>OX411325.1:10000000-20000000 GCA_948150665.1 Conistra vaccinii
AGTACTTTTGAACCGCAACCAATCGTCTTAAATTTATTATTGAAATCTAAATGGATTCGAATCTATATTTCCATCCCAGGAACTTTAGCTGTTTAGAAGTTTTTACTTATTTTTAACATTAATTTCATCTAAGTAAATAATTCATGCTAAATCGTAGAAATAGTCTACAAAGTTATGTACTTACTTAGTTTACCTACCCTACAGTGATATGATCACAGAACAGATTGAAGGTTATGAGAGACAGGACGGGATCAGGACAAAGCTTGGTGTAACAAATACTTACTGCACGTTGCTGTTAGGAGTAGTCTCGCGCATAGGTAGTAGTTGGCGACCTGGAGCGCTCAGTTTACCTACTTTGCAAACTAGGTCGTTCTTTTGAGGGATCTTACAGGATCTAAGCACTTTGCGGCCGCGACTCACTTGCGGACGTAACAGTCGGACGACCGGTCGTGTGGCCAAACATTTTTCTTCTTCGGAGCTACTCCAGACGCGCGACAAGTCGTGGTCGTGGACGCGAGTGAGCGACGTTCAACGTCTCGAACAAGAGAAAGGCAGATCTTTCGCTCGCTTTGCTAATGGTTTGCATGCGTTCTTTTGTTGACACTCCACTTACCGAACAACTGAACGAACTACTTGCAGTTCACTCACTGCAAGTAGTTCGTTCAGTTGTTCGGTAAGAACGTAAGAACATAGTGATGTTCAGTGAGTTGGTAAGAGAGGTAGTAGTTGTATAACTTGTGCTCTCGCTCATTCTCGCTACTATAAGTCTTATCGAACGAACTAGTGAACTAAGTAACGAGGGATCTTCGCATAGTTCGTTTGTGCAAGCGCTCTTACGACCTAGTTTGTTCGCGCACTACACACAAGACTATTAGGAGGGACCTAATAGTTTTATGGGAAGTAGGTATCTAACTGTCAGCCTACATTATCCCACTGTTGGATAAAATCCTCCCAAGTAAATGATACCTAGGTACATAAGTAACTTCAGTCCAGAGCGAATGTGAACCAAGACAGTACCTAGGTAGGTATTAGGTATTTACTAGATTTTTCCAGCCGGTTTCTCCATCTTCTACATCGCACACCGTCTGGCCGTGTCATGGCCCCACATGCTACACGTAGAAAAGCGATAATATTTACAATACATATACTATAGGATATCTCAGAAATAACCACAGTGAACCTGCAAAACTTATTTATTATTATCACCACTTATTAAACCAAAACTTAATCCTTAAAATTAATCTCCACAGTACAACAATACCACAACTGCTAGCTGTCAACTCCCATCAAAAAGTGTCCGATCTTTGCCAAGTCACCGCAAGGCGCAACCGTCGCCACCAGTGTGGCCAGTGCAATCCATTCAATCTGCCGATTTTATTTCGATACGCATTTTTGCCGTCAGTATGGCCAGTACAAACATTTTAACAGTAGATCGATCATTTTAAACCGTGTAGTTTTAGTTATATTAATGAAACCTTACACTCGACCATCCTGACGACGTGTATGTCCTCGTACACGAATCTGGTGAAACCTTACACTCGGCAAAAATCGATCACATTTCGAAAGAATTACAATAATGAGTAAGTAAATAAGAAAATCAAAACATCAAATAACCTTGATTGAAGATCTGATTAAGAATACAAATCAATCCCGAAACTTTCTTACTTAAAACCTATTTTCCTTAGAACAAAAATCGTTAAAAATAATTATTCTTAGAACTAATTATCCTTCTAACCAAGTATCTTTGTAACTAATTATCCTTATAACCATGTATCCTTGTAACCAATTATCCTTGTAACCAATTATCCTTGTAACCAATTATCCTGGTAACCAATTATCCTTGTAACCAATTATCCTTGTAACCAATTATCCTTGTAACCAATTATCCTTGTAACCATTTATCCTTGTAACCAATTATCCTTGTAACCAATTATCCTTGTAACCAATTATCCTTGTAACCAATTATCCTTGTAACCAATTATCCCTCAGGTCAAGACGCAAAACCTTTCCGCGATTTCTTGTGCTTGACCTGAAAAAAAAGGAAAACATCATGAATAAACACTATAAAAGGGAATCATTATATCAATACACACACAAACGTACACCCCACTGCTTTTTGCGAGAATGATTGGACTGGCATAGTTGGACACTGATTCCCGAATGATCCCTACCCGTAACATGTCATCTACCATTCCTCAACTCTTTTGCGTTCATAGTTAGACAGACGGTACCCTATAATCTACCGGACGTTGACTACTAAACTCGATTCTCATTTCTGAAATATTAGTGCAGCCTAAATCAACTAAATCGTAAGCAAAACACTCCTCGTGATGTCGAAGGAGTTTTACTTCAGACCACGCATATTTGATTCTCATCAAACAGTTTGGCCAAAGACACTCCAGTTTGCTGGTCTGAATCTGAAGATTCAGTGTTCTCGAGACTTTAAGACTTCCCCCCGTTTGGATCGAACATACACAAATTTTTTACTTATGAAGCAATGGATTAGTAATCTATTTCAAAACGATTCAAATTCAGATTGATCGTGTATTACGTAATTAGGGTACTGGTAACTCGATTCCGATGTGCAAAACTGTAGTTTGTCCGCGTCTTTATAAAAGAAACAACAATTCAAAGTTCACCTTTTTCATAAATCCACTTGAGAAGAACTGGAGATGCGCATGGCTTTTGCCACTGGGTCAGCCTTCGTTGGCCCTGTATCTTGTTTGTATCTACAGATCTCAGGTTTATGGCCCACCCCGTTGCAATGACTACACTTAATCAAGGGTTTCGGACACCTAGAATACGGATGACCTTTCTCCTTACAATTGTAACAATGCAAGTTCGGATTTATCTTCGAGCTCATCTTATTATTTTGTTTGTCATCTATTTCATTAATATTCCTATCTCTAATCGGTGGTTCTAGTGTAGAAAGTTCTTTATTATTGCTTAACAAGAATTTCAAAAGCTGGTCCGGTTGTTCACAACGTAGTGCCAAGGCACTCGACCTAATAGTCCTATCACCTATACCATGAATGATGCAATCAACAGCCCGCTTATTCGTTATTTCACATTGATTTAGAAGCGCCAGCTTTTCATAGTAATATATCTCGATTGGTTCATTAGGCACACTCTTTCGCTTCAACATGTCTTCTAAAATTTGACCGTAATTTTGTTCAGAGGGGAAAGCATCCCTTAATTTTACCTGCCACTCTGCCCATGTAAACAATATCGTGTTGAGACTTTCATACCAAGTTTTACCTAACCCAGTCAGTTTTTGCATAGCAAAATGAATCACAGTCTTCTCGTCCCAGCCATAAACCTTTGCACATTCATTGACTTTTTTTAGCCATATATCTATGCGTTGATTTTTTTCGGAAGGATTAAACTCGGGAATCATATTTTTATGATCCAAGCTTCTATTATTAGATAAAGTGCTCTGGTTTTGAGACTGCGATGGCAAGACATCTTTAATGGATTGTATTATTTGTATTAAATCTTTAGAAGAAAAGGTGGGACTACATGACCTTTTAGTGTGATGATCCGTGCTAGAACCTCGATCTCTTCTGTTGCGACTATCCAGCGGCCCTCTGCGATTTCGCTCCCGGCTCGTTCCAACTTCAGGCGAGTCCCGTCGCTCACTCCGTCGCCGTTCCTCGATGTCGCGTTCCTTTTGTAGATCGATCTCCATCCGGCGAATCCGCTCCTGGTCCCGCAACAAAGCTTGTTCACGTTCCAGCAGGCGCCGACTACGGCTGTGGCTGCGGGTGTGGCTTCTCTGGCGTACACTCAACTGGCTGTGCCTGGAGCGCGAGCGATCACGCCGAGGAGTATCCAACCTCCGATGAGTTCCATTTCCTCCGTCCATTTCCTGAAACTCGTCACCAAATAAGGAAGCGTCAATACCTAAATTATAAAAAGAAGAAACATAAATACCAAATTATTTCGAAAACGGTGCGTCCTAGAGCAAAATTAACAACATTTTTCACCCCCTTTTAGATACCCCACACTATGTGTGGCAAACCAGATAAACCAATAAACCACGAAATTCCATTCCATATTTCTGGTTCCCTATATCAATCGTTGTATCATACTCGTACCGGTCTAGTCCCGCAAAACTTCGTTGTACAAACCGTTGGAATTTAAATCAGGTGGAAAATTTCAACGGTCGTTGAGATTTAAAATCGTATGATGCATAATACTATTATTCCCAACGTGGTAAAAACATACTAATATACTAGAATTTAAAACCAGGTAATGAAACTTCAAATAAATGAATTTGATCTGATTTAACAACGGTCCTACCATAGGAATAAAAAAAAAACTATTTTTATAATTATGGTGGAAGACTAGATGTTTAACGTAGAGAATAAAACTCTGCTTTTAATAACTAGTTCAAAATATATTACATAATAATAATCAAAATATATTTTAAACAAAACTACTTGAGCAACTGGTTAAATATTTAAAATTGAAAAACACAAATAACGGATTATTATGTTACCAGAATTATTTTAATAATAATTTATTTTGGTAAGTTTTTAGAAAAATAGAACGTAGGCGTGTACTTACGGATCTTGATCCCACTTATGAGATATAGGATATCTCAGAAATAACCACAGTGAACCTGCAAAACTTATTTATTATTATCACCACTTATTAAACCAAAACTTAATCCTTAAAATTAATCTCCACAGTACAACAATACCACAACTGCTAGCTGTCAACTCCCATCAAAAAGTGTCCGATCTTTGCCAAGTCACCGCAACCGTCGCCACCAGTGTGGCCAGTGCAATCCATTCAATCTGCCGATTTTATTTCGATACGCATTTTTGCCGTCAGTATGGCCAGTACAAACATTTTAACAGTAGATCGATCATTTTAAACCGTGTAGTTTTAGTTATATTAATGAAACCTTACAATACGTAGGTAGGTAGCAGGTTGGTTTTACCTACCTACCTTTTTTTGTTCAGAAGCACAGCTTATTCTCAACACCTACATAAACTGTAGACATGATAAGGAGCTATTAAAATTCGGAGCGCACTTTCGCCTTCCATAAGTTATTCTTCGGTAATGGAATTTCAATGTCGCATCGCAATTTTCTAGGAGTGTTTCATTGAAGTAAATACACTTGTGCAATATTATCGAGTTTAACCTTAGCATAAGTTATGTTAAGTACCTACCTATTGATACCTACGTAGTATCTATATTTATATTACGGTTAAGTAGTCACACCTGTATCGACAATTTTGCGCACAACTACCGGAAAGATTGTAAAGCTGAAGTTGTAGATCTGGTCCTTTCAGATCATACATCTTAGATACTTAAAGTGCCTATTAACAAAACCTGCAAACTAAAATATTGGAAAACTAAAAAGCAGGACTTATGCATGGAAAATACGATTACTTTTAAAACACATCTAAGCTGTCTATCTTATACGACAGCACATGATGCCATGGACGCAAACGAAGCTTTTGACAAATTTATGGACGATTTTTCTCTTTTATATAGATTATGTTTTCCGGAAAAAACGATAACTATAAAAACAAGCATGAAAACGAAATGGATATCCCATGGAATAAAAATATGTAGTAATAAGCAAAGGCAGGTAAAATAAAACAGTTTTTAAAAACTACACCAAACTTTATAGGAAAATTATAAAACTTACACAGAAAGCTCAAAATAATCATTTTATAAATACCGCCCAAAATAAATCCAAAGCTACCTGGGAAATAATAGGATCTAAGACGTGTTTACCGCAGGAGCCTATTATGTGCGTAAAAAGAGACAATTTGCCTTTTACACACCCTGTGGACATTGCAGAAGAATTAAATAATTATTTCATTGATACAATTGAAAATAATATAAAAACTGACATCACTTTGAATAATATTAATTTAACTAATCAGACATTCAATTCACTATTTCTGCAACCCGTAACCATTGACGACATAAAAAACATAATTAGCAACCTAAAAAACACAAATACTGTTGGATATGATGGCATTTCTACAAAAGTAATAAAATTTACCAAAGAAATAATAGCACCACCATTAGCTCATATAATTAACTTGTGTATTGCTGATGGCATATTTCCAAACAACCTCAAAAAGTTATAATAAAACCCTCATATAAAAAAGATGACAAAACAGATTTAATAAATTACAGACCGATTGCAAAAATTCCAATCTTTTCGAAAATATTTGAAAAAGTCATCTATCATTCATTATATTCTTATTTCGAAAAGTATGAATTATTTTGTAAACAACAAAAGCTTAGGGATTTCGAAAAAATAAAACGATTAGTATGGCGCTATTTGATCTATTAGCTAATATCATGTCATCTGTAGATAAGAGAAATCCTGTCTGTGCAATTTATACTGACATGACTGGGCTTTTGATTATGTAGACCCTAAGATTCTGTTACATAAATTACATTGTTATGGTATAAGAGGGAACATCCTAAAATTAATAGAATCTTACTTAAGTAATAGGGTTCAATGTACAGAAGTTTCTAGAATATGTCCAAAGACTATATTAGAAACCGTTTATGTATCAAAACCAAGGCACGTAAGATATGGCGTCCCACAGGGTAGCGTACTAGGGCCACCACTTTTTTTAATATATATAAACGATCTCCCGACAGTAACATCAAATATGTAAAATGGTTCTCTTTGCAGATGACAGTACAGCAGTAGTAAAGTGCACAAATATTTATAAATAATTATGAGAATGACATCAATACTTGTTTAAGTGGCATTATAAATTGGCTGCATAGTAATAATTTAGTAATAAACCTAGGTAAGACAAAAGTTATGCACTTTCATCAACGCTGCGAAAACCCAAATGTTAGAATTACCTACCAAGACTGTGATATTGAAGAAGTAAATAAAGCAAAGTTCTTAGGTACAGTGATCGTCAAAAAACTCACATGGAAACCTCATGTTGAAGAACTGTGTAAGAAACTGAGTAAATCCGCATATGGCCCTCTTTCAACTCTCAAAGAAAGTCAACAGTCAGGCTCTTCTAACGGCATACCATGGACTAGTTGCCTCTGTTTTGCGGTATGGTGTTATTTTTTGGGGGCAGTCTACTGATAAGGGGCTTGTATTTAGGATGCAAAAACGATGCATAAGATCAATGTGCGGTCTTAAGACCACAGATAGCTGTCTTCCTTACTTCAAATCTCTAAAAATATTAACATTTCCGTCTTTATATATATTGGAAACAGCTTTATTTGTGAAAAATAATCCACATCTTTTTCAAAAATTATTAGCAGTTAGAAAGAATCCAATACGGACTCAATATGTTAATCAATTGTGTCAAGTGAAATGTAAAACCACTCTAAAGCAAAAAAGTTTTTTAGGTATTGCCCCACGCATTTATAATAAAGTACCTAATATTATTAAAACTATGAGTGTACTCAGATTTAAAAGGGCACTAAACGAAATATTAATTGAAAAAAGTCACTACACAATTGACGACTACCTAAATGATGAATCACTGATTGATTAACATGCTATTATTCCATTTAACATTACCAAAATTTTTTTTTTTTTTTTATTATTTCTACCATGTTGACATTTGAATTTAATTTTTTAATTTTATTACAGTGACTTTGTAGACATTTGAATTTTCTTGATTAGGTACTGGAACCTTGTTGACATTTTTTTTGTATTATGATGATTTTTATTATTTGAATATCGTTTATTCATTTGTAAACTTATGTACATTTTTTATATTTTTATAAAAGTCATTAAAAAAACATTTAAAAATATAAAAAATTGTAGCCCACCGGTATCGGGAACAGGGTCCAAGCTACCGGCGGTCAGGGCTCCAGAGAGAGGAACCTCCTGGCAATGCGAGCCGTGTCCAGGAGTACCGCTTTCTGAATCAAGCCCTTGATCCAGCTGCCCAACGAGAGCCTCCTTAGGTGTTGGTCGAGGCTCTTGGCAATTAAGCCATTGGCTGATACGACTATCGGCACAATGATCGCTGAGTCCACATCCCACATGTCGACAACCTCGCGAGCCAAGTCAAGATACTTGATTTGTTTATCTTTCTCGGCTTTCACGAGGTTCCCGTCATGCGGGACCGTTATGTCAATGATCATTGTGCGCCGCTCTACTCGGTCCACCAACACTATATCAGGTTTATTGGCAACAATAGTCCTGTCAGTGATGATGGAGCGATCCCAGTACAATGTGATATTGCCATTTTCGAGAACTGGGTCGGGCACATACCTGTACGGCACTTCAGATTCCACAAGGCTGTATTTCAGAGCAAGTTGCTGGTGGATAATCCTGGCTACAAGGTTGTGTCTATGCAAGTACTCTTCGTTAGCTAGACGAGAACACCCGGAGATAATGTGTATGTGTGTATGATTGATTCTCCCGGACGGTGGCATGCCCGACAAATGTCAACCGTGCCGTCGTTCACAATGAATCTCCGGTAATTGTTCGTCATCATAACTTCGTCCATAATTGCACAGACAAAACCTTCGGTTTCCCCAAAGAGGTCACCAAAACGCAGCCAGGCTACGGACGCTAGGAAATCTACATCGGGTCCATGTAGAGCCCGGAAGTAGCGTCCGTGAAGCTCCTTACTCTGCCATACCTCCTTGCGATCGTTAGTGTCAAGCACTACAGGCTTGCGCCAGTTCTCTTTAGCCAAGGAGAGCGGGGTAAGGCCCTTGTCCACCGCGACCACATCTCGATGCATCCCCACGTCGGCTTCTAGGAAATATTCCCTAAGACTGTATATCTCGCGATTGTGGAGGGTCTTAGCGTTTAAAAAGCCTCGACCTCCACACTTTCGCGGGATATACAGTCTCATTATCGATGACCGTGGGTGATGCATTCGATATGCAGTTAACAGTCGACCGGCTGTGGCTAGAAATAGGCTAGCCACAGAGCTGGCCTATTTTGTACACGACTGCCCAAAAACGAGTGTAATACTTACACTCCTTTTTATATGTATGCGAGTTTCTTTGTTCCACCATAACTTTTAAATGCCTGAACAGACTTGGATGTATGGGGTATCGTTAGAATCCTTACATTATCCCGAGTGACATAGATAGGGTATAAATTATATGGCGGCAGTATGGCTCCATTATGAAATGTAAAGAAAAAAAAAAAAAAAAAATTCAATAATTAGGTATGGGTATCCAATTAAAGGCCTTCATGAGCACATTCCAAAACTATATAATTTAGAGGCATACATTTTACATAGGTCACGGGAACAATCTGCGACTCCCGCATTCATATAAAACAATGGTTAGACCTGCTGTTCTGTAGGTAGGTATGGATCAGAATGTTGGGCCACAAAAGGGATGAATGAAAGGCAATTGCATGCAGCTGAGATGAGAATGCTGAGAGGGATGTGTGGTGTTACACGAATGGATAGAATAAGAAATGAGTAGCTACATAAGAGCCAAGAGGAAGTTTAAAAGTGGCACCGGTGACCGAAAAGTTGTGCAGAAATCGGTTACATGCAGGCATGTGATGCGGAGGAATGAGGAAAATGTCGTGAGGACATTTTTGAGTATGGCTATAAGAGTAGGGGAAAACCAAAGAAACGATGGATGGACTGTGTGAAAGATCAAAAGATGATATGGCTAGAAAGAGGGTGAATACCGAGATGACGACTAATAGAGAAGTATGGAAGAAAGGAACATGTTGCGCCGACCCCAAATAAATTGGGATAAGGGCAGGAGAATGATGATGATGATGACGTTTTACTTAAGTAGGGTGTAAATGCAAAATCAATTTTAACCCCACGCCATCCACACCTCGCCTCGCCGTGAGAGTATAAAACCACCTTTAGTGCTTAAAAAAAATTAAAGCCACCTAGCATTTTAAAATAAAACTTACAGATAACCTACAGATAAGTAGGTAAGTTTAGGTAAGCTTTTATATTGTATTTAAGATTCGTCCAAACAAATTAAATTAATTAAACTACTTACTTAGGTAACTAATAAAAAAATTATTAACCATCACAAAAAAACAACAATTTAAAAAGTGTGACTCAGATAATACGGTAGCTAAGGTTAGGTAGGTAGTAATATAGGTAGGATTCGAAAAGCCTTCACAAGAAAACCACCGAAAATGTGCCGAAGATAACTCCTTCGGGGTGATATAGAGAAAATCCTTAGATAATATTTACCCGACACGCCGCCCTCTGAGACAATTTCAATTTCACGCGCGAAAATCACAGGAATTCATAAGTCCGTGAAAAAAAGTTATAGCATTGATAGGTAATGGAAAATTCTCTGGGAATTTTAGTAAGTAGGGTTTAAAGATTAGGAGGGTTTACGTCGTACGGGATTTCATACAAACTTTCAAGCCCTTATTTTTCGAAATGACTGAACCGATTTTAATGAAACTTCATACGCATATGCAGGATAGGAAGGTCTAAAAACATAGTTAAGAACATTTTCGAAATGTCTTACTTAAAAGCAGATAACTGGAAATATCTGTTTCTATGGAAAATTATAAATCGGTCTAATTTGGCTGTGACATGTGACACTATTTTTCGAAAATGTTCTAAGTTTTTAGACCTTTTTATCCTGCATACAGGGCCGTATACAGGGGTGGGGTTTTGGGGGTTCAAACCCCCCCCCGAAATATGAGAAAACAGAATCTCAATCCAGAGATCGACCCTCCTAGGGTACCTCCGTACTCTAATACATGTGCTAATTGTAATCTATTTCGCAGAGGAGTAGGTACCTACTTTATAATCTACAAAAAGAACAGTATGTCTGTATTTTTATCGAGTCTGACTTTGAATTCCTGCAACTTCAGCATTCTCTGAGAGTCTATTAACCTATCCAAGATAAGGTGCAAAATTTTCGAGCTCGCTTCGCTCGCTCTTTTGCAGCCTATATTCTCTTAATTCTCAAACTTTTCTGTTTAAGACAAAGAAAACTTATTCGAGCGGGATGCTAAAAATTTCGAGCTCGCTTCGCTCGCTCTTGCATCCTATATTCTCCGTAGCGGCCCCACTAGCTGACTTAGAGGGGCGGCAGGTGCGGTCCGCGGGAACCTCCTAAGTATTCTAAATATAAATATAGGGTGCAAAATTTTCGAGCTCGCTCCGCTCGCTCTTATATTCCACTGTTCCTTTCAGTTTTTGGCATACCTGGGCCCCGGGCCCCCATTTAGATTGCCGGGCCTCCGATAATACTATTTTTTATAAATCTACTCTCTTTATTTACCCTCTCGAAATAAGAAATAGTTTATTTCTTATTTCGAGAGGGTAAATATGAAGCGTATGAAGTTTCATTAAAAACGGTTCAATCATTTCGAAAAATAAGGGCTTGAAAGTTTGTATGAAAAGCCGTACGACGTAAACCCTCTTCTTAACTGCCTCGAACCATTCCGTTGTTGGTCTAGTGGTCGCAAACGCACTGCTGAGAATGAGGTCCTGGCTTCGACTCCCGGTTCGGGCCAAGTGTCATGGGTTTATCCATCTGGAATTTGTCAGTAGCAGCCCGGGGCCTGAATTTGTGCCCGGTTGATGCTGTTGCTGATGCAATAGGCTTGCCACCTATTACATAGGACTTAAACATAACTGGCGAAGTGTGGGTGTAGGTACACCTATTAGGTCTGGTATACCGAGTGATTCATCAACTCGTCCTACATACCTATGGCCCATTTGGGACGACTTGACGAAAATCTAAAAAAATATTATTTCCATTCTGCAACTCGTCCCACGTTACTATCAAAAGGAGAAAAGGTACAGTCAGTAGCAAAAGTATTAATGCGGAAATAAAATAAAAAAGTCAACTGTCCTAATTCTTTATTTAATAAAACATTTAAAACTACCAGGAAAGCAGAAATGTACAGGAACTAGGTGCTTAGGCGACACACTACTTAGCTCAATAATGGTAAAAATACAGGTTTTTAAATTGAATCATTTGTTGTTTTGAAAAGTACCAGGGTGATAGAAATGAACATAAAATAGGTGCCTGAACGATTTCACTAAGTTGTGCACCAACGATTAAATAAAAAGAGGAATATAAAGTATTCGTTATTATTCACTATATCGAACAGATAAAACTGTCAAAACTGCCTTATATCTTACCTATAACTGTAGTTCTAGTTGGTGCACAACTCTTAGTGAAAACGTTTAAGCGCCTATTTTCTGTTCACCCTAGTACCGTAAAATGCTGTAACTTTGCCTGGATTTTGACATTTTTTGTTCGTATCTCTGAACCTATTTATTATTATGGCTTTTAAGGAATTTCAGATGGAAAACAGACCTTATGCCTAGCCAAGTAGAACTCAAATCTATTTAAATCATGCCGTTTTACCGAATTACAAACGCTCAAAGTCGTAGGCAAAGTTGTAGGTAAAAGACACAAGTTTGCCTAGAAGGATATCTCAATAAATATATTGTTGATCTTTCCAGTATTTTAATTCCGTGCGCATGACACACCATGGTTGTCCTCGACAGTTACATTAGTGCCATGAAGGTAGTATTTTTTTTTTCATAATTACTAGGCAATGTTGTAGCAGGTACCACAAACTTTTCATACAAAAATGTCGTTGCCTGTAGGGTTGTCCCAAAAAAACAAACGTGTTTAAAAAATCAAATTTATTAACTTTTTTCAATTGGTACTTCAGTACTTAAGAGTAAAAATCACAAATGCAATGTTTTATAAAATGGCTTTACCTAAAAATATTAGAGTTAAGTATATCTACATAATTAACAAGATTTTTGGTTTTTAATTTTATTAAAAGATAAATAGGTAATGCAAAGTATTTTAAAATAAAATACTATCTTTTAATAAAATTAAAAACCAAAAATCTTGTAATTTATGTAGATAACAGTAATTATAATAATGAATAAATATAAAGATATAATAATAATAATGAATAATAATAAAGATTTTATTAAGTATTATTATTTATTTATTAAATAAAATAAAATGTATTCAAGTATAAAGTAAGATTATGATTTTAATTAATTAATTTTATTTTTTTAAATATCAAACTGCCATGTTATTTTGGAGTTTCTTTTGTATAATAATTTTGTCTACTCTTCTCGTCAAAATCAAGAACGAAAAATCGCATATTATCTCGTATTGAATTGTCAAAAATCGAGATAACTGAGGTGCCATGTTAGGGTTTGTCGATAAAACATCAAGTTTGACAGAACGAGTCGACTATTTTGTATGGCAGCGCTGTCAGAAAACATAAAAGTGCAGAAATAGACGACAATTACTCGCGCGAGAGAGAAAAATTGTCGCGTGTGTCATGTTAGGCCTACCAGGCACGTGCACGCGCTTCAAACTCAAACTCAAACTCAAACTCAAAGCATTTATTTCAATTAAACCATGTACAGGCACTTTTGAATTGTCAAGGAGTCAGTCAGTCAGAAATATGAAGCTAGTTGCCCATTCCAAAACGTAGTAGGTACCTATGGAGAAGAACGGGCAAGAAACTCCACGGACACTCTTTTAAACAAAAAATTGTTACATAAAATTGGTTACATTATTCAAGTTGAAATTATACATGTGAGAACAATGTAAAAAGACGTGCACGTTAAAAGCGTCCGTAATAAAAAGATAAAAATAAAGAACAATTCAAAAATTTCAATTAATTAAAATAAGCCATGGCAGATAAGAGATGACCAGTCACAACTGACGGCGCCCGTTCACGAACATGACACATGGATTAGCACCATTCAGCTCAACCATTTTGAAGGGAGCTAAATGATCCAACACACGCGCCACCATCAGCGAGACATCTGAGTGAGCATGACATACTCCCAGCCGCCAGGGCACACTCAAGTCAATGAAAGACATATTACCCGGTGAATGGTAGCTCTTTAGTACATAGTACTCACACCAGTGCTATGCAATTATATAATACAAAGGAAATTGAGTTTATACAATGCAAAGATGGTGTTACAATCTTCAGCAGCTCCAACAGTATTTTCAAATGTTAATCAATTAGTTGTGGTTGTGGAGCAGGACCAGCATTGAGCCAAGCATTTTTATCAGAGATGTAATCCCCCAACTTATAATATGCCTGCCTGCATAGTGTGCGTTTTATACAAGATTTGAATTTCGTCTCATTCAGTTGAAGTATGTGGGGAGGAATTTTATTATAACATTTTAAACAGTACCCCATGAAGGATGAGTCTACTTTTGCCAGTCTAAAACCTGGTTGAACTAATAGGTCCCTATTTCTTGTGCTATAATTATGTCTATCACCTCTTTTACTAAAAAGATGTAAATTTTTTCTTACGTACATGATGTTTTCATAGATATATTGACAAGGTACCGTCATGATGTTAATATCCTTAAACAGTTCCCTTAGAGAGTCACGCCTGCGGAGATAATATATGGCTCTGATTGCTCTTTTCTGCAGAATAAAAATAGACTCGATGTCTGCAGCCCGTCCCCACAGTAAAATACCGCTTCCATTCCATTGGCTGATCTAGGCAAGTTATCATGCCTAGATCAACCAATAGCGATTTCAATGCCTGCCGGCCGGCGACGACACTTGAGCGTACTCGATCGTAGCCGAACGGAGCCAACCGAACGGATCACGCACGAGTGGAGCCGAGCGGCGCATGCATTGATTCGACCAGGTTCCAAACTGGATAAATTGCATGCAAATATAACATTAACATAATAAAAATATATCATTAATAAAATTCGACTAGTGACAACCCTAGACCCAGGCAAAGTTGTGTCACTCAAGTTTCCAAAACAGTGCACAACATTGCCTTCTAAGTTATTTTAATGAAATCGTGTCCTCTTCATAAAAATATCAAGCCATACGGAAAATAGATAGTATTTTCTTACCCTGGAATGTTATACTTGCACGAAAACACCATTTCTGTAGTTAAAACTGCAAAAGTTATAGGACACTAAAAATACTCACCCACTCGCACCGGTGTTTGTCGCACAACTGACGGAGTAACAATAAAGTTACCATTATAAAAAATGAAAAATATGTTGCCCTAATAATGTAAAGTCAATACCAAATGGTAAAAAATACAAAAAAACTAAGCAAACGCGAAATATCGTAATCGAAACGTAATAGGCTAAGTTGGGGCTAGTTGGCAAAGTTACAGCGTTTTACGGTACTTTTCAAAACACCAAATGATTCTATTTTAAATCCTGTATTTTTACCATTAATGAGCTAATAAGTAAGTCGCTTAAGCACCTAGTTCCAGTTCATTTCTGCTTTCCTGGTAGTTTTAATAAATAACGAATTAGGACAGTTGACTTTTAAAACGTCTATCGACATCACAAATCCTTCATGCTCTTCTCTATGTTTCATCGTTAGTGTGTTTCGAGGAATACCCCCATTTTTTTTGTTTACTTACCTTATATTACCGAAAGTCATACATGTCTACCATTCGTATTAATTTCGTATATAATGTAAACAAAACGAAAGTAAAAACTAAAAATTCTTACAAATATATTGTTATATCTTGTCTTACTGTACTGACTGACTGTACCAAACGTTGATAAAGTTTAATTAAAGTTCCACACAAAAAGAAACGTGGGACGAGTTGCAGAATGGAAATAATATTTTTTTAGATTTTCGTCAAGTCGTCCCAAATGGGCCGTAGGCATGTAGGACGAGTTGATGAATCACTCGGTATACCTTTACCTAACCTTTCGGGGAACACAGGCATGATGTTATGTTATTATTAGATAGGTATATTGACTGTGTGAGACACATAACGGCTAAATGTAGGTGTAGTGCCTACCTAGATAGTAGATAGGTATACAAGGGTACCTATGTAGACCGCAGAAGTCTACGGTCTGCCTACCCCGTCGGTAAATACAGGCGTGATGTTTTATGTTGCTGAAGCTATCGAAAAGACGGTAGCTATTTTTTTATGAGAAAACGAGAGTCCAGTCCGACGTGTCCGCGACGTAGGTAGGTATTCTGTCCCTGACTACATGTAAAGTGTGTGTTTACGACTCTGTCCAGTAGACCTCGATCCATGGTTTCCGTGATGACACATGGACAAACGACAAAGTACTTACCTACTACTTTGTTCGGTTAATCTCTGTCCGGCCCTCGAGATAGGTAGGTTAGGTATGGTACCTACCTGGGGTGCTTGGACAGGAAACCTCCTCGTGTGCCTGTGGGCTGGAGTTCCCTTATGGATGCGTCGGGAATGGCCAGTCTCCAGGACGGTGCACCTTGGGGTGCGGGCAATCATTAGCTTACTGTGAGATTAAGGGGTCTCATTTTCCGTATGCCAATATACTGTCGGAGGAACGCTCTAGATCTAACGTGTATTCTTGACTCTGAGAGAGCACACGTTGAGCAGCGATGGAGTGGGAGTGGGCTCGGCATGCACTAACTCTGCCGTCGGGCAGGAAGCCTTTTCTTCTGCCACCGTTGGTCTCGTAGCCCCAAAGATTGTCAAGATCATGTCTCTGGCATTTGATGGGGATTGATGGTCTTGGCTTAACCGCCCGTGCCGCGAGGAAGAAAACTTCTATAAAAAATCACCCCAAACCAAGCGGCGGCGCACCATGAGGGAGGTTGCAGATAGCTTCACTACGGGTAGCTTAATTAGTCACTAGTACGAACCACAATTTTTCGAGAAGTAAAATGTTATTTATGTAGGTCCTACTCGTGGGAACAAATATAGAAACACAAAATTAAAAAAAAAACAAAACCGAGAGGTGGGGACTGATGCGGGGTCGGAGTCCGACACTGCATGTGGCCCCGAGGGCTCAGTGCAGAGCTCGGAGCGTGAAGAGGTGGGGGCTGTCGGGAGAAATCGAAAATTCCCGAAAAACCGAATCGGGGGATGGCCAGGGGTCGTCCGCCGACGACCGGGTCTCGGGACAACGTAGGAAAATCCGCGCGCGGGGTGCGGCCCGGGAAAAAGGTGCGAATAGAGGGTTCGCCACCAAGGAGGCTGGTGAGCCGGGCCATTCCAAAGGTTGTGCAATCGGCAGCCGGACCACGCGAAGATTGATATTTCTTCTGTGCGGGCATCGAACCCATGACCTTTTGCGCCAAAAACTTTACTTGACCATTTTGCAAATCTATTCGATGAAAGGGCATAGCGCGTCCTGACTAAGCCAACAAACCTAACGTAGGATGTACACCAGCCCTCGTTGATTGTAGTAGACTCCTACTGATAACCATTAGGCAAAGGCTAACGAATTTCGTTGGACCTTGCTTTGCTGGATTGACGAACAATAATATATCGACTCCGCGCATCAAGGCAGGTACTGACTGAGCATTTACATATTTATTACATAAAAGCAATATAAACTAGGCCTCTTCAGATTAGTGCACTATATCAGTAGATGTCAATAATAAAAGATCTCGTAAAAGATCCCGGGCAGTGACCATCTTTAGAGGTTTATATTTCAATTCAAACAAACATGAACGGTGTAATTTATATTTCATTCTGTAACTCTGAACCTAAAACAATAAGACATAAGTAGTAGATAAATATCTTATTCGAGAATTTGCTGTTTGTTGTGTAAAGAAATCAAAGCAAATAGCTGTCTGGGATTTGAGTTCAAAGCCCTGATTCATAAGACTGTACAATACTCACTGGTTACATCAATATTTTTTTCTATCATAGATTTTATAAGTAGCTACCATGTACTTACTAATACAGTTTTCTGTGATTGTTAAGAATAAATTAAAAATTAATATCCTTGAGAAACTATCTATTTCTTAAAGAACTGATCCTAGATTTAATACTATTATTCTTTGAAAGAAAACAAAAAACATAAGATAAGAATAATATTTTACTTTTAGTTTTATACCTTCGTTATATTTGTACATCTGTCACAAATGCCAAAGATACAGATCTTGTGTTTATTTGTATGATAGTTTAAATGTTTTCATAATATTACAGCAACTAGCATTATGTGGTATTCATTTAAATTTTTCAACTATTTACATAGATACTGTCTATGACATACATTGTTCAACAACATACGATAACAACAATTATTATATAGAGCCGAAAATATTCTACCACATATCTAAGTAATTATACAAGTGTTACAACATATACAGATAGTAAAGTACATCAATTATTAATAGTATTTATTGCATAAACTTATATTGTGATCTGGTATCTAATAGTAATGTATCAATAACATATTTTACCCTACAATGATAATGATATTTATTTTTAACTTACTACAGAATGAATACAAGAGCTATTGATATAGTATGCCTACGTAATTAAGTAATTTTAAGTATTGTGCAACACACGTGAGTGCCATCCTACGACAGACACCAAATCACAATAACATAGTAGTGGTGTGAGCTCAGAACTGCACCCAGTTCTGTTGGGTGGCAGGTGTCACTGGTTGTTGACTTGGAGCACTGGAAACAACACAATAATAACATTTATACTAAGCATGTTTGCATTATTGTGATCTATACACATGAATCTACACTAATGAAAGTGATTTTGATAACTTTTGACCAAGGGGTAACTAAGGAATGTAACTCATGGATCCCACATAAATAGAAACCATCACAATGATTTTAACCAATAAACCTGGCAGACATATTGAACCAGCTGTAAGCAGTATTCTTCAAGTTAACAAATAATGTTTTAAGCAATGATCATCAATAAATTGTGCCACACATAATTACCTGGCAGAATTGAAGTCACCCCATTCTGAACTAGCAGGAGCAAGTGCAGCAGCAGCAGGAGTAGGGGCATGTTGTGGTGAAGGAGGGGGTGGAAGCCGTGAGCCACCTGGTGGGGGTGGTAGCAGGCCGCCACCACCACCCGCACCAACTCCGCGGCGTGGCCTGCTGCCTTCACTGCCATCCTTCTTCTGTAAAGAGAAATTTATATTACATTAAAAACCCAGTGGAATAATACAATTCAAGCAACAATCTGTTTTTTTATCTAATTAGATGACTCACTATATACAATTACATTAGCAGGGTTGACTCAGTTGCCCTTTATTGTTGTAACATGATTTCTACTGTACCTACATATCTAAACACATTCAAAGTACTTACAGTGATCTTCATGTTAATTTTTATTGTTTCTCCTTCTTTAAAGCCCAGATCAAGATTCTGCTGAGGGGCTTGCTCTCCTTCTTGTTCTTTTCTCAACCATTTGAAATGATCTTGTAAAGCAACATTTAGGTCAAATGAGTCAGATCGATCTCCAAATCCTAGACCTATGTAAGCAGTTCGACCTGAAATAATATGGCAATGTTAAAAAAAATATTAGATTTCGCTACATGTTCAGTGAAATGTATAAAATTGAAAATTCTCTTGCCATTATCATCTTGAATCCTGACAACGAAGTAACGTGAACTATCAGTGACGGACTCGAGAGCCAACCCTGGATATTTGTCAATAGGGCATTTGGCAAACAGCTCTCCAGAAGATTTGTCTTCCAGTTTCATTATTAGTTCCTCTTGTTTTGCAACAAGTCTCATGCGCCCCGTCCATTGCGGCTCTTGTAAGTTCCAATCGGCTGCCCTAAAAACACCCACCGTTTTATCGTTTTCCTACAAAACAATTACCCGCTATACAAAAAATTATTACACCTACCTATAGCCCCTATTTGAAGTTTTAGGAGGTATTTTGAACACAAACACTTCATTCTTAACAAGAATAACACTTTCGTATGATTCCATTTTCCACTGCAATTAATTTCTCATGAAAAACAATAAAAATTTTGGGATAAGTATTTTGATAGCAGTTATTGACGACAGGACTGACGTTAATGACGTGACGTGACGTGCACAAAAATTTAGTAAATGCAAAGGAAGTGCTACATATACAGCATTATTTTAAATAAATAGCTGGGTAGAGGTACAGGTACAGGATTAAAAGAGAAAACAAATATTTTAAATCACTATGTCATGATTATAATTATGCTAATGCTATGTGGCTGTGAAAGGCAGGTGTAAGAAGAAATAGTTTTTAGGAAAAAATAACAGTCACATCACTACCGCATTCACATCCATCCAAATGCAAAAAAAATGCAAATGCAAATGCAAAAAAAAAACAATATGCAAATTACACTTGAACTACATAAAGTAATTTTATTTTAGTACGCAAAATCCATTTGAACTGCATATTAATTTTACCCCATAAATAGGTTTTCACTTTAGTGCCCGCGTCTCGGAAGTAAATCTCTTTTCGAGTTTCTGGAACGCTACCATGGCTGTCATTCAAGAACTGACAATGTCAATTTCAGATAAACTGTCAGTCTGTCAGCCCAGCAGTTTGCTGTCATCTGCTGTTGATCTGCTCTCTGCTGGCGGTGCCCGAAATCAGTGTTTCTCTTCCTTCATAGAAGTTTATTGGCAAATTCTGTGAATTATACTTCTCATAACCGAAGTAAAACTTTGAAGAATATTAATCAACTTGCACCAAAAGTAAGTATTGGTTCTATAAAACCAGCAAACAAAATACAATATTATTTACCAATTTGTTTGTGGTTATCAAATCACTAGGAATTTATTTATAATACAATTGGCATTATATTACAGTTCCATATATTTCAGGTTTGCAGAAAAGTGATGGCTTATAATGTAAGTATCAACATTCTCACAAACATTTTTATATTCATGAAACTATCAAGAAGCTTGTCAATTGACTTGTAACTTACGTACAAAAAACTCATTTATTTCCAATAATGCTTAGAAATCAAAATAGTTTGGAAACTTTTTGATTGACGGACTTTCTAGAGCGAAGAGCAGAGAAGTAGTTTGCCATTTTGGACAATAATTAAAAACCATAAGGTACTAGAAGTAATTATTAAAGTTTGTTTTAAAGAAAATAAAAGAGAATAGAAAATGAAATGCCAATTAAGCCAAAAATTCAAGAACTATAAGAAAATTTTAATAATCGAATTGTTCCCCTAGAGTTAGGCTGCCTGTCCACTGGAGCGGAGAGGAGAAAAGAGGAGCGGAGATGTGCCAATATTAACCAATAGAATCTTGACTTAGGATCACTGATGTAAACTCAGGGGCGGAGTCAAGGTTCTATTGGTTAATATTGGCACATCTCCGCTCCTCTTTTCTCCTCTCCGCTCCAGTGGACAGGCAGCCTAAAAGTTGTATAACTGTGAGTTGCCTTCAGAAATATGTCATTGATTTTAATCAAATAAATATTTTGCCACAAAGTATTGATTGATTGAACTCTTATTGTTTGACTTTAAAAAAAAAAACCTTACCTACACAAGGTGGTGTACATAAATTTACGAGCTAGCACGCTTGTTCTTAAATTCTATATTCTTCTAACTCTTAAAGAAACCTAACCGGGAAGAAGATGAGGTACACAAAAATACAAGCTCCTCTTGCTCGCTCCCCTACATTCTTGCTTTTCGTAACTAGCCTATTGAAGAGACGAAAATGTACCATCCCTGAAAAAAATATCCTGCCGGTTGCAAGGTCCATGGTGAAGATAGATTATAATTATGCATATTATAATTTTTTTTTTAGTCATGGTAATTTTTTTGCAAAATGTTACTAAAAATACCTACATAAACTGAGAAGACCAGGAAGCACAACATAATATACATTGTTTTTCTGGTGAAATGTAATAATAATTAAGGTTCCTATCAAGATCGAGAGGTTTGTGGGTGACTAGAGTCTGGCTAACGAAAGTTGGCCCCAGAATATTGGCAGCAAATTTAAAAAATACATGCATGACAACACTAAATATACCAGAGATACCGAACGACAACCTTGTCAAATTGACGTTCACGTTCATACAGAGTTGCTATATAAAAAGTTCGCAAATAATTCCAGGGCCAACTTTCGTTAGCCAGACTCTATCAACTGCATTCAGTTCAGGTTCAAGTTGCCTTTGCCAATAATTGATCTTGGTAAGTGTACTAAACTATAATAGTCCCACTATTCTTAATAATATGTATACCATATTTGACAGTAGTCAGTTTTTATTTGACAGTAGTCAGTTTTTATTGAGTAGTCAGTTTTTATTTCCGACTGTTTTATAAACAGAATTTATAATTGGGTTAAAATATACAGGTGGACCAAAAATACGTCATAAAAAAAATTGATTCCTCATGTCTAGGGGTATTCGAAAATACCCCATGTATGTTCTGCGATTTTTTGTAGTTTTCGAGTTATTATTGTTTTTTGTAATTTTTTTGAGCTTTCTTGCCGGTGGAGCTTCAAAAATTCATATATTTTTTGTAGTGCGGTTAGAGTTTACAAAAGCTATTTTTTAAATATCATCACGCCTGTGTTACTACTAGTAGGTATTTTTTCTGGACTAGGCTGCACCTATAGTTTGACCGAAACCGCTGTACCGCGCCTTAGGAATGCGCGGCGAGGGCGGGGGGCAGGATGCCGCCACCGTTGGCGTTGACGAATAAAATGCCTGCTACACGGTCGCCAACCGCGTCCCGACAGATGATCTTGGTGGTTTACAACCATGTAGATGATGGTCCGTCCAAACGTTGAAACAACTGCCGGTCGGCAACCAAGGTCACCTCTGTCGGGGACGCGGTTGGCGTAGCAGGCACTTAAGCGGCCTGTACTGCCTCCCCCCCCCCCGTCGTATAAATATTGTCGTTAAAATAGTGAAGATTTGTACCGTTTAAGATGTTAATAGCGCTTTTCAATTTCCACCTATATTGCTATATTATAAGACCATGTTGTAAAGCAAATAAATATATTCTATTCTATAACCATCAAACATCACATAATTTTTCGTGCTTGAAATGCTCGGATTTACTTATTTTACGGAATACTACGCGAGTATCTGAATTTGAGTAAAATACTTCGTACGTCTCGAAACAAGTATTTGGACCGAGTATTTTTCGATACTCCGAGTACGAAAATTACCTCGACGTTGTTCAATCACACAGAAGCGGTGCGGACTGCGGAACTGGCAGATAGTTTGACTATAAAAATTGTATTCATGTAGGTATCTATAGATTGTACTATTTAACCGACTTCAAAAAAGGAGGAGGTTCTCAATCATAGTCAATACCTTCTTCGTTTATGAATTGATTTTCATTTAATTTTTTTGTTTGGACGGGTAGGTATACTCCTGAGGTGGTTCCATAAAAATTTGGTCAAGTTCTGATGCACTGGTTTTTGAGTTAGCTTCAATAATACGTTTTTTTTTTTCACATAATGTATGTTGATGATGCAAAAACTTCATGTCTATTTACGTAGTATTATATTATCTGTGCATAGGGGTAGGTAGGAACCATAACTAAAAACTGAAAAATATTTTTTTTTATTAAATAAAAACAACCAGACTTATTTTCGGAAGTCGGTACCAAAAATCGAAAATTCAAAACCATAGAAATAAAATAAAAAAACAATTGACGCCAAAAAAAGACGTGTTTTTTTTTTGACCGCAATTGTGTATTTTTATTTTATCATTGTCAGATAGTACAATGTGGTTCAAAACTGTAATTAACTCATTTCGAAAGAATTAAAGAATATCGAAAACATCGTAGCGGATTTCGCTCTCGTCTGTAACTGAACTCTTCAACAAAACTATTGCGCAACGCCTCATCGCAGAAACGCGGCGATTCCGTTACGAGTCGTCGCAGACACGCGGCGATTCCGTTACGAGTCGTAACGATACGCTGGGCGCTGGCAGAATAATCGCTCCTTCGTGGAAATTACCCGACGTAGAAGTGCGGATCCGTCGCGACCGTCGCGATTCTCTCGCTCATGGAGGCGGCCCCTAATAGTTTGGCAAGCGTGCGGAGCCGGCATATCGTTTCGCAAAATCAACACAACGAAAAATCTTTACGCCGCCACGAAAAATACAGTAATTTAATCATGCATTATGTTGTGGTTTTTACTCACAAAATTAAAATAAACGGTGTTATTATGGAAAAACCGGTAACCGACAAATCAACCAAAGTGCGTAATGGACATCACTACAAACATTGAAGAAAATAAAATGGCCGTCGAGTGGGTCGCCGTAAATATGTTGAGTTATTTTTCAAATCGTTCATTATTATCACAATTACAATGCGAATATTATCAGAAATGAGTATTGAAGAAGTGTGTTTTACTAAAGACTTTGTGTGTGTCTCATTGGTGTCCTGAATTATGTAAGAACAAAGAGTATTTGTCGTTGTATCAATCGGGCAGCTATACAAATGCATGAAGATGGGACTCTCTCATTTGTTGTTGTTTATAGCGATAATCCGTTTGATGTGTATTTCTATAAAAGCAGAAAACATTGAGTGCCCACACAAATGTGATTGCCTGGAACAGTACGTCGATTGTTCAAAGAAGAATTTCGTATCTGTGCCAAAAATTCCTAAGTGGGTGGAACGATTGGATCTCAGTTATAATAGGTTGAATGAAAACGTTACGGAGGCCTTTGACAAACTACTGAATTTACAAGAATTGAAGCTGGACAAAAACTCCTTTCATTTCATTCCAAGCCTGCTGCATCATGAACAAATACAGGAACTCAGTTTGAATAGGAATAACATTGGATCAATAGACACAGGTACCTTTCCTGCTAATAGTTCCATCAGAATACTGAATGTAAACAGTAACCATATAAAATTCATACAGGAAGGAGCTTTAACTAATTTGTCAAATTTGGAAGTTTTGAAACTGAATAGGAATGAAATAAAATCACTTCCTAATCACTTGTTTATGTATCAGACAAATCTAAGAACTCTAGAATTGAACCATAACAAGTTACATGTGATCAGTCCGCTGCTATTTCAAGGGTTGTCTAATCTGACAACATTAAAGCTGAGATTTAATAGTATTGACAATATAATGGATGGTGCCTTTTTTGGATTCAAGTCAATGAATTTGTTACAATTGGACCATAATAGAATAAGGAATATTTCTAAAGGTTGGATGTATGGATTGGAGTCATTGATAACTTTATCCTTGTCAAATAATTTGATATCAGAAATTGATTCTGGAAGCTGGGAACTATGCACAAACTTGGAAGTCTTGGATTTATCTCATAACCATTTGTTAGAAGTAGAGGGACGGTCATTCCAACACTTAGTCCACCTTAGAACACTGAGCCTTGGATATAACAAAATTTCATCAATTGCTCAGGATGCTTTTGGCTATATGATTCAGCTGCAAACACTACAATTAAATAATAACAAAATATCTTGGACTGTTGAAGATATGTCTGGACCATTTTCAAAATTGCAGAATTTGAATTCCTTTAGCCTGGCTGCTAACCATATAAAATCTATTAATTCAAGAGCTTTTGATGGGTTGTCAAATCTAGTTGAATTAGATTTAAAAGGAAATAATATAACTTCCATACAACAGCATGCTTTTGATTCCATGTCTAAATTAAGAAAGTTACATTTGAACTCTTCATCACTGTTGTGTGATTGCAATTTATTATGGATAGTAAAATGGATAAAAGACAAGGCTGAACAAAAATATGTTACAGCTAACTGTGCCTACCCATCTGAAGTCAGAGGGGTATCAGTCACTAAACTGAAGGAAGACAACTGTGGTGATTCACCCAAGCCTAAAGTTGTGGAACATCCTAAAACTCATCTTGCCATAAAGGGACGGTCAGCTAATTTGGTTTGTTCTGCAACATCCATTCCTTTTAACAACATGACTTTCTTGTGGAGAAAAAACAATGGTAATGTTAGCAACCCTATGGTATATGAAAATATCACCATCGGACCTAATGGTCAACCACGAGCAACATCAGTTTTGGTGATTCCTAATGTTACTCATGCTGATTCTGGAAAATATCAGTGTGTTGTTGGTAATACTTTTGGAACAACATACTCTACAAAAGCTAAAGTAAATATAGTCACCTTTCCACGGTTCACAAAAACTCCTACGAATGTTACTGTGAAGACAGGAGAGACTGTAACTCTTAATTGTGCTGCCACGGGGGATCCACCACCTGAGATATCTTGGAAAAAAGATGGAGGCAATGATTTTCCCGCTGCAAGAGAACGAAGAATGAATGTAATGCCAACTGACCACTTGTTTTTTATAGTAAATGCAAAAACTACAGATATGGGAATATACAGCTGTGCAGCTAAAAATCCAGCTGGAACTATTATAGCTAATGCTACACTTACAGTATTGCAAGAACCATCATTTGTCAGAGTTATGGAAAACAAAGAAGTGACTAGTGGTGACTCTGTGGTATTACAATGTATGATATCAGGATCTCCAAAGCCTGTTATAAAATGGCTTAAAGATGGAACTCCCATTGCTGCTACAGAACGCCATTTCCTTACAGCTGATGATCAGTTGCTAATCATAATTGGATCAGAGGCGAGTGATGCTGGACGATACGAATGTGAGATTACAAATGAGTTGGGTACTAAAAAAGATATGACTGAGTTACGAGTGTTGCCTCCAGTAGCTATTATGGTGAATGAAGAAAATATGGCTGGTATTATAATTATAACAGTTGTGTGTTGTGCTGTAGGAACTTCTATTATTTGGGTGGTAATAATTTATCACACTCGTAGACGCATGGCCAGGGCCGTGCATACTTTTCCCGCCGAAAGTATAAAAATGACACATGTAGTGCATAGTGACAGTGATTCACCTCAAATGTTTTCAGACAATATATCGGAGCACTCCTCATGCAAAGATAGTGGAACTGGTGATTCTGCTAAACAAACAAGCTTTGATGGAGTGCCAACAGATAGAAGTGAACAAGTGCATTTCGAGACTGTATGCCAGAGTTATTCTCCAGTGCCTGAGGCACATAAACTTCTTCCATCATCTTTTAAACCCTCAATTCAAGTGTGTGTAAATACATCAGTTACACCAGCTACATATAGTTTTTCTAGTCACAGTGGTAATGTTTAAGTTTGTAATGTATATTTCTAGAGTTTATAATAAGTGATAGGTACGATAATACCTATGTTTCCTGCAGTTTCACTAATTACATTTATAATCTTCCTATTGCACTCACACTTTATATATTTTTACATTGCCTAATAAGTTTGATAGACATCAAAATAAAGTATATCAGATCAGAAAAATAACACTTTATTAAAAGCGTTTTTTTTTGTTTGAAATTATATTTTCAGGATCTTTTTTTTAAGCAGCAAAAGCTGTAAATATCTAATAGTTTATTTAGGGCCATTGTGTTATTGCAGACATTTATTGTCCTAAATTAAAGATTTTAAAAAGTTCACCAATTAATAGAATGGGGGTAAGTAATATTATGTAAAGATAATGCTTAATAACAAACACCATTCTTATTCAATAAATCAAATATACCTGTAATGTTTAGTTATGTGAAATAAAAAGGAAGCATTAATCAAGTCCTTGTATTAAAATTTAAAACCCTTTAATAATAATAAGTCCTATAGCATTGTATGTATTTAGGTATTTCAACAATGCTTTATTTGTATGTATATTTTAATCGGCAGCTATGTATTTGCATACATTTCTATATACTTATCTAAGTATTATTTTGATTTAGTCACTATTCTCCCAGTTATACAAATAATATTTATAAAAAGTTATTCATAATCTAATAATGATAGTGTAGTTAGTGAAATGGCAATAAAGTTAGGCATTGATGTAACTTGATTGCTTAGTACAAAATGTAACAAACTTGCCAGTATTGGTTTTGATGTAAAAGACTGAATGTCGTTTAAGTAATAAGTGTATGATTACTGTTATTTTGTAATATTAAATAGGCAATAAATATTTTTAAATTTGTTATTTCATAACAGTTTTCTAGATGCTATGTCATGTGATTTATCTAGCAGCTTTTTATTAAAATATTAGGTAAGACTTGATATTTACTTAAGTATGTTATGTATATGAGACATAATTTTAGAAATTCATCTGCATTTTGGAGAAATACTTAAAAGTGCACTTAAAAATAATGAAACCCAAGTCAGGTTCAGAATATGTGTTTTCGTAATTGTTTTGTGCTATATTGACTGTAAAATGCAGTGATTTGTGTGTGCTTTTAGGCATACGACCTAAAATTATATTACCACAGAAATCCACCTCTACTGATTTGTATCTAGGAAGTAAAATATAAAATAAAATGTTGTTAATATAAAGATGAATAACAATAAAAACCTTAGTAATGTTATATTATGTATAATGAAGGTAATGTAATTAGCTAGGTACTAAAATTTGTAAGTTTATAGGTGTAGCGATACGTGTGATGGGAGTGAGATTATTGAATATTTATGATTTGGGGCACACAATAATATTGTCATTAAGAAATGCAGGTCATGCGATAATATTTACTGATTTTCTTGCTCTAACAAACCTGCAGGAAAATCATAAATTTTCAACCTTTATATTCTATGACAAGATCAAAGATCGATAGACAATGCTCATTTATAAAGACACATGTTCTTACGTACCTAGGAAATGCAGCAATTGTATAACATCTTAACCTATCTTGGTTTTAATATTGTACTTATTGTGCACATCATAACATATGCCATTCCTAACATCTGATGTTAATTACCTACAAATAACATAATTCAAAGAGAAATTTTAATTTCGAGATTTTTTACATGCATAATGCTAGAGAACTGACCACCACATCTGGTGGCCAATTCTACTAATTTACAAACGTCACAATGGTCTCTCGATGGTGAGTTTTTGACAGATTTTGTATGGCAAATCTGTCAAAAACTAACAATGGAGAGACCATTGTGACGTTTGTAAATTAGTAGACTTGGCCCCCAGGTCTGTTGACTAGTTTTATGGGAGTAGTAACAGAATATCTAAGGACGATTTATAATAAGGCAAGAGTAGGTATGGGCGAAGTTCAGCCATCTCCGTTAGAAAGGGAGCTGGACAATGTATAGTAGTAGGCTATGGCGGTTGACCACTTGTCAACCTTATCACTAATATTAGGTACTAAGGGTGGAAAATAGTCAACGGCCATTTACTGAGGGTGTACCTATATCTGAGTTGGGAAACCGAACAAAATAGACATTGATTAAATTGAATTGAATCAAAAGGCTGATAAAAAACCGGCCAAGTGCGTCTCGGACCACGCAAAATGAATGGTTCCGTAGTTGGGATGAATTTATCCCAAGAACAAACTTAACATTGTAGGTGAAAAACATGTCGCATACATAGATACGGTCACGGTCAATTTTCCAACTGCAAATGTAAGTTTGTAATCGCAAATTAACGATTTTCGGACATTTTCCTATACCTACTTGTATTGTGAGACCTTGCTTCTTGCCAAATTTCAGAATTCTAGGTCAACGGAAAAATCTACATATTGATTTATTTGCGAGTAGATATATCATAATATGTCGCATATATGGCCGTTATTTTTTTTGCGTTGACTTAGAAGCTTGATTTTCTTTAGAGCTCCAAAGGAACGTAGACCTACGTATTTGATATTAATTTCAACTTGATACCTCCACGCGTTCCTGAGAAAAAGGGTCTTGACAGACTGACGGACAATAAAGTGATGTTTTTCCTTTTGACGTACGGAACCCTAAAAATTCACGTAAAGCACTTCCGTCCGTAGTTGTCGCCCTAAGGCTAAGTATTTCAGAGAGCTGGGTTGCGGCCAGGTTTTGATTTCCCCATATTACCTACCTACTTACATTGTTATTTATAACAGAGCACAACCTACATGAGTTATTTTTTCGAGGATGAAAAACGTGTTTTTCTCCGTAATATTAACAGTTGAATTGCTGCATTTCTTAATTAATACCTACCTATTGATAAGTGTAAAAACGTAATAGTAATAAGTGATGCAGTTTTTTATTGTTCATACTGTGTAAATACGGTAACTATTTATATACTTTACAGAATAAAATAATCTAAGAAAATATAACCTTTTATTTATTTATCTACTAGCTCTGCAGTGAGTCTAGTGTGTGGACCCCAAACCTCCGCATAATCTGCCCATAATGTTCCCGCAAGCTGGGACACAAGCCTCCCCAAAATATAAAAAAATAAAATAAACACGAGCGGCACGATCAATTTTAAATTGATACCAATTGAAAAAGATTGCCAGTCCATTGTTCATACGTTCGACAAAAAAAATCTGCTCATTATTTTTTGTCGAACTTATGAAGCAATGGACTGGCAATCTTTTTCAATTGGTTTCAATTTAAAATTGATCGTGCATTACGTAATTAGGGGGCAGGACCCGAATCGACTATATGTTAGAACAATGACACGGTACCTACTTACCTACGCCAATAACAGTGTTGATTGTTTTAAGGTGTAAAAATGTAAGTTAACAATTAAATATATTTACAAATCCGAGGACCTTGCTGCCCTTTACCAATTCATGCAACTGCCAGTTGACTGCCTCGTTGGTCTAGTGGTCGCTAGCGCTACTGCTGAGCATGAGGTCCTGGGTTCGATTCCCGGGTCGGGCAGTGTTATTGGGTTTTTCTATAAGGAAACTCAGTATCAGCCCGGAGTCTGGATTTGTGCCCAGTTGATGGAAATAGGGTCGCCTTAAACATAACTGGCGAAATGTGGGTGTACCTGCTACAGGTACACCTCTGCCCAACCCTTCGCGGAAACAAGGCGTGATGTTATGTTATACAACTGCTAGTCTGGGTTTACTCACATCTGTAATTAAAATACAGAACATCAGGTAAACTGCATTTCAATATCCCACTATGTCTGCATCTCTAACCTACTGAACCGTAGTTCTCAATTCATTCATGGCAAAGCTACAGCACTCTGTTTACCGTGTTAATTTACGAGTATTTTAATAATTTCGAGAGCACGAGGGAATTGCATCGATACGGCCTAATATTTGCGATTAGTCAAAACAGATAGGTAGGTTACGGTTTCGGCTTAGCATTACATTATTAAGCGATAGGGATTCAATTGAATAATAGGAATAGCTTCGAGGCATTGACTTCTCAAACATAATGCCGTAGCATAATGGGTTACGAACGAATATCGCTAAGGAATAGAATAGATACAGAATATGAAGAATTTATATAGGTACCTGTCTGATCTGAACAATGAATCCTCTCTAAAGGCTTTTTATAAATAAGGGAGCGACAATACATGTCATCTGGCCACCTGCTACACCAAGGGGTTGCCCTATGCATTGTGGAGCTTAGAAAAAAAAAAGTTGAAAGGAATGAAAAAGTTTTATAACATTAACCGGCACACAATAGTTACCTATCTCCTTTAGGCCGAGCCAGAGCAATGCTGGCTGTCGGCAAAATAGAGATTTAATTCTGTTAATACTTCTCAGGACGAATCCACTCACAATTAAAGTCTGCTGCAATTACACGTCTCCTAATAAAAATAATACCAGCCTATTATTGTCCTACTGCAGGGCAAAGGCTTCTTCTCAGACTTAGAAGGCACGAGCATTGATCACTAAGCTTGGTTGCTCAGGCTGGGTTGACGATTTCAGACTTCCCTATTTTTACTTCAAGTCTAGGTTTCCTCACGATGTTAGTCTTGCACCGATGTCAGTGTCCAAGATAAACTCACAAAATACATATGACTTGAAAAAGTCACATTGGTAATTGCCTGGAATTGAACTCACAACCTCGTGCTTGACAGATGAGACCTTTAACCACTGGGTTATTACGACCTAATGTAACGTAATATTCTAAAAATATTGCTCATTTTCAGCCTGGCTATGGTGGTAACGGTGCGCCGCAAGGATATGGACAGCCTCCCGCTGGCTACGGAGGCCCACCGCCGGGGCAACTGGAGATGGGACATGGCCCATATCCCTCAATAGGAGCCGGGGGTGGAGTTAATCCTCAAGTCCAGAATTGGTTTCTTGCAGTCGACAAAGATCGATCTGGATTCATTACTGCTCCAGAGCTGAAAGCAGCATTAGTGAATGCTCAAGGCAAAACTTTTTCTGAAACTGCCTGCAATTTAATGATCGGTAAGTTTACATTTGAATAGTCTAGGGTTGTACTCCCCAAATTTTGAAAACGAGGATCAGAAAGTGAAAATAGCCGGACATTTCGGATTAAAAACAGGACGCAGTAGCAGTAAAGTAGTTAATAGCAACACGCAATGAAAACAGGTTCAACGAAACTCAATTTTCGCGCACTAGAGCTCTCTGTCTAACCGTTAGATAGAGAGCTCTAGTACGCGAAAATAGAAGTGAGAAAGAGGCAACAAGCAGAGCGCACGATAAACGTTGAAGGCGCGAAATTGATAAAACAGGACTTTACCAGGATGCTTTAAAAACCCAGGACGTTACTTAAAAACTATCCAGGACACCCCAGGACATCCCAAAAACCTGGACATGTCCTGGGAAAACAGGACGGTTGGCAACCCTAGAATAGTCCAACACACCGTTATACGTTAGGAACTTTTACCTCCTCTACCTGCTTAGAATGGTATCATTTATCTATCTTCCAACAATCTAATATGTTTATTCGTTCTTTTTACAGGAATGTTCGACAAAGATCGTTCAGGACACATCAATGTTGAAGAGTTTGAGAAACTTTACACCTACATTAACCAGTGGCTGGCGGTGTTCAAGACTTACGATACGGATCAATCGGGGAGCATAGAGGAGAAAGAACTTTCCAGTGGTATGTATGGAAGTCCACTATTAAGTACCCTCAAATTAAAAAAAAAACAACTAATCTGAGTGTTGAGAATCCAAAAGAGCATCCCTAGCGCGTTAAAAGCGCACTGTTGAAAATCCAGTGTGTGGTAAGAAACTCCGCGTTTAAAACCCCGTGCATGTGAGTTTTCCGTAAGGAGTTTCTCAGTCGGCAGACAAGCCGGAGTCTGGATTTGTACCCCGTTAATGGTATAGTGGGCTCACCTCCTGAAACATGGAACTTAAACATACCTGGCGAAATGAGGGTGTACTAAAACATCTGCCTATCCCTTCGTCCAATAAAAGCGTGATGTTATGTTTCTTCCTCATCATCATTTTTCTGTCCTTATCCCAATTTATTTTGGGTCGGCGCAACATGTCCCTTTCTTCCATACTTCTCTATTAGTCGTCATGTCGGTAGTCCATACAGTCCGTCCATCGTTTCTTTGGTCTTCCCCTACTCTTTTAGTTATGTTTTATTTCTTCCTAATGTATTTTCTGTATCTATCTTTCAGCATTGACGCAGATGGGTTTCCGGTTCACACCGGAGTTCGTGAGCTTCCTAGTGAAGAGAGCCGATGCCAAGGAAGGAAAGGTTTCAGTGGATCACTTCATTGTTCTATGTGTGCAGATCCAACGTTTTACTGAAGCATTTAGAGCACGTGACTCCCAACAGAATGGAACTGTCACCATCGGATTTGAAGATTTTCTCAATGTGGCTCTAAGTTGCTCCATATGAGAGAAAGAACAACACGTTCAATGGAGTTGAAGCAATTTCACACTTAGGAAAGCAGTGATTATAATAATTTTATTTAACTTATTAAGTTTTCATATTCCAATTCTATTTTAAAAAAAATCATTTTACTTATCTTTTTCTAAGCATGATATGATGATAAAATAATATGTCTATGATGATAGCAGATGCCTTTCAACCAGCTTTAAATTAATGTTTTAAATAATATGTTTAGATACTATCATTTATTATTCTGGTGTTTATGGCAGTTCATCTCGAATATAACTCATTTACGTGCATCGGATAGGAACAGTCGATGGTTACGTGATAAGATTTCGAGTTCACAAACAAAATCTGTTTTTAATCATGACCTAGAATAACCTTATCTTATATAGTAAATAAGCACTAAATTAACAAAAAAGAGATGCTTGCCTATAGCATAGTGCGTAAACAACTCCAGATTTGACAAGAAATAGCTTACTAGATGCTAAAGAAATGGTGGCATACTGTACGGTACGGGTGCCGCAAAGATACGCATATGCCACTTCAATTTAATTTAATACAGTTGATAAATAATGCAATATTTTATATTCACTTACTATTTCTTTCCCACCACACTCTTAATGAAATTATCTTTATTTTTGTTAAAGCAATATAAATTTTATACATCGACTTGTAAGAAGTATTTTGAGTATTATTGACGAAGCTAGCTATTGCTTGGTAAAGGGGAATAAATAGATGTTTTGTAATATTCAGTTTGTTTTATTTGAATGTTTTCCAATTTTTAGTAATTAAGGCATTTCTTTACATTTCAAATGGAAGATCCATTATGGCCTTTAGGTACATGGTTTTTTTATATAGCCCAGTCTATATTGACACAAAAAGGCAAACGTCGCAAACGTGCATGTAACTACGATTTTTTTAAATATGTTGTTAGGTCCCCTGAGAGTAGGTCCCCTGAGAGTAATTTACAGCCAAGTTTGCAACCCTGAAAACAAGTGCCATAATTTCGCAGTTTTTCGAGCAACATGAGAGTAGCACAAGGCTTTCAGGGTTATAAACTTGGGTATAAACTATTCTCAGGGGACCTAACAAAATATTAAAATAATGGCAGTAACATACGCATTTGCAATGTTGTTGTTATTGACTGGGCTAATAACTAGATGTTACAATACAATTTGATGGTACATGCTCCTCAATAATGGGCTGCAAACAACAAATTGCCATGTTGATATTCAAAATTCCAGTGATATATCTGAAACAATAAAACAGCAAATATAAGATGATGCATTTCACACCCATAAAAAAACAGTTGGATGGTAAAAAATTGGGATAATGAAGTGAACATGAAGATGTGACATTGAACTAAGGAAGCTTTCCAAAAGTTAGATAACACATCTAAACTTGAGACAAGCCTTTGGCCAGGCGCCAGTTGAGAGTATGAGACACAAAGCAGGGGGCCTACCACCACCCATATAGCAGTATTATTTTAATATTACTTTAGTGTGGGAAAGAGACGAAGCTCTGCAGTACGTATAGCTCCATCTCTTTCCCCACTGAAGTAAGATTAAAATAATACTGCTTTAAAGGTGGTGGCAGGCCCCCAGAATAGCTTTTGAAATTATGTAGGTACTTACTAGCATCATTCTTTCTTCTGATTGCCTCAGCTTTTTCCAAAGAAAATACTACTTCTTGAAAGTTTTTCACAGATGTCCTCATATTAGTTTCATGCTGAGCATTATCTGGGGCACTGTCATCTAGCAAACTGTAGATTGAAGGTATTTCATCCAGTTTCATATTCTTTGCATTACTTGGTTTGAATACCACAGAAACTTTGCCTGTCTTAGGGTGAATACTGAATGGGGACTTAAGTAAATGGTTGAACCCTTTAGTAACATTAACATCTAATCTGGGGTAGCAGTACTGTATTTTGATTTCTTCAACTAAATACCTTATTTTCCTGCCATGATTTCCTGACTGAAAAATAAGATTTTTTATTTAGTTAAGTAAGTATAATATATTATTCTTAGAGCAAAATTAATGTTAGTTTATACAACAACATATTGCAACTTACTTCTCTATAATAATTTTCATATACACTTAAAAATGTTTTCCACCTCTCTAAAGATGAATCTGACATGCTTTCCAAGCTCTTTTGAACTTGTGATCTCAATGTTTCATCTGGAATCATTTTCAATAACTTATCTATGCGGTCTGCACTGCTAAAGAACTCTTGATCTTGGAGTAGCTGCTCAAAATATTTATCTATGATGGTCAGTGCTCTCCTGAAATAAAAGTATGTCCAATATTTAAGTTTATTAAAACCAATACAACATCCGTAATACATTTCTAAATCAAACAAGAGAGATTTGGAAAGAAGAAAGGTGAAGCCTTTGCTTAAATGGGAAACAATAGAGGCCATAATATTATAAAAGCAAAAGTACTTGACATGCAGAATTACTTTTCTTGCACACTTCAAAATATCAATGAACACTTAAGAGGCCGACGTACTACGGCACGAAATGCAAACTCGAGACGTGAGCAAAATGCGTTTGGAATATTGCTATCTCTGTTCGACAAAAGAAGGCGGGGCCACAGATTACGGGCGCGCTTCGCAGTGTGTGTGAGCGGATAATACTAATGTAGGTACTGTATGCCATTCATTCATAGCGAGTCGACATCATAAATATTATTTTATTATGAGTTATTACTCATTAGGTATGTTCATTATTTGCTTTATTTTTGTTGACTAATTTGGGGAATCGCTAGTGAATGTACAGACTAGTAATGCGTTTTTTGGAAATTTCTTTACCATGCCGATGTCTCAATATTTTAGGATATCTCGACTAATCTCAAGATAGAAGGCCTTGTAGAGAAAACCTAGCTAGTAGATACGTCATACAAATAAGGTAGGTAGGTAGGTAGAAAGAAGAGGTAACTTTGCCGCTCTGAAGTAGACTCTATATGACTGCGCGCATGCCAGTAGGTACGCATGCGCAACCTAACTTCAGAGCGGCAAAGTTATTTGACGCGAAGTGTAGGTACCTATACTTCGTTATCGAGCATGGACTTGTGGCACGGTAGATCGGCGGACCGACGGACGACGCTAGAGTAGTCATACGCACGTCGCGTAAATATAAATTATAGGGATAAGTATCTATTATTATTGTCATTATTTATTTTAAGTCTGTTTGTGTTTATTTATTTCCTTTAGAGTGGTCTCCACTTCTTATTGGTGGTCTCGCACTGGATTTTAAACTCTCCGTGTTGAGCCGAGCGTTGAGAATCCAACGCGCTGGGACACTCTCGTCCTAGCGCGTTGAAAAAACACGCGTTGAAAATCCAGTGTGCGAAAAAAAAATCCCGCGGAAAATAACAGCCCGTGCGGTGCGAACCTGGGCGAACTCGACATTATTTTGCGACGGCACAAGCAGCTCTGCATAATTTTTTACCGACATGTGCGTAAGTGCAAGCGACACGTGGTGGCGGTATATTTTCATCATCCGAACATAGACATACTGATGTCACTCGCACCGCTGCTGCACCGACAAATAAAAATCTGCGTTCGCAGTTCATTTGCCAAACATCTAAACAAACACGAGTTTTTGGAAAAATAACTGTTATGGACTACACATAAGGTTCAGTTTGCGCTACAACTTCATATTTTTTTTATGACTTTTTCAACATTACTAGTCAGTCTAAAATCAACTTTATTTACACTAGCATAAAGTTCATATTTGCCTAAGTGGAAAACTCGTGTTTGTTTACATGTTTGGCAAATACATTGCGAACTCAATTTAGAGCGAGCAGTGTTCTCAATAGTGTCCTTGAGACAATAATTACGCCCGCTCGGTCACATAAGTAAAGAAAAGGAACAGTGACATGACATGACAAAACTTCGTACAACCGCGTTATGATAGGTAGGTACTTACAATACTACAACTTGGTGGTGGCTATGGCTTCGTCGCGTACGGAGAGCAACTAGCTTATACCGTCTCGGCCAATACTCACCACGCTACGGCTCATATTACATTGGCGCAGAAGGAACGGAATGGAAGCGAGTTTTTGGCACGAAATTGGGTCAAAACATAATGAACTTTATGTCAATTGTGTAACTTACAAACTACAAAATACTCGCTGAGGCCATAGCTGAGGCTCTTTAGACACATAAGTAGGTACCTATCGAATAATATTAGTAACTAGCTGCCCGCCCTGGCTTCGCACGGGTATGCACTCATCTACGGTTCGCCTACCTACCCTAATTACACCTACCTACATACATACCTACCTACCTACCTACCTACTTACCTACCTACCTACCTACCTACTTACTTACCTTCCTAAGTAGGAAGGTAGGTAGGTATGTATGTATGTAGGTAAGTAGGTAGGTACCTACTTACCTACATACATACATACATACATACCTACCTACCTTACCTACATACCCACTTTACCAAGATACATACCTACCTACTTGCATACCTACCTACCTACCTACCCTACCTTCACCAACCTATCCTAAGAACCATCTCCTTACTAGATAACAAACACAACAAAATAAAGAAAATTATTCAAAATTTTTTGAATAATTTTCTTTATTTCAAGCTTTTTAGTTTTATTAATAAAAATCAAAATTTGGCATTGACTCGTTACCTACTAGCTTTTATTTGATACCAATATTGTTATAATTTTTTTTTTTAAACCTTCCCGTCCCTTTTTTTTGTATTTGCAGATGCAATATATAAATATTATATAGCCTATGACACTTCTACAATTAAGACGAATCTAACGACACCTCATAATATATGTCAAAATCCATCAAGCCGTTTAAAGCCGCGTGCCAAAGAAATAGACATACATACATACATACATACTCTCGAAAAACATTACCCTCCTTCTGGGGCAGTCGGGTAAAAAGAATTAGTGAAATTGGTCCAGCCGTTCACGCGTGATGCCGTGATCAAGGAAATAGGGATTCTTTTTTATATAATATAATTATATAGATCAAACAAAGACTTTTTCGTTTATGGGTGGTAGGCTCGTTGGAAACAGACAAAAATTAAAAAAAAACTTTTTCCCCTAGAGGATGATATGCTATTTTATCTCCGCTTTGGTACACTACAATGACGGATTTTTTGAGCAAGAAGAGTGAAAAAATTTTTATTTCTTCCTTTTTAGTGGGTCGGTTTGTAATTTATCTAAGATACAATAGCCTAATGTCAACTGCTTATCACCTTTTACAAAATATTGCTTTTCCCGATGCAGGGACGTTCATTGTTGAGGAGTTCTCCTGGTACTTCACCATTAGCTCCACTTCACCCTATGTATTGTGACGGGCATAAATTGCTTGGCAACCATATTAAAGTAATCTTCTCTAATCGCAACCCGTGAAATACGTATTATTGATAAGTTCCGGTGGCCATCTGTGGTCTTCATCATCACTTCCACTTCACTAAATGGTGCTTTCCGAGATCAAATTCAAGAGTAACTATAAAAAAAAACCTAAATCGCTATAGGTGCGCCTGTAATATTTCAAGAGTTCCCTCGACTTCTCCAGGATTCCATCATCCAATCTTGACTTGATGACAATGGGACCACCTGTGAAGTATACCCTTTCTGACAAAAAAATAATTTTCTAAATCGGTCCGGCCGTCTTCGAGTATTCCGGGAACAAACATTAAAAAAAAAATCGGACGAACTGAGAACCTCCTCCTTTTTTTGAAGTCGGTTAAAAATAGGTCAAGTCAAGAGGAGTGTCAGAAATATTACATACAAATACAATACAATTTAGCAAACAAATAAGTACGCGCGTACAGGTACAGCACACTGTAAAGTACCTAATCGTCTAAAGTTGACAAAAAATACTATGAACGAACTCCAACCAAGCACGTTGCGTTAGTGTGCCTTGTGCCTGTCGGAGCGATAAACACCTACAGGGAGCACACACACATTGACAATTATTGCTTGACGCGATAGCACTACTAGCTATCTGAAATTATGAGAAATTTGGATGTGTTCCGTAATACCAAAAATGATGAATGAAAACTTAATGTTTTTCCAATTTTTTTTCTATAATTTGTAACTTGATAATATAAGCTATGCTTGTGATGAAACAATATTACAAATATTGTTGTTTATAATAAAGAAAAAACAATATGAAAACAAGTCATTTACGCTGTAAAAATGTACGAAATGCAATTCGCTAATACTTCATGTAGAGGTAGGTTTTTGAAAAAAAAAAGAATTGGAAGCCTAGATAATTATTGTCTCAATCCGAATATCAAATTTATTTGGTGGAAATATGCTCGAATTGGAAATGATTTAGGTATTACGTTTGTATGGACAATTCAAAGGTCGCCGCGTTCTTAATAGACCTACTATTAAGTATTATTTCATTGATTTTTTATGTGTGTTTTTTAAGTGGTAAGAAAAGTAATTCTGCATGTCAAGTACTTAAGCTTTTATGTTTTGTAATAGTTAAGTAAGTATCCTAAGTGGTCTACAGAAACACTCAACACAGTGGATAAGGACAAACAATGAGGATTATTTACCTAATACTTGAATGAAGGTTATCATTGCCTAAATGCACCTTCTTGTTTTGATTGTCACCTCCCATTATCAAGCACAGGTAGTCGGCCACTGCCCCTCTACCAGGACTATCCAGTGTCCTTGCTTCATAGTCAGACACCCAGCAATGGATACCTCTTCTACCGGAAAACACCCATAGGATGCTTTGGAAACCAAAGTCCTCTGAAACATCATATATTATGATTAATGATCATTTAGTTTGTAGGTATAATAACACAATGAAAATTAAATCTATTTATCATAGCAACCTCCACAGAAAGAACTTGTTACAAGTAAAAGTATTTCTACTTAAAACTTGACTGGTTTTTATTCTACCTAGATAATTAATTGACAGAAATAATCAATTTTACCTTTTAATGTCTTATCAATGATTTCACAGGCGATCACCATGAATTTCCAACATTTTTCACAAACCTTAGCTTCTTGGCAGCAAGTTCTGACTTCATCGTAGTCTGTGAGATCAATATCAAACACCAGTTCTCTGGATAGCACCACTGCATCATGACGGCCTATTGAAGGTCTGTGAATGTATAAAAGCTTGTACAAATAAAAAATATGATATAATAATGCCCAGACAGGAACGGCCTGCACCTGGTGATGGGGACCATCACTGGACACTGCTCGCTAAACAAACATTTCCACAAAATAGGCATAACAGACAGTCCTCTGTTCAGGAAGTGCATGGAGGCTGAGGAAACCGTCGCGAATGTGCTCTTTGAATGCACAGGAGTGACCCAGATTAGAACACAAACCCTCCGGTCACCAGATCTTTCACAGACATTCTAAACAGACTGGGAGTTTTAATTAACTTCTGGATCCCAAGGTGGACTGGTTGGAGAAACCCCCCAAACGGCCGCCATGGCCCACAAACAATGGTCCACTCGAAGGACTAAGTGCGGAAACCAAACCCTTTAACATCGAACATAGATAGAACATGCCCAAACTCAGTGTAATCACTTACAATAACAACTAAAGCGGAAAACTTACACATTATAGAAAGTACATAGAACAACTTTTCTTACTTAGTATTGTAAACAGCTCCAATATCCAACTTGTGTGGACACTTCTTCTGAAGCAGAGTTTGTAGTTCTTTTTGGTTACAGATAGACAAATAACGCAAATACACATCATCAGCTAGTGTGAACGATAACTCTCTGTTCGACAGTGGCTGTGGTGAACTCCCACAGGTTAGCCACCTACAAAATATGTTTTGAGGAAAAAGCCTAGTATAATAGATAGGCAACATCTCGGGTAACATGTTCTCATCATAGTGGCCGACCTGGAAAAACGAGAAGATTGTTTACAGACAGAACATTTAGCGAAACTGGCTCTGAATTATAAACCTTGTCAAAATAGTAGTCCAATCATTACCATGGTTTAAATTGTTTAAAATGTTGTAGATGTTTTTCTGCTGAATGTTTATTCAATAAACTGTAGTTACTATTATGTATTATGTAGTTAATCGTTTGTTTTTTAATAAAATAATTTCAGTTGTAATTAACACAATCACAGAGCATTTTTGTATAAAGCTGCATGCACACAATGAACGCACTTTCCATTCAAAATGTCAGTGTCAGATGATGTTAAATTTTGGCGCGAAAGTTATTTTATTACCACTCTTCAACACTAACACTAATGACACTAGGGCCAGCAGACCACAAACTGTTAAGCCTTTAGATGTGTTGCCAAATTCAAAACCACATCTCCCACAATCCTGAAGCAAGACACCCGACTTATGTCCTCAATTACAGGATTCTGTGAAAATAAATGAAATTTATTTATTTATTATAAGGTAACTTCACAGCTGGAATTTAAAACATTACGCCAATTACGAAGTACACAGAAAATTAAATACAGAGAGTGACATTTAATTATTAATATTAAAGTGTGTACGGGCGTGTATCTGTGCGGTGTAGGTGTTGTAAGTGTATATGAAGGTGTGTGTATGGCTGTGTAGGTACGCATGAATAAACTGGCACTACTGAGATCGCTGGGTGTCCGACGTTTGATGGAGGATGTGGAAAATCTCTGTCAAAGTCTGTTCCGTGTGGTATTGAAGGGGTCCAATGTCGGGAATTTATCATTATATAATGCAGGTAGATGCAAGAATGGTGACATCTTCAGATAATTAGTAGAGGCCGATGGTACTGACAACAAACTGGTATGTCTGGTACGTCTAAGTGGGACGTTTATTCTGCTGAGCAGTGGTGGACAGTCAAATTTATTGTTAAGTATGTCATATAATAACATGATATCATTCAACTGTCGACGCTCTTCCAGAGTATTAAATATATGGTATCGACAGGAGTCCGGGTAATTTGGGATAACCACTTTAGTTTTGTAATTTAGGTGCATAAATTTGCGTTGGATTGATTCAATTTTATCAATATATTTCCTAGAAAAAGGTCGCCATATAGCACTTGCGGATGCCAGTATGCTCTTTATACGGGGTGGCAGGGACATCGACGCGAAGCCGGTTACCATGGATTCAGTACATGATTCTGAACCCCCCTGTGTTGAAATTTTTCGTCGGTTATTAAAAAAAAAATCTGCTGTTTCATAGAAAAGTGCAATACCTACGCGGTCAAAATGTATGGAACAGCTGTTTTTTTTTTTAATAACCGACGAAAAATTTCAACGCAGGGGTGTTCAGAATCATGTACTGAATCCATGGTAACCGGCTTCGCGTCGATGTCCCTGCCACCCTGTATAACAGTAATATAAAGTTCTTAAGCATAGTGGGCTACAGAAATGAAAAGTATGTCACCGAATTCCAAAACTAAAGTTATTTTTTCGTTTATAGTGTTTTTCCGGTTGTGTTTTTGTATTTTTTTTTTTTTTTTTTCTCTTTTTAATGAAAAATGGTAGGTGGTAGTGGTGTAGGTACCTACTTTAGGTAAATATTCCCTAAACATTCGTAGCATCAACATAGATGAAACATATTATTTAACTCATAAACTGCTCAAGAAAAGTTAATAAAAACATGGAAAAAAGCAGTTACGGAGAAATACGTGTTCACACAAAAAAATATTCTCGCCTGCATTCGGCGAGAATATTTTTTTGTGTGAACACGGATTTCTCCGTAACTGCTTTTTTTTTAAGTCAGTTTAATAATTATAATGAAAAGATAAATGATCAACGACGAAGATTTAGACGAAACTCAATTTCAGTTTTCATGCTGTCTTTGTCACTTTACAGTACGGTGTGTCGTGTGTAGACTAGTGTCTATGGAAATCTGTCAACTAGAATAGTAACCGTGAACTTAATAATCTTTTTGAAAATTCAGGGTAGGTACTAATCTTTTGTTTTGTTTCCAAGGCAAGTGCACAATCCCAATAAACCAATCGATAAGCCTCATTTCATCAAGTGATCTATCGTTTAAAGGACGTGCGCGCAGTATAACTGTATTCTTTCATTTTCTGTCTTGGTTTTCCGGGAAAAATGGAAATTAATATTAAGAACGCATTCAGAGAAGCAGTAAAATTATCATGGGGTAAGTGCACCGAGTTTATTTTATACAATTTTGGTCTTTTACAATAAAATATGCTGGATACGCTTAAAATTTTTATTCAGCTGTGTTTTGAAAGTATTTGTTTTTTTTCAGGGCCTTGTGTCGAGAAATATCACGTAATAATGGAAATGAACCAAAAGCTATGCCTCCAAATGATTAGGTTTTTATTGAAGAGACCTTTTCTAACTACAGCATTATTTTCTGTGTTTATAATTTTGTTCATTATTATTTTGTCAGCTGCATTTATTCCACTAGTAGGAGTACTCATATTTGTTATTGTTATTTTACTTTTTGAAGGTAAGATAATCATTTGCGAATTAGAGCAAAAATTTTACAAGCCTGATTTCTCATTCTTATTTGACCAATCATTTTTCACGCTTTTCATATTTTAATTATCCTTTTTGTTTCAGGTCTCATTTTCATCGTATTCGCAATAGTAATTAGTATGGTTATTGCTACAGTGGCCCTATTTGTAATGATTGTAGTTGGGGTAAAGTACAATGTATCAATAATAAACGATTTAGATTAGGATTATTGTTATCACTCGGTTATTTTTCAACCAAGTTGCTAAGTAGTATTTTTTAAATGTTACTATTATCTAGAAATGGAACTATTTATTTTTACAGACAGCGTTCTTTTCCGGACAAAATGTCTTTGTGGAATACAGTGGCAGTTCTTTTCTGTAATGTATTCCTCGCAAATAATTGTTAGGCGTTTTGTGCTGAAAATAAATAGCCTTGTTATTGTGTTTAAGTAGTTTAGGTTTCCACATAGGAGGCTATTTGTTTGAAGGGAAAATAATTGCAAAATCATTTCTTCAATATTTTTTAATTGTAATCATGTTGATGCATTAGGTTTGTTTATATAACTGCACAAATAAACTTGGAGCATTTCGTTAAAGTCAATAAAAATAGTTACAACACTTGCACCTATTGTATTTTTTTCTTTAAAAACCAAGGAACCTAAAAAATTGGGTTAAAACTTTACAAGTTCATCATAGGTGGCTGCACTGTTGTTCGTCCACAAAATGCTATTGTTGTGTAAGTGTTCATTGTTGTGTCGCACAGTTAATAGACGAGCTAAGAAAAAGGGAAGCGTCTACCACTGGTAATAAAGCAGCTTTAGTGGAAAGGTAAATAAATTATGAACGTTGTATAACTATAAGTTATTTTGTGTTTGTCGACTTTATGTTCTTCTTTTGTTAAATAATAAAGTGTACTACAGGAATAACCTGATCGGAGTTGAAAACCAACTCGAGGATGATTTTCCAGACTGAAAAACTTCAAAGATGTTACTAATTCTAGCACTGATCTAATTTAATATGAATATGATAATAGAAATAAACACACACCTTTACTATAATTTACATAATATCACACCACAATTGCTTGTAAATACTGAAAACAGACTTATTTCTGTTGAAAGCGTCACCTGTATACGAATTTCTCTAAGTGGATAACACATAGTCTATAAACGAATTATCGGGTTTCCAATTTTTTTCTCTTTTATCTTTGCCAAATATATGAGTCCCCGTATTTTTGCAGTCAACAGCTGCGCAACGCAACAAAAATATTACAAAATAATGTGCAAAAGAAGCTTGTGAAAAAAAAGCCATAATATGGCAACCCACCGACCATGGATAGTGACAGCTTTCTGTCAAATGGGGAGAAAAACTCAAAGGTCGATGTCGCTAGCATCGACTCTGCCTTATACAGTTTGTGTTTACATCACAGACTACAATTATATAAAGGGAGTTTACATTTAGGTGAATTTGTTATTGCTGTTTTTGAATAATTTTGTCTGTAAAATGTATACTTTTTGGATTGTTTCACAATTAAAAGTGGAGTTACCTAATAGAAATGCATCAACAGCAGGGAGAAAAGCAGTTTTGATTGAGAGGTAACCAATAAATAATTATATTGATAAATAATCGATATTCGATGTCGAATCTAATAAGCTGTATGTTTTTGACTTTCAGATTAGAAGCATACGACCGAAACTTTAATTTTAATGTCAACCCAGGCCCTAGTACATCTCTCAGTGACCCAGAATATCGTTGCCCACCAACTTCTTCTTTCAAAGACATCAATGTTCTCAATAGGCAAGAAATACAGTCGTTCTTCGAAAGGTGAGTTCATTTATAACATCTCTTGTGACTTTTCTTTAGTGATACTTTTATAATTAGATCTCAGGACTAAAAAAAGTAGGTACCTTCTCCTATGTTACATGACTTACCAAATTACCTAAATTGCAATTCTATTTCTTTCAGATTCAATGATCTGCCAAAAGGAAAGGATATGTATGAAGCTAGGTGTTTGTTGACTGCACGGTATTACGTTGAAGGTGCAAACACATACATACAGGGCCAATGCAAGGCCCAAATGAAAAAAGTTGTCTACTTAGTAAATGTTCTGTTATGGCGAAAGCGTCAGGGTAGCCCGCGAAATTCAAATTTTCTTAAGTTTTTCGCAATTTGCAGGTCAGTATCAGGTTGTACGTTGAGTTAAATATGATTTGCAACCGTATCAAAAGTTTATTTATAGAATTATAATCATAGAAATCATCAACACAACTCTATAAGTTCATGTAATCCCCAAATGTCATGATTTCATGAAATCATGACATTTGGGGGTTATTCTATCATACGGAGTTGTATAGCTGATTCTAATGATTATAATTCTGTAAAGCCATATTTGTAACTGTGCGTTTGCACTGGTGAAACATCACGACAAAACATGTTGAAATCTCTAGTTACTGTCAAACATTGTATGGAAAATTGACAGAAAATAGAGATCCCAACATGTTTTGTTGGGAATGTTTCGCCAGTGCAAACGCACAGTTACGCTCGCAAATCATATTTTAATCAAGATACAACCTGACACTGACCTGCAAATTGCAAAAAACGTTAGAAAATTTGAATTTCGCGGGGTACCTTGGCGCATCCCCCTTAAACAATGAAGGCAACATTGAACAATGTCATTGTGAACGTCCGGCAGGCAGCGGTATTGAAGCACACTGCAAACATATTTCAGTGCTACTTTGTGCAATACAGAATATGGTAAATTCCAAAGCAACTATACTGCACAAGGTTCAAGCCAATAAATGCAGTAACTGTACCAGATTTAGAAAACAGTAATGGTCAATTTTCTTTAAAAAGAAACCATCCTTATTATGCACAAATCCAAGGAGAAATATTATGCACAGGGAGAAAATTATGTAATTTAATTATTTATTCTTTCAGAAATCTAGGTCTGTTTTAGATTTTAAGAGATTTTAGAGATGATATACGTATACTATATAGAGGCGATGGTAAGAGGACTTCTTAATTTCTATGAAACTGCTTTAAAACCAGAAAACATTAACAAATATTTTTATAAAAATTATGATTCGTTAATAAAACCACAGTAGAATATTCTTTGTCTTTTGTATTTCATGTTTCATTATACTCTCTCTAAAATTACAACACATGACACAAATAAAAAATATTTTACTTGTTAGAGGAATATAATTGTGATCTAATTCACTTTTGAGTAAGTATTTTATAGGTTTTAGTAACACCAATCAACCGTTCAATATAGACTCTTTTACTTGCTAAAGTTCTATCCTTTTACTGTTAAGCCCGGTAATTGGGTCTGACCTTTTAAATGTTGGAGTATTAACAGTAACATTACTTTCAGCAAACATATCTTGAACATTGAATCCACGATCTGCCAGAATAACATCATCACTTTCACACTTTTGTATGAGGACTTCTTTCCACAGTTTATCTGTCACTTACAGATCCTGCATACGCAGGAGAGCAATAGGACCAAAGGCCTCCTGGAGTAGCACCAACAAGTATCTTTAGTGTGTTTCCGTGCTTGTAGCTACTCCATGATGCCTGCTGAGCAGTAGGATGTTTTGGTTTCTGTACAAGAATTTCTGTACCATCTAAAATTACCCTAACATTAATATTGTATGTTTTAAATGATCTGGTATATACTACTGAACCAAATCTTTATATTTACTTTGGCCAAAATAATCATCAGCTACAACATGAGCAGAGCACAATACAGAGTGCTTGCTTGCTTTAAAGTTTTTGATTCTCAACGCTTTTTCCCAGGATTTTCTACATTTTGGATCCTTTGGAAATATATGTCTTCCTTGATTTTTGCAGTCTGGAGCACAACACTGCGTCATATTTAGAGTATTTAAATATTTTCGATATTTGTTTACTTTTATATCGTAAATTAGTATGGATTTTGACAGGTGACAAGACAAAATTAGGAAAAGTCGATCATGCGACATCTGGTGGGATAAAAAGGCAGTTTTTCGCCCCACTCTTAGACTATTGATAGTAGCGACATCTGCAGTGCGCAAGTGGCAGTTTTTATCCCCCAGATTACAATAATCTGAGGATTAAGAAAGTTTGACATACTTTCTGATATTTTTTTTACAGTCACGAGCACCAATATGTAAACACTAAGCAACTTTTAAAAGTGATTTGCTCTTACTGTGTTAATTGTTAACTTATGTTGTTACGAATATAGTATTTTGGAACCCATATTAATATGAAATAGGCCTTATCTCAAAGTTGCAGTCAATATTCCACGAGAAAATCGCTTTTGAATTTTGCTAAATTATTACTGATAGATTTTGTACACCGGTATTCAGATACCGGTGTACAAGTAGTATCTAGATTTTGAAAAATCTATGTAGTTCATAATATCCATCACCTTACCTCGCGCCGCCTTTTCTTATTAGATAGGAATTCTCTCTTCCATTTAGTTACTGATCACGACATATTTTTAAAACAATTGACCTGGGAAAAATATTCCAAGAGTCCTTACAGCCCTTTCACACGGCAGTCCAGTTTTGCAGGATCGGCTTTTTACGGTATCCTGCTAAACTGGACGCTGTGTTCACATGGCAGTTCAGTTTTGCAGGATTCAGTAAAAAGTCCAGCAGCAACAGTGTCCAGCAAAAAACCGCACGCAGGAAGCCTTGTGAACACTGCTATTGAAATATATACGGGATCCCGCTTTTTACTGGACTTCGGATCCAGTTTCTAGTGACAAAACCGAACGGCACAATTCGACCGGATCGGTTTTTTGCAGGATCCCGCATGCGGGATGCTCGTGTGAACGCTAGCATATAAACACATTCGCCATCAAACGGGATCCTGCAGAAAACGGGATCCTGTTAAAAACTGGACTGCCGTGTGAAAGGGCTGTTACTGTGCGTTTGCACTGGCGGAACATTCACAACAAAACATAAGTATTAAAATATTTATTTTCTTACTGTCAATGTTCCATACAATTTTTGACAGGAACTAGATTTCAATTCAACATATTTTGTTGTGTGTGAATGTTTCGCCAGTGTAAACGCTTAGTTATTGTGACTCATAACAGTTAGAATCTCTTATTTTCTGTCAATGTTCCACATAATGTTTGACAGGAACTAGAGATTTTAACATGTTTTGTTGTAATGTTTCGCCAGGACGCTCAATTACTGTGACTCATAAATAACAGTTAGAATCTCTATTTTCTGTCAATGTTCCTTAAAATGTTTGACAGGAACTAGATAAGTATTTCAACATGTTTTGTTGTAATGTTTCGCCAGTGCAAACGCACTTATTACCAATATTATAATAGTGCTCTGTGGCACTTGTACTACGCCTATTGATCATGGAACGTTTAAAAAAAATTTGAGTACCTACTCTACTACTACAGTCTTGGTTTAAAGAGCGTACAATAGTACAACTTGTAACTTCATAACTTGGTGTTTGCAAAAATGTAGTTATGCTTAGTGTTCACGATGAGAGACACACGCATTCAGAAAAAGACTTGAGACTAAGATAATCTTGGCAAAAATAACATGATATGAACATCTAATTTTAGTAAGATTAGATGTTCTTATCATGTTATTTTTGCCATCAAGAAATACGCCAAGTGGTCCCGGGCAGTCCCGGGTAATTTGTAATTTTGTATCAAAAACCTTGCAACACTGTTTTATACTGGTGAATGTGATGAATGAAGATTCATGAAGAATAAAAAAAAACGGAACGAACCGAATCCGAATGACAGTGCCGTCAATGCCGATCGGGAAACGCGGGGACAGAAAATAAGATTTGTAGTAAAATTTTACCAATACAAACTATTGCAAACAGTGCTATTTGGTGGAAAAAAGTAATAGTTTTATGTGTCTATATTATGCGCGAGAAAACTTTGAATTCAATACGTGAACGTGTGTACAAAAGAACTGTTACAAGACTGATGGATGGAGTCTTTTGGTTTTTTGGCAGCAAGGTCACAGTTGCAGCAATGATGTAAATTATGATAGTAAGTTTTTACTGGTTTTTGTTAAACAGTAGTTGAAGAACATATGCCGAAAAAATTACGTCACTGCATCCACAGGTTTCAAAATGCAATTATGATTAGATGTTCAACTTTGCAGATTCATTTGGTGTACCTTTTGAAGTCTCGCAAACTGCTCATAAATATTAAGATAAAATTGAAGAGGTGATATAATATTCGATTTTTAAAATAATAAGTATCGTGAATTACTTTGCTTTCTTTTCAACTCCTTGTGTAAGTACCTTACTGGAAGTATTACTCATTTATTCTAGTTAATACATAAGTGTTGAAGTGTGACGAATGAACAGGTCACACGTTAACAGTAATTTTGCCTTTTATCAAAGTTAAATGTCAAGGGAAGTATTAAATAATTTATTGTCTTATCTCTAACGTTAGGTCATTCACACTTCTCTTTCAAAATACCATTGTCTTACACACTGCATACAAGTCATAAAACTCCAGTTATCCTCATAATTGCTTACCTACGGTTTTAGTCACGTTATTGTTGAAAATCCAAGCAATTTTGTCATAATTTGTTTGTTCAATTCAGTAGCTAGAATTTGATTTATTCAACCTTATAACAAAGAGGTACAGTTCAAAATGAATTGTATCTATCTCCCTTTAGTTGCATAACTCCTGTTAGTACTCATGTAATAAACAAAGCAATTTAATTTCCTATTCTAGCATGCTATCACTACCATTAGTAAGTTAAAGTTACCATTAGATTTCAGTATCAATTTAAATATTCTTGCTTAAACATAAATTGAATGAACATTATTTTGTGACAATTCAACCCTATGTTTTACTGGAATATAAACAGTAAGTAATGGCTCTGTATGTTCCTAATACAGAGAATGATTTGTGCTATGAAAAGTAAGCTTTTAAAATTAAATGATCAATGAAGTTATTAGGTTAAGACACTGCATGGAAGAGGCGGGTCCCTGGGTGGGAGTGTTATGTTATCGTGTCAAACACTATAACAATGCTGTTTAATTTCTGCTACTGGGGAACTGTCTTTTTGAATGAGCAGTGTTCATCAATATAATAAAAAAATGAAATGATGTTTATTACTAAGTGCATGACTTGATAAAGGCTAGACCAATTTGTCTATTTATTGTTTTTAAATGTTCACATTAGTCAGAATCAGATTCACAGGCAGAATTTTTTTTTTTAAATTGTTGGGGAATTTGTTGCATTTTGTATGAATTATTGAAATTTGGATAGGACAGTGTCTGTTGTGTCAGCTAGTTTATTTTATATCTTATTATTCATGAAATCTTTTTATTTCCAGAAATTCAAATTAATAAATGCCTGCTGCGGTCATCTAAATTGATTCTGTGAGTAATAATAATAATGTAAATCCTTGGCTTATTGATTAGTTTTATCTTTTTAGCTATAAGATAACGTAAAAGCAAGATTGGCTACATTTTGAATGAATAATTCTAGTTTATGAGTCCGCACTTGGATGAAATTTATATTCATGCTTTTGGTAAGCATGCAAAACTATCAGCAGCACTAGAATATCACCTGTAATAATGTCGAGGTTGTATTTACTGACACAATTATCACATGCACTAACAGCCAGACTATGTGCTACATAGCATGTAGGACTACTATACTATGTATGTGATTGTTGCTTATCATTTCTAGCAAGTCTATTGTAGTAAAGGACTACTGAAAGATAGTCTTGCAATCTACATAAAGCTTATCTGAGCGAAAGTGGCAGCAGTGTCCTACAGATTATCATGTGTTATTAACATTGACACTGTTTGGTTTTTTAGTCTGCTTAGGATTAGGTAAACGGTCAAGTAGAGTTTTTACGCAGCCTCATTCATTTTATACAACCTCTATTCATTTTTCGAGTTTTCTTTTGAATGATTTTGAATCTTAGTAGTGATTTTTATTTATGCTAATTTGTCATGTGTATTTGTAGGGCAGATCGTCAAGCTGGCGGCCCTTCAGGATGCGGCTCGTGCGCCCTCGCTAGCACCGCGCGTTCGCCACGTCGCCACAATCACAGGTATTCTGCCCAGCATTTACTACAGTAATCAGATTACATACTCTGTGCTTAACTTGAATTTAGAATCTTAGATCACAATCAAGTTTTGCAATCACAAACTCAATTTTGTACATGACAAAATTCAAAGTCCATTGCAACCAAAATTTATTGAAGATCTTTTATATCAAATCATCACTCAATAAAAATTAACCAGTCCATAATGCTAAAGTTGAGTTGAGTTGAGTGGGCTAAGAAATGTAAATATCTAAGATTCTGAATTGAAGATTTAAAGAATAGATGAGGCTATCAAGGATAAGTCTAGCAGTTAGCCTTAGCAATAAACCAATTATTCGCCCAGCCTTGTCCCAACTATGTCGGGTTTTCGCATGACAAACGGGCAGTCCCGCCGGCTTCAAGGTACGAAGGTCTCGGATTGTAAACAATGGTCACTTATCCGCAGACCAACTGTTGATTCGGTACGAGCCCTCAGCCAAAAAAAGCAGTATGACCAAAATATTTTGTTCAATAAAATGAGATTAAATTATGAGCGTGATTAGGAAGTGACTATTAAAAACAACGCATTATGAAAAAAAATCTGCACATTATTCTGCACATTTGTAATAAAGGATACAAGTTACAATATTGTTTTAGTGAAACTTCATGTCTAAAAATACTCGCGTATTCAAGTGTTATAAATTGGTATGACTAATTGGGTAATACAATGGTGAAACATAAAATGAAAATGAGACGTTTGAGGTATTCATCATTTGTTTTCCTTAAGGGGTTTTAAGTTATGAATGGGGTAAAATTATAATGAAGGCGTGTGATTGGCTAGGTGCCAGATGGTGGCTATTCTGGGCGGGCGGGCGGCGCGAGCGCATCCAGTCGCTCGCCGCGTTTCTACCTCCCAACCGTTGCGAGGAACTCGCTCGCACATACATAACATAGGAGACTCTTACCGTTCGTTCATTATTAATTTTTAATTAAGTTAAAATTTAATTTGAAAAACGTTTTCATGGTTACACAATCACAAAGTATAGAAGGCGCAAGTTTTTTTTTTTTTTTTGTTGGTCCCTAAGTGACGTACTTTTCGGTGTTCCTTGATTCAATCTTGTGTTTTCCAATAGAAGTTATTTAAACGATTATAGGTACCTACTAGGTATGTCCTTATCCAACAGTGTGCTACTGCTACTTATTGCGATTAATTATATACTTAAATAAGATTTATTACGAACTCTCAAACTCGTATTGTTCACAGTTTTTATACCAATCAGTTGTGTCGATGATGTAATTATAGTGTTTTTTATTTATTTACCACCAAGGTCTACTGATGACAAGTTGACAACCTGAACTCGACCTAATACAAGAATGAAAGGTATAACAAACAAAGTTAAAGTTTGTCTTGAATGGCATGCTTGTAATTGTGAAATTTTAATGTAAAATGATTAACACATCTAATAAAATGAAAATGTTGTTATCACAGCAACTTTTAATGGCACTTAACACCATGGAATTTAGAGACATTCTTGAACACTAACCATTCTTATTTGTTCACAACTCATATTAATTTTTCCCTTAAAAGTCATACTTGAACATCTTAGTTCATGGACTGTCGATGGTCAATTTATTTGTAGTTGAATAAGGTGTCTGTAACGGTATCAAACCAATTAATCATGTTATTTGGTTTTCATTTTATCTGATAAGAGAAGTCTAAAAACTGAAAGTGAATCGAAAGTGAATTTACAACTTCAAAGAAAACGAGCCAATTAATCTATTGTATTCAGTCTATACATCGGGGCGGCGCAATGAACTGACAGCCTTATGTAATCAATTCTATACACAGTTCATCTGAAGTCTGAATCTTCATAAATCTTCACAATGGAATTTTAGCACTGATTTGTTTTGTATTAGTCATTCATTGCGATTGTACTATCAGATTTTTTCAAATGAAACTATGGCAGTTAAATTGGAACACCTTTGTCCGTTATGTAATAATCATTCTCTTTATTATAGCTTGTTCAATGTATGGGATAATTATGTTATAATGTAAGGCCCTTTATCCAAACTGTTAGTGACAAGGTCACAAAATTGCGTCAACGAGTTAGCGGGGCAACCCGTTGCGGAGGTGACCCCGCTATGGTAGCGATGCCAACATATTGACGACATCCTTATTTTTATTGGTTATTCGAATGAGTACGTCGACCGTACCGCCTCCGCCGCTGAACTGTGCGTGTGGCCTCGCAATGTGTCTATTTGCAGGCCTTACCATGTCAATAGTAACTAAATGTATTATCCCACTATCGGTCAGAAATAGAAAGCCCGTAGAATTTCTCTGTACTCGAAATTAGGACGAGTTCGCACGTAGAACTGCATGCAGGTTAAAATTATGTGGTAAAGATAAATGTGCCACGGTTGGTATTTGCTATCTATATCCAAGCAGCATTTTATTTTTGATAATTTTTTCATACGAAGTTGCAGACAGTACGTAGATGACAGTACGTTACGTTGTTATAATAACCTCGTTAGCCATAATTTGATGTAAATTAAATATAACTATATTGCCATTTTAGATCTGTGCCATCTGCATTGTGTGCAAAGTGTGCATATGTTGACACAGTTGTTAAAGATCGGGAGTCGTGAGGCTCATATTCGTTAGAGAGATGTGTATTGTTAAACAGCCTGTTGCAACGTTGATGCAATGATAAATTTGCATGTGATCGGTGCGACATTGGTGTAGTGCGGAGAACCGGTGCCTGAGCAAACAATTTCTAGTCAACCAACAGGCTTGTACTGTAGAACACTGAACATGCAGTTACCTTATGTCGTGAGATTTTATAGTAAGCTAGAATACAAAGAGATTGTTATGATTTTATTCAAATACCATTGTTATAGTTCTGATCGGCGATAAGTCACGTTCACTTTTTTATTTTTCTTCAATCATTGTTGCTAGTTCGATACTTCGTTCGGTTCAGCGCTGTTCGTTATCGGATTTATGACGTTGCGTACATTATCTCCTATCTGTAGCTAATTACATCGTCGATTGTTTGGTAGGCGGCTACACGGTGCACGTCCGCAGATGTATGGTGAAAGTGATGCTACTCTTAGATACCTGAAGATGTGCAATGTGATGTGAAAATCGTATAAGTTAGTGCAATATATGTGTTCGGATTATGACTGAAAAAAGGCACCGACCTCGGCCAAGGCGTCGAGATGAGTTGTACGAGAGGCAACAGGATTTGCTGCTAGCTTGGAATCATGGTGAGCTATTGCCTAAACATAGATTTAAGAAAGAGCATTGCGTAACCGCTTAAAACAGGACTGTAGTTTTAGACTATTCATTCGAAACAAAAAAATAATTTCTCCGGTCTCGCTAAAGTAGTATCTTTATGCACCATGCGAATGTAACTCACAGTCAGAGATAGCTATTGAAAAGGAGCTGTTAAACAGAAACAAAAACCTCTGTTAGAACTTAACTGCTTCCACTTTCTATTAGCTGTTATGAATAATACCGACTGCTATTCATCTTTTGAAAATGGCGGAGAGATTTCTGATTGTCTCTAACTATCGATTGCGAGTGCAAGTGGCGCAGGCGTTTTACAACGTCCTTACACGGAAACAACGCTTGTGCACCTGTTTCGTTTTATTTCAATGATGCAAGTTCTGAACGGATACACAGTCAATTGCATTATTATGTAACGAAAGCGAAAGGGCACGTTATTGCGTGGGAAATTTTGGCACATTCTTTTTCACATATAGGCATGTAATCAAGGGTTGTCCACACAATAATTGACTCAAATTAAGTAACATTTTGTTTTTGTTTGTTTACAAATTATCGAGAAGAAAGAAGTGCGTACCATAATTTTTTGGAGAGCTTCCAACGGATACACCGAAATAAGAATTGCTCAGTGAATGGGCACATGTAGGGACATTTCAAAGTGCCTTTGCTTAAATTATATTATTGTTTGTGTGATAGTCCCTTGTAATATTTTGTTGAAATACGAAACAAACACAATTTTCATACTTGTAGTTCCAATTAAGTGAATCGATGATATCAATCGATTGCTGCTTGATGATATTGCTATACACGTGGAAAAAGGCGTCAGTATAACGTGTATAGGTAGTGTATAATGTACCTACACGGTAATATCCTTATCAGTTATCATATCAATAAAGTAGTCGGGACTATATCATTTTATTTGAATGTCACAAACTTGCTTCTAATTTTATTCGGCTGATAGCATTGAAACGCTATCTTGGCTTTAAAATTGTGAATTTCCGTTTTGGGGTGCTAAACTAATAAATAATAGTAGGTACCTACCAAATTCCTCCAACTTCGATGTTGCTATTCAGGGACCGCGGAAGTGGCGACCAGATAAGGCCAAAAGCCCCACCTAAAATCAAACTGGGGCTCCAATTTTACCTCTTGGTAAAGGTTTCTCGGTGCTATCCGAGTACTTCGTTATTGGAAGGCGGTGACCAAAGAAGTTTGCCAATCCCCGTCATGGAGTACTTCGTTTTCGGAAGGGGACCAAAGAAGTTTGCCCCCACCCCCACTCCGTCATAAATAATGCCGCGGTCCCTGTTGCTATTAAGGAGCTTTTTATATCCTAGACCAAATAAAAACCCTTTGGTCTGAGTCTTTATTATACAGATTCCTTAGTGCATTACATACTTTTTGTAGAAAATCCATTTTAAAATGTCATAAAAGATGCAATCGCAGCTAAGTGCAGTGGTGCGTTGTGTGTCGCTTGATATTCGATTAAGAACAACTCTGAATCACAGCCCTTGTATTCGATCGATTACAATACCTATACAGTGTGCATCAGAAATATGTGGTCACATTTAAGGGTGTGATACGGAACATCAAACTGAACAACTGTCTCCATGGGACCAACATCGTAAACACGAAAAAAATATCAGCTGTCCCATACATAATCAGCCTATAATGTTCCCACTGATGGGACACAGGCTGCAGGCTCTCGGTGACAGGGAGTGGGCCGTAATCCACCGCGTGCCCAGTGCGGGTTGGTAGATATAACATGTCTTTAAGTTTTTAGTTAAATCTAAGACATGCCGGTTTCCTCACGATGTTTTCCTTCACCGTTTTGAAAGCAGTGGTGATGAAATAATTTACACAAAGTAAAGCGCTTATCTGGGTTCGAACCTACGACCTACAACTCGTAAGTCACGGCCATTACCATTGGGCCACCACTGCTCTCATAAAAAGCTTTGCCCAAATGTATACAGCTAAAAAAGGGGTTTTTTTGACTCATGACATGGCGTATTTTCAGTGTTGCATCTTCTGTAATCTTCAGGGAACCGAAAGAGGTTATCAGTCGACAAGAGAGTCTGTTTGATCTACTATCGTACTAGTTTCCACGCTTCTTACCCACGGGCAGAGATGGGTTATTATTATTCAGTAGAAACTACACGACACAACACTGATATCATCGTTCTAAATATATTCTAAAGAGGAAAGTTTTGTTTGTTTCAGCACCAATACAATATTATTTATGACTTTAAATAAACGATTTGTATTGGCTTTTGTTACTCTCTCCCCAGGCCCCTATTACATGGGACTAAAATATAACGTTCAGTGCCTTGAGCCCCCCTGGAGGGTTCGCTCTAGTCGCATATGGAATGCCGGAAGCCCTCGTGGAGTGGTCATTTTAAATGTAGGTTTTTCTCAGCGAATACAGCATTATAAACTGAAAATAAAATCTGTTGTATAGATATTTTAACAGTAAAGCGTTGGTTTTACAATACAAGCATTTTTGTAAAAAAATATTGTGTTAGGATGTGGAAAACCATTTTCACGGTTACAAATATTCACTAAAAATGTTAAAGGTTTGACACCCCTGTCTCGGGATCAGAGCGAGTTATTCAATCTTCTTCCTAGCCTTTTTCCCAACTATCTTGGGGTCGGCTTCCAGTCTTACCGGTTGCAGCTGAATACCAGTATTTTACTTGGAGCGACTGCCTGTCTGACCTCCACAACCCAGTTACTGGGTAATACGATACCCCTTGGTAAGACTGGTGTCAGACTTTCGGGCTTCTGACGACTCGTAACGACTGTCAAAGATCCACAAATGACAGCCGGGACCAACGGCTTAACGTGCTTTCCGAGGCACGGAGGAGTCTCGGTATGTGAAGATGGTCACCCATCCACTGACCAACCCTGGCAAGCGTAGCTTAACCTGATGGATCGATCCGTGCGGCTTGTTATTACTTAGCCACGAGCTCCTCCATCAGAGCGAGTTATTATACTTTTCTTATTTTTTTTTTTTTTTTCACGTCCCCTCCAGTACAGTAGTACATGAAAATAGCTAGAGATACTACGTATGGCGACAAGACCCCCTGAAAACACAATTTTACTTCGTTTTACAGTGTTATATAACACGGTTTTAAACCTAATGCCGTTGACCGTCCGCGAGGGTTAACTTTAGCGCAAACGTAATGCTGGTGAACCTCCTGGAGGGTTTACTACCAATATGTATGGCGGTATGGCGTATGAACTCTATGATATCATTATTTTATTTATTTATTTATTTAAATCGAACACATGTGATTCATATTGTTGTTAGTAATACTTTTAAAACTATGTTAGTAACATTTCTAATTAAAATAAATAAAACAAACCAAAACAAAATAGAAACAAAAATAAACTAGTTTAAAAACCTATAATTACCTCCGCTTCCTGCTGCACCAGACCTGCAGCTGTGCATACGGGTCCAGTGCCCCAGGAACGGGCAATCAGGCTTATTCACTATGACCTTTAGAATGCTGTTGGTGCTCCCCCGAATCCTTCGCATCAGGGATGCTGTTCTTTTTCGCATAATAGCTTGAAAGCTATCTATATCTGCTTCAGCAAACATGCCCGATGCGCTACAGAACCGCGGGAGCCCCAACAGCACCCTAAAAGCATTATTATACTGTATGCGAAGAACGTTGTAGGCCCTCTGCGTATGCCTAACCCACAGGCTGCACGTGTAAAATGACTGGCAAAACGCCTTGAATAGAGTGAGTTTCACTTCTCTAGTACATCGTGCAAACCTACGGGCCAGCATATTACATCGGATCGACAACGCTCTTCGCTCCCTTTCTATATCACTGTCATCATTTAGGTCCTCATTTAATATGTGGCCAAGGTACCTAAAATGTGATACTCTATTCAGTGGTACACCATAGAGAAAAACCGGAGGAACTGTCTTAGGCTTTTTAGTACCTACCCTAAACACTACAAGCTCACTCTTTCGTACATTGTACAATAAACCATGAGAGGTCGCGTATCTCTCACATACCTCGAGCAACCGTCTGAGTCCATCAATCGAGGGACTCAGCAGCACCATATCATCTGCATAACTTATACTATTAATAATTTTCCCATCAATAGAGCATCCAATACCAGTACCGCTGAGCTCCTCGATCAACTTATTGACGTAAAGACTGAAGAGCGCCGGGGAAGTCAAACCTCCCTGTCTCACGCCACACTCCAACCCATACGCTCCAGACAACGCACCTGACCATCTGACCTGGTTGATTTGGTGGTCATACCAGTAGCCTAAGAGCTTAATTAGCTCATTAGGCAGACCTTGCTCGCGCAATTTCGACCATAAGATATTATAATCAACCAGGTCAAATGCCTTGGAGAGGTCCAGGAAAGCAGCATACACAGGTGTGTTTCTATCGGTATAGTACCTGACCGTGCGCTTGAGCGCCAGAATAGCAGTCTCCGTGGACAACCCAGCTCTAAAACCGAACTGTGCATCATGTAGATTAAGCTGTCCAGTTACTCTCCGCTCAAGCACACCGTCAAGAACCTTTGCTGTTACAGTGGCCAGCGATATTGGCCTATAATTATCTTTGTCTGAGACATCGCCGGTCTTGTTCTTGACTATAGGCACAACTATCGTCTTCATTAGATCAGTCGGTAGATACGAGTGCCTCACACAAAGATTATACAGCATCGATAGGACTCTTGGGAGATGCGGACCAGCATATTGAAAATGTTCTATGCTGAGGCCATCGTGACCCGGAGATTTGCCCCTGGTCATCGACTGTATGATGTTCCGTATCTCCTTTGATGAGATACTAATCGGAACACCAGACAGTCCACTCTCAGCGACACAACCCCGCCCCTCTGACCGAAGCCGCGAAGTTACTTCAAAGTGCCTCCTAAACATGTTCGCAATCTCCTCAGGCTCAGCCATGCCATTTACGCTCACCGGAACCGCAGGTTTAGGGCTCAATTTCTGTGTGGATTTCCAAAATTTTTGAAAGTGCTTACTCCTATGTTCCGTTGCCAAAATGTTCATCTTAATTTGTTCCTCATTATTCTGACAAAACTTTAACTTTTGTTTAAAAACTTTTCTTGTCTCACTCATTTCCACAAATTGCTGCCCCGTGTGCGGTTTTCCATGCCACACCCAGTTCAGAAAGGCCCTTCTCGCGTTCCCGTGAGCGTCCCTGACATACCTGTTCCATCCAATCACTGTACGCCGACGCCGCCCGTCCCCCACCAAACTAGAGCTGCCCTCTGCCGCTTCCCGAAGCGACGTCACGATGCCATTGTACAATGTATCAATTATTTTACTATGTTCCTTATTACCGCAAAAGTGATCACAACAGTTTCCGAGTTCAGATGGGAAGTCTACATTTTTAAGTTTCTCCATACATAGCCTATAGTAACAATCCCTTTGTGCTGCATCTCTTTCACCCCATATAGCTTTATCAACTATCTTATTCCCAAGTTTAGCTGATGGATTCGTTGACCTAACCATTCCAAGGTTAACTTGAAAGGCAAGTGGAAAATGGTCAGACCAGTAAATATCATGGTAAACTTCAACCTTCCCTAGTGTTTTCCACGCTGCTTCAGACACCAAGCAATGGTCAAGCCAACGTCTGCTCCCGCATGCATCACTAACAAAAGTAAAAGTATCAGAATCTATACCTAACTTAACGTAATCGGCACAGCGCCAACTCTGTTCATCACAATAACTTAATAGTTCCCGATTAAATAATTCACCATCATTAATACTGGGCAAATACAGCAAAAGATTATTAGGTCAAGAAAGCTTGATCGAGGGCAAGCTAGAGTAGCTTTACCTGACCTAGGGCATTCTCAAGTACCTATTAGGTCAGCTCCGAGACCTAAATCATAACTATAATATTATAAATGTGAGTTTGCTTGTTTGTTATGCTGTCACGCTAAAACGGCTGAACGGATTGAATGAATTTTAGCACATGGGTAGATTGGGTAGACCATGGTCTGGGTTAGGAGTATAGAATACTGTTTATTCCGATAGTCCATTCCCGACTTCCCGTGAAATAATTTCCGAACTACGCGCGGGCGAAGCCGCGGGCAAAAGCTAGTAGGTACACAATACTTTTCTTTTCTAACATCAGCTTGATTATGGCAAGTGGTTTCAAACCACTGCTTCCAAAATTATTTTGCCAATCTCAATACCTAAATGAATTAAATTTTAGTCGGCTAAGTACTGAATAAAAACAATCAATGTGCAGTTGTGCACCATGTAATATGTAATTAGCAGGTAAAAATAAACAGTAATATTATACATGATGTGCCAATCACATAAATGAATATTTACCCTAAAGCTGAAAATTTAATAAGTATATCATTTTATTGAGAGTAATTATCTACTACCGAGAAAAAAATAAAACTCATTACGTTGGTGGTAATAACTAAACAGAACTTTTTCGTTCAAGTGTGTTGGTTTAATTTGTACAACTAACTTTTAACTCAAGTTCATTGTGTGGCTAATTAAACGCAATAAATAATTATCACTTTTGAAAATGCGTGTGTGCATTCCCACTTCATATTATTAGCATGAACTCTATACGAAATACGTTGTTCGGAGTCAACGGAGGGTGGTGCAAGGACATTACAGAAGTGCATGCCCCCGCAGATCGGTCAGCCGCCGACGCGCCGGGAGGCAGATATCGATTCAGTCTGCAAGCGCCGTACCCATACTAAATACGGAAAGTAGACACTCCCTGCAACATACAAAGCGGCTATACAGTTAAATACTGCAATGCGCTCAACTTTTCTAGTCACGACATTGCGTTGAAACTTGCAGCTTTCCAACTATTCATTATCTTGATCCATACCTGTTCTACTGCCTACTGCTTAGAAAATTGTAAATAAATCTTCTGCTACTATAATTGTTGAAGCTAGCATTTCCATTTAATGTTTCTTTTGTCTACAGAGGTGTGCAATAGCGAGGAGGTGCCCGAGGTAGAGATAGTCAGTCTTCTACAGGAACATATACCAAAATATCGCTTGAGAGCCGACAGTCTCACACAATTTGGAGGTACAGAAACTTTTATGCGCTTTGCTTTTAGAATTTCACTTCTTCGTTCAATCATTTCAAACTGGCAAAGCTTTCTTTCAATGAGCTTTTAGCAACATTCACAAAGATTTCTTGAATTACGTTATCATTATCACCAAAAATCATTGCTTTTTTCATAGTTGTAACAATGTAGCAATTTTCATCTAGTTTCATATCCACAGTTAAAAGCTTTACTTCGCAAAAATGATTGACAGATCTCTCAAAATATAGAAAGCTTGCAATGAAAATATAGAGACTACTACTACATCAGCTATAGCCTATAGCAAGTCGTGTAGTCAAAATGGCGGGTGGGGGAATTTCGCCATTTACGGCCGGATTCACCCAAAAATCAATACTTGTGTTTTCATGGCCACGTTCATCATTTACAACATCTAAATTTAGCTTTATGGGGATCATTACCTATGAAAGGGGGTTGTTAAAGTATTAGTATGAGTTGAGTACACTGACTAGCCCCTGGAACAATGTTCTTATGTTTTTTAGAGCCGTTTTAAAATTAATAATTGTGCGTAGGTATCCTGTGACTGAACGATGTTGAGAAGTTTTTCGACGAATCGTCACATATTTTTTTAAATTCTGTAGCATTATTTTGGAATCGTTCCAAAGCTAAGGACATTTTTTGCTTGATCATAAAATTCTGATTACTTCCCTAGTGTTTTCGGTGAACTTGAATCACTCGTTTTATTTTATTAATAACCAGATTTAGAAAAATCTGAATGTTCTTTACAAGTTTTTAGAGTCATTTTCAAAAGGAGGGAATTTTCATCAGTCTTATTTAAGTTTTGGGGAATCGTCATTAACCAAAAAATTCAAAAAAAAAAAACAAAATTCAAAAGTCATTTATTCAAACTAGGCTGAGAATCAGCACTTTTCGAACGTCAAAATTACATAAGACAGTCCCCCAAATAATGTTTTGTTCTATATTTCAATAGGGTAAAGCATATTTGGCATATCCTTAGGGCGAAATTGCAGAAAAAATACTTAAGTACCTATCTAAAACCGGTGAATGATGATGTTTATTACTTTAAAAAGTAGTTTCTTTAACAAACTTCTAAACTACGCAGGTCACGTTAGGGCAGGGCCTTGATTGCTACTTTGTTCAAATACACACATCAAAAGTGTCTAGGGATCAAGCATTTTTATGCGGATTTCTTGAGATTGAGATGTGGCTTTGTAATAAATTTATGATTTTATAAATTTATATGGATCCTTTTTGGTGCATTTCATAATTTGAATCAGGAACTGTGAATCAAATTCGAGTAAAAGATGAAAATCAGCTGTCAATATTTTCCCTATAAAAACATACAACGCATTGAAGACATTATTAGTGCTACTGTTTCCCTACTACTGATTAAAACCAACGTTATTATGGAGCAGCGACGTCATTTAAGCAGGGAAGAAATGCTCAGAGCCGTGGGAATGATAGAAGCTGGTTCCCGGCAACGTACTGTGGCTTTAGCTCTGAATACAAGTCAGAGTGTTATCAGTCGACTTTGGACACGTTACCGAAGCACTGGTACCGTGGCTGAGCGCCATGGAGGACGGTATCGCTGCACCACACGGAGACAAGACCGATACATTCAAATCTTAGCTCGAAGAGCTCCAACAATAACCGCCATGATGTTAGCCGTGAGGCTTCATCACTCTTCAGGGAACTTAATTAGCGACCAAACAGTCAGAAACCGCTTGCATGAAGTGAACCTTCATTCCCGAAGACCGCTACGGGTACCACCTATAGCAATGCACAATCGTAGGATTCGATATCAATGGGCTCTTGAACACAGAAATTGGGCAGAAGAACAATGGCGTTTCGTGTGCTTTTCTGATGAGTCTCGTTTTGGTATGAGACCGGATACAAGACTGTGGCAGCTAGGGCTGCACAGGGTAGGCTGCGCAGGCTGCCAAGAGATAGGTAGGTAGTTATAGGTAGATAGAATAATAGACACAAGGGATAGGTTAATACATATATTAGGATAAATAGATAGTAACACGGCTAGGTCGCGGATCAGGTCCTGTACGCTGTCTGAGCACTCGCACTTATAGGTAGAGGAAGGGTACCGTCCTTGGCAGCACGTGGTAGACGTGGGGGCCTGTCAGCACAGGCTCCGCAGTAGTAGGGCGGACGGCCCTCGTAGGACGCCAGGTAGTGAGCGTCGGTAGCACGTGGAGACGTGGCCTGCTTAGCACAGGCTTTCGGCGGTAGGCCGTAGGTAGGCGTGCAGTACTGCTACGCGTTAGGTTGAGGTAGCCGGCAGGAACTAGTAAGGGGTCCTGCCCTCAACCCGTACGGTGAGCCCTGCAAGGCGCGTGAGAAAGCGCATGTTAGCGGTGCAGTGCGAGTAGAAGCAGGCCGCATGCGGTGTGTTAGCTTCATCCCCCATTTAGCGACCAAGAACGGTATGGGTAGCGGAGTAGGCGGAAGCTTAACACATCGCAGCGGCTTACAGGCAGAGAGAGATAGTGCAGAGACAGCGTGGCACATTCGCAGATGATAAGTTAGGTTAAGTGAAACACAAGGTAACGTGATCATAGCAGATAGCAGAAGGAAGGATACAAAGATCACGGCAGATGGCACACTATATAGTAGTTTATAGTACACAGTATAATAATGAGGAACTCACCCTAGATTCGGGGCACATAGTAGCACTTTAGAGGTTAGCTGTCAACGGTACAGCGAACGGAAGTCAAATGACAGAGCCCAGAGCTATACGGATATACGGAGATAGATAGTGTTGTGACATGTGTTTTAGTGTTGTGATTAGTAACTTACTAAATATCATTATAGCAACACTCGACTATTCAGTTGCACAACGTTACAGTACCCCGGCTGCAGAGAGAGGATTTTACCTATACCAAAATCCGCTAGAACTACCACTTCCCACTTGCTGTCTAATCCATAGCACAAGTCTGTATCCAGTCCAATAATAGGAAAGACTGGAACCATACGCAGCAGCCATGAGTGAAACTAGTTAGATAGATCACTCAAGATTTACAGACAGCAAGCAAAGAAATACACAAGTGTTAGAGCAAGTGTATCTCAGTCGGTAGTGTTCTATTAGTAGCAGGTGCCAGTGTTATTAGTAGTATTCCTACATGTGAGTAGAGATGTAGTGTATTAGATATTTAGTTTTGTAACTGGCTTTAGGTAAGTATAGGTAAGTGAGTTCAGTATGTACTTGTAGGTGTAGTTAGGTATGTATACACATGTAGTTAGAATGCCAAAGTATTAGATTTAATTTTAGTATGCACTTTGGGCATTTAGTTAACAGATAGACAAACACAAAAGCTAAGGGTAGTTATAATAGTGAACTGCTATGCAATAGTAAATAGACATCCCTTGGGATCAACAGCATTCCCTAAAATAGCGCCAGTGCAGCTTAATATATGTTAAGTATAGTTTTAGGTAACAGTTAGATATAGTTTGTTATTAGTTATAGATAATAGTTTTATTTATATGTAGTAGTGTGTAGTATAGTTTTATTTTACTCATAGATTTAATAGTCATAAGTATTCCCATAATATCTTAGATATATCAGAGATAATAGAATAGGTGTGGGAGTAGATTATTCAGTGAGTAGATTACTGTTGTAGGTAAGTTCAATCTAGGTCCCTGTAGTATAATCAAACAAAACTAGAAATTAGGATGTAGATCACGGTACAAAGTAGTAGTAGTTTTTTATTAAAGTTATAAATAAATGTTTTTATTTATATGTTATAGTTAGATTTTATTATTTAATTTAATAGTCATTAGTGTTTCCATGATATCATTAGATATAGTCATAGATAATAGAATACATATTATACTAGCAACAGATCAGATTTCAACAAGTAGGTAGATTACTGTTGTAGTTACATCCAAAGTCCCAATAGTATATTGCACACACAAGAGAAATTAGAGTCTAGTCCATAGTACTTAGTAACCAGTAGTGTAGGTTTTATTTAGTACAAAATTCCCTAAACTGCATAGGAATACCAACAATTACATTTATAGACAGTTTACATAAATAGATAGTTTTGGTTTAGACTTATTTAGGGAGTAACCATTCGCTCCATAGAATATATTTATGTAATAGATAGATAATTTGGTTTAGGCTTATTTAGGCAGTAACCGTCCGCTGCTTAGAATACACATATGTAATAGATAGGTAGTTTGGTTTAGGCTTATTTAGGCAGTAACCGACCGCTGCTTATAGTATACTTAAGTGATAGATAGGTGATTTGGTTTAGGCTTATTTAGGCAGTAACCATCCGCTGCTGTAAGGGCTTGTTTATAGAGTTACACCGCTCTTTAGAATTTTATAGATAGTACATATATGTAAATAGGTTAGTAGAATTAGGTTGCTTAGGGTTACCAATGGTGTAGGGCCAATTGATAAAGCAAACCCACTGATCAATGGATGGATGGGGTAGGCCATTATGATCATTACAACTAGGCTGTTAGGCCGATAGTTATGGAAGGTAGGTGAATAATGGGGTAGGGCCATCATTCGTTTTTAAACTATGGTTGTAGACCAATAGTTATAGAGGGTAGGTGATAAATGGGGTAGGGCCATTATCAATTACAACTGTGGCTGTAGGGCCAATAGTTAAAGAAAGAAGTATAAGATGGATGGGGTAGGCCATCATCCTATAGAACCGTTTGGATTTTCCAAATAGTTGAAGTGTAGATATTATATAATTGTTGGTTATAATGTATAGATACAGTAGGTAGGTAGGTAGTTGTAGTGGGTGTGTGCAACTTGTAGTAGTTTTTAGGGCAGGATTGGTTTAGTTAGTGGTGGTTGGTTAGTAGGTTAGGATGTTAGTTTAGTAGTGGTAGATTAGTATTTTAGTGGGGTTTGATCTGTTGTTTTATTACTGGTAGTCAGTTGAATATTTGATAGCATAGGTTTAGTTGATATTGAATTTAGTTTGGTTTAGTTTTATAAGTAATTGTTGTTTATTGTTATTTTATTATTTTGACAACAATTCAGTAAGTATTAGTGTTAGATATAGTTTTGATTTGTATGTATGAATGTATGTATATAGATAGGAAATAGTAGTAGGTATAGTTGGTTATAGATCATACAATGTTTAGGCATAAGTTCAATTTTTTGGTTATGTGTAGGTAGTTTTTTAATTTATTTATTAATATTTTATAGCAATTGTGCCAATTATGTTAATAGGCAATTGATTTTTTCCATGTAGTAGTAGTAGTATTGCAACACTGGGTATTGTTATAGTTTGTCAGTGAAGTGAGTAAATAAGTTGTTGTTAATTATGTAGGTAGACTGGGAAACAGTTCAAGTTCAATTTCAGTTTATTTTAACCAGCCATTGAATGTATTGTAGTATTAATTGGGTAGGTAGTGTTATTTTATTGTAGTAAGTAGTAATTAATTTAGCTAATAGTGATTGGACAAAAAGTAGTAGTTAGCAATGAAGTTAATTTTATTTGGTAGTTTATTCATAGTGATAGCTGTCCTTAGTGTTTAATTTTGGCCACAGTAGTTATATATTTATGTTGTTTTTTATTTGTGAGCCAGTAGATAAGTTATTTAGATTGCAATAATTATGGAGTTTTGTTGCATTTAAAAGATGTATGAAGGTTTATCAAGTTTGAGTTTTGCAAAGTTAGAAGTTAGGTTAGGTTATTATTTTTATACTTAATCACAATGTTTGTAAGTAGTTGATTTTATCACTGATTTAGGTCAATTATGGTGTGACAGCTATCCATAGTTGATTTTAGAAGTCACAAGTCACTTTTTAGAAAAATATGCACTTCACCGCTGCCAGCACAGAGATAAAAGTTTTTAAAATTAAGTTACACATCAGGTGAGTTCCCATTATGTACAGAAGTAGTAGATACACATAATTAGTAGACACAATAGGTTATACAATAGATAGAAAAACTTAAAACTATACCGCTACGATGTGTAGCGAGGAAAGTGAGTGCGAGGGCTCAGTCAGGTCAGCGTGTTAGGTTTGGTAGGTTTTAGAGTTGGGCGCCACTGTGGCAGCTAGGGCTGCACAGGGTAGGCTGCGCAGGCTGCCAAGAGATAGGTAGGTAGTTATAGGTAGATAGAATAATAGACACAAGGGATAGGTTAATACATATATTAGGATAAATAGATAGTAACACGGCTAGGTCGCGGATCAGGTCCTGTACGCTGTCTGAGCACTCGCACTTATAGGTAGAGGAAGGGTACCGTCCTTGGCAGCACGTGGTAGACGTGGGGGCCTGTCAGCACAGGCTCCGCAGTAGTAGGGCGGACGGCCCTCGTAGGACGCCAGGTAGTGAGCGTCGGTAGCACGTGGAGACGTGGCCTGCTTAGCACAGGCTTTCGGCGGTAGGCCGTAGGTAGGCGTGCAGTACTGCTACGCGTTAGGTTGAGGTAGCCGGCAGGAACTAGTAAGGGGTCCTGCCCTCAACCCGTACGGTGAGCCCTGCAAGGCGCGTGAGAAAGCGCATGTTAGCGGTGCAGTGCGAGTAGAAGCAGGCCGCATGCGGTGTGTTAGCTTCATCCCCCATTTAGCGACCAAGAACGGTATGGGTAGCGGAGTAGGCGGAAGCTTAACACATCGCAGCGGCTTACAGGCAGAGAGAGATAGTGCAGAGACAGCGTGGCACATTCGCAGATGATAAGTTAGGTTAAGTGAAACACAAGGTAACGTGATCATAGCAGATAGCAGAAGGAAGGATACAAAGATCACGGCAGATGGCACACTATATAGTAGTTTATAGTACACAGTATAATAATGAGGAACTCACCCTAGATTCGGGGCACATAGTAGCACTTTAGAGGTTAGCTGTCAACGGTACAGCGAACGGAAGTCAAATGACAGAGCCCAGAGCTATACGGATATACGGAGATAGATAGTGTTGTGACATGTGTTTTAGTGTTGTGATTAGTAACTTACTAAATATCATTATAGCAACACTCGACTATTCAGTTGCACAACGTTACAAGACGTATACGACACTGGAGAACCCCTGGACGCCAACAGCGATTAAAATCCTGCCAGGAAGTCCATCCTTATAGTGGTGGAACCATCATGGTATGGGCGGGTATTTGGATCGGCGGAAGAACTGAGTTGATTTGGATTAGAGGCAACCTCAACGCTCAAATTTATGCTGAGACGATTGTATCAGACGTCATCGTTCCTCTACAAGTGCAAATCGGTCCCTTATTTCAGTTAATGCATGATAATGCACGACCGCACACCGCAAGAGTTGTAAGACAGACTCTCGCCGCAGCTAACATCAATGTCCTGCCCTGGCCTGCTCAGTCGCCAGACTTGAACCCGATTGAGCATGCATGGGATATGCTACAGAGAAGAGCTCTGCCGAATATGGAGGGTATCCAGTCGCAAGAAGACCTTTTTTTGTTGTTGCAACGAACATGGGCGGCCATTCCACAGCGTGATTTGGATGAACTCATTTTGAGTATGCCAAACCGATGTTCTTGTGTTGTTAGTGTTCGCGGTAGAAACACGGATTATTAATTGTTTAAGTTACCCAATAAAATTTTAAAGAAAACTGTTATTTCAGTCTTTTTTTCGAACTTTAATGTTAGTGGTTCAAATGTCAAAAATCCCTTTATTAGGAAAATGGCAAATTTCTTTATTAATGCAAAGGTGACTTGGTTTATCGTTACTGTGACAAACGAAAACACTTTATTTGATGAATCCTTAAAGAAAATTTTAATTAATATCAATCAGGAGAAAAGTTATTGCAAAAATATATGTTGATCCCTAGACACTTTTGATGTGTGTATAAGTGATAGGCACGACCCGGTACTAATTTCTCAGCAGCTTAGGGCAGAGAACGCAAAAAAAAAGTCTTTTCGACACGAAGTGAGGTGTCGCCCAATATATTAGGAAGCCCATGGATAGCATGATAGAACGTAGACTTTATGAAAGAAACAGAAAAAAGTATTTCAAATATTTTTGGTGTTGAGAATTCTCTCTTCCCTCAAAGCTGAAGCTTCATGCTTTCCCTAAAGTATTATTTCACAAGTTATAAATGTGATGTAAGTATGTCAGATTGTTACAAATATGGTCTCCTTTGGTTACTTATAATTATTTCATAAGTTGACATTTTGAATGATCTGTAAAAAAACATGAGAAAAGCCTTATGTAAATATTCATCTTTACAGTCGTCCTAGTTTTGTTTCAGTAGTTCTGCGTAAATTTCATCAGGTCAGTGTTCAGTAACTAGGGCGTAGCCTACTTGTAAGCATTTTTTTGCTCAACGTTGATAGGCTAAAGACGGTTGAGCCGGAAGGAATATTATGTTGTTGGTTGCACTACATCTAGTAGTTAGAGCTATTCGATTTGCCGTAACGTGATAAGGCCTATGATTGAATGCTTTGTATTTGTATATTTATTTATAAGATCGGTCTCAATACATTCCAGTGAACTAGAACGTTTAGTTTCCAGGCCTAATGAACGACGGTGTGCAACGACTCTCTTGGAATGGCAAGGTCTCTTGCGAGACAGGGGCACGATAGTTTCTCTAAATGTCAGACTGCACAACGAAATGGAATACGGTTTAGAAGTACTCTGTGAAAGTAAAACGGTAATTTAGGAATATTTTCTCATTATTTAAAATGTTTTTAGCCTGCGGTCCAGACGTATAAACTTTTATTCACTTTTTGTACGCTAATTGTAGTGTAGTATGTTCCTATATAGCCGAATGACAATCATTTAGCTGGAACAGTCGTTAGCCATATTCATAAGGAAGTGTAATAAATAAAATGAATAAGTATAAGTACCAACATATTTCTTGTAAGTCAATTGAAGGCGAACTTTCTACTCTTTACTGCCTCATTTCATATTTAATCAATAGTAATACTCATAATATCTGACTATCATTAAATATTATGACTCATTTGTCTAAGCATGTTAGAGGGAGATATTAAATATTGGATTCCAGTTCAAACATCCTTCTGTTTACATAATATATTTAAAAGAAAATGTGTTAAGAGATGGTAAGAATTTGACAAAGTAGAAGTGGGCTATATGTGGTGTTCCGTCTTAGTAAGTGTTTGAGTCGTGGTTTCCGGCGCCGGCGCCGTTCTTAACGCTATAAATAATGGTGTCTCATCGGTCGAGTCATCGCCCGCTGGCCAGTGTGCGTCCCCGACCGGTCTGATGCGTGCCATCTGTCAAATTGCTGCGTTCGCTGCACATAACACCATCACTATGCGATACTAGATATTTTAATGGAAATACCGTTCAAGCCAATGCTCTACTAATCAACTGCATAATGAAAGTTTAATCATACTGCCTACTCACGACATGTTCCCTGTTACTGTATAACAAGGAAGACCTTTAGTGGCTTCTAAGTCGAACAGCTAGTTTATGTGCACTCATATGCTGTTGTGTAACTTTAAAACTGTAATGATATAATTACGCCGGGCCCGTAGTAAGTGGGTGTACTCACAGGTGTAAATTTAAAGCAATGTATTCTTAGTTCATGAGAAGTTCTCGACATTTAGCTAAAAGTCATTGTAATAGGACGCGATCTGAATAGATTTGAATTGGTGGTGGGATAAAGCGGTTGACGGCGGTTGATGTATCGTGTGATTCAGCGGCCCCCGTGTGTTTCGGCTCATGAGTACTGGGTATCAGTAATTATTTCAATGAGTGTATTATACAGCAATTGGTACAAATTGGACTATGTACTAGCACATACCAAACCAAGTACAAAGGTTTTCCGTTCCGATTGTAATAGCTATGTTCTCATATATTTCGATATTTTCCAGGATACGAGAATCAAGATTGGTTCATACCATCCCCGGCGCTGCCGGTGAGCGACAAAGACCTCGCACTCACTCCTGACCAGATCAGGGAAACTCTCAATTACTTCCGTGAGTATGCATATTGTTTCATCATTTATTATGGTTTATGGCATAAAAAAACTATGCATTGTCTTTGATTGTTTTTATTTCAAAGGCTAGTAGATTCTATGTTTTATATGAAACGTGTTTCACATAAAAGGTATTCAATTTTAATGTTTCATGAAATGGAATGCTTCGTTGGTCTAGTGGTGGCAAGCGCTAGCGCTGACCATGACGTCCCGGGTTCAATTTCCAGGTCGCGGAAAATGTTTTTGGGTTTTCCTATCTGGAATTTCTCAGTAGCAGCTTGGAGTTTTGTCATGGATTTTTACCCGCTTTATGGCAATAGGCTCGCCTTCTATAATCCTATTTCATGGGACGTCTGGCGAAATGTAGGTGTACTATTAGGTACACCTCTGCCTAACCGTTCGGGGATTACATGCGTGATTTTATGTTATGTTATGCAATTGGAATTTCTTCTAATGTTAATGTAATGAGTTATATTATACAAACAATGAAAGAACGTGCGCGTAATAATAGTATAACTAAGTAATTTACAAACTATTACATGAATATGTTCAATCAATCCACTGTTTTATGTTATAACTTATAACACAAAACAGTTCAGTTCGCGTCAAATAACTTTGCCGCTCTGAAGTAGACTATAAATGACTGCGCAGTAGTCAATCTGCCTTAAAAAACATTAGCGCGCATGCCAGTACGCATGCGCAACCTAACTTCAGAACGACAAAGTTATTTGACGCGAACAGGGGGCCTACCACCACCTCTAAAAGCAGTATTATTTTAATATTACTTTAGTGTGGGAAAGAGATGAAGCTCTACAGGACGTAAAGCACCATCTCTTTCCCCCACTGAAGTGAGATTAAAATAATACTGCTTTTAGTGGTTGTGGTAGGCCCCTGTACTGTTGTGGATTGATTGATCATGTTCATGTATAGGTTGTAAATGTTTAGAACTCATAACATTATAGTCGCGTGCGATAAAAAAAATATTTCGTTCAAACTGCAATTTAAAATAAAGTAAGAAGAATATTATTAAAAAAAATATTATATTGTTTATTAACCTTAATTTAATGTAAATAAATTTATTGTTTTTGAATGCTTATAAAACTACTAGGCTATACTATAGATACGGTAATTAATTCCTAAAATACTCAAATTAAGTACTTAATGAAGTCCTAAGCTTTATTTTAACTTGTAATTATTATTTTTTAATAAATGGGGTATTACATAAGTTTATGCTTCCATTTACCAGCAGGCGGTTAGCAGCCTGATCGTTATTTTACAACTTTTATATAATATACAGGTTGTTTAAAACATACGTATATTTTTTATATCCTTAAATAGGTACAGTTTTCATACGATGGTTTAAAATGTATTTCCAAAATCAACCACACTCAAATTTTTGGGTGCTTTAAAAAAATTAATCTGTAGATTTTTTATAATAATACATGGTCAATCTTTAAAAAAATAAGCATACTTGGTCAATCGCTGTGCATAATTATGATTAAACAAGGAATTTGTTGCAAATAGATGCAAAATGTAAATATCTTTTTTGCTTTTATTTTGCGCTGCGCTCAAAACCGATGAAAATATTTTTTTCCCAAAATCATTGCTGTAGGAAAAAAAAAAAATATATTCAGTTTTTACATTATCTTAATCCCTTGTGTTCCCCTAGATCCTTTTTGAGCACCGAGCGAAGTGGAAGAACATCATACATAAAGCCACGAAGGCCTTTCAGGGACACGACCTTCAATAATCAAGTAGAAGAAGAATTCCTTGTATTGGTAATTTGGTATTAAAGGGCATAGCGCTATCTAGGGTGTAAGATAGGTGGTGTCCTGTTATTTGACATAAAACGAATAACACATTTTCGTTTTTAAAATAACGTTAGAAAAATTTATATCTACTTGATAAAGTTATCACTCTATGAACTACTACTAATTGAAAGACAACATTTCATTACATCAAAACATCATTTGGCAAACTACGAGGGGTGTTCAATAAATAGTGAGAATGAGTAAGACGCAATTATCTTTTATTATATGTTATTTTATTTTTCGACGTAGTCACCTTTCAGGTTTATACCCTTTGTATATCTTTTCTCTAATCCTAAAAGTCCCTTTCTAAAAAAATCTTCTTCCTGATCCCTTAAAAAATCATTTACGGTGGCGACTACTCCGTCATCATCTTCGAATTTCTGGCCCCTGAGATGTTCCTTTAAGCGCGGAAATAGGTAGAAATCACTAGGAGCAAGGTCCGGTGAATATGGAGGATGTTCCATCAATTGGAAGCCAGCTTCTTGAATGGCAGCCATCGCAACTCTGGACTTGTGCGCAGGGGCGTTATCTTGGTGAAACAAAACAACTTTAGCGAGTTTGCCACGCCGTTTCTTGCGTATTTCCTCACGCAACTTTGTTACTTGTCCTGCGTACATAGTCCCCGTAATAGTGGCTCCATGATTAAGATATTCGATCATTACCACCCCTTGGCTGTCCCAGAAAAGAGAGCCCATGATCTTTCCGGCGGATGGAATCGCCTTAAATTTCTTTGGAGTTGGAGATGACGGTCGCTTCCAAGTCATGGACTGTTGTTTCGTTTCCGGGTCATAATGGTGAAGCCATGTTTCGTCCATAGTTATGAATCGAGCCAAAAATCGGTCAGGATCTTGTTGTAACAAATCCAAACAGCTTTGTGAAATTCTCAGTCGAGTTTGTTTCTGCGCGTCAGAAAGCATTCTGGGCACCCAGCGCGCTGACACTTTTTTCATACCCAAATGGTCGTTTATAATATTATGGACACTTCCTATCGAAATCTTTACTTCTTCAGCTATAAAACGAACAGTAACACGACGATCCGCCAAGACAATATTTTCAACTTTTTTAATCATTTGTTCAGTCACTGCCGATATGGGGCGTCCCGTTCGTGGGTCGTCGTTAGTGGAAGTTCTTCCTCGCTTGAACTCAGCACACCAACGCGCAACCGTAGAATATGGAGGAGCATGAACCCCTAATGTTGCTCTCAAGTCTTGATTTACCTGCTCCGTAGTAAAATTTTTCAAGCAGAGATATTTTATTACCGCGCGAACTTCAATTTTATCCATTTTTAAGAACACGTTCCGAAACGACGCAAACAATAGACTTCTACTTTTAAAAAACAAAAGAGAATTAATTGCTTTTTGCACGACTCGTAATGCAAAGCATTAGAGTGTGCTCTACGATCGAAAAAATTTTTTTGCCCCCATTTCTGTAACTGTTTTTATTGTTACACTCCTGCTAGTACACAGAACCTACTTATTTTATATACCATTGTATAGGTGATTAAATGGAGATTAATACTGTACTTTTTAACAATTGATTTAATGCAGCAGAAATGGAAAAAGCATAAAAATAGTTGAAAAAAAATTCCTGTCTGTCAATTTATGAACCCTGAAAACATTGTAGCTTGCGATAAAATCAATTAATTGAGTCAATTTTTTTTTATACATTCGTTTCAGTCGTAGAAGGAACCCTATTGAAAATGACTCTTTTATTCAAAGTAGTTTTATTATAATTAATAAAAACCTAACTAAAATATAATATCTTTAACTAAATATTTCGAACCTTTGACTTGAAGTTGCCTAGAACCGCCAAGTAAATATCTTTGTCAGTCGTTGACATTTACGACTTCATGAAAAGTGATAAATTGTTCATTTTTAAACTATGTTTTGAATTTCTTTTTCGTTTATGAATGAGTGATAAGTATGAGGCGTGCACTTTTGGATTTTCCAAACTATATTTTATTATCATCTTAACTAATGTCTGGGCTATGCCTGCCTGTATTTATTTTTGTTCTTTCCAAAGAGAATGTATCGCATTTTCACTATTTATTGAACACCCCTCGTAATGTTTTTCTAATCAGGTTAATTGGTAAAACAACGCAAAGCAAAAAACGTCACGTGTTACGTGTTATTGGTAAAATAACGTTTGACAAAATGCATTGCTTGATAATGATGTATTTGGTTTTGAACTTTCGTTTTTTGCCACCGACTTCCGAAATTAAAGTTATTTTTGACTTTGTAGTGTCTTTTTTGGAAGTCGGTTGTACTTTTTTTGTAAAAAAAAAATATTTTGCACTTTTAGTTGTGGTACCTACCCCATACAAATTCGAATACCACTAACCTGCTATGTAAATAACAGTGATTGGAAGTTATCATTATATCATCCATATAAACTAGGTGGGAAAAATACGTATTATTGAAGCTAACTCAAAAACTATCCAAGTAAAGTTAATAAAATTTACATGGGACCACCTCGGGAGCATACCCTTTCAAACAAAAAAATAATTTTCAAAATCGGTCCACAATTGACGGAGAAATCGCGTAACAAACATACAAAAAAAACATACAGACGAATTGAGAACCTCCTCCTTTTGGAAGTCGGTTAAAAAAAATAGTATGCGAATCGTTGGTTGTAAACAAAAAACATGATGTTTTGGTGAAACATTAGTGAACCTAATAGGTGGGTACCTACTTCAATCAATTTTATTAAGTAACAATTTATCTACTGTCATTTTGTAAAATCGCAAATTAGACAAATGAAGTACTTGGTCAAATGAATATTTTAGGAATGATATTTCAACATTTTTAACATTTGCAAAATAAAACATTTGCGTAATCTGTATTTTGTCAAATGATTACTACTTATAAAGTAATATGTCTGCGAAATATGATGTTTGTCAAATAATTCGTTTTTATAATGTTATTTTTATAATGATCATTTTTCATTCGTTTTTTATCAAACATTAGGGGGCCAAGATAGGTGCCCATCTACAGTACTTATCTAGATATTTTATAATAGGACCTAAGTAGATAGGAACTTAGGTCCTATTATAAAAATATTTCAATAAGTACCCACTTGCCAGTCAAAAGCTGAAAAACATATTTTTCTAGACTTTCTCCTGAAAAATATTGTTATTTAGTTTAGTACTTAGTTTTAGTTACAATACATAATAATATGACTTGTGAATTTTCTCATAAATATTCAATTTATTTCTTATTTGGAGCCCGAATAATTTGAAGAATTTAGTTAGAAGTAGTTTAATACTTGAATGAAATTGTATCGTACATCTTCCCTGATGTTGAGTAATATCAGTAGGTATTTATTACTTTTATGTTCTACCCGCAAATTCCTAAGTCTTGATTTTCAATCGTATATTATGGACTCGACCGCATTGTTTATGTGGGTGACGTATTTGTTCGCCGGGTGGTCGGTATGCTAGTCATATCTGTGGCAGCACTGCGCCTGCGCGAGCATAAAGACGCGCGACCACCAGTGCCGGTCGCGCCGGTAGCCACGCGGCACGCGTGCTCCCTCATCGCCCGCCGCAACGGCCCGATCGATACCGCGACGCCGAAATCGACGTGCGCCGCACGCATCGCGCATCTTACGCCCCGACCCGTGCTAAACTTAGAGAGTAGAGGTGCACCGTTGCACCGGCCGTGTACCGAACCATTTTTTATCACACGTGCCTCATCGTGCCGACAAAAAAAGCGGTATAACACTAGAAAATCCAAGTTCTTTACGTTTGTGTCATTCATTATAGACTGTATTTTGTGATACTATAACTTATGTAAGAGGGTGAAACATTCCACTTGTAGCCTTATTAGTGTTTTACATGTTTTTAATTTTAATCAGCATTCTGGTAATACCTATATAATATTCGGCATGCTGCAGAAGGTAAATTAGCAAGTCTCTGCGTCATTGATTGGGGGTGGTTTGGGAGTCGGGGGACTCGAGACGCGACGGCGACGCGGCGTCGCAACGCGCAACAGCTGTGAGCCAGATCTGTAATCTTGACCGTGAGAGCATAATTTTATTATGTTCATTGTTTTGTTGTGTAGTACTTTACAAAATTTACATATAATAGCAACTATCTGTTTCCCGTTTTTAAGAGTATTTAGGCTTTCAAGAAAATAGCAATTTCAGCGCAATGTTTTCTATTAGGTACTTAACTTTATCGTAAGGCAGTCAATAAAAAAATAACATTAAGGTTGATTTCATTCAGTTATATAAATGTACAAGTTATAAAATTGCCGACAGCATATGCTTTCATATAAGATCATTTATTTATATGGGTCTAATCTAGTTACCTATGTAAGTATGTATATGCACAGCCGTATATATGTAATTGTATTATTAATAATATGTATTTTATATTGTTCGTCACCCTCCAGCCATAAACTTGTGGGCATGCGTATAACAGTCTTCGAAGCGATTGTTTTCAACGCAAGGACTCACTCTTATAAGTGAGAAGTTGTCCAATTAATCTTTATGATTAAATATATCTTCAATTATAATGATAACATGATTGATTGCACATAATTAATGGCGAAAACAGACTTTTCACTCTGAAACAATCCTAAATGCTTCTTATTGATCAAATTCGTCTTTTATACATGGATTCTGTGAATAATGGGACCTATCTGATATTGAATTATTATATCTTTCTGTCAATATCAATATCATTCACGTTCAGTATAGAAATATTCTCCGAATAGGTATCCGGATAATCCGGAAACTTAATTGAAACATTCAAATTTATTTCTATCAAAACATTTTTTTTAAACTCTTTTTCGACATTTGTGTCACGTTACTGCACATTTAATTCACTACGTTTTTATGTAAAAACGTTAGTTTTGCCACAATACAGTTAAAAAGAATTTTATTAAGCAGTGCGCACCTAACCGCGGACTAGGAAATATAGTATAGTAACCTAAATCATTATGCGTAACGGTCTACGATTGAATGTTCATTGGGTGCAAGTGATTTTCAACTAAAACATGCAACACAACTATGTAAAATGTTACACCTAGTTACAAATACATTTATTTTTAAATCCACGAACTGTATGAAAAGGGCTAACATTCAAACTGTAACCAAAGTCAGGTTTTTCGGAATCCTCCGACGCCGTAAATTCAAACTGTAACCAAAGTCAGGTTTTCTGAATCCCCCAACGCCAAAAATTCAAACTGTAGCAAAGTCAGGTTTTCTGAATCCCCCAACGCCAAAAATTCAAACTGTAACCAAAGTCAGGTTTTCTGAATCTCCCAATACAAAAATTCAAACTGTAGCAAAGTCAGGTTTTCTGAATCCCCCAACACAAAAATTCAAACTGTAGCAAAGTCAGGTTTTCTGAATCCCCCAACGCCAAAAATTCAAACTGTAACCAAAGTTAGGTTTCCTGAATCCCCCAACACAAAAATTCAAACTGTAGCAAAGTCAGGTTTTCTGAATCCCCCAACGCCAAAAATTCAAACTGCAACCAAAGCTAGGTTTTCTAAATCCCCCAACGCCGAAAAATTTAACTGTAACCAAGGTCAAGTTTTCAGAAATCCCAAACAACAAAAATATCAAACATTGCTAAAAAATACAGAATATCACTCATATTTGATGGACATTAAATTGATCGGTTTCAGCTTCTGTCAACATTCTCTATAAAAAAAAACTCACGATAAAAAATCTTAGTTCAGGTGCTTCCGGTAATTCAGATTAGCCCAAGTAAACTGTTGCGACTGTAGTGTAGGTACACAGTACACATCTATGTAATTTATTCTGCTCATTATATCTATTTTGTAGATATAATTATTATTATGTGTAATGTGTATGACCATATGACGTAGGTAAACTCGTTAGTAAACTTGCTTATTTAACCTTACACCTTTCTTAGTATAGTATCATGGGTTTACTAACGTTTACTTTATATTTAGGTTGTGTTATTTCTAAATATTCAACAAAAAAAAAAAAAAAACCACTTCCCAAAAATATTTATGCTATTTTAATGTATTATTTCTATTTTATATATACACTATGTTTTAACTAAAGCATGTCTGTGGTAATTATGACGCTTACGATAGTAGTTAAGCTTTGCTTTTAGTCAATTTATTTTATGTAGGTAGCTGAAATGTCTTCATTACATACTTAGGTAGATAATTTAATAATAATCGCACTTTGTATTTTTAATATTTTTGTCGTATCACTTGCGTGCTCGTTATCAGACAGCTTATCTTAATAAATTTGTCCAGTGATGTATGAGGAGCGCCGTTTAATCATATACATAGTGTGCACGTCATGAGTAATTTTTGTATGACTTGAACGTTAGTGTAGAGAATACTAATTTAGTTTTAGTTTAGTTATTGGTATGGTATCGACGGAAGTGGACGTGGCCGGCCGTTCGCTGCGCGAATCTGTCTCGATACCGTTCATATGTGTCGTGTTCGCGCAAATAGCGTGCTGCCTCCGTACTGCAGACGCCTGCACTTGATCGTGAAAGTTTATTACCACTGGCCTCAAACACTAGAACCGTTACTAAAAGAAATCGCCTTGTTTTGAGATAAAGGTTGTTTTGTGTGTAATTTCAGTGGTTAGATTGGAATTTATATTGTCATTGTGTGGCTTAATTCAAAAGCTTATCGATAATTCATTTAATGTTCTAGAATTTTGTAATAATCGGTGTTTTATGTGAATCATGTGTTGTGTATGCGTGCAGTATGTGTAGTGGCGTACCTTCTACTTATTTTGAAATCTATGTTTACGAATAATACCGGTGATGATAACCTTTCACTTGGATATGCTTCTTTAGCATGGAGTTGGAAGTATTAGTCGTCACGTGACGCGTCCCCTGATTATACACCATCACCAAACTTGACCAGACCCCGACATTGTTAATGGTTAGTTACAAGCGCGTCTGACATTGTCTGCTCATTGGTATGAGTGTATTCGCGGGTGTGCGTACAGGGCCAAAATTACGTCAGATTCTGTTAACCTACTTTCATTTTACTATAAAGTTTGTAAGGTAATTGTTATAGCAAGATTTAAGATCAATGTCATTGATAAATAACCACGTAATAGATTCAAATTCGTTTGATGATTTTACGGTCTTTGATCGGTGAATTTGTACAATAAAAATAAAATTACATATTTTCTTGATCACGTTGAAATAAATATGAAAAATAATGATCACACGTAAAGTACACACAAAGTAATTAAGTCGGGTAAAATTTCATAAATTACACACATCAATAAATCATTCGGTCTGGTAACTTAAACCAGTGAGACTCGGTCGATTAGGTATGTGCGATTATTTCGGTTAATCGTGCAGGCTACTCATGCGTAACATTATGTATATGTAATTTTGGACTAATTGCTTTAAGTAAAAAAATGCATTGTCTTCCAATAAATCACCTGAATCATAAAGTAACAGAAGGAAAATATCTTGAGTTAATAGAGTTGCAGTTTGGAAGGCCAGTAAGACGAAGGTAAACGACCATAAAAATGACCGTGACCATGAGATGAAAATATAAATATAATAAATAGTTGGGCATGTCGTTTAAATTGATATAAAAACCGATTACAGGTGTGACAAACGATGTGAGGTCATTGTATGCGGTAATTTTTGAATCGATAGACAATTTTCCTAAATTAAATCACAATAAATGTCTTTGTCTAGAATACTTTCAACAGTCGTGCACTCTGCAGTCTATTTATCGTTTGTACGCTGCTGTGCATTACCGGTTGTGGTGTAAAGCCTTTCGGGAGAGGTTACGCGTCAATGTTTAATCACGTGCAGCCTGGCCTTCACTTCTGTACCAACTACGAACTCGATAAACTACTATTTAAAATGACAAATATATCAACTAAGATATATCAAATACATTTACACAGCGTATACGGTCGACAAAAAAGTTCAGGTGAAATGACACTCGTAATAAAATTGTAGCAGGTTCTTAAGACCGTTTATTCTGAAAGCAACGTCGCAAATAGAATGATGTCAAATATTTCCCTGTTTTGATACTTTTGGCAATATTACTGTATGGAAATAAGAAATCTGGCTAACTAAGAATATTGATTATAAAATAAGATAATTAATATCATAACACCGAATATTTCGTTTTAGATGTAAAAAAAGTATTTGGAAATTTTCCAAATGCCTTTTTTACACCTAAAACGGTTACAACATCAAATTCAGTGTTATAATTGCAATTCATTATTAATATTCTGGTTCCCTAGTTAGCCACATTTCTTATTTCCATACAGTATTGCCAAATTAATCAAAACAGGTAAATATTTGACAGCTATTTGCGACGTTGCCAACATTTAGGATAAGTGCTCATAAATAACTATAATCAGTCGGTAAAAATTGCGATGTTGTTAGAATAGATCTATCAATAGTGTAAAACAAAGTTTGCACAGCTTCGAAAGATTTGTGCTAACTGCGTGAAGTTCGAAAAATCTCGTCGTTTTCGGAGTTCTTTCAGTTTTTGGCTTATAACTTCTAAATAGTACATCCTACGGAAAAAGGCTTCAAACATTGGCAATTTTTCATAAAAAGTTCAAAATTATAGTTTTAGCTAATTACTTTACAACTTATCTGTCATGACTTTTCTCGTAATAGAATGATATCTTGCTTGGAAGACGGCTAAAACTAAAATTTGGAACTATTGAAAAAAGGCCAATGTTTGAAGTTCTGTAATCTCGGGTTATAATGGGTCTACAGAGCTACGGCTGCGCTCAAATTGTAGCTTTTTCCGTAGGATGCACCTTTTATATAGAAGTTATAAGTCAAAAACTGAGTCGAATATATCGAGGTTTTTCGAGCACCACGCATTTGGCACAGGTTTTTCGAAGCTGCAAACTTAGATTTATACTATTGGTATCACGGATATTTGTATCCTAACAATATTAAGTACATAAAATCAGACCAATACAATTTTATGTAACCTAACGCGATTTTTGTGTCTACTGTAAACGTCATTTTCACTAAAGTGTGTTTGACTACTAACTTACTGTTTTTATTCATTAACAATGTCAGTAGCGCACTTTAGGCTCATCTTCTTAAGGTTATTTAGAAAATTAGAGGCAAACTGAGCAATTACACCGTTAATGTGTTTGTTTTTTTTATTTGACCGTGAAAACGCGACCAAGTGAGGTACTTAACCGGTAATTTAGGTACAGAATCTGCAAAAATAATTGAATGATTTATAAATCAAAATACCAGAGTTTCTATAGTTCAATACCGAATTAAAAGTACGCATCAGCTAGATAAACACGAATTGTGAAGAATAGCAATTGTTTATCTGGGTTCAAATTTTCGACTATCTATCTGAGATAGTCGAAAATTTGAACCTTGAAGCTTTATTTATTTTTGTGTCAATAACGGAAACGTCTTCTTAAATGTTTGACTATCTCAGATAGATTTATTTATTTTCGTGTCAATAACGCAAACGTCTTCTTAAATTTTTGAATAATTGCAGGAATTTCTTCAAATATTTTAAGTACTTACATTGGACTTAAACATAACTTAAAATCTGGGTGCGCTGTACCTATACGTATACACCTCTGCCCAACCCTTCTTCCGGAAATACAGGCGTTAGACCTTCCTTTATTTTCCTTACTAAACAATATATAAAACATACCTTATTAATTACATGTAACATTACCTAAGCGAAGGCGTGGGAGCGCCCGACTCTGCCCTCATTCGGTGAATAAATCGATAACTCTAACATCAGAGCAAAACCTCATTCACTTAACAAACACTTGGTTCTAGACATTTACAAGGCGTGAGCGCTAAAATCGGGCTTCGCGTATTATGAATTTCATAAGAGAGCAACTCGCTTGGGCACCCGAGCGTGATGCAGATATCCACCAGCTACTTACACTATCCCGTCAGACGTGTTCCATTACATCCTCATGTGAGTGGTCGACACGATTCTCGTGATTTTACAGGTATTACGTCACTATAAATATTGGTTTTAGCAGAGTGTAAAATGGTTTGTCAGGTCAGTTCATTTGTGACTTTACGTCGGAGACATTGTGCATAGGAATCGTAGTGATACAATATAAAAAGTGGACAAATAGAAGGAAGTTGATCGGCGCTTGGGAGTGATCGCCGGCGTGCAGCGGGCGGAGCAGATGGTCGCGGGTCGCGCACGTCACGGCGGAGGGCTGCGCGGGCTCGGGCGCGGGGTGCGCGGGCGACTCGCGCGCCTCGCCGCCGCCGGGCTTCGATCCCGAGCTCTTCCAGGAGTTGAGCTACCTGCCCGACGCGGAACTCCAAGAGTGTCTCGGAGAGTACCCCGACTTCCTGTACCACGTCGCGAGGGACAAATTCGGACGACTATACTTTCGCGTGATCAGGACCTTGCTCCTTGATAGAGGTATAGCATCATGTAGATGGGTACGGTTGTCACTGTCGATCACCTCATTGCTCGCCGTCACTACCAATGTCGTCTGAACATCTTCTCGCTTTTCTTCTTCTCTGCAACGCGGTGATTTACATACCATTTCCTTTAGTTGTGCTTGTTATCATGTAATCACTGTAACAATGTGTGAAGGGCCTGTCAATTACCTTATTACCTTGACTTTAGTTTAGCAAGAGCCTGTCAATTACCTTGACTTTCGTTTAGCAACTAACCTAAACAAGTATCAACCCCTTACTGTACAAAATAAACAGCATTACCCATTTTTATACTTAACTAACCCTTTTCAATGCTTCCTTATATTGATGTCGCTAAATGTGCTGTTCTTCTTACATGGATACTTTTAATTACTGCTTTGAACAAAATACAGGTAAAAAATGTGTATGTACTTAAGTAGTAAAAACTCTTTCATTAAAATAATTCCTGTCGCGTTCTATGTATGAGCTAACAATTATGACTTCCATAAGTAAGACTTACATAGTGTTGCCAGACAGATTTCCTGAGTTCCTTTTTCAAAAAAAAAAGAAAGTAAAATCTTTCTTGAATAAATAAGTAGGTTAAATCACTATTAATATGTGGTCGTGGCATCTTTAAGTAATCTAGCTTATAAATGTAACACTAATTAAGTAATCATTGATATTAAAATTTAATACATTGATGCCTGTTTGGGAATCTTATTAGAATAACATTGATTTTCTGAATATAGGGATTTTCTTTATTGTATGGTCACCATTTTAATTTTAAAATAACTGATGCAAGACACCTGATAACTGTCTGAAGACTGTTTATAGCATTCGTTTAGCGTTAATTTTGTAAAACTACCACTTCCTTGTCTCTTAATATGCTTTAACATAACAATAATAGGTTCAATCATATTTAAACAAAATTTATTTTTTACTGTTGTTATTTTGGACTTCCTGAATATAGCAACACTAAAATCTTTTGTACTGGAAGTGAGTGCAACAAAAACTGTGAAAGTCTTTCAGTATCGTGTGAGAGATGCAAGCACGAACACAATCAATATCCGTTGTAATCTTTAGAGTTAGGTAAGAGTGGGAAACACTCGCATACCTGCGCCCGCGTCGCATTCAATGGAGCTATTATATCAGTCAGTCCGTTCCCATAAGTTTTTATTCTTGAAAACTGCTCCGCCGTTAAAGCATTTTGTTCCTCGTTAAAGTTTATGTTGTATACAGTTAAAACACTCATCATCATAAAATCTTCAATGTAAAATACACAACCATTTACACCTATGAGTGTAAAGCGTAATAAACTAGACTAGACATTTTCTTCGGACATATTCTTTTATGTTTTATATACTTACTAACACAAAGTACTTGAATCTTACAACAATAAAAATAAAATACATGTGAGAATCGAAAGCGAATTAATGGAAACAATGAGTTTAGTGAAACATTAAAAATTACAAAGTTAACTGTAAAAAAATGTCGATGCGTATTTGTTTTGTAATTTACTGTTCCCACAGACTGGATACAATAGAAAAGTATGTTTTGTGTGCCCTCCGCAAGAGCTCCATGGAGTCCACACGCCATTGCGTAGTACTCGTGCTCACAGTCACTAACTTGATCGGGAACTTCACGCTCGTATAAATTGTCGCTTTGTCTCCAACGTTACAAGCCAGTACGGTTCATCGATGTAACATCCAGTCCAGCCAGTGCCATTCCTCGAATAGCTCATTTCATGTGTAATGTTGCATTTAGTAACCGAACAATAGGGGTTCGATGAACGCCCAGAGGCCAAACACATGTGATGTACTCCCGGGTTAGTAGATAATTTATAAGTAGAACAAGTAATTGTAATCATAATAGGTGAATTGTAAATATTAGAGCGCAAAATTTAAAATTCAGTGATATCTTATCAATGTGATTGAAGCGGGCAAGCGGCGAAAGTAAACGTTATTCGGTGTTAACAGTGCGTGCTTACACGATGTTTTGCGATACTTAGTGATTTTAGCTCGTTAAGTACCGTGCATGGTATCGAATTATCCGCCCATTGTGCCTGTGTATTACAGTGATTGTTTACACGAATAAAGGGGCAATATTATGCACGGGAAGTCGAAATTGTAGTTACAATGTTTTTATTGTGTAAAAGTTTCTACAAAGTTTCTACGAGTGGATTAACCAGTACTATAAATACACCGAATCATTATTCAACTAATACCGGTTTGATATTGTTTGTATTTATTTTATTAGATTAGAATTTTGATGCACAAATCCCTTTCAATTAATTTTTAAAGCTTCACTTAAATATGATTGATTGAGTGAATTAAAACATTAATAATAGATTTTTTAAATTTATTTATTGAAAGCTTATGAAAGGGAATTGGCCTAAAAATTCTTCACATACCTCGTCAATGTTCCTTATAAAATTCTTAGCATTTCTATGAATCACACCAATTAATGCAGATTATCGCACCTGTAATTGGCTTCATTATTCTTAAGTTTAGATACCAATAAAAGATCCCTCATTGTTATAATCCAAGTGTGCTATACAGCCTAAACCTGTATGTAAGTATACGAACCACATCTAGGTCACCGATTCAATCGATTGCTTTATTAATAGGACAGCTTTGAGATGAAGTTAGTCTTCATGACTATTTTAGTGCTTTTAAATATAAAATATTGATCCACTGTGGCCTCTTTGGGAATACTCTGTAGGTTACGAGTGAGTTGGGAGTGCCCAAGAATAGATAGTGAGCTATAAATATTGATTTTTTTGCAAGGTTACCATAAACTATTTGTAAATTAGTTCAAATACCTGAATCATAGCATACTAGGTATATGTATAGGCAAAAATAGACTTAAAAACGATATACAGTTACAATGAAAAATATAACGCTAGAACAAAAATGTGGAGTATATTATAATTTAACTCTCTTATTTAATCAATGATCTTGTGTATTTCTAAAATTAATATGAGCGATCGATAATGTAACCACAGTCTGTGGTCATTTTGAAGGTTGGCATAATGTATGCAAAGTGGTAGCGACACGTTTTAACATAATCACGAGTTTTATTTAACGTGAACCAAGTGAAGACAAAATTATCAAATGATGCTGCGCAGACGCACACTCAGTCTAATAGTGTCTGGAAAGTGCCAGAAAACATTTATATAATTTGTGATACTACAACTTTTTCTAAAATAGAAAATATGTTTTTCAAGCACAAATATTTATTATATTAGAAAATTGGTTTCTAAATAAGATTTTCTCTTGGGCTTCGTATCGAAGAGTACACATTCATCCATTGTAAGCGTACACACATAAATAAATCTCATTAAAACTTAGCACCCAAGTTTTACCCAGCATTCATCAGAAGAAAACAAGTCCCCATATCTTGACTTTAATTAAACCAATGAAAGTAGTTTATCTGGATACCTCTATCTGATCGTGTTGGGTATCAATATTATAACTACTTGGCCCATGGCCCAAGAATGTACTTATCTAACACAGTCCCAGATCCGGTTTTTCGACTCAATGAAATGTGTATAATTTTGATCTGAGGTGCTTTTACTTACCTGTAGTTAAGATAGCGTAGCAACGTAATCGATTGACCAAGTATGTTTTGTAACATATTGTCCGTACGACAATATTAGTCATCGTTCAAAACCAATTAGTTTTCTTATAACATACGCGTGACGAGACGTTAATACAATGTCGCCCATGCGCATGTGACCGCCCGTAATTTTCTGAATATTCATGAAAAAATATCGAAAATAAACTTCAAAGGGGGGGAAAATAAATTTTATAGATAGACCCCCCCTTTTGAAGCTTATTTTCGATATTTTTTCATGAATATTCAGAAAATTACGGGCGGTCACATGCGCATGGGCTACATTGTATAAGAGCAGATGCGGTATTTGTAGGGGTATCTTTAAGCTATGCCTACAGACAGATTATTTTTGCATGCTAATGTTGTGTGTTAATTTATATTGTAGAGTTAATATTTTTGAAGTGAAAACTTCTTTAGCGGCCTTATGCACTTTTTTTGGGATGGGTATAAAATGTTAAACTCGCGTCAGGACGTGACCGTAAGATCCGCTACCGAGCAACCGACAAACTAAATATCAAAATAAATACTCTTTGACATTACCTACGTAAAGATTGCGAGGTAAGAAATTTTACCCATATTGATAGGTAAAAAAAAGCAGTCAAAACATACTTCATGAAAAGTGTTTATTAAAAAATGCACAACGTTAATGTTCAAGTTTTCACTTCTGCCGGCACTCCCGAAGTGGAACCCGTTGTTTTTTTTTCTTATTACATTTATTGGCTAAGCAATATCAACAATATTAAATAAAAAAAATGTGTATAAACAAAGGTGCAGAAAAATTACTGTAGACACTCTAATTAAATATTTAATTATCAGCACCATTAATACTAGTATCAAAGAAAACACTTAGGATTAATCTCTTCATCGACAGAGATAGTATAAAGTATGATTATTTGTATCTATAAACACATAATATTGTATATAATTTGCGCTTGCTTTTAGAAATGCTATATTGACTATATATAGCATAGCCGTTGTTGCCGTTTGCTACATAGTGGTGTTCTTTTTACAGTTCTATGCAGCAACAGGGTGAGCCAAATGACAAAAACCTACAATGACATCGAAGCGGTAACACGGCTCTTAGAAGAAGTAAGTTCTGCTATTTATTTTGCTAATGTGATTCGTCTAGAGAGGTGTATTACGTAAATGGGAGTCCGAGGACTTCAAGGCAAACTCCACACCTTGTAGACTGGTTTATGTCACAATCATCTCTTCAGAGTGCATTTGTATGCCTACAAGTTTATATACTTTTGTCTTATTTGGACTTTTAAGTTCTCGCTGTAATATTTGGCGCTTTTTATTATGATTTTGGCTATGCATATATTATAGTTTTTTTTTTGTACATCTTTACAGATTATAAGGAAGATGTGGGAGTATCTTCATAATGTTTTACTGATATATAGCATTTTTTTACAGAAAGAAAAAGATTTAGAGCTAACGGCTCGCATCGGTAAGGAATTGCTAACTGCCAATGGTCGTTTGGAGGCGCGAGTCACCGCGCTCGAAGGCGAGTTGCGAAGTGCTCGGGACCACATCACGCAGCTGAGGCACGACCTCAACGCCAAAGCGGATCTACTACAGGTAAACACAACACAAATATCTAGATTTGTATTTCCCCAAATCAATCTAGAAATTGGGGAAAAGGATGACGGATACTTCTCCCGAATCACATGCAAGTTTGAAATTTAATTGAAGCGACACTAACCTTTCATATATGCCTTTTAGTAGTGTGTGAGAGCTGAAGAATGAATGTATAACTATTTCTTAAGGTTTTGTATAACAATAACACCGAGAATTTATTTGCTCTTTGAGTTTCTGACCTTTGTATCCGATGAGTTATTCTCGCCGCTGTCAAGAATAAATAATCTTTTATTATCCTGACTGAATGATTTCATCATCAGCACTATTCATCTTACAAGGAAAAATAATCTTTTTATACTTGCAAAACTTAAATATTATCTTCTGGGAAAACAGAATCCACTTAATTTGAGGAAAGTTCTTGTCACGTCCAAGATTTTGGCGAACAGGGAAATCCAAAACTAACCCACGGCCATTTGGTCATAATGTTGTAAATTTATGCAAAACCAGTATAAATTAAATTCATCAAGCTACACATTCTATAGAGTTCAAATCAGGTTTAAATAATATACTTAAATATATAACACGGCATAAATCATTGTGCAGGTTTTAACAAATGACACAGAGGAGTGTTCATCCCCGGAGGAGCAGGAGGCTGCTGGCGCGGCGTTACTGCGCAGGCGCACCGGAGCGCTTGAGCGCGAGAACCGAGCGCTGCGCGAAGAGGCCACGCGCCTCGCCGCGGGCGCCGACAGCGCAGAGCTGGCTGAAAGAGAGCTGCTTAGGGACATTGCACACCAGCTCGGTATGACAACTTCTATTTACAACACTTACCGCCTAGGTAACTGCCCCACCGGCGAAAAAAGCCATCCTCTATGAGGAAGCGACGATCAACGATGTTCTTGCTCAAGAAACATACTAAAGATTGTAGGCGACGTGTAAGTAAAAGAGATACTTATAATTCATATAATTATAGTTGATCGCTGACTGTTCACACCGCCTACCGCCCGGTGAGTACTCATTTTTCGCGGCGACTAGAGCTATCAAAGACAGCTCGCTCGCTTGGCGGGCAGTTGCCAGCTAACACTCGCTGAAAGACTCGCGCATACCGGCGAGTAACTTCTAGTCGCGCACTCGTGGCTCGTTGCTCGCCAACTTGTTTTTAGTTGCTAGCTTCTCGTTAACCGCCCGTGGGAATGCTGCCGTGTACAGAACGGCTGGACGAATGTTTCTCTGAAAATGGAGATGAAGTTTCATAGTACGTAAAAGTATAACGGAACTTTGTTGCAGCAACATGAATTGGTGTTGCTGGAAATATTTTAATCTCGCTTGTGTAGCATTATGAGGGTTCCAAAATGTTACTGAAACAAAGTGCGCAACTTTTGTTGAACTTGAATAAACGCAAAACAAAACCAGGTGGTTCTCCACAACCTTACAATATTGGATGAGTTTTCACCGCTATCAGTCAATCGTTAACTATCAGCAAGCTGCGACTTGCCGGATGTACAAAGTTTTATCTACAGAATCAACTCGGAACTTTTCATTGGAATGTTTTGTTATCAAGACTTAAATATTGATACTTAGCCGTGTCGAATTTTAATTGGTTCATGCATTTTTTATCATTAGGTAAATATGCTATTCATCCAGATGCTTCTAATTAGTATGTAATTCTTATTTTATAAAGACATTTCAATTATATTTAATCTAAAAATGTCAAAGGAAAGGTTAATTGCTAAGGTATAATTTTCTTCGTAATTAATAAATGCGATTCTTCGCTTCCCATTAGACTACGTTTCCCTATACTTATGTAAGATTTTTCTCACGATGTTCTTTTACCTTTCGGTAATACATTTAATTGCTTTGTAAAATGTCAACACTCAGTTAAATTGACCTTTACGGGTTTCTCACTAGTTTCTCCGTACTTACTTTAATTGGGCACAAAAATACGTTTGAAAAGAGGGTAGCCAATTAATGCAGACATCCGTGTTTTCAAGCTTCCTACGGTAAAATAATATCGAAAGGACACTCGTACTCTTGTCTCAATAATGTGAAACATCCTGCTGGGAATTATTAGGTTGCGTCAAGTGGGGCATGAAATCCCGGCAAACCTGGGTACACTGAACGCCAACAACTTTTCATAACGACCACTGCAATTTAAACTGCCACTCAAGTCAATAGATTGCCTTTAAATGTGATTATGTCGCAAGCAATCTGAGCGTGATGATATTACTTTATGTAATGTTTTATTATCACACCGCATCTGTGTAGCCGGCAGTGTTGGCGGGACAAAACAATTGGATACAATTGTTTGTTGCGTCTAGTTGATAGAAGGTCGTTGGTTATCGTTATCAGTCAAACGAGCGACCTACAAGCGGCTTTGCAGCCTACTTAGTAATAAATTAGACTATCTTGATCGATTGAGCATTCAAAATAAGCCTTCTTCGCCGAAGTATGTAGGGTACCTAATATAATAAAACAATGTTTTGTACTTATATTCTTTAAGGCATTTACTAGGGCGAGGAATTTCGAGCATTGGCACGAGTATTGTTTGTGATAAAGGACGATAGTGTGGCAATTATAGCTTATCTAAGATAAAAATATTCATATCAGCAGACAGTTATGAGGCCAACAATGCTGTTAGTAAGATGCAGCTGAATACAAATTACGAGTAATTAGTATGTAGTCAGTGTCTTGTAAACCATTGTATGAAGAGTTTCACGCACAGCGCGGTGTGATGCTTCACACAGCGCGGTGCGGTCAGTCTGTTGACCCAGGCCGTTCGCATGATCATTAAACGCCAAATGATAATGTTGATTTACTTCGCATGTAAACTCAATTATTCACACAACATCGCGGATGCCGCGTGACTAGAAGTTCAAAAAAAAAAAGATGTGCCTATCTTGTTTTAAACTTCGCTCTTTAAAGTTTTTCTCATTTGATTGTTCTTAGCGTTTTTTTTTCTACGCTTGACATTGACAAACCAACTAGAATAACAACGTTTTTCTTTGTCGCGGAAGTAATTTTCAAGTAAAGTTTGTATGTCGTTAACGTGTTTATTGAAGTTATTCAAAGCGATGGGCACACAGTGTATCTAAGAGAGAGAGAGAGAGAGAGAGACATACTAATAGACTTACGGCCGAAGCCATTAACAAATTTTCAGTAAAAGACAGAGCACTATCGATGGTAGTCAGTATTATAATTCTACCTGTCATTGAATGTGGACCGGTAAGATTCCTTATGCTCTGACAGATTATTGGGACGTTAAAACCATAGATAGATAGGTTTTTCTATCTCCAGTATGCCAAAACTGGTGATGAAAGGTTATTGGGTTCGGCCGTTAAAGCGGCTAAAGCCATCAACGAGTGTGAATCAACTCGATCATCCTAGCTAGGCTAATCACTACTGTGTATAGGTTAATCTATTTTTTTTTAGCTTTAATGTTCTAGCATGAGGGAGGCGGTTAATGCTTTACGTAGTAATAGAAATATCTCATTCTGTCAACTGCGAAGATTCATTCAGCACATATTACTTCGATAATGGAAGAAATAGTAAGAGCAACGAAGAAATCCTGCAGTGTTCAAGAGTAAGAGCTTGGTGAGTCAAGGTGGCCTAGCAGCGTGTTTTCTCTTAAGGTTTGCACCCTGTCAGACCATACTTGTTTCAACATGTCTCAAATCATCATTAGAAGAAAGAAAAGAATACAAGCCGAGAATAGAAGATAATTATTTCATTGTTTTTGTACTATAAATACTGGTTCTACGTGGTGGTAGTTTATCAATGACGAGGCATAGGGAAAATAAACAATAACTGCTATTTATATTCCACCCTGCATGCTGTTCAAACTATGTGATTGATGTGATAATTCCTCAATAAACAATTACAGTAATGGTGTACAAATACGTAGAACTATTCAGTATTCTCTTGAACGTTTGTATTGAATGACTAGCACCAGGTACTTATTTTACTGTTTATATATAGGGTGTTCGGCAGACGGCTGTTGAATATACGAAAATGGCGGATCCGTAGGGCCGTTTGCTACGTATTTAGGCCCAATAACAAGACCTTTACAGTTACTCTAGAATATTTTTTTTAAAATCAGTTTTGTTATTTTTAAATGAAATGATTGACGTTTGAACAAGGACGAATTACGAAAAAAAAAAAAGAAAATATATTGTGTCCTGATCTGATGTGATCTTGTTATATCATATATAGTTATCTATAACAAAATAAATGAGAAATTAAACATCTATCCGCTCTCGTTACGAGAGTGTAAACTGAAAATTGAAAAATGGCTCCAAAACTTGACCTACTTGGAAATAGAGACCCTCATACAAACTTAAATTACAAATTCAAATTATATCAATATCGCATCCCTCGCATATACATACACGCACCCTTCCCATACACCCACACAGACGTACGCACCTCCACACCTTTCCCTTACACACACACTCACTCACATACACACTCACTCTCATAAACTTCTACAATTATTATTTATAAATGTCTAGTTCTAGTTTTGTTGTTATTACATGTTTATGCCTAGTTTCTACATAGTATAAACCAATTTTGTTAAGGAACTCAGTTGTCTTTCGCTCCTGGGGTGGGCGCTACTAACTGCGACACAGTTACTAAACTAACGCAGTATTAACGAACACAAAAATTGTCACATGTTTTTGTTCCAATAAATATTTGTATTTGTATTTGTATATTGGGCTTAAAAACAGCAGACCGCCGAACACCCATATTTTAATAATCTCCGCATTATTACTATTGCTCCCACATGTTTGCAATTTGTTTAGAAAATGTAACAAATCATGTGAAATTGTAAAACCATTACTCAAGTTTTATTTGACGTGTTTATCGTTAGATGCGAAATGCATTTCAATCAGATGCATAATTTTAAACCTCTCTTGAAGCCTAGATTCGACCTTGCAGTATAAATCATTATGGTATATATTTCCAGCCAGTGCCAATTCCGAAGCGAGTGTTTTGGGCTCCGAGCTGGTGGAAGAGCGGCAACGTTCGGTGGACCTTCAGCAACAGCTTGAGAACATCAACTCGAGGCTCGTCGTTACTGAAAGAAATTATCAACAGGTGTGTTGTCAATATTGTGATTCACGACACAATGATAAACTTGAACTTAATTTAATTAATCTTTTTCTAAAGGTAAATATGGGTCGTTTTTAAAATTTGTCTTTACAGGGTGTAATTAAAATAACCAAAATCCCGAGATAAAAAAGGGAAAAAAATGCGTTCACGACACAATGATAAACTTGAACTTAATTTAATTAATATTTTTCTAAAGGTAAAAATCGGTCTGTTTTTAAAGGGGTTTGAAGATTTTGGCCCTAAAATCAGCCACCATTTTGATTTTTTTTCAAAATCGAGGTGCACAATAAATGTCATATATTTGGATAGCTGACACTTATACAAACATAAAACTTCATATACAATACCATCATAAAGCGTCACGTTTCTGAGATATTCAAAGATAAAAATAACAATTGTTATTACGAATTTATTTATTTATGTTGTAGTTACTTCATGTTGATTAAGTTATTTACACATGAATTAATTGACTACACCTAGTGGATAAAACATACGATTTTTTAATCATATTCAGTATAAATAATATCATCCAAGAAGGCAGCGGGAGGCTGAATAGGATTTTCTTGGTATCGCGCCCTTGCCATGCACCCTCTACTACATATACCGTCCTCATTCAGCGGAGGGTATACATATATTTTTGTCTCTTTCGCTCTTACCTAAAATATTACCTATACATGATGCAATTATGTTTTTATAGTTCAATATACTGAGGACCAATACCTGAAGGGAAAAAAAACAAAAATATCCTTGTTTCAGGGTTCAGTTTTTTATTTATATTTCGGTGAATAACTCCGAAACCTGACGCTTTAGGATATTATGTCATATAACATTTTTTGTTTGTTTATGTGTCCTCTAACTAAATATATAACTTTCAATTTTCACTGCGATTCTGAAAAAAAATCAAAATGGCGGCATCATGTTAGGGCCACCCTCCATACAAAAATCTTCAAACCCCTTTGTCTTTACAAGGTGTAATTAAAATAACCAAAATCCCGAGATAAAAACTGGAAAAAAATGCGTTTGTTCCATATATTAGTAATTTTGTTCGATAAAATGTATGGAAATGCTGTTTTTTTTTCACGATTTGTGTTTGTTCCCATAGTAAACGTTGTTCGAGTTTCGAGTTATTTTAATAGCAACATCTTGTATAAATGTAGGCGTATGGCCGGCGCATCGTGACATAAATATTTCTCTTTTGGCAAACACTCGCGTAACCGAACACAAAGTCAATCCTGTTTCAAAACATGCATAGCGTGTGCTGGCCACATGCGCGTAACATAACTGAAATATGATGTTAGACGCGATTTCACTGGGTACTTTCAACTAAATATTTATATCATTTGAATTTAAATGACATGAATCACGTTTAAAGAACAAAGACATACTTTGTATAATTAAATAAATACAAAACTAACAAAAGATGAAAAAAAATCCCCTCACAATTTACGTCTGTGAAACATTAGCATATTATCTTAAGCACGTAATTGCCAAAATAATGCACAATTATAAATTATCATGATAATAATCTTTCACAAAAGCTGATATAACTTAAATTGACGATAATACAGCAGACAGAATAAGCTAAAACCAGTAAACCGGATTACGTTAAAGGCGAAGCGCCGAACCTTAGGGAGACAATCCGATTATCTAGTCTAGAACTAACTTTGGCTTCTTATTAACACTTTGAAGGGCTGTAAACGAGACACAATAGAAGTTTTATTATTATGATGACGCTTATGGGCATTTACTGTCCTTCAAAGTGTTAATACAGTTACAGCATTTATTTAAGAGTGCGTTTCATTTCTATTCAATAGATGTTTGTTGATATATTTCAGCAATGTTTAACGTTCATGTTTAATTGTTCACAGTTAACTGCAGAGCATGAGCACACGTTACGGATATTAGAAATAACAAAAGAAAATCAAAATGCTCTTGCAGCAGAGCTGGCTGACACGAAGGTAATTATTTCGACTTCAGATTGTTTCGGTTTCCGTACACGAATCATTGTTTTTATGTATAACCAAGACTTAGGTTGCCTGAATTTAAGTAAAAATAATAATATCAACATTATATCAAAGAAAGAATAAGAAAGTTTATATTTAAAAAATCTTGAATTTCACCTACGTACGACACTTTTAGTGCCTCGTTTCTCTAGTCGCAAGTGCGACTACTGAACGCTCCGTCGTTCCTTGATTCGATTTCCAGAGCATCTTGGGTATTTCCATCTGCACGCGTAGCATGACGCTTTCTATGTCTACGAAGAATAGACACAGCTCTTTCTATACAAAGTGACATTTCCTTTCTTCATTTTTGACATCGCACCGTAGAAATCTTTCTTCAATCTGTCATTTTGTCTTTCGTTTCTAACTATCTTTGTCTAGGTCCTTTTATATGTAGACTATTTCAGAAGAAAGTTTTCTATCCCAAATTGTCAAAATCACACTGACAACTGACAGTTGTCTAAGTTAGACAGAAGATAGTGAAACTTTATACTCGACGGTCACAAAGTATATACGGTTATCTACAAAATCATGATTTTACAGAAGAGCATTCTAAACGCAAAACTGTGATAACTAATAAGCTATATTTTCCTATTTTACATCATTTAGTTAATATTACCAAGGAAATGGTTAAGGCCAATATTACTGTAATATTTTTTTGTTCCAAAACAGTACCTACTTAGAAACTCTGAAGAAAAAAAATTGGAATTGTGTTTAACGTGACTAAATATCAGTAAAAATTGAGAATCAAACAATAAAAACATAATATGACGAAACAAAGAATTCTGAGTCAAATTATGTAAAAGAGTGAATTTCGTAAAAAGTGCAGTTGCCTCTTTCTACTTTGCTGCCGTCGTACTGTCTACACGGAATGTCATTTTTGTCTACTCTTCCGTCGACAAAGCGGTGCTCATGCTACGCGTGGGAATATCTCAGTAGCAGCTCTGCTATCGCTTCTACCAGTTGAAAAGGCAATACGGGCGTGATGTTATATTATTTAGTTACTACATTAAATATTGGTGTGGTCGTGTCCCAGGAGCGGTACTCGGAGGTGGCGGCTCACCTGGCCGAGGCGCAGGAGCAGCTGCGCGCGCTGCGCAAGCGCGGCGAGCCGGCGCGCGGCCTCATGCCCAGCGTGGCGGCCGCGGCCGGCCTGCTGCCGCCCAGCCTGCACCGCGAGATGCACTCCTCCATCTACTCCGAGCTCAGCCTCGACTCCGGCATCGGCGATCCGCTCGCACAGTCAGTACATACATACCTCTACTCTCGTACCGCCACGAACTATAAAATAAAGTATCAAATTAAATCAAGTAGCCTATCGCAAACCACTGCTATACATAGGCGTCTCCCAAGTTGAGCCACAACACCCAGTTCTCCGCCTTTTGCATCCAGTCTGTCCCAGCTACCTTTCAGGGTCGTCGGTCCATCTAGCTGGGTATACATACAAACATGCATGCAAGAGTCCTAAAATATTGGCCAGTCAGCAAGTTCTTAGCGGGGCAGACTACCTAGGATGCGCCGGCCATACATTAAATTCAAGTATCATTATTCATTGAGGCGACTTCAATGCACCAGGCTAACTAACCAAACTCATAAGTCATCCTGTGTAATCTATTTTAACACTTCATAGTCGGTCGTTTATATTCCATCACTAAGTATAGTTTGACCAGGACCGCACTGACCGCCCTAGGAATGCGCGCCGAGGCGTGGCAGCGTTGACCAATGAGCGGCGGGCGGGACGCCGCGCGCCGTGATCGTAGTCGAAAGAGCGGTTTGCACTGCCCCCTGTCTCGCCGCACACATACCTCAGGGAACAGCTCGGTCCCGGTCAAACTACACACCATATAATTAACAAACAGTTCTGAGTATGTACTACCCAAATTAAGGCCAAACTGTAAACCAATGTTTACAAACAGCGACAGCTACCCAAGTTTGATAACTGATTACCATGAGATAACGTCCTTCAATGATATCTTTTACCTCGCACGCTTTGAATACGAGTCAGTTTACAGTCTCTTCTCGTTGTAAGACTTACAGTTAATATTTCAGATCAAGCATGCACAAAGTGTTTGAGACCGTGCAGTGTGCATCGCGTTGGTCGGGCCAGTCGGGCCCGTCGCTGCCCGGCTCCGACGTGGCCGACGGGCCGTCGGTCAGCGCGGCCTACCTACGCCCGCCGGTCAACAAACCTTCCAGCGACTCCTTCCTCGATGACACCTCGGATACAGACTCCGATGATCTCTACCCGTAAGCATTGTGTATTAGTTTACTTTAAAAAAATATTGCAATTGATGAATTTGAATAGTGTGGTCAAATTCAAAGACAAAACTTAATGAGAATAATTTTCGTTATGATGTATTTAAGACATTCAATGGATCAATTTAATAACCTGTAGTCCTATGTTATTGGGTCAGGAACTGTTTGAATAATCGGGGATTGTAGCATTTTTACTCACCACATAAAAAAACATTCGACTCTCATAAGCTTCATTATTAACTTGTTGACTTACCACACCCCGTAGCATATTTTTTGAATGGTAAATAATCGCGTGGTGTATTTCCACAGTGGCGGCACGGGCGTGGGCGTCCCGGGCGCTCCCGGCGCGGCCGAGCTGGCGGCGGCGCTGCGCCGCCTCACGCCGCAGGAGATCAACTCGCGCCGCGCCTCGCTCACTGCCTCGCACGTGCTGCGACACCGGCGGTACACAGGTATGTCCACAGTGGCACGAGCTGGCGGCGGCGCTGCGCCGCCTCACGCCGCAGGAGATCAACTCGCGCCGCGCCTCGCTCACTGCCTCGCACGTGCTGCGACACCGGCGGTACACAGGTATGTCCACAGTGGCACGAGCTGGCGGCGGCGCTGCGCCGCCTCACGCCGCAGGAGATCAACTCGCGCCGCGCCTCGCTCACCGCCTCGCACGTGCTGCGACACCGGCGGTACACAGGTATGTCGAAGTACTAAACAGTTGACTCAATGGTTACGGATTGGTTCACGACCAATAACCTAGTTCTCAATGTCTAGAAAACGAAATGTGTAAAGTGTGCCTTACCGAATATTGAAAATCTAGGACCTAACATCGTCTTAAATAAAGAGGTGCTTGAAACTGTAGACTCGGCAGTTTTTTCTGGGCGTAACAGTAGATACTAAATGTTATGTGCTGTATGATGTGTGTATTTGACTGTAGTCAATTTATTTTTAAATTTAATTTTTTACAACAGTATCGGTTTATTTACATCATTGAAACATAAGATGAGAATAAAAGTGATTTGAATTTGGAATGTGGATATTGCTGGTAAAAGTTCTAGTCACCAAAGAGATCAATAACGAACATTGTATGAATAAGTAACAGGCTGGCAAGAGAGAGAGAGAAAGTGTGAATTTGGTAATCCAAGATGGCGTAAGCGAAAATTTAAATTTTTCGTCATGGGTACATATCGTTTTCATGGGTTTCGAGGGTGGTAAAGCCGATAGTGCTGTTTTGTGTTTAAAATTATACGTGAGTAGGAAATTCGTTCCTGATGGGGGTCGGACTGCACACGTTTATTTTCTCATAGAAGGTGATGAAAAGTAGAGTGTTCACCTCGGGAGCAACACTATTTTAAGCTCGAGTGATGTACTTTGAATCGCTCGCTGCGCTCAGGATTTTACTCTAGAATCCTTCGCTCCGCTTTGGATTCAAAGAAACACTCTGGCCTTAAAAATAGTTGTTTGGCAAACAATCTACTATTATTTTAATATATTTGGATTGAGGTTTAAGTTATAAATTGTACTGTTTACTTAAGTTCTGCACAAAATAAGTCGGTCCGAACCGCTGCCGTCCGCCATTTGGTGACTCCAGATTTTATAGTCTACAGACTGACAAGACTTATATGGAATATATATGCGAACAAAATCCAACCGGTAGTATTTGCGTGATGCTGGAACCTACATTCAGACAAACAGATAGTCAGACAAAAATACAAAAACTAAATTTTCGACATACGAATCTTTTCAAAAATATTCAATGTACAGTTTGGACTTCGCTACGATTTTATTATAATTATGTATAGATTTTATTAATAGAGGTTTTTACCTCACGGCGATGCCGTGAACCGTTAGGATTACATAGCGTGAGGTAAATACCTCGTCTTTGTACAATAAACGTTATTTTACGAGGGAGTATAAAGAAAAATGGCCGTCATTAACGTTCTCAGAGGTTCTCATTATCATCAATAGAAGGCATTACAAGCATCTTAGGACTATGCACCATTTGTTCTAAATATGCGTCACGATGTTTGCTACACAATAAATAGATAAAAAGAAAACTAATACCTTTTCTTAACGAGGTTTTCACTGCAGAGCCACAACAGATATATTGTATTTATAAGATGGCTTCCCACGGCGCGTGATATACATTCTACGTGATATATTCATCATCATGTTCCTGCCCTTGTCCCATGTTACTTGGGGTTGGCGCAACACGTTTTGTTTCACTCTCTCCTATCAACCGTCATACTATTATTTTACTCCCTTCTGTTTCATATGATTCTTCACACAATCCATCCATCTTTTATTTGGCGTTCCTCTCCCGCAACATCCATCAGCATTTATATTCATCATTCTTTTAGACTCATGCGTTTCCTCCTCCCTCCTCGTCACATGCCCATACCAGGCTAAACGCTTTCCTTTCAACTTTTCTGTCACTGCCGCCAGTTTTAAACTTCCCCCTTACATAGGGTGACTGGTTATTAGTGACCGATACTTAAACACGTGACTTTACTCATCATTATGAACAACTTTTACTATGGGACCAAACGTGTTTAAGTTTCGGTCACTAATTACCAGTCACCCAATATACTCATACACATATTCTTCTATTTAATAAAAATATTAAGGGAAAGAACGCTAAGCCTAAACCGGTAGTTCTAGAAACATACAAGAGTTCCTTATAAAACGAAGGTTCCACACACAGGAAGTATTTTTGAAAATTCATCCTCTAAAGAGGTTAACTATGGGATGGAACTTTGTGTGGAAGATCGTTATATTTTTCGTTTAGGGAAATCGTTTAGACCGCACGGCTTGTCACAAAAAAAAATCCACTCGAAAAGATGTGACAAGGCGAGTGGTAGCGTATCCGTGTGAAATCTGAATAGTACGGTCAAAGTAAAAGTTTTTTTTTTTTTCAAATAGGGACTTAAAATCTAGTTTTGAACATCAAAATTTACAAAAAAATTGAATTGATTCTAGTCACCCCTTCCAAAAGGTAGTTTTTTTATGGAGAACCAGTACTCTTTTAAAATTTACAATATCTTGTATACTTACATTAATTATCTAAGTAATTGTAATATAATTACTTACGTCGTCTTCACATATTATGTGAAGACGACGCACTTAGAGTAAGATACCACTACCAATACCACAATAGGTAAAAATAATTAAAAATGCAGCAATGACAGATAAATTTATTATGTGATTAGATACTTGGTGCTCACATAATATTGACAAACATTGTAAAAGTATACGATATTCTTAAAATTTTATCAAGCAATACTAATGAGTCAGCGTGTAAATTAAAGTAAACGGTTCGAGGAGTTTTGCTATTGCTACGTGCTCGCTCGTACAAATCGGCTCGGCTCTGCTCGGTTTCACGCGCCATGGGAAAAGAGCTCGATTTTAATTTTGAAATTTATTGTAATTTGTTAGGCTACTAGCAAATCGTTAAAACGTCGACTCAGAATCAAATAGAGATGAGATGGAAAAGCTGTAATTTAGATTATACTAACTGGTGGCCATAAAATCTGTATGTTCACTTCACACGCGGTTTAGAATATAACATAAAAAGTTTAAAATATTGGATCTTTATGACAATAGGTATTGACTAACTTATTATGCCACTTCAAATTTAGACGCAACGCGTTACTTACTTACTTACTTGTTTGAGTAACTATTACGAAAGTGTTTGCTGACAAAGATATAAATAATTTCTCTCTGTTTTTCGATAAAGGCATTTGCGCTTTATCGATGTATTTATGTGTTCAGCACGATTTCATTGTGTTTGAAGTATTTATTTAGTATTATCTATTTGTTGTTTTAGAGCGGGATTCGAGCGAGGAGAGTGCGGTGTGGGGCGCGGGCGCGGGTGGTATGGCTCGGTTTCGACCGCCACACAAGCTTCAGATCGTCAAACCTATGGAAGGCTCCCTTACCTTGCACACCTGGGCTCAACTCGCCAAGCCTTCTATGTCAGGTACAAGATTTTTTTAAGGAAAATATTCTAGTTACTTTCGAAAATAACTATTTAGTTTGAAAATAAGTTATAATATTATTTGATAAAATAAACAGTAACATTTTTTAGTTATTGGCGAAACTTCCCGACAAAAGAAACGATTTCTTCAAATCATAATTTTAAGTGACGGGTCAACGCTCTCGGGTCGCGACTGTCGCGAGTACAAATTACTACACCATCAAAAATAACTTCTTTGCTCACTCTGATTGCTTTTAGATACTCATCACGTCTGTGTAGTTTCGCCAAATAAACCCTGGTAAAACTTAGTAACTGCAAATGAAATTACCTTTTTTTTTTGTTATATTTTTGTAATTTCTGAACAATATTCTGTTTACAGGTCTGCTAGATGATCAAGAGGGCGTCGGCGTCCGTGGCTCGCGCTCGTCCGGGCACGGCCTGCGACTGTACCGCCTGTCCGACGTCGAGGAAGACGACGACATGCCGCGCCTCCCGCACTCTAGTCACGTTTATACATTCGTTAATAGGTATGTTTGATATTGTCATAATTAGATAATAGTTGCATAACCCATTGGGAACCTGATTTATACTGGAGGATAGGCAAAAGTTATTTATTTAACATAAAACGGCAACGCCAATTACATTAGTTAAAGACAATGAATATTATGAAATAGATACAAGAAGATTTGAGATAACCGTACGACTGTCTACAACTGCTAGACAGTCGTACGGTTATCTCAAAATCTCCTCACAATACTCCAGATACTATACAGTTTGTACTAAATTCACTCTCTCATGTTCAGCACGGTGCTTCATCCAAACGACGGCAGCATGATGAGCAGCAGCGCCAGCAGCGTGTGCAGCAGCGGCATGTCGTCGCTGGCGTCGTCCGTGCTGGGCAGCGCCTGGTCGTCGCGCCGCACGTCGCGCCGCTCGTCGGCCGGCGGCTCGCCCGTGCACTCGCGCCGCGACTCCGTGTGCCTGCCGCCCCTGCTGGCCGCGCGCTTCACGCCCACCGCCACGCCCGCCAACAGCCCGCTGCTGGGCTCGCCCGACGACACGCCGCCCGCCAGCCCGCGCCCCGGCGACGCGCCGCCCTCGCTGCACGCGCTCATCGCGTCCGGCACGTCCATCCTGCGCCGCCGCCACCTGGCCTCGCCCGGCGGCGAGGGCTCGCCCGCGCCCATCGCGCTGCAGACGCCCGGCTCGCTCTACACCGGCCTCATGCACCGCAGCCCCATGGAGCAGCTCACGTGCCTCAAGCGCACGCTGCGCTCGCCCGCCGCGCCCGAGCGGCGCCTGGGCGAGCCGGTGGAGCCGCCCCTGGGCGTGCCGGCGCCGCCCGGCTCGGGCGCGCTGGACACGGCCGGCTCGCTGAGCGCGCCGGGCTGCCTGCGCCGGCCGCCCCGCGCGCGCGCGCCGCGGCCGCGCTCCGACCTGGGCACGGTGGGGTCGAGTGTGCCGGTGCCTGCGCCGACGGTGCCGGCACACTCACCCCATTCGTCGGCGCTAGGCACTCTCAGCCTACTCTTTGGTCGGAAAGGTGGTCTCCTATAGACGAGTCTTCGTAAATCCTCGAGCGACGGTGCACTGACGTCAGTAGTCGATTGCGTTCGTCACCGTCCCTAGATTTGGTTTTGTCCCCTGGGATCTTAAATTATTTAGGATTTTTTTTACGTTTTGACGTGTGTATTTTGGAATGATTTTGTTGACTCGAGGTTAGCTCGAGTGCATTTATAAATACGTAGGTGTGTCCCGCTCCCGATTTACGTCACCATCTAGTTTATAGACGCCTGCATTAATTAGAAACACTTCAAATATATTAAGAAAAGCCAATGAATGTAGGCGTCCGTACAACACATTAGACGTAAATTATGATACATTTTTGCAGTTTTCCTCCGTATACCCGGGAGTGGACTTGCATTTGATATTGGAGAGAGGGAAAATTAGATTTGATTGAACATCCGGAGTAAATTAACGACTTATCACACGAATTATAATTTTTTTATTACTTTTATGTTTTAATACTTAATTGATGCTATTAATTTGGTAGATTTTGTAGTTATACGAACCAAACAATCCTGAAACAGAAGTCTGTAGTATTAATAATTATTTAAGGGTTGTAATATTTCTTAGGATAGGTAAATAGTGAGACTTAACACTAGGTTTTGTAGGTGCTTTATGAGTAATAATTTACATATTCCCAAATCTCATCTCAGTGCGTAGTATTTTCAGGCTTATGATTATTACTATTTCTCTAGTTATAAATTTTGTATGTGGTATTGTAAATAATTGAATTTCCATTAACTTAGAAGAGTACAAAGTATTTATGTTAATGAATCCGATTTAGTGTAATTCATAATGAATAGCAGAATTTCATCATTAATTTGTTTTTATTAAATTGCGAAACGTGTGTCGGGAGTTCCTTACCATTGTATCGGTATATATTGGCATTAATAACTTAAATTGAAGTCTAATCGGCAATTCTTTTGTGTTAAAATTGTTATTAACATAGGGTCTGAGTAAAATAATGGTGCATGCCATAGGATAAGTAGAACTGAATTCATTTTTAATTGATTAATTCAATGAATACATGTTAGTATTCACTTAATAATAATTGATGTTAATATTTTTTTCGTAATAGCAGCCAGTTGGTACTTTAATTTCAGTTATTTTAGGTTATTGAAATTGGTGCTAGGTAATAATTTTTTCAGCCAGTGAAGTTGCGATTATATTAAACTGGTCGTACGTATACATTCTCTTTGTTGTGAGTTGTATCGTTCATGTTCTGGGCCAGGGTTTCACTTTTGTGTTCATCAACATTACAAGAATCATTTAATGTAAAGACGCAGTAAAATGTGAAAGGGCTGTGAGGTGGTTGAATGCGCGATGGTTACGAGTCAAGTGTGTGGTCAATATCTGAGATTACAATATTACTACAGTGTGGTAGGCACAAACTGTGTAGTCTAAGGAGAATTTGTTGATATTTTGACGATTATGAAAAAAGGAAAATGATTGAATTGTAAAGAGATATAATATAATTTATTGAATGAATATGTGTTTAATTTCAAACTGGTTAAAAAATACTGACCTGTTTTCTGAAAGATATCCACATGGTTATTATATCCCCTATTACATAGGCTTCTTGCAGCGCCGGCCCTAGCCCTCGGTCAGGGTAGAGCGAGATTGTCTTTCGGCGCCCTTTGATCGGCACTTTCACTACACGTAAATTCTACTTTAGTTTCATGTTAAATAAGTAATAATACTCAAATTTTCAAAAATGGACTTACGGATTTTCCTAGAGACAATCTACGGATTTTTCAGCGTCACCCCACAGTTTTTTTTTTTAATTTGATTTGGCAACATGCATTTGATACACAGAATTCCTTGCACTTGTTAGACCTTAAGTTTCGAATGCCATCCGATTTAAACAATATCAACTTTTTTTTTTTCGATTTTTGTTTCAAAAATTCCCAAAAAAGAGTTTTTTGGCGACTTTGAAGCGTTGTTTCTCAGAAACTGCCAGCAGGATCGGATGGCATTTTTTTTACAACATAAAGTGGTACCAATAAATAAGCTCACCAATTTTGAAGCGGTTGCCTCATAACTTTTTTTTTTTTTTTCAAAATTCGCTAGTGCGAAAACGGCTCGCGTGTTTCGGATGGCAAAAAATTTTTACTATATAAATAGGGTATATACTTCAAAGCTACCGCATTGTCATCCGGTTGCCTCTCCAAAAATATTTATGTTTTGCCCCCCCCCCCATATCTCCGCCTCTCCGATAAAATTTTACGTGCCATTGCCTTGAATATAAATTGTTTTTCTCATTTGGCTTTTTGGCGCCCCTTGCCATCTGGCGCCTAGAGCGACCGTCCCTGTCGCTCTATCCCAGGGCCGGTGCTGCCTTCCTATCCACTGAAGAACCTCAGCCACCTTCACAAGACATAGTTGTTCCTGGTTGTTGCACTTTGTAAAATAAGACGATCTCCGTTATCGTTTATAAAACAATAGAAAGTAAAAGATTGAAATAAAAAAATAAGGACCATCATAATTATTGTAAAGTACTTTATGTGAGGACAGGTGACGACCGACGGCTACGACCTGGTGCAGGTTGCGGAGGTGTTCTGGATGTGTCCAGTCGGTTATATTCAGCAGGGGACGACTTTCGGCTGAATGATGATAACAATAATCGACTGCGGACCCAAGTAAGCTGCCGCAAGCACAATCTAGCGAAATTATTATAATTATTATAATCTAGCGGATTATTGACCCAACCGACACCCAGTGCGAATGCGGTGCTCTCGTCCAAACCATACCTGATCCCCCCACATGTTGGCGTGTCCAAAGTGTCCATACACCTGCAATTCTGTGGACCTAAAAACGATACTAATGACTAATGCCGCGATTGGCGTGGCCCATATAAAGTACTCTGTGGGCGTGGCCACCATATTAACCATCAAAACATCTCCGCTCCTTTCCTCTCTCCTCTCCACTCCAGTGGACAGGCAGCCTAAATATTTGTTATCTTTCACACGTACCGGCGAAGGATAACGTCAATGCCCGTACTAAAGTTACATGCTCTGTGGGCTCTACACTTTTCACACGGCTTAAGATAACAAATTTTTACTGCCATCTATCAGGCCGTTTACCCGTTTTATCAACGGTCAAGCATTTTTTAAATGTACGAATCATTAACGCGCTGTACTTTCCATCAAACGCGACAGATGGCGCACTCGTTGACTTCATGTTTTGTCTTCCAGATTACATAGGTACTTTGGGAAACGTACTAATTCGAAGATACATCGAAGTCGTTGTAAATAAAAAGTATTCAAACACCGGTATGATTATTTAAGGGTTCACGTACCACGTAGTACGTACCTACTTCGTCACGTAAGATATTCCTCATGAAGATATTTATTTACGAAAACAAATTAAGTAAGCCTTTTATCCAACAATTTGTATAAAACAACCATCAATTCTCACGAAAATGCACTGACACTGAGTGAATCTATGAACCTCTTCTTCAAGGTAAGTATAGGAATAATTGTAGAAATAGAGAGTAGGTACCTATTATATCTCTTTGAAAATGGATATTATATCAGCTATTCCCATTTGTTTATTTGAAACCGTTCCTTTGTAGGCATAAGCGTCTATTTATTTCGGTTCTTGTGCCTATTTGACGAGATTGAAACGCGAGAGTTAGGTATTCGGGGTGTTTGGAGTTGCTGACTTAACAAAATAATCACGGTTTAGATAGTATTATTACATTCTGTGAACTAAAACAACATAACATAACATTACACCTGTAATCCCTGAGAAGGGTAAGATCTTTGCCTTCTACCTTTTAGGTACACAAACATTTCGCCAGTTTCTAAAACATCCCATATTTATGTGTCCTTCACCACACAATCCTCACTTTTGAAAAGTTCATGAAATTGAATTTTGAAAACGCCAAACAATAGTCAAGAAATAGTCATAAATAGTCACCAAAGTTAAAAAAATAGTCGCATTAAGATTCCGAAGTTATAGCTATAAGTTGGTGAGGATTGTGGGGTGAACGTCTCCACACAATCCTCACCTCAGTGCAAGCAAACGGCTGGGAGTATCGACTTGGTTTCAATTCCAAAAAATAGTCAATAAATAGTCGTAACGCTATGCCAAATCTCGAAAATAGTCATTAAGAGGTTCCAGAGATATAAAGGTGTCTTGGTGAGGATTACGTGGTGAGCCTTTCTCGCCACAATCCTCACCTGATTACCGCGGAATGCTTACGTTTTTTCATTTGAAATTGGTGTCAAAAAATAGTCAAGAAATAGTCGTCTCCAACCACCATAATTTCGACCTGGTTTAATATGTAGAAGTATGTTAAATTTCCATCTAAACTTCTACATACATTTTCGATTCGAGTACAGCCGAGCACAAAATTATTATGTTCGTATTTGTAGTGGTCAACAAATTTTTTGTTTGTATTATTGTTAGTTATGTAGCTATTTTAGGTAGGTATTTTAACTATGTTTTATATATAATAATGAATAACATAATCATAACATATTATAAAACAAAATCCCTCCGCCGGCGCCGCGTCTGTCTGAACGCGATAAACTCAAAAACTACCGAACGGATTTTCCTGCAGTTTTCACCAATTGACGGAGTGATTCATAAGGAAGGTTTAAGTGGTGTATAGAATTATTCCGAAGCCGGGTATATAATTATCTTTATATATCTGAATTTACAGAATTCATGATTTCTGTTACTAAGTACCTACATACACATACCTGTTAAACTGTGTAACATGTTTTATTTTCCTAACAAAACTATTCGATCGTAAACTCGTAAAACAATAATTAAGATGGCCAGTATCATTTTGCGGACTTTAAAAACTTGTTTGTCTTTTGGCATTATACTATATTTAGTTACTGAATTGCCCAAAATTAAAAAAAAAGCACGTTAACAATGGATTTTCATATACCTTTTCTGCCTACTCAGCACGTTAACCATGAATTTTCATAATTTTTTTCGATCCGCACATTTGTACAACAATAATGATGACGTACATTCTGCCTCATTAAAAAAAAAGTATAATGGTGCTTACCGAGCACGTATAAAATAAATATTATACCATCCTACTTAAACAAAGTAGAGAATATAAAATTATAATGAATATCTGTAGGTATTTTAATAATAGGTAAGTAGGTAGAAGTCTTAATTTCTCATACTACAATAAAATTAATCTGAAATAAAGACTTATTTATTTATTTAACACTTTAAGCACACAAATGTACAGAGGCGGACTTAATGCCATAGGCATTTTCTACCAGTCAACCTTTGGGTGATGCAGAGACAAACAGTGGTAGGTGCAATATCGAAAATTGTGGAATAAATATTTAATTAAATCTAAGGATATACATATACCTATCAAAACTATATATATAATATACCTAAAATATACATAAATATAATAATACATAAATACACGAATATACTTAAAACAAATAAGACAAACAATGGGAAAAATATTACCGTTGTGATGATACTGCCAGCTTCTTACGAATGTGCTCGCGAACTTTAACTTTAAAGGATAATCGGTTGGTTGCCATCCTGATTTCTTGGGGGAGCGCATTCCACAGAGAGATAGATTGAACGAAGAAGGAAGAGTGAATGAAGTCAGTGCGGTGAGTGGGACATAGTAGAAGACGATTGTGTGATGAACGTAGAGTTCTATTGTGGTTTGCGCAAATGTACTGAAAGTGGGGGGCTAGATAACTAGGAGAAGAGGAAGAGTCAAGAAATGAAAACAAGGTAGTCAATGCCCTTTGCTCTCTGCGCTGGCGTATGGGCAACCACTTTAGAAGCGACCGATGCGCAGAGACATGATCATATTTACGGAGATTGAAAACGAATCGAATGCAATTATTGAGAAGACGGTCAAGTTTGTCGAGGAGATCTGCATTCAGGTCATAATAGCACACATCACCATAATCGATGATAGGGAAAATTAAGGACTGCACAAGCATTGACTTAGTGCGGATTTCAGCAGTGAAATTGAACGCGTTCAGCACATCTAAACGCGTTGAAATATAACAATTTTGGCTCTTGAACGCGTTTTAAAAATGCTGATCGCGTTCAGTTTCATTTGTAAAATCAGTTAACTCAAAGCCAACCGGAAGGAAATGTCTAAATGAAATAATAGCAAGAAACATATTTAAAATTGGAGGAATATCATGTACAGGTAGATTGGTATTTATTAAACTCTGACAGAAATAATAAATACGTAATTATAACTACAATATTTTATTACCGTTTATTATTAAACAACAATATTAAAATAAATTTGCAATTTAAGTATTCGCGACTGTACCAAAACATAATGTATGTAGAAGTTTAGATGGAAATTTAACATACTTCTACATATTAAACCAGGTCGAAATTATGGTGGTTGGAGACGACTATTTCTTGACTATTTTTTGACACCAATTTCAAATGAAAAAACGTAAGCATTCCGCGGTAATCAGGTGAGGATTGTGGCGAGAAAGGCTCACCACGTAATCCTCACCAAGACACCTTTATATCTCTGGAACCTCTTAATGACTATTTTCGAGATTTGGCATAGCGTTACGACTATTTATTGACTATTTTTTGGAATTGAAACCAAGTCGATACTCCCAGCCGTTTGCTTGCACTGAGGTGAGGATTGTGTGGAGACGTTCACCCCACAATCCTCACCAACTTATAGCTATAACTTCGGAATCTTAATGCGACTATTTTTTTAACTTTGGTGACTATTTATGATTATTTATTGACTATTTTTTGGCGTTTTCAAAATTCAATTTCATGAACTTTTCAAAAGTGAGGATTGTGTGGTGAAGGACACATATTTATCGGCTAGCTCTATAGAAGGACCGGAAAATGTATAAAACCAATCTGTATCTCCATTCCCAGCTGTTCGCTAAATTATGAACGGAAATACGAATGAGTTTTGTTTACCCATTCACCTTATCTTCGGATATAGGTAGCTAAAAAGGTTTCGTATCAAAGCCACTTGAAAGTTGCCATAGCAACGCTTGATGTCAACGAAACCTGTGCTCTTTGTAGTAATTCCGTTGAATTCATTAATTATAATTCTGTGGTAATTAGTGTGTAACTAAGTGAAGACTGTTCGCAAATATCTCACGAAATGTCGGAGCAAATGAAGTATATTGTGAAAGAAGTAAATGCGTCTTTAGGAAGAAACTATGACCTGATAAAATTCGACGGTTTGAACGAGAAGCAACTTTTGCAGTTGCTTGTGGATCTGCTAGTGAATTTCAATGCTGGAGAGAAGGTAAGTAATGTAATAATTAAACATAGGTACCGAAGATTATCACAACCTATAGGTATATCCTGGAGGGTATAAATACAGGTGGAGGGGAACCTAAGCTAGCAAACTTGGAGCTGGAGTGTAGGTAAGTACCTAATGATGCTCCACTTTTCACGGCAGAGGGCAAGACTGTTACCTACAGGGATTAAGTTCAGAATCTGGGTGCTAATGAGAATTACTACAAGTATTTTTAGGTACCTACTGGATGAACCTAGAAATACACAAAAGACCCAATTTGGAATCATTTGATCAGCGATGAGCAATGACACAGTAGCTTTTAATAAACAACTTGTTATTTAGGTTTACCCATTTAAATACCTAATAATTATCTCCTATTATGTTCTCCTATTAGTCGCTGAAACATAAGAACCTTACCTGAATAATGTTAGCAATTTGTTTGAACTTAATTGAGATACTAACAGGTGATCGCGTCCGTTTAGAATTTCTTGTCGATTTGGACATTACTTGCTTTTGAATATCCTATACTTATTATCTTATTATAATAATTTCGCCAAAAATAGGTTATGTTGTAAAAAGATGAGTGGTTATTAAGGTCCCTGGCTGCTACATAGAAAGCGTCACGAGTAGGTACCTACAGACGAGGAAGCGTCTATGGACTAGAATTGGTGCTAGACAGACGCCTCGCTAGTTTTCACTCTTCTAGCACTAGCTTTTACAATCCTATCCATATTAAGCAGCCGAGTGACCACATAAATAGGTTTTATGGTTTTCTACTATAATATCTGCTTTTTTCAACCTGCTAATCGTCTTCACAGTTAGACGTAAACGAAGACGACACGGAGACTGTGTCGCTACGTTTGCTAGAGATGTTGGGCAGTGTGAAGTACCGGCCTCCGGGGGGTGTGGAGCCGACGCGGTTCAGAGCGCAGCTGCTGGCTGGCGACGCGAGGACCATACATCATGTACTGCACTGGCTCTTGACCAACAAGGACCAGGTCAAGAACACAGCGTATCTTGCTAAGTAGGTATTTTAATCTAGAACTTAGGTAGGTATGTATGTATAGTCCTCCAGACGGTATTTCGGCCTAGGCGGCCAATCTCAACGGAGACTAGCCTTCAGCGCGAGAGATATTAAAGTGCACAAGTGTGTGTGCAGACACAGGTGCACCAGGTCCCTTCCCTCACTCACATAGTCCGATGGGACGGCAATCCGACACGACCGGCGAGAGATCAGGCGTAATATGTGATCAGGCGTAGGACCAACGGCTTAACGAGCGTAACACTGCCCGACCCGGGAATCGAACCCAGGACCCCACGCTCAGCAGTTGTGCAGTTTTGGTGCGGGGCATTTTAGTTAGGTTGGTACTGTAGATTCGACTCTACGTTAGGCTACGGTACCGGGACGAATAAAACACTACTTGTGGAATACTACTTATAATTTTATTATTCCTAGAATTGGAGCTACGTCTTACATTTTTGTATTTTATTCTTCTAGTCTCCGCCTCGCAGACCGCGGGGGGCTGACTGTCTACCGTTTTTTCTCTATTCTTAATACAAGGGGTTTATTTATAAACGTTGCTTAAAGTTAAGTGACGTTTAAACGTCAAAAATTTATGGATAAACAGCCGCATCTACTTGAACACACTGAGGTTTTATTCTAAAACCATATGGAGTCAAAATCGCGAAAGAAGCAGCTGTTCCCCACATTTTGCCGAGATATGCGAACATAAATGTAGGGAACAGCAGACTTTTTTTCCGCGATTCCTGCTATGGTCCTGTAGTGGAAATTGTTCATAATGATGAGTGCAATGACCTCTTAAGAGGTTTAGGGTTAACAAAAACTAAGGTTGTATTTGTGTACTTACTTAAACGGTTAAACATAATAATTATAATAATATTTATTAGACCAGAAAGAGTAAAAATGTAACACAATTTGTCTTAGCTACTTAAAATTGTGCTTATAAGTAATCCATATATTAGCATCTGCTGCGCAACTAGGTTTATAGCCTATCTATGTTTCAGCATGCAGCGCCTCAAGCGCTCGGATTGGGTATGCACATATGACCTTACGAACAAAAGGAAACAGTTTATTTTAAAATATTAACTTTTTTACTTTAAAAAGAATGAAAGGGTATCTACCTGTCCTCTGGGTGGTGTAAGGTGATGAAGTTGTGTGTGTGTGTGTGTGTGTGAGAAGCCGTGTGTACAGAATTAAATAGATTTAGCTAGTAGAGTCTTTTAGGGTCGGGCCACACCTGCCGAAGGTTCCGCGGCGGAACGTTCGGTTGAATACGCTCTTAATATTTTTCAAGTTACCTATGACACATCAGCCGAACGTTACGTCCATAGAAGTATGACGCGACGGAGCGTTCCGCCGCGGAACGTTCGGCAGGTGTGGCCCGACCCTTATAGTGTCCATAGGTTTATCACTATTTTAAGATGGTAAGTAGGTATAAGTATTTACAGTTTGATCGTATGTTAACTTCCAAAGCCACAGAGATACCGATTTATTCATCGTTAATTTATTCGTATATTTCAAGAATCTAATTCGTTTTGAAATCTAAATCGAATAAAAGCTGTTTGTAAGTGAGTTAACCTCTTACATACAAGTAAAAAAAAAAAAAAAAACAAGTAAACCTTTCCGCCTTATTAGGGTTAGATGATAGTATGGTGTTTATTATTATAAACAAGTAGGTAAATCAAAAAGTTTAATAATTTTCCATGCAACGAGATTTAGTAGATAATAATTATATAAATCCTGTTTGAGCATCTACGAACATCGCACTCTAAAATACTTTGTACAGTTAGTTACAAAAGTCTACGATGATCATTTAGAGTTTTTTTGATTAGGTATTTATTAACATGATTTAGGAAATTATTGTGACATTTATAGATACTCTCATAATATTGGTGTCCATTCGGCATGTTTTTACTCATAGTTTTCTGTAGCTTTTGATAATGTATACTAGGTACCTACCTACTTCTGTTGCTGGCTGTACCAACTACTTATGTCACGGGCTATTATTCACCGAAAGCTGTTCGGGTATATTCGGTAAAACGAATTAGGTACAGTTTTGGATTAACTGGAATTGGTACGACCGACTTAGGCATTACGTGACCAGAACATAGAATGGACTAACCTTCCCTATCCAGTAGGTATATGTTTTTGAAACTAACGACTTTCCTCTTTTCTTCGCGGATTATTTGGTTTAAAAGATGCGCACCAAAATCAATAGTCATTGTGTGTAAGTGTTGCATTTTACGAGGGCACGTCAATCATTGTAATTTTGTTAGCCTTATTAAGTCCCACTGCTCAGCTGAGCAAAGGCATCCCGTTTTTCCTTCCAAGCCTCTTTGGCTTGTGCGATCTCTTGCCATTTTGACCCTGCAAACATAATTATTTAATCCTTACGTGTCACATGCCGCGCGCTTCTGCTATCCCTATTATTGATTGATTTGGTACCTAAAACAATACTTTTCTAGATATTTAAAGTTACCCGACATACCACCAGACGTGGCACGAAACAACACCGTTCAGGATCTTCTGGACCTGTACCAAAACCTAATAGACGAGTTTAAAGAAGTCCACAAACGAACCAGATTGCTTCAGAAGGAGAATGCCTCGGAAATTATTAACGACATCAAGGAAATGGCACTTGAAAGAGATATCGGTAAGTTCTTAGATAAGGAGTAGTTTAGTATTAAAGACACAGCTCATCTTAGAACGAAGAACTTATACTCTGATTTTAATTTGCAAATTAAAATCAGAGTAACATTTGGTATCTTGGTATCTAGTTACCGAGTGACTCTCACCAAGGACAACTGAATCATTTTCTGCAGTAGGATCTTCACTGTTGTCGTGTTGTCTCTGTAATAAACCGCTTGAGCGTTACATCAGTTGTTATAACAACTACAGTGGACATCAGGTGGGCATAACAATTAAAATTCTATTGTGTCTCGTTAATGACAGCTGAAGGTTTATTTATTTATCGTGTTATTTAAAAAAAAAAAACGATCGCAGCTGTTATTTTGGTCTAGCAAATAAAAAATCAGAGTTATTCTAAGATAGATCTAAGATATTCTAAGTAAAAGCCTAATTCCAACTCCACTTATTTTAGTAAAGTTTTGACACTTAGAGTAACTTTATGTTGATGTGACTTAGGTACGTTATGAATGTCACCGATGAACTTTAAAGTCTGTGTTGTAACTGACATTGCAGTGATAAAAAGATTAGAAAATGTGCAAGTTAATTTAGTGGATGTAAATGACAAAGAGGAGCTTTTAAATATTAGTAGAGCGCTGAGAGTTCAGCAAGAAAAGGCTAAAGAACTGGAAAATCAGGTAAAAGAAAAATTAAATTTTTGTTTGGAGCAAGTTAATGTTTGCCACAGTTAAATGTGTGCTCATTTTTCACACGAATATTCTTTCAGTTTGATACTCAGCAATCACAGTTAAAAATGGCGTCTGATCAATTAAAGAGATATCTCAATGTCATTCATGGGCAAAGTGCTACTCCGAAAACGGTCAATGACGTCATGAAACGTTTGCAAGAAGAAGTTCAGGTACTTTTGTACGTAATTATCGTTTATTATGGTAAATACTTAGTCTAATGATTAACTCAAACATGTTTATAATTCTAGCTAAATAGTTATCTGGTAAAAGAGAAATTGCCACAAGAGACTGGTAATCTGCAGAAAGAGCTGAACATAATGCAGACTATCGCCGCAGAACAACATCCCACTCGCTCCGACTTAGTAGCTGTACAGGACAAGGTAATATCACTATCACTACATACGAATTATAAAACAAAACCCCCGCCGCGTTTGTCTGTCTGTTTGAACGCGATTAACGCAAAAACTACAGAACGGATTTTCATACAGTTTCCACCAATAGACGTAGAGATTCACCAGGAAGGTTTAGGGGTATAATTAGTTTTGTGAAAAATGGCAGAAATATGACGATGAGTATTGAAGATGTTGGAAAAAATTATGCCGACTGGGAGCTTTACTGGCGTGCGCCGCGTAAACCAATAGAGTTATAGGAAAACAATGTATAAGGAATTCGAGTTAGTACGTTTCCGACAACCACGCGAACGAAGCCGCGGGCGCTCGAAACGAAAATCTCAACAATCAAATACAATTTGGAGGTGGAATCGAACTTCAAAGGCGATGGGAGACCAAAGCAATGCTTACAAAAAAGCCAATATGAGACATTGCCATATTTGCTATATATAAATGTATTTATTTTAGTATTCTGCCTTGAATATTCGATTATTAATTAGCGTCAGTATTATAAAAGAAATTAATTATATATATATATATATAATATGTATAAATTAATCAGTCACGGACACTTGACTAGGTCATCATCATCATCATCATCAGCCTATTAATGTTCCCACTGCTGGGACACAGGCCTCCTCTCTGTGAGAGGGAGTGGGCCGTAATCTACCACGCGGGCCCAGTGCGGGTTGGTAGATGTCACATGTCATCGAATTTTTTGGTTCTAAGACATGCCGGTTTCCTCACGATGTTTTCCTTCACCGTTTTTGAGAGCAGTGGTGATGAAATTATTTACACAAAGTAAAGCGCCTGCTTGGGTTCGAACCCACGACCTACAACTCGTAAGTCGGGGCCGTTGCCACTGGGCCACCACTGCTCTTGACTAGGTACTAGTTGAATAGTGTTGTTTTTTTTTTCTTAGATAGCAGTAGTAAATGGTGAAATGGAGCATCTAGTTCAGCGCAAGTTAGCCACAGCAGGACCTCAAGAGGACAAATTGGCCCCTTTTAGACAACAGGCTGCGGTAATTCGGCGCAACAAGGAGGCTAGTGCAACGCGCGTCCATGACCTAGCTGCGACCCTCAAAGACTATGAGGCCACACTGGCTGATCTTCAGTCACAGGTATCTATTAGTAACTACCTACTTATATTCAAAACTAAAAATACCCAAGTTTTTTCCCAAGGGGTGAGCTACATACATAATGCAATCAGCAACGAAAAATTACCAAAAAGGTAGGTAGGTAGGAGAGCCCCTTACCCTATAATTAAATTGTCGCTTATGTGGAATGTAAAAAAATATAAATAAGTAATATAGTAATGTAGAATATTAATAATTAATGAATTGCAGTTATAATACTGAATTTGTTTTATGTGTAAAAAAGGCATTTGGGAAGTTACCAAATACTTTTTACATCTAAAACTAAATATTACATCTATTATCTAATCCTGTGTTCTTTGTATATATGATAATTAAATAAAAAAAAAAAAAAGGTGTTATGATATTAATTATTGCATTTCATAATCAATATTTTAGTTCACTATTTAGCCATATTTCTTATTTCCATGCAGTAATATTCCCAAATTAATCAAAACACATACAAAGAAAGAAATATTTGACAGCTTTTTGCGACGTTGCCCACTTTCAGAATAAACGCTCTTAAACGTCTTTCAATATTATGGTGAGCTTGAAAACGTAAGAGTCTAACAGTAACAATACCTTTAATGCAATAAATCCGAAACGAAATATCATTTCGCTGTCTGAATTACTTTCATATATTTTCTCTATACATTTTCTCTCTAACGTTACTTATCCGTGACCGTTGCGAAAAAATAGGATAGTATTTCGTAGTTTTTGATAGGGCGGCGGTGAACGTTGATCAGGATTTAATCGAAATCGAAGCCCGCTGTCGGAATGTTTCGAGTGCGACACGGCAATCAGATAAAACATTTTCCCCCATTCCAAATAATCGGTCATTATGTCGAGATGCGGGAGTTTCCACTGAAATAATGCGCTATTTCCTTTGAGATCGACATAGAAGAAAATAATGTTGTCTGTCTTATCATTTATCGCTTGTATCGCTGTATCGCTTTTTTGCTTTCCTTCTTTTCATTTCGCAACGACATGTATTCAATAAAAAAAAAATCACCACTAACATTCAATAAAGATTTAATTTAACATTCAGGTCAGACAACTCTTGGGAGATACAGTCCTCAGAGGAGAAGAATTAAAGAAATACGTTAACTCTCTACGCACAAAGAGTACTGTGTACAAAAGGCAAAGAGCCAATCTCTCTACGTTCAAGGTAAAGACGTATTTTATTTGATACAAAAGCTTGTTTATTTTTTACTGTTGCCATCTATAATGTTGTTATTTGCTCTGGTTTGGGTCACAGGTCGAAGCGGGTATCTTGGCTAGAACGATACATATCATTAGTGCTGCTGACCCAACTGTCGAAATGGCACTCCTAAATCACAAGAAACTGAAAATAGAAGACGAAGAAACAATGGAAAAGAATCTAGATAAATCTACAGATCTAACCAAAAAGTCTTTGCATGATTTGTCTCAGGTTAGATAATTTTATTATTATGTCCTATTTACGGAGTATTCAATGGGTAAATTATAAATAAAGAGTAGGTATATGTTAACATATCACATAGTGTAGTCTCACGTAAGCAGCAATTACAAATACATTCTTAAAAAATAATTAAAAATATTATAGCTCGTCGCTCAAACTGCTCAAAAGTTATCGCAAGTCCGGCAAGAAATCCAGCCACTAGCTGACAATATAAAGCCTGTGAAGGAGGAGTTTCAAACAGTCCAACAACAGTACGAGCAGAAGAAAAGGGTTTACGAAGCCACATCCATCAACATAACCTCGCAAATGGAGCCTCTCAAGAATCAAGTAAAGGAGTTGACTGACCGGCTGAATAGCAAGGAGGATGAATGGAAAAACTTACTACAAAGAATCACAAAGGCGGAAAGTTTGCAAGAAGTCGTAATGTTTGAAATGAAAAATTCAATGCAGTCCCCTAGGAAACCCTCCAAAATGGAGGCTTTGAAGAAAAAAGTTGCTGACACGGAACAAATTGTAAAGCGCTTAGAAGAGGTAGGCATACGAGTACAATGTTTTATGTCTCGCGATGTAGATACTGCATTTTTTTCTGAATGAAACGGGTTTTACGTCATACGTATTCTGTTTATTCGTTCACAAAAATCTTATTTATTGGTTTGTATCTGATAACGTTACTTAGGTACGTGTTTCAATTTATAAAATCCTGTTTATTTTTCCATGAATTTACGTTTGACGTAGACTTATAATTTCAGGAACAACAAGCCATCAGTTCTCGTCAAGGGGCTGTGGAGGAGCAGACAAAGTTGTGGGAGAACACTCTTCAGCTGCTGCGCTGTAAGATGCGTGCGCGCAGCGAGCCGGCCGCGCGACAAGGACGCATGCACATCACGCAGCACTCACAGATGCTCACACTTACTTAAGTGATCAAAATGCCATATAAGCATTGGATTGGTTTTTTGCGTGATCGCACATTTTTTCATTTCTTGCGTTTAAAGTTTAAACTACGTCTTACGCGACTACTGCACGCGAGTATAATCGATCGCTAGAAACTTTTATACGTATAATTGCACCGCTATGTGTGTTTTCTAACTCTGTAATGCGGCACATCCATCATATCTATCTCAATTTATAATAACAAGGGAAACGCGCGTCATAACGTGGCCACCTGATCCCAGCCTTAGGGCCAGATTCTGGAACGAAACACATCGCAAAAATTATGTCACAAATTGTCAAACGCGCGTAAACTGCTGTGATTGGTTGAATGATTAATCAACAGCCAATCGCTGCAGTTTACGCGCGCTTGACAATTTGTCACATACATTTTGCGATGTGTTTCGTTCAACAAACTGGCCTAATATTGCTGTCGTTACTGAGACTGAACTCTGCAGATGCAGAGCTCCTAACGGCTGCTATCAGCGCAGCAGTTAACGCACGCTTGACAATTTGTCACATTAATTTTGCGATCATTTTCGTTCGAGAAACTAGTCCTTAAACTAGTATCTATTACTGGTATTGGTATTGGTGTAAACTGTTGGCTTATATTTGATGAATAAATGAATATGAATATGAATTACGATAAAACGCTCTTTCAGCTTTGAGGTCACAACGGCTCATAAGGTCAAAAATGCTTGTTTAAACACGCGTGAAAATATTGTAACGAATCGCAAAGTAACTTAAATAAACTTAATCTTCACTTAATGTTAACTTATAGAGTAAATCGATATTGCCATCCAAACTTTTACTACACGTCCTTAAGATTGCAACAATTTTGTTTTTATCTTTAAGTAAGTTTTTATCGTCCATCAAAACTTAGTCTTAAGTGTTTGAGACTAGATATTGATATAGATAGTTTAAAACATGTCTGTTAGGTTTTTCTTTGAGCAAATAAAAATGCTAATAGAATCTTTTATTGAAGTAATCAGTGTTTGATTGATAGATATAAAATTGTATTAATTTACTATAAGAAAGTTAATATACTGTCATTGCAATGTACCTATATAATAAATTGGATTTTAATGAAAAACAAGTTTAACAGTGTGTTCGTCATAACAACACATTAAAAACCAAAGGAATTTTTTCTATGTTCTCTACCATTCAATTTGCAATAAAATTACATTTTGGTCCTAATATTCTGAACAGAGTAGGTAATATGCCTGAACAATTTAATGATAACTTACTTCAACATGGCGTTATCAAGAACACGCGGTTTTTCATCTATACAGAAATAAATAATTCATAACACGTGTGCAAAAAAGTTCATGTAAAGTTACTTATGACATTTCACCGGAGCGAGCGGAGCGGGATGCATCGATGCCGGTATCATTTGCAATGCAGATGAATCCTCTACGTTGCCCGCGTCACAGTACCATCCCGGGAATAGCTAACGTATTTAAATGAAAGGTGAGATGCGTCACATTCACATGACATTAAAATGCTTTTACTATTTTTTCCTCGGTGTGAATAATAAAATTTACAAATTGCATTTAAAAAAGAAGATGGTGTCCGGTTTTGTAGATAGATTGGAAAGAAAGAAAGATGAAGTTTTCCAAAAACTATACAGGTAATTGAGTTCCCCATCAACTACTTTCTTAAACACCGAATCTGACATTTCATAATTTATATAATTATGTAAAAACCCTAATGTCTACAACTCGACATGAGTTATAGAACAAAAGGGTCGTGCAGAACATCCCGTTAATTAAAAATCAAGACGAGCACATTATTCTACAGCACGTAGCGCCCAAATTACTTTGTCATTAGGTGACTGCCACTTAATTATAATACTCAAATATTTTATCATAGTCTTTCCTAATGATATACCTATAGGGCTTCGATAGAACCAATATTAGACTAGGTACCTCAGAATAATTTTCAGCGATGTATTAAAGCAACTTTAATTACTTTATAATTCACAAGACAACGGAACGTAAAGTTGGCCCTAAGTGTTCGGTAGTCGTGCTTAATTACACACTTTGACGTGTACAGAATTTTTATTTTAGATACAAACGTTTTCTTGGTAGTGGTGATTTAAGTTTTTGTTTAAGCTCGCAAACTCATTACCAAGCTGTCAGCTGTCTGAAGTAGTTCAACTCCGATTCAACTTCGGTGTAATGACTGACAGGAGAAGGAAAGTTCGCTCCCGCTGATGGCTGTAGCGAGCTGCTAACTCTGCTACGGCGTAGCGCTACGAGGCTACGAGACGGGAAGTCTGCAACTTTGTTCTACGGCTACTGAAACTGATACATTACGTTTCCTGGTGGGTACTTGTTTGTTTTTATTCTGCATAAAACATTTTTTTGATATAGGTAGATAACATATACAAAACAAATTAGTTTGGACAAATACACTAAAATTAGCTCGGCACTTTCGATCTAATAATATCCGGTGTAAGACAATCTAACATGAAAAATAAAAAATATGTTGTTGGTTGGCAGTTTAAACTAGCAGCATATTTGTCCGCTGGGTCTTCCTAGAAACTTAGAAAGCTAAGAAAATAAGGATAAATCCGCGTACACAGACTAAGTCAAGCCTTGCGGGAGGAGTTCTTCGCGATATAATCAGTGAAATAAATGGCGTCGTTTATTACCATTATCCTGGCAGGATGAGGGCAACTATGAGGGTCACGGAGTCAATTTCTGGGCAAGCATCCATGCGACACTACATAATACACACATCAACACCGTCTAAGGATATTTTGGATTTTCTAAATTTACTCAAAATTTGTTATAAATAACATGTTTGTAGGATTTCATTCATTTTCATTCATTTAATTTTCGAGAGAATCTTTATTTATTTCAAAAAGTTTTCGTTTTCGAGTTATTAAGAATGGTATCCAAAAACTAAAACAACAAATAATCAAACCATTCGATAACAATCATGTTAGCGCTAGAGAGGCCTGTATCTATTTCACAATTTTTTTCTAAACCTCGTAATTGCTTTATCACCCTAAAACTTCGGTTTCTTAAGGAAGCGGTTCCGTCTTAAATTAACGTCATAAAAATCTGTACTTTTCACCAGTATTTGAGATTAAGTTATCAAACAGGCCGATATTATGTGACCTTTTACCGGTTTTTTAGGAAATGAAAACTTTAGGTTGAAAGTCACTTGCACGTCCTAAAAAGACAAGTACTTACTATTTGTCTATATGACAGTTAGATAGTTTCAAGTGAAATTTTAATTTAAGAGTGTTTATTCTGAAAGTGGGCAACGTCGCAAATAGCTGTCAAATATTTCGCTGTTTTGTTTGATTTAGCAATATTACTGTATGGAAATAAGAAAGGTGGCTAACTAGCGAACTAGAATATTGAAATATTACGAAATGCAACCCTAATTTTATTAATATCGTAACACCGAACATTTAGTTTTAGATGTAAAAAATGTATTTGGAAACTTGCCAAACGCCTTTTTTACACCTAAAACGGGTCAACATGAAATTCAATGTTATAATTGCAATAAGTAGGTACATTATTAATATTCTAGTTCGCTAGTTAGCCACATTTTTACACGACTGCCCAAAAAGGAGTGTAATGTTTTCAGGGTTCATGTATGTATGTGAGTTTCTTTGTTCCACCATAACTTCTAAATTTCTGAACAGATTTGGATGTATGAGGTATCGTTAGAATCCTTAAATCATCCCGAGTGACATAGGCTATATTTTATTTGAAAAATTAAATCCTTGTGGCGGCAGTATGGGTCCATTTCAAACTGTGAAAAATTAACCTCCATTATTATTTACAAATGGGTATCCAATTGAAGGCCTTGATGAGCACATTCTCAAATTATATAATTTATTGGCATAAATTTTACGTAGGTAGTACTACGGTAGTGGTACTGTATGCAAAACAAACATTTCATCTTTGGCTGCAAACGATTTAATCAGACTTCAGTAGCACTGCGAATATCTAAATGATTGAATGGTTTCGTAGATGATTGAGTTATTATTAGAAAAAAAAAACTTAAAATAAAACTTGTCACTAAAATGTATACTTAAAATAAAATAAATGATTTAAAAAATTAAAAACACGACTGCCCTGGCAAAAAAGAACTAAAAAGTAAAAAACAAGCTGTATTAGTTAATCTGTATACAAAGCGAAAAGTCACTCATTTACTCGCTGACTAAACAGATAAATAAAATTGTTATTGCAGTCGGGGACCTATTAGATTAATAAAAACTTTTTATAAAAAAAGAACAACCGACTTCCAAAAAAGACACTACAAAGTCAAAAATAATAATTTTTATAATTTTTTTATAATAATTTTTTTCCATACAGTAATATTGCCAAATTAATAAAAACAGGTAAATTATTGACAGCTATTTGCGACGTTGCCAACTTTTGGGATAATAAACGGTCTTAATGGGAATTGTTGTCAAAGTGATAAAGCACACATACAAGGCCGACTCTTTTATAAGTGCTTGTCCAATAAATCCTATGAATCGAACCAGTAAAGTATTCCCAATGTGTGGCACTGCTGCCTTATAGACGTGAACTCTCAACTAAATAACGCTTTGCTGAATTTTAAAACAGTTTCAATGGTCGCTCTAATCCAGTTTGATTCCACTCGTTTCGATTTATGTGGACAAATCCCTGGGAATCCGATTATGCAGCGGCGAACTTCTCGTGAAGTAATTTAGATTGTTGTTGAATTCAAATTAACGAAGCAATAAAATGGTTTAAAAGTTTCTTGTTATGTTGCAAATGAACAATTATTGTGTTGTGATTGAATTGTGTAAGAAGTAGAGTCGAGTAAAAATAAGTGCTCGGCGACACGGCGACGCCGTGATTGCGCCGCCGCCGCCGCTCCTCTAAGCTGTGTACCTATATGCAACGTTGCCGCGCCGCCACCGCACCGCCACCGCGCCGTCATCACAACGCTAGTATTGTTTAAACTGTTTGTTTGTTTCATTCTATCGCCGGGTGCTTGTAAAAATGCACGCGCTTTTTAGGTGATATGGCAAAATCAAGTGGCAACGGCGCGGTGGCGCGGTTGCGGTGCCGTGTACACGAGCCCTAACAGTTATGCCGCGTCCTATTTAAACATCGCGCGACTACGCGATCATTGCGTCCATATGTCATTTTTTGTTCGGAAAACCGGAAGGCGCCCTCTGACGGCGCGACAACGCGTTTAGGTTCACCGAACAAAAACTGACGTATCCAATGGACACGACGACGGTTGCGTATTCGCGCGAACGCTTTTAAACAGGACGCGGTCTCACTCTACGATTACATTTTCATTTCACAATACACAATATACCTACTGTATACAATCAACGTAAAAGCATTAACCTTCTTGCGAACGCAGCGATAAGAATATTACGAGACAAGTCTCAAACATTGTGCCTACTCAACTTGATAATAATATCTACGACAAATTCTAAAAGCTGAGTTATGGACTTAAGTTTATTTTGCTTTGATTGTATTCTATTTGTCTTATTATTTGTTAAGGAAGCGGTTATTTATCTTGGGAATGAAACGCCAGTATATGCCTTGAGGGATGGGTAAGAATACTTATGAACAACTTATAATTATCATGATCTCTATTTGAATTTATCTATTTATATGGGACATTCATCTCGATAGTGCGTCAGTGGACCTCTATCTTCCACCTGCTCAACGAACTAGCATAGCCGCCATAACATGTCTGCCTGTATTTCCTTATAGACACAGGTGTATAATACCTAGGTCTATGTACACTTTGCCAGATAAGTTGTAAGTGCCATGAAATAGTGGGAACTAAGAACAAATTTAGACTGTTACCCTGACCTGATGGAAATCCTAAAACACATTACCTGACATGGAAATACGCAGTAGTTGTATTTGCGTGTACTTAATTTACCTGATTGTTGTTGTAGCGGTTAGACCGCCACATACAAAAAACTACGAAACAAAAAGACATGACGTCACACAATTCCTACATCTCGCAGTTAGAGTTTACTGAGCGAATAACATAGATAAGACTATCCAAAATCAACATATGGGCAGTTGCCCGCCAGACATAACACCCGTCTGGCCGGAGGATCCTCCCTTTTCTATGGGGGATGAGTGAACTTTACACCCTGTTCCTCATACCCCTAAATTGGTGACCCCGAGAATGAACGTCAACGCAGCCTTCGTGCAACTACTTCAGCGTGACGTCATCATCATCACTCCCGCAAGCTTTCGTGAGGCGAGTCACACAGCCAGCCAGCACCCACGGCTTCAACGGGTATCCTGACCACCAGCATGCAGCGAACGCGCATTCCTGGTCATCACCCTCAGCCTCATCAGCAACCTTGGCACAGCACCTGCACTTCCAGCCGGTCTCACAAGCAGAGCCTATTCTACCCTCTCCTGGTCGACAAGCAGTCAGCCAAAAACCCGGCGCTGTACCACATCCGACTCACTGGATGACGACGCAGCGCCTCCCCGACTCACTGGGGAATCACCGCAGACAGTTCCGACTCACCGTGAACTATGCGGCACCCGGTTCCGACTCACTGGAACCACAGCTGGCACTGTGAAGCATCGCAAGATCCAAGACTCAGCCCACTATCGACCTCCGGTCTCCGGAGGGGAGTGATGTAGCGGTTAGACCGCCACATACAAAAAACTACGAAACAAAAAGACATGACGTCACACAATTCCTACATCTCGCAGTTAGAGTTTACTGAGCGAATAACATAGATAAGACTATCCGAAATCAACATATGGGCAGTTGCCCGCCAGACATAACAACCCGTCTGGTTGGAGGATCCTCCCTTTTCTATGGTGGATGAGTGAACTTTACACCCTGTTCCTCACACTCCTAAATTGTAAACACGCCCAAGATTTATACAAATACAATTGGTAATAAGTTTAAACTGAAAACATATAGCTTTCATTAAAACGAGCAGCTCATGTCCAATTTAGGAGAAAGTAAATCAACCAATTGGCGAGGGGAGCGCTGATGATTGATGTGCCGCTAACTTCGCGCCGAGAGTACCTATATCGAACGAACATCGCAACGAGGCCATCGAGATGTCCTCCAATATTTCAAAATATTGGATGGGTTCTATTCAGACCCTTTTGGGCTTTTATTTATACTTTCCATCATAATCAAATGAAATTGATCAAATACGAAATACGTATTGCACCACCCAATAGAGATTGTAGGATTATACTATTAAGGTGCTGATAAACTCGAGCATTCACTTGTAAAGAGCATTCTAGCGAATGTTACATTACAGAAAAATAAACGGGAGCGTTTTAGCGAGAATTCTAGCGAGCGTTCTAGCGAGTATACTAGCGAAAAGACAGTACATTTGCTTCGAGCTTTTTGCCGAGCCGAATCATTCTGTCATTGTTCCGTTTCCATCTTCGTGAAGAATATTTTTTTATTGAGCATGGACTAGAGTGTTCGTTAGAATGATCGTCAAAATATTCGTAGCGATGTGTGACTCTATGCTTGGCTCTGTTCATTATCCAGTTCGAAAAATTTAAAAACGGCGAGTGCTCGATTTTCTGTTACAAGTGAATGCTCAAGTCTATCAGCACCACTATATTTACAAAAAAAAAAACGGTAGTAAGTATATAATATGATGATATAATTACAAAAAGTTATCGGTTAAACTAGAAAGCAAACAAGCAAGCAAGCTGAAAACAGACAAATGAAATAAGTTGAAGGAGGCCTATACCCAAGAGGGGCCATGACTTACACAGTAACATACTCGTACCACTTATGTCATATTTATTCTTGTAAAAAATTATGTTTTGGAAATAAAGAGGCTTTATTAAAAATATCGAAGTGTATAGAGTGCCACGAGTTTCTTGTGGCACTCTAGTGTCACTGCCTCGGCCCGGCTAGGGTGCCGTGAGCGTTGCATTGCTGTGCTGTCAGTTGTTATTTAGGTTAGGTTAGGTTAGAACTGTGACCACACAACGCACGAGCCGAGCGAGCGTAGCAAGCGGTGCCGCGGTAGCGGCCGGCGAAGTGCCAGGGTCCGTTTAGGCACAAGAGAATGTAATGTTTTGGGAATGTGGTGTTTTACAGCGATCTAACCTCGACAATCAAACAAAATACCAAGTGACGTGACTTAGTGACAGTGACAATGACAATCCAATGCTTGCGGTACTTTAGCCGGGCCGAGGCGGTGTTACTAGGGTGCCTGTAGTGGCACTTTATCCGATAGGGATAGAGTGCCACTGGTGGCACTCTATACACTGCCTAAAAATATTTAAACATAGATGAGGAAATAATTAATTTGTTAAGTTGCATCCACGCTGTTCACTTTCTTATAAACTTTTCTCAAAAGTGATGCAAAGCATTTTCCGATCAGTGTAAGCAACTTAAGTATACAGACTTTTGTATCATGAATACCAATCTAGAGCCACCAAAATCTTGGCAAAAAACAGACTACATTTTCCGCTTTTTATACGACGCAAGTTTCAGGACTAACTAACCGAAACAATATAGTTTTTGTTCGTCAGCTGACGGCGCGCGGCGGGACGAGGAACGAAAGTGACTCCGTACAAATATATCTCCTTATATCATACGACATTTTATGAGGGCAAGGATCTTGTTATTCTTGGGTTTTCCTTAACTATATAGCGATGCCGTTCTTGTTAAGTTGCGAGCGATACCTAACAAGCGTCTTGTTAGTGTATAATATGTAATGCACTATAAAGTTTGTTATAAAAAATACAGTTTCCGCAACACATAAGTTGTTGGTTTTGCAATTCAATCGTAATCTGTAATCCTAAACTTCCATGAGTCTAGCTAGCAGTTAGCTACATTATACTTCCTCCTTTTTCTAAAAGTGCCCCTCAGAGCTTTGTGTTCGTAGGTATGTAACTTTATTAGTTTTTTCTAGGACAAATTGTTATGAAGAAAATAGTTAGGTTTTTTTAACACAACATGCACAAAACTGAGTGAATTATCGTTGCATCACCGTAACATATCGAGAGTATTGCTGTAACAGGAAATATCTAGAGTGGTTTATTGCCTATGTTGTTTGCAATTACAGGTTTAATCCGCGCTCCCCACTGCTGGCATATCCATTACACTCGCGACTCGAACTAACAGCTCGTATGGTATATCCCGACGTTTCGCAATCTCTTAGCATTCTCCTTACAACTGTAATTGATTCTGTTTTCATGGATATAAGCTTCGTTTAACTCAAAAGGTTTGTTTCCAGCTTTTTGAAGAAACTTTTTTTTTGTGATTAATTTTGTTGCGAGTTGCAAAACAGTTTTTAACTTGTAAAGACGTTCCTCGTTTTATAGCGAGCTTGTTCTGCTTTTTGTTTATCGGTAGTTAAAGTTTTATGGGACATTAAGTTAAAATAGGACAAATAGTGCATGTTTCATTGGAGGTAGGTACTTAAATATTAAAAAGAATGTTCTACCTAGGTTCAGAAGTGGGCAACTTTCAGCTGACTTGAAATAATACAAATTATATTCTTTTAAGTTCCGAAGTGGAAGGGGGACAGGTTTAAATTGTTAATATTTTGTGTTATTTTTCTCTGCAGCAACACATATTGTAGCTGTATATTGTCCCTGAATAAATAAAATAAAATAAAATATTGTTGGCTTTTGAATTTAGGACCATAAATAACTTACCTATTAGGGTAAGTTTGCGTTAGACGTACAAGCGCCTAAGTCGTACTACACCAATATTATGTTCTCCTGTTCAAAAAAACTGTCATCTAATGATGTAAAAATGTACATTTAGTTCCGTTAAAGAGGATAACCTGCGACTTCGGAGAACAATAAAAACAATCAAAAATTTAGATTTTGCTACTGCGTTCTTAAGATTTCATGCACATCTCTAAGCTATTTCTGAAAAGAATATAGATAAAGAGTGTTCTTTACACTCTTTATCTATATTCTTATATAATGTCTTATATAATGCCTATTTTCGTGTTTTTTAGACATTAATTTAAGCATAAACTAACCCGTATATTTTGATTAAATTATGTCAGTGGTTTCGATTTTAAAATCGAAACCACTGACATAATTTAATCAAAATATGAAATGAGTGAAGAGGCCTTCAAAGTTTAAACTTTGAAGGCCTCTTTGTCTAATTCGTACTTGTGGAGAATTCCAAAATCGTACCATGAGAACAAAAATTTGGAAGACGTAACAATATGAAATAGGTATACCTACAACAGAAATGGACGATAACACAATATTTTAATTCATTTAGAGTAGTTCATTTCTAACTTTTGCAGAACTAAGGAATTTTGAAGAAAATTATCAAGACCCTGATGTACTATTCTAATGTCTCCAGAATATAAAGATTCCACTTGATCCGCTTAGAAATAATTTCAAAGTAGTTTTTAATTTGTTTCGGTTTCATAACGTAACATCACGCCTTGTTTCCCCGAAGGGTTGAGCAGAGATGTACTTATAGTATAGATACGGACATTTCGCCAGTTACGTTTAAGTCTTATGACATGTAATAGGGGCTATGCCATCAACCGGGCCACATATCCAGACTCCGGGCTGCTACCGAGAAATTCCAGATAGAAAAAAACAGTCCAATTGTGTATCCGACCACGCACAATGAAGGATTCCGTAGTTGGGACGAATTTATCCCAAGAACAAACATTAACATTACTCTTGTACAGTTGCATGCACTCATAAGCACAATGTTTTGCGTAACATTGCGCGCTACCGTAAACAGTGATTTTTCACACAAAAAACAAAAGTCGTTTCCCAGCAATAATGTTTGCTCAATTTAACATAGTTTGATGAACAGAATACGTAATAACGGCTATGTGATGTGATATATCTTGTTACAACCTGTTTGCAGCTGATAAACGTTCGCTTCTGGACTGGTCCATTTCAGACACTAATCTACATGGTGGTCACATGATCTGACTAAGATTATAATTATCCATTGAGTTTATTTCGCTATTTCTTCTCAAGTGTTGTCAGATAGGAAATAGGTAACTCTATCTAGCTTATTTTTTTAATTTGACGTGTAGGGAATATGTAGTTCTTTCGATATGTTATTTACAGAATAAACAATTTCATTTCATTTCTGTGTAGCTATCTCATTATGGCCTCCAAAAAAATATCTCTAGTTACCACTTTTAAACTCAAATACGACAGCATAAAAAAATAATATGGCATCTTAATCCTAACTAATATTATAAATGTGAAAGTGAGTTTGTTTGTTTGTTTCTTGTTACGCTTTCAGGCTAAAACGGCTGAATGGATGAAATTTTGCACATGGGTTAAGACCACAAACCATGACCTGGGTTAGGACATGGAATGAAAGAAAAATATGTTTATAGGACTCATAGGACTCACAGGACACACAGAAAGAAAGAAAAAAAGTACGTTTATTTGTGGTAAACACACACTTAGGATAGGTACTTTTTATCTCGGTAGTGTGTTCCCGTGGGATAATTTCCCAACTCCACGCGGGCGAAGCCACGAGCAAAAGTGGTAAAGTTCATCATCATCAGCCTATTAATGTTCACACTGCTGGGACACAAGCCTCCTTTCTGTGAGAGGGAGCGGGCTGTAATCTACCACGCGGGCCCAGTGCGGGTTGGTAGATGTCACATGTCTTCGAATTTTTTGGTTCTAAGACATGCACGATGTTTTCCTTCACCGTTTTGAGAGCAGTGGTGATGAAAATTTTTACACAAAGTAAAGCGCCTGCTTGGGTTTGAAACCACGACCTACAATTCGTAAGTCGGGGCCGTTACCACTGGGCCACCACTGCTCATATATAAAGTTACTTGTGAAAATTGTAGCGCATTTTCCTATTAAACTAGTTCCTGTAGGTATTGCTTCAGACGGTCGCTTTACGCAAAATAAAATGATTGTATATTTTTGCATAGGTAGGTACGTATTTTCCACGTGAAAACTCTTTTCTTTCTTATTTCATGACTACGGAGCGCCAACGGCTACGATTTTTAGATATCACTAATTTTCTTCACTTTCACATGTTTCTCCAAAGCTGTTTTAAATTGACATTACGTTACCTTAAGTTGCTTTACGTTACTATTTACGTTGCTATTTACGTTACCCTTTACGTTAACAAATACCTATACTACCAAATTTTTTCAACTCCTTTTCATTCTTTGGGGTGGAGTTTCGAGAATTATTTATTTTTAGCGGACGATGACGTTATAGGAGTTGCTGCAAAAGAGTGAGAAGTATTTCACGTTAGCAGTTTTGTTCGCTTGTCCAAACTATATTAGTTAGGTACCGATATTATGCTTGTGGTGCTAGTTTTGGTCATATTTCTGAAAGGCTACAGTTTTCTTACAAGATATTTTCTTACATTCATCGGATATTTTATCGTAATGACTGTTCCTTGTCGTTGCGAAAAAATATGAAAAGAATATAGGAAAGTCATAAATATTGGACACATCTGGTGGACAATAAAGTATATATAAATAATTAATAAATATTTCTTTCGGGAAGTGCGTGAGACATTTAAGAAAGTATATAGACTGTCAATACAAACTACAAATATGGTAACCCAGCAATAGTTCTCATATTTTTATTTGTTCGAGTGTCCAGTCTGATTTACCCATATCGCAGTAAGCAAACACAAAAGATAAGGGAGCAGAAAGGTGGTGTCAGGAAGGCGAAGTGACACGGGTCATATAAGAGGTTTCAACGAGGGGCGCCGACGCGGCGGGCTCCTCGACCCTAGTTCTCCTAATTAACGCTGTTTCCTTAATTGACTTGTAGACATCCTCTAATATTTTACTATAACCTTTTGGGTACACGCTTGTGGTTATTGACAATTGAAACTAACTGGTTGAGAAGGCACACTTAAGGATGATTTCCACCAAACGGCTCGCATCGCATCGGATCGGAACGGATTTTACAATCTTTAAACGATAATAAATCGTGTACATAGTATTTAAAGTTTATATTTCCAAGCCGCGTACAGCAGATTTTCCGCGGGCGTCTTCCGCGACACGCGATCGTAGCCGTAGAAGTATGCTGTGACGCGCGATCGGCTCCGTTCGCCTGTCGTCATATCTGATCGGAAGAAGAACATGTCAACACGGTAGAAATGAAACTATTTGAGGCGCAGAAGCGGATACGTTCGCAAGCGACGGTACGGAGCAGATTGTTAGCGTCGACATCCTGCCGGACGAGATATGCTGTCGCCGCATCCGTTCGTATCCTTTCCGATGCGATGCGATGCGAGCCGTTTGGTGAAAATCATCCTTTAGTTCAACAAAGCCTATTCAGCAGCATTGAACAATGTGCTCGTGGCTAAAACATAACAGCCGTACGGGTCGATCGAAGGTTAAGCTACGCTTGCCGCGGTCAGTTCGTAGATGGGGGGTGACCGTGCATAATAATATCGAGACCCCTCCGTGCCTCGGAAAGCACGTTAAACCTTTGGTACCGGCTGTCATTCGTAGTTTTTTGGCAGTCGTTATAGGTGTTCAGAAGCTCAAAAGTCTGACAACCAGTCTTACCAAGGGGTGCCGTGTTACTCAGTGACTGGGTTGAGGAGGTCAGATAGGTCGTCGCTCGATGTAAAATACTGGTATTCAGCTGCATGCGGTTAGATTGGAAGCCGACCCCACTATAGTTGGGAAAGGGTTAGACAGATTCATTAGTTCAGCAGCATTGATCTAAGTACTTTAGTGCCTAGGTATATCAGTTGATCAGAAAATATGTTGAGGTTTCATAACCTCTTTCTTTTTCCCTCGACCAATATAAAATAATCGCAACAGAACAAATAAATAAACGTGTAAGATTTATTCCTTTTAAGCCGCGGTACAGTTTGATTAGTTTGTTGGCTAGGTTTGTGTTGTTTCAGCGCACTGGGCGACTATACCTAACAGTTGCCAAGTCGCTCAGTGCATGTAACCGGTGTAACTTTTCTTTTATTGTTCTTACTTCTGAGCGGTGAGCATTTCCAATAAATGTATTAGCTAGAATTTTATTTACTTGCTGAAAAGTTGGGAAAGTTAACAAAATTAGCTCGCGTAAATGGTGTGGTTTAGTTTCTCGTTTAATTGTTTTTTCAACGAATTTTCTTGCACGCTCGTAGGCTTTAGCATTGGGCTTTTGGTACATTTTGCAGCATCTTGAACAAAAACTTTAATACCTACGTTCATTAGCCTCGGCGCGCGGTGATCTAACTGTAGATATACCTGTCCATTTCAAGAATGTATATTTTTTTTGGATCACATCTTATAAGGACCCATTGTCATAATTACTGTATAATGGTACAGAGTCATATTAAATATCTTAACCAATACGCTCGTTAATAAAGAGGTTGTTATTAATATTCGAGCAGAAAAATATTAATGTCTCCTACTTTTATTAATACGACTGGGGGAGGAGGAAGGGACAGCTTTTAACTGAATCCCCCTCACAAGGCTATTATTTTACAATACGTGTATTAAAAGTCAAAAAACGGTTCGTTAATCCTCAAGTACATTACAATATCGGTGATCATTAGCCTTCATTAAATGTTCGTGTTCACGAGGGCGAACCATTGTGGTTGGAGGACGTCGAATATTAACAAGATTTCTGGACTCCATCATCGCTTCCTGATTTCAAGAGGGTATGGAGGTAAATGAGGTACCTCCCCAAATGTGAGGGTTGCGTGTGAGCTGCTATTATTTCCGCTTGATGCCTCACCTTGCTTGATATGGGAAGGTTGATAAAGAAACTTACGAGTAAATTTGAGGTCGTGACCTTGCTACGGTATCGACTTTCCCATAGAGGTAACTCGGCACTGTAAAGTATAGGCGTTAACATAACATTACTGACAGACCGCTTGACCGTTACAGTGGACATCAGGTGGGCATAACAATTAAAATTCTATTGTGTCTCGTTAGTGACAGCTGAAGGTATAAAAGGACTCCATCATTTCATGAACGCGATATTTAGGTAATGGCAAAGCATCTTGTAGTGTATGTTTCTTTGATTCTTTAAGTGTGTTTTTAAAGAAAATACGATGGAAATACAGTTCGACGAATACAAAATTGTTATTTCAAAGAAATTGGCGTCTATTTTGATTATTAGATCTGTATATTTATGTAGAGATTGAATAGGAAGCTGGTCGGATTGGCGTCGGGCGTCGGGCGTCGAGCCTCGTAGAAAAGTTATGGGAGCGGCGACAGGCGGGCACGCTCTATTGTGTCGACGGCGGCGGCTCATTTGCACCCGTCAATTAACTGCAATTAACGGCGGTTACGCGCCATTTGCGACCTGCCTTTGTTACTTCCAAGACCAAAATAAAAATGTAATTCCACTTTTGAGCGGCAGCGTCCATTTTCACTTTTTATTAAAGCTAAAAGGGACATCGACAAGATTTTAACGAATTTTCGTTTACTATAGCCAAGAAAATGATACGTCTATAGTTTAGAAAAGTTTTAATAATGTTAATAGGTGAATGTGTACACCGATTATAAGTTAATAAAGTTGCAATGTGTTTAGTACCATTGCATTTATATAACTTTGGTCAACGTGATTAAAGTTTTAATTATAATTTGGAAGTAGTGCTGCGTGGCTTAGTGAGAGAAAATGACCTGTACAGCGTACTGCAACGTGAAAAATAATAAGACGGAAACTTTTAATAGGAGATATTATAAGGAACTATAATCCGTTGGTTTACGTAGTTAAATAAAGGTAAACAAATCGTGAAATGGGTTTTTATAGATGATACTGTCTTGCTTAAAAAAACTTTATAACCAAATTAAATTTATTTTAGATTTTTACGATATTTTCCTCTTCTATTAATGTAAGTTATACTTTATCATTAATTCTTTACTCTTCGTAGATAACTGCTTGAGAACATTTTTTTTGAGATTTAATATTTTGTAATCTGTCCATTGTCTGTGCTATAGTTAAAAGCCCAATATGACAGGTTTTTTCTAAACGTCAACGAATTATAACATTGCTAAATTGAAAAGTATGACTGTGACATGACAACTACGTTTAGTCGGTTAACCTGACAGCTCGTCACGTGGTTTTTTTGTTTACTATTATTTAACTACCTAAACCAACGGAGTATAGAGAATAACGAGGCGAATTCCCAGTTTTAAATTAACCTTAAAATAGCTAACCCGCGTGGTCATTGACGACTGGAATGAAGACTTAGCTCACTCTAGTCGAACCACTAAGGATAATTTACTTGTCGTAATAATATGCATATCACCTCACCTGTGCCTGTGTGCGTATGGGCTATAGTAATGAACGTACCTACCTTACCAACCTTGACAGAGATATGCTTATTGAGGATATCCTTTCCTAAGGAAATTCCTTTTGCGTTGTCCTTCAGCTGATCCCTTCCGGGCAGCACCATCATCCTAACTGCAAGATAACATGGAAAACTTTGGGATTTTCTCCGTTAGAGTCCCAAATTACCTTTTTACCCATTCTCCGGTAAAGGGTGTATGCTTGTGATCAGGAATGTTGATCGCAGTATGTTGTTTACAGAGCCATGCTATTTTGGCAATTTCAGATCATTGGAACCCTCATATCCCATTCCCATCCGAACCTACTAGACGAGACGATCATGTTATTCGTACCCCGCGATTTTACCCCTATGCTATATTTATACCCATATGCTATAAGTTGTGATACTTGTTTTCGACAACTCTTGTAAAAGACTTGTCAAAAATATGTAGTGCAGAAAACATATAGGACATTTATTGACATTGTTTCAGACATGTATTCTTAACTATTTTGTTCACCTTTTTGACAGTTTACTAAAAGTTTTGCATAAGCAATAGTTAAGCTGCGTTTCCACCAGAGATGAGCGAGGATGCTTACCGAGTGATGTGTGTGAAACTAACCAACAACATCGCTTCACTGTCAGAGTTTGCGCTAAGCTAGCGTTGTTATTGGTTAATTTTACGGACATTCCTCGCTGCGTATCCTCGCTCATCTCTGGTGGAGACGCAGCCTATAACGATAAACGAAAACAGTAGACACAGCATACATGTTTAGGTATACCTTGGTGTAAACGCGGGGCTAATATTCTTATTCTAATGTTCATGTCAAGGAACACGACTAGAGATGTCTTGATTCTTAATAATTCTACTAGCCAGCTATAGATATACTTAAGTTATTCAAGAGTAGAGTGTGATTGAGTTTTGTCCAGACGTCGCAGAACTCTCTCTGCCGAATTTGGACTTAACGAATTTGGAAATGTAATCAATGTTTTGATTCTGCTTGTTATGAAACTAAGTTCGTCACAAGAACGTTTTATACATAGAAGTACGTTCCTATCTATTGCTTTCATTATATTGGAGTTGATTTGGTGCTGTTCAGTTGGATTTGAATTTAGCAGTAATGTACCTAATTCAAATAAGTAAACCTTTTGCTGAATATTCGTCTCGAAAGACATGGTTGAGATTCTTGTCGAATAGGTTCAGCTCTTTAATAGACATTCTTCAATATGCAAAGACTACTTGAACAGAATACAAAAAGTATTAACTAATATTGGCATTGTAAAAAGTTCATCTTGAAATTCATGCAGTTTTTAACAAAGCTCGTGAATAGAAGTAGGTACTTCTTAGGTACTTTCATTTTGAATAAATAAATTCAAGAGACTATCTATATGAATAAGTCCTAATGACTAGTATTTAATATCCATTGAAGGCAGTTTCTTTGCTGTTATATTCAAGTAAGTCTATCATTTCTCATTTGCAATATTTTCATGTTTGTTTACCTAAACTTATTCGATTGAATAAGAGCTTTCATATTTCATGTAAAATGAAGCTCATTTGTACAATTGCAACTATATTACAAATAGAACTGAATATTTTAAGCGGATTAAATTTATGACGAGCAAATGAATAGGTACCAACGTTTTATTATTTTATTTTTATAGTTTTTACAAAAGTTTATTATTTTCTGGGGTTATGAACCTATCCAATCATTTTGAAATCTGTACGTCTCCATCAATCGTCCCTTTAGTTGACTACATCAGTTAGAAAAGGGAGAAAAGAAAATGTAAAAGTAAAGCTAGGCGCATATTATAGCCGCAGCGCGAGCCATCGCACACTACAGGCGGGCTGCTTTGCAACGCAAAATATTAGACGCAAAAATACGCCTGATAAGCGATCCGCCAGTGCTTTGCGCTGCGGCCTGGTGCGCTTCGCCCAGATGTGCGCGAGCCTTAAAAGAATCCTTTCAGCTGTTAGGTACAATAGTTGTCTCCACTCTAATAAATCTTAATTTATTAGCCAGACTTTTCTTGTCCCTTTTATTGAAAAGACTTAGCTAACTTTTACATTTGAAAGGGAGCCGTAGAATAGGAATTTATTTTAATTTCAGTAAGTTACAATATTTGAAATATGAAGGGTTCTAAACTGCAATAGATAGTTGGAAATTGTCGAGATTAGAAAGCAGAGATTAAAAAGAATGTATTATTGGTGATAATCGAATTAAACTAAATAATATGAATGTATTTACAAGGCAGATGTGACTGGAAACGCCGGGAGGGGTTGCCCTAGGGGGACATTTTATACCGACCTTATTGGTGATGTTCTTCAGAAAGGACAGGTGCGTAGTACTCGCAACCGGCGAGCGTGTATGACCAGATGTATGAACGTAAACGAGGCAAAAGGATTATGTAAGGATCGTAGCAAGGGGCGTTCTGTAGTTTCTGCCTACCCCCATGGGAAGAAGGCGTAAGTTTATGTATGTAATATTAATGTTACAGTCAGTAAGAAAAGTCGATTAACACTTTTACTTTTACGTAATTATAAACCTAATTCATAAAAAATGATTCGATAAATCAATTTTCAGCATTTCATGTAATAGCAATGAGTAAATTATCCCTAAATATCATATTACTTTAGATTTTTTATGAACCATTTGCTCAATAATTAATATTAATAAAAAATATTGAATTGTTAATTAACTTTTTTTGCTGACTGTACCACCTCAACTTTGATTCAATATATCGTCTGATTAAAACAAAGCGCTGGTAGTTATCCCTGTACCTACACGAAGTAATTCCCACGGCGGCATGTAAGTACAGTGACGTATATCAAGTTAATCACGACATGCGCGACTCCGCTCCATCCACGCGCCTGACACACAGTGGCAACGTTTACCGGTTAAATTAAATCCTATCTTGTAACCTTAATGCTCACGTTAAAACAGCAGCCGGCTTAATGAAGGTTTAGCTTGCCTAGTTCATAAAGTCAGGTCTACTTTGTAACTCAACTCTGTGCCTAATGGAATGAGGGTCGTAAAGTTGCAACCCTGACAACACGAGCGATATCTAAGTGCTTTTAGGCATTGTCGTTGCTAGTTTACAAAGTTTATGGAATGAAATATCGCATAGGTGAAGTTGTAGTGGAATTTATAAAAGGGTGAGGACTGGACCCCTATTTTTATACCCACGTTTAAAACGTTTTAACTTGAATTAACTTTATAACCGAGTCGCCGATTGCTTGGTGGTGACAAATGGATGATTATTTGAAGTAACAATAGGTTTCATATTTACAAAGGCTTGCGTAGAGATCAATGAACTGGGCGTTCGTACATCTAGAGTTATCACTTAGGACAGATGGAGGCGTGATAAAAATGATAAAAGATGGGGTGTATTAGACACCGCCATGTATTACGAGATTGAGACTGACTGAGCGATTGGCCAATTTAGAGTCGTGACAGACCGTACGATGACGCACGAACTATGCCGAACGTCATCCATCACCCGCCTAACGAATACTGGATATTTGAGACGCATTACTGAAGCCGCCATGTATCCGGCGTCGATTTCACTTGACATTTTAATTTTGATATGGGGTCTTTGATCCGGGGACGTTAGAGGGCGAACCCTCGCACATTCTCTTGTTATGATTAGCGTCTGTGTTGATACAGATTTCCATGAACATTGATTTTAACTGAATAAGTGTAATTTTTAAGTGCCATCATTCAAATTCCATGAATTGTTAATTTGTGAATTATTTGCGATATAGCGCGTTTCAGCCGATACCTTGTAATATACAGTAACGGAATGCAAATATGTTGACTGGAGAAAAAAAAAAATTATTCAGTCAGTCAGACATAAAAAAGATATTAAACACATATTTTTTGCTTTATCATATTAATAATAAACTATTTAGATAAAACGCATAAAAAATGAAGAGTGGGTGCTCGCTACGTCACAAGTAGAGTGACGTCATGCCACATTTTAACTCAAGGTACTGCCATTGATTACTTAAAAAATATATGTCCAATTATTTTTTAATAATCTATCTGACGGACAAAAAAAAAAAGATTTTTTGTCAGCATCCCGAATATAGCACCTTAAGGTTAATTTTCATTTGCACCTTATTATTTTCCGACTAAGTATTGTTATCATTTTGGAATGAAAAATACAATTCGACAAGGTATCAGTGGGAAAGGACTGTGTTTGAAACTCGTCACTTATAACATTTTCGTTCTTTGATCGTACCTAATGCTTATTTATATCAAAGACTCTGTTTCATCTGGAACCCACCTGTACCTTCCCATTACATACATACTTAGTTACACTCCATATGTATATTGATTCGCAATACATTCCTCAGCTATATTTACCAACTACGTATTGAATAGGTACGCCATTAAGATTCCGTCGCCGTGACTCCTCCTCGTAAAAGAGATTGCCGACGTGGATAGAATAACAGCCGCGCCGCCGCCGCCGCCGCCGCGCTGCGGCGTACAATCACAAACCTACAGGCTACAGCCGTCATACGTATGCACATCGTGCCACAGCGTTTTCCGATAAAGTGTTTAGACTTTTCAACATGCTGATTTTCTTGAATCGACGGCGCGGCGGGGACATTTATTACTGAGCTTGCGGGAATTCATTCAGAAACAGATTTACGATAAAGGGATAAAGATGGTAACGTATTTTGATGTATGATTTTCATTGTACTTGATTATTCATATTCTTTTTCGTTTGGTGTTGTCTTAGGAGGGGTGGTATCGAGTTCAATTATTTTGCGGTGGATTTTATTTTGTGTTGCGTCTATCAATTTTGTAACTTTATTTATTAATGTGAGATTCCATCTTTTCCCTTTTATGACAATATCCCAAGTCTCAACTTCCCTTATTATTGTTATAAGAACCTTTAAGTATGTTTTGATCAGAAGAATTGAAAAAAGGGTCGCAAAAGTAACCAACAAATCAAAAGTCGAAAACGGAAAGCAAAAGGGCTCGTCCATAATGCGTCCAAAGTACTCTTTCATTTCCGAGTTGACAGGAATAAATATATATGTATTTCCGTTGACTACATAACAATACGGTTCCATTAGTACTGGAACACAACTGCCAAATGGATGTGGTTCCCGTTGTGTGTACACACAACACAATTGAGAGCGCGGCGTATTGTCAGCAGCGGAACAATATTGTGCACCTTGCGGTAATAACGACCTGCCTTCAGATCACAGATCCACAGCCTCCATTGTGTATTGATTCTGTACCACTTGAGGCCGCTCGTTGACAAAGAATTTCATTCCAAATGTCACGCAAAAAGTTGAAACCAACTTTAATCTCGGCCTGTAATTTAATGAAACAGCGTTTCTTTGTTATTACCTAGCAAAGCACAATTATGGCTTCCATTAAAGTCAATTTTCCATTTACGTGATCTACATACAAATTAGAAACAATTATGTTTGCTACGTTTACGAGTGTATGTACCTGCTACATATAAAATGTATCTATATAGGTTACTTACACACAAACACCCTATCTACATAATATCCAGTAATTGCGTTCGGGCCATGTACGCTAATGTTATAGCGCCTATAAAGGCGGCTAGGCTTGCGCCGAATTGATGGCTCCATGATTATTAATTATGCCTAACACACGTTACGCTTAGCAGACAAAATGGCAGTTTTGGTAGTTTAAATAATTTCTGGCACATGTCAAATTGTCCATCGTCTGTTACAATAAGGCTAAGCGCATGCTGTCTAAGCTGGCTTAATGTGCTTTTGCAGGGTATGCTGCGATGCAGCTACACAGACACATTTGCGTCCTAGCTATAGTACAAACAATCTGTCATTCAAACAAAGTTATGAATCAGTAGTAAAAAACAAGTGACGGCCTGCATGCGTCGCGCAGACATCTGTGCTGGCTCTACAACTAGACGCAGAGCAGTACACACATTGTCTGCGTCACACGTACGCAGCTGTCAGTAGGTACGTTCATGCATTACAAAATAAGCTCTGCCCTGCGCTGTGTGCAATTGCGTCACCTGAGCATTAGCCTTAAGCTTTCTGCAGACCAGCACGACTTGTCGCGCGACACGACACCGGTTATTGTTATACCGTGAAGTTTTCTTAGAAATTGTATTGTTCGTGTCGCGCTGGTCTGTAAAAGCCTTTACTTTGCAATGCGTGGCTTGACAAGCCGCAGTTTAATCTGGGATTTGTAATTCTAACTAGGGTTAGACGTCCTCGCCTCGCTCGCTTTAATTACTAGCAGAGACTAAGCTTTTTGGTTATTCACTTAGCCGCGTCTATGATTCGGGGCAGTTAATCTGTATTCATGAAGTTTGACGTTCAGTCCTGGGAACTATTTTCTCAGCGGCACCAAAAAGTAATATGAACACTCAAACTTCTTTCTCGTATAATTTATGGGCTGACTTTGCATTATAATCCCTGGCTGATGGCGTAATAAATTGCGAGATCAATGTGCAATAAATCAAGATTAGAGCGGTTATCTTACCGTATCAGCAATAAATTGATAAAAACATAGTGGTACCTGTAGTACGTGGATGTACTCGTACAACTCAAATATTTATAGCTTTTATTTCCATTGAGCGTAGTTTTGTCCGTTGACAGCATAAAACGAATTTCTTTGTTTAATCAATTTCCAGCTGGTGGAGTTCCCTGAGATCTGATCTTGACTCAAAGGTTTCTAACATTTCTGAACGACTAGTGTTTCAAAGACATTTTCGCTTTATTTTCCTCTTATTGACGTTCCGAGTCCATTTACTAGAATTTCTGTAAAATAAGAAGGTATGAATTTTATATTTTATTTTACGGTTCTTTTTATTTTTATCACCGATGTTTTTTTGAATGATATCGTATGGCAACAATAATTTACATAAAGTACCTACGTTTTATTTGACGTCTGTTTTATTTCATTTTCTATTTACCATTCATATTAAAAATTAAGTGGAGCAGGTGGACAGTTAGGGTAGGCGTGTTAACGTTTATGTGCAGCTGTAAATTATGTATAATTCACAAAAATAATGTTCATTACATAAGATAACTCTCTGATAAATAATAGATATTAATATAAATGAGAAAAAAACACAACAAGATTAGCGCTCGAGAACGACTTCAAAAAGGTTCTCCATTCGACTGTGTTTTTTTTGTATGTTTTTTACGCGATTACTCCACCAAATATGAATTCATTTTGATGATTCTTGTTTGTTTAGTAGGTCAATTTTATTAACTTTTTTTGTGAAGTTTTTGAGTTAGCTTCAATAATAAAGTATTTTTCCCACTTATCATAAGTGGATAATAAGATTTTGTCCTGTCACTGTTATTTACATAGCTGGTAGTGGTATTCGAACTTGTGTGGGGTAGGTACCATAAGTAAAAAGAGAAAAAAAAAAATTTACAAAAATAAATTATCAACCGGCTTCCAAAAAAGACACTACAAAGTCAAAAATCTTTTTTGGAACTCGGATGTATTTTTTTTTTTGGAAAAAGTATTTTATAATTAGATTCGTAGTGTAAACTAAAACATAATTGATAATAATAAAACCCAAGGTTTAGCTTTTCAAGTGTGTTGTACATACCTATGAACAATATAGGTACTTACATTAAATACAACATATAAGTCTTCATGACAATTTCGGTTACAATAGTCTCTATTAGTGCTGTACTGTGGTAACGCAAATGGGTACTTCAATCCTCTGTAGTGTTGTTGGGGCAATCTTAAGATTAGAGGCAGACACATTACATTAACTGTTACACCGACCAATTAAGTGGCTATAGTTATTGAACGGATTTCAATGAAATTAGGCACATGGGTAGACCATGGGTAGACTTAGGACATTAGGATTTATTTGAGGACTTTTATCGAGTACTTCCACTTTGCCCCACCACGCCGCCCCACTGGTGGGGCAAAATGGAATGCCAAAAATTTTGCAGTGGAATTTGCCCCACTAGGGTTGGCACTTTAGAATTTATGTAGGTGCTCGTATTTTATATTTGTATGGAAAAGAAAGAAATGTTTATATAAGTAAAAAATTAACTAGGACTGGTAACCTTAATACCTAAAAACCCAGGTAGTATTTGAAATAAAAGATTATTTGAACCAGTGGAGCAGATTACACTGAAAAATTTTTGGCATTCCATTTTGCTCCACCAGTGGGCGGCTTGGTGGGGCAAAGTGGAAGTACTCCTTTTATCCCGGTATTTACGTTCCCGTGAGATAATTTCCGACCTCTACGAAGCCGCAGGCAAAACCTATAGTTAATTATAGTTTGGACCTAATAAGTATAAGAAATACATTTGCTCATAATGCAGGATTCGCGTCGATCAATCAGATCGCCGCTCATTCAGAACGGTATAAGGGCAAAGATTGTGGCTACAGACGAGGGTCACTAACTAAAAATAAATATTTAACCTCAAAGAAAGGTTAGCCTATTTACCCCCGGCCTGTGTAATTCCATTCACAAATCCCACTCTTTTACCTTATTATGTCGTGACCGTAAATGGAGATTGGTCTCTCTTTGTTGTACGTACATAGGAGCCAAATGTTTTGTGTTTCACTTTGTCTATATTCCTTAGGAGCGTACGCCAATTTATTTGATTGTCATTGTTGTATTTGTGGCATTAACATCACCAGTAAACGTTTTGTTTGTATTTATTTTGGACTTAGTATAGTTTTCTACGTTTTCCTTATGAACTTACTCCACATGTTTACTTCACATAAGAATATTTCCTTTTACTTCTTTATTTTCGGTGGCAAACCGGAAAAACAAAATATTTTTCATGGAAAACACAGTCATTTGGTGGAGGGCTCACCATAATCCTATAAAACCACACCAGCGCCATAATATGAAAAGAGGGAAGTCATCAAACGTGTCTAATTAAATCCTCATTTTACTGTAATCCTGTTATCAGCTACTTGACGTCGTCGGTGACAAACAAATGGAGGGTACTTGTGTATACTGAATCATGCTCATTGTTCTATGTGACACGAAACTCGTCTTATACGGTATTACAACCGTATTAAAGATCATTTGCATATAGAGGTATAATCAATGTTGAAACATGAGCTATTGTCAAAAGCCTTTCGTGAAAATTATTGTTTGTTTGAATATTTTAATGTCTATCAGGTTAAGGAGATATCAGTAAAAGTTACACGTGTACTAGCAGTTATTTTATGAATAGTAATTTTGAAACAGAATAATTTTTGTTTAAAAAAAAGATGTGATTATTGCAGCATCAACGAAAAAGTCGTTACTAACAGCTGATAAAAAATCCAACTCTATTTTCAGTACTCAAAATGGAATTTATATTATATAGAAACAATTCCACTAATGGCTGGGTGGAATATGTTACAATAACAGTTACGTTTGTGTGTTATTACGTCAGTTCGACGTAAAGGTTCCGTATCTGTCGGAATGCCCCAACAACACACATCGTGATAATCTAATAGATACCGAGCCAATTCTGAGAGGATCCTGCCCTCCCGATTCCAATCATCTTGTGGTTTGTTACAGTCAGCAACAAAAATAGGTTATTATCTGAAGTTTCAGAAGTGATTTAGGGAAGAAAACTTACAAAATTGCACTTAAAAAAATACAATAGACGATGTACCTATATTTAGTAACTTAATCCACTTAACTGTTCTTAAAGAGTCTTAGAGAACCCTGTAAGAAATCGACACGTGTTTCGCCTCTCAACGAGGCATCCTCAGGATGACGATTGACTTGTTGCGAACTCGGACACGAAGTGTTGCCACGACACAAGCCGAACGCAAAGTGAGCGAGTGATTTTATAATGGATTGCCGCAAAGTCACGCCTGAGTCAAATAACTATCTTAAATTTTCACTTGTTTCTACTCGCAATTTAATGAAAACTAGAGGATAGCTCAGCGGGTATAAGTGTCATTTAAAGAATATCTTGAAGACTAGTATTTTCTTATATTTAAAAACCATCGTTTTCTTTTATTATATTGGGCACAAAGCATGTACAACTACCTTTAAGTATCTCGCGCTTCAGACCCGCTGATAAGAGTTGAACATAGTTGGAGGGCATCCAAGCGAACTTTCCCACGAAAAAAAGTCCTAACATACTATCAAATAGTCAAAAATCCATAATGATATCAACTTTAGTCGCTGACCTTTACCTGGTAGTAGAGTTCGGTGGTACCGAATTCTACGACCCAATCTGATAAAGGTATGTTTACGTTATACCTAAGTAAACATGTAACTGAATTGCAGATGACGTGACGTCAATTTACATAAAATGTTGGTACCGTTTAGGAAACACGTTTGTTATTTAATTACCTACGTCGGAACGACGCGTCGGTATAAATCAGCGAGGGACGTAGGGTTGCTAACTCGGTTTAAAATTCAGTTTTCACTGAAGCATTTCCAGTTAAAAGCCAACTCATTGTCACAAACATATGTATAATACACACGATATGCCACCGGCTTCGTTCGTGTGGTCTGTTAATAACTAAAATCAGGCCTGAGAACTATGACGTGTTACTCATAAGCGCACTTACCTACGGACAGAATGACAATGAGATGTTGCGTTACGTTACGTGAGACAGAATGACAATGAGATGTTGCGTTATGTTACGTGAGACAGAAGCTTTAGATCGCCTCGTGCAACGATCCTAAAGGTGCTGATAGACTTGAGCATTCACTTGTAATGATTCTTCTCTTCATTCTAGCGGTAGGACTGTAAAGCTTCGAGCTTTTTGCCGAGCCGAGCCATTCTGTCATCTTCTTTATACAGTAATTTTATTCTAGGTGCATCGTCTTCACATATAATTATATAAATAATGTACTTATACAAAATATTGTAAAACATTTTAAAAGAGTAACGGTGGAGTTTCTTGCCCATTCTTCTCCATACGAAAACTACCTTTTGGAAGGGGCGGTAGAATCAATACTATATTTTGTAAATTTTGACGTTCAAAAGTGCCTTCAAGGGCCTATTTGAAATAAATGCTTTGACTTTGACTTCGTGAAGAATATTATTTTGACCACCATTGACTAGAGCGTTCCCTAGAATGATTGTGAAAATGTCCGTTGCGATATTTGGCTCTATACTTTGCTCTGTTCGTTGCTCAGTTCGACAAATTTAAAAACGGCGAATCCTTGATGTTCTGTTACAAGTGAATGCTCAAATCTATCATCACTTAAAAGCTTCGTTTTGATTATAATAAAATCCTTTTTCCGAGCAGCAAGTTACAAGTTAGTTCCTTATTAGGTTCCAGTAAAGTAAGCTAAGAAAGGAAAAGTACTTTCTTAACGTACAAATATGTGGATGCGTGAATAATCGTAGCGTTGAATGACGCTTTTGAATAATAAAATAAATACTACTGGTTGCATCTGTACACAACATAATATGTGACGTCATAAAAGCGTTCTGAATACGGCTTTAAATACCTCTAGTCTCCTACGTTAACCAATTTTTCCATACATAGTCTTCATAACTAGTTTAGCTGCCATGTTTTATGCAACGTCATGCAGATTCCAGCTCTTTTATTTAATGCATAAAATTATGTTATGAAGTTAGTTCTTAGAAAGTTAAACATGGTATTCACAGATACCTATGTTTAACTTTCTATGAATAAACTTCATAACATGCCTGTATCTGTATACAGGGTGTTATCGTAGTTTGAGTGGTGGTTTCTAAAAATATTTTGACCCATTTTAAAATGTCCAGTTTTAATGTTTGGCGATTGATTTAAGCTTGATCTTATATTTAGCTGTATAATTAAGTTTTTATATAACTTTATTACAAAATGCAATTTCCTCTTACTTCTCGTTGATTATTGGATATCTTATAGGGATAAAAGCTTGTTCCGAACGAAATCGAATTTCAGTCCGTTTGTGTTTAACTTTCATTTTACTTTGAAATTCTATTAACGATTCGTTTATTCAACTAATCTGAGGGTTAAGAAACTGGTCTGCAGGGTTTTATAAAACCAGTTTGATTGATATAAAGTGCATGAAAATCAACATAAACTCGGACTTTTAATTATATGCAGTAAGCAAAATAAATCGGTCAAGTTGTTAACGTAACTTTGTAGTGTACGTATGGTTTTCATTGAATTTATCAACTTACATAACTTAAACAATGAGTAATGACCGATTTATTTTGCTTCAAACTGTCAACTTACTGAATACAATTAAAAGTCTAAGTAGGTATAGCAGTTAATATTTTAGAATTAGAAGTTCGTTTCATGAACTTAATAATACGAAAACTGTTATAGTTTTTGAAATAGGTTGTTTGAAACATGCTATATAAACAAACTTTTAAGTGCGCAGCTATAGTAAAATGTCGCCATATTGTTTAGATTGTGGCCTGAAACTCGTATTTATGCTAATAAAAGGTATTCCGCGGATACGAAACCCTTAGAGGGTAGTCCAACTATCCCTTATTCGGTGTTGTTTAAATAAACATTAAATAACATACATACACTCACGCTTTCTTCCCATGGGGATAGGCAGACTACAGAACGCCATCTGCTACGATCCTTACATACTCCTTTTTCCTCGTTTACGTTCATACATCTGCGCTCGCCGGTTCCTACGCACCACGCACCTGACCCAAAAAGTTCACTATATGCCCTACTAAGGCGTTTCATCGCGGCATAAACATTAAGTAACTTATATACATACATAAACTCACGCCCTCTTCCCATGGCGATAGGCAGACTACAGAACGCCACTGCTACGATCCTTACATACTACTTTTGCCTCGTTTACGTTCATACATCTGGTCATACACGCACGCCGGTTGCAAGTACTAGGCACCTGACCTTTAGTGAAGAGCATCACCAAAAAGGTCACTATATGTTCTTATAGGGCGTCCCCTCGCGGCGTTTCCACTCCTAACTGCCTTGTAAAATTAAACAAAAATCTAGCATCATTTTGGTAATGAGATAACTGGTACCTCTCACTTACAACCCGTAGGGTTATTACGATATCTTGCAGAAGCAATGCGATAGCGATCATTTGTTTCATTTTGACAGTTCAACAACATTTATTTATTTATTTAAACTTCTCGCACACATTGAGGTACAAAGGCGGACTTAATGCCTTAGGCATTCTCTACCAGTCAACCAAGGGCGGTGAAGAGATAAGATGGCAGGTGCTCTGAATAAGAGGAGAAACCGTAAAAAAAATATTAAAAAGATATCTAAATGCATTATAAATAAAATAGGCACACAAGTACATATATAGGTTATAAGCTTAAAATACACATACATACATATTAACTATAATATATACCTACATTATAATATACAGGGTGGCAGGGACATCGACGCGAAGCCGGTTACTATGGATCCAGTACATGATTCTGAACCCCCCTGCGATGAAATTTTTCGTCGGTTATTTAAAAAAAAAACAGCTGTTTCATAGAAAAGTGCAATACCTACGCGGTCAAAATGTATGGAGCAGCTGATTTTTTTTTTAATAACCGACGAAAAATTTCTACGCAGGGGGGTTCAGAATCATGTACTGAATCCATGGTAATCGGCTTCGCGTCGATGTCCCTGCCACCCCGTATACATATATAGGATACAAGTAAAAAAAAGAGGTAATTGAGATGACTCTACGCTATTTAACATTCAATGCGATAATTACGATGCAGAGCAGAATTTAATTTCGAACTTGTGAAGCAATGGATTAGTAATCTGTTTCAAAACGAATTGATTGTATAATACGTAATTAGGGTACCGGTAGGTACCTACATATTAATTAATCTCTAGGTAATCAATCAAATGAATGAACCTAATTGTAATTGAAGCACAAATGTTGACAGATCTGCAATTAGCACTGCAATTAATTACAATAGGTGTTATACCAAAGATTACATACACTAAGTACCTAAACAGTACTTTTACAGGCTCGTTGGCTTTTTACCCAAATGCCCTGAAACAGAGAGAGGTTAATGTTTTTCGGTACCTATTTATGTATATATCTATAATATAGTTGTAAGATCTGTTTCCCATGTGGAATGTGGAACCAATTACTTATTACAGACACAAGGCCGCGTAACAATGACAAATCATAATCATGAAGATTGACAAACAATTGATCTGAAACCTTCAGAAGGAAATAAAACTAACTTTATTTTCTCTACTTTTGTCATTTGTTGACTGTTCAATCTTCTAAGCTTTGTATAAATGTACTTAGTATGTATCTATAGTCATTCTTCGAATACAGTTGGCGAACCGAACGTTACTCGTAGAAATAAAGGTGTTATCTTGAAATTTATTGGTGCAACCGTCCCGTTTTATAGCTGATCTAAACGGGTCCGGAGTTTTTAGCACGTCGTCGTCTGTAGCACCCGAGATCTGGTCGTTTTTAACTAAAGAACAACGTGCAGACGTAGTACTAACTGGAACAATGGCCGGGCCTGTACTTTATGTACCCATTACCATGTTCTTTGACGATCCCGGAAATAAATAAGACATTCCGATCCTGCAGATGTTCGAAAATGCGACGGGTTCTATCGGGCTACTATCTCGTAACCTATTTATTTAATTGTGGATTTGTTACATCTGTTGTACAAATTAATCCATTATCATCATTCTTTCAGTCAAAAGACGTCCACTGTTGCTCTTAAGCCCCCCCCCCCCAAGCATCGCTGCATCGACTGGCATTGTGCTTCTGTCAAATTACCCCCTCCCAAGCATCGCCACATCGACTGGCATTGTGCTTCTGTCAAATTAATCCGACCTTCAAAAACTCTAGCAGTATTTTTTGCAATGATTTTAAAAGGCATAAAATTATAATTATACAAGTCCACTAGTAATGTTGACTATCCACGATGACACATTGTTTTTCCAGACACGAGGTATCTTGATAAATTGTTTATCGCGATTGATAGCTTAATTGCTCCATTTGTAATGTGATCTCGATGGCTTTGTATCGGTCATGGTTAATGTCACTGCCGATGGGCGTGAATAGTTTCAGCTTTCAGATTGTCAAAGCGGACTTTCTATCTAGATCTACCTAAATGGTTTTGGCTTGACTGCCCCGTTGGTGTCGTGGTCGCAGGCACGACTGCTGAGCGTGGGGTTCTGGGTTCGATTCCCGGGTCGGGCAAATTGTTATTGGGTTTTTCCATTAGAAATTTCTTAGGAACAGCCCGGAGTTTGGAAGTTGGCGGTGTGATACCCCCGTGACTCGGGTGTTGGTCCTGCGTCTGATCTCTCTGCGGTCGTATCGGATTGTATTGCACCGGATTGCACCTGTGTCTGCGCACACACTTGTGCATTATTAGACTACATAATATCTCCCGCACTAAAGGCTAATTTTAGTTGAGCTGGAGGACTATACCTACTATAATGGCTTTGGACATTTCGATAATACATGAGTAGCTCGATGGTATTTGGTACCGGTTCTCAAAGTACCAATGTTTGACAATTTATTTTATATTTTTTTAAATATAAATTAAATAATTAAATCTCAGATTTGCTTAAAATATAATACAATAAATCTTATATAGTGTTTGAGACAGCTGTTGCCAATCAAATATTTGCCGACGAGACTTTTATAAATCAAAATTCTTTGTCCAAATATTTTTACCAATAAATAATGTCTATCACCCATTATTATTATTTATTCAGCTCCATTCGCGTTTCCCTGAACGATTTTGGTCACACTTACACAGTTCTGCTTCTATCAGCCGCGTATAACGTCGTAAGAATGAGAAAAACCGTCATAGCGTGTTATCTCCACTATAACGCTTCTATCTACTGAATATTTTTGCACTAGCAATATAAGTTTTTCTTCGTCCATCATTTTATTTCGTAAAAATAAAATAATTATTACTTTAAAAGACATCCGAACTCTCTCAATCCTTGCGTGCATAATAATTACGTTATACTAAATCAAATCTATGCAGGTCACAACTTGTCGACAAGGAGTCGAAAACCATCCGTGTACAGTGCTGTTTCGCCGCGTTCGACGCTGAATGCGGCGGAACAGCGTTGAACGTGGCAGAACAGCGCTGAACTCTATCTATAGCACTCGCATGATAATAACACATTAATTGTCCTCATTTTATACTTGTTTGCCGCGAAAGCTGAATAGGCGTGGAAAGCTGAACGAATGCGTACGCGTCTCCATCCAAAATCGTTGTTTTCTATGGGCATAAGCTGAATAGAGCTGAATAGATGTGAGTAGTTCCTAATTCGGACTATTACGAAAATTATAAAACAATAGTCTCAACAATTATAAGTAAAATATAAGTTAGGATAACAGTTAGATAAGTATGCTATCGCAATAGGTTACCCTGATGTAAGTTGGAAATATAAATAAATAAAACATAGCCAATTCGGTTTAACCGTTCTCAAGTGTTGAGCACAACCTAATTAGGGACCCTTACTCTTATTACAGCAGTGAGCAGTGGTGGCCCAGTGGTAACGGCCCCGACTTACGAGTTGTGAGTCGTGGGTTCGAACCCAAGCAGGCGCTTTACTTTGTGTAAATAATTTCATCACCACTGCTCTCAAAACGGTGAAGGAAAACATCGTGAGGAAACCGGCATGTCTTAGAACCAAAAATTCGAAGACATGTGACATCCACCAACTCGCACTGGGCCCGCGTGGTGGATTACAGCCCACTCCCTCTCACAGAGAGGAGGCCTGTGTCCCAGCAGTGGGAACATTAATAGGCTGATGATGACTCTTATTACACCTCTCTTGTTAAGGGTTTAGGGACCCTGATTCAGTGTAGTGTAATACCCGCATTATCAACGAACAGCATTTCATTTTTATTTATTACAGATATTACAATTATACGTTAGAAAATAAGCAGTGAAAAAACGAATTTTTGGATAGAAGTTTTCAGAGTAGGTAATGCTGTTACCGCAGCTTGCGGTCTAATAAGAATATTCTTTTTGAACAAAAACTATCATGATCCTGGTAAAGAAAGGTCATAAGACTCGCCCTCTGGTATTGAGAGTACATTGAAACTTAAAATGTCATTGAACTACTAAAAGGTACTCAATAAGTTAAACAATTTTGCCTACTCCTCTGGGGTTTTCGGGCGTAGCATTATGTTAAACTCACTTAAAATATATTTACACTTCATCCCTTGTGGGTATAAACAGGACGGATCGACTGACATCAAGTTTGGTATATCGTCACCGTGGTGAAACGTGGCCCGAGCGCTAAATGGTGAGCATTTTAACTCAACACATGATCAGAATTTATTAACAGAGTTTTACAGGACTCCGCTATGACTCCGCCCCAGGTCGTCGAACCGAGAAGCAAATAGCAAAACATAATAGAAAGTTTGGCAAAATGAGGGTATTCCGCGAAAACCAATGTTGTTATATTCGCTTGATGGTCGAACTAACAAACTGATTGAAACTCAAAACTCTGTGTTACATTCGTGAAGCACACAATTTATCTGCAGAATTATTCCCGGAACCTGAAATGTTTTAAAATATTTTATAAATAGCTGACGCTGGTTTCGGAAACTGCGTTTAATTTGTATTCAAATATTATTGTTAGTTATTTTGAGCAACCATAGAAATAACAGCTTATACTTAAATGTAGAATTTATTCCTGATGTAAGACTTAATTAATCAAGCTTGTAAAAACTGTAAGATATTGTGTTACACACTTTTATTCGGGTCGGCATTAGTGATCGTGTACACGGCACTACCACCGCGCCGCCACCACGCCGCCACCGCGCCGCCACCGCGACGCCACCGCGCCGCCACCGCGCCGCCACCGCGCTGCCACCGCACCACCACCGCGCCGCCACCGCGCCGCCACCGCGCCACCACCACACCGCTAATATTGTTTAAGTGTTGCGCCAAGGTAGTCCGCAAAATTCAAATTTAATCAAGATCTGACAATCTGACTGACCTGAAAAAAACGTAAGATTTGAATTATGCGTGGCGGCGGTGCCGTGTACACGAGCACTTAAACGGCATAGCGGGGCGGCAAAATCATCGAATAATATAGTAATTCCTTCGGGTGGGCTTTATTGTTCAACAAATACTGCCGAATCGAATGCGCCGACCCGAAAAAGTGTGTAGCACGGCTCAGAGGCATTTTGTTGTTCTCCAACGAAGATAAACTTCTGCTCGATTTAGGAAAATATGTTTATAAATCTGGTGTAACTTATCGTACATTTCCCGTGTAGTATCGATTCACAACATCACGTTCGTGTCCAGTAGTCCAGATTAATGTTATTTCTCTACAAGGTTACAACGACATTACTCACAGTCTCGGATGTAAGCTGACCGACTGCGATCGGAGTAAGATGAACGCTACACTTCAGAACAGCGCAGTTTTCATTCATTATTATCGACTTTCGATACGGAAACGTTAAGCTGCTGGGTGATTGATCAGACTGAAGTTTTCGTGCAGTGTGGTTAGAAATTATATCCATGTCATTAATTTAGGGGTCGCGACACATCTGCGACTAAATATCGGTCGTAGTATTCGGTTGGCATGACACACCAAACGCGCCGAGCAGTCGGCGGCGTTTACTTCAGCGCGTTACGCGACGGAAAATTAGCGCTCTTCTTCGCTTGCCGCGCCGCCGAGATCCACCGAACGTTTAACTACGCGCGCCGAACTTTCGGTCGCGATACGTCGCGTGATGTGACGCGTGATGTGAAAGTTACGTCAAGTTCTCATGAACGTGACGTAACTTTCGGCTGATGTATCATAAGGAACTTGAAAAACACTACGGGCGTATATCACCGAACGTTCGGCGCCGTATGTTCCGCAGATGTGACGTTCGGCGCCGTACGTTCCGCAGATGTGCCGCGAATTTCGACAGTAATATATTCTGTCATGGTTCGATGCAGTTAGCAAAATAGGCTGTTGATCGAATCAGTATTGTTTCGAATGTAAGTAAGTATGTAGTAGCAGAAAATGGAACTTGGGCATATAAAATTGTCCCATGTTTATCGCTACGAATTTTTTACTTCAAAAGGTAAAAATAGTATAAAGACCTTGGGCGTCTAACCCCTACTTGTATACTTTGTAAATCTAGTAACATACGTCTGTGTACATTTACATTTGCTGGCATTTCGCACCGCACCCAGACGGGGATTAGTGCGGACTTCATTTAAATAGTTTCCATACATCGCGTGTGTTACACGTCCCTACTTTGAATATAATTACATGAGATTTCATTTGTTTGTTCATGATTAACATTGTTGGGAATTCGGGTATCGAAAGGTACTATAACAACAAACTTGTTCAGTACATAAAATCACAAAAGTAAATGCACTTAAAATCGAGGTGGAGTAGGTACAATATTGATTAAACTGTACTATGCGGTGACAGGTTGTCTTCATTGTTTATTCTTTTATTTAAGTACTTAGAACAATGTCGCACTTTTGTTTACGACTCAAGATCGAAGGATAAAGCTGAAACATTGTTTTTCTTATTTTCCAAGTGTAAAATAGTGTTCGAGTATTTTTAAAAGAAAGGTACAAAGAACCTTAGAGGTCGTTGTACTTTATATGTACATATCTAATTCGTTTTATTCATAATTTAATAAAAAATTAATAATAAATTCATCATATTTTAATTTGCTAACCACACGCCAATGAACAATGATTTTATTTGACGTTCCTTTTCAATTAATCTGTTACTATATGACGTCATCAGTCATGTAAGCTTCGACTTCGTCCAGCCGAAGAGTACGCAGTAGGTCTAAGTATATGAGAGTGGAAAGTCTAGTTTTATTATATTCGGCGGGTAGTTAGCGAGAAAAGCGGCGGCACACGAGGGCCCGCCCTTTGCCACCATTAACCCGCGTCCATTAAGTAATGGCTTCCCTAATGGTGCGCTCTGCAAACACCCCGTCTTGGCTTAGCTCAACTTAACATGCATTTAGCTCCGTCGGCGTCGTCTCAACTTACGTCTTTTGTCATACAGATAAAGTGGAGTACATTCTCATTCAACGAGTGTATGTAAATGAAACATGTGCAGCATATTATTTATAAGTTGATCCCAAACTTATAACGTTCTGCGGAATAAATGTATGATGAAACTGTACGGTAAATTAAGTTATTCCTTGTTCATTGTTAATGAAACATTGTCGGTATTGCTATGAGGGATAACTTCGGAATGTATCTTTATGTTACAACGAAGTTTCTTCCAAACGAACTGTCTTCATGCACCGAACAAAAGACCGCTTTTGTTCGCTACTAATTACGTTCTACAAAATTAACTTAAAACCATTTAAACTGTTAACGCAGTTTTAATAGCTAGAAAACATTTTAGTAATTGTCTTGGATATTATAAAATGAACAAAGAAAAGATAAAATGCAAGAAACGAAACAACTCAAGCTCTTTCGCAATTAAAACCTTTTCAGTGGGTGCGATGTATATGGATTGTTCACGAGTAGTTCCTTGCAGGGGCTAGTTCCCCCTCCCGTCTCGTCGCTTTGGCTCAGTTCCGCGCCAAGGACTACTTGAAATGCCCCAGTTCCGAAGCAAAAAGACTATTTCACTTTTGACAGCTGTAGTTCACATACTGCACATACTACACAACCGCTGCGCCACTGCACACTAGGTAAGCTTACGATAATTTGATTTTTGGCAACATTTTGGAGATAAAAATATAAAGCACTAGCATAGTAATTCACTTTGCAAGCATGGATAAGTGTAACAGTGTAACCAGTCCACGAATGATCAAGGTTTTAATTTTGAAACTATTCAGTGAGTGTTACCTATAGGTATGAATCCTGTCCGTCCGTGGACAGCTGTTGTTGTGACCTTGTCACGGCGGCGAGGGTGTCGGTGACTCGGTGCGGGCCGTGTCGCCGTGTCCGGCGCGCGCGCGTGATTAATGAACCCTGCATTATTCGCACGATAGTGATCAATCAATCACGCCTAACCTGTTGCCGGCCAGCTCCTCGCACTATTAAATAACTATCATTGTTATCTTGTTAGTAATTGTTTGAGCGCAGGTGTTCTTGAGGGTCCCTTGTCGACTAACAATTACCGCCAACCTAAGTGGCAATCGACTTTTTATTAATTTGATGGAACAGCTATAAGATTAACAATGAAAATGCGATTCCTTTGTCGCAGCTATTTATTATTAAAAGACAACCTAAATATCGTTATAGCAGCAGCACATAGCCAAGACAAACAATGCAACATAAATGCCACTGCACATCGGTAAAATTACTTTTTAAATCTCTGCGTTCTCAACATTATTCGTTTGCGGAGATTCAATTTTATTTTACAAACCGTTGAAAATGGCTTGCCACGAGAGCGGTCAGGATTGGCACTCCGCCACGTTTCGCTGCAACTGTTACACAAACATAACTTTCTGTCGATGTAACGAACACTTCGTTATATTACACTGTTTTTCGTTGAATGTACCTAATTATTTTAGGTTCTGTCATGCCAAGTAGTAGTTCATGTACGACATATATCATAATGAACTACAATTAAATCATTTCTTATGCAAATTAATGTTCTGTGCGTTGTCATGTAAGTAATCGCAAGTAACATCTATGCTTGCGCAATAACATAAATTAAGTGGTACAACATAATTGCGGGAAACACGCCTACTGTACACATGAATACATAAGCTTGATGTTACATAACGTTTAGTTCTGTTATAAATGGCTTTTGCCTGTCACGCGACACTTCCGCCATCAGTTTTGAATCACGCCCATCTGTCCACATGTTAATAAATATTTTCCACCACTCGAGCACTCGTGAACACCTATGACCCGTTTTTTGCAAGACTCATCGTGGTTGTTTTTTGCAAGTTTTAGATTTTTAATTCGGCATAATTAATACTTAACTTTACCAATTGTATTACTGGACTAAAAATAAACGTCAAACCTTTGGTTTTAATAACGGTGTCATTTCAAACAAAAACTACACAATTTATAACAACTGAAAAGAAAACTTTAGTTTTTCTCGTGTTAATGACACCTTTCATCGGTAAAGCTGAAAGTGTTAAAGCTCTATTTGTATTAAAGTCCAGCAATAGTGTAGAAGTGCGACCAGATTTAGTTTGCTCGGGTAGAGTAAGCTAACTTTGTGTGCTAGTGGTGTGAGCGGCGAGACTCAAAGTAAACCGTAGAGAGTTGTCGGCTGTCCACAGTCACCACGCCATTGCAATCCACTTCGTACTCGTTAGTTTTGTATTTATTTACTAGTTGCTATTATTTATTTTTAATAAGAATTTGATGATAGTCCGAGGTTACTTGAGACAAGATAGGATAAGATTACAGGTATACATAACTGGCGAAATGTGGGTGTACCCACTAAAGGTGCACAGATGCTTATTTGATTTTATGTAATATGGGTTTTGCCTGAATTAATGTTTTTTTTTTTTTTTTTACTTTTCGGGGAATACAGGCGTAGTGCTATGTTATATAGGGTGACTGGTATTTAGTGACCGATACTTAAACACGTGATTTTACTTATAATTATGAACAACTTTTACTATGGGAACAAACCTGAAATCGCAAAAAGAAATCAGCTGTTCCCTACATTTTGGCGAGTTATGCGAACATAATTATTTTTTTGCGATTTCTGAGTAAAATCACGTGTTTAAGTATCGGTCACTAATTACCAGTCTCTCTATATGATAAGAATATTATAACTGGTTTAAAAAATCTAATGATTTTTTTCAATATCAAACCTACTTTCTGTATGTTAAAGTAAAACAAATGACTGACGGTGCTGTAAATTCGTGATTTGAAAATAGTCAGCATTCGCTAACATTCCAATCACCTCTCTTTCCTTCCTCTGAATGAGAACAGTTCAATGCCCTGCTGTAGAACTATAACAGGCCCGTATAATAGCATTAACATTATTCCGCCAATTCCATGATAAATGTGTATTCAGTTAATTAGTTTCAGCAAATAAATCACGTCCGAAGCGTCACAGGAATTTTCCCTTTAACGAGTTTTGTTGGTCTGGTATAAGATTAGACTTTACTCCATCATTTGGAGCACAAACAGGCCGCGGTGACGATACTCAGCGTCACCAAATGGAGCGTAAACTCAACTTTTTGTCCCGTTTAGTAGTACTCGAGGAAGTTACTCTCAAACTGTCAAACCAAGGGTAGCTGATTGATGGTTTTTGTTGTTGTTTACATAAATATTAAGCTATGAACGTAAGCATGCGTAAAGGGAAAATAAGCTTATTGCGCAGCTTCAAATCTTTTGGGATTAAGATTTTGGTAACGGGGATTATCGGATCGGGAAAATCATGCAACAAGAATGCATCAATGAAGAAAAAAACATTTTTTTGCATAAAAATATGGAATCTGTTAAGTCTTTAATCTTGTTATAAGTAAATGTGTTTTGTGAGGTAAATTCGACAATAATCCGATAAGCGTTGTGCTTTTTAAATCCGAATATTATACCCAAAGAAGAGTGCGATTCGTTTATAGTACATAGCGATTTCCAACGCATTGAGAAAACGCGGTCATGTGGTCGTTGGCGTTAATTAAATACTAAAGTATTCGTCTGTTTTCTCCCTGGTTAGTGATAGTTCCAAATATTTTTTACAATTTAATTTACTTATTATTACTACTGCCATGTTCCTATATTTCGTTCTTTGGCGTAATTATATTAATTTTTGAAAAAATAATCCTCTTCATTACCAACCGAATACAAGTAGGTACTCTGAAAATCATAAAAGGTAAAATTCCTACAGATATAGATCTACTCACACACACGATCCATGCACCTGGCTATATTATCACTAAACGTCATCGGCCAATTATACAGGGTGACAGGGAAATTCGACCTATTCCTTGAAAGGGGTTATACTAGAGGTCATTAGCAACAAATTAAGTCCAATGAACTAGGGGTCAAACCTGGATGGTTCTCGAGCTGTGACGGTTCTTCGATATTGTAGAAATTTTCTGACTTGTTACCAAAAACAATTAATTATGAAAAAAATACTCCACTCTAAACATTTAATTGATACTTTTCTGAAAGCTGAGAAAGGCGTGATCATTGTAAAAAAAAAATCTCGCCCAAAACTTACATAATCTCAGAAATAGAAGGTCTTTAGTAGCTATAATTTTTAATGATTGTTTTATTCCCAAACATTGAAGTAAGCTACTGGAAAAAAATTGTATGACAGTTGGCGTACAAATGTGTAAAATGAGTAACTGGTTTCATAAGCTTTCCAAAAAGGTATAATTGTCATTAACTTTCCCAGCGGTTTTTCAAAAATCTGCAAAAGCGCGCTATAGACCAAATTTTTAATTTTGATTTGTTAAATTAATTCAGCTCGAAAAGTCAACGTGTAGAGTAGTGAATAAAAAATTAATGTAATTTGATACAGTTTAATACAAAAAAAAAGCAGTTAACAAAAATTACACATCCTTTTCGAATTGCCTGCCATTGTTGCGTATGCAGCCTACGACATACTTCACTCACTGGCACTCGCGTTGAAAGTGAGGTTTTCATGTGTTCGGCAGCTGCCAAAATCCTCTCTCTCAACTCTTTAATGTATGTCACTGGTGTAGGGTACACTAAGTCCTTCATGTGACCCTAAAGATAAAAGTCGCATGGCGTTAAATCTGGACTTTCAAAGATTTCAAAGGGCCCACCAGAGAAGATTTTCGTTAAATGTTTGGATGGGGATTGGCCATGATAAGTTCAGGCCATTCTTCTTGCCCTGAAATTTGAGTGGCATAACGTAACTACGAAAACTTTTTAAGAGAAGAAATGAACACGGTTTTGGAAGATGTGCCTCTAGCTACGAGAAGAGATATGGTGTACCAGCACAATGGAAGCCCAGCTCACTTTTACCGAGGTGTGCGACAATGGCTGGATGACAATTATCCGCTGAGATGGATCGGTCGAGGTTGCCCAACGTTATGGCCGGCAAGAAGTCCATATTTAACGCTATGCGACTTTTATCTTTGCGGTCACATGAAGGACTTAGTGTGCCTACCACCAGTGACATCCATTGAAGAGTTGAGGGAGAGGATTTTGGCAGCTACCGAACACATGAAAACCGCGCTTTTAACGCGAGTGCCAGTGAGAGAAGTACGTCGTAAGCTGCGTGTTTGCATACGCAACAATGGCAGAGAATTCTTAAAAGCGAGGTTTTCATGTGTTCGGCAGCTGCCAAAATCATCTCCCTCAACTCTTCAATGGATGTCACTGGTGGTAGGTACACTAAGTCCTTCATGTGACCGCAAAGATAAAAGTCGCATAGCGTTAAATATGGACTTCTTGCCGGCCATGACGTTGGGCAACCTCGACCGATCCATCTCAGCGGATAATTGTCATCCAGCCATTGTCGCACACCTCGGTAAAAGTGAGCTGGGCTTCCATTGTGCTGGTACACCATATCTCTTCTCGTAGCTAGAGGCACATCTTCCAAAACCGTGTTCATTTCTTCTCTTAAAAAGTTTTCGTAGTTACGTTATGCCACTCAAATTTCAGGGCAAGAAGAATGGCCTGAACTTATCATGGCCAATCCCCATCCAAACATTTAACGAAAATCTTCTCTGGTGGGCCCTTTGAAATCTTTGAAAGTCCAGATTTAACGCCATGCGACTTTTATCTTTAGGGTCACATGAAGGACTTAGTGTACCCTACACCAGTGACATACATTAAAGAGTTGAGAGAGAGGATTTTGGCAGCTGCCGAACACATGAAAACCTCACTTTCAACGCGAGTGCCACTGAGTGAAGTATGTCGTAGGCTGCATACGCAACAATGGCAGGCAATTCGAAAAGGATGTGTAATTTTTGTTAACTGCTTTTTTTTTGTATTAAACTGTATCAAATTACATTAATTTTTTATTCACTACTCTACACGTTGACTTTTCGAGCTGAATTAATTTAACAAATCAAAATTAAAAATTTGGTCTATAGCGCGCTTTTGCAGATTTTTGAAAAACCGCTGGGAAAGTTAATGACAATTATACCTTTTTGGAAAGCTTATGAAACCAGTTAGTCATTTTACACATTTGTACGCCAACTGTCATACAATGTTTTTCCAATAGCTTACTTCAATGTTTGGGAATAAAACAATCATTAAAAATTATAGCTACTGAAGACCTTCTATTTCTGAGATTATGTAAGTTTTGGGCAAGATTTTTTTTTTACAATAATCACTCCTTTCTCAGCTTTCAGAAAAGTATCAATTAAATGTTTAGAGTGGAGTATTTTTTTCATAATTAATTGTTTTTGGTAACAAGTCAGAAAATTTCTACAATATCGAAGAACCGTCACAGCTCGAGAACCATCTAGGTTTGACCCCTAGTTCATTGGACTTAAATTGTTGCTAATGACCTCTAGTATAACCCCTTTCAAGGAATAGGTCGAATTTCCCTGTCACCCTGTATTTATGTAAACAATGACGTGCGGAACCTCGCGGCTACGAGCGTAGCAGAGCCTGGCCGCACGTACATACTTGCTACGAGCGTAGCAGTGCCTTGCGTAGCACCTTGACGCACGGCTACGCGCGTAGTCGCAACTATTTTGTTACCTAAGCAAGTAACTATACTTATCGACGCGGAATCGGCGTTAGTTCGGAATGAAACGAAAGTTTATTTTTTTGCTTTTATTGTATGGACATAAAGCTCTTTTTGATCGGCTCAGACCGATTCCGCGTCGATAAGTGTTTTCACTCCCTAACAAAAACGTCTTGCATCTTTGCATGTATGGTTGCCATGTTACATATGATTCATATTAAACTATTTTCGTTCACTACTGAACTAAACCGTAGAGACTACGTTTCTGTTTCAGTGATATTGCCGGTGATATTTACGTGCCTCTTAATTATGTAGCTTCGATTCTATCCCAGCATGTGTGCTACACGTGCTGGGCTGGAATAGCGCAGTAATTCACCAATGACCTTTATATATTAAGTATTTATAACTATAGTTCAATATACTTACGTTCCATCATATTCAGTAGGTACTGCGCTGTTGTGCGGTAATCTATATAAATCACATAGGCCGCTATCGCTCTTCGATAAAAATAACACCCATTGATCATTTTCCACACGCGCGGGGTGATTAAGTACTGAAACACTGCATGTATGAACTTTGTGTAGATGCGTGTTGGTATTATGACAGATATAAATAATGGTCAGCGATAGCGACCTACTGATCTCCAGAGATCCGCTTGATACACGACTCGGCGAATAAAGAATTTTGACAAGTTGGTCACAGAATAGCTTAGCGATCACCAAGCCTGACAATTGGGTGATTACAGTTTACGTCATCGTCTAAAAAAGGCTGCTGTTAATATTGAAATCCTTTTGTAACCAACTCAAACAGTTAATAGAAAAACCTATTTTTTATTAATTGTCAGATCGTCGCTTATGGCATTACTAGGAATGGACTGTTCTCTGATAGAAAGCACGCGGAACAGATATCGGAGAACAAACAGGGTATAACTGTATATAATAGTTCCTACAAAGGGCGGAATCACCCTTGTTCAAACCTTGTTAATTACGTTGGCAGCCTCACGGCGCCCACATCGCCCGATGACGTTGCACAACACTGCAACTACACGCCTGCTAATATACACTGGCAACAGTAGCAACCCTATTAAAAAAATTGTATTGCTACACTTCTGAATAGATCAAAGACTGTAGGGGTGGGAAAAATACTGACTAACTACTTTTAATTTCTCACAGTAGTACCTATGTTAGAGAATAGAAGAAGATAGAATCGCATAGCGTTTTTACCCAACTGCACACGAGGGTTATGTAAAAACATAACCCTCGGCAAAAGCCGGGGTTGCGTGGTCCCTGGAAACGTACAGGCAACTGAAGGAACACGGGTGGCTTTTAGTCAGTAAGAATCTGACACGCCCTCCCGCTCCGCCCAGAGCGGGAGAAGTAATTTAATATTTTCCCACACAAAAAAAAATGGGTTATGTTTTTCAGTGTAGGCATGTTTGTATTTTTTTTTTGTGCTGGGGCGTGCAGTTTTAAACCTAGAAGGTAGAGATCGTCTTATTTAAAACTGCACGCCCCTCCACTAAAATGTCGATACATTTGAAATGTGTAAGCAATAAGCAGTGTCGTGACGACCTCTACAGTAGTACAGCATTTCGAGTGTCAAGTTTATGAAAAAGTTCGGTTTTGTAGAGTGCCGTCACTATCACTCATACCAGTCTGACAGTGTCTTTACGTTGGGTTGATAGCTCAGAGTTGATAGATTATATTTGCCTTTGTTGTGGGTAACACCGGTACCCTAATTACGTAATACACAATCAATTCGTTTTGAACAATGAGAATTATAGTCATTGGTTTTGAAACAGATTACTAATCCATTGCTTCATAAGTTCGAAAATAAATTCTGCTCTGCAACGTAATTATCGCAATGAATGTTGTTGAACTGTCAAAATGAAACAAATGATCGCTATCGCATTGCTTCTGCAAGATAGGTAATAGCCCAGCGGGTTAAAAAACAATAAGTATGGCTAAATAATAATCATGGAATTAGTAAGTAATATTTTATTAAGCTCCTTGTTGATAAACATCATGTTGCGCCATCTACATGGCCACATGCAACTACACATCAAAGACAAAAGGCGATGCAGGATTTTGTGTGACGTCAACGTCACACAAAATCCTGCATCGCGCAATTAGTGTTTACCGCGCGATCGAATTTTTTTTTTCTTTACCCACAGCTGGGAAGCTCTTGGCCTGCATCTCACCTGATGGTAACTGATGATCAGGCCGAAGGTGGAAGCGAGCTTCACCCGGAATCCTCAACCACAGAGGAACTGGCTATCTTATCTCTAACTGCCGAAACACAACAATGCTGTTAACATTGTTGTACATTCTTGTACGAGTATACAAGGTGGAGACGGCAATTCAACAAAAAATTAAACGGTGTATCCATAATGACGTTCCCATTCTGTATACGAAAATTCAATTGAATATAATAATATTCAATAGTTTAGTCATTATAGCTCGGCAAAATCCATAGTCGGCTCGGGCTATTTCAGTTATCCACCCCAAAAATCCACCCTAAGGTGGATATTCTGAAATGTATGCCCGAGAATTCACCCAAGGCCTAGTTGGATAACCGGAATTTATAGGCTTAGGGTGGATCTGGCTTACATTACATTTAATTTGTTTGTTTGAAAAACTCGTTTTTTTTTTTCGAAGCTAGGATTTATTTGACAGTTCCAAAATACTATTAAGCATTAGTAGTGCCAGTATTTAAATTTTTTGTTGTATGGTAGTCTCCACATTGTATATATACTAGATCCCGACTTCAACAGTTGGGCAGTAGCCCGCCAGAGACACGACACCCGTCTGGTCGGAGGATCCTCCCTTTTCTATAGAGGATGCGTGAACTTTACACCCTATTCCTCATACCTCTAAACAGAAACACATACAACATGGAGACTACCATACAACAAAAAAATTTAAATACTGGCACTACCTACTAATGCTTAAGAGTATTTTGGAAGTCAAATAAATCCTAGCTTCGAAATAAAAAAATGAGTTTTTCAAACAAATCAAATATAATGTATCGGCCGGATCCACCCTAAGCCTATAAATTCCGTTTAATCTGTTCCGTGCGTTTATCCGACTAGGCCTTGGGTGAATTCTCGGGCATACCTACATTTCCGAATTTATTTATTACAAGGCAACTACAACAGGTAACAATCACAGTATATCACTAGATTCACATTATAGGTTTGGAATATCCACCTTAGGGTGGATTTTTGGGGTGGATAAACGGAATAGCCCGAGCCGACTATGGATTTTGCCGAGCTATATGACTAAACTATTGAATATATTCAATTGAATTTTTGTATACAGAATGGGAACGTCATTATGGACACACCGTTTAATTTTTTGTTGTATTGTCGTCTCCACCTTGTATAAAAATCTAGACTATTAATGCAAATAAGACGTGGTGATATGTTTAAAAACTATACTTTTTGATACTTTTGCGCGGCTGCACTAAGTCTTTTTTATATCAAAGTATTTATAATGTTACTGTAGAGTTTTTTATATCATGGCAGGTCAAGGGAAACAATTACACCTACGTGTATAATATATACAAATACACCTCCTCAGTCATGAGCGTCGCTGCTAAATGTTCTGTGGGTTTTCAGGTTGTTCTTAATCGCAGCGGGTCAATAGGAACAGCTACAGGTAAATGGCAATGCCCCTGCCCCAAAAAGCATAAGTCTATTGTAGTCTTCGGTGAACTACGCTGTTTTCAAAATACAGAGCTTCGGTAGATATATGATACCTATCTGAAAATATTTTAAAACTAGCTCCTGCCCGAGGCTTCGCTCGCCTGCATGTCAGAAATTACTCCACGGGAACGTACTACCGGGATAAAAATTATCCTATGTCCTATTACAGATCATGGTCTACCCGTGTGCCAAGTTTCATTAAAATCCGAATGGATAAACGCATGCTTTCACGCCTGAATAGGCGTGACAAACAAAAAAAAAAACTCAATTTTGCATATATAATATTAGATATAGGATAATATGATTGAATCAACATGTTTTTATTGTATTTAAACTTTTGCGATAACCCAGCAATAGTGGGTCGTAGTTTTGTTTTTTATTGACATTTTCATTAAATCTTTGTAAATAATTATCCTCGATAGCAACCTATTTTGTCCAGAATGGCCTATTCTAAACTACAATATTAGGCACAGCTTAGGTAACTCAGCACGTGGAAAAATCTTTGTTTTTATTACACAATATTTTCCAGTCTATATGAAAATAACGTTTCATTATTATGTACGAGGATTTACTTACTTACCTACAACGCAATATTTCACAGACACACCTCGATAAGGTCGGTATATTTCACATTATTTGAAGAGAAATGAAATTACTTTTCACCTTTCACAAAACATGGATCTATATACTCTGTCAAGCTAATAAAAAACATGTTTGTATTTAAAACGTGTTTTATTGAAGACGTTGAGAGCGTATTTGACGTGTTTAGTAAACAAGCTATGTGTATAAATACCCATTCAGTGATTGTGAGTGAAAATATTGAAGTGTCGAATCGTTTAATTTCCATTCGTTAACGTTTGTCAAAGACGTAAAAAGAATGTGTTTATAGGGCAATGATGTCATTCTATTTTGTATATTTTTACAGGGCTGTAAAGGAATAAGCATCACGCGTATTATTAAAAACATTACCTCATTTCATATCCCGAAATAAAAAAGAATTCTTCATTTCAGTTCCCACATGAAGGCATAATTTTTCACATTACATAACATATAAAATTAGGATCATGTCACATTCCGGTCCCCATTATGATTCTATAATATCCCAGTTCGATAAGGAAATATTACGTTCAATCCATTGTTGCTACTCACCGATGATATTAGGCACGTTATAATACCGGGCAATTCGATCCACGGCACGTTATGACAGTCATTAACTTAGTACTTAGCTGGGCCAGTATTGGATGCGTTAGTAGGAGATAGCGGGTTTATTATGCGATGTTCGTTCGGAAGTACGCAGTAGAAATATTAGCTTAATGAATAGCTTTGTTTTTGCAGAAAAGTTGGTAACATTGTGTCTATGGGTTGTTATGGGAGTTTATTGGGCGTTAATTTCAAGATTGTTGGTTCTCAGCTTGAGATTGCATTGTTTTTAACATAAATATACTTACTTAACATCTTCTACCAATTAGGTTCCGTACCTCAAAAGGAAAAAACGAAACCCTTAGAGTATCACTCGTGTGTCTGTCTGTCTGTCCGGCTGGCGGCTGGCTGGCTATTTGTCTGTCCTTCTGTCACAGCCAATTTCCTCCGAATCTAATGGACCGATTAAGTTGTTTGGTACACATATGAATTTCTGTGACCCAAACGCGGAAGTGTAACGTAAATAAATGAATTTTGAATATCACTTGGGAAAGAAACACAAAAAATTAAAAAAAAAGTTTTGCAAACGGTACCCTGTGACACAAATGAAAGGTTTTGTTGAGAGGGTCTCAATTTTCAATCATTTTATAATAAATACTTTTAAAGATATTTAATAAAATTGATGAAAATTGATCTTCTTTAATTATCTTACTTAAGTTTTTGTTAATCGTTACATTACTTGTCTTGCATGTGGCGTAAGCCTCAAAAATATACATCGAAAATAAGATTTTTGTTTCATAATATTGCATCAATGTGAAACGTATTACATATATTATTTGGTACTTAATTGTTGTTACATATTGATACTGTATTATGGATCACAAATGGTAGACAATTTGGGGGCCAAGCCTACAAATTTTCAAACGTCACAATGGTCTCTCCATTATTAGTAGACTTGGCCCCCAAATGAGTTGTTGTCAATGTACTAATTTCGCTTTTTGAGGCTGACTGTACTAGCAGGTCAATCTCGAAACCTGAAACATCTATAAACAATCTTGATATTGATAATGAATTGGATGGAAGTTATTGCAGGCACATCGGTAATTGCCATGATCTGCTATCGTACTTATAGGTTGAAAAAAACCCAAATGGACGTAAAATCTCCAGTCGAGCAGTCGCATAAATAAGTCGAGCAGTCGCTTAACATAGGTAGGTATATAAGCAGGTTTCCTACAGGTTTATCTTGGCGAGCTAGGCTTACTAAACTCGCGGAAAAACAGGGCGTGACCGACTTAACTATGTAGGTCCCGTGGTTTGTTTCAGAGTTGATTAGATATTTTTCCTCAACATTTTCATGATTTGTAAAGACTTGCTTTCGGCCTCTTTAATTTGAAAACAATTGCTCGATTTACAGCTCGATATTAACACAGTCGAAACACAACTGAATTTTAGCGAGCTCAATGAACACAATTTTGAAAACGATCAACGAAACTAATTAAAATACGTGTTATTGGGAGTTCATTAAGAGTTTTCTATGCTATGCATGAACTGTTTTATTACGAAAATTGTACAATTTAATTAACTGTAGCTTTAAATTAACAGCCGAAGTTGTGGGCGAACAATGTAGGTACTCAGGGGCGAGAGCCTGAAGGGAAGCCGCTGATATTGTTTATGGTCAAAGTTCGCGTCAGCTAAAGTTTTGTAGCGGATTTATGGTAATCAGAGACTTCCGATGTCAGTAAATTGTGAATGTTAGTTTTGGGCCGAGCTCGGGCCGCGCACCTACTGACTACAGTAATTTAGGGGAATCTATTGGACGCGGATTATAGGCTCGCACAAAGGATCAGCTTTATAGTCAACCCGGGCTTAAGGAATTAATGAATACTAATTCTCTAACGTCTGCTACGGTAGGAGTTCGTGATGTTCTATTCACGAGCCCCAGTTTATGTTAAGCTACCTTATATTAAATGTGTGGCTGTCTGAGGTAACAATTTCAAAGGTAAAACGTTTTTATCGTCAGGATTTTAAAACAAATATTTTGTAAGCGCAGTTTTCAACTGCACGGACAATGTTTTTCTCAGATTTATTGAGCGCTGTAAAACCTACATTTCGCTTGATGAACTTCTACTTACAGTTCGCAGTAATTTGTTGTAAACGATTTATGTTGTAGTTGTTTATTGCGAAAAGTATGGAATTTAGTAGGTATTACAAATTGAATTTAAAAAAATCGGCAGTCTTTGGGGACTGCCGATAGAAGTGAAAACTAAGTAACTTTTTGATTCTCGCGTTGATATCTTTCGGTCGGTGACGATGACGCGAGTTCCATGATTTTTGTTCAACGCGCCTAAAGATGTTTTCAATTCAAAAATAATTTCCCATTTCAGAAAAGGAGGCAGTAAAAGTAGCACTTATTTGGCAATGTAAGAATAAATTACGACTTGCTTATCAGCCAAGTAATAATAATAAAATTATTATTGTCCAGACATAAGAACAAGCAGGAAATCTAATGGCACATTAAAGATATGGACAATTTATCGCTAAATGACTCTGTGAAGGTTTACGGTCAATTTATGAGCAGCTTTATGAAAAATATTACACTTGAAGGGAATTTAATCACAGAATTGAAAGAATTTTTCTATTGAAGTTCTGAAAGATAAAGAAGACGAGATTTTATGTGTCTTATCAGTCACATAAATACGTTTTACGCTTTAAGACATCTTTAACGTTTTTGTAGATAAGGTTTTTTTTATTTTTATCAGATATTTTATGCGTTGTAGACATCCAATAACATTTTTAATTGAGTTGTTCAGCTATCTACGTAGATGAAAACCTATTGACCCCACGGGTAGATAAACTATTACCTACCTTCGTACTATCTCCAGTCAAATTATTGTCGTCTGCTCTTAGCTAGACACCAATTAATTCATTAAAATGGCACATCAATTTACATGAAAAGGTCATAATAGGGTGGGAGTTCCTATTATAGTACTATTGAAGGTTTGAGTGAGTAATTATTCATTGATTATCCATTAATATTGTGATAAAGTGGCCATTTGAGCGTGCTAGTACCTCATACCATTTATTTTATAACTCCACCAGTGCCCGCCGCGGGGTTACTGTAGAAACTCACTTTTTGATGTACGATCGTAATTCTGGTTTTAATGCTGCCGATATTAACGAAGTTTTCAAGATAAAGGGACTTTCAAAGAAAATCAAAGTGATATCTGATGAAAATGTGTTATTTATCTAGGATCACCAAGTACCTATAGGTATATATAAAGCAGTGATAGCCTAGTGGTGTGTGACCGTCAGACTGCGAAGTCATAGGTTTCGAGTTCGAACTCAATGCATGCACCTCTGACTTTTCGGATTCATGTGCGTATTGTATAATTATCACTTGCTTCTTAAGCTTGCTCGGTGAAGGAAAACATCGTGAGGAAACCGGCTTGCCTGACCGATATTTCTCGACGGCATGTGCAGCCAAGTCAAAGGCCCAAAGGCGGCTTTAAAACTCTGACACCAGGTTAGTCGCTAACCACACGAAAAGAAGAATCAAGTACCTACCTAAGTAACATTACTAGTTGAAACTTTGAACTGATCGAAATAGTCACATAGTTTTTTTAAAATTAAAAGCAACAACACGAAATTAGTTCTAGAAGTGCAAATATAAAAAAAAATACTTTGATCAGGTTGGGAATTGAAACTAGGACCTTTTCATTTCTTTATTTCTTACTTATTAAACTTAGTTCTCTCGGGACAAATATGATTTCCCACGAAATGGATTTTATTTTGCTTGGCTTGAAAATTGGAAGTTTTCTTCAACATAACTATTTACTAGAATAGCAATTTGTGAAATTGTGTTGAGTCCCTTCTCCAGTCCCGACCCTTCATTATATTGCTTTAATTTTAATCCGAGCCGCTTTCCGCCGGGCCGTCGGGCTGCCGCGCCGGGCCGGCGAGGAACGAAACGAATGAAACAACGTTGTAAAGAGAATTTGTGATTTATTTACTAGACAGGTTTTCGTATTCACATTCATCACGTACAAAAAATAAAGGGGTGTAAATATATCTCTGAAAATGTAACAAGGTAACATAAGTATGTTTCGAACTAGACGAGGTCAGTCGGGGTAGGGCGAGAGGAGGGGGAGGCTAGGGCGGGGCGCGGCGGCGACGCGCGCGCCGGCCGCACAGCAGCCGCTGGAACGCGTGCCGGAACTCAGGGCTGAACACCGTGTAGATGATCGGGTTCAGCGTCGAGTTGAAGTAGCCCAGCCACAGCGAGAACGACGTCAGCACAGGGCTCACTTCGCAGTCGCACGTCGGCACCAGGATGGCCAACACAAAGAAGGGAAGCCAACACGCTACGAACGCGCCGGTTATTATTGCCAATGTTTTCGCCGCTTTCCTCTCACGCTTGGAGTCAGCGGCCTCTTTGGGTTTGCGCCGCACTAGCGTCGGGTAGTACGCGGCGGCCACGGCGCCGTAGCCCGTCGTCGGCGGGTCTGCCTCGAGGCCGTTGGCGCACGACTGTTTCTCGGGGCTCGTATTATTCGAAGATACATTTGTGAATCCCGTAGTAGTCGTTTCGGAAATAGTCGGTAGGGGTCGCCCTATGACTGCTACGACGGCGGCTGCGATCCCGCCGCTGCCGCCGGCTGCGACCAGCGCTCCGCCGGCCGGCACGGGGGGCGGACCGCCGCGCGCCGTAGCTCCTCGTCGCCGTCGTATTCTTTTTCTGGCAGTTTGGTATATCCTCCAGTATAATATTAATATTACGAGAACTGGCACGTAGAACGACGATGCTGTCGCAAAAATTTGGTAACCTACGTCTTGACTGACTACGCAGCGTAGGTCTTCTGAGACTCTTCGGTCCCAGTCGGGATCCTTCCATCCCAGCAGCGGTGCGATGCACACCAGAAAGCTCACAACCCACACGCAAGCTATCATAAGGCCTACTCGGCGCGCAGTTCTTGCGTGGATATAATCGATGTTTGTCACAGCCCAATACCTGTAAAAAAAGAGAATATAAAGTTTACACGTAGGTTAAGAAAAGGTATTTTTCTGTTTAGTTTCCATGTGTCCATAACGCTCACCTATCAAGTGCAATAGCAACTAGATGCAGGATGGAGGCGGTGCAGCACAGCACGTCTCCGGAGGTCCACATGTCGCAGAGCTCGGGGCCCAGCGTCCAGCGCTGCGCCACCTCGTACACGGCACCCAGCGGCATGACCAAGCACGCCACCAGCAGGTCGGCCACAGCCAGCGACAGAATCAGCTGGTTCGCCGCGCTGCGTAGGTGCCTCTCCAGCAGAATTGCTGCTATTACGAATACGTTTCCTAAAACAATATAAGCAGCTTTAATTGTGTAACGTTTTTATTTTTCGATTTGGATTTTCTCAAAAGAAGCCCGAGGTATGGATTTATACCCATAACATATACATAACGTCCGCGTCGGCCTAATCCTTCGGGGGAGAAATATAGGTGTCAGTTACGTAACCTTACATCAATATAGCAGTTCCTAATAGAATATAAACCGTATACCTACTGAAAGCATAGTCGAAAGTGTTAGTAGCAAAACTGAAACTAACTTGAACGACGTGCGTAACGTGCTCGTAAACAGCAAACTGCAATGGCCGACCAAAGTCAGCTACAAGTCCTACAACGCGGAGTTTCAAGTGTCGACGTTAGCACACGTTAGACCCATTCCGAAATTGCTGGACTATGCCGAGCGTCGAGTCAGCTAGAGTTGATGTATAGGTAGGTAGGTAATGGATGTTTTGTCCGAACAAACATTTTGTCAAATGGATATCAGTTACCATTTAACTTTTCGCCATTGAAATAGTTCGCGCCGTATAGTATAAATTTTCGGAATCGGTTCCATATTTTTCCAACGAAAATCCATTAATATTAAAGTGCGGAAATAGAGCAGCTATGAACGCTTTGAAATATGATGTGAAACCGTCCGCTACTGGCATACAAGGCCAAAGACTGATTGAACAAATGAAGTTCACCAAGATGTGTAGTGAGCAGTTTCTAGGAGAAATATTGAAAAAAATAATTTCTGTTTTATGAGTACCTAAGATGAATTAAATGTAGATTCTACAAACGGTCATATACGAAAGTCATAAGCTAAGTTTTAGCTATCGGTGAAGTTGATGCTAATAATGATTTTGTATCATGCACACCTACATGACTACAACGGGTTTTGTCGACGGAAGAATAGACAAAATTATAGATTGTGATTGTGAATCTACCATTTTCTCTATTCTTCCGTCTACAAAACGCGTGTTGGTCGCATAACATGATTACATGACGAATGACATACTTGAAACTACGTTGATAAAACAAATTATTATTATAAATCTAAACAAATACACAATTATGTTACTATCTAAGTACTCAAGTCACAGCAAAACGCTACTACAATATCAAAGGTGTATAATTACCAACTACAGTGGCGAGAATCAGTAGTCCCAGTACGACGGCCTTGGCGGCGGCGCGTACCAGCGCGGCCGGCGAGTCGAAGGGCGCGGCAGCCTCCCACCACGTCGCGTTGGGCACCACGGTGACGTTCCAGGCCGTGGGGTCCCACTCCGTGGCGTTCCACGTCGAGTTCTGCAGCGGCAGGCGAAGGTACAACGCCTCCCATTCAAGCAGCTCATCGCGGCCATCCGCGCCCTCCATGCCCTCTCACCGAGACTCCGTGTCGCATACTGGACATGATATTTGGCTAGTTAAAATTGAAGGTAAGGGGTTTCAATGTCAGGGAATTTGAGAGAGATGATCTAGTGCCAATTGTAATTGTATATAGTCAATATAGTAGATATAGTCAAATTAAAATTTTGCATGTAATATCAATATTATCAATTGACTGAATATTTTGAATTAGAGCAACACAACACCTACAGATTTTTGAAGTGAAACTTCTTAATCGGGTGGCGATTCGAAAATTGGACGAGACGTTAGAGTGAAATTTCAAAGACACGTCATCTTTAGACAGATTTTGTTACATGAGGGAGAAGAAAAATCTCTCATATTCTTTATTTTTAAGAAGTTTTACTCCTATCACATGTACGGTGCTGCACGCGCAATTTGAATGGCATGATTAAATACAAAAATAAAATTAAAAACTTTGCAATTGTGTCAAACCCTTCTTTAAGTAAGTGCTGAAACGCAGAGGTCAACGGCAAAGGCAACTTCTGCCGCCGACACGTCTCCGGCTGCCGTCGACAACGTGCCGCTCGTATATTTGAGCACCGAACTCAAATACACGAGCGGCGCGTTGTTGACGCCGCAGATAAAATAACGCCTGTTTACTTTCTGTGAATCACGCCTGTTTACTTGCTGAGAGCAAGTTACTAGACGTGATGTCAAAGAGTAAATGCTTGTGCATAACTAACACTGATAGAGTCCGTGGCACGGGCGCACCACATCAAATAACTTCATACCGCCCCAACTTCCAAGTAACTAAATAACAACCGGGGTGACAGCTACCGTTACATTTGAATGCGGCATAATTACGCAGATTCATTAGCAACCATTGTGGTACTCACTGTTCGTGTTGTATTTTCCTAAGAGACAGCTCAAAACTCGGTCCACCATCATTAATTGTAGTTTATTGCTTGCGTTCCAACCTGTAAACAAGAGAATATAGATTTAAGTCCCTTGTTGCTCCGTATCTTTGGATCTAAATCGTTATTGCTTCATATTTCACATTCAAACTCGGTATTTTCTCTCGAATTTTCTCATGATCTGAAAAACATTCGACTGAAAACAAATCACGGAGTGTGATCCAAAAATTGTATTTAGCCTTTAAATTATTAATCTATATTTGTTATCATGACTCAGTGCTAATATATCACTTTGATGGTGATATTAAAGGCTCCGATGTAAAGTAAATGCTGATAGAAATTAATATTTACACATTTTTTATATTTTGATAAATAAAAGGCGTGAATGCGTAAATATGTATCAACAGGCGAGGTATGTAGCGAGGCAAGGGCGACGCTCGGCGATCCTCACTGAGGGTCGTGAACTTTTAACTTTCACTACAACTCGCAGTTTACTTGATTATATTATTATCCCCTTTGCATATTCACGTCACGAATCTAATCAATGCTTCATAAATCGAATTAATGTCGAAATATCTTCACTCGATAATATTAATTTCGAAGCTTCAATAGTTTCAATATTCACAATATGGCCAGCGTCTCTTTTCAGTTTGAAATTTTGAATCGGTAACGTACGTGCATGAACTTGGAAAATGGAAGCTGGAGTTTCAATATCTAAGTTCACAGGCGCTTCACGTTCCAATAAAATAGGACGTTGGCATTTCTATGTACAGAACACACGTGTAGCTATATCCTTATGATATCTGCTCTCAGCAATATCCCAGAGATAATTGTTCCGAACTGAATGTTTTCTGATACGGCGCACGTGCGAAAGTTTTGTTATAACAAAATTGGTTCGCCATTTACAAAGTTACACGATTATAAGCAGACGGGATTCCAGATACGACTGCTTAGTTACTTTAACTGCAATAGTTTGCTTAACATGCTTACTTTGGCATTTAAATTGTTTTATTAAAAACTGACCAAGTACGTGTTGGACCACGAATAAAGGGTTCCGTAGTTGGGATTAATTTATTCTAAGAACAAACTTAACGTTCTTACCATACATTCCAACTGCAAATGTAAGTTAGAACTCGTTGTATATAACGCACAAAGTTGAGAGATTTACCTTGTTATTTCAAGACCTTCTTCCAAGACTCCTTAAAAGTTTTCCTGTCATCATCATCAGCCTATTAATGTTCCCACTGCTGGGACACAGGCCTCCTCTCTGTGAGAGGGAGTGGGCCGTAATCCACCACGCGGGCCCAGCGCGGGTTGGTAGATGTCACATAATATGTCTTCGAATGTTTGGTTCTTAGACATGCCGGTTTCCTCACGATGTTTTCCTTCACCGTTTTGAGAGCAGTGGTGATGAAATTATTTACACAAAGTAAAGTGCTTGGGTTCGAACCCACGACCTACAATTTGTAAGGGGCCGTTACCACTGGGCCACCACTGCTCTCCATAAAAGTTTTCCTGTAATCTATAGGTACCTAATAATTATAGAACCATTTTTTTTTTTCGAAATTATATGGTCAGTAGTTTTGAAGATGGTCAATTTTCATCAATTTTCTTAACTAACTTTAAAACTATATTATAATATTTTATAATTAAAAAAAAAAATTGACCTTCACAGTAAGCCCTTTCTTTTGATATGTCACAGCCTCACAGGGTTCAGTTTGCAAAACTTTTTTTTTTAAGTTTCTTATTTGTCTCCCAGTCGAAATTCATTTATTTACGATACACGTCCGTGTTTGGGTCACTGAAATTCATATGTGCAACTTAGTCGGACTATTAGATTCGGAGCAAATTGGCTGTGACAGACGGACAGACAGACATACGAGTGTCTTGTAATGGTTCCGTTTTTTCATTCGGATGTACGGAACCCTAAAAACTGGTCTTAACTAGTTGATTTATATTGCTTTATTGTCGCACAGAGTGAGAAGATCAATTAAACAATTAATGTCTGTTAGACAATGGATATAATTGTGCTTAAAAAACGGCGATAAAAGGGAACCATTAGAGATTTGAATTAAATTGCTTGTTTAAAATTGATGATTATTGCTTTTATAGGTGTCATCTTATTAGCATGATGGCTGGTTAATAATTACCATACTGTTATTATTTAACACAAAAGTATAATACATCTTTCATCATAATCAGCCTATTAATGTTCCCACTGCTGGGACACAGGCCTCCTCTCTGTGAGAGGGAAAGGCCCGTAATCTACCACGCGGGTCCAGTGCGGGTTGGTAGATGTCACATGTCTTCGAATTTTTTGATTCTAAGACAGTTTACTCACGATGTTTTCCTTCACCGTTATGATGAAATTATTTACACAAAGTAAAGCACCTGCTTGGGTTCGAACCCACGACCTATAACTCGTAAGTCGGAGCCGTTACCACTGGGCCACCACTGCTCTCTAATACAGCTTTATTAATATTATAAAGAGGTATTTGTTTGTTTGTATGTAGGAAGTAATCTCCGGAACTACCAGTCGGATTTGAAAAATTCTTTTTGAGTTGGATAGTCCAATTCTTGAGGAAGGTTATAGGCTCGCGGACGAAGTCGCGGGCAGAAGCTAGTCTATGATAATTACAATGCGAACAAGGATGACTGTTTAAGATTGGTGCCGAAGAAAGCATTGTCAGTCAAGGTAAACTGTAAACTTTATTTTTTGAAATATGAACCTTCAGTGGCAATAAGCGTTAATAATTTATGTTCGCAGAACTACCTGGTGCTTACGGGACTGAATTACCGAAAAACTTTTACTAGAGAGATCGAAAAGGGTTTTTTTTCATTTTAAGGTTCTTGAAAATATAATATAGGTAGATCCAGTTTGGACAATTACTTTGCAAAAATTTTGTTCGTTTTACAGTGTTTTTAACACGGTTTTAAACCTAATACCGTTGACCATCCGCGATAGTTAACTTTAGCGAACACGTAATGCCGGTAACCCTCCCGGAGGGTTCACTTTCAATATGTATGGCGGCATGGCATGGTATGAGTTCTATGAAAAGTGGGTGGAGTCGGAAGTGTTAAGGAGGAGGTCATGTCGCAGGCGAGACTAAACCAAACAGCTGTACCAAAACTACGCCCTACATTGAACAAACCGACTTCTAGCAATCACAGTTGCATATTCTGGTACGAAGTCAATAATTTCCGCGTACCTTGAATAATTTGCGTAGCTAACCACGAACAATTGGACAGTCAACAGCACATGATTGATATTGATTGTGTGGGTTTGTATCGCAGACTGACGGTGAGTGGACCTGCGTACCTTGTTGAGTAATACAATCGCTGAGCATCGATCGAATTACCGTGTGCATAAGGACGTAATATGAACATTGAACATACTTTGTCTGGATGCCAATTAGTTTTCCTCTTGATATTGTAACGAATATTTTGATCTTGTTAGATATTACTTAGAGCAATGGTGGCCCAGTGGTAACGGCACTGACTTACGAGTTGTAGGTCGTGGGTTCGAACCAAAGCAGGCGCTTTACTTTGTGTAAATAATTTCATCACCACTGCTCTTAAAACGGTGAAGGAAAACATCGTGAAGAAACCGTCATGTCTTAGACCCAAAAAAATCGAAGACAGTGACATCTACCAACCCGCATGGTAGATTACAGTCCACTCCCTCTCCCAGAGAGGAGGCCTGTGTCCCAGCAGTGGGAACATTAATAGCCTGATGATGATCTAAATATTTAGAGCCGTTTTCGAGAACGTGATTACAAATATATAAGCCTATTAGGCTGATTATGATTTATGATATGAGACTACTAGACAAATAAAACATCGTGAGGAAACCAGCTGCGCCCCGCGGTTTTACCCACATAAATCTCGATCCTTTGGGAGTATCGAAATAAAATATATTCTATGTTCCTGCTCCAGGTAATGGTCTCCCCATGTGCCAAATTTCATCTAAATCCGTACAGCCGTTTTAGCTTGAAAGCGTAACAAACAAACAAGCAAGCAAACTTACTTTCGCATTTATGTTAAATATTAGGGATAAAAGTCTAAAATCGCCAACACGTCTTGAGCAAGAGTGGTGATCAATGCTCGTGCCTTCTCTGTTTGAGTAAAAGCCTTTTCCTTGCAGCGGGACCATAATAGGCTAGCATTATTATTATTTTAGACTAAGCTGTTACATACACTTTTATTCGGCTACTTGTTATTTGGGATTCAAACTATATAAACGTTTCGTATCAACGGCTGTCGATTTATAAAACTCACAATTGGCTAAATTATTACCCTTGGTATTGTTGTTTTTGCTTTAGATCCAATAAAAGCGCTATCTTAAATTACTGAAACTACAATAACTAATCCAATTTCAGAAGTTGTATGAAACTGAGCACAAATTTAAGAAATCTTTGTTATTTTGTTAAACATTTTGGTATCTTTGGATGTGTTTTGATACGAGACGACACTCTGGGGACATATTGCTTGTACGCTGAAAATAAAGGCAGTTCAGTTATCTCTATTTGAACAGACTTCAGGCAGAGTGTCAATGGTATTAGTGTTCGAGAAAATGGGTACTTACGGACGGAGCGTTAAACCTGCTACGTATACCTATGTTTGATTTACAAACCCGTATGGCCTTCAAAATTATGATAATTAAGCCTGTCAGTTATGCGTCGTGTTTAAATGAAATATTTCACAATTTTCACTGCAACAATCAAATACTCCTGAATAATGCAAAAATATCATGTGACATGCAAATATGTTCGCGCTACAAAAATAACAGCACGTCGTAAATAATCTGAGTATCAGAATAGAGCGCTTTTGCACGCACGTCCCATTTAGCTAAGTCTTTTCACGCCACTGTTGAGTTTAAAAACCTTTTTCAGGATTCACGTTTTCCGTTTTCCGACATACTTTTTGCTTTCCTCAGAGAGTTTTGAAAGCCTGTTCAGTGTTCAGTGCCTTTGTGATTTAATTTGCTGCTGTAAGCGATTACTTCAGTAAAGCAATCGTAACTGCTAATAATATGAAATTTGTCAGAGAGAGCGTTATTAGTGCCATGCGGATTAGTTCATGCACGGAATTGGCGTATGCGTGAGAAAATCTGTTTTCATCTCTCATGCTCGGAAAGTAGTGTTTGTTTGATCCGAGTAGCGGGTGGAAAACGCTGCTTCCCGCCGCTAGGGCGTTAATGAATTAAAAAAATAGAACTTTTGGTTAGGTAGTCTGCTACGAAACTTTTTACATGAAGAATATCGAATAGAATAAAAACAAAAAAGCTGCGGCAGTGTTTCCACTTACGTTTTTGGTTTTTCCCCAGTTTCTTAATGAATTATCCCTAAAATTCCCTAAAAACTATAAAAATTCCTTGGTTTAGGGAATTTTTCATTTTTATAGCATACATACCTAGAAAACATTCATTATAAATCGAGAGAGACGAAACAAACCAACTCTAGGTATAATGCGACTTATTTCCGATGTCGTCTTTAGCCACAGAAATAGTACTATTAACAATAACATGGTAAACTAAAATTAGACGTATTACAATTATTACAAGTTTCAGGGAATCCCCTTTATTCAATCGGTGGTGCCATAGAGTAAAGTAGTACATCGGGTGCTGCCTAGTATAAACAATAGGGCTACCAACTCAAGTTAAATTTTTCCTTAAAATTCCCTAAATCCCTGCCAAAATAAAATATCCCTATACCATGCTTATTACTAGCCATTTTTCCCAAAAAAAGGGAGAAATCCCTAAAAGTGGAAACACTGGGCTCCGGTCTTGTGACGTATTTTTTTTTACAATGCATTTGCTCGAAAAGGGCGTTTTCCAAGCAGTCAATTTGTGCGGAAAGTATCACTTTTTTTGACTAGGGCTTTTTACTTTTCAGTTTTTTTTTTAATTTTTGAATCCGACGTCTGCCCGACGCGACGCAAAGAGTTTTCATTATTTGAGAAAAGTTTTACAAATTAAATGATGATGATGATGTTGATGACGATGACGATGGCGATGGCGATGTAGATAATGTTGGTGGTGAAGATAATGTTGGCGATGGCGATGGCGATGGCGATGACGATGGCGATGGTGATGGCAAAGTCGAAGTCGAAGTCGAAGTCGAAGTCAAAGTCAAAGTCAAAGTCAAAGTCAAAGTCAAAGTTAAAGTCAAAGTCAAAGTCAAAGTCAAAGTCAAAGTCAAAGTCAACGTCAAAGTCAAAGTCAAAGTCAAAGTCAAAGTCAAAGTCAACGTCAACGTCAAAGTCAAAGTCAAAGGCAAAGTCAAAGTCAACGTCAAAGGCAAAGGCAAAGTCAAAGTCAAAGTCAAAAAGTCAAAGTTATAAATAATGTTTATATCATTTATATCAAATGTCAGCCAATATGTTAGATGTTAAACATATACTGTGAAGGTCGATAGTTTTTTTGTTTCCTCGCACAATGCATAGTAAAACGTTGTATGATACACGCGCGTCAGATGATTTCCGCACTTGTAGCATAAATAACTATTTTGCCCCATTTCTGCAACTGTTTTTATTGTTACACTCCTGCTAGTACACAGAACCTACTTAATTTATATACCATTGTATAGATGATTAAATGGAGCTTAATACTGTACTTTTTACCAATTGATATAATGCAGCAGAAATGAAAAAAACATCAAAATAGTTGAAAAAAAATTCCTGTCCGTCAATTTATGAACCTTGAAAATATTGTAGCTTGCGATAAAATCAATTAATTGAGTCAATTTTTTTTTATACATTCGTATCGGCCATAGAAGGAACCCTATTGAAAATGGCTCTTTTATTCATAGTAGTTTCATTATAATTAATAAAATACTAACTAAAATATAATATCTTTATCCATGTCTTTATATAAATATTTCCAACCTTGACTCGTGTTGCCTAGCAACCCACAACGTAAATATCTAAATAAATAGTCTTTGACATTAGGTAAAGGTTGCGAGGTTAGAAATTTACCCATATTGATGGGTAAAACAGCAGTCAAAACATACTTCATGAAAAGTGATAAATTGGTAATTTTTGTTAGAAACTATGTTTTGAATTTATTTTTCGTTTATGAATGTGTGTTATGAGGTGTGCACTTTTGGAATTTCCAAACTATTACTTTCCTTATATTCGAAATGAAAAGTAGAGTGTTTAACACGGGTGAAAGACATCAAATACCTCGTATGGGAATTGATTTCTTTCGACCCTTGTATAACAATCTACCATTTTAGTTTTAGTTTTATTTATTCATAAACAATTTACATTGTGTTTAATCCAGGCATATAATCCACTCAGACTATAATCCGAATGATCTCTATTTAAACTTAGTATAAAATGAAGTCGCTTTTTGTGTCCGCTTAGATCTTCTTAACTGTAAAATGGATTTTGTTGCGGTTTTTACCAGCATGAATATATTCATATTAAACCGAGATATGGCACAGAAATCTCCATTTTTGGACATGTCGCCATTGTACCCGTGCAAAGCAGGGGCGGGTCGTTAGGTACCAAAATGACCTTACTATAGGCTGTAAGAAATCATCAAGCAAGTCTTTTTAAAAATTTTTAAAAAAAAAATGTTCGCAACCAGACCGGACTCTCCCTTTCGAGGACACTGGGTGGGGACAGTTATAGGTCTACATAACTATATAAAAAAATATGACTAAACTAACAATACTAACCTACATTAAGCGCCATTGTTACTAAAACCAATATACTAACAAAAATACGGATTATGGACCCTGTAGTCTGAAATAAACTTTATTTTATTTTAGATTGATTCTCCCGTGTAAACTGTGTTATTTAAAGTACATGGGGTACTTTATGGTCGTTTAGAGGCATGAGGAACAGGGTGTAAATTTCTCTCATCCTCTATAGAAAAGGGAGGATCCTCTTACCAGACGGGTGTCGTGTCTGGCGGGCAACCGCCCAACTGTTAATGTCGTATAGTCTTATGTTATGTCATTCACGCGGTAAACTAATTGCGCGATGCAGGATTTTTGTGTGACGTCAGCGCTTTGATGCGTCGTTGTTCGCATGTACCGATGTAGATGCCGCTCCAGTATCATGGGCTACCAGGTATCCGATAAAGCTGTATTAGTATCTGATAGATACATACTATAGGTCATCCTTTGTAATATAATGCACCTAGTAATCCTTACGACACGTATTAGAGCGATCTGTTCAAAGCCGGGCTTACACCGGATGCTCATAGGATATTATTAGCAATATCACTTAGTGCGGTAGTCAATGAGACCCCATATAATATGGAGCTAAGTAACAACTAAGTAGATTTAACTTGTCATGAGGAAATGCTATTGGCTGAAACAGGATAGTCATGCATCAAGATGATAGAAGGCATATTAAATAGCTATTTGTTTATGCAAGGAATATTAACTCTAATGTATATGAGAGAGGAGGTCATACACATATTAAGTTGCATAAATAAGTTAGTGATTTATTTATTTTGATGTTCAGATGTTTGTTAGCGTTTGTTTTCTGTGTCTGTGTTAGATGGGGTGTCACCCCATCGACGCGCAATCTGTTACGGTTACAGGTAACAGCTGTGTTACCATGGATTGAGTACATGATTCTGGACCTCCTTGCGTTGACAATTATTGTCAGTTATTCTGCTGTTCCATAAATTTTGACTGGGTAGGTATTGCACTTTTGTAGGAAACAGCAGATAAAAAAAAAAAAACCGAATAATAATTTCAAATCAGGGGTTCAGAATCATGTACTGAACCCATGGTATCAGTTTTCGTGTCGATGTTCCTGCCATCATGAATAATATTAGTACAGATATAGATATGACTTTTCATTGTTAATATTATATTTTCATACAGCCAGCGCCGCGGCCGCAGAGTGATAATTTCCGCAAATTGAAGTCTGAAATGTACCACCATTTGCAATTCAAATAAAACTCATGTTTATTGTTGTTTTTCATTGTTTTCAATTCATTAATTTGCGGCAATTACTGTTTGATCAATATTAATTACTTATCTTCTTTCATATTCATTGGTTGACTAAAAGCAGGAGCTCGTGGCTAAGTTATAACAGCCGCACGGGGCGTTCCATCAGGTTAAGCTACGCTTGCCGGGGTTGGTTCGTGGATAGGTGACCATCTCTCATACCGAGACTCCTCCGTGCCTCGGAAAGCACGTTAAGCCGTTGGTCCCGGCTGTCATTCGTGGATCTTTGACCGTCGTTACGGGTCGTCAGAAGGCCGAAAGTCTGACAACCAGTCTTACCAAGGGGTATCGTATTACCCAGTTACTGGGTGGTGGAAGTCAGATAGGCAGTCGCTCCATGTAAAATACTGGTATTCAGCTGCATTAGCTTGGACTGGAAGCCGACGACAACATATTAAGCAGATTGACTGTTTGATCAATATTAATTACTTATCTTCATGTCTTCTTCTTTCGTGTCCATTGGTTGACTCAAAGACTAAAGCAGTCGCCGCGAGCTAGCACTTACCTATGTATGGTGCACACTTATGAAGGAAGCTTTACAACCAATCCAGACAATTTTATATGATCAAAGTAATAGTACTTTGAAAAACACTAGGAGCACTTGTACAGACAAGTGCTCCTAGTGTTTTTTTTTTCTTGTGATTCTAATATTGATTTCTTCAGTCTTTCTATTCTGATTCTAACATTCGCAGAAATGCCGCAGTTCGAGTGGGGTAATATAAAGAAATTAACTTTTTTGAACAAGAGCGAACGGAATAACAACATTTTCTTCTCACTTACATCTTAAAACATTTTTCAAATCAGCGCTGAAGTTTCACCAGTGAGTCTGCCCACACCTGCAGATATCAAAGCGTGATAGCTCCGCATAATTCGGTCAAGTTTGAGTCATACTACCCGTTTGTTTTGTAGCCCAACTTAATGAGTTGTTGTCTGAAAGCATTTGTTTACAAACCACAATCGAAAGTTTGTAAACATTTTGCTATAACTGAAATCGAATTTAAACCCGCTATTGAAAGTCTTCGCCATTTCTAAACGAATGTTACAAAAAAGATTTGGTTTTTTGTATGTTTGTTTGTTACGCTTTCACGCTAAACGGATTTAGATGAAATTTGGCACATGGGTAGACCTTTTTTTTTGTGTGGGTAATCATCAAATGACTTCTGCCGCTCTGGGCGGAGACTAAAACCCACCCGTGTTCCTTCCTTTGCCTTGCCAGGGGCCCACATGGATAAACCTTAGACCATGATCTGGATTAAAACATAGGATACTTTTTATCCCGATATTCCTACGGGATCAAGACTTATGCGGGTGACACCGCGAGTTGCAGCTTTTGTAGGAAAATAAATAATGTTTTGCTATCGGAAAAGGGCAGGTTGATGTGGTTATTATTATTTCTTTGCGTATAGATTATAGATCGGTATTTACTAAATGGTAACCTATCCGAATATGCGCAATCATTTTCCTACTTCAGGTTTTCCTGCCATAACTTTATAAGTATCTTACTTTCCTCATATCCCCACTGCATTTGACTGGGGTGAATGAGCAAGCAAACTCCAAAAAAACCACTTGACCCGCTTTAGCAATTTGCGGTAAGTCTTGCAAAAATGACAACAAAACAAAGTTACGGCGCCGTAAATAAATAAATATCACGTCTTGGGCCCGGGCTCCCACTGACATCCTACAAATCCCGGGCTTAACGTATGACATGACAAAAATGTTACACACGCGTTATTCCCGACTTGCCGAAAGACGTCAAAAGGATTTCTTGTTCCCAAGCCCGCAAAACGTAAACGTTCAACAATTGGATCATTCAACATCATAAATATACTTAGTTAGTTTTGTTTATGGCACCGCTCATAGAATATTGGTTTATTTCGTTTATTTCTGTGCGAGGCTCGCCTTTGAACGGTTTTCGACACCCGACATACAGTCTGCTCGTAACTCTATACGTAAACTGACAATAAATATAAACTGTTATATAAAAACCGGGATTACGTTATTCCTTCTGCGTCGAGTTATTTATTATTCTAACATTACTGATGATATATTTCAAAGTTCAATTCGTATATTTTCTATTACACCTTACTTGCACTTACAATAAGTACGTGCTTATGAAAAATCTTTAATTTATTAGTGCCGCCCGCGCGTGTCATGCAATCAATACTCTTTTTACGACATCATTCGGATATTTTTTCTCATCCGCAAAACTTTTAGATCGAAATCGAAAAGTTTTAAGTAATAATAAGTTTTCTGATTTAATTCGGGTCGAATGGTGGACTTTGAATTGAACGTTTTGGCTTTTGTGTATAGATTCAGTGTTATAATTGCAATAATTCATTATTAATATTCTAGTTCACTTGTTAGCCATATTTCTTATTTCCATATAGTAATATTACGAGTACCTAATTAATCAAAACAGGTAAATATGTAACTTTTTGAATGAACGCTCATTTCTATCAACAAATGTTAAATTGAGTCGACACAGGGACACAGGGACTATAGATAGATATAAGATAGAATACTCTTTATTATGTACTCCATAAAAACGCAAGCTGTACGCTATACGTAAGCATCTCAAAATCATAAAGTTAGTCTTACTCCCCACCTCATTTTTTACTCACTTCCATTTCACCAATAGTTAAACTGTGATGATCGGTTACCGGCTGAGATGCTAGAACTCCCTTTTTCCCTCGCGTGATAGATTGAGTGTTTTCTATAACAGGAAGGTTAATAAATAATCAAGTTACTGTTTGTAAGTAAAAGCCTACCGCTGACCTCAAACCAATTTATTCCCAGTGGGTGTATTCGGAAAGATAAATTATACCAATCACTTGAAATATCGTTATTGGTATTATTTTTATTACCAAATATAACACGCAATTACCAAGCCTAAACTAGGTTTAATGTCACCCACCCGCCGCTCCCTTGACGTAGATTTTTGTCAACCTTGATCGATACAGTACCCTTTACCCATGCTTTTTCACGTCAGGAAGATTAATCTGTTGCGATGTAATCATCCTCTCATCAAACACTTTCTGCTCCCCAGATTGCATTTGAAAAATCGTAAGATTAAGAAAGTAGAAATGCAAGATACAAAATCATGGTGGAAATAAAAATTCCTCTTAGTCTTATTTGTTTGTAGGTAAAGAACCTGTAATAAAACAAAAGGAACTCATGGAAATAAAAAGTATCGACTAATTGAACATATTCGAAGCGGAGAACAATCGTGCAGGTTGCAGCGGAGCGTTAGAAAGTGCAATTAGTGAGGGCAGCAAACGTGCCCCGCGCCCGACCGGCGTAGCAAACCCAACGCGCTAATAGCGTATATAACAAAAAACTTACGAGGTAACATATTAAACTACGTTTTTAGGACATAGCTCTATAAATAATTTAATGAAAGGGTTGCGCAGAGGTGTACCTTTTAGTACACCCACATTTCGCCAATTATGTTTAAGTCCCATGTAATAGGGGACGAGCCTATTGCCATCAACCGGGCACAAATTCAGACTCCGAGCCCCAAAAACCCAATAACACTTTGCCCGACCTGTAAATCGAACCCAGGTCCTCATGGTCAGCAGTAGCTCTTGCGACCACTGCCCCACCCTTCAGGGAAACAAGGCATGACGTTATGATGAAGGAGTTACTGGAATTTATTTTCGAAAGATTGGCTGTAAACTTGGTAGGTGTGCATTGGTACTGCCAGAAGTATATTTATTAAACATAATTATGAAACTTTACGGACTTAATACCTGTGGCTTTTTCTACCAGCCAACCTTAGGGTGATGCAGCGACAAAACATGCCAGGTGCAACATAGGGATAGATAACTCGAAAAAGTTTAAATACTAATACATACCCTATAAACAGAATAAACTTTTCTCAAACATGCTTGGAACATTATTTTGACAACCTTCTTCGAGATAAGTCGAAATTGCTATACTGGTCAAAATCCCGGCCAGCTATCTTAGTATGAAAATCCATATTATCTGTCGTGTTTAGCGGTCAAATAAATTATTGGCAGTGTATAGAGTGCCACCAGTGGCACTCTATCCCTATCGGATAAAGTGCCACTACAGGCACCCTAGTAATACCGCCTCGGCCCGGCTAAAGTGCCGCATGCATTGGATTGTCATTGTCACTGTCACTAAGTCACGTCACTTGGTATTTTGTTTGATTGTCGAGGTTAGATCGCTGTAAAACACCACATTCCCAAAACATTACATTCTCTTGTGCCTAAACGGACCCTGGCACTTCGCCGGCCGCTACCGCGGCACCGCTCGCTACGCTCGCTCGGCTCGTGCGTTGTGTGGTCACAGTTCTAACCTAACCTAACCTAATTATCAAGTGACAGTGACAATGCAACGCTCACGGCGCCCTAGCCACGCCGAGGCAGTGACACTAGAGTGCCACAAGAAACTCGCGGCACTCTATACACTTCGTAAATTATTATGAAAACTCATATCTATCGTGTTATTTAACACGACAGATATATAAAATGGAACTAACTTTTTACTTCAACACATGGCAACCAAGGAGGTAACTTATCAGAGTTTTTTTTTATGTCGAACTGGCTTAGCAAATAGAGATGTTTAAAGTAAAGAAGAAAGAAATGAACATATTGGCGCGTGAACAATTTTCACGAACGGACTCACGATGTGTGCCTCGGCTTCGCCTCAGCCCACATTTTCACAATCGTCCATCAATTGCTGGCCTAGATAGTAATGTACTACTGTCGGAGAAATAACGATAGGTATTAGAGGGGAAAACAAATCCAGCAAATCAGCGCAGCAATGATTCTACCAACCTCTTACGAATATGTTCACGTGCCTTCACTTTGAAAGATATCTGACTGGTTGCCGTTCAGAGGGAGCGCATTCCAAAGAAATACTGCCTGTTCAAAAAAAGAAGAGTGAATAAAACCTGAGCGGTGAGAATTACATCGTAGAAGACGATTGTTGGGGAACAAAGATTTTTAGTATGGGCAGAGCATAGGTATTGAACATGGGAAGTCAGGTAAGAACTAGAAGAGGCTTTGTCGAGTATAGAATACAATATAGACCGACCCCTAGCCTAGTAAATGACTCAATATTTCACCGAATGCCTGTTTCGACTTAAAAGAAGCACGTATTTGATATACCTAAGTAGCCAAACCTAACTAGTACGTGTCCACATTAAAGTTTTACGAGCATTTCAACAAATATAGCTAGCCTGAATTTTTTGCGTCCTTTAAGGATTAATGAAATGTTTTCAGATGAAATGAAATGAAATTGTTTATTCTGTAAATAGGATATCGGAATCACTTTTACACGTCAATTTAAAAAAAAAAATTTAAAATAAGCTAGATGAGGTCGGCGTTTCCTAACTGACTACTCTGAGAAGAAAGGCCGAAACAAACTCAGAGGTCACGGTCTCTTTTAAAGTCCAGACATAATCTTGGTCAAGCCATATGAGAACCATGTAGATTAGTGTCTGAAATGGTCTTTTGAGGAAAGAACCACACAGATTTGAGTGGACCTGTCCAGTCAGTGCAAGCATTTGTCAGTAATCGTGGAGCTCACTCAGAGCTTAAGGAGCTCAACTCGACGAACAATACCAAAGAAAGGACATTTGGGTAGGCCGCATCAACTACTCAAACTGCCAGACCATCATTAAAACTAACAGTGAAATAAAATAAAAATAAAAAACATTAAAGAGAAAAAAAATTAAAATACCCACATAGTCCTCACATTCACAATAATTAAAATAATATTATACTTTACAAAGTAATCATGTCATTTTGTATAATATAATTTGATTATATTATTATTTTAAGTATATGTTTTATTATTCTATGTAAATATTTTTAAATCTGGTTTAATTGATGATTATAAGTAACAATTAAAATATCAAGTTTTATGGTTTTATCACAAGGTATAGCAGAGCGAGCAGCTCAATCCCAAGCTTTTTTATCTTCTAAATAATCTGAAATTTTATAGTACCCTTTTTTACAAAGTTTGGTTTTAATACAGTTTTTAAATCGTTTAATGGGTAAGTTTCGAATGTCAATGGGAAGTTTGTTGTAAAAGCGTATACATTGACCCATGAACGAGTTGCCTACTCTGTGAAGACGTGTGCGATGTACAGCAAGGTTGTGTTTATTCCTGGTATTTAAACTATGAACATCGGACATTTTCTTAAAATTTGATATATTTTTTTGTACATACAATAGGTTTTCAAAAATATATTGTGAGGCTACAGTCAGAATATTTATTTCTCTGAATTTCTCTCGAAGGGAATCTCTTGGACCTAGGTTGTAAATGGCTCGAACAGCCCTTTTCTGTAGAACAAAGATAGAATTAATGTCCGCACAGGTTCCCCAGAGAAGAATCCCATAAGACATCAGACTATGAAAATAACTAAAATAAACAATTCTGGCTGTATCTACGTCAGTTATCTGCCTAATTTTTTTAACAGCATATGCGGCTGAACTAAGCCTTCCTGACAATTTTTCTATGTGTGGGCCCCATTGTAATCTACCGTCAATAGTTATTCCAAGAAAAACTGTTGACTCAACAGGGTCCAACTCTATTCCATTAACTTGAACATTGGTAGTTAGTTGCCTGACATTTGGCGTTGAAAATTTAATGAGTTTAGTCTTTTTTTCGTTCAGGAGAAGATTATTTACATTAAACCAATGCACAACTTTAGAGAGTGCATCGTTAACTTGATCAAAGTTGACTAACTGACGTTTGATTTTAAAAATGAGGGATGTGTCATCTGCGAATAATACGATCTTGTGATTATCCCTTATGTGGTAAGGTAAGTCATTAATATAAATTAGAAATAAGAAAGGACCTAGAATTGAACCCTGCGGAACGCCCATGGTGACCGCAGATCCTGCAGATCTCTTGCCATTAACATCGACCCTCTGAATTCTGTTGTTCAGATAAGAAGTCAGAAGGTCAAGAGCCTTGTCCCTCATACCATAGTGGTGCAGTTTCCTGATGAGTGTATCATGATGTACGCAATCGAAGGCCTTGGACAAATCACAGAAAATGCCAAGAGCATCCTGCGACTCCTCCCAGGCCTCGAATATGCTCTTCAGTAATTCCACGCCCGCGTCTGTAGTGGAACAAACTGTAGTGTAAAGCCAAACTGTTTCAGATGAAGTAAATTATGTGCATTGAAATGCCCTAACATTTGTTTCAAAATTATAGATATTCAAAATAACGCTATTTATGGCTATAAACAAACTTAATACATTTTTGGAACTTCTTAGGAGGGGAAATGTCAAGGACGCGTCACGTTTAGACACATTTCGTTACATGAGAGAGAAGAAAGATATCTCTCTCTGTCCCTCCCACTAAATCTCTCTTAAGCTTTGTGCAGACCAGCGAGACGTGTTGCGCGACGCGACACCGGTTATTGTTATACCGTGAAGTTTTCTTAGAAATTGTATTGTTCGGGTCACGTCGCGCGACAAGTCGCGCTGGTCTGCAAAAGCTTTTATTCTTTATTTGTTTATAAGTTTCACTTCTCTATCACGTGTACGGTATGTACCTACTGCACGCGTAATTCCAAAAATTGGTATTTACCTACCTACATCAATATCCATCTACACTGGCCTTCAAAACTTAGTACCACACTTTTCAAATTGCTATTTCTACAAAACTATAGAAGTCAGAATAAAAATAAAAATAAACTTTTTATAACTAATTTCATAAATTTTCTTTGAAATTATAGTTTATTATACATTAGTATTTTTTAACTTAAAAAAAGGTAAAAACCAAAAACACCCATTTTTCACTTACTGGAAATAAACTCAAACAACATTTTTATGCATGTTTTACGCCTTATTTGCATTTTAATAACTGCTATTGCCTCCTCGGGATATGATTACCCGATTTGGCATACTGAAGACGATGTTTCGGAGGCGATGACGCTCCCATCCTTCCATCAGGGCCTGTTTTTGGGCCCTGAGGGTGACGGGAGGTGGTCTGTGGCTTCTGACCAGCCTCCCGAGCTCATCCTAGGCATGTTCGATCGGGTTGAGATCAGGACTTCTTGATGGCCAAGCCATCAAGTTGATACGAACCTCCTGAATGTACTCTTGTACGACCCGAGCGGTGTGTGGCCTGGCGTTATCCTGCATCAGTATCAATGCATTCACCCATACACTCACGCACTTTACACTTTTAACTTGTTTTTTATTTTTTTATTTGAATATCTTTTATTGTAGTACAATATGTTTTGTTGTGTGCCTTTGTCTGTGTCTGTGCTAAATAAATTTAATTTCTTTCTTTATTTATTTCTTTCTTCCTTTCTTTCTTTCTTTCTTTCTTTCTTTCTTTATTTCTTTCTTTCTTTCTTTCTTCCTTTCTTTCTTTCTTTCTTTCTTTCTTTCTTTCTTTCTTTCTTTCTTTCTTTCTTTCTTTCCATATTTACCAAATATGGCCCTGACCTGCATACTCATTAAGGATCTCTTGTGCATATTTTTCCCCAGTCAGGGTGCCATTTTCTATGGCCACCAGCTCTGTGCGACCTTCTGAAGATATGCCAGCCTATAAAGTATGTATACATGTATAGAGCCTCTACCGTATTGGACTCTTTCTATGAAGTAGACTTGAATGTATCGCTCACCAGGTCGCCTGTACACTCTTTGCCTTCCATCGGAAGGGACTAGTGAGAATCGAGACTCATCAGTGAACTTTAAATATCTTGCGTACTTTAAAAGTTATTGCAAGTTCAAAAAGTGTGGTACTAACTTTTGAAGATCAGTGTAGTTACTTTCATATAATAATGCACCTTATCTATCTAAATTAAGAGATATTTTAATATAAAAATCATTGGACATAGTTTTCACAAACCCCGGAAAGTTAATCTGTAACTTGGTTTTGATTTAGTGGATTCACAAAGTAATATAATTTATCCTTGCCGCTGTGGAGCGCTATCCCAGCTGTGCCGGAATACACTACTTTTAAAAATGTAAGTACGTGCACATTTGAATGAGTTATTAGAACATAAATCTTCCAGCTAGTCTTTATTTTACACTAGTGCTGATTCTACAAATTCATCTACTCTAACACTTTTCTAGCAGAAGACTTCATTTCATTTTAATAACATAACATCACGCCTTGTTTCCCCGAAGAATTGGGCAGAGCTATACCTGTAGTACACCCACACTTTCCCAGTTATATTGAAGTCCCATGTAATAGGGGGCGAGGCTATTACCATCAACCGGGCACAAATCCAGACACCAGAATGCTACTGAGAAATTCTAGATAGGAAAACCCAGTAACACTTTGCCCAACCTGGGAATTGGACTCAGGACCTCATCGTCAACAGTAGCGCTTGTGACCACTTCACCAACAAAGCAGGCATTTTAATAAATAAGTCATAAATTATTCTGATGAACCATTCTGCGGGTAAACATGAATCTGGTAACTTCTTCATCTTTATAAAGTCGTAAGAAAGTTACGTGTATGATTATTTAATGGAAGTTATGTACTTAAGTATGCCATAAAACCTCAAGCGTGTAGAAACTTTTTGTTTAATATTACACCCGGCGCTACCTACTCTCATAAATCACAATGAACCGGTTTTTCTTTATGAACATAATTTTGGTAGGTTTACCTCACATTACTTAACATTGTGTGCTATCGAGCCAAATGGGAAATGGGCTTTTCTGAAACGGTTTGGAAAAGTCCTTTCAAACAATTTTCATTGAAATCCGATGCAAATAACAATTAACTCCTCGCCGAGCCGACGACGACTTCTATTTCCTATAGAACTTAATTTAAAGGCAGTTAGAACTTTTCACTTCATTAGCGTTCAGAAACTAAATTCGAATTGCAAAGTTGAAAAGGTCGCATATTTATTTTTGCCATTTGGTTCAGAATTAAATTTTGAAATTAGTATTGTTGCAATTGTAGATCATTCTAATAACGGTAGTTTAGAATTATTGGCCCATGTTGTTGGCATATCGTAGTTATTTGACACATCATTATGAATATCATATTCGAACCCAATAATAGCAATATGGCGGAAAGTAGGTAATAATTTTAGTATTCAATACTGTTGGGAATTATGTAAATATTGATCATTCGAGTGTAATTTATGAATTGAATAGCGCTATAGCACTGGCATTACCAATATATAAGTAGAATCAATCATAATTGAAATTGCCTCGTTGGTTTACGGTCGCAAGCGCAACTGCTAAGCGTCCTCCCGGGTTCGATCCTCGGTTAAGGCAAAGTTTTACTGGGTTTTTCCTTACAGAAATTATCAGTAGCAGCCTAGCAGCCTTATTCTGGATTTTGCCTGGAAATTGATTGGTAAGTAATTAGCTCCGTAGCTTGCCCTCTATTACATGAAACTTTAACATAACTGGCGAAATGTGTTTGTACTGTTAGGTATACCTACTTTGGCGAATACAGGCCAGGATATTCTGCTATCTATGACAAAATTTATATCAGAAGCCATTACCGTTGTTCTTTCCTAGGTCGTTATTATCTGTGCCTCGAGTTTGTTATCGGAAGATGTGAACACCAGTGACGGTCACGAATCGAATTTAAAACAGGCTATTATGTACCCACTACCTCCGAAACCGATTATTTTAAATTTTAATATGCCGTAAAATCTCACCTTGATCGTTATTGTATTGACGCTTTTGAAATTAGCTTGATATCCCGCTAGATTAAGGTAGTTTGGTTTAGCTGGGGATATTGGCGAAAACACTTAATGATACATTTTTTCGTTGTGATTGAACCAAACAACCTAGTCACCAAATCATTACGTGAAAAGAAACTGAAAGCAACTTCGCAACTTTTAAATAAAAATATAAAAAGAAATACTCGAGAATGGAAAAACTTGAAGGCCACAACATGAAAAAGGTTCCTGTTATAATGTCGGTTATTTTTAGAGAGAAACATTTGTTAGGTATAACTATACGTCGATTCATGCAGCCTGCAGATGAAGTGATTTTGATTAGCATACAGTTGGCCTATTTGTTAAGCACTCGTTTCAACCCGCATCCTTCAAAATAGGTCACGCAGATGTAATCACGTAATCCATCAATATCCTTGTTTATTTTCTGTGTATGTAAAAATAATATTATGAAATATATTTCGACACAACATTAGTCGGGAATGTGGTTTGATCTTGTATCTCGTTATAGACTTAGGAATGTATAGGTATAACTAACCTAACTCCTTATAAATGTAGTAAGTGCTAGTAACATATGAAGAGTTAGAAATAATATTAGACTTTTAAACAAACCATTTTTACAGTCCGTTCAACCGATTCTGACTTATATACCGTAGGCATAAGGATGGCGTTAAAAGCAAAAAAGTGGTTACAATACCAGCTGTTTACTGCAGCTGCCATTTGTCATGCCACCAACGCAATTGAAGTGAACATCGGTTGAACGGACTGTAAAAAAGGTTAATTTAAATGTCTAATCTTATTTCAAATGGAGATTAGGTAGTGATAGTCAGACAGTATCCATTTGGCTTCATCATTTTAGCAGAAAGACGTCCACTGCTAGACAAAGGCCTTGGCGTCCCCCAAACACCGTGCACCGCCACTTCGATCGGTTCTGTGCTCCTCGCATCCAGCGGATTCCTGCGGCCTTCCATTTGGTTTATTAGGTATTTAATATCAATACCGCTACAGGAAAACCCTTTTGTTTTACAAAAATATTGAGAAATTCAGTAGGTAGGTATATTTATTTTTACTAAATTCTTTTGGGAGGTCAATTTCAAAAGTGAGCTTGCTAGGTTATTGATTCAAAATATTAAAACTTAGTTTTTGCTGAACGACGCGCGACGTACAGAGACCATCGGAAACCACTCAAGTAGGACTTATTTTGTATACATAAAACACTTTATGCATAGTAACTCGGGTTTATAGACGCTGCTAGCCATCTTATGACACACTTTCGGAGTCCCCATTTACTACACCCGCGGGAAAAAGGGGTTAGTAGGTATTTCCCCACTGTTCTCTAAACTAAAAAAACATTCATTATCCTTATTCCATCCAGTTACAAAATAAATTCCTTATTATTTCATTATTCCTTATTAACTGATTCTATAATAAATAAAATAAAATAAAAATAAAAATATTTTATTCTCAGGCAACGAAGGCCCATATTGTTAGTTACAAAAAGCTTAAAAAGTATGTTAGTAGGTACAAAAATAAAATAATATAAAAATAAAATAGAAAACAATGTCGATTCATCAACCCGCCCCTCTCACATGCAGATTGATGAATCGTCTATCCGTCGTCGTCTAATCGTCTAATCTATACTGAACCAGCTTTGCGCAACACCTCTTATGAGCATATTTATAACTACGTAATTACAGACCTAATTTCACCCGAATATGCTAGCGCAGAATCTTATTAAAGCTAAGTTCTGAAGCTGTGCCTGCATGAGCCTAATTAGTTATTCGGCGAGACTGACGCAAGCGAAATGGGTTTTTGCTTATTTACATTATTATACAACACAATATCCCTTGATAGGTGATATTATGTAACACAAAGGGGATTGAAGAGAAATTTGTTAAATACAATTAATTCTTTTTTATACCTTCGCCAGTATTTAAATTCTATACTTTATCAAGTCAGGACAGATTTTTTAAGCTATTGCATAGCTTCTATCGCGGGCCTTGAGCGTGGAGACCTAATCCAGAAATTCCGTAACGAAAATACGAGTACCTACGGAGAGTGTTTTGTATTGAAAATTATGTTTAACTGCTTGACAACAAAGTTCAAAACTTAGACGAATGATACGAGAGTGTTGTATTGAAAATTATGTTTAACTGTTTGACAACAAAGTTCAAATTTACTTAGACGAATGATACGAGAGTGTTGTATTGAAAATTATGTTTAACTGTTTGACAATAAAGTTCAAATTTACTTAGACGAATGATCCTTGACTATTAATAGTTAAATTAAAACCTTTTTATTAGTTTGATGTTCCCATTACGTTGTGTCAAGTTTTAAAAACTATAAATGTTCCTGTCAATGTCATCATTGCTATTTCTTGTATTCGGGTTAATATTTTACAATTGCTTATGTTGATAAAAAATGCTATGCAATAGCTTTGCCGCGGCAGTCCCCGAGTGCCACACGTCTTTTTTTTTGTAAAAATTTTTTTGCTTATTCAAAAGATTACGGCCATACATTGAGTTAAAATGTGGCATGACGTCACTGGCCGGTAAGATTTTATACTGACTTGTGTCGTAGGGAACTCCACTCCCCAACTTTAATTCGTTATATCTAAACCATTTTTTATTAATACGATAAAGAAAAAAATACGTGTCTAATATTTTATTACTATCTGACTGACGGACAAATTTTTTTTTCCCCATTCGACATTCCTATTGCATAGAAAACAATAAGTATTTAACTTCTTGATGACAAATATCAAAATAGACATTACGACGCTGATAATGCTGAGTCGGTAAAACAGGTTCTATTCGAACGTATTTTCGCTGTGGCAAACTGTATGATGCGTACATTTGAGCGTACATTTACAGTCCATTGAGGCACTATGATCTAAAAACTTTCAGAATCAAAGCCAAATAAACTTTTAAGAAACTTTACTTCTATTCCTGTAAGAATGTAAAAAGAAATCTTTAAAAAAGATATATTTGGATAACAGATAATCCACATCCATCCTACCTAATATTTTATTATACTTAATGGAAACAAAAACCCATCGTGCGGTGAAAATACCGAGAGTTCGCCAGCAAAAAACTCCAGTAACGGAAATAAGACACCTATAATTTTGTGTTTGAACCAAAAGCTCCTAAAAAGTTAGGGACAGATTTTTGGGTTTTTCCTAAGGGACGACCTTTGTAATCCCTACTCCAGATACTCGATAGGGTAATGTATCAACACACTGAGTCTGTAGGGAGCCAACAGTAAACATTTGTGATTTATAACTGAGCCCACGCGAATGTTAGTTATTTATTATACGTTTACGGTACCTAGTTATTACTTACGCAATTATTCACTACATTATATGCATAAAACTAGGCCATGCAAGAACAGACAATTTTTTGTATTATTTTAAATTCAGAATTACTCGGAATATGAATCAAATCGGTCGAAGTGGCGCGGTGCTTGGGGGAGGCATGTCCAGCAGTGGACGTCTATCGGCTGAAATGATGATCAATAAAATCTGGTATCACCTAATAAAGCTGTATAATTACAGTGCATATATTTTATTCGTTTACGAAAATAAACATGTTTTCATGTTTTGTTCAACTATTTCATAAATTTCAAATTAATTTTTGTCTAAAAGTGCGCTTCAACGACATTTGACATTATTATTGTAATAGTAGCTACTATAGCTCTGCTGCACAGAGCTGTACCACAAACAGTAATAAAGCGGGCTTGTACGGCGTGTCGGCACATTTCTGCGCAATTATGCATACAGGAGCGGGTGGTCCCCAATGCTTGTGTAACGAGCCTTATACGAGAATTCCCAGGTCATTTGCGCCGGCCAAATGACAAATACCCGGACAAACAAGCTATTGTACGGACAATGTTCCATCTATGATCAAACATAAATCTTATCTGCTCGTTCGTTATACAGTCGACCACATGTCTGTGTCACTTTGACCTTGAGCTGTCCTAACGTAGAACGAACTTTCCAAGGATTATGAGGTCAGTTTACATTGGTTTTGTCACAACTGACATGCGCCCTACTGTATGTTCTACGTTCAGACTCGGCAAGATTATATGAAAACCACAACACGATATGAATAAAACTGTTCGTCTATAAATATCCCTGTCTAGTAGATTGCAGATTTTATCGAATTCATATCGGTTAATGTAGGTACGCTTTCGACCTCTTTATTTTTGCCGCTGTCATGAACAGATAGGCAGGTACTGCATTTGTGTCCACAGATAAGTGAAATTGTTTACTTATCTTGTTGTTTACTAAATAATCAATTTTAAGCCAAAATTTTTCCTAGACGTTGTTGTTTTTGGGGCGGCATATTAAAAGTCCAATTGAATAATAGATTCTTTCATTTAGGATCTTAAGTTTTGTTAAAAACAAACAAGGCTTTATGGAATGACAAAATAGAATATAATAAATAAATACGAGCACTACATTTGTATTTATGAAGTTCATAAATATCCGATTTAGTATCTTGTTTAAAGCCAATTAGATTTGGAATGAGTAATGATATGAAGGAACTGACGCATTGAACAGTGTCTGATGCAATTCGCAGCTTAGGAATCGTACACAAGCTATCAGTAAATTGGCATTAAACCGATCGCTCGGGAACATTACGATAAACATCGTTTAATCGACTTTTGTTTGAATGTGAGATTCTTTGTGTCGTTCCATAAATTCCTTCTGAAAGGTTCACGTCATATAAAAGTCTCGTGTCGACTGTTGCCAATCAAGATATCACTGGGAATTCATCTTTTTCGTTTTTATTTGTCGGTTATGTTAAGTTACAGCCATGTTATTTTATATTGTTGAAGATTTATCGGGTGACTAGATTACTCCCGTAGTTTCTTTTTCCCTTTGTTTGATTATTACTACGAATAGCTGCGTTATTCTGAAAGTGACACAACGTCGCAAATTGCTGTCAAAACTCTATTCTATTTATCTCTATTCTAAATATTTTCTCTATCTATTCTGATTAATTTGACAATATTACTGTATGGAAATAAGAAATGTGACTAACTAGCGAACTAGAATAATAATATTTATTAAAAAATACACGGGGCAGTCGTTACTCATTTACTGCCGATAGAAGTGAAAACTAAGTAACGCCATCTAACGAAAATGTCAGGAATTTATGTGGCTTACGCCGCGCGGGTTTACTCTCCCTCCGTCTTACGAATTTTCGATCAGGTCACGTGTCCTGACGCGAGTTTAACATTTTACACCCATCCCAAAAAAAGTGCACAACCCCGCTAAAGAAGTTTTCACTTCAATAATGAATTTAAGTAATTGAATTGGAAATATTTGACATCAATTTGCGACGTTCCCACTTTAAGAATAAACGCTCTTATTATTCCTTTCCGAACACCTAATCACAAAATTACTCACTTTTTAAAGAGAACTTTAGGTACCTACCTGTATTACACCTACCTATGTTTAAATAAATCAAGTTAAGAGTATTTTAAAATACTCTTTAAAATTAATTAATTCCGATCAAAATTTAAAATATCACCGTCAGTAACTGAACAAAATTATATTTTTCAGATTTTCACATTTTTTACTCTTTTCTACGCACTATTCTCACTTCACACAACAAAAAATGAATTTGATTTTATCGAAATTGATTATGAAAATAATTGATATCTGCCACAGGCGTACACTTTTTTCCATTATCAACATTTTGACGTATCCATGTGATATCAATAAATCCAGTTAATGGAATGTCGTAAAATATTGTAACTGTAGTTAAGTACCTTTAGTGTTGTCAGGTTTCCAGAATAATAAGTTACATTTGTACCGTATTTATGTGTGCCGACGAGTGTTTTATTTTCGGGAACTCCATAATCTCTCGATTGTAGTGTTTCGGAAGCATAGTGAATTGAAACGTTATCAATGTGTTTCGGTTTATCGCAAATATATCCCTATCAATACAACTAAATACAATTTCGGCAACAATAATAACGCTACCTTCCGACCCATATAAAAGTTCCATAGTAGGTAAACCACTTATTGTCATTCATTTCGGCATTTCGGATTCACTAAACCACGGCGCTATTTTCTTACGAAAATTGGATTGCGTGGTATATATTTGGGTAAAAGGGTTCCGCCCGATCGAATTACCTAAGGAATAGACCACACTGTCAATTGTCTTCGGCGGAACGACGCTGCTTTGTATTTCGTGCTCGTATAAACGCGGCAACTCGAATGCATCCGGCGTCTGTGCCTGCCGGATGTCTGTTTATTTCCGAACGCTACAACACCTTGCACTTACAGAATCAGCTAATGTAGATACAGCTTTAGTGTGGATCAGCCTTTACTGTTTGAGGGTTCCGCAAAGGGGTTAGAAGATTTTTGTATGGAGGGTGGCCCTAACATGATGCCGCCATTTTAATTTTTTTTCAGAATCGCGATGAAACTCGAAAGTTCGATTTTTAGATAGAGGACACTTATACAAACAAAAAATGTCATATGACATAATATCCTAAAGCGTCAGGTTTCGGAGTTATTCACCGAAATATATGTCGAAAACTGAACCCTGAAACAAGGATTTTTTTGTTTTTTTCCCTTCAGGTAAGTATATTGAATTATGAAAACATAATTGCATCATGTATAGGTAATATTTTTGTTAAGAGCGAAAGAAACAAAAATATATGTATACCCTCCGCCGAATCAGGACGTGTGTTATATGGTATATGTCTTATATGGTGCATGGCATGGGCGCGACACCCAAGAAAATTCTATTCAGCATCCCGCTGCCTTCTTGGATGATATTATTTATACCGAATATGATTAAAAAATCTTATGTTTTATCCACTAGGTGTAGTCAATTAATTAATGTGTAAATAACTTAATCAACATGAAGTAACTACAACATAAATAAATAAATTCGTTATAATAATTGTTATTTTTATCTTTGAATATCTCAGAAACGTGACGCTTTATGATGTTATGTTATATTAAGTTTTATGTTTGTATAAGTGTGCCCTATCCAAATATATGATATTTATTGTGCATCTCGATTTTGAAAAAAAAACAAAATGGTGGCTGATTTTAGGGCCAAAATCTTCAAACCCCTTTACTGATTTCATGTGAATGTGATATGTATTTTATTTTTTCATCCTCAGAATAGAAAATAGAAGCAAATAATTGCGAAAGTAAAAAATTACTACTTTTTTGACTTTAATTAAATTAAAACAAACATTTCTGAAAAAGGAACCGAGACAATTTTAGTATTGAAGACAAAGTTATAACAATACAGGATACGATCCATTGATAATTAAAATGCCTCACACCCCGTGATCTCATCAATACTGAGTTAATAGCCAACGGTTCAATTTCCCATTAAATAAAGGATTGACCAAATAGAAATTTCAATGATGATTCTATTAATATAGAATTTGTAGTTTAATTTATCGAGGCGTCAAAACTAATTTCCGTTCACCCGTTAAATTGGAATTTCCCGCTTCCAAGTACTGTAAAATAACCCGTGAATATTTGATTCAGAATTATAGTCGGACAGACGGGAACAATAGCATTCGTAAGGAATAAAGTATGTAAGTGAAGTTGCGAAGTTCCCCGACGTTTCTGATATTGAAGCACGTATTTGAGCGAGTTTTCCGCGGCGAGTACAAAGCGAATGCAGTTTGATTTAGTGTGCGACGTCTTGGAGAAGTGTCACGAGTCGTTATAGGTATGTTGGGTCGCGGGTTCGGTGACGGGAGCACGCATCGGCGCGCTACCGGCACCTCGGTTCGCTCGACTAGAAACAGCCTGATTGCGAGCGCGGCGCCCTGGCCACTCGACCGCAGACTGAAACCCGAAACCTCACCCACTTCATACCTATTCACCGTACGTCATTTGTAGTTAATCGTTTGCGATATTCCTCTGTTGCCGAAAGTTGACGCTTTAACGAAGAGCACAAGACATCCTTAAAAAGTAACTGCCCATAGTCTGTTCCAAAAGTATGTGATGAAAGTGTAAACAGAGCTTGTTCAGATTAAATTCTTGCGCAATCGCTCAGCAAAGGAAATTAATTAGTAAAACATTCATTTTATTTAGAAGGTTTCAACAACTTTGTATCTCACCACTTTTTCGAACAATTAAGTATTGTTTAGATTAAAATAATTTAATTGTAATTAAAAAATCATCAACAACTTCCAGCCTTTGTCCAACGTTACTTGGGGTTGGCGCAACACGTTTTCTTTTTTCACTCTCCCATGTCAACCGTCACCCTATCCCCCCATTCACTCCCATCCTCTCCATCTTTTCTTTGACCGTCCTCTCCCGCTCCATCCATCAACACTCTTTTAGTCATATGCGTTTCCTCTCTCCTCATTACATGCCCATGAAAAATCATCAATGAATATTGATTGGTTATAAAATTAATGTCAATTGTCGAATGAAACACATCTTTAGGGTTATTCAAAATTAGAATTTCGGGTATTATATGTGGGTCCGAGCCCATTCGTCCCCTAAGATTCGCACCCTGTGCCCACTCGTCCCCTGGAACTTTTGAGGGGCCCATTCGTCCCCTGAAGAATATTTATTTTTATTCATTCTTCTAATATAAGTACATGTATTTGTGTATACTGCAGCTTGGTAGTCCTGGTACAGTCGCGCATCAAAGGCTAAAATAAAAAATATAGTAATTCGGTAGATATCATGTTTATTTCAAATAAGATTAACACATACAAAATCACAATGTCCTAGAAACTAACAAAATACAACTCTTTTACAAAAATCAGCCTTGATTGACCATCATATAAATCAACATTAAAATAATATAAAATATGCAAAAAAAAATAGAACACATCAACAGTAAATAATCTCTTTTTTTGTATATTTACCAACTACATACATGCAAAATCATAATAACGTAAATCTAAAAAATTATAACGGTACAAAAAAAATACTAAAATCACAGTAATTATTGAAGACTAGATAAATCAACATATATTTTTTTTGTACATTAACCAACTACATGCAAAATCATAATAACTTAAATCTAACAAACTATAACTACAATAACAAAAAATGACTAAAATCACAATAATTAATTATTGAAGATAAAACAAATCAACATTATTTTAGTATAAAACTAATCTTATATTTGTTGTTTCATTTTAAATTAATAATACAATGTGGAGACTACCATACAACAAAAAATTAAAATACTGGCACTACTAATGCATAAGAGTATTTTGGAACTGTCAAATAAATCCTAGCTTCGAAATAAAAAAATGAGTTTTTCAAACAAATTAAATGTAATGTATGCCGGATCCACCCTAAGCCTATAAATTCCGTTTATCCAACTAAGCCTTGGGTGGATTCTCGGGCATACATTTCAGAATATCCACCTTAGGGTGGATTTTTGGGGTGGATAAACGGAATAGCCCGAGCCAACTATGGATTTTGCCGAGCTATAATGACTAAACTATAGAATATATTCAATTGAATTTTTGTATACAGAATGGGTACGTCATTATGGACACGCCGTTTAATTTTTTGTTGTATTGTCGTCTCCACCTTGTATAAGCATAGCTTTTCCATGCAGTGGCCTAGTGAAATCTGATTTTCAAAAAATTGGCTAATTATGCGATTTATTCTCGCTTCATTTTCAATCGATTCAGGAGTCCGATTATTTGTTTGGACACCCCTTTGCACCTGATCCATTTAATTTTTTGATAAATTCGCTTCTTTATGTAGAGTGTCTAAACATTGCAAAATATTTGGTTTATTTCTACCATTAATTTTACAATTAATTTTGGAATGCCAACTTTCTACAAGGTTAAGGTTAGGTAAGGAGAGTACTTACCAATTTTAAACACCTTATCTATTATTTGTAACCCGTTTTTTTAACAAGCCATTCGTAGTGAGACAATTTTACATCGTAAGCCTATCGACAGGTTATATTATTATCATGACGGATTATCATTCATCATAGCTCTTTTTTCAATGATCTGTTAATATGATTTATTAAATTAATTCCGTTAATAAACTGTTCACAAGTGTACTATGTTAACCGTTTCTTATGTAAAATATAGCTAATTTTATCTCAGGTGACCAATAGGCACCTGAATAGGTGCCGAATCTTTACCTTATATTGTATATATATTAGAGGGGACGAATGGGTACCTTAAAAATAATATTTTTTATTAAAATATAAATTGGTCCCCTACCAGGAGACCAATGGGCACCTATATAGGGGCCGAATCTACAACTTTTATGCTGGGGGACGAATTTTAGGGGACGAATGGGCTCTGACCCTTATATGTATTCAATTAATCATATCAAAACATTCAATTTACTAGCAACAAATTGGCACCCACATGTTTATTGATTATATTGTTTTTTTTTCTTGTATTTTTATCGTGCACTAGTTTTCAGGGTGTACAACAATTATAATTAAAACTGACACCTTTGGCAATGAAATTGCAGAATAAAAACTCTTGTCAGATATCTTATATATCCTATATAGGAGTTGATATCCTTCAGTAGGTACTTAGGTAAATGAACTACTGGAGCAAAAACGTTACCGTAGCTTTGCGTCGGTCTTAGCGGAATGCAAATAGGGTATTTTACTCTATATGAGAAAAAATCTAAAAATATATTATTGAGATAGTTTAGGCAAAAAGCAGTCTGAAAACGTTAGTCTTAGTTCATAAAATAGCAAACTAAATTTTTAAATTCAATTCAAAGTTTTCAGCTTTTTTAATCTGTTTCATAACACCAAATAGTATTCGCCATGTTATTACGTCATACGGCGTAAACTTAGAAGTGTCAACTGTCAACTATCAGTGTACCTCCAATCCTCAGCCTCAGCTCCAATCACTGCATTTGTTTACACAGCCAACTGACGTCATGACAACAGAGCAATATGGCGTCCACTGCGTTCAGCGTTTCCGTCAAATTACGTGCGAAATTTGAAAATGAAAAATTTAAATGCATTTTTATGGCACTTAACGATTGAATAAAAATTTTGTGAATTTTTTAGTGGTAAATTAGCACTACAGAATTCAATTGAGACACTTTTCAGAAATGGGTGTAATACCCTATTGCATTTCTCAACTTCATAATAATTTTCCTTCTTTGCAACCCTTAAACTTAAAACTCTTGAGAGTTCTTGCTTATTGAAAAATAATAAATCCATATATAGAAATAAAATGGCCTTGAAGTCCATCTTAATTGCGTGGTGTTGCGAGTTGGGAGGGAAGGACGCACCTAATTGAGAAGTTATTAAGTTTTAATTTATCATTAACTAACTTGAATGTTTCATTACAAGGAAATCAAAACGAATGTTTCGTTACAAGGAAATGAAAACTCGCGTAATTTATTAAAATAGAAAATGCCTTTCGTGTTGAAGTATGCCTTAGTAATAAGTTAAGTTGGTGAATGAACTACGTGACCTTATTACACAACTTATTGTTTGAAGAGAGGTATCATAAAAAGTTCCAAAAAGAATCAGTTTTATCTTTCCATGGGAGAACTTTTCAACAGAGATCGATCGTGCTACAACAGTACAGACAGAAGATTACCCGCCGGCCGCTAAATAATTCATGAGACATCTCATGTCGTGTACTCTTACGGCGGCTTAGGCCTACTTATGCAAAATTACATCGATCACACACATTTTCACGTGTCAGAAATTATGACACGCATAGATGATTACTATGTTGCAGGCTTACGAGCACCCCTACGTCGTCGTCTTACTGGTCAATATAATAAGTTCTTTGAGGAAATTGACTTTGCTCTTCCAATAGGTAAATTTAGAAGCCGTGTTCGTGGAAATATTTTGGATGTTGCTCCGTAATATATATTTTTTTAATTCTTGGAATCTATAAAAATTTTTTGTTTGCATGCCTGTTTAGTTTTTAGTTATAACATTAACACATTTTGTAATTTTATTGTACCTACTTATTGAAATTGTTAGCGATCGCATTAGATTTATAACTTTTGTATATATTACGTGGAAAATGCCGTGGGTTATACTCACTCTGTAGCTCAAATTGTGCGTATTATTGTAATGTGTAACCGTTTATTTTCCCAAATAAATAAAAATAAAATATCTTCCAGTGACCTTGAGTGGTTACCTTGCGTGTTCTGTACTGAGCTCACGCAACGCGTCGTACGTCCAGCCAGTAAAAGGACTCGCCCATCAAGGAGCGCAGTCCCAAATTAGATGCATTATTAATTAACTATACATAAAACAAAAGATATTTAAATTAAACAAGTATACCTACTATAATATCATTAATTAAACTATCTTTAAAATGGTGAAGGTGTCAGAAAAATACACTTGATAGATTTTGCATGATTCTCAGTCAATTATATGAAAATGGTCTAAGTTATTTATATATTTTTTCCAAATCATTAACACTGCTCGTGTATACGTGATCTCCAGTATAATCATTAAAACTCGGTAATCCTCGCATTAATTATTTCCAAACAACGTCGTAGGTTCGATTTGTCTAATAATATATGAGTTTTGAATGTACAGTGTCCCTGACTTAAGTACCTAGACATAAGCACACTGAATACAGCCTTAATAGCTCTAGCGCGTGCAAACTGAAATTAAGGAGATGAAGTCAGGCAACGACCCACATTACAACTTCTAGTCTTAAAACTACATAAAATAGCTCACGTCTAAAGGCATCAATGTAAGGAAAATGTTTCCCTTCTTGCCAAACAGCTATAACTTAGCAAAACATGTACCACCTTCAGCTGCCGGTGGCAACGGCGGTCCATAATGTAAAACGGTCTACACAATATTGTTTATGAAACCTTACTCCGTACACGAGCAAATATTGTCGCTGTACTATTTTCACTTACCTCTTTCTAGGGCGAACGTCTGCTCTGTATAAAATGTCACTTCGTTATGTTCATTTTTATCGTTCGGATTTTATTTCAGATTGAGGATATATTACTAGATCATAAACGTCTGTTGTCTGAACATTGATCTTCAGTTACATCGTTCAACCATCATTTGTTTTTATGGCAAAATTGTAAGTATGACAATAGGTAGGTAAATTGTTTATCAATAGTAAATTATATCGCGTTTTATTCAATAAGCTATGTTAAATAAATTCTGATTATAATATTAAAAGTATTGTTTTGACTATTGTAGTACCGACTGAGGTCGTAGATGGCACGACTGACCAATCACGGCGCATTACTTGGAACGGAGGCATAATGGGGGGAAAATGCCTTCTTGGTTGTTGTGCCAGTCCGGTGAGCTCAGTCGTGTATGAGACGTCGAGATACGAGTACTAAAGCTCAAGAACAAATAGTAAGAACATTGTTTTTAAATATTTAAGTACCTGAACAAGTGCCTATTAGTTCTAAAACCTCATTTTTAAAATCCATGAACTTCAATGACAGTTAATTTTCATATTTAAATTATTACTAAATTCTCTGTACGAGTACAGAGTATATAAAGTAAACCCATTACTGGTGATGTTGACGTTCAAAAGTGCCTTATAAGTGCCTATTTAAAATAAATAATTTAACATTCACTTTGATGCAGTATTATGTTGTGAGATTGATATGAATAAATACATACCTACAATATAATTGCAGGAATAAACTGGGTGTGGGAAGCGCAGGACAGGTCGTTATGACAATGCTCAGGGACCACTGACGACCTCTGCTGGACAAATGCCTCCTGAGTTCAGCAGTAGTTGTCTTTTTACCCGACTGCGCGACAGCAAAGACAGGGTTATGTTTTTCATGCGTAGCTATGTATCTTTGTGTGGCGGCATCGACATCGTCACATGCGAACTACGCATCAAAGACCTGAGGTCACACAAATGCATCGCGCAATTAGAGTTTACCGCGTGAATGACATATACAAGGTGGAGATGACAATATAATAATAAATTAAACGGCGTGTCTCTAGTGACGTTCCCATTCGCATACAAAGATTCAATCGAATATATTCAATAGTTTAGTCGATATAGCTAATAGAAGATCGGCAGTATCCATAGTCGGCTTGGGTTATTTTTTTTATCCACCCCAAAAAATCCACCCTAAGGTGGATATATATATATACCCGGAAACCGAGAATCCACCCTAGGCCTAGTTGGATAAACGGAATTTATAGGCTTACGGTGGATGCGAATACACTACTATTTGTTTGAAAAATTAATTTCGTCTAATTTCGATGCTAGGATTTATTTGATAGTTCCAGAACACTCTTATGCATATAGTAGTGCCAGTATTTTCATTTATTGTTGTATGGTAGTCTCCACATTGTATAAGACTATCCGACATCAGTTGCCCGCCAGACACGACACCCGTCTGGTCGGATCCTCCCTTTTCAATAGACGATATGTGAACTATACACCCTGTTCCTCATGCCTCTGTAAGTGAAAGTGTTAACTGAATAATCTCTATCACGGAACGGAACTACTACATTAAAAACTGCATGGTCATTAATTTATATAGCATGCTCGTGGTCTATTAACAGCAGAAAGGAATAATTTTCAGTTTTCATCACTTTATTTTTTCATTCACCATACTTATCAGCAATCTAATGGGTAGGTACTTGCATTATCATTGTAAACATTATTAGCTACATATTGTATGTTACTGTATCTACCCTTGTGGTGAGAGTGACTGAAATTCAAAATTCAAAAGTTATTTATTCAAACTAGGCTGAGAATCAGCACTTTTCGAACGTCAAAATTACATAAGACAGTCCCCCAAAAACGCCCGCCCTTCACCACTTCCTAGTGCTTTTGCTGGAGAGAAGAAGTGGCGCAACAAACTCCCCAGCAGCACAGCTGTCTGTTCAGTTAGAAAAAAACTTGATTGTGCAGAATGATATAAGTATGTTAACTAACAGAGGGCGTTCCCGTTAACCTGCAATAGTATAGCGTCCATACATGCTAGAAAAAATATTAAAATCGAAAAAAACAAAACTTTTTTTATTTTTTTATCATAAAATATTCACGAAAAATATTAATTTCATACGTAAAACAAACACTCTGTACACGCGTACTTGTCGCACTTGTCTTTCCAAGTTGAAAGACAAGTGAGCGTGTACAGAGTGTTACATTCACGTATCAAATAAAAAAAAAATGATAATTTTATTTAAAAAAAATTAAAAAACTTTTTTTTTTTTCACTTTCAATATTTTTTCTAGCATGTATGGACGCTATACTACTGCGGGTTAACGGGAACGCCCTCTGTTAGTTAACATACTGTATTTGAAAATATTTAGAATACCATCACGCCTGCCATCCGCGAATGGTTAGGCAGAGGTGTACCTATAGTACACCCACATTTCACCAGTTATGTTGTAAGTCCCATGTAATAGGGGGCGAGCCTATTGCCATCAACCGGGCACTTATTCAGACTCCGGGCTGCTACTGAGAAATTTCACATGGAAAAATCCAATAACACTTTACCCGATCCTGGATTCGAACCCAGGACCTCATGCTCACCAGTCGGGCTTGCGACCACAAAACCAAAGAAGAATATACATAACGTTAAGTCTGGGAAATTAAAATGTTTGTCTAACTCACGTTATTAAGCCATTTACTTGGTTAACTTCCTGTACACGATGATGAATGCGCGAGCGCACCGGCCCCTTGACCAGAGCTAGTTCGAAGAATACCATGTGGTTTTAGTCAGTAAAGATCTGACAAACGTCTACGCTCACCACAAATGGCTTACGTCCAGTCAGATGCGGCTCTTATCAGTATGTCAATTAAGCAACTGTTACCTGATCTTAACTCAATTACTCGGAAATACGATCTTACCGTCCTAGTTGGTATGACGGTATAACACTGGGTCACGTGCTCTCGTAGGCACGAGTTTCTTCTATAAATTTACGGACTGTGGGAGGCAGACCGATCGATCGAGCTATCTAATGTCTTTTTTTTTTTTTGGACTAGGGCATTTCGCAGGTTACCACTAAGGTACTCGCTGCTTAACCGGACTTTCCTGTGGCTGCCTTAAGCTCCTAAAAGAACTCAAAGCCTCCAGCCAGGGGCATACAAACTAAGCTAATTAAAACTAGGCGAACGCTCGCTAAGGGCACCCCCTGTGGGGTACGAACCTCGGCTTAGGGCGTTCGCTGGGGGGAGGACAGCAAGAGGGACAGGCTGGATCAAGGATAGATCATTATTATTAATCGGGGAATTTAAAGCTACAGGCTCAGCAAAAACGCGGGCTGGCGCATCGTTATCGAGCAAGGGTCGGGGGGGTATCTAATGTCTATGACAGTTTGTATATAATACTCATAAGGGTGTAAATAAACGATGGCATTTAAAATAATTTTTAATGTCAATAAGCTTAAGACGCAGATACATGCCAGTGACCTTGAGTGGTTAGCTTGCGTGTTCTGTACTGAGCTCTCGCAACGCGTCGTACGTCCAGCCAGTAATTGGATTCGCCCATCAAGGAGCTCCAGCATCAATTTGACGCATTATTAATTTATTATACATAAAACGAAAGATATTTTAATAAAAACGTATACTAAAAGATTAATATTTTAATTATCCTTAAAATGTTTCAGAAAAATACGCTTGATAGCTTTTGCGTAATTCTCAGTTTTTTATCCGCGTTAGACTACAGACACTACTCGTTTAGACATAACTTTACAAATTAATTTCACTATGTAATATAAACATAATCTAAAATATTCGAATAAGTATTAAGTTATTAAAAAAATGCTCATAGTTAACATATATTTTTTCCAAATCATTGACACTACTCGTTTAGATGAAATTTTCAGTATAAAATCATTAAAAGTCGGTTATCGTCACCTTAAGAGTGTTTTTTTGGAAGTGGGCAACGTTGCAAATAGATGTCAAATATTTGCCACGTTGCTCTATGTTTTGATTAATTTAGCAATATTACTGTATGGAAATAAGAAATGTGGCTAATTAGCGAACTAGAATATTGATTATGAAATGCAATAATTATTAATATCGTAACACCGAATATTTAGTTTTAGATGTGAACAACTAAGTAGGTATTTGGAAACTTTCCAAACGCCTTTTTACACCTAAAATGGGTACAACATCAAATTCAGTGTTTTATTTGCAATTCATTATTAATATTCTAATTCGCTAGTTAGCCATATTTTTTATTTCCATACAGTAATATTGCCAAATTTATGACAGCTGTTTGCGACGTTGCCAACTTTTGGGATAAACCTACGAATGGATAAACGCTTTTAAATGTATATCGAACTAAGTGTTATTGGGCAATAGACGCTATACTCACATATATACTCGATGCGGGTAGGTTAACGTACCTATGTAATATCTAATGGCTTTAAGCTAATTTGCGAATTGTGTGGATCAATTTGGGTAATAAACTAACAATCCGTTTTGCAACATACCTATGCTAAAAACTGCGCAGATAAAAGAGTAGGTAAGTAATATTAGGTACAGTAAGAGCTTCTAAAAGCAACATGTTTTAGTGCTTTGATGCTGTTAACGTCAAAAGACTCTTCCACTGCAGTTTCGTCCAATTTTAACGCCTACCTTGAAATTACTAAGTGTCTGTTTCTTTTTTCGTTTTTAGGCGTCTACTTTTTGAGCAAATTTTTTAGGGTTTTATGTAATAGGGAAGTGTTTTGATTATGATTTTCTTTTCAATTGTTAAATCTTATCAGCACTTAGGTCTATAACTATAACCCAGATTTTTGCACGTTGTGCATCCAACTAGCCAGTATTCTCATAAATAATCAGCCCACAGCTGGGACACCGGCCTCCTCTCGGTGAGAGAGAGTGGGCCATAATCCACCACGCGGGCCAAGTGCGGGTTGGTAGATGTCACATGTCTTCGAATTTTTGGTTCTAGGACATGCTGGTTTCCTCACGATTTTTCCTTCACCGTTTTGAGAGCAGTGGTGATGAAAGTAGTACTTTACACAAAGTAAAGCGCCTGCCTGGGTTCGAACCTACGACCAACAACTCGTAAGTCGCGGCCGTTACCACTGGGCCACCACTGCTCTCATTATCTTCATAGTGATAAGAAATTGTTTATTAAGCAATTAAAGCAACTTAGCCGATTTGCAGTTTGATTTTCGTTAGAGTTGTTAGTGTATTCACGAGAATACACTAACAACTCTAACGAAAATCAAACCGCTAAAAAGACGAGTTGCCAAAAACGAAATAACCAATTTAAACATGTAACATAGTGATGCCATTCTAATGAAATTAACCCAGATATGGAGGCTGACGATATAATAAATGTACACCGCTATATTCGTCACATCCACTCAGCCCTTTCGACGATGAATCTCAGGTGTTTTCGGTCCAGCCCGTTTATTTTATGCGTTACAGAAATAAAACATAAATCAAAGACAACATACGTAACATATATCTTCGCTTGACATTTTTATGCACGCTCGTTGTCAGAATGTCTTTATTCAATGAAAAAGGGGGCCATTGCGTAAAAAGTTTCGTCATAATCAGTAGCATTGCGTCATCGTGTTTACAAAGAGTGCGTGGAATAGTGAGAATATCTTGTGAAAAATTCGGAAAATTTTCCCGATTTTCCATAATTATTTACAAAATATAAATAAATTGTTATTTAAGTATTATCTAATAGTTATCTAACAGTTTATTCAAATCAAGTGGTTAGACAGTACGGTTTCATTCATCAAATACATTTAAAACATTGTATTATTATACATTAGGTAGGTATCACTTAGGCACTTTTAATGTTGATGCATCTGGGTCACCACCCTCAAACGGTGTGCGTTACGATTGCTCCGCCAAGTTATCCAAACAAAAAAAAACTTCGCCCAAAAAATTGTCGGAATTTGTCAAAATCGAAGGGAACAAACCAAAAATTTGTCAAAGTAGAAATAAAGAAGATACAAGGGTTTTAAGTTGGCCGCGCGAACGTAACGTGGAGGATTGCGCGGCCATGGAGATCTCAGCAACTACTTGGGTTAGAGATCTATTTTTTTTTGTCAATTGAAGACTGAATTTGTCAAAAATTGTCGAAACAAGAATTACAAACTCTAGATCAAAATTTTACGAAATATTCGACTTAGAAGTTATGGCCGCGCAATCGTGCACTTGTTGTTTCTTGATTGTTGATTATTTCTTTAAAACTTAAGACTTCATACGGTAAAGCTGTTACAAGAAGATAGGCCTTAATTTGTCAAAACTAACGAAAGCAATAAATTCTACTAAAGTTTAGTTAAACAGACGAAATCAGTCCATAACAAAGAGTACGTGGCCGCGCGATCGAAACGTTACTTTGTACACTGATATCTCACTATCTATAATTGCTAGGAGTTCGGTGTGAACATCCAAGTATTCGACATATTAACCTAATTAGAATGACATATCGTTTTACCCTCAGAACGGTTTTTAAAGCGTGTAATCTCAAAAATATGTTATCTCATACAATGTTCGAGCAGGGTTAACCATAATTTCGATTTGATTTGGGAATAAGTACCTCTAACTGGAGACTATATTGGACAACATCTAGTAGTAAAAAATAACAAATCTAATAATAATAATTATTAACATTGCTATGGCAGGGGCTATAGTCCAATATATTTGTTTCCATATCCTGCAATAGTCTTACATCAACCCAGGGTTGTCCTTGGGTGCACTTGCATAGTGCATACAGCGATAATCGTCGGTTGGCGCCTCATTTCTTTAAAACGTTCGGCCCCTCGTACGCCTTCCAAAGGTCCGGGACCCCAGGGTCACGAGAAATGTCAAGAGACAAGAAAAATATATTAAATAAAAAACTTGTATATTTCAATAATATGTTTATTCATCACAGCTTACACAGTTTTGCGCTCTCACTCTGACAATCATATGATTTCACACTCGCACAACTGCTGGGCAGCCGACCACCCCGGCCGAATGATAGCAGCTTGGTTGCCGAGAGCGGCCACGGGTAGCGCTACGAGCGCGTTGCCTCGAAGTTTAGCAACAATACAAAAAATCGCGTGACAGATTAAAAAAATAAAAAGGTGGTTCACTACATACTTACATTTTTTTAAGCTATTGCATAGCTTCTATCGCGCGCCTTGAGCGTGGAGACCTAATCCAGAAATTCCGTAACGAAAATACGAGTACCTAAGAAAGAGAGTTTTGAATTGAAAATTATGTTTAACTGCTTGACAACAAAGTTCAAATTTACTTAAACGAATGATACGAGAGTGTTGTATTTAAAATTATGTTTAACTGTTTGACAACAAAGTTCAAATTTACTTAGACAAATGATACGAGAGTGTTGTATTGAAAATTATGTTTAACTGTTTGACAATAAAGTTCAAATTTACTTAGACGAATGATCCTTGACTATTAATAGTTAAATTAAAACCTTTTTATTAGTTTGATGTTCCCATTACGTTGTGTCAAGTTTTAAAAACTATAAATGTGAATAACAGTTCCTGTCAATGTCATCATTGCTATTTCTTGTATTCGGGTTAATATTTTACAATTGCGTAAGTTGATAAAAAATGCTATGCAATAGCTTCGCCGCGGCAGTCCCCGAGTGCCACACGTCTTTTTTTTTTTTGTTTTCTCCTTTTATCTGCAATCGGCCTTCTAGCCATAATCAGATGGGATCTTCGTGTGAGATTGTTTTTGTGATGTTCCATTGAACATTCACATTATGTGGTTCAGTACTAAATAAACTTTAAATTTTCACTGTCTCTGGTCCAAGTTCAAGATTTGCCATCTCTTTAGGCGTATTATATCTGATTGTCTGTTTAGGAGGTTCTTGGCTAAGACATTGCTGTGCTTGCTCAGTCTCTGTTTGTATGTTTTGCATTTTTCGCATAGTTCTTCTTTCACTGTTGGTATCTTTAGGTGCTCGTGTATTTCTGTGTTTCTGACAAACCAGGGTGCATTTGAGATTGTTCTTAGGGTTAAATTTTGGAACCTTTGTAAAATTTCGATATTGGAGTTGCTAGCCGATCCCCAGAGTTCTATTCCGTAAGTCCAAATTGGTATTATTATAACTTTGTATACAAGTATTTTGTTACTGAGAGATAATTTTGACTATCTACCTAAGAGCCAGGATAAACTTTTCATTTCTATGGTGGCTGCCTTTTTCTTGGCCTTAATGTGGTTGGCCCAGGTGAACCTTCTGTCTAGATGTAGCCCAAGGTATTTTACTGTGCTACTGTTTGGCAGTGGTTTACTTTCCATGTACACCGGGGCACAATCGCTCTTCCGAAGAGTGAAAGTCACTTGAACTGACTTTGTCATGCTAGGTTGTATTCTCCATTTTTTCAGCCAAAGATCTATTTTATTCAGCTGGACTTGCGTTTTTTGGGATGCCTGCGTTGGATCCTTGTCACTGGCTAGGCATGCAGTGTCGTCGGCGTAGGTCGCCGTTACCACGTCATCAGTATTAGGTAAGTCTGCAGTAAAGATCGAGTAGAGTACGGGCCCGAGCACAGAGCCTTGTGGGACGGAGGCCTTCATTTCGTAAAGATTTGACAGTTCTTCCTCATACTTAACTTGAAATTTTCTTTGGTGTAAGTAAGATTTTAATATTACGTAAAACGAGTTAGGTAGAAGAGATTTTTTCTACATACTTACATAAAAATAAAAAGATTTAATAATTACTTTTCCTTCTGAGACAATTCCAAGATTTGTTTAAAAAAAATCACACACGAGGTAAAATATCGCGGATTGGACAGCTTGATATTCCGGTAAAAAGAACCTGGCTGTGGCTGTTTATTTAATAAAAACGTTCACATTCAAGTCACAATCTATCAAACTTGTCTAAAATAGGTAAATTAGGGGAGACCGGGGTGCGTAAATACAAAAACGGATGCAACACAGACACCCATAGTCTGTGCTGCATTATGTCGCGTATGATTTTAATTTTAATTTTAATCTTTTCTTAAAAAATACGGGAATTGCTCTGGTTTGTATTTGGACCTGATATTTGTGAAATTATTATTATTTCCTTTATTCTGTAGCGGTTACGCCGCCTCATACAAACTACGCAACAAAGACATGACGTCACACAATTCCTGCATCGCGCAGTTAGAGTTTACCGAGCGAAAAACATAGATAAGACTATCCGAAATCAACATATGGGCAGTTGCCCGCCAGACATAACAACCCGTCTGGTTGGAGGATCCTCCCTTTTCTATGGTGGATGAGTGAACTTTACACCCTGTTCCTCATACCCCTAAATTGGTGACCCCGAGAATGAACGTCAACGCAGCCTTCGTGCAACTACTTCAGCGTGACGTCATCATCATCACTCCCGCCAGCTTTCGTGAGGCAAATCACACAGCCAGCCAGCACCCACGGCTTCAAAGGGTATCCTGACCACCAGCATGCAGCGAACGCGCATTCCTGGTCATCACCCTCAGCCTCATCAGCAACCTTGGCACAGCACCTGCACTTCCGGCCGGTCTCACAAGCAGAGCCTATTCTACCCTCTCCTGGTGGACGCAAGCAGTCAGCCACAACCCGACGCTGTACCACATCCGACTCACTGGATGACGACGCAGCGCCACCCCGACTCACTGGGGAATCACCGCAGACAGTTCCGACTCACCGTGAACTATGCGGCACCCGGTTCCGACTCACTGGAACCACAGCTGGCACTGTGAAGCATCGCCAGATCCAAGACTCAGCCCACTATCGACCTCCGGTCTCCGGAGGGGAGTGATGTAGCGGTTACGCCGCCAAATACTAACTACGCCACAAAGACATGACGTCATACAATTCCTGCATCGCGCAGTTAGAGTTTACCGAGCGAAAACATAGATAAGACTATCCGAAATCAACTTATGGGCAGTTACCCGCCAGACATAACAACCCGTTTGGTTGGAGGATCCTCCCTTTTCTATGGTGGATGAGTGAACTTTACACCCTGTTCCTCATACCCCTAAAATTCAATATAATTATATACATAATAATATTTACATTTTTAAATATTTTTATAAAAACAAAAACATTTAATAATATAAAAAATAGTTGCCCACCGGTATCGGGAACAGGGTCCAAGCTACCGGTGGTCAGGGCTTCTGAGAGAGGAATCTCCTAACTATACGCGCCGTGTCCAGAAGTACCGCTTTCTGGATCAAGCCCTTGATCCAGCTGCCTAACGAGAGCCTCCTAAGGTGTTTGTCGAGGCACTTGGCTATTATGCCATTGGCCGTCACGACTATCGGCACAATGACTGCTGTATCCACATCCCACATGTCGACCACCTCGCGAGCCAGATCAAGATACTTAATCTGTTTATCTTTTTTTGCTTTCACGAGGTTCTCGTCATGCGGGACCGCTATATCAATAATCAAATTATTATTATTACTACCCGTGGCCGCTCTCGGCAACCAAGCGGCTATCATTCGGCCGGGGTGGTCGGCTGCCCAGCAGTTGTGCGAGTGTGAAATCATATGATTGTCAGGTTGAGAGCGCAAAATTGTGTAAGCTGTGATGAATAAACATATTATTGAAATAAACAAGTTTTTTATTTAATAATTATTTTTTGTCTTTTGATATTTCTCGTGACTGTTAATAATTATTATTATTAGATTTGTTATTTTTTACTACTAGATGTTGTCCAATATAGTCTCCAGTTAGAGGTACTTATTCCCAAATCAAATCGAAATTATGGTTACCCTGCTCGAATATTGTATGAGATAACATATTTTTGAGATTACACGCTTTAAAAACCGTTCTGAGGGTAAAACGATATGTCATTCTAATGAGGATAATATGTCGAATAATTGGATGTTCACACCGAACTCCTAGCAATTATAGATAGTGAGATATCAGTGTACAAAGTAACGTTTCGATCGCGCGGCCACGTACTCTTTGTTATGGATTGATTTCGTCTGTTTAACTAAACTTTAGTAGAATTTATTGCTTTCGTTAGTTTTGACAAATTAAGGCCTTTCTTCTTGTAACAGTTTAACCGTATGAAGCCTTAAGTTTTAAAGAAATAATCAACAATCAAGAAACAACAAGTGCACGATTGCGCGGCCATAACTTCTAAGTCGAATATTTCGTAAAATTTTGATCTAGAGTTTGTAATTCTTGTTTCGACAATTTTTGACAAATTCAGTCTTCAATTGACAAAAAAAAATAGATCTCTAACCCAAGTAGTTGCTGAGATCTCCATGGCCGCGCAATCCTCCACGTTACGTTCGCGCGGCCAACTTAAAACCCTTGTATCTTCTTTATTTCTACTTTGACAAATTTTTGGTTTGTTTCCTTCGATTTTGACAAATTCCGACAATTTTTTGGGCGAAGTGGTTTTTTGTTTGGATAACTTGGCGGAGCAATCGTAACGCACACCTCAAACGGACTATCGACCCATTCCACTTCAACCTCCGATGGAATATCGATTCGAAATCAATAAGCAAACATAAATAGAAACGCATTGAAAACACCTCTTGTAACTTTAAAAGTAAATGAAATGACATCATATTATAAAAAATAAATAAGCTAGATGAAGTCGGCGTTTCCTAACTGACTACTCTGTGAAGAAAGGCCGAAACAAACTCACAGGTCACAGTCTCTATTAAAGTCCAGACATAATCTTGGTCAAGCCATATGAGAACCTTGTAGATTAGTGTCTGAAATAGTCTTTTGAGGAAAGAACCACACACATTTGTCAGTAATCTTGGAGCTCAACTCAGAACTTAACGAGCTCAACTCGACGAACAATACCAAAGAAAGCAATAAAGCAATCGATGAAATGAAAAGAAGGTGATACACAGTACTTGGAATAGACCTAATAGTTTATTAGCAAAGTTAATGTAACACAGGTCCGTTTTACCATCATTAATACCACAAATTCGTGATACTTTGACCCATGATATATGTGACGGCCAGCTGGGTCGTCGTATAGTTCATAAATTAATGTCTAAAATGTTTTAGACACATTTCTTTCTTACATTTTTGTCGGGGTGTTTCGAGTTTACACTAATGTACCATTCGGGGTTCGCCAGACTTTTAGGTTATTACGTTCTGGCTGATGTTTAGTATTATTCTCTCCTTTATTACGTTATGATTAAAAGTTACATTTTTAAGTAACTATTTTTATTAAAATATACGTAAAAAATCATCAATCATCGGTATTGGGAACAAAGTATCCTACTGGCGCAGCGGTCAGGGCTAAAGAGAGAGGAACCTCCTAACTGTTATGCTTGCCGTATTCAGAAATACCGCTTTCTGGATCAATCCCTTGATCCAGCTGCCGAGAGTTTCCTTAGGTGTTGGTCTAGGCTCTTGGCTATTAAGCATTTGGCTGTCACGACTATCGGCCCAATGATCGCTCAGTTCATACTTGATTTGTTTATCTTTCGCGGCTTTCACGAGGTTCCCGTCATGCGGGACCGTTATGTCAACAATCATTGCGCGCTCTATTCTTATAATTCTTACTACCGAAAATTACGTCTAAACGAGTAGTGTGAATGATTTGGAAAAATATATGTTAAATTAGAGCATTTTCTTAATAATTTTAAATACGAATATTTTAGATTATGTTTACATTTTAATTAATTTGTAAAGTTGTGTCTAACGCGGATAAAAAATTGAGAATTACGCAAAAGCTATCAAGCGTATTTTTCTGAAACCTTCACCATTTAAAGAATAATTAAAATATGAATCTTTTAGTATATGTGTTTTATTAAAATTCCTTTTGTCTTATGTATAATAAATAAGTTAATAATGCGTCAAATTGGGGACAGCGCTCCTTGATGAGCGAGTCCTATTACTGGCTGGACGTACGACGCGTTGCGTGAGCTCAGTACAGAACACGCAAGCTAACCACTCAAGGTCACTGGCATGTATCTTCGTCTTAAGGTTTTAAGATACTAGACTGAAAGTAGTTTAATTAAAACTAGCTCGCTGCTAGTTACTACCACAAAATACTAAGATATCATAAAAATGAATACTTACTTAGATAATGAGATTCAACAACCATCTGAAGAATGGAAGATAAGAATAGAAGAAGGGAAGATTAACTTGTACTCTCTAAAACTAATTAAACAATAATAATTAAAAATGCAAACAAACATGTCCATGATTCTGACGGTACACGTTCTAATAATACCCGCCAATTACGAAACACAGAATGATTCGCTTAAAATTTTCATCTAAAACCGGACCCTATGTACTTTGCCCACCGCCCAGTTCAATTTGTAATAATTGGGGGAAATGCGGGAAATAATCATGCTCGAACGTGATGCCAATCACTGATTGATTGCTTTTTGGCAATGCAATACCTATAATATTCCAAGGTTCTATGTGTTACCGATATGATATAAAATAACCATTTAAATTGGGGTTTCGTATTCAGTTTAAATTTTTCCAATTTTCTCTTAGTTTTCATATTTTCTTTCGTCTTGAATTCATTTTTCTTTTTTTTTACATTTCTACATACCTATTTTTATTTTTCTATTTGTAAAATAAGTCAAGATAATAAACTGAACGAAGTGTATAGAGTGCCGCGAGTTTCTTGTGGCACTCTAGTGTCACTGCCTCGGCCCGGCTAGGGTGCCGTGAGCGTTGCATTGTCACTGTCACTTGTTATTTAGGTTAGGTTAGGTTAGAACTGTGACCACAACGCACGAGCCGAGCGAGCGTAGCGAGCGGTGCGGCCGGCGAAGTGCCCTTTAGGCACAAGAGAATGTAATGTTTTGGGAATGTGGTGTTTTACAGAGATTTAACCTCGACAATCAAACAAAATACCAAGTGACGTGACTTAGTGACAATGACAATCCAATGCTTGCGGCTCTTTGGCCGGGCCGAGGCGGTGTTACTAGGGTGCCTGTAGTGGCACTTTATCCGATAGGGATAGAGTGCCATTGTTGGCACTCTATACACTGCCTAAACTGAAAACATAAGTCACCATCATAATTATAATAATTATACGTAGGAAAATATCACTTTCAAGAGCCGAGATGAATAAGGAAAGTAATCTATACTCACATATAGATTTCTTTCCAAGACATCGTAGCATTATTAATTTTGATGTAAGCACAAAAGAAACATTCATTTAATAATCAAAATAAAAATTCTTTTCATGTAACTTACGTGAAGAAAATACGTAGGCGACACATTATAGGATATAACCGAGATAATCAGAGATATTATCAAAATTAATTCCAGATTTAGAAATCTTTTTTTTTGCCTTAGGATAATAAAGCTAAGGCTTCAAAGAAGATGTAAAATCATTTGTAGAAACACTTTATTTAGTAACGATTTTTAATAGTAAAATACCCGGTACCTACATAAATAGGTATTGTCTAGCCCACTGCCGCAGGCATTTATTCAAATTATTTGTCTTTAGCATTTACTGGCTGGCTGGGCTTACCTGAACATTTTATGATAAAAATATACTCAATCGTTTTAATTAACATAGCGACTTAAAAAGTTAAAAATAGATAAAAGCTTTCATTATCTGGCGTTTAAATATTGGATCAGTCACGAGTACCATGGAAACAGCAGGATTTATTATAAAGATTTTTAAACTAACTTATATTTTTACTCTATTGTTTTCCCTATTCCGGCTCTTACCGAGCTAAAAGGGACTTGAAGAGGATTACTTACTTCGATATCCGATTATGGTATCTGATTCTAAACCAGGTCCCTATTAAAATGCCTATAATATGATTATTGGGATTTTTGTGACGCTTTCTTAATTTAAATCGCAGTATTTATTTATAATGTGTTATTAAGAAAGGATATCTTCATAAACTTATCGACTATTAGAGTGATGGAGTTGGTGGAGAAACTTTTACTATACAAAACCTGTTATGATTTCAAGATGTCACATCACATTCAAAATGCAATGTGTTGAGATGAAAGTATTGTTAATGAAAGAGTAAGAATTTCGAGGTCAAAGAACTTCCAAAGTTTTTCTAAATCAGTATTTCATTAATCAGAACTCCACGGCAGAATAAAATGCATGTCACATTATTTCATTAGTGCCAACACTAGGTACAGACTAATCTAATTAAAGTCAAGACTCCGTAAAATGCAGCCACACGAGAACTAATAAATCTCTTCGTCTTTTATGAAATGCAACTCGTCTCGCGGCCATTTGTAATAACCATCTGTCTCTTTAAATTACACGTTAAATAAATCGTGTATTCCCGTTGCCCCCCCAATTTTGTCCCCTTCATGGGGACAACGGTAAGTCATAAAATGTCCTTACCGTTGTCCCCCTTATGTACATACAGGCAACGGACAGTTAGGATTTCACGTATCGTTGTCTACTTTAAATTTTCATTTATTTTTTAAACACGGCAAGCCTAAAACTAAAAAGAAAGATATTTTGTATTTAATAGATTTTAATAAAAAATATTGAAGCAAATATGACGCAAAAAACCAAACACCAAAAAAAATGATTTTTGTGTGTATACAACACACAAAAATCATTTTTTTTGGTGTTTGGTTTTTTGCGTTATTATCAAATAACTTCTCCCTCTCTGCGCGGAGCTCAGGGCGTGTCAAAATCCAGTGTTCCTTCAGTTGCCTTTACGTTGCCAGGGTTGTGACGGTATCCCGGTATCACGGTATTGGACTTTCCCGCACAGTACTTCTAAATTTCTAAATCTAAATCAACAAAAGTTATGTATTTTTTTTATTTAGTTCACACAATCAATATAGTAACTACCATAAACTAATTATATTTAAAAATATTTGATTGTGGTTGGTATAGTCAAATTATTCAAATTATTTATAGCACACAACAGAAGAACAAATGCAATGAGAATAACTATATACCTTATTTATTTTGATTTCGTTTTAAATGAAAGGGTGGTATGAAACAATAATTTAAATGTTATTATGCTTACAAAAAATATCACATTTACCGGTAAAGTCCGCGCTTTTTGACATTCGCGCGCACTTTGGGTGACTCTTGACATTTTTCAGAATTTTGCGGTGTTACCTGTAATTTTTTGATTCTTTTAAGTCTAATTAACGATAATATCCGTCAGCCCATAAAGTGAAATAGCCGACAGACATTATTAGCTATTATTTAGCAGTAAAAATAGTGATTCACGCCGCGTGAGCCGAATTTTACCAATTTTAACAGTGGGGCTTACGCCATGCGGCGCATCCTTTTCCAAGACACGTGTTATAAGTTTACTAGGTACTCAATTAGGAAACAAATACGCATTTTTAACCGACTTCCCCAAAAGGAGGAGGTTCTCAATTTTTTTTTTTTTTTTTTTTTAATGTTTGTTTCCTCAGAACTCCGTCATTTATGAACCGATTTGGAAAATTCTTTTTTTATTTGAAAGGATATACTTCCCGATTGGTCCCATTTTTATCAAAATACAGTTCTGATGATGGAATCCATGACAAATTGAGGGAACTCCTCAAATATTATAGGCATAGCGATTTCGGTATTTTCAGCAATTATTTAAGCATTTGCATTCAGAAAGTATCATTTGGTGAAGTGGAACTGATGAAGAAGTCCACAGATGGCCACCGGAACTTCTCAATGATAAGTATTTCACGGGTGGCGTCATTTAGAAAATTATTTTCATAACTGAAAGGTATACTACCAGATTGGTCCTATTTTGATCAAGTCACTACTATTTAATGAAGGTCTGGAGTCGATCTAACGATGGAGCCGAAAGACAGTCGAGGGAACTCCTCAACTATTTACAGCAATTACCTGGTGTTTGGGCTTGATTAATTTGTATTGATGAGAACTTTTACACCTAGATGGGTGGGACTGGCATTAGGGGTTTGATGATGAAGACGAAGGACAGTCAAGGGAACTCCTCAACGTTTTACAGTAGCTACCTTGTGTTTGGACTTACTTCATTTTAAGGATGATAAGTGATAACTTCCTGTCACTGTTATTTGCGTCGCTGGTAGTGTTATTTGAATTTGTGTGAGGTAGGTAGGTACCAAAACTAAAAAGTGAAAAATAAAAACTTTTCACAAAAAAAAACAACCGGCTTCCAAAAAAAACACTACAAAGTGAAAAATAACTTTAATTTCGGAAGTCGGTGGCAAAAAATCGAAAATTCAAAACCAAAGACACCGACTTCCGAAATTAAAGTTATTTTTCACTTTGTAGTGTTTTTTTTGGAAGTCGGTTGTTTTTTTTTGTGAAAAGTTTTTTCATAGATACTATATGATTATACACGTAATAAATAATACTACATATTTTTAAACAAATGCATTCTATATACATATAATAAAAACGTAAAATAAAAATGTTTGTGCCGCAATCACGTAAAATCTGCTGGACGGATCTTGACAAAAGAGATTGACCAAGCGACTAAGGAACCTAGTATCGGTACGAAACATGCTGAGACTCAAAGATTGATGGTTTAATTTAGAGAGTGATCTGAGGGCTTTCAAATGTTAATTACTATTTTATCATAATTCTCGGCATTACACGGAAAATTAGGTCTCAAAATCTAGGTTTAGTATCGAATCTCTTAGTGACTTTTTGTCTTTTTTTATAATAAACATAATAATATTATGATCATAATAATTATTATGTAGGTCCTGTGCTATAATTATGACTTACCGGTGTTGGAGAAATCCAAGAAGCCAGAGTATTGTAGACATTTTCACTAACTTCTCACAATGACGTAAATACCGCAGAAGAATCGAACAGTAACGAATACTCCGACGAAATGAGTTTCCCATAGTGAACAACTTATAAATGTAATGCAATTAAAATGTCAATATTGCTCAAGAAAATTAAATTAATCAAAAAAATTAAAATATTCACAAAAAAAAATGAAGCACAATCGGTGGAAAGAATACAAGAAGTCACAGTAGAAACCGCGCATTCAAAAATTGGCGCATGTACAGTCGCATAAAAAACGCAATGGATATTTTTCTACATAATTATTGGTTTCTGCCCGCAGATTCACCCGCACCCATTTTATTTTAATTGATATGGGTACTTGTTTTATAATCAGCCTATTAATGTTCCCACTGCTGGGACACAGGCCTCCTCTCTGTGAGAGAGAGTGGGCTGTAATCTACCACGCGGCCCAGTTGGCAGATGTCACATTTGTTCAAATTTTTGGTTCTAAGACATGCCGGTTTCCTCACGATGTTTTCCTTCACCGTTTTGAGAGCAGTGGTGATGAAATTATTTACACAAAGTAGCGGTTTGAACCCACGACCTACAACTCGTAAGTCGGGGTCGTTACCACTGGGCCACCACTGCTCAGGGTACTTGTTTACGGTTATGTAAATATGCTATAATCCAGACCAGACCTTAACTTATGCAAAATGTGTTCACGTTAGTTATTTCTTTAAGTGGTTATTTAAACCCAGATGGGTTTACAATAGGTATTTACTTGTCTACCGAGACAAGCCAAAAGTTAAAGTGAATCAGAATATAGGTACATTTATATTTGCCGTAATGTAAGTAAGTGTTGGGACAATTTCAGTCTACACTTAAAAAATAATATATGCGATACCTATAGCATAGATTACTTTTTATTAGATATTGCAAAATAGTAATGGCCTATGTCATTAAAACAAAACATAAAATTAAATCATTAAATTAATTATACAATAATAATAAACTATTATTAAAGACCTACCGTTCGAGACTGTACTTAAAACTAAACGAATGGGACGTGCATACATGCTAGAAAGAGAAAACTCGCCGGACGCCAGCATATTTTGCTCAGGATGCGCGCGCATAGAATCTTATGGCGCGCGTTTGTTCTGTTTTTAAAGAGTTTCTATTGATGAATGAAACAGGCAAAGGTCTCTCAATACATTCTGCCTTTGTCATAACCATAAGGTACTTTTAACACCTACAAATTATTATTACAATGTCATAATAATAATTAGTTGTTATTAATATCTTTTGTTACTAGTTCGATGCGTAAATAAATTATTTTGCGTAAGTCAAGAAGGTTTTATTGTTTACATACTCTTTGAAGCCAATGACATGTGACATTACTTACGTGAAAAAAAAACTATGTATAGGTAAAATAGGAAATCGAAATAAAAACTAATACTTTCATGGTGTTTTTTTATCTGGAGAATTTAAGGATTCGCATTACCAGATAAAATTATTATAATTAAAAACAAGATTTATCAACATTATAAACTTAAATCACAGCAGAGTAAATAGCGATACCAGGTTTGGTCAATGTCTTTTGGTTGTGGAATAGTTTATACTCGTAACTTACATACAGTGTACTTTTCATCCGGTAGTACCCGCGGGAAATAAAACTCACGCGGGCGGAAAGCTAGTATATTACAAAATAAACTACACAAAATAAATTTGCTCACTATTGTTTACATTTTAGGTAATTTTTAATTTCATGTCTATTTAGATATTATGGATTTTCTCAATTTTATATGTAGGCATTGGTATAATATTCTCTCTATTAAGTCACTCTCACTTATAATTTTAACGCAACGAGGACAACGGGAAGTAATTTTAATTTATTTATTAAATTCCATTTGTCCCCTTTAACGGGGCCGTAGCCTAGGGGGAAAACGGGAATACACGAAATAAATCACACATCTCCTCACACCTCCATCATGTACGAAATGTCAAGCAATTGTCAAAATGGTGGAGCAGTTGTAAGTCATAAGTCATAACTACGCATTTATCAGAATATTCATTAAAAGTAAATTAGAAGTGAGAATGGTAGTCACCGCGACTGTCAGCGGACTAATCGTTACACCTACAGCTGTTACGCTTTTCTAAATGATGGGCGGTTAACTTTAAATGAATCGTAAGTTTAAATCAATGACCGGGGACATTATTGGCTGAATTGGCTTTGCATGATTTCCCAGCTATAAGGGTAGAGCCAAAGATATAAATATGGTAGAGCAGTATTTTTAATCAACGTTATGGAAGCATAAACCACTTTTTTACTTTAAAATATTTATTTTTAGAATATGCTTAAGGAATATTTATCACTAGACGAGTGCCTGCCTCGGAATATGTTATAATTTTCCGATTCAACCTAATTCTTAAAACGATGCAGCGTTGAGAGTTCCGGATCTCCGAGATGCTGAAAATGAGTTTTTGAAGCGGTACCTAGGTAAAATGAAAAGTATAGACCCAAAAAGTATTAAAGAGCAATACTCAAAATTTTCTTTCTCAAAATTCTCTCTCAGAGCTCTCAGAGCACTTTCTCAAAATGTATAAAGCCGGCAAACTTGAAATTTTGCTCGTATTGAGATGGCTACTCGGTGCTCGCTAGAAAAGATTTTTGAAATACTATTTTTAAAGGCGTCATATGCCCGTTTCATGCATACAAATTTCGTGGGAAATGTCTGAGTAGCGATACTCAAGTTATTTACTTATTTATGTAATACTATAATTTTATGGTAATTGCAATGACATCATCAATATCAATACAAGAGCGCTTGTTTCTGTTTAATGTTGAATGTTATTTTTATCTGTACAGTTATGGACGACGGGATTGCTATTATCTAACTCCAGGCTAAGGGTTGTGACTCATCGTACTTAGTTCAGGCGCCGAGTTTCTTGTAGGTACTGTGCACAAGTTTCTGATTGTTTTCATATACAGTTTGTAGCTGTATATGATATTAATCAGGTTGTTTGTTTAACGTATTAATGATGAAGACTTTGTTAACTTGGGAAGGTTATAAGGTATCTATGTTTATGAATATCAGTTATTTTCTAAAGATATTATTTTGAATTTTGATCCAATAATAGGACAAGTTAGTTTATTATGCACACATTTGAAAAAGTTTCCCAATAAAGAAAGAACTCAATATTGATTTTACTAGTTCATGCATCTAATTTAAACTTTTGGATTCGAGTGCACATCGACTCACACTAACGACCAAACTTCTTGCCATAAAGTTTTTGAAAAGGCAGATAGCCACGAGTATTGTGCTCGAGAATACCCACTGGAACGGACCTAAAAGTTGAAAGAAATAATCGCTTTATCTAAAGTATAAGTAAATATACAATAAATAAGTCGAGTACCATCTGCAGCACTTCCGTACGTAGTGTATGTCATCTCATTACACATGAATGTTTTCGCGAAAACGATAATAGCATGTCTAATTCTGTAATAACACGTAACTACAAGTGTTTCTCTTTCTATGAATATTGTTAATATTACGAACTAATAATAGCTAAAGAAATTTGAGAGCCGAAGTAGTTAGGAATGTAGAATTATTCATAGCAAATCGTATTTTTGAGAGTTGCAGAGATATCGTTTGTAATCCTTATATAAATGCGGTGTACCTATTGTACAGTAACGACCGGTAAACCTTCCCGATGTTAGAAACATCGATACTTAGGTATTCCCTGACCGTCGTCGGCTTCGTCCCTCAACGTTCAATCACGATAAGAGCAGGAACATCAACGGAATAGTAACTCGCAGATTTGTAACGATCAAAAGTAAGCGATCAAATTGATCTAGCCATTGATAAAGATTTACGATCGTCGAATCTAAAAGCACAAAGTAATCCCTCAAAATCCGTTTTGTATTACAAAAACTCACAGGAAGGATGTCGTCGTATTTAATTTCTTTTGTATTTTGTAAATTCACGGCTGTTCTGTGAAAACAAAAGGTGAATGAAACAGAAGGGTTTAATTTTCTGTGATATGGTTTGCAGGAAATGGAATGTATTTTTAACTCTAATGCTTCTATTGCGTGAACACTCATATTATTACAAACCTATCTCCTTTTTTCATCACTTTAATGGATATTGTTTTCAAGTAATTAAAATCACACGTGTAATATAGACACATTTTATGGACAATTCATATATTTACGAAGAAAGACTAGGCTCCATTAATAAGATCAATATTACTCGTAGTGCACAACGTTGCGGTGGTCAGTTGAGTAATAAATCGATGCATCTGTACGCCACCGCTTTATGAAAATTCATCTTAATCAAATCAATGAAAACTCCAAAAAGCTTTTAAAATATCTTACTGCAGAAGCTACATTTTACAATTAACTTTAGTATTGTTTAATATTTACAAAAAACAAACAGGTTGAGATTCATTTTGTAACCGTTAAGACCATTACGCGTTAGTTAAATAAATCACGCCAGTCAAAAGTAAAAGGACGCGTCATTTACTGTTTATGTCTTTCATTCGATTCTATATTTATTTTTCTCAGTTGTTGACAGGCCAATAGCTTCCTAGAATCGCTTTAATATTATGGAAAAATGATTCTTTATGATCTCTACGACGAAGTAGATGATATTTTGGGCTATAAAACATTTAATGGAGTAAAAATGCCAATAACATCAGAGATGGGTGACGATCGAATTATACAATAATATCGGGAAAGCCGCTTGAAATACCCTCACGGCAACAACTTTTTATTACGAAGCAATGAGTATAAGATTTTATGCGGAACCTTTTCGTATTGCTAATGTCTGTAAACGGAATTTAAGAAACCATTACGTCGTGAACGCAACGTTTAACACCTATTTTTAGATGTTATTTTTTACTTTTCATCGCCATTTTGTACGTTTGATATCATCCATTTTAACAAAGATATATTATCTGTTGCTCGACAGTAGAGATATGAAATGAAAAGCTTGAAAATTCCTGCAATTGAGATATTTACGAGTTTTTTTCAAACAATCTTTATAATTATGAAGAAATACTTCAAAGAAACCATAAAGTTTAAAGCAACCCATTTATTTTCTAGTTCACCGAAACTCAAAAATATCACAAGCAAAAATACCTTTGTATTCGAAGAAGTGTCAACTGACGTAGCGAAGCGAATGCACTTGCCAATAATATTGGTTTAACAGCAACAGAAACGGTTGCGTTTGTAAGGATTTGTATTGACGGAGTAAATAGCCTTACAAATTGTGTCAGTGGCTTGCTCCATCTGGCCACAAATCCCCGAATAAACCGCTTGCGCCGTGGACTAGACATTGTTGCAGTTCTGAGAATGCTATCCCGGGGATAGCAAATGGACTACACATCGCTTATAACAAACACCAAACATTTTATAATTATGCTATTTCACTATCTATTAATTTTACGTTAATCTTTACATTCTAGCAAAAGCAATGAAAAGTATTGGACATTGTTGTTGTCTATTCTAAACTCATTACTCTAGGTAGATAAAAGATGAACTTGTTGAACAAAGTTTGAATCACAATGTTTCCCCCATACACGATGGGACAACTCTTCCCTTTTATTTGTAACAGCAAAATATTTTTCTTTTTGACATCGCGTCACATTTGGCCTTTAATCTTGTTGGGTGATGCCCAACATTTTTATGAAGGAAAAAACTTTTATTCTGGCATAAAGGACCCGCGATATAAAGATAGATTACACAATGCGTACAGCGTCGACAGTTCGGTATAGTAAAACTCACCTAATATGTAAGGCCTTACATAAGACGGTATGAAAAATGTTTACCTATTATATTTTTTTATGTTTTTGAATCATAACATACGCCTGGAAAATGGTTGAGCAATTATTGATAAGGGTAGGACCACTTCGTTTATAAAGGTAAGGGAAGTTTCTTGTTTTTCTAGAACTTTGGCCCAACTTTTAACTAGGGAATGACCGTATGAAGCTGATAAACATATTATTATATACGTGTTATTCGATAATGATCCAAAGCGCCATCGATTATTGACTGTTTTATGATAAGGTACCTATTTATATGCTGATATAACTCTTGTTTTTAATAAATAGAAATTTCTCAGATGTGAATTACAAAAGGTTTCGTTTGTTACCTTTCTCGACGTTAACAACATTTATTCAAATGTTGTTAACGTCGTGAATTAAGATTTCTTGGTAATTGATGTTTCGTATAAAGTCATTATTAGTCTGAGAACATGCGTTACCTTTCTTTGGAATCTATTGTACGTTCAATGCTGATACAACAGAACTGTTATCTTAGCGGCTCCATTAATTGGCATTGTAATAGAAAACCTTTGTCTTTTGTTTAGCTGATTGGTATTCGGAACCTTTATTACAGCGACAGCTATTTCTCACTCAGTAACAGAATCTAACCTAAATTAGGCAAATATTAAACGTCAATTAGAATTTAACTTGATGGTAAACTTTAACGAAATGGGTGCTTTAGTAGAGTTACTCAAATGGAATTTAACTCAGTCGAAATATTCGAGTCTTCGTTGTCCACTTTATTCTCGCCAATACTCTTATATCATCCATACCTCATGTAAGTGCGTCTACCACCTGAATTAAGAATATTCGGTACTCTATCCGAAGAATGCGAAAGTCTCGTATTCAAGGATAACGTAAAAATGCATATTTTGAAGGAAATAAATAGTTTTGATAAAAATAAGAACTAGGATTACATTCCCTCAATACGAAGCTTACCTATTTGAAATAGTAGCTACGTACGGTTTCACAGAAGTGCACTTGACATTGTTGAAATGCCATTTTATGTAAGCTGAAGACAAAAGAAAGACTATGTGGATATCTAGTTTTCTACATTTATATCTGTTGTATATCTATACTTCTATATCTATACTAATATTATAAAGAGGTATTTGTTTGTTTGTTTGTACGCATTTTATAGAACTAGATATATTTTGTTTAAGTAAGCAATTATTTAAGAAAATGGCTCTGGACATTTTGTTTTGTTTAGCGAATAATTTAAGTTAAGTTAAGAAACGCAGCAATATTGTGGCAGCGACTATTGTTTTTTTTTTTTGTTTTGTTTTTTAATTAATTTTATTTTTTTATCACATGTCTTCAGCACTTCTTTTAACCTTTAGTTAAAATGTGGACAATGGTGTGGGTTACATGTTTGTTAAATATTAGGTTAATTATTTCTTTGTATTTTGTAGCATGTAACTGTTTTTTGTCCCTAATAAATAAATAAATAAATAAGTAAGTTTGTATGTAGTCTCCGAAATACTAGTCGGATTTTATTTGATGGTTATAGGCTATGTTACATAATTCTACGACCCTAAGGAGCCGAGCAAAATGAGAAAAAGTCAGAAAGAACGCTGTAACCCGAGCGGGCGAAATGCGACGCGGTGGGTTGGGCCGTATTGGCCGAAATTCCAAGCGGACGAAATCGCGGGCAGAAGCTATATTGTAAAGAGAATTTTATGTGTTTTTCTACATATAAAGGAAAGTTAATGTTAGTCTAAATATGATTTATTGGGGTTCCGTATGTCCGAATGAAAAAACAGTACCCTTATAGGATCACTCGTGTGTCTGTCTGTCTGACTGACAGTCTGTCTGACCGTTTGTCACAGTCAATTTGCTCGGAATCTAATGTTCCGATTAAGTTGAAAATTGGTACACATCAATTTCTGTAACCCATACACGTACGACGTGTTACGTAAATAAATGAATGTTGAATATGGGGTTCTGTTTTAGGAGACAAAAAAGGAAAAAAAAAAAGGTTTGCACACTACAGGATGGAAGGGTAAACACCGTTGTCACTCAAACTATGGGTAGTTGGCTTAAATATAAACAAAAAAAACCGAGTAAAAAAAAATTACGTTATTTTCTTTAACAAATATTAAAAAGGTTATTGTCCGACACCGTCCGCAAATTCATGGATATGCGCCCGCCCGAGTGACGTAATCGATCGCCACCCGTCCTACCTACCTACACAAAACATGAATAAATACAATACCTACAACCTTTTCCTAGCTTAAGACAGGCAAAAATACCTACCTTAGGAATTGCGTGACGATTCTAAATGTACATCTTTAAAAAAAAAAGTTGTGATTTTCCATTGAATTTATGTTCTATAACCGAAACCAAACCACTGGTTTGAAGGATAACGGTGTTTACCCTAACACCCTGTATATCGTGTGACATATCAAATGAAAGGGTTTCTGTGAGGGTCTCAAGTATATATTTTTTTTGTTTAATTTTAAAGAAGGTAAATTGTTTTAAAGTTATTAATTATGTTTTAAAGAAAATAGATAAAATTTGGCCACCCCCATTATCTCCGAACTAGTGAGACTTCAATTTTGAAAAAAAAATCTTTTTTTTTATCATCTGTCCTTGAAACTCACAACATAACACATTTTATAGTACCAATTAGCTACGCTATTATTAAACTGTGATGACGTTAATCGGTGATAAATGTCGAACAAAACTGTGAATGCTGTACACAAAGCCCTTTAAATAGACGATTTTAAACTTGCAATAGATAGTTGGATAGGTCCCCGACAAGAACAGACCGCAGAGTTATCAAGCTTCCACATCAGTAGGCAGCGCTGGCGACGGACCGCTTACTCCTAAATTAACCGACTCAATTTAAATTCTAATATTCAATGAATACTATATCCAAGTGGGATGCAAGTCGTTAAATTAGGCGCTAGACACGACTTGTGATGACAATAGAAAGATTAGTGACAGTACTTCGGATGCACAATAGTTGCGATGATTGTTATAGTGGAATGTGACTATGTGCGGATGATCGAATGAATTTGAAGAGTTAAATGAATTGAATGTGTTACCTACTAGCTTTTACCAGCGGCTGCGCCCGCGTTCATGTCGGAAATTAACCCATGGAAACAAGGTACGTTTCCAAGGGTTAATTTAGGATAAAAAGTACTTTGACCTATGCCAGGTTAGGGTCTACCGGTGTGCCAAATTTCGTCGTTATGCCGTTGTCAAAAAAAACTCACTTTCGCATTTATAATATTATTTAGGATGTCTTTGATGTCTTTTAAAACTGCTGTTTCTGAAGATACTTAGTTTACATACGCTTTTATAGAGTTGTAATTCGTTTGACTTCGAATGTACAATGGCCCGACCAAAGAGCCTTGCGGTAATCTACCGTTATCATGGGTGTAAAGATCTTTTTTATGAATAACAACCATTTAATAATCTTACTTAATAAAATGAATCGATCTTAGTGAAACGTACGTAATTAATATTATTTCCCTATTAATGTTGGATGAACATAGAATCGAAAGCCTTGAACTAATTATAGTAATTGCTTATGGTAATTCTCTTGAGCAAAAGAGATGCGCTTGCAAAGCTAAGCATTCTTTTAGATTTTGGAAATCTTCTCAAGCCAATGTATTTAGCTATTTATGTTCTTTCACTTAATTTGAAGCTGTGTTTTTGTGCTGTGCGAAATAATGCAACGATTGATAGAGAAAATCTGAAAACAAAGAAACCATAATACTTAATGAGTTTTGTGTAGGTACTCCAAAGGCATTTCAACTTTACTTGGTATTTCAAAGTTACACTAAATATCGATTGAATAGGTATTGTTTGAATAATATCAAAGCTAACTGTTGCAGTTATATCGATTTCCAAGCCTATAGTATCCAATATCATATCTCCGTGAACCATATTCGCTACTTCAATGTTTAACATTTCCATATTGGCTTTTTATGATGATTTATAGATCAAGCCAGTGAATCGTGAACCGATAACCAATATTTATGTTTTTGAACGGGGGGTTTGTCAACGTGTTGTTTACAACCTTTTTCCGGTTTCAATATTCTAATAGGCTCTGCCGGCGAAAAATGCTAGTAGGTACTGTGATTATAATATATGCAATGGGAAAACATCCCGTCAAGAGTCGCGCAAAGCCAGATTGTGGAAGCTGATTAACTCCAGCGTCTTTAAACAACTGCTGTCCAAGATATTAGGTTTAGAGATTACGATAATATTCAGTCAAAGCAAAGAAACCTAGTGATATGAAACTGACCGATTCCACTGAAGATATAACTCACGATAAACTGATGAGTCCAATTTGTTCTGAAATAGCTCTATACCAAAGTTTATAATGAACCTGAACTTAATGAAGACACAACAGCATTACTCAATTAGGTACGACTTACGAGGCGAGCAATTCCGCGGTAACCTCGTGTTAGTAGTATATGACATTGTAGGCAAGCTGACTGACCTCAGACCTTTGGCGTTCGCAAAATGTTCTGAAAGCCGATATAAGATCAGGCGCATAAGACGGAGCTTAGTGGAGAAAATGCAGAGGAAAAGGTATTCGACTGCGAATATTGGTAGTACTTATAATATTTTTGTCATATTCATACATTGGTCTTTGTTAAACTATTCGTATTTCTTTGTGGATTACCTTTGTAAATAATCTGAATAATATAAACATAATATCACGCCATTTTACCCGAAGAGTTAGACAGAGGTGTATCTACCTATCTACTTAGCAATAGCAATGTGTACACTATTAATAATTTGAAAATGCGTTCATATCTCCTGCCTGTATATATATGTAGTCTTTTCACAGTAATTTGGCAACGACAATACATATACAATATAGTGTGACCAAACAGAATGTATGCAAATTTTATTGACCACCATTTTTATTTGGTGCCAAATTTTACAGTTCTTTGATATCCAATATTTTGTTAAAATGTGGACAATTTGTTATGCACCATGTTTATGGCCGTGACTATCGCAAAAAAATTCAGTAATTTCATCCTAAAGTTCCTAAGCCGATTGAGAAACGCCCCATTTTTTTCAACAAATCACAAATCACTTTACAAATATCTAATCCCATTTTGATAACAGAGGATTGGTAAATAGACAAAAATTTCTCTGTTGTGGAGAAGAACCATCTTCCTCCTCCAGACTATTTTTGTTTAACTGGTTAGGTGGAGTATTTATACCATTCTTCCTTGAAGACGTTACAGGACAGGTTCTGCCGTTACTGCGACGGACAATCGCAACAGTGCCTAGTTTTTTATTTGTTATTTAATCATTTCCATCAGTTACCTACACCTAGAAAACATATTATGTGGTTCTAATAAGATGGAGCCAGAAACCATGTACCTACTTAGCATAAAACATAAATCGAAACTTTGAGAGGAATGTTTCCGAAACAATAAATTGCAAGAAAAGTTTTTTGTGTATGTTGCCCCACACTAGTAATTTCCCCTGTATTGTGGGTGCGTTTACAAACATTTCAACACACATACACAAACAGCCAGATCCGGAACACTTGTAGGTCGTACAAATATTTGTTCCGTGCGTGAATCGAACCCGCGACACGTAGCGCAGGAGTCAATCGCTTAACCACTGCGCCAACCGTGCCGCAAGTTGACCCCTGGTTCTGACTTTTTTTTGTGTCACGTGTCAAAAGAAGAATATTTGTGACTCTGATAATGGAATACTGACTCAATAAAGTATGCGAAAATTTGGTGAAAAACACGATAAAAAGCAATCACATTTCGAACCAGCAAAAAGGGGGATATCTTGTGGATGTTACATATCATACAAAAAGCCCATATTATATAATTACCGAAAAACATCTGGTAATTTTTGTTTGTAATAAAAATAATCTTAATTTAAAGAGTATTTATTTTTTCATTTTTTTAAGATACTATTTTTTTTATTATTAATTTTGTTGATGCTTTATGGTTGCCCCCCCCCCCCCCTTTTTACATACTTGTACATTTATTTTTTATTCTGTTAGTTTTTAAATCATGTAATATACGTGTGTGTAAATAAGCTAAACCTTTAAAGTTGTATACCTTCGAATTGGCCACCCTGCATATACCTCAACAGTTCAATGGCATATTAATTGATTTTACCCAATTCAACGAAGAACCCGTAATTAGTACAACTTTCGTAAAATCATGCAGTTGAACAAATTACTAAACTCTTGAAGAAGATTTCCGACTAATGTAGTCACGGTACAGAATTCAACAGTTAACAATTCTAACAAACTACCCTTACATGGCATTGATAATTACTCATGCAGTTATGCATAAACATGTGCCCTACAGAGAGAGGACGTGCGATATTCTATGCATAGCAATAGATTGGAGCCGATTCGACGTTAATACGCTGAGCGGTCCTATTACGCGCCATTAATTTCATCGTGTGTATGTACAGTCAGGTAAAATGTTTTGTTTAGCAGATTGACACAGTACGACATGTGACAAATTAACAATGACAGCTAGAGTTTGAATATATTTTATGGACAGTATAAGTTAAAAGTCAATTCGCTAAACAATCTATTTCCCCGACAGTACCAAATCGAATCTCAGTAAATTTCGAAACAAAACTTAATTATATTTTGCCGGTCGTTTAATTTCATAAATGTATGGTAAACCCTTCGCAGCGTACACAATTAAGGAAATTTTCACGGCCGGAATCACCTTCTGTCCTATTTTGAATATCACACAAAAGGTATGGCTGTGAATTTTAAACAGGTCCACATTGTTGTTACGGATGCTGTTACTTTAACATAACTAACAAGATACAGACTTCCGACCCCGTCTGTAATTAAATGGGTTGTAGTGTTGGTTATTATGTTTTCAGACAAAGAATTGAATGCCTACACCCTCTTTCACCTGTGGGAGTAGTAAAAATTTACGTTATAGTTATGTTATTATATTATAAAGATTATGTTCTAGTTTGACAGTCTTGATTGATAGTTATAACACCATGGTCGTAGAATATTACACGACACCGTGGTCACCGTGGTCGTTTTTTTTTTTTTTTTTTACTTGTACCAGCAAAAATGTACACATGAATGCAATAAAGAGTTTGAGTTTGAGTTTATTACGGTGGATTAGAATGCCAAATACTATCCTCCATACGGTCACCAATCTGCCTAATAAACATGGTGATTATCAAAATACCCTATATACCTACTAAGGCTTAGGAGCTGATTTCAGAATAGCGCTCTCTCAGACTATGCCAATTTTTTATCCCATTTTTATTTACTGCAAAAGTTGTCGCCAACTGCTCTTTTTGAGAATGTTCTTGTTTCGCTTCGCAACTTTCAAATGCGATTAAAATGAAACAGAGATATAGAGAAAATAAATTAAATTACTCCCGTAAGATGTTTCAGCCAGTGAAAACTTTTTCTTTTTTTCCCTTATTTTCCCGTTATTGCGAAACATTGGGCAATGGAGTATAGAATAAAATTATACATCAAATATGAATCGTAGGAGTTCTTATATTAGGTTAATACGGTTTCTTTTGTATCTTCTTCTTCTTCTTTTGCATGTTATTTATATTTTTATATTTTATATTTATAGATATACTTTAGGATAGGGGATTGAGGAGCTCGTGGCTAAGTAGTAAGCACACGGGTCGATCCATCAGGTTAAGCTAGCCGGGGTTGGTCAGTGGATGGGTGGCCATCTTTACATACCGAGACTCCTCCGTGCCTCGGAAAACACGTTAAGCCGTTGGTCCCGGCTGTAATTCGTGGATCTTTGACAGATGTTACGAGTCGTCAGAAGCCCGTAAGTCTGACACCAGTCTTACCAAGGGGTATTGTATTACCCAGTTACTGGGTTGTGGAAGTCAGATAGGCAGTCGCTCCATGTAAAATACTGTAAAATACAGCTGCATCCGGCTAGACTGGAAGCCGACCCCAAGATAGTTGGGAAAAGGCTAGGAAGATTGATTGATTGACTTTAGATAGTTCATGGGCTAAGTCAAATTTAGGAATGATTCACTTATCGCCTATAAAGACTTGCCTTAAAGGAGTGAAATGTAAAGTACGGGAGATTTACATCACGCCAAGTATAATAGGACGGCCACCGCGCATCCCGAGTAATGCCGGCCATAGAATTTCAGCGTTACCTAGTTGAATAGAAATGGGACAGGCTTTTCAGAATGCATAAAGGAATATTTAAACGCCAACTTACTTTTTATATGGGTACGTACTAATATTCAAGAATAGTGTTTGTACTTTAGATATTATGTAAAACTACGGATAATGTTATAGGAGTGCGAGTGTAGGTAGGTGTACCCCAGGTAACAAAAAGTTTGATTAAAATAAATAGTTAATATTCCTCACACTGGATTGGTGCGATACTGTTGATACAGTTGGTAAATAAAATCCCAGTAAAGACCTTGGCCGAAACTATTCACCGGTCAAAATTATACAAATATTTGTAATAGAAAAAGTGACCTGCCGTAGAAAACCGATCGCTTACTGCCCTGATGGTCGTCAATTGTTTCTTACCGCACTTCTCGAGGTCATGACTTGACCGTAGTAATACTACCTCCTACTATTTCATTTTTATTAAATAAAAAAGTCGGTAAACTTACCAAAACCAGCGTATATAACTTTAGATTATATGACGTGTAACCTAAATAGCTAGATATCTAACGTTACCCAAACATTGTTTAACCCGGAACATAGAGGATACCTACACGTGTCATGTTCATTAAACTATAAAATGTATGATTTCTATACCTCAATCAATTTTCCTAGCCATTTTCCAACTATATTGAGGCGCGCTTCCAGTCTAACCGGATGCAGCTGAATACCAGTATTACATGGAACGACTGCCTATCAGACCTCTAAAACCCAGTTACTGGGTAACACGTCACGATGATTTTGTATACCTACTAGTCGTAAAAATAAACTGAAGTAAGTCGCAAACAATAATACAAAGTATCGAGTCATAATAATAACATGATGATTATATTATCGATGATATGCCCTTGAAATGACCGATGCAATAGAATTATGGAAAATTTTATAATTTTCCATAATTTTACTTAATTAATCACAACTTTGTGATGTGTGATTTCTAAAACGAATGATTTTATTATAATTAAACAACAGCAACAAATAGTTTTAAATCATGAGGGTCAGGTTTTAATAAAACCTACACATACACCAAAATCATGAGTAACGTACGTAAAATTTTCATGAATATGAAAAGATTTTACGTAGATCATAAAAACCTACCTTGGGAATATAGAACCTTTCAAGTATTTTGTTTTACGATGATAGAACACACCTGATTTATTAGTTTAGAAAATGATGAATTCAATTCAATTGATTAAATAATATTTTCTCGCTTTTCGCAACATTCAGATGTCTTTATTTTATTCTATTTACAAATCTACTGACATTTTTGTGATCGTGACTTTGACCAAAGGGCCAGACAAAATTTTGGGGCACAGATTTAGAACTATCTGAATAAAAGATGCTCCTATTTAAAACATGGGAGGAAACGGTTTTCCTAAATTCAGGTAGACTTAGGTACCCTGAATGGATCGGAAAATTGGAAATTGAGTTTTTTATGTAACTAAATGATTATATGCACATTATGTTAATGTAAGAAAAGAGTTAGAAGGTTTGCTAAAGGAAAAATATAGAAAATGCAGTCTATTGAAAAATTTTCGGATTTATTTACTGTTTTATAATCCCGAAGAAATCGTTAAAATGATTAATTAAAAGTATAGTCAATGTTAATAATTATTTTCCAATTAATTACTGTTGATCCACGTTTTTAATTACATTCCCACTAATATATGTTAAGTATAGATATATGATAATTATTTGTTATGATCAACTTTATTTATTCAGCTGGTGGACATGTAAGTATGTAAATACCATTCGCCTTGAAAATGTTGTGATAAACATTGGAGACTATAACATAAATATTCCGGTTCTAATTTAAAATTCTATTCCAGTAATAGGAAGAGCTCTACAAATAAAAAAAATAATATCTGGTTACAAACTCAAAATGCTATAAAAGTATGAGAGATCATAGATTTAGAATATAATCTAAATGTACCTTAGTGCAATAGTTGTGTTTATGAGTTGCCGAAGTCGAGGAGCAGTGTTATGACTCGGTGCATCACCAGTGGGCAAGTCTGGCGCGGTTACTACAGCGGTACTACAGTCCGTGGGCGGCAGACGGGCCGTTTACCCCTAGTCGGCACTTATCTACTTCACTGACAGGCGAAAAGTCACTAAAACTGAATCACTTAAGTCGAAGTCGAAACTGAAGTGGGGTTTCACAGAAGAGTAAGGGGCATTGGACACGGGATACGTAGTAATTTGTTTACGGTAGCGTGAAGGGCGGGCGGTAGGGTCGCTTGCGCGCGTTCGTGGCGCGTCCACCGCGCTCGGCGCGCAACAGATAGTACGTAACGGTAGGGACAGTCGCGCGCGAGGCCGGGCTCGCCGGCGCGCGCCACTGCCCTCCCAACCCCCCGCGCGCCGCCACTGCTGACGTCACGCGAACCTCCGAAAATCCTCGCGACCGCTGATCGCTGCAACGACTTGAGCTGAGCCCAAGAGTTCAACGGTAATGTCCCAGACTTGCCTGAAATTTATTAAGTATAACAATGCAAATGAGATCTTCCATAACTTTGCAGATAATGTGGTGTTTATTTAACTGCAGTTTAAGTTTCAAAAAGTCTTTATAGAGTATTAGTAGTAGTATTCTTCTTCAGCGACAATGATAAGGTATCTAATAAATGGCAAAAACGAGCACGACAGTTAACTACGTACCTACAAGTGATTTTTAGATCGACGAAGAAGTAGAATAATTAGATGGGTACGATGGGTACACCAAATACCTACCTACCATCTTTATCCTAGTCAATCCCAGTATTTTACTTCAGGCGTCTCTTCAATGAATACAAAAATAATTATATTAAAACGAGCCTATTGTTGTCCCACTTTAGGGCAAAGGTCTCTTTTCTTGGAACAAGATAAAAAAAAATTACCACTTTTCAATTCCAACCACTTTCTGCCCGTCGAACACTATTTTCGTTTCGATAAATAATTCATATGAAAGGCTTGAAAACAATAACGAATCAAGCGGGAATTAATTGCAAAATCAGCTTCATTACCATGTAAAACGTTCGTAAATATCTGCAATCAAATAATTTAATTGTTGTGACATTTTTAACCGTATGGCGGAATAAAATAATGTAGCTTCGTGGCATGAGTTGAATACTGAAACCGGTTTATCTAAAGTTTCAGCAAAGCCATACCATTCGTGGTCGAGGGTTCGAACCCAGGCAAGCGCTTTACTTTGTGTTTATTTCATCCACCACTGCTCTCAAAACGGCGAAGGAAAACATCGTAAGTTAAACGGCATGTCCTAGAACCAAAAATTCGAAGACATGTGACATGTGCCAACCCGCACTGGGCCCGCGTGGTGGATTACAGCCCACTCGCATTCACAGAGAGGAGGCCTACGTCCCAGCAGTGAGAACGTTATAGGCTGACTATGCATACCATTATCATTATCTTTGAGAATACGTTAACTGCTGGACATAGGCTTCCGCCAAGTATCGCCATAATATCGACCGATCCAGAGCTATCAAATAAAAGATGATGTCGTGATAAACTATGCCAGTTAGGCGTCAGGTAGAAGTTCACCTGGCATATTAAAAGATCTTTAAACTCGTCACTTATGCAGACACTTTTCGAGGTCATCAAAAATACTTCTACTGATTCATTGAATCCAGGAACAATGGATCTCTTCAGTTCCAAGATAGATTCATTTTCATCTTTGAAAGGTTTCATCTCATTGGCTTTCCTATTGATCTTCTCTTTCTTCCATCCATATTCATTTGAGGAATCCAGCGCGAGGTAGTTTAAACCTACACTTAGCGGCTTTGGAATTTGAATTGAGTCGACCGAGATTCAAATAAAAATTGCTGAAAGCTATTTACACTCGTTATACTTTAACTATGCATCGTTCTACGGTGTTCCTGAAATATTAAATGCAATTAGTCACGCATTACATTCATACATAAACCGTGACGAGCTAGTATGTGAGCGCAAGCGCAGATACGGAGCGAACAAAATCCTGTGAGCGATCCCTAACTAACGCAGATATTACTTTGATATCCTGAAAGGAAATTCTCATTAGCAGTCCCCCGATTCAGAAATGTGGCCGGTAAATATTAATGATGTAAGCATAATATAAACATCTATATATAATAAATTAAAGTCGCTTTTCGTGAAAAACAACACCCGCGTTGTTCTTCTAAGCTATGCAACGGATATCAATGCGATTTCAACATAATTTCGAGAATTTATTCCGGCAGGTGTATGTGTACATAAAATAACATAATCAGCCTTTTAATGTTCCAACTCCTGGGGCACAGGCCTCCTCTCGGTGAGAGGGCCGTAATCCACCACGCGAGCCCAGTGCGAGTTGGTAGATGTCACATATCAGCGATGTGCTGTGGGTCCCTCATAGCACAGCATTATGCTGAGAGGAAGCCTTCTTGTCACAGTCATAACGTGCAGCTGCCGACTATTTATGTTCTTTATTTTGTTGAATATTGTCTCTTTATATGGACGTGTTTCTGTGACAAATAAATTACCTATTTTTCTTTCTTTTATATGTTCGAATTTTTGGTTCTAGGACATGCCGGTTTCCTCACGATGTTTTCTTTCACCGTTTTGAGAGTAGTGGTGAGGAAATAATTTACACAAAGTGAAGCGCCTGTCTGGGTTAGAACTTACGACTTAAAACTCGTAAGTCGCGGCCGTTACCACTGGGCCATCACTGCTCCTCCAATTAATATTAAACTTGCTTAATAAAGAAATCTCCATGTTCGGTCAAGGTGTTAAAACAGTGCAAAGCAGGGGCGCGTCGCTAGTATATTATTTGAACGGCGAAGCGAATGTAAAGAAAAGTGTGAAACTCCCTGGAAAATACCTACTCAATTGTGCAATTTTGTTCTGTTTATATCTGGGCTTTGTTACGTTTAACAATTACTATCCAATTGTTGACTCATCTGGCTTTGTCGAATTACCAACATAAAACGAAAATACAATTTAAATACTAATGTAGAGTCACAACTACGCTACGACTACAGATACCGGTTAACTTCTTATTCCAGGACAGATACGACAAATTACATAATACCTAATTATTATGCCTTTCTTGATTAATGTGCAAAGGTTTTTTTTAGGTAGGTACATGCATGAGTTGTTATTATATTGAATCCTTATGTACCTATTTACCTTTGAAACGTGAAATTAAAAAGATAATGCAATAATTACCTACCTCCTACATAATCATAACCTAGTAGAAATAAGTAGGTATGTACAATATGGATTTTCCGTTGTAACTACGGGAAAACGGTCTTACGAGAATTTCCTTAACTTTTTGAGACATTTTGTTCTGCATTCACAGACTTTGAAAAAAATACAGTCAGCAAGAAAATGGGCAGTTTTCGCAAAAACTGTTTTTGATGCCAATCGATCCTACTTCTTATAAGGATCAAAAAACTCTTTTGGACCAACTGAGGTTTGAGTACTAGAAAAGTCAGAAACCACAAAAAGTTTTCCCGTAGCCCTTACTGCCCCATCTCAAAAATCCACCCTAAGTACCTAGGTACAGCAAGGTAAAATATGCCACTGGATTTACTATGTTTCTATCTAATCAAGTATTATTTTCTACTGAGGTATGTTAGTGTGATGAAAATCCACGGGTGGAAAAGGCAATGATTTTATGTGTTCTGGATTTTTTTTTCAGGAAAACAGACTTTTTTCAGAAATAATCACCTGTAATAATAAAAAGTTCATCAATAATTAATGGACCTCAACACACATTACAAGTTTACCTTAAATAAAGCACGGACAATGTAAGGGACATGATCCAATTTGAGCTTGTTGATCCAACAAAAAAGCGTCTCGACCAAATCTGGTTAGCAGTAAAGTACCGTGAGTGAGGTCTAAAAATACATGTACCTATAGATTTGTGAGGAGGGGACAAACAATACCAAGTGAGTATTAACAAAGACCGTATGTTCGTGACGACGGCGCGACTAACTGCGCGCAATAAACCGCCTTTGTCAGACATTTAATCCACTTAAGAGTTTGTAGCCCCTGTTCAAAGATGTGGACCGGCTCGTTACTGTTGTCGCCAAAAAATATTACTTCCGATGGAGTACCCCTGGCCGATGCTTGACTGTCAGTAAAGTAGTAGAGTAAACAATTTTATTATAAGTACGTCCTATCCGTGTTATTCCTTCGCCATGATATGACATATCGGCGTTGTTTACATAAAAGACAAGACAATTCATAGATATCAATCGTCCTTTTTCGTTTGTGTTCGTTGATCTGGAATAATGTAATTAAGTATTACGTAGAGCCTGTATCAGAACGGAATCAACTCGCAGCTAATCAATTATTTGTACGGAGCACTCAGGATGCTCCCGTATTGGCAGTTGAACACACACGAACCAAAGGCCGATCACGGAAGAAGTGCTAATTACTTGACATGAGAAAATCCAGGAAATTAAACGTATATAGCTAGAATAGCTCTACTCAAGTCTAGTGAAGAATACATTTGGGAGATTCCTGCCTTATTCCATCATCATATCATAATCAGCCTAATAATGTTCTCACTGCTGGGACACAGGCCTCCTCTCTGTGAGAGGGAGTGGGCTGTAATCTACCACGCGGGCCCAGTGTGGGTTGGTAGATGTCACATGTCTTCGAATTTTTGGTTCTAAGATGTCCTCACGGAGTTTTCCTTCACCGTTTTGAGAGCAGTGGTGATGAAATTATTTACACAAAGTAAAGCGCCTGCTTGGGTTCGAACCCAAGACCTACGACTCGTAAGTCGGGGCCGTTACCACTGGGCCACCACTGCTCTTATCCATAGCTTATCCCAATCCAAATAAGGAAATCATCAATAATTTATTTGAAGGATCTCCAACTGAACTCCAGCCACAATGGATGCATCAATACTCCAGTATTCGGATCAGAGGTAGGTACTAAGAGGCGCCTCTGGCTCTGTATTTACCGAAACACATTTCCCCAAAACTGAAGAGTGACATAAATATCTTAAAAGGTTCCTTGGGGCCTCTAAAGCTTTTGCGTAATACAAACAAACTTACCTATGATAAGTATAACATAACGCGAGTGTTTCAGATATTCCTTCTTCGTAAGCCTGCTCTTAAGAATTCACCACGTTTACTAAGCAGGCCTCCATCGTTAAATATGTCGCGACTACTACGACAAAATAATGTACATAAATTATTACATGTATGCTTTTACAGCAATTACCTTTCAGTAAGCTTTTAATTATGTATGTCGTTATTTAATTCAACAAAGAGGTAAAAATAAGTAAAGGTTGGTAGTCAACTCACTCCTATTAATAGCAGTAACCTTTCGTTCATTTTAGGGTACATTCTTATTGTTTTCCTAAACTACCACACAATGTACAATTTTCACGCGTTGGGGAGACCTTTCCTTAAGTGTAAGTAATTGGAGCTAAATTAATTCAATGTTATAACATGAGGAAACGAACTCTTTTGTAAGAACAACAGTCATTTTCACACGAATAACAAAGAAAAACCTACTTTATGTGACAGGTAGTATCCCTCATAATTGCTTGATCATCAATTAAATCTGTTTTGAAGAATCATGTAATTGTATACTCAGTTACTAAAGCAATGTAATGTATAAGTGGGATTGTTTATCTATTATATCTGAGAGGACAGGCAAAGTGCTAACTAGTGGGCTTAATGAAATAATCACCTCTAACCGAAGGGAACAGTCATTAACGCGATTACATTGCTCGGTTAGCTCCGATATTAATACCACGACCGGGTTTATCCTGTGCTGCACGCTACAAGCGGCTTTACCCGCAATATTGTACACGAGCCCAACTACCTAAATTACATTTTGATTGAAATAGCGTTTGCAAATCAACTGCGAACAACTTTGCAAAACAAAAAATAGGCCAACCCCTATTATAACTGAATTTCCTCAGCTACCCTTATTGACCTCGATCAAAAGTTAGGTAATTAACATCTACTTATAAATGCCGGTTTGTGTATTTGACTTCTTAAACGCGAGGCTGTTAAGCCAAAATATTCAGATTCGCCGTAGCGCCTTTGAGTTTCCTTTTACAAATTACTTCGGAGAATCTGGCTGAAAATACTTTAAATGTTATTTTGTATATTAGACTAAAACAAACTAGACTAAAAATCACCAAAATTTTGTTTAGTCTTGTCAAACGAGGATTTCCCATTCTGAAATAGACTAAAGTGACACAACATAGTATATATTTTAGTTTGACAGCACTAAGATTGCACTGATTTATTAGTTTAGTGAAAATGGCAACTTTGCTATTCTGAATTTGACGTTTTTCACCTAAAAATTTGGTGTATTCAACTAAATCTGACTATTTTTAAACGCGATTAAAAACGAGTGGAATAAAATTAGTTGGCATGAACTAAAATTCACACGACTTCAGTGCAAAAACAGTACAGTATTTTTTTTCTTTTGCTTATATCTCGAAAATGGTGCGTCCTATCGCAAAAATAATGATTTCCATGAAACCCATATATCCCAACATGTTGGTAATATTTTTTCATATTTTCCATACAAAAAGTGAAAAATTCCATATAGAACACATCGAGGCTGTCCCCCCTGCACGCCTCCGGCTCTAAAAAAACTCAAACTATATTTTCGTCATTAGAATCGTATTCAGACCTCGTAGCAATGACTTTTTTTCAAAAATATTCAATGTACAGATTTGGCGTCGCTACGATTTTATTATAAAATGTATTCGCTGTACGTGTCTGTCTGTGTGACCGCATTCTTCTTACGGATTTTCGGACTTCCGGAAGGTATATGTGTATCATACATTATTATTAAACTTACACATCATAAAGAAGTCTCCACATGATTTGTCAAGCTAGCGTTAAAACCGTGCGAAGTAGGGTTTTTTTTTTTCAAGCAGTGGGTGAGGATGGGGCCATCGAACTTCACACAAACTTGCGACTAAAGCTTTGTGCAAACCAGCGCGAATTGTCGCGCGACGCGATATCGGTTATTGTTATACCGTGAACTTTTCTTACAAATTGTATTGTTCGTGTCGCGTCGCGCATCAAGTCTCACTGGTCTGCAAAAGCCTTAACCCCGCGTCTAAGACCAAAAGCGATCGCCGCCGCCGCGCCTATATACGATCGGTCGTTCGTTCTTTTTGTTCAGAAATCTGAAAGGCATCTATCGATGCGTCCTCCGAATAAAAAGTGACATAAATGCGACGATCGCTTATGGTTAGGATGTGGCCTAAGAATATCATTTAGGGGCCGTTTCTGTGGCCGTTATCATGGCGACCTGAGTCGAGTATGAGTCGACGAAGTTCCTTCAGACGAACTTAGAAATACTGACCTAAGAAGAATGCATTAGAAATAAAAGCAATAAGAGATCGACATCAATCACTTAAAAACTGAAAATGAAGAAGTTCATTGCAAGGGAAGGGCACGTGACCTTTGGCATTCTCGGAATGATTCGCGCGCGAACTCGCTGAACAAAGGTCTGTTCCTAGAGTCGCTATTGCTCGTTGTCTGAATAATTTAATGTACACGTAGAAATGTATTATGTTCGTCGCACTCATTTAATCATTTTTTTGGCAATTCACACGACTGCTTGAAGCTGAATCAATTTGCTCGTGTTTTATTTTTTGGTAATTTTGTAGACACGTATGTCTGTACAACCTATATAGTTATTCGTTTTTGTCGAGTTATATTAGAGGAAGATACGATTGTATTGTAATTTTTTTTTAAACTTGATGTTTTCATACTAATATTCCGAGTTTCAAATAAGATATTTTTTCTCAAAGTAATACCATTTTACATTATTATGTGACCCCAAAAATCCAACTCAACATACATGATACTTTATTTCTTACACGAGCATCGTGCAGGTTGAGATGTGGGATCATATACCTGTCAGACCCGGGCCCCTATAAGCCTCTGATAAATACCGCCACCGCAATATACATAGATAGAAGAACCTTCTGTATCGCGTGTAAAAAATGGGCACGTGTAGCTAGTATAATAACTGTTACTTTCTATAGCTAGTAGGTACCTATTCTTACTATAGAGTATGAATAATAAACTCTCCTCTTTGGTCCTTCGTCGGGACAGCGCATGTCACCACATCTGCTACGTTTCTACCTCAACTGTGAGGTGAAGTATTTCATGAGGATTAGCTCAGAACAAAGCGGAGCTCGTGGTTAAGTTGTAACAACCGCACGGGTCGATCCATCAGGTTAAACTACGCTTGCCGGGGTTAGTCAGTGGATGGGTGACCATCTTTACATATCGAAACTCCTCCGTGCCTCGGAGAACACGTTAAGCCGCGGCCGGGTCCCGGCTGCATTCGTGGATCTTTGACAGTCGTTACGAGTCGTCAGAAGCCCGAAAGTCTGACACCAGTCTTACCAAGGGGTATCGTACTACCCAGTTACTGGGTTGTGGAGGTCAGATAGGCAGTCGCTCCATGTAAAATACTGGTATTCAGCTGCATCCGGTTAGACTGGAAGGCGACCCCAATATAATTGGGAAAAGGCTAGGAAGATTGGCAGATTTATTAGCTCAGTTATACACAGAGGGATAACAGTGAGGATTAATATTGCATTACTAATATTACACACTATTACATGGGACTACAACTTATCTTGTGAACTTGGTGTACTATGAACATCCCGACAGTCGATAAGTTATGTTACTACTATTGCATGGGATTTCCAAGAGTTCCAGTTAAGTGTGAAGACAGTAGTTACTCAGCGGCAGCAAGCCAGGATTTATTTTATTTCCATTCCTGGGTATGGGAATGACTGATACAGCGTTTGTCCACCGCCACCGTCAACGGGTCAAAAAAGAGAACCGAGATTATTCAAACCGAGCGTGACGTCCGTGACGACCTGTGGTGTGCGGTGGACATTATGCGGCCATAGTAAATGTGATGAAGTAACGATACGTTACTTCAGCACCTTACTGTGGATGTGATGGATAATATTGGCTATTAGAAGCCATTTCAAGCAAAAAACCGACACTTTAAAATGTAAGCTCCAATGACTTCGAGAGCCTTTTTTCGATCCACAGTGCGCCGTCATGTCGTTCTCGTTGACTTCCCGCTGACGTGGGGGTGGATGAACGGCCTTAAAATAATTTCAATGGAAGATCTCTTTTCTGTTAGCACAGAAACTGTTTCCATAAAAATGATAAGTTGAGGACAAAGTTGAGAAGAGTTGATAAGAGGAAAAGGTATTTAACAGCCAATGAATAATTTAATGGAAGTGCCTGTCCAATGATGGGCAATTAAAATTAAATCATGTACCTTCAAAGAGATTACGGTAACCTAATCTAATTGTATCGCTAAACAGCACACCAATTTGAGGGTTTTAATAGAAAGAGAAGAATTAATCTTTACCTTCCTTATAATCTGTATGAAAATTCACTTAACTGTAAAATAACGTTATCTAATTTTATGAATAAAATATTTGTGTTAATTGTAAAAGGGTTTAAATATTGTTCTAGTGTAAGGGACAGGATTAGTCCGGAAATTATGGGATTATGGAAAAGTATATTACGGAATCAATAGTGGGACATACGGAGCATATCTGATAGGGATATATTACAGTTTGGCTTCATTGGCTATGCATTAGTGATCTAAACTAACATGGCGACCACAGATCCTGATAACCTGGTAAATTAATTATGTTCCTGCTGGTGGCTAAATGAAAACAGTAGCACGGTTCGTTCGAAAGTTAAAAGCTACGGTTGCCGCGTTGGTTCGTGGATGGGTGGGTGACCAAAGTGACCAACCATTACATATCAAGAGCCCTCTTCGTAAAAGACGTTAAGCCGTTGGTTCCGGCTGACATTCGTAGATTTTTGACAGACGTTACGAGTCAGAAGCCCAAAAGTCTGACAACCAGTCTTACCAAGGGCTATCGTCTTACCCTACTGGGTTTGTGGAGGTTAGATAGACAGTCGCTTCATGTATAACACAACAGGTATTCAGATTTGTGTTCGTGCCTTTATTGTTGTAGTAAGATTGTTAACTCCCGAGAGGAGTTTATAAGGCAGGTGACAGCTGTTAGGAATAGAAATGGTATAGCAAAAGTTGTATGTCGCCAGTAAGCCTATACTCAATACAAAATATTGTAATAATATTCTGTAATATTAATTTAAATAATACCACTGTAAAACTCGGTATTTAATATTACATTTATTTTACCAAAAACCACTTATCAAAACCTCTGTAGCATTAAACGTACTGAGGAATATATTTTTTATTGCGAATCGGAACACAAAAATGACGTACAACTTTAATCACTTAAAAAAGGAGTCGTTTTCACTGAAAAAGTATCTTTTATACTTTTTAAAAGGGTAGAAGAAACCCTCAGAAATCAACATTAGGAAAGTAAAACCCTCTGTTTCCACCCGCCGTGGTTCGATATAGATAAGTGAGATCGGATTTCTGAAAGCGTAGCTCGTAGCTCGTGACTCGGGGCTACGAAGATCACTGCCATAGAATAGATATGTACAGAAGGCCGACTCCAAATAGCAATCGAAAACAGGCTCACACACACACACACACATAGACGCGTAGGTATTTTATGGGAATCTCAAACTCAAATTGTCTCAAGGTGGATTTCGTTTTAGACCAAATGAACATAGAACCAGAACGAGAGCAAGAGTATTCTTACCTTGATATTCTCGACCTATCCCTGTTTGTTTACACAAAAACAATTAGGTACCTAAATTAAAGAATCTGCAAATATTCAATCGTTTGGTACACACCGACCTTTATCAAGCGACAAAGTATTTATTTGTAAAACATAGGTGGGTGTAAAAACATGTGTTGTAAATAAAAACATAGATCACTATGTTTTTCCGGTGACGGTGTATTTAATAAATATCAATAAAGTATCTAAAAATATACTTAGTAACAGAATAACAGTACAGTAGTGCCAATTGCGAGTGCGCTTGCAAACACTGAACATTGAACATGAACCGTGCCTGTGTGTGCGTGCATTTTTGCTCGTTGTATGGAGTCAATCTTCTGTATACTTACCTGTATTGTGACTCGGGGCTACGAAGATCAATACCTCGTGGCGAGCTGATTGCTACGGTTAATCTTTTGTTTGGGAACTTTCATGGAAGCCGTATTTGAACGGAATAGGCCTACTTAGGTATATTGTTCTTAATAGCTAGCTAAGAATGGATTAAGGAATTAGATAATGGCGGCAGAGTTTCTGGTCTGTTATTGTCATGGATTGTGTGGTTTATTTATTTATTTAAACATTTATGCACACACATATAAACAGACAAGAAGAAAAGAACAGAGAAATACGTACAACGGCAATGCTTATTTATAAAGTTTCTAAAGAAAGCATACCTGCAATAAGAAAGTGGATAAAAAGTGATGTAGACAACGTGTGTAACAGTAGAAGTGAAAACAAAATACATAAATTAAAGAAAAAAACAATTCAATGATTTGAATATATACATACAATAAATATCACTATAATATAAATAATTATAATTTAATTTAAAATAATTATGCAAGTATGACGAAGTGGAAAGATAGTGTTCTTACATTCTTGTTTTAAATGCTTCAACAGTTTGCTTATGGTTTTGTCTGATAGTCATATGTCCCTTTCTCTGTCCGTGATCACATTGGGACAGTGAGCGCTATCACGGTAGACGGTAGGCCAACTTCATAGAAACGGACGAAGCGCGAGCTATACCTACGCGCCTCGATCGAGGTATGCGCGAGGTACGCAGACAGTCGCGTCTGTGCCGCAGTGACGAACGAACGGTGTGTTGTTTTTTTAACAATAACCGCGCGATTTTTACACTAAAAATAAATTCAAGTACATATTTAATATGACGAGTAGGATATATTGTTGCTGTTTTTGGTTGCATGAATTTGGCAAAAACGCATCCAGAGATAACTTTTTTTAGATTACCTGGAAACTTTGAAAGGTATTATTATTAACAAACAACAACAACAAAATTATTTTATAGTCTTACTATAAAATAATTTTACTTACTGGTAGGTAGGTACATATTGTGTGTATTTTTAATGGATAAGTATTTCCTTTTATCTCCCGAAAAAAAGATGTCTGGAATGTCTGGATTAATAAATAAAGTGAATAGAGTAAAGGAAAGTGATAACACGAATGAAATAGGTAGTTATAGGAGGTTCTTGAATTAATATGGTAGGTACGCTTGTTTTAAAACCTCGGGCATTTGTGTTTTGTTTTGTTATTCAATTCACAAAGTATTTTATTTATTTGTGTAGATAAAAAAAGTATATTTACAATCACAAAACTGAATGGAAACACAAAGTAGGCAAATGTAATTAAAATACTGGAGGCGGGCAGCCCTATCGCATGTTTACGTACCGCGCGGCTGTAGGCACTTATTTCTAAGATATGGCTTAGTTATTCTACCGTCTACCGTGGCGCTATCATGTAGTACAGCGATCACCAAATCGTCTGCCAGGCGTGTTTATTATTCAAAAAACAATTCTGAAAAAGCTTTTTGTTTGCCAGCATCAATGCTTTTCGTCTGCGGTCGTTTTTAAGTTGATATCAAAGAGATAACATTAAAGGGTTGTGATTTACAAAATAATGTTTATTATGGGAGCGAAAATAAATGCGGAGTATCTGTCTTCAAATGCAAAGCCAATCTTTTTCTTTTCGTGTGGTTAGCGACTAACCTGCTGTCAGAGTTTTTGAAAGCCGCCCATGGACCTCTGACTTGGCATCAGATACCGTCGAGAAAACCAATATAACTACGAGGTGTGTACTCGTACTTAATGATATGATGACATTTAATTAAACAGTTACAAAGTGAACGTACTGTACATTCACCACATCCCCAAACTTGGGAAAATGGTGGAAATTTTTCGTACGTTGATAAATAATGTCTGTCTCAGGGCTCGTTTCGTTCCTTGTTTCAAAACAGGAGTTGCGTATTTATGTGTTTTGGGGCCGCCTATAAAATTGTTAACGTGATTAAGAAATGGCGAGGGAGTTTTTGGAGTGTCTGTTATTTTTATAAAATTATTATTATTACTTGTAGAACAAAGCCTATCTACAGCATTCAACTTATGTTATTATGTATGATTGTAACTGAATATCAATATAATATCACGCGTATTTTCCCAGAAGGGTTAGGCAGAAATAAATAAATACTTACATGTTGGTTTTTGCATTAAGTATTTGCTCTACTCTACTGAAATGTGTACGTTAAAGACCATAAATCTTTAAGTGCTAAATAATTTAGAAGCACTTTAAAGCGTTAAGTGGTTTTAAGCTTGCCTGAATTGCCTGGAGTAGGTACTTATGTACTACCTTTACCAAAACCATATATCGCATAATCGTTGCTGGATATGTCTTAACACTTTCGACTACCGCCATACATATTGGAAGTGAACCCCCCGGGAGGGTCACCGGCATTAGGTTTAAAACCGTGTTATAAAACACTGTAAAACGAAATAAAATAGTGGTTTCAGGGTGTTTTGTCGCTATACGTAGTTTAACCTTTTAAATTTTTTGGGTATATTTGTAACCGTGATCAAAAAAATTTTAATAATAAAAATGCTTGAATGTTAAAACCAACGCATATACTAATAAATCTTGTTAAAATATACATCAGATTTTATTTTCAAGGTTGACAATGCTGTATTTGCAAAGAAAAACTTACATTTAAATAAGCCCTCCGTGAGGGCTCACGGCATCCCATATGCGACTAGGTGAACCCTCCAGGAGGGCTCCCAGCAACGAACGTGTTAAGATTCCTACATAATAATTCACTCAGAATATGAGTTATAGCTATAATAGTGATAAACTTCCGGTTCTCGGATGAATACTAAAAAGGTAGAATATGCCACATTTAGCTGACATGGATTGAAATATCGAGCTAACTTTACAGGAACTATGCAAGTATATTTTGCCTCGAAAGCGCAGTAATTTTGCTGAATAACTGAAATCATTAATTAAATTATGATACTATGTTTATAATAACAAAGGCAGATCTTTTTGTAAACCGTGGTCTCCCAATAAAAATAAATTTAAAAAATAATAAATATGTTTTGTTTTTTATGTTTCTTTTATAAAAATATTTAAAAATGTAAGAAATATGTTTAAAAATGAAATAATGGAAAATATATAATGTATTATTGTTTGCTAAAGAATAAGACACGTTATTTATAGTGTCATTACTGAAGATCCCGCTCTCCTAAGGGAAAAACATCAATACTCATTTAATTAAACAGCATACTTAAAGAGACAGTAAAATTTTACGCCTCATTTAATTTGATTGGATATGTCTCTGGTAAGGGGATTAAATACACGATTCTGTAATACTAAGCAATATTACAAGGAGAGGTCGATGAACAGAATATCCCAGACATATACTGACTATTATTTAAAATTTATTGTGTTTTCTTAGCTGGCAATCCCGATACAACAATAAGGATTAATAGCTTCATGCTGTTACACACTACTTAGGTACCACAGTCCATACTTGGTAAGGGTGGGTCTACATTTTATACTTTGCTTGCATACCTATTTTTTTTTGTTTTTATTGCGTGGGAAATTATCAAATAACTTCTTCCGCTCTGGGCGGAGCGGGTCAGACTCTTACTGACTAAAACCCACCCGTGTTCCTTCAATTGCCTGTACGTCGCTGTCACCACGGTAGTAACCCTTTAGGACTTTCCCGCAACCTCGGCAGGTATCGGCCCTAGCGGGACCCGTCAATTGTGCTGACATCTCTTAAAGGCGCACGTGGAACACAACGCGTCATCAACCCGGGCCTGGTCCTTGCTTGTGTAATGAGAGCGAGAAAGGAGCGAATTTACCATAAACGATGTCTTAGCTCTTTGAAAATTTATTCAAATACGGCAAAGAAAATCCCGGGAAACTGCGTGCTTGACTTGCGTTGTAAAACAATTTAAATATAATCAAACATATTACCGTGAAAACAAAATTTTACTTTTAATTACACGTAACGTCGAAACAAGGTTTAAATTAAAACGCGAAGTATTTACACTCTGTGGCAAGGAACGCGGCAACAGCGTCTACGAAATAACAACAAAACATTCTTTAGTGAAGTTCGAGTTACATAAAGGAATTAAGGGTGCGCCCCCGATTTCTGAAATAAAAGTAAACTATTAGTTCCCGTAACATGCGACGGAATAAGACTTCTTCTTTGAAATAAGAACGTAGTAAGAGCTGAAAGTATTTTAACGTAATAAATCCAAAAAATGCATACACACATGTTTTCGTATTGTATTAGTACCTACAACATGTGGTCGACCGAACTCTGCTCGGGTGAAAGTAGAGAAAACGAATTTTCCCAGAAATGAGACCTAGCCAGATCGATTTTTCGTTTACCCTTTTATTGCAACTTTCATTGCAAATCGTTAGAGCTGTTTTCGAGAACGTAATTACAAATATACAAATATTGCTCATTTAATATTATGGGATTACCTAGTCCTTAGTATATTAGGTACAAATCGAAAATGCGTGGTTTGTGGTTACTTTGCAATATTTTTCTATCGAGATCATTTTATTATTTTGTTTCTGTTCCTTCGACCAATCTCCCGCAAACGCATCTAAGTCGCCAACGTGTCCTAGGCCTCCCTCGTAGACGGTTGGAGAAAGCAACAATTTTAAGGAAAACTAAATCAAAGCTATATGGGAGACCTTCGCCCCGCAGTGGTACAACAAAGGGTGAAAAAAAAAAAAAAAATCCGTTCCACAAAAGGTTGGGAAATATCATGTAGTTCGGTATTCATATTATTTTATTTTATACCTGAGTCTTGTAAATTTTATGAAAAAGCTATGAATAGGGGTAGGTCCTATAGAAAAATAGCCAATCGCACATTTGCTATTTTTCTGTAGGACCCCCACTTAAATATGGAACCTACTTTACGTAGTTATTTTCGGTAATGTGATACAGCTTCGTATCTACATGTTTTCGGAGTCAATCAGCTAATGCATAGGCAGTATTTATGAGCCTATAACCAGTTGCTGACGCGTGTGTTATTCGTTTAGCAGCGTGGTTACTGCTATCAGTGACGTATGACAAGATATCGACACGGGTCAAGTTTTTATAAAAGAAGCTGAGACGTTTTGCATAACATTTATTCGTAGTTTTTGTAAGCAAAAAGTAGGTAGGCCATCTTATCTAAGTCTGTCGCAATAACAAAAATGTTTACAGCATTATTGTGTTTCGGCAGTTAGAGGTAAGATAGCCAGTTCCTCTGTGGTTGTGGATTCCGGGGGAAGGTCGCTTCCACCTTCGACCTGATCATCACTTACCACCGGGTGAGATGAAGGCCAAAAGCTTATAATGTTGGGCTAAAAATAAAAAGCACGTATCCAGCCAGAGAGCCATTTAACAATTTATGTAATGGTTTCTTGAGTTTGATAAAACATAAGATTGAACCAAAACCCTACCTATAGGATAACGTTTGGCAGTAGATGTTTTTCCCTTCTCATGCAAGAAAGTAGTTAATCTAATTCGAATTATGGTGTAGGTAGGTAAATATGTAGGTACTAAACATTCCGTTAGAGATGGGTCCATTAGACATTAACAATTTTAATAGGTATCTATGACATGACGTGTAAAAGATACATATAGGATTATATTCGGAGGTTAAAGAATGAATATTAACATCATAACCCTTCCTTTTGGCTTTGCCGTAGTCGGGTAAAAAGAAATACGTTTAAAATACGTCAGTATCTGTGTGTCGGTCTCAGCCAAGCCTTTTATATCGACATAAAAAGTTACAATCTGGCGCCGTTTGGAGGAAATGGCAATTCAATTCCAGACGTGACGTCCTTTTGATTTAAGAGCTCGTCTGAAACTTTAAAGAATTACTTTAAAAAGTTGTCATAGAAAAGTTCGACTTTATATCCGTTCTATCGTTTAATTAAAGTAATATTAAATATTAATATTCGTTTTGCCTGAGATTTTGAAGAACTTTACCTACTTTGTCTTTATATTACTGAGGTTAAACAAGTTGAGGGGTTGTTCATGCCTGCTGCGTCTACCTAGCATGTTAATTATGACCATTTCCTCTCTGACCATTAATTTCATCAGTCATTAGGAACCCTTTGTTGAGCATTAGATGTGTAAGGCATTTAAAGTAAAAACTACGTCTTACGTACAAAACCGGTACGTTCATTTCCGGGTTAGCTACAAACAAGTTTTTAAAAGAACTCTTTTCTGCTTACATTTCCATAAAACTCAATTCAGTTCAAAGAGCTTTTACAAAAGTTTCAAAATTAAATGCAGTTTTTCAATTCAAATTAATTAATCTGGTTCTCAGCGGCGGCGAAACGAAAAAATCCCATTTATCGTCACCAACGTTTCGCCGTCCTTTGCACTCTCTTCGCGACGACCTAAAGTTGTTTCATACCGAGTAAGCCAATTTCACGGCGACCCAATGCAATGCACTCCCGTAGATCCGCCCTGAAGATCGCACCTAGGTATGTATTTTAGATTTCCGTACTCAAAGGGTATCAACGTGCCCCTATTACTAAGCCCGCCATCGCCTGTCCATCTTTTTATCTGTCATAGGCTGTAACTATGGCCGCTGTGATGGCATATAAAAAAAAGAGTTAAACTGTTGTACTTTTGGTGATACGAAACACTTATTTCAAAATATTTATGGTAACGAAATATCAAGAAACATTATCGAAATTACATTAAAAAGAGATAAAAAAGGCCACCGATTAACGGCTCTAAAACAGTTAAATTTTGCCTCGTATCATATAAAGTCTGGGGGTTATAAATCACTTAAATAAATCAAGGGTTACGTAGGCGTTCGCGTGTGGTGGTAGCTACATTAGCCGGAACGAGCCGTGGCCCGGCCCGTTAGGAACAGCTGCTACCCGCAATAATACATAATGATATGCATCTCACCTGACGACGCTTATCCTTACTTCTAATTGTTCAAAACAATATAAGGTAATTAAACGATCAAATTGCTACGGATGTTGTTCTATTCTAAATACGGAAATAAACAACCTTTTAATTTATCATAATTGAGGTAAAATTTTTGTAATTGCTATACAGACTCAATTTTGTTCAACATAAATGGTGTTTTTGTGGCCATTAGTTTAATAACCATTAAATCGTACTTTGTAATTTAGGTAGGTATGCTATTATTATTAGTTTAATGTGAATACATAGATGTTTAACGACGTATTCTGGAACACATAAAGCCACATTTACTGATAGATGAGTTTAATTTTGATCTAATGTGTCTAATTTAGAATGAACATAAATCTTGCTCCCACGCAAGCGAAAGACGCGACTAGAGGAAATTAATTATTTAGACCTATAGATAATGCGCCGGCAAAGTTTTAAGATACATTGCGAACCACCTATATAAATAAACCCCTCTGGCTAATACGTGTCTAACTGTTTACGAGTGTGAGCTACCATTACCATTAATCTCGAAGTTGGCTTTCAAGCCCGTCTCGAATCTCGTAGAACAGCCCTCTGTTATTCGAGAACGAAGAATACTACACCCGGCAAAGTTTGAAGCTTCGCCCAATGAGTCTGGGCACTTTTAAGAGGAATAATGTCCGTCAGACTTAAGAGGGGGAATCGTTTAAAACAAAAACAATTCCCGCGGTCGAGTCCCGCGGCGCAGGGCATTTAGCTACTGCATTCTGCAACGAAAGTGTTATAGCACCACTCTAGTTAACGTCTTATACAGTAAAGTTTTTCGCCTCAAAAATGTTTTTGTTCGCAGCTATTTTTGTTTCCAACTAAAACTATTTTCCTAAAAATATGAACAGTACAATGAAAGTTAGCTAAATTTGAATAAACAGAGTAAGGAACAATTAATAGTTAACACTTTTATGTATTTAGGTACCTATTCATTGACAAATTTGTATAGAGTGGAATTAATTTATTGTGCAAATGTTAAACACACGAATGTTCGTTTAGCGAATGCTTGAACAGTGAAATGTAATCGACAGCGCGGTGTTTGTACACACAAACGGAATTTAGATGATCCGGTCCATTTCAATTGATATCCCGTACGATGATGTTTTCTTTCTGGAATTTTAGGTGACAATGTTTGTTATTCATCATTATATTTCAATTACAAAATTACACGACATTTTCCACATGTTATTTCATGGCTCAAAATATTTATGTATAATTAATTACTCATAATATAACGCTGTATTCCCCGAAGGGTTAGGCAGAGATGTACACCCACATTTCGCCAGTTATGTTAAAGTCCCATGTAATATGGGGAACAAATCTAGACCTTTTTTTTTGGCTGAGTAATCAAATAACTTCTCCCGCTCTGGGCGGAGCGGGGTGTGTCAGACTCTTACTGACTAAAACCCACCCGTGTTCCTTCAGTTGTCTGTACGTTGCCATGGGGCCACGGTAACCCTTTAGGACTTTATTTATTTATTTAAACTTCTCGCACAATAAGGTACTAAGGCGGACTTTCCCGCAAAAATATTTACTCTCTAACGTAGAAATAATATTGTCACCTCTTTAAAAAGTTTCCGATTAGTTCCATGGAGGTGTATACATTAGTTTAACTACGAGGGAACTCTATAAAGTTTGTCGGGTGTCCAGATACCGGCAGTTTGCGATGCAATAAATTAACCGTCTTGTAAAACTAAGAGCTTGTTGCGACAGCGACACCCTGTCGTAGTTACTGCTAACGCTACTCTCAAAGTGCGCATGATTCCTTGGAAGTTTCCTTGTTCCAAACAAATTGTAATTTTACTGCACTTTGTTTTATGTGAGTATAATGGAGCGTCTTCTACGTTCATAAAACTTTTGATGTTTGTCTCGGTTTCTGAAACTTTCGCTTAAGTAAAAACCCGTGCAAGAAATCTTCATTATGCATTCACATTAGCGTACACGATTACCAAGTTTTCTCAAGTCATTATTTTAAATCAAACAAGCTGAGTGAAGTGAAAACATTCACCTATTTGAACGAAGCATCATGCTTTTAAGAATATCTGCTTATAAGCATTTTACTCAGAAAATAAAAGCTCTTTTAAAAATATCACAAAGGATTTATAAGAGAACAAAAAACTCTTTCTGCATACAAATTTGAAGATATTAATTAAAAATTGTTCCGAAGTAAGATTTAAGTCTTCCGCAGACAGACGCAACGGGACTTTGGTGGAACAATGTCAATGAAAACTTCACGGAAATTGTTCTACCAGTGTCGCGTCGAGCCTGACTGCGGGAGCCTTCAGTAGGAAAGAGAGATAAAAAAAATGCATATTTTAAAACTTTTCTTGTTCGTGTGTGAGAGGTATCTACTGGAGAGGTGTTAGCCGCGTATTTGCGTCACATTCAATGAGGATTTCACTGTAAAGTACAGTAAGGAGAACCTCTGGAACCCTGCAGGGTCCGTAATTGGGTAGCGTGAGTCTAGGTAGGTAGAGCTACTAGTACAATATCTCCGAAGAAGGTCCTTCTACAAATGTTAAAATTAGATTCATAAAGTACCTTCTGTGACAAGATGAGTGTTTTCTCGGGTAACAAATTTTTATAAGTTTCCTAATTACTCCTTTCCCAGGCCACCTCTAAAACGTATGAAAAGAAAATGCAGTCGAACTGTAGAAATGGTCTCATACAGTGCTTTTAGACTTTTCTTTCGTGTCTATGAATTTCAGCGTACATTTTTGAACCTAAGTATCTCTTGTAAACTTCTGCCCTACGGCACTGCAATAGATGAGCTTTGAATAAGAACCTCTTTGGCTATTACGAAGATTCCGGAGATTTTTAAGTTATTTGCTAAACTTTAATTTTCTTGTCGAATTTATCAGCGCTTGTCGTCGTCGTCTGTCGCAGGCAAGAAACGAAAAAGAATGAGAACTAGATTTCGTAATACAAATTTAATTAAGTGTACCTACCTATAAGTAGGAGTAGTAGTAGTAAGTAGGATATGTTTCTTTACAAATAAATAAGTCGTATTGTTTTAGTGTTTATTGGTATCAATTTTAAATAAAAATATGTTAAATGGTTAAATCAAAGCAGTATTTTCATTTCTCATGCTCGGAAAGTAGTGTTTGTTTGATCAGAGTAGCGGGTGGAAAACGCTGCTTCCCTCTCTAGGGCGGGAAAGACTCATTGTAATTGCTTCCCACCCTAGGGCGGGAATGAATTTAAAAAATAGAACTTTTGGTTAGGTAATCGGCTACGAAACTTTTTACATGAAAAATATCAAATAGAAAAAAAATAAAAAGGCTGTGGTCTTGTGAGTGTATAAACAGCCAGTGCGAATTAAAAAAAAAGAACCAATTAAGCGGGACGGCCCGCGGCGGCAGTGTTTCCACTTTTAGGGAAGTCTCCCTTTTTCAGGGAAAAATGGCCAATAATAAGCATGGTTTAGGGATATTTTATTTTGACAGGGATTTAGGGAATTTTAGGGAAAAATTGAACTTAAGTTGGTAGCCCTATTGTTTATAGTAGTCAGCACCCAATGTAAGCAGGAAATTCCCTGAAACTCGTAATGAATATAATTCGTCTAATTTTAGTTTACCATGTTATTGTTAATTTTACTATTTCCGTGGTTAAAGATGACATCGGAAATAAGTCGCATTATACCTAGAGTTGGTTTGTTTCGTCTCTCTCGATTAATAATGAATGTTTTGTAGGTATTTAATGCTATAAAAATGAAAAATTCCCTTAACCAAGGAACCAAGTTATATTTTTTTAGGGAATTTTAGGGATAATTCATTATGAAACTGGGGAAAAACCAAAATCGTAAGTGGAAACACTGCGCGGTGGTGAAGAGCCGCGTTCCAAATAAAAAAAAAATCACAAATTGTTCTAACTTCTCAGTTAATTTGAAATAGGCACTACTGATGTTCTTTATCAATAAGTATTTTAGAAGTTTTACTATTTTATACTTTCCTTATATTCGAAATGAAAAGTAGAGTGTTTAACACGGGTGAAAGACATCAATTCTTCGACCCTTGTATAACAATCTACTATTGGTGTAAAAAATGATACATACCGTATGTGTGCACTTATCTTAAAGCGTACAAGATTAATGTGAAAGCTCGCAATACTCTTACCGTGGTTGTTCATGAAAAACTACATTTTATATACCTATCTGAAAAAACTTTTGTGCCTAGATACGTTTTAAACAGATTACGTCACAACGTAAGTAGCTTGTGCTAATGAGTCACGTATCATATTAAATAGAACAAGAGTTTCGTTCAGAGCACGCGACTACGCGACTACGCGAGCTTATGGCACATTCACATTCAGCTGCTCGACAAAGAGCTCGTTGTGCGCCAGTCCATATGTTACCTCGAGAGCTCACGTTATGTACCACCGACTTGTCTAGATACCATCTATGTACTGAGAGTTCTTTTGATGTACTTCGTTTTGTATATAAATGGTAGTTTATACTGGAATGTCGGAGATTTATGTTGTTGATTCCCTTGTAGCTTCAAAAGTATTATTATTTTACAAAGTTTTGGTTTAGATTTGTGCAAGTGAATGCCCATGCAAATAACAAAAGCATCTAAATTACTTGAAGTACCGGCGGGACTATTTACATTTCATTATGTTTTTGAACGACTTTTCAATTCTGCTAAGTTGATACTTCAGTAAAACTTCACAGTAATAAATAGTCACGCAATTAATGATTCTATATTTAATAACAGAGCTTCGTAGTAGTTTTTACAGCGATCTAAGGATCACTAAAGTTCACAAACAGTGACGACTTCGTCGCGTCGTCTTGTCGTCGCCCCCAAGTACCGCAATTTCCTATCGCCATCAGGTTTACTTTTAGAATTTGTTCGAGATTATACGCGACTGATATAGTATGTTTTCCTTTAATTTTCTTATACCAAGGGCGTCATAAACAAAGGGTAAATAGAATATTATACGACAACATTGTTTGTGCCTGCTTGGCGCTTCGTTGCGACGATGTAAAGTGTTTTATGTTTGCCAATTTATATGCTTATCTAAAGTACACACGCTTTCATAAAAACTTAATAAAAAAAGTAATAAAAACTTGAATATCTTTTAATTTTCGGACTATCTTAACCCAGTAAACTGACAAAATATTATTGCCAGTCGGTTTAAGCAGGGCTCTATTTCAGTTACACATGTCGTACAGAAACTTGGCAGCATACTCGTAATATCAGTTGCAGCGGTTGTGCCTAGCTCTGAAACAAACGCAATAAACGCTATGTCGCGATGATGCTACGAACTTTAGCAAACGTTAGCTTTAATGCCACTGGCATTAAATTACTTTTTCAACTAACTGAACTTTCAAATGATAGTGCTCGAACGAATCAGTTCGAATGAGTAATTATTAAGTTTACGAATGTGTCGCGAACGAGTAAATCGAGTTGTTGCTCGAATATCCCGGGAGGATGTTCTAAGACGTGTTCCTCGTTATTAGGTTTCAGGATTGCATCTTACGTCTTTGGTGTTAAAAAGTTCAGGAATTAAGTTGAAAGTCTTGTCTAATCCAAGGGTATCTAACCGATCCCCGAGTATCTAGCCGTTCCAGGGTTATCTAACCGATTTGCTATTTTGTTTCTTTTTGTGTGTGTTTGATATAAAAGACACAAAGTTTAGAAGAAAGCGTTTTAGAAAAGAGGTTTCGACTCTCTCTGTATAATTTACACCTGGAATTTTAGTTGAACCTAGAACATTTCATGTCAGAATTGATTAACGACACGGTTTTCAGGAATAACACTGACCTTTGCACTGAACATTAATACTGGGTTACGACTGTAGATAAAACTAAAATTACAGGAATATCTATGAAACATTTATCGTTCAGAGCCAGGAGCGCTCCTGGAGGGTTCACCTAGTCGCATAAGGGAGCATTTTTTTTTTTTTTAAATTTTGTTGATCACAATTACAAATATTCGCTAAAAAATTTAAAGGTTGGTTGTTGGAACTACGTATAGCGACAAGATCCCCTGAAAATACTATTTTACTTCGTTTTACAGTATTTTATAACACGGTTTTAAACCTAATGCCATTGACCGTCCGCGATGGTTAACTTTAGCGCAAACGTAATGCCGGCAACATGTATGGCGGCATGGTGTATGAGTTCTATGCAAAGTGGGTGGAGTCGAAAGTGTTAAGAATCGAATCAAATCAAATAAGCATGTATTTGTGCACACAGGGTAGGTATAAGGTATTACATTATAAAGTAGGTATCAATGTGTCCTGCCACAGTAAGTGGCATGAAAATATTACAAAATTAAGAACAAAAAATAGTGATAATATTTAGTTGTTAGTTTACTTTTAGTATTAGTTATATTAATTTAGGTTGACTCCTCCTCCTGGGTCGTATTATGTTTCTGGATACTATGATCTTTGAATATTTATTTAAGACGGCAATTACTTCCTATCACAACTATGTAAGTTTGTTGACAGACACGTTTTCTCTACGGCGCGGTTTATACGCCGTACGATAAAGAACCGTGCCGTGTACAAGGGTTTTTAGCCGTTATAAAAGAAAACACTTCCGTGATAGAAAAAAACTCACAAAACATACTGGAGGTAGAAATGAAATTAACTGAAATGAAAATAAATTGTTAATTCTATCAATAGAATATTGGAATCACTTTTACATGTCATATTAAAAAATATGTAAAAAATTAGCTAGATGAGTTCGGCGTTTCCTATCTGACTACTCTGAAAAGAAAAGCCGAAACAAACTCAGAGGTCACAGTCTCTTTTAAAGTCCAGACATAATCTTGGTCAGGCCATATGAGGACCATGTAGACTAGTGTCTGAAATGGTCTTTTGAGGAAAGAACCACACAGATTTAAGTGGACCTGTCCAGTCAGTGCAAGCATAAACTAGGTACTCAAACTGCCAGACCATCATTAAAACTAACTGAGAAAGAAAAAAAGGTACCTACCTAATTTATCAACTTAATTATTATAATGTAGAACCCTTTGACACCACACGAATAGGTGTATTAATTACACATGCAGTTAACGCTTAAGTGTCACTTCATCGTGTCCTCGACCTTGATGGATAATAATTGATTAATTGAATTAGCATAATATATCGCAATCACGCACAATGTTATTCCACCCTCGCGTCTAATCCCTGTCAGTATGATACCGTGTCGTTCATAATTAATTCGGTTTTAGTACATCCAAGCTTTTAATGTGTTATTAGGTGATTAATTTGACAGAGTTACTTACTCTGTCAAATTAATCCATTTCTTCCCCAGGATCGGGGGCCCCACCGGACCCGGACCCCCCTAGTCCGCAACAGTAACTTCCACATAACAGAACCCATTTTGCGACATTCATATACATTAGGTTTCAGAATTAAGATTTTCTTTCTGTAGCAGAATACCTTTATCTTTTACCATGCAATTCAATAACCAATTTAGTAATCACTTTAAGTAACATATATGTAAGCGTTAAGTGTATTCCTTACCACAAGTAAATAACTTTGAGGTCTACAGTGGTTGAGTCAAAGTCAACTGCATATTGCATACTGAGACACAATTGACTATGCAGTGAACTGTTTCAGCTTTTAGTGACGTTGGCCTTGACCTTCATTAGCTGAAGCAGGTGTGTTTCAGGCTTTCAGTCGCAACTGACGCGTGAGCCTGAAAAGATGCATGCATGTGGAAGAAGGTAAAGGGGTGCTCTATGATTGATACTAGTGGGGATCGTGGGGCAGTGTTTGCAAGGGTTGTTAATGGATCCAGGAAGACTAAATTATCTAGTTTTATAACATACGTTACGAATTACGAGCTATAAAAATCTTTCTCTAGATTTCCTTTGAGCTGTCAATAAAATGATTTTATGACAGAAGTGATATAAATTACAAAAGTCAAAGTCAAATAAAAAGTTTGAAAATTCCAAAAGTGCACGCCTCATAACACACATTCATAGACGAAAAAGAAATTCAAAACATAGTTTCTAACAAAAATTAACAATTTATCACTTTTCGTGAAGTATGTTTTACCCATCAATATGGGTAAATTTCTAACCTCGCAATCCTTACGTAATGTCAAAGACTATTTATTTAGATATTTACGTTGTGGGTTGCTAGGCAACATGTTAAGTCAAGGTTGGAAATATTTAGATAAAGATATTATATTTTAGTTAGTATTTTATTAATTATAATTAAACTACTTTGAATAAAAGAGCCATTTTCAATAGGGTTCCTTCTATGGCCGAAACGAATGTATAAAAAAAAAAATTGACATAAATTTTTATACTCCACTGCACTATACTGTATAATATTTACAATACTTACCTACCTAAGTATAATTTACGAATCAGTACATAGGTAGGTACGGTAGGTATGAGGAAGCAGAATACAAAAGGTACTCCTTAGCAAAAAATCTTTGCACACAAACAAAAGTCAAGTATCGTAGTACTGAAACAAAACATTGTGGCGATCTACGAATGTAATTTAACGTAAATAAATCTCCCTTACTTGTGTAGTGGCAAAAACTGTAGTAGATAATAAATAGGTGTTGCGGACAACTTTCTTGTTTGCCGTTGAGAAAGAGCGACATTCCTACACAAATACACACAGCAATAAACTATACGCAGACTTTCATAATGAAACATTATATTAAGTTTAGGCGAACCTTAGGTACTTGAATCAAAAATAATGCTTGGGTAGTATTAAACTTTACAAATTTTCACGGTTGTGATTGTTGATCACAAAATGACTAATGTTTGCGACCGGTGGCGATGACAGTCCCTATATTTGAGCAATTAAATCTACTTGAAATACTGATGTCTTCGCACCGATCAGACGTAAGCATGTCGCGTCGCTGCTGCTAAGGGTCCGGAGCAGCTCAAACAGAGTCCTGAATGTCATTGCGGAGAAATTTGTCTGCCCGCTCGTCCATTATTTGTCCAACCTGCATGTTTACTGACATAGTTATTAAGGTTAATGTTTACTAACACAATAAAGATGTTCTTCTGAAATAAAACGATTAATATTTAAAAGTCTTATACATATCTCGGGACCCTGTGGTCTCGGGCCTTTGGAAGGCGAATGAGAGGCCGAACCCAGCTCACAGATGCCCCTTAGATAATTTTAAGTGTTGAGCCACCAACTACAACCCCCGGTTGGTGCAGGAGTATTTCAGAACATGGAAACAACACATATTGGGCTATGGGTTTGGGAGGCTATATTAGATTGGTTACCTAGAACTATGGAAGGACTAAGTCCCCTGCCAGACCGTCCACCAGATCGTATTTCGGCAAAAAATTTGCTTAATTGAATTTTAGAATCTTAAAATTTGCTTATTTATATTGAATTTATTTATATGCCCAGTTTGACAGCTAAAAACGCTACCCATTGGTAAAAAAACGATTCGTTTCTGTTTATAGGAACCGAGCATTAGCCAATACGACTTTTGTCGTACAGACAATATTTTATAAGTACGTATTATTTACTAGGTTGCAAGCATGCCATCACAGGAGCGAATAAATAGGCCCATCGGTGTTATAACAATAAAATTTCTATTGTGTCTCGTTCAGTGTCCTTGAATGCGTTAAAATACATTTCGTCGTGTTTGTGAGTCTGCAAAGACTTCTATCAGAAAAGTGACGAGGGTGCTGTCCTTATCATTTGCGGACTCTTTTATAACCGAAATTACCTTGTACGAAGTTTTCGAACCTCTGATACATTACGTCCGAGTGTTCTACATAATGTAAACCTACCCTTAAGACCCAATTTACTCATAAAACCTTCTGAATAAATCATACGCGAAAGGCCCAAAACTTTCATCAAGTCCGAGGACAATTTAACTTTAGTTTAGCTAACGTGTTTACCTCAGATAAGTCTCTGAGCTTATAAGCTGTTTTGTTTCTAAAATAATATTAGTGGACGCTTTTCCTGTCAGCGCTACTGACTGATTGATTTCATGACATTAATTCTGTAGGGCACGTAGGGTCACCATCCGTCTGGATTTGTCCGGGCATGTCCGGCTTTTTAGTCGCCCGTCCGGATTTTGTCCAGCCTTGTCATTCGTCTGGGCTTTTATACTTGCAGGGATTTTTTCGAAAATATAAAAAGTTCAATTAACACTGAAAAAATAAGTATTACAAAGTAAAATTTCCGGACTTTTTTGCAAATTTCTCTGCCGACCCCCATGGGAAGAAGGCGTGAGTAGTATGTATGTATGTATATATTATGTTATATTATTTTAATGGACAAACCAATATTTTTGTTGGTTTTATGGCTTTTAATTTCCATTTTTCGGTAAAAATATAAAATATCTATACTAATAACAAAATTGTAGCGAAGTCAAAATTGCACATTGTACAGTATTTTTTTTATTGCTGCAACGTATCACGAACGATTCTAATAACAGAAATACAGTAATTAGATTTTTTTCTGTTGGTCAAATGTATGTTCCAGTATTATGGAAATATCTACTATCGGATAGACTTTTTTTGGCATAAATATTCTTTTAGGCCTCTTCTGTTATCTATAGTTACGTGACAGTTATTAAGGAATCCCGTGTTTACTGTTGTATTATTTTAGTGATCTTCAGGAATAATCTGTAAGAATGCAACAGTCAATGTATCAGTGTTGTACAATTAGGAAGTATACGCAGGAACGCAGGCGTTCATTAATTCAATAAAAACGAGAAACTTCGAAAGCAATGGGAAATTCCTACTGAAGGCTGCGGGTGTCGACCTCAGGGGGCCTACCACTACTTATAAAGCAGTATTATTATTTAATATTACTTTAAGTGTAGCTCTCTACAGGACGTATAGCTTCATCTCTTTCCCCCACTGAAGTAAGATTCAAATAATGGTATAAGCCCCCAGGACGAGCTGCTTCTCACACGGACGACTGTACGTCGCTTGCTCTCGCGTCACCAGTCCTAAATAATAATGAAAATAATGGTAATCAATAATCCTTGCTCTCGTTAGGCAGTTGGATCAAGGGCTTGATCCAGAAAGCGGTACTTCTGGACACGGCGCGTATTGTTAGGAGATTCCTCTCTCAGGAGCCCTGACCGCCGGTAGCCTGGACCCTGTTCCCGATACCGGTGGGCTACTATTTTTTTAATTTTTAAATGTTTTTGTTTCTTTTTTGTTTTTTATAAAAATATTTAAATATGTAATCATATAAAATGAATGTAATTGTAAGAAATGTTTTTACTATAAAAGATATTGCAAGTCGATTCTGTACCAAAAATCTCACCGTGAAAACTTAGGCGAAGTGAACGTGGAGTGAGCTGTCAATGTCATCTCACTGGTGCTAGGGATGACCAAGCATTACATTTACAATCATAATCGAGATTTTAATAACATTTTTTTAAGCTAATTCAATTGATCATTTTATATTATTTCAAAGCTAGTATTTAAGTGTCTAAACATTACTATTTAGGGGGTTTTAAATAAAATACTAGCAAAACAGATATTCAGTCAGAAACTCAATTTTGTTTTATTCTATTTTGTTCCTAGACTAGTCCATAATATAAATAGTCTGAGGCCCAGGTGCCTACAATAAATAAAATAAAACATAGGTACCTACTACCTAGTACGCGTGATAACGCGATTCACTCACTTCACTTGCTCTGATATCTTCAGCGCGCATGCGCGGCGTGAGAAAGTTCACGTCACGCGTACTCCGGTACGCGTGATAAAGATCACGCAATTCACTCACTTCACTTGCTCTGATATCTTTAACGCGCATGCGCGGCGTGAGAAAGTTCACGTCACGCGTACCTACTCCGGTACGCGTGATAAAGATCACGCGATTCACTCACTTCACTTGCTCTGATATATTCAGCGCGCATGCGCGGCGTGAGAAAGTTCACGTCACGCGTACCAACTCCGGTACGCATGATAAAGATCACGCAATTCACTCAGTTCACTTGCTCTGATATCTTCAGCGCGCTTGCGCGCCAGGCGCTGCATAGATATCACACTAAGGTTTTTTTCCCATCATCGGGGGCCATGTCCATATTATGCCCATTCGTATTCACAGACAATAATTAGAATCAAAACAAATACGAACGAAACATAATTAAGACATAATTAGTATCTATTTCTACAAACGCTTTTAATATGATTAAAAAGTCAGTTTATTGCCTTGCGATGCGAGGGGATGGAGGGGTCAAAGTAAACTACATGTTAGTTACTACTCCAAGAGTCGATTACTCTTCCACCTTTAATTGGTAACATTATATACATAGTTACGACGTGATGTTATGTCGATAATCTACAATCACGTATTCACATACTATCTACCTTAGCATATTATACTACGTGCTGTACGTGACGTGCTGATGTACGTGACATCACACCACATCACCCCCTTAAATTAAAAAAAAAAAAAAATTTTACAAGGTTTTTTTTTTTCCCACATTACAAACTATTACTGTAACTCTTACAATACAATTTTGTTCTATTCTTATGTACTATATCTATTTTATTTTTATACTTAATCACAACATTTGGTGACTCGTCTTTTACAACTTCAAAAGGTCCATTATAAATACATTCCAATTTATTGCCAGTTTCATTCTTAATCAAAACTAAATCACCTTCCTTATAGGTTACAGAATTAAGATTCTTATCATAACAATGTTTCCTAGCTAATTTACTCGCTATTAAATTCTCCCTTGCATCATTTTGTGCCCTTTGCAATCTGTACTTAAATTCTAAAGGATAATCATCAAAATTATACAATGGTTCAACACTTTCTCCTTGTAGACTACTTGGTAATCTGCATTTTCTCCCAAACACTAGCTCATAAGGTGTATATTTGGTAACAGTATTAACTGTCGTATTGTAAGAAAAACACCAAAATTGAATCCAAGAACTCCATGATGATGGGTTATTATCCGTCTGTATCCTCAAATATGCACCTAATGTTTTATGTACATTCTCCAAAGAACCTATACTCTCATGATGATATGACGTCGACATGACTTTATTGATGTTCATGATATCACATAGCTCTATCATTACTTTCGAAACGAATTCACTACCCCTATCCGTAGCTATTGTCTTCGGTATTCCATATCTCAAAACAAAATTCTCTGCCAAAGCTTTTGCTACCTCATTTGCGGATTTATTCTTTAACGGATAAGCCTCTACAAACTTCGTAAGTTCACATTGAAGAGTTAATATGTAAACATTGCCTCTTTCGTCTCTATCAAGGGGTCCTACTATGTCTAAATAAATCTTCTCAAATGATGTTGACGCCGTAGTCGTAATCGTCATGGGTTCCCTAGTATTCCTAGAATACTTTTGCTTACAACACTTATCACATTTACCAACGTACTCCACTACGTCTTTCTCTATAGAAGGCCAATAATAATACTTCTTTATATTATTCACCATCCTACGTATTCCTGCATGACCACTCGTGGGTAAAATATGGAAATCATTCAAAATAACCTTCTTCTCATCTTTCCCTTCTATTCTCCGTAAATCCTTCACTACACACAATTTAAAATCCCCACAAATCGAACTTCTATTTTCCTTTAAATATTTTGCCATTCTTGTAATAAAATCAACGTTATAACGATTCTTCATAATAATTACTTCTTTAATGCCTTCTTCAATACAAAAACTGACTATGTCTTTCGATAACTCGTCTCGCGAAATTCCCGATAAAGATTCATAGTTTACATAAATACTCGAGTTTTCTGGCATATACACTAAATTGCGCGACTTTGAAAATATCTTCCTACAACCATTATTATTATTGTTGTTATTATTATTATTGTTGTTATTATTATTATTGTTGTTATTATTATTATTATTATTGTTACGTAACATTTTCTCCCAATCATCTAAACAAATCTCAATGTCATTTCCTTGCTTCTTAAGTACTTCCACGATCCTAGGGTGATCAGTCCCAGATACCACGGAGTCCCTATCACAAACATTTGGCTTTCCCAACTGCTTGTACTGCGCCCTCGTCATTACGGATATCGTCTTTTCCCGTATCAATTTCAAATCCTCACTCGTTATCACTATTCTAGAAAGTGCATCCGCTAGTACATTCTCTTTGCCCTTAATATATTCAACCTCAAAATCATACTCCTCTAAACACAAACGAAACTTAGTCAACCTACTAGATGGATCTGTCATGTTAAACAAATACAGTAATGGCCGGTGATCCGTCTTTACAACGAACCTCCGTCCGTACAAATACGGTCTAAAATATTTAACTGACCAAACTATTGCCAACAACTCCTTCTCTATTATCGGATAATTTAACTCACTCTTCCCTAACGACCTACTAGCATATGCGATGGGTTTTCCGTTCCCATTACACAACACACTCCCTATAGCATATCCAGAACTATCGGTTTGCAATATAAAAGTATTGCTATCAGAAAAATCAGGATAATCCAACACCGGTGGACTCATTAACGCTTCCTTAAGCAACCAAAAACGACTTCTCGCACTCATCGGACCAACTAAATACAACACCTCTCTTACACAGCTTATTCATAGGTACCACTATATCAGCAAACTGTGGTATGAATTTCCTATAATAATTCGCAAACGCTACAAATCGCTTTACCTCATCAACCGTCGATGGACGCGGATAACCTCTAATAACTTCTACCTTCTCTGGATCTGGTGAAATACCTTCGGCCGATATTACATGCCCCAAATAAAGCACTTGCTTCTTCAAAAATTCACATTTAGACGGATTCAACTTTAGATTTACTTCCCTCAAGCGTAAAAATACTGATATTAGGTTCCGATTATGTTCATCTAAATTCCGTCCAAAAATAATGAGATCATCCAAATAAATCAGACACCTATCGTAATTCAATCCAGACATGGCCACAGTCATTAACCTACTAAACGAACTCGGACTTATCTTCAAACCCATTGGTAACCTACACATTTGATACTGCCCCTTGTCTGTTGTGAAAGCAGTGTACTTCCTACTACTCTCCTCCAAAGCACACTGATAATAAGATTGTGATAAATCACAGTGACTAAAGTAAACTGCGCCTGACATCGAATCCAAAATCTCAGTTATATTCGGCAATGGAAACTTATCATCCTGTATCTTTTCATTCAACTGCCTATAATCTATAACCACTCGCCACTTCTTCTCCCCACTACGATCCGTCTTTTTGGGTACCACCAAAACAGGACTAGACCACTCACTAACCGCCTCTTCAATGATATTACTCTCCAGCATCTCCTGCACTTGCCTATCAACCTCCTTCTTCTGTGCATAAGGTATCCTATACTGCCTCTTGTACACCGGAGTAGCACTCTCTTTCAAGCGTATAGACTGCTCATATACGTTAGTGACAGCTAATTTATCACCCGGGAGATGAAAAACATCCGAAAACTTTGCACACACTTGCTCAACCGACAACCGCTCCTCGGCGTTCAAATAGTCGAGTTTAAGTAAAGAAAGTACCTCTTCTACACGCTCAACGTCCGTCCCTGGCTTCACGAAATTACAACAATCAAAATCACTCAACGGACAAACTTCCACACCGGACATACTACACACAACTTCCTCGGAGTTCGTATTTAAAATCCTAACGGGTACCATCCCGCTTTTAGGCCTTACTAACACACTAGCCAAGAAAACGCCTTTCCGCAATTCTTGCCCAACCACCACACAATCCTCCGCTCTGTTAACGGGGTAATACCTAACCACCTCACAACGCGGTGGAATAGTCAACAAGTAATCATAGGACTTAAGTGGCATCGAAACCACCCGTCGTCCACGATCCCTAAGAGAAAACCTATTCGCCGAAAAATCTATAATACCACCATACTTCTGCAAGAAATCCTGACCTAATATACCAACCGACTTACATGGCAAATCATCAAATATATAAAACTTATGCGTGAAAAAACACCGTTCATACTCTAACGTTAAATATACATAACCTATCGCCCTCAAACTACCTCCTACACCATTAACCACTAATTCTTCCTTAATTACCTTACAGCACAAAGCATTGTTCAACAAGAAACCACTTTTTACAGCCGATATCGACGCGCCCGTATCTACTAACCATTCCGCATTTATATTATTCACTAGAAAATTAACCCAATTAATACTATCGCAAGCTAAAATACGCTTAGTCTCGAAAAAACTGCAACTGGTGGTCAGTCGCTTCATTACGTCGTGACATTGACGTTCCGCCTGAGTCAGCATCACTACGCGCATGCTCGAAATACGCTACACGCTTCCGACCTTGCTGAGTCGAATGACCACGATGAGCATTATTGCTACGACCGCGCATTCCACGATTATGCCATGCGGTGGCATTTTTGCGCGTACGCTCAACAGCTGTCTTATGTTGCGCGTATCCATTTCCTACCGTAGACCGCCTATAACCATTTCCGCGACCTCTATTACCAAAACCACCCCTCGCGGGCCAACGCTGATACGCCATGACCTGTGCCGACGATGCACAACCTTCGTCTTCTGCTACCCTGATTGCATCCTTCAAACAAGTCAAATTCCGCGCCGTAATGATCGTACTTAACCGCTGATTGCGAAGCCCGTCAGCAAACTTCCTGATCGCGTACTTTTCGTTCAACGGCCGCAAAATCTCATATGCTTCCGAACTTTCCCCGGCTTGAGAAATAGTCAAATTAACCATTAACTTCTCTATCTCAGCCCCAAAATCCGCGACCGACCTATCATTCTGCCTAGCGCGAGCAAGCTTCACTTGCACAGCTACGTCTGATTCTACTGTTAACAAATGCTTCTTCATATCAGCTAACAGACAATCTACCGTTGCGTAAGTAGAGGACAACCGAATCCTAGCACCCTGGGTAAGCCGTGTTGTCAAAACAAATTTAATTAAAAGAGCATTATCTGCTTCCACTAACATAGAACTATATAATCCTATGGCATCAATCAAGTCTTGCGTTACTTGTTCATCGCCACTCATCTTCGGGAGTAGGCCAACTGCCGTTCTCAAAGAAAACCTTTCCGCCGCCATGTTTTGTTCCGTTCCGGTTCCGCTCTCAAACTTAACAGTGTCTACGTATAACGCTTCTATCTTACATATCAACTGAGCCAGTTCTTCCGAGAACTTACTAGATTCTGAAACTATACACTTAAATTTACGATAGAGCGCCTTCACCTCACTGATCTTACTATCAAAATTTCTGCCTTTTCGCCTACTAGGGCCTAACTTGACAATAGATTCCCTTAATAACTTAAGTTGTACAAATAGCGACGTTAACTCCACTTCCATTTAAATCAATGTCTCTAAATTTAACGATGACCGCAAGCACCGACACACACTTATTCACATTTACATAAGAAACACTCACTTCGTTCCTCCGACGGCTCCTGGTCAAGCCATCTGTACAGCCTTCTGGACTTCCCGCTGTCTCATCTTTTCTTCAATCCAGTTGTGGTGACATCTCCGATACATGCGAACCGCCAAACCTATGATGACAACTGCCATACACACAGCCACAAACAGCAACACGGTCTTGATAACCGCCAGCTGCTCCTGCGTAGCCGTTGCGGTATTTGCACCACTCGTAGACGCCTGGGCAATAATCACCTCTTCCTTGGACGTCGTGCTCCCCATGGCCTGTGACACGACGCGACTGACGTGATACTCAATGAAGACAATCAAACCGCGAACCACGAACCGTGACTAGCTCCTGGTCGGACAACTATAACGCCGTCCAGCCGACTGGCAGGGTCGCCATGCGATGCGAGGGGATGGAGGGGTCAAAGTAAACTACATGTTAGTTACTACTCCAAGAGTCGATTACTCTTCCACCTTTAATTGGTAACATTATATACATAGTTACGACGTGATGTTATGTCGATAATCTACAATCACGTATTCACATACTATCTACCTTAGCATATTATACTACGTGCTGTACGTGACGTGCTGATGTACGTGACATCACACCACAGCCTACATTTTGTTTTCAACAAAAATTTTCTAAGGTAGGGCTAAGGATTTTTTATTTGTAGGTACGTACACGCGTATTTACTTTATTTAAAAACTAACAGCAATAAAATAATAATAATATACAGTACAAGTATATAAAAAAGTGGGGGAAACGATCATACGGCATCAAAAAATTCGTCCGCATCGCTGTCAACGTGAAAAGTGCCCAAAAGGCAACAGTCGACCAACCGCTTGGCGATGTCCTGAACTACTCGATAAGCATTCGGAGTACCCCACGTCCCTAATGTTTCAACCCCAAACGGCTCAAACATATAGCCACCAATAAGGTTATTATATTTGCGCCGTGAGGCTTTCTGCACCTGCAGCAGCCGCCCCAGCACAGCCCGCCGTGCTGAGAAGATGGGATGGCGCGAGGGTGTCGACAGGTTGGTAATTTGTAATGTTGTTGTAATGCTTGGTCATCCCTAGCACCAGTGAGAAGACATTGACAGCTCACTCCACCATCACTTCGCCTAAGTTTTCACGGTGAGATTTTTACAGAATAGCACTGCCAGTGCTATTCTGTAAAAATCTCATAGGTAGGATATGGTTTATAGAAGTGTATTGTATGTAGGTAGGTACATACCTACCTAACCATATTCAAGTAAAGAAATGGTTTGATTTGACTCTCTTTATAATTTTGGCTGCTGAGACCAAAATTACAAACTGCTGAGACCAAAAAAGTTGGTCCGTGGATGGGTGGTCCCTGTATACTATTACAGGGACCACCCATCCACGGACCAACTGCGGGAAGCATAGCTTAGCACAATCCATCGACCCCTGCGGCTGTTATTACTTAGAAATAAGCTCCTCACTTCGCTTTAAGCCCCCTCAATAAAAGAATAAATTAAACAAAATATGTGTTCAGCATTCAATCAAGTGGAGGTACCAATTGACTTCTATTGTTTTCAGAAATGCCTATTATTACAAATTACGCTGCGTACTCGGAAACGTACTGATTTAATTAAATAATTAACATTTCGCGAATAGAGCTTGATTGAAATGATACTTCATTAATTTTCATTCCGGGTAGGTAGTTAAATTTATTTTGGTAGGATTAAAGGCTTTTGCAGACCAGCACGATTTGTCGCGCGACGCGACACGAACAATACAATTTCTAAGAACACTACACGATTTAACAATAGCCGGTGTCGCGTCGCGCGACAAGTCGAGCTGGTCTGCACAAAGCTTTACTCTCACCCCAAGTCGTTTGTTTGACTGAATGACAGGCTTATAGCCGATGGGCTATAACGTATACAGAGAGATGTCTCTGTATACGTTTAGAAAATATTTACATTGCTATTTTCCTTTGCAGAATTTAAAAAAGTAACAAGAATGGCCTCTATAAAAATAAAGATTTTTCACAATGGCTTTGTTCGTGAAAGGAGGGAAATAGGTAGCACAATAGCAGTGTGCTGTGGTAAGTTGACAGGGGTCCACAATCGCCGGCGTCATATGTGGGCCCCGATATCGTTCGTATACTCCTTTAAGGAAACGTTATACCTACTCGACCCGCCTTTTAACGCTCCGCGCTCCCGGTCCTAAGTTATTACTTGCTTTTACCCTTACTGTTGGCTATTACAAAACGTGTGGACTTAAATATATATAACATATTGTACCCCCGGTGCGACCGAGAGGGACAAAGTCTCTTCTTAGTGCTTCATATTTATGCTTGACCTCTCATAAATAAACTCAACCTCGATTTACCGACTAGTTATAAATGTCGTCGTGAACATTAATGTTTAAGATTAGGCGCACAGCTTTTGATAACACTTTTGCTTTCATTCATATTTAATAATACAATTTAGTAAATTGCCTTAGTTACAACGTAATAACATTAACTACGTATTGGCACGCAACGTGAATGTTGGATTTATAGGGGTCCATTGTAGAATGTAATCCTATAAATCCATATTTACAGGAACTCCTTGTACAAGAGCCAGGGCTACATAGGTCTTTGAAGTGAAAATAAATATGTGACTAAATCTTACTAATGTGCCATGAGTTTTGGTGAGCGGTGTGGAGCAAGAGCGATCGATTGATTAAATTCAAATTCAATAAATTTATTTTCTCTTCACAAACATGGCATCTTATAATTTAGCCAAGCTTGAAAAACAAGTTATGTGACACTAGTTTGTTTGTGAGAGACTGGTTTCTGCCCTAGGAATAGGTACCAAGCAGATCACCAGGGTCCTTACACATGGTATGTAAACATACATAATCATTGATTTAATTTCAAACGGTAAAAATATTCTTGTTTTACCTTACAAATAAAGTGAAGTTGTGTTCAATAATTTAATCGGCGAGGCGATTATAGCAAGCTGGGTATTATTGGAGCCACCTCGAGACGAGAGCCGACTTCGGATAATGAATAGGAATACTTTCGCAAATTAAAAGCCATTGTGCAAGTCTGCACTAAACCTTTTTTATATTTTTACATTTTTGTCTATGTTTTTGATACCTATTGTCTATTATTTTGATTGATAAAAATATACCTTTTGTTTTTACTACCAGAACCAGCGCCTTTTATATTTCGGTAGTTAATATTGGTCCTATCATCGGAAAAATGGTAGAAACACGTTCTAAACGTGCAAAGGTGGATGCGCTGTGTGCAGGAGACGGCACCCAAGTTGCGGAGAGGGAGACTGCCCCGCCCGCGCAGCAGAGCGCGGACCTGCCCCCTCACGCCGCGGCTCCGGCGCCTTCCCGCCCGGCCAGTGCCGCTACCTCGCGCTCATCCGCCACCATCGTGGCGCGTCAGCTCGCGGCACAGGCGCAGCACGCGCGCCACCTGGCTGATTTGGAAGCTGAATTGGAGCGCCAAGCTTCGGAGCGGGAGCGCCAAGCTTCGGAGCGGGAGCGCCAAGCTTTGAAGCGAGAGCGACAGGTCGCTAAGCTCCAATTACAAGCTGAGCTCGCCGCCATAGAGGCGGACGCCAGCCAGCACGGCAGCCACGGCATGCGTAGCCGTGCTAGTGTTCAAGATTGGGTAACAAATGTAGTGCCTAATCCCGAAGAGCGAGAATTTTTAAGTGCCAACCCACATTTCAGGTACGGTGATGCAGGGGCCCGGTGTGAGACACCGGGCATGAGAGTGTCGCACGGCCAAGATGCTGTGGCGACTACGCATGCTCTCAACCAAGATCGTGTCGAAGACGGAGGAGTGACGCGCTTAATCAACTCGCTCGGAACACTATTAAACAAAGTTAACAGGCAAACTGCTACGAGGACGGATTTGCCTACGTTCGACGGCAAGTCCTATTTAGATTGGCTAGCTTTAAAACGTGCGTACGAAAATACATCTCAAAGTTTTTCGGCAACTGATAATTTAGCGAGGCTGTCGTGCGCCCTACGCGGAGCGGCGCGCGACGCAGTAGCGGGCCTGCTGGCGGCGGCGCGCGCCCCCGGTGTGGTGCTAGCTGCACTCGACGCGCGCTACGGTCGCCCCGAGCTCGTAGTGATGCATGAAGTGTCTGTGATACGTGCGCTGCCTAAGGTAAGCTACGATAGTAAAGACCTCGTAATTTTTGCCAGCCGTGTACGAAACTGTGTGGAAGTAATCCGCCTGTTAAATCAGCCGGACTACTTACGCTCACCAGAGCTGTTTCAGGCACTGTGGAGCAAGCTGCCACCGCTGTTGCGACCGCGGTGGCTGGATTACGCTCATTCGTGCGATGGCAGCTTGTCCAAAATAGAAATGTTTGCCGATTTCCTTTCCCGTGAGGCAAACTTACAGTGTAGGTTCGGTGGCATTACTGACTGCACCATGCCTGCTATATCACGTCCTAACCTGGATATTAGAGGCCTTAGGGATAGGGTGAACGTTGTAGCTGAAATTGATCATCAAAATCGTAACGTTTCGTCAGAAACGTTATCAACTACAAATAATTCAACAAATAATATTTGTCAATTGTGTCAACAAAATCATGAGTTGACGTCTTGTGATAGGTTTGTCAAAATGACAGTAAATAATCGTTGGCGATTTATTAAAAAACATAAAATTTGCCATAGATGTCTAAAAAAGGGTTGGCACAAAAATAAAACTTCTTGCATTAAAAAAATATGTACCGTAGAAGGTTGTGACATGCGTCACCATGCGTTGTTGCACGGGTCGAAACTCGAGCGTGCTGTCACCGCGCACGTCGACGTGGAAGACGACGCTGAACCCGAACCATCGACATCCAGCGCGGCCCCCCCGTCGTTCAGCACGCCGTCGCCGTGCAGGGCGCCCGCTGCCTGCGACGAGACCGCTGTACCACCACCTGATGACTCGGATCATGAAGTCTTGGCTCATGCATCCTCCTCATCAGCCGCGGAATCTTTTGTTCGGCCATTGTTGAAAATAGTTCGCGTGATCGTGTCGGGACCTTCTGGTAGCGTTGATACCTATGCTTTGCTGGACGACGGTTCCACAGGCACATTCATCGATTCTAAGCTAGCAGCTCAAATTGGTTGCAAGGGCCAAGAGAAACGTATTCATTTGGACTGTGTAGGTGGTCTAGGAATGGACGTGAACATTCAGTACGTCGATTTCAACATAAAAGGCCGTCATTCAAACGAAATTCACTGCGTTAAGCGAGCCAGGTCGATGAGCGGTTTGAGTGCTGCGCGACAGTCTGCGCATCTTGAGAGCGTGCGTAAGTATCCATACCTGGTAGACATTGCTAATGAATTTTGCTATGAAGACGTTAAGCCTATGCTGATTATAGGTATCGACAACTGGCACTTATCTCTCGCGAAAGCTACGCGCAAGGGAACCAAAACACAACCCGTAGCTATTTTAACTGCTTTAGGCTGGGTTTTGTACGGTTTCGGTTGTAGCAAAACTAAACTGGTCGACGTTGTCAACCACGCCGCTGTTAGCGAACCTGATATAGCGAACGATCAGTTGATTCTGGAAGGTCTTATTAGGGAGCAGTTTAAAATTGATTCAATCGGCATCTCTAAACAGGAAGCTCGTAGTGCAGACGACGAACGCGCCGTGCAAGTTCTCGAGCACACCGCGCGCCGCCTGCCCGGTGGCCGCTTTGAAGTAGGCTTGTTGTGGAAGGCTGATAAACTAGATATTCCCGATAGTTACAAGTTAGCTGTGTCTAGGTTCCTTAGTTTAGAAAAAAAAATGGTGAAAGATCCTGCCTATGCTGAACGCTACCGTCGGAATATCCATGATATGCTCTCAAAGGGATATGCTGAACCGTGTTCAGCTAGTCCTCCTGACTTGGAGTCTCCGTTGTGGTACCTCCCTCACTTTGGCGTAATTAACGTAAATAAGCCCAACAAGTTGAGAACGGTACACGACGCAGCCGCCAAGTCCCACGGCGTGTCATTAAATTCGATGTTATTAACTGGTCCAGACCTTTTGCAACCCTTACTAAGTATTCTGATGCGTTTCCGTGAGGGTAAAGTCGCTCTGACAGCCGACATTCGTGAAATGTTCCCTCAGATTAAAGTTATTGAAAAAGATAGGGATGCTCAAAGATTTCTATGGCGCGACGGCCCGAATGAGCCTATACGTACATACCGCATGTCATCCATGATTTTTGGCGCTGCATCCAGCCCCTTTACTGCAATCTATATAAAAAACAAGAATGCATTAGAGTGGCAGGATGCATACCCTGATGCAGCTCGAGTAATCATACACGATCACTACATGGATGACTGCATCACTAGTTTAGACAACGTTCACGAAGCGGCCAAACTGGCTGCCGATATCTATAACGTACATTCTCGTGCTGGCTTTGAGATGCGAGGCTGGACGTCAAATGATCTTATGGCGCTCTCGTTGCTACCCAAAGAATCCTTACTAGAGACGCCCGTTGTTAAAGATATAGATTTAGGCTACTTGGCTACGCATGTGCGCACGCTTGGCCTTATCTGGCAACCCGCCCGTGACGTGATTGGTTTTAACACAGGAGTCCATAAGGGTGTGTTGCCACAGAAGCTCACCAAGCGAGAGGTCTTAGCCCACGTGATGCGAGTCTATGATCCTCTTGGAATCATTGCGCCAATTGTCGTTCGAGGCCGCATCATGTTTCAAGATGCTTGGCGTAAAGGCTTGGAATGGGATGAGAAGCTCTCTCAAGGTGATAGCGCTGCGTGGAAATCGTGGTTTCAGGATTTATCCTCTGTTTCTAGTTTACGAATTCCACGTCGCTATAACTTGAATGATCTCGATCTAGCAGGCTGCGAACTTCATGTCTTTTCGGACGCCAGCGAGTCTGCCTTTGCCGCTGTCGCTTATTGGCGGTTTTTGTACGTTAACGGTGACGTCAGACTCTCCCTTATCTGCAGCAAAGCTCGGGTATCACCCCTTAAGCCTGTTTCAATTCCCCGTTTAGAGCTCCAAGGTGCTTTGATGGCTGCACGTCTTGCTACGTCTGTATGCGAAGCCCACCGACTTAAACCGACGAGACGCGTTTTCTGGTGTGACTCAATGACGACCTTAGGTTGGCTTCGCAGCGACGCTCGCACTCTTAAGCCATTCGTGTCTCATAGAGTAGGTGAGATACTGGAACTCACGGACGTTGGTGAGTGGCGTTGGATTCCGAGTGATTTAAACGTGGCAGATGATGCAACTCGGGTCAAACGATTTAGGTTAACTCCAGAATCTCGGTGGATCTCAGGTCCTACCTTCCTGCTCTCCTCGGACTGGCCCACTGAACCCGTGATCGATGTCAGTGGACTAGGCCGCGAAGAATTCAAACATCACGTTCATCTCATCACTGATACTGACCTGCCCGCACCAATCTCCGCGGATCCACTGCGTTTCAGCTCATGGTTGAGATTGGTGCGAGCAACAGCAAAAGCGCATCAATTTATTTCTTTACTGCGTATGCGTAGTCTACAAAGACGAGGCGTTGATGCCAATTTAACTCGTCTGGAAGGAAGTTTATGTACATTTATTCCCTCTTGCACATCCTCTCCTAATGTCCCCAATAATCTTAATGTATCAGCGAGAATAACAGCAAACGATTTACGCCTGGCCGAAACCCACATCTTACGGCAGTCTCAATTCGATTCCTTTAAAGAAGATTTTTTGCGGATTAAGAACCAACAGCCGTTGCCTCGTAATAGCCGCCTGTTCAAACTGTCGCCATTCATAGATGAAGATAATCAGCTACGAATGTCAAGCCGCATTGTTGCTGCCTCAACCGTCACAGATGATGTTAAGCGTCCGCTCATTTTGGATGGAAAACACCCAGCAGTTCGTCTTTTGATCCAAAGATATCATCAGAAGGCCGCACATTCACACCTAGATTTGGTAATGAACGAGCTTCACCAACGTTACTGGATTATTGGACTCAGAAACGCTGTTCGATTCGTGGCCCATACCTGTCAGCTGTGCAAATTGCGCCGTGCTAGACCGTTCCAACCACCTATGGGAAATCTGCCAGAAGCTCGCCTAGCTCATCATCAAAGGCCTTTCTCTTTCACCGGTCTCGATTATTATGGCCCCATTCACGTCACGGTTGGCAGAAGAAAGCAAAAGCGCTACGTGGCCCTATTTACATGCTTGGTCGTCCGGGCCGTACATCTGGATGTGGTGCACAGCTTATCGACTGACTCGGCCATCATGTGCCTACGCCGCTTTGTCTCGCACCGAGGGACCCCAGTGGAGATTTGGTCCGACAACGGCACTGCCTTTGTTGGAGCCAGCCGAGAACTGCGAGAGTTGTACGGTGATGCAGTTGAAGACTACGCTGCCAGTGAGTTCATAAACTGGCGTTTTATTCCCCCCTCGGCACCATTTATGGGTGGAGCCTGGGAGCGCCTTATCCGAAGTGTCAAAGGAGCGCTGAAAGTGTCACTCCACGAGCGGGCTCCCTCTGATGAGGTACTCAGAACTTTGCTGGCTGAAGCTGAAGCCTTGGTAAATTCGCGGCCACTAACGATGATCTCACTCGAAGCTAATGCAGAAGAAGCACTAACGCCAGCTCACTTTCTCCTAAACGGATCACCAGGGCGTCCCATCCCAGCCACGCTTCAGGAGTCGGACCTCTCGAGCAGAAGTCATTGGCGGAGGGCACTCAGACTAGCCGATCATTTCTGGCAGCGATGGGTTCGAGAATACCTGCCTTCGTTGTCACCCAGAAGGGGTGGAGGCTCCGCGCCCTCAATTACGGAAGGAGATGTGGTCATAATATGCGATTCAAATTTACCGCGTGGTTCATGGCCCAAAGGCCGTGTCGTGAGGTTGTTCCCCGGTAGAGATGGAATAGTGCGGGTGGCCGATGTTGCCACTGTAGCTGGCACGATCAGGAGGCCCCTCCGAAAGCTGATTAAGCTGCCCATTTCTTAATTAAAAAAGGGGAGAATGTGCAAGTCTGCACTAAACCTTTTTTATATTTTTACATTTTTGTCTATGTTTTTGATACCTATTGTCTATTATTTTGATTGATAAAAATATACCTTTTGTTTTTACTACCAGAACCAGCGCCTTTTATATTTCGGTAGTTAATAGCCATGTCATTAATTTGCTTTTGTTAAGTGTTTAATTTTCTTTTGTCTATCGTTTTCTGCTGCATCAGAAAGTTGTTCATTTAGATGGTCTGTACCATACCTTAAACTTACCATTTAAGTACCTACCTTACCATTAAATTTGACCATGCTTCTCTGATAAACGCTGTACATTCGTTTGATATAAAAATAGCTTAACTTCTGACATCACTGTTATTAGTAAACAATCACTAACAAGGATCACCTACCCGAAATATGTAATCTTTCCGTACCTATGTAGATAACTCAAGTGGGTTTCACGAAAGCTTAAGAATTTAGATTACCTAAGAGAAAAAAACTTTATTTTTTTAGGTGGGAAATCTTCAAATAACTTCTGCCGCTCTGGGCGTGGGAGGGCGTGTCAGACTCTTACGGACTAAACCCACCCGTATTCCTTCAGTTGTCTGTACGTTGCCAGCAGCCACGGTATCCCTTTTGGACTTTCCCGCAACCCCGGCAGGCAACTTTCCACAAAGTAAAGCGCCTGTCACGGTTCCAACCTACGACCTACAACTCGTACCTAAGTTGCGGCCGTTACCACTAGGCCACTATTCTCTGTAGGTTATGACATCACTTTATTTATATGATGTTTATTGGAATTCCAGGATTCTGACTTCCCACAACAACCGTCTGGCACATCTTTGTGTCTATGAAAACGAGGAGCGAATATTTTAACGTTTCCTCCGAGGCACGGAGAGGTCACGCACGAGGAATAAAAATCCCTTTCAAGCCTGACTGAACCGGCACAGCTTTACCTCGCATATTGATCGATCTACACCGAAGCTATAACGGCCTGTACCACCCCTCGAACATAAGCATTGACTTATAAGAAGATTATTATTAACTAGCTTTTTCCCGCGGCTTCGCCCGTGTATGGGTAGGAAATTACCCCACGGGAACGTACTACCGGAATTAAAAGTATCCTATGTCCTAACCCAGGTTATGGTCTACCCACGTGCCAAATTTCATCCAGATCCGTTCAGCCGTTTTAGCGTGAAAGCGTAACAAACAAACTCACTTTCGCATTTATTATGTTAATATTGTTAGGATTAGGATTACCTAGTTAGGATGTTACAAAAACCACCTAATAATTTATTGGAAATACGAGATTTTAACTGGCATAGTAGAAGCTGCAGCAGTTATGATTAGACTAGCTTTTGTCTGCGGCTACGCCCGCGCGGTAACATACAATCGGGTACCCTAATTACGTAATACACAATCAATTCGTTTTGAAACAGATTACTAATCCATTGCTTCATAAGTTCGAAATTTAATTCTGCTCTGCAACGTAATTATCGCATTGAATGTTGTTGAACTGTCAAAATGAAACAAATGATCGCTATCGCATTGCTTCTGCAAGATAGGTAATAGCCCTGGGTTATAAAGTATCATACCCTAACCCAGGTCACGGTCCACCTGTGTGCCACCAGGTCAGCCGTTAATGCTAAAAAAGTAACAGACAGACAAATAAACAGACAAACAGTGTTACTTTCACATTTATAATATTAACTGTGGATATTATTTATTATTCGTTTTACAGAAAACAACTTATAATTTGTTAAAATACGAGGTTTGAGATGGCTGTTTAATACAGTCTTATTTCTTCAATTAAGAATCTTGATATTATAATGGTTTTGACTACAGTTTCTATAGATTGCTGCTAAATATTGTGTGGGCGGAGTCAACAACCAGATTGGGCTGCGATTGCTTTCAGATTTGAAAATAATTTCGGAAAACAATGATTAAATTAATGTCGCATTGAAGTTCAGCAGACGGTGACAAGCAATGCGTCGGGTAGCGAGAGATTTTGAGTTAAAGGTAATTCTTATTTGTATACAGAATTCCACGAATTAATATTTTTTATTTGAATAAAGAATTCTAAGAATTTATTTTTGAAAGGCTTTTTAATTCAACACATAATAAGGTTCAACAATGATGATAGTAAAAGTAAAAACTTTTCCGAAAATTACAAAAAAGATTCTTTATTTTTCGGCAATAAAGATAAAAATACTCAAGTCTATAAACAAATCTAGCAAGAGGTTATCCACCTTACGTTGTTTACAAAAAAATACTGATAAACTTCGCATTCATCCCGATACGACTGTATTAGAAGTATATTATAGTAGGCAAGCCTAAGTAACTTGGTTGAAGGAGCACAGCTGTTCAACAGTTTACCGGAGGATATAAAAAAAATGCGACAATATAAAACACATTCAAGCGCAGCGCATCACAACATTTGAAATAACATAGAACGTGTTATATTATTTCTGTGTGGTCAATCCTTATTGTCTCCAACACCCTAGAGGTAACTTACTAACGTTAATACGAGTAGTACTATTTAAAAATCACTTACCTATGTATCTCATTATAAGCGAATTAGTTTGAAGTTCTTTAAACCCAACTTCGGTCTAAGAGGTAGCACTAACCAATGACTTAAATAAAACAAACGCTAAGATTCACAGACTTTATTGGTAAGGAGAGCCTACGCATGCATCACTACTTTTTGAAAAAAAATATAATGATCCGTGGTTGTAATAATGACACATAGCTCACGGCGGGTTCGAGAGGCATGCACGTTCCAAGGGCGCAGGGCGAGACGCCGTCGGTCAATATTTGCTCGGATTGCGGCTTTTAATTAATTGCATACATTGCTCACTGCTCGCCACCTTCGGCGAGCGTTGTTTGCACGAAAAAATCGCTTGACGGCTCTGTTTGCACGGTACCTATAATTATTGCTCTTACACAGAAATATTTTACAGGTAAAAATAAATAAATCTATACTTTACATTATGTATATTGGATGAATTAAATATATATAAATACTGTTTGTTTGCTTGAACACGCTAATCTCAGGAACTACTGGTCCGATTTGAAATTCTTTTAGTGTTAAATAGTCCATTTATTGAGGAAGGCCATAGGCTATATATCATCACGCTTAAACCAATAGGAGCGGAGCACCAGTGAAGTATGTTTCAAAATCGGGTTTTTTTTTTTAACGAAGTCGCGGGTTAAGCCCAAATTAACTATTCCTCGCGGACGAAGTCGTGGGCAAAAGCTAGTAGTATAATATATAAAAAATGTAGTGATGAAATAAGAAGTCTTACTATTAATGCAAGACGATAGTCGTAAAAAAAATAATGAAATTGTTTCTAAATATAAATCTCAATTTATTAAAGACAACGTAACATTTCAACTGTTCACATTCCCGACGCAAGATGATATGCCAATTGCCACTCAATGGGGCTAAGGTACACAAAATTTCATTACAAGGTCCATAAAAGTCCATTAGGGTGTGCGGCATTCGCTGAGAGAATGGCAAAGGTCGACCCAGAGCCGTACACTGTCACCTGACGAGCGCTACATTTTATTATATGCGTATGTTTATTCTAATTACATGTCAGATACCGTCTCAATTAAATTGAACAAAGAAGTTAAGCCCAGTGAATTTATATTTTATAAAACTTCGCAGCTTTAAGAATATGTTTCTCCTTTGTGCAAAATCCCGTACTACCCGTTGCAGTTACAGTCTGTGGAAATATGGAAAATTGAATTAATACTGAGTGAAATCGAGTCAACAACTTTTCAACACGCGCGTTTAAAAAAAACAAACGTTGAGTGAAACTGAAATAGTGAGCTAGATATCGGATTTCACTGTTCGAATTTTATTGCGATGCAGATGATCTAAAGCGGAGTTCGAATTCAACGATCAAAAAACTTCGTTTCGATGAAAAATGTAGCTCGAAATTGAATCCGACATTTTCAATTCTTTGTTGGAGACATAATATATGACTAGATAACGATGCGAAAAGTATTGAGTTATAAAGTCCAACATCGTTGTATTTTTTTTTTATTAATAAAAGTTATCAACAAGTACCTAAAGCTTGGATTAATACGATAACTTTGTCATGTGACCTCTTGTTTGAATTGATATAAAAGTACATTGCCACTAAAACAATAAAAAAGTTTGAATAACAATTTGCTACAGAAATTACAGGTCCCAGGTATACATTCGTCTCTGAAATACATGTAAGTATAATCTAAATAAACGTCTTTCGTATTCACCGAAATAAATAATGAACTGTGTGAGGTTAGTTTCATAAATTCCAGCCAGAAAAATTTACGTACAATTTACGTTGTCTTCTTTAAAAGGCGTCCCTCAGCTGTCTGAATTAAAGCAGTCCTGGGTAAGTATGGTCTTCATACCAAATATGTTCTCGACGATGAATATTTAATGAATACGGGCCAACTTCATTCTACGCGGGATCATAAACTTGTGAAAAATGAAAAAAACTCGTAGACATAATAAGTTCTCGTAGCAACAGTGACGTAGACAGTGGTGCCGATTCTCTTGTACACAGAACTAAACTAACTAAACTACGACTAAAATTCCTTACTTTTGGCTATGAGAATCTAAAAGCTATTCTGCGGAAAAATATCTCTAAATTAAAAAATAATTTTGACACATCTAAAATTGAATTTGACAGTCACGTCGCGACCCACGTGGTACTTGATTGCTCTACCCCGTGAATTTTTTTAGAGCCCGAGGCGCGCGCGGGGGGCAGCCTTGACGTATTTTGTATGGAATTTTAAACTTTTTGAATTTAAAATATAAAAAAATATTACCTATGAGTAGGGGCATATGGGTTTATGGGTAGCAGAGGGGGTCGAAATTTCCATTATTTTTGCGCTAGGACGCACCATTTTCGAGATATAAGCAAAATAAAAAAAAGAATAAAGTTTTTGCAGCTGAAGTGTGTGAATTTTAGTTCATGCCAACTAATTTTATTCCACTCCTTTTTAATCGCGTTTAAAAATAGACTGATTTAGTTGGATAATCTAAATTTTTAGGTGAAAAACGTCAAATTCAGAATAGCAAAATTGCCATTTTCACTAAACTAATAACTCAGTGCAATCTTAGTGCTGTCAAACTAAAATATAGTTAATTTGTGTCACTTTAGTCTATTTCAGAATGGGAAATGCTCGTTTGACAGGACTAAACTAAATTTTAGTGATTTTTAGTCTAGTTTAGAGGCATTTGTGACAAGAGAATCGGCACCAGTGCCTATTTATTTGCTACGCCGTAGCTGCGACAGACGAAGAATAGATTGATTCTCTGATAGAGACTGAATCAGATAACAAGTTTACTGTATTTTGGCGTTAGTATTTGTACTGGGACGCTTTTATTTATTGTTGGTATTTTCTTGTCTATCTTCGTCAGATTCAATTAATTAGACATGTAATAAGATTAGTTGATAAACAATTGATACACGGAGCAGTGGTGACCCAGTGGTAACGGGGGACTTACGAGTTGTAGGTCGTGGGTTCGATCCCAAGCAGGCGCTTTACTTTGTGTAAATAATTTCATCACCACTGCTCTCAAAACGGTAAAAGAAAACATCATGTGACATCTACCAACCCGCACTGGGCCCGCGTGGTAGATTACGGCCCACTCCCTCTCACAGAGAGGAGGTCTGTGTCCCAGCAGTGGGAACATTAATAGGCTGATGATGATAAACAATTTGATGCCGAAAGAAACGTGGTGCTTCGGCTCGCGCAATAAACAATCCAGTATTTTAGTTACACTTTGATCTCGTTAGTGAAATTAATCCTGTGCATCGGGGACCCTAATGACAGTTGTGAGTCGCATTACAGGGGCTCGGGAGCGTCGCCGGAGAGACGGCAACTTGCAGCTAACTAAAACGTAACGACGAAAGACGATTTATTTATAGATGCACGGAGCAGTAATAAGTTTCGTTTCGCTCGGGGACGTGACAAGTGCGTTGATAGTGCTATATTTTACGTGTGTATGTAGAACTGGAATGTTTTGCTGTGCTGTTATCTTTTTGTTACTATTATAATAATTAAAGTAGCAGTTTCTAGAAATACTCTTTCGAATATCACTGTGGTATGTTCCCCGATATTTCCATGCACCTAGCTCACACGGCATTTTAAAGCCGGCAATAAATTTGAATTTTAAATTGTGTAGGTAGCTATGTATGTTTGTTTAAAAAACACATTGCCGCTGGTTTCCCTAACCGCATGCCGCCGCCACGTCGCTTCTGGCTGCATTTACATTTACAATAAACGCTTATATTTTGTATTCTTATTTCGATATTTTGTGTTTTTTTATTTTATTTATTGCTATGGAATAGGTTCAGGTGGAAGAAAAGACAAATGGTTTGTGTGAATAAAGATTTGGCCGTGAATTTAACACTGAAGTAGCGGCTGATAAAGATAAAAATAAAGAGCTAATGCACCCTGCATTGGCTTCCTTTCTTTCTTTACTTTTTTTTTAAGAACATTGCCTCACACTAGGAATTACTCCGGTATTCGGGGTGCGTTTACAAACATTAAATCTCACATACACAAATAGCCATACCCGGAACAACTACTTGCAGGTCATACAAATATTTGTTCCGTACAGGAAACGAACCCGCGACACGCAGCGTAGCAGTCAATCGCTTCACCACTGCGCCAACCGTGCCGTGAACCACCGCTGTGGCTGGCCATTACATCGGTTTAATCATAGCTAAGAACACCGGGAGTGTTCACGTTTAATCAAGTCACCTTTCAAACAAAACAAAAAAAAACTAAATCGGTTCAACCGTTTGGCAGCTACGATGCCACAGACAGATACACAGATACCCCTTCGTTTTCCGTCGGGGTTAAAACATAAGGAAGGTAATAATTTTATTATTCAACCTATTTATGAGCTAAATAAACTGTATAAATCAGTAGGTTAATGCTTTTATACAAGACTAATGAGTTACACAGACGCCTCGATGCTCGCAGACGATATCAGTTGCACGTCGAGATGACGCAGAGCGTTGGTCGCTAATGCAGCACCAGTTAATACAGCTAGATACTTCATAACTTTACTGTTTAATGAAAATTTCGTTTCATCTTTACAATATAAGGCCTACGCGTAACTATGAAAGGTAATCTCAAAGTGAATACTTACAGGTAGAGCAAGGTATAGGTATATAGGATCAAATAACTTCACACTATGTGTACGATAGGTACATATTACAAACACAAATCTCACATGTTCAAACATCTATACCCGGAACAATCATTTGAAGGTGATACAAATATTTGTTCCGGGGAATGAGAAATGGAGAGTTGGGTTCGCGACCCGTAGCGCCTAAGCAGAAACGTCGCGGCCCCATAGCGCCTAAACAGAACCGTCGCCAACCCGTAAAACGATTAAATACGAAATATTGACTTTCTCCTCAAAAGTTTAGCGCCAATCTCCGTTTTCGCAGAAGACATAACTTTGGAAACTTTGAAAGCTTTATAACTCTTTTATCTTTCTCCCGGTTTAATTCATTGTTTCAACTTTTTTAATATAAAATGCCGTCGGTAAGTAATAATATTACATCATTTTAATATACGTCAATGTAAATGTACCTAAACGCTTTAAGAAATACCTAGAAATGATAAGAACATGTAGATACACTTCTCCGAAACATTATTATTCTACTTATTTTAATTTCAACAAAAACATCTCTATCTTAAAAGATTTCAGTTGACGCTAAGCGTTCTGAAGGAAATCCGCCTGGTCTCTATTTAATAGCAGGTTACTCTCATAATCTTTATTTACTTCCTTAAGGCTTCCGCTCAGTATTTGTCATCTTCAATGAATAAAGACCCATAAATATTTAAATTCATTGGATTTTTGGGTATCTGTCAAAATATTTTCACACTCCACTGAAAAAAAGATCCGTTTTATTGGTCTTACTTTTTCATTTACTTCGAGGATGAATTGGTTCCGTATAAACTTAAGTCTAATAAATAGGTTCATGGAAGGAAAACGAGAATTAAGATAGATTGCGCTTATTGCGAATTGTAAGAGAGGAGGAAAAACAAGGGAAATCCCAGAGCAATTTAATTGTAATTTCTTGAAAGTGTGCAACTTTGTACAAGTGCTAATAAAACGAATGCTTTTTTTTAGAATCGTAATCAGACATCTGCCACCGTTATATTTTAATTTCTTCTAATTTCCCAGAAGTATACATACAGTTGCCTCCTTAGTAAAATGTACAAAATCAGTTGAGAAAACAAGGCAAATAAAAACGTTACAACAGGGTTGGCACAAAATTGTAGGAGGTACTTTATTAGTATAATTTAATTGATTAATTATACGTATATATTTTCTAGTTAAGTACGCACATTTTCTGTCATTGTTTTTGTTAACGTGATGGTTTGTGTAATAATAATTACATTTGGTATTCCGTAAATATAACGAGTTGAAACATATCAACACTAACCGTGTTGATATGTTTCAACTCGTTTTATATTATATTATCTAACCTAACCTAACGGGAAAATACATGCACCACGGCTTGTCCCAAAATTTAATGAGGATACATACGAGTATACAGCAAAATTCAGTCAATAATTATCTTAAAGTTAGGTAAATACCCCAAGCTCTGGGGTCCCCTCAGATTCTGACTTACAAACTATAAATTGAACTAGTGAAAATTTCTCCCACATTCGGAATATAAATAAACCAGATTCCAGGAACGCGACTTTGATAATAGCAACTTATTTGAAAAAATACAGGAGAATTCCCAACAAGTCTCGAACATCTTTGATTGAAACTTGCGGGGAACTCCCCTGTATTCTTAGGCTGGTTTCACAGTCGTGCCGTTGAACAGCGCGTTTCAACAGCACACGCTTGACGCAAGGCGGACCTATGAGATACGCGGCGCGCTTCAACAGCGCACACTGTGGAATTTCGCTTCATTTGCGGTTACCTATATTTTATCCCTTCGTCTAATAGATCCAGCGAAGAACTAAAACTTCTGGGAAGGAACCATGATTTTTTTAAGTTTAGTTTTGAAATTATTTGAATTCCACAGTGAGCGTGACTATAGAACGCTACTAGTGAATTTACGCGCGCGTCTGGACGGGCGCCGCTCGACACGGCGCTGGTAGTTTTAACTCATTCACTTAGCGACAGGTTTAACTGGCTTCTTAGTTTTTTTAACAGCTGCGGGTTTCTTAACTCCTTTCGCTTTCTTGGGTGGTAGAGGGGCGGTTTTCTTCGCTACGGGCTTCTAAGGCTTCTTCGCAGCGGCGGCCTTAGCGGCCTTCACTCTATGTAAACGACGCTTTTCGGCTTTCACGACAGGATCGGCTTCTGAGAGCTTGATTCCACGCTTCTCAGCTAAAGCTAACGCCTTGATGTTATTCCTCCTATCCTGATCAAGAATGGCCTTCCTTCTGGTCACAGCTGAGTACGGGTTCAACCTCAGCATAGCCCTAGTGTTGGTCAGCGGGTTCAGCTTCCTGGTCGCACGGACTACTCGCTTGTTTAGTAGACTGATTTAAAAAACGATATTATAGGCTCACTTTCAGTCATTATTTTTGTTGACGTACACGGAAAACCGTGGAAATAAACATAATTATAATAAACAGTCTGTAAATTCAAACTTTATTGCAACAAAAAACTTTTTATAGCAAACTTTTTCTCATTGTTTTTTTTTTCGTTTTCTCTATTACTTGAAAAATGCAGTCCAGAGCAGTGGCGTAGCTAGGTAACCAAATTACCTAGCTATGCCACTGCAGGCAAGTAAGATAATTACTGATAATAATGATCACGGGTGCAAGTTGACCAGTAAACACGTCGGGGTTATCTGTAGCCGTTATATATTTACATAAGTACGCTTTCCTATTGCCATTATATTATAGTAGCCTTTGACCAGTTCGCACGAAGCACTCGCCCTCTCTACAAAACTCAGGTAAGTTCTGAAATATTTTAGCAATTATATTTTTATTGTATCTTAGGGTTTTAATTAGTATAAAATGTTATTTCTGATTTGCTATTGTTTTTGATAGTCCGGGCAATCTGTGTATTTAACCAACTCCTTAAGATTCCTGTACGAGATGATGATACCATGAAATAGAGGAGGAGGAAACGTATGCATCCAAAATACGTAACTTTCAGAATGAAGGCGACTCTGATCCTGTTGATGCTGGCATGTGTCATGGCCGCGGTGTACGGTGACCTGATATGCGGTACCAACTACTGCAATGAGCACCCCTGCAGCTCCCCCGTGGCTCGCAGCAGCTGCAGAAACCCCTCGGTCTACCGCGCCAACCACGCTGGCCAGTGCGCCTGTTGCCCGGCCTGCGTTACGTTCCTTAGTAAGTAGAATTTACATCAGAGCAAGCATAGTAACTTAACTCAGAAAAAAAAAACAAATTTAACCCACGCACCCTAGCCGGGTTACCCTTGTTTGGTATATCAACGTTTCGTCGAATGTTACTAATTCGAAAAACGTTTAAGAAAATAATCAATTTGTATAATATCGATTAACATAATTTTCATTTCATCAATTTTCATTTCATATTTGCGATAACAACATTTGCGCTATTGATCAAAAGGTATAATGTACATTTGATGTAGTGTTCAGGTGGTATAACATGTATTTTATCGAATATTCAATTGGTGTTTTAGGTGACTATTAGGGCACTCCGACCATATAGGTTAGGTTAGGTTAGAATTGTGACCAACTACGCGCGAGCCGAGCGAGCGAAGCGAGCGGTGCCTCGGCAGCGGCCGGCGAGCGCTACATCGAAATTGGTTGCAGTATCATAATTAGGGCACTCCGACAGATGAACCGCTTTTACATATCTTTCGACTAAAGCATTATTAGTCTAGTGAAACATTAGTTTAAGTTAAATTAGTGCATTTGAAAATTCGGTCAAATGACATTATTTCAAAGAAATAAATATGCTAAATAAAAATCTACCAATTAATTATTCGGTCAAATGAATAATTATACGAAATGACTTTATTGCAACTAAAATTAGCTGAAGTGATTTTCGACGAAACGTTGTTATATCAAACAAGGGTAAACCCCCTAGCCTACCTCTCTCATCAAACAGGACGAAAACAAAACACAATCCCTTCCAGCCAGCAGAAAGTTTTCGCCCGGCGTAGGTACCTATATCTGTTTGAATTTTAATTTAAATGTTCTGTAGTAAGTATACGCAAAATAATCAGATGAAACGGCACTATGCAAAGTACAGTCACATGCAAAAGATGTCCGTCACCTTTATCTGCTCATTGCACGATAGAATCTGCTTTACGGGTACCGAGTTTTAAGAAAAAAACTATCACTCAGTTACGAGCGACAAAGACGACGCTCCACACAATGTTAAACTTTTTCTGTAAATTCATTGTAGACTTACAAAAAAACTCGAAAGAAACTTTAAGAATAATCTTTAAAAATGGAGCAGGTAAGTACCTGTGCTTATTGATTGTTGGTTTAGGTCCGAAAACATCATTTGTATGTATTTAGGTACCTACAATAAAGGTCTGTTCTAATCCATTTATAGAACTTTATAAGAGTCACATTATAAATATAACGTGGTTATAAATAAAACCTCGTGGTGCTAACCACGAAGTTTATGAGGATATCATGTTACATTAGGTGAATTATTACATTCTGTAAATAAACTGAACATCTGCTTACCCGAAGCCCACACAAGATAGCACGCGAGAGAGTATTCCCAGTATAATATCATTAGTATACAGGTAGAAAGTGCCGCAGCTCGAAGAATAGCACGTCTTCCTAATAATCCTGTTATTGCCTCCATGGCACTCGCGGGAAGTGATTACATTGTCGCCGAGACAACGCCACTGTATAAAAATAATGGAAATTGTCATCTTTTTACAAGCTGCGACATTTCCTTCTCTTATATGTTATAACATGTAACCGAGAGTCACAAGGGGCGAACTATCAATAGAATGGTTATTGGTTAGTATTTACAGTGCGAATAGCTGCTTATATAGCACGTACCTATTTGCTCTAACAAATAGGGATCGCAATTACATTAAAAGTGGAAATGTGTCAGAAAAGATGGACTGTTAAAACTTGTTTATTTTCTAATAAGCTCAGAAGTTGTAATCTTATAAGATACTGGGAAAACTGAAGACTTAATACTAACTTTGCTAATCCGCTAATTAGATTCAGAATAACCCCAGTACACAAATGACGTCACGATCTTATTTTTAAACATGTTCTGTTTTCTTCTTCAGACGAAAACGCTGCTTGCAAGACTTACAGCAAGGAGCTTGGAGAGACCCCCTCCGCCATTTGTCGTGAGCCCTTGAGGTGCTTCGGGGGTGTGTGTACCAAGATCACTCCTAGGCGTCACTCTATATAAGTTACTCTATATACCAACATGTAATTTTTATAACGTACATGACAAGAAACATCAACTTAAAAAAAAAAAAAAAGTTATAGCTGGAAATAAACTTTGTTATAATTTTACAACGTGAAGCAGTCGTGCCACCCCACTACGTAATTTCTAACCTTCTTCTTCTGCTCAGCTCTTAGCTCCCACAGCAAAATAAGTGAACTTCCCGAAGAGGCGAGGGGCATTCAGCAAGTTAAAGAACTATGTGAGGAACAGTTAGAAATGCCATTTTATTTGACCACGAAGTTGAATGAAATATGCATTTAGTTCGTATTCGGTGTGTCATCGATTTTCTGTCATGTGGTGGTATTGTTGATAGCCAGAAGCCAGTATCCGTTATTATATAAAACGAGAATACAGAACATGCTTGCAATACACGTCATCGTCATGTATGACATGACATGGTATCCAGTGGTGTATTTACCCTAGGGCCAAAAGGGCCATGGCCCGGGGCGGTAGGCTGCGTAGGGCGGAGCAGCCTAACCTATCCGAGCCAGGGTAGTACCAAGCTCGCTTCGACCGCTCTTGCATCAAAGATTTATAGTAACAGTAGTAGAGTATAATAGTAACATTGCCTTTTGTACATACACAAAATGTTTTATTGCGCTAACGTCAACACTCAACCAAAACACCAAGTGACAATGCAAAGTTTTTTTTTTTTGGAAGGAATATTATCGAATGACTTCTCCCGGACTGGGCGGAGCGGGAAAACCCACCCGTGTTCTTAAAGTTGCCTGTGAATTGCTAGGGGCGACGGTATCCCTTTCGGACTTTTCCGCGACCCTGGCTGACATGATGATGTGCTGACATTTCTTTGAGGCACGTGTGGAACAAAACGCACCGTCGACCCGGGCCCTGGTCCTTATCGGCGGCGAGCATTGCTCACCGTCCGCAAGTCCGCGCCTACGGTGGCCAGGAATCGGCCTGGGATTCCCGACGCCCAGGGCATCTCCAGCGGCGACTAGGGGCACGAGGGCGCCTAATTTACATCTCCCTCACGCTTCCCAATGCCTATGCCTCCCGCTCCGTACCATGGCCTGAACCAGGGCCGGACGCGAGAGGTCACGGCCGCCGATCGCCTCCACGAGGATCCGCCCAAGCCAAGCAGACCTCCACCGTATGCTCCACCGTGTCCTCAGGGCGATCCACACAATGGTGACACCCGGGCGTTTCCTCCCGTTTTATCCGGAACAGGAACCTCCCGAAGCAACCGTGTCCGGTGAGGACCTGCCTCAGGCGGAAGCGGAGGACGCCGTGGCGTCTCTCTAGCCACTCCTCAAAGAGGGGACTTATCGCCGCAATTGTGGCGTGCCCAGCGCTGGGTGCAACAATCGCAGTCTCCATGTCACCATGAGATCCCGCCGGAGCTATATCTGCTGTGCCGTGATTTCTCGCGGCCGTGGAGTTACGCCACTCCCATATGTGCGAGAGGACTTTTGCGTCCAGATCCCATGGCGGCAATCCGGCAAGGAGGCTCGCCGCCTCACCGGAGACCGTGCAGTATCCCCGAACCAGCCGGATGGCCATGACCGGTCTGGCCGCCGCTTCAAGGAACGCGCCAACACCGGTGCCCCATAAAGGGCCATGGACCGGAGCCGGAGCCATGGACCGGAGCCTCCGGCAGGAGGCGTTAGGACCCCCACCGGCAGGAGCCGCTTCAAGGCAGCCCCAGTCCACTCCAGTCTGGGAGCCAAAAGTCAGAAATGCTCCATAAAGTTCCACCGGCTGTCGAGGACGAGTCCCAAGTATTTCATCGTCAACTCGACGCCGATGTGAACCCCTCCTACCGTTATTCGGGAACCCGACGGTGGCGTGTTCCGAGGTCCATGAAAACACATAGCCATGGTTATATTATAATATTCAAAGTTTTTGCTTTTTTTCGTAATTTTTTTCGTTAATTTGCCGCCCCCATACGGGGCGGTAAACCTTACAGGCCCAGGGCGCTGAATCTTAAAATACGCCACTGATGGTATCCAATTTTTATTGGATGAAGTTGCGGGAAACCGCTTGTTTCTACTCCGCCAGCGTTCTCCTGAGGTTTAGTTTGAAGAGTGAGTATTACTTAGTGACTCAAATACATACCTATTTAAGATTGCCACTTTTGGGTTGCCACTTTAGATTGCCTGTCCTAATATAGATAGAGCTTATCTGCTTATAAGTTACCATATATTTTGACAACCTCAACAAAGGCACTAACCTGACTGTCTGCACTATTCCTTGCAATGTATTCTAATTTATGAAAAGACCAATAGTTTTATTAGTGATTCTGAAAATTAACGCTTTACCACTGGTCAATGTTTCTAACACGAAATGATTGGGAAGCTTAAAATGTTTGTTTCAACAATACTGACGCCATCGGCATGCCACGACAGTTGCTAAGTGATAAAACCTTTTTTGTTTACTTAATTAAGAAGTGATAACCTATTTGATAAGGTTATCAATGCTTTAGGTAACAGCTGCAGTTCGTGCGACAGCACACCTACTCTTTTTTATCAATATCACAAGATACGAGATCAATATTAATTAAGCGAGTGTCGACAATTACCACTTTGGATGAGCTTTACATTTTTCAATTCAATTGCTACACCTAATACAGGTGAAATACTGCAGTTACACGTAAAGTGGTTTCCTTGTTATAATAAAATTGTCGTGGTATTTCCCGAACAAAAAGCGAATTGGACCGAGCGCGCGGTGCAGCCATACCAATGTTTCAGAACAAAAGCTATTCGCTTGACGTTGCGACACGGCCACTTCGACATGACGTTGGGAATTGAGGACCTTACTACCTTTGTACGGCTTCTATTCCTTGGGTTTTTCACAAATAAAATAGGGCCTGCGGGGAAACTGCGTAACATATTTATAATGGCAATGCCTTTCATTCGACAGTTCAACAGCATTCATTGCGTTATTTACGTTGCTGAGCAGACGAATTTTTAGGACATAAGCAATGGATTAGCAATTTCCTTCAAAATCCTTCGAAATTATGATTAAAAGGGTCTTACGCTATTGGGGCGCTCGGCTATGGTTTTGACAATTATACCAGTCTGTAAACGTACCAAGGCGGTAAAATTGATTTGAAAAAAAAAGCATGTGAACGACGTTGCTATACTGCTACTGCAGTATGGCCTACAAACCCATAATGGTAAGAAAATGGAAAAATACCGTAAGTAATAAAACATCACAACAGAAATCACGGAATAAGAAGGAAAACTGCAATCCTAAGGCTGCCTGTCCATTGAAGCGGAGCGAGGTAGTGGAGCGGAGAGGAGTTGCGGACAGTGTCTGTCCATTGATGCGGAGCGAGTCATTGGGGCAGAGTTACGGACTGTGCGGATCAAGGTACCGGAGCGGAGTGCGGACTGTGCGGAGCTAGGCCAAGTTCACGCGACGAGTAATTTGAGCCGGCGGCGGTTACTACAGCCGGCTCGATGCCGGCGGAAGCGGAAAAAACCGTTTTTTTCCGTTTCCCCGCTCCGCGTACTCGCTCCACTTTCCCGCTCCGCGTACTCGCTCCACTTTCCCGCTCCGCTTACTCGTTCCACTTCCCCGCTCCGCTTCTCCGCTCTGCTTCCCCACTCCGTTTCTCCGCTCCGCTTCCCGGTTTAGTATGGACTTTTAAATTAGTTCACAAATCCCTGTCCACTGAAGCGAAGCGGAGATTTTATGCAATTCCATTGGTTAATATTGGCACATCTCAGCTCCGCTCCTCGCCTCTCCACTCCAGTGGACAGGCAGCCTAAAACTGGTATGTCTGTGCAATTTATGTGCGAGCAGTTATGAGCTATCAATCTGATCTTTCCTTTGTATTACATAGAAGCAGCTTCAACCACAGGCATGCGATGAATGTCAGTGTCACTCTCCCGCTGTTTCATACACCTATGTACAGTTTTGTTACATGTATATGTCGGAGACGGTCAATAGTACGGTCGCTAAACGAAGCGCGGCACGTGAACCGAGTGGCGGGAAAACTAAAACTCGGCTTACTTCGTGCTATGACGGAGCCTAGGGACTGGGGCGCCGCCGCCGCGCGGGGCGAGAAGACTTGCCTTCCAACCGTTCTGGAGAACGGAGCCTCCACTCTAGGAACTGTCCTTCGTTTCGTTTAGTTGTGTCGTATACCTAGTGTCTGATAGCATTGGAGTTAAGACGTCGTGAAACTGTATTCGATTCGTTGTGCTCTGTGCGTTGTAGTTAATTGTAATTTGTACTCATTGCGATAATTTGTGATTTAAATAAACGCCGTGTATCATATATAGTGTGTTGTCATTGCACGAAACCCATCTTCTGCCCACATGGTTTCTGAATCTAATGGAATAAATCCTGACGATCTGACATATATATGTATATCTATTATATAAAAATCAATAGCCTTGTCAAATCAATCAGTCTCGCAAAAACTCGAAAATTATAGGACCGATTACATTTTTTTTTTTGTTTTGTTCTCCACAATGGTTTAGGGAAAAAACAATTGGAAATTTCGACAGGACAACGTCGGACGAGTAAGCTAGTCGCCTATGCTCTGTTTCCTACCTAGCCTGTCGGGAATAATGGTGATGGAAAAGAGTGGTGCTTTTATTTTGATTATTTCCAATTTACTTACGAAATGTACTATACTGCCACACAGTGCCGGAAAATTAACAATTTCGGGTGTGAATATTCTGAAAAGTTTTGTAACGAAACTAAGTAAAGGACATACTTAGTTTAAACTTTTCAGATATTGGAGGCTGTAAGTCAATTATAATGTCTAATACCATTACTGTCCATTCCACTAACACTAGTTGACACCTAAATAAAATCGTACTGTTGCCTTGATCACACGTACCGACTACAAGAGGGAGACTTTCAACGCTCGGATCAGTGCAGAGTTGAAATCCAACAATGCAATAACATTTTGGTGATTCCTAGAGTTCGTGAAAATTGACGAATATGAATTTTAATAAGCATGCATTTAGGGTACTGAGTGCCGTACAGCGCTATATAAGGTGCTAACAAATTAAGTACCAATATTTTAAGAGGTGTTACATTACATCAAAACAATTAACTTTGAATAGAAATTAAAAAAACTTTTTATATGATATTTTTGTTTTAATTTCCGGAACAAAATAAATAAATAAAAATTTGGCCCAAACATAATCATCCTGTGCATTTAACTGACAAGATGTTTAACACTTTCTGTCAAGTGAACATCGTCGTTTGTGACAAACGTCAATTATTGGCGGGAAAACTGTTCGCAATCAATTGGCCTTTGATCATTTTCAATAAGTACTTCTTTTTCTCATTTTCAAGTAATAAAACCCAGTTTTAGTAAACATTTATTTACATTACAAGAACTGTTGAAAATGGCGACCCTCTTTTTCAATGCATAATAATGCTCGCTTTTGGATGTTTCCAGTAACACGCAACAAAATGTCTCTTTCTCTTTTCATGACTTCAAAGGCGTTGGTAATACGTGCTCGTAGTTCTTCAGAAGTTCTAATTGTATGACCATCGTCTCCGTATACCAAATCTTTGGCTCGACCCCATACATGGAAATCTAACGGGGTTAAATCTGGTGAGCGGGCTGGCCAGTTCACTGCACCTGAATAACTCCCGCCGCGGCCTATCCATCGAGCTTGGTATTGAATCGTCAAGTATCTTCGTACGGCACGATCATAATGGGCCGGGGCACCGTCGTGTTGAAAGTACATCCTCCTACGGAGACTGAGAGGCACTTCTGCTAGCAATTCAATTAGATCTCCTTGTAAGAACTGTAGAAACGTTGTTCCGTTTAGGCGATTAAGAAACACCTAACAAATAGTCGCCAAGTAATACTGCCCATACATTGATGCTAAAGCGAGTTTGGAAGTGATCAGGGCGTGCTAAGTGGGGATTCTGTTCCGACCAAAAGTGTGAATTGTGAATACCTCTAGGCGTGAACGTTCCCCAGTCATGATATCTTTGCTCAGCTCGGTAGATTGTGCGAGAATTCACATGTGTACCGTAAAGAAGGATGCCCATTTATGGCCCGAAACGCCCAGCAATTTACGTATATGTAAAAAAAACATCGTTATTTCTAGTTATCTAACAAGATATTCATTTATCCGAACAAGATGGGAACATTTTTGCACAAATAAAAAGTACCGAAACGATAAATACGTGAAAATAATTCCCTTTTGTGGATAAAATCAGCAGTGTTGCCAATAATTATTAATTCCGTTCACGAAATAATCGATTATGTTTTCATGGATGTTTTACTTATAATATCAGATCCGTAATGCTTATTATTCGATGTATTCAAACAAATACGGTGTTATGTTTTACTATTGATACTAAATGAACAAGCGAATTGATAGTTGATATAATAATGAATGCATAGGATCATAACAAAAACGCTACTACACATTTTAATTACCTATAATTCTTTCTGTTCAGCACAATAAAGATAGAATATGTTAAAGAAAACATATTTACAAAGACGTTCATAACTTCTTAACCTTTAAACTCCCGAGGCAGCCGCAAGGCTGCCGCAAACCATATTTGTCCTTCAATCCCCGAGGCGGACATACGGCCGACGCAGGTACACACGGTTTAACAGACGACGCAGGTACAATCTCTATTTCTACTATGAAATTAGGGCTAAACTGGTCTGTGAACAATTTAACTCTATGGCCTGACGGATATTCTCGTCAACTAAATCATTTAATTATTAAATTCCCGTTCGTCCCACCAGGGGGACGACGGCAGTGGGACGAACGGGAATACACCCTTTTTTTTTTACGATTTTTATCATAAAAACCAATATCCAAAAATATCAATAGGCAACATTGGAAAAAAATGTTGAAACTGACTGATGTCGCACGTCACACGCAGGTAAAACGTCATAGTCACGAGTGCGCGCTCGGCATCGTATTTCGTTATTTTTTATTGTTTTTGTGTGTAAATCGATGGGAAGTGTTGTTATTTCCATAAGTAGTTTTTACATACATCGTGGTAGATAAATATTTGCACTAACTAGCATCGTTTATTAAATACCTATTTTGATCCGACCAAAAAAAACGTCGGGAACCCGTGAGTGAAAAAGTGAATGTTATTATTTTGAGTTGAGTGTGTTTCGTGTCGTGTAATCGCTGGTAAGACTTTATTTTATTTTTTAATATTAGGTACTTAATCGTTTTATTATTTGAACTAAAATACACTGTTTATCCATTTTTTTTAACCAAATAATGTTACGTCATCAGAGTTGACGTCGTTAAGATTAAAGAGTCACAGTGGCGATTATAATTTTGTATTAAAATTAGGATTCGATAAAAAAATCGATATCGATCTATAAATTTTTTGTGTGTGGTGTGGCAACATTGAATTATGCCGGCCGGCTGTCAAGTCAATGTCAATGTCAAATCACAAATCGACTTTCTTTGTTTTCGTTTGCTTATCTTTATTTTCTTGCGAATTTGTTATTTTAACCATCGAATACGCTTATTAAATGGACTACGAAGATTCTTTGAACCCTGAGCCCTGACGACCACGGCCTGAACATGGATTCCGCTCCCGCTTCCACAAATTATGAAGACCCCGGCATTGTCGCTGGCCCGAGTACTTCCGTGCCCTAAGTAATTCATTCAAAAGGTCATTTACGCTGTGTTAATTGTGGTTTAAACGTCACGAGAATACGAAGGCATTTCTTGGAAATAGCAGAAAGAGCAAAATGTTATACAACAATCTAAGGCGACCCACCGACCAATGTGTTCGACACAACAGCTCAGTATCATGTCTTCCTCTGAGAAATTATTTTTAAATAAATAGACTAGAGTACTATCAAGGTTAGTGTTGTTTTAGGATATCTAATAATTATGACTTGTTTATTAGGTACAAGTGTCGAGTGACAGTTTAGTGTGCGAACAACAAAATGTACAGATTGATGGTCATGGACAAGTGTGCATCAGCTGCGTGCGGCAGATTGGTTTTGAGAATAAGATCATATACACTCAGGTCTGATTCTCCACATGAACAACTCGAAAAAAGTGTGATTGCCCGTCAGATTGTACCAAGAGCGGTAAGTTATCAACAGTTTAGAATTAATACAAGCGTAGTTCTGAGATTCGATACTGACATACTTCTGAGTCTATATAAGTGTAATATTCAACTTCTTTCGTGTCCGCACAAGTTATATTTCACATAGTACAGATTGTCTAGAAACTTGAGAAAGATTTTTTAGAAATTAATTAATAATAATATAAAATGTTATTGATAGATATTTTTTTATTGTGTATTTATTTGTACCAAAACCACAGTAATTCACGTTTACTGTCTTTATGCACTGAGCTTTAATTTTTATTATTATTTCAGTTGCCATCATCATCTCGTTAGAGCAGTTTAGAGCAGCATCATGTTCAACTACAGAACCGGAATCTGAACCATCCAGTCTGCCTATGGAGCAATTTGAACCATCCAACCTACCTTCGGTGCAATCTGAAGTAGCTGACAGTGCATAGCAAGCGGGACAACAAAGCTTGAACACATCCAACAGTATACTGCTGCCTTATTATGTAAGAGCACCAAACACTCAAAATCAATGTTTCTTTCCTGGCTGTAACAAGACCAATTGGCTCGCTGTCCCAGCACTGCGGGTACATCTATTTTGTAAGTACAATTATTATGTACCGCCGGATTGTAGAATCTGTTATTACCTAACCCCTGGAATCTACTTTTAGAATCAATATATAATCATATTAAAACATTTAGTGCAGCACAAATTGAAGATTTTGCCTCATTGAAAAAAACGATTTTATCTAAATAACCCCAACTTTTTTCTAAACCAAGACCTTGACCATTTCATTATTTAAATCGCATATTATCCTATCCATATACTTTGAATTGTGTGCACTTGAGGCCAAAGTGTCTATGGAGCACGGGCAATTCCCTTTCTGCATAGAGCCTAGCAGCACTTGTCGCACTGTAGTTTGCTTCGCGATAGCAAAGTACCATGTTTAGGTAATCGTTGTTTGTGTAGCGGTAAGGCATTATTTTTGTTATTTAGTGGTTTATTTTAATAAATAATCAGACACAACAAATAGCATGACATTGACATTATATTTTATTTATTTATGTGAAGTGGCCATTAACTCATGACAGTCAAGAGGAGGTTTCATATGATAATCAAAGAGGACTTAATAATAATTCCAGATTGTTGACTATCTCATTAACAGGGTGTTTTTACGCAGTAACGTTGTTTCCCTAATTATCTCCAAAAAGTAACATAAACTTTTAAATGTTTCATACTTAAGTCTACTCCTAGAGACGAGTACTATCAGCTCTAAAAGTATTGGTACCTAATTTGTTAGCACCTATAATTCCGCTTTTAGTTAAAGAGGGTACCTACACTATGATGCCTTTAAATTCATATCTCGTTCTATTGAAATGCTTGTAGGTTCAATTTCTTAGCATTGCAATAAGTAAGTATTGGTGCAATCTCTTAAATTTCTTTCAAGTCTAACTGCCAAATGAAATGGCAAACTATCTTCAAGACTCTCCAGTATTTCAAGAGCTCTTTTGCCCTTTTTTCATCTGATATTCTGTTTGTTTGCCTTTCTCTTGCTCTATAGACACTTCTTCTAAAGTAATTGAAAATGTACTAAGTACCTATTTGAACATTTACCTAATTCTTATTGATGTTATCATGTTTACGTGAGTTTGAAAGCTGAAATATATGGAGTTTCGTAATATACTATAGTACTGACGCAATTGTGGAAGGCCCTACGATGAATGTTCAATGAAGACAAAATATTGGCCCTAGTTCGTAACATATCGACGAGGTGAAACCAATAAAAACGAATAATTAAAATGGTGTGCGTGACAGGACGGTGAATTATTAACGTAACATATTTTTTTCTATTTCTGTGAAATTGCTTCTGTTCCATCACGTAAATTGAATTTGTGACGGCTTGATAAGTGTTTCATAAGGTGAGATATTATACACATATCTCCTGAAGCCTATGACACGAGACGGTTTACTGTGTGACGTTTCGATCACGGGAGTGACCGATAAAGCAATTGTAAAACCGTCGAACCAACGCGTCGGCATGTGTCGCCGTACCGCGCTCATGTGTAGGCCCCATTATGTAGATATGAGAAAGATTATTCATAATTATTCCTTACGAGATTCAATTTTTCCTATAAACCAGTGATGCTATGGTGAAACTCGACGGAACAATCTAACGTAGAAATAAGTATAATAATGAAACTAAACTAAACAGCAGAATTAGGTATTCAGTACGATAAATATAATATCTTAAAGTTAGGTAAATACTGTACCAAACTGAGTTTCATAACAAGCGAGTAAGATAATTACTGATAATAATGATCACGGGTGCAAGTTGACCAGTAAACACGTCGAGGTTATCTGTAGCCGTTATATATTTACATAAGTACGCTTTCCTATTGCCATTATATATAGTAGCCTTTGACTAGTTCGCACGAAGCACTCTCCCTCTCTACAAAACTCAGGTAAGTTCAGAAATATTTTAGCAATTATATTTTTTTGTATTTTTTAGGCTTTTAATTAATATAAAAATAATATTTCTGATTTGCTATTGTTTTTGATAGTCCGGACAATCTGTGTATTTAACCAACTCCTAAAGAATCCTGTACGAGATGATGATACCATGAAATAAAAGAGAGACAAACAAGACAAATCGTAAAATGTTTTCAGTAAAATCAATCTGATAATACGTTATATAAATCTACTTAGCATCAATCGCTGATCAAATATAAATCCCGGAATACCTATTTCCCGTAATCTTTCCTTTTATTGTTGATTCGCAACACGCTCGCAAGTTATTATGGTTCAATGCCAGTCTCGGGAAACTGAAGATTGTTTTCAGTTTTGCTAGAACCGTTTGGGGTTTACCCGACGCTCGGATGGATCAATTCTGATTTGGTTAGGTCCGGGGCAAATTGAAAACGAGGGCAAACCTTAATTTGCATTATATGTAGGATTTTTACATAATTCAATTAGATAACCCGAAGTTTTTCGATAAACAAAAAAACATTATCTGCGCGGATGGGCAAAGCGGACGGCAGGAGAATATTAATCTCTGGCACGGGGGCCCGGGGGCAGCCCGGTCGCGGCCGGAGGGCGGACCGGACACTGCCTGGTGACCACCGATAGGTTCCTGCTCTAAATTTTGTCTCCTTAGTGACCGCATTTTTTAAACCAGGGAAGTATTGCTCCATGCCTTATGCAACCATAAAAACAAATGCCATCCGAAATTACACCCATCAGATAAAAACGGAATACAAAACAAGGTAATATATAGAGTCCGATTACAAACTTCACATTTTATATTTTTAAAACAAAATGAAGCTACACAATTTCGTAAAAGTTTTTAGATTATTCGAAATGGAGTTTCTCCGAGTGCTTGATTCGAGACTAGCGACCCGCCCCGGCTTCACACGGGTGTAATTTACATGTGAAGACGGTGTTCTGTTCACGACACCTTGTGTACTAGTTCTGAGCAGTAATCTAATAAAAAGTACTAGGCTTGCATGAATAATTCAAGATAGTATTTCATTAGTATTGTTAAGTATTCTTTTTTATCATATTAAATAGCCTTTGTCCATTTGGAATAGGTAATGTAGAATTTTTCAAATACCCGCGGTGGTTCCGGAGATACCGCTTCCACAAACCAACCAAATTCGCTCTCTCTCTTATATTGGTACAGATTAGACTAGAACTTTGAAAGGAATTTCTTCCTATATGCTTTTCGGTTTAAGGCTGGTTTGTTTAGTCCAGGGAATTTACGCCGAATTTTAGACCAACTTTGCATGAATTAAAAACAGCGATTTTTTTTATTTAACGTGTAGGGTATGTGCAAGGAAGTATGTTAAAATATATCCTGTGAAAAGTTAACCCCCGCGTGTACATTTTTTTAAGAAATCATGTTAATTCAATTTTACTTGGTAGAAAAAAATATTAACAGATATGTTTGTATGGAGTATTTGTCGAAGAGATGAGGTATTACAAGTAGGTTAGAAAATTAAACAAAATCGTCCACGGAAATTTCGATAAAAATTAAATGGCATTTTTTTTGTTATTGTACTTCAAGCAAAAATATTAACAGCGGTTTTTTATGTTGTTAATATTTTTGCTTGAAGTACAATAAAAAAAATAGTTAATTAATTTTTATTTAATTTTCTTTTAATTCTGTAAAAATATATTGGTTATACCAATTCTTTATTTATTGTAATCAAAATTTTCCTGATAACTAAGGCCGCTTGCCCATTGGTCGGTATTTTACCGCGCAGTACTGTACAGTACTGCGCGGTACTGCTTATGTTTCCTCACTGGTCGGTAAGCACTCTGTACCGAATCGGTACTGCACACAGATATAGATATACCTAGATAGCGCAAGACCATCTACTTCGCGTGCCCGAACGTGGCTCAGTGTGTCTCATTTTATATAATACAGTATATGGTCTGCGCCTGTCCGCCGCGCTAGTCGGACATAAATAATAAAATAGAAAATAAATTAAATAGAAAATATTCGTAATACTTTGTAGCTTTTTACTAGGAACGGTTGATGTGACGTTGAGTGTTAACAGGTTATGACAATCGAAACCAGTGATACTATCGTATATCGCTTCAGTTTCATGGTATAGGCGCTTTGATCATTTTTCAAAAATGCCACGCATGGTTTTCATACAGATCGTGATACTTGCCTTATCTAGGTATTATTATATATCTATATCTGTGTACTGCACTGCTTTCATCTAGAATTCCAAATTCAAATTAATTCAATTAGTACGAGAGAGCATGACCAACATTTTTGCCTTATCGTTTTACGAACAAAATCGTATAAAAACGATAGATTTGGTTATTCTTAAATTCAAAAATCCTATTTTCAGAAATTTTCCGCGTCACATCTTCTGACCTGACCGCATTTTTAAATATGTCGATAATTCTTTTTTATCATGTTTAAAAATGATAGATTTTACATACCGAAAACACCATTTTCAGAAACCAGTAGCTTCGAGTACGTACCCAAGAGACCATTTGAGAAAATTAAATTTGAGGCAAACAATAAAACCCATAGCAATCCATCTGAAAATCTTGTTTTCTGGTGAACATTGGTCAGTTGATTCGAATACGTCATTTTTGGAAATGTGCTCAGGCCACGTTTGACACGCAAAGTGACGCAACGGAAATATCTGAAAACAAACTTTTTAGTAATAAAATTACGAAATCTTTGTATATTTTTATTATCAGACACATTGTGATGAAACCGTCTGCCAATTTTTTTTGACATAGCAGAAATAGGCTCCCATAAAACTGTAACGTTTCTGACCGGTACTGCCCACCGAGTCGGGTTCAGAATCATCAAAACGTAAAGATTTTTTTACAATTATTCCCGTAAAACGATGTGACATGGTTTTGGTCATGGGCTCTCGTACTATATAATTCACTTGTTTTTGGATTTTCCCCAGTTTCTGAATTAATTATCCCTAAATTTCCCTAAAAAATCTTCAAATTTCCTTGGCTTAGGGAGCATGATTATAAGTAATAAGGTAATGGCACAATTAACATGGTAAATTAAAATTTGATGAATTGCATTCATTATGAGTTTGGGTTGAGGGAATAAATCGGTGGTTGAATAAATCAAATCCTTTAATAAATCGGTGGTGCCATAGAGTCAAGTAATATATTGGGTGATGCCTACTATAAACAATAAGGTTACCAACTTAAATTCATATTAACCCCTAAATTCCCCAAATCCCTGTCAAAATAAAATATCCCTAAACCAAACTTAATATTGGTATTTTTTCCCTAAAACAGGGAGAAATCCCTAAAAGTGGAAACACTGCGCGGTAAGCTTCCAGTACCGATGCAGTAAAATGCGTGACGTCACGCAGTACCGAAACGATATCGCCCCGCACACTAAGGCCGCTTGCCCATTGGTCGGTATTTTACCGCGCAGTACTGTACAGTACTGCGCGGTACTGCTTATGTTTCCTCACTGGTCGGTAAGCACTCTGTACCGAATCGGTACTGCACACAGATATAGATATACCTAGATAGCGCAAGAGCATCTACTTCGCGTGCCCGAACGTGGCTCAGTGTGTCTCATTTTATATAATATAGTCTATGGTCTGCGCCTGTCCGCCGCGCTAGTCGGACATAAATAATAAAATAGAAAATGCCTATATTCGTAATACTTTACAGCTTTTTACTAGGAACGGTTGATGTGACGTTGAGTGTTAACAGGTTATGACTATCGAAACAAGTGATACTATCGTATTTTGCTTCAGTTTCATGGTATAGGCGCTTTGATCATTTTTTTTAAATGCCACGCATGGTTTTCATACAGATTGTGATACTTGCCTTATCTAGGTATTATTATATATCTACGAGTATATCTGTGTACTGCACTGCTTTCATCTAGAATTCCAAATTCAAATTAATTCAATTAGTACGAGAGCGCATGACCAACATTTTTGCCTTATCGTTTTACGAACAAAATCGTATAAAAACGATAGATTTGGTTATTCTTAAATTCAAAAATCTTATTTTCAGAAATTTTCCGCGTCACATCTTCTGACCTGACCGCATTTTTAAATATATAAAAATATATAATTCTTTTTTATCATGTTTAAAAATGATAGATTTTACATACCGAAAACACCATTTTCAGAAACCAGTAGCTTCGAGTACGTACCCAAGAGACCATTTGAGAAAATTAAATTTGAGGCAAGCAATAAAACCCATAGCAATCCATCTGAAAATCTTGTTTTCTGGTGAACATTGGTCAGTTGATTCGAATACGTCATTTTTGGAAATGTGCTCAGGCCACGTTTGACACGCAAAGTGACGCAACGGAAATATCTGAAAACAAACTTTTTAGTAATAAAATTACGAAATCTTTGTATATTTTTATTATCAGACACATTGTGATGAAACCGTCTGCCAATTTTTTTTGACATAGCAGAAATAGGCTCCCATAAAACTGTAACGTTTCTGACCGGTACTGCCCACCGAGTCGGGTTCAGAATCATCAAAACGTAAAGATTTTTTTTACAATTATTCCCGTAAAACGATGAGACATGGTTTTGGTCATGGGCTCTCGTACTATATAATTCACTTGTTTTTGGATTTTCCCCAGTTTCTGAATGAATTATATGGCAGTACCGAAACGATATCACCCCGCACACTTACCGACCAGTGGGCAAGCGGCCTTACCGACCAGTGGGCAAGCGGCCTAAGTATTTTGCCTCAATTTTTATTCACAAAAACGCGTTTTTGTTATTTTTACTTCGATGCGGGCTTGGAAAATGTTTAATTTTCTATTATTATTTGGAGAGCTAAGTTCAAAAACACGATTCAGAAAAAAAAATCGCTGTTAAGATTTAGTGCAGGGTTCAAACCTAATTTCCCCGGCCTATGTTTCCAATTCGGCATTTAATTTCCATTGGCCTGCCACAGTTCACAATCTAGATCTTTCCAAAATCATCGTTCAACTGCTCTGCCAACAGATCCTTTTACTCAAACCATTTAATTTTCCAATAATCATCCAAAATCGGGCGCTTTATTTTGTGTGAATAGTTTCATCACCACTGCTCTCAAATCGGTGAAAGAAAACATCATGGGAAACCGGCATGTCCTAGAACCAAAAATTCGAAATGTGACAAATTCCAACCTGCACTGGGCCCACGTGCTAAATTACAGCCCACTCCCACTCGAAGAGCATTCAAAATTATGCATCCAATACCCGTAATTTTTAGAATGAAGGCGACTCTGATCCTGTTGATGCTGGCATGTGTCATGGCCGCGGTGTACGGTGACCTGGTATGCGGTACCAACTACTGCAAACAGCACCCCTGCAGCTCCCCCGTGGCTAGCAGCAGCTGCAGAAACCCCTCGATCTACCGCGCCAACCACGCTGGCAAGTGCGCCTGTTGCCCGGCCTGCGTTACCTTCCTTAGTAAGTAGAATTTACATCAGAACGTGGGTAGTAACTCAGAAAAAAAAACAACGGGTTGCACTCCGAGAGTGCCGGCAGAAGTGAAAACTTGAACATTAACGTTGTGCATTTTTGAATATTTTTTTAAATGGTTAGGAAATAATTTCGCACGAATTGCTTTATTTATCAGTATAAAAGTACTATAATTTATGTGGTTAAATACAATATTCATTAGTAGTAGTAGAATGTTTATTTATTTTGAAAATATAGTCTAACAAAAATAAACAATATTATATTTAAACACTTTTCATGAATAATAATATATGGGTAAAATTGCATTAAAAGTGGAAATGTGTCAGAAAAGATGGACTGTTAAAACTTGTTTATTTTCCAATAAGCTCAGAAGTTGTAATCTTATAAGATACTGAGAAAACTGAAGACTTAAGACTAACTTTGCTAATCCACTAATTAGATTCAGAATTTCCCCAATACACAAATGACGTCATCTTATTTTTAAACTTGTTCTGTTTTCTATTTCAGACGAAAACGCTGCTTGCAAGACTTACAGCAAGGAGCTTGGAGAGACCCCGTCTGCCATTTGTCGTGAGCCCTTGAGGTGCCTCCGAGGTGTGTGTACCAAGATCACACCTAGGCGTTAAGTTACTCTATATACCTTCATGTAATTTTTATAACATACATGACAAGAAAAAATTACTTAAAAATAAATTAAGTTAAAAGCTGGAAATAAACTTTGTTATAATTTTACAACGTGAAGCAGACGAGTCCACCCCAGTACGTAATTTCTAACCTTCTTCTTCTGCTCACCCCTTAGCCCCCACTGCAAAATAGGCGAACTATTTCCCGAGGAGGCGAGTGCATTCAGCAAGTTAAAGAACTATGTGAGGAACAGTTAAAAACGCCATTTTATTTAACCACGAAGTTGAATGAAGTATGCATTTAGTTCGTATTCGATGTTTCATCGATTTTCTGTCATGTGGTGGTATTGTTGATAGCCAGATGCAGTACCTATCCGTTATTATATACAAAACCTGCTTGCAATACACGTCATCGTCGTGTTAGGTATCCATTTTCTATTGGATTTACTCTGCCAGCGTTCTCTTGAGGTTTGGTTTGAAGAGTGGAGTATTACTTAGTGACTCAAATACATATTTAAGATTGCCACTTTTGGGTTGTCACTTTAGATTGCCTCTCCTATTATAGATATAGCTTATCTGCTTATAGTGATAAGTTACCATACATTTTGACAACCTCAAAATAGGCACAAACCTGATTGTCTGCACTATTCCTTGCAATGTATTCTAATTTGTGAACAGACCAATACTTTTATTAGTGATTCTGAAAATTTACGCCTTTTTGCCTGGATGTTTTTAACACTGCTTAAAATGTTTTGTTTCAATAGTTCGAGTGGCATGCCACGACAGTTGCTAAGTGATAAAACCTTTTTTGTTTACTTAATTATGAAATGATAACCTATTTGATAAGGTTATCAATGCTTTAGGCGACAGCTGCAGGCGACAGCACCAACACTTTTTTTTATCAATATCACAAGATACGAGATCAATATTAATTAAGCGACTGTCGACAATAGGTACTTACTACTTTGGATGAGCTTTACATTTTTCAATACAATTGCTACACATACAGGTGAAATACTGCAGTTAAACGTAAAGTGGTTTCCTAGTTATAATAAAATTGTCGTGGTATTTCCCGAACAAAAAGCGAATTGGACCGAGCGCGCGGTGCAGCCATACCAGTGTTTCAGAACAAAAGCTATTCGCTTGACGTTGCGACAAGGCCACTTCGACATGGACGTTGGAAATTGAGGACCTTACTACCTTTGTACGGCTTCTAGCCCTTGGGTTATTCACAAATAAAATAGGGCCTGCAGGGTAACTGCGTAACACACTTATAATGGCAATGCTTATCATTTGACTGTTCAACAACACACATTGCGTTATTTACGTTGCTAAATAGATAAATTTTTAGAACATATTAAGCAATGGATTAGCAATTTCCTTTAAAATCCTTCGAAATTATGATTAAAAGGGTCTTACGCTATTAGGGTGCTCGGCTATGGTTTTGACAATATACCAGTCTGTATGTAAAATTGATTTGAAAAAAACCATGTGTGAACGACGTTGCTATACTGCTACTGCACTATGACCTACAAACCCATAATGCTAAGGAAATGGAAAAATACCGTAAGAAATAAAACATCACAACAGAAATCACGGAATAAGAAGATAAACTGCAATCCTAAAACCGGTCTGTCTGTGCAATTTATGGGCAAGCAGTTGTGAGCTATCAATCTGATCTTTCTTTTTTATTAGGAGCAGCTTCAACCACAGATATGGAATAAACGTCAGTGTCACTCTCGCCGCTGTTTCATACACACTTATGTACAGTTTTTTTGCCTACTAGCCAGGGAATAGTGGTGCTGGAACAGCACTGGTCAGCGACGAGTTCAAAAACCCAACAGTGCAATAATATTTAGGCGTTAATATTTAGGTGTCAACTAGTATTAGAAAATGGACATAATATGAATTATAATTTTATTAACAACCGTTTAATAGTGCCGTACAGCGACATTTAATTCTGCTCTTAGTCAAAGAGGATACCTACACTAAGATGCCTTTAAATTCATATCTCGTTCTATTGAAATGCTTGTAGGTCCAATTTCTTAGCATTGCAATAAATAAGTATTGGTGCAATCTCTTAAATTTCTTTTAAGTCTAACTGCCAAATGAAAAGGCAAACTATCTTCAAGACTCTCCAGTATTTCAAGAGCTCTTTTCGTCTTTGCCCACTTTTCATCTGATATTATGTTTGTTTGCCTTTCTCTTGCTCTATAGACACTTCTAAAGTAATTGAAAATGTACTAAAACCTATTTGAACATTTACCTAATTCTAATTGATGCAGTTATCATGTTTACGTGAGTTTGAAAGCTGAAATATATGGAGTTTCGTAATATAGATAGTACTGACGCAATTGTGGAAGGCCTTACGATTAATGTTCAATGAAGACAAAATATTGGCCCTAGTTCGTAACGTATCGACGAGGTGAAACCAATAAAAACGAATAATTAAAATGGTGTGCGTGACAGGACGGTGAATTATTAACGTAGGAAACGCAACATATTTTTTTCTGTCTGTGAAATTGCTTCTGTTCTATCACGTAAATTGAATTTGTGACGTCTTGATAAGTGTTTCATAAGGTGAGATGTTATACACATATCTTCTGAAGCCGATGATCCGAAACAGTTTACCGTGTAACGTTAAAACGACCCCGAGTGACCGATAAAGCAATTGTAAAACCGTCCAACCGACGACGACGCGTCCGGCATGTGTCGCCGTACCGCGCTGGTGTGTAGGCCCCATTATGTAGATATGAGAAAGATTATTCATAATTATTCCTTACGAGATTCGATTTTTCCTATAAACCAGTGATGCTATGGTGATACTCGACGAAACAATCTAACGTAGAAATAAGTAAAATAATGAAATATGCTGAAATATTTTTAGCCACGTAGTTTTATAGTGGTCGAGGGTAAGTTCACATTCTTTTACTAATTTCTACGTTAGTGTTTCATCCATTATCAAAGAAAAATACTAGTACTTAATTCGTCTGTTTCATTGTTTTAAGTTCTGGTACCTCAAAAAAGCTCTCCATGTAAAATAAGACTAGCTAAAAATGCACAAAAAATGCTAAAATAACGTACTAGTTAGAACTAGCAAATTTTATCACAAGAATGTAGGTACGCTCATTTCAGCTACGCTCCAAGTAATAACGAACAAAATGGTAAAATAAATATCCTTTCTTCCTACAAATTACACAGACAAATTTAAAATGGACGCTATTACAGCTAAAGTATAGCAAGTTCGTGTTAGAAGGTGAGAAGGTGATTCAGGAACAATGGAAGCTCATAAAGTTTTTATAGATTTTCATTGTTTACTGCGCGCCGTTCCGCCCGGCGCGGCCTTATTACTATGTTAGTTGCAGAGTTACAGGTGCACAAACAACCTTTTGACCTTCCTTAACAATGAAGGTTATGAGACTGGCTTATGCCATATTAAAAGTTTAAGCCCAAGCAGGGGTAAGTCGGGAAGGGGTAGTAAACATTATTATATCTGAAGAAATATTCAACTTTTTTTTGCAAAAAGAAATCTGCAATTTGGAACCCAACGGAGGACCCTCATGTTCGGCAGTTATAACTGATAAATAACAGTGGGGCACTCGGCTTCTCATCTATTACATCTCATCTTCTTTATTTATTTGTTTTATTATTTATGTACACCCTGTAAAATACATATAGTTACAACATAGACAAGAGTACAAAGGTACTGTTTATTTCTTAAGAAATTTCTTCCAGCAGACCTGCGAAAGGAGAAAGGAAAAAGAAATGTTACAATCGAATCTCTTCATAATAAAATCTATGAAAAGATTTTGTTACCATTCTAAATAGTTACAAAAGCAATCATTGTTTGTCACGAAATTACAGCTGTTCAACGCAGACGAAATCGATTGTCACGTCTGAAGATTACCGAGGGTATCGCACCAAGTCACGGACTAGATCAAGAACAATTCCCATACATATGACGTCACCAACCCTATAAATATCCAGTGTTGGGTATATAGGATAATAATTATGTGCATGGAATTTATTTGGTCCTGTAAACTATAATATATCTGAAGAAATATCCATCTTTGTTTTACAAACAAAATCTACACCTGGGAAACCAACAGAACACCCTCATGTTCGGCAGTTCCATTTGCACAGTGAGGCAGTCAGCTACTTAGGTATTTAATACGTCAAGGTTTTTTCGACTAGGCAGTTAATAAAATCGATGAAAAGATTATGTTACTAAACACAAATAATTACAAAAGCAATCATTGTTTGTCACAAAATTACAGCTGTTCAACGCAGACGAAATCGATTGTCACGTTTCAACATTACAGAGGGTATCGCAGCAAGTCACGGACTAGATCAGGAACAATTCACATACATGTGACGTCCCAAGTTCCAACACTATAAATATCCAGTATATAGGATAATAATTTTATTCAGTCTATCTGACAAGGGTGGCGACAGGACTGAAATACATGTCTAGTAATACACGGAATAAATGGTCCGTAGTACATAAAACATATATTTATTTGAACCTAACCGAGCTTGAATTGTATATCTTGCGGTACCGCTCATAGGTTTCTTTCTGTAGGGGGTGGGCGACTGAGGAATTATTTTGAATTACACCGGATACCTATTCGGCAATGACAGCCTTTTTTCTCTAGATGTGCTGTTGGTGGCAAAAGCAAAGGCGTCTGACTAAGCGAGATGCTAATAGCTTCTATCTGTCTGCTAAATTACAGAATTTTGCCATCACTAATTCATTTGCAAACTGTGGTGATTATGGCGTAACCCTCCGTGCCTCTGAAAACACGTTAAGTCATTGGTGCCGGCTGCCGTTTGTAGATCTTTGACAGTCGTTATGTGTAGTCAGAAGCCTGAAACCTTGCGAATCAGTCAGTGTTACCCAATTGTGTTACCCAATTGTGTTGTGAAGATCAGAGCGGCAGTTCCCGTAATTTTTAAGAACGTTCGCATTCTAATCGCATTCGCAATCTGTCAAAAATACAATCAATTTACTAACATTTTTAACAAGTTCGACAGATTGCGACTTGAATGTAAACGTTTTATAAGTACGACAATTGGCCTTCTGATAGGCAGTCACTCTTTGTAAAATATTGGTATTCAGTAGCATCCGGTTAGACTAGAAACTTTCTAGGCGAATATTTCTCAAATAATTATGGCGTATCCAATAATTATTACACTGACACTAACACTTTTAGGTAACTGTAGTCGTAATATTCAGAATCTTTACTTTACTTGAACTCTTTTTCTAGCTAAATATCTAATATAAGAAGATTGTTTGTTCTGGTAAACCCTGTCTTTTCTGTAAAGGATTAGAGTAGGTTAGTAATACAAAGTAACGTATTTATTTCACTTAACTGAGCTAAATAAGCAACAAACAGAGAAAACGAATATATACCAAACTAAAGTGTACAAAAAGGCTTCTAGGGAGTTACTGTCACTTAGAGTAAACATATTCTATTGGAAGCGCCCACGCTTCTTACCCTTTTCGTGGCCAAATCCTGATTTCTTACAATACCGCTTCTTAACTTAATTGGTCTGGCTTACTTAGCAAAGGTAAATCGAATAAAGATTGCTACGAAAAAAGTTTTGGATAGAAAGTTTAGGACTACGTGCTACGAGGTGCTACGAGGTGCTACGAGGATGCTACGAGCCTACGACTTCCTGCATTAAATAGAGATAGGTCTTAAGGGTCTTAAGAGTTAGCTCATGAATAAGTGAATGCTTGTTTTACTTCTTTTACTAATTAAAAGTAGGTATTTATTTTATTTTGCTCATGTAAAACCGGTTACGGTTATTAAATACAACTAGATAAATAATTATGGCGGTAAAAATCGAGAAAGCCCAGCAATGAAAACCCTAGCAGAACATCACCCAGTGACAAAGAAACGGTAGATAAAGACTGAAGTAACTCCGTGACAATTTTGATATAACATAACATAATATCATGCGTATTTCCCCGAAGGGTTAGGTACAGGTGTATCTATTACACCCACATTTCACCAGTTATGTTTAAGTACCATGTAATGTAATAACCACGTAATGTATAGGGGGGGTGAGCCTATTGGCATCAACTGGGCACAAATCCAGACTCCGGGCTGCTACTAAGAAATTTCTGATGAAAAACCCAATAGCACATTGCCCGACCTGGGAATCGAACCGAGGATCTCAAGCTCTGCAGTAGCGCTTGCAACCACACAACGCAACACGACTAGGTAGGTACATATTTCAGACAGTCTGCAACCTTCTAGCAATAGCTTCTCTCCAAAAACCTGATAGCAAAAAACACCCTATCACCAATAAGGAAGCGGTAGCAACATTTTATTGAAGCAACTCCATATAAAATACTGATATATTCAGCCTTATACATCGACTTATATAAGTGAAGAATATATACGCAACTACGCAAAAATTCCTTTGAAAAGAAACAATTTGCCGATATTACCTACACACGCATGTACAACTATGTATTGATATCCAATATCATAAGAGATTGATATTTGCCGCCGTGTTCCCAGCAGAACCTTCACATACAATCTGGTGCTGTATTATTACAACATTCGCTCTATTTGCTTACGATACGTATTTTATTAATAGATTTTTTTTGTGTGAATATTTGTATGTATATCAAGTGATTCTGTGCTGAGTTTTCAATGTTATCTAACAAACTCGTTTAGTATTTTATTTACTAGGACTATTGATGCCTCTACCTGTAATAAAAGTACTATAAATGCTCGCTAGTTTTAGTAACTATTAATTGTATGTAGAGATGTGTTCGGTTTATGTGAAGCTAATGGAAATAAAAATAATAAAAAAAGACGTGTGGCACTCGGGGACTGCCGCGGTAAAGCTATTGCATAGCATTTTTTATCAACTTATGCAATTGTAAAATATTAACCCGAATACAAGAAATAGCAATGGTGACATTGACAGGAACTGTTATTCACATTTATAGTTTTTAAAACTTGACACAACGTAATGGGAACATCAATCTAATAAAAAGGTTTTAATTTAACTATTAATAATCAAGGATCATTCGTCTAAGTAAATTTGAACTTTGTTGTCAAACAGTTAAACATAATTTTCAATACAACACTCTCGTTAGGCGTTAGGTATTTTCGTTACGGAATTTCTGGATTCGGTCTCCACGGTCAAGGCCCGCGATAGAAGCTATGCAATAGCTTAAAAGTTTTTTACAAAAATAAGTTCTTTATCCTATACTATTAAATGAGCAATATTTGTTTATATATTTGTAATCACGTTCTCGAAAACGGCTCTAAATATTTAGATCATCAGCAGCCTATTAATGTTCCCACTGCTGGGACACAGGCCTCCTCTCTGTGAGAGGGAGTGGGCCGTAATCTACCACGCGGGCCCAGTGAGGGTTGGTGGATGTCACATGTCTTCGAATGTTTTGTTCTAAGACATGACGGTTTCCTCAGGATGTTTTCCGTCACCGTTTTGAGAGCAGTGGTGATGAAATTATTTACACAAAGTAAAGCGCCTGTTTGGGTTCGAACCCACGACCTACAACTCGTAAGTCGGGGCCGTTACCACTGGGCCACCACTGCTCTCAATCTAAATATTTAGATGAAAGTTGCAATATATAGGGTTTGATGTGGGGGGAATGTGATATAACGTTAGTATACCTGGACGATATGTTTGTCTATTTTCACTCGGTCGATCAGGTACTTATACATTATATAACATCATATACAAACACGTGTGCATGCATGTCTTATGTATGTGTGTACTCACATCTTTTTCCCATGGTAGTAGGCAGAAACTTCAAAACACCACCTGCTACGATCACATAGTCCATTTGCTCCATTACATCATATATTTTACAAAACTTTTTAAACTCCAGGAGTATTGGAATTATTATCTATTTAGAAAAATATTTATCAAAGTGAGTGTCGAGGCAATATTTAAACCATACTTTTATACCCGTGAATTTCACAACTTTTCCGACTTCTCAAATATACAAATATAGATTATTGCATTCATAACAGTAAGGAAGCTTCAGAAGTGTTTTAATAGTAATTAAAAACTAGTTTTAACTCTCTTAATCAACCGCTTTATATCATCTCATAAACACTGAATACCCGTGACGTATAAACATAAACCCTCTGGTCGCTTTATATCAGCCACTACAATGAAGTTTTAAGAGAATATTATTACCACCAACCCAAACATACTTACCTAAATAAAACTGTGTTTTTATACCAAAGGTGCTTTTAATCCTGTACCGAACTTAGAAGTCGCAATTTTTAAGAGCTGCGTTATGTTATGATGTTTCCATTAATTTCTTTGCTAGAAACGAATACAACTTAATCAAATAATTGTAAACCTTGGACCTGGTAGCCCTCCAATACTTTACTAAACCCAAAAATAAATTTTAAACTTTTCTCAGAAGAATCTCTTTTAAGATTTGGCATAGTTGGAATACATCCAATCTCACAAAAGCTGAGGCAATTTCTTGGTAACGTTGTGAGTAAATCTTCGCGTTCATAATACATTCGAGGCATGTGTGCATACTTGTGTAGCGAGGAACAGCTATAGATGACGTCAGCGTGACGTAGTACGTGCATTACAGCGCAGTATCGATATGGGTCAAACTCCGGCGAATTTCAACTAAGGTATTTGAAATCAATTCCTGCATTTTAAAAAGTTTTTAGCCCTTCTATAGAGCTGACCCAGTTCTGATCTTTAATATTTATGATTTTTATGTTCAGATCGTTAAACACAGGCTTTGATTTTGACCTAAATTTGCACGTTTTGAGCCGTACACCAAGTGGGTTTGACAATTTTTATGATTCACATATCGTTCTCCTAGATATACTTAAGTGGAAGTTCTAGAGAAAATTGGCTCCCTCCCTAATTGGCTTGTTGTAAACCCCATTGACAGAGCATCAAAGTGGCTCCATGCTTCACGTACTCGATCTTGGCTTTGCTTGCACACTACTGTACCAGACTGTACCTATATCAACTACTACTGTGTATGTGTGTGTGTGTTCACAATATTTAGGGATGAGTTGATAGAAAAACTTATTTGAGGTAAGAATAAGAATGATAAAAAGCGATACTTTTTTTTTCGAGATATTTTTATATTTTATGTTCAATTCGAATTTAATTCTTATCTAAGCATTAAAGTTCAAAATGCCTCCTAATCACGACTTTATAAAAAAATTATCACTAGAAAATAGCTGACATTACAAAAGAAAATAAGGTTTAAATTTATGTAGACCTACGTCAAAGGTACGGAGGCAAAGGCGATATTAAAGCCACTAATAAAATGAGATCCTTCGCTCTATTTTTAACAAAAAAATCTTCGTATGATTCTCACAAAATCACAAAATTCTTCACAAACTCGACTAAATTAATTTTAGATTGCTCATATTTTTAGCGGAAACCCCTCTATTTTCTCGCTAAACTCATTTAGGCGGACATTCAAAACGCGCTTACTTTTTACGAAACAAGACAACGCAACGGCGGGATAGCTTCCTAAATTCCACAGGCCCACTTCCGTTTCCAGATAAATAATTTACTTTTCACTTCTCTTGCTCAAAAAATCCGTCATTGTAGCGTACCAGAGCGAAGATAAAATAGCATTTCATCCTCTAGGGGCTAAAGTAATTTTTTTTTAATTTTTGTCTGTTGCCAACGAGCCTACCACCCAAAAACGAAAAAGTCTTAGTTCTTATTCATATAGGTAAGATAGGTAGGATAGGTAGGATAGGTAGGAAAGGTAGGATAGGTAGGATAGGTAGGATAGGTAAGATAGGTAAGATAGGTAAGATAGGTAAGATAGGTAAGATAGGTAAGATAGGTAAGATAGGTAAGATAGGTAAGGTAGGTAAGATAGGTAAGGTAGGTAAGATAGGTAAGATAGGTAAGATAGGTAAGATAGGTAAGATAGGTAAGATAGGTAAGATAGGTAAGATAGGTAAGATAGGTAAGATAGGTAAGATAGGTAAGATATGTAAGATAGGTAAGATAGGTAAGATAGGTAAGATAGGTAAGATAGGTAAGATAGGTAAGATAGGTAAGATAGGTAAGATAGGTAAGATAGGTAAGATAGGTAAGATAGGTAAGATAGGTAAGATAGGTAAGATAGGTAAGATAGGTAAGATAGGTAAGATAGGTAAGATAGGTAAGATAGGTAAGATAGGTAAGATAGGTAAGATAGGTAAGATAGGTAAGATAGGTAAGATAGGTAAGATAGGTAAGATAGGTAAGATAGGTAAGATAGGTAAGATAGGTAAGATAGGTAAGATAGGTAAGATAGGTAAGATAGGTAAGATAGGTAAGATAGGAAAGATAGGTAAGATAGGTAAGATAGGTAAGATAGGTAAGATAGGTAAGATAGGTAAGATAGGTAAGATAGGTAAGATAGGTAAGATAGGTAAGATAGGTAAGATAGGTAAGATAGGTAAGATAGGTAAGATAGGTAAGATAGATAGGTAAGATTTTCTTTTTAAAGCGGCATTCTCTTCGGTAGAATGCGTGCATTGCGTTGCGGCTACAGAGGAAATAAAAAAAAAAGACTGGTGCGATATCCTATTTATTATTCTCCAATAAATTGCATTGGTGACCGTATTACCGATTTACAACAGTGAAAATGTCATCATCTAGTGAGAATGGAGACCCTAATTTGCAGATGGATGAGAAAGGAAAAGAAATAATTTTATTAATTTACTATTTTATTTTCTCGCAATCGTAGTGAAAAGTAGAGTGTAACACACGGCGCTAAAAACCCATTATACCTCGGTTTCTGTTTACTCCCTCGCTAAAGCTCGGGAGTAAAACTACCTCGTTATAATGGGTCATTTTAGCTCCTTGTATAACAATCTACTATTTCATTGTTGTCTTTTAATTGAAATTCGTGATTCAAATTAAGAAGGTAGGTAACAATTTTTGTGTTAATTTATCGTCGTTGAAATCGAAGTTTTAGGTAAATGGTTGGAGATAGAATCTTTTAATAAAATATATCAAATATTTCTTGTGTTTCTACTTACCTAGCTACCACGTGCCTATTATCAACTAACAGCTGGCAATTATCGGCTTTAATACCTAACAATAATTTTGAGATTAAGTGTAAATATTTCGATAAAATAGTAATTAGTAGGTAATTGATAATTAAGCTATTTAATATTATAAAATAAAAATAAAATAGCCTTTATTTCCTCTGAACCGTCGTCGTGCCTACATATACAAGTTCTTAATACTAATAATATTTAATTATATTATATTTTCTGGCAAATTAGCAATTATCAACTACCAGGTCAGACTGTCTGACAATATTATGTTATCTACTAATCCTGTTATTATTATAAACGCATAAAGCAACATTTATTGAAAACTATCTGATCCGAGGCGTTTTCCGGTTTTAATAGTTTATAAAACCATTGAAATAGGGCGTTCAGTATTATCCCGTGTTTGTTTTTTTTTTCTGGGAAACTTTACCAATTTTTCTTTCAATTAAAACTAGGGGTTTCGAATACCGGTATTAATACCGTATAGAAAATCCAATACCGGGATCCCGGGATCCCGGTATTGATAATTTTGATACAATTTTTTTATTTAATATAGTTTTTTTTATTCAACAACTAATAAGTTTCACTACAAAATAATAAAACACTGGTTTTTTAAATAAAAAATAAAAATTTAATTAACGTTTTTTGAATAATCAGTAACTAAGTAATTACAATTTAGCGATCTATTTATCATTATGTTTTTATAACATAAATCTCTAAATGAACATACAATATTTTGACTAAAACTGTGTGTTTTTAATATGACATATAATAAATGCTGTATTTATATTTATTTCTTCCATCATACTGTCATACATCATAAATGCCCATTTAAGAGCCCTATTACGGGATCCCCCCGTTTTGCCTAAAGGATTTTGACAAATTTTCATTATCCAAACAAATTTTAGCAACCTTTTTTTATACCTATGCAATATTTGGAATGATTTTAGTACGCACATTTTCATTTGGTAAAATTTTTACTTGGCAGAATATTACCAAGGATAATGTCATTAAGGCATTTGGTCTTTAATCAAATTATTTATTACAGCAAACTATCTTTAGACAATAAACATTTAGTCAATTGATTTGTTATGACAAAAAATATAAAGACAAAATTAAGATTTTTTGGTAATTATATAATTAAAAAATGCGCTTTTATTTTAATATAATCATTTATATGCGATGTTATTTGCGTACTTCTTTGTAAGTTTATGTAAGGCTAAAAGCGTCTTGGTAATTTTTGTCTCCGACCAACTGTTTGTCGTAAAACAAATACACAGAAACGAATCGCTGCAAAACCGACTCCACGTAGTCTTGTCTGCCCCACCCCTAGAGTGTAATTTAAACCCGCGTAGGCGCGGAGGGGCGAGCCGGCCCGCGAGCTGAGGAGCAGGTGGTTTGAAGGCCCGCCGCCGCGGCTGAGGCTGGCCGGCGAAGCCGGTCAGCAAGCCGAAGCTGCGGTGGTGAGCGTTAAAACCATCTGCGACGATAAGCTCGCGTGGAGCCGCCCAAACCCCACAGCGCCGGAGCCGTGACAGAAACAATGCTTGCTGCATGTTGCATGCCTGCTTGCATGTTGCATGCCTGCTTGCATGTTGCATGCCTGCTTGCATGTTTTTTTGCATGCTGCTTGCCTGCTTGCATGCTGCATGCCTGCTTGCACGATGCATGCCTGCTTGCATGCTGCATGCCTGCTTGCACGGTGCATGCCTGCTTGCATGCTGCATGCCTGCTTGCACGCTGCATGCCTGCTTGCATGCTGCATGCTTGAAGCAAGCAAATCATGATATTGACCTGTTACTGCTCCTGAGAATCGCGGATCTTGACTTTCAGAATTTTGACCTTGACATCTAGGTCAATAACATCAAGGTCAAGGACAATGCCCTTAAGGTGTCCCATGGTGTTTCCCCACCCTACTACACCCAGATAGTATCGAATTTTTTTCGTAAATTGAAAACTAGCGAAATTAAGTATTTGGCTTATTTTATTTTGCGTAAAATATGTTATACCAACTGAAATATTTGACTAAATTAAAATTGGTAAAAGTACTAGTTGGTAAGCAAGTTATTGTTTAAACGTTCCCTTGCCAAACATTAGGTTTGCGTTACAATTATTTGTGAAAAGTTTATTTGCTAAGTAATAATTTGGCAAATGAAATTATGCAGAAAATTGTTTGGGAAGTGATAATTTGTCAATTTCTTTTAGATGAAACAAGGGAGACCCCCTATTACATTTCAACTGATTTCGACGGTGATTTTTGCGTTAAATGGGCAACTTTGGCGTTCTTGTTCTGAGTAACTGAAAGACTTAGACAACTATGACTTATTGAGTTGTAGAGAATAGCTATTAGTATATTATAGTACATAGCGGCCTCGCTTTTTGTAATTTTTTCTTAAATTGTTTATATAAAGCTAAAATTCCGAAGCAAGTTCTTCAAAAAATGCGCGACGGCACTTTTTTGAGCTCATGGGTAGAACTATTGTACATAGCAAATGAAATGAAAAATAAGATCTTTTAATACTCAATACTCAATACTCAATATCTTTATTGCTTTACCATAATGTGTACTTAGGTGGTAACTATATAATTTAGATCATTATGGACCCTGTAGGGCACAGCAAAAGGGTAGGAGAGAGGAAGCCCTGTTTTAGGAGATCATTGTGGGAGCAAGTTTGATCTTACATAATATAATCAAAGTCAGGAGATCGCGAATAAGATACTAACATTTCACTTGTCAATTAATTTTATTATGTGTTATGTTATCTGCAAAAATATTTTAGATTATTATTATATACCTATACATATTGTGTATTATAATTCTGTTTATTTATTTATATATATATTTTTTTTTTTCTTTGAATAATTATTATTGCTATAATATTAATGCTATTTAATTTAATTATTTGTTTGTTATATTATTTATTATTATTATATTCCTTTATTTCATTTATAGCATATAAAATTATGTAATTTTTTTTTAAATTATTATATTATTATTAATTTATTCATAATTACCGTATTATTAACATAAACATACATATAAATTTCGTGATCATTATTAGCAAATATTATTATTGTTTGTTAGTAAGTTCCTTAAACATATCTTACTATACAAATTACATTATTATGTTGTCTTATTATTTATGTTTGTCATTAAAATATTCATCTAAGGAGTAATAGCATTTGTTTATCAGTAATTTTTTAAGTTTTGTTATAAATAGATTTAACTTTTCTTCTTTCTTTATTATGTCAGGTAGTTTATTTATTTATTTTATTTTTTTTTATTTAAAAAGTGTTGTAGTTCATAGCGGCCTCAGAATTCTGAAATATTTATGGGGGGTCTCCCTTGTTTCATCTTTTAGGGGTATGAGGAACAGGGTGTAAAGTTCACTCATCCCCCATAGAAAAGGGAGGATCCTCCAACCAGACGGGTATTATGTCTGGCGGGCAACTGCCCATATGTTGATTTCGGATAGTCTTATCTATGTTATTCGCTCAGTAAACTCTAACTGCGAGATGTAGGAATTGTGTGACGTCATGTCTTTTTGTTTCGTAGTTTTTGTATGTGGCGGTCTAACCGCTACATCACTCCCCTCCGGAGACCGGAGGTCGATAGTGGGCTGAGTCTTGGATCTTGCGATGCTTCACAGTGCCAGCTGTGGTTCCAGTGAGTCGGAACCGGGTGCCGCTCAGTTCACAGTGGGTCGGAACTGTCTGCAGTGATTGCGGCGATGGTGATTGTGGTTCCAGTGAGTCGGAACCGAGTGCCGCACAGTTCACGGTGGGTCGGAACTGTTTTGCGGTGATTGCGGCGATTGTGGTGATTGCGGTGATTGAGGTGATTGCGGTGATTGAGGTGATTGCGGTGATTGAGGTGATTGCGGTGATTCCCCAGTGAGTCGGGGTGATGTGGCTGAGGGTGATGACCAGGAATGCGCGTTCGCTGCATGCTGGTGGTCAGGATACCCGTTGAAGCCGTGGGTGCTGGCTGGCTGTGTGACTCGCCTCACGAAAGCTTGCGGGAGTGATGATGATGACGTCACGCTGAAGTAGTTGCACGAAGGCTGCGTTGACGTTCATACTCGGGGTCACCAATTTAGGAGCATGAGGAACAGGGTGTAAAGTTCACTCATCCCCCATAGAAAAGGGAGGATCCTCCAACCAGACGGGTATTATGTCTGGCGGGCAACTGCCCATATGTTGATTTCGGATAGTCTTATCTATGTTATTCGCTCAGTAAACTCTAACTGCGAGATGTAGGAATTGTGTGACGTCATGTCTTTTTGTTTCGTAGTTTTTGTATGTGGCGGTCTAACCGCTACAATCTAAAAGAAATTGACAAATTATCACTTCCCAAACAATTTTCTGCATAATTTCATTTGCCAAATTATTACTTAGCAAATAAACTCTTCACAAATAATTGTAACGCAAACCTAATGTTTGGCAAGTGAACGTTTAAACAATAACTTGCTTACCAACTAGTACTTTTACCAATTTTAATTTAGTCAAATATTTCAGTTGGTACATATAACATATTTTACGCAAAATAAAATAAGCCAAATACTTAATTTCGCTAGTTTTCAATTTACGAAAAAAAATCGATACGATGTGGGTGTAGTAGGGTGGGGAAACACCATGGGACACCTTAAGGGCATTGTCCTTGACCTTGATGTTATTGACCCAGATGTCAAGGTCAACATTCTGAAAGTCAAGATCCGCGATTCTCAGGAGCAGTAACAGGTCAATATCATGATTTGCTTGCTTCAAGCATGCAAGCAGGCATGCAGCGTGCAAGCAGGCATGCAGCGTGCAAGCAGGCATGCAGCATGCAAGCAGGCAAGCAGCATGCAAATAAACATGCAAGCAGGCATGCAACATGCAAGCAGGCATGCAACATGCAGCAAGCATTGTTTCTGTCACGGCTCCGGCGCTGCGGGGTTTGGGCGGCTCTACGCGAGCTTATCGTCGCAGATGGTTTCAACGCTCACCACCGCAGCTTCGGCTTGCTGACCGGCTTCGCCGGCCAGCCTCAGCCGCGGCGGCGACCCTTCAAACCACCTGCTCCTCAGCTCGCGGGCCGCCTCGCCCCTCCGCGCCTACGCGGGTTTAAATTACACTCTAGGGGTGGGGCAGACAAGACTACGTGGAGTCGGTTTTGCAGCGATTCGTTTCTGTGTATTTGTTTTACGACAAACAGTTGGTCGGAGACAAAAACTACCAAGACGCTTTTAGCCTTACATAAACTTACAAAGAAGTACGCAAATAACATCGCATAAAAATGATTATATTAAAATAAAAGCGCATTTTTTAATTATATAATTACCAAAAAATCTTAATTTTGTCTTTATATTTTTTGTCATAACAAATCAATTGACTAAATGTTTATTGTCTAAAGATAGTTTGCTGTAATAAATCATTTGATTAAAGACCAAATGCCTTAATGACATTATCCTTGGTAATATTCTGCCAAGTAAAAATTTGACCAAATGAAAATGTGCGTACTAAAATCATTCCAAATATTGCATTGGTATAAAAAAAGGTTGCTAAAATTTGTTTGGATAATGAAAATTTGTCAAAATCCTTTAGGCAAAACGGGGGGATCCCATTTATGGGATATCTAAAAAAAATCCAATTCAAAATCATAAAAAACGCTCAGAATTAACTGTTAATTTCTCCTTTCTACATTCATAGTTTTACGTAAAATTTATGCCAGAATAAACGTTGGTTCATAGGAAATTAAAATTGCATACTTAAAAAACAAAAACTTTACTATATAACTCATAATAAGCATAATTACAACTGCCAAATTGCTACATGCGATGCATCGGGTGCTCGAACTGTCAAAACGCAATTTTGTGATAGCCCTCTTAGGCTGCCTGTCCACTGGAGCGGAGAGGAGAAAAGAGGAGCGGAGATGTGCCAATATTAACCAATAGAATTTTGACTTAGGATCACTGATCTAAACTCAGGGGCGGAGTCAAGATTCTATTGGTTAATATTGGCACATCTCCGCTCTTCTCCTCTCCTCTCCGCTCCAGTGGACAGGCAGCCTTAAACTCTTACAAAAGACTCTATAACAGTGCTGGAACAATTTGGGACTAATCAAATGTAAGCAACTGTAATAAACCACGAGATAACTTAAATACGCAGTTTAAATAAATCAACCAGATAAAAAATTGGTTGGAAATATAATGTGTAATAAAAAGAAATTCTTTCACTGTAGTTTCTCCTGATAATAAAATAAAATCTGGACATTTTCAATACCGGTATTGAAAAATGTCCAAAAATATCCAGGATCCCGGTATTAGCCTAATTATTAATTATAACCTAATTCGGACTATTAAAGACATTTTCAGCCGTTCTCACAGCAGTGATAGCCTAGTGGTGTGGTGTGACCGTCAGACTACCAAGTCATAGGTTCAAACCGAAGGCACGCACCTCTGAGTTTACGGATTCGTGTGCGTATTGTATAACTGTCACTTGCTTCAATAACGGTGAAGGAAAACATCGTGAGGAAACCGTGCCTGAGAGATATTTTTCGGAGGCATGTAAAGCGAAGTCAGAGGCCCATGGGCGGCATGAAAATTCTGACACCAGAAGGCCAATTCTCGTACTTAAAAAACGTTCGCATTCAAGTCGCAATCTGTCAAAAGTGTTGGTAAATTGATTGTTTTTTGACAGATAGCGAATGAGATGCGAATGTGAACGTTCTTAAAAATACGCGAATTGCCCGTCTTTTTAGTCACTAACCACACGAAAAAGAAAGAAGCCGTTGTCAAGTGACTTGCTTACCCGTTCGAACAGCATTTCATTTTTATTTAAGTATATCATCGATCACTAATAAAGAAATCAATCACAAACAAAAGTTCTCTTAAAAGTGTCACCAAATTGTGTTTCAGTAATAATAGTTTAAATAAATACGAGTATACATTAATGTAAATTCAACCTTAAACGCAATGCTTAAAGTTTATTTCACAAAGCTATGTTCAAAACGTAATAAATTACGACCGATAGTATGTGGCATGTTTACCGTCGGAGCGTTCGAATGCTACTAAATCAAAAGCGCACCCAAATGTTCAAGTGGGTCCTCATTCGGTGAGGACATTTTTTGCCGCTGATTGTGTATCTAGTTCTTTATTAGTGATCGATGAAGTATATAGATACTAAACCAAAGATATGTAAATAAAATTACAAGATCTTCAGAGAAGTTGCATGCCAACGTGCGAAAAAACAAAAGCAAAAAAACGGAATTTGACGGAAGACGGACACAATCGCTTTTGAAACGACCAGCATGCGATGTCTGTCTCAAGATTCCGCCAAATAGATGGCCATGCTCAACGTGATATTCTGTTAGATTCCTGCAGTGAATTTCGTACGTCGAGCAGACCGGATACACGAGGGATTGTTGAAAATATGCAAGTAGCTATACCCAAGTAAGTACGATATTGTGTTCTGTTCTTACAAAATTTATAGATACATCGTATGATTACGGTAGGTATGCATTTTGTGTGAATATGCCTCGTTCATCTTCTGTCTCAACAATTGCTGTAGATGTTGTAAGATGTAAACGTGTTGTCCATTGTGTCATTTAAAAAGGCAATTTGAGGGCTTATTAATTATTGTATTTTTTAAATTTCAAGTTGCCAAGCCAGGAGTGTGGAACAAAGTGGTAGCGATATTCCTTCCGCTATGTATGTCGGGATCGATGATGGATTCCTTTGGAGTTTTTAATAAGGAATGTGATGTAATTATACAATGTCAAATTGAATTAGCTAGTAAAACTCCACAGACGTGATGGGTATTATAAAACTAAAAACACAATGAAGGGTTCCGAGATGGGATGAATTTATCCCAAATACAAACTTAACATTTTAGTTGAAAAACATGTTCTCCCATACATCCATATACGCCACGGTCAATTCTCCAACTGCAAATGAAACTTTTTAATCGCAAAAAAAGTATTTGTTAAGCTATTGCATAGCTTCTATCGCGGGCCTTGAGCGTGGAGATCGAATCCAGAATTTCCGTAACGAAAATAACCTAACATAACACCCCTGTCTCTTTAGTTCAGCAACTCGCCTCTAGGTGGCATTGGTTGTATTATAATTGCATCGGTTGATAAAAACAGCTATGCAATAGCTTTACCGCGGCAGTCTCCGAGTGCCACACGTCTTTTTTTTATGTGATAAAACTACAAATTAAAAAAATTCGGACTTTTTCTTTTATTTGTGCCGTGACACCTTGATTTTTGCCAAACATGATTCTAGGTCAACGGGTAGTACTCTATAGGTCTTAATTTATTTATGAGGATCAAAATATGTGCCTTATTTTTTATTGCGTTGAGTTAAACGCTGGGTTTTTAGTTCTCCAAGGGGCGTACGACCTACGTATACCTACGTATTAATATTAATTTCAACTTGATACCTCCTCGCGTTCCTGAGAAAAAGCGTCTTGACAGACAGACAGACGGACGGACGGACAACAAAGTGATCCTTTCCGTATTTTCCTTTTCAGGTGCGGATCCCTAAAAAAGATTTGATGTTCTTTTTTTGAGGCAACGACTGCTGGTAGGTCAGTTACTTGACCTATGAGTTGAGAAATCTGTCAAGTCTGTGAACTTTACAAAAAAAAAAAAAAAATTAAGCTGATGATAATAAGTAAATACTTACTCTACCTACGGTCGTTGACTCCAAAAAAATCCTTATATCATGTTTTGATATCGATATACATCACGTCTGCGGAATTTCGTTCTGCTGACTGTATGGTTAAGTATGTGTAAGTTATTTTTATTTTTTTAAACGTTGCCCCACACTAGTAATTTCTCTTGTATTGTGGGTGCGTTTACAAACATTTAGGACCTGTTTCACCACCTATAAATAAATAAATAAAATAAAATCATTTTATTTCGAGTATCACTGACTCATAATAGAAACATTACACTCATACAGTCACATTACATACACAACATTACTAATTAAATTAAATTAAATCCCATTCATGTCAATAAACCTATGATTAAGTTCCTATTAACTTACTTGGCAGAAAATTTCATACAAATTCTGTTCCATTTTTGAATTTATTCGATAAGTAGTGGCTATTCAGACATCGTGAAATAGGCCCTTAAACCCACATACACAAACAGCAAGACCCGGAACAACAACTTGTAATCAGTCGCCCCAACCGTGCTGTCATTGTTGTTGTATAAGTTGTATACCAAAACTTGTGAATATACTCAGAACCGCGTGCTTTCTAGTTGTGTCATTTCTGAAGGACGTCAGGAAATATTTCAATGGGAACATGATCGAACTCAATTTGTTCAGTGTGTGTTATATCTTTTTTTGTAATGTGCGTCTTGTTTGTGCAGAATAAATAATTTTATTCAAATTCTTGATCAAAATTGTTGAAGTTTGCCCACCGACCGACGGTAAACTGTGGTTTCTATTATTATCGTTCTTACTGGGTTTAGTTTGACGTCGAATTTTTTAATGTTCCGTTAAACTGCTTTTCTCTATTCCTAAACTTATTATTTTGAATTTTGTGAAGATTTCACTAGAATACACATTCTAGTGAAATCTACTGTTTAAAAGAGCTAGTTTCTGTTTCAGAGTATCTGTGAAATTTGTGTGCTCGGATCTTCGGAAGTTGAATTAATTTAATAGTTTCCTAGTATTATGCCAACTCCACAAGCCTCAACCTCTAGTTCCTTGCGTTTACTGTGTAAGTCTTCTTAATTTTGTTCTTATTTTTTTAACTATTATTGGAATCTTTTCTGTCATTTTAGTATGTCTTACTTTTCTGATTGATTGTAACCGAATGCTCAGATGTGACATGTGGAAGTTAACTTCCATTTGTTTTACCAGCTGTCCAAGCAGCACTAATGGCTCCTACACACAGTGCCGGCGGCACTGCCGCACAAAGCCGCACAAAGGAAATGAAGGCGCAAAAGCCAATGGCACGTGCCGCGCAGCAAAAGCCGGCTGCCATGCCGCCGGCACTGTATGTAGGAGCCATAATATAACTGTCTGCAGGGTTGCAAACTTTGTATGTACATTGACATGTTTTGGTAGGATAACGTTATTACTGTGACTAGTTTGTGCTAACTTTTTTGATGATCTTTGTTTAGGTACTCGTATTGACGTATTCCTTCCAGGGCGTGATTTCATGACCCCTTTGTAACATTTAAGCCTAGACGAAAATCCGCAGGGTTATTGAGAAAATCTAAGATGTTTAGGTTTCTCAAATTTTCCCTAATCTCTCATAATAAATGGCCATCAATACTAGTCTATTTCGTAGTGAATACTTTAACAAAGCTACAGACATAACCAAGTGTTCTAAAATCGAATAATTAAAAGATACAACAAGAAGTAAATTAAGGATTTTCAAAATCATCTACTTACATGCACTTAGACACCAATTTAGATACTATGGACATTGAGCGTATACATAACAGAGAAAGGATCTTCATTTAATGAGCTATTATTTTTGTTCTTTTACTTTGATCTTGTTATCAGAATACTTCCCACGAGTAGTTAGGGACTAACAAAGTCGACCGCAGCAAAGCTCTGCGTTCACTGTGGCAAAGGTGAATAGAACTGGAGTGGAGGACCCTTATTATCCAGAGTTAGCACACTAACGACATACATATTCCTCTAGCCATGTAGCCCTCGGCCTATGTGACCTTCGATGGGATTGTATCCGTCCTAGTCTGGCTTCTCACCTTAAACCTGTATCGGCAAAGTAAACTCTACCAGCACAGATCTAGGGTTCATGGGAGCCTGCAAGCTCCACCATGTCGCCAATGTAGAGCTTATGACGGTGGGATTATTATGATTAAGATTTCTTACGTGCAGGTAATATTGATAAGTATTACACCTAACAATCATAAAAGAAGAGATAAGTACTGAGTAGGTAGGTAATTCCCCATTCAAAGCATTTTTGTAGGAATGCAATCTCCGTATCTAACACATTACTAGCAATACATCATTTTGGCTTAAAATAATAGCGCAAAGTTCACGACGGGTTGTTTACCTATCCCTATCCTTAGAATACGTCATAATTATATCAGACCGAGCGATACCAGGCATGTTACGAAAATATTATGATAAGTAACATTATCTGTAAAACATGTGTTTGTTTAAATAATTTTATAATAATTAATAATATTAAGTCGCCTGTACACCTCTGCTTAAGCCTTCGGGGAATACAGACGTGATGTTATGCTATGTTAAGTCAACTGTAGTCTGAATTTATGCCTAGCTCCAAAATGTGGGTACTTTATACTACCCCTTCAGAGAATTTAGATACCAAAATTGATTAAACATAATAATAATAAAACACCTAGTAGTACCTTAAAAAGTAAAGCAGAAAAGTAATTAAAAAAAGATTATTATTTGTTAATTATTATTAAAGTGTATTAAAAAAAGTGATGATGGTGGAAAATTCGGATGAAGTTTTCCTAAACTAACTTATTGTTTTCGTTCTCTCTGTTTCGCCCCTCATAACCAGAATTTATGCGAATTTAAAGTTTTCGGAGGCTTTTTCACTTTGTTTTTAGCGTGAAACGAGTTCATAGTCTAGAAAAAGTTAAAAACGGATCTTTTGCTCATTTCGGTGGTGAGGTGCGAGTAGGGCACAATAATAAGATTAACAAAATTTCTCTTGAAAGTTTTTTATTTTGTTAGTCCAATTTATTTTCCATTTTATTAATTACCCACGCCTTTTAATTTTTCTTTGGGCTTATTGGTTATTTGCCCGAATTTACTCGCCCGAAAAGGGCAAAGCGACCCTTGGAAATAATATTATATTTTTCTGGAGTAGAGTCGCACGAAGTTCATTTATTTGTAGGCGAATCGATTTCTGGAGTTGTCTATTCACGTACAAATAAATTAACATCGTAGGAATCGCCTGAAGAAAAAATAATATTATTTAAAAATGTCGGTTCGCCGGTTTCGGGCGAGTAAATTCGGGCGAAAACACCATAAGCTTTTGTTTGCTATTTAAACTAAATGAAACCAAGCGCAACGAGCAAAACCCAAATTCCGAACAAGTCTGGAGATTCTTTTTATCATACCTATACATTGTTTTTTTATCAGGGATTATTGTACAGTTCACCTACATTGTGAACTGTACAAAAATTCGTGATAAAAATTTTGTTTATCAGGGATTTATTTTTAATTCAATCTGATTGAAGCGACAAGATAATTTCTTTTATCTTGGCTCAACTTTCTTAATACCTCTAATTCCTTGTTCGACGCTATTGATAAAATATAAATAATTGACACATGTCCAGTAGCAAGCAGGCTAATGAGATCGATAGGCGTGCGCGAATAATAACAAACACTTTATAGTAAATAATGAATGTTTTCTATTCTCCGGTACATCTAAATCACATTATTATATAATTTGTGACAGTGATCGTCAGGACACGCGTCGTTAACAAATGATTTGATAAATAGTTCCAAGTGTTTCAAATCTAATCAGCTCCCTAATTCTAATTGATCGGTTCCCAGTTTGTGGTGATATTCAAATTTGATATTATTTATTGATAAAGCTGATGCAAAAGTAGTCACTAGTGCGTTTTCAGTAATGAAATTTTAATACCTATTGATGTGGAACATTATCAAGTGTGAAAGGTTAGTTCGATAGGCAACAATGTAACAATCCTTGATTGTGCAGAAAATAGGCTCGTCCACAGTTCTGTGCGACTGTCAGTGTCAAAATTGAGATGTTTTAATGTGTTGTGTCCACTACCTGTATTAATATTGGAAAGTGAGTTTTAGAATAATTTCAATAAGGGTGTTAGTTCCGAGGATCAAATTTAAAACTAATCCTCTTCTTCAAACGTCAAGTGCAGATCGGTAGACAGTGAGTGTAGCCGTATGTACCTACTTGTGTAGGTTTACACGTATGTGTAAATTTAGATAAAGATTATCTATCGCAGTCTATGCGGATGTGATTAGGCGCACATGTGGCGGTGCCAATAATATAATAATACATATATGCCAATAATAGACGATAATTGAAAATAAACCGTTTGACACCTGCGCTGTCCGTACCGCGTGGTTTGTATCACTGACCGACGCATGTACAAGTAACCGCCTTTGATCTAAACCTCCGTTTGTTGTTCCAATTACATTAACTGACATGTGCAATTATTGTACCCGTCAACAATATATTAATATTGTATCATGTTAATATTTGGTTTGTGTCGGATTTTGACATGGAAGAAAAACAGTTACAACAGCTGCTTATGATTTCTTGCTGAAATTTAAAATAAAAACATGTCAAAATTCTTTGAAAATTGATCTTCTTCCTTGTTTCTTTCTTAGAACTTGCAGTGGAAACAGCAAGAAATCTAATTAGTAAAAATATTTTTATATTTCGTTTTTATAAATAAATATACCTAGTCATTATTATGCCTTCTTGGTCACTGTAAATTCAGGCTTCTAGTTTTATCGACAATGAAGTTACAGGGGACTCAAAATGTCCTGATGGGCCTCGAGAAAAGATGGTACGGTTGTGCCTTTGTTTATTTGTTTTAGCTGGACTTGGCGAGGGCACTACCGTGCCTTCAAATTCTGTTTACTTATGTAGCTATACTGCTGTAGGTATTGAGTACTTTTAATCAACTTTTATATTTCTACTTATAAGGTCAATGACAATATCTTCTAGCTCGCTGACAACAATAATTGTTTTAATAAAAAATGCAGCCAAGTACGAGTCGGACTCGTAAACGAAGGGTTCCGTACCATCGTAAATTAACACTACATTTTTTTTAAATACTTTAGTAAGACAAAAAAAACGCCGAAAAAATCACGTTTCTTGTATGAGAACCCCCTTTAATTTTGAAACAATTTTTTTTTTTAAATTGTTGTTATAGCGACCGTAGTAGTAGGTACACACTCTGTAAATTTAAAAAGTCTACCTATTACGGTTAAAATAATACAGCCCTGTAACAGACAAATGGACAGCGGAACCTTTGTAATAGGTTCCCGTTGGGTACGGAACCATAAAATCTTATTTGGTTATAAAAAATAAACAACACATTTTAGATAAATAGAGCCAACATTTGTTTTTATTACGAATGTAGTCGACATTAGAACAATATAGCACTCGCAACAATAATATAGAGGGCATAGTGTCAACAACGAGTTAGTATTACGTGTGCTCTGTTTACGATAGGGCAAAGACATGCGGATTGTCAGCGGCAGAACGATAAAAAAAAATGGATTGATGTTTTTTGTTTTTTGAGGTCAACGACTTTTGTTTTATCGTAGATATCGATCGATATCACTCACGTCTAAGAGTTTTACGAAAAAAAAAAGATATTGTTAAACTGATATTTCAAGTAACAACAATAACTGCGTTCCTTGACCCAAAAAAAAATCGAATAATTTTTTTAAATCGCTGGAAAATAACGTTTCGCTGACTAATGCCAGCCACACACGTAACGATTTGCTTGCGCAAACTTAGGCTTGCGCAAATCTAATTTGACGTTTTTTCAAAGAGATTTGCGCAAATTTCTTCCCACACACGTAACGATTTGCTTGCGCAAACACAAATTTGCGCAAGCAAATCGTAACGTGTGTGGCCAGCATAATTTACAAAGTATTCCAAGAATTCTCTTAGAATTCAAAGAATTCATTCTGAATTCTGACAAATAATTATCTGCTCACTGTACTGGTCCTTTGGTTTTGCATAGCTCTTGATCGATCCCTCAAGTGACCGCATGCTACTCAAAATCGAATTGTCTTGTTTTTAGAAACATTGCGGATTCACACCTCAAAAGTTTTGAAAACTGTACAGTACCTACAAGCTAAAAAGTCTGGCCACATAAGATTGGTAACCATGCGGTAACCAATTGCAAGCTTGAAGTTCCGATCTCCGAAGTTACCCAACAAGCCAGACAAAACAAGACTAGGTGCGAGTGCACTGAGTTTGTACTGACTGTTATCTTATCAGTACCGGCCGTTAACGTCTATTGATGAACATTGAACACAGAGTTTGTATTAGATGACTTAATGAGCTGTCGCATGTCGTGAGACACTATTTTTATCATAATCACCTTACTTTGCAAACGAATTATTGACCGTAATATTTGTAAAATTAAGTATGTTATTTTATGGAATAAGATATTCTTTTAAGAACACATGCTATTGGCCGTATTCCGTTGTCCTTGTTTTGTCTCTTATCTACCGGCCTTTTATTAAAGAACCCGCGACATTAGGGAAGGGTAGCCTTGGCCTGCTCCATGCAAACAAACAAGGAAGTAGCTACCACAATGCCGCCACTTGCTGGTAATAGTTTTAATAACCCAATTGCACATTTTGTTTCAGAGTAAAAGACAAAAATGACAGAAAACGGTGTTCGCAACCGTTACAAGAGCGGGAAGCAGAATGGAGAAGCAACACACCAAGATGAGAAGAAGGATGAAGAGTTCTCCATACGAGAGTCCCCACTGACGAGACTAATAGACACGTCCCTGCACATTAGGGCTATATACCACATATTCGTCGTCATTCTCCTAGTACTGATCTGTGATACCGTCATTTTTGACCTCGTCGAAAGTGGAAAGCAAGTAAACGTTATAAATACTTTAACTTTATACTTTAATTGTTTATTGTAAGTATTAGAATTATGATAGTGACTTCAGGACAATGTAACAAATTATTTTTAGTAGTAATATTGGAACAGAAAACTTTTCCATATTAATTTACCAAAGTTCTACAAAATCGTTTACGATACGGAAGTTATTTAACAATGTAACAAACAAGTCGCATTACGGAACAACAACAACTAAAAACTTTTTTATATTTTCCACTGACATACAGTTTTCAGTTTAACATTCATATGACATTATGTTTCCGAAAGTTGTAAAAACACTTTTTAATGCAGTGGATGTGTTGTCACGCGATTTGGAGGCACTCCCTATAATTAACTCCCCGTAGATGTTTTCGTTTAAATTCCTGATGCCAGATCCACATTTTTTTATCTCGCAGCTTGGCAGAGACTAAATACTGCAATTTTCACTCGCGTTGCTTTAATTATGCAAAATATTTTGTGCTACGAAAAATTGTTGAACAAGCAGCGTAGCACTTTTTTGTTACGTCGACGCCAAATTACGTCATTTTTTACAGCGTTAACATGCAAAAGTTTCGTTTGTACTTCATAATAATGTAAACTTGGGTATATTTTGATGGACCCGGCTGTTTTTGCGTAATATTCTTGTTAAAAATTCACTTACTTAATTGGTTATTTTTTACAGGCTAAATATAGGGCTGTCAGTAGTTGCAGCGGGATTTGGCGACATAAGACGAGGGGTGAAGTTATGGGTGTATGACTTTTGCGTTGCAATGTCATTTTATCCCTTGCTAATGGTATACTCATGGTTAGGAGCGATCTCGAGAAAATATCCAGGTAAACGTTCACTTTCTCACTTCTAATATTTAAACAAGATACATAAAAAATAAAAATAAAATTTAATGAAAGAGTTACCACTTTCAGCTGTAGTATATATTTATCTGCAGCTGTTTATCAGACAAAAAGTATGAAATAATAATTATCTTACTTTTTCCATGTAAAACTACAACGGACATGATAATTTTAATGGTCAAGTTCAATGTAGAATTTGTATTTAATTTTTACATTAATGATACACAATCAGTTTCCGTTAAATACATATAAGCAAACATGACGTGAGTTAGTGAGTGCTGCTTACATTCATTTTTTAAACTAGAAGGCTGTAATGTCAGTGAAAGCTTACGAGAATTATAGTAAATATTAATTCCATGATGAGAATATAAATGAGATTTTCTAATCTGCCCTTCAGATAATTCTAACAAAAAAAACTCTAGTGCTCTTGACGTACGGAACTCAATTATTTCCTTAACTTTTTGTCGTAATAGACTCTCCGCAACCGGATGTCTTTGTGACGACATTAACTGACATTATGGAGATAGATGTAGCTTTTCATATAAATTAAAGTCGTGGGCAGAATAGCTGCAAGTGGCCAATGGTGTCCTTAGGTCGCAAGTGGAGTCTTTTGTTGCAAGCGGCGCGGCGGCGGCCCGGCCGGCCGCGCTCTCACAGCGCCCTCCAATTAGTCACTTGGTTGGCCATAACCGTGCAACCGGAATGACTAGTTTTTATACTGTTGTGCGCTTTTCACACTGTCTCGTTTTCTTTATTTTATTTGTTGTTGATGGTGGAAACGTTTTTTCAGTATCGCTGTTGAATTTCCATTCAATGCCCAATCCAGAGAAGTAAGACTGGGGGAAGAGTTTGCTTATTTATCAGTTTACTTTTCGTCACCGCAGCAACTAGTTTGCTTACTATGGTTTCTTCTATACTTAGAAAGGTTTTTACAACGCTATTTTGTTTGTTTAAATTATTTGAACAAACAAATAACTTAAATCAAGGTCACTTAAAGAATCGTTTACTTGCCTTCATGAACCCGCAAATATTCCTAGAATTTTAAATAATTAAAGTCATTTTAAAATAGTTTCAACACAAGAAGACATCAGATGGCTTATTACTATAGTATTACGTATTTCAGTGTCAAATCAGCATTGTAAAGTAAAGTTACATCGAAATCTTTTATTCAGAATCCAGATGTATACTTAGCAGCATGATTGTACTCATTCAAGGACTGTATTATCAAAGAACCCTCATCACAATAATAGCAAGCATCTGCGATAAAATCTCCCCAAAGGTCCCGGGAAAGTACCTCAGATACAGATATTAAAAACGGTGGAGACGTTCCATTTCAAAAGCCGTCGCTTTGAATGGGTCCGGCTTTCATTATACTGCATTTAACTAGGACATCTGATTCTGAATTTATTGGTAAAGGTTTTTATTAGTTAGATACTTACATAAAAAATTCTTAGAAATATATAGGTATGTATTTATAAGAATTTGTTAGTTGACACAAGGCTTTGAATCCGAAAATCTCGTGTTAGTAATACTAACCTAGGTTGACAAACCTACCTTCGTGATACCTGTCAGTTGGACAATTTCTAGTAGTAATAAGGATCAAATTCGCATAACACATATTAGTTCAAATAAAACGAACGGTGTCAAGAACGCATTCTCTCGACGACCAAACTGTAGGTTAGTTTTCCTACGACGCTAATAACAGAATAGGGAAGCAGACAAAAAAAAAATTTTTTTTATACGTCAGGTAGATCATTAAAAAATATTTTTACACGCACATTTTTTCTCAATAGATGACGGCAACAAATTGAGTTAAAATGTGGCATGACGTCACTCCTCGGTAGAGTTTATACTGACTTGTGACGTAGCGAGCCCCCACTCCCCAACTTTAATGCGTTTTATCTAAACCATTTTTTATTAATATAATAAAGCAAAATATACATGCCTATAATTTTTTTATTGTCTGACTGACGGACTAAATAGTTTAATTTTTTCTCAGTGACCATCCCTATTGTTTAGGTGGTAAACAATCCTATTTTGTTTTGTTACTATTACATGTAGTTAATTTACAAAATCCTTTACTGCCCACCAGCGCTGTGGCTCAATATGAATCGAATCTTTACGTTGCAATTTCTCTAGTGAATACATGGCTTAACTCACTGTGCCTTCCAATTTGCCGCCTCACAGACTCTTATATACACCGCCATATATCTAGGTGCGATCCAACCCTGTGCCACCTCGTAGTATCAAACTATTTCCCAATAAGACCTTGTTATGAATAAACTTCCATTGTTCCCAAATGTGTATTAAATAATGGGTGGAGCTGGAGACTAAATAATGCTTCGAAATATTGACTCTACGAGAAAGTTTAATAATATTTCACAAAGTTTTAATTAGGTACCTTGTCCTTTGTTGGTTTTCAACCGGTGAGAAAACAATTTTAAAATCATTTCTAATTTAAACTTTTTATCGGGTTTCATCTGGGTTTAATCACGCGAATTATTTTGACGGGTTGGCAACTTGAAATTATTTATATTTATTTATAACTTTTTAGATACATTGATATTTATGATTACTTTTAATTTTATTTCTCGTACATGTTTCGGGATTGGGTCCACGTATGGGTATAATTCCCTACCTCAACGGGTGAATATCAAATGTCAGAGAAAGTCCGTAATTAATCAGTCAATCCCGTACCCAACATCCTTACATATTATAAAACAAAGTCGCCCGCCGCGTCTGTCTGTCTGTCTGTCTGAACGCGATAAACTCAAAAACTGCCGAACGGATTTTCAAACGGTTTTCACCATTGGACGGAGTGATTCATGTGGAAGGTTTTAGTGTATAATTCATTAAGGTTTTGTGTAAATTGGCTGAAATATGACGATTATTGTTGAAGATGTCGGAAAAAATCATGCCGACTGGGAGCTTTACTGGCGTGCGCTGCGTCAGTCGTGAGAGATAAATCAAATTTATGTTCTAGAGTATTGTATATCTTAAAAATTGCAACAAAAAAGTCCGCGATGGCATATGTCTATCTTTTAAGGGTGACCCACAATAACCATTTTTATCTTTCAAAATTGTATAAAATTTTCATTGTTATTTCCGAAGCTATTTTGACCGGTATCTTATTAATCCTTATCCAATTAAATAGGTTATTTAAATTGGGCATTCAATTTCGATTAAAATATGCCTTTACATCACATCATTTAAATGAATAGTTTAAGAGATATCACAGTTTCAAAATTACGCGTAACAAAATAATTATGGTTGACCACGCGGGAGCTGTAGTAGCCTACCACTGCGTCCGCTGAAAGTTAGTCTATTATCTTTTCCTTGGCTATTAGGTATGTATTCCCGGTAGAACGTTCCCGTGGGATATTTTGCGACATCCACGCGGGCGAAGCCGCGGGTAAAAGCTAGTGTACTATAATACCTTAGGAACACCATAATGGTATGTCGTATGTAAATAAAAGTATATGTTGCAGTATTACGACCAACAGTGGTGGTGCTGGGCATAGCTGGAATAGTGGCAGTGGAAGTGGCGCTGGCTGCAGTGCCTGTGTTCGAACTAGGCAGGAAACATCTGGAGCTGGGCTCCTCTGTCGCAGTCACCTGCGAAATGGTAAGTGTTAAATTGTACGTAGTTTATTGCTTCACATTCATGCTAATAATATGTAGATAGATAGGTATAGGTTTATACCTGAGAAACTTAAACTTTCTAATAAAAAATAATTGAATTCAATTAAAATATGAATGTTTAATTTTAAACTTTCAAAAAGGTTGAATCAATCAAAACATTAACGCTCCTTATAATTAAGTCTGTATAGTAATACCAAAAGCATTTTAAATTAAACTAATATAGTCAACAAAATAATCAATTCTCGAAGCTTTAAACCAACTGCTGCTAAGTTTTAAATTAATGGGTAGTGAGTAATTTTGAGCACAACTCATTTATTTCATATTGCATTAATTGTGTTTTCGCTCTTCGTTCAATCACAAAATGGGAATTATTGTTAAACTCAACATTATAGAAAACATTTTGCGAGTATTTTTAAATATTTTGTATAAATCTTGTAGTATAAATCTACTATCAATTTAGACTAATTATAAGAAAACAATTAACAGATCTCACACGAAACCAAATTAAAATATCTACCTTAATACTACAATTTAACACCAAACTAGAACCAACCACCGTTGACAAATACATGCACTAACTTATAAAGTACTTGCTTGGCAACAGTTTTGACACAGTTTGCTAAACTAGGGCGTTATTCAATTAAACATATAAACACAAACACTTCGATAAATGTCGTCATCGTTTGAACTCGGCTATGAATTGACCTCGTGGGTGTCGTCAGAGGCTACCAAACAAAATAGGGAAACCTAAAGGATGAAGAGGACCCTTATACTTAGATCGCCAATCCTTCTGATTATTGCAATATTCCTAAAGGTTCGTTTGAACCGATCTTTGAATAGGATCTTTTTCAATGACGGATATGTTTTAAAGACTCCCAGAAATTGTTGCGTCTTTAATAACGACATTTCTCGTATATCTCGTAAAGATACGAAAATGTACTTATGTACATCAGGGCATGATGAACCTATGTATAAACAGTTTTTCCCTGTGCATCTTCTCATTTTTACTTTTTGTTTCTCCGCATTAGCAAGATCTGACGAGCAATTGCCTTTGAATAATTACGCAGATAATGTCATTGTTTCCCTTATTTCTAAAACCTCTTGGGCATCTAGTAACTTGAAGGAAAGTAGGCTGAGAGAGTAATAAGGCACGTAGTAGCTGACAAAACTGAAAACAACACGCCCTAGTTCTTTAAATGAGTTTCTTAGTTTTACTCGCGGCATATTTTTTATATTTTCACTGCGTCCAGGGATTTATATTTATACGAGAAATGCAAAACAATTCAAAGTTGTTTTTAAATTCATTAAAACTCTATCCAGGATGGTTAACGATTTACAAAAGGATTATATTTTTTCCCAGGACTTTCGTATCTACAAATCGTATCTAAATCGCAATTTTATGAGCACACTTTTTTTTGTATTTGCAGATACAATATATAAATATAATATAGCATCTATGCTAGATTCACATCTAGTAGATGTCAATCAATCTTATTGTTTTGTAGGTAGCTATTTTATTGCATTTGTGATTGTACCTACATCAGTTTTGTGAATTAAATTAAGTTAATTAAAATACACGTGATAGGAGAATGACACATTGTGTAAGAGTAGAAGAGAAAATAAAATGTTATGTTCATACTGACCAACCCGCAGCAAACGAGGCAATACGGTAGATACGGACAAGATAGGGAGTCTGAACTTTGACATGGTATTCAAATTAGAAAAGACATCAATCTGGTCACAATAATTAACTGCTTGTTTGTGATATCGCAACGGGTGGCAGATCGTTGTGCGCCAGTGATTCATCTACATTACAAAAGGAAACTTCCAGACGGACGCCAAACAAAGCCAACTTTGTAATACACAAACACCAACTTTCCCCTCTACAACACAATATATATGTATTATTATACTGTGCGTATGTGTGTCGTAAATCCTTATTGGCGTAATTTGCAACAATAACTCGCTCGCGAACTTTTATTAGTTACGTATGAAGAAGTATGGCGTTTTGTACGTGTTGTAATTGTTTGAACAGGTAGTTTTATGTCAGCAATTTATACTGAAACTATGAAAACACTGATAGTAGATACTAACAAGCAATATGACTAGAGAACACATAAGATCACGCCTTATTTCTCCGAAGGGTGAGGCAGAGGTGTACCTATAGTACCTACACCCACATTTCGCCAGTTATGTTTAAGTCCCATGTAATAGGGGGCGAGCGTATTGCCATCAACCGGGCACAAATCCAGGCTCCGAGCTGCTACTGAGAAATTCCAGAAAGAAAAACTCAATAACACTATGCCCGACCCGGGAACTGAACCCAGGACCTCATGCTCAGCAGTAGCGGATGCGACCACTAGACCAACGAGGCATTCTACAGAAAGGCAGTGACTAGAGAAATAAGTCTATTTTCGGATTTAAAAAGTTATTAATCTGATACTTTATTGTACTCACAATAAAGTAGTATTTCGCGTAATCATTATCGTTCCAAAACTTCTGTAACAGAGTTTGTTAATTAATATATGCGCCATATTTTATAAAATGTAAGTAATTAAGTATATAAAGTATATGCCACAAAATAAGTTGTAACATTATAAAGACCGATGTAAGTTGAACGGGTACAACAGCGTCGAAAGTGAAACGTAGCATAAATCACCCGAGTTGAACCCTTGTCAGGCTGCGTGGCCAGCGCCAGTAAATAACAGGATCGCCGCATGCCGCTGACGAGGCATTATGTAGCCCTGCGTAGCCATACGTAGCCCTGCGTCCCCTACGACGCTACGGACCCCTTCGTAGCGCGTAGCCCGTAACCCGTAGCGCCACCCCACGTTCGCGCACCCGACACCATTTTGTTAATTAAAACACAAACATGATTATGAAAGTATCTTAATACAACATTTCTGTAATTATGATTTATTACTGGACACTTCGCTTTTTTTGTGGACGACTTTTTAGCATTAATGGGTGCTACGCCCAGTGGACATGACACATTTTTTGGAAACACTGTGTGTGTGATTTTTGAATCCTACAGTTACATTATCTGAACACAAAGGATTTATAGTGACAGTATTATGCCCATTCTAATTACATTAGACGAACAAGAGTAGAGTAACGCAGTGACTACCTCTTAAAGATACTGGCGTGATTCTTGTTTTATTTTGATACTAGCATTTGCCTGCAGCTTCGCCCGCGTGGATGTAGGAACATATCCCACGGGAACGAACTACCGGTATTAAAAGTATCATAAGTGTTAACCCAAGTTAAACTATCTGTGTGGCAAGTTTCATCCAAATCAGTACAGCCGTCTTTGCGTTATCAATCACGCAAAAACGGCTGAACTGATTTGGATTTTTTGTAAATGTGAAAATTTTTAAATAAATAAAAATAAAAAAATATTTATGTTCCGATGTTTGCTAAACATACAAACTTTCACATTTATAATCCTAATTAATATTATCAATGCGGAAGTAAGTTTATTTGTCGCTTTCACGCTAAAACGGCTGCACAGATTCGGATGAAATTTGACACAGAGGTAGACCATGACCTGGAGAACAACATGGGCTACTTTTCATCCAGGATCGCAGACGAATTCGCAGACAACAGCTATTATTATTTTACAGGGTTATTGGTTACCTGTCGAGGATGAAGAGATCGTTATTTTTTTCAACCAAATGACCTCTCATGATCTCTATGCCTTTTTCGAGTAATTTGACATTCTATATTTTAAAATGAATGTAATAAAAATATAAAATGTCAAATGACTCGAAAATCTTTGACATTTGCATCGGAGTCAAAAGGGGTCATTTGATTGTAAATGACCTCTGCTACATCTCCGTAATGGATTGCCGCCATATTAATCCCGTATAATAGTAAAATGAATGAATTGCACTTGAAAAAGTTTTACTATTAGTTGCTAAGTAATAACAGCTGCACAGGTCGCTCCATCAGGTTAAGCTACGCTTGACGGGAACCACCGGTGGATGGGTGACCATCTTTACATACCGAGACTCCTCCGCGCCTCGGAAAGGGTCCTGGCTGTCATTCGTGGATCTTTGACAGTCGTTACGAGTCGTCAGAAGCCCGAAAGTCTAGCCTGGGGTATCGTATTACCCAGTTACTATACAATTAGTCGCTCCATGTAAAATACTGGTATTCATCTGCATCCGGTTAGACTGGAAGCCGACCCTTATTTTTTTGTGGTTGGGAAATCATCAAATGACTTCTCCCGCTCTTGGTGGAGCGGAAGGGCGTGTCAGACTCTTACTGACTAAAACCCACCCGTGTTCCATCCCTTTGCCTTTGCCAGGGGCCACGGTTTCCTCTTAGGACTTCCCGCAACCTCAGCAGGCATCGGCCCTAGCGAACCCCTACAGTTTTGCTGACATCTCTTCCCAGCATAGTTAGGAAAAGGCTAAGCAGATTAATATTAATACTAAATCATTTCATTATTAAACTCTGAAACCCTTTCTGTCTGCAACGTTGGCGAAAAAGCTCGCAATAAAAACTTCGCAAGTTTAGATTAAACGCCGACCATGTGCTTAAGTGATTAAAATCGCCATCTTGCTCAAAATTAGGTACGGCGCCGGCGTACATTGAGTAATAGTACAAAGTAATATTGTTGAATGAGTTAGTACAAACAACGTTTGGCGATAACTTTGTCTCGTTATACTGGAATTCTGCAGTAAGCTAAGATGATGATTTAATTAGTAGGTACCGTACCTACATACCTATTCTACGAACATATTATCTAACTTATATTACTTAGGTATACTTACAGCGTGCAACAAAAAGTATATCTGATCCGTGAGGGTGTTGTTTAGAATCATACTGAGACTGTATTTATGTGGTAATTTTTAAGAAAAAAATTCACTGCATTTTTTTTCAATGGGGAACTTTACCGGGTTATTTACATGGGGCGCGGGCGGCCGTCGTCGTTTAGCGGGTGTCTACAAGTCATAACTTATGAGTACCGTTGAAAATGTTCAATTTTTTAATGGAATTGGGATAATTTTGGTACAAAAAACGTGAAATTCAAATAACTTTAAGTTTTATTTTTAATAATAATAAGTTTTTTTATTGGTAATGTTATTGCAGTACGTATGTGCGCTTTGCGGATCGGACAGGGATTTTGTAATACATTATTTAACAAAGGAAGTTGTTCGCCTACTATAGGCAAGTTTCGTTACGAGAGCATTGTTTATCTTCCAATTTTCTACTAAAATATGGTGTAAAATATTACACCAATTATTCAATATCAACAACAAAACAGAACAGCCTCTAACTTTTGATTAATTGCTTGAAAACACCTTGCAATATGGCTTTAATAAAAGAATTTAATTAAGTTTCTAATTTACCTGGCGGACTAATATTAAGTATGAACGTACCTGTTCTAATTATTTATAAGTTCAAGTCACGATATTCACAAAGTAAGTTTACTGAAATGTAGGGTAACTGTATTCCCTTCTGTACATTATGTATGGCTGCTGTTGGCCACTTGTAATGAAGTATTAATGGATAACTAAAAACAATTTTGATAGCCCACGTCTGATTTGAAGTGGTGGATATTAAACTGTATCTCTATCGAATCTTTGTTTAGAGGATTTCCTTGATATTAGTATAGGACAGACAGACCTGTTTTGCGAACTCTATTTTAGAAACTAGCAGTATTACGGTGAGTAAGATTCAATTATAGTATTTGGTTAAACAACAAAGTTCCTTATGGTTCATTTATTTTATGAACCATATCGTTCCATTAGTAAGTTATTCGAGTACCTGCTATTATAGTTGTCACCCTGTTTGTTTAAAAGGGAGTTATTAATAAATTGCCATCTTTTTCTTGTGCATTTATTTATTTATTAATAGGTTAGACTACAATTGTTTACACATTTCATTTCATTTAAAAATACTCGATACACATTTATAAGTGCATCAATTACTAACAGGCTAACACCACAAATGCACTATACACTGTCGCCCATGCGCATGTGACCGCCCGTAATTTTCTGAATATTCATGAAAAAATATCGACAATAAACTTCAAAAGGGGGGTCTATCTATAACATTTTTCACTAGTTTTTTTTTAAATAAATACACAATTTTTTACCGAAAAGATGACTTCGATTCCGTTTTTTTTTCGTAGTCGATAATTTTTTGTAAAAATTTTAATTAACCTGATAAAATAACTCATAAGCTTTTGGAAATAATAAACAGAATCCAAATCGATCCATAAACTTTGGAGATGTGTCAAAAAACAGAAAGCAAATCTTTAAAAAATAAAAAATTGAATAACATGAAAAATGTTATAGATAGACCTTTTGAAGTTTATTTTCGATATTTTTTCATGAATATTCAGAAAATTACGGGCAGTCACATGCGCATGGGCGACATTGTATATTTAGATTTCACATTTTTATTACAGAGTAATAAGTATACAATTATACTCTACAAGTAACGTAGGTCTTTCTTTGTAAAAATACGAAAATTGCAACATAAATTGTACATTCTTCCATTTGTTTCTGATGCATACGCTTCACATCTGTGCACCAAAATATTACTGCTCAAAATCAGCGGAGCTAAGCATAGGTAGGTTTACTTTTACTTTCATAATATTACCTACGAATTCCATAAAGGTAGACTAGATAGCAGCTTAATTGATATTTAAATAAAAGGTTTTATCAGAATTACCCTCGTTCAAGCTAAGCTAAGGTGGTCGTTTCATGTATCAATTTATTAAGAAAGTAAGTGAGAAGCAGATAATTCAGAACCTCATGTGCTGGCACCTACCCGCTGCGTTAACCATATCTGAAAAGAAATAATAATAGCTACGTAGAGCTTGGTTTACGTAACTTAATAGCAAAACTTTAAACCATCCATGTCGTGTGCGGTGTCTCATGTGTGGCGCATTTATATTTCTTCACCAGTTTTAAACTTTTCTAATATCCTTGTCTTTTGTTCCAGTTCCGTTTCATGATGAAACTCGTGGCCATTGCATCAGCTTGCGGGCCGCGCTGTCTGAACGGGAAAACCCCACTGCCAACGTTCAAACATTTCGTATACTTCATGTTCGCGCCAACACTTCTCTACAGAGATCAATATCCCAGGTAAATTAACTGCACGTTACTTGCAGAAACGCTCCACGTCTCCGTAATATCCTGAGTTAGGTAAAAGCAGCGAGTATTTACCTGAATTCAATTATGAAGCTAAGCAGACTGATGTGATTGAGCGATTGAGCTGTTGGAGTCTATTTTATTGAGGAGTAGCTTCCTAGCCTAGGTATACCATTTTTAAACCTACACCCTAATTCCATAACACACGTCGCGATCAATCACAATCTGAATCATTTTAAAGGATATTGCTAATCCATTGCTTCATGGTTCGAAAAATTTGTCTGAACAACAACGTAAATAACGCAATGAATGTTGTTGAACTGTCAAAATAAAACAGATAGTGATTGATCGCGTGTTACGTGTGTGCTGGTTTATCTAGTTTTTTTTTTACTAAAGCATTACACCATAGGTACCATATTGTTTTTTTTTGTAACTTTGCTACGCAAAGGTACCATTGTTATTTTGTAACGTATTCAAATTAGGTCGTATCTAACTTACAACGACAAATTAACTTAAGTCGTGACTTAACAGTATTACATTCTCAAATCCGTGATTGTGCCTAATTAAAGCCACAATATTCGGCTCTAATGTGCGCTCTAATATCGCAGCCGGCAACGGAGCCGCCACGATACCTGTCGTAAACAGCCATGAGATGGTAATTCCACATAGTTCGCCGGCGGTATTTGATTCGGTATTTGCGGTGGCAAATTGCTTGATCGACGCTTTCCTGCTTTTGGGTTGAATACATACGTAGTTGTCATTAAGCTCGTTCAATCAAAAGTAACATATTCTACATTTCATTTCAAGCAAGTTGTAAAAGTTTAAATACTGCGTGTCGTACGACAATGATGCAGATTTCAATTCTATTTTACAATTAAAAATTTTTCTCGTTTTTACTGGAAATTAGTGGTAATTTCAATTATTACTGGAATAAAGTATGATTATCAATTATTTTCGATTGAAACAGAACAAAGAACATCCGATGGAGCTTGGTGGTGTTCAACTTGCTGGAGGTGGGGGCAATTATATTCTACAACTGTTTTCTTTGGGAGCGGTTCATTATGCCCTACTGGTCTGATTACGGGAAGGAAAAAACGGTGAGAGAATCCCTCTTTTAATTACCTACAGTGCTGTTTTATGGGATAGTGTACAGGCCTACATTAATTTATATTTTATGTTTCCGTGTTGGAACTTGGCCGGCCTAAAAGAATCCACTCTCTTCTAGTGGTTTAAGAAATAAGGAAGTAGGAATTAAGATTATGTAGGACCTTCATATCATAAAAAAAAACCTAAATGAGAAAGTCACGATTAACAATTTTCATCGCTTTTAATATCTTTTGTCTTAACTATACGAAAATGTCTGCTACAAAATAAAGATTGTCGAAATCAAATTATTACCATCAAAGTGCTATTGACTCTACATTTATATCGATACTAATATAATAATTACATATCTACAGTGCTACTAGGATCTTTAGGCGCTCAAATGACGTTGACATGGCCGCTTCCGCTCAAGCCGCCGCGCCCTAAACACTTGTGAAATTGATATAATGACAAATGTTTTGAAAAAAAACCAGTTAAGAGCGAGTCGGACTCGCGCACCGAGGGTTCCGTACTGTGTGAACCGTGAAATTAGTAGCTCTTAAAATATCTTACTGTGGCAGACAGACGGATGGACAGACAGACTGAGTCACACCGTATGGGTTCCTTTTTACCGTTTTGGTACGGAACCCTAAAAACCAGATGGCGGCGTTAGTTCCGATTTTGGCCACACGCCAAAAGATTCTTGTACCGCTATACTTAGTTTTATACAAGTATAAAACATACTAATTCCATGATTCTAAATTAAATTAATTCCGTAATAGGTGGAGGCAGGCACGGTGGTCCGCGGAATGTTTGCGTGCGTGCTCCCCGGGGTGATCTCCTTCCTGTGCGGCTTCTACTGCGTGCTGCATGCCTGGCTGAACGCCTGGTCTGAGATGCTCAAGTTTGGGGACAGGCTGTTCTATGAGGTAAGTTGCAGCCAATTATCGGCCTAGCCATTTGTAAGTCTTTGGCAGTCGTTACGAGTAGTCCGAAGCCCAATAGTCTGAAAAACAGTCTTACGTGGGGGCTTCGTGTCACCCAGTAACCCGGAGCGGCTAATCCCTCATGAACCTTAAAAAAAAAAAAAACAATCGAAATACCATATTATATAATCAAAGCGGAATACTGATGAAACTGTTAAATGTACTTATAGCAGCAGGAGACTTACAAAGAACACCCCAAAAGAAAGTAAAAAAAATATTAAGCATGGGTGATGTAAAAACAGAAAATGAGCAATTTTGGACTTTTCATGTTGTATATCCAAACACCACAGTGGAATTCAACAGCATCCGATTAAACTGAAAACAGGCCAACATATGTAGTTCGGAAACGGCTAGACAGATGTTATCGGCGAGGCCTTTACAAACCAATCCGCCTAGCCTTTTCCCAACTATAGGTATTGAGGTCGACTTCCAGTCTAACCGGATGCAGCTGAATATACCAGCATTTCACATGGAGCGACGGTCTATCTAACCTCCACAACCCAGTAACTGGGTAATACGATTACCCCTTGGTAAGACTGGTTGTCAGACTATCGGGCTTCCGACGACCCGTAACGACTGTCAAAGATCCACGAATGATAGCTTTTCCGAGGCACGGAGGAGTCTCGTTATGTAAAGATCACCCATCCACAGCTAGATCAACCCCGGCAAGCGTATTTTAACCTGATAGATCGACCCGTGCGGCTGTTATTACTTAGCTATGAGCTCCAATTTACCTACCAAACAACATAATATGCAGCTGCGACCACCTAAGCGACCTATTTGCAGGGATATACCAAAAGCCTAAACTAAAACGTTTATGTTTTACGTAAATTCTAGTCACAACAACTATACGTATGACAACCTGTACCCTAATTGCGTAATACACGATCAATCAGAATCTGAATCGTTTTGAAACAGATTGCGAAACCATTGCTTCATAAGTCCAAAAAAAAAATCTGCTCAATATCGTAAACAACGCAATTAATGTTGTTGAACTGTCAAAATGAAGCAGATTAGTCGTACGTAATCGTTTACGAAAATATGTTAGGTAACAGCTGGTCCAATGGCGATGATTAAAAAAAACAACGGGTTGCACTCCGGGACTGCTGGCAGAAGTGAAAACTTGAACATTAACGTTGTGCATTTTTGAATATTTTGGAATGTAATTTCGCACGAATTGCTTTATTTATCAGTATAAAAGTACTTTAATTTATGTGGTTAAATACAATATTCATTACTAGTAAAAATAAACAATTTATATAAACACTTTTCATGAAGTATATTTTGATTTGACTGCTCACACGGCTGAACCTCTGTGCGTTCTATTTTTTTAATACCATTCCAGTCACCCCACATAGCTTGGTTGCTGCAAAGGGGTTACTGTTACTATTTTAAAACAAACTATATTAAGGTCCATTATCAGGTATTATTCCCTAACTTACACTATCACGAGTAAGGAGGCACCGAGGCACTATGTGAAATCAGCTGAGTGCCCGCTAAAAGTACCTACCTACTTCCTGAGTACCTTCCAGAACGCTGTTGGCACTCAAGTAGGTAAGTCGGGTAATGTGTCTAATGTACCTGAGTAGGTACGTTAAGTAATAAACAGTGTAGGTATAACAAGGCGCACCATTTTCCTGTATCTTCATTTGTTTTCCTTCGTTTAACATATCCATTAGATAAGCTGTACGAGTATGTGTTGTTTAAATAATAGGAAGTGGAATAAGTAGGTATTTACTTACGTAGGTAGGGTAGCCAAAAGTTCGTCGTTGGCGAGAATAAGTTCTCAGAAATATATTGTTGCACTTTAGAATTCCTGTAACCGGAATATGTTAAGGCTCCCGCGAACAGGCGCGACGCGACTCTAATAAAACAATTTCTAAGAAAACACCGTACAACAATTACCGGTATCGCGTCACGTCTGTTTGCGAGCACCTTTATCATGCAACGTGCAATCAATCTTCAATCTTCCTAGCCTTTTTCCCAACTATCTTGGGGTCGGCTTCCAGTCTTACCGGTGGCAGCTGAATACCAGTATTTTACATGGAGCGACTGCCTATCTGACCTCCACAACCCAGTTACTGGGTAATACGATACCCCTTGGTAAGACTGGTGTCAGACTTTCGGGCTTCTGACGACTCGTAACGACTGTCAAAGATCCACATATGACAGCCGGGACCAACGGCTTAACGTGCTTTCCGAGGCACGGAGGAGTCTCGGTATGTGAAGATGGTCACCCATCCACTGACCAACCCTGGCAAGCGTAGCTTAACCTGGTGGATCGATGCGTGCGGCTTGTTATTACTTAGCCACGAGCTCCAACTTTATCATGCAACGTGCGTGATAGTTTAAATTTAAATGTGGTGCAACTTATACCTAGGTAGATACAGTCAGGGAATTAATTGTTAAGCAACTTGACACTTACATCAATTTGCCGTGTATGTGTGTATAAATAGCCATTTCATACTTACTACTGTCAAAGAATCACAGTAAGTACATAGGTACCTACATACATATGTTGTGATTTTAATATACGGACACTAACAGTTTCCTAAATAATAAATTTCCTTGACCTAACATACCTAGTAGTTTCTAATACGAAGAACTTCTCCTTACTACGCTCTCCGCATGAAATCCCGCACAATTTGAGTTAAATTATGAAAGTTAGATACCGCTCCGCGTTTCTAATTAGGTAGATACGGACAGCAACGAAAGTCCATTAACAATGTTAGGTAAGTACCTACTTTTATATAAAATCTAAATAGACACAAAATATTTAATCCTAACTTTCGCCAACAGCCCGTGTGATATCTTGATAAATTATAGCTATGTTACTCAGAAATAATAGGTATAGCATTCTACTGGTGAAAGTATTTTTATCAGTCCTGTAGATTTTGAGTTTATTCATTCAAAAAATCTAATCTTTTCACTTTATAATAATTAGTTTAGATATTGTGGTTTTCACTGTTTTCCGTAAAACAGTGTAATATTGACTTCCATATGAAGTCAATATGTTATACCTATGGTTTTGGTATGTTATTTAAACATTAAAACTTTCGTCGCTGACCGTACCTACCTGTAATCAATGTAATCAATGCTATTGCTATTTATTACAGGACTGGTGGACAACCTCTCGTTTCTCGCTGTACTACCGCCGCTGGAACCGCGTTGTGCACTCCTGGCTGCGTGACCACATCTACCTGCCTTTGGCACCGTATGCAGGACGACCTCTGGCAACGTTCACTGTATTCTTTGTAAGGAAAAAGATTATATTAAAAAAAGGAGATCCGAAATTCCCTCTTGGTACCTACTGTAAGTACTGCAGTACAGTAGCGGATCCAGGATACGAAGTTCAAGCCCCCCCCCCGTCCCCCCTCAAAAGCGTCTGATTTCTTCCGTGACAAATCTTAAAGTGAACTTGATATTATTCTAATTCAACTTTTTATACAATACAATCAGCTGTTCCCTACATTTATGTTCGCATATCTCGTCAAAATTTATGGAACAGCTGATTTTTTTTTCGCGATTTTAGTTTTGTTTCCATATTGAAAGTTGTTCATAATGCAGGTACAGTGACCCCTTAAGGTGGAACTAGTCGCGGGCTCGAACTCAATGGTGGGCATGGCCAAAAACCACGCTGTCTCACCTGGCATCGTGTATTCGTGTCCGACAGAGATAGTATCAGTGATGAACAGTTAGAAGCTGGTCTACATGGACATGGATTTTTCTGAAAAAACCACTGCATAAATGAAATACAAATAAAATTTATTGAAATCTTCGATAATTTTTCTGTGTCGGTACGGATTTTGTTTTCGAGATTTCACACTTCTTGTATTACTTATTTACGCCCAAAGTTGCGTTAAAATTAGCAAGAAAAACGAATCTTTGTTGGCTTATAACTTTTTAATGGCTTTTTATTTTACTATTCTGCTTCCGTACAGACAAAATTAATAATGAGACCTAACGATATCATGTTAAACTTTGAATGTACGATGTCAAACAGTGGAGTAAAACCCCTCCGAAGTTTGTATGGAAAAAATATCAAATTGTTTCCCCTTAAGGTTGTTGGTGTTTTACCAATAACCCTGTATATCATCTCCGGGCGTTGCGATATAGCATTGATTTCTGTAGACCCTTTGATAGTACCTAACTATGTAGGTGTCTCTACCGATCTACTATGTAGGTAACAGTAGGTATGAGCGTGTAGGTATCTGTAAATAACAGAGATCATTTATCAAACTAATTGATATAAGATCTTGATCCGGTGTTAGTAATTCATCTCTAATTGAACGTCGACCTACATGAACTGTTAATTAGATATTAACGAGGTCAACAGCCGGGCTCGCTTTGTACCTACTTAAACAATTGACAATAGCCATTGTTGACTGCACTGGGATAATAAGGGGCCAACAATGGACCTGAATCATTCTACGAATATAATAGCAATATTTTGCGCATTTCAAAACAAACTGAAATTTAAAAAAAAATACCTAATCAGTTCTAATAACAAAAGATGGAGTGAAATGCTTTTTCCTCGACAGTCAAACGATAAACAAGATCCCAGATTCACGTCGGACGCAAACGGCCGGCCGTGCATATGACAAGATAAGAGGTTCCCTGCTGAAAGACCAGCTGAGCATTCTTCGTATTATATCTGACGTTTGCGAACAATGAACGTACCTACGATTAAACGACGTAAACAGTTTTGTTATCTCGCATATTATTACGGAGGCACTTGCAATGAACAAATCGTTACCATCAATTGTAGGAGTTTTCGTTCTATTTTCTCTCTTACCTATAAAGTTAAATTCAATTAATTTATTTCATAGGGCATTTTTGAACTTGAACATTTTATATTAAAGGTATCATCAGTAGCTCACGAGATCATCCTGGCGTTGTCATTCGGATTCTTCTACCCAGTGCTGTTGGTCGAATTTGGCGTGCTTGGAGTTATAATGGTGCCACTCACGGCGACGGCTGGACGGCGCTTCCCAAATGCCTTCAACTTACTCATGTGGCTGAGTTTCTTTATTGGAAACGGTAAATATAAAATAACAATTATACAATGTGAAACTGAAATACGCATACGCATATTATGAAAGTAGGTAGGTACCTAGTAGGTACTTTGCTGAATCGCTTACTAAATCGATTTCTGTAATTTTTTATAGGTAGGTAGTTATAGGATTTTTTTAAACCAAAAATAATTGGAACTACGTCTTCTTCTTTGATATATAAATAATATCTATGGTCAAAACAAATCAAAATGGACGAAGTATCTACCCCAGGTACCTACTCCAGAGTCCAGATCCTACGTGTGCGACTGTGTGCGTGCGTAGATCTGCATCCTCGTGACCACAATTTTCAGTAAAACACACAATTAGTACTAACTAGCTTCTGCCCGCGGCTTCGCCCGCGTGGATGTCGGAAATTATCCCACAGGAACGTGTAACATGTCCTAAATCAGCGGGGTAATTGCGTAGCACTTACAATAGCAATGGGTTTCATTTTGACAGTTCAACAATTAATTGCGTTATTTACGTTATTTCTCGAACATAATTATTAAGCAATAGCTTCCACTCGGCGCTCTGGCGCGTCATCCCCCGGGCTGGCCCGCCCCTCCACCCTCGTTCTGTGCGCCGTCGACTCAATATCGCAGGTCATTCTTATCGTTCTAACTTTTAAACTATTTATCCAAATTACTTAGTGTAAAAGACAAACTTTATCTACATTAAATACCAAAAGCGATGAAGGTATTTATTTTGATAAGAATTAACTAAATACTCTAAAAGATGCAATGTAAAAAAAGTATTCAATTTAACTGTATTTATTGCTCACTATTTTGGTTATAAAGGCTTTCACATAAAAGGTAGTATGCTGTCGCGGACTTTTATTTAGAACTCTTTAAGACAAACAATCCCACAATACATTTTCTTCATGTAACTCTAACGGTTTAGGCAGCGCACACAGCATACGGTGGAAGTCTGCCCGGCTTGGGCGGACCACCGCCGTGTCCTCGTGGAGGCGATCGGCGGCGGTGACCTTTCGCGTACGGCCCTGGTTCAGGCCATGGTGCGGAGCGAGAGGGCATGGCAAGCCGTCATCTCCTTCTGCAAAGTAGTAATGCTCGCGAAGGAGAAGGTGGAGCGCGCGAGGGAGTGGCAAAGGCCGCGCCCTACCAGCCCTTGCCGCCGCCGCCGCCGTAGGAGACGTCCCGGGCGTCGGGAATTGATAGCCGATTTCCGGCCACCGCCACCGTAGGCGCGGGCCTGCGGACGGAGAGCAATGGGCAGCTCGCCGTCCGATAAGGACCAGGCCCGGGTCGACGGCGCATCGTGTTCCACGCGCGCCTCAATGAGATATCAGCTAAACTGACGGGGTCCGCTAGGGCCGATGCCTGCCGGGGTTGCGGGTAGTCCCAAGGGGAAACCGTGGCCTCTGGCAAGGCAAGGGAAGGAACACGGGTGGGTTTTAGTCAGTAAGAGTCTGACACGCCCTTCCGCTCCGCCCAGAGCGGGAGAAGTCATTGGATGATATCCCACCCAAAAAAAAAAAAAGGCAGCGCACGCAAAGATAGATCTCAGAGGGCAGGAATTTTTCCGACTTACTTGATACTTATCGTTATATTATGGCCAAATCACATAAAATCTTTATAAATTGTAGCCTATGTGTTATTCTAATGTATAAGCTACATTACTGTAAAGTTTCATCAAAATCCGTTCAGTAGTTTTTGTGTGAAAGAGTAACAAACATCCATACATCCATCCATCCATCCTCACAAACTTTCGCATTAGTAGGATTAATGTAGGGCAGTGTTTTTCAACCTTTTTCATGACTCGACCCCCTTAGTATGAAAAAATTTTTCGCGACCTTGACCATTCGAGAACGATTTGAACTCAGTCGAGATTCCCGCTGAGTCGAAGTTTCTGCAGCACGAAACCTAGCCTGATGTTCCCGAGTTGCAGAGAGCTTCCTCAGATTCCTGTGATCGAACTAATCTCATCCTTTTAGCATTTCTGCTACATTGGGAGAGGTTGAATCTTCTGCGAGGCATTCTTACAATAAAATAGTACTTACTACTTAACACACAGTTATTTAGTAAACACGTACTATCGTAAACCATTAAATTATAAATACTTACAGATTATTATACAGTCTAAAATTATCACAGTTTAAGTAATAAGTGTTAAGACGTGTAAACCAAACGTACTAACTTTATAAAACAAAAGAATTGCTAGAACAATTAATTACTAACCTGAGCTAATAGAAATACTTAATAAAGAAAATCAAGAAAAGAAATGCCTAACCTATACCAAATACTTATAATATTTATATACAAACCCTAAATAAAAATTAAGATAAGTATACCGAAAATCAAGGAAAGAAATGCTTAACCTATAACAAATGTTCGCCGTGATTCTTTAAATTGACATAACTTTTTTATTTATGAACCGATTGACATGAAATAAACACTAAATGTTAAGTGAAGCTTACTAAAATATATTAGTGAAAACCGCATCTAAATCGACTAAGCCGTTTCTGATATTAGCGGGCACAAACACACAGACAAACAGACAAACAGACAAACAGACAAAAAAAAAATTAATTACAATCTCGGGTTCAGCGTCGATATAATAACAACCCCTGCTACTTTTTTTTCATATATTTCCATTGTACAGACACCACTTTTCTACAATTTTATTATATGTATAGATAGATTTAATCATTAAAATACCTACATATATAATGCAAATAAATCACTGTGGAAGCAATAATAATTAATGTAATTAGGTACTTACCTAAACAACAACACCATAAAATTTACAAGGAAGGAAATTTAGGATTTTCAATAAGTATTTCTTTTTTCCTCTTATCGTCAGACACAAAATGCGTGATATAGTTAATTTTGGAAGGTAGGTATAGGTACGCTATTTATTAACAACATTCTGCGTGAATATCAGACGGATAGGTACGGTCAGCAAGGAAAATCGGTTAACTTTTACATAGTTAGCCCTCGTTCCCACGGACGCGAAAACCACGCGCGTGATAAAATCGCGTGGCGCGCTTGGAATGGAACAAATGCAAAGCGGTACATCTGTTCACACGGCCGCGATTTTTCCACGCCGAGATTTTAAATCGCGCAGTGTTCGATTTTCAACGCTCGGCGTTGAGCGTTGAATGAATGCGACATACGAAGTTCTGTACTTCTGTTCCCACGGACGCGTAAAAATCGCGCGCGTTGGTCAGTACGGCACGCCGGCTCGTAGAGTGCGGACATGTCGCATGCTCAAGGCCGTAATAAAACATTGGAATAATCAGTCAGTTCTGGGCATAAGTAGGTATTTAGGTGGAATTATCATAAAGAAAGTAAGTAGGTATTAAACGGGTTTAATTTGATAAAAAACAGTAGAAGAAACATGCTATTTATTATAATTTTCAGGATATTATTTCCAAATAATTATATGACTTAAAAAAATGGCTTTTTAAATATAGTTTATTATTCAAGGGCTGGACCGATGACCTTGTGAAGGCCGCAGGAAACCACTAGATACGGTTCCCGTATCTAGTGGTTTCCTGACTCGCACAGAATTGCTCGAAGTGCCGGTGCTTGGGGAGGCTTATGTCCAGCAGTGGACGTCTTTCGGCTGAAATGATGATGATGATGATAAGGGATGCATCCAAATTTTTTTTGCGGTTTTCTGGCCTCCTAGCTAGCTACCGCTAATGATTTTGCGGAACTCATCGTACGTCCGCACTGCTCGCAGATTTAATTCCAAGTGATTTTTTCACGCTCGTTTGAACACTCTGTTGAAGGCGGGGAAAAATCGCGCTGGGCGATTTTATCCCGCCGCGATTTTATTACGTCCGTGGGAACGAGGGCTTATGGTAGCCACACACGTTACGATTTGCTTGCGCAAATTTAGGCTTGCGCAAGCAAATCGTTACGTGTGTGGGAAGAAATTTGCGCAAATTTCTAGGCTTGTGTGATTTTAAATTTTCGATTCCAAGCTTGTGCGTTTGCGCAAATTTGCTTGAGCGTGTGTTCAAATTTCAGTAGATTTCTTTTATCAAATGCGATAAACTCAAAACCTACCGAACGGATTTTCATACGGTTTTCACCTATGGACGGAGTGATTCATGAGAAAGTTTTATTGGCTGAAATATGACGATGAAGACAATTGAAGGTGTCGAAAAAAATCTTGTCGTCTGGGAGCTTTACTGGCATGCGCCGGGTACAATTCGGTAGTTGATCACAGGTGGCAACTGCAGGCGACGTGTCGGCGCGACAGGACTGGTTTCTATGTATTTTTAAGAAGGCGACGTGCTGACGTGTCGCTAGCATCGGAAGGTACTTCATAGAAATTCATTGAAATCAGTCGTGTCGCGGCGCACATGGTTCGGTTTATTGTACCTACGTATATATTTTTTTGTAGCGATTTTTGGTGACCACACACGTAACGATTTGCTTGCGCAAACTTAGGCTTGCGCAAGCAAATCGTTACGTGTGTGGGAAGTTTGCGCAAATTTCTAGGCTTGTGTGATTTTCAATTTTCGATTCCAAGCTTGTGCAAATTTGAGTTTGCGCTTGAGCGTGTGTGGGGCATGTGTTCCAATTTCAGTAGTTTTTTGAAGCAAAAACTTCTTTGGCGGCATTGTGCACTTTTTTTGGGCTTGGTAAAAAATGTTAAACTTGCGTCAGGACACGTAACCTGATCGAAAATTCGTAAGACGGAGGGAGAGTAGAATTTGTTAGTAACCTAATAAAAAGTACTAGGCTTGCATGAATTCACGATAGTATTTCAATTATTACACGTTGTGCTACTAATAATATTTGGATGAGGCAGATAGATAGTTTATTACTTGGATTAACATAATATTATAGGATACTGTTTTCACTTCCATCGGCAGTCCCCAAAGACTGCCCCTCATGTTTTTTTTTTTATCAACAATCGAGCTACTCATTGCTCTCCGTCCGCAAGCCCGCGCCTACGGTGACCGGAAATCAACTCGCGATTCCCGACGCCCAGGACGTCTCCTACGGCGGCGCCTAGGGGCGCGAGGTCGCAACATTTGTCTCTCCCTCGCGCGCTCCGCCTCCTCCAACTATTGCCAAAGCGTCATCAATTGATGCCATTACCGCGTAACACACCTGACGGTCTCTAAACAGAAATGATATCACAAGCAAACTTGAGCCGTGTGTGGTCAATACCGGCGTCAAGCAAATTTGCGCAAGCAAATCGTAACGTGTGTGGTCAATACCGACGTCAAGCAAATTTGCGCAAGCCTAAGTTTGCGCAAGCAAATCGTAACGTGTGTGGCTACCATTAGGTAGGTCTAGGTACTGCTGGTGATTATTGATACAAGGTACTGGTTTTCGGTATTTCATGTAGGTAGGTAGTAAGTTGTTTTTTTTTTTTTTGTTAATATTCCTAATATTGTTCCTTCCGTTATGATTAGAGATGGGAATTCACACTGAAGAAACCCAAACGTGGGAAAATTCCCGATTAAGTAAATGATGGTTTTTTTTTAAATTTACTTAGCAGTACTTAAGTAATATTTAGATACACATACATTAAATAGTACCTACATAGTTTTTAAACTTTATTATTACTAGTTTGAGTTATTATTATCTAAGTTGAAATGACGCATTCCACTACATTTTACGTAGGTACCTACACAAGGAAATTTAAAGTATGAATAATTAATATACAATAGTAGTAGGTCACATCATTTCAACTTAGATAAGCTATACTTACTGCTAGTTAAGGCAAGTTTGTCTTTTCTTAGATCCTATAACATTTATAACTCAGTGAATGAAGTGATAAAGCAAAAATTGTTGTACGAGTAAGTTTTAGATGGTAGGTAGGTACGGTAAACTAATAAATAAGTAGAGATGGTAAGGTAGTAGAAAAATACTTCATTATATTCAAGCTAACTAACTGTGCAAGTTGTCTCTGATAAAGTGATAACTAACTTTATTTATTTTTATAAAATACAAGTTTACATAGTGACTGCACTATGTATAAATATATAAAGAAAAAAATAAAAAGTTATAGGTAGAGCTTATTTTTGGTTAGGTATATGTAAAATGTAATGGTATATCCGCTCTAGGCGACTAATAAGCCGCTCGAAACATGTTTTACAATCCGACTGGTAGTTCCACAGATGACCGGCTTGAAAAACCAAAAAATCTCTTCAGCTTTAGTGTAGATACGGTCAACTGTGACATCTTTACTTTCCATGAGTAACTTTACCCATGAATACTGTAAGTATATATTCTCTCGATTACTAAAAATCTGTTGCCGCCATTTAACCTCTCAGTGTCGGTAGAGATCGTTTTTTACTCTTGTATCAAAGAGATACAAGAGTAGAACAACCGACTATTTGTAACAGATTTTTAGTAATCTAGAAATATTTGTATATTTAACGCATGGGTAAAGTTGCTCATGGAAAGTAAAAATGCCACAGTTGACGGTACCTAATGAAAATACCCGTCTATTGGGTTTTTCCCCACATAAAAACCTGGGAATTTTCCCGTCGGGTTTTTTCCCACCGCCCACGTCTACTTATGATTTAAAAGACTGAAGGGTAAACCTACTTCCTCCGTACCTACCAGACTGCACCAGGCACAAGGTTTAGGCGGCCTGTCCACTGGAGCGGAGAGGAGAAAAGAGGAGCGGAGATGTGCCAATATTAACCAATAGAATCTTGACTCCACCCCTGAGTTTTGATTTGATTGGTTAATAATGGCACATCTCCGCTCCTCTCCTCTCCTCTCCGCTCCAGTGGACAGGCAGCCTTACAGTTTGACTCTGGCAAGGCGCTCTGTTACCTTCATATCAATCATAACTATTTGACTAACAAATCTGTTCAAATAAGACGAAGTTTATTTTGATCATATACCGAAATGGAACTTGGGAGATGAAAACGACGCCTTGGTTTTGAATAAAAGTTTCTTAGAGACAAATGGGTATCTACCCATTTTAACTAACACCAGGCTATAAATAAAGGACCTTAAAAGTTCCCATTCTTACAGCCGAGTTTTAAGTGCATAACATTCAAAAATTTATTTCAGGAATCCTGTGGAGTCTATACCCGATGGAATTCTTCGCTCGCCGGAACTGCCCGCCTTCAGAAAACGATAGTTTCTTCATACCAAAATCATGGACATGTCCAGAGGTCATATTGAAACCCAACTGGACATTCCAGAATCCTCTACGCATTTTTTACGCGTAAAAATACTATATTACAAACATAGGTTACGTTCGAGTTATTTTTATACTTTTTTATGTAAAATATTTTTAAATATACTTAATATCTTTCTTCTCTATTTTACCTATCTAAGTAAATACCCCGAATGAGAATAAGCAAATGAAGAGATCGGATGGAGAAATCGGATACGAATTTTACTAACTGCACACTGATCTGACTTCACCTCATTTCTGGAATCATATGGGTTCTGACTTCTGTTTAACTTTTGTTGAAGCCGCTGCTAATTGGCGTACAAAGGTTCAACCATCCAGGAATTTAAGGTTTCGAAAACCAAGACCATTAGAGACCATTTGAGATATTGTTGGCCTCTTTGTCGGGACTATTTCCGGTTTATTGCCGGGCATCACGCAAAGTAAAAAGCCGAGCATGTGACTTGTGGAAAAGCTAAACTTTTATAAGTACGAGTATGTATTAATAAATCTAAGACTTATATATGTTACAAGATTTAAATAGGCAACTATTATACAAAAGGCTCTCATTTAAAAATGCGTATATTTTCGAAATCATTTATTGAATATAAAAAATATTAAAATACAATTAAATTCGACGTCATAGTAATCAAGTAAATAATTATCGAGTTTACTTCCAAATATTATGTAATTTGAAACGATTTGTTTAATTTGGCATTCTTTTGAATAATGTATTGTACCTATGTACAGAGACAAAATTAACCTATGCATAATAAAATAAATTCTATGGCCGCTTAATAACTTAAATAATAATATAAACCAAAATATCTTGAATTTAATTCTTTACTAGATAACATCAAGTATTTTTATAACTAATACATAATACTTTACTAGGACTATAGAAATGAGTGTAGTTGGGCAAAACAGGAATGTAGCCAGTTAAACCTATTGAAGCTATATCATCACATATAAGGAGGGAATATAAAACATACAGTATTCAATTGACCTAAAAAATTTGTTGTTTATGTAAATATAGTAAAAATATTACGAACAATTACCTTCAGCTTACCATCTCAACCATATCATTCACATTTCCATAGATTAGCACCGTGTTAGCAGAAAACACACGGCACACCTTTCTGTTAGTTGCACTTCAATCAAACCGCATTGGCATCTCTTCACAGCCCTTACTGACTATTACAAGCACTACAAAAATAACGATAGTACACTTAACATAAAATAAATCTAATCATTGTATAAGGAACACCTACATTTTATGAAATAATATGAAAATATTTAATTGCAACTACATAGATTCGAAACTGTGCCAATTTGTGTACTTTAATTATAATAGAACTAAGATTTGTGACACATTTAATAAAGCATTAAAATATTTTAGATCCAAAGGTAACATTTTGAGCAAAGTCCGTGTCATGTGCAATAATATCAGACTTTTTGTAACAGTTTATAAATGTATGTATAAATTTTCAATGTTTTACAAAATGCACGGCAGTAGGGGGACTTTGCTTATAACAACATATAAATCTTTGTTTAAACAGCAGGAGTGCGGTCCAATTCCTTGAATAATGTCGACGACATTCTGTAAGAGATAGCATAAACAAATTAATAGTGCATACAGAATCACTTTGAGAGTTATCAGCAAATATACATGTGACAGACATTTAGATAAGCAGTTTCCCATTAGTAATATTGTAACATTGTTACTTTGGAGAATTTAAACTGCCACTGTTAGAGAAAAATGGGTTTTAAACCTAAATTATATGATAGGTTGTTAAAAAACACATGTGGCATTATTCAGAATATAGACATGAACTATTGGACATATTTACAAGCATAAAATATTGGTACACAACAGGATAATTACTCACTTGCTTATCATATGCTGATAAATGTAGCTCGGAATTATTGTGATGTTTACAACAGATGGGCTGGCTTCAATAACCCTAGATATTTCCTTATCTTTCATGCCCACAACGTTTATAGTGTTTATTTCTAATATCTGGTGATCAGTCAATAAGCCGTTTCGAGCTGCCGAAGAGTCCTTTACCAAACCAACAATCTTGCCATCCTTGAACTGGAATCCAACGTGGCCAAGAGAATCTTTATGGAGGGTTATTGTCCTCTCAAATGGTCTGAAAACACAAATAAAGTAGTAGTTTTTATGTTCAACTAGTCTACAATGGAGAGATAATGGATTTTCTAAAAAATATAATAAATATATTTGATGATTGAAGAAATTAATGGAATACAACAAAGATCATTCAAACCATTTGTCACAAAAGATGTTTTTTTTATTATTTTAGGACAAATTACAATTTAAAAAAAATTCATACCTATCACGAACAGCCATAGAAATTCCGTTGGCAGGAGACTTTTTCAGTAACCCATGGCATTGGTCCATTGTCATACCAGCCAGTGCAACATTGTTAATCTCCAAAATTTGGTCTCCGAATCTCAAGCCGGCAAGTGCTGCGGGGCTATTGGCAGCCACATAGCACACAAACACTCCATTATTGACTGAATGCAGCCTCACACCACACTTCCCATCTTTGTCCTTGCACAGCACAACTGGTCTTATGGCCCCAGTTACTGTAGCTTTTGCCAAAGTTGTTGATTGAGATGACAAAGGTGCTATCAGATTACTTACGGTTCCATGTGGCTGAACCTGTTGGTATTTAAAAGAAACTGTATTCTGTACATAATAGCAGTTTATTGCTCTTAGAAGGTGTGATATATTTATATACTTTCTCAACAATTGCACAACAAAATGGTAAAAACACTGGAAAAACTTTCTATAAAAATTATGGGTCAACATGCCCTTTGAAGACAGCAAAGTGCATAGAAAGTATCGCAGTCTTTAGATCGTCGTTATATGAGCGGACTTCGCTATATCGACTTCTTTTAGATTATAATAGCTAGATAAAACTTACCGTTTGAAGCTGGTATTCTGGCATATTCAATGCGATAACATCATTAGACAGTTCAAGGCCCATGTAATCTCCCAGCGCAGGATATACATGAGCTGAAGGGGCGCTGGCTACCATGGGAGCACCTTGTGGATGGCTGTACATGGGTTCCGCCTGGTGATGAGCCATCTGAGCCCTCGCCATCGTGTCCACCTTCATGTCCTCCAAGGATGGGTACAAAGACATCTTGGCTATCGAAAATTACACTTTTTAATCCACAAAACAAGACCCGTCAATCTATACAGCGATGTCCGCGTTAACACTATTCCTGTGACTAATTGGAAACACAATGAATCATAACAAAAAACCCAATTGATAAAATTGAAACTATTTGCACAGATAAATTATATTATTCTATTTGTATTTATTAGTGAAGTGCTCAGTGTCAGAAAATAAATTGACACACACATCACACATCACTAGTTACTTAAAACATTAGTATTTTATATCGATTTTCATTGGGAACATTCAATATTTTGATTCAGTTTTTAATACCGGTTAGTAATGTTCATAAAACCGTTATAATACCGTTCATCAATTAACCGGTTAATCCGTTTTGGGTAATCAATTCGAGATACCATGAATAAACCGGTTTTCGGATATAAGCTTGTGGTATTTGAACTTTTTTACACGACTGTCCCAGGAGGAGGGTAATGATTTTTCTATTATATTATTTAAAGCTAAAATATTACGGTCAGGCCACAGCCCTGCCGCTATCAGCGGTAGCGGTGAGCGGCGCGGGCGCGGCGGGCGAGCGGTAAAAACAAATGCACAGAAATGTATGAAGCATGCCACGGCCACGACGGCGACGCGCCGCTCGCAGCGGCAACTTTTTAGTTCCCACACCGTGCCGCTCGCCGCGCCGCTTTTCGCGCCGCCCAAAGTGCACTTAGTTGATTTTCAATGGCTTCACTATTGACAACGGAATGTCAAAATTATATAGTGCTCTGTGGTCAAAGCTGACTGCTGTTATCTCATGTAGTCATGTCAGTGTCACTCTGTGTCACTAATGTCAATAATAATTGGTGAATTTGAGTGTTGAATTGAATTTTTCTCTATTTATCTAATGGAATAAATAAAGTAATTTTAATAGGAATTAGTTTTCAGAATTGTTTCTGAACTATGGAAGCAATAAACAGTAAGCGTACTCCAAGGTAAAGTTGTATTTCTATCCTACCAATATTAGCAACATTGTTTACTTTTACAAAATAATTTGATTGAATAACAACAAATTATAAATTATCCCTTTTCAGCCGTTGTCGGGAATGGGAACGTGCTAGACGTAACAAATTCAACGAAGCCATAAATAAACTTGGTGAAATTGTCAAAGCAATACATAAGAGTAACTGTCCAGCAGAAGACAGTGAAGATGTGCAATATCCGAAGATTGAAATAATTCAAAAAGCTATAATATACCTTAATAACTATGTTCAAGAGAAAACACTATTAAGTAAGTTGATGAAGAGTTAAAAATGCTATATTTCTTTAATTTTTCTAAAACTGTCGAGTGTAGTAGCTAGTCTAGAAGTATGCATGTTTTGATTTACAAAACAAAGGTTGTATAAAATTATTGTAGGTACCTTAAAGTAAAATCCGCCCCTAAGACAACCCACTTACCAAGTACCTAGTTGACTTCGATTTAGGTAAGAGTTAATAGTACGGTCAGTTATAGCTGTTACCGGATCCACCTTGCCGTTGCTGACCAGCGTTGCCGTGGGTCAGGTAACAGCTATAACACACTGTACATTGTTTGTCATATGATAAAAAATTGTGTAGTAGTATGAAATAAGTAACAAAATAGTTAAAGAACATGTTTTTTTTTTTGTTTTTTGGTAAACCTCAAAAATTATAAATATAACAATACATATTAACTACTTCTTGGAATAAAAATTTATGAGTAAGTAACAAAAAGCTGATGATGGCGGTTGACACACGATTCACGATCACTTGAAGTCAGACGAACGACGCTACCGCGCGTGGAATTCACGAACGCAATTTGGTGTGGCTGAAGGTTCGGCAGAGTTTCTGCCGAAACCGAAACTGATACCGAAACTAGATGTTTTTCCTGAAACTTGCCAAAACGAACCTTCGGTTGGTCACTGAAAAAGTCTCTTACAGCTGAAATTTTCCTAGATTGTTGAATTGAAATTCTACAACTATTTAAGATAAAACTTTATTTACTGCAAATGGAAGCAATTTCATAATATTCTTCACCTTTCAATTACAGAAGCAGAAATATTAGCGTTACAAGTGGAACTAGACACAGAGAAGAACAAGAAAGGCAATGGCAAAGATGTATCAACTCAAGTTAACATGAGCTTGACTAAGAAACGTAAAGGTGAGGGAAGAAGGTGGAATCCGTAGAATTAAAAATAGTAGCGATTTTAAACCAATAATAGAACTGTAAAAAATTACTTTAATAGGTATATAATAAACATCAGTAGGTTAATACCTAATGAGGTTTATTAGATTTATACCTACTGATGTTTATGATTACAGAAGGTATTAAGAAGGGCGAATTTCAAAATAGAAACTGAACGCTATCAGCACATCTAAACCATGTTCAAGAATTATCAGTATCAATATTCCATACTAATAATGACACTAACAGCTCATACTAATAATGACACGATTTAGATGTGCTTATCGCGTTCAGTTTCATTGGTGAAATTTGCCCTTAATTAACACTTAATTACACTAACATCATCAAAATACAGGAAATACTGTAATTTACCATGTTTCCTCATTTTCGATGACAATCAACATGTAGAGGTAGGGATGGGAACCCAATACGAACATTCCGTGAAAATAAGGTCAAAAACGATTACAATATTTAATTGTAACCAACTAACAATAAATGTTTATGATTTTTTTTTACTGTTTTATTTATTATTTTTGTCAAAACAGTTGAATTATTTTATTTTAACATTTCTTGTACTTATCGAATTCGTTCGGCATTTGAACCGAATTTCGGCCGATTGCCGAAAGACCGAGTTCGGTTCAAACTGCCGAACTTCGGTTAAACCGAATGTGAAACGAATTTCGGCCCACCCCTAGTAGATAGACATTATCATTGGTTGTGAAATATTTATTTTTAATATATACCAAAATATCTGGTTAGCTTTTTAAATACCATAATTTATTTTTCAGATGGGAAATATGCAAAACTTATGATGTTGAAAAAAGGCAAAAATCAACCAGATAAGTCTGAAATGAAAAAGTCTCCACAGGCTGCAACCCAAAAGAAATTACCCTTACTCATTCCAAGATCACATTTCATTAATAAAAAAGGTAAGAACATAATAATTCATAAAACCTTAGAGCATTGTCAATCGAATTCCTTTAGGCTTGCTGGACATGACTCCGGAGCCGCACCGGCCAGGATGACAGCAAGATGAAAAAGTTTCAGAACATTTATTTATTTCCAACATCTTAGGTTGAATGAAAGTAAAAAATCAACGCGGCGCCGCCGGTGCGGCGCATGGGTGATATTCATTCGTATGTCACAAATATACGCCGATGCGGCTCCGGCGTGCGGCGTCATGTACCTACTGGAAGTCTTAGAGTTTGGGTGTTTCGATACATTAATGTTTTTGGATTATGTTAACAAATTATGATGATATAATAGCTAGGTTGAATATGCAGATTTCAATAATTATTTTTTTAAGACTTGGTAATCAGCAAGGTTAGTAAAATACCGCATAGACTGTGTGACCTGCTAGTTAAGGCTAGCGCATGTGATAGCCGCATTAGGCAAAATAAAACAGCACGGTGTGGCCCACTTGTAGAAGACAAGTGGGCCGCACCCAGTTGTTTTGTTTTAACCATACAAAATAATATGTAATTATACGTACGAAAGTTTGTAGGGACATTTTTTTAATACGTTGCATAGCGGCCCGACGACGCGCCAATATAATAATTGTGTCCATATTCTTATTTTAAAATCCAGTATCTAATCGTGCGTTCGCAATGTGTTTGCCGAACATGTAAACAAACACGAGTTTTCCACTTAGACAAACATCAACTTTATGCAAGTGTAAATAAAGTTGATTTTAGACTAACTGTTGAAAAAGTCATCAAAAATATGAAGTTGTAGCGCAAACTGAACCTTCTGTGTAGCTATTACAGTTGTTTTTCCTAAAACCCGTGTTTGTTTTCATGTTTGGCAAATAAATTGCGAACGCAGATTATTTCAAGAGACAATAAAATAAATGCATGACTTTTGTAAATTGTTTCAGGTTCAGAAAATACAATAGTGGTACTACCGGCAGCACCATACATTTTCCCTCAGAGACCACTTTTGTTCCCGTCTGTACCGCCTGCTATAGTTTTAATAGACCAAAATTTACAACCACTTAATAAATCACCTGTTCCTATAGTCAATAGAAATAATGGAGATATCACCAAAACTACTATGGTTAATATTCTACCAATATCTGCCTACTCCCGTCCACTATCAGCTACAAAAAGTAAAAAGAATAATGTTAAGTTAAAGAATGATGTTAATAAAAAATCAACAAAAAAACTGAAAGCAGTTGTTAGCAATGTTAAAGAAACTGCAAAAAGTATAGAGATAAAAGACAAACCAGTAGTGGTTGAGGTTACTAAGGAATGTAAAAGCACTGAAAGTCCACATAGCAAAAATAATAAAAATGACAAAGAAGTCATAAGCAGTAAAGGGAAGACCGAGAGCGATAAAATCGTAACTAAAGACCAAGCACCTAAAATAGACCACGTACTAAAAGAAGATACCACAAAAAATAAGAAACCTGATAATAACGCAAGTGGTGCTGATAAAATTAGTAACAAAACTAAAGGCAACGAAGTTCCTGTAGTCGTTGATAAACCTAAATGTACGGAATCAATCGTCAAAGACATGCCAGCTCCTGTGGTTACTACGACTATTACAAATACAACAAACATAACAAATACAGAAAATATCAAAACCACTAATGACATTACCAAACCTAGTAAAATGTTGAATGGCAAAGAAACAATAGCAGAAAGTAAAGATAACAAATTGCCCAACATTTTACCTTTAGATACTACATTGTGTGATAACGTCGCTGACGGAGGTAATGCACGTCTTGAACTGGCGGAAGAGTTTCTGGCTACTTCACCAACCGCCGCATTCCTTATGTCTTTTCCACTGGTTAGCGGAAATAGGGCAGATAGCCCCGCTGAAGAACATAGCCATAGCGCAACCCAAGTCATCCCGAAGGATAATCAAAAGAGACCCGAACTATTGCCTCCGCCATTACCATACTTTGAAAAACCAAATAATAACGATATTAAAATAAAACCAATAGCAAATAAACTTTCCGAAACATGCAATCCTTCAAATAAACTAAATGAGCAGCAAAAATGTACTGTTAACGTCGTAACTAAAGAATCCAGTATTATTACTCCAGTGAGTAAAAGTTCTAACCCAGCCACATTGCCAATCGTTTCCAGTGAAAATCCATTCTTGAACTTATCAGTGCCTTCAATAATAACAACCAGCTGTTCATTAGGGGACACCACATTCGGATTAGATTTCGATTGTAATATAAGTAAATCCGTACCAAGTCAGTCCACTGGTTATGCTGGTAGTAACAACTTCTTCTACAAAGGTGATCCATTTGCCAAGAGTACTATTTACAGTACTAGCAGTATTACGTCTAGCCATGAATTTAATGGACTTGGCCTATACCCCTGTGCAATGGAAAAATATACTTCGAAAAATAAGCCCGATTATTCAAGCGTGGATGACAATCTTATGAAAATCGGATCGTCAAGATTAACGTACGATATTGACTTGGGCTGGTCACACAAGGGCTTGGATTTCGTCAATTGCACCACAACAACAAACACTTTCAACAAGGACACAATTTTAACGACTACTTCCGCGCCATACACCACGACATCTTATAATCCATTTAATCCAGATTTTCATGTCCCGTTAGTTGCAAATTCTAACAAAAAAGATAACTCGACCAAACCGACATCTTCGTTTGCTGAAAGTATTACTAGTTTTTACTCACAACCTGCTAATTTATGGACTGAAGACGTACCGTTCTATACCAATAATAATATGCCCAAAACTTTAACAACCAAAAACCAAAATTATACAACATTTGATCCAGTGTATACTAATGTCAATTTAAAAGTTAATACTAACAAACATTACGAACCGAAAGTGGCAGAAGTAAGCGTGGAAAGTGGAATAAAAGCTGGCAATAATATCGTGACACAACACATTCCTGAGAAGTATACCAAAAAATCTCCGAGTAAGATGCACATCAACTGGATGACATCTGAAACAAGATCTGTTCAAAATAACTGCAATCCTATAAATCCTCAAATAAAAGACTCTCACAAAGCGACCTACAATCAAGCAGATCATTCGGTTAAAAAACAAGACCACAATGAAAGTAATTATTTTCCTATATCAATGCATAATTTCCCAACACAAGCACATCAAGACGAGTTTCAAGTGTGGCCTTCTACCAGACCTTTGGGAACCACGGAAATAAGTATAGATCCACCGCCTATCAACTTGCCGACCTTAGTTGGTGATCTAGCACTTGGCCCACACGATAAGAATAGGAAAATAGATGTATCGAATCGTGGGGTACCACACGCTGACATACAAAATTGCGGTAATTTTCTCTCAGTCACGCAGCTTATGAACCGTTCAACTGATAATATGGCTTCTAGATATCAAGTTCCAAATATCGATACATCGAAGACAGTTCCAGGAAAGCAAAATATTAACCACTTTACAAACGAAAGTAATCGCAAACCTATGTCGCATTTAGATAATCACATGTCACAACCGTGTTATGTTTTCAACGACCCTAAACTAGTAAACTCATATGAAAATATGGCACATAGTCAATTTCCACCGACTAAAACAAAGTCTAATAGTAAAACGGAAAAATCTTCTAAAACTCAAAAGAACAACAACTATTCAACTGAAGCATTGTTAAGAGGTGCAAACGGTACGCAAAAAATTCCAGACAGCAACAGTGCGAAGTTTATGATGCCACCCCAGAAGTACACAGATTTCAGTGCCCCGCAGGATAGTGCTGTAGCTCAGGTCTCACATTTTCCACCTATTTTGGATTACTCTGATAACAGCTACGCTAGCCAACAGTTTTCAGGAACAACTTTATATAACACGACCACTAATACTATGTCCAATTCTTTTTATTCCAACTTTATGCCTGGCAGTAGTAATCTAATGTCTAGTAATTATGCCAGTGGACCATTTACTGGCGACTTCATTGATTACAATCAAACTGCTGAATGCAATTACGGGAACCACAAATACGAAGAGTTGAAAATGAGAAATAATTCAACTGTGTTTCAATCTGAGAAGGTACCGCCTACCTACAAAAGCTCAAGAAGAGAGTCGGCAACTAAACATAAACTGGAATGTTCTAAAAAGGAATCTACTAAAAAGTATCAAAGCAAAAAAGCTAAGATCAATAACGAAGCTGAGGAATGGAACGATTCTCATTTGTTTTGGCAGAACAAGGCGTTAAATAAGAAGCATCCGAATTTGATGTCGGAAGAGTTGCCTTTTCCGAACTATGTGGGGAATCAAATGCCGTCACAGTACCAGGCCGATTTCTTCAACAGCCACCTGATGCCTGCCAACGTGCAGGGTATGGGACACAACGTGGACAGATCGTTGGCCAGTTTTCCTGTCACGTCCCGAGCCAACTTCAACTTGAGCACAATATTTCCAGAAATTACTATGGTGAGTGTTTAGTGTTATTCTCAAATCTTTACTTTAATACTTATTTACTGTTCCTACAATCTCCTCGACAACCCTCGAGTGACGAGGTATCCCACAGGTTAGTAAGATCTTTTGTAAACATAAAGAAAGCCTAGAATGATTGATGTTTGAGCACATTGTAGAACTGTGCTGAATATAGAGGTATCAGACGTAGGCTGTAATAACCAGAGTCCCTGCGTTGCACATTGGAATTGAATACAGCGCAGAAATTTACCTCTTAGCCACACCAACTAAGCTTAATATACTTGCTTCTTGCTAGGACAGGGTAAACGTCAAAAGTGAAACGACATGAAATCGAACTTACGACCTTTTTACCCACTAGTTCGTGCTTTAACCGTTGGGCCAAGGCCGCTTTAATCAATGGCAAATGCGATGATTTTGGCGTTTACCAAATAAATTAGAGCCTGGAATATTGGACCCTGGTTTACATGTTGTAAGGTAGTGAGCTCTTTATTCCATGCTCAGCGACACATTAAATAGTATAATCAGCCTATAGGTAATGTTCCCACTGGTGGGACACAGGCCTTCTCTCTTTGAGAAGGAGTGGGCTGTAATCTAGCACGCGGGCCCTGTGCGGGTTGGTAGATGTCACATGTCTTCGAATTTTCGCACTGTGAGCACACTGCACAATGAGCACTAAGACATGCCGGTTTCCACGGGATGTTTTCCTTCACCGTTTTGAGAGCCGTTCACACTTTATTATAACCGTTGTAAAATATTTGTTTCAGAAAGTACAATGATAGTTAAGGTGACCGCAGCGACGTGCCGGGTGTAGTGATGTTGGGACGTTTTTATACTAAGTAGGAAAATATTTTATAAGTTATTACATTTTATGTGTAAACCTGTTATAACGTTATACTTATTATACGAATTTATTATAATGATTTTGTTTCTGTTTCTCTTACCCACCAGATTAAGAAGATTTACCAGATGTACAAAAACACTAGGTAAGCAATGTCATAAAACAGAATTGACCTATTGATTTGTTTCTATAACATATTTAACCATGATGTTGTTTTCACCGGAAATCTAAATAATTCATAAAACTAAAAATACTGTAGCTTTTAATATAAAGCGGTTAATGTCGAGATATAAATATAAATAGATATAAGCATAGTTAATCTAATTTTGTTTCCATACGAATCAAATGGGATTATGGTTGTCTTAAAATGAAATCAAACTCTTGTCAGATAAAATGTTCTCTGCCATAGCCACGGTTTTTTATAATATGCAGATGAAACGCTTGCGCGCTGAAGTTCGAACATCTGTGATATTGTTCCCGATTTGTATCAATGAATTATGATTAAAATAATTATAATATCATAGGTAGGTACCATAATAATTGAGAGGCTCGTAACTAAATAATAACAGCCGCACCGGTCGATCAAAAGTACGCTTGATGAGGCCGGTCCGTGGATGGGTGACCATCCATTAGGTATATATATATCGAGAACCCTCATTGTCTCGGAAAGCACGTTAAACCGTTGGTCCCAGCTGTCATTAGTAAATCTTTGACAGTCGTTACGGGTAGTCATAAGCCCAAAAGTCTTATATACAAATAGTCTTAATAAGGGGTATCGTACTACCCAGTAACTGGGTTGTGGAGGTCAGATAGGCAGTCGCTCCTTGCAAAATACTGGTATTCAGCTGCATCGCGGTTAGACTGGAAGGTGAACCCAATATAGAATAGAATAGAATACTCTTTATTATGTACACCATAAAAATTACAGACATAGGTTATATCTAGTTGGGTAAAGGCTAGGCAGCTGATGAGTTACCTACCTACTATAGTAATTACATAAAACATTGGGAGTCTAGGGACGTACTTAAGGATGACCAAAATCCAACCCTGAGTGGCTCATAAAATGTCATAAACGTCAGCATTTTTAAATACCTAGACACAAATGTGTCTCATTTGCCCTTTTTCTAGCAGTGGTTTAAAAGCTAACCGGAGTCGTGAGTAAGATCAGAGACATTGATACCAATATAATGAGATCGTCTGTCGTCTTTGTAGACAAAATACTAGCATGTTTTGTTTTTACGAACTCATTGCGAACTGAAATCTTTGCCTTCTCATCGCATTGGGTAGGTTACTTACCTATCTCCTTGGATTCAATAATTTTCTTCTGAAATTTGAAGTTCTTCCCACTAATGTCTGAAACTTTCAATGGTCTCTTGCATAAAAATAAAAATATTTTTATTTATTTCTTACTAGCTTTTGCCCGCGGCTTCGCCCGCGTGGATGTCGGAAAATATCCCACAGGAACGTGCTACCGGGATTCAGAGTATCCTATGTCCTACCTAACTCAGGTCATGGCCTATCCTTATACCTTCTTTCTTCTTTTTCAATTGAAAAGTTAAGTATGTTCTCAATCCAGTTTGGAAATTCGGGCAGCCGAGCCGCTTACAGCTTTGAGACGGAAACCTTTTTTTTTTTTTGAGATATCATCAAATAACTTCTCTCGCTCTGGGTGGAGCGGAAGGGCATGTCAGACTCTTACTGACTAAAACCCACCCGTGTTCCATCAGTTGCCTGTACGTCGCCTGGGGCCACGGTCTCCCCTTAGGACTTTCCCGCAACCCCGGCAGGCATCGGCCCTAGCGGACCCCGTCAATTGTGCTGACATCTCAAAGAGGCGCGCGTAGAACACAACGCGCTGTCGACCCGGGCCTGGTCCTTATCGGACGGCGAGCTACCCATTGTGACAGGGCGCTAGTCCTACTCTTTTTTTCTACCCACAACGGGGAAGCTCTTGGCCTGCATCTCACCTGATGGTAAGTGATGATCAGGCCGAAGGTGGAAGCGAGCTTCACCCGGAATCTTCAACCATTAGGGGAACAGCTTATCTTATCTACTGCCGAAACACAAACATGCTGTTAACATTGTTGTTATACTCACACTATCGCCCGGTAAAAAAATAAAAAACAACTGGTTTATATGACTCTAAATGCCTTACTTAAAATACTAATTATTAATTTTCCTATTAATAATATCATTAATTTGTAATACCTACTCTAGGGCCGCCATTGAACACACAATACTTATGTACATGACGTTAGAAAGGTTAATTTATGAACTTTAATAACTTTTGACAGACTGGGAAAATTGTAATTAAATAAAGATTAAATGATAATTCAAGATAAGGACTATTAAGTATATTTCCAATACCTTAAATCTCTTTAAAATAAGACACAAAAAAATCAATATTACATGGAAATTTTAAATTCAACCCCTATTTTATCCCTTTGGGGGTTGATTTTACAAATACTCTGATACGCGTATTTCCTTATTTTTTACGAAAAGCATAAATGCAAATTTTCATATCGCTAACATAAGAAATCCCACAAACCACACAAACTTTCATCCCTTAGGGTCGGGCCACACTTGCCGAACGTTCCGCGGCGGAACGCTCCGTCGCGTCATATTTCTATGGACGTAACGTTCGGCTGATGTGTCATAGGTAACTTGAAAAACATTAGGAGCGTATTCAACCGAACGTTCCGCAACGCAGCGTTCGGCAGGTGTGGCGCCAGGCTTATATCACCCCCTAAAGGGTTATTTTTGAGACAAAAAGTACCCTATGTCTTTCTCCAGGATGTCATCTACCTCCTTGCTAAATTTAAAAATCTCTTGAAAATAAGATCAAAAAATCAATTTTACATAGAAATTTTAAATTCAACCCTTATTTTACCCCTTTGGGGGTTGATTTTACAAAAACTCTGATACGCGTATTTCCTTATTTCTTTCCAAAAGCATAAATTTAAATTTTCATATCGCTAACATAAGAAATGCTGGGTTTCCCATACAAACTTTCATCCCTTATATCACCCCCTCAAGAGTTATTTTTGAGACAAAAAGTACCCTATGTCCTTCTCCAGGATGCCATCTATCTCCTTGCCAAATTTTATCGAAATCCGTTCAGTGGTTTAGCCGTGAAAAGGTAACATACAGACAGACAGACAGACAGACAGAGTTACTTTCGAATTTATAATATTAGTATGGATTAATTTTCCTATTAATAATATCATTAATTTGTAATACCTACTCTAGGGCCGCCATTGAACACACAATACTTATGTACATGACGTTAGAAAGGTTAATTTATGAACTTTAATAACTTTTGACAGACTGGGAAAATTGTAATTAAATAAAGATTAAATGATAATTCAAGATAAGGACTATTAAGTATATTTCCAATACCTTAAATCTCTTTAAAATAAGACACAAAAAAATCAATATTACATGGAAATTTTAAATTCAACCCCTATTTTATCCCTTTGGGGGTTGATTTTACAAATACTCTGATACGCGTATTTCCTTATTTTTTACGAAAAGCATAAATGCAAATTTTCATATCGCTAACATAAGAAATCCCACAAACCACACAAACTTTCATCCCTTAGGGTCGGGCCACACTTGCCGAACGTTCCGCGGCGGAACGCTCCGTCGCGTCATATTTCTATGGACGTAACGTTCGGCTGATGTGTCATAGGTAACTTGAAAAACATTAGGAGCGTATTCAACCGAACGTTCCGCAACGCAGCGTTCGGCAGGTGTGGCGCCAGGCTTATATCACCCCCTAAAGGGTTATTTTTGAGACAAAAAGTACCCTATGTCTTTCTCCAGGATGTCATCTACCTCCTTGCTAAATTTAAAAATCTCTTGAAAATAAGATCAAAAAATCAATTTTACATAGAAATTTTAAATTCAACCCTTATTTTACCCCTTTGGGGGTTGATTTTACAAAAACTCTGATACGCGTATTTCCTTATTTCTTTCCAAAAGCATAAATTTAAATTTTCATATCGCTAACATAAGAAATGCTGGGTTTCCCATACAAACTTTCATCCCTTATATCACCCCCTCAAGAGTTATTTTTGAGACAAAAAGTACCCTATGTCCTTCTCCAGGATGCCATCTATCTCCTTGCCAAATTTTATCGAAATCCGTTCAGTGGTTTAGCCGTGAAAAGGTAACATACAGACAGACAGACAGACAGACAGAGTTACTTTCGAATTTATAATATTAGTATGGATTAATTTTCCTATTAATAATATCATTAATTTGTAATACCTACTCTAGGGCCGCCATTGAACACACAATACTTATGTACATGACGTTAGAAAGGTTAATTTATGAACTTTAATAACTTTTGACAGACTGGGAAAATTGTAATTAAATAAAGATTAAATGATAATTCAAGATAAGGACTATTAAGTATATTTCCAATACCTTAAATCTCTTTAAAATAAGACACAAAAAAATCAATATTACATGGAAATTTTAAATTCAACCCCTATTTTATCCCTTTGGGGGTTGATTTTACAAATACTCTGATACGCGTATTTCTTTATTTTTTACGAAAAGCATAAATGCAAATTTTCATATCGCTAACATAAGAAATCCCACAAACCACACAAACTTTCATCCCTTAGGGTCGGGCCACACTTGCCGAACGTTCCGCGGCGGAACGCTCCGTCGCGTCATATTTCTATGGACGTAACGTTCGGCTGATGTGTCATAGGTAACTTGAAAAACATTAGGAGCGTATTCAACCGAACGTTCCGCAACGCAGCGTTCGGCAGGTGTGGCGCCAGGCTTATATCACCCCCTAAAGGGTTATTTTTGAGACAAAAAGTACCCTATGTCTTTCTCCAGGATGTCATCTACCTCCTTGCTAAATTTAAAAATCTCTTGAAAATAAGATCAAAAAATCAATTTTACATAGAAATTTTAAATTCAACCCTTATTTTACCCCTTTGGGGGTTGATTTTACAAAAACTCTGATACGCGTATTTCCTTATTTCTTTCCAAAAGCATAAATTTAAATTTTCATATCGCTAACATAAGAAATGCTGGGTTTCCCATACAAACTTTCATCCCTTATATCACCCCCTCAAGAGTTATTTTTGAGACAAAAAGTACCCTATGTCCTTCTCCAGGATGCCATCTATCTCCTTGCCAAATTTTATCGAAATCCGTTCAGTGGTTTAGCCGTGAAAAGGTAACATACAGACAGACAGACAGACAGACAGAGTTACTTTCGAATTTATAATATTAGTATGGATTTGCAAAATAGTTGGGCAAACGTCATCTAAAACTATTCCAAATTTCAAGTTGATAGCATTAGCAGTTCTTGAGATATCCACTGTGACAGACGGACAGACAGAGTCTCACCATAAGGGTTTCTTTTTACCGTTTTGGTACGGAATAACGGAACCCTAAAAAAAACCACACTTTTTTCACACTCAACAGTGTTTTACGTATACTTACACTAAGAGAGTAACAGTGACTATTAAAAATCACAAAAGTGCGCCATACGCTAAATTGTTTTCAACACTGAATAAAAATTTTAGTTGCACAGTAGCTAGAGCTACACGGAATCCCACTCGCCTGTTGAAAGCTAGTGCTATCACCATCGAGTCACGCTGCGGTGACACGTCGCTCCACAAAGCACACAAACTTCCCCGTGTTTTAACGAATTAGATCGAATGGATTAAAACTTCCTCCTCTTAGCACATCTGTTGTTAAGACTTGGATACAGTGCTTGTGACCTAGCTAGCTAGAGTTACACTGATAGATATCTTGAAGTTGAACTATGTTAGGAAATGTTTAATTCGAACTTCTTGTTTTCCTATTCCAATGCACCGTTTTGCTGGATACGAGCCTGATAAAGTTATCCCAAGTTACGTCACAAGGCCACAACTCTGTTTCCTGCCTAAATGGGGTTATCATAGAGTTTTAGACTCATAGGGGGGACATTGATTGCAGGGGGATACTTATTATTAGTTCAAAACCTGACTTTGAAAATAAATCAACGCGCTCAATCATTCTCTGAATTTTAATAAAGCTCTCTCATTAAAACTAAGTTAATGGTGAAAATAAAAACTTGACAGTCTCGTTATTGCTTATAAATGGATTTAGGACACCATCTGAAAGCAATCGAGATAAAGACATGATTAATAGCTATAAGATCTTCCTCTTGTCTTAAGTTTTTGGAATGAACCCAGCTGATAACGATTTTTTCATTAACCCGTCGCTCTGTATCCGCCCAACAGTGAATGTGTATCATTTGGCCCGTTTGGCAGCCGAACAAAATCGACTCTGAATCATTCTGTTATCAGTTAGTGCTCAATTCCAGCTACCTGCTACCGGCAACGAGTGTGAAGAAATGCTTTATATCTTCGGTATATTGTATGCAGACATTGTAAGTATTTTGTTCGACGTATGTCGAATTCTTAAAACATGAAGAGTGGAACGTGTCTGGCATTACAACCATAGAGGTACTATTCTACCTACTACTAACAAGCCTAATATAATGCGATGTGGGCAATTTGGTTTAAATAACTATAAAGATAGTATGGTACTTGGATTTTACAACCATGAGGATGTGTATCAATCTGCCGGGGTTGCGGGAAGGTCCTAAGGGGCGACAGTGGCCCCTGGCAACGTACAGGCAAGGGAATGAACACGGGTGGATTTTAGTCAGCAAGAGTCTGACACGCCCTTCCGCTCCGCCCAGAGCGGGAGAAGTCATTTGTTGATTTCCCACCAAAAAAAAGGATGTGTGATTAGACTTATCCCCAAATTCCACATACCTAAAATATGAGGGAACATAACATCACGCCTTTTTTCCCCGAAGGGTTGGGCAGAGGTGTACCCGTAGCAGGTACACCCACATTTCGCCAGTCGAAATCGGAATCGGTTTGTTTCGGAATCTGGGGGAATAAACACAAGTTATTAGGCGCCCACAAGATCTTTTAAAAGAGGAAAAGCAAATAATTTTATCTACCTCAGTTGAGAGACTTACGGAGTTGTGATGACAGTCATCGTTCTCCAACCCTTATACCAATTTATGGATGACTAAGTCTCTGATGGAAATTAGGCAACTGGATAAACAGTAGAGGCACCAGTGCAAGAGGGAAGGCTTGCAGTTACCAAAACATTTTCTTAGGTTTGTGACTAATTACATACAAGTGTAGAACGGGCTTTCAAGCGTAACATATTTTTTATCTGAGGAATAAATATGGCGGTTTGACAGCTTTTGTTCTAGGTACCTACCTATAGGTACAAAATACACTCATGGACAAATTTAGAGGAACGCAAAAAAAAAGTTCAATTTTTCCTGTTGTAATGAACGTGCGTACTGGCCACAAACATTAGTAAATTCTATAAAAAAAAAGGAAGTTTTGGAATGTTTTTTTTTTCCGAATTTCATTTGTTTTTATGTAATTATTGCGGAATATTGCGTTCTTTCATACTGCCAAAAAATTTGCAAATTTTTGAATTTGAGTTTAAATTTAGGTTTTGTTAAAAAATTGCCTTAACTGCCTTGTTTATCGTGTTAAGTGTAAATTGTTACTGCAAATAAACTGAGAATACAAGATCTAAACGCCACTCAAGTTGCTAGGGCTGTTACTTTAATTGAAACAGCGTCTAACCTACAAACATGTGGCCCAAACATTACGAGTATCAAAATCTGTGGTACACCGAGTTGTCATGAGGTATCGGCAGGCCGGACATCATACGAGACTTGCAGGACAGGGACGTTAACGTGAAACTGTGGCCAGAGATGACAGGTTCATTGTTACTAGCGTGCTTAAAAATCGGACCTTAACTTCTTCTGAGGTAAGAACGAAGCTCCAATAAGTTCGAGGGGTACAGTAAGCACAAAAACTGTGAGAAGAAGACTGAAATCGGCCGGAATAAATTCACACTTGCCTGCCAGAGCCCCCCTTTTTGCCACATCCCATCGAGTACCTACCTCGACTTAATTTTGGCCGCATTTACGAAAATTGGAATGACGAGGCTTGGAGTAAAGTTCTATTCACAGATGAGTCCAAATTTTGCCTGAAGCCAGATGATGGAAGGATAAAAGTGTGGAGATACCCACGAGAGGGGTACGCCCAGTGCAACATCATTGAAAAAGAGGCTTATGGTGGAAAGTCAGTTATGGTATGGGAAGGTATTTGTATGGGGGCACGTACGGAACTCCGCGTCATTGAGAATAGGTCACTAACAGCGGCGCGATATGTAACTGAGATTTTGGAAGAAATTGCAGTGCCATTGGCCCCTTTTACAGGAGATATTTTTTTTTATGCATAGAAATGCACGTCCCTATACTGCGGCTGTAGTTGTCGAATACCTTCGAGAAGTTGAAATCAATGTTATGGGGTAGCCAGCGCGCTCACCCGACTTAAATCCCATAGAGCATGTATGGGATAAGCTTGGAAGACGAAACAATAAAACAAATCCTGCCCCCGCTAATTTGAGAGGTCTTAAAACGCATTACAGGAAGAACTGAACGCAATCTCTCAAGATTTTATCGATAACTTGATTAGAGTATGCCAAGGAGACCGGAAGCAGTTCTAAGAACTAAAGGGCAACATTAAGTACTGAATGAAGCCCACGTTAAAGCCTTCCCTAAACATTTATGAAAAAAATTAATAACATGTTAAGTACAAAAATGTTGCTTTCCAGAATTTTTTTATTTTTTTCATGATTTGGTAAATTTTGGTAATTTTATCGTTTGTTTTTTGATTTTTGCAATTTTAAATTAACGTTTAATAAACAAAATCCGAATGAATATATTTAATTGTCACAAATATCCATGTTATTTTGTCTTATACACCCTTTTTTTTGCGTTCCTCTATATTTGTCCATGAGTGTAGATATGTAGGTATGTCAGATAAATGCTATCAGCCGATTGAAAAATCGGCCCTAAATAATGTTGGTAATAAGTGTCTGTCGTTGTTTTAAAGCCAAATAAATAAATATCCAAGAATGACCTGTGGCTGTGACATACTACTGATTAATGGTTTGTGTGACCTCCGTAACCCAATTATTGGCTGCTTAAATTCCAGTAACAATCTGAAGGTGAGACCTATTGTCAGAGTGACACCTGCCTACTTAGATCCCTAGCAAAAAAGTTTCAGTGCTTGTAGAAAATGTAGGTACCTCTACCTACTTAGGTACACCCTACATCACATAAACGTACAAGGTAACTTAATTTACAGATAATGACGCGTTTGTATACCTATACCTATCTATTTACACATACGTAGCATATGTTACGGTGTACTAAATGTACTTATACATGTAGTGCAACAAGCATGCTCGCCTTGACCGCACTCCGGTTATGTATATGTGTTCCATTCATAATGCCATGCTGATGATAAAGTATTCGTAATCTTTGGACGATTTCACAAGTTCACTGTGAAAACGGAAGTCCAATGAGTTTTAATGAGTATGTAGATAAACGCGAAATTTCTTCGTTCAAAGTCGGTAAAGAATTTTGGTTTTGATTGTACCTTGTGTAAATTGTTAATTTTGTACAGTAACTGCGTGTATTCACAATAATTAGTATTGAATGAAAATGAAGTAAGTTCTAAAAATCTATTAGGTAGTTTAATCAAAGTGTAATTTGAAAGCTATGTAGGTACCCACTTACCTACTTACTTAATTTGATTAAGCATTTTGTGAGAACTTTGAAACAAAAGCTCCTATTTGCGCATCTAAGTAGTTGCAGAGGGTGGATTATCCCAAAGTGGATCAGTGTTTCGCGAAATGAGTCAGAGCAGAGTAGCTCTAGCTGCTTCTGACGACCACAGATCAACGTCATCACAATTTCACCTTACCATTACCAGTCAGTCAACTCGAAATGTGACTCGAAAACTCGATGTAGTCTGTAGGTATTCTGCTGTAGCCTGCCAGTCTATTACTGTCATCCGTGGACGACAGACGCGCGCCCATTTTTACGAGTCGCGAATCGCGTGTCAAACTTTACGTAATGGCGGGAAAATAATTCTATACTGGATATAATTCTGAAATATGAATATAAGTGATTGTACCTTGTGAGTAATGGTTAAATAAATTCTTAACTATTCAGTGAAAAAGTTACGAACTTGGACATTATGAAGTTTTTAACTTGGATCATGGTAAGCAAACATTGTTTTTTTTTCATAGCTTTAAATATTTTTTTAATGTACGTAGGTACCTAGTATTAATAATTTTAAATTTATAATAAAGAAATGTTTAATGTAGGCATAGTAATTTAATTTCAATCTTCAAACATACTTATTTGTAAAACTTACTTAAAACTAACTTTAAAAAAACCCACTGAGATTTAAACCAACGCGTCGCTTAATTTTGTAGCTAGGTAATTTACACACAAATAATATAAATCCATAATTTATGCGCTCTTTCACTTAGGTAGGTACGTATCGAGCTACAAGCATCGTTGTGAAACTATTTTGTATCATGACAGAAAATTAGTATAATAACTAAGATATTAGGAAGGTATTGTATTGCCTGCATGGCATTCCCATAAATATTTTTTAAATTGATGGCATACCTATACAATGAGATAAACACTATTTCATAGAAAAAGAGTTAGAGCTCCAGTTCGGCGAGCTGAGAGCCCGCGTAATGTAAATTAAGTAAATTTATTGATAGGAAGAATTACGAGATTAATATAAAAAATAGGCCTTTTATAAGACTCTCAGCCCTCGGAACTCTAAACTCTTTTTTTCTATCTTCTAATCAATCTGCCTAACGTTTTCCCAACTATGTTGGGGCTGGCTTCCAGTCAACCGGATGCAGCTGAAAACCAGTACTTTACATGGAGCGATTGCCTATCTGACCTCCACAACCCAGTAACTGGGTAATACAATACCCCTTGGTAAGACTGGTGGTCAGACTTTCGGGCTTCTGACGACCGGTAAGGACTGTCAAAGATAAAGAAAAGAAAGAAAGAAAAAAAAAAAAAAACACCCATCCACGGACCAACCCTGGCAAGCGTAGTTCAACCTTATGGATCGACCCGTGCTGTTATTACTAAGACACGAGCGTTTTCTATCTTCTAAATAATATGAAAAAGTGTTTATATCTTAATATTAACGGTAGTTGGTTACGAAAGCCATGTTGGTTGAAGCCTCTACCTACTACCAAGCCTCTACAATACCTACCTAATATTTTAGTTCAAGTGCTAATTTTATTACCTGCTATCACGTCATATCTGCTAACATGACATATGCACCTTCTATGACTTCTAAATTCCTGGAATCCTAGACGTCATTATTCATTGATGGTCTCGGACTCACGGCAGTTAAATAGAAGCTGTAAGAACTTCTAGAAATTTAATTGCAAGAAAATTGGAAGAAAACCTCCCACAAAGAAGAAGCAAGCTATTGAAAGCTAGAGTGCCTATTAAGTGTTATCGAATATCATGCTGGCACTATCACATTTTCATCCATTTTCTTCTTTATGAAGTTTTTTAAATTCATGTAAACACCGCGGAAAACAAACCTTTATATTTATAAAATTTTCGTGTTAATCTAAGCTCTGATCTCTATATTATGACACAGCAGCAAACTTCAGGGATCGAAAAAGCAGTGAATAACTGCCCTAGGGAAGGGTGCTGTTCACTCACCTTACTTAATGTAATTTTCTACGGTCGATATTTACTAGCTAGCCATCGAACACAACTTCGCAAACCTGATTAAAGTTATTAGAGAAACTTATATCTAATATTTCTTAAAACATTATTTACCTATATAGTTAAAGCAATGGCACGTAAAATTTCATCGGAGAGGCAACCGGATGGCGATTAGGAATCTGGGTCTTGAAGTGATACTGAATCACCCCGTACCGTCCGAATGGACCCCAACTGGGCGGGGGCGGAGATATGGGGTTGGGAGGTCATAACATTTTTTTTCGACGAGGCAACTGGATGGAAATGCGGTTGCTTTGAAGTTTATATCCTATTGACATAGTAAAAAAAAAATTGCCACCCCCCAACATCGTTATAATTGAAATCATGTCTTACGCGTTATTTAATTCTTGCAACTCCTTTCCGATGATTTTTAACTGAAAATGAGGGTCAATTTTGACAAAACCGGATTGCATTGATACACACAATTCCTTGCTTTGAATTAGAGTTAAAATTTCGAAGGTCATGTCAAAAAAAAAAAAATATGCCCTTCTAACACCATATCTCCGCCCCCGCCCATTTGGGGTCCATTCGGATGGTACGGGGGGGTTCGGTATCACTTCAAGACCCAGATTACCAATCGCCATCCGGTTGCCTCTCCGATTAAATTTTACGTGCCATTGCCTTGAATAATAGCTATCAAAATCGATCAAAACCAATCCTATTTTTTGGTATCTATTCCATATTTCGTCGACTGACTTTACGTTAATTAAAAAAATTTACTTCTCACTCACTAAAAATCAACCTCAGCAAATTGATACAGAATTCAATTTACTATTCTCCGGAAACCATTGGAATGAATGTTATTACTGTCTAACTAGAATCCTCCATTTCCTGTGATAACAATCGTAGAACTTCAAATATTATTGCTCCTGGAAATATGGACTGTCTGTATGTAGCGTCCAAAGGAAAATCCATCAAGTTTTTCTGCTGAAAACAGTGAAAGCCTTTTTAAAACCCCTCGCGTAGAGAATTTTAAGATAATAAAATGCTTCGGAAATAATTATTGTTTATTATTATAGTTTCTTACTAAAAACTAAACAAAAAAATTTACCTAAACAAACAGTCGGCTGTCCTAAAAGCTCTACATAATGTAGAGCTTTTAGGCATGAATTAACCCAATTCAGATGAGTTGGAATAGTTTGAATATAATAATGAAATACGTATAGCCAAATAAAAGTAGTTAATTTAATAGTTAGTGTTATGGTTAATGAATAGTTAATCAATTTCAAAATTTGTACAACAATGTCTATTGCTAACTGTGGAGACATGTCAATGACTAGTCGTCAATTACCTCACTATTACTTCTTTATTCTTTAGCTGTAAGCCACCCAAATACAATAATAAAATAAAATAAAGTAGGTACGTACAACACTTTTCAGGGAGACAAGATTACAAAGTTACTTTCACATTCAACTTTAACGTTATAGGTCGTAAAATCAAAAATAATAATCATTAAAAAGATCTTGTTCTTTTATTGTTATTTGTTTAAAAAATTGCATTTAAAACATATGTGTAGGTACGTACTCAATTAACACTTTCGAGTCCACCCATTTTCGTAAAACTCATACGCCATGCCGCCATACATTTGTGAAATTCAAATAATCTGTTTAGGCAAATTACTAGGCCAAATTAGAGCATTTTACGGTATGTTTGTAAAGGAACAAAAGTAGTAAGGCATCGTAATATTTTTGAATTTCTTTCACTTGTTATAAAGACGGACAAGCGTTATTTATATTTACTCAAAATTTCAATGTTTTAGTAGTTCCTGAAATAAGAAACTGTGACAGACGGACGGACAGACAGACAAAAGGCGTTTGTGCACTACACGGAATTTTACCGTCCGGCAGTCCGATTTTTTACGGTACTATATGGCACGCCATAGTTTGGTCGGAATCGGACTGCCGGACGGTAAAATTCCTTGTAGTGCGCAAACGCCCAAATTCGTGCTATAAGTAAAATTTTGTATCATAGGTAACAAAAACCGAGTAGATAAAGACACATTGAAATAACAAGCTATTAGTTACTAGGATCAGTTACCAAATCTATTTAATAGTTTCAACACCCTGAACACCTATTACCGTGACGTGATTTTGCCAACAGAGGACCCGAGTACCAACAGACAGGTAACTCTTTTTCCGACCGGGAAATGAAGTAACAACCGTCCCACCACTAATGAGGCAGGAAAAAGGAGGAAAAGACACGGATTTCTGAATAGTTTCTGTCGCAGGCACTTGGGATAAATGCAAATTGCAAAGCATAGGCACTCGTCTCTACGTAGCGCAGTATGGTTTACGTTCAGAATTCTAAAGGTAACAGAATACCGGGAAATTACGACCTTTAGTGTGAATTTTCCTCCTTCATTACGCAAAACGTTCACAAATACTTTAATGATGTAAGAGAATGACTAACCCTTTGTTCTCACGGATATCAAGTTTATCAAAAAACTTTCAAATTCGGTGTATTTTTCCATTGTTGTGTATCGATGTAGGGTAACGGTTACATTAATCTAATTTGTCTAAACATGCGGGCTAAGAAGTACCTACATAGATACCTACTTTAAACATACGCATAACGTTGTCCTATTTTCGAAACCGGCATTATCGTAAATCGAAGACCGCATAAATTTGTAGTAATTAACGGTTATCATAACGTTCACGCTTCATAATATTAGATATTAAGTTTATTTGTGCGTGACCTCACCCAATTTGTAGACCAAAAATTAGAAATTCCTATGAGTATGACAAACTGGTTGCCATACAGGATAAATATCCACATGAATGGCATGACATGATACAACAATGTTAAACATGACATTAATATGTATCAGGTGAAGTGACGAGAAGGCTGCGCCAGCGCGCCCGGGATCAGACATTGTTTTTCGATGATGCGGGCACAATCGATGGTTCCGCAATGTACGGGCCCACCCCGACATGCATACAAATGTTTACTTTTCACTTACACCAAACGTATGGATAGTATCGATGGGCCTTTCAAATAATACTGATCCGAAAATCATTTATCAAATACATACGTTTTTGCAAAACACGGCCGGCAGCAGATCGCTCCTTGAATGAAGTTATTTTTAATTTGTTCACGTAATCTTACAAAAAGTTTACCACACTTTATACCAGCATGTTGACAGCAAGAAATAAACTACATAATAAATAGTTACTCGTATTTGTTAAGAATTTTAAAAGGAACCTATCTACGTAAGTTATTGGCGTTCACGTTACACTGGAATTTAATTAAACTAACTGGAGCTTTCCCTTAGCCATCCACGGAGTTCGGTGTCCGATACTGATGTAATTAAATAGCTATCAAATGGTTTAAATTTCCCTTTGTTGTCACAATAGGAGAAGAAGTAAAGCTCGTCTAGAGAAGTTCTACCAGCATCAAGGGCGGATCCAGGGGGGCACAGGGCCACGTGCCCTCCGAAACGGTTTAAGTAAAATAACATCGCATAAACTGAATGAACTGCCCTGAATGCATCTCTATCAAGAAATTGCTTCAATAATAAACGCTGAAGAAGTAGGCTTCTATATCTTCAACAGCATAGTGCAGATATAGAAGCCTACTTCTTCAGCAAGATATGGGAGACACTTATCTGTTTGGCCCATGTGCCCCTCCCAGAAATAAATCCTGGATCCGCCCTTGACCAGCATACATTATTTCTTTACCCCCAAGGAGCGTTGTTGTGTGTTCTGGTTTGGGTGGTTTCCAGCGTAGTTTCAGGCACCTGAGATAATTCAGCTTTTTCTCTGGGATGGTAATGAATCTGTGATGCCTCTGGTAAAAGAGGTATAGCAGATTTCCGTAAGTAGGTAACAGTGGGTGGGACGCGTCGCTGGGCTATGTTTTTATTTTGCATACTATACGCTGTTTTCCTGTATCTGTGCGGATTACGCACCCGCGTTTAATTATGAGTCTGGGTCCTTAAGCCAGACTCATAATTAAACGCGGGTACTACCAATATTCAGTAGTAAATTTGCCAATTTTCTCCTGGAATTTGTAGTAAAACCCTTCAGAAGTTACATGACTTTAAAGGTGGCTCCTCAATTCGCACATGCGGATTGAGGAGCCACCTTTAACCGGTAGTACCCGCGTTTAATTATGAGTCTGGCTCCTCAATTCGCACGGACACGTTTTCCTCTGCTGTGCTAAGGATAGGTTTGTTAAACATCTGTATAATTTATTTACCCTATGTTCGCAAAATTAATAAATGAATTTGAATTTGAATTTAAAGTTATTTCCATTCAATAACATAAAAAGCAATTTTTCTAGCGAGATATTTTGGAAAAATGTTGGCAAGTTTGCGTGCGCCTGAGTCGCGCTCCGCGGGCCGTTGACGCCATGACGCGATGACGTGGTGACGCGGCAACTATGTCAATGCCGCGCCCGCGTGTCGGCTGCACTATCGCATAATTCTTATCGACCTCTTCAATACACTGGAAAACAAATTGCTACTAGACACAGATCCGCTCGTTGTTTCTCACTATTCGCATTAGGTACCAAATACAAACCCTGATTAACAAAATGTTGAGGATATATATTATATCAAAAGAACAAGGAAAAATGGCAAAATATTGGTTTTAGAGCCCACGAACTCAAATGAATAAATTTAATAACCTTTACACTTTTTAAAACCAATATATTTGCAAAGTTTCCTTAGCAGCCATAACCATTAACAGCTATCCATTTTGTATCTTATAATAAAGATAAACGCTACGTTCTTTCTAACTCCTCTAAAAGAAATGGTGCTTTCAACACATACAAACATTCTGAAAGGCCCATATTAAGGCCATTTGGCTAAAGTGGAAAATTCGGAGATGGCGTTAATTGAACGTAACCATCCATTCTGCCATATCCTGATAGCCGGACCACTAAAGCGGGGGAGGACTCCACCAATAAATCTCCGATATTTATTGCATTTTCCTTTTATTCTGATAGAAAAGAGTTAGATCCTTGTCTGTATCTACTCAATGAGTCTTACCGCAATTTGTCTAATGTTTTCCTTTGTCTAACGTACGTCTCGTAACGCCTGATGTTCTAGCAAAAATAGGAACTAGTTCGTGTTAAAAACTAACGAGCTTCTTTGAATAGAAGAGAATAGATCCTTCGCAATATACTTTAACACAAAAGATAAGTATTTTTTACTACATGTAGGTATACGTTATAACCATTCATCGCAAATTGTCACTATAGAACTTTAAGTAGATCCGGGACACCTCTATTCTAATGAGTCCTCTTGCCCATAAGCACAGAATAATGGGCAAAACATGCGTACCTACATACACTCTAAAGTTTATTACTCGAGCGATTGTGCCCATAAGGCTTTTATTTAACATTGTACGCATGAATAAGTAACCGATTAATCTACGGGGTTTTGAAACAAGTTTCAAAATACACTGATTAATTGTGGGTATAGATAGAGTGTAAGCGATACGTAGAGACAGCAACACGTAATCAACCTGTTTCTAAGGCAACATTAATTTAGACGTGGTATAGGTAAACATGGTCATTTATTAAAGCTACTGTGACAGGATTTCGATATTGGACTAATATGGATATCGCAATTTACATAATAAGTGTGATTTCACTGCACATGCTGATAGTTTAGTGACAGTATAAAGCTTTTTAAGATCTATTTAAAAAAATTGAATATTATCTTTAAGATTGCTGCTTGGATACTGCATCTGCTTAGACTGCAAGCCTACCCCAACATAGTTGGGAAAAGCCTAGGTAGATGATGATCATGATCATCATTTGAGCCAAAAGACGTCCACTGCTGAACATAGGCATCCCCCAAGCACCGACCGATTTTGTGCCTCCCGCATCCAACGGATTCCTGCGGCTGATGATGATCTGAATGATTTGTGATTATAAATTCAGTAGTACCTACTTCGGCCACAACCTACAAAGTAACAAAAAAGTGTAAGCCAGCTTTGGACACTAAAATGACAAAGTGAAATCTACATAATGTTATAAGTAGTTTCAGCACTTTCAGTATTGTGAAAAGAGAGTTACTCAAGTGCTTGCCACTTATTAACAAACAACATTTACAATACTTTTAAAGAAATTAAATCGATAAGTATAAAATAACAATCGGTAGATACCCGATCTGCAGCTCCTACCAACTTTAAGATGGTCTGATCGCGAAAGATAATGAATAACTTTTTTACCAACTTTATTGCTGCAAGCAATTTGTAGTTAAAACTTTTTGGTCAAATCTTCTTTTATGGTAAGTAGGGTCAATAAATACTTCGTGGGTCAAACTTATTTTCTTACGAACGTTCTGTGCAAACAATGTCGGTATCCACTTCAATATTCCGCCGAAATCGGTGTGTAAAAGGTTTACTTCTATGGCTATGGGCCTATAAAATAACCATAAAGTGGAATCAACTCCAGGCTTGTGCGAAATTTTCAATCATCCTTCTTCGTACTTTGAGCAGCCGTTAAATAAATGTTAGAAGATAGATCTGAAAGTTCGACAACGCCTCCATGAGTAATTAGTTTAGCCGCCTGTTACCAACTTGTTATTTTGTTCTGAACCCATTATAATTTTTGAACTATCCCATAAAATATCGCAACAAAGCGTACCTACATTATTATTTTCCTAATATATATATATATATATATATATATAATAACTGTGGTCTATCAGGCGTTTTTCTAATGATAAAAAGCAGTTTCCTCAATAATGAAGCACTATCTGAATATCGAAGGTTCTCTTTGCAGAAATATTAGATTAGGCAATAAACACAGCAGGAAAATAATTGAATATTAAACTATTAAGTGAGATATTGCGCATAAAAAATGATAATTGACACATTCAGGACAAGATCATTCTCGATCGAGACGATTTTAATCAAAGATACACTTTTAAGACAATACGAAAGGAGATTCGGTCTAATGCAAGTGCAATGAAGCAGGCAAGGGACTCTTTTATGACACTCGCTCACTTAACCCGGTCATAGTTACATAAATATCTCCCACGGGAGCTATTTTTACCGACATTGTACACAAAACGAGAGCCCGTCTAGTGTCGGCCGAATGTGTGTTCAACTGCCGACAACGCTGTCATGTGGATCATCCACATCAGTTTTTAATACTTCCAATAGCCATTAGTCTACTTTCTGAACGCTATCAGCTAATAGAGATGTTTCTTTAAAATAATTCAAAACAAGAGCTCCGAATTTTTTACACTCGAATAACATAAATTCGCAACAAGTCGACTTTGAGGCCTTGATAGTTTATTTTGACATTTGTTTATAATATATGAACCGGAGATTCTATAATTAGATTATATCTCATTCCAGAATCCAGCACCCGTTTCTCTGCCTAAAGGAATTACTCGTATATTTAAATCGAAAACAACTATTACCTTGTAATACAAAAACATTTCACTTACAAATCGGATGCCACATGGGTACCTAAAGGCAATTTGCGGATGGTAACTTTCACAATGTGAGGCAAACTGTATGCTTCACATACGACCGTGTTGCCTTTCGGATGGACCTGTCGCCTGGCCAGACAAGTTTTGTGTACCACACTACATTCGAGTCGTTACGTAAACACTTCAAGGAATACTTAATTACTATGCGGCCGAATGGTCATTCTAACAATAATAGAGGCAAACCTACGCCGAATATTAAATAAGTAGGAAACGTCTTGCTAAACTGTCACTTGTGGAGTACTCGGTAAATTCACGAGCCAATGACTTTGAATGTTTTGGCTAGTAAACTTATTTTAACGAAATAAAAAACACTAACATATTTTTTTTTGTATTCTTATTAGGCAAGGGACTGAACTTAAAGATGAACACATTGGCCCTGAAGAATAAATTCTATAGCCTACTTGTACCTATATCTGTTCAAATAAGCTAAAAATGAAAGTTAACTCTTTTGAATTCACCGTTATGGGTTTGATGACAATAAAGCTCTGCAGCACACACGGGTAGAGGTTGGTAGGGTACCTACTACCTACATTAGTACTACGGTGGGACACCACCTATATCGGCTAAATCAGAACCAAAATTAAGAATAAGTATCTGATATTCTGAAGTGAGTAGGTAGTGTAGTTATCGAATACAATAAAAAAAACTGCTTATGTAGTCGTTTTGCAGGTTAATCAAAGTTTCAGAAACAATTCCCATAAGACAACGATAAGCGACAGTGTCACCTAGGTACCTTATGGTTCAGAATGCGTCAGTACAATAAACTTTCCCTAATTCCCCTATTATATGGAAATTCGGCACTTCGCAACTCAAGGATATGACGTTGACATCCCCATTAAGCTCAGTAATAGAACGTCGTTATTAAATCTGGCGCTGTTATGTCGCAAATGTCTATAATTTGGGACAATAAACATTAGTAAGCTCTAAAAGCTGGAGCGTGTGTTTAAAGTCCGTGCCATCCACGACCCCACCATTTTACGAGCTGGCAATATTGGAAAAATGTTGGCGGCACGTGCACTCCAAACGATTTGCTGCTATGAGGTTTTTTTTTAATTGTTGCTTAGCTCCACTTCACTTCCGCGTCCCATTTTGCGGGATGAAATATTATTTCTTTCCGTAATGTGCTGAAGCTTTAGGTTTCATCATATTTTGCTCCATGCAGGTTTTTCTTTTTAGAAGACAATTGTAAAAAGTAACTCTTAGGTTATAAAAGGGCACTGAAAACTTCTGTGAACAAGGTACCGTGAGGCAATGCCCAACGGCAGGCAAAATAAAATCCACCTAACAAGTGTACATCATGTATCTATCTATAAGACAATTAACATGCATAACGTTTTGAACTTTAAACCTACGGTATCAATCACCTACACTTTCGTAGACCTCGACCCTATAGCACATACACCTTGCAAGCAGCGAGTTTTGGTTTATTAGCATAAAACAAATTTCGTTCATCGAAACATTTCATTTTGTTCGCAGTGGCATTGGTGTTGGGGCTTACTGGTGATATCATTGAATTATTCATACGGAGAGAAATTCACACTTGGCTATCTGACCGGCTCCGAACGACGGCCGGGAGACTACAGCTACCAGAGACCCGGGAGAGTCATTTCAGGTATAATCACAAGCTAATTTATATAAAGGCATAAAGACGAGACAAATGACGAGCAATGAGACTTTATAATAAGTACGCACTTAAAACTTCAACACGTAAGTTTGCATGCCAACTAGATACTTAATTCAACCAAGTTCTAAAGTAAACTATCCCTCCAAAACGTCTCGCCCGTTCTGCGCAACTTTAAGAGCTTTACCATGTCGATAAATTTTCCATTAACGTCAACACTATCTCTAGTGACTCAAGTTTTTAGTAAAATAGTTCTTTAGAGAGTGATGAAAGCTTAAAATAGTGCTACCTCTTATTATGCTAATCACAAACTAGATATTTATATTATACTGAAGTCATCAAACGTGCATTTGTATATTATTCTCACTGACAAATCGAATTGCCTCAACAAGATTAATGGCGGCAACACTTGGCGCTGAATCCACTTTATGAAATAATTTGCTATTGCAAATAAACAATTGTGTAACACAAATATTAACGTTACAATTTCGTAAAGGTAAACATGTTATGTTATAATTTTATTTGTTTTGTTTAAAACAGGTGCTATTTCGATGGCGATTGATGAGGTAAACGAAAAGCTGCTTGGCCCGATGGGTCACTCTCTAGATTTCGTCATCGCAGAAACATTTGGACAAGAAGAGGTCTCCATTCGGCAGGTGTGTTCCTTTTCAATAAATAACTTTTTCATGGACGTTAACTTGAAATCTGGAGAAGGAAATCTTGAGAAAGTATTCCAATTTAGTCCGTAGATACTTTTTTTCCAATCGGTTGCAAAATTACTTGGGAGTTCATTGGGAGTGCCCACTCACTCGACGACCATTATTCTTTCACAGGTTGTGAACACAGATCACTCCCGGGAAATGTTATATTATTGGTGATATCTTAGGGAGCTATTTTATTCTCCTATTCTCTCTAGACGTGATATTATTTTATCATCGAAAACGCTACAAAATTCCCTACAATATTTGATAGCTAGCAAAAACTGTTCTAAATCATATTTATTTGTAGCTGTTAATTTTTTTCCCGAATATTCAGAGCTCGTATTTTATTCTTCGTAAAAACTTCGCGTCGTGTACAAAACCTGTCACCATAATTCACACCAAACTTTATTACATATTGAATTATGGGTAATTCGATACGACAAGAGGATACAATCGATATTCGATAACATTTACGATATGACATGCAAGCTAGATAGGTCATAAGCATAAAAATAAAATGGTCAGTGCTAAAACTTAGGAATAGATCATAATTCGTAATTTTATGACAATCGGTGATAAGAATGAAACACTAAAGAAACAAAACTAAAAAATAGGAACATTGAAGCGATTCATTGTAACTAACCAGAGACTGAGACAGATAAGACAGTTACAGAACGCGCAGTAAGCTTGATTTTTATGGGCAATAGACCGAAGTTTAACAATCGTCATAACTCCATGGGACTGAACGTTCGCCTGCTCCGATATCATTCGAATTAAATCTGCAGTTTCTCGAGGAAACAAATCCCATTGAATTACTTTAGTTTAGCTGTAGAGCTTCGCATTGCTACTGCCTCATGATCCTTACGAATGAGGTAATTGTTCATCTGTCGTATTATCTTATCTAGTAAAAGGGTTACTTAGCTGTTACTGCCTGTTTATTCTCTAATCCACTTAAGCATTCAATCGCATTAAACTAAGCAGCAATATAAAATAAACCTTGATTTAAAACTGTACTTTGTTGCAAAGGCCACTGATAAACGCGGTTTATCTATCTGTGAAGCTTCAAACACATGATATAACGGATGCATCAACCAGAAATAAATCCATGGTTATTTCTGCAAAAAGCAATGACCCAGTAATGGTGGCCATCGAAATGCAAAACACGTGCATGTCATTGAAGCATCTTATTAGTTTAATTCAAGCCAGTCTTTGTTTCCAACCACTTCGGCGCTCGTGTGGACGTATATTACCCACTTACCTACAAATAGACATTACCAGTAAGTAATAACAATGAAAGATAGGTACGTATAGGTATGCAGGAGTGCAGGTAACAAATGTTACATACGAACAAGTTATGACGTCATTTTATATGAGTAACTATTTAGCTTTTTCCTGCGGCTTCGCCAACGAAGAGAACGGAAATTATCCCACAGGAATGTACTACCGGGATAAAAAAGTATTCTATGTCCTAAACTCCTAACCCAGGTTATGGTCTACCCATGTGCCAAATTTCATCCAAATCCATTCAGCCGTTTTAGCGTGAAATCGTAACAAACAAACAAACTCATTTTCGGAATTATAATATTAGTTAAGACTACTTCTATTATTACTTAAAAACTACACACATCAAAAGTGTCTAGGGATCAACATATATTTTTGCAATAACTTTTCTCCTGATTGATATTAATTAAAATTTTCTTTAAGGATTCATCAAATAAAGTGTTTTCGTTTGTCACAGTAACGATAAACCAAGTCACCTTTGCATTAATAAAGAAATTTGCCATTTTCCTAATAAAGGGATTTTTGACATTTGAACCACTAACATTAAAGTTCGAAAAAAAGACTGAAATAACAGTTTTCTTTAAAATTTTATTGGGTAACTTAAACAATTAATAATCCGTGTTTCTACCGCGAACACTAACAACACAAGAACATCGGTTTGGCATACTCAAAATGAGTTCATCCAAATCACGCTGTGGAATGGCCGCCCATGTTCGTTGCAACAACAAAAAAAGGTCTTCTTGCGACTGGATACCCTCCATATTCGGCAGAGCTCTTCTCTGTAGCATATCCCATGCATGCTCAATCGGGTTCAAGTCTGGCGACTGAGCAGGCCAGGGCAGGACATTGATGTTAGCTGCGGCGAGAGTCTGTCTTACAACTCTTGCGGTGTGCGGTCGTGCATTATCATGCATTAACTGAAATAAGGGACCGATTTGCACTTGTAGAGGAACGATGACGTCTGATACAATCGTCTCAGCATAAATTTGAGCGTTGAGGTTGCCTCTGATCCAAATCAACTCAGTTCTTCCGCCGATCCAAATACCCGCCCATACCATGATGGTTCCACCACTATAAGGATGGACTTCCTGGCAGGATTTTAATCGCTGTTGGCGTCCAGGGGTTCTCCAGTGTCGTATACGTCTTGTATCCGGTCTCATACCAAAACGAGACTCATCAGAAAAGCACACGAAACGCCATTGTTCTTCTGCCCAATTTCTGTGTTCAAGAGCCCATTGATATCGAATCCTACGATTGTGCATTGCTATAGGTGGTACCCGTAGCGGTCTTCGGGAATGAAGGTTCACTTCATGCAAGCGGTTTCTGACTGTTTGGTCGCTAATTAAGTTCCCTGAAGAGTGATGAAGCCTCACGGCTAACATCATGGCGGTTATTGTTGGAGCTCTTCGAGCTAAGATTTGAATGTATCGGTCTTGTCTCCGTGTGGTGCAGCGATACCGTCCTCCATGGCGCTCAGCCACGGTACCAGTGCTTCGGTAACGTGTCCAAAGTCGACTGATAACACTCTGACTTGTATTCAGAGCTGAAGCCACAGTACGTTGCCGGGAACCAGCTTCTATCATTCCCACGGCTCTGAGCATTTCTTCCCTGCTTAAATGACGTCGCTGCTCCATAATAACGTTGGTTTTAATCAGTAGTAGGGAAACAGTAGCACTAATAATGTCTTCAATGCGTTGTATGTTTTTATAGGGAAAATATTGACAGCTGATTTTCATCTTTTACTCGAATTTGATTCACAGTTCCTGATTCAAATTATGAAATGCACCAAAAAGGATCCATATAAATTTATAAAATCATAAATTTATTACAAAGCCACATCTCAATCTCAAGAAATCCGCATAAAAATGCTTGATCCCTAGACACTTTTGATGTGTGTATTAAGTAGGTTTAGTAATGGAATCAGGATATAACGTTGAACACAAATTACTGTAACTTTTCAGGGATGAGGATAAAAAGAGACATTCAGGGATTAGAACATTCCTCTGGTTCAGTATAAACGTCTAGTTAGTAATTTGCTCTTTTGAACACGGAACCGCATCGGCGGAACCTTGATCTCCGGCAAAAAGAATCTGGATTCCAGTCCAATACTTATTGAGCATAAAATAAAATACGGCCACAAAATCTTTTTACTGTGTATTGTGAAAGAGAGCAAGTAAAGAAGATTGGGTCACCATTAATGCCACCCTCAGGTCGAAGCCTGACGTATCAGCCCAGCTAACGCATAAAATGGTAATCGCGGATTCTTTTCCGACTCACTGAGATTCTTGTAAACGTATTTTCTTCGGAAAACTTTTATAAGTGCTAGATGTTTTCCAATACTTTTTTCCAAACCGATAAACGAAAAGTTCTGGGAAGACTGTTATAAAAGTATCTGTCTAATATATCAACTGACAAGATATTTTAATAATTTGTAATAGCAAGAAGTAGCGTTCTTATACAGATAGAGATGAAAGAGAAATCGCTCAATCTTTCTTTTGATCTCGATTTGTTTATACAAATGTATATCTTTCCAGCTCTGTATAAGTATCTGCATGTAGAACAGGAAACATCGAACATAAATTTCGCTGTTACAGGAAACACTATCGTTACAAACTTTTATCTATTAGGGGTATTTGTCTGCGAAATTGATGTTGTCGCGTAAAGTTGACGGTCGCGGGACTCGCGGGCTCGTCGCGAGGGTTCCGTAAAAAACGAGAGCATCAGTCGCTGTCTCTCGCATGCTTGGCCATGTCATTACACTGTACCCAGAAATCCTTGTAGGTTGCCGACAGAGAAAGTCACAGTAACCATGACCATACGCGCTGTAACGACATGTTATTGGCGTGCGAGCCTATGCAACACCATAACACTAGATTGGAAAGTGGCTTTGTTGGCACTTCAATACACCACGCAGGAATTTAGTACCTCTACCTACTCAAAGTCATTACGTTTCAGATAATACTATAATAGCTGTTTACATCTAGGTACAAGTAGAACAGTACGACGACTAATTGCTGCAAGTCATTATCGGTGTCCGTGTGCCCTCCATAATTGTAAATAGTAAAATATTCTGTTAGAGGAACCGTCAACTTATTTCTTGACTAATGGGCACTATTAACCGTTAGCGGGTTGTTTCCCTCTACAATAAATATTCTGTTTCGCTTGTTACAAACTTTTAACGGATAATAATGTTCCGTTTCCTCCGAACAGCTTGGCGTTCAGAAATGCGTAATGAATTACTTACTTAGGTTACTTGAGCCCTCTGACTGTGAGATATTTATTGATAAAGGATAACTGCCAGTAAGCGGAGAACAGAAAACTGGCATTAGGCAAATGTGGCTATAAAACGCTTAATAGGTAAAATAAACATGTACGAACAAGGCTATTTGGAACTCATGGCATGACAATCTTTCCTGACATTTGTTTGGAATTATCCTCACACCAGTGCAAGTTTTTAGAGAGGGTAAAGCTCCCTGAAATGCATTTACCAACCTTTTTAAAGGCTCTGACACTGATCATGAAAGTAATGCATGCAGGCAGGTAAACTAGGTAATGTAAGTAAATGCATCTACAGTACCTAAACGACTGTTTGGAATAAATGAGTAAATACAAAAATAAACTTTTTACGTAAACCTACCTACTTATAAAAGTCAAATGGTAATTGTAGTCACTCTTGGTTCTCTGATCTCCAAGAGAGCAAATAAACAGACGAATTCGTATTGCTTAAAGTGCGCTGTTCCAATCTGGCACAATACTTGTTTACTTACTATAGCACTACCTAGGAGTTCCAAGCGCACCTAAAATGCGCGATCTGTTTTCATTGTTTAGCTCTCAGCAAGTTAGGACAGGGTTAAAACCACATTCGGCTTTTAGCCACACACACGTAAGACACTTTAACAGATTGGTACTGACAAGAATAAGTTGAAAAGTGAATAACCTCCTCGTTTTAAAGTCGGTTAATTAAGACAGCCTTTTAAATGAAATTGCGGCGACGATGTTGGACATTTTAAAGTTGCATCGTTAAGTTTTTACAACTGCAACAGACGGCTTATGACAAAACTTATTTTTATGAGTCGCAAGAAGTTCCGGACGGGGTCTTCTTGCGGCTCGTAAAACAAGCCAAGAATGAAAACTTATTTTAAACAATTTAAGCCTGATGGTATTTCCCATCGGCGACGAAATTTCAAAAATGGTCTTGTTCTAGACCCAGTGGTTTAACACTTTCGACTCCACCCACTTTTCATAGAACTCATACATCATACCGCCATACATACCCGTATTGGAAGTGAACCCTCCGGGAGGGTTGCCGGCTTTATGGGACGTTCAACGGCATTAGATTTAAATCCTTGTTATAAAACACTGTAAAACGAAGTCAAATTGTGTTTTCAGGGGGTCTACTATACGTAGTTTGTAACCATGAACAAAAAAAATCAAAATCATTCAAATGGATGGGTTTAAAAACATATTAATAATAAATCTTGTCAAAATATACATCAGATTTTATTTTCACGGTTTATAATGAGCCCTCCGCGCTTGCTCCCGGCATCTCATATGCGACTAGGTGAACCCCCCAGGAGGGCTTCCGGCACTGAACGTGTAGCTGAGCGTTGTTCTTTCAGTGAATGAATGTAAGATTTTTATTAATTTGATACACAGCAGTATTCTTGTTCCACCTTATCTCTACAGCCTATTACAAATTCTGTGGTGTAACAAAGTGATTGCGTCCTACAGGTGGCGGCTTTGTGGGCAGCCAACGTGTCGGCGTTCATCGGACCGCAAGAGACATGTGTCCACGAAGGGCGCATGGCCGCAGCTTTCAATCTGCCCATGGTTAGCTACGTAAGTACCCTTCGCTAAAGCTACGTTGAAATGTTGCCCCTTTTATCAACGTAAAGGTAAGAGGAGAAGGTGTAATGTATGTGTTTAGCTAAACCATCGTGTAAACTGGTCCTAACTCCAAACATTCTGTGAAGTTCTGAATTCCTGTCACAGATATTGACATGACATGAAAGGAGTTTTATTTTCAAACGCTAATGTTGTTAAACATCCATTACGATGTCTCATATTCATGCTCCATCAGTGTTCCGAGCCCAAGTTGATCGATCAACTGTCAAAATGCAATTTAGCTTTTATCGATTCATGTATTCACACACTTTACCTGAATCACGACAAGGTTATCGTGTTTAAAAGGTTTTGACATTAAGTGGTTCTAGAGGTATGAATGAATGCTCCCAATACCTACTTAAACAAACAAACAGCTGATAACAGAAACAGCTGAAATGTCTTAAAACAGATAGTGGAATTAATCACTTAAAACAAATCCGGACGGTGAAAATTCCACTTTAAATGTACGAAACATAAATATTAAGGAGATATCTTATAGGAACGGAACTCAGCTGCGGCTAACAATGAAACTTGACATCTTCAATAGGCAGACTGCCAAGAGTTTGAAAAAAGAACAATATACGTTATTGATGTCGAGTTGAAGGCAACGAAACTGCAAATGCAGTCACTGTTTTATGTTAATGTAATCACATTAACAATCGAGGGACAAACTTCACGAAGCAGAAAGATTGTGTACGGTACTCTGCATTTAGTATTTGGTGGGAGCAATAAAGCTGGGTTGTCAGATGACGATTAGCGCTCGTTGTAATCGCTGTAAACATACTTACTGTGTATAAATACTGGGTACCGTAGTCCATGTAAGCATTTTCGAATTCTCTTTAATTACTGAAATTGTTTTTTAATACTAATGACTAATGTCATTTCTCCTATCGCCGACAAGTTTGCTGAAGGGATTTTTACGCCACTTTTAATCCTTCCAGCAAAAATCCGTGTAAGGCAACCCTTTTTTGAAGTTGTCTTTTATAATCCTGACGAATTTTAGTTAATCCTTTTGGGTCATTTTCCTGTCACGGGGGTTTGGGCCTGCGTGCAACTCACCCGCATGCGTGAGTTATCCCGCTGCAGGCACCCGCAAACTCCTCGCATCTCACGTGCTTGTGGTAAGCATGACAGGACAATTATGTATGTATGCGGGCGCCGCGCTTGCGGGCCAGACACGCACGCGGACACAAATCGGCATGACAGGAAAAAGGCCCTTATTTGAATCAGTTTTTCTTTGTTGTTTGTCCTACAGTACTGCCGCGATGTTGCCAGCTCGAACAAGCGCGTGTACTCCACGTTTGCGCGCACCCGGCCCTCGGACATCGACATCTCCCGCTCCGTGGTCGCCGTGCTCACGCATTTCAATTTCATGCATGTAAACATTATAACAATACATTTCACTTAGCTCATTCACTTATTAGTAATATTTTTTCTTTGGAACTTCGATTTATAAAGGTCAATTGAACTTTTACTTATATCTTCGGTCCTATCTTCAAAATAATCAAATAATGTCCCTTTTGATAATACATAATATATGTATTACTTACTTATGTAATTGAAAATTCTTTTATTGCTTTTTTAACATCTTATCCTGTTCCCACAAATCCCTTATTGCTGATTTTCTTTGATAAATGATAAATTATCTAAGAGATTTGAATATCTAACCGTAAAATTGAATCGTTCCTTTATGTCATTTTGTATTAAATTAGCGCTTCGTAAATGGCAGGATAAATCCACCTTAGAATACTTATTCAAGGCACAATGGCACACGTAAAATTTAATCGGAGAGGCAACCGGATGGCGATTGGTAATCTGGGTCTTGAAGTTATACCGATCCCCCGTACCTACCGTCCGAATGGACACCAAATGGGCGGGGGCGAAGATATATGGTGCGGGCATAACATTTTTTTTTTATGATATTGCATTCAAAATTTAAGCTCTAATTCTAATCAATGCAATCCGGTTTTGACAAAATTAACCCTCATTTTCAGTGAAAATCATAAAGGGGTTTCAAGAATTAAATAACGCGTAAGACATTATTTCAATTATAACGATGTTGGGGGGTGGCAATTTTCTTTTTACTATATTAATAGGATATAAACTTGAAAGCAACCGCATTTCCATCGCGTTGCCTCGTTCAAAAAAAAATATTTTGCCCCCTCCCCCATATCTTCTCCCCCGCCCATTTGGGGTCCATTCGGACGGAACGGGGGGGTTTGGTATCACTTCAAGACCCAGATTACCAATCGCCATCCGGTTGCCTCTCCGATTAAATTTTACGTGCCATTGCTTTGACTAACTCTACAAACTCAAACTAATCTATCTTTCATTCCGCAGGTAACTTTCGTGTACCTAAAGGCTCCGAACCACGACTTTTCACGTTTAGCGCTTGCAATAATAGCGGCGGCGAGGGAAAAACAAATATCAGTCCGCACTGTGCAAGTGTACAGACAGCCTTATTACTACGAAAACAGACGGGAGAACTTCACTCGTAACCCGTTCCTGGACATTGTTCGGGAAACGTACAAAGATACCAGAAGTACGTATCAACATAATTATTTACATTGACAATGAGCTCGCTGAAACATTTTCCAACTAAAATATTGTGTTTTGTTGCAGTATACGTCTCCGTTGGATATTATCACGATCACATCGGATTAATGTTGGCTCTGGATGCTATGCAGCTGCTGGATTCGGGTAAGTGAAATTTATACACGGTGCTCTTTCAGCTAGCTTGGTAAAATTTTCAGGGATGAATGGGTAATTATTAACTTGTAAAAAGAGCAGACCAACCTTAGAGTATGGAACATAATTATAACCACAAGTAATTAGGTAAACATTACGTCCTCTGCAAAGCAGCTCTATGATGAATATTCACGTATTGCTCTCATAAAAACGTATTATACTGTTCTTTCTTTTTTGGACTGCCTCGGTCTAGTGGTCGCAAGCGCTACTGCTGAGCATGAGCTCCTGGGTTCGATTCCCGGGTCGGGCAAAGTGTTATTGGGTTTTTCTATCTGGAATTTCTCACTAGCAGCTCGGACTCTGGATTTGTGCTTGGTTTATGGCAACAGGCTCGCCCCCTATTACATGGGACTTAATCATAACTAGCGAAATGTGGGTGTGCTATAGGTACACCTCTGCCCAACCCTACGGAGAAACGAGGCGTGATGTTATGTTTATGTGAATATACTTTTAGGGTTCCGTACCTCAAAAGGTAAAAAAGGAACCCTTATAAGATCACTCTCTTGTCCGTCTGTCTGTCCGTGTGTCACCGATTTTATCAGGAACGGGTGGACCTAACTAGTTGAAATTTATTTCTAATGCACCTAGTTACCATGTTTTCCTGTCTCTCATCCTTCATATATTTTTTCTATTAGCATCAATCTTGCTCTCCCTTTCCCAACGTGAATAAAACATTTTCATCACAAAGAACACGGGATTCATATCGTCCTATTTATCGGTGTTGGCATCAAAAGAAAACTTCCCTGATTACTGAAATAATATGAAAGCATTTACCGAAGCTTGGGCAATATCAATACGGTAAACCTTATCCTACTCTGAAACTGAAGGAAACTTTCAATATCTTTCATTTTCTTTGGGAAAAAATTTTTTCTGTCGAAGAATCCAATTCTAATCAAAGCATTTATTTCAATTAAACCATTTACAGGCACTTTTGTATTGTCAAGGAGTCGGTCAGATAGTTGACGCTAATATAAAGCCCACTAAGTATAATCCGTGCTTTCTCGGCCGTCTGAAGTTAAGAAATAAGAATATAATATTTTTCTTCTATAAGACCTGTAGTTGTGTAAATCTACTCATATCTACATTATACAAAGCACCCTATTAGCGTTGTACAGCGATATATCAAAGAGTGAGTGTGCAAGTGAAAAGCTTAACTACGTGCGTGATTTCCATAAGCTCGCGTGTGATATATTTGTCTAGATCTTCTCTTTGTTAGCCTGACACCAACCCCCATTATTCGACGAGGAAAGTTTACCCGCGTTATTCATCCTCAGTTTTCATGGTACATTAGAAATGAATATGAATACATGCATAAACTTAATACTTATACTTAAGGTGAAACAATTTGATATTTTTTCCATACAAATTTCGGAGCGGTTTTACTCCACTGTTTGATATCGTACATTCAAAGTTTAACATGATATCGTTAGGTCTCATTAGTAATTTTGTCTGTACGGAAGCAGAATAGTAAAATAAAAAGCCATTAAAAAGTTATAAGCCAACAAAGATTCGTTTTTCTTGCTAATTTTAGCGCAACTTTGGGCGTAAATAAGTAATACAAGAAGTGTGAAATCTCGAAAACAAAATCCGTACCGACACAGCAAAATTATCGAAGATTTCAATTAATTTTATTTCTAATTGATTCATGCAGTGGTTTTTTAATAAAACTCCATTTTCCAAAGGACTTTTCGTAATTTTTTACGCGCTCTTTTTACTAAAATCGATCGGTACGGTGTTTCTGTGCGTGCGAACTATACGTTGTTCATGTAGATCAGCTTCTAACTGCTCATCACTGATACTATTTCTGTCGGACACGATGCCAGGTGAGACAGCGTGGTTTTTGGCCATGCCCACCATTGAGTTCGAGCCCGCGACTAGTTCCACCTTAATACTTAATACCCTACTGGCTTTCGCCCGCGGCTTCGCCCGCGTTGAGGTCGGAAATTATCCCATAGGATCGTACTACCGGGATAAAAAGTATCCTATGTGTTAATCCAGGTTACAAACTATCTGTGTGCAAAATTTCATCCAAATCCGTTCAGCCGTTTTTGCGTGATTGAGTAACAAACATCCAAAGTTACAAACTAGTAGTAGGATTTCACATTTATAATATTAGTAGAATAGTGGGATCTATCTGTTTCTTCGAATATTAAAATTAACGCTCGTAGAAAGCTTAAAAAGCTTAATCTGCTACCTGATCCTTTAGCATGAAAATCTCAAGTGAAACAAAATATTCTCCTCCACTTACTAGATATATCCTAGAATCTGTTTCAAATAAACAAGGCCAGAACCTATAAAAATGTAAAAATGTTCACTCAAATGAAAATATCAACACATGGCTAAAAAAATGTTCCCGACAGTGTATCAGAGCTATTTTAAGGTTTTCCTGAAACGTATAACACGAAAATAGAAAAGAGGAGCAGTCATGTTTGTGACAGATAACTAATAAACGGAATCTATTTATTATAACACATTTTAATGACATGTTTGTCTATGCGTCTGAATGATTGACGATTGTGCAAAAAGTAGAGAAACAATAAAAATCGACGATGGAAAATAAATTTTCTTTTCAAATGATAAAAGGCTTAGATCAGATCTTGGGAATGTAATAAGCTTAAAGACCTTAGCGAACTATTGAAAAGGTTACTTGAGGAAGCATTGCGGGTCGTCGAAGCGAGCACTAAGTATTTGCCTCGCGAGAGCACATCCATCACGTGACGAGCAAATATTGTAGCTCCACAGAAGCGCTACTATTCAATTTACACCCGCTTTTCACTATTATGTGAAGATAATATATTACGGATATATCAACAGCAACAAATCCAATAACACTATATTTTTTTAACTCATCTTGTTCCGCTAGTTTATGGATCATGGCGTCCTAATCATTATTCAGTGACACGTTTAATAAGCCTTGGGAAGATAAACAATGGTTACAGCTCTTATCATGGACCGCCAGATAAGTATTTAATCCATAGAACGTATGAACTATTATTGACAACTGGATATTTAACAATCTCAGCTAAATATTCCGCTCATTTTCAGTTTGCCAAATACAAAACTCGGAAATGTAAACGTTTTGAGCGTCATTATTTTGTTTCGCGCGCAGTTTGCACCACAGACATTAGCGTTAATACCCAAATATGGCGGATTTTCATGTGAAAGCACAAACTCTGGCAAATAATATTTGCACAAACAATTTTCGTGCGCATAGCGGCCATTACAAGAATGAATGCTAAATGGATTATTAAATTTTAAATAGAAGCGTGTCGGATTCTATGAAACCTCGGTGTAAACACGAAATAAAGGAATACGTCTTTTGTCTTTAACTTTTACGTAAATCCAGATGAAGTAACAACAACAATAGCACGAGATGGATGATTAAATTGGATATTAAATGTGTCTGGACTGTTAAATCCCGACGTTGATGCTAAACAAAAGAATATGATTTTCAACTTAATATTAAAGTTAACACGCGGCATTGGTTTATGAAACTGAAATTGGGAATTAAACTTTTGTTTTGTTTCGTACCGTTACAACTCCCTCTTTATCTTTCCCTAAATATGAATGCCTAGTCCATTGCGCCTGTTGTACCCCAAGAGTTAGAGGGACGCGGACGTCGTTCACGTCCGCGTCCCTCTAACTCTTGGGGTACATTCATCCTAAAAGTGTGCAACGTCGCAAAAACCTGTCAAATATTTACCTGTCTTGATTAATTTAGGAAATAAGAACGGCGAACTAGTGAACTAGAATATTAATAATGAAATGCAATTATAATAGGTACTGAATTTGATGTTGTAACCGTTTTCAGTGTAAAAAAGGCATCTGGAAAGTTTTCAAATACTTTTTTTACATCTATAACGAAATATTCGGTGTTATTCCATATTTCTTATTTCCATACAGTACCTACTATAGCCAAATTACTCAAAACAGGCGCAATATTTGACAGCTATTTTCGACGTAGCCCATTGCACTTTCTGTATAAACGTTCTTATGTTATGTTTGCTATACCTGGGAATCTAACCCAGGCATGGGCGTACCCAGCTTTTGGCCCAGGGGGGGGCAAATCAGAAATTCCACCCCCCACTCCCCCACATGTTTTACAGAGTTTGCTATTGCTGCTGCGTTCGTGTATTTTTAAACAAAAATTAATTCAAAATAATATATTGTAATTGTAAAGGAAGTCTTATCGTGACTGTAACATAACTTTTATCCACAACAGTACTTAGACATACAAAATCCAGGGGGGGGCAGCTGCCCTCCCCTGCCCCCCCCCCCTGGGTACGCCCATGATTACCCAGGTCAGATATATACTGGGCAGACCAGATACTATATACTGGGCAGACCAGATACTCTACCAAAGGCAGTTTCCTTTATATTCTTCCATCCAAAAAAAAATTAAAACAATATCTTATCTTCACAGGTGAATACGCAGCCATCGGCGTGGACGTAGACAAATACGAATCAGAAGAGGCAATCCGGTACCTCTCCGGTCCTCTACGTAAGGAGCCAGGTCACCGGACTCCACAAGCATTTCGCTCATACATGTCAGTAGCCCCGTCACCCTCTCCATCGTACCCGGTCTTCGCCAGAGAAGTGAACATGAGGCTGCAAATGCCGCCTTTCAATTTCACCAATCCACTACTTACTTTTGGTGGAGGCAAAGTGGTGAGTACCTGCTTAGTTTGTACAAGTTTAGCTAAGCTTCATAAAGAAAATATTTCAAACTTTCAGTCATAAAAAAAACGGCATAATGAACTCGTTTTCACATTATGATTATTGGGTGATATTTATAAGAAATCGAAATGTAGAATCTGTTTTTCTACGTCTGTAATAAGGTGCTGTAAAAACGAAACTAGTATTTTTTTTGTTTAACCGTATCCAGAATTCACGTCTAATAAAAACATAATGTAGCAAAAGATATGAGGAAGAAAAGTCGTTAAGTCGTTCGTCATTGTTTAATTTAAAGATTTAATTTACTGTTTCTTGGCAATGGAAACACACTGCTGCCCTGACGTATCATTAACACAACTATAGAAGTAACATAATACATTGTCCACCTAATACAGGATGCGTTAATTAAATGAATGAAAATTGCATCTGACACATTGGCACAGTAGGTACATAAATACAGGGTGCTATAAACTCACACGAACATGGAAATGACTATATTTAGAGCAAATTATGCAACGCGTCCATTTTGCTCTTTTGTAATTAAATCTGCATCCTCAAAGTATAATTAGTTCAAAGGTAAAGAATGAGTCGTCCCCGCAGGAGGAACGTTTTAATCTAATGAAGTCCGACTTACACACTGTTGCGTGAAGTTCTTTCATTCAGATTTTTGCACTGTGTTATCATTTGTTTTGTAGGTTAAAAAAAGGACAAAATTAAATAACAACGGCGAACAGCAGCCCCTTTACTAGAAGTGATTACTATAAATCTTCCTCCGGATCAACAACTCATCTGAAGTCTTAATTCATGAATATTATGGGCTAGAGGCTCGGTTTAACCTACGTGTTTTATTCGCAGATGACATCTCTCTTCTAGTCTCATGTCAGAACAACCTAAATTTAAATGAAGAACTACACTCAATCCTCACCAAAACTATCACCTGGATGAACGCACACAACCTTGAAATTAACTATTCTAAAACTAAACTGATTACCTTCCATCCCCATCAAAAAACACCTCTAAATATAGATTTTACTTTTAATGGTTCAAAACTAGAAGTTGTAAAAGAATTTACCTTACTTGGATTAGATTTAGACACTCATATAAACTGGAAAACTCACATACAAAAACTTAGATCGAAAATTTCAAGTTTTTCATACGCTCTCCGTGAAATTAAAAAAACCACCAATCTTCAAACAGCACTCACCACCTACTACGCGTATGCTTATGCATGGCTGAGCTACGGCGTTACCCTTTGGGGAAACAGCACGGATGTGCCAACACTATTGACACTCCAAAAGAAATTAGTCAGGATCATAGTAAACATCGAACAAACTGAAACCAGCTGTAAACCTCACTTTCAAAATTATAATATTTTAACCCTCCCCAGTATATACATATTAGAGACATGCAAATTTGTTCGTAAAAATCAAGAATTTTATACAAAACGCGAAGACATACAATCACGCTACACACTTCGACATAAATCTAGACTAAACATTCCAACTTCTCGGCTAAAAATACATTCTACAAGTCCGTATGTAATGTCAATAAAAATATACAATAAACTACCGGAATTAATAAAAAAAGAAGAAAAACTGAATATATTTATAAAAAAACTAAAACTATTTCTAATAAAAAAATGCTATTATAGTTTAAACGAATATTTCAACGATAAATAAAATATAAGTATATTAAGTATAACATTTTATTCATAAGGTATATAATGTGTATTTTAAATTAACAACTAACATGAACTTCCAAAACTAAAAATAATTAACCTAACTTAGGTAACTAAAACTATTAGGAAACAAACAATAAGGCATCGAAAAATTCCTCCGCATCGCTGTCGACTGGTAATGTACCCAAGAGACTGGCGGAGCTAATTAAGTATTGAGTAAACTATTTATGTAAAATAAAAAGAATTAAAAATAACCTAATATAATACCAAATATTAGATTTAGTTCAAAAGACTGATGATAATCTAAGTTTTTTCAAAGCTTCCTCTCTCCTACTATTTTGCTGTGCCCGACAGGGTCCATAATGATCACATATAATTTTAACTTACCACCTAAGTAGGTACACATTGTGGAATGCAAATAAAGTATTGAGTATTGAGTATTGAACCTTTGATTAATTAAAAATAGGCAGATATGAATATGAATTAGACAATGTAGTTTGTAAATAAGGAAGTAAATTGGTAGATTAACACCTCTAGCTTAATTTGTGTTTGGTTAAAGCGACCCGGAAATTTTACAATCCTACACATAAAATAGTAGAAGGTAGGCATTTTACCTGAACACCGGACCCCGCCCGGTTATCTAACCCTCTAAATGAGTTTTCGTTATTTCACTGCCTTTTTGACCGGCTATTCGACCCCTAAATGAATTCTCCTAAAGTTGACACCAAGCTTAATAGCTTTCCGGGCTTACCGCATGTGAAAAAAGGTCGCCTTCGGTTCATTAATTTTGATTTAAAATGAAGAAGTTTGAACTTAATTACAAGACTTAATTATATAAAAAATACAACTTGTAAGATACCCATTTTTCTGGTAGGTATTGTTAGGAACTTTATACAAGGTGGAGACGACAATACAACAATAAACTAAACCCCGTGGCCGACGCCGTGCCTCTAATGACGTTCCCAATCTGCATACAAAAATTCAATCGAATATATTCAATAGTTTAGTCAACATAGCTAGTAGAAGATCGGGAAGATCCATACTAGTCGGCTCGGGTTTAGGTAAAAAGTACCTAATCGAAAGTTTTAAGAAAAGGAAAGTGACTTAGTTTTAAACACACATCATCATAATTACAATAGATCCCAGTGGAAGCAGCATGGCTACACGACTCCGTGTGGGTGTATGCGCGTGCACTTGCAGAAGCGCTGACCAGCGGCGAAGGACCGCGGGACGGCAGGGCCATAGCAGCAAGGATGAGGAACACCACCTACCACAGCGTTATGGGGTAAGCAGATAATGAATTAATAGATTGAAAGCTGATCTATCTGATACAGCGTTTCCTTTGATTGATCCACAACTTTGTTGGGGTCGGTTTCCACTCCAGTCTAACCGGATGCATCTGAATACCAGTATTTTACATGGAGCGCCTGCCTATCTTACCTCCACAACCCAGTAACTGGGTAATATGATACCCCTTGGTAAGACTGCTTGTCAGACTTTCTGGTTTCTGACGACCCGTAGATAACGACTATCAAAGATCCACGAATGACGGTTTCCGAGGCACGGAGGAGTCTCGGAATGTAAAGATTGCGGCTGTTATTACTTAGCCACGAGCTCCTCCCGATATCATAAAATATTATCCAATAAGGAACTTGTTGAAAACTTTTTTCAGGAATTACTTTTCAGTAAAGAAAATGTGTTATCAGACCAAGATCAAATTACTTCAATTTTCGCGCATGATTGCTGAAAATTAATGTAATTTTCAGCTCCAATCAGAGATAAAAGCGGTCGCCTGAAAATCCGTCCAATTCCTTCTACCACGAAGTCGGATAACAAACTGGCTTACCCTCTGGTTAGGTAACTGCGACGTGCTTCTTTTGTGAGACACATCTTGCCGTTTGTGGCTTAGGTAACAGAATTAGGAGCGACCGAGCGCTATTGCCGATCGCTTAGATTGGCGAAGGATCGGAAAAGCGAATTCTGTTCCTAACGATAGGGAATTCGGAACTAATTTACTTTAGGGATACATTTACATACATAACCTCACGCCTTCTACACATTGGGTGTAGGTAGAAACTACAGAACGCCAACTGCTATAATCCTTATACTCCTTTACTTTAAAGACACATTTAAATTGAGAATAATTGAAAAGGCCAATAACAGTTGCATGTAGGTCGTACCGTTGTCGTGCCTTATTTTACTGTTGAACTTCAAAACTTCGTGCCACGCCACATTTTACCAACTGCGTGTTTTCGTGCAGCGTTAGTACTTATAGTTTTACATTTACACCATTTCCTCTTACAATATGTTGACATTAACAGGTCAAAGCTCGGCCTATGCTTTGTTTGTTATCTTAGTTTTAATTAGCTGACCTATTCGGGTTTCTAATCGTTAAAAGCCTCGTTTATTGTTACCGCAATAAAAGCTAAGAAATGTTTTTTAATGGCTTTTTTGGTCGACGTTTTTTATATGTTTGCTCTTTGCATCAGAGTCCATCTATCGTTTAATAAACAGGGTCTTATTCAATTAGAAGACTAAACACAGACGTGATGGGAATCGATATCATAATGACTATAAAACGAGCGAGCCTTAGGTACACTAGTCGCATATACAGGGAGGCAGGGGTTACCATGGATTCAGTACATGATTCTGAACCCCCCTGCGGTGATATTTTTCGTCGTTTATTTTTTTTTTAACTACTGTTCTATACATTTTAATCGCGTAGGTATTGCAATTTTCAGCGTTGAAATTTTTCGGCGGTTATATAATATTAGAGGGGCCGAATGGATTAATTGGTCCCCTACCAGGAGACCAATGGGCACCTATAGTATAGGGGCCGAATCTACAACTTTTATGCTGGGGGACGAATTTTAGGGGACGAATGGGCTCTGACCCAAAAAAAAATATAACCGCCGAAAAATTTCAACGCAGGGGTGTTCAGAATCATGTACTGAATCCATGGTAACAGGCTTTGCGTCGATGTCCCGGACACCCTGTATGATGTGTAACATCAGACATCTCATCTTAGTAATAAGCAACATTAAGGTAATAAGCGGGCCTCGTCCAGATCATTTCTGACGGCCAACTCTAGCACCTCGCGCGCTCATTGGTCACATCAAATAGCGCGTGTTTCCCCGACTTCCTGTGACACACTTCCGTCCCTTTCACAAAATCACTCCCACAGGTTTGATTATTTAGATTTTGATTTTAGGAAAGCGAGAGGAAAGATGTTGACACATCAAAAGGATTATTCAGACTGATAGACAGACAGACAGATTGACAGATTGTCAATCTCTGAAACTCATTTATAAAATACATAAGAAATGTTTTTTAAAGTGAAAACTCCTTTATGCGCGTTGAGCACTTTTTTTGTTGACAGCGCACTCTGTTTTTTTAATGGAACTACAGCTTCCGTTCTTGTACTGACAACAAACCACATAAATTCCTGACATTTTCGTTAGATGGCGTTACTTAGTTTTCACTTCTATCGGCAGTACCCAAAGACTGATCCACTTGTTTTTTTTTTAATATGTGATACGATAAGTCCTCATCTCTACCTACTATCTTTCTATTGCTGTGCCGGATAGGGTCTACGATTGTTTCTCAAGCAAATGTTTACCACTTAAGCACATAATAATCATTGTGAAATGCAATAAAGTATTGAGTATTGTCTCATCATTTCAAGTTACACTACCGGTGGCCGTTTAGGTAGGTACTCTGTACTCAGCTGTAGCTTATACTCGCAATTCAGAGTTTAGAAAATCTTTTTTTATTTTGTTTTTATCGTCATTAGATAACGATTCCCATCACGTTTATAAAGTTTCGCCAGCTATTTTAATTTGACCCTGTATGAAGCTATAGCTATACTTCATACGATCAAAGAAGGACTGTCATGAGTTCATGACCTACGTGAACGGTTGGACAGTAAATTACAAAACATTGTTCAGACATCTTTCAAATACCTACCAAGTTCCTACCTATTATTGAGCTATTAAAGTGACGAGTTTTTCCTAATGTTCAGGTACTGGGTGCACATGGATGAGCATGGCGACGCTGAGGGCAACTACACTCTGCTGTCCACCGACCCAGCAAGACCGCCTGGCCTCTATCCTCTGGCAGTGTTACACAAGTCCGCACCGGTAATCTATAAAGGAACATAAAATTATAAAGTTTATGACAAGTTTCATGCCACTTTTCGATGAATTTCCTTAGAGACCTGTCACTTCTGTGTGTCTCGATCTATCATTGTACTAACATTTTTCAGAAAACAGTTGGGTATTATAAAAAAGGAAGGTTGACCAGTGATACAAGAATCGGTAGTTCGGTATATATGTATCACAGTATCACAGAACATTTCATAACACGTTGTCAGCAATGTACTCTTATGTATTCTGACTCACTTTGGTATAATGACACTGCATAATGATTCATTACGGCCATTACAGTTAACAGACAGGTGATACATTGCAACTATTCATCACAGTACGAACTAATTTAAGCTCGCCAATAGTTGTTATACTTACTATTGGTTTTCCTGCCAATACGGATGGCCGTTTCTGGAATACTGAATTTCAATTTCAAACCTGTAGGCAATGCAATACATCAAGTCGGTATTTCCGTTAACACAAAAATTTGTAACAAATCGCTGTGCAATAAGACCAATTTTATAAAATATTCGCATAAAAACACTTACATCTATATGTAAATAGATTCGTTATCAAATATCCGAAACACGTACGCACAACGATACTCGACGTGCCCCGAATAAACGGCATCTTTTAACCGTTTACGTCACATTTTGGCTTGGGAGATGCACTTTGGTGCCAACCGACGTATGGATTCAAATCTGAAGACGCTAAGGTCCTTTAAACTGGAACAATCTGTAATCCTATAAGCGTTTCAAATATTTACGCACATGTCGGTAATTTATATTCGCAACCTATTTCTACAGCAATCCGTTTGATCTACCAGGAATTTCACGGCAATTTGTTTAACACAGAAAAAAGTTTAGTTCGAGGAAATCTTACAAATAGTCATTTCTCGCAGGAAGTGCGATTTCTACGGGAGATGGAGTGGCCAGGCGGCCAGGTGCCCCTCTCCGAGCCGCCTTGTGGATTCAGAGGAGAAAAATGCGTCAGTAAGTGACTCTAGTAAAAGCTTTTTTAACAAAGAACGCCTTCACAGGACACCCGTTGTCTTGAAGATTGTATTCACTTTCCCCTTAATGCGCAGCGTATGTTGGAAGCTAATAGAATCAGCAAGTGGGCTGGAGCACTCCATTACCAGCGGCAGGCGGAACGGACTTCAACGGACGCGACCATTTTGTTTACTGGCGATCTAAAAAACTAATATGTACTGTTAGAGCTCGGGTCGGCATTAAGCGCAAGGTTTGTAAGCGACAGTAAGTGGGGTGGGTCGTAAAAGCGTCGTTACGAGTCGTAGTGACAAGCAATGCGGAGCAGCGGCCATCGGGCGCACGCGACGCCCGCTGCGCCGACATCGCTGCCTAATGCTTACTACATAAGTACATAGCTTCACACTATTGCTGGACCTACATAGTTGCTACACGAAAATACTTTAAGGCACCTCATATAGAGCTTTCTAAGTAAGTCTTAAACAAGGCTTTCAGGTCATGCCGGAAGTCCTTTAAGTTTGGGCCAACCAAGTTAATTAATGTGACAACATGGTACTCCGAATTTTGTAATTTTACAGTTCGTATTTGTGTTACCCTTTTATTAAAATAGATTACGTATGTTGAACATTATACTAGTAACAAATAATTTTCATTTGCTTTCTGAATTTTGAGTAAATCGTGAAATCCTAACTAATAACTATGTTTATTAGTTACATTCCTAACATACAGGCAATTTAACAGTCTATTTACGTTTTGTTACGCTGTACAAATACTCTATTTACTACAGGAACTTTGTTTGAAAGCTCTCTACCAACTTATCCACCAAATTATCCTATAGTTTGGTGGTGATTAAGCCACCCTATACCAAGAGTTCCATTTTAAGTAGATATATTTATGCTATTCAATGAAGAACTACCTACTCATCATATTCCTGTGAGGTCATTCGTTGATAATAGGATTTCCATCCATAAGTCGAGAATAATAAATTTCGTTTTTTTGCAAAGAACTTTGTGTCCATTTCAATTTGCAGAGCTTTATTGACACAGAGCCTTTTCTTGAAAAGGAATTGCACGAAGGAAACGAGCCTTCATTCTATTAAGCGATAGTGGCTAGCCAGTAGCCTGGGGCGTGCGTAATAGTCGGCAGTGCCCTTTATGTCCCTTGAGAATGTAAACGATTCAAACGATATGAGGGAAATAAGTGGTTGCTTTTATTTAATTAAAATCCAAACTAGTTTTTGATATCTTGGGATTTTATTTTATTCTTGCTGTAGATTGGGTAGTAGCACAGGTTAGTAGATACAAAAGAAAAAGGTATTTCTAGAGAGATAGAAGTATGTACCTTATTGCTAAGTTACTACCTAGTACCTACCAACATGGGTCCGGTAGGTTTATTTTTAGGTGCATCTTCAGCTCCATGAAGCGAACTCGATCATTTTTGCGGTTCACCTCGGATATGTTATGTTATCGTTTGTCCATTCATACAGAAAGAGAACTTAACTGTGTCAAGTTATAAATAAATAAAATAAATAAAATAAAATAAATTGTGTTTCAATTCAGGCAAAATACCCATATACAAAAAATAGAAATACAAATTGAAATTAAAATGGAATAAATAAGTTAAAACATTAAAAACCATCATTAAAAATCATCATCATTAAAAATTATCAATACAATTATCATTACAAATTATCATTAAAAATCATCATTAAAAACTATCATTAAAAATCATCATTAAAAATTATCATTAAATAAGATTATGTATCACAATAAATTATTATTTGTCTTCAAAACAAAGTTAGTCTTTCGTCATTTTTTATTCTCGTTTAGGTGAACAGAGATCCAGTGCACAAATATGGGACTTGCTAGATTGCACGAGACAGCCCTCAAAATGCTGTTACTGGAGCGCCTCAAACTTTGCCAAAAAGACGCGACCCTCGACCTCATGATGGCGTAAAAATCCGGGACTCTCGCTTCGGCGAACATGCTCGAGGCACTACAGCATCTTGGCAGTTTCATAAGGGTTCGGTAAGCATTATTGTACTGAACCCTTAATGAACTGTACATCTTTTTTGTGAAGTTGCACCAGAGTTGGCAGGTGTACATAGACAAGCAATAAGCTCTGAACAGAGTGTTTTTACGTCCTTGGTGCACTTCACAAATTTGCGCGCGAGCATGTTATATAAAGAAGCTTATGAATTAAGATAGAGTTAGATGCAAGAGCGGCGAGCGAAGCAAGCTAGACAATGTAAGCACCCCACCTTATGGCCGATTTGATTTTCGGAAATAGGAGTTCGGTACTTGACTATTGCATTCAGATTGTAAATTGGATCTCGCTTCGAATAGGTTAAGTTCTTTATTATTGTGTTAACATTTAGAACTAAGGACATATCTGAAAATATGTGAATGTTTTGCTTTAGCTCTGAATGTGTTGACACCCATATTTTATTTTGAAGCCAGGGAGGTGCAAGGGCACCCCTTTGCACACCCCTCCCGGCGCCCATGCCCTACCTACCTACGTTTGAAAGATCGTTTGAAGCAAAGGAGAAATATTTCCTTTTCTCCGAGTCTTTTAAATGTACTTTGTAATATGGTCCAACGCACTGCAAGGAATTCAGCACGGTTCCTCGAAACTAGCAATAAATTGAATAAAAACGTTTAAAGCAATTAAAATTCTACAAAGCAAACTGTTTCCATCGTTAAATTGAATTCTGAACTTCATTATGACGTTAAATTCCGTTTTCGTTTCGCTAATTCACTAAACAAATAATGAAGTCGAGTTAGGATTAAATGTTTGTAGCAAAGATTAAAGTCATGTCATTCACCTCGGCGTTGTTTTGAAGTGTACTGTATCTTTTAGTCAATCTGGTGATCTACGGACTACTAACGAGTAGTTTGGTAGGAGCTGACTGTCTTTAACGACATCATAAACTGAACCTAAACTCCTGCCATCAAGCACACTAACTAGTCAATGTCTCACAACACAATGTGATCAAAATAGTAGCGTTCGTAGTGCTTCAACTTCAAATAAAACTAACTTTGTTACTTCAAATTCCTCTTTGGTGGTCCAACTGACTATAGGATTGTAGGTTTCTAAATCCATAAAATTTTATTTTTAGTTTGTAAAATTGTAACGACTTTATAAATAAATTATTATTATAATTTTTTTTTAGCGCTCAAACTTGATTAGTGGCTGTTATTTAAAACTTAATTGTAGGTACTTGGGTACTGTGCCAACGATATTGACTTGAGATTTAATCATAATAATATATTGAGGAGTTGAGGACTACACTTTTTGTTACATCGTCTCATCCAAAGGTGGATAGTGTCCTAAATCAGACCTTAGACATAATGTTACCATATTGAAAATCGACGGCATATGTATGTTAGTTACTTTTTCCCACTCAGGTCACTTCGGAGCATGGGCACTAGGAGCATCAGGTGGTACCCTAGCCCTCCTGGCCCTGGCTGCCCTCGCCCTGTACCGAGGCTGGCGCTACGAACAAGAGCTGGACTCACTGCTCTGGAAGATTGACTTCCGCGAACTACACCTGCCTGACGATGAACAGCGAGCGAACAAACTGAGTAGGTAAACCGAACTTGTACATGTTGTTTGCATGCGCTAACGCTAATATTTGTTTAGAGTACTCTCGACATAGGAGATTAGTGTGTCGGGATATTGAGCATTTTGATGCACGAATATGCAATCTCTCTGTGGATTGTTACTGCTGTCTGTATGCTTCCAACTGTTGTTTTTATTGTAGATTGGATAATAATTGTTCGTGTGCAATTCCCTCGCTTTTATAATATGAAATGATGTCTAGTACTAATATCAACTCTATTTTGTTAAAGCAAGTCTAGTTGGCTGCCTACATACTTATCACTTTTGCACACCGTACAAGCTGAATAAAGCGAAAACCTAGATATGTATTTCCATTTACCCACGTCTCCGGTCCCACGCTGTGTTCAATTGTTGATATAAAATATTTCAAACCAATGCTTCAGCGAACGGTTTGATACAGAAGCCAATAGAAATAGATGAACATATTTTTAACATTTCCAAGAAGTTCAGGACTATTGGCACAAGGAATAGAGTTCAAAATAGAAAAATGTGTGTTGCTGCAGTTTCCTTCGGGAATGAATCAAATCTGGAAATTAATAAAAGAAATCAAAAGTTTATTCCGTGTTGAGTTGACGTCTGTTTCTATAAAAATATTTCGTCAGTTGATAGGTAGGTAGGTATAGGTACCGCATAGGCATACTGTCCCTATTTTTTGTATTATCGATGCTTCCGGACGGAATCATTACTATTACCTGATCTACTGGAAACAAAATACGTTGGAGAAAAGAAAAATATTGTGCGGGCATCGAAAACTTGACAAAAGTATAATGGAGCATGAGGCGGAAAATTTTACCGGAAGACTGCTGCCGAGTTGATTTTTGGGTTCGTTCTAGTACGTTTTATCTATGGTATTTGTGCAAGGAAAAATAGCGTTTTGATTTGCCGTCAATCTGATTCACCACCTCCAAAATCTGCTTCTTCTTTTAAGTCGTAAACATAAAATTCATTACGAGTTGATCAGAGCTGAATTTTTCCAGCAAGATAGCAATGCGGGCGGGAACGTCACCTCATCTACCAATGCTGTGGGGGGCGAGAAGAACGGCGGAGGCAGTACGGGCGGGGTCCGGTCTAGTCAGGTGTCCCTCAGTTCCAATCCGGACCTGGACTTTCGCTACTCCGCCATCTTCACCGAGGTAGCGTTCTACCGCGGACGCCTGCTGTCCGTCAAACGAGTGCGGAGACACCACATCGATATCAACAGGGAAATCAAGAAGGAGCTTAAGATTGTAAGTTAATTTTAATGAGATATCGGAGATAGACTGTCCATGCCATCGGTGCCTTTAGAATCGTAAAATAGCAATTTATTACGTCTTATTCTGAAGTTTCGTAACTGCTTAGTTTTTCGTAGACTGCTCCACTCGGTCCAACCCAAAGAAAAAGATTTACTCAAGTTATAAATAGAGTTTTTGTAATTTACTTTGATATATCCTTACGACATTACACGAGGATAGCTCAAAGCCTTCCCCCGGGCCGCAAAACAAACAACACATTTCTCTTCCAAGCCTTGTATGATGGAGGCACCGACTGAGACAAATCGCTTTAATACATTCGGATTTACTGAACTGACGCCGCAGGTACCTACATTATACCTAGTAGAATATAAATAAATAGGTGGGTTTATCCAGCAATGTATGTTTCGCAATAATATGTTTATGAACACAAAAGTAACAAAGCTCTTATTATTGTTAGTATTTTGTTTACTGCTGGTTTTATTTGGTACACCGCACAAATAGATCATTTCCTATAAAATTCGTTGACCAAATGTTTAAAGTAAATCGTTGTAAAAATAATACTCGAAGAGTCGAAGATAATTATATACTTACCTCCTTTTCTATCATCTCAGAAGAGCTTAAAATAAAGCTCTCACTGTAAATAACGTGAAGCACCTATATATAATAAAGGGCGTTTGTTCAGGTGTGGGTAAATACCTTCGTAGTTCGCACTAACTTACACCTGTTTGTTCAGTTTCAGTTAAGAACCGAGTTTATTTGAACGTCCAATTGCAAAAACTGTAATAAAAATATTAGAACTGCTGAACTTTCCTTGTAACAAGTCTGAACGACGACTTTAACCTTTAGCCATGTTTTAGTTCAAGATGTGACGAAATATGTTATTCTCTGAATTTTGGAACGCGTGGGCCCCGCGGCTCAGAGCAACTGTATTAGCATTCCTAACAACAAGAACTATATCTTATATACTAATAACTATATGTATACATTTATTTCTACAGTGTGTACCCAAATAACCTTTTATTTTTGGACCTAAGTACTTGCTCGTTTTTAGGATTCCGTAATCAACAAGGAACCCTTATAGTTTCGCCATGTCCGTCTGTGTGTCTGTCTGTACACGGCCTAGATCAGAGTCTTAGTACTAGAAAGCTGTTATTTGGCATGTGTATTAATCACGCCAATAAAGTAAGTAAAGAAATAAAATCATGAAAATACGTTTGGGAAATATTAAGCTTTAAAATGCAAATTTTTGTTAGTCATGTCTCCCCCTCTGCCAGCTAAATGGTTGGTTTTGGATATGTGAAAAAAATCACGGTAGTATTATATTAACGAAATTAAAAGGAAAACTACCACAGCTAAGTAGGCTCTACAAGTTAACGAGTAGGTAGATAATAATCGACCAACTTACGTTTACAGCGGAAAAACATCAATTCCCTCATACATTCCGTATGGGAGAACATGTTTTTCAAGTATAACAATGTTAAGTTCGTTCTTGGGATAAATTCATCCTATCTACGGAACCCTTCATTGTGCGTGGTCCGACACGCACTTGGCTGGTTTTTGTTGTGGAATGGGAGGAGTAGCGGAACTCGTTAATTTATTACTTGAACCACACCCCAAAGTCACGCAATTTTTACTGTGGTTTATTGGTGGGTGAGAACAATGCGTGTTTAGGTGTCTAACAGATGATACTGTAAAGGAATATTCATGTTTTACACCTAACTAAGTCTATATCTTCTGGGACTCTTGCATCAAGTAGACAACCCTGCGTGGGCTGGACAGCTATTTTGGAAGTGTGCCCGCTCATTACATTAATATTGATCTGATTTGTGACATACGTCTACTAAATTACGAAAGCTTTCAAAATCAATTTACCAGACGACCTACACAGTCACAGGTGATTTATAATACCTAAAATATGTTGCATTGGCTTCCAATCCCAAGAATTCAGTCTTTTCTTTTGTTTCATACAAATCCCATGCATAAAGTACTTCGTAGTAGCCTAGAGCAGTAAGTATTCAATAGCGGCACCCATCCCTCCATATAAATAAAACAGCAGGAGTCTCCGCTTCATTTATATTCTGTATCTATGCAATACTCGTAACATGCAGCGGTATCTACGAGCTATTGTTTCTGCAGCGTGTAATAAAATGTTTGTCGGCAGATGCGGGATTTGCAACACGATAACGTGAACGGGTTCGTTGGCGCGTGTATCGAGCCGCCGAACGTTTGCGCCTTATCCGAATACTGCACTAGAGGCAGCCTCAAGGTAAAATACTACAATAAATAATAATGCAAAGATTTAACAACAAATCTTTGGCAACAAACCGTAATTAATATTGAATGCTTTGCGTTCCACAGGATATTCTCGAAAATGAAGACATCAAGCTGGATAACATGTTCATCGCGTCTCTAGTTGGAGATATAATTAGAGTGAGTTACACATCCATTTTACCTTCGCGTTCATTTTGCGCTCCAAACAAGCAAGGTCGAAATCTAAGATAGATCAAAACGGTGGCCACTTAATGGTATCTTATTCGATTTTACCTGTCCGAAATAGCTTAATCCCGTCATTCCCTTGATCCCGTCAAATACTATTAAATGAGAACTGCCAATCCCATTGGTCTTTGGTAATTACCGGGTAAACGGATTGTGCTGCAAAACATACAATACAAGACGCTGCTACTAAGTAGTTAGTGATACTAAGAAAATGTAGCTTAAAACTGAACTAAATAAGTAAGTAGGTACCGTCGATGCAGTTTAGCTGTTCACCCGTCCTGTAACATTCTTCCCTCTCACCTTGTTACTATAGTTAATTTTTCCTTCCTAGGGCATGATATTCATCCACGAGTCACCGCTGCAGTATCACGGCGCACTGCGACCGTCCAACTGCTTAGTAGACGCTCGCTGGGTGGTCAAACTGGCAGACTTCGGACTGAAGGAGTTCCGAAAGGGTGAAATGCCTCCATCGGAGTCAAATGCTTTGAGATCTCATATTGAAAGTAAGTATGGACTTTTTTCTACCACGGCTTTAAAATTAATTAAGCACGTTACTACCTGGACCTACTTATAGTTAAGTTCAACTCTTTGATCCACCTGTAGAGCTGGAGCTTTCCCAAGATGCGTCATAAACAACTGCGGTCCTCCAACATTCCTTTCGCGTATCTTCAGCTTTCTGTATGGCTACATCTTCATAATCTTCAGCTCTTGCCCTCCCCCTCCTCCAAACTCATTAATTTTAGCCAACTGTCTAATATCCGATATTATTTTCACAGGTCTAGCATATTTGTCACCGGAGTTGCTTCGCTCAGCGGGCTGGGGCAAGGAGACCACCAACATGACAGTCGAGTCACACGATGGCTCTCCACATTCTGACGTGTACGCGTTCGCACTGGTGCTATACGAGTTACACACGAGACGAGGACCCTTCGGAGGCGACGCGTTACCAGTACCGTCTCTGTTGCACAGGATAGCATCGCCAGACCCTGCGCCATACAGGTAGGTATGTGTCTGAGCAGGCAATGTCACTTTACTAACCAAGACAATGACAAATAAGGCCTGCTCAACTGGACCCATAAGATGTTCGCTAGACGCCAAACTAGACATTAAAAAAAAACATTCGATATGTTCTGATAGCCCTAGATATCTAACCAATGTTTTTTTCTTTATACCGAATCCAGACCAGTCAATTAAAAAAATATTAATTATATATTTATTATTTCTAGACCTCCATTGGATGCACTGACTGGAAGTTTTGATTGTGTACGAGAATGTTGCACCGAGTGTTGGACAGAAGAACCAACAACTCGACCAGACTTCAAATCCATCCGCACTCGGTTACGACCTCTGCGGAAGGGCATGTGAGTGTCTTTACCAAATTGTTACAGATTGGTAACTACTTAGTGTACTGAAGATCAACTGTAACCTTCCCATGTGTTTCATTTCAGGAAACCAAACATTTTCGACAACATGATCGCTATGATGGAGAAATATGCGAACAATCTCGAGGCTTTGGTGGATGAGAGGACAGATCAATTACAGGAGGAGAAAAAAAAGACTGGTAAGATCTTAAAGACCTCACAATATTTCCCAAACACAAACACAGATTCTAATGTCCTTGAAATTATTTTTCAGAGGCTTTATTAGAAGAAATGCTACCAGCACCTGTGGCCGAGCAATTGAAGCGAGGTCGACGGGTTATGCCAGAGAGCTATGATTCCGTGACCATTTACTTTAGTGATATAGTTGGCTTCACAGCCATGTCAGCAGAGAGCACACCATTACAGGTAAAATACTATGTTTAATTTTATCTCAGAACAACTTCAGTGGGTTGAAGCGCTTTTTAAAAGTTCTGACGATTATAGTCTTTTTACAGGTGGTAGATTTTTTGAACGATCTTTACACATGCTTCGATTCAATATTAGAAAATTTCGACGTGTATAAAGTGGAAACTATAGGAGATGCCTACATGGTGGTGAGTATTATTTAGCACAACTTTCTTCAGCTTTGGATTCTAAAAGCAAGATGCTTAATCAGTCTTATCTCAGGTATCGGGCTTGCCGATACGCAACGGCATACTTCACGCAGGCGAAGTGGCATCAATGGCTCTGGCGCTATTGTCTGCTACACGAGCCTTCCGCTTGCGACACCGGCCTGACCATCGACTTATGCTACGCGTGGGTCTACATTCAGGTACATAATAAACTGTTGTTCATCGATGATGTGCCTGGTAGCCGCCATCTTGGGGCAAGAAACTAGATACTCATCGTCATCTTTACGTTTCCAGGTCCAGTTTGTGCAGGAGTAGTAGGACTAAAGATGCCTAGGTATTGCCTCTTCGGAGACACGGTCAACACAGCGAGCCGCTTTGAATCGACTGGGGCGCGTAAGTAAACATTATTTGGTTCATATTTTATTCAAAGGTTAATTTTTTTTTTCTGTCTTCATCTAGCTCCTACTTCTATTTTTAACTTCGTTGTATAATTTCAGCTCTAAAAATCCACTGTAGTCAAGCGTGCAAGACGTTACTGGACCAACTAGGGGGTTACATTCTTGAAGAGCGGGGCATAGTCTCGATGAAGGGCAAGCGTGACCAGGTGACATATTGGTTGCGGGGAGAGGAGCCAACTGCTGCCGCCGCCAGAGCGCGGCGACGCGCTGCCAGAGACAATGTGCAGCCGCCCGGCAGCACTGACAAGCGAGGACAACGCAGCTCGCTTAAGACTAGGAGCTGGAAGAACCAAGTCGGTGGACTACATAGGTAATGTTGGACTTTATATTTTTTGACGTAGAGCCTACAATCGCTCGACAAAGTGTTGAAAACTTGAATTGGTTCATTAGTCCCCCTTATTAGACTAAACTTTTACCCAGACCTTTATCCCCATAATTTTTGTACAGATGTTGCAGTTTAGAATCTCCTAAAAAGTTGCGTTTCGCTTCCGGAAATCATTTGGAATCGCACACTGACGGTGTTCTACATCACCGCAGCGATGAGTATCTTATGGAGGTAAGTTAATATTTCTGGAAAGTCTTGACGATCGGTTATGAAGCAGAAATAGTAATTATTAATTTTAATGTTTTCAGGTGGTTGGTGAGGGACGACTAGCTCCTACGCAACGGTGTGACCTATTAGAAGCACCCAGCCTCCGGCATGAGTACACGAGTGTGTCGTGTCCTATCATAGAGCACACGGAATGTATCCAAACCCCACCAGCACCCCCTCCCGACACGCCGCTCCTGCTGCCCGACGCGCCGCGCGACACGCTGTGCGACACGCCGTGCGAGATGCCGCGCGACATGCCGTGCGACATCAAACTGGTGATCAACGGCTGCTCGTACGACGAGCGCGACGGCGCTGGCATTCCACTGCTCGCGGACGCGTAAAACGTGAATTCGTACTTACGATGTAATCCTAGTCAATGGCAGCGACATGCATCTCTAGCTACTGCGACATAGAGCATAGCTCGATGAGTCGCAGTAGTTACTATACATGCGAGAACGGTGGTCTCCTGAGCGACGCCAGAGTTCTACCTAAATAAAGGTTGGAGGTGAACAATCGTATTCAAACCGCCAGGACCTCACGTTACCAGAACCGCAATTCTCGCTTTAATGACACTTAATGTAATTGTGATCTACGTCAGTATTATTAAGAGACCTTGTTCAATAGAAATTATTTAATAACATTAAACTTATTTCACAATTGACGGTAACATCGTTTTACTTACACATATTATTTACAACATCTCATATAATATACATATAACGTAACACAGTGCGTGCGCACAGCTGCTCAGACGGCGGACTCGGTGTCGAGGAGCGGCGGCGCGCGCAGCTCGGGCTCGCGCGCGCTGAAGAAGCCGAGCAGCCACGACGGGATGGCGAAGCGCGGCGCCTTGCGCGCGCCCGCCTTGCCCTCGGCCACGTTCTCCAGCGAGCGCCAGCGCTTGTAGAACTCGATGTAGCTGGCCTCGGGCGCCTTCCGCCGCGCGCGCTCCTGCTTGGCCGACAGGCTGCTCTTGCGCAGCAGCGGGCTGTCCTCGTCGCGCGGCGCGTCGTCCGTCACGATGCCGATGATGGTGCCGTTGAACACGGGGTCGCCGCACACCGTGGCCACGCCCACGTCGTGCTCCAGCGAGCGCGCCGCGTGCTGGCGGCGCAGGCGCTCGCCGCGCGCGGGCAGCAGGTCCAGCGACTGCGCGCGCACGCCCCAGCGCGCCGCCGGCTCGTCGGGCGAGCCCGAGCACGCCGTGGACGACGCGATCGAGCTGAGCGCGTGCCTGCCCACAAGATCGCATATTACTGACTGCTGCGCCGCAGCTCTGCGCTGGCCAGCAGCATGCAGCGCGGGTCGCGCGGGTAGCACGGGTAGGGCGCGTACCTGGGGCGGGGCGCGGCCGGCTCGGGCCGCGCTCGGCGCAGCTCGGCGGGCGACGAGCACAGCGGCGCGGGCAGCGAGCAGCGCGAGCCGCGCATGACGTCAGCATCGCGCGCGCCGCTCGACATGCGCTGCCGGATAGTACTGCCACCTCCTCCACCTGCAAATATGGAATCTATGTTTTTGAAAATGAAATTAGTTCAGAAACTAAATACCAATTTCACATTTTTGCAGTGTGGTGTACGAGAAAATTTGTGATTTTGGCAATACAAATATTTAAACGTATCAGATGAGGTAACCACACTACAAAAATGTGGATTTGCATAAAAGACCACCACCAAGGAAATACCTGAAAGTGAAGGGTGTCTGGAATCCGTCAATCTGGGGCTTCGTCTGGGTCGACGGAACAGTGGACGCTCCTCGCCTTCGACGGCCCGCTTCTGTATAGCCTTCTCTGTGGCACTGACCAACCAGTACGTCTGGAGCTGTATACAGAAACAAAGCAAAACAATATAATCGTGAAATAATTAGGCTTTACTGTTTCAGGTGGAAAAAAATATTAACAATAATTAATTAATGGACCAATTCTAACTTAGAGAGTTGTGTTGATAATATTATATTGTTTATAATTCTGTAGTAAAGACATTTGTTACGGTCGCCAATCATATTTTGATCAACATACAGCCGAATTATGACCTACAAATTGCAAAGAACGTCAGAACATTTGAATACCGCGAATAGGCTTCTCTGGCTAATTTAATTCGTCGTTTCACAGACCTGCCCTTTGCCCTTGATAGGAATAGTGCCTCTTGGTTCGACGATGTATCCACCAATCTTGTCGAGTGCTTGCTTGCAGCTCGGCGATATGTGAATCTTGAGCGGCTCGCCGTTGGATTCCATGCGGGAGGCCGTGTTCACTGTGTCGCCGAACAGACAGTAGCGCGGCATCGTGAGACCGACCACGCCTGCTACTACTGCGCCTGAAATACGATTATTTTTGCATTAATTAGACGATTTTTCTAAAGAATTTACATAAAACATTGTAATATGCTGTATTCGTATCTTAATTGTTTAAGGTCTCGACCGCGGGATCATTTCATTTGTAAAAGGTAAAAAGAAACCTTTATAAAAACTTCTTTATTTTAAAAGTTATGGCGACATGATTTCAACTTGTGCCCACTAATAAATTAAAATATTAAAACTGATCACAATTTCTATGAAATTAGCTGTAGAACAACATTACCTAATAAATTACTGGAGATAGTAAAGCAAGCATACAACTTACCAGTATGAATTCCTATCCTAAGCTTGAGTGTTTCATTTGGTCTATGAGATATTTTGTGACTTTTGACTGCATTCAACAATTCCAGCGCCATGGATGCGATCTCACCCACGTGTCTGTTGCTGTTCCTTATAGGGAGACCAGATACCTGGAAGCCACACGATATATTAATTTAAATACCTATTTTGTTATAATGAAGCAATCAAATATATATACAACGAAAAAGCGTGTTAGGCTGCCTGTCCACTGAAGCGGAGAGGAGAGGAGCGAAGCGGAGAATTGACAATGTTAACCAATAGAATCGCACCTCTGGAGCGGAATTTAGATTCTATTGGATAATACTGGCACATCTCCGCTCCTCTCCTCTCCTCTCCGCTCCAGTGGACAGGCAGCCTTATGCTCCAAAAACAAAACTTACCACCATGTACGCGTCCCCAATAGTCTCCACTTTATAAACATCGTAGCCTCTAATTATTCTATCAAACACAGTGTACAGATCGTTGAGGAAGTTCACGACCTGGAGCGGAGTACTCTCGGCTGACATGGCCGTGAACCCGACGATGTCACTGAAGTAGATCGTGACCGAGTCGAAGGACTCCGGCTCCACGCCCTCGCCCGTCGTCAGGCGCCGCGCCACCGACCTGCAACAAGCAGCCCCATGTACACCGCCCTGAACACACAGGCCTAACCAGCCACACTTATACGACACTCTGACGAAACACAATATCACTCCAACTTACCAACTACTTCAATACATGCTGCTACTTTTTACTGTAAGCTATGGATAAAAACATACACTAAAAACCTTACAGATATGTACAGTTCAACCACAAGCACTAGAATAATAAAATATTAATTTAAAAAAAAAAATCTGATAAAGACTACAATATAACAGTTTGTACTTAAGACATAAAAAGTTCTTAAATTATACATATTTAAAAAGTGGGAAAGGCTTAAAATGCTAGAAGTAAATACTACTAATGTTAAGCATGCTGATCTATAAATAATAATTATCAAAAGTGCAGTGTAATTTGAAAAAGAGTCCACTCGTGCCCCAATACTGAAGTTCACCATAGAAACTCTACAAAATCACTTGCAACAAGCTATACAACCAGTTAACTACTTGAAGAAAACTGCCATCACCGACAACGACGTCACGCTAAACCGCCACAGAACCCCAAGCAAGCTCTATAACTACTCAAACTCTGTTAATGAAAGGTGAGCCACGTGTATCACAATGTCGGAACATTTCAATGAAGATTGTGACGTGAGCCTGCCACCTGTGTGAGGCAAACCATATTAAACTACAATCACCAATAGGGAGTTAATTACCTCAAGACATTTTCACGACATTTCTATAATGGATTCAACCTCCACATCTGGAAAAGAACACAAGTACAACAAAGTGAATACATTAAATTTTTAGACGACGTACCACTGTTTTACATCAAGTCCATGTCGATGTTTCATGTTTTGATGAATGAACTATATTATGTGTATTAGTTTATTTATAGTACCATTATCAATCTGAGCTAAAAGCGTCAGTAATGCTCATGATTCAATATAAACTAAATAACCTATAGTGTGGTTACTTCTACACATAAATCACGCCAATGCTTGTACGATAATACACTCCCATTTTATTTTACAACACACTCTTTACATAACAACAAAATATTGTGACGTAAAGCGAAACCATTATTCCTGCAATAAAAATAGCACATTAATACCGGTCGACTCGACTGTTAACAATCTCGTACCTACTTGTATGGAGATCACAAAACGTCTAAGTTAGTTATCACATAGTAGCGATGAGACTTGGACTAAATGTAAACCAGTACGCACACTACTGCGACATCCAGGTTTGTGATACAGCTTGTTGTATTTGCGTCTTCCTCAACTGTGCTCACATGTATATTATTATTAATTACACCGATTACATTACAAACCTTCAAATTAGTAATAATATAACGATTAGACGACGCTAACATATAACACCAATGTACACAGAATATTAATGACATGTACATGCACATTTCACGATGGGCACCAGTCGCAACTGTGCCGTGAATAAACATAGTAAAGCTTGTCTCTTTGAATGCATTCTTAGACACAAAACTTTATACTAACGTTCAAAAATGCGCGAATGGTTATTGACATTAACTGATGCGACATCAGTTTTTATATACAAAACTCATAACTTGGATAGAAATTGTATTTGGTACAACAGTATAGTAATGTCGATTAATATAAAACGTATCTTACTTTGGTAGCATCCTATGTAATAAGTCTTCGGTTTTCTGTTTCTCTTCGATTAATAGCCTCGTTCTCTCGTTGACTAGTTCTTCTAAATTATTAGCATATTTCTCCATCATGTCCATCATTTGGTCCATTATGTTCCTTGATCTGGAATATTCAACCGAAATGTCACCATAACATACACAGATTTCAAAATATAAGGTTGAAAATCGTCAGCAGGATGTGACATTTTTTAAGGAAGGTTCACTCACTTTCCAGACTTCATTTTCTTGAGGCGGCTTCGGATAATGGGGAAGTCGGGTCTCAAGTTGGGGTCTTCAGTCCAGCAGTCTTTCATGCACGCGACCACGTAGTCCTCAGGAGCAGGATCCAAAGCGTCTGTGTCAGGTCGGAACACCTCCTCGCCGTCCAACTTAGGCCTCTTCAGCCGCTCGACTATATCTGAAAGAATAACCAAAGCTTTAACATCGGCAACTCGTAGATCTACAGAAATAACACGGAGGAAACACAGACAAGCCCTGTACGTATCTAGCTAGCGTAGGTGATATCGAACGTATACGCTGCGCTATCGTAAGTTTAAAGCCGCGTCAACGCGACGTTAATTTCGTGTGTTCCGTTCTGGCCCGGCCACGATGCCAAACAAGGTCATAATTACGGCAGAAGACTGTACGGATATGTATCTTTTGGTACTAGAAAGAGAAATAATAGTCAATCAATAGTATAACTTGACAACTCACAATAAACCAGATAGGGCATATAAAAAGGCCAGAACGGAACACATGTTAATTTCAATAAAGGCCCAGACAATATTCACTCACCCCTAGGTTCAGTCCCCGTCAAGCCAAAAGGCCCTCTTCTAGCTATTATTTCATAGAGAATGATCCCAAATGCATAGACATCGCCCTTCTGCGTACCACCAACCGTGCCGTTGGGGTTATCCATCTCCCTTAGTAACTCTGGAGCTTTCCATAATAAGCCTAAAACAACAAAACACGTTAATACTCAAAAGTATTATGTAAAATTATTCAGAGTTTATGAAATAAATGTCATGTTCTTTTTTTCATACCTCTATAATATTGGTGCTCTCCTATAAATTCGTTTTCAGCACAAGCTCTGAGTTCGTGTAGACCAAAATCAGCAACCTGCAATAGAAATTAATGTTTATTTGTATGTGTTACTAGCTGCGCCCCGCGGTTTCATCCTCATTAATCGCAGCATTATCCCGTAAGAAAATCGGGATAAAAAGTTTATTATATTAGTTAGGATGTATCATCGCTTAGGCACCGACAGTAGTATGATTTCTCCGATTTAAATTAAAACGTAAAATAAATAAACTGACCTGCAGCATCCACCTAGACGTAACCACACAATTCGAGGATTTGAGATTTCCGTGAAAAATTAATGGCGAAGTATGAATGAACATCATACCCTGTAAAAAAATAACACCATGTTAATTAAGCCATACGACATTGCTTAAGAAAATGTGTTGAAAATATCAAATTAAACATACCTTTATGAGATCATGAATTAGCGAAGATATGAACATTTGATCCAACTTTATATCTTCATTTTCGATTATATCCTGGAATGAATATCGTATTTATTATTATTCATCTAATATCCCGTGACATTACAAATAAAGTTTCGTTTACAAATGTAATTTCGAAGCCGAATTCTGATTGGTAGTAAATCCATTTAATACTCACATACAAGCTCCCTTTGGCACAGTAGTCGGTGAGTAAAAGAACGCGCAGTGGCTCCACCACAGCGCCAATAAATGAGTTCAAATTGTCGTGACGCAACTCTCGCAGCAGACGCATCTCCTTCATTATCTCACGTGGAATGTCCTGGCAACATACGCTATTTTAAAATACTGCACATATTATTATCATACTTAGAAACTATGTGGATAATGAAGTAACGATAAAGTAATGGCAACTTTAAATGGTTCAGCCGAAATTATCAACTTTGGTTGTAAGGCATACATGATCAGTTCCGGCGTAACAGAAAATTATAGATGCGCTTACTTTCTTTTTGGAGAACTTGAGCTCTTTGATCCTGACAACATTCCCCTTAAACTGCGCAGTTGTCGTAAATATCTGCGTGCAGCATTTACTCTCGCACGATATCCCGCTCGCTAAACTCAGCTGCAACATAAACAATTTATTCGAGGAACGCCGATTTTTGACCATCTATCAACCACATATAGCACATAAAGTCTGCACTGTTTACACAAAAGCTAGCGCTTGCCTGCGCGTCTATTTCTGGTAAGGGGTTACCTTACTAGGCGACCACACGAGCCCACTGCCCAAATATCCAGCTATTTCTTGTGGGTCTATCTTCCAGAGCAGACCCTCGATCTCTTGCTCAATCTTCCACTTGCGGTATATGCTGATGGTGACGACCAGCGCGCAGAACAGCGTGACAGCTAACGTGCCGGCGACGACCAGAGACGTTATTTGTGAATCGTCTTTGGGACACTTCTCGTTGAGAAACCCACACGACGGTTCGTCTTCGGGTTTTACGCTGTCGGGCCAGTCGATTGGTAGACGTGGGTTTAGTTTATATTCCTGAAAAAAAAATCCATGTCTTATCACTCTATACTAAATCATGTCTTGCCTCAAAAAAGGCCATTTTCTTCACTAATCTCATGACTATAAACGTTTTACTCACAGGGAACTCTCGTTTATTCTGATGCTGGAAGTGCCCAACGGGTATCATGCTGTATGTACAGTTAACGTCGCCGTCGCGGTACTTGGTCGGCTTGAACGCTAGCACGGAGAAGTTGCCTTCCGAGTCCGCTCGCTCGTCCAGACGAATGGACATGCCCGATATACCTGCAGGAAGTGCCATATTCTAACAACGTAATAATTGGTGACATTAATTAATATTTCGATGATTTAGGGCGTATTCAATAGGTATCTTGTATGTATAGAATATCTTAAAAAATAAGGCTATTTTGAAATTGTTTTCAATAACATATCCGCTGAACTGTCGATCGAGCCTTTAGAAACCGATAACAATAAAAATTCTATTGTGTCTCGTGTGACAGTTAAGCATATATTAAACAATTTGAATCTAAGATAGAATATGCATTAAAGAATATAAGTACCGCTTATGTTTATTAAGAAAATTGTGATCAGCGACACACTTACTTTTATATGGTGAACTTTGAATCATCTTGGCGACGATACGCGTTCCGTTCGTGGCGATAGCATTCAGTTTAACCATCGTCAACATTTCGCTACGAGTATCTTCCTTTATGATTTCATCCAAAGCTTTCGCGTAAAGTTTCACCGAATCATATAAGTACGCAGCGTAGATGGAAACAAACTGTCAATAGAAAATTATGTTGAGATACACTTAAGTTAGTTTCACTTGGTTTATCAATATACTTTATATTTACCTAAAAGTTTATCTTTATTGCTCAAATAAAGGAAGATATTTTAGGTACAGTCGAGGAATAAAAAGGTTTGGCACCTTTAGAGCTATTCTTATTTGCACATTGCATGTGACTTGATTATGTTTTCGAGATTATGAATGCAAACGACAGTTCGAATAGATGACACTTAGCCCGCGGGAAATGAATCTATATATTGACAATTGCTTAACCTTTTCAGTCTCTTATGGTACAGACGCCAGTACATCAACCTACTCCAATCTGTCAAATTAACCAAATCAACATTGAACCTTATTCTTTAGCGATAAAGTTGTAAATCTATTAAACAAATTTGACAGATTGTAGTAACTTGTTGTGCTGTCTGTTGTCTGTACTTATCTAGAGGTACACTCACACATATTTCATGCAAATTGGGTTAGGAACTCTCAAAATTAAAACAACTACCTTATTAAACTGTAACAATTTGGAGTCTTTGAACGCGAAGGGTGCCAAAGTGTTGTACTTCCGGACTTTGTTGGTGAACTCCTGGTAGCTGCTGGACGGCTCGGACGAGACCACCACCAGTAGCGACTGCGCTCGCTTCTTAAACTCCAGCGTGTTCGGACAAGTTAGCTTTGTACGGTCCTCCGTTTCTGTGAAGTTGTTTTATTGAATTATATACAATGTGGAGACGACAATACAACAAAAAAAATTTAAATACCGGCAATAATAATGCATAAGAGTATTTGGGAAAAAAAATTGTTTTTCAAACAGATTAAATTATAGTAGTGTGCCCTAATCCTATAAATCCCGTTTATCCAACTAGGCCTAGGGTTGATTCCACATTAGGGTGGATTTTTTGGGGTGGATAAAAGGAATAACCCAAGCCGACTATGGATTTTACCGATCTTCTGCTAGCTATATTGACTAACTATTGAATGTATTCTATTAAATTTTTGTATGAAGGATGGGAACGTCATTATCGTCTCCACATTGTATAATCACAGAATTTTCCTTATTTTTTGTCTTCTTTATCAGTATAGAGAGGTGTCAAAGTCATCTTTGTTCTTATGTGAAAAAAGGATAGCGCTAAGTCTTCTCTTTTTCGCATTGAAACAATGATCCCCTGGTTGATGGAATCTAGGCTGTCTGCTATCGTGAACAAAATACGCAGCCTCAATTTAAATCATGTTTATATAGATCGTTTTAATACTTGTTCTGTACTGATATTAAAAAGGCTCAAAATATAAAATTGATACCTCATCGTAAAAGAAAAATCTACAATACTCAATGAGCACATGAATAGTGATGAATACGACACAACTGACGCAAGAATGCAACAAAAATGAATGAACATTACATGTAACACTCTCGTGTCCAAAACACATAAATCAGAATAAATACAGCCTTGTACATAATTTCTCAATTCAATTAGATTTGCAATTGTAATGTTTACGCCTGGCGAACAATATGACGACGGTTTAACTAAAACAATAAGGAAAACGGAACTATTTAACATTACTGACAAATACGCAGAAATTATAGTACTTGAGTGTTACGTTACCCTTTTTTTCTGTTAAGAAAATATGTCATATTACAAGCTTTTTATTTACTCACTTATAAGATATTTTAAGGCTTCTTTAGGTGAATATGTCATCATATCTACAAATATGACCATGTATTCACCCTTGGAGAATAGTGCGAGTGATTCCATAGCAGTCATCATTTCTATGAGACCAGATGAAGACCCCAAGAACACGTATACTGAAAGTAAAATATGAAAATAATAATCATTAAACAATAATTTTTGGACATGTAAATGTCACGGGCACCCAAATAGTCCACGAGGTGGACACAAAATAATTAACGATCCTCAGTTTTCAGCTTGTGTTCTCGGAAAGAGGCAAATAAATAACGAGAAAAAAATCACGAGTAATCTCGTCATAGTTGCACACTTTGGATATAAACTCGTCACTCTTACACAAAAAGGCCCAAAAAAGAAAGATTTAATCAACTCACTTCTGGTCTTATTCTTGGTATCCTGTATGAACTGATACCAGAAACCGGGCGCGCAGCAGGTCATCTTCTCCTCGCAGCACTTGAAGGAGTCTATCACCGGACGCTGGTGGTTCACCGTCATGTTGTTCTTCTTCGCATGGTTCTCCAGCGTCAGCGCCACCGTCACCCATGACTCCTCGTAAAGAATGGAGAACTTGTTCCATCTGTAGTACCGTAGGAGCGATATTACGGATTTTGTTGCCTGAAATTAAATAACAGATCATTAGGTTAAGCCTGTAAAATCATGATCATAATTTCAGCGGAAAGACGTCCACTGCTGGACCTTCCTCAAGCGTCGCCACATCGATCGGTTCTGTGCTTCGCGCATCCACCGGATGCGGCCTTCACAAGGGCATTGGTCCACCTTCCTTCGCGACCTTCGGAAGCGTTGGAAGACCTCGCACAGGTCTTCCAACGCTACGCCTTCCCGTACGCGCTAGTAAAGAATATGGTAATGGAATCAACTACAACGATCTTTGAATCCATTACCATTTTCTACAATGTAGAGGATAACAGTGCTTTATGTATGCGTCCATTAAATAAAAAATCATAGTGACATGAAAAAATGTTTGTTTCGGAATAACCGATTGCTATTTCAGGAATTGTAATTGACAAATATGTTAACGAATTATAAATCAATGTCGCACCAGCTATTGTCCATTCAAAAGTTGGAGGTAATAAACTACATAAATTATACAATACACATGCCATGCGCCCGATGATGAGACGTCGCAACGGTAAAAATGACGAACTTCGATACAACCTTCATCCCCTTTAACCCCTTTAGGAGAAGAATTTTCAAAAAAAAAATACTTTTCTGCAACTTTTGTGCATAATGTCATGCCTCTAGACTATAGATATTACGGACCTTCGGTTCCGGTTCCGATACTTCCGATTAATTTTACACCTCCGATTCCGATTTCGGTTCTGATAATTTTGAATCGGAGTTATACCGAAGTTCGAAACGCAGCGATGCACGTGACTAGACCGCATACAAACAAGTTTTAACTCGTCGCCGGTAATGTTTGTTTATTTTATACGTGCTCGCGCTCGAAGTGTTAGGTTATTGTTTTCTTTGTGAATATTATCGCTAGTATTGAAACGGGTATGTATGCTGAGATGGTTTGATCATGTTGAGAGGATGAATGAAAGGCGACTAACAAAATGTATTTACAAGGCAGATGTGACTGGTAACGCCGGGAGGGGACGCCCTAGGAGGGCATATACTGGCCTTATTGTTCTTCAGAAAGGACAGGTGCGTAGTACTCGCAACCGGCGCGCGTGTATGACCAGATGTATGAACGTAAACGAGGCAAAAGGAGTACGTAAGGATCGTAGCAGGTGGCGTTCTGTAGTTTCTGCCTACCCCCACGGGAAGAAGGCGTGAGTTTATGTATGTACAATGTTATCGATAATATTTGACTAAGAGACTAATTAAAGAGACTTATTAACGCTTTCGACTCCACCCACTTTTCATAGAACTCACACGCCATGCCGCCATACATATTAGAAGTGAACCCTCCGGGAGGGTTGCCGACATTACGTTTGCGCTAAATTTTACCTTCGCGGACGGTCAACGGCATTAGGTTTTAACAGAGTTCTAAAACACAGTAAAACGAAGTAGTTTGTGTTTTCAGGGGGTCTTGTAGTTATACAAAGTTTCCAGCATTTTAATTTTTAGTGAATATTTGTAACCGTGAACAAAAAAAAAAAAGCTTGGATTTAAAAACCAACATTTATACTAATAAATCTTGTTAAAATATACATCACATTTTATTTTCACGGGTTATAGTGCTGTATTCGCTAAGAAAACCCTACATTTAAAATGAGCCCTTCAAGATTTGATCTCATGATCTCAAGATGCAGTCTCTTTAACACGTTCAGTACCGGGATCCCCGGTACTGGACGTGTTAAAGAGACTGAATTATAATTCTATTGTTTCATTAAGCCTTCCCTTAACACATGTTTCTTCTACTTATACCTTCGATTCCGGTTCCGATCAATCAAATTTAAAACCTCCGGTTCCGGTAAAACGACTTCCGTTACATCCCTGCTCTAGACCCAGCGGTTTGGGCTATGTGTTATTTGTCAGTAAACTAAAAAATTTTACTGAGTACATTTTATTGATGATTATTTTTTACATTGTTACTTATGAAAGTACATGATTAAAAAAAGTATTTGCTTACCTGAGCGCCAGGCGGCTCCAACCTCGCAAAGTTCGACAATGTCGAAGTTTGGTAATCGGAACATCTCTGAAACAAACAAACAATAACATCAATATTTTGAAAATTTCCAGTACCATACGAAGAGTTTTAGTAGTATTAACAAAGACAGTTATCAAAGATTCAAGACTCATTGAAGGAATTACAAGCACACTTAGCAAACACATAATATAGATAATTAGATATGCAAGAAGTTATAGTTTAATCTCTTATAGTTATAACATGATCGACCATATTCCTCATCTAGTTTTCCATGGATTATTGAAAACATTTTGTTGACAAAATGCCTGCTTTGCTAAAAAAACAAAACCTCCAATATAGTCGTGCGTCACTTTGACAATCTTTTTTCTTGCTTACATAAGAGATCATGGGCAAGTTCCTGGACTGTGCTATGATCGCCTCAGTGTGGCAGCGGCCCTCGGGCCCGAAGAAGGCGACGACGCCTGAGCAGCTCATGTCAGTGAGCAGGCGTGTCGCCGTCACCGTGTCGAACTTGGTGTCATGCCATTCTAGGAGCAACTCCACGTCGGGCAGCAAGTCTGTGTTGTTGTTCAGCTGGAAGAAAAATATGGCTTATTTAGACGTACCAAAATATTATTGAACGTTGAATTGATTATTAAAAATATGAAAATAGATTAATGGCCTATTTCCCCCTCCAGATAAGCAAGATAAGTAATCTTTCCGTTTTAAACTTCTGCTGTTACTTTCATAACCTACGCTTGTGAAAACAAGGATAAAGGCTGTAGGATAACTGTAACCACAATCATAGTAACGCATCGATTTTTATAGGACATTTATTTATGTAAGTATGAGGAATTCTAAAAGTTAACTCAACTTGTTTGCCCTCGAGCTAAAAATAGCTACGGAAGTGTAGATATGATTTTGCGCTGATCAAACAAAGTTTTATCATTGTACGAGTCCAACCGAATTCATAGTGACATTTTGATACTTCTAAAAGTAGTGAGTGTAATTTCATCGCTTGGAATTTAAACATAAATGAATCATTCGAAATCGCATTGGATTCAGTTTAACATTACAGGCCGGTACATTTGATTTAATGTGATACTAAAAATATTACACGGTATGCGAATGAGGCTAATGGAAAGATCTACAGCGTCCTTGGCTAGATTTATTTTAATGGGTATATCCTATCGGGTATAATCTGAATTATGGTAATGGGTAGTTATGCGAACAGACCTCCTCGAGGGCAATGGAGAGTGCCCCAGAGATAGTGAGGCCCTGTCGGTCGCGCAGTTCGCCGGTGAGAGAGGGCAGGTAGCCAATGGTAAGGTTGAACTTCTTGTTGGCGGCCAGCGAAGGCTCGGCCAATAGGCTCAGCGCCGCGAGTACCAGCACCCGCGCGCCGCGCCACATGCCGTCGCCTTCACCACGACACGCTCACCTGGGGAACACAAAAAAATACATTAATTAAACTGTAGGTTCTAGGATTTCGTAAGTGGTACTTCTGTTAGGAGAATCATGGTATAAATTACGACGTTTTTACTCAGATCAATACCTAGAGGAGGAGAACGGTTGAAAATACGATTAGCCAATGTAGGGAAATCTGATAGGTAATAAGTAAACGTCGTGTGTATATTCTACGAAAAAAAAAAAGAGAAGCAGAAAAAAATCCATAAAAAAAAATGCCTAAGGAAAACTGATTAACTAGATCTAGGGGACTAGGGGTATATCATACAGTGTACTTGCTCCATAAAGCATTTTCCCTATGGTGACATCGAATCGAGATAAACCCTAGGGTTTCATAAAACTTCAGAGTCATTGTCCTATTACGATAAGAGGATGATTGGTTGATAACAGACGTTCTGAAACAGTATGCGCTTTGATCTCGCACAGCAATTGTGATGGCAATTAAAATTTATCATGATTAACATAGTTATGTATTTGACGTGAACTTAATTAAAGAAATTAATAATTACAATCTAATAATAAACACTTTTTAATTATTCGTTACCGCGCCGCGACTATTTCTATAATCTACTGGTGAACGCGAAAACGAAATTCCTATTATATATTCTCTACATTGCATGATTGCATCATAGTAAACATATAATGTATATTAAGATTAGTGTCGCAATAAAATCACAATGTTATCTTCTTAATAACTTTTAAAAGCTTTGAGATTTCACGGATTATAGTCAAAGAATAAACTGTAGTAATAGTTTATTCTTTGACTGTTACAAGACACATTTCGACAGACAGGACTATTACACAGCTGAAAAAAACAGGGAAATGAAATACAAACAGACAATTACACATTTATTTTTTCCTCTGAATATGACAAACAGAGCATCGCATAAAAAACTGTATTTTTCTCGTCCACTAATCCATACTGCCTAACTAATATTGTTATACTATACAGGGTGGACCTTTGAGATGAGGCAGCAAAGACAGCTACTTGAACCGTTGTACGTAGCTACAGGAAAACGGTCATATGAGACTGCCCTTAACTTTTTGATCTGCATTCCCAAATTTGGAAAAAAAAATACATTTGTACATGTATTATAAATGTGAAAGTTTGTATGTTTAGATGTTTGTTACTCAATCACGCAAAAACGGCTGAACTGATTTGGAATATATTTTACAACCTTACGTACCCAACTCTGGCAAAGCCGCGGGCATAAGCTAGTTAGATATAAATGGGAAAGTGCGTTTGTTTGATTGTTATGCTTTCACGCTAAAACGGCTAAACAGATAAGAATGAAATTTGGCACATGGGTAGACCATGACCTGGATTAGGACATAGGATACTTTTTATCTCGATATTCCCACGGGATCGGCACTTATGCGGGTGAAACCGCTGGGCGCAAATATATTTTATAATAATATTATAAATGCGAAAGAAACTTCGCCTGTATGTTACTTTTTGACGCCCAAACCACTGAACTGATAGTTATGAAATGTGACAGATAGGTAACCTGGGCCTGGAAAATAGGCCATTTTTAATTCTAGATCACTGACAAAGTGGCGGGTTAACAGAGTAGGTAATAATTTTACAATTTATCGAAAGACTACATGATGGCGACAATGAGCGTGTCTATTTCTGTAACTCAATAAAGGGAAGTCTTCCTGCAGCGCGTTTTCCGCCCTCAAATGTAGGAATTGCTTCCATGCTGTCAAGTAAGTAATTGGCTCGCAGCCGGCCACCGATTAGACCAATTGACGTGCCGCTGTTTTGACAACATGCATCTCCTCTTCTAAAAACTTGTCTTCAAGACATGCCAAGTGAAACAACATTTTGAGGAATTCGGTAGGTAACTAGTGATGTCTTATGCCAGATAATTATTTCAGGTAATTTTAGCAGTGCAAATTTCACGTCTGTCGTATGCATAAGCGCTATCTACCCCCAGAGTCAATAACCGCACGTAGCCCGCGCTGCGCGATGCCGCGGAGTCAGCATGATTGTGGCACCTAGCAGGCTAGGCTGCCCGCGCGCACACCGCACAATGTCAGGCTAGTCTAGCTAGCCACAGCTCATTGGAGGCGTGCCCACTGCCCGCACCACACGCACGACCGCCAGCGCCTATGAACCACGATCTCGCCATGAGATAACGCCCGCGATAACGTTCTCCACAGCTATTTTTAGAACTTAATAAAAAGGTAATGTGATTATGATTACATTTCACGCAATGGCATACGCTTCCCGCGTAACGTTAAGTTGGTAATCAAACGGGTTAAATATACAACCGAAAATGCTGTTCTGGGTAAATAAGCCGTAACTGTAGTCAGTCGAGTTTCATTAGCTACTTGCTTTATTTCCTGGAGCTGTTATCCTTTATATGCTTAAGTCTGCCGTGCCAATTGTCGTTCTTTTAGCAACGTAGCTAGAATCTAATTGGAATTTAAGAAGTTATTAACACATTCTTACTTTAAGGTTTTATATTATTTATTATACATATAACCGACAGTTTTCTGTTAAGTTCAGGACAAGTACTCCTCGCATTTGCAAGTGGCTCATCTATACTTAGACGCTCTTGGATTGTGCATCGTTCGACGTTCCTTGGGTAGTGGTATGCACGTGCATAAAATATTCAAGAAGCTAAATATTTCGGGCCTTTGCGTTCGCGTAATATCGCTAACACGAAGGGGAACTAAAAGAGCAGTAAACGAATGAAGAGTACAGCCTTAGGTAGCCAAACTACCCATTGAGTTCACAACACCACAGGTATCAATTATTTACCGGGGTTGCGGGAAGTCCTAAGGGGAAACCGTGGCCCCTGGCAAGGCAAGGGAAGGAACATGGGTGGGTTTTAGTCAGTAAGAGTCTGACACGCCCTTCCGCTCCGCCTAGAGCGGGGGAAGTCATTTGATGATTTCCAAAACAAAAAATAAAATAAAAAAGGTATCAATTACTGAATGGCTAATCCCACAATGCAGTTCTAAACTCTAACCCGAAATTAAGTTCCTTTTAAATGAATCGAAGAAAAATTTCTGTAGAAAAGATAAAAAAAAGACTTAGCTATTGAACACAAACCAAGTCAAAACGTGGGAAGTGGACAGATAAAATTTAGTTTATTCAATGAACACTTAAAATGACCGGCACTTCCAAACATTATCATGTCTGATGCAGTAAGTCGATCTCGCTCGGCTTTTGACTTAACTAGTGACTTTGTCCACAACGATACCTTATTTATGTGGGTCACTTGTGTACTTAAATGTCACGATAATATTGTGTCAAGATCATAATGAGTCCTTCCAGCTGTGCCGGCCACGTTTTTTCCGAAGCATTCTATGTTGTTGACAGCAAAAATATCTGCCTTTAGTTAGGTTCCATCATATAGTTCATTTGTCATTTGTGTTTGTTTGTGGTTATAGTTCATTTGTCTCCAATTATAGTCCCGAAAAATACTTTTTTGTACCCAGTTTTGTGCACAATTGTTCTTTTAATAGTCTACTTCCTGAAGCAGTTCAGTGTAGGAACAAACAAAATATTTACCGGAAGCAAGACACATGAATGCTGCGAATGACACATCATAGCATCGAGTTAATTTTCTAGACTATACCGGAATTACGAGTAAGTGCTTCCCATTTTTGTAACCCTAAAGTTTTTAAGTGATTCAACTAGTGTTGGTTAATCTTTGCCCATTAACCAACACCAGTTGAATCACTAAAAACTAAAAAGTAACTAGAACTACTATACATGAGTTGGGTTTTTCTACGTGACACTTGTAAAAACTGTAGCTTACTGACGTTTCATGACATTACCGATTCTTGTTGTATGGTTGACGTTATTCAGTGGTGTATCATAAAGTTTTATGGGCCGAGAACTGAACCCTGTGGGACACCACTGAGTATGGTTTGAGACATTGACAAGAATTCTGTAGTTTATATAGTGATAGGAATTAGAGGCCGAATTTCAAAGATCTATGATAAAATACACATTACATGTACTAACATGCTCAAGTATTTTCAATATGATGCCGCTAAGAACTAGCACGAACGAGGTCAAATGCCTTTTCATTTTCTAAATACATACATTTCGTGAGACCTCCCTCATCTCTGTTTCATCAATATAAGTTAAACGTTTATCGAAATACGTTTTTTTTTTTCTAATAAAATGCAGGGACAAGCCGTGTGCCGGTGGGGCTTTCTTATCGACAAAAATGACGAACTTTAATCTTAATCCCTTTTTAGAGAATGAATTGAAGATTTTTATTACTGCGGATTACAGACAACAGCTGTCTAAATATGATTAAAATCAGTACATATACAAGACACATTGTATATACCTCAAAGTAAAAAACACCAGATCCTAACTAGAAACATAATGAATAATAACCATTTCTTTCTGACTATTTTTTTTTTACTGCGGATTACAGACAACAGCTGTCTAAATATGATTAAAATCAGTACATATACAAGACACATTGTATATACCTCAAAGTAAAAAACACCAGATCCTAACTAGAAACATAATGAAAAATAACCATTTCTTTCTGAGTAATGAGAAGACACGACATACATCGTTATACATAATTATTATTCCTGGTAAGTACGCCTTATGGTTCATTACGTCACACATTTATTCAAGTTAATATTTGTAACCTCGACTTTGGTTACATATTTACCAAGTTATTAATAGTACGCCAAATACATAAGCTAGAGGCTGAATCAGCAGACGGATAACTCAGAACCAGCATTTACTGTACGAACTTGACAAGTAAACATTGCACTTGTAGTTTGTGCGACGTAAAAGAAAAAACGCTTAGCAATACATAGTAACGTTTATAGGCCTCGATCTCGGCCTAAATATGTACTGTTTGTTCATTAAGAAGATCAATGCAAGTAAATAGCGAAATGAGTATTTCTAGTAGGTACACTAGGTACTATTAGAAGCAAAATAATCATCAGTAATGTACCTAATGATTTTATAATGCGACTAAGTCATGTAGTTTTTCAACTAACTGACTGAGCATCCCTAACCGTGTTTGATGCCCCAAATCTACCTACTTGAAAACACCAAATAGAGCATTTAAACTCAAGACTGACAATTATACTTTATCTGGATCCCTCCTCACTTACTCCTCACACACTCACAGATATACAATAAATCCTAAACTGTATATTATATGATCTAAAAAGAAAAACGGACGTTGTGCACGATTTAGTTACGGAAACGAATATACTTATATTATTATTTACTATAATAATAACCGTAGGTTTGTAGTTAGCTAAAGTAGTGGTAAGTTCCTTGTATTTTGCGGTATATCTCTGTGCGTAACATGGTTGGCACCCGTTAGATAAATACTGTACATACCTACTGGAGATTAGCAAAATAACAACACTACAAGATGCGGTAATCTCGCGAATATAGCACCATGATGACTAGCTATCTATCCACGTTCATTACTAAACCTTATTTTTCACTTTTTGGGAGATTCCTCTTGATCTCCTTACTATTTCTCACACATTGCCATCTATCTCATAATAACTTTCATACTAATTATCATCATCTAATCTTGCCGCGAAATATTCAATATTTCAACTAAATCCCACAACAAACAGTTAAATGGCTTGGATCTAATAAAAACGGACAAAGAATGGAACGAAACGGTAATTCGCAACAAACCAGTTTTTTTTTTTAGGAAACATAAATAAAATATAACTCTAAATCAGCAAATGCTTCAAATAGCATGTGATGGTAATATTTTGACGAAGTAGCTATAGTTCTAAACCAGCTATACTCAACCTGCGGCCCGCGCGTCGGGCCTTTGTTATTGGCCCATCTGAAGTTACAACTTTATTGTAAATTCTGATTTACAATAAATTGAAATGGATTTTTTTTTAATGGAATATGTTATAATAAAATACCACTCGATATTCTTCAACTTAATGAGAAGAAATTTAAAACATGCATACTAAGTATAAGTTATATGATTTTAACGTAGATAAAAATGCTTGGCTTAATGCTGGTCCTGCTCCACAGCCACTTGGGCTTGGGCTCACTAGTTGAAATTATTGTATTTGGAAGAGTTGCTACCCCTTTTCTTATTTTTTTATTTTTATTTATAAAAAAATTCTGACATTACGAACAACATGTTTATTTTATTTTAATTTTTTATTAACCAATTTTTTATTGTTGAATAGGTATTCCAATATTTGATAATGATTTTCTTTCTTTTTGATAGTATAATACATTGCAAACTATAGTTTTGTATAATTTAGAAGCATTTTTTCAGTTTTTGTAAATGTGAGTACCATGGGGCTGTTTATTCTGTTATTATAATATACTAGCTTTTACCCGCGGCTTCGCCCGCGTGGATGTCGCAAAATATCCCACGGGAATGTTCTACCGGGAATACATACCTAATAGCCAAGGAAAAGATCATTGACTAACTTTCAGCGGACGCAGTGGTAGGCTACTACAGCTCCCGCGTGGTCAACCATAATTATTTTGTTACGCGTAATTTTGAAACTGTGATATCTCTTAAACTATTCATTTAAATGATGTGATGTAAAGGCATATTTTAATCGAAATTGAATGCCCAATTTAAATAACCTATTTAATTGGATAAGGATTAATAAGATACCGGTCAAAATAGCTTCGGAAATAACAATGAAAATTTTATACAATTTTGAAAGATAAAAATGGTTATTGTGGGTCACCCTTAAAAGATAGACATATGCCATCGCGGACTTTTTTGTTGCAATTTTTAAGATATACAATACTCTAGAACATAAATTTGATTTATCTCTCACGACTTACGCAGCGCACGCCAGTAAAGCTCCCAGTCGGCATGATTTTTTCCGACATCTTCAACAATAATCGTCATATTTCAGCCTATTTACACAAAACCTTAATGAATTATACACTAAAACCTTCCACATGAATCACTCCGTCCAATGGTGAAAACCGTTTGAAAATCCGTTCGGCAGTTTTTGAGTTTATCGCGTTCAGACAGACAGACAGACAGACAGACGCGGCGGGCGACTTTGTTTTATAATATGTAAGGATTATGTTTTATGTTGACTTGAAAGAGCATGGCAGTTGAGACTTTGTCATGCTTACTTAAATGTCTCGCCGATGGTGGGGAGTGTGTTGGATCATTCGGTTCCCTACAAAATGGTTGAGCTGGATGGTGCTGATCCACACGTCATGTTCGTGAACGGGCGCCGTCGGTTGAGACTGGTCATCTCTTTTCTGCCAAGGCTTATTTTAAATCTATTTTTTCTTGTTTCTATTTTTTTTTCACATTGTTCTCACATATAGAAGCAACAAGAATAATGTACCCAGGATTTTGTAATACCTTTATATAAAAGAGTGTCCTGGGAGTTTCCTGCCCGTTCTTCTCCACAGAGATCTACTTTTTGGAATGGGCTAGCTTCAACTTTCTGACTAACTGACCGACTGTTTGACAATTCAAAAGTGCCTGTACATGGTTAAATTGAAATAAATGCTTTGAGTTTGAGTGGAATTTTGGAGTATTGTTACCCAAAAATATAAAAGCGTCCAAAGATGTGCCCAAATCCTACTAAAATTCTTTGGGTCTACGTATGTGTGCGAATCGTATTTTTCAAAAATGATGAAATACACAAAGAACGTTTACAGAAACAAATTTAAAAACAAAAATTCAAAACGAAAGACACTTCCGATACAGACTTCCGATATTTAAGTTATTTTTCAATTTGTAGTGTTTTTTTTTGGTAATCGGTTGTTTTTTTTTTTCCTTTAATACAGTAACATCGTTAACTTGGAATTACGTTTTAATTAAGACCTAATTAATTTTTGCTTGCGGCTCTCGACACCATGACTGAAACGTGTTTTTTAAACCCTTTAAAAAAAAGGTTGAGTACCGCTGTTCTAAACGCTATTTTATTGCTCACTAAGCACTTTCGTAGCAGTCATAACACTTCACTGCTTCCGTGGAATGTACATTTTGAGCACCCAAACGTTGCAGTTCTAAGCAAAACGCGTACCTACTTCCAATTGATGAGTTTTAGTACCTGTTAAAATTTGCAATTTCCAATATTTTGAAGTGGCTAAATATAGACAGATAAAGAAAAATATGCATCGCCCAAAATGTCGATACCTACACAATACGCGAACAGCTGCTTATCTGTCTACTGATAATGTCGATTCTGATGATTTTAGACAGAGAAGCGAGGTTTACAAGAATATTTAAGCAGATTTGGAATAAATAGTGGAAATTAGCCAATGGCAAGTAGGTATTTGGGTATGATCTAGCACAAACAGCAGAATTATTTTTTGGACAATTTTACCATCCACATACATAATATAATCATCCTTTTAATGTTCCCACTGTTGGGACACAGGCCTCCTTACGCTGAGAGGGAGCGGGCCGTAATCCACCACGCGGGCCCAGTGCGGGTTGGTAGATGGCACGTAAAGCGCCTGCTTGGGATCGAACCCACGACCTACAACTCGTAAGTCGGGGCCGTTACCACTGGGCCACCACTGCTCTCTAATAATAAATGGGTTAGATCATTAATATATACTAAAAAGAGGAAAGGACCCAATAGGAGACTAGGTTATAACAGTAACTCGAAGAATAACAGAATATTAGCAACATGCGCTTGACTACAATAAAAACATGGTGCGATTTGGAATATGTCGCAAGCGGAATAGTCCGTAACGATATCGATCTGGACAAGGCGATGTTTGGTCTGCCGCTCCCGACCGCACCCACCAACCTAAGTTAATAAAAAAATCGACCACCCCTCGTCTCCGACGACACACTGACACTATATTGTTTTACTTCTACATCGTTCATATTGCCAATATCTACATCTTTATCACTATCTTACACCTCCTTCAAATTGGAAAGTAGTTTTTCCTTCATAGTGCATGAGAAAATATTGAAGTTTGGAAAAAAGAATCGTGGTCACAGAAAAGAGCTTCGTTCAACTTTCAGTTTCAACAGAAAAAAAAACCCGACATTTTCCTTAAAATTAAACTATTTCATCAGTTCCATTTGTTTGTAAATTCAGCACACTCAATTCGTTGCCATTAACCGGAACTTATTAATATTTTAGTGGAGTAATGGTAATATTCTATTCTTGAAACCCAGATTCAGCGCTACGAAACTTGTCCTACCTCTAGCAATGAAAGTATCAAATAGAAATCGTAAAATCTTAGACAGACCCTAATGCCTAACTAAGAAGCTGCGACTTCGTACGCCATTGAAGAGAATAGATCTTTCAAATAAAATATAGTCGGCCACTATTATGATTAATAAAACAGAAGAAACAAGATTGGAAGATTTGCGTGGATCCGAAGCGGGGCGAGGAAAAGGTCTTGTTTGTATAAAAACATTCGAGTCAGCTCATATTCAGCTGGTATTTTATTATACAAGTCCTCAGCTGACCAGAACGAAAATGTTTTTTTTTTAATTAATAAACTAGAATACCCGCGAAATTTAGCGTTCTTGCATAACTTTTTAATTAGTCGAGATTTTTAATAAAATTATATGAATTATAAATTATTCTTTACTAGCTGCGTGGCGTGGGAATAACGGTATAATAAGTATACTATATCCTAATCCAGGTCATTTTCTACCCATGTTCCAAATTTCATCTAAATCCGTTCAGCCGCCTTAGCGTGAAAGCGTAACAAACAAGACTCACTTTCGCATTCTTTTACAGACCAGCGCGACTTGTCGCGCGACGCTACACGAACAATACAATTTCTAAGGAAACTTCACGGTATAACAATAACCGGTGTCGCGTCGCACGACAAGTCTCGCTGGTCTGGGGGTCTACTCCCTAAGTCCGTCAACGAAAAGACGGGCCCGTCCGAAAGTAGTCCGAAACGATGGCGTGTACCCTACTCCCTATTGATTTCGGATTCATAAGCTTCGAACGGAATCATAGACAATATTTGTGCGCGAATGATACATGACGGTAGAGTTGCGCTATTTTACCGGTCGATTACCGGTTTACTTATTTTGTGGTTATCATGCTTACTATTCCAAAAATAATATTGTTGTCGTTAGAAAATTACCAAATTTTTAATAATTTAGAGTTTATTACGCCTTTAGTTGAGCAATTGAATTATTTTTGCCATTTTTGTCCCGATGATGGCTTTATCGTGTTGATACCTTTGCCTTTTTTCTTTTTGACGTTAAGTGTGTAGTATCTATGACGGCAAAGTATTTTGACGCGGCGCGTCTTTCAAGACTTTCAGTTTCAGATTTTTCAATGAATTTGATATTGAAGCGAAGAAAACTTTTGATAATTACCTACATGTACTAAATAAACAAATGGAATCAATACCGGAGACTAGTTCCAATTAAAGGCTAAGAAGTGCAACTTGGTTGGAGGAGGATAAGGTTTGTACTGTTACAGCTAGAATAAATTTTGTTTTGTAAACATTCTCAATTTCTCATAGTTACATGCTTGCTTTTGCTTCTGTTTTACATTATTTTGAAAGAATTGGTCAGGAGAGGGTCTTCTTAAATGGAAAATCTAAATACGGACGTAAACACCAACGCGAAGAAGGTGGCGGCCCGGCATGATTTACGAATTAGACCTACATAACCAATTTACTTTTACGTTACAAAGTTCTAAGAAGGCATGTCAAGAATTTTGTTTGCCAATACAAAACTCATAATATTACTTAGTTATTCTTATGCCTCTACAGATTTATTTAATTTGGTATAGGTAACTATAATTTGCAAAAAATTGTATTTCAGGTTAGTAGGACTAGTAAGGATGGCGCTACACTACAAATAGCAGAAACTGAAACAGCCTGCAGAAAAGAATTACATGAGACACAGAGGGCAAACAAACAAGATATATTATATGTTTGTTCTAAGAACAAGTTCTAAAAGTCAAATTAGAGTATAATAAAATAAATTAAACTGATAGAATAGACATGTTTTTTTATTAATGAACTACTCGCTAAAATATCTTCTTATAAAAGTTTGAAAAATAGCATTTGCATTTCCCTTGCAACTTCTTGAGTTGCTTCTCTTGTATGATATTCATTGATATTACTGGGTACCCTCTAACTGCATGTCTCCATGGTGAACTGCAATGTTGTGAAGCACTGCCACTATGGTTGTTTTCACATTTTCTAGTTTGCATGTAATGGTCATAGGTTGTGCCATATAAAAGGCATTGAAAGCTTGTGTTTCCACACACCAAAGCACCGTTCCACAGTATATGTCGAAAGTAAAGTAAACAAACCCAAAAGGGGTATTATATCCTCACACAAGTCCTCAAAAATGTTCTCGTGTGAGCCTATAGTTCCCAATGAACTCAACGTCGGAAATACTCGCCAACCGAAAATTTCGGCGGAACTATAACCAGCGTCGCCGCCGCTCTTCCTGTAGAGTTTTTTCGAGCAATTCCAGCATTAAAAAAGCAGCCATCGTTTGGATTATTTAAAAAAAAAATACTTTCGTCGACAGCACGACAACTATTGTGATGTCGTATCAACTGACATATATCTCCGTCAAAACAAGTGTCAAAATCAACTTTTCGGACGGACAAAAACACATCGGGAGTAGGGACAACTGTCAAATCGTATCGTCATTCATTCTTAGGTCGGGCTTCCAACTAATCGTATGTCCTTAGGTGTTAGGGAGTAGGAAACGCCAGTAACTAAGCCCGAAATGACGGACTTCGTGCTTAGGGAGTAGACCCCCTGCACAAAGCTTTAGTTAGTATGGCTCTTTAGGTCATCACTTGCACTAACCGATTTATAAAAAAAATCGGATAGTACAACTCACAAGTCAAGATAATATCGTATCGTGAAAATTTATTCGCTGTTAAGAGGAGGCTCCCTAAATTGTATGTTATTTGCATTAAAATTCTGAAACAGTCGCGTATACAATCAAAATGGAATTTTAGTATATGATTTATTGGATCTTTATCTTTCCAAAAATAAGACAGATACGTAATTGGAATATCTTTGCTCGATTCATTTTTTATTCGAAAATCATGTGTTTTTTAAAGATTATTAAGAATTACAACAAGATTACTCGACTTTTATGTCTAAAATAAGTATTTACAGTAAGAAAATAGTTTGGAAAATCCAAAAGTGCACGCCTCATACTTATCACTCATTCATAAACGAAAAAGAAATTCAAAACATAGTTTAAAAATGAACAATTTATCACTTTTCATGAAGTCGTAATGTCAACGACTGACAAAGATATTTACGTTGGCAGTTGCTAGGCAACGGCACCGGATCAAGGTTGAAAATATTTAGATATTGATATTATATTTTAGTTAGTATTTTATTAATTATAATTAAACTACTATGAATAAAAGAGCCATTTTCAATAGGGTTCCTTCTACGGCTGAAACGAATGTATAAAAAAAAAATTGACTCAATTAATTGATTTTATCGCAAGCTACAATGTTTTCAGGGATCATAAATTGACGGACAGGAAATTTTTTTCAACTATTTTGATGCTTTTTCCATTTCTGCTGCATTAAATCAATTGTTAAAAAATACAATATTAATCTCCATTTAATCATCTATACAATCCTTACATATTATAAAACAAAGTCGCCCGCCGCGTCTGTCTGTCTGTCTGTCTGTCTGTCTGTCTGTCTGAACGCGATAAACTCAAAAACTGCCGAACGGATTTTCAAACGGTTTTCACCATTGGACGGAGTGATTCATGTGGAAGGTTTTAGTGTATAATTCATTAAGGTTTTGTGTAAATTGGCTGAAATATGACGATTATTGTTGAAGATGTCGGAAAAAATCATGCCGACTGGGAGCTTTACTGGCGTGCGCTGCGTAAGTCGTGAGAGATAAATCAAATTTATGTTCTAGAGTATTGTATATCTTAAAAATTGCAACAAAAAAGTCCGCGATGGCATATATCTATCTTTTAAGGGTGACCCACAATAACCATTTTTATCTTTCAAAATTGTATAAAATTTTCATTGTTATTTCCGAAGCTATTTTGACCGGTATCTTATTAATCCTTATCCAATTAAATAGGTTATTTAAATTGGGCATTCAATTTCGATTAAAATATGCCTTTACATCACATCATTTAAATGAATAGTTTAAGAGATATCACAGTTTCAAAATTACGCGTAACAAAATAATTATGGTTGACCACGCGGGCGCTGTAGTAGCCTACCACTGCGTCCGCTGAAAGTTAGTCAATGATCTTTTCCTTGGCTATTAGGTATGTATTCCCGGTAGAACGTTCCCGTGGGATATTTTGCGACATCCACGCGGGCGAAGCCGCGGGTAAAAGCTAGTGGTATATAAATTAAGTAGGTTCTGTGTACTAGCAGGAGTGAAACAATAAAAACAGTTGCAGAAATGGGGCAAAAAATATTTTTCGATCGTAGAGCACACTCTAATGCGAAGCATTACGAGTCGTGCAATATAGTTTACTATCCAAATATAAGATATTTTTTCTCTAGATCGATTATTACTTTAATTATAAACGAAATAAGAATTTTGACTTACGACATTTAGTTTCGAACTCGTACATGGTCAAAGAGCGCACGCGATATACAACTTTATTACTGATGCGTTAGCGTTTAGCACATATCGGAGTGGCGGGGTGCGGGAGGGTGGAGCTTGCGTGGAAATTGTGTTTGGAGTGCCTGGTCTTAAAATCCTAACTAATATTTTAAATGCTCAAGTGAGTTTGTTTGTTACAATTTCACGCAATGAAATTTGGTGGCACATGGATAGACCATGACCTAGATTAGGACATAGGATACTTTATATCCCGATTGTCCCACGGGCTCGAGACTCGAGACTTTATACGCGTGAACCAGCGGGGCGCAGCTAGTGTATAAATAATAAAATAAAAATATCGTGGTTCTCTTCATAACTCTGGTGTACAAATTACCATGGACTGTTTTTTTTATTATATCATGGAAGAAAAGTTGTAAAAAAAAGTGGCCTGATCCGTTTTTGACGATTTCTAAAAAATCTTTTGACTAACCCATCGTCCAAAGAGAAATCTACAAGAAAAACGGCAAAATTGGAAATCTTACTCGTCTTGAATCAACAAAGATGAAAATGAACAGCTAAGTTCAGTTTCGGGTCAGCTGGCGGTAGACGACTTTTGCTAGATACGGCAGTGATTAAACTACTTTTCCTTACATAAGTTCCCAACATATTTGTTTTATTTGCTACATGATATCCATTTCCACACGTTTTTATTTATAGATGTATTATTAAAATAGGACAATTTAACTCATTAAGTAGTACGGTAAATTATTTGTTTATATGTATAAATAGCTTTACTTCATAAAATCACACCATAAGTAAATTGTATATTATTAGGAATATTAGGTGTATCAACTCATTAGTTTGTTATAAATCCGTGTCATATTTTTCCTTGATGTGTTTATAAATAGATTAATAAAATAGAACAATACAACAATAACTCATTAAGTTATTGGTTTAAAAAAGTAATAATTCGTGAAAAATTGCTAAGTCATCTATACCTATCTATCTATAAAATGGCAGTGGGTAACCAACATTTTTAGTGTATTTTCGTTAGCTGATTTATTTTTCTTGTAAGTATCTAATGCGGTTTTCTTATTTCTATTTTTATCATTGTCCTTATTTATTAATTATTTATTTAAACTTTTCACACTCAAAAAGGTACAAAGGCGGACTTAATGCCTTAGGCATTCTCTACCAGTCAACCAAGGGTGGTGAAGAGATTTGATGGCAGGTGCTCTGTTTGAGAGGAACAAATAATTTTTTTTATTAAAAATTTATTACTTTTTACTTTTTTTATTTGTTATTACTTATTTTGGTGGTCTGAATGATTACTAAAAGTTTGTCCATCTATTTTAATGGGACCTTATATACAAATTAATCCCTATTTCCTTGGTCACGGCATCACGCGTGAACGGCTGGGCCAATTTCGCTAATACTTTTTTTGTTGTGTTTGTTATTGTAAGGAGATAGGGTAGGTAGGTAGGTATGCAAGTAGATAGGTATGTATGTAGATAAAGTAGGTATGTAGGTAGGGTAGGTAGGTAGGTAGGTAGGTAGATATATATGTATGTAGGTAGGTAAGTTGGTAGGGTAGGTAGGTAAGTAGGTAGGGAAAGTAGGCAGGTATGTAAGACTATGTAGGTAGATGTAGGTAAGTAGGTAGATAGGTATGTATGTAGGTAGGTAGGTATGTAGGTAGTTAGTTAGTTAGGGTATGTAGGTAGTTAGGTGCGCCGTAGATAAGTACTTAGTGGTACCCGTGCACCGTGCCAAGCCGGGGCGGGCAGCTAGTGTTAAAATAAAAATATTTAAGTACCTAACTGTCTTAAAAATATGCTTCGACTTAAGTTGTTAGTTTGTGCAAATGAACAAAATTATTTTATTATAAGTTACAATAAAACTTGGTTTAGAACTTCAGACAGGAAAGGATATTTTAGGAACTAATACCGACTTAATTTTACTATTCTGTATCCGGCCTAACTTCTCTATCCGGCGACTACCGAATATTCAATAAATTATGTTTTCCTTTAAATTTACTTCCCATGAACACTCACGTGCGAGCGTATTTTTCGGGCATTGCATTTTTTATTTAAATAATCTGATAGATATAATCATTTAAATGCAAGATTTTGTATCCCCATTTAGGTAGCATATTTGGTTAATTAAAATTATGAAAAACTCCGTATTTCGATCCACAAAATTAAGAAAAAAAAATCTTTGTGAAATCCAGATATATATTGGTTTTTAGTTTGACTGTGGTAGTGGGTAGGCACACACTTAAAACCATTATACCTTATTTATTGTCGTTCGCGCAAGAACTTGCCCCTTCCTGTACCTTTCTAGGTTCCAGCAGCACTTTTAGGTTCGAGCAGCAGTGGCCAATAGATACTATGTGCAGTGCACTTTTAACAGGTAATATGACTTCATAACGTCTGCGAGCACATCTTATCATAATTTTAAGATCACGTTATCAATTTTTAATTGTTATCAGATCCAAAGTCAAATTAGAACCCTCGGTGCGCGAGTCCGACTCGCTCTTGACGGGTTTTTTTTTACAGACGTAAAATTAAGAGTGTTTATTCTGAAAGTTGGCAACGTCGCAAATAGATGTCAAATATTTCGCTGTTTTTATTAATTTGATAATATTTCTGTATGGAAATAAAAAATGTGGCTAACTAGCGAACTAGAATATTGATTATGAAATGCAATAATTAATATCGTAACACCGAATAGTTAGTTTAAGATGTAAAAAAAGTATTTGGAAACTTTCCAAATGCCTTTTTTTTACCTAAAACGGGTACAACACCAAATTCAATGTTATAATTGCAATTCATTATTAATATTCTAGTCAATTGGTTAGCCACATTTCTTATTTCCATACAGTATTATTTCAAAATTAATCGAAACAGGTAAATATTTGACAGCTATTTACGACGTTGCCAACTTTTAGGATGCACCCTCTTAACAAGTAGGGCAAAGTATTGACCATTTTTAACCGCCTACAGCTTACCCAGACGCTTTACTTTGTGTAAATAATTTCATCACCACTGCTCTCAAAACGGTGAAGGAAACATCGTCAGGATCCCTTTCGAAGGGCACGTCACAATTGCGGCGATAAGTCCCCTCTTTGAGGAGTGGCTAGAGAGGCGCCACGGCGTCCTCACCTTCCGCCTGACACAGGTCCTCACCGGACACGATTGTTTCGGGAGGTTCCTGTTTCGCATAAGGCGGGAGGAAACGCCCGGGTGTCACTACTGTGTGGATCGCCCGGAGGACACGGTGGAGCATACGGTGGAGGTCTGCCCGGCTTGGGCGGAGTACCGCCGTGTCCTCGTGGAGGCGATCGGCGGCAGTGACCTCTCGCGTCCAGCCCTGGTCCAGGCCATGGTACGGAGCGAGAGGGCATGGCAAGCCGTCACCTCCTTCTGCGAAGCAGTAATGCTCGCGAAGGAGGAGGCGGAGCGCGCGAGGGAGAGACAAATGTTGCACCCTCGCGCCCCTAGCCGCCACCGTAGGAGACGCCCTGGGCGTCGGGAATCCGAGCCGATTTCCGGCCACCGTAGGCGCGGGCTTGCGGACGGGGAGCAATGGGTAGCTTGCAATCTGATAAGGACCAGGCCCGGGTCAACTGCGCGACGTGTTCCACGCGCGCCTCAAATAAATGTCAGCAAAATTGACGGGGTCCGCTAGGGCCGATGCCTACCAGGGTTGCAGGAAGTCCTAAGGGGAAACCGTGGCCCCTGGCAAGGCAAAGGAAGGAACACGGGTGGGTTTTAGTCAATCAATAAGAGTCTGACACGCGCTCCGCCCAGAGCGGGAGAAGACATCTGATGATTTACCAGCCAAAAAAAAAAAAAGGATCCCTTTCGAAGAGAGGAGGCCAGTGTCCCAGCAGTGGGAACATTATAGGCTGATATAATCACAGTGCATAATGATTTTGAATACCATTAACCTGATTTAATAAATAAGTTCATCATCATCAGCCTATTAATGTTCCCACTGCTGGGACACAGGCCTCCTCTCTGTGAGAGGGAGTGGGCTGTAATCTACCATGCGGACCCAGTGCGGGTTGGTAGATGTCACATGTCTTCGAATTTTAATAAGTTATTTCATACATATTCTTATAACTTGAGTATAAACTGGCAGTCACTGGCTGCATCGAATCATATTGGCAATACAAAATATGTTGACTTTCAATTTAAAAAATTTGCAATACAATTAAAGAGTGGAAGTCACTCATAGCAGACCCACTTTCTTGTTTGTTAAGGTTTTTTTGGTAGATGGAATTTAAATTAAGTCTCAACCAAAGTACAAAAATCCTACTTATACAGATACCAGATGCTTAATATATCTTAGCGTAGCTTACCTAAACAATATCTTATTTTTCAAGACTTCTATCAATGTGACTTCTCCAATAACTTGTGCCACTGTATTCTGGTCATCATACAGCTTAATACAAATATCTATATCTATACATATATATATACACCTCTGCATAACACTTTGGCAGACTGGCTTGTTAAAGTTGCTTTTCGTGTCAGTTCAGAAGAACTAATGGTTGTGCCATTAGTTCTTCTGAACTACATAATGGAATTTGATGCAGTTTTCATAATCATTTACTCTAAATGATATGAAAGCTGCTATTTTCAAAATTTTAGACAATTTATTCCAGAAAGTTTATGTGTTTGCACTAAAGATTTGTTACAGATATCTTGACATATCATTTCTTTAATTCGCCACATCAGTTCACCGCATCCATGTAAAAGAAATGCGGGTTGTTACAGAATAAATAACTTTTATTAAGAAATAAAAGTTGCTATTGTTGTTGTTGCTATTTTCTGATTAGTATCATTGGATACTAATCAGAAAATAGCAACAGAGGATGTGACGGTGACATTGCATTTAGCTGGGTTGGCTAATTGTAAGTCACACAATTCAAAAGATAATAGAAAATACAGAAAGGATAAAAATACAAAGGATAAAACAATAGAAAAGAGATAGGAGTGTCAGGCCAGAGGATGCGGATTCAAGCGAAACCCTACACCTGCCCTTATTATGAAGGCTACAGTGTTTTCACCAGCTTTATAAAAGGTCTAGAAGTTACAGTGTACCTGATAGTGTGTTAAGTGAGTACGCAAAATACGCGCTTTGACATGGAGTTTCGGATACCAGCCCGTATTACCTATTACCTAGTGTGTTAAGTTTATGGTATTCATCATCATCATCATTTCAGCTAAAAGACGTCTACTGCTGAACATAGGCCTCCTCCAAGCACCGCCACTTCAACCAGTTTATGGTATAGAAAAGTAAAATCGGACAAATTGAGATTTATTTGATTAATTTGAATGAACAAAACAAAATATATATATTAACAAAAAGGGAAAATTAATAGTATAAAATGCAGTTTTGAATGAAAAAACAGTCAAAGATAAATAAAAGTATGCTTTTCAGAGGTAACAGTGTTCAAAAAAATATAAAAAGTACCTAATATGAGTGTCACATGATTTTAATAGGTAAATAAACTAAAAGGTGTGGTTTGTATAGAAAATCAATGTAGAGAAAACCAGACGAACTTAAGTTTCTATGGAAAACTGTGTTTCAAAGTCCTATTTGCCATAAAAATTTGATACGTAGTAGTTCAGTGGAAAATACAAGAAAAAAATTGTTATTTGGGATATTTATATTTGTCTTTGGGGGAGGCCTATGTCCAGCAGTAGACGTCTTTCAGCTGATATGATGATGATGATGAGACTTGTTCCATGAAAATGAGGTTATGTACCATAGTTGTAAGGTAGAAAACGAACCAGTTTTGGTCAATCAATATTTTTAGTACTCAAGGAATCATCAACGTGAATGTATTAAACCAAAGTCCAAGTAATGAATCACAGTAGAGAACAACTACTAAGTTACCACACATTACTAGATTACAAATTATCGGTTTTAAATAAAACCTAGAGATTAAGCAATGCTATGCCATATTTTTATCATAAATTATTATTGTTTACTAATCTAGAAAGAGAAAACACATAATAAATCGTTTTAGTTCCAAAATAAAAAGCATTTTTAGAAAACATTACAGTAAACATGAAGGCATTACTCACCATGAATGTCAAATTATCCTGTTTGAATTGTCTTGATGTATCCTTCATAGGATCATAATTAATCACAGTCTTTAAAGAGTCATTCAATATGTAAAACCACTGTATATCTTTATTTCATTTCACATGTACACAAACTGAATATAAACTTCAAAAATGTTTACAAAGGAATCAAGCTTGAATAGCATAGTAGGTTGGATTCTAAAAATACATCAACATGATAAAACAGTATGAATGTGTTAACTTATAGTAACACAATGATGACAATATATATTATGGATCGTGAATCCGGATTAACCGCTTCACGTGCGTGATAGGGTAGTAATAGTGATAGGCTGGAGCTAATGATAATACCAACATAGATACAGTCATAAGCACAATGGAAAAAAATAGAATAGCGAATCAAAAATTCTGTAAGTTATATTTCATTACATCAAGTACTAAAAATTATTAGCGCTGCATTCACAGGTAATTTAAAAGGTTCAAACGAATTTAACAGAATAATAACACTGATGTTATAATCGAGTATAATAATATAACACTGGACTTTAGAAAGTCGTAGGTACTCATGAATTGACCTGTATACTCAGTTAATAAGTTATGAAATTACTCTAACGATGTACAAAAGAATCCAAAACCTTTTAGACCATAAAATCACTAATTGAAACGAGAAACGCAAAAACTTGTAGCAAAATATACAAATAAAATATCTTCCCATCCACCATCACATAACCACCACTACTTGACTTGACAAGCACAGTTTAGCACAACACCATACACAAAAGTATCGGTAAATAGCGAGACAACACTACTCAGCCATTAACCGTAACTAGTGGCACCACAGAGCACTATAATTTTATAATACTGGTAAGTGGCACCGATTGAGACGATTAGTCGATTTTGAAAATACAAAAATACGAATTGAAATCAGGTTATCACGGTTATACGTTTCATCATCATTCTCTTGCTCTCTTAGGGGGTTATTACACTATCATTATATTATATCTAGAGGATCACATATTTATGAGTCCTAGATATGATAATGTAATACAAACATACGAATCAAATCGTCTTTGATCAAAGATTTTTAGGATTTTTGACATATCTCAGAGTAATAGAGGATATGATAGGTAGGATAGGATCAGAGAGAGAGGTAGGTGGTTTTAGTTAGTACTTAGTTAGTCAGTAGTCTGTGGTTAAGCGTACGAGGCGCGCGCACAGAACGCTGCGTTTCGGGCGCGCGCCCGGCGCGCGTTGAGTAATAAAACGCCTTCAACACGGTTGCCAACCGCGTCCCGACAGAGGTCACCTTCGTGGTTTACAACCGTGTAGATGGTGGTTTACGACCAAATTTCGTTTCACCTTCCAACGACCTTGGTTTGAAGAGCTGCGCTAGCGACCAGGACGTTGGGCCAGCGGCCGACCGTGTAGTCGGCGGTTACCAACCACCGAGTAGATAGTAGAATTATACCCTAGAAATTATAAGTTTTAATTTTTGTGACGATCGTAATATTAAAAAAAAAAAAACTAATAACCTAAACCCTAGATTTACTGGTGAACTTGCACGCAGGATACCTCGAAATGTCAGTGAAGTCAAATCGAGTTGTCTTTCCTGCAAGGGGGCCAATCATGGAATATATTTAGTATGATGAAATAAGTGCCGAATTAATATCGGCAATATAATCTTAAGAGGCAGGGGTGGTTTTTTAGTCGGTATGCACAGCCGTGAATCCGACACTGCCCAAGCTGGCTCGATCTAGGCGAGGCAGTTTGGGGCGTCCAAAGAGGATTTTTCCACGCCTGTCAAAACAAAAAAAAAAAACCACCGAGTACGTCAGTCACTCGCTGTCAATCGTCGCGTGCGCTCGTAACGAGTTCTACAAGTTTACCTATGATCATTGAAATGATTTCTCCGTTTTTATAGGGAAAATTGCCAATTGTAGCCCTATTGATTATAGTAGATAGCACCCAATGTACTACTTGACTCTATGGCACCACCGATTGATTAGATTCTCTCAAACACAACAATGAATGTAGTTCGTCTAACTTTAGTTTACCATGTTATTGTTAATTGTATGTACTATTACCGTGGCTAAAGACGACATCGGAAATAGTCGTCTCTCTCGATAAGTAATTAAAATGTTTTCTAATTCAATTCCTCAATTAATGAATGTTATGTAGGTATTTAATTAATGCTGTAAAAATGAAAAAAATCCTAAACCAAGTAATTTTTATATTGTTTTAGCCTAAAACAATTTAAAAATTCCTTGGTTTAGGGATAATTCATTAAGAATCTGAGGAAAAATTAAAAACGCAATTGGAAACACTGGCTCGAGTATCACGACAGAATGGCATGTTGGCGACCATGTAGTTGCAACAGCTGAAGTGACCTTGGTGGCTTACAACCGTGTAGATGATGGTTTACGACCAAACGTTGAACAACTTTGCCGGTCGCCAACCAAAGTCACCTCTGTCGGGGACGTGGTTGTCGACCGTGTAGCAGGCATTTTAAGTGATTTATATGTTTATGGTAAAGTTACATACATGCTCTGTGGTGTTTCAGTTCAATAAGCTAAAAAGTAAGTAAGTACTCTGTGGTGGTACGTAAGTACGTAAGCGTATGACTACTAATAACACAATCTGTGCGTACGACTACGAGGCATAAAGACTTGTGAGAAATACTAATTAAATTCAATCTTTCTCTTTAAAATGGGTAAAGGATTCAATAATTACATGTGTAAGAAGTTCTTTCATCCTGCTTCAAGAGATAATTTGAAAAGGGTAATGTAACTGTGACATTTTTTCATTGTGTTTACAACAGCTTGTGATCAGCTGTATTTTATTTAGCTTCGTAGTAGTTTGCTTTAGTTAACATCATTTATTTATATCGACAGGTATGGATGGCAGAACAGAAAACAGAGGCTTACAAAAAGAAACAAGAGGAATTACGAGTGCAATATGAGAAGGAACAAGAACTTCATGAAAATAAGTAAGTAACAGTCGTGTTATTATCCATATTCTGAATTTTAGCCTTGTAATAATTTTATTAAAAACATACTTTTATTTCAAGGGCATTGCTGAGCAAAGACAGTAAAGACAAATTAAGTTTGAACTTTATGTATGAGCCACCTCCTGGTGTTAAGAAAGAAAGAGAACGTGAAGATAATGAACCTGAATATAAATTTGAGTGGCAACGCAAGTACAACGCGCCCAGAGAGAGCTACTGCAAAGGGGACAATGAAATCAGAGATCAGCCTTTTGGAATACTGGTCCGAAATGTCAGATGCATCAAATGCCACAAATGGGGTCACATAAATACAGGTGCGTTCCTTAGTTCTAATTACATGCAGGTATACTGCTTCTGGCAAGTTTCAGAAATGTAATTAAACTTTCAGGTCAAGAGGTTTGTTATAAAGTGAAGTACCTAATTGGTATATAACCTTTTTCTACATGTCATAGTAAGAATACAATGACATCACTCAATTGGTCACCCCCTAATGAGTGATGTATTTTTGTAACTGATTCTTAATTTATTTAACTATAATTGATCATAACCTAGTAGGTACTCAGCCTAAAATATTATTAAAATAGTTGCATCCTTTTTACAGACAAAGAATGCTCAATGTACTCTTTATCTATGAGTGAGGCTCGTGCCCTGCAAGCTTCCACATCAGCTCCTGAAGAAGAAGAGGAGAAACCAGATGTTCCAACACTGATGCAACAAATGAGAGATACAGGTCTTGTGATGAAAGCTGGAGCTCTGCCTCTTTCTGCCACTAAGATTGAAGAAAATGACTCGTCTAATCTCACTGAAATGGATCTAATCAGCCAGTTAACTAAAAAACAGAAAAAGAAGTTGTTGAAGTAAGTAGTTACAAATGAGCTCCCTAAAACCATCTAACCCAACCCCCACCCATATTATTTAAATTACATACTAAGAAATAAATAATATGTACAAAAATTATATTTAGTTTTTTGTTTACAGGAAGTTGGAGAAAATGGAAAAGAAGAAGGACAAAAAACATAAGAAATCTAAGCATTAAGAACCCTCGCGCGTCTTATGGTAGCCACACACGTAACGATTTGCTTGCGCAAACTTAGGCTTGCGCAAATCTTAATTGACGGGTTTTCAAAGAAATTTGCGCAAATTTCTCCCCACACACGTAACGATTTGCTTGCGCAAGCCTAAACTTGCGCAAGCCTAAATTTGCGCAAGCAAATCGTTACGTGTGTGGCTACCATTAGACAACCAGTTTGTGATGGTCAGCAATTAGGCACAGCCATTGGTATGACCTGTGGCGTGAAAATAAAATGGGGGTTCGCAAGTTGTAACTGGGGGTCTATGAAAATTTATTTGGTTCCGATAGTAAATAACAAAAATGTTGGCTTGGCTTTACCTATCAATGTAAGAAGATAACAAATTACTTAAGAGGGCCCTTCCCGGTCCGTCTATCAGCAACACGAGCATGGTCGAAAAGCTTGCTGTTTCGTCGAGCGCAAGTGAGAACTGCTAACGAGCAAGTGAGAACGCGATAACTTTGTACGAAAAATAGTGTGTACTTTGTTTCAGGAAATACGTGTTTAATAGCAAGCCTTACAAGTTTGTGGAATAATTGTTTGTCATTTAGAATCTCCATTACATGTGCGAGGTTTCTAAAGAGATTTTTTCTTTAGTTTTATAATTTATGAGTACATTATGACCAGTCAGTTTAGGTAAAATTTGTGCAAAAAAGCTGTTTTTTGGAGGCTTATACTGAATTTGTTTCTCAATTTTTTTATTTTATGCTTTCATAGAAACTTAGGTATTATGTACAAGAAACATATTAGTATAAAAATTTCAAAGAAAGATGTGTTACAACGCCATAATCACGTACGAGCGTTTGTATGAAAAGTATGGCGGGTTGGCCGCCCTTAAGGTATCTGCACACAGCGGGCGGGGTGGGGCGGGACAGGACGGCGACGTGACGCTGAGCAGTTGTAATGTACTAGATACTACAGACGACTCCATACAGACCCGTCCCGCTCGGCGCGACGGTAACCGTCACGCCACGCCGCCGCCCCGCCGCCGGGCGTGAATACAAGTCAGAAGCGGAGGGGCGGGGCGTGACGGTTACATTCAGAATTGAGAGATTGTATTATAGCTTAAAACTTTAACTTATAACTAACTAATTTTGTTACTTTAACTAACTTAGTTACTTTGAACTTATAACTGTTTACTTTATTTATATTTGTAGTAAAACTCCTTGGATAAATACCATTATTTTATTTCCCCTCTCTTCCCACTGCGTCGCAAAACACGCAGAGCGTGCCATATCCGTCAAGCCCCACTTGCGACGCAGTCGGTGCACGCTGATTCAAGGTCTATTTGTACTATGAATAGGGGCTAATATGGTCTGTGGTTAATTTTATTCTATTGATTTGGTAATATACTTGTCAAATAAATCGACTAAAACGTCAAAATATGCAGAAACAATTCTAGAAAAAAGTAAAAATTGAACATTTTGGCACGGCAAAATGGCGTCCGCGCATGCGTTCAGCGCGGTGCACTCCGCGTTCTATTTATTTGTTTTCTATTGTTTTTTTAAGTGTAAATCGACGGGAAATGTTGTTTTTTAAATAATTAAGTAGTGTCGTCATCGTATATAGTTAATATTTGTACTAAATAACATCGTAATTACCTATTACGGACCCATCAAAAAATGTAAACAAACTCGATAATAAAAAAACGTATTGTTGTGAAATTTTGAGTTTTGTGTGTGTTTTGTGTAATCGCTGGTAAGTTATTTATTTTATATTCTTTATTAGATAATGTATAATAAAAATGCATATTACAGAAAAACAAAAGCGTTCAATATTTTTTTTCAACTAAATTATTGTGTTTGTCCGTAAATAATGGTTTTGACCGATAGTATATGTATTCATAATGTATCCTGCGAAATTTCATGTGAATCGAGCCAGTAGTTTTATTATAAATCATCAAAACAATGCACAAAGGAATTTCTTATAAGAATCTGATAAGAATGTTTATTTATCAATACTAGCGTTCGCTTACAAAGATTCTAAGTATTATAAAAAATCCTTTGTCTAATCAGGAACCCAAAACCATTAATGATAAGACTATTTACGTAACAAAAAGCTCTCAGTTTTTGTTTATGTTAGCGCGCTCTTATCTCCGACGCGCCGCCGGCGTGTCCGTTTCGACCGCGCGGCCACGGCGAAATTAAAAAAAAAAACCACGCCTAGATTTTGTAAAAATTTGTAGAAGTTGATTCCCAAAACCATAAATTTGTCAAAGTTATGGTTAAAAAGTTATAAGGGTTTGAACGTGGCCGCGCCATTGAAACGCGGCGAACCGCGCGGCCACGGAGATCTATAAAACTACGCGTTGCAGAGATCTGAAATTCAGGTAAATAACAGATTGAATTTGTAAAAAATTTGTAAAAATATAGAAAAAAATCCTAGGTTTATATTTTGGGAGCTATAAGACTAAAACTCCATGGCCGCGCCATCGAAACGATGAAAAATACGTTATCGCCGATATCTCGCTGAAAAAGCATCGCAATGGTCTGAAGTTTTTTGTAAAACGTAGATTTGAATTTGTCGAAACTTGTAAAAATACTACGAAAAATCCTAGGTTTATGTTTCAGGAGCTGTAAGACTAAAACCTCATGGCCGCGCCATTGAAACGGTCAAAAAACACGTTATCGCCGATATCTCGCTGAAAAAGCATCGTAGGGGTCTGAAGTTTTTTGTAAAACCTAGATTTGAATTTGTCGAAACTTGTAAAAATACTACAAAAAATCCTAGGCTAATATTTCAGGAGCTGTAGTACGGTATCGCGTAGAAATAAGTCGTGATTATTTATCGAAGAAAGTAATTGTAAAGCGAGTTTTTTTTTTGTAAACAACACCTATTAATATGTAAAACTACCGATACTAGGCAAAAAACGTATTTTTCGGTATTTATAACTTTCAATACGTTTTGAATATTTCGATAGGGTGACCATGGCTTTTTGTTTACAGAAAACTTTCCACCTATCGTTTTAGAAATTGTATCTCAAGGATTCTAAATTCAATTAAAATGAAACGGATAAAATACAAAATCACATGTTTATTTCTTTTAAATTCACTTAAATCATTGCTTGATTTGACAATACTGTGGTTTTGAGTACACGTGCCAGAACCATAACAAATAACTTTGCACAACATTCGTAATTCCTGTAAGATAGCATTATTTGATGAATAATTGTGGAATCAAACACATAACTTATGTCTAAGACTAAATTCTGCCAGAAATAACCCCCTGTAATTAACAGTATTATGTCATAAGTAACGTGTAATTAACTCATGCATTCCAACATTGAATTGCACTAAAGGAATTAACCATAAGGCCACACACACTACAGTACACAGGAGCGAACAGAACGCGGGTGCAGCGCGGGAGACGAAGGCTGTATAACCAATCACAGCAGTCCAATATGTGAGAGATATCCCGGCCGCTGCACCCCGTCTTCCCGCCAAAGACTTTTTTGTTGATCAGTCGTCGTTTTAGTTTCAGTTAATTCGCACGGATTGCTCGTTGGTGTTTTAAATTTTGACATTCCTACGGACTTTAATTTGTGCACTGTTTCGGACATTTGTTATCTTTGGAAAACTACGTTCTGCTGTTACAACTTCGAAAGCGTATCGGATCGCGAATCGGTGGACTGGAAGATGCCGTCATTATCGATGACTCCAATTTAAAAATTTGTTTAAAATGTAACAACGAAACCAAGAGATTTACGTACGAATTGAGTAATATTATTTTATTTGATCTCAATGGCACAGACAAAATTATGCTCCAAGAAACACCTCATTACATCAAAATAAAGCAAAAAAAAAAATGGACTGATAGGTGCTGTGGAATATGTCCCCCCGGTTGTAGGTCTGATTGGTCATTACAAGTGTCATTGCTTAGTAAATAATTCCATAATGATTTGTTACGACGATAATAAAACCGGAACGCACGCAAGTTCTGAACAACCTCTGACAATTCATAATTTAACATATGGTCTAATAGATGATGATTAAATAATAAAAAACAGGGTAAAATTAAACTATACAGTGGGAATAAGCTCCCATAGGTAACAAGTTTTATTCATGACCCAAGGAACCGGTCGAAATCCCAAAAATATTGGCGAGTACCTCATTATTATAGTTTTGGTTTGTTTGAAATGTCATTTTTTTTGCAAGATTTCGACAAATGTTCCAGAAAGTCCTTGGCCCTGAGGTCGTATTAATAAAAAAAATATCTTATTCTAAGTAAATAATCTGTGATTTGTGACTTTGAAAGAAATATATATAGTAAAGTAAGTAAGTGTAAGCAAATAATCTGTGATTTGTGACTGAAAGAAATATATATAGGGTGACTGGTAATTAGTGACCGATACTTAAACACGTGAATTAGCTCATCATTATGAACATGGCAACAATGGGACCAAACCTGAAATCGCGAAAAAAATATCAGCTGTTCCATACATGTTGACGAGTTATGCGATCGTAAATGTATGGAACAGCTGATATTTTTTTCGCGATTTCAGGTTTGGTCCCATAGTAAAAGTTGTTCATAATGATGAGCTAATTCACGTGTTTATAAAAGTATCGATCACTGCTTACCAGTCACCCTATATAGTAGTGTAAGTAAGATTTTTAAAGACGTTTTACATTACATTCACGATATTGTTCAATCAAATATGATTACCGAAGACACTTGTACTAATGATATTGACTTAGAGAATAATGAAAGTGATCAGTTTTTTCTTTGTAAATAGTATGCACATAATGCACCAAAATATAGCTGGCCTAATAAATAAAACTGATATTCTAACTGTATATATTCAGGAACTTTCAAATAAGCAAATTGAAATAGATATATTATGTATTACGGAACATTTTATCATGAATGGCCAAGAAAAATTGTTGTTTATTCCAAATTACAAACTAGCGGCATGCTATGCTCGCTCAACTAAACGAGGCGGTGCTTGCATCCTTGTAAAAAATAACATTGTTTATAAAGAACTAAAAAATATTGCTATAAGATCTCTATCAGGTATTATCGAATGTTGCGGTATCGAATTACCGCTGCATAAAATAGTTATTATTTGTATATACCGCCCACCTAAAGCATGTAATCTAAATACTTTTTACGAAACTCTAGAAAAAATATTAAAAGAAATGTGTTCTAAGCCTCAAACCAAAGTAATACTATGTGGGGATTTTAATATTGACGTTCTCAAAAGAAACAAAACTACGTTGGATTTTGAATACTTTTTATTGAACTTTAATCTTAAATTAGAAATAAATAAACCTACCCGACCCAGCAGCAAAACCTGCTTAGACAATTTTGCCCACAATTTTAAACAAAAATGTAGTAATGATATAATTGACTATGGCTTATCTGACCACACTGCACAAATATTAAAAATAAAAGTTAATAAAACATATAAATTAAATTATTGGCGTATTAAACGGCGTGACATATCAAAAGATAATTTATTTAAATTTAGAAATTACCTCAACCAATTGACATTCTCACAAATATATGACAAGACAGATCCAAATGAAGCATATGAGATTATTATACGATTTATGTTTTCCCGTTAAATTTATTACCATAAAATGCCAAAAAGTGACTAAATGGATTTCGAGAGGAATACGAATATGTAGTAAGAAACAAAGAAACTTGCTTTGGAAATATAGATTAAAACCAACAAGTGTGAATAAAGCGGTTTTTAAATCGTACTCTCACAGATTAAAGAAAATAATCAAATTAACACAGAAATTGCAAAATAACTACCAAATACAAAATTCCAGCAACAAATCCAAAGCAGCATGGCACTTAATAAACAATAATAAATCAATTCCAGAGCCAATACAACAAATACAAATACCTGGTAAAATTATTAAACATCCAAAAGAAATAGCTACGGCATTTAACGATTTCTTTATTGACCAAATTTCCAGTAGATCCACTTCAACATTACATACAATAAAGCCCTTAACTCATAGCAACAATTCCCTTTTCATGCCACCAGTTGTACCACAAGACATAATACGAATAATAAAATCCCTTCGCAACACAAACAGCACAGGATACGATGAAATCAGAACCAACGTGATACAATCAGTATGTAGCGTCATAGCAACACCACTCTGCCACATTACTAACTTATGTCTTAGCACTGGTATTTTTCCCAAAAGCCTCAAAACCACAGTCATAAAGCCACTCCATAAAAAGGATTGCAAAGAACAAATGCAAAATTATAGACCCATTGCCTTGATACCAGTTTTCTCGAAGGTAATAGAAAAGGTGATTAATGAAATTTTGAACTCATATTTGACCAAATTTAATATATTATGTGACGAACAAATGGGATTCCGTAAGAATAGAAGCATCAATATGGCAATATATAATCTTATCAATCATATAATTACTAATGTTGACAGTAAAACGCCAATTTGTGCCCTGTTTACTGACATGACAAAAGCCTTTGACTATGTAGATCATAAGACGCTAATTGAAAAACTAAACGCTTACGGTATAAGGGGAAATGCTTTGGAACTATTAAAGTCTTATTTAAGTGATCGCAATCAATATACAGAAATAGCTAGAGTCAATTTAAATACGAAACGGGAAATAAAACACCTATCAAACAGTAGGAAACTTTACTATGGGGTACCACAGGGTAGTGTGCTTGGGCCACCATTATTTGTTATATATATTAATGACCTACCACGACAAATAAAGCATCCAATGGTCCTCTTTGCTGATGACAGTACAGCAATTATTAAATGTTCCAATAATCTGACTTATGAAGAAGATGTAAATAACACCCTTAAAAACATAATTGATTGGCTTGACAGAAATAACTTGGTTATAAATATTCAAAAAACCAAGTTATTGCATTTCTACCAAAGGCTAAAACCAAACCATTTAAATGTTTCTTATAACGGACAAAGGGTAGAAGAGGTAAAAGTAGCAAGATTTCTTGGCATTCTAGTTGACAGCCAACTAACGTGGAAAATGCAGGCAGACGACATTATGTGCGCGGCTAAGTAAATCAGCTTATGCTTTTTTCATCTTGGCAAAGAAAGTTAATTTACAAACAGTACTTATAGCATACCACGGGATTGTTTCCTCAGTATTGAGATTCGGCATAATATTTTGGGGCAACTGTGCTGAAAAGGAAACTATATTTAGAACTCAAAAAAGATGTGTACGATGTATGGTAGGTCTAAAAACTACTGACAGCTGTAAACCTGTCTTCAAGTCATTAAAAATCTTGACGTTCCCATGCCTATATATATTTGAAGTAGCAGTGTTTGTCAAATGTAACTTGAACTTGTTTCCTGCGATAGTAGATACTAGAAAACGAACCAATCAACTTAGATCCCAATACAAAACCATGTTGGGTACAGGTAAATACAAAACAGCACTAGCAAGGAGAAGTATTCTAGGCATGGGTCCGGCTGTATACAATAAAATTCCTGATAGCATTAAGAATGAAAATTTGCACAACTTTAAAAGAAAATTAAAGAATTTATTAATAGACAAATGTTATTATTCGATCACTGAATATTTGAATGACATGCTGTTATAAAATTTCTGACATTTCTTAAGTAACAATTAATTATTGATCTTCCTTATTGACATTCAATTTTAATTTATGACATCATTCAATTTCTTTAACATTCTTTAAATAATTAAGTGCTGACAATTTTCATTTTAATAACTTTTTATTAACTGTGGACATTTTTTATTTTTATTTTTATTCGACATTGTTTAGTATGATTGAAAATATTTGTGGTTCATTATGTCTTTAGGTATTAATTTCTTTTTTAATTATATTGCATGCATCACTACTTTTGTACGCCCTAGAGGCAAAACATAGCGCCCTCTGTTACCTATTAAGAACTTATAATGTACCTATGTTTTACAATAAATGAATCTGAATCTGAATCTGAATCTAAGTGTAAGCAAATAATCTGTGATTTGTGACTTTGAAAGAAAGTATAAGTAAATAATCTGTGATTTGTGAGTTTGAAAGAAATATATATGTGTTAGGGTAAATAAATAATCTGTGATTTATATGATTATAAAAGAAATATAAATATGTTTTTTGTATCTTGTCGTTTCATTTTAATTTAATTTAGAATCCTTGAGATACAATTTCCAAAACGATAGGTGGAAAGTTTTCTGTAAACAAAAAGCCATGGTCACCCTATCGAAATATTCAAAACGTATTGAAAGTTATAAATACCGAAAAATACATATTTTTTGCCTAGTATCGGTAGTTTTACATATTAATAGGTGTTGTTTACAAAAAAAAACTCGCTTTACAATTACTTTCTTCGATAAATAATCACGACTTATTTCTACGCGATACCGTACTACAGCTCCTGAAATATTAGCCTAGGATTTTTTGTAGTATTTTTACAAGTTTCGACAAATTCAAATCTAGGTTTTACAAAAAACTTCAGACCCCTACGATGCTTTTTCAGCGAGATATCGGCGATAACGTGTTTTTTGACCGTTTCAATGGCGCGGCCATGAGGTTTTAGTCTTACAGCTCCTGAAACATAAACCTAGGATTTTTGTAGTATTTTTACAAGTTTCGACAAATTCAAATCTACGTTTTACAAAAAACTTCAGACCCCTGCGATGCTTTTTCAGCGAGATATCGGCGACAACGTATTTTTCATCGTTTCGTTGGCGCGGCCATGGAGTTTTAGTCTTATTATAGCTCCCAAAATATAAACCTAGGATTTTTTCTATATTTTTACAAATTTTTTACAAATTCAATCTGTTATTTACCTGAATTTCAGATCTCTGCAACGCGTAGTTTTAAAGATCTCCGTGGCCGCGCGGTTCGCCGCGTTTCAATGGCGCGGCCACGTTCAAACCCATAAAACTTTTTAACCATAACTTTGACAAATTTATCGTTTTGGGAATCAACTTCTACAAATTTTTGCAAAATCTTGGCGTGGTTTTTTTTTTAAATTTCGCCGTGGCCGCGCGGTCGAAACGGACACCCGCCGGCGGTCTCCGGTACTTAAGGTATATGTGCGCGTGCGTGCGAATAGGGCGTAAGGGTTAAACCATCTGGATACTACAATAATTAACCACAATCAACCAGCGACACAGTTACTTTATTTTGTCCGATCCGATCCCTAGCTCGCTCCAGAAACTCCAGAACCAACTGAACGAATCGATTGCCGGATCGCGCCCTCCCTTGACCACCTGTCAACGGTCACTGCTTGGTTGGTGTTGCCACTAATTAAATCGGTCTTAATAATCGATATGTCTGTTTAGTCGATTTTAAATAATACTGATAAATGAACCTAACACTCGTCCATCCTGACCTTCTGTATGTCCTCATACACATAAGTCAACCTAACACTCGGGCAATCGATCCGTTTTACAAAATAAATAAGAAGAAAAAAAAATACAGATTACAGATTAATTATGAATCAAGAAAACAAAATTGTATCCAATAGGATCTAACTGGTAGGTAAATGGTAATTGACGTAATAGAATTTTACATTATGATGTTTAATACTATCTATGCAGACCCAGAAGAAGATGGCGAGACGAGCTTGACGCCTACAGACAGGACTGGTCCACACTGGCTCAAAACAGAGAGGAGTGGAAAGAAGAAAGGGAGGCCTTTGCCCTGCAGTGGGACAACACAGGCTAAAAATAAATAATAAAATAAATGTATAGCGTATTATTTATGATTTAACAATTTAATCTCATTATTCCATTAGCACATCGTCTCGTAACTAATATACATTTTACATAATTTGGCGAACCAATCACTTGTTTGCTAAACTGGCAAACCAATAACATGGTTGCCAAACTTATTTACCATACACATAAATCAAAAATTAATAATAATCTACTTTAACGTAACACAACTGATCAGAACTAAAAATTAACTAAAGCATAACTTTTATTTAACTTCATAATAATGCTATATTTTATCCAACTGTAAAAAAATCTATGAGAGACTTATTTATAAGCGACTCAGAGACTATGCTGAGACCAAGGGCCTCATTCCTAACGAGCAGTTCGGCTTTCGAACTCAGCACTCTAGCGTGCATCAGGTCCATCGGATAATGTATGAATGAATGAATGAATGAATTGCCCCGATCCCAGCGTGGTTTAACCAGACTCGATAAATCGAATGAACCCCAAGATTTGCACTAGCCCATGAAGTCTCATGTTGCATGGGACTTCAAAAGCCATTGCATATCAAAGAGTAGACCGGGTGGCGCGGTAATGGTAGGGATTAGATATGTGCCCTGGGATAAGGAGGGAGATACGAGCCTACCGGATATGCATCCTAGAGTAAGCCTAGGAATAGTGGAGAGACAGGTTATAGTTCATTGGATGGGCATCTTTTTACGACGTCGCCACTCGCCGTTATGTCGGTTCACATAGATCTTCGCCGGTGGTTCTTGAGGTGGGGTTACGCTGCTTTCTCGGCTCTTTTCTATATCGCTGCTTTGCTGTGTTATATTTAGCTGTTTCTAAGTCTTCGTCAGAAGCCTCGCTGCTATCCGTTTCAGGTTTCTTGTAGATCTCGCTGGCAGCCTTCATTATCTTGTTTCGGTCTGTAGCCGTGTCCATCCAGAAGTTGACTTCCTTGTCGAAATAACTCGAGTCCTGTTTAATGTTATCGTTCCATGTGTAGTTTGGACGTCCTAATTTCTTGGTTTTGGCCTTATACTGCATTGCTGCGTGTAGCAGGTGTAGTTTGCCTCGCCTGTGAACGTGTGCGAGATAGCACATCCTGTGATTCTTGATGCGTTTGGTTACTGTTTTTCCGTACAAGATTTCGTGCATCTTCTTATGTCTTGGTTTGTTTCTGGCGTGGTTATTCAGGTCTCTCAAGATGACTCGCTCATATCTTCTCAGCATTGACCTGTTAGCTTTGGTGATTGCCGATACTTTCAAACCGTATATCATACAAGGTAGGATCACCATTCGGTACATGAGTCTGGCTAGTTTCCAGTCCATCTTTGAGTTTGTTATGAATGGTAATAGTGACTTTGCGTTTCTAGTAGCCTGTTCGCATCGTTTCCTAATAGTGCTTCTCCTGCTTAAAGCAGATGTTATATATGTGCCTAGGTATTTAATTTCATCGACAGTATGTAGATTTAATCCGTTCATTGACATATAAGTCGCTTTCTGTTTAGCTATTGGGTCCCTAATTAAATTTTTTGTTTTAGTTTTGTTTATTTGTAGGCCGACACTACCTAGTAGGGGTTTAATATGGTATACGATTCCTTCTAACCCTTTCAGATCATCTGTAATGAAGATCAGGTCGTCTGCGAATGATAGCACCAGGGGGAGTGAGATTCCCCGATCTTGACCTAATTTTATTAATTGACTTTCCTCTTCGAGGGTTCTAAGGACTTCATCCATGACCAGTGTAAAAAGGCGAGGCGACAGCGGGCAGCCTTGTTTGACACCTTTTCCTTTGGTAATCCAACTAGATTGCTGCCCACACCATTTGATGTGCAAATGGATGATGATGATGTGCATCGATATGATGTGCGTGCGTTCATTCATGCAAACCTTGATTATCTTATTGGTTAGAGTCTTGTTAGTTCTTTGTATTAGAATGTCTCGCAGTGCTTGGAGGTCGACGTTGTCAAAAGCTTTTTCAATGTCCAGAGCGAGTACATAAATTCTTTTTCCTGCTCGCCATTCTTCGTCCAGAACCCTTTTTAGCGTAAATATGTGATCATCTGTGGATCTGTTGTTTAGAAAGGCTGCTTGGTAGTTGCCCAATTCTTTTATTACTTCGTCTAATTTTTTAAGAACGTAGGAGGCGTAGATTCTATAGCCCGTGTTGCAAACCGATATTCGTCGATAGTCATTTGGGTCTTTAGGGTTGGTTTTTTTAGGGATTGGTACCTGCATTGTTTCTAGCCACGTGCCGGGTGCCTCATTCTGTGTCCAGGCTTTGTTAATGTGCTTAGTGATGGCTTCCTGTAATACTTTGGGCATAGCTTTGTAGAGCTCTATTACTATCTGATCTGTTCCGGGCTACTGAACTGAATAGTTTGCGCGAGAGACACTTCCAAAGTGGTAAAATGTGTGCCCCCCCCCCCCTGTAACTTCTAAACTAAGAGAATGATAAAATTAAAAAAATATATGATGTACATTACCATATAAACTTCCACCGAAAATTGGTTTGAACGAGATCTAGTAAGTAGTTTTTTTTTAATACGACATAAATCGTAAACCGTCATTTACCTTTAACGAACTACAAGCTCTTTTATATTATATTACTTGCTGCTATGGAACCGTTCATGGGCGAGTCCGACTCGCACTTGGCCGCTTTTTTTTTTTTTTTTTTTTTAGGAGGCGTTAATTCTTCTGTAACCCGTATTGCAAACTGATATTCGGCGATACTCATTGTATCTTTAGGGTAATTTTTTTCGGAATAGGTACCTGCGTTGTTTCTAGCCATGTATCGGGTATTCGGGTGTTTCATTTTGTGTCTAGACGCTTTGTTCATATTATGTTTGGTGACGGCTTCTTGTAATATTTGTGGTATCGTTTTGTAGAGCTCGATTACTACTTGTTCTGTTTGGGGCTGTCCCGTTACGCATGATGTTAATGATTCTGCTGGTCCGTGTATAGTATATGTATGTGTCCATCATGTACTGAATCGCCGGCAGGTGAATACACCAGTATGTTCTCGTAATTTATGTGCACATGCACATTTACGAGATAGAATTCGGGCGCAGTGATTATGATGTCTTCTTCACTCCAGAACGTCTCGTTATACTCCACGGTTATGTATTTTGTTATTATTTGTTCCTGGGAAAGCTTGTTGCTAGGAAGAAACGCATGAATGTTTTTTAAAAAGGTGCGAAGCGAATTGGCGTCACTTCGGTACGTTGAAACATAAGTAGCAAGGTCTTGGCGTACAGACATATGGTCAAACGTCAGCCCCATTATGTTTTTTGTTTGATGGGATAGTGCTAAGTAGGCAGTTACCATCTTTTTGCATGGGCGCTATTATGACCATTGTACAAAGTTTTGTTTGGGTAATAAAGTGGGCTTCTTTTCGAGGGATACAAAACTTTGACAGGGCTGCGGGTTGCGCGGAGATTTATTATTGCATCTTAGTTTTCCTGTAGCATTGGATCCTGCTATGTAGACTTAGATTTCGGGGTCAAGTTTTGTTTTTTGTTGAATGGGCCTCTCCACTCATGTGCCGTCACAAAAAGCTTGTGAACACCGACCGAAGTCCTGCGCGCATACGGGTATACCTTTATTAATGACTGTCAGAATTATATTTGTTGATGGGGTGACTTTTTATAAGGCTAATGAAATAGCCATTTAGTTTAGGGTCGTTTCTGGGAGTTTATAATATATGGGGAAATAGATTTTGTACTAAATCTAAATCGATTATGTTATTTTGTTAGAACCATTTTGTATATTCGTTTATTTTGCCAGAATATATTTTATATGCACATGTGTGATGTGAGCCTATATAGCATTAGCTTAGAAAATAATATAATAATAAATAGATGAATGTACGCTTGAAATCAAACGCCAGTTACTTCACCACTGCAAATGAGCGCTCGCGATATTGTGCTAGCGATTTTGCAGAGGGAAGCAACGACCAGAAAGATCTCACCAAATTATCTTGGGTTCCTTGGTTCGCCTGAAGTCAGGAACGCTCGTAGGTAGGCACCTCACTTTATCACTATTTTAATATTTATATTTGGCGGTTATTAAAGTCACTGTAGTATTAAAACAAAGAATCACTGTTCTATGTCGCCGATAAGGGCTGCGCGCGTCACATGTGCATGTAATTTTTTTTTTTTTTTTTTTGGGACGGAGCTCGCACCCGGGACGACTGCGCTCTATGACGTCCAACGACCGAATCCATCAGGTCCATCGGATAATGTAAATAATAAATCATTTTTTTTTAATTAAAGCTTAACTTAGCCTAGCCAATAATTATAGAAACTATAGATTACACAATAAACACTATGTTTCTTGCTTGTTCAATCAATATTATACACCTGAATGATATTCGTTAACTACATGGCAAAATACATGCTTTGCTTTAATTAAAATACAAATTACAAAATACTATCTCGCACTTATTTAAAATACCAATTACAAAATATTTTTAAGTCGTGTATTTTAAATATAAAATACAAAATACAGTATTTTAACTATTTTTATTTAAAATACAAATTACAAAATACAGTCCGGTGTTAGGTTAGGTATATAAATAGAATAGAACTAATCCAGCCCAGCCTTAGGCAAAGGGAATATTCTTACCATCATATTTTACAAAATGGCGACCGCTAAATATGTCACAGCATTCACATGATTCACTCCATCGCCGAATGAAAATTACAATTAACAAGATATGTAATTGACAATTTGACGTATGTACCGGCAGTCGCACCCATTCATAAGATCATGAATGAGAGAGAATGTCATAGTGTAAAGATTTAATCTAGAAATGAATAAATAAAGCTAGCGGGGGTGAAGAAGGGGAGTGCGGGCAGAGGGTGGCGCGCGCTTACGCGTTTTTGTATAAAAGACGGGCCGATTTGGCGGACCGTCACTTCCACACCTACCCTACCCTGCCCGACCTACCTATCTACCCTACCTACCTACCTTCCTCTATCTTCTTATCTACCTACCCTGCCCTACCTACCTACCTACCTACCTACCTACCCTACCTACCTACATACCTACCTACCTACCCTACCTACCTACATACCTACCTACCTACCTTACACCCTACCTTCACCTACCTATCCTAAGAACCTTCTCCTTACAATAACGAAAAAAGAATCGGTGAAATCGATCCAGCCGTTCACGCGTGTTCAAATAGGGATTCATTTTAGGCTCTAAACTTTAGTGAGTGAGACAGAGAAAGCTTATTGTGTGAGAACGACAGGAGACCGGCTTCGTTCTCATCCCTAGTCTGTGCTGTTTACGGGATGAGAAGTGACACTGGTAGCCGCCTGACGGGAGTAACTGATCAATTATCGACCGCCAAGAGTAGAAAATTATTAAAGTACTAATATCGCTATTAAAAAATAGGGGTTGGTGGTAGAAGGGTGAAAATTAAGGGTTGTATGTATTTTTTAATGCCAAAATATAAAAAAATTACAATAAAAAAAAATTGTCCAAAAAAAGAAAAAAAAAAACTTGGGGTGGACCACCCTTATCACTTAGGGGTACGAAAAATAGTTTACATCCTATTCTCATACCTACCTAATATACACAAAAAAAATCATAAAAATCGGTCAAGCCGTTTCGGAGGAGTTTGGCAACAAACACCGTGACACGAGAATTTTATATATTAGATGTAAACGACACAACATACCACCGCCCACCAAAGGGACAACAAGGCCCTTTAAAATAATGCCTAGTGGACTGTATACACAAATATTGAATGAAAAATTAAACTTGATTGTGATTAAGCAGTATGCAACGTTTCTAATTATTCAAATACAAACAAATGATTGTAACTACGGTGGTAAACGTTTCTATAAAATTGAAGTTAAATTATACAATACTATCTACTAAAATTGAAATGAGATTTGACTGGTTATACAATAGCTAGTTATTAATCAGTTAGTGTCAACAGGTAGGGGACATAGTTTCGTGACAGATCTCTTCACAATTGTGGGGGATAGCGACTGATGAAGATGGAAATAATACACGAAGTTCGGATCTTGTTCTGAAGGCAAACGGCGGCGAGGAATTATTGCGGAGCTCGGGCAGAGTTTCTTCTTATGTGTGTTCTCGCTGAGTGCTGGGATCGAAGTGACGGTCCGCCTTTTTTTTTTTTTTGACTAGGGCATCTCGCAGGTTACCACTGAGGTATTCGCTGCTTAACCGGACTTTCCTGTGGCTGCCTTAAGCTCCTAAAAGAAACTCAAAGCCTCCAGCCAGGGGCATATAAACTAAGCTAAATTAAAACTAGGCGAACGCTCGCTAAGGGCACCCCCTGTGGGGTACGAACCTCGGCTTAGGGCGTTCGCTGATGGGAGGACAGCAAGAGGGACAGGCTGGATCAAGGATGATTCATTATTATTATCAGGCGAGTTTAAAGCTACAGGCTCAGCAAAAACGCGGGCTGGCGCATCGTTATCGAGCAAGGGTCGGGGGGGAGTATCATTTACTCGGGTGGGTCGCGGTCGCGGACCTCTACGGCGAGGTCTGAAGTTGTGGCCCTACTGCTCTCCTGGAGGAGAGTTATGGGGTCATCTGGATCTGAGAGGACATGCCTAGGGCGACGGGCCTTACTAACTTGGACGGGACATAGCAAGCTGCTTTGACTATTAGGGGATTCCTATGTTTGACTGCGGAGTCAAAGTACCGCTTGGACATACGTTTAAGGAACTGTCGGATAGTGGGGATTTTGAGGTCGAGATGGAGGATCTCGTTCCTAAAAAACCACGGGGCTCCCATGGCCCTACGAAGGACACGGTTCTGTAATACTTGCATCCTATGGATCGTACTGGGATTCGCGTGAGCAAAGACGGCTCCCGCATAGGTCATGATTGGACGAATGCACGACGTATAAATGCGCAACTTGCACTTGAGTGACAATTTGCTGCGTGCATTCATAACATAAAAGAGTCTACTAAGCGCGAAAGCGGCTCGCGCGCGTACCGCTTTTACGTGTTCGGAAAAAGTGAGATGTTCATCCAGGATTACACCTAAATATTTGGCTCGCTTCTCCCAAGGGATCGGCTTGTCAAACATGGTGACTGGACGGGGAAGGATGGGGATACGACGCGGCTTAGAGAAAAAGACCGCCTGACTTTTGTCGGGATTAACCTCGATTCTCCATAACTTAAACCAGGCGCCGAGCTTGTCGACGGCCTTTTGTAAGTTAAGGATCAACTGGTTGGAATTATACCCGCTGCAGTATATGGCCGTATCGTCTGCGAACAGAGCCAACTGACACTTTATACTCTTTGGGATGTCACTGGTGAACAGTGTGAAAATGAGGGGGGCAAGAACAGAGCCCTGAGGGACTCCTGCGCGAATGAGACGGGGAGAGGATAACGCTCCTTCGATACGATAGCGAAAGGTACGATTTGTCAAATAGTCCCGTAAGATGAGTACGAGACGATCTGGCACACCGAGCTGGTATAGCTTGTATATTAAGCCATTGTGCCAGACTTTGTCAAACGCCTTTGCTATGTCGAAGAAGATAGCACCGGTCATGTAACCACGATAGAAACCAGCGCTAACGTGTTCAATGATTCGGTGGACCTGATGCACGCTAGAGTGCTGAGTTCGAAAGCCGAACTGCTCGTTGGGGATGAGGCCCTTGGTCTCAGCATAGTCTCTGAGTCGCTTATAAATAAGTCTCTCATAGATTTTTGCCATTACCTTGAGCAAACTAATGGGGCGATAGCTGGAGGGATCTGACTTGGGTTTACCGGGTTTAGGGATACCTATAACTACCTACGGCTTCTTTCCACGATTGTGGAAAGATATTTTTACTAAGAGCAGCATTGAAGATGGTGCACATTAGAAGTATGAGATGAGTGGGGAAGAGTTGGACCACCCTATTGGTGATGCCATCTAAACCGGGGGCTTTACGAGTTTTAAGACCCTTTATGATATCTTGGACCTCGTCAGGTGTGACGGGAGCCAGAGGATTATCAGGGTCTTCTACGGGGGGTAGAGAGGTTCTACGTTCTACTTCCGCGTCGACCTTATTGAGTTGAGTTTGGTCTACGGGTAGGAGGCTAGGGGAGCATTGCGCTTCGAGACTATCGGCTAGGCATTCAGCTTTGTCGATGTCGTCGAAAGCGATCGATTTATCGGAGCGAACTAACGGGGGCATGGTAGCCTCTTGTTTGGACCTAAGTTTCCTCTGGAGTTCCCAGAAGTCTAAGTGATTGGGAGTGAGTTCACTCAGAGTCTTGTCCCAGTTCGCATTACGCAGCTCCTCCACGCGTTTCTTTACAGATCTCTGTAAATAGCGCATGTGGGCTTTGTTAGAGGCGCAGGGAAAGTTATCGTAGGCACGGGTGGCCGCGTTCTTCTCAGTCATCAGGGCACGCACATCGTCAGGGAGTTTAAAGCGAACGGTATCCGTCGCTGGAACCTCCCTTGAACAGTTGTTCAAGACGGTTTGTACGTGCTCCGTGAGTGAGTCGATCGCGGCCGTCGTGTCTGCGACTGAGTCAAACTGGTCTGGGATCGATTCTAATAGGGGGGACATGGGTTTCAGCTGTTCGCCTACTTTCCTCCAGTCCGTGACCCTTCTAGTAGGTAGGGGTTGATTGGGGTTGTCCGGTTGACCTGTGCGGGATGCCATTTTTATAACTACAGGACGGTGGTCAGAGTTAAGCTCTGACGCCGTTTCGATAGAGACTAATCTGAGTTGGACGTTCTTAAGGAGCGCCACGTCTAGGACATCGGGAGTCCAGTTATGATCGTGAGGGAAGTGAGTGGGTGACATCGGACCGATGATGTCAAAGTTTAAAGAAGAGGAGAGGTCAAACAAGTGTCGACCTCTGATATTTGTAACCGAGCTATTCCACGCGGGGTGTTTGGCATTGAGATCGCCCGCTATGATAACGGAGTCACTCAAGCCCATAAGGATTTGAATATCGTCAGAGATGAGCTGAAAGTTCTCTGCTGCCGAACGGGGGGGGAGTTAAACCGAAATTAAGGTGATCGGCTGATGGCCTGTCATGCCTAAGCGACAAATAGTGACTTCGAGTCTGGAAAGGGGGGGAGGATCCATAGGAATGCAGTACAGTTCCTTTTTGTAATAAATAAGGGTTCCGCCTTTATGGCAACGCGTCCTATCATTTCTGATAATACGGTAGTTAGCAATAGAGGGGTTTCGGTGGCTAGGTTTTAAGAATGACTCCTGGATGAGGAGTGCATCAATTTCGTGTTCGCGAAGGAATTCCGCGATCTCGTCTTTTTGACCTCTAATACCATCTGCATTGAAGATGCCTAAGTTGAGGGATCGGGGTTTAAATCTAGCGATTACGGCGTTAGACATTTTGGGGGGTCATAAAAGAGTAGAGGGCTTGCGTAATCTCACGATTTTCGCGGTAAAGGCGTTGGATGCCGGCTATGTCGCCGACTCTCCTACACGCTATTATGTTATGTACCAACTGAGTGGCACGGGGAGTGTAGAAAACCTGAAAGGTTTCTGCAAGGTAGTCGAAATTATCCTCAGGGTTGAGCAGTGGCATGGGAGGCATGTTCACTGGCCTGGGAGCGGATCGCGGCGCTTGAGGAGCAACAGGGACGTTACGCGGTGCTTGAGGAGCAGTAGTAGGTACGGAACGCGGTGCTTGAGGAGCAGGAGCGGGTTTCGCGGGTGGTGCGGTAGGGGGAGGGGGGGGAACGCGATTTCGGGGGTCCATAAGGCCGTAAAGGGGGGTTAGGGGGGGGGGAGCTGGAGAGGCCAGCGTAGGGAAGGCCTTGTGGTGATTGAGTTGATGCCAGGGACTGAGGACTTAGTCGCTCTGGCATTTGGTTAGACGGAAATGGGATGAAGTCCCTTTGGCCTGGCGTTCGTCGAGACGCTTGGCTGTTTTTAATGATGTGGCCTTAGGGGCCTTTGAGCAACCACGGTAGTTTGCTGTATGGCCTTCTTGTCCACAAAGCACGCAGCTAGGTGGACTCAGGCAGAGGTTACGGTCCTTAGGACAGGTGCACTCAGAAGTGCCATGGTCGCCCAGGCACTTTACGCACCTGGGTTTCGCATGGCAGTTCTTCTGAGAGTGCCCGTATAATTGGCAACGGTGACATTGCCCTATGGTACTGTTTTTCCATGGTTTCTCAATATAGAGAAACCCACGAGACTACAGATAGCCTTAACATTAAAAATGGGGTGATGCCCCTCGTAAGGGGAGCATATGACAAGAACCATGTCATATGCTTCCCTTCCGCGCGAGCGGTGCATCCGATGCACTTCATCCACGGGGATGTTCTGAGCCCTAAGATCGGCTAGGATTTCGGCGGACGGAATCTCTTTCGGGATTCGTTTTATGACTACGCGAGCCTGCTTTTCTTCTGGGAGACAGAAAGAGTGGTATGACACTTTTCTGTCTTTCAGAAGATTAGTTAGTTTCCTATAGTCTGACGAGGTCGGGACCTGAACTTTAATGCCCTGCTGGGTAGAGCGGGCGTTTGTGTAGCCAATTTTCTGGTCTACACACCACTTTGAAATTGCCGTCCACTTCTCCTTGTCCTGAATGAACACGGGAGGTGGAGGCGCGACCTTTTTAGGGCCAGAGTTCGGGCTGTTTGAGGCACCCTGCGCGGAGGGTGACTCATTCGGACGGGTGGTGGTGGAGGGGGTATCTACCGGGGCGCAACTAGCGGGTGACGCGGGGCTATCGGGTGACGCGGGGCTATCCCTATCAACGTAAGTCGAAGGAATTACTTCCTCGACCGCGGCGACTTTGCTCGCCTGAGAAGACTTTTGCTTCTTCTTCTTCCTCTTGTTCCGTTTTCCGGCGACTGGCGTATAGCCATCGTCGTCCGAATGGGAACCAGAGGAAGGAGAATTAGCTTGAGCCTCTGAGTCAGAGCGATAAGGGTGGGGGGTGGGAGCGCGCTTTGAAGAAGCGGCAACTACGTCATCCGTGTCCATAGACTCGGTCGGGCTTGTCACGCTGCAAAATGACATCTTAGGCGACATCTAGCGGTAACACCTTGAAGCTCCAGATTGTATCAATAATGCAGATATAAGGCGTTGTGGTTGGTTTTAATAATTAAATTTATGTTGCTCGAGCTTTCCACATTTATTGACATACTTATGTTAATCAACAACATTTTATAGTCATGCAGGGTTTGATAAACAATAAATAAATAAATCATAGATTAGCAAAAGTGGACAGTGACTGACGATTCTGTTTAGTCTGTGGTTAGATACTTCTCGAAGCTTCCAAAACAATAGCGTTCTTTGATACGGCGTCTGCGACGACGTTTGATCCTCGGATCCTGGTGAAGCTACGCGATGATGGTGATTGAACAGTTGTAGCTGAACCTGTCTGGCTTTTTAGGCTAGCCTGAAACTGATACGAACGTGTGGAGACGTGATGCTCCTGGTGCTATTCCGTGGTCTCGTGAATTTGCCGAGTCCCGACTACTGTTGGGCCGTGTGACGGTTTGACCACGAGCTGTTGGCAGTTAAAAGGTTTGACCCAACGAGTTCGAGTGGGCAGTGTGGTCGTCTTTCTATTGGAAGGCCTTACACCTATCTGGTTCCTCGTGCAGGAAAGTCTCGCCGCATCCAGGTACGATTCTGCATCATCATCCTTACGGTCGACCCGTAGGCCACGCGTTCGTGGGAACACAGAGTTTTCTCTGTTGTTCCATGCCAAGGGTCTTCATTCCACAAACTGAGTCTAGAGGTTCATTTAACAAACTGAGTCTAGAGGTTCATTTAACAAACTGAGTCTAGAGGTTAATTCACAAACTGAGTCTAGAGGTTCATTTAACAAACTGAGTGAGAGGTTAATTCAGAAACTGAGAGGGAGTTATAAACTGAAGTCATACTACTACCTAACATTTAATTGTAGTAGAACCAGAGAGAGAGAATATACATGTGACCATTTTGATAAGGTCTCTTCAGAACATTAGTTTATAAGACCAGTTGTTGTAAAGTCAATGTGTTAGGTTGTGTCTCTGGGTGCTTTGCCCCAAGTGTTATATTTCTTATAGGAGCACAACCATATAGGTCATTTACATACGATTGAGCTAAAGGATATTAAATGTTCATATCACGGATCCTAACAAGCGACCTTGAGTTCTTATAATTATAGTCTCATGTTTGTACCTCCTCTGACACGCATTGTTACGGAGACAGAGCATGTCAGGGCAGGTACCATCTTAATTAAGGTTGGGAAGGTTATTATAGTTTAGTGGCTTGCCACAATTGTGTGTACCTTGTTGATAATACAATAAACTTTGTAATGTGTAAAAAGGTAATTGTTTAATTGTTTCTTTCCCAATACCTGATAAATTAACTTTAGCACGGCACCCCCTTTTCGCCGGGTTACAGGCTAAGGGGGCTTTCCAACTCCGTAGTTGGACTAGCGGGAGATTCTAAAGCCTGGCATTCACGGTCGCGCCGTTCGGCGTGGCTCCAAATGGCTTGGCGCGGCGCGATGGATTTTGATGCGAATGGAAATCCAGAGTTTTACATCATGCCAAAAGGATTTCACATTCACAATCAATACTTGGACGTATATCATGCCATTTGACAAGATGGCATGACCGTGAATGCCCACCTTTAGACATCACTGAAATCAGTGATGGCTAAGCGGGCCTGCTGACGAGCAGATAACTCGGCTAGTTCGTCGCCGAACTTGACGACAAGGGAAGGTTCTACCTTCATCATGCCATCAAGGACTCTTGACAGAGTTTGGAAGTCGCATAACGCATTGCAACTTCCTGAACTCCACCAAGAAGGCCCTGTTGTCCATGATGAAAATAGACTAACTATCTAACTATTTTCACCTCATAAGGAGGCAAAACAAAATTAAAAATGGGAAAAACTCCTACAATATTCCCTAATCCTATCTCCCCGGGGGAAAACCGGGGATGTGTAAAACCCTCCCTGCCGGGTGAGACAGGGAGGTTGTGTACCTCGGGTGAGCCCTAAGCTTGCTTTTGCCCGTTGCCTGTCTTATTGTGCAACGGGGTCCTACAAGTCTAGATCGAAGGGTGTAGACACACCCAACCGTTCTAGGTGAGTAGCTGGGGAAGGAAAACTGTCATCCAGTGCCGACTAGGAGATCCCCCAAGGCCGAACACTGGGACCCGTCCAATTAATTGCCTCAACCCTGAAGGGGCTTCGGCGGGTGTGTTGGGTCAACACCCCACTCGGCTTCGTTGGCACCGTAAGGTTTCAACCGAGGACCACGAAACTGTGGATTTTCCCTGAAGGGGGATGAAAAACGCGACGGGAGACGTTTTAACGACAGAATCGTTGAAGAAATAGATGTTAATTGTGTCTTGAAAAAGACAGACAATTAACAGTCGACGATAGTCAAAGACTATAGCAGGCACGGTGTCTCAGGAACACTTGAACACCAATCAGGAACTCGAGCGCAGCAGCTGGGACAGCGAGCAGCGTGACCGTCCGCGTCCGATGCCAGGCGCAGAGTGTGACGGTCCAGTGAGATGTCAAGACGCCCCCGCAAGGGGGCGTGGCGAGCGGGGTCAGGGCTTCGCCCCTCGCCCGCGGAAGCAACACGGTGGTCCATTACGATGGGCCCCTCTTCGTGGTCGGCTTTAGCGCCTGTGGAAATGATGCACGCAATGTGCATCTGTGTAAATGGTTGCACTGAATGTATCTGTAGAGGCGTCGCGACGCCGTTATAACGATGGCGTCGATCTTCACGGACACCCAGGCGTTCATACCGCATCAGGTGGAACCCCCAGTTACCTGGGGGAAGCCCAACGAGGCAGACCAGCGACTAGGGCGCCGACTTGACGCACCTACAGGTCGAAATGAAGCGTCCCTCTCCTCGTTCACAGATCTAGCCGTTAGCGATTCGAGGGGTAAGCAGTAATGTGTGTGTGGGTGGCTAGTTATGTAGTGTAACGCCACCCAGTGTAGACACGCGTCGCGGCCCGCGCTGCGTCAGCGTGTGTTGTGTGTAGGCGTCTGTATAGTAGTGGATGTCTGTATTCAGTTGCGCGATATACCTATATTAACTTAGAATACATCGCGCAACAGATGTATGTGTACATCTGTAGAGTCTTATTATATCGAGTTAGCTGCGTGTAACCTGGGTGCTGCTAACTCGAGGCGTCACAATCGGTGCGATGGGGTCAAGGGTCCGCTACCAGGTCGCGGGGGGTGGGTCTCGCGTCAGGCGGGCGCGCATGCAAGGGCGCTATCTGCCTGACATGGGGCCAGGCAGAAGCGTCGGCACGCGCGAACATCGCCTTCGCGAGTCGCCTCACAAACTCGTCCAGGCTCTCTATCCCGAGATCCCGGGCGATGATGTCGTTCCTCACGAAACGAGGCGCGTCAACAATGGTCCGCAGCGCAACACTCTGTTGCGCGCGGAGCAGCTTGCGGTTCGTCTCGCTCGTGAGGGCGAACCACGCTGGGGCGGCGTACGTCAAGACTGGGCGAATATACGTTTTGTATATGCCCAGTTTGACGCGCGTCGGGATGCGGGAAGAGAGCACGGGCCTGAGGAGGTTGCGGGCTACCCTACCCTGTACGGCGACCTTGCGGACATGGGGCCCCATCGTGAGGCGGCGGTCGATGGTCACACCCAGGTATTTAGCCTGGGGCGTCCAATCGACGGCGGCTCCGTGGAGTTTCAAAGGTGGTGGGAGCGGTGACGAACCTGTGATGATCGCCTGCGTCTTACCCACGTTCACCGACAGCCGCCACTTCGACAGCCAGTCGGGGAGGAGGTCGAGGGCGCGCTGCATTTTGACCGCCGCGTACTTCGCGTTAAGCGATGAAGTGATGTACGCGGCGTCGTCGGCATACAGCGCGAGCGTCGCCTCTGGAGTGGTGGGGATGTCGTCGGTGTAACGCGAATAACACGCCGGCGATATGCAGCTGCCCTGCGGCACGCCAGCCATCACCGGGCGGGTGCCGGATAGCGCCCCGTCGACCACCACCTTGAAAGTCCTGTGTGACAGAAAAGATGAGACCACCCTTACAACGCGACGGGGCGCGTCGGACGTGGCCAGTTTATATATAAGGCCCTCGTGCCACACACGGTCGAAGGCCTTCTCCATGTCAAGGAATACTGCCACCGAGTACTCCTTCTTGTTTCTAGCTGTGGTCAGCAGGTGCAGTACCCTTGACAGCTGAAGCGTCGTGCTATGCTCCGCCCGAAAACTGAATTGCTCCGGGCGTGGGGCAATGTGTTGTGATAGGTGTCGCAGCAGGAGCACTTCGAACACCTTGGAGACTGTCGGCAGAAGTGTAATCGGCCGATAGCTCTCCGGCTTCACCACATTCTTCCCCGCCTTGGGCAGCATTATGACGCGCCCCTCCTTCCACGAGGTGGGAAAGGCCCCCGTGCGCAGTATCGCCGTAAACAGGCGCGCCAGTGCCGCTACCGTACGGAACGGCAGGTGGCGCAGCGCTGTGTTCGTGATACCGTCGGCCCCGGGGGCCTTCCTAGGCTTCGTTCTTAGGATGGCGCGTCTAACTGCGCCAGGCGAGAAGAAGATAGGGTCTTCCTCGGGAGCTATCGGCGGTGCGAAGTAATCTCCCAGGTGTTTCTCGACCGCTGCGACATGCTCGACGTCGCTGGTCGGGTTCGGGCGGAACTGACGCTCCAGGTGCTCGGCGAAGACCTCCGCCCAGTCTTCTGCTACATACTTAAGCGCCCCGTCGCTGTTGAGTAGAGGGCGCACCGGGGCTGGGGTATTCGCCAGCTGGCGGCACAGTTTGTGCACAGACGGCCAGCTGTCTGCGGCGGCGTCTATTCTATCTTCCCAGCCCGCGGCGGTATGGGGTGATGGGCAATTCTCGAGAATATTCTCCTTGCGAGAACTTTGCTGTTAAGTTCTCGAGAACATTCTTTTGGTAGGGAATTTACGAGAATTTAAAAATTGGTTGACTTTATTGAATCGGTTTTTTTTTAGAGTAATAGTTTTTAGTGCATTTGAAAGTTTTATGAAGTTTGAGTTTAAAATAAACTACACCACAACTTAAATTCTCAGTAAATTCTCCTGAGCGAGAACATTCCCGAGAATATTTCCGAGAAAATTCTCATAAATTCTCTTAAATTTCGTATGGTAGTAATGTTAAAGTACGATTTCTGTATTAAAACGAACTTTATGAGTTTAAAATAATCAGCATTAATAAAATGAATAAGAAAACAACATTATAAGAAAGGTTTATGGTGCAAATAATTAAAAACAAAATAACAATTAAAAATAATTTTGACGCAAAAAAATCGAATTTGACAATCGCGACTCCATGTGGTACTTGTTTGCCCTCCCTTGGGAATTTTTTTAGAGCCGGAGCCGCGCAGGGGGGCGGGGTCTACGTGTTTTGTTATGGAATTTTTCACTTTTTGTATGAAAAAAAAAAAAAAATATTACCTACATGTTGAGTTTTGGGGGTAAGGGGGTCGAAATTTTCATTATTTTTGCGATAAGACACACCATTTTCGAGATAATATAAGCTAAAGTAAATAAGAATTTAAGCTAAAATGTCTGTTGTAAAAAACCAATCTTGAGTATTTTTAAACGCGATTAAAAACAAGTGGAATAAAATTAGTTGGCATGCACTAAAATTCACACCAACACTTCGACTTCAGTGCAAAAACAGTACTGTATTTTTTTTTCTTTTGCTTATATCTCGAAAATGGTGCGTCCTATCGCAAAAATAATGAAATTTTCGACCCCCTTTAGGAAACCCTTAATCCCCTATATCCCAACATGTTGGTAATAATTTTTCATATTTTTCATACAAAAAGTGAAAAATTCCATATAAAACTCGTCGAGGCTGAACCCCTGCGCGCCTCCGGCTCTAAAAAAATTCACAGGGTAAGTAAACAAGTACCATGTGGAGTCGTCACGTGATTGTCAAATTCGATTTTAGAAGATTGTGTCATAATATTTTTTTAATTTAGAGTTTTTTTTTGTCAGAATAGCTTTAAGATTATAGCCAAAAGTAGGGAATTTTAGTGACAGTTTAGTTAGTTTAGTTTGGTGTACAAGAGAATCGGCACCATTGTCAAATTCGATTTTAGTTGTGTCAAAATTATTTTTAAATTTATAGTTTTTTTTAAATAGAATAAGCAAAAACATAGCTTTAAGATTCTCATAGCCAAACGTAACGAAATTTAGTGATAGTTTAGCTAGTTTAGTTCGATGTACAAGAGAATCGGCGCCATTTCCAGTCCGAAACATAATACAGTAACGTTTTTTCAAGTAAAGTATACAATAACAACAAAAGAAGTTTACTTTAGACCTTGAAATCAAAATATATTGTATAAAAATTTAGCAATTTTACTTCCATTTTTAAATTCTCGTATATTCTCCGTCGAAAAGAATATTCCAGAATATTCCAGAACATTCTCGATCCGAGAATATTCTCCGGGTGAGAATATTCTCCCGACCCATCACATGGGCCGATAACTCGGCCTTAACCTTCTCCGCGAGACGGTTCAATAGTGTTTTGATTGTGGGACATCTTAGTTGTTGCCACTGCTTGCGTACGCGCCTTTTCTCGGCGATCATCGCTTGGAGACGAGCCGGCAAGGGCGGCAATAGCCCTCTCCCTTGCGGCTGCGTCGTCGTCGCCGCTTCCAAGGCGCTCTGCATGCAAGCAGTGACGTCATTCGCCGCTTGCTCTACGTCCGCGGAGAAAACGATAGGCCGAGTCGGCGTGGTGGTCTCCATCTTTTCTGTGAAAGCTGTCCAATCCATTAATCGGCGTGTCGCTAAAGGCTTCAGTCGGGTCGGCATTTCCGATAAGACGACGAGTACAGGTTGGTGGTCCGACTGTAACTCGTCGTCTATCACATGTTGAGTGACCTGGCAGCGTAGCCCTCTGTGGACCACGATGTCCAGCACGTCAGGCATGTAGCGGGCCGCGTCTGGGTAGTGTGTGGGCGTCTCTGGGCCGGACCCCGCGTACCCAAAGGCTTCCGCGTCCGCGAAGAGTCGTCTCCCCTCGGTATTCTATATCGGTGGACGAATTCCACGCTGGGTGCTTACAATTAAGGTCACCGGCGAGGATGGAAGCGTTGTTGTGGTGCGGCGCGCTTATAAGCGCCCTCAGCTCAGCCATATCAAGACGGGCCGTGGGCGGCTTATAGCACGCGTAGATGTTGATGTCCTCGCCGGCAACGTGAAGTTGCACACCCAGCGCGTAAAAGGTGCTGAGTGACGGCAAGGGGAGCTCCTGATGTACGACTCTTCGCCTCACTAGTACCGCCAGGCCACGGTACCGGACGTCTTGAGCCGACCTTTCATCCTTCCTGTAGACGTGATAACCCGGGAACGTTACCCTATCTTCCGTCCCCAGGTGCGTCTCACTAATTAGCGCCACGTCGATATGTTGATCCCGAAGGAGGTGGCGGAGGGTTTCGACCTTATTCTTAAGGCCGCGAGCATTCCAGTGCACCATCCTCAACGATCTAGCCATCACACAGTGATAGTAATGTGGCCAGACCGTCGAGGATCACTGTCTCAATGTCTCGGCCCTGCCTCAATGCTCTAATCAGCTCCATTAAGAGCTTTATCGCGCAGGTTGTGAACGCTTTATTGGATTTCGCCGATTTGCTCGACGAAGCTTCTTGATGTTTATCGGCGATCGCAGCGACACCGGTGGTCAAAGCAGGGAAGCTTCCCTGCTCTGTGATTGGCCGCTGCGCTAGCTGCTTTTGCGCAGCGGTGTGACGGTCCGCCAAATCGGCCCGTCTTTTATACAAAAACGCGTAAGCGCGCGCCACCCTCTGCCCGCACTCCCCTTCTTCACCCCCGCTAGCTTTATTTATTGATTTTCTATTAAAGTATTTACATTACAGTATCTTATTTACTATGTCCTTAAAGCTATTCTTATTACCTAGCTATTGACATATAAATCTAGTCTCTGCGACGTCCCATTTAGCTGTGGCGTGAGGATACATTATTATTTCCCTGCCCCCCGCCTCAGCACTATAAAAGCACTCTGTCGAGCGCGCGCGCTCGCTATTCTTATTGGGAACGTCGCAGAGGTAAGGGGAATGAAACACACTAAAATCTAATTGTTTATTTACCTTATCCTATAACTAGTTAGATTTCGGGAGCGGAGCGATGGCCAAAAATAAAACCTTAGGACTCGTTCAACTAAGAGTTTATTAGCAAAAACGACCCGAGCTTACAGAGTTCGATGTAAGACTAAATAATCTATCTAACTTAATACATATGTAGAACTTACAACTAAGCTGGTGGTCACTGGCGCCTTCACATCACGCCATGTCTGGCTGATAAGGGCAAAAATGCAGCGTACGAGCTTATGGCTCTACCGCAGCGAACCCACCTTGGTTCGGAGAATGTAACTCCTCCCCCTTTAGACCGAAGTTATCGGAAAAACAGGGGTTTTCTGAGAACTTCGCAAAATAATAAAACTAACAATTACAAAATTTAAGCTTTTATAACAATTATGGACCTAATTTAAGACGCTTAATCATACATTGAGAATAATAGAGTTAAGACACTAATAGAACAGGTCTCTGAATGACTCTATTTTCCTCCTGTTGAGTAGGATTGTCTTCAACACTATTCGAACGACGATCCTGCCCTTTATACATTTTCCTTACAATATACTTATACATAATTACAGCTACTAACAATAAAAAGACGATCGCGTACAGAGAGTAAAGAGCGACACTGACACTATCACCGTTGCTTTCACTGATTTCACTATTCGCACTATTCTTCAGAAGGTAATTTAGATGGCGTATGTCGTCCAGGTTAACTCCTTTCAGGTTTACAGGTTCCAACTTAGCGGCGTTAGAGGTAAGTTCATGTAAATCAGGTAAGTTTATCACTGGAACAGGCTTATACTCCGTTTGCAGGAAGTGAGAACGCTGTCCGTGGAGTTGGATATTTTCTATAGAAACATCACATTGCGGTTCTATGGTTATGATGTATGTTCCTTGTATGCGTTCCTTGGTGTCGTCATTGCCACAAGTTTGCGATATAATTCTTTTGTGTTTCGTATATACTATCCAACTATTCGGACTAATTTTTTGTAGTTTCAGGAATTCTGACTTTATCTGACGGGGAAGACAACTCGACAGATTGTGGTGATATTTCATTAGTTGTTCGATACAGGTAGGTTCCACATATTGAATGAAGTTATTTTCAGAGCAGAGGTATTCTTTGACTGTTATCTCTTGGCATGGTTGATCAGTTGGAAGATATTTGGACCCTTCTACCAAAAGGTAAGGAAATTCAGGAATAACAACAAAGGTTTGGTTTAAGGAATCCATAGGAAGGGATACAATTTATAGTAATTATAAGTAACATTTAAAATTAGCGGAACTTCAATAATAAAGGTTATTTCTTCATTTTTAAGGTAAGCTTTTACAGACAATGACTCTTCTATATTGATTAAATTTCTATCATTTACAGAATACATTAAGTTATCATGTTCGTTAATATGTTTTAATACATTCAACAATTCGTCTGGATTTATTACGGCTTTGTGTAAAACAGATGTTTTACTAAATGCCAAAGCAGTTTCTAATTCGCTAAGCTTAAGAAAGATAGTCCTAAAGTTCACAATAAATTGATTGAGTAATCCAAATACATAGGTCATATAAATTGAATGATTATCTTTTGTGTTAAGATTAGCTACAAGGCCTTCAAGTAATTTAAGGCGCTCGTTAATTTTATTTGTATTTTCATTCAATATTTCAGTAGAGTTCAGGAAGTGATCCAACATTTTAGAAATCACAGTGAATTTATTGGTTATTGCCTGTTCTTTAGTCTGAATATTATAAATTAAATTATCATATTATCTAACCGCATCTCTATGATCAAGGTTACCGGTTATAACTTTGATAATAGATCCCAAAGGATTTACAATACCACGTTTGAATCTTTTGGAAGGAATTAATTGCTGTAATTTCTCTATGGTCTGATTTCGAATATACTCCACTTGTGTTTTAAGTCCCATAAACTCCTCTGTGTAGGATTTGTTTGGGTATAATTTTTGGCTGAATTCAGAATATTTTCGAATATTGAAAGAAAGGTCAGTACTTATGCCCTTAAGACTGATTATTTTAACAATAGACCACTTATCGTATTGAATAAACGCTTGACCCATTTTTACCGGAAGAATACCAGGGTTTTGACTAATCTTTACTGCTTGAAGGGCCTGGCTTGGAAGAGTCCAATTGGTCGTTGTCCATGTCACCAGGATCAAACTCCACCTGCGGAGGACGTTTTATGTTTTTGAGAGGTACTTTGGTATCCCTATTTTTAAGTTTAATTGGTATAACATTGCGTTCTATCTGACCTGTGACAATGGCCTTTTGGTACCTAGGCTTATCTTCGACATAAACAACACGTTCGGTACATTCAAAGAAGTTAACTACATCTTTCTTAAACAGAGAAATTATGATTTTACTGAAATCTTTTCTAAGTTCTTGATTTTCAAAATAAATGAAATACTTCATTTTTGGTTTTATGTAGTCTTTCAAAAATCCTGTGATGAGATTATAGTTGTGAAGCGGCAAAAATACCTCTAACACCTTTTGTTTGTCTCTAGATAAATCTTTTACTTGAATCTCATTACGAAACCAGCTAAAGACGAGTATTTGATTAGGCTTGGTATCTATTGCTTCGCTTAAGATCGGTATGCCACTGGATTCGAGATCTTTGGCTGAATGAACTGTCTGTATGGAAGAAGTCTCAGACGATATGGGATAATGAGGTGATTTGTCAAGAACTGCCTCAGTTTCTGCTATACTTATTGGACTAGCTGTGGCGGTTCCTTCAGAGTCAGATATGGAAATTGTTCTAGAACCGTCTGCACTTTGTCTGGTCATGTCTTTCTGTTCGTCTAAATGAACGATCATTGAACTGTTGTCTAAATCGTCGGCTCCCTCTAGGGCATTTAGGCGTTTAACAATTGCAGCTGGCATTCGAATGCCTTCATGAAACTGCTCGTTATCTATTATGGCATAGCCATCCTTTTGATTTGCAGGTAATTTCACTCGATGTTCGGTCCGCGGTTCTAGTCTAATTTCAAGGTCAGTGGAATAGATTATAGGAATGTTGACGCCGTTTGTCTTTAAAGTGTTGTTCTTAAACGATAAATCAGCATTTAGTCGGGATATAAGGTCCATTCCAATCAATCCGTCATATCTGTTGTCCACATCATAAATATAAAATTTATGTAACCCGTCATCATTAAAAATGGAAAATAGGGGAATTTTAGCTACTTCATAATGTTCACTAGTTGCATGTATGCTTGTAACAGTAAATCGTTCATAGAATTTTAATTGAGGAAAATACTCATCAGCTTTACTGGGACTTATAAAAGATCGTGTGCTTCCTGTATCTAATATAAATTTACCGTTTATCTCAGGAATGTATATGTATGGATGATGTAAATTGGCGTCAAAATGAAGTTTTATCATTTCTGGCAGGTTTGTATTAAATTTTATTTGATAATTTTTAACAGCTTCCGGATCACTGTTATTTTCGGTTGGATGCAAATTTTCAGCTGTTTTAGAAAATTCTACACTAGGCTTCTCATCTACGTAACCATCTTCAGTGTACATATTTGTATAGTCATAGTTACAGTGTGTCGTCATATTATGAGTGTAATCGTCGTGATTAGGGTTGTAGTAGTATTGTTCATTATCCATATAAAGTTCATTCACAGGAAAACCTTGTTGTTGCCTAACCGGTGCTGGAGCAGTTCTCATTGTCACGTCACTATCGTAGAAATTATTGGTTGGACGATAGGCCGAAGCTTGAATGGGTCTATCTCTATAGCCAAATTGTCCTACTTGGGGTCTATAACCAAATTGCGCTGTTGGGGGTCTGTAGCCAAATACTCCTACTTGAGGTCGGGAGTCTAATGGCTGGGGATTTTTTTTATCAAAGACTGGCGGTCTAAATTGAGCCATTTGTGGTCGTGAACCAATTTGTTGATTCGGTATATTTGGTCGTACAAAATTTTGATTAGGTATACCAAATTTGAATTGAGTTTGGTTTGTAAAAGGTCTAAAATTATTATTCTGTAAAAGGGGCGATGCGCTAAAAGGCTTCAGATTGGGTGAATTAAAAACGAATTCTTTATCGTGTGATGGTAACATATGACCTTGCTGTCGATGTTGCAACATTTTACTACGTAAATTATATTGCTCCTGAAAGTTAACTTCTTCAAGGACATATTTTAAAGCTTCTTCCAACGTGGTAGGGTTTTTAATACGAACAATCCGCACCAAATGTTCTGGTAAATTATACATGAATATATTAAGAGAAGTATTGTTATAAATAATTTTCTTTGCTTCTCTTAACGTTGTAGAGCTGTTCTGATTTACTTTTGAAATTAATATAGCACGAATGTCTTGAATACGACTGCAAAACTGTAAGTATGACTCACTTTGTTTGATTTTTAGGGTTTCTAGTTCAATAGCTACGCATTCTTCGCTCCTGGGATCACCAAAATGTTGAATCAATAAAGATTTTAATTCGCTATAGGTTTCAAAATCACCTCTTTCACTAATTAAGGCTGCCGCTTTACCCTTTAATTTACTCGTAATATTCTGCATTAAAAATTCATTTCGATCCGTGGTCCCTTGATATTTTTCAATAACATATTCGCACTTTCTTAAAAATAAACTAAGCAAATTAGTTTCACCGCTAAAATCGGGAATCAAATTTAAAACATCCCGGGGTATTAACGATTCAGCAAATTGCATGATAAACGGCGTTTCAGTTCGAGCCGACGGCGACGGGGCTGGACCCGTTGTCGCGGATACAGGGATCTGGCCTTGATTCATTTTAAATTAAATTGTAAAAAATCAAAAGATAAGCAACAATTTATAATTTTTAAAAACTAAGTATCTAATAATAACACTTCAATTCCGAAAATAAAAAAATAAAATAAAACTAAATTAACAAACGAAATAATACTAAAAGTTAAAATTGTATCATAATTATTAGTGTGGGGAATTAGGAAGGAAGTAGAAGGTTACTCACAGTCCAACCGCCTTATAAATTATCACCATCTCTGCTCACCCACGTTATCGTTACGCGTTATCTAAATTTATTTATTTGGTTCGAGGATTGCCAAGAACGTCTCACTGATTTTAAGTAGCGACGACTCTACGTTACAAATCGCGAATAAGTTCCTTAGTGTTCTTTTTCACTTTTCACAGTGTTTTTCACTTGACTTTCCGCGAAGGCCACAGTTTACGGCAATCCTACCGGCTGCGCCAGTTAGATTTCGGGAGCGGAGCGATGGCCAAAAATAAAACCTTAGGACTCGTTCAACTAAGAGTTTATTAGCAAAAACGACCCGAGCTTACAGAGTTCGATGTAAGACTAAATAATCTATCTAACTTAATACATATGTAGAACTTACAACTAAGCTGGTGGTCACTGGCGCCTTCACATCACGCCATGTCTGGCTGATAAGGGCAAAAATGCAGCGTACGAGCTTATGGCTCTACCGCAGCGAACCCACCTTGGTTCGGAGAATGTAACTAACTATTTACTATATTACTTAGCTAACACAGTTAAAACTTTATTAAATATTCAACATATTAGCTTACGAATTTACATAACGATTTTATAAGTTAGATTCTCACTAGAATACTTTTATTTCTTATTAGAACAACAGTTTTACATATTTACTTTACTATCAGACTTATAAAAACATTAACACAACATGAGATATAATACAAAACATGAAATCTTAACTAAAAACATTCTGCGTTTTCCGTGGCGGTCGACGCGCTAGTTGCGCCCACGAACGAGGTGACCTTAGGGCATCGTGCACAACAATGCTATTGCCAGATTTGACGCTATACACTCGTGTGAGTCCATCATGACCGGGATGCTTGTCTACAATTCGGCCTAGTAACCATTTTCCTGCCGGTAATCCATCAGTTTTGATTAGAACTATATCACCAACTGTGAATTCTTGTTTCTTCTTATGCCAGACAGGACGCTGTTGTAGACTTGTCAAATATTCGTCTTGCCATCGCCGCCAGATGTCGCCTACGAGCTTTTGAGTATATTGCCATCGTATTAAGTTATGAATCTTTGTGTCTTTAAAATCTGGAGAGGGCACGACGATTGGGGCTTCATGTATCAAGAAATGACCCGGCGTGAGGGGTTCTATAGAATCTGCATCTGAGTCATCAATAGGACATAGAGGTCTTGAATTGAGACATGCCTCGATTTGGCACAGTATTGTTGTCATTTCTTCGAAAGTGAGATTTGTTGTCAATACGCGTTTCAGATGAGTCTTCAGCGACTTTACACCAGCCTCCCAGAGGCCTCCGAAGTTAGGACTGTAAACTGGTATAAAGTGCCACTGTGTACCTTCCAGAGCCAACTTGTGTGCAATGTCTTTCTCAAAATTCAAGTTAGCTTCTTGCCATGCTGCGGCTAAATCCTTTTCTGCACCAACAAAGTTTCGCCCTTGGTCACTCCACATGTGGCTGCATTTACCTCTTCTTGATACGAAGCGTTTGTATGCAGCTATAAATCCTTCTGATGTAAAGTCTCCTACCAGTTCAAAGTGTATTGCCTTTGTAGACATACATACAAATAAAGCAATGTACGCCTTTTGAGTTTTCATGCCTCTTCCCGTTGACATTAATATTTGGAATAATCCACGCCACTGTGTAGAAAGGCTCTAGCAGGTGTAACTCTTTCCTTTGGCAAATCTCCCATGATTTGAGTTCGTGCACTAGCTCTTTGCTTAGCACACATTTACGGTTGAAGTTTTTTATTAATCCTTTAGCTCGAATGATCCAATATTTAGAGCGTAAAACGCATAGCATTAATTGATCACCACCGTGTAGTGTTTGAGCATGAGCATCTGCTATGAGCAAAGGAATTAAATTGTTGTTATGTCCTAATATTATAGGATGTTTGCTTTTTTCGTCTAATCTTGCATGTCGGAGACGACCGCCCACCCTGAGGATACCATCTTGATCTAAGTATGGGGTAAGTGTTTTAATGTTACTATTTTTCTTCACATTTTTATTTAATATTAATCTGTTTATTTCATCTGTAAATTCTTCCCTTTGTACTAGCTTAATGCATTTTATCAATGACGTGTGTAATTCTTCTGTTGTTACATTTCTGCAATTTTCGTAAGTATCCAATTCTCTTAAGTAATTAACGAATCTTCGACAGTATGTTATCACCTTTAATAATTCTTGTAAGTTATCAAATTGCTTAAATTTTGCTGTGAAATTATCTTCTTCTTCATCTTGAATTTTAGTATTTATTTGTATTTTATCCTTTTTCTGTTCCAGGTCAGTGACGACTACATTAGGCTGTTTTAATATTATTTTCCTTTCAGATAACCATTTTGGACCGTTCCACCATAACTCTGATTGTTTCAGTTCATCAAGTAACATGCCTCTCGACGCAATATCTGCAGGATTATCTTCTGATGCAACGTGGTACCATTGGTTGTTATTGAGATTTTCAGTGATTTCTGCGACTCGATTGGCTACAAATGTTTTCCATCTATGTGGGTCACCAGATAGCCATGCAATGACGATTGTAGAATCCGTCCACGTAAACATTTGTGCTGTCGATATTCTCATAGCCTTTCCTATTTGGTTTAATAATCGTGAAAGAAGTAGTGATCCAGAAAGCTCCAAACGCGGTAACGATACAGTTTTTAGTGGCGCGAGTCTTGTCCTCGCTGCTATTAGTTTTGTTGTAATACGACCGTCTTGAGATTCGACTCTAATGTATGCAACGGCTGCATAAGCTTTCATGGACGCATCGCTAAAGCCATGAATTTGTATATCGTTTATTTTGATGCTGTAGGTTCCAAGCCATCGATCTATATAAATGTTGTTTACATTTCTAAATTCTTCACGAATAGTCATCCATTCTTCTTGTAGTTCAGGGCTTAGTATGTCATCCCAATCGAGCTTTTCTAGCCACAGCTTTTGTATAAATTTCTTAGCCATCACTACACTTGGCGCAATCCATCCCAAGGGATCGAATAGTCTCTGAACGTCTGACAAGATTGTTCTTTTTGTAATGTTGACAGAAGTTGTTGGTAGTTTCAATTGGTATTGAAATTGGTCTGTTCCCAAATTCCAAATCAAACCTAGTGCCTTTACAGTACCATCCATTTTATTTATATCTAGGTGTGCAATAGAACTTCGTTTGTTTGTTTCAATTGATTTCATAAATTCCGGACAATTAGATGACCACTTCGAGAGTGTGAATCCACCCTTCTTCAATATGTGAGATACTTCTTTTGCAGATGTTATGGCTTGATCGGTTGTATCTTCACCAGCTAACAGATCGTCAACGAGGAAATTTTCTTTGATGATTTTGACTGCATTCGGGTAATTTTGACCTTCATCATCAGCAACTTGATGGAGTGTTTTCACCGCGAGTTATGGCGCTGAAGCTGTTCCGAATGTAACTCGAAGCAAGCGATATTCCTTAATGCTATCATGTTCCTCTTCTCTCCACAGAATACGCTGATACTTATTGGCGTCTTCTGGGTAAACGCATATTTGCAGGTACATTTTTGTTATATCGCTGGCGTAACAAACTCGTTTCATTCTCCATCTCATTATAATATTTTTTAGATCTTCCTGAAGCTGAGGACCAACCATCAATTCATCGTTAAGCGAGACTTGGTTTGAACTCTTCGCAGATGCGTCAAAGACCACGCGAGTCTTCGATGTTTCTTTATCTTCTCGGACGACGGCATGGTGCGGTAAGTATACAACCCTTTCATTTATGACTTCCTTTTCAGGTATGGCTTCCATATAGTTTAAATGTAAGTATTCATTCATTACTTTCTTGTAATTTTCTTTCAGGTTAGGTGTTCTTCTAAATTTTCTCTCCAATTGTAGCAGTCTGTGTTTGGCTATTTTTTTTGTGTTTCCTTCTAGACAGGTTGGCTGTGGTATTTTCAAAGGTAACTTTACCATGTATCTTCCATCTTCTGTCCGTGTGTGTGTTTCTTCATAAACTGTTTCACACAATTTTTCTTCTTTTGTTAAGTTTCTTTTGTTTTCTGTGTCTATTTCCCACAGAGATTTAAGCATGACATCCATGTCTACTTGGTCATGAAGAACAAGAGCAGAATCATCTTGTGACCTTGTATTTATTTCACCAAAGAGAATCCACCCAAGGTATGTTTCCTGTGCACATGGTGTACCCGGTGGACCCTTGATAAGTTTTTCTTGTACGATTTGAGAGTATTGTTTGACACCTAGAAGTAAGTCTATAGGGCCTGGTGTATCATAGTTCGAGTCAGCCAGGTTGAGTCCTTCTAGATGTGGCCAGTTATCAGCAGCAATTGTTTTAGGAGGGAGTTTAGTGGTAAGTTGCTTGGACATGACGAATGCTTCGACATCTATCTTGAAGTTTGTGTTCCAGCGGGAACCGATTTGCAGCTGTACCACGTGGTTTACATTTGTCTTAGTTGAACCCACTCCAATGATACTTCCTCTCGTTGATCGTTTGTTCAGATTGAGCATTTGAGTTGCTTTCTCACTAATAAGTGCTATCTGCGAACCTTGGTCCACTAATGCGCGTAGTACAACAGTGTGGTTTTGTTCATTTCGTACTGTCACTGTTGCTGTCGCTAATAGTGCTATGCCTTGTCTAGTACTGTGGTGTGAGGCGACCGTTGTATTGACAGTAATTTCCTTTTGGTCTTCTACATTGTTTTGAGCAGTCTTCGGTTGCGTGGAGGTCTCTTGTACCGAAGTCTCATGTTCTTTATTGAGATGTAGAAGGCTATGGTGACGCCTTTTGCATATACGACAGGACACTGGCAGTCTACATTTTCTTGCTGAATGTCCTGGTACTAAATAGTTGAAGCATAGATTGTTGGTTTTTGCATAATTAACTCGTTCAATAGGTTGCAGTTTTGTGAATTCTTTACAGTGGCATAACGTGTGATTTTCATTACATAGAATACAAGTTTTTCCTGACGGTGACGTTGACGTACTTGAGACGTGAACAGCACGCTCTTTTGTTGCTTTATTTTGTGTTGCAGGTGCGACAAGCTCCAGTGTTCGGTATGTGGACTGAAGAAACTTTTTCAGATCATTCCATTTGGGTAAGTCATCAACATCTTCTTTGTATGCGTATTGTTCCCAATCCTTGTGTGACTCAGGGTCCAATTTCTGAACTACCAGAAAAATAATTATAGGATCCCATGAATCTAAGCAAATATTTAAATTTTGAAGGTTATTTAAACAGTCTGTTGTGGTGTCCAATAAACCTTTAATTAGATTAGGTGACTGAGAACTCATCTTCTTTTGATAGACTAATTGTTTTAACACAGAGTTCATAATCAATCGTTTGTTTCCATATCTGTTTTTTAAAATGTCCCAAGCTTGTTCATAATTTTTCTGTTACCTGGATGTGTTTCAATTAAGTCTCTGCTTCTCCAGTAACACTACACTTTAAATAATGTAACTTTTGTACGTCACTAATACTTGTGTTCGTATGCACTAACGAGGTAAACAAATCTTGAAACGTAGGCCATTCTTCATATTTTCCACTAAAAGATGGCAGCTGTATTCTAGGTAACCTTACGAGCGCATTTTGTTGATCAAGATTCGTCGCGATGCTAGTATTATTTTGCGATGACGTCGTCGGCGCTGTTATACTTTGTTCATTCAACATATCACGTAAATCAGCCAACAAAATAAGATATAAGTCTTCATAAATATAAAACTCCTCATTAGCAAAATACGGTAATATTGCCTTTTGTTCCTTCGGCGTTATTTTTACCAAAGAATGATGAGCGTTTTTGAAAGTAGACCAATAATCTTCTATCGCCTTTATACGGGTTTCAATATATCCTTTAGTTAATCGGGATTTCGAGCATTTCTTGAGATTAACTTGAGTTTTTTGCAGTAATGAAGCGGTATCTTCCAATACATTTAATAATTCCTTCGTAGTAGTCATCGTTACAAATCCTTATCGCTTAGGAATGCGGTGTCCTTTTGTTCTCGCGAGCCGGCCGCTCAACACGTGCGCTCAGGTAACTGGTAATGATCCTGCTCGAAGGACCATATGTTTTGGTTGTTTAGGTTCACTTTTGTGTGTACGGGAAACTTGTTAGAAAATCACAAATGCGTCTGTCTTCAATGGTGTTTATTAGCGACTAAATGAATGCTTCTCACGTAGCTACTTAAATATATAAAACTATGTAAACGACACAACAATAGTACAAACATGTTTTGCCGGGTTTAAACTCAGCATGCAAATTCGAGAACAAAAAAGTAAGTACTTAACTAACATTTTGTGTCAAAATACTGTTTCAGACTATAAAAGTTATTTTGGCTTAGCTATGCACTCAATTTCCGCTTAAAACAGTATAGGTAATTTATTATAAATCCGTACACACATAGCTAAGCAGCTTTTGTTATATTTTGCAAGCCTAGGCGCATTGCTTACTACGAGCCTGTATGGGTCTCGTCTATTTCGAGTACATAATTATATCGTTCGCTGTTTTAAATAACTTTTTATGTTTCCATACAAACATGCATATTTCGTAGATGTATAAACAAGGTAGCGGTAACAAACCAGGTTTTTTAAATACTGGTTTGCACGATTCGTCAGGTTGGAGTCCGTATAGAGCTCTAATGCACTTTTTTTGTGCAACAAATGTTCTATGTTGGTCGGTACTGTTGCCCCACATTATAAGTCCATAGCGCAGTATAGATTCTACGTAGGTATGCGTGGTAAACTAATATGGCTGATTTTAAATTAGTAACTTTTCTTACTTGTCTCAGCCCATACACAAATCTATTTATTTTACTAGAGACATCATGTGCCTAAATGAATGTAAGACAAAGGTCACAAAGTGGCAATTACGATACGAGTTACGATACGACTGAAGACTTACTACATGTAACAATCGCTTAACCTATTGTAGATAATAAAATCATATGTTTATAAGTAGGTATATTTATACAGTATTACATAAACACAAGTTTTCACCATATTTATCTCTCTCAATACATACACATACCCCCACATAGGAACTTTAATAGGCCACATCATATTAACTAGTAAGTAACTTAATAATAATATAGGTACTGTGCTCGTCGTACAACTACTGTTATAAGTTCAAATTATAGGCGAGGACGCTGGCACCCTAAATACAAGTTAAATCTTACTCTGGGTGCCAGAGTTCATCGAAAACACTCGATCCCTTAGTTGTATTGTAACGCTGCATAGTGTTTAGATAAGTGTTTCTGTACAATGGAAGGTAATAAAAACATTTATTTTATTTTATTTTTTTATTGTCTACATGCATTTTCCAATTTAAATGTTCATCAATAGTTACACCCAGAAAATTTGTCTGGGTTACAGACTTGAGTTTGGGTATATTAAGTAAGACTGAAATTAGATTTATTGTTATTACATTTATTAAATTGTATATACACTAATTTGTCAAGATTTATTTTCAAATTTTGAATACGAAGCCAATTAATTAAGATGTCAATTGTGTTGTTAATGTCAACTTCATGGTCATAAATTGTATTATGTTTTTTATTAGATGTCACAATAATAGAAATGTCATCAGCAAATAAGATGCATTTATGGTTAGTTATTTTAGTAAAGTCATTTATATATAATAAGAATAAGATTGGCCCCAGTATGCTTCCTTGAGGAACACCGAATCTGTTACAAATATATTCAGATGCATATAGTGTTAGGTCCTTATCATCATTAATATTTGGTATAGTAACACATTGTTGCCTGTTATGAAGGTATGACTTTATCCACTGTAAAGGTGGCCCTCTGATTCCAAGTGATTCTAGTTTTTGTATTAGTAAATCGTGGGAAACTAGATCGAAAGCCTTTGATAAGTCAAAAAATAGACCTGTGGTTAGATTATTATCATTGATACTAGGTAATACAGCTTTCATGATAGATGAGCTTTCATGATTCAGCATAGATGGCTAATGTTGTAGATTTATCTTTTTAGAACCCATACTGAACATTTTCTATTATATTAAATTTATTACAATAATGCCCGAGTCTTTTGTACATGCATTTTTCATATCGTTTAGATAAAATGGGTATTAATGTAATAGGGCGATAATTATTCATGTCATGTTTTTCTCCTTTTTTGTACAAAGGCTTAACAATGGAAAACTTCAGCGCTTCTGGAAAAATTCCACAGCCAAATGACAAATTAATTAAGTGTGTTAATACGTCAATGATTTCGCTAGCACATTCTTTAATGATTTTTGTGCTAATTTCATCGTAGCCTTCGGAACTGGTATTATTTAAAAGTGTTATTTCCTGTCTAACTTCATTTACTGTCATGGGCTTAAGGAACATTGAATTGACAGTTATATTTTTCCCAGAGTTACTTTTCATGTTTGTATCTATTAATTTATTAGTTGAATTGATGTAGTGGTTATTAAAAGCGGATGCTATTTCAACTGGGTTGGAAATTATTGTGTCGTTAATTTTGACATTCTTAATATTACTTTTAGGGTTTGTATTATTAAGCTCATCTTTTATAACCTTCCAGGTGGCTTTACATTTGTTATCGTTTTTAGCAATAAAATTGATGTTTGCATGTTTTTAAGAGTTGAAGATGCATTTTTTAAGAAGTTTAGAGTAGTTAATGTATTTGATCTTATTACTTAGGTACTGTTTAATTTTTATAGAATCGATGACGTAGAGACCGTTTTGTCTTGCAACTTTTTTTTAAGCCCTTACTTATCCAAGTTTGTTTCTTTATGTTATTTATATTACATTTTACTCTTAATTTAGGGAAGCAAAGATTGTAGAGTAAGCAAAACATTTCAGGAAAGTGATTAAATGCTACGTTTGCGTCATTAGCTGCATATATGTCACACCAAGATAAATTACGTAAGCATTCCTTAAACTTTCGAATATTATCCATGCTGAAATCTCTTTTATATGTATAATATGTTGGTAGCTTTTGTGTTTTGTATTTTAGTGGAATAGTCAACATTTGCCATGGTCCGATAAGTGAAGTGGCATTACAACAGCAATAGCGTCAAGAATGTTACTAAGAATGTGGTCAATACATGATAACTTACGTGATGGCTCATTGATGTGAAATTTCAGGGTGTAATTATATGCCAAGTCCTGTAATTGGTTAGTAATATGACCTTTTTTTTAAGGTGTTGATATTAAAGTCACCTGCTAAAACTATATTCATTTTAGATTTATACTGTTGCATTAGATTGTGCAGGAGGCTATTTAATTTACTTAGGAATTGGGTGGGATCCGATTGAGGTGTTCTGTAAATACAAATAATAATTAATTTATGTTGTGTAAGTTCAATCCCACAAGCCTCGAACGTATTTTGCGTGGTGTAGGTTTTTACAAATGGCAGATCTTTGAAGAAAATATTTTCCTTTCATAAAATGCAAGTGCCACCTCTTTGCTTTTCTCTGCAGTAGTTGGCTGCCATTTCGTATCCATGAATTGTTGTAGCTTTCGTATCCTTTTTTTATAAACGTTTCTGAGAGACATATTACATCTGGGTCATTACGCGCTTCACGTAGTTCTTGTAAAGTTAGTTCAAAAATTTCTCTTTTACATATAATACTGGCAATATTCTGATGGAGAATTGTAAGGTTATTAGTTACAGGAGGATTGGTCTCGAAAAAATTTAGTGTTCCGTTTTATGATCGGAAAATAATACGGAATGGTTCCTCTGTGACTTTTCCCTATCGGATCTATTATAGGATTATCCTGTTGTTGTAAGTTAGAACTCATACTGCGAAAATAGAAAGGAATTGTTCCTTTTTTAGGTTCAATTACTTTAGTACTCAATTTAAGGCTTGGTTTGTTACTCGCTATTTTCTTAATAAGTTCCCTTGGATTTAAATAATTGTTAGTGTAATCATTACAGTCTATAAGATAATTGATCCTATTACACAATTCGGACGTCTTAGAAGTTTTACTTTCGAGAAATTCACATTTTTTATAATTTTTACATACGTTTTTTATGCGATAGTTAAGCTTATTTATGTCTAAGTACTCACTTTTAAACACATTTAATACTATAATCGTGTTGTTATAAAATGTTTCTAGCACAGTTTGCAGATTTGATACAGCATACCTTAAACTGTGGTCATTTTCACCCAAACAAATTACCAGTTTGTCATTAAAATTTAGCTTAGCACGAAGATAGTTAATTGTTATTTGGCTACTAGCATTTGGTTTTGTTTCTGAAATAATACTATATTTTTCATATTGTGTATTCTGCCTTCAATCTATGATCGATGCTGCTAGGCCGACGCATTGTTGAGAGCCAAAGATGAGGATTCTATTTGGCGGTTTCCATTTTTGGTCTTCAGTACCGTAGACGTTTGAGGGCAGAACTTTTGCACCTGAGGTTGTTTAGGCTTTTTGTTATCGTAGTGTCTTAATGAATCTATTTTCTTCTTAAAGGTTTCAATCTGTTGTTGTGCGTTTACTAATTCCTGTTGTAGATTGGTGATCTTCTGTTGTAAATGCATAATTTTGATGCTTTTACTATCTGCATTCGTTTTGCTTGTAAGAGGAGTAGAAGGTGTAGAGAAGGTCTGGGGTAGTAAGGATAGTCTCTTTCCTTTAATATTGATATCTAGATTATTTTCAAGAGAATGGCAGAGTGATAACATTTGACATAACATTTGAGAATCGTCTTTGGGACACTTCTCGTTGAGAAACCCACACGAGGGTTCGTCTTCGGGTTTTACGCTGTCGGGCCAGTCGATTGGTAGACGCGGGTTTAGTTTATATTCCTGAAACAAATTCCATGTCTTATCACTCTATACTAAATCATATCTGGCCTCAAAAAAGGACATTTTCTTTACTAATCTCATGGCTATAAACGTTTTACTCACAGGGAATTCTCGTTTATTCTGATGCTGGAAGTGCCCAACGGGTATCATGCTGTATGTACAGTTAACGTCGCCGTTGCGGTACTTGGTCGGCTTGAACGCTAGCACGGAGAAGTTGCCTTCCGAGTCCGCTCGCTCGTCCAGACGAATGGACATGCCCGATATACCTGCAGGAAGTGTCATATTCTAACAACGTAATAATTGGTGACATTAATTAATATTTCGATGATTTAGGGCGTATTCAATAGGTATCTTGTATCTATAGAATATTAAAAAAAAATAAGGCTATTTTGAAATTGTTTTCAATAACATATCCGCTGAACTGTCGATCGAGCCTTTAGAAACCGATAACAATAAAAATTATATTGTGTCTCGTGTGACAGTTAAGCATATATTAAACAATTTGAATTTAAGATAGAATTTGCATTAAAGAACATATTAAGTACCGCTTATTTTTATTAAGAAAATTGTGGTCAGCGGTCAGTGGTCACTTACTTTTATATGGTGAACTTTGAATCATCTTGGCGACGATACGCGTTCCGTTCGTGGCGATAGCATTCAGTTTATACATCGTCAACATTTCGCTACGAGTATCTTCCTTTATGATTTCATCCAAAGCTTTCGCGTAAAGTTTCACCGAATCATATAAGTACGCAGCGTAGATGGAAACAAACTGTCAATAGAAAATTATGTTGAGATACACTTAAGTTAGTTTCACTTGGTTTATCAATATACTTTATATTTACCTAAAAGTTTATCTTTATTGCTCAAATAAAGGAAGATATTTTAGGTACAGTCGAGGAATTAAAAGGTTTGGCACCTTTAGAGCTATTCTTATTTGCACATTGCATGTGACTTGATTATGTTTTCGAGATTATGAATGCAAACGACAGTTCGAATAGATGACACTTAGCCCGCGGGAAATGAATCTATATATTGACAATTGCTTAACCTTTTCAGTCTCTTATGGTACAGACGCCAGTACATCAACCTACTCCAATCTGTCAAATTAACCAAATCAACATTGAACCTTATTCTTTAGCGATAAAGTTGAAAATCTATTAAACAAATTTGACAGATTGTAGTAACTTGATGTGCTGGCTGTTGTCGTTGTTGTTGTTGTGTACTTATCTAGAGGTACACTCACACATATTTCATGCAAATTGGGTTCGGAACTCTCAAAATTAAAACAACTACCTTATTAAACTGTAACAATTTGGAGTCTTTGAACGCGAAGGGTGCCAAAGTGTTGTACTTCCGGACTTTGTTGGTGAACTCCTGGTAGCTGCTGGACGGCTCGGACGAGACCACCACCAGTAGCGACTGCGCTCGCTTCTTAAACTCCAGCGTGTTCGGACAAGTTAGCTTTGTACGGTCCTCCGTTTCTGTGAAATTGTTTTATTGAATTATATACAATGTGGAGACTACAATACAACAAAAAAAAAATGTAAATACAATAATAATGCATAAGAGTATTTGGGAAAAAAATGAGTTTTTCAAACAGATTAAATTATAGTAGTGTGCCCTAATCCTATAAATCCCGTTTATCCAACTAGGCCTAGGGTTGATTCCACATTAGGGTGGATTTTTTGGGGTGGATAAAAGGAATAACCCGAGCCGACTATGGATTTTACCGATCTTCTGCTACTCGTAGCTATTGTGACGGAATGGGTTTAGGTGGGGGTAAAAATAAGACCACGTAACCTTGTCAGCATAAAAAGTATATTAATAAAAGGGGGTAGGTAGGTCTATGGTCACAAAAGATTCTTTCAACTTCCTTGGGAGTAGCGCAGTACTCTCCTGGCTCAGCCTGGCGCGACGATGACCCCAGCGGGTGTGTCACGCTGCAGACGCTAGGAACGGTGTTGGTCGGCAGATGGTCGTGCCTGACCCGTAGACAGCTCGACGGCCACGCGGGTAAATATGTACCCGGCGCGGAAGTCGTTGCGTCCCGGCTATCAAGTCCAACTTCCGGCTACGCTTCCGGTTATTTATTTAACGCAACGAGTTCCGCGCCGGGTACATATTTACCCACGTGGCCGTCGAGCTGTCTACGGGTCAGGCACGACCATCTGCCGACCAACACCGTTCCTGGCGTCTGCAGCGTGACACACCCGCTGGGGTCATCGTCGCGCCAGGCTGAGCCAGGAGAGTACTGCGCTACTCCCAAGGAAGTTGAAAGAATCTTTTTTGACCATAGATCTACCTACAGTACCTACCCCCTTATATTAATATACTTTTTATCACATCTATTCAAAAAGACGTCGTTTAATCCTCGTAAACAGGGACCAAAATCGATGTTTAATCCCTAGGGACTAAAAGTGATTTGAATTTGGAATGTGGATATTGTTAGTAAAAGTTCTATTCACCAAAGAGATCGATCACGAACATTGTATGAATAAGTAACAGGCTGGCAAGAGAGAGAGAAAGTGTGAATTTGATCCAAATTAAAATCCAAGATGGCGGATGCGAAATTTTTTAAATTTTTCGTCAAGGTTATCGTTTTATTAGTTTTGGACGGTGGTAAAGCCGATAGTGAGGTCAAAACGTAAATCCAAGATGGCGGATGCGAAAATTTTCAAATTTTTCGTCATGGGTATCGTTTTCATAGTTTTCGACGGTGGTAAAGCCGATATTGAGGTCAAAATGTAAATCCAAGATGGCGGATGCGCAAATTTTCACATTTTTCGTCATGGGTATCGTTTTCATAGTTTTCGAGGGTGGTAAAGCCGATAGTGAGGCCAAATGTAAATCCAAGATGGCGGATGCGAAAATTTTCAAATTTTCGTCATGGGTATCGTTTTCATAGTTTTCGAGGGTGGTAAAGCCGATAGTGAGGTCAAAATGTGAATCCAACATGGCGGCTGCGACTTTTTTATTCATATTTTTTTATTTTTGTTTAAAATTATACGTGAGTAGGAAAGTCGTTCCTGATGGGGGTCGGACCGCACACGTTTGTTTTCTCATAGAGGTTGATAAAAAGTACAGTGTTCACCTCGGGAGCAACACTATTTTTAGCTCGAGTGATGTACTTTGAATCCACTCTACTCTAGAATCCTTCGCTCCGCTTTGGATTCAAAGAAACACTCTCGCCTTTAAAATACTTCTTTGCTCCCTTGGCAAACAATCTACTATTTTATGCTGACAAGGTTACGTGGTCTTATTTTTACCCCGACGTAAACCCAAATTGTCAAGTTCCAACATATTTGTTGGAACTTGACAATTTGGGTTTTAAATATGTAAACACATATAAAAATGCCTAGAAGAGCTTCGTTTAACGTTTAAATATGTGATTTATGATTAATTTAAAAAAAGGTAACGTTACAACGTTACACTATATTGACTAACTATTGAATGTATTCTATTAAATTTTTGTATGAAGGATGGGAACGTCATTATCGTCTCCACATTGTATAATCACAGAATTTTCCTTATTTTTTGTCTTCTTTATCAGTATAGAGAGGTGTCAAAGTCATCTTTGTTCTTATGCGAAAAAAGGATGGCGCTAAGTCTTCTCTTTTTCGCATTGAAACAATGATCCCCTGGATGATGGTTGATGGAATCTAGGCTGTCTGCTATCGTGAACAAAATACGCAGCCTCAATTTAAATCATGTTTATATAGATCGTTTTAATACTTGTTCTGTACTGATATTAAAAAGGCTCAAAATATAAAATTGATACCTCATCGTAAAAGGAAAATCTACAATACTCAATGAGCACATGAATAGTGATGAATACGACACAACTAACGCAAGAATGCAACAAAAATGAATGAACATTACATGTAACACTCTCGTGTCCAAAACCATAAATCAGAATAAATACAGCCTTGTACATAATTTCTTAATTCAATTAGATTTTCAATTGTAATATTTACGCCTGGCGAACAATGTGACGACGGTTTAACTAAAACAATAAGGAAAACGGAACTATTTCACATTACTGATAAATACGCAGATATTATAGTAAAAAAAAAAAAAAAACATATTACAAGCTTTTTATTTACTCACTTATAAGATATTTTAAGGCTTCTTTAGGTGAATATGTCATCATATCTACAAATATGACCATGTATTCGCCCTTGGAGAATAGTGCGAGTGATTCCATAGCAGTCATCATTTCTATGAGACCAGATGAAGACCCCAAGAACACGTATACTGAAAGTAAAATATGAAAGTAATATTTATTAAACAATAATTTTTGGACTTTTAAATGTCACGGGCACCCAAATAGTCCACGAGGTGGACAAAAAAATAATTTGCGATCCTCAGTTTTCAGCTTGTGTGTCTCGGAAAGAGGCAAATAAATAACGAGAAAAAAATCACGAGTAATCTCGTCATTGTTGCACACTTTGGATATAAACTCGTCACTCTTGCACAAAAAGGCCCAAAAAAGAAAGATTTGATCAACTCACTTCTGGTCTTATTCTTGGTATCCTGTATGAACTGATACCAGAAACCGGGCGCGCAGCAGGTCATCTTCTCCTCGCAGCACTTGAAGGAGTCTATCACCGGCCGCTGGTGGTTCACCGTCATGTTGTTCTTCTTCGCATGGTTCTCCAGCGTCTGCGCTACCGTCACCCACGACTCCTCGTAAAGAATGGAGAACTTGTTCCATCTGTAGTACCGTAGGAGCGATATTACGGATTTTGTTGCCTGAAATTAAATAACAGATCATCATAATTTCCAGACCTTCCTCAAGCGTCACCACATCGATCGGTTCTGTGCTTCGCGCATCCACCGGATGCGGCCTTCACAAGGGCATTGGTCCACCTTCTTTCGCGACCTTCGGAAGCGTTGGAAGACTTCGCACAGGTCTTCCAACGCTTCGCCTTCCCGTACGCGCTAGTAAAGAATATGGTAATGGAATCAACTACAACGATCTTTGATTCCATTACCATTTTCTACAATGTAGAGGTTAAGAGTACTTTATGTATACGTCCATTATATAAAAAATCATAGTGACATGAAAAAAAATGTTTGTTTCGGAATAACCGATTGCTGTTTCAGGAATTGTAATTGACAAATATGTTAACGAATTATAAATCAACTAGCTTTTACCCGCGGCTTCGCCCGCGTGGATGTCGCAAAATATCCCACGGGAACGTTCTACCGGGAATACATACCTAATAGCCAAGGAAAAGATCATTGACTAACTTTCAGCGGACGCAGTGGTAGGCTACTACAGCGCCCGCGTGGTCAACCATAATTATTTTGTTACGCGTAATTTTGAAACTGTGATATCTCTTAAACTATTCATTTAAATGATGTGATGTAAAGGCATATTTTAATCGAAATTGAATGCCCAATTTAAATAACCTATTTAATTGGATAAGGGTTAATAAGATACCGGTCAAAATAGCTTCGGAAATAACAATGAAAATTTTATACAATTTTGAAAGATAAAAATGGTTATTGTGGGTCACCCTTAAAAGATAGACATATGCCATCGCGGAATTTTTTGTTGCAATTTTTAAGATATACAATACTCTAGAACATAAATTTGATTTATCTCTCACGACTTACGCAGCGCACGCCAGTAAAGCTCCCAGTCGGCATGATTTTTTCCGACATCTTCAACAATAATCGTCATATTTCAGCCAATTTACACAAAACCTTAATGAATTATACACTAAAACCTTCCACATGAATCACTCCGTCCAATGGTGAAAACCGTTTGAAAATCCGTTCGGCAGTTTTTGAGTTTATCGCGTTCAGACAGACAGACAGACGCGGCGGGCGACTTTGTTTTATAATATGTAAGGATAAGGATATTGTTTATTACCTCCAACTTTTGAATGGACAATAGCTGGTGCGACATCCTTACATATTATAAAACAAAGTCGCCCGCCGCGTCTGTCTGTCTGTCTGTCTGTCTGTCTGTTTTGTTTGTCGGACAAACAAGTTTTAACTCATCGCCGGTAATGTTTGTTTATTTTATACACGCTCGCGCTCGAAGTCTTAGGTTATTGTTTTCTTTGTGAATGTTATCGCTAGTATTGAAACGGGTATGCTGAGATGGTTTGGTCATGTTGAGAGGATGAATGAAAGGCGACTGCCAAAATGTATTTACAAGGCAGATGTGACTGGTAACGCCGGGAGGGGACGCCCTAGGCGGACATATACTGACCTTATTGGTGATGTTCTGCAGAAAGGACAGGTGCGTAGTACTCGCAACCGGAGCGCGTGTATGACCAGGTGTATGAACGTAAACTAGGCAAAAGGAGTACGTAAGGATCGTAGCAGGTGGCGTTCTGTAGTTTCTGCCTACCCCCACGGGAAGAAGGCGTGAGTTTATGTATGTACAATGTTATCGATAATATTTGACTAAGAGACTTTTTAGCACTTTCGCTCCACCCACTTTTCATAGAACTCACACGCCATGCCGCCATACATATTAGAAGTGAACCCTCCGGGAGGGTTGCCGGCATTACGTTTGCGCTAAAGTTAACCTTCGCGGACGGTCAACGGCATTTTAAACCGAGTTGTAAAACACAGTAAAACGAAGTAGAATTGTGTTTTCAGGGGGTCTTTTAGTGAATATTTGTAAACGTAAACAAAAAAACATGCTGGGATTTAAAAACCAACGTTTAGACTAACAAATATTTTATTTTCACGGATTGTAATGCTGTATTTGCTAAGAAAAAAACCTACATTTAAAATGAGCGCTCCGCAAGGGCTCCCGGCATCCCATATGCGACTAATAAATCTGGTTAAAATATACATCACATTTTATTTTCACGGTTTTTAATGCAGTTTTCGCTAAGAAAACCCTACATTTAAAATGAGCCCTCCAAGATTTGATCTCATGATCTCAAGATGCAGTCTCAGGTACCGGGACACCCGGTACTGGACGTGATAAAAAGACTGAATTACGAGTATAATTTTATTGTCTAAGCCTTCCCTTAACACATCTTTCTTCTACTTAAACCTTCGATTCCGGTTCCGTTTTCGGTTCCGATCAATCAAATTTAAAACCACCGATTTCGGTTCCGGTAAAACGACTTCCGTTACATCCCTGCTACCCAGCGGTTTAGGCTATGCGTTACCTGTCAGAGAACTTAAAATTTTTACTAAGTAGATTTTATTGATGATTATTTTTTACATTGTTACTTATGAAAGTACATGATTAAAATAAGAATTTGCTTACCTGAGCGCCAGGCGGCTCCAACCTCGCAAAGCTCGACAATGTCGAAGTTTGGTAATCGGAACATCTCTAAAACAGACAAACATTAACATCAATATTTTGAAAATTTCCAGTACCTTACGACGAGTTTTTGTAGTATTAATAAAGACAGTTATCAAAGATTTAAGACTGTTTGCTAAGTGTGCTGGTAATTCCTTCAGAATTACCAGCACACTTAGCAAACACCATAAGGCTGCCTGTCCAGTGGAGCGGAGAGGAGAGGAGAGAAGCGGAGATGTGTCAATATTAACCAATAGAATCTAAACTCCGCTCCAGAGGTGCGATCCTTTTGGTTAATATTGGCACATCTGCGCTCCTCTCCTCTCCTCTCCGCTCCAGTGGACAGGCAGCCTTATGGTGCCGATTCTCTTGTACACCGAACTAAACTAACAAAACTATCACTAAAATTCCTTACTTTTTGCTATGAGAATCTTAAAGCTATTCTGATAAAAAAAATCTCTAAATTTAAAAAATATTTTAACACATCTAAAATCGAATTTGACAATCGCGTGACGACTCCACGTGGTACTTGTTTGCTCCCCGTGAATTTATTTAGAGCCGGAGGCGCGGAGGGGCAGCCTCGACGTGTTTTATAAGGAATTTTTCACTTTTTGTATGGAAAATATGAAAAACTATTACCAACATGTTGGGGTATATGGGTTGGGCTTCCTAAAGGGGATCGAAAATTTCATTATTTTTGCGATAGGACGCACCATTTTCGAGATATAAGCAAAAGAAACTAACATCTACCAAATGGGGGGCATCTCCTCAAGTCCTACGAACAACTGGAATGGCGCTTTGTTTCTCCGCTGGTGAATATGCCTGTCCAGTGTGGAGCCGAAGTGCTCACGCCAAGTTAGTGGATACAGCTCTAAATGACACATGCCGGATTATTACTGGTTGCTTAAAACCGACCCCGTTGCGTATGCTGTATCCACTGGCTGGCATCGCGCCTCCAGAAATCCGTAGGACTATAGCCAGCCGCATCGAGAGAGCGAAGTTACAAGATGACTCACGTCATCCAATGCACAACTTTAAACCAGTTCCGCAAAGGCTTAAAAGCCGCAAAAATTTTATTGGGTGCGTGAGTCCAGCCGATGGTAACCCCTCCACAGCAAGATGTGATCTTTGGCAAGAACTGATTAAGCCCCCTGATTCCTTCATTGATCCATCAGAGAGCCTCCCACCCGGGCACAAGTTACCGTGGCCTACTTGGAAAACATTAAATAGACTTCGTGCCCAAGTAGGTCGTAGCAAGGACAACCTCCACAAGTGGGGGTTCATGGACGGCTCAGACCTTCGGTGCGTATGCGGCGTCTCTCCACAAACAATGGCTCACCTCCCATCTTGCTCCGCATGCCCTGTCACCTGCACTCCTGAGGACCTAATGGCAGCGTCAGCGAACGGTATCCGCGTTGCTGAGTTTTGGGCCAAACAAATTTAAAAAACTTAGAACATAATTATATTATGTATTTATTTCGTGTTATTTTTGCCATCGACACGCTAAGAAGAAGAAGCAAAAGAAAAAAAAAAGCAGTAGGTACTGTTTTTGCACTGAAGTCGAAGTGCTGGTGTGAATTTTAGTTCATGCCAACTAATTTTATTCCACTCGTTTTTAATCGCGTTTAAAAATAGTGAGATTTAGTTGGATACACCAAATTTTTAGGTGAAAAACGTCAAATTCAGAATAGCAAAATTGCCATTTTCACTAAACTAATAACTCAGTGCAATCTTAGTGCTGTTAAACTAAAATATAGTTAAGTTGTGTCACTTTATTCTATTTCAGAATAGGAAATCCTCGTTTGACAGGACTAAACTAAATTTTGGTGATTTTTAGTCTAGTTTAGAGGATTTGTGACAAGAGAATCGGCACCAATATAGATAATTAGATATGCAGGAAGTTATAGTTTAATCTCTTACATCATGACCTCTTTATAACATGATCGACCATATTCCTCATCTAGTTTTCCATGGATTATTGAAAACATTTTGTTGACAAAATGCCTGCTTTGCTAAAAAAACAAAACCTCCAATATAGTCGTGCGTCACTTTGACAATCTTTTTTCTTGCTTACATAAGAGATCATGGGCAAGTTCCTGGACTGTGCTATGATCGCCTCAGTGTGACAGCGGCCCTCGGGCCCGAAGAAGGCGACGACGCCCGAGCAGCTCATGTCAGTGAGCAGGCGTGTCGCCGTCACCGTGTCGAAATGGGTGTCATGCCATTCTAGGAGCAACTCCACGTCGGGCAGCAAGTCTGTGTTGCTGTTCAGCTGGAAGAAAAATATACGTACCAAAATATTATTGAACATTGAATTGATTATTAAAAATAGCTGACATTAATGGCCTATTTCCCCGTCCAGATAAGCAAGATAAGTAATCTTTCCGGTTTAAACTTCTGCTGTTACTTTCATAACCTACGCTTGTGAAAACAAGGATAAAGGCTGTAGGATAACTGTAACCACAGTAATGCATCGATTTTTATAGGACAATTATTTATGTATGAGGAATTCTACTTAAAAGTTAACTCAACTTGTTTGCCCTCGAGCTAAAAATAGCAACGGAAGTGTAGATATGATTTTGCGCTGTTCAAACAAAGTTTTATCATTGTACGAGTCCAACCAAATTCATAGTGACATTTTGATACTTCTAAAAGTAGTGAGTGTAATTTCATCGCTTGGAATTAAAACATAAATGAATCATTCGAAATCGCTTTGGATTCCGTTTAACATTACAGGCCGGTACATGTGATTTAATGTGATACTAAAAATATTACACGGTATGCGAATGAGGCTAATGGAAAGATCTACAGCGTCCTTGGCTAGATTTATTTTAATGGGTATAATCGGGTATATCCTATCGGGTATTATCTGAATTATGGTAATGGGTAGTTATGCGAACAGACCTCCTCGAGGGCAATGGAGAGTGCCCCAGAGATAGTGAGGCCCTGTCGGTCGCGCAGTTCGCCGGTGAGAGAGGGCAGGTAGCCAATGGTAAGGTTGAACTTCTTGTTGGCGGCCAGCGAAGGCTCGGCCAATAGGCTCAGTGCCGCGAGTACCAGAACCCGCGCGCCGCGCCACATGCCGTCGCCTTCACCACGACGCGCGCACCTGGGGAACACAAAAAAATACTTTAATTAAACTGTAGGTTCTAGGATTTCGTAGGCGGTAGGTACTGTAAGGTTTTATGCTATTAACAACCTTATGTTGTACTGGCTAGTATAATTATATCATTCGAACGGTCTGTACTTTTTTAGAATAGGAACGTGGTATTTGTTTTTATATGGATATGAATGGAAGGTTGGCTAGGTGGTCGTTGTGCATCCAGACGTACGAATTTGACATCATTCATTGCGCAGGAAGAGATAATGTTATAGCCGATTTTTTAAGCAGGAACCCCTTATACTTAGAGGAGGAGGAGCAAAAGCCAATGTCATGTCAAGAAGATGGTATGCAAGTGTAAGTATAAGATAGAAGTTGTGAAGATGAGAGATGAATCGCATCTGAAAATACGAATGTCTACAGGGGATTTAGCATTATAAATGGTATTTTGTGTAAAAAAGCTAGGAGATTGAATAGTATTCGGGAGTTAGTAGTAGTTCCAAAACGCTTGCTACACGACCTCTTGCAAGAATTACATGACGACCCTTGGTCCGGCGAACACCTAGGACTAGCCAAAACGTTGGCGAAATTTAGAGCAGGATATTTCATTAAAGATGCGGAGAATGAAATAGATCGGTACGTAAAAAGCTGTGTGTTGTGCCAGGAGCGGAAGAAATCCAAACAGTTGGCTCAGTTACAACCAGTGATATATCACTGGTTGTAACTGAGCCAACTGTTTACCCACCTAATGGAAAAGGTAGGAATTGATCTGTTAGGTCCGTTCAGAAAGTCTTTAAATGGTAATAAGTACGTGATTGTATGTGTTGAGTATGCTACGAGGTACGCAATCTGTAAAGCAGTGCCCAGGGCAACAGCAGAAAGAATCAGCCAGTTCTTGATTGAAGATGTTTTCTGTCGGTTAGGTGGTGTTAAAGAAGTTGTGTCAGACAGAGGGTCAGTTTTTACATCACATTTAGTTAAAGAAACTATCAATTATTTCGGATCCAAATCACGCTTTACCACAGCATTCCATCCTGCTTCTAATGGGCTAGTCGAAAGATTCAATAGGACGTTAACACATGCTCTCCATGTATGTCTCTGCTGACCAACGGAATTGGTGTAGTTATACACCCTTAGTGTGTCATGCATACAATTCCAGTAAACAATCAAGCACTAGAATTTCACCCTTCATGTTGATGTATACAAGGGAACCTTTGTTCCGCACTGATATGATTGTTAACAATGATGATCGGGATCACACAATCAATTTTGAAGAGCGACAAAGTCATCACAATGCTTTAATTAACTGTGCTATAAATAATATAAAAAGGGCACAATTGAAGCAAAAAGTCATATACGATAGAAAGGCGAAAGTGAGGAGTTTTACTCCAAATCAATTAGTTATGGTTTACACGCCTAGGCGAGTATCTGATAAAAGCATTAAACTATGCAGGCTATATAAGGGACCATATCAAATAATTAGACGCATATCAGACGTAAATTATGTCATTAAAAAATTAAATAACAGAACATTTAGGGATATCGTTCACATTATAGATTAAAACATTTTCACACTAGAATATGTTTTTTTTTTTTTCTTAATGTTGTACATAGTGTAATTAAGCTAATATCGTTAGATGTTAACATCATAATAATTTGGCACATTATTTTAGTAATTAATTATATTATACTAATGCATTGTTATGTGTGTTTTCGTTACATATGCGGGGAATAAACATCGGACGCGGCCGGGAGCGAGTGAGGTGTCACTCCTCATGTCACCAAGGAGCCTGAGGGAACGTGTCAACCTCATCGTCTTCAAATTATATTCTTGTTTTAGCCTAGCATGAACGCACTCCAGAATTTATCGTTGTGATTTAAGAGGGAAGTAAATAGTTTTGAAATACTGTGGTCCCTCCTGGGGGGGGATGGCACTCCGTCTGGGTTGACATCTATTTTGCTAAAAGGGGCATAGCCCTTGCAAAATATGTTTGATAAACACAATTGGTTAACTCATGACTGAGGACCCACAGTTTAGTCAGGAGTGACTGACATTTAATGGGGATTGAGTTTTATAGAGGAGATGATGCTTGATCTAGGCTGATACCAACTTCGCTAAAGGGGCATAGCCTTGCGAAGTGTGTCGATTTGACACATTTGGTATCTGCCGATGATTGAGGATCGACAATTCTGTCGACATCGACTAATGAGTAGATTTGGGATTTTGATATTTTTGCGGTGTGATGAATTTTCGAGAATTGTTCCTCTGGAGTGTGGCCATGAGATAGTTCTTTTGGTTGGACACTTACTTCTTGATCCTGAATTCCCTCTGGCTCAACATTGTCCGATGGGGTTAAGGTTTCTGATGTTAAGTTTCTTTCGTATCTCTTCTAAACCCCCTCTGGGTCGATGTGAATTGTCACATCAATGTGTTTGATTCCCGAGGCTTGCCGTAGCTTTTACAGTGGTTTTGCTGCGGTATGGTTTAGGCATGACAGCGTTGAATTTTTGAAGTGCACATTGGCATATGCTATAGTTTAATTTGGCTGACACTTAGCGTAGTGTCAGGCCTTCGCGACTCGTTTGTCATGAACTAAGCCATCTCTTGTAAGAGAAAGACCTCAACCGTGTATATGATCTTCCACTGTCAGGTAAGTTTTCATATAGGTGTAGGTTAGGAAAGATTGATTGTTTGAATGGTCTGAATAAAAGCAATTTTCCTATGCTTTTATTCGAGGTGGGCGTAGCTCATGTAAGGTTTTATGCTATTAACAACCTTATGTTGTACTGGCTAGTATAAATATATCATTCGAACGGTCTGTACTTTTTTAGAATAGGAACGTGGTATTTGTTTTTATATAAAAAATGGACAGAGGCGTATCTGTCACTTCGTAGGCGCGCATTCATGTTGTAATATATTTTAACTTCAAATATCTAATTAAATACCTATTATAAATATTACATATCGCTGTGTTATTGAAGAGAACCCACATATCACAAACATAGCTACAAATAACGTATTTATCCCACACTAGGAGCGTCTCGACGCTCCACACAAACACGGCCACGCACCCATTACAGTACCTACTTCTGTCAGGAGAATCATGGTAAATACGACGTTTTTACGCATATCAATACCTAGAGGAGGAGAACGGTTGAAAATACGATTAGCCAATGTAGGGAAATCTGATAATAAGTAAACGTCGTGTGTATATTCTATGAAAAAAAAAGAGAAGCAGAAAAAAAAACATTAAAAAAATGCCTGAGGAAAACTGATTAACTAGATCTAGGGGACTAGGGGTATATAAATCCCACAACAAACAGTTAAATGGCTTGGATCTAATAAAAACGGACAAAGAATGGAACGAAACGGTAATTCGCAACAAACCAGTTTTTTTTTTTAGGAAACATACGATAAAATATAACTCTAAATCAGCAAATGCTTCAAATAGCATGTGATGGTAATATTTTGACGAAGTAGCTATAGTTCTAAACCAGCTATACTCAACCTGCGGCCCGCGGGCCGCATGCGGCGCATCGGGCCTTTGTTATTGGCCCATCTGAAGTTACAAATTTATTGTAAATTCTGATTTACAATAAATTTAAATGGATTTTTTTTTAATGGAATATGTTATAATAAAATACCACTCGATATTCTTCAACTTAATGAGAAGAAATTTAAAACATGCATTATACGCACACTATGTAGACAAGCATATCGATACCTCTGGGCTCAAAGGTCGTAAAGGACAAAATGCGACTTTTCAGGAGAAGCAAAAAACGAAAAAAAAAAATATATTTTTACTCTAACTTTTTTGTTTCTTAAGCTATTTAAATGAAACCTAGAAAAAAAGTGTTTAGAATTTCTAGTATTATCTAGTGCAGTGTTAAAAATTTACCCTAGTGACGTATTTACCGAGATAGATTTCCTTTACGACCATAAATTTAAAAATAAAAGTCCTTTACACCCTTCAAATTTGCACCCTATGATATTACCTAAGGGCGTAAATCCACTTTACTGTACAAAACTAAACAAAATAAGGAAATAATCGACAAGTGTAATATTTTTTAGGTTCTTAAGGATAACACGCTAAGGTATTCTGAACGGATAAATTCTTCGCAATTCTTCGCACACGCTAAGAAGAAGGATAAATTAATAATTAAACTTAAGTATTAAATGGATTATGTAATTTTGTATGTATTTATGTGTATAGTACTGTATTTTCTTTACGAATATTCATGAAATAACATAATTATACAAATAAAACGTACATTTGTGTAATCAAATTGAGATCGTTTATTTGTACTTACTTAATTGAACACAAAGCTCTAAATGTTTAAAAATAAAAAATAATATTTTGGTAATTAACATAGTTTTTCTTGCTTGCCTTTTCTCTACTCTCTTCTGTACTCTTATATTTAGTTTCACTTCTTTAATCAACTTTATTCTCTTAAACTAACTTTCTTCTATATACTAACTTTATTCTGTTTGATGAGATGATGAGTAAATAAATCATCATCAGTAAATGCGCTTCAGCAAAAGCCTAGCATGAACTTCAACATAATGACAACTCTTATGTAGGTAGGTACTAACATAATTAATCAATAGGCGGGGACATCTCACACACGCGGCCATCTGACCGCAAACTAGGCAGAGCCAATACTAAGTGTTCAAACACAGTGGGAGCTGCGCGGGCGGCGGAATCCGCAAGCGCTGCGTGTTTTCATAGTTACAGCGGCGCGGGTGCGCGGTATCCGTAGCGGGTTCAAGCGCACGGCCCGGCGCGCAGCCACTCCCGCCGCCCGCGCCGCTCCCACTGTGTTTGAATACTACGGGTATCAGGCAGCTGATACACATACATCCATCAGTAGATAAATAAAAACTTGTATTGACAAACAGCAACTAGACACAAGGAAACCACAAATGCTCATCACACACACAAATGTTTGCCCTGGGCGAGAGAGATTCGACCTCGCGACCCTGTGCTTCGCAGGCCGGCGGGGCCGATCAGTATTAGAATGTACTCTGTGGGGGCCGACGAGCGAGTATTTCGACAGGAACTATGTGAAACATTATAATTAGGTAAAAGAAAAGTTTAGTAGGTAAGCATACTAGGTACTTACCTCATAATATTATTTTTTCGTGCAGCTAACACAGCAAGTAATTGATTACGGCGTTTTAGTAAAGGCACAAGGATGTTATTGTCTTCATCGTCACTGTTTTCCATCGTGTACCACTAGTTTAATAACTTAAATACACCAATCTAATATATAAAATTCTCGTGTCACGGTGTTTGTTGCCAAACTCCTCCGAAACGGCTTGACCGATTTTTATCAAATTTTTTGTGTATATTTGGTAGGTATGAGAATAGGACGTAAACTATTTTTCGTACCCCTAAGTGATAAGGGTGGTCCACCCCAAGTTTTTTTTCTCTTATTTTAGACAATTTTTTTTATTGTATTTTTTTATTATTTGGCATTAAAAAATACATACAACCATAAATTTTCACCCTTCTACCACTAACCCCTATTTTTTAATAGCGATATTAGTACTTTAATAATTTTCTACTCTTGGCGGTCGATAATTGATCAGTTACCACTCGATCAGTTATTCCCGTCAGGCGTCTACCGGTGCTTCTCATCCCGTAAACAGCACAGAGTAAGGATAAGAACGAAGCCGGTCTCCTGTCGTTCTCACACAATAAGCTTTCTCTCTCTCACTACTAAAGTTTAGGGCCTAAAATGAATCCCTATTTGAACACGCGTGAACGGCTGGAGCGATTTCACTAATTATTTTTTCGTTATTGAAAGGAGAAGGTTTTTAGAATAGGTAGGTGAAGGTAGCGTGTAAAGTAGGTAGGTAGGTATGTTGGTAGGGTAGGTACGGTAGATAGGTAGGTAGGTAGGGTATGTAGGTGGGTAGGGTATGTAGGTGGGTAGGGTATGTAGGTGGGTAGGGTAGGTAGAGTAGGTAGGGTAGATAGGTAGGGTAGGGTAGGTAGGTAGGGCAGGGTAGGTAGATAGGAAGATAGGTAAAGGTAGGTAGGTAGGGTAGATAGGTAGGTAGGGTAGGTAGGTAGGTCGGGCAAGGTAGGATAGGTAGGTCGGGCAGGGTAGGGTAGATAGGTCGGGCAGGGTAGGGTAGGTAGGTAGGGCATTATAGGTAGAGGTGAAGGTAGGGCATTATAGGTAGAGGTGAAGGTAGGTAAGTAGGGTAGATAGGTAGGTAGGTCGAGCAGTGTAGGGCAGGTAGGTAGGCCAGGGTAGGTAGGGCAGGGTAGGTAGGTAGGTCAGGCAGTGTAGGGTAGGTAGGTAGGGCAGGGTAGGTAGATAGGTAGGTGCGCCGTAGATAAGTACTTACTGCTACCCGTGCGAAGCCGGGGAAGGCAGCTATAATTTGATAAAAAAGCCGCTATACCGCACTGTTTACTTGTTTTCAACAACAAATAATGTCGCGTGCACGAAACAAGTGCCGAAATGAATCGGCAAAACAGAAATGGGCAAAGTATTGTGATCTTTATGTCAAAGCCATAAAACATATTTTACAGTAAAGCAAAGCGCCTCTGTTTCATTGCAATCTACCACTCGCACATCCGGATCTATTATCTCGCTCTAACTACAGTGGATCACTATGCAGACAACATAAGAAACAGTCGTAAAGAATTATTATTACAGCTCAAGTGTATCGGGTTGTAGATTTAAGTCAAACTTTATTATAAATTCATATCATTTTGTAGGGAGTAAAGTTCATATTGATTTACAAATGTAGGATGTAAAGGACCTACAATACATTTTCATAGATTATTTGGGTAGTAAAGGACAAGTTTGTTTTCGTTCAGTTATTTTTTCTGGGTTGTATAGGACATTTTATTAAAGTGTCGTAGATACACTTTGTACTTCATAGAATACTAGTTATTTACAACCTAGCCAATACAAGAGGCTATTTGTTCAATATAGGTAAGTAATGTATACCGAGTATTAGAAACATTTTAATAAGGTAGGGGTTGAAAATTTGTGTACAGAAATCAAATTCTACGATAATGAAGTGGATACCTAAACTTGAACATCTTGTAATTTCGATAATTATCGTTATAATACATTTCGCATAATTTTGAGTAGTAATAGTTTCGTGTAAATGATTTGATTTTTATTAAGTTAGGTACCTAGTAAGTTTATATTAAATTCGTTGTTTCCTCACTTACGTTTATGAACGGGTTCACTAATGTTTGCCATAATTTAATATGCCATAATTTTATATGCCATAATTTTATTTGCCATAATTTCATTAGTAATAACGCTTCAGTTGCCATAATCGAGAAATGACATAAAATCATTTTCACTAATTTCATTGGTCATAATCGATCAAGTGTCATAATAATTTTAATCCATAAATTCATTAGCTATATTTTTTATTTTCAATAATGTCGTTTTCCATAACATTTATTAATATTCATTTGCCCATACTAGCACAACAATGCTAGTTCAGTATGTACCATGCTTGCTTTGCAAAAGAGGAAATCTAGCACTCGGCGGCCGCTGCCGCGGCACGCTCGCTACGCTCGCTCGCCTTCGCGCGTTGTTTGGTCACAGTTCTAACCTAACCTAACCTAACCTACCCGTTTCGAATTTGACAAACTGTTTATTGTCTGAACAAGAAAACCTAAAAATTACCCTAATCTGCCATGCATGCTTGCTTTGCATAAGAGGAAATCTAGCACTCGGCGGCCGCTGCCGCGGCACGCTCGCTACGCTCGCTCGCCTTCGCGCGTTGTTTGGTCACAGTTCTAACCTAGCCTAACCTACCCGTTTCGAATTTGACAAACTGTTTATTGTCTGAACAAGAAAACCTAACCTAACCTATCCTATTTTGCAAATGTACGTATGTATGTATTTAAATGAACATTCGGAATAATACATATCATATAATACAATACTGAGGACATCACTGTCTGTAACGTTTCTAAATAATGTTAAATGTTGCAGTCAAGTGTCGATTATGTAATGTGTTACTTATAGAATCTAATGATTATGACACATGTTATTATGGAAACTAATATTATGGCAAATAAAGGTTATGTCAAATAAGTTGATATGGCAAGCGTTATTAGTATAAATGATAATAGTGCAAGTAAATATTATGAGTGGGGACGATTATGGAAAACAATAATAGGACAAATAATATTATGGAAAACAATATAATACCTTATGAACGCCCTTAGTGGAAGCAAATAAAATGAAACTAGGTCGTAAAGGACACTTGTCATTTTTTATTTTCAATTGTAAGGGTGTACAGGACAATTTGCCAAGACGATGTCCTTTACATCCAAATTTTTAGGTGAATTATATTAACCACCTAAGGTGGTATAAGACAATTCATATTTTTTATGTATTTTACACCAAAAAGTTGTTTTATACTTTGCTTTACTACCAAAATGAGTTCACTCTGGTAACTGAGTGTTATTTACATCCATATTTTCACGGTAAACTATGTTTAACGTCTCAAATTATGTGGGTCGTAAAGGCATTTTTTTTGCGAATTTCGTAAAACGGAATATACAGATCGATAGAGAATTAAAAACTGAGTAAAACAGTATCAAAAAGTCATTTTCGCCCAAATGTCCTTTACGACCTTTGAGCCCAGAGGTATCGATATTATAAGTTAGATGATTATATCGTAGATAAAAATGCTTGGCTTAATGCTGGTCCTGCTCCACAGCCACTTGGGCTCACTAGTTGAAATTATTGTATTTGGAAGAGTTGGTACCCCCTTTTCTTATTTTTTTATTTTTTATTTATGTTATTTTTCTTTTTTACGAACAACATCATTCTCCTGCCCTTATCCCAATTTTATTTGGGGTCGGCGCAACATGTCCCTTTTTTCCATACTTCTCTATTAGTCGTCATTTCAGTAGTTACCCCCTTTCTAGCCATATCATCTTTCACACAGTCCATCCACCGTTTCTTTGGTCTTCCCCTACTCTTATAGCCATCGACATTCACACTCAAAACTTCTTTTTTACGAACAACATGTTTATTTTATTTTTATTTTTTATTAACCAATTTTTTATTGTTGAATAGGTATTCCAATATTTGATAATGATTTTCTTTCTTTTTGATAGTATAATACATTGCAAACTATAGTTTTGTATAATTTAGAAGCATTTTTTCAGTTTTTGTAAATGTGAGTACCATGGGGCTGTTTATTCTGTTATTATATTATGTTTTATGTTGACTTGAGCATGGCAGTTGAGACTTTGTCATGCTTACTTAAATGTCTCGCCGATGGTGGCGAGTGTGTTGGATCATTCGGTTCCCTCTACAAAATGGTTGAGCTGGGGGCCAAGTCTACTAATTTACAAACGTCACAATGGTCTCTCGATGGTGAGTTTTTGACAGATTTTGTATGGCAAATCTGTCAAAAACTAACAATCGAGAGACCATTGTGACGTTTGTAAATTAGTAGACTTGGCCTCCTGGATGGTGCTGATCCACGCGTCATGTTCGTGAACGGGCGCCGTCGGTTGAGACTGGTCATCTCTTTTCTGCCAAGGCTTATTTTAAATCTTATACTTTGAATTGGTTCTATTTTTTTTTTCACATTGTTCTCACATATAGAAGCAACAAGAATAATGTACCCAGGATTTTGTAATATCTTTATTTAAAAGAGTGTCCTGGGAGTTTCTTGCCCGTTCTTCTCCACAGAGATCGACTTTTTGGAATGGGCTAGCTTCAACTTTCTGACTAACTGACCGACTGTTTGACAATTCAAAAGTGTCTGAAAATGGTTTAATTGAAATAAATGCTTTGAGTTTGAGTGGAATTTTGGAGTATTGTTACCCAAAAATATAAAAGCTTCCAAAGATGTACGTCTGTGTGCGAATCGTCTTTTTCAAAAATGATGAAATACACAAAGAACGTTTACAGAAACAAACTTCAAAACAAAAATTCAAAACGAAAGACACTTCCGATACAAACTTCCGATATTTAAGTTATTTTTCAATTTGTAGTGTTTTTTTTGGTAGTCGGTTGTTTTTTTTATCCTTTAATACAGTAACATCGTTAACTTGGAATTACGTTTTAATTAAGACCTAAATAATTTTTGCTTGCGGCTCTCGACACCATGACTGAAACGTATAAGTGGCCCCTTTAAAAAAAAGGTTGAGTACCGCTGTTCTAAACGCTATTTTATTGCTCACTAAGCACTTTCGTAGCAGTCATAACACTTCACTGCTTCCGTGGAATGTACATTTTGAGCACCCAAACGTTGCAGTTCTAAGCAACACGCGTACCTACTTCCAATTGATGAGTTTTAGTACCTGTTAAAATTTGCAATTTCCAATATTTAGAAGTGGCTAAATATAGACAGATAAAGAAAAATATGCATCGCCCAAAATGTCGATACACAATACGCGAACAGCTGCTTATCTGTCTACTGATAATGTCGATTCTGATGATTTTAGACAGAGAAGCGAGGTTTACAAAAATATTTAAGCAGATTTGGAATAAATAGTGGAAATTAGCCAATGGCAAGTAGGTATTTGGGTATGATCTAGCACAAACAGCAGAATTATTTTTCGGGCAATTTTACCATCCACATACATAATCATCCTTTTAATGTTCCCACTGCTGGCCTGCTGGGACACATGCCTCCTTTCGGTGAGAGGGAGCGGGCCGTAATCCACCACGCGGGCCCAGTGCGGGTTGGTAGACGCCACGTCTTCGAATTTTTGGTTCTAGGACATGCCGGTTTCCTCACGATGTTTTCCTTCACCGTTTTGAGAGCAGTGGTGAGGAAATTATTTACACAAAGTAAAGCGCCTATCTGGGTTCGAACCTACGACTTACAACTCGAAAGTCGCGGCCGTTACCACTGGGCTACCACTGCTCTCGTTCCAAAACTTCCAAGCAATAGTTTCCAAGTTATCAAACCCTGCTGAGAAACTCAAACTTTTGAATTGTCAAAGGGTCGGTCAGTCAGAAAGATGACGCTAGATGCCCATTCCAAAGCGTATAGGTTCCTATGGAGAAGAACGGGCAAGTCGGGGCAAGAAATTCCACGGACACTCTTTTAAATCAAAATATTGGTTACATCATCATCAAGGTAGAGTACAGCAATTTTCGAGCTCACTAATTCTTAAAATTTTCTGCTTAACTCGATAAACTTACTTTTATTTCTTACTTTTATTTGTTTTCATAGATATATTGACAACCTACCGTGATGATGTTAATATTTTTAAACAGTTCCTTAAGAGAATCGCGCCTGAGGAGGCCATATATTGCTCTGATGGCTCTTTTCTTGGGGTTTACTAGTAACCATTGAAGAGTTCCACTATCCACTCCCTGGCTCCATCATCAAGCCCTCGAGACCAAGTGCTTGGTAAGTATTGGACTCGACAAACCAAATCATATGAGCCCAAACTTGAAATGTTAACTAGTAGCCACTGAAGAGTTCCACTATCCACCAGCTGGCTCCATCATCAGACCCTCGAAACCAATTGCAATATATTGGACTCGTCAAACGAAATCATATGAGCCCAAACTCGACCTGCAGTTATTTACGTCGTCAAGATTTGATGCACGTCTATTTATCTTAAAAATTAGGGAAGTATAATCAGCAAATAACACCTTTGTGGTTGGTTTTTTAATAAATGGGGTAGATTATTAATACAATGTCGCCCATGCGCATGTGACCGCCCGTAATTTTCTGAATGTTCATGAAAAAATATCGAAAATAAACTTCAAAAGGTCAAAGTCTATCTATAACATTTTTCACAAGTTTTTTTAAAATACACAATTTTTTACCGAAAAAATGACTTCGATTCCGTTTTTTTTTCGTAGTCGATAATTTTTTGTAAAAATTTTAATTAACCTGTTAAAATAACTCATAAGTTTTTGGAAATAATAAACAGAATCCAAATCGACCCATAAACTTCGGAGATGTGTCAAAAAACAGAAAGCAAATCTTTAAAAAAATAAAAATTGAATAACATGAAAAATGTTATAGATAGACCCCCCCCCTTTTGAAGTTTATTTTCGATATTTTTTTATGAATATTCAGAAAATTACGGGCGGTCACATGCGCATGGGCGACATTGTATACTAAAAAGAGGAAAGGACCCAATAGGAGACTAGGTTGTAACAGTAACTCGAAGAATAACAGAATATTAGCAACATGCGCTTGACTACAATAAAAACATAGTGCGATTTGGAATATGTCGCAAGCGGAATAGTCCGTAACGATATCGATCAGGGGGCCAAGTCTACTAATTTACAAACGTCATAATGGTGACACGATGGTGAGTTTTTGACAAATTTGCCATACAAAATCTGTCAAAAACTCACCATCGTGACACCATTATGACGTTTGTAAATTAGTAGACTTGGCCCCCTGGACAATACGATGTTTGGTCTGCCGCTCCCGACCGCACCCACCAACCTAAGTTAATAAAAAAATCGACCACCCCTCGTCTCCGACGACACACTGACACTATATTGTTTTACTTCTACATCGTTCATATTGCCGATATCTACATCTTTATCACTATCTTACACCTCCTACAAATTGGAAAGTAGTTTTTCCTTCATAGTGCATGAGAAAATATTGAAGTTTGGAAAAAAGAATCGTCTTCACAGAAAAGAGCTTCGTTCAACTTTCAGTTTCAACAGAAAAAAAAAAACCCGACATTTTCCTTAAAATTAAACTATTTCATCAGTTGCATTTGTTTGTAAATTCAGCACACTCAATTCGTTGCCATTAACCGGAACTTATTAATATTTTAGTGGAGTAGTGGTAATATTCTATTCTTGAAACCCAGATTCAGCGCTACGAAACTTGTCCTACCTCTAGCAATGAAAGTATCAAATAGAAATCGTAAAATCTTAGACAGACCCTAATGCCTAACTAAGAAGCTGCGACTTCGTACGCCATTGAAGAGAATAGATCTTTCAAATAAAATATAGTCGGCCACTATTATGATTAATAAAACAGAAGAAACAAGATTGGAAGATTTGCGTGGATCCGAAGCGGAGCGAAGAAAAGGTCTTGTTTGTATAAAAACATTCGCAGCCCCGGATCTAGGGGGGAGGGGGGCACGTGCCCCGGGCGCCAGCATTTTAGGGCGCCAAATTCAAGTGTGGTAGACACGTGCACCACCCAACGCATTGCAACTTTGCAATAAATGAGACGCGCAGCACTTATAATCCTTCCCTGCGGGTGGTGTACTGAGGAAATCACTGATTAGCGTAGGTATAGGTCATCAAACGGTGTGAGCGGGTTGTGAGCGCAAGCAGTTCTACCAATAACTCGTTGAGTTACGTTGCGTATTCGGGTAGCTGGGCGTCCCTCGTTGACACCTGTATGTACAAAGGCGACACGACTTCCTTTAATTTTTAACACGGTTTTGGCGCCCCTGTTGGATTGGCGCATTTTCGATCGATTTTGAGTACCTAATATGTTTATATGCAAAAAATGTCGAGCTCGCTATGCTCGCTCTTGCAGCCTAGTAACTCCTAAAGCAAAAGAAAACCTAGCTTATCTCAGGCAGAGTGCTAAAATTTTCGCGCTCGCTTCGCTCGCTCTTGCATTCTAATTGAAAATTGAACCGCACATCAGGTTAATATGGCTATAACAGTAAAATTGTAGGTCGTTCTAATATGATTGTATCATAATCTCACTACTAATTTCAAATCCTATCCCAACCCAATCCCATCCCCATCCTTATTCTATCCAATCCTAGCCTAATTAAAATGAATGTCTGACAAGTACTACATATAATATATTTTATATTTCTCGACATCAGATGCATAAGGTCGGATGTACAAAATTCGAACTTTACAGGAGAGCAAAAATAAAACTGACAATCTTTTTTGTTCATATTTTTATTAAAACATGAGTATTTAAATGTATTCTTTTTTTAATATTTGGTAGAAAATAGTACCTTTCGCTTCTTATTATAAGCATCACCCTAATTGTTAAAATAAATTTAGTACAATTTTTTATTTTTTAAATCTCTTACATCCGATGTTATGCCTGAAATATAATAGATTTTTGATTAAAACTTCAAGCTTAAGTTTCCATCCGACTTTATGCTTGCAATTTTGGGTGATGAACTTAGAGTTTTATATTGACATGTAGTATTAAGATCTTAGATATAAAACATTCTGATCTGTTATCCGCATTGTACATGCATAAGTCAAACTTTGCAGTTAGACATTGTACAGACATGATTTCATATTATATTTCATAACAACAATGATCATAATTCAAGTATGTACATAAGGCAACAGCCATCGTAGGGTTATTGTCGAACGCTAAAACCAATATTGGTATTTTTGTCACGGTCAAGTCAAATATCGTTTTTTTTTTTTTCATAGCAAACCATCGCTTTTGAACTGTTTGGTTTTGGGTAAAAATATTGTATTGTCAGTGCATGGTGCATCGAAATCAACACTCAATTCACAAATTTCATGAATGTAAATCATTGTTCTCTCTACACGTGATCTTTTCTTGATGGGTGAATAAAAACATTTGTAAAAATCAGGAATAAACTATGTAGCCCTCAAAGATCTTCAATTGTTATTCATTCAGAAGTCTAGCGTTCTCTGCATGTACTTGACCTTTAGTTGAATTTTTATTAGGTGATGATATTAAGTGTCTTTTGATTGGAACTTTGCATTGTTTTTAATAAAAACATTATTAGACTTTTCTGGTGAGAATAGGCATCTTGCTATGTGATGTTAGGAAACTTGAGTCATCCTCTTCCCTCGGTTCATAATTTTTATCTTTAACGCTGTCATTACTGCCGTAATCTACAACGGCCCTGTGTTCTGCAAGAATAATACAACAAGTAAGTACCTAAGTATTTTCTAATACAACACCTGAGGTGGCAAACAAGCATGCGGCTCGCCTGATCGTAAGCGGTTACCGCAGCTTATAGGCGCTTGCAATAGCAAAGGTATCATTTACACATTTCCAACCCGGTAGGTTTGACAGGAATCGCTGCACCAGCAGTAGATTGGATACAACAGCGTTGCACAGCACTGCCAACACACCATTTCCTCAAGGTGCACGACCTTCCACACTCGTATGAATACATTGCTACAAAGAGCAACGTGATTTAGCTACGGTCATTTGCAAGGTAAAGTCCTTTTCCAGGCGGACAGAGATCCTGGTATCGGAGCCTCTGCTCAAGTAATATACCTGTAAGTACCTACTTAGGTCATTATTATGCTAACTTTTACTTTCTAAGAAGAAAGACGTTCGAAAAAAATACTGCATTAAAAATCGGTCCATGCATTTGGAAGCCAATGTCTGTCCTAAGATAGACAAGCAGACGTTTTAAACTTGAATCACCCTTCTTTGTGTCGGAGGTTCGAAATAGTTAATTACTCTCGTATTTATATTAGGTATGTTATTATCAATCACACCCATATAGGTACTTCTATAACAAAATATTTATTATTGCCCAATCCAAATTTGCTTACAATAGTATCTTTAGGTGTCTAAACTACAATACATAAAAAATATTAGGTTCAAAAGATCGTTAGAAAATATTTTTTTGTTGTGCAGCCAAGTGCAACAATCACAAGTATAATATTATAGGCTGATTTAGGGACTTACTTTATATCTGTTGTCCTCCATGACTGTAATTAAACGCAAATACTAACAATATAATTTTACCACTGTTATACAAAAAAAAACTCACATTCATTTATCAATGATTGGTTTATGTCGCGCGCCATGCGCTCACGCGCCACGAGAGCTCATTACGACACGATGTGATACGTAAATATTCAAACTATCTTTAGTACCGACCAAGTATTTTAAATTATTGAATACATTTTTGGAGGCATAAGGTTGGAATTCCTTAAAAGTACAAAAAACCACTACAAAATTGGTGTTATTACAACAAGAACGTCTCATATCGATAGCAGACTTTATGCATTGTAGCATTAAGCAACATTTTTTTAAACATAATGCTGTATTTGAAGATACGTACTATTATTTTATTGTAAGCTTTAGATGTATAAAGGCTTATCTGCTGAAGCGACCAGCATGTGAGACCAAACATTTTATATGCATAATAGCTTAAACTTAAATACGGCTCATAAAACTATTAATTATTTGGTGCACAGGGGTGTAAGTTAAAATAAAAGTTTATGCCTCCCAGACATTTAAAAAAGTCTGCAAATCCGTCTTTATGCATGTGTGTATCTTGTCAACGGTACGAGATAGAAATACCAAAGTCAGTTTGTTAAAAAGAGAAACAAAACCTTAATATCGCTGTACTAAAAACTCATTTTGGTCGGATCCATACATCCGACCTAATGCCTCTGATGTCGAGATTTATATTTAAAATAAAATATTAGTAAAAATTTTTTTAAAACAAGCTTTTATTGAACTAAAAAGTACAAAATAAAACTTACGTAAACAGATAACTTTAATGTTTTCTTAAAAGCTTGAGGCTTATCTTTATGTTTAAGAAGGACGTTCACGATCACGCCTCAAGCTTTTAAGAAAACATTAAAGTTATCTGTTTACGTAAGTTTTATTTTGTACTTTATAGTTCAATAAAAGCTTGTTTTAAAAAGATTTTTACTAATATTTTATTTTGTGTTTTTTAGCATTAGTATTTTGATAAAATATCTGTTCTATCACTTTCACTTGTCTAAACAAATCCAACGAGTTCAACACAACAGGGCTACCTTGTAAAGTTGAGGTTTTCCTGTTACTACCTTCCGGCACTATCATCAGACCCTAGACTACACCTCGGGAAATAGTTTTTGTCAAAAGATCTTATTTACTTCAGGATTTTCTATGACCACTTTCTATGTGTCATCTCTTTTCAGCTCTATTATCAGACCCTGGATACTACTTTGGGCTATAGTTCTAGTCAAGACAAAACCAACCAGTTCAAACTCGATGGTAGTCTAGTTTTTTTTAGAAGTTCCTATGTTAATCTTTCGGCTCCATCACCAGACCCTGAATTCCATTGAAGTATAATAGCACAATACATATCCATGTATAAAATGTCGTGTTTATCCTGTTGATTATTGAGGAATCTCGTCGTCTGGAGCCAATCCCGGGTGCAGCAGCCAGTTCATGTTGGAATTTAGAACGGAATATCATAATTAAATGCGTATATAAAATGTCCTGGTTGTACTGTTGACCGTTGAGGAGTTACCTCGTCTGGAGCCAATCCTGGGTGCAGCAGTCAGATCATGGTGGACTTTAGAATGGTCTATCATAATTATAGCGTATATTAAATTTCGTGTCTGTACTGTTGATCGTTCAGGACTTCCCTCGTCTGAAGTCAATCCTAGGTGCAGCAGCCAGGTCATAGTGAACTTAAGAACACACTATCATAATTCAATCGTATATTAAATTTCGTATCTGTACAGTTGACCGTTCAGGACTTTCCTCGTCTGAAGCCAATCCTGGGTGCAGCAGTCAGATCATGGTGGACTTTAGAACGGTCTACCATAATTAAAGCGTATGTAATATTTCGTGTCTCTACTGTTGCCCGTTGAGGAGTTCCCTCGTCTGAAGTCAGTCCTGGGTGCAGCAGCCAAATCATGTTGGAATTCAGATCGGACCGTGATAATTAAATCGTATATAAAATTTCCTGTTTGTACTGTTAACCGTTGAGGACTTCCCTAGTCAGGAGCCAATCCTGGGTGCAGCAGTCAGATCATGGTGGACTTTAGAACAGTCTATCATAATTAAAGCGTATATAATACTTCGTGTCTGTACTATTGGCCGTTGAGGAGTTCCCTCGTCTGAAGCCAGTCCTGGGTGCAGCAGCCAGATCATGGTGTAATTTAGAACGGACTATCATAATTGAAGGATATATAAAATTTTGTGTCTGCGCTGTTGATCGTTGAGGAGTTCCCTCACCTGAAGCCAATCCTGGGTACAACAGCCAAATCATGGTGGAATTCAGATCGGACCGTGATAATTAAATCGTATATAAAATTTCCTGTTTGTACTGTTAACCGTTGAGGACTTCCCTAGTCAGGAGCCAATCCTGGGTGCAGCAGTCAGATCATGGTGGACTTTAGAAAAGTCTATCATAATTAAAGCGTATATAATATTTCGTGTCTGTACTATTGGCCGTTGAGGAGTTCCCTCGTCTGAAGCCAGTCCTGGGTGCAGCAGCCAGATCATGGTGTAATTTAGAACGGACTATCATAATTGAAGGATATATAAAATTTTGTGTCTGCGCTGTTGATCGTTGAGGAGTTCCCTCACCTGAAGCCAATCCTGGGTACAACAGCCAAATCATGGTGGAATTCAGATCGGACCGTGATAATTAAATCGTATATAAAATTTCCTGTTTGTACTGTTAACCGTTGAGGAGTTCCCTCGTCTGAAGCCAATCCTGAATGCAGTAGCCAGATCGTGGTGGAATTTAAAACAGACCATTATAATGAAAGCGTATATAAAATTTCGTGTCTGTACTATTGACCTTTGAGGAGTTTCCTCGTCTGGAGCCAATCCTGGGTAGCCAATCAGGTCATGTTTGTCATAAAAATGTATTGTCATCGGAATCGAATCAACATGTAAAATATCAACTCCGTGGAGTTAGAGGAAGTGGAAGCAGCTTGCAAGAATCCACCTAAACAAACATACTAACTTACATACAAACAAACAAACATTGCAAGTTGATTATAAGCTTTTAAAAATATTTAAGTAACTGTCTTAAAAATATGCTTCGACTTAAGTAGTTTGTGCAAATGAACAAAATATTTTATTATTAAATTACAACAAAACTTGGTTCAGAACTTTAGACAGGAAAGGATATTTTAGGAACTAATACCGACTTAATTTTACTATTCGGTATCCGGCCTTTTTTTTTTTTTTTTTGGGTGGGAAATCATCCAATGACTTCTCCCGCTCTGGGCGGAGCGGAAGGGCGTGTCAGACTTTTACTGACTAAAACCCACCCGTGTTCCTTCCCTTGCCATGCCAGGGGCCACGGTTTCCCCTTGGGACTACCCGCAACCCCGGCAGGCATCGGCCCTAACGGACCCCGTCAGTTTTGCTGACATCTCTTTGAGGCGCGCGTGGAACACGACGCGCCGTCGACCCGGGCCTGGTCCTTATCGGACGGCGAGCTAACTTCACTATCCGGCGACTACCGAATATTCAATAAATTATGTTTTCCTTTAAATTTACTTCCCATGAACACTCACGTGCGAGCGTATTTTTCGGGCATTGCATTTTTTATTTAAATAATCTGATAGATATTTAAATCATTTAAATGCAAGATGTTGTATCCCCATTTAGGTAGCATATTTGGTTAATTAAAAATATTGAAGATCACCGTATTTCGATCCACGAAATCAAGAAAAAAAACTAGTACTCCGGGAGTGCCGGCAGAAGTGAAAACTTGAACATTAACTTTGTGCATTTTAATATTTTGGAATGGTTAGGGAATAATTTCGCACGAATTGCTTTATTTATCAGTATAAAAGTACTATAATTTATTTGGTTAAATACAATATTCATTAGTAGTAGTAGTATATTTATTTATTTTCAAAATATAGTCTAATAAAAATAACAATTTTCATGAAGTATGTTTTGACTGCTTTTTTTACCCATCAATATGGGTGAAATTTCTTACCTCGCAATCTTTACCTAATGTCAAAGACTATTTATTTTGATATTTACTTTGTCGGTTGCTAGGCAACGGATCTTACGGTCACGCGATCACGTGTCCTGACGCGAGTTTAAAATTTTTTACCCATCCCTAAAAAAGTGCACAACGCAACGCCGCCGCTAAAGAAGTTTTCACTTCAAAAATATTGATCTCGAACTAGACTTAGTACTTAAAAATGATGTTAGAAGCGTCGATGGCATCTCTATATATATGCTGCATATTTTAGAGCAAAATTAATGAACCTTTGTGGATCGAAATACGGTTTTAATTTCTTGAAATTTCTTGAGATTTCACAAAAATTGTATCTTTGTGAAATCCAGATATACACGAGTTTTTGGTTTTTAGTTTGACTGTGAGACGTAGGCACACACTTAAAACCATTATACCTTCTTGTCGTTCGCGCAAGAACTTGCCCCTTCCTGTACCTTTCTAGGTTCCAGTGATGCATGAGCAGCAGTGGCCAATAGATACTATGTGCAGTGCACTTTTAACAGGTAATATGACTTTATAACGTCTGCGAGCACATCTTATCATAATTTTAAGATCACGTTATCAATTTTTAATTGTTATCAGATCCAAAGTCAAATTAGACTGATAATAAGTTAAAGCAGTGTATAGAGTGCCGCTAGCGGCATTCTATACTTTGCAAATAAAGTGCCGCTAACGGCATAATAGTGACGCTTCCTCGGTCAGAGTAAAGTGCCGTAAGCATTGCATTGGCACTTGGCACTGTCACTATCACTATCACTGATTGAGTCACTGTCACTTATATTTTGTTTGATTGTTGAGGTTAGTTCGCTGTAAAACACAACATTCTCAAAACATTATATTCTGTTGTGACCTAAACGGACCCGTTTGTGTGGTCACAGTGCTAACCTAAAAAAAAAAAAAAAAAAAATTGTTGAATGTATACGCTGTTGGTGTTCTTTTAATAAATAAATAACCTAATCTTCAGGGGTATGAGGAACAGGTGTAAAGTTCACTCATCCACCATAGAAAAGGGAGGATCCTCCGACCAGACGGGTGTTATGTCTGGCGGGCAACTGCCCATATGTTGATTTCGGATAGTCTTATCTATGTTATTCGCTCGGTAAACTCTAACTGCGCGATGCAGGAATTATGTGACGTCATGACTGTCTTTGCTGCGTAGTTCGTATGTGGCGGTGGAACCGCTACATCACTCCCCTCCGGAGACCGGAGGTCGATAGTGGGCTGAGTCTTGGATCTTGCGATGCTTCACAGTGCCAGCTGTGGTTCCAGTGAGTCGGAACCGGGTGCCGCATAGTTCACGGTGAGTTGGAACTGTCTGCGGTGATTCCCCAGTGAGTCGGGGTGGCGCTGCGTCGTCATCCAGTGAGTCGGATGTGGTACAGCGCCGGGTTGTGGTTGACTGCTTGCGTCGACTAGGAGAGGGTAGAATAGGTTTTGCTTGTGAGACCGGCCGGAAGTGCAGGTGCTGTGCCAAGGTTGCTGATGAGGCTGAGGGTGATGACCAGGAATGCGCGTTCGCTGCATGCTGGTGGTCAGGATACCCGTTGAAGCCGTGGGTGCTGGGTGGCCTCACGAAAGCTTGCGGGAGCGATGATGATGACGTCACGCTGAAGTAGTTGCACGAAGGCTGCGTTGACGTTCATTCTCGGGGTCACCAATTTAGAGGCATGAGGAACAGGGTGTAAAGTTTACTAATCCACCATAGAAAAGGGAGGATCCTCCGGACGGGTGTTATGTCTGGCGGGCAACTGCCCATATGTTGATTTCGGATAGTATTATCTATGTTATTCGCTCGGTAAACTCTAACTGCGCGATGCAGGAATTATGTGACGTCATGTCTTTGCTGCGTAGTTCGTATGTGGCGGTGGAACCGCTACCTTTCAGTCATTTTCATTTGCTAAGGTAAGGGGCTATGGCTACACTTAAGTTTACCCGGCTTGTAATTGGCTTCCTTCAACATATTGCTACTGACTACTCGAATGTATTAGCTGTAAGTTTTCTTAAAATTAATCAAATAAAATAAAATAGACAGTGACAATGACAATGCAATGCTCACGGCACTTTAGCCGGGCCGAGGCAACGCCACTATATTTATGCCGCAAATAACGGCACTTTATCCGACAGATATAAAGTGCCGCTAGCGGCACTTTATACACTTCCACGCGAGCCGATTTCCGGCCACAGTAGGCGCGGGTTTGCGGACGGGGAGCAATGGGTAGCTTGCAGTCTGATAAGGACCAGGCCCGGGTCGACTGGGCGTCGTGTTCCACGCGCGCCTCAAAGAGATTTCAGCAAAATTGACGGGGTCCGCTAGGGCCGATGCCTACCAGGGTTGCGGGAAGTCCTAAGGGGAAACCGTGGCCCCTGGCAGGGCAAAGGAAGGAACACGGGTGGGTTTTAGTCAGTAAGAATCTGACACGCCCTTCCGCTCCGCCCAGAGCGGGAGAAGACATTTGATGATTTCCCACCCAAAAAGAAAAAAAAAGGATCCCTTTCGAAGAGAGGAGGCCAGTGTCCCAGCAGTGGGAACATTATAGGCTGATTATGCTATGCATTAATTTGTGTGAGGTAGGTACTACAACTATGAAGTAAAAAATAAGAGCTGGTGTCGGCGACGAGACTCGATCGACACACCAAGGCGCTAATAACAGGTGATCCTACACGAATATTAGCGCAATAACATAAATACTATTGTCGGCGACGAGACTCGATCGACACACCAAGGCGCTAATAACAGGTGATCCTACACGAATATTAGCGCAATAACATAAATACTATGTAATAAGGTTTAGCATTTCATATATATTTCAGTTAGAATGTGCTATAAGATTTCCTTTTGAGACCCTATCTGGGGCACTAGGGCGCAACTAGCGGCTAGGCCGACACGGAAAATCAGTAAATTTTTCACATTAAAGTTGCAAAATCTAAGTAAATATTCAATATCTAACTAGATTCTAATAAGAATTTGTCATTATGTAATGTTCCAAGTCGATTCCAATTAGATTTATGCTATAATTGTGTATAATTCTTATTAGAAGCATTAACAGTAAAATTGCAAAGGAAATTTGTTAGACGAAAATTCTCATACATAATTACGTAACTTGAAAACTTACTTTTTTGTTTATGTAGATATAACGTTGTTTTTGATCTCAAATGAAAGGTATAGACTTAAAACCATTTTGTATGTTTAGTTTATAAGAATCGGTTCACGCAATAAAGAGATATAGTCGTTTTTATGTAAGGAAATTTTGCTTAGTATTAAGGTGTAATGTTTTGCTTATAAGGTGTTATATACTTAAGATAATAAATAATTTGGATGTTTTATAGTTTCAATTACCTAAGTAAATAGCTAGTGTAAGGTTTTATGTATTAGAATAGTTTATATAAGGGTGTAATGTTAAGCATAAATTTTTTTGTACTGATTTTTTTTAAATAAAGTACTTACAAAATTCCGAGAATTCGGCCTGCACCTGCAAATCGTTAACAAAAAAAGTATAAAAGGAGGACTATTTCGCAAGGTTTTTTAGTCGCAGTCCAGCCTTCAGAAGAACACTATCAAGAATGCAAGCCGAAGTCTCCGAATAAGTTCAGATAGATATCAGAGTTTTATTTGCTCCAAGGTATACCAGGTACTGGTTTGTGGTACAATCTTCGAGGTACGTATTCAGGGGTACGTGGTGGTGCGTGTAACCAGCAGAGGTAGAAAAAACGGACACGCATCAATCTATTGTGGGAGACGTCCCAGGGCGACTGAGATACCTTCACTGGGTATAGTAGCCGTCCGCAACAGTTGGTCCTTCGAGTTCCGGATTCCCTGCAAGCGAAGATTGAAGATAGAAGAGTTCAGAAGACGTTCAAGATGCCGGTCACCAGGTCGCAGAAGGATGCTCCCTCACAACCCACGTCGCGTTCAACGGAAAAGGACGGGACAGAAGAAGGGTCAGGGTCGGAAGGGGTCACGTCTGCGTCAGGGTCATCGGGGACTGAAGCCACATCGAACACTTCTTCGGGTACCACGGCCACAGAAGAGACTACGGCTACGGCGAATACGGTGGCTACTGCGACCACAGCGGCGTCCGGGAACGGACAGAAAAAGGAAGGTGCCGCACAGAAGGAGACGACCAAGAAGATCCCAGAAGATGCTCCGGAACAAGGTGTCCATGGCTCCGCCACGACCTTGAAGCCGAAGGGGGTCGGTCGTCGAGCCAGGTCCATGAAGACCACGAGTTCTGCAGCCAGAAGACGCGAGCTAGAAGCCAGAGAAGAGGTAGCACGCCTGGAGCTGAAGCAAGCACAGGCTGCGGCAAAGCTAGCCCGTGTCAGATTGGAGCTGGCGCAGTGTGAAGATGAGGACTCAGTGGATGAAGACCTGGCAGATCAAGAAGATAGAACAGCACAGGTGCAGAACTGGATTCAATCATCGGTGTTGGAAGATGGCAACATGGAGCAACCAAGGCAGCGGGGCCAGGAGCCAGAAGAGCCGCAGAAAGTGAAGCCTGAAGTTACCTCCGCAACGAAAGGAGCTACGATCGAGATTCAAGCGTTGACAACGGCGTTGAAAGAAGCCTTCACATCAAGAGGAGGACCAGCAGCGCAGCCGAGTTACATCCACGAGCTACCCTACTTCGATGGAAGCAGCAGCGAGTGGTTGGCGTTCAAGGTCGTCTATGAAGATACGGCGCCGATGTTCAACGATGTTCAAAACGTGGCGCGACTTAGAAGAGCGCTGAAAGGCAACGCAAGAGAAGCAATCAAGAGTCTGCTGTACTCCGAAGCCTCTCCGTTGGAAGTTATGCAAGCTCTCAAGAGAAGATATGGAAGACCTGACGCGCTGGTGTTGGCTGAATTGGACAAGGTCAAGGCGCTTCCGAAGATTTCAGAAAACCCGAGAGACATCTGTATCTTCGCAAGTCAAATCAACAACAGCGTAGCAGCGATCAAGGGACTGAAGAAACCACAGTACCTACATTCACCTGAAATGGTGAAACAAATAGTGGAGAAGATACCTACCATTCTCAAGTTCCGGTGGTACGACTTCACTGCAGCATCAGAAGATGGCGAGTTCTCCAACCTGTCGTCGATTTCAAGATTCCTGAATTCAGAAGCGGACAAATGTGGAGCCTTCGCGACTTCAGAAGAAAAAAGCGGCTTCAAAAGGACTCAGCGGCAAGCGGCGCATTCAACAAAGGACTTCAAAGAAAAGGATTCAAGAAAACCTGAGAAGACTTGCCCTGTATATGAGGGTGAACACTTCCTCGTTGATTGTCAGAAGTTCCAGAAGGCGTCGGTTCAAGATCGCTGGGCAACTGTTAAGAAGAGTCACGTCTGCTTCAAATGTCTTCAAGGAAGGCACCGGAAGGAGAGCTGCAAGAAGCCATCGTGTAAGGAATGCAAGAGGTGGCATCATCATTTGCTGCACGTCCCGTCAGAAGAAAGGACTTCTGAAAACAAGAAGGAGCCATCAAATGAGGTGGCGAGCGTTACTGCATCGGTGAATGCAGTCAACAATGCAAGGGCATACCTGAAGATAGTTCCAGTGGAGGTCTTCGGGTCACAAGGATCACAGAAGATACTGGCCCTTATGGACGAAGGGTCAACGGTATCACTTCTGAACAAGAAGGTAGCAGAAGATATCGGCGCTCGAGGAAACAATGAAGAATTGATCATCGAAACAGTTGGCGGCAAGCTGATAAGGAAGAAGGACTCTCAAGTGCTGGACCTTGCTGTGAAGGGGGTTCATCAAGAAGGCAAGAAGACACTAAGAAGAGTCCGGACCGTCGACGAGTTGAAGCTCACGCCGCAGTTTCTCGACAAGAAGAGGATTCAAGATTGTCAACATTTGAAGAATATCGCCGATTCTCTGTACTACGAAGGGGAGTCACCGCAGCTACTCATCGGGCAAGATAACTGGGAGCTGATCGTGACTCAAGAAATAAGAAGAGGGAAACCAGGAGAACCAGTAGCTTCGCGAACGGGACTCGGATGGGTGCTCCACGGGTCGGACATCGGGGGTGCGAGACCAGTACACTTCCTACACACATGTCTGCATGTCAACACGCCTGAAGAAGAGATGCATCAAGCTATCAAGGATCACTTCGCGATCGAAGCGCTCGGCGTGCAGCCAAGAAGACCCACTACGGACTCAGAAGGAAGAGCACTCACCATCCTGGAGAAGACCTGCAGACGACTTGAAGATGGTCGATTTGAAGCTGGACTTCTGTGGAGAAACGAGGAAGAACAGATGCCGGAGAGCTACACTTCTGCGAAGAATCGACTCATCAACATTGAGAAGAAGATCGACAAGGATTCTCAATTGAAGACGGAGTACTGCAAGCAGATCCAGCATCTGATCGACAGCAAGTATGCAGAAGAAGCGCCTGCTGGACAAGAAGACTCTAAGAAGACATGGTACCTCCCTCACTTCTCCGTGGTTCATCCTTTGAAGAAGAAGATAAGGATCGTCTTCGACGCTGCAGCCAAGTCAAAGGGAAGAAGCCTCAACGACGCTCTGCTGCCGGGACCCGATCTGTTGCAGTCGCTGTTTGGAGTGTTGCTGCGATTCAGAAGAGGACCCCTAGCGGTGGCGGCTGACATCAAGGAAATGTTCCTGCAAGTTCGCATCAGACCAGAAGATCGAGACAGCGTGAGGTTCCTGTGGCGAGGAGATCGACGCGACGTGTCACCGAAAAAGTACAGGATGACGTCGGTTATCTTCGGTGCAACATCATCTCCGAGCACAGCGATCTACGTAAAGAACCGGAACGCAGCGGACTACAAGGAAGAATATCCAGAGGCGGCCAGAGCGATCGAGTTGAATCACTACATGGATGACTACCTACACAGCTTCCATTCAGAAGATGATTTCAAAAGGGTTACAAAGCAAGTCGACTTCATACATAAGAAGGCGGGTTTCGAACTCACGGGATGGGCGTCGAATCAACCTGGGTTGCTGCAAGGGTTGAAGACAGAAACAACCGAGAAAACGGAAGTGGACCTGGGCGAGAAGGAAGAGAAGACATTGGGACTGCGTTGGTTCACAGAAAGGGACTCCATCGGCTTCAGGGCGAACCTCCGAAATACTCCAGAAGAAGTAGCAAGAGGACTCCAGGTGCCTACGAAGAGAGAAGTCACCAGCGCCGTAATGTCGACCTTCGACCCACTGGGATTAGCATCACCGGTTCTCGTCCAAGGCAAGAAGCTGCTTCAAAACACATGGAGAAGCGGCGTCGGTTGGGATGAAGAAATAGAAGAAAAGGAGTACGAAGCATGGAAGACTTACTTGGAGAAGATGAAGCTACTCCAAGACCTGCAGATTCCGAGATGTCTGGCGCCACATCGCACCGAGGGGGAGCTGCACACGTTCACAGATGCCAGCGAAACAGCGTATGCAGCCACTGTATACTGGAGAACGGAAGAACAAGATGGAACTTACCACGTCAGCTTAGTAGCAGCGAAGGTACGAGTCACTCCGTTGAAGCCGGTATCGATTCCACGACTCGAACTACAGGCGGCCCTCCTAGGAAGCAGATTGGCACACTCAGTTGGAGAAGAATTGGATCTGAAGGTGGTGAAGAAGACATACTGGACGGACTCCAGCATCGTACTCTCTTGGATCAAGACGGACCCGAGAACATTCAAGACGTTCGTGGCTCATCGCTTGGCGGAGATAGAAGATCTTACTAAGCCACAAGAATGGAGATGGGTTCCTACGGCGCAGAATCCGGCAGATGATGCGACGCGCGACGTGCCAGAACACTTCAGCTGCGATCACCGTTGGTTCACCGGACCGGACTTCTTAAGAAGAGAAGAAGATCACTGGCCGGCGGCGAGAAGCTTCAAGAAGGAAACCACCGGCGAAGAGAAGACGGCGGACGTCGCGGCGGCAGCAAGCATCACCCACCCATCACCGGATCCTGAGAGGTTCTCATCGTGGAAGAGACTTTGGCGAGCCACAGCGAGAGTACTGCAGTTCATTCAACTCTGCAGACGCAAAGAAAAGGTCAACGTCAGCAAGGAAGATCCCACCTGGAAAATGACGCAAGGAAGAAAGAAGACAGTCGAGAAGCAACGACAGTCTTCAAAAGCAGCAGAAAGGAAATACAAGCCGCTGGACATCGAACTACTAGAGCAAGCTGAAAATCTACTGCTGAGAAGAAGCCAAGGAAGAAGCTTCAGAGAAGACATCAGGTGTCTACAGCAAGGAAAGCAAGTAGAGGGTAGCAGCAAACTGAAGAAGCTCGACGTAATTCTAGAAGATGGTCTCCTGCGGCTGAAAGGAAGAATCGACGCGATACAGGGCGTAAGCAGAGACTACAAGCGGCCCGTCGTGCTCGACAGTAAGGAGAAAACGACACGACTTTTAATAGAAGATTTTCATCGTCGTTTCAATCACGGAAATCACGCAACGGTCATGAACGAGATAAGGCAACGCTTCTGGGTGCTGGGACTGCGATCAGCGATCAAGATAGCTCAACATCAATGTCAATGGTGCAAGACGAGAAAAGCGAAACCTCAAGAGCTACCAACGGGCAACCTACCGGCTGAGCGACTGATGCATAACAACCCTCCTTTCACGTGTACCGGCATCGATTACTTCGGCCCTATGACAATCACCGTAGCAAGACGTCATGAAAAACGATGGGGAGCTCTATTCACATGCTTAACTACAAGGGCTGTGCATATCGAGCTTACTCCGTCACTCTCTACCGACAGCATGATCATGGCGCTACGAAGATTCGCTGCAAGAAGAGGAATGCCGAAGACAATCTACACAGACAACGGGACTAACTTCGTCGGCGCGAACAAAGAATTGAAGGAAGCCCTAGAAGCAATGAAACAAGAAGATCTCACCTCAGAAGCAGAGAAAATCGGCGTGCAGTGGAAGTTCATCCCTCCTGGTGCACCCAACATGGGCGGTGCATGGGAGCGTCTGGTGCGATCCATCAAAACCGCACTAGGCGCCACACTCAACGAGAAGCATCCACGAGAGGAGGTACTCCACACCCTCCTGTTAGAGGCCGAGCACATCGTCAACACTCGGCCCCTCACCCATCTCTCCGAGAGCCTTGAGGAGGAAGCACTCACTCCAAATCACTTCCTCCTCGGGCGGTCATGCGGCGCGGCGCGAGTCGGCAGCTTCGAAGACAGCGAGCTCGTGGGCAGACACACCTGGAAGGCGACGCAGCGACTTGCCGACCACTTCTGGCAACGTTGGCTGCGCGAGTACCTGCCCACCCTGCTGCCGAGGAAGACACCGGGAAGAGCCAGCGCTACGGACCTGCACGTCGGAGACATCGTGATGATCGTCGACCACAGCCTGCCACGATGTACAGTAGGGGTCATTAGTGCAGTTACAACTTTAAAAAATAGTAGATTGACACTTCGCTTTAACTTACGACCTTCTTATAATAAGTCATTTCTATACTGTAGACACACACTCTCATTAGTTTACAAATTATTGTATTCCATAAATTCAAACTGTTTGGTATATGGCATGATAGCTAAGCGGTTATCAAGTTTGGGTTAGCGCGTTCATGTGCAGCGAGTCGCGGGTTCGAATCTCACGCGCGGTGATAGTTTTTTTTTATGTTTTAAAAATCACTCGAATGATCACGCTATTGACTATAAGTAGTTCCTTGTTACTTTCGTTCGCCTTGTTCACTAAACTCATCAAACTTTATGATTATACCCACAGAAACCTAAATAAACAATGATATTAAGGTAGACAGATGTAGATAACTTACGATACGACTCATTCACCGCGACTAAATAGAACGTTGTTGGTTGGTTGTTATTGTGAGTTAGTGACGTATATTTAATATATTAGTGGTGTTATCATAGAAATATAAATAACATTCTTTCTTATATCTATGGGTGTTATAGTTCATTTCGAAATGAAAGGAAATATGTATAAATATAGAAATGAAAGCGAATATTATTGCGCTGCGTAAAAGCGGCCTATAAGTATATCACAAATATCTGATGAAACCGGACTGAGTGTAAGTATTATGATTTAATTATTTTATCAAACATCTAATTAAAGTATCCCTAACTGCTGATCCTCGTAGTTATTTTTTGAAACGTTTTAATCTACCATAAGGTCATTGAAGAAAAAATATATAATTTCAAAGTAAATTTATTTACCTTTTTTTATTATTTATCGATGAAAATAAAATTATAATATTTATGTGAAATAGTTTCACATAAATATTATAATTTTATTTTTTTTACTTTAAATAATTTTGTATTTAAATAGTAATACATAATAGCATTTTGCTTAGTAGCCTAACAGTACTCCTTTTTTGTTTTAGAGAAATACTGTGAGTGGTTGGGTGGAAAGATATGAGGAAGAGGGGCTTTGCCAGTCGAAAGCGAAGTGGAAGACCCCAGCTCATAAAAAACGCGCAGCGACAGCACATTGCATGGTCAGCCAATATGAAACAAGTGGTTTCAAACCGACAAGACATTTTGCCGAATTATTCGACACGTCTTCTATACGAACCGTTCGCCGTGCACTTCACGCAGAAGGTTTACATCATCGAAAACCAGCTCAAAAACCATACTTTTTTATAAACACCCGGATATAAAAGTTACACCTTGGCCAGCACAATCTCCTTACCTCAACCCCATATGGGGTTTGATGATACAGCGATGGGAAGCACGGAATGAGCGATTTGATGACCAGTTGAAGTTGCATTGCATGGAAATATGGGATTTAAGGGGAACAGATATGTGCTTCAATATTGTGGGATCCATGCGTCAACGATTACTTAATTGCATTGATAATAATGGGGGTTATACCAAGGATTATGTTATTATATTACAAATATTGATTTTAGTAATATTCAAATTATATTGTGTCTTAACCGTAATAAGAATTATTTAGAGGTTTAGTTTCAATCTTCTTTTCGTAATGAAAATGAATACTTAAGCTATAACCTCATTATGTCCTTTGTTAACTTTGAGGTTTGAGATAGAACGAACTCACTCGCAGTAGAATAAAATTAAAGTAGTAATACTGAGTAATTTAATTGTATTGTGACAACGAGTCCGCACTTGTTATATTTACGTCGGTAGATTTGCTAAACTTGTGGTATGTTACCCACACACGGAGTAATTAAAGCACAATATTGTTATATTACTAAGATACAATATTTTAAGCCTGATTGTCATAGTTCACTGATTAGCTACTTTACTTTTGTTCTTTATGAGAAAATAAACTCTTTTAACTAGAAGTTTATTTATCTATACTTCTTATAATAATTACATCGAATAAACATTTTTTTTATCACTTATTGAACATTTTTATTCTTAACCCCATAATTCAATAACAATATAGTAATTATTACATCGTTTATTCAATTATTTTTATTAAACGAAAATTATTATTTTCGTTTTAATAAACGAGAATAATAATATAATAATAATAATTATCTAATAATAAAAGAACAGATAAAGATTATTGTTGAAAAGAAAACTAAAAATCTCGTTTCGAGATTGGAACCCAGACCTATGTGTCTGACAGTCCGATACTATACGCTATCAGCTATTAGGACTTCATAAATAGTAGTGAATTTTAGCAATGGTATGAACCGACCAAGGTCACACGTAATTACTTACTCTTGGGTGTGAAAGCGACGGTACGTTTTGTTTCGTTCGACGCTAGTTTGTGAACACATCACTTAAACACACAGATGTAGAAACCGCACACAGACCGGCCTACGCGTGTTCGAAGCAAAATAGTTCTTAGCATGATAATGAAATTATGACCGCTTACTGTACGTGGCCACGCGGCAGAATCCAGCAGGTGTATCCAGGACCAGATGGGCGGATCCGGATCGTCGACGTCGAGACCAGAGGCGGCGTGCTGCGAAGACCCAGTTCGAGAGTGGTGCTGTTGGTGCCGGGAGTGTCGCCGAGCCAGGAGAGCTGTGCGACGCACGAGGGGGAGACTGTCGGCGACGAGACTCGATCGACACACCAAGGCGCTAATAACAGGTGATCCTACACGAATATTAGCGCAATAACATAAATACTATTGTCGGCGACGAGACTCGATCGACACACCAAGGCGCTAATAACAGGTGATCCTACACGAATATTAGCGCAATAACATAAATACTATGTAATAAGGTTTAGCATTTCATATATATTTCAGTTAGAATGTGCTATAAGATTTCCTTTTGAGACCCTATCTGGGGCACTAGGGCGCAACTAGCGGCTAGGCCGACACGGAAAATCAGTAAATTTTTCACATTAAAGTTGCAAAATCTAAGTAAATATTCAATATCTAACTAGATTCTAATAAGAATTTGTCATTATGTAATGTTCCAAGTCGATTCCAATTAGATTTATGCTATAATTGTGTATAATTCTTATTAGAAGCATTAACAGTAAAATTGCAAAGGAAATTTGTTAGACGAAAATTCTCATACATAATTACGTAACTTGAAAACTTACTTTTTTGTTTATGTAGATATAACGTTGTTTTTGATCTCAAATGAAAGGTATAGACTTAAAACCATTTTGTATGTTTAGTTTATAAGAATCGGTTCACGCAATAAAGAGATATAGTCGTTTTTATGTAAGGAAATTTTGCTTAGTATTAAGGTGTAATGTTTTGCTTATAAGGTGTTATATACTTAAGATAATAAATAATTTGGATGTTTTATAGTTTCAATTACCTAAGTAAATAGCTAGTGTAAGGTTTTATGTATTAGAATAGTTTATATAAGGGTGTAATGTTAAGCATAAATTTTTTTGTACTGATTTTTTTTAAATAAAGTACTTACAAAATTCCGAGAATTCGGCCTGCACCTGCAAATCGTTAACAAAAAAAGTATAAAAGGAGGACTATTTCGCAAGGTTTTTTCCCCCCCCCTTGCCAGACTCGAAGTCTCTATGTGCCGCCTAGGCATGACAGGCCATCAGCCGATTACTATAGTCTCGGTGTATATTCCACCGCGATCTCCTTCAGAGAGTTTTCAACCTATAGCTAACGACTTAAAAATCCTATTAGACATGAGTGACTCCGTTATCATAGCGGGCGATCTCAATGCAAAGCATCCCTCTTGGAATAGCGTTCAGACTAATAACAGAGGTCAACACTTGTTCGACCTCACCTCCTCCCTTAACTTTGACATCATCGGTCCGATGTCACCTACTCACTTCCCTCATGATCCTAACTGGACTCCGGATGTCCTAGACGTGGCGCTCCTTAAGAACGTCAATCTCAGACTAGTCTCTATTGAAACGGCGTCAGAGCTTACCTCTGACCACCGTCCCGTAGTAATTAAAATGGCTTCCCGCACAGGTCACCCTAACGACCCCAACCAACCCCCCGTTACCAAAAGGGTCACGGACTGGAGGAAAGTAGGCGAACAGCTGAAACCCATGTCCCCCCTATTAGAATCAATCCCAGACCAGTTTGACTCAGTCGCAGACACGACGGCCGCGATCGACTCACTCACGGAGCATGTGCAAACCGTCTTGAACAACTGTTCAAGGGAGGTTCCAGCGACGGATACCCTTCGCTTTAAACTCCCTGACGATGTGCGTGCTCTGATGACTGAGAAGAACGCGGCCACCCGTGCCTACGATAACTTTCCCTGCGCCTCTAACAAAGCCCACATGCGCTATTTACAGAGATCTGAAAAGACACGCGTGGAGGAGCTGCGTAATGCGAATTGGGACAAGACTCTGAGCGAACTCACTCCCAATCATTTAGCCTTCTGGGAACTCCAGAGGAAACTTAGGTCCAAACAAGAGGCTTCCATGCCCCCGTTAGTTCGCCCCGATAAATCAATCGCTTTCGACGACATCGACAAAGCAGAATGCCTAGCCGACAGTCTCGAAGCGCAATGCTCCCCGAGCCTCCTACCCGTAGACCAAACTCAACTCAATAAGGTCGATACGGAAGTAGAACGTAGAACCTCTCTACCCCCCGTAGAAGACCCTGATAATCCTCTGGCTCCCGTCACACCAGACGAAGTCCAAGATATCATTAAGGGTCTTAAAACTCGCAAAGCCCCCGGTTTAGATGGCATCACCAATAGGGTGGTCCAACTCTTCCCCACTCATCTCATACTACTAATGTGCACCATCTTCAATGCTGCTCTTAGTAAAAATATCTTTCCACAATCGTGGAAAGAAGCCGTAGTTATAGGTATCCCTAAACCCGGTAAACCAAAGTCAGATCCATCTAGTTATCGTCCCATTAGTTTGCTCAAGGTAATGGCAAAAATCTATGAGAGACTTATTTATAAGCGACTCAGAGACTATGCCGAGACCAAGGGCCTCATTCCAAACGAGCAGTTCGGTTTTCGAACTCAGCACTCTAGCGTGCATCAGGTCCACCGGATCGTGGAACACGTTAGCGCTGGTTTCTATCGTGGTTACGTGACCGGTGCTATCTTCTTCGACATAGCAAAGGCGTTTGACAAAGTCTGGCACAATGGCTTAATATACAAGCTATACCAGCTCGGTGTGCCAGATCGTCTCGTACTCATCTTACGGGACTTTTTGACAAATCGTACCTTTCGCTATCGTATCGAAGGAGCGTTATCCTCTCCCCGTCTCATTCGCGCAGGAGTCCCTCAGGGCTCTGTTCTTGCCCCCCTCATATTTACACTGTTCACCAGTGACATACCTAGAAGTATAACGGCGCAGTTGGCTCTGTTCGCAGACGATACGGCCATTTACTGTACCGGGTATAACTCCAACCGATTAATCCTTAACCTACAAAAGGCCGTCGACAAGCTCGGTGCCTGGTTTAGGTTATGGAGAATCGAGGTTAATCCCGACAAAAGTCAGGCGGTCTTTTTCTCTAAGCCGCAACATAGGCCCATCCTTCCTCGTCCAGTTACCATGTTTGACAAGCCGATCCCTTGGGAGAAGCGAGCCAAATATTTAGGTGTAATCCTGGATCATCATCTCACTTTTTCGGAACACGTAAAAGCGGTACGCGCGCGAGCCGCTTTCGCGCTTAGTAGACTTTATTTCGTTATGAATGCACGCAGCAAATTGTCACTCAAGTGCAAATTGCGCATCTATACGTCGTGCATTCGTCCAATCATGACCTATGCGGGAGCCGTCTTTGCTCACGCGAATCCCACTGCGATCCATAGGATGCAAGTACTACAGAACCGTGTCCTTCGTAGGGCCACGGGAGCCCCGTGGTTTGTTAGGAACGAGATCCTCCATCTCGACCTCAAAATTCCCACAATCCGTCAGTTCCTCAAACGAATGTCCAAGCGGTACTTTGACTCCGCAGTCAAACATAGGAATCCCCTAATAGTCAAAGCAGCTTGCTATGTCCCGTCTAATAACCAAGTTAGTAAGGCCCGTCGCCCTAGGCATGTCCTCTCAGACCCAGATGACCCCATAACTCTCCTCCAGGAGAGCAGTAGGGCCACAAGTACAGTATACAAAAAGACACACCGACACAACTTCAGACCTCGCCGTAGAGGTCCGCGACCGCGACCCACCCGAGTAAATGATACTCCCCCCCGACCCTTGCTCGATAACGATGCGCCAGCCCGCGTTTTTGCTGAGCCTGTAGCTTTAAATTCCCCTGATAATAATAATGATCCATCCTTGATCCAGCCTGTCCCTCTTGCTGTCCTCCCCCCAGCGAACGCCCTAAGCCGAGGTTCGTACCCCACAGGGGGTGCCCTTAGCGAGCGTTCGCCTAGTTTTAATTAGCTTAGTTTATATGCCCCTGGCTGGAGGCTTTGAGTTTCTTTTAGGAGCTTAAGGCAGCCACAGGAAAGTCCGGTTAAGCAGACGAATACCTCAGTGGTAACCTGCGAGATGCCCTAGTCAAAAAAAAAAAAAAAAAAAAAAAAAAAAAACCAAGGTTTTTTAGTCGCAGTCCAGCCTTCAGAAGAACACTATCAAGAATGCAAGCCGAAGTCTCCGAATAAGTTCAGATAGATATCAGAGTTTTATTTGCTCCAAGGTATACCAGGTACTGGTTTGTGGTACAATCTTCGAGGTACGTATTCAGGGGTACGTGGTGGTGCGTGTAACCAGCAGAGGTAGAAAAAACGGACACGCATCAATCTATTGTGGGAGACGTCCCAGGGCGACTGAGATACCTTCACTGGGTATAGTAGCCGTCCGCAACAGCTGGCTTTGGTTTTGTTTGTTTTTTGTATATTGCCACTGAATTCCAAAACAAAATTTTTTGCACCCGGTGTGAAGCCGGGGCGGGTCGCTAGTCTCGAATAAAGCACTCGGAGAAACTCCATTTCGAATAAACTAAAAATGTTTACGAAATTTAATCGGACTCTACATATTACCCTGTTTTGTATTCCGTTTTTATCTGATGGGTGTAATTTCGGATGGCATTTGTTGTTATGGTTGCATAAGGCATGGAGCAATACTTCCCTGGTATTAGTTTAAAAAATGCGGTCACTAAGCAGACAAAATTCAGAGCAGGAACCTATCGGTGGTCACCAGGCAGTGTCCGGTCCGCCCTCCGGCCGCGACCGGGCTGCCCCAGTGCCAGAGATTTAATATTCTCCTGCCGTCCGCTTTGCCCGTCCGCGCAGATAATGTTTTTTGTTTATCGAAAAACTTCGGGTTACTTATCTAATTGAATTATGTAAAAATCCTAGTACATATAATGCAAATTAAGGTTTGCCCTCGTTTTCAATTTGCCCCGGACCTTACCAAATCAGAATTGATCCATCCGAGCGTCGGGTAAACCCCAAACGGTTCTAGCAAAACTGAAAACAATCTTCAGTTTACCGAGACTGGCATTGAACCATAATAACTTGCGAGCGTGTTGCGAATCAACATTTTATGGAAAGATTACGGGAAATATGTATTCCGGGATTTATATTTGATCAGCGATTGATGCTAAGTGGATTTATGTATCCTAATATCAGATTGATTTTACTGAAAACATTTTACGGTTTGTCTTGTAAACTCGTTTCCTCCTCTCTTTTATTTCATGGAATCATCATCTCGTACAGGATTCTTTAGGAGTTGGTTAAATACACAGATTGTCCGGACTATCAAAAACAATAGCAAATCAGAAATATAGTTTTTATACTAATTAAAAGCCTAAAATACAAAAAAATATACTTAATTGTTAAAATATTCCTGAACTTACCGGAGTTTTGTAGAGAGGGAGAGTGCTTCGTGCGAACTGGTCAAAGGCTACTATATATGTATAATGGCAATAGGAAATCGTACTTAAGTAAATATATAACGGCTACAGATAACCTCGACGTGTTTACTGGTCAACTTGTACCCGTGATCATTATTATCAGTAATCATCTTACTCGCTTGCTATTCGGAAACTCAGTTTGGTACAGTATTTATCTAACTTTAGTTATCGTCGGCCTAAGTCGTTAACCTGCTAAGTCCATTTTTTTGCAAAATTAACTTTTTATACCAGTTAAAAAGTTCAATCTAATATCTACTGTAGATATTAGATTGAACTTTTTAACTGGTATAAAAAGTAGGGGTGGGCAAACGGTCGATCGCGATCGACCGGTCGATCGCAAGGGAATCTATGGTCGATCGCACGCATTCCTAAAAATGTACTGACGTGTTGGGCTAATTCCAATAACAGTGGTCTTTTCACCAGTCAAAATACCAGTATTTAAAGCAAGCAGCACTTAGTAAATACGTGCCTTCCTATGAGAAATTAGCAGAAAATACGCAGTGCCATGCATCTACCTCTAAGTAAATCGGTCCAGAGGCCCGAAAACTGATAAAAACACTCTTAGTTCATGTGATTGGCTTCATACTTATTTTTTTTTAGTAGTTATTAGTTATTAACTTGTATAATAAGAAACTGTACTTCTTTAATTGTAAATAAAAGTATATTTAAATAGTAATATGTGCGCAATACCTACAATAAACGATTTAACATAAAAAAAATATTGTCTTATTGCAAGTCGATCGCTTGTCGTCTCAATTTATTGATATAGATCGCCATTAGTGAAAGTCTGCCCACCCCTGATCTACAGTATCGTTTAAGGAACAACACCGATAACAACAGCGATATTAGCCAAAAAAGGTGACAAATGCTATGCCCGAAAAACTGCTTTCTGACTACCAGTCAATCTCCACAACGCAAACCTGCTAAATCCTGCTAAATTGTACTGAAAACGTCGCCCACGTTCGTTTGCGACGCGTCAAAATTTGTCGTGTTTTGTTTTAGTCAAATTGTTTCTGTTTTATATTATTGTTAATATTAATTTATTGTGATATAATAGTAGCAAAACAATATTAAATAGCTGGCATTAATTATAACAAAATACTTGGCAGTATCCTGTCATTATGTGTTGGTTTTATAGTATTACGTTTTGTACGTAATACCACAAAACCAACACATAATAAACTATTACAGATTGTTTATGAAAAGAGTCTATCTTAGATATTTTAACCCTGTTTCCACTGAGACTTCGAAGCGCGTCGCTTCGACCAAAGAAGACTGATTGTTTAATTTTTAATCTATACTTATCTATACACTAGCTTTTACCCGCGGCTTCGCCCGCGTGGATGTCGCAAAATATCCCACGGGAACGTTCTACCGGGAATACATACCTAATAGCCAAGGAAAAGATCATTGACTAACTTTCAGCGGACGCAGTGGTAGGCTACTACAGCTCCCGCGTGGTCAACCATAATTATTTTGTTACGCGTAATTTTGAAACTGTGATATCTCTTAAACTATTTATTTAAATGATGTGATGTAAAGGCATATTTTAATCGAAATTGAATGCCCAATTTAAATAACCTATTTAATTGGTTATGGATTAATAAGATACCGGTCAAAATAGCTTCGGAAATAACAATGAAAATTTTATACAATTTTGAAAGATAAAAATGGTTATTGTGGGTCACCCTTAAAAGATAGACATATGCCATCGCGGACTTTTTTGTTGCAATTTTTAAGATATACAATACTCTAGAACATAAATTTGATTTATCTCTCACGACTTACGCAGCGCACGCCAGTAAAGCTCCCAGTCGGCATGATTTTTTCCGACATCTTCAACAATAATCGTCATATTTCAGCCAATTTACACAAAACCTTAATGAATTATACACTAACACCTTCCACATGAATCACTCCGTCCAATGGTGAAAACCGTTTGAAAATCCGTTCGACAGTTTTTGAGTTTATCGCGTTCAGACAGACAGACAGACAGACGCGGCGGGCGACTTTGTTTTATAATATGTAAGGATAATCTAAAAAGCTGAAGAGTTTGTTTGTTTGCTTGAACGCGCTAATTTCAGGAACTACTGGTCCGATTTGAAAAATTCTTTCAGTGTTAGATAGTCCATTTACCAAGGAAGGCTATAGGTTATATATCATCACGCTAAGACCAAAAGGAGCGGAGCACCAATGAAGAATGTTTCAAAATCGGGGTTTTTTTTAGCGTTAGCCCAAAGTAACTATTCCACGCGGACGAAGTCGCGGGCAGAAGCTAAAGTAGTAATACGTATTAGAAGTACTTAATACATATTTTGATTAGGTACTGATTGAATTCGTTTTACTGCACAACTCATTAATCTATACACCATACTATTAATCTGTGACCATACTAAATTTAAAAGAAAAACTCCCTAACTCCTCAAGCAAATTGAAACTTCACCTCGACAAACTGCAAAATACCTACTTAATTGTTTTCCTAAATTTTATAAAATGTGTATAAGTTATGCTGCTATATACAGGGTGGCAGGGACATCGACGCGAAGCCGATTACCATGGATTCACTACATGATTCTGAACCCCCTGCGTTGAAATTTTTCGTCGGTTATTTTAAAAAAAATCTGCTGTTCCATACATTTTGACCGCGTAGGTATTGCACTTTTCTATGAAACAGCAGATTTTTTTTTTATAACCGACGAAAAATTTCAACGCATGGGTGTTCAGAATCATGTACTGAATCCATGGTAACCGGCTTCGCGTCGATGTCCCTGCCACCCTGTAGGTATATATTGTTAAAATATAAAGAAAAATTATAGAAACCAACGGGACTTTCAGAATTTTGATTGCTAAATTAATAGAGATATTATTTAGTTTTTTCTTCGTCCTGTAAACTATGTCAAAATGGACTTAGAGGTTAACGACTTAGGCCGACGATATTATGTTTATCATACTGAATACCTAATTCTGCTGTTTAGTTTCATTATTTTACTTATTTCTACGTTACATTGTTCCGTCGAGTTTCACCATAGCATCACTGGTTTATAGGAAAAATTGATTATAGTAAGGAATAATTATGAATAATCTGTCTCATATCTACATAATGGGGCCTACACATGAGAGCGGTACGGCGGCGCCACATGCGAGCGACGCGTTGGTTCGACGGTTTTACAATTGATTTATCGGTCACTCCCGTGGTCGTTTAAACGTCACACGGTAAACCGTCTCGTGTCATCGGCTTCAGGAGGTAATTGTGTGTATAGTATCTCACCATATGAAACACTTACCTATCAAGCCGTCACACATTCAATTTACGTGATAGAACAGAAGCAATTTCACAGAAATAGAAAAAAATATGTTACGTTTCCTACGTTAATAATTCACCGTCCTGTCACGCACATCATTTTAATTAGGTATTTATTCGTTTTTATTGGTTTCGCCTCGTCGATATGTTACGAACTAGGGCCAATATTTTGTCTTCATTGAACATTCATCGTAGGGCCTTCCACAATTGCGTCAGTACTATCTATTTATGAAACTCCATATATTTCAGCTTTCAAACTCACGTAAACATGATAACAACAATAAGAATTAGGTAAATGTTCAAATAGGTAGGTACTTAGTACATTTTCAATTACTTTAGAACAGTGTTTTTCAACCTTTTTCATGACGCGACCCCCTGAGTATGAAATCTTTTGTAGCGACCCCCTATCCTCCACTGTTTATAATCTGTATTTTATTATAATACAAAAAAAATATAAATAATAGTTAAATACGTGCAATATTTTTATTATTTTTTATAATGACGTATCGGCTAATTTCATAATTAACTAAGATATATTAACAGACTCTCGCTATAACTTCATTAGAATCAAATTTTTTTATAAGCATTTAACTCAAGTAACTTATAGTTATAACTAATAAAATCAGCTTCCGTTTTTGTTTTAATTAATCCGTGGGCAATAGTGTGGGTTCAATGTTTAACTATTTATTTTAACAATCCTATTGTGTCGCCCTAACATGTAACTGTTTTTTTTCCATAATAAATAAAATAAAATATTACATTGCCAAACGCCTCAATGGAAAAGCGATATTATGATGGATTTGTGGGGACTGCGTATCCGACTTGCCTCCTAAAATCCTAAGTATATTTTTGATAAATTTTATGTCGTATAATTGATGGATTTATGAGGGTCATTCATGGCTACGAGGGATTTCCCAATAGAGTAATTATGTTTTAATATGCAGCTATAGATGACTTAGATGAGGCAAGTTTGGGAACCAACCTAAAAGAAGAATTATATAAAGAAACAAAACAAAGTTGAAAAAAAAAATCTTTTTTTTTACTGATGCCTCGTCGCGACCCCCTTATAGAGGCTTTGAAAAACACTGCTTTAGAAGAAGTGTCTATAGAGCAAGAGAAAGGCAAACAAACAGAATATCAGATGAAAAAAGGGCAAAAGAGCTCTTGAAATACTGGAGAGTCTTGAAGATAGTTTGCCTTTTCATTTGGCAGTTAGACTTGAAATAAATTTAAGAGATTGCACCAATACTTACTTATTGCAATGCTAAGAAATTGAACCTACAAGCATTTCAATAGAACGAGATTATGACCTGTGGCCACGCATTGCTACTGGTCAAAGGCTGTTCAAATCACTCAGATTTTAGCAGCCCGAGTGATCTAAAGCTCGACTCCCACCGTGCGCCATATCGCGCACGAGGACGCACCGCCACGCACGCGTCTGCGCTACCCACGCACGTTAGGTTTCCCACGGTGCGTCGTGCGGGCTGGTGCGCGTGCGTCCGCGATATGGCGCACGGTGGGAGTTGAGCTTAATGCGCGCGTGCTTACATTGTTATGTCAATAATAATATAACCAAGAGGCGTTGGTACTATGCGAGCCAACTAAGAATGGGATCGCGCTTGTTGCCAACTTCTCACGATAGCAGTACTTTCCTGACAGATATAGTACTGCAAAACTGTCAAAATGGCAACAAATTCAACAAAATGGCGTCTTGACAGGCGCATTCTTAGTCACAGTCCCATTCTTAGTTGGCTCGCATATTACTATGCGAGCCAACTAAGAATGGGACTGTCAAGACGCCATTTTGTTGCCATTTTGACAGTTTTGCAGTACTTTATCTGTCAGGAACGGTCAGGAAAGTACTGCTATCGTGTGAAGTTGGCAACAAGCGCGATCCCATTCTTAGTTGGCACGCATAGTACTTGATAATAAATTATTCTCTGATTAGATTGATTGATAAATTAAACTTTCTGTACAATGTGTTATGATTTCACTCAAATTTAGATTAGGGTGAAGCACTTAAATTGTTTCAATGTAATACTTTTTTATTGGTCTGAGATGTAAACCAAGTTTTCCTCATGTCAATTAAATCAATGTTAGAAATCTGAGGCATATTCACCATTCATGAATCTTTATCAGGTTTAAAGTAACGCACATTTATTAGTTTTGCTCTAGAGAATTATAATAATTTATCTTAAGTGTTGTTTTCTATTGTGAAAGTAACTTTTTTCAAGTTACGTAACTAGCAAGTACATAAAAACTTTAATTACTTTAGACCTTCAAGCATGTTTTTGTCTTTATTATTTTATTTGAATTGAGAATGTATGTGACACATTGTCCATCATGACCTAAAATTTCTTTTTGAAAAATAAACCAAAAGTAACATAATTATTTTATTTTCACAGTCTTAAGATTTTTAGATACTTACACTTTCTTGTGATAGTTAGCATTCAAGTCATTTTCATAATTTTATCCGTGAGCATCAAGGCATGCTAGTCTTCACTCTTAAGTCATTTTTTCATACAACAGTTTTATAATGATAAGGTACTAGGTTTCAATTGTCTGATTGTAACAAGAAAAAAAAAGAAAAGTTTTTAATACACAGACATAAAAATATTATTTACAATCTATTTCAGAGCAGATCACATTATTTCTTACAAGTACTTAATTATTTTTTATAAGGTACCTAGTGATTACACACATTGCAAAATTAACTAAATTACAAAATTAAATCTTAACATAAGTCTTCTCATCAATTTCTATAATATCCTGTCTGTCGTTTCTCTCCTTCCAATGCAAGTACAAGACACACCCAGTAATAATAACTATGATAGCAGTCAATACAAACACACTCTTAAGAATAACTTTGCTAGGTGTCACAAACAATTGAGCTTTCCATTGTGAAGGATCGCTGGGTGGAGCTGGAACCACAACGATTTGAGAATTTGGTATTATTTGCGTCCAACTTTTAGAAAATCCTGAGAGGCCAACATTCAAAGTATCAACAAAATTTGGTGTGCGATCCAAGCCAAATATGGAGTAAGGTAACTGTAGAGCAAAGTATGCAGACTGTGGCAGTTGAGCACAAACACCTGTCCTGTAAGTACCTTCTTGAGACCATGTGTTGTAACCTATCTTAGGTCCAGGGAGATTGGTTCCTGCAAAAAGAAAACATAAATACTTGTGGAACTAAGCAATCCAAAGAAACTAATTCAATTATAATTAACTGCTTACCAAATGTAACTTTTCTGTTATACAAAGTTCTATTATTAACTGGCATTCTTTCATTGGTCAAACCAGTTACAACAATGACTTTGATGAAGTTTGTGTCATATTCCAACTCATTTCTGAATGAATTCATTGTATGTTGTAGTGTTGTTACATTTTTCTTGACGTATATTATGTCAAGGACACCATCCATGTAGAAATCATAAAAAGTGGCCATTATAACATCATTACCAAAGGAATCAAACCTATCCCACTGCACTTCAAATGTTCTGTAGAACTTGCATCCTGGCAAATTGCATGGTCTGTTGTGAAGTAGAAAAGCCCTCGTTTCATTACTATTCATAGGACTTAAAGTCATCAAGATGTCTGGGTAGCCATCCATGTTATAATCTCCACTTCTCATAGTGATTGTATCTAAATATATTTCATTTCTTGGTGGCACAAATCGCCACAATGTACCCTTGCCATCATTGAAATCCACTTGAAGGTCATGCCACTTTTGGTTGTCATATATCAGTATAGTGCTATTAAAACACTGTATATCATAGCACACAGGTATAACTAAAAAGAATTGTCCAGAGAGAGCAACGTCAAGAAACAGAGCTTGGCCATAGATAGTTGGATGGCCCACTAGTAGTTCAATACTGTTGTTATATCTAAATCCTTCTAATTCATCATTCAACCACACTTCAACATTAGACATAGTTGTAACTAGAAGATCTGCAGCATCATCTTCATTAACATCTAAAAATGAATGTGAATGTGGCAGCTTTATCATCTTAGGCATATCATCACCCATCTGTTTTTCAGCAGGAGTTGTTCTGGACTTGTCGAATATCCAAAACACCCTTTGATTTTGTGTATTCATGCCAAAAAGGTCAAGAATCATATCTCGATTATAGTCCATTACTAATGGTTGACCTAATGAGATAGCCTTTATAAACAAAGCATCAGAACAGTTCAAAGTGGACTCGCCACCCCATAATATTCTAACAGTATGCAAATTTGAAGTATCATTTAAACTTTGCGTTGTCAACATTATGTCCATGTATGCGTCTCCATCGAAATCACCTGGTACAACACTCGTTATTATAATGTTACTGAAATTACAAGCATATACCGAGGGCCTCATAAAAGGTTCTTTGTCGTAAGCAAGATATACTTCCACACTTGAGTAATTTTTAATGACAAACGCATCAGTTAATTCATCAGAATTAAAATCTCCAAATGCAGCTATAACACCCTCTTTATGTTTTCCAAATGAACTCTCGGTCATATCACTTATTGCATAACTTCCTGTGGTTAATAAAACACTTAAAAATACTCTCGTTACTAGTTTGAGGGACATTTTGCTTCGTTACCTTTATTTATTTTAGAAACAAAACATTTTCTCAACAAGATGATCTGACAGCCAATGACAATTTGACATGATGTGACATGACAAACAATTTTTTAATTTTTTTTTATAGCAGTCCATTTAGTCGATTTTACAAGAAAAATCCTCAATCAATAGGGTAGGAAACTGACAAATGCTATGGATGTCCATGTCGCTAGGATCACTTGACTCATGGAAAATGTCTATAGCTGAAAATAATAATGCTGCGTTGTGGGTGTGATCGGTTGACATAATTTACTATAATATCACGTATGACGTGTATGCTTATTAATATAATGTTATATGTCGCAGTAAGATGGATACAGCCGTGATATAGTTATATTCCCAGGGATATAGCTTTATACCGTCATATAATTATATGAAAGCGGTTTATGTCGGATGGCCCTAATTTTGTTACTGTGACCGATTTCGACGTTGCTCTCGCCGGCCACTGCCACGGCACCACTCAGTTCCCAGCCCGTGTAGTTGGTCACAGAGCTAACCTATCCTTTTTGGTCGAGGTCCCTCTTATTACTAGATCGTGTTCGTATCATAGTTATATTCCTAGTAAGATAGTTATGAACCACTTTCATATAACTATATTACGGGTGTCCTGCCTTTTCGCCGAAAATTGTTTAGCCGATTATCACTTGCCACGCAACGTTTCACCGATGTTTCACTTTGATAACTAACGATTAGCAAATTTTTATATCACAACGTTTCATTTGGTAGAATTATTATTAAGCTGATTATTATAATGACACAAAACCATTTATCATTTGTCAAACATTTCACTAGGCCACACAACTATTAGACGAATGACGTTATGTCAGTGGTACAGTTCCCTTTTCATACAGTGATATAATGATAAAAAATATACTAATTTTTACATACATTTTTTATTTAAGAATCTCAAAAATAACATTAAACCTTTAAATTGGCAGCTAAGATTTATGTTGCTATACTTATTAAAAAAATCTTATTTGTTTTAGCAAGACCTTTTTATTTCAAAACCAGGGTTTCGATAGGTTAGATTAGGTCACATTATTTGTTTTAGGCAAGTTGAAGACCAGGGTTTCGATAGGTTAGGTTAGGTTAGAGTATGACAAACAACGCACGAGCCGAGCGAGCGTAGCGAGCGTGCCGCGGCAGCGGCCGGCGATGTGCCAGAAGCAAATCGCTTTTGTAAAAGGAAACAGTTATGTTAGGTTAGGCCACATTAAAGATAAAGTAAAAAAATAATTGAATAGAGAAGAATACTTGAAAGTTGGCATTTAAAAAAGTGTCATTATGAAAAGCAGACCAAACGTACAGTTGGTAACTGTGAGGTTGGGAACTGTGAGGTTGGGAACTGTGAGGTGGGGAACTGTGAGATGGGGAACTGTGAGGTTGGGAAATAAAACAAAATTATATGATAAGTTGGCAAATGATAATTCCGCGAAATAAAATTCTGTGAAACGTTAGTTGGCAAGTGAAAATCTGGCAAACTATTTTCGGCGAAAAGGCAGAGAACCCTCTCTAAATAAATATCTAATAATGGTAGTGTACTCAAGCAGCGATTTTAGTCGTCGGCTATTTCAAAATCTCACGTCCACATACAGATTTTGACAGCCGATTTGACGCTAGCGATTTTATTTGGGTGTGAACGTAGATGTTGAAATCGCCTGCATGCAAGTCGCTTGATGAAAGATGTTCAGTGCCTTCTACACGGTTGCCAACCGTGTCCCCGACAGAGGTGACCTTGGTTGGTGACCGGCAAAGTTGTTTCAACGTTTGGTCGTAAATCATCGCCTACACGGTTTTGAACCACCAAAATGAAACGCCTGCTACACGGTTGCCAACCGCGTCCCAGACAGAGGTGACCTTGGTTGGCGACCGGCAAAGTTGTTCAACGTTTGGTCGTAAACCATCATTTACACGGTTGTAAACCATCAAGGTAACCTCTGTCGGGACGTGGTTGGCGACCGTGTAGAAGACGTTTGATGGAACAACTTTGCCGGTCACCAACCAAGGTCACCTCTGTCGGGATCGCGGTTGGCAACCGTGTAGCAGGCACTTGATAGTTTGCGACCAATGACCAAACGTTGTAAAAACTTTTCCGGTCGCCAACCAAGGTCATCTCTGTCGGAGACGCGGTTGGCGTGAAACTACATTTTAAAAACATATTCATCTAAAAACCGATGAAAATATATAACTATAGAAAGAAATAAGAGAGTAAATGAGTTAAAATGAGCTCATCACTACGAAACCATGAGATTGACTGGTCACTAGTGTGTCAAAAAATAAAATTTGACAACTAAAAAACGTAATGGCGTTAGCGATTAGGCGTCAAATGACAATTTTATAAAAATATAAAGTTTCTTTCTACGTTAAGTATCTAATCGTAATCCTAAAGCCTTAGTTAACCGGCATATTTTTTCATTTTTAATCCAACGTCCCATTAGAAATGGCCGTCGAAGCTGTTCAAATATTGAGACGAAATCGACCCGGTTCGAAAGCAAAGGTAAGTCTTGTGTTTTACTGAAAACATTTAGTGTTCCAATAATATCCATACTTACCGTTATATTTTCATGCGAATATAATACCTTCTTGTAGGATTTTTGTCGCTGGCCAGACGAACCCTTTGAGGAAATGGACAGCACCCTCGCTGTCCAGCAATTCATACAACAAACCATACGACGAGATCCCTCGAATCTTGAAGCTATTTTAAAAATGCCTGAAGCTCAAGATGAAGGTGTTTGGAAATATGAACATTTGAGGTTAGTTCGAAAATTTACGAAATAGGGTACTTATACAAAAAAAGCTAAATAACACTTGTTTACTTTCAGACAGTTTTGCATGGAACTTAATGGCCTGGCAGTCAAATTACAAGCTGAATGTAAACCAGAAACATGTACACAAATGACTGCTACAGAACAGTGGATTTTCCTTTGTGCAGCCCATAAAACTCCTAAAGAATGTCCTGCTATTGACTACACAAGACACACACTTGATGGGGCAGCTTGCTTGCTCAACAGCAACAAATACTTTCCTAGCAGGTATGGTTGTTTTTTACATCCACACCACACATAAAATCTGTTAACTCTATATACATAATAACATTCTTGTTACAGGGTCAGCATCAAGGAATCCTCAGTAGCTAAACTGGGTTCAGTTTGCAGACGAGTTTACCGAATATTTTCTCATGCATACTTCCACCACCGGGCAATATTTGATGCTTTTGAGAAGGAAACTCATCTGTGCAAAAGATTTACTTATTTTGTTACAAAATACTCAATAATTTCAAAGGAAATTCTGATCCTGCCTAAACTAGATGATGAAACACCAGTGGGTGAATCAGAAGCATGAGGGTTAAAGAAATAATTTGGTTCTTTATTATGAACCAAATTATATGACATTACTGACTGTTGTGTTCACATCAATTTGTGATGATAACTGAAGTAGTAATAATGTTTACTCTTAGCGTACCCAGTAAAAAGGTAGCATCTTTAAAATTCCTTACTTTAAAGTGTCTTCTGTTTTAGATGTATGTTATGAATAATATTATATAGGTTAATAATTGCAATCCCAGATAACCAAGTAACTTCTTTTAAATTTAGGAAATCATAAGTATATTGTTAATTTAGTATGGAGATAATGAGATGTATGTATATTCATTGCATTTACTGCTAAAAGTGTAGATTTATTATAGATGTCTAAAAGTATAAATCCCTATTTAAAATGCATAGTAGCTAGTATTTAAATTATATAAGTGACTAGATCATGTTTTAATATTAACATGCAAATAAGCTCTCAAATATTAGGGTGTGTAGTATTTCATGTGTCAAGTATTTAACTATGTGTATTATATATGTCTATTTATAAAATAGTCCTAAGAAAAATTGTGAGTTCATTTGTAATCTCCAACTATCTTATTAATTACTATGCACAATAAAACAAGTTAATTAAAAAAAATTGTTTATGTTTTCTTTTGTTTAAAAGGTTTCTTAGATTTATATGATTGGTGTGGTTTAGAGTTGCTGCTCTGTTCCTTTTGCCAAAACTTCTTTCCTTTCAGAGTTTGGTACCTGCAAAATAGAAATCAGGATTAGAAATGTTATGAAACCTACTGTATTTTCATATAGACCAAGGAAATGAAAAATATAGTAATGAATAGATAGTAAATCATGTTTAATAGATTAGCATATAATATGAATAACTCTATAGATAGTGCCATCCAGTAAGACAGCCCCACTGTTCTTCCTAAACGCGATTACTGTACTGTAGCGATTAGGAAGAAGAGTGGGGTATGTCTTCGTGGAAGGCATTATGTATAATAGCATTATGTATTATGTGTATTCTTATATATTATATTAATTTGAGCTAGCATGTAGTCTAAACATTTTTACCAAAGCTTTGTTATAAGTTGGACTGGGTTAGTCAATGATAAAACACTCAGTGTCGTAATTAGCCTTTTATGCGCCCGGTGCGAGCTGCTGTAATGTATTGTAATGTATTTTCTTATCAAAATACATACACACAGCGCCGGCCCGAGAATTCCTGGCGCCCTAGGCGAAAGATTAGAACGGCGCCCTTTTAAGAACATTCGAAACTAAATAAAACAATAATGCAAACAGATTAACTATGTAATTTTAAATTTTTTTTTGGGTTCATATTACATATTGGAGTGTCTACAGGGCCGTAGCCAGGAATTCATTTCGGGGGGGTTGGGGATGCCAACTTTTTAGAAGAAATAAAGTATTTCTGATTTCAGAGAGTGTAAACGAGTAGGTACAAACTTATAAACAAAGGACAATTTATTGTTTTTTTTTTAACTGCATTTTTGTTCTCTTTGCGGAAAATTATTTAAAAAAAGAATGTTACGATCTTAGACATACCTAATTCAAATTGACAAAAGAGCTTATAATTATTATCAATTTCAATAAAATATAAAGTCCTGTTTCTCTCTTTCCGTCACTTTGCAATCATGCCCAAAAATAAGGAAGGCCACTTTAGGAGAATATAGGATGCAAGAGCGAGCAAAGCGAGCTCGAATTTTTTTGCATTCCGTTACGAATAAGTTAGGTTTTCTTTATCTTTGATCATTCATACAGAAATAGAAGTCAATTTATCGACTTATCAGACTTATGCAGAAAAGTTTGATAATTAAGAGAATGTAGGATGTAAGATCGAGCGAAGCGAGCTTGAAAATTTTAACACCAAACCTGGAATAGGTTAGATTATCTCAGAGAATGCTGAAGTTGCTGGAAGTCATTCAAAACAAAGTCAGAGTCGATAAAAATACCAATATTTAAGCGTACTCTTGCTTTTGTAGATCCGCAACCCCAGCAGACCGCTAGGCGGGGTTGATCTCTGGATTGAGATTCTGGTTTCTCACATTTCGAGAGGGGGGGGGGGGGGGGGGGAGGGTTTGAGCCCTCAAAACTCATCCCTGCCTACGGCCCTGAGTGTCTATTACACCATCCTATGCGGGCCGGCCGACAGTTGATGCTGTCGACCATAGTTTCATAACAAAAAAAAAAAATTAAATCCATTAAGAGGGTGCATCCTAAAAGTTGGCAACGTCGCGCGTCGTAAATAGCTGTCAAATATTTACCTGTTTCGATTAATTTGGAAATAATACTGTATGGAAATAAGAAATGTGGCTAACCAATTGACTAGAATATTAATAATGAATTGCAATTATAACATTGAATTTGATGTTGTACCCGTTTTAGGTGAAAAAAAGGCATTTGGAAAGTTTCCAAATACGTTTTTTACATCTAAAACTAACTATTCGGTGTTGCGATATTAATTATTGCATTTCATAATCAATATTCTAGTTCGCTAGTTAGCCACATTTTTTATTTCCATACAGAAATAGTATCAAATTAATCAAAACAGCGAAATATTTGACATCTATTTGCGATGTTGCCAACTTTCAGAATAAACACTATGTGGTAGATAAAAATGTTTTAAGGATTCTTTGTCGAAGAGATAGATATTACAAGTAGGTCAAAAAATTAAACATTTTCGTCCACGGAAATTTCGATAAACATAATATTACGAATTCTTTTTATTCTAGCAAAAATTTAAAAGCAGTTTCTTTAATACGTTATACAACAAAATTAAACATATTGTAGTACTAGTGCAAGATATTATTAAGTTTTTTTGCATAGCGGTTTAAACAAAAATGTTGAACGCATTTGAACTCGGAAAACGAAGAGCTAAGTTCAAAAACACGATTCAAGAAAAAACACTATTAGGATTTAGCGCAAGGTTCAAACTTAATTTCCCCGGCCTACTTTTGCGCCCCCCTAATGCGAGCGCCCTAGGCGGTTGCCTAGTTTGCCTATATGGACGAAAACTGAAAACACTTACCCAATTTGGTTGCTATCTGGGATAGCATCCACTGATAATAATATGTGTATGATAGGTATTTGTCTTTTTACTACTAATGTTTCAAGACCATCCACTTTAGGCTCCCAAAATTCCTCCACACTGAAAGGAGTAAAATGTCAATTATCAACCTGCCATGACATTTATATTTGTAAGGAATATCAATTTGGTTCTTACATTTTATAGGATAGTTTAGTTACTTGATGTTCAATAGAAAACTGCCTCTTCAGTATTTCAGCACATGATATAGCTTTAGAGATAGCAGCACCAGCCCCACTCCACACTACTGCACTGGCTGCCTTGTCTTCTAAGATACCTGATGCATGGGATAACAAATTTGCCATCTTGCTTCCACCTTTCACCTTAAAAATAAACATACAAAGGTGAAATGAAATGAAATGAAATTGTTTATTCTGTAAATAGGATATTGGAATCACTTTTACACGTCATATTAAAATGTATGTTAAAAATTTGCTAGATGAGTTCGGCGTTTCCTATCTGACTACTCTGAGAAGAAAGGCCGAAACAAACTCAGAGGTCACAGTCTCTTTTAAAGTCCAGACATAATCTTGGTCAGGCCATATTAGGACCATGTAGACTAATGTCTGAAATGGTCTTTTGAGGAAAGAACCATACAGCTTTGAGTGGACCTGTCCAGTCAGTGCAAGCATTTGTCAGTAATCGCGGAGCTCAACTCTGAACTTAAGGAGCTCAACTCGACGAACAGTACCAAAGAAAGGACATTTGGGTAGGCCGCATAAACTACTCAAACTGCCAGACCATCATTAAATTAAAACTAACTGAGAAAGAAAAGAAAATAGAGAAGAGAAAAAAAAAAATATCCACATAGTCCTCACATTCACAATAATTAAAATAATATAATACTTTACAAAGTAATCATGTCATTTTGTATGTAATATTCAACAATGTCAATGTTTATATAAAACTGGTATAATTTGATGATTTTACTGAATAATTATAATGTCAATTTTCAAGGTTTTATTACAAGGTTTAGCAGAGCGAGCAGCTCAATCCCATGCTTTTGTATCTTCTAAATAATCGGAAATTCTATAATACCCTTTTTTACAAAGTTTGGTTTTAATGAAGTTTTTAAATCGTTTAATGGGTAAGTTTCGAATGTCAATGGGAAGTTTGTTGTAAAAGCGTATACATTGACCCATGAACGAGTTGCTTACTCTGTGGAGACGAGTGTGATGTACAGCAAGGTTGTGTTTATTCCTGGTATTTAAATTATGAATATCGGACATTTTCTTAAAATTTGATATATTTTTCTGTACATACAATAGGTTTTCTAATATATATTGAGAAGCCTATATTCAGAATGCCTATTTCTTTGAATTTTTCTCGAAGGGAATCTCTCGGACCTAGGTTGTAAATGGCTCGAACAGCCCTTTTCTGTAGAACAAAGATAGTATTAATGTCCGAACAGGTTCCCCAGAGAAGAATCCCATATGACATAAGACTATGAAAATAACTAAAATAAACAATTCTGGCTGTATCTACGTCCGTTATCTGTCTAATTTTTTTAACAGCATAGGCGGCCGAACTTAGCCTTCCTGACAATTTTTCTATGTGTGGGCCCCATTGCAATTTACCGTCAATAGTGATTCCAAGAAAAACTGTCGACTCAACAGGGTTCAGTTCTATTCCATTAACTTGAACCTTGGTAGTTAGCTGCCTGACATTTGGCGTTGAAAATTTAATGAGTTTAGTCTTTTTTTCATTCAGGAGAAGATTATTTACATTAAACCAATGCACCACTTTAGAGAGTGCATCGTTAACTTGCTCAAAGTTGACTAACTGACGTTTGATTTTAAAAATAAGGGAAGTGTCATCTGCAAATAATACGATCTTGTGATTATCCCTTATATGGTAAGGTAACTCGTTTATATAAATCAAAAATAAGAAAGGACCTAGAATTGAACCCTGCGGAACGCCCATGGTGACCGCGGATCCTGAAGATCTCTTGCCATTAACATCGACCCTTTGAATTCTATTGTTCAGATAAGAAGTCAAAAGGTCGAGAGCCTTGTCCCTCATACCATAGTGGTACAGTTTCCTGATGAGTGTATCATGATTTACGCAATCGAAGGCCTTGGACAAGTCGCAGAAAATGCCAAGAGCATCTTGCGATTCCTCCCAGGCCTCGAATATGCTCTTCAGTAACTCCACGCCCGCGTCTGTAGTTGAACGACCCTTTGTAAAACCAAACTGTTTCAGATGTAGTAAATTAAGTGCATTGAAATGTCCTAACATTTGTTTCAAAATTAATTTTTCAAAGATTTTACTCAAAGTAGGTAATATCGAAATAGGCCGAAAATTTGTGGGATCAGTTGTGCTGCCAGATTTGAACAATGGAATCACTTTGCTAAGTTTCATCAGATCAGGAAATACACCAGATGCAATACAAGAGTTAAACAATTGCTAAAAAGGGTGAAATAACATCAATTTTTGAAGACATGGTATGTACTGATAACCCCCAAAGGTCAGCAGTTTTTTTCACATCAAGATCCTTAAAAGATTCTATAATGTCTTTAGCAGTAGCAATTTTGAATTCAAAAAGTTTTTCACATTCTGGTACACATTCTTTTAGTATTGAGTAAGCAGAAGTGGAGGATGACGATGACAGAGTTTTGGTTGTTAAAATGGGAATATTAGTGAAGAAATTTTCAAACTCAGTTGCCACCTCTACGTCTGCCTTAATATCTACATCATTAATTTTTAGATGGAAGTCACGATTCCGTACTGTCGTTCTTCCCGTTTCTGAATTAATAATATTCCAAGTTGTTTTAATTTTATTTCCAGAAGATATTATTTTATTTTTAATGTGAATGGCTTTTGCTGAGGAACAGGCTCTTTTAAGTTTTAGAATATTTCTTAACATATTCTTTAAAAGTTTCATCGTGGTTGTATGTTTTTTCATGATACAAGTCAAATAACCTTTGCCTACTTTTGTAAATACCTGGTGTTGCCCAATCACTAAATATAACGCGATCACAAACAGGCAATGTTTTTGGGGTGAAAACCTTCCTAAACTCACAATTGATGAGATTAAATAATAAAGTATAAGCTTTATCCGGGTCGTCGTGATAAGGCAAACCTGGTAGTTTTTCCATTAAATTATTTTTAAATTGTCCTAATCGACTTTTATTTACAGGAACAAAACTCACAAGTTTTCTTTGAGCTCTGACTGCTTTCTGAGGGAAAGTGACTAACTGGCCACAGTGATCAGAGTCCAACTCATTTATAATTAAATGGCTAGAAGGTTTTAAGTTTGTAAAAATATTGTCAATACAGGTAGCACTAGTGGCAGTTATTCTAGTCGGCTCGAAGAAAATATTGTACAAATTATATGACTTTAATAAAGTTATGAATTTATTTACTACAGCAGATTTTTCCAGTATATTAATGTTGAAATCTCCACAGACAACAACTGTTTTATTACTGTATTTGCGTACATATACATTATTAGATTGTGCTATACTAGTGAATACAAGTTTACTGTTATGTAGTTCTGTTATGTAGTTCCAGCTATTACACCATTTTATTTATTTATAAAGCAACACCTAGGCCTTAATATTGGTAGTATTACTCGTATCTACATTTATCTACGGTTTCAGGAATATAGCTGTTATAAACTCACTTGCATCCAAAGGAAATTATCTGGTAGGTCCTTAATAGGTATTTTGTCACGTTCTAGTTCCTCTTCTACATTTTTGCCTTTGCTATAATTCTCCATTTTATTTACAACATTACATTCAAAGGTACGTATTTTATACAATAAACAATAAACCAATCTGGAAAAATAGGGAAACAATTTCCTAACCTTTCGCTTGCTTTGACAGTTTGACACCTGTGTTGTTTGAAATTTGGTTTGACGCTATTGACAGTTGACCTTGACGTTTTTGTTTAATGAAATGCACAGAGTACTTATTATGTTGAAATGTTTTTTTTTCTTTTGGTTATGATTTTGACACTTTGTTGTTCTACTAGATCGAGACTAGATCCGAGCATTCTATCACAGTGAGCGTTCAAATCTGTTAATTCAACATGTGGTTCAACACGTCAAATTATGCATGGCTGTGCTGTGCTGGGCATGGCTGTTGTAAAACTTGTAGAGTAGAATAGATCAACCTATGGTCTAGTTCTAGCATACAGCAACTTTAGTCACCAGCGAGTCACATGCGATTTCTAAATCTCACATGTTATCGGTAGCGCTGAATCTGCAGTCAATATCTGGGTGTCGACGTAAAATTTTGAAATCGACGGCGACTAAAGTCGGTGCGAGTGTGCCTAACATAAAGCCTCTGACACACAGCCTTTACTCACTGCGATAAAGCTACGGTTTCCTAGAAACGCGGTGGGCGGTGGCCTCACCTGACGGCTGTCAGGAAAATGATGATGACAATGACAGTGGCAAAGATTTAAATCGTTAGGGTGTGGGCAAATCTAGCGATTTAAATCATTGCGGGAACGGGGAGGGGGGTTTGCTTAACGGTGACAACAACGCTCTCTAACTCTCTAGGAAACCACACCAACTTACTTTCTTATTCAACGTTTCAGTGACGTCAATCGCCTGTACAGTTTTAGAGGTATGAGGAACAGGGTGTAAAGTTCACTCATCCTCATTAGAAAAGGGGGATTCTCCGACCAGACGGCTGTTAAGTCTGACGGGCAACTGCTCGAAAGTTGATGTTTGTACTTTTAATGTCGATCGCGCGGTAAACTCTAATTGGGCGATGCAGGATTTGTGTGACGTCATGTCTTTTATGCGTTGTTACTATATGGCGGTGTAACCGCTACATCACTCCCATCCGGGAGGTCGATAGTGGGCTAAGTCACAAGACTTAGCCTTAGACTTTCACAGTGTCAGCTGTCAGCTGTGGTTCCAGCGAGTCGGAACCGGGTGCCGCACAGTTCACGGTGAGTCCGAACTGTCTGCAGTGATTGCGGCGATTGTGGTGATTGAGGTGATTGTAGTGATTGCGGTGATTCACCAGTGAGTCGGGGTGATCAGGCTGAGGGTAATGACCAGGAATGCGCGTTCGCTGCATGCTGGTGATCAGGATACCCGCTGTGTGACTCAGTGTGACTCGCCTCACGAAAGCTTGCGGGAGTGATGATGATGATGACGTTACACTGAAGTAAGTAGTTGCACGAAGGCTGCGTTGACGTTCATACTCGGGGTCACCAATTTAGAAGTACGACGAACAGGGTGTAAAGTTCACTCATCCTCATTAGAAAAGGGAGAATCCTCCGACCAGACGGGTGTTATATCTGGCGGGCAACTGCCGAAAGTTGATGTCGAGAGTTTGTACCTATAATGTCGATCGCGCGGTAAAGTCTAATTGCGCGATACAGGATTTGTGTGACGTCATGTCTTTGATGCGTAGTTCGTATGTGGCGGTGTAACCGCTACACAGTGGCGGATTCAGGATTTTCGTTTGGAAGGGGCTTGGCCCCGCGCTGACGGTAGGTTTTAACATAGTAAACAATTAAAAAAGCACATACCATTTTATTTTGTTAACGCAAAATACAATTTTGTCCGTCTCTGATTACTTTTCTCAAATTCCTCAATAAGTTCGTTAGGTTATAAAGACTACCAGAGATATCTTGGTGAATATACATAGCTACATGGCGGCCAAACCCGGCAGCGTGTTATGTTCTCATGTTAAAAAGTTTAATAAAAATTATATCAGGTTTACGTTAAGATTTGTCACAGAGGAACTCAGATAGCTTTTGGCGGGGGCTTGAGCCCCTTAGTGTGTGACAAACTATTCGCTGCGAATAGATTCATTCGCCACGAGTAGAATTCGCCGCGATTTGAATTGAGCATGTTTAATTTACGAAGTGTATACACTTCGTACTTCGTTCTCTCTACGTACTCGTATTCTATCCGAAGGGCCGTTAACGGCCCTTTATCCGCCGCGGATAAAGTGCCTTTAACGGCATACTAGTAGCTCTGCCTCGGCCCGGCTAGAGTGCCGTAAGCATTGTATTGTCAACGTCATTGCCACTGTCATTTGTTATTTTGTTTGATTGTTGAGGTTTGTCCACGTTTGCTCTAAACTTCAGTACCTAACCATAATGTTCAAAAATGCGAAATTTTGTTTTAATACATATTAATCTTTACTTCTAAAACTATTCTGTCGTATTATCGAGTACTATAATAATTGAATCTCCTAATTTTGAATGAAATAAAGTCATATGTCCTAAGTATGGTTTGTATATATATAAATGTGTACCTATTAGTCCGAATGTTCATTTATAATTAAATTGTTAGCCTTAAAACATTTGCTAAAAATTAGGTTTTAGTGGCAGAAACGATTTGCTGTAAATCCGACTCCACGCAGTCTCGTCTGCCCTACCCCTAGAGTGTAATTTAGAATCGCGTAGGCGCGGAGGGGCGAGGCGGCCCGTGAGTTGAGGAGCAGGTGGTTGCAACGCTCGCGGCCGCGGCTGAGGCTGGCCGGGTGGCCGGCCAGCAAGACGAAGCTGCGACGGTGAGCGTTAAATCATCTGCGACGATAAGCTCGCGTGGGACCGCTGGAACCCCGCAGCGCCGGAGCCGTGACAGAAACCATGCCTGCTGCATTTTGCATGCTCGCTAATTGCATGCTGCATGCTTGCTTACATACTATAATATGTTGCATGCTTTGCTTAGGTACATCCTACATGATGCATGCTTGCTTGCATGCTGCATGCAAATTGCATGCATGGTGTGGATTTAAACATGTGTTTTGAGGTGGTTCCCTGTCGTACTGATTACCCGTTGCGTTTTTTAAAAATAATATCTATTTTTTATAACCTTAATTTTAAAAACATTCAGTTCACGTCACTAGTATGTCGCAAACTGACGGCACTTATTACACTGCTGAGATAGAGTGACGTTAACGACACTTAATAAACTGCGGAGACGAGTGCCGTTAACGGTCCTCTATACACTGCCTTAATTTTATTCTCTGTGAATGTGCAGTATTGTACTTATCTATCTATATATATAAAAGGAGAAACTGATTCACTGACTGACATATCAACGCACAGCCGAAACTACTGGGACTAGGAACGTGAAATTTTCCACACAGCTTCCTTTAATAATGTTGGGGAGCACTAAGAAGGGGTTTTTGAAAATTCGACTTTTTAGGGGATGAAAAGGGGGGATTTCGATTGTATGCAAAATCTTATTCCTTGAGTTAATAGACTTGAAACTTTGCACGAATACTTACCTAAGTAAATCATAAAGTTTGTCATTTTTAGTTTTTCTAAGCTACCCCCTAAACGGGGATTGGGGGGTGTCAAAGTTTGTATGAAAAAAAATTTACGCAAGGTCCGAATAACTTGAAACTCAGTATTTATACTTAAAATCGAAAATAAAGAATAATGCGTATCAAGGTTTTTCGGAAACAACCCCTAACGGGGTGAAAAGGGTTAAAATATTTTAATGACGGCAGCGATTTACTCATTTTTCGTCATGGGTGTCGTTTTCGTAGTTTTCGATAGTGCTAAAGCCGATAGTGAGGTCAAAATGTAAATCCAAGATGGCGGCTGCGAAAGTTTTCTTATTTTTCGTCATGGGCGTCGTTTTCGTAGTTTTCGATGGTGCTAAAGCCGATAATGAGGTCAAAATGTAAATCCAAGATGGCGGCTGCGAATTCTTTTTTATTTTCGTCATTGGTGTCGTTTTCGTAGTTTTCAAGGGTGCTAAAGCCGATAGTGACGTCAAAAAGTAAATCCAAGATGGCGGCTGTGAATATTTTCAAATTTTTCGTCATGGGTGTCGTTTTCGTAGTTTTGGATAGTGCTAAAGCCGATAGTGAGGTCAAAATGTAAATCCAAGATGGCGGCTGTGAATTATTTTTTATTTTTCGTCATTGGTGTCGTTTTCGAAGTTTTCAAGGGTACTAAAGCCGATAGTGACGTCAAAAAGTTAATCCAAGATGGCGGACGTGAATATTTAAAAAAAAAATCGACATGGGTGTCGTTTACATAGATTTCTAATGTGCGTAAGCCGAATGGGAGGTCTAAATGTAAATCCAAGATGGCGGCTGCGACAAATTTGTAATTTTTCGTCATGGGTGTCGCTTTCGTAGTTTTTGAGGGTGCTAAAGCCGATAGAGAGTACTTCGTACGAATACGTATCTTAGTAATAAATGGGGATTAGGGGTGTCAAAGTTTGTATGAAAGATTTTGTATGCGAGGTCAGATTTACTCGAAACTCAGTATTTATACTTAAAACCGAAAACAAAGAATAACGTGTTTCAATATTTTTCGGAAACAACCCCCCTACCGGGATGAAAAGGGTTGAAATATTTTATTTGCATCGCACTGACCTATATCAAGATACACGCAACGACATCAATTTTTTGGAATTTGCTATTCACAATTAGGCCCGATAGGTGACGCTGCAATCGAAGTTCAAGACGGTATTCTGTTCATGACACATGCACAATTTCTGAGCAGTACCTAAACTAACCTAACAAAAAGTACTAGGGTTTCATGAATTCACGTTAAAGTATTTCAATTATTAAACAATCAATCTGCCTAGCCTTTTCCCAATTATGTTAGGGTCGGCTTCCCGTGTAACCGGATGCAGCTGAATACCATTATTTTACTTGGAGCGACTGCCTATCTGACCTCCACAACCGAGTTACTGGGTAATACGATACCCCTTGGTAAGACTGGTTGTCAGACTTTCGGGCTTCTGACGACCCGTAACAACTGTCAAAGATCCATGAATGGCAGCCGGGACCAACGGCTTAACATGCTTTCCGAGGCATGGAGGAGTCTCGGTATGTCAAGATGGTCACCCATCCACATACCATCCACGGCAACCGTAGCTTAACCTGATGGGTGGACCCATGCGGCTGTTATTACTTAGTTTCCAGCTCCTCTACTATCAATTCATCAATTTCTATCATTAGACATCGTGCACTATTCTGAACAGTAACCTAACAAAAAGTACAATCATTACGTTATGCTACTAATAGGATTTGGCGATTTGGATTTAGGCGACAGATAGTTTATAACCTGGACAAAGAATACTTTTTATCCCGGTAGTACGTTTCCTTGGTTTTCCGACATCCACGCGAGCGAAGCCGCGGGAAAAAGCTAGTATTGTATATTACTCGCCGCGTGTGTGACAGGCAGGCACCGAGTATTATTCGCAGGGAATACAGCGAGTATTGGCTGTGGATGAGGCCTGTAGGTACAACAAAAACAGTAGGTATTTTGCATCGACGAGTGCGCGTGTTAAGTTGCTGGTTGCGTTTAAAAGATTTTATTATAATCTTAGTATAATTATTGTGAGGCGTTTTATCATGGATGAATCTTCGTGTAGTAGAAAAGCCAATCAAAACTGTGGAAAGATGATGGGATTTTCTTACTATCTATGATTGCCGAGGCCGAGGTTCTTGATCAAGCTTGGTAAGAGCCTCTTGTTGTACAGGCCTCATGAGAGCCCGGTCTGTTAAGGCTTTGCCATCGCGTAGGTATTTCCATTCTGTAGAAGGCCAGAAAGCAGGGGTGTGAAACTAATCGCGTATAGATTGGAAATCACTTTTTTTACTAAGGTCTTCCAATATATACAACAGTAGTACAATACGCAAACACTCGCCTATAGTTCGTAGTTGACCTAATTAACTCCCTTATTCCATACTATACAGTGAATTACAGTGCCAGTACACATACGGACTAATCGTGTATAGATTGCAGCAAATTGTGAACTGGTACCTACCTATTCAACTTGTTTGCGATGGTATGAACTTGGCGTTAGTACTAAATAGCCTGCCTGACGGCGAGCACCTTGGAAGTAGCTCTCGCCGGCCGCTGCCGCGGCACTGCTATCTCCGGACTCCGCTTGCTCAGCTCACGCGCGGTTGGTCACAGTTTAAACCTAACCTAACCCATCTCAGCCAGTTCACATTTTTGTTCGTTTTTATTTTTATTTTATTTCATTGAACTAATATATTATCCTAGTTAGAATCCGCATCCGCATCCGCGGATGTGAAAAAATCGGCATCCGCAACATCCCTGGTGCTAACAATGTCGAATTGTTACAATTGATGTGCGTGCGGTTAACTGTACGTGTGAAAGCTTTCACACTACCACAGATTATTTCTGTGACACTACCAAATCTATCCATAGGTATAGGCATAGCTATAGGTATACCTACCCTCGCGCAGCCGGCGCCGATTCGACGGACCGACCCGGGTCGGCTGCCCGAACGCCTGAGCGTGTGAAAAGGGACTTGAAATGAACTGGAATGGACCAGTACACTCGGAAGTTGAGCTTCAAGCTTCCGCTTGAGTTTTCGCATGATAAGAGAGGGTTTTAAGATTAATATAATTAATACAATATTATCTTTAAATTTTCTTGTTAAGTACAAGATTTTCATCTATAGGTAGACCTTTACAATTAACAAATTGTTGCATTTAAAGCGAAATTCTCGAAAACTATTGTACCTAGCAGTGAAGCCATTGATGTATTAAAAGCGGAGTGAATCTAATTTCGTTCATAGATACCTACAACTTTGTGTCGTGTGTGCCTACTACCAACTACTACCAACTTCCACAGATTACGCTATACTACCGTCATAGTATACGGTGTACCTACCTACTTACTATTTGAATAGGTAAACTCACCGTAGTCACCCACTGACCCACGTATCTACCTACTTACCTACCTGTACCCTAATTACGTAATACACGATCAATCAGAATTTAAATCGTTTTGAAACATATTGCAAATCCATTGCTTCATAAGTGCAAAAAAAAATTTGCTCAACAACGTAAATAACGCAATGCATATTATTGAACTGTCAAAATGAAACGGATTAGTCGGAATCGTTTACGAAAATGTTTTGCGTAAATAAATAGCATCAGTGATTCCCAAAGTGGTCCAGGTGGACCCCCAGGGGTCGACGCGACGGGGGTCTACGTTGGCGTGAAAATAAAATGGGGGTTCGCAAGTTGTAACTGGGGGTCTACGAAAATTTATTTGGTTTCTATAGTAAATAACAAAAATGTTGGCTTGGCTTTACCTATCAATGTAGGAAGATAACAAATTACTGACACAAAAAATTAATGGAGCATAAAAAATTCCATCCGGTGATTTTTGACAGGCTGTATTTCGGTGAAAAACGGTCGTATTGAAACTTTAAAAATAGCATTTTGAAGCTTTAAGATTCTCATTTTCAGGTTGTTGGCAAACTCTTTTTAGGAGCTATGGTTTACATGCAGTCCCAACAGATAGCGCAAAAAAATTATATTGCTTTCCATCGTTAGATCAAATCTTCACATTTTTTTACGAGTTTTGGGAATTTGGTAAAATGTAGCAGCAGGGGGTCCACCAAAACCAGGAAAATAACGAAAGTGGTCTACGAGAAAAAAAAGTTTGGGAACCTCTGAGATAGCTGATCAAAGTACCTACATGCTTGCCCCAGGTGCGTACTAACATAATGATGCGGAAGGCTGTTTGCCTAGGTAGATACAATTTTTTATTATTATTTGATTAAACTACTTTGTACTTTGCAAAGGAGATGTGTTTGTTGTATAAAAAAACAAAGACGAGTCATTAGAATTAGTCAGCGTATAATGTTCCCACTGCTGGGACACAGGTCTCCTCCACGGGCCGATACCACTGGGCCACCACTGTTTTAGTCTCAAATCTCAATACGCCATCTTGGTATTAAAATGTCACCACCTACCTTTTACATTTATTTAATATTTTTTAATTAGGTACAACGACAAAATAATTATTAAGTACACAGAATTTGCTTGAAAAAAGAAAATACCGTCCATTAAAATGATTTTGTTTCAGGCCCCGCTTTGTGAATTCCGTGCCTCGGGTATCTCCTTTATGAATGAATCCGTATTCTATGGAGTTTTAAAAATTCTATTTTGCGCGAGTCCCCGAGCAGCCGACCAACCTACTCGCTATTTCCAATTTCAATGCATCAGTAGGTACCTCCCTATTAAACATAGGTATATACATATAAGTAGAACCTTCGTTGAGATAGGTGGTATACCTGCTTATACCTACCTAATTGAGTTTAGGAAACTCTCAAGGGAAAAATATACTTTACATTTACGCAGATACGCTAAAAATATACGAAATTATTCGATTTTAAAACGCCTGCTACGTGGTCGCCAACCGCGTCCCTATAGAGGTGACCTTGGTGGTTTACAACCGTGTAGATGATAGTTTACGACCAAACGTTGAAACAACTTTGCCGGTCGCCAACCAAGGTCGCCTCTGTCGGTCTTAGGGCCTGTGCACACCACGTTTTAAACGTTTTTATCCTATAGAGCAGTTTGTAAGGTCTACAGGCTGCGCCTGACTTGCGTGCGTATCGCGTCAGTATCGCTACAAACGCGCCGTTAAAAACGTGGTGTGCATAGGCCCTAAAACACGTAAAATACCAATGATAGCTATGTGTACGTGTAGGTACCTAAACAGCAACATTAGAAAAGTAGGTATTTGAAAGACCTCAATTTGCTTATTTATCTAATAACTAAATAAATATAAAGATCGTTTCTTTGTCCAAAACATGAGTACCTATACACACACACAAGGCATGTAAGATGTTACAACTAAATTATATTACAGTCATGTGATATTATGTAGGTTATTATTACATTTAATCAAATAATTATTAATTCATCCATTATTCCATAGATTATTCAAATAATTATCAGTCCAAATTAGAATTTAAAAATTAAAATGTACCTACTACAGTGTCAACAACTCTAAATGTAGGTAATACAATTAGTCAATTGAATGTCAAATTAATTAGAAATACACAATTACCTTTATCATTCAGAAATTCGTTAGTAGTACTAAACTTACTTCAAGCACATAATATTATGTGTACCTATGTAGGTGGACCTATACCTTCCCACGTTTGAGGATCTTACTATTTCCTTCAAACATCATAGAACCGGAACATCAAACTTAGAAATGTTTGTTTCGATACAAAACGGGAGCATTATTAATTTGTCGCTATATTTACACAACGAAAGGTTATCTCTTGCGATGTAAATGCGTATTACAAGTCATGGCTAAGCAGATATCTTTAACTCGACATATGAATACCCAGTAGGTAGGCCAGCAAGCCAGTTGAGACTGTACCGTTATATTTATCAGACGGTTTTTATTTGTATTAATAATAGCAATGTCTTACATCTCGATTACTTACCTGCTTTGTTTTTCCTTCGGTGTAATAGTAAGCGCTCGAAATGCATTTGTTATGGACGACCGCTTTGTGTGCACTGTCAAAAAGGGGTGCTTAGAGTGTTTGAAGTTACCTCAATGTTCATGGTGCCCGACGGAAAACAAATGCTTCTCAAAGAACCTGCCGAAGTTCGGGGAGTTCTGCTCCAATAACACTATTATTCACGTAGATTACGGCTGTGAGTTTAGAAAGATACATTTAATAATTATTATTTATTCTTAAATACTTAAATTATCTATAGGTTTGTGTATGGACGATACTTTGTAAATTAACTTTATGATTATGCAATGGTATAGTTAATTTAACCATTATCCACATATCCTACGCAGAGATGAGTCGCTTCTTATTCTTCTTCTCGTGTTAATGAATTTAATTTTGTACGACCAGTAGGTACTTCAGGACAGGTCTATCGTTTGCCTCATTTAAGTTCTGGAGGGTTCAGTTAGTCTGCAGTCGCTCCATGTAAGTATTGGATTCAGCTGCATTCGATCGGATAGACTAGAAGCCTGCCTCTATAGATATTTACATATTCGGGATTTTCTGAAAAGCGTCTCTATATACCAGTTTACCAGTAGGTAGATACACTAAAGCTTATAGCTATGTTCGTCTCTAGTACCCTTCGTTCATGCACTTTCACAAGAGAAAGAGATGTCTATTGTAACAATCTTTGCATGACACTCTACTTTGAAAGTCTTCATAATAACATTACAGTGAGTTTCGAGGAGAATGCCGAGTGTTCGTGCGGCAAGGGCGATGTGGGGCGGAGTTGCTACCCGCCAGGTGTCACCGAGGGTCCCGAGTGTTCCGGCCGAGGTACCTGCGTCTGTGGCCAGTGCGTCTGCAATCCAAATCCTGATCCTAAGTTTCCGACCAAGGTAATGACTGGGTAGACTATTCGTCGATCCAACCATCCATCCATCCATCCCAGCAAAAATGTATGTTTATTTTTTGGCGGTTCTTGTACCTTAGACCTTTTTTTACTGATCAAGGTACAAAGTATTAATGATCTGAAGATTTGTCGGTCAACTTCTTTGGCAAAAATTCTGCTCCGTTTTCTACTAGGTATATCTGGTAAATTATAATAAAAGCTTGACCTCTAACTAAAACTATCTTTTTTCAGATGGTGATGGGTGAATACTGCGAGTTTGACAACTTCTCTTGTGACGATCCTAAATGCAACGAAGGACCATATTCTCTGATCAACCCAATTGTCGCGGAGAGCCCCTCTAATAATACAGACGTTGACATCCCAGCCTCATAACGATAAAACGAACGAACATTAACATAATTTTAAACTTTAATTAAACATTAAATATTTTTAATAATAATAAGAACTTTGGTAAGGTATAGGTATATTGTGTTTATTGCGTCCGAGAATAAATTTAGAATTCGTAATCATAATCGTGTTTGTTATTCAGTCACAAAGTAGGTACCGATTGCGAAAGGTCTGCGGTATCATATCAAAGTACAATGTGTAGATAACTAGGTAATTATGAGATTTACAAACAAAGCTGTGAATAACCCTTATACGTCGTATCTACCATCCTAAACCATCCCCAATAGTAAAAGAAACGAATCTACGTAGGTAGGTCGAGTCGAGATTTCTGTGTGGAGTGAAAAGTTCGCAGAATTTCTTTATAGCCAGCTAGCTATGTTTAGTTATGTTTTGAAGAATGCTCGGGTGGATGGCTGTGAACCGCGGCGGAGGCAATGAGGTTTTCAGGAGAAGCGTTGGAGCGAAGAAGCCGCGGCTCAATTAAGAAATTGATATGAGCCGGGCGTCTGTCGCGGATGGCTCATCGTTCTCAAGTACTGCCCGTTATGGTTACGCGAAATTAGATTTCAACGAGTCTATTTTCTCTCCCACAACGAGTTCACCTTTTATTTCCTCGATATTTATTGAACGCCTGCCTTAGATGTCGGACTTCGAGAGTCCCTCGCCAGTTATTATAGGCACAGTGTTTTTAATTGAAACGTGATAATAATAGGTGGATTTAATTGGGTAGTTCCTACTGATTACAAACACAATAGATTTTGTAACACAACTTGTAATCAATCGTAATAGCCGAGTTCGTTACACTGTCACTACTTCACTAGTTGCTATATAGTGTGAGTCTTCATAATGTGCATATATCGAAATGAGGAATACTAAGCTTAATTTTATCGACGGAAAAAATATATTAAAATACTTATACTTAAACAAAAAACGTTTTTATAGCATTTTTAAAATTCTTGTTCGCTGTGTTAACAAATCGGTATTAGTTTTAAACTAAATGATCTATCACTATTAACGAAATAACAAGGCGTTCTCATAAAATAAAAGATAAAGAAAAAACATCGCCCTCAATTTTAAATTCATCAATTTTACAATAAATGTAAATTTCAAAATAAAAGCCCCGATTACCTACCCTTTTTTTAAAGTTTAAATTATACTACATCGTATCTGCTTTCTAAAAGTAAAAATAGCATGTTTATAACTCAATCACAACATTTCCTATCAACTGTTAAAGAAATGCTTTGCACGTACTCACGCACGCTCGGCTACGTACCATACTTTAGCAGGTAGAGACCATTTTATTAGATTTTTTTATTTTTTTTTCCGTCGATAAAATTAAGCTAGTTTCTCTCATTTTGATATGTGCACTTTATGAAGACTCACACTGTATAGTTTCCTTAGTCGATTTTGTATGTTTCTACTACTGGAAATCTCCATCTTTCGCCAACTAGAACTTACTTTAGGCCTATTCCTAAAGTCACTTACATCTTTGAGTTTAGGGAATATAAGAATGGTTAATTTCGTCTCTTTAGAGGCAACGAACATAAATATACGCTGTAAATAAGTATACACAAATGTTCGAAACACGGTGTTCCCAATGACAGACTATGATTCTGATCTAATCTGTATCTTTCATCTGGTACAATTCAGGTCATTCGCAGCGCCACAGTAATGGTTTATTCTTCTCGACTTGCAGTTGCGACTGACCACAGTCTAGACGGATGGCAGAATAAGTTCAATAACTTGTCGGAAATCGTACACTTTGGTTTCCGTATAAACTTGTAACTTTGCGAACAAAACGGGCGTAGTATAGGCTGTAAGTTTTGTGGTCATAAACGCACTGACGACAAGACTGGACAATTTCCATCCTAGACAAGGTATAATTTATTTCTTTTCTTATCTTATCTTTTAAGGGAAAGTCGAATTTTCTTTTTATTAAAACTTTTTGGATGTAAACGGCAAAAGATACTCAATACCTTAAATACCTCCATAATAAAATAAAACTGTCACCACCGTAACCGAATTTGTGTTCAATAATTGTGGCGGAATGCGGCCCTCGAGGAGCTCGGAGTAGATTCGATTATGGAAGGAGCGCTTAAATTGTTTTAGTGTCGATCAGCATCATATACAAGGCGCTAGGTCGGTAGTCTGTACCACGTACTTCCTGTAAATTACACTACGTCCTTATGAAATTATTTGAAATTAATAAATGCCCGTGTCAGTGAGATATTGCATGGTAAAATATTGCTTATTGAAGTCGGTACCTAGTAAAACCAAACAAACAGTAGACGAAGTCATTACTAACTCAAACTGTCTACCATTGAATTCGTTCGAAAATATCTGATTACTTTGATTTTTGATGAATAACATTGTTAAGTATATAATCTTTCAAAAAATCTAATAAAAAGAAAATGTTCGAAACCTTCAGCTGTGAATGTCGACGTATAGATTACAGATAGATAACATTGTGGATCTAAGGAAAATTGTTTTCTTAAAACTCATTTTGAAGGCTATATAGGTAAGCCTATGAATCAGCATATTAATGTTCCCACTGCTGGGACACAGGCCTCCTCTCTGTGAGAGGGAGTGGGCCGTAATCTACCACGCGGGCCCAATGCGGGTTGGTAGATGTCACATGTCTTCGAATTTTTGGTTCTAAGACATGCCGGTTTCCTCACGATGTTTTCCTTCACCGTTTTGAGAGCAGGCATATAGGTAAGTATTATCATGCAAATAATATTCGAACCCATTCTATATTTATAAAAACTGTCGTCCATGGCGTAGCACGTGGTAAAGGTAATTGAATTCTATAATTTCTTTGCTAAACCTAATACTCATCTTGAAGCTATAATTTTCAGACCCAGTAGATTAAGTTATTGAAAATTACTCAGGACGTAATATAGTCAACTATAGTGTCTAAATAAATTTCGATGTCCACGGCGCCCGCGGGCGTATCGTGTCGCGAGCACTAACCTAACCTATGCGCGGTCACTACCGTACAGTTTTAGGTACTTATTATTTTCTAATTAAATTCACAAATGTATTTTAAAACACAAATTTTGTACCTAAAAGCTATCGTGCAATGCTCACTTCAAGTTATTTAATAATAACTTAATTACAAAATGATCTTACCAACAAATCTTGACTGTCTACGGCGTAGCACATAGTAAGGTATGAACTCCAGTATTCTATGTCCATGTGGTATGCATAAATAAATATTTTAAAACTTTTTGTAGCTTTGGAATAAAAACCTACATTACATTTTGGTTAAAAAATAAAGTAGTTAGTAAGTAACTTACGAAAACTAAATGTCTACGGGTCTACGGCGTAGCTCGTAGCATGACGTAGCAGGGTAGTCCAATACTTCAGGTATAACTTGAATTTTCCAAATTCCTGTAAAGCATCCATGATCACTAGAGCAAATAAAATTCTAAAGTTAGACATCTAACAGACTGAATAGGTTAAATATCTGAAAACGAATTTTACTATTGAGTAATTCGCGCGGAAACGTGATCGGACTTTCGAGCACGGAATAAGATGTCAATGGAGGCGGGCGGTGGATATATATTGCACAATAGGAGCCGAGATCACACATAATAATATGGCATTGGTATTCTGGAGTGGGGAAGAATGCGCGTTCCGCCGACGAGGCGGCGACTTCTCGGCGTGCCGCGTGCCCCGGCGTCAGCAACGGCCGCGGCTCGCGACCTCGCATCCCGCAGCCCGCCACCCTTCACTCTTCACTTCCTAATTGTTTTCCACGCGAATCTACTTATGAAACTTATGAACTAGTGACCACTGATCTTAGTTTACTTTATTACTTACATATTTGTAAGGAAATAATGAAAACATCGTAAAATGAATACATTTTTCATTCAGCGTATAAAATACGCTGACATTGACGGACGATTGGGTCGGTAACGTGTATATTTGGAATGCAAATTGATCTGATGAAAAAGACAAAGCCACGAAATTGAAAAACGATAGTTTAATTTTATATGAGTTGATGAATAATTTATCACAATTATATTGAGCATTGAACAACTTAGCCGTGAACTTTGGAACCGACATTATTATCATATTATGCAAAATAATTGCTCTCAGAAGGCCTATTCAGCTGTCATTGAAAGGAGAAGCATCTTCACTCCTTTTATGAAAACCTAAAGAAACAATTGAAGCTGCTTTCCTGCGTCCTCTTTGCTCGTTCACCGCTCATAATCATATTAAAGTGTCACCTCAGAAGCCAGAAGTAGAAACAAGTGTCAATCTCGGAGGCACAATCCTGAAGAATATTTAGCACGGAGGGATGAACCTTGAATATTCATGTGGCCGCACTCGTTGACTCTTGAGCGACAACGAGTTCTCTTTCACCTATTTGGCATGATTTAAATTATTTATAACAAACTGTGTGCGGCCCGGCAACGCGGCTTTTCCCCTGTAATTTGGTAAGCGTTTGTACGAAGCAGCCAACATGCGAGGCACGTAGGGAAATATCCTTTATACTGCTGAACATTCTATTAATACAAACATGATGAATAATTTTGTTTTAATAAAGGCGACGGTAAAACGGCTTATGCCTCCTTTTGAGTTTGTTTTTTAATTCATAATTTAAATATTTTGTTAGGATAAATATAATACGAGTACTAAGTGCGTGTGATATTTTTAGGGTTCCGTTCCCGTAGGGTGCCAAACGCAACCCTATTACTAAAATGCCTGCGACACGGTCGCCATCCGCGTCCCGACAGAGGTGACCTTGGTAGTTTACAATCATGTAGATGATGTTTACGACCAAACGTTGAAACAATTTTGCCGGTCGCAAACCAAGGTCACCTCTGTCGGGGACGCGGTTGGCAACCGTGTAGCTGTCAGTCTGTCTGGTCGCAGGCTGTATCTCATGAAATGTAATAAGTATATAGGGAGTTGATATTTTCACAGATGGTGTATTTCTATTGCCGCGCCATAACAAAAAAAAATAAAATTAAAGGGAGACCCCCTTTAATTTAATTTAATTTTATTACACAAGAAACGTATATTTTTATGGCGTTTTTTGCTAAATTTTGTACGGCGGTACGGAACCGTTCCCGTGCAAGTCCTACTCGCACTTGAATTTTTTTCTACTAACTTTCTCTATAAAAACATGGATCGCAATCTTTAATATTTTCCAGAATTTTTAAAGTCAATGTGTGATAAAGATGAGTCACAAAGCGACGTCGATCTCTTATCTGAGATTTTAGTGTTTGGTGCTTGAAACATTTCTTATCCATACAGCGAGCAGTGGCAGTAAATTGCAAACTTTTGCTATCTATATATAGATAGCAAAACTTTGCAATTTAAATGAAATTAATAATAAGCTACGAGTATATATACTCGTAGCTTATTATTAATTTCATTTATCTTTCATAAAGACTAATTCTGGGACAATATTTAACACAACCTCAAACAATATTGATAGATATTTTTCGAGTAGATATGCCATACAGTATGGCATATCTACCTACCACAAAAGCTCCTAGGAGTAACGTTAAAAAATAATAAATGCTTAGAAATGCGTTTTGAGGGGTATGCCGGAGAAAATGAACTTCATCATCATCATCATTTCACCACTGCCTGGACATGACATAGGCCTCCCCACGCACCGCCATTTCGATCGGTTCTGTATTTCTCGCATCCAGTGAGGCCTTTACTAAGTCATCGGTCCACTTTGTGTTTCAAAGCGTTTCAAGCGATTCAATATCTTATAAGTACTAACACTGCATAAGAAGAATGCTGGCTAAAGAAAACATATCACAGCATTTTCAGTCTCAATTTAACTTGTAGGTACTGTAATGACTTAATGACTGATCGATAACCCATTATGACGTCACAAGGAAGGTGTTTAAGTAGCACTTTGTACTAAGTTTAACAGGAAACCGTATAGTACTTAAAGCGCTTTTGTTCGCGTCATCGATCGGCTGCACCGCTTCTAGAGTGCATCGCCGGTGCAGGTTCGATTCCATTATCCCGCACTACCACATGCTCAAATTACAAGATGAAATTGATCATTACCTCAATAGGTAATGATCAATTTAGTTCAATAGGTACAAACTGACAGCATAACTTATTTATTATAGAACAAGTCATGTGCCTATTTAACCCCTTTAGGGAATGTATTTTCAAAAATCCTTCCTAAGTGCTCACTTTCATAATTTTTGGAACTCTTGTGCAAAACTTTATACTTACCACTACTACTTATTCCTTCTTACTATACTTTTCTAAGCATACTCAGCCGTTTATGCTGTGCGCGTTGTCTGTCAGTGAATGAATGAATTTAAGATTTTAGAAGAAGAGTAAAAGATGGCTTCTTCTTTTTCTTGTGGTTACTGACTAACCTGTTATCAGGGTTCTTATGGGCGTCTCACTTGGCTTCACATGCCGTCAATAAATGTCTCTCAATGCATGCCGGTTTCCTCACGATGTTTTCCCTACACCGTTTTAGAAGCAAGTGATAATTACACAGCACATGAATCCGAAAAGTCAGAGGTGCCTTGGGCTCAAACTTGGTAGTCCTACGGTCACACCACTAAGCTATCACGGCTGTTAGAAGATGGCTGAGAGTGAAGAAGATGAATGGTGTAATTAACGTAACTTTTAATACATAATGATGGGAACAAAAAGGTACTTTAAGCCATTAATTTGTGTCTAGGATTGCATATCAATGGGTCATACATATACAAGTTCAGAAAACAAACTTTCGATGAAGTTTGTAAACTTTTCCTAACGTTAAAAGACTGCAGCTGACAACTGAACTTATGAAAAACTATGTTAAGTATATTCCATGGGATAGTTGAAGTCGATCGCTACTTAGAGTTAGAAGGAGCGTGATCGTTCGGCTGACACAATGAAGTGGTTGGCGTGGAGGGTGGCGCGACTTGCGACGTATCATTGGTCGCGGCGGACGTAGAGCGCGGTCTGAACGTATAGCGGATGGCGGAATCGAAAAGGTTTTTTAGACTGCAACATATAATGGGTGTAGAAATAATTCCAATTCACGTACATAATTATCACATAATCTTTAAATAAAGATAAGATATGTACTACACTACTAGTACTAGGTAATGAAATAGAAGTATTTATTTTAGTTGATTCGTGTTGGCTGCTGAACTTGGATCGTGGGTCGAGAATAGTATTGTTGGATTTTTCCACTAGGAAATTCTCAAAAGTAGCCTCTATCAGAATTCCAATAAATCAGAACTGGTGTAAAGTTGGTGAAATGAAATGATGATGAAATTATTTTATTTTCTGTAAATAAGTTTGTACAAACACTTTAACACGTCAATAATATTTTATAAAGTAGATGAGGTGCACTGACCACCTCTGCTTACACCTGCTAGGAATGCCTTCTATACGTTTTTATATTTCAGGTAAGTAATAGGCATAATACCTTAGTCTGTTCTAAAAATGGAACAAAAAAAAAGTAAAAACTAAAAGTGTAAACAAACCTTATTTAGATTATTTTTAGGCATTACTCACTAAAGGGAATCAAAAACATATTCATCTGTAGATTTCAAGTTTTTGTTTCAATTACTGTTTAAGTACCATTATTAAAATGTAATCAAAGAATTATCAATTAAAGTTGAGGTTATAAAATTAATATGTTGTCAACTGAAAAATTAGAATAATCAAATCAAAGCACTCAATTTATAAGTGGCACTACAAATTGGCACCCACAGCCCACATGTACTATTCTGATAGATTTGTTTACATGTTCATCAGATACGTTTGAGGTCTATTCCAAACGTATCTAATGAAATAGGTACATTTGCGAATTTATAAATAGATACCTGTTCATCTATATGTAACTGCAAGGAATAAGCTTTCATTGAGTTGTAAGTAACCTAGTCTGTCGCAATCGATAAAAAAAAAGTAATAACCAAATCGCTAATCGCGTATAACAGGGACACGTTCGGCATAACTACGAGCGAAAGCCTTCACGCTCGCATCCGCACCCCCCGCGCGCCCCCGATCGTGCCGTCCTCTCAACCGCAAGAGTGCTGGCTGCGGGCGTCGAGTCAGCCGGAGGCCGTCGCGCCGCTGACATCGCACCGTCCCATGCAACAGCACTCGTTGCTCTCACAACCCAAGTTCTGCTAAGTGACTACAAGCTACAACCATGGACGTGGAGGAGTTCCGTATTCGCGGCAAGGAGATGGTGGACTACATCTGCACGTATATGAACACGCTGCAGACTCGTCGCGTGATACCGTCTGTGGAGCCGGGCTACTTGAGGAATGCGCTGCCGGCGGAGGCCCCGCACCTGCCTGAAGCATGGGACGACGTGATGAGTGACGTGGAGAACAAGATTATGCCGGGGGTCACGCACTGGCAGCACCCTCGGTTCCACGCGTACTTCCCGTCCGGCAACGGCTACCCCTCCATCCTGGGTGACATGCTGTCTGCTGGCATCGGCTGCATCGGATTCTCTTGGGTAAACTAATATGATACCTATGCCTTAATACCAAGATATGTACTCAAACTACCCGAATTACCAAATTAGTTTCGAACAATTAAATCGTGTTATCATATCTAACAGTTTTAAAACCCGGTGGGAACTTATTGTTGAACTTGCATAATCTTTCGAAACTGATTGATTACCAAAAACAAACCGCAGAGTGATTTGCCGTAATAGGTAGGAACTCAACTTTTTATTTGATATCGTTATCAAACTCGAAAAGTTATTATGTAAAAGATAAAAAACACTACAAAGTGAAAAATTACTTTTATTTCGGAAGTCGGTCTTTGGTTTTGAATTTTCGTTTTTTGCCACCGACTTCCGAAATTAAAGTTAATTTTCACTTTGTAGTGTTTTTTTTGGAAGTCGGTTTTTTTTTTGTAAAAAGTTTTTATTTTTAACTTTTTAGTTGTGTTACCTACCCCACACAAATTCGAATACCACTACCTGATATGCAAATAACAGTGACAGCAAGTTATCATCATATCGTCCATATAAACTAAGTGGGGAAAAATACGTATTCTTGAAACAAACTAAAAAACTATCCAAGCAAAGTTAATGAAATTTATATAGGACCAACTTGGGAGTTATATATACCCTTACAAACAAAAAAATAATTTTCAAAATCGGTCCACCATTGACGGAGATATCGGTGGTCATATATAAAAAAAAAAAACATACGCGACGAACATATAACCTCCTCCTTTTTACAAGTCGGTTAAAAATGAAAATTGAGACCCTTTATGATTTGTGTTCAAGGGCGGATCCAGGGGGGATATTGCAGACACTTCTTATCTGTCTGGCCCATATGCCCAGAAATAGATCCTAGATCCGCACTTGTTTGTTCCATACTTCCAAATCATTTTAAAATGTATTTACTTAACACAAAATTTAAAGATTTTTCATCGTGTAAAGTTTTTGTAACTTATTTTAACACAAAAAGACACTAAATAATAATCTAATGTTTGCCATCGTTCAAAATCAAATCTCAGCCTAGTTATTCAAACAAGGCTGTGAATCAGAACTTTTCGAACGTCAAAATTACATAAGACAGTCTCCCAAAAACACCCTCCTAGCTGTCACTACTTCCTCTTAGTGCTTTAGCTGGGAATAAATAATAAAAACACATATTATTGCTATCAAAAGATGTTACTTAATATTTTACAAAATTACACGAGGATTACTTAAAAATAACTGTACCAAGGCGAAAACGATCCTAATACACACATTAAACCAATCGACAGATTTGATTGGCGTGCAGTGAGAATGATGGATCGAATGATAATAAAGCGACGGCTATTAACTAGCTTCAGATTGATCTAACGTAATTTACTTGATTACTCTTATTCTAATCAGTACTTACTTATGTACTCAGATAAGAGATAGATCTTGTTGGACGAAAAAAAAATGGCATTAATACCAGTATATTAGGCTGTCTGTCCACCGGAGCCGAGAGGAGAGGAGAGGAGCGGAGATGTGTCAATATTAACCAATAGAATCAAAACTCGCTCCAGAGGTGCGATTCTATTGGTTAATTTTGGCACATCTCCGCTCCTCTCATCTCCTCTCCGCTCTAGTGGACAGGCAGCCTTATTGTCCTACTGCAGGGCAAAGGCCTTTTCTCTTACAGAAAAGGTAAGAAGAAGAAAGAAAGAAAGAAAAATTGCTTATAACAAAAAAAAAAATGTTTTATGTACGAGCACTAACCACGCTTGCTCAAGACGGGTTGGTGATTTCAGACTTATTGTAACTGTAAGTCCAGGTTTCCTCACGATGTTCTTCCTTCACCGATGTCGGTAATGTCCAAGATAAATTCAGAAAATGTGAAAATGAATGACCATTTAAAAACAATTTAGCCGTTTTGCGTGGATGTGACGCATATTTTTCCCCCACTTGTTCTTTTCGTGTATGTGTTCTCTGTTTGCGTCGAGGAGCTCGTAGCTAAGAAATAACAAGCCGCACTGGTCGATCCATCAGATTAAGCTACGCTTGCCGGGGTTGGTCAGTGGATGGGTGACCATCTTTACATACCGAGACTCCTCCGTGCCTCGGAAAGCACGATAAACCGTTGGTCCCGGCTGTCATTGGTGGATCCTTGACAGTCGTTACGAGTCGTCAGAAGCCCGAAAGTCTGACACCAGTCTTACCAAGGGGTATCGTATTACCCAGATATTGGGTTGTGGAGGTCAGATAGGCAGTCGCTCCATGTAAAATACTGGTATTCAGCTGCATCCGGTTAGACTGGAAGCCGACCCCAAAATAGTTGGGAAAAGGCTAGGAAGATTGATTGTTCTTTGTTTGCGTCATGTTTACCGAAAATAATCGTATAATTTTTCTTTTTTTTTCCTTGAGATTTTGTTAAATTTCGTGGGTTCCATGACCATGAACAGTTAAATGTGGTACGCAAAGATTTAGAACCAATGCCTTGATATTTTAAAACTTCAGTGGATGGGTTGTCAAGCCATCACTCACTGTGGTTACAGCGTTGTATTTAACGAAAATTTAGTTTTAATTAGAATTCTTTTGAACTATTTTAGTTAGTTAAATGTTCAAATATTTAGGTTTAAAGTTATAGTAAATTATTATTTTGTTAGTACTTACGTATAACAGACATAGAACGGGCCGAGGCAAAGACACCGATTGCAGCCGTATTGATTGTCTTGTAATTGGTGTTTTAAATAACTTACGCTACTGCTCATACTGCTGACCTTTTTGAGCCTAGCTAAACTACTAGCTAGCTTACTTTTAAACGCGTAAGTAATTTCTATTAGCCACGTCGATTAGATTTCACTTTTGTAAAAACTATGGAAACCACGGTAAGTACTCTTTTTTGTTCACTTAAATAAACAACGTTATTTTTTGTTTATACTAAACCTCTTAAGGGGTCATTCTACTCATCATTATGAACAACTTTCACTATGGGACCAAAGCTGAAATCGCAAAAAAAATCTGCTGTTCCATACATTTTGACGAGATATATGCGAACATAAATGTAGGGTAGGTACAACAGATATTTTTTCACGTTTTCAACTTTGGTCCTATAGTGAAAGTTGTTCATAATGATGAGTAGAATGACCCCTTAAGAGGTTTAGTATAAACAAAAAATAACGTTGTTTAATAATGTTCCCACTGCTGGGACACAGGCCTCTTCTCTGTAAGAGGGAGTGGCCTGTGATCTACCACGCGGGCCCAGTGTGGATTGGTAAATGTTACATGTCTTCGAATGTTTGGTTCAAAGACATGTCGGTTTCCTCTCGATGTTTTCCTTCACCGTTTTGAGAGCAGTAGTGATGAAATTATTTACACAAAGTAAAGCGCCTGCCTGGGTTCGAACCCACGACCTACAACTCGTAAGTCGGGGCCGTTACCACACTTACATAATTTCATATTAATTTTGTAAATCAATACTGAATTAAGATTTTACGCAAATACCTACCGTCATAAAGTAATTGTAGTAAAACCTAACCTAACGTAGCATACCTAGAGCTTTAGGTATTTTCGCCGAATTTTATAAGGATCACCTAAATAATGAGCCAATATTATAGATAATGCCATCCGCGAGGACGCGCCCCACTCCGCTCCGCTCCGTACTTAAAGTAAAGCTTACAGTACCGTAATCGCGGAGTGGGGCAAGTCTTCGTAGATGTCTGTAACTAATGTCATATAGGTACCAAAAATAATAAATAATTTAAAGGGACTTTTTCAGCAGTTAGGATGGGCAAATACATCTACTAAACAAAATAATTAAAAATGACAAGTAGAATTTTTATGCAGTAATCTGCAAGGTAAGTTATCCAGATCTTATCCAAAAAACCAATTGTGGGTGTGATGTGTGTGTGTGTGATGTGTGTGTGTGTGTGTGTGTGTGTGTAGTGTTGTCTTCTATCCAAATGTGGTGAAACAGATCATAAATGCGGTTCATGAAGATATGATTACCCATTGTAATCTGCGTTATAGGCGGTGTAACATTACATATATTATATTTTATAGTTTTCTTGGATTAAGCAAATAAATATTTGCGGTTGACATAATCATTCAAGGTTTCAAGGTTTGCTGAGACAGCAGACATCGTACTAGTAATTTGGTACTGAAGGTCGCTTTAACGTTGAACGATGATAATTACAACTTGTAATTTTGCGTTAACAAACTGCCTAATGTTTTTAAATCACCAAACAAAACCTCCACGTGACTGCGTGATTGATTCAGCCTAAATTTTCTTAACATGTAACTGTCCCAACCATTGATAGGTTTTATTATTAATAAACTGTGCCTAACCGTGTCTGTTATGGTATCAAACTAAAAGTCCAACTCGGCTTTTGGAACGAAGTTCCCTTTCGCGCGTTGCGAAAGGGGGCTAGACGGAAAAAATTGGGACCAAAAGTTGTAACGACACTTTTAATTTTCATTATAACGCCATCTGTGAGCGACCACAGGTACTAATTAGTGGCATGCCTTTGTGAGGTTCATTCCATAACTTCGTTCCATCCGGGTGTCCCTTGACACCATTGACACCTCTCAGCTTTTTTTTTTACAAAAATTTAATTGTTTCTAAGTCTACTATAGCACAACAATCATGAAAAGGTCCCCAAAAATAAAAGATTTTTAGGGTTTGCACTCAGAATCTCACAAACAGAAACAGTGACCCTCGACAATCTACTCGACTCGTAGCTGTCGCCGTAGCAAATGTTCCTGCGCTACGGCGTAGCGGGTTCAAATCCCGCTAGCCTAACGTTCAGGCACCGCAGACCGTGCCTATCTTTCGATAGTGACGATATTTCTATTTCTCGAAGCAGGAGAGATAACTTTGAATTTGTTAACAATGAATTAAGACCGGCACGTTAATCTTCTGTGTATTCTTATCTAATCTTTGAAAATGCCTAACATTTATTAAACTTGGTGTTATGTTTCGCAGGCGGCAAGTCCAGCTTGTACAGAACTAGAGATTATAATGCTGGATTGGATGGGTGAGTACACTTAATGATTCGGGAAAAATATATAATTTGGATTCTCATTTCATAAGTACAAATAAATCGCTGCATTAAATTAAAATATAGGAAGTACGTGGCTAAAAATAATATGACGAAAATACTTTAGCAAAGGACTAACGTCCTGCATCTTTAGTTTTGTTTATCCCGTAGCAATGCGTGCGTAGCCGCGTAGCTCCGTAGCCCGCGTAGCCCCGTAGCCCGCGTAGCCTCTGTGCCCGTAGCAAGTTAATTTGTTAGTAAATGGGGATGTTTCACGTATCTAATGTTTCCGATAGTTTAGTAGTACCTATTGTGTGACATAAACATTTTTCATACAGTAGCCTTTGACAGTGAATGATTCATTTATTTCAATAAATAGTCTTATGAATTCTAGTGCAGTTTTAATCAATTATCATCATTTAATTTGAGGAAAATAAGCAGCAGTTTATATTTGGGCAGTTTTGGTTTATATTTTTACTTCTCACTGAAAAGGTCCGATAACGTTGAAAAGTTATTAAATGAAGTAATGAAATTCCAGGTAAAGCAATTGGTTTACCACCAAACTTTTTAGCGCTCGAAGAAGGAAGCAAAGGTGGCGGCGTTATAGAGGTAAAAAGGCGTTTTACAACAATCATTTATTGTTTTTTTTTACCCGACTACTGATTTTTTTAATGGATTGTCTTATCCCCAATATTATTTCTAGGGATCGGCTAGCGAGTGTGTGCTAGTGTCAATGCTAGCAGCCCGAGCCAATGGTATCAAACGCCTCAAGCATCAGTTTCCCAACGTAGACGAAGGGCTTTTACTCTCCAAACTAATCGCCTACTGCTCCAAGGAGGCACATTCCTGTGTCGAAAAAGCTGCCATGATCTGCTTTGTTAAGCTACGCATCTTACAACCGGATGATAGCGGCTCTCTTCGAGGAGACACTTTAAAAGAAGTAAGTCGTAGATTATTGAGATTAAATTGATCTCTTTATAACACAATCAAATGTCTTAAAATTTTTTGGTTAAGTTCCCGTTTTTAACTGTTGCGTTATGATGATGCTCCCGTAACTTAAATTTCGAAATAAATCCTAAGGACCAACGAATATTCGAATAGGAGAAATGAAAAAAAGACATGGAACAAGTTACAATCCAATGAGCAGTGCATCCTTTTATTTGGCTTCTATTATTGTTTTTAAATGGAAGTGGACCATGCTATGGAGTGTAGGCTATACAGGAGTGGTGCAGATAGGCGGGCGGTAATTGAAGAAACAAGACGGCACCGAGCGCACGGGGCGGCGAGGCGACGACGGTGTCCCGCGTTTAATGACTCGCCCGTGGATGCCGGAAATACGTAGCGAGCCGAGCGGTAATGGAGCCGCATTGTGTGCCACTTTCTATGCCGCAAATATTGAAATTTCACGATATTGCCCGCTTATGAGAGGTCTCTTTAATTGCGAGCTTCAGAATACGTTTAAGATTATTAATATGCCTTTTCAATTTTGATTCGATTTACAGGATATCTTTTCAGTTTTATACAAACAAGTTTACTTATTTGTTTTCTATGCAGTATTAACAATGATTGTATTCTTATAGGCTATGGAGGAGGATGAAGAAGCCGGCCGTGTTCCATTCTTCGTTTCGATAACTTTGGGAACCACATCGTGCTGCTCCTTTGACAATCTCCCAGAGATCGGGCCCGTCGCCCGGAAATTTCCAAGTGTCTGGCTTCACGTAGACGCTGCTTATGCTGGCAGCTCTTTCCTATGCCCTGAACATAAATATCACCTCGCTGGGATCGAGTACGCCGACTCTTTCAACACTAATCCCAACAAACTTATGCTCACCAGCTTCGACTGCTCTCTTCTGTGGGTTACTAACCGATATCTGTTGACTTCGGCCCTCGTCGTCGACCCACTTTACTTGCAACATTGCTATGACCATACGGCCATCGATTATAGGCACTGGGGTGTGCCATTGAGCCGCCGCTTCCGTTCACTCAAGCTGTGGTTTATGTTACGAAGCTATGGAATCAGCGGCCTGCAGAAATACGTACGCCGTCATTGCGAACTTGCAAAATATTTTGAAAAACTCGTGAAAAAGGACGATAGATTCCAAGTCTGCAATCAAGTTAAGGTAAGACGTTTATCGATCTTGATGATATTATAAATTAATGCCGGTCGCGCGGACACATCAAAGATAGGACAGGGTGAGTTCAAGCAGAGCGATACAATCTTGTAAAATACAAATACCATAGTTCATTTAAAACCGATCTTTTGTCTTTGTAATTCTTGTGTAAGTCGATCTCAATTAAACATTTCTGATTTTCAGTTGGGACTGGTTTGTTTCCGCCTTGTGGGGAGCCCCGAGGATCCGGGAGAACAAATAGACGAGCTCAACAAGAAGTTGTTGACCAACATAAACGCGTCCGGCAAACTGCACATGGTGCCGGCTTCGGTCGGCGATCGATTCGTTATCCGCTTCTGTGTTGTGCAGCAACACGCCACGCGCGAAGACATCGGTAAGCCTGAGCTACTTATAGATTTGTAAATATTTTATTTGCGACTGATCCACCTACATGGAACGGGTTAGCAATTGGGCACCTACCACCTACCTACATTTTTCCTATGCCCGTGACTTTATGCTTCAATTTAGTACCATCCGTCAACGGTCAACGTCAACGATTGTGACGTTGCAAGTTATTATTGCGGTATTACCTGTTCTATACCTACTTATTATATACCGTAGTTATAAGGTAGGTACGTTCTGTTCTTGAAAGAATTTTTTATTATTTCAGAAATAGCATGGGACATTATAAACGACTTCGCTACGGAGCTTCTGGAAGGACCTGACAAAGAACGGGTATGCCATGATAGATTTTTAGATTGCTTTATTGACTAACCCCCTTACTAATAAACGTTGTATATCGCCTGAAAAGTTACACACCGATTTCTCTCTTTCAGTCGTCAGTAATTTGAGATTCGAAAGAAGAAGACAAAGCGTTGTGTAACTATACAGGCGATATACAACGTTTATTAGTAAGGGGGTTTGTCGTGAATCTGGTTCTTAAGGGTTTTGAGGAAGCTGAATGCGGGAAATAAAGTGAATGGTGCTATATATGCGATTGTGACCAACCAGTCGATGTACAAAAAGGCTCGACTGGGTACACAATGGTATGCTGGTGCCTACGCTTATGTACCTATAGAAGTGAATGTTGGGTGTGGAAAAAGAGGCATGAAAGTAGGATAATCCTGGTGTTGAAATGCGTTCCTTGTAAAGTATGTGTGGTTTAACTACACATGGTAGGTATTTAGGTAAATTGAGATAGGATGTAATAAGACAACGTTGCGGTTTAAAAGTAGATGTAGTGACAAAAACCGGACAAGGGCGACTTACAGGACTGGCGCCCTAACCGGGGAAATTTACGCAAAATTTTAGGCAAACTTTGCATTATTTTTAAACGGCGATTTTATTAATGGAACGTGTAGGGCATGGACAAGGCAGTATGTTAAAATGTATACCGTAAAAAGATAACCCCCACATAGGCTTACCAGATGAAAAAATCAACCGGAGAAAAGGCCTGATTTACATTGAAAAATCCTGAGATTTTTTACAGTTTGAGAAGTATCTCAAACGTACTTAACAATTTAAAAAAGTCGTAATATTATCGTTTATACACACTGCGGATCTCGCTCACGCGTTGCACATTGTTGCTTATCCATAATTAAAGAAAACCTTCGCATATTAAGTATGATAAACTGATTTGTACCTACTTGGATTATTACCAAAGGAAGATTAATTTTAGTTTGTTTAACTTTTTTTTAAAGAGATCTTTAGAAGAGCCGTATTTTATTGAAAATTCAAAAAATCCTGAGATTTGCTAAATCCAGCCGCAATCCTGAGAAGAGTCCAAAAATCCTGATATCTCAGGACAAATCCTGAGATAACCCATGAATGTGTTTAATTTTCTTGAAATTAGGTAAGATAGAGCTTATAAGTAAAGGTTAAACTAATTCTGTTACATTTTTGCTTGAACCGCTACTGCAAAAAAACATTTAATAATATCTAGTACATTATGTTAGTTTGTTGGATATCATATGAAAATAGCGCTCCGTAGCAACTGGACAGATTCGCAACTGGACAGATTCTCAGCTGGACAGTTTCGCAGCTGGATAGATTAGCAACTGGACAGAAAGTGTACAGTCCTTGACTTAATTAAAGTGAATAAATTCTTTCATCTATAGCCGGCTTAACTTAGCAAATGAAAATGGCTGAAAGGTAGGTTAGGTTAGGTTAGGTTAGAACTGTGACCACACAACGCCAGGGTCCGGTTAGGCACAAGAGAAAGTAATGTTTTGGGAATGTATTAATACTTATGCTTCAGCATTGCCATACAACGTGGCAATGCTGCCAGCATTTTGGGCACTTTTCCTGTTGGCAGCGATGCGGACGAATTTTTTGATGCCCTATGATCGTTTCCCCTTCTGTTTTATATACTTATATAATAATATATTATTATTATTTTAAAACTGTTAGTTTTTAAATCATGTGAATACGTGTGTGTACAAATAACTAGGCTGAGTTTGAATAAGTAATATGAAATCAAATGGTTTAATTGAAATAAATGTTTCATAGTTTATACAGTTATTTTTTCACACGACTATACTTTGTGCAGTTGCTAATCTGTCCAGCTGCGAAACTGTCCAGCTGAGAATCTGTCCAGTTGCGAATCTGTCCAGTTGCTACGGAGCGGAAAATAGGTAATTTAATGCAAAAAAATAGCCTCATTATCCTGACTTGACCTGATCCTGGCCCTGACCGTCGTGCGCGTATGACCAGATGTATGAACGCGAATTAAAAGGAGTATATTATATAAGGATCGTAGCAGGTGGTGTTCTATAATGACTATGGCACTACACGGACAGGAAGACTCCAGTTTATGGATGCTTCTTTATCGAAAGCTTTCGTTTTGGTGTCTTATGAACATCTTTGGGAGAAGCTGAGTGATCCTCACTCCCCGAGGAAATCATTAATGTTGTCCTGGTATAGGTACCAATCAAATCAATCTTGTAAGGGGGTGAACGTTGCGTCTGATGAGTACCTACAGGTAGGAGTGTGGTGTGATGGGTGGTTTAACATACCCCCGACTCTTCAACCTGTGCATCAATGATTTGATTGATGGGGTCTCAGTAGCACTGCAGTCGGCTGTACAATTCATTGCATCATTATTAACAATTTAAGCTATGGTGATGGTATGGTGTTGCGGTTTATGGAAGCTTGTTAGGAGATGTACAATGCAAAAAAAAATTGAGTTGCTGCTCCAACTGCGGATTTTTTAGTTGACACCGTCCCATCTGTTACACTAAATAGAATACAGCTTTTACGCTACTCCCACATCTCCGCCGCGAAACCGTGGCAGCGGAACCGCTGAACCAATTTCGCTGCCAATTCCGCTGCGAAACATGTCCACATTATGTCGCGAATCTATGCGGAACAAACGCGGAACCGCAAAAAACCGGCGGACTGCGCGCGGAGGTGTAAACGGTTTCCCAGCAGATTGGCGAAATCACGCGAGAAAGAGATAAAATCATAATCAAATCTGTACGACAGAGCAGGCAGTTTCGCTTCCGTTTCGCCTTTCGTACAACGGACAATTCATGGCGGAATTTTTGCGGTTCCGCTGCCACGGTTTCGCGGCGGAGATGTGGGAGCAGCGTAAGAGCGACGCAGGTTAAGTACTTGGGTCGCTGGGTCACGGAGGACTTCGCTGATGATGTAGACGTTCAGAGGGAACGATGGACATTGGCGGTCCGCGGGAACAGCTGGGTCGCAGGTTTAAAAATGCCCGAACGAGGTGAAGTGTACTATGTTCAGGGCATACTGCCAATCGTTTTATTCGTGCACCCTGTTCAGCTGTACTCAGTGGATACTCAATGCTCTACGTGTACCTACAATATAGTAACTATGTATTTTAGGATGTTGTTTTAGTTACCGAGATACTGTAGTGGGTTTGGCATGTTTATGGAAGCTCGGATTGATGGCTTTCATACCATCATGAGAATGAAAGCCGAAAGGCCTTCTTCCGTATTACACCCGATCCAAGCAAGCTCCAATAGCATTCTGAAAGTAATAGCGGACAGCTTAGGCTGTTAATTTTTCAGGCACTGGATTGCACTCCACGTGTCAATTTGATTTTCTTTGCCTTTTTTGTTGTTTTCTAACATAGTTCTTAAATATACTTACTAACACAAATATGGATATGGTCTGAAATAAAGTAATTATATACATATATGTATATATATTGTGCCTACCTACAAGGGAAAAAGTCGTGATTTTATGTATGTGTTATCAGGACTTGAACGAGGAGCGCGCTCGGCGCCACAAGGCTGCGCTGGCGCACAAGCGTTCTTTCTTCGTGCGCATGGTCAGTGACCCTAAGATCTACAACCCGGCGATCAACAAGACGCCTCCGCCGGTGCCCACCACCCCCTGCTCCCCGCCACCCTCCACTGCTGCGCCCGCCACGCCTGATACGCCCATTGACATGGAGAAGCTTCAGCCATCTACTCCGTGAGTAATCTTGTCATGATATTTTTGTTCGATCGGAAATGAGACAATAGGTGGTGGTCTCGTTTGAATTTACCTAATACTCGTATGTAAGGAGGCACCTAGTGCGAACAGTGACTACCGTAGCCTTTGCTTATAATGGATTGCTAGTGACGAGATATGTTTGGTTAGCCAGCCAGCCCCAACAGCCCGGCACGGCGACTGCCAGCAAGCCTGGCTCTGTGGTCGAAAAATTGCGTGCAAAGCGTGGTGACTGGTGAGTGCTACCTAAGACCAGTAGTCGACTGCGTAGAAATTGGGTAGATAGATCTTCATCTGATAGACTTCTATAGACAAAACTATTTTAATATTTTCTTTCAAATATTTAATCACTGCCTATTGTTTCTTGCAGGAAGCAATCGTCGTGGATCAGCTGGCCACTCGGATTCTTCTTCCAGAGCGTGGATAATGATGCTAATGATCTGCCATTGAGGTAAGCGCTAACATTCAGCAATAAAAAAATTGTCAATAGGTTATTTTCCAAATTACTCAGACACGACCACCAGTGACCAATATACCACGTACCTAGCTGATTTTTGTCGCCCACAAATAGTAGGTACCTATAATTATTCGTTGTTACAATGGAACACCCGTACCGCTCTAAAGTTCTCGTTACTCGCGGTGCCCGCACTTTGATATTTGATTGATAGCCTGTGCCATAGATGATTGCCACTTTGCAAAATTTTTTTCATAACCTGCGGAATTTAAGGATATTTTGGCGCCTGAATGATATTATCAGGTTGTTGATTAACATTTGTGAAATTGGCACAGAAATTGTATTCTTAGATGATGGCGGCGTTAGTTCCGATTTTAGCCGTGGGCCAAAATAACCTTGTATAATTTAGCTTGCTTTTTTACGTTATATTGAAGTTGTCTAAAAATGTTATTGTTCTGCTCCCCAGGTTCCGTCACTTGGACACGATGGTGCGCCTCAAGAGCCCGGGCACGACCAGCCGGCGCGGCTCCTCCCCGTGCGCCTCGCCAGAACATCGCGCGCCCTCCCCCTACCATTGACCGACCCCATGTAACCCTCACCCACATCACAATCACTTATCGCAGAAATAAATTATTATGTGAGCATTGAAAAGTTTGTGTTAGTTATTTTACCGTGGTGGGTTCTTTATTGTGTATCTAAACACACATTATTTTAATAAATTAAAGTTGCATAACGTGTCTGTCTGTGTGACCGCGTTGTTCCTCTTCACGCTATTTTGCCTTGAAGGTTTTAGTTTTTATGACACAGATATTGGGTATTTATTTATTTTTGTTTCTCATTCACAACTCACAACACACCACACACACATGTATGTCACAACATTTTATTTGATTTTGTCTAAATATTTTTTACTACTTACATTTAATTTATTATGTTAGTTCATTAGATCGGACGCACACTTCCCTGTCTTTCATATTGAAGCGTATGGCACTCGTGGGTTGCTGCTGAAAATCAGCGTCAGGTCACTTTGTGTTGCCATCTGACATTATGCTGAGCTGAGGCCCTTTTGGCATTATAATAATTGTTTTCTGTTTTTTTGAAGTGAAAACTTCTTTAGCGGCGTTGTGCACTTTTTTGGGGATGGGTAAAAAATGTTAAACTCTCGTCAGGACGTGACCGTAAGATCCGTTGCCTAGCAACCGACAAAGTAAATATCAAAATAAATAGTCTTTGACATTACGTAAAGATTGCGAGGTAAGAAATTTTACCCATATTGATGAGTAAAAAAAAGCAGTCAAAACATACTTCATGAAAAGTGTTTCAATAAATTGTTTATTTTTGTTAGACTATATTTTGAAACTAAATAAATATACTACTACTAATACTAATGAATATTGTATTTAACCACATACATTATAGTACTTTTAAACTGATAAATAAAGCAATTCGTGCGAAATTATTCCCTAACCATTACAAAATATTCAAAAATGCACAACGTTAATAATCAAGTTTTCACTTCTACCGGCACTCCCGGAGTGCACACGTTGTTGTTTTTTAGTTATAAGGTGTTTTGTTTTTATTGTAATACCAATAAACGCATTTTTCTTTCTTTCTTCTCAACTTCGCTACGGATTATGATGCGGTGTTCACCATCGTTTAGAGAATATTCCAGAAGGATAGGTAAGGTACACAATCAATCTTCCTAGCCTTTATCCCAACTATCTTGGGGTCGGCTTCCAGTCTAACCGGATGCAGCTGAATACCAGTATTTTACATGGAGCGACTGCCTATCTAACCTCCACAACCCAGTAACTGGGTAATACGATACCCCTTGGTAAGACTGGTGTCAGACTTTCGGGCTTCTGACGACTCGTAACAACTGTCAAAGTTCCACAAATGACAGCCGGGACCAACGGCTTAACGTGCTTTCTGAGGCACGGAGGAGTCTCGGAAAGCACGTAAGACGATAGGTAAGGTACACAATGATGGCAAATAAATCTCGATGTTATGTCAAGTCGTAAAAACCGCTAGTTGAAAAGAACATTGTTGTCTTTGAAGGGTACACCAGTCAACGGCTCGAACTCGTTGGTGGACGTGACTTACGCATGCTAATATTAGTCTAACTAAGTATTTATTTATTTCATTTTATTTATCTAGTTTTTATTAATTTATTTAGTGATGAAATAGACGATGATTTATAACGAGACTTTTGTGCGTCTACAATAGTCTATATATTATTATGGAAAGGTACTGGATGTACCTATTTACTCAAAGTAAAGTTCTTTGATTTGAACTATGAATATATTATCTATCCCTGTACGGTTCCATTTTGCCATTTTCTTACTACATAAGTTATTTATTTACGCCCAAAGATGAGTTAAAATTAGTGTTGAAGAAATAAGGAAGTTTTGACTCTCATAACTTCCTAACAAATTGATCCAATTCTGCTTCCAAGGGTTATTATCTAGCCTGTATGGAAGCAGAATTGAAAAAAAAAAGCACAATAAAAAAAATCTGGACAAGACCAATTGATATCATTTTTAGTTTTGAACGTACACCGTTAAACAGACGAGTAATCACTATTTGTATGGAAGAATGACCGACTATAGCGTACCTTTAATCCCAACTTTATATTATAAATGCGAAAGTATGTTTGTTTGTTTGTTATCTACGCTTTCGCGCAAAAAAATTGTAGTTACCTCACACATAACATACCTGTCGCGTACGACAGGTATGTGCCCGGCCCAGTTCTCGCTGGTTGGTCGCAGTTGCTACAGCCTTGTGGCTGTATTTCAGAGCAAGTTGCTGATGGATATGTCTATGCAAGTACTCTTTGTTATCTGGATGAGAACACCCGGAGATAATGTGTCGAATTGATTCTCTCGGACGCGTATTTACGTTTCCGTGTGCAATAGGTTTCAAGGCAGTGCTGCCTGCACTACCTTGAAACACGCACGGATTTGTTACGATAACTCCCTTCCAAATGCGTGTTCAATTTAAGGCACGCGTCCTCCAATCGCGCACGGGTTTGCACAGCAAAATATTCTTCCAAACACGTGTTCAAGGCCATGCATGGAACTAAGTCCTTCAATCGCGCACAGGTTTGCAAGGATCATGCGCCTTTATAAGCGCCACAAATCCGAGTTTTTTACGTGGGCTGTGTTTGATGAATGTACAATAAAACTCAAACAAAGTCTTTGATTTTTTATCAGGATAAAAATAAATCTATGAGTATGGTACCTATTGTAAATTTATAAGATAATTTATCGTAGATACATGAAATAATAATTTTATTAAAAACAATGTTTTTTTGGCAGGAAACTCATCATCTCATTATTATATAGTTAATATTTGATGCAATATTGAGAACACGTTTTCTTTTTTCAGTGTCCAACCTGTACCCTAATTACGTAACATACGATCAATCAGAATCTGAATCGTTTTGAAACAGATTGCTCCATCCATTGCTTCAAAAGATCGAAAATAAATTACGTAATACGTACGTAAATAACGCAATGAATATTGTTGAACTGTCAAAATGAAACAAATTAATCGGAATGGTTTACGAAAATGTGTTGCGTAATTAGATAGCAGGTTGGTCATCCAATATATATAATAATATAAGGTCGTCTAATGGTATAATTAAACTTTGCTTGTAAAGTACCTAGTAATTATTTATCACTAGGACAAGATAAAGTGTTAATTGTTCACAATATTACCAATTTATCTTTGAATAGTTCCAAAATCTAGTATTTAATTGGTATAATTAAACTTTGCTTGTAAAGTAGGTAGTAATTATTTATCACTAGACCAAGATAATGTGTTAATTGTTCACAATATTACCAATTTATCTTTGAATAGTTCCATAATCTAGTATTTCATTATTTGAAACCATACTATTCTTAAAACCTGCACAGTGGAAAAATAAACGAATGCGACTGTGGCGAGATGCGAGCGGTGAAGCTTACGTTCGATGCAATGCCTTCGGACACGGACCTAACACGTGTTCGGAAGACGAGTTGCGTTGCAAACCCGTGCACGATTGGACGACGCGCAAACTTTTTGGCTTAGTTCCATGCATTGCCTCGAACACGTGATTGGAAGAACAGTTTGCGGTGCAAACCCGTGCGCGATTGGAGGACGACTCGCATTTGGAAGCGAATTATCGTAACATACCCGTGCGTGTTTCAAGGCAGTGCTGCCTCCTATTGCACACGGAAACGTAAATACGCCTCCCGGACGGTGGCATGCCCGAAAGATGTCAACCGTCCTTCAAAATGAATCTCCGGTAATTGTTCGTCATCATAACTTCTTCCATAATTGCACAGACAGAACCTTTGGTTTCCCCAAAGACGTCACCAAAACGCAGCCAGGCTACGGTCTATGTAGGGCCCGGAAGTAGCATCCGTGAAGCTCCTTACTCTGTCTACCTCCCTGCGATCGTTAGTGTCAAGCACTACAGGCTTGCGCCAGTTCTCTTTAGTGAAGCGGGGTGAGACCATAAGGGTCTCACCCCGCTTCACTAAAGAGAACTGACTATCGCGTCCACATCTCGATGCTACCCCACGTCGCGCGTCGGCTTCTAGGAAATATTTACTGAGACTGCATATTTCGCGATTGTGAAGCATTTAAAAAGTCTGGACCTCCACACTTTCGCGGGATATACAGTCTCATTACCGATGACCGTGGGTGAAGCATTCGATATGCAGTCAGCAGTGTACGGACCCTCCTATCCAGGGCGTCGAATTCGGTCTGAGTCCATTTGAGTACACCGAAAGAGTACATTAGAAAAAACCGGCTTGACCCAACCGTTGCAGGCCTTGATTCCGCCAGATAGAAAGTACTAAATAAATAAATAATAAATAATAAAAAATCGTTTATTCTCTCGCCACAATATAACAAAAAACAAAGCTATGACAGTTGTATAAATACATATTTGTTATTTAGTATTGTGGGAGACTGGTGCCTAAACTAGGCTCGAGGTCTGTATTTCAGGACACCAGGATCTCACCACGGAGGACTATTGAATACTTTCTTCAGGCGGCCTAAGAAGCGCTCCTTCAACGATTGCTTCATGTCAGTAACATTGATGCCCAACTCTCCGACATACCCAAATACTTATAGGTTTCAAATGAAAGAAAGAAAGAAAGAAAAACATTTATTGGGACACAGTTCGTGAAACACAAAATAAAACAAAATAAAAAAAGTAAAAATACCAAATCTTTTGACAATAGGTGTGTGCCTGCCCAGGGGGCCAAGTCCATAGATAATACACTTAAATACGGGCCAAGTCTACTAATAAACAAGCCTACTAATTTACAAACGTCACAATGCTGTCGATGGTGAGTTTTTGACAGATTTGCCATACAAAATCTGTCAAAAACTCACCATCGAGAGACCATTGTGACGTTTGTGTTATCCGAATATCCGTCGAAAATATTAACCGGATATAATTTGTTTTACTATTCGGATAAAACGAATAATACGGATGGTTACTTTTGTTCCTTTCCTATATTATTTTTTTCTTTTTCTTAGTGTTTTAATAAAATAGGTATTCGCAATCGTGACAATTTATGTTATGTCTTCAAAAATCAATCTAATGACACAATTTATATAGCACAGAGCTAGACTTCAGTTGCCGCAGTAGAAACTGAAATATCATTTACTTTAACAGAGAAAATAAGCAAAGAGATCGAAAGAACCATGCCAAAATCACCATCAACGTCCACTGCAGCTGATCGCAGTTGCAGTGAACGTAGTGCTGTTAAAGTAAATGATTTTTTGAAGTAATGATCATCATCGTTGTCATCAACTGACGTCAAGTATAAGCTGATGAGTATCAGCTCACAAAAATAAAATAAAATAAAAATAAAAAAATAAAAAGTTTATTGAGGTAAAAAGGTAAAACACTAAATACAAATTTGCTTAAATCTACGAAAAATTCAGATGTGTTATGTGCCTGAACTAGGTCATCCTGTGTTTCAGGCGTGGCAAGGTATCATATTTCTAAATAATCACATTAATTATAAAATCTAGTAGGTATGTAAAATGGTGTAAATAGTACAATAAAACTAAAAATCTTAGTACCTATCCTAACTTAGCTAAAATTAATTAGTACAAATACAATTTTTATTTAAGTACAACTAATAATTTCTCTGTATCTTCATAGGACATACTTTGGAGAGCTTTCTTGAGAGTTCTTTTGCAATTTATATAATTAAGAGAATAAATGTTGGCTCTAGCATTTAGTCTGTTATAAAGTAGTGGTCCTAGGAAGACAAAAAATTTGGCTGCGAAAGCATGTTTTGTACTTTTTGTAGGGCAAACTATATCTTTCCGTCTCTTTTTAGTAAATTCAGTGCTATATGGGAGGGCTGCGTGCTGTTTTAATACGATGCTCATTATGAATAACTGTCGAGCTGTTAGTACTTCACAGGATTTATAGAGTAGGTTAGTAGGAAAAAGGAAAGGGCGGCCAGTAGACACCTTGAGAATCGCTCTTTGAGCTCTCTCGATAGGTAGTAGCAAACTTTTACCTGCTCCACCCCAAGAGGTGATGCAGTACGTCAAAATTGACTGGCAGAGAGCAAGATAAACTCGCCTAATTAATGTTGGGTCTGCAATATAACTTAGTTTTTTGAAAATGAATATAAGCTTACGCATTCTATTATTTAAGGCTTCTATGTGTTGTTTAAAAGATAAGGTTTCATCTATTATAATACCCAGATATTTTATTTGATTAGTTATATTAATATTAGGACACGTAAGGAGGCAATCTGCCGGGGCCATACAACAGTGAGCATACATCGTCGAGGGCAAAACAGATGTTTGTTTGCGCATTGAAAACTTAATATAATTTGTCTTAGCCGCATTTAGTGTTAGTGAGTTATGCTGAAGCCACTTATTTACAATATTAAAACCGTGTTGCGCAAACTTGTAGACTTCATGTTCCGATTCAGCAGAAAAAAGGAGGGCAGTGTCATCAGCGTAAGATATTATAGTGCCGTGCTCTAGGTTTAGATTACAGAGGTCATTTATGTATATCAAAAATAGAGTAGGCCCTAAAATACTTCCTTGGGGCACACCAAAAGACGTGTTTTTTTCGTCTGCGCTGAGAACATTGCCAATTTTAACGCACTGGGTTCGGTCTTCTAAGTAACTTTTGAGAAGTTTCAGTTGAATGCCTCTTATGCCCATTGTCTCAAGCTTGCGCAACAGAATAGGAATGGAGACTGTGTCAAAAGCTTTGGCGAGGTCCAGGAAAACTCCAACTGTGTGGTTACCCTTGTCAAGTTCTTGGGCTAGATAGTCAGTCAGATGATGTACGGCATCGGCAGTTGAAACTTTAGGTCTAAATCCATATTGACGGTCCGACAAAATTGATTTATCCTCCAGATATCTAAACAATCTTTTATTTATGATTTTTTCTAAAATTTTTGACATAGAACACAGTAAAGAAATTGGTCTATAATTTGTTACTTCCTGTTTACTGCCTGTTTTGTATACAGGGACAATAACTGCTTTTTTGAGGCACTCGGGAAAAATACCCAAGGACAGGCACATTCGGAAAATATAAGTCAGCGGTGGTACCAAAATAGTCTTGAATTGTTTGATGATTTTATTTGATATATTATCCCAACCAACTGCACAGTCGTCTTTCAAAGTCATGATTATTCTTTCTACTTCAGTTTCGTCAGTATCTAGCAGGGCGAAGGATGTTAAGGTGGGATTACATGCAAAAGGCGTGCTTGTTAGAAAGTGTGATTGAACCCGATTTCTTTCTGCCAGATTCTTTCCGACGTTAACAAAGAAATTATTTGCTAAGTTAGCAGATGTTAGCGGTGTCGAGTGCGCTTTTAATAAACCTGAAGATGACTCATTTTGTTTCGAGGTATATGTTACATTTTTAATATATTTCCAGATCTGTTTACTATTTGTTCCAGCCTCTTCCAATGCAGTTTTATCGTAGTTGCTTTTAACCTTTTTAAGGAGATCATTACAGAAATTACGATACCTTTTGTACGACAGCTGCAGTATTGCATTATCTGGATGAGATTTAGCCTTCATGTGCAGTTTATCTCTATGTTTCATACAACGAATAAGACCTGTCGTGATCCAGGGTTTTATGTTACAATTTTTACGGCTCAGTCTTGATATGTCTGTATTTTTCTGAATTGCATGTCGTATATTTTCTATTACATACAACATACAAAACTGCGGATCAGCAGAATTGTAGACTGGATCAAAGTTGATGACGCGTAAATCTTCTTCAAGTTTATTTATGTTTAATTTTGAAATTGTGCGAGTGTTTTGTTTAGGTAATTTACAGTTTATGATTAATAGGGCAGCATTATGATCGGTTATTGTTGAGTTAACAACAAGTGCAAGTGAAGGGAAATTCGATTTAAGCATGATATGGTCCAAGCAAGAGCCACTTTGATGTGTAGGAAAATTGTGTGCGGGGAGCAAGCCGTGAAAGGCGCATAGGTTGAGGTATTCCTGAGCAGATGCATCAGCACTCCCTGGAAGAATATTAATATTAATATCGCCAATTAAAATCGTGTTTTTGAAGGAAGACAGGTTTTGCAAGGTGTTATTCAGAGAGTTAGTAAAAGTGCTGATATTTTTAAAGGAGGGTGGCCGATATATTGCTAATATCGCAAATTCTGACAAAATTTTAACTAACAAACTGTTGCAGTCGACCGTATTAGGTTCCTCAAAAGAAACATTTAAATAACTTTTGACATAAACTATCACCCCATCATTTTGATTGAAATTTATACTACTTTTGTACATAGTATATCCCGTGATTTGCGGTATGTTATATTGCTTAGCAAGCCAACATTCGGTAAAAACAATTATGTCACAAGCCATGTTTATCCGTTGTTGAAAAGTGCAAAAACTATCAAAGTTCTTATATATGCTACGAATATTTTGTGTTAGTATGGTTAAGGGAGTTTTATAGCCGGAAATATATTGTTTGCATTGTTCCGCTTCACAGAGTTTAGACTCGGATACAGAGAAATTATCTAAGTCATTAATTATCGTGTCAATCATATTAAATAAAAAGAATAGAAAGCGAAAAATGTAAAATAAAAATTAAGTAAAAGGTCTAAAATAACTTATAAACGGCGCTCTTAGGCGCCTCCATAATCAACAGAATTAACGTATCTTTTCTCGGCCATTATTTTCGCCGGGCAGTCAGTAGCGCCTGTTATGTGATTGTCTGGCTTTTTGAAATGCGAGCAAGTAGCGCATTTTGGTTCATTTGCCTTCTTTGGACAGTCTTTGATCGAGTGACCCTGATCACCACAATGGCCGCAGGTGTAAGATGTCTTTCGACATGACTTGGCAGCATGTCCATACTGCTGACACTTATAGCAGCGTGTGACTAAAGTGAAGTCTCTGACAGGACACGATGACCAATTAACAAAAACACGTTCTTTAGACATCAGGGCTTTTCGAATGACCGGAGATACTTCTACGATATAATTGCAGGTCTCGGCGTCCTTCTTACCTGACTTATGGCTTAGCTTTATAGAGGTCAAGAATGACTCAACATTGCAGTCCTGAAGTTTTTCGGCTAAGTTTTGATGGTACAAACATGTGAAGACTTCATTTTCTGTCATGGATGTCGGCACTCCTATGATGACTACTCTGGGCTTTCTTTTATGAGGCTCGTCGATGGTTAGACCCGACTTTGTGAGCTGCACCGATTGTCTCAGCTTTTCAATATCTTCCTTCGTCTCGGTGCTGATAATCACTCCGCCGTTTTTAGTCTTGCGTAAGCCCCTCACGTGAAGTTGCATTGTTTCTGGGCAAATTATTTTTTGGACCAGACATTTTGTCTCATCACTGGTCTTCAATTTGTCGTTCGGATAGATAGCCACTGAACTTAAGTTAATTGGCTGTATGTAATTGTTGGCTCCTTTCTTTACCATATCAGAAAAAGACGGTCCTTGGGCAGGTTTCAATGAATCTCCGATTCTCGACTTGAGCTCCTGTAGCTGCTGCGAAAGGTCAAGTTGGTTTTCTAAATTTATGAGGGCATGGTGGAATTGGACGGCTTTTGCTTTGATGGACTGGTACTGGACGGCCATTTGCGACGTTCCATGGCCAACCTTCCGGCATAGGGCATTGATGCGTAATTTCTGGTCCATGTTCAGCTTGCCATCAGCTGCAATAGCGCAAACCTCCTTCAGGCTCTGTTCAATATTGGTCATCCAATTTTGGACTTCTGTCGTCGGTATAGCATCGAGGTCATTGTTTCTTTGACTCGGCGCTTGAGGGGGAGCAGCGGGTACGGCTGCGGGCACGGGTGTAGCTGGTGGGGAGCGGGCACACCTACTTCTAGGACTGAAGGGACTCTCCTCCATTGTGAAACAGTTTATTTACTTGCTAATCATGGATCATCGTCAACCAAACACACACTTTTCACAAACCTACGTTAATTTCCGACACAGTTTGCGTAATTACCGGCTATTGCACTAAAAACTAGGTCACGACTTCGCAAGTGATTATTTGTTTATTTCAATTAATTGTTCGACACGTCTGTTCACCACGACAATGCAAATCTAATCCAAATAAACAAAGAAGATTTAGAAACTGTTTGCCAAGAATAGATGGCACATACCAAGAAAAAAGATCTTAGTCAAGTAAACAACCTCGATCCCCATCACAATCCTCCAACCAGCGTCGAAGCTAAAAAGTTAAAGAGTAAGGTAATAAAAAACGGGTCTCCCTTGTTTCATCTAAAAGAAATTGACAAATTATCACTTCCCAAACAATTTTCTGCATAATTTCATTTGCCAAATTATTACTTAGCAAATAAACTCTTCACAATTAATTGTAACGCAAACCTAATGTTTGGCAAGTGAACGTTTAAACAATAACTTGCTTACCAACAAGTACTTTTACCAATTTTAATTAAGTCAAATATTTCAGTTGGTATAACATATTTTACGCAAAATAAAATAAGCCAAATACTCAATTTCGCTAGTTTTCAATTTACGAAAAAAAATCGATACGATGTGGGTGTAGTAGGGTGGGGAAACACCATGGGACATCTTAAGAGCATTGTCCTTGACCTTGATGTTATTGATCTAGATGTCAAGCAGCAGGCAGGCAAGCAGGCATGCAGCATGCAAGCAGGCAAGCAGCATGCAAATAAACATGCAAGCAGGCATGCAACATGCAAGCAGGCATGCAACATGCAAGCAGGCATGCAACATGCAGCAAGCATTGTTTCTGTCACGGCTCCGGCGCTGCGGGGTTTGGGCGGCTCCACGCGAGCTTATCGTCGCAGATGGTTTTAACGCTCACCACCGCAGCTTCGGCTTGCTGACCGGCTTCGCCGGCCAGCCTCAGCCCCGGCGGCGGGCCTTCAAACCACCTGCTCCTCAGCTCGCGGGCCGCCTCGCTCCTCCGCGCCTACGCGGGTTTAAATTACACTCTAGGGGTGGGGCAGACAAGACTACGTGGAGTCGGTTTTGCAGCGATTCGTTTCTGTGTATTTGTTTTACGACAAACAGTTGGTCGGAGACAAAAATTACCAAGACGCTTTTAGCCTTACATAAACTTACAAAGAAGTACGCAAATAACATCGCATACAAATGATTATATTAAAATTAAAGCGCATTTTTTAATTATATATAATTACCAAAAAATCTTAATTTTGTCTTTATATATTTTGTCATAACAAATCAATTGACTAAATGTTTATTGTCTAAAGATAGTTTGCTGTAATAAATCATTTGGTTAAAGACCAAATGCCTTAATGACATTATCCTTGGTAATATTCTGCCAAGTAAAAATTTGACCAAATGAAAATGTGCGTACTAAAATCATTCCAAATATTGCATTGGTATAAAAAAAGGTTGCTAAAATTTGTTTGGATAATGAAAATTTGTCAAAATCCTTTAGGCAAAACGGGGGGATCCCGGGTAAACAATCTGACACTGACAGGTTATCGTAACACTGGTGATAGTTTTATGGAATCCGCGAGCTGGGTGCCCACGGATTCCACAATCTCTCCTCGCTTTACATGCATGGCCGCACATTTGTCCACACCATATTCCTTCCTGATGGATCTACTGAAAGTTTCAGCTAGTTTCTGTAGCTCCATCAGTTGCAAATTGTTGGGGGCAAAGAGTTTCAGGTAATCCATGTAGAGGAGGTGAGATATAAAATGACCACCTCTCTTTAGCCGATAGCCAAGGCCTGAATCCTACAGCAGTGTGCTTAGAGGATTCAGGGTTAAGCAGAACCAAAGCGGACTCAAACTATCGCCCCGAAATATGCCTCGCTCGATCCTTATCGGTTCGCTATTCCTATGTATATTTCGACATCCTAGATAGCGAAGGACCATCCTCCATTGCCCCTTTTACGACATTAGGAAGGTGCGCAGAGTTGCATCTACTTTATACAACTCCAGCACCCTCATGAGCCATGGCATCGAGTCATAGGCCGTCTTATAATCTATCCAACGTGTCGACAGTTCCTTTCGGGAACAACGAACCTGTTGGCTAATGGCCATATCAATGAGGAGTAGCTCCTTAGTACCCGCGGGACCCGTTCCTACTTCCATTTTGAGAGGTAGACATGATGGAATTGGTGTCTCTCAAAAAAGATCTTTATAGACCGTTGGTTGATCGGCCTATAATTTTTGGGTTCCGCGGAGCTTCAGATTTATCGAGCAGGTTGATAACTACTGTCGTTAAGAACTGGGGTAGCGAACCAGACTCCAATGCAGTCTGGTACTGAGCCACCAAGCAAGAGTGCGACCTCGTTAACCATTTGTTCCAGAAGTTGTACCTATTATTAAATATTTAAATATATAGGGTGGCAGGGACATCGACGCGAATACTGTTATCATGGATTCAGTACATGATTCAGAGTACTGAACCGGAGTACCTGCGCTGAAATTTTTCGCTGGTCATTAAAAAAAAAATCTGCTGTTCCATACATTTTGACCGCGTAGGTATTGCACTTTTCTACGAAACAGCAGATTTAAACGATTTAAAAGATTTAAATGCGGTACCCCCGTGCCTCGGAAAGCACGTTAAGCCGTTGGTCCTACGCCTGATCTCTCTCCGGTCGTGTGGGATTGCCGTCTATCGGACTATGAGAGTGAGGGAAGGGAGAGTGCACCTGTGTCTGCGCACACACTTGTGCACTATAAGTTCTCCCGCGCCGGAGGCTAGTCTCAGTTGAGATTGGCCGCCATGACCGAAATACAATCTGGAGGACTATATGTATACTTCAGTACGCTTTTACTTACGCAAGCGTATGATTACTCCTCTACATCTTACAGCAGCATCCTGGAAGTTGTACCAATGCAGCAATGGAAGATTTCTAGAATATCAGAGGACATCAAAGGCAGCGAGACAAGCAAAGGCAGCGTGGACGCCAGCAGCAAGAGTTGCTTCTATCTTATGGACGGAAGAGTTAACTCATCGTAACAACCGTTTACGCTGAGTACACAGCCGCCAACATACGTAATAAAGTGCAATCTAGCAATAAGATCTACTATTACATGCGTTTCCATATCATTGTTTGTGAAATTCATTTTTACATCAGACATATACATCCAAGGATATGTGTGCAAAATTATAGCTCATTAAGTTTTAAAACAACTGAGATACGTAGAGACGAAATATACTCGATTTCCCCATAGAGTGACGTCAGAATGGCGGGCCGCGGGTGTATGAAATTATTGCAATATTTTTTTCTTTCCATTCTATTCTATTCCAATTTTTATGGGACCACCTCTGAAGTATGACCTACCAAACAAAAAAGAATCATCAAAATCAATTCATAATTGTCGAACTAACCGCGTAACAAAATACAAAAAAAAAACATACAGTCGAATTGAGAACCTCCTCCTTTTTGAAGGCGGTTAAAAATGTATGTTTAGATATAGAACTATACAATGTGGAGACTACCATACAACAAAAAAGTAAAATACTGGACTAATGCTTATGAGTATTTTGGAACTGTCAAATTAATCCTAGCTTCGAAATAAAAAATAATGTTTTTCAAACAAATTAAATGTAATGTATGCCGATCCACCCTAAGCCTATAAATTCCGTTTATCCAACTAGGCTTTGGGTGGATTCTCGGGCATACATTTCCGAATATGCACCTTAGGGTGGATAAACGGAATAGCCCGAGCCGACTATGGATTTTGCCGAGCTATAATGACTAAACTATTGAATATATTCAATTGAATTTTTGTATACAGAATGGGAACGTCATTATGGACACGCCGTTTAATTTTTTGTTGTATTGTCGTCTCCACCTTGTATAAGAACCCACCACGGTAAAATAAGTAACACAACCTTTTCAATGCTCACTTATTAATTTATTTCTGCGATAAGTGATTGTGATGTGACTGAGGGTTAGATGGGGCCAGTTAATGGTGTGGAGAGGGTTAGTGATGTTTTGGTGGGGCGCACGGGCAGGAGCAGCGCCGGCCGGTCGAGCCAGGAGTCTTGGGGCGCACCATCGTGTCCAAGTGACGGCACCTGAGGCGCAGAACAATAACATTTAGACAAGATCAATATAATGTAGAACAGCCTGTCATGCTATAGCTTTTAAGGACCTGAAACGCTGCAAACAAAATTATTTTTGCGCGCGGCTAAAATTGGAACCAATGCCGCCATCTTGTTTTGTAAATACAATTTTCAACAACACTTGCTCATAAAGTGGCTCTATACAATGTCGCCCATGCACATGTGACCGCCCGTAATTTTCTGAATATTCATGAAAAAATATCGAAAATAAACTTCAAAAGGGGGGGTCTATCTATAACATTTTTCTCTAGTTTTTTAAAAATAAATACACAATTTTTTACCGAAAAAATGACTTCGATTCCGTTTTTTCTTTCGTAGTCGATAATTTTTTGTAAAAAATTTAATTAACCTGTTAAAATAACTCATAAGCTTTTGGAAATAATAAACAGAATCCAAATCGACCCATAAACTTCGGAGATGTGTCAAAAAACAGAAAGCAAATCTTTAAAAAATTAGAAATTGAATAACATGAAAAATGTTATAGATAGACCCCCCCTTTTAAAGTTTATTTTCGATATTTTTTCATTAATATTTAGAAAATTACGGGCGGTCACATGCGCATGGGCGACATTGTATATTGAATCGCTTTTAGGTTCATAATGCAGTGTATTAAACTCACGTGCTTTTTACTTTACATAATCGAACTATTACAATATACAATAAAAATAATAATATAATTATCATTTATATTTGCTATTCTATTTTATTTTTACTGTGTATGTTAATCAAATTTGATCAATTAACATAATATTTCATTACATATCAAATTATATATTTTTCACTATATATTCCTACTATGAGCGTTTATTCTGAAAGTTGGCAGCTTTGCAAATAGCTGTCAAATATTTCGCTGTTCTGATTAATTTTTGCAATATTACTGTATGGAAATATGAAATATGGCTTACTAGTGAACTGCAACCGTGAACCGTGGTTGATGATGAAATGCAATAATTAATATCAAAACACCGAATATTCAGTTTTACATGTAAAAACAGTTTTTGGAAACTTTCCAAATGCCTTTTTTACACCTACAACTACGTTATAACGTTATAATTGCTATTCATTCTAGTTCACTAGTTAACTTTTAGGGGTATGAGGAACAGGGTGTAAAGTTCACTCATCCACCATAGAAAAGGGAGGATCCTCCAACCAGACGGGTTGTTATGTCTGGCGGGCACTTGCCCATATGTTGATTTCGGATAGTCTTATCTATGTTATTCGCTCAGTAAACTCTAACTGCGAGATGTAGGAATTGTGTGACGTCATGTCTTTTTGTTTCGTAGTTTTTTTTGTATGTGGCGGTGTAACCGCTACATCACTCCCCTCCGGAGACCGGAGGTCGATAGTGGGCTGAGTCTTGGATCTTGCGATGCTTCACAGTGCCAGCTGTGGTTCCAGTGAGTCGGAACCGGGTGCCGCTCAGTTCACAGTGGGTCGGAACTGTCTGCAGTGATTGCGGCGATGGTGATTGTGGTTCCAGTGAGTCGGAACCGGGTGCCGCACAGTTCACGGTGGGTCGGAACTGTTTGCGGTGATTGCGGCGATTGTGGTGATTGCGGTGATTGAGGTGATTGCGGTGATTGAGGTGATTGCGGTGATTGCGGTGATTGCGGTGATTCCCCAGTGAGTCGGGGTGATGTGGCTGAGGGTGATGACCAGGAATGCGCGTTCGCTGCATGCTGGTGGTCAGGATACCCGTTGAAGCCGTGGGTGCTGGCTGGCTGTGTGACTCGCCTCACGAAAGCTTGCGGGAGTGATGATTATGACGTCACGCTGAAGTTGTTGCACGAAGGCTGCGTTGACGTTCATACTCGGGGTCACCAATTTAGGGGTATGAGGAACAGGGTGTAAAGTTCACTCATCCACCATAGAAAAGGGAGGATCCTCCAACCAGACGGGTTGTTATGTCTGGCGGGCACTTGCCCATATGTGGATTTCGGATAGTCTTATCCATGTTATTCGCTCAGTAAACTCTAACTGCGAGATGTAGGAATTGTGTGACGTCATGTCTTTTTGTTTCGTAGTTTTTTTTGTATGTGGCGGTGTAACCGCTACAAACTATATTATTTTTCAACACACTTGTTCGTAAAGTGGCTCTTATAGAACCGCTTTTAGGTTCATAAAGCAGTGTATTAAACACATGTGCTTTTTACTTTACATAATCGAACTAGTGCGGTAATGTGCGCCATAGATAACTTCTTACTAGTCGGAGTAATGACATGGCGGTATGGAATTAGTAAGTACTATCATGGCAGAATGGAATTTGACTTTGGTGAAGAATTTTACCAAAGACAAGCCCTCAAAAGAAAGTATTTGTAAAAAAAATACGATAGGCAAACCAGGGGCGTTTAGTTATGGTATTTTTTTCCCATGGGCAGGTCAGCGGGATCGAATAAGTATAAACTATGCTTTATTAAATGAGCATTTTCTATTTTCACCCGAGCAGATAATTTGCGTTTTTAGGGTTCCGTACCCGAAGGGTGACAGACGGAACCCTATTCATATAAGCCTCCGCTGTCCGTCTGTCTGTCAGCGAGCTCTATCTCATGAACCGTAATAGGTTTGAAAATTTCACAGATTATGCATTTCTATTGCCGCAAGAACAACAAATAAGAAAATAAAGGGGGGTCACCATAAAATAAAATTAAATTTTGAAAAAAAAAACTGACCCTAGCATGTGGGGTCTCATTGTCTAGAGCTCATCGAGTAGTTAACAAATATAATTTTTATATGTTTTTATCTTCAAAAATGATGAATTAGGGGGCCGTAGAAGTTGTCAGTTTTAGACCTATTTTGTACGAGCTCTATCTCAACAACAAAACAAGTTAGGAATTTAAAACTCCTGTATATTATGTATCATTTATACTGTTTATAATCAACAAATACTAAAAACGCCGATTCATAAGGTATTTTATAAAAAATGGGCGACTTTCTGCATTATAAAAAAATAATTTTGTAATTTAATTCATACTAATATTATGCAATACAAATTCCACGGATAACTATTCGGAGTCGGATCTATGTATAGTCGGAGTAATGACATGGAATTAATAAGTACTATCATTTCAGCATGTACTTTATGTACATGCATGTAAAGGAGGACCGGACAAAATGGTCCCCACGACCAATAACAACCACACATATGTCATTAGATAGGCATTTTAATATAGAGCAACAACTACTATCGTGGCTCATTTCGAATCACTGTGTGAAAAAAGTTGTGGCGATTTTTCGCAGCCCTGACCTGGACGGTAGATAACGGATCACTTGAATATTAATCACTTCTGGTGGTCTAGTTTGAATATTTTCAAATGTATGCCTGGCCACTGGCGATGATAATACAATATTATGGTACCATCGAGCTGATCTGATGATGGACTTGGAGGCTAGATGATGGAACTCTTGAACAGCTACTAGTAAACCCATCAAGTGTGGGCTCATTAGAATTGTCTCAACGAGTCCTGTTCATTTTACCAGATGATGAGGACCTGGTGACGGATCTGTACGCTAGATAATAGAACTCTTGAACGGCTATTAGTAAACCCATCGAGTGTGGGCTCATTAGAATTGTCTCAACGAGTCCTATTCATTTTATCTGATGACGATGACCTGATGAGGCACCAACTATCGATTATCCCTATATGCACTATGCAGGGCACCCAAGAACAATCCCCGGTTGTTGCAGGATTATTGCACCAACCGGGGACATCGAAACAAAGATTATGAATTTGGGTGGCTAAAGACAGTGTACTGGTTACCTATAACTATAGAAGCGGTATGTTTGTTTTTTTTTTTATATATACACAGAAAAAATTACAGGGGGTGACTTGAACACTCATTATTGGGCCCCTTGAGGAATGGAGAGGTATTCCACGGCTATCAGAACAATCCCGGAAGTACGGTCAAGATCCCTGCCAGCATCTTACTGGAATACTTCCTTCCTCTGAGCACGTTTACTCTTGCGAATCTCCATTCAAGCCAGCCCATAAAGGCTAGACAGACATGAGGAACAAGACTTCTCCCGGGAGATAGGGTACGTGGGGTCGCTACTGCCCAACAGATCGCCACATGCCGTCTTGCTGGTTATGTATCTGGCTTGGTCTGGCTCCTCACCCCAGACCTGTTTTGCCAAAGTAAACTCTACCGGCACAGACCTAGAGTACATAGGAGCGCGCAAACCCCACCACGACGTCAACGAAGAGATACGGCGAATTATTATTATGAGCCTGTTGTATCCCACTGCAAGTGACATTCGAGCTAGGCAAGGAGCAAGGGTCTTCCTGCCGTCTTTTCATTTGCTCTCTCTTTTTTAATTAGAGCCCAATTCTTTAGGTAGGCGTCGCCGATTTCGTTATTTGAAACTTAATCTGTAGCTACTTTTGCCCAATAATATTGTGATGCGACAAGCAGCAGATGTGGGCTGCCCAGTTTCGCAGTTTCTTTTTAATTTGACGGCTGGGTTGCCTACGCCGATTTGTGTTTTGTGACAAAGTATTGGTAATGTTTCTTATACGGTCAGTAAGTTTCACTCCAAGAATACCTACTTCGTCCCATTGCTCGCTGATCCCAAGAGCGGAATTATGACGCTTCATTAATGACCACGTTTGTGCTCCCTAAGCTCCACGTGAGGGCGGGAAGGATGCACATGTCCATGAGTTTCCTTTGATTGAAAGTGGAATTGGTCCTTTCATTAGGTGTTTTATTGACCAATAACTCTTCTAGGCGTTCTCTTCTCGGTGCGTCAAGCGATATCTTTATCTTGTGTCCTCTGAAAGGACTATTTGGCCGAGGTATATGTTACTCAGTACTCATGGACAAATTCAACCTCCATCACACCCCCTATCTACTTTGCGTTTGGTGCTGTTGTTCATTAGTCTTTTATAACAAAAAACAAGTGAAAAGTAAACAGTTTTATAATTACATACCATCATCCATAATAATCGTAAAAACGTATTGATGTGCAAAGTAAAATTCAGAACTTCGTCATGCACCATCCAGGCCAACGATAAAGTGCTTTACATACTGTACTCGTTATGACACATCTAATGAGCCGACACTAGATGGGTTTACTAGTAGCCATTCAAAGAATCCAGGTCAGTCATCAGGTAAAATGAACAGTACTCGTTGAGACACATTTAATGAGCCCACTCGGTGGGTTTACTCGTAGCTGTTCAAGAGTTCTATTAGCTAGCGTCCAGATCAGTCATCAGGTCCTCGTCATCTGGTAAAATGAACAGGATTCGTTGAGACAATTCTAATGAGCCCACACTCGATGGGTTTACTAGTAGCTGTTCAAGAGTTCTATTATCTAGCGTCCAGGTCCATCATCAGATCAGCTCGATGGTACCATATTATTGTATTATCATCGCCAGGCATACATTTGAAAATATTCAAACTAGACCATCAGAAGTGATAATTATTCAAGTGTTCCGTTATCTACCATCTAGGTCAGGGCTGCGGAACATCGCCACAACTTTTTTCACACAGCGATTTGAAATGAGCCGCCATAGTAGTTATTGCCAGAGGCGTAGCTACCGCCGTATCTGCCGTATCAATTATACGGGGCCCCCAGGCCACGGGGGCCCCCGACGTGCGTAAGCAAAAATTAATAAAATCTTCCCAAAATTTTTTTATTTATGAAATGACTAAAGACAAAAAAAGCAATTTCTTTTTTTCCCGCGTAAACCACCGTGCGTTCAAAAGTTGGTAACGCCCTACATCGGTTATCGCGGGCTGCGGGATTTCCCCGTTTAAGTCATTTACTTCAACGGGAATCCCACAATAATCGATGTACATACGATGATAAACCACGGAGAGCAGTATTTATTGACGCATTTTATTTAATTGTGCATTACATTATAAAATACAATACAAACAATTGTTCTTCTGTTTTAGTAGTAATAGTAGTGATTTGCAAAAAACAATGAGTAAAAGGAAAAGAGATTATCCCAGCGGAAAGAAAAAGTAAACAGAAAAGTTATAAAAAAAGTGCTGGAAAAAGTGACAGATTAAAAGTGACAGAGAATTATGATGAATAAATATTTCTTTTAATTTTATGCAAACATTTTTTTTTTCTTTTGTGAGAAATCTTTACCCTTCATAAGGGCCCCCAAACAAAATTTTATACGGGGCCCCGCCAAGGCACGCTACGCCACTGGTTATTGCTCTATATTAAAATGCCTATCCAATGACATATGTGTGGTTGTTATTGGTGCTTGGTCCAGCTTCCATACATTTTTGCCGATCATCCTTTACCATATACAATGTACCTATATTCTGGCAAATAAAGAATTCATTCATTCATTCATACATGGAATTTTAATTTTTTCAAATTTGAATCATCCAAAAAGGTCTACAAAATAAGCTTTCTTCAAAAGATTTTAAAACCGGCCAATTTTTTTGAGTTAAGAACTTTATCGACATTTTCTAAAGTATCCCTAGACGGTGTGTGTACCTCATGTTACAACCAGAACGGGTTACACTCCAATAGACAATATATTCAGTAACATTGAAATGAATGCTGGCACATACGGTGCACTGTTCAGTTACCTTAAACCGTTATGGATACAATTCCATATTGAGAAAACTTATTTGTGTAAAAATATTCGGCGACGGCGGCCAATCTCAACGGAGACTAGCCTTCGGCGCGGGAGTGTGTATAGTGCACAAGTGTGTGCGCAGACACGAGTGTACTCTCTCTTCCCTCACTCTCATAGTCCGATGGGATGTGTAAAAATAATAAGTAAGAAATAATAGATTTCTGTATGACTATAAAAAATTACGTAAATAAAATTGCCGGAATGTTGTAATTAAAATTTGGCGTACTACTTACATTTTATTGCACGACTCTACCCCCTAACACCCAACGTCATGCGAAAGACGCCGATTTTGCGAAATCCGTCAACACCCATTGTCATGCGAAAGACGCAGTCCGCGCATGCTGATTCAAGCTCTATTTGTACTATGGATAGGGGCTAATATGGTCTGTGGTTAATTTTATTCTATGGAATTGGTAATATACTTGTCAAATAAATCGACTAAAACATCAAAATATGCAGGAACAACTCTAAAAAAAAGTAAAAATTGAACATTTTGGCACGACAAAATGGCGTCCGCGCAGGCGTGCAGCGCACTACACTCCGCGTTCTATTTATTTGTTTTCTATTGTTTTTTAAGTGTTAATCGACGGGAAATGTTGTTTTTTAAATAATTAAGTAGTGTCGTCATCGTATATAGATAATATTTGCACTAAATAACATCGTAATTACCTATTACGGACCCATCAAAAAATGTAAACAAACTCGGTAATGAAAAAACGTGTTGTTGTGTAATTTTGAGTTTTGTGTGTGTTTTGTGTATGTAATCGCTGGTACGTCATTTATTTTATATTCTATATTAGTTATTGTATAATAAAAATGCATATTACAGAAAAAAAAAGAGTTCAATATTTTTTTTCAACTAAATAATGTTACGTAATGATACGGATACCTATTTATTGAACTTTTTTAATTATTTGTGTTTTTATTTATTGTGTTTATCCGTAAAAAATGGTTTTGACCGATAGTAAATGTATTCATAATGTATCCTGCGAAATTTCATGTGAATCGAACCAGTAGTTTTATTATAAATCATCAAAACAATGGACAAAGGAATTTCTGATAAGAATGTTTATTTATCAATACTAGCGTTCGCTTACAAAGATTCTAAGTATTATAAAAAATCCTTTGTCTAATCAGGTACCCAAAACCATTAACGATAAGACTATTTACGTAACAAAAAGCTCTCAGATTTTGTTTATGTTAGCGCGCTCTTATCTCCGACGCGCCGCGGGCGATCTCCGGTACTTAATGGTATGTATGTGCGGGCGGGTACGTTCGATGCTAGGGGGTGCGAAGCATTAGTGTGCTCTACGATCGAAAAATTTTTTTTGCCCCATTTCTGTAACTGTTTTTATTGTTACACTCCTGCTAGTACACAGAACCTACTTAATTTATATACCATTGTATAGATGATTAAATGGAGATTAATACTGTACTTTTTAACAATTGATTTAATGCAGCAGATATGGAAAAAGCATCAAAATAGTTGAAAAAAAAATCCTGTCCGTCAATTTATGAACCCTGAAAACATTGTAGCTTGCGATAAAATCAATTAATTGAGTCAATTTTTTTTTTATACTTTCGTTTCAGCCGTAGAAGGAACCCTATTGAAAATGGCTTTTTTATTCAAAGTAGTTTAATTATAATTAATAATAATAAAATACTAACTAAAATATAATATCTTTATCTAAATATTTTCAACCTTTGTCTTGATGTTGCTTAGCAACCGCCAAGTAAATATCATTGTCAGTCTTTGACATTACGACTTCATGAAAAGTGGTAAATTGTTCATTTTTGTTAAAAACCAATGAGGTTATACAATATAACCTCATTGTTAAAAACTATGTTTTGAATTTCTTTTTCAATGAGTGTTATGTATGAGGCGTGCACTTTTGGATTTTCCAAACTATAGTTTAATTTTTTGTACAATATAATCTGATGTAGCAAGAGAAAACCTTACGTTACTCTTTTAAAATGTTTTACAATATTTTGTATACATTAAATAGGTACATGAGCTTTGATATGTGTAAATAAAGATTTACACCTGCGCGCGCACCGCTACCGGAAAAACAAAAACCAGCGCGCCATTTTCCATAAATATTTTTTATCGTTTTCGTTGTGTGGTGTGTGGTTACATATTAACAAAAATACGAAATTATAAGTATTTTTTGCCAAAACACCAACAGACGTAAAAAAGTTTTTAAAAGAAGTTGAACTTTATAAATCTAAATGTATCATCTAGAACAGTGTTTTTCAACCTTTTTCATGACGCGACCCCCTTAGTATGAAAATTTTTTTCGCAACCCCCTAACTTTCACTGTAAAGGATAAGAAATAAAATAAAATATTACATCGCCAAACGCCTCAACGGAAAAGCGATACGATGGATTTGTGGGGACAGCGTATCCGACTCGCCTTCTAATTACATCCTAAGTATATTTCAAGTAAACTTTATGTCGTATAATTGAAGGATTTATGAGGGTCATGGCTACGAGGGATTTACCAGTGTGTAATTATGTTTTTATATGCAGCTATAGATGAGACAAGTTTGGGAACCAAACCAAAAGAAAATCTGCTAGAATTATCTATAGCAAACAAACAAAGTTGAAAAATATTTATTTTCTTTTACTAAGGCCTCGCGACCCCCTTATAGAGGCTTCGTGACCCCCCGGGGGGTCGCGACCCACAGGTTCAAAAACACTGATCTAGAAAGTTATGTTATTGTAGCATTAGTTCAATTTAGTTCTTACAATAAGTCTGTTTTTTTCTTCGCAAGTGTGTTGAAAAACGTCTTATGAAACGCGTGTGCATTGATCATTACACACTAATTGTATCATTGTACTATTCTGTGACAATTTCACAAGTACCTAGTAACCAACAATCCTGTCAATGTCATTATCCTACACGGATTAAAAATATAAACTATCGCTTGCAATCATCTATTGGCCACAGTAGGTACGGGCACCGCGAGTAACGACAACTTTAGAGCAGTACGGGTGTTCCAATGTAATATCGAATACCTAATTGTACCATTTGTGAGCGACAAATCAGCCCCGTGGTTTATTTGGTCACTGGTGATCGCGTCTGAGTCGTTTGGACAAATATCCTATTGACAATTTTAAATTGCTGAATGTTATCGCTTACCTAAATGGCAGATTATTATCATCATTATCCACACTCTCGAAGAAGTATCCGAGTGGCCAGCTGATCCACGACGATTGCTTCCTATAAGAAAAAAATTGCAATGATTAAATATTTGAAAGAAAATATTAAAATAGTTTTGTCTATAGAAGTCTATTAACAAGCTCACAGAGGGCTTGGGAGGGGGCTGAAATGAACTGCCAATAATGGCCCCATTACGCCACCTCCAGGCGAACATCAACCACTGCGCTGCAGCTCAGCATGTGTTGCTCCAGAGCATGGCGCAGTGGTCGATTAACATCGCCGTAGTCGCTGAGCTGTACTTTGTCCCGCCCAGGGATGACTGGTTGGAGGACCTGAGCGGCTCAGTGACCCTAATTTCATCGGCCACCGGCGGTACTCCGTCCCTCGAGGCTGTCAAGAGAGGACGGGGTTTCGTGACAGCACGGTTCGGGGAGATTATCGTGGTAGGGGTGTACTTCTCCCCGAGCCGAACTCTCGCCGAGTTCCACAACTCCCTCGCGGAGTTGAGATTCGTCGTCGTCGGGTTCGGTTCCCTCCCTGTGCTCGTTCTCGGGGACTTCAATGCCAAGAATGTGGCTTGGCGTTCCCGGTATACGGACACACGGGGCAGGATGTTGGAGGACTGGGCTCTGGAGACAGGCCTGGTCGTCCTAAGCCGGGGTTCTGTCCCCACGTGTGTACGGATGCGGGGTGAATCAGTGGTGGACATCTCGTTCGCCAGCCCCGCTCTGTCGCCGCGTGTCGTTGACTGGCGAGTCATGGAGGGGGTGGAGACCTATTCCGACCACCGGTACATCCGGTTTGATGTCTCCGCCCAGACCTCGAGCGCGCCGGTCCGACAGGTCCGAAGTGGTCCGCGATGGGCGCTGAAGCAGCTGGACCGGGAGCTCCTCCTGGAAGCCTTGATCGTGCAGGCCTGGGTGTAATCACCGGACAGGCCTGCCGACATCAACGATGAGGCGTAGGGGTTCCTGGAGGCCATGTCCGAAATATGTGACGTGGCAATGCCCCGGGTCCAGCCCGGACGTGCCCATCGCCAGGTGTACTGGTGGTCGCCACCGCAGGCTCCGTATCCGCCCTCTGGATACGGAAGCCATTCAGGAGGAGCTGTACGAGGGGTGCAGAGCGGCGAAGACGGCCCTCCAAGCGGAGATCCTGCGGGCCAGGGGACTGGCCCGCGAGGAGTCGCTGGGGACTCTGGACAGAGACCCGTGGGGACGCCCATATAAGATGGTGCGGGAGAAACTCCGCCCATGGGCTCCCCCGCTGACACAGTCTCCGGCCCCAGCTTGTGGGGGACGTAGTGAGCGCTCTGTTCCTTTCGAGAGGGGAACATACCTCCCCACCCATGGCTCCGCCTACTGCGGTGCCCGATGCGGACCACACCGCCGACGACGACGACGACGATGCTCCGGAGACGACCGAGGCAGTACGTAGGCTGAATGCCAAAAATACCGCCCCAGGACCCGACGGCTTACCTGGGAAAGCCTGGGTCCTGGCCATGGAGGCTCTCGGGCCTCGACTAAGGGAGCTCCATAGCGCATGCCTGGAGGGGCCAGTTCCCACTTCGTTGGAAGACGGGGAAACTAGTCCTCATTAAGAAGCCGGAGCGCCCTGCGGACTCTCCATCCGCTTACCCGCCCATCGTGCTGCTCGACGAGGTGGGCAAGCTCTTTGAAAGAGTCATTGCAAACCGCCTCGTCGGGCAGCTGGAGCGGGTGGGGCCGGATTTGGCGGATAGCCAGTTTGGCTTCCGCCGAGGGCGCTCTACGGTGGACGCCCTCATGCGCGTGCGGGCCCTCACGACGGGAGATGCTGTGGCCCGGGGTGGGGTCGTCTTAGCGATGTCTCTAGACATCGCCAAAGCCTTCAACACCCTGCCCTGGAGTTGCATCAAGGAGTTACTCTGGTATCATCGGATGCCGACCTACCTCTGTCGTTTGGTCGAGGCCTATTTGACGGACAGGGCCGTCATATACCCCGGTCACCAGGGGGAATGAAACCGGAATCTGTGGGACATCGGATACGACTGGGTGCTGCGCGCCGACCTCCCTAGCGGTCACGCGGGACACGCTGGTCCTGGCGCAGGGGAGGCGAGCTGGTGACACGCGGGGTTGCGACAATCGTCGACAGGATCCAGCAATTGGGACTCGAGGTGCACAAGTCTGAGTTCATGTGTTTTCATGGTCCTCGGAACGGTAGGAGGGGTTGACATCGGCGTCGAGGTGACGATGAAGTAGCTGGGACTCATCCTCGACAGTTTGGCTCCCAAACTGGAGCGGGCCGGGGCTGCCTTGAAGCGGCTCCTGCCCAATCTAGGGGGTCCAAACGCCTCCTGCCGGAGGCTCTACGCGGGGGTCGTGCGGTCCATGGCCCTTTACGGGGCACCGGTGTGGGCGCGTTGCTTGCGGTTGCGGCCAGCCTGCCGGTTGAACGCGTCCCAAAGGGTCTTGGCTATCAGGAAGTCCGGGGATACCGTGCGGTCTCCGGTGAGGCGGCGAGCCTCCTTGCTGGAACGCCGCCATGGGATCTGGAGGCGAAAGTCTTCGCCCACATTTGGGTGTGGCGCGAGGAGATGAAGCGCCGGGGTGTTACTCCGCCACCGCGACAAATCACGGTACAGCGGACAGAGCTCCGGCGGGACCTCATGGCGGCCTGGAGAGTGCGATTGTCGCAACCCAGATTTGGGCATGCCACAATTGCGGCGATAAGTCCCCTCTTTGAGGAGTGGCTAGAGAGGCGCCACAGCGTCCTCACCTTCCGCCTGACGCAGGTCCTCACCGGACACTGTTGTTTCGGGAGGTTCCAGTTTCGCATAAGGCGGGAGGAAACGCCCGGGTGTCACCACTGTGTGGATCGCTCGGAGGACACGGTGGAGCATACGATGGAGGTCTGCCCGGCTTGGGCGGAGCACCGCCGTGTCCTCGTGGAGGCGATCGGTGGCAGTGACCTCTCGCGTCCGGCCCTAGTTCAGGCCATGGTACGGAGCCAGAGGGCATAGCAAGCTGTCCCTCCTTCTGCGAAGCAGTAATGCTCGCGAAGGAGGAGGCGGAGCGCGCGAGGTAGAGACAAATGTTGCGTCGGGAATCGCGAGCCGATTTCCAAGGGAAGGAACACGAGTGGGTTTTAGTCAGTAAGATTCTGACACGCCCTTCTGCTCCGCCCAGAACGGGAGAAGTCATTTTTAATGATTTCCAACCCAAAAAAAAAAAAAGATAGCACTCACCCCAGACACCACGCTTTGTACCCATTTTTTCGACCACAGAGCCAGGCTTACTGGCAGTCACCGTGCCTGTTGGGGCTGGCTGGCTAACCAAACATATTTCATCACCAGCAATCCATTATAAGTAAACGCTACGATAGTCACTGTTCACACTAGAGGTGTCTCCTACATGTTAGGTAAATGCAAATGAGGCCACCTAATTTCTCATTTCCGTATGAACAAAAATATCATGACAAGATAGATGACTCACGGAGTAGATGGCTGAAGCTTCTTCAGGTCAATTCGCGTAGGCGGAGGCGTCTTGTTGGTCGCCGGGTTGTAGATCTTAGGGTTGTAGTTCTTAGGGTCACTGACCATGCGCACGAAGAACGAACTCTTGCGCGCTTGATGATGCGGCCCGCGCTCCTCCTCCAAGTCCTGATAATACATACATAAACTCACGTATTTTTCCCTTGTAGGTAGACACAATAAACATTGTATATAATATAGTAGATTGTTATACAAGGGTCGCAAGAAATCAATTCCCATACGAGGTATTTAGACGCCCGAGCGTAGCGAGGGCGGCTATAGTCCGAGTAGGAATTGATGTCTTTCACCCGAGTTAAACACTCTACTTTTCATTTCGAATATAAGGAAAGAAAAACATAGTGTTTAATACACTCGAGAGCAATGAATCCGGGTCACTTAAAGAATCCTAAAAATCTCGGAAACTAAAAATGCTAGGTTAATGCAATAAATTGTATTTAATAGTCAATGTAATACTCCTTAAATGAAGGTATTAAAACTTCTTAGTTATTGTAAAGTTATATCATAAAAAAATCAAATTTGAAAAAGGGCCACTTTCGAAGATGGAACTACGAAATTACAGCATTTGGTTTTGCTTTTGTTTGTAATCTGTCATTTATGTGGGTACATAAACCATGTTGATAGTGCTCTATATTCATTATTCAAGCTGAAATTATGTCGCTTACGCCTGAAGAATGCACCAGAATACTTACAATGCTGGAAAGCAGCCGGAGTCAGCGCGATACAGCCAGGACTGTCGGTGTGTCGCTGTCAACAGTACAAAGAGTTCTCCGACGTTACGAAGAAACTGGTTCTAACCTACGCAGACCAGGAACGGGCAGAACCAGGTGTACCACAGCACGAGAAGACCGATACTTGGTGAACACCATGCTTCGAAATCGCTTTCTTACAGGAACTGAACTCACAAATCAGTTTCGACGCCTCGGAGGAAGTAACCCAAGTGCATGGACAGTAAGACGTCGGCTTGCTGAATCTAACTTAAAACCCCTTAGACCTGCAAACGGCCCTAAACTGGAGCGTGGGCATCGTATTTCAAGACTAAGATATGCCCAGAGCCACGTAAATTGGAGTATTGAAGATTGGTCAAAAGTTATGTTCTCCGACGAATTAAAATTTATGCTCTACAAGCACGATGGAAGACACAGAGTGTATCGAAGACCAGGGGAAAGATTCAAGCAAGCATGCATCGAAGAAAAAGTAGCCTACGGTGGTGGGTCTGTACTTGTGTGGGCCGGAATTTCTTCTGAAAGTCGCACAGAGCTGGTGATCATAGAAAACGGCTCTTTAACTAGCGTAAGATATGTGGAAGAAATCCTCAATGATCACGTTGGTCCATTTATGGTCAATTTAGGTGAGGATGCTATATTTATGCATGACAATGCCCGACCTCATACAGGTAGGATTGTGAATGACTACCTTCAAGAGATGAACATTACTCGTATGGAGTGGCCAGCGCGCAGCCCGGATATCAACCCGATCGAGCATGCTTGGGACGAGCTAGGCAGCTGCGTAAAACAACGAAACCCTCCCCCAATCACGCTTCGTGAGCTCAAAATTGCTCTCACAGAGGAATGGGAGAATATTCCCCAAAATCGTATAAGGAACTTGGTGTACAGCATGCCAAACCGCGTAAACGCAGTAATGGAAGCACGAGGAGGCAATACGAAGTATTAAAAACTTTTTACAAAAAAAGAACAACCGACTTCCAAAAAAGACACTACAAAGTCAAAAATAACTTTGATTTCGGAAGTCGGTGTGTTTGGTTTTGAACTTTCGTTTTTTGCCACCGACTTCCGAAATCAAAGTTATTTTTGACTTTGTAGTGTCTTTTTTGGAAGTCGGTTGTTCTTTTTTTGTAAAAAGTTTTTATTTTGCACTTTTTAGTGGTGGTACCTACCCCATACAAATTCGAATACCACTAACCTGCTATGTAAATAACAGTGATTGGAAGTTATCATTATATCATCCATATAAACTAAGTAGGAAAAAATACGTATTATTGAAGCTAACTCAAAAACTATCCAAGTAAAGTTAATAAAATTGATATGGGACCACCTCGGGAGCATACCCTTTCAAACAAAAAAACAATTTTCAAAATCGGGCCATAATTGACGGAGAAATCGCGTAACAAACATACAAAAAAAAAAAAAAAAAAAAAAAAAAAAAAAAAAACATACAGACGAATTGAGAACCTCCTCCTTTTGGAAGTCGGTTGAAAATTCAAGAAAATCGTAATAAAGTTCAAAAATTTCATGTTTCCTATTTTTGTTTTAAGGAGAGATCAGCAGTTTTTTTCTTTATGTAATTTTGTGTTAATAAAATGTATACTCATATTTTTTTTACTTTCATTTAAGGAGTATTACATTGTCTATTAAATACAATTTATTGCATTAACCTATCATTTTTAGTTTCCGAGATTTTTAACATTCTTTAAGTGACCCGGATTCATTGCTCTCGAGTGTAGTTATTGATATTAAATAACATGATTAGTACCTATTCAAAATGAACTGAGAAGTTAGTACAATTTGTGTTTTTTTTTAAATATGGAACACACCGCGTCACCGCTGCGGGCCGTCCCGCGCATTATGTATTTTTTTTTATTCACACTGGCTGTTTTATATAAACAGCCAGTGTGAATTAAAACAAAATACCTCACAAGACCGGAGCCCAGTGTTTCCACTTTTAGGGATTTCTCCCTTTTTTGGGAAAAATTGCCAATAATAAGCATGGTTTAGGGATATTTTATTTTGGCAGGGATTTGGGGAATTTTAAGGAAAAATTTAACTTGAGTTGATAGCCCTATTGTTTATACAAGGCAGCACCCGATGTACTACCTTACTCTATGGCACCACCGATTAAATAAAGGGAATTCCCTGAAACTTGTAATAATTGTAATACGTCTAATTTTAGTTTACCATGTTAATAGTACTATTTCTGTGGCTAAAGACGACATCGGAAATAAGTCGCATTATACTATTAATCTGTGATTATACCTAGAGTTGGTTTGTTTCGTCTCTCTCGATTTATAATGAATGTTTTCTAGGTATTTATACTATAAAAATGAAAAATTCCCTAAACCAAGGAATTTTTATATTTTTTAGGGAATTTTAGGGATAGGTAATTCATTAATAAACTGGGGAAAAACCAAAAACGTCAAACAAACACTACTTTCCGAGCATGAGAGATGAAAAATATTTTTCAGACCATATCCATTACAGAAATACATCCATAATTATTTATGTTAGTAAGATATAGGTAATTACGGATTATGTTAGAAAACAAAAAAAAAACGACATCAAATTCACCCACGTGTGAATTTGATTTTCATTTCTCATGCTCGGAAAGTAGTGTTTGTTTGATCCGAGTAGCGAGTCGAAAACGCTGCTTACCTCTCTAGGGCGGGAAACACTCATAGTAATTGCTTCCCTCCCTAGGGCGGGAATTAATTTTAAAAATAGAACTTTTGGTTAGATAGTCGGCTACGAAACTTTTTACATGGAAAATATCGAATAGAATAAAAATAAAAAGGCTGTGGTCTTGTGAGTGTATAAACAGCCAGTGAGAATTAAAAAAAAACCTATTAAGCGGGACGGCCCGCGGCGGCAGTGTTTCCACTTTTAGGAATTTCTCCCTTTTTTAGGGGAAAATGGCCAATAATAAGCATGGTTTTGGGATATTTTATTTTGACAGGGATTTAGGGAATTTTAGGGAAAAATTGAACTTGAGTTGCCCCTATTGTTTACCCAATGTACTACTTTACTCTATGGTAGTACCGATTGATTAAAGGAGATTCCCTGAAACTCGTAATGAATATTATTCGTCTAATTTAAGTTTACCATGTTATTGTTAATTTTACTATTTCCGTGGTTAAACATGACATCGGAAATAAGTCGCATTATACCTAGAGTTGGTTTGTTTCATCTCTCTCGATTAATAATGAATGTTTTGTAGATATTTAATGCTATAAAAATGAAAAATTCCCTCAACCAAGGAATTTTTATATTTTTTAGGGAATTTTAGGGATTATTTATGAAACTGGGGAAAAACCAAAAACGTAAGTGGAAACACTGCGCGGCGATGACGCGGCGCGTTCCAAATTTAAAATTTTTCACAAACTTTTAATTTTCAATAGGTACTACTCATGTTATAGCAATAAGTATTTTAGAAGTTTTACTATTTTATACTTTCCTTAAATTCGAAATGAAAAGTAGAGTGTTTAACACGGGTGAAAGATATCTATAGCTAGCGACCTCGACAGTAGATTATATATTATTCTTGCCTAACTGTTGATCTATTTTTGATTTATTTTTACTTCAATGGTCCTAGTTTATCATATCTAATTATGTGACTTCGAGTTACAGCTTTATTAGTTTATCACACACATCTAATTATGTGACTTCGAGTTACAGCTTTATTAGCTATATGTAAGCGGGCACGCCCTTTATGCCTGGAGGCTTTATAATTCGGGTATTAAGTTCTGTTTACATTTTTAGTTTTTATTTTCGCTTGAGTATAGATTTCGATGTTTTTGTTGGTATATTGGCGTGTGCTAGCTGTCATTATGGCAAATATATTTTATTTAATGTTTTGTGTTCAAAACCTTAAAGTTGAGTAATGTAAATTATTTGCATACTATTATATAGAATCAAGTTTTAATTTTTCTAACTGAACAGACAGCTGTGCTGCTGGGGAGTTTGTTGCGCCACTTCTTCTCTCCAGCAAAAACACTAGGAAGTGTTGAAGGGCGGGCGTTTTTGGGGGACTGTCTTATGTAATTTTGACGTTCGAAAAGTGCTGATTCTCAGCCTAGTTTGAATAAATGACTTTTGAATTTTGAATTTTTGAATTTTCTATTCCTACTCGGACTATAGACGCCCTCGCTGCGCTCGGGCGTCTAAATACCTCTTAAGGGAATTGATTGCTTTCGACCCTTGTATAACAATCTACTATTTCATATCTCATGCTCGGAAAGTAGTGTTTGTTTGATCCGAGTAGCGGGTGGGAGACGCTGCTTCCCGCTCTAGGGCGGGAAAGACTCATAGTAATTGCTTCCCGCCCTAGGGCGGGAATGAATTTTAAAAATAGAACTTATGGTTAGGTAGTCGGCTACGAACACAGATATAAATCTAACTAGATATCGCAAGTCCCTCCATCTTTATGAAAACCAAGCGTGCCACTTTTTCAATTTTTCTATACAGCTCAATATGGCTTAAAAAGAAATTTTTCTAGATTTTGGTGATTTCCGGTGCCGATAATGCTAAATGAAAATCTCAGATTACGATCATTGATCGTAATTTTACTCCGTTTATTGACACGCGAAGTACATACTTACGTACAATCGCATCATCTAGTTAGATTAATATCTGTGGATACGAAACTTTTTAAGAAAAATATCGAATAGAATAAAAATAAAAGCTGCGGCAGTGTTTCCACTTACGTTTTTGGTTTTCCCCAGTTTCTTAATGAATTATCCCTAAAATTCCCTAAAAAATATAAAAATTCCTTGGTTTAGGGAATTTTTAATTTTTATGTCATTAAATACATAGAAAACATTCATTATTAATCGAGACAAACGAAATAAACCAACTGTAGGTTTAATGCGACTTATTTCTGATGTCGTCTTTAGCCACGGAAATAGTACTATTAACAATAACATGGTAAACTAAAATTAGACGAATAACAATCATTACAAGTTTCAGGAAATCCCCTTTAATCAATCGGTGGTGCCATAGAGTAAAGTAGTACATTGGGTTCTGCCTACTAATTAAACAATAGGGCTAACAACTCAAGTTAAATTTTTCCCTAAATCCCTGCCAAAATAAAATATCAGTAAACCATGCTTATTATTAGCCGTTTTCCCTAAAAAAAGGGAGAAATCCCTAAAAGTGGAAGCACTGGGCTCCGGTCTTGTGAGTATATTATAAACAGCCAGAATCAATAAAAAATAAAAAAACTTACACGCGGGACGGCCCGCAGCGGTAATGCGGTGCGTTCCATATTTAAACATTTTTACAAATTGTTCTAACTTGTTAGTTCATTTTAAATAGGTACTACTCATGTTATTCAATATGAATAAATATTTTAAACACTGATTTTTACTTTCCTTATATTCGAAATGAAAAGTAGAGTGTTTAACACGGGTGAAAGACATCAATTCCTACTCGGACTATAGCCGCCCTCGCTGCGCTCAGGCGTCTAAATACCTCGTATGGGAATTGATTCCTTTCCCCCTTGTATAACAATCTACTATTCGTTTGTTTTTATTTGTTTTGTGCAATCCAGTGCCTGAAATATGGACTGTCTATCCTGTCCGCAGGTCCGCTATCATTCTTTCAAAATGCTTTTGGAGCTTGCTCGGAAACTTTGTAATAAGGAGGCCACTCTCTTTCTCATGAATGACGGCATGAAAACTACCAATCCGAGCTTCCACAAACATGCAGACGCACTACAGTTTCTCGGCAGCCCTAACAACATCCTAAAAGCGTTATTATACACATAGAGCATTGAGAATCCACTGAGAACAGCTGACCTGGGTGCACGAAAAAACGATTGGCAGTATGCCCTGATCATAGTGCACTTCACCTCATTAGAACACCGTTTAAACCTGCAACCCAGCATGTTCCCACGGGCCACCAACGTCTTTCGTTCACTCTAAACGTCTACGTTATCAGCGAGGTCCTCGCCCTGTTAAGCAGTACATATCCTATTGAGTGTAACAGATGGGATGGTGTCAACTTTAAAATTCCATTGTATCTGAGCCCATGGGCCACGTCGTACTCCTCACATCTCCTAAAAAGCTTCTGTAAACCGCTAATTGAAGGACTCAGCAACACCATATAGCATAGCATAGCTTAAATTATTAATAGTGGTGCCATCAATTGCACAGCCGACTGCATTGCTTCTGAGACCCTCAATGAAATCATTGATGTACAGACTGAAGAGTCGGGGGAATGTTAAACCACCCTTGTACACACCACACTTCAACCTGTACTCATCGTACGCAACGTTCGCCCCCTTACAAGATTCACTTGACAACATTAATGATCTCCTCGGGGAGTGAGGATCCTCAGCTTCTCCCAAAGATATTCATGAGACACCAATACCGTAGTCATATAGAACACCACCTGCTACGATCCTTACATACTCCTTTTAATTCGTTTACGTTCATACATCTGTTCATACACGCACGACGATGGTCAGGGCCGTCTTAAACCTATAGGCCATTGGCACTTTAGGATAATGGGGCTCCAATGGAGAACTTAGGATGCACGAGCGAGCAAAGCGAGCTGGAAATGTATGTTTAGCACCCCCACCCCAGTTTCGACTACCGTATTTTGAAACAAAAACATATTTCAGTAATATTGGCCGTAATCATTTCCTTGGTGATAAATGATGTAAAAAAATAGGAGCAAATCTTTGTTCTTCTATTAATTATCACAGTTTTGCTTTCAAAATTTTGTGGCCGTCGTCGAGTAGAAAGTTTTCTACTGTCTTCAGCATGGTGATTACAAAATCAAATCATGCTCTGTGTCAAATTGGCTTCACTACCTTAGGGTCGCGCCACACCTGCCGAACGTTCCGCGGCGGAAGGTTGCGTCGCGTCATGTGACGCTTGCATTTTTATGGACATAACGTTCGGCTGATGTGAGTAAAGGCACATGTTTAAGTTTGCGCACTAGTTAAAAAAAAATCCTGTATAGTAAGGTTGGCAAACCCATGTTCACACCCAACATTCAGTAAGGCACCAGCATACCATTGTGTACCCAGTCGAGCCTTTTTGTACATCGACTGGTTGGTCACAAATTCACAATCGCAAATACGTATAGCGCCATTTACTTCACTTCCTGCATTCAGCTTCCTCAAAACCCTTGAGAACCAGGTTTCACGACTTAGTCAATAGAGAACAATCTATCATGGCATACCCGTTTCTTGTCAGGTCCTTCCAGAAGCTCCGTAGCGAAGTCGCTTATAATACCCCATGCTATTTCTGAAATAATTAAAATATCTAATTTAACTGCGGTATAATAGGTAGGTATAGATCATCATCATCATCAGCCTATTAATGTTCACGGCTGGGACACGCAGCCGTAATCCACCACGCGGGCCCAGTGCGGGTTGGTAGATGTCATATGTCTTCGAATGTTTAGTTCTTAGACATGCCGTTGCCGGTTTCCTCACGAGATGTTTTCCTTCACCATTTTGAGAGCAGTGGTGATGAAATTATTTACACAAAGTAAAGCGCCTGCTTGGGTTCGAACCCACGACCTACAACTGGTAAGTCGGGGCCGTTACCATTGGGCCACCACTACTCATTCACGGGAGTATTTTGCAGAAATGGTAGAAATATACTCTAGATTACACTACTCATTTCTATGAGTAGGTAGTGTAATCAATGTATAAATTATATATATATAGGTATAGGTACCTCGTGATAATACCTTGCACGGCCGCAATGGTTAGGTCGAACTATCGTTGACATTGACCGTTGACGGATGGTACTTAACAGGGATGATAACAAAAAAAACTATTTTTTGTTCCTTATATTATTAAAAAAATATTGGACACATATTTATTTCTTTTTTAGGTAATAAAAAGATAACGGCAATACTCCGAGTTAAAATGTGGTATGACGTCACTGTCTGGTAGATTTTATACTGAATTGTGACGTAGCGAGCTCCCACTCCCTAACTTTAATGCGTTTTATCTCAAACATTTTTGAAATGAAAACTTCTTTAGCGGCATTGTGCACTTTTTTTGGGATGGTTATACTCGCGTCAGGACGTGACCGTAAGATCCGTTGCCTAGCAACCGACAAAGTAAATATCAAAATAAATAGTCTTTGACATTACTTAAAGATGGCGAGGTAAGAAATTTTACCCATATTGATGTATAAAAAAAAACAGTCAAAACATACTTCTTGAAAAGTGTTTAAATAAATTGTTTGTTTTGTTAGACTATATTTTGAAAATAAATAAATATATTACTACTACTAATGAATACAGTATTTAATTAACCACATAAAAATATAGTAGATTTATACTGACAAATAAAGCAATTCGTGCGAAATCGCTGACACGCGCGCTGTGCACGCTCGACAGGGTAGCTGATACAATTGACTTGTTTTCTTGTTCTTTGAACGATTTTACTTTGGCGACCTTTAGGGTGTTATGTTATAATTAAGTTAAAGGGGTTTGAAGATTTTGGCCCTAAAATCAGCCACCATTTTGATTTTTTTTCAAAATCCAGGGGCACAATAAATGTCATATATTTGGATAGGGGACACTTATACAAACATAAAACTTCATATAACATAACATCATAAAGCGTCACGTTTCTGAGATATTCAAAGATAAAAATATCAATTTTTATAACGAATGTATATTTATTTATATTGTAGTTACTTCATGTTGATTAAGTTATTTACACATGAATTAATTGACTACACCTAGTGGGTAAAACATATGATTTTAAATCATATTCTGTATAAATAACACCATCCAAGAAGGCAGCGGGTGACTGAATAGGATTTTCTTGGTGTCGCGGGCCATGCCATGCACCATATAATACATATACCATATAACACACGTCCTCTTTCGGCGGGAGTATACATAATATGTTTGTCTCTTTCGCTCTTAACTAAAATATTACCTACACATGATGCAATTATGTTTTCATAGTTCAATATACTTACTTGAAAGAAAAAAAAACAAAAAAATCCTTGTGCAGGGTTCAGTTTTCGACTTATATTTCGGTGAATAACTCCGAAACCTGACGCTTTAGGATATTATGTTATATGACATTTTTTGTTTGTATAAGTGTCCTCTATCTAAATATATAACTTTCGATTTTCACTGCGATTCTGAAAAAAAATCAAAATGGCTCTAGTTAGGGCCACCCTCCATACAAAAATCTTCAAACCCCTTTAGTTGTTATGTTTGTTAGTTTATTGTGAATTTAGTTTGTAATGCAATAGTTTTTGTAGTTTTATTTAATGTAGTCTATTAGTGACTAGAAACTATGGACATTTACAGGGTGACAGGGAAATTCGACCTATTCCTTGAAAGGAGTTATACTAGAGGTCATTAGCAACTAATTAAGTCCAATGAAGTAGGGGTCAAAACTGGATGAGTCTTGAGCTGTGACGGTACTTCGATTTTGTAGAAATTTTCTGACTTGTTACCAAAAACCATTAATTATGAAAAAAATATTCCACTAAACATTTAATTGATACTTTTCTGAAAGCTGAAAAAGGAGTGATTGTTGTAAAAAAAAAATGCTTGTCCAAAACTTACATAATGTCAGAAATAGAAGGTCTTTAGTAGCAATAATTTTTAATGATTGTATTATTCCCGAAAATTGAAGTAAACTACTGGAAAAAAATTGTATGACAGTTGGCGTACAAATGTGTAAAATGACTAACTGGTTTCATAAGCTTTCCAAAAAGGTACAATTGTCATTAAATTTCCGAGCGGTTTTTCAAAAATCAGCAAAAGCGCGCTATAGACCAAATTTTTAATTTTGATTTGTTAAATGAATTCAGCTCGAAATGTTAACAGTGTAGATGAATGAATAAAAAATAAATGTAATTTGATAAGGCTTAATACAAAAAAAAGCAGTTAACAAAAATTACACATCCTTTTCGAATTGCCTGCCATTGTTGCGTATGCAAACACGCAGCCTACGACCTACTTCACTGACACTCGCGTTGAAAGTGAGGTTTTCATGTGTTCGGCAGCTGCCAAAATCCTCTCCCTCAACTCTTTAATGTATGTCACTGGTGGTAGGTACACTAGTCCTTCATGTGACCCCAAAGATAAAAGTCACATGGCGTTAAATCTGGACTTTCAAAGACTTCAAAGGGCCCACCAGAGAAGATTTTCGTTAAATGTTTGGATGGGGATTGGCCATGATAAGTTGATCGGGCCATTCTTTTTGCCCCGAAATTTGAGTGGCATGACGTACCTACGAAAACTTTTTACGAGAAGAGATATGGTGTACCAGCACAATGGAAGCCCAACTCACTTTTACCAAGGTGTGCGACAATGGCTGGATGACAATTATCCGCTGAAATGGATCGGTCGAAGTTGCCCAACGTCATTGCCGGCGAGAAGTCCATATTTAACGCCATGCAACTTTTATATTTGCGGTCACGTGAAGGACTTAGTGTACCTACCACCAGTGATATCCATTGAAGAGTTGAGGGAGAGGATTTAGGCAGCTGCCAAACACATAAAAACCTCACTTTCAACGCGAGTGCCAGTGAAGTAGGTCGTAGGCTGGAGGCTTGAGGTTTTTGAGTGCCAGTGAGTAAAGTACGTAGGCTGCGTGCTTGCTTATGCAACAATGGCAGGCAATTTGAACAAGATTAGCTGCTTTTTTTGTATTAAGCCTTATCAAAATTACATTTAATAAAAAATATTCACTTCTCTACACTGTTGACTTTTCGAGCTGAATTCAATTAACAAATCAAAATTAAATATTTGACCTGTAGTGCCCTATTGCTGATTTTTGAAAAACCGCTGGGAAAGTTAATGACAATTGTACCTTTTTGGAAAGCTTATGAAACCAGTTAGTCATTTTACACATTTGTACGGAAACTGTCATACAATTTTTTTCCAATAGCTTACTTCAATGTTCGGGAATAATACTATCATTAAAAATTATTGCTACTATGACCTTCTATTTCTCAGATTATGTAAGTTTTGGGCAAGCATTTTTTTTACAACGATCACTCCTTTTCAGCGTTCAGAAAAGTATCAATTAAATGTTTAGAGTGGAGTATTTTTTTCATAATTTATATTTGTATTTTTTTTTTGTATTTTTTTTTATTTAGTTTTTGGTAACATGTCAGAAAATTTCTACATAATCGACTAACCGTCACAGCTCGAGAACCATCCAGTTTTGACCCCTACTTCATTGGACTTAATTTGTTGCTAATGACCTCTACTATAACCCCATTCAAGGAATAGGTCGAATTTCCCTGTCACCCTGTATATGTATCTAGACTTAACTATCGCATTAGGGCAACCTGTAAAGATAGATTTAAGGTGTTGTTATAAGTAATAAATAAATAAAATAATTCCCTAACCGTTCCGAAATATTCAAAAATGTACAACGTTAATGTTCAAGTTTTCACTTCTGCCGGCACTCCCGGAGTGCAACCCGTTGTTTTTTTTTTACTAATATGATAAAGCAAAAAAAGCGAGTCAAATAGTTTTTTAATATCTGATCTGACTCCTCTTGCTCAAAAATCCGTTTTTGTAGCGTACCAGAGGGGGGATAAAATAGCAATTATCTTCGTCTAGGGGAGAAAGTTTTTTTTTTAATTTTTATCTGTTTCCAACGAACGCCCTACAAAAACGAAAAAGTGTTTGTTCTTCTGTAGAATAATCATGAATAAGGACTCGACTTATTACTGTAGGCAAAAAAAAAGAACATTTTGTTTTTGAAAATGGAACTAAAACCGGTACTGCGGATGGAACTAAGAGCGGCGGCTCTTCGGTAGAATGCGTGCATTGAGTTGCGGCTACAGAAGACATTAAATGGAGACCCTAATTTGCAGATGGAAGAGAAAGGAAATTTTTTTTTTTTTTTTTTCTCGCAATCGTTGTGATAAGTAGAGCACACCCATACCCATATAACTCGGTTTCTGTTTACACCCTCGCTGACGCTCGGTAGTAAAGCTACCTCGTTATAATGGGTGATTTTAGCTCCTTGTATTTTTTTGCAATCTACTATTTTTTACCCAGTCAACGTCCCTTTCTTTTCTTTCTTTCAAAGTCACGGACATAGGAAAAATGTAGAGATATGGGCGCCGCGCCGGCGCGCCGCCGCCGCCGTGATTCCCCCCGCGCCGCCGCCGCCGACCCGTGGCGACGGCGCGCCGAGCCCGAACGGCGGCATTCACGCGGACCGAACCGAACGCACGTCTTCTGCGTGAATGCTTACAAAATGGTTACTAGACGTAGACTTTTATAAAACGAAATTCTTTGACATAACAATTTCTGTGTTGTCCAACTTATCAACAAACAAACACAGTTGTTGTTGGATATATTTTTGTCAGACTCATTGATATATTAAAAGGAGGAAGATATGTTACGCGCTAACATCGCAATCAGTAAACCAGCACCCTAATTACGTAATGCACGATCAATTTTAAATTGAAACCAATTGAAAAGGATTGCCAGTCCATTGCTGGGTGTTTTCTCGTGGACCTACTTTTTTGTCCTACCAGTAGGTCCACGAGGGTATGTTATTTCTGTTGGTCCTACTGAACTGTTGAAACCAACATGAACCTCCTTTGTACAGAAATTAGACTAGGTGTGCTTTCAGTTGTCCTACTGCTTTCATTGAAAATAATACAAAGAAAAATTACAATATTGCTTTATTATGATATAAAAGAACACACTTAACATTTAATTAATATTTTAACTTATTAATATTTTGTCATATTATGTAGATAAAACGTAAGTTAATATTTTATTAGTCAAAAAGAAGTAAATGGCTGTAAAAGTTATATCAGCATCATCGATATTCTTTTAAGGAGGTATGTACTAAAAGGGAGATCCACGCAGTATGAAAGCAGTATGATGACTGAAGGTCATCACTCATAACAGCACTGCTTCGACACAGCAAATAACTTGTCATTTGTATTTAGCAGACCGTTCTCCGGCAAAGAAAGGCCTGCAAGCCACCTAGTCACAACTAGTGACTCCTAAAATTCTTTATACAGGAGGTTCTTGTTGGTTTCAACAGCTCAGTAGGACCAACAGAAATAACATACCCTCGTGGACCTACTGGTAGGACAAAAAAGTAGGTCCACGAGAAAACACCCCCATTGCTTTATAAGTTCGACAAAAAAAATTGAGCAGACTTTTTTTTGATCGTGCATTGTCCAATATAATAACGCGTTCCGGGTAATGCTGGGGTTGCCGCGCTTCTGTAGTGCGTCGGGGATGTTCGCGGAGGCACGTGTTCCGGATTTCGGCTCGCTGCTGCGTCTGCGAATCGCATCACTGATGCGTCGGGTGCGCGACAGCCCCAACAGCCTCGTGGCCACTGTGGCCGGCAGGGTAGATGGCCCTATAATATGTCGATGGATGGCGGCACACAGACCGTCATTCAGATACGTGATATAAGTGTAGGTAGCGTGTTTTTAGTTTTAGTTAGTAGATAAGAATGTTATGGATCTCTGGTCTGAAAATAAAGATTTATATATATATATATATATATATTGTGTAATTGGGGGGCTGGGCTAGGCGCAAGACTACATGCACGTAGTACATGTATTATTTAAAAACAGATAACTGGAAATCCCTGTTCTATGGAAAATTTAAAATCGCTCTAATTTGGCTGTAGCACAATTTTTCGAAGATGTTCTTAAACTAACTTTTTAGATCTTTGTATCCTGCTTATGCGTATGAAGTTTCATTAAAATCTGTTCAGTCATTTTGAAAAACAAGAACTTGAAAGTTAGTATGGAATCCCGTACCTCGTAGACGCTCTTAAATGAAGGTATATGAAGGTCGTGTCCTGGTCGCCAAGATCGGGCGAGATTTGTCTCTGCCAGCAGTAGTTGGGTCTATGCTGGCGGAGTCGGAGAACTGGAGGAAAATGGGCGCCTTCTGTGAGAACGTGATGGTTCAGAAGGAGGTTGCCGAGCGGGATCGTGAGAGGGCTGATCCCGCTCGTAGGAGAAGCCGTCGAGGAGGCAAATGCCTCGACGCCTAACACGCCGAAACCCCGCCTGCAACCTTTAAGGCAGGCGGGAATTAGGGATCACGGGCGCTCAGAGTGGGAACTCTGTCCGCCCACTGAGTGACCTCTGGGAAGATGGCGCACACGGCGCACAGTTGGCTCGTGTTGCCTTGCACACTTGCACAGTTAGGTTTCGGGGAGACCCCTTTACAGTCTCCCCAGAGATGAGCCCTAACAGGCGCTGCACAGAGGGGGTTCCGGATTGTGTCTTTTAGTGGTAGGAATCCCACACTCCCCGGTCTTATCCCCAAAGACCGGGCGCCGTTTGAAGGTTTCCCCCCGAAAAGAAAAAATAGAAAAGGTATATGAAGCTCACGCCGCCGACGACGCCGCCGCCGCCGACTTCAAAAAGTCGGCGCACCACCGCCGACAGATTCACCATCGGCGCTCATATCGTAGGTACACAGTTTCTGACCTTTTCCATGTAAGTAGGTGTAAGGTGGATAAGTAGCAAATAAAATATTAACGAAACTATAAGTGGCTCAGGCTTACCGATGTGTTCACGCGTGGCGTGTTGATGCACAACACAGAAGCGGATAATGTATCGACCGCCGAACGAAGCCGGCACCATGTGCAGTTTGCCGGACGCGTTTATGTTGGTCAACAAGGTCTTGTTGAGCTCGTCTATTTGTTCTCCCGGATCCTCGGGGCTCCCCACAAGGCGGAAACAAACCAGTCCCAACTGAAAATCAGAAATGTTTAATTTATAAGATCTATTTACACAAGAATTACGAAGACGACAGATCAGTTAAAAAAATTACAATTATCTGTGGTACTTATTTGTATTTCACAAGATTGTATCACTCTGCTTGAACTCACCTTGTCCTATCTTTGCTCTGTCCCGCGAGCAGCATTAATTTATAATATTATCAAGATCGATAAGTCTTACCTTAACTTGATTGCAGACTAGGAATCTATCGTCCTTTTTCACGAATTTTTCAAAATATTTAGCAAGTTCGCAATGTAGGCGTACGTAATTCTGCAGGCCGCTGATTCCGTAGCTTCGTAACATAAACCACAGCTTAAGTGAACGGAAGCGGCGGCTCAATGGCACACCCCAGTGCCTATAATCGATGGCCGTGTTGTCATAGGCATGTTGTAAGTAAAGTGGGTCGACGGCGAGGGCCGACGTCAACAGATATCGGTTGGTAACCCACAGAAGAGAGCAGTCGAAGGCGGTGAGCATAAGTTTGTTGGGATTAGTGTTGAAAGAGTCGGCGTACTCGATCCCAGCGAGGTGATATTTATGTTCAGGGCATAGGAAAGAGCTGCCAGCATAAGCAGCGTCTACGTGAAGCCAGACGTTTGGAAATTTCCGGGCGACGGGCCCGATCTCTGGGAGATTGTCATAGGAGCAGCACGTTGTGGTTCCCAAAGTTGTCGAAACGAAGAATGGAACACGGCCGGCTTCTTGATCCTTCTCCATAGCCTATAAAAATACAATTATTTTTAATAGGTAGGTACTGCATAGAAAACATCTATTCATTTTTATGGAAATAAGTTTAATTATTTAAACTTATTTCCATAAAAATGAATAGATATCCTGTAAATCGAATCAAAATTCAAAAGGTATCTTAATCTTGAACGTATTCTTCAGAGAGACCTCTCATCTGAGGTTAGTATCGTAAAATTTCAATATTTGCTCCGTATTTCCGGCATCAACGGGCGACTCAGCGCGGATATCCGTCGTCGCCTCGCCGACCCGTGCACTCGGAGCCGTCTTGTTTCTTCAATTACCTATGCCTATCTCCACCACTCCTGCATAACCTGCACTCCATGGCATGACCCAATTCCGTTTAAAACAATAATAGAAGTCAAATAAAAGGATGCACTGCTCAATAGAATGTTACTTGGTTTTTTTTCATCTTTTCGAATGTTCGTTAGACCTTAGGATTTATTTCGTGATTGAACTTTTTCGAGGTAAGTAACGGGAGCATCAGCATAAGTTAAAAACGGGATCTTAACCACAGATGACCAAAATCCTGCAAATTGCGTGTCGAACCACGCACAATGAAGGCGGCCCCGGATCTACATTTTTTTTGAGGCGGGGCAAAACTCCCCCCAAAGATGCCTAAATGCAAGAGCGAGCGAAGCGAGTTCGAAAATTTTTGCACTCTGCCTGAGATAAGTTAGATTTTCTTTTGCTTTAGGAATTTCCAGGTTGCAAGAGCGAGCGTAGCGAGCTCGAAAATTTCGGCATATAACATACTAGCTTTTTCCCGCGGCTTCGCTCGCGTGGATGTCGGAAAACCAAGGAAACGTACTACCGGGATAAAAAGTATTCTTTGCCCAGGTTATAAACTATCTGTCGCCTAAATCCAAATCGCCAAATCCTATTAGCAGCATAACGTAATGATTGTACTTTTTGTTAGGTTACTGTTCAGAAATAGTGCACGATGTCTAATGATAGAAATTGATGAATTGATAGAAATTGAGAGAAGAATATACATATACAAATTATTCGTTGCGCCATAAAAATAGACTTAATTTGCCCCCCTGAGCCTTAAATTGCATTCATCTAGTGAAGACCATATTCAATGTCAATAAGAATATACAATAAATTACCATAAGACATAAAACAACAAAATAAAACCAGTATATTTTTAAATAAACTAAAGCAATACTTAATTAAAAAAAGCTATTACACAGTACAAGAATATCTTACGGATAAATTCAATATTAATGATACAAACAACTATGAATAACAGATACCTATATTATGACAACTAAAATAACAAAAATAAATTTTCCTATAATTATATTACATTAATAATGAACAATTTTTAAATATAATTAAATAAATAATAAATTAACAGATAGACCTCCATATAAAAAATTAATAGAATAAGTAAATGAATGGAATTATAAATAGGTACATAGATAATAGGATATAGAATAATATTAACGGATAAATTCAATAACAATAATACATAAAATGAAAACGTCATGCGCGCATATTATGGGGCTACCGAGGGAGGAATTAACCTTACAGCGTACCGAGGTCGGATGCTCTCTCTGTTTCAGGTGCTTGAACCAGCCGTCAACGTCTCGGCCCAACGATTGTCGGATCAAGTGCGCGTCATTCAAAATAATCACAGATTGGATAACGCCACACTTGATCGGCTACGCTCAGAAATGCAGAATAGCTCTGCTAGTAACCCTCCCCCATCCCAGAATGTCGTGCATGTGCCTGCCGAAATTCCATTGCAGGCAAACCAGCATGATGAGGAGGAGGACGCCAGGGCTATATCTGCAGACAACCTATGCAATGTGGAATTAAGGAGCGCACTGGAAGATGCGATTCGTGAGTACCGGTTCACATTACCTGACCTTAGACCACGGCTACCACGTTTGCCCATGAATAAAAGAAACAGGGCGCTGGTGTGTGCCCTGGATGCGTTGTTACCGAATTTTATGGAAAGCAGCGCAGACCTCTGCGATACACACTCAATCTTGTATTGCACGGCTGTTGCGGCATGCCGTATAGCTCGTGTCAAATTTCCAAACACTGACCGAGCTGTACAGCCAAAACCTGCCGCGCCAGCCTGGCAATGCAGGATTGAGCGTCGTATTAATGAGGCCAGGGTACTCATCGGGAAGCTCATCTGCTTCAGGGAGGGTAATACACGCCCAAGGGTGATGCGCTTTGTGAGGCGGGCGTTCTCGGGGACTAGTATTAGTCCTCGAGAATATGTTTCCTGTGTCACAGAGCGCATCGACTTCCTGAAGCAGAAAGTTTATGCATGGGCAAACCGTATCTGTCGGTATAGGCGAAGAGTGGATCGATACGCTCAGAACCGCATGTTCCAGAGCGATGAAAGGTGGGTATACAGAGCATGGGAGCGACCCATTCCCACTCAAGGTGTGACTGACGCGCGTCCACCGGAAAATGAGGCCATGAGTGCTTTTTGGCGAAGCATCTGGTCGGTGCCCGTCAGTCACACTGAAGGTGATTGGATGCGTGTTGTTGAGCGGACGTGTGATTCAATACCAGATATGGAAGCTATTAACATCAGCCCTCTGGATGTAGCCCGTGCAGTTCGTCCGTTGCCTAACTGGAAATCTCCAGGACCGGACGGACTGCACAATTTCTGGCTTAAATGGCTACAAAGATCACACGCCTGCTTAGCCTCACAATTCCAGTCATCTCTAGAGACTGGGTGTTCTTTACGACAGGAGTTACCCACCTGCTCTATAAATCGGGTAGTACTGCGGAACCTAAAAACTATAGACCAATCACATGTTTACCTACGGTCTATAAAGTTCTTACATCCATTCTTAGAGCAAAAATTGTACAACATATTGACTCCAACTCCATTATGTCTGTGTCTCAGAATGGATGTAAGAATGGGTCCCGCGGTACTAAAGAGCTGCTCCTTATAGACATGACCATAAACCAACAGGTCCGTAGATCCCGGAAGGATTTGTCGACATGTTGGATAGATTATAAGAAGGCCTATGATTCGGTGCCACATACATGGCTCATGAGGGTGCTGGAGTTGTACAAGATAGATGCAACTCTGCGCACCTTCCTGATGTCATGTATGGGGCAATGGAGGACGGTTCTTCTCTACCCAGGATGTCGACAAATCCGGAGGACCGATGAACCAATCAGGATTGAGCGGGGAATATTTCAGGGCGATAGTCTGAGCCCACTTTGGTTTTGCTTAGCCTTGAATCCTCTAAGCACACTGCTGGAGGATTCAGGTCTAGGCTATCGGTTGAGAAGAGGTGGTCAGGTAATATCTCACCTCCTTTACATGGATGACTTGAAACTCTTTGCCCCCAACAATTTGCGACTGATGGAGCTACTGAAGGTAACAGAAACGTTCAGTAGCGCCATCAGGATGGAATTTGGTGTGGACAAATGTGCAGTCATGCATGTAAAGCGAGGAGGGATTATGGAATCCGTGGGAACCCAACTCTCGGATTCCATACACCTTAGATCCCTCTCCTCAACTGAAACCTACAAGTATTTGGGTATGTCGGAAGCATTAGGCATCAATGTTGCCGACATGAAACAATCGTTGAGGGAGCGTTTCTTTGGCCGCCTGAATAAGGTACTAAATAGTCTTTTATCAGGCGGAAACAAGGTGCGCGCCTTCAACGGTTGGGTCATGCCGGTTTTGATGTACTCTTTCGGCATACTCAAATGGACTCAGACGGAACTTGACGCTCTGGATAGGAAGGTCCGTAGATTGCTGACAGCATATCGGATGCATCACCCACGGTCATCAGTGATGAGACTGTACATCCCGCGGAAGTGTGGGGGTCGAGGTTTCTTGAATGCCAAAACCCTCCACAACCGCGAGATTTACAGTCTCAGGGAATATTTCCTTCAAACTGACGTGGGGATGCACCGAGATGTGGTCGCAGTGGACAATGGGTCTCACCCCGCTCACCTTGGCGAAAGAGAACTGGCGCAAACCTGCAGTACTGGATACTAACGATCGTAAGGAAGTATGGCAAGGCAAAGAGCTTCACGGACGCTTTTGTCTGGGCCCTCCATGGGCCTGACGTAGACTTTTTGGCGTCTATATCCTGGCTGCGCTTCGGCGACCTCTTCGGAGAAACCGAAGGTTTTGTCTGTGCGATTATGGATGAAGTTATCATGACGAATAATTATCGGAAATACATTGTCAAGGATGGTACGGTTGACATTTGTCGGGCATGCCACCGTCCCGGTGAATCAATCCGACATATTGTTTCCGGTTGTTCTCGTCTTGCTAACGGCGAGTACTTGCACAGACACAATCTAGTAGCTAGGATTATCCACCAGCAACTTGCCTTGCAATACAACCTTGTGGAGTCAGAAGTACCATACTACAGGTATGTGCCCGACCCAGTTCTCGAGAATGGTCAGGCCACATTGTATTGGGATCGATCTATCATCACTGACAGGACTATTGTAGCTAATAAGCCTGATATTGTGGTGATAGATCGACGAGAACGCCGTGCAATGATTGTTGATATTGCTGTCCCTCATGACTAGGGCATGTTATTCGGATATCCGGATATCCGAATTATCCGGATATCCGTCGAAAATATTATCCGAATAAAATTTGTTGTACTATCCGGATAAAACGGATAATACGGATAGTTACTTTTGTTCCATTTTCCTTTTGATAATATAACATTGTGTTTTAATAAAATAGGTATTCACAATCGTGATAATTCATGCTATATCTTCAAAAATCCATCTAATGACACAATTACTATGTAGATTCATCATTGAGAAAATTAAAAAGTGCTTTTGCACAGAGGTCGACTTCAGTTGACGACAGCGATGGTGATGACGTAGCACTCAGTGATTACAAGCAGCAGAAACTGAAATATCATTTACTTTAACAGAGAAAAATAAGCAAAGAGATCGGAAGGACTCTGGTTGGCCATCAACAGTGAATGCTTTGACAAGCATGACATTTACTTTAAAGGCATTGGCAGGAATGATGGCTTTGATTAGTAGTGTTATTCTCTAGATTCATCTCGATATTGTGTCTTGATTGACGAGATCTCACAGAACCGAAATAGAGTTCCTGCTAAATGCAACATAAAGAAAAGGTTAGGATTTGCTACACTTGAATAAGCTGTTTTGGTAACCAACCCAAATTCAGATTGATATGGGAAGTAGGAATGTGGAGCAGAGGCCTCATCATGATTCTCGTCATTCATGATTTACATTAATTCGTTTCCTGCCTGGACCGTAAAAACCCAATCCGGAAAGTCCACTTTAGGAATACCCAAAGTTTCACATAATTATGTCTAACGGAAGATAGGACTGCACAATCGCGATAACGAGAACTGAAAGACCCAAAACGCACAGAATTCAAATTCATATTCAGGGAATCTATGAAAGTACATGTCATTCGCGGCTACAAGTTTGTGCTGATCCAACTTATACATCAGATACTTTGACATCAAGCAATGTCAGTGGTGTGATTTTGTCTCATTTATTACCAAGCACTACTTTGTAAGACTTCCAGTCTTCATCTAAGGTGCTTTCAATTGTCTTAACAAAGATAGCATTTGACCAGCTCACGATCTATTATATTATACCATTGGTAGATAACCCGTAGATGATAGGTTTTCTCGTATCTGTCAATGACAGATCGGACAGATTTTGCTTTTAGTACGAACTGAAATAGTTTAGTATACGATTGTTGGAGAGTTTTGTGATAAAAATGTCGATTGTAAACTAATATAAGTTTGATTTACCTCTTTTACAGTGGTATCCAAAATATCCATATTATCCGAATATATTCGAATAGTTGTCTGGCAGTATCCGAAATATCCGAATAGTAAAATGGGCGGATAATTGCATGCCCTACTCATGACGAGAATCTCGTGAAAGCTGAGAAAGATAAAAAAATCAAGTATCTTGACTTAGCACACGAGGTTGTTGACATGTGGGACGTGGACTCTGCAATCATTGTACCGATAATCGTAACGGTTAATGGCCTAATAGCGGAGAGCCTCGACCAACACCTCAGGAGGCTCTCATTGCGCGGCTGGGTCAAGGGCTTGATTCAGAAAGCAGTACTCCTAGACACGGCACGCATAGTGAGGAGGTTCCTCTCTCTAGAGCCCTGACCACCGGCAGCTTGGACCCTGTTCCTGATGCCGATGGGCGACTATTTTTTATATTTTTAAATGTTTTTTATATCTTTTTTTTAAGAAATATTTAAAAATGTAATTTATATGTATTAAAATGAAATATGATACATAATAATAATAATACATAATTATGAATAACAGATATATTTTAATAAGTACTTTTAAAAAGTAAAATAATAAAAATAAATGATACTTAATAATTATACTACTTTAATAATAATAAACAATATTTTTTTTGTGAGTAAACAAATAAGCAATATTAAATACAATTAAATAAATAATAAATGAACAGATAGACCTGCATATAAAATATTATAGAATAATCGAATGAATGGAAATATAAATACATAGGTAATAGGATATAAATAATTCATGAAAATTAATAAAGCGCTCTTCCTCTCTCAACCTATTTATAAATTTGCTGTGCCCGACAGGGTCCATAATTGTTTCAATATTTTTTTTATTTACCACATGTAATTGTACATTATGGTTTGCAATAAACGATTTGATTTGATTTGATTTGATAAGTATTCGTACGAAGTACTCTCTATCGGCTTTTAGCACCCTCAAAAACTACGAAAGCAACACCCATGACGAAAAATGACAAATGTGTCGTAGCCGTCATCTTGGATTTACATTTAGACCTCCCTTTCGGCTTAAGTACATTAGAAATCTATGTAAACGACACCCATGTAGATTTTTTTTTAAATATTCACATCCGCCATCTTGGATTAACTTTTTGACGTCACTATCGGCTTTAGTACCCTTGAAAACTTCGAAAACGACACCAATGACGAAAAATAAAAAAAGAATTCACAGCCGCCATCTTGGATTTACATTTTGACCTCACTATCGGCTTTAGCACTATCCAAAACTACGAAAACGACATTAATGACAAAAAATAAAAAAGAATTCGCAGCCGCCATCTTGGATTTACATTTTGACCTCATTATCGGCTTTAGCACCATCGAAAACTACGAAAACGACTCCCATGACGAAAAATAAGAAAACTTTCGCAGCCGCCATCTTGGATTTACATTTTGACCTCACTATCGGCTTTAGCACTATCGAAAACTACGAAAACGACACCCATAACGAAAAATGAGTAAATCGCAGCCGTCATTAAATTATTATTTTGATTTCTTTTGACATTTAATTTTAATTTTAATCCTGTGACAATGTGTTTGGTCTCGGACTGTACAAACTTCAAGGGAAGGTAGTTTGCTCTATTTTATCAATAAAATTATTCTACATGGGGGGTCGGAACCCAACCCCCCCTGAATGGCAGCCATTTTTGTTTTTTGATCGCATTTTATGAAGCGTGCATACTAAAAGTACTTTAACTTTGGAATTTAATGTCCAATTTTCGTAAAATAAAAACTTTTAATAAGTGAAAAGTGTTAAAAATAGGATAAATAACTCAAATATTGACAATAAATGCTGCATCATATTGAAATAAATGCTAGAAGATCAATTTCACGTTAAAATTAACATTGTTTTTTTAGTTTATCAAGGTTATTACAAAATTCACCCCAGGAACTTTCTTTTTTTATGTACTCGTCTAATAGATGTTTAGTTTACCTAAATAATGATACCAAAAACTCGATTCTATGACAATTGGTTTAAGAGATATTGGTGTTGGAACATAGGCTTGCGTAGGTAGTGAGGTCATAACGGTTTGGTTTTTCTGTAGACTTTTACAATGATGATCAATGATAAACAAAGAACAAGTACTATCTATCTGCCTAGCATTTTCCCAACTATGTTAGGATTGGCTTGCAGTCTAACAGGATGCAGCTGAATACCAGTATTTTACATTAAAATGATAAACAAAGCACAAGTACATCTATCTGCCTAGCCTTTTCCCAACTTTGTTGGGGCCGGCTTCCAGTCTAACCAGATGCAGCTGAATACCAGTATTTTACATTAACTATTATTAAATATTTACAAAAGTACAAAATTTGCCCCCCCCCCACCATTTTGAAGGCACACAGTAGCTCGGATCAGCCATAATTATTGCTGCAGCAACGCGAATACGCCGAGCAGCTCTTCTCAGGTGTTGACTGGCTTCATCCACCCCCAAAGACCACCCGCACCCCAAAGAGCCACCGCGTTTACCAGACTTAACGCCATTGGACTATCTTTGCAGTTGGATGAAGTAAAAAGTTCATTTTGAGCCAGGTCAACACCAGAAAAGAGCTGCTGGGCATTTTCGCGTTACTGCAGCAGAAATTATGGCTGATCCGAGCTACTGCGTGCCTTCAAAATGGTGGAGGGAGCGGGCGAATTTTCTACTTTTGTAAATATTAAGTAATAGTTAATACTTGTTCCTTGTTTATCATTGATCATCATTGTAAGTCTACAGAAAAACCAAATCGTTATGAACTCACTACCTACGCAAGCCTATGTTCCAACACCAATATCTCTTTAACCAATTGTCATAGAATCGAGTTTTTGGTATAATTATTTAGGTAAACTAAACATCTATTAGGCGAGTACATAAAAAAAGAAAGTTCTCGGGGTTGAATTTTGTAATAACCTTGATAAACTAAAAAAACAATGTTAATTTTAACGTGAAATTGATCTTTTAGCATTTATTTCAATATGATGCAGCATTTATTGTCAATATTTGAGTTATTTATCCCATTGTTAACACTTTTCACTTATTAAAAGTTTTTATTTTACGAAAATTGGACATTAAATTCCAAAGTTAAAGTACTTTTAGTATGCACGCTTCATAAAATGCGATCAAAAAACAAAAATGGCTGCCATTCAGGGGGGGGTTGGGTTCCGACCCCCCATGTAGAATAATTTTATTGATAAAATAGAGCAAACTACCTTCCCTTAAAGTTTGTACAGTCCGGGACCAAACACATTGTATAATTTGTACTTATTTTAACTGCATTGACATTTTATTCTGTTGCAGTATTGTGAAATTTGTTTTTATGTAATATGGGTTATGCCTGAATTAAATGAATTTTATTTATTTTATTAAAATATTTTAACCCTGTTCACCCCGTTAGGGGTTGTTTCCGAAAAACCTTGATACGCATTATTCTTTATTTTTTATTTTAAGTATAAATACTGAGTTTCGAGTTATTCGGACCTTGCGTAAAATTTTTTTCATTCAAACTTTGACACCCCCCAATCCCCGTTTAGGGGGTAGCTTAGAAAAACTAAAAATGACAAACTTTATGATTTACTTAGATAAGTATTCGTGCCAAGTTTCAAGTCTATTAACTCAAGGAATAAGATTTTGCATACAATCGAAATCCCCCCTTTTCACCCCCTTAAAAGTCGAATTTTCAAAAACCCCTTCTTAGTGCTCCCCTACATTATTAAAGGAAGCTGTGTGGAAAATTTCACGTTCCTAGTCCTAGTAGTTTCGGCTGTGCGTTGATATGTCAGTCAGTGAATCAGTCAGTTTCTCCTTTTATATTTAAAAAAAAGATTATTAATCAAAATCGATCGAAAATGCGCCAATCCAATAGGTGCGCCAAAACTGTGGTAAATTAAAGGAAGTCGTGTCGCCTTTGAACATACAAGCGTCGACGAGGAACGCCAGGCACCACCACTGAAAAAAATAAATAAAAATATTTTTATTTTCATAAAAACCTTGGTATCCAATTAATTGTGTTGGGAGCCTCCTTTTAGGCAAACAATGCCTGTGTTAGGAGACTCCGCTCTTCCATATCTTAAAATGTTACATTGAAATAAAACATAACATAAAACATATTTTTATTTTTATTGTAAATTACAACTATTTTTTCTTGATCTTCTTATCATGCAGTAAGAAGAGTGGTGTATCCGTGTATATGAATTAGTTTGGTGTGGTGTGTGTGGCGCGTGTGTGAAATGTAGTGAGGTTTGAATGTGATGTGATGTGGTGCGGTGTGTAGTATGGTGTGGTGTAGCGTGATGTGGTGTGGTGTACTGTAGTGTAGTATGTGGAATAGAGTGAGGTGTGTATCGTTACGGTGTGTGGTTATATTACTCATGATATTCCAGAAGAGCTTCCGTATCCTCATAAGTAATAGAATTAATCCAGTTTGCTATAATTTTTTTACAGTCGTGATCGTTTTTATTGTGTACATATATGTTTTTATTAATCCTATTGTATACTTGAGCGATGGTAAAATTTTCTGCTTGCAAATGTTGTTTTACATTGGGGAATTTCTGAAATTATATCTTTCCTCCTTTTAGGTTTCTTGTTCTTATCATATGGTAACGTTTTATGTTTCTTTAGAATTGTTTCGCTTATGTATTTAGCTTTCTGACTGAGAGTAAATTACTTAATTCGTATAGGTTTTTAGTAGAGTATCTTTTATTTTTAAAATACTTAACTTTTATAAGTGCTCGTTGTGTACGTTCCACGTCCATAAATCTAGTTTTAGCTGCGCCACCCCAAATGGGGATACAGTACAGCAGAACGGACTGTGCAAGATCAATGTAGATTTCGTTAAGGAGGTTTCTAGGCCGGCTATCACTCCTCAACATTTTAGTTGGGGCCACGTGTCTTAATATTTTGAACACCCAAGTAAGCTTTCTAACCCTACCAGTCAACCAAACCTACTCAAGGTGAGGGTACCAGGATAGAAACTGGTCAACCAATACCCCTAAGTATTTCGTCTTAGAGACTGTTTAGGCATGGACAGTTACAACATCATGCTGTTAATATCTCCACATGTGTGTACTTTCAAATAAAGGTCTTCACTGGGCTGTGTCCGGTTACTAACACTAAAACATATGTAGTTAGACTTGGTGGTGTTTAATGTTAGCAAATTTTTTTTCAGCCCTTCAGATAAGTGAGCAATCCCCACCTCTGCACTATGCAACGTAAAACTTAAAAAATAGACCACAGAAGCGCTCATCGAGTTCCTGGTAAAATTGCACTGTTTGACGACCTCTACCTACGCTAATCAGTGATTTACTCAGTCCGCCACCCGCAGAGAAAGATTATAAGTGCTGCGCTTCTCATTTATTGTCAAGTTGCGGTGCGCTGGGTGGTGCACTTGTCTGCCATGCTTGAATTTGGCACCCCCTGACACTGACGCCCGAGGCACGTGCCCCGGTTTGCCCCCCCCCCTAGATTCGGGGCTGAATGAAGAGTTCCATTGGGATAAATATATCCCAAAAACAAACTTAACTTTGTAGTTGAAAAATATGTTTTAAAATATGTTCGATATACGATACGTCACAGGCAATGCCCCAACTGCAAAGGACCATAGGGGATTTTGTATGGACCCCGTCTCCACCCTCCAACAGGCTTGGGATACATGTCACCATGTTTATAAGAATTGTAATTAGTAATAACAAAAAAACTCGTTGGTCAGGCTACCCTAACCTAACCTTACCCTTTTTTTCTGTCGGCGTGGAAATCCTCATGGATGTCCTCCGCCCTGGGGTGGGCAGAGGGGTCTGTCAGACTATTACTGACTCTTACTGACTAAAACCATCCCGGTGTTCCTTCACACACTTGCGTCGGGGGCTGCGGGTGCGATTGCGACTTCCGCTGCCCCGGACTGGCTGCCCCCGCTGGCCCCATTTAGGGGGGTTGGATGAGGGCATTATCCGCCCTCCGCCGACGCCCAGTGCACCTGCTGCGGGACGGGAGAGCACTTGTGATCTCCCTTTCTGCAGCTTCCTTCTGCGAAATAACTGTTTCGCAGAAGGATACCACCACGTCACACGACTCGGCACTCCCGACCATCGAACGAACGACGGCCAGCAGTGACAAGTCGGCTCCGACTTCTGAAACGAGGGCACGGCGCGGTTTCTCCTATGCGGTCCGGCACACTCTGCCAGTGTATGCCGCGCCGTGTCCTGTCCAGTGATGCAGTGGTGACACCGAGCGTTCGGCTCCCTGTTTATGCGACACAGGTACTTCCCAAGCAGCCATGCTCCAAGAGCACCTGCGCCACCCGAAACGACAGGGAGCCGTGCATCCTCACGAGCCAGCGCTCGAGCACCGGCCGGACCGCCTCGATGGTGTCGAGGCCGGCAGTGGGGCGTGAAAGCCTTTCCCGCCATTCCACCACCAGGATCTCGCGAAGCTGAGACCAACGCTGCTCCATGCATGCCCAACCATACCAACCATTCCCATACCCATTCTGAACCCAAAAAAAAAACAGCTGTTTCATAGAAAAGTGCAATACCTACGCGGTCAAAATGTATGGAGCAGCTGATTTTTTTTTTAATAACCGACGAAAAATTTCAACGCAGGAGTGTTCAGAATCATGTACTGAATCCATGATAATCGGCTTCGCGTCGATGTCCCTGCCACCCCGTATGTCAAAAACTGACAACATTGTAGAATTATCGCGCTTAGGCTGTTTAATAAAAGTGACAAATATGTCAATAATCGACAGGTGATACCTTGACATATTTGTCATTTAAAAACGCGTTTAATAATATATATTGCGAATTTTCCACCATGACAATTATGTCGCCTGTAAGTTTTATTATACAGAAAAATGTTCAAATTGTCACTTTTTGACATATGTCGGACTTGTCGGATTATCAGCTTTATTAAACAGGGCCCTGGTCAAATGCTATCTTTGTTAAAATGGCTAGAACAATTGAAAGCACATTAGATGAATACTGGAAGTCTTACAAAGTAGTGCTTGATAATAAATGAGACAAAGTCACACCACTGACATTGCTTGATGTCAAAGTATCTGATGTATAAGTTGGATCAGCACAAACTAGTAGCCGCGAATGACATGTACTTCATCGATTCCCTGAATATGAACTATCTTCTGTGCGTTTCGGGTCTTTCAGTTCTCGTTATCGCGATTGTGCAGTCCTATTTTCCGTTGGACATATATGTGAAACTTTGGGTATTCCTAAAGAGGACTTTCCGGATTGGGTTTGTAAGTCCAGGCAGGAAACGAATGACTGCAAATCATGAATGACGACAATCATGATGAGGCCTCTGTTCCACATTCCTACTTCCCATATCAATTTGATTTTGGGATGGTTACCAAAACAACTTATTCAAGTGTAGCAAATCCTAACCTTTTCTTTATGTTGCATTTAGCAGGAACTCTATTTTGGTTCTGTGACATCTCGTCAAGCAAGACACAATATCGAGATGAATCTAGAGAACAACACTACTAATCAAAGCCATCATTTCTGCCAATGCCTTTAAATTAAATGTCATGCTTGTCAAAGCATTCACTGTTGATGGTCAACCAGAGTCCTTCCGATCTCTTTGCTTATTTTTCTAATGGGACTTTGTGCGAATGGGACGTTGTGCGAATGGGACATTGTGCGAATGGGTGCTTTGGAGAATGGGACTTTTTGAGAATGGGACGTTTTGCGAATAGGACGTTTCGCGAATAGGACATTCGTTTTCACAGAGACATTTTGCGAATGGGACATTCTGCGTCAAGACCAAGTCAATGATATGTCAGTTTCTGCTGCTTGTAATCACTGAGTGCTATCTCATCACCATCGTTGTCGTCAACTGCAGTCGAGCTCTGTGCAAAAGCACTTTTAAATTTTCTCTATGCTGAATCTACATAGTGATTGTGTCATTAGATGGATTTTTGAAGATATAGCATGAATGGTCATGATTGTGAATAGGTACCTATTTTATTAAAACACAACGTTAAATGTAATATTATAAAAAGGAAAATGGAACAAGAGTAACTATCCGTATTATCCGTTTTATCCGGATAGTACAACAAATTATATTCGGATAATATTTTCGACGGATATCCGGATAATTCGGATATCCGGATATCCGAATAGCATGTGGCATGTGTCACTGCATCGGACACTCGCCCCGCGCCGTGGCTTCCTCGCGCCACCGATAAAGAGACGCGAGCACTCGCGCCTCCAGGTCCACGGGGATCCGGCCAGTGCACAAGCCGCCTCGTAGGAGGTCGTGCGATACCCCCTGATGACTAGGGCCATGAATCGCTTTATCCCCAAGTACAACCGCCTACAGGCGGTGCTCGGGCCCCCCAGATTGGGAAGCAGCGTTGACAACGGACCCGCGGTGCCCATTCCTTTGGGTGTCAGCTACCGAAAGTGGGGGCCGAAGTCCCACCGGCTGTCGAGCACCAGTCCCAGGTACTTCATGGTGGACTCGACAGCAATTTAGGCCCCCCCGACCACGATGTGTGATCCCGGCGGTGGCGCTCGCCGGGGACCGTGAAAGACCACGAGAGAGCCACCGCCAGGCCAAGGCGTCGTATGCGACCCACCACCTGTGAGACCGCAGCAGTCGCCAGCAACGCTGCCGCCCTGTACAAGTTCCCCCGGGCCGTGACCAGCGTGTCGTCCGCGTAACACGTCAGGTCCACTCCTGGTTGGAGCTCGCCCCTCAGCACCCAGTCATAACCGATGTTCCACAGGAGCGGGCCCACGACCGAGCCCTGTGGAACACCGCAAGACAGATCGCACCGGCCCCCACCGTCGCGACCCCCGTAGGTGAAACACCTTTCTGCTAAATAAGCCCCAACGATGTGGCGGAGATAGCGGGGATATGATACCGCAATGCCTCCCAAATACAACTCCAGGGCAGGGTATTGAACGCGTTGGAGATGTCCAAGGACACCGCCAGCATCACCCCACCCCGGGTCACCGCTTCCTCTGCCAGGACTCTCACCCGCATTATTGCGCCGACAGTGGAGCGCCCATGCCGAAAACTGAACTGACTGTCGTCCAGATCCGGCCCCTCTCTGTATAAGTGACCGACGAGGCGGGCTGCAATTATCCGCTCAAAGAGCTTACCCACTTCGTCTAGCAGCACTATAAGCCGGTCACTACAGTACTATAGGTCACTACCCACTATTACACTATAGGCGGACGACGAGTCTGCTGGGCGCCATGCCTTTCTGAGCAGGACCAGACGACCTGTTTTCCACTGAGCTGGGAACCGGCCCTGCTCAAGGCAATCTGAGTAGAGTCCTCTCAGCTGAGGCTCTAGCTCGTAGAGGACGAGCGCACGGCCGGGAATTCAATCGGGCCCCGGGGCAACGGTTTTGGCCCGGAGCCGCGTTACGGCCACCCTCATCTCTGGTTGTGTCCTCCGAATCTGCGGCTGTGGGCAAAGCCATCGGCGGCTACGCTTCGAATGCCACTTGTTACAAACTTGTTCCCAAATGTCCTTTAACTTTATAATCGCAAAAAATAAAAAATTGTGAGAAATCTAGAAATTAACGATTTTCGGAGTTTTTCCTTTACTTGTGCTGTGAGATTTGGCTTTTTACCAAACATGGTTCTAGGTCAACGGGAAGTACCCTGTAGGTTTTGATTTACACACACTAGTGTATCAAAATATGTCACATAAATAAGTACCGTATTTTTTTTTATTGCGTTGTCTACAAGCTTGATTTTTAGAGCTCCAAGAGACCGCAGACCTACGTATTTGATATTAATTTCGACTTGATACCGCCACGCGTTCCTGAGAAAAATCGTCTAGACAGACTGACAGACAGACAGATGGATGGACAACGAAGTGATTCTATAAGGGTTCTGTTTTTTTCCTTTTGTGGTACTAAACTCAAAAAAATGAAAGACATTCGATTCTGTAATGAAGAGATCAATTATTTAATCTCAATGATCTACAACTTACTTCTTTTAAAGTGTATCCTCGAAGAGACCCGTTGTCATCCGCTGGTAAGATGCGTAGCTTAACAAAGCAGATCATGGCAGCTTTTTCGACACAGGAATGCGCCTCCGTGGAGGTGTAGGCGATTAGTTTGGAGAGTAATAGCCCCTCGTCTACGTTGGGATATAGATACTTGAGGTGTTTGATGCCATTGGCTCGAGCAGCTAACATTGAGACCAGCACACACTCGCTAGCCGATCCCTACAAATGATATCGATGATTAGACATTATTTTCTTTATTATTATTATCATACATGGTTGCTATGAAATCCCTGTTTACCTCTATAACGCCGCCACCTTTGCTTCCTTCTTCGAGCACTAAAAAGTTTGGAGGTAAACCAATTGCTTTACCTGGAAGTTCATTACTTCATTTAATAATTTTACAATGCATGTGCTCGAAAAGTTAGCATAATCCTCAAATGTCATGATTCCATGAAATAGTCATTCAGTAGGATTACCTACATGAACTTAGAGAGTTGTAATGAGGATTTTTATGATTATAACTCTGTAAAGCCATAATTGTTACGGTCGAAAATCATATTTTACATTTGACCTGCAAGTTGTAAAACGCGTAAGAAAATTTGAATTTCGGGGGCTTTTTGGCGCATCCCCTTTAAAACTCGTGATAATCAGTAATAACCACACGAAAAGAAGAAGAATGAATCAAATCAATCTGTGTGAAAAATGTTTATCACACACACTGCTTCAAGAATCGACTGGATGGATTAAATATCTCCAAGCTATTTGATACACACGCATCAGCTAATTAGCTGCTAGTGTGTCTAACCAAATAATAATAATAATAATAACAATAGGGTACAGACGCCAGCACATCAAGTTACTACAATCTGTCAAATTTCTTTAATAGATTTTGAACTTTATTGCTAAAGGTTAAGGTTCAATCTTGATTGGGAAAATTTGACGATGTGCTGGCGTCCGTACTAATATTAGATGCGTGAACATTGATATTAATAGTAATTCACGCAACCCTTCACGACAAAACTATGCATTTTTGCTTGTAAATATTTACGACCGCTTCCGAAGACAACGGATCGCGTTCTAGTTCACTATGATAAAAGGAAGACCAGTTCGAGGCGTCATTGTAACATGCGGTCCGCCCAGTCCCCGACGCATCGTATTAAGAGCCCTATTACATTTCGACTGATTTCGACGGTAATGTTTGCGTTAAATGGGCAACTTTGGAGTTCTTATTCTGAGTAACTGAAAGACTTCGACAACTATGACTTATTGAGTGGTGGAGAATAGTTATTAGTATAGTTCATAGGGGCCTCGCTTTTTACAATTTTTTCTTAATTATATATAAAAAGCCAAAATTTTAAGTTCCAAAGGAAGTTTTAAAAAAAATATGCGACGGTAATTTTTTGAGCTCGTGAGTAGAACTATTGTACAAAGCAAATGAAATGACAAATTTAAAATAAGATCTCTTTAAAAAAGTGTTGTAGTTCATAGCGGCCTCAGAATTTTGAAATATGTATGGGATATCTAAAAAAAAATCCAATTCAAAATCATAAAAAACACTCAGAATTAACTGTAAATTTCTCCTTACTACATTCATATTTTTACGTAAAATTTATACCAGATTAAACGTTGGTTCATAGGAAATTCAAATTGCTTACTTAAAAAACAAAAACTTAATTATGTAACTCAAAATAAGCATAATTACAACTGTGAAATTGCTACTTAATGCGATGCATCGGGTGATAGGGGGGGGGGGGGGCATTAAGTATATATTTATCTTTTAAATTTTAAGTATAAAATGCTTAGAATAATAACGATGAAATGTTAATTTCTTATGAACTACTGGTATAAATTTTACGTAATAATATTAATGTAGTAAGGATACATTTACAGTTAATTCTGAGCGTTATTTTGATTTTAAGGACCTTTTTCACCACCTACGATTAAGTTCCTATTAACTTACTAGGCAGATCATTTCATACAAATTCTGTTCCATTTTGATTTATTCGGTAAGTAGCGGCTATTGACAGCGTGAAATAGGCCCTAAATGTTTTTTATTTAGATACATCATATTTTATCATTCTAAGGCCGCTATGAACTAAACCACTTTTTAAGAGATGTTATTATTCATTTTTCATTTATTTGTTATGTACAGTAGTAGTATCCGCGAGCTCGAAAAAGTGCTGTCGCGCATTTTATGAAAAACTTGCTTCGGTAAGATAAGAAAAAAAATCGAAAAGCGAGGCCGCTATATTTATTTATTATTTATTTATTCACAAGGCAATTACAACAGGTAACAATCACAGTATATCACTAGGTTTACGTTATAGCTTTCGACCTGATTATCACCCAAAGTGTAATCGCACAACACGACTAGCAACAACAACAACAATAATGATGACAAATACATAAAAAAAAAAAATAAAAAAAAAACTTCGTTCACAAAATTACAGCTACAAGGTATGTGCGTCTGCCCACCGACACACTTCTACTTAGGCAGGGAATGTGTAGGAGACCAACACGCCCGGTAAAGAACATAAATGACACAGCGTTACATTATTTAATGAAAACAGTATTTAAAGCGTTACAAGACTAAAAATTAAAAAGAAAGAGTACACACATGTCTTTTGAAGGCAGCGGCACGAGAATCGAAGATGTCAATACTGTTATTGTCTTTTGAAATTTCATTGTAATAGACTATACTATATAATAACTATTCTCCACCACTCAATAAATCATAGTTCTCGAAGTCTTTAAGTTTCTCAGAATAAGAACGCTAAAATTGCCCATTTAAGACGCAGATATATTTATGCCAGTGGTTAGCTTGCGTGTTCTGTACTGAGCTTACGCAACGCGTGGTAGTTTCAGCTAGTACGAGTAATAGGACTCGCTCATCAAGGAGCGCTGTCCCCAATTTGACGCATTATTAAATTATTATACATAAAACAACACATTATTTTAATAAAATACGTATACTAAAAGATTAATATTTTAATCATGGTGAAGGTTTCAGAAAAATACGCTTGATAGCTTTGCGTAATTTTCAGTTTTTTATCCGCGTACCACAACTTTGGAAATTAATTTTACTATGTAATGTAAATAAAATTAATTTTTTTATGTAATAGAATTAACAAAACGATCCCTGTCCATCAATCTTCTTATGAAATGTGTACAAGACTGAACACATGCTTTTTAACCAGCTTAAACTACGACGACACTGAACATCTACTTACCTCACAATCGTAGTGACTTCTCTAAAACTCCGTATCTAAAATTCCGAACTTATTTAGCACTCCGAACTCAACCTTTTTCTCTCTCTTTCCCTTCAGTTTACTCACATGCACATACACCACACCTACATCACAAAATAGTTACACACCACACCTACAACACAAAGCACACACACACCACATCTGCATCACAAATACAGGCATATCACATCTACATTACAGAACACACACACACACTAACACTTCACATACTTAGTAAGTAAATATAATTTAACATAAGTTTGCACTTTATAGTCCTAAGCAGTCTATTTTAAATTGTGCACCTTCTGTGGGAACCTGGGCTGGCGATCCTTAATACAGGTTACCATGTAACCTAGCTAGGATGCCGGATTCAATTCTGTTTATTGTTACTCTTTTTTGATTATCCGTAACACACTTTTTTGAAAATAAATAATTTGAATAATCTAAAATATTCGTATATTAAATTATTAAGAAAATGCTCTAATTTAATGTATATTTTTTTCAAATCATTGACACTACTCGTTTCTACATTTTCTGTATAAAATCATTAAAATTAGCTTATCATCGCCTTAACGCAAAAATCACTGTCAAAATCTAAGGGCCCTCGCCCACGGCGACTTTTTGTAGCGATGCTGTCGCGCGTTTTGTAAACGCTTCGAACTGCATCGCTACTATCGCGTAGGATTCTTCATACATAATAACAGCATCGCGGCTGCGGCATTCGCGACAACATCGCTACTGCATCGCTACAAAAAGTCGCCGAGGCTACGCGTGCTACGGGGCTACGCGGATACGCACGCGTGTATTGCTACGGGCTTATAGTCGGTCATTCTTCCATACAAACGTAATATGGTGATAACTCGTCTGTTTGACGGTATAAGTTCAAAACTAAATATCAATTTGTCTTGTCATTATCTAGCCCTGTGTGGAAGCAGAATCGAAAAAAAAAATGGTTTGGAAGTTATGAGCGTCGAAAATTCCCTATTTTAAAACAAATTGTGTTTGGGCGTAAATAAATAACATATAGTAAGTAATGGCAAAATAGAAACCGTACAGGGATAGATAATTTATTAATAGTTCAAATAATTTTAATTTGAGTAAATAGGTACATTCAGTCGTTTTTTCATAATATCTGTACGCCCTAAGGTCTGTTCATGAAATTTTACGCGCTCGTTTTCGTTATGAGTCATTGCCTATTTCACAAATAAATGAATAAATAAATAAATAAAAAATAGCAGCATGCATATTAGTTACGCCCACGGCCCAGGACTGTAGTCCTTCGCTAAGGTATTTTCGTCATATATTTTTAATTTTTTATCCATTTACTTTCTACGTTTTAATTTAATTATTGTTGCTTATACTAACGGTGATTTCTTTCTACATGTTTAACTTTTTTGATGTGTTAATAAGTATGTGTTGATGAATGATGTTATACGAATTGGTGTGGGTGGAGTACCACAACTAAAAAGTGAAAAAAAAAACTTTTTAACAAAAAAGAAACAACCGCCTGCAAAAAAACACTAAAAAGTAAAAAATAATTTTAATTTCGGAATTCGATGTCTTTGGTTCTCGTATTTTCATTCTTGCCACCGACTTCCGAAATAGATTTAGATTTTATTTATTAGTGTTTTTTTGGAAGTCGTTTGTTTTATAAATATACCGTTTTGTTCACAAATCAGTAAGTATACTTACCCATCCAATTCAGCATTATAATCTCTAGTTCTGTACAAGCTGGACTTGCCGCCTGCAAAACATAACACCAAATTAAATCAATGTTAGGTATTTTCAAAGATTAGATAAAGATACTTCTAAAAGATTAACTCATCAGTCTTAACCAATGACTGAGTTAAGTCCTTATTAGTTCCTATCGTATGACGTTCATCGAGCAATTAACATCCCCACTATCAAAAGATAGGCACGGTCTACGGTGGTCCAAACATAAAGCAACAATGGTGCGTGGGTGCCGCGCGCGGCCTTACGCGCTGCGATTGGACGGCTGCCGCGCGTAAATATTCGTCGGTTAAGTCCTAATTAGAGCGCGATAGAAATGTGGCCAGCAAACGCCGCGCGTTGCTGCCAACGCTGTTGCCGCTCAATGTTTGAACACACCTTTAGGGATGCAAACCCGCTACGCCGCCGTAGCGCAGGAACATTCGCTACGACGGCTACGAGTCGAGTATAATGAAGGGTCTCTGTTCACTGCTTGTGACATTCTAACTGCGGACGGAAATGCTGAAACCCATAGATTTTTTTTTTGGTAATCTTAATTGTTGTGGTAGAGCTGACTTAGAAAGGAAATATTTTATTTTTTGTAAAAACGTCGAGTTGGGCACTTTTTGTTAAATACCTTATCAGACACGGTTAGGCACAGTTAATTAATATGAACACCTATCGATAGTTGTTTCAAAGCGGCCTTCGATACTTAATTACTAGTACATACGATGTCTGCTGTCCTTGAAGGATTATGTCAAATGCAAATATTTATTTGCTTTTTAACTGTTCGTCAATCCAAGAAAACTATAAAAAATAATATAGGTAAGTTACAGAATGCCTAATGCAGATTAAAATGGGTAATCAATAATCATATATTGATGAACCGCATTTATGATCTGTTTCAGTTCTCTGTTGTTTAAGATCTGGATAACTGATCTTGCAGATTACTTCATAAAAATTCTATTCGTCCTTATTAGGGTTCCGTAGTCAACAAGGAACCCTTATGCTATAAGTGTTCCTTGTTGACTACGGAACCTTGCAGACAGACAGATAGACGGTGTATGGCAAAACTATAAGGCTTCTAGTTTGGCCATGTCCGTCTGTCTGCGGCATTACTCAGAGAGTCTTAGAAAGCTGTAATTTGGTATATATGTCGTGACCACATCTTAAAATTGATCATTTCATGAAATGGTTGTGTTTCATGAAATAGTCAGCTAAAATTGACGATATCGTTTAAACGTCGACGTTTAATGATGTGCCAGTCGACGTTTGGCCATATCATTAAGTAGGGTATCCATGGTTTAAGGTGTAGTAAAAATTCTAAATAAAGAAGGAACTTTTGTATTGCTCTTGTAAATTTTATACAAACGATAGCTTAAAAATTAAATAATAATCTTAGTATAGTATTATTTTAAATACTTAAATATTAATAATAAGATTAATTGATAAATGACACAAATTATCGGGTACGTATTACAATACCGACATTTCATAATAACTATGACTGAAATACCGACGTCCAAAACAACGAAGTTCAAAATACCGAAAGTTTTAAATACCGATAGCCGTTATATCGAAACATGAAATACCGATGTCCAAATGCCCGAAAGGATGAAACCCCGAATGGACGAAATCCCGAATGTTGGTCAAAATACCTAAAATAATGCGTCACTTGCGAACTATTTATAAATCTGTGTATAAGTAGTATATCAGTGGGTAAAATAGGTTAGGTTAGGTTAGAACAGTGACCAACCGCGCGTGAGCCGAGCGAGCGAAGCGAGCGGTGCCGCGGCAGCGGCCGGCGAACGCTACTTCCAAGTTGCTCGCAGAATTTATTTCACCATTTTCTAAGTATCCGGGTTTTCGGAATATCCCAATTACGAAATTACTTAATTGGGATATTGTGAATTATACCACTGGGGAGTATACATGGGGAAGGATGCAACATGCAAGCAGGCATACAGCAGGCATGCAGCGTGCAAGCAGGCATGCAGCATGCAAGCAGGCAAACAAGCATGTAACATTAAAGCAGGCATGCAACATGCAGCAAGCATTGTTTCTGTCACGGCTCCGGCGCTGCGGAGTTTAGGCGGCCCCACGCGAGCTTATCGTCGCAGATGGTTTAAACGCTCACCACCGCAGCTTCGGCTTGCTGACCGGCTACGCTGGCCAGCCTCAGCCGCGGCGGCGGGCCTTCAAACCACCTGCTCTTCAGCTCGCTGGCCGCCCCACCCCTCCGCGCCTACGCGGGCTTAAATTACACTCTAGGGGAAGGGCAGACAAGACTGCGTGAAGTCGGTTTTGCAGCGATTCGTTTCTGTTATATTTAAAATAATAATTGTGTTTTTATTTGGATCTTCGGGTTTTTAAGCTTCGGGATATGGATCTTCGGGATTTTAAGCTTTCGGGCAAACGAACTTTCGGGATTTCAAACTTTCGACCAAACAATCATTCGGCGTTTAATTTTTTGGGATTTCGTCCATAGGTATTTTAAAATAGGTATTTTGAATTTCGGTATTGTAATACGTACCCAAATTATCATATATCGTTTAAAGTTTTAGTTAGAGTTTGGTCTTTAATAATTGATTGATTGATTGCATAAATCTTAATATTACTCATTTATTATCTCTATTATCATAAAACTTTTAAATTCTTTGTCCGTCGTTCTCATAATAATATCATAATTATTTGGAAATCCAATAAAAGTCCATCGAATTTGTTTGCGTGTTCACCCTATGGCTGTGCGCATTATAAATGTGGAGGAGAAGCGCTGAGTACGACTGGACGGGATATCAACCAAGTGCGGATGGTACCCTGCAGTACGCCTGGTAGTCCGGTGATAAAACGGCGATGGTGGGATCAGATCGTGCAGCTCCTGCGCACACTCTCCGAAGTACAGTCTGTAGAAGACCGACAGGCAAGCAACATTACGCCGATGAGCCAGGCTGTGAAGCCGAGCCACCAACGTTTCGTCGCCTATAAGCCTATTTGTTGTATAACCTAAAAATAAGTCAAAATATTACTGGAATTCATTACCTTTTAGTAATCTAGGTCAATGGGTAAATAAAACGTTATAGAAAGGTTTCACTTCAGAAGAAAAATAATTAATAATAAGATTTGAATAGTTAAATACTAACCTGTGAAATGCGTTCCAAACACTCATGGTTTTTTAGGTTGCTCTCGTTTTTTAAGTGACTTTAAAAGTCACGTAGCTTAGTTTAACGATACTTAACTGCACTTTTATGTTCCCATCGAATTATCGTATGCCACCATGATGCACAACAAAAACAAAGCGACATCAACGCCCCTACCGGTGGATGATCTAACAATTTTACGATATGATCACTAATTTTTGGCCACATCATGAAGTAGTCGTTCGGTTAACTGTTCATATCGTCAAACAGTAGGAGAGAAACGAGTAGTTGTTCCCGGTTTGGCTGGTTGTGTATGTGAGATTAAATGTGAAATCAGAAGAAATTACTAGTGTGAGGCAATGTTTAAAAAAAAAAAAACTATGCTGACAAAGTGGTATTTTTTTTTTAGGGTACCTCTCCTTCACGTAATGGGGCTTTTTTTTCTCGTATTCCAACTCTTGTATGGTGGATAGGTATTTGCGTAAATCTACCTATACTCAATTAATTTGAAACCGACCGAACAAAAAGATTACTGTGGTTTCCATGTGGACCACTGCTCTCAAAACGGTGAAGGAAAACATCGTGAGGAAACCGGCATGTCTTAGAACCGAAAATTCGAAGACATGTGACATCTACCAACCCGCACTGGGCCCGCGTCGTAGATTACGGCCCACTCCCTCTCACAGAGAGGAAGCCTGTGTCCCAGCAGTGGGAACATTAATAGGCTGATGATGATGATGATGATGATGCGAATGTAAATGTAGGGAACAGCTGTTTTTTTTTTCGCGTATTATTATTAATCAATATTAGTCGTTAGTTTAGTTAATTCGCTTACTCAAATTCATACCGCTCAAGTTATTAAAACACTATCTCATCATCAGTCGCTAAGTTTTTTTTTATTCGATCGTTTTATAATTCCCCATTAACATCGGTCTCGCTATGATGACTTAGGGAGTCTATCATGTAGTTCAGTTTGCACGGGTCTCCCGACAGCAGTACTATGTCATCCGCAAACCTGAGGTGTGAGGTACTTGCCATTGATTTTTATTCCCATATCACTCCATTCGAGGTTTCGGAATATGGATTCTAGGACTGCGATGAAAATCTTTGGGGAAAGCGGATCGCCTTACTTTACGTCCGTCTCGACTTGAAATGTTTGTCCTCTTGAGTCTAGGCGTAGGTACCTACTCTTGTTGTGCTTCTCGAGTAAAGGCTCGTGCAGACCAGCGCGACTTGTCGCGCAACGCGGCACGAACAATGCAATTTCTAAGAAAACTTTACGGTATAACAATAACCGGTGTCGCGTCGCGCGACTGTCGCGCTAGTCTGCACGAAGCTTAAATCGCTTTGATAAGTTCTATGTAGTCGTGGTCTAGTCCTTGCTGGTTTAAAGCCCGCCATATAGAGTCATGTGAAATTGAATCGAAAGCTTTCGAGTACTTTAATTTATAAAAGCAATGTTTATGGGGAGGTCATATTATACCATAAACAGTTCGATTATTACTTTCACTGTGTGTATGTGGTCATTGGTCGAGAAATTTATCATGAATCCCGCTTGCTCTACAGGCTGGCTCTCATCAACGTGCTTTCCATAGTTTTTACAAAAGTGAAATCTAATCAACATGGGTACTTTATAATCATTCGATCCATCATTCTCATGCACTGCACGCCAATCATACTTATCTGTCGATTGCTTAATGTGTTCACGTGCCTACTAATATCGTTTTCGCCTTGGTAAAGTTATTTTAGTAACAAAAAACAACTTTTGATAGCATATAACAAATTATACCGGGTCACAATTTTTTTTTTTACCTGCTAATTTTTCTTTTCATAATAACTTTTCGAGATTGGTCTTACCATAGACCTACTTAATCAAAAAATATTATTTAAAAAAAATTGGTCAAGAGTGAGTCGGACTCACGCACCGAGTTTACCGTTACGTACCATCATCTATATATATATTGTCGTGGCCAGATCTTAGAATTAATCATTTCATGAAATGATCTACCGTTTCATGAAATGTGATAATCGACATATTAAATGAGTAGGTAATATTAAGATTTATGCAATCAATTATTAAAGACCAAACTCTAACTAAAACTTTAAACGATGTGATAATTTGTGATCATAGACTTAAACTAATTTTAAGTGTATTTTTTTAATATTTCAGTATATAAAATGATACTATACTAAGATTATTATTTAATTTTTAAGCGATCGTTTTTATTTACAAGAGCAATACAAAAGTTCCTTCTCTATTTAGAATTTTTACTACACCTTAAACCTTAAACCATGGATACCCTACTTAATGATATGGCCAAACGTCGACTGACATAACATTAAACGTTGACGTTTAAACGATATGGTCAATTTTAGCTGACCATTTCATGAAACACAACCATTTCATGAAATGGTCGATCATTTTATGAAATGATCAATTTTAAGATCTGGCCACGACATATATAAAAATGAATCCCTATTTCCTTGGTCACGGCATCACGCGTGAACGGCTGGACCAATTTCGCTAATTCTTTTGTTGTGTTTGTTATAGTAAGGAGATGGTTCTTAGGATAGGTAGGTGAAGGTAGGGTACCTACCCTATACCTACCTAGGTAGGTGAAGGTAGGGTACCTACCCTATACCTACCTAGGTATGCAAGTAGGTAGGTATGTATGTTGGTAAAGTATGTATGTAGGTAGGGTAGATAGGTAGGTAGGTATGTACGTATGTATAATGATACGACAGAATTCAGGGTAAAGACAACAATTTATTTCTTTAAACATAAACAAAGATACATGAAGGTACCAACCTCATTTTGTTACATGCAATCAACACTCCCACTTAACAAAATAAGTATAATATGTATATTTCATTCAACATAACATAACTTTTCACTTTATATTAAATAAACCAAACATAGATAACAAACTGTAATGTTTACTCTTACACAAGCCCTTGGTCAACAAATCCGCGGGCATTTCAGCAGTAGGTAAATATTGAATTTTGACAATTTCGTTAGCAACTTTCTCTCTACAGAAATGATATCGCACGTCTATATGTTTAGACCTCTTATGGTGTACAGGATTAGCAGACAACTTATGGGCAGATTGATTATCATTGAAAATTGGTATTGGATACAATTCATTCGTTATTTCTAACGTTAGATTTCGTAAGTATACAGCCTCTTTACAACAATCTGATATGCCCATGTACTCAGCTTCTGTGCTGGACAGAGCCACAGTAGCCTGTTTCTTGGTTTCCCATGAGATAGCACAATTTGAGAGTCTGAAAAAATATCCAGTATAAGATCTGCGGTCAATGACGTTGCTGGCCCAGTCTGCATCCACGTATGCTTCTAAATGACTATTACCTAAATTAAGTTGAACTGCTAAAGCGAATAACAATCTCAATGTTGAATGTCTTAGGACTGGTGAAAAAATTTCGTCGAAATCAAGACCTGGCCGTTGTGTGAAACCTTTGGCGACCAACCTAGCTCTATATCTAATTTTACTATCGGCTTCAATTTTTTTTTTTTAAACCCATTTACATTGAACAACTGTGCCATTAGGTGGAACATTCGCTAACTCCCAAGCGTCATGGTCTTCAAAAGATTTTAGTTCACTCTGAATGGCTAATTTCCATTGTTCGCTTTCGGGTCCATTCAACACTTCTTCAAGACATAAATCGCCAGCACTTAATTCTCTGCTTACGCACACATTACTGAAGCCGTACCGATCAGGGTGTTTACGGACACGCTTCAAAGGGAGCGCTGAAGAAACTTCATACCTTGTTGCAGACTCGACACCTTCCAGACATTCGGCTCTTGTCACAGGCTCAGCCGCTGTCACATCAGAAGTATCTTGAAAATCTTCCACAGAGCTGGAACTTTCCTCTCCTGTGTTCGGCTGTGCTACTACCTTCTCCCCCACTTCTTGGGTAGTTTCTCCCAATTCTACGAAAAAATCACCTGTGTCTTTATTCGTATTCAAATGTATTACATCTTGCTTCGGCTCAATCCCCTCCTCAATCACAACAATATCTCTGGCTATTGTTACACTGTCATTGTTGGGATTGTATATGCGATAACCCTTTACATTGTCTGAGTAACCAACAAGAATACACTGTTTTGCTTTTTTATCCCATTTCAGTCTTCTTTCTTTTGGGATATGTACCATAGTCTTACTCCCAAATACACGTAGATTGCTGACATCTGGCTTGGCACCGGTCCAAATCTCAAAAGGTGTTCTGTTGTTCAGCCCAGATGCTATGGACCTGTTTCTCAGATAAATAGCAGTGTTCACTGCCTCTGCCCAAAATCGTTTTGGTAGTCCTGCATCACACAACAAACATCTGGCTTTTTCAACCACAGTTCGGTTAAGCCGCTCACATAGACCGTTTTGTTCCGGAGTGTACGGACAAGTTTTCTGGTGAATAATTCCAGCATCCTGTAAGTATTTCTCAAATTCCTTACAGCAGAATTCCATTCCATTGTCTGTTCTAAACACTTTCAGCTCTCTGCCTGTCTGGTTCTCTACTAGTGTTTTGTATGATTTAAAAAATGAAAACACTTCATCTTTACTTTTCAGAAAGTAAACAAATGCCATCCGACTATAGTCATCTACAAATAGCAAGAAGTATTTCTTTCCTCCGATTGATTTGGTCTCCATTGGTCCACAAATATCTGCGTGTACAATATCGAGTAGCTCTTTGCCTCTGTTACCCGTATTAGTAAATGGTAACCTGGTGATCTTCCCCTCGCAGCACACAATACAATTTGTTTTACTGACCTGAGCCTTTTCAGTGTATGATATTCCATGAACAGCACCATCCCTCATCAGGTTAAGATCTTTGATGTTAATATGGCCAAACCGTCTATGCCATACATCGCCTGACACTGATGTTAACAACAAACAATCAACATGCTTGATTCTTAGTTTGTACACACCGCCAGTCATATCTGCAGTAGCCACAAGTTCATTCTTTCGGTTGTAAATATAACAGCGATTGTCCTCAAATGTCACTTTGTTGCCTTTTTTTATCAATTGGCTAACAGATAATAAGTTAGTTGCCAAATTTGGCACATATAAAACTTCTGTAACTGGAATCTCGTACTCGGTATCTCCAACAACTGTAGTTATTTGCACATCTCCACAGCCTTTGACGGGAATTTTCGATTTATTTGCGATAATAATCTCCTCGACATGATGCTTTTTTGTGGTATTTAACAACCACTATGTTATGTTCTATGTTCTATGTTATAGGGTTTGGTTTCCGCACTTAGTCCGTCAAATGAACCATTGTACGTGGGCCATGGCGGCCGTTTGGGGGGGTTATTCCATCCAGCCCACCTCCCTCCAGAAGTTAATTAAATCTCCTGGTTTGTTTAGAACATCAGTGTAAGATCTGGGTGACCCGAGGGTTTCTGTTCTAACCTGGGTGACGCCTGTGCATTCAAAGAGCACGTGCGCGACGGTCTCCTCGGCCTCCATGCAAGCCCTGCACAGAGGACTGTCCGTTATGCCTATCGTGTGGAAATGTTTGTTTAGCGAGCAGTGTCCTGTGATGGTCCCCGTCACCAGGCGCAGGCCATTTCTGTCCAGGCGTAATAAACGCCTGGTCAGCTTGCTATCCAAGAATGGCATAGCTTCCTTGGACTGCCTGCAGCCTGGTGTCGAATTCCACCAGGTCTCCGCTTGTGTGTGGGTGAGCTCCTGTAGCCACCTGCGTATTTGGTTGAAGGGGATGGGAACGATAGGTTCGGGTCCACAGGCTGCCGGGCTGGATCCTCGTCCAGCCAGTTCGTCAGCTGCGTCGTTGCCTAGCGATCCACTGTGTCCTTTTATCCATTGTAGTGTCACCGTGTTGCGGCTAGATACCGTTAATTGTTCTAGTTCATTGTGACATTCTAGTGTTAGCGTTGAGGTAATACATTTTTTCTGTAGGGATTGGAGAACTGAGGCACTATCGGAGAGTATACGTATATGCGTGTCCGCAACTCTCCTGGCTTTTAGGGCGTGGACCGCTTGTATGATGCCCACACACTCTGCCTGATAGACGGTGTTGAACATTCCCAGCGGGCTGGATATATTTATGTTGAAGTCGTGTGAGAAGACTCCTGCTCCGGTGCCGGAGTTGGTCTTCGATCCATCGGTGTATACTCTCATCTCTTTCGGGCCTGAGTAGTCACACTGTTCTTCCGTGAGTATTATGTTGTAGTGCCTTTGAAAGTGGTGCGTTTTCGGGGCTTTATTACAGGGTGATGCCATCATTGGTCGTCGTTTGATCGCTTCTTCCCTTATGCGTGTGTGCTTAACTCTGGAGTCTTTGCTTAGGGTTCCTGATAAGTGGAGCCTAAAGGCAGCCAGGCTCGCCTCCTCCCGCACGATGAGGTGCAGAGGCGGCAGTCCCAGCATTGCCTGTAGGGCGGCAGTGGGTGCAGTTCTCATACTGCTAGTGATTGCAACACAAGCGAATCGCTGCAGTTTCTCGAGTTCTCTTTGAGCTGTACTCAGGTCAGTCCTGGGCCACCAGACCAGTGAGCCGTATGTAATGATTGGTCGGATAACTGTGGTGTATAACCAGTGGGTGACCTTGGGGCTAATCCCCCAGTTCCTGCCAAGCAGTCGCTTGCACTGCCACAGGGATATGCTGGCTTTTGTGGTGATATAGTTCGTGTGTTTAGCCCAGTTCAATTGTTATGTCACTCAGGATGGCTGGACAAATCTTCAAAATAGCTCGCATTTAAGTAGGTCAACAGGGCACTTTATGTGACGGCTAAACACCCTTATCTCAGAATTTGTGACGCTACAGAATCTTAGATAATCGATCGAAAACGTGTCCAGCCAGCTTGAAAAACCACTTTTCGCTGGTCTCTCAATCTCGGTAACGGAAGTGATTTTGACGACTTTTTGCTTATCAACGGGCGTCACATAAATTTGTGACAGGCATGGAGCTAAAAGTTTTGAGATACGTACAGTGGTTTAGTAGAAAAATGCAAAAATCTGTGTCCAGCCATCTTGAATTTACGTATAAAACTTTTGGCTGGCACTTACGAATCTCAATAACGGTAGCGTTTTCGAATATGACTCCTTTACTAATATTTAGTGACGCAATTTGTGACAGTAATAACGTTTGATTTATGGCGGCACATGTAAGGGTTTACGAGAAATCAATAAAAACTAATGTCCAGCCAACCTGAAGTTCAAGATGGCTGGACACCTGTATCTCCGCTGCCTGATGATCTACGACCTTCAAAATGTGTTCAAAATTTTGTGACGGGGACGATAATGATAACCTGAATTTGTGACGGAGAAACTTTGCGTAGTTTCAAAGATATTGATCATTTAAACTTTCCCATACAAACATCCACTAATATTGTGAGGTGACCATATTTTTTACTTAAATAAAGGATTTCTTTTTAATCGACTAATCTGCCGGTAGCAGCTACTGATGCTGTGATTGTTTTTGTGTAATAATTGTCTTTTATAAATAGGTATTGAAGAATATTTAAGTATATTCAGCTAGGTATTATGATTAAAATGACGACCACCGACTTCATTTGCGCTTCAAGCACTTAGGGCGGTGGTAAAAACAACGTTGTGGTACAAGGCGAGGGTTACTGAAGTGCAAATGGAGTTGATCGTCGTCATTTGAAACGCTGTATAAGTACAAATAAATAAATGTGATTTTATTTACAGCAAACATTATTTTTTCATTTAAATACCTTAGAGCATTAGTTATCCTGACACATTAACTACCATGTACTTACCATGAAAAACACCAATACCTACCTACTAAAAGGAGTAGATATCTGCACGTAAATAATCAATAACATTAAAAAATTACCCCCCTTCCTCACTTCTGTCTTCTATTGATTTAAATATCTACAGTTGTTCTTATTAGTATCACCAATACATGGATTTTCGTCCATTAAAGAAAACACCATAAAATATACTTAGTCCTACATAAAACCTACAATATTGGTAACCCTACTGCAGTGTTTGTATGGGAAAATTAAAATGTTCAATATCTTTGAAACTACGCAAAGTTTCTCCGTCACAAATTCAGGTTATCATTATCGTCCCCGTCACAAAATTTTGAACACATTTTGAAGGTCGTAGATCATCAGGCAGCGGAGATACAGGTGTCCAGCCATCTTGAACTTCAGGTTGGCTGGACATTAGTTTTCATTGATTTCTCGTAAACCCTTACATGTGCCGCCATAAATCAAACGTTATTACTGTCACAAATTGCGTCACTAAATATTAGTAAAGGAGTCATATTCGAAAACGCTACCGTTATTGAGATTCGAAAGTGCCAGCCAAAAGTTTTATACGTAAATTCAAGATGGCTGGACACAGATTTTTGCATTTTTCTACTAAACCACTGTACGTATCTCAAAACTTTTAGCTCCATGCCTGTCACAAATTTATGTGACGCCCGTTGATATGCAAAAAGTCGTCAAAATCACTTCCGTTACCGAGATTGAGAGACCAGTGAAAAGTGGTTTTTCAAGCTGGCTGGACACGTTTTCGATCGATTATCTAAGATTCTGTAGCGTCACAAATTCTGAAATAAGGGTGTTTAGCCGTCACATAAAGTGCCCTGTTGACCTACTTAAATGCGAGCTATTTTGAAGATTTGTCCAGCCATCCTGAGTGACATCAATTGTTTATCCAAAAAGACGCCCAGGTATTTGGTTTCAGTTGAGAGGCTTAGGGTTGTTCCAAAGAATCGTGGTAGTTGTAGCGTCGTCAGTTTTCTCTTTTTTGTGAAGAGAATCAATTCGGTTTTTGTGGGGTTCACTGAAAGCTGGTGGTTGTTGCACCATTCTTCTACTATTTTCAGGGCTTGACGCATGAGGTTGCATAGGGTGTTTTCGTGGGTCCCGTTTATTATTATGGTTATGTCATCGGCGTAGCCTACAGTGAAATAACCTTTATCATTTAGTGTTTTGATGAGGCTGTCCACTACTAGGTTCCATAGAAGCGGTGAGAGGACGCCCCCTTGCGGGCAGCCCTTAGCAACGATGGCCCTTGTAGTTTCATTGACTGTAACTCGTACAGCTCTAAGTTTGAGCATGTTGGTGATCCAGCCACTCAGGGTCGAGTCTATGTTATGTCTGTCTAGGGCCGTGTTTATGCTACTGAACGTAGTTTTGTCAAAGGCGCCCTCAATGTCAATGAAGACGGCCAGTGCTGAGCATTTGTGGTCCACTGCGCATTCAATCTTAGAAACCACGCTGTGCAGCGCTGATTCTGTTGACTTGCCTGTGGAGTACGCATGCTGTTGTTTGTGAAGTGGTTTTGCCCGGAGAGGTCCGTCTCGGATGTGCCTATCACAGAGTCTCTCGAGGGTTTTCAGAAGGAAGGATGTAAGGCTGATGGGCCTATAGGCCTTTGGTTGCGTATAATCGGTCTTGCCGGGTTTGGGTATGAAGATGACCTTCACCTCGCGCCATGCGAGAGGTATGTGTCTAAGTGCTATGCAGGATCGGTAGATCTCCACCAGCCATGGTGTTAGATAATCTACCCCCCACTGCAGTAGGGCTGGGAAGATGCCATCCAGCCCTGCCGACTTGTATGGCTGAAAGGTGTTGATAGCCCACCTTACTCGGTCTTCTGTTACTATGGTGCGGGCTCTAGACCAGTCTTGATCCGTTGGGGTCCATTCTGGTACAGCATCCCAGGTTCTGTCCTCTAGGACTCTACAGTCTGGGAAGTGAGTTTCGAGAAGGACCTTACTGGTTTCATGGTCAGTTAATGTGTATGAGTTATCGGGTTTCTTTAGCGCGCCAAGAGTTCGGTCCTGGTCGGTTGATAGGATCTTCCTTACCCTTGCGGCTTCATTGTTTGTCTCGATGGATTCGCAGAATTTACGCCATGCTGTCCTCCTGGCGGTTCTGATCTGCTTTTTGTATGTATATTGGGTCTCTTTGTACGCCTCCCAGTCGTCAGGGAGTCTAGTGTTTTTAGCTCTGTTAAACAGCTTACGCAGCGCATCTCTGAGTTTTCCAAGTTCAGCATTCCACCAAGGGTTCCTTTCGTTTTTGGTTCGTGGCGCTCTTAGTTTGCAGCATGCGTGGTATGCTTCAGTTAGATAATCTGATAGTTTTGTCACGGTGTATTCTAATTGTGCTTGGTCTTTTATGGTTACTTGTGTTAGGTGTCTAGTTAATAGGGAGGCCAGGAGGCGTTTGTACTCGGGGACATTAGTGCGCCTCGGGTTACGCCTCGGTTCGGGTTTCCTAGTGTTGGTAACTAGTGTAAAGCGGATCCTTCTGTGGTCTGAGCAAGAAGGCTCGTCCGATACGTGCCAGTTTGTAATAAGGTTTGTCGCGTTTTCTGTAGCAAGTGTTAGGTCTATTATCGTTTGTCCTCGGACCGTGACCCAAGTGGGTTCCGAGCCGCGGTTTATGATGTTAAGGTTAGTATTTAACAACCACTCTTTCTTGGATGTTAGATGGCAACTGGCACCGCTATCAACGTACCAGTCAGTTTGACTAAAGTTTCCACCTAGAAATACGGCACTGAATGCGTTAGACTCCTTCTTTTTTGGTACATTTTCACATTTATTCATAAAATGTCCCATCTGTTTACATTTATAACATTTGACATTTGGTTTCAAATTTGAAGTTGACGGTTGGTTGTTTCGTTTTTTATGTTGCCAACCTTTCGTCGCGAACGCGTTTTGTGTGCAACCAGCAGCAATATCTCTTCCGTCTTCCATATCTAGCAACTTGGATTTGATGGCGTCAGCTGTTAATTCAATGCCAGAGTGTTCAACCGCCATGATCATAGGTTCGAATTTCTCAGGCAATCCCGCCAGCAATAATGAGCCAATCCACTCGTCGCTGATTTTGAATCCTGTATTGTTCAATCTTTGACTCGTTTCTAATATTGAAGTCACATATTGAGACATCGATTCACAATTTTCTCGACGGATAGATATGAGATTACGAAGCAAGGCGATGCGTCGCGTGAAGCCATTGTCATCAAAAAGCTTTCTTAACTTTGTCCACAATCCTTTTGCAGTAATTTCAGTTTTGATATGTACAAATAAACTGGGATCAATGGTTAAAATTAATTTTGCTTTGGCTTTTGCGTCATTTGGATCGCCTTCTTTTGTAATGCATTCTTGCATGCCTTCCAAAATCAAAAAGTTTTCCACTGCGAACGCCCAATCTTCATAATTTTCTCTTCCTTTTAACTTTGATATACTTGCTATGAGATTAGTAGACATTTTTCACTGTTATATTTACTAAAAACTAACTAAAAAGAATTAAAAACGTGTACGGGCCATAACCTATAATGATACGACAGAATTCAGGGTAAAGACAACAATTTATTTCTTTAAACATAAACAAAGATACATGAAGGTACCAACCTCATTTTGTTACATGCAATCAACAGTATGTATGTAGGTAAGTAGGTAGGTAGGTAAGTAGGTAGGTAAGTAGGTAGGTAAGTAGGTAGGGTAGGGTAGGTAGGTAGGTATGTAGGTAGGGTAGGTAGATGCCCGTAGATAAGTGCTTACCCGTGCGAAGCCGGGGCGGGCAGCTAGTAATTATATAAATATCGTCAGAGAATTTTAACACTGCGTTGTAGAATATTACATACAGTTTTAGGTCAGCGCCATCTCTTGCCTTGTGTGGAACTAATGTAATTTTGTGATGATTTCTGAAAAAGTGTACTATTTAGAGATATCGTTTTATTTTTCGTAACTTCTATCCACGGTACAGATAAATAAGGTTGGAAAGGCCCTCGCTCCAATTTAGTACTAGGTCCAGTGTGGCTATTTGAATCCCTACTATTTAATTTCTACACATACGCAATACTATGTTTACAAATATTTCGCACACAACCAAACCTCACACACATAAATCTCAGGCTGATAAATGTATGGGGAAAAATGAAACATTAAATAAATATTAAGAAATAATTTTATTTTACTTTTATTTTACAAATAATCACTGTCCATGGAATAAATCGTATTTAACCTTATTTTTTTAATGATAAAATCATTATCAGTAAAATGTTTAGAGGAAATATTACTAGTCTTTGTCGGCATCCAGTTTCCTTTACCAGTCACGTCAATCCATTGTTCCCTGGCGTTAGGTTCTTTAAGAAACCTAAAATTCATAATTTATTGCATAAGCCAAATTGCATTTTACTTCGATTTTAACACATACAATATAGTAAATCCTCGTAGATGACAGGTCTATAATTATGTCCCTTTATATCATTCGTTCACATTCATTCAATAATTAATATAATATTTAATTTACTCAAAATACATCGAACTAAAAATAAATAAAAATTAATTCAAAAACTATCTTTGTCAAACGTAAATATAGTCGAGAATTCTATCGATGATTTTATTTAACCATATGGGCACCTCACTATCGATAAACAATTGGGGCGAAAGACGAAACATTGCGTCCTCTACACTTCAACCATCAATGGTTATTACGTATAATACACGATCAATCGGAATTGGAATCATTTTTTTAAGAACATAAGAAGCAATGGATTAACAATCTGTTTCAAAACGATTCAAATTCCGATTGTACGTGTCGATCATTGCTTCATAAGTTCTTAAAAAATCTGCTCAATAACATAAATAACGCAATGAATATTGTTAAATTGTCAAAATGAAACAAATTAATCAGAATCGTTTACGAAAATGTGTTGCGTAATTAGATAGCTGGTCCCTGTTGCATAAAAAAAAAACAACGGGTTGGACTCCAGGAGTGCCGGCAGAAGTGAAAACTTGAACATTAATGTTGTGCATTTTTGAATATTTTGAAATGGTTAGGGAATAATTTCGCACGAATTGCTTTACCTACTTATCAGTATAAAAGTACTATAATTTATGTGGTTAATACAATATTCATGAGTATAGTTGTAGTACTAGTACCTATATTTATTTATTTTCAAAATATAGTCTAACAAAAATAAACAATTTATTTAAACAATTTTCATGAAGTAAGTTTTGACTGACACCAGACAAAAGAAATCCCAACAAAAAAATCGGGTTGCACTCCGGGAGTGCCGGCGTAGCACTGATTCAAAAACATTTTGTCAAAAAACATTACCCTCCTTCTGGGGCAGTCGGGTAAAAATACAAGGCATTTTAATGTAAAGAAACTACAATAATTATCTATAAAGCCAATTTAGTTTATTCGGATGACTTTTATTTGGTTTTTTAAAGTTCCATATCTCCTAAACGGGGTCTAATCCGGAGTCCGGGGACGTAATATTCGTATCTATGTGTTGGGGGTACGCCCAGTCATAATACCTATTATAGTTTCACTTCTAAAGTCCTGGATAGTTTTGGGAAAAACTACCAAAAGGTCCGTTTCCAATCCATACATTGAAAATGGAAATCATTATTTTTCTTAGTTCCTATCGGGACTACAAGGTTAAAAATCAAATGTACACCAGCATCTATTTTGGCCCTATTGTGCGCCGTAAAGGTAAGAAGCGCACTACAAGTGTAAAGCTTGATGTGCTCTTGACTGTACCTACAAATCATACTTTTCCCATCCTCCATTATCAACTTGCCCCCGCCCTGGGCCATCGGCTGGCGACGCCCTTGCAACCAGTTTCGAAAGATAAGTTCAACAATAAGCTTCTACTGGGCTTAGAAACTGTGAGATATGATAAGACGATTTAATTGTTCGAAACTAATTGGGTAATTCGGGTAGTTTGGGTCAAAATCTAGGAATTAAGACATAGGTATCATATAAGTTTACCCAAGAGAATCCGACGCAGCCGATGCCAGAAGACAGCATGTCACCCAGGATGGCAGGGTAGCCGTTGCCGTTCGGGAAGTACGCGTGGAACCGAGGGTGCTGCCAGTGCGTGACCCCCGGCATGATCTTCTTCTCCACGTCGCTCATCACGTCGTCCCATGGTTCAGGGTGCTGCGGGGCCTCCGTCGGCAGCTCAGCCCTCAAGTAGCCCGGCACCACATCCGGTGTCACGCGGCGGGTATGCAGCGTGTTCATATACGTGCAGATGTAGTCCACCATCTCCTTGCCGCGAATACGGAACTCATGCACGTCCATGGTTGCAGCTTGTAGTCACTTAGCAGAACTTCGGTTGTGAGAGCAATATTATGTGTTGTATGGGACGGTGCGATGTCAGCGGCGCGGCGGTGTCCGGCTGACTCGAAGCCCGCAGCCAGCACTCCTGCGGTTGAGAGGACGGCACGGCGCGGGGGGTGCGGATGCGAGCGTGAAAGCTTTCGCTCGTAGTCTTGCCGAACCTGCCCCTAGTATACGGGATTAGCAATTTAGTTATTATATTACATGTACGGGATTTGAATATGAATTTTGAATTTTTAATCGAGTGCGACTGACAACTAGTAGGTTACGAAATGTTATTCCGATATACATGAATAGGTATCATTTATAGATTCTCAAATGTAGGTACCGTACCTATTTAATCAGATAAGTACGTTTGAAGCAGACCCCAAACGTATCTGATGAAAATGTAAACAAATACCTAGATCAAAATAGGCGACCTCATCTAATTACGTGGTACCTAAAACACATTAACAAATAAAATATACGAAGTGTATAGAGTACCATTAACGGCCCTCTATCCGCCGTGGATAAAGTGCCTTTAATGCGGCATACTAGTAGCGCTGCCTCGGCCCGGCTAGAGTGCCGTAAGCATTGTATTGTCAAAGTCATTGTCACTGTCATTTGTTATTTTGTTTGATTGTTGAGGTTAGTCCACGTTTGCTATTTTAGGGGTATGAGGAACAGGGTGTAAAGTTCACTCATCCACCATAGAAAAGGGAGGATCCTCCAACCAGACGGGTTGTTATGTCTGGCGGGCAACTGCCCATATGTTGATTTCGGATAGTCTTATCTATGTTTTTCGCTCGGTAAACTCTAACTGCGCGATGCAGGAATTGTGTGACGTCATGTCTTTGTTGCGTAGTTTGTATGTCGCGGTGTAACCGCTACACTATAAACTTCAGTAACCTTAATGTTCAAAAATTCGAAATTTTGTTTAAAGTACTTATTGATCTTTACCTCTCAAACTATTATGTCGTAATTATCGAGTACGAATAACTGAATCTCCTAATTTTGAATGAAATAAAGTCATATGTCCTAAGTATTGTTTAATATAATGTGTATTAGTTCGAATGTTCATTTATAATTAAATTGTTAGTCCTAAAACATTTGCTAAAAATTAGGTTTTAGTGACAGAAACGAATCGCTGTAAATCCGACTCCACGCAGTCTAGTCTGCCCTACCCCTAGAGTGTAATTTAGAATCACGTAGGCGCGGCGGGGCGAGGCGGCCCGCGAATTGAGGAGCAGGTGGTTGTAAGGTTCGCTGCCGAGGCTGAGGAGACGAAGCTGCGGCGGTGAGCGTTAAACCATCTACGACGATAAGCTCGCGAAGGACCGCCGGAACCCCGCAGCGCCGAAGCCGTGACAGAAACCATGCCTGCTGCATGTTGCATCCTCGCTTGCATGCTGCATGCTTGCTATAATATGTTGCATGCGTTGCTTACATCCTACATGTTTCATGCATGGTGTGGTTTTAAACATGTGTTTTGTGGTGATTCCCTGTCGTACCGTTCTATATTACCCGTTGCATTTTTTTAAATAATAGCTCATTTTAATAACCTTATTTTTTTAAACATTCAGTTCACGTCACTAGTATATCGCAAACTGACGGAACTTAATACACTGCTGAAATAGAGTGACGTTAACGGTACTTAATAAACTGCTGAGACAGAGTGCCGTTAACGGCCCTCTATACACCGCCTTGTTTTTTTTAAATCTTATTTGGACAAATTATTCTAAAATTTCTTTGTGCTATTGTATTGTGCAATTATTATTATACTTATATGAAATAGTCAAAAAAGTACCAAAAGATATGCCCTTAACACTTTCGACTCTACCCATTTTCGTCTCTACGCCATACGCCATGCCGCCATACATATTGCAGAAGGCCGCCATACATATTACCCTCCAGAAGGGTTCCCGGCATTACGTTTACGCTAAAGTTAACCATCGCGGATGGTCAACGGCATTAGATTTAAAACCGTGTTATTAAACACTGTAAAACGAAGTGAAGTAGTGTTTTCTGGGGTCTTGTCGCTATACGTAGTTTCCAACCTTTTAAATCTTTAGTGAATATTTGTAACCGTGAATAAAAAATTCAAAAAAAATCTAAGTCTTTGATTTGAAAACCAACGCATATGCTAATAAATCTTGTTAAAATATACATCTGATTTTATTTTCACGGTTTATAATGCTGTATTCGCTAAGAAAAACCTACATTTAAAATGAGCCCTCAGCGAGGGCTCCCGGCATCCCGTATAGGACTTAGTGAACCCTCCGGGAGGGTTGCCGGCACTGAAAGTGTTCATAAAGGGGTACTCAGATGTCTTTATAGCCCGAGAGCTATTAGACATTTTTGGGTAGGTATTTGAGGCACGCTGAATGAAAACTTGTTTAATACTTCTCTTATTATACCTAAGTACAGAATCGCAGCAGATATGGTTGAAGGATAGTGGGGCAAAATAGACCAGTAAGTATATTTTCAAATAAGAGATGTTTTTTGCAAAAAATGTTCTTGAGGCATTCTGTAATTTTTATACTTTATCATTTACTTTTGAACAAATTTGAGTATCATAAGACTCATAAGTCATAACACTTTAGGGGTATGTGGAACAGGGTGTAAAGTTCACTCATCCACCATAGAAAAGGGAGGATCCTCCAACCAGACGGGTTGTTATGTCTGGCGGGCAACTGCCCATATATGTTGATTTCGGATAGTCTTATCTATGATATTCGCTCAGTAAACTCTAACTGCGAGATGTAGGAACTGTGTGACGTCATGTCTTTTTTGTTTCGTAGTTTTTGTATGTGGCGGTCTAACCGCTACATCACTCCCCTCCGGAGACCGGAGGTCGATAGTGGGCTGAGTTTTGGATCTTGCGATGCTTCACAGTGCCAGCTGTGGTTCCAGTGAGTCGGAACCGGGTGCCGCTCAGTTCACAGTGGGTCGGAACTGTCTGCAGTGATTGCGGCGATGGTGATTGTGGTTCCAGTGAGTCGGAACCGGGTGCCGCACAGTTCACGGTGGGTCGGAACTGTTTGCGGTGATTGCGGCGATTGTGGTGATTGCGGTGATTGAGGTGATTGCGGTGATTGAGGTGATTGCGGTGATTCCCCAGTGAGTCGGGGTGATGTGGCTGAGGGTGATGACCAGGAATGCGCGTTCGCTGCATGCTGGTGGTCAGGATACCCGTTGAAGCCGTGGGTGCTGGCTGGCTGTGTGACTCGCCTCACGAAAGCTTGCGGGAGTGATGATGATGACGTCACGCTGAAGTAGTTGCACGAAGGCTGCGTTGACGTTCATACTCGGGGTCACCAATTTAGGGGGTATGAGGAACAGGGTGTAAAGTTCACTCATCCACCATAGAAAAGGGAGGATCCTCCAACCAGACGGGTATTATATCTGGCGGGCAACTGCCCATATGTTGATTTCGGATAGTCTTATCTATGTTATTCGCTCAGTAAACTCTAACTGCGAGATGTAGGAATTGTGTGACGTCATGTCTTTTTGTTTCGTAGTTTTTGTATGTGGCGGTCTAACCGCTACATCACTCCCCTCCGGAGACCGGAGGTCGATAGTGGGCTGAGTCTTGGATCTTGCGATGCTTCACAGTGCCAGCTGTGGTTCCAGTGAGTCGGAACCGGGTGCCGCATAGTTCACGGTGAGTCGGAACTGTCTGCGGTGATTCCCCAGTGAGTCGGGGAGGCGCTGCGTCGTCATCCAGTGAGTCGGATGTGGTACAGCGCCGGGTTTTTGGCTGACTGCTTGCGTCGACCAGGAGAGGGTAGAATAGGCTCTGCTTGTGAGACCGGCCGGAAGTGCAGGTGCTGTGCCAAGGTTGCTGATGAGGCTGAGGGTGATGACCAGGAATGCGCGTTCGCTGCATGCTGGTGGTCAGGATACCCGTTGAAGCCGTGGGTCACGTGGGTGCTGGCTGGCTGTGTGACTCGCCTCACGAAAGCTTGCGGGAGTGATGATGATGACGTCACGCTGAAGTCGTTGCACGAAGGCTGCGTTGACGTTCATACTCGGGGTCACCAATTTAGGGTATGAGGAACAGGGTGTAAAGTTCACTCATCCCCCATAGAAAAGGGAGGATCCTCCAACCAGACGGTTGTTATATCTGGCGGGCAACTGCCCATATGTTGATTTCGGATAGTCTTATCTATGTTATTCGCTCAGTAAACTCTAACTGCGAGATGTAGGAATTGTGTGACGTCATGTCTTTTTTGTTTCGTAGTTTTTGTATGTGGCGGTCTAACCGCTACAACACTCAAATTATTCAGCAATTACTTATTGTGAAAGTATTTGATATCGCCTGTTTGCTACTACAACGTGTTAGGGTAAAAAACCAGATTTTTCAGAATCCGCTTGAAAGTTTGAATTAAATGTCTGTAATTTGTTTCCTTTTAAGATTAGAAGTTTGAAATGTTTTGTGAAATTAGTTGTCTGCTATTGGAAATATTGTAACATTATGATTTGTAAGTATATTTATTAAAAGAAACTAGAATAAAATTTAAGTAAAAACCTTTTTAAAACAAGCAACCAAATTAAATATCTGTTCTATCACCTTAACTTGAAAGGTACTTGTAAAGACAAATGCAACGAACCCAAACACGCATTCACTAAAGTCATAGTGTGAAGCCAACCTAGTGGCACTATCCAAGCCATGCTATACTTTAGAACGGGCTACCATAATTAAATACGTATACAAAATTTTGTGCCTGTGCTGTTGACAGCTGAGGAGTTCTATCGTGTGGAGCCAGTCGTGGGTCAGCAGACAGGTCATGGTGTATATTTGCGTATATAAAATTTACTATCTGTGCTATTGACCGCTTAGGAGTTCCCTCGTCTGGAACAATCCCTGGGTGCAGCACCGAGGTCATGGTGAACTAGAGAACGGGCTATAACACTCAATAATTGAATGCGAATATAAAATGTTGTGTAAATGCCGTTGACCGTTTAGGAGTTCCCTCGTCTGGACCCAATTCTGGGTGCAGCACCTAGATAATGGAGAACTTTAGAACGGACTATCGTAATTTAATGCGTAAGTATATAAAATTCCTTGTCTGTACTGTTGACTGTGGAGGAGTTTCCTCTTCTGGAGCCAACCCTGGGGTGCAACAAACAGGACAAGATAAACTTTAGTATGGGCTATCATAATTGAATGCGTATATAAAATTTTAGCTCTATGCTGTCGACCGTTTAGGAGTTCCTTCATCTGGACCCAATCCTGGGTGCAGCACCTAGATCATGGTGAACTTTAGAACGGACTATCATAATTAAATGCGTATATTAAATTTCGTGTTCGTACTGTTGCCTGTTGAGGAATTCCCTCTTTTGGAGCCAACCCTGGGTGCAGCAACCAGATCATGGTAAACTTTAGAACGGGCTATCATAATTGAATGCGTATATTAAATTTCGTGTTTGTACCGTTGACTGTTGTAGAGTTCCTTCGTCTGGAGCCAATCCTGGGTGTAGAATCAGGTCGTGCATCATAAAAAAATGCATTGTCATCAAAACTGAACCAACGTGTAAAGTTTCAACTTCGTAGGTTATGAGAAAGTGGTTTTAATTCAGCTTGCAAGATTTCACTGCCACATACTAACTAACTAACTAACACAGCAAGTTAAATAAAAGCTTGTAAAAACGAGCGGTTTACGGAGACGCCGGGCGTTGAGCGTGGCGTGCGGCGTGGCGTTCGGCGGTGCGTCGGACGTTTTTTCTGTTTACAGACAGGCGGGGCGTGCAGCGGCCCGCGTCATCACACGCGCAAACACAAACATATGGCAATATACGATGTTGTTTATGGAAGTTTTGATCCCGTGAGAATCGTCATCGTCATCAGCCTATTAATGTTCCCACTGCTGGGACACAGGCCTCCTCTCTGTGAGAGGAGTGGGCCGTAATCCACCACGCGGGCCCAGTGCGGATTGGTAGATGTCACATGCCTTCGAATTTTTGATTCTAAGACATGCCGGTTTCCTCACGATGTTTTCCTTCACCATGAGAATATCACAATAAAAAGTATCCTGTCCTAACCCAGGTCATGGTGTACCCGAAATTCGTTCAGCTTCGTTTTTGCGCGAAAGCGTAACAAACAAACAAACTCACATTCGCATTTATAATATTAGTTATGACTAGTTTTCCCGCAGCTCCGCTCGCGTAGAATTTGGAAATTATCCCATGGAGACGTACTACCGGGATAAAAAATATCCAGGTTATAAACTATCTGTCTGCCTCATCCGAATCCTATTAGTAGCATACCATAATTTTTGAATAGTATCGTGAATTCATGCAAGCTTTTTGTGAGGTTACTGCTCAGAAATTGTGCACAACGTCTAATGATATGATTGAAATACTATATTGAATTCATGGAAGCCTAGTACTTATTGTGCCAACTTTCAACTCAAGGAATAAGATTTTTCATACAAACCTTACCCCCGTTTTTCACCCCTTAGGGGTAGAATTTCGGAAAAGCCTTATCGGATGCCTACATCATACAAAGAACACACCCTCCAAGTTTCAGGTCTCTACGATCAGCGGTTTAGGCTGTGCGTTGATCCGTCAGTCAGTCATTCAGGACAAAGCATTTTATAATTATGTATGTGTCGTGGGCAGATCTTAGAATTGATCATTTCATGAAGTGTTCGACTATTTCATGAAATGGTTGTATTTCATGAAATGGCTGGCTAAAGTTGGCCATATCATTTAAATGTCAACGTTTAATGATATGTCAGTCGACGTTTGGCCATATCATTAATGTAGGGTATCCATGGTTTAAGGTATAGCAAAAATTGCTCACTGTGACCAAATTGGAAGTGGCGCTCGCCAGCCGCTGCCGCGGCACCGCTCGCTTCACTCGCTCGGCTTGCGTGCGGTTGGTCACAATTCTAACCTAACTTAACACATTTCGTCGGGGACTCGGGGTGCCATAAGCGGCGTGAATTTTTAATTTTAAGTGCTATGTGGTTCACCACACCGGTTGTGGTACCCCGACATGGGTTAGGTTAGTAACTTCCAAATTGGTCACTTTCCATAATATCACATTTGGAAATCTAATAAAAAAGTCCATCGAGTTTTCTTGCGTGGTCACCCTACTTTATTTGATTTGTTGTATGCCGCCGCCATGATGCACAACAAAAACAAAGCGACATCAACGCCTCTACCGGTGGATAATCTAACTATTTTACGATATGATCAATAATGTTTGCCCACATCATGAAGTATTCGTGCGTTTAACTGTTCATATCGTCAAAGGTTGAGTATTCAATGATCTGGCCAGACCACATCATGATGTGATCAGCGGTCAATGTTCTATTTCATGAAATGCAACCATTTCATGAAATGGCCGGACACTTCATGAAATGATCAATTCTAAGATCTGGCCACGACCTAAGGATTATAAATAAGTTAGGATTTCAAAACCTACAGTTTTATTTTCAACTAGTGACCAGCCCCTGCTTCACGCGGTTTTTACGACTTGACATAACATCGAGATTTCTTTGCCATCATTTTTATTACCTAATAGGTAGGTAAATAAACCTTCCGGAATATATTCTCTAAATGATGGTAAAAACCGCATCATAATCCATTTCCCAAACAAGTTACTCGGTATGGAAGGCTACGAAGTACATGAAACGCCCGATCATACAAATTCCTCCTATTAAGGAAGAAAATGGAAAATGGGCAGTGACGGACCAACAAAAGGCCTTAAGATTCGCTGAGCATTTAGAACAAATATTCAAACCAAACGAAGCCCAGATTCACAATGCGAGGGTAATCCAGAGTGTGCAAAGTTTGCACACTCTGGATTACCCTCGCAACTTAATATCTGAACTAGTTTGCACTGCAAACTAGTTCAGATATTAAGTTGGTTACCCCAAAAGAAGTATCTAGAGAAATAAAGAGTAATTTTAATCGGAGAAAATCCCCTGGTTACGACTTAATTACAGGGGAAGTTCTGCAAAATCTCCCACGCAAAGCCATAGTCAAGCTTACCACGCTCATTAATGCTGCACTTCGATTAAAGCACGTTCCTGACCTATGGAAAGTAGCTGAAGTTATAAAGATAGCTAAGCCTGGAAAGCCACCTCATGAAGCAACATCTTACAGACCTATCTCACTATTGCCCGTGTTGTCAAAGCTATTTTAGAAATTGTTTCTAAAGAGATTGAAGCCTCTAATCGAAAGTGAAAATCTAATCCCCGATTACCAGTTTGGATTTAGAGAACAACACTCCACGCTCGACCAAGTACACAGAATTACCAATATCATTGAAATAACACTAGAGGAGAAGAAGGTGTGCTCCACGGTTTTCCTTGATGTAGCCCAGGCTTTTGATAAAGTATGGCATGAAGGCCTCATATATAAACTAAGAACGATGCTGCCTCAACAATTTTCAGACATCCTAGAGTCGTATATAATAAACAGATTGTTTAGGATAAGACAAAGAAACGCCTATTCGGACCTTAGGCAGATAAAAGCTGGAGTACCACAAGGAAGTGTACTTGGTCCGGTCCTGTACCTACTATACACCTGCGATATTCCTGAGCTAGAAAATAATTTCATTGAACCTTTGCTGACGACACAGCTATCATGGCTGTTGGAAATAGTCACGAGGAAGCTGTAGAAAAAGTTCAAAATTCCATCAATCGTATCTATGAGTGGACTACAACATGGCGTATCAAACTGAACGAAAGCAAGTCTATCCATATTGACTTCACGAATAAAAAGCCAAAATACTTCCCAGTATTCATTAATAACCAACAAATACCATACGCAAATACTGCTAAGTATCTCGGCATGACCCTAGATGCAAAACTGTGCTGGAAAGAGCATGTCAAAAAGAAAAGAGCAGAATTAGATATTCGGTACAAAAAAATGTATTGGCTACTTGGTAGACAGTCGTCATTGTCAATACCTAACAAATTGTTGTTATATCAACAAGTTTTAAAGCCTGTATGGACCTATGGTATTCAGCTGTGGAGCTGCACCAGCCCAAGCAATCGTCAAATCATACAACGTTTTCAAAACAAAGTACCTACTAAGGGATATAGTCAACGCGCCCGTGGTACATTAGAAATAGTGACCTCCACCGGGACCTCAAGATGGATGTCGTAAACACAGTTATACAAAAATATGCAGAAGCTCATGAACACAGACTTCATCATCACGTGAATGTTGAGGCGATCCAACTCCTTGACACCACTGAATTAGTGCGAAGACTAAAAAGGGTAAAACCTTTTGAGTTAGTTTAGTGCAGTGTAAGTGAACTTAACCTGTAGTGCAAGTGCTGACTATATAGAACACATGAATGAAGTGTCTTCCCCTTAACTTATAGTGAATAAGAAAGACGTTATTGGACGATTTCTTAATTTTATAGTTACTTAGCAGTTTAAGTTATATTTAAATTACTTATTAGCTAATAGGCTAGATTGTAATGTGAATAAAGTATCACCAATTGTGAAACACTAAAAAGGAAAAAAAAAAAAAAAAACCGTTTCGAAGTTTATAACAGCAACGCGGTCACTCAGACAGACCGAAAAGCAACTTTAATTCAAAAATAAAATGTATGTTTAGTTATAGAAGTATAGAACCCACCACGGTAAAATAAGTAACACAACATTTTCAATGCTCACTTATTAATTTATTTCTGCGCTTAGTGACTGTGATGTGAGTGGGGGGGTTACATGGCGTCAGTCAATGTTGGGGAGAGGGCGCACGATGTTCTGGCGGGGCGCACCCGCAGCCGCCGCGCCGGCCGGTCGTGCCAGGACTCTTGGGGCGCATCGTGATCAACTCACGAAACCTGAGACACAGAACAATAACATTTTGACAAGATCAATATAATGTAGAACAGCCTGTAATGCTATAGCTTTTAAGGAACTGAAACGCTGCAAGGTTATTTTTGCGCACGGCAATAGGAACGAATGCCGCCATTTTGTTTTGTAAATACAATTTTCAACACACTTGCTCATAAAGTGGCTCTTATTGAATCGCTTTTAGGTTCGAAAAAAAGAAAAAATATATACAATGTGGAGACTACCATACAACAAAAAATTAAAATACTGGCACTACTAATGTTTAAGAGTATTTTGGAACGGTCAAATAAATCCTAGCTTCGAAAAAAAGAGAGTTTTTCAAACAAATTAAATGTAATGTATGCGGCGATCATGCACCCTAAGCCTATAAATACCGTTTATCCAACTAGGCCTTGGGTGAATTCTTGGGCATACATTTCCGAATATCCACCTTAGGGTGGATTTTTGGGGTGCATAAACGGAATAGCCCGAGCCGACTATGGATTTTGCCGAGCTATAATGACTAAACTATTGAATATATTCAATTAAATTTTTGTATACAGAATGGGAGCGTCATTATGGACAAGCCGATTAATTTTTAAGCTATTGCATAGCTTCTATCGCGGGCCTTGAGCGTGGAGACCGAATCCAGAAATTCCGTAACGAAAATAACCTAACACCCCCTACTTTTTAGTTTTTTGCCATCTATCGATGAATAGCAGAACTTTTAATGACTTTTTGAAATATCACGCTTGTCTCTTTAGTTCAGCAACTCGCCTCTAGGAGGCATTGGTATAAATAATTATAATTGCATAAGTTGATAAAAAATGCTATGCTATAATAGCTTTACCGCGGCAGTCCCCGAGTGCCACACTTTTTGTTGTATTGTCGTCTCCACCTTGTATATGCCAGTTGATTCTTTGATATGGTCTCATTCAGACCCTAGAGTTATGGGGATATAAAAAAAACACCTTGAAAAGGCTGTGTTTAGCGGTTTTGCCATTGCCTTAAATTACACCTGCAGGCGTGCGGAAAAAACAAAACCAGTGCGCTATTTTCCATAAACAATAAATATTCATTTTCGTTGTGTGGTTAATTATTACATGTGTATAATACGAAATCTAAAGTATTGTCACCAACCGGCGTAGAACAGATTTTAAAAGAATCTCCACATAGTCAGTACAGACGCCAGCTGCACATCAACCTACTCCAATCTGTCAAATTTTCCCAATCAACATTGCACCTTATTCTTTAGCGATAAAGTTGAAAATCTACCAATGACAGATTGTAGTAACTTGATGTGCTGGCGTCTGTACCTGGCAACAAAGGTCAGTTGAACTTTATAAATCTAAATGTATCATCTATAAAGTTACGCTATTGTAGCATACAGTAGCGGATCCAGGATTGTCGCTTGACCTCGCTGATGTTAACTTTTAACAAAGTAAACACAAAAAGCACACAACATTTTATCTTGCTTAATGCATATTAAGCGTACTTGGATTACTTTTCGCAAATTCTTCAATGGAAAATTTATCTACCTTTAGTACCGGTACAATATTGATAACAATTGTACCTTAGGTAATGTAATGCTTGCTAAAAAGTTTAATTAGAATAATATCAAGTTCACTTTAAGATTTGTCACGGAAGAACTCAGATGCTTTTTGCTTGAGCCCCTAGCCAAGGATCCGCTACGGACTAGCATAAGTTCTTACAACAAGTCTGTTTTTTTCCTCGCAAGTTTTGTTAAAAACGTCTTATGAAACGCGTGTACATCATTAAACACTTGTATCATTGTACTATTCTGTGGCAATTTCACAAGTACAGTAACCAACAATCCTGTCAATGTCATTCAGGTGCCATTTATATCCGGATTAAATTAAAACCGGCCAAGTGTGAGTCGGACTCGCACTCGAAGGGTTCCGCACCACCGTATATTATTTAGCAAAAAAATTAAATTACTAAACGAAGAATATTATTATTTTTCATCTTAATGAAAGTCGCAAAGATAAATTTGTATTTCATAATGATACTATGAATTACAAAGTTATTTTTGCAGTTGCAGGAAATGTCCCATATTTAAATAAATACCTTATTCAAATCGGTGCTTTAAGTATTTGTTGATTATATATAATAATAATAAATCTTTTATTTCTCCATAAGTGCATTAACAATATTCTGCTCGAAAACTGGCTTGATTTAGTGCTCTAGAGTGAAAAACCCTGACTTCTAAACTAGGTTTATGTACCTGTATCTTAGAAGCCAGTGACCCTTCAAAATGATGTGGATTTAAAAGATAGGACACACATTATACACAAAAAATCCATTTGGGCAAGTCCAAGAGAAACAAAAAACATAAAAAATAAAAAACATAAAAAATAAACAGAATACAAGAAAACACAAAATAAAATAATAAAAAAGACAAACACTAAATGAAATTATGAAAATGTTGTGTATGTCTCAAGTGTGTTTGTCTGGAGTTATGAGTGAGTGGATGTTTGAAGGTGTGTGAATGTAAGTGAAAGAGTGAGTGTGACTGTGAGTGAAGTGTGAGTGAGCGAGCAAATGCGCGAATATATCAATCATAATTTTTCTTTTATAAAAAACCTTAACTATTTATAAATATTTCCAAAAATTCCCAACAAAAGATCCTCCGTATTGCGATAAGTTAGTTTTAGAAGAAATTCCTGCAACTTACATTTGAACTGATATGTATAGTTAGATGAAGAGATGATATACAGAAGTTTCAAATTCCTTGAAACTTCTGTTCCTCTCCCTTTTGAAACTTGTGTTCTTGAAAATTCCTTCCTAACTTGTTTAGTTGTTGAGATAGAGTTTTAGACCATTTTATTTCATCACGTTTAACGGCAAAAAAAAAAAATCTTCTCTACTCGATGAGCTCTAGACAATGCTAGGGTTGGAATATTTTTTTTCAAAATCATACTTTTATTGTATTGATTATAATTGATTATAATATTAATTTTTTATGTATTCTTATTACGGTTCCGTAGCCAAATGGCAAAAATTTGGTCACTGGTGGTCGTGTCTGAATCATTTGGACAAAGATCCTATTGACAATTTTTAAATTGCTGAATGTTATCACTTACCCCAATGGCTGTGGATCACATGTAATATTTTCCTCAAACTCGAGGAAGTAATCGAGTGGCCCCTTGATATACGACGATTGCTTCCTGCATGAAAAAATTTGCAGTAATTAAATATTTGAAAGAAAATATTAAAATAGTTTTGTCTATAGAAATCTATTAGATGAAGATCTATCTACCCAATTTCTACGCAGTCGACTACTGGTCTTAGGTAGCACTCACCACTCAGTACCCAGTTCTTCGACCACAGAGCCAGGCTTGCTGGTAGTCGCCTGTTGGGGCTGGCAGGCTAACCAAACATATCATAGTCACTGTTCACACTAGGTGTCTCCTACATGTTAGGTAAATGCAAATGAGACCACCTAATCTCTCATTTCCGTACGAACAAAAATATCATGACAAGTTAGATACTCACGGCTGAAGCTTGTTGATCGGGTTGTAGATATCAACGTTGTAGTTCTTAGGGTCACTGACCATGCGCACGAAGAACGAATTCTTGTCCGCAGCCTTAAAGCGCGAATCTCGCTCCTCCTTCAAGTCCTGATAATACATACATAAACTCAGGTCTGTTTCAGGTAGGTAGGCACAATATACATTGTATATAATAACTTTATTCCAGACCATATCCATTACAGACATACCTACATCCATATTTGTGCTAGTAAGATATACTTAAAAACTATATTAGAAAATTCAAAAGAAAAACAAACGAAATCAAATTCACCCTCATTTGTTTTTTTTTAGTGCAATAGTGCAATCCAGTGCCTCAAAATGGATTGTCTATCCTGTCTGCTATCATACTTTCAGAATGCTGTTGGGGCTTGCTCGGAAACTGTGTAATAAGGAGGCCGCTCTCTTTCTTATGACGGCATGAAAACTATCAATCCGAGCTTCCATTTTGCCAGACGACAGAATCACTACAGTATCTCGGCAGCCCTAACAACATACTAAAAGCGTTATTATACAGGTACACAACAGGCATTATCAAAGCTCTAGTTGAGAATCCACTGAGTACAGCTGACCAGGGTGCACGAATAAAACGATTGGCAGTATGCCCTGAACATAGTGCACTTCACCTCATTATTACACCGTTTAAACCTGCGACCCAGCATGTTCCCACAGACTACCAACGTCCTTCGTTCCCTCTGAAAGTCTACGTCATCAGCAAGGTCCTCCGTGACCCAGTGACCCAAGTACTTAACCTGCCTGACTCGGTTCTTATCCTATTAAACAGACGGTGTCAACTTTAAAATTCCATTGTATCTGAGCCCATGGACCACGTCGCACTCCTCACATCTCCTAAATACTTCACTAAACCGCTAATTGAAGAACTCAGAAACACCATTACCAACTTACAATGACTAATGCTGAAAAAGACAGTTATTGTGAGGGGATGAAGTATAAATTGTCTGAGATTACGAATTCAAGTACCTGATTAATTATTTTTTAATATCTAGATCTAGTTTTGTGTAAAGAAACAATTTTAACAAAGTAGGTAAAGACCTACTTTGTTGAAATTATGTTATTAACAGGCTTTGTATGATACAAATAGATATGAAAATGGAGGAGTCTTCTGGTACAGGTATCTCCATACTTAAAAGAAGGCCTTTTCTTTTTTTTTTCTTGTCCTAGGGTGCAGCAAATTGCTGCACGGAGTGATTCATGCGGAAGGTTTTACTGTATAATTTATTAAGGTTTTGTGTAAATTGGCTGAAAAGAACATGCCGACCGGAAGCTTTACTGGCGTGCGCTGCGTTATACGTAAGCGATACATCAAATTTATGTTCCACAGTATTGAAGATCTTAAAAAGTTCAACAAAAAAGTCTGCGATGGCATACGTCTATCTTTTAAGGATGACCCACAATAACTATTTTATCTTTCAGAATTTGATAAAAATTCAATTGTTATTTCCGAAGCTATTTTGACCGGTATTATATTAATCCTTATCCAATAAAATATGTTATTTAAATTGGGCATTTAATTTAGATTAAAATATGCCTGGACATCATATTATTTAAATGGGTAGTATTTAAACGAGTGACTGTAAATTAATGTTTTAAGTGACAAAAATAATTAATTTAAGTTATAGTATTACTAAGTGAGCGACTGACTGCGAGTGACGAGAAATCAACATAACAGCAACTTACAAACACTAAATTTGAGTTACTTAAAATACAAAATGAGAAGCTTCATAATATGTGAGTGACCTAATATATGTTTGAGTGTCAACGTTACGTCCTGCATTTTTTTCAATATTTGGCAAATGATTTATTTATACTGAGCGGCATTATATCTTAAATGAAGTGTTTCGAATAGAAAAACCACTTTGAAAAATACTATAATGAGCAAAGTACTATGAGCTCACATTTTTTTTGAAAATTTTCTTATGAAATAACTATTTGAAGAAACACTATTGCCACATGCAGCAGGCATGGTTTCTGTCACGGCTCCGGTGCTGCGGGGCTCCGGCGGTCCCACGCGAGCTTACCGTCGCAGATGATTTTAACGCTCACCACCGCAGCTTCGGCTTGCTGGCCGGCTGTCGCCGGCCAGCCTCAGCCGCGGCGGCGGGCCTTGAAACCACCTGCTCCTCAGCTCGCGGGCCGCCTAGCCCCTCCGCGCCTACGCGGGTTTAAATTACACTCTAGGGGTAGGGCAGACAAGACTACGTGGAGTCGGTTTTGCAGCGATTCGTTTTTAATTTTTATACCTTACAAATATTAGTTTAATGAAGTTTATACCAAGTGTGTTATGCCAAATAAACTTCGGAGCATCAAAATTCTGCCAGATAGAGGGATACCCATAGTAAACACGCAACACCGGTCCGCAGCCCAACTCACCTGACTGCATCGATTCGTCGCTCCACCCCCATTCGCATCAAACAGTCTGTAGTTTTCATTAAACAATCGTATCAAAATAAAAAACATAAGACCTCAAATAGAATATCAGTAACCAATAATCATTAATAAAGCAGCTACCAAACGTTGCTTAAAATGAACGTTTTAGTAGTTCGTTATGTATAACCTCAATTGGAAAAATCGTCTCTATCATAATATTAAAGTAATCCTCTCTGTATTTCTTGTCGCTCACTTAGTAATTTAGTCGCACGGCTAGAATTTGAATATCTGAAATGGATTAATCACTACCCACTTTTTGTAAGCTCGTTCTGAATTTTATTATTAATCAATATTCGTCGTTAGTTTAGTTAATTTTTCGATTACTCAAATTCATACCGCTCAAGTTATTAAAACAGTATCTCATCATCAGTCGCAAAGTTGTTTTTTATTCGCTCGTTTTATAATTCCCCTATTTAAATGAATAGTTTAAAAGATATCACAGATTCAAAATTAACAAAATAATTATGTTTGACGTTTCCGCGGGCGCAGCGGTAGGAGGACCTTTTCCTCGGCTATGGAGGTATGTAGGTAATCCCGGTATTAATACGTTCCCGTGGGATATTTTGCAACATCCACGTGGGCGAAGCCGCAGGTAAAATCTAGTATACTATATTATATAGTAGGGTTGGCAACCCTACTTACACCTAACATTTACTTTTATAAGTACAAAAACGTAAACAACCAGCACACCATTGTGTACCCAGTCGAGCCTTTTTGTACATCGACTGGTTGGCCACAAATTCGCAATCGCATATAATAGCGCGATTCACTTTATTTGCTGCATTCAGCTTCCTCAAAACCCTTAAGAATCAGTACCTTACGTAATACACAATCAATGAGAATTTGTATCGTTTTGAAACAGATTGCTATTTCATTGCTTCATAATTTCGAAAAAAAATCTTCTCAACGACGTAAATAACGCAATGAATATGATTGAATTGACAAAATGAAACAGATTAGTCGGAATCGTTTACGAAAATGTGTTGCGTAATTAGATAGCTGTTTCACGACTTAGTCAATGGAGAACAATCTATCATGTCATACCAGTTCCTTGTCAGGTCCTCCCAGAAGCTCCGTAGCGAAGTCGCATATAATACTCCATGATATCTCTGAAATAATTAAAATATTATCTCATTTAACTGCGGAATAATAGGTAGGTAATAGGTACCTCGCAATAATAACTTGCAACTTGCCGAAATGGTTAGGTCACAATCGTTGACATTGACCGTTGACCTTAGAGTATATATCACTGGAGAAGCCTTATGCGCAATATTCCGAACAAAAAAGTCTGTCACTTTTGGCGTGGGACGCGGTAGCTTCTTCGAAAAAAAACAATAGGTGCTCGCCCGGACGAGCAGCTATTGTTTTATCTAAGTCTGTAATTTTTATGGTGTACATACCTAATAAAGAGTATTCTATCTATCTATCTAGAAGCTAGAGAAAACTAAGAGGAGTCCGTACCATCAATTTTGTTTTTATCGATATCGATATTCATTCGGTATTTTGGTTGAATCCATGAAATAAAACAGCTGTTGCATAACATAGTTAAATTTTTATAAGAAGAGAAAATAACTACAATTAAATAAAATTAACTAAATTGTAATAATCTCAATAATAAAATAGGACAATTAAAATAAAAACTTTTTACAAAAAAAATTAAAACCGACTTCCAAAAAAAACCACTACAAAGTGAAAAATAACTTTAATTTCGGAAGTCGGTGTCTTTCTTTTTTAATTTTCGTTTTTTGCCACCGACTTCCGAAATTAAAGTTATTTTTCACTTTGTAGTGGTTTTTTTTGGAAGTCGGTTTTAATTTTTTTTGTAAAAAGTTTTTATTTTTCACTTTTTAGTTGTGGTACCTACCCCACACAATATCCAATACCACTAACTGCAATAAATAACAGTGACAGGAAGTTATCATCATATCGTCCATATAAACTAAGTGGGAAAAATATGTATTATTGAAGCTAACTCAAAAACTATCTAAGCAAAGTCAATAAAATTTATATGGGACCAACTCGGGAGCTTACCCTTTCAAACAAAAAAATAATTTTCAAAATCGGTCCACAATTGGCGGAGATATCGGTGAACATACATAAAAAAAAAAAAAAAAAAACATACATAAAGTCGAACATAGAACCTCCTCCTTTTTGGAAGTCGGTTAAAAAATGTTAAACCATTTCAATGGACATACAGGGTGGCAGGGACATCGATGCGAAGCCGGTTATCATGGATTCAGTACATGATTCTGAACCCCCTGCGTTGAAACTTTTGGTCGGTTATTTTTTTTTTAAATCAGCTGTTTCATTGAAAAGTGCATTACCTACGCGGTCAAAATGTATGGAATTGACTGATTTATTTTTAATAACCGACGTAAAATATCAATGCAGGGTGTTCAGAATCATGTACTGAATCCATGGTAACCGGCTTCGAGTCGATGTCCCTGCCACCCTGTATAAAACACAAAACAATAAAAAAATCAAAAATATAAAGCGTAGGGTTGAGTGAACTCCACCTCAACTCAACTCTCTTACGAAGTGCGTTGGAATCGATTCGAAAGTAGTTTTTATGAACGTACACGAACATTTGTTATTGTTCTTATACAGAGGAGAAGTGTTCGTAAGGCTTCTCCAGTGATATATAGGTACTCTAAGCCATTGACGGATGGAACATAAAAGAGATGTTGACAATATTTTTTTTCGTTCGTCAGATATACCTATTAATAAAACATATTAGACACGTATTTATTTCTTTTTATAGGTAATCAAAAGATTACGGCAAAACATTGAGTTAAAATGTGGTATCACGTCACTGTCCGGTAGATTTTATACTGAATTGTGACGTAGCGAGCCCCCACTCCCCAACTTTAATGCGTTTTATCTAAATGTTTTTTTATAAAGCAAAAAATACGAGTCAAAAATTTTTTAATATCTGACTGACGGACTAAATTGTATTTTTTACCCATTCAACCAGCACATAGTCACGGGTATAGGACAATTTAGGTAGGTACACAGTTGCTGACCCTTTCCATGTAGGTGGATAAGTATCAAATATTTTTTTTGCAAATCAATAAGTAGCTCAGGCTTACCCATGTCTTCAAGCGTGGCGTGTTGCCGCCCAACACAGAAGCGGATAACGAATCGATCGCCGACCATCGCCGGTACCATGTGGAGTCTGCCGGACGCGTTTATGTTAGTCAACAAGGCCTTGTTGAGGTCGTCTATTTGTTTACCCGTATCCCCGGGTTTCCCCACAAGGCGGATACAAACCAGTCCTAACTGAAAATCAGAATTTTTAATTAAGTTCAACTTACACTAGAAATACGAAGACTACGGATCAGTTTCAAATTAACTGTGATGCTTATTGTATTTTACAAGATTGTATCGCTCTGCTTGAACTTACCCTGTCCTATCTTTTGCTGTGTCCCGCGACCGGCATTAATTTATAATATATTATCAAGATCTTTGAACGTCTTACCTTAACTTGATTGCAGACTAGGAATCTATCGTCCTTTTTCACGAGTTTTTCAAAATATTTAGCAAGTTCGCAATGACGGCGTACGTAATTCTGCAGGCCGCTGATTCCATAGCTTCGTAACATAAACCACAGCTTGAGTGAACGGAAGCGGCGGCTCAATGGCACACCCCAGTGCCTATAATCGATGGCCGTGCTGTCATAGGCATGTTGTAGGTAAAGTGGGTCGACGGCGAGGGCCGCAGTCAACACAAATCGGTTGGTAACCCACAGAAGAGAGCAGTCGAAGGCGGTGAGCATAAATTTGTTGGGATTAGTGTTGAAAGAGTCGGCGTACTCTATCCCAGCGAGGTGATATTTATGTTCAGGGCATAGGAAAGAGCTGCCAGCATAAGCACCGTCTACGTGAAGCCAGACGTTTGGAAATTTCCGGACGACGGGCCCGATCTCTGGGAGATTGTCATAGGAGCAGCTCGCTGTGGTTCCCAAAGTTGTCGAAACGAAGAATGGAACAAGGCCGGCTTCATGATCCTTCTCCATAGCCTATAAGAATACAATTATTTTTAATAGTTAGGTACTGAATAGAAAACAAATAAGTAAAATAATTTCCATAAAAATGATTAGTTATCCTGTAAATCGAATCAAAATCAAAGACACGGATATTCGACATATGCCACCGACTTCCGAAATTTTAGTTATTTTTCACTTTATAGTGGAAGTCGGTGATTTTTTTGTGAAAAAGTTTTTATTTCTTGCTTTTTATTTATTTATTTATTTTATTATTTATGTACACACAGTAAAATACATAAGATACCACATTTAAATAATTTAAGTATTTAATAATATTTGTGAGTCGGTTTGTAATTTATCTAAGTTACAATAGCCTAATGTCAACTGCTTATCAACTTTTACAAAATATTGCTTTTCCCGATGCAGGTACGTTCATTGTTGAGGAGTTCTCCTGGTACTTCGCCAGCAGCTCCACTTCACCCTATGCATTGTGCCGGGATTAATTTGTTTGGTAACCATATTAAAGCAATCGAATCGCAACCCGTGAAATACGTCCGGCCGTCTTCGAGTAATCGGGAACATAGGTACTCGTATAAAAAATAAAAATCCGACGAACTATGAACCTCCTCCTTATTTTGAAGTCGGTTAAAAATAGGTTATTTGAATTGGGCATTTAATTTAGATTAAAATATGTCTGACATCATATCATTTAAATGAATAGTTTAAAAGATGTCGCAGATTCAAAATTACGCGTAACAAAATAATTATCTTTGACGAAAACGCGGGTGCAACGGTAAGAGTCAATGACCTTTTCCTCGGCTATTAGGTATGTAATCCCGGTAGTATATTCCCGAGGGATATTTTGCGACATCCACGCGGGCGAAGCCGCGGGTAAAAGCTAGTGTTTCATAAAAACAGTATTTTTTATTGCGTGTTCTTATAAACTTGATTTTTTAGAGCTCCAAGGGACCGTAGACCTACGTATTTGATATTAATCTCTACTTGATACCTCCGCGTTCCTGAGAAAAATGATCTTGACAGACTGGCAGACAGACAGATGGATGAATAACGAAGTGATTCTATAAGGGTTCCGTTTTTTACCTTTTGAGGTAGGGAACCCTAAAAATTTAAAGACATTCGATTTTGTTATGAAGAGATCAATTATTTCCTCTCAATAATGTACAACTTACTTCTTTTAAAGTGTCTCCTTGAAGACACCCGTTGTCATCCACTGGTAAGATGCGTAGCTTAACAAAGGACATAATAGCAGCTTTTTCGACACAGGAATGCGCATCCATGGAGCAGTAGGCGATTAGGCTGGAAAGTAATAGCCCCTCATCTACGTCGGGATATTGACACTTGAGGCATTTGATGCTCTTGGATCGAGCAGCTAGCATTGAGACCAGCAAACAGTCGCTAGCCGATCCCTACAAATGATATTGATGATTAGACATTCATTTCTTTATTATTATTATCATACATGGTTGCTATGAAATCCCTGTTTACCTCTATAACACCGCCACCTTTGCTTCCTTCTTCCAGCACTAAGAACTTTGGAGGTAAACCAATTGCTTTACCTGGAAGTCAATTATTTCATTTAATAATTTTACAATGTATCGTGCTCGAAAATTTAGCATAATCCTCAAATGCCATGATTTCATGAAACAGTAATTCATTTACATGAACTTAAAGAGTTGTATTGATGATTTTTATTATTATAAATCTGTAAAGCCATATTTATTACCATATTATACCATATTACATTTATTTGCCATTTTACATTTATTTGCCATAGTCGCAAATCTTATTTTTACATTTGACCTGCAAATTGCGAAATACTTAAAAAAAATTGAATTTCGCGGGCTACCTTGGCGCATCCCCCTAACTCTGACACCACTAACCACACGAAAACAAGAAGAATGAATCATTAATTTTATTCAGGTTATTGTGTGAAAAGTGTTTATATTACACAATCGGTACTAATATTAGATGCGTGACAGACGTGTAACATCCCCCATTTACTAGATAACAAATTAAAAGGCCTATCACAAAGTTGCGTTTTGATAGTTCGAGCAGTTAACGCATCGCAATATGTAGCAACATCGCAATATGTAGTACATTTTGACGAGATATGCGAACATAAAATGTAGGGAACGGCTGATTATTTTTCGAGATTTCAGCCTACGTACCACCACTCTCATTTCTACCTCGGGCACCTTCGGTAGCCGGTAGCTGTCCTTGCTGCCCCATCTCAAAAATTCACCTGTATATAGGTATATACATATATTTTTACAGTATGAAATGTTAATTTCTTATGAACTACTGGTATACATTTTACGTAATAATAGGATATATTTACAGTTAATTCTGAGCGTTATTTATTATTTTAAATATATTTTATTTAGTTAAAGTTAAGTTCAATCCACGAGCTCGAAAAACTTGCTTCGGAAAGATATGAAAAAAAACGAAAAGCGAGGCCGCTATAAACTATACTAATAACTATCACTCAATAAATGATAGTTGTCGAAGTTTTTCAGTTTCTCAGAATAAAAACACCAAAGTTACCCATTTAACGCAAAAATCACCGTCAAAATCTAATAGGCCTGTTAAGTGCTACGGGCACAGAAGCTACGCGTGCTACGGGGCTACGGGGCTACGCATGTATTGCTACGTTTTAATTGAATTATTGTTGCTGCCGTTAGTATAACGGCGATTATTATCTACATGTAAAACTTTTATGTGTGTTATGGCTATTACACACAGTGCCGGCGACATGGCCGCCGGCTTTTGCCCCTTCATTTTCTTTGCGTTTCTTTCTGCGGCTTTGTGCGACATGGCCGGCGGCAAGGCCGGCGGGCAGATCCAAACGGGATCTGTTTTTCCACTAACACGAATTCTCACCCAAACCATAATTGTCCCGCCATGGTATGGATGGACTTCCTGAGGGTGTTGTTGACTGCTGTCACGACCAGGATCTCGCCATACGCGTACTCTTTGCGAATCAGGATGGAAACCGAATCGGAACTCTTCGGTAAACAGCACTACAGACCACTGGTTATCTTCCCAGAGCAAATGTTCACGAGCCCACTGTAATCTTCGTCCACGATTTCCTCGGCGTAGTGCTGGAGTACGAAGCGGTCTACGAGCATGAAGGTGAGCTTCATGCAGTCTTCTCACAGTTTGGTCACTCACAAGCAACTGGTGCTCTGACTGGAGCCTTTGAACCAACTGCATGGTCGTAACTTTTAGTTATCTTCTCGCGGCAACTTGAAAAAATCGGTCCTGTCGTTGTGTGGTTATGCGCTTCCCGCCTGGGTGCCTTTCAGCCACTTCACCAGTAGCACGATAACGTGACCATAACCTTGATATCACGTTGTTTTGTTCCAATCTCCTCAGCAATAATCCGTTGAGTAGCCCCAGCTAGGAGCATACCTCTCTCGTTAAATGGCGCCGCTGCATGATGCATTCAGTGGCGTATCCCCTTGAACGTTACCGCCATCTGCGCGAATTTTCGCACGGATGTTTCGCGCATACGGTAGCGATTTCCGGACCACCCAGAAGCGTGACCACTTGAGATTAAAACGATGATATCTCTAAAGTTTTGTATGGGTGCTGTTTATAAAACTTTCGTCTTTGGAATCGATATAAAACTTTTGACATCAAAAATTACCACAATCTATGGTAGGTACAGTCACGGACTTTAATTGATGAGCCACCTTCCACTGTTTGTATTTTAGCCGTGTAATGCAAATCGGGCTTAGTCGGTTATACTTGTACATCCAGACACGAAAAGTCATACGTCTTCGTATTATATTAATTTCATATCATACAATATCGGTTGGCTAACCTGAGAGCCAGAACTACAAACTTGACAGTAGAGTGACCAAAGTCGACCAACTGCAGGCCTAGCAACCCTAACCTAGCGACAAATTGTTTTAGCGTAGCGATTGGTCATTTCGACATCGGGAAAACTCGGACACACGATTTTATTCGGATGCGTAGCGTCCATGACATGATGACGTTTATGACAATTATGATATCTGTTGCACTTATACATAAAATTAAATAACAACTAACTGTCGCCATCTTGGAAGAATTGTTTATGAATTTTATTTCTATTTCTGTTTCGTAGTTTATGTGCTACAACATAAACTATAATAAATGCCATAAAATGTGCTAAGCTAATAACCCTCCTTTTTTGGCTTCACTGCAATCGGGAAAAAAAGAGTCTACTGTTGAAAAATAGTTTTATTTCGTTTATCAAACAATATAATATCAATATACAGCCAAGGATGAATGAATGTTAGCGGTTACACCACCACATACAAACTATGCATCAAACGATCAAACATGACGTCATACAAATCCTGCATCGCGCAATTAGAGTTTACCGCGCGAACGACATTATATAAGACTATCTGAAATTAACTTACGGGCAGTTGCCCGGCAGACAACCCCCGTCTGGTCGGAGGATCCTCCCTTTTCTATAGAGGATGAGTGAACTTTACGCCCTGTTTCTCACACCTAAGAGCATATACTCAATTTTTGGTCAGTCCGACACTGACTTAAAATCGAGTTTATGCTCCTTGGCTGTCTATTACAGCTTGCAGTCGTAATTGCATAGAGTTAATCTATCTAGTGCCAATATCACTCCTTCGCATGTTTTCCCATACTTCTTGGCAATGATGAGCTAGATCTTCTTTTCTTCGTTCATTGCGGTGATCCCATTGCTGCACCTTTAAACCCCACATGGATTTTTATAAGAGATTCAGGTCAGGAGATTTAGCTGGCCATGGAATAACCGACAGTCCTTGCGCGATGTATGGCAGAATTATCGTGAACAAAATTAATATTTGCCATTTCGTCCTGTGGATACACAATCCTTACAGACGGATATTATCTTCCAAAATGCTGATATAGTTCACGGCATTTACACGAGGTGGTAGTTGAACAAGCTCGCCTACACCTTCGGAGCTCATCCAACCCCACATATTAGCTCAGACCCTGCTGATGCATTGTTACAATTCTATGGCGATTTTTTTCGGAAACAGCAGCTGGCATTATCGTCTTTGACATTGACATTTTCGAATGTCACACATCTTCGGATAGTTTTTCAGAAATAACGAGTATTTAATGAGCTCTAATTCCTAAGAGGTCAGTGTCAAATAGATTGTTTAAACGTATGCAACATTGTATTATATATAATATATCATTGACAGGATTGAGGATTGGAGCAGTGGTGGCCCAGTGGTGTCGGCCCCGACTTACGAGTTGTAGGTCGTGGACTCGAACCCAAGCAGGCGCTTTACTTTGTGTAAATAATTTTCATCACCACTGCTCTCAAAACGGTGAGGGAAAACATGACTGTGATATCTACCAACCCGCACTGGGCCCGCGTGGTGGATTATGGCCCACTCCCTCTCATAGAGAGGAGGCCCGTGTCCCAGCAGTGGGAACATTAATAGGCTGATTACGTACAGTGTATCAACGTGTCAATGATGAATCAAGCAGTTATCTTAATAATCATGAACGTCATCTTGGACGCTACGTGTTCGGATAAAATCGTCACTCCGAGTTTATCCGAAGTCGAAATGACCAATCATAATTTCTCCGTACGCCTACGTTACCATCGCTAAGCTAAAACAATTGTTGCTAGGTTACGGTTGCTAGACCTGCCATTGGTTGAATTTCGGTAGTGACTCTGCTGTCAAGTTTGTAGTTCTGATGACTTTTCGTGTCTGGATGTACGAGTATAACCGACTAAACCCGATTTGCATTACACGGCTAAAATACAAACAGTGGAAGGTGGCTCATCAATTAAAGTCCGTGACTGTACATATATAGCCTTCGAACGTTAAAGTTATGCCGCGCAAATCTTTTGTTTTAAATTATTTTTTTCATATTCGGAATCCTCCAAAAAGGTCTACAAAATAAGCTTTCTTCAAAAGATTTTAAAACCGGCCAGTATTTTTTGAGTTTAAGAACTTTATCTAAAGTATCCCTAGACGGTGTTGGTGTGTGTGCCTCATGTAACAACCACAACGGGTTATACTCCAATAGACAATATATTCAGTAACATTGAAATGAATGCTGGCACACACAGTGCACTATTCAGTTACCTTAAACCTTTGTGGATACAATTTCACATTGACAAAACTTATTTGTGTAAAAATACATAGTCTTCTAGACAGAATTTCGGTCACGGCGGCCAATCTCAACGGAGTCTACCCTTCGGCGCGCGGGAGATATTATAGTGCACAAGTGTGTGCGCAGACACAGGTGCACTCTCTCTTCCCTCACTCTCATAGTCCGATGGGATGTGTAAAAATAATAAGTAAGAAATAATAGATTTCTGTGTGACTATCAAAAATAACGTAAATAAATACTGTATTGACGGAATGATATTGGCGTACTCGTACTACTTAAATTTTATTTTGTACAATATAGTCTGATGTAGCAAGAGAAATCTTTTTATTTATTATTTAAGTAACTAGCTTCGGCCCGGCTTCGCACGGTTAGCACCAAGTAGGTACTGTGAGGGTCGCGTGTAATGTGTGGAGCGTCCTGGCGCTCTTAGTGTAGGTTATGTTATATAATGTATTGCAGCTACGCGTGTAGTGTACAGGTTCTTCTTCAATGATGCACCGGTATAATGTATTTATAACATGTATTCAATTAATTATTTCAGTTAAAACATATTAGAATATGTATACAGTGCGCCTATCAAACTGACGGCTAGACTTCTGCTATCTTTCATATAAAACAAATACTACGAACCTATTCTAAATTCAAATATGACTTATCAGATGGCTCGAATGGCATATTCATAATAGCCAGTACAACATAAGGTTGTTAATAGCATAAAACCTTACAGTACTTATCTACGGTGCACCTACCTTCCCTATATACCTACCTAATTACCTACCCTACCCTACCTACCTAGATAGGTAAGTAGGTAGATATGTAGGGTATGGCCCTACATATATTATGTACCTACTTACCTACCCTACATACCTATTTATACCTACTATGTTAGTTAATGCATGTTACCTGATAAAGTTAACTTAATATTTATCTCTTAAAATAAATGAAATATTCTTCTACACCTATATTTTAACACAAAAACAATTTTCATTCAAATTAGACAATTTCTTTACAAATCTTTATGATTTATATAGCGCCTCTGTTGTTAATTTAACGAACGTATTAAAAAAATTCATAGCTTTAAATCTTGTACGATATGGTACGGAACCCTTCGTGTGCGAGTCCAACTCGCACTTGACCGATTTATTTAGAACTCTGCTTAAAATGAAATTGCAAATCATTATTTGTTTACAAATCAGTAACTTGTGTACTTACCCATCCAGTTCAGCATTATAATCTCTAGTTCAGTACAAGCTGGACTTGCCGCCTGCGAAACATAACACCAAATAAAATCAATGTTAGGCATTTTCAAAAATAAGTTAAGAATACATCTAAAAGATTAACTCATCAGTCTTTTATTCATCGTCATTAGTTCCTATCGTACGACTTTCGTCGAGCAATTAACATCCCACTATCGAAAGTTGGGCACGGTCTACGGAGCCTGAACGTTAAGGTGTGACGTATCTGATGAAATAGGCACATTTGAGAATTTATAAATGATACCTATTTATGTTTATGTAACTGCACGGAATAATAAAAATGCGAAGTGGGGTATCATATTATGATACCCCACTTCGCATTTTTAACAACAAGGTTCCGAAAAAATAAAACAACTTATTTGCAAAATAGTTGGGCAGACGGCATCTAAAACTATTCCAAATTTCAAGTTGCATAGCATTAGTAGTTCTTGAGATATCCAGCTGTGACAGATAGACTGAGTCACACCATAAGGGTTCCTTTTCAACCATTTTGGTACGGAACCCTAGAAAGTAGAATGTTTACATACTACGGCGTAGCACTTTGCGGTTTGTTTTTGGTTGTCAACCAGTTTCGAAAGATAGGTTCAACAATAAGTTTCTACTGGGTTTTAAAACTGTTAGATATGATAAGACGATTTAATTGTTCGAAACCATTGGGTAATTCGGGTAGTTTGGGTCTAAATCTAGGAATTAATACATAGGTATCATATAAGTTTACCCAAGAGAATCCGACGCAGCCGATGCCAGAAGACAGCATGTCACCCAGGATGGCAGGGTAGCCGTTGCCGTTCGGGAAGTACGCGTGGATCCGAGGGTGCTGCCAGTGCGTGACCCCCGGCATGATCTTCTTCTCCACGTCGCTCATCACGTCGTCCCATGGTTCAGGGTGCTGCGGGGCCTCCGTCGGCAGCTCAGCCCTCAAGTAGCCCGGCACCACATCCGGTGTCACGCGGCGGGTATGCAGCGTGTTCATATACGTGCAGATGTAGTCCACCATCTCCTTGCCGCGAATACGGAACTCCTCCACGTCCATGGTTGTAGCTTCTAGTCACTTAGAAGAACTTCGGTTGTGAGAGCAATGTATTGCACGGGACGGTGCGACGTTAGCGGCGCGGCGGTCTCCGGCTGACTCGATGCCCGCAGCCAGCACTTGCGTTTAAAAGGACGGGACGGCGCGGGGGCGGCGTATGTGAGCGTAAAAGCTTCCGCTCGTAGTCTTGTTACATGAACGGGATTTGATTATGGTTTATTTTTATTTGTAATCGAGTGCAACTCTGTGCAACAGACAACTAGTGGGTTACGAAATGATATTCCGATGTTAGGTTGACTGGTAGAAAATGCCTATGGCATTAAGTCCGCCACTCTACATTTGTGTGCTTGAAGTATTAAATAAATCTATACATATAATAAAATTGTAGAAAAGTGGTGTCTGTACAATGGAAATATATGAAAAAAAAGTAGCAGGGGTTGTTATTATATCGATGCTGAACCCGAGAATGTAATTAATTTTTTTTTTGTCTGTTTGTCTGTTTGTCTGTTTGTCTGTTTGTCGGTTTGTCTGTTTGTCTGTGTGTTTGTGCACGCTAATATCAGAAACGGCTTATTCGATTTAGATGCGGTTTTCACTAATATATTGTAGTAAGCTTCACTTAACATTTAGTGTTTATTTCATGTCAATCGGTTCATAAATAAAAAAGTTATGTCAATTTAAAGAATCACATCGAACATTTGTTATAGGTTAGGCATTTCTTTCCTTGATTTTCGGTATACTTATCTTAATTTTTATTTAGGGTTTGTATATAAATATTATAAGTATTTGGTATAGGTTAGGCATTTCTTTTCTTGATTTTCTTTATTAAGTATAAGTTTGTTAGCTCAGGTTAGTAATTAATTTTTCTAGCAATTCTTTTGTTTTATAAAGTTAGTACGTTTGTTTTACACGTCTTAACACTTATTACTTAAACTGTGATAATTTTAGACTGTATAATAATCTGTAAGTATTTATAATTTAATTGTTTACGATAGTACGTGTTTACTAAATAACTGTGTGTTAAGTAGTAAGTACATACTAATGGGGTCAAGTCATGAAAAAGGTTGAAAAACACTGCCCTACATTAATCCTACTAATTTATAAATGCGAAAGTTTGTGAGGATGGATGGATGGATGGATGGATGTTTGTTACTCTTTCACACAAAAACTACTGAACGGATTTTGATGAAACTTTACAATAATGTAGCTTATACATTAGAATAACACATAGGCTACAATTTATAAAGATTTTATGTGATTTGGCCATAATATAACGATAAGTATCAAGTAAGTCGGAAAAATTCCTGCCCTCTGAGATCTATCTTTGCGTGCGCTGCATTTTTTTTTTTTTTTGGGTGGTTAATCATCCAATGACTTCTCCCGCTCTGGGCGGAGCGGAAGGGCGTGTCAGACTCTTACTGATTAAAACGCTCACGTGTTCCTTCGATCCTTGATATCTCTTTGAGGCGCGCGTGGAACACGATGCGCCGTCGACCCGGGCCTGGTCCTTATCGGACGGCGAGCTGCCCGTTGCTCTCCGTCCGCAGGCCCGCGCCTACGGTGGCCGGAAATCGGCTATCAATTCCCGACGCCCGTGACGTCTCCTACGGCGGCGGCGGCTAGGGCTGGTAGGGCGCGGCCTTTGCCACTCCCTCGCGCGCTCCACCTTCTCCTTCGCGAGCATTACTGCTTTGCAGAAGGAGGTGACGGCTTGCCATGCCCTCTCGCTCTGCACCATGGCCTGAACCAGGGCCGTACGCGAGAGGTCACCGCCGCCGATCGCCTCCACGAGGACACGGCGGTGGTCCACCCAAGCCGGGCAGACCTCCACCGTATGCTGCGTGCGCTGCCTAAACCGTTAGAGTTACATGAAGAAAATGTATTGTGGGATTGTTTGTCTTAAAGAGTTCTAAATAAAAGTCCGCGACAGCATCTATTTACCTTTTATGTGGAAGCCTTTATAACCAAAATAGTGAGCAATAAATACAGTTAAATTGAATACTTTTTTTACATTGCATATTTTAGAGTATTTAGTTAATTCTTATCAAAATAAATACCTTCATCGCTTTTGGTATTTAATGTAGATAAAGTTTGTCTTCTACACTAAGTAATTTGGACAAATAGTTTAAAAGTTAGAACGATAAGAATGACCTGCGATATTGAGTCGACGGCGCACAAAACGAGGGTGGAGGGGCGGGCCAGCCAGGGGATGACGCGCCAGAGCGCCAAGTGGAAGCTATTGCTTAATAATTATGTTCGAGAAATAACGTAAATAACGCAATTAATTGTTGAACTGTCAAAATGAAACCCATTGCTATTGTAAGTGCTACGCAATTACCCCGCTGATTTAGGACATGTTACACGTTCCTGTGGGATAACTTCCGACATCCACGCGGGCGAAGCCGCGGGCAGAAGCTAGTAAATGAATAAATTTCGTGCAGTTACATAAATATGAATATGTACCTATCATTTATAAATTCACAAATCCAAACTATTTCATCAGATACACAATTTTGGTTGATAATTTTTCGACTACATACAATTTAATAATGTTATCTCAACAATAATTGTTGGAAAAAGTGGTAAGATATAAAGTTCTGTCCTTCACCACACAATCCTCACCTTTAAAAACTGTTAAACTTTCTTGTAAACTTCTACATACATTTTCGTTTCGAGTACAGTCGAACACAAAACTATGTAGTAGGTACGTATTTTTAGTGTCACCTAATTTTTGGTTGTATTAAAAAGGGTATAATTGTTAGTTTTGTAGCTATTTTAGGTAGGTATGTGTTAGGAATATATAATGTATATCATAATCATAACATGGTAAAACAAATTCCCCCAACCGCGTCTGTCTGAACGCGGTATACTCAAATACCGAACGGATTTTCATGCGGTTTTCACCAATTGACGGAGTGATTCATGAGAAAGGTTTAGCCTGTGTTTAGAATAATGCTACCCGTGCGAAGTCGGGTGGGTTGCTAGTATATATGTATATATTTATTTACACAATATCATGATTTCGGTTACCAAGTACCTACAATAATGTTGAATTTTCTTTACAAAACTATTGGATCGTAACAAATATATTAATCAAAATAGAGATAAATAAAAACAAGATTTTATTATTATGCTGTGACCGGAGCCTCCTTTAAGCTAAATGTGCTAGCTAGCAAGCTAAAAGCTAAAAAGCTAAAAAAACCTGTATAGTCTAGCACAGCTAATCCTTAGCTAGTAGATCATATACTTAGTCACTTGCTTGTTTTCATAAAGGACATGCATAAAGTCTGGCCTAGCACAGACAAAGAGATAATTATATTTAAAAAATAACTGATAATAATTGAAATCGCAAGTTATCTACTTGGCAAATCAGTGTCTCCTTGGCCGCGCCACAGTGGAAAAAAAAAAAAACAGGTTTCTAGATTATTTGTACCATTTATGTACTATACGGTACGTGTAATGAAAATAATTGTACCTACCTCAACGAATAATGAAATATAATGAAGCTTTGGTGGTGCGGCTGGGGAGTATACTCCCTCCCTGGCCGCGCCACCACGTTTTTTGTAAACTACTAGGCGCACCCGGATATAGTATACACTAAATAATTGTACCGAAATTGTTCTTTTCCGTACGCTATAATTTTTTTTTTTTGATTTAATTACTTTACAGACATCCGATTTGCGTCGGGGCGAAGCCAGGAATTATACTCCCTGGCCGCGCCACCAAGAATTATAAGGCTTACCCGGACATGGTATACACTAAATAATTCTACCGGAATTTTTCTTTTCCGTACGCTATAAAGAACTTCGAAAATTTAATAAGCCTTGCGTTAAGAGGGTGCATCCTAAAAGTTGGCAACGTCGTAAATAGCTGTCAAATAGTTACCTGTTTTTATTAATTTGGAAATAATACTGTATGAAAATAAGAAATGTGGCTAACTAACTAACTGGAATAATAATAATGAATTGCAATTATAACATTGAATTTGATGTTGTACCCGTTTCAGGTGTAAAAAAGTCATTTGGAAAGTTTCCAAACACTTTTTTTACATCTAAAACTAACTATTCGGTGTAACGATATTAATTGTTGCATTTCATAATCAATATTCTAGTTCGGTAGTTAGCCACATTTTTTATTTCCATACAGAAATATTATCAAATTAGTCAAAACAGCGAAATATTTGACATCTATTTGCGACGTTGCCAACTTTCAGAATATACCCTCTTAAGAGTTATCCGCCGTACCAGGGGGTATACCACAACCACTAAAAGCAGTATTATTTTAATCTTACTTCAGTGGGAGAAAGAGGTGGTGCTATACGACCTGTAGAGCTTCATCTCTTTCCCACACTAAAGTAATATTAAAATAATACTACTTTTAGAGGTGGTAGGCCCCCTGGACATGGTATACATTAATAAATAATTGTACTCTTAAGTACTACCCAAAAAAGTAATAATATTACAGAAAAAATTAATATCGTAAGAGAAAACATCAAATCATTAAGCGCATCAGCAGACATGCTGATCTTTGTACTTACTACTACCAATTAGAAGTTAAGATATTTAGGTTATAGTAAATTATTATTTTGTTAGTACCTTTGTACGTATAACAGACATAAAACGGGCTCAGGCAAAGACACCGATTGCAGCCGTATTGATTGTCCTGTAATTGGTGTTTTAAATAACTTTACGCTACTGCTCATACTGCTGACCTTTTTGGGCCTAGCTAAAATACTATCTTAGTTTTAAACGCGTAAGTCATTTCTATTTCACATGTCGATTAGATTTCACGTTTGTAAAAACGATGGAAACCACGGTAATCTTTTTTGTTCATAAATTCTAATTAATTTTGTAGCAATACTCAATTAAGATTTTCCGCAAATACCTACCGTCATGAACTCATTTGTAGTAAAACCTAACCTAACGTAGCATACCTAGAGCTTTAGGTATTTTTGCCCAATATTACAAGGATCATCTATATAATGAGCAAGTATTAGGCTGCCTGTCTATTGGAGCGGAGAGGAGAGGAGAGGAGCGTAGATGTGCCAATATTAACCAATAGAATCGCAACTCTGGAGCGGAGTTTAGATTTTATTAGTTAATATTGGCACATCTCCGCTCCTCTCCTCTCCTCTCCGCTCCAGTGGACAGGCAGCCTTATAAAGTCAAAGTCAAGTCAAAGTCAAATAATTTATTTCAAATAGGCCCTTGAAGGTACTTTTGAACGTCAAAATTTACTAAATATAGTATTGTAATAAGTATAGATAGTACCATCCACGAAGACGCGCTCCACTCCACTCCGCTCCGCTCCGTACTAAAGTACAGCTTAAGTGGGTGATAGACATGCGTACTTAAAGACCGCGGTTTTTAAGCTCGCCAACTTACTCGGTTCGCCGTCGGTGACACATGTGAAGCTTTCTCACACTGTATCGCGATGTTTTCGAAATTTTTGCACCAAATTAAACATACATTACACAAATGACGAAACAAAATGCTGGCTTGCGACTTGCGGCGGTGACTGACGTACGACACTACGAATCAAGGCGGGCTACGAGCAATAAGTTTCAAACCTGTTGGATCGCCGTCGAACTTACTCGGCGGGTTTAAATTGCGCGCGCGCGAGTAAGGTCGCCGAGCCATAAAACCGCGTACTTGCTCGCACGTCTATCACCTCTTTTACATCCAACAGCGTACAGTAATCGCGGAGTGGAGCGCGTCTTCGCGGATGGCACTATCTGTAACGAATGTTGTATAGGTACCAAACATATTAAATAATTTAAAGGGACTTTTCCAGCTGTTAGGTCAGGCAAATACTGTATCTGCTAGATAAAATAATGAAAAAGGACAAGTAAAATTTTTATGAAGTACTCTGAAAGATCAGTTATTCAAATCTCTGAGCTAAGCCGTCTGTCAGGGTTCCGTACTTAACAAGGAAAAGACGAGTAGTATTTTTATGAAGTAATCTGCAAGATAAGTTATCCAGATCTTAAACAACAGAAAACACGTAAGAAATCATCACATCATCTGAAACAGATAAATGCGGTTCATCAAGATATGATAACCTATTGTAATCTGCGTTGTAGGCATTCTGTAACATTACCTATATTATATTATAGTTTTGTTGGATTAGGCAAATAAATATTTGCGGTTGACATAATCATTCAAGGTTCCAAGGTTAGCTGAGACAGCAGACATCGTACTAGTAATTGAATATCGAAGGCCGCTTTGAAACTAAAAGTTGAACGATGATAAACACAATATGTAATTATGCGTTAACAAACTACCTAACACCAAACAAAACCGGCCTCCACGCGACCGTGTGATTGATTTAGCAAAATTTTCCTAAGACTATGTAACTGTACTAACTATTTATAGGTTTATTGTGCCTAACCGTGTCTATCATGGCTGAAACTAAAAGTCCTATGCCTAACTTGGCTTTTTTACAAAAATGTAATTGTTTCTAAGTCAGCTCTACTATAGCACAATAATCATGAATAGATACTCAAATAAAAAAGGTTTTTAGGGTTTTAGCCTGCAGTCAAAATCTCACAAACAGAAACAGTGACCCTCTACAATCTACTCGACTCGTAGCTGTCGTCGTAGCAAATGTTCCTGCGCTACGGCGTAGCGGGTTCACCGATTTTGTCAGGAACGGGTGGACCTAGCAAGTTGAAATCTATACCAGATACTGAGACAAAGATAAGATAAAAGATATTTTTATTTGCTGAAACATATATACACAATGTGTACATACACAATGTGTATACATGTTTCAGCAAATAAAAATACACATACAGAAATAAAAACATGCATGCAGGATAACATTAAAAAAATACTGGTTCAGACATGTAAATTGCCACTTAATAAGGCGTGCAAATATGAATAATTATGATTGTTAATAATTTAGGTAGTCAAGTCAAAATCATTAATTTACCTTGAATTTAGCAAATATTAATAAATTATAAATGTCAACAGTAAATAAAAATAATTCATAAAATGTATGTCAAAATAAATTGTTCTGTCAGAAAGTCCATAATATTATTAATATGCTTTGTCAGTTAGTAGTAACTTTAGTTGTTTCTTCAATAACTTTTCGGTAACTTATTATAAATAATGGGTGCCATGCAAAAAACACTTTTGCGCATAAGTGCAGTCCTACTACTATGCAGACAGAGCTGACTTTGATCACGCCTGTTTCTGGGAAATTTATCTGCCATTAGCGAAAATAAATTGCTGTTATTTCTGACAAACATGACTGATTCCAGAATATAAAGAGATGGCAATATCAATATTTCATAGCGTATGAAATAGGGCTTACAACTATCGGTCGTCTTTAACTTAAACATGGCCCTGAGGCAACTCTTTTGTGCTTTAAATGCAACTTCTTTGTTAGTTGAGTTACCCCAAAAATAACACCGTATCTGAGAATATATTCCGTTAGCCCATAGTAAGCAGTTAGTAACGCATCTATGTTAACAGTGCGTGCATGGCGTACGCACTGCTGCTTATTCTTTTAGTCAGGGTCTCTACATGCGCCTTCCAATTTAACTTGCGATCTATTGTAAGTCCTTTTTTTTTTCTTTTTCTGTTTTCGGGGGGAAACCTTCAAAAGGCGCCCGGTCTTTGGGGATAAGACTGGGGAGTGTGGGATTCTTACCTCACTAAAACCACCCCGGTGGTCACTATCTACACATGGAAGGGGCACCGTTTCCTCTCAAAAGACCAGTCCGGAACCCCCTCTGTGCAGCGCCTGTTAGGGCACATCTCTGGGGAGACTGTAAAGGGGTCTCCCCAAAACCTAACTGTGCAAGGCAGCACATGACCACTGAGTCCTAGAAACTTAGTTGTATTAACTGTGTCAATTGTAATGTCATTGTATGTTATGTCAAGATTAGAAAGAGTCAATGCGCGCTGGCTAAAATGCATAATTACTGTCTTATTTAAATTTATTTTTAAATTATTATTGTCTAATTAACCATTCTATAGTTTCTTTTAATGTATTATTTATGTCTTCTTTATAAAAATCCCTTTGATTACTAGGTGTAGTTATTGTACTGTCATCCGCGAACAGTGTCATAGGATGTTTGATTGCCATTGGAAAGTCATTTAATGTAAAGTGTAAAAAGCGGTGGTCCAGTATACTTCCTTGTGGAACTCCGTAGATAACGTTACGTTCCTCCAATAGAAAGATTTCTTTTCTTTTGGTGCTTATATAAATTCTGCTTATTTCCGTCACTTATTTTCTATCGTGTAAGTATGATTTTAAGAGCTCCAGGACATTTCCTGTTACACCGCCGTAAGCATCAAGTTTTTTAAGTAAAATATTATGTTGCACATAATCAAATGCCTGGGTCATGTCACAAAATATGGCACACACTGGATTTTTTTTATCGATAAGTATTTGTCATAACCGTATGTAAAAAGTTGTAAATAGCCATGTTTATTGTCTTGGTTTTCCTAAATCATTTTTGTTCATTGCAAAGATTATTATTCGCTTCTAAATATGAATTGAGTTTGTAATAAATATAGTTTTCAATCATTTTTGAGAATATTGGTATCAATGAAATCGGCCTGTAGTATTCCATTAACTCTCTATCTTGTTTTTTGAACAATGGCTTTATTAGAGATTTTTTAAGGGCATCTAGAAAAATACCTTCGTTTATACACAAATTTATAATATAACTTAAAGGGTAACAAATTCCATGGCTACTGCTTTGAGTATTTTTGTACAAATGCCATCGTAACCTATTTGTATTGTAAAACTTGGAGCCATGAACATAGAATCCTTTCTGTTTAAAATATGTTTTGTGACTCTGTCTCCCGAATTAATAATGGGCTTAATTTTATCAATAAAATAATTATTAAATACATTAGAAATACATTTTGGATCCGAGATAATTTCAAATTGGTAACTTATTTCCGGAAACCGAGGGATTTATTATTGCAATACAGGATCAGATCATAAATACTAAAAACTACAGGAAATTCATTATAAAAGACCCCACAATAACAAACTATAAAATCCGCAAATGTCACAGCCAACCGGAGACAATACAACACATAACAGGGGCATGCACAACACTCACACAAACAGACTATACACACAGACACAATCAGTTAGCAAATGTCATCCATCAAACCCTAGCTCTTAATAGTACATTATGATACGAGTGTGCTGTATTGGTCATTACCCATGAGGCGGTATTATTCGCGCGAGCCAAAGGCGAGCGCGATAATTTAGCCGAGTGGGTAATGAACAATGCGCACGCGTTTCATACGACGTTTTTCAACACATTTGCGAGGAAAGAAACCGTCTTGTTGTAAGAACTTATGCTACAATAACGTAACTTTAGAGAAATGATACATTTAGATTTATAAAGTTCATTTGACCTTTGTTACCAGGTACTGACTATCCACTTCCTGTAAAAACGTTTCTACGTCGGTTCGTATTTTTATTAACCTGCAGTAACTACACAACATATACGATAACAAATATTTATGAAAAATGGCGCGCTGGATTTTTTTTCGGGTAGCGATGCGCGCGCAAGGCACTGACAAAACCGCTGAACAGCCTACCATCACGTTCGGTCGGAGGTGGAGTAATTTGAAACTTGAAAAAATTAGATTTCGCTGCTAATTATTACTAATAATTCTCTATCGAGAGAGAGTGAGAGAGAAAGTGCGAATTTGGTCAAATGGAAAATACAGTATGGCGATTGTGAAAATTTTCTCATTTTTCGTCATGGGTGGCGTTTTCTTAATTTTCGATCATGCTAAAACCGATAGTGAGGTCAAAATGTTAATCCAAGATGGCGGCTGTGAAAATCTTCGTCATTGGTTTCGTTTTCGTAGTTTTCGATGGTTCTAAAGCTGATAGTGAGGTCGAAATCAAAATCTAAGATGGCGGCTGCGAAAGTTTTGTCATGTTTCATCATGGGTTTCGTTTTCGTAGTTTTTGATGGTTCTAAAGCCAACAGTGAGGTCAAAATTTAAATCCAAGATGGCGGCTGTAAAAATTTCTCATTTCGCATTTTTCTCACCCATGACGAAAAATGAGAAAAAATTTTGCAGCCGCCATCTTGAATTTGCATTTGACCCCACTATCGGCTTTAGAACCATCGAAAACTACGAAAACGAAACCCATGACGAGAAATGAAAAAAAAATTACAGCCGCCATCTTGGATTTACATTTTGACATCACTATCGGCTTTAGAACCATCGAAACCTACGAAAACGACACCTATGACGAAATATGAGAAAATTTTCACAGCCGCCATCTTTGATTTACATTTTGACATCACTATCGGCTTTAGAACCATCGAAAACTACGAAAACGACACCCATGACGAAAATGAGAAAATTTTTGCAGCCGCCATCTTGGATTTCCATGTTGACCTCACTATCAGCCTTAGAACCATTGAAAACTACGAAAACGATACCCATGACGAAAAATGAGAAAATTTTCGGAGCCGCCATCTTGGATTTCCATTTTGACCTCACTATCGGCTTTAGAACCATCGAAACCTACGAAAACGACACCCATGACGAAAAATGAGAAAAATTTCGGAGCCGCCATCTTGGATTTCCATTTTGACCTCACTATCGGCTTTAGAACCATCGAAAACTACGAAAACGATACCCATGACGAAAAATGAGAAAATTTTCGCAGCCGCCATCTTAGATTTCCATTATGACGAAATTCACACTTTCTCTTTCTCTCTCTATCGAATTAGAAAAAGACAGACGCAAGAATGAAGCCGCGTTAAAGAACTTCGTTCCAAAAACCTGTTTACTTTGTCACACTATATTAAGTCGCAATAAGAAAGACATGTCGTGCCTTGATAGTACTTACTAATTCCATACTGCCAGACTGCCATGTCATTACTCCTACTAGTAAATAGTTATCTATAGCGCACATTACCGCACTAGTGCGATTATGTAAAGAAAAAAGCACGTGTCTATAATACACTGCATTATGAACCTAAAAGCGGTTAAATAAGAGCCACTTTACGAGCAACTGTGTTGAAAAATATATAAACTCATACAAGATACAAACACTTCTTATTACAAGTACATACCACAAACAATTCTAGAAAATACCACACACAAACTCTATTACGATCGCGCCATACTAACCGACCGGACCGTTCACTATAATAGACCAATATAACCCTTCAAGATAAAGTTAATAAAGTCACATACCTCATAGATATTGCAGTCCCTAATACACATAATTTACAAAAAACAATAGGTGAGAAAATTTGTAAATATGCTTATGCAATAATTGAAAGAAGAAGTGACTAGAATTTGGAGGCAGGAAAAAGTCTACGTAGTTTACTGTACGTTTGTTAGAAGCCACTTGGAGTACGCGTCTGAAGTCTGGAATCCATGCTATCACAGGTACATTGATCGTATAGAGAGCATCCAGAAAAGATTCATCAAGTATTTGTGTTATCATCAGAAGGTGCCCTACCGGTCTGAAGATTACCTCAACCTCTGTAAGAAGTATCATATATTACCCCTAATTAATCGGCGAGCAATCTTTGTCTTAATAAGTTTACACCGGCGTCGGTCGTACAACGTCCTTTGGTGAAACCATACTGGAAGGATTTTATTTGTGTTAAAATGATTGAGCATTTCATTAAGGATTACCTTTTCAAACACCTTGCTGAAAACCGGCAACACGGATACGGGTCTATAATTATTAGTGTCTTTACTGTCCCCGGATTTGAAAAGTGGTATTACTTTACTGTATTTCATTAAATCCGGGAAGACTCCTTGATCCACACAAAAATTAAATATTAAGGCTAAGTGTGGCAACTAGGCAAGTAAACTCGCACACTAAGCAACGCAGCATAGAAATCACGCCACCTTTTAAGCCCCACCTCCGAGATAAAGACTTTTTCTATGTGTGCGTAGCGCAACGCACACACCGATGACCGCCGCCTGCGATCCTTTTGTCTGATGATGACGCTCGCGTTGAGGCCGTTCCTAACGGTGACGCATGTAGTTTGTTTACCGGCTAGTATAAATAGCGTGTCCTGACGGTATTGAGATTTAACTCCCCCCCGACTCTTGCTTCCCCCCGACCCTTGCTCGATAACGATGCGCCAGAAATTCCCCTATTAATAATAATGATCTATCCTTGATCCAGCCTGTCCCTCTTGCTGTCCTCCCCCCAGCGAACTCTCTAAGCCGAGGTTCGTACCTCACTGGGGGTGCCCTTAGTGAGCGCGCGCGATAAACACAAACAAATGCACATTCGACAGAGACCTGCGCAATAGCCCTAACGTCAGGGTGGATCGCGCGTTTCGGCAGCCCTGAGCACATCACCACCGATCGGGGCAGGCAATTCGAGTCCCGCACCTTTAAGGAACTCGCTGCCTTAATCAGGGCATTGCATCACTTTACCATAGCATACCATCCCGCAGCAAATGGCCTGGTGGAAAGGTAACACCGCCAGTTGAAAGCCGCCATCACCTGCCACGCCAATTCAAACAGGACCGAGGTGATGCCGTGGGTTCTACTGGGCATACGCAGGGCATACAAACAAGACCTGCACGCAACCGCTGCAGAGCTGGTGTATGGTGAACCACTCCGTCTACCAGGACAGTTTTTCACCTTAACTCCAGAGGAGACAGTCGACATGACCAGTCTGATCAACAGACTCCGCTCACACATGAGTAAGCTAGCACCACAACCTACTTCCTGGCACACTAGTCCTAATCGACCGTTCTATGTGCCCAAGGACCTAAACACAGCTACCCATGTTTTCTTGCGGCAAGGTCCCGCACGAAGATCACTAGAAGCTCCATATTTAGGACCATACAGGGTCCTGCATCGAGAACAGAAGACCTTCGACCTCGAGGTGAAAGGAAAAAAGCAAAAAGTCACAATAGGGTATTACACCCATTTCTGAAAAGTGTCTCAATTGGATTCTGTAGTGCTAATGTACCACTAAAAAATTCACAAAATTTTTATTCAATCGTTAAGTGCCATAAAAATGCATTTAAATTTTTCATTTTCAAATTTCGCGCGTAATTTGACGGAAACGCTGAACGCAGTGGACGCCATATTGCTCTGTTGTCATGACGTCAGTTGGCTGTGTAAACAAATGCAGTGATTGGAGGTACACTGATAGTTGACAGTTGACACTTCTAAGTTTACATAGCCGTATGACGTAATAACATGGCGAATACTATTTGGTGTTATGAAACAGATTAAAAAAGCTGAAACCTTTGAATTGAATTTAAAAATTTAGTTTGCTATTTTATGAACTAAGACTAACGTTTTCAGACTGCTTTTTGCCTAAACTATCTCAATAATATATTTTTAGATTTTTTCTCATATAGAGTAAAATACCCTATTGACCGGCTAAAGCCAGCATACGCAAGTAATGAGCAACCTGTCGTGACATCACAAAAGCAACTCCCAGAAGACCAGGTCACTGTGAAGAAGACGAAGAGCGGGCGCACGGTCAGATTCCCGGACTACTATCGTTCGTAGCCAGGCTACGACTCACCAGGGGAGTGGTGTGGCGAGTAGGCAAGTAAACTCGCACACTAGAAGTCCCGCCTCCGAGATAAGGATTTTTTCTATGTGTGCGTAGCGCAACGCACACACCGATGACCGCCGCCTGCGATCCTTTTGTCTAGCATGATGACGCTCGCGTTGAGGCCGTTCCTAACGGTGACGCATGTACTTGCCCCCCTCATTTTCACGCTGTTCACCAGTGACATCCCAAAGAGTATAAAGGCTCAGTTGGCTCTGTTCGCAGACGATACGGCCATATACTGCAGCGGGCTAAGTTCCAACCAGATGGTCCTTAACCTTCAAAAGGCCGTCAATAACCTTGGCGACCCTGGGAGAAGCGAGCCAAATATCTAGGATCTAATTCTGGATCAACATCTCTTATTCTCAGATCACGTAAAGTCGGTTCGCTCACGAGCCAGCTTTCGCTGTCAGTAGACTCTACTGGTTCTCTATTGTATTACCTAACTTTTTTATTCATAATCTAAAGTGCTATAATTTTTTTTGTCCTAATCATCATTTGTCCGAATAATAACTTGCCCGAACTTAATGTCACATAATATAACATGACATAAAATTGAAATCCCTAAATACAATATGTTTTTCATTTGTCATAAATATTACAATCAATATTATACAAAAGACTTAAAACTGTTTTCAATAAAAGTTATAAGTCCTAAATTCAAATTATTTAATGTTTATGTACAGGGTGTCCCTCGTAACCTGTACCAGCGAAGGTCTGTGATCAGGGGACACCAATACCCATCGATTGAACCCCCATGTATGTTCCGCGATATTTTGTAGTTTTCGAGAAATGATTTTTTTTGTAATATTTCCCGATTTTTTTACATTGTAGGCGTTTTTGGTTCTCAGTTTTTCTGGGTGGTGTTTCTTTGAGTTTTTTTTTGTCAGTATTATGGCTAGAATGTGTGTTCACCTGTTATAAAACAAAAACCCAAATTCTAACTACTAGAAGCTCAGAATTTGTTCACAAGATTAAAAATCTTTTGGGTTTTGGTTTTATAACAGGTGAACACACATTCTAGCCATAATACTGACAAAAAAAAACTCAAACCACCCAGAAAAAGTTAGAACCAAAAACGTCTACTATGTAAAAAAATCGGAAAATATTAAAAAAAAAAAACATTTCTCGAAAACTACAAAATATCGCGGAACATACATGGGGGTTCAATCGATGGGTATTGGTGTCCCCTGATCACAAACCTTCACTGGTACAGGTTACGAGGGACACCCTGTATATTAATTGATTGTGAACATGTGATTTTTATTTCCCTGTAAGAATCATGCAAACAAGCATACACCATACATGCAGCAAGCATGCAGCATGCAAGCAAGTATGCAACATGCAAGCAAGCATGCAAGCGTGCATGCAACATGTAAGCAAGCATGCAACATGCAAGCAAGCATGCAAGCGAGCATGCAACATGTAAGCAAGCATGCAAGCAAGCATACAGCATGATAACGAGCATGCAACCTGTCATGCAGCCAGCATGCAAGCAAACATGCAGCAGGCATGGTTTCTGTTACGGCTCCGGCGCTGTGGGGCTCCGGCGGTCCATCGCGAGCTTATCATCGCAGATGGTTTAACGCTCACCGCCTGCTCCTCAACTCGCGGGCCGCTTCACCCCTCCGCGCCTACGCGATTCTAAATTACACTCTAGGGGTAGGGCAGACAAGACTACGTGGAGTCGGATTTACAGCGATTCGTTTCTGTCACTAAAACCTAATTTTTTACAAATGTTTTAGGACTTACCATTTTATTATAAATGAACATTCGGAATAATACACATTAATACACAGTATAGTACAATACTTAGGACTTATGACTTTATTCCATGCAAAATTAGGAGATTCAATTATTATAGTACTCGATATTATGACAGAATAGTTTTAGAAGTAAAAATAATTATGTAAAACAAAATTTCAAATTTTTGAACATTATGGTTACTGAAGTTTATAGCAAACGTGTTATGGATAATGATTTTCGGACAAACAATTTTAGGAGAAGCAAGGGAGTACCGACTACTATAATGATGAACGCACGCAGCAAATTGCCACTCAAGTGCAAATTGCGCATCAACACCGCGTGTATTAGACCAGTTATGACCTATGCGGGAGCCGTCTTTGCACACGCGAAACCCCATACAATCCATAGGTTGCAGGCCTTACAGAACCGTGTCCTTCGTAGGGCCACGGGAGCCCCCTGGTTCGTTAGGAACGAGATCCTCCATCTCGACCTTAAAATCCCCACTATCCATCAGTTCCTCAAACGTATGTCAAAGCGGTATTTTGAAACCGCAGTCAAACATCGGAATCCTCTGATAGTCAAAGCAGCTAGCTATGTCCCGTCAAATAACCAAATTAGTAAGGCTCGCCGCCCAAGGCATATCGTCTCAGACCCAGATGACCCCATAACTCTCCTCCAGGAGAGCAGTAGGGCCACAAGGACAGTTTAAAAGAAAACACACCGACACAATTTCAGACCTCGCCGTAGAGGTCCGCGATCGCGACCCACCCGAGTAAATGATACTCCCCCCCGACCCTTGCTCGATAACGATGGGCCAGCCCACGTTGCTGCTAAACCTGTAGCTTTAAATTCCCCTGATAATAATAATGATCTATCCTTGATCCAGCCTGTCTCTCTTGCTGTCCTCCCGTTAGCCAAGGGCCACAAATATAATAAACTCAATAGGAAATTGAAACTTTACTCTCTTTCAACCTCGTCCTTCCAGAAATCTGTGACAAATTTTCTACTTACAAATAACTACCTGGATACAGAGCGCCTCCTTTTCTCTGATAATAACCCACCCTAAGGCTGCTTATCCACTGGAGCGGAGCGGAGAGGACAGGAGCGGACATGTGCCATAATATTGGCACATCTACGCTCCTCTCCTCTCCGCTCCGCTCCAGTGGACAGGCAGCCTAAACCCTTCCACCGAGACAGACTGTCAAACTTTATTTTCGGAAGTAGGTCGGAAAAAACGAAAGTTCAAAACCAAATACACCGACTTCCGAACTTGTTATTTAGTTATTTTTGACTTTGTAGTGTCTTTTTTGGAAGTCGGTTTTTATTTTTTTTGTCACTACATGTTCTGTTAAACCGCAACGTTGTCTTATTTATTACATCATACGTCAATTTACCTCTCACGTGTCGTGTTATTGAACCACACATACTTTGCAAGGAACGCATTTCCACACCATTTATCGTACTTTCATGCGTCACACCTAGGGTTGCCAACTTGTTTATATTAAATAAAGTATTTACGAAGCCATCTCCAGTAAAAATATGGCGAAAAATTATAGTAGGTATGTTAAAAAAACATTTATAATTCTTTAAATGCATATTTTAACTAAAGTAGCTAAATTGTAATAATCTTAATAATAAAATAGGACAAGTAAAAAAATTAATATTAAAACATTTCAATGGACATATTTATAAAACACAAAGCTCGTGGAGGAGCTCGTGGCTAAGTAATAACAAGCCGCACGGGCCAGTGTTGGTCAGCGGATGGGTGACACCACGGTGACACACCGCGACCTCCGTGCCTCGGAAAGCACGTTAAGCCGTTGGTCCCGGCTGTCATTTGTGGATCTTTGACAGTCGTTACGAGTCGTCAGAAGCCCGAAAGTCTGACACCAGTCTTACCAAGTGGTATCGTATTACCCAGTTACTGGGTTATGGAGGTCAGATAGGCAGTCGCTCCATGTAAAATACTGGTATTCAGCTGCATCCTGTTAGACTGGAAACCGACCCCAAGATAGTTGGGAAAAGGCTAGGAAGATTGTTTTTTTTTTTTATTTATAAAACACAAAACAATACAAAAAATGCAAAGAATAAACAAAAATCATTACTAAGTAATTCACAATAGGAAATTATCGACATATCAATATAGGTTTCAAACGTGACCTTAATCCTACTACCGTAGGGTCAACTCAACCCTACGGTAGTCTCGCTATCATATTTACTAAAGGACATAATCATAGCGCGCGCACTCGCTTCCGTTCGGTCGTGTATTCGTGCGCTCTGTACAATGGCTACTAATTTGGTGAATGTTCTAATTGTAACATTGTAATAAACGAAGTGCTTGCGTTTGTTAATAACAAAATTCAAGTTATGAAGGAGGAAAGTATTAGCCGAATCGTGTTAGTGCTTTTTCGGATGCTAGATACTGCCAAGAACCTGCTGTTTATGTATGTCAATACACAAATCGAAGAAGAAGACGCAGAGAAAAGGTGATGGAAAGACACGACGGGATATCGATGATATTATTCGTCTTCTGAAGGAAACGAACCCGGAGAATATACCGGTCTCTGTTGCACGTTGCACGGGACCTTGAAACATCTTTTAAGATACGCGTAACGTCGACACGATCAAACAGAACGGGGGGTCTGTTCTGTTTGATCACGTCAACGTTACGCGTATCTTAAAAGATTTACTGAGAATGCAACAAGATATCAATCATAAGAAAATTGCGTAACCTTGGATCAGCTGGATACGGTGAAATGTGATCTAAAATCACTTAAAGGAAATGTGGAGAAAACTAAGGAGCCTAATTCTGGCGGTAGCGTGAATAAGCGTCAGACTCTTACTGACTAAAACCCACCCCTTCCCTTGCCTGTGCCGGGGGCCATGGTTTCCCCTTAGGACATCCCGCAACCACGGTAGGCATCTTGCTCTTTGAGGCGCGCGTGGAATACTACGCGCCGTCGACCCGGGCCTGGTCCTTATCGGACGGTGAGCTACCCATTGCTCACCGTCCACAAGCCCGCGCTTACGGTGGCCGGAAATCGGCGATAGATTCCCGACACCCAGGGCGTCTCCTACGGCGGCGGCTACTAGGGGTGCTAGGGTGCGTCGCTTGTCGCTCCCTAGCGCGTCCCGCCTCCTCCTTCGCGAGCATTACTGCTTCGAAGAAGGAGGTGACTACTTGCCATGCCCTCTCGTTCCGCATCATAGCCTGGACCAGGGCCGGACGCGAGAGGTCATTGCCGCCGATCTCCTCCACGAGGACACGGCGGCGCTCCGCCCAAGCCGGGCAGACCTCTACCGTATGCTCCACCGTGTCCTCCGGGCGGTCCACACAGTGGTGACACCCGGGCGTTTCCTCCCGCCTTATGCGAAACAGGAACCTTCCGAAACAACCGTGTCCGGTGAGGACCTGCGTCAGGCGGAAGGTGAGGACGCCGTGGTGCCTCTCTAGCCACTCCCCAAAGAGGGGACTTATCGCCGCAATTGTGGCGTGCCCATATCTGGGTTGCGATAATCGCACTCTCCAGGCCGCCATGAGATCCCGCCGGAGCTCTGTCGGCTGTACCGTAATTTCTCGCGGTAGCGGAGTTACACCCCGGCGTCGGCGCTTCATCTCCTCGCGCCACTCCCAAATGTGGGCGAGGACTTTCGCCTCCAGATCCCATGGCGGCGATCCGGCAAGGAGGTTCGCCGCCTCACCGGACATTATAGCTTTGCAAGGGACATGGTTGCTGCCTCATGACATTCCATTCCTCGGATCTTTACATGCTGACTTCGAATATAGGTACTAGATATTCGGCAGTTGACTGCTCACAAGATATTAACTTGCGCGGTAGGCCGCACGGCGGCGTCGCGATATTATGGCGTAAAAATACATATTATAATGAGCTCGGTAACAGTAATTAACTGTGTGAGTGTGCGTCTAGCAGCCGTACGTTTTGAGATAGATAACCGTTGTTTATTGTGTTTAGCGCGTACATGCCGACTCAATGTATTGATAACTTGGCAGAGCTCACTCAGTGTTTGAATGAAATTAGTACTATTATAGACTTTTTTTATATCTTGTTTCTAGGCGGAGTTAAACTTATATCTGTCTCTTCCACGCAAACGTTTCGGCAAACGTTTTTACGAGATATCAATAAGAACATACATTGAATAAATACGGATTCATTTCAAAATATGTCAATTATGTGATATAAGGACCCATACCTTAGTAATGAGTATTCTTCAGTTATACAGGGTGTTTGGTGCAACGTGTGCCAAATTGAAATGGTCGACTGATGGGGTCATCTGCTATCCTTTCACACCCCTTAACATCTCTCATGCCTTGTGGAATTTTTTTTATCGACTTTTTATTGTTTTATTAAAAAAAGACCCTAATTATACATTCAAATACAATTTTTTTTTAAGTATAAGGCGCAGACTCCGAATTTTAATTTTATTTAGATGTGTATTGTTTTAGAGTACTTTTAAATACAAAATTAGTGACATTAGTCATCTAGTTTTTTTTTTATTTACTCGTAAAGGTAAAACTTAAATTAAAGCTGTACATGTTACAGCTGTTTACATGGCTACAAAAAAAAAACTATTTAGCGACCGGGATCTTCCAACTTCCTCAAAAATTTTCAATTTTATCCTCTTGCTAATATGATATTGGTGCCACATGCCATAAAAATCTCGTAACAAGTTGTGAATTCGCTAGAATTGTGAATCGAGTCACATAAGGCTAATATTCAAAATTATGATTTAAAAAATCTTTTTGCGTAACTGTTACTAGAGAAACAGGTAAAATTTGCTTTTTCACTGCAAAGTAAAATCTATCTTCTATCTCTATCTTGCATAGCGTAAACCGGGTGGAAACAATTTTTTTTTTTTTTTGTTGAGACAAAAAGTCAATAAAAAAATCCACAGGGCATGAGAGATGTTAAGGGGTCTGAAAGGATAGCAGATGACCCCGTCAGTCGACCATTTCAATTTGGCACACGATGCACCAAACACCCTGTATATTAAATAAAACACGGACTCATTTCAAAATGTGTCACCAGTATTAAATCAATGTAACTTTATCTTTTATACTGACGCATCTTGAGGAAAAAATTTTTGAACCGATTAATTTTTAGGTAAAAAATCTCTTTATGGACAAAACTAAGTTCTTGTCAAATGCCCATGTAACATCGACCCTCATGAAGATCGGAGACTTTACACTCTAAGTTATGGACGACTACGTTTACCTAGGACAAACTGTCCAGTTAGGTAAGTTCAATTTCGAGGTCAATCGTGGAATCCGATTCAGCTGGGCAGTGTTCGGGAAGCTACGCAATATTTTCTCGTCTCGCATGTTGCCAGTTATGACCTATGGAGCTGAAACGTGGTCGCTTACAACGGGCCTCATTAGAACGCTGAAAGTCGCCCAAAAGGCAATGGAGAGGGCTATGCTTGGAATTTCCCTGACGACGTGATCGAATTAGAAATGAAGAGATCGGCAGGAGATCCAAGGTAACCAAGGAGAAATATGGCAGTGGGCAGGGCACATTGGATGCAGCTGACTACCAGTATTTTACATGAAGCGACTGCCTATACATACGAGGGGCATGCCAAAAGAAATTAGATATTCTTTAATCATTTGTTTGACACTGGCACGTTATACACCATCATATATTTAAGCTGGTTGTTTATTGATATATTTGAAAATAGAACACACATTTCTTCTTTTTTTTTGGGTAAGCATTCTTTTTCGAATTCGCGAATTTTCGAATTCGCTTGAGGCAATGGAGCTCAGTCGACGTGATTTTCGCGCTATGATTTATTATGACTATAAAAAAGGTTTAAAGCCTCAAGAATGTTTTGAACTTTTGGCTACAACTTTTGGTGAGTCTGCTTGTTCACGAGCAACAGTTTTTAATTGGTTTGCTGAATTTAAAAGGGGACGGGGATGTCTCGAAGATGAAGCGAAGACAGGTCGGCCTACAACCGCAGTCGCACAAGAAAACGTTCGTGCAGTCGAAAAACTTATTCGCGAAAACCGACGATTTACATATGTAGAGCTGGAGCGAGAACTGGGAATTGGATCAGCAGCAATGCAACCTATATATGCAACCTATATTCACGATCACCTTTCTCTCCGTAAGCGTTGTTCGAGATGGGTACCGTACAAACTTACCGATGAGCAGAAAGACCGTCGCGTCGGGTGGATTGGTGCCTATTCATGATAGATAAATCCGACGCCGGGAAGAAAAAAAACCTTTATGATATACTGACTGGTGACGAAGCATGGCTATATAACTATGATCCTGATTCCTGAAACAAAGCGACAGTCGACTGTATGGTGCTTTGAAGATGAGCCAACTCCAACGAAATGTCGCCGTGCACGAAGCACACAGAAATAAATGGTCGCCTCGTTTTTCTGCAAAATGGGTCATATTGGTTACAGTAGTGCTAGAGGATCAAAGAACGGTGAATTCCGAATGGTATGTGACAGTTTGTGCTCCAACAGTAATATCAGCTTGGTGTGACAAGCGACCGCGGTCCGGAATCCGGCACCTTCTCTGGCACCACGTCAATGCGGCGCCGCCGCACACGTCTGCCAGAACACTCGACTTTTTTAACTCAAAAAACGTGTCTATCCTCCCTCACCCACCGTATTCCCCTGATCTAGGGCCTTGTGATTTTTACCTGTTTCCAAAAATCAAAGAAAAACTAAAGGGGAAAAGGTTTGAAAGCAAAGAAGATGCACTGGCTGCCTATAATTTTGAGATTTCTGAGGTGTCTAAAGAAGAGTGGTCAGAGGTATTTTCCAATTGGTTCAGACGTATGGAAAAGTATATACGTGCTCAGGGTGAATACTTCGAAAAGATCGATACTTGTACTCGTAATAAAGAATAAATATATCTATCTAATTTCTTTTGGCATGCCCCTCGTATATGTGCCTTTGCACAATATGTGAGCCGATTTTAAAGCCACCAGAAACAAACTGCAGACCCGCTCTCAAAGTCCCAACCCTAGGTAGTCGGAAAGTTTAATCATCACCATTCTCCTGCCCTTATCCCAATTTATTTGTGGTCGGCGCAAGCGCAACATGTCTTTTTCTTCTTCCCTATTTCTCTATTAGTCGTCATCTCGGTAGTCACGCCTTTCTAGCTGGATCATTTAGCTCCCTTCAAAATGGTTGAGCTGAATGGTGCTAATACATGCGTCGTGTTCGTGAACGGACGCCGTCAGTTGGGACTGGTCATATCTTAGCTGCCGTGACTTATTTTAATCTTTGAATTGTTTTTGTTTTTTTATCTTTTTATTACGGACGTTTTTAACGTGCGCATCTTTTTACATTGTTCTCACGCGTATAATTTCAACATGAATGATGTAACCAATTTTATGTAACAATTTTTTATTTAAAAGAGTGTCCGTGGAGTTTCTTGCCCGTTCTTCTCCATAGGTACCTACTACGTTTTGGAATGGGTAACTAGATTCATATTTCTGACTGACTTACTCCTTGACAATTCAAAAGTACTTGTATATGGTTTAATTGAAATAAATGCTTTGAGTTTGAGTTTGAGTCTAGCCATATCATCTTTCACACAGTCCATCCATCGTTTCTTAGATCCGGAAATTCTAATATGCTTGTAAATTCATCCACCTTTTAAACCCCCACTCTACCCCCACTACACTACTCGCGAAGTTGCTTCGACGAAGTACTCATCGAAGTTGACCGAAGTCCGAAGTACGTGACTACACACTCGTGCGCAGAAGTACAGGACGCTTCGAGCTCAAAAACCGACAACGATTGGAAGTCGCCCGAGACTAGCGGAGATTGCACGAAGCGAACCGAAGTACACTACACTCTTGTATTCGCTTATTAATTTAGGGTCGGGCCACACCTGCTAACGTTCGGCTGATGTGTCATAGGTAACTTGAAAAACATTAGGAGCGTATTCAACCGAACGTTCCGCCGCGGAACGTTCGGCAGGTGTGGCCCGACCCTTAGATCAACTTCGCGAGTAGGGTAGTGCAGGCTTTAGGGTCGCGCCACACCTGCCGAACGTTCGGCGCTGAAGGAATTCATCAGCCGAAAGTTACGTCGCGTAACGCGCTGAAGTAAACGCCGCCGCCGCCGACCGTTCGGCGCGTTTGATGTGTCATGCCAACCGAATACTACGACTGATAATTCCGTCGCTGAAGTGTCGGCGCCGAACGTTCCGCCTGGTGTGCCGCTACACTTAAAGTTACACTATTTGGCGGTAGGAATAGGCATGATGCACCTACCAAGGTACCTCTGCGAAAGAGCTGTTTGTCAGGGCAGGAGGCGATTAGGTACTACCAAAACAATTCGTATCCGAACATTCCCGAACAATTTATCAAGCACACGTGCACTGAATATCGTCCGGCCAGGTGTTTACCTGCCGAACAAGGAAACTAATAATCTTTTCCCTACCAAATACCGCTCTAATTGGCCACTATCGCTAACCACAACCTGTGTTTGTTGTTGTTGAATATTATGCGACATTTGTTTCGATAATACCAATTACCGTTTCTGAACTAAGGAAAAGGCACCAAATTTAGCATAGCACCAAAAATAGACATGCCAAACAGGTAAATGTGGCATGCAATAAATTGCATTGTGGTATTTTAATAATTTTAATAGACTTCAGAAATAAACAGGATTGATATAGCTACCTTTTGTTTACTCCGAAATACCTATGCCAAAGGCGTTGACTTGTACGGTCCACCGAAAATCCTAGAGATTGCATGTCTCTTAAACAGCTACCTCAATTTTATTTTTTTAATAACTTACAGGCACATTTTAAAGGCAGCTCGAAACAGTACTTTTAGGATTGTTCTGGAATGCAACACTCCATATCTACACCTGATAAGAACAACATTGTAACTCATTTTGCAATGTTTTCTAACTATACCATAAATGCATTACCTAATTGAAAAAGGTAAAAATAAATACCATGTTATTGACTTAAAATGCACGCATAGCGAAAAATAAATAATTTTGCTACTCACACGACCATAACTATGCATACCCACAATGTTGTTTTAAAATAATCTATTATTCAAACATTGTAACTTGACCAAAAACAGGTTTCTGTTTGATGTACCTACGTAAACATGATTATTTTCTTTTTAAAGCACGCAAAAAAATATGTATATAACGTCTACTTTAATAGTTATAGTGTTTTAATATAAATGCAGTAGGACGATATTCAAACCAAAAAGAAATGTAATTTACTCCTGTAAACCTGTGGCCTAGCAGTGCGAAATAAACTAGAAATATCAAACGACATTCGTATCGACATGCTGTGATGTAGAAAAGGTGAAAAGATACAAAAAAAAGTCCTTGTTTTGTAATACATAATTATGCGAAGCTACGACCATTTTAGCCTAGGATAGGATGATGAGAATTTTTTAGATAAAATATATTTTGTAGTAAGACTAAGTACCTATAGACTTCTTACCGTGAGGATGTAATCGACCATGCTGACATTATCAGAAGCTTGTAAACAATTTTGGATCTTTCGTAACGTAAGGCGATGATAAATACATGCTAAGTGAGAATGTCGAGCCGACTGCATGTGATCAGGGTAAAAGGTCCATATTGCTATTCGCGTCTAATAATAAAGTAAGTAATTTAATAAAGTATGAAACACGAAGGTTTTAGAATATCTGGCAAAGAAAATGTGTGTAATGACTAATGAGGCTTTTAAATGTGTACCAGAACTCAAAAAAACAGAAGGTTAAAAAAAGCTCAATATCTTGCTTAATTACCTTTTGGCAAATGAACTCGCGATTTGTAGTTAGTTAGATATTTACCTAATGATATTGTATTTTTGATGTTATTGTCGATATTACAATGCTTGAGTTTTTAAAGCACTTTTGAATACTTAATAATAAATCGTTGTTGAGATTTATTTGAATATTTCAATCAAAGTAGTAGACAGTTTTGAGACACTGCTCAGACAGCAAGACTAATTTTGTTCCGGATCTATCAATCAGTATTGCAATAATTATATCATAAATAAACTGCTTAAAGAGCGTTTATTCTGAAAGTAGGCAACGTCGGGAAATATAGCTAATATAATAATATAGTATTAAAGTTCACTAGAACCAGAATACTTATTTAAAAAAAGCCTACAAGAACGGCCTAGTAGATGTCAAATATTTCGCTAATTTGGCGATATACAGTATGGAAATAAGAAATGTGGCTAACTAGCGAACTAAAATATTGATTTTGAAATGCAATAATTAATACCTATCGTAACACTGAATATTTCGTTTTAGATTTGTAAAAAAAGTATTTGGAAATTTTCCAAATGCTTATTTACACTTAAGAATTTTTTTGTCGGTTATAAAAAAAAAATCTGCTACTCCATACATTTAGACCGCGCAGGTAAAAAAAAAAACTGCTGTTTCATAGAAAAATGCAAGTTTTCTTTTTTTTTTACCGACGACAAATTTCTATATACCTAAAGAAAGGGGTTCAGAATCATGTAACTACTGAATCCATGGTAACAGTTTTTGCGACGATGTCCCTGCCACCCTGTTTATGGAAAAGGCAATTCAAATTCAAATTCAAAAGTCATTTATTCAAACTAGGCTGAGAATCAGCACTTTTCGAACGTCAAAATTACATAAGACAGTCCCCCAAAAACGCCCGCCCTTCACCACTTCCTAGTGAGCGAATTTGTACATTACCTATAAGTCTGTACTATACAGATACCTATAGGTACAGGCAGATGCCGAAATAAAGCTTATTTTGTAGATGATCGGATAATACTGCCGATCGAAATAAAATTAGAAAATAAAAGTATAGGTATAAGCTAACCTAATAGCTAAGTATGTAATAATACGAGTTTACACTGATCAATTCGACGACACGGTTGGCGCAGTGGTTAAGCGGTTAAGCGATTGACTGCTGCGCTGCGTGTCGCAGTGAACAAATATTTGTATGATCTGCAAGTAGGTAACGCAACCACAATACAGGAGAAATTCCTAGTGTGGGGCAAGGTTTAAAAAAATTAAATAATGAGTTCCGAATCAGCGAAATAATAACTTGCGCATTGTCCACAAGAGTCACCTGGCATAATCTACAATCAACACAGGCTCCAGGAGGCTGTAATTGATGACCTATATGGACGGCCAGAGCTCACCTATGTCGACTGCAGAGATGACCTATCTGGACGGCCAGAGCTCACCTATTTCGACTGCAGAGATGATATATCTGGACGACCAGAGCTCACCTAGGTCGACTGCCAGAGATGACCTATCTGGACGGCCAAAACTCACCTAGGACGACTGCCAGAGATGACCTATCTGGACGGCCAGAGTTCACCTATCTCCTCGACTGCCAGAGATGACCTATCTGGACGGCCAGAGCTCACCTAGGTTGACTGTCAGAGATGACCTATCTGGACGGCCAGAGCACACCTATCTCCTCGACTGCCAGAGATGAGCTATCTGGACGGCCAGAGCTCACCTATCTCCTCGACTGCCAGAGATGACCTATCTAGACGGCCAGAGCTCACCTAGGTCGACTGCCAGAGATGACCTATCTGGACGGCCAGAGCACACCTATCTCCTCGACTGCCAGAGATGAGCTATCTGGACGGCCAGAGCTCACCTATCTCCTCGACTGCCAGAGATGACCTATCTGGACGGCCAGAGCTCACCTAGGTCGACTGCCAGAGATGACCTATCTGGACGGCCAGAGCTCACCTATCTCCTCGACTGCCAGAGATGATCTTATCCCGACAGCTAGCTTGAGCGATACCGCATGTTTGCAGGAGAAAATCTACTCTAGGCTGACATAGATATGGTCGGGCCGCACCGCATTGCAAAATCCTCCTAGGTACCATCACTTTCGTATATTTTGTATGATGTTCAATTGTTCATTCATACTACCTAAGATCCATCGCGCACTACGGGCCCGCCACTGCAATGCGCTTTTTTTTAAATCGAAATGCGATGCACTGTAATGTGCGGTCAGCTTTAGTCTATAATTCTATATTCCTACAAGATAATTTTAAACATGAACATAAAATCACGCCTGTATTCCTGGAAAGGTTAGGCAGAGGAGTACCTACCAAGACAATTTTGTCATCGTTAATTTTATTACATAGGAGCAGCTTGTAAAAGTGTGTGTGGTTTACAACAGCCGCTTTTCTATGCGTTTTCTGCGCCGTCAAACTAGAAAAGTTAGGTATTACTTAAAATAAAACTAAAATATGTTAACATAGCTTGAAATTTTTTTAACATTTTCCCTTTGACGGGATATTCCAAGACATTGTTAGTACAATAGTTTCAAATTGTGGTTTTCCTTACGATGATTTAAATTAAATTATGGCCTTCGAATTAATTTTGTTATTGTAGAGCACACAATTAATAATATTATAGATAAAGCAAATTATGTCATTAGGTATTTGTGTTACTGGTAACTAAGAAGGGATGACGTGGCTTTTATTGTTAATTTGTACCTACCTAATATTTGTTTCAGTAAATATCCTTACAATAACTTAATTAGATAAATTACTGTGTGGTATTATTCAATGCTTAGATTCAAAACCACATCTAGATACTGGGTGGCATCCCACATCGACGCGAACACTGTTACCATGGATTCAGTACAAATTATTCTGAACCCCCCAGCGTAGAAATTTTTCGCCGTTTATAAAAAAAAACATCAGCTGTTTCATAGAAAAGTGCAATACTTGCGCGTCCAAAATGTATGGAACAGCAGCTTTTTTTTTTAAATAACCGACGAAAAATTTCTACGCCGCCAGGGGGTTCAGAATCATGTACTGAATCCATGGTAACAGGCTTCGCGTCGATGTCCCTGCCACCCTGTATACGGTATCTATTCGACATTTTAGTCATTTCGTAGAGGTTACACCACACACAAGAAATTAAAACGTTAAGCACCTAAAAGTAGGTAAGAGCGCAAAACTTTCTTTACAAAAATCAATACGGTTTTAGGCCAAATTCCAATACACTTTCTGCAACAGTAGATCTAATAACAAAAATCAAACTAAGTATCGACAAAAAGCAAATAGCATAAGGAATTTTCATAGACTTAAAAAAGGCATTTGACACAATAAGCCACAAACTGTTATAAAAGAAACTAACTGACATTGCTAGTGCCCTTGATATCTTTAAATCTTACCTGGCAAACCGCTCCCAAGTGGTTAAAATTAACGAAACCCAAAGTAATCCTAAAATCGTGAGTTATGGCATTCCGCAGGGACCAATTTTGGGACCCTTATTATTCTATATAAATAGTTCGATTAAAAGGCGCTGTATCGTTGTTCGCCGACGATACAGCTTTGTTTTATTTTGGACACTATAGACGCTGTTATGTGTGATGCTCAGGATGATCTAGATCTTTTAAATATGTGGTTTCAGTGCAATCTACTCACCATAAATATAGCCAAAACCAACTACCTACATAATTTACGCAGCAAAAAAAAAATATCACACTATTCACAACTAACCATACATAACCAACCTATCAAAAAAAGCGGCCAAGTGCGAGTCGGACTCGCCCATGAAGGGTTCCGTAGCAGCAAGTAACATAATATAAAAGGAAATTGCGGTTTACGATTTATGACGTAAGTATTAAAAAAAACTACTTACTAGATCTCGTTCAAACTAATTTTCGGTGGAAGTTTATATGGTAAGGTACACCATATATTTTTTTTAGTTTTATCATTCTCTTATTTTAGAAGTTACAGGGGGGGGGACACAATTTACCACTTTGGAAGTATCTCTCGCGCAAACTATTCAGTGCAGAAAAAAATTATATTAGAAATCACAATATCATTTTTGAAGACCTAGCTATAGATACGCCAAACGTACGGGTTTGATAAAAAAAAAATTGAGTTTCATTTCTAAGTATGGGGAACCCCAAAAATTTATTGTTTTTTTTTCTATTTTTGTGTGAAAATCTTAATGCGGTTTACAGAATACATCTACTTACCAAGTTTCAACAATATAGTTCTTATAGTTTCGGAAAAAAGTGGCTGTGACATACGGACGGACAGACATACAGACAGACAGACATGACGAATCCATAAGGGTTCCGTTTTTTGCCATATGGCCACGGAACCCTAAAAAGTTGATCATGAAAAGTACCTTGGATTAATTTTAAATAACCACTTGAATTTGAAGCCACATATAGAGAGGGTTAGATCAAAACTAACTTCGCTCACGGGAGCCCTACGGAGTGTTGTCCTATGTCTTCCACGCTAAGGTCGCTACAACGCAGGGTGGTTTAGAATCATGTACTGAATCCATGGTATATTTACACAAACTTTATTGACACAGTATTCAACATAGAGTAAGGTACAAATATTCATAGACAATGTATGGGTTGCCATATGTGTAAAAAAGTAAATAACTACTGCTGACGTAATCACCATCTATACCCCCCAAACCCTATTTCATCAAAAAGAAGTAAAGCAAAGACCCCCCGCCCCCCTATAGTGTTTACGTAATACTTGAACGGCCCCAAAGAGATGAAGCTTTACAGGACGTATAGCTCCATCTCTTTCCCCCACTGAAGTAAGGTTAAAATAATACTGCTTTACTGGTGGTAGGCCCCCTGTTCGCAGATGACACAGCGAAAATCCGGTGAAGCAGTCAACTCACGACCCCTTAGTGGTAACCTGCAAGACACACTAGTAAAAAAAAAAGAGGAGGGGGTCATTCTTGTCGCAGGCTTGGACCGGTGCACATGTTGTAGCGTTTAGATACTGAATTAATTGTAGTCTGAATTAGAATAAATCGTTGGAAATATAATTTAAATTACTGTGTTAATTCTGCTATATTTCATACTTTCATTTAAGATGTCGGACCCTCTGCCTTCATGTGCAAATACATTAGTTTACCTAAGGAGAACAAAACAATTGCGCCTATTTGCACCTTTTCTGACACGGTACCAAAATATATAGCGCGATTTTTTTTTTCTCGTAGAGCCGTATACATCCAAGGATAAGTGTGCAAAATTTTAGGTTATTAAGTTTTGAAACAACTGAGATACGGAGAGACGATATATACTCGATTTTCCCATAGTGTATGAAAGTTGCAATATTTTTTTCTTTCCATGTACAAAACAGTTACGTACTTGCGATCCCACGAGGTACAAATTATTTCACAACTGGTACAATTTGGTACCAATTAGGTACTATTTTTTTTAATATAATATAACATCACGTTTTGTTTCCAACAATTCACCAGTTATATTCAAGTCCCATGTAATAGGGGGCGAGCCTATTGCCATCAACCGGGCAGAAATCCAGAGTCCGGGTTGGTAATGGGGAAATTCCTAATATCACTTTGCCCAACCTGGAAATTGAATCCTCATGCTCAGCAGCAGTGCTTACAACCATTCGACCAACGAGACCAATTCTGAATTCAAGTAGACCCCTGAAAATACATGTATGGCTGCAATAGATTTTGAACATTGTCATGTATGACATTGAGTAAGTGTTACCAAAATTTGAATATTTATCTAAGATTCTGAATTCATGTAGACCCTTGAAAGCTACTCCACTGGAGGGGTAGCCAAGTTCATTCAAATCTGATGCATTGAATAAATTAATTTATAACTAACTGCGCCCCGCGGTTTCACCCGCATAAGTTTCGATCCCGTAGGAGTATCGGGATAAAATGTGGGATACATTTTAGTCATGGTCTACCCATGTGCCTAATTCGTTCAGCCGTTTTAGTGCGAAAATAACAAAAAAACAAACTCACTTTCGCATTTATAATATTAGTTATGATTACGTTGGAAGGCCTCCCACAAGATGGACCGATGACCTTGTAAAGGCCGGAGGAATCCGCTGGATGCGGGAAGCACAGAATCGGTCGAAGTGGCGGTGCTTGGGGGAGGCCTATGTCCAGCAGTGGACGTCTTTCGGCTGATATGATGATGATGATGATAAATAAGTTAGGATTTCAAAGCCTACAATTTTATTTTCAACCAACGACCCGCCCCTGCTTCACATGGTTTTTACAGCTTGACGTAACATCGAGATTTCTTTGCCATCATTAATTTGTATTACCACATTTACCCATTACACATAAACCTTCCGGAATATATTCTCTAAATGTTGGTAAAAACCGCATCATAATCCGTTGCAAAGTTTAGAACTTTAGAAAAGCAACTTTCATTCATAAAATGTATGTTTAGTTATAGAACTATAGAAGAACCCACCACGGTAAAATAAGTAACACAACCTTTTCAATGCTCACTTATTCATTTATTTTTGCGCTTAGTGACTGTGATGTAAGTGAGGGGGGTTACATTGCGTCAGTCAATGTTCAGGAGAGGGCGCACGATGTTCTGGCGGGGCGCACCCGCAGGAGCCGCGCCGGCCGGTCGTGCCAAGACTCTTGGGGCGCATCGTGATCAACTCACGAGACCTGAGGCACAGAACAATAACATTTAGACAAGATCAATATAATGTAGAGCAGCCTGTCGTTCTATAGCTTTTAAGGACCTGAAACGCTGCAAGTTTAATTTTGCGCGCGGCTAAAATAGGAACGAATGCCGCTATCTTGTTTTGTAAATATAATTTTCAACACACTTGCTCATAAAGTGGCTCTTATTGAATAGCTGTTAGGTTCGAAAAAATCATACAGGGTGGACCAAAAATACACGTCATAAAAAAAAAATAGATTCCTTATGTCCAGGGGTATTCGAAAATACCCCATTCTGCGATTTTTTGTAGTTTTCGAGTTATAATTTTTTTTGTAATTTTTTCGAGTTTTCTTGCCGTGGAGCTTCATAAAAAAATAGATTCTTCATGTCTAGCATGAAGAATCTATTTTTTTTTATTATGACGTGTATTTTTGGTCCACCCTGTATATATGCCAGTTCGTTCTTTGTGTGGTCTCATTCATACCCTAGAGTTATGGGGATATAAAAAAAACACCTAGCATAGGCTGTGTTTTGCAGTTTTCCCAGTGCCTTTGTTTACACCTGTGCGCGCACGGAAAAAACAAAACAAGTGCGCCATTTTCCTTATATAATAAATATTCGTTTTCGTTATGTCGTTAGTTATTATCTAAAGTACCTATTGTCACCAACCGACGCGCGTAAAAAAGTTTTTAAAAGAATCTCCAGATAGTCTACCTGGTAACAAAGGTCAGTTGAACTTTATAACTAAGACCCAATTTCACCAAACACAAAAATTAGCTAACAGGTCATTAAACTCAGGTTACTGCTTTGATTGGCTCACTGACATAACAACAGCCAATCACAGCAGTTGACATGTGTGTTAACAGTCTTAATGTATTATCAATAAAGTTACGTTATTGTAGCATAAGTTCTTACAACGGTGTAACAGTGAAGTTTCTTGCCCATTCTTCTCCATACGAAAACTACCTTTTGGAAGGGGCGGTAGAATCAATACTATATTTTGTAAATTTTGACGTTCAAAAGTGCCTGCAAGGGCCTATTTGAAATAAATGATTTGACTTTGACAACAAGTCTGTTTTTTTACTCGCAAGTGTGTTGAAAAACGTCTTATGAAACGCGTGTACATTGATCATTGCACACTTCTATCATTGTACTATTCTGTGACAATTTCACAAGTACCTAGTAACCAACAATCCTGTCAATGTCATCCAGGTGCCATTTATATCCTACGCCCACGGATTAAAATAAAACTGGCCAAGTGTGAGTCGGACTTGCACTCGAAGGGTTCCGCACCACCGTACATTATTTAGCAAAAAAAATGAAAATACTAAACGAAGAATATTATTATTTTTCATCTTAATGAAACTCGCAAAGATTTTGTATTTCATAATGATACTATGTATAACAAAGTTTTCTTTGCAGTTGCAGAAAATCACCCATATTTAAATAAATACCTTTTGAATTGGCGCTTTTAGTATTTGTTGATTATATTATACAGTATATGGTACCTACATGATATACAGACGTTTCAAATTTCTAATTTCTTTAAGGAGTTGTCGAGATAGAGCTCGTAAAAAATGGTCTAAAACTGACAACTTTTATGGCCCGCAATTTCATCATTTTTGATGATAAAAAAAAAATTGTTCTCTACTCGACACTGACACACATCATGGCTATCAGGCCATCTAGGCTATTTTATTTTTTTCAAAGTTTTTACTTTTATTGTATTGAGACCCCTATGATTTTTTATTTGTTGTTACAGCGGCAATAGAATAGATCTGTGAAATTTTCAACTGTCTACCTATTACTATTCATGCTGTTTTCAGCCCGCTGACAGACAGACGGACAGCGGAGTTTTAGTAATAGGGTTCCGTTTGGCGTCCTTCGGGTACGGAACCCTAAAAAGAAACTATCGCTTGCAATATCTATTGGCCAGAGTACGGGCACCGCGAGTAACGACAACTTTAGAGCAGTACGGGTGTTCCAATGTAACAACGAATAATTATACCATTTGTGGGCGACAAATCAGCCACGTGGCTTATATTTTGGTCACTGGTGGTCGTTGTCTGAGTCATTTGAACAAAGATGCTATTGACAATTTTTAAATTGCTGAATGTTTTCGCTTACCCCAATGGCGGATCACATTTATAATGATCCTCATTCTGGAAGAAGTTTCCGAGTGGCCAGCTGATCCACGACGATTGCTTCCTGCAAGAAACAATTTGCAATGATTAAATATTTGAAAGAAAATATTAAAATAGTTTTGTCTATACAAATCTATTAGATGAACATGCTATCTACCCAATTTCTACTGGTCTAAGGTAGCACTCACCAGTCACCACGCTTTGTACTCGACCACAGAGCCAGGCTTGCTGGTAGTCGCCTGTTGGGGCTGGCTGGCTAACCAAACATATCATAGTCACTGTTCACACTAGGTGTCTCCTACATGTTAGGTAAATGCAAATAAGACCACCTAATCCCTCATTTCCGTACGAATAAAAATACCATGACAAGATAGATGACTCACGGAGTAGACGGCTGAAGCTTCTCCAGATCAATTGGTGTATCAGGCTTGGCGGGCGCAGCAGTGAGTGGCAGAGGCGTCTTGTTGATCGCTGCGTTGTAGATCTTAGGGTTGTAGTGCTTCGGGTCACTGACCATGCGCACGAAGAAAGAACTCAATTGCGCAGCCTTAAAGCGCGGATCTCGCTCCTCCTTCAAGTCCTGATAATACATACATAAACTCAGGTCTTTTTCCCTTGTAGGTAGGCACAATATACATTGTATACTTTATTCCAGACCATATATATCCATTACAGACATACAACCATATTAATTGTGGTTGTAAGATATACTTAAGAACTATGTTAGAAAACAGAAAAAAAACAAACGAAATCGATTTCGTTTGTTTTTTTTAGTACAATAGTGCAATCCAGTGCCTGAAATATGGACTGTCTACGAGTATCCTGTCCGCTATCATACTTTCAGAATGTTGTTGGAGCTTGCTCGGAAACTTTGTAATAAGGAGACCGCTCTCTTTCTCATGACGGCATGAAAACCATCAATCCGAGCATCCATGAACATGCCAGACGCACTACAGTATCTCGGCAGCGCTAACAACATCATTCTGAACCCCCCTGCGTTGAAATTTTTCGTCGGTTATTAAAAAAAAAATCTGCTGTTCCATATATTTTGACCGCGTAGGTATTGCACTTTTCTATGAAACCGCAGATTTTTTTTTTAATAACCGACGAAAAACCGGTTCAAAATCATGTACTGAATCCATGGTAACCGGCTTCGCGTCGATGTCCCTGCCACCCTGTATTAAGTGTAACAGATAGGGGTACACTACATAAATACGAAAAACTTTACTCCGAAAGTCACACATACGAATTTCAAAATACCGATTATCAGAATTCCGAATGATTCAAAATCCCTAATATAACAACTCCGATTTATCATTAATCCTATTTTTATAATTCCAAAATTTCTGTATTCCTAACGTTTATAATTACTATTATCAAAATACCGAGTTTCAATAGATGGAATAACAAAAAGTCCGAATTAATGATAATTCGAAACATCAAAAATACGAATTTCGATTATTAAAGTACGGATTAATTAGAATTCCGAAATAAAAAGGCCTTGTAAAACTGAAAAGCAAGACAACAAAACACACTGGTCACAGTTCCAACCTAACCCATATGATTCACCAACAATAAAGGGGATCTGGCGCTCGGCGACCGCTGCCGCGGCACGCTCCCTACGGTCGCTCGCCTTCGGGCGTTAAGTTAATGGTCACTGATTTAACCTAACCTAACCGAAATGATTCACCAACAATAGAGCGGCTCTGGCGCTCGGCGACCGCTGCCGCGGTACACTCCCTACGGTCGCTCGACTCGCTCGCCTTCGCGCGTTAATGGTCACTAATCTAACCTAACCTAACCCAAATGATTCACCAACAATAGAGGGGATCTGGCGCTCAGCGGCCGCTACCGCGGCACGCTCCCTACGGTCGCTCGCCTTCGCGCGTTAATGGTCACTAGTCTAACCTAACCTAACCCAAATGATTCACCAACAATAGAGGGGATCTGGCACTCGGCGGCCGCTGCCGCGGCACGCTCCCTACGGTCGCTCGCCTTCGCGCGTTAGGGTCACTAATCTAACCTAACCTAACCCAAATGATTCACCAACAATAGAGGGGATCTGGCGCTCGGCGGCCGCTACCGCGTCACGCTCCCTACGGTCGCTCGCCTTCGCGCGTTAATGGTCACTGATCTAACCTAACCTAACCAAAATGATTCACCAACAATAGAGGGGACCAAAGTAGACGTTTTTAAATTAAAAACTCATAGATTTTGAATTTATAATGCTAATTGAATCAGAATCAGAATTCAAATTTTAGTAGTTTATTCGAAGTATTGAAAATCGGAATGTCGTTTTTCGGACCGAGAACCGATCGAGCATTTGATTCTTCGAACATATGAAAATCGGAAACCAAACAAATCGTATTTACGACTTTCGGTAAAATGAAATTCGTGATTTTTAATAATAGACATTATAATTCTTAGGGATTATGAAATTCGAACTTTTGAAAATCGGAACAATGAAATTCGGAATAAAATATTTCGGAGTATTTGGGTGTTCCCAACAGATAGGACGGTGTCAACTTTAAAATTCCATTGTACCTGAGCTCATGGGCCACGTCGTACTCCTCACATCTGCTAAAAAGCTTCTGTAAACCGCTAATTGAAGGACTCAGCAATACCATATCATCAGCATAGCTTAAATTGTTAATAGTGGTGCCATCAATTTTACAGTCGACAGCAGTCCTACTGAGACCCTCAATGAAATCATTGAGGTACAGGTTGAAGAGTCGGGGGAATGTTAAACCACCCTTATACACATCCGCTCCGTATCAAAACGTCCTCCACACTCCAACCTGTACTCATCGTACGCAACGTTCGCCCCCTTACAAGATTGACTTAGCAACATTAAAGATCTCCGCGGGGAGTGAGGATCCTCAGCTTCTCCCAAAGATTTTCATAAGACACCAAATCGAAAGCTTTAATTCGATATGGAAGCATCCATAAACTGGAGTCTTCCTTCCTGTCCGTATAGTACCATAGTCATATAGAACACCACCTGCTATGATCCTTACATACTCCTTTTAATTCGTCTACGTTCATACAGATGATCATACACGCACGACGACGGTCAGGGCCGTCTTAAACCTATAGGCCCTGGGTACTTTAGGATAATGGGGCTCCAATGGAGAACTCAGGATGCAAGAGCGGGCGAAGCGAGCTGGAAATGTATGTTTAGGCCCAGGATAAGTTAGGTTTTCTTTTGACAGCTTCCAACTACAACGATGGCAGGAACTAGGGGGCCCTTGGCACTTGCCCAAAGTGAACAATGGAAAAGACGGCCCTGACGCCGGTTGCGAGTACCTACTATGCATCTGACCTTCGTGGAGATTTTTTTTTACCTGTTAGATTCTATCCTACGATTATTCTAGAAGAAGCTAAAAAAATATGTTGCAGGTTTTGATTATTGACGTTTGAAGTTTGAACAACGACGAATTTCGAATAAAAAAACAAATCATAAAAAACCCGTGTGGCCTGGGTCTTGTTATTGGGCCTAAACACGTAGCAGGCGGCCCCACGGATCCGTAATTTTCCTATGTTCAACCGTCTGCCTAACAACCTGTATAATTCGACTCAAAATTATTATTCTTTGTCACAGTTTTTTTTTCCGTTTGATTCTCAATTGTTACTGATAAGTCTCTAAGTTCTCAAAGTTCGCGTGGATGTCGGAAAATATCTCACGGGAACGTAGGCCTACCTACCTGACCTAATACCGCGAGATTACATACCTAAATGTTTATACTAGTTTGGTCGAAAGTATAGGACCGTAAAAAATCGGACTGCCGGACGGTAAAATTCCGTGTAGTGCACAAACGCCCATTAGGTATGTAATCCCGCGGTAATACATTCCCGTGAGATATTTTTTTCGACGTCCACGCGGGCGATGCCGTGGGCAAAAGCGAAATAGGTATAAAATTTTTAAAAAGTAGTTTCGTCTACTACATTTTTCTTAAGAAATATCATATATTATGTTATATAGTAATATACTTACTATATTATATAGTAGGCACACCATTGTGTAGTGTGTACACAGTCGAGCTATTTTGTACATCGCTGCATCGACTGGTTGGTCACAAATTCACAATCGCATATATAGCGCCATTCACTTTATTTCTTGTATTCAACTTCCTCAAAAGCCATAAGAACCAGCCCCCCAATTACGCAATGCACGATCAATTTTAAATTGAAACCAATTGAAAAAGATTGCCAGTCCATTTCTGCATTAGTTCGAAAAAAAAAATCTGCTCAATTTTTTTTATCGAAGTTATGAAGCAATGGACTGGCAATCTTTTTCAATTGCTTTCAATTTAAAATTGATCCTGCATTACGTAATTAGGGTGCAGTACTTACCCTAATTACATAATGCACGATCAATAAGAAATTGAAATGAATTGAAACAGATTGCTAGTCCATTGCTTCATAAGTTCGAAAAAATTAATTGAGCAGATTTTTTTTTCGAACTTATGAAGCAATGGACGAGCAATCTGTTTGTGAGAACAATCTATCATGGCATACCCGTTCCTTGTCAGGTTCTTCCAGAAGCCCCGTAGCGAAGTCGCATATAATACGCCATGCTATTTCTGAAATAATTAAAATATCTCATTTAACTGCGGTATAATAGGTAGGTATAGGTACCTCGCAATCACAGAGCATGTAACTTTACAATAATAACACAGTTATACGAAACAAAAATTTATTTCCGTCGTTTTTGTTAGATACGGTTAACACACACGCATCATGCACGTGACCTTGGCCAGTATATGGCATTGCTAAAATTGGAACTAAAATAATAGATAGATAGAATACTCTTTAATAATATGTGCTGATAGCAGATAATTGTCAGGCGTTGGACTGTGATACAACGGGCCCAGGTTCCAATCTCGTATTAAACAACGCGTTTTTTGCAAATATTATTATTTTTGTTTGCAATAATCATAATATTTTTTTTAAATGCTGCCATTTTAATTAATGTTTTTATTGCAATAAAGGTTTTACAATAAAAAATGCGTAAGTATAATGTAACATGTATTCGTAGATTTATTTTACACATAGTTAGCTACAATTATTTATTATTACTTCAGCTGAAAAGCGAAACGAAAAACGTAAACATAACTTAATACCTGAATTATAAAGCCTCCAGGCGTAAAGGGCGTGCCCGCTTACATATAGCTAATAAAGCTGTAACTTGTAACTCGAAGTCACATAATTATGATAGACTAGGACCATCGAAGTAAAAATAAATCAACAGTTGGGCAAGAATAATATATGAACAATTGTCGAAGTCGCTAGCTAACCTATTGCAATACAACTCAGTAAAAAAAATTGTAATGAGTAGATTACGTCAATAATAAATGAAGATTAAATTAAAATAAAATAAAGGCAGTGTTTAAAGTGCCACTACAGGCACCCTAGTAACACCGCCTCGGCCCGGCCAAAGTGCCGCAACCATTGGATTGTCACTGTCACTAAGTCACGTCACTTGGTATTTTGTTTGGTTGTCGAGGTTAGATCGCTGTAAAACACCACATTCCCAAAATATTACATTCTCTTGTGCCTAAACGGACCCTGGCACTTCGCCGGCCGCTACCGCGGCACCGTTCGCTACGCTCGCTCGGCTCGTGCGTTGTGTGGGATGGTCACAGTTCTAACCTAACCTAAATAACAAGTGACAGTGACAATGCAACGCTCACGGCACCCTAGCCGGGCCGAGGCAGTGACACTAGAGTGCCACAAGAAACTCGCGGCACTCTATACACTTCGTAAAATAAATTGACATATACAGTCAAATAAAATAAACAATTATATAACTCATATAACCTGTCAGTAGGTAAGCTAATTCTGGAGAAAGAACATAAACATTGTCTTGAGTTAATCACAGCGACCAACTTACCAAAAATTCTTATCGTATAAGTAGTCGTTGATAGAATAGTATGCCATTGAACAAAGTTTGGATTTTACTTTAGCTTTAAACGCATTAAAAGGCAAATTTAGCACAGAAGAGGGTAGCTTGTTATAAAAAGTTATACCAAGCCCAACAAATGAGTTATGAACCCTATGAAGCTGGTGATAAGGAGCTCGTAATTTGTCCTTATTTCTGGTGTTAATATTGTGAAAATCACTGTTTTTAGTGTATAAGTGTATATTTTGCCTAATATGTAAGACATTGGCAAAGATAAATTGTGATGCCACTGTGAGAATTCCAATATCTTTAATAAAATCTCTTAGAGAAACGATAACTTCCCGTCACAGTTATTTGCATAGCAGGTAGTGGTATTCGAATTTGTGTGGGGTAGGGACCACAACTAAAAAGTGCAAAATAAAAACTTTTTACAAAAAAAAGAATAACCAACTTCCAAAAAAGACCGGTGAGCTTCCAAAGAAGTCGGTGGCAAAAAACGAAAGTTCAAAACCAAATACACCGACTTTCGAAATTAAAGTTATTTTTGACTTTGTAGTGTCTTTTTTGGAAGTCGGTTGTTCTTTTTTTTTGTAAAAAGTTTTTATTATCAATATGATTGATAAAGCAAAAAATAAGAGTCAAAGGAGGACCGGACAAAATGGTCCCCACGACCAATAACAACCACACATGTCATTAGATAGGCATTTTAATATAGAGCAACAACTACTATGGCGGCTCATTTCGAATCGCTGTGTGAAAAAAGTTGTGGTGATTTTTCGCAGCCCTGACCTGGACGGTAGATAACGGATCACTTGAATATTAATCACTTCATTTTCAAATGTATGCCTGGCCACTCACGATGATAACACAATATTATGGTACCATCGAGCTGATCTGATGATGGACCTGGACGCTAGATAATGGAACTCTTGAACAGCTACTAGTAAACCCATCAAGTGTTATGAGCCTGTTGTATCCCACTGCAAGTGACATTCGAGCTAGGCAAGGAGCAAGAGCCTTCCTGCCGTCTTTTCATTTTCTCTCTCTTTTTCAATTAGAGCCCAATCCTTTTTTAGGTAGGAGTCACCGATTTCGTTATTCGGAACTTAATCTGTAGCTGCTTTTGCCCAATAATGGTGATGCGACAAGCAGCAGATGTGGGCTGCCCAGTTTCTTTTTAATTTGACGGCTGGGTTGCCTACGCCGATTTGTGTTTTGTGACAAAGTATTGGTACCTAATATTTCTTATTCGGTCAGTAAGATTCACTCCAAGAATACCTACTTCGACCCATTGCTCGCTGATCCCAAGTGCGGAATTATGACGCTTCATTATTGACCACGTTTGTGCTCCCTAAGCTCCACGTGAGGTCGGGAAGGATGCACATGTCCGTGAGTTTCCTTTTGATTGAAAGTGGAAGTGGTCCTTTCATTAGGTGTTTCATTGACCAATAACTCTTCTAGGCGTTCTCTCCTCGGTGCGTCAAGCGACATCTTTAACTTGTGTCGTCTGAAAGGACTATTTGGCCGAGGTATATGTTACTCAGTACTCATGGACAAATTCAACCTCCGCCACACCCCCTATCTACTTTGCGTTTGGTGCTGTTGCTCATTAGTCTTTATAACAAAAAACAAGTGGAATAGTAAATAGTTTTATAATTACATACTGTCATCCATAATAATCGTAAAAACGTATTGATGTGAAAGGTAAAATTCAGAACTTCGTTATACACCTTCCAGGCCAACCATAAAGTGCTGTACTGGTTATGACACATCTAATGAGCCGATACTAGATGGGTTTACTAGTAGCCATTCAAAAAATCCAGGTCAGTCATCAGGTAAAATGAACAGTAGATACTCGTTGAGACACATTTAATGAGCCCACTCGATGGGTTTACTCGTAGCTGTTCAAGGGTTCTATTATCTAGCGTACAGATCAGTCATCAGGTCCTCGTCATCTGGTAAAATGAACAGAACTCGTTGAGACAATTCTAATGAGCCTATACTCGATGGGTTTACTAGTAGCTGTTCAAGAGTTCTATCATCTAGCGTCCAGATCAGTCATCAGGTCCTCGTCATCTGGTAAAATGAACAGGACTCGTTGAGACAATTCTAATGAGTCCACACTCGATGGGTTTACTAGTAGCTGTTCAAGAGTTACATTACCTAGCGTCCAAGTCCATCATCAGATCAGCTCGATGGTACCATATTATTGTATTATCATCGCCAGGCATACATTTGAAAATATTCAAACTAGACCACCAGAAGTGATTAATATTCAAGTGCTCCGTTATCTACCGTCCATGTCAGGGCTGCGAAACATTGCCACAACTTTTTTCACACAGCGATTTGAAATGAGCCGCCATAGTAGTTGTTGCTCTATATTAAAATGCCTATCTAATGACATTATGTGTGGTTGTTATTGGTGCTTGGACCAGCTTCCATACATTTTTGCCGATCATCCTTTGTTTTTTATATCTTACTGACGAACTAAATTGTTTTTTGTTTTTACCCAGTAAACGTCCCTATTGAAGCACAAAGTCACGGGTATAGGAAAGATATTGGTAAGTACACAGTTGCTAACCCTTTCCATGTAGGTGGATAAGTAGCAAATAAAATATTTACAAATCAATAAGTATATAGCTCAGGCTTACCCATGTCTTCACGCGTGGCGTGTTGCTGCACAACACAGAAGCGGATAATGTATCGACCGCCGAAAGAAGCCGGCACCATGTGCAGTTTGCCGGACGCGTTTATGATAGTCAACAAGGTCTTGTTGAGCTCGTCTATTTGTTTACCCGAATCGTCGGGGCTCCCCACAAGGCGGAAACAAACCAGTCCCAACTGAAAATTAGAAATTTTTAATTAAGATCGACTTACACGAGAATTACGAAGACTACGGATCAGTTTAAAACTAGTAGTTCTGCGAACAGAAGACCTCGCGAGCACAAACTTTTTGGTAACAATTAACCGCTTAGCTTGAGGCTCATCTTTAAGTGAAAGAACGAAGCTTTTAAAAAAAAAATATTAAAGTTATATGTTTACCTATGTGTTTACGTAAGTTTTATTTACTTAGTACTTTTTAGTTCAATAAAAAAGTGTTTTACTTTATTTTATTCTAACATTAGAATTTGATAAACTATGTGTGCTATCACCTTATCACCTTATGTGAGCTATCGTGTAAAGTTGAGGTATTCCTGTGTCCACCTTCCGGTACTTTCATCAGACCCTAGACGACACCTTGGGCCAGTGGCGTATTTACCCTAGGGCCAAAAGGGCCATGGCCCGGGGCGGTAGGCTGCGAGGGGCGGAGCAGCCTAACCTGTCCGAGTCAGGGTGCCCCAAATCCCAAGCTCGCTTCGCTCGCCCTTGCATCCAAAGTTTTCCTAGTAGTAACATTGCCTTTTGTCCATACACAAAATGTTTTATTGCGCTAACACTCAACCAAACCACCAAATGACAATGCAATGCTTTTATTTTTTTGGGTAGGAAGTTATGGAATAACTTCTGCTCTGGGCGGCGCGGGAGGGCGTGTCAGACTCTTACTGATCTAAACCCACCGATGTTCCTTCAGTTGCCTGTGTGTTGCCAGGGGCCACGGTATCCCTGTCGGACTTTCCCGCGACCCTGACCATCATCGGCCCTAGCGGACCCCGTCAGTTGTGCTAACATTTCTATAAGGCGCGAGTGGAACAAAACGCGCAGTCGAGCCGGGCCAGTCCCTTATCGGCAGCGAGCATTGCTCACCGTCCGCAAGCCCGCGCATATGGTGGCCGGAAATCGGCTATGGATTCCCGACGTCCAGGGCGTGTCCAGCGGCGACTAGGGGCATGGGGGCGGCTAATTTGCCTCTCCCTTGACTCCCATATATGTCCTTTCGCTCCGTACCATGGCCTGGACCAGGGCCATACGCGAGAGGTCACCGCTACCAAACGCCTCCACGAGGACACGGCGGTGCTCCGCCCTAGCCGAGCAAGCCTCCACCGTATGCTCCACCGTGTCCTCCGGGCGATCCACACAATGGTGACACCTGGGCGTTTTTTCCCGCCTTATCTGGAACAGGAACCTCCCAGCCCCAGCCCGCTCCAGTCTAGGAGACAGACGTTGGAAATGCTCCACGAAGTTCCACCGGTTGTCGAGGACGAGTCCCAAGTACTTCATCGTCAACTCGACGCCGATGTGAACCCCTCCTACCGTTATTTGGGAACCCGACGGTGGCGTGTTCCGAGGACCATGAAAACACATGGCCTCGGAAATGTGCAAGGCTACTTCGAGTCCCAATTGCCGGATCCTATCAACGATTGTCGCTACGCCGCGTGACGCTAGTTCAGCCTCTGCCTGGTGCGACCTCCCCTGCGCCGGGAACAACGTGTCGTCAGCGTAGCAAACCACGCTGACGCCGCTAGCAGGTCGGCGCGCAGCACCCACTCGTATCTGACATCCCACAGATGCGGCCCCAGGGCCGAAAAAAAAAAAAAAAAAAAAAAAATAGCGCCACTACTGTGGCACTTTATCCGATGGTGAGGAATGTTGCTAGAATGTAGCTAGCTATTCCACTTCCTAACAAATATGTATTTACAGACTTACTCTTATTATTTGTTCTCAAATGTCATGATTTCATGAAAAATCCTTCAATGGACACACACTGAGGTTAAATCAGAATATTAAAACTTTTTGCTTTTTTTCGTTAATTTATGGGGCGGCAAACATTACAGGCCCAGGGCGCTGAATCTTAAAATACGCCACTGCCTTGGGCTAACGTACCTACTTGTCAAAACAAATCGAAATGGCCTAAACACAACGGCTGTACCTTGTCTAGTTAAGGAGTTCAGTATAGTGACCTTCCAGATCCATCATGAAGCCCTAGACCACATCTTGGGCTACTTGGCAAGACAAAGCCGACGACCGCAAAAACAACAGGGCTATCTTATTTAGTTGAGGAGTTCTTATGGACCTGGACAGCACCTAGTGTAAGAACACTTAAGTGAGTCAAAAACGATAGCGATGGTTCTACCTTGTATGGCCTCCTTCCGGCTCCATCATCAGACCCTGAACACTACCATTAATTCTTAGATCGATCCCAAACTACTCTTATCTCTGTAGCTGATAGAAAGTAAGAATCACACGTAAGTTCGGCCGAATCTTCGTATTTAGGGATTAGACCTGCAGGAACAAACCATGAACGATAGCTTGTAGTATTAGCGTTCGAAAATATTTTATGCTATCAACGCTCAGACGCTCTTCAATGAATTGACCGCGATGACATACTTTTTTCCTATCAAAAAAATATAACATCAATACGTCAAATACAAATGTAAAAACCGGCCAAGTGCGTGAACCACGCACAAATAAGGGGTCCGTAATTGGAATGAATAATTATCCCAGGAACAAACTTTAACATTGTAGTTGAAAAACATGTTCTCCCATACCTACATTCCAACCCTAAATATAAGTGAGTCGATTATTCCTCATTAATAGTCATTAGTCAATAACTTGTAAAGCATACTTAGCCGTGAATCGAAAAAAACTTTTCACGAGAAAACTAAATTACGTGTGGGTAGGGGAGGTACCCTAAAAAGCATGATTGTATTTTACGACTTTGTCGGCGTGATTAATATGTATAGACCCATAACAAATTACAGCTTTCTAGTACTAAGATTGTCTGAGACGGACATGGCAAAATTATATCAGTTCCTTGTTGATACGGAGCCCTATAAACCAAACAAATTATGAGTAAAAAATATATAGGCCAGCTAGAAAAATTATCAAATAGGTTTGAATAAACAGCGAGCAATTTACTGCATTTGAGGAGGTATTTTGATCATCATGCCGAAGATCCTCATCAGATCTTCACCAAATTTTTTGAGACCATCTTAACGTTACTTACTATATACCTTTCAAATGAAAAAAGAACCATCGAAATCAGATCTCATAAGGCGGAGATATCCAGTAGCCCCTTTTTGCCCCAATTTGGAGGAAGTACCCTTCAATCAAAAATCTCCGACGACTAAAAATTCCAAAAAATTCGTAATACTTATAGGCCAAGTTTCATCCAGATCGGTTGTAAAATACGATCTGTAGACGAGTACGTACAAACTGACACACGAAAGCAAATTTTGCCAGTTGATGCAAAGATGCTTCGCTCGCTACGCTCGCTCGGTCAATTAACTGTGATACTTACTTATTTGTTTTTTATAAGATTGTATCGCTCTGCTTGAACTCGCCTTATCCTATCTTTGCTGTGTCCGCGCGAGCGGCATTTTAATTTATAATTATACTAGTTGCACCCCGCGGTTTCGCATTTAGTTTTTTGGCGCCCCTTGTCAACTGGCGCCTAGAGCGACCGCTCCACTCGCTCTACCCTAGGGCCGGCGCTGGTGTTGATCCATGTTATCCGGGTTATAAACTATGTTTGCCAAATTTCATCCAAATCCTTTCAGTTGTTTTTGCGCCAATCCGGAACATACATCCACACAAATAGACAACATTTCTAAAAACTATATTTGCGGCATCAGACTCGTACCCACACCTCGTAGCAATTAACCTTTTTCTTGTTGGTAACACGGTGGAAATCCTCATGGATGTCCTCTGTCCTGCGGCGGACGAAGGGGTCTGTCAGACTTCTACTGACTAAAACTACCCCGCGTTCCCTCACACACTAACACCGGGGGCTACGGGCGCAGGCGCACTTAAGCACTCTTCAACGCAGCCCCCGACTGTAGCAAATAACCTTACTTACCTAACGTATAGAGTAGAGAACGTTGCGGCGGCGTCGAACGGTTCGCGTATTGCATTTTTATACTCGTGATAACTTCGAAAGGTAATGTCCGATTCGAATGAATAAAAAAATATTTTACTGCTACATAAATACCCTTCATGATAAAACTTTTTTTTTAAATAATAATTAATACTACGATACGAATGTAACCAACTTTTGTTTCTACTGGCGCCGGCGATCTAATTAAATTTTAGAACACAAAAGCTGCTATTGTGACTCTATCATAGTAAGATATATTCCCTCGCGAACTTTTTGTAGGTAATAATGAGTATTTTAATCATGTGGCACATCATTTTTATGTATCATCAATAGTTTTCTCAGCGCACGCCAAATAATGAATTTTATTGGAGAAATTTTGCTACTTTGGGTTACATAAATGCAATTTTCATCAGGATCTCTATTTTTTTCTAGTAGTAATAGCCTATGTTACGCAGTGATAATTTAGCTTTCTAACGGCAAAATAGTTTTTGAAATCGGTCCAGTTTATTCGTTACATAACAAAAATTCAAAAATGCAAAATCTTTACTCTTTATAATATTATTAATTAATAATAATATAATATACAATGTGTTTGGTCTCAGACTGTACAAACTTAAAGGGAAGGTAGTTTGCTCTATTTTATCAATAAAATTATTTTACATGGGGGGTCGGACCCAACCCCCCCTGAATGGCAGCCATTTTTGTTTTTTGATCGCATTTTATGAAGCGTGCATACTAAAAGTACTTTAACTTTGGAATTTAATGTCCAATTATCGTAAAAAAATAACTTTTAGTAAGCGAAAAGTGTTAACAATGGGTTAAATAACTCTAATACTGACAATAAATGCTGCATCATATTGAAATAAATGCTAAAAGATCAATATCACGTTAAAATAAACATTGTTTTTTTAGTTTATCAAGGTTATTACAAAATTCACCCCGTGAACTATCTTTTTTTATCTACTCGTCTAACAGATGTTTAGTTTACCTAAATAATGATACCGTCGACCAGGGTTACTTTGATCAATATTGAACTTTCAAAGTCCATATCTTTTAAATTTGTGGGTGTAAAAAAATACAAAAAATGTCTAATTATCGGTTTTTTTATTGATATCGATTACTGTAATCATAAGTGAAAAAATATGTCTTGAAATTGAGAAAAAAAATTAAAACTGGCTGATAAAGTTATACGTAGAATGGGGGTTTGATACCCCCTGACTTTGATACCCCCGGTTTTATTACGTGATTACAAAGTAGCCCCAATAAAAAATTTGCAGCACAGTTATTTAGAAGAACAATACATTTAACTTTTTCAATTAAAAATCGTTAATGAATTCCCAGCGCGTCCTCAAAAAAGGATTTAACAGTTCTTCAGTGTTGCTAACATTGAAAAAAAAACCTACCAAATTGCGTTTCGTTTAACGCAATTCGCGATTTTATATGAATGGAAGTTTCGATCAAAGTCACCCCGTGATTCAAAGTACCCCCGGTTGTAGGTACCAAAAACTCAATTCTATGACAATTGGTTTAAGAGATATTCGTGTTGGAACATAGGCTTGCGTAGGCAGTGAGTTCATAACGATTTGGTTTTTCTGTAGACATTTACAATGATGATCAATGATAAACAAAGAACAAGTACTATCTATCTGCCTAGCCTTTTCCAAACTATGTTGGGGTCGGCTTCCAGTCTAATCGGATGCAGCTGAATACCAGTACTTTACATTACCTATTATTTAATATTTACAAAAGTAAAAAAAATCCCCGCCCCCACCATTTTGAAGGCACGCAGTAGCTCTGATCAGACATAATTTCTGCTGCAGCAACGCGAATACGCCGAGCAGCTCTTCTCTGGTGTTGACTGGCTCAAAATAAACTTTTAGCTTCATCCATCCCCAAAGAGCCACCGCATTCACCAGACTTAACGCCACTGAACTATCTTTGGGGTTGGATGAAGCAAATAGTTCATTTTGTGCCAGATCAACACCAGAGAAAAGCCGTTGGGCGTTTTCGCGTTGCTGCAGCAGAAATTATGGCTGATCCGAGCTACTGCGGGCCTTCAAAATGGTGGAGGCGGGAGCAAATTTTCGACTTTTGTAAATATTAAATAATAGTTAATACTTGTTCTTTGTTTATCATTGATCATCACTGTAAATGTCTACAGAAAAACAAATCGTTATGAACTCACTACCTACGCAAGCCTATGTTCCAACACCAATATCTCTTAAAGCAATTGTCATAGAATCGAGTTTTTGGTATCATTATTTAGATAAACTAAACATCTGTTAGACGAGTAGATAAAAAAAAATAGTTCCCGGGGTGAATTTTGTAATAACCTTGATAAACTAAAATAAAATCTGTCAAGTGCGAGTCGGACTCGCACACGAAGGGTTCCATACCATGTCGTACAAGATTTAACACTATGAATTTTTGTAATACTTTCGTAAAGGTAACAACAGAGGCGCTATAAAAAAACAAAGATTTGTAAAGAAATTGTCTAATTTTAATGAAAAAATGTTGTTGTGTTAAAATATAGGTGTAGGAGTATATTTCATTTATTTTAAGAGAAAAATATTAAGTTAACTTTATCCAGTAACATGCATTAACTAAAGTCAGAGTTATTTATTTGCTACTAACATAGTATTAGTAGGTATAAATAGGTATATATGGTAGGTAAGCAGGTAGATATGTAGGGCAGGTAGGGTAGGTTAGGTACCTACCTACCCTGGTAAGAATGGTAGGGTAGGTAGGTAGGGTAGGTAATTAGGTTAGGCGCCGTAGATAAGTACTTAGTGCTAACCGTGCGAAGCCAGTTCGGGTAAAGCTAGTTACTTATAAATAAAAGGATTTCTCTTGCTACATCAGACTATTTTGTACAAAATAGAATGTAAGTAGTACGCCAAATTTTAATTATAATTGTGCGTTTGCACTGGCGAAACATTCACAACAAAACATGTTGGTATCTCTATTTTCTGATTCAATTTTTCATACAATGTTTGACAGGAACTAGAGATTTCAACATGTTTTGTCGTGATGTTTCGCCAGTGCAAACGCACGGGTCAATACAGGTATTTATTTACGTTATTTTTGATAGTCATACAGAAATCTATTATTTCTTACTTATTATTTTTACACATCTCATCGGACTATGAGAGTGCACTCGTGTTTGCGCACACACTTGTGCACTATAATATCTCCCGCGCCGAAGGCCAGTCTCCGTTGCGATTGGCCGCCGTGACCGAATATTTTTACACCAATAATTTTTCTCAATATGAAATTGTATCCACAACGGTTTAAGGTAACTGAATAGTACACTGTATGTGCCAGCATTCATTTCAATGTTACTGAATATTGTCTATTGGAGTGTAGTTTTAACATGCGGTACGGTACACACATCTAGGGATACTTTGAAAAAAGTCGATAAAGTTCTTAAACTCAAAAAATACTGGCCGGTTTTAAAATCTTGTGAAGAAAGTTTATTTTGTAGACCTTTATGGATGATCGAAATTTAAATGATCGAAATAGTATATGCTGCCATGATAGTAGGTACTTACTAATTCCATGTCATTACTCCGACTATTAAATAGTTATCTGTGGAATTTATATCGCATAATATTAGCATGAAATACAAAATTATTATTTTAAGTTGCAGAAAATCGCCCATATTATATAATATACGTTATGAATCGGCGTTTTTAGTATTTGTTGATTATAAACAGTATATGTTACATGAAAACACACAAGTTTCAAATTCCTAGTTTGTTTAGTTGTTGAGATAGAGCTCGTACAAAAATGGTCTAAAACAGACAACTTCTACGGCCCCCTAATTCATCATTTTTGATGATAAAAACAAATAAAAATTATATTTATTCTCTACTCGATGAGCTCTAGAAAATGATACCCCACATGCCAGGGTCAGATTATTTTTTTTTCAAAATTTAATTTTATTGTATGGCGACCCCCCTTTAATTTTTAATTTTATTATTTGTTGCTCTTGCGGCAATAGAAATGCTCAATCTGTGAAATTTTCAACTGCCTACCTATTACGGTTCATGAGATAGAGCTCGCTGACAGACACACGGACAGCGGAGGCTTATGAATAGGGTTCCGTTTGTCACCCTTCGGGTACGGAACCCTAAAAACAATGTTAATTTTAACGTGATATTGATCTTTTAGCATTTATTTCAATATGATGCAGCATTTACTGTCAGTATTTTAGTTATTTAACCTATTGTTAACACTTTTCGCTTATTAAAAGTTGTTTTTCACGATAATTGGACATTAAATTCCAAACTTATAGTACTTTTAGTATGCACGCTTCATAAAATGCGATCGAAATACAAAAATTACTGCCATTCAAGGAGGGGTTGGGTTCCGACCCCCCATGTAGAATAAATTTTTGATAAAACAGAGCAAACTACCTTTCCTTAAAGTTTGTACAGTCCAAGATCAAACACATTGTATAGTGTAGAAGTGTAGATGTAGAGATGTAGATAGTGTAGAAGTGTAGATTAGATGTAGATTATCAAGATCGATGAACGTCTTACCTTGACTTGATTGCAGACTAGGAATCTATGATCCTTCTTCACGAGTTTTTCAAAATATTGAGCAAGTTCGCAATGTAGGCGTACATAATTCTGCAGACCGCTGATTCCGTAGCTTCGTAACATAAACCACAGCTTAAGTGAACGGAAGCGGCGGCTCAATGGCACACCCCAGTGCCTATAATCGATGGTCGTGTGGTCATAGGCATGTTGCAAGTAAAGTGGGTCGACGGCGAGGGCCGACGTCAACAGATATCGGTTGGTAACCCACAGAAGAGAGCAGTCGAAGGCGGTGAGCATAAGTTTGTTGGGATTAGTGTTGAAAGAGTCGGCGTACTCGATCCCAGCGAGGTGATATTTATGTTCAGGGCATAGGAAAGAGCTGCCAGCATAAGCAGCGTCTACGTGAAGCCAGACGTTTGGAAATTTCCGGACGACGGGTCCGATCTCTGGGAGATTGTCATAGGAGCAGCACGCTGTGGTTCCCAAAGTAGTCGAAACGAAGAATGGAACAAGGCCGGCTTCATGATCCTTCTCCATAGCCTATAAGAATACAATTATTTTTAATAGGTAGCACTGCATAGAAAACAAATAACTAAACTTATTAGGCCTTAGGATTTATTTCGAAATTTTTGTAAATTTTTCGAGGCGAGTTACGGGAGTATCAGCATAAGTTAAAAACGGGATCTTAACCAAAAACCCGCAAATTGCGTGTCGGACCACGCACAATAAAGGATTCCGTAGTTGAGATAAATATATCCCAAAAACAAACTTAACTTTATAGTTGAAAAATATATTCTCCCATACATCGATATAAGTCATGGTCAATGCTATGGTGGGCGATAGTGGTCCCAGCTCGGCCAGCCACTAAATGTGTATTACTTAAAAGAGCAAATAAAACTGAATATTTTTTATTATGACACCATCAAAATTCATCCCGGAGGAACCGAGCTACGTGTACCTTAAGTATATTTCTTTGTCTGCGGCTTAGCTCAGAGATTCTAAGTACTAGAAAGTTGTAATTTCGCATTGGTGTATATATTTATTACGCCAACAAAGTGATAAAATAAAATCAAGACAATTGTTTTTTTTGGGTATCTTTTACCCCTACCTCGTAAAGAGGGTTTTTTTTTTCTCGTCTAGCACTTGTTGTGGGGTGTCGTTGGAAAGGTCGTTTAAAAATATTACGAGTGTGTGAACACCATTTTTGGATTAAGTTATCCGTTTCCGAAATATTAAGCTTTAAAGTGGTGGGCAATAATGGTCCCAGCTCGGCCAGCCACTAAATATGTATTACTTAAAAGAGCAAATAAAACTGAATATTTTTTATTATGACACCATCAAAATTCATCCCGGAGGAACCGAGCTACGTGTACCTTAAGTATATTTCTTTGTCTGCGGCTTAGCTCAGAGACTCTAAGTACTAGAAAGTTGTAACTTTGCGTTGGTGTATATATTTATTGCGCCGACAAAGTGGTAAAACAAAATCAAGACAATTCTGTCAAATCCTGTCAAACCTGTGTTCATATCAGAAGCCCTAACGCCTAACATGCAGAAACTATTCTACGCAGCTCGGCAGTTTGCGAGGGAAAATGGTTACACGTACTGCTGGACTTCGCATGGTTTTATATTCCTGCGTAAAGACGAAGGTGAGCCACAAATTCGAATCGAATCTGCAATAAATCTAAAACTCTTAGCTAAAAAATGACTATCCTGTACAGGTTACCTCCATGTAAATGCTCACAGTTTATCCATTATACACTATTTTTATTTTAAGTGTAGCATTACAGAAGCTGTCTTTATCAGTATTTCACTGTGTTATGATATGGTTTACCTTGTAAACAACCGTAACTTATTTGATTTCACGTTTGAAACAAAATGTGATATTAATCACTACGCAACACAATTGTACAACACTCAAAACATTCACACCAAACATTACCACAAAGCCCTTATTATAAATATACTAAACACTCTAAATTCTAAAATCTACACTAAAGCACTTACACGACTTACACAAATGATACTCCATAGTACATCCATAGACTGGTCATTAACTTTTAAAATTATACATTCGATAAAGACAACTTAAATAAATTTATTGATTCTGTAGAGTCATTTAATATCTCACAGTCGTATGTGAGTTCACCGCAACAATGTTTGAAGCATATAAACACTACCCAGCCAACTTTGAACATACTGCATGTTAACATCCGAAGCCTAAATCGCAACTTTGATGGTCTTAATGTCCTAATACATTCCACCAAGGTTAAGTGTGATATAGTAATCCTCTCTGAGTGCTGGTTAAGTAAAGTGACGGATATTCCTGTATTAGCTGGCTTTAACTCAACTAGATCCTCATTTAACAACCAAAATGATGGGGTGGTAGTCTATGTGAGCTCTGATGTGACTCATAACATAGTTGAACCGGTTTTCCAGGACGCTAACTGTCTTATCTTGAGGCTGGGGCTGGATACAGCTATTGTAGCAATATACCGTTCACCGTCAGTCAGAAACATAGAAAATTTTCTTACCTCTCTAAACAATGTTTTAGAATCGTTGGCATCAATAACAACTATAGCCGTGATTGGGGATTTAAACATAAATATTCGACCAGGTAATAATGATCCAAACACAGAAGAATATTTAAATACAATGGCTTTTCACGGGCTCCTACCGGCACACGTTTTTCCCACTCGCATTGAAAACTGCCTGGATCATGTCTTTTTAAAAACGGATAGACCCTCCACAACTTTGGTTCTTGACTCGTATTTTACTGATCATGCACCTATCCTGTTTTGCACTGATCGGAACCCTCTTCATGCTAAAAAACCTAAAAATATGATACGGCATCTAAACTTTCCAGAAATAATTAACTGTCTAGAAAACTCCGATTTCTCAAGTGTTTTAAGTAGCACAGACCCCAATCAAGGTGCGGAACGACTCATCTCCATTATATCTGACTCAATAAATCAACACAGTACGCTAAAAAAAGTCCCTAACAGGAAACAGACCATTAAACCATGGATGACCGCTGGCCTCCTGAGGTGCGTGCGAAATCGGGACCAACTTCATATAAAAGCAATGCAAAATCCTAAAGACCTTACTGCTAATCTAATATATTCTCGATATCGAAATTACTGTAACAATTTACTAAAAACTATTAAACGCAACTTTGATCAAAAAGAACTCCTGAAGGCCAATGGCAACCCCAAAGCAACTTGGGATCTTATAAAAACCATCAGTTACAAAAACACCTCACCCACAAATAAGTCAGGAGAACTTCTTAATTTGTGCAGCGATCCAAAGGCCTCTGTCAATGCTATAAACCAGTATTTTGCAAACGTTGGAGTAGATCTTGCTAGGCAAGTTGCACAGAGTCAACCTATAACTCACCCAAATTTTAAATTTGACAGCTTAATAAATCCTCAAGGCAACTCATTCGTATTACTAGAAACTAATTTCTCAGAAATAGAAAATATAATTATAGAATTGAAACATAATTGTGCAGTGGGTCACGATGGCATACCAGCCTCAGTTATCAAGTCGGCCAGACATGTACTTGTTCCTGCAATAACGCATATCTGTAATTTATGTATCTTGAAAGGTATTTTCCCCGACACCTTTAAGAAGGCATTAGTCACACCAGTATTTAAGGGTGGGGATGGTGACCGTGTCGAGAACTATAGGCCTATATCTGTACTCACCACATTGTCCAAAATTATGGAGAAGGTTCTGAACAAAAGATTGCTTAGCTACCTTGAATACTACAACATAATTGCGCCAAATCAATACGGTTTTAGGAGAGGCGTATCAACAGAGGATGCTGTCCTTGAACTTACAAGCCAAATTGTTAAAAATCTTGATTCTAGGACTAAAACTCTAGGGATATTTCTTGACTTAGCCAAAGCTTTCGACACGGTCTCTACTCCCATTCTTCTTCGGGGTTTAGAAAGCTTAGGAATAAGAGATATCGCTCTAAATCTCTTCCATGACTATCTTACAAACCGTAACCAACGGGTTAAGGTAGGCAACTACGTCAGTGACGATGTAAGCCTAACCTTTGGCGTACCACAGGGCAGCGTGCTAGGGCCCACTCTTTTTCTTCTATTTGTAAATAGATTGTGTCAGCTGACAATCCCACACTGCAAGATACTTGTATATGCAGACGACACTGCGCTTATCATAAGTGGAAAAACATGGGAATCTGCTCATCACGCAGCTGAAAATGCACTTGGCATAGTCATGGATTGGCTTTCATTGAATCTGCTGACGCTGAATGTCTCTAAAACTCACTATGTCCCTTTCTCAGCGAACACTGCTACACAGCCTAGTATGCCAGACGTTAAAGCCCATAGTTGTCAATATACACTGAACCCTTGCAGCTGCCCTACTATACATAGAAGCTCTTGTGTTAAATACTTGGGCGTGCACATTGATAACACATTAAGTTGGCAAAAGCATATCAGTGTGACAGTTTCGCGTGTTCGTAAACTAATGTTTCCTATGAAAAAACTAAGAAGAGTAGTTACCGACCGATTGTTAAAAACTATATATTTTGCCCTAGCCCAGTCACTTCTTACCTACTGCATATCTGTCTGGGGTGGTACATTTAAAACGTATTTACTTCGCCTTGAGAGGGCACAAAGAGCAGTCCTGAAAGTTATGCTTCACAAACCTTACCGGTACCCGACTACCCAGCTTTATAAAGACATATCTGTACTCACTGTCCGGCAGCTCTGTGCGCTTACTATCACCTTACGTGTACACTCATCATTGACCTATGACCCAAGGCTGCTAGAGCAAAATAAACGTCGTAAAGATCCCGTATGCCCACCTGTCACCACTAAAACTGCGCTAGCGAGACGAAGCTACCCGTACCTTAGCAGTCAACTTTATAACACTATAAACGAAACCTGCAACTTAAACCCTTTACCTAAATTTAAATGTAAAACTATTGTTGGTGGTTTTCTTCAAAAGTTAACGTACGATGAGACTGAACAACTCTTTGCAAAAAAATCTTACTAACCCGTTATAAGAACAGATCTAAATTGCTTCTTTTTTATCGACACACACAACTAAACCCACGTACAAATCCACACACACACCCACACCACACACACACCCACATATACACCCACACCACACGCACCCACACCACACGCAACCATTCCTTGCTAATGTAATATTTTTTGTTTATTTTTATTTCTATAAGTTATTAGTACTTAAGATAAACTAAGTCTAGGCTTGCAATAGTGCAAATTGTCAAAGAATTGTAAGAGGAAGGTGCCTGTGTCTGTAACACAGTTTATACTAGCACAGACACAGACATTCACTCTGTCTCAAAAATGCTTAGCGTTTTGTTAATATAGTGGCACTTGTATGTTTTGGTTGAGATGGAGAAATTGTATTTGGCTTTTTTGAATAAAAGGATTATTTATTATTTTATTTATTAATTGTTTTTTTTTTTGGGTATCTTTTACCCCTACCTCGTAAAGAGGGAATTTTTTTTTCTCGTCTAGCACTTGGTGTGGGGTGTCGTTGGAAAGGTCGTTTAAAAATATTACGAGTGTGTGAACACCATTTTTGGATTAAGTTATCCGTTTCCGAAATATTAAGCTTTAAAGTGGTGGGCAATAGTAATCCCAGCTCGGCCAGCCACTAAATATGTATTACTTAAAAGAGCAAATAAAACTGAATAATTTTATATCTTCTTTTTCTGCATTATGGGTATCAAATTAAAGGGCTCATAACAAGGATTCCAAAAAGACATACATCCCTGTATTACTTAAAATAATGATAGGTAATTAAAACCACATTTATTAATATTTAGGATAGTGGGCAAAATACACCCAGCTCCACCATTGTTAAAACAACTGTAGTTTTAAAGACATTGCTTCTTCCTTTACTCATGCCAAAGTGCATCAAAATCTGTCCCGGGGTTCTTCAGTTCCGACAATGTTAGGTTAGGCGAAATACACCCTCAATCTAACCTAACCTAACCTAACATTGTCGGAACTGAAGAACCCCGTTCTTCAGTTCCGACAATGTTAGGTTAGGTTAGATAAAATACACGCAGCTCCGCTACTACACCCAGCTCGGCCACGGTTAACACTACTGAAGTTTTGAAGACATTACTTCTCCCTTTACTCATGCCAAAGCGCATCAAAACCTGTCCCGGGGTTCTTCAGTTCCGACAATGTTAGGTTAGGCGAAATACACCCTCAATCTAACCTAACCTAACCTAACATTGTCGGAACTGAAGAACCCCGGGACAGATTTTGATGCGCTTTGGCATGAGTAAAGGAAGAAGCAATGTCTTCAAAACTACAGTGGTGTTAACCGTGGCCGAGCTGGCTGTAGTAGCGGAGCTGCTTGTATTTTATCTAACCTAACCTAACCTAACATTGTCGGAACTGAAGAACCCCGGGACAGATTTTGATGCGCTTTGGCATGAGTAAAGGGAGAAGCAATGTCTTCAAAACTACAGTGGTGTTAACCGTGGCCAAGCTGGCTGTAGTAGCGGAGCTGCGTTTATTTTATAGAACCTAACCTAACCTAACATTGTCGGAACTGAAGAACCCCGGGACAGATTTTGATGCGCTTTGGCATGAGTAAAGGGAGAAGCAATGTCTTTCAAACTACAGTGGTGTTAACCGTGGCCGAGCTGGCTGTAGTAGCGGAGCTGCGTTTATTTTATCTAACCTAACCTAACCTAACATTATTGGAACTGAAGAACCCCGGGACAGATTTTGATGAGCTTTGGCATGAGTAAAGGGAGAAGCAATGTCTTCAAAACTACAGTGGTGTTAACCGTGGCCGAGCTGGGTGTAGTAGCGGAACTGCGTGTATTTTATCTAACCTAACCTAACATAACATTGTTGGAACTGAAGAACCCCGGGACAGATTTTGATGCGCTCTGGCATGAGTAAAGGGAGAAGCAATGTCTTTAAAACTACAGTGGTGTTAACCGTGGCCGAGCTGGCTGTAGTAGCGGAGCTGCGTTTATTTTAACGAACCTAACCTAACCTAACATTGTCGGAACAGAAGAACCCCGGGACAGATTTTGATGCGCTTTGGCATGAGTAAAGGGAGAAGTAATGTCTTTAAAACTACAATGGTGTTAACCGTGGCCGTGCTGGGTTTAGTGGCGAAGCTGCGTGTATTTTATCTAACCTAACCTAACATTGTTGGAACTTAAGAACCCCGGGACAGATTTTGATGCGCTTTGGCATGAGTAAAGGGAGAAGCAATGTCTTCAAAACTACAGTGGTGTTAACCGTGGCCGAGCTGGCTGTAGTAGCGGAGCTGCGTTTATTTTAACGAACCTAACCTAACCTAACATTGTCGGAACTGAAGAACCCCGGGACAGATTTTGATGCGCTTTGGCATGAGTAAAGGGAGAAGCAATGTCTTTAAAACTACAGTGGTGTTAACCGTGGCCGTGCTGGGTTTAGTGGCGGAGCTGTGTGTATTTTATCTAACCTAACCTAACATTGTTGGAACTGAAGAACCCCGGGACAGATTTTGATGAGCTCTGGTTTGAGTAAAGGGAGAAGCAATGTCTTCAAAACTACAGTGGTGTTAACCGTGGCCGAGCTGGGTGTAGTAGCGTAGCTGCGTGTATTTTATCTAACCTAACCTAACCTAACATTGTCGGAACTGAAGAACCCCGGGACAGATTTTGATGAGGTTTGGCATGAGTAAAGGGAGAAGCAATGTCTTCAAAACTACAGTGGCATGAACTGTGGCAGTAGTGGGACCAGCTGTTGAAACTTCCCCCGTTACCTAACCTAACCTAACTTAACATTGTCAGAACTGAATAATGTTGTGCTGGCACATTCACTTGATGTGGTGCTGCCAGGGTATGGGGGCTGGAAGAGGGCGTTGTCCGTCGTTCGTCGAATACTGTTCGGATCGCCTCGAAATCTAACATAACCTAACCTAACCTAACATAACCTATCCTAACCTAACATAACCTAACCTAACCTAACATAGTCGGAACTAAAGAACCCCGGGACAGAATTTGATGCGCCTTGGCCTGAGTAAAGGGAGAAGTACTGCCTTCAAAACTACAGTGGTATGAACTGTGGCCGTAGTGGGACCAGCTCCCATATATTTTTGCCCACTATCCTTTAGCTTTACAATCGCCAAAAAAAAAATTGTGAGAAATCTACAAATTAACGATTTTCGGACTTTTTCCTTTACTTGTGCTGTAAGATTTGGCTTTTTGCCAAATTTCATGGTTCTAGGTCAGCGGGAAGTACCTACCCTGTAGGTTTTGATTTACTAGTGTGTATAATGTAATAATATAGTGTACACTTAATATATTCACATAAATACGTATTTTTTGTATTGCGTTGTCTTATAAGCTTGATTTTTTTGAGTTCCTTAGACCTACGCTCCTGGGACCTTAGACCTACGTATTTGATATTTATTTCAACTTGGTACCTCCACGCGTTCCTGAGAAAAATGGTCTTGACAGACTGACAGACAGACAGATGGATGGACAACGAAGTGATTCTATAAGGGTTCCGTTTTTTTCTTTTGAGGTACGGAACCCTAAAAATTGAACGACATTCGATTTTGTTATGAAGAGATCAATTATTTCATCTCAATAATCTACAACTTACTTCTTTTAAAGTATCTCCTCGAAATGACCCGTTGTCATCCGCTGGTAAAATGCGTAGCTTAACAAAGGAGATCATGGCAGCTTTTTGGACACAGGAATGCGCCTCCGTGGAGGTGTAGGCGATTAGGCTGGAGAGTAATAGGCCCTCGTCTACGTCGGGAAATTGAAGCTTGAGGCATTTGATGCTCTTGGCTCGAGCAGCTAACATTGTGACCAGCACACACTCGCTAGCCGATCCCTAAAATTATATCGATGATTAGACATTCATTTCTTTATTATTATCATACATGGTTGCTATGAAATCCCTGTTTACCTCTATAACGCCGCCACCTTTGCTTCCTTCTTCGAGCACTAAAAACTTTGGAGGTAAACCAATTGCTTTACCTGGAAGTTAATTACTTGTTTTATTAACATTCTTCCTTGACATAATTATAATTTTATTTGACATTATATACCTACTATTTAATTTTCAACTCTTTATTAGTGTGGCTTTTGTGGACATGTCAATTATTCAGATTTGTTACAGTTGTAATAGCAATCATGTCATTTCGTTTAAAATAGGTTTTTATTTTTATTAATTTATTTATCTTTTTAACCGACTTCCAAAAAGGAGGAGGTTCTATGTTCGACTTTATGTATGTTTTTTTTTTTTTTTTATGTATGTTCACCGATATCTCCGCCAATTGTGGATCGATTTTGAAAATTATTTTTTTGTTTGAAAGGGTAAGCTCCCGAGGTGGTCCCATATAAATTTTATTAACTTTGCTTAGATAGTTTTTGAGTTAGCTTCAATAATACATATTTTTCCCACTTAGTTTATATGGACGATATGATGATAACTTCCTGTCACTGTTATTTATTGCAGTTAGTGATATTGGATATTATGTGGGGTAGGTACCACAACTAAAAAGTGAAAAATAAAAACTTTTTACAAAAAAAAATTAAACCGACTTCCAAAAAAAACCACTACAAAGTGAAAAATAACTTTAATTTCGGAAGTCGGTGGCAAAAACCGAAAATTAAAAAACAAAGACACCGACTTCCGAAATTAAAGTTATTTTTCACTTTGTAGTGGTTTTTTTTGGAAGTCGGTTTAATTTTTTTTTGTAAAAAGTTTTTATATAGATTCTTTTCTATTTTGTGAATGTGAGAACGCTGTAGGCTTAGTGGACTGTAGACTTGTTGACCATCTTCTATTTTGTTAAGTACTTGGTACTTGTTGAAAGACCTACACTGTCCTCGCATACCTAGTAACACAGTTTTTTTTTTTTGTTGAAAATATTCTAAATCCCAATTATTTTTAAAAGAGTAACCGTGGAATTTATTGCCGGCTCTTCTCCATAGGAAACGACCAATTGGAACCGTACGTAACTTCTGACGTTTCATAAGTGCCCATGTAGGTTTATGTGAAATAAAATATTTTGAATTGAATTGAATTGAATCTATAAACAAAAATAACGAAGTATTTTAACGTTATATTTTTTTTTACAGTATTATTTATGTTAATTCCTTATGAACTACTGGTATAAATTTTACGTAATAATAGGATATATTTACAGTTAATTCTGATCGTTCGCTATATATGAAATTAAATGTTTTTTATTTAGATACATCATATTTTATAATTCTAAGGCCGCTATGAACTAAACCACTTTTTAAGAGATGTTGATTATTTATTTTTCATTTCATTTGCTATGTACCTACAGTAGTTCAATCCACGAGCTCGAAAAAGTGCCGTCGCGCTTTTTATGAAAAACTTGCTTCGGAAAGATATGAAAAAAAATCGAAAAGCGAGGCCGCTATAGACTATACTAATAACTATTCTCCATCACTCAATAAATCATAGTTGTCGAAGTCTTTCAGTTTCTCAGAATAAGAACACCAAAGTTGCCTATTTAACGCAAAAATCACCGTCAAAATCTAATAGGCCTGTTAAGTGCTACGGGCACAGAGGCTACGCGTGCTACGGGGCTACGGGGCTACGCGGATACGCATGTAATGCTACGGGAACAAAACTTAAGGGTACGCTAGTTGGTCATTCTTCCATACAAACGTAGTATGGTGATTACTCGTCTGTTTGACGGTATACGTTCAAAACTAAATATTCTATCAATTTGTCTTGTCAAGAAACAACCGACTTCCCAAAAAACACTAAAAAGTAAATAAAAACACTTTAATTTCGGAAGTCGATGTCTTTGGTTCTTGTATTTTAATTTTTAAATGATAAATGATTTTATTTCTGTAAGTAGGTCTGTACAAACACTTTTACACGTCAATCATATTTTTTAAACTAGATGAGGTCGGCGTTTCCTATCTAACTACTATGAGGAGAAAGGCCGAAACAAACTCAGAGGTCACAGTCTCTTTTAAAGTCTAGACATAATCTTGGTCAGATCACGTGAAGACCATGTCGATTGGTGTCTGATGGTCTTTTGAGGAAAGAACCACACAGATTGAGTGGACCTGTCCAGCCAGTGCACACATTTGTCAGTAACCGCTGCAGTGAATAGACAAATTGAGAACGTCCTCCTTTTTTTAGAACTCTGCTTAAAATGAAATTCCAAATCATTATTTGTTCACAAATCAGTAACTTGCATACTTACCCATCCAGTTCAGCATTATAATCTCTAGTTCAGTACAAGCTGGACATGCCGCCTGCAAAACATAACACCAAATTAAATCAATGTAAGGCATTTTCAAAACTAAGATAAGAATTTATTTAAAAGATAACTTATCAGTTTTAACCTATTATTTCCTATCGTATGACTTTCATCGAGCAATTAATATCCTCACTATCGAAAGATAGGCACGGTTTACGGTGCTTGAACGTTAAGGTGTGACCAAACATAAAGCGACAATCGTGCGTGGCTGCCACGCGCGGCTGCCGCGCTGCGATTGAACGACTGCCGCGCGCGAACGCTTCTGTTCAACGCAAAAATTCGTCGTTTAAGTCCTAATTAGAGCGCGGCAGAAATGTGTCCTGCAAACGCCGCGCGTTGCTGCCGCGCTCTTGCCGCTCAATGTTTATACACACCTTGACCGCCTGGCCACGGGACATTCGCTACAGCGAAAATTCGCGCGGTGCGAACGGCGAAGCGTCTTGCGACTAAAACAAATGTATAGAAATGTACTAGTCACGCACCGCAAGACGCACCGCCGATCGCGCCGCCGCTCGCGCCGCCCGTTCCGTGACCAGGCGGTTAGGGATGCAAACCTGCTACGCCGTAGCGCAGGAACATTTGCTACTACGGCTACAAGTCGAGTAGAATGTAGCGTCTCTGTTGCTTGTGAGATTCTAACTGCGGACGGAAATGGTGTGACCCTAAAAACATATTTTTTTTGGGTAATCATAATTATTGTGCTATAGTAGAGCTGACTTAGAAAATAAATATCTTTGCAAAAACCCGAGTTGGGACTTTTAGTTTAATACCATAACAGACACGGTTAGGCACAGTTTATTAATAAGAAAACATAATTAGTTAGATCAGTTAAGTAGTGTTGTGTCAATTTAGACTGAATCAATCACGCAGACGCGTGGAGGTGTTGTTTGGCGCTGTTTTTTAACGCATAATTATATGTTGTATTTATCATCGTATTTTTCAAAGCGGCCTTCGATACTCAATTATTAGTACGATGTCTGCTGTCTCGGCTAACCTTGGAACCTTAAATGATTATGTCAACCGCAAATATTTATTAGCTTTTTAACTCTTCGTCAATCCAAGAAAGCTATAAAATATAATATAGGTAAGTTATAGAATGTCTATAATGCAGATAATGGGTAATCATATCTTGATGAACCGCATTTATGATCTGTTTCATATGATGTGATGATTTCTGATGTGTTTTCTGTTGTTTAACATCATATCTTGCAGATAACTTCATAAAAATTCTACTCGTCCTTTTTAGGGTTCCGTAGTCAACAAGAAACCCTCATACTATAAGTCTTCCTTGTTCCTACGGAACCCTGAAGACATACACATCATCCAATAATACAAAAAGAATTTCAAATAGGTATTAGTGGTACAATATTAAAAATGAAAAATTATCGTGATGCTGATGTCGAAGCGTGACATTGGCCTTCCGCAAAATGTTCGTAGTTAGGCATATTCTCAGTTAAAGCTAGACGCCTGCGCCTGCGCACCGCGTAGCGTAGGTAGGTACCTCTTAGCTGCGCTGAGCTGACGACCGCTCCATCTCGCGCAAGAGAGAACGGTACATTTTTTTAAACTACATGTTTCTGTACCTCGCTTTTTTCTTTAGCAAAAAGCTACAGTTTTACGGCCGATCACTCATAATTTTAGCTATCCTCGGCGAGCGATCTTAAAACCTCTCGCGATCGACCGGTCAATAGTGATCGACCGTATGGGCACCTCTGATATAAGTAGTGTCTTCTTACGGTAATCAAATGACAAAAACTTTTCACTATGAAAAAACCTTTTAATATTGTGTTGAAAACATTTTAAAATGATTTGGAAGTATTGAACACAAAAAACGGGTCACAATATTTTTTTCTCTTTTCATAACTTTTCGCGTTTGGTCTATGGTACTTTACAAACAAAAATATTTAAAAAAACCGGTCCAGAGCGAGTCAGACTCGCGCACCGATGGTTCCGTACCATCATATCATATATAAATAAATCGTCAGAGAATTTTAAAACTGCGGTGTATTGCAATTTTAGGTCAGCGCTATCTCTTGACTGATAGTGGAACTTATGTAATTTTTGTTGATGATTTCTGAAAAAGTGTGCTATTTAGAGACATCGTTTTATTTTTCCTGTAATCTTTACATAAACTTCTATCACATAGAATAATTTCAGATTTTTCTCTATGCAAACTTCGGAGATGATAATAGAGTTTAATTTTTCGTCAAAAGTCGAAAACAAAGCGGCCTAAAAAAAGGAAAAGTGTTTGTGAATTTGCAAATAGCGCTCTTTCATAATTATGATCCCCCACTTCGCATTTTTAACACCACGGTTCCGAAAAAAAAATACTGATTTGCAAAATAGTTGGGCAGACGGCATCTAAAACTATTCCCAAGTTGCATAGCATTAGTAGTTCTTGGGATATCCAGCTGTGACAGACAGACTGAGTCGCACCATAAGGGTTCATTTTTACCATTTTGGTACGGAACCCTAAAAAGTAGGCACTTTGCGGTTTGTTTTTGGTTGTCAACCAGTTTCGAAAGATAGGTTCAACAATAAGTTTCTACTGGGTTTTATAAAATTGTTAGATATGATATATATTATAAATAAGACGATTTAATTGTTCGAAACTAATAGGGTAATTCGGGTAGTTTGGGTCTAAATCTAGGACATAAGTATCATATCAGTTTACCCAAGAGAATCCGATGCAGCCGATGCCAGCAGACAGCATGTCACCCAGGATGGAGGGGTAGCCATTGCCGGCCGGGAAGTACGCGTGGAACCGATGGTGCTGCCAATGCGTGACCCCCGGCATGATCTTGTTCTCCACGTCGCTCATCACGTCATCCCATGGTTCAGGGTGCTGCGGGGCTTCCGTCGGCAGCTCAGCCCTCAAGTAGCCCGGCACCACATCCGGTGTCACGCGGCGGGTCTGTAACGTGTTCATATACGTGCAGATGTAGTCCACCATCTCCTTGCCGCGAATACGGAACTCATTCACGTCCATGGTTGCAGCTTGTAGTCACTTAGCAGAACTTCAGTTGTGAGAGCAATGTGTATGGGACGGTGCGATGTTAGCAGCGGGGCGGTGTCCGGCTGACTCGACGCCCGCAGCCAGCACTCTTACTTATATTACATGTACGGGATTTGATTATAGATTTTTAATTTTTAATCGAGTGCGACAGGCAATGCCATGACATGCCAACAAATTGCCATGACGTGCCAGCCAACAAACAATCTTGACTTAGTGACTCCTGGAAAAAAATGTATATAAGTAAATACTTTCACAATAATACCTTCATTATTATACAGTAACGTTAATAACAACAGTTTTATATTAAATTAAAGAACAAAATATTAGTCTGAATTCTGCTGTTGCAAACTAATTGACTTAGGATTCCGAAAGGATGCCGTGCCCATATTATTTTGTTACGTGGTTCGCCACCCCATAGGTTTTCGACCCAAAAACTATAGGGTACTTCCGGTTGACCTAGAATTATCAATTTTGTTTAAAAGCAAGGTATTACAGCACAAGTAATGGGAAAATTCCGAAAAAAAAAAAGTTGAAAATTAAGGTAAATTCCGGTACTTACAAGTTTTCGCGAAAATCTAAATTTTCCCATATTTTTTATCGTTTTGACTCAGGACCTTGGTCCACCCGTTCCTGAGATAATCGGTGGTGGCACACGGACAGACAGACGGACAAGAAAGTGATCCTACAAGGGTTTCTTTTTTACCTTTTGAGGTACGGAACCCTAAAAATTATGACAACAATAATTGTTGGAAAAAGTGGTAACATGTAAAGTTGTCCTTCACCACACAATCCTCACCATTGAAAACTTCATGAAAATCTATTTTCAGAACGCCAAAAAATTGTCAAGAAATAGTCACAAATTGTCACCAAGGTTAAAAAAATTGTCGCATTATGATTCCAGAGCTATAGATAATAACATAATGAGGATAGCATAATGAGGATTATGGGGTGAACGTTTCCACGCCACCCCCACCTGAGTGCAAGCAAACGGCTGGGAGTATAGAATTGGTTTCAATTCCAAAAAAATGCCAAAAAAATTCGTAAAGCTATGCCAAATCACTAAAATAGTCATTAGGGGATTCCAGAGATATAAAGGTGTTCTTGGTGAGGATTACGTGATGAGCCTTTCTCGCCACAATCCTCACCTGATTACCGCGGAATGCTCACGTTTTTTCATTTGAATTAGGTGTCAAAAGATAGTCAAGAACTAGTCATCTCCAACCGTTTACCGCCTCTGTAGTCTAGTGGTTAAGCCACCGGTCTCAGACCCAGAGGTCCCGGGTTCGATTCCCAGTGGGAGCAAAATTTCTGCTCGGTTTGGTTGGTGGTAGGGCTTTTTCTAAGCCCGCCTGGCTAGCTACCACCATCTTATCTAAGTCTGTCGCCATAACAACAATGTTAACAGCATTGTTGTGTTTCGGCAGTTAGAGATAAGATAGCCAGTTCCTCTGTGGTTGAGGATTCCGGGTGAAGTTCGCTTCCACCTTCGGCCTGATCATCACTTACCATCAGGTGAGATGCAGGCCAAGAGCTACCCCGTAGAAGGTAAAAAAAAAAAAAAACCTTATAATTTCGACCTAGTTTAGTATGTAGAAGTAACTATGTTAAACTTTCATGTAAACTTCTACATTTTCGTTTCGAGTACAGTCGTGCACAAAACTATGTAGTAGGTACGTATTTTTAGTGGTCACCTTATTTTTTGGTTGTATTAAAAAGGATATAATTATTAGTTGTGTAGCTATCTATTTTAGGTAGGTATTTTAATCATGTGTTAGGAATATAATTATAATGTATATCATAATCATAATCCTTACATATTATAAAACAAAGTCCCCCGCCGCGTCTGTCTGTTTGTCTGTCTAAACGCGATAAACTCAAAAACTACCGAACAGATTTTCAAACGGTTTTCACCAATGGACGGAGTGATTCATGCGGATGGTTTTAGTGTATAATTCATAAAGGTTTTGTTTAAATTGGCTGAAATATGACGATTATTGTTGAAGATGTCGGAAATAATCATGCCGACTGGGAGCTTTACTGGCGTGCGCCGCGTTATACATAAGAGATACATCAAATTTATGTTCTACAGTATTGAAGATCTTATAAAGTTCAACAAAAAAGTCCGCGATGGCATACGTCTGTCTTCTAAGGATGACCCACAGTAACCATTTTTATCTTTCAGAATTTGATAAAATTTCATTTTTATTTCCGAAGCTATTATGACCAGTATTAAGTATATTAATCCTTATCCAATAAAATATGTTATTTAAATAGGGCATTTAATTTAGATTAAAATATGCCTTGACATCATATTATTTAAATGAACAGTTTAAAGATATCACAGATTCAAAATTACGCGTAACAAAATAAATTATCGTTGACAGCAACGCGGGCGCAGCGGTAGAAGTCAATGACCTTTACTCGGCTATAGGTATGTTATATCAGAGAGCAGTGGTGGCCCAGTGGTAACGGCCCCGACTTACGAGTTATAGGTCGTGGGTTCGAACCCAAGCAGGCGCTTTACTTTGTGTAAATAATTTCATCACCACTGCTCTCAAAACGGTGAAGGAAAACATCGTGAGGAAACCGGCATGTCTTAGAACCAAAAATTCGAAGACATGTGACATCTACCAACCCGCACTGGGCCCGCGTGGTAGATTACAGCCCACTCCCTCTCACAGAGAGGAGGCCTGTGTCCCAGCAGTGGGAACATTAATAGGCTGATGAGGTATGTTATCCCGGTAGTACGTTCCCGTGGTATATTTTGCTACAACCACGCGGGCGAAGCCGCGGGTAAAAGCTAGTATATGATTAAACAAATTCTCCCACCCGCGTCTGTCTGATCTGAACGCGTTATACTCAAATACTACCGAACGGATTTTCATGCGGTTTTCACCAATTGACGGAGTGATTCATGAGAAAGGTTTAGCCTGTGTTAAGAATAATGCTACCCGTGCGAAACCGGGTGGGTTGCTAGTATATATATATAGTTTTTTTTTTGTTTTTTTTTATCCTCAACGGGCAAGCTCTATATACCTATGTATATGTATATTATATATTTAAAGGACATCATTCATTTTGGGCTAAATGTGAAAGTGCCGGCCAAACAAAAAAAAAGTTATATTCCGTTAGAACATGTTATTCTCTTCACTTTTCACTATGGGACCAAATCTGTAGGGCCATTCCCTGCGCTGTTATATGTCTTTGTAAAATACTGTTTTCAATAAGTTTTAGTTAAAGAGAATAACAGTAATCTAATTATAATAATAGCTTTTCATGGCAGTAATCATTACAAGCATCTTTTATTGTGAAACTAAGGTTCTAGGGTTATTCTCCACATAACTACAGTGTGCGAAATAAAGTTTTTTTTTTATAGTACTAGTCTAAGCTGATTCAATCAGCTTAGACTAGTACTATAAAAAAAAAACTTTCATGTTCTAACGGAATAAGTACTTATCACTAGTATTAAATTAACTGGTTTTATGTGCATAAAACGCCACAGGCATGGAACAGAGGTGTGGTGGTACTCTTCTTTAAAAAGGGCGACAATACCCTGCTTAAGAACTATAGGCCCATCACACTTCTGATCCATATCTACAAGCTGTTTTCAAGAGTCATCGCGAACCGTCTCATGCCCAGGTTTGACGACTTCCAGCCTCCCGAACAAGCCGGATTCCGTAAAGGCTGTAGGACCGTGGACCACATACATACGCTGCGGCAGGTTATACAGAAGACCAAAGAGTATAACCTGCCTCTCAGCTTAGCGTTTGTGAATTACTAGAAAGCCTTCGATTCGATCGAGACATGGGCTGTACTGCTGTCTCTTCAACGGTGCCAGATCGACTATCTGTACATCGAGGTGTTTAAGTGCCTATACGAAAACGCCACTATGTCAGTCCGACTCCACGACTAGACCTCGAAACCTATCCTTCTGCAGCGAGAGACAAGGAGACGTTATCTATCCGAAACTGTTCACCGCTGCACTGGAGGATGTCTTCAAGGTTCTGGACTGGAAAGAACTAGGCATCAATATCAATGGCGAGTATAATCACTAACCTTCAGTTTGCCGACAATATAGTTATCATGGCTGAGACCATGGAGGACCTCAGTATACTGCTCGATGACCTCAGTAGAGCCTCCAAAAGAGTAGGTCTTAAAATGATCATGTACAAGACAAAGGTCATGTCAAATGCCCATGTAACACCCACTCTCATAAAGATCGGAGACGCTACGCTCTAAGTTGTAGACGAGTATGTTTACCTAGGACAAACTGTCCAGCTAGGTAGGTCCAACTTCGAGAAAGAGGTCAAGCCTCGAATCCGACAGCGTTCGGGAAGCTACGCAACATCTTCTCGTCCCAGATACCACAGTGTCTCAAGACGAAAGTCTTTGACCAGTGCGTGTTGCCAGTGATGAGTTATGGCACTGAAACGTTGTCGCTCATAATGGACCTTATCAGAAGGCTAAAAGTCACCCAAAGAGCAATGGAGAGGGCTATGCTTGGAGTTTCCCTACGTGATCTAATCAGAAATGAAGAGATCTGCAGGAGAACCAACGTAACCGACATAGCCCGAAGAATTGCTAAACTTAAGTGGCAATGGGCAGTACACATTGCTCGCAGACCAGATGGCCGATGGGGCTGAAAGATTCTGGAGTGGCGACCGCGTACTGGAAGACGTAGCGTTGGAAAGCCTCCCACAAGATGAACCGATGACCTAGTAAAGGCCGCAGCAATCCGCTGGATGCGGGAAGCACAGAATCGATCGAAGTGGCGGGGCTTGGGGGAGGCCTATGTCCAGCAGTGGACCTCTTTTGGCTGATAATATGATGAAATAGACCTAAAACCAGTTAATACTAGTGATAACTATTTCAATCAGCTAATAATAGTACTGTCGAAAAAAAAACTTTATTTCTCATACTGTAGGTATGTGGAGAATAACCCTAGAACCATAGTTTCACAATAAAAGATGATGTCGGTAATGATTACTGCCATAAAAAACTATTATAATAATTAGATTACTGTTATTCTCTTAACTAAAACATACTGAAAACAGTATTTTACAAAGACGTATAACAGCGCAGGGAATGGCCCTACAGATTTGGTCCCACAGTGAAAAGTGAAGAGAATAACATGTTCTAACGGAATATAACTTTTTTTTTGTTTGGCCGGCACTTTCGCATTTAGCCCAAAAATGTATGGACCGTGAATGTTCTCATTTAAAAAATATCATGATTTCTGTTACCAAGTACCTACAATAACAATAACAACAGGTTTCTAGATTAATTGTACCATTTATGTACTATACGGTACGTATAATGAAAATAATTGTACCTCAACGAATAATGAAATATAATGAAGTTTTGGTGGCGCGGCTGGGGACTATACTCCCTGGCCGCGCCACCACGTTTTTTTGTAAACTACTAGGCGCACCCGGATATAGTAAACACTAAATAATTGTACCGGAATTGTTCTTTTCCGTACGCTACAAAGACATCCGAAAATTTAAGTACTTTAGAAGTTACAGCCTTGCGTTGGTGGCGCGGCCAGGGAGTATGCTTCCTGGCCGCACCACTAATAAATGTTAGGCATACCCGGACATGGTATACACTAAATAATTATACCGGAATTGTTCTTTTCCGTACGCTATAAAGAGATTCGAAAATTTAATTATATTAGAAACTAGCTTTTACCCGCGGCTTCGCCCGCGTGTATGTCGCAAAATATCCCACGGGAACGTTCTACCGGGAATACATACCTAATAGCCAAGGAAAAGATCATTGACTAACTTTCAGCGGACGCAGTGGTAGGCTACAGCGCCCGCGTTGTCAACCATAATTATTTTGTTACGCGTAATTTTGAAACTGTGATATCTCTTAAACTATTCATTTAAATGATGTGATGTAAAGGCATATTTTAATCAAAATTGAATGCCCAATTTAAATAACCTATTTAATTGGATAAGGATTAATAAGATATCGGTCAAAATACCTTCGGAAATAACAATGAAAATTTTATACAATTTTGAAAGATAAAAATGGTTATTGTGGGTCACCCTTAAAAGATAGACATATGCCATCGCGGACTTTTTTGTTGCAATTTTTAGGATATACAATACTCTAGAACATAAATTTGATTTATCTCTCACGACTTACGCAGCGCACGCCAGTAAAGCTCCCAGTCGGCATGATTTTTTCCGACATCTTCAACAATAATCGTCATATTTCAGCCAATTTACACAAAACCTTAATGAATTATTCACTAAAACCTTCCACATGAATCACTCCGTCCAATGGTGAAAACCGTTTGAAAATCCGTTCGGCAGTTTTTGAGTTTATCGCGTTCAGACAGACAGACAGACAGACGCGGCGGGCGACTTTGTTTTATAATATGTAAGGATTATAGCCTTGCGTTGGTGGCGAAGCCAAGAATTATGCTCCCTGGCCGCGCAACCAAGAATTATTAGGCGTACCCGGACATAGTATACACTAAATAATTGTAACGGAATTTTTCTTTTCCTTACGCTATAAAGAGATTCGGAAATTTAATTACTTTAGAAATTATAACATTTCTTGGTGGTGCGGCCAGGGAGTATGCTGGCCGCCAACCAAGAAATGTTAGGCATACCCGGACATGGTATACACTAAATAGTTGTACCGGAATTGTTCTTTTCCGTACGCTAACTTTAGAAACTATAGCCTTGCGTTGGTGGCGAAGCCAGGAATTATGCTCCCTGGCCGCGCCACCAAGAATTATTAGGCGTACCCGGACATGGTAAACACTAAATAATTGTACCGGATTTTTTCTTTTCCGTACGCTATAGATTCGAAAATTTAATTAAGTACTTTAGAAATTATAGCCTTGCGTTGGTGGCGCGACCATGGTGGCGGGAGTTTGCTCCCTGGCCGCGCCACCAAGAGTTATCCGGGTACCCGGACATGGTATACACTAAATAATTGTACGCATTATGTACTAGCCAAAAACGTAATAATATTACGGAAAAAATAAATAGGTATCGTAAGAGAAAAAAATCAAATCGGAACTGTCAAATAAATCCTAGCTTCGAAATTTAAAAAAATGAGTTTTTCAAACAAATTAAATGTAGTGTATGTCGGAGCCTATAACGTCCGTTTATCCAACTAGGCCTAGGGTGGATTCTCGGGCATACGTTTCCGAATATCCACCTTAGGGTGGATTTTTGGGGTGGATAAACGAGATAACTCGAGCCAACTATGGATTTTGCTGAGCTATAATGACTATACTATTGTCATATTTAATTGAATTATTGTATACCGAATGGGAACGTCATTAGAAGACAAAACAACTAAAATGTATTTGTTGTATTGTCGTCTTCACCTTGTATATTTTCAACTACAAATAATCTTTTATTATTCGTAGATTTTCAAAGAATTATTTTCACCAAAAATTAACAGGACATCGAAAATTAATCATTTACTGTACCTTTCAATGCCTTCATCAAATTGTATTATTATCAGTCGATATAATGATTATGAAGGCATCCTAGGTACTTCTTAGCAAGTTAATTTTAGGAAGTGTTGTGAAGTGAAAGAGGATGGGATTTTTTAAGCTTAGAAAAGTGTATTGAGACTGTTTGGACCCAAATAAAGGATTGGCTCTTATAAGAAATCCTAGTCGTTATAGTATTGATATTTGGCTCTATTGAATGAACCATCTGAAGCATCAGCAAAACGGGCAAGGTAAAATGGATTTCAAGAAAAACTACTCGGATATTTGGAAATTAAATTATATTCTCAAATGCTTTTAACCCGAGGATACAGTGTGTGATTTAAGTTCACCATTCCATCCGACAGTGTGGAGCAATGTCTTATCTTCTATATCCCAAGCGGCTCCTCTGACATAGTTGCTGTGCATATGTCTATCATGGTAAATAACTTTTGGTTCAGAGTTCTCCACTACTTCACAAACTGTGACAATTTTATTGTCACAGCATACTGCCACTTTGTCACCACTGCAACAAAGAAGCAAACGACAAACATGAACAAGGGAACCTAAATATATTTCTGACAGTTCTTGCTGTTCAGAAGAAGCAGCAATGAGAGAAATAGGAAAAAGGAGGTACGAAATGCGATGATTTTGTCATGTGGAGTGGCGATAGGCAGAAGCTATTTATTTATTAAAACTTTATGCACAAGAAAAATAAATACTGCACATTGGCGGACTTAATGTCTAGGGCATTTTCAACCATAGGGTGAAGCAGACAAAACATGGCAAGTGCAAAATAAAAAGTAGATAGTTCGAAAATAATTATAAAAGAAAAATACAAGAATCAATACTGATTAAATATTAATAAAATAAACTTTTTCAAGAGAAATATCGATTTGGTCAATTTATAGTGCAGGTTTATGTGAATATTAGAAAAGAGCCCCAGAAACTAATTCACAACCTTATTGGAAATAATAATCCGCATAGTCAAGGTAGCTCGCAATTTTTTTGCGGTAATCATGATAAAATATAATGATTTACATCATTATATCTCTCGAAAATATATTTACTGTGAATAAGACTATTTCGTAGAAATATGACGATTGGCAGCAAATATAAAGCCTCATTTACATTTTGGGCCAACGTAAGCCAATTTACGCCACAGTATACTGAAACTATTATCAGAACATTGAACTACCGGCATTTGCATATACTTATTGTTGTAATATAAAGATTCTGTGGCTTATATTTGCGCATGTTGGGCCAACATGTAAAGGTGGCATAATGAGTACAGATCAGCCAACCAGCACATCAAGTTACTACAATCTTTCAAATTTCTTTAATAGATTTTCAACTTTATCGCTAAGGAATAAGGTACAATGTTGATTGGGAAAATTTTACAGATTGGAGTAGGTTGATGTGCTGGCGTCTGTAAATTGAAGGAATCACCTTAACTGGGATCACTAGTATATACTTACTCTGGATGTACAGCCAACTTGTGGACTGCAGCAGGAAACTCTGTTATATTGATATCAGTGTCTGAATTTCTTATATCTAACAAATGCAACACTCCTGCCTCATCACCAACTACTAGGCGGTTCTCGTCCATCCATGACAAACAACGAATGCAGCTATCATTTTTCAATAAATCTGTAACAAAAAACATGTTTATTAAAACTCGGCCTTTTTCATCTCTCTTTCATCATCTCCAGATAAGTCCTATTTCGCTTACCTGGCAGAATTTTTTGTCTAGTAGATAATGTGTGCATCCAAACACAGTGGAACAGAATTTCTATTTAAACTGGCCAGTAATAATCTATGTTCATACAGGGTGTTAGGGTAAACACCGTTATCCTTCAAACTAGTGGTTTGGTTTCGTTTATAGAACATAAATTCAATGGAAAATCACAACTTTTTTTTTTAAAGATGTACATTTAGAATCGTCACGCAATTCCTAAGGTAGGTATTTTTGCCTGTCTTAGGCCAGGAAAAGGTTGTATTGTATTTATTCATGTGTTGTGTAGGTAGGTAGGACGGGCGGCGATCGATTAAGTCACTCGGGCGGGCGCATATCCATGAATTTGCGGACGGTGTCGGACAATAACCTTTTTAATATTTGTTAAAGAAAATAACGTAATTTTTTTTTACTCGGTTTTTTATGTTTATATTTAAGCCAACTACCCATAGTTCGAGTGACAACGGTGTTTACCCTTCCATCCTGTATACGGTATGGTATGTACATGTAATACGGTCACAGTTTGTTTCATTTTCTCAGATCTCTGGCAATTCATAATAATTATGGATTGAATGGTTTAATACAAAAGTATTGACTTTCTTACCAAGAACTGGCTTATCCATATTGTCATCCCATAATGTGACATATTGGTCCATGGAGCCTGTTGCAAAGTTGGTGGTAGAGCTTGGTCTCACTGACAATGCATTTATCATCATACTGTGTGCTGCCCTGTAGTTCCTTATACAGATCATGTCAGTTATATCCCACACCTAGAAATATTGTTTCGTTAATCTTTCGTTTCTTAATCTTCTAATCTAATGCTTTGCATTATGAGTCGTGCAAAAATAACATTACTTATAAATTATTAATATTTTAATCTGTATTGTCCCACAACAGGGTAAGGTTTCGTCACACACTTCTGTTTTTGGGATTTGGGACTGTTTGAGATCTAGGATCAAAAATAATTTGAGTGACAAACCTTAACATTGCCATCAGCACCAGCAGTGACATACTGCTTTTCAGGATCAAGGCAGTCCACTGCCAGGGCTGCATTATCATGTTCTGCCACAGAAACCTCTTCTTTCCACTGGTTCCATGCATCATTGTTATTGGACCACACACTGACTGCTCCACTGTCTTCACATGTTAGCACCTGTAGCAAATTCAATTGTTTTTTTTATCTTATTTGGACAAATTATTCTAAAATTTCTTCGAAGTGTATAGAGTGCCGCGAGTTTCTTGTGGCACTCTAGTGTCACTGCCTCGGCCCGGCTAGGGTGCCGTGAGCGTTGCATTGTCACTGTCACTTGTTATTTAGGTTAGGTTAGAACTGTGACTACACAACGCACGAGCCGAGCGAGCGTAGCGAGCGGTGCCGCGGTAGCGGCCGGCGAAGTGCCAGGGTCCGTTTAGGCACAAGAGAATGTAATGTTTTGGGAATGTGGTGTTTTACAGCGATCTAACCTCGACAATCAAACAAAATACCAAGTGACGTGACTTAGTGACAGTGACAATGACAATCCAATGCTTGCGGCACTTTAGCCGGGCCGAGGCGGTGTTACTAGGGTGCCTGTAATGGCACTTTATCCGATAGGGATCGAGTGCCAATGGTGGCACTCTATACACTGCCAAATTTCTTTGTGCTATTGTATTGTGCAATTAATTATACTATGAAATACTCAAAAGTACCAAAAGATATGCCTTTAATTCACAAATATACTCAGATGTCTGTATAGAGAGCTATTAGACATTTTTGGGTAGGTATTTGAGGCACGCTGAAAACTTGTTCAATACTTCTCTTATTATACCTAAGTACAGAACCGCAGCAGATCTGGTTGAAGGATAGTGGGGCAAAATAGACCAGTAAGTATATTTTCAAATAAGAGATTTTTTTTGCAAAAAATGTTCTTGAGGCATTCTGTAATTATTATACTTTTGAAAAAATTTGAGTGTCATAACACTCATAACACTCAAATTATTCAGCAATTATGTTTAACAGCTGTAATTTAACTGCTGTGAAAGTATTTGATATTTGTATTATAAATGAAATTGAATATAGGCAAGATTTCTTGGAGCATACCTTAGTAGAATTTCCAATAAAACACCCATCAGCAGTTCCACTGCTCAGGGGAATGCTCCTCTTCTCCTCATTTCGGATACAATGAGCATTGGCTATACATTTGTACACACTCACTCCACCGTTCCAGTACCGACCAGTGAGCTCGGAAGACCCCAGTAACACACTTCCATCTGTAACAGAAAAAACCAGTCAAAAGCGAGTCGGCCTTTTGCACCGAGGGTTCCGTAAGGAGCTTCAATTGTATAGGTACCTAAATAGTTCTGTGCCCAGAAACTAGTCCTGTCCTCTAAATTGTATAAGCGCCCATACAACTCAGAGGACTATCTTAATTGGCATCAACTATGTTTGTATAGGGACACCCTTTAATTTTTCCTTTATTAGCTTTTTGCCAAATTTCGTGATTCTAGGTCAACGGGAACTACCATAATTATAGGTTTTAGACCCATTTCGACAGTGATTTTTGCATTAAATGGGCAACTTTGGCGTTCTTATTCTGAGTATCTGAAAGACTTCAACAAATATGACTTATTGAGTGGTGGAGAATAGATAATAATACTTATAGTTCATAGCGGCCTCGCTTTTTGCAATTTTTTCTTAATTATTTATATAAAGCCAAAACTCTGAAGCAAGTTTAGCAAAAAATGCGCGACGGCACTTTTTTGAACTCGTGGGTAGAACTATTGCACATAGCAAATGAAATGAAAAATTTAAAATTAGATCTCTTAAAAAGTGGTGTAGTTCATAGCGGCCTCAGAATTTTGAAATATGTATGGGGGTTGGTGGGTAGCCTTAGGGGCGGCGTGATAGGCCTCTTTAAGAGTTCTCGCGAAAATCTAAATTTGCCCAATCTTTTTATCGTGTTGACTCAGGACCTTGATTTTTATACACCTAATAGGGACTATAGACAGTATCTGGCATAAATTTCTGCTAGGTCCACCTGTTCCTGAGAAAATCGGTGGTGACACGGACAGACAGACAGACAAGAAGAACACTTCGACAAAGTTTCTAAAGATTAAGCCAATAGAATCCCAATAGCAGAAACTACTTCACCCTACTCAAAAATAAAAATCTTGAGTAAATGAGTATTATACTACTACAAAATAAATACGTACCGGAATGAATGCGAATATAGTCTAAATACGAAAGAGTACTGGTGCCGGTGGTATCAGTTCTGTAAATTTCAGCGTTGAGATGAGGTGGGACGATTTTATTACTATTATCCATGGCTTAAACTTATGTTTTGGTAATTACTTTAATTTCTATTATAATTAAGATGTAAAGCAGTAATCACAAAATAGAAAACATGTATAAACAAATCAAATACACATTGTTTTTGCTATTTTTCTAACCTACAAAAAAACTTAGAGAACTTTTGGCAGTTAATCAGTGACAGTCAGTGACTCAGTGCTGCCAATAAAAATTTTCAATGTCCCCTAATCCCTTCTAGATTTTTTCTTTTGTCTAGCTTCTCAAAGTATATTTTTGAAGTGAAAAACATTACTATGCATTTGAAAGGAAATAGAGATTTTATCAAGTTATAATGTGAATATTTCGCCAGTGCAAAGGCACAGTTCAGTTAGGCGCATTGAGCTATTTTTGGTAGGGGGCACAGACTACAATTATATGTAGGGGGTAGACTTATGGATTCGCGTCACTATTACTTTCCTCTGTGGTGTCACTGCGCTCCGTTGTGGTGTAACCTAAAAAGATTGATAGCGGTAATACCAGCTTTAAGTTTTCACTTCTGTTGGTAGTCCCCATGACTGGTAAAGTTTTTATTTTTTGAGTAACATAATCCTATATCTCCACTCTAGCACCCTAATTGCGTAATACACGATCAATCACAATCGAATCATTTTGAAAGAGATTGCTAATCCATAGATTCATATGTTCAAAAAAATATCTGCTCAACAACGTAAATAACGCAATGAATGTTGTTTACCGAAAACGCAACTTGATAGCGGGTTGACAGCCTCCATCCATTACTTCTTTCCAGTTTAATTCTTACTGTATTTTACCACTGACTAACTCTAATTAACTGTCACCCTCAGACCAATAAAAAAGTATAGACGGAACATTGCGCTCAAAAAAGTGAGGCACGTAATATGAAGACGATCCGGTCATATGAAGACGGCCGCTCGGTAGTCTGCCGCGAGTGACTGAGAACGCGTGACGTGCTTTTGGATAATAATTGCGAATTATGCCATCCTGTGTTGCTGCAACTGCTGCAAAACAACTCATGCTTTCAAAAAAAGTCTCCTGGGATTACTTTTCATAATTAAGTCACCGATTTTATCCATATTTTAAACATAATCGCAAAATATTTGACATAATTTGTCGGAACACGAAATCTAGACGGATTTGTGTCAGTGTTGCAAGTTAAGAACATTATCATTTCCCCAAAAGTAAGGGAAGTTGTGATTGTTGTACGCACACGTTACAACTAAGTGCGTTTTTATTAATGTTATTCGTAATTCATTTCGTAAATAATTATAAAATATATTCAAATAATAGTTATGTTTGATATAATATTGTTTAGGTTCCCAGCTGATACCTATAACGTGGAAAAAAGTAGATTAAAGCTGTAGGGGACAACAGAAATGATGCCGACTGGCTCAAATTTATATACATATTACAACACTAAAAGGTGGTTGCAAAAAAACGTAAGAAAATTTGTATGTCGTGGGCTACCCTGACGCTTTCACCTTAATACTTGTTTGGCACGAATATTTATTTATCGAAATAAATGATAAAGACCGTAAACATACATTTTCAAAACTACCTTTCAAAGGGGCCTCCCCCATTGAAAGGAATTTTCGAAAATGTGTGTAAATTTTTTTAGAGGAAAGTACGAAATTCACGCGGCTGAAGTCGCGGGCAAATTGCTAGTTCTAATGTAAGTTTTGAGTGTTTTGTGAAATTAGTAATTATTTTATTATCCTTTCTATGACAATAAATTACTCTTATTAAAATATAAATTACGTTTAATTTTATACAACCAAGACGAATAAAACACAATACTACCTAATAACAAAACTTTTCACCAAAGTATCTCTCACACTGGAGAGTCTCAGCTCAATTACGCTTGCAACATTTTTCTCTAGCACACATGCGCAAATCTACGATATCTTACACCAAGTTACGCGCACATAGCCGAAACTAGTCCTCACTTTTTTCGTCGCGAATGCTTACGACCACAGACTACAATTATATAGAGGGTACTTACGACGGCTCCGTCTATACTTCTTTATTGGTCTGAGCTGTCACCATTTACTCTGGTCAATGGTCATGGCCACCCTATATATAATTGTAGTCTGTGGTCATGGCGTGAATGTGGTGCAAGACTATGAAGACTACAATGTACGCTACAATGGTTCAAACAATTCATGGGGGGGAAAAGCAATTCCCCGAAATTAACTTACTGGCAGCACTAAAAGCTATGTCACTGTCAGTGTAGTAGTTGTAGTGTTGCTGTTGTCTAAAAATGTATGCTTACTGTGCGTTTGCACTGGCGAAACATTCCCGACAAAACATGTTGGGATCTCTATTTTACTTCGCGGCGAACTGAAATATAATTAATTAAACACAGTAGTATTTCTATACGCATCGTATAACATCGCGTTATTTTAGAGATAAAATATTGTGAATATTTTAATTTTTTGAATTTTTATAGAATTCTCCTCTGCTGGCAACATCACTTACTGTCACTTTTCTTTCGCGCGCGCTTTGACATCGCAACGAAAAAGTTTCCTCTCGTCAAATTATTCATATTTAATAAGTTTACAGAAGTCTTTACCAAAATAACGAGTGTTTATTGTGATATGTGATAGAAAGTGCAATAAGTGTATCGTTAGTAGAAACCTGAGACGACCACGACGGTCATCAACGAAGAAAGGCGATAAATACCTACATCGGAACTAATCAGAAGCACCCTTAGTCCGGAGGTCCTGCCTTACCCACATTCGATGTACTTTAATGTGCGAGAATGCCTGACTTTAACTGACCACCTTGTACGTGATACTGACAGTGTTTTTACAAACACCATGGTGGACATTAACTCAATTTGTTATAGCACCTCTCCAGTCGACACGAGATGTCCTTAGTAACGTTACCTCCACGTTGCTAGCTGGATGAGAAGCTGCCAGAGTGGCACGTGATGCCCTTAGTGATGTAACTGTACATAGCTAACTGGTATGCAATTGTCAGCATTAACTCTCCAGTGAGTACGAGATACTCTCGGTAACGTTAACTCCACGTTACCAGCTGGATGAGAAACTACCAATGTGGCAAGTGATGCATTTGACGATGTTATTCTACATAGCTAACGCTGGTATGTATTCGTCATATGAGGTAAGAAACATTTCTTTATCTTAGTTAAGAAATTGGAAAAGGTAGTTCTATATGCCTTTAATTTACGAGCATGGAGGCTGCAAGACAGCTTTACTTAACCCTGCACATTGTCCGTGTGTTACAAACTTGCAAAAGCATTATACTCCATATAGCGAACATGGAATTTGGATTGTTAGCAGTACGAGATACTCTTAACAACATTGATTTTATGTTATAAACTTGCAAAAGCACTATACTCCATTTAGTGAATACGGAATTTGGATTGTTAGCAGTACGAGATACTCTTAACAACATTGATTTTATGTTATAAACTTGCAAAAGCATTATACTCCATATAGCGAATATCAAATTTGGATTGTTGGCAGTACGAGATACTCTTAACAACATTGATCTTATGTTATAAACTTGCAAAAGCATTATACTCCATATAGCGAATATGGATTGTTAGCAATGAGTACGAGCTATTCTTAACAACATTGATTTTATGTTACTACCTGGTACATATTCGGCTTGGTGTGCACAGGCTTAGCACGAGATGCTCATAGCATGAAACCTCAATACTATTGTGAGCTAGCTTTCACATCAAGAATGATATTATGGAAGCACATTTCAACTTGACTCATTTCCTTTTATCAACTAATGTTGCACATGACCATCACTGATATAAAACACCAGCCACAAAAATGCCATTATACTACTATTCATGACTGCTGTTTAGTTGTCATTTTTAACAGACTAATATACCTAATTAAAAGAAATCACGGTGTACCAGATACTCGGTGACTTATCTAGCACTAGGTGGCTTACTTATCCTGACACAAATTAATAAATGATATCTATTTTGTAAATTAAAACAATAAAGCAAAACTGTTATTTTTACAATCGTTCATTCAAATACAAGTACCTACAAGATACTTTGTTAACTTGACCCTATGATACTGAATCTGAAAATAATGACTGACGTCAAATGCTACCTATACCTATGGCAACTGTCGATTTTAAACATATAAGTGATATGGCACAAACCCATACAAAGTACTACACCATGCTCCCACATAATACATATTCATCCTATTCAGATTCCGCTAACCAAGGGATTGCAATATTCTAAAAACAAATTGTACTGGTTACTATATTACCCATATCATGGGGAAAGCAATGACTGACCCTATGCTTATGAAGAACATTTATAAGACAAATACAAATTATGAACTGACTTGGCTGATACAACAAAGCCACCTGGCAATGCCCACTACCACTAAATTAAAACCAGAACAAAAGTAACATCATCTCTAATTGACATGAACTTTAATTTATCCTATTTGATAAACAGATACAATAACAAACTTTAGTACTTACACAATTTGATAGCTTCAAACAATAACAATTAATCAATAAATACCACAATATCAAAATAGAGAAACTTAACAGTTCTATTGAGAAAAAGTAAAACAAGCACAATAAGAGCTCATTTATTTACTTATGTAAATAACAAAATAAAACATCCAACTACCAGGTCAATAACAGGAATCACACCATTGAAAATTTTATGATTTTTATGTTTTATTTAACCTAATTGGTTGGAATGGAGTATGTCAGTAAAATAAATGAATTATTATCATGGTGAATCCAATGATATTAATCATTGGGTGGATCTCAACAATAACCCGACTTACATTTTACACTCCAAAATAACAATTCAACAAGACTGATATGGAATAAATGCTGATAAAACAGTTAATTCCTCTGATTCTGTTACTGGTTGTGGACATAGACAAGAAAATATTTGATAGGTACCTATCAAATTCAATACTTCAACCTCTCAATATCATCACAGAACTTAATGTGATAAATATATTTCAGTCCCGAACAAAATATTAAATTCAGTTTCATTATGAACCAAAAACTGTTGAGACTACCTAACCCATCTAGAGCAGTAAGAATTCCACCATACCATATTGAAGGGAAATTTCCCAATAGTAACTATATATGTATAATACAAACGAAATTTTATTTAAATTTTGTACACTAATCAACTATAGTTTAACAAACTAAAATAGATAAGTATTATATAACACAGTACTCACCTTTATGAAATCATAATATGATTTATTTACATCCTATAGGTACTCCTATCACTTGGACCATATAAAAGATACCATTACGAGATAATCAATACCTAAAGGGTTAATTATAAATATACTTACTTTCAATACCTTCAATATTAGGAATTTCATACTTCAACAGTCTAATTATAGTCCTCAGTACCTACAAAATTACCAGTAGTGAGTGACACTTACGGAAAACAAGGTCTTCTTCCAACTCAAGCTGACTATTTATTTGGGCAAAATATGAAAACAATGATAAAACATAAATATAAATACATTTATAAGTACATATAAACATTACTATAAGTACATTTAAATGTCTGAGCTGGAAAATCAACAAAACGAATTGTTAGGCCTGAAATGTACCTTGAAATGCCTGTATTAAAACAAAATTAAAATAAGTACTAGTGAACTTAGTCGCATTACATAAAATTACGCCCGTATCTCCCGTAGAGCTGGGCAGAGATGGGTGATCTTATTCAAAGGTTATAAAATCAAAATGTCTACATTTGATTACCAACTACTAGCCTAAATATTTAGCAGTAGATTTCAATGATAATTACAACACTAAAGTAAAGTTATCAAGGAAACAAATAAGAGGGGGGGGAGAGCAGCATTGTGAGAACAAAGTAGGTATTAATAGACTGTGATTAGAACAAGATTTGGGTACTACCTATACAAAATGCAGGTACTATGAATGAATCACCTACAAAATAGCTTTACCCTAAAACCTGCGATCTGCTCACTAAGTGCATATCATAACAGGGTTAATCATACAACTCCCTCACCTAAAGAATGTAACTCATTACATTACACAATTCCAATTTTGGACATATTACAATGTTGAGGGAAAAGAAGTTCATATCTTGGTCTTCCACATCTTTTTTACCGCTCCCCTTTAAATACTTCTAAAATGAATCTAGGCTTTCGATTCTCAACTAGTCAAGTAATGATTGCTAACAGAATGTGTGAAATTCTTATGGAAAGTAATATAATTGAGGGAAAATCCTTATTCATTTGAAATAGACTCTTTCACTTTTAATTTCAAATGTCTCTTCTATCCAGGGAACAATCTATTGCCCTTACTAATTGACGCTCACAAAACTTCAAGCAAGTTAAAAGCTTATTCCGTGCTCGCAATTCTAGTTTCCAAAACACCTTAATAACTAAAGCTATGGCATAGTTTGCACTGAAATAATAGGGTTGAGGTAGGTAATTGGTTCGGTAAAAAAAAAAAAAAAAAAAAAAAAAAAAAAAAAAAAAAAAAAAAAAAAACAATACAATTCCACAAATGTTAACCAAAGACCTCACCGCTTATGCCATATTACTTAAGCTTAACTTCTAAGGACTTCACAGACATGGTATCCCTTAGTCAGATCACTTCATAACTAAGAGACTTGATATTAAGAGAAGACTCTTTATTATACTATAATAATAATTTTTACAATTAATCTTCAAGATTCTTCAAGCTCGTCTTCTGTTGGGACTTAATGCGCAATTGCAATTCAAGAAAATTATTGAGTTTATGAGCATATTGCAAACTCACACACATTAAGCGCAACACCATCTCAAATAATTTAATTATTTACAGGAAGATCTGTGACTACTATTCTCAATCAAAGTACTCAATATCATAATTATATACCCCTGTTCCGAATACAGAACAAACTTAGAGCTGGCATCTATTGAGTTAGACACAACGTCAATCGACATTGTGTTGATTATGCCTCATCATTACTGATGAACAATACTAGTTAAATATTCCAAATTAAGCAATGTTATTAAAAATAACAAAAGTACTTAATAAATCACAATAGGCCGTAATTTATTAACTAACTAAATTATTGCAGACAACTCTAAACATCTACTGTGTTTAATTAATTATATTTCAGTTCGCCGCGAAGTAAAATTGGGAATCAAACGAGCTTACCTGTTAAGCGAAGTCTTGATTCTAATTTTATGAGCGGCGAACTGAAATATAATTACCCACCCACCACTAACAGCCCCAAAGCTGCAATAATTAGTCTACCTAATTCACTTATCCTTCCAGGAAAACCTAGTGAATGTAAGTATACGGAACTACTCTGTACAGAAAACAGAGCTAGTTCCTCTTAAGGATCTCTAAAATAAGTGACAGTAAGTGATGTTGCCAGCAGAGGAGAATTCTATAAAAATTCAAAAAATTAAAATATTCACAATATTTTATCTCTAAAATAACGCGATGTTATACGATGCGTATAGAAATACTACTGTGTTTAATTAATTATATTTCAGTTCGCCGCTCATAAAATTAGAATCAAGACTTCGCTTAACAGGTAAGCTCGTTTGATTCCCAATTTTATGTCAATTTTCCATACAATGTTTGACAGTAACTAGAGATTTCAACATGTTTTGTCGTAATGTTTCGCCAGTGCAAACGCACAGTTAGAAGACTATAAGTGTAGCGGCACACCAGGCGGAACGTTCGGCGACGGAATTATCGGTCGTAACTCGTAGTATTCGGTTGGCATGACACACCAAATGCGCCGAACGGTCGGCGGCGTTACGCGATGTAACTTTCGAGTGATGTGTCATAGGTAACCTAAAAAACACTACGAGTGTTTTCAACCGAACCTTCAGCGCCGAACGTTCGGCAGGTGTGGCGCAACCCTAAATCAACATCTACTATCGAAATATTAGTGAAACAAAACAAACACCGTAATCACTTTGACAAATAAATCCCGCAAATGTTTGAATGAATTTGTCAAAGTGGATTGTTTGTGAATGCTTACTGTGCGTTTGCACTGGCGAAACATTCCCAACAAAACATGTTGGGATCTCTATTTTCTGTCAATTTTCCATACAATGTTTGACAGTAACTAGAGATTTCAACATGTTTTGTCGTGATGTTTCGCCAGTGCAAACCCACAGTTACTGTGCGTTTGCACGCGAAACATCACGACAAAACATGTTGAAATCTCTAGTTCCTGTCAAAATTTTTATGGAACATTGACAGAAAAAATAGATAATCCAACATGTTTTGTTGTGAATGTTTCGCCAGTGCAAATGCAAAGTGAGTTTGGTTCAGAAAATTCGACAACATCGCGATACAGTGTGAGAAAGCTTCACGTGTGTCACCGACGCGACGCCGACGGCAGCGGCGACCAGAATAAGTTGGCGAACTGAAAAACCGCGTATGCATGTCTATCACCCCCTTTAAACTAACGTGGCATCTGGCTATCGTTCGCCACCTAACCAAAGAAGAAGAAGAAGAAAGTGGTATAAACAGTGTAGACCTGAGGTGTAGACACAAAGAAATATGATAGGTAAGTAAGTTTTGACGTTGAGCGAGCACTGTGAGCGCGTTCACGAGCGTAAGCCCGCAGTCATGAAATCTAAATTGGAACGCAAAATATTGATGTCAGCGCTGCACGCTGTGAGCGATTTTCAAATATAATAGTGCTCTGTGGCGATTTTTCTTTTGTACAGACGCCAGCACATCAAGTTACTACAATCTGTCAAAGGACCATGACAACATATGCCCTAACCATGTCCAGCGAATTCATATTTTTAAGTATCCTTCATTTATTCAAACTAGATTTTAGATAATAGTCTAGAGTCAATCAAAGGTATTTTTTAAGATTGAATAAAAATAAATATTATTTGTAGTTCCGGTTACATTTTCGGTTTAATGGCGACGATAAGTGAAAGATTACAGTTCATTCTGTTCATTCAGTTCATTCGGCCAATGTGATCAGATGAGTGATAGGAGAATACCTTATTTTTGAGGTACAGGAGATAACCATGGAGGCCACCATATTATCCACAAGTAACACAAAAATCACATACAGTTTTAGTTAGGTATTGTGAATTCGTCACTTACAGAAGTGCACAGCACTAGCAGAGAACTTATTCTTTATAGGATGTATTCTATATTGTTTGAATATGAATGATGTTACCAAGATATTTTATTAATTAAAATATATTTTGATTTATAAGTTCTTTTGTAGGTAGATAATAGTAGGTAGGTTGGTGTAAGTAGTATTTTATCCGAAGCAGATTCTTGAAAAGGTTTTGGGTAAAAAAATACAATTAACTGGAAACACTGATTGTAGGTGTCACTCTCTCACATTCACTACGATTTATAAGTCATTGCATTCACTCGATTGTCACTCGTCGCCATAGAAACCTACTGTTACATTCAAACTGGTGCTCTGTACGTGTGGTATTGTTTGTTTGTTAATTTATTGTTTATTTAACACTTACCCGTACGTTTTTTGCACATTTTAGCTCGATATACATATTCTTGAAAGCGATATCTCATTGTCAATTTTGGTTTTTCTACTGGACTTACGATACGTGTCAGTTTAAAGGTGAAATACGATGTTGCTGTGCTGAGTTGATTGAAATCATGCATCAATGTTTCGGTACTACAAATGTGTTTTGCGCGTGGATCAGTGAATTATCCGTGCTACTGCAAAGCATGTTGAGAGAGTACAAAACAACATGACGTGTTGAAAAGAATTCAGTTCCCTTCAAAGTGGTTAAGCTAAATGGTGGTGGGACTAGGTTGTTGGGACTGGCTATCTCTTCACTGCCTTGGCTTATATTTATTAAAGTTTTGAAATAAATGCCTTAACATTGAATAAAAAAGGGGTACCTACGTTCTTTTTGAGAGATTTGTTTTATTTTCCTCTACACTATATGATCTGCTTTATTAGTACCGTATGTGGAATACTCCCATAAGTTATAAGCATCTGGTAGGCCCACTCCTGATATTTAAAACTATCCTAAAGCATCCTTTTCACCAGAGATGTGCTAAGCAGCTTAGCGATCGATCCAATAGGATTATTTGATTTTCATAATCTAGTACTTATGGTTTAATTGGGGTATTATGGGTAAGTACATCGTTCTCACCACAGTCTTGGTACATTTCAAGCTGGCTCCAGCTGCTGCCGGACCTAGTGACGAGTTGTGCTACAACATTTAGTTATTTATGTTGCTAAATCTAGTCGAGCACTACTAGATTATGTACACCAATTCTTATTTAAATTGAAATTCGATATTGAACTAATTGTTTATGAAAACGCCTGACAGAAAATGATTAGCAATCAATCGTTTTTTGAAGTCAATCGAATGAGCCGTTTGGCAGGATAAGTATTTTTTTTATTACGAAATATACAAAAAAATTACCATTAAATTAAAATATAGTAATTGTTTCAAAATCTAGGTCTCATGTGCTTTTAAATGCACGATGTGTAACTTTTGGACATGATTGTTTTGGTTAGGGTATGCATGTATGCTGCTTTGGTCATGGTCCTTTCTTTAATAGATTTTCAACTTTATTGCTAAAGAATAAGGTTCAATGTTGATTGGGCAAGGGGTTTGAAGATTTTGGCCCTAAAATCTGCCACCATTCTGTTTTTTTTTTCAAAATCGAGGTGCCCAATAAATGTCATATAATAGGGTATTTTACTCTATAACAGAAAAAATCTAAAAATATATTATTGAGATAGTTTAGGCAAAAAGCAGTCTGAAAACGATAGTCTTAGTTCATAAAATAGCAAACTAAATTTTTAAATTCAATTCAAAGGTTTCAGCTTTTTTAATCTGTTTCATAACACCAAATAGTATTCGCCATGTTATTACGTCTTATGGCTATGTAAACTTAGAAGTGTCAACTGTCAAATATCAGTGTACAATCCAATCACTGCATTTGTCTATACAGCCAACTGACGTCATGACAACAGAGCAATATGGCGTCCACTGCGTTCAGCGTTTCCGTCAAATTACGCGCGAAATTTGAAAATGAAAAATTTAAATGCATTTTTATGGCACTTAACGATTGAATAAAAATTTTGTGAATTTTTTAGTGGTACATTAGCACTACAGAATCCAATTGAGACACTTTTCAGAAATGGGTGTAATACCCTATTGGACAAAGGACACTTTTAAAACCATAAAACTTCATGTAGCATAACATTATAAAGCGTCATGTTTCTGAGATATTCAAAGATAACTGTGCGTTTGCACTGGCGAAACATTCCTAACAAAATATGTTGGGATCTCTATTTTCTGTCAATTTTCCATACAATCTTTGACAGTAACTAGAGATTTCAACATGTTTTGTCGTGATGTTTCGCCAGTGCAAACGCACAGTAATAATAACAATTTTTACAACGAATTTATTTATTTATGTTGTAGTTACTTCATGTTGATTAAGTTATTCACACATGAATTAATTGACTACACCTAGTGGATAAAACATAAGATTTTTTAAGGTGAAAGCGTCAGGGTAGGCCGCGAAATTCAAATTTTCTTACGTTTATTGCAATTTGCTCGTCAGTATCATGTTGTATGTTGATATAAATATAATTTGCGACCGTATCAAATGTTTATTTATAAAATTATAATCATAGAAATCATCAATACAACTCTATAAGTTCATGTAATCCCTTTGAATTACTAAAATCATGACATTTGGGGATTATGCTAACCTAAGGAGTTGTATTGCTGATTCTAATGATTATAATTCTGTAAACCCATATTGGTTACGCTCGCAAATCATATTTTAATCAACATAAAACCTGACACTGACCTGCAAATTGCAAAAAACCTAAGAAAATTTGAATTTCGCGGGCTACCTTGGCGCATCCATCATATTCGGTATAAATAATATCATCCAAGAAGGCAGCGGGAGGCTGATAGGATTTTCTTGGTGTCGTGCCCATGCCATGCACCATATTATAACACATATACCATATAACACACGTCCTCATTCGGCGGAGGGTATACATACGGGGTGGCTGGGACATCGACGCGAAGCCGGTTACCATGGATTCAGTACATGATTCTGAACGCCCCAGCGTTGAAATTTTTCGTCGGTTATTTAAAAAAAAATCAGCTGTTTCATAGAAAAGTGCAATACCTACGCGGTCAAAATGTATGGAACAGCTGATTTTTTTTTAAATCATGTAGGTACTGAATCCATGGTAACCGGCTTCGCGTCGATGTCCCTGCCACCCTGTATATTTTTGTCTCTTTCGCTCTTAACTAAAATATTACCTTTAAATGATGCAATTATGTTTTCATAATTCAATATACTTACCTAAAGGAAAAAAAAAACAAAAATTTCCTTGTTTCAGGGTTCAGTTTTCAACTTATATTTTGGTGAATAACTCCGAAACCTGACGCTTTAGGATATTATGTCATATGATATTTTTTGTTTGTAAAGTGTCCTCTATCTAAATATATAACTTTCGATTTTCTCCGCGATTCTGAAAAAAAAACAAAATGGCGGCATCGTGTTAGGGCCACCCTCCATTCAAAAATCTTCAAACCCCTTTGACGGATTGGAGTAGGTTGATGCACGATAATTTTGACCAAAAAACGATCATTTCGACGTGGGAACTCGATAATTTGACTTTTGGAGTTGGCAAGACTGGTTGTGTCGTGTTCGTGTGTGATCAGTGGATCAGTGTCTGTGATACTTGTGACGATTTGCTTTATGTAGGTATTCTGTGCAATTCTGTGTGGTTGTGTTGTGTGTGATAATGTGATTATAACGTCACTGTCACTGATTGATTATTGCTGATTGCTGTATTCGTTAGAAAATTGATGTTATTTATTACGTTTATTCAACACATTTTAATTGGTATTCTAATATAATTAAGGTAAGTGAATGTGTGACTTTAGTCAAATTAAATTTATTTTCGTGGAAGCCTGTAATAACCCTAAAATTGCCAAAATGCCTATTATTTGCCGAAACTGTTTTGGGTGATGTATTTATTACCTTTCCTATCGGTTCAGCACACGAACTGTAATAATTATGAATTTCAATGTTTGATACAGCACATAATTACACTACAGTTTAAAAATATGTGGTTGATATACTAATGAGATTCCATTGTAAAGTGTTAACATTTTTATTTGAAGAAATGCCCAATTTGGAATTGATACAAACATTGTCTGGCCATAAAGGCATTGTCTGGAATGTGTCCTGGCATCCTCAAGGGAAAATATTTGCATCTTGTGGTGAAGATAAAACCATCAAGCTATGGAGCAAAGAAGGCCAGGACTGGACAATAAAAACTGTTCTTGTGGATGGACACCAGCGGACCATCAGAGAGGTGGCATGGTCTCCATGTGGCAACTACCTGGCTTCAGCTAGCTTTGATGCAACAACTGCTATTTGGGATAAGAAAAGTGGTGTGTAATTCTTTTCCCTATGTTGATAACATGAAATATTGTTATACAAAATTCTAAAATACCAAATACTGTGTTCATAGGTCAGTTTGAATGTAATGCAACATTGGAGGGCCATGAGAATGAAGTAAAGAGTGTAGCATGGTCTCCATCTGGTCAACTGTTGGCAACTTGTGGCCGGGACAAGTCTGTCTGGGTGTGGGAGGTCGCTGGAGATGATGAATATGAATGTGAATCTGTACTCAATGCTCACAACCAAGATGTCAAGAAAGTTTGTAAAGATACCTCAATATTTTAATTTATTAATAAATGCTCTATGTTTATTCATAAATTATTCTTTTTATAGGTAGCTTGGCATCCTTCACTAGACATCTTGGCTTCTGCATCATATGACAACTCTGTCAAGTTGTATAAAGAGGATCCAGCGGACAATGACTGGAGTTGCATTGCAACTCTGCAGTCTCATGATTCCACTGTATGGAGCTTAACCTTTGACAAGACTGGAGAGAGACTTGCCACATGCAGTGATGACAGAACAGTAAAAATATGGAAGGAGTACAAGCCTGACAACCAGGAAGGTGTCATAGTAACTGATAGAGAGTCTGTTTGGAAATGTGTCTGCACATTATCAGGATTCCACACTAGATGCGTTTATGATATTGCTTGGTGTCACCACACTGGCTTCCTAGCAACAGCGTCTGGTGATGACATCATAAGAATATTCAAAGAAAGTGAAGACTCTGATCCTAATTCACCAACATTTGATCTTGTTTGCACTAAGTTGAATGCACATTCGCAAGATGTAAACAGTGTGAGATGGAATCCAACAGGAAACAAAGAACTGCTCTCTTGTAGTGATGATGGTGAAATCAAAATATGGAGTTTTTCTTCTGACTAGATCGCATTAGTTTATAAGAATAACTGTTATTTGTTGATCGAGTTACTGCATCAAATTATTGATATATTATTTAGTTGTGTAGGCTTTAAAAATATTGGGGTTTTTCATAATAAATGAATATTATATTTTCTCAAGTGGTTTTCTTTACCTCAGGTTGGGAACTTGGGGTTAAATTTATGGTTTATAAATGGCATAACAGGCCTGCTTCCCTATTTATTTTGATACTCTCTGGTACTGGGCTTTTACAATTCTTTTCCATGCATGGATTTCCATTTCAGTTCACATCTGATGTTTTTAATAGTAGGAAAACACATCTTCTCACAGAAAAATCTCAGAAGGCTATATTCAACATCAGCTACCATCAAAATGTATACGGGAGAGAAAATTGGTGTCCCTTTGAAGAAAGTTACATCAGTTTTAGAAAAATTTGCTTCAAAACAACTTTCTGAAAGTTGGGACAATACTGGTTTATTGGTGGAGCCTTATACTGCTAGGTATATTATAATTTTTTACTCTAATTAATTTTATGATAATTATTTTGATGAGTTCATTAAATATTTGATTGCTGTCCTGTTCATATTGAACCAAAGGCTTATCATCAGGAACTATAAGCATGTTGTCTTGGTTTCAGGAATATAACAAAAGTTCTACTAACTAATGACCTCACAGAAGATGTTGCACTTGAGGCTAATGATAATGGATGTGAAATGATTATCTCCTATCACCCTCCTATATTTGCTCCAATGAAATCTGTGGTACAAAGGTATGTTCAACTCCAAATTGGATCGAATTATTTGAGTAAAATAATAACTACGAGCAGTGGTGGCCCAGTGGTAACGGCCCCGACTGAGCAGTGGTGGCCCAGTGGTAATGGCCCCCACTGAGCAGTGGTGGCCCAGTGGTAACGGCCCCCACTGAGCAGTGGTGGCCCAGTGGTAACGGCCCCCACTTACGAGTTGTAGGTCGTGGGTTCGAACCCAAGCAGGCGCTTTACTTTGTGTAAATAATTTCATCACCACTGCTTTCAAAACGGTGAAGGAAAAACATCGTGAGGAAACCGGATTGTCTTAGAACCAAAAAATTCTCTCTCTCTCTAATCTACCACGCGGGCCCAGTGCGGGTTGGTAGATGTCACATGTCTTCACATGTGACATCTACCAACCCGCACTGGGCCCGCGTGGTAGATTACAGCCCACTCCCACTCACAGAGAGAAGGCCTGTTTTCCCAGCAGTGGGAACATTAATAAGCTGATGATGACTAACAACTAAATAAAAATAACACATATTCGTGCAATTTTTCCAGTACAAAATAGACTCTATATGTATGGGAATAAAGTTTTTGTAGTAAGTAGCACTATTCCGCCAAATGAAGTGCCCACACAATACAGGGTGGCACAGACATCGAGTCGCAAGCTGTAACCATAAATTCAGCACAAGATTCTAGACCCGAAACAAAAAATCCGCTGTGTCATAGAAAAGTGCAATACCTTTGCAGTCAAAATGTATGGAATTATTTACCAATAATTTTTTTGAGGTAAAAATAAGCGCTGGTGTTTCAGAATCATGTACTGAATCCTTTGTAATAGGTTGCGCGGCGATGTCGCTGCCATCTAAAGTATTTTTTATTTTTGACTTAATGTTAAAATACTGATTTCTTTACAGTGCTTGGAAAGAGCGTATTGTCTCATTCCTTTTGGAGAAACAGATAAGTTTGTACTCCCCACACACAAGTTGGGACAGCGTCCGCGGCGGCGTCAACGACTGGTTAGCTAGTGCATTTAATGTCGAGGAATCGAAGCCCTTGATCCCTGGTGCCCTTAACCCGCAAGTTGGAGCTGGAAGGTAAATTAATCATAGCTAATATTTTATATTATGAATGCGAAAGTGAGTTTGTTTGTTTTGGTACGCTTTTAGGCTGCCTGTCCACCGGAGCGGAGAGGAGAGTAGAGGAGCGAAGATGTGTCAATATTAACCAATAGAATCAAAACTCCGCTCCAGAGGTGCGATTCTATTGGTTAATTTTAGCACATCTCCGCTCCTCTACTCTCCTCTCCGCTCCGGTGGACAGGCAGCCTTACGCTTTGGAAGTTTGGCACATGGGTAGACCATGACCTAGGTTAGGACTTAGAAAGAAAAAAAAAGAAAGAAAGAAAGAAAATACGTTTATTTGCGGTAAACATGACGCAAGGAAAGAAAAAAAAAACTACCTAACTAACTTTCCTCTATGGGTTCCTCTAAATATATCATTATTTTCCCAATACAGGATTCAATTCCTATGGATATATATATCGTGCTCTACAAAGTTTATAGGTGTTGCACAGTTTAGGTGTGTGCGCGATGAGAGATGACCTAATGACCGCCGCCCGTGCTTGCGAGTTCTATTGCGCAAGATGCCATATTTGATGGAAAAACTCGTAATAATTTGATGACAAGTCGAATAATTATTGCGAGCTTTTCCATCATATTACATCAACTTGCGCTCGCAATAATACTTCCTAGTATTATTGCGCAAGTTGATATGCTTTACTAACTTAATTCTTCGAGTAAGTGCAACTGTAACTTACTTACACGGGACACCATGTAAGTACAGTCATGAGCACCAATATGTATCCACTTAGCAAAATTCAAAAGCGATTTTCTCGTGTAATATTGACTGCAACTGTGAGATAAGACCTATTTCATATTAATATGGGTTCCAAAATACTATATTCGTAACAACATAAAATAACAATCCACACAGTGGGAGTAAATCACTTTTAAAACTTGCTAAGTGTATACATATTGGTGCTCGTGACTGTACCCACAATATCTGCATGAAAATGTGTGTATGAATAAATCCGCTTACATTGCGTCACTACAATGACGGTCGACTTAACTATTTGACCCAGTCTAGTTCGAATAAATGATCAGATATTCCGCAACAATCGATTACAAAATGTGTTCTACTAATTGTTCTAGGTTGCTGCAACTTAAATCGAGTATTACTTTGTCGGATGCGGTTTTAAAAGTAAAGGAATTGACTGGATTACCGCATGTGCGCTTCGCTATAGGAAAGGGGAAAGAAATGTCGAGTGAAATTAACTCTGTGGCGCTGTGCGCTGGCTCCGGCACCTCAGTGCTGAAAGGAGCTGCTGCTGTTTTATACCTTACAGGTAAACAAGTCAATTTATATGTAGGCAATAGCTTGAAAACCCGTGTTTGCAGAACGCCGAACTTTACACCGCGACGAAAATTGGGGCGAATGAGGAATATTAAAACATCATTATTAATAAAAAGGATAATAATTTTTTATATTTTTAAATGTTTTTATAATTTTTATTTTAATATTTAAAAATGTAATTAATATGTTTAATACTGAATAAAGGATAATAATATTTTTAAGGATAATATATATTATAACAAGAATAATATTTTGAATATCATGTATGGGTAGAGACATTTGCCAATTACAAGTTTCAACAGGCCCAAGGTTGAACCTTGAGGTATTCCTAATTGAATAGACTTCCCTGACGTGTGAGAGTAGAGGAATACGTTTAAAAGCCTACCCATTAATTAATCAGAAATCTCGATTTAAATCGAAGTACTTTAAAACAAAAAACTATATTTACTCTTGTTACGCTTTCTGATATCTAACGATAAAAAAAATTGCAGGAGAAATGCTGCACCACGACGTACTCGATGCTGCACAAAAAGGAATTAGTGTCATCTTAACTAATCACTCGGATTCTGAAAGAGGATTCCTAAAAGGGTTTTCTACAAATCTTCAGAATTTATTAGATAATGAGGTACAAGTGCTTGTTAGTAAAGTCGACAGAGATCCTCTTGTTACAGTGTAAGTCACTTAAGTTTTTTAATATAAATTGCATTTGTTTATAAAATAAAACAACCGAATAAGTTCATTAATTGTACGTTTTATTATTATCTGCATACTGTTATTTCAAATGTTAGATCAACGGAAATACATTTAGGTTATTTATTTTAAATTATTGTTACATGTGAGATCATCGTTATCTTATTCTATCTATCTCTGAACACGAAATTACATAGCGCAAATAGGATTCAAAATATTTCGTTAATTTCTATGGTTCTTACGACTAGTAAAAGTAGTATTTACAATACTTGGCAAGACCTTTGTAAATGTACTTTCGTCTTCCATTTCCTATCTGCATAACTCAGTCCGTTTCGATCCTCTCGATGATCTTCTAGCTGCACTGAAAGATTTCCATTGTTTAAAGATGTAATCAGTTTATGTTTGTTAGAATTTTCGTTAGAGCATGCACACGACTTACTTACGCGGGGCGAGTTTGTCTACCGCTTTAATTTTAAACGCTTTATCGTTTTGACTATCTTTAAATATTTCTTTCGACGGTTTCTTCCGTTTTGGTGTTCCAAGGTTTGGAGCTATTTTGCATACAGATGAAACGGTTCCGTTTTTATCATCATAATTAATAACGTATTCTTTCCGCATATTTGTTTTATAACCGTTCGGCTTTGTGGCATAATCTTTTCCATTGCTCTTCGAGTTTACTGGAGGGATTAGCACTGTGTAATTTGAATCTTGTTTTTGTGATGGTTTTATAGTTTCTTTTGTAGACTTATCCCTAGATGAGTTTCTCTTACGATTACTGTTTACACCGTGGTTGTCATCGAGACTATCTTTAACTTGATGTCCTGCTTTTTTAACAATCATGCGACTTACGTCCTTGGATGTTACTTCGGGTACATCTTTTGTTGTAGGTCTTTGCAAGGACCTACTTCTATGATCTTTCTTTTCAATGGTCGATTTTTTCTCGTTTGAAGATTTACCTTCTCGAGATTTTCGGACTTGGCTGGATGTGTTCAGTTCCTCAGTTACCTTTCCTCGGATGTCACTAGCGTGACGCTGTTTATCACTCTTCTCAGCTCGTCTTGAAAGGGTATCTTTGTAGGCAGAGCGTGAGATGGTGTCTTTATTTACCGAGTGCTTTGTTCGGAGACTACTATCGGTACCAGAATCTGAACGACGTTCTTTTGTACGATCACTGTTACTTACATCAGAAGAATGAATATCTGCTGTACGTCCGGTTTTGTGTTTACTTATTTCCGTTTTATGCGATTTTCTTTGACGTGAGTTGAGTGAGTTGGCTTTTAGTTTATGGGTATCTCGGTTCTCCAACGTGTTGGACTTTTCCTTGTTAACGTTTAGATTGACGTATATTGGATTCTCGTCCTCGGATAAATGTTTTTCGTTGGTACAACTCATCTTTTCCATGTCATTTCTGGGACTTCCTTTTATTGATCGACTCGGACTAAAAGTAATCAAAATAGTTTGTTTTTAATAGTGACCACTAAGTATGTCATAATTAGTACATATTTAAATTAATTTAAATTATTTTGTTATTTGTTACTTTTTCAGAAAATGTTTTGAAATACATACCGTATCGATTGATCTTCGCGTTGATGAGACTTTTCCATTATTTCACGTTCACGTCTATAAGCCTTCGGTGGTGCGGAAATACTCCTACTTGTTGTTACCTCATCTTGTCTACGAAATTTAGTTCGACGCGTACAAGATACAACATCATTTGTTTCTAGGCTTTCTTTTTCAATAATCGGTTTGAAGACTTCAATTTCGTGTATTTCATTAGGTTTGTCTTCATACTTTGAACGTAGTCTCGGGGTTGGGACCGGAGCATAGTTGATATTTAAAGGTATGTTTTGATACTCAGGCGTCTCATCGGAATCATGTTCACTATTACATACGCTGTTTGAGACTTGTTGTATCAACTTGACGGACTGAAATATATTCTCAACGACATTATCATTGCGTCCCAATGTACTTTTAACATGGTTTCGACTTTTGTATGAATCTGTTCTACCGTGGTCAACACCGAAGTATGTTAGTTCACTGTCCCGTAGTTGCCTGGTTTTAGGCTTCCTTTGCGCTGGCGACACTTGCAGACCATTGAACTTAGCTTTAACATCGTCGATAGGATCTTCAGTGGCCTTATTGATTTTGATATTTGTTACCACCTGCTTCTCACGTTTTAAACTGTCTTGATTAGTAGGACCTACAACATATAAATAATTTAATATTTTATCATATTTATTTTACATTTATTTAACAAGCTTTTTATTAATATAATGTTAATATTTAAGCTTCAAGTTATTATTTAAAGTCTATGATAAACTAGCATGCAATATTACGTAATGTGCATAGGTACCTGCTTTAATTGTCCGTAAAACGTTGGGTTTCATTACAGATTGAACTGCTTCTCTCGGGAATACAGATTTCACTTCAGCGTTGTAGTGTTTCTCTAATTTCAATTGCTTATTTACTAAAGAAACTGCCGACAGTACAGACTCATTAGAAGAATCTTTGTTTAAAAGATCTTCTGATATCCCAAATGCCATGTTCTCTCCTAAAAGATATGGTTTGGGTTTCGGAATTTTGTTTTTGAGAATACTCTTTGTAGCTGCTGTATTCTCATCGGATTCACCAAACTCACTAAGACTAATATTTATAGGAGTGCCAACTCCATTGGACGTTGGGAAATCGTTCTTTTCGCCAAACAATGTTATAGGTTTGTCAATCATTTCTTGCATGGGCACAAAAGCACTTCGTCGTTTTCTAAAATCACTTGAGGGTGGAGGTTTCTCATCGGTAGCAATTATATTAACTTTACCCGAATCTGCGGTGAAATGTACTTCAGTTTTGCAGAATTCCACCCTTTTAACTCTTCTGTCACCTTCTTCAATCGTTTGATGCTTTTTGTGATACTCTTCTCCATCTGCTTCAATGGTAATAGGCAAGGTTATCGACACTTTTCCAGATGATTGCAAAGTTATATTGTTTTCTAATGGGTCCTCCATTACAATATCATGTTCTCGATAACTCTTGAACTTAGTTCCTCTGTAGTGTGAAGTCGGTCGGTTTTTGGAAAGCCAATCTCTAAAGGATTCTTCATTGTTATTTGTCTTTCTTTCGTCTCTAGGTAAATATTTATTATGTGTGTTGTCATCCAGTTGATCATTTACAATTTCCGTTGATTTACAAATGCCGCTATCGGTAGAAGATTCCATCGCTAATGTGTCATTACTGTGTGTAATAGTTTCGTCTAGTGGGGATGTGTCTTCAAAACTATAACTTTTTCTTCTTGTGTTCCATTCATTACTGCTGTTTAAAAGTGATTTATATTTAAGAGTACTTAAGGTTACAGGGGTGTCCAATAGTGGTGAGTTTCGGCTATTATTTCTACTACCAAATTGAATATCACTGTTTTCAGAATCGTAGGAGTATTTTCTGTGAAGGTTTCTACCAAGTCTTGAATCGAGATCGATAATACTGGCATTGTCAGTGGAAGATGACTCTTCACTTGGCATCCGAATTGAGCTTCCTTTGGTAGAACCTCTCCATTTCGAAGGTTCCGAGATTTCGAAATCATCTGGTTCGGTTACTTTATAATTTTCTGATTCTGCGATAGGTTCAGGTGATGATTCAAACGGGGTAGATGATATCTCCAATGGTTTCATAGGGGATGTTGGTGACTCCAGCATGTTAAAACCGGAAGATATAACCTGAAAAACAACGATTGTATTAAACAGTGCAAGTTACTAAATATTGCAAAATAATCCTTGTCGTTCAGTCGTTTTTAACGCCTTGTACTAATCGATACGGCGCTTTTGATGTTTATACTGTTTGTTTTACTTTTGCGATTAGTGTGCAAATATCGTTATCTTAGCAGTTATTAACATTGACCCAATAATCTAGAAACACATCCTTAGGCACTCTGACTTAGTCACATAAGACTTAGATTGTAGAAAGTAAGTACCTTGGTATCTTACATATTATTTCCGCCGGTTTGAAGGGTAACGGTGCCGGTGAGGTTTTATTACAGGCACATGAATTATTTCAGCTTTGTTTCTATAGGCGCGACTGCTAGTCACCGCGTGAGGTATCTGAGCAGTGGACACGGGGAAGGTAGACAATGGCCAAGCTAACTCAGTCTGCCAATTTTGTCAATGGCGCCCTCTCGCCTCTCACCGCTCTCACACCTCAGGCGGTGACTAGAAGTCGCACGCGGACAGAATGCCAACGTATACACGATGTCTATGGTTTGTTTATAGGGGACGGTTACCACTTAACATCAGGCCGTTAGATACCTTGCCATCCAATAAGACAAAAAGTATAGCATACCCTTCGTGAGGAGTGCAGCATGAAGGAGGCAGCGGGTGCCCCTGGGGCTGCGGACGAGTGATAGGCGGCGCGCATCACACGCACGCGCGCGCCCGGCCCGCTTGCGTGGAGCACCTCCATCGCACGCGCAATGCGGCGCGTCACGCCTCCTTCTGTCACCTGAAATTAATAACAACATAAAAAAATTATAATCGGGATAGCGAAAACCTTATAAGATAAGAGGGTAGAATGAGCGGGTTTCGAATCTAGGTACTGATTATGCAGTCATGGAATCCTGACTTTTTAGGAGAGCATGGCGTGGTACAAACAAAGACAGATTTCAAACCTAATTTATCATAAAAACAAAAATACTGTCGTGATTTAAGATCAGTTTGTTTATAAGGCGTGGACACCTGGGTACCTACTCGTACTTATATTGATGACTAATCTACCAGTTCCTAAAGTAACCGTGTTTGTGAATGTTCTACAAAATGGAAATATACTTCAAATATTTAATAGCAACTTGTCGAGTTAATCTTACCGTTGCTAGCAATTGAACTTTCAAAGTAGTGTATGAAATATTCATGACCAAGCATGTGATGACCTCAACTGTTATTATAACTGTTCGGCCAGTGGCTACAGTGCTTCGTACTTTATTTGACTGTAGTCAGTGTAAATCATTGTTAAAATGCAGTGTGTGCGTGCCCAAGAACTTCTTGCTTAGTCGTTGTGACGAATGTTGTTCGACTACTTTCGTGTCCTGCGGAACTGCTCGGGTATTGTTTTAGTACGATAAATACTTACTTATCGTACTAAAACTAGTACCCGAGCAGCTATGTTTTTAAACGTAATGTCTTAAACCCTTTTTTCTTTTTTTTCTTACTTAACAAACCTTTCAGAACAAAGGCATGATTGATTGTCATAAAGGCTGCGAGCTGAGTAACGGGTTGCGGGCGCGGGTTCAATCTTTGCACGAAAATATTTGTCTGGCCTACTGTGGACCGCCTACAGATAATATTGTCGCAGTACAAAGATACCATAAGACTAATATTTAATTTTGTTCCGGGTCTCGGTGTCTGCATGTCAGATTTTTGTTTATGAACGCACCCAAGACAAAGAAGGCGGCAAGAATAAGGTAGGTACTACTTAGTGGTTTTTTACCAACAATTTTTTAAATTAATGTTACGTTTATTGGTAAACATTTATTATATAAATACGAAGCCATTTACAAGTTAGTGTGTTACGCACAGTTGTTGTGGCCTTCAGAGGCATTAAAGTATGTATTTATTGTTACTAGTGACGTGATCCTTCTTGCGGGGGCGAAATGAAATTGCGGTGTGTTGTGATTGCGATCTTTTCAGTGATCAACTCGCTTTTGAATACATAAGTGGGTGTCAGAGACATTTAAATATTTGCATTGTAGCCACAGAACCACTTAATAAACTTAAGTTAAAATACTTTAACGCTTATTCGGAGATTTACAGAGGAGACCCATCCATATTACCGGAATAATTGCGTGCTTGCCCTTGACTTTGAATAACTAAAAACAGGACAAAAAAGGGTCTTGAACTGGCTGGATTCTTTGGAAATCGAGTTTTGGAAGGTTCGAGTTCGAGAAATACCTTTATTTTTGAACCTCTGTAACTTAATTCTATCTAGGTGCCTCTATTGATTGAATAGCATAGAACCGTCAATTGTAGGCCAGTCTTTGCCTATATGTACCTAAGCAACGTTGTAAGTACCTAATCATAATAATAATCATCAATAATATTTGGACAGATGCAGCAATAAGGACAATTCCAGTTAAATAAGTAGGTATGTGTTCACCAACCTTGTTAATGTGTAAGCATTCATAACTCACTAAGACAAACAAAAGCAAAAAAACCAAATTTACATATTAAATTGTTTATTTTATGTAGGCAATTTATCTGAGGTTTTTTGCTCTATTATTTCGTTCCATTTAGAGTAAAAGATAAAGCCTTATTGGCAGGGAGCACTGTCAGTTTGGAACCACGCAGCCTTTTACTATGAGCCTGATCAAGGCGATTTATTTCAGAAGATAAACTGACGTCATCTGTATAATCGAACGCCAACTAAAACCAGAAGGTCGCATGCGACCCACTATAGCGCTCTACAAGCTCTATGATAGACTATAGATACTTATATCTATATCGATACTTGTTTATTTAAATCGATACATAGTGGGCAAATAAAATCATAAGTACCTAGTATTTGATTAATGAAATAACCGTAATTACAAGTTACCAAAAGAGAATCAGTGCCTGTCAATTATTTTACAACCGGTTCCGTTGCCGCCACGGCCTAGTTTAATTAATTCATGAAGGTAATAGTGAAGTAGAGGTTGTTCGTTATGGTTTAGAACCTGAAAACTGATCATATAGTTAGTGTTAGTGTGTTATTAGCTATTCCTAGTAGAAACAAATTTAAATATAATAATAGTTCTGTACACAGAATAACGATAACTGCACGATCTATTGACACCCAGACGATTAACGACCGCACGTGGTTTTTACACAGTTAACGGTAAACTTGACAGACGTATTAGTATTAATCAGAACGCGCGAATTTGTAACAAATGCATGTTTTGAATTGTGAGAATATTTCCAAATGGAAGACGGAAGGCTTAATTTGGCAAGAGGGGGGAGGGGTCCGTGACGTTAGCGGTCGTCGACTCCTGCGCGGGCGTTCGGGCATCGCGCAATATCGATGTTTTATGAGAAATGATGCAGGAAAATCCACAAATCTGAACATCTTAGTTTCCAATGATTCATGTATCTTCTCATTAATATGGATTATTTATTTTAAAATAAACCAAGGAGAGGACAGGGGCGCGTCATAAACTCGGTATCGATCACGTAGGTAAACCGCGATTGTTTAGTTAGCATCATCATGGATTTTCCAAAAACTAATGAAGCCTGTGAAAGTTTAGCAAGCATGGTCCCCAATTTGTTAAAATCAATAGACAAATAAATCTATCATTTTCCGAAGGTTTTTTAAAATTAAAGTTGGTATCTTTAGATGAGGCGCTAAACCACCTACTTACATATAGTTTGACTTGGTACAGTTGGTACTGTACTGTAGGTACCTAAATTAGAACGTAATGAAAACATAAAAAGCGTTTTTGCTACACTAACGTGTGCCCTTTACGTGCATAACCTAATAGTTGCGTAGCGAAGCTCATCATTATGTGACATTCACGCAAATGATGATAAGTTGGCGTATTAATACGAGACAAACAACGGATAGCGCGGTGCAGCACAGCCTCGCGGGCCACGGCCTTTGCGCAGGATTTCCGGCAGTCTGCACACGAACCCGAATAACCATGTTGAGCTAACAACGCTTCGTTAACTTACTTACGGTTTAATGTAGTTAAGTGAGAGCGTTGTACCTAAGAGCTCTGGTAACTTACTGGTATAGCAAGCATATTTGTTTTCATTTCCATGTTTATAATCGTCACTATCCAATGACTCATAGGTTTTATTAAAGTTCAGAGACAATTGACGTTTTATAGTTTTCTGCTTGACGATATAGGAAATGCGTTAAGCAAACCGATCAGTAGCTTCCTCACGTCTATTTCTTCACTTTCACTGTTCGATAATCAAGCGTTGGGATCGAGATTACTATTGTGTTCACATCACCTTCCTGTTGTAATAGCATTTGTGATTGCGTTATTAGTTGCAATTATTATCTTCTAGTTAAGTGTTACCGGCTCTCATAAGTCATAATCAATCAGTTGATTTTCTTCTTAATCCCAGATTTGATTCATAATTTCGATGTCCTTCTGTACCTACATACCTATAGTTAGAGTCACTACACTAGCTTGCAAGGAATACAAGTTGGAATTCGGTTCACCCAATGGTAGGTACCGGTTTTTCATAATAGATCCTTTATCCGCGCTTTTGGTTAGACTGTCCAGTCCAGACCTTCAAGCCTGTGGATATACCTAAGCAGTGTCTTGCCCAGGTAAATGGCGCTTCCACTTTTCTATAGGTAACTTTATCTACCCTCAACTCATTAGTTTCTCATTTTACGAAATAGATTCTAAGACCATAATAATCTTGTCAGTGGAATCCTACTTAGCTTAATAACGATGCGGGCGACTAGAATTTATTTGACTTGGACTTTGCTTCAGCTCATAGAGTTTTTTTTGGGCCATTCTTCTTCAATGATTTTGCTATGCTATTATAAGTAACTTGATGTTAATAAAAGCTCTTAAAATGGACCTTACGGTTGAATTTGTTTGTTGCTTACGTCGTCATAGAACTTGCACAGAATAATGAAAAGCAAGTTGTTACGGAAACGCACAGGAACAATTAACGACATACATAACTGTTACATACGATTCTGCAAGACTTACATTTTAGTTTATCTCTTCCACACGAATTAAAGGAACACATAAAAAAAAACTTACTGAACTAGCTCTCAGACTGGTTTGTTTGAACATTACCTCACGACATTAAACCTTATGCACTGATACACAAGCCTCATTTTTTTTAAATTGAATAAATATCCATAATATAGCTCGAACGTCTCGTCGTCCTGAGTTTTAACACCGTAAAAGGAAATGACCACTTTAGCCTTTTGGCAATGACCTCCTGTTAATCGAAATGCCACAATCTTAACTTATTTACTTACATTATTCGATAGCTAGGTTCACTTTGTGTTTTAACTTCACATCTTTCTTTTATATAATATCTAAGTATGCAAATTAGAAAGCTTGCATCACGCGATACTGTCTAATTTATGCTGCTTTGTTTGAATTTTTCTTTAATTTATTGCACATAAATTATTTATAAGTTGTTGACAAACTTTGTGTGAAATTAAAATATTTTATATTGGCAAAGCTTATACTACTTAGGGGTTGTTGGACCTCACCTTGCCATATTCGGCGGTTCCAGCCCACTCTCGCCGCCATTGATCTGCCACTTCCATGTCAATGAGTTGGTGTGTCGTTTTTCGATAGTGCAGCTACACTCGGGAGCTCGGGCTCGTTCGATATAAGCGCACACGCACGTTGTTGCTGCGCGCCGGCACGAAGCCTACTGCCAGTCACCTCCACTGCCTTCGGCGCGCGAGACGCGGTACAGCCTCAGCCCACAAAATAAATTTAAATATCGCCAATTCGTCATTGCCTTCCGTTGACAAAAACCGTACCTACTTAATGTCAACGCCCACCGTCAGTATAAGGTACCTCTCACGTAGGAAGCGACCCACGCTTTATCGAGAGATAGATACTGCATTATGGAAACAAATGTAAGTATAGACCGTAAAGTTTGGTTATCTTTAGAAAACATTAAAATATACATTGGTAGAAGTCAGAAAGCTTTTTAGTCATCATAAATCAATCTTATTTCGTTCGACGTCCATATTATTTTTTTGTGACTGGTGACGGGTAGGTAGGTGTTTTCTAAGTTTATCCTTAGGTAGTCAAACCAGCCTTTAGTATAGGTAAACCCATGTTTTATCAGGTACGGACCGGTTTTTAGAGACACAGACGCTCGATATCTTTAGGGTTTACAAGAATAGGTATTCCTAAATTCAATCATCGGCCTACCGACAAGGACTAGGTACCTACCCACGTTTCAGTCCTTCAAACTGTGTGGAGTTTAAACGCTTTTAGAGACTGACTTTTGACACTTTTAGGTGTAGGATCAGCCATAATTCTATACCTGATGCACGAGTGTGATAAACTGATGACTGTGCGATAAAGTTACAGATTTAAAAGGGTTAAGCCAAGGAACAGGGAGAGAGCCTACGAAATATGAAAATATATCTTTTTATTTACTGACAGGTACTTATAATAAAATAGTACTTAACGAAGAATATTTGAACGTTTGTTTGTATGTAGGTATGTTCCAAAATGGCTCAAATACGGCTGAACAGATTTGGATGAAATTTGTCCTCACAGATATTTTATAACCTGGACCACATAGGGTAGGAACATAATTTTAATCCCGGTAGTAGATACGTTCCCGTAGAATATTTTTCGACATCCACGGGAGCAAAGTCGCGGGCAAAAGCTAGTTTACTGATAAGTACCAACCTACTAACTTATCTACAGTAACAGTACTTCAAGCTAGCTCACTGCATATACTACTTAGTCTGTGTTGCTGAGGATGAAAAACATACGGCCCTGGATAACGTTATCTAGAACATCATTCGTCATTAATTTCATTATAATTGTAGGTATGGTTTGTGTTCAGTTTTACTTAGGTATGTTAGATTCGTAATTTCACATCTAGTTTGGGACTTCGAAGGGAGCCCTATTATAATCTAGGTTACATACTTATAATTTGCAAAATACCATCTTCGGAAAGCAGTAGGTATTTCCATGTCGTATATTTACTTTAAAAAAAATATTTTGACCATTAGGTTTTTTTTTAGTTTGGTTTGTAGTTGGCAATCATCATCTATGGAGGCAATGCAATGTCAACAAATCGGGGATCAGCGCGGGGGGGGGGGAGGGCAATCATCATCTATGGAGGCAATGCAATGTCAACAAATCGGGGATCAGCGCGGGGGGGGGGGGTGAATCAGTGAGTATAATAATAATAGCCAGTGACCTTTATTTTACAACTTTTTTTATTAACGTTATTACATAAATACAATAAGTTCATCATACACACGTTTTATTTTCTCCAGATGACAGTTAATTACCTTAATTTTTGTTGGAACTAGTAATATACAGGGTGTTAAAGTTATTGCGTGCCATAGCTTCAGGGTAGGTTCAGTATCGATAAACGAACCGAGAAAAAATAAAATATCATTTAAAAAAAAAAAATTGCAAGATCAACTTTTTAATTTGTAGGTTTTAATTTTGAAGGAGGTAAGCACGCTCAAGTAGGAAAAAGAAATACTTGGAATTGTAATATTTACGTACCTAGTTACCTATCCTTCACTCGGCGTTATCGAAGTGTTCAGGCGTAGGTATTTCATTGCGTTCGATAGTAGGTAGGTAGGTAGGTAACTCTAGGAAATTATGAATTAGCATTTAAACAAAATAAAAACATATTTTAAGCAATTTTCTAATCAATTCTAAACGATCGCTATTTAATTAGTAGGTACTATATTAGGTTCATCTTATGATAATTATCGGTTTTTTTTAACTTTTTTTTAAGTTATTTTATTTTTATTTTTTACGGGTTCCTTTATCGATACTGAACTCACCCTGAAGCTATGGCACGCAATTACTTTAACACCCTGTATATTTAGTACCCAGTGGAAATAGTTACTACGTAATAAATATAAAATATTCTTACATTCAATAAATTACATAATGTTTCTTATTAATTTATTATAACAAACAAAAGTTATTTAGTATCAGTTTTTATAAATACCCTAGTGTTTTAGTGTTATACTTAACACTAAAACACTTAACACTCATTTCATAAAAAAATATTAGGGATCAAAAATAAGTAACTCATGATTTAAGAAATTCAATTGAGAGAATTGATCTATCGCCACATACCTAAGCGCACATGGATTCTTTTAAGGGTCAAGAGTTAAAGAATACATGTGCGCTTGTACCATTAAGGTTTTATAAAATTCTTTAGAAGAAAATTATTATAAAATAACTTTGATGATTATTAAACTATTATTTCTTTCATGATTAATTACTTGCTATTCACTTGTTGCCAGACATGATGTGCCAACCCCAAATTAATGGGGATGAGGGCAAGAGAATGATGTGATGATGATTAGTTAACTTGCCAGGAGTTTTATTTCAGAATTACTTCTAAGTTGACTAACATACAAATCTAATAAATTATTATCACATTTTCTTAATTCTAAAATGTCAAGAAAGGCATCACTTTTGAACTTGTTTCTCATGTTCACACATCTTCGGTACTTGGCAACCAAAACATCATGCTTTTGGCTGGTCATACAAAAGTTATAAAAGATTTTTTGCTCAGTATTATAACTTTTGTTGATACCATTTTTAAAATACCTATAGAATAGTTGTTCTTCATAGTTGCACATGTTTTCAACTTCTGTCCATTGTGTGGTAGTCAATCCAAACAGCAAACCTATTTGAGGACCTTTGACTGCACATGTTACTTGTCCTGATCTATCACTTATTCTTATAGTAGCACATGATGTTACTCTTCCTTTGTAGTTACTGATCTTGACCGACTCTAGGTTGTATTCTGTCAGCAATCCCCATCCCTTTGCGTTAAGTTTAAGTCGTTGTGTCTCAGTAAGTTTTAAAGAAACAACAGAGTTGTAAAAATTATCGTCAACTTGTTTCTGATTCATGGGAATCTTGCTGTTTATTTATTGGAAAAAGTGATGTGGGTTGAGTAACTGTGAGTAGCCAGTAGTAGATACTCACTTACTTATTGAATAATTATTGAATTCACTTGCCGAGTGCTGCAATACTTTGTGTTTCCGCTTTAGCCACGTATATTCAATGTTCTGTGCGTATAATGTTAATTCAAAATCAAAATAAACTTCAAAAACTTTCAAATTCGTAACCAACATTGACTGACATTGACATTACGCGGTCGGTGTTGTGTCACTGTGATCATGTTATGTCAAGTGTCAAGTCAACCATCCATATGTTTTTTCCATCTACGTCCTGATTGATTGATTCAGTGCTGCCAGTGCACTCTTTCAGTACTTGCCTGGCACTTACTTACAGCCTGGAATAAATATAATTTTATTACTTATTTTTCTTCGATCAGTCTGTTTTTTAATCTCGAGAGACCAAATTGACAAGTGCAAATGTCAAATATTATTTGACATTTGCACTTGTCAATTTTATGTCAAATAATGTGGCCAGCTTCATACTCTTACTCTTACTCACATGTCAGACAGATTGTAGTAACTTGATGTGCTGCTGGTGGCTGGTGTCTGTACTTGTTTATTACTGTTTTTTTGCGATAACATACTCGATACTGAGTAGTATCGATACTTTAGGTTCGATATTTTTATCGGTATCGATACTTTCTTCTGCGATACCGATATCGAGTAGGTATCGATACTTTTGATTTTTTGCGGATCCCTAGCTAGTGATTTTTTGGCGAAGCGCGATGGCCAAAGTGCTATGCCCAATTTTGGTGTCTGTTTTTTTGATCGCACACTAATAGCCTGGCCACAGCTTTGGACGGCTCGACAAGCGGCGTGGCGAGCAGCGCGGTGTGGGAACTAAACAGTTGCCGCTGCGAGCGGCGCGTCGTTGCATGCTCCATGGCATGCTTCTGTCTCTCAATACATTGACCAGACCTGGTATCGCTATTTGTTCTGCTGTGACTTAAGTTTATAATGTTGATAAATCTTGTTTTTAAATATAATAATTTTATCAGGTAATGCGAATCCTTAACAGTTATGTTTCTATGTCGCATAGATAATTTTTTAATTGAAGACTGAAATTGTCCCAACACTTACTTACGGCAAATATAAATGCACCTATATTCTGATTCACTTTGACTTTTTGCTTGTCTCGATAGACAAGTAAATATTGTAAACCCATCGGGTTTAAGTGAAGTCGGTTTGGTCTTTTTGGGCATCCGAATTGGGGAACTCCAAGCATGCACCCCGAGAGCTGGTGGAGGAAAAACCGACGCCACGTATGTCATGTGACGTCAGTTTTTCCTCCACCAGCTCTGCTCCCACGTGTGTTACACGACTCAACTCAGCAAAAAAATATTTTATAGTAGTAGGTAGCACCCAAGTTTAAAAATCATTGGTGGACTCAATCAATGACTGGGCGTTCCCCAGCTCAAATAGCTACTCAACCTATAGCTAGAAGCCTGGCTCATTTCGACTGGGACTGTTAGGGATAATACTGGTCAGGTGATGAAAAGCAGCTTTTGTCAATATGTTGGAGAGCTTCTACGCTTAAAACGTATGCTCCTATGTGTAGCAAATGGGTACTGTGGTGTAATCTTTAACCTAAACTGTCTTTGTCCAGCACCTGCCAGGTAGCCTGGTATTTAGCAAAACTTTTTCTTGATGATCGAGTAGCATACCGTACTATTTTTACTAAGAAAAACCGTACGTTACGGAGATTGTAGTACATCACTATACCAAAAACAGGTAACACTGGAAATGTCAATTTAGACACCGAAACAACACTAAAAGACTATTCGCGAGATGCACGCGTAGCATAGGGTTGCCAACCGTACTATAATATTATATAGTACTGTACTATATTTCGGGTCTGTGTACTATATACATATATACTGTGTATATATTGTATATACTGCGTATATACTGTTGAAGAAATATATAGTACGCAAAAATACTATATTTTTAACACCGAAATCTAGCAAAAAAAAACCTTCAATTTAAAAAATTATGAGCGTGCCTTTACATTTACTTTTGACTAATGCCGTATCATCTATACGAATTCGTTTTTCATTGCGTTCTGAACTTGTCAATAATGTCAAATTGACAACGTCAAACGAATTTTTGATCTGATAACATTTTTATTTGAGATTTTGGTAATTTGATGTTGTTCTTTCTTTTGAGAAGTTGAAGTCCTAAATAAATTAGTTATTGTCGCAGACTCGCAGCGATAACGAAAATGCGTCAAGTTCAAGTGCGCCGTTACTAACACCGCCAAAAACCGCCAAGAATCTCTTAACCGCCCCCCTGGAGAATTTTGTCTGAAAGGAACACATAACTGCTGCCCTTCATCATGCCACAGTACCCGCCAACCACCCCGCCATCGCCATTGACGCCATTGCCTCTGCCTGTGTCTAACTAAACAATACTCTTACGCGTACGTAAGAGTATTTTTTAGACAGTTTTCTGTAGTTTGTGTAGTATGTTTACTGGCAGCACTGAATCAATCAATCCATAGACCTAGAAAATATTCTCTACCTCAATGAATCAATCAGATGAATCAGACAGACGGTAACTGACATGAGCATGACAGTCGAAGTGACATTTCTAAATTGACATTTGACATTTGGGGGGACTTTGGAGGTTATTTTGGACGTATTGTGATTGTATTGTGCTTATTTCTAGCATTATATAATTTTTATACGGTCAGTATACTTATTAGACCATACGAGATTTCACTAATTGGATTCAATGAGAATAGGCTGGATTCACAAAGTAGTAAACAAATGGCCCGGGAAAAACACCCTTGGGATGTATAGGTTTCTTCCCATGTTTTTCGTACTTGGAGCCGCTTTAGAGTTTTCTATGATCAACTGGAAAGTCGGAGAAGTAAACTTTTACAGCAGTTTTAAGAGGAGGCAAGCTCACGATATAGTTGAAGAAAAGATAAAGAAATACGCAGCAGTTTAAGATGCCAGCTGGAGTGACTTGGGGTCAATATATTGCATTTTCATCGGCAGCTATGCTGTCTATGTTTGCAGGATCGCAAATTGTGCATCAGTACTACAAACCTTTACGAGATTTAAATGAATACATTAACAGGGAACTCAAGAGTCTACCAGATAATGTACAAGTTAAAATTAGGCAAGAATTGCAAAATGAAGGTGTGTTAAGTAAAAGTTAGAATCAATCATTGTAGTTTGTTAACTTTTGATGTATGGATATGATCAGTATGTAAATAAAGTTGTTATTTAAAAAGAATTAATATAATCTTTAATTACCATAACCAACATTCTGCTAACATACTCAATAATTTTATATTATTTTTGCAATTAACATAGAAAGTGAGCCTTTTGTCATTTACTATTATTTCAATTTAAGACTACAATCCTTATTTAGAAATATCTTTTGTGCTTAACTACAAGTGTAGAGTACAAGTTGTAGAGCAAGAAATGTCTTTCTCTGGTCCTTTAAATAAGTTTTTAATGTACTCATGTCTCAGATTTATAAGATCTTACTGGAAACTGGTTATGCCATCTCATACAAACTGTTTGACACATTATTAAAATTGACTTCTGTAGTCTGCCCTAACACATGATTGTGTTATTAAATCAACCCATTGACAAAAATAAAACAATTATAATTATTTGTAAAATGTATTATAGCTAGCTATAAATTTTGGCTCCACTCTTATAATAATATTTACAATAGGTAGGTACATTAATTTTAACAATAAACTTTTTATGCAATAAATTATCTTAAAATTTTATAACTACAATAAAATAGGCACTTACAAAAGTCATTTTTATAGAAATTAGATTAACAACTTAGTTATCTTACAAACAAAATATTACACATAATTACTAACAACTTACACTTTGTTATAAACAAAATATTACAAATAATAATAATGAAAATCATCTTGGTCTCAGTTAATTGAGTATTGTTAATAACATCATGCACTATTTTTGTCACATTGCAAATTAGTTGATGTAGTTGTACAACATGTACATTGACTACAGTATTCTTGATTACATCCCATATTCAACAATATTAAACATTTAACTTTGAATCTTAAAATTAGATAAAACACATTTTCTGTCATTTCTTTTTACAGTTAGTTTTGTATGGCGTATAAAGAAACTATACACCAAAAGCATCAAATGCAGTCTTTTAAAATGTAAAATATTGTACAACATTAGGTCATCTTGCTGAATTTGATATAGTTCGTCGAATCCAATCGACATGAGAACTAATGGAGTCGTATATGCGAGGTCTCCCTAATCCTATTTTTGTACAAGCAATGCGCCAACCACTGACTCCTTCCAGTGACCATTGCTTTGTTTTATCGTTGAAGCACATCATTGAACTGCCTGCATATTCCTCTTCCTGCAAAAAGTTAAAAGGTCTTATTATAGAGGCATTTATTGCTTGAGTAACTCCGATTCATATTTCTCTAGATACTTACGTCACAGTCATCCTGGTCATACAAAGGTTCGGCACATATTCCATTCACAGTGGCAATGCTGACATTCTCGCAAGTATTCATGGGACTGGTCACTACGTGAACCCTTTGCAGTTGGTCTTTATTTCTGGTCCACCCGAGGGTATTGCAGACATTTGGAGTTGCTTGTTCTACGCCGTTTTCAGGTAGACATATAGGTCTCACGAAGTCTGTCATCTCTACCGGTTCCTCCAGACGTACTAGCGCTAGCATACTCCCCTCTACCGGAGAACGGACCATGCCAACTATTCGCCTTTCCTGCTGCCAAGGTGTCGTGCTTTGTATACGCACTGTGCCAAACCTAGCAGTCCATTCAGCTTTTGGTTGTCCCTGTAACCATGCGGTAATAGCTAGTTTAGATTTTACCTTCCTGGTTAGGTAGGTACTCAAGAAAGAAAAGGAGAATGATAGGTAGTTTTTTACTCGTATTATCAGGGGACTAAAGGAAGGTATACTTACTTGGAAGCAGGAGGCAGTAGTGACGAGCCAAGAGGGGTGTATGAGCGCGGCGTCGCAGGCGTGCACGTGCGTTCGCAGAAGCGCGGCGTGCCACGGCCAGTCGCCCGGGCGAGCCGAGCGTGGCAGGCCGTCCACGCCCGCCACCGCACTGCCGCCGCGAGCCGATGTCACTCCACATTCTGGATCGTTAGAATATATAGGTAAAGTCTATGCTTCTCAGAACGTAGTTCGACATTGGTAAGCATATACTACCTACTATGGTGGAATAAAGTAGGGCTGACCTTTTACATAAATCAAAACTCACCTAAATGGTCGCAAATAACTCGTATCACTTTTCGTTCAGGACATTCACTTTTAAGGAATGATATTTCTGCGGCAAATGGGTCCACTATTTCGACATATTGTGGTTTTTCTTTCTCATCCTGGCCCACGTCTTCTGCATCAGGAACTACTTCAGCGCTAAATGAAGCCCTGTAATAAAGGTAATTTGTCTATAATTATTATATAAACACTTAAACACACATAGAGCAGTGGTGGCCTAGTGGTATCCAACGGCTCCGACGAGTTGTAGGTCGTGGGTTCGAACCCAGGCAGGCGCTTCATATGTGTAAATAATTTCATCACCACTGCTCTTGAAACCGGCATGTCTTAGAACCACAAATTCGAATACATGTGACATCTACCAACCCACACTGGGCCCGCGTGGTAGATTACGGCCCACTCCCTCTCACAGAGAGGAGGCCTGTGTCCCAGCAGTGGGAACATTAATAGGCTGATTATGTTATGTTATGTATCTAAACACACTTACTAAAGTAATTAAATGTCATTATTCTTGTTTTTATCTTTATATCAAGGTCTTCTGAGCTAGTATATACATATATGACCACCTACGCATAGATCTTTACGACTCTGTAAAGAAATAACAATAGATTGTGTTATTACTAGGTACTACTTCTATCCACAATGCTTTGTAGGTATGAATATATATAGGCAAATACTAATTAGGTAGGTATAACATTAGGTACCTCCTGGTAACGTGTCGTTTGTTAGATTTTTTATTAGCGACTTGATATACCAATTTACTGCATATCAAATAGGTAAAGGTGAATACTAACTTGAAGGTGAGCGCTTTACAGAGCGAGGCGGCGACACTGGTGAGCGCACGTTTGTCGTGCTCATAGGGAGCCGCGCAGATCTTGCCGTCGCGTCCCCCCTCCGCCCATACCGCGTACCCGCTGCGGCTACGAATGGCTCCCAGGGTTGACTCACTGTTCTCTCTTCGCCAGGATGACAGGGAGCGAGCAATCCAAACTGTGATTGAAAACACATGCGTTTCATTTTCTTCTGATACTTTTAGTTCCAAATCAATACTAAGATTAGTCGTGGCTAAAGAAATGAGGTATCAAAAAAGTAAAAAATTAACAATGCCTTTATCTGTATAGGCCCAACAATAGTGCCTTGTTGGAGTACCACAAGGCACTATTGTTGGGCAAACCACATTTCGTGGCAAACATTAATTTCTTCTTAACATGGTTTTCTTAATAAATATGTATCAATATAGGCCCAACGACAGTGCCTTGTGGAAGTCCTCAATTTCGAGGCAAACATGATTTAATCCCCCGTACATATGATTTTCGAATTATATAATGTATCAATATAGGCCCAACGACTGTGCCTTGTGATACTCCAATTTCGTAGCAAACCTTTTTTTTTTCTGGAGATGGTTTTCATAATAAATGTGAATCAATAGGGGCCAAGGACAGTGCCTAGTAGCACTCCTGAAGTTTCATAACAAGTCTTTGTTTCGTTATTTTGGAACCATATTCGATGCTATTTAGTTCGAAAAAAAATACGGACACATTAAACACTTTGGTAACCATTTTGGAAAAACTTACGGCATCCAGCTTCATCGCTACCATCAGGACAGTCGGGTGTGCCGTCACATCGCAGATGAGGGGGCAAACAGCGTGTGTGCAATGCGCAGCGTAAACCTTCTGCGCCCGCTGCAGAACAGTGCGCGCAGCTGCGCTCGTCTTCTGCTCCTGCGCAGTCGGGGATTCCATCGCACTCGCGACGAGATAGGGCGAGCCTTTGCAGGCCATTAGAGCATCCTGTAGAACATAAAATCAAATAATGTATGTTCGGTATAGTCTCCCATAACAATGATTTCGAGAAATCGGGATCCACGGTTAGGCAGGCTTTGCAATATTATTGCATTGATTAACTTACAAAATCCAATACATGCGCGATCAAAATGTAGAGAGCAATTACAAGTCATAAAAAAAAAAAGAGATTTGGTCCCAGGTCTCAGTCATAACTCTCATAGTGAAAATAATTATGTAAGAGGTTGTCCAGGTATTTTGTTTAGACTAATATAGAGAGAATAATACATGCAGCGGAACATAGAACATATACTTCTAGAGTTACCAAGACAGAAGTTAGAAGAAGAGTAAGGGATTGTATAAGGCACAGAAGTACGCATTTTGAACAATTAATAAACTCTAAAGCATACCTGGTTCAGGAGCACAGGACCCTGCGCCGAAGTAGTCCGGGAATCGTGCGCAGTCGAAGTGTGGTCGCAACCGGTCCGGCAGTCGCGCCCCGCAGCCCGCGTGGAAGGCTCGACAGTAGGCACGGCACGGCCGGACTAGACGATCCTCTGAACAACGTGGCTGGAGCATTTGACACACGAAATCCTGGAATATAGAAGATATAGTTAACTACCTTTTCTCTAAACTTCAAAATTATGGCATGGCTGTAATCTGTAATGCGGTTGGCAGTGTATTTGTAGGTACCTATCTCTCCGAAATCACAGCAGGCAATAAATTGTCCATGTAATTTAACAGTATAACCATTTAACCTTACACGTGACATGAGACAGTATTAAATCTAATTCTACGAAGCCAGACCTCAAGGTTGCGGTTTGGCATGTAACTATGAGGTTTCCAAAATCTCCTAAGTAGGTATCATAGTTTCGGACGGCGATATTTAATAAGGCTTTTTAATGCAATTGTAATCAATAGGTTACAGTTCCGAGCATTCGTCTTATTTCATGCACTGTTGCGATAACAAATCTAAATTTTTGCCGCATCGACGAACTAAGTGGGTATCTTATTGCGTCGGGTTGGAATTCGCCCCGACAATAATAACGATTTTAATGGCGGCAAATAGGTATCTAGGGTAGAGGAATGCCTAACTTTAATTAAATTACCTGAGCAAGATGCGAACATTCGGCATCAAGGAGTTCTCTGAAAGCTACTAGGTCTCTCATCAGCCCGTCTTTCGAGGTGTGTCCCACTAAGTTAGGGTACGAGGTGCTGTTGTACGGCAAGCTGGAGCATAACGATAGTGTCACTGGGGAGCACTCCCTAACCTCCTCCACCGCGTCAGGAGTCACCGCTTCGGTGGTAGGAGTTTCGATTGGTGTCATCTCTGTCTCTTTCAGCTGTAACGACGATATTACTGAGCTCTCCTGAAACAAATTAACAACAGTTAAAGTTAGTTGGTACCTGTAGGTGGTAGCTCGTAATTATTTAGTAGGTAATTTACACAGATATTTATGAACATCGCTCGGTCAGCTTCAGGGGGCCTACCACAACCTCTAAAAGCAGTATTATTTTAATCTTACTTCAGTGGGGGAAAGAGACGGTGCTATACGTCCTGTAGAGCTTCATCTCTTTCCCACACTAAAGTAATATTAAAATAATACTGCTTTTAGAGATGGTGGTAGGCCCCCAGGAAGTCTTGAATCAATAACCATGACAGACCACTTCCATATCTTCTTCCTATGTTACTTTCTCAAAATCGTTCGGTCGTCAATTCCTGTCTTACAAATATGGACTTCTTTGTGAGTCATGCTCTAGCTTCTCGGTAGCAGCCTCCCTGCCTTCCTGTATATGCGTCCACTAGTTCGAAGGATGTCGACCAAGGGAAAACGCCTAAATTGTTAATTAAAATGAATTAATTAATTACGTAATAATCCTTTCAGAATGCAGGTCTGTGCTCTCAAAACCTTGACGGTTGAAAAGATTAGCTATGTTTTTTCCATTCTATTCATTTAGCATATTATATTATCATGTAAATAAGTATTGACTATATTTGTGATATTTAATTTAATATTAATGAGAGGAGAGTCATTTTATTCAATGTCAACCCATGCACATTGTTGGTGATCGTAAAATGGCTGTAATGAACTATTCATTACAGCCATTTTACAATCATCAATTTTAACGATGCTATACATACTTATTTATAGGTATATGTTTAATGAATTGTAGTGCACGGGTGGTTAGGTGATATGGTGGTGGTCTATTTGATTGGGAAGTTGAGGCGTTAAGATGAAAGGGAATAAAATGAAAAGTATCTTCAAAGTTTCTGGTTTAATAATTTAAAAGCCACTCGATTGATCGATCTACGAGGTTACACTGCGCTTACCGAGGTCACTGCGCGGCTAGATGACATTTCTATAAGTAAGTACAAAAGAATAAAATAGTAACGAAGTCAAAAATGTATATAGTATTATATTTTTGAAAAAAGTAATCTCTACGAGGTGTAAGAACGAATCCGATGCCGAAAATTAAGTTTTAGATTTTTTTTGTCTGCTTGGCTGTTTGTTTGGATGTATATGTTCCGGATTGGCACAAAAACGGCTGAACGGCACCCTAATTACGTAATGAACGATCAATTTTAAATTGAAACCAATTCAAAAAGATTGCCAGTCCATTGCTTCATAAGTTCGAAAAATAAAATTGAGCAGATTTTTTTTGTACTATACCTAAAGTGAAAAATAACTAAAAAGTCGGTGGCGAATAGCGAATATCTGTGTCTTTGGTTTTGTATTTTCGTTTTTGCCACCGACAATTTCCGAAATTTTAGTTGTATAGTGGAAGTCGGTTGTTTTTTTTTGCGAAAAAGTGTTTATTATTTTTAATGTACTTGTTCATAGTAAACTGGAGTACAGTGCATGCGTCTGGAACCCGCACGAAAAGGAGTACACTTTATTCGTACAAAAAGCTTATCTTAGGTAGGTATCTATTTTTAATGGATACCCGTTTATGTACCCTTCGAACTTTCTTTTAGGCTCCTTAGGGTACAAATCTTTCTACAGATGCTCCTGAACTGCATGACGAATTGTCCCATCTTTTGGCTCCGATAAACTATGTAACCGTGGCAGGAGGCATAGATTGTCCGCCGTGCCTCGGAGACTCGGAGTCGAACCAGTCTCCGTCCCTCGTACACTCCCTGCGCTCAACGTTCGCTTGGACGCCTGACCGTAATGTGTTCAAAATTCAAAAGTCATTTATTAAATTCAAACTAGGCTGAGTATCAGTACTTTTCGAACGTCAAAATTACATAAGACAGTCCCCCAAAAACGCCCGTTCGCGGATGAATGGAAGAATATTTTGTCATGATATGTCTGGAAGTCTGGAGTATTGTGAGATGAGCGTGTGACTGTCGAGTAGTTGTATGCTTTTGTTACTGTACTTTAATACAGACCAATGGCTTTGGCCGTTTTATGTTAAAATAAATATAAACCAGTACTTACCCTGGTACTGGTTTTTATCCTGGTAGTACGTTCCCGTGGGATATTTTCCGACAGCTACGCTGGCATAGCCGCGGGCAAAAGGTAGTCTATAATAAACATAGCGCCCAGCCACTTACCTCGGAAAACATTTTTAACTGTAGGAGTATTTAAAGTCGCGGTGGTTAACTACATATGTGTCGTCAATAAATATACTCCAGCTACCGCATACCTACCTAATCAAAGCTTTCGATCTTACGAAAATATATTAAAGTTCATTGTTCTTCGCAAACAATATACTTACAAACGAATCAGATACTTAGTTATGTTAATTCGACGGGGTGACTGCCCCCACTGCAATGCATTTCAAGAGCAAAAAAAAAAGAATTAACATTAGTTAACATTCGCATGAAACACAGTAGGCAATTCTACCTAAAATGAAATTTAAATCTATTAAAACTGCGCACCATGTAATTAGCATCATGTAGGAACGAATGAGAATTTGCAATTTGATTGCACTTTGTTTAATATTCGAAAACAGGATTTGGCAACAAAAATAAATCTACCTAGCAACTAAAGAAAAAGGAGAATATGAATTTGTGCAAATAAAGATCACCTAACCGTAAAGACTGCGATGTTTCACAATTAGTTGCTTGCCTTGCTATTTAGCGCTGAAATCTAGCTCGCCATGAGGAATTTGAGATGTTCACATTATTATCTCATTAATAGTGTTCAATGAAATGCTCGCCTCTCATGCACGGGTTCAAATCCGGGCAAGTACCTACCTACCAATGTAAATTTTTCAATTCATATGTACTTTCTGAGTTTATCTTGGACATTATGTACTGACATCGGTGAAGGAAGAACATCGTGAGGAAACGGACTTGTAGCCTAAGTCTGAAATCGCCAACCCGTCGTGAGCAAACGTGGTGATCAATGCTCGTGCCTTCTCTGTATGAGACAGAGGCCTTTGCCCAGCAGAGGGACAGTAAATAGGCTGGTATTATTATTATTATATGTATAGTGAAATGCTAAAGGAACGAAAAGCAAGGTTTACATTATATCGCCTGTTTTGTTTGACTACGAGTATAAGAACGTGGAAAAAAAAGGGTTGGTTTGACTTGACTGTTACGTGTTAAAAAGGATTTAAGATTGGATAATGTAACGAACACGTGAAAGTAAAACAAAAAACCAGCCAAGTCGTGTCGGACCACGCACAATGAAGGGTTCCGTAGTTGGGATGAATTTAGTTGTACGAGTAGTTCATTTGATTTGATTTCATTTTCATTGTACTTAGTTGAAAAACATATTCATATTCATAATGGGAGAACATGTTTTTTTTTTCAAAATTGGTTTTCACGCACTCACAATATTTTCAACGACCTTTCCAACGATACCCGACACTATGGGATAGACGAGAAAAAAACCTACTTACCTATTAGAAAAAAAAAAACATTATTTTATTTTACCACTTTGTCGGCCAGATTAATATGTATTTTATATAGACCCATGCCAAATTACTGTTTTCTTGTAGGTACTATAACAGAACAGTCTCTGAGCTAAGCCGCGGACAGCCACACAGACAGACAAACAGACGGACAAACTTGGTCAAACTATAACACTTCCTTGTTGACTACGGAACCCTAAAAAGAAGAGGAATTGGTTACAATTTCACTGGTCAAGACAGTCAATATTTGTTTTCATACGGTACCCCTACGACGTAATCAGCGCTAAACCGTTTGGAACCTATTCCGAGCAAAAAGAGCGTGAAGATAAAGCGATGTTATAAGGTGCTAATTGAACCGCTTACCTCAATATGTAGTGTCTCCGGCAACGTGGTTAACTTGCTCAGGAGAGCTGTGGGCACGGCCAGCTCGCGCGCCAGCACAGCTGTCACCTCTGGGGTGCTCACCGCGGTGAAGATCGGCTCGAACGACACCTCGAAGTGGACGCGAATGCCTTGCGTAGAACTGGAATTTGTATTTTGATTTAGTAGTTAGCCTAGATAACTAATGGGCAGACAGAAGAGTCATCGGTGCGGAGCACAGCCGCCGCCGACCACTGTTTATCCGTCAGAATGACACCGAGCAATCTTATCTGGATTATAAGGCTTATGTGTCTAGCTAAAAGGACTGCCGTCCTCATTACCATGGCTTTACTAAATATACCTACCTACTTAGACAAAGCATTTCATGTACCTAATGTAGCCATCATTAGCTTCAGTTTTCTCTCCCGTTAACTTGTCTACTTTTTTTTCTTAAGGTTTTCTGTTTCGATTGTCTCAAGAGCTGATGAGATAATGTCTTTAGAGAGTTGAGTGAGAAACTAAGTAGTCAGTCACGTCGCCTCATCTTTGCCTAACTTCTGAATTGAGTTTGTGTTAAAGTTTCTGAGCACTTCAAGGAACTCTAACTTCAAGTTCGCTTCAGGGATCTAGATAGTCTAGATACCAGTGTGTTTATCTCATTAGGTTAATTACCTCATTAAAAAAGTTAAGTATACCTAGAGGCATTTTAATAATGTAGGTATTACGTAGGTATTTTTCCCTATTTGTGGCTTCACAAGGTTTTTGTTTACGGTTGTTATGTTAATGCTAACGCTTAAATATTCATTGCGTAACAGTTACGGTCAGTAAATAACAATTATATGCTAGAAAAGCATTAACAAGAGCAACAGAAGTAGAAGTCACGTAAGATATTATAAAATTTAAAAAAAACTGGGACAACTATTGGCACAGCAAATCTGTTTTAGTAGGTACTTCCGCCAGCTAAATATTAGTGGGAATAAGAATTTCGTATATGTTTGAATAACATTTCAACAGCTTCAAGTTCTCAGGGATGTGTCTATCGAAGCTGCGTAAGTTTATGAAATCAGTTTTACAATTAAAAACTTAGTCAAGTCATTACTTCACTTCTTATGATTCATGTTTATGACTGAAGCCGTGTGTATGTGCCCATTGTAAAAATAAATTAAAACAACTAGGTTATCTCCGTCAATCTAATCCGGGTAGGTAGGTAAGTGGCCAGGATTTCCAGCAGCGAAGAGATTCACGGCTACCATTGTACCATTACAATTTTCGATTTGAATTCAGCTCGCAAAACGAAAGGGCCGGAACATAAAACATCGGGAACAACCTTCAATGTGGATTACCTACATAGTACAGACAACGTGCGCCGCGTAGAAAGTAGCTATCTACTAACGAAGCTCTGAAACAAAGCACGTATAGAACTTTCTTGTGTCAAATACATAGCAATGAAGCGATATGATATCGTATGACACTTTATTTAAAAGGATCGACGACGTTTTATATAGTACATAAAAAGTAAAAGTTGTTTTATATAAAAATGGTCTCGATTTCTACGACAGCTAATACCTATGTATGTATACAGCGATACTTTGTGTGACTAATGTATAAAAACTAAATTCCTATAAAGTTGTCGAGCTTGTGTCTCTATGCCAATGCTACCGGTAAAATATGAAATGGGCACAAAAACCAATAAGGTCAAAACAAACTACCTAAGAATTTTCAATAGACTTTAAGTAAAATGGTTAATTCTAAGTTATAATGTAGCCGCCAGTTCGTCAAATTAACTGATTGTATACCCATCATCATCATCATAAGGCACAACTTGAAATTGTTGCGTTTTACTTAAACATGGCATGCGCAGGCGCACGCTCCATTACAGACCTCGGAGATTTCGAGAAAGTGTACTTTCTCCATCCATTGGTAAAGACATTACTAGTCAGCACCCATTAACATAATATTAATTTACATGTTAATAAAATCTTTCAAATCATTTTAGCCTGGTTAACGAAGTAGGTGGTTTTGAGCCTGATAGGATTTTGTGTTTGACCGTGATTCAAGTTGGCACTGAACAGGTTTTAAGTGAAGTGTTTTTGTAAAGCAAAGACTTAAAAGAGGTCAGTCGTCTGTTCGTCACCGTCAATATTTACTACCTACTGTACTTAATTGATTATTCAGGTCGGCATTATGTGGTATGAACTCTTTAATGTAAAGTGAGTTTTGCTTTTTAATAGTCGTTCTACTCGTTCTACAAGAAGAAAACTCGGATCCAAGATAAAAACTTAGATATTAATCAATGTTAACTTTCAACGAAGCGAGTCTGCAATTAAAAGCTGACTAATTGTGATGTGTGTATCGTTTCATAATCAATAAATTCATAAATTGCAGTGTTATTTCTGACCATTTCGATTTTAATAACGTTTTCTTTTTGTTACGACTCTTTTATGATATTGTTATGTCTTGCTAGGCTTCCGACTTCCGGAAGACCAACAGTAGGTAGATAGGTAGGTACTTATATTTTTTAAGAGGCAGGTATCTATTACCTAATCGCCGGGCCCTTTCCTCTCGACTGTATTCTTTCCCTAAATACATAAATTCAACTTTTTAGTTACATAAGCCTAAAAAATTGCTTATATAAATGCTTACTTCAACCGTTTAGAAGTAGGTACCTATATTTTTATTCTTAATCATTTCAGTCACCGATCATTTGATGCCGGAACCAACTAGTGATACGTGCGTGACTTATAAACGGAACACAATAGTAATCTTACCTGTCCAAAGCTAGTATGTCTGCAGAAACAAAACAGGATTTCAATTCAGAGTTTAAATATAAGTTGAATAGCGCCTGCTGCAGTTCATTTTCACGTGTCCGGTTGGCTCTGGACTCAAGGTCGTTGCCCTTCTCGCCCTCTCCGTCGCCGGCTCCCCACGAGGTAACGACGAACGAGCCCCGGAACGTTTGCCGGTTAAGGGGATCTCCGAACAGGTACATGTCTGTAAATATAACAATATTACTTAGAAAACTGAGATCCGATTTAAACACGGCTCACGGCTTTTTATTTACGCGCCGTCAACGCGCTTCTAACGCAACTAGTGCTGTTTTACAATGCAAAAATCGCGCCGTCGGCGTGGACGCGCATGGGTTGTCCAATGGTGTAAGTTGGTCCTGTTTGGCAGTGTTCTACTGGATCAAATTACGGTAGGTACCCATGTACCTATAAGCAAGTATTTGGGGGGTAGCATTTATGTGTGTTTTCGTTTCTTCGTGTCAAGTACCTACTTTGGTTTTCTGCTTTTAGTATTTTCTGTTGAGTGTAGTGATTCATTCGAGCATTTGGCAGTAACTACGAACTTCATAAACTGATAGATGGGCAGCCAAGAATGTCTGATCCTTACAAAAAGGTAAACAAATTTGTTGGAAGTAATCTAGCTGTAATCACTTGGGACATATAATATACGACCAGACTACCTCATGGTCTAGTGGTCGCAAGCGCTATCGCTGACCATGAGGTCTTGGGTTAGATTCCCAGGTCGAGCAAGGCTTATTGGGTTTTTCTATACGGAATTTCTCAGTAGACGCCCGGAGTCTGGATTTGTGCCCTGTTGATGGCCATAGGCTCGCCCCCTGTTTCAAAAATTGACATAACTAGCGACCCTACGGGGAAACACCGTGATGTTATGTCATGGACAAAAAACGCGACAGACTGGACCAAATAGACCGAAAAAATGGAGTCCAAGGCACCTGCAGAAAAAACAGAGTAGGGTAAACAGACTGCTGAAAGAAACTCTCCACGACTGGTGAAGAATATTCAGAGGGTTAGATACCCTTGTGTTCATAGAAGGGATTAACACCATCGAAAAATATAGGTAAGCCCCTGACTGTGTGACCGGCGCGGCGGCGTGGTCACACAGTCAGGGGCTTATCTCAGCATCTGTCTGATATTCATGTCTATGTAGGTAATTGTAACCCATATTATCATTCCTTCAACAGGTATATAATGAGATTCACGACACCACTATGGCATGACGGATTGACGGAGGCAAAGGAAGTAGGTTGCCTATTCGTTCCGAGAGCCACACAACCATGAAAGATTAACGATAACGTGATACAGACACATGATTATATAATTTTCAATAACACCTATTGATACCGAAATAACGAAGTTTTGGAGTAACATTTACAAGTCACGAAACTCGCGGAAGTGCAATCTCTTTTCTTTATCGATCACTCTGCGATTTTAATTGAGGTGATCAAGTTTTATTTTCGTGACTTCAGTCAATATAACATAGGCTTTTTTAGATGTGACTGCTACCTACTTATACATAAAAGTTTTCCTAAATTAACTTTCAAATCGCTTGATCGATTCGATTGCAAACTGGGCCTAATTAGAAGCAAATTAGATATTCGCCTTCAAGATAATGATCATTTAATATGCCAGCATAGTTAATAGCATGAGCCTGTTGTAAGGAGTGCACTTGTCTCTGCGGCGGGCTGCGCAAGGCCACACAGCTTACTGGCCTTTACTCAGGCGGTGACGGGCAAATGTCGCTCAGTTTACGCCTCTACTGGAACTTTGAATACCCACTGTTTACTAACAAAAGAATCTAAATCAGATGATAGTTACACTGGTCGACAGCAAAGCGAAATAGAATTACGAAACTGCTAGTTGCTTGCGGCGAATCGATTACTGTTTGATATCGATTGGATTGTAATAACTGCACTCAATGAATATTTTCGCTCTATTTTAAATTATTATGAAACGTTCTCGTTTCCGCATGTTTTATTTATACCAAACAAAAAATATCCGAAATCATGACTGGTAGATAATGTACACGCTCTAGGCTACACTTCATCTAAGATGTTTTGCAACACGGTCCTTTAGGTCAGATGTTGAGTAATGTGACCATTTATGGTTGTAACGTGTAGACCTAAAATTACTCGGTATGTCTAACAAAATTGCTGCAACATTCGCTTAAATTCATCCATGGCTAATTTCAGTTATTTGAAATTTTATAACTTCACAATCCAGCAGGTGTTTTATGTTGTGTGGTGCATATTAACGTGTGTAGGAACCCCATCTTATCGTCCACGTTTTTATACATAATTGGTATGCAAGGAAGGAGTGTGCATTACAAACGCACCTTTAGAAATTATGTTGGCAAAAACTTGAGCTTTTTAACATAAATATTTACCTAGATTGCAACAGCGAACACTTGCTGCAGAGAATGTCTTGATCGATAGAGTAATTTTATGTTTCGATGGTCTAGCCCATAGTATAAGTAGGTATCCTATGTCATAAGTAAAAAGGTAGAAAACTGTTTCTTAGTGCTACTTAGGATCTTGGTAGTTCGTGATTTAAGTATATGACCAGTTCAACTTGCACCCATATATTATGAACGTAATATCACTGGGGTACTGCTCACAGTCATCGTGTTCATAATTATAATGATACGTACGTCCGAGGTACACTGCCACTGCAGCAAGCAGCAGCAACACGAGCAGCGACGCGAGCGCAGCGCAGCAGCCGCGGCAGGGCCGGCTCAGCTTGCGCCGCGTGAACCTGATGTCGCTGCTCACTGACATCGTCGACTCCGGCGCACGGTGCCGCACACATCGCTGATTGCCGTTGCGGGTCCACCCGTATTCCAGCTGATGAACAAAAAAAAACATTAATCAAATAATATGTCGATTCTTTAAATCTATTTCATCTACAAGCCTACGGAGGGACGGCTAATTCCGGGAAATACTGCTTCATGTGAAAGCGTGATATAACGACACATCAAGATAAGTGCAACGACCACTATAGTAACACATAATGTGTATAATTAACCCTACCTGCGTAATGTCTCACTACCTATGTGCATACCGCGTAGAAACACAACAAAAGAACAATTTAAAGCCTTAGGTAATTTGTCACATAGGTTACGATCTACTTATGAAACGAAAGTATATGGAGTCCCGCTGGTCCCGCGCCGCCCAGAGCAGAAGTTATTCCATAATTTCTCACCCAAATAAAAATGCATTGCATTATCATTTGGTGTTTTGGTTATTATAAGTGTTAGCGCAATAAAACATTTTGTGTATGGACAAAAGGCAATGTTACTACTGTAACTAGGAAAACTTTGGATGCAAGAGCGAGTGAAGTGAGCTTGGGACTTGGCCCAAGTCCAGTCCACTTGGGGCACCCGGACTCGGACAGGTTAGGCTGCTCCGTTCCTCACAGCCTACCGCCCCGGGCCATGGCCCTTTTGGCCCTAGGATAAATACGCCCCTGATATGGATATTACTGAAGCAAATATATGTATATAAATTCCATTGCAATGACTATACTAAATTAGCAAGGTTTGAGCTAGCTAATTCTTCATCAGAGATTTCAAGCAATATCGTTAGTGTAAATTCAGCGTTCAGCTTGGCATTCATTCGGTACAATACATTTCAAGTTGAAGATTGAATGATACGCTCCATCACCTTTTGTGATCTACATAATGTCGAAGCACGTAAGTACTGAAGTAATTCTTTGTTAAGCAAATTACGTAAACAATCTTGTACAACACTGCTGGAAAAATACGAAACAGAAAATAGTGTCAAAGATTTATTACGGACGCTGTTTTTCAGCAAGAAAGTTCATAACGTAAACAGTGACAGACTGACACACAGATGACTGCTCAAGCTTAACATAATTACTTCCCATTTCCTGATAATTACATTACAAGACTCATTATTGTGCGGAGTTTGCGGCAGCCATATTGATTTGTCACACATAACTCATAATTACTACATTACGAGATGTGATATAAGTGTCGAAGTGTCTGTTATAACTTACTAGCTTCTGCCCGCGACTTCGTCCGCGTGGAATAGTTACTTTGGGCTAACGCTATAACTTTAACCCACGCGTCTGAGTCGCGCGGCATGGTATTTCGCAGAGCTAACTGGGGCCACCGCCCTTTCTCCTCATGACTGCCTTACATAACATACATAATCAGCCTATTACCTACTGTTCCCACTGCTGGGACACAGGCCCTCTCTATGAGAGGGAGTGGGCGTAATCCACCACGCGAGCCCAGTGCGGGTTGATATATGTCGCATGTCTTCGAATTTTTGGTTCTAAGACATGCCGGTTTCCTCAAGATGTTTTCCTTCACCGTTTTGAGAGCAGTGGTGATGAAATTATTTACACAAAGTAAAGCGCCTGCTGGGGTTTGAACCCACGACAGGACCTACAACTCGTAAGACGGGGTCGATACCACTGGGCCACCACTGCTCCTATTGCCATCATAAATGCGCGCGTAGTACTTGATCATTATTTTGCTGCGATGTTATTTTAAAACTGTGATATCTCCTAAGATCGAATGATGTAAAGGCCAATTCTGTTTTAAATGAAATACTTGTGATGAATAACGTATTTATTTGGATAAGGATTAATGTTATGTTTATAAAAACACCTTCACAAATAATGTATTATTTTAGAACAAATTTTGTTAGCATAAAAAAGGTTATAGTGAGCCAATAGTGCGAGAGCCGATTGCAAAAACACCTACCTTATAAGATACCTCAATAGGCTACTTGTAGATCGTTAACCAACACTTAAACACGTAAAAAAAATTAGGTCTGCCAGAGCCGATCCTGCCGGGTTATAGAAATAATCGATATTTTTTGACGTAATTTTTTAGTGAAAATTACCTCATAAGATACCCGAACTAAAGTGCTGGCAACAGTTAACCATTGATTAATTATGTAAAAAAAAGTTGGTCTGCCATTCCGCACCCTGCCGGAAGTACTTGGCAGACCCCGAAAATATACCCCTTCCGACACCCTAAACCTACCTCATCGACTACCTGGATGGATCCTACGCCAAATAATAACCAAGATGCCCCTGATACTGGATGAAAAGGTCTGCCAGGTCTAAGCTTGCCGGAACTTTGTGTTCAAAGCATTTGAAGATGGAAGAGAGCATAATTTCACCTGAAATCAAAATCACATTTATGTCTAAATTTATACAAATTTATAAATATTAACTGCTTTTTTACCCGACTACGGCAAAGCCAAAAGGAAGGGTTGTGATTTTAGCAGTTTATGTATGTATATAAGTATGTATATATGTTTGCTTTTACGTGTGTTCCACCGTAGCGCCTAAATTACTGTACCGATTTTGATGAATGAGGTATCAATAGATTTGTAATAATGGTCCGGGTGACATAGGCTATATAAATTCTCCGTAAATTTAATATGGTGGACTTAACACATAAATTTATAACCTCGATAAAAATTAAATTGAGATAATCATGACATGTTTGGTATCAAAAGAAAGGTCTTAACGAGCATATTACAAATATGTATATACAGGATGGATTTTATGAACCCCACCTCGATTGAAAGTACTCTAAATACTGACGATAGCAAATTTTACTCAAAGGAACAAGCCTTTATTTAAAAAAAGAAACAATCCGCGTTCAAGGATTTTCGAAAATTCACTTCCCACTATCGAGAATCGAACCAGCTGAAATCCGAAAAAATAACATCCTGTATTTTTATGGGATCAATCGATAGAGTCAATCATAAGCATCAAATCTCTCTAACAAACATGATAAATTAAATTAAAGAAAAACAAATTAGCATGGGTAGGAGGCTTTGAAGGCTTTTCAATGAATGAAAGGAGAAATGTACCTTTCGACTGACCTCATTGACCTGAGCACGCCACGAAAGATTGGAATCACAAATTACGCCCAGATCTTTGGCGGTTTCGGTATAGTGAATGCGAACACCATCGAGATATAAAGGCATCAATGTTGCAACATCAGCCGCATTGCGAACGAATCTACTGCCTATGATCATGGCCTGGGATTTAGATGGATTTATTTGCAAACCAAATGACCTGGCCCAAGCGCTGATGCAAGCCAGGTCATGATTCATAGCAGCAATTGTAGAACCCACATCAGCTACAGTAAAATGTCGGTAGAGCTGCAACTCATCTGCGTTGAGATGAAAACTAGAGGAAATTACTCTGGTAACAATATTGATGAAAAATGAAAAAAGAAGAGGAGAGAGAACGCTACTCTGAGGAACACCCTCAGTGAGGCTACACCAGTCAGAGAAAGACTCCTCCAGGCGAACACACTGAGAGCGCCCCGAAGATAAGAACTGAACCAAGCTAAAGCGGAAGAAGAGAAATTGATAGATTTGAGGACACCTAGTAAAATGTCAAAATCCACTGAGTTGAAGGCGCTACTAAAGTCAAGCAAAACAAGAACAGTGACTTATTCTTCATTGCCCAGCGGATGTCGTCAGTTATTTTCAAAAGCGCGGTTACAGTACTGTGACCCGAGCGAAAACCGGATTGATAAGGGGAAATTATCGAGTTCGACGCCAAGAAAAAAGATAATTGTCTATGAACTATGTGCCCAAAAACTTTAGAAAGAAATGGGAGAATAGAAATAGGTCTAAAGTGGGTAAATAAAGTAGGATTGTTAGTTTTAGGTAAAGGTATTATTTGAACCTGCTTCCAAACTGACGGAAATGAGCAACAGGAAAAGGAGTGGTTGAAGATGTGAGTGAGAACAGGAAGTAACGAGGGAAGTATAAGATAAGAGTTATCATTCTTGAACACAGCTTATCATTACCGACTGCTGAAGAAGTAATAGCAAGTATAGATTTCTTAACGTCATTCTCAGTAACATCGCTAAGCTTAAAGTGAGAATTTGTGAAAAATGTGATGAAAGATGTGATATGAAAAAGTGAGAAAGTGAAAACATTGTGGTAACGGGAAACTAGCTAGACTCTCTAGTGTCGCAGCTTTGACAGACTGTTCAAGTGTTCAAGAGAAAAAGGAAGTAGAGAGAAATGCTTATTGAGATCATTGAGGTTCACATCCTTACACTGGTTGGTAGGTGACTTGCCTATGCCTACATTTGAGAAATTTCCATACATCGGAAGAACTGCGGTTATTGAGTTGATCGTGGAAATAGCGTCTCTTAGCATCTTGACACAGACGACTGCAGCGATTTCGTAAGGATTTGTAATAAGAGAGATTCAGCTCTGAGGGTCTGCGCTTATATCTGCTCTAAGCTTTGTCCCTGCCAGCACTAAGCTCTTTAATTGGTTGCGTTATCCATGGTGCAGGGTTATGTCGAACTTTGACACGTCGGATAGGAGCATGCTGATTAAATAAGTCGAGAACAGTTGCATTTAAACAATTCACCTTATCGTCGATGTCATCGTTCTCAACCAGAGGAGTCCAGTCGAAATCGCCAGCATCACGCTTCAAAGCCTCCAGGTCTATGCCCTTGTAGTTGCGGAGATATAAAAACTCGGACTCATGCTTGGGAACACGGATACGATATGAAAGGTAAATGAGATCGTGGTAAGAAGATTTTATGGTTTTCCTTTAATTTAATTTATCATATTTGTTAGAGAGATTTAATGCTTATGATTGACTCTATCGATTAATCCCATAAAAATACAGGGTGTTATTTTTTCGGATTTCAGCTGGTTCGATTCTCGATAGTGGGAAGTGAATTTTCGAAAATCCTTGAACGCAGAATTGTTTCTTTTTTTAAATAAAGGCTTGTTCCTTTGAGTAAAATTTGCTATCGTCAGTATTTAGAGTACTTTCAATCGAGGTGGGGTTCATAAAATCCACCCTGTATATACATATTTGTAATGTGCTCGTTAAGACCTTTCTTTTGATACCAAACATGTCATGATTATCTCAATTTAATTTTTTTCGAGTTTATAAATTTATGTGTTAAGTCCACCATATTAAATTTACGGAGAATTTATATAGCCTATGTCACCCGGACCATTATTACAAATCTATTGATACCTCATTCATCAAAATCGGTACAGTAATTTAGGCGCTACGGTGGAACACACGTAAAAGCAAACATATATACATACTTATATACATACATAAACTGCTAAAATCACAACCCTTCCTTTTGGCTTTGCCGTAGTCGGGTAAAAAAGCAGTTAATATTTATAAATTTGTATAAATTGAGACATAAATGTGATTTTGACTTCAGGTGAAATTATGCTCTCTTCCATCTTCAAATGCTTTAAACACAAAGTTCCGGCAAGCTTAGACCTGGCAGACCTTTTGATCCAGTATCAGGGGCATCTTGGTTATTATTTGGCGTAGGATCCATCCAGGTAGTCGATGAGGTAGGTTTAGGGTGTCGGAAGGGGTATATTTTAGGGGTCTGCCAAGTACTTCCGGCAGGGTGCGGAATGGCAGACCAACTTTTTTTTACATAATTAATCAATGGTTAACTGTTGCCAGCACTTTAGTTCGGGTATCTTATGAGGTAATTTTCACTAAAAAATTACGTCAAAAAATATCGATTATTTCTATGACCCGGCAGGATCGGCTCTGGCAGACCTCATTTTTTTTACGTGTTTAAGTGTTGGTTAACGATCTACAAGTAGCCTATTGAGGTATCTTATAAGGTAGGTGTTTTTGCAATCGGCTCTCGCACTACAAGCTTAAAAGATAGACATATGCTGTCGCGGACTTTTTTGAGAACTTTTAAAGAGAAACAATTCTGTCATACATGATTTTTGCGAAACTTTAACCGTTTACGCAGCGCACGCAGCGGAAGCTCTCAAAAGGAAAAAGAAAACCCCGATTTTGAAACATTCTTCATTGGTGCTCCTATTGGTCTTAGCGTGATGATATATAGCCTATAGCCTTCCTCGATAAATGGACTATCTAAAACTGAAATAATTTTTTAAATCGTACCAGTAGTTCCTGAGATTAGCGCGTTCAAGCAAACAAACAAACAAACTCTTCAGCTTTATAATATTAATATTATTAGTATATTAGTATAGATAATACAATAGATAGTGGGTTCTACATGGGACTTCCTAGATATTTAATCCCTGCTAGTAAAAGTGCACTCGCTCAAAAATTTAAAATAATTTATTGCGTAGGATAATGATACATTTAAAATTTAAAATAATACATTAAAAAAGAACAAAAAAAAAAAATTTTAAAGTCATTTATTCAAACTAGGCTGAGAATCAGCACTTTTCGAACATCAAAATTACATAAGACAGTCCCCCAAAAACGCCCGCCCTTCACCACTTCCTAGTGCTTTTGCTGGAGAGAAGAAGTGGCGCAACAAACTCCCCAGCAGCACAGCTGTCTGTTCAAAAGTCAAAAAAACAAAATCTAAAGTTCGTTACATTGAATATTATCAAGGCAAATGCTAGTTATTTTCTGACCTACATAATATTATTATTATTATAATTTAGGCGTAGTCGCCCAATTTTTGCTACGAGTGCTACGACGTGCGTAGCGGTTGCGGCCTACGAACTTATGAAGACTGTACCTAAAACATTTTGCTGTTATTATTTTATAAGTTTTAAATCGTAGCGCCACTTGGGGGAGGCGTATGTCCATTGTCCAGCTGTTTATTTCTATGTTAATTAGACCGTAGCCCCCGTAGGCGTTCCTTTTTAACCGACTTCCAAAAAGGAGAAGGTTATAATTATGTTCGACTTTATGTATGTTTTTTCAAAATGTAATTTCACTGATTTCTCCGTCAATAGTGGACCGATTTTGAAATATTTTTTTTTGTTTGAAAGGTATGTTCCCGAGGTATTATATAAATGTTATTAACTTAGCTTGGATACTTTTTGAGTTAGCTTTAATAATACGTATTTCTCCCACTTAGTTTTGGATGATAATTATGATGATAATTTCCTGTCAATATTATTTGCATAGCAGCAGGTAGTGGTATTCGAATTTATGTGGGGTAGGCACCACAACAAAAAATTGGAAAATAAAAACTTTGTACAAAAAAAGACAACCGACTACCATAAAAAACCAAAACCAAAGTGAAAAATTACTTTAATTTCGGAACTCGGTGGCAAAAACTAAAATTCATAACCGACTTCCGACACAGACTTCCGAAGTTAAAGGTTATTTTTCACTTTGTAGTGTTTTTTTTTTGGAAGTCGGATGTTTTTTGTAATAAGTTTTTATTCGCGACTAATCTAGACAGTTTAGCGATAGTATCGTGTCATGATCCTACCCAAATGTATGTCTACATATATTCTATTTTGACTATCTCACTCAAGGCCTACTATTATAAACCGTTTTTAATAAATTCACGCAGTCACACCATAGGTAGGTACAGTAAGTAGGCAGGCAATAAATAACAGTTATGGCATTTATTCGTATCTAATAGGCATGTCATTATTTTATGTGATTATGGTGTGACCAAATAGTGTGTTACACGCACATTATTGTGTTTATTGAACATACTTACTTATCGCCATGACGGAGTAGGTATGTAGATAGGAAAGGTACATACCTACCTAAGTTATTCTACGACACACTGCCTTAAATAGATAACTGAATACTAATAGCATGAAATTGTCGGCATGGAATAATTTGATTAGTAAACACTTCCGGCATTTCGCTACAATTGGTTAGATTTCAAATTAAAATCAATTTTGAAAACTGGAATATATAGATAATGACAATTATGATTTCCAAATCGTTAATATCACTCAGACCATTTAACCTACCAAATCGTGATCGTCGACTTTTTTATCTATGGTCAGGATCATTATATTAGCTACATAACAATTATATTTGTTGCGAATCCTTACAAGGATGAGAAGAGATTCACACGAGAACAACCTTGGTTCCTACGCATGATACATTCACTATTCATACAAAACTTCAAACATTAGTAGAGAGCACCTACGGTAAATTACTTAATTTATGATAATGTAAGTGTTGATTGTACTTACATTATAATTAATTGTTACAATAAGAAGCTGTTGTAACGCGTTAATAATAATGTAGATTACCGGCGATGTTGTTTCGTGTAATGTCGTAAGGTGCATTACTATTTCTCCGTAGTCTCGAGCTCTAGATTTCAAACAGCGAGAAAATTGTAGTTCGGTTGCGTCAACGGAATATGGCTGCAGGTTAACGTTCGAACTTTAAAATGCCATTTCGGATTCAATTACTTACCCTATTGTGTTTATGTTTGTTGTAAAGGTTAGTTTAGACAACGTCTATTTACAATTAACGTTCAAGTTATTAATTCAAGTTATCATAGGCGTGGTTCTAAGGTTACATAGGCATTCAATACAGAAAAGATAACTTTGCTTACAAGTTATTGTATCTATACTTATCAATTTATTCGTCTTGCCTGATCGCCCTCACAATTTGATTTGACCTTAAAGAAATACTGTGACTGACTCTATTATGAGCGTAGGTATAGCAAAAAACATGGAAACTGTCGTATTCAATTACTGTTATTTTGTAACTGAAAAGTGCGAATATTGAAAACTAACTGTGAAATGAATAGTACCGACCTAGCGACTGAATGACTATTGAATGAACAAGCAATATTTATCGTTGATATCGCAAGACATTTCCAAATTATATTTCTATGAAAATGATCAGAAGGTTTTAGGGTAAATAGGGCTTAGTTATGCGGGCCTGCCGATTAGCGACCACAAAAGCGTGACAAGCCTGACATACAAATGGCATTTGGACACAAACGTGCAGACAAAGAGAATATTTGGAAGCATTTTGAACGAACAGTTCCTTCTCTCGGGCAGTACAAGCAAGGTCGAGCTGTACGTGAATGAGGAAAGCTTGTATTAAGTTTGTATGATGATGAAACTTTAAATAACCGATACCTAATGGCAAATTATTGATGTACTACTTATTAGCAGTTTTGTAATACAAATAAGCACTTTATTACCTCTTTTGTGTACATTGTTATCCCTAATTGAAGTCGGTTTGTTTGATGCATGTGTTTCCATGAGAGGCAAGAATATAAAAAACAAGTAGGTAATTAGGTATTTGTATTGTAGTTACATATTAACATGCAGTACTTAGTTGAAGTTGCTTGTTTCGTTGTTTCTAGCATGTTTGCCAAAAGTACCTAGAGAACATACTGTCCTACCTAGCCTATCTTCTTACGCTTCGCTTATGTTATTTATTACCGGTCTCCCGTCGATTTGCCTTTAGAAGTCGATAACAATAAAAATTCTATTGTGTCTCGTTTTACCACCAATTACATAAATTAACATAATTAATGTTTATTTTATTTAAGTCCAATTAACCCTTTAAGTCTATCTTTAGTCTTTATTGTCAAGTTTTATTGGAACGATGTTTAGTTAAATACAATTTACTTCAATACCTTTTATTATTTCTCCCTCGACATATAGTTGATTGTTTCGGATTACTGAATATAAGCCTTTCAATACAGAGTTGTTTCGCAGATTCAACTGACTAAAAGCTGGCTAAAAATAAAATATATTTTCATGAAACACTTTGAACATTTTTTGCACGCTGTTCCGCTCGTGCGGCCTTCATTAAAAGCTGCAAGTAATATTCGCACCCCTAGGGTTTTATATTTAAACGCTGATACCATGTAATTGACTGTAACTACTTTTTCAGCAAAATATTATACTTAGCGCAACCAATTGTACTTACGGTCGAGCAAAAAGTTGGTGATTCGGTATTTCAGAATTTACTCTGTGAGACTACGGAGGTAATTAATATATAACGAATAACATCACGACTGTTTTTACCGAAGAGTTAGGCAGAATACTACGATATAATAAGATACGCGAAACATTTGATTACTTTTAGTAAAGCATAAATTTTTAGAGAATCATTTAGAAAAGTCAGAGAATATAAATATCTAAACGACAAGTTTTCGGCAAGTTTTTTTACATTTTCTCTAACACCCGATGATTTCCCGGTCATGATCTATTTGAGTGTTTTTTTACATTTTCTCTAACACCCGATGATTTCCCGGTCATGATCTATTTGAGTGTTTTTTTTAAGTTTCTCAGTATCTAATGAACGGTTTCTTGAGGTTTGAGATCGGCTTCCACTAAGCGTCTCCTGATATTATCTTCAGGCACACTATTCAGACCCCTTTTCATCAATAGTTCCTGGCCATAGCGGATAGATAACCATGGTTCATTCTTCAAGTTGTAAGTGTATGTTGTTTTTTTTCGGTGGGACACATCGTACTTAATTTACCGCGGTGTGGTCGGCTATCGATGTTTTTAGATGTTATACATCGCTTAATCTACTTCGTCATGAATACCTAGTCTTTTATTTCTTCAAATACTTTGCAGCTTGATCACGCGATATTTTAGGTCCTTTTGTATACGAGCAGAGGAACACTGCACGTGGCGCGCCGCATGGCCCATGCCGCAAGGTCCTACCGCTATCGAGTGTCACCCATGCGGCATGGGCACGGTAGACGGTAGGCCAACTTCATAGAAACGGACGAAGCGCGAGCTATACCTACGCGCCTCGATCGAGGTATGCGCGAGGTACGCAGACAGTCGCGTCTGTGCCGCAGTGACGAACGAACGGTGTGTTGTTTTTTTAACAATAACCGCGCGATTTTTACACTAAAAATAAATTCAAGTACATAGGTATTTAATATGACGAGTAGGATATATTGTTGCTGTTTTTGGTTGCATGAATTTGGCAATAACGCATCCAGAGATAACTTTTTTTAGATTACCAGGAAACTTTGAAAGGTTTTATTATTAACAAACAACAACAACAAAATTATTTTATAGTCTTACTATAAAATAATTTTACTTACTGGTAGGTAGGTACATATTGTGTGTATTTTTAATGGATAAGTATTTCCTTTTATCTCCCGAAAAAAAGATGTCTGGATTAATAAATAAAGTGAATAGAGTAAAGGAAAGTGATAACACGAGTGAAATAGGTTATAGGAAGGTCATGAATTAATACGGTAGGTACGCTTGTTTTAAAACCTCGGGCATTTGTGTTTTGTTTTGTTATTCAATTCACAAAGTATTTTATTTATTTGTGTAGATAAAAAAAGTATATTTACAATCACAAAACTAAATGGAAACACAAAGTAGGCAAATGTAATTAAAATACTGGAGGCGCCCAGCCCAATCGCATGTTTACGTACCGCGCGGCTGTAGGCACTTATTTCTAAGAAGAAGACTAGCTTCTGCCCGCGGCTTCGCCCGCGTGGATGTCGGAAATTATCCCACAGGAACGTGTAACATGTCCTAAATCAGCGGGGTAATTGCGTAGCACTTACAATAGCAATGGGTTTCATTTTGACAGTTCAACAATTAATTGCGTTATTTCTCGAACATAATTATTAAGCAATAGCTTCTACTTGGCGCTCTGGCGCGTCATCCCCTGGCTGGCCCGCCCCTCCACCCTCGTTCTGTGCGCCGTCGACTCAATATCGCAGGTCATTCTTATCGTTCTAACTTTTAAACTATTTGTCCAAATTACTTAGTGTAAAAGACAAACTTTATCTACATTAAATACCAAAAGCGATGAAGGTATTTATTTTGATAAGAATTAACTAAATACTCTAAAATATGCAATGTAAAAAAAGTATTCAATTTAACTGTATTTATTGCTCACTATTTTGGTTATAAAGGCTTCCACATAAAAGGTAGATAAATGCTGTCGCGGACTTTTATTTAGAACTCTTTAAGACAAACAATCCCAAAATACATTTTCTTCATGTAACTCTAACGGTTTAGGCAGCGCACGCAGCATACGGTGGGGGTTTGCCCGGCGTGGGTGGACTACCGCCCGCCGTGTCCTCGTGGAGGCGATCGGCGGCGGTGACCTCTCGCGTACGGCCCTAGTTCAAGCCATGGTGCGGAGCGAGAGGGCATGGCAAGCCGTCACCTCCTTCTGCAAAGCAGTAATGCTCGCGAAGGAGAAGGTGGAGCGCGCGAGGGAGTGGCAAAAAATTTTTCGCGACCTCGACCATTCGAGAACGATTTGAACTCAGTCGAGATTCCCGCTGAGTCGAAGTTTCTGCAGCACGAAACCTAGCCTGATGTTTCCGAGTTGCAGAGAGCCTTGCCTCACGACCTTCCTCAGATTCCTGTGATCGAACTTATCTCATCCTTTTAGCATTTCTGCTACATTGGGAGAGGTTGGATCTTCTTCGAGGCATTCTTACAATAAAATAGTACTTACTACTTAACACACAGTTATTTAGTAAACACGTACTATTGTAAACAATTAAATTATAAATACTTACAGATTATTATACAGTCTAAAATTGTCACAGTTTAAGTAATAAGTGTTAAGACGTGTAAACCAAACGTACTAACTTTATTAAACAAAAGAATTGCTAGAAAAATTAATTACTAACCTGAGCTAATAAACTTATACTTAATAAAGAAAATCAAGAAAAAAAATGCCTAACCTATACCAAATACTTATAATATTTATATACAAACCCTAAATAAAAATTAAGATAAGTATACCGAAAATCAAGGAAAGAAATGCCTAACCTATAACAAATGTTCGATGTGATTCTTTAAATTGACATAACTTTTTTATTTATGAACCGATTGACATGAAATAAACACTAAATGTTAAGTGAAGCTTACTACAATATATTAGTGAAAACCGCATCTAAATCGAATAAGCCGTTTCTGATATTAGCGTGCACAAACACACAGACAAACAGACAAACCGACAAACAGACAAACAGACAAACAGACAAAAAAAAATTTAATTACAATCTCGGGTTCAGCATCGATATAATAACAACCCCTGCTATTTTTTTTTCATATATTTCCATTGTACAGACACCACTTTTCTACAATTTTATTATATGTATAGAAGATATGGCTTAGTTATTCTACCGTCTACCGTGGCATGGGTGACACTCGATAACGGTAGGACCGTAGGAGTAGAAGTGGTTTTCTAAAAACCTACTGTGCGAACGGACTCTTTTGTTACGATGCATTTAGGCAATGATTCTCTCTACTTGCTATATTTTTTATTTTTTTTGTCATAAATTATATTATAATTGTCACGGTCTTGTCGTACACACTATATATTTTATCATGACATGACGTTCAGCTGAATTAGTTATAACTAAAAATTTTAAAAATTTCTCTTATTCTGGGATTGAAAAGAAAAAACCCAGCGGAAAGACGTGCCACTCTATTCTGTCGTGTTTTATTCCTCGCAGCCGGAGGAGACTGTCTAGCTACAGAATACCTGCCTGCCTGAGTACTGCGTACAATGCGCGTGCAGCGAGCAGCGTGCACTTGTCGCGACCTACATCCCGCCTCAGCCTCACGTTTTTGCTCGGCGCTGCAACAACAAAGCCGCCTCGAGCTGAGCTCCGCGCACGCCGCAGCCTTTTCGCTGGTTTCTATTAAGATCTCTAACTTTAACAATGCGGACGCCCTCACTTTCGTTTGGTACGTGCTCATTTGAAGATAATGGCGCTAGTGACGACTGAACGCTAATTTAAACGTGAATCAGTATCGCCCACGGCGACAGGTGACATCTTGTTGACAGAAAACGGCAAATGTTGTTAGATTAACGGAAACCTAACCCTTCTAAATCCTTTGGCAACGTCGTAAATAGCTGTCAAATAGTTACCTGTTTTGATTAATTTGGAAATAATACTGTATGGAAATAAGAAATGTGGCTAACTAACTAACTAGAGTTATTACTCTAGTTAGTTAGTTAGCCACATTTCTTATTTATCTAACTAGAATAATGAATTGCAATTATAACATTGAATTTGATGTAGTACCCGTTTTAGGTGTAAAAAAGGCATTTGGAAAGTTTCCAAATACTTTTTTTAGATCTAAAACTAACTATTCGGTGTTACGATATTAATTGTTGCATTTCTTAATCAATATTCTAGTTCGCTAGTTAGCCACATTTTTTATTTCCATACAGAAATATTATCAAATTAATCAAAACAGCGAAATATTTGACATCTATTTGCGACGTTGCCAACTTTCAGAATAATCGCTTGTTTTATAAATCTGGGGGAAGACTTGACAGCTGATGGTGTTATCGCTTCATTCGTAAATCGAGAATACAACGTATACCTACGCACGAAATAAATTGACACTACCGGTAAAGAAAGCAGTAATTAAAACAGAAAGGTGTCGCTGTGAAAGTTGAATAAGTACAATTTTGTCAACTGCTGCAAATAGGTACCGGCCGGCGGCCGATTAACGTTACGTGATTGTTTACGCTAGAGGTTTATAATTAATCATCAATTTACATTACAATGGAAGTTAGTTTAATCAATTTTACGGATATTTCAAGCTTATTTAATTAAAGCCATTCCTTTGAACGGGTTTATACATAATTAGAATTTAAAGATTCTCAAACCTACTTCTCCCATCGACATATTTAACGTGAAGAAAATGGTCCGCCCAAAACTTTTCATTTCTCAATTTTAATAACATAAACATCACATCACATCTGTAAGCCCCGCAGGGTGCAGAGGTGTACCTATAATAATATTTGTCCTAATTCCTATATTTTTTGTTACAAATTTTTTTTTTTTAAACAAAAGCTCTAAACTTTTGGGTCGTTATTGATTTTATCGATACTATAGGTAAGTGTTGGCAACGCGTTTAAGTAACGTCCAGCCTTTATACTGCGTCTACGCGATTTTCAGTGTCAACACATCCTACCTACGGCGGCGTAGGGGATGTGTAGATGGGCACGCGTAGCGTAGAGTGCGTAGAGTATCTACACTACGCATGAAATGGTACTCTAAAATACCTATGTAAAGAGGTATTCCAAACATAAAATGGCTAAAGAGAAGATTTCAGAACAGTCTCTTTACATAGTCAGTGAAATATTAAACAAAAAATTTAGATACTCGGGTACTTTTAGGTAGGTACGTGAACTTTGACATAGGCAATATTATGACTCTACAAGTCTGCATGTTGCTGTAGCCGCTCCATAAAATATCCTCATGGCCTTTGAAACTTGGTAGCCTGTAATGAAAGCGAACTTTTTGTACCCTGTTCAACCAGTCCCAGTATTTTTACATATTTTGGCTCACTCGTAGACCTTTTCAATAAATACCAAAAAATATATATACCAATTCTATGCCATGTTATACAAACATGAGTAATGTAAATAATGATGTAATTAGGTATCCGCGCATCGCTCATCTTTAACCTCTTCTAAGTTCTATCTCTATGTCTTGTAAGTAACCGGACCGCTGACCGACCGTTTTGAAATACTACCTGCGAGCAACCTGTATATGGATCTGTTTTAAACTAAGTGGAACGTATATCTATGTCTGTCTATTCAATGCTCACCTAGTTCTCAGTAAGTAATACTCAGTAACTAGTGGATATATAATTTGTACATTTAGCATTTCGTAAAAGTGACAGAATTTTCGTTGCGTTTTCAAATTCTTGAAAGCGCTTTAACTAGATGTTGAGATGAACTTCGTGACAAACGAAACTGCAGAAGGTCGTGAACTTTTAGAATTTGTTCACCTTGCTTATTACTAGTTTTTGTTGTAAGTATTTGAATGTCGTAAGGTAATACTTATTTATTTTTAGGTGTATTAGTAATTGGATAGATGATTTTTTGAAACGGTGATCTAATGGCAAGAAAATAATAATTCCTCGTACCTTTAAGCTACTTAAGAGTTCTAGAAGCTATTATAAGTGTCTACGTGGTTTGTAAATATATAATTATATGTTTTCATTTTATTATTAACATACAAATCACCACTCTATCGAAACGAAGAGTTTTGTAACTTTTGAAAGTTCATTAATTCATTATTGGCTCATCAATTAAGAATTACTTACATAATTATTAATAATAATTACTTTTGCAATTGGCATTTATACACCCAAGTGTCAGTGGATACTGGTTGAAAAATTCTAATTTGTAATGTAGACAGGCTACTGCGCTGCCGTGTGCGGTCAGCCAACGCTGGCCGGCGGCGACCCGGATCACGGATGACATCGCTGCGCCTGCGCCGTTAATATCAACACTGACACACTTCCCTCTCACTCAATTCACATCATTCGCCAAAAAGTCAGAAAAAGCTTTAAGTATAGAAAGAAATGCCTTAACTGATTTACTTTCTCAATGTTTCTCGATTTCTAAATCTACTTAGGTTATTTTTACTGTTTCAAATATATAATTTCTAATACCTACCTTTTGAATTTTGTCTATTTCAAAGAGTTTAGCAGCATTCGACACATAACACAACACTACACACGCGCTAGTTAGAGAACATTTGAAACAGTTAGTGAAATAATATGAACTATTCGATAATAAAGCACTATGCTTAAGCGAGCATAATGTATTATCTAAGGAGCTTTGTACCTACACGGAAGTACCTACTTACTACATGTTCGGGTTATCCCCATGTTTCTTTACCAGAAGCTTAATATTAGGTAATATAAATTCAAGAAACAGATGTTATCTAGAAAAGACATTCATCGTCAGTTACACTATCATAAATACTTATCTGAGTAGTATACGAGTATATATCCAATTATGCGTTTACATTGGAGTACATCAAATATGAATTAATACATGAATGGAGAGGGATACCTTAGTAGTTTGAGGTTTTTCTGGGCGGTAATCCTAACTATATAATATTATAAATACGAAAGTGAGTTTGTTTGTTACGATTTGAATGAACTTTGGCACATGTATCTATAGACCATGACCAGCTATCTAATTAGGCAACACATTTTCGTAAACGATTCCGATTAATCTGTTTCATTTTGACAGTTCAACAATATTCATTACGTTATTCACGTTGCTGAGCAGAAACTATTTTCGAAGTTTTGAAGCAATGGATTAGCAATCTGTTTCAAAACGATTCAGGATCAAGAGTTATTCGGGTAAAACCGCGGGTCGCAGCTAGTCTTTATATAATTTACAGAATGATTCTTTCTAGCGCCTAACGTTATGTTACGAGAGGTACAAAACTAAGACAATTTTATAATTATATTACTGCAATAGCTAGCTAGTAGACATACGTAAGTACATCTCGGATAGTCGAGGCTCGATCACTTTTCCTACCAAGGCTACTAAGGAATGGTCGAGCTTGTTACCTTACCGTCTCGTCTATAAAACTCGTTTAACCAAGCCATCAAAGATGATATAAGTACCTATGCACGTTTAGAGAGAAAAAATACCGATATGCAATTTACTATGTACTGGGTTCTCATTCACGAAGGCCTATCCTAATTAATCCTAACTATGTGAAAGTGAGTTTGTTTGGTGGTTTGTTACGCTTTCACGCTGAAACGGCTGAACCGATTTCGATTAAATTTGACGCGAGGGGAGACAATGACCTAGGTTAGGACTTAGGATACTTTTTATCCCGATAGTCCCACGGGATCGAGACTTACGAGGGTGAAACCGCGGGGCGCAGCTAGTACAACTAGTAGCATAAATGTTTTGCCATCGTAGAGGTACAGCTGAAATATCTCATAGATGTGTCAGTTATCATGCCCATATCCTCTATGCGTTTATTCTGAAAGTGGGCAACGTCGCATGTAGATATCAAATATTTCGCTGGCAATATTACCTACTGTATAGAAATATAACATATGGCTAACTAGCGAACTAGAATATTATTAATCAATTGCGATTTAAAAAAAAGCATTTAGACAGTTTCCAAGTACTTTTTTAACATCTAAAATATTCGGTGTTACGATATTAATTATTGCATTTCATAATCAATATTTTAATTCATTAGTTAGGTAGTCACATTTCAAGTATTCATCATTAATATTGCCAAATTAATCAAAACAGGTAAATATTTGACAGCTATTTGCAATGTTGCCAACATGCTGCTTGGTGGTGGTAGGATGAGGTCCTTCACAAGTCTACTACTACCTACTCGAATATGCTAGAAGACGAAATTAATTTAGAACAGACTGCATTATAGCTGTAATTAAGAAAATCCGCTCTAGAGCAGCTTCGTTCTGTAAAAACTACAAAACCGCTTCGCCTAAGCATCGCATATATACTAATCGAGACTTATTTATCTCTCTATTGCTCTATCTAAGTAATTAAAGTAGCAACATTTATTCTAACGCAGGTAAATATTGCCACAGTCGTCCTGTTTTACAAGGTCTACGTACCTACATAGTTATTTAGTTAGTGAAAGACGATAATAATATAATGAGGGAGGAAGTGAAAATACTGACATGACAGCTGATCTATGCATAGAAAATAACGACATGCACCGCAGATTTCAAATGCCGTGGACTCTGAGTTCTAAGAGCAAAAGTAAGTAATCTTTAAAGTATAGCTTATTTGATGTTGATGTATGAAAAACCGTGATGATTATATTGTTTACAAGCATGTATTCCAATGAGAATCAAGCCTTGACTGCATCCTAGGTCTAGTGGTCGCAAGCGCTGCTGAACAGAGTTCCTGAGTTCGATTCCCCAGTCGGGAAAAGTGTTATTGGGTCCGTCAGTTATTTCTCAGTAGCAGCCCGGAGTCTGAATTCGTGCCCGTGGTAATAGGCTCGCCCCTTATTATATATTCAGGGCCGTAGCCAGACTGTATAAGGCTCAGGAAAAGTCAGGGTAGGCTGAAAACTGAAATTATCCACTATTATAATATATTGACCGTCTTTCACTTTTTTTTTACTCACAACGGGTAAGCTCTTGGCCTGCATCTCACCTGATGGTAAGTGATGATCAGGCCGAAGGTGGAAGCCAGCTTCACCCGGAATCCTCAACCACAGAGGATGTTGCTGGCACAACACAACAATCCTGTTAACATTGTTGTTATGGCGACAGACTTAGATAAATAAGATGGTGGTAGCTAGCCAGGCGGACTTAGAACAAGCCCTACCAAAACCATCTACTGCTGAGCGCAGTAGGGAGCTAGGGAGCTCAAGTCCCCTAAAAAGCATCTGAGTTTTTCCGTGAGAAATCTTAAACTTGATATTATTCTAATTAACCTTTTTAGCAACCATTACTCTACCTAAGGTACAAAGTATTATGTTTTAAATTTCTTTATGATGTATATTCACTGTCACCAAGTTATCTCTAGAAGTCTACCACCTAACGAAGTCATTGAGGAATCTCCCAGAGCTGCCAGGCTGAGCGTGAAGTCCTGGGTTCGATTCCCAGGTTGGCCAAAGTGTTATTAGTTTCTAATAATTTTCCCCTGAACACTATGCAAAATCGAGAATATTTTGATCGACCAATTTTGAACAAACCAGAACTTTTTACAACATAGTCACCATTTATAGGTATCTCTGCACATTGATATTTTTCTAATGCCTGGATAATTTTCCCATAATTATTAGAAACTTTGCGAGTAACGTCCAAATGACCGCTCCAAAGTTGTTCTAAAAGTAGCCGTCCATCGTAAAACTTTGAAATACTTCCTTTTTTAAGAAACAATGTATAACATAGAGCATTGATCGAAATATAAGCAATATTTCTTTTATAGCTTTCACAAGTACTAGGTGCAATCGATGATTGCAACAATGCACGTAAGGTATTACCCTGTTCAGGCGCTTTTGGAATAAATGCTTGCACTCTCCCTTTGTGTCCATTCATGAAAGATGCTTTATCATAGCACTGACTTAGAATTTTAGAAGTATCTAAGCCATAATCTTTAAGCACTGTTAAGGTCAAGTCTGTAAATGTTCCAGCATTCAAATCTGTGCATGTTTTTATCGTTAAAATTCTCGTTAAGTTAAGACTCTTTTACCTACCCACGTATCTAAGTCCAATTGCAATGTTTTCTCGATTATTTTTATCGTGTATTTCATCCTCATACTAAACCATGGAACATCGGTATTGCTGATTTCGTTTGCAATGTTTTGAGAGACCATTTCTTCCATTATGACAATCAAATTAATTTGTATCTCCGGGGATAAATGTGTAGCATTAGCTGGTATTACCTTTAAACGAACAATTCTTGTAAGTTGTACATTATGTATATTAATAATCTGAATCTCGGAAACGGCTCCAATGATTTCGATGAAAGTTGGAATATAGCTGCGCATAGTCACAGCAGCCGTAACTGGCCATGGGTCATTTAATAAACACCTCTTTGTCATAGGAGTCACAGACAGTCCGCTGTGCAGAGCCTGCATGGAGGACGACGAGACAGCAGCTCATGTGCTGTTAACCGTTGTGCACCGGGCGGTGGTCGCCGCTTACAGGGCAAAGTACTTCGGTAACCCAGGTACCCTACGGGAGATTGTTGTCAGTGACACCAAGTCGTTGCTGGCCTTCTTTGAGGAGCTGGGGTGGATCGAATAACCAATATTCCCACCCGTACGCAAAATACGCGCTTTGACGTGGAGTTGCGGATACCAGCCCGTATTACCTACCTACCTACCTAAGTTGGAATATACGGGTTTACGGGGGTGAAAAATCGATCGAAGCTAGGTCTCATATCTGGGAAAAATCATTTTCTTTATTTTCACAGCCTCGGAAATTGATAAAACGTTGGTGTATGTTAATATTTTCACCTGAGCAGAGCTCAGATATTGTATTATTTATGTATGTATCTCACACATTCAGTAACGAAACTAAGTATCATTTACTAGTCTATATATATATTCAAAAAGGATCGTACTAGACTAGTAAATAATACTTAGTTTCGTTATTATTTTAACTCTAAATTTCGAAATCCTGCAGGCTCTAGCTAGCGGCTAGGGCAGGCTCTACATTTTCCAGGGCAAGCTAAGCCGGCCCTGGCGTACCCCTGGCTATGGGTCTGACTATATTACTCTCCCTACCTCTTCAGTCTCTTCGGGAAATACAACGTAGATTGTTCTTGCAATATTTGGGTACATATTGATGAACGATCACTCACATGTAACTAGGTTACTTATAGATGATTAAACCGAATTGCTTTAATTGAGTTATTAATTAACATACAATGCAGTATTGAAATCTCTCTTGGGAACAGTTTGATGAATTCGTATTATTAAGCCATGATATTTATTTTCTTAGTGTTATTACGGTCTCTTCCGGATAATGAGACAATTTAAAATATTTTAAAAGATCTGTTTATAGGGCAGTAGTTTCAGGCCATGCCAACAAACACATGCAAAAATGGGATTCATTCATTAGGTGCCTACACGTATTCAATAAACAAGTGTTTGCTAAATTAAGGACTAAAAACCGCAGAAACTTCGTATCGATATCTTAACTTGATAAAACAAAAAAGAAATTAATTTGATGTGTGCCGCCGATGAGGACCTCAACCGCATGGAATGTAGTCCCTTGAAATATAAGTTTTAAAAAAACTATATTTTTTGTGTAAACTTCTCAGACGTGATGGGTTTCGACAACTACACACGATAAAACAAAAAAAAACATGTTTTTCTCAACTCTTTACTTCAAGTAACATTACTACAAGCGGTCGTTGACCCAAAAAAAAACCTTCAAATCTTTTTATTTTGATTGCGGTTAAATATCGACATCCATGACTTTTGCGGAGTTTCGCTAGCTAATTTGATTTGAATCTGTATAATTAGTTTAGTATGTATGTATAGATATCATTGTATTGTTTAATCTAGTTACTTACCAATATGAAATTAAGTCAATCTGCCTAGCCTTTTCCCAACTATGTTGGGGTCGGCTTCCAGTCTAACCGGATGCAGCTGAATACTAGATTTTACATGGAGCGACTGCCTATCTGACCTCCACAACTCAGAAACTGGGAAATACGATACCCCTTGGTAAGACTGGTTGTCAGACTTTCGGGCTTCTGAAGACCTTCTGACTGTCAGATCTACGAATTACAGACGAGACCAACGGCTAAACGTGTTTTCCGAGGCACGGAGGAGTCTCGGATTGTAAAGACGGACCACGGGACTAACCCCGGCAAGCGTAGCTTAATCTGATGGATCGACCCGTGCGGCAGTTATAACTTAGCCACGAGCTCCTCGTCTGTATAGATATCTTATTATTTAAAATAGTTAATTACCTATATGAAATTATTTCGAACATTATGAGTTAAATGTGAAACGGTAGCTTTTTACTTAAATCTTACCGGCAACCTTATTACCTAATTGTAAGTCTGCTTTATTGCTTAGATCGTAGGGTAGACTGGGTACGGTTTAAACAAAGGACGGTTGAAACAGAGCAAATATCTCGTAAACGGTTACGCGGGGAGTGAGGGAGGCAAGGGGAAAACGAAGCGCACGACAGATCAGAACACGAATTTAGTGCCGCGCCACTCCCCGCGCGTTGTTGTTGTTTGCAGGACGCCATATTGTTTTTTATTACCCAAAAGTAAGTATTTTTCTTCTGACATTAACGCTTATATTATCTGTTCTTTGTAAGTGAATGTATTAAGTGTGTGTTTGTGATTATTATGAAGCTTGTAGAATAAGGGATAGTGACTATTTTTAATGTGTTATTATTACTGTCGTAATTATAAAGTATATTCTACCAAAAGTGGTGTTGGGGACGGTTGAAACATTTTCTGTGGGTACGGTTGAAACAAAATGTTTATTTTTTGTAGATGCCGAGAGTTCGAGTGAGGAAGACTTCCACAGGGGAAATTAACTTGTCGAGCTATAGTAATGCATATGAGGAGGTAAAAGCTGGAGATTCACTACGGAAAGCGGCGGACAAGCATGGTATAAACCACTGTTCCCTGTTAATTAAGATACATTCGAAAGCGAGATGCGTCCGGCAAAGACGATGAAGGTATGGGGTATAAAGCACACAATCGTGTTTTCAATGAAGATCAGGAGCGAGAATTTAAAAAAAGTTTTAATTTAGTTTATTCAAAATGTTAATTTTATTATTAATTTTTATTTGATTTTAGAAATTCTTTAATTGTTTACTACTCGTTAAAGGCTGATGAAACCTTGAAGACTGATTAATGTTGTTATGTGGTGCCATAATTAGTTTTAATGATAAATAAAACATGCTTCCTTAGTATTTATTGTATGTGTTTCAACTGACCCCAATCGCTGTTTCAACCGCCCCTGGCATGGGGACGGTTGCAACAAATTCGTTTTTTTTTTTAATTTCATATATTTCTAAAAATAATAACCCGGGAACTATAATGATACAGCCATATCGTAGCCAAAACTTCACATTTGAGTTTCATGTATCATAATCGTCACTCGGTTTATAAACAACAAAATTATAAACGATAAAAGCTAAATTGTTTCAACCGTACCCAGTCTCCCCTACATCTAAGCAATGTAGCAGATTATCCTTATCAATTTTTATATTGAAGTATGTAGGTACCTAATCAAGAAAAGTTTCTAAAAACTTTTGAAACTCCGAGTTACGAGTGTAGGTTTTCTAATTTTAGGAAACGAATAGCCGATATTACGGAATTCTTATAAGTCTTTCTTGTCTTGTGCAGTTATGTGTTTTTCTGCTATTGCAACTAAGACGTAGCGTCCAAGGCCCACAAGTATTTAAATTTGGATACATGCATCATTAAATGCATTCTGGTTTAAAAAGTGAGACTATTTATACATCAATGGCATTCTGCCGTTGCAAAAGACAATGGACTAAAAAGCTTCGCACAAATAGCTTCTGAAGATATCTGTGAAATCTATATGTATACCTAAAAAATCAGTAGGTACCTAAAGAAATCAAAACTGTACATTGAATATTTTTGAAAAAATTTTTTTGCTACGAGGTGTGGGAACGACTCTGATGCCAAAAATATAGTTTTCAGAATATTAAATTTGTCCGTTTGCCGTTCCGGATTGGCGCAAAACCGGATGAACGGATGTCTATGGGTACACAGATAGTTTAAAACCTGCTTTAACACATATGGTACTTTTAATCCCGGTAGTATGTTCCCGTGGGATATTTTCCGAATCCACGCGGGCGAAGCTGCGGGCAAAAGCTAGTCTATTAATAAAGAGAAAGTGGTGATTAAATACAGATAACTGTCACACGAATAATTAAGCGAGATGAAATCTATGATAACATAACAATACCATTGATCCCACGCGTGTCAATAAAATTAACCGCTGCGACACATGTATGAGAAATTAGAAATCATGGTTACACTCACCTCTGACTCCCATGCATCTTTCACGGGTCGCGGTTTACTCTCCTTCATGTTTCCAGAGAACGTCATAGCAATGATCCTTTGTTCCGGCCGATGCACTTTCACACTGTGACCCCTCGCACTGGACTCATAGGCTGTCGGCACAACACACACTGTATTCACGGTTTTCTGGATAAGCTTTGTTATTGAACACTATCACTTTCTGTTATGTTTTTGCGGGCTCGTCGGTTGCAAGGTAAACATGGCTCGGCGCGTGCGCAGCGCGGCGGTGCGGAGGTGCGGTCGCGAGGCGGGCCGGCGCGGACTGAGCGCGGCGTGTCGCGGTAACGGGCACGCACTACAGTTAACTTTCTCTCAACCCAGTCGCACGACCATAAGTTAGCGCCATCGAAAGTCGACACCGGCACAGCCTCACGGGTCAAAGCCTTCATTAATATTTCATTAAACCTCCCCAAAACAATAGTACGCTTTGCTTGGGTACACACTACTTTTGTGTTTCCATATTTTAGTTGTATGTATGAATAGTGGTTATTGTTTTGTGTGTTTTTGTAGTACAAAAATAATATCGGAATTTAAACCAGGGTTGGGGTAGAAACAAAAACAATATTGTATAAAACTTAATGTATAATTATGATATTTACAGACTTACTTTATATAAAACAAGTAATTTTATAGCTATCAATATATACTCATTACAACAAGTCATTAATAATTTACATGATGTTTAAAATAAAAGCAACAGTATACAGATTACTGAAGATTAGCAATTATAAATCGTAATAGCACAAAAATTTATGAACGATATTATTGGAAATGAGAGATTCCATAATTTACATTATAATAAAATTATATACAGACATAATTTTAAAAGAATGTTTATCGATATAATTGCTTTAAAATCACTATCGCAATACATGGATTATGTCGTAAATGATTAGATCTTCATCATTTTACGGAGCTTACAAATTTGATATACTTCTGTCGATCGATACGAGCAATAATTATATCGTGACCTTGGCCTTTTTCAGAGATTGACAGATAGTTAATCGATCGGCAAAATAGACCAAACATGTTAGCAAACTTATAATTTTCCAACCAGCTTGTATGTTTATTCAGCGTCACATAAATATAATAGGGTATGTAACACTAGTACATTATACGTACACCGTAAGAGTCATACCTGACCGGGACGCCCTGGCGACGTCGCCAGGTCGCGCTGCCAACCATACATTTTGTTGCGACGCGACCTGGCTGCGCCGCCATGGCGTCCTGGTGATGTATGGCTCGTAAGTGTAAAAATATTTTAAGTCAACATTTCAACAGTTTGCCTGCTATACTTTGAGAGATACATTAAATTATGAATTACACGAAGAACCTACGTTTCGACGCCTCTTATACGACACATTGCAGTGTCTGTGATGCTATTTGCATTGTGGAAAAGATAATTAGGTATTGACTTATGGTAAATGAACAGAAGTGTTTGCGCTTGCAAGTCTGGCTTAAAATTCTTTTCTCGAAGGAAAGGTTAAATAACATAGTGAATGTAAAAAAATGTGTAATTATATTTAACACTAGAAATAAAAATAATTATATCACATTTGATTTTATAAAAAATAATATCGCAACTATACACTTGTGGGGTGTATCGCCTGAGGAAGGCTTATCTTTGTCGATAACTTGATTTTCACATACATACACAGTGGATGTCGTAATATGTAAGCTAGTTAAAAGAATTTAGTTGAGCCTTAGATCTTTGGAAAATCTGAATGTCTTATTAAGTAATATTATATATCGATAAACATCTACATTTTACCTTATTAACTTTAATTGCAAATCTAACAAAATCGTTTAGAAAAATAAGTCGTCATTTTGGCTTCCACTTTATTATATAATGGAATGGTCTCAAGAATAACCATTATATCAACATTTTTGTAGCTTGCTATAATAATTTTGTATAATGTACTGTAATTACGCATTGACTTAACATAACAGAATAATCGCTATATAAAAACACGAGTAATGAAAACATTCTTCAGACTGATGCAAAGTTCGTGTTACCAAATTGACTTCAGCACTGCCAACACTAACATCGTCGACGGTATTAACTCACACGGACTCCGTCCCTCGCAATCAGAACCCGGATGACTTACTCATGTAAACACTTCACACGAAATGGCACCGCTACTGAACAATACATCGCTTTAAAAAATATTTATAACTGATTCCTATCTATTAGTTACACTAAGAATAATTAATCTATACAGTAATATAAAAATTTTCAATGCTACTTCAAATAATGTCACTCGTTTGCCAAACAAGCCGATAGCAGTATTATTGCTATGTCGTGTCGAGGCGACTGGGAAATAGTCTCGACGTGAAACAAAACGTATCGACACGTTATCAAATAATCAGTTTAATCTCAGAAGGCGTATAATTATGTATTTAACAGCTACAGCTTTATAATAGCTTATTGAATCATTAATTAGTGATTTAGTTCGTTCAACGTTTGAGTACTTACACTAGAGCTGGGCTAGACGACGCGATGCTAACAAGTTGTTCCCGCCGAGGGTGCGTCTCGCGTCACGCACACGATGGACATAATAAAGCCTAACTATCTAACACGCTTTACATTGAGCTCAATATTCAGTGTTACTTTAATAACAACAGTGTTCTATTAGTGCGTTATAATCACTGAGTTCTTCCCTGTACTTAGGAATCTCATAACTGGACCAGTAGTCTTATCGAATAATCACAAATTAATTGCCTCTGTTCAGATGGTTAACGTTTATTTTGCTATTCTTTCATTTATAAGTAATAATAATTATGGAATTATTTACCTATTCAGTAAATTATATTTACTACAATTCATACATATTTGTTGCAAACTATGTCTTGATTATTTTAATGATACCAAGTAAACTTTACAGGAATTAATATTAAAATGTAACTTCGGGAGATGATAGGTGGTATATTAGCGGCAGTAGTACACTATTGTGCGGTTGGCTACGATTGAGCAAACAAACACGGCACGTGTAGCGGACAACCATAACGAATTGCACTAATATCGGTGCGACTTTCTTCGCTAATAAAAAAATGTTTATTCACATATTTGGAAGCACTTTAAGAACATCAAATGAACATTCCAAAGTAGTACCTACATCGCACACGCGCGCTTTCATCAAAACGTTTCTAACCAATATAACACCTATAATCACATCTCAACAAAATATTACAAAATCTAATAGAAAACCCAGTCAGTGTGATGAGAATACAAATTATACGTTTTCAAGTTTACAAAAGAATGTAAAAACAAATGTATGAAAAACTGTGGTAGTATCTCCAAAGTCCAAACTCTTCTCTTATCTTCAAAGAAATGCCACAACTTGTAACATTGATTTAGAACGATTCAACATTTTATTCGGGAAGTATAAAAAGATCTGTACTTATTATAAAACGTTGCATTTCTTTCGGCGAAACATTGTGTTGTGATTGAGTCTACCTTATAAAATACGACACACAAAGAAAAAATACAATTTGTGACCGTAACATAATACAGTATAAATTTTACGCCAAATAAATAGTTTAAAGTTGAAATCTAGCTTAACGACTACGGAGCTAAGAGCTAGCAATATAAGAAAAATCACAAGTTTACAAAAAATACAATATGTTGGATACGTCTCACATATCAAAATAATTCACTTGTAAACGTTACATACAATTCACATAGTTTGAAAGCGCATAATCTCCACCACAATAAACAGTATCACTAACCTTTCTCGAAGGTCAATTCAAAGAATGTATAGTTATGCTTAGAATACGTCAACTTAATTATAATAAACGATACCATAATGACAATAATTGTACTCGGCAATAACTACGATACATAGTAGGTAAATTAAAAAAAACGAAATTGCACTCTCGGTACGCATGTACAAAACGTAACGTCAGACGGCGGTACAACGCAACTTTAGAATATTCAACACTTTACCGATGCGTTCTGGTAAGTTATTGCATACAAATCTTCCAGAAAACGGAAGAAGTCAATATAAATAACATTAAAAATCACAGGCGCGGCCACGGCCGGTGGTCGGGAAGAGTCGCTCCTTGTGAGTGGCAAGCGGCGGGCCATGACCAGCGCTGGGACTGCGCCAGTGCCACTGTGCCAGCGCTCAGCCGCGCGCGCTCGCGCCGCGCTCCGCTCCGGCTCTACGGCACAGCCGTCATGGTCTGTGGAATCTGCGGACACCGACGTCACGGGTCAACGTTGGCATAGCACTACATTTTTCTAGAGATGACAACCATATAACCGGAATCGAATTCGGACATGCTCTGCTGTTAAAAGCTTCTTGTGACTCAACTCTGATTTTAATGTTATAAACAATGATAGGATATTCGAATGTAAATTTACTTACTAGTAATATGGAAAGCACTTTTGTATCGTTCGTAGATTCAGAGATTGATAAATATAGTACTTTTTGACTGTATAAATGCTAGCTAATGTTGTAAAGTAGGTTGACAAACTGGTATAGCACTAGCGACAAACTACTAAAAAAAGACAGTATATTAATTTTTATGTTAACACCGCAAAACTAACCTTCATAAGCGGATTGTTAATTCGTTTCCATACCATGTATCCGATTAGTTATGCATTCCCGGATTCTCTAGAATTCCGGGATTTATACTAAAATAAAAAAATAATAAACCGCTTCCATAATTTCTTAGCCAAAAATTTACTTTAGGTAAATATTCATCCGATTATCACATCTCTGGTTATAAATTAAGATAAGAAAAAAAAAATAGGGACTGAATTATTCGGATCTAGATCGAAATATTCCTACATTTCCTACAAAATAAACGGGCATACCTGGTAAGGTGCTTGCTTTCCTCGTGTACGGCCATCTCCGAACTCTTAAATTCGTTGAGCTCGCGTCTGATGGCGGCCTTGTCCCGCGGAGTCAGGCGAGTCCACGGCTTGTCCGCGCGACGGTCGTAGTCATGCGCCTGAACAAACAGTATACTCATTTATTATTGGAATACGAAATAATTGGACATTTACCCACTAGTACATAAGTCATATTAAGAGGTTTCACATGTCATGTCCGTTGGCCAAAAATAGAGGACAGTAGTAAAAGTCTTCGGCTAATGAAGTTTTTTACAAGATATTTCTATGTTGCCAAAAAAGAAACAAAGTTATGATGACGAGCCACTACCGGAAATATATCGTGAAGGTCGGCTCGGCTGACATCTTTCACACTATCCCACCGTTCCTTTTGTAGCTACGCAACTACGCATACTCATTACTATCATAAATTTGTGAAATATAATACAAAATTTGGTTGTAAAATCATTAATTTATTATTAATGTCTGGGTATATTTTTTTACGTTTTCTAAAAATGAAACCAGCTAATGAGCTAGATCGATTTATCGCCCCCGAATACTGCATACTAAATTTCATGAAAATCGTTGGAGCCGTTTCCGAGATTCAGATTCTATAATGTATATTATACGGGGTGTCCGGGACATCGACGCGAAGCCGGTTACCATGGATTCAGTACATGGTTCTGTATACCTACAAGAATTGCTCGTTTAAAGGTATTAGATTATTACTTATTGAATATCGATATCGTTATCGCATTCACTGTTTTCAAAGCGTCAACCAGACCCAGGAAAAAGGGCCCGAACAATGACGCCAGAATAATCGTAACGTATACGATTACACATTTATACAGCATAATTACACCCATCACACACCCGTTATCTACGCAGTCTGTACATCAAACTGATCAAATTATTGCTGGGAAACGATTTTTATTTTTGGTGGGAAAAATCGCTGTTTTTTTGCAGCGCGCAATTTAACACACCCAAAAAGTTGTGTTTATGGCTACATACAACGGTACAGGAGTTGTGATAACATTTAAAACGAGTACACCTGTTTAATAAAGCTGACAATTCGACATATATGTCAAAAACTGACAAAATTGTAGAATTGTCGCGCTTAGGCTGTTTAATAAAAGTGACAAATATGTCAATAATCGACAGGTACCTTGACATAATTGTCATTTAAAAACGCGTTTAATAATATCTATTGCGAATTTTCCACCATGACAATTATGTCGCCTGTAAGTTTTATTAAACAGAAAAATTGACAAATTTTCAATTTTTGACATAATTATGTCGGACTTGTCGGATTGTCAGCTTTATTAAACAGGGCCCTGGTGTTTTTTTTTAATTGAAAACTTCTTTAGCACTTCGTTGCGTTGAGCACTTCTTGGGTGATCAAAAGTCATGGAACTCGCGTCATCGTCACCGAAGGCGCGTTGGGCACTTTTTTGTTGACAGCGCGCTCTGTTTTAATCTTTTTGAATTTTTGAAGTGAAACCTTCTTTAGGCGCGTTGAGCACTTTTGGGTGAACAAAAATCACGGAACTCGCGTCATCGTCACCGACGGCTATATGTATCGAACGAAAGACATCAACGCGAGAATTAAAAATCAAAAAGTTTGTTTTCACTTCTATCGGCACTCCCCAAAGATTGGCCGTTTTTTTTTTAATGGAGCTACAGCTTTCGTTCTTGTACTGACAGCAAGCTACATAAATTCCTGACATTTTTGTTAGATGGCGTTACTTAGTTTTCACTTCTATCGGCAGTCCCCAAAGGCTGCCCAGCATGTTTTTATTTTTAATTATTACAATGACAGGGAGAATAAGTGACTCACGGCTTCGTTAGGTGTTTTTATTCCCGTTATAATTCCCTATGAGCATTATTATTACCTGTGTGACTTCGATGTAATCACTGAAGCGGATGATCTTCTTCTCCTTGAGCTCGTCGACGGTGGGTCGGAAGCTGAGCTTGCGCAGCAGATAGCGCTTCTTCTCCTCCTTTTGTTTCTTCTCCTCGGCGGGTGACTGGCCTGTAACGTTACATGATTTTCATAACATGTGTGAGGGGAGTGCACTACTCCAACACAACTCTTATTTATAAAGCAACTCCCAAAAACAAGAAGATGTTGAAATGTAAAAGCTTCAATTCGACAGACTAAAATTTCAACAACAAATCGAAACTGAAAAACTCATAAATATTGTGTATAACAAAACTGTTTTCACAATACTGCACGATAAAAGTCAGGAAAATATGTTCATATTACTCGTATATTCCGTATCCAATAATAGCATTATTGACTCCTAAAAAGAGCGCATAGTATGAAAGCAGTATTTTATGTAACTGTCGAAAAATTAATCCATGTGCGCAATTAACAGCGTGTTTGCAATGCATAACTATGCACCCTTTATGCAGAGTTTAAATAAAGATAACAACAGGGTCGTGCAGTTCAGATTATAGTTGATCTCCAAACTCGAAAAGAAGCAGTAATAGTATGTAGTGTGAGCTTACTTTTGAGTATGTTCCTCTCGACGAGCTCCTCGGCGGTGGGCCGCATGGACAGGCGGCGGATGAGGCGCGCGCCGATGGCCTCCCACGACTCCTGCCGCTCGTGCTCACTCTGCACCACCAGGATGTTCCTGCGCACACATCACACACACAATGACTCTATTGACTTTCGTACGCCCGCCTGCACTGATCTAACTTTCTCCGAACACTAACAACATTTATTTTCTGCATCTACTCCCGTGTACCGACCGACAACATAAAAGCCAAAGCTTACGTGAGCCCGAAAATGTTTTCATAATATCCGATTTACATACACATTTGGCTAATTCCCAAGACCCGTAATTTAGCTCGCAGGATTAATTAATAAATTAGGGTTGTTCTAGAAATTTACAGCTGACTAATATCACGATGTAGATTTACTATAGTAAAAACAGTTTCTACGATAAATGATCTGAAGTAGACATAGTAAACAGTAATTCAATAGCTATTAGTGAAAATTACAACAATGCCAATGCCAAGAGCAAGAGCGAGCTCTTAGAAACAGGAAGAAATAAAACAGTGATAACAATGACTTTGACGGTGCTGACTAAAATAACGCTCCCAGGCTTGCATTGTTGCCAGACGGAGTGGAGTGGACTATTACTGTGCCGAACTGTGCGTTGCGTAACACTACACGTGCATGTGTTGATGTTCGGCCCGTGCGAATGTTAATTCACAAAATAGTGCGTCTATATTCAAGTAGCTGTATAACCAGTATAAATAAAATCACTAGGAAATTATAATCGAGACACAGATTTTACTTTATACCCAATGTATGTGCATGTATACTCACTGAACCAAATTCTCACTTCACAAACTCTTTAATATTATAGTTTAAAAATTAATACGCACATTATCTGTCTATCTAACTGTGCAAACAAATATTAAAAATCAATGTGTAATCAATAACGTTCAGTAGTTTTTCCTTATTATTTACCAAATTAGAAATATAATTTGCAGTTTGCAACAACAGCGAGTGTTTTGTTTTCCTTATGATTATTTATTTAATGATAATAATAATGTACGTACCTACCTAAGTACCTACATCACCATAGATGTAGGTACACTATATAGGACATAAGTAAATGTCGTGGTAAATATTAAATGAACACGTAATACTGCCAACCCTCATTAGCTAGAACGTAGGTAGTGACATTGACAATGTTGTGACTATGATATCATACAAAGGAATTTGTGTAATTTTTACGTAATTTCCTACAAACATGAGTGTACTCTTTGGCAAACGCACCTGAAATTTTGAATGATTCTGTTACTTATGCAAGTGGACTTCCGCAACCAACTTTCACTATGGACACACTCACAGCAGCTTGACATGCCGAGATCAACCAAAACTTTTATAATTCAATTATTTTCTTTAGCTTAAACTTGCTGGCTTTATGGAAAACATAATAATCAGTTGCTTTTCAAATCAGCCTCTTCTAATGTGCACCATAATGATGGTTCCGGGATCATTTTAGCCAAACTATCATCTGTCATTAAATTGTCAGTGCGGTGCCAAAACACATGTTACGCCATCAGCAGGAAGTAATTTCTAATACAATAGAAACGCAGCTTGTTTTACGAAGGTCAAATACTAGATAGCGAGCAATCGGTCAGACTGGAAGCCAGCCTACTTCGGACAAGGCTAAGTTAGCTGTTGGGAATGGACTATCATGATTGCAAACGTAGTTAACTTAATCATGGATTTAGATAAAATTATAATGAATGACGTTGTTATATCATGTTTTATCAATGACATTGCTGATATCAATCAATTTGCCTAGCCTTTTCCCAATTATGTTAGGGTTGGCTTCCAGTCTAACCGGATGCAGCTGAATACCAGTATTTTACATGGAGCAGCTGTTTATCTGATCTCCACAACCCAGTAACTGGGTAATACGATACCCCTTGGTAAGACTGGTGTCAGACTTTCGGGCTTCTGACGACTCGTACCGACTGCCAAAGATCCACGAATGACAGCCGGTACCAACGGCTTAACGTGCTTTCCGGGGTACGGAGGAGTCTCGGTATGTAAAGATGGTCACCCATCCACTGACCAACCCCGGCAAGCATAGCTTTACCTGATGGATCGAACCGTGCGGCTGTAATTACTTAACGACGACCATCTCTTGATGACCTTGCTGATCTTAATGCACGTCTTTCAGCCATACTGTAGCTCTGTCACAAGCAGAGTTATAGAAGGGGCGAAGGGAGGGGCTCGTGGCTAAATAATGACGATCGAAGGTGAAGCTACGCTTGCAGAGGTCGTTCCGTGGATGGGTGACCATCCATTACACATCGAGACCAAGCACGTTAAGCCGTTGGTCCCGGTTGCATTTGGAGATCTTTGACAGTCGTTACGGGTAGTCGGCAGGCGCGGTCGCAGTCAAAGACTTTGGGGGGGTCACACAGACAAATACTTCTTATTGGTAGTAAAAAAATAGACTTTATTGCACAAAAAACTTATGGCAAATGAATTGATTTAATTGTTTTTATTTACTTAAACGATTTAAACAGTAAGTTAATAATTTAAATATGTAAGGTCGGGCGGGGCAATTTCGACTATGGGGTAATTTCAACTAATGCCAATAAATCTTATTCTACTGTATTTGTAGCAGCACCATCTGTGAAATTTTGTGGAAATTATCTGTTTAGCTACCTGGATATAGATGGCGTTTTGGTACAAATACAGTAGAATAAGAGTTATTGGCATTAGTTGAAATTACCCCATAGTCGAAATTGCCCCGCCCGACTTTATTACATTTTCAATTTTTTTTATTTCAAGATGGATTGTCAATTTGACGTTCCCCCCCCCGTCGGACCGCGCCTGGTAGTCGGAAGCCCGAAAGTCTAATATCCACTCTTGTCATGGCTATCGTATTACCCAGTAACTTAGTTGTGGAGGTTAGATAGGCAGTCGCTCCATGTAAAATACTGGTATTTCGCTGCATCCGGTTAGACTGGAAGCCGACCCCAACATAGTTGCAAAAAAGGCTAGGCAGATGATGTAGCTGTGTCATAAATTCTATCGCCCAACCTGTACCCCCACATAGTCTTTAGGATTCATGATCATTCTATTCTATGATTGTTGTCAGTCCGTTGTTATAGTGCGCGCGGAACTAGAGATGAGCGGCCATCTCATCACAAATCATCTCGCTATTGCAATGTCATGTGCGTTTTGTCTAAACTAGCCGGAACTTTCACTTCGCGACGGCAACACGCGTTGAAAGTACCGGCTAGTTTAGAAGATTCAGAAGGTCATCACCACGATACAAATATTAATTAAAAAATCCGTCAACACAAATTATGTGCATTCGGTTCTTAAAATTCATGACCCTATAAGCACGGGCTCACGAACGCCAAGTCTTGTTACAGTCGCGGTCATAAAACATTCGAGCAGTACTGTGTGTGACTAAAATACGGGACTTCTCAATTGGGGTTCGTGCCATCACGCTCCTCGTGTATGAGTAGTATGAACGCGGCTGCTACTAACGTTGGTGTATACAAAACAATTAGTCATATTGTGTTTATTTATTCGGAATTTCTAAGATAACTCCCAAATCTCGACGAAATCAGTTTCATATATTACATCACTCACACATCTACAGAAATCATTTCAAATAAAGCTATCATCGTAGTACAATATCAAAAGGCCAATAATTGGCCTTTTGATATTGTACGTACATAAAAAACGTTCATATTCAAGTTGTAATCTGTCAAACTTGTCAAAAATGTTGGTAAATTGATTGTATTTTTGACAGATTGCGAATTAGATTGGAATGCGGACGTTCTTAAAAATTATAGGAATTGCCCCGCTGGTGATATGGCACTCATAGTTTTAGAAAAAAATCGGCTTTGTAGAGCGTCGACTACGTTTCTCAGGCACATCAACAGCCACGTACTACTGTAAAGCGCTACAAGGTTCTTTTGGCGGGAGAAAAAAAGAACTAACGCCGCCATTTTGTTTTTCAATTCATATCACAAAATAGTTGCACAAATATACAACAGCGCCTCCCTTTCAACGTCATACGAGCGCCAAAAGATCGTTGCAACAAACGCGGACAGTGGAGGAGGACGTCTTTTTACCCTTATGCCCTAAGCAATAAGATAGTTAATTGACTCAGGCGTGACCTTGCGGAAATCCATCATAAAATACAATAGACGATGTATATCTAGTAACTTAATCCGCTTAACCGTTCTTAAAGAGTTAGAGAACCCTGTAAGAAATCGACACGTGTTTCGCCTCTCAACGAGGCATCCTCAGGACGACGATTTACCTGTTGCGAACTCGGACACGAAGTGTTATCAACGCGAGCCGAACGCAAAGAGACTTTGCGTTCGGCTCGCTTTGATAACACTTCGTGTCTATTGTATTCTAAGCAATAAGGTTGAAACCACCAGTGTCCGCGATGGTACGTCGTGTACTCGTGTAACATACCTGTTGATAAGCTCCTGGCGGTCAGGGCGCAGCGCGAGCTTGATGTTGAGGCTCTCCTTGCGCGCCAACTTAGCCGCCACACGGTCGGACTCGTTGGACGTCTCGTACTCCTCCCACGGCCGCGCGTTCTCTTTGTTCTCCATCCCATTGCCCACGCGCACCGGCCGCGTGCTAAACGTAACAAACGTGTTAGAGAACGAAAGGTTTAATACTTATGCTACCATGTGCTTTTGCATGTGTAAGCTAATAATGCAGAAAATAAAAGTAATAAGGGGTCTATGACAGGCATTTAAGTTTTTTTAAAGAGATTTTTTTTTCTTTATCTCGGTTTTAAAGTTATTCTGGATCATCAAGACTGTGTTTTTTTTTTCTCTTGGTGTTGGATTCTGTGTGGATTTGTGGAATAGTGGTGAGTGTCACTTAGCAGGTAAAGTATTACTATATTAGCACTATTTTGTAATTGACGACCGTACCGGCACCGTAACCATGCATGTGCTCCACAAAATGTATTGAAATTAGTACCGAACATGGATACTTTATAATGATGTCTTAATTATTCAAAAAGTCACAGACCTAGTATGTACTTTCAAGGAAGGCTGATAGCCTTCTGTCATTCATTAAACAACAATACGAAGAAAAATATGTAACTGACACATTTATAACTACTAAAATCAATAAAATTAAACTCAATTTTAAAACAATGAACTAGTACTAATTGGGTTAATAGAATGTCCTTCATAATATGTAAACTAAGAAACAACAAAACATTTTTCAAAATAATCAAAAATCTATGATCGTTAAACTATTTATGAAAGTACACGTACATGCAACATAGAATAACGACGCTTAGAGCAAGAGTACAAAAGGAAACAGCCATAACTTTAACAGCAGCACACGTCACATGTAGTAGTTAGTGGCTCCAAAGATATAATTTAGAATTACTGTTTTAAAATTTCGGCTCTTTGCACTTCTTTTTTATTTAAAATATATTTTTTTTTACATGAAAGCATCACAATTGTATGTCATTATCATATGCATCTATAATGGCGTTAGTGTGTAAACAATTAGAGATATCGACAGTTAAAATAAGAAAGAGATGAGATTCGGAAGCGTGCACAGCACGATGCATGGACTAAAGGCGAAGCGGACCGTCGGGAGGTCGGTGGCGATGCGTGGTTGAACAACACTGGCATAACGTATGGGACTGTTACCATATGCGGATCCTCGGTTTAGGCGGCGGCCGCCTGCTCGCCGACGCATGGTGGAAATAAACGTAACTTTCACTATCACGCCCAACATTTTATATGAACATCAATGAACTGCAGCTGTACTATCTCCTCGCTCACAATTACGTCAAAATGATAAGTCGAAGTAAAAACAAAAGGTCAAAATCTTCAAATTAAACGTCGTGCTATTGCGGGACCAATGATTTGGGCTTGGAATATAATAATCATTTTGACAATATCGTGATCAAAGAGTAAATAATACGTGTAATTTATAACTGCAGATGGGTTAAAGTTAAGCAAGGAATTCTGGTGCCGAATCTCTTGTTGATCAACTAAAGTAAAAATTAGAGAACTGCTTTATCTTACAAACATATAGCGTGAGAAAAGGACGGTGATAGATTCACACCATGAACTTCAGGTGTTTTAGTCGACACGTTCTGACCTGTCTATAATTGCACAGGAGAGTTCTTCAACTAAAATTGACAGCTTATATTTTATATCCGTCTCTTTATTCTTAGAGAGAAAAAGCTTCAATTAATTCAGTTTTTTTATTTATTTATAACCAATTTATATTCACAACAGAATCGGCGGCAGTGTCGATATGGAAATGTACAAGTAGTTTGGGGGCTTAGTAGCAGTAGTATACTGACTTGAAGCTAGTATGGTGATGGTCCTGCCTCGGCGCCAGCGGCGTCGCCAGCGGGGTGGCGGACGGCGAGGCCGACGGCGCGGGTCTCTTCTTGAGCGCCGACTTGAGCGGGACCGCGTTGAAGATGGGCTCTTTCGGCGGGATCTCCTCCACGCGGGTCGTGTCCGCACCGAGATTAAGTGGCTCTATGTCGTCGTCCTCCTGTTCGTCCTCCTCTTCGGCTGGTGAATGAAAAGGATAACAATGCATTTACTATAGATAAATAGTGTCGTAATTTAATCAAGGGCCTCTTGTGGTACAGTACCTGACTTGGGCCTGTCCGAAGGGCGACATTGAAGACTAGCTTCCGCCAGCGGCTTCGCTCGCGTGATATCTTTATAAATTATAGCCTATGTTACTCAGTGATAATATAGTATTGTACGGGTGAAAGAATTTTGAAAATCGGTCCAGTAGTTTTTTTAGTTTCTTCATTACAAACAAATACAAATCTTTTCTCTTTATAATATTAGTGTAAATAAAAACCACCAGGGTAAGCAGTTTAGTTACCTCAGAAAAAATCATGCGAGTACACTACTAAAATTAAAAATGTGATCATTGCGCAAAGGTTCTTTTCCTCGCGTAATGATTGTAAATCTTTGCACATAACAAGTCTGTAAATAGAATCTAAAAATCACTTACAGTCAGAGAGAGGATGTTGCGCGAGGGGGTGTTGGTTGTGCGCGTGCGCATGCTGGTGTTGGTGCTGGTGTTGGTGGTGGTGGCGGGTGGGGCTGGGCGAACTGAACATGGGCGGCGGCGGGATGGGCCCGATCTCCGACAGCGCGATGGGCGGCTCGGGCAGCTCCGACAGCATCAGCTGCTCCTCCGCGTCGCCGTGGCCATGGCCGTGGCCGTGGCCGTGGCCGTGGCCGCCGCCGTCGGTCGTCGACCCGTATCCACCCACTGGAACATTTATGTGAATACAGTCATTTTATATTTACAGTTTTATTTTTGGGCAAACCCATTGGCCAAAATTACGAACATTATACAAATTTTCATCCAACATTCAACCCCTCTAGGTAACGAATTTTCAAAAATCTTTCCTTAGTGCTGTTAGATGCTTTCTTTATAAAAGGAACTTGTGGAAAATTTTATGTTTCTAGACCCAGCCGTTTAGGCTGTGCATGTCTGTCAGTGAATGAATGAATTTAAGATTTTTATAAAGTAGATTTGTTTGCTAATTCAGACCATCCAAAGATTGTCAGAAGCCGAAGAAGAATAAACCCTTGGAAGTGCAGGGCAAGTAAGTGACAGTGACATATTTGCACTGCACAGGTTTCAAAATCGCTTGACGCTTCGCTTTTTGTCAAATATTGGCCTACTATAAGATAGCACGACATAAAAAAAGAGTATTCTATCTATTTACAGGCTATACCTACACACACCACAATAAAAAGTAATTTAGTTCTCATTAACTAATTAGCTAACCCGCCTGTAATCCCCAAACGGCTCACATTTAGGCGTTATTAATTACCAATGTGTTAAGGCCAAGCCTATGGACTTTTATGGGCCAATCCATTTACACGGTTGTCTGATAAAGGGTCGAAGTAAACGCAGCATCAGCTAGGTTTCGCAATTTGGAATAATTGGGGCTTTCAATGCCATGTGCCATGCAAATAGACTCCGGAGCCAGGTTGGCCGATGCAAGGAAAATGTCCGCCTTGGAGTGTAAATGTGGTGCTGTTCCACAAACGATGGGACACTTAATGTCGTGAATTGTCGTGTCCTGCGTGTTCTGTCAGCTGCACGTTACAGGAACTGATGGACGCTAGTGATGGCGCCAAAAACGTGGACGAATTCTGGACCGAGTCTATTTAGACCATCGACACCCTAAGAAGAAGTGCCATTGTATACGATGCTTTTTGTGAAGATTTTGACTATGACCCATAACAACTTATTTATGTGGTTAAACATCTTGAAAAAAATGCTTATGACCATACATACCGACATCTCCTTGGTAGCATATTCGTCGTGGGATCTTGCCGGTCAAGGAGTTGGGTCGCTCGGGCCTCATTAGCTCACCACCATTTTCCAATTTGTCCTTCTTTGGTTCTGTAATGAAAGAAAAAATTTATGTAAATAAGAGAAAAATTATTTAATTTAATTTAATAGAAAGTACCTAGTAAAATTATTTTCCTAAGGTTCTAATTCTTAATCCAAGATTAGTCTAGATTTTTATGAATCTGAAGTTGGTAACATTGTATTACATTGTATTTATGTAGTTCAATGCTGTCTCAAAACAAGAATGAACAGAGCAGATAGAATAACAAAACACCTTCAAGTTTCAAGAAGCGTGAAATTGTGAGGCGCCAGCTGAGAAATACCGTTCGAATCTAATTATGTATATCCCCATTTCCAAAGAAAAACAGTATCCAAAAATAAATATTTCAGATATAAGAGAGTGTTTTGTACCATGTCCGTACATCAATTACTGAGCTTTCAATAACAATCATCGATCTTAGCATTTTACAAATGAAAGCATATTCAAATGTGGCAACAAGAATTTGACAGCAAGCCAAGAGCTCAAATGCTCGAAGTAAGGCATAAACATTTTAGAACGTGTGTAATATTTCGTCTATATGTAGTGCACGTCATTGTATAGGAAGTATTGTTTGTATAGCACAAATGAACAATTCCGTTGCGAGTACGAGCGTGAGTAGCGATGAGCAATATAGAACTTCTAGGTACACTATGGCTATGTTCTAATAATAGTCGATAAACGAGTGACGGCGTGGCACGCGCCTCCATTCACCGCGCGACGGCGTCGGCGGCGGCCTTGGCCTCGCCATGGAACTGTGTTATTGACGCATCTCCGCCGCTATCATTCCCGAGATAAAAGTATGCATAACTTATGTTGTTAAATCACGCACGAAAATGCGGTTGCGGGGAATCACCCATAATAGTATATCTTAATAAATTATCTTAACTTGTCTACCTTACAAGTACAAGATGACGCGACGAGCTAGACAAAAAAATAAACGACCAGTTGTCTACATTAGCACTGGAAGTCATGGGGGGAGACCTTTGCCCAGCTGTGGGATGATACAGGCAACACAATAACAGTAACAAGTATGTGATGGTCAAAGAAATAGCAATTAATAAGGCGTGACAGTTGGCAGGGAAGAATGAAAGAAAACGCCGACCCTAAGTTCAGTAACCTGGGACAGGGTCTAAACAAGGGCAGGAAGGTGGTCTCAGACCCAGAAGTCGCGGGTTCGATTCCCAGTGGGGGCAAAATTTTCTGCTCGGTTTGGTTGGTTATAGGGCTTGTTCTAAGTCCGCCTCGCTAGCTAACCAACCACCATCTTATCTAATTCTGTTGCCATAACAACAATGTTAACAGCATTGTTGTGTTTCGGCAGTCAGAGGTAAGATAGCCAGTTCCTCTGTGGTAGGGGATTCCGGGTGAAGTTCGCTTCCACCTTCGGCCTGATCATCACTTAACATCAGGTGAGATGCAGGCCAAGAGCTTCCCAGTTGTGGTTAAAAAAAAAAAGATGATGATAAAAGAGAAGTTTAAAATGCTAAACCGGCAAGAACTTAACTAATAAGTAAAAGAAGATAGAAAACTGGATTTCACTTCAAAAATTGTATAACGATCATAAAATTTTTGCATGTTAGCTGGCCCTCTAAGCATGTGTATATTGTTAGTAGTACCTACGTTATACATACACAATGAGCAGAGCTATTAGGCCCTCGCCCATGTGAGGCAACATTTAACATAGCGCACCAGGCACCGCCAGCCTCGCAATTTTCGTGACCGAATGCGGCTTAGTTAGCTATTGCGACATAGATCAACTATGCAAAAACTCTGTTTCGACAGATTCTATGCTTCGTACAAATCTTTTAAAGGTCTTATTGTTAAATAAGCCCCGAAATCTGAAAATAATATTGCGGTATAACGCTTTGTGTAAGATGAACTAAAATATTTTCGTGATCAGGTCGCCAGAAAATCTGTAGCAATAAATCAGATAGATGACCGTGACATATGAATGTGTTGAAACGAAAAAAAAAAGTATTTAGTATATAAATAGTACGTTTCGGTGCTATTTTTAGGACATGAGTAAATAACGAAAAGATTAAAATCAACAAAATTCTAAAAATATCTTGTCCCGTATAAATGATGAGTAACGAATCCGCACCGTGAACGTAGAAGTTACTACAAACTGTTAATAAACAAACGTTTACTACCGTTTCTGATTGATTAATGAATTTCTCACGCCAAAAGCTGTTGTGTTAGGTACACTTTTTATATTTTCAGTGACGAGTCTACAGTTTAATAAGAATTACTACTTATACAGACTGCTGGTGACCTAACGAAAACTTGAGTTAATTAGTTCATTGTAAGTTTATCTAATTAAGATCAGTTCCGACGCAAAACAAACAAAGTAGTAAAGTTCATCAACAAGTGACTTTAAGAGTTCATTGTTCACATTTCATCATCCTACAAGCACAAAAAGCTCAAGATGGAACCCTAAGAAAACATCTTATCCTCGATTTATGCAAGTGCTAAATTGTCGGCCAAGGTTAAACTGATCGATTGTCACAACCTTCTTTCGTTATTTAAACTGAGAATCGGACATGACCTTAAAATCCAAGTTAAGTTTAAATATTAGGTACAATGTTCCATCATAGTTGTCAAAATACTCGCTAATTTAAATTTGATATTTTTGCTGATCGGAAGAGCGCTCTATAAAATAATGTTAACAGTTTGCTATCATTACTAAAAGCACAAATGAAGATACAATAGTTTGGAAAATCCAAAAGTGCACGCCTCATACTTATCACTCATTCATAAACGAAAAATAAATTCAAAACATAGTTTAATAATAAAAATGAACAATTTATCACTTTTCATGAAGTCGTAATGTCAACGACTGACAAAGATATTTACTTGGCGGTTGCTAGGCAACTTACTCAAAGGTTGGAAATATTTAGTTAAAGATATTATATTTTAGTTAGTATTTTATTAATTATAATTAAACTACTTTGAATAAAAGAGCCATTTTCAATAGGGTTTCTTCTACGGCTGAAACGAATGTATAAAAAAAAAATTGACTCAATTAATTGATTTTATCGCAAGCTACAATGTTTTCAGGGTTCATAAATTGACGGACAGGATTTTTTTTTCAACTATTTTTATGCTTTTTCCATTTCTGCTGCATTAAATCAATTGTTAAAAGTACAGTATTAATCTCCATTTAATCATCTATACAATGGTATATAAATTAAGTAGGTTCTGTGTACTAGCAGGAGTGTAACAATAAAAACAGTTACAGAAATGGGGCAAAAATTTTTTTTCGATCGTAGAGCACACTCTAATGCTTCGCATTACGAGTCGTGCAATAACCGTCAGTTAAAATCAACAGGCTTTACAGGAGCGAGCGGTTGCGCTAGCGCTGAGAGGCGCGGGACGCGGTTTGTCCGGGACTGGGCGGATCGATGCCGCCCGCCCTTGGCCGCCCGCGTTCGCACCGACACTCCGAGGACGTCGTTCGCTGCAGCATTATGTAACCTACGTCGTCCTTCACTCCCACGGACCCACAGCTCTGAAGGTTAACCTCTGGCACGTGTATTGCAGGTAACTCTTTGCGACTAAAAATGATTCAGTACTTTAGGAAAAACGTAGGACAACGTCTTTTCAATCATACCATTATAGAAAAATCCATCATTTGGTTTTGAATGTCTGCATTGTTTTTAGAATCATAGCGAGACGTTGGGGTGGGTCATTCTAATAACTCTAGTGACATCAACAAACAGAATAATAAATAGATTCGAGCACATACAAGGTTTGTAAACAAACATTTTGCCTGCACATTAAAGATGCCATGTATCGTCTTGCTCACAATTTTCCTGCCAAATGGAGGCCATTAAGTACATTCTTAATGCTGGCGACGTGCAACATCAAACGAACGGGATAGAGCGATGACATCGCTGCAAACACTCACAGACGTGATTGGAATTTTCCCAATTTCGATTTAGGACAAATAAAGTTATTCATTTATTCATCACTATAAAATCTTTCAGAATAAATCCGCTAAAATCTAGAGCCCCGTCAAAGCCAAAGTAAATTATGTACACAGCCTAGTAATGTCACAAGACTAGCTCGTTATCAGCTGCCACCGTTTCTATACAGAAAAACAAAATCTGTTTAATTGCTCTACTTTCAATGTTTTATTACCCGGTTCGCTTGAACATAATGTAAATAATCATCTAATTCAACTACTATTTACAGACTCTGTGCATGTATTTTACTGTTGTAAAATATGTCGAGAGTAGAGCTTCAGCTGGTTGTCAATCAATGCAGCCAAAAGGATCGACAGACACCAACTTGTATCACAACAGTGGACAATGTCAAGAGTACGCGAGGTGGATACTCGCGAGCTGGCCACATGCTCGACTTGCTGTCATGTCGCGTAAAACGACGAGAGACCACACTCGTTAAAAATACATTTACCACGATAAAAACAGAAAACACTCATCGACACGTCAGGTAGGTATTTGGCCTGTTTACGCTACACATAATGTTAAACGAATACTTTATTACACGTTACAGTGTTTTCGAACGATTCACGCGCCCACATTTATAAAAATTCCACAGGCCTTTAACGCCATCTTCCATTAAATTAACAATTTGAGAACACAATAGACGATGTATATCTAGTAACTTAATCCGCTTAACCGTTCTTAAAGAGTTAGAGAACCCTGTAAGAAATCGACACGTGTTTCGCCTCTCAACGAGGCATCCTCAGGACGACGATTGACCTGTTGCGAACTCGGACACGAAGTGTTATCAACGCGAGCCGAACGCAAAGTAGTTAATTGACTCAGGCGTGACCTTGCGGAAATCCATCATAAAACACAATAGACGATGTATATCTAGTAACTTAATCCGCTTAACCGTTCTTAAAGAGTTAGAGAACCCTGTAAGAAATCGACACGTGTTTCGCCTCTCAACGAGGCATCCTCAGGACGACGATTGACCTGTTGCGAACTCGGACACGAAGTGTTATCAACGCGAGCCGAACGCAAAGTACTAACTATCTTAAATTTGAGAACTTCATTAAATCTACTACAAAACCCTGCATTAATTCTGATGAAAATGAAAAGTAGCCGAAGGAAAACTGTCCAATCGGCAATACCACTAAAGAAAAGCAGAGTTTTGTTTTCGAGAAAACATGCGATTATTAGGGGATATCATTGTCTAAGACAACTGCACAGAAATCGAGATATATGGACTAATTATGTTAAGCAAGATCAACAAACTGGGTCGCACGAGATAGGTACGCGCAAGCTAGAGGAATTTGTGCGACGAACATAAGAAAGCATTTGCGACATTGACGTACGTGGGCGGGCGGCGACGGGTGAAATAACATCTCTTTCAGCAATTCTTCAACAGTTAATTGCAAAAAGAAAAAAGTTAAGACAGCGTAAACTTCAATAGAATTCTCTTGAGTACTCAAATCTCTTCAATACTCAAAAATATACTTTAGTTGTAGTTAGATACGCTATGATTGTAGTTATTTATATCAGTCTATTTGCGCCTAAAATTACTCTTACTCCACGTGGTTGTTTACACGAGTACGTTTTTATTTGGCGAAGAATCGTAAAGATATTGAACATACATAGTTATTATGGATGTAATCAAAGCCACTTTGAACATTAAACTTGGTCACGTCGTAGGAACTTTCTGCGATACACGGGCTTCGATTGCTAGTCACACTTGCTGGCACAATTAATCTCATCTGAGTCATTTGGACGAATAGAGTCGCGTGCATACTAAAGATATTTCAAATGCTCTCATTCGTCACCCACCAGTGCCCTACAAAAATGCTGCGTATGAAATGAAACTTTTATGTTATGCTCAATTCTAATATAAAATGTAATAGCAAATAATGGTGCAACACCTAGTCGATCCAATCAACTTGGTTTATATTTTAAGCGCGCGCACATGTAATCGAGTTTAGCCGCCCAAGAAGCGGAAATCGTAAGCTTATGTTCAGGTGGAACATAAAATATCCAACGTTTGAAAGTATTTTCGTTGTATAACCTCCCTCAGAAACTCCGACTTTACGTTGGACATTTCGAATAAAAAAGCTAACGTCCTACGCTATAACATAATATTGATTTAAGAACGACCTCAGGAAAATGAAAATGGTAGAGTTTCTTAAAGAGAAAAAGATCTGTATCTGGAAAACAAACAAACATTTAACGATTTCGACATCGCGGAGTGGAGACGCAGTGCAGCGATAAATGTTCAGTCAGAATCAGCGGCTACGGTAGGTCAAGGGCGAGACAGCGGACGCTTGCGTTTCAGGAAGCTGCCTTTGCCGAATTCTGCGAATTATTTCACTCCCCTTTGACGTAATTTCTCTAACACTAAGAGACGGATAAAAGTTATAACTAATTTTACTTTTATGGATAAATAGGAAATGCTACACAATCATTAAATAAAAAAAAAAGCTTTTCCGTATTTCTGTCTAACAAGAGGCTAACAGGTTTCGATATACGACAGCGAGAGGTTATTTTCTTGGTGAAATAGGAAGTAAGTGTGACATTGCTCTCTAAATATAAGTTTAGCGTGACTGACGAGGTTATCTATATTAAACGGACGTCATTATTGGAGGAATGTGGTGATTGACATTCGACGGTGGGGCAATTAAAATGGCGTGTGTATGTAGCTTGCATCGCCGACGGCTCCGCTCACAAGCACACCGCTGCCGCAAATAGTTACGCAAGGCCACAAGACGCCTTCTCCGTTATTTATCGACATCGACGTCGACGGCGCCTAACTAACCACGTTACATTCTTACAAACATCCGCTATCCTTCGATACTTTATTTAATACAATCGCTGTTTCCCACAACTTCCATAAGCCTTGTCAGTATGGCCGAGTGGCTCTACTCGCGTTTCAAATCAATATTTTCGGAGCTGAATTTTCCGTCCGTTGCCCGATCCAATGACTTCATAATTTGTATCGATTTCATTACAATGGCCTTTTTGCCGTCTAATATAAATAAATAATCAACACTATGAAACTATCTTGTTTTCTATGAATGTAGAACATATGACGTATTCGAAATTGTACGAACTTTTGGCCATAATTTCGTGGAACGGTAAACATGGATCTAAATTTCTCAAAATGATCGATTGCCATAAAGCGTGAATACCACGACAGAAATAATCTTGAGCAATGAAGATGCAATGCGAAGACAAATAATAGGTATTACAAGATATCTCAGTATGATTAGGTATGTTATTTACACATACCGTGAAGAATATAGCACTGCTGGTAATTGAAGGTTGTACGATATAAGATAGCAAGATTCTTTTACTTGGCAGTGCATATCGAAAAGTAAGATGGTTAAGCCAATAAAAATTGCGAAAAAAGATCGATTATAGCAACATGGTTAAAAATTTAACTAAAATAGCTCTTACTGAAAGAATTTGGAGATTTTTTTTTATTCCAAGTAAGTAAGCTGTTCACTTAACAGCTACAAAATCGTTTGCACAAGCTGACTTAAAAGTGTTGGGACACTGAAATCAAGTATAACCTTGTCTGTTGCTTCATGAATTTCACTCCTTACTGAATAAATAAGTAATCTAAGTCTACCATGTTTCACTATGTACGGGCACTTTGAACTTTTATATTTCCATGATGATTTATATTTAGATAAAGCTGTTTTCGGAACTAGTAACTTTTGGCAAGGCTTTGATGACTTTACTTCGATTTATTTAAATAACGCCATTTACAGATCAGCTCACATTAAGTACGGGCTAGGAAAGAGAATTGATACAAAAAATCTACTGAATGGTATAGGACAAGGGTTGAAAAGGAACCAATAGTAATAACAAGATCCTAAATGCCAAAGGGTACATGCAACGAGGGGCGCGTGACATTGACATTGGCAATGCACGTGCCGGCCGGGCGGGGGCAGGACCTGAAGAACTGAACAGGTAGGTGCGTGCGAGCGTGTGCAAGTGCATGCGGATGTCTGGTGCTGGGGTACCATTGTTACGCGCGAACAGCGTAAGGTTCGCGGTGTGTCTTGGGATAGGAGACTTGCGGCGCACGTAGTAGTGGTCGTGGCGCTGGGGCGGCGGCGGCGGCACGAAGGGCGGCGGTGGTGGCAGGCGCGCGGGCCTGCGCCTCGCGCCGCCCGCGAACGCGTCCATGGCGGCGAGCGTGCCGACGTCGCTCATGCTCGCGGCGCGCTCGCGGCTGGAAGACTGCGGCCGGCCGCACGATCGTTACTGCTCCCCCCAGCCCCCGGCACCGCGCGCGCTCTTCGATCGCCGCCCGCCCTCCGCGTTTGCCGTCCGCCCGCCCACGCGCTGCTTCGCTTTGTTTTGAATTTTTAATTTATCGCCATTCATCTAGCATTCGTTGAGAGTATAACAAGAAAATGAGCCACCCTAGAGTTTATAGAGTGCAATGACCTAGGTTTAAGGGCTATAAAGCCCCCCGCTACATCCAGATCTATCAAGCATGTGAAGCATGGAATGCGCCACGGTGTGCCGGTAACCCTCATTTATTATTTTAGTATTACGTGACAACGCATTTACATGAGACGATAGTGTCATCGTTACGATACCGAAACACTAAAATGTTTGCAATGTAGGCAATCAAAATATCAGATAAAATAACTAAGTTTTTTTTTATATCGTTTTTTTTTTTGTTCAGTCTCTGAGTTCTAAGTCGAAATACAGGTAGTTACATAATTTAAGTTTTGGAAAATTCTGAACAAGTTTTCAACATTAAAGCTTATATTTGTTTTACATGGAATTATGTAGATTTAATTCACCAAGGCATTACTATAACCGCAAGCCTGTTTGTTTAACTTCAATACTCCCTAAGCACTAAGCTTATTCCTACTTTTGAAATATGAAAGTCCTTCGTTAAATATTTAATAGATATTTTTAATTCAATGTGGGCGAAGCTTTGAGTAAATTGTAGCTGCCCAACAGTATCTACCTACACATACAGTGGTCCAGCGCCTTTGACATTTAAACAAGGTTCAAATATAAAATTAAAAAAGGTGTTAAATATAATATTTATTACAAAATTAGCACACACAGGTACGTACGGACGAGATCACGTCTCGAGCCGCAGCGCTACAGCTTGGGACGGTCCAATGCTCTTTCTCTACGCTCCTATAAAGTAATGTAGACCTACGTATGAGGGATCATTCCAGTTAGAAATAGTAGGAAACTTCGCTAAAACAATGGAACTACAAATAACAGTTACTAAAACTACACAACGCTACGATAGTTTATTCATATTCATAAGTTTTCGTAACACAGGTATCAGAGTTTGCTCTGAATGACAGCAAACTACAAACACCACAAATTATTATGTATTTATGCATACGTTATCGTAAGCTTACCTAGAAACACAAACCAAAATGAAAATACATAGGTGTTTGCTCTCATTCATGAATTTTGTTATTGGCAGCTTTATTTCTAGGTTTATGCTCCATTTAACCCCTGTTACCTTTTATTTATGTTTCGCTATCTTTACGATGATGGGAGCATACATTCTAGACCCATAACCTTTTGATATAACATGGTGTTGTGCTAAATGTACGGTGTACATTTTCTCATGTGTCACTGTCGCGGATTTAATGGTAACTGGCATGGTTTCAAACTGCTAATACCCCTTAATCCTGGGCTAAAATCCCAAGACGGGGAATGATGCGTTGGGTTTATCTTTTATCAAAATTATTATTTGTTCTGAGATGACATACCTACCTATCGCGGAAAACAATGCTTGCGTATCGCGGCATGAAGTAGAAGAAAGCGTCGCTGCCAAACGCGAGGTGATATTGACCACTAGGTCGAGTAGTGTTATTGACGGTGATTTGGTTATGATAAGCAATCAGCATCGAGTCCCCCATATCTTATGGCCTGTAAATGATAATAGGGTATTCGATTTACTAATTAATGGATAAGAGACTAGAACAGTAAAGCTGTGCCTTGCCTGTACATAGACAATGATTGTTGAAAAAACTGTTTTAAGTAATTAGAAAAAGTCCCAGGAAAATAAATGCTAAGAAAGTTAAAGGTCACAAACTTAGGAAAAAAATGCTACAAAAAATTGTGAAACTACAAAACGAGAACTGGAAAAAAGACAGCAACAAGAGCGTTTGCAGTTGAAAAGACTTGTTCATTGATGCAGACTCCCGTTTCACTGGAAAATGTCGCTGGAGCTGCGCTCGACTTTACACACAGGATACACCAGTAGATATAAGCAGGTAGAGGAACTGAGGTAGGTACTCGTATTATTAGCAATATGGGGTAAGAAGGTTTATGGCAATATGCTAAAACTTTGGTTACGTAAATACTAATAAGTACCTACATGCCGTAGACCGCTCTTACACACTCGTCCTTTTAAAAGAACATTGTGTCGGGACACTACACGGTTATCTTGGAAACAGTGTACAGCCACTACACTTTTCAATATCTCTTACCTCTTAAATAAGTGATAAGAGAAATTGAAAAAATCATGAAGAATAATTAAAACCATAAGTTAAAAAGAGTTCCTAAATAAATTAATACAACCAAAATACTAAGTACTATACTATACTATATCAATACTCCGTAATTTCTATTTATTTCGATAAACTTTGTCCATTGTTCGCAGTTATCGCCACATCCTAAAGCAAACGTCATCACAAGCATAAGGAGCATTCTATTTACCTCATATGTTATCTGCGACCGCATGGCATGACGTCAGACTGTTGGTAACAACTAAAACTGCATCGTGAACGATTAAACGCCTCGTAAATTTTGAACTGTGTAGTTAGTAGTTGCTCCGTAGAGATAACACAGGTTCTGAATTAAAGTGCAAGTAGTTTACGGTCTAGAGTTGCATGAATTATTGAAGATAGAAGCGATTAAAATACAATACAATAATTTAAAAAAAACAATCTGCCTAGCCTTTTCCCAACTATGTTGGGGTCGGCTTCCAGACTAACGGGATGCAGCTGAGTACCAGTATTTTACATGGAGCGACTGCCTATCTGACCTCCACAACACGCAGCTTAACCTGATGGTTCGACCCGTGTGGCTGTTATTGCTGAGCCACGAGCTCCTCCAAAGCTCCAAAAATACAATACAATGATAACGATATGATTTAAGTAAAGTTAATATAAAGGGATATGTATAGTCGACCTAAGGTTCAATGTCACTTGCAGCACGTCATAAAAGGACAAGGTCTATTTGTCTATGTGACAATCAGATAATTTCAACCTTAGTGAAGTTAAAATTTACGGTAGAGCACTCGGTTCCTTTGCTCATTTTAAATAAAACTTAGGATTGATAGTAGACGTTAACTCCAAAACTTCCAAGAGATTGTTCTCCTGAAACTATGGTCTAAACTTTAGACCACAGTTTCAGGAGCAGAATTTTTTTATTTAATATAAATTATTTTTGTAGTGACGACTTCTTTAGCGTTGTGCACTTTTTTTGGGATGGGTAAAAAATGTTAAACTCGCGTCAGGACAGGTCACCGTAAGATCCGTTGCCTAGCAACCGACAAAGTAAATATCAAAAAAATTGTCTCTGACATTACGTAAAGATTGCGAGGTAAGAAATTTTACCCATATTGATGGGTAAAAAAAAGTAGTCAAAACATACTTCATGAAAAGTGTTTAAATAAATTGTTTATTTTTGTTAGACTATATTTTGAAAAAAATACTAAACTACTACTACTACTAATGAATATTGTATTTAACCACATAAATTATAGTACTTTTATATTGATAAACAAAGCAATTCGTGCGAAACTATTCCCTAACCATTCCAAAATATTCAAAAATGCACAACGTTAATGTTCAAGTTTTCACTTCTGCCGACACTCCGGGAGTGGAATCCGTTGTTTTTTTTTTAATTACTTTATGCTCTAAAGTATTTTTTTTTAATAATACGGCTTAAAGTGAACTTGAATTATTTTCAATCAATAATTTAATTACGAATGAAAAAAAAAGAAAAAAAAAAAATAAACATTGGATGTGAATTTTCTCAAGGAAGATAGATTTGTGCTCTCCATTGCTAATCGTAAACTTATTTATCTACATTTTGATTTTTGATTTTTCACTTACATAGTGCATAACTTCCCTGACATAAAGCACCGAAATGACAGAAGCAGATTACATGATAGTTTTATCGTCTTACGCGTTTTTATGTTCTGTACCACTGCATTTGCAAGAAGTTTCACATACACGTCCCTAGGCTACTTAACAGAGGTCCTAAACATAAGCTATGGATAATTTAAAATGCATTGATTTGGTTAACCACTATCTTTCTGAATTCAAATAGTGTTGTTTTACTTTTAAATTGAGCATCAGAATCAGCGAACGAACGACATGAAGGTTTTATTAAAACAACAAAAAAGCGAATCTGTCACGCTGTGGTAATGGACCACTATTTGGGTGACCAACATTATCTTTTAGCTCTTATATTGAGTTCAGAACGATCCGATTTCATAGTTTTTATATGCATTACAGAGATGTTGTCGGTAAATTTAGTTCGTGGACGATAGCTACCATAATTTTAAATTAGTTTTTCAAGAAATAAGACATTTAAAATTTTATAATTAACGTAAACATATTGTCTTTGGTTACCTTGCTCGCTTTAACTTGCTCTTAAACGGACTGGCCGTTGACCGAAAGCTTATTTTTTGTTCCTCCCATAAGCTTGTAATTTATTTTTTATCGTCTTTCGTTATCGTAGTAGTTTTATTTTTAAGGCAAAGCCAAAAATAGTTTTACTTAGTTGGAATCTATTCCCTAAATGTTTGTTTCGAAACCGTACCTAAGGATTTTCGCGACGCTGCTGTGTAAACGCCTACATTTGAAAAACGCCTATAAGGTAATACGGGCTGGTATTCCAACGCAAAAACGCCTATTACAAAAACATTCTACTAATATTTAGAATGTGCATTACCATTTCCTACTGGTATTTAATATTATTTAGTAAATTCCCGTTCGTCCCACCAGTGGGACGACGGCAGTGGGACGAACGGGAATACACCATTATAATGACTATTTTCCAAATCACTAAGCTTGAACTAAGCCACTCTCGTCCATCGGCTACTACCAATCACCTAGCGACGATCAACGCTTCGCTCAGTCTGAGCCCATACTCGAGAACTTTGCTAATGGGCATCAGTTCACTACTACAGTTTGTGGCTAATAAAGCTGGTCCATTGCGGGTGACAACTAGGGCGGTTCTCGGTGCAATCGTCTTTATTCGGATTTAACCTAACATAGCTTTCAAACTTTCGATAGTCTCTAGCCCTGGCCACGTCTCAGCTTAAGACAGTCAGGAAGTACGTACTGATTGAAGACCTAAGTTCTTATACTCTGTGAGTCTTTTCAAACGCTCAAGCAGCTAGTTAGTTGGCGTTGTAGGAGTGTATGGACAAGTATGAAAGTTTTCACACGACCCCGCACGATTCGATCGGTTCAGAGAGTGACCACACTTATCGACACGGAAGCAGCTTGTGTCAGTCAGAAAGAGCTTTATGTCTATACTATTGAATAGACATAAAGCTTTTTCGAATAAGCGAAATAGCGAAAAAGACGTCATTCGTTTCGGTTATGTCGACGCGACTCGACACCGCGTCGGACTATTTGTTTTAATTGCAGTCCATGCAAGCTCTTTCTGAACGGCTCAAGCCGATACCGCGTCGGTAAGTGTGGTCACTACCTTACCCAATACCCACATACATATTCGCTGCCAGTAACCTGGCGCCGCCGCCAGCCAGCCAGCTGCCTGAACGTTTCACTTAGGTTAATTCCACTCCAAACCACTTGCAAACTTGTTGACAAAAAATCCAAGAAAAATGCATTAGTCACAAATTAAATTATCCTGAAAATAAAGTATGAAATGGACCTTCAGTGCCTACACACTGCTCTGCTTGAAATCGGTGTGTACAAATCAGAAGTACGAACCTCTCAGGCAGGCACATCCCATGATGAAGCCCATCATAGAAAGGCGCTGCGCAGGCGGCGGAGGAGGAGGTGGCGGCGGCGGCGGAGGCGGCGGCACGCGCCTGCCGCGAGGGGGCGCTCGTGACACCGCGCCAGCTATTACCCACCACTCTTAACCGTCCCCGGCTCGCACATTTTCACCACATGGTACCCCATCAAGGCATTTTAACGATCAAAGAAATGTGAGCAAAGAATACTCCCAAAATTCTTGAGCATTGTTTTATTAACAAGGAATTTGACATTTAATTTATTGTATCTGATCTTCAGATCTGACTTTAAGTTTATACTCCAAATTGCCTGAAAACAACAAGCTACCTACATGCACTTTTCTGGCAGTACAACTGCATCACTGAAAATACTCGGATGTTAGGAATGAAAGCGTGCGCAATGCGGAAAGGTAAAGGTATATAAAAGGTCCATTTTTATACTTTATGACTAAATAGCAATTTGAAATAATTGAAATGAATATTTGATATCGGTAGTGTTCAGTGGAATATATCGTGCAAGCGTCGCGGGGCAACGACGCTGGTGCAGCGGTTGTATCGCGTGCTGGCGCCAACCCGATCGATACCGCACGCAAAGTTCGCGCCTCAGGTCTAACCACCGACCATAACTAAAACATATGTCGAGAATACAGAAAAAATGCAATCAATACTATTGCAGTAACGAAAGAACGAGACAGCCAAAATCTAGCTGGGTTTACGTGAAATCAGTTTATTCTTGAACCTTCATGAACCTTGAAAGTCTATGGTTTATTTCCGTATTGTCCAGCTGTGATAAACACTTATTTTGCAATTGTTTGTCACTAAAATGCTATCTATATAGCAGCAGCAATATAACTAATACATGTTATCTTTTAAACTATTTATGGAATCAGCTCAATGTGCCATCATGTCATTCGTTATGTTATAAATAAAAGATAAGGAATAACCTAAGCTCCGCTGTGGCATTATTTGCTCAAAAAGCAATGGTTTTTATTATTTATATATAAGCATTAACATAAGACACATCAAGCAGAAATGTTATTTAGTAATAGTTGCGATTAGTTCGCTTAATCGTTATTTCGCGCCGTCTCTACATTTGATTACAGATTGCTTCGTCTTAATTCTTTGAGCTGGATATTTTTGCGTCTATCTTCAACCAAAAGCGTTTTACTGTTTCAAATTCATCAATTAAAAACAAACGGTACACTGCACCTCCAAAAGCTTTCAAGTAATTTCGGTTCATGTGATACAGTCATTGCATGTTGCAGGGATCTCAACCAACGGTAGGTAAGACAGCATAAAAGCATAGAATGCCGCTTTTCACCGTGTAATTTGACAGGTGGTATATGTATGTGGGCAGGTAATCGAGTGAGGTTAGGGCAGCAGACGCGAGGGTCGGTTTGCGGCAGGTCGCGGCCGGCGGCGCGGGCGGGCGCGGGCGCGGGCGGACCGACACTGAGGCGCGCGCCGCACGGCCGCACCGCACCCCGCGCACAGCCGGCACCAAAGTTACCCAACCCCCAGACGCCGGCTCCTCAATCTAGACTTCGACGACTGCCTCACAGAATCGCCGCCACACTATCCCACCTAAACGTGCTCCAAACGTTCTTAACTAACATGCGTACTTCAATTTTAGCCCACCGACCCATTTAGCGCTGACAGAACAGCAGATTTCATAAATAAATTATAATGAGTTATGTAACCTCTCCATCTGTAAAGTAGAGCACCCATTTGTCTAGTTTTGAAATCTCAATGTCTTGTTGACTTAGATACTGTACCAATGAAACGTGAGAATAAGTCATTTACCAAAATAAACAGAAAATTCTTTAGACAAAGTAAATTGTAAAACATCTGAAAAAAAAAAAAATTGTACGTATTTTTGCCAACTGAATTAAGTTCGGTTCAATAAAAGTTCCGAAAATATTTTTTCTCGAGTGTTTCAAATTGAGTGAGAATAACTGCAACAGATAGGTAACGAATTAACCAAAGTTCCAATTAATAGTAGTAAAATGTAAGTTAAATAAATTACGGGTTCAAAAACTAATATTTCATGACAATGCTGCCTATGTTAAGTATAATGTCATGTACAGTGACGTCACGTTATTGCGGTGGTTCTGTGACAGCTAGACAGCTTGTGGTGGGTCAACGTTCGACGCCCGTCCTGTCAGGATGTCGTTAATTCCCGCCACGCGTCACTACCTATTCTCCAATTACATTTAATCCGATTCAATAATTTCAAGTACACTAAAATAATAATGATTAAATATGGAATACAAGATCCGTAGTTTTGAGTTCTGTTTTCATAAAAGGTTTAAATTATTTTACTTAGAACCTATACCGTGCCGAATGAAAAATATTCAATGGGCTAGTACTGCTAGTAGTGTTCATCGATATCTGTTCAATTGTTTTTCAATTACATTCAATCACTCAATAGAGACTGGTCCTTGTCGAATGCTAAGTAGGTACACTGCTACTTAAGAACTACTGCAACTTTTAAATCATTATTATTTCTCGAATACAGTACTTCAAGTGGCATATCTTGTAACTTAGCCAGTAAACCATATTTATTACAAGACTTGCAAAGGCTTGTGACTCATAACTTGCAAATCTAAATGTCAAAATAAAAAGAGATCTATGACCAATTTCTACACGCTATTCAGCAGAGTACTGGAGCAAGTTTTAGTAAAAGTTGGTGTACGAAAACATAATTTGATTGATACAAATCTGGAGCAGCTAATAATAATCACAACAGTCACGAATTAGCCAGATGTGTAATAGACGAAAATACAGACAATGTTGTACGAATGAATACTGATTACTGACCGGTACTATGCAAGAGATAATAGCGACAGTAAATTGTGTTTTATATTGCGCACAGGGACACTGGGTTTAACAAGAATCTATGCACTGGTTTCAGAAGGGGATAGACTTCTTAAAAGGGAATGCAAATCCAAAAAGAAAAGCTCATCGCTACAATTTGGGGATTTCAATAGAGGTGATTTGGGTACAATGAAGATTGCACCGGGCGGAAAATCACATTTATTAATGGTCACAATGAGCACTTCTCCATTTTGTAAATGCCACAGTAAGATTGTTAGTTTATAATTTATCGGTATTATTTCCGTTCGAAAAATTGTGAACTTAGAGAAATGGCTAACCCATTTCACCAAGTTAGGTTAGAACTGTGAACATCCGCGCGCGAGTCGAGCGAGCGAAGCGAGCGTTGACGCGGCAGCGTCCGGCGAGCGCTACTTCCGAGTTCCAAGTTGCTCGCAGCTAGGCAGGCTATTTAGTATTAGCGCAAGATACGTTACGTCGCAAGCAAGTTTGATACCAGTTCACAATTTGTCGGTTTTTGTAGATTATAAACTATCAAATAATAATGCGTTAAATTGTAAATGCTGACGAGCAGAGTGAACTTTCAATGAGGCCTGAGGCGCCCTTGCATGTGTTTGTGTATACTTATCTTGTCTCGTATCTCAAGTAGCATAATATTTAACAAGCTTTGCATAGCCCTGTACGTGTATAATCAGTTTTACGCAGGTGCAGGTGTAACTAACAAATAGACGGCAAATGCTAATTTATTTGTCATCTGAATATGCAAATAAAATATTACATAACTAACCTGGTATTTTCCCTACTTCGCGTTGATAATTATCTCGTTTTTAGAAATATAGGATATAAAGATAGGGTTGTGAAAATCGTATTTCAAAAACCATCGTAATTTTATAACCCGGGAAAAATCAGATAACTTTACCGCTAAAATAATTCACGTGTATTGACTACTAGGATGTAAATTACCTTTATCTAAATAATGAATTCCAATTGAAGAAATGAACAAGTACATGTTTAATTTACAGGCCCGTGACTCTAGTGAGGAAACTCCTGTCACTCCAAATAGTGCTTTTGGGAAAATCCCATTACTCACGAACCTAACAAGCTTACCTAATTGAATAATAATTATACCTTTTCCAATGCTTGGCGGAACCCTTTTTGGGGGCTGTTTTTTGTATAACATTAAATTGAAAATTGAGCACTTGAAATATCCACGAATTTTGATGTTATTTACAAGAAATAATTAATAAGTATTTTTGTTTGGTACAATCGAACGCATATCAGTGGTAATAGATGCACTGTACTACAACGTCATAAAGGCGCTGTCAATTCAAATGTGCATGCGTTTGGCAGTACCTATTTGAGCTGCAGCATCCATTAAATAGAGCAGTGGTGGCCCAGTGGTAACGACTCCGACTTATGAGTTGTAGGTCGTAGGTTCGAGTGCGACAGGCGTTTAACTTTGTGTAAATAATTTCATCACCATTGCTCTAAAAAACAGTGAAGGAAAACATCGTGAGGAAACTGGCATGTCCTAGAACCAAAAATTCGAAAACATGTGATATCTACCAACCCGCACTGGACCCGCGTGGTGGATTACGGCCCACTCCCTCTCACAGAGAGGAGGCCGGTGTCCAAGAAGTAGGAACATTATATCCCGATTATGTGCATAATACAGAAATTGTGCGCTAAAAATCTAGAGACAGTCTTTCAAATCCGGCGCCAGTGTTGCGTTTATCGGCTTTCTAAAATCATATACTTCATAGCACCCACACTGAACAGCACGAGGCACCACGTCTCGGAGGACCATTAACCCGTTCAGCACTATTGGCGAAGCTTTCAAGAAGTTTTGCGAGACGAAACTGAAGTGGATGTCTTGCGCCTTGTCTACAGATTTTTACGTCATTGAGCTTTCTTTTACAAGGAGCTTGTTCTCTACGTATTGTTGAGTTTGTCTGGATAGCAGCATATCTTTGAAATCCGTTTGTTATTCTTGGCACTATATAGGCTTGCGAACGCTACGTATATTATCGAAGTCGATAGATGTCCATCATCTCGAAGCAGAAAATAAATAGAAGCAAGCACTGACCTATGACATTATTGTTTTGATGGTGGTGCGCGGCAGCGGCAGCGGCGACGGCGGCCGCCATTGCTGCTTGCTGGTGTTGGTGCTGGTGCTGCAGCTGCGACGCTAGCTGCGCCTGTAGCGCCGCGTGCATGCCCACGAGCCGGTCTTGCGCCGCCTGCGCAGCGCTGACGTCGCTCCGCGCCTCCTCGCCGCTCGGCGGAGACACTGGCTCATCTAGAAGAAAGAACATGTTAATGTCGATAGTAATGTACTTATTGCAAGTGATGTTTTTTCCACACATATCAGCTTAGGAAAACATTCCAAATGGCCCTTTTAAAGTTACGTATAGGCAAAAAAAAGAATCCATACAGAAGATAAATTTTGTGGGTATCACGGAAGTTTGTCCCAAAGCAGTTACCCCTGACCCTGGACAATTATATTTTTGAGGAGTTGAAAACGTTTGACAGTAGTTCTTTCGGGCCCATTGAATGATTGAACCACATCTGTAGTAATTGAATTGGTATTGTTGTCTACTTGAGACCGTGAATGATACCAAGATTGGACTCTCTTTTGAATCGAATGTCAACGTACTGGAATTTTTCATTTTTATTTATTTATTTCCAACTTACATCTACCATTACAGGGTAACCTATTGCGATAGCGTACTTATCTAACTCTTATCCTAACTTATAATTATAATTAAATTTTGTCACTTATTACAAATAATGTATTCTTTGAGAACTCAGAGAACAACAGAATAGGTCCGTGTCATCACCTATGACGTTGCTGTTTAATTAGATGCTTGCTGTCAACCCAGTAGGTATGATGTTCAAAAGAACTTCGTGATACAGCACAACAATTCCAGCATAGGAAATCGATCAATAAGAGATAACGATAAGAGCGTAGTAATTTAATATTACGTTATCGTTCAAATCGGTACGGAAGTTAAATACAACAAAATTAAAATAATTATAATAATTTTTCGGAAAGACAAGGAAATCTGATGACGTGCATTATAATTAATTACGAGGTAATAATGAGCTATCTTGTTACTTCAACAATAAGTAGGTACAAGTTCATTTTAAGTCCGTTTTTTTTTTGTTGTTTCAACGGTACTAGTCTCGGGTGTTTCACTAATTAAACATAATTGCACGACTCATAATGCGAAGCATTAGAGTGTGCTCTACGATCGAAAAATATTTTTTGCCCCATTTCTGCAACTGTTTTTATTGTTACACACAGTAAAGATACCAATAATTATAGACCCGTGTCCGTGTTGCCAGTATTAAGCAAGGTGTTTGAAAAGGTTATGCTTAATCAAATGCTCAATCATTTTAATACCAATAAAATCTTACATGATCAACAGTATGGCTTCACCAAGGGACGTTGTACGACTGACGCCGGTGTCACCTTATTAAAACACATATTTACGGCGTGGGAAGAGGCCCAAGACGCCATAGGAATTTTCTGTGACCTCTCCAAGGCTTTTGACTGCGTCGACCATGAAACCTTAATCTTGAAACTTGAGCATTACGGACTTGGAAAACTTGCGCTCAGTTTAGTTAAATCTTATTTAAATGATAGACAACAGCAAGTTCAAATAAATGGTGTCAATTCACTCGGTTTAAAAGTAAAAATGGGTGTACCACAAGGATCAATATTGGGTCCTTTTCTCTTTTTAGTATATATTAATGATCTACCCCATTTGTTAAAAACTCAACCACAAATGGTGTTATTTGCTGATGATACTTCATTAATTTTTAAAATGAATAGACGTGCATCAAATCTTGACGACGTAAATAACGCCCTGCAGCAGGTCCAAAATTGGTTCACTGCTAATAATTTAGTATTAAATGAGAAAAAAACTAAGTGCATAAGATTTTCTTTACCAAATGTCAAAAGTAGTAATTGTGAGATAGTATTAAATCAAGAGAAACTAGAATTCGTCGATCAAACTGTTTTCCTGGGGATCACGCTCGACTCTAGGCTTCAATGGGGTCCTCATTTAACATCCCTTTCAGGACGACTAAGTTCGGCAGCATATGCTGTGAGAAAAATCCGTCAATTTACGGATGTAGATACCGCGAGGCTAGTCTATTTTAGTTACTTTCATAGTATTATGTCGTACGGTATTCTACTATGGGGACGGGCTGCAGACATCGAGTCTATTTTTATTCTGCAGAAAAGAGCCATCAGAGCGATATATGGCCTCCGCAGGCGCGACTCTCTAAGGGAACTGTTTAAAGATATTAACATCATGACGGTACCTTGTCAATATATCTATGAAAACATTATGTACGTAAGGAAAAATCTACATCTTTTTAGTAAAAGAGGTTCAAGACACAATTATATCACTAGGAATAGGGACCAATTAGTTCAACCGGGTTTCAGGCTGGCTAAAGTAGACTCATCATTCATGGGGTACTGTTTAAAATGCTACAATAAAATACCTCCCCACATACTTCAGCTGAATGAAACGAAATTTAAATCTTATATTAAACGCACACTATGCAGTCAGGCATATTATAAGTTGGGGGATTACATCGCTGATAAAAATGCTTGGCTCAACGCTGGTCCTGCTCCACAAGGGCACATAAACTAATTGTATAGCATCTGAAAATACTGTTGGAGCTGCGGAAGATTTTAAAAACTATCTTTGCATTGTATAAATTCAATCTCTTAGCATTGTATAATTGCATAGCACATGTGTGAGTACTATGTACAGACTATAAAGCTACCATTTAGGTACTGGGTATGTCTTTCATTGACTTGAATGTGCCCTGGCGGCTGAGAGTATGTCATGCTCACTCTAATGTCACGCTGACGGTGGCGTGTGTGTTGGATCATTTAGCTCCCTTCAAAATGGTTGAGCTGAATGGTGCTAATCCATGCGTCATGTTCGTGAACGGGCGCCGTCAGTTGTGACTGGTCATCTCATAGCTGCCATGGCTTATTTTAATTTGATTTAATTTTTTAATTGTTTTATTTTTGTTTTTATCTTTTATTACGGACGCTTTTAACGTTTTGCATCGTTCTCACATGTATAAGTTCAACATGAATGATGTAACCAATATTTTGTAACCAAATTTTTATTTAAAAGAGTGTCCGTGGAGTTTCTTGCCCGTTCTTCTCCATAGGTACCTACTACGCTTTGGAATGGGCATCTAGCTTCATCTTTTCTGACTGACCGACCCCTTGACAATTCAAAAGTGCCTGTAATTGGTTTATTTGAAATAAATGCTTTGAGTTTGAGTTTGACACTCCTGCTAGTACACAGAACCTACTTAATTTATATACCATTGTATAGATGATTAAATGGAGATTAATACTGTACTTTTTAATAATTGATTTATTGCAGCAGAAATGGAAAAAACATCAAAATAGTTGAAAAAAAATTCCTGTCCGTCAATTTATAAACCCTGAAAACATTGTAGCTTGCGATAAAATCAATTAATTGAGTCAATGTTTTTTTTATACATTCGTTTCAGCCATAGAAGGAACCCTATTGAAAATGGCTCTTTTATTCAAAGTAGTTTAATTATAATTAATAAAATACTAACTAAAATATACTATCAAAGAAGACACCGCGAACAAAAAATGTGTCCCTTGGATGCTTTGACGTTTGACTACTGCGGTGCATGCGCGTTGCGAGGAGATTCTCATAGAGTAATGCACCCACAGATGCGACACAGTCTGCTTCTTCTGCCTACTTGATACCTAACACAGTTTTAACTGAAGAACATTATTCTAATTTCCATTGTATTAATGATGAACATTATGTGAGATGGTTCACTTGGCAACCACGTTTGCTCATTACGATTTTTTTGCACAAATGTTATCCATTTTTCCCTTGTTTCCTGGAGCTCGGACGTGGAAATCTTAAAGGGAAAAATGCCACAAATTGTAATAATTATTTGATGACAAATAACCATAAACCATAATATAATAAAACAAACATTAATATCAGCGTTCAAAATATTAGATACTTAATATAAAAAAATTCCGCCATAAAAACAAACGGCAGCTATTTGTACCTACACTTCACTTCTGAATGTTTTAGTCTATGGCGAATGGCGCCGTAAAATATTTTGTTCATATTTCAGTTTAAAACTTTAGAGGTATGAGGAACAGGGTGTAATGTTCACTCATCCTCATTTGAAAAGGGAGGATCCTCCGGCCAGACGGGTGTTTGTGTCTGGCGGGCAACTGCCCGTAACTTGATTTCGGATAGTTTTATCTATGTCGGTCGCGTGGTAAACTCTAACTGCGCGATGCAGGATCTGTGTGACGTCATGTCTTTGCTGCGTAGCTCGTATGTGGTGGTGTAACCGCTACATTATTCCCCTCCGGAGACCGGAGGTCGATATGAGAGAGATTGATATCGATGCGAGTTTAGAAATTTTACCCATATTGATGGGTAAAAAAGCAGTCAAAACATACTTCATGAAAAGTCATAAATTTTTGTTAGAAACTATGTTTTAAATTTCTTTTTCGCTTATGAATGAGAATTATGAACTTATGAGGCGTGCACTTTTGGATTTTCCAAACTATTTTTATCTACTGTTACTTTATGCAACAGCTGCGTTAAATAATTGTTATGAATAACATGAATCAAATGTCTTTTGATAGCAATAACATTATTAACTAGTTGTTGCCCGCGGTTTCACTCTTAGACCTGATTTCACCAAACTATTCTTAATGAGCCATTATGAAATGTTCTGTTAAAATTGACGAAGACGTCAAAAAGGTTTACGTTCTACGGCGGGATCATAACAAGGCGTTGCTAAATCAAACATCAAGTAGAATTATCTGTCTTCGAGTCTATTGCCACGAACCGGGCACAAATCTAGACTCCGGGCTGCTACTGAGATATTCCTGGTGGAAAAACCCAATAACACTTTGCACGCCCTGGGAATCGAAACCAGGACCTCATGCTCAGCAGTACGGTAGCGCTTGCGACCACTAGACCAGCGAGTCAGTGATTATTACTTTGTAATTTAAAAAAAATTGTGTGTTGTAATATGTCGAAAAGAAATCGCGGTCCCAATTTCTGCGCAGTGAAAAAGAAATTTCAATAAGACTCATTACAAAACATAAAAATATTGCAGTGACGATTGCTCATGAAAAAGAGGGTTGGAAGATGCTCACAGAAGAATTCAACAGTTGAATTCTTCTGAAACTTCAATGTCCGAAATACCAACTAAATTCTACGACATATATTTCTTGTAACCGGATATAAAGTATCCTATGTTCTTGTGCGGTTCGTGTTTAAGCTCTGGCCAATTTCCATTGCAATCTGTACCCTAATTACGTAATACATGATCAATCGGAATTTGAATAGTTTTGAAACAGATTGCTAATCCATTGCTTCATAAGTTCGAAGAAAAAATCTACTCAACAACGTAAATACCGCAATGAATATTATTGAACTGTCAAATTGAAACAGATTAGTCAGATTCGTTAACGAAAATGTGTTGCGTAATTAGATAGCTGTTCAGTAGCTAAGACGTCCAGTAACAAACAAACAAATTCGGATTTATTTACTACATTGTTTAGATCTTTTTCTACTATAAATACCTACTTAATACACTACATCTTACATAATATTTGGTACTTAGTCAGTTTAATATTCGACAATCAAAAGTCTATGATTCATCATTAATTATATCATTATTAATAAATCTTTTGTTTTCCGTAAGCCTCTGGGTTTTCTTAGAACAATAATAATTACATTAAGGAAAACCGATTTCAAAGGAATTTATGAGAGAAGCATTATCCTGTGTTACCGTTGCCATTAAACTATAATGATTTTGATAAACACAGTTAGTTCTGCTAATATTGTATTGATAATGATAGTGCTTATCTATATCCTAAACATGTGCTTTCAGTACTTGTACACTTGAAATGTATTTCTTAAAACATTAAATAAGCATGTCCTAGTAACAGATTTTACTGTGATTTCAGACTTTTAAAGTGTCAAGTACTGTCTGATTCTATTAAAATAGCATCTTCATAATTTTTTCTCATTCGGCCGACTATTTCCGTATTGTGCTCGTGATCTTTCATTCTTTTTCGTGGTTAGTGACTAACCTGGTGTCAGAGTTTTTATGCCATCCATGGGTCTCTGACTTGCCTTCACATGCCATCGAGAAATATCTTTCAGGCATGACGGTTTCCTCACGATGTTTTCCTTCACTATTTTTAAATTATCACTGATGTAGAGCTATTTTGTTGTTATTTCTCTTATTACTCGAGTTACTTAGTTATCTTTTTGCGTTTGTGACAAATAAACCAATTTTTCTTTGTTTCTCTTTATCCATCTCACGGTATGATCATCGGCAACATAATGTACATTATATACGTAGTCGGGTCATAAATAGGTTCCGAATTTTGAATTTGAAATGCAAACGATAAAATCAATAAATTACTTTTATAATTATAAATGTTTCACGATTTTAAAAACATAGGTTTTGTAGACTTTTCTTTAGTTTTCAACATGGAGTGGACATAAAAAGAAGACAGAGTCGCTGTAATTGCGTTAAATCGTTGGGGATACGCTGCAAGTGAAATTTTCAAACTTCTGAAAAACTAGAAAATAACACAAAGGTTCGTTTATCGCACTATTAAACGATACGAGGAAGATTCAAGAATAGAAGACAGAGAGAGAAGAATTTCGACTTCGTACGGTTCGCAATACAGCGGTGATCAAAGCCATCCAAGCGCGCATTCAAAAGAATCCCGTCTGAGAGCATAAACTGTTGGTTCTTCAGATGGGTTTAAACAGAACCATGGTGAAAAGGGTGTAGATTGAAGACTTCGGGCTACGGGCTACCGTAAAAGAACACCACACCTCCTGAAAACTCGTTTGAAAAAAAAATGGCTTCAACGATCACGCGTTTTGTTGAGACGTTACGCGGGAAAAATTACCACGTAGGTAATCTTATTTTCAGATGAAAAATAAATTACAGTCGAAGAGTGCTTCAATAAAAAAATTTACAAGGTGGTATGCTCACAACAGTGATGAAGCGAGCAGGCGTGTCCCGTGCGCTCAACGTGGTTATCATCCCTCATCGGTGATGGTTTTGGGCGTTTTTGGGCTCCACTGAGATGTTTTTGTGTGAAAAAGGTGTGAAAACCAGTGCTCTAGTGTACCAAAATACGGTTCTGCAAAACCTCATAGAGCCTCCTAAATTAACAATGTTCGCAAATCGCCACTGGGTATTCCAACAAGATTCGGCACCGGCTCATAAAGCCAAGAGTACGCAAAGTTGGTTGGCCGCCCATGAAATTGATTTCATCAGGCACGACGATTAGCCGTCCACCAGTTCGGACCTTAATCCCTTGGATTATAAAATATGGTAATATTAAGAGGAAAAAGGCTGCGCAAAACCCCATAAAAATTTGGAGTCGCTGAAGCTTTCCCTCGTCAAGGCAGTGGCTGAAATGGACCTCAATGTCGTGCGTGATTCTATCGATGACTGGCCTAGCAGATTACGGGCTTGTATCGAAAATCAAGGAAGTCATTTCGAATAAACCAATATACATGTAAAACTTTGTATTTTTACCTATCTATATGTAAATTATTATTATAATAAAATTAAAAATGTGTCATTAATTTCATACTTAATATGTGACAGAACTGATGACCCGACTACGTAGGTCCTTAAAAGATTGAATTTTACTGATCTTCGAAGTTTGGGTGTTTGTTACTCAATTACGCTTCAACGGCTGAACGAATTTAGACGAAATTTGGTACACAGGTATACTATGACCTAGTCTACCTGTGTGCGTGTGGGGGTATTTTAATCTTTTTATCCGGGAGCATGTAGTAGTTTCCTTAGGATGCGAGAAAAACCGCAATAAAACCGGTAATAGCTATTTTTTTATTAAATTATATATTAGTTCAATGTTCAGAACTCACCGACTTCGGGCACAGGCGTGACCGGGCTTTCTGGTAAGAGTATACCTTTCTGCACCAACTCATCTCTATTCGCTCGGACGGATATCTTCCTCTCTAAGGCTGCAAACAGTAAAATAAAATTGTATTGCACGTTTCATAATAGGCTTAATTATAACATGATTGAGTTCACGATTAAGAATTGGAATCTAAATAAGATTAAAATAATTAAAAACATAATAATAAGTATTAAGTACTATATTTTTAAATAATGTACTGAACAACTGTATTTATGCGCTAAGGTAGCCCGCGAAATTTGCAGATCAGTGTCAGGTAGTACAGACTACAATCTGTCAAATTTCTTTAATAGATTTTCAACTTTATCGCTAAAGATTAAGGTTCAATGTTGATTGCAAAAATTTGACAGATTGGAGTAGGTTGATGTGCTGGCGTCTGTACGTTGATCAAAATATGATTCGCGACCACAACTAATATTTACAGAATTATAATCATTTGAATCATCAATACATGTTTTTTAGTCAGAATTGGCCTCAAAAGTCATGATTTCATGAAATACTACTCATGCAAACCCGAACTTGAGAGAGTTGTTTTGATGATTACTTATAATAATTACTTATATTTGTTACGGTCGTGAATCAATTAAATAAAATAATAAATATCAATCTGCCTAGCCTTTTCCCAACTATGTTGGGGTCGGCTTCCAGTCTAACCGGATGTAGCTGAATACCAGTATTGTACATGGAGCGACTGCCTATCTGAAATCCACAACCCAGAAACTGGGTAATACGATACCGACCCCTTGCACTGGTGTCAGACTTTCGGGCTTCTGACGACTCGTAACGACTGTCAAAGATCCACGAATGAAATTGCATATTTTTTTATTAAATTAATGAAATTGCATATTTTTTTATTAAATTAATGAAATTGCATATTTTTTTATTAAATTAATGAAATTGCATATTTTTTTATTAAATTAATGAAATTGCATATTTTTTTATTAAATTCGATTTGCGCGGGCTACCATGGCGCGATCGCCTTAATCAGGATGTCAAATCTTATGTCAGCGTACCTAGTGTACGTTCTCATCTGATTCAACAGTTCATAAAAAATAATTTACTGATGATACATAGCTTGATCAGGCTTTTAGAAACCGGGCATTTTTATTGAATGACGGGTCCCTTGTTTTTACCATTATTGATAAGTAAAGTATGTCATGAATGTTACTCGCAAGGTTCAACTCCAGATGTTATCTCAGATATCATCATAAAAGACCGCAAAGGAGATTTTATTATGTTTACCGATAAAACAAAAAACTGTTTAGATTTCACTTCGCGTGTGTGAATCATGTCCGTTTCCGGTTATCATGATGACCGTATAATATCGCCTCGTGTGTTAAGGCGACGATAACCGACTTATAATGATTTTATATTTAAGATCACGTCTAAACGAGTAGTGTTAATGATTTGGAAAAAATATATGTTAAATTAGAGCATTTTCTTAACAACTTAATAAATGAATATTTTAGATTACGTTTATATTACATAGTGAAATTAATTTTTAAAGTTGTAACGTTAGTTCTAACGCGGATAAACAACTGAGAATCACGCAAAATCTGTCAAGGTTTTTTTTCTGACCTACACCATTTTAAGGATAATTTAATTATTGATCTTTTAGTATACCTACGTGTTTTATTAAAATACCTTTTGTTTTATGTATAATAAATTAATAATGCGTCTAATTAGGCGCTCCTTGATGAGCGAGTCCTATTACTGGCTGGCAGTGGCTGGACATAAGACGCGTTGCTTGAGCTCAGTACAGAACAATTAAGCTACAATAATTAAGCTAACCACTAAAGGTCTCTGACATATATCTGCGTCTTAAGATAATAGATAGTTATGTACTCACTTCTAGAAGCAGCTTCGAACTTTTCTGATTTCTTTTTCCGTTTCCACTTCCATGGCTTGAAAAGTCTACCAAAAGCTGAGAATTTGGACTTGGTTCGCTCAGCCGGAGGCGTGCGCGCGCCCGACCCCAGGCTGTTCGTGCGTACCGCAGAACCATTTTGTTTCTTTGCTGCAACAAAACATTTTCAATGTCAATCAAACTGGAAACTGTTATTCTTGTCTCATCTTTCAAGCCTTATTTGGGTTTGTGTATAATTTTCGCTACACGGACAAAAGGACCATTCTCAAAAAGGATGTATGTGCCACGTAGTGGGTTAAATATAAATAACTAATGGTTGTGTCATCGAACTTTAAGTTTAGTAACTGTTATTGATATTTTAGAATTGTTACTGTCAGTTTCTTGTAAGTATTTAACAAAAGATATCGGCCAGTTTACGTCTCACTGTCGGGCAAAACCATCTTTTCAAACAATGAAAGAACGAGTTGGCAGGCATTGGACATCACTTTGTGCACAGTGACTCCTAATGATGCAGTAAAAGACATATTCGCATGGAGGTCAAAAACCAAAAGCAAAGTGAAACAAATACTTTGAAAGACAACGTTGATACAAAATAGGTACCAGCAAGATCGGTACAAATAGTACTCACACATTCATGATACATCCACACAATCAATGGCCCCATTATGTCGAGAGTCTATTGTTATGAACTGTCCGCGCCTATCACAACACAATACCAAGGAGAACTAAGTATACCTACAAAAGAGAAATTTTCCCGTCGCCTACCAAGACCACAAATCTATACATTTAGTACCATTGTATTTCAGTTGCATTTATCAATTCATGTGGAACTGATAAATGTTACAACTTACAATGAAGAAGATAAAAAATATAAACGATCATGTATTGTGGGTTTCGTGAGGTTATACAATTAATTCTCTCTGAGAATAATCAAGAAACAGGATAGGATGATCACGAGAAAGGCAGGACTGACAAGGTATGCATAACAAACTATAGGAACAAGTCATTGATATGCTGCTGGCGTCTTTAGTGCCGAGTCGAAATAACTTCAACTTCAATTTTCCAAGAAATACAGAACAAAAACTTGTACAGAATAAGATGATCACTTGGGGAAGTATAATCTTGCAACAATCTAAACGAAACTTTGTATGTAATGTTCCTACATAACAATCTAAACTACCTTAACAGTTTTCTATTCAAGACTATCCAGAACACAACATTCTCCACATTATATACAAATAAAATATTTCTAAATAAGAGAGAGTGAAATAGAGGAAAAACTAAAAGCGTTTTTAGTGGCTTTTCTTCCACGTACAGTTGACCATTCTTTCAGCTGCAGTGCATTCATTATTTATGTGGCTTCGAGATACTATGCCACATGCACCTTATATTATGTAACCGCTACTAGTAATCCCGTAACGGAATATATTTATTAAGATCATTTATTCTGAAAGTGGGCAACTTAGTAGTTCGCTATAGTCCGCGCGCGACTAGTTGGCCGCTCATCTCATCACAAATCGTCATCTCGCTATTGCAATCTCATGTGCGTTTTGTCTAAACTAGCCGGAACTTTCACTTCGCGACGGCAACACGCGTTGAAAGTACCGGCTAGTTTAGACAAAACGCACGTGAGATTGCAATAGTGAGATGATTTGTGATGAAATTTACACATATTGATGGGTAAAACAGCAGTCAAAACATACTTCATGAAAAGTGATAAATTGGTAATTTTTGTTAGAAACTATGTTTTGAATTTATTTTTCGTTTATGAATGTGTGTTATGAGGCGTGCACTTTTGGAATTTCCAAACTATTTCCATACTACAGTAATATTGCCTAATTAATCGGAACAGGTAAATATTTGACAGCTATTTGTGACGTTGCCAACTTTTAGGATAAACGCTATACGTTACGACAAATTATAAAATTGAGCTGATGGTGTTTTAGATTCAAAATGTTAAATTTTTAATTATCTTGAGCGTGATTGTTTACTGACAAAGCAAATATGATAATATTTCCACCATTAGATATTTTCAAATAAAGCTTGTATGTTTAAGATAAAATATCTAACTAAAAAGGACGCTAGTATGACTCGACAATCTAAAAATATTTGTCGAAGAATTCGGCCCCAGATAAGAAACAATTCATTTTTCGACGCTACCATTACCTTATCAACAAAGAAAACAAATTATCTGCGTACTTAGCATTTTACAGCATTGTCACTCAATTTTTTTATGTAGGTCGGTAAGTGCGATAAATTATGTAAGTTTTAAACATCCTGAGCTGGATTGCCTTCCAAAAACCAATAAAATAATATAAGTAGGTACTTACATAAGTTTTTAATTTTTTATTGATTTCTACTTTTATCTGTTTCTTTTATTTCAAGCATTTGTTTTAAATTGATTGAGATGCTCTCATTTCAATCAGTTCAAGCTTCAATTGAACTCATAGAGCCAAAAATGTATACGTACATTATAGTAGGTATATGTATATACATTTATAAAAGTTATTCATTGTTTACTACGGATATTACAGAAATAGTTTATTTTGATATGATCATTATTCGAATAATTTACACATGAATCATCTATGTATTTTGCTAGTTATAAATAACGCGCAAGACGTTAGAAGAGCTTATAAAAAATCCGCTCAAGAACGCATTAGAATACAAATACTATGTTTTACTCAAGGTGTTTTTATGGAACATAAAAACACCTTGAGTAAAACATAGTATTTGTATTTGTATAATAAGTATAATAAAAATAATATTATTTCTTTATATTTATAACATAATACTTAATTTCACACCAATACGGTTAGCTATTACATTTAAATAAATATTGTCTCGAGAGTCACTCGAAAGTGTTCTATGCTAAAATTGGCAAAACTATAACGAAAATAGTCTGTCTGTCACCATGCATGCATGTGACTTTCTCTGAAAGTATTTGGAATTAAAATATAATTTTTCGAAGTGATAGAGCGGGTCAGACTGGTTCATCATTTATTGGGTAAAAAGAGATATGAAATACATTCAGGAAATGACATCGTTTGGGGTGTCAAATGAAAGCACGCTGACGCATGAATTCGACATGGAAGTAGATTTTCAAAAACTTTCCAAAGGAAGCACATCTATTAATTACTATCCCTTTAGCTCATCAGTTCCTCACCCAAAGTATTGCTCAGTGAAAGAGAAGATATTATCTAGAAACCATTTTCGTCTACATCTGTGTCACGGATTAATTTAATTTTAGTCATTGCTTACTTATTTCTCGCCAATATATTGGCAATTTACTTATCATGATTGGATAAAGGGTTATCTGATACAGTATCTTTGCAAGACAAGTGTGTACTACCTTATTAGAAAAAATCTCATCAACACTAACACAACATAGGTACGTGACCAATCGAAACGGCAAATGAAGGGGTTATGATGGGTGTAATGTGATGGCAGTAACGTTTAATTCGCCAACCATGAGTCACCGGTTCGTGACGAAGTGACTCGCCCACAACAATTGCCAGAGCCCACCAACGCACCTTGCGTCCTCACTTCTCTCACCTTGTTACAAGATTTGAGGTCCTTACCTTCTAAGACCTCGACTTTATGCAATAAGCATGATAGATTATAGATACTGTGACAGGTTTTGACAATCATATCGAAATAATTACTAACGCAGTCAATCATAGTCAATGTGTTTTATTCTGAACGTGAACAGGCAGCACTTGAAGTAAATCATGAAAAGGAAAGTTTTTCATAATTTGGTGCAATATTAAAAATACAGGCGTTCGAGGAAAGGGGAATGAAAAACTTAGTAACATTTGAAAACTGTAAAACGTATGTAACTACAATCAAGATATATAAAAGTAGGTGCATTACAATCTAGTGGTAAAGGAAGTCGGTACTAAAACGTGTTTGATATTTGAAGAATGATTAAGATGATGATTGCAAATACAGAAAAATTCCATCATAAACTAGCTTTTATTGCGACTCTATAATTTTCCATTTGCAATTGTAACCTACGAAGGGACAATCTGGAACAATAACTGTAAAACTTTCCAAATAAAAAAGCAGAAACGCATTGTGTGCATGCTCTGGGCCATGACAGGACTACTTTAATTGTCATTTGATACTCACTATTAATTAAAATTAACAGATGCTGCGTTAACATTTGTGTCCATCGATGCAAAGCCAGCTCATATTATCAATTTGACATGTTTAGGTGTTTAATCAGTAGCATTAAATATTAAAGATGTTCCAAAATAAACCTATTATAGCTAACTACGTAAACATCCATTAGCGACTCCTTATGACCGATTGTGAGTTATTTATTTCATAATTTCTCCATGAAACAAATGAAAACACTTCCAAGTATAATATAATTAATACAAATCATTTAACTAAGGGGCCAAGTACTTAATTATACTACAAGTTTATAATTATTAAAGTTATGGTCGTGGTCGCGCGACATATAGGGAGTGTTCAAACATCATTCAATTATACTTGCAATGATTCAACAGCACCTTTGCGTAACGAATAGGTACCATAGTTAATATGCTTCTCGAGTGTCACCTGCGGTAACAAAGGGACATTACTAAATACCTGTAGACTGCATGCGAACTTATCAACATTTCGATAGGTTCTTGTAATATTATTTATATCAATACCACTTTATATAGGTACTGTGAGTAAAATGTATGTGTGAAAGTGTCTGTGCAGTGATACTCGCTGACCTTTTGATTAGAAATGTCACTGACAAAATCAAACAATATCCTCCCAGGACTGCAAATAATTCAATATGAAGTAGTGCCCGCTACGTCCCGATAATTGGGTTTAAAATATTGCTACTATTTGTTCATCAGTAAATGAATGTCAACGTTGACTTCAATTAGCGCTGGCCAATCAGCGGGCACGTACGACGCAATGTGTTCTGAATCAATGGTATTTCTATTCTGAAACATGTTTAAAAAATGTATAACTTTTATCAAATACTACACTAGTTTATTGAGGACTTTAATTATACAAAAATACAATCATTAAATTGTAATAAAATTAGTCATGTCTAATTATCTTCATAATGACGATGGAAATTAACCTATTTTATATCTCATTCAAGCGGTTACTAATCCTTACTATAAAATCAAGTATTGTTGCGTAATGCAATTTGTCCTTAATCACAAGGGCCACACAGACTAGCTACTTTTAGATTTGGCGATCGGCGATTTAGTCGCTTTTCGATTATAAACTAAATGCATCGATACGGTCGGAAAATTCACGATCGCCGATGCTAAAAGTAGTCTGCTGACCTAAAAGAGTATTTTTTTTTTATTTCGAAAATAAGTTACAGTGGCTAAGGTTTTGAAATACTGAGCCTCTATGGATATGGTAAATGGATACAGCGAGAGCTACAATGTGATCTCATCGAGCTGTGAATAATACAAGAGATAATCGCTAATATCCATATTGTATTGTATACATAGTTACATACATGGTTATACACAATATCGTATAGCGGTAACAAAACAATCATAGAACTTTAATGGAAAAGAGGGAACAGGTAGTACACAAAAAACTGGGTAACATAAATAAATCGAAATAGGGTCTCGTCAGGTTATTGTGAGATTTCGGGGGTGTCTACCTGTTAACTACGATGGCCATGGGATGAGATGCTTGCGGTAAAATTATTGCTTTAAGTAGTTAGAAGCTTTTACTAGAACAATAGCAAACTTTGAACCCTACGTGAAGAATTATTCAAAAAAATTATTCCATTCAAATTATACTTTGGCAACTTTAATTCTATGATGAGATTGGTCATCAGCAAAATCTAAATAATAGGAATTTACTAATCGATCCTGAATTTACTAGTTTTCATTTTATTTAGATTTTCCGAAATGCATATTTTTCGTAGAGCTGCTACAGGTATCTTGATGGATTGGAATAGAGCAGTTAACCCAGTCTAATGTTATATCAACAATGGATTAGAGACGACAAGACAAGACACAATTAGAGACGACAAGACACAAGGAAAGAAGAAAGAAAACGAGTTGTTTATCCTGTCACTTCATTATGCGTTATGGTTATGGCGCAATAAGCTAACAATATGTTACTATACCGGGTGCGGCGATTGAACTGTCCGTCTCTATCTAACTGTTTTAAAACCGAACCACTGAATCGAACGCCGCCAAAATTTCAAATGTTGGTCTTTGACCATTCAGACGAATTGCAAGTCAGTCGACGCCAAGGAGCCGACCAAATCATGGTCTGGGCGGTGGTGTCTGAAAAAGGCCGTTCTCCGCTCGTTTTACTTCCAATGGGTCGCAACCAAGTCAAAACAAACCAACAAATCTATCGAGACCAAGTCTTGCGACCAGGGCTGATACCGTGGGCACGCAACACATTCGGTTCTGAGCGTTGGACTTTTCAGTAAGACTCGGCACCATCGCACAGAGCAATTGGAACGCAAAATTGGTTGTAAGCAAACGTGCCAGTGCTGATCGACCGAGATATGTGGCCGTCGTCATCGCTCGACTTGAATCCGCTGGACTTTTGTATTTGGGGTGTTTTACAGGCCAGGGCCTGTGCTAAAAAACACACTTCGGTGGAATCGCTCAAAGTTACTCTTACGCGAGAATGGAATTGTTTGAGTGACGACGTCGTTCGAGCAGCCTGCGCTTCTTTCAGAAAGAGACTTCAGCTTGTAGTAAAGGCTAAAGGCGGTTTTATTCCTTCGGAATAAGTCATAATAAAACTTTGAACTTTCTATTTTCACATGGCAAAAGTGTATAAATAAATATTGAAAAATAAACAGAAATAATTCATTTTCACATACGGACAGTTCAATCGCCGCACCCGGTATATTGATATAGTCACACTGTCACCTTATAGCTAAGATTGATTGGTATCAATCAAGCTGTCTGTGGTAGTGACCAGCCAGTAGGTACCTAGTACCTACATATAGTTCTAAGAAATGTATGAGTTAGCATTTCACTTTCAATAGACACACCATGTAGATAAGCTACGAGAAAACGTGAGTAAAATCAGTCTCCCACCAAGTTGAGCCTCTTTGTGTTTGAGGTTTATAAAACCAAGTATCTACGAAGAAACAAGTTGTTTAAAATGGCATAAATTAGCATTTTCACATAGTAATCGTATAATAATTGCGTAGTTTATACGTTTCTACAGCCCACTACTCCACAGAATACAATTATTTTTTATATTAATTGATAACAATGTTACATCGTCGGTTCGCGTTTCATCAATGGAATGGTCACCTATCTATGTAGCTATATATTATACTAGAGCTTCTGCCCGCGATTTCGTCCGCGTGGAATAGTTACTTTGGGCTAACGCTAAAAAAAACCCCCGATTTTGAAACATTCTTCACTGGTACTCCGCTCCTATTGGTCTTAGCGTGATGATATATAGCCTATAACCCTTACTCGATAAATGGGCTACCTAACACTGAAAGAATTCTTCAAATCGGACCAGTAGTTTCGGAGCCTATTCGGTACAAACAAACAAACAAACAAAAAAATCTTTCCTCTTTATAATATTAGTATAGATTATAGTTTTACTAGACCATTTACTGAGATGTCATTTTCAGGTTTTTATTGAAGTCGTCGTCGTCATCGTTCGTTAGAGGTTTTGGTTTGGTTTTTGTTTCTCTTTTTTCTCGCGTTTCACTACTTTATACCGAGAAGATCGATTGCCTTCACGAGTTCGTGTACTAGTACTTGGTAAGTCGCAAAAAGAATATCGTCGACATAGGCAAAGTCGATACCCATTTTGAAGCTAGTTAAAAAACGACAGACTGAAATGTTAATGAAATTTTTGTGGGACCAATTCACGGGCTTCTTCTGACAATTAAAAAAGAATCACGTAAATCGGACCAGAAAGGTTGGAGAAATCGGTGCAAAGAGAAAAAAAGCAGCTCATCTTTTGCAGAACCTTCTCCTTTTTTGAAGTTAGTTTAAAACTGAATTGAAACAGAAAGTCTCTTACAATGATTTATAAGCAACAAATAAGATCAATGCAATTTGACTGGGCTTCATACTTGCTTTGAAGCATGATGTCCAAGTTTAAACTTACTTTAGGTTAATTCTGAGATATTTACCTTCTGTCATGAACTCATGATACTCATGATTATTGCATAATACCAACTGCATCAGATAAATTTTAATTCAAGTGCAATATATTTCAGCTTGGGCCAAAAAAGACACAATTAAGCGCCACTATCGAAGCTTATACTGTTGACTGTTGCCAATATCTCCGGCAATATTACGGATAATTTTGGACTTACATGTTAATGGTAGGTGAAGTTCTTGTTGAATGAAGTTCTTTAAGGTAAGATTTTTTTTTTACTTTTCTTGACGATTTGGCCAACCGAGTGTTGCGAGATACAAATTATAAATGGCCTTTGTAAGGGGTATCTAATATTTTGTTCTTCATGTTCTATTTTATTAAAATATGTGCCTGTTAACAACATTAAAAAATATATTGAATGACACGCAACTGCTAATGAAAAATAGGCAGACATTGTGGGATGTCGTGACTCGTGACTAACCCAAACCACTCCTGCAGGTAGCGTGATGCCAATAATAATATCATTCATTGTTCCGAGTTAAAACACCTTGGTATAACATTATCCTGATTTTAGTCAACTTCTAAGGCTGAATAGATGATTGTTTTATTCATAATAAATTCTTGGGTATCGTAGTGTTACCGGGGATCATTTACAAAGTTTTTGAAGTCAACTTCAGGCTGTACATTGGTTCATAATCAGTACATTATTTACATGTTGTTTTACATCAATCCGATGATGCTCACCATCATCCTACTTTTTCTTTAGGGTTATGGGCATCATTGACCACTTGTCGCTTCTCAAACTTCATGGGAAGTGATGGAATAGGCCCGGTACTTAATCAGCAGTGATCACATACACATGGACAGAAATTGTGTTGTAAATTCCATCAGAGGCTCCTGTCAACCCAACATTGTATGACATAGAAAGAGAGAACATTTTTTGTTGAAACTATATATGTGTGTAAGAGTATGCACGTAGTTTTAATTTCGCAAAGCTATTGTTAGGAATGCGCCTGGGCGTAAAGAGACATAAGGGAAGGGGAACTGACCGGCGACTGCTGCCACCTCCTTTGCCCCGACATGTAAGAAATCAGTAAGAGATAAAGAACTCGCAATCAGTTGCCTGCGCTCCTGAAAATCGAGTTGGTCGAGGCTGTTGGTCCTAGTCCCGCGCACCGCCTGGACGGGCGCGCTCAGCGACATGTCAACTACGCGTCGCCATGTCGTACAGACGGCATCTTCACTATTGTAATAACACCAATTACACTGTCAATGAACACTAAACAAAGGCACACTAGATGTGAAACCGACGCGAACAACGCCGATCACGACGTTTTCATTGCGAAATGCCTGCGCCGCTAGAGACGCTCGACGGCAAACTGGCGTGCGGGCGGCCGGTAACGCGGGGCAGAGTGGGGGCCCGGCTGCCTGCCTCTGTCCCTCCTGCATGTTGCAATGCACTCAGCTCGCCTCTCGGGTTGTAGTCGTGGTGAGACGACGGGCTAGTATCTGCCGCGCTGCGCGCCGTCACGTCAACACAGACACAACCGGCCTACAACGAACTACGGTACGTCGTCGCGTCGTGGCGGCGTCAGGCCCGCCAGAATTATGAACGTTTTGCTCTATTTGTATTGTAACATTTGTACGCAGATACTGACAACTTCGATTCATATGATACCTTTGTTTGGTACTTGAGTTTTACAAGCTTATTAGTTTTACATGGAGATAATTATGTGAACCATCAAGCCTCGAGTTATAAATGGTAGAGTCGTTATAAGTTCAAGGTTGACTTGATTATTTGCAGGTAAATTGATGAATTCCTTATTGCAAAGAGTCAATGACGTTGGGTTTCCTTTTATGTGGTGAAGAAAAAGGTGCGGTATTGTATGTGGATAAAATTTTGGTCCTATGCCTTTTAAATGGTAGAATTAAATTCACACCAAGAGATTCAGTTGTTAGTGTCAAAAACATCTGTTAACTGAACATAGAAATGGGGATCTGAATGTCAAGCGTTTTATCTGCTTGAACTCACAATTCAGCTACTGCCTAAGCGCCTAGGCACTATGGCAGCAGTTTGTGGACTGATCGCACATACTCGTAAATGGGCCTTTTAAAGGGTCGTGCAGACCACCGCGACGCGACACGAACAATTTCTAAGAAAACTTCACGGTATAACAATAACCGGTGTCGCGCTGGTCTGCAACAGTCTTAAAGGTGTTCAGCGTGAGAAGTGGTGAAGTAAGACAATTTGAAAGGGATGTGGAAGCTAATGGACAAAAGTACATCCTCAATACGGTAACGAAACTTCGAGCAGGCTAGAATGATGAAGACAAGGCGGTCTGGCACTCGAGTTGACTCGAGTGTCGAGATGTGGTAGAGCTGACTACACAGACACTCTACACAGACACAATGAGGCGTTGACCTAAAACAGCGTTTAGGTCAACCGAGGATAGTAAAACAGGGTGAATAACTTTTCCTAGTGTGGTGGATCGCCAAACCCGAAAGTATAAGAAATAGCGAAACATACGCAAAGGTGCTTCGGGGCCGATTTTAATCAAATTATAGTGCATCGTTCTATAAAAAATTACTTTTAAGGAAAACTTTCCTTAAACAAGACTGACCTGTACATTGTGATTTGTCCGCTAATGACGAATAACTTTCTGCGTCAAATACGAATGAACCTTTGAGGCTATAAAAATTACCTTCAGCAGACTTTTTTAAATGACGTCCTGAATTTGCTGAAAACCAATAGCCTTACTAGAAATCCTTGATACTTTCAAATTAAATACAGCTAGTCAAGAAGGTTTTGCCGGTAGAGTTGAGACTCTACATTTTTCTTTTATTCAACTCATATACCTTTTAGTACTATGTGCCGGTGCACATAGCACTAACAGGTATATGACTATTACCGCACGGTAAAATAAAAATATGAGCCAGACAGCAAGGTGGAAGTGAGGCTGTCTGCCAAGGTGCGCCCACCGCCAGACGTACATTTTAGTTTCGCCGGGCTATTTTAATGCACCCCTATTTCATACCTTCCATACCTTTCTACATTGCAATGGTAATTTTGAGGTTGTTATCTATTTCGTACCCACTTTACACTGCAATGGTTCTTTTGAGCAAAAACTGACTAACATCCAATCAAATGAAGTTAACTTTTGTCTGTTGTGGAAAGATGTTTTGAAACTTGATTTACTTACCCTTATAGGCGTGAGAATTGAACCTATTTATGTACTGTTGTGTCCATTTTAGTTATAATCCATTATGATATATTTTAAATAAAAAAAAATCTTTGTTCCTCTCAAACAGAGCATCTGCCATCTAATCTCTTCACCACCCTTGGTTGACTGGTAGAGAATGCCTAAGGCACTAAGTCCGCCTTTGTACTTTTTTGAGTACAAAAAGTTCAAATAAATAATTGATGGAGAATCCGGAATCCGTGAGGAAACTGCAGTCCAGAAATATCTCTCAAGTCAGAGGCCCATGGGCGGCTTTAAAACTCTGACACAAGGTTAGTCACGAAAAGAAAATAGAGAGGTAAAAAAAATTATTACGAGAAAGTAACTCTGTCTGTGTTGTTTTTTGAAAGTTTGGATGAAATTTGGCACTCAGATAAACCATGACCTGACATAAGGACGTAGGATACTTTTTATCCTGGTAGTACATTCTCGTAGGACAATTTCCGACATACAAGGGGGCGAAGCCGGGGAATAAGCTATTAGTATATCAATTTTTTTTTTATTTGCTTAGGCACCTTTTCTGACTGGCGTTTATAATGATGTGAACTGTGAACCTGATGCAGAAAGTGGTGAACTCAATGCCGTGGCCAAACTTATGGATGGTGTGGCAAGTCCAACAGAGAACCAGACCCTCAGCCTATTGACATAGTTGACGTAGAAAGATAAAAAGGGGTTAACTAGAGTGCCTTTGACTGTGTCGTACATAACGCGACTAGATATTGGATAGGCGCAAGTCACGCGACATAGATATGTTATGTCGCAATGCAAAATATCGTGATATACACGCATAATTCTATTACTCTGGTTTGACTTCAGTAAAGTAACATTTTAACGTTTAATTAATTTTAGCATCACAATATACCTTTTACCCTTTACATTATTTCAGTACCTAAGCACAATTTGTGAAATAGCTTTGTCATTATAGATTTCAACGTAAGTACTTATTATGAAATAGGCAATATTTTTGCCGTCAAATATAAACAAAGCCTACACAATGATCGTGTACTTGTTCAAAATTTACATAACATTTGGTGGTACAAACATTTCGTTTGCCACTTTCGCTGTGAAGTGTCGACCCGTGACCATCCAACACTAATAACTGGTTGTCTACTTGTCTATTTGTTGCCATTAGACTAATTTTAAAGTTACGAACGTTTATTCGGAAAGTTGGCAACGTCGCGTCGCAAATAGATGTCAAATATTTAGCTTTGTCTATTTTTTTTTTGTAAAATTTGTTTCACTAATAGATACTGTATATGAAATATGAAATGTGGTGTGGGAACTAGCGAACTAGAATATTAATAATGAATTGCAATAATAGCACTGAATTTGATGTTGTAACCGTTTTAGGAGTAAAAAAGGCAATACTTTTATTACATCTAAAACTAAATATTCGGTGTTACGATATTATAATTATTGCATTCCATAATCAATATTTTAGTTAGCTAGTTAGCCACATTTCATATTTCCATACAGTAATATTGCCAAATTAATCAAAACAGGTAAATATTTGACAGCTATTTGCGATGTTACCAACTTTTAGGAAAACGCTCTTGAAAATTGGCACAAATATTTATAGGACCAGAATTTTTTTTTTGGTTCCTTTTACTTTGAATACATTTATTATGTATTGATTTAAAATTATGATTCTAGGTATTTTCTACTTTTCTGTTATTAAATCATTTTAGTTTCAGATTTCCTACTCCGTTCGCTGATAGAACATTGATTGACAAGTAGGACTGTCAAGTTCTACTCTACTGTAACTGTGTAACTTGTTATTAACATTTGAACCGGAATTTTATCCAAGCTGTTTAGGTTTTAGTTGGTTTAGTTTATGATGAATGAATGAATGAATGAGTTTATTTATTTCAGAGAACAAACTCCATAAAAGGTTACATAGGTACTTAATTATAATGTTACAAGCTAGAATCATAAATTAGTGTGTTAGTAACAGAAATGTGCCTAAGATTATGTTAGTATTGTTAGTATCTCTGCCTAGCCGATGCCTATGGCTGTCCTTATCCACAGATTTTGGAAAGGACAGTCAAAACGGGCAGCAATAGCATTTAGGATGCTGTTGCCGCTGCTTCGTAAGCGGTGCAGCAAGGAGTTTGCCTTCTTGCGCATGATGGCTTGCAAATGATGATGAATGATGATTACTCAAAAAAATTATGTAAGTTAATTTAAACTAACTGTTGCCCGCAACGTCGTCTATGATCAAGATGAAAAGTAGTCTATGTCCTAACGTAACCCAGTTACCCAGGTCTACCCCTGCGCCAATTTCATCCAAATCCGTTCAGCGGTTTTAGCGTAAAAGCCTAACAAACAAACAAACTCACTTTCGCATTTATAATATTAGTCAGGATATTCATTGATCTTAAATTAGCGGTTATTCATTATGATTTGTTTCGTGAATCTGCGGTAAATACATAGTTGCAATTTATAACAAACAAATTACTTACGCGCTGGAAATAAGTTTGAATACATAATTATTGGGAGCAGTGGTGGCCCAGTGGTAACGGCCCCGACTTACGAGTTGTAGGTCGTGAGTTCGAACCCAAGCAGGCGCTTTACTTTGTGTAAATAATTTCATCACCACTGCTCTCAAAACGGTGAAGGAAAACATCGTGAGGAAACCGGCATGTCTTAGAACCAAAAATTCGAAGACATGTGACATCTACCAACGCACTGGGCCCGCGTGGTAGATTACGGCCCACTCCCTCTCATAGAGAGGAGGCCTGTGTCCCAGCAGTGGGAACATTAATAGGCTGATGATGATGATGATGACATAATTATTTTAAGTTTTTAAATGAATAAGTACTTAAATTTCGTATTTATTTTCAGCGTGCCTAAACCTTCCACTAATCACTTAAGGCGTCTCATAGGATTATTCTTATTTGACGTAGGTTTAGGCAAGTTGCAAATAGGTAATTATATTTAACCGAACAATATTTGTATTGGGTTTGTTACAAAGGTTCTTATCCATGAATAAGTTATGGGTGGTGGCAAGACCAGTGTATGAAAAACATTACACATTACACACACATGCATTTTTATTTGGATTTCAGATTTTGGGCAAGGTAAATATTTAAAAAGATCTGGCAACTCTACACCCAATCTACTATCTAACATATCGCGTTTTACAGATGTAAGGCCATGTAAAATACCTGCTCATACCTGAAATATTCTGTTAGGGAAGTATGTACTTGCCAGATGTAAGTAAATTATTTAAGAGAGTGCATTCTAAAAGATGGCAACGTCGCATATAGCTGTCAAATATTTAGCTGTTTTGATTAATTAGTCAATATTACTCAATGATAAAAACTTTTTATAATAAAAGAACAACCGACTTCCAAAAAAGACACTACAAAGTCAAAAATAACTTTAATTTCGGAAGTCGGTGTATTTGGTTTTGAACTTTCGTTTTTTGCCACCGACTTCCGAAATTAAAGTTATTTTTGACTTTGTAGTGTCTTTTTTGGAAGTCGGTTGTTCTTTTTTTATAAAAAGTTTTTATTTTGCACTTTTTAGTTGTGGTACCTACCCCATACAATTCAAATACCACTAACCTGCTATGTAAATAACAGTGATTGGAAGTTATCATCATATCATCCATATAAACTAAGTGGGAAAAATACGTATTATTGAAGCTAACTCAAAAACTATCCAAGTAAAGTTAATACAATTTATATGGGACCACCTCGGAAGCATACCCTTTCAAACAAAAAAACAATTGACGGAGAAATCGCGTAACAAACATAGAAAAAAAAAAAAAAAAAAAAAAAAAAAAAAAAAAAAAAAAAAAAAAAAACATACAGACGAATTGAGAACCTCCTCCTTTTGGAAGTCGGTTAAAAATACCGCTCTGTAGCCAGGGCCGTCTTTAACCTATTGGAGGCCCTCGGCAAATAAGGATCACGGGGCCCTTGTGTACATAAGAGCAGATAAGCAAAATTCTTAAATTATTCAACAACTAGCTTCTGCCCGCGATTTCGTCCGCGAGCCTTCCTCAAGCATTGGGCTATCAATTGCAAAAAATATATTTAAAATCCGACTGGTACCTAGTTCCGGAGTTTACCCCCTACTAACAAACAAACTACATATTAGGTTCTCAGGGTTACAAACTTGGGCATAAACTACTCTCAGGGGACCTTTTTTTTTGAGTGATAAATCATCCAAATAACTTCTCCCGCTCTGGGCGGAGCGAAAGGCCGTGTCAGACTCTTACTGACTAAAATCAGTTGCCTGTACGTTGCCAGGGGCCACGGTCTCCCCTTAGGGCTATTACGCACTGTCGACTAGTCGCCGGCGACTCAGTTGTCGACGACTGTAATATTGTATAGTTTAAATAGGTGTTTACGCACTAGTCACCGGTTGTTACTCGCCGCGCAGTGGCGACGCACAGGCAACTGCCGGTCGCCGGCGACCAATAGGAGCACGGTTTCAAATGAAAGCATTCACACTGCGAGCAACTGTCGTAACGACCGGACGGCCGCGCACAATGAGTTTTATGTACTTGGAATACTGTCGCTCGGCTCGGTCTCCGGCCCTAGTTTCCCATGTTTCGGTCGCCGAGGGACTGAGTCGCCGGCGACTAGTCGACAGTGCGTAATAGCCCTAGGACTTTCCCGCAACCCCGGCAGGCATTGGCCCTAGCGGACCCCGTCAGTTGTGCTGACATCTCTTTGAGGCATGCGTGGAACACAACGCGCCGTCGACTCAGGTCTGGTCCTTATCGGACGGCGAGCTACCCATTACTCTCTGTCCGCAAGCTCGCGCCTACTGTGGCCGGAAATCTGCTACCAATTCCCGACGCCCGGAGCGTCTCCTACGGCGGCGGCTAGGGGCGTGAGGGCGCAATATTTGACTCTCCCTCACACGCTCCGCCTCCTCCTTCGCGAGCATTACTGCTTCGCAGAAGGAGGTGACGGCTTGCCATGCCCTCTCGCTCCGCACCATGGCCTGGACCAGGGCCGAAAGCGAGAGGTCACCGCCGCCGATCGCCTCCACGAGGACACGGCGGTGCTCCGCCCAAGCCGGGCAGACCTCCTTCCACCGTATGCTCCACCGTGTCTTCCGGGCGATCCACACCATGGTGACACCCGGGCGTTTCCTCCCGCCTTATACGAAACAGGAACCTCCCGAAAAAACCGTGTCCGGTGAGGACCTGCGTCAGGCGGAAAGTGGAGACGCCGTGGCGCTTCTTTAGCCACTCCTCAAAGAAGGGACTTATCGCCGCAATTGTGGCGTGCCCAACTCTCAGGGGACCTAACAACATTATAAAAGAATCGTTGTTACATGCGCGTTTGCGATGTTTGATGTTGTTATTGACTGGGCTATGTATACCATTAATTGAATTTTATAAACATATGTTTTTAAAATCTAAACATGCTGAAATTAGAAAACCTGATTTTCGAGTTCGAAAGCAAAAGTTAAAGCAAAGCTAATAAGCAAGTAGGTATTAGGGGGCCCCATCGATCGCGGGGCCCTGGGCACGTGCCCAGTGTGCCCAGTGGGAAAGAGGGGCCTTTCTGTAGTGTACGAAAATCTTAATTATACATTGCAATAATAACACTGAATTAGATGTTGTAACAATTTAGGGTGAAAAAAAGTACTTGGATAGTTCCCAAATGCTTTTTGTTTTTTCACATGTATCTAAAACGAACTATTCAGTGTTATGAATCATGATATCAATTATTACAATTCATAATGACTGCTTTAGTGCACTACAGAGCGACATTTTATAATTTAAATCTTCTTTTTCTCGTGGTTAGTGACTAACCTGCCCCCTAATTGCATAATGCACGATCAATTTTAAATTGAAACCAATTGAAAAAGATTCCCAGTCCATTGCTTCATAAGTTCGACAAAAACAAACTGCTCAATTTTTTTTGTCGAACTTATGAAGCAATGGACTGGCAATCTTTTTCAATTGGTTTCAATTTAAAATTGATCGTGCATTGCGTAATTGGGGGACTGGTGTCAGAGTTTTTAAGCCGCCCATGGGCCTCTAACTTGTCTTCACATGCCGTCGAGAAATATCTCTCAGGCATGCCGGTTTCCTCACGATGTTTTCCTTCACCGTTTTTGAAGAAAGTGATAATTATAGAATACGCACATGAATCCGAAAAGTCAGAGGAGCGTCCCTTGAGTTGGAACTCGAAACCTAAGACTTGGCAGTCCGACGGTGACACCATTAGGCTATCACTGTTATTACTTATTATATAAAAAATAATATTGATAAATTAATCAAAACATCTAAATATTTGACAACTATTTGCAACGTTGCCAACTTTCAGAATGAACCCTGTTAATACAGTTTACAAAGAACATCCGACTTCGTTGGCATACCTATACCGACCGCCATTATGAAAAAAACTGGTTTTGGCGGCCAGTGATGAAACAAGTGTCAATCGATAGAGTAAGTGATTGCCAACAAAAAATATTTAGTGATGAATATCGTAAGTGATATACTTCCTGAGATATTTGAGTTAAAACATGAGAAAAAAAATAAAGCAGTAATATTTTTTTTAAATATCTCAGGAAGTATATCACTTACGATATTCATCACTAAATATTTTTTGTTTGCAATCACTTACTCTATCGATTGACACTTGTTTCATCACTGGCCGCCAAAACCAGTTTTTTTCCAAATGGCGGACGGTTAGGTATGCCAGGTCCCATACAAAAATGTCGGAACCCCTTTCAACATAAGTACATGGATTTTAAACATAACTGGCGAAACATAGATGTAGGTACCTACTACCCCTCTGCCTAACCCTTTCGGGGAATACAGGCGTGATGTCATGTTGTGTATTCAACTTCTTTAGAAAGAGGATTTAAAAAATTATTTTTTGCAAATATTTAGAAGTCATTTATTTTATGAATAAGTAAGCCAATATTTTTTGAGATTCAAGGATATAGACTACATCTACTTTAATATTTTTAATTATGATAATGATTCAGGAGCTCCCGACTTAGTAGATTAGTATAACAGATAAGACAACAGTAACATGTGAACAGAAATCAAGTGCTTTCAACGCCAGAGTGCCGACACCCATGAATGACAAATAAACACGTTTACGAGTATGCGACATACTGACAAATGAGTTCAATACCAAGATTACATTGATTGAGAACATAATTAACAACCCCATAAAGTGGACTGTAGTATCAACAAAAGGGTAATCAACAGATGCTTTACCTTATACACTAAACGTAACGCAAAACCGGAAATGAAGAGGTCAATGGAATGCAATAATTGAAAAAAAATTACGTACAAAAATAACGTTCATATCTAATACGGGGATGGAAAATGCAAAGTTGATTTAATAAAAATGTTTACTTACGGTAGCAAAAAGTACGGAAAAATATCCTATATACATAAAAATTTATAAACAATAATATGGCGTATACGTATACTCAAGATTACTAAGGAGGGAATGTGACTTACAGTAAACTTCGTCTATTATTTCAGAATCACTGCTCGTTTCATCGTCTACTGGCCTGTGCCTCGTTTTAATCTTTTGATTTCTAACATCCATATTGTCATGCTGTCGATCACAGTACACTCAGCTGCCCACTGCCAATACACACACCAAATATTAACATCTTACAATACACTTTGATATCCTAGTTGCACAAAATTTTAAATAACACTAAGACATTACGCATTGAATTCTGAGATTAGATAGCAATTGATAGCATCAACTTATCAAAATGTTTTTCTATTGGTGCTTGATCGTATTTATTTCGTCACAACAAATAGCAATCAACTTATTTACAAGGTCAACAAAAAATTATAGGTAGGTAGGTACTTATTTTACTCATTAAAACATAATTTACCTACTGTTATATGTAATGTAATGTACCTAAGTATACATACAAGGAAGCAAAATATGCAATATGATTAGAAATTAACATGAGAAAACATGATATTTATTTAAAATTCTAATATTTCTTTAATTTAATTATCTGATTTAATTAGAACCCAGTGCCATAAGGGCCTAACGATAGACGCGCAGACGCTACAATAGTAACAAACTAACAACACAGTTCGCGGCTTCCCGTCTTACTTTTCTGAAATTCAGTTTCACGATACCCGTGTGAATGTGTGATCCTTATTTTCTTTCTGTTTGGCAAGCATATTGGCATAAAATACGCAGTTTAGCTTGACGTGGCATGTGTAAAAATGTAAAAAAAAAAACGAGCTTGAATGAACACAGTGTCCGCTTTTGATGATGGGCTCGGTTAGATTAAGCGTGTAGTCCCTTTTTTATAAATAGATGTATATTGCCCTAGAAAATAAGCGAACCATAATTTCATGCTAGAAACCTATGTAGCGTTAAATGCAAGCAGTGAAGCTTAATACAAACATAACATACTAAATACCCATAGGTAAAACACACTCTCTTAATTAAAATAACGAATCGTAAAATTTCTATGTAACGACTGCCTTATTCCTATAAGGCATTCGTTACATATATAAATCTGTATAAAAATATATGGAATAGTGGGAAAAGCGGCGATTTAAGATATCGATTACCTAGAACATAACTCTAGGAGAGTCCGACGCCGTTTATTCATCGACGACGTTATTTCATAAAGCATTAATGGATACCAGTACCCATTGAAATAAATTGCAGAAAGCTACATTAGATCAGTTGGTTAATCCTAACTTCTAGAAAGCATCTCAAAGAAGAATATTTACTACAAATAATATTAAATAACAAATCCCCTGAGGCAATAATATTATCAGAAAGAGAGGGCACTCTCACCTGCTCTAGTGTACACTGGGAAATCGCCGTCGGATCGACTGTGAGTAAGCATGGGTCCGTAGCACCGCCACGGCGGTCGGTCGCGCAGCGCCCGTGGGCCCTCCACGGCCGTTCACCTACGCCAGCCCATCAGCACAATAAACACGGCACTCGGGCCTACATCTACGTAGCACTCTCAGCGTGGCGTCTAGCTCACAGAACTCACGTCAACTCAACGATGGCGGCGCCACATAGACGGCGAGAGCGAACGGAGGCTGCGCGGCGCATCTTCCGCGCGCATCCCTCACCCTTTCTGTTTCTCTAAGCCCGGCGCCCGTTACCCGCCGCCACGCAGGCCCTCCGTCCCCCATGCAAACACGTGAACTGTGTTAACGTGATCCTTTCTATGTAGTAAACGCCCAATGTTATGGTATGTCTATGTATACTAATATCGTGATTTTTTTATATCTCGAATACTTAGGTAGGGATGACGTGTGGAGAGAATGGTAATGATCGATTTAAATCGTAAAAATCTCTTTCATTAAAAGGTAGACGTTTCTAATTTCGTAATTTAATTACCATACTCTTACTTATACAGGTTTAATTTTTTTTAAATAAGAGTAATTGAGAAAATTCAAATAACACTTACCATCCTAACTTTTTTGTCCATATACTACGGACTACCTATATATTTCTTATTGATGCTTTTTCCACATTTTCATTTCTTAAGCACTATTGGACATAATCTATCAGGAATCATTATGTCAGGCAGTTCAGAAAACATAATGTTTGTTTTAATTAGGATTTTATTTAAGATGTTTCATATTTCTTCCTAAATGAAGTATCTACTCACTGTTAGATAAAGTTCTCAAGTATTAAAACTATTCTTGCCACAAACAAACCTATAATGTAATAACATGTTCACAAATATTTATTAGACCACAATACTTGAGTGCTGCTACGAGTCCAATTAAACTGTGGTTATAAGCAGGAAATTTTCTAGTCATCACCGACCAGGGATCATTATCATGTAAACATAACACTGGACTGCATAACCTGGACAAGCCATATCTGTGTGTAAAACCCATTATGAAGAATTTGAAATAGTTTCACAAAAATCTTGTACTCACTTATGTCACCATTAGTTGTTGCTGAATCAAATGGAATAGATAAATGACGACCACCTTTTCCCACAGGATGCACACCCAGATTTGATTTGTCCTCGTTGTCACCTATGCAAAATATATAAAGCTTTTATGTACATATAAAAAAGAAGCAAAAGAATCCTAATTGAATTTCTATATAATGCTATAGTGAATTTCTAGTTTTATGAGGTCGAAATTAATTAAAAAAAAAAAAACAAACCTTATGTAAGTATTTGATACTTTTATTGTAATTAAATTGATTTACGTACAAGCTAAAACATTAATTTACATCACAATTTCAATTCAAATTATAACATTCCACAGTGGATTATCAATGTAAGAAACATAATCTGAATAGTCCATATAGTCATGCATGCTTCCAGCTCCTTGATTCCGACTTCTAAATTTCTTGTCCTGCTCAGCAACATAGAGTTTCTTGTACAATTCCTTCCAATTATCGACATCTGATTGAAAATTACAATCAAAATCTTTTTTACATAAAGAATACCACAATCTATCATTTTCAAGTAAAACTTTCAGTCTTGTACTTGTTTTACAGCAATTGAGGATGTCCACCACAGACAGGTTGATCATAATTTTTAGGAGCACTTCCTCTGGTAGCCCAATTAAACTTGCACTAGCATAACCATGGTGATTTAGTATTGTGCTTTTGATAGCAGATACAGTTTTATTTTTAAAAGTTGTTGAGAAATGTTTCAGGTCCCGAAATATCATTGGAATTGATGTAGCTTGAGGTGAAACCACATAGCGACTGATGGGTACACAAATAGAATAAGTATCAAAGTTTAATTCATTGATTACTAAATTCACTAACACAGTCGCTCCCAGTGGACTCATGATTAGTTTCATTGTGATACCTCTAAATCCAGACATTATGAATGTAGTTTCGTAAACTCCAGAGGGTAACTTCCATTTAGATAATTGCACAATATCAAAAGATTTCAGGGGATCAATCACCTCCATGTCACTATTAACAAGTAAAAATCCATTCTCTATCATTAATACTACGATCAAAACAAATAAAAAATCTTTTTGGATGGAATCATAACTTTTGGTCTCAGATAAAATTCGTTTTACAATTTCATGCAACAGGGGTGATATCTTCTCTGTAGTACTTTCCTCTAATGTGATTTCCATGGTTTATCACATCAATTTTACTTTATTTCATTTTGAAGGAAATAATGCAGAACAAGAATTTTCGGACAAAATATTGAACAACGATTGTTTACCTAAAATGAAATGTCATTGTCGAACAGGTATAAACGTCAAATTTCGCAGCCAACACTGACATGACGCGTTGTGTTTACGAAGGTACAGTTGTTGTTGTTTTGTAGTGGTGTTGTGATAAACTCATAAGATGATGAACGTTGTATGATTTTAGTACGATTATTTTATTTATAAACTAGTACGTGTCTGTACTGGACTTGTTTAATGTTGATCAAATTATACATAATTAACTAATCTTACTATATCGCCGTTTTCGAAATGTTACCATAATTATAAAATAAGCGTGTTTTTTTACATAACAGAAAAAAATATCTGAAAATAAAAACTTCGTATTGTATTCCTCTGTTGTTTTAATAATACCTAATAAAATAAAAAACGTACTTTGTAAATGCTACAGTCAAGCAAGCAAGTTTTTGGGTTTGAAGTGAAAAGTGTGAATGAGGACTCAATGAGGAGTGATACTGTATAGGAGGCAGAACCTATCATTAGATTATTAAAACGTTTTGTAAATGATTCCTCACAAATGATCTATACTGACCTCCCGAGCCTAAAGTGCAGTAACAGCAAAACGCGAATTAGAAAAAACGCGCTTGAAGTTTAGACATTAAGCGCGTTTTTAAGTTGTTATTAAGTTTATTTTATTGTTACTAACACTGTATGAGTCTCATGGTTACTCGCAATAAAGAATTTAATAATTAAGGCTCGGGAGGGCAGTATATTGTCCATTACAAACCTACCATGTTAAATATTTACAGAACATGGTTTCAAAAAGGAATCTATTCTGCGCTATTGAAATAAAAAGAAGTAGGTACGTAAAACATACTATAAACTTCTTTAATATTTTTAATTTATTATTAAAAAAATATATATTTATAAAACATACTATTATAAGACTCCTACAATTTTGCCTGTTTTTAATATTCATACAATGTTCAGCTTGCTGTGTGATTAAAAGTTAAAACCTGTTTTAACTGTCATTTCAAACATGTGCATACTTTTTATAGCATTTTAATAATTGTCTAATGAATAAAATCTGTTGCAAGTTGCAATGGAAGTTTGTCTTTGCCTGTAGAACAAATTACTTCATTTGAGGCTATTCTTGTGAGAGGCTTATTATACAGGTAAGTATTTCCTTCGGCTACTAACAATGAACTTGAATTCAACACTAGTAGAATGCCACCCAGATTCCTTTTGTTTTGGGTTGATTTGGGCCACAAAAGCTACTGAGTAGATAACAGTACAGCCAAAAGTTGAAGTTATATAGATATAAGAGAAGAGTGAGTACTAAAAACAGTTCAATAAAAATATACTGTAATGATTATTTTATGGCAGAAGAGACCTACAAGAAGCTAAACTAGTAGGTCCAAAAAGTAGCAACTATTTTTATAATAACTTAGTTATGTGAGTTAAAAGTATATTCATGTTTTCACTATAAATACATTTTAAATAATATACTAAATGATCTTCTTTTCTTGTCTTTGCATATTTTTTTTTTATATTCTTGTAACCCAATAATTGTTTGCTTCGTATTATTATATTTTATATCAAAAATAAACATGACCAGTATATGTACAGCCTACTGAGGTATATAATTTTGATAAATGTTAATATTACATGTTTGATGAAGCAGTTTTGTATCACATGACAGAATTAGGTATTTATAATTTGTTATTTTAATAATTACTACTTATATGAGGGCATTGAGATATTCTAGCGTACATTGTTAATTAAAATCTTATGTGGTTTGTACCAGCTGTCCTAAGTTCAAAACTTTAAAACATGTTTTTGTAACTTCTTACTGAAATCACATGTAATAATTTTAGGACATAGTATAAATAAACGGAGTTTTACTTCAAATAAAGAGTAGCAGTGACTGTACGGTAATTGACGACATTGTAAAGTTTTTAGTACTAGGGCTAACAATAATGGCAGCACTCTCCTGTCTAACGAGGTTATTCGTAATCAAAAACTTCGCGATCCGACTTCCCAAACAAGTAATATAAAATATAATACAATAAGACGCTTACCAATACTTCCACTATTCGCTAGTTTCTTGTTGCTCTTTAGAGAACCATCCAAGTTATGATTATTCGAACTTTTATCGTTGTCACTAGCCATTGAAAGGATTAATGTGGTTATTGTAACAGATAAAAAGTATCACAATCTATTGTCCATTTCAAACATGTTTTATATTTTCACTATTATGTAAAAACAACTATAAAAGTAAAAAAGCTCTCTTTCAGAGGTAAATCATGTTTACACCCTCTCTCAGACAGATGACAGAAAGTCAGAATGTCAGAAACCCACAACAACAGACGCGTTCAAATAAAAGAAAAACTATTTTGTACAAGTCTACCCACAATAATGCATAGAGCAGGATGTATGAAAGTTGTTGGCAACTTCGATGCAATTATGTTATCTGTATAATGTATTAGAACGACATTTTTGTTGAATTCAAACTGCAATTTTGCAGCTGGCGTGCATTTCAAATGCAGTCCATCTGTTTCATCGATTTAGACACCAAACAGACAGATGAGATGAGTGTGAGACATTGAATTCAAGACTGACTGAAAACTCAAAATCTGCCTAGCCTTTTCCCAACTACATTATGTTGGGGCCGGCTTCCAATCTAACCGGATGCAGCTGAATACCAGTATTTTACATGGAGCGACTGCTTAGCTTACCTCTACAATTCAGTAACTGGGTAATACGTAACCCTTTGGTAAGACTGGTTGTCAGACTTTTGGGCTTCTGACGACCCGTAACGACTGTCAAAGATCCACTCAATATTGACTGATAACTGCTGAACAAAAACAAAATGCCAGATTGATCGTCTACGTCCCCCCTATGGCCAGGTGGATTATTGTGCGGCAAAAAAAAGGGTCTATCTATACAATGTCGCCCATGCGCATGTGACCGCCCGTAATTTTCTTAATATTCATGAAAAAATATTGAAAATAAACTTCAAAAGGGGGGTCTATCTATAACATTTTTCACTAGTTTTTTAAAATAAATACACAATTTTTTACCGAAAAAATTACTTCTATTCCGTTTTTTTTTTCGTAGTCGATAATTTTTTGTAAAAATTTTAATTAATCTGTTAAAATAACTCATAAGCTTTTGGAAATAATAAACAGAATCCAAATCGACCCATAAACTTCGGAGATGTGTCAAAAAACAGAAAGCAAATCTTTAAAAAATTAAAAATTGAATAACATGAAAAATGTTATAGATAGACCCCCCCTTTTGAAGTTTATTTTCGATATTTTTTCATGAATATTCAGAAAATTACGGGCGGTCACATGCGCATGGGCGACATTGTATATTGTTGTTTCAGGTTCAGCATTAAAGGGGAGACAGACGGGCAAGCAAGTACGCGGTCTTATGGCTCGGCGACCTAACTCGCCCGTGTCTCACCCTAAGTACGCGCTCTTTAAAACCGCCGAATAAGGTCGCCGCCGATCCAACAGGTTTAAAAGCTCGTAGCCTGCCTTGGTTCGTAGTTTCGTACTCACGGCTACACATCAAGCTATACATTTCCAGTTTAGGCTGCGATTGCACCAGAGATGTGCGATGGAAATGTGTCGTGCGAGGATGTGTAGCGGAGCTGTGAAAATGCGCATTAATGTGTGGTGCGAGGATGCGTTGCGAAGCTGTGAAATATGTCGACGGGGGTGCGGTGTAGTGGGAGTGGAGTAACGCGAACGCCTACCTGCCGCCAAACCTCGCAACACATCCTTCTCAACACACATTCCTCGCAACACATTCCTCGCAACACATCCCTCGCACACATCCCTCGTACACATCCCTCGCACACATCCCTCGCTTGTTTTGTATGCGCAAAAATCTAGCTCCGCTGAGCCGTTTGCACCAGAGCTGTGGTGACCGAGGCGAGGTAAATGAAGCGATTCTATTGGTTCTTCACAAACACATCCCTCGCTACGCATCCTCGCACATCTCTGAGGGAAACGCAGCCTTATGCTGATCTCGCATCGTATAGGATTTTCATAGAATGCGAGCTCAGCTTATACTGGAAATGTATAGCTTGATGTGTAGCCGTGCGTACGTCTGTCATCTCCACGAGTCGCGAGCCAGTATTTTGTTTCGTTTTTGTGTAATGTATGTTTACACAAACAGAAAATTCGAAAACATTGCGAGAAAACTTCACGTGTGTCACTGGCGGCGGCGAGCCAACTAAGTTGGCGAACTTAAAAACCGCGGTCTTTAAGTACGCCTGCCTATCACGTATCACCCACTTTACCGTGCGTTTGCTCTAGATGGCAAAACATTCACAACCTAACGTATTGAAATCTCTATATTCTGTCATTATTCGATACAATGTTTGACAGAAAATAGAGATTTCAACGTGTTTTGTTGTGGATAGGCAGCCTTAGACCATGATTTTGCTACCAGACCGAAGCCAACAATTCCACAATAAGCCTAAAATAAGATTTTCTTTACCATACAGTATTAGTGTATTACAGATTTCCGTATTCAATCTACTGCAGTCTGAAAGGGGTGATACCTAGACGTGCGAACAAGTACGCGGTCTTATGGCTCTCGCTCGGCGACCTTTACGCGCACTTTAAAACCGCCGAGTAAGTTCGACGGCGATCCAAAAGGTTTGAGATTTTGCTCCTAGCCCGCATTGGTTCGTACGTCTGTCATCGCCGCGAGTCGCTTAAAAGTTAAATGCTCTGTGCGAGTCGCGAGCCACCATTTTGTTTCGACATTTGTGTAATGTGTGTAAAACGCCTGCTACACAGTCGCCAACCGCGTCCCGACAGAGGTGACCTTGGTAGTTTACAACCGTGTAGATGGTCTATGACCAAACGATGAAACTCGACGTTACGTGATTTTTTAGACTTCGAACGCGTTGTTTTAAAAACTAGTGATTTTAGTAACTAGTTATTTTTTTAATTCTATTCGGTGATTCAACATGGTGATTATATCGAAGTAATACAGTTATTTGTGAAACGAAAATATAAATGGATAAATAAGTTTTTTTTTTAAATTATTTATTTCTTCTTAACATAGGTAATGCAATACAGATCGTATGTTTGGTGTACAGGAGCGCTATGTTATTCCAGCAGGCGTACAAATATGTTGAGAGTAGCTATGGATTATAAATTAAAATTTATTAAAAATACTTTAAAATCATGCATCATATTAAGATCAACATACAACCTGATACTGACTGCAAATTGAAAAAACGTAAGAAAATTTGAATATCGCAGGCTACCTTGGCGCATCCCCCTTAATGTCAATATTAAATAATTGTTATTCTAAATAAATTCGTCATTTTAAGTATTCGTCAATAGTATAGTAACATTTATCAATTAAGAACAAATATTTTTTTTCTTAAATTGTGTAAAATTTAATTCTTTTATGGCATCTGGAATTTTATTATAAATGCGTGGAGCCATACACAGGACACTTTTTTTTACTAATGCATTTTTACATTTATAATTACTTTGAGAATTTTTGTATTGAACATTTCGTACCATTGTCATTTTTTTAAAAAGGTTGGGATTTGTTTTGACTAAGATACAAATTTCAAATATGTATAGTGCCGGTAGCGTAAGAATGTTTAGTGATTTAAAGTACGGTGCACAGCTGTCATCTGTTTTCAGACCACACATGGCACCTTTTTTGCGCTTTGAATAGTAATCTCTTATCTGGGGAATTACCCCAACAAATAATTTCATATCGCAGAAATGAGGCTACTAGACCATGATAGGCAACAATTTATGCGTCTATATTTACTTTTCTAGCCAATAGAAAAAGTGTATAGGCAGATTTTTTTTTTTTTTACATAGTTATTCTCTAAGAGCTTTCCAAATATGGTTATTGTCAATATGGATACCTAAAAACACACTTACTTTTACTTCTTCTATTTCGTTGCCATTGTAATTGACACAAATTTTTGGAGCTTTAATTCTTTGGTGGAAATGCTTTACTTTGGTTTTCTTGAGGTTGATTATTAAGTTCTTCACATTAAGCCAATTAATTATGTCAGTAAGAGTATTATTAATGTCAAATTTATAAGTATTTAGTCTTTACATTTTACTATGACAGTGCTATCATCTGCAAACAAAATCATTTGTTGTTGTGTCACTTTTGGCAAATCGGTTATGTAAATGACAAATAAAGGTGGCCGAAGCACGCTACCTTGAGGCACTCCATATTTAATACTCCTGAAATTCGACACATACGTTCGTTCCGCTTTGGTTGTTGTAATTTCAGTACACTGCAATCTATTATGGTATGATTCTAGTAGTTTTAAAATGTTCTCTCTGATGCCATACCAATGCAATTTGTCTGGAAGGATTTTGTGATCAAAATAATCAAAGGCTTTAGTCATATTTGTGTAAATAGTGCAGATGTGAGTTTTTTTTTCAACAGAATACACAACATTATTTAAAAGATCGAAAATAGCCATGTTAATTGTTTTATTTTTCCGGAAACCGTTTTGTTCTTTACGCAAAATATTATATTTGTGAAGATATTGAAATAAACACACAAAACATAAATAACTTTTTCAAAGGTTCTGGAAAAAACAGTAATACGTTACATTACGTTACGTTAGCTTTAAGTTTTTTGAACGAATAAGTTTTTGTGGCTACTTACGCAGACATCATTACTTATGCAGTTACATCATTAACGTAATACTAAAACAGATAAAATTCCCACTCGTGATTTCGGGAACTCTCGGCTCGCTTTGCCGGTCTGTACCAGTAGGCACAGGGCAGTCACTTATTACGCGCGAAAGAAACAACATGTTTCGTTTCTCGCTTTTCATTCGATCACTGCATTATAATGAAGTTACATTACAATATTATTACAAAAATCACGTGTTTATGTGTGACTCTAAACTAGTTATTCGGCTACATGCCCTGTAGCCAGTTATTGTAACTAGTGACGTGAAATAACGCCCATATGCTAACTATCACTAACGACTCTAACGAGACACAATAGAATTTTTATTGTAATGGGTTTCTAAATGCTCGATCGACAGTTCCACGGAAATCTGGTTGAAACAGCTTTGCCGGTCGCCAACCAAAGTCACCTCTGTCGGGGACGCGGTTGGCAACCGTGTAGCAAGCGTTTAATGTTTTAGTTCGGAAAATTCGACAACATCACAATCAAACGCCTGCTACACGGTTGCCAACCGCGTCCCCGACAGAGGTGACCTCGGTCGACGACCGGCAAAATTGTTTCAACGTTTGGTTGTAAACATCATCTACACGGTTGTAAACCAACAAGGTCACCTCTCTCGGTACGTGGTTGGCGACCGTGTAGCAGTAGTGTTGGGATTTTATCCGGATAAATACTCAAAACGGATAAATACTCATAAATATCCGTTTTTACTCGAGTATTTATCCAAAACAGCGGATAAATACTATCTACAGTTTTCGTTACGTTATGAACCGTAAATTTTGCAATTTTACGAACAAAAGGACTGAAATAAATGACAATCTGAAAATATACATTTGTACCGTACTTTATTAATCACTTTAACCATAACAAAAAGCCTATAATAACAATGATTTCATGAATATTTTCATCAATCACTCTCAAAGTTAGATAAAATTATACATTTGTGCGTTACTTCTTCTTCTTCTTTTCGTGCGGTTAGTGTCGTTTAAAAGCCGCCCATGGGTCTCTAACTTGCCCATGGGTCTCTTGGTTTCACATGCCGTCGAAGAATATCTCTCAGGCATGCCAGTTTCGGTGTGGGCGCGTTCCTTGAGGTTGCGGCCAGCCCGCCGGTTGAACGCGTTTCAAAGGGTCATGGCCATCCGGATGGTCCGGGGATACCGTACGGTCTCCGGTGAGGCGGTGACCCTCCTTGCCGGATGGCCAACATGGGATCTGGAGGCGAAAGTCCTCGCAAGAGGCGCGAGGAGGTAAAACTCTGCTGCCGCGAGAAATTACGGCACAGCGGACAGAGCTCCGGTGGGATCTCATGGCGTCATGGAGAGTGCGATTGTCGCAACCCAGTGCTGGGCACACCACGATTGTGGCGATAAGTCCCCTCTTTGAGGAGTGGCTTGAGAGGCGCCACGGCATCCTCACCTTCCGCCTGACGCAGGTCCTCACCGGACACGGTTGTTTCGGGAGGTTCTTGTTTCGCATAAGGCAGGAGGAAACACTCGGGTGTCACCACTGTGTGGATCACCCGGAGGACACGGTGGAGCATGCGGTGGACTGCCCGGCTTGGGCGGAGCACCGCCCAGTCCTTGCGGAGGCGATCGGCGGCAGTGACCTTTCGCGTCGGGCCCTGGTCCAGGCCATGGTACGGAGCGAGAGGGCATGGCAAGCCGTCACCACCTTTTGCGAAACAGTAATGCTCGCGAAAGAGGAGGCGGAGCGCGTCAGGGAGAGGCAAATTTCACGCTCTCATGCCCCTAGCCACCGCAGACGCCCTGGGCGTCGGGAATCAGTAGCCGATTTCCGACCACCGTAGGCGCGGGCATGCGGACGGAGAGCAATGGGTAGCTCGCCGTTCGATAAGGACCAGGCCCGGGTCGACGGCGCGTTATGTTCCACGCGTGCTTCAAAGAGATGTCAGCACAATTGACGGGGTCCGCTAGGGCCGATGCCTGCCGGGGTTGCGGGAAAGTCCTAAAGGGAGACTGTGGCCTCTGGCAACGTACAGGCAACTGAAGGAACACGGGTGGGTTTTAGTCAGTAAGAGTCTGACACGCCCTTCCGCTTCGCCCAGAGCGGGAGAAGTTATTCGATGATTTCCCATCCAAAAACAAAAAAAAAAGGCATGCCGGTTTCCTCACGATGTTTTCCTTCACGGTTTTTGAAGCAAGTGATAAATACAATACGCACATGAATCCAATAAGTCAGAGCTGCGTGCCTTTTTTTTTTTGGTTAGGAAATTGACGAATAACTTCTCCCACTCTGGGCGGAGTGGGAGGGCGTGTCAGACTCTTACTGACTGTATAAAACCCACCCCTGTTTCATCAGTTGCCTGTATGTTGCTAGGGGCCACGGTATCCCTTTCAGACTTTCTCGCGACCCCGGTAGGCATCGGCCCTAGCGGACCAAGTCAGTTGACATCTCTTAGAGGCGCGCGTGGAACACAACGCGCCGTTGACATAGGCGTGGTCCTTATCGGATGGCCAGCTACCGATTGCAGACTGTCCGCAGGCCCGCGCCTACGGTGGCCGAGAATCGGCCTAGGATTCCCGACTCCCAGGGCGTCTCCTGCGGCGGCTAGGGCCGTGAGGTCGCGAAATTTGCCTCTCCCTCACACGTTCCGCCTCCTTCTTCGCGATCATTACTGCTTTCTAGAAGGAAGCGACGGCTTCCCATGCCCTCTCGCTCCGTACCATGGTCTGGACCAGGGCTGGACGCGAGAGATCACCACCGCCGATTGCCTCCACGAGGACACGGCAGTGCTCCGCCCAAGGCGGGCAGACCTCCACCGTATGCTCCACCGTATACTGCGGGCGATCCACACAATGGTGACACCCGGGCGTTTCTTCCCGCCTTATCCGGAACAGGAACCTCCCGAAACAACCGTGTCCGGTGACGACCTGCGTCAGGCGGAAGGTGAAGACGCCGTGGCGCCTCTCTAACCACTCCTCAAACAGGGGACTTATCGCCGCAATTGTGGCGTACCCAGCACAAGGTTGCGACAATCGCACTCGCGGCAGCGGAGGTACGCCCTGACGTTTCGCCTCCTTGCGCCACTCCCGAATGTGCGCGAGGACTTTTGCCTCCCAGATCCCATTAGACCAGACTATTTTTAAATTTTTATTATAAATTTCGCGATTCAAAAGGAGTAAGTAGTCCCATTAGACCAGACTATTTATAAATTTCGCGATTCAAAGGAGTGGAATTTGTTCATGACAACAAATTTTATTCCCACCAATTCTTCGACTTCAGGTGAAAAAACAGTACTTTAACTTTTTTTTTCTTTTGCTTATATCTCGAAAATGGGGCGTCCTATCGCAAAAATAATGAAAATTTCGACCCCCTTTATGAAACCCTTTAACCCTTATAACTCAACATGTTGGTAATAATTTTTCATGATTTCCATACAAAAAGTGAAAAATTCCATATAAAACACGTCGTGGCTGGCTCCTGTACGCCTCCGGCTCTATTGTAGGCTACGGCAAATAATGTAGTATTTTGGAAGGCCCAAACATCAATACTAAACATAAAAATTTTAAAAAATAACCATCGGAAGCGCAAAAAATATATTTATCCATCATTTTGAGTAAATATCAGATAAAAATGAGTAAAAACGAGTATTTATCCGTTTCGGATAAATACTCGAGTATTTATCCTCCGAGTATTTATCCTCTGCCCATCACTATTCGCACGTCTATCACCCACTTTAATATCGATATCGACAGTTTGTTTAGTCAGTATAGACTAGTGTTGTATCATGTGCACAGATCATACTCATATGTCGCGATTATGTTCATCACATTCTCAAATTCATTAACACTACTGTTGATAAAAACTTCCTTGAGAAATACGAACGAAAAAAAAAATTTTAACAATTAAAAACGTTTTCATAAAATCCACCAGTTTTATCTTTTCCCAAAACAAACATTAGGTTTTTTATGCATTTACAATATTCTAGAGAACAGAACAGTGGCTGCTGATGTGATATTCTTGAAATGTCATCTTATATGGCTGGTGTTTTTGATTTAGATTTAGATGTGGATACAGTTACGGTTGGAGATTCAGATGAAGACGATATAATTGAAGTCGACGAGGTATTCATAACAATAATATGATATAAAATTAGAGACACCTCATTATTACTTAACCTAAAACCTTGTTCCATATTCTCTTGATTGTCAAGGATAAAATTCGTCGCAGTTGATTGTATTTATTTTCATAGAAAGAAATTTAAAATGCCATAGGATTTTACCTTTTTGTTGAAGTATAAAATACCTGTAATTCTTTTTATCTAGTGTCCCTTTTTACAAATGGTAATTGTGTGTGTTCTAATATGTCTATCAAAAAAGTTTTAGACTTTATTTTTTTTCAGTATAGTAAAATTATATAGGCATTTCTTGATATAAAGTTTTGTTTTCATAGGTGGATTATGAGCCTGAGCTACATGTAAATGCTATTGTAGAGTAAGTAAAACCTTAACATAATAGTTTCCTTGTATCCTGCATTTATATACTTAAATATTTCTGAAACTTTTTCTGTCAGGACTGAAGGATCTGAAACTATTCAATTATGTGAAGATACTGTTAATCCAGGCCAATGTAAACGTCTTGGTCCTCAAGACTTTGAATTACGCAAAGTTTTGGGGAAGGGAGGATACGGAAAAGTGTTTCAAGTTCGAAAAATTACTGGTCCAGATGCAAGTGCACACTTTGCTATGAAAGTTCTGAAAAAAGCTTCTATAGTACGCAATCAAAAAGATACTGCCCATACAAAAGCTGAAAGAAATATTTTGGAAGCTGTGAAGGTAATTAAAGATAATAAATATATTTTGTTTATAACTGATATATATATATTATTGATCTATTTTTAGTACAAGCAATTTCTTGGTACACAGTATAGAATAATAAAATTTTATAAATATTTCAGCATCCTTTTATAGTGGAATTAGTATATGCTTTCCAAACTGGAGGCAAGTTATACTTAATATTAGAATATTTGAGTGGTGGTGAACTTTTTATGCATCTTGAACGTGAAGGTATATTTCTAGAAGATACAGCATGGTGAGTTTACTTTTGTGTACCTGTATAAGTTTGATTCAGAGATATCAATAAAAATGTTAACTATGTATTTATTCTGTTCTAGCTTTTATTTGTCAGAAATAATCTTGGCCTTAGAGCACTTACATAGCCTTGGTATAATTTATCGTGATCTAAAACCAGAAAATGTACTATTGGATGCTCAAGGTCATGTGAAACTTACGGATTTTGGATTATGTAAGGAACATATTCAAGAAGGAATAGTAACTCATACTTTCTGTGGCACAATTGAGTACATGTGAGTAATAATGTTGGACTTTGGGCCTATTAGTTTCTTGACTGCAATTAATTTTAATTACACTAAACATAATAATCTTGTAATACCAACCTCAAAATAAACAAGAATATTGTAAATATTTCAGGGCACCAGAGATCTTAACACGAAGTGGCCATGGGAAAGCTGTAGATTGGTGGAGTCTTGGAGCATTAATGTATGACATGCTCATTGGACAGGTTGGTGATTGTTAATAACATATGACTTCTTGTTGTCCTCTTGATAACCTTCAGTACAGGTAGAGCTCTAGTATCTTCTATTAGCTATTTGATAAGACTTCTCCGGCATCCTTAGGGCGTCTTTAGGTATATGACACACAACAACGCCATTAAACAAAATGAATGTTACACAGGCATATGAAGAGCAAAAGCATCGGGGTACAGTAGTCTACAGGCCAATGGCAAATACACCAATAAAAGCCGGCCTCTGATTCTATTGAAACTGTACTATGCTAGGTCAGCTCAAGGTTTACCACCGACGTACAGTCGACCGTATATGCGTGGATTGGACGCTGCGCGTACGCGCTGTTGAAATATTCTTGTTGTTCATGTTGAGATTTCTATTTTGAAATCTCCGAATCATTTGAACCTTAATGTAATTATTATTTTGAATACGTAGGGGGGGCCTCCAACTCGAAACTGCTTTGATCTGATTGCATTACCTGATATGCTAGCATATTTTGACCTGATTTTAAATAAAAACTACTCCTAAAGATGTGGGAGCCCCCCAGGACCGGGGGACCCGGGGCGGACCGCCCCTGCCGCCGCGCCTTACTCCGCCAGTGTCACTGTGCCTTTTGTTTCATTCAGCTTATATAAATGTCAGTCACAATCACAAATAGGATAGGATACTTTTTTACATTATAACTATAAGTGTAGTGTGTAAAATTTTGTCACTATGTACAAAGTTTAATATTATATTTCAGCCACCATTTACCGGAGATAATCGTACAAAAACAATAGAGAAAATTTTAAAAGGTAAACTAATGCTTCCTGCCTACCTCACACAAGACGCACGTGACTTGATAAGGCGCTTAATGAAACGCTCGGAAACGCAACGTCTAGGAGCACAGGGCGCGGCTGCCGTCCGAGGTCATGCATTTTTCAAACATGTTCATTGGGATGAAGTGTTTGCTAGGAGATTGGAGCCACCTATTAAACCCAGACTGGTAAGATTATTTTGTTTCAGTAGTTCGAAAAAAGCTGTCCCATTCATTTGGATCAGTAGCTATTGAAGTTTTATATGGGACAGCTAATTAATGTTTAATGGTCTGTTAAACATGAACTGGGTGTAAAAAATCAATAATTATAAAATTAAAAAACACAACTGCCCTGCCAGAGATTGATGCCTCTTAGGGTCGGGGCACACTTGCCGAACGTTCCGCGGCGGAACGTTCGGTTGATACGCTCCTAATGTTTTTCAAGTTACCTATGACACATCAGCCGAACGTTACGTCGGTTCATGAGCAAGCGTCACAAGACGCGACGGAACGCGACCGAAAGTTCGGCGACGGAAAGTTCCGCGGGCGTAGTGGAACGTTCGGTCGGTGGATGTCGGCCAGTGTTTCCACTATAAAGGAATTTTGACCCATTTTTAGAAAAAAATTGCAAACAATAAATATGGTTTAGGGATATTTTATTTTGACAGGATAGGCCTTTGTTTATAGAGTCTGGCTAACGAAAGTAGGCCTTGGAATTATTTGCGAACTTTTTATATAGCAACTCTGTATGAACGTGAACGTCAATGGGGATGTTTACTGGCATTTTATCACGATAGGTGGCGCATCGTCGACATGGCCATTGAAAACTGTCAATTCCATACATTTTATAACCTATCATTCAGTAAATTCAAATTTTCTCGAAATATGCATAAGTGTGCTGTACCACGATGTACTAAAATACTTACTCCGGTGTTAATTTATTTCCCAAAGATACTACGCAAATAGAAAGTGGAAAACTAAAAGAGTAAAACTAAAAGTAACTTTGAGTGTGTTGATTGGTAATTTTCGGCAATATGGTGGAGTTATGGCGGAGCTATTAACATTGGTGCCGATCCTCTTGTACACCGAACTAAACTGACTAAACTATCACCAAAATTCCTTACTTTTGGCTATGAGAATCTTAAAGCTATTCTGACAAAAAAAAATCATCAGTAACAAATATGGCTTTACAGAATTATAATCATTAGAATTAGCAATACAACTCCTTAAGGTGAAACACTTTGATATTTTTTCCATACAAACTTCGGAGGGTTTTTACTCCACTGTTTGACATCGTACATTCAAAGTTTAACATGATATAGTTAGGTCTCATTATTAAAATTGTCTGTACGGAAGCAGAATAGTAAAATAAAAAGCCATTAAAAAGTTATGAGCCAACAAAGATTCGTTTTTCTTGCTAATTTTAACGCAACTTTGGGCGTAAATAAGTAATACAAGAAGTGTGAAATCTCGAAAACGAAATCCGTACCGACACAGCAAAATTATCGAAGATTTCAATAAATTTTATTTGTAATTGATTTATGCAGTGGTTTTTTCAGAAAAACCTTTTTACCAAAGGCCTTTTCGTAATTTTTGACGCGCTCGTTTTACTATAAACTATTGTGCGTTTCACTCAATAATGTTCCCCCGGCGCGGGTGGCGCGGTGCGGAGGGTGACGCTCGCGCACACATGCACGAAATGTCACACGCCTGAAGCTCTTTCGTTTGATTCAGGCACACACGTGCGTGTTGTAGTGTTTCCACTTTTACCTACTTTATCTGTTTGACTTCGCCCTGAGAAAATTATCGTAGGTATCGTTTGAAATTAGAATAAAATTGTTGGTTTGAGTGGACGCTGCTGTGTCAGTGAATTTGTGTTGGTTGATTGAAGAACAGTACCTACCTACCAATCAATCTTCCTAGCCTTTTCCCAACTATCTTGGGGTCGGCTTCCAGTCTAACCGGATGCAGCTGAATACCAGTATTTTACATGGAGCGACTGCCTATTTGACCTCGGTACCGATACCCCTTGGTAAGACTGATGTCAGACTTTCGGGCTTCTGACGACTCGTAACGACTGTCGTCAAAGATCCACAAATGACAGCCGGGAGCCCGGGACCAACGGCTTACGTGCTTTCCGAGGCACGGAGTCTCGGTATGTAAAGATGGTCACCCATCCACTGACTAACCCCGGCAAGCGTAGCTTAACCTGATGGATGGACCCGTGCGGCTTGTTATTACTTAGCCACGAGCTCCTCAGAAGATTGAAGAACAGTACCGTAATTACGTAATAGGTACACGATCAATCAAAATTTGAATCGTTTTGAAACATAGGTATTACTAATCCATTGCTTCCTATGTTCGGAAAAAGATCTGCTCAACAACGTAAATAACGCAATGAATATTATTGAACGGTCAAAATGAAACTGATTAGTCGGAATCGTTTACAAAAATGTGTTGTGTAACAGACGACACACCAACCTACTCCAATCTGTCAAATTTTCTCAATCAACATTGAACCTTATTCTTTAGCCATAAAGTTGAAAATCTATTAAAGAAATTTGACAGATTGTAGTAACTTGATGTGCTGGGGCGTCTGTACAATTTATTATACGTAATCTATTTTCGTAGGTACCTACCTACCTCCTCGAGCATATTTTCTGTTATAAATTATAATATAATTATATCTTCTTTTGGCCAATACCTACTTAGGTACCTACATTTTCTACCTTACTGCTCGGCCACGACTTGCTTGAGGCTAAAGTGCCTGCTACACGGTTGCCAACCACGTCCCTGACAGAGGTGACCTTGGTTAGCGACCCGCAAAGTTGTTTCAACGTTTGGTCGTATAAACATCATCTTCACGGTTGTAAGCCACCAAGGTCACCTCTGTCGGGTCGCGGTAGGCGACCGTGTAGCAGGCGTTTTAGCGACCGGCGCGGCGCGGCGTTGCCGCGTTGTGTAGGTACGTTGGTAGGTACCCTATGTAGGCAAGAGAAGACGTACGCTCTTTGCATTCACACTCTTTACCGACGCCGACGACGCGGGCGCGCTATGGCTTTTATTTTGTGGTCGTGGAAATGGGGGGGAGTGCTCGAGTAGTAGGTATTTAGTAGGTACCTATCTCTATCTGGATTTAAAAAAATATTTTTGCATTGGTTAGCTCCATTCTTGAGAAAGACTGTAGGCCACCACGCAACAACACGCTAACATCACGCTACAACCCTTAGGAGCCGAGCAAAAAGAAAAAAGTCAGAAAGAACGCTAAGCGAAAACGAAGTAAAAGCGCGGGCGGGGCGATAGGATGCGATGCGGTGGGTCGGGGGCCGAAATTTCACACGGACGAAGTCGCGGGCAGAAGCTACTGTATATGTATTATAAAGGTTTATGTAGGTACTTATAACATTTATCGTAAATCAATATTACAACGATATGAAAAAAAATATATATATAGGTAAGCTTCCTCTGGCAGTCGGGTAAAACTTTATTCTATTGATAACGTATTTAGGTATGTACTATATGTAGGTAGGTACATACTTATACCAACTGTTCCCCACGCTTTTACCCGCGTTCCCGTAGGAACCTATCCTACTGCTCGGCTCCCATGAGCAGCAGTGTGATGTTTTATAGCCTAAAACATAACCAAAGGCTACAAAAAAATGATTAAACTGGTAGGTACCTACCTAGTTTGTGAGTAGGGCATGCAATTATCCGCCCATTTTACTATTCGGATATTTCGGATAATGCCAGACAACTATTCGAATATATCCGGATAATATGGATATTTTGGATACCACTGTAAAAGAGGTAAATCAAACTTATATTAGTTTACAATCGACATTTTTATTACAAAAACTCTCCAATAATCGTATACTAAAGTACTTCAGTTCGCACTAAAAGCAAAATCTGTCCGATCTGTCATTGACAGATACGAGAAAAGCTATCATCCACGGGTTATCTACCAATGGTATAATAGATCGTGAGCTGGTCAAATGCTATCTTTGTTAAGATGGCTAGAACAATTGAAAGCACATTATATGAAGACTGGAAGTCTTACAAAGTAGTGCTTGGTAATAAATGAGTCAAAATCACACCACTGACATTGCTAGATGTCAAAGTATCTGATGTTATGTTGGATCAGCACAAACTAGTAGCCGCGAATGACATGTACTTTCCTCGATTCCCTGAATATGAACTATCTTCTGTGCGTTTCGGGTCAGTTCTCGTTATCGCGATTGTGCAGTCCTATCTTCCGTTGGACGTATTATTATATGTGAAATTTTGGATATTCCTAAAGAGGACTTTCCGGATTGGGTTTTTATGGTCCAGGCAGGAAAGCAAATCATGAATGCAGAGAATCATGATGAGGCCTCTGCTCCAAATTCCTACTTCCCATATCAATCAAATGGTACTTTTTGATAGGCCTACACTGTCCTCTCATACCTGTTATCACTGTAATAAAAAAAAATCCTTTGTAAAAACCATTTATTTTTTAAAAGAGTAACCGTGGAGTTTCTTGCCGGCTCTTCTCCATAGGAAACGACCTTTTGGAACCGTGCACCTAGCTTCTGACGTTTCATAAGTGCCCTTGTTGGTTTATGTGAAATAAAATATTTTGAATTGAATTTGAATCTGATTTTGGCTTGGTTACCAAAACAGCTTATTCAAGTGTAGCAAAGCCTAACCTTTTCTTTATGTTGCATTTAAGTAACAGGAACTCTATTTTGGTTCTGTACGATATCGTCAAGCAAGACACAATACCGAGATGAATCTAGAGAACAACACTACTAATCAAAGCCATCATTCTTGCCAATGCCTTTAAAGAAAATGCCATGCTTGTCAAAGCATTCACTGTTAATGGTCAACCTGCAGAGTCCTTTCGATCTCTTTGCTTATTTTCTCTGTTAAAGTAAATGATATTTCAGTTTCTGCTGCTTGTAACCACTGAGTGCTACGTCATCACCACCGCTGTCGTCAACTGAAGTCGAGCTCTGTGCAAAAGCACTTTAAAATTTTCTCTATTATGATTTGATGAATCTACATACTAATTGTGTCATTAGATGGATTTTTGAAGGTATAGCATGAATTGTCACGATTGCGAATACCAATTTTAAAACCTATTATCAAAAGGAAAATGGAACAAAAGTAACTATCCGTATTATCCGGATAGTAAAACAAATTATATTCGGATAATATTTTCGACGGATATCCGGATAATTCGGATATCCGGATATCCGAATATCATGCCCTATTTGTGAGATTAGCGCATTCAAACATCAAACTAATAAACTGTACAGCTTTATAATATTAGTATTTTTAGATAAACCTAGTATAGTACCTATCTAAGTATAGATTACTAAATCAACAAATTGGCAGCAGCTGATTATGAGTTAGGAAAATACCTACGCCGCGTCGCGTCGCATGATCTTCGCCTCGCGCTTTCGTTCGAGCTGCGTGATAGCGTCTTCGTAAGCCGACGCGACGTTCGCGATTGGATTTTCGACACTCTGCTTAGCGTCGAGAGTTGAATATCCAACAGTGTATTTTCTTGACGCACTGGGATACGCGCTGAATGCGCTCTGTTGGATATTCAACTCTCGGCGCTAAGCAGAGCGTCGAAAATCTGATACGCGCAAAAAAATTGCGAATAGGTTTGCTGTTTTAATCATTGTCCACATAGCTTCCGTGGTCGAGCTGTGTAATGTGGCACTTGCGAAATCAGAGGGTCTAAGTTCGCACCTGGTTAGTCTATAATCTATCCGTCGTTTTTTTTAATCTCTTTGGTTTTTTTTTTTAAATCTTATCAAAAACAAAACAGTTTCGTCACATTTGCATTCTGCTTAGTAGGTACCTAATGAAATAATTACCTCGACTGTTTGTGATAATTTTGCTTGTATGAAGGTTAGGTATACAAGCAAAAATATCACAAACAGTCGTGAACACTAAAATGTAGGTAAGTAGGTACCTACCTACCTTATGCGTACGTCCATGAATAGGTAACTAAGTAAGTAGGTACCTACTTACCTAGAAATAAGAAGATAGTAGTAATTTTGTAAACAATTTATAGACCGTAGTCAGAGCTGGGCAAAATACATGCTTTGCTTTAATTAAAATACAAATTACAAAATACTATCTCGCACTTATTTAAAATACAAATTACAAAATATTTTTAAGTCGTGTATTTGAAATATAAAACACAAAATACAGAATTTTGTAAATTTTTATTTAAAATACAAAATACAAATGACAAAATACAGTCTGGTGTTAGGTAAGGTATATAAATAGAATAGAACTAATCCAGCCCAGCCTAAGGCAAAGGGAATATATTCTTACCATCATATTTTACAAAATGGTGACCGCTAAATATGTCACAGCATTCACAGGATTCACTCCATCGCCGAATGAAAATTACAATTGACAAGTTATGTAATTGACAATTTGACGTATGTACCTGCAGTACAGACTATAGTACAGTTTAAGTGCAGTCTTGCCAACTTTAAAGATATTACATATTTAGCGGTCGCTATTTTGCTTACGAAAGCTATCGAGCGCTATTTTCTGCAGATCGCACCCATTCATAAGATCGCTAAATGTATTTATGTTCAAATGTATTTTGGAGCCATAAGTATTTGAAATACTAACTACAAAATACCTCAGCGTCAGGTATTTGAAATACTAATTACAAATTACATTTATAAGAAGTAATTGAATTACAAATACCAATTACGTATTTGTATTTCAATTACGTATTTTAATTACAAGTAATTCAAATACTGCCCAACCCTGACCGTAGTCAACTATAACAATTAGGTACACATAGGTACATATCTATAATTCTCGTCGGCGCGGCGGCGAGCGACACAGCGGCGGCGGTATCTTATAAAGTACTCTGTGGCGGCGCGCGGCGGGGCGGTGCACTATTGTGTGCTTCGTATAACATCGTTTCAGTTCGGAACGGTGTTTGTGTGCGCGCTAACTAGACGTGCGGCTAGACTAGCGTCTAACTGCTCATCACTGATACTATCTCTGTCGCACAGATGCCAGATGAGATAGCGTGCTTTTTGGCCGCGCCCACCAGTGAGTTCGAGCCCGCGACTTGTCGGTTCTTAAGTTAGCAAAGGTGTCACAATGTCATGATTTCATGAATTAGTCATTCAATACAGTTACATGAACTTAGAGAATTGTATTGATGACTTTTATGATTATAATTCTACAAATAAACATTTGATACGGCCGCGTATCATATTTAGATCAACATACAACCTGATACTGACCTGCAAATTTCGAAAAACGTAAGAAAATTTGAATTTCGCGGGCTACCTTGGCGCATCCCCGTTGTGTCACTTTAGTCAATTTCAGAATGGGAAATCCTCGTTTGACAGGACTAAACTAAATTTTGGTTATTTTTAGTCTAGTTTAGCGGCATTTTTGACAAGAGAATCGGCACCAAATGTAAACTAAAATTAGACGAATTACATTCATTACGACTTTACGAGTTTTAGGGAATCCCTTTTAATCAATCGGTGGTGCCATACGCTTGAGTAGTACATTGGGTGCTACCTACTATAAACAAAGGGCTACCAACTCAAGTTAAATTTTTTAAAATAAAATATCCCTAAACCATGCTTATTATTGGCATTTTTCCCTAAAAAAGGGAGAAATCCCAAAAAGTGGAAACACTGTGACGACGACGGAACGTAATTTTCCGTCGCGTAACGCGCCGAACTAAACGCCGCCGACCGTTCGGCGCGTATAGTGTGTCATGCCAACCGAATCTACGACCGATAGTTCCGTCGCCGAACCTTCCGCGACGGAACGTTCGGCAGGTGTGGCGCCACCCTTAGATTAAAAAGTGTTCCACGGAACAGTCCCCTAACTGCAGTAACAATTTTATTATTTTATCTGTTTAGTCAGAGAGTAATGAGTGACTTCTCGCTTTATACATATACAGATTAACTAATACAGCTTGTTTTTTACTTTTTAGTTCGTTTTTGGCAGGGCAGTTGTGTTTTTTAATTATTGATTTTTATTTTATACATTTTAGTGACAAGTTTTATTTTTGGGTTTAATTTTTTAAAACGCCACTAGGATTTTTTTTTTTAAATAAAATATAGCCAATGTCACTCACGATGATGTAAGGATTCTAACGATACCTCATACATCCAAATCTGTTTGGTCATTTAAAAGTTATGTTGGAACTAGGGCATGCAATATTCGTCTGATTTTAGTATTCGAGTTTTTCGAATATTTACTCACAAACTATTCGAATAATTCGAGTTTTTCGATTTTTTCGAATATTTTGTGTTTCGGATAATTTATTATTAAAACATCCAGTATTTTAATTAGTTTTTATTTTAATTATAAACTTCATTCAAAAAACACAAATTAAGGAAAAAAATACCATTTTTTTTTTTTATTTAAGTAGAAAGATCGAAGGAAACTGAGCGCGTCTAACGTATCGTCGTTAAAAGAACAACGTAAATGGTTACAAAAAAACTTGTTCGCTGAAAATACGCGTTCGGGCTCTACACTGGTTGCGGAGATGGAAAGTAGAAATTTGTACGCCTGTGACAAATGAACTGGTTTAGGACCCCCACGATCAAACTGTTGTGCCAATTCTACACGCAAGAATGTTTTTATTACATTTATTCAAAAAGACGTAGTTTAATCCTCGTAAACAGGGACCAAAATAGCTTTTTAATCTCTAGGGACTAAAAGTGATTAGAATTTGGAATGTAGATTTTCCTTGTAAAAGTTCTAGTCACCAAAGAGATCAATCACAAACATTGTATGAATAAGTAACAGGCTGGCAAGAGAGAGAGAAAGTGTGAAAATTAAAATCCAAGATGGGATGCGAAAATTTAAAAAATTTTCGGCATGGGTATCGTTTTCATAGTTTTTGAGGGTGGTAAAGTCGATACTTAGGTCAAAATGTAAATCCAAGATGTCGGCCGTTTTTCTTTGTCATAAAATTTTTGTTTTGTGTTAAAATCATACGTGAGTAGGAAATTCGTTCCAGATAGGGGTCGGACCGCACACGTTTATTTTCTCATAGAGGGTGATAAAAAGTAGAGTGTTCACCTCGGGAGCAACACTATTTTAAGCTCGAGTGATGTACTTTGAATCCCTCGCTGCGCTCAGGATTCTACTTACTACTCTAGAATCCTTCGCTCCGCTTTGGTTTCAAAGAAACACTCTCGCCTTAAAAATTGTTGTTTGCTCCCTTGGCAAACAATATACTATTCTAGATCTTCGTTCGTAACCAGTCGGCTAGTAGAAATGGTAGCTCTATTTTGTAAAGATTCTTGAACCTTTTCTTTCAATTGCTCTTTGATAGATTTTGTCAAATTCTCGTTATTTGCATTTTGCTGCTGTCTGCTTATTTCGCTCAAAATTCCATCATCCTCCTCATCATCAGTGTTTTGTTGGTTTAAGTCATCGCGAAGAAAGAAGCCATAAGAATTAAAAAAACAACCATTCAAACAAATAACATTATTCGTAAAATTCGTAAAACTCGAATACTTAGTCTTCTAGTATTCGAATAGTAAAAAAGGCGAATACTCGAATAAAACGAATACTCGAATACTCGAATAGCATGCCCTAGTTGGAACAAACAAACTCACATAGGGTAGTGGCACCAATAGATGAACGACCCCCAATAGATGAACGACCGACCAAAAAATTCAAAAATATAAAAAACCCCGCTAGATACATGTCTGCAATATTTTTTTCAAGCTATGGTAACATATTTTCTACCCGATAACATAACAACTTTGGCAGTGACAACTCAGGTGCGCTCACAGTCTGCCATTGTGTGAGCGCTTTCCGCCGAAAATCAGTTTTATATGGAAACCTACTTAAGGAAAGTGCCCTCCTAATTTAAGAATTTTGTCAGCTTAAAGAAAGAATTAATGATAGATTTCAGTGGATTTGGTTAGAATAAAATCTTGTTATATCTGGCTTTGAGTATATTGATAGTTTTAAACATTATTTACCGTATTTTTAGAGAAATTTACTGTTCAAGTAATGGATTCAATTTTGTTTGCTTGATCCAATAGATGAACGGCGTTCAGGTAATGGTGTAAAGGCATATTTTTACAGCTATCATTACTTATAAACTCACGCTTATAGACCAAAACAAATCAACTCAAATGAATTTTAATAAATGTATGAACTTAGTTACCAAAAGTTGAACAGATTATTTTAGTGTTTTTGATTATTTTTAAGGCTTTATTTTAATATGAAATCTTGTACTGTTCATCTTTAGGATTCATGCCCAAAATTTGAACTAAGGAATATGTTCATATTTTATTTGTTCAAATTTTGGGTTTCGTGCCATAAGCTGAACGCTGAAGTGATTTTATTCGTTCATTTTGTGGTTCTTTACCTAATCCAAAAAATGAACGAATTGAATTGTTGTTAATCGTCTTCAGATGATGCACTCAAATACCTTCAGCTAAATAGACGGACTGTATTCCTTAACACAGTCCGTATTCCGTATCGTGGTGAAGGTCACTTTTCAAGACCTGCAGCGAGTGGCAAAGACCTGTCTATTAGGCAGAGCCAGTTTGCGAAACAGGAGACCGAAGATGGCAGAATCGTATCCGTCAACCTGAACTACTGAGAGAGGTCGAGAGGTTCTATACACGTCAACCATTTACCCTGTCACGAATCTGGCAAACCACCCAAGAGCTAGATTTACCCGACAGTATACCGAAGACATCCCGGACGTCAGCTAGTACGAGAGTAGGATACCTCTGAAGCAGCTTAAGAACAACAAGGCGCCAGGTGATGGCGGAATTACGGCCTGAAGGCTGATGGAAAAACCATTCTTAAGGCCCTCCAGAAGTTGTTGACTACAAGCTGCTTTCAAGAGTCATCACGAATCGTCTCGCGCGCTGGTTTGACGACTTCCAGCCTCCCAGATTCCCCAAAAGCTTTAGCACCGTAGACCGAAGAGTATAAACTGCCTCTCTGCTTAGCATTTGTGAATTACGAGTGCGTGTTGCCAGTGATGACCTAATAAGGCACTGAAACGTAGTCGCTCACAATGGGTCTCATAAGCAAGCTGAAAGTCACCAAAAGGGCATTGGAGAGGGCTATGTTTGGAGTTTATTTACGTGATCGAATCAGAAATGAAAAGATCAGTAGGAAAACCAAGGTAACCGACATACCCCGCAGAATTACCAAACTTAAGCAGCAGTGGGCAGGGCACATTGCTCGCTGAATGGGGCCGAAAGGTTCTGGATTTGCGACCGCGTACTGGAAGACATAGCGTTGGAAGCCCGCCCCCACAAGGTGGACCGATGTCGGTAATATTAAAATGCTAGTTCAAGTAAAGGGTCCAAAATGTTCATAATTAGGGCTCAGTGTTCAACTATAGGGGTAAATCCCATTTTTTTGTACAAAAAGCAACTTATAAAAATAAATTGTAGATCTAGACGGATCTTTTTTTAATCAGTCACATCCTGAGGATTATGGCCTAATTTAAAAAAATCAAAAATGCATGAATGTCATGAAATAACTGAGTTACAGCTATTTAAAGTTGTCAAAAAAGCTTAATCGTTCATTTATTGGTGCCACTACCCTACATACATGAACCCTGAACACATTTTTTTTTGGGCAGTCGTGTAAAAAGCCCATCACCAAGCCGAAAGTTACGTATTCCTTCCAATATCATTGCGATTTTTTTTTTTAATAAATACACCTCTTTCCACCACCGTACATCCGACAAATCGTTCAGACCGATGACCGATAAATATGTCCGACCGACCTAATGTTCTGTTTTGGACCAGCTTTAAGCTTAGCACTCCTGTGCACGCACGACTGTTTTTACGTGCGTTGAATTCGATTACTCCCGATGGTCCACCATTGGGGTCAGCGAAACAACTTATAAAAATTATTCTCGTTGTCCACCACTGGGAGGCAGTGTCACAATTTTCTAAATAATTTCCATTCGCCACCACTGGTGGAGAGCGACATTTTTGATCATATCTAGCTGTCTTTGTCATAAATCCTTACAAAAACTACTAGGCTTGCATGAAATCACGACAGTATTAAATTTTTTAGAAAATCCACTCGATAAGTAGGTACCTACTTATCAAGACCGTTCTGAGCATGAATTCACGATAGTATTTCAATCATAAATACTAAACAAAGTATGGAACGGCTGTTTTGATGAGAATTTTTCCAAAACTTTAAATACTATCGTGTATTCATGCAAGCCTAGTACTTTTTGTAAGGATTTATGGCAACGACAGCTAGAGATTTAAAAAAATCCGCTCTCCACCAGTGGTAGCGAATGGAAATATTTTTTCTCAAACATGCTTGGAAATTCGAGCATTATTTTGTCAACCTTCTTCGAGATAAATCGAAATTGCTGTACTGGTCAAAAACAACGAGCGCTCGGCCGGCAATCTTAGTATGAAAATCCATATATCTGTCGTGTTTACCGGCCAAATAAATTACCAGGAAAACTCATATCTGTCGTGTTATTTAAAAATGGACTTTTTACTTCAACACATGCAACCAAGGAGGTAACCTAACAAAGATTTTATTTAAATTTCGAACTGGCTTAGCTGTTTAAAGAAGAAACAAATGAAAATATGCGCGCGTGAAAAAATTTGCTTTGTTCGACATTGATTCTGGAATTTACAATTAACCTAATTAGTTTGAATTTCCGCGCATTGTTTGAGAAAAGTACTATACAAGCCTTGGCCGCAACCAGGCATTGATGGACTCACGTATGTGTGCCTCGGCTTCGCCTCTGCCCACATTTTAACGATCGTCCATCGATGCCCTAATTGCTGGCCTCGACAGTAATGTACTACAAAAAGTTGTGACGCTGTCCTGCCCAGTGGTGGACAACGAGAATAATTTTTAATAGTTGTTTGGTTTTCCCCCAGTCGTGGTCAAACCAGTAGTGGACATCGGGAGTAATCGCGTTGTTATGCGATTATTTTTGTTCAATGTTACTAAGGTAGATGTACATTCAGTGACCTGGTATAACCCGACCCCTCCCCCCTCTTCTTTGTAAAGGCTGGTGCAGACTGGCGCAATATCGTGAGCGCGGATTTTTAATTTCTCTGTCTGTGATGTCTTGTTTAGTTGACTTATTATCTTAGTTTTAGTTTTTATAACTTTTATTTTTCGTGTAAAACGTTTTAATAAATAAGCATGTTTGTAATTACTATTTTCAGACAAGTGATGATGACGTTTCGCAGTTTGATACAAGATTTACTCTGCAGACACCAATTGATTCACCTGATGAGTCTACTCTTAGTGAAAGTGCCAACCTAATGTTCCAGGTAACTGCATTGTTCATTTTATATTTTAATCATCTTTAGCTGTCTATAATGAATTCGGCAACTGAAAGTAGTTATCAGCGCAGATGTAGACAAGGCAATAATAATTTTTTCACTACTCTTGCTCAAAAAATGCGTCATTGTAGCGTACCAGAGCGAAGATAAAATAGCATTTCATCCTCTAGGGGCTAAAGTAAAATTTTTTTAATTTTTGTCTGTTGCCAACGAGCCTACCACCCAAAACCGAAAAAGTCTTTATACCATTCCTCCTCTAAAAAGCTTCTTACCTATCTTACCTATCTTACCTATCTTACCTATCTTACCTATCTTACCTATCTTACCTATCTTACCTATCTTACCTATCCTACCTATCTTACCTATCCTACCTATCAGACCTATCCTACCTATATGAATAAGAACAAAAGAACTTATTTTTTTTTAAAGCGGCTTTCTCTTCGGTAGAATGCGTGCATTGCGTTGCGGCTACAGAGGAAATAAAAAAAAAGACTGGTGCGATATCCTATTTCTAAATTATTCATTATTTATTATTTATTGGAGACAATAAATTGCATTGGTAACCGTAATATGATTTACAACAGTGAAAATGTCATCATCTAGTGAGAATGGAGACCCTAATTTGGAGATGGATGAGAAAGGAAAAGAAATAATTTTATTAATTTACTATTTTATTTTCTCGCAATCGTAGTGAAAAGTAGAGTGTAACACACGGCGCTAAAAACCCATTATACCTCGGTTTCTGTTTACTCCCTCGCTAAAGCTCGGGAGTAAAACTACCTCGTTATAATGGGTCATTTTAGCTCCTTGTATAACAATCTACTATATTATCATTAGTTGAGTATGATAAAATATATGTTAACACGTTCAGTGCCGAGATCCCTCCTGGAGGGCTTTCTTTAGTCGCATTTGGCATGCCGGGAGTCTTCGTGGAAGGCTCATTTTAAATGGTTATTCTTAGCAAAGTAAGCGTTATAAAATACGATATTATAATCAGTAATATATTTTAACAAGATTCGATTACCTATTATACGCGTTGGTTTTAAAGTTCAAGCATTTTAGTTGCAAAAAATTTTAACCTCCGACTGGGATCAGGATTTCAGTGGTGGAAAACCATGTCCACATATTCACTAAAAATATTCATTTTTAGAAAACACGAGGATGTTTAATTAATCGAGGCTATTCAGGGTTCTTTATAAAATTGGTAAAAAGAAACACACTTAGTCCTTACCAGTGCGTTCCGAGTTAGACTGTAATCGATTTGAGCGCGCTAAAAGCCGTTCCGAATAAGCGTGAGCGCGATAACGATGATCCGTGAATCGTCATCGATGACGTCATGACATGCGCCATCTTGCGATAACGCCGACCATGCCTTTTACTGATAATCACCTTGAGCGCTGTCAAAATTGACAGTTGTGCTGTTTTTGTTTTGAATCGCATCATTTTGTTAGACTAACTATTTAGACTGGCTATCGTTCGTCACCTAACCCAAGAATAAGAAGATATTTGTGGTATATACACAAAGAAACATTATTATTAAGTTTTGACATTTGAGAGATCACTGTGAGCGCGTTCACGAGCGTTCCGTATTATTGACAGCCCTCAGCTGTCATAATCGTGATATCTTAATCGGAACGCTAAATATTGATGTCAGCGCTGTGAGCGATTATTTCCTTATTCGGAAAGCGGCCTTCGTCTGTCACAGCTGCTTATTTCAGGAACTACTAATGCTATAGACTTGAACTTTGGAACCGGCTCTAGAACTTATTAGAGGCGAGGCAAAAACTGCCGTCTGCCCGAAATTCAAATTTTTGGCTGCAATATATTAATCTTATCGATCGACTAGCTGCCCGCCCCGGCTTCGCACGGGTAGCACTAAGTAGTTATCTATGGCGCATCTACCTACCTACCTACTTTCGATACCTACCTACCTACACCTACCTACATACATACCTACCTATCTACCTATCCTACCTACTTACATACCTACCTACCTACCAACCTACCCTACCTTCACCTACCTATCCTAAGAATCTTGTCCTGAGAATAGCGAACACAACAAAAAAAAGCATTGCAAAGTTGCGGTGTAATGGGTGGTGCACTTGTCGGCTACGCTTGAATTTGTCACCCTCTAAAATTGGCGCCCGGGGCACGAAACCCTCCCATATCTCCAAAGTTTGCAAAACGAAAATACTTAAATAAATCTAGTTGAAGGAGATTTAAGGGGGGTGCGCCAGGGTAGCCCGCGAAATAAAAAATTTCTTACGATTTTTGGAATTTGCAGGTCAGTGAATGTTGATTAAAATATGATTCGTGACCGTAAGAAATATGTATTTACAGAATTATAAATAATTAGAATCAGCCACACCTGGGATCAGAGCGAGCGATTATACCTTTTTTATTATTTCACGTGCCCACCCCATTAGTACACATGGCTACATATCAAGCTATACAATTCCAGTATAAGCTGTCCTCTCATTTTACGGAAATCCTAAACAATGCGAGATCAGCTTATACTGGAAATGTATAGCTTGATATGTAGCCGTATTTTCATGTACACACACATGAAAATACCCTCGGAGATAATAAATATAGGGGGGGGGAGTCTTGTCGACACCTGAAAACACGATTTAACTACGTTTTAAGCCGAGTCTGCTGGCTGCGCCAATTTTCTTAACAATACACGTTAATAAAACGTGTTAAGTAAACAGCCAGTCCGCTGCAACAAAAAGCGATGTTATAAAATATGTTTGTGTTAAATATTAAGGCCACGCCCCCAATCACTCATTTTAAAAATGAGTTCCGACGAAGACGTGTCTGCTGTTCTACCAATAGTAGATTTAGTGCCAACAAAGAAAAAATTGAAGCCGTGTCCGACCGTACCTGCGACTACGTTCATTCAATATTTATCAAGAACTAATAATTGTTCATTCCTGATGATTGATGATAATCGTTCATTCCCAGTCGCCCCCGCGGGGATTACCACTGGAGGCAAATGGGAATAAAAATTCCCAGTCGCCACCGGCGGTGACTGGGAAGTCATTGCCCCCACTTCAGTTTCGCTGTACATTGCTTTCTCCATCGTAGAGAATAAACGGATGAGGTAACTTATCCTAAACCTGCCTCTAATTTCTAAAAAAAAAAGACAAATTAGTTATTTTACCTTTTAAATCATGCGTATCTAAACGTTAAACGGAAATATAAAAATAATGTATATATTATGAATAAACTAATTTTTATTAAAACATATAACTAGAGTGTGTGTTTAGAATAATTGATTAAAAATATTATAACAAAACACCGTTAAATCACAGATATCAGACTTTTATTTAGTTACGTTACTCATATTGTGTATTATGAGTGGGACATTTTCACGACACTAAGAGTGTCTTTCCACCAGAGATGTGCTATGCAGCTATGCTCCGAGAACGTAAAAGCTAAGCTACGAAACTATGTGACCGTTTCCACTGATGCTAAGCTGTGTAGCGGTGCCAGTAAGATGTGCTATGAAGATGCGCCGCCGCAAAGTAGCTGCGCGAGGAAGATGCGCAGCTCGAGCTATGCGATGTATCGATAGGAGGGAAGCATCCATAGCACACAGCTATGGATGCTTCCCTCCTCCATGCGTACTATGGATCCATAGCACGCATCCTTCCATATAAAAACATATCTTAGTTGAATCCGTTTCCACCAGTGCTAAGCTATGTGCACCAATGAATATGATTGGTGGATATCAAACGCATCCATAGCAACGTAGCATAGCACATCTCTGGTGGAAAAGCAGCCTTATGGTGTAGGTACTAGAATATTTTTATTATTTAAGATAAGTTGCCTCATCCTTTTATTCTCTACGATGGAGAAAGCAATGTACAGCGAAACTGAAGTGGGGGTAACCGCCGGTGGCGACTGGGAATTTTTATTCCCATTTGCCTCCGGTGGCAATCCCCGCGGGGACGACTGGGAATGAACGATGATAATAAGGCATCTTGCTTTTTATATTTATTTTTATAATCCATTGATGTAGCGTCCCATAGCACTGGTCTTTCTTGAATTAATTGTATAAAATACAAAGTATTGTCTAGATTCCACTCCATCACTGCACTTAAAACTTAAAAAAATGTCACGGAACGTTTTCGTCTGGAGAGCACTAAACACGAAATGAGTCACTTTACCCCCCTCCCGGCCCCCCGCAGGCGAACGTGGGTGATGTTATCCATTCGTCGCGGGAAACACATTTCCATCAAGTTTCATGTTAAACCACGCCCCCAAATCGGTTCAATTTTGGTGTTTCATGTTAATAAAACACTAAAATAAAACATGGCGCAGCGGACCCGACTTTTAGTGTTTCATAACACTGTTTCAAACCTAATGCCAAGAACCCTCCTTGGGGGTTTGCTTCAGCGCACACAATGCCGGTCACCCTCCTGGAGGGAGTGGACGGTCCACTAGCAATATTTATGGCGCAAGGCAATCCAGTTCACTAATTATTCCTAGAGCTCATATGGAGCGCTATAAATAATGAGCGGACTCGAATATGTTAAGCAATTGCAGCCCATTTTCTCAGCTACAAGGATCTTTTGGCGCTTGAATTACGTTGAACTTGACAGTGGCCGCTGTTGGAAAACATTTGTGAAACTGTCTACGAAAATTGTTTTGTGAAATATATAGAAACAAAAAAAAACAAGATGGCGTTGCGGTTTTACCACGCGCCAAAAGAACCTCGTAGTGCATAGAACTTTTTATCTCAAATTAAATAATTTGTCAGGGCTTTACCTACGTGGCGCCATCTGTAATGGATGAAATCCACAAACCGCGTGTTATAACTGCACGTTCCCCACGACGTCCGAGACCTCAACACCACCACTTCGCAGTGCCGCCAGCTTCCACTGCGCACCCACACTCTCACGCTCAACATGAAGACCTCATGGACGTTCAAGGTTTACCTATATAGTAAGTACCTACCCTTAGAAATAATTGAAAATAGATAAGTGTTGTGTTAATTTAACTACTGGTCTGTATTAATGAGAAAAGCGGGTTTATCCTTCCTGTTAACTTTGTTACATAGATATCCTGAATTACGAAAATTAATCACAATTGTTTTATTGAAGTGTAGAATACCTCTCTACTTTGTTACGATTTGAGAGAGTTGTGTAAGAATATAAGACAAACTATTGTGTTTTAATTTCATTCAGAAATAGTATGAACAAAATAATTAAATAAGTACACATTTTAAAATTTGCGGCATTGATATATTTTGTTAACATTCATTCACTGATTTACTTTAATTCCGATTTTATTTTTATTTTTTATACTGCATTGTCTATTACTATTAAATTTAATAAAGGAATTGTTTCTGATATTAAGTGCCCTAGTTCAATTGTAAAAACCCCCACGAGACCCGCCAAAACTAACGTTAGTTAATAAACATAGAAAATGAATTAATACATAGGTTATTATAGAGGATATAATTTTAGTATAACACTATAGTTTCTTTTATTTTATTTAATGTCTGATTTTTTGTGTCCCTCCTTATAATAATTTGTTGTCACCAACCTTCTGTTTCGAAAGAGACAGAAGTGTGTCATTGTTTACTTTTATAATCTGTACAATATTGTTCCGTTTTTATTGTAATTTATAATAATCAAACGAACTTCCTACAAAAAGCTTATGAGAATTGGAATGCAATAATAATGTATAACTATATTATATCGTAATAAAGATGTGTTTAAGTTATAAGAATGATTGTTATTTGAAAGTGAAATAATAAAGGGTAATACAGAGCAGAGCAAGTCTTAAACATGGATCAAGTGCTGCGTTGTATTAGTGATATTTACTGATTGTACAGATTATACTATATGCCTTAAATACATTACACAGAGTTGTTGACTATTACAATTATAGAATTGACTGAAAAGCTTTTATTTTCAGGCCTAGAGTAAATTCATATAGTTGACCATTTTATGCTAAGGATGAATTCAACTACAAAAGATGCCCATGTAATAATATCGGAAAAATGATGGTACTGTTTTATACTACATATTATAATTAATGTACATTTTATACAAGTTACCGTTTAGTCTAATCTTTTGGTAGGAATTAATCACATGTAATAAAATGTTCTAACCCCGATATGACAAAATAATAATTTACAATATACCTTGTTACCATGCTTCACGAATTGATTAAAATGTCATTTTTTATTTTGTAACCGGTAGTTTTTTTTTTCCTTATTAATTAATAATCAAATAACAAATCAGATTAATAATTTAAAAAATATATTATATGTAAATATCTAGCAGAATAAAAGCTTTTACATTGTTATCAATGCACACAGCTAGATTGTTCTATGTAACCAGTGCTAAGAGGATACTTCGTAATAAACTGACATCAAATTAGTAATCAGAAGCTATGGAATAAGTAGTACTAACTTACAACTAATCAATATAATTATATCACATGCTTATGTCTACTCAGCTAATACCTATAATTTATAACAATGTAATCATTTAGGCTTTATAATTCAAGGTGGGAACATTAAAAGTCCAACACAGACAAGGGATACTCCTCTGTGTACTGTTTAGTTATAAAGCACTTTGAAATGCATTGCATAGCCCACTCAGTAGGGATTGTGCAACTGCTAATACCATTCCTACCTTAAAAAAAACTCCAAAGTACGAAAAAATCAATTTCTCAAATTATCAATAAAATATGAACCTTATAAAGTTCTAATGTAAGATTAAATAATTCAGCACAGCTGAACTCAGAAAATGTTAACCAGGCCAAAACACTAGCATTTTTAAACTTAATAATATATTGCAATGGAATGAAAAACAAACAAAAAAAGAAAACCTTAACACAACAAGAAATTTAACAACTTATTCTATTTACCACAAATGGACATATTTTAAGGAAAATGACTGAAGGTGAGCGATTTCAAAATATTAAACAATTAATTTCATTTGTGTACAATTTTCACAAATAAGGTAAACATGACTTTCATTTTCTTCTGAAACCATACAAAACTGTGCATCACTACTGCACATAGCGTTATGACCATCCACAACACTCAAAAGGGTTTTTTTTATTTCTGCTAGTGATTTCTGTGTTCTAATAGCACTATTGCATTGAGAACAACTCAGATGACCATTTTTAAGCTGAACATTAGTCTTCTGGCACACTGGGCATATAACATTGTTATCTTCTTCAACTGAGGACCAATCCACATTTTCCAGTTGGCTTTTTTCATACTCTTTGATGCACCTGTAAGGTATTGTTTTATAACATCATTAGTAACAAGAAGAATAAGTAAGTAAAAAACTTCCTGCTACACATGCAACAGACAGAGGTCTAGGTCAGGGGTTGGTAACCTGCGGCTCGCAAGCCGTATGCTACTCTTTCAATATAAAGTTGCGGCTGCCCACATCCATATGCAAAAATTATAGTTATGAACCAGATTTAACCCAACTTTCAAAATGCATGCAAAGCCAATGCTCCTATTGAGGATTGTAACTATCTATTATGAAATAGCTGTAATGATATTAATTATAATTATTTTATTATTCTAGCAGCTAGCTAAAACACATACTTTATTTAGTTTTGTGCTGAAAGCATTTTTTTTTTAATGTGAATAAATATTATTTCGTATAGTCGTTTATTTTAAATAAAAATCACATTAAGTAAATATTATATTATTGGCTCTTTAAAATCTGGGGAATTTTGTAAATTGTAACTTTTGGCTCTTCCATCTCAAAGGGTTGCCGAGTCCTGGTCTAGTTCATACAGGTCTGGTGTCTTATCTTCCACAGTTTGCAGTATCAGAGCTACATGACTAATAATTTTGGCAAACTTATTTGACAATAAAGAGCATGTAAGTATCACTTCTGTCTCATAAAGTTATATTTATTTTCGTCTAATTTGTTAATTTTTCTATAGGATAATGGGGTATAATGATGGCGTGGACATACCATTCCAACTCTTCTTGTACAAGCTCTTTTCTGAGTTCCTCCATAAGTTCATATTCTTCATCATTGATAATTTCTTCAGAATAATTGAACATATCTTTGTAAATATCAGTTAAAGTGTTGCATAAATCTTTTTTTATTAATGATCCCCGTAGTTTATCCATCAACATACCACGGCAGTTTTGAATTTTGTGTTTGTAATTCTGAAACATAATTTCCATAATATTACTTACACTGATTCAGTGCAGCATGAAAACATGAATAAAATGATCAAATCTTAAATGCTGCATTCTGTTATGTTTTGGCTAATGTTTAACAGCTGATACAAAGCTAATGGCTCTGTTCAGATTTTAACTACGTATGGCTACATAATATTGGTCACGTATAATATAATAAAATTAATACAAGTGCAAATAGTAAATAAATTGGAGTACCATGCAGTTATTAACAGCTTATCAGCCAACCTATAATAAATTATTTGAAGTAGGTCCAAACTTACCTTTCTCATTTTTTCTTTCAACTCTTTTGGAGATTGTTTAGGTGAGAACCCTAAATTTTTGAATTTCGGGGATGAAGTCATAATCAAGAAAGTACAGTTAAAGGTTTATAGTTGTAAAAATCAATCAAAAAAACAAATACTATTTTGGCGCTTTATTAGGTTAATAAATGTCAATGTCAAAAAGTAAAAACTAAAGGTCATGTAGACATTTGACAGCTTGCTGGCTGATAGTGAAGGGAAGAGGAACGTCAGATAGTGGTTAGTGCACACTGTGATTTTTTTTTGTTTTTTTGCGCAATATTTACAAAATAAATAAGATTATATAATTAATAAACTAGTTCTTCGCGCGCGAAGATTTCTTACTTTCCTTTCCCCTCTTTTACTTTCTTCCTCTCTCCTACTTTCCTACCCCTCTAACAAAAAAATCCCCATTACAATATTTATTATTTACCTATGTCAGTATTTGCCAAGTTTCAAGTTTCTATATCGTGAGTCGTGAGCCATAAGTGCGGCATCGCCTAGCCTTAGGCCGTAGCCGTTGACCACGCACCACGCACGGCGCGGTGCCGTGCGTGGTGCGTAGTTCGTGAGCTTGTCCTGTGGCCAGACGATTCCGATTGTGTGCGTTACAGTAGGAACTTTCATACAAATAATACTGAAAGGCTCGAGTTGATACGGTGACGATCCCATTTCGAGTTGATATGTGCGCTGTGTCCGCGAAATTAAAAACCGCGGATTTTTAGTTCGCATGTCTATCACCCACTTAAGATTATGACTTATAACATATTGCCATGCTGAAAAAAAAAAAATCTCTCTACTTAATGTAAATAATAACTCCAACTAGCAACATTAGCTGTCAGATGAAAAAAACAATGTGTCTGTGAGTGTGAGTGATAAGTAAAAATATGGACAAGTCCAAAAGTTGATAGACCTTATAACAAACGTAATTCAATAAAACCTCAAGTTATAACTTATTACTTTGACACACACCAACATTCAGATCACCAAAATGAACGATGTTGAGAAACGGCAGACCCGACCTGAAAAGGAGACAATACACTCGGGACACTTCATGGTGTCACATTTTGAAGCTGAAGCCCAAGACGATTTTGACGACTTGGTCACGGTTCCCGAAGAGGATGAGAAACAAAATGTTCAAAAAGTCACAGCTGTGGCCACCTATACGATGCCCGGAGCGATGATACCATACACGCCTGATAAAGAGGAAAGTATTCAGCAACTTTCTATAGAGATATCTCTAACAAAGTTATTCAAATGTATGACTTTGGCCTATAGGTGAGTCCTCACAAATTCATATTCACTTATATGATTATAGAATAGACATACTGTAGCTGTTAATTGGCATTGATGTTTTCCTGGTACTTGTTTAGTTAGTTGAACATGCCTGACTTACGATTCTCGTAGCTGTTGTTGCATGGTTATCTAAATCACAAACATGTTTCACTATTGTGCTTTGAAATACCTCAAATATTGATAACAAGATGCATTATTTATGAAAAATAATTACTTCAAAGGCTTATACAAGGCTTATAACATTTTAGTTTAAATTTGTAATCTCGGCTTCAATTTGGCATATTGATCATATATTTTAACTATAATTTCATATCTTAAGGTTATTGAGATTATTATATATTTATTATAAAATCAAACATCTTATCAGTAAAGCATCAAATGTTCTCTAAAAATAAGGAAACAGTATGTTTCCATTGGGTTTAGCGTGCAAAGATAAGAGGAGGTCATCATAGTCAGTACAAAAGACACAGGTCATATGCTGAGATAAGTCACTCTATGAATACTTACTTGCGTATTAATAATTTACTTTTCATTTTTATTGAAGCTTTGTGTTATTCTCCATTATTTTTTTACTAATAAGTAGTTAAATAAATGTATGATAAATGAACAACCATAAAGCCGACTTAATCCTTTCTCTTGATACTGCTTTATTATGCGATATTATGTTGATATCTACTTATACAATGATTGAATCTGTAAACATATTTACATGCTTTGCACTACAAGTGGTTGTAACAAGTTATGAATAAATTAATTTGCATGATGCTTGTGTAATATTGATCTGTTAGTTAAAAGCTGATCGTAGATTTACCTACCAAGCTGCTAATATGGCTCACCTAATTTTATAGAATTTGGATGAGCAGTTCTTGAGTAATAACCACATTAATGTACTAAAAGATATTGTATTTAAAACATAACACCACACATGTATTCCCTGCAGGGTTAGGCAGGGGTGTACCTATAGTAAAAAAATGATGATATTTGAAGTATATTTATATCCTAACTAATCTTATTAATGCGAAAGTGAGTTTGTCTGTTACAATTTCACGCTAAAACGGCTGAACGGATTTGGATGAAATATGGCACATGGGTAGATCATGACCTGGAGAAGGACATAGGATACCTTTAATCCCGATATTCCCGCAGGATCGTGACTTATGTGGGTGAAACCGCGGTGCGCAGCTAGTAGTGTATATTTCAGAAGTTGTAATTTCCCTAAAAGTCATGAGACATTTTTGTGGTTCAGTGAAATAATGAAGTTGTTGACCTTATCAAGAAATATCTGAATGGTATTAGAATTTAGGATAATCAAAATAATAATATCTTAACCGTCACCAACATACTTGCGATGTATGTTGGTTAAAAGGCTATCTAAGAGTATTTCTCAGGTTATTCACCTATGTTTTCCATCTGTTATTGCTTATCAAACAAGTATTTGTAATGTTTTTAGTTCTACTAAATGCCTAAAACTTTAATAAAAAATAAAGGGGCATCAGTACAGAACCCTTACTACTGGACTAATAGTCTTGACAATCAATTAACTAATTTGTCGTGTTGTTCTCTATGTTTGTCAAAATTACTCATACGTAATTTAATGGTATTAGATAGATGAGACAGATAAAATGTGGAAGATTTTAAATAATGTTACAGAATTATTTACTTAGGTACTACTTAATTACCTATTAACGTAATAGAATGTACATAATAGTAATGTACTGAACCTTTTAATGTTTACGTATCTAAGTTCATTGATTTCCATGTTTTTAAGTGGAAAAAAATGTGTTTATGATACTAAATTTTTATCCAGTTACGCCTAAAACAGAGAAATCAAAACAAAACATTGCTCTAGAAACTTGCCTTTGTTGAGTTCATTACATTTAAATTACAAAGAAAATTATAGGTACCTCTCGGAATCACTGCAATAGACGTAAAAGTTAGACCAAGTATATACAGGAAAACCAATGAACTTCGCCATGTTTGTGGCAAGAGTGAGGAATAGTCTTTAGTTACTTTTGTGATGACTAAGGAGCTCCACACACCAAATGCGGTCGGTTTGTAGGTATAACATTTCATTTCATACAACAGCGAAGGTCCGGTCATGAGAATTATAATGAACTAGCTTCCGCCAGCGGCTTCGCCCGCGTGATAAAGAAGAAGTCTCAAAAACACCCCACGTCTGACAGGAACGAGAACTATCTCAAAAAATCGCAAAAAATGAGTAAAAAAAAATTACATACTTCTGGTTTTAATCCTTACTCGCAAACATACAAAAACATTGCTCTGAATATTAATTCAGGGGTAGTATAAAAGTTAGTTATATAAATACCCCATCGTCTGACACGAGCGAGAACTATCTCAAAACAACGTAAAAAACGAGTAAAAAAAAAATTACATACCTCTGGTTTTAATCCTTACTGGCAAACATACAAAAAAATTGCTCTGAATTTTATTTCAGGGGTAGTATATAAGTTAGTTTGAGCAGTAGTGGTGGCCCAGTGGTAACGGCCGCGACTTACGAGTTGTAGGTCGTAGGTTCGAACCCAGACAGGCGCTTTATCTTGTGCAAATTATTGCATTTCTAGTAATTTTATATTACCCCTGAACGAATATTCAGAGCATTTTTTTTTGTATGTTAGCCAGTAAGGATTAAAACCGGAAGTATGTATTTTAATTTTATTAATTTTTAGCGATTTTTTGAGATACTTCTCTTTGCTGTCAGACATGGGGAAATTTTCAATGGAAGATGAGACTTCTCCTTTATAAATTATAGCTTATACATATAAACCTTCCTCTTGAATCACTCTATCTATTAAAAAAAAACCGCATCAAAATCCGTTGCGTAGTTTTAAAGATCTAAGCATACATAAGGACAGACAGCGGGAAGCGACTTTGTTTTATTATAATATGTAGTGATAGTTATGATAGTGATAGTGAAGTAAGAGTACCTACACAAACCGTGCCGCACTGCATCGCGCTTAGTGTGTATTAGTAATATTAACAGTTGTTTGGATATCACTCATTGAAAAAAATCGAACGATTTTATTTTAGAGAGTTCGCGACGATTACGAGAACGTTTTCCAAAATAACTATCATTTGACTTTTTGTTGGCCTCTTGTTTTTTAGCAAGCTGCTAATGAGAATGAATACCAAAATAAAAGTAAATTAATAAACACAATTAAGTCCTTTATCCCTCCTGCACCCTCATATTGCGTATAACAGTGCACGTGAAAGTACCTATACTTTAATACCCGGAAAAAAATAACACTAACTAAGCATTTCAAAGTCAGGCGAATGAGAAGAGAACGAACCCAGCACATTACGCTTGGACGTTACGCTTGCGACAACTAGACCCTTTCGTCAGGCGTGCTAGTCCAATGCACGACTTCTAGCCAAGTTATGGTCAAAAATGTTGTCACTATTTAGTATTTCGCTAACTAACCATTTCACCTCATAATCTAAGTACCTACATGCATAGAAAAAAAAAAAAGGTTTCTTGTAGGACTACGCATACGGTATTATACACCCCCCCGACCCTTGCTCGATAACGATGCGCCAGCCCGCGTTTTTACTGAGCCTGTAGCTGATAATAATAATGATCTATCCTTGATCCAGCTTGTCCCTCTTGCTGTCCTCCCCCCAGCGAACGCCCTAAGCCGAGGTTCGTACCCCACAGGGGGTGCCCTTAGCGAGCGTTCGCCTAGTTTTAATTTAGCTTAGTTTATGCCCCTGGCTGGAGGCTTTGAGTTCTTTTAGGAGCTTAAAGCAGCCACAGGAAAGTCCGGTTAAGCAGCGAGTACCTTAGTGGTAACCTGCGAGATGCCATTAAAAAAAAAAAAAAGGTATTATACAAGCAGAGGATTACGACACCACGCTGTCAAATTAATTTTGAAACGCAAAAAAAAAATAAGGGTCTGATAACACAAACGAGATCGACGACGCAATGGAGCCATCAATATCGTGGTCATCTTGCGGTTAATTATAAAGCTTGGGAGAACAGATTATCCATCTCATAAAAGCATTCATTTGATGGATCGAAGTTTTGTTTTGAAATGTATTGCAAGATCCAGTCGGTTTCGATCTGTAGGGTCTCCTACTCTCTACAAACATTTCGCTGCAATCATCGCTCAATCAATACTTGGAACTGGTTGATTGAATTTGATGCGTTATTCTCATTTCAAGAGATCGATTTGGTGTTAGACCAATATGAAACGATTGACGCTCAAAGATTATGATCGTTCCAACCCAAGCATGCAAATTCATTTGAGCGACTTCCAGCGTGTTCGTGTAATACACCCTAAGAACTTAAAACCTATAAGGCTGTAACTATGACTGGTCCATAAGAGTTGCCTATAAATAATGTTATTTAAGAGCGCTTCCCGTAAAGTGCGTTATGCAATAGCTATTCCTTCTTGCCTGTTGAATCCTATAATTGATATCTATATTAAATTTATTGTTACAAATAGCTTTTCTAATTTACCTTCTGCCTTTTATTTGTACAAGTAGAGACCGTAGATAAGATAGGCTATGTTTCTTTCTTATCAAACTGTTATTTGCAATAAGCTTAAGATCACATATTGATAGCGATGCTGATAACCAGCTTGCCACTTGATTGTCTGACAATTTATTTCCACTGTGTAGCACAGTTTTGTAACATTGTCTACACTTTTGACAAATATTTCTTTAATTTTTTTTTAATCATGGCTGTTTTAAATTCGTTCAAAGTAAAAATGCTTCTTATTAGTTCGAGGACCTTTATAGTTAACATTTTTATGAGAGTTAATTTATCTAACATTCGTTTGTGACTGGGTGAACGCGGGAAGAGCATGGTGAGTTTTTATTTTTCTAAATATATTTTTATGTTTTGTTTTTCTCAGACAAAAATTAACATCGCCAAAATGGAATCGTTTTAAAGGTATAAAACTACGGTGGAAGGACAAAATTCGATTGAACAACGTCATATGGCGGTGCTGGCATATGCAGTGTAAGTGTATTAATTTTTATTGAAATATTAATATAATTAAGGATAGGATGATGATAATGATAAATTCACAGAGACATTGAAAACGGTTCATTCCATCAATTCTGGATAGCCCAAAACATTACTTCATTGTTGACAAAATTCTATTTGCAGAGATCTCTTTGACAAGGTGCCTTGGTGCCTACGTTTTTTTTTATCTGTTACTATACAGCATATTCTGTAAAGAATTTTATAAAAAAATGATTCATCTTCTCTCATTAGGTATCTGCGTGATCGACTTTCCGTAGTTCAGACTTGAATCGTTAATGTTAAGTGAGAGTTCAGACGTTAGGTTTCGTTGCTTAAAATCTGTAAGCTGATTGCTAAACTTACTGTAAAAAAAACCTCGGAACAGGCATGCACTAGACACGTGCTAAAAGCAATATTTTGATAATGATGCTGATATGAAATTGGTTATAGGCGCGAAGTTTCGGACAAATAATTCTTGTCTGGGAAATTGAACACCTGTAGGAGTAGCGCCATACAGACTGGAGCATCTACATAGGTATAAGGCACAGGAGATAACGGTGACCCCAAACTGAACATTAAATAAAGACAAGGTTGATTTATATTTGATTGCTGCTACCACGGTGATATTATGCGTATTTAGGTACATTAATTTAAATACAATAACTTTGTTATGCTGTTTAATTCAGTAATTCATTTGGAGGCCGGTTGATTGGTGTTTTTAAAAACAAAAGTTTTTTTTTTTTGTAAAGTGTTTTTAAGAGTTCAGATACTTAGTTCTTCTTCAATGTAAATTAGTTTTAAATTAATACGAAGCGGTTTGCGGAGGTCACATACATTAGTTTTCTAATTATATTATTTATTTTAATTCGGCTATTTAGAGGCTAATTATAGCAAGCCACGCCCACGATTTGAATGATTGAAGGCGTGTCGGTATAACCCACTACGAGGAGTATGTGGGCCTTTTATCAAATTCATATCTGGTTGAGTAATAAATTACGATATAGCAAAGCTTTTCAGATTTATGCGAGTGCGAGGTGAACCTACGTCTACGCGATTATGAATTTACCGATAATGTAGAATATTTAGGCCAAATAATTGATCAAAAATCTATTTCATCTATCAATATTATATAGTTGAACAGCGCTTGTCTAGATATTAATAAAACGCTGAAGGCCCAGAAGGTGGTGTGATGTAATTCATAACAATGTTAAGACAGCGATATCGTCTATTGACACCTTGAACACCGAAGGTGCCGATAATATTCTACCATTTATATTATTTTAGTATAATGTTTAAAATTAAATTATAACTGCATAAATTATGTTTGCAGTTATAAAGAAACAAAATACATTGGTATGCCAATTCGCTTCCCCGTTAGATGTTGACACGCACGTAAAACCAGAGGTAATGTAGACGCATAATTTATAATTATATTTGATACAAACAAATATGATAAAAACTAACGGTATATAAAAACTTTAATACTTAAGTACATATAACATTACAAATTTTTAGGCAACAATACTAGAAGGTAAATATTGGAAACGCAGGGCTGAGGCAGTTATAGCAGAATATAAAAAATGGCGCAAGTTTCATATAATGCGACTCCTTGGAAAGGGAGACACTTCCGTTCAGGATACGGTAAGAAACAATTTTAATGACTACACATTCTTTACTGAAAAATAGATCTAATGTCGGAAGTAATATGGTCGGTTTTTGCTTAGATATCGGACATGGACACGGTAGAATCGTTCTCGCAGTGCAGCGACCTTGCAGGCAACATGCTCACGGACGAGGACTATCTGAACTTCATGACTGACACACTCTTCTCCACCATCACCAGCCACCAACCCTTCGCCTTCCCCGACTGTAGAGAAATAGGTAAATTCAATTTTGTAGTGATGAAAATAAGGTCAAGTTTACATTAAAAAGGAATGGAGCAACTGAAGGATAAAAATGCGTTCGTCTGTTTATCGCTCAACCCTAAATAAATTATAATACTGTAAGTTTTATTTTAAAACATTGCAATAATTTAAACCTAATGACGTTTTCAGCCAGAGGAGCAAGTTTAGCAGACTTCATTCAACCAAGTTTAGGCCCACTGCAACCCAATCTTGATGATTTTATGGACACATTGGAACCACTTCAGGGTAACTGATATTTTAAGTATAAAATAAGTTTTCTATCTGCCTGTTTCAGTACTAATGTGTCATTAAAATGTTTCAGATTTGTTGACGCCCAGATTATTACCGTCAGTGCCGGAGGAATCTGCGTTAACTTCCGAAGATTCGATGTATCGAGGGGGCATGTCCGTGGACACCTACTCTCCACAGAGTTTTATGAACAGCAGCCAGAGCAACACAGCAGTCACAATGCCGACCAGTCAGATGTCTTTGCACGGTACTATTTATAGTTTACACATTTCACGATGACGCGTGCATCGTTCGCGTCAACCGTATCAATGTCATAAAAGTGACAGCATTCGTATCGTGTAATGTAAATCCCCCACTTATAATTCGATTTATTGAATAAAACCTTTGAAAAACAAGTAAATTACTAAACAACACCACGTTTCTAGGCACAAACAACAATACTCAAATGATGTCGATGGCAGAACAAACCATAAAGAATGAGCAACAGATGGGAATGTACGACAATAACAGGCTATTTTCACAGTCGGAACTACAGAACAATATGATGAATGCTCAAGAGATGCTTTCTTCATACCAACCCATCAGTTATGAACAACAGAACACTTCACAGTCAGACCAACAAATGCACAATGTTTACGTTGGAAAATCATCTAGGTTACAATATGTTAATACTCCAAAGATTGTTGCACAATCTGAACCTTATAAATATAATACAGGTAAGTCGATTACCGCGAGATTATTTTTTTCGATGTTCATTTGTAATAAGGAATAATACTATGACGTTTATGTTTACAGGTGTAGTACCGCCTTCACAAACTGCACCAGAAACTGTATCATTGCTGCAGCAACCGATACAGAATTCTAAGTACGCGTCTACTATAGTGATTCAGGGGCGGGGCGGGTACGGGCGAGAGAAGCCGCGACAGAGGGTGTCCCACTACTCGGGGCAGGTGCAAAACAATCAGTACCAGAGTTACGGCCAGTCCATGAACCAGGCGGGGACGCCGGTGTCCCCGCAGGGCTACGAGTCGCGCTCTGTGGGCTCGCGCCAGACGTCGCCGCAGATGCAGTACTTGCAGCCTAGTCCACAGGACTCGTATAAGGGGAAGCCCGTGTCGTCTACGGTGAACCCTCGCTCGTTTAAGATGCCTTCACCGCCGCTAGTGCCCGTCACAGCTCCACAGGTGAGATTTGATGAAATATTTATTTTTGTAAGAGTGAATTTCGTCTATTTGGATTTGGAGTCTTACCCATCGCTTTTGTGTGGACAGATGTCGTCGGTGGCGAGTTCAAGTGCGGGCGCAGTGTCGCGCGTCAACAAGGAGCAGTTCCGCTCCCACAGCCTGCCCTTGGGCTCGCAGCTGAACCCCGACTGGACCGTGAGCGCGCCTGCGCAGATCGCGCCCGCGCCCGCGCCCTCGCCGCATGACGTGTCGGTCGCTAAGCACAACGCGAGGGTATGCGCTTTTACTACATCACATTTCTTGCCAGGACCATCCGGACGGAAAAGTTATTCCCGAGTAAGATCCCCGGAGTAATTGTTCTACATCCTAACAACCACCACTGCTCCTCCCGAGATTGTCCACGCATCGAGCTTGTCAAGTTTTGAATTGCTGACGTTTTGAAATTACAAATTTATTATTCAATTTTCCATGGGCCAACTACAAGAATTCCTTTATATTACCCAACAGATGTCTGTGGAAGTGAAGAGTGATTTAATCGCTCGTATCCTCGTGCAATGAAATCTCGGCAAACGCTCGAATCTTTTGAAATGGTAAGTACGGGTGTACGTGTAACGTACAAAGTTGACAATTTGCAGGCTCGCGAGTCGAACCCGGGCGGCATTCGCATTCGGTCGCGTTCGACGTCGAGCGGCGTAGTGGAGGGCGGGGCTGGCGGGGCCGGCGGGGCCGGCGGGGCTGGCGGGGCTGGCGGGCCGGCCGGGCCTGCACGCCGCCCGCCGCCGCTCAACAGCGTCGCGTCCGAGCCCACGCTGCCGCAAGCTAGCGTAATGCTCGCGCAGCTACTCTCAGCGCAACACTGTCAGTCAATATGCTAATTTATTTTTTTACGTCGCTCGCACGCTTTTTATAATTTGGGTACAGAGCGGAATAACAATAATAAATAAAAAAATCGATAAACTTATAAGTCTCGACGACTTTGTTGGCGAAGTTAAGACCAAGCTTTCAAACGCCAACGAATGATATTCGACATCAGTCACCAAACATCTTTTATTTTCACAGTTCCGATCTGTACCCACATAAAACTCCCTACTAAAACCCGTGACTTCCTGTGACCTCTTCTGTTTGTCCAATTGCAGCCCAAAGCCTGTACAAGTTGAACAGCTGCGAGGAGGGCTCGGGCCCGGACCCCACGAGGTCGCCGAGCCGGCGCGCGCAGCCGTCGCCCATCGGCAGCGACGTCATGTCGCCGCATCACGTGAGTAACTGGGTAATACGAAATGGCCGAAGGGCAGACTCTTTAGACGCACCTCATTGTGACTCAAAGGAACATTAATTGTCATCATATTTTAATTTCTTGCTTCTGAACTAAAGATCACGATGGTTATAGGTAAGTGTCTGAAGTGGTTCGATATTTTTCGGCGTTTATCATTACGCGGACAAAGTAGCGACAGCAAATTCCTTGTTCTAAACTGTAATTAAGGGGGATGTGCCAAGGTAGCCAGCAAGGTAGCAATTTGCAGGTCAGTATCAGGTTGTATGTTGATCTAAATATGGTTCGCGACCGTATCAAATTATAATTATAGAAATCATCACTCTCTTATAAGCTCAGTAAAAAACGTAAGAAAATTTGTATTTCGCGGGCCCTAACGCTTGAAAACCTTAAGGCTAAGAGTAATTCGAATTGAGTGTACATCCATTGTAGGCGTTGAAGCCGCGTAAACGCTGCCCAAATGCATACGCTCACGCTGTACTAGCATCGCATATACAACGCTACAAGGTTATTCTAGCGCGTGGCCAAAATCAGAACTAACGTCGTAGTCGTAATTTTGTTTTGTCAATACCATTTCTGTATCAGAGGAGCTCGTGGCTAAGTAATAACAACCGCACAGGTCGATCCATTACGAGTATCTACGCATTCTGTACATCAAACTAAGTAAGCAAAAATTATTGCTGAGAAACGACTTTTATTTTTGGTGTGAGAAATTGCTGTTTTCGACAGCGCGTAATGTAACGCACCCAAAATATTGTGCTTATGGTTGCATGCTACGGTACAGAAGTTCTGAGAGTATTTAAAGTTACTTAAGTTGTAACATTTAAGCACTATTTCGTGAAAAAAAAAGTAAAAAATGTTGGAACTTTGATCTTCAATTGCTGCGTAACCAGCAGGTACCACCCAGATATGGTCCAGTACAAAAAATATCACAATGACGGGGAGTACAAGTGACCTCTCGGCTTTATTAAATCTTTTTACATTCTTTAAACACTCTCAGCCTTCACGATAATTTAGGGTATGGCATATCGTGTGCGTGTCGCTAGACTATTGCAAAAAAAAGCCAAAATATATTGAGTCGCTTTCAATAGATACTTCTAATAATCATCATGATCTTTGATACGATGCAAAGACAACATAGCTAACAAAGTAGTATGTCCCAGTCCCTGTCCCCGCCCACGTCGCCGGGCGGGGCGGGCGGGGCGGCGGGCTCGCCGCGCGCCGGCAGCCCGCGCGAGCCGCGCCGCACGCACCTGCACGCCGAGCAGAAGCGGCGCTACAACATCAAGAACGGCTTCGACACGCTGCAGGCGCTCATACCGCATCTCAACAGTAACCCCGCCGCTAAGGTTTGTAACCCAACTTACAGTAAAACCAGAAAAGGTATGCGCTTCGTTAATCTTCGTGTTTCCGAATTCGTACGAACTTCGCATTACAGATCACAGAGTAGCCCCCCGCAGAGGCAAATCTTCCAAGTTTTGTACTGCCGCGCTTTGTAGTAGTGTACCTATTATTGGTGTGCATCAGGATGACTGGACCAAGAGAGATTTTGGAAGTTTGAGCAATACCAAGTTTTAGTACCTATTTGGTACTATTTGGTACCAGACATCAAATAATTGGTACCTTGCTAAAGAGGGAAAACTATTACGAGGAAAGTGGCCAGCCATTCTGACTTCAGAATGGCTGGACCAAGTCGGTTTCACATAGTTGTGGGCGTTATATGTAGTTCATCTTTTTATTAATATTTAGTACCTAATTGCTACCTCAACATATGTTTTTCTTAGATTTTTTCGATAAGCCAAAAAAAAGTTACACCTAGAAGAAATTTTGCATGTAATCTGGAGCACGTTGATTTCACCTAGTTGTAGGCGTTATAATTAGTTTATCTTCTCATTAAAATTTAGTACCTCGTTGGAACCTCCACAAATATTTTCTTAGATTTTTTCGATAAGCCAAAAATAAATTACACCTACAAGAAGTTTTGCATAAGTATACAGGGTGTTTGGCAGAACGTTGAACATACGAAAATGGTGGATAGGTGGGGTCCAGCCCTAATTTTTTTTTGCTTTCTTCTACTTTCACCACTTTCTTAACTTTAAAGTGTAATTTTTATTAAAAATGGGTAAAACAGGCAGTATTGTTTTTATTCTTTAATGTTGGCAGATTCTTATAAAGTTATTGCTTTATCCAGATGTTAGCTAGAAAAAAAGTTATGAGTCCTCAAACTTACAGAAAGATGTAAAAAATACTTAAATCTTAATTTCAAATTGCATAAAAAAAAAAAACAAACCAGGGCCAAATAAATTAGGGCTGAGAACGTAGCAGATGACTCCAAAAAAAATCTGCTCAATTGTTTTTGTCGAACTTATGAAGCAATGGACTGGCAATCTTTTTCAATTGGTTTCAATTTAAAATTGATCGTACATTACGTAATTAGGGTGCGGGTATAATATTGTTTATTTTTTTACAAAGGAAATACATTTCCGAAAATATTTTTTATACAGATATAAGTTTTAATATTACTTATACATCCATATTTATTGAATGATAAATATACATTAATCTTTCATGGCATTTGAATAAGTGATATTATTAGGGTTCCGTAACCGAAGGATACGAAACAGAACCTAATAGGGTTCTGTTTCGTTCTAACCTTCCTGGGTATATCTCTTGCCGATTCAGCCATCATGGCCAGGGAAGTTAAGGACCACTTGATACGCATACTCTTGGACAGCATGACTATTTTGCAAGCGCTCAACAGTCATACTATTGACTCCGGGCTGATATACGAGTGCCACCAGCGCCTTAAACCAACCTCAACCTCCCAGCCTAGCCTCAATAATATAACCATTCAATGGATCGAAGGGTTCACAGCGGTTCGCGGGGAACGACGCAGCTGACGAACTTGCCAGAAGGGGGTCGAGCATGGCACCAGTGGGGCCTGAACCCATCGCGCCACTCCCCTTCGGGTACCTACGCACTCTGGTAAGGAAACGAACCAGGGACCAACATCACAAACTATGGTCGGACCACGGTGAGTGTAGGCAAGCCATGGAGACACTCCTTACAATCGATGGCTGCCTCACGAAAAAGGTTCTCCGACTAACGAAACAACAGCTGCGCACAGTCACAGCAGCTGTAACTGGCCATGGGTCATATAATAAACACCTCTATGTCATAGGAGTCACAGACAGTCCGCTGTGCAGAGACTGCATGGAGAACGACGAGACAGCTGCTCATGTGCTGTTAAACTGCCCGGTGTGGTCGCCGCTTACAGGGCAAAGTACTTCGGTAACTCAGGTACCCTACGTGAGATTGTCAGTGACACCAAGGCGTTGCTGGCCTTCTTTGAGGAGCTGGGATGGATCGAATAACCGATTTTCCCACCTGTGCGCAAAATACGCGCTTTGACGTGGAGTTGCGGATACTAGCCCGTATTACCTATTACTGGCTATTACCTATTACTAACCTACCGCTGTTCGTCCGTCTGTCTATCAGCGGTTATCTCATGAACCGTGATAAGTAAACAGTTGAAATTTTCACAGATTGTGTATTTCTGTTACCGCTATATAAAAAAATAATAAAAATAAAATAAAGTAAAGAATAAAAGTGGGTTGGGCACGCCACAATTGCGGCGATATTCCCCTCTTGAGGAGTGGCTAGAGAGGCGCCATGGCATTCTCACATTCCGCCTGACGCAGGTCCTCACCGGACACGGTTGTTTCGGGAGGTTCCTGTTTCGCATAAGGAGGGTGGAAACGCCAGGGTGTCACCACTGTGTGGACCACCCGGAGGACACGGTGGAGCATAAGGTGGAGGTCTGCCCGGCTTGGGTGGAGCACCGCTGTGTCCTCGTGGAGGCGATCGGCGGCAGTGAGCTCTCACGTCCGGCCTTGGTCCAGGCCATGGTGCAGAGCGAAAGGGCATGGAAAGCTGTCACCTCCTCCTGCGAAGCAGTAATGCTCGCAAAGGAGGAGGCGGGGCGCATGAAGGAGAGACAAATGTCGCCCCCTCAGGCCCCTAGCCGCTTCAGGAGACGCCCTGGGCATCAGGAATCGCGAGCCGATTTCCGGCCATCGTAGGTGCGGGCTTGCGGATGGAGAGCAATGGGTAGCTCGCCATCCGATAAGGACCAGGGCCCGGGTCGACGGCGCGTCGTGTTCCATGCGCGCCTCAAAGAACTTAGCAAATTTTAGGGGTCCGCTAGGGCCGATGCCTGCCGGGGTTGCGGGAAATCTTAACGGGAAACCGTGGCCCCTGGCAACGAACAGGCAAGGGAAGGAACATGGGTGGGTTTTAGTCAGTAAGAGTCGGACACGCCCTTCCGCTCCGCCCAGCGGGAATAGTCATTTGATGATATATCCCATCCAAAAAAAAAAAAGAATGAAAGTGGGTGGGTCCCTATACAAAAAACGTGTTTTTTTTTTAATACATAGTGTTCATTAATATTGTACGGTGGTACGGAACCTTTTGTGAGCGAGTCCAACTCGCACTTGGCCGGTTTTTTTTTAAGCCAGTAGGTACTTTACAATGGAACTAAAGATGTTTAAAATAAATAAATAGGAATCTATAATTAACATAACAAAAAAAATCTGCTGTTCCATACATAAATGTAGGTAACAGCTGATTATTTTTTCGCGATTTCAGGTTTGTTCCCATAGTAAAAGTTGTTCATAATGATGAGTAAAGTCACGTGTTTAAGTATCGATCCTAATTACCAGTCACCCAATATACTTATGCAAAACTTCTTGTAGGTGTAATTTATTTTTGGCTTATCGAAAAAATCTAAGAAAAACATTTGTGGAGGTTCCAACGAGGTACTAAATTTAAATGAGAAGATAAACTAATTATAACGCCTACAACTAGGTGAAATCAACGTGCTCCAGATTACATGCAAAATTTCTTCTAGGTGTAACTTTTTTTTGGCTTATCGAAAAAATCTAAGAAAAACATATGTTGAGGTAGCAATTAGGTACTAAATATTAATAAAAAGATGAACTACATATTCGCCCACAACTATGTGAAACCGACTTGGTCCAGCCATTCTGAAGTCAGAATGGCTGGCCACTTTCCTCGTAATAGTTTTCCCTCTTTAGCAAGGTACCAATTATTTGATGTCTGGTACCAAATAGTACCAAATAGGTACTAAAACTTGGTATTGCTCAAACTTCCAAAATCTCTCTTGGTCCAGTCATCCTGATGCACACTATTATTGCGAGTTTGTATGAAGTTTGCTCTCTGTCAGGTTACCTAATCCGATCGCAGATCGTCATTTGTCATTCAAATTTTGAAAAGTTTTTTGGACATAGAGTAGATAATCTATAATTTTGTTATCATGGTAATTCAAAATAGGCAAGTACCTCCTTGGTTGTAACAGCTCTATATTAGGTCTCATCATCGTGCGTTCCTATTTCCGAAGATAGACGATGATTCCCGAAGCGCATACTTTACTTGGGATATCTGTACTAAACTAGAGGTTGACACAAGAGGAGCTCGTGTAAGTAATTACAGCCGCACGGGTCGATCCATCAGGTTAAGCTACGCTTGCCGGGGTTGGTCCGTGGATAGGTGACCATCATTACATACAGAGACTCCTCCGTGCCTCGGAAAGCACGTTAATTTGTTAGTCCTGGCTGTCATTCGTAGATGTTTGACAATCGTTACGGGTCGTCAGAAGCCAGAAAGTCAGACAACCAGTCTTACCAAGGGGTATTGTATTACCCAGTTACTGGGTTGTGGAGGTCAGATAGGCAGTCGCTCCATGTAAAATACTGGTATTCAGCTGCATCCGGTTAGACTGGAAGCCGACACCAACATAGTTGGGAAATTAAGACTAGGCAGATTGATTGACAATTTCTGTATCACACGTGACTTACGAGTTGTAGGTCGTGGGTGCTTCTTAAAATGTAAAAATAAAATAAAATGAATAAACATTTCTAGATAAGTAAAGCTGCAATGCTACAGAAGGGTGCCGAGTATATTAAGCAGTTGAAAGCCGAGAGGAACCAAATCAAAGAAGAGATGGAGAGCTTGCGACAGCAAATAGAATGCTTAAACAATTCTATCACGTAAGTATACGTAGTTGATCATGTAAAAAATAACAGAGAAATCAAAAGAGACAAAAGATCATAATATTTTATTTTACATGCGACATTCGTATGTCATTTGGTGATTTAAATAATCCAAAGCCAAATATCGCTTCGGCGATTCATTGATATCGCTAAAAATGCGCTCTGGCTTATTCGAAATTTTCAAGCATCCCTATACAATGTGTGAAAAAACCCTTTCCGAACCGTGAGGGTGTTGCTAGGTATAGTACTGAGAGTCTATTAATGTGGTAAGTTTCAATAAAAAAGAAAAAAAAAAACCCCTCCTTTTTTTTCAAATGAGATTTTACCGGGGTAATAGAATATATGGGTAAGTATATTCTACCTACAATTGAGTTGCATTAACATAAAAAAACAAAACATTCATAGCAAGCAGAATAAATTAGCAAAGTGCTAATCATTGGGGGGGGGGGTGCCAACATTAGTACTGTTTACCCTACATGGGGCGTGGGCGGGTGTCTAAAAGTCATAACTTATGACCCCTGTTGATAATTTTTAATGGTTGGGATAATTTTGGTACTGCGTGAATTTTAAATAGCAATAACTTTTTTAATTTCAATAATAATAAGATTTTTTTATTACTTTTTGGTAATGTTATTGCAGTACCTATGTGCCCTTTTCGGATCGGACAGGGTTTTTTTTTACACTGTATAACTTGAAAGGTGTAGCGTTCTATACCTTACACTTCATTGGACAAGGACTGGTTTACGTTTTCATGTTATGATCATAAGCACATTTAAATCGGCATCTAAAATAATAAGTTCTGAAAAAGAATCATTTAAACAAATTGCGATTATCGTTATGACTATCTTCAAAATAAGCATCGTGTCATGCAAATGAAACCACCAGAAAAAGAAAAACCAGAGAAACTATGCGCTTCGATAATCTTCGTGCTTTTCGGAAACGGCACGATTAGATTAGATCTCACCATAGCGCTTTTTTATTGCCGAAGATAGACGATGGCGCCCGAAGCGCATACTTTTCTTTGGAAAGCTGTAAGTTTGCAACAACCCGTAATTTTGCAGCAACTGCCACTCGTTGCTGCCTGCGACAGGAGCGCCCGTGTCGCGCGCGCGCTCGGGGCGCCTGCGCGAGATGTTCGCGCGACACGTCGCCAACAGAACCATGCACAACTGGAAGTATTGGCTCGTATCCTTTTGTAATAATATACTTTAATATTGACACTATTTATCACCACGTAAGTATTTGATAAAACATTTGTAATTCGTGTGTAATAAATTCAAATCAAAAGATATGGGTTTAAGTTTTTTTAAGGAAAGCTGGTTCTAAAACGTTAACTATAAGGGTAAATCGTATTATATAAGTCGTCAAAGCGGGTTTTGATAAGTTTATATATAAAACTTAAAGTAGCAGCCATGAAAAAAATGTCTGGCTAGCGCAAGAGTTTCACAAGTCAGTGTTAAAATGGGATTGAGGTTTTTTTAACAATCATCTGCATGATTGATAAAAAAAAAACGAATATCACTAAAAACGTGCAAAATAACACTGCCGTATTTTTATTTTTACTGTGACTTTAATATTATCTTTTTGCTACATTTCAAGAAATAAAAATACAATATTGCAACTTTTAATTTCTTGTCCTTTAAAACCTGACTTCTTAAGTTGAGCTATTTCAGTTAAAAATTAGTCAGAATCTACGAATAATAAAATCCATCAAGCCGTTTAGATTTACATACTCTCGAAAAACATTACCCTCCTGGGACAGCCGAGTACAAAGTAAACAAGCTTACTTATTTTTCATAACACCATCTACGCATCTCCTGGTCTAACATTGATGCGACCAATCACTCTATTATTTCAAGGTAAAAGCCTTAAAAACTAATTAAAATACTTCTTAATTTTAGATGCTTAAGATACAATACTAGAAACATTTTAATTTAAATAATACTAAAATCTCAAACTTTTAAATAAGTGTATTCAAGAATGGTTTATTTAAATTACAACTAATTAATCCAACTAATATGGATACTGCAAAATATTATAATTTTTATTATGACTTATCCTCTCACACAAATAGCATAACATCGTCCACGTATCTCGTACTGTACCAGGCGCGCGAACCAATTGTTACTATCTGTCCTGTCGAGAACCAATTACCGCGCTTGCCGGAATGCAACGCGTTACGCGAGCGCAGCTCATTGGCTTATTAGCATGTGTGTTCTTTCGTTCGAATACTCGAGATAATTTTGTCAATGTAGTGATGTTTGGAGCAAAATTTTTCGTTGATTTATCAGAATCTACCCCTTAAAGAATAAAGATAAATCTTGAATAAAAAATAGCACTTTTTTCCTTGTTTTGTCTAAGATAACGCTATTTTAAACACAGACATTTGTACAAAGCATGCGGGTGCCACTAGGTAATCTCGTGAGGGCTTCTAATCGAGGACGCTGATAGATATGTTATCGCACTCGTTTTGCCGGCAATCTGCACTTTTTATTACTACTCGTCTATGTTTTACACAGCGGGCGCGATATACCTACGTCAATGATAAAAAAAAAATAACTGATAAAGCCAAACTTGTGCCTAGTTAATAAAAATGAGTTATCTCGTGAACAATATCTTCACATCATGGTTTTACTAGATAATAACTTTTGGCTTCTATTTTCCGCATGACAACAAAGGGAAAAATGAAAGCCTACTCATACTATGCACTTTGTAACACATGGCTTTTAATCTAGGGTATTTGAGATAAGGTTTTTATTTGAGATAGCTTCCGCCAGCCGCTTCGCCCGCGTATCTTTATAAATTATAGACCCAGCGGTCACCCGCACAAGTCTCGATCCCGTGGGATTATCGGGATAAAAAGTATCCTATGTCCTAATCCAGGTCGTGGTCTACCCATGTGCCAAATGTCATCCAAATTTGTTCAGCCGTTTTAGCGTGAAACCGTAACAAACAAATAAACTCAACTTCGCATTTATTTTATAATATTAGTTAGGATGTTACTTTGTGATAATAAGAATACTGCTTGGAAATAATTTTTTAAATCGAGCTAGTAGTTTTTGAGTGTATTTTTATTAGAAAAAAACAGATATTTTTTCTTTATAATTTTACGTCTTTGACATTTCTCGGGACCCTAGGGTCCCGGACCTTTGGAAGGCGTAAGAGGGGCCGAAGCCAACTCACAGAGGCCCGTTAGACGTGTTTAATGAAATGAGGCACTAACCGACGATTATCCCTGTTCGCACTATGCTAGTGCACCCAAGGACAACCCCCGGTTAGTGCAGGACTATTGCTGGATATGAAAACAAAGATATTGGTTTATGGGTTTGGATGGCTAAGTGAACTGGTTATTTAGAACTATGGAAAGACTATGGCCCCTGCCTGACCAATATTTTATATAACAAACACAGGTAAAATGGCAGGGGTTACTCCGCAGTTTAGATAGGAAGCTACAAGTACGCGGCGGGCTAGACTTGTTAGGTCAATTAGTGAGTGTAACGTAGTCAGAAGATCTTAGAGTTACGCGACAGAGAGGCAACTTCTATTGAATATAACTGTAGGTAATTAGCGCTGTGCAACCTGAATTGAACTCTATTGTGTCGTAGCAAGAATCGCTTTTTATTTAAATGATTTTGCGGAGTGAACGATCTGTATTAATGTGTGGTAATTTAGTACATTCAGAGATTGTTCAAGATTAAAAATTATCAACAATCAATCGCCCCCCATTCTATTCGGTTTGTTTTTGGGCTTGGCAAGTCGATAGCGATCTTTATTTCATTCAAGTTCCAAAGCATCGCGTTCATAAACAAACAATACACGTCCTTATCAAGCGCATACAGTTTAGCGTGGTGAGCGCGGCGCTGGTGGAGTCGTTCAGCGCGTGCGTGTCGTGCAGCAGCGCCGCCGACCTCGTGCGCACCACGCTGCTGTGGGCCGAGCAGCACTGCTCGCTCGTCGAGATGCGCCCAGGTAATACTGCTACAATTATATAATATATACACCTTATACTAGTCGTCCAACATCAAAAGATATGGTTAAGTTGGCGTTGCTGATTACCAAAACTGCTCATCATCATCATTCAGCAGAAAGACGTTCGCTGCTGGGCTTGGGCCTCCCCCAGAAATCGCCACAACGATCCTACTTCCCGCATTCAGTGTCATTCCGCGACCTTCACCAGCTCGTCTACCCACCTTTTTTTTTGGGTGGGAAATCATCAAATGACTTCTCCCGCTCTGGGCGGAGCGGAAGGGCGTGTCAGACTCTTACTGACTAAAACCTACCCGTGTTCCTTTAGTTGCCTATACGTTGCCAGGGGCCACGGTCTCCCCTTAGGACTTTCCCGCAACCCCGGCAGCGTCTCTCCACCTGGCTTTGTCTCTTCTTAGTCGCGTACTTCATAACTGAAGGTCGTTTCCCTGAAAGGCGTTTGTTTGTGGCTTTATGTATGATGTTTTTATTATTATTTTGATGTTCATATTTGTCACCAGCGGTGTTGAACTCCCTCCGCGTGCTGTGCACGACGACGGACATCCTGACGAGCCCGGAGCGCCTGCCCGACGAGGCGCGCGCCGCCGTGGCCGCGAGCGCCGGCGTCAAGGCGGAGCCCACGTAGGGGCCGCCGCGAGGGGACGAGGGAGCAGGAGGCTCCCGAATAAAACATATATTCTCGACAACTTTTGTTTGGGAGACGCCGTCAACGTTGTTCCGAGAGTCCTCATTTGTAACGTCTCTTGCGTCGGCTCGGACCAGAAGTCGGTGCGGTCATTGTTAGTGCGTATCAATGCAGAATGTTACATAATGGACCGACAAAAAACATTGAATATAAAAAAATACTAAACCACATGTGGCTTGTGAGGTCGATCGACTTATCTTTGTTGTTTTTTATTTCTTTTGTTCAAATATTATATGTCGGCCAATTTCTGTCGCGTGTTTCGATCCACGTTTGCCTTAATTTTGTCTCCGCCATTATTTTTTAATTTAAATACTACCCGAAAAATAAAATTTTGGAATTAAGGGAGCCGCACTATGTTTTGACTGTTGAGTAGCAAATATTTCTATCGATCATTAAATTGAGAAAAAAATAGTTGCAGCTGAACTTACTCGTATTGTATTGTTTTGTATTTTGACTATCATCGAAGTGTTCAAACACTACATTGCTTGAAGTGTAAAGTTACATCTAAATTGTGTACTTTACTAAGCATAAAAATTGAAGTTGTATTTTGTTTTTTGGTTTTCACTAATTTATCGTGATTGTTAAAGCCTAAGATAAATATCGTCATATAATAGATATGAAGGCTTATGTTTGTATAAAACTTAGCTGTAAAATGAATAACGGGTAAAATATTTGGTGTAGCATCACAAGAAAGAAATATAATTTAAAAAGGTATCACATTGACAACATTATATTCTATGTGGTAAAACAAGAGCGGTCCAAAATTTGTAAATTTTATACTAAGACCTGTCTTATGGTTATGGCTCATTTATACGAGGCAGACAATCTCGCCCCTCGATGGTCGAGGAACTCTCCTCGTGTAAAAGAGCCTTTATTGTGAAAATTCGGGCAAACTAATATTGCCCGCGCCTTGTATTTGTGGAGGTGATAAATGAAGTGTCCTAATCTAGTGCCTTGTACGTGGTTAATAAATGTAATGTTATTGTAAATACATAACCTTCACATAATTTGTGATTGTCAGAGAATTCGGTGGAGGAGAATGTTGTAGTTGCGAGTAATAATAACCAGACTATCGAGCGTGAATATGTAACTAAGCATAAGCACAATCAGCCTGTAATTGTTCCCACTGCTGGGACACAGGCCTCCATGAGATAGAGTGGACCGTAATCCACCACGCGGGCCGCGGGTTGGTAGATGGCACATATCTTCGAATTTTTGGTTCTGTTCTTCGTATATAACTAAGACTAGTTAGGATTGCTATACTAATGTTAGTCACATAGTTGAGCACAAATGTTTAGTCAGATATTATTAGCGGCCAATAGATAGTCTGATAAATTATTTTTGCTTGCAAATGTACATTCTTCTGTTTGCAGATGAAAAATGCCATTTAAATAATTCCAATCTTGGACTACATATTTTCTAAAAATCTTACTAACCTTTTTAGTCCAACTTTCAAAGATCCCAGGAAAGGTCTGCAGCAATACTGGCTGCAACTTAAATAATGGGGCGAATGAAAGGAAATAACTTTACCAAAGATATAACAGCCGCAAAACGCATTGTTGAGCGAGTGCATCATATTGTAAAATATGTACATATGCCCGTCCTGTCCGATAACACGTGAATACCAATGTAGTTCGTAAGAAACAATGAATTTATTGAACTTGTCGAGATTTAATTTAGAATTGTCTAAGTGTATTTACGTAAGTACTTTAAGTAAATATTTTTATATTGTGTGATAACACAAATGTTTTTATATAACTATATATAACTCGGTGCCAACGTAAATATTGTTGTAATTTGTTATGTAGTGATATAATTTTATGAAGTATCGTTGACTCTGGCAGCACGTTGTCGTTTGTTAGCGTCGGCGCCGCGCCGCGCTCGTGAGCTTTAAATGAGGTTAAGTGCAATTGTTGTTCTATTGGAAATACAATCTGGAAACATACTAACGGCTGTTTTAATTGTCATTTATTTAGAACAAACAAGGTACAGTTGAATAATAAATTATTACATCGTATAATGGTCGCGATTGATTACAATCGTAATTAGTTCAATCGTTCTCTTGCTTTCAACAAGTCTGTAGTCATTGTGAACATATTGTGTTAAAATGGCTAATTGAGATTCAATGTCAACACCTTTATAAATAGCTTAAATTCCTCACGTATGAATCGTTTATCCGATTATAATATTATGACCCGACTTTCAGGGTCATAATATTATAATTGTTTGATATATTGGTTTAATAAGTAAATAGAATCGCCTGCTGGATGATACATTATTCTCAATATAATTATTCAATGTCAGCACGACTATGTCAGTATAACTTATGCTTCATTGTATGACGTATAACTACTTTAATCATTTTAAGGTGGATCCGCAAATATCTAACCCGTTTTTTGTAATTATAGGTCAGTGTCTGGTTGTACCTTGATCAAAATATGATTCGCGACCATAACAAATATGTATTTACAGAATTATAATCATTGGGAATTGGGATTAATGATCCCAATGATTATAATTCTGTACATACATACATCTCTCTAAGTTAGGGCCAGGCCACACGGTGCGGTGCGGTTCCGGCGCGGCGCCTGAGCAGTGCCGCAACGGTTTCCTACATATAAAATTGTATGGTATGCCATACGGTACGTCCGGCACCGCTCCGGCGCCGCACCGCAGGCGCACCGGACAACGGCGCGAGGCAGACGAGGCGGGGAGGGGTGCAAGCAGTGTGGTGCCGCAGCGGCGCTGTAAGAACATTGCGACGCCGCACTGCTCGTGTGGCTGCCAGTGCGGTGCGGTGCCGCACCGTGTGGCCTGGCCCTTAGAGTTGTTCTCAAATGTCATGATTTCATTCATTGGGCTACTTCTCCGGATTCACCTTAATCAGTAATTAACTAGCAACGTTGCTTAAAATATGCACTGTATCATACTTGTAAATCGAAAAGATGGGTAAGGTACAAAAGCCTAGGGTGTTTGAAGAAATCAAACGAAGCATGCGCATATTTTTGAAATACAGGGTTGATACTAGGGAAAAAGTTCATTTGTCTTTTAAGTTACTAAAATACTGGGCATTCGAATACAAAGCTGTGTCTCCTTTGCGGTCTATATCCATATCCATTAGACTAGGTGAGTCATTTTTAAGTTCTAGGAACATTATCGAATAACGCTACACTGCTTTACGAAAACTTGACCTGATCATATTATATGCAGATTTCAGATCAAGAATTCTGTTTTTATATCTCGCTTGCACCCGCGAAGTAAGAGTGGGACAGAAGGTAACGCGGTAGGTTAGTTAGATCGTTGCGCAGCGGCGAGCATGCGCGCGAGTCGCGAGGCGGGCTGCGCGAGCAGAGCGGCAACAGCGCCCTGCTCCACCATGCAGCCGCTGTCGAGGACAACGCCGCGCTCGTACCCGCGCACTGACGATATACGGTGCTGCAAAGTTATGAAAGCATTTAAAATTGAAAGAAACAAAATATGAATGTTGATTTTGATACAGAAACACGTGCAGAGAAAAGTTAGCTTTAATACCTACCTACCTAATTGCGTTGACATACGTACGCTGAGAGCCTGAGGCTGAGATGTATGTATAAAGCGTGCTTAGACTTTATTCAAGCTAAGCACAGTCAGCGTTTCACATACGAAGAACCTTATGAATATATCAATAAGGTTCATATTTGTATGAAGTACTTATTGTACTTACGAGTAGGTAACTGACTTCTATTTCTCCCCGAACCAGTCAATTTTGCTTTTGGACATTCAGTCGGTAGCTCTCTTAGTGATGTAGGTAGATATTTTCTTTTTCTTATACAGTTCTTCGTAGAGGTCGATGCTCTATATAAGCTATAGCATAACATAATAATCAGCCTATAATGTTCTTACTGCTGGGACACAGCCCTCTATAAGAGGGACTGGGAATCGGCTGTATATCATCATAAGCTATAATGTATTGTATGGGTCATTTAATAAGATAAATTATTACCGCAACAGTGATGATGGTGGTGTGAGGTGCGACTGCTGCCAGCGCCGCAAGCAGCGCTCTTTCAGCGGTACCGTCCAGCGCTGCAGCGGGCTCGTCTAGTAGTAGAGCACCTGCAAGACGCGCGTGAAGCGCTGCGCGGGCAGCCGCCACGCGACCCGTGCGTCCTGCACTCCATCCTGAGCTACCGGAGCGACTGGATACGCTGCACTCTGAAAAAGTATACTCCCAGAATGTTAGCAAGAACCAAACAAAAACCTACCTTCATTCATGTGAATTTAGAAGTGGTAATGAAGTTTCTGTTTCTATTCCACTATACTATTTGGCTTGCTGACCTTCAGTATAGGCACTCGTGGAGGTTCTTTCATAGCACACCCCCGCTTAATAATCTTTTTACCATAAAGCTCTTCTAAGGTTTTTGTTGTATTTACGAAAGAAGAATATAGTAGATTATTCACCAAGATGATAACGCACTGTCTTATTATGTGACGGGCGGGCGCTATATTGACTCCTGAGTGTAGCGAGGGATTCAAGCTCGCTCAAGACGAAGAAATCTTTATCCTCGAGGTGGATACTCTACTTTTCACACCTTTTTATTACCTCGCGTAATAAAAATCATTTATTTTTATTTTTGTAGTTTTATTACCTACATATACGAATTTTAAGTTAAATGCTCCAAATTCAAATCAATTTATTGACAAGACCATATAATTAATTTAATTTCAGTACCTACAAAATTATTAATGTTATTAATTATTATAAATTTTAGTAATGACTTACTTTAGGTTTACATAACATAAATATTAATTTGTGTATCTAGCAGGTGGTGTGATAATAATTTTAGAAGGTTCGCATACCTAATCCAGCAGGCTGAGCGGACACAAAGTCGAACAGCCCGACGGCTCTCAAACTATGCCAAATTTCTTCATCAGTATGCACAGCCAGAGGGTCAAGGTTCTCCCGAAGCGTGCCGGAGAACATGGCGGGGTCCTGTGGCACTAGCACGACGCGGTGCCGGAGCGCGCGCAGCGGGACGCGCGTGATGTCCTCGCCGTCGATGAGCACTCGACCGCCGCTGATTGTGGTCGCGCCGGCGCAGGTCAGTAACAGTGTGGACTTCCCGCTACCGCTCCGGCCACAGATTGCTACCTGATTTTGTAGGAAGTGGTTAGGTATAAATAAATAAATTCTTTATTGGCATAAACTGGGTTACAAAAAAATTTGCAACCTTCCCTGATTTCAGGAGCCAGTGACTTATTCTAATGAGTTTACAATTTAGCAAGTATTATGCAACAAAGGTTATAAAATTAGGTATATTACGGTACTAGACCAAAGCAAAAAAACAAAATGTAAAAACTAGATTTAAATAAAATTTGAATAAAAGCAATGAACAATTTTATTGTATTTTCTATATTGAAAATACTTAGCATCTATAAATTTCCAGCTTATTTACGTTAGGTATCGAGGTAGGTCTGAATTCAAAATTTTATATTTTTTCATTTCAAAATCCAACCAAACAATTTGCAACCTTACTACCATCACAACATTAGGTTTAAACTTAATTTTGAGCGAGTTAGGTAAGCAAGACTATGGATTTATTTCAGTAGGTAGGTACCGTTGCAAACTAAGTACCTATACTCAATATGATAAGATGGAAGCATAATTATTATGGTTATACTTATTACCTTTTCACCAGGTGAAATCGTCAAGTTGATATTTTTAAGTATCGATGTCGAGCCCGGTTCGTGTTGAATACTGACATTCTCGAATTCAATTTTTCCATTCCTTTGCCATCCGACAGGTATTGGACCTGAAAATAATTAAGATAATCGATTGCTGCAACAAAAACATTGAAATTCATCACCATAAACTTCATAATCAGCCTATAATGCGCCCACTGCTGGGACACAGGCCTCCTCTTTTTGTGAGAGGGAGTGGGCCGTAATCCACCACGGTGGCCCAGTGTGGGTTGGGATGTCGGGTTGGGTGTCTTCGATTTTTTGGTTCTAGGACATGCTGGTTTCCTTCACCGTTTTGAGAGCAGTGGTGATGAAATAATTTACACAAAGTGCCTGTGCTTAGGAACCCACGACCTACAACTCATAAGTCGCAGCCGCTACTACTGGGCCAGCACTGCTCTCTCCATATACTTATTCATTAGGTATTATATTTCCCACACGTTTATTTATATTCTTTTTCGTTTTGTTTTTTGTTGTTATAATAAAATACTACTACGACGATGGCGTCGCGTCGTATCGTTTTACCTAGGGTGTGATGCATTATTTTTTCGATTCGATTTATATTTCTCCACGACACAGGGGGATTCTAGTGTGGAGGCTAGTTCTATTTGAATTTGTAATGCTTTTTTTTATTACATGTGTGTTTCGGATTCAAACAGTTAAGTTTTGATAGGAAAACTTCCAGAAGTATTTAACATAGCTTTATAACGCCAATGCAAGATTTACTTACAGTCATCCCTATAATCCTCCTGCGGCACATTGGTATCATCATGCACGCGCTCAAGCGCTGCCAGTTGCAGGTGCAGGTCGGCGCGGCACTTGGCCAGGTGCGCCAGGTAGGCGGGCAGCAGCAGCGCGTACGCGCCCGCGAGCCCCGCCGCCGCGCCGCTCGCGCCGCCTTGCAGGCACACCGTCAGTACCACACACACACAGCCTGCTCCTACCAGGTCCTGTAATATGTTCAAAAATATGACATACCTACTGCTGGAGATCTGAGGAGCCAAACAGATAACTCTTGTGTAAGGAATCTAATTAGCGTTCGAACACTTTTATCTATGACTTGAACCCACCAGTCTAACCCTGTGGGACCCAAACTGTTGATATTAACGAGATCTCATTGACTAAGCGTGAGCTTCTAGCATAGTGAGCTCACTTCAATAACATTGCTAGCAGAAGAAGAACATGACTATTTTTTTTTAATAAGTAAAATTACTTACCAAAGTAAGTCCAAGCCAGCGGTTGGCTGAATTCAACAGGAGCAGCGTATTGTGATTGGTGTCAAGACTTCGCTGGAACGTGGCGCGCATACGCGGCTGCAGCCGGCCAGCGCGGATGGTGCTGCCGCCTGCGCAGGTTTGAGCGCACAGAGACACCACAACCGCTGCGCTGTGAGCCTCCGCGCATTGAAGCTCCCTGGATTTCCAACATATTATGTTTAGGATATTGAACTTCCTCGAAAATGTAATGTCACTAGCACGAGGTTTATACTAAATAAATAAAAAACCCCTAATCTATATCTTTTGGAATTCGTTTTATATTTTTTGTAAAAGAAGAGTTAATTTCTGATGACTCAGTTATTAATGCACCGCACGCACGACTATTATGTGACGTTTGAGTGTAATTTCCAGTCAGAATTCATCTTTTCACAATTCGCCATCTTTTGACCGCCTTCCTACCAAATAGCACGTCACCATCGATTGCCCGTCGTCCTAGCTAATATTTACTTACTGCGTATGTACCTAGCGTTACTCAGATAGACCGACTGCAGGGTGAGATAGCACAACAGCGCTGGTATCGACGCCAGCAAGGTCCACGGCGCGATGATGGCGTTCACCAGCACGGCTGCGGCACATAGGAGGGCTAGCTGAGCCCAGCGGCTGATTGCTGTCGGCAGTTTCTGAAAAACAAAGAAAAAGAGAACTAAGACATAGTTTTTGTATTTCTCACCAAAGAAAGAAATAAAGACAAAGAGTGAGGTCAACCTGATCAGGGTTCCGTGATAAATGAAGCGTGAATAGTGATGGATTCTGGAAATCTAGTCCAATAATTTTAAATAGTTCCGGTATTTGGGAAGGAAAGCTGATAAAAATAAAAATGTTTATTATCCAAGATAAAGGTACTTTTTTTTTTTAATTATGGTGATTCAGCGATTCTAGCTTGAATTCCATCAAAGATAAGCAAATTGCTTTTGTTCCGTTTCGACTATTTTGACGTATTTATGCAGCGTCATAAATAAGTATTTACTATTTGCCACGGGGATTTTTTACCTTATCGATAACCAAAATATCAGCAGAGAACCGATGCAGCGTGTCGCCCAACGGCGCTGTGCGCAGATGATGCGGGGGAGCCCGCAGCGTGGCCCGCAGCAGGCGGTCGTGCACGGTGCGGCGCGCCTTGGCCGACGCGCACGCACTCGCCGCCTGCGCCGCGCCCGCCGCCAGCGCGCCGCCCGCGCACCACATCGCGTATGTGCGCACGCCGCTCCATGTCTGACAAAGGAAGACATTAAGTAATTCGTTGCAAAGACGCCTTTCCTTTGAAAAACTCTTCTTTTTTGGAAACTGTGATGATTTGATGAGTGTGTAAAGATGAAAAGTCACAAAACAACACGCCTGTATTCCCAGTAGGGTAAAGTAAGGCAGAGGTGTACTTATAGTTGGTACACCTACATTTCACCTGTTTTGTTAAACACCAATATTCGAAAACAAATAAGTATTAGTAGTCGTTACAGCTAATCCTGCCAGCCTAGACCAACAACTGAGGAGGCTTTTGTTAGGTAGTTGGATCCAGGATCTCGATTCAGATTAATTCAGATAGCGGTGCTATTGGACACGGCGCTTACTGTTATTTATAGGAGGTTCTTCTCTCTAGAGTCCTGACCATCAGTAACTTGTACCTGTTCCCGATATTGATGGAATACTATTTCTTCTAAACATAACGCTGAATTTGGTTAGACTACAATAATCACTATAATAATCACCATCACATATTTTGACTTAAACAGAAAATTGAAAAAAAGAATAACAGGTTCTTTTTACAAACCTGTTGATCGGAGAGCTCGGTGCCCGCACTCTGTGTCGTGGTGTGCGTGAGCCAGTAGTCTGCAGCCAAGGCCAGCGCCTGCGCAGCCGCCGCCGTCACCCAGTACGCGCCGCCCCACCAGCGACATGCTCGCGCGTATTCCCACCATATCGCACACTGATGAACAAATAAGTGAATATGTTAAAATTAACGATTTATATACCTATTGCAATGTGGTGTGACTAACAATTTTCAAGATTATTCTTGGGGACCAATGATGTAGAAAGGTCCACATTCAGACGAGTCACATATGCATACTTCCAGGTTAAAACTACAATAAGTACCGAAAAGCACATAATACATACATGGTTTATACTTTGCAATCGGGGGACACGGCAATAGAATCTACATTCGACATACCACAAAATCTACGTAATATTAGCGCTGCGCGTTATTTAATTAGATTAGGACTATTAAAAAAAAATTGATTATTCTTATGTTCTTATGTGATTAATGTGGTAATGTTTCCGTGCGATGGCCAAGTTATACTATCTATAAAAAAAAAAAAAGACAAATAGATAGGTACTGAATAAATTAACACACTTGGTTTTACATTAGATCTCACATCTTTTTGCGGTAGATTAAGAACTGCGTTCCGAAGCTTGCATTTTTTTACATGTTATGTTTTTGATGGCATTAAAATTGACTGGTAAAAATGTAAATATTGGAGTTTAGCACACTCACCTCGCTAACTTCTGGTTTCTGCGATGTGTCGGACTCTTCATCAACGACTATAGTGTTATTAGTTTCTATCCCATTGGAGGTCAGAGAACTATATGGCGTCGTGTCAACCATGGAGTCAACGACATCTAAAATAGAATAAACAGTTTAGAATAGAAGAAAGACAGAGATGTAGTGAATTGGAACTTTACTAGCTCATTTTGGAGGTAAAGCGTTACAAACCGTTACTTTGGTTGTCTTCTGGTGCGGTTTCGGAATCTGTGCTTATAAGCCTTCGTAAAGTTTTTGGCGTCCATCTGGAACAATATTTATTTGTTTAATCAATTGTTCCTATAAATTTTTGATACAAAACATCCGTGATCAAATTAAATAATAATAATAAAAAGAGGGCCAACTCTAGAACTATCCATAATAGGCTCTTTGACGTTGGTATTTAGGAGCTAAAACATAATTTCACTACAGTTAATTTTATCTTTGGCATGTTTAAAACAGAAAAGCACCTGTTGACACTGCGTGGTGCCCTGGGCTTCAGTAACCGGCGTAGATAGCTGGCCTCTCTGTGTAAAGCAGCATTAGACTCGTCTGCGCTCACAGCGCGTCGGACATCCGGACGCCATCTGTAAGATTATAATCACCTGAACGACTTCTAAAGAGGCTTGAAGATTCATGGGTTGCAATCTTGGACTCCTAACCCGGACTCCAGCAATGTAGTTAGCTGCAGACTCTGCAGCTAACTAGGTACATTGCTACAATTATCTTTTGGCGCTCGAATGGCGTTGACATGCACAGGGGCGCTGTTCGTTAACATATTTTGTGCAATATCTTGGAAAAAAAAACAATAGCGGCTCTAGTGCCGATATTTTCGCCACGCGCCAGAATAACCTTGTAGCGCTTATGGTATATTTGAGTTTGAAGTTGGCGTCAGTCAATCAATTTAATTTACCTGCCCATGCTGGCTGGTAAAATAACAAAAGCATCACCTTGTCAGAGGTTATCTAGGAACTTACTTTGAGTTATACATGGATGGTGGCGGTGAGGACAACTGCCTGGAGAGAGGTACTCGCGGATATGAGGACACCCGACGTCGCCAGCTGCCGCCTGCACATGTGGAGACTTCTGGCAGCAGGTGAGCCCCCGCCGCTTCACTGATGCCCACCTGCGCAGTAAAAATAAGTCCTTGATAAAGGTAGCACAAATTAGGGCAGGCCCGGCCGGACCGCAACCGCGACGCAATGATTTGCAAAAAAATCCTCCTTCATCACTTGCACACATTTTATATGAACCAATGCACACTACAGGCGGGCCACAGCGCACACAGCGCACTTTTTTTGTATGAAAATGCGTTGCGCTGCGGCTGCGACCCGTTGGGGCTGAATTGTACGGTTGGCTTACCTAAGGTGCTGTAAATCTGACATATTAAGGTAAGTATGTGTAACAATTGTTTGATATTTTAAGATTCTAGATAAACACCACAGTCGTCCGTATCTAAGAATAGGATGAAGATGACTTCATGTTCCAGTAAGTGTGTAGGTATTACTACAAATATTTTTGTTGCCGTTATATCGCTAAAAATGGCTTTGGCTAATTGGCTTAAATTTTAGATAGGTACCTATAAATTGTTGGTTGCAAACTTCAATGAGCGTCTGTTGATTGAGCATTAACTATAACAATTAGCGATCTTAATTTGCCACATTTCATGTTCCGGTACCTAAGTACCTATAATTGGGGAAAAGCGAGCCTTCGGATATACATCACCTGGCTACAAGTTGTATTTACCGTGGTCTCTTCAGAGTTGCTGTGGAACCGGGCCCGGCTTAGCGCTCGCACGAGTCGCGACCGCTCCCGTGCCGTGCCGCCGGGCGGGCCGGCGCCAGCGCGGGCTGCCGCGGCGCGAGCCTCGCCCGCCAGCCGCGCCCAGCGAGCCAGCGCGCCTTCACAAGCTGCGCCGCGCCCAATGCCGGCCACGCGACCTTCTTCCATTGCTATTATCTAGGAGCATCGAAATGACGTGGAATTAAATGCGGTTGAATGACGCACGACGATTTTTTTACGTACAGCTACAGACCTATAATGTTATTTTATGTTTATAGGTACTTACTAGTTTATTTGCAATAAACCAGTTTTGAGATATTTTAAGTTCTTTTCAATTGACCTCACCGCATATTTCCTCAATCTTAATACCTATTTATTGTGAATGTGAAGTCCGATTTTTGCCTTAGGTAAGTAGGTATCGGAATATTTGTGTTGATTTGATACGAAACGAAACAAAATAGAATTATTTTTTATTTTTGTACACCTATCGCAAGGTTCAGCCTATAAAAGCCGACATTAGCCGCAGCTTGATTTGTCTCGACATACAAATATTTTGATGAATCCTATGGTTCAGTTGTGTCGGGTCTATAACATTAAACTACTGGCGTCCCAATTCTAAAATTATTGTTCAACAAATGCGGAGGGCATTTGTTGAACCATAATTTTAAAGAGCAGTGGTGGTCCAGTGGTAACGGCCTCGTCTTACGAGTTTTAGGCTGCCTGTCCACCGTAGCGGAGAGGAGCGGAGAAGTGTCAATATTAACCAATAGAATCAAAACTCCGCTCCAGAGGTGTGATTCTATTGGTTAATTTTGGCACATCTCCGCTCCTCTCCTCTCCTCTCCGCTTCAATGGACAGGCAGCCTTAAGGTCGTGGGTTCAAAAGTTCAACCCCAGGCAGGCGCTTTACTTTGTGCATATTATTTCATCAGCATTGCTCTCAAAACGGTGAAGGAAAACACTGTGAGGAAACCGGCATGTCCTAGCTAAAACCAAAAATTTCGAAGACAGTCATGTGACATCTACTAACCCGCACCTGGCTCGCATAGTAGATTATAACCTATTCTCTCTCGAAGAGAGGAGGCCTGTGTCCCAGCAGTGGGACATTATAGGCTGATTATGCTTGAAACTATATCAGGAGTTGAAGATGGTACCTACCAAATCAGCATAATGAAGAAGTTCAAGTCTGTTGGTAGCAACGACGACCGTGCGTCCGGAGCGCGTGGCGGGTACCAGCGCACGGGCGACCAGGTGACGCGCTAGTGGCGCATCCAGCGCGGCCAGTGGCTCATCCAGCGCCAGTAGCTGCGCGTCCGAGTACAGCGCGCGCGCCACGCACACGCGGATGCGCTGCCCGCCCGACAGCGGCGCGCCGCGGCTGCCCAGCCGAGTTGCGTCACCCTCTGTTTGGAAACAAGCCGCTCTCATAATGAATCCTACTATACACACACTACACGTCATATACAAAATGTATATAGTATGTTACATACATATCCATACGCATAATAATAACCATCATTGTTCGATCGTTCCAGATTAATGATTTCATTTGTAACTGTATACACGTGCCTTGATTCATTCGTTTGCAGTTTTATTATGATCTACGCTGATTGTGTTGACAAGGTTGCCTGATATGTTGATAATAAAGCTAAATCTGTTTAACATCCATTCTGCTTTCTTGCCTGGTAAAAGCTGCAGGTCGGGTCTCAAACCGGTCGCTCTCAATACGCGCCCGTATTTCCTCTGGCACCATGAGCTGTCCATGACGATGTTGTTGCGCACAGACCCCTCCAGCAACCACGGCGGTTGCCCCGCGTACCACGTAGAACAGTTTCTGTGGACAAACGGACGATAATAAATTATTACAACTTGAAAATGCCTTCAACCTTATATTTTTGAAGAACATTGTAATAAAAAATAAGTTAGCTATAGTTTCCGGAACAGACTAAAATAAATTAAACATATTACTATTATACAATAAAGCACATTTAATTTTTCACACCTTATCCAGCTGTGATTGTATAGGTATTTTATGAAGTCGTGATCTTGCATTTTTAGTCGAAGTGTGTAATAAAACATTTGCATAATGATAACCCACTGAGTACGAGATACGAGAGAGAGAGATTCCAAAATACGTACGAGTACTTCTTACAACGCATGTAACTAAGTATCTAACGCCTGTAGCACCCGTCCGCCGCAAAACCGTAGCAGCGAAACCGCAGTAGTTCAATTCAACTGGCTCGCGTTCCGCTACTGCAGTGAAACCTCAGTAGTACTGGCTCGTATCATGTTCCACTACTCAAGTTACGCGAGCCAGTTGAATTGAACTACTGCGGTTTCGCTGCTACGGTTTCGCGGCGGAGAAGAAGCACTCGTACGTATTTTGGAATAATAGGTATAATAAGATGGCTTATTATTTATATACTTATACTTACCTACACTACACCAGCAGATAGGTACATAGCAAAACATTAATTGAACACTACAAAACATACAAAGACTAATTTTAAAGATTCAATATAATTTTGATGTCATCGGTATTAGAAATTGGGAATGAATGAAGCATTTCTTGTCATTGATGAACAAAATAAAGAATTGGGGCCCATAATTGAACCCTGGGGCATCCCAGGGGTGACAATGATTGAAGTTGATTGGAAACCATTAATGACTATCTTTTCTGATCTATTGTATATTTGTATGTAACCATCGCAACCAATTGCCACGAACTCCGTTGTAATTGTAAACAATTTTATCTAAGAGCAGTTTGTGATCCACAAACTGGTCTTGATAAAATAAACTATAACACTTTTGACTTAAGACGAAACCTATGACTTAGGCGAAATCTCTGCCTATACGGTGGGTGTACTTCTGCTCTCAGTATTACTTTAATGTCATTATTAGTTACCTAACAACAATGGGTTGAATACGGACAAAGAAAAGATGACCAATGTATTGAAATCCATGTCCAACCCCCATGTGGTTGAACATGGACAACGTTTAGGGGTTCAACATGGTCGGGGGTAAAGATTGTGGTGGTTGAACGTGGACTAAACTTAAGATTATTCGTTTATTGTAATTGCAGCATGTAATAACATTGTGGGTACAATAGATACTTGTCATTCGTTCACCAATTTAGCTATGAGAAGATACGTACAACGTTACTGTTTTAATTAAGGTAATTAGTTTTAAATTGCCACGCTATTTTCGTTTACGGATAGGAGCATTCCATAGCTACTCGTCCCTGGAGAGTCGTTACTCGACTAACACACTAGACAGCGTATGTACCTAATTAGGTACTAGAGAATATGTTTGTTCCTAATGTAGGTAAAATATTCTAATATAGATTCCTTTTTATTCAAGTTTGCAATAGTTCAATGATTTAGAAATACCTAAGATAAATCCCTGTGATACCCCCTTTTGTACCTATATTTCAGCGGCCATTCCATAAAGGCAAATTGTATTGCGAAAATTCTTATTCTTACTTGTTATAAACGACGTCACCTCTGTCCAGATACATCTCTCCGAGGATCGCAGACAGCAACGAAGACTTCCCAGCTCCGGTAGTGCCAACAACCATAATCAGTTTTCCTGTTACGATAATGATCATTTAAATTGATAAATTATTTCAGAATCAGCTACAATTTATTAATGTCATAATGTCTATGAACAGGCATCGCGGCACGGTAAGAACCACTAAAATAAAACTAGTAATCGACTCTCACCTGCTGGAATTTCTAGATCGTCTACTTCTAACAACATGTCGTTCCTTTTGCCCCAAGTGAAGGCTGCGTTTCTAAATCTAACTAATGAATCTGCTCTACGAGTTGGCATTGTGAATACTTCATCATCAGAAAACTGATCAGCACATTCAGCTCCGTCGGGTTCATCTTTATTGATTATATAAGTATCGTCAATTCCGTTTCTATCAATAAATGTTTCTTGGTTTATATCTTCTTTGGTCATTTTCTTTTGATCCTCAATATCATTACATTCATTAATATTGTTCGATTCGGGAAGTTCTAAGAAATCTCTAATTCTCTTCGTACTAACCTAGATAACAAAAACATAATCTTTATTTACTGGTAGTTGGTTAGTTAGAACTAATACATCAATTTTACATAAATGAATATTAATACTTTTCCCTTACCATCGCTTGAATCACCATTAGCACTGTTACAGGCAGTATGAGAAGGGGAACAGTGAGTTGATTAAAAAACGCTAACCCGGCGAATACATTAGTAGCCGTTAACTGACTGTTATTTTCTATAAAATAGTATACGGTAAAAGTGATAACTGTTATCATTATCGTCGATATTTGAGTTGTGAAAGCTGAAATGATATTGAAAATATTTTACTCCAACACAATTTTTAGTAATCATTGAGTAAGATCATAAAATTATGTGCTTACTTAAGAAACTCCAGTAAACAGAATCCTTATTTAGGAGTTTCAGTTCAAGTTCTCTCAGTTGCAAAATTTTTTCATTAAACAAATCCTCCCAAACATAAAGTTTGATAACATCTATGCCGTGTAATATTTCCGTCATCTTCGATAATCTATGGTCGGTACATTTCGCGATATCCTTTGAATTGTCCGATAATTTCTTTCCGATATAAAACTGCAATGGCGTGATTACAAGAACGCTTGCAGCGGTGCCTATGATTGCACTCACACCCAGTTTTGTGTATAATAAATACAATATAACGACTACCTGTAATAGAAACAAAAGTAATAATAAAAAATATTGAGAATTTATATCGACTGGCTCCATCAAAACTAAAGCGACAGTTTACCTTTAAAGGTATGGCCCAGATATAGTGATAGATCCAAACACACGACATGATATTATACGTGTCCTGCGAGACTAGATTCGTGATGAGACCACTCCTCGTGGAGCTGTTGTCCTCGGTGTCGTGTAACAGGCGGGACTCCTCGTCCTCGTCAGAGTCCGTCGATGACCACGGGGCCAGCCTCATACACTTATCGTACACCATGCTCTGTCAATCAAAAACTGCATAAAATGCAACTATTATTTATATTACATAGTGAATATTCAAAATATCACAGCAACGACGTTGTCTTAACAAAAGCTGAGTTGTCGTAACAAATGAACGAACTTGTAGAGCTGTCTTCAGTCTTGTGCCTTCAACCGTCACTAAATGTGTTGAATTCTGAGATAAGAATGCTTGGCTAATTAGTGCCATCGTAATTATGAGAAGCATTACATATCCGTTGTTAAAGAATTCTTCAAGAGTCACTTGTGCATTGGAGTCATATATTTTAGTCGGATCTTCAATGTACTGGATTATAATGGCCAGTCCTAAGGGAGGCACTACACCGATCAAATCGCCAAACAGTTTCAATATTCCGGCAATATAAAAGTTGGGCCATACTTTACGAATATAACATGACCACAGACTGGGGCTTGCTTCTTTTGCTTTAGAATCCTGAAATGTGAAAAAACAATGTGATGTTAAGTTATGTACTTATTATAGTAAGATATATAATTCGATGACATCAGGGTAGGCAGTATTAATTAGGTACGTACGTCTAGGTCTTGATATATTTTCACAAATTCCTTATAATATTTAATCGAGCGTTCCTCTTCTGGAAGTTCTCCCAAGTAATGCGGTTCCAGTGGTGATTTATATCCCTTTTTCAATAGAGAATTTAGCCAAAAGAACGTGACTTTAGAATAGAAGTGTGTGTCGTTATGTTTGTAACAAATATTGGGGACGCTTGACGTAAGATCGTTTCTGAAACGTTTCGTGACCTGAAAGATAAGTATTTAGTATTATGATTATAAAAAGAAGGATCTTAAAGTAAAATATTTCTAAAAATCATTTTCAGCTATATTGAGCAACGCCACTAAATTCCAGCTTTCTCACATCAAAACATCATCAACTTTGATATTATAACGTAACGCGTCATCTAGTAGAGAGAGGGCTTTGATAGCTATCACGTAAAATCTCGTTCGTATTGACCGCACGTGCACTCATGGGAAATGCCATCTGAGAGCGGCGCCAGACGCATTGTGGAAATCGTCTCCTCCGATGTGCTCCTTGCGCGACGGCTGGCGCCAACGGCGGCGGCGGCGGCGGCCCGGACTGACTCATACACCACATACCTATGCTTCTATATCAGTGCTCCCAGTTTTAAGCTCAATAATCTGTCACATAATTTTGTTTTAAAGAGAAAGTACCACCATGGCACGTAACGGTAGGCTACTGGAGGATAATGATATGCGACCAACACGCACATCATATAGTTACGCACGTATCACCGGCATGCTTGTTGTCTATTATTGAAGACATGGTATTTACAAACGGAACGGAAGTGATACATAATTTTATAAGTGTCATTAATTTAATTAATCAATAAGCAATCGTACATTCCTACAGTTGCGCGAAAGCGGATCATCAACGCAACACTGACCTACCTCCGAGATGAGAATTTTAGCCGAAATTTTATAGATCAATATTTAAATTTCAATCAGCTAAGTACAATACATTCACGTTAACTAGTTTAACCCCGACGAGCCATGTTACGAGTATAGACTACTTAATTTGAATAGTATGGAGGACATTTAAATTAGTATATATCTATCCATAATACAGCCAAATAAGTCATAGGTTTATGTGGTAATTCAATATCTAAATTTGCATTAAGCGATGGAAGCATTCGAGCGGTGAATGACTGACTGATGTTTTCCTGTTCGAAAAGAATTAATGAATGATAACTAGCCTCGCTTCAGACTGAAATATGATTTATCAGAACCAATATTTTAGAAGACTGACGTTTTTGCTAGGTATAACCATATTATAGATGACAAATCTTATAGTACATATACAATCTAACACTAAATTAAATAGGTACTAACTAACTGTACAATTTATAAGATTTAGAATAAAATATTATTTTAGAAGATCCTTTACAAATATATTTGTTTACAAAAGAGACTAGGTACTAAGCCTTGTTACGGCTCGGTAAGGTGTTTTTAATCGGAGACTTGCTGAATTGTAGGATGATGGGCTTAAACGGAAGCGAAACGCTTATCAAGTTATATGCACTAAGTCGATAAGTGCTAGCACTCAGGGGGTGGGTGGATCAGCTTACATAGCTCCTAGAATCAATTAGCATAACAGCCTACTATCATAATGCGTGAGATACGTGCTCACTACCACGCACTACGTTCTCATACCTTGGATGGTAAACACTGCCATCATCATCTGAACGTAAGCATGACATTGTCTAATCTTTATTATTTGCTGATACCTAAATGGAATGACGTACCAAGGCTTAATGGTCACCCCCATTCAATTTCACCGCTTTTGTTTAAATGATCTATTATGTATGATCCATACGCAATGGTAGGTACCTTTTGTTATTATAGGAATTTGGCTAGTAGTAAAGTAATAGGGTACAACTTACAACAGCCTAAATAAGGATTAAAATTGTGATGTACTTAATTTTATCGTAATGAGGAAGGTACACGTCATTTTGACCGATAACTTGTATGTGTGGTGCAAACAATTTAATAAATAAAATAAACATCTGCTGGTCTTAACCATGATCAGTTCAATTCTGCTCCGAAGCCCAAAATATAGTAGGTAGGTATCCCTATTTTACTATCTAATTGACTATATCCTTTGAAACTATTAATATTGCAGTTAGTATGATGGATAAATTACCTCGTCATAGAAACAAACGCAGTCAACTGCAAATATGAGTAATGTCATCAGCAACGAAACGCCTTGAACGTATAGTTCTACGTGAGTAGATGCAGCGCCCGTGACAAAGTGTTGCCAGAGGATTGTCCCCGCAGAGATGGTGGCTAGCATCCAGTATATAGCGAGGTAGAGGATGGGGGCTGCAGAGCGCCGGGTCCACAGGGCCACGTGAAAGGCGGCTGCGGCCAGCCACGACCAGGGGGCCATCAGAGCGGCCACCAGCCGGACGGTGTCCGCGGGCCGGAGCATGGCCGCTGCCGCGTCGCAACACCAAGCCACTCCCAGTATGAGGCTGGCTATTCCACGTACATTTTGTCCACGCCATCGTTTTGAGTGCCTGCGTTGAATTTTGATGTTAAGGATTTCGCTCCCAGTAAGCAGAACGAACCAAAGAGGTGGTTGTCTTGGAATGGTTGATTTGTGGGCCCAGGGTTTTTTTTCTAAGCATAAAGCTGGGCTAGATTCGACTTTATCTAAAGAATTATATTCCAGTCAATAGCAAAGTTAGTTAATAATAACGTATTCATGAATAGGTATTTGGTTAACGGTAAAATAATATACGATTTGTTTTTTAAGAGCACAAAATGAATCACGTGTATTTATTAAACATTCAAGATCATACGGCAGAGTTTTATATTATCTTTCCTTATTTGTAAACCAAATAAAGCGGCCCACAGCATGCACGATAAAATATTTAAAAAGAAATAAGGAAACTGCTTTTATTTACATCGATATGTTTTCACTTCAATCGCCGATTTCCGGTATAATGATAATCGAAGGCGGATTTGTATTTCAGAATAGTTTCAGTCGGGATTAAGCTTTACAGCATTGTTGATAAATGGCGATAGTATTGATATGTCGTTTATACCTGTAGTGTTTGTGTATGGGAGCACAGCAGCACATGAGTGCGGCGCTGATGGAGGCGCAATACAGGTTGATGGAGTGCAGCGCTGCCGCCAGCGCCCGCACCTCGCACGCCGCGTCGTCGGCGCGCGCGCACACCGCGTCCATCCTTCCTTGATGACCACTATTTCGATGATATCACGCACTCTCACTGTCCACTATTGCTTTTACGATAGCTACCATTTGCGTGTAGGCGATTCTAATGAAACACAAATATTATATTTAGTAAGTAGGCTAGGTCGTCCGAGCCATGTATAAAAGCGATTTTTATTCGAGAATCTTATGAGGCTGTAACTACTTTTAGCTTTATGAATGTAGGTAATAGAGGACTGGCAGAAGTTGGGTATAGGCCTGTATCGCCGGAAAGTCTTTTTGATTATTATAATATTCAGTAAGTAGGTAGGTATGTCACTATGTCAACCTTTCTTTATACAGCCGTAGCAACATTAGTAAAGAGTGTCATTGAACCTAACTATTACATGTTACGCTTTATAAAATTACGAGAGCACTATGAGGGATAATAAGTAGGTTTATTAGCGGCATGTAGGCTCATGATAATGATTGAAATATTTTCATTTTTAGTTTAGACCAACTGTAATATTTTTGAATACTTAGTCAAATGACTAGCATAAAGTATTCAAGCAATGTATAGCTATTGGTGTTAAAGCCAAGTTTCTAAACTGTCCCATCACGAACAAGTAGCAACGAGGGTATTCTGAAGAATGTTTAATGACTCAGGATATTGATTTGGTAAGATGATTATTTTGTAAATGGCCTACGTCAGTCAGCGTCATTCCTCTTCGGCTGGTATTCACAACAAAACTCACCTCCAAAATAATTTTAATTCCACTGCAAAACAATCACTGGTCACCATCCGAATGTCACTAGTTTGAGAATTTTACGTTCATCCGCTTCCCATTATATTGAAAATTATTGTGTTGAGTTTATGGCATTTTGTGGTTGTTATTATTCGATCAGTTTTTGTGAATTTGCATCGCGTTTAGAGCGTGGCACAAGCGGCGCGTGATAACAGCCGGTTACTACGGTGGCGACTGGCCGCCAGTGACTGTGGTCGGACGGAGTGCCGCATGCCGCTCGAACTGTGCGGAGTCCGTTCGGCTCGCTGGAGTTGCACTGACTCGAAGCTGGGCCAGAGCCGGCACGGACTCCGACGCCCGGCGTCCGGCGACCGGCGCTGGAGGGCATCGCGTCTCATTGTGTCGTCTCCCCAGTATTACTATGTACAAGCCAGCATTCTATTCCACAAGCAGTGATTGACCTGCAGATGCTCGCTTTTTTATTTCTTTTACTAATCTGTTTGTTTTGTGGAACATTTGAAAGTTGCTCTTACTTACAACTTGTTGTATATGCAACTTGAGATCAACGCTCTCATGTTGTATGACACATAATGTGTCTACAGTATATAATCTAGGGCCCGTAAGAACCTCACTCAAAACTTAAGCATTACCTTAAGCCGATTGGTTGAAACTAGTTTTAAGTAATGCTTTAGTTTTGAGTAAGGTTCTGTTATACGGGCCTACGAGTCTACAAGAATACGTGACTACAATATATTTTTTGTAAAATTGTTAAAATATTCTAACCTAGCTCTATGTGAGATACATCTAGAAGTTGACCTGTTATGGAACATACCTTTGTTTCAGGTCTGAAAGTTTTCACTCTTATTAAAACCGGATCTACTACTATGCTCTAGGTCTAGAGTCTGAAATCCTAAGTACAGACGCCAGCACATCAAGTTACTACAATCTGACAAATTTCTTTAATAGATTTTCAACCGCATATCGCTAAAGAATAAGGTTCAATGTTGATTGGGAAAATTTGACAGATTGGCGTAGGTTGATGTGCTGGCGTCTGTACCTAATATAATAAATCCGAAACTGAGTTTGTTTGTCGGTTTGTTACGCTTTCACGCTAAAACGGCTGAACAGATTTGGATGAAATTTGATACATGGATAGACCATAACATAGGATACTTTTTATCCCGATATTCCCACGGGATCGAGACTTATGCGGGTGAAACCGCGGGGCGCAGCTAGTTAATTATAATTTAACCCAGTATTGCATGAAGCATAGCTTTTATTTTGTACTTGAGTAAAACCTCTCTTTACGAAACCATGGTATTTGTACCAATTCAAAAACATAGACCTTACATCATCACACCTTCTCTTTTTATAAGATTTTTATTAGGGTTCCGTAGCAAAGGTTGCAAACCGTCCGTCTGTTTGTTATAGGACTGTATCTTTTGAACCGTAATAGGTAGAGGCATGTAATTTTGACAGAGGGTGTACTCTATGATGGGCCCTATGACAAAAAAATAATAAAAATAAAAACTTTTTATAAAAAAAGAACAACCGACTTCCAAAAAAGACACTACAAAGTCAAAAATAACTCGGTCGGTAAGAAGTCGGTATATTTGGTTTAGAACTTTCATTTTTGCCACCGACTTCCGAAATTAAAGTTATTTTTGACTTTGTAGTGTCTTTTTTGGAAGTCGGTACCTACCCCATACAAATTGAAATACCACTAACCTGCTATGTAAATATCAGTGATTGGAAATTATCATCATATCATCCATATAAACTAAGTGGGAAAAATACGTATTATTGAAGCTAACTCAAAAACTATCCAAGTAAAGTTAATAAGATTTATATGGGACCACCTCGGAAGCATACCCTTTCAAACAAAAAAACAATTTTCAAAATCGGTCCACAATAGACGGAGAAATCGCGTAACAAACATACAAAAAAAAAAAAAAAACATACAGACGAATTGAGAACCTCCTCCTTTTGGAAGTCGGTTAATTAATTATAGATGATTTTTTTTATTTTCACAACTTTCAAATTGCTGGACATAGGCCTCCCCCAAGAGAAAAGATGTAACATATTATTCATCGTACGGCGGAACCCTCTCCCCGCGAATTCAACTCGCACTTGTCCGAAGTTGTCCGGTTTTTTATATGAACGTGTTTATGATATATTTTTGTCTTTTTCTTTTTACAAATGTCATCAGGGGAAACCCCGAAACGGTTCGTTTCGTACAAGTATGCATAATTTTTACTATTGGTATTCCATGCCAACCAATTTCATGAGTAGTGACCTCATCAAGAGGCCATTTTTCAAATCCGTTTTTGGTTCAAGTGCGTAGCTTACGCACTCGATACATACTGGCTTTTAGCACTTGATATTCAAATGGCAGTGGTTCGCATAAACATGGCGATGTGTTGCGCGCGCGCAGTAGTTCACTGGCACACACATGCCGCCTGTTATTCTCCCCACTGACCTTATTCTCATTCCACTACTTTTCGCTTGCTCTCACGCCGCTTTACCTGCTACCGATGATCGATCACTTGGCACTCTTAACCGACTTCAAAAAAGGAGGAGGTTTTATGTTCGTCTGTATGTATTTTTTTAATGTGTTTTCATCGATATTTTCGTCAATTGTGGACCGATTTTGAAGCTTGCGCGGTGGTCCCATATTTTTATTAACTTTGCTTGGGAAGTTTTTGAGTTAGCTTCGATAATACATATTTAATCCACTTTGTGTATCTTGATGATGTTATAATACTTCCTGTCACTGTGGTTTACACAACAAGTAGTGGTATACGAATTGGTGCGGGGTAGGTAAAAAAGTGAAAAATAAAAAACATTTATACAGAAAAAAAATCAACCGACTTTCATTTCGGATGTCGGTGGCAAAGAATTAAAATACAGATCCAAACATCCAAAGACAACGACTGTCGAAATAAAGTTTTTTTTTTTCACTTTGTAGTGTGTTTTTTGGAAGTCAGTTGTTTTTTATTTGTATAAAAGTTTTTTATTATTCGACTGTCTGTATTTTAATGTCTACTACCGCTAGACATTAAAATACAGAGATACACCATTAACAGGCCTTGTAAAAATAATGCAGAAAAAAATTTGTAAAAGAGGTATATATTTTATGATTAAATATATAAAATATAATGATCACTTAAATCTACTTACTGATGCACTTATAATTACTGTGGACAATACTATATCCGTTAATATATGTGGGTAGGTACTAAATAGATACATTCACTAGAATATAAGTAAGTCGTTAAAAAGACGTTTAGAAATCTAAATCCCAGCCGGAAGTTTCGTCTGGTGGCAGTTTATCCTTAGGGTACTTCTCAAAGTTGGCGAGGTCCAGGTCGCTAGCCACAGGCTGTATCAGAGGAGCCTTCAGTCGCCTCTCCAGGAGCCCTTCCCAGTCGAAGCCCAGGAACCACCTGCACAGTGGAACATTCATAATTAATGATAAGATGAGATCTTGGGAGAAGTACAGGTTCGCGATCAAAAGACACATTCATTCGGTTTCTTAGGTGACGTAGACTCTAACGTTAGCTTTCTTAAATACTTTCATGATAAATAGCGGACCGGTTAGACGGTCCATTTCTTAGGCACTGGATCGCACTCCATGTGTCATTGTGATGTTGTGTGTTTTTATTTTTGTATTTTACTAACATACTTTATAAGTACTTACTAACACAATTATGGATGACTCTGTAAAAAGATAGTCTGAAATAAAGTTATTATATATACAGGGTGACAGGGAAATTCGACCTATTCCTTGAAAGGGGTTATACTAGAGGTCATTAGCAACAAATTAAGTCCAATGAACTAGGGGTCAAACCTGGATGGTTCTCGAGCTGTGACGGTTCTTCGATATTGTAGAAATTTTCTGACTTGTTACCAAAAACAATTAATTATGAAAAAAATACTCCACTCTAAACATTTAATTGATACTTTTCTGAAAGCTGAGAAAGGCGTGATCATTGTAAAAAAAAATCTCGCCCAAAACTTACATAATCTCAGAAATAGAAGGTCTTTAGTAGCTATAATTTTTAATGATTGTTTTATTCCCAAACATTGAAGTAAGCTATTGGAAAAAAATTGTATGACAGTTGGCGTACAAATGTATAAAATGACTAACTGGTTTCATAAGCTTTCCAAAAAGGTATAATTGTCATTAACTTTCCCAGCGGTTTTTCAAAAATCTGCAAAAGCGCGCTATAGACCAAATTTTTAATTTTGATTTGTTAAATTAATTCAGCTCGAAAAGTCAACGTGTAGAGTAGTGAATAAAAAATTAATGTAATTTGATACAGTTTAATACAAAAAAAAAGCAGTTAACAAAAATTACACATCCTTTTCGAATTGCCTGCCATTGTTGCGTATGCAGCCTACGACATACTTCACTCACTGGCACTCGCGTTGAAAGTGAGCATGTGACCGCAAAGATAAAAGTCGCATTGCGTTAAATATGGACTTCTTGCCGGCCATGACGCTGGGCAACCTCGACCGATCCATCTCAGCGGATAATTGTCATCCAGCCATTGTCGCACACCTCGGTAAAAGTGACCTGGGCTTCCATTGTGCTGGTACAACATATCTATTCTCGTAGCTAGAGGCACATCTTCCAAAACCGTGTTCATTTCTTCTCTTAAAAAGTTTTCGTAGTTACGTTATGCCACTCAAATTTCAGGCCAAGAAGAATGGCCTGAACTTATCACGGCCAATCCCCATCCAAACATTTAACGAAAATCTTCTCTGGTGGGCCCTTTGAAATCTTTGAAAGTCCAGATTTAACGCCATGCGACTTTTATCTTTAGGGTCACATGAAGGACTTAGTGTACCCTACACCAGTGACATACATTAAAGAGTTGAGGGAGAGGATTTTGGCAGCTGCCGAATACATGAAAACCTCACTTTCAACGCGAGTGCCAGTGAGTGAAGTATGTCGTAGGCTGCATACGCAACAATGGCAGGCAATTCGAAAAGGATGTGTAATTTTTGTTAACTGCTTTTTTTTTGTATTAAACTGTATCAAATTACATTAATTTTTTATTCACTACTCTACACGTTGACTTTTCGAGCTGAATTAATTTAACAAATCAAAATTAAAAATTTGGTCTATAGCGCGCTTTTGCAGATTTTTGAAAAACCGCTGGGAAAGTTAATGACAATTATACCTTTTTGGAAAGCTTATGAAACCAGTTAGTCATTTTATACATTTGTACGCCAACTGTCATACAATTTTTTTCCAATAGCTTACTTCAATGTTTGGGAATAAAACAATCATTAAAAATTATAGCTACTAAAGACCTTCTATTTCTGAGATTATGTAAGTTTTGGGCGAGATTTTTTTTTACAATGATCACGCCTTTCTCAGCTTTCAGAAAAGTATCAATTAAATGTTTAGAGTGGAGTATTTTTTTCATAATTAATTGTTTTTGGTAACAAGTCAGAAAATTTCTACAATATCGAAGAACCGTCACAGCTCGAGAACCATCCAGGTTTGACCCCTAGTTCATTGGACTTAATTTGTTGCTAATGACCTCTAGTATAACCCCTTTCAAGGAATAGGTCGAATTTCCCTGTCACCCTGTATATAAATGTTTCATAGCAAACTTGTATAAGGCTGCCTGTCCACTGGAGCGCAGAGGAGAAAAGAGGAGCGGAGATGTGCCAATATTAACCAATAGAATCTTGACTCAGGATCACTGATCTAAACTCAGGGGCGGAGTCAAGATTCTATTGGTTAATATTGGCACATCTCCGCTCCTCTTTTCTCCTCTCCGCTCTAGTGGACAGGCAACCTAACGGTATGATTCCGAACAACGCTGCTCGCGGCAGTGCTGCCGTGTTACTACTGGTCACCATACATTTTCTATAGGTTTATATGAGATTACATTGCCGAGCACGCACGGCAGCAATGTCAGTAGCATCGCTGCCGTGCTCGGCATTGTAGGTAATCTCACTGCCGCGTGCTGCGTTTTGCGGAATCACCTATGCCTTTACGATTTCGAACGGACATTTATCTTTACCGCTGCCAGTACCTGTGTAACTATGAATTATACAAATCACGATGTCATAAAATTAACATGATAATAAGAATATCAAGATTTTGGAGTCAAACAATACACAGGAAATTTGTGTCGGATTCTTTGTAATGTCTATGAGACACGAAATGAATTTATATAAATTCGTTACATGTCCTTGTTCTGTATATTTTAGTAGTGTTGATGACGATATTGTGGAGATATGTAGCCTTGAACGTACTTATGACTTTTGATGTCTGCTATTCCGTTTTTGAGGTACCCGAGTCGTTCGGCAGGCACAGCCCTGCACAGTCTGCGAATGAGCATTTGTGCAGATTTGGCGACCCGCGGGTGGAACGCGACGGCGTCGATACCGCGCAGGATCAGCGTGTACGTCTTCATGTGGTCCCCACCGGCCGCACGGAATGGAGGCTTGCCAACTAACAGCTCATGGATCAGCACTCCTAATGCCCAACAGTCCACAGCTCGGTCGTGGCCCTGCATCGAGTGCAAAAGTTAATAAACGGACGATTAAAAGAATGCAAAAGATGGCTTTTAGTTATTAACAAACCTTATTAAGCACTATTTCTGGAGCTACGTATTCGGGTGTGCCAGCAAATGTCCAAGTTTTGCTATTTGGTGAAATCCGTTTGGCAAATCCAAAGTCAACCTATAAAAACATCGGTCATGTATTCCACATTGTCAAACTTAAATACTTATACTCGTATGTTTGGTTAACAATAAAAGGGAGACCGTACCAGTTTTATATACCCTTGTTTGTCGAGCATTAAATTTTCAGGCTTAAGATCCCTATAAATAATATCTTTAGAGTGCAGATATAGGAATGCTTCGACGACACAAGCCATCATGAAGCGAGCAATGTTCTCAGGAAAGTAGCGCTGCTTCTGAAGGATAGTCCAAACGTCTCCACCCAGCACCGGCTCCATAAGGAAGTAAATATATTTATTGTCTTTGAATGTGCGATATAATCTGAAAAGCGAAACAATTTCCAGTAAATCATTGATAATAATCATTTCATTTTAGTTCTTGTATAATTAATTGGATTTTAATTTGGAGAAGTGTGTCGTCAGGCGTACGTAACCCAGTTATCTCAAGGCACATTAGATAAGGGTGACAAGAGTGATATTTGCATTCTATACGGCATTTTTTTCTTTCTTGTAAATATTGAAAGGAAATTACGTAACACTGAAACCAACATGCGATGGAATAGCGATGCTTAATCAAAATCGTATAAGTACCTAATTTGAAATTTGTGTTGCAAGGAGACATTTGTGTTCTTTGTAGGATCCTAATTCCAGTTTAATAATATGACAAGCAATGTGCTTGATGGGTTTTCTCATCGGCAACATTCTTTCATCCCCTATTAAACCCCTTTAGGGAATGAATTTCCAAAAGTCCTTCCTTAGTGCTAACTTTCATGATACAACTACTTCCTTATTAGTTATAGTACTAACTTTCATTATAAAAAGGCAGTCTTCTGCAAAAAATCATGACCCAGAGGTGCGTTGTTTGTCAGTGAATGAATTTAAGATTTTTATGTTGATCTTCCGATGGCCGTTTTGCGTGGATGTGACACATATTTTCCCCCAACTTGTTTGTATTGTGTTTGTGTGTTTTGCTTTTTTCTTTATGCGTCACGTTTAGTGCAAATAAATGTATCTATTATCTTTCCTTCCTGTCGAATATCTCTATAGGTACGCACTACGCAGAGTGGCATTTTTGTTGTTCTTATTCTTATGTTCATATTTGAATTTATAGTTATTGGTAAATCATATCTTAATTCCTATTTCTGTCATACTATTTAGAAATATACCTGAAGTACTAAAGCAACATTTAGATACCGACCTGCAAATAAACGGACTTTTGCACGACATCATAATATGTTTCTCATTGTACGCATGCTCCTGCTGCTGTTGCTGCACCATGTCGATCTTCTTGAGGCACTTGAGTGCAAACGTGAGGGACTTGTCGGGTTTGTACTGAACCAGCTCGACGCGACCGAACCCTCCCACACCCATGGTGCCCACAATCTCCAAGTCTTTGAGTTCCACGTATTCAAATTCTGAAAGGAATAGTTGATCGTCCATGCAGTCATCAATATAAAAATGATAATTTGTCGCATGCTAAATAATAAATATCCAGGTCATTGATAATTTCAGGTTCTAATCCGCCTTAAAACGTTTATCGGTGTCGAAAAAAATAATCATAATTATCACGGAATTCTTAAAGAAGATTCGCAAGCATTTATCTAGTTGTTTTCGCCCAATTTGCTTGGTCAAATGTCCAACCTGCACCCTAATTGCCTAACGCACGATCAATCATAATCTGAATCATTTTAGAGGGCTAATACATTGCTTCAATTTTTGGTAAAAATGGTCTGCTCAACAATAGTGATGCAACGGAACTGGCATAACGGAAGCAGAAACGGAAACAGATGTCAAAAGTAAATCTTAACGGAAGCGGAAACGGAAACGGAAGCGGAAACGGAAGCGTTAACACTATGAAAAAAAAGCACAATTGTACATTTAAAACTTTTTTTTATTAAATTTGTATTAGTAGTCAAAATTAAACAGCGGCAAGTTATATTTAATAAAGAGTAACTTGGCCGCTTTTTCACCTTTCAGCCTATTTCGATGTTCTTCATATATTAAATCCGTCGCGTCTGCTGCACCGCTCCTCATCGCTTTCTCCCCGCTTCCGTTCAGAGTTCTGTTATAAAGTTTGCGGAACCAGAAGCAGAAACGGAAGTGAAAAAACATGCGGAACTTCTGCAGTTGCGGAAGCGGAAGCAGAGTTCTGTTGCAACACTACTCAACAACGTAAATAACGCAATGAATGTTATTGAACTGTCAAAATTAAACCCGACTCCTGAGAAATCACGCTCTAAAAAGACATAGGTACAAAAATGGTCAAGGTAAAGCCGTGGTCGCATAATATGCCTGTACACCAACAAAATTATAATAGCATGCGACCACGGCTTTACCTTGACCATTTTTGTACGTGATGTCTTGATTTCTGTCTGAAATAATTTCTTGTTCCATACATCCTAGTACAGGCATCTACATTTTAATACCTTTGTAAATTCTTTTTAAGATTTTATGTTAGAATAAATATTTATTATTATTATATTTGTAAAGGGCCCTTTCAATTGATACCAAAAATGGCAAAAAAAATGTGACTTCACATAGCCTACAACCAGCGGACAATCAAGATGCTTCCTTCGATACCTCATTTGTCAAATTATGATCAGTAGTTTAGAAGTTATGAGATAACAGATGAACATACATAATACATTCATACATAACGGTAAACTCATACCCCTCCTTTTTGCTTCGCCGTAGTCGGGTAAGAATGAAACAGATTGTGATTGATCATAATGATCATAGACTCAAACGATGTAATATCTTGCATGCTCTTGTTTGTAATTGTATACAATGTTTAAACAAATAAAGAAATCTTATCTTATCTTATCTTATCGTGTGTTATGCAATTAGGGTGCTTTTAATGTTTTAAGGTCATTCAAATTGTTGTTATAATCACTCCGTTTAAAACTTAACTTTAAAACCTTTGCATAGTTGTGGTCTATCTACATAGTTTCAGGCAATATGCTATATCAGAACTAATTAAGGTGAATATTAACCGGCCTAGTATTGACCCTTGTGGCACCTTTCTGTTCACGTCCATACACCATTCTTCGATTGATAGATAATATATACACAGGTACTTACCGCTTTTAACTTGCGATGTTTTCTTTTGTTGCGATGGTCTCGGCACATCATGACGAATTTTCTTCAGTTCTTTTAGATCGCCCAATAATTCCGTGAATGGTCTGTCAAATTAAAGAAACGAGTGACATTAAAATTATAACCCCAGGTTTTCAAAAACTATAAAAATGAAATAAACGGATTTTTCGTAAACTTTGACCTTATCGATACCTACCTGTTAGGGACCTAGAACTTGAACTAAAAACTAATCCGTACATAGTAATTGTGTGCCATGTCCGTGTGGTGCCGGACTTAAAGAATCGCACTACCCTATGTCTTCCCATGGGTGTCGTAAAAGGCGACTAAGGGATTACTAGAGAATGGGCAGCAGCGTTCTCTATGCACTATTTACACCATACTGCGATCGCCAACCCGCTTGCCAAGCGTGGCGATTATGGCAAACCCCCCCTAAAAATGACAAGCACCACAAACAAACGGCCCCTAGTGCCCGGCGGCCTACCTACCCTTGGCTACGGTAGCGGTCAAGGTCACGGTGAGGCAAGGGGTGCGAAGAATCCCCGGAAGAGATCCGGCTACCACAACCACCGGAAACTGGACCTGGCAACTTATAACACGCGTACACTCCGGACCGACGAGAAGATCATCGAACTCGAGGAAGAATTGAGCAGGTTACGATGGGGTATAATAGGATTATCCGAAGTCCGAAGAGAGGGGGAGGACTCGATAATCCTTAAATCCGGAAACTTGCTCTATTTCCGGGAGGGCGACCAGCAGTCCCAGGGTGGTGTCGGGTTTATCGTCCACAAGTCCCTTGTGAGCAACGTAGTGAAGATCGAGAGTGTGTCGACCAGGGTGGCGTACCTTATACTCAGAATATCCGCAAGATATTCGCTGAAGGTCGTACAGGTTTACGCCCCGACCTCGTCACACCCCGACCGTTCACCGTTGTCATGGGGGACTTCAACGCGAAACTGGGCAAACGAAATGATGATGAGCTGCGAGTGGGGCAATTTGGAGTTGGACGTCGGAACCACCGGGGTCACCTACTGGCCAGTTTTATGGAGAAGGAAGGCCTCTTTATGATGAACTCCTTCTTCAGAAAACGTGAGCACAGAAAGTGGACCTGGCAGAGCCCTGATGGTGCAACAAAAAATGAGATTGACTTCATTATGTCGACGAAGAAGCAAGTATTCAATGATGTCTCTGTGATCAACGCGGTGAAAACCGGAAGCGATCACCGCATGGTAAGAGGCACATTGAACTTAAATATTAAGCTGGAAAGATCTCGACTGGTGAAGTCTACGCTCCGTCCAGCACCGATCCAAGTCCAAAACCCCGAGAGCTTTCAGCTCGAACTTCAGAATCGTTTCGAGTGCCTAGGGAGCTCCGTGGACGATTTTAACGATGGGTTCGTGGAAACTGTCCATACGGTCGGGTCCAAGATCTTTAAGACCCGTCGTACAAATAGAAACAAGAGGCTCTCTGATCCTACTATACAGCTCATGAAGGAGAGGCGCGAGATGATCCTCCAGTCTTCAGACGATGCGTTCAAGTACCGGCAGCTCAATAGACGGATCTCTAAGTCCTTAAAAAGCGACCTTCGTCGCTTTAGTACGGACCGCATTAAGGACGCGATAGAGCGGAATAAGGGCTCCAAGGTCTTTGCAAGAGATCTGTCTATTGGGCAGAGCCAGCTTGCAAAGCTGAAGACCGATGATGGCAGGATCGTATCCGCCAAACCTGAAGTATTGAGAGAGATCGAGAGGTTCTATGGACAGTTATACACGTCATCCAGTAACCCCGTTACGAATCTGGCAAACGACCCAAGAGCTAGATTAACCCGACATTATACCGAAGATATCCCGGACGTCAGCTTGTACGAGATTAGGATGGCTCTAAAGCAACTTAAAAACAACAAGGCGCCGGGTGATGACGGAATTACGGCCGAACTCTTAAAGGCCGGTGGGAAACCCGTTCTAAAGGCCCTCCAGAAGCTGTTCAATTCCGTCATACTCGAGGGTAAAACGCCACAGGCATGGAGCAGAGGTGTGGTGGTACTCTTTTTTAAAAAGGGCGACAATGCCCTGCTTAAGAACTATAGGCCCATCACACTTCTGACCCATGTCTACAAGCTGTTTTCAAGAGTCATCACGAACCGTCTCGCGCGCAGGTTTGACGACTTCCAGCCTCCCGAACAAGCCGGATTCCGTAAAGGCTTTAGCACCGTGGACCACATACATACGCTGCGGCAGGTTATACAGAAGACCGAAGAGTATAACCTGCCTCTCTGCTTAGCGTTCGTGGATTACGAGAAAGCCTTCGATTCGATCGAGACATGGGCTGTACTGCAGTCTCTTCAACGGTGCCAGATCGACTATCGGTACATCGAGGTGTTAAAGTGCCTATACAAAGACGCCACTATGTCAGTCCGACTCCACGACCAGACCTCGAAACCTATCCTTCTGCAGCGAGGTGTGAGACAAGGAGACGTTATCTCTCCGAAACTGTTCACCGCTGCACTGGAGGATATCTTCAAGATTCTGGACTGGAAAGGGCTAGGCATCAACATCAATGGCGATTATATCACTGACCTTCGGTTTGCCGACGATATAGTTATCATGGCTGAGACCATGGAGGACCTCAGTATAATGCTCGATGACCTCAGTAGAGCCTCCAAAAGAGTGGGTCTTAAAATGAACATGGACAAGACAAAGGTCATGTCAAATGCCCATGTAACACCCGCCCTCATAAAGATCGGAGACGCTACGCTCGAAGTTGTAGACGAGTATGTTTACCTAGGACAAACTGTTCAGCTAGGTAGGTCCAACTTCGAGAAAGAGGTCAATCGTCGAATCCGACTCGGTTGGGCAGCGTTCGGGAAGCTACGCAATATCTTCTCGTCCCACATACCACAGTGTCTCAAGACGAAAGTCTTTGACCAGTGCGTGTTGCCAGTGATGACTTATGGCACTGAAACGTGGTCGCTCACAATGGGCCTAATTAGAAGGCTAAAAGTCACCCAAAGAGCAATGGAGAGGGCTATGCTTGGAGTTTCCCTACGTGATCGAATCAGAAATGAAGAGATCCGCAGGAGAACCAAGGTAACCGACATAGCCCGAAGAATTGCCAAACTTAAGTGGCAATGGGCAGGACATATTGCTCGCAGAACAGATGGCCGATGGGGCCGAAAGGTTCTGGAGTGGCGACCACGTACCGGAAGACGTAGCGTTGGAAGGCCTCCCACAAGATGGACCGATGACCTAGTAAAGGCCGCAGGAATTCGCTGGATGCGGGAAGCACAGAATCGGTCGAAGTGGCGGTGCTTGGGGGAGGCCTATGTCCAGCAGTGGACGTCTTTCGGCTGATATGATGATGATGATGATGACATAGTAATTATGTAATAAAATCGTAGCGTAGTCGAAACTGTATATTGAATATACAATGTCGCCCATGCGCATGTGACCGCCCGTAATTTTCTGAATATTCATGAAAAAATATCGAAAATAAACTTCAAAAGGGGGGGTCTATCTATAACATTTTTCACTAGTTTTTTTAAAATAAATGCATAATTTTTTACCGAAAAAATGACTTCGATTCCGTTTCTTCTTTCGTAGTCGATAATTTTTTGTAAAAATTTTAATTAATCTGTTAAAATAACTCATAAGCTTTTGGAAATAATAAACAGAATCCAAATCGACCCATAAACTTCGGAGATGTGTCAAAAAACTGAAAGCAAATCTTTAAAAAATAAAAAATTGAATAACATGAAAAATGTTATAGATAGACCCCCGCTTTTGAAGTTTATTTTCGATATTTTTTCATGAATATTCAGAAAATTACGGGCGGTCACATGCGCATGGGCTACATTGTATATATAAAAAAATATGTAATTGCTACGAGGTCGGGGAACGATTTTTATACCGAAAATATAGTTTATAGAATTTTTGCCCGTTTGTCTGAATGTATGTTCCAGCATCACGCAAATAATACCGGATAAATTCTGTTAAAATTTTGCATAGATATTACCTATGAGTCTGGTCAATCTGTAGGCTATAAATTATCACGCTATTTGCTATGAGGGATGAGCAATATTGTATTATGTTCGTATTCTTCTATAGTTTACCGCAAATTGTTAAAAGACATGTAGTTGTTAGTTCGATTCTAAACTATTGATACAAGTTATGTTATAATAAGTCATACAGGGAACTTTAATAACAATGGGTCTGTTATTTTACTATATTGTGTTGTCTTACGACAGCGCAAGAAGTCGCAAGCAGGAGCTAGTACATAAATAAAAAGTGATTTCTTGGTATCGGGTTCTATGCATGTAATTGTAACCTTTAACCCAATTAGATAAAAAGTACGTAACCATATTATATTAAGTATAGGTAGGTAACTTTACGGTTTTTAATCACGCTTATATTTTTACGAGCACATAACGCGGCGACAACGTCACAAATCGAGATCTCTGTACGAGTTTGAAATAAGTACTTAGTCCGGCAAACCTGACATTAACACGTGAGTAAAAACCGTATATATAACTTTAATCAGAAGTAACCATTTTGCAACTTTTTATCAAGAGGTCATCAAACTCAAACTCAAGGCGTTTATATCAATTAATTACAGGCACTTTTGGACTGTCAAGGAGTCAGTCAGTCAAAAAGATGAAGCTAGTTGATCATCATTTAAGAGTTTTAAGACATAGTTCTTTACCCTCGTTCCAGCGTCAGACACTCGACTCCCGGCGGCTGTGCGGTGACGGTGGCCAGCCTGCGGTCCTCGTGCAGCAGCGCCTGCTCGCCAAAGAACTGCCCGCGCCCCAGCACTCCCACACGCTTCTCGCCAGTCTCGCCTTCCCGCTTGGTCACCACCACCATACCACCCCGAATGATGTAGAATTTGTCACCCCGGTCGCCTTGTCGCACAACCGGCGTACCCGCCGAAAAGAATTCCTGCAATATGTAACCATGAGACCGCGTTGCTCTTTCCTCATGCTATTTGATATATGCATACAATGTCGCCCATGCGCATGTGACCGCCCGTAAAAAATATCTAAAATAAACTTCAAAAGGGGGGACCCCCCCTTTTGAAGTTTATTTTCGATATTTTTTCATGAATATTCAGAAAATTACGGGCGGTCACATGCGCATGGGCGACATTGTATAATATAAGTAGATTATTATTTCATACCCTTTTGAGGAATTCGGAAATTTTCGAGAGTTCGATTGGATGAATGCCTTGAAGTAGAGGCACTGAAGCCAGAAAACGCATATTGGCATCTTGCTCTTGTTGTAGACTGCGTACCATAATCTTTTGAAAAACTCGTCGCTCCAACATCCATACTTGTGCTTCTGTTATACCTAATTTAAGAAGAATATAATGTAGGTACTTTGTTTTCTTCGAAAGTTATAATCCATAGAAAAATCTACTTACATCTTATTGAGGCGAAACGTTTAGCTTTGTAAAGAATAGCAAGTTCACCAAATACTTCTCCTTGTCCGAAGGTTTTTACAACCTGTCCGTTTTTCAGGACTTCAAACTGTCCGTTTGCTGAAACAAAAAGATGGCTGCCGCTCTCCCCTTCCCTGATGATAAGGCTGCCTGCTGGGAACTCCTGGCGACTCATCGCTTCGACTACTGCTGCAAGTCGCTCATTATCCATCAAGTTCCTTAAGAAGTCATTAGCCATTACAGCCTTTCTTATTTGTTCAGCTGACCTATAAACAGTAATAAATTCAATGCAAGCAATAAAGTTATAAATTAGATAGCAGGTAATACCCGCCTTGATTCTGATCGTAGAATCTAATCTAAATTTAAATTTCAATGTGTTTGATTATATTAAATAGAATTCAAGAGTGTGAGCTAACTCACGTCTTATCCTTTTCGTATTTGTCATAGTGCAGATCATTCAGGCGCGAGGGGTCTGTGGGCGTGGTGGGGCCGATCACACCGCTCTTGCGGCGCCGCTTCTTCGTCCGCTTCTGCTGCTGCACCAGCTCCGATATAGTCTTACGACCAGCGCTGCTCTTGCGTTCATCGAAATCAGTGTCAGAGTCTCTACTATATCTCGACGGATTTCTACTCTGTGTGCTCAAGGTAGTACTGACCCTTTTGTCGTCTCTCATCTCTCCACCATTGATAGTGGTACTACTACTATTTCTATTTTCATTTTTGTCAGACTCATCTTCATTATCATTCCGTGATTCTATTCCATTATGAAAATTGTTCTGAAATGTATCTGTGCCACCGTCAGGTATTATCTGAAAGGACGCGATAGTGAAATCAAATCAAAACATTATTAAATTTTTGTTGGAATTAAATCGATGACGATCACTGATAGTGACAAAAAATAATGCAATTATCGCATGTCTTTGTGTCGTAGTAGGTAATTGTCGTTACTAGTTGTATTATCTTTACTACAGCGAATTGTAAAATAAAGCTACGTTTTATGGCGAATGATTCTATGGAATACCTAGAGGTACCTACGTATGTTCACACCTACAATATAGCTACTGTTCCATAGGTTGTGTCCTAAGCCACACTATGATGTGATGACACAGCATTTTAAATTAAAGTCCGCCTCTTCCCTCTTTGAAGATGGGTGCATACTGCATAGTAGTGCATACTTTAAGTATTTTTTAAATATGATCTCAAAATATTGCAAAAACCTTCAGTCGTTTTTCTATCAGACTATAATTTATGCATATTAGTATTACGACACACTCATAATCACTACCTATTTGGTTAATACGTATAATACGACGATAATTTTGTGGTGTAGTTAATATAGCCGTTCTCTAGCTTAGCTCTCCGAAAAATCAAAATGTTGACTTTATTAGTTGTTAGCTAGTGTCGTGGAAAATCGTATTCTAAAAGCTCGTGAGTCTGAATGCTCAATGCCTTTAAACTACTACCTACTGTCTAGGTAGTTTACTAAAACAAAAGTTTGTTCTAACTCCAACATCCTGTTGGCGATGATTGGGGTAAGTAAGGCTGGACCACGGATATCTATGGATTGGACAGTTCTTTAATTCGACATTGACAGTGCCAGTTTTCGTGTTTAAATTAGGAATGATTTTATTGTATTTTCATTCTCAGATTGATTTTATTTTGATGAATGGCTGAAGGGTGTTAATTACCTGCATAGTTTAATTTATTACTCCATTTTATTATTAACTAGCAACCCGCCCCTGCTTGGGACGGTATTTAAAAACCTTGTGGAATAAATTTTGTAATGGGTGGTGAAAATGAAAACAGCATCAAAATCCGTTGCGTAGTTTACAAGAACACAGTCACACAGACAGATAAAAAAAGCAACTGTAATTTATCATATATTATGTACCTACATATGTTTGGCTGTATAGTTACCGGCACGTAAGTTGGCAACGATTTTCGTAGTGGCGGAAGTTCGCGCACGTACAATTTCATACACTTTTACATGCGCGAACTTCCCCCACTACCCCAAAACCTTGCCAAGTTACGTGCAAGATTGTAACTATCAAAATTATAGCTTGCAAGACAGTAATAGCCTAAACTTCAAGACTTGTGTCGTAGCTACCTGCGTAGCATGTAACGTCAGTCGTAGTACGAACGGTCTGTATCTGTACTACTTATATCGTAGCGCGTAGCGTGTGTCGTAGCATGTAGTTAATATCGTAGCATGTAGCATCAGTCGTAGCAAGTTACGTTTGTCGTAGCAGTCGTAGCACATAACTTCAATCATAGCGCACACTGTCTGTCGTACGTAGCGCGTTGCGACTGTCGTAGCATAATATGTAACCTCTCTCGTAGCACGTTACTAATATAGAAGCACCACAGATATCAGTCTGTGCGTAGAATGTAGTGTTTGTCGTAGTATGTAACTTTCTATCTCAGCACGTAACCCTTTCCGTAGCGGAACATGTACCGCCTAAGGGCATATTTTGGGGCCTAGGTGATAAGATTTGTAGTAAAGCCATTTTTAGGGTTCCGTATGTCCGAATGAAAAGTCACAGCCAATTTGCTCCGAATCTACTGCACCAATTTAGTTGAAATTTGGTACACATGAATTTCTGTGAAACCAAACACGGACGTTTAACGTAAATAAATAAAATTTTAGTATGGGGTCACTTTTTGGGGACAAAGTGGAAAATTAAAAAAAAACTGTATTGTGTGTGACATATAAAATGAAAGGTTTTGTTGTGAGGATCACAATTTTTTTTTTTAAGATTTTTGTTTTTAAAATTTTGAAAAAAATACACAGAATGGTTCTTTACTCATAGATTACAGGAAAACCTATAAGAAGTCTATGTTCTGAAAATAACATGGTAAATCTCGTAATATTGTGCGTACAAACTTACATATTTTGCAGTTCGAATGTATGGGGGACATGTTTTTTAACTACAATATTAAGTTTGTTCTTGGGATAAATTCATTCCAACAACGGAACACTTCATTGTAGGAACGTGGTCAACTATGTTTGGCCATAGGTACTTACTTTTTACCTACAACTTCATTATGCAGCTTAACTGTCGAGATGGAGAATGGTTTATTTGGTAGATTATGATATTTCATTTTCCTGTTTCGATATTATCGGCACTGGTCCGATGTAAAATCTAGATAGAGTATATTATACATTCACCTTCAGTGAATAAATATTAGTATCTAAGACTTTACACGGTTATGTACCTACGCACGGAAAATATTTACCGAGTCCTAACTACTCTACAATTCCAATCTATGATTGGGCGCTACTGCTGAGCCTGAGGACCTGAGTTCGATTGCCAGGTCAGGTAAAGTAGATACCTATCTATTTCTGGGTTTTCCATCAGGAATTATCAGTAGCAACCCGGGGTCTGGGTGTGTGCCCGGTTGATAGCAATCGGCTTTTCCACTTGTTACACTTAAGGCTTTGGCTGACCACCGTGGTTTGTCGCGCGACGCGACACATGATATAACAAAAAACGGTGTCGCGTCGCGCGACAAGTCGCCCTGGTCTGCACAAAGCTTTATCTGGGATTTGTAGGACTTAAACGAAATGTGGGTGTACTATTGATAGGTAAACTACACCTCTGCCTAACCCTTCGGGTAAAACAGGTGTTATGATTTTATTTAAGATTTGAATTTACATTAAGGTATATAGGGTGACTGGTAATGAGTGACCGATACTTAAACACGTGACTTTACTCATAATTATGAACAACTTTTACTATGCGACCAAACATGAAATCGCGAAATAAAAATCAGCTGTTCAATACATTTTGACGAGTTTTGCGAACATAAATGTAAGGAACAGCTGATTTTTTTTTCGCGATTTCTGGTTTTCTCCCATAGTAAAAGTTGTTCATAATTATGAGTAAAGTTAAGTGTTTAAGTATCGGTGACTATTTACCAGTCACCCTATATATTATCATCATCTGCCTAGCCTTGTCCCCACTATGTTGGGGTCGGCTTCCAACCTAACCGGAAGCAGCTGAATACCATTATTTTACATGGAGCGACTGCCTATCTGACCTCCACAACACAACCCTTAGTGGGTTACACGATACCCCTTGGTAAGAGTAGTTTTTCAGTATTTCGAGATTCTGACTACCCGTAACAAATGTCAAAGATCTACAAATGACGGCCGGGATCAACGGTTTAACGTGTTTTCAGAGGAACGGAGCGGTCTCGTATGTAATGGATTGTCACCCATCTATGGATCGACCTCGACAAGCGTTGGTTAACCTTGAAGATCGACATATCCTCACATTAAGGTAGGTATATTATGATTTACGAACCAGACTAGCCCCTACAAGCGACTAAGGCTGCGCGAATCAACTCAAAACAGTTTTGTCTATCGTTGAAAAAATACTGTTTTGCTATCGAGATGTTTTGTTTTGTAACGATCATTAATTTCACATAGCGATAATCTGACTTATGGTAGTCTTGACTTGATTACGTAAGGGCAAGAAAATGAACCTATACCAATAAGCAACAACTAGTTTGATTCATTACATACAATGTTCGTTGCTAGACGAATAGGTATAATAAAATTATGGAAGTTATCATACACTTAGTACCAATAAGCGGTACAATCCTAAATAACTATACCTACTACAGAAGATTTAGTTTTCCAATTACAATAAACAAATCTAAAAATCGATAAAAACTTAATCCCTCATTATTTTTTCATGATTGCTATCTGCAGTGATTCGAATAACTTTATCATATTATTTTATCAAACATTTCGTTTGATTTTTAGTTATTTAAGATGGCATTCAGATAACCAACAAGGAAATTTTAGATTTTTTTATTTGTAAGTCCTTTGTTCTAACCGTCGGTATCAATAGACGTATGGTACTTACAATATGTAATATGAACATAATCTTTTAACATCCACGATTCTGCCGAGGTTTCTTCTACATAAGCTATTTATCTACGTCTACCAAGAAAAGATATTGATTATCAAAAGTATAAAAAGGTGGAAGTACAATTAAGCAATTCATTGAAATCTGTAGTTGTGGGTTTATTTACAATGGTAGGTATTTTTACAGACTACGATCCTTATGACCTATCATTGAGGTGAAAATAATACTAACAGAGTTACCTACATAATGGGTCTAAATAATTTTAGATCACGTCAGGATGGGAGGAGAGTGGTTGTTGCTTCAGAGGAGGTAGGTTATATTTCTAAAAACTTTTTGCTTTCCTAGACGTACTTAGTTCGTCATCATAATCTTAGAAATATAAACAAACGCTAAGCGTCAGGCAAGAGGTACCTAGTATTCTATTGTTTTACTTACAAAGATCGTTTCACGGCGTTCATCAGGATTAATTTCAGCAGGTACAGTGAACTTGTACCTCGCTCGATGAGCCCATCTGAACGGCGGACACAACACCATTTTGAATTAATTATTTTTACAAGAAATTAAATTGCATTATACACAGCACTGCATAACAGAGAAGCGAACCACTGAGGAGCGCTCGCGCCGGCCCGACACTGCTTGAACGACGCAACCGCAGCCCTTATCGCTCTTACCAGATAATCTCACCATTCCGATTGTTTTAATTATTTCACACTAAAGAATCATTACCTACTGTGTTATCAGAGAACCTTGCAATCTTATCGACATTATACGATTGTCACCCAATCTATTATTATTTTATTTACAAAAGAGCAATTAAATCTGCTATTCTGTAAAACAAATATTTGGTAAACCAGTAATAGGAATGCAAATGCGAGAAATAAAATACGAGTATTTTATACTATAATTTATTTATAACGTAAATGAGTACACAATGCCAAAGGCTTTAAAATGATTCACTTCATTCAATATTTTTCATTAGAAAAAAAAATATTTACAATTTAAAAGAGAAAATCAGCTTTGCAATCCATTAAAAATTGCCACACAAAAAAGGAAAATTCGTATTATTAATTTACTTTAGGTATCACAAATCGTATATGAGGGGGCTCGCTGTGCACTTGGCTTGAAAAATCTCGGTTAAACAATATTGAACTAGTATTCTTTATGTAGACCTGTGCATTAATAAAATGTGCAAAGTAGGTATCTATAAAATGTGCCAAACGGAAGACATTCATTATGTAACAAATCTATTGTAGTTTACATTAAACTTCAAAAACATTTTGTCAACATTATACTTACAATGTACAGATACAGGAATTGAGCACGGTATTGTTATAATATTTCAAATACTGGCCGGCTGCGACAGTGTGCACGGTGCGCACGGGACTCGCGCCGAGTCGTGCGCACGCGCATTGTTGTGGCCCACTATGCAACTGCAACGCATACTGATTGCTTTTACAACTAGCAACTAACTAAATATATGTATGAGATGGTAGAATGTTTAAATTAATGTATGTCATACAGAAATTTTTATTTTACTAACTGTTATATTTTTACAACAGCAATGTAAAACTGAACGTAAAATATTTTCACATTATACTTAGTCAGTGATTATTTTTTGGTGATAATGTCACAGTTACAATCTAGACAAGCAACTAATTAATTTCACAATCAGTATGCGTTACATGATCTAAGTAAGTATATGTAGGGTTTAATCGAAACTATTAAAATCATAGACGTGATGTGTGACGATGTGCGTTACAATGAGTGTCATGGCACGTCTACGACTTTAATGTTTGACACACGGGAGCAAACATTACCCCGCTAATATCTGAATAATCTACAACACCAACGGAACAGCTTTGACGAGTGCAATTGACGAACAAGTGATACTTATTAACTCTGGCTACTTTAACAATATGAACCTTTGGGTACAGGTTATACGCACAACATGAGGCGGGACCCGCCGGTAACACTATATACAGTCGCCAGCCGCCGGCGCGGCCGGCCGCTCGGTGGCGGTAGTTGCCCTCGGTGCCGCTAGCGAACGTCGCAACTAGCTAACACCACTACTGATATGATTTATTATGCACAATATAACAATTCGCTTTAGATCTAATGAATACAGTATCGAAGCCGTCGATCGTTTAAGTTGTGCACAGCATAAAACAAGAGAGTAGTATGAAACTTTAATTTAACATCTCATAAAAACTGAGAAACAAATCGCGTTACAAAATACATATCCTTAATTTTATGATTATAATATTTATAATACATTGTTCTTGATGTTATTTTTTTTTTCAATCTTATTGTAGCACACTAACCATTTTGTCAGATATGTAATTTAAATTCTGATTTTTCTCCAAGTAACAACAATTTGGCTTATATTATGTAACTTTATACAAAACTTAGGTATTTTGCTTTTGTGATTTATTACATTATCATTAAAATCATACATAAAAGACTTAAAATAACATAATCAAAAATTATGTATCTTTTAGAATGAAGCAAACAAGACAGGTTTTGGTCAAAACTTGATTAAATTATATAGTTACGAATAGACACGAATAAAATGTTTGTAATTAATATAATTATTCCAAAACAGGTCCTGTTAACTTGTATAAAACTTGATGATTAAAAAATACACAATTCACAAATATTTGTGACTTTCATTGATAAAAAATACTAAAACTAAACAATAAAATCAAATAGAATCACATGTACTTTTTTCTGTACTCAGATACAAAATCTTGCATTAATCAGACAATTCCTACAAACCTAAGAATTACTTAAAATAACGCATTCACGCATGAGTATTCAGCAGTAAAGCACAAAATATTGTTCGAAGCTGCAACGAGACTACAATAACGTACGATAAAAGTAAATTAACTTATTATATAAAGCCAGTGGCACTAAAAGGTGAGAATAATAATCAGTAAAAGGAAAATATGACACGAACCGCTTATTACATATCGTACGGAAAGAATATAGAATACGAATCGAGACAGAGACGACAACTAATTCCGTAAATATCACATGAAACCTTTACGAGTAAGCACCTTTACTATTATTTTAATAAAAGATTGTGCGCGAAGACTAGAATTCTGCAAGACAAACAATAATAATGTCATGGAAATGCTACAAACTGAGTTAGTTAATCTAATTCTGGTTTCAAGATGACACAACTGGGTGAGAACATCACCTTAACACCTTTAATTAATTAAAGCTATCATCATCAGACGACGCCGAGCCGGACGCGCCGCGGCCGCACAGCTCGGCGCTGCACGCGCGTTGATATGTCGCGAGCCGCGCGGGCAGCGGCGCGCCTGCACCGGTCCCAACGTATTCGGTACATTATCTCTACTTGCTACGTAAAGGTTTGAAAAATAAACGGACAAAGCTCTAATACGTCGACGTCGACGCAACCTCTCATACAGACACATCTGTAACACAACGTGTACCATATTCCTTAGGAATTTACAACAACATGAGAAGATTGACAATCAACTATGAATTAATCAATTCAGATCTATATAGTTATGTATATAGTCATTGAACTACGTTAAGATTAAACTACTCTAGATGGCAAACATGTAGATATGTCCTTAGAAAAAAATTACTTAGGTGTAAGTAATGAAAACTTTTAACAAAATGAAGTAAAAAATAAAAGTCTGTAGTTTTGTTCTAGTTATCTATCTACACCACGACTTATAGATTTCGTAAGTTTTTCTCACTGAAAGACTATTAAATCTATCGAAAAGAGGTTAATGTCATGCAACACTTCTCCGAATACGTATGAATCGATGGGTTTTTGTGCTTTGGTATAAACGTTGAGCGAATTCATAGATGTTACAATACTTTAAAATCCTAATGCAAATGTTAGATCTAAAATTTACAACTTCTAAAAGGGTTGGACCCGTATGCGTGTTTGTTCTATAAAATGAAAGTCCGTACGCCAGACAAAAATATTAAAATAGCACTGTAAAAATAAGACATCGTTAAAAGACAATAGAATTATTGATTAAACATAACTACATACAAGGAGAAAATCTCAATGATATGTAAGAACTCGACGGAGTTCCCTTCTTCCCTTACTGACTACAGCTAAAGCGTTTCGCCTACATTACATTCTGTAAAACATTAGCTTATTTATAAACTAGCAACCGATTATTCGATTTACAACTAACAGGACCTCAAGTAAACACTCCCGGGTCAGAGATTAGAATCCGTACGAGAAGCGAACTGCAGTGTGTGGCGTCTCATGCGGCTCGCCAGCGCACTGGTCTGACGGAAGGAACGGGGACTATCGACAAGGTAAGCTTCAAGCGTAATGTACGAACCAAAACGACACAATGTTAGTACTACCGACTAACGACACCGTTATAGCAATATTCAAAATCGCATGTTAAACGCCAGGAGACACTGTTTGCGGAGCAATTGAACACCGTATAACTGCGCCGTTGGTCACGGTCTCGGGGATAGCCTACAACTATGCGACATTAATTGTATCGGGTAACTTTAGAAAAAATATAATACGTATGTGTAAAAATAACAACCGAACAAATGGCACCACATTAATATCGCACCAAATAACTTGTTAGTCCAAAATAGATGTTCTGAAACTTCTATTGTCTCTGTATGTCTACCTGCTAGTTATAAAAACGGTGGCGTTACTGTAATGATTGAATTCGATAATTTATGACGTTTTGACGTTAACTCACACGCGTTTATAATCGAAAAAAACTCTACTGTAATAATTATGAGTGGAGAATTACCTTTTAAGTTTTTTTTTTTAACGAGTATATTATTATTTAGAATAAGATCGCTGAATATGTATTTAGGAAACAACATTTTGGAAATTTCGAATTAAAAAAAATATTGTGACCCAATAAAATGTGTTTCCCGTTTAGTATTTACAATTTTTATGATATGCAAGTGCAAAGCTCACTAAATATATCATTATAGTAAATATTTCTTCTATTGTCAATGATACAAGTGTAACATCTACACTAGATAATACGGTACTCTAATCGTAATATGAATTCACTTCTGTGTAATTAGTAAAATTATAGTAACCCTTAGAATATCTAAATAGAACGAAAGCACTCACTTTAGCTGCTCGCACTTGTATAGCATTAGGTACACAAATCATTTATATTAAAGTTCAACTTAGTAAAGTATTTCTGTTAGAAATTTTAATGACTTTGGTATTTCATAAGTTGTGTACGGCGCGGCTGCGGAGTCCGCAGCGAACGCTTCGACGACTCAACGACGCTCGCCCATTACTCATTATTTTAGTTCGCTACCCAAGCTTAGATACTTATACGGTAGTCGGCTAGCGTTTATTATTGATCCTTAAATTTATGAATTATGTTTGTACGTTTACAAAGAGAGTTCATTGTCATGTTAAGGTGAGGGTGACGAAGGTAATATTCGAGTTAATCGTTTCATGATCCACTGGCTTTAGTATGGCGCAAATCTGTTGTATCCACTTCTGTACACTGCAGTCTGTAAGTTAAATATTATCACTGTTTGTACATAGCGTGTACCGTTCAAGTATTACGTAAACAGATTTACTACAATTATTTACCCCCCCCCCTTCCCCCTTGTTAGCAAAAGTAATCAAAGCTCTAACCCACCCCCTTTTTTTTATTTTCTTTTGGGTGGAAAATTATCAAATGACTTCTCCCGCTCTGGGCGGAGCGGAAGGGCGTGTCAGACTCTTACTGACTAAAACCCACCCGTGTCCCTTAAAATGTATAATGTATTTATGCATTTTTCTTTTAATGTATTCTGTTTTTTTTTATTGATTTATGAGCAGCAGATATAATTCTAGAAATAAGAAAATAGGCTTAGGATAGAGGACTTTAACGCACATAATATTCATTTAAACAAACTTTATTGACACGGTATTCAACATAGACTAAAATACAAATATTCATAGACAATGTGTGGGTTGTCATATGTGTAAAAAAGTATATAACTACTGCTGACGTAATCACCATCTAGACCCCCCCCCATGTCATAAAAAATAAGCAAAGGAAAGACCCCCCCGTTCCCCTATAGTGCTTACGTGATACTTGAACGGCCCCTTACGTAATACAAATGTTTCGAGAGACTATAGCGCCGACAAATAAAATAAAATGTAGGTCTTACCCCGTATCCCGACACCGGTCCGATACCGTGGCCTAAGTATGGATCTGCGTATTCTCTGCCGTACCTGCAACACGCAACATGTTTTTTTGTGTTAGACAACATTACACTAATGAATTTTATTTTACTTCAGTGCAGAGCAGAAGCAATTATTCTATAATCTCTATGTGTACTATGTCGATGTGTATGTCTACTGTTCTACACATATAAAATTAATGCACTATCTTCTTTATTGTATTTAGTTGCATATATACAGGGTTATTTGTAAAACACCAGCAACCTCTTAAGGGGTCATTGTACTCATCATTATGAACAACTTTCACTATGGGACCAAAGTTGAAATCGCGAAAAAAAAATCAGCTGTTCCCCTACATTTATGTTCACATATCTTGTCAAAATGTAGGGAACAGCGGATTTCTTTTCGCGATTTCAGGTTTGGTCCCATAGTAAAAGTTGTTCATAATGATGAGTATGATGACCCCTTAAGAGGTTGCTGGTGTTGTACAAATAACCCTGTATTATAAAGTACACTAAAGAAATAGTTGGCGGTAACTCATAAATAGTGTACTGTCGGAAGGTAGTTAATTCAAGTAACTGGTGGTCAAGTTTGTTTCTAATCGTGTAAATCAGTACCCTAATTACGTAATACACGATCAATCAGAATCTGAATCGTTTTGAAAAAGATTGCTAATCCTTTGCTTCATAAGATCGAAAAAAAATCTGCTCAACAACATAAATAACGCAATGAATGTTGTTGAACTGTCAAAATTTTACCGATTAGTCGGAATCGTTGACGAAATGTGTTGCGTAATTAGATAGCTGATATTTAACATGAGAGATAATCACAAGGGATTCTATTTCTTGTTTTATGACTTGATACTTTTAATCAATTCAATTAAAATAGATTTACTTCGGGAATAGTAATGCTCAAAAGAGGGTCGAATGTTAGTGTCAGATATAGAACGTTATAAGTAATGTTAGTTAAGTCCTTAAAGCTTTGTATTTACATGAGCGACATCAAAGTGTTGGAGGTGGACGTGGGTACTGACGTGGCACCGAGCGGCGCGAGCGATTGCGCGGGCGCGGCACTGACGGCGGCAGCAGCGGCGCGCGCGGCGGCGCCGTAGTTGGCCGCCGCCGCCGCCGCCGCCGCGTGCTGCGCCGACGTCAGCGGGGACTTCAGCAGGGGCGCTGCCGCCGCCGCCGCTGCGGCTGCCGCCTGCGGAACACACCACTGATCAGCGCGCTGTAGCTCTGCTCACCCCGCAGGAGAACGTTCATATCGGAACAGTGAGCCCACAAAGGAACGAAGACGATCACCTTTTTTTCTTCGTCGAAGATTTACACGGCTTTCGCGGTCGCTCTTCGGGCGTATTCGATCTTACCGGTATGGGGACATCCACAGACGACATAATGGCGCAAAGATGATTTCCATGTCACATTGAATAGCGACCTGCGTAGCCATAAGTTGAAAGCGAAAACGATGCAGAAAGTAGGTACTACATACAAGAAAAAGATTGTGCACGTTTGTAAATACTATTTATTTACATAAAAATCGATTCACATGCAACTTTGCCGGCACACGTTCTATGATGTTTGGTGTTATATCTTCTGCACAAACCATCGATTTTAGTTGTCGACTTTTAGAATGAGATGCAAACGATAATGTTAATGTGGTCGATGTACATGTACATGCATTTAAAGAAACAATTATGACGGAATCGATCCAAACTAAATCAAAACGTCGAAGTATTCTAAATCTAGCTACATATTATTATCGGTGATTGTTAGTGTACTCAATTGCAATTACATTTGTGGGCTCAATGTTCTACTCGCAGCATGGTATTAGCATCAGATAGATTCAACGTACAGCCTCAACATATGCCTAAAACTAAATCACCCACCACAATACCAACGAACAAGGATAAACTCAACAGAAAGCAAACCGCGCGAGCCGACCGGCCGCGCGTGTGCCAAGTCCATCTGGTTACCACAAACACAATGTGCACCCTGCATTACGGTGGATTACCAACCAATAGGACCATACGAATGTAATAAAGGAGCAAACAAAATCCCAGCACTCACGCCATGATGGATATCGAACTTATACTAGCGTGGTGGAACATGAATCAGGAAGCGATAGAGATACGGATACAGTCGCATATCGAGCGAAACTGAACTCTAAAGGCGTGACGTTTACCTCGGCAGCCGGCTTCGCGGCCTGTAACAACACACGCACTGTCACCTCCTGGCCCTCACTCAACTCGACTATTGACACGGTGTCAGCAGACTAGTCAGTACACTCAATCATTAGGTACTCAAATAATAATTAATAATGGAACTGACATTGGATTAGAGAGTAAAAACAAACACTTTAATTTACCTGCAGTCTGTAGTTGGAGTCAGCCGTTGCGGCCGCAGCTAAGAACGGGTCGTAATACACACTGCGAAATAAAATAACATTATACAGAACATTTATATTTATTGACATAGCTGTAATATTATGATTGCAAATTGATTTCATATTTATATCAAATTGTAATTGAATAAAAGAACGTAATTAATAAAATGTCTAATCTACATAGTGCAACGAACAGTAACGTTCATTCAAGTGCTCAACGTTCATTAGTGCAGAGAAATATTAAGGAAGAAACTAAACAACCGATAACTACTACTGGTAGTTGACTAATCAACACAATATTACAACGTTGGGATAAGCATTAAACATAGTTATCTATAAGCTTAGCGAACAATCCAGTTAGAATTAACGTGACTATAGTTAGTTACACATTTACACTGAATAATTACGTGATGTGCTGGTGTAGTTAATTTATTAAACAGAAAATAACTCATACCAAAGTTAGGTGAATCGGGGACAAGGGATGGGGGTGTCTGGGAACGTGGAGGAGACTTGCGCCCTGTTGTATAAACGTTTCTGTTAATATTTAATTAATTTACGTCGAATACAGGTGGAACCCGACCCCAACGTAATTGGGAAATGCTAGATGTTTTTTATTATTTCTAACTTACATAATATCATTACAGGATAACCTATTCCGATAGCGTACTTATCTAACTCTTATCCTAACTTATTAATAACTATAATTATAATAAAATTTTGTAACTTATTACGAATAATGCATTCTTTGTGAATTCACTCAGAGAACAACAAAATAGGTCCGTGTCCATTAGCTATGAGGTTGAGATATGTATGCATAATTTTATGATCGAGTTAACACTACGCAAGGAAATCTAACTCTAAAAAAAGTTACGAGTAAATTATATCTTTCTACCTTGTTTGAGAGTGGTTCTTTCATGTATCATGTATCTTTAGTTTAAATACGGCGCATATGCTGATGCGCCCAAACTAGTAAAAACACATCGATTTATCAAGTATCGACGATGGCATCCTAACTAATATTATAAATGCGAAAGTGAGTTTGTTTGTTGGTTTATTACGCTTTCACGCTAAAACGGCTGAACGAATTTCAATGAAATTTGGCACATGGATAGACCTTTACCTGGAGGACTTAGGCTACTTTTAATTAAAACTGCTTTTCATAGCATATTTTAATTTATCCCAAGACTAGTAATATATTCGGTGTGATGGATACCAGAGACAAATAAACTATGTAAGTATACAATTCATGGATTTTAAAATAATGTGGCAAGAGCTTGCAGCATAATTTGGAAGGTTTCTGAAATCAGACTGATTGTGCCACCTCAATTTTAAGCGTTATCCTTTAAGTACGTCAAAAAAAGGTAACAATATGTACCTTTTCAAGTTCTACTGGCCACTGAATGAGCCATAGACGTTTTTAGAATAGTAATGTATAATTATGTCGGAAATATGTTACTGAGTTGACTAATCGGGTCGCTAGCGCCGCCTAGCGGCGCTCGCCAGAGTGTACAACATAACGCTCGGACCGGCTGGTGCTAAGCAGAGTTCATCGGTGGCGGTCAAGCAGTGAACACATTTAGAAACTGTCTCTCATTCCGAATAGTTGTGTCGTGTACCTAGTGTGTGAATTGCTAGTGTAATTAATTTGATAGCTAATTATAATGTAATCTGAACTGCAAACGGTTTTTCTATTGCGCAATAACTAACAGTACCCACAGTAGTTCAAATATAATAACGAAAGAGACACATACCCCTCTCCGTTATATATAATATTGGTTTGATCTGACTTAGGGCGACAAATTTTTTAATCACAATTCTTAGTTCGAAACCGTATTGGGTGTTTGTGCACTACACGGAATTTTACCGTCTGGCAGTCCGATTCCGACCAAACTAGTATAAACAGACCGTAAAAAGTCGGACTGCCTGACGGTAAAATTCCATAAAGTGCACAAACACCCAATACGGTTTCGAACTAAGAATTGTGTTCAGGAAATGAGGATAATTTGGCATTGTTAGCGAATTGGTGGACATTAAAATATTGCTGTTTTGAAGACTGATAATAATCTAATCAATTTAACCTAATTAATTTTTGGCGGATTTTGACCATATCAATTTTGTCATTAGCTAGATATAAATGCTGTGGTACAATCGGTCAAGATTATAGAGTTTCGCGTTAACGACAGCGACTTATTATAGTCTCGGGGGTGGGAGGGGGGAGGGAGTGCGGTGCGTTTACTCACGGTGCGTAGGCGTGCATCTGCGAGGCGTAGGCGGCGGCGCGGTTGAGCACGGCGTGCGAGAGCGCGTGGGGCGAGGCGTGCGGGGCGTGCGCGTGCGGCGGCAGCGCGGCGCGCGGCTCGCGGCGCAGCGCTACATGCAACACACGGCAGTGGAGTGGGGGGCATGCGTTACCTGCGGCGCTGGGCGGCGCGCGGCGCCAGCACGAGCGGCGGCGCGGGCGCGGCGGCCGGCGCGGCGCCCAGCCACGGCCACGACACGCCCGACACCCGCAGCCCTGCGCACACACCGCGTGAGCACGCGCGCTCCAGGGCACAAGCGACGCACGACTCCACATAGTACGACACGCTACCCGCTCGGTTCGCTACACATCACGGTTTCGTGATGTGTGCGACGATGTCGTTAGGCTCATCTCCATGCTATTGAGTCCGAGCGGGCGAGAGGTTCGAGCGCCAGCACTGATGCGGCGGGGCTGCAGTCACCGCAGAGGGTGCTAGTATTTATTGGATTCGATTCGACAGATAGGGGCAAGAATCTAAATAACCGAGTAATCCCACCACATTGAGTGAAGGAGGTTCATGCTCGAATGATTGTTATGGTAATGTAAACGCGAAAGCTTAATTTAGTTTATAGATTAAATATCATACCAAAATCGTAATGAAGGTTCTCACCTTCCGGCCACTGGACACACACTGGAACAAAATAAATATGGTATTTATATATAAACTTCACAACTTAGATGGAGGATTTCGCTAGATCTAAAACAAAGAACATACCTATAAGACATTCTCTACTACAAAATTGAAATATGAATATAGTGCATTACGGAAGTTGCATTCATTCCAGCAAACGTCAAGGTATGAACATTCATGTGTCTTGTAATAGCTGTACAAAACTGTGTTATGTTATCTAGCAAGCTGTCTAATTGACGGTGTCATCCGTTTATTAATACAGTGAGTTAAGTTCGCCAGGCAATGCGACGCCGGAGACAGCCTTCTGCAACGTTCGGATATATTTGTCTGTAATACTGAGTGAAGTTCATGTCTGTATGAGGCGACTCACATGTACCGCGAGTGACGAGTGCTCGGCGACTGTCTCCGGAGCTGACAGTGGACTCATTCTCTAAATAGCATTCACCTAGGAGCATTCAGACAACGGAACTAGCCACATGTAGGAATAAGTAAGTACATTAACATGGACAACACCGATGTTACAAGTTCAGCTCTCTCACCCAAAGTGGGAACTGATCCATTTCTAGTCAGAATAACTGGATGGATTAAAAAGAGAAAATCCCAAGATGCATTATATTTGTACAGGTGTGATACAATAAGGTATAGTTATTTTATAGTAATGTGTGAATTTTATAATTTTATTTTGAAAGTTTTCGTTTAGCTCATTGAATATATTTCATGAACGGTTGTTGGGTTACTTACCGTTAGGAACGGTTGGAGGTTTCTTTGTCTGCACTCTCGCTGTCGCATTATTAACCTGATTTGAAGTAAAATCTATATGAGAATACGTTTGGGTTTATACCAAAAACAAAAACATTGGCTGATTTTAAATAAACTTTATACATCAAAAAAATTATAAATTTTAAAACAGGTTTTTATTTCACAGAACAGATTATAATTGTAAGGATATGGATAGTATTCAAGAAGCGCTTGATTCAAAATCGCCAATCAGATTTTTTGTGAGATTCGAACCCACTTCAGCTTCTTTTCTAAAAGAGGAATACAAAAGTAAAAGTATTTTGAACAAACTTCTAATGTGAAAATCAGCCAATTGGATACCAGATGTCGTACAGATAGAAAAAAAAGAAGAAAAAAACTAATATGAACATTAAAATATCAAACAAAAAGAATTATTATTAAAAACTTTAATATTTAGCCGCAGACATCTGATATGTGAACATAAAATAAAGGAAACTTGGGATTTACTTCTGCCATTAATAAGGGATATTTAAGAATATTAAAGTGAGCATACTTTTCCACTCTTAACCACATTCACTCTCTTCTTAGGCGCAGACTGACTCGTCTACAAGACCACTTTTCAGCGCTTCTAGTTAAATTTAAAATGAATAGATAGAATGGAACTAAAATTTGTTTAGCAATCTTACCTCTGCGGCATTGTGACGATACGGTTCGTTCTACATTTCTCTGTGAGACACTCTCTCTTTCGATCGGCATATTAAATGACCGTCTAGAGAGTAAAGGGATAAAATAAATAAGGTTTGTTTGTGGATTAGACGCCGGCATACTTAGTGCTAATATGCGGGACCGCGGCGCGGCACGCTAGCATGACAGTAACTACAGAGCAGACGAGCGCAGGTTGCGGTGGGCGGTGGGCGTAGGAGCGGGATGTTATAAGTTACATAGTGCTACGGATGGTATTCATTGAGTCATGCACACCTCTATCTTTCTGCCCTCAACCACGGTGCCGTGAAGACGCTCTCGTGCTCGCTCCGCATCACCACTATTTGCGAATGTTACAAAACCGAATCCCTGCATGCAAGACAGACAAAACATGCATTAAAAACAGCGTCGCTCAAAAAACAACGTGCAACAAAAATTAACATTTATGCATTGCATATTCTGTTTAAATATTCTAGTGAAATATCGAGAAAATATTATCGAGTCGATTACGTTGATACTTTGAGCGTATTCTAGCTGTATGGGTACACATAAGCGTTTGGATCACAGTAATAAATTAATGTAACGTCGCTCGACCTAGTAGTCTGTACTATTGGTAGGAGAGTTTGTATCACTGTATACAACGAGTCTTAAGGATTGTTCGACACTAATTCATAGACACTACTTACTTTAATCAAAATGACAAGTCATTGTGTGAGATGTTAGCTGCGATTTGTTCTATACAGAAACTCACCGATCATGCAGTGGCTAAGATGAACTAATTGGATCTAGGAACACAGGTATACCCAAACGGACTTGATGTTCCATTACAGAGCAACCACAGTACAAAAATGAAACATCGATACAGTACTTAATTTACATTTAGATACTATTATTAAAAATAAACTAACTTTGGAATCATACCAATATTACACCTATATTATTTTACAATATAACATTGTGCATGTACTTTACAGTGCCCAAAACTAACACGTTAAACATAAGCGATACTTAGATTTATTAGATATTGATAAATATACACCTGGTACATCCTAATTAATTACAATAGGTGAATCACACAAATTACTGTCAAAATTGTCGTAAATGGCATTCAGTACGCGTTATACAATTCCGTTCAATATTATTGAATCAATAGATCGTGCTCAGACAAATGAAACTACTTACTTTCAATAAATGGTGATAACCCATAGATACAAAAAGCAGCTAGCACAGCACACAATACAGTGGAAGAGACGAGTTGTGAAAGTGGCAAACAAGTTGCTGATTGTACGAAACGCTTACACTTATAAAAGCAAATGACAGCTCTATTATTACCATTCTGAGTGCAAATACTTAACGTAAACATTAAATCTGGGCAGAGAGAAAGAGAAAGAAAAATAATAATTTACGAAGAGGCGAGGGCCCGTCCAACGCGTTACCGCGGTACCCGACCGGACTGGAACACAACGCACACAGTGCAACAAGCTCTCAGTATGTTGACAGACACAATCGAATCGATCCGACGGACGAGGAAGACACAAGTGACGTACAGCTCGGGGACATTACGTGCATTCGACTCGGAGCATTCTAAACCGGTTCATTTGTTTACATTTATTTACCACTGAATGTTTCTATCTCTTATATATTGTTATTTTCATACCATTTGATGTTTTCAAGATACATGTCTAATACAATGATCGAATATAATATATATAAATAGATAAGGAAGAGTTTTAAAATTATTCAAGTCCTATATTAGCTTCATAATGTTTCATTATTTTTTTTATAATTGTAAATATATATATTTGCAAACACAACAGCAACTGTAAGAACAAATTATGAGTTATATAGCCAAAACCGGTTAGAATTTTCCCAAGTGAAAACGAAATGTTACCGAAGTTATACGAGATAAAGCCAAACTAAGTGATGCACCCTAAAAGTTACTTCTAGGAAAATAACTTACATCATATAGTCATTGCGTTACATTATATAACATTGTGTTTCCAGGGTTCAGCAAAATATACATGCCCAAAACTAATAAAAAATATATTCCCTTGTTAGGAAGCATATGACTGAACGAATTTTTGTATTATTTATTAATAACATAGTGGACAGAAAATAGTAAGTACACTGTCAATCTAATAGACTAAATACATCAGAATGACTGATCATCCAAACTACAACATAGATGCATTAAAAGGTTTGTACATAGCAGTATATAATTGTCATAAACATAATAAAGATATAAGAAAATACAACAATATGAAGATCGAAGCAGTTTGGACGATTGTAACAACCTCATTAGTGATGAATAATAGAGCTGTCCTGAAAATATGACTTAGGAAATCAGCTGTTATAGTGACGATGCATCATTCTCTAATACTGCATATCCCAATGTGAGGCATTGAAGAAAAAATAACTTGGAGCTATTATTTAAAAGAGTAAAATACTTCTTGACATGAGCGAGCATGGACTACTTTAGGGGCGGTCACCAAACTGACACAAGGAAAGCAGTAAACACGAAAAAGCGTTCAATCCAATCAATTATTATAAAAATATTTCGATAATAACTCTTTAAATTTCATGGGAATTATCATTTACAGTGAGTTGTTTTTTGAGTATATTTGAAATGTAAAATTAATGTTGCTAAATATCAATATATTGCACCAATGACTTACTTCAGGCACATCATTTTACTGAAATTATGAAATATTCTTACATTTGAATTACAATATGGAAAGTTACTAAAATGATACACCAAGTATGTCGATAGTGCAATCAAGTAAATATAGTTCAGATTTGTTCAAAATCAGAATAATAGACATTATTATTCAATGATAATATACAATGCAATTAGAGATACTGCACCAAACATTAAAACCAATATGCTATGAGAAAGAAGTTTGTTTTAAAACACAATTATGATTATATTAACTAAGCCCATTTGCCTTCAAATTTCTGTTAAGCAAGGAATAATTAATCAAATCGCATGACTTGAAGAGAAGTAAAACTTTAGAACATATTATTATTATTAGGAAATATTTGTATAAAATCGGTAGTTACTTTGGTTTGGGCAGCGATAACTAATAATTGTTAGTAAGACCTCTTAGCTACTGCACTTCTGCTTGCCGTTATATCGTTCATTATTATAAAAGTAATTTATCGATGTTAATTTATTCCAAATGTGGTAAAGTCTAACAATACAAGTATTACAAGTCAATAGCTATGAAGTGCAAGATTGGTATATGTATAAATTAAAGGAATAATTTTATTTTTATTTTTTTAATAATACTTATTCATTAATAAATTATCAAAAATATATATTACTTGTAAATTCTAACCCTGACTTGCTTTAACGAGGTTATTAAATGACCAGGTCTGAATTTAAAACAAAAAAGAAAGTATCGTTTCGTCAGGTCTCACCTTGGCAGATGGCTTTGCGTAGCATGTTGATGAGCAGACGCACCGCGGTAGCAGTGCGTGAGATTTATAAGTAAATAACAAGAGTAATAATATCGGCTTGGTTCACCTTGACAAACATACTCGACGAGTCTGTCAGTCAAGGGAACCTTACTCTTGCTCTACTGCCTTGTTTATAATTGGAAACATAATAATGACCTTGTTAAAATATTTTAGTTATTAATTATTCCTTTAATTTACTTAAAGTTTTGTAAAGAAACAAAAAGAACACTGTATTAAACTGATTTTAGAAACAAATATTTTATAATTTTTATTAAAAAAAGTTGAGGTTAATAATTTAGGTGTTTTTTGTTTCTGAACATAGATACACTTTTAAAAAGTGGCCGCAATGAAATCTGTGTACCAACAGATTTCAATGAGCCACTTGATCTTCAGCTCAATGGCTGAAAATATTGCTTACCTTCGAGCCACGTTCATTGAAGATAATTTCTACATCAAGTATTGTGCCATATTGCTGAAAGGTAAAAAGGTTAGAAGTTAAATAGATGGTTGTTTACAACGATAACTGGTTTGGTTTTGCCATGCTTGAAGGGTATAAAAGTGGAAGAGAATACGTACCCCAAACATATTTCTAAGATCAGGGTCCCTAAATCTGAAGGGTATATTGGAGACGTGTAACCGTTTGGGCTGCGATGCTTGTGAGACGGGCACGAGTGTCTTTTCGGGCGTGCCGGCGGCATTGCCGGCGGCGACGGCAGCGCTGACGGCCGCGGCGGCCGCGTGTGCAGCGGCTGCTTGCTGCGCGACCACGGCCGCTGCTTGCTGCGCCACTACCGCCGCCGCCACACTCACTGGTGTGCTCTCTTCATTTGATTCGCCTTCGCTTTGCTGGGGATGGCAAATATTTGACATTTGTAATTATATTATTATATATTATATTTGTATTTGATCAGGAATTTAATTGAGCACTGCAGGCTGTGTAAGACAGATGTAACGACTGGAATTTCTTGAAATTACCTATGTTTAAAAGGAGCAGTCTGTAACTAACAATGGTAGGTGATTTTCACCATGGTCGAAGATTGAACACGATAGCGAGAAATTGTAGATAGGATTGACGGCCAATGTTCAACAGTGGACTGCTTATAGGCTGATGATGAAGAGTCATTGATCATCAGATGATGAAGGACTAACGGTCTAAACAGCCGAACTCAGGGCCGTAGGCAGGGGGGGGGGGGTTTGGAGGTTCAAACCCCCCCCGAAATGTGAGAAACCACAATCACAATCAGTGATAATTGTAATCTATTTCCCAGAGGAGTACTTTATAATCTACAAAAAGAACAGTACGTCTGTATTTTTGTCTAGTCTTACTTTGTATTGAATGAATTCCTGCAACCGCATTCTCTGAGGGTGTCTAACCTATCTAAGGCAGGGTGCAAAAATTTTCGAGCTCGCTTCGCTTGCTCTTTTGCATCCTGTAATGTCTTAACTCTCAAACTTTTCTGCAAGTCGAACAATTTACTTCTATTTCTGTACGAACGGTCAAAGACAAAGAAAACCTAACTTATTCGAGCGGGATAGTAAAAATTTCGAGCTCGCTTTGCTCGCTCTTGCATCCTAAATCGTCCGTAGCGGCTCCACTGGCGAACTAAGGGGGGGGCGGCAGGTCCGGTCTGCGGGGGCCTACTATGTATTCTAAATATAAATGCAGGGTGCAAAATTTTCGAGCTCGCTCTTATATTCTACTTCTTAAAGTTTACTGCATACCTGGGACCTGGGCCCCGGGCCCCCGATAATACTATTTTTTATACATCTATAAGTACCTACTCTTTATTTAACCTCTCGAAATAAGAAATACCTACTTTATTTCTTCTAAAAAAAGTTGTCAATCTAAACCCCCCCCCCGAAATGTATTCCTGGATTTTGCACGCCAGCTGCAAAATTGCAGTTTGAATGCTTGTGAGCATAACTGCATCGAAACTGCCAAACGACTGCGCAACATGCAGTCCGTCTGTTTAGACACTAACAGTTTTGATCAGAACTTCTCAATCAATCGGTAAACCCTCGATCAATACATTGGAACCAATCATGAACTAATAAATACACAGGCAAAACATTTAGCTTCGAACGAAATGAGTCTAGATGCCCCAGAGACCGTTCTTTATGAACCAAACACACCACTCTAATCAAGTGTAGGTATGTGTACCTAACTATACAGAAAAAATTCTGTAGGTTTTCGCCTAAGTCCCAATATTTATATGAAATATTTTTATAGCAAGTTGACGTAGAAACAGTTTGGTATAGTAAAAGTATTTACAGACATGGGTCAGTTATCGAAAATCATCTGTCACTCTCCGACAACATACGAGTGTGCCGCCCCATTTCACACAGCTGAGCAGGACATGAGATATTATGTTTCCCCAACCGAGAGACGGTGAATACAAGCGGTCATATTTTTATACGTTTTTCCTCTCTTTATGTATAGATTCTGTAGGTCGTACCTAAGGACTTTTCAAATTCTTGGATATATTCAAAACTGCCTACAATACAGGTACTTCTTAGGTAGTCTATCTATTAATGATTCTTTCTTTACAATCTTAAGCTCAGTATTCAGGCGAATATACAAAAAGTATTGTTGTCGTTATCCATAAATACGAGCACAATGGAAATGAAGCTTGGATATACCTACTTTGCCCCAGAAACAGACAGGTAGTAGACCTGGAAGTAGCATCCAACAATGTCGTTTTTAATAGGTATTATTTGCACATGTATAATTATAAAAAAAAAATGAAACTTACTGAGTTGTTATTTTGATTTTCTATTGAATTCTGCGTGTGTGTCTGTGGCGGCGGTTGAGGTGAGAAGTTAGCTGGCGGTAGCGGCGCAGGAGGTGGCGGACCTTCGCTCTTCACGAGCGGGGGCTGTGGCGGCGCCGTCGGGCCGGCAGCCTCGGCCTTCACTCCCACGAGCCCGTCGCCGTTGGCTGCAAACTGTGCAGCGGCCGCCGCAGCCGCCGCCGCCGCAGGGAACGGGGTCGCCATACCCGTCCCCACCATATGCTGAAATTAACAAATAAAACAACGCTATAGATACTGTTCAGTGTTCACCTATAACTACCCATATATGTGTCAGCAGAACGACATTGATCATCAAAGAATTCAGAGCTATTTATCTCAGGGACGCGGTCTAGGTAGCTTATGTACTAATTCTGTCGTAATAAATAAACCCGCTTATAGTTGACGTTTCTGGGCTGCGAATCGAAATATTGACGCGAAGAACTCGTGCCAAAACACGAGCCGCTTTGCACTGGCTCCTTCACAAACAGTAAATTCACATGGTGCCAGGGCCGCAGAGTGAATAGAACCTAGTGAACATAGGGTTAGAGACTTTTACCAGATCATTATTCTGAAAGTGGGCAACGTCGCAAATAGCTGTCAAATATTTACCTGATATGATTAATTTGGCAATATTACTGTATTGGAATTTGAAATATGGCTAACTTGTAAACTAAAATATTGATTATGAACTGCAATATACTAAAATATTGATTATGATATGCATATTAATAATAATGCATCAACTTGATGGCTTGGCCATCGAGAAGTCCTGATCTCAGCCCGATCCAGCATGCCTGGTATGAGCTCGGGAGCCTGGTCAGCAGAAGTCACAGACCACCTCCGATCACCCTTTGGGCTCTAAAACAGGCCCTGATGGAAGGTTGGTAGAATATACCCCAACATCGCCTCCAAAACCTCGTCTTCAGTATGCCAAACCGGCTCGAACTTGTAATCAGAGCCTAACGAGGCAATACCAGTTATTAAAATGTAAATAAGGCGTAAAGCATGACGTAAAAATGTTGTTTGATTTTTTTGCCCGTAAGTTAACAATGGCTATATATTTTTTAGGTTTTATCTTTTTTTAAGTTAAAAACGTTACCAATGTACTTATTAAATAATAAATTATAATTTAAAAAAATGCTATAAAACGTTTGATAATTCAAAACTCTGATTTCTATAGTTTTGGAGAAATAGCAATTGGAAAAGTGTGGTACTAACTTTTGAAGGCCAGTGTATTTGACAAGCATCTATTTGCGATGTTGCCCACTTTCAGAATAAGCGCTTTTAATTCTTTGAATATTAAGTCGGTACCTACTCAAGTCTCAACTCAAAGAGAGTTCTAAACAACGCACCTGCCTGTGTAACTTGCCAGTTACCTAGAGTTGATGCCATTATTACAATGGCAATTATTTATTTACACGTTAAAATACATTTAACGGGTGTAAACCGATATATATTTTAATTAAGTATTCAAATTAGTAGGAGTTAAAGTCGAATTTCCAACATGGCTACACAGCCTGTTGTTATTTTTAATACACACGGTCTCTCCCTTTAATTTTATTTTACGTCCCAAAAGCCTGTCGGTCGGGTAACAAAATTAAATTGCGAATGAAATCTAACAGAGAACACCCTCGGCCAGAGGGTGGCTCGTCGCCGCTGAAAAACTGTAGCCCTTTAACGTTGTGAGCTTACGTTAATTCCAGTAACTTTATCATGCATAAGCTAGTTTCTAGTAGTGTTGTACGAGGTTGTACGCTACATTGAAGCAATTTAACAGAAGAGAATACAGCAAGTACCTACTATCTACGAGCGCAGCGCCGGATACGAGAAAATTAGGAAGTGGCCATTGGACACAATTGCATAGACTGCCGGCTGACTCCGCGCTCGCTCGATCACAGACCTCGTCGCAAATTATCATATTGAAATGTTTTTGTTACGTACGAACATACTATATGCATAGGATGTCTGTCACAAATTCGTTCAACCCCGCACATGCCGTCCTTCTTTCTTTTTTTTTTTGTATTGAGAGAATGACTATAGAATTTCTACGCGGAATCTGTGGCGGAAGTAACATGAGTTAGAAACGTACCTACACTGCTTTACACACACACTAACCTAACCACGGATCCTAACTAATATTATAAATGCGAAAGTGAGTTTGTTTGTGTGTTTGTTACGCTTTCACGCTAAAACAGCTGAACGGATTTGGATGAAATTTGGCACACGGGTAGACGATGATCTTGATTAGGACATAGGTTACTTTTTATCCCGCTAGTACGTTCCCGTGGGATACTTTGCGACATACACGCGGGCGAAGCTGGTAAAATCTAGTTTTACATAAGTATGGAAGCAGTGGTGGCACTGAGGTAAAGGCTCCGACTTACGGGTTTAAGTCGTAAGTTCGAAGACAAGCAGGTACTGCACTTGGTGTAAATAATTTCATCACCACTGCTCCCAAAACGGAAAACATCGTGAGGAAACAGGCATGTTCTAGAACCATAAATTCGACATGTGACATCTACTAACCCGCACTGGGCCCGCTTGGTATAGCTTACAGCCCTCTCGAAGAGACAAAGCCTATGTCCCAGCAGTGGGAACATTAAAGGCTGAATATGATATGGCAGCCCGTTGCCCTGCACAGGGGCGATATACGAAGACAGAAAAATCTTACGGTTTTTACTATTCCCTATTTTTTATTTACTCACGACGAGTTAAGAATTCTCTCATTTAGTACATTATAATAATATTACTAAGGCAATTTAAGTATTAAGACCAATTTAATGAAGTTAAAGTACATGCAATCTTGAAGTTTTCAGTGAGCTTATGTAAATTTGTAAAACGCTAAGTCCAAAGTAATAGTTGTTTATATTTACAACAGTCAAGCAACCATTAACGGGAGAGCGGGATTAAAGGCGAGTAGGTAGCGGGCAAATCCCGAGAGCGTCCCATAGATTACTATTGTACCCGGTTCTTGTAGAAACAAATACATAATCTTCACGCCTGGGTTTTGAGATAGTACCGAGACGTACTGATGGAAACACAAATTCGTCACAATGATTTTCAGCTTTCAGCATCAAGGTCTAGTCTTCGAGAATTAGCATTTATTATCACTTATTGCACTACTACACACCCCTACGTCGTCTTACTGGTCAATATAATGCGCAGTTTACTTTTATAACTTGTCTTTATAATATGTGGAAAATGTCGTGCATTTATACACACAGTAGCTCAAATTTTGTGTAATACTGTAACGTTTATTTTACTTTATTTTATTATTTTTATTTTCCCAAAAAAAATAGACAAAATAATTTATATTTGTATCACATCGTAACTTTAACAGACACTGAAATTGAAACCCAAACTACAGCCGCCGTGCCCTTAAGTAACGCAACGACAAGAACCTTGTTAAAGTTTCATAACACCGCCTCCTACTGTAACTTGTGAAGTTTCAAATCTGTTTTTGTGTATGTACACAAAACTGAAGACACTTAATATTGCTAACTCCACTGTCAAGATTTGGTGAACTAATTTAAAGCTTGGTTACTGGATTAAAACAAACTTCCGATAACTGTTGGTAATAGGTAAGTAAGTACAGAAAATAGAAATCCTTGATAGTTGAACCTCAAACTAGAAGTATGAAATATGAATAAGTACTGCCAATTGTAGGTACTCAATTGATACGTTCGTCACGCGTAGGCCTCCGCACACCGGAACCTCATCAATAATGATGCGACACCTCGAACCCATGTAGAATTTTTTGGGATATAAATGTAAAAAGTTTGTGTAATATTTTCTAGAAATTACTTTACTTTTCGTATCTTTTTTATGTATATCTCTCCAAGAATTCCATAGCAAAAAGTTTTTTCTTTTCATGTGAATTCTCAAAGCACACTATTAATTAAGTGATACCGCACAAAGACCGCCTAACGGCTTTTAAATTCAAATCCCTTAACAATACGGTGTAATTCCTCCCTTCCTAAAAAATAACGTTTAGTGAATAGTACAATTCCACCATTGTGTCGCCTTAACAACAGGCTAGGGACTCCATTTGAGAATCAGCCGTTATCGTTAGTCGTTTTCACCTCGATAAAAAGGTTTTATTTTCAGGTAAACAAGTAGATATTATTATCTAATGTGAATGATGAAATTGGCGGTCTTTTTTCGAATATTCCGAATCATAAAACAAACCGTAGAAAAGAAAAAGATAATATTTTTGTATGATATAAGGAACCTGTGGAAACAGAAACAGGCTATAGACCAGTTCAAACAATAAGGGTTTACTGTTAACTTGGACTTAGGCGCTTAGGCATGCTGGTTGCTTGCCTCTTTAACAACTAAGAACACATCTGGAATTTGCGAGTGACTTTTATATTAAACGAGCAATGGAGCTTGAACTTGAACTCCGTTTCTGTCTGAAAAAGCAACGCGCAATTTGTTTCGGTAGATCCGGAGGCGATACCGATAATGTCAATAGTAGGAAACCAGTCAACGAGCGGTAGAAATAGTAGAAATATTTTTAATAACCCTTTGATGACGGTTGTACGACTGCTTTTATCGATTTTTAACGTCTTTACTTCGGTCAGTTTAGAATAATAAAACTCCTTTATTTTACCTTCCACATACTTCTTGGCGGATATTAAAAGTCCTATTTAATATCATACAAGACATTGTTATAGAAATTATTAAGTTAATTGCCAATAAACTAACATTTATCGCCAATTAAGTCTTGTTATTATAAACCTTCGCAGCTACGTTGGGAAAAGTAATAACCTGTGCAATATTTTGGGAAGAAGAAAAATAATAATGTCCTACAAAAGTGTGGCGATACTTATTAAACGATAGAGCCACAAGCTTACCAGCCAATAAAGGAACATGTGACTGTTAGTTATTTTTAAGACGATACGAAACAACATGAAGCAATAGTATAGAGAAGAAAGTCATTGTGCCAAGACACTCGAGACGACACACGCAAGACGGAGTGGAGTGTCTCAGCTCTTCTGCTAGAGAACGAAGGGCACTTCGTTTTTGAGTTCTAATTTTCCAACCGTGACACCGCCTCCAACACCGGTCCGAGGCGGACGATGATTTAGTACATGTGTCAAGTTGCCTTAGCACCCTCCAGATCTTGTTGCTATTTATGGTAACACGACGACACAATACTCGTGACTCATTCCGTAGCAGCGAAAGAGGCTACGTATTTATACGACAAGTCAGTAATACTCAACTAACTTCATGCATATTCTAGTCACATGGCCCAACGGCTACAACTTTATTTAAATTACGAGACGATTTTTATAGCGTAAAGTTTATGTAAGAGGACGAATGGTAGCCTGAAGAAACTACTGAATAAATGATAATTAAGTGCTGACTGCTGATTAAGTAATACAAATATGCACTATATATTAATGGTGTGTTGACATTAGAGATGAAACAAGATGGATGCTACTGAGTAGGTACCCTTTGGTTAATACTTGGAATAAGGTTAGAATAAGCAAAGCACTACACATGTGGTGGGCCTTCTTCCAGTTGTATCCGGTAGTCCTGTAAACAAACTGACTTTTTATAGAGCGCGCCTGCGATTCGTCTCGCACAACCGCCTTGGTGCTTAGTCTGGTTTGCTTCGGAAACTGTATAATGTTTGTAAACGGCTAGGCTCAGTTTATATTATCGTTTCTAAATATACCCACTAAATGGCTGTTACTAAAAGTATAGCCAAAGGTTTACTAAACAAAGAGCGTTTCAGGAGCAAGAAGACCATTTAAGTTCATTTAAATTCTGATATCGTATGGTAGGCCCGTAGGCGCTTCATGTGAAGAGCATAGATAGTGTATTACAATGGCAAAACGTTATTTAAAAGTAATTCGATAACGTCGCAGTCTTATTACGTTCAGAAGATAATAATATTTATGAACAAAGTTTTGAGTTTAAGAAAAACATTGAAGACTGAAAGCAGCATCCACGTTTCTGAACCCGTCGTAAAAGTAAGTACGGGGAGGGATATGTTTCAGACGCTGCTCAGAACGAATGTATCAATTTTGCAACTCCCACGTGTATAATGGTTTGAATGGGTACCTACTGCAATGATGGAAGAAGAATACAGAATGAGCTAAGTAGTCTTTACGATATCATAGTGAAATGTGTTAATAGTATTAATGTTGTTGTTGTTATTATGCTTTATGCTTATGTAAGAAATGCATTATGTACCTATATACAAGCTTTCATGTTCCTTCATTATTGTTTCTGATGGAATGTTTTAGTGAATCAGGAACATAGGAACATGCAATGTGTGGTGATATCGAAATGTGATATCATTTCAAAGACTTGTTACATATTTTTTTTTTTTAGAACAGTAACTAAATTGGGTAGTATGAAATTAAGCGTGAATTCAAATAATAAACATAATAAAAATGTTCGAAAATGTAAAATTATAAAATTTCTTTCCGTATTACTATACGGAAAGAAATTTTAATGCAACAGTGCATGTATCATTATTTTAGTACAATGTAGATATCAGTAGCAGAAAATGCGGCTCCGTGGTAAACAGAACCATATTTTATTCGAGTTGAATGTGCAATGAATGTCTTGAAATATGTATATCCAGGATCTTCCTTCTGAATAAATCTGAAATTGAATTCAACTAGTCCTGGCATTTCCCTTATGCATCATGTCGTCTACCTGTACCTACGACATGATGTACTCAGTGGAAATACGTAAAATGGGCTAAGGAACGTTCGATTGAAAATTCCAAGAGCAAGTCCAGTCGAGCAACCATAGAAATGTAATGTGTTGTTAAAACTACTTGTTATAAAGCTATCCTTAAAACTTGAATGTTCGAATAGGACGAGGCGCGGGCTGATTCACAATTAGGCAATTATACGAGGAGCGATTAAATGTAATTGAACACGACACAAGTTACGGGCAACGCACGGAGGGACACTTGTTCAAAACATGCGTCATCTCGAACAATATTAAACATCTGGATCTGGACCGCTAGTTGAGATATCTTTGTATTGTTCTAAAATAGCAGTTATTTCTTTTTTGCGTATGTACACATGGTGGCAACTGAAACGTGCCAGTCGCTGAAATTAAAGTATTAAGAATACGTAGCAATGTTTGTAAAATAGCGATCAATGAAGTAAATTCGTGCAGTTATTTTTAGAAATCGTTAAATTATGATTTACGATACTTCTACGTAGGTTAAATGTTTCATTGCTCCTCAATGTACGTTCTTGTAAATGCAGTTTTCAGATAGTAAATAAAAAAAATATTTTAATGATTGGAAGGTGACGATTTTATTAGAATAGGAATGTTGACTGAGAAAAAAAAATAAAAACTATTTAGTCCGTCAGTCAGATAATAAAACTATATTAGACACGTATTTTTTACTTTATCATATTAATAAAAAATGGTTTAGATAAAACGCATAAAAGTTGGAGAGTGGGGGCTCGCTACGTCACAAGTCAGTATAAAATCTACTGGGGAGTGACGTCATGCCACATTTTAATTCAATATATTGCCGTAATCTTTTGATTACGTAAAAAAATAATAAATAAGTGTCCAATATTTTTTAATAATCTTTCTGACGGATACATTTTTTTTTGTCAACTACCCTATTGTTTGCATCATAAGTTCATAACCCGAAGATAAAGAAATAGCCGTGTAAGCATATTTTCTATTCTTATTCTTATGCAAAAGTAATAAGAATAACATAGTTCTTATTAATACAAAAACCACACCCGATGACCAATTAAAATATGATACCAATATAATTATAAAACATGAAGTACTTAATCAACGTGTTTTTCCGCTTACAGAAAACCAAAAACGGGAACTTTAGGATGTAACTAAAGAATACAATCCCGGGATCCCGAATTCCGTAATCCCGGGATCCCGACGGTTTTCTGACCCCGAAAATCCCGGAACTGTATAAGGCTAATCCCGGGATTTTCGGTATTGCCACAAACAGCATTTATTTTGCATTCCGTAGTCCGTTGCGCCATGAAAATGACCATGCCTGGAATATTGTCACTTTACTCTAGAGCTACCAAAAACTAGAAGCTAAAAAAAAGGCTGAAAAAATGGTCATAATTACCATTTATTACATAACGACAAAAAAACATATGTACTACAAAATAAATCGGGGTTGGCAAATAGTATTAGACGTGAAATAAGCCTGTTTGAAAATTTAAGAGTTCGTGGATAACTTTAGAAACAGCATTTAAGTATTTATTGTCAATTTTTTTCATTTGAGTCCAATTAGAAACCACGTAGTCTAATCCCGGGATAGCCCCGGGATCCCGGGATTACGCATCAAAAATCCCGTAATCCCGGGATTGAAAAATATGCTCGGGTGTTGTATTCTCTAGATGTAACTCTTCGTAACGTAACTATATGTAACGTTATTTCTAGTCGTTTTATCTTATTCTCAACTTCAAGCCTATGATACGAATAACGGCTCGTCATATTTCTAGATATATTTTCCCGGCTATTTGCTCCGAGAAGAGTTCAAAGAGTTCAATAAACCTCTATATTTAGCTGATGTAAACTGAACAGCATTAGCGCTTTCTACAAAAGCGACGATAAGTAAGTAGTAGGTAATAAAATTATGCGCTGTTTAACGAAGAATTAGAGCAGTGATGCAGCTGCAAGTTCAGTTAACGAGGAAAAAATCATCGAACTAAGTGCAACTTTCAATACCCGATTGATTGATCACCTAAGTTTTGAAAGACGTTAGTGTGATGAAAACTAAATGAAGTTTATTAAAATTTTAATATACAGCCTTAGTTTTTGTTTACTCTAAACCTCTTAAGGGGTCCTTGCACTCATCATTATGAACAACTTTCACCATGGCACCAAAACTGAAATCGCGAAAAAAAAATCAGTTGTTCCTTAAAATTATGTTCTCATATCTCGTCAAAATGTAGTCTAGTACAGCAGATTTCTTTTTTCGCGATTGCAGCGTTCGTATATTTTATATTCGTGTCCTGAATGGAAGTGGGAACCATTATGTGATTATTAAATTAACAGATTAGGATATGAACAGCTGTAGTTAAGTAATTAATCTAACCATGCTTTCCTTGTACACATGTATTGTTTTTGTTATCATAACGATGAATTTGACCAATACGTTTATCGCTACTTCAATAAAATTGTGTTCTCTACACATTACATCATTATTCGGATCAATTTCCAATAATAATGAACAAACATGAGGACAATTCAAACATAATTAGATACCTAGTTATCATGGTAATAATTGTTCACAAAAGCGTGGATTAATGACAAGCCGCTTCATTGAAGTGTGTGGACTGTGGATGTTGGTGTTACTCCCTGTACCTCCTCCCTCCACCCCCCTCACGCTGCGCCCGCGCCCCCCGTATGCCACCCGCGACCCGCCTACTACCCTGACACCCTCACACTGAACAGATGCTGAGTCTGATCTGAGTAAACACAAACACAGACCCCTTTTAAGCCGAGACGGCACGATAAAACTACACAATGAAAATAATGATATCCCTTGGCGTTTAACTGAAATGTGCTATGACAATGAAAATGTCCACATAATTTTCTGGTCTTTGATAATAATAGAACAGGAAAGTAACAAAAGCTTTTTAAATACAAGTTTAATCGCGTTATCTATTAAAATAAACGTAAAATACCTAATTAAAGTGTACAATGGATGTCATAATACAAAATATTTGAGCTGATACTGGGACAGCGAGTACTCTAATAACAACATTTTCCTTCTCGTCTACTACAATTAATTAGTTATTTCGGAATATTTTATAACTAGTTAGTCTGCGGTATTAGTGTGTATTTTGAACTATTTCAGGTACCGATTCAAGCATAAAATTGAAAATGTTGCATAAGACCATGTAATTTTTTTAATGATCACATGATTTTCACGCGATAGTTTGTCGTCATATGAATCACCATCATGAGTAATAAGAGTTCATGGAGTTCAATTCGGAGAACTATTGGGTTGCTTTGCTAAGTTGCTAACACTTTGAAACAGAAACGTGACTTTACAAGCTGAATTCTTCATGTTGAGACATTTTCAAAAACAGATTTAATTAATTTTTACAAGATTTCCTAATATCGTGGTGTGATAATCATCGTGCTCGATGAGCTCGTGGCTAAGTAATAACAGTCGCACGGGTCGATCCATCAGGTTAAGCTACGCTTGCCGGGGTTGGTCAGTGGATGGGTGACCATCTTTACATACCGAGACTCCTCCGTGCCTCGGAAAGCATGTTAAGCCGTTGGTCCCGGCTGTCATTCGTGGATCTTTGACAGTCGTTACGAGTGGCCAGAAGCCTGAAAGTCTGACACCAGTCTCTTACCAAGGGGTATCGTATTACCCAGTTACTGAGTTGTGGAGGTCAGTCGCTCCATGTAAAATACTGGTATTCAGCTGCATTCGGTTAGACTGGAAGCAGACCCCAAGTCCCCAACATAGTTGGGAAAAAAGGCTAGGCAAATTGATTGATTTCCTAATAGACCTATTGTTTCATTCTGTCTGTTACATAATATGTGACAGACAGAATATAATGTATTTAGTATGGGAAATTGATCTACGAATTTTCTTCTATGGCCCACGAAGTCGAATAATTAGGGATTTTCAATCCCTAATTATTCGACTTCTGTATTTTCTAATGTCTACTGAAACGTCTGAAATTTGATACCGAAGTTTTGATTAATAAAATAATCTTACGAACGGCCACATTGTTCATAATGTAGTGCATATGTAGAGAAGGGTAGTTCAGTTTAATATTTCAAATTTTAAGTGAACACTCCCAGATTTGCGTCCGGGATTCGCCCTCTCAGACGTGGATAGAGCTTGGGTTTAAGCGGGATTTCTTCTGGTGAATATTATTTTGTATTAATATTCAACAGTTTGCAGCGGCGCTACGTGACCGGGCGAGTATTTACAATGCTTAGCGAAGCGCGCAACCCAGCCTCCGCCCGGCCACCCTAATGCCCGCTACCTACACCGACATTATGCATATGAATGATCTTGACGGTTCGCGATAAAGATTAACGTTATTTAAGCACCGAATTATCTATTACACTCATTTACTAGACTGGAGATAATCGCACATTCAATTTTAGTAGTGCTAAACTGCTAACACATGAGCGAGCTTAGGATTCAGTGTAACGACTTACGAGTAGGTAAGATATATCGTAGCAGCGTATGTAACACCGAATCCTACAAAATATACAAATTACTACCTAAATAGTAGTAATTAGTAGTATTCTCGTGTAGGTAGATCGTTTGCAAATGCGTGCATTAAGGCCACAGCAGGCCACGCTGGGAACGAAGCTAAGTTCGTTTAGTTTTGCCACGGTAGATTTGCTCATGTAGCTACCGCGTCTTTTCATGCTTTTCGTAGTTCGCGGTGTTAACCGAAGCATGCAAACACGCGGTAGCTGCATGAGCGAAGCTAGCTTAGCTTCGTTCCCAGTGTGGCCTGCGCTTTATTCTGTGTTTACCTTGACCTTATTTTTGATCAAATCTTTCGTAGTAGGATGTTCACTGAAAAGTTTCTGTAGATACGTATGCCATCACTCAATAAATTATTGTAAGTAATTGAAAAATGAATGATGCTAAATCTATGAACAACTGATTTGTGAATAGCCCACAGATATAAGCTACGAGTTCTACAGATAAGTAGCACAAATTGACTTCACATAATGATAATAAATTACCCGCATTTTATTCTAGCGATAAAAAACATTAGGTTTTATCATTTGTCATGTTGTAACAATACGCAGATTGTGTTGGGTGAATGCGACCCGAATCCCGACCCCACTTAGAATGCTGTGCGTACATGTATACAAGGCCGATCTGAGGGCGTCACTCGGTAATGTCCTCGCAACAATGGAGATGGGCATTCAGAGCTCACTCGTAAACGGCGGGAATAGCTCTCTTCCGGGCGCTGCAGCGACGGCAGCCGCGCCACTCCGAGCCAATATCCGTGTGAATACCGCTCTATTATGTTGTATCACTGATACACAGCAAAAACATTACTATTATACTTATGTTTAAGTGAAAATACAGAAACTCTAAAGAAAAATTGAGCGCAAAATGAAATACATTCTGATCAAAACATGCAAAGATGAAATAAACTGGAAAATTAGAAAATTGTTTTTACTTATGAATTTTCAATGATAGGTACTGGCAAAAGCGTGTATTATTTTTAATCTAGTCGAGCACTAGATTAAATTCTGGAAATGATAAATTCTATAAAAACTGAGGATTTTCTACCGGAGGATCTTTCTATCTTTGGTATTTGCCTCAGTTTCGGCCGAAACTGTACCGAACCTTCGGTCGGTCACTAAAACTGATACAACCTATTTTAATTCAAAAATTATAGGTCGAAAAGTGAATGACTGGTCGTAGGAGCGATAAAAGTGCACTGTCAATATTTTTGGTCCCATAAAAGTGTGGAATACTATCTCGAGCGGCAATTTACTCCGCAATGCTTACACTATAAACCGCAACCGCTCTCATGTCGTATGATCTATCTTCGGTGAATTATTTTGGGTATGTATCTCTACATGCGCGTGTGTATTCAGATATCGATTTTCAAAATAGCGCTCGCGAAATGATGCTGTATTTGAGCCTAGATTATCGACGTAGTGATATTTTTTAAATTTTCATACATAGTAGATGTCTAATGACTAATGAGTACTGATGGAAGTTTGTAGTAAGAAGAAAGTCGTAGTTTAAAGGAAACATCAATGAGAATTGGGATTTGAACTTTCGGTTGAAAACCACGAAACATTGTGGTTCAGCATTTTTTTAAATTCAATAAATACCCTTGAGAGTAAAATAGGGGATCAAATATTGTATGATTTTTTAAAATTAAATTAATGAGTATTTGGGCTTTCGGCACTTAATACTTTCGGTTCAAAATATGAACACGTGTTTCATTCAGAATTTACAAAGATTCTACTGTAAAAGGGGTCAAATGGGGAATGATAGTTTGTGGGAAAGCCCGAAATCTACCAGATAAAATAACTGGCAAAGTGCTGTTAGGATAAGGATCATATTCATAACTTTCAGGGCCGCTTTAGATCCTGAAACTACAGATATAATTGTACAGATTGATGAAAGATAACAGTTGAATGATTGAAAGTTACAAGCCCGAACTGAGCGTTTGGCTACAGAATGAATGGTTTGGGTTGGGTTCACCCCTTCTACCGTAGTTTTCGTGTTCGGTTGCACACGAGAACCCCGAAGAGCGGGGATCATTTGACTTGGCCCAGTTTGGCTTAGTACCTACCTCTTTCTGAGCCAAAATACCTACATTATTTCGCCAGCTGGAGAAGCCATTCTAAAATTAAAATACGTATTATTTTATGGTTTAAAACAGCAACTATGCTATTCCACGTACCTACATAACTGTAAATCAACCAGTAATTTGCTGTATGTAATTCTCTCTCGTTTTTATAGGAACGACTACCTACTTAAGAAAATTCTGTGAGTACAATTCTCATTTTCCCGAAGAAAATCATTTAAACTTTAATTACCTTGCCGTTCTTAACACGAAATATATAGGGTGACTGGTACTTAGTGACCGATACTTAAACACGTGACTTTACTCATCATTATGATCAACTTTTACTATGGGGCAAAACCCGAAATGGCGAAAAAAAATCAGCCGTTCCCTACATTTTATGTTCGCAAAATTCGTCTGTATGAAACAGCAGATTTTTTTTTCGCTGTTTCAAGTTTGGTCCCATAGTAAAAGTTGTTCATAATGATGAGTAAAGTCAAGTGTTTTAGTATCGGTCACTAATTACCAGTCACCAGAGCAAATTTCCAAAATAAGAAATAAATAAAATTTATTATCGATTTTAGGGCGGAGGGTAACTGCCTCACAATAGGTACACCTATAAGTACATCATCAATAATTCCCATCTCCATTCGTCCCCCACACGTCGGTCTGCCGCTCAACGAATTACCGGAATCAATAAATATTTGATTACATTTTGAACGGCATTTTAGGGAGAACAGAATGTGTCAATAAAGAAGATTCCAAATTCACATTATTTACTTTGGGTACATATATTTGTAAATTCCTGCGGTGAATATAACCTATCCCTGTTCCTTGTATCCTTTGTTTAATGTTCGCCACAATTCATTACATTTCAAAATGTGTACGCATACAGCATTAAAATTTATAGGCAGACATGGTTTCTCAATTTTACGACATGCGACACAACATCAGTCAATAAACTCAATTTCCTTTAGTCCTGTGAATAGGCCTCTTTAACTAATAAATATTATGGATCATGCACTCTCCCAGACATACTTCTTCCGCTGTGCTTTTGAGTGTGACAGAAATGAAAATTAATAATGGATTGGAAGTCACAGGATGAACATAACATGCAGTTAGTAAGCACTGTACGATGCGCCTGTTAGTTATGTATGCAAATCAGGCACGCGTATGGCAACTTCACGTCAATACGAGTTGCTATTCACACGTCATATTATGATATCGTTGCTAGAAGATATCTATCGACAAAAATCATTACCAAGAGTGTCTATTCTATTTTTTTTGAGCGCAGATTACGATCAAACGTGTTATACTGGGAGTGTGGTATAAATTTATCAATAAAATAGTACCTAATAAAATTATTGGATAGGTCAAATTAATTAGCGAAAGAATAACTGATTAAATAGGTACTCAATTATAAACAAAATAATATAACATTTTATTTATTATCGAGACCATCTAAGTATTTAGACAACATAATTTCACAAAAACAAACAAGATATTGGAATATAAAAATGTGTTTGCTTTAATTAATAACTTGTTAAAAAATAAAATGTATTTACATTACTACTAACAACGAATTTTTTTTTTTTTTTTTTGTAAACATTCCAAGAATTGGTCAATTATAGACTCTGTAGGCATTTCGCGAATTAGTCATTCCTAGACTAAACCACTAAATTGTAATTAGGTACACACGGCTACACATCAAGCTATACATTTCCAGTATAAGCTGACCTCGCACTGTACATAAATCCTTTACAATGCGATATCAGCATAAAGCTGTTTTCAGACCTTTACGACCTTCAGAAACTTCACGGTATAACAAAAACCGGTGTCGCGTCGCGCGACAAATCGCGCTGATCTGAAAACAGCTTAAACTGGAAATGTATAGCTTGATGTGTAGCCGTGTGTACCTACTCCAAAAAGTAAATTAAATACCGGCGGCGGCTAGTCTACATTATTTATAATTATATAGTCCGACCAGGTTTAGTAGGCTGCAACATTCCTGATCCGAAAGAGTTCCGTTCCATGCCGGGCAGAAACAGATAATATGGCAACCACGTATTCTGCTTTATATTTAGATCAATGTAAAGTAATGTACGCTTGGCTTTGAGTATTCCTGATCGTGAATCAGGCTAAAGAAATTAATGGAATGCTGTCCGTACTAAATAGGCACCAAACAATTAGTCTGAGTCCGACCGAATTTCGCTTTCGGCATTTTTCGACTGAAATATCGATTCGGCAAATTTCGTTTCCGGCCGAAAATAAAACCGTTTTCGGTCGGACAATCTCCAAAATATTAGAATATGTACAATCGATTATACCTATACGATACCGCTGCATATTTCGATTTCAATGCCGTAAATGCTAGGAATCATTTCCCGGAAAATTTTACAATTGCCGTTTCAATGGAAAATCTAGAACGCCTTCGTTCAAGCGTTAAAAAATGATGGTGTATTACGGAGGAAAACAGAACGTTGACGTTGGTTGCATCACGGGGCGTTCGCTCGGTTCGCCGAGCCAATCTCTTTGAAACTGCACCCGAGGTCTACCCTATTTAACGGACCGCCGATCTCGTTAATTAAGCGTTTTCAATTTATATGCCACATTTTATATACAGCTTACAGTTACATACATAATGCGACGAAAATACAGCAATGTTTGACACTTATGTAAAATCACACGATTTGTTAACGTGAAAATTCATTCTTGATGAAAAATGTTGCTGTAATTATTAACTAAATGAATTTTGAAGCCGATTTTTTTTTTAAAGTGAAAACTTCTTTAGGCGCTTCGAGCACTTTTTCGGTGAACAATAATCATGGAACTCGCGTCATCGTCACCGAAGGCGCGTTGGGCACTTTTTTGTTGACAGCGCACTCTGTTTTATTTTGTTGGAATTTTTTTAATGGAGCTACAGTTTTCGTTCTTGTTCTGACAGCAAAGCACATAAATTCCTGACATTTTAGTTAGATGGCGTTAATTCGTCGTCGTCCCCGAAGACTGCCCCGCATGTTTTTATGTACTTAGGTGAAAGTTATTTGTGAACCATGTTCAGGAAATACTTAATGCCTACGTAAACAATTTGCTGTTTCAAAAACTGTGCTGTTATAAATATGTCACATAGACATGGAGCATAATACATAATAACAAGATAGATACTTCTTCGAATGCTATATAACTAAGGAATTTCTCCCGGCGCACGCAGGCATCTCACGCGAATGGTCACGCCACGCAACATAACATGGAAAGTAGGTATAGATTTTATCAAATAAGGTTGTTGACGATTGACTGTTGGTGCTTTTAATAAAATAAAACAGAAATCACAGTTCAGGGATTTTTAACAATGTTGACTTAGCATTCAAATTAATTAAACGATGCAAAATATGGTACAGAAGCAAATGAAAGTCTAAATCTATCTATTTATATAAAAAATCAATTGCCCTGCATTAGTCTCGCAAAAACTTGAAAATGGCTAAACCGAATTGACTAATTTTTTTTTTTGTTTTGTTCGCCTTAATAGAGGGGTGGTATAGGAAAAATTTGTTTTGAAAAAACCCAAACGTACAGCCGAAAAATTGAAATGTTGTCAGGACTACGTCTGACGGGTCAGCTAGTCGTCAATAAATATCATATAGAATTAAGCAATGAAAGCAACAAATTGAAGCGATGGGTATCCTGCGGCTACGCCTCCTGGTCCATATTTATTATCAAAATATTCTTGAGTAAACATACTGTCATGGTAGTGTCAAATGATGTAAAGAAATTCCGACAGTGTGACGGCGCCCATCTTCGTCCGCTGCGGCTAGTAATCCTGGCTGACGGGCTATAAGTGGGCCGAGCACCTGCCCTATTTTTTTTATTTTTTTTTTTTTGGGTGGGAAATCATCCAATGACTTCTCCCGCTCTGGGCGGAGCGGAAGGGCGTGTCAGACTTTTACTGACTAAAACCCACCCGTGTTCCTTCCCTTACCTAGACCAGGGCCACGGTTTCCCCTTAGGACTTATCCGCAACCCAGGTGGTAGGCATCGGCCCTGACGGACCCCTTCAGCTTCGCTGACAACTCTTTGAGGCGCGCGTGGAACACTACGCGCCGTCGACCCGGGCTTGGTCCTGATCGGACGGAGAGCTACCCATCACTCTCCGTCCGCAAGCCCGCGCCTACGGTGGCCGGAAATCGGCGATCGATTCCCGACGCCCGGGGCGTCTACTACCGCGGCGGCTAGGGGCTCGAGGGAGCGACCTTAGTCTCTGCCTCTCTCGCCCCGCCTCCTCCTTTACGAGCATTACTGCTTCGCAGAAGGAGGTGACAGCCTGCCATGCCCTCTCACTCCGCACCATGGCCTGGACCAGGGCCGGACGTGAGAGGTCACTGCCGCCGATCGCCTGCACGAGGACACGGCGGTGCTCCACCCAAGCCGGGCAGACCTCCACCGTATGCTCCACCGTGTCCTCCGGGCGATCCACGCAGTGGTGACACCCGGGCGTTTCCTCCTGCCTGATCTGAAACAGGAACCTCCCGAAACTACCGTGTCCGGTGAGGACCTGCGTCAGGCGGTAGGTGAGGGCGCCGTGGCGCCTCTCTAGCCACTCCTCAAAGAGGGGACTTATCGCCGCAATTGTGGCGTGCCCAGATCTGGGTTGCGACAATCGCACTCTCCAAGCCGCCATGAGATCCTGCCGGAGCTCTGTCCGCTGTGCCGTGACTTGTCGCGGCAGCGGAGTTACACCCCGGCGCTTCATCTCCTCGCGCCACTCCCAGATGTGGGCGAGGACTTTCGCCTCCAGATCCCATGGCGGCGTTCCGGCAAGGAGGCTCGCTGCCTCGCCGGAGATCGTGCGGTATCCCCGCACTATCCGGGTGGCCATGACCCTTTGGGCCGCGTGCAACCGGCGGGTTGGCTGCAGCCTCAAGGTTGGCGCCCACACCGGCGCCCCGTAAAGGGCCATGGACCGCACGACCCCCGCGTAGAGCCTCCGGCAGGAGGCGTTTGGACCCCTTAGATTGGGCAGAAGCCGCTTCAAAGCAGCCCCGGCCCGCTCCAGTTTGGGAGCCAAACGTCGGAAATGCTCCACGAAGTTCCATCGACTGTCGAGGACGAGTCCCAGGTACCTCATCGTCACCTCGACGACGATGTGAACCCCTCCTACCGTTATTTCGGAACCCGACGGTGGCGCGTTCCGAGGGCCATGAAAGCACATGACCTCGGACTTGTGCAGCGCCACCTCGAGTCCCAACTGCCGGATCCTGTCGACGATTGTCGCACCTGCCCCTGAGACACAACACTATCACTTCACCTACGGGAAATATTGATCTTATTTGAGCTTGATTAACTTTGTCGTTGTCGACGATGCTAATAATACCCAAACTCTGGCACCGGTCCAGGCGAGGTCTTAATGGTACTTCGATACACGATAATTTTCAAAGGTGACACACTATAATATATTTGATTCGATTTGATTCATTACAGAGATAGAGATGACACTATATTTCACAGTGTAAATGTACATCCACGCCTGTATGTAAATTAGTGACACCCCAATTACCGTTAGAATCTGTGCGTATGTTGGTAGTCATACCGCAACCACGCTAAACTGCCCCATGGGCCTTCTTAACAACCAGGCGTTTACAAAGCTGAAGTCACGAGTCAGTACAGCATTGTACTCAAAAATTATTACTGAAAATACTAGCTTCTTTTGACCATTTTACATACTATAACGAAGCTGAAAAACATTCAAATGTATTCCAGAATTATTCGAGGGCAATATTCCAATTTAAACTCCGCATACCGAACGTCAACAAAAATATGCATTCGATGCATATGAACTGTATGTGTAAGTTGGAAACTCAACGCACTACTATTAATGTCTGCATATAAAACCAGATATGCAGGTTACGCACAAAAATATTCGCGATTAACAGACAGGTAGTACAATCGATTAAATATTTAAAACTTGTTTGCATGCAAAGCGGATACTTAAGTTTAATAATGTCTTGATTCTTATACGAAAACGTTTGGTCGTCAACACTTCTTAAGAATACTGAGTACCTTTTGTTTTTATAATGCGCATAATCAAGTCAGTTTATGATCCTAATAAAATAAGACCAGAAGAAACACTATTAACAAAACTGTTCTTCTCAAATATTACCGTAGCTACAAATACGACGATATAAAAAAATCGTGTGTCGAAACATCAATAGAAAAGGTAAATAAGTAAGTAATGAATAAATGTGTGTTATGTAATAAATAACATTACGTGTACAGATCAAAGCGTGTCTGGTGTCTCGTAGCAGACTCCTGGCCTATGTCAATGTCACTTGGAGATTGAGGCAATTTAATTTATTTATTACATAAGGATTTTGATGAGATTACACTAACATGCATAGTTAATATGAATACTGGATGAAATGGAAGCGTCGAATGGATAGCGAGACAGTAGGACTAAAGTCGTTTAAAACAAAGAAGAATGCTAAGTCCAATTAGAGTTTATAATGCTACAAAATATGTAGCATTTCAAGTGCTACGGTAAAAGGACTTGTGAAAATACTACCATATACCTACTCGTACGTGAAAAGTCTGAAAGAAATCTTTTGTAACGCGCCGCACATACCTATTAACCTTGAATTTTACTTGGTCTCTAAGGTCGTGTTCATTTTCACTTAGCTATTGTTAATGTAATTTTCTTCTTTTTGTGCGGAGATTTCCTTGATAATATAATATCATACACGTAAGCAACCACTATTTAGACGCATCGCAATTAGTTATCAAGTAGGCTAGGTTTTGCCATAAATCTACTAGAAAAGATGAACACATTTAGGTTTATCTAATAGAAGCGAAACATTAATTTGTTGATCTAAAATGTTTTGATCTACTACTACAAGATCATAAAACTAAGAAGACCTGGGATAATTATATAAAAACAAGAATCGAACTGTAAAATATAGAGAATTCGGGTTATGCCTTATTCATGCCTTATTATTGTAAAATGTTAAATTTTATTTCTCAGTTAGTTTTAATGATGGTCTGGCAGTTTGAGAAGTTGATGCGGCCTACTCAAATGTCCTTTCTTTGGTATTGTTCGTCGAGTTGAGCTCCTAAGTTCTGAGTTGAGCTCCACGATTACTGACAAATGCTTGCACTGACTGGACAGGTCCACTCAAATCTGTGTGGTTCTTTCCTCAAAAGACCATTTCAGACACTAATCTACATGATTCTCATGTGTCTTGACCAAGATTATGTCTGGACTTTAAAAGAGACCTCTGAGTTTGTTTCGGCCTTTCTTCTCAGAGTAGTCAGTTAGGAAACGCCAACCTCATTTAACTTATTTTTAATATGTGTAAAAGTGATTCCGATATCCTATTTACAGAGTAAACAATTTCATTTCATTTGTACCGCGAAGTACTTACAATGTATGGCGTACTATGGAATTAAATGTAAACGATATAGAAGAAAATTAACCTCGCGCATAAGAACAAGAAAAGGAAGCTTAAAAGTACTAACTATTATACGATGTTTAAAAATGAGGGTCGGTCGTGCGGGCGAGTGAGTAGGCGTACCTCGTTTAGTATAAATCGAATTGGCAGACATGAAATGAGATCAGCTAACTTACGGTTAGTAAATTATAAACTAGTGATCATTCAGACATATTAAATGTGAATGCATCCACATGCGTAAGAGTAGTGCTAAAATAATAAACGGTAAATACCAGCAGGGTAGGTGTTCCTGTATCGATGACATTGCCGTTACTCACCTGAAATAAACAAAACTCACTAAGTGACTTCTAACTTTGAATAGGTGATGTATTTCATGAGGATATAACAAGTCGTTCATGTGACATCGTGAATTTGTGATAACGTAACCGATGGAATGAATCGATGAGACGGTTCTGTTGATTTTGTGTATCATAACTTCTTCAAATAGTTTAATCTTATCAGAGAGCTGACAATAGTGTCTGATCTTGAAGTAAACATCGTTAAGCAACGGCTTCGGGTGGATGTTACGTTACATTAAAATCTACCTATTTCAAAATAACTAGAAGTTAGAGTGATTGCACAACTAAGGTATGCATAATATGTTCGCAACCCAAATAGAGTTGGTAGTCTTTATATGTATAGGAATAGGTGTCAAGTTGAATAAGTGATTAATGATTACCAAGTTACCCTGCCCGGATGTGTACGGCTGATAGCGGTTTGACTGGCTAAACTTTAATATTGACCACTAATTGATAGGACTAGCTAGACATAATTTATGAATCAACATCGCCACTAGGGCATGCAATTATCCGCCCATTTTACTATTCGAATATTTCGGATACTGCCAGACAATTATTCGAATATATTCGGATAATATGGATATTTTGGATACCATTGTAAAAGAGGTAAATCAAACTTATATTAGTTTACAATCGACATTTTTATTACAAAAACTCCAACAATCGTTTACTAAAGTATATCAATTCGCACTAAAAGCAAAATCTGTCCGATCTGTCATTGACAGATACGAGAAAAGAAAAAAAAGAAACCCACGGGTTATCTACCAATGGTATAATAGATCGTGAGCTGGTCAAATGCTATCTTTGTTAAGATGGCTTGAACAATTGAAAGCACATTAGATGAAGACTGGAAGTCTTACAAAATAGTGCTTGGTAATAAATGAGACAAAATCACATCACTGACATTGCTGATTGTCAAAGTATCACGAATGACATGTACTTTCATCGATTCCCTGAATATGAACTATTTTCTGTGCGTTTCGGGTCATTCAGTTCTCGTTATCGCGATTGTGCAGTCCTATCTTCCGTTACGACATATATGTGAAACTTTGAAAAACCCAATCCGGAAAGTCCTCTTTAGGAATACCTCCTAAAGAGGACTTTCCGGATTGGGTTTTTACGGTCCAGGCAGGAAACGAATTAATGCAAATCATGAATGCCGAGAATCATGATGAGGCCTCTGCTCCACATTCCTACTTCCCATATCAATCTGATTTTGGGTTGGTTACCAAAACAGCTTATTCAAGTGTAGCAAATCCTAACCTTTTCTTTATGTTTCATTTAGCAGGCACTCTATTTTGGTTCTGTGAGATCTCGTCAAGCAAGACACCATACCGAGATGAATCTAGAGAACAACACTAGTAATCAAAGCCATCATTCTTGCCAATGCCTTTAAAGTAAATGCCATGCTTGTCAAAGCATTCACTGTTGATGGTTAACCTGCAGAGTCCTTTCGATCTCTTTGCTTATTTTCTCTGTTAAAGTAAATGATATTTCAGTTTCTGCTGCTTGTAATCACTGAGTGCTACGTCATCACCATCGCTGTCGTCAACTGAAGTCGAACTCAGTGCAAAAGCACTTAAAAAAAAAAATCTCTTCTAAATTTTCTCTATGATGAATCTACATAGTAATTGTGTCATTAGATGGATTTTTGAAGATATAGCATGAATTGTCACGATTGCGAATACCTATTTTATTAAAACACAACGTTAAGTAAGGGGGATGCGCTAAGATAGCCCGCGAAATTCAAATTTTCATTCGTCTTCTGCAATTTGCAGCTCAGTGTCAGGTTGTATGTTGATTTAAATATGATTCGCGACCGTAACAAATATGGTTTTACAGAATTATAATCATTAGAATTAGCAATACAACTCCATAAGTTAGCAAAAGTGTCAAATGTCATGATTTCATGAATTAGTCATTCAATACAGTTACATGAACTTAGAGAGTTGTATTGATGACTTTTATGATTATAAATCTATAAATAAACATTTGATACGGCCGCGAATCATATTTAGAACCACATTCAACCTGATACTGACCTGCACCCTAATTACGAAACGCAAACTCAATTTTAAATTGAAAACAATTGAAAAAGATTGCCAGTCCATTGCTTCATAAGTTCGACAAAAAAAATTAAGCAGATTCTTTTTGTCGAACTTATGAAGCAATGGACGGACAATCTTTTTCAATTGGTTTCAATTTAAAATTGAGTTTGCGTTTCGTAATTAGGGTGCGGCAAATTGCAAAAAACGTAAGAAAATTTGAATATCGCGGGATACCTTGGCGCATCCCCCTTAAATTTTATATTATCAGAAGGAAAATGTAACAAAACTAACTATCCGTATTATCCGTTTTATCCGGATAGTAAAACAAATATTATTCGGATAATATTTTCGACGGATATCCGGATAATTCGGATATCCGGATATCCGAATAGCATGCCCTAATCGCCACTGAAAGCCTCACAGGTTTAAAAAATGAAGCGTATACAAATAGGAAACTTGTAGCACCTACCGGGAAAACATACATTAAGTTGTATAACCTAGTAAATAATGATTACGAAAGAGAAGTTACTATACACGACTCGTTAATGTACCCTGCTGAAAGCGAGTACCACTAGTACTAGCATCAATACTCGTGTATCAGTGTAGAATATTTCCAGAAGAAAACAGTAAGCTAGGCAAACAAAGAAAGATGTTGGAATACGATCCTCTAACTATAAATATAAAAGTTGTAGCCTTTTGCAACATTTTCCCATTGCGAGAATATAAAAATACGGTTATTATTTTGTAAACGTGAAATTTCAGCATTTCGGAAAACTCAATTGTGTGAACCTGAGTATACACCAAAACCTACATAATAACGTGACAATTATAAAAGGAGTCTTACAAAGTAAAGTAAAAATATAAAAAAGCCAGCTAAGTGCAATTTGTTCTGCGCTATTTATGTACAACAAACTTCGACGAAAAGCTTTCTTTTATTATGAACGAAAACAACACTGAAACATTATGAGAAAAGGGGACAAATTAATTCTGAAATTGTTTCAGAGAAAATCGCCTTTGACAGGCAAACAATGGAGTGATTCCCTATGAGTTCTTTTTTCCTTATTTTGGAACGTACAAAACATTTGAAGCCGCAGCAGATGTTTGTATGGTAAATGGTAACCACGAATAAGTAATTGATTTACTGATAAATAAAATAATCTACAAGCAATGTGTGTTTTAGTGGAGATATTTAAAAAAACACTGTAGGTAGCATTGAATTAAGGAATTGTTATTCAAAGATATTTCGAGTTGAGAGCAAACGTAAGTGATGCACTTTCGACGTCAGGTATTGCATTGCGTTATCGAGTCCGATGGTCGAGTCAAGGGGCGTCGCGACGCCGCCGCCGGCCGCGGACCGAGCAACGTTGGCACAGTCCCAAATATTTTTCATGCGCCTCACTCTACACCGGGATAAGTTGCCCTATTCACCTGAATCGGAATACGAATAGATTTAAATCAAAGAATAATTTATAGATATATCGCCGATATCGTTGCTCAACTGGTACAACGAACGCGCATCGATCCTTTTAGGATTGCTTCCACGGCTGATTTTGTAGATGGCATGTTTGACCCTGTGACATCGGCCTATCCTCATCATTACATTATCCTCAAACATTCAATTAGTGATCAGTAGCAGACAGTAAATAAACTGTTACTGGTTTGCTGATAATAACAATGACAGAACGCGATAAAAGAAAACGGTATTCATCATAAGTGTTCTTATTTTCCTTGTCTTCGAGGACGACGACATTAGTAATTCTAACAACATTAAGTTTCGCGGAGCTTCTGAACTATGTACATTCATCATTAATGAAGTGGTGGTTAACTAGGGCTAATTGATAACACGTAACATGTTTATAAATCATCCAGAGTATACGGATTAATGTGTATATATACTCGTACATCTGTTTAGCAGTGAGCGCGTCACGTCTGGCGGCCCTCCACTCCACGTTTGCAAACAATATTGCACAAATCGTGCCAGATCCATTTACTACATATTTTTCATACATTACGATGTAAACTCATTTTGTGAGTGAGTTTATACCTAAAATGTAAAACAGAAAATGCTTATTTTTACTTCACTTGTTTACAGCTTCGCTTCTATTTCAGTAGATATACCCAAGCATGAAAAACGTTTGATGAAAGCGCACCAGATTTGTAAAATGTACATTTTGGGAAAGGTAAACGCATTACTTCAGAGTAGACATGGTAGATACTCTTTGTTCATCATAATTAGGAGTTCTGGAGATCGTTAGAGAGATCTGTACCATACAGATGAAGTTTTTCACTTTTTCAGCCAATAAAATACCAAAATCTGGATGATGTCAGTTTTCGAAAGAGCTGAATGAAACCTTGTGGTGACTGCATTTTATCTTCATTCGCAATTTACTTCTTGGAAGCGATCAAGTAGTTTAACAGTGTTTTTCGATAGAACGATATTACATTTTTGACTTCTGCGTGAGTGTTTTTTTGAGTATCGATTTAGCCAAAAAACTCGTTTTCGTCGCATTACCCAATCGATGTAGTTTTGAGTTCGATACTAATTCAGTGTATTAAAACTATGTTTTCGAATATTCTGCTTCTTGTTTTGCGTTTATTTATTTATTATTCAACGCGGTTAATATCACAGACTAATATAGCCATTTGTACTGGGTACGTAGCACTCCTGAGTGGGCGTTCCAAGTGTGTGGATGCATGATGGATTATTAATATTTACGATGTTTAATTTTTCATAATCTTACTGAAGGCATTTATTTCGTCAGGAAAGTACCTACTTACGGTTTCTATGGCAGGACCGCAGGGTTTAAAATGTTTAAATACTTTATTCTCAAAAAAGACAAAAGTGCCACTTCCATGAGAACATAGGATAACATAGTGTAATAAACTTATTCTAGATAAGGTAACGGACACCGATACAATTATTTTGTTTTTAAATTGGTTGGGTTACACGTTCAACGGTTTTATTCTCTATCATAGTTTCAATTAAGTATATAATATGTATAATCGATAGTTAAGAGTTTATATTTTTTATATAGGATGGTAAATTATTATAAAATTGTGCTCCTTCATAGGTGATATTCTTTTTAGCATAATTTGTACGTGTCGCAGGACAAGTAAGCTAGGTCGACGAAGACTGCGTTTACTTATTTGAGATGTCTTGGTAAATGTTACGTTTGTGTGAATGGTTCCATCCATTATTTTTCTAATCAAGATATAGGTGTTATACCTACGTATAAAGTTGCTTGATATTCACCAGTTTAGTTTCTTTAAAAAAAAATTACGTTGGTGTCAAGTATGGATAGCGAAACTGTCTTTCTGATCCTGTTTAGCATTCTTTGCAATTCCTGTAGCTTTGTTTTACCGGCGCTACCCCAGATTTCTATGAGATATATAATAAATGGGATTTGAGAAGTGAACTGTAAATGTTTAAATGCCGTTTTTGGGTATAGGCACAGATTATTACAGATGGGACTCTCCGCAAAATCATTTAAATAAAAAGCGATTCTTGCTACGACACAATAAAGTGCGATTCAGGTCGCACAACGCTAATTACCTACAGTTATATTCACCTACAAGTTGCCTCTCTGTCTATCGCGTAACTCTTATACCTTCTGACCACGTCAGGGTTGTCATCATTTAAAGAATAATTAGATAATTAAGTAGGTATCAGCTCTTGGTCTATTATATTTTTAAATGTACCACCAATCCGTAACCGACCGCAGGCGACTTCATAAAAATGCGATTCTATTTCTTAAAAAATACAATAGACACCAGAGTGTCGCGGCGGCGTCACGTCACCTGCTGCTGCCGCCTGCGGTAAATGGAGACTAAACAAATTAAAGTACGTCCGTACTTTAATTTGTTTAGTCTCCATTATTTATTAATATGTACCTACGTAACTGGGCAAATAAAAAAGTATGTACGAATACCCTGTTGTCTACATAATAAACATTTTACTAAGTAAATAATATTTAGTTATGGTTACACTACCAAACAAAATATTATTTAATTATGTACTTTTCTACCTATACTTATCGAAGCCTGAACCTGACCTTGTAAACAGATCTTGTAAGTACCTAACTATACTAAGTATAATAATAATAATGAATATTTAAGAACTACGTAAATACGTGTGCCTTATATAAGAATAACAATTAATGTAAGTAAACGTTTGGTACCTATACTACCTACCAAACGTTTACATTAATTGTTATTCATAGGTCATTACTATTTACTTAAAGGTAAACGTGCATTTCTTTACCTTTTCGTGTCCTTTGGAAGTGAGAAAAACGTGAGGTTCGGATCCTTATTATTATATAAGCAGCCAAATGGGATGCAATAAACTGCTGCCTTCATTTTAGTATTATTAGTTTTAATATCTTGCGACAAACGGCGCGCGGCAGCCCTACTGAATAGGCACAGTGAGACGAACCCGCCGGGTACTTGTAGCTTTATACCTAAACTGCGGAGTGTCCCATCTGTATTAATCTGTGGTATAGGTACATTGACTTATATGTGAGGAAAATTTCTAATATAATCAATTTGTTTGTTCCATGTTCAACAATTTTCGATTCTAAGAGGGTTTACGTCGTACGGCATTTCATACTAACTTTCAAGCCCTTATTTTTTTAAATGACTAAACCGATTTTAATGAACATTTTCAAAATGTTTTATTTAAAAGCAGATAACTGGAAATCTCTGTTTGTATGGAAAATTAAAAATCGGTATAAATTGGCTGTAACACTGTTTTTCGAAAATGTTCTTAACTAAATTTTTAGACCTTTGTATCCTGCATATGCGTATGAAGTTTCATTAAAATCGGTTCAGTCATTTCGAAAAATAAGGGCTTGAAAGATTGTATGAAAAGCCGTACGACGTAAACCCTCCTTAGGCCGCTTGCCCACTGGTCGGTAAGTGTGCGGGGCGATATCGTTTCGGTACTGCGTGACGTCACGCATTTTACTGCATCGGTACTGGAAGCTTACCGCGCAGTGTTTCCACTTTTAGGGATTTCTCCCTGTTTTAGGGAAAAAATACCAATATTAAGTTTGGTTTAGGGATATTTTATTTTGACAGGGATTTGGGGAATTTAGGGGTTAATATGAATTTAAGTTGGTAACCTTATTGTTTATAGTAGGCATCACCCAATATATTACTTGACTCTATGGCACCACCGATTTATTAAAGGATTCGATTTATTCAACCACCGATTTATTCCCTCAACCCAAACTCATAATGAATGCAATTCATCAAATTTTAATTTACCATGTTAATTGTGCCATTACCTTATTATTTATAATCATGCTCCCTAAACCAAGGAAATTTGAAGATTTTTTAGGGAAATTTAGGGATAATTCATTCAGAAACTGGGGAAAATCCAAAAACAAGTGAATTATATAGTACGAGAGCCCATGACCAAAACCATGTCACATCGTTTTACGGGAATAATTGTAAAAAAATCTTTACGTTTTGATGATTCTGAACCCGACTCGGTGGGCAGTACCGGTCAGAAACGTTACAGTTTTATGGGAGCCTATTTCTGCTATGTCAAAAAAAATTGGCAGACGGTTTCATCACAATGTGTCTGATAATAAAAATATACAAAGATTTCGTAATTTTATTACTAAAAAGTTTGTTTTCAGATATTTCCGTTGCGTCACTTTGCGTGTCAAACGTGGACTGAGCACATTTCCAAAAATGACGTATTCGAATTAACTGACCAATGTTCACCAGAAAACAAGATTTTCAGATGTATTGCTATGGGTTTTATTGTTTGCCTCAAATTTAATTTTCTCAAATGGTCTCTTGGGTACGTACTCGAAGCTACTGGTTTCTGAAAATGGTGTTTTAGGTATGTAAAATCTATCATTTTTAAACATGATAAAAAAGAATTATCGACATATTTAAAAATGCGGTCAGGTCAGAAGATGTGACACGGAAAATTTCTGAAAATAGGATTTTTGAATTTAAGAATAACCAAATCTATCGTTTTTATACGATTTTGTTCGTAAAACGATAAGGCAAAAATGTTGGACATGCTCTCTCGTATTAATTGAATTAATTTGAATTTGGAATTCTAGATGAAAGCAGTGCAGTACACAGATATAGATATATAATAATACCTAGATAAGGCAAGTATCACGATCTGTATGAAAACAATGCGTGGCATTTTTGAAAAATGATCAAAGCGCCTATACCATGAAACTGAAGCGATATACGATAGTATCACTTGTTTCGATTGTCATAACCTGTTAACACTCAACGTCACATCAACCGTTCCTAGTAAAAAGCTATAAAGTATTACGAATATAGGCATTTTCTATTTTATTATTTATGTCCGACTAGCGCGGCGGACAGGCGCAGACCATATACTGTATTATATAAAATGAGACACACTGAGCCACGTTCGGGCACGCGAAGTAGATGCTCTTGCGCTATCTAGGTATATCTATATCTGTGTGCAGTACCGATTCGGTACAGAGTGCTTACCGACCAGTGAGGAAACATAAGCAGTACCGCGCAGTACTGTACAGTACTGCGCGGTAAAATACCGACCAATGGGCAAGCGGCCTTAGGAGGCAAAGGTATTTTTCGTAGATTTTTGCTCTAATGGAATTTTGTCTTAAGTTTACGGGTCATGCGGCGGATTTTTTTTTATTTATCGCTTTAAAGATATGTAACATGTTTTCGAGATGTTTACGGTTCGCAAATTATGTTGGAACCATTCAAACACAATTTTTAAATCTTCTTGGGCTTGAGAAATAGCGTCATGCTAATGTTCATGACGCTATTTCTCGAGCCCAACAAGATTTAAAAAATCTGAATAAACCAAGCATGTATCATCTAAGTATAAAGTTAAATAACTATGTAATCCTAGCTCTGTTATACGTATTATTTATGTAGGTATATTAAAAATAATAACGGTCCCAATATGGACCCTTGTGGGACTCCATAATTATGTGATAGGTAAAGAGAGCATTACTTTTGGAATTATCTGTTTTGACTATTTTGAATCTATTTGTTAGGTAAGATTTGAAAATTTTAAGTGTGTGGTGCATTTTTAGTGTGTTGTCTTTGATACCAACAATGTTTTCTAATTTTTCTAATAACATTTTGTGACTTACGGTATCAAAGGCTTTTTTAAATCGATAAAAATACCCCAAACAATAATTTCTTATCTAAGTATATTACCTCTGATTTTTGTTAACAGATCAATAGTGTGAACAACAACAATTAGAACAGATTATCATACCTATATAGTTACGTACGGATCATTGACAATAGCAGGGACAGGGATATACCAATTAAGTAAAGAATAAGACGGAAAAAGTATAAAACAGTAAATAAGTAAGTACTTTTTATGGGTAATTAATTGTTTATTTCTTTGTTGCTAATACCTTAATAAATTGCTGTTATTAAACCTTTTATGAACACGAGGCTTTGAGAAAGATTTTATTAAGTAATAAAATAACTTAAAACAATGGAGATTTATTTTAATGTTACGTAGACGATCTGGTTTTCAACGTAAAAATTAAGACAATACCAATGAGGCCCGTCTGCAATAATCACGGTGTCTAGAGTACCTAAAATAAGTGCATTAGTTTCAAGCCTAATATCAATGCTGTCATTAAACACACTCAATAACTATAATGTCGAGACAATAAAGATTGAAAAGAATATAAAAAGTGAAAGTGTTCCGTTTTGTTCTTCAGAGAAACAAACGTGTCTACAAGTGAACAATTAACGTTGACCGTGTATGTAATCTTGAGCCGCTTTCCATTAGACGGTCTATTACACGCACGTCGACAGTGCATCGCTCCGATTGAACGATGCTCAAACAGTGGCGGCCATGATATAAACGAAATGATAGTTAATCTGGTACTTGCAACTATTTACTACATTAATACCAGTTTGCCTTCAATAGCAGACGCATACCACAGTCTGCAACCTACCAAATTATTGTTTAGATACCACTAGAACCATAAACCCGTCACTTATTGATTTACTCTATGAGATAAACTGCTGATTAAGCAATTCCATTTGGAGAGTGAACATTTAGTAGATGCTGGAAACTTCCAATACTTATTAATGATAGTATTAATAATACGAAGACGCTAACAGCGCAAACAACGCCGATAATAAAGTTATTTCAAGGACTTTCACCCTTTGGGTTGATTATTTACGACATTATACGTGTCAAAGGCAAACAAGTTAATAACATTGGTTCTCGTAGAGACAATGATAAAGAACAATAAATCGTCTCATGAGCGGTCAACTGTGTAAGTGTAAGCCCATCATCTTGTGGAAACGAGTCGTATAAAAAAGTTGTTTCGCTGATTCAACATGGTACGAAGTTACTCGCATAAAAATGGGTGGATCAAGGTCCCGTGACTGCGGAAACATTGGTAACGCTTCCTTTCACCCGTGCAGTTCGACGCGGGCCTGGCGACTGCGGGTGCACCGTGCAATCAAAGCTCGCTATGCAACCAAGTAAACACTATAAACTGGTAGTCCAGGTGTATTGCCACGTACGCACTCAAGCCGCACCTCGACACGCTTAATTAACCGCAGTGAATTCAATCTTATAATGCTGTCATCAGTCTTTGTCTCGTGATTGGATACCGATCTATTTTGGTGCTGAGGCACAGATTCATCTGTGGCTGAGGGCAAAGAATTTATCTAGTATAGCGCCAAATTCACAAAACATAATAACCCGGTTGTTTTTAGGGTTCCTTACGTCCGAATGAGAAAACGGAATCCTTATAGGCTGATTATGGTATTGCAGCCCGTTGCCCCGCAGACACAGGGGCGATACGACGACAGAAAAATCTGACAGTTTTTACTATAGTGTGGCCATTAGTGTTGTGCACTCCCTGAGGTATACGCGCGGCGAGACGGGGGGGAGAATCGGCTGCTGCGCTTCGCCTCCCACCTCGCCGCGCATACCTCAGGGAGTGCACAGCACTAATGACCACACTATATTCCCGATTTTTAGGATTCCGTACATCAATAGAATGAGAAAACGGAATCCTTATTACTTATAGGATTATTTGTGTCTGTCTGTCCGTCTGTCACACTCACAGCCAATTTGCTCCGATTAAGTTGAAATTTAGTACACATTTATGATTTTCTGTAACCCAAACAAGGACGCGTAGGTAACGTAAATAAATGACTTTTTAAATGGAGGCAAAAAAAATATTTAAAAATAAAAGTTTTGCGAACCGTGTGACATATCGCAAGAAAGGGCTTACTGTGAGGGTCTCAAATATATAAATAGTAATTTTAAAATAAATATCAAGGTTATTTAAAAAAAAAATGAAAAACCATTCCCCTTATATGCGAAACTACAGTCTAAAATTTTGAAAAACATACAGAATGAAAAGGAAAGAAAGAGAATTAGTTCTATATTTATAGATTACAGGAAAATCTATAAGAAGACTCGATCTTCCTAGCCTTTTCCCAACTATCTTGGGGTCGGCTTCCAGTCTTACCGGTTGCAGCTGAATACCAGTATTTTACATGGAGCGACTGCCTATCTGACCTCCACAACCCAGTAACTGGGTAATACGATACCCCTTGGTAAGACTGGTGTCAGACTTTCGGGCTTCTGACGACTCGTAACGACTGTCAAAGATCCACAAATGACAGCTGGGACCAACGTGCTTTCCGAGGCACGGAGGAGTCTCGGTATGAGAAGATGGTCACCCATCCACTGACCAACCCAAAATCTATAAGAAGACTACAGTCTTAAAATAACATGATAAATCTCTCAATATTGTGTGTACTACATTGCGGTTCAAATGAACACGTTTTTCAACTAAATCTTGGGATAAATTCATTCCAACTACGGGACCCTTCATTGTGCGTGGTCCGACACGCACTTCACCGGTTTTAGTTTAGTAAAGCTAATACATTTTCTAACGTAGGTAGAAGTATAAACGAAACAAAATTTCGAAGAAAATCTTATTATGAGAATAATATGTTTCATTGACTGCATTTCTGATTATTATTTAGTATACCTACTATTACGTACTTGTTTTGGTCTAGGCGGTACATTAGTCTCCCCATTTAGATATTATACGTCGTATTAACATTCAAATGAAATGTCATTAAAAACCTTATAATGCTTGTTTTATCAGCTCACAGATAAATGTTTGACCCCATTATCTGTTTATAAACACGCAACGACTTCCAATCAGTAACCGAAGCCGAAGATATTAACAGGAAGAACTGAACAGTATCTTCTTCATTATTTTAATAAATCAGTAGAAATACAAAGAAGATTAATTTCAACTTTCTTTCATTTTGTTGTTTTAACCGGACTTTCAAGAGTTATGTTTTTATTTTTTGAATCAGAAGATCATTTATTTTAGGCAGCATTTTCTACTACTATGTTTTTAATTTCAAATTGATTAGCACACATAAATAGTGTAAACAGTATATTTTCCTGGAATTGAACACCTCTAAAATCTCTAAAGATTAAAATGCTGTAAGCAGAACAAAGCTGCGCTGTATACAGCAGCGTGGATTAACGTTTAATACGATCTACCTGGTAAATACAATCTCACGATTCAACGTCATTAACTGATCGCGAACAGGGGATGCTATCTAATTACGTAAACGATTCCGACTATCTGTTTCAATTTGACAGTTCAACAATATTCATTGCGTTAATTACGTTGTTGAACAGATTTTTTTTACGAACTTATGAAGCAATGGATTAGCAATCTGTTTCAAACCGATTCAAATTCCGATTGATCGTGTATTACGTAATTAGGGTACTGGTCTGAACTATCTGATTTGTAGTTAGGTCCCAATGAACATGCAATAGAGATCACAGTATGGTTAAAAGGGAATCTTTGTGATCATTCCTAAGATTTTCAGCTAAATGAGACCAACAATATGAAAATTGGGTCCAGTCAAAATAGAACAGTAATAAATTGTGTTTTGTACTTAGAACAGTGAGCCAAACTCTCGAATCATCATTTCGCAACGAGGCGCACTATAATACCTACCTCTAATAAAAATAGGAGCACATCAAATATTTTAGGTACTTATGTGTATCTATTCTAAATTGACACTGGGAGCTGTAAATCATGTGTAATAGCACTCAAGTCGTAGACGGCCGTTTGATACGACGATATTTAAGACGCAGATACATGCCAGTGACCTTAGTGGTTAGCTTGCGTGTTCTGTACTGAGCTCACGCAACGCGTCGTACGTCCAGCCAGTAATAGGACTCGTCCATCAAGGAGCGCTGTCACCAATTTGACGCATTATTAATTTATTATACATAAAATAAAAGGTATTTTAACAAAACACGTATACTAAAAGATTAATATTTTAATTATCCTTAAATGGTGAAGGTTTCAGAAAAATACGCTTGATAGCTTTAGCGTATAATTCTCAGTTTTTTATCCGTGTTAGATATAACTTTACAAATTAATTTCACTATGTAATATAAACATCTAAAATATTCGTATATTAAGTTATTAAAAAAATGCTCTTATTTAACATTTTTTTTTTCTAAATCATTAACACTACTAGTTTAGACGTAATTTTCAGTATAAAATCATTAAAAGTCGGTTATCGTCGCCTTAAACTAGATATCTAAGCTGTGTTGGACCATAGCCAATGTATCCAAAAAGAATTTTGACAACAATTTTGAGATATGTTGATACCAACCTATAAAGTCGAATCATCACATCAAGATCGGGTGCTAAAAGAAGTAATAAAAAATTGATGTCACCTCTTAGTTAGTGTTTTATAAAAATAGTCGAGAAAACCGCAACACGCGCTTAGTGACAAAGTGAGGAATAGAATAAACTGTTAACGAACCACAAAAAAACATTACACAGACCATACCACAGAAATGTTTTAAAAGATTGTTCAAACACGACGGTAGAGTGTAATAACATAGTAACTACACAAGTTTCCGTTAACTCCTCCTTACTGATATTAAATTCTCTCTCATAAAATTCTTCAATTTATACATTTATTCTTCTAACTAAACAACCATTTGCTCTCCAAGTTCAATGATTTTGTTTAAAGAATCTAATATCAATCGAAAAAGTGTTATAAATTGTGAGTATTTTTTAAACATTGATGGTCCTTTGGAAATATGGAATTCAGGCCGTTGTACACATAAATTGCTCAAGCAAGTACAAAATCCGATCACAAGAAAAATATTAGAGCATCATGAATTCATGATACAGCGGGGGGTCCCAAAATACCATGGCAGCTGTGAAATTTTCAGCTTTTAGCAAGAATAGATAAGATAATGTAGGTGCTTAATCCGCCGATTTTAATCATTTTATGTGTGAACAGGGGACCAAGTCTACTGCTAATTTACAAACGTCACAATGGTCTCTCGATGGTTAGTTTTTGACAGATTTTGTATGGCAAATCTGTCAAAAACTCACCATCGAGAGACCATTGTGACGTTTGTAAATTAGTAGACTTGGCCCCCTGGTCTAAAGTTCCTAGTTAATCTCTAATTTATATCAGTACCTATCAATATTGTCAAAAGAATGATACATTTAGAAGATACTAGGTATAATATTAAATGTTGTAGTTCTTTATGTCGGCCTGTTGATTAGCGAGCGTCAACGAGCGGTCGGTAGACAAATGAACGCCCGCTGGAGACGGCTGCCGTCAAACTACAAAGAAAGTAGGTGGCTTGGCATTTTGCTTGGCGACGTTACACATAGCTGATATTTATTTACGACAAATATTTACTTCGAACTATACAACATCTAACAGAAACATACTGCACGACGGCGACGTATTGAAAACCTAAGAATAACTGAAATTTCTGAAAGTTTCGGTTTTTCAGAAGGTATTGACTATTGAATCGGTATTGAACCGTATATGTATCGGATTTACAAATTAGGTTGACCTAACAATTTTAAAAAAATGTTTTTTTTAAACTATTTTACTGGTTTTTTTTTTTTTTTTCCTAGTTTCCTTTATCGATACTGAACCTACCCCTAAGCTATGGCACGCAATTACTTTAACACCCTGTATAACGATCAACTAATTAAGGTGTTATTAACTCGGAGATAGAGGATATAAGAAAAAATAGATTAGAAGTCAATTATTTGTACATCGATCTACAAAAGTGGGTTAAATGTTTTAAAAATAAATGTCACTAAACGCTGGCTCAAGTTTATTTTAATGCCATCAAATCAAACCTTCGCGCTATATATTTTTTCCAGATTCTCTAAGAATGTAGGCATATAACCGTCGTCATTGAAGCTGAGCATCTGCTAAATTCATCCCATTATAGAATGAATGATTACATATAGACACAGGTGCTTTTTCAGCGAGCGGTATTACCGAAAATAATCCCAGCCGGCAATCGTAATATACAGGGCAAGTTTTTGAGAAGCGAAATCATGAGTACGGGTTTTTCGGAACTCGAGTTCACGTCTCTTTGGTGAATTATTTGTTTTCTTCATAGTTTGGGGTTTTGTGTAGAACTTTTATCACAGAAGCTCACTATGTAAAGTTTAACATTGGGTGCACGCCTTTAGTAAGAAACACAAGGGAAATGATACCGCAGCTTTTGATTTAAATTCGTCTTCAGGTTACTGCTGAATGGCATCACATTAAAATAGATTCTATTGTAAGTAAATATGGTTTCGTTGTGGCTTGTGATAGTTTTATTGATTTACGCCTTTTACCTCTAGTCTAGGGATAGCAGAAATACTAAGTGTCCGACCGAAACAGGACTTTCTAGATACCGAATCTTCGGTATCTGTCTCAGTTTCGGCCGAAACCGAAACTTTATTAGACATGTTAAAAATCTATTGTTTACTGAAATTTTGTAGACAGTTTACTCGGGTTAAATAAAAAAACTAAAAAAATTGAAGTAGGTACTTACGTGATAAAATGTTTTTTTTTTTGGGTAAGTAATCACAAACATTATAAAAATTATCAACATGTTTTGATAATTTTTTAATGTATAATATGTGTCTTGTAACAATTTGTAAGTATGTATCAAAAAGCTTATGATGGCGGGTGACACGATCCACGAACTGACCCGAAGTCAGCCGAACGCGATAATTCACGAATGCAGAGTTTCGGTGCGGCCGAAGGTTCGGCAGATTGTCTGCCGAAACCGAAACTAATGCCGAACCTCGATTTTCTTGCCGAAACTTACCAAAACCGAACCTTCGGTCGGTCACTAAGAAATAGAAACAGTCTAAGCGTCAAATACATAATTATTTTGCTCATAAACATTTGTTTCGAGTGGATCGCTTTGATACTATTGATTGCAAATAGTCAAAGACCCTTGAAGTTTGATCCCGTAGCGGTCATATTGAGTCGCACTTTCTAAAGCACAATCGGGAAAACTTTTCAATGATAAGCAAGATTTGGTTGGCATTACGAACTTATAGGATAACATTCCATTTTCTGGAATACGCTCGCACTGTCGAACATCACATACGTAAATTCCATTCGAATATCGTAATTTAATATTATTTCGGTTTCGCCGAGACGTTATTATGTTGCTCTGAATACAATAAAATGCGTGTAAGTGAAACGGATACAATACAATCAATTTACCGAAATTACATCGAGACAAGACGTATGGGGTACCTATTCTTAATATGGATACAAAACACGATACAAACCTTCCGCTTTGGAAGACATTTAACAACTTACTCGTATGTTTTTGAGAATTTATAAATAATTAATTAATGAATTATGAATAGGACCTATAACTATAGTGTCTCTTTAGCATTTATTTATGTTCGCATAAGCAAGCTTTGCAGAGGCACGCTCGATATAGATAATATATTTCTTTCTAATCTAAAAATAAATAATGGTAAGTAAATATGTTTGCACGATATTGATCCCTCCGTATGTGTCATTGTCTGGCTCAGCAGTGAGCTTGTGTTTTGGAACAATATTGTTCTCTCACAGAAGCAAGAGGTTTATTCTTCAAATATTCGACGGGAAGCCATGGTGTAATGAACGTGTATTTGGTGGCCATACACCATGCTGCCTATCGTCAAATCGGCATGACGCTGTCGATTCGATCAAGTAGAACTGACCGTGTGAGGGCGTGTATTGGCAAGACAAGTTATACTCGACGGAACAATCGAAATTCAATTCTTTTGGCTTGATCAAGCCGATTGGATCATGCCGATTGGACCGAGTATGGCCGTCGACATCAGTTCAGTTGAGTCTAGATTTTTGGTTTCTTTATCACGAGTTAAATGCCCAAGACGGCTAAAACATCGTCGTCCTTCACTGGTGACGACATGGCTTCAACTGAACCTCGCTGCCGGTTGGACAGTTTAAATTGATCGTGTGTGGTGTGATCGAGCTGCAGATTGGATCAAGCCTGCAGCGTCATGGTGTATGGCCACCATTACTGACGTAACTATCCAGGTAAATTTGCAAGTTTTACAAAATTTCTTGCTAATGTTTATATTATGAGAATGTTATATTTGTTCAGCAAACATCAGCGAGGGCGAATGTAAAAGAAAGCGTCCGTCAGTAAACAAATGACGGATAGCGTATGGCTCAATACTGAGTTGCAGACAGACGAGAGCTTTTACCACACCACAACCCGTATGAATTTATCATGGGATGGAAGGAAGTTTTAAATTTTTTTCGTAGTTAGACAATTCAGTAGTAATTGGTAGTTTTAAAGCTTTAATGGCGGCGACGAAAATATTGATGGTCAGTTTGTGTGCCTGCCGGCTTACAGCTTGCTCGCAATTTCTGTTGCTATCAGGGTCTTCTACAAAACTTCCGGCCTATAAATCTTAAAGCTCCTATGAACCAGTCATTAAAAGCAAACATTGTTTAGTATTTACACGTCTTCGGAAAGTTGTACGGTAGCTTTATTTACACACACCAACCAATGCAACAACAATATACGAATTCAATAATACGTAATGCGCTCATTCCATGTGTGTTATGTACACTACAGAGAGAAAAGCCGCAAACATTTTCTTGACGCGTAAAGATTTAAATAGCAGAAACCAAGCCGTCATCCGAGGCAAGATGTGGGACGGAAACCTATTTGCCATATCGTGGCGAACTAAGTGCTTGTTCTCACGGTAGGGCGAGAAAATGTAAGTTCCGTTCAATTTAACCTCTAATAATTTTAAAATTAGATCTTTTTTAGAATAAAAGTATACGTTATAAATGTTTTAATAATGTACTATTACTAAAATTCTCAGTGACAGTTAGCATTTTACTTCAAAGTTTATTTATTTGTTAACATAGGTACAGAAATACAGATCTTATGTTTGGTGAACAGAGCGCTATGTTATGTTATGCCAGGAGGCGTACAAATATTTTGTGCAAATCTAGCTGAGTATTATAATTAAAATCTACTAAAAGCACTTGAAAATCATGCATAATTATGGTATTAAATTAGAAAATAAATTGAACAATGACATATTATTTAATACTCTAAAAACGTTAACATTCGAAAAAGTATTCCAGAGAAAACCAAGCAGGTAGCCTGCATAAATATCACATTGATTAGGTTCTTCTGATATGTATGTACTACTATACCAAAAGCTGAGGTTGGGCAATATTTCACTGAAAGTAAGCTGTAACTAAATAATGATACAACAAATAATTGAAAAGTTTATCCCCAAAAGGGCTAGATAAGTTAATTTCCGTCATTTCGATGGAGTTCCAAACGAGCGAAATAAGCAAGTCATTAACGGATCCAACAAGGACGACTCTGGCAGACTGTGTTTCGAACATTTAAATTAAATTGTAACTTTCAGGGATTCCGAACACCAACAGATCTGCTGCCATTAGAACCGGCTGCCCCATAACGAAATTAGTAAAACCTGAAAGTATTTTTTTATTGTTATATTCTGAACATTTCTAAAAGGAACTGCTAATGCTTGATAACTTTTCTACGTCGCTGCTATCGGTCCAATGTTTTTCATTTCGTGAAGCTGTCGTCTCCTTACTTGTATTGCTGTGATTTTTATTCAGGTAGTGTCCTTTGTAGTAAATCAATATAAACACGGTATGAAACTGTTTAGTTTCAGTCTCAGTTACCTGCCGCCGTGGTTTAACGAGCAGGTAATCAAATAATGCTTCAGGTAGGCAAGTAATATCCAATATGTCTCACACACTACACAGATAATAAAGATTACTACCGACTTTCCAGATGTATTAGAGCAAGCATGCTGTATTTGAAATCTCATTTTATTGGTTATTTAGATTTTGTTCACACGTGTTTGCTTGTTAGGGTGGTCCCCTAGGTTGTTCATCCAAAAGTTAAATACGTTTCAAAATAATAATAATGAGGCAGTATTAAAGAGGCCAGCTGCGATTTGGAACGAGGTTTGGCTGGCTGCTACCTGCGTGTTCGATGTTTCAATGTTTACTGGCAGGTAGTCGACCCAAAGTCGTGAAGTTAATACATCCATGAACAGGGAGATGTGAACAAAACGCCGGTATGCGAATAATTTGTCCTTATTACCATCACTGGTGGAGTTTCACGTTCACCTTGAGGCATGAACGGGTTCCTGTAATCTCCCCTTCCGTCCGTCGCTGGCAATGGCGGCTCGCTCCAAATATTCCAAATGAGGGGAGCAAGCAAGACGCTGCTTTTTATTAAATTTTATTTAATTTATTTTACTGGTTACTTAGTTAATATCAGTCTTGTTACTGGCCGGCACTGACTGGCTGTAGTCTGTCTCAAGCAGATGTATGTACCTACCTGTACATTGACAAGAATTCAATGAATGTCTACAATGTGTGGTCCACAATACTGTATCAATTTGTAATGTGTAATAATATGTTTTGTTGTGGCTATACAAATACATTAATTACAAGAACAAGGATTGAAGACATTTAAATGAATTATCTTATATTATTATGTAGGTATAGTGTACTTCTCTCAAGTCGAGTAGGTACAATATTACTTTGCCAATCTTTGTAGGTATTTTTTATAAGTCTCTTGTTTTGAAAGATGCTGAGCATATTGTTGTTAAAAAAAAAACACGTGATACCTACTTTGGTAGTTTGGTTAAATCCCGTACGAAATCTATGAATAAGTAATTTCATTGGCTCCTAACCTGATCTAGGTCTTAGGTCAAGGTTTAATTTAAACAAAGTGTTTAGGTTTTTGGAACCCCAGATACGTGATACCTATTTTGGTAGTTTGGTTAAATCCCGTACGAAATCTATGAATAAGTAATTTCATTGGCTCTAACATGATGTAGGTCTTAGGTCAAGGTTTAATTTAAAATTTTAAACAAAGTGTTTGGGTTTTTGGGAACCCAGATACGTGATATAATCTACTTTGGTAGTTTGGTTAAATCCCGTACGAAATCTATGAATAAGTAGGTAATTTCTTTGGTTCTAACATGATCTTAGGTCTAGGTTTAAACAAAGTTTTTGGGTTTTTGGGACCCCAGACATGGTTATCTATACAGGGTAAGTAGGTACCTACCTACTGATTGAATAATAGTTTTCATATTTATGAAAGAACGAGACGTAACTGACGACTTCAAAATATTTATAAAGTGGGTTAGGATTATTAATAAAATTTGTTTCTCAACAGTCAATTCGGTGGCGCCTCGAGTCGTCAAGAGCAGCGATCCAAACATAGACCTGGTAGAAGTACAAAGTAGGTAGGTAACCTAAACATTTACATCAATTTACATAATAAACCATATAGGTAATTCATATAATCTGAGATTTTGTGCTTGACAGGATTTGTGGAACATCTAGTTCGTTCTTAAAATCCAAAGCAGACAGATAAAAATTCCACGCTATTATTCTAAAGCATTATTTTATAATGAAGAACGCACGCTTATCTAAACATTAGCAATGAGGTGTTAAATTTCAGACGTATGTCTACCTAGTCAATGAAGCTAAAAATGCCTAGGTATTGGCTTACATTTGAAATCAACGTAACGTGCCTGTTACCTACTATTCGTCATACGGAGAACGCGGCCAAAAGCCTTGTATTCAAGTTATAATCGTTTTAAGACAAATAAAACGGGGATAAAATTGCTGGATTCCAAAAGATGTTTGACAGATTCATTAACAGACAATTTAATGTTATTGGCAGATATTTTTAAAACCATTTTTGACAATACATAAATAAATACATTTATAATTGTGTAAATAGTTCCGTACATTTATGTACACTTTTTATCAATTATCATAGTATTGTAGGTACCACTACCAGGTATGCGGGTAGCAAATTTATCAAAATGACAGTTTTGTTCTCCACTGAGTCTGATAAAAGTTGCAAGTTAGTGGTAGTAGGTATATCAAAAAATAAACACTATCTACTTACAAGGTACCCACGAAGTGCGCATTGACACGATATTTTTTAATATAATAGGAATAAAACAAATCACTACAAAAATACGTAAGTAAACAAAATTATGTACAAATTATGAGTAGGTACGAATATTGATACAACGCTGCCGCGCTGTGAGTAAAATGAAAACGTCTCTTTTTATCTTACGTCATTTTAGTGGAGCAGAAAAAGACAAATAACAATGAATTCATTCAACTTCAATGTCAACAATGGATGCATGAAAAAATTCAATGAACCTTATTTTCGAAAGGTAGCTATGTAATTGTTTGCGGTTAACATTATAAGAAACAAAAAAAAACTATAATTAAATAGCTATCAGGTGCTATGAGAATCCAGAGACCTAAATAAAGGTTATATTATAGTTTGTTATTAATTAAAATATTTTATTACAATAACAATGGACAGCAATTAACAGTTATGATCTTTTTATGCCAGTGAAACCGTGAAGTAGGTATGTAACGCCATGCGCCATAGGATAGGTGCCATAACATTGTGCTCCGCCGTCTGACACCAGGGTTATCTTTATTACGTCCCGGGCTCGAAAAACAAATTATTATCTATGTTCCTATATAAATATTATTTATCGTTAAAGATATTGAAGTGTATACTCACAGGATAGTACATCCCCTGCGGCGGCAAAAAAAAGGCCCCTGATCCCCACAGCTTGCCGTTTGTATTTACTTTGTGTTGCACAAAAATACACTCCACGTACGCCCTTTAGCTGGGCGTAAACTTCCACAACACTAACTTATAAATTCGAGGTAATCATGAGTATTTAATGGTATTAACAATGAATAGTACTAAAATAATCAGGGTTGTTTAACTTTGAGGTTATGTGAGTATAGCGCGGAGGAACGCGCTCTAGCACTGAAAGCGGTTAATGTCGATGTGCAACAACGGACGGCTACGAGCACGCGTGGCTACTCAGCGAGTTGCTTCGCCCGTGCGAATCCCCATGTGTAAGACAAGGATAGAGCATCGAATCGGTTTGATTCGACATTCGAAGCGCGACAAGTAATGATGCCGTTCCTTTTTCACATAATTACGGATGGTTTTTAACTTTTCGGTCACAAGCACAACTCTCAATAACAACAATTATTAGATAATAAACTAGGTATTCGCTCTAAGAATATTTCTAAACTCTCACGCTAACAAAGGTATGCTGTTTACAAAGAAAATTCCCAAAATAAATGTCGCTTGTGTTCAATATCAAGGTCAAAGCTAAATTCCAAGCGAGAAATAAAATAATAATACTAGTGACTTATCTATTTATCTGCCAAAATAAAGCAATTTCTGTAGTTTATGCTCTAGTCATGATTATGTACGAAGCTACATTGAATGGAGTGAGAGAGAAACTGCACGGTAGCGGGCCCTCCCTTTGTTGTCCCTGTCGCAGTGCCGAGAACGGTTCGGATCAATGAATCGTTCCCGGGCCCCCCGCCCGGACCCGGCGTCATCCCAACCTCTAAGCTCCGCGCTCCCTCTCGCGTCTTCTCATCTCATTTCCCATTTACGTACCTACTCTACTCTCGTCCCACGTTCACCCGTGGTTTTGTTATAAAATATATTATATTTTTTGTTGTAAAAACGGAATATTCCTTATTTCTAAGCTTAGAATAATTTCTAAGGTTGCTTTCGTTATGTTCGAAACGGTATCAAGTTTGGAAACGGTTCTTAAGGATCTGTGAATGCTTCCTTGAATCAAAAACTCTGTAGTAGATAAGATACTCGCATAATTTCTCACATAATTTATTTTGGCACATTACCGTACCTACCTAAATGATGCAGTTTGTGTATTTATGGCAAGGCACTAACAGTAATACTAAACTGCTGTCTACTGGGTATGACTTAAATTAATTGGTAGGTAGGTACCTACCTACTAACACTATTCGAGCCACCTTATGAAATGGGAGCTACCTACCAAACTATGCAAAAAAAAATTAAACAATCGAGCTTAATTATGGTACTGTACAAATAATAATGTTCTCACAAAGGAAGTTGTCGGGTATGTACCTACATTACAATAAATTGTTGACGTCACAGCTTCTACTCTACAACACCAATACAACGTACATATGTTAGTCTGTCTATCTCTATCTCGGAAACTGCTAAACTTTTTGGACCGATATTTACTATTTTATAGAAAAACTTTGATTGGTGATTTTGGTTGAATGGACTGAATGGTAAATTGGTGACCAATCGAATTACTTCCAGCTCTCTTTTATTACAATTTGTCACAGGATGTTGCTAGTTATAAACAATTAAAACGGACCAACAGTATGTGTGATGTGGTCCATCTAAAACAACATAAATTAGGAGCGTCCTGCGTCTGTTACATTAATGTACCAATTTAAACTAATTAAAGAATACGGGTAACTTTAAAAACGGATACAATCACTTTTGAGATCGATAATTTGCCTTCGAACCAATGATATTCTTCGAACAGACTCCTTTTGTAATAAGTATTGATTCAATACCATACAGGTTCATAAATAAAGGTTACCTACCATAAGTAGTTATTACGTGCTTTACATCGCGTAGCAGCGTAACAAAATTCATGACGGTTTAGCAGCGAAAACGTAAAATAAGTTGCACTCATCTGGCTGGGTTACCAATGGACGTTTTTTACCCCGCAGCTGTGTGGACCCCCGGCACCCGGCCCCCGACACCAGTATGTATGTGTGTGTGGCAGACACTAGAGCGGATATATTTCATTGTTATATGGGGGTATAATACTGTATGTGTGTACGTCCGTGAAATGCCTTAAATACTTTTACGTATTTACGTACACTTACTGGGTTTGCAAAATTGAATACATTGTTTTAGCCCTCTCGTTATCCCACGGACATTTATTCCAAGTGTTCCAACTCGTAAATAATTTATAAATACTTAAGGATTAAATCCCATCCCGATCGTCCTTTACATAAATAAAATATTAAAGGGCTGTTCAAAACCACGAACGAATGGCGAAATTGATTATTTATAGAAACAATGGGCAATTTTAGAGTAGGTAAATTTAAGTATCATAACAAGTTCCAGTCCTTGAAAATGTCAAAGGCGTGATTCACTGCTACTCAAAATGATCAATAGAATGGTTTGAAACGAGTTTTAAAATAAGTCATCGCTTAGAAGTCGGAAAGTTTAAACAGACAACGCCATCTGTGGACGTAGTGTGGCACACAAATGACTATGTTACGGGGCTGGCGACTGCCTGTGAATTCGTTGGCAAGTCCATGGAATGTAGTTTATCGTTATGTTCCCCTCCAATCGGCAGTTGAGGAAACTTTGCACTAGATGTCGGTTGGAAACTGAATATGAAACGATTCAGTATTTTTGTTTTAAACTTTTCAAAGTTATTGTAAGCGAAGCGCGTCCAGAAATAGATTTAAACGTAAGTATAACAGAAGTAAATGCCAGTATTTATGTATTCATCGAAAGAGATACAAAAGTCTGTGGAATTAAGTACAACAGATTGTTACGTTGAACGTTACACAAAGGAATTCACTTTGCACTAGATGTCGGTTGGAAACTGAATATGAAACGATTCAGTATTTTTGTTTTAAACTTTTCAAAGTTATTGTAAGCGAAGCGCGTCCAGAAATAGATTTAAACGTAAGTATAACAGAAGTAAATGCCAGTATTTATGTATTCATCGAAAGAGATACAAAAGTCTGTGGAATTAAGTACAACAGATTGTTACGTTGAACGTTACACAAAGGAATTCATAAAATAATTGTTAAGCTAAATAACGACGTGAAAACAAGAAGGCAACAATTAAAACGCCGTAGATATAAATATACTTCGAGATACTCTTTAACTATACTTGTCTACCCTCTTCTATTTCAAAGGGTCTAGAGAGAGTGTCACATTACCAAAAAGTTTAAAAAGTCGGAAAAGCTCAAAGCGCAAGCAATTCCAGGATTTCAGCGTGTAACTTGGTCTTTTAATTATTTGTTTCTAGGTGAGTACCTACTAGTACTTAGGTACCTGAAATTAACGGAGTGCTTAAAACGTTAATTTCAGTTACCTAATATAGTAGTTAGTTAATATAGTAATATTAGTATGGACGTATGTACCAACACATGAAGAATTGAACTATGATTTTTGTAGGTACCTACCTACTCGTAGTAAAGTACCTACCTACGTAGTCAGCAAACGGTGAAGCAAAACATCGTGAGGAAACATGTCCTAGAACCAAAAATTCTAAGACATGTGACATCTACCAACCCGCACTGGGTCCGCGCGGTGGATTTCGGCCCATTCCCTCTCACCGAGAGGAGGCCTGTGTCCCAGCAGTGGGTACATTAAAAGGCTGATTATGTTGTGTCACTATTCTTACAAATCCATTAAAAATTAGCAAATTTTCAATATGGTGTCATAACTTCATAAGTTATGACTTGTAGGCACCCGTTAAACGACAGCCGCCCCCGCGCCCCATTATGTACTAACCCGGTAATTTTCTAAATTGAAAAAAATTAGGCGATTTTTTTTTTCTTTTTTCCTGAAAATTACCACATTGGTAATATACTGTCAGTACGATACCTAACAACTAACAACACAAACCGGCTATCTAATTACGCAACACATTTTCGTAAATGATTCCGACTAATCTATTTAATTTTGACATTTCAACAATGTTCATAGCGATATTTACGTCGATGAGCAGATTTTTTTTCAAACTTATGAAGCAATGGATTGGCAATCTGTTTCAAAACGATTCAAATTCTGATTGATCGTGTATTACATAATTAGGGTACTGATCGGACAGGGTTTTTTTTACATGTTGTATAATCAGTATAAAAGACTAAGGCCCACTTGCGCGTTCATGGGTTAGCTAAATAACTCGAAGCTAACAGCCAACTCAGGACTAATCCAAAGAGAAATATTGGATTAACCATGAGTTAGCTGTTAACTCCGAGTTAGATGGCCTAAAGGTATTTTTTTTCTAGAAATATAACTATAGTTACCAATCAAAGACGTAATGGGACAATATACAGGAACCTAAGGATCATTAAGATTTAATTAAAAGTAAGAAGGTACCTATCTGAAGGATACATCTAAATTAAATTATTTTACAACTTTTGCTTTTTCAGCCAAATATTTTTTTTTCATCAAGCAATTTTAAAGGCGGTGCCGCATATTCACTGTCATCAAAAAACAATTAATCAATCAATATAAGTAGGTAATAGGTAAGTACAATAAATCTGGTAATAAATACATACCCAGATACATTTATCAATGTACTCCCATTCTTGGTACCACTCCAGTAATAACAAACACTTTGTATGCAATGTATACTTAAAAGTACCCATTTTAGCAGGTAGGTACTTGTGTTTAATTAAATTAAATATTTAACTTAATACTAACGTAATTTTATGACAGGAATTTCAAGTTTTTTCTATTTTTAAATGACAACTTATCAAGTTTCAAAAATTCCAATTTCAAAATAAATTGTTTGGACATGCACAAGAACTTAATATGAGGCAACTTATCCACGTAATGTAAAACTTTAGAGATGTACTATACGGGGTGGCAGGGACATCGACGCGAAGCCGGTTACCATGGATTCGGTATATGGTTCTGAACCCCCCTGCGTTGAAATTTTTCGTCGGTTATTAAAAAAAAAATCTGCTGTTCCATACATTTTGACCGCGTAGGTATTGCACTTTTCTATGAAACAGCAGATTTTTTTTTTAATAACCGAAGAAAAATTTCCACGTAGGGGGGTTCAGAATCATGTACTGAATCCATGGTAACTGGCTTCGCGTCGATGTCCCTGCCACCCTGTATAATACTTATTGTAATAAAATATGTTTTTGTAAACTTACTTAAAATCACCCTAAATTTAATGTGAGATACGGTCGCTATTAAACATTTCGAATTTGCCAATAAGTATTAAGTATTTCTTCAGTGAGCCGGAAATCAAATTATTTCAGGGAAATTCGGAGTTCCTCTCGTAAACTTCGTTATGACATGAATAAGTTAGGCTAAACTTTCTTGTGATGTGTATGAAGCCTTGGCTTGGGATTTTAATGCAGGACATATCATTTATTCTGTAAGCTCTTACCCACGAGCGTTTTCCTTCAGTCGTTGGGCGTAGCGTGTGTTGAACTTAATAGTTAATATACACGGCTCCATTACCCTGACCTCCGTTTTCTTTAAAGTCATGCTTTTAGTTTCTTGCGTTACTTAGAAAGTTTTCTGTTTGCATTCTCTGTCTGGAACTTGTACGGTGTGGAAATTATACGAGGCTTATTTTCATCCAGACTATGGAATTGAATAAATAACTTTTAAACGGCAATTGGTTCTGTAATAGACTGTAGGCCCTACCTACTCTTGTTTATCGTAAGCAGTATTTATTTTGTTCCTCCAATTATCTGAGCACTCAAGTTCTCGTATTACTGGAAAAGCGAGAAAATGTTGGAGCAATAAATAGGACGATCGCTTCTTCGAAATGAGAATTATTATTTGTGACTAGGTTTCTTTCGCGACTCCTTTCGTGCCAATCTCAAATATTCGGCCGACGACGATTGCCTACGAACGCATTAAATTCACCAAACTACCTCGTAAGTCGATTCTATAAATAATGTCTTATCGCGGGTACATAAATTGAATTGATTATATTATTATAACATTACACCACTGAGTTAGTTTTGGTGGGCTTTTAGTAAGATTTATATTATTTGTAGCGTTTAACTGGCGAGGTAAAACAAGTTTATAAACCCGTAAGTTTTTTTTCATCGATGTTAATTAGAGGTTCTGACATTATTGGTTCGCTTCTGACGATCAAATCGAAATACAAATCGCAATAAAGACAATACCGTAAGTCGGTACCTATTGTCTTTCTTGCTAAAGAACACTCATCATTGTTCATTCAAGTAGGTAACTTAAATTGAAATGATGTACTAGACCCAATTAAGAAATAGACATAACGCAGCAATATGATATCCCAAACTTAAGTAAAACTATAAAAAACTAAAATGTGAACACTCAGCGTTTTAGTGAATGTGATCGAAATAAGTAGATACGATTCAAGACTTCGACACTAACAAACAAACGTTGACTTCGTTCGTAGTTAGTATTTCTATCTTAAACCTGCCAATCTGCCATTTAACGCAGGACTCAAAGGAAAAAAAGAGAAGTAGGTATTTAGGACGTCTTGGCATTGTAAAAGCGACTTGATAGTTGAATTTTATGTTGATATAAAGTGACAGTGAGTAAGATACTGATTATTTTATTTAAAAAAGATCTTCTATTATACGAATAATTCAGTTTCAATTATTGGAAATCTATAAAATTGTCAGCCAATTAGCGACGCTACTTTAGTACGGCCGGTTAGTACCTACCTCTGGTCAACTCCTACTTTTGCTGTCTGCTCATGCACGAGTTAATTCTCGTATTAAGCCGCCCTCCGACGGTGCGCCATATCGCGGACGCACGCGCACGACGCACCGTGGGAAACCTAGCGTGCGTGGTAGCGCAGACGCGCGTTGTACGCGTGCGTGGCGGTGCGTCCTCGTGCGGGCTGGTGCGCGTCCGTGATATGGCGCACCGTGGGAGTTGGCTTTTACTTGTAGCTTGCCATCAGTTAGCCTTGTGCACACACAAGATTTATGTTAAAAGTCGCCTGAATAATTAGGTTTAAATGAAATGATAAATATTTATTTGGACACAGATCAAAGAGCCGACATTATATTATCAAGGTAATAAGTAATGAAACAGAAAAAGAAATAACATAACAGCACGCCTTTTTTTTTTTGTGTGGCCATTCATCAAATGACTTCTCCCGCTCTGGGAGGAGCGGAAGGGCGTGTCAGACTCTTACTGACTAAAACCCACCCGTGTCCTTCCCTTGCCTGTTCGTTGCCGGGGGCCACGGTCTCCCCTTAGGACTTCCCGCAACCCCGGCGTTAGTCATCGGCCCTAGTAAACCCCGTCAATTTTGCTGACATCTCTTTGGTGCGCGCGTGGAACACGACGCGCCGTCGACCCGGGCCTGGTCCTTATCGGACGGCGAGCTGCCTATTGCTCTCCATCCGCAGGTGTTTCTTACATTTTGCCTGTTCCGTTTAGCATAATCAGTCTATAAAAGTTCCCATTGCTGGGACTCAAGCCCCGGGCTATAATCTACCACGCGGGCCCAGTGCGGGTTGGAGATGTCACATGTTTTAGAATTTTTGGTTCTAGGACATGCGGTTTCCTCACGATGTTTTCCTTCACCGTTTTGAGAGCAGTGGTAATGAATTAATTTACAAAAAGTAAAGCGCCTGCTTGGTTCGAACCCACGGCCTACAATTCGTATGTCCGGACCCGTTACCAATGGGCTACCTGCTCTTTACGGTACGTTTAAGTCCCATGTATCTAATAGGGGTGGCAAAATCCAAATTCTAAGCTGCTAAAGAAATAGCACCATCAGAGCAGTTTTATTACACTGCTGCCTTGACCAGCCTAAATGCGTAATACAAAATCAATCAGAATCTGAATTGTTTTAAAACAGATTCCTAATCCATTGTTGCTTCATAAATTCGAAACAACAGTCTGCTCACCAACGTAAAAATGGGGGTATTCCTCGAAGCGCATCAACTTTGAAACGCACCAAATGAAGCGCACCAAAAGTATTCCTCGAAACGCACCAACGATGAAACATAGAGAAGAGCATGACGGATTTGTACTTAATTATATCGATAATGGACGTTTTAAAATTCAACTGTCCTAATTGTTCATTAATTAAAACTACCAGAAAAGCAGAAGATAACTGGAACTAAATCATAACCCTCCTTTTTGCTTCGCCGAATTCGGGTAAAAATACAGGAGAGGACAGGTAAGATATAGTATAGGACAGTTTTAAGACTTGTAGCGATATGTGTGAATAATAATGAATAGGTATCTACATATTCCTCTTTGTGTTTAATCGTTGGTGCACAAATTAGTGAAATCGTTAAGGTGCCTATTTTAATCGTTGGTGCACAACTTAGTGAAATCGTTAAGGCGCCTATTTTCTGTTCATTTCTGTAAGCCTGGTACTTTTCAAAACAGGGAATGATTCAATTTCAAAACCTGTACTTTTAGCATTATTGAGTTAAGTAGTAAGTCGCTTAAGCAGTTCATTTCTGCCTTCCTCGTAGTTTTAATAAATAAACAATAATTAGAAACTGTCAAAATGAAACAGATTAGTCGAAATCGTTTACGAAAATATTTTACGTACCTAATTAGATAGCTGGGAATCAAACCTAGGAAAAGGCACAGATAATATTATAATACTAGCGTAGGTACCTACTGAGGACAGCAATTGCGTTCCTAGTACCTATATAGACTAGACTAAAAAGTCAGTCAATCACAGAATACCCAAAAGAATACAAATTAACTAATTAAGTCTGTTGATAAAGTCAACATTAAATAACAGAGTGATAATCACATCGACACATTATCGTACCCAGCATTATTTCCTAATTATGTTTGACAATATTCTTCTTGATTTATGAGTGTTGTTCCACAAAGAGTTTCGTGGAACTTTACTATCCACAAAGAGATCTATTTAGCGAAGGAAATTAAGGAAGTTTCGTTTCCGATAACTGCCAGCCAGTCGATTCAGAAGTTTGTTTATCTTTTAATCAAGGCAAATTAAATTACGTACACATAAGGAAAGCTGGAGAGAAAACTCGGTAAGTGTAGAGCTGTACTCTACCTTACTTACCGAGTTTTAGTAGGAATTGGCCTAGACCTGGGGTTGGCAACCTGCGGCTCGCGAGCCGCATGCGGTTCTTTCGATATACAGTTGCGGCTCCGGGCTCTCCAGTTCCATACGCAAAATTTATAGTTATGAGCCAGATTTAACCAAACTTTCAAAATGCATGCAAAGCCAATGCTCAAAGGCATATACTTAGGTAATGTAATCTACCTTCTAGTTTCTAATAGATCCGTAACGAACTACTGGAATGGTACAGTGCTGAAATACAGCGCGGTAATAGCAAATAAAACATTCTTGTGACATGCAATATGCAAAGTGTGAATTTGTCGTCCCTTAATTGTACAATAATAGGTACTTTTGAGTAGGTGTGGAGTGTAGACACACACACAAGACACATAAGATATGTAGAGAATATTTATGTCTTCTTTTTCTGAAGAAGAAGAATCTTCAGAAAAAGAAGAAGACTTAATTATTCTCTTTAATATACATACGTTGTAAAAGATGGTAGATATGACGAATGGTCCGTACGGAATGTATGGCAATAGTTTTTGCGATTTGTAGCTTTTCTAGTACTTAATACTCTAACCTCAGTTGGTCCAGAGAAAAGTCTTTTCACCCTTATAACTGCAGTAATAAGCATCATGGAATAAACGTGAGAATTGCCGTTTTTCTCTTAAGAACGTTTTCCTGTAGCATATACCTGCCCTTACTGCCCCGTCTCATATATCCACCCTGTATCTAAATAACAGCAGTGAGCTTTATGTGAGAAGGTCTTAGAAAGATCAGAGAAATAAAGTATTGCCGTTAAAAGAAAGTTTAGAACTACTTAAGTACTTGAGGCGGCTAGAAACGAATGTCGAGCATTAGAGATGGTATACCTGCTGGCAATCCGTTTCTTTGCCGTAGCTCTGTAGGTACCTACTTACAAGTACCTACCTACCTATCTGTATCTATCTATCTACAATTCTACATGTTTGTGGGAGATTTTGTCCGGTATCCTTTGATAACCGACCTTCGCGAATATTTTATGTGTTGATGGCATGAATAATGAGATTATATAAACACTATTTCATATTTAGAAGATGAGAATTATAAATTAATTGAGACTCAGGTTGGAGAGCTGACAGAGAGCGTCATGACAAATATGTGGATTAAACTTATAAACCCAAACTCAAAGCATTTATTTCAATTTAACCATTTACAGGCACTTTTGAATTGTCAAAGAGTCGGTCAGTTATTCAGAAAGTTGAAACTAGTTGCGGTAAGTTGCCCATACCAAAAAAACAACGGGTTGCACCCTGGGAATGCCGGCGGGAATCAGCTGTTCCATACATTTTGACCGCGTAGGTATTGCACTTTTCTATGAAACAGCTGATTTATTTTTTAATAACCGACGAAAAACTTCAACGCAGGGGGGTTCAGAACCATGCACTAAATCCATGGTAACCGGCTTCGCGTCGATGTCCGGGATGTCCCTGCCACCCTGTATAGGCAACGGATCTTACGGTCACGTTTCCTGACGCGAGTTTAACATTTTTTACCCATCCTTAAAAAAGTGCACAACGAAGTTTTCACTTCAAAAGTAGATCTCTGTGGTGGAGAAGAACGGGCAAGAAACTCCCAGGACACTCTTTAAAATATAAATATTACTAAATCCTGGGTACATTATTCTTGTTGCTTCTATATGTGAGAACAATGTAAAAAAAACATGCGGTGCAGTCTTTAGTCAGGGACTGCCGATAGAAGTGAAAACTAAGTAAATTGTATCGTATACACAGTATACATATAGCTCATGAGAAGCGTGAGGTGATGATGACGCGAGTTTCACGCTTTTTGTTCATCCAAAAAGTACCTACACATATATACACAGTATACATATAGCTCCTGGAAAGCGTGCGGTGACGATGACGCGAGTTCCATGATTTATGTTCACCCAAAAAGTGCTCAACGCGCCTAAAGAAGTAGATTAAAAATAAGCCTTAGCAGAAAAGAGATGACCAGTGTCAACTGACGACGGCGCCCGTTCACGAACATGACGCGTGGATCAGCACCATCCAACTCAACCGTTTTGTAGTTGACAAACTCTCAATTGCCATGCTCTTTCAAGTCATGTGTGTCATAAATTATTCTATACTAGCTGTTGCCCGCGACTTCGTCCACGTTATCGCGCAGTTTTGCAACATAAGATTTAAATCCAACAACGCCTATATTCTCTTCCAAATTAATCTCTATCTACCTGTGAAAACTACATGAAAATCAGTTTAGTAGTTCCGGAGATGTGCGCGAACAAACAAACAGACAGACACCGGATTCTACTGTTTTATTATATGTATAGATTACTCAATACCTTTAATTATTCGACCCGGTAATATACAGGGTGTCAGGGACATCGACGCAAATACTGTTACCATGGATTCAGTACATGATTCAGAACCCCCCTGCGTTGAAATTCATTATATTTAAAAACGCTGTTCCATACATTTTGACCGCGTAGGTATTGCACTTCATTACATTCTTATGAAATATTCATACTTCACTACATTTCTATGAAACAGCAGATTGCGTTGAAATTTTTCGTCGGATAAGTTTTTTCATTTTATCTGCTGTAGGTTCAGAATCATGTACTGAATCCATGGTATCAGTTTTCGCTTCGATGTCCCTGCCACCCTGTATAAGGCTTCTCTGAATCATGTAGAACACACGCCTGAAGTTTAAATCTCATAAGACTACCTAAACTACAAGTCAAATATAGGATCGCCTGCCCAATACGTGGGTTGTTGTACTACCTAAGTAGTTCGGAGATTTCAAGGCAAGCTCCACCATTCCAGCCATTAGTTTGTTTTCATACGAACAAGGTGTTAATTAACGAACTGTGGCTATATATACACCACGACGTGCCTTATATATAAATCTGCTTCGATTATAATTTTTATTGGTACAGACGCCAGCACATGTACCTACTCCAATCTGTCAAATTTTCCCAATCAACATTGAACCTTATTCTTTAGCGATAAAGTCGAAAATCTATTAAATAAATTTGACAGATTGTAGTAACTTGACGTGCTGGCGTCTGTACTATGTGAAGGCGTACCGATGAGATTTTTAACGAAAGGGACGGTCGGAAAATACTAACTCTTTTATCAAATTAATATACGTTTTGAAAAGCTTATACGTTTTGCGTAATGCAAGCATTTCATCATAAAAAAAATACAATATTATTGAATTTATTATTCCTCCGTTATAATCATAACTTCAAATAATTTCGTTATATTTGAAACAAAATAAATTATTCTTCTCACTTCATGAGCTCACTGTAAACAGAAATGTTATTTCCTCCGTAAACTTCACCAAAGTTTCCTTCAAAATGTGTTTCGGTTAGTATAAACAGATTGTCTGTTTTCTTTGCTAACAAAATGATTTTCTTACATTGTTAAAACAAGCAGGTAACTTGCCTTCCATTATAGCCCGTATCTGAGAAATATTGTAACAATTTAATCATAATGAAACGAAAAGATTGGAGTAATATCTAGCGGTGCCTGTTAACAATGTTATTGAAGTTAACCTTTGTACTCGAATAGCTCTGATGTTGAATCAATTAACATTGCTCTGATTGGTAAAGTTGTGAAAGCTTTGGCGTGAAAGCACACTATATACCTATTAGTACATGTACCTATGTGTACCGCATACACTTTATTACTTACTATGTGGGTACATTATTTGCTAATTTTGTATCTCTGTTTGATTTTGTATCGTTGTAATTATTTGTGAAAGCTTTTGTTGCATGTTCCATTTAATTACGTTCCGTTGTAGCTCGGCAATTTCCTTTTCCTTTTCCGTACCTATTCGTTACTTGATGGTCCATAATTTGGTACTGAGTAAGTACAAAGGAGGAGGCAGTTATTAACAGCGTATTACAGCATCATCAAGGATTCTATTTGAGTCGTGCCCACCATGCCTAAGCTTTATTAGTTGTCTTTCGTGGTGGAGGAAAAAATACAAATTAAATGAAGACATTCTGCGTATTTACTGTAAAAGAGAAAAAGTAATAAGGCATACGCGAGGTACTTGACGCATAATTCTCAAATAATAAATAAACACAGGTTGTTTAAATGCCTAAACATTGTGATTATTAATCAAGCCCTAATGTCTTATCCAACGTCGGACGTAACCAATCCTTGTATGTTAATCCAGTGTATTTGCATATAAATTAAATACACACGGATAAGTAGGTATTACATTGTCTCATATCGATTTCAATTTCACCGCTCGTTTGAAGACATCATTTCTGATCGAAATCAAACAATTCTATTATGGTCCTGAGATAACAAGACAGCTGCCCTTCGATAATCCGAAGGGATTGCGAGCCTATCAGTTATGATGACTGAACACGTTCCTACCGCAGCTTTCCCAAATAAATTCCTAGAGTTCGAAGGAAAAAGATAAAAACGTTGACCGTTGTATTTTTCAAGAGACGGCGTAATTAGAAACGCAAAAAGTAATTATAACAGAAAGCCGTTTACGATTGAGAATTCTGAAAGGTAAAGCTCCTTAATTAAATTAAAGAGATGATACTTCACAACATGAAGCTAGCTCTTCTGACTAATGAAATGTTTTCCGCGTCTTTTTGTGTGAAACTGTGAAGTTACGAGGAGTATTACAGCGATATACCAGTTCAATTACACAATTACCTACTGATATTGTTGATTGAATGTCTTTTTTAAATATACAAAATAATAATAATTAGGTTTTTTGTTATTCACGTAGTAGTAAAAGACAGAAAAAAGATAACATTTATTTACACAGTACACTGAAAGTTACAACTTAATGCCAGTTAATTGCCAGAGTACCATGCCACCGTTTTCAGAAGTCAAGTCACCAAAATAAACACAGACCGCTTATCTGTAATAAACATTAACCTTTTTGTTCTTTTTCACAAGCGGAACATTTCAACCGACCACAGGCCCTAGATGCTATCAAAAACAAATCGAATGATTCGCTAACATCGCATCGACGAGCCCGTGCCGATGCCAAAGCTTACCGGAAATTGAAACCATGACACTGCACCGCCCACTCGTTTACGTACAGTCACGAGCATTACCTTACATTTACATTTACGCAAGATTCAAAAGTGATTTCCTCCTAAAGTATTGCTAGTTATTATTCAACACACTTGTCGTAACGTGGCCCTTACTGAATCGCTTTTAGGTGCTTTACATTATATTACCGCACTAGTGCGGTAATGTGCGCTACAGTTAACTATTACAAGTCGAAGATGTACGCTTTCTTTAATCTCACCAAAAAGCATTTTTATGCAGATGTGCGCTTTTTTTAATCATGCCTTTTTATGCCTACTGTGTAAATAAATAAAATATGATAAATTAACATAATATTTCATCAAATTATTAATTTTTCACTACTTATTAACCTTAATTTGCGTATTCATAACATTATTTTGAGTTTATATTTTTTATATAGGCTGTTTAGCGGTTTTGCCAGTGCTTTTATTTACACCTGCGCGTTATTTACATAGCTATTTATCACTTCGCGCGGAAAAAACATAACCAGTGCGCCATTTTCCATAAATATTTGTTAACGTTTTCGTTGTGTGGTTAATTATTATCACAAATACGAAATCTAAAGTATTGTCACCAACCAACAATGAAAACTTTTTAAAAGAAGCTCTTGATAGTCAGTACCTGGCAACAAAGGTCAGTTGAACTTTACATTCTAAATGTATCATCTCTTTTTACGTTATTGTAGCACAAGTTCTTACAACAAATCGATTGTTTTCCACGCAAGTGTGTTGAAAAACGTCGCATGAAACGCATGTGCATTTATCATTACATTCATTACACACTTGTATCATAATGTACTATTATGGTGTGACGAACATAGTATTATATCGAAACCATCATCTGCCTGTCTTTTCCCAACTATGTTGGGGTCGGCTTCCAATCTAACTGGATGCAGCTGAATACCAGTATTTTATATGGAGCGACTACCTATCTGACCTACACAAGCCAGTTATTGGGTAATACGGTAATACGATACCCCTTGGTAATCAGGTGGACTGGTTGTCAGAGTTTCGAATTTCTGACGCCCCGTAACGACTGTCAAAGATTCAAGAAAGACAGCCGGGAGTCCGGGACCAACGGTTTAACGTGCTTTCCGAGGCACGAAGGGTTCTCGGTATGTAAAGATCTGATAGACCCATCTACGGACCAACCGCTGCAATAGCTTAACCTGGACGATTGACCCGAGCAGCTGTTATTACTTAGCCAGGTATTATGGAAACCATACTATACCAGCGCTGCGACTTTTAGTATTAAATGTCGCAGCATCGTGCTGAGATAGGAGCCTTTTGGCCTCGCACAGGACCCCTTCTTTTTACTTTGTTTTATTTTTATTGTTTTTTATTTCTTATTGATGTTTCAATTTGTTTTAGTTTAGTTTGTGATCTCCTGTGCTTGTCCCAATAAATAATTTTTCTTTCTTTCTTTCTTTCTTTCTTACTATCATAAAAAGGTCAGCGCATTCGTTATTTCACGAGCAAATTACTTTTGAATTTTGCGTATGTGTTAGGTAGATACCTATTTCTGCTGGTGACTGTACAGCCATCGCACAGCCAGGCCTGCCGCGCCCGACCTTAATAAAAACTTAGAAAGAAAGAAGAAAGATAAATATTTTATTTGGGACACGCACAGAAAATACAAACAGTAATTGTAAAAACATAATAAACAAGAAAATATAAACAAAACGGAGTATTTGTGAAATTTACAAAATATAATCACCTGTGCGAGGCCAAAAAGGCTCCTATCTCAGCATAATGCTGCGATATTTAAAGAAATAATAAATACCGCAGCGCTGGTATTCTGATAGGGCCCACTGTGATGTCACGGACACACCTACGGACTTAGATAGATCCCACTAGGGGGTAACAAAATAAATAAATAAAACAATACACAAGTTAATAATAAACAAAATTAAATCTATTACATACAGATAGAAAATAATTATATATAAATCTATACTATAGCTTATAGCTTATACTTACACCTTGTATATTGACAAACAAATCCGTAGGACGCTGATTATGTTACGGAGTTTCGGTATCAATGCCTGATATTTGTGTTGGGCGGATATTAGGTACTTAGGTACTTATTTGTTACCTACCTACGCTGAGAGAAAATGTTTTTGTTCCTCTATTTTGTTTTCACTATTTATTATTAGCTCCCACGTTCATCGAAGTGACGTAGGCTATTTCAGGCCATTAGTCTTTCCGTAATTGATCTGTGTGATTAATCGTATCTAAAAATAACACTTTCTAAGAAAACGTGGTTGATATCCCGTGTTTTTGTTAGTGCCCATTTGTTTTTAGTTCGTGACCCCTAAAAACCCCGCGATTTTTATTGTTGCTACAATTTATAGATGCAAGCCTTAAAACCGGGGAGGATTAACCCCTTGGGTTCTCAATCCTGCATTAGCATATAGAAAGAGGAACGAAACGTTCCTTTCATTTTACTTTTATAGAGATTAAGTTCAACTCTTTCCTTGCTTTTGTTTATTTTAGACAAATCCATAAGTTAAGAAGAAGAGTCTGAGCCTTTGGTAGCTAAACTAGTAGCGCCTTGCGGTTTCGCCCGCGTAAGTCTCGATCCCGTGGGAATATCGGGATAAAAAGTATCCTATGTCCTATTCCAGATCATGCTCTACCCACGTGCCAAATTTCATCCAAATCCGTTCAGCCGTTTTAGCGTGAAAGCGTAAGAAGCATGTCTTACTTTCGCTTTTATAATATTACTAGCTTCCGCCAGCGGCTTCGCCCGCGTGATAAATTAATAAATTATAGCTTACTATATTATGCATGTTTTATACATAGAAACCTTCCTCTTGAATCACTCTATCTATTAAAAAAACCGCATCAAAATCTAAAGATCTAGGTTTTAAGATCTAAGCATACATAGGGACAGACAGCGGGAAGCGACTTTGTTTTATAATATGTAGTGATGTAGTGATAGTGATGTAGTGATTAGGGTTAGGATGTCAATACCAGGAGGTGAATCTGTCTGTCAAGGTAAAGCAGCATTACCGGGGGAGGCTGGTTTTTACAAATGCTTAAGAGATGCTTCGGGGTACGGAAAGCAGGGTAAGTCCGTCAATGAAGATACGGGCCCGTCCGAGAGTAATTGATCCGTCAAAACAGTGTCAAATTCAATCATATCTATCGGTTATCGGGAGTATGTAGGGACTACTGTCAAATCGTTATGTCATTCATTCTTAGTTCGAAATGATCATAGCATCATCATATTCTACGGAGTAGGAAATGCCCGTAAGTTCGACCAAAACTAGAATTTCATGACCCCCAATTTTGTAAGTTCTTGTCAAGCCGAAGTTAATCAAACGGTCCGAATCTTATAAACGACTGACAACGGGTCTTTTTTTGGATATAATTATTCTACAGTATCAGTAAGGAGAAACAATTAAGTATGATTGTATTTGGTAGAATCTTGTCGACTGGTAGGAAACAAGGCATATAACTTAACGTAAGTAAAGATGAAAATGAAGACATAACTAGCAGGTATACCTAATATACTTAAAATATGTAACGCTAAGCAACATTCGCGCTCCTCTGCTCCCCTTAATCGATATTACGAAATCGGTCAAGGGCCACTAATGTGATACGGAAACTTGTGTACCGGTGTAGGGTGAATCGTATAGATGAGCGATAAGAAAATAACGTCATTAGCTGAAACCGTATCGAGTTACTCGTACTGATATTATGCCCCACACGAATTGTTATATTCCAACCTTTTGTGTAAAATATTATGTGTTGTAAACTTAGTTAAATTTAATCTCTCTCTCTCTTCCTAGCTATGTTTCCCACATGGAGGGTGGGGTCAGCCTTCCTGCTATCTAATTACGCAACACATTTTCGTAAACGATTCCGACTAATCTGTTTCATTTTGACAGTTCAACAACATTCATTGCGTTATTTACGTTATTGAGCAGATTTTTTTTACGAACTTATGAAGCAATGGATTAGCAATCTGTTTCAAAACGATTCAAATTCCGATTGATCGTGTATTACGTAATTAGGGTACTGGTCTTTCTCTTCCACTTTGCTCTATCCTCGACATCGTCTTCGGACACCTGACACTCTTTCATGTCCTTTAGCACAACAGCGTTCCACCTAGTTTTGGGTCTTCCTCTGGGTCTTGGACTGGGAATGGTAAGCTGTAGTGCCAAGTTACCTACGTATTCAGGCGTATACAGTTAAATTAAATAACCGTTAATATTATTGTGCATACCCATAGAAAAATTGTTCGTCGTCATCCTATGAAAAATTCGTCGGTCATCGGTATAAAAATTCGTCGGTCATCGGTATAAAAATTCGTCGGTCATCGGTATAAAAATTCGTCGGTCATCGGTATAAAAATTCGTCGGTCATCGGTATAAAAATTCGTCGGTCATCGGTATAAAAATCCGTGAGAAAAAAAACGTGCGGGGGGCACTCTTTGGGGATTGCCGATAGAAGCGAAAACTAAATAACTTGTGAATTGTGTCGTCGACCTATAAGATTATTATTTTGGTATATCTATGTATACAGGGTGGCAGGGACATCGACGCGAAGCCGGTTACCATGGATTCAGTACATGATTCTGAACGGCTGCGTTGGAATTTTTCGTCGGTTATTAAAAAAAAAATCTGCTGCTCCATACATTTTGACCGCGTAGGTATTGCACTTTTCTATGAAACAGCTGATTTTTTTTTTAATAACCGACGAAAAATTTCAACGCAGGGGGGTTCAGAATGATGTACTGAATCCATGGTAACCGGCTTCGCGTCGATGTCCCTGCCACCCCGTATACAAATAGTATGTATAGTATATATAAATAAATAAATAAATATATATAATATAAATATAGAGCGGGTCGAGTTACTTGGCCATTGTTTGTGCCGATTATTGGAGCAGTCCGAACTATTTGTAGTTGTATAAAGCGTGCGGTAAGGATTTTTTTTTTTTCACCCATGACGGGGAAGCTCTTGGCCTGTATCTCACGTGATGGTAAGTGATGATCAGGCCGAAGGTGGAAGCGAGCTTCACCCGGAATCCTCAACCACAGAGGAACTGGCTATCTTATCTCTAACTGCCGAAACACAATAATGTTGTTAACATTGTTGTTATGGCGACAGACTTAGATAAGATGGTGGTAGCTAGCCAAACCGAGCAGAAAATTTTGCTCCCACTGGGAATCGAACCACCTCTGGGTCTGAGACAGGTTTTTTTTTTTTTTTTGGGTGGGAAATCATGAAATGACTTCTCCCGCTCTGGGCGGAGCGGAAGGGCGTGTCAGACTTTTACTGACTAAAACCCACCCGTGTTCCTTCCCTTGCCTAGACGGGAGCCACGGTTTCCCCTAAGGACTTATCCACAACCCCAGTGGTAGGCATCGGCCCTAACGGACCCCTTCAGCTTCGCTGACAACTCTTTGAGGCGCGCGTGGAACACTACGCGCCGTCGACCCGGGCTTGGTCCTGATCGGACGGAGAGCTACCCATCACTCTCCGTCCGCAAGCCCGCGCCTACGGTGGCCGGAAATCGGCGATCGATTCCCGACGCCCGGGGCGTCTACTACCGCGGCGGCTAGGGACTTGAGGGAGAGACCTTTGTCTCTGCCTCTCGCGCCCCGCCTCCTCCTTCACGAGCATTACTGCTTCGCAGAAGGAGGTGACAGCCTGCCATGCCCTCTCGCTCCGCACCATGGCCTGGACCAGGGCCGGACGTGAGAGGTCACTGCCGCCGATCGCCTGCACGAGGACACGGCGGTGCTCTACCCAAGCCGGGCAGACCTCCACCGTATGCTCCACCGTGTCCTCCGGGCGATCCACGCAGTGGTGACACCCGGGCGTTTCTTCCTGCCTTATCTGAAACAGGAACCTCCCGAAACTACCGTGTCCGGTGAGGACCTGCGTCAGGCGGTAGGTGAGGGCGCCGTGGCGCCTCTCTAGCCACTCCTCAAAGAGGGGACTTATCGCCGCAATTGTGGCGTGCCCAGGGTCTGAGACAGGTGGCTTAACCACTAGACCACAGAGGGAAATGACGCGAGTTTCACTATTTTTGTTCACCCAAAAAGTACACATAAATACACAGTATACATATAGGCTATAGCTCAAGGAAAGCGTTCGGTGACGATGACGCGAGTTCCATGATTTTTGTTCACTCAAAAAGAGCTCAACGCGCCTTTAGAAGTTTTCACTACAAAAATTTTGCTCGTTACGAGTATCTCGCTAGCAGTTTTCATTATATTGTCTTGTTTACTTCCAAAAACGTTTACATGACACCCAATTTCTGCATAAAATTACATTTTCATACTACATTTTCGTATCGGTAGCTACACGAAAACGGTGAATATACACACATCAAAAGTGTCTAGGGATCAAGCATTTTTATGCGGATTTCTTGAGATTGAGATGTGGCTTTGTAATAAATTTATGATTTTATAAATTTATATGGATCCTTTTTGGTGCATTTCATAATTTGAATCAGGAACTGTGAATCAAATTCGAGTAAAAGATGAAAATCAGCTGTCAATATTTTCCCTATAAAAACATACAACGCATTGAAGACATTATTAGTGCTACTGTTTCCCTACTACTGATTAAAACCAACGTTATTATGGAGCAGCGACGTCATTTAAGCAGGGAAGAAATGCTCAGAGCCGTGGGAATGATAGAAGCTGGTTCCCGGCAACGTACTGTGGCTTTAGCTCTGAATACAAGTCAGAGTGTTATCAGTCGACTTTGGACACGTTACCGAAGCACTGGTACCGTGGCTGAGCGCCATGGAGGACGGTATCGCTGCACCACACGGAGACAAGACCGATACATTCAAATCTTAGCTCGAAGAGCTCCAACAATAACCGCCATGATGTTAGCCGTGAGGCTTCATCACTCTTCAGGGAACTTAATTAGCGACCAAACAGTCAGAAACCGCTTGCATGAAGTGAACCTTCATTCCCGAAGACCGCTACGGGTACCACCTATAGCAATGCACAATCGTAGGATTCGATATCAATGGGCTCTTGAACACAGAAATTGGGCAGAAGAACAATGGCGTTTCGTGTGCTTTTCTGATGAGTCTCGTTTTGGTATGAGACCGGATACAAGACGTATACGACACTGGAGAACCCCTGGACGCCAACAGCGATTAAAATCCTGCCAGGAAGTCCATCCTTATAGTGGTGGAACCATCATGGTATGGGCGGGTATTTGGATCGGCGGAAGAACTGAGTTGATTTGGATTAGAGGCAACCTCAACGCTCAAATTTATGCTGAGACGATTGTATCAGACGTCATCGTTCCTCTACAAGTGCAAATCGGTCCCTTATTTCAGTTAATGCATGATAATGCACGACCGCACACCGCAAGAGTTGTAAGACAGACTCTCGCCGCAGCTAACATCAATGTCCTGCCCTGGCCTGCTCAGTCGCCAGACTTGAACCCGATTGAGCATGCATGGGATATGCTACAGAGAAGAGCTCTGCCGAATATGGAGGGTATCCAGTCGCAAGAAGACCTTTTTTTGTTGTTGCAACGAACATGGGCGGCCATTCCACAGCGTGATTTGGATGAACTCATTTTGAGTATGCCAAACCGATGTTCTTGTGTTGTTAGTGTTCGCGGTAGAAACACGGATTATTAATTGTTTAAGTTACCCAATAAAATTTTAAAGAAAACTGTTATTTCAGTCTTTTTTTCGAACTTTAATGTTAGTGGTTCAAATGTCAAAAATCCCTTTATTAGGAAAATGGCAAATTTCTTTATTAATGCAAAGGTGACTTGGTTTATCGTTACTGTGACAAACGAAAACACTTTATTTGATGAATCCTTAAAGAAAATTTTAATTAATATCAATCAGGAGAAAAGTTATTGCAAAAATATATGTTGATCCCTAGACACTTTTGATGTGTGTAGTAACGTTAACTATTTTGCACCATGTAGGTGTTACGGACGAGTCTGGTGTCGGTATATAACTTCGTTACTGGCACGGGAGACTGCATCTGCGGTGACACACACATGAATGCATCTGATACATAGTTTTTGATTAAGTCCAGTGTTCTCCATAGCCCAGTTGATAATTGGACGATGGAAACATGTAATTTTCCCCATAGACCAATTGGTCAAATTTCAATTGGTCGATGGAGCACCGACGGATCTATCATATCATTTTGCTGATTTAGTGTTGAACGTCGACCCGACTGATAACGTTTGCAGCTAATGCCATAATCAACACATTAACAAACTGATTAGTAACTGCACTATGTAAACATTTAAATGTGTAGTAAACAGTGGGACAATTTACCCTTGTTATTATGATTAAGTCAGGGGGTTCGTGGCTAAGTAATAACAGCCGCACGGGTCGTTCGATCAGGTTAAGCTACGGTTGCCGCGGTTGGAACGTGAATGGGTGACCTGTGTGACCATCTTTACATGCATGCATACCCCGCCGTGCATCGGAAAGCACGTTAAGCCGTTGGTCGCGGCTGTCATTTGTGGATCTTTGACAGTCGTTACGGGTCGTCAGAAGCCCTAAAGTCTGACAACCAAGGGGTATTGAATTACCTACTCAGTGTGGAGGTCAGGTAGGCAGTCAGTCCATGTAAAATATTGGTATCCAGCTGCATTCGGTTAGACTGGAGTCGGGCCCGGTACATAGTTGAGAAAAGGCTAAGCAGAATGATTTATTCTAATTACGAGAAAATCATCCATAGATACTGAGTCTTGAGGTCTTTTGATTGCTTACATAGTAACTCATGTCTGGTTAGTAATGTAAACTTCGTAGTCTTCGTAGCAAGTTGCTACGAAGACTACGGACGTGCTACGGACCGATAGCTTTAAATCCCATTTTATAATTCGAAGTGTCTAGTCGTCCGCTAAACGGATGAATTCGTCCGTTTACCGGACGACTAGCAACAACCTTTATAATTTACCTAAATATTTTAACGCCGCCTTGTATGTCATTGCCTGATCTTAAAATTGATAATTTCATGAAGTGTTCGACCATTTCATGAAATGATTTCATGATACAGAACATCGACCATCACGTCATGATGTGGTCTGGCCAGATCATTGAATACGTCCTGTATGAATGTTTGTTCCTCTGTGGCGTCCGCTGGTTATAGGCTATGTGACGTCACATTGATTTTGGCGCCCTCAAGAGGAGATATTAAACAACAAAAAAAAAAAAGGTTGTTGAGTTCTAATCCGGAATCTGTTCGATTTATACACGTGTGACTCCGGATTTTTAATCTGCCTGCCTGTGATGTCTTGTAAGTTTATACGTTTTTAGATGACTTTTCTGTCGTAGTTGGGTTTTAGTTTTATAACTTTTGTTTTTTATTATATGTATAGACAAAAACTTCTTGAATTTACATGTTGAAGCGAGGTATATTACTTATTTATATCAAAGACTCTGAAGGCAGATTTTTCCTCGTATTTATTAAAAAAGTTTTTCTTTTATTACAAACGTGTTTTCTTTGAACAGGTTTGCGGGAAATTACAGTGGAGACGTAGAGCTGAGATAAAAAAGTTTTTATTACATAAAGCTACAGATCGATGACGTCAAACATAACGAAAATACCTTATAGTGCATTTTGGGCCAAAAGAGGGTTCCGTGATCTGTTATTGGGATAAAAAGTAAGTTCAAAAACTAAAACCCGACTACTGAAAAATCAGGTATTAATTTTACAGCCGCGTACGTAGCAGTCTCACTTTTGCGTGTTTTTAACAATTTAAACATATTTATTTACTTAGACAATATGATAATATATACATATTGTAATGTGCTCGTCAAGCCCTTTCATTTAATACCCAACATGGTATACTCTAGAGAGGGTGCCATATTTAATGTAACGCCACATAGCCTATAATAAGCAGGTGATCAGGACGCTTCCAACGATACCTCATTTGTCAAATTATGATCAGTAGTTTAGAAGTTATGAGGTTACAGATGAACATACATACATACATACATACAAACCGGTCAAAATCATAATCCTCCTTTTTGCTTCGCTGACATCGGGTAAAAACGAACTTCATACACTGGGATTTAGACCCCATATTATTATTGTAGCTATGGGTTCATAGCCATAGTAGTAGTTAATTCGAAGACATGTGACATCCTGATCTAACATCCACACATGAGAGTTGATGAGAGGCGGCCTATCTCCCAGTAGTGGGAAGATCATAGGATCATAGGCATAGACCCACCATCTCTCAAACTCATGGTTGGAAACAACTTCTCTGTGCCCCTTTTAGTACTTACCTCCTGACCTGATTAACTCAACTAGCAGATTGTTTCAACCAAATTCTGTTACAATTTTATTAGGGAAATATTTAACCGATCCTCTAAGACTTATTGAGTTTCTAATGATGTCCGCTTTCTATTAAAGAACCTCAAAAAAAATGTGGGGCACTTTTTTTAATAAATGAGCTTAAATAAATAACGAAGCTAGGGTACCCCGACGAAACCCAAAACCCAGGTTGGGCTAAAACTGTGACCAACAGCGCGCGAACCGAGCGAGCGAAGCGAGCGGTGCCACGACAGTGTAGCGGCCGGCAAGCGCTACATCGAAGTTGGTCGTTATTTTTATGACTTGGCTATTTAGTATTTTTAGGACCCCAAAATAGGAATTATTTGACGTTTACAAGAAGAGGCGCATTGATTACTTATATTAGAGTGTTCAATAATATTGTTAGGAAAGCAATATGGGAATTATTCAAAGTTCGATTAAATACATGCCATTTTATTATACGTACTTAGTTATTTATTCCCTTTTCATTCGGACACTGTGGAACTTAGCCTTAGATCGATTTTTTAAACATGCAGCTGGGTAATTATAGAAAGTAAGAAAACACTGTAAAACACATATTTTATACAGTGTGGCAGTGTGAGAATAGTAAGGGCTCTAATATTATACAATAGTATTACATAAAGGATCCTAAAAAATCGCTACATTCATGTCGTTTGCATATCAAGTAGGTATCTAAATGAGCGAACATTTGCGGCTACATTATACAACAACTTTAATGGAAAACTTACATAATCATAATTATTCATAACTACTATAACTCAAACTAAACAATTTAATTTATCTTAAATTATGCATATATTTGGATTAGGTTAAACGAAGTTAGCTGATCTCCTATTGTGTACGCATATAAGAAGGTACAGTCACGATCACGAGCACTAATATGAGATATACACTTAGCAACTTTTAAAAGCGATTTTCTCTTACTGTGTTGATTGTATTTTATGTTGTTACGAACGAATAGTATTTTGGAACCCACACTAGAATATAAAAGAGGTCTTATCTCAAAGTTGCAGTCAATGTTCCACGAGAAAATCGCTTTTGAATTTTGCTAAGTGGATACATATTAGCGCGTGACTGTACATATAAATTGATGCTCTAGATCTTATAGCATCTAGACTCTAGACATTGTTTTTTTACCACAATGTATCTATTCTAACGTAGGTAAATACTCTTTCGTTGATGAAAACACAGTCATGCATGGTTCGTAGCTATTTGCGTAGGCTTCGTAGCAAGTTGCTACGAGGTCTTTATGGACTGCTTAAGTCCGCCTTTGTATAGTTACTTTTAGAAGAGCATAAAAAAAAATCTGCTTACTTACATAAAAAAGTAATTACTATAAAATGTTATAAAAAAACTGACTGCTCATTCATGAATAGGACTTTCATTTCCTTTAGTATTTAGCTTTTAAAGTTAGCATAATCAGCCTATAATGTTCCCACTGCTGGGACACAGGCCTCCTCTCTGTGAGAGGGAGTGGGCCATAATCCACCACGCGGACCCAGTGCGGTTGGTATTGGTAGATGTCACATGTCTTTAAAAATTCTGGGTTCTGGGACATGCCGTTTTCCTCAAGATGTTTTCCTTCACCGTTTTGATGAGCAGTGGTGATGAAATAATTTGCATAAAGTAGAGTGCCTGGTACCTACGACATACAACTCGTAATTCGTGGTTGTTTTCATAGGGCCACCACTGCTCTTTAAAGCTAGCTTTCATATAATTAATAGCACCTACAGCCTCTTTCAGTCTTTTACAGGTGGCCTTGAAATGTAGGCCAGAATGCTGAATAGGTTCGCAGCAACAGACAAAGATTGATGACTTTTTACTCCTTTTAATCACGCGCTGTTATAAACAGTTGCTCTGAAAATCTATGTAAATTATTTTAAGCTTTCGGTCGCGACTACGCTTACTTGTATGAAAAATTTAGTTTTGAGCCTTTTGACAGGGACGGGGTCCAAGCCAAGGTAGAAAACCAAGAGAAACGGTTTGCTTATTTTGTAGAAATTACTTGATGATCAGTAAAATAGCTGTCAATTTCAGAATGCACTAAGGCGGTTCACACACTGCACCGCGCTCCGCCGCGGAGGGCGGTTTTGGCAAAGGGATTAGCACCGCTCGAACGCGCGGTCGGGCGCGGTACGTGTGTTAGGCATCAACGGATTTATTATAGGCCAATGCGACATGAGATCCGCTTTACCGCCTGCCGCGGCGGTGCGCGGTGCCGTGTGTGTAAACCGCCTAAAAACCCATATTTTCTGTTCCCTAGAAAATGGTTGAGCTGGAATGGTGCTGATCCACGCGTCATGTTCGTGAACGGGCGAAGCACCGTCAGTTGAGATTGGTCATATCTTTTCTGCCAAGGCTTATTTTTAGTCTTATATTTTGAATGGTTTTTGTTTTTTTTTTTAATTTTTCTCACACATAGAAGCAACAAGAATAATGTACCCAGGATTATTTATTTATTTATTTATTTATTTATTGATAAGACACTTCAACGACTTACTCACTAATACATACATAAACATAAATCACTTAAAGTTTTAGGTATTGTGAATTCGTCACTTACAGAAGTGCACAGCACTAGCATAGAACGTAATGATTAAAGGACGTATAATTATGATACCGTTAGTTGAATTTACAAGTTACATGTTACAAAATAAAATAAGTTACAAAATAAAATAAAATAAAGCAAGATAAAGCAAAAATGGGCTATGTTCTCAAATACAAACAATGGGAAGCATTTAACATTTCTTTTTTTTTTTTTACAAATTCCAAAAAGACTGAAAAAGAAGTAAATGGAAGTAGATACAATTTTAATATTAATAGGCGGCTTGTGTCGCACAGAGGTCTTGAGACTCTGAGCTGGTAAGAAGTCTCGTACGGAATTGACGGAAAGGGTCAGAGTAGATGTCGATGCTATTTGTTCGTGTAGCGAATTTATTATATTTTCGCATTAGACGGTTCATGGGTGCGTTGCTACCAAGGTTAGTACGACTTGCAGTTGTGGCAAAGGTAATGGTTTCACGACCAGATCTAATAGTTTTCTGTCGAGGTACAGCTATATTTAATTCCGCCAGAAGATCGGGAACATTTAGCAAACCGTTAATGATCTTATAAAGTAGGATTTGGTCTGTTACGTCTCTTCGGTGTTCAAGTGAACACATTTTAAAATGACTTAGTCTATCACCGTAAGATGAATCACGTGGGCAGCTAGGGCTTCTAAAACGAAGATATCTGGTGAAGCTTCTTTGGATACGTTCAATTCTATTTACGTGAATACGGTAAAAAGGGTTCCAAACTGGAGATGCATAGTCCAGTAGACTTCTCACAAATCTCGACATATTCTTTTTATAAAGCCAGACATTTTTGCAGCATTGGCAGTGATATTGTCAATGTGTTTGACGAATGTGAGCTTAGAGTCGAGCTGGACTCCCAGGTCACGAATCGTGTCCACTGTTTGTAATGTTACCCCATTCAGTGAGTAAGACGTAGGTAAGGGTTTCCGTTTTTTGGTAAATGTGATGTGGTAGCACTTTTTCACATTGAGGGACATGCGGTTTTTTAAGCACCAATCGTGGACTGCGTCGAGGTCAGCCTGAAGTAAACGGACGTCGACAGATGAGTTTATTTCCTTATAGATCTTTAAATCATCAGCGAAAATGGAGCAATTGCTGTGTTTTACTGAGAGAACTATGTCATTGACGAACATGAGAAAGAGAATTGGGCCCAGGTGTGAACCTTGGGGGACTCCAGATGTAGAGAAATAAACTGGTGACTCATAGCCTTTTACAACCACTCTTTGTTTTCTCTCAGTGAGATACGATTTAAACCAGAGAAGCAACTGACCAAATATGCCAAATTCTTCAAGCTTCTTTAACAGGATCTTATGGTCCACCTTGTCGAATGCACTGCTGAAATCAGTGTAAATTGAGTCAATCTGGGCACGAGAGTCCATCAATTTAGTTACTTTATTGACGTAGTGAACCAAATTAGTAGTCGTAGATTTACGAACACAGAAACCATGTTGTTGGGGGATTATGTAACATCTATATTATTTAAAAGAGTGTCCTGGGAGTTTCGTGTCCGTTCTTCTCTACAGAGATCGACGTTTTGGAATGGGCGACTAGCTTCAAGTTTCTGACTAACTGACCGACTCTTTGACAATTCAAAAGTGCCTGTAAATGGTTTAATTGAAATAAATGGTTTGAGTTTGAGCGGTACGACTTGCACCGAACAAGGAAGGTATTTTGACTGACATATCCAGACGAGGTTTATTTACTAATCTATACGATTAACCAGCAAAGACTCGAGAAACAAAGCTGCTAAGCAACATATATCTATAAACAACATAGCAATTAACTACGGAGGTGATCTCAAACAAAGGCTAATTAATATTACCTAGACAAGTGTAATAAACTAGGTACCTAACTATCTAGAAGTAATATTCTCATTAACCTTAACCTTCTCGAAAGGTTTCAGTATCTAATTTACCTATAATTGTTATGAAATTTGGAATCCCACGACTTCTTATTAAGAGTCCACTTACTTACGAAAGCAGAGCATAATTATTTTAGTAAATTACAATCAAATTAAGCTCGAAGGCTCTCGACACCGTAATTATTATGTCTAGTGTAAACCCTCTTTTCATCGAACGATAGAATAGGAAGCAGACTGTGTGTGCTAACAAGATAAGACGGAGATACCTGCTTTACATGAGCTACACATGTGAGACAAATCCCTTCAATATTTACATATAATTACACTAGCATAAAACATCTATCCGAATACAAAAACGACTCTAAATTTTAACGGGGGGTTTTCCAAAATTTGCCTGTTTTAGAATCAATTTAAAATGGTCAAATTAGTGTATTAGGTCCTGAAAAAAATATATGTGATGGACACATCTTTGTTTGAGGGAAATTATTGGTTCAAAACACGATAAATTGTAATTCGCTCGATGAAAAAAAAATCCGAAACAGGGTCGATTTCAAAACCATTTTCGATCTCATTTCCTAATTACAGCACAAAATAATATGAAAATTGCATGTACGATGAGGTAATCGTATTTTGGAGGGAATTTATTGGTTGAATTTTTGAGTTTAATAAAAAAAAATTAAGTAAACTCAATATTTGTAAATCGGGCTAAATCGGCTCGCGCTCAGTGTCCTGCGGGACGTTGTCGAGATTGGACCTGTGTCAATTTATTTTAAAAAATTAGTTCCCCACCGTCTTTAAAAAAATGGCAAATAAAAAGAACAAAAGGAAGAAAAACACATAAACTAAATTGCGGAAGATCAGACAAAACATCGCGTAATTATATTATTGTTTTAATTCATTATTATTGTTTTCGAAAATGAAAATATTTCTATGCGTTGTGATGACTTTTTTTGACATCTGACATTAGTGTTTTCATTTCAAATTTTTATCGATAAAATTATAGTCAAGTGTGAGTCATATAAATCTTTGCGAGTAGTAAGTTGGTTGTTACATAAAGACGTTTTAGTAAAGCACATTTTTAATTCGTCTATTATTATTTATACCTTAAAAGTAAAAGAAACCCTATCCGATCCGAAAGGGGCTCATAGGTACTGCAATAAAATTACCTAAAAGTAATAAAAAATCTTACTAATAATGAAAATTAAAAAGTTATTGCTATTTAAAAATCACATTTTTGGTAACAAAAATACCCCAAATCCAATAAAAAAATAGCAAGTTTTCAACAGGAATCATTATAGTTATGACTTGTAGACACCCGCTATACGACGCGACGGCCGCCCGCGCTCCATGTCATAACCCGGTAAAAATCCCTATTAAAAAAAAATTGGACAATTTTTTTTTTATTGCACGACTCTTAATGCGAAGCATTAGAGTGTGCTCTACGATCGAAAAATTTTTTTTGCCCCATTTCTGTAACTGTTTTTATTGTTACACTCCTGCTAGTACACAGAACCTACTTAATTTACATACCATTGTATAGATGATTAAATGGAGATTAATACTGTACTTTTTAACAATTGATTTAATGCAGCAGAAATGGAAAAAGCATCAAAATAGTTGAAAAAAAATTCCTGTCCGTCAATTTATGAACCCTGAAAACATAGCTTGCGATAAAATCAATTAATTGAGTCAATTTTTTTTTTTATACATTTGTTTCAGCCGTAGAAGGAACCCTATTGAAAATGGCTCTTTTATTCAAAGTAGTTTAATTATAATTAATAAAATACTAACTAAAATATAATATCTTTATCTAAATATTTCCAACCTTCGACTTGATGTTGCCTAGCAACCGCCAAGTAAATATCTTTGTCAGTCTTTGACATTACGACTTCATGAAAAGTTATAAATTGTTCATTTTTGTTAGAAACTATGTTTTGAAATTCTTTTTGCGTTTTTGAATGAGTGTTATGTATGAGGCGTGCACTTTTGGATTTTCCAAACTATTTATAATTGCCACATAAATAGGCTCTCAGTACGATACCTAACAACACCCTCATGGATCAGACAGGGTTTTGTTTTACATGTTGTATACATGATAACAATTCATCCAAATCTATTATACAAGCTTAGTTTTTATTTACCCTAAACCTCTTAAGGGGTCATTGTATTCATCATTATGAACAACTTTCACTATGGGACCAAAAACTGGAACCGCGAAAAAAATTCAGCTGTTCCCTACATTTATGTTCGCATAATCTCGTCAAAATGTAGGGAACAGCAGATTTTTTTGGGTTGTGTATTCACTCTCTGTCAAGCTGTCGTCGTCGCTGCTATAATCTCCTACATTAATTAGGGATACGGGATGGCAGGCACATTGACTCGCAAACTGTTACCATGAATTCAGCGCATGATGATAGGACCGCCCAGAGTAAAAATGTATAGTCGGTTATTTAAAAAAAAATTGCTGTTTCTTTCAAAATTGCAATAGTTACTCGGTCAAAATGTATGACCATTTCATACATTTTGACCGAGTAACTATTGCAATTTTTTTTTGAGGATAATTAGAAAAAACGAAACTTTGTAAAAATCCTAGGATATCAGTATATGAGCTGATGTCAGGATTTATGAAACAAAAACAGTCTGTTTAGGACGATTGGAAACATTTGTGCCGTTTTTAGGCACACGTCTGCCCAACCCTTCGGGGAATACAGGCGTGAATTTATGTTATATTATGTGCCATTTTTCTGGTGGTAAATAGTCTGAAGGAACGGGAAACCGAATTGACCGGGGATCAACAATTTTTTTTGTTTGTTTTGTCTTAGAACAAAGATTCGATAAATTATAGCCGTAGCAGTAGGTACGACACTATTGAAAATAAAGTACGGCAATTTTTTCTTCATACTAGCTACGAATATTTACGGATCTTCATGAGCGGGGGGCAAACGTCAAAAAACAAAAGAATATGGTTACAGTATAAGCATAACAGTCCGACCACTTAGCTCATCTATCTAATCTATATATCTTTAATATATAAAAATGAATCTCTATTTCCTTGGAAAATCCACCAGAAAAAATCTTGGATTTACAATTTGACCAAAGTCACACTTTCTCTTTCTCTGTCTCTATCGAATTAGAAGGCGACAGTGGCAAGTATGAACGCTTTTTTAGCGTGACGATTTCTGCCAGTTTACTCCTACCGCAAGCATTAAAGAACTTCGTTCCATAAAGCTGATTTATTCAGTAAATGGATCCAATAGCACTGACTGTTATGGATGGATTGGTAGTGGATTTTGTTGTTGTAAAATGTTTAATTCAGAAGTAATATTATTAGTTTTACAATTTTTTTACATAATGTAATAAAAATTTTCCTGTTGTGTATTTTGCCTCAGTTTTTATTATTTTTATATTTATATTTGTTTTTTTTTTACCTTGATGTAGTCCTGGAAAATGTTTAATTTGAAAACACGATTCGAGAAAAAAAAAACGCTCTTAGGATTTAGTGCAGGGTTCTAACCTAATTTCCTCGGCCTACTATGGATTGAATTTGTTTGGGTGTACAAAATTTCTTAGGAAATAAAAAGTCTCCAGACTACATTCAACACTTTGAGCATCTCATGTTGCGCTTTCAAAGACTATGATGTAAACATGAGCATCAAGATGCACTTCCTCTTCAGCCGTTTAGACCGCTTCCCAGAAAATTTAGGCGATTTAAGCGAAGAATAAGGAGAAAACTTTCATCAGGACTTTCGCACGATGGAAGAGCGATACCAGGGTCGTTGGAATGCAAATATGATGGCTGATTACTGCTGGAGCATTCAAAACAAGGCTGAACTTTCGATTCATGCAAGAAAATCTGATAAAAGAAAGTTTTTTTCATGTTAGGTTAGAGAAACAATTTTTTTTATTTTAAAATCGGGTATTTTTCGCTAAAAATGTAATATGTCAATATTTCAAAAACTAGAGCTGCTAGACAAAAACTGACAACAGATCTGGAATCAGCGTGGCGGAATCATACAAAATCAGGTATGAAACTTCATAAAACAAAACTACTGTTTACCAGAATAATTATATCGGTATGGAATTCATGTCGGTATAGCTGCCAGCATATCGGTACCGGGTTGGTGTCGTTATCTGATAATGTGAAAACGCCCATTAGGTACACAGGATATTTTAAAAATTATTTTAGTTCACTACACTGTAGGTTCCATATAATGGAAACCTAAGGAAAAAAAAATAACAAAAAAACTAGTTCAGTTGGTCAACTGCAAATATTTTATGCTGTGGCATGGATTTTCCGCGAAATGTTTGACAACTTATCGTAAATATACAACATGTAACGTAATTAACGCACACCCTCAAACACCCCAATTAGAATATTATGTTATAATCATAATACATACACTGAATTTTTAATTTAACATGTATATGCATTGTTATTTACTAAATTAGGTTCTTGGAATAAGGTTTATTTTTCTTTATTTTGTATTGAATGATGGAATTTGTATGAATACAAATAAAACTGCGATTTTAAAAGTCTTATTACTTTGACTTACGGTCCATTTCAATTTGTTTTGACTGTACAGCGTTAATATGACAATAATTTCCGTAGTTTTAATTATTTTTGGGATAAAAAATTACCTATATTAAAAATTATATAAATCGATTCAGTAAACGATTCTGAACAAACTATTTTCAGGATGTGCGTTAATTAAGTTACATGTTGTATACGTCGCTCTGCAATTGGGGGAGGCGGAGGTAGTGTTTCAAAGGCGTATAGGCCCGGAAAACCTAGCCTTAAGACGTTTTAAAACATTTTATCAATACACCTCATAAAAAGTATCAAGAACTGCTTCAGACTGAAGATGACATAACGTTGAGTACGTTTGAGTATCCGCCTGTTTATATTTGTTAGGTAATAGTCCTAGTAGGTAGTTTAAGCAGAACTATTAGCAGATAATTGGGTTCCCTTGATGAACTGATCTGATACGCCAAAGACGAAGGGATCGCGTGATGACGAGAATGGCGCTCGTGAACAAAAAACGTTGGTCGTTTGTGGCCGACAGATTGGTTTTCCTCAAAATTGGATTCAGCTAAATTGAGCATCAATTAAGTCCGGATAAATGGCTTAAAATGTAATAGCATGGCGGGGTCAGTGCGGTTTTTTTTAAATATTGTTAGAACATGAATAATTAATCATGCGCGTGGCGTAATAGAGTGGAATAAAAATAAAACTTGCATTGTTTATAACTGCCATAAACAATAAGGCCTTAACCCAGCTGCGAGTTTGTTATTATGTGAAGAAAACCTAAGTTTAACAATGTAAGGTGTTAGAATTAAAATATCTTAATACGTAAAAAGTTTTATTATAATGTCACCGAAAATTTGTAAAACCACAAAATAAAATAATTCAAATAATATTTAGGTAAATGCCAGAATAATAGAGAGATTTAAATTCACAATATACTGAAGAAACTAAGAGAAAATGAGACCCGTACCGGAAAACTTTTACAAATATCCAGAGACAATGACCAACCGTAGGCAGCGTAGCGTAGCGTCCGGTACACATAACACAAGCCTACGGGCGTAGAGCGTAGAGCATGCCGCTGATTGTAAGCAAATAAGTAGTTATCGCGTGCCTCGCTCTATTACTCCTGCCCAGACTTTGGATAATCTTTCCATAATACCAGTTAAATACCACCCTTGACCCGATAGTGCATTAAAACACCTATTAAATGAATATTTGCAATTTGTTGTAACTGCTCAAGTTAACAAAAGCCCGTTTATTTAATAAATTGTATTAGGACAACCTACGCTACGAGCTAGCGCGTTAGTAAGATCCAGCGGAGCTTACGATAAGGTATCTTGCCGTGGATTGCACGCAACACATAGTGATAAGCGTTAAGGAAAATAGAATTGCATTTCATAACGTCTAACAACGGTGAAAGTTCTCTGTTGCTATTTTAATATTGCCAAATTTAAACTTGGTCTCAGATAATATCAGCCATCGTAGTTTGTACTTTTAATATAAATTAACGTAAGTTTTGGGTCATCAAGATCCCTCGGGGCTGAGGGTCAGTCTGCCGCATCTACAGGATTATGATTACTTTACAAGTTTGAGACATAAGTTCGGGATAGCGAACCGCTATCAGAATTAACTAACCACATTATGAAGATCTATGTGTTTAGAAGACACAGTAAGAGGATCAGCTTCTTTTTTTTAAAGGAAAATCCTTTCTTTGTTGTAACTTAAATACTCGAACGCATAACGAGCAAAATCCAGTGCGTCATTTTATGTGAGGCGAAGCTTTAAATTGTTATTTTAAATAACAATGCCCTTTATTCGAACTTCTAAACACTACTCTACAGCATCGATCAAGTGATTTCAATTAAGTCGATATTAATGTGTCACAGTATTCAATATGAAGTGAGAAGCATGTAGTCAGCAATACAATAGTGTTGACGTGATTAATGGCGTGACCAGGCTACAGGGTTCAATTGAGTGGAGCTATATAAAATGAGCATTGTGCGCTCCCCCCGCCCCGCCACCCGGCCCGCATGCCCCCGCCGACAATAAACGCCCCTTAAGAACTTTCTCCTGTGTATTCGGAAATAATAGCAAAAAAGTCTTTTAATAATAACTTTCCCGCATCGCGTGTACAAACTATTTCTATAAGTTGATCGCATAGAGTATTTCTGCAAAACATTACTTAGTTAAGTATTATTTTTATTAACTGCTAGCTGACAAGTCCTACTGTGAAGTTAAAGTCATACATTAGTAGGAGGTAGGAGGGGAGTATTTATTTTATAATAAAATACGCTGAAGTAGTACTAAAATTAAGTCAAAATCTTTCACCCAATTTAAACGCCTTTGACCTAATGCCGTGGTTGGCACCCAGGGCACCACATTTTCATATTAATCTGTTCATATTTTAGTTAAAGCGCAAAAGGAATCTTACTAAATTAACATGTCGCCACTCGCCAGCTCGCCACGGAGGAAATGTCAAACGAATTTAACTTTTAAACCGTTTCGCCTGTTGATTCTTGACCGATTTTCCTCGGCGTCTCTCATCTCAGTTTTCTGTGAATATTAAAGTGAATATGGAATTTAATATCTCCGAGCCCGTTGAAATACACTTCGAATTTCCGGGTAACGTAGCCGCCTCTTGTAATTACAGCAATTAGCGAGGTTATTTTTAAATAACCTAGTTACGTTGAATAATTAAATGAATAAAGAGGATATTAAAGGACGTAAAATATTCATGCTGAAGGGGGGATAGACGAGAAAAATAAATTCTCAAAAGCTTTTGTTCCCGCGAAGCTGTAATGACTGCAGGAAATAAAATTACTGCCCCGAGGGCGACCGAATTTAGGAAATTGGGAATATAATTTTAATAAAATTAAACGTCTGTGTGTGTCATCAATTAACATTTTTGAAATTCATGTCTATTGTAGGCACGTAACTACATAATGAACACAGAAGTACCTAATTGCATGTATTACTCAACTATTTCTATTTTTTTTGTACGCTTTCAACGTTTTACTAATTGCGATTTGTTATCAAAAGGTTTGAAATTACGAACGGAAGCGCAGCCAACAATTACTTGGTACAGTTCCGTACGGCGGTACGGCACTTTTCTGCGGCAAGGTCAAGACTTGGCGGTAGGTGAGCCACCTGCCTCGTGTTTATGCCCCGGCCTATAGTATAATAATACGTATAAATAAGAACCAAGCTATATTCTTACAAGTAATTGAACTGAGCCTACTGTTAAAATCGGCTTAACAAACCGCGCAATTCATGAAGCGGCTCGTTAACAATGAGCAGCTCAAGCTTTTGAATAAATAGGATTTTTTTGCTTCATCATTCTTTTGTAATTTAAAAAATGTAAGCAAAGACGCTTATTTATTGATTCGAGGTCGCATTATTATATTAACGACTGAAACAGCTTTCATAGTCAGGGACAGGTGTTAAGCCTGTGGCGGCAGTTGTCAAAGCCAACCCTTCAGGGGCGGTGGCACTAGAACCGAAGGGAACTTGTTGAAATGGATCGCTATGACTCGACCTCGCTAAACGCTTCCTGTTACTAGAAATGATGAAAGTTTCGGTCGTTTTGGGGTTTACATTGAGATTCGACAGTAACTATTAACTCGGTCGCTTTATTTGTACCTACAGTATGAGTATTCATTGGAAGATCATTTTGGTGAAATGATTTTTGAGAGGTAAAGCAAATCTTAACAATGAAGTGCAGGAAGCTGTCCACCTTGAAAATATACAAACTTTATTAAAGAATAATAGAAGAAAGGCACACGTAGGTACTTGGGTACATATATGTATATGAATATTTAAATATCAGGAACACGAAATTCTACGAATTTCAACAATTACAGAATCCAAGGATTGCGATTCCAATTACATATTTACCTGCTTACGTGTATAATACATGAATGTGCTAAGTAAATCTCTCTAATTTCATTTCTTGCCGTCTGTGAGCCCCTTTTGACTTAATTATAAATTTAATGTGTTTGGATATTCTCTAGGCCAGGCAGATTACTTGGGATAGTCTACAGAACCTTTGCAAAATAGCACTTTATTATGACAGGATACGTTCTTAATTTGGCACAGAGCAGACAAGGCAAGTTGCGTCCAAAATGTAGAGCTTGCCTCACTTGTAAGATCTAACTTAGTAACTAGTAACTAGTAGACCGTATAACGTGTAAAATAATATGTAGACTATAGACTCAGACCTGCTACTTTCGCATAAATATAATCTTCATAAAGTTATTTAATAAACACTTAGCAAAGGATAAAAATTAACTTTATACATACGGATCAATCTCCAAAACGGGCGTATTCGTGTGATCGCTCTGGTGCTTTTCAGATATTGATGTTTAATGGTAATTATGTATCTCATTAAAAAGAAGGATATTCAAATAGTACATTTTTACTATTGGCCTTCAATTTACACAAACAGTTATGAAAATATTTAAGTTCAAAAAATTTCGCGACCAGAGCAATCATAATTGGTGCTAGAGCGATCATAAATGGTGAAATCAGTGAAACAAAAAAAAAAATATTGATAAAATATTATTTATTTAGCCGTTTTCAGTCATATTCAGTGTACGTGTAACAAGATCACATCAAATCACTCATTGGTAGTACTGTGCCCCGAGCTTTTTTCCTTTGGTTCTCCTTCCTCTCCTCTTGACTTTACAAGCCATTGTGCGTATATATCTGGATCATTTTTATTTTGGCCATTCTACGACGCTCAGCCAATTTCTTCCTAAGACGTTTTTCTTCAATAGATAATTTATTTTGAGGCATGATTTCAATCTGAAACAATAGTTGTCATTAAATTTTAGAGAAGAAAGGGTTACAGTTGTGGTTAGCTAAATGCCAATATAATAATATCATCAAGGTAAAATTGTCAAAATCTGTTTATGGGTTTAGGTTATCCAAAGAAACCCAGGAAAGGTTATATATTAAAGGTTATATGCATAGTTCATCGTTTGTCATTGTTACAGTCCGGTATTACTACTTAAAATAGATTTATAACGTACAATTAATGCAAAATATCATCGCTCTGGTCTTTTTAGACAGAGCAATCACAGCCATAGCGATCAGAAAAAGTCACAAAATCATAAATATAGCCGAATTTAAAAGCAGTAGAAAGTTGTGATTACTTCTCATAAAAAACATCATAACGATCACTTAATTCACATAACAAACACATTCACAAGCTTACTATTTAATTTAAATAACGTGCCATAGCAATCATAAAATTCGAGAACCAAATCCAGAGCAATCATAAACTTACCTTCGTAATGTTGGACCGTGGGTACGTGGCACACAGGTATCCTCCTTGGCGGTTAGACCACTACTGGGGTTGCCCTGCGGGAGCGGAATAGAGTGTCTATAACGCGTAACTAGGGATGAGCGCGATGTTTTACCTCAGCGCAGAGCGATGAGATAAAATGCCCGGTCACGATTTTAAATCCAAATTGTGGGAAAAGTATTGTTAATATAACAAAAAATATGTTATTACTATGAAGATTAACTATTTATTATGTAATCTAAATAAATTGTTTCTTAAGAACCTTCTCACTAAAAATTTAAAAAATATTTTTTTCATTCAATCGGGACCAGAGCGATCAGGATTGAAGGGTTTAAGATTTTTTTTTAAATATTTAAAATAAACTTATCCATAATACTAGCCTTGTTTCACGTAGATTAGATACCGAACTGTATATAAAAAAATATTTTGAAAACGTTTTTCGATTTTAAAATGGGTTTATCCAGCCCGACACGAAAAAAAATGCCTCTGGAGATCGACCCATACATGATGTACGGACAACGGGCATTATGGTATTCGGTTTTTCTGTTCTGTGCTATTCGGAAAGCAATTCTAATTAAATATTTTGTTTACGTCGACTTTTTAATTAATTGTCCACTTAACTTTGCCAATCTAAACGCATTTTCAAACTCAGCTAAAGCCATAAAGCTGACCTGAATTAATAATGGCGGTGCCAAACTTTTCGGTTTAAACATGTGAGAATTTTATCAAGTCAAATAAATTAATGAGTTCGGATTGGTCACAAAATCTACTGATGATATTTGACTATTTCGTCCAAATGAACGATAAATTATTTAATAATGTAACAGCACTGATGCGGATAATCCAAAGGGATTAGTTATTTTCCCAACACACCGCTCTCTATTATAATCTGTACAGCCACATCACTCAATTAACATTAATAATTTATTTTTTTAATTTAATTTAATTTAATTTAATTTAATTTTTTTTTACATTTTATTTAATTTATTATTATTATTATTTTTTTTTTTTTTTTTTTTTTTAATTTAATTTAATTTTTTTTTTTTTTTATACGAGTAGGTATTTGGTCTGCGTAAACGATTTATCTATTCAAGTAACCATTTATCTACATTAGGCCAATCTTCAGACTACAGACCTATTCTATGAAAACTGAAAGTACATAAATCTGAAACACGGTTAAAGAGCGAGATTGGCAAGATGCGCTTTAAGCGTCGGCATTATACTTAAACTATTGGATATTGGCGCAAGTTGCAAGGAAGTCACTTATGGTATTGCGAGCGCTAGCTGAGATAAGCCTGGTTTAAAGCGAGCCGGGTGAACTTGTCGCGAAATTCCGAACTATTTCCGTGCTATCTCTGTTTCGTGTCGCGCTGCAGTCGGCACCTCGGCGGCTCGAGGGCGTTCTAACTGCAATATATAACAGCTTGTTTAGTGCTTCTGATGAGGGACCAACTTGCCGCTAAAGTCCTCTTTTTGTTGGCTATATGTTTTATGAAGATTAATGTTTGCACACTTCAGAACTTCTCGAACTTTCAGAATACTCGTTGGCACATTTAGGTACCGCTTTTAAGTTTTATTGATGCCTTGACAAATTTTAGTTATAATGTGGGTATTGCTGAATATGTAAGACATGTTAATGATTCCAATTCGGTGCTCAATTATATATTTTGTTCTTAGATCCTATAGTTTATTGTTTAGCCATGAATTACATGTGGAACACCTAAGATGTCCATTTTACGAACAACAATGGCGTAAAACTGCCGCCCTATAGAAGTTCAGAGACGGCTATTATAACCATAGCAAACACGTGCCATTTCTCAACTCTACAAACAATTATTCAGCGAGCAACTTGTTTTCACACAATTTGATGGAATGTTATGCCATTCTACCTTCGTGTAACCTGTACGGGAGCACGCCAGGAGCGCGATCTCTCTCAAACATTGTTCAGAACGCTGTACTTGGGAATTCGACCGCATAACTGGGAACTATGAGCCTGGACCCTGCCCTGCTCTGAATATTTCCACGTCATCTGTCACTCTTATTCTGAATTGTTATTTAATTAATGTAAATCTGTAATAGTCCGATGAGGCATGGCAGTTTCCGCCAACATAACCCATTTGTTATTTTTACATGTTACTTTTGAACTTGCGGTAATTCGCTAAAGTATGGGTAGATTTGAATGTTGTGAAGCTTGAACCTTATAAAACAAGGTACTTACCTTCAGTTCAATCTAATTCTGAACCAATAAGAAAACGATAACTTAATAGAGCTTTGCGGATGTTTTTGCCGGGAACCGTTTACGCTTGTGGGAGAGATTGTTACATATGTTACCAAGTAGGTTATATGTGGGTAGGCAAATATGCACCTAGGTATTGTCCAGAGACGTTACGGAGCTTCGATTCCGACTCCGAAAGGTCGGAACTTCCGATTAATAATACCCCTCCGACTCTCATAATTTTGAATCGGCGATAAACTGAATTTAATTGTTGTGATAAGTCAATTTCAATATATTATGTATGAAGCCAAAATATGGAACATCTTTTTTACCTCCACCTCCGACTCCGGCGCCGGTTCCGGTAAAATAATATCCGTAAAATAACCTCCTCCGTCGTTCGTAGACAGACGAAAGACTTGTTAGAGAAACAGACTCTACGGGACTAATGTTTATGTTAATTATAGCGAACAGTAGGTAATGTACGAAACAACCTACAAAAACAAACACTGGAGGGCAGTTATAACATTATACATAACTAGCTGTAGCCCGCGGCTTCACCCGCGTGGACCCTAATTCTTTTCCAAAATAAAAGTAGCCTCAGTTACTCGTTATAACATCAGATAAATGCCAGGAAAGAACCGTCAAAATCGGTCCAATCTTTTCGGAGATTAGCCGGAACAAACAGACGGACAGACACACAAAAAAAACTTTTTGTGTTTCTATTATAAGTACCGTATATACTTTATACTTCCATGCATTTAGTAAAAAGCTGTTGACATTACAAACAGACACTTTAATTTTATTTATTTGTATATATAGAAGAAGATCGCACTTAAGCGCGCCGAAGTAAGTAAGTAGCTCACTTTAATATTCTATTTTAGTTAAACGCGCGAGATTACACGAAAAGCATCCAAAGTGTTCGCACAAACACCCGCTTATTGTATTTACCTGTGAAATAAGTAGCTACTCTAATAAGATTAACAATGAGTGGTGACGGTTCTAAATTTTCCACGAAATAGGTGGGCAATGTAAAAGCCGAAGACAGATGGCACCTCGCGGTAACAAGAAAAATAACCGAGCATTAATTTGCTATGACAATGACTTATCTGTCTGAATTCTTCTCTTTATAGATAAAGTATTCTCTAATATATAACTGTACAGAATGGTGATAAAATGTCGACATGAGCAATTAAGATGTTAAAAGATTGTTGATAAACGGTATGTACATAAGTTGTTTCTATCAGTATCATTAGAGTAGAGTAGGAACCAAATACCAAACGTTTTCCGAAGATTAGGCAATATTATTTCGCATCGACAAACGAAGACGTGTCAGTAGGGTTACCAACCGTACTATAATATATAGTATTGTACTATATTTTGGGTCTGCATACTGTTGAAGAAATATATAGTACGCAAAAATACTATATTTTTAACACCAAAATATAACAAATCCTTTAATTTAAAAAATTATAAGCGTGCCATTACATTTACTTTGACTAATGCCCTAACATTGTATCCAAATTCATTTGTCATTGCGTTCCGAACTTGTCAATACTGTCAAATTGACAACGTCAAACGAATTTTTGATCTGGTAGATTTTTTTTGGGATTTTGGTAATTTGATGTAGTTCTTTCTTTTGAGAAGTTGAAGTCCTAAATAAATTAGTTGTAGAAAGTAGCAGCGATAACGAAAATGCGTCAAGTTCAAGTGCGCCGCTACTAACGCCGCCATATGCAACAAATATATTTTTGTAATTTTTTAGCTTTTTCCATATAATAAGTATGTACTATATTTTTTTGAAGTGTACTATATTTTTTATAGCTTATTTTGAAAAATACTATATTTTGCCGAAGAAATGTTGGCAACCTTCGGTGTCAGTATCCGCATTTATCTGAACGACTCCACGCGTATTCGTAGTGACGTGATTAGTTGTCGGTTTGATCGAATTTAAGACGGGGTCCGGCACTTTGGGCGTTAAGTGAAAATAAAGGCACTGGCCAAATTTAATTTAGCGAGGAGAGTGAGAAACTAACGTAAGTTAGAAATATTTCAGAGGCTTTTGGTCGATTCGCACGAATTTATTGTACATTTTTATTCGTCAATTTTAAAAATATAAAGGGAAGGGTATCCAATATCTATGTGTCTCTCTCGTTATTATCAGGCTAGTGTGATCGTATTGTGGGTTATGTTGGTTATTGGGCAATAGAAAAACCATTTAAAGTTCAGATCAAATTGAAATGAAATGAAATTGTTTATTCTGTAAATAGGATATTGGAATCACCTTTACACGTCAAATAAAAAAATTTAAAGCTAGATGAGGTCGGCGTTATCTAACTGACTACTCTGAGAGGATAAGGCCGAAACAAACTCAGAGGTCGCAGTCTCTTTTGAAGTCCAGACATAATCTTGGTCAAGCCATAAGAGAACCATGTAGATTAGTGTCTGAAATGGTCTTTTATTATAATTATAATGTACTATCAAATTAATTGCACTAGCAATTCACACACTGTAAGTAAGTTACACGACACAACTAGGTATTCGGAAAGCGCGAAAGTTTTTATAAATTACTCGTGTTCACTGCTTGACCGCCACTGATGTACTCTGCTGCTCCACTCCACCCGGTCCGAGCGTTATGTTACAGACTTTGTCGAGCGCCGCTAGGTGGCGCTCTGGCGTCCCGATTAGTCAACTCAGTAGTAACGTATTTCGACAATCTATTGTTTCTATATGCGGGTGAATCGACAACTCTAAAAATACATAATAGGCAATCGGCACATTTTGAATTTTTTGCAATAAACTAAGTATAAGAAAAAATAATTGGCAAATGTAGTTCCTAGTGTATTTTATTCTTAACTTTATGTTTCGGGCGAGTAAATTCGTGCGAATTGACCAATAAGCCATTTCAGAAGATTCTTTGACTTTAAGTAATGTCGGTACCTACCTCGACTACTACTACTACTATCGACTTTTTACCGAGACTTTTGTGTAACCGCGAAATGCACTAAGAAAATGCAAAGTAGCAGAAGTAGGTAGGACGGGTTCTTGTATAAAGTTCCAGAAAATTCTTGTTTTTGTGGGAAGTATAAGGTAGGTAGGTACTTATTCAAAAATGTCGTTAGTCCGTCAATGAATGCAAAACGGTTACACGTACGGTGATAAGGTACAGCATGAAACCGCCTTCCGGAGCCCTGGTGGCATTTCGACCACATTCACCCCTTCCCCCCTCCCCCCGCACCTGCCGTGGAATACCTCCCCGCTGCATACTTTTTGTGAAATCAGATTTATTTCTTCCGCTCGTACGGCGCTGGTGTTCTTTTTCAACAAGACTGGCTTTGCCGCTGAAAACTTGTTTGAAACATGAAAGGAAAATTGTTACCAATGTGAAATTAGGTACAATTATTGAAGCGCTTGCGAACAATCTATAGTTTCCAGATGTAATCAAAATAAATATTTCCGCAGTTTTATTTTTCTGATGTTAAAAATAGATTGGTAATGTGTGTTTAGAATCTTTAATGTTTATAAGATTTATAAATTGATGATGGTTTCATCGTTTGTTTAAAATAATCCCGTATAATAATTATTACGCCGTAGTAAAGATCGTAAAATACTTTGTTTAGTTTTTGGAATAAAATTTCAGTAATCCCTATAACCTATTAATATTGATTTAATAAAATATAAATTCGAAAGTAATTCTGTCTGCTAAGTTTTCACTGAACGCGGATATCAATAAAATTTGGCAAGGAGATAGATGGCATTTTGGGGAAGAACATACGTTAAGTTATTAAAACTACTTTTTGTTTGAAAAATAATGGTAAAAGGGGTGATATAGGGGATGAAAGTTTGTATGGGAAAACCAGCATTTCCTAATTTAGGGAATATTGTAATTCGCTTTTGGTAAGAAATAAACAATTATGTCGTTAGAGTTTTTGAAAAATCATATCATCACTCCCTAGGGAGTAAAACAGGGGATAATTTTCAAACTCACATTTATTATTGTTTTTTTTATTTAGATATTTTTAAGAGATTTAAGGGATTAGAAATATAGTCATAGTCGTAGTAAAATTTAGTAATTTTCATTAAAATCGGTCCAAAGTCCCAGTCAAAAGTTAAAAATAACTTGGCCTACATGTAGGTAGTAACGTATTGTGTATCACAATAGCGTGACCGGCATAATTTTAACTTTCGATTATATCGAAAAATTCATTATTGTAGCAATAAGAGGGTCACTTTGCCTAGAATGCATCGTGACAGCATAGTGCGTGTACAGTAAGTTTTCAGAAAAAGCACTTCTCCCGCGAGTGTCGCGTACGTGGCGTTCCAAGTGCAGGTGTTCCTGTACTCGCATCTAAAAGGACCTTAAATATCGCATGATCAAGCTGCAAAACTGCATAGTATTTGAAGAAGTGAAAGTCATTCATAACGAAGTAGGTACAAAACGATAAGTATGCAAACTAAAAATGTCGATAACTGGTCACGGTCAGATACCGACATTTTTAGTTTCCTAATATCGTTTTGTTCGTCGCGGTGGTCACCGCGGACGGTTATCTATTCGTGGCCAGGAAATATTAATGATAAAGGGTCCAAATATGCCTCTAGAATCTCTAGATACTATCAGGAAACGGTAAGAAACCGTTCCATTTCGAGACACATTAAAAACACGACAAAAAACAGAATTTTTCAAATCCGACTGGTCGTTTCGGAGATTACCTCCTATATACAAACTTACAAACAAATAAACTAACAAACAAATTATACCTCTTTATAATATTAGTATAGATTAAAAAAAAAGATTATTTGAAACCATGTAAGCAGCTCGAAGATTATGAATTTACCATAGTGTCATCGATACATGGGCGTTGTCAAAATGTCGCGATGTTGCTGTTGTTGTTCCTGTTTTCAGCAGGAGAGTGACTTTCATACATGTGCAAATTTTTATTATATTCCAGCAAAAGACGGCAAAATCAAAAATTTCGTTTTTGGTATGGATCCATAATTTCGTATGGATCGAATTTACTTACTTACTTCCATACTATCCATATCCAATATTGCATAATTCAAGGATGCATATCCGGTACGGCTTGCAAATCCTTCCTTATTCTAAGGGCACGTCTTCCCTACCACTACCGCGCCCCCCGGTCTACTCCTTTATATGCAATGGCCTCTGTAGCCCCATGAAGCGTGAGGCTCCAGGGGCTAGTGCAAATCTTGGGGTTCATTCGATTTATCGAGTCTGGTTAAACCACGCTGGGGTCGGTGCATTTCTTTCAATAATTCCATACTATCCATATCCAATACTTAAGTAACTTATTATAAATGCCTAAGTAGGTTACTCTGTCTTTTCACGCCTTACGGCTGAATGACTTGGATGACATGCATATGCACTTTTGGAGCACATAAAGTAGCAGATACACTCTCACATACACTCTCACTCTCACTCTCACATACACTCTCTCATACACTCACATACATTCTCAGGCATTCACACTCGAATCATACTCTCACTCACATACCTACTTATTTTTATTTGATATTTTAAGTACCTACGGATTAATTGTAATAATTATGCTGCATGCTGTAATATGAAAGAGCGGAATCTCCTAACACAGGCATTGTTTGCTTAAAAGGAGGCTCCAAACACGAAACCCTTTTTGTAAACTGAAGCGTATTTTTATTATTTTTTTTGTATTTATAGACCAGGGTAAGATAGTTACCGTATCCCGGCAATACGTTCCCGTGGGATAATTTCCGACTTCCACGCAGGCCAAGCCGCGGGCAAAAGCTAGTCGTCTATGAAGTAGATAGGTAGGTAGGTTTATACTTTATAGGTAGGTATACCTACATTGCACCTAAATAATAAATGCACCTCTCTATTCGTTCCTTAATATTGGCAACTGGCAGTCATAAAAAATGATTCAAGTTATTGATTTCACGTCAACAATTAACGCGAAACTTTTCAGCGTGTCATTCCACAAATGGGCGGGGTGCGGGGTGCGGGGCGCGGGGCTGATATTGGCACGGCTGCCGAGTGGTCCCGCCGTCCCGCTAAAAGCACACTACAAATGTTACAATGCTCTCCGTAGTCGTCTCAGCTTTCCACTATTCATTCACAATAAACGTTCCTGTGAGGACAAAAATGCTGATACACTACTTTGTGACTGGAAATAGAAGAATAATAAATATTAGTCTATCTACGAGCAATATTTTACATGAAAGGAAGGCTTGAGTGCATGGACGTATAGGTAAATACAGAAAGTACCTAAGTTACAATTTTTTTGACAAAATAATATATTATTGAAAGTAAGTAGGTACCTACCTAATTGAAATATCCGCACGACATAACATATCATAGTACCTGCAAATGTATTAATTAACGTATGTAAACAGCAGAAAACTTCAAAGGAAAACTTTATTAAAATAATCCGACTTTTTCAATGAAAAAAACTGCATTAATTAATTTCGTTAAATGACGCAATTAAATACATTTACATAGGAATGTCCGTGAGGCGTGCTGAGAGCGTGCATTGCTAATGGTTTACTACGAATAACCAACTCGTCTCGATTAACACTCCTCGAAAACGATTCCACGATGAAAATGTTTGTTTCTCTCCACGACCGCGAAATACACATCAATCTCAATAAGTGACATTTACGGACTTCGTACATCGTATTGGGGGCTAATTCGAAAATAATTGTTCACAAATGGAACGATAAAATGAAATCGCTGTTGAAGAAAAGTGCACCCAAGGTAAGGTAGGTGTTGCTTAGAAAGCGATTAGACTTATTTAGACTAAATGGTAGGTTAACATGTAGGTCTACGAATAGATTACACGCGAATGTTACGTAATTAATTAGGAGATCAATAAATATACTGCGCAGCTATCAAAGTCCATTACGTGTTACTTACTATAAGAGTGAGTATGCACTGCATTACTTAGTAAATAACTCATCGTTGGTAGATACTTAGGTAGTCAAGTAATTTGTGGAATTTGGAATGAAACAGTTTCGGCGAAGAACAGAACTTGCAATGTAGTGAAGCCGTCTGAAATTTAATTTAAGTATGTACCTTTGTGCTCATGATTCACGAAACTTTCGCGGTAAATGCCTCTCATTTATGTCTAGATTTGAAGTTATGCTTTATAAATTAATTTTACCTACGGAGTGGCGCATGGCGTGTAAACTTTTGCATTTTGCAGCGACCGTTCAATCACAGACTATCTCAACCTCAACATCAACGTAGTTCATTACTTATCTATAGATTACTTTACTAATTTGAATTATTAAGTTAAGCATGAAAGATGATTAAATGCTAATTAGTTTTGTTTTTAACGAGGCCTATTGTTTATCCTAGATAACAAGCAAAAGGAAGTATCCTAGATATAAAATAACAAAAATGTTTCTTTCTCTTCGCCCAAAAGAGAAGTGGACGAATTACAAACGCAGTCCAACAAAACAACGGCAAACTGTGAAAACTTCGGGTGTTACTAACTAAAAACAAAATATTAAAGGGGGAAATTGTGAGTGTTGTCTGTGGCTATGCTCGGAGGCAGCGGCGGCCGGGCGCGGGCGGGCGGGGCCCCGGGCAGCTGTCCCGTCGATATGCATCGCTAGGCGAACACCATCCTCCGACATCATTACATCAACTGCGCTGTGTGAATACACATACAATGTATAGTTTGTTGCTTAATTCGCTCACTGAACACCACACAGCCCTCTGAACTCGCTTGTTTTCACCGCCGCTGCAGTTTGCTATTGCATTATTATACGGCTTCATTTGAGGTATCTGAAAACAGGGCTCTGGTGTACGGCACCACTAAGTAAAGTCGTAAGTATTCGATACATTTTTAGCTGCATTAGCTACAGTAGGTAGGTAGATAAATGGTTGTTGACAATATCTACAAAAAACTAGCAGTTACTATATAGTCAAAGTAAGCTATAAGCGTAGTTAATAAATAACCTAGGTAGCTTCCTTCCTAGGTATGTAATAAAACGGTGAAAATAATTTGAAGCAATATAATTTTGTGTTCATATAACTAGTAGTTATTTATTACTTATTTTCAAACTATAAATAATACCAATCTTTAATAAAAGCTAAATGAATAAATAACGCAAAAATGTAATATGCTTTGCGTTGTATTTAATTAAACAAACACAGTGTTTGCAAGGCAAAATTAATAAATCATATAACACAAGCTGAGGTATTAAGCTTACGGTCTACCTAACAACACTGAAAAGCGTTCAGAATCTTTTAATAAAATGACAAAATGAGAACCGGATTTTACATAAAACAACTTTCCAGATTCTTCAAAGAACGAATGTAGGTACTTATTAAAAATACTGTAAAATAATGGACATTTTGAACCATTTTCCTGTGCAGGAACGGAGTCAAGAGGATGTTTGTTACCCGAGTCTCGATTTCCTGAATCAGCTTTGTTTTAAAAAAGGCTTACAACATTTAACTCAAACTATGCATGCTAGTGAATACGAATTCAAAAGCTAACTAGTACAACAATAATACCTTTTTTTATCCATAAATTCTATGTGAGATCCTTATTTTAGTATACGTAGATATTGGATTTATAGAAGCACATTTATATATATAGATTTAGAGAACACCTTTTTGACATTGGGAGTGCAGCAATGGGGTCAGAATCTATTTGTATGTCAGGCACAACTAATATTTGAGACGCAGTCCACACAATTGTTCAGTTCGCTGTTCGGGGAAGCCACCCTACTACGACCCTTACTGAGTGATTGTTGCAAATCAAGCATAATAATAATAAATCAATACCTATTAATTATTATGTACTTTGTAGCTACGTTGTATGTATTTACAAACAAATGATTCATTCGTATTTAAACTGGCGATGAACTACCGATAATTATTAACTGTATTTAATGAAAGCCTTGATTAATTCCAGGAAATGCGCATCGGATATTATCACATCGTTCCTCAAATGGAAAGAGATTAATCAGTATATGTGTTGATTATGAATATATTGAATTTTATTTAGCTGGCGAAATGTACTACTTATAGGTAAGTACAGGCTGACCCTCCGGGGAAAACAGCCCTGTTGTTATTTAGAAGTAGGTATGTAACATTGTTTATGAAGAACTAAAAGCAAAAACCTTTGTGTAATACATTCTGTTCCTAGGGGTTTTCGCAAATAAAAACACCTATTTTTTTATTTATATTTTCCTACTCGATATGCAGTCCTATCGACGACGTCTCGTTCAAATGCAATAATATTAAGGCCCTAGACCACACATGGATATAAACGACCTGTTCAAAGAGATCTGCCTACTACCTTAACCTATCTAAGTATTAATGAAGGTATCTAAGTAGGTATATAGTAGCGTTTATCATGAAAGATACATAACTCCGACAAAGTTAACATGTACATACCTACGTAAGTGGAAGTTATGTAACAGAGGCCCTATAGGTAAGCCCTAATTACTAGACGCAAGCTTTCATTTTGCATATAAAATAGCAGAAGACAACCCATGCCGTTACAGTCATATCATGGACTCGAATCTTGTCAGTGTTTTAAATTATAACATCACAAACATGCACTTATGTAGTTTCAGCTACAGTTTCATAGAACAACCAATTTCCTAGATCGCTTTCCACTTGATAACTTTAACGATCCGATGTTCAACACAGTTTGTTATTCTTTCATTTTGCAAAGCGTTGCATTGAACAATCAAATATGGATAAAGCTCTTCCGTGAATTTTATGGATTGCACAACGAAATAGATATATTTTTTCCTAGACTTTTCCAAACGAAGTGAATTTTAATTTCGTTAGCGAACTCATGATACAAGTTCTTGTTAATATGCTTCTGTAGCGTATACATAACTACTGTTCTGAACTTCTGAATAATATTGTTTCCTTGAATTAATTAGGGCATACAAAGTACCTATCTATGGAAGCATGTCTAGGTACATGCTTCCATAGATAGGTACTTTGTTTAATTAACAATATGTGGGAACCACGCGGGAACACATCCAAGTTAAACCATCATTGAGTAAGTATAAGTTCGGTTCCCGTTCCCGAAACACTAGAGACTAGGAACGAACTCACAAGTTTCAAAGCCAAGGCTTAAGCATTAATTTCAATTACTTACACCATTTACAACTCGCCAAGTCGCCTCACTTTTAAATAGTCATGAAGTTTGTCAGTTAAAAAGTTAGATCTCTGCGCCTGGGTAGACTCTTGACATTTGTGTGTATAAGAGAGCAAGAAACCCAATGTTTATACTTTTAATTGATATCTATGATGACTTAGATGTGTACCTAACTCTGTAATAATAGGTAGGTACTTAAGGACATTGATATTTCCTGCGTTCGCCTTTGTCCAACTATGAAATGCGAGAGGCCTGAGTACTGAGTAATATCTAGGTCCTAACCTACTGTTTCATAAAATCATGATCATGGCAATTACCTATCCCTGTATTTCGAAAGCATTGATGATTTCTGCGAAATTACTATTACGAACGTTTGACAAAATGGTGGATTATGCGTCGCTACAATACCTACAGAAGTTCAATAGCTGTTGCGCTGAGATTTCAGTAAAACATAATAATGATTATGTTTCAGATCCACTAAAACAAAATGCACTTTAATTATATTAATCTGTACCTACCCAAGTTTTTAGCTCTAAAACATTTACTTGGCTGGACACTGCCGTGTCCCCAGACGAGCTGTCAAAACATAACGAGATATCGAAGTATCTAAGTAGGTTGTTCCTTGATGAAACGAAACGAGAAAGGGCTACATCAAAATAACAAGACGAGCGCGGAGCAGACAGATAAATTATAATAAGTAGTAGCGTATTGACGACACAAAGTTCTCGGCGCATGAGTCAAAACCACGTAAATAAACGGTCATGACACCATCGCTGTCCAATGTTAAGAACGTTCTTGTTATGATAAAGTACGATTTAAAGTCTCGTTTCCCAAACCATACCTTTTATTTAATAGACAAAGGCTGTCTCTGTCGTATTTATCGCCCTTTGTTGACGTCCAAATCTCCTATTGTTATAAGCAGTCTTATCAATTTCTTCGTCAACCGTAGCGAAGGTATTTTGTGAAAAAGATTTTAATTTCAGAGAGCGACTTTTCATTGTTTGTTTGTTGTATTCTATAAACAAAAGTTACAGAACTTTTCTTTGGTGCTATGATGCTTTGAAATTCCTTAAATACGAACAAATTCCATTAAAAATATAAATAAAGTATAGAACGTCGAATAATAACCAACGATACAAATTGAAGCGCGATATTGAAAAGTTAGCCATTCAAATGTAAGTTAGGAAATAAGTAAGTAAGTACGAAGTTTCTTTGTAAATTGAATCAAACAACTTTCGAAGAAATAAAACTGAGTTCAACAGGTTGGGTTAGTTACCCGATAAAATAGAAACTTTTCGTCTTGTTCATTAACAATACAAACACAATTGTTACATGGAACTTTTTAACATAAGTTTACCAACTTCAGGTACTGTTCGCAACTTTTAAGTGCATGTTGCAAGTATGCATGGCCGCCTGCAGCCTTGTAATTAAAGGAATATCATCTAAGTATAGTTAAAGTGTTAAACTTAACTTACCTTTAGTGACAGCTTAAGGTTTGTTGTTTATAAGTTGGTAGGCAGGACGGTGGACACGCGTGGTGGGTGTCGCGTGCGGGGCGCGGGGCGGGCGGGGCGTGCGTTGTGGCGCGGCGTCGCGACGGCACTACCGCGCGCCGCCGCCGCCCGCCCAAGCGACCGCCCGCCCCACGCGCCGACGAATTCCTTGCTGTGATTAATCGTCGAGCCACCTGCGGAGCCTTTTGTATATCGTTAATGTGTTCGGCTTGGTCTCTATAAACAATTTTGAATAACAATGAGGTATATAGGACATTTTCCATCAAATTCACATTAACTCTCTATAGGTATTTTCATGTGTACGATAGCACATTTATTATAAGGAAAACTCGTCAAGAAAATGTACCACTTCAATTTGGTTTAAATAATGCAAAAATAAAAGACCTAGGTACCAATTAAGTTTAAGTGAGCATCATGTGTACAAAATAAATGGTAAGTAGTCGTATTCTCACAAAGATTGGTTAGCATAAATCCTGAACACACTGAGATAAAGTTTTATAGTGTACTTCATACAAAATAAATAAAACAAAGTCGTTTCTCTTTAGTTGGTTGAGTAATGACTGTGGAATGAGGGGGGGATGGTGAACGGAGGTTTTACTCGCAACACAGACTCGTAACTTCTATTAATCTGCGCGGTGGAGGAGCGGAGCCGATGAATGAGCTCAGGATGAGACAATGACAGCTTCCTAAAGCGAGCAGGTCTGGCCAGGACGACGGACGCGAACGGCCTGTGCGCGACCTAATTTATTTTACTAAAGAAATACTATGACGGATGATGCTATGTAGATAAATTATTATTAATGTTGTTTTCTTACCTGTAGATCACGTAGATCTAGATTGTAATTCATACTACTGCGCACTGTAGGTATATTTTCTTTCGTTGTCTGCCACGGTATATAAAATAATATAATTCACAAGTGCGTCTTCTGAACGTAGGGTCCTAGGTTTGATTTCTAGGTTGGGTATTATTAGATCTTTCTTCAGGAATATCTCAGTACCAGCCTAGTCCAGAGTCTGGAACCGGATCCGGATAAGGGCAATACCTATTATGTTATGACTCAACTTACATTGTCAGAGAACGGGAATGGAAGCGAGTTTTTGTAACAATATTATACATAGCAAAATGAACTTTATGTCAATTGTGTAACGTACCTACAAACTAAATACGAGCTTGTACCTCCTGCTTAACTGCAGGAATTACTGAGATTGCTCGAGAATTCTCCAGAAAACTCGCGATCTGTTAAATGGCTCGTATCTAGTTTGTACGTTACACTATTGACATAAAGTTTATTATGCTTTGTATTAAAAAAATCGCTTCCAGTCCATTCCGCGGTACCTATAGCTTGTCCACTCTGCAATGACGCGCCCCAATACCAAATTACCCATTTTTTTTTCTATCACCGCGGTCTTTTGTAGGACGTGTACTTGATACATTTGTTGATATCTACTTTAAGTAGTTACAAAAAATCGGCCACTAATTGTATGCCGTCTGCAAACGCTCTTAAGCTGTTTTCAGACCAGCGCGATTTGTCTCGCGACGCGACACGAAAACAAAATTACAATACAAAATTTCACGGTATAACAATAACCGGTGTCGCGTCGCGCGACAAATCGCGCTGGTCTGAACAGCTTTAGGCCTTTAGTCTTCCTATTTCATTTACAAAGCCCTGAATTTGGGCGAATACAAACAGCTTAATTCTGGCATTACCTCGCTGTGGCGAGCTGCACCATATGATATGAAATCATGCACGGCAAACAATCCCGCTTATGAGCTGCCGAACTGATAACGACACATTTACGAGCGCGCGGGGAAATTGAATTTCTAAACGAATTTTTGAAAGTGTCAGTGTTATGCAAACATCTATGATAAATCGGGGGTAGAGCTATGCCAGCTCAAGTATGATACAGATTATTTAAAAAGTAGGTATAGGTTAGTACAATAGATAACCTAGACTGTCCTAGACCTTTAAAAGTTGAATCAACTCCCGAAGAGGCAAATTCAGTGACGAGTTCAATTCTTAGGCTGCGGTGCTTTAATTTTGAATGTCCTCCACATTCAAAATTAAAGCACCGCACCCTGAAGACTTCAAGGCAATCACGACTTTTTTTTATGAATATGTTTGCCATCAGAATTTTTTAATCTTTAGAGCTCAGCTTTGCCTTAATATCCATAGCGTCGTTTTATTAGATTAAACGGATAATACCATCTCACAAGGCATTGCGTAGGTGGATAACTTGTTTGATGTAAAACTCAATTTTGCAGTGTATACAAAAGGCATTTTAATTAACTACGTCACATTAAACGACCATCATCACCATTTACCCTTAGCGATCTACAGCTAGACATAGCCTTTTCAATGGTAAGGTATTCAAGTAGGTATTTAACTCGTACCTCGCGGCGTCGGTCTGTCTCCCTCATCCAGCTGTTGCTAACCACCCCGCGAAGGTCGTAACTGCCCCTAGCTTGAGGGCTTCCTAGCCAACGTTCTGAGGCTTACTTAAATAGACGGCCTACATTGCCACTTCAGGTTGCTTATTTTGTGCTTAGCTGGAGTCCTACTTATTTTGACTACTCTCGTTCTCGGTCGGATCATTAGTGTGAAAAACATTACTGCGGGTTTACATAAAAAAGGATAGTGTATTTTATTTACATCTTATAGGTGCACATTTCTAAATACCCATAGGTTGAGCAAATCGTTCATCCAAAATGTTGGCAAAGTCGCAAATAGCTGGCAAATATTGACCTTTTTGATTAGTTTGGCAATAGGGATTACTGTATGGAAATAAGACATTGGCTTACTAGGGAACTAGAATATTAATAATGAATTGCAATTGTAACATTGAATTTCGTGTTGTAACGGTTTTAGGTGTAAAAAAGGCATTTGGAAAGTTTCCAAATACTTTTTTCACTATTACGAAATAACACTTTCGACTCCACCCATTTTCGTCGAGCTTATACACCATGCCGCCATGCATATTGCAAGTGGACCCTCTGGGAGGGTTCCCGGCATTACGTTTGCGCTAAACTTAACCATCGTGGATGATCAACGGCATTAGGTTTAAAACCGTGTTATAAAACACTGTAAAACGAAGTGAAATAGTGTTTTTTGGGGGCCTTGTCACTATACGTACCTAGTTTCCATCCTTTTAAATTTTTTGTGAATATTTGTACCCGTGAACAAAAAAAATAAAAAAGATCGAATTCTTTGATTTGAAAACCAACGCATATACTAATAAATCTTGTTAAAATATACATCTGATTTAATTTTCACGGTTTATAATGCTGTTGCTGTATCAATAAGAAAAACCTACATTTAAAATGAGCCCTCCGCGAGGGCTCCCGGCACTGAACGTGTTAATTGTTACAATTCATAATCAATATTTTAGTTCACTAATTAGCCACAGTTATTATTTCCATACTAGTAATATCGCCAAATTAACCAAAACAGCGAAATATTTGACAGCTATTTGCATCGTTGCCCACTTTATTAATCTTATTACAAAGAATAAAGCGCTCACGGTCTTAATATCTAGCTAGCAAGAGTTTCTATGGATACCACCACACCTACTCGTATTGATTACTCATGTGCCTAATGTGTAAGTAATTCGTTTGATTTTGGGCACATCAAAGTAGCGACCGAATACAAGCAAGGAGATACCTGGCTATTATAATCGAATGCCTACCATTATTTGTGTTGGGTTCGTACCGTATTCCTTGTATGACCATTCTATTTCTGGTTGAGAGTTTCGGAGATTGTAACGTCGAAATATCTGACTGCTTGAATGGGTTCCGTATATTGTTAGGTAGGTAAGCTTATCTTATCTCCTCTTATGACCAATATGAGGTCTATTTTTACACGACTGCCCAAAAAGGAGTGTTATTTAGAGTTTCGTATTCGAATTTCGAATGGTGCCAAACGGAACCCTACTACCTACTAAGCCTCCGCTGTCTGTCTGTCCGTCTGTCGGTCAGGGGGCTGTATCTCAAGAAAATAGAAAATTGTTCAGATAAAAAATAATTAAAATCACCAAAAGCATCATAAATTATGACTATGATTAGAAATTGATATAATATTAATTCCTTACCTACGTGTTGTAAGCAGAATCAACATTAAAACCGTGAAACAATATTGAACAATGATTGTTTGGCCCCTTTGTAGTTTCTGCTATTCAAGCTAGTTATGGCAGACGTCAAATAGTTTGACCACAGTATGCGGCTCTTGAACGCCTATTGAACGCACCACGTCAACCGCCACCGCGTCTTTCAGACTCCAATAAGCTAGGTATGTACCTATATGTCGTGGCCAGATCTTAGAATTGATAATTTCATGAAATGTTCGACCATTTCATGAAGTGGTTGTGTTTCAACAGCTAGAATTGGCCATATCGTTTAAAGGTCAACGTTAAATAATATGTCAGTCGACGTTTGGCCATATCATTAATGTAGGGTATCCATGGTTTAATGTGTAGTAAAAATTGCTAACTGCTGCGACCAAATTGGAAGTAGCGCACCGCTTGCTCCACTCGCTCGGCTCGCGCGCGGTTGGTCACTGTTCTAACCTAACTTAACACATTTCGTCGGGGACTCGGGGTGCCATGAGCGGCGTGAATTTTTAATTTTAAGTGCTATGTTGCTCACCACTCCGGTTGTGGCACCCCGACATGGCTTAGGTTAGTAACTTCCAAGTTGGTCACTTTCCATAATTATCACTTTGGAAATCCAATAAAAAAAGTCCATCGAGTTTTCTTGCGTGGTCGTCCTACTTTGTTTGAATTGTTGTATGCCGCCGCCATGATGCACAACAAAAACAAAGCGACATCAACGCCTCTACCGGTGGACAATCTAACTATTTTACGATATGATCACTAATGTTTGGCCACATTATTTATCATCAAACGTTGAGTATTCAATGATCTGGCCAGACCACATCGTGATGTGATCAGCGGTCGATGTTCTATTTCATGAAATGCGACCATTTCATGAAATGGCCGAACACTTCATGAAATGAGCAATTCTAAGATCTGGTCACGACATATACTAAATGCCCCGGGTCTAGGGGGGGGGGGGGGCAAACCGAGGCACGTGCCCCGGGTGCCACCGTTAGACAAGTACACCACCAGACAAGTACACCACCAGCAGCGCACGCGCACTTTGCAACAAATGAGACGCGTAGCATTTATAATCTTTCTTCTGCGAGTGGTGCAGTGAAGAAATCACTGATTAGCGTAGATAGAGGACGTCGAACGGTATGAGCGGACGCAGTTGAATTCTACTAGGAACTCTATGAGCGCTTCTGTGATCAATTTTTTTAGTTTTTACGTTGCATAGTGGGGGTGCTGGGCGTCCCACGTCGACGCCTGTTTGTGCAAAGGCGACACGACTTCCTACAGTTTTGGCTCCCCTGTTGGATTGGCGCATTTTCGATCGATTTTGATTAATATGCCAAAATTTTCGAGCTCGCTACGCTCGCTCTGGCAGCCTAGTGACTCCTAAAGCAAAAGAAAATCTAACTTATCTCAGCAGAGTGCTAAAATTTTCGCGCTCGCTTCCTTTGCTCGCTCTTGCATTAAATCTAAAATAAAAAAAAATACCGCACATCAGGCCAAATAAAAATTAATGTCCGACACGTACTAGTAGGTATATTTAAAAAAAACCCTAAGAAACCAAAACGATTCGAGGGGGCGGCATGTGACAGGTTTTGCCCCGCCTTGAAAAAATTCTAGATCCGGGACTCTAATATTTCAAAGAGGTCTTGTATGTTTGTTTGTTCGTCGCTCACGAAGTCGCGGGCAAAAGGTAGTTAGAAAAATAAAGGGAGTAGACATTTAGATAAAAAATAAATATTTGTGTTAATATTTATTAACTACGATTATACGCCACAATTGCATAATCTTTTTTTAACATAAAAACCTAAATATTTACAATAGGAAGAAAAGAAAAGAAAGTAAAGTAAAAACAACAACATACTTAATATCTTGCGATGATTGTAAAAACTGTCAATGTATTGAATACGGGTTCAATCACGGCTCACGAATACTTCAATAGACATTTTCCTCCTATCATAAATATCCCATTACTTACAAACACAAGTTTCCTATCAAATGTCAGTATTAGCGTCGGTATTGGCTTTATATTGAAAACGATTATGGAGGGAGAAACGGATATAAGTAAGGAAAGGCGCGATACAGCATTTTTTTATCGCTCACTTTGTATTTTATGTCATTTTCAAGAAAATTATACGTACCTACGTAAATCTTTGTAAAACTCCAATTGTGCGTTTTCCATGACTATAAAGAATAATCTGATCTGACTATTGAGTTAAAGATTGCAATTTTAGTTGAGGCGTGCTTAAAATCTTTACGTAGAATGAAACCCAACATGTTAAGACGGCGCGGGCGGCGACCCTTGAATTGTCCATACAAACGTAATACCTAAATCATTTGCAATTTGAGCATATTTCCATCATATTATGTTAATATTCGGATTTAGACAGTATTTATCTAGGCTTGTACATCTTTTTTTTTCCAAAGAACTTATCTAAAATGAAGTTTAAGCGAATTGAATTTCGCATATTTTTACAGCTAAATGACATGTTTTCATACTGTTTTTTCTGTATTATAAACAACAATATTTGGAATATTGTTTCGGCAGGAGCATAGCTTATATTATCAAATTAGAAAGTATAGAAAAAGTTTTGAAAGAATATTAAGTTTTCATTCATTATTTTTGGTATTACGAAACACATCCAAAGGGGTTTGAAGATTTTTGTATGGAGGGTGGCCCTAACGTGAGCCCGCCATTTTGATTTCAGAATCGCGGTGAAAATCGAAAGTTATATATTTAGATAGAAGACACTTATACAAACAAAAAATGTCGTATAACATAATATCCTAAAGCGTCAGGTTTTTGAGTTATTCACCGAAATATAAGTCGAAAACTGAACTCTGAAACAGGGTTTTTTTTTGTTTTTTTTCCCTTCAGGTAAGTATATTGAACTATGAAAACATGATTGCATCATGTATAGGTAATATATTGAGCGAAAGAGACAAAAATATATGTATACCCCCGTCGAATGAGGACGTGTGTTATATGGTATATGTATTATATGGTGCATGGCATAGGCGCGACACCAAAAAATCCTATTTAGCCTCCCGCTGCCTTCTTGGATGATATTATTTATACCGAATATGATTAAAAAATCTTATGTTTTATCCACTAGGTGTAGTCAATTAATTCATGTGTAAATAACTTAATCAACATGAAGTAACTACAACATAAATAAATAAATTCATTATAAGAATTGTTATTTTTATCTTTGAATATCTCAGAAACGTGACGCTTTATGATGTTATGTTACATCAAGTTTTATGTTTGTATAAGTGTCCCCTATCCGAATATATATGACATTTATTGCGCACCTCGATTTTGAAAAAATATCAAAATGGTGGCTGATTTTAGGGCCAAAATCTTCAAACCCCTTTATCATAAATTCCGATAGCTAGTAACAACGCTACCAACACACAACACACATAACACACAACAGACACAGACAACAACAACAACACAACAGAACAGAGATAACAATATTCCAAATGCATTTTTCTCCCATCTCGACTTGCAGTTGCGAGCCGTGTTCGCCGGACCCTTAAACCCTTTAGTAGCAAATTTTATGAACGTGAATATTAAATCGAAGCATATTGTCAATATGAACCCCCAAATCACGAATAACTTCTTTCTCGCAAATAAATTAGTCATTAATTTTGTAATTACGAAAATACGGTCCTTTTTTCCTAGTAAAATGTACGTGATTGCATTTGTCAGCATTAAGTAACATGTTATTGTCCAAACACCATCAGACTGGGAAACACGGTCTAAGTCTTCTTGGAGTTTATATGGATCCTAATTGCACTCAATTCGTTTTATAATTTTTAGATCATCCGCGTATAAGTATATCTTCGAGCGAACAAAACAAGACGCCACATCATTTACAAATATATTGAAAAACAACGGACCCAAATGGGAGCCTTGCGGTACGCCCGAGGGTGTCAGAAACAGGTTTGAGGAATAACCGTTGACCACAACCTTAGCAGTGCGTTTAACAAGGTAAGACTCACACCACTGCAACAAGTTTCCTGCAATTCTGATCGTGTGTAATTTGTTAACTAACATTTTGTGGTCCACCTTGTCAAACGCCTAACGCTAAAGTCGGTGTAGATTACATCTACAGGTAATCCACTGTCTACGGTGTTGACTAAATCCGATATAAAGCACGCAAGTTTGGTTCCAGTCGAACGGCCTTTCATGAAGCCGTGTTGCTCAGGCATCAATATTTGTCTCACATGCCACGAAGGACAGGGTATATCGAACACCTTCCCAAAAACAGACAAAATAGATACTGGTCTATAGTTATTCGCGGCGGACTTGTCACCCGACCTTAACCAATAGAATCTTGACTCCGCCCCTGAGTTTAGATTTGATTGGTTAATAATGGCACATCTCCGCTCCTCTCCTCTCCTCTCCGCTCCAGTGGACAGGCAGCATTACACTCGCGCTGCGTCAATCTGCTTGTCTAGTGTCTTTTTCGACGAATTCACAGGTTTGGGTATCTATATAGACATATTTATATCATTGATAACGGTGATGTCCTTCTGGTTGGTCAGGTGCGTTATGCGTAGTACTCGAAACCGGCGCGCATGTATCACCAAATGTATGAACTTGGACGAAGCAAAAGGAATCCCCATGTAAGGATCGTAGCACATTTCGCTCTGTACTCTCGGCCTATCCCAACGGGCAAAAGCACTGAGCTCCAAATGCATAACAAATGAAAATATTTTGTACGTCAGCCTCATTTACATGATGCAGGTCTCTTTCCTGTGGCATATAATAAAATTGAAGTAACAAATGCCTCGCATCGTCTAAACGGTTGTTGCTCCAACATAATATTGTAAACCAAGGGCAAAAGAATCGCACTGAGTAACTAATTTTTTTATTTGTATCCCAAAATGTCCGGTTATTTTAGGCATTACATGACCCACTAAAAATGTGTATGATATTTATTTCAAAATTTCATGCGCAGAATTTTCCTTACCGTGTCCCACTTGGCCATCATGCGTTCCTTCTCGAAGCGCGCGAACTCCCTGCGGTCGTGGATGGTGGTCACCATTTTCCACAGCATCAGTAACGCTAGACCCACAAGCACGATCGCCGCGATCACACAGAGGACAATACCCAGGATAGGCACCTATGAGTTATGAAATAATAGCAGGTTAGGTAAGGTGGGGAGCAGTGATGGCCCTGCGGTAAAAGCAATACCACAAGTGTTCCAGCACCCTGGCCAAAGGTAATTGCATTATTCAGTATTAGTCAGTAACAGTCTGACAGACCCCTTCGACTGATGCAGGACATACATGAAAAAAAAAAAGGAAAAGATATAGGTCATTGGTTTGCACACAGGCAGGCATGTACTGGATGCACACAACTGCTCTCAAAACGGACAAGGAAAAAATTACTAGGAAACTAGTAGGTTTTGGAGTCAAAAATTCGTATGTCCACAAACCCCGCACTGGGCGAGCGCCCTACATTTTTTTTTGTCTTTGGTCTATGTTCTAGGGTGGAATATGGCGTATATAATATAAATATCAATGGCGGAAAAGGATTTGTGTATGGCATCCCAAATTCCCAATGATATGAGAAAGTCTAACTGCACCAAGGTAACCGCGAAATTCAAATTTTCTTACGTTTTTAAGCTATTGCATAGCTTCTATCGCGGGCCTTGAGCGTGGAGACCTAATCCAGAAATTTCGTAACGAAAATACTACCTAAGAAAAGAGTGTTTTGTATTGAAAATTATGTTTAACTGCTTGACAACAAAGTTCAAAATACCATGACAAGATATGCCCTAACCATGTCCAGCGAATTCATATTTTTAAGTATCCTTCATTTATTCAAACTAGATTTTAGATAATAGTCTAGAGTCAATCAAAGGTATTTTTTAAGATTGAATAAAAATAAATATTTTTTGTAGTTCCGGTTACATTTTCGGTTTAATGGCGACGATAAATGAAAGATTACAGTTCATTCTGTTCATTCAGTTCATTCGGCCAATGTGATCAGATGAGTGGTAGGAGATTTCCTTATTTTTGAGGTACAGGAGATAACCATGGAAACATACAAAAATCACATACAGTTTTAGTTAGGTATTGTGAATTCGTCACTTACAGAAGTGCACAGCACTGGCAGAGAACTTATTCTGGATGTATTCTATATTGTTTGAATATGAATGATGCTACCAAAATATTTTATTAATTATAATATATTTTGATTTATAAGTTCTTTTGTAGGTAGATAATAAATAGTAGGTAGGTTGGTGTAAATAGTATTTTATCCGAAGCAGATTCTTGAAAAGGTTTTGGGTAAAAAAATAAAACTATCTGGAAACACTGATTGTAGGTGTCACTCTCTCACATTCACTCGCTTGTCACTCGTCGCCATAGAAACCTACTGTTACATTCAAACTGGTGCTCTGTACGTGTGTTATTGTTTGTTTGTTAATTTATTGTTTATTTAACACTTGCCCGTACGTTTTTTGCACATTTTAGCTGGATATACATATTCTTGAAAGCGATATCTCATTGTCGATTTTGGTTTTTCTACTGGACTTACGATACGTGTCAGTTTATAGGTGAAATACGATGTTGCAGTGCTGAGTTGATTGAAATCATGCATCAATGTTTCGGTACTACAAATGTGTTTTGCGCGTGGAACGTATTTCAGGCCGTGCAATCAGTGAATTATCCGTGCTACTGCAAAGCATCTTGAGAGAGGACAAAACAACATGACGTGTTGGAAAGAATTCAGTTCCCTTCAAAGTGTTAAGCTAAATGGTGGTGGGACTAGGTTGTTGGGACTGGCTATCTCTTCACTGCCTTGGCTTATATTTATTAAAGTTTTGAAATAAATGCCTTAAGATTGAATAAAAAAGGGGTACCTACGTTCTTTTTGAGAGATTTGTTTTATTTTCCTCTACACTGTATGATCTGCTTTATTAGTATGTGGAATACTCCTTATGGGAGTATTAAAGTTAAAACATATGGTAGGCCTACTCCTGATACGAGTATTTATAACTATCCTAAAGCATCCTTTTCACCAGAGATGTGCTAAGCAGCTTAGCGATCGATCCAATAGGATTATTTGATTTTCATAGCCTCATCATCATCATCAGCCTATTAATGTTCCCACTGCTGGAACACAGGCCTCCTCTCTGTGAGAGGGAGTGGGCCATAATCTACCACGCAGGCCCAGTGCGGGTTGATAGATGTCACATGTCTTCGAATTTTTGGTTCTAAGACATGCCGGTTTCCTCACGATGTTTTCCTTCACCGTTTTTGAGAGTAGTGGTGATGAAATTATTTACATAAAGTAAAGCGCCTGCTTGGGTTCGAACCCACGACCTATAACTCGTAAGTCGGGGCCGTTGCCACTGGGCCACCACTGCTCTCTTTCATAGCCTAGTATGGTTTAATTCTGCTCGAAAAGGGTTAAATGAAACGAAGTACCTACACATAGTCTGGAAGCCTAGATTTTCCGCTTAGCGACCTCGCATATACTTGATGGAAAAACTGCCCAATTCCCAGGTTTTAAAAATATGGGTAAGTACATCGTTCTCACCACAGTCTTGGTACATTTTAAGCTGGCCCCAGCTGTTGCCGGGCCTAGTGACGAGTTGTGCCACAACATTTAGTTATTTATGTTGCTAAATCTAGTCAAGCACTACTAGATTATGTACACCAATTCTTATATATATTTAAATTTAAATTCGATATTGAACTAATTGTTTATGAAAACGCCTGACAGAAAATGATTAGCAATCAATCGTTTTTTGATGTCTATCGAATGAACCGTTTGGCAGGATAAGATTTTTTTTTGTTATGAAATATACAAAAATATTATCATTAAATTAAAATATAGTAATTGTTTCAAAATCTAGGTCTCATGTGCTTTTAAATGCACGATGTGTTACTTTTGGACATGATTGTTTTGGTTGGGGTATGCATGTATGCTGCTTTGGGCATGGTCCTTTACTTATACGAATGATACGAGAGTGTTGTATTGAAAATTATGTTTAACTGTTTGACAACAAAGTTCAAATTTACTTAGACGAATGATACGAGAGTGTTGTATTGAAAATTATGTTTAACTGTTTGACATTAAAGTTCAAATTTACTTAGACGAGTGATCCTGTACTATTAATAGTTAAATTAAAACCTTTTTATTAGTTTGATGTTCCCATTACGTTGTGTCAAGTTTTAAAAACTATAAATGTGAATAACAGTTCCTGTCAATGTCATCATTGCTATTTCTTGTATTCGGGTTAATATTTTACAATTGCGTAAGTTGATAAAAAATGCTATGCAATAGCTTCGCCGGGGCAGTCCCCGAGTGCCACACGTCTTTTTTGCAATGTGCGGGTCACGTTGTGTCTTGATTTAAATATGATTTGCGACCGTAATAATAAATAATAATACCGGTTGGCTACTTTTTTAATATTTTGAAATGTTTTTTTTTTATGAATTTTATAAAAATATTTAAATGTATCGAATAAGTATCTAAATGAATAAACGAATAATAATAATAATATAATAGAATATAATAACTGTTGGTAATTAGCGCTGAGCGACCTGAATTGCACTTATTTAAATGATAGACAACAGCAAGTTCAAATTAATGGTGTCAATTCACTCGGTCTAAAAGTAAAAATGGGTGTTCCACAAGGCTCGATATTGGGTCCTTTCCTCTTTTTAGTTTATATAAATGATCTACCCCATTTATTAAAAAACCAACCACAAATGGTGTTATTTGCTGACGATACTTCCCTAATTTTTAAGATAAATAGACGTGCATCAAATTTTGACGACGTAAATAACGCCCTACTGCAGGTCCAAAATTGGTTCACTGCTAATAATTTAGTGTTAAATGGAAAAAAAACTAAATGCATAAGATTTGCTTTACCGAATGTTAAAAGTACTGATTGTGATATAGTATTGAATAAGGAGAAACTAGAATTCGTTGATAAAACTGTTTTCCTGGGGATTACGCTCGACTCCAGGCTGCAATGGGGTCCTCATTTAACCTCTCTTGCAGGACGGCTAAGTTCAGCAGCATATGCTGGAAGAAAGATCCGTCAATTTACTGTTGTAGATACCGCGAGGCTAGTCTATTTTAGTTACTTTCATAGTATCATGTCTTACGGTATTTTACTATGGGGACGAGCTGCAGACATCGATTCTATTTTTATTCTGCAGAAAAGAGCCATCAGAGCAATATATGGTCTCCGTAGGCGCGATTCTCTTAGGGAGCTGTTTAAAAATATTAACAACATGACAGTAGCTTGTCAATATATACGAAAACATCATGTACCATTAGGAAAAATCCTAATCTTTTCAGTAAAAGAGGTAAAAGGCACAATTATAGTACTAGAAATAGGGACAAATTAGTTCAACCTGGTTTCAGACTGGCTAAAGTAGACTCATCCTTCATGGGGTACTGTTTAAAATGTTACAATAAAATACCTCCCCACATACTCGAACTAAATGAAACCAAATTTAAATCTTGTATAAAACGCACACTATGCTACCAAGCATATTATAAGTTGGGGGATTACATCGCTGACAAAAATACTTGGCTCAACGCTGGTCCAGCTCCACAAGGGCGCATAAACTAGTTGATTAGCATCGAAAATATTGTTGGAGCCGCTGAAGATTGCAAAAACTATCTTTGCATTGTATAAATTCAATCTCTTAGTATTGTATAATTGCATAGCACATGTGTGAGCACTCTGACCATTTTACAAAACTACCATTTACTGGGTATGTCTTTCATTGACTTGAATTGAATGAGCCCTGATGGCTGAGAGTATGTCATACTCACTTAAGTGTCTCGCTGGTGGTGGCGTGTGTGTTGGATCATTAAGTTCCCTTCAAAATGGTTGAGCTAAATGGTGCTGATCCATGCGTCATGTTCGTGAACGGGCGCCGTCAGTAGGGACTGGTCATCTCTTAGCTGCCACGGCTTATTTTAATTTTTAATTTTTTAATTGTTTTTATTACGGAAGCTTTTAACTTGCACGTATTTCTACATTGTTCTCACATGTTTAATTTCAACATGAATGATGTAACCAATATTTTGTAACAATATTTTGATTTAAAAGAATGTCCGTGGAGTTTCTTGCCCGTTCTTCTCCATAGGAACCTACTACGCTTTGGAATGGGCAACTAGCTTCATCTTTCTGACTGACCGACCCCTTGACAATTCAAAAGTGCCTGTAATTGGTTTATTTGAAATAAATGCTTTGAGTTTGAGTTGGAGTTTGAATTGGGTTCCCAATTGTACTACTAAACAGTTCTACGGTAGAAGTAATGGGATTTTTTTTTCTCAATAGTCCTACGTTATTAGGAGTTCTAAAATAGTAGAACTAATGGGACTCTTTATTCCGTTTGTTCCCAATTGTACTACTAAACAGTTCTATGGTAGAACTAATGGGATTTTTTTTTCTCGATAGTCCTACGTTATTAGGTGTTACAAAATAGTAGAACTAATGGAAGTCTTTATTCTACTTGTTCTATTCCACAGTTCTACGGTAGCACTACTGGGAGTTTTGGTTCTCACTAGTACTACGTTTCGATTTATTCCCGAATAGTAGAACTAGTGAAACTTTTACTTCCAATAGTTCGAATCTAAGAAATGTATTACCAAATATACTAGTTTTGCCTCGCATCAGGTTTATAGTAAACTTAAATATTATTTACCCAAATAAAACACTGTTAATTAAATTATACATTGTGTATGGAAAAAAAAACTGTTACAGTGAAATTCAAACTGGAATATTTTACTAATAATAATATATTAAAGAAGTTTTGTTGTGGTTTCTATTCCCACCCTAGCTAATACACAAGTGATAGTTTATCTGTCACCCACGGTGTGCCACAGGGTAGTATCGTAGGTCCAACGTTGTTCCTAGTTTATATCAATGATCTACACAACTTAATATTTAAAATTGAAAAAAACTTTTTACAAAAAAAATTAAAACCGACTTCCAAAAAAAACCACTACAAAGTGAAAAATAACTTTAATTTCGGAAGTCGGTGTTTTTGTTTTTTAATTTTCGTTTTTTGCCACCGACTTCCGAAATTAAAGTTATTTTTCACTTTGTAGTGGTTTTTTTTGGAAGTCGGTTTTAATTTTTTTTGTAAAAAGTTTTTATTTTTCACTTTTTAGTTGTGGTACCTACCCCACACAATATCCAATACCACTAACTGCAATAAATAACAGTGACAGGAAGTTATCATCATATCGTCCATATAAACTAAGTGGGAAAAATATGTATTATTGAAGCTAACTCAAAAACTATCTAAGCAAAGTCAATAAAATTTATATGGGACCACCTCGGGAGCTTACCCTTTCAAACAAAAAAATAATTTTCAAAATCGGTCCACAATTGGCGGAGATATCGGTGAACATACATAAAAAAAAAAAAAAAAAAAAAAAAAAAACATACATAAAGTCGAACATAGAACCTCCTCCTTTTTGGAAGTCGGTTAAAAATTATATCACATGCAGATGATACTATCCTGGCATTCCGTGGTAATACTTGGAGTGAAACCTTCCAAAAAGCACAATTTTGGTTTTAACATGGTCACAAAATGGCTTGCTCAAAACCCGAACAAAACCCTTATAATAAATAGGTTATTATAATGAAAGGGTAACCCATTCACTCGGCTTCAAGTATAGAACCCATTCAATGGGTTATATGTAACCCTTTCACTGGGTTTCAAGTATAGAACCCATTCAATGGGTTATCCATATTGACGAGATAACCCTTTTACAAGGTTTCGAGCATAGAACCCATTCAAGGGGTTACATCAGATAAAGGTAACCTCATAAACGGCTTACCCCTTCGAAAAGCTTAACTCTTAACCGGGATTGTACGGTCCCTGATTGGAAGTAAAAGTTTCACTAGTTCTACTATTCGGGAATAAATCGAAACGTAGTACTAGTGAGAACCAAAACTCCCAGTAGTGCTACCGTAGAACTGTGGAATAGAACAACTAGAATAAAGACTCCCATTAGTTCTACTATTTTGTAACACCTAATAACGTAGGACTATCGAGAAAAAAAATCCCATTAGTTCTACCATAGAACTGTTTAGTAGTACAATTGGGAACAAACGGAATTAAGAGTCCCATTAGTTCTACCATAGAACTGTTTAGTAGTACTGTAGCGGTTAGACCGCCACATACAAAAACTACGAAACAAAAAGACATGACGTCACACAATTCCTACATCTCGCAGTTAGAGTTTACTGAGCGAATAACATAGATAAGACTATCCGAAATCAACATATGGGCAGTTGCCCGCCAGACATAATACCCGTCTGGTTGGAGGATCCTCCCTTTTCTATGGGGGATGAGTGAACTTTACACCCTGTTCCTCATACCCCTAAATTGGTGACCCCGAGTATGAACGTCAACGCAGCCTTCGTGCAACTACTTCAGCGTGACGTCATCATCATCACTCCCGCAAGCTTTCGTGAGGCGAGTCACACAGCCAGCCAGCACCCACGGCTTCAACGGGTATCCTGACCACCAGCATGCAGCGAACGCGCATTCCTGGTCATCACCCTCAGCCTCATCAGCAACCTTGGCACAGCACCTGCACTTCCGGCCGGTCTCACAAGCAGAGCCTATTCTACCCTCTCCTGGTCGACGCAAGCAGTCAGCCAAAAACCCGGCGCTGTACCCGCATCCGACTCACTGGATGACGACGCAGCGCCACCCCGACTCACTGGGGAATCACCGCAGACAGTTCCGACTCACCGTGAACTATGCGGCACCCGGTTCCGACTCACTGGAACCACAGCTGGCACTGTGAAGCATCGCAAGATCAAAAGACTCAGCCCACTATCGACCTCCGGTCTCCGGAGGGGAGTGATGTAGCGGTTAGACCGCCACATACAAAAACTACGAAACAAAAAGACATGACGTCACACAATTCCTACATCTCGCAGTTAGAGTTTACTGAGCGAATAACATAGATAAGACTATCCGAAATCAACATATGGGCAGTTGCCCGCCAGACATAATACCCGTCTGGTTGGAGGATCCTCCCTTTTCTATGGGGGATGAGTGAACTTTACACCCTGTTCCTCATACCCCTAAAGTACAATTGGGAACAAACGGAATGAAGAGTCCCATTAGTTCTACTATTTTAGAACTCCTAATAACGTAGGACTATTGAGAAAAAAAATCCCATTAGTTCTACCGTAAAACTGTTTAGTAGTACAATTGGAAACGAACGCTTAATTGTGTGGTAGCAAGAGTCGCTTTTTATTTAAATGATTTTGCGGAGTAAACCATGTATATTCATCTGTGTCAGGCGTGCATGTTTACATGCTGATATGAAAATGATGGGTACTTATATTAATTGTTCTTTGAATTCAGACATATCTATGTATTTGTAATAAATTTATAAATAATAATGGCCATGAGCATGACTAATATTCTGTGACAAAAAAAAAAATCACACTTGAGAGTCAATTAGCGTCAAACAATGTATTTAAAGTAACATGACATAACATTAGGTACGCCTTATTTCCCCGAAGGTTTGGGTAGAGGTGTACTTATTTAAGTATAGTATAAGCGCATTTCGCCAATATAATAAGTAGGTACTACGTAAGTAAGTAAGGGGAGCAGTGGTGGCTCAGTGGTAAAGGCCCCGACTTACGAGTTGTAGGTCGTGGGTTCGAACCCAAGCAGGCGCTTTACTTTGTGAAAATAATTTCATCACCACTGCTCTCGAAACGGTGAAGGAAAACATCGTGAGGAAACCGGCATGTCTTAGAACCGGAAATTCGAAGACATGTGACATCTACCAACCCACACTGGGCCCGCGTGGTTGCTTACAGCCCACTTTCTCTCACAGAGAGGAGGCCTGTGTCCCAGCAGTGGGAACATTAATAGGCTGATTATGACGCGTAAGTGATTAACGTCCATACCTTCTAAGGGCATTCTCCAGGGGCGTAGCTACCGCCGTATCTGCCGTATCAATTATACGGGGCCCCCGGGCCACGGAGGCCCCCGACGTGCGTAAGTAAAAATTTATAATAACTTCCCAATTTTTTTTGTATTTCGGGAATGACAAAAGTCAAAAAACAGCAATTTCTTTTTTTCCCGCGTAAAGCGTGCGTTCAAAAGTTGGCAAAACCCTACATCGGTATCGCGGGCTGCGGAATTTCTCCGTTTTTGGAAAAAGTGAAAGATCGATATTATGATGAATAATAATATTTCTTTTAATTTTATGCAAACTTTTTTTTCTTGTGAGATTCTTTTCCCTTCATAAGGGCCCCCAAACAAATATTTATACGGAGCCCCACCAAGACACGCTACGCCGCTGGCATTCTCGTTCCTTCTCCGCCCTGATAACAAGTTGGCGGTTCTCGTTGTAATAGTACACGTAAACATACAAACAGTCTTCGTCATCATAGAATGAGCAGAGACGCTCGTTTCGAGATTCGTTGGCTGAAACAAAAGACGAACATTAAGGTAATAGAACTTTCAGGTCACACGCAGGTACAGCTTAGCAAAAAAGAGTTGGAAAAATCGCTTCCCGCTGTCTGTCCCTATGTATGCTTAAATCTTTATAACTACGCAACGGATTTCGCAGTTTTTTTAATAGATATTATAGTGATTCAAGAGAAACGTTTATAATTATGTATAATACATGCATAATCTACGAGTATAGTAAGCTATCATTTATAAATTTATCACGCGGGCGAAGCCGCTGGCGAAAGCTAGTTAGGAATATTTTATAATTTTGCTTATCTTATTGAAATTACGAAGAGGTCGTAAGTATATTAAGATAACCTCGCTAGTTAGGCGCCTTATCCCGTACTCTGCATTATATCATATTTCTGACAAGTAGGTAGTGGCTGTCATATTTAAATCCTTTATAAGAATCTTTATAGGTACTAGTATTGCCTCACCTTCAATTTTGCCTTCTTCGACGATAGGGAACAGCGCACAATCGCCACAATTGTCAGCATCGGGGTGGAGCCACGGTCCTCGCTTGTGTACTTCGCACAGTACGCATTCTTTGAACTCGCCGCAACGGCCGGGACAAGTCTAGAACATATTTATAAAGGTTTTAGCAGGGTCTTTTCAGGAGTTAATTAAAAAAGGTACTAGGTGTACTTACAGGACACTTTTCACAGTATTTGCCTGAGTAATGAAGGTCATCATCAACATTACACACACATTGACCGCACACACATTCCCCGTTTCCACTGCATATTTCGTTGTTTTCTGTAACAAACGTATAATTATTAGCACCTTGAAATTGAAAGTGTGTATTACATTCAATTATAGCTAATTACCACATCGATTAGATAAGCACAATTATATACAACTAGCTGCCCGCCCCGGCTTCGCACGGGTAAGGACTTATCTACGGCGCACCTACCTACCCTAACTACCTACCTACTTCCTACATACATACTCGTACATACATACCTACCTACCTACTTACCTACACCTACCTACATACATACCTACTTACCTACCCTATCTACCTACCTACCTACCATACCTACCTGCCCTACCTACTTACCTACATATTGCAGCATTGCGCTGCCGTTCAAGCCTCTTTTGTAGTTGTAAAAGTTTCATAAACTATTATTTCTTTTAAAAATTTCGAATTGAGCACATTTTCAAATTTTGAATTCTATATCGTTCGAAGGAAAACAATTTTTTTGACTTGCGTCATTCTATTGTGAGTCGCTCTGGATAAAACGTCATGGAATAAAATAATTTTTCTTTCTGCTTCAAGCGTCCTGTTTTCAGTTCAAGAAACATATTAAAACGATGACGGTAGTATCTTTGCGCTAGCTGGTCGCAGTTTTAATTCACATCGTGTTCATTGTGGTGTCTAGCCCTCAAGTTAAATCTATAGTTCGTACCAGCCAAGCGAGCGTCTAGAACCACTTTTATAGGTGAAGTATTTACTGTACAAACATGTGAGTATTCAACCAATTTCCCATTTATCAAATTATACACTCTCGCGTCCCACTAATCGCGTAATCTAGCCTATGCCGTTTCTAAAGCTCTCCCGTTTTCGGACCTTGACAGATAACAAGGCCGTAAGGCCTTTCCCGGGACCCCGGTCCGTCGCGTGGACAGGATCCTGGCGTTCCCTAGTCCCAGCCTGCGTCAGCACAGACCCACGCCTTCCAACCTCGTCGGGTTTCTCCGGCAATTGAGACGAGATCGTACCAGAAAGCAGCAGGACGGCGCTCGGTGTTCAGGAACTCAGGGCTCATTGGCTTATAAACTTCATCGGATTAGTCTTTACTTTATTTTCGAATCTTAAGCTAGGCAATCCATCGACCGCGCTGAACTCAGATTTATTGCCGGTTTAATTGCTCTGTTCTACCTCGCGTCTCCGGGATTAAATTAGTAAAGGCCTATACATATTTAACCCGCGTGCGATCGTACACTTAACCCTAAACCGCATAATTCTCCGTTCGGTAAATAAAAACAACCATAGTTATAAGCGGCTCGCAATAGTCCTTTAATTTATTTCCTTTTATACCTAACTGTTTCTTTTTTTTTACTTTTAAATTATAATACAAATCATATTTAAAATCTCCTGTTATTTTTCTTTGTATTTAGTTATCCTATGCAAGTGTGGGTTCGATTCTCACCAAAGATTTTTTTAACAAGTGGCAGAAGCTGATCTCTAATGCTACAATATGTATACATACCTACCTACCTACCCTACCTTCACCTACCTACTTTACCAACATACCTACCTACTTGCATACCTACCCTACCTACCTACCTATCCTACCTTCACCTACCTATCCTAAAATACGTTATTAAAACTGTTGTTTATTTTAAATTCGAAAATAGCTATATTGGCCAGAAACTTTTCAGCGACTGAAATATAATACCAGTCTATTATTGTCCCACACAGGCCTCTTCTAATACAGAGAAGGCACGAGCATTGATCACCACTCTTGCTCAAGGCGGGTTGGCGATTAGACTTATATTAACTTTAAGTCCTGAGGGCCTAGACAAAGTAACATTCGATTAGCGACAACGCTAGTAGAAAAGTCAAAAATGTATGGGATTGACAGAAGACACGTGATCATAGCTCAATGAATAGAAATTAGCTAGACAATATTTAACATCATTCCATTCATACAGCCTCGAACGATAACTTGCTAACGAAAGACCAGAGACAATATGTAATTTTTATCGAAGAAACCAATGGATCAGACGATAGCGAAACGTAGTGTAGGTATGTCGTTGAAGCGATAGCGATTGTCGAAATAGATTCGCTCCGAAGCAAATGTCATTTGTCTAGGCCCTCAGGTTTCCTCACGATGTTTTCCTTCACCGATGTCAGGAGTATCAAGATGAATTGAAAAAGTAACATTGTTACTTGCCCGGATTTTAACCCATAACAACGTGCATGAGAGGCGAGTCCACTCGGCCATCACGACAATTTTGGCTATCAGGGGCGACGGTACCTACAAGGCTACAACCCTATTCCTACCGAGTTTTACTTGAGTTTACTATTACAGCCCTATTACATTTCGACTCATTTCGACGGTGATTTTTGCTTAAATTTAGTTAAATGGGCAACTTTGGTGTTCTTGTTCTGAGTAACTGAAAGACTTGGACAACTATGACTTATTGACTTGTGGAGAATAGTTATTAGTATAGTACACAGCGGCCTCGCTTTTTGCATTTTTTTCTTAATTGTTTATATAATGCGCGACGGCACTTTTTTGAGCTCGTGGGTAGAACGTAAAATTTATACCAGAATAAACGTTGGTTCATAGGAATTTAAAATTGCATACTTAAAAAACAAAAACTTTATTATATAACTCATACCGATAAAGTCTCGCGACGACAGATCTGTTACGCGCACCCAAAACCGTAAAGCCCCGACGAGGCAGTACTGCGTCAGTGTATAGGCATCGATGCAACGGCCGATTTTACTCTATGTATGGGCAGATCTAGTCTGTTCTTGGCTTTAATTTATGGTAGGATAATATACCTGTCAAATAAATCGACTAAAACGTCAAAATATGCAGAAACAACTCTAAAAAAAAGTAAAAATTGAACATTTTTGGTACGGCAAAATGGCGTCCGCGCATGCGTGCCGTGCACTGCACTCCGCGTTCTATTTATTCATTTTCTATTGTTTTTTAAGTGTAAATCGACGGGAAATGGTGTTATTTCAATAATTAAGTAGTGTCGTCATCGTATATAGATAAAATTTGCACAAAATAACATCGTAATTACCTATTACGGACCCATCAAAAAATGTAAACAAACTCGGTAGTGAAAAAATGTGTTGATGTGAAATTTTGAGTTTTGTGTGTGTTTTGTGCATGTAATCGCTGGTAAGTCATTTATTTTATATTATTTATTAGTTATTGCATACTATATATGCCATTTTTCAGAAAAAAATAGGAGTTCAATATTTTTTATCAACTAAGTAATGTTACGTAATGATACGGATACCTATTATTGAACTTTTTTAATTATTGGTGTTTTTATTTATTGTGTTTGTTCGTAAAAAATGGTTTTGACCGATAGTATATGTATTCATAATGTATCCTGCGAAGTTTCATGTGAATCGAACCAGTAGTTTTATTATAAATAATCAAAACAGTGAACAAAGGAATTTCTTATAAGAATCTGATAAGAATGTTTATTTATCAATACTAGCGTTCGCTTACAAAGATTCTAAGTATTATAAAAAATCCTTTGTCTAATCAGGAACCCAAAACCATTAACGATAAGACTATTTACGTAACAAAAAGATCTCAGTATTTGTTTATGTTAGCGAGCTCTTATCTCCGCTGCGCCGGTGGGTAGTTCGCTGGATTTCCGCACGCGCGTGGCGCTGGAGTCACGAGTCTTTAGCGGTTAACCATAATTACAACTGCCAAATTGCTACATACCCGATGCATCGGGCGCTCGAACTGTCAAAACGCAATTTTGTGATAGCCAAGGAATTACACATTTTTGAGCTTGAGTTTATGAGAACTGAATAATTTTTTCTTCGGCTACCCTCTTATAGAAGTTGTAGCTTCGCTCATGCTAGCTATGATATTTTCTTGTTATTTATTGTACACATGAATTACACATTGTGACAATATTACAAGGACAGCTTATTTACATATAAAGACGAGCTCTTAGAATAATAACGCACGAGCTTAACCCAGAATTGTCTGTGAAAATGTTTTCGCAAAAACTTAACGCAGTTTCCAAATAATTCTCATAACGTTTCAAAGAAACAAACAAAGAATGAAGTTCAATATTTAATTAAACTATATATCTATGACGTCAGTTCATTAAAATTCCGGGCCTAACATAGCTTGGTAATAATCCGAGGCTTCTCCTTAATATTCGTTATCAGCTGATCGAGTTTCGAAGAGGGTGGATTGCGTGGGATGAAGTTCGCAGACAAGGTAAGGAACTTTTTCTCAACTATGTTCGACAAAACCATCTCCTTACTTTATCAAACACGACAAAAATAGTTATTTATGCTACAAGTGCGGAAAGTAGGTGATTTCCGCCGAGTGGCTTTTTATTCATGAGCGAGCGAAGCGAGCGAGTGTATAAGTCGACACGAGTCGGAAATCATCTGACGCACGTGTATCATACAACGTTTTACTATGCATTGTGCGAGGAAACAAAAAAACTAGCGACCTTCACATATTGATATAAATGATATAAACATTATTTATAACTTTGACTTTTTGACTTTGACTTTGACGTTGACGTTGACGTTGACGTTGACTTTGACTTTGACTGACTTCGACTTCGACTTTGACTTTGACTTTGACTTTGACTTCATCGCCATCGTCATCGCCATCGCCATCGCCAACATTATCTTCACCACCAACATTATCTACATCGCCATCGCCATCGTCATCGTCATCAACATCATCATCATCATTTAATTTGTAAAACTTTTCTCAAATAATGAAAACTCTTTGCGTCGCGTCGGGCAGACGTCGGATTCAAAAATTAAAAAAAAACTGAAAAGTAAAAAGCCCTAGTCAAAAAAAGTGACACTTTCCGCACAAATTGACTGCTTGGAAAACGGCCTTTTCGAGCAAATGCATTGTAAAAGAATTAGCGAAATTGGCCCAGGCGTTCACGCGTGATGCCGTGACCAAGGAAATAGGGATTCCTTTTTATATAAATACTAGCTGCCCGTCCCGGCTTCGCACGGGTAAGCACTTATTCACGGGCGCCTACCTACCCTACCTACCCTACCTACCCTACCCACCCTACCTACCCTACCCACCCTACCTACCCTACCCACCCTACCTACCCTACCCACCCTACCTACCCTACCTACCCTACCCACCCTACCTACCCTACCCACCCTACCTACCCTACCCACGCTACCTACCCTACCCACGCTACCTACCCTACCCACCCTACCTACCCTACCCACCCTACCTACCCTACCCACCCTACCTACCCTACCCACCCTACCTACCCTACCCACCCTACCTACCCTACCCACCCTACCTACCCTACCCACCCTACCTACACTACCCACCCTACCTACCCTACCCACCCTACCTACCCTACCCACCCTACCTACCCTACCCACCCTACCTACCCTACCCACCCTACCTACCCTACCCACCCTACCTACCCTACCCACCCTACCTACCCTACCCACCCTACCTACCCTACCCACCCTACCTACCCTACCCACCCTACCTACCCTACCCACCCTACCTACCCTACCCACCCTACCTACCCTACCCACCCTACCTACATACATACATACAAACCTACCTACCTACATACCTACCTACTTGCATACCTACCTACATACCTACCTACTTGCATACCTACCTACCTACCTACCCTACCTTCAACTACCTATTATAAGAACCATCTCCATACTATAACAAACACAACAAAAAAAAAATAAGCCAAATCGGTCAAGCCGTTTTCATGTTATGTCGTGACAACGGAAAACGGGTTTCATTTTTATATATATAGATAATATACAGGATGTTTGGTGCATCGTGTGCCAAATTGAAATGGTCGACTGAAGGGGTCATCTGCTATCCTTTCAGACCCCTTAACATCTCTCATGCCCTGTGGATTTTTTTTTTTATCGACATCTTATTATTTTATTTTAAAAAGACCCAAATTTAACATTCAAATACATTTTTTTTTTTAAGTATGAGGCGCAGACTCTGAATTTTAATTTTATTTAGATGTGTATTGTTATAGACTACTTTTGAATTCAAACTTAGTGACATGAGACATCTAGTTTTTTTTTTAATTTACTCGCTAAGTTCAAACTTAAATTAAAGCTGTACATGTTACAGCTATTTACATGGCTACAAAAAAAAAACCATAAGTGACCGGGATGTTCCAACTCCCTCAAAAATTCTCTAGTCAATCCTCTTGCTAATGGTGTGCCACATGCTATAAAAATCTTTTAACAACGTTGGGAATTCGCTAGAATTGTGAATCGAGTCACTTATGACTAAATTCCAAATTCTAATGAAAAAAATCTTTTTGCGTAACTATTACATTTGTTTATTCACTCTTGCAAAGTAAACTATCTTCTATCTCTTTCTTGCATAGCGTAAACCAGCACCCTAATTACGTAATGCACGATCAATTTATTGAAACCAATTGAAAAAGATTTCCAGTCCATTGCTTCATAAGTTCGACAAAAAGAATTGAGCAGATTTTTTTGTCGAACTTATGAAGCAATGGACTGGCAATCTTTTTCATTCCAAGAAAAATAAATAACTAGAACTTAATAGTACTTTTTATTGTTTTTTAAAGTATTCACCACGCACCTAGTTTAATACACTTTTCCATTCGCTCGAACTAGTTATTAAAACATTTATTCCACTCCAAAGTGGGGGTGTTCAAAACGGCAGATTTGAAAGCGTCGACTGCTTCTTCACCGGACTGCAACCTTTGACTACGAAGAGTTTTATTGATTTTGGGAAGTGTAAAGAAATTGTTAGGACTTAGGTCCGGACTGTATGGCGGATCGTCAAGAATTTCTAAGTTTTTCTGTTTCAAATACTCAATCGTTTGACGACCGCTGTGTGAGCTTGCGTTGTCATGGCGTAGGATGATGCGTCGCTTTGGGTTAGATTTCCGAAGTTCGGTGATAACTTGTGGTAAACAAACTGTGGTATACCATTCTGCATTAACCGTTCTATTGAAACGGCTTTCAATCAGGGACCGAAACCGGTACGACTAATACCGGTATTTTTTCGGTTACAATTATTATTTACTTTACCGGTAACCGGTAAAGGTAACCTTAATGCGTAAATTGAGTACAACCGGTACTAATACTGGTTACCGAATTAAAGGTAACCTCTATCTTACACGTGCCGTCGGTATTAGTCAAAGGGCGCGCACGTCGCGTGTACATATGTGAGTTAGTTAGTATGCTTGTTTAGGTAGAATCTTGCAAGCTGAGTTAAGACCACTTCCTCTTATCTCACGGAGTTGACATTTTACATGTTGATTCAGTTCTGATGACAATATATTTTTATGACAAGCATGACCTGATTGGCTACCCAAGATTGGCTCCAAACGAGGAAACTCCTCAACGGTCAACAGTACAGACACGAAATTTTATATACGTTTTAATTATAATAGTGTGTTCTAAATTTCACCATGATCTGGCTGTTGCACCCAGGTTTGCTTCAGGCGAGAGAACTTCTCAACGGTCAACAGTACAGACACGAAATATCATATACGCTTTTGTTATGATACAACAAACACACCGCATACATCTCTTAAACTCAAACATACCTAACATCTCCCCTACCAGCACATACTATACACATACACTACACTCAGCACCACACAATCATCTACCCAAATATACGCAACCGATTCATACCTTCATACCTAATTTTTTTTTTTTTTGGTTTATTATTGTTTTTATTTTTATTCTTTTCATTGATGCACGTTTTTAGGTACCACATCATCACTGGTTAACTTTTTGTTGTCTTTTATTATATAATATAATAACTTAGTCCACATAATGGCTGAACCCTATCTCTTAAGATACAGGCCTGACCTAGTTTAAGGGATAGAGTTGTTGTACTCCTTCGCTAAAGTTGTATTGAATAGCGTCAACTGAATGTATGCAGTGCAATGTGATTTTGTTTTATGCAATAAATTCTTTTATTATTATTATTCTTTTATTTCATTTTAATACATAGCCGACCCCAAGATAGTTGGGAAAATAAGGCTAGGAAGATTGATTGATTTCATTTTAATACATATAAATTACATTTTTAAATATTTCTTAAAAAAATATATAAAAAACATTTAAAAATATAAAAAATAGTCGCCCATCGGCATCAGGAACAGGGTCCAAGCTGCCGGTGGTCAGGGCTCTAGAGAGAGGAACCTCCTCACTATGCGTGCCGTGTCTAGGAGTACTGCTTTCTGAATCAAGCCCTTGACCCAGCCGCGCAATGAGAGCCTCCTGAGGTGTTGGTCGAGGCTCTCCGCTATTAGGCCATTAACCGTTACGATTATCAGTACAATGATTGCAGAGTCCACGTCCCACATGTCGACAACCTCGTGTGCTAAGTCAAGATACTTGATTTTTTTATCTTTCTCAGCTTTCACGAGATTCTCGTCATGAGGGACAGCAATATCAACAATCATTGCACGGCGTTCTCGTCGATCTATCACCACAATATCAGGCTTATTAGCTACAATAGTCCTGTCAGTGACGATAGATCGATCCCAATACAATGTGGCCTGACCATTCTCGAGAACTGGGTCGGGCACATACCTGTAGTATGGTACTTCTGACTCCACAAGGTTGTATTGCAAGGCAAGTTGCTGGTGGATAATCCTAGCTACTAGATTGTGTCTGTGCAAGTACTCGCCGTTAGCATTATTATTATTATGATTAAATGAAGTGCAGAGAAGAATCGCAATAGCAAGGAAAAATACAGAGGATTGAAAAAAATTATGAATCTAATTTTTTTTTTTTTTTTTTTTAACAAGCTTTTATTAAACAAATAGTGCTTGCAGAACGCTTTGCAACGGTTACAAGAGGGATTTCAGAAGCTACCATTCAGGAGTTCCTTCGTCTAAAGACAATTCTGGGTACAGCAGTTAGATCATGGTGGACTTTAGAATAGTTTTTCGTAATTAAAAGTATATAATATTTCGTGTCTGTACTGTGTACCGTTCAGGAATTCCCTCATATGAAGCCAATCCTGGATGCAGCAGTCAGATCATGTTGGACTTTAGAACGGTCTATCATAATTAAAGCGTATATAAAATTTCGTGTCTGTACTGTTGACCGTTAAAGAGTTCCCTCATCTGAAGCCAATTCTGGGGGCATCAACCAGATTATGTCTGAATTTAGAATGAACTACCATAATTAAAAGTTATATTCAATTTCGAGTTTGTACTGTGTACCGTTCTGGAGTTCCCTCATCTGAAGCCAATCCTGGGTGCTGGCAGCAGTCATATCATAGTGGACTTTAGAACGGTCTATCATAATTAAAGCGTATATAAAATTTCGTGTCTGTACTGTTGACCGTTGAAGAGTTCCCTCATCTGAAGCCAATCCTGTGAGCAACAGCCAGATCATGGTGGAATTTAAAACGGACAATGATAATTAAAGCGTATATGAAATTTCGAGTTTGTACTGTTGACCGTTGAGGAGTTCCCTCGTTTAAAGCCAATCCTGGATGCAGTAACCAACCAGATCATGGTAGAATTTAAATCAAACTATTATAATTAAAGCGTATATAAAATTTCGTGTCTGTACTGTTGAGCGTTGAGGAGTTTCCTCGTTTGGAGCCAATCCTGGGAGGCCAATCAGGTCATGCTCTTCATAAAAATGCATTGTCATTGGAACTAAACCAACATTTAAAATGTCAACTCCCTGGGATAAGAGGAAGTGGTCTTAATTCAGCTTGCAAGATTTGCCCTAAACAAACATACATACAAAAATTGCAAGTTGAATAAAAGCTTTTAAAAATGTATTTCTGTTGTGTATCATATTATAAAACGATTGAAAAAGACAAGAATAGTATATTATGCAACTAATGAATAAAGGACGGATTTAAAGCGAGGGCCATAGATGAATCACGATCAATTGAAGGATTCTAACGACTGAATCACGACCGTAGGGAGTGATTCATGATGATTGAATCACGAGCGCAGCGAGTGATTCAAGTGTTAGAATCCTGAGCGACGCGAGTGATTCATGGCCCTCGATATAAATCCGTTTTATTCAAGAGTTGCATACTATACTTTATACCATGACTACGAGAAAAAGAAAGATTTAAGCGAAAATAGACATTTAATAAAAGGTTAACACGTTCAGTGTCGGGAGCCAACCCTCCTGGAGGGTTCACCTACTTGGATATGGGATGTCGGGAGCCCTCGCGGAGGGCTCATTTTAAATGTAGACATTCAGTGTCGGGAGCCCTCCAGGAGGGTTCACCTACTTGGATATGGGATGTCGGGAGCCCTCGCGGAGGGCTCATTTTAAATGTAGACATTCAGGGTCGGGAGCCCTCCTGGAGGGTTCACCTACTTTGATATGGGATGTCGGGAGCCCTCGCGGAGGGCTCATTTTAAATGTAGACATTCAGTGTCGGGAGCCCTCCTGGAGGGTGCACCTACTTGGATATGGGATGTCGGGAGCCCTCACGGAGGTCTCATTTTAAATGTAGACGTTCAGTGTCGGGAGCCCTCCTGGAGGGTTCACCTACTTGGATATGGAATGCCGGGAACCCTCGCGGAGGGCTCATTTAAATGTAGACGTTCAGTGTCGGGAGCCCTCCTGGAGGGTTCACCTACTTGGGTATGGGATGCCGGGAGCCCTCGTGGACGTTGGAAGTGAAACCTCCCGGAGGTTTCACTTCCAACTACGAATAATAAAAGTCATAGACTTTTATGGCGGAATGATGAGTTATGAGTTCTATGAAAATGGGTGGAGTCGAAAATGTTAAGGAGGTTGTATAGTATTGAGATAGAGGTCGAATACATTGGTGTGTTCTAAATTCAAACACCAAAATAGTGATTAAAAGAGCTTTTTATTCACTGTTTTCAGTGAATAAAATAAGCTTTTTAGAGGGGGAATGGTATAAAAACATAAATTGACGATTTTTTATAAAAAGGGGTTGTTAAATCCAGAAAATTTTAGTCTCTAACATAAATATAATTGGTTCTATATCCCACCGTAAGGATAAAACGGAAAATTTTGCCGTTAGAAATAGGCACCTATCCTGATTTTTTATACCTCCTTCCATAAATATTTTTCGTAAAAAAATCATAAGTCCTCAGTTTTCAAGTCAAATTAATTCATGTGACTTAGGTAATTCAACTTTGTTTTAAAAAGAAACGCCAGCACGCACGTAGAGCAATCATAGAAAAAATGCAATGTAAACAAAAACATTTCTCGACAAGTCCGCCAGGCGGGTAAGTAATATATGGTATAACTACAAAATGACAAATATTTACAAGATATAACAACTGAATCTATAATTTTATTTGATATAATCATCAGTTAATATAATAAACGATTGATATAATTTTAAAATAACAAATTTTTATAATCTTAACATACATCTTCTTACATAGAAGAAGATGTATGTTAAAAAATCATTTGCTGTTCGTTAGTCTGGCTAAAACTCGAGAACGGCTGGACCGATTTTGCTGATTTTGGTTTTGAAATGTTTGTCGTAGTCCAGGGAAGGTTTAAACGTTGAGTAGATAAGTACTTAGTGCCACCCGTAGTTTAATATAAAATCGTTTGATATACCACTCAAAAGACCTAAAACATATTTAGTCTAATGTAATTTCTATCACAGTTAGTAACCTGATATACTGTAGATATTATATTTATCTGATTACCACCTGCCCAGATGGCACTGTTCTAACCTAACCTAACCCAAATGGTTCACCAACAAGAGAGGGGATCTGGCACTCGGCGGCTCGGAAGTTTTCTTAGAAATTGTATTGTTCGTGTCGCGTTGCGCGACAAGTCGCGCTGATCTGCAAAAGCCTTTAGCCTTCTAACCTAACCTATCCGAGTCGGATGGCTTGCTGAATCGGGGTGTTAACCATAATGATGGTATCAATATATATTTTAAACGATAGACCTAATGATTTTCGATTAAATAACCGTTATATCCAATAACGTTATACGAAATAAGTTTTAGAGTATATAAATGTTATATGTAAAGAAATTATATCAACAGTTGGTATATCTCACGTTTATTACAGTGTTGCCAGACGCCGAAGGAGTGTCCTCGTACAGACGTGGTCTGAAATCTCGTATTTTGCCAACACAACCTCGTACATACCTTAAAAATTAATAAATTGCTATTTTCTTACTAAAACTCTCTAAATTAACTTTTTTTTATGTTATAGAAATTATGAAAGATTTCATTTCATGAATTTTTCTTGTTTTGTTTATGTAAGATGTTACGTTAAAACGTAGAAAATACATTATATTTAAAAAAAATACCTATGTCTAAGTTAATTCCGTTTATTGCCCGTGCTTCGAACGCGTAGTTCTTCTAGTAGGACCAAGGGTATTTTTCTTATCGGTCACTCCACGTCCACTGATATTAGACACATAAATACATAATACACCAAACCAAAATTCCGGTTGACCTGCCACCTGCGACCATAGTGCATAGAGATAGACACTAGATTGTCCAGCGCGTGTAGAGTGCGCGCAAGTTATGTCTGCGCGTGGCTGAAATTGAAATCGGAACTAATAAGCACAGAGCATGTAACTTTAATTTACTGCTAATAAGTAAGCCGCCGCCGCGCCGTCTTGTCGTTTATGTCAGGTCAATTTATCTAAAGAATTATTTAGATAATTGCAATTATTTACAGGCACTTTCAGAGATATGATTTGTATCAACGAATCTCGTACGAAATCGTACGAGGATGGATGTAAGCTCGTACCTCGTACCAGGACCTCTGAATCTCGTACATGTACGAGGAACCTCGTACGGATGGCAACACTGGTTTATTATATCTTGTGAACGTTATTGAAATGAAAATATACCAAATAACTTTATATGATATGAGACGCACCCCCGGCAGGCGCCGCGCGCTGCTTGACTACCTACGAGCCGAAAACGTTGTCACATTGCCGATGTCACCCGAACTCAACCAAAAGCAACGATCGGCTTGGCCGACTAGTCGTAATCTTTAGGTAACCGGTATTAAAACGGTAACCTTAATAGAGGTAACATGTTTTTTCTTCTTGGTTACCCAGATATCGGTTACCATAGTCGTAAAGGTAACCTAAAATCGATACCGGTACCGTAATTCATAAAGGTTTTCGGTCCCTGCTTTCAATACCAATACGACTTCGTACAACAACTGTCGAAATACGAAACAGATATCGGGCCTGCATTCGCAACAGAGGCCAACAATTCGAGCAGGATTTGCAAAAATTTTGAAATAAATGTTAAAAATGCATTTTTTTTTAAGTACCTACCACCCACGAAAAGATAGAGATACGAGACAAATTTTACCTTATAAGAGTGACATAACAGATTTAATTAGTAGTAGTATCATTTAGCAAAAATATTTTTTTAAATCATAAAGGAGATCGGCAAACAGTCCTAATAAATTAGGCCTCAATAAACAAAAATGAAATAGTTTGGGTTTTCAAGGGGTAATATTAGTCTATAACCCTAGTTAACTCATCGTAATAACCGTTTACGCTGAGTACGCAGCCGCCAACATACATATTAAAGTGCAACCTAGCAATAAGATCAATTACATGTTATTCCATATCATTGTTTGTGAAGTTAGTTTTTAGATCAGCCTTCAGCTTAATACACTGTTTTTCTGTAATTAAAATAATTATAATAAATAAAGTTTTTTTTAACTAAATTCCCGATCGCCGAAACATAACTGGCGCAGTCGGTAGGATCGCGACGCTCTAAGTTCGAATACAACTCTTCGGCATAAGAGTGACGGTTCTCAAATCGTTCCTTCGCGATCCGCAAAGAACCTTACTTGCGGTCGGGCACCTGTATAGAAGCAGAAAGGCGTTTCTCCGGAGAATTGGAGGAAGCTGTTGGCAGAGACAAGACTCGACAGGAGATGCAGTGGCTGCTTTGGTAAGTGCTCTCGTAGTACCAAGTGTCCTTGCTCTATTTCCTGCCTTACTATAATTTTTGTATTTTATTTCAATTATATGTGTGTCTGTCTATAAGCTAAAATCGCGTTAGGCACCCATTTATTATAGCGTGAAGATATTCCGTGAAATTCCACGTGAAATTCTACACTTCTATTGTTCTGTTTGTGTGCCACTAGACAGGTAACTTACAGTAGAACAATGTCGCTCAGAGATTATGATGCAAACTACAAACCGTACAAACTTATTGCAGATTTGATGCCAAGATATGATGGCAATCCTAAATTGCTTAGATATTATATTAGAGAGGTAGAAAGTTTATTAACTTTAACTAGTGAAGCAGATCGTTCGCATCCGGCATTTATCTGCCTGATTAAGAGTAGGCTAAGCGGTCCAGCCATCGATGCCATAGCATACGAAGAGTATCTCAGTTCCTGGGAGTCATTTAAATTAGCTTTGATTAGGCGTCTCGGAGAACCACGCAATGAGATACAAGTTATGCAGGAGCTCACACGGGTACGTAAGTCAAAGAACGAGGATGCGGAAACCTTTGGCAAACGGCTCCGTGAATTATTAGATACATTATACTCTGTAGGGGAACATGGTAACAAATCTTATTATGAAAAGATGGTCATAGAACAGTACGTTAATCAGTTAGATTTTCATGTGTCATTAGGTGTTAGAATTGCGAAACCAGAAACATTTGAAGAAGCTATTATTGCGGCTAGGCAAGAAGAGGCTAGGCTTGCATATAATAGGTCTAATAATTTTAATAGCCCATCAACATCCCAAGCGAAACCAAAGGAGTTGCCTAGGCAGCAGCCTAACAATAGCCTGTTTCATCCTAACTCAGTAAATCCAACAATGTCGCCATATAAGCCCCAACAGAATAACATGAACCCAGAACAGCGTCAACAATGGATACAGTCCATGTTACCCTGGAAAAACCGACCAGCATCAGGTAACTTCAGACCAGGTGGCTCAGGTAATTTTAGAAGTGGTAATTTTAAGAACCAACCTAACGTCCCAAAACAGCAGGTTAATCCTCCTGAGTTATCATCGGACGTCACTATGCGTACGGCAGGTAAGCCAGAAAAACCACAGTTCGCATCGGGGCAGTTATTCTATATCCCGAGCCAAATGGAAGGTCAGGTGCAACCAATACCCATTGGTAGTGAGTATTTCGGCCAATTCATAGACATTAGTAACGACGCTGCCGAGCCTAACCTAGGTACAGAGGAACAAGAGGTAAGTCAAGAACAGGATTTTATATTAAACCCAGATCAAGACAACCGGACATAGTATCCATTAACCTACAAACTAAACATTTTTTACCATATATTGAGTTGCCAGAATTCAACGGTAAGTTTTTAATAGATACAGGAGCCAGTCATTCTGTTATTGCATCAGATGAAATTTTTGGTACTATTTTTGAATATTGTATAGAAACAGAGCCATATCAAATAGTTACAGCACATAGTTCATCAGTTCACGATAAAGTAGTATACCTGCCCTTGCCCCCTGCGTTTAATAGCGATATAACCCATAAATTTTTAATATTCGATTTCGATACGAAGTACAAGGGTCTAATAGGATTCGATCTTTTAAAGAAACTGAAAAGCAACATTGACTTAAACAATAACGTGTTACGAACATCAACAGCACAAATACCTATTCACTTTAGCTCTCCACCTCAAAAGATAAAAATTGATCCCAGGTGTGAAAAGATAGTTACTGTTAAAACTAACTACGTAGATGGACAGTACTTACACGATGATTTTTATTGGTCAGATAACTTGAAATCACCGGCAGCTATAATTAACGTTACTAATGGTTGTTTTAAAACTTCAGTTATTAATTTTAGCGATGATAAGAAATATATTCCAGATAAGAGTTCAATAGAATTGGAATTTTATAATGAGGATAATAATATTCCCAGTCATAGCATTAATACCGTACAAGTGCAATCAGACATTGATCGCATACTAAATGAAAACTTAAAAAAAATTCGTACAGGTCATATGAATGAGGAAGAAAAGCGTGAAGTTACTAGGCTATGTTATCAGTATAGGGAACTATTCTATTCAGAAGATATTCCACTGACCTTTACACACGCAGTCAAACACGAACTTAGACTAAGCGATAATACACCGGTTTTTGTACGTAGTTATAGACAAGCCCCCCAACAACGCGATGAGATTCGTAAGCAAGTAGATAAACTTTTACAGCAGGGCATCGTTAGAGAGAGTATATCCCCTTGGTCATGTCCCGTGCATATTGTCCCTAAAAAACCCGATGCATCAGGAAAAGTTAAATGGAGACTTGTAATCGACTATAGACGACTAAATGATCGTATAATCGAAGACAAGTATCCTTTACCCAACATTCATGACATCTTAGATAGATTGGGGCGTGCCCAGTATTTTACGACCCTAGATCTCGCCAGCGGCTACCACCAAGTCGAGATGCACCCCAACGATATTGAAAAAACAGCGTTTACAACCGAACGAGAACATTACGAGTTTTTGAGAATGCCCTTTGGTTTAAAAAATGCGCCAAGTACTTTTCAACGTCTAATGGATCATATTTTAAGAGGAATAGATAACGTGTACACGTATTTAGATGACGTAATAATTATATCAACATCTTTACAACAACACATGGAAAAATTAAAGCAGGTATTTGATCGGTTTAAAACTCACAATTTGAAAATTCAATTAGATAAATCGGAATTCTTACAAAAACAAGTTAATTTCTTAGGACACGAACTTACAAATGAGGGCTTGAAACCTAATAAAGATAAAATTAAGGCAGTATTAAGTTTCCCTTTGCCTAAGACTCAGAAGGACATAAAAGCTTTCTTAGGCCTAGTAGGGTACTACAGGAAATTTATCAAAGACTTCGCAAAGTTAACTAAACCAATGACTTTATGTCTAAAGAAAAATAGTAAAGTTGTCCATTCCCCAGACTTTTTAGAAGCTTTTAATAAGTGCAAGCAAATTATAACAAATGCCCCAATACTACAATATCCTAATTTTGATGAACCTTTCGTGCTCACCACCGATGCATCAGATGTAGCATTAGGTGCGGTATTGTCACAAGGTATTGTAGGTTCCGATAAACCGATAGCTTACGCATCCCGGACACTATCAGACACCGAATCTCGGTATTCTACAATAGAGAAGGAGCTACTTGCAATAGTATGGGCAATCAAGTATTTTCGTCCTTATCTTTATGGTAGAAAGTTTGTTATTTACACAGACCATAGGCCCCTTACTTGGTTAATGTCACTAAAAGATCCTAACTCTAAATTAACTAGATGGCGTTTAAAGCTTGCAGAATACGACTATAAAGTAGTTTACAAAAAGGGTCGTCAGAATACTAATGCAGATGCCTTATCTCGTGTTAAAATATTTCACGGTAGTATGGATTCATTAGCAGTAAATTTAGATGATAATGAGGATGACGAAATAATTAATAGAATATTTGAAAACGCACGTAGAGTAGCTGAAAATGAAACGGAGGCAGCCATGCCCCAAGATAATGATAATATTCAATCACTAAACCCTAGCGTTCCTCAATCTCATATAGGAACAGAATCAGATAGTATGAGCATAGTGTCAGCTGAGCCTGAACTAGTCTCAACACGCCATACACAACCAGACAATGAAAATAAGGGAATACCCATAATATCAGACGCTATAGATAGGCAGCTGAAACAATTTCATATTAGATCAACACCCGGTTCAACTTATAGAGTGGATAATAGATCCACTAACTCAAAAGTTGTCATTAAAGATGTTTTTATTCCAATTAATAATACAGAATCAGAGATAGTTAGATTCCTAAAGGAACACACAATAGCCGACCGAGTGTTTCATTGTTATTTCCACAGTGAAGAACTGTATCACGCCTTTTCTAGAGTATATACTACTATATTCAATGAGCGTGGCCCAAAGTTACTTAAATGCACAACGCGTGTGACCCTAGTAGAGAACAAAACTGAGCAACAAGAGTTAATTAAGAAATATCACGAAGGAAAGACAGTACATCGCGGTATTCAAGAGACGTATAAACAGTTGCATAGAAATTATCACTGGCCTAATATGTTACTTACCATTCAGAGATTTGTTAATCAGTGCGAGATTTGTTTGCAATCTAAATACGAGCGTAATCCTCTAAGACCACCTCTAGCTATTACTAATACACCACGAAAGCCAATGGAACACATATTTATGGACCTTTATTCAACAGGAGGAGTAACATTCCTCACAATCATTGATAATTTCTCTAAATACGCACAGGCAGTTCCTTTAAACGCATGTAGTAGTGTACATGTAGCGGAAGCATTGCTAGACGTCTTCTCGGTTTTAGGTTTACCAAATAAAATAACCACGGACTCAGATACAAAGTTTGATAATGACGTCATAAAAGATATCTGTGCCTTACATAATATTCATATTCATTTCACGACACCGTATAACCCTAACTCTAATTCACCCATTGAACGTTTACATTCTACATTAGCTGAAATAATTAGAATACAACGAATGACCAACAAAGACGATCCCATGCAGCTTATCATGAAATATTCTATTATTGCATATAATAATTCTATTCATTCGGCTACAGAGTATACACCTCATGAGCTATTATTCGGACACACAGCATCTAGGAATCCACTAGAACTATACTATCCTAAGGAATTCTATCAGGATTACGTTATTAAGCACCGTGCTAACGCTGAGGCAGTTCAAGAATGTATCGCAGCACTTATGTCTAGGAATAAGGAGCAGGTGATTTCTAAAAGAAATCAAGAAGCAGAAGAAATCAAGTTCAAGGTAGGTGAGACCGTCTATAAACAGGTAGCAAAGTCAGCACGCAGCGATAAAACTAAGCCAGTGTTCAAAGGACCCTACAAGATCATTCACCTTCATCCAAATAATGTAGCTGAAATTATAGGTAACCACCCAAACTCTAAGTCTATTAGAGTACACTTTAAACTACTACGGAGGCCTCATCTTGTTGCAGGACCCTCATCTCAGGAGCCATCGTGCTCTACGCATCTGGAACCGTAACTATTGACCCCGTTAACAATGAAAACGGCATCCTTCTACTAAAACAGGGACAGCTCCTAAAACAGGATAATTACTTTAGTCTCGCTTGCGTGTACAATATAACAAACCTTCATTTTACGTCTATCCAACTTATGTCATTATATGCAAGCACTAAAGCAGCTGAGAGTGTAAAATCAGGAGAATTACATAACACTTATAGAAATCAAATAGAGTATAGCTTAGATCAAATAGGTAAAAAATTAAAATTCTTAAGCCCGCAAGTTAGAAAGAGACGCGGTTTGTTTAATGGGTTAGGTACTGTCGTTAAATCCATAACTGGAAATCTTGATCATGATGATGCAGCAAAATTCGAAGAAGAAATACTAAACATGAGGAATAAAATTAATAATGTTCAGAATATGCAAAGAAAGTCCTTAGTTCTAGCACAAAATACAATAAATGAGTTTGGCAATCAATTAAGTAAATTGAATAGTAAACAGAAAAATTTGGCTAGCTTATTAAAAAACATTACGCATAACAGTAACGACGTAAATAATCATATACATTTTCTAGATATATACGTACAGATAGATTTTAGTCTACAGATAATCTTAGATAAGTTAATGTTATTAGAGGATGCCATGACGTTCGCGCAACTGGGCACCATGCATCCTAGTATTATAAGTCCTCAAAATCTTATAGAGGAATTAATCAACTTAGGTAAAACCTATTCGTTTAGACCAGTAGCTATTATTAATCTTAGTAATATTCATAGGATAGAAAAATCAATTAGAGTTAAGGCCTATAGTACAGTACACTCTATAAACTTTATCCTAGAAATCCCATCAGTAGCCCCACAAACCTATGACCTAATCCATCTCTACTCCATTCCCAATAAAAATAACCTTACTATTATCCCTAAATCCAAATACCTTGCACTTGGGAACGATGAGTACGCCTACCTAGAAGAAGACTGTCAACCCCTGACCGATGACATCCAGCTTTGCAAAACCCTGGACACTAGAAGAATTGAAGACACCGAAGACTGCATCCCATCCCTCATTCAGCATCGTCAAGCAAACTGTACACATGCTAAGATGAGCCTAAGAAGAGGAAAAATTCAAAAGATCGGAGATAACAACTGGCTACTTGTCTTGAACGAAGATGAAATTGTCAAAACACAGTGCAGAACTAAGACAGACTACAAAAAGCTAACTGGAATTTATCTCGTCACACTAACAGAAGATTGTCAAATTAACGTCATGAACAGAACACTACGAGCACATACAGACACAATCGTCATCAATGAAGTCATACCGTTACCAGAGCAACATCAAGTCATAGAAGAAACTGTTCAATATGAATTAAAACTAGAAGACATCTCACTAGACAGCATCCATGAACTTATCAACAAAGCAAGTGACCTCTCCTTACCAGATGACACCAATTGGCCAATGATGATGGCCACTCCAAGTTGGACTACGGTAGTCCTCTACATCTTACTAATAGCAGCAGCATCCTGGAAGTTGTACCAGTGGAAGAGGACTAGGATATCAGAGGACATCAAAGGCAGCGAGGCAACCAAAGGCAGCGAGGACGCCGCCAGAAGCAAGAGTTGCTTCTATCTTATGGAGGGAGGAGTTAACTCATCGTAATAACCGTTTACGCTGAGTACGCAGCCGCCAACATACATATTAAAGTGCAACCTAGCAATAAGATCAATTACATGTTATTCCATATCATTGTTTGTGAAGTTAGTTTTTAGATCAGCCTTCAGCTTAATACACTGTTTTTCTGTAATTAAAATAATTATAATAAATAAAGTTTTTAGTAACTAAATTCCCGATCGCCGAAACATAACTCCCTGTGCAATTAATTTTTCGATATAACAACAACTACAACGCGAGGAATACATTAATTGACTTTTTTTAGAAATTCTTTTTTCCTAGGTTTTTTTAGGAAATGATAGATTAAAGTAGGGCTTATAATTATTTAAATATTTTTTCGAATGGTGTAATACTTTGTCCATCAGGGCCAGGAATTGCTGATCTCCTTTGATTATTAGCCATAATGTGACTCGATTCACAATTCAAGCGAATTCACGAAGTTATTAAGAGATTTTAATGGCATGTGGCACATCATTAGCAAGAGGATAGAATAGAGAATTTTTGAGGGAGTTGGAAGATCTCGATCGCTTATGATTTTTTTTTTGTAGCCATGTAAACAGCTATAACATGTACAGCTTTAATTTAAGTCTTACCTTTGCGAGTAAATTAAAAAATAAACTAGATGACTAATGTCACTAATTTTGTATTTAAAAGTACTCTAAAACAATACACATCTAAATAAAATTAAAATTCAGAGTCTGCGCCTTACTCTTAAAAAAAAATTGTATTTGAATGTAAAATTTGGGTCTTTTTTTAATAAAACAATAAAAATTCGATAAAAAAAATCCACAGGGCATGAGAGATGTTAAGAGTCCTATCACAAAATTGCGTTCTCACAGATTAGGAATATTGAAGCACGGCGACGACTCGCTCGGTGTCACGTGTTCACTACACTGTATTGTAGCTACGAATAAACGACTTTGATACTTTTTTATTATTGAGTTATTTGTTATTATTTTTCTTATTGTTTATTACTTACTATATATATTACTTAAAATACTTTGAGTATATAATGACTGGAGAAGCCTTACGAACACTTCCCCTTTGTATATGAACAACAACAAAATGTTCGTGTACGTTCATAAAAACTACTTTCAAATCGATTCTAACGCATTTTGTTAATCGTTATAAGGGCGCGCGGAGCTCCGTGTAAATGCCTAGCTGTGCTATTAAATTCTGTAAAAAACGTTCAAAAACGTTATACTTACGTAAAGAACCGAATAACCTTCCTTAAGTCAATATTTTTTTATAATATTTACTCATGTTTTTATTGAAATTAAAAATCCTAACCTCATAATACATTTAGATTCTTCGTTCGATCCAACTATGATTGAACATAAAAATCGATTCATAATCGAGTATTTTCCTCACATTGCTTCTGTGACGTCAACAAGTCTTGGTACATCTCGATTTTATGTTCATAAAGATCAAAATACTTTCATTTTGCATTACGAAAATATACGCAAAATCAACAAAATTTACTTACGATTGACATGCGATTATGTCCTTTAGTAAAAATGATAGCGAGACTACCGTAGAGTTGAGGTCATGTTTGAAACCTAAATTGACATGTCGATAATTCCTTATGCCAGCCACACACGTAAAGATTTGCTTGCGCAAACTTAGGCTTGCGCAAATCTAACTTGACGTGTTTTCAAAGAAATTTGCGCAAATTTCTTCCCACACACGTAACGATTTGCTTGCGCAAACTTAGGCTTGCGCAAATCTAACTTAACGTGTTTTCAAAGAAATCTGCGCAAATTTCTTCCCACACACGTAACGATTTGCTTGCGCAAGCCTAAATTTGCGCAAGCAAATCATTACGTGTGTGGCTCATTCATTATAATGAATTACTTAGTGAATATTTTTGATAATTGTTTTTTTAATTTTTCCTGATTGTTTTGTGTTTTATATATGTCCATTGAAATGGTTTAGCATTTTTTTTTTTACTTGTCCTATTTTATTATTGAGATTATTACAATTTAGTTACTTTTATTTAATTGTAGTTATTTTCTCTTCTTGTTAAATTTCATGGATTCAAGCAGAATACCAAATGAATATCGATATCGATAAAAAAAATGGTATGAACGCCTTTTAGTCTTCTCTAGCTTCTAGGAAATAGAACAATAGCTGATCGCCCAGGCGAGCACCTATTGTTTTTTTTTCGTAGAAGTTACCTCGTCCCCCGCCAAAAGTGACAGACATTTTTGTTCGGAATATTGCGCATAAGGCTTCTCCAGTGATAATCTAATTTAAAATACTGTTAATAATGAAAAGTAATTGAATAATCAGATGAGGGACTAAAACTGGTAGGTATCACAAAAATCAATAGATTCGTACCCGTTTTCGCCAACCTTTTCAACCCATGCTAGAAATAAACATAACAGTCAGTAAGTAACAATTCCTTATGCTAAACACACACGTAACGATTTGCTTGCGCAAATTTAGGCTTGCGCAAGCTAATCGTTACGTGTGTGGGAAGTTTGCGCAAAGTTCGCAAAAGTGGCGCAAATTTCTTTGAAAACCCGTCAATTTAGGTTTGCGCAAGCCTAATTTTGCGTAAGCAAATCGTTACCTTTTTGGCTGGCATTATGCCAGCCACATACGTAACGATTTAATAAAATAAAAATTATTTATTTCAGACGTTACAGTCCATAGATTGTTAGTAATTAGTTAGTAACAATTTGTGCTTACCTGCTATTTTAGTAATGTTAGTGAGTTTCTTTAATTAACTTGTTAAACCTAAAGCCACCTCCACCAGGTGCCTCTGAATGAGACAGTCTGGTTTCGCAACAATCATTTTCAGAATGCCATTCCGACTGTTACGTAAACGTTGTAGTAAGAATGCTGCTTTCTTACGCATAATGGCATGAAAGCCATCCGTATGTGCTTCCGCGATTTACTTGCGCAAATTTAGTTTTGCGCAAGCAAATCGTTACGTGTGTGGGAAGAAATTTTAGATCTCATGCTAGAATATAAGTTCAATCAACAAATAAAATCATCAACACGAATAACTCAAACATCATCAACATGTCTAGACTTAATTTTTACAAACTTCAATAGCAATTTGCATACAACAGTAGAGGAGTTAGGTTTCTCAGATCATAGTGGTACTATCATACACATGGCACTGCCTCAACAAACTAAACAAATTAACTGGTCTGTCAAAAAAAGGTTGTACAATAACAAAAACACTCAACTATTTAAAACGAAATTAAATGAATTAAATTGGAACGAAATAATAAAAACAAACAAAAACATAAATGAAAACTATGAAGCTTTTCATAACACATTAACCAACATACTAAATCAATGTATACCCAAAATGAAAATAAAGTTAAAAACGAATTATAAAAAGTATTGGCTAACTCCAGGCATCAAACTCTCATGTAAAAATAAAAGACTCGAAAAGATACTTACACTTAAAACTAATAATCCATTAATTAAACAGAACTATAAGAAATATGAAAAAACACTAAAGAAAACAGTTATAACAGCAAAGAAATTACAGTATATTAATAAAATAAAAAAATCAAATAACAAAGTTAAAACTATGTGGAGTATTATAAATGAAAGAACAAATAAGAAAATAAAAAGGGAAAAAAATAACATTAAATTACAAATAAATAATATAAATGTCACTGAACCTAAACAAATTGCTAACTTTTTTAATAGCTTCTTTGCGTCCATTGGCGAAGGTAGCAACAAAACACGTGGCAATGGGCCGCGAGGCTGCCCAGTGCTCTGCCCCACAGAAAATACCATGTTTCTCAGCCCAGTAGACCCCGGTGAAATAAACACATTATTGAAAAATCTAAAAAGTAAAAAAAGTCATGGAATAGACGAGTTACCACCAAGCTTAATACGACAATGTGCAAACGAACTTACTTTACCTTTCTACTTGCTAGTAAATCAATCTTTCGAAGACGCCGCTTTCCCGGACTACCTAAAGAAAGCCCTTATAAAACCTATCCACAAAAAAAACTCGAAAACGGATGCAACTAATTACCGCCCAATAGCTCTTTTACCAACCGCCTCAAAAATTTTTGAGAAAGCAATGTGCAATCGAGTCTACTCCTTCTGCGAAAAATATAAAATATTTAACGAATGCCAAAACGGCTTTCGCAGAAACAGATCCACTATTTTAGCAATTTATAAATACATACAGGAAGCTTTAAATATAATAAATGACAAAAAATACGCCGTAGGTTTACTATTAGACATGACCAAAGCTTACGATAAAGTGCAATATGACATACTATTAAATAAATTACAGGGTATAGGGATCCGCGGTAAAACTCATGAATGGTTCAAATCCTATTTAACAAATAGAGAACACCAGGTCGAAATTGAATTTTATAATGAAAATGCCAAAGAGATACAAAATATTCGGTCTGACAGTATAGCAATTAACGCCTCTATTCCCCAAGGGACTGTAATTGGATGCCTCCTTTTTCTTATTTACATAAACGACCTTCCAAAAACCATAGAAGGGCCATGCGTATTGTTTGCTGACGATATATCGCTTCTAACTTCTTGCCGGAACAATGTAGGCTTGAGCGAGGACCTAACCACTATACTAAATAAATCAATGACTTGGATGAACGACCATAACCTCGAAATTAATTTTTCTAAATCCAAAATAATTCCCTTCCACCCCCGTCAAAAAACCCCACTGGACATTAATTTCACTTACAACGGTAAAACAATAGAAGTCGTGCATGAATTTACTTTACTTGGCCTGGATATAGACACAAACATTAATTGGAAATCACACATCAAAAAGATAAAATCAAAACTATCCAAATTTGCATACGCCCTTCGTGAAGTCAAAAAGACCACTAACCTTAAAACTGCACTTGTTACATACTATGCCTACGCATATGCATGGCTCAGCTACGGCGTGATATTGTGGGGAAACAGCACAGATGCACCGACACTTTTCACATTGCAAAAAAGACTTATAAGAATCCTTGTAAATATAGAAGACACCGACAGTTGCAAACCTCATTTCCAAGAACATAAAATACTTACCCTCCCTTGCCTATACATTCTAGAAATATGCAAATTCGTTCGAAATTACCAGCACTTTTACACGACAAGAGAAAACATACAGTCTAAATATACATTACGCCATAAAAATAGGTTAAACTTACCAGGCTCTAAGTTGAAAATGCACTCAACGAGTACACTAGTCATGTCAATTAAAATATATAATAAATTACCAGAATTAATAAAAAATGAACAAAAATTGAATACATTTATAAATAAATTAAAACTATTCCTATTATCTAAATGCTATTATGATATTAATGATTATTTAAATGACAAATTTTAACTTACAAGTTTTATAAAATAATTACAATAAATAGGTACTAATTAAGTAAACCAAATGAAAAGCCCTCTTCCTCTCTCCTACTTTTGCTGTGCCCGACAGGGTCCACAATGATCATATTTTGTTAAACCTACCACCTAAGTTCACATGTGGAAGCAATAAATATATTGAGTATTGAGTATTGAGTATTGAAATTTGCGCAAATTTCTTTGAAAACCCGTCAATTTAGATTTGCGCAAAAAAATCGTTACGTGTGTGGTTGGCATTATGCACAGTATTCCGAACAAAAAAGTCTGTCTATTTTGGCGGGGGACGAGGTAACAAAAAAACGATAGGTTCTCGCCCGGGCGATCAGCTATTGTTCTATTTCCTAGAAGCTAGAGAAGACTAATGCCAGCCACACACGTAACGATTTGCTTGCGCAAACTTAGGCTTGCGCAAATTTGCTTGACACCGGTATTGACCACACACGGCTCAAATTTGCTTGTAACGATATCATTTCTGTTTAGTCGATAGTATTTCTAGTAGTCCAGGTGTGTTGTGTTACGCGGTAATGGCATCCATTGATGACGCTTTGGCAATAGTTGGCCTAATAATCGCTACAAAAAAAAGAAAATACGTAAAATAAATGTTTGCTAATTTCGCGAATTGCCTTCCGAATCTAGCGAATCGGCAAATCGGCCGTCGCCTTCATAGAAATGCATAGAAACCAGCCAGTCAGTGCAGTTGCCGCATGTAGTCAGCTACGGAATTGTTCTTGGCATACGCCGATAAAGCTCCCAGTCGGCAAGATTTTTTCCGACATCTTCAATTGTCTTCCTTCATCGTCATATTTCAGCCAATTTATACAAAACCTTAATGAATTATACACATAAACATTCCTCATGAATCACTTCGTCCATTGGTGAAAATCGTATGAAAATCTGTTCGATAGTTTTTGAGTTTATCGCATGAGTAACCATACTAGAACTCATAGGTAGTAAAAGAACAGTTAGTATTTAAAAAAAAATACCTATAACGAGTCAACAATAAACTTTTCCATCTATCTTCTATCCTATATACATGTATATCTATATACAGGGTGACAGGGAAATTCGACCTATTCCTTGAAAGGGGTTATACTAGAGGTCATTAGCAACAAATTAAGTCCAATGAACTAGGGGTCAAACCTGGATGGTTCTCGAGCTGTGACGGTTCTTCGATATTGTAGAAATTTTCTGACTTGTTACCAAAAACAATTTATTATGAAAAAAATACTCCACTCTAAACATTTAATTGATACTTTTCTGAAAGCTGAGAAAGACGTGATCATTGTAAAAAAAAATCTCGCCCAAAACTTACATAATCTCAGAAATAGAAGGTCTTTAGTAGCTATAATTTTTAATGATTGTTTTATTCCCAAACATTGAAGTAAGCTATTGGAAAAAAATTGTATGACAGTTGGCGTACAAATGTGTAAAATGACTAACTGGTTTCATAAGCTTTCCAAAAAGGTATAATTGTCATTAACTTTCCCAGCGGTTTTTCAAAAATCTGCAAAAGCGCGCTATAGACCAAATTTTTAATTTTGATTTGTTAAATTAATTCAGCTCGAAAAGTCAACGTGTAGAGTAGTGAATAAAAAATTAATGTAATTTGATACAGTTTAATACAAAAAAAAAGCAGTTAACAAAAATTACACATCCTTTTCGAATTGCCTGCCATTGATGCGTATGCAGCCTACGACATACTTCACTCACTGGCACTCGCGTTGAAAGTGAGCATGTGACCGCAAAGATAAAAGTCGCATAGCGTTAAATATGGACTTCTTGCCGGCCATGACGTTGGGCAACCTCGACCGATCCATCTCAGCGGATAATTGTCATCCAGCCATTGTCGCACACCTCGGTAAAAGTGAGCTGGGCTTCCATTGTGCTGGTACACCATATCTCTTCTCGTAGCTAGAGGCACATCTTCCAAAACCGTGTTCTTTTCTTCTCTTAAAAAGTTTTCGTAGTTACGTTATGCCACTCAAATTTCAGGGCAAGAAGAATGGCCTGAACTTATCATGGCCAATCCCCATCCAAACATTTAACGAAAATCTTCTCTGGTGGGCCCTTTGAAATCTTTGAAAGTCCAGATTTAACGCCATGCGACTTTTATCTTTAGGGTCACATGAAGGACTTAGTGTACCCTACACCAGTGACATACATTAAAGAGTTGAGGGAGAGGATTTTGGCAGCTGCCGAACACATGAAAACCTCACTTTCAACGCGAGTGCCAGTGAGTGAAGTATGTCGTAGGCTGCATACGCAACAATGGCAGGCAATTCGAAAAGGATGTGTAATTTTTGTTAACTGCTTTTTTTTTGTATTAAACTGTATCAAATTACATTAATTTTTTATTCACTACTCTACACGTTGACTTTTCGAGCTGAATTAATTTAACAAATCAAAATTAAAAATTTGGTCTATAGCGCGCTTTTGCAGATTTTTGAAAAACCGCTGGGAAAGTTAATGACAATTATACCTTTTTGGAAAGCTTATGAAACCAGTTAGTCATTTTACACATTTGTACGCCAACTGTCATACAATTTTTTTCCAATAGCTTACTTCAATGTTCGGGAATAAAACAATCATTAAAAATTATAGCTACTAAAGACCTTCTATTTCTGAGATTATGTAAGTTTTGGGCGAGATTTTTTTTTTACAATGATCACGCCTTTCTCAGCTTTCAGAAAAGTATCAATTAAATGTTTAGAGTGGAGTATTTTTTTCATAATTAATTGTTTTTGGTAACAAGTCAGAAAATTTCTATAATATCGAAGAACCGTCACAGCTCGAGAACCATCCAGGTTTGACCCCTAGTTCATTGGACTTAATTTGTTGCTAATGACCTCTAGTATAACCCCTTTCAAGGAATAGGTCGAATTTCCCTGTCACCCTATAAAAATTAACCCCTATTTCCTTGGTCGCGGCATCACGCGTGAGCGGCTGGACCAATTTCCCTCATTCTTTTTTTGTTATGTTTGTTATAGTAAGGAGAAGGTTCTAAGGATAGGTAGGTGAAGGTAGGGTAGGTAGGTATGCAAGGAGGTAGGTATGTATGTAGGTAGGTAGGTTTGCAAGGAGGTAGGTATGTATGTAGGTAGGGTAGGTAGGTAGGTAGGTAGGCAGGAAGGGTAGTAAGGGTAGGTAGGTATGTATTTAGGTAGGTTTAGGTAAGTAGGTAGATATGTAGGTAGGTGGGTAGGTGCGCCATAGATAAGTACTTAGTGCTACCCGTGCGAAGCTGGGGCGGGCAGCTAGTATACATATAAAAATGAATCCTTATTTACTTGGTCACGGTATCACGCGTGAACGGCTGGACCATTTTCGCTAATTCTTTTTTTGTAGTGTTTGTTATTGTAAGAAGAAGGTTCTTAGGATAGGAAGGTGAAGGTAGGGTAGGTAGGTATGTAGGTAGGATAGGTAGGTATGTAGGTAGGATAGGTAGGTAGGTAGGTATGTAGGTAGGACAGGTAGGTAGATAGGTAGGTAGGGTAGTTTGTTATTGTAAGGAGAAGGTTCTTAGGATAGGTAGGTGAAGTTAGGGTAGGTATGCAAGTAGGTAGGTAGATATGTAGGTAGGATAGGTAGGTAGATAGGTAGGTATGTAAGAAGGTAGGTAGGTAGGTAGGCACGGTAGGTTGGTAGGTACGTAGGTAGGTATGTAGGTAGGTAGGTATGTATGTATGTAGGTAGGTAGGCAGGTAGGCAGGTAGGTAGGTAAGTAGGTAGGGTAGTTAGGTAAGTATGTATGTATGTAGGTAGGTGTAGGTAGGTGTAGGTAGGTGTAGGTAGGTGTAGGTAGGTGTAGGTAGGTGTAGGTAGGTGTAGGTAGGTGTAGGTAGGTGTAGGTAGGTGTAGGTAGGTGTAGGTAGGTGTAGGTAGGTGTAGGTAGGTGTAGGTAGGTGTAGGTAGGTGTAGGTAGGTGTAGGTAGGTGTAGGTAGGTGTAGGTAGGTGTAGGTAGGTGTAGGTAGGTGTAGGTAGGTGTAGGTAGGTGTAGGTAGGTGTAGGTAGGTGTAGGTAGGTGTAGGTAGGTGTAGGTAGGTGTAGGTAGGTGTAGGTAGGTGTAGGTAGGTGTAGGTAGGTGTAGGTAGGTGTAGGTAGGTGTAGGTAGGTGTAGGTAGGTGTAGGTAGGTGTAGGTAGGTGTAGGTAGGTGTAGGTAGGTGTAGGTAGGTGTAGATAGGTGTAGGTAGGTGTAGGTAGGTGTAGGTAGGTGTAGGTAGGTGTAGGTAGGTGTAGGTAGGTGTAGGTAGGTGTAGGTAGGTGTAGGTAGGTGTAGGTAGGTGTAGGTAGGTGTAGGTAGGTGTAGGTAGGTGTAGGTAGGTGTAGGTAGGTGTAGGTAGGTGTAGGTAGGTGTAGGTAGGTGTAGGTAGGTGTAGGTAGGTGTAGGTAGGTGTAGGTAGGTGTAGGTAGGTGTAGGTAGGTGTAGGTAGGTGTAGGTAGGTGTAGGTAGGTGTAGGTAGGTGTAGGTAGGTGTAGGTAGGTATGTAGGTAGGTGTAGGTAGGTGTAGGAAGGTGTAGGTAGGTGTAGGTAGGTGTAGGTAGGTGTAGGTAGGTGTAGGTAGGTGTAGGTAGGTGTAGGTAGGTGTAGGTAGGTGTAGGTAGGTGTAGGTAGGTGTAGGTAGGTGTAGGTAGGTGTAGGTAGGTGTAGGTAGGTGTAGGTAGGTGTAGGTAGGTGTAGGTAGGTGTAGGTAGGTGTAGGTAGGTGTAGGTAGGTGTAGGTAGGTGTAGGTAGGTGTAGGTAGGTGTAGGTAGGTGTAGGTAGGTGTAGGTAGGTGTAGGTAGGTGTAGGTAGGTGTAGGTAGGTGTAGGTAGGTGTAGGTAGGTGTAGGTAGGTGTAGGTAGGTGTAGGTAGGTATGTATGTAGGTATGTATGTAGGTATGTAGGTAGGTAGGTAGATAGGTAGGTGCGCCGTAGAGAAGTACTTATTGCTACCCGTGCAAAGCCGGGGCGGGCAGCTAGTAAGTATAAAATAATTGTTCAATATAACAAGAGTTACAAAGAATACTTTCATGATCAAAATAGTTAGTCGCACTATACGCTTTTTGCTGGATCATTTGGCGCGAAAAATTTCGGCACAGGTCCAACCTCAACGAGCGCTCGCGCAGTACTGAATGCCAGAAGTCCACGCATCGTATTATAAAGCGATTTGGCAGGTTGTAATTACGTTTATTTTGAATTATATATATTTTTTAATTTTTTTGAATTATGATATTTTAATTTCTTATGAACTAACGTATATTCTGGTATAAATTTTACGTAGTAATCTTAATGTAGTAAGGAGAAATTCACTGTTAATTCTGAGCGTTTTTAGTAGTTTTATGTTTTTGAATTTGATTTTTTTTACAGTTATTCCATACATATTTCAAAATTCCGAGGCCGCTATGAACTAGACCACTATTTAAGAGATATTATTATATTTTTTTAATTTCATTTGCTTATATGCAATAGTTCAATCCACGAGCTCGAAAAAGTGCCGTCGCGCATTTTATGAAAAACTTGTTTCGGAATTTTGGCTTTATTTAAGTAGATAAGAAAAAAAAACAAAAAGCGAGGCCGCTATGTACTATAATAATAACTATTCTCCACCACTCAATAACTCATACTTGTCGAAGTCTTTCAGTTTCTAAGAATGAGAACGCCAAAGTTGTCCATTTACGCAAAAATCAGGGTCAAAATGTAATAGCCCTCTTAAGGGGTCTGAAAGGATAGCAGATGACCCCTCCAGTCGACCATTTCAATTTGGCACACGTTGCACCAAACACCCTGTATAATATATAGATTTTACTGCGGGGCTAACACAGGCGTACCCAAGACGTTTGTGACAAGACATGATAAATTTTATCTTGTCTCATAATTTGTCTTAAATGCTAGCACGGTTCAACCATGTGATAAAATCTGAGGCGCGACATGCCTTTCTTGTTGCTAACTTCATAGTGTGACACAGTAAATTAAAAGAATTTAAATGTTTATGATCAGTGAATATGCGACCAAATAAAATAATATGTTTTAATAGTGCAGGTTCATACAGTTTTACAACTTATTAATTTTGTTGTGAACTAATTCACTTTTGACGTACGGACGACAGTCATTAAGTGGCATTTGTGACAAAATTGGTGCGCCCATAGTAGCAAATAAGACATAGAATCCCAAATAAACGTCAAGAAGTTATGTCACAAGTCAAGAGATTATCTCACGCCGCCATGCTAGCATTTGTGACAAAACTGTTTTATCGCCCAAATTGTGATAAAATGTGTGACTCAAGCTATCTCACAGTAGGCCATGCTCGCTGCGCTGCACTGTAAAACGACACGCCAAGCATGTTTTTGTCGCAAAAAAACAAAGCTAACTGTTTAAACGCCGTTTATTTTTCATGATTGTTTAAAATGCATGCATAGAGCATTTTTTCACCCTTTGAATAATAATAACTACTTTTTCAACACTTGCTCGTAAAGTGGCTCTTATTGAACCGTTTTTAGGTTCATAATGCACAGTCCATAATGTTCGCTCATAATGTTATTAAACCCACGTGCTTTTTACTTTACATAATCACACCAGTGCGGTAATGTGCGCCATAAATAACTTTTACTAGTCGGAGTAATGACATGGCAGTATGGAATTAGTAAGTACTATCAAGGCACGATATGTCTTTCTTATTGCTACTTAAATAGTGTTACAAAATAAACGGTTTTTTGGAACGAAGTTCTTTAACGCAGCTTCATACTTGCGTCTGTCTTCTTCTAAAGAGAAAATGTGAATTTCGTCAAAATGGAAATCTAAGATGGCGGCTGCGAAAGTTTTCTCATTTTTCGTCATGGGTATCGATTTAGGTTTCGATGGTTCTAAAGCCGATAGTGATGTGAAAATGGTAAACCAAGATGGCGGCTGTAAAATTTTCTCATATTTCGTCATGGGTGTCGTTTTCGTAGGTGTCGATTGTTCTAAAGCCGATAGTGGCCACTATCGGCTTTAGAACCATCGAAACCTACGGTCGGTGTTTCCTGTTCGACTACTCTGAGAAGAAAGGCCGAAACAAATTCAGAGGTCTCTTTTTAAGTCCAGACATAATCTTGGTCGGATCATGTGAAGACCATGTAGATTGGTGTCTGAAATGGTATTTTGAGGAAAGAAACAAAGAGACTGAGTGCACCTGACCAGCCTTTGCAATCGTGCAGATCTCAGAACTTAAGGAGCTCAACGATTCGACGAACAATACCAAAGAAAGGGCATTTGGGTAGGCTGCATAAATTACTTAAATTGCCACACCATGATTAAAAGTAACTGAGGAAAATACAATGAATGTGGTTTTGTAACAGTTGTATGAAATAGCTATCACACGGCAAATTGATGTAAGGTATGAACAATAAATCCTGTATATCAGTATTCCTCTTACCAGGCGACCGGCAAGGCGTCTGGTCCTTCAAACACTGGCAGGCTGGCCCAGTGTAGTCGGGTGTACAGCTACACTTTCCACACACGCATTCACCGTGCTCGGGACCGGAGCATAGCAAACCCTTGTTCATGTCACATGTGAAGTTATCACACTCGCAGAACGGGCCGGAGATCACCTGGTGGAAATGTCGAGTTAAAGTTGGTTTTTGTAATATTTTTTTCTCCAAGAAATAATTTGTATATAGCAGTGTTCGTAAAAAATCCGATATCTATACTAATAATAAAGCTGAAGAGTTTGTTTTGTGTTTATAGTTCCTACTTTACTAACTCAGGAGACATATTACTATTTATATAACTAGCAATTTGATGCTTTCAATTGTAACCTCATCAAGTTCCCTATGGATAAAGGTCATGTTTCACAACGGACAAGATCATAATCCAACATACTAACGACATCTCCCATCAAGGGTCTATAATTAAGTTACTATAATTTTAAAAAAGTCACATAAATACTGAATATTTCTTACCTTTTGAAAGTCCTCCATCTTGTTACACTCACAGACACCACAGATACATGTCCCTCTGTTAGAGCAGAGAGGTCCGGAGCTCGCATTAGTAGGTCTGCAGCCGCGCTCCGGTTCGGCTGATACGCCGCCGTGGCCCGAACATTCGCAGTTCTTGCCGAAGCGGCCGGGGTGGCACACGCAAACTCCGCACGCTGAGACACCTTCGCCGCTGCAGGCTAGCGGACTGTTGTTGTAGGCCTGCGTGTTGGAACGAAAGAATTATTAATGTAGTTATTCAGATGTTTTTGTTATGGGTGCTTTGGTATCTAGTTTTGGTTCAACATAGGCGTTCGTCGAAAGTATACATACGCTGCGTGGGGGCGGGCGTTTTGAGGGACTGTTTTATGTAATTATGACGTTCGAAAAGTGCTGATTCACCAGTCTAGTTTGAATACATTACTTTTGATTGATTGATTGCGTAGACTTAGCGCGAACGCGACGCTAAGACAGCGTCGATGCGATGTCGTTACATTATGATCACTAATCAGGTCTAGTGTAGGTATTTTACGCGGCGTCAACGTCTACGCTGGACAAACGCGACATACATTTTTAGGCCGCAACGGCAAAGTACAGTTCGCGTCAAACACAGAGCATGTAACTTTATAACTTTGCCGCTCTGAAGTTAGGTTGCACATGCGTGCTGATATGCGCGCTATTGTAGTTGATTTTAAGTAAGATTGACTACTGCGCAGTCATTTTTAGTCTACTTCAGAGCGGCAAAGTTATTTGACGCGAATTGTAGTGTATAATATTTGGGACCCATGAGGAACAGGGTGTAAAGTTCACTCATCCACCATAGAAAAGGGAGGATCCTCCAACCAGACGGGTATTATGTCTGGCGGGCAACTGCCCGTTAGTTGATTTCGGATAGTCTTATCTATGTTTTTCGCTCGGTAAACTCTAACTGCGCGATGCAGGAATTGTGTGACATCATGTCTTTGTTGCGTAGTTCGTATGTGGCCGAGCTACCGCTACATCACTCCCCTCCGGAGACCGGAGGTCGATAGTGGGCTGAGTCTTGGATCTTGCGATGCTTCACAGTGCCAGCTGTGGTTCCAGTGAGTCAGAACCGGGTGCCGCATAGTTCACGGTGAGTCGGAACTGTCTGCGGTGATTCCCCAGTGAGTCGGGGTGGCCCTGCGTCGTCATCCAGTGAGTCGGATGTGGTACAGCGCCGGGTTGTGGCTGACTGCTTGCGTCGACCAGGAGAGGGTAGAATAGGCTCTGCTTGTGAGACCGGCCGGAAGTGCAGGTGCTGTGCCAAGTTTGCTGATGTGGCTGAGGGTGATGACCAGGAATGCGCGTTCGCTGCATGCTGGTGGTCAGGATACCCGTTGAAGCCGTGGGTGCTGACTGGCTGTGTGACTCGCGTCACGAAAGCTTGCGGGAGTGATGATGATGACGTCACGCTGAAGTAGTTGCACGAAGGTTGCGTTGACGTTCATTCTCGGGGTTACCAATTTGGAGGTATGAGGAACAGGGTGTAAAGTTCAGTCATCCGCCATAGAAAAGGGAGGATCCTCCAACCAGACGGGTGTTGTGTCTGGCGGGCAACTGCCCGTTAGTTGATTTTGGATAGTCTTATCTATGTTTTTCGCTCGGTAAACTCTAACTGCGCGATGCAGGAATTGTGTGACGTCATGTCTTTGTTGCGTAGTTCGTATGTGGCGGTGTTACCGCTACAGATACTTGTCGCATAATAATGAGCAATTAACAGTAACGGAATGATGAACCGAGTAGTGTTGGAAGTTCCGGTTCACTAGGCTGTTACAAACTTACAAAGAGGAATTTAAAGAAAATAATGTGTAAATAATAAATAACTCACATAATGATCAGGCTGTTCGCAGGGACAGTCGCAGACCATCTCGAGGTCAACGGTGAGGCTGTCTGAGATACCGACGGGGGAGATATCGAAAGTCTGCTTCCACTTGTTGCGGTCCTTGGGGCATTCTTTGAGGGTGATTTCAGCTGTGAATTCTACCACATCTCCCACCTACAAATGTATGAAAAAATTAGTAAATAAAACCCAAAATATAAACACTAAACATTTTTGAAGTCAAAACTTCTTTATCGGCGTTGTGCACTTTTTTGGGATGGAAAATGTTCGCATCTCGCATCAGAACGTGCCGTAAAATCCGTTGCCTAGCAACCAACAAAGTAAATATCAAAATAAATAGCCTTTGACATTACGTAAAGACATTGCGAGGTAAGAAATTTTACCCATATTGATGGGTAAAAAAAAAACAGTCAAAACATACTTCATGAAAAATGTTTCAATAAATTGTTTTTTTTTGTTAGATTATATTTTAAATAAATAAATATACTACTACTACTAGGTACTACTAATGAATATTGTATTTAACCACATAAATTATAGTAGGTACTTTTATACTGATAAATAAAGCAATTCGTGCGAAATTATTCCCTAACCATTCCAAAATATTCAAAAATGCACAACGTTAATGTTCAAGTTTTCACTTCTGCTGGCACTCCCGGAGTGCAACCCATTGTTTTTTTTTTTGGGTAATACCTTTAATCCTTCGCATTTGTTTGTCTGAGTGAGCTCTTTGCCGCTAAGACAAGATGAGTAATACACTATTTGTACAGCATCACTCGATGAATCTTTCATTTCCACCGTTGACGTAATTTTCTGCAAATAATCATAATGTAATCTTTATTTTAATATCTGCAATAAAACTTAAGGTCATTGATAATCTATTGTCGTACACATTAAAGTTACAAATCAAAATACTCTTTGCCAAGGTCCCGATTTATCCACATATTCTTATTGGTAGTGGAGCCCAAAGTTTTTCAGCAAGCATGTTCAGGGCGAAAAATTGATAGCTGAGTAGCATGAGGAGAGGACACCGAAAATTTTCTAATTTTTCGTCATGGGTGTCTTTTTCGTAGTTTTCGATGGCTCTAAAGCCGATAGTGAGGTCACAGTCGACAACCATGATGAAAAATGAGAAAATTTTCTCAGCCCCCCTCTTACATTTCCATTTTGACCAAATTCACACTTTCTCTTTCTCTCTATCGAATTAGAAGACGTAGAAAAGATTTTAAAAGAAGTGGATAGTCAGTACCTGGCAACAAAGGTCAGTTGAACTTTATAAATCTGTAAATGTATTATACTATCATCTTCGTTAGATATTGTAGCATACTGAAGTTCTTACAACAATACTGTTTTTTCCTCGCAAATGTGTAGAAAAACGTCGTATGAAACGCGTGTGCGTTTGATCATATTCTCACACGGAGAATATTCTCGGATCGAGAATGTTCTGCAATATTCTTTTCGACGGAGAATTTACGAGAATATAAAAATGACTTTTTGAAGTGAAAAAAGTTCAATAAAAAAGTCCGCGATAGCATAATTATGTCTATTATATCTTCTAAGGATGACCCACAGTAACCATTTTTATCTTTCAGAATTTGATAATAATTTCATTGTTATTTCCGAAGCTATTTTGACTGGTATTATATTTATCCTTATCCAATAAAATATGTTATTTAAATTAGGCATTTTAGAGCAGTGGTGGCCCAGTAGTAACGGCCCCGACTTACGAGTTGTTATAGGTCGTGGGTTCGAACCCAAGCAGGCGCTTTACTTCGTGTAAATAATTTCATCACCACTGCTCTCAAAACGGTGAAGGAAAACATCGTGAGAAAACCGGCATGTCTTAGAACCAAAAATTCGAAGACATGTGACATCTACCAACCCGCACTGGGCCCGCGTGGTAGATTACGGCCCACTCCCTCTCACAGAGAGGAGGCCTGTGTCCCAGCAGTGGGAACATTAATAGGCTGATGATGATGATGATGATCATATCATTAAAATGAATACTTTAAAAGATATCGCAGATTCAAAATTACGCGTCACCAAAATAATTATGGTTGACGACAACGCGGGCGCAGCGGTAGGAGTCAATTATCCTTTTCCTGGGCTTTTAGGTATCTAATCCCTGTAGTACATACCCGTACTTTCAGGCATCCACGCGGGCGAAGCTGCTGGCAAAAGCTAGTATGGAATAAACCAGTGCGTTGCTAGCTAGCCAGCGTTTCGCTTGTGTACCCCTTTCCCGCGCAGTGTGCACCCGCGTACCTAACACTGAAGGCGTACGAGGGGACGAAGCGAACTCGTAGAGGCCCCCCTTAGACAATTTTAAATGGAATGAGGCACCAGCCGACGATTATCCCTCTATGCACTATGCAAGTGCATCCAAGGGCAACCCCCGGTTGGTGCAGGACTATTGCAGAAAATGGAAACAAAAAATATTGGGCTATGGGTTTGAGTGGCTATAGCGGATTAGTTACCTCGAACTATGGAAGGTCTATGTCCCCTGCCTGATCAATGTTATGCTATACAAGGATAAAATGGTGACTTGCACACTCAATAATGGGCACACGAAAACTGTCGCTAGCACAAAGTGACGTAGCGAAAAGGGGGCAACATGTCCTGAGGTGCTTAAGGAGGAGTGGTCTTCCACGGCTTTCAGAACAATCCCAGAGCCTGGAAGATGGCAAGATCCCTACGAGCACTTACTGGAATACTTCCTTCCTCCAAGCACGTTTATTCTTGCGAATCTCCACTCAAGCCGGCCAATTAAGGCAAGAATGAGGTGGGAGCTCTGTTCCTCGTCAGTGTTCACTCCAGCCGGCCAATAAAGGTAAGCCAGAGATGAGGAACAAGATTACTCCCGGGAGATAGGGTCCGTGGGGTCACTACTGCCCAACAGCTCGCCATATGCTGCCCTGCGGTTTGTTGTATCTCTCTTGGTCTGGCTCATCATCCTAGACCTGTACCGGCAAAGTAAACTCTACCGGCACAGACCTAGAGTTTGGAGCGCGCAAGCCCCACCACGACGTCAACATAGAGATACGACGGTGGGGATATTATTATTAAAGGAAAAGGGTTGCTACTGCTACTCACGTTATACTGTTCCCGCACAAGGTCGACGATGTTATCAGAGTCGTTGCTAAGCACTCCGGTACTTGAACCCTCGATGTGCTTACTCAGCTCTTCATATACGCTCTTCTGTTCCGACGTCACCGCGAAGATTACGTTGATGCCGTGTTTCTTTACCTACAAACATACGTTATAGTATTAGTATGTGACACATAACATCACGCCTCGTTTCTCCGAAGGATAAGGCAGAGGTGTACCTGTAGCAGGTACACCCACATATCGCCAGTTATGTTTAAGTCCCATGTAATAGGGGGCGAGCCTATTGCCATCAATCGGGCACAAATCCTGACTCCAGGCTGCTACTGAGAAATTCCTTAAAGAAAAACCCAAACGCTTTGCCCCGACCCGGGAATTGAACCCAGGACCTCATGCTCAGCAGTAGCGCATGTATGTGTGTGAGTGTGTGTGAAGCGTACTGTGTATGTGACATTTAGTTTATCGTAATCTAAATGTCACATACGCAGTGTGATGTATAATGGCAGATATAAAAACCAAATAGATTTCATTCTTTCCAATATAAGGAATTCATTTGGCGACTGTGAAATAATACATAATCTGAACTTTAACACTAACCACCGAATGGTAAGAGCGAAACTAAAATTGAACCCAGGAAAAAAATCCAGATACAACTTATATGCCTCTTCGAAATTAACAAACGATGAAATGCAGCTACTATCAATAAAATTACAAGAACAACTTAAAAACTTTACAACATCTACATACCAACTAGAGCTCCAAAGGAAGTAAGATTACTTGGAAAACATGCTTTGCCAGAAAACACCCAAAACAAGAGTCGTGGCAACAAATAAAATAACAGAAGAAACATTAAGGTTACAGGATGAAAGGGCAACACTTATTGGCATTAAAAACAAATCTAAAGAAGTAAGGCAGAAAATAACAAAAATTTCAAAACAAATACGTACCATGATGAGGAAAGACAGACAGTCTCATAGACTAAAAACTTTCGAAGAACACATCATCCAAACAGGGGAGTGAAGAAGGCAATAAAATAAAACTTTATAGAGAAGAAAGACTGGATACCAAACATTAAAAATAAAAGAGACGAAGTGAAGACAAAGCGACCGGATATAATCGTAACAGCGACAAACTTTTATAGAGAACTGTACTCAAAGGCAATAACTACAGACAATGTTACACTAGAAGACCCAACTGGCGTACCACCCATACTAAGAGAAGAAGTCTCTGAAGTCACAGAAAAGGGACAAAGCCCCAGGTTCAGATAGCATAACCAACGAACTCTTGATAGCAAAACAAAACGCCATTACATCGCCTCTGGTGTCTATTTTCAAAGACGTGCTAGCAACAGAAGTCATACCTTCGCAGTGGACTACGTCCACTATTATAATTAATCCATAAAAAGGAAGACAGAAGCGATGTGGGCAACTATCGTCCAAAAACCCTTTATGTCAAATGTATACAAAGTTTTTGCTAAAATGATTTTGAGTCGCATGACTAAAATACTAGACGAAAATCAACTCAGAGAACAGGCGGGCTTTAGAAGCAGTACACCGAGTACTGCTTCTAAAGCCCGCCTGTTCTCTGTGTTGATTTTCGTCTAGTATTTTATACATTTGACACGTGTCCAGTGGACCACGCCCATGTGGTGAAGCAAGTTTTCGAAAAAAATAAAGAATACGATCTACCACTTTATTGTTGTTTTGTGGACTACTGTAAAGCCTTCGACTCCTTAGAACACAACAGAATCTGGAAAGCCTTGAAAAAGCAAGGAGTCGAAGACATGACATAAGAATAATAAGAAACATATACACGGGCAGTACTGTAACAGTAAAATTGGAAAAAGAAGGAGAGAGCATCAACATAGAAAAGGGCGTACGACAGGGGACCCTCTCTCACCAAAACTCTTCACAACAGTGCTGGAAGATGTTTTCAGGCAGTTCGAGTGGACAGACCATGGCTTAAAAATTAATGGTGAATACCTAGCCAATCTGAGATTTGCCGATGACATCATCTTATTTGCAAAGTCGTCTTAAGAAGTGCAAGAAATGTTGACTGACTTAGACACACATAGCAAAACTGTAGGCTTAAATATGAACACATCAATAACTAAAGCAATGACCAACAGAGCGAAGGAAAAAATCACAGTAAATAACATAACAATAGATTACGTAGAAGATTATACATATTTAAGACAAATAATCACAACAAACAACATATCCACCAAAGAGATAGAAACACGAATAGGGCATGCGTGGAAGAAATACTGATCCTATAAAGAAATAATGAAAGACAAGAAACTAAACATCTCTATTAAAGGAAAACTCTTCAAAGGAAAACTCTTCAACACTAGTATCCTGCCTATACTGACTTATGGATGCCAAACATGGGCCTTGACCAAAGCCCAACAGACAAAACTTCAAACGTGTCAACGTAGTATGGAAAGGAGTATGATGGGGAAAAGAAAGATAGAAAGAACCAATCACTATATAATCAGAAAGGCAACAAAAACACAAGATGTAGTACTGAAACTGAGAAGATTAAAATGGAGATGGGCCGGCCACACTGTCAGGGGAGAAGAGAAATGGTACCCTAGGGATGGGAAGAGAAAGAAAGGGAAACCCTTGAAAAGATGGCAGGATGACTTGGTGAGGACAGCGAGAAAGACATGGACTAGACAGGAAAGGAACAGGGACAATTGGAAGGGGATGGAGGAGGCCTTTGCCAAAGGGCACACAGAAACGTTAGAACTAAGACAAACGTTATTGTATTACAATAACGTTTGTAGAAAGTAAATCCGACTCCACGCAGTCTTGTCTGCCCTACCCCTAGAGTGTAATTTAGAATCGCGTAGGCGCGGAGGGGTGAGGCGGCCCGCGAGTTAAGGAGCAGGTGGTTGTAAGCTCGCGTGGGGCCGCCGGAGACCCGCAGCCCCGGAGCCGTGACAGAAACCATGCCTGCTGCATGTTTGCATGCATGCTACATGACATGTTGCATGCTAAAAGTTATTGTTACAAGTACTAAATAATTTTTATATTTTTTATAAGTTTCTGTACAACCACTCAGAATAATATTTTCAGTATAATGTTACAGTTAAAATAGCACCAGTCTATGAAATATGAAAGGTAATTTATGAATGAATAGTAGGCAAGTAAAGATAAAAATTACAAAGCATAGTTTTCAGTAGAACGTAATTTATGCTGGTAGAAAAGTATTATAGCAATAAACAGTCATGTTTATTTTTCGAAGATTTCAGTATCTCATTCGGTCGTTTCGTCATTTTTATTCGGACAAAAGTAGTCGGAAAGTTAGTATTTTAGGCAGTAGATTTAATATTTTGAGTAAGGACAATTCTTCTTTTTTTGTCGGAGCTTTTATTACTACCCAATCCTAACTATATAACTAATATTATAAATGCCAAAGTGAGTTTGTTAGTTTGTTACGCGTTAAACGTATTTAGTGATCTTGTGTTAGTGGGCCTTAGTATCCTCTGGTACAAAACGCGTGAATAAAAAAAAAATCTTTTACCATGGGACACTCGACAAATTTCAACAATTGCCAACTTAATTAAATCGTTTAAAACTTTATAACTAACGATGACTGTAAAAAACTAATAATATACCCAAAGTCTGAAAGAGACCGTTCTTTATTAAGGTTTACTATACCTTTAAGGGATAGGTCAGTTTCATGAAAGTAAGATCAATCAAAGGCTTAGAGTATGTATCACTTGAGAAGCCTTACGAACACTTCCCCCCGTCTTTACCATAAGGGCACAGGGGGCCCGTGCCCAGGGCCCCGCAGCACACGAGGGCCCCGGAAGCTCGAAATATTCCTTTACTTGATGATTACCAATTGTAGAGGAGAACGCTCATTTTCACAAAAAGGGGAATAAAAAATTAACTAATTTGTCAATTAAGGTCAATGGGGCGAAGACCGGTTAGTTTATTAAAAATTGAATTCACTAACCATTTTTGGCCATCTCTATTGTATTTCAGGCAAGTTTTATTATACTGGGTGATCAATCATTTAGTTGGCTATTAATAGAAAAAAAATAGTTTGGAAAATCCAAAAGTGCACGCCTCATACATAACACTCATTCATAAACGAAAAAGAAATTCAAAACATAGTTTTTAACAAAAATGAACAATTTATCACTTTTCATGAAGTCGTAATGTCAAAGACTGACAAAGATATTTACTTGGCGGTTGCTAGGCAACTTGGTCAAAGGTTGCAAAATATTTAGATAAAGATATTATATTTTAGTTAGTATTTTATTAATTATAATTAAACTACTTTGAATAAAAGAGCAATTTTCAATAGGGTTCCTTCTAGGGCTGAAACGAATGTATAAAAAAAAAATTGACTCAATTAATTGATTTTATCGCAAGCTACCATGTTTTCAGGGTTCATAAATTGACGGACAGGAATTTTTTTTCAACTATTTGGATGCCTTTTCCATTTCTGCTGCATTAAATCAATTGTTAAAAAGTACAGTATTAATCTCCATTTAATCATCTATACAATGGTATATAAATTAAGTAGGTTCTGTGTACTAGCAGGAGTGTAACAATAAAAACAGTTACAGAAATGGGGCAAAAATAATTTTTCGATCGTAGAGCACACTCTAATGCTTCGCATTAAGAGTCGTGCAATATCAGTTTATAAGATAAACACTGCCGCACTGGTTTGAAAAAGTTGCGAAATAGACGGATTTCTCTGCCATGTCGGATAAAACCGTCTAGTGGAAAAAAAACCTATAAATAGACGGTTTACACGAATACATTAGGTACACGTGTGTCTTTCAAAAGCAGTTCATTGTGTGCTGTCGATATTTTTATTAAAGGTTCCAATCGGCATAAATTGCAAAAAGAAACGTTTGTCGGGTAAGTTCGGCATACTTCGCCATTCAGGGGTAAAAAACAATTTCATCACCTAAAAAAAATTGGTACATCATCTTTTATTTACAAGTATAATATTTTCAGGTAAAAATTCAGAAAATGGAAATCACGAAAGCTTACTTAATTAAGTACGAAAAACTGAGACGCAACTCGTATTTAAATATACTGACAAATTATATAAACAATTAAAAATTTATCGAGGTAGCCTCTTTACTTAACAAATACCAAATTTGAAGGAAAAGTTGAATGCGGTAGAATGAGTGGTTATAGCCACTCATTCTACCGCATTCAAGTTCTCCTTAGAGTATGATCCTATGTATATTGGATTTGTTTAGTACTTGCTCATATTGATATAGAATAACCTGAAAAAGCAATAATACCTACATATATAAATACATTCTTATTAAAACGTAATATTGAAGACTAAGGGCTGATTCTACAGGAAATTTTCAAGTGTAGTTAGGCCTTGACAAATGGTTCATTCCACGGAACAGATAATTATCTGTTCTGTGGTTCATTCACTACACAGGAAGCCCATGAATGTCATTTTTTCTCTATACGTCATAAATAGCGCCACCTGTGTCAAAAATGTATACTAAAAAAGTTTTACGTTTACGTATCTTGGGTTGCCATCTTTGTAATTATTCAGGATTCGTCGTTATTCTTACTGTACAGTCTTGCCCGACAGCCGATCTTCGCCACATTGATCTTATGTCCATAGAACGAGATATCGTTAAAAAAAATTACTGAGGATATAATTATAATTTTTTAATAGAAGATTTTGCAGAACAGAAATCCCGAACGACTCGAATCCAACTCGTACCTGCTGCATTTTAAATAATAATCTACCTACCTAAATATCTTACCCATAGTAAATATAAAATCATAACAGAATTTTTTTTTTTTGTCATTACTTTTTTTACTTTCCAAGGGGCCCCCAAATTCTTTTTTGCCCAGGGGCGGTCTTGCCCTAAGACGGCCTTGTTTCCTCTCTGTACAAAAACAACAACAAATGTTCGTGTACGTTCATAAAAACTACTTTCAAATCGATTCTAACGCACTTCGTAAATCGTTATAAGGAAGGGCGCGCGGAGCTCTGTGTAAATGCCTAGCTGTGCTGTTAAATTCTGTAAAAAGCGTTCAAATACAGCAAACTTACGTAAAGAACTGAATAACCTTCCATTTAGCTTCCTTTTGATAATATTTAGTCATGTTTTTATTGACGCATATTTGACAAATAAATGATCTTTATCTTTACCTTGAAATTAAAAATCGGGTAGTAATAAAAGCTAAGACAAAAAAAGAAGAATTGTCCTTACTCAAAATATTAAATCTACTGCCTAAAATACTAACTTTCCGACTACTTTTGTCCGAATAAAAATGACGAAACGACCATATGCGATACTGAAATCTTCGAAAAATAAACATGACTATTTATTGCGATAATACTTTTCTACCAGCATAAATTACGTTCTACTGAAAACTATGCTTTGTAATTTTTATCTTTACTTTTCTACTATTAATTCATAAATTACCTTTCATATTTCATAGACTGTGGTGCTATTTTAACTGTAACATTATACTGAAAATATTATTCTGAGTGGTTATACAGAAACTTATAAAAAATATAAAAATGTACTTGTAACAATAACTTTTACTTCCATCATATATCATGAATTTTACTTACCACGGGTATGCTTCGATATCGGTACCTTTATTTTTATTTTGGCAATTTTTTTCTCGGCGCCTAAGTTGCTTCTGCATCGTCTCCGGCGCTGCGGAAAGTGCAACCCCTTACGTAACAAAGGATAGGCACCCATGCTCACCTCCGCAGCTTCGGCTTGCTGCGCACGGGTTCCTATGCTTTGTTACAGCGGGCGGGGGTTGCTCTCCCTCCGCGCCTCCGGTTTTTATATACACTCTAGGGGTAGGAGCCAAAAGACTACGTAAAGTCGGGGTGCCCCGATTCGGTTTGCAAAAATTCAAAAACTTACACTAATACTACTCAAAAACAATTAAGATCCGCTGTCACTTTGTCTGAACGCAAAACGGAACAACCTAGGAGTGAAATTCGTACATTATCTAAATAAATAAAAAAATATGTTAAATTTTGCGACCCGAACCCGATCGCGCGGGCCGAACAGTTGAGGTATTTTCATCATTATTGAGAGTTAAAAAATAAATTTGTTATACAACAATAGAAATTAAAACAGTTCATGCAAGTTGTAAAAATATGATTATTTTGACAAAACCTCTGTTGTCGGTAACTTAGTAATTTTGTCGGAGGTTCAGTATTCTATTTGGAAGTTTAGTTTTGTTATTCGAAGATCCATTTTTTTTTTGGAGAAAATGTAATTTGAACATGCTCTTATTTGTTGTTAAATTGGATATTTTTATTCGTTTATGTTTTGGGTTTTTTGTCGGTAATTCATTATAACGCTGGTTAATTAGAATAATAGTCGGCCACAGATCGCTGGAGATTAATTTGTTTTTCGGAACCATTATTATTTCCCTTAAAAATCCTAACCTCATAATACATTTCGATTTTTCATTCGATCCAACCATGATTCAACATAAAACTCGATTCATAATAGAGTATTTTCCTCACATTGCTTCTGTGACGTCACCGAGTCTTGGTACAGTACGACACAGCTTAGATGTAGCATCGGCAAAATTCGTAAAACCGATCACCATCCGAACTGAGTGCGCCTTTAAAATCACCAATCGCTATTACTGCTTCAGGTGAAAATGATCTTTCGAAAACGCAATAACTTTTTTTTTTTTTTTTATTTATCACACCCACTATCCTTACAGGATAACCCCAATACAATAGTGGTTTGCAAACACACCCCAAATAAATTGAACAATCAACTTACGGCTAAAACTTAAAAATCAAAAAACAAAATACAAAGCAACACTAAACTCTATTAAAAACACAATCTGAAGTCAGGCTTCAGAATTATATATACCTAAATACTATAAAAACTTAACCTAAAATACAAAATCAAACTCAACATAGTATCATAGTATTTAAATATAACTAACAAAATTCAACAAAACTTGCGAATTAACTCAGATTTATTTATTTAATTTAATGCACAATGCAGATTGCACGAAAATATGTCAATTCTCTCATGCACCTCGTTTAGTACACATATTGTGCGGGTGAGAGGTGTTTTTAACCGACTTCCAAAAGGAGGAGGTTCTCAATTCGTCTGTATGTTTTTTTTTTTTTTTTTTTTTTTTTTTTGTATGTTTGTTACGCGATTTCTCCGTCAATTATGGACCGAAATTGTTTTTTTGTTTGAAAGGGTATGCTCCCGAGGTGGTCCCATATTAATTTTATTAACTTTACTTGGATAGTTTTTGAGTTAGCTTCAATAATACGTATTTTTCCCGTTTAGGCGCAAAATGTCCAATTCGCAAAATGTCCAGCGGTCGAAAAATGTCCAGTTCGCAGAATGTCCAATTCGCAAAATGTCCAATTCGCAGAATGTCCAATTCGCAAAATGTCCAATTCGCAAAATGTCCAGCGGTCGCAAAATGTCCAATTCGCAGAATGTCCAATTCGCAAAATGTCCAATTCGCAAAATGTCCAATATTCATCATAACGTGGTTACCTCATCAATCAAGAGCTGGACTTTAATAAAAAACGTTATTTTTTGTTAAAATCAGGTTTATTTTTATCACATTTCTTTTAATATATACAACATTAAAAAAAAATACAGCGCGTCAGGGACATCAACGCGATGCCAGTTACCATGGATGAATCCATAGTAACACAATGATTCTGAAACCCATGCGCTGAAATTTTTCGCCGGTTATTAAAAAAAATCTGCTCTGTTTCATAGAAAAGTATATATCAATACCTACGCGGTCAAAATGTATGGAACAGCGGTTTTTTTTAAATAACTGACAAAAAAATTCAACGCAGGGGCGTTCAGAATCATGTTCTGAATCTATGGTAAAAGGCTTCTCGTCAATGTCCCCTGCCACCCTGTATACGTTATATTTTCATTCAATTGAGGCGACTTAACTTTTTTTTTATGTTGAATTTATGTCCTGGAGTTGGGATTATATATTATATTTTCATAAAATTTTTAAGGCGATTTACTTTTTTTTAACGTTGATTTTATGTCCTGGAGTTGGGATTATATAATTATTATATTTTATGTTATATTTTCAGTCAATTGAGGCGACTTAACTTTTTTTTTATGTTGAATTTATGTCCTGGAGTTGGGATTATATATTATATTTTATGTTATATTTTTATTCAATTGTTAAGGCGACTTACTTTTTTTTAATGTTTATTTTATGTCCTGGAGTTGGGATAATATTTATGTTATATTTTCATTAAATTTTACGCGACATAACGTTTTTTTTTATGTTGTAGATATTAAAAGAAATGTGATAAAAATAAACCTGATTTTAACAAAAAATAACGTTTTTTATTAAAGTCCAGCTCTTGATTGATGAGGTAACCACGTTATGATGAATATTGGACATTTTGCGAATTGGACATTTTGCGAATTGGACATTCTGCGAATTGGACATTTTGCGACCGCTGGACATTTTGCGAATTGGACATTTTGCGAATTGGACATTCTGCGAATTGGACATTTTGCGAATTGGACATTCTGCGAACTGGACATTTTTCGACCGCTGGACATTTTGCGAATTGGACATTTTGCGCCTAAACGATTTTTCCCACTTAGTTTATATGGATGATATAATGATAACTTCCAATCACTGTTATTTTAGCAGGTTAGTGGTATTCGAATTTGTATGGGGTAGGTACCACAACTAAAAAGTGCAAAATAAAAACTTTTTACAAAAAAAGAACAACCGACTTCCAAAAAAGACACTACAAAGTCAAAAATAACTTTAATTTCGGAAGTCGGTGGCAAAAAACGAAAGTTCAAAACCAAATACACCGACTTCCGAAATTAAAGTTATTTTTGACTTTGTAGTGTCTTTTTTGGAAGTCGGTTGTTCTTTTTTTGTAAAAAGTTTTTATTGACAGCAGGTTCGTTCTGGCAGCAGGCACGGCCAGCAGTGGCGGTCGACGCCGCGCGCCGCCTCCACACGTACCGGTCTGGCACGCACAGCTTCAGGTGACGCAGCACACCCGGGTTATGAGCTACCCCACGCAGGAGCTTTAGCGCATACGCCGCAAGTGCAAATTCACGGCGCACTCTGAGTTCGTTGTATCCCACCATACCCAGTACAAACAGTGTAGGATACATCAGCGGGTAAAATGGGTAAACCCCATAAAGTTTAAAATACAAGTGTCTTGTAAAATTCTGTGCTCGCTTCAGCATGACATTGTATTTCACTTCATGAGGAGCCCAAATCACCGCACTGTGTTCCAAGTGACTCCTTACCAAAGCGTCATACAGCACCCTGAGCGTGGTAACGTTTGTGAATCCCTGTGACTGTCTCAGCACGAAACCCAGGTTTCTGTACGCCTTACGCCTTCTTACAAATCTTAATTATATGATCCCGGAACGCTAAATCCGGGGTAAGCAGTACTCCTAGATCTCGTACCTGAGACACTCGCTGCATCAGCGCTTCCTCTACTTTGTATTCGTAGGCTAAGGCAGTCTTCGCGCGCGTAAATGTCATCCCTGAGCATTTCGCTGACTTGTAAAGTTTTATAGCCAAATACATTCGTGAAATTGAAATGAATTAATGAAAATTTTCAAATTTAAGCTACATCTAAGTTGTGTCGTACTGTACATCTCTTTTTTATGTTCATACATACTTTTGCATCACGAAAATATACGCAAAATCAGCAAAATTTACATGCGCTTGACATGCGATTATGTCCTTTAGTAAAAATAATAAGAAACCTAAATTGACATGTCGATAATTTCTTATTATGAATTACAGGTCGACACAACTTAGATGTAGCATCGGTAAAATTCGTAAAACCGATCACATCCGAACTAAGTGCGCCTTCAAAATCATCAATCTTTATTACTGCTTTAGGCGAAAATGATCATTACGCAATCGCAATAACGTGTAAAGTCATATAACAAAATACATTCGTGAAATTGATGCGAGATTGACATGTACTTTCTTGCAGAATAAATGATCACGTAAATAAAGTCTGTATTTTTTGTTTGTTTTTAGATTCGATTTGAAGGATACAAGGCTAGAACGATGAATATCAGAAATCAAACTTTCAAGGCTTCGCCAAATAGAACACGTACTTAGCGTGCGCTAGAACGCTAGCCTAACGCTGCGCCGAATTGTGTTGTACGCACGGCTACACATCAAGCTATACATTTCCAGTTTATGGTGATCTCGCATTGTAAACGATTTCCGAATAATGCGAGGTCAGCTTAAACTGGAAATGTATAGCTTGATGTGTAGCCGTGTGTGTACTATGACGTGCGCTAGCAGTTCGTTACGCACGTTACGTTAGCGTGGCGTCAGGGTTTTTTTTTTTTTTTTTGGGTGGGAAATCATCGAATGACTTCTCCCGCTCTGGACGGAGCGGAAGGGCGTGTCAGACTCTTACTGACTAAAACCCACCCGTGTTCCTTCCCTTGCCTAGACGGGGGCCACGGTTTCCCCTTAGGACTATCCGCAACCCCGGTGGTAGGCATCGGCCCTAACGGACCCCTTCAGCTTCGCTGACAACTCTTTGAGGCGCGCGTGGAACACGACGCCAGCGCTCTAACGCGCGCTAAGTACGTGTTCTATTTTGCGAAGCCTTTTGAGATATTTAAAGTTAAAACTTCAATATTTTTTTAATTATTTGTATCATTGAATTATTACATTATCCTTACTAAAATACAATAGACGATGTATATTTACTGTTCTTAAAGAGTTAGAGAACCCTGTAAGAAATCGACACGTGTTTCGCCTCTCAACGGTGTTCGCGGCGTGTTCGTGTTCGCGGTTGGCTCTTGTCGTGGCAACACGTCGTGTCCGAGTTTGCAACAAGTCAATCGTCAGCCTGAGGATGCCTCGTTGAGAGGCGAAACACGTGTCGATTTCTTACAGGGTTCTCTAACTCTTTAAAAACAGTTAAGCGGATTAAGTTACTAAATATACATCGTCTATTGTATTTTGTAATGGATTTCCGCAAAGTCACACCTGAGTCGATTAACTTTTATCCTTACTAATATTATAATTTCAAAAATGAGTTTGTTTGTTTTAAAAATTCGTGTTCAAATTAAATTGTCACGAAGTGTACAGAATGATTCACCCACGTGCATTCACAACGCTGTCTCGGGTTGAACTGAGGCGGGAAAGTAAAGCGCGAATAGCATTGAATGGCGCGATAGTCAGCTATTTCTATTGGTTGTGTAAATCGGAAATAATCGGTTTTACGAATTTTACCGATGCTACATATAAGTTGTGTCGACCTGTACCTAGTAATTATTTTTGTTTATTTTGTTTTTGGTTGTTCTGTGTTTTATATGTCAATTGAAATGGTTTGATATTTTTTGTCCTTGTTTATTATTGAGATTTTACACTTTAATTGTTGTTATTATCTCTTCTTATTAAAATGTAACTATTTTATGCAAAAGCTGTTTTATTTCATAGATTCAAGGAAAATTCCAAATGAATAAAAATATCTATAATAAATGATGACCATACGGACTCCTCTTTCCCGGCGAGCAAAAAAAAACAATAGCTATTGTTTCTTTTTCCTAGAAGCTACCGCGTCCGCCCCGCCAAAAGGAACAGACTTTTTTGTTCGGAACATTGCGCATAGGGCTTCTCCAGTGATATATTTACTCTAAGATCAATGATCGTGGAAAAACTAGAATAATTAAAAACAAAACACAAACCTCATGATTAATCTGTGAAATACTGGGGTAATCCTGTAACGTCGAGTGTGTGTAGATATCGTCCGTCATGTGGCATTCGCCATCGTTAGGTTGAATGATACCACCGAGCTGCAATTGAACAAACAGTTTTTAATAATAAGCATTAACTTAGCATGCCGTGCCGTCTGTTATGGCAACTTTTAGGTTGCCTGTCCTCTGGAGCGGAGAGGAGACTAGCGGAGCGGAGCTGTGCCAATACTCCGCTCCGCTTTAGGGGACAAGGATTAGCGAACTAATCGCGCGAATTGGAGCGGCGAAGCGGAGCAGGAGAGTGGAAAAGAAGGTATCGCAGCCCGCTCAAATTACTCGTCGCGTGAACTCAGCCTAGCTCCGCACAGTCCACAACTCCGCTCCGCATTATTCCCTCACTCCGCTCCGCTGCTTCGCTCCGTGTCAATGGACATACGTAGTAAAGGAAAGTTATAGCAGTGCAATTCGGAAGCACAATATTCTTCCGAATTGCACTGCATCATAATTTACCACACCCAAAATCATTTTTAGGGTACGCACCCAAAAAATAATTTTGGGTTAGGTTAATTTTTTTCAGTAAAATTTATTTCAGACCTAATTTTAGGGTGTTTTTTAAGAGTTCTAAGAGTTAGAATCAACTATATCCATATCCTCTCAAAATAACAATATGACCTTTCCGTCTCCAGCGTAATGGAAACCAGCATCCGTTGAGAAGACGAGAAGTCTTCTGGCCTGGGGGCGCCAGCCTATCTCTTGCTTGCACACAACCGCTTGCATGATCGCGTCGAAGCCTCCTTCGGGGGTGTCCAAGTTACCTGATATATCTGCTTTATCTACCGCTTGCTGTGGAACGAGAAACAGACAGTCAAAGGTCCATAAATTAAGTAATGTACCTACTCTTAGTACTAAATAACGGGTAGTATATAAACAAGTGCCTGTAAATTAAAGTTTTAAGTGACAAAAATAATTAATTTACGTTATAGTATTAGTGAGCGACTGAGTGCGAGTGACAAACTTACAAACACTAATTTGAGTTACTCAATATACAAAATGAGAAGCTTCATAATATTTGAGCGACCTAATATTTGTTTGAGTGTCAACGTTACGTCATGAACGTTACGAAATGATTTATTTATACTGAGGAGCATTTTATCTTAAATAAAGTGCTTCGAATAGAAAAACCACACCAGACATGAATGCTTGCATGCAAGCAAACATGCAGCATGGTTTCTGTCACGGCTCCGGCGCTACGGGGCTCCGGCGCCGGCGCGGTCCCACACGAAATTTAATATCAGAAATTGGTTAATCACAAATTCACAATGAATGAAAATTACAAATTTACAATTGACAAGTTATGTAATTGACAATTTGACGTATGTACCTGCAGTACAGACTACAGTACTCGCCGCCGCAGCTTCGTCTTGTTGGCCGGCTTCGCCGACCAGCCTCATCCGCGGCGGCGAGTTGAGGAGCAGGTAGTTGTATACCTGCTGCTCAACTCGCGGGCCGCCTCGCCCTTCCGCGCCTACGCGATTCTAAATTACACTCTAGGGGTAGGGCAGACAAGACTGCGTAGAGTCGGATTTACAGCGATTCGTTTCTGTCACTATTTCACTAAATACCACGGAGTACCGTCCTCTCTGTATTTCTAGTCGCTCACTTAGGTATTTAGTCGCACGGCTAGAATTTTAATATCAGAAATTGGTTAATCACAACTAGTGAATAGTCCCGGTTTTATAAGTAAGTATAGTTTTCATTGAATAATCATTTCTGTAAAGGGACACACCAAAAATATGGTCTACAATTGAATTATCTACAATGCATCGCAGAGGCAGTTCATTATGGTCGTTACCATCCTCATTAGCTGATCCATCGCCTACCTTTAATACCCATTTAGCAAACTTTAAATCATCGTGAGCTCTCATATTATGAGCCAATTGGAGTTGAGTAATATTTGGCAACAACAATGTGCTTAATCGAAGCTTCTATAATATCATTTCGTTACCCATTTACTACAACTGGTAAGATCTGACGAAAATCTGCGAGTAATAAAGTATTGCCTCCAAAAGGTAATTTACTTTTTATTATATCTTGAAGGAGTCGATCAACTACAACAATATCATGACATTTAGTCATGGGTGCTTCATCCCAAATCATTAAATTAGTTTCCTTCATTATCTTAGCGGCCGGTGACCCTAATGACATGACACGTAGAATCTACATCTGAATTAATTGGAATTTTAAATCGCGAGTGAGCTGTTCTACTATTATAATGTACTTCTGGTATTGCAGCAACTCAGAGTAACTGAGTTGCTGCAATACCAGAAAACGCTAAGCAGGCATATTTTGTTTTCAGATCTTAAAATGATCTTATTTTAAGATTTTTTTGCATTTGATTTTGATTAATTTAAGCAAAACTAAATGAATACTGAAAAATGTACCTACATTATAATTTTATTACGAAAACAACTGTAGTATTCTTTTTTCTATGGTTATGTTATGGCAATCGGCCAATCTCAGGTTCTTTGTTTTTAAAATGAATGGCGCGACGTGTTTAGTGGCGCTAGTGTGTTTATTAACTACTTACTCATGGCCGCTTTCCGAATTAGAACATAATCACTCACAGCGCTGACATCAATAATTGCCGTTCCGAATAAGATATGTCAAAAAATTCATATCATATTTCTTTGTGTATATAACACCTTCTTATTCTTGGGTTAGGTGACGAACGATAGCCAGAAGCACAATTTCGAATATGCCACGTTAGTCTAAACTTCTAAAGATATGATACGACTCAAAACAAAAACAGCACAAAGCGCTCACGGTGATATTAGTAAAAGGCATGATCACAACCCACTTTTTGTAAGCTCGTTCTGGATTTTATTATTAATCAATATTCCTCGTTAGTTTAGTTTACTTTTCGCTTATTCAAATTATATACCGCTCAAGTTATTAAAACAGATATAATATCTCATCAACAGTCGCAATTTTTTTTATTTTATTGGATCGTTTTTTTATTCCCCCTAAATAACATGCAGTAAAGTACGCGTTTATTTCAAGATAATTAAAAGGATTTTCAGAATTGGTTCTCGCCCGTATGATCCCCGACACAGATAATATAATACTACGTACAGATACCCAATCCCACACAAAGAAATGACACCTCCCTAGTCGGGCTATTGACTGGCTAAATGTGCTACTGATGACAAATTGAGTAAAACGCCATCTATTGCAAAGAGCCCTAAACAAAAAGGTTTTATCTTTTTTTGTTGAAAATACGAGATTTATGAGTTACAATAGATAAATCAGCATTAAACAAGGAAGTTTTGATTTTTACTAATCTTACTTCAGCCAAAATCTTCCGTTTATCGCTTTTTCGTGACTGTTAATTTCATAATTGTTATCTATGCTGCCATCTATGATCTTTTTTCAAGACTAATTATAATTTGTTCGAATTGAGACCCCATGTCCCCGATTAAGAATACCTCTCCCACTACACTATTTCTTTATGTTGGAAAAAACGTCAATTTATAGCAATTTTTGTTGTCTAGGGAGATCAATGATTAGTAGACGGTATAAGGCAGGGGTCGGCAACCTTTTAGCAGGCAAGGGCTACATGGTGGCAAAATGAGGTAAAGGCGGGCAGCACCTGTTCATATTTTTTTAAATTTTTATTTTATTTTATTATCTATCTCTATACTTAGTTGCTTTCTATTTGTTTGTAGTTGAAATTCTTAGAATGGTTCTCAAATGCGCATATGTGAGACGCGAAGCATATAATTTCTTTCTGTAACTGAGAATTGAAAAGTTTGTTCGCATAAGTAAGTATGTACTGCCAATAATGATAAATAACTGCTGAGCAAACCCTTATAATTCGACAAAATCAGATGGCAAGCTGCCTTAAAACTTAACAAGATCATTGATTTCACAGAAAGAATTTTTGAGTTTGTCATTAGATTGGAGAGCAATCACGTTCGTTTGTAAATTGTAAATGACTCGGTACATCCTCAATATCACATGAAAAAGGCTTTGCAAAATCTGCAGTTTGCTTCAAGTCACCAAATCTGTCGTTAACTGATTTGGTAGCTGTATTAAAACGTCTTTCATTTTATCAATGCTCGCTCGCCTAAACATTGCGCCCGCATAGTGTTAAATTATTATTTACTAAGGTAAATACTTTCATTTACAAAACAGTCGCGGGCCGCACGTTGCCGACCCCTGGTATAAGGGATGAAATGATGGTGGTAACTTACCTCGAAGAAATGAGTATCAGTGCTGAGCGACATCTGATTTTTGTATCCATAAGGTGCAGCACAGCCTTCACAGGGCGATATCAAACTAAAAAAAAAACACACCATTAATTAATTATCTCAAATAATACCAATTCCAAGTCATTTATTTCATAAAATATAAAATCTTTCATTATACTTACTCCTTGGGCACAGTAGATACGTAAGGCATGACTACTTTATCTACAAATGAGCCGAAACCGATTCTGAACATGGAAGTCATGTTCCTCATGGTAGCAGAGAGCAAACTTCCCAGACTACTGAGCTGCACTTTGTACTTCTGCATAGATCTACTGAGGTCCATAAGATAGTATAAGTCGACGGGATAATCTTGAGCCCTGGAGTAAGCAAATTTGAGCCTGTGCATTTGATCTGTGTAAAAATATAATTACATGTAGGATTAGCATATCAAGTTAAATTCATCAGGACATTGTGTCATAGATAATTATAATATTAATTAATCCAAACAACTCGGCGATGACATTGAACGCTAACTGTTTATCATAACTAGTAGAGTTATGACTGAATACTTAACTTCCCACACAGAATGGTATGAAAACCATATACTTACTCATTCTTAAGTTGAGTTTCGCTTTCTGTGGTTTCATTTGTACTAAGCTCTGGCCACCAGCGGCACCTCCGGCCGCTGCTGATGAGGACCCTGAGAAGCTGCTTCCCTTCGAGCTATAAGATTCTTCGAATGATGATGAACCTGCGGCCATACCCACTCTGGAATTCGCTGAAAAGCAAAAGTAACGCATGTAACCTTGTTGCTTGGAAAAAGGGAGAATCATTAGGTCAGTTCCAATTGTTGACTATAAGTATCTGATACCTCTACTCAGCTCAATATTGGAATTGATAATGCGCTCGTTGTCCGGATTGAAGATGAATTCATCAGCGCATCCTGCGGTTCCGTCTTTCTCCATGGCAGGGTTGAAGCACCTTGGGCCATTGAACTCTGGCGCGTAGCACCAAGCACAGCTGGCAGTGCGAATGCAGTCGCTGCAAGTCGTCTTACTGGAGCAGGGGTTCTGCGCCAGGAGTTGTTCCGCCCGCTGCCCCCAACATACCGCCAGCAGGCTCACCCACACACATAGTCGTAAAACAGTCGATCGTTGTTTGTACATTTTGTAGTTTATCTATAGATTCGTTTTCAGATCAAATTCTGTAACAAGGACAATTTTTATATTAATAATAGTAGCCATAGTAGGTTATTTCAACTAATTTACGTTACTGGGCAACATTATGTTGCGTTGTTATATTGTCCTGGTATACGTATGATAAGTGTTTCAGCGTGCTTATATAAAATCATAACTTTCTATATCTTGCGTGACCCAGTATTAAAGACCCGCACCCTAATTACGTAATGCACGATCAATTTTAAATTGAAACCAATTGAAAAAGATTGCCAGTCCATTGCTTCATAAGTTCGACAAAAAAAATCTGCTCAATTTGTTTTGTCGAACTTATGAAGCAATGGACTGGCAATCTTTTTCAATTGGTTTCAATTTAAAATTGATCGTGCATTGCGTAATTGGGGGGCAGAACTCCAGGACAATTTATTTAAATCTTGAACACAATCCTACTTTTGTAATTTAGTCTCTGACTAGACTTTTTTGTTCGGATTAATGCGCATAATTCTTCTCCAGTGATAAGTCTTATCACTCACTTTTGGCGGGGGACGAGGCAGCTTCTACGAAAAAAGACAATAGGTGCTCGCCCGGGCGAGCAGCTATTGTTTTATTTCCTAAAAGCTAGAGAAGACTTAAAGCCAACTCCCACGGTGCGCCATATCGCGCACGCGCACCAGCCCGCACGAGGACGCACCGCCACGCACGCGTCTGCGCTACCCACGCACGTTAGGTTTCCCACGGTGCGTCGTGCGGGCTGGTGCGCGTGCGTCCGCGATATGGCGCACGGTGGGAGTTGAGCTTAAAAGGAGTCCATACCATTTTTTTTTTTATCGATATCTATATTCATTCGGTATTTTGCTTGAATCCATGAAATAAAACAGCTGTTGCATAAAATAGTCAAATTTTAATAAGAAGAGAAAATAACTACAATTAAATAAAAGTACTTAACTAAATTGTAATAATCCCAAAAATAAAATAACACAAGAAAAAAAATGCTAAACCATTTCAACGGACATATAAAACACAAAACAATAAAAAAAATAAAAAAAACAATTAATAAAAATAATTAGGTACTAAGTAATTCATAATAAGGAATTATTGACATGACAATTTTATTTAAGTAGGTTTCAAAAATCAACTCAACCCTACGGTAGTCTCGCTATCATTTTTTAGGTTAGGATTTTTAATTTCAATAAAATATTTCAATAAAATATAAATAAAATATTTTTTGTAATATTTACTCATGGTAAATATTATAAAAAAATATTAACATATGGAAGGTTATTCGGTTCTTTACGTAACACAGTGTTTTATGAAGCCCATTTTTCGGATATCACATTTTTGATCAAACCACAACATTTTTAAGTTTTATCCGGATTTTACGTCGTCAGGGTTGTCACGATCTCAGATAATTATTTATATCCGGATCTGATTTTACTTTGCCAAAAAATATATATCTGCCTGGTAGCATTCGTGTTGGTAAAATCAGTGGTTTGGATTATCTGATGTACGATACTAGGAAACCGGCTTGGTATCAGCGATGTACATTTAATGGCATTTTGCGTTATTTAAGTATATTTGTAGTACGTACTGAATGACACGTATGCAATTGCAATAACATAAGCTGGGAGTACCTCCACGCGGTGAAGGCGGTAACAATTTCTACTGGCTAAAACTCTTATAAAAGGCGGTAACAGTTTCTACTGGCTAATATTCCCATAAATATCTATAACTTGACCTGCGTACCTACTTGCTTATGCTGACGCCTTCGGGCTCATGTTGTTTTCGTTATCTTTTGCCTACGTCTGTTTCATCTGTTTGGTGGCACGGTAGCCTACCCGGTAACGCAGGCGAGCAGCCACCTAACATTTAACTCTAAAGTAAGTATAATTTGGTCGTCTTCATGGAGCCGGACATGACCCATGAGATACTTTACCTCAGCAGAACCTGACCCGCTCTGCTAGAGGATGTCCCTCTGGGCCCCGAGCAGTGAACTCTTTAATGCGGATGCCAATCCGCATGCTGGTCAGCAAGTAAGCAGCACTTTCATAAGCGAAGCTATACCGAAGTACCGAAGCCGGAGTACCTACTTCCATTTTGCCCCACTAAGCCGACCCACTGGTGGGACAAAATGGAATGCCTAAAATTTTGCAGTGGAATCTGCCCCACTAGTTCGACTTGGTGGGGCAGATTCCACTAGTTTTAATTCTTGTGGATTCTGCCCCACTAGGGTTGGCACATTGAATTTGTGTATAAACAAGCCTTTTTGGATGCTGAAGGCGGTAAAGAAAATAGCCTCAATGCGAACTTGTATTTTCATTTGATTTGCCATTTATTTCTTAGTTTCTACAAACAAACAAATGTAGTAGGTAAATCTGCCCTACTTGTAACTTAATATTTTTGTAAGGCCTAGGTAGGCTGCGAGTAAAATGGTGTACGTTATTGTTGTCATTGTGACTACGGAACCCTAAAAAATAGTATGACCGTTAATTAAAATATAAATGATGTTGCAATAATCAATAACGAATAAAAATTTGATCAACAAAATCCGGACAAAAATGTGACAACCCTAGCAAAAATAGCTTCTAAGTTCCATGGATTTGGGCGGATGGGATTTATAATTTTGTGGTATGTTGGGGAAGTAAACATAATTATTTCAGTAGGTAAGTAAGATAAATAACTTTTCCCAATTTGGCGCAAAAATTTCGTGTACCTATATCTGGATCTAACAAAGTTACGAGGTTCATTTGTGCTCTAAAATACTCAGCATAAGCAACTCCATTCCATCTATGTATCTAACAAAATGTTTCGTATCATGCATAATGAAAGGAAATTGAACGATTTTCAAAAAAATCTTAGTCTAAAACTAGACATGTTAGCTAAATGGGGATACGAAATCTTGCATTTAAATGATTATTTCTATCAATTTTTTGCGTAAGTTTCACGTTTTTGAACGCTTTTTACAGAATTTAACAGCACAGCTAGGCATTTACACGGAGCTCCGCGCGCCCTTAAAACGATTTACGAAGTGCGTTAGAATCGATTTGAAAGTAGTTTTTATGAACGTACACGAACGTTTTGTTGTTGTTCATATACCGAGGGGAAGTGTTCGTAAGGCTTCTCCAGGGATATACTTACTCAAAGAATTTAGTACATTACCGGTATTACATAAACCCGTGCAAGTCTCACATAAAATACATTGCAAGTAAACGCAATGGAGTATTACAATAACATAACCTACATAATGTTCATGCCTTATACGAGTAATTGTTAGGAATGCATAGGTAAGTCTGCGATAAAGAATATTTGGCATGATTTGAATCAAGCTTTGTCAACAGTTTGCAATCAATTACTTAGGTACCAGAAATTCTTTTGATAAGCAACATATCGGATTCCCTGTCATAAAAGTATTTCAGTTTTAAATCATGTTGGCTACTAATTTGATTTAAAGATCGTACAATCGGTGAATCCAGCACGGAGGTATTGTTAGTACATAACAGAAAGCAAGATTACAAGAAGAAGTTCAAGTGCAATTATTGCGGAGCAAGCGGGCGTCGAGTAAAGCAATGCAAAAAATAGATTAGAGGTTTCGAGGGTGTCCGTCCTCGAAACCTCTAAAGGAATCCACATCAAATACTGCTACATTGACAAGTTCAGCTTTATCTCTTGGTGAGAGTATCGATAAAGAAAGACTCATCATCATGGTACGTAGATAATGGAGCAACAAGTCACTTTACCAATAGAGGAGATTAGTGTTGATCTTTCGAGTACTTTAGCGAATCTCACAGAGTATTTCATTACTCTGTGAGATTTGCCAAAGCAAATGGTGAAAATATTGAAGCTATATATAAAAGCTGACATTAATGGCCAAAACGAAACAATTACTCTCACAAATGTTTGGTATGTTCCCTGGTCCCTGCATACAAAGTTGTTCTCAGTGCTAGCCACAAAAGATCTATGTGAAAATAGCTCCTTTGAATCAAATACTAGGTAATGTTTTAGTCAGTACTCGGGACAAGTATGGAGGTTTGAACAAACTTTAAATACAAGTAATCACACCTAAAGTTGGGATTACCCAACTAACAGCTATTAACCAACTTCAATTGTATTGGAATGTCTAAGAGCTTGTCCACAAAGGGCGAATTCGCTGCGATTCTCTCGTGCGTATCACGCGCGACCGTTTCGCCCAGAAAGAGCGTACCTACGCGCGAGCATTTGGGGACTATAAACAATTCCGTATCAAAATTTTGGCGCTCCATTTCCCTGGATACGTGCATTCACTCTGGAATTCGCGCGTCAACTGGACTGGACGCAAGCTAGAGGTTTGCACCGGAGCAGTGAGTACCGGAGAATAACCGGTGATTTACCGGTAAAAGTACTCGATTGAAATAATCGGTAATTAACCGATTGATCTCCGGTGTTCCCGTGATCGACGCATCTTATTTTTTTAATATAATAAACATTTAAAGCCTTTGGACGAAATAGCCTTTAAAAAATACCTAGCTGTGCCTGCTACTTCTGTAAGGTCAGAGAGAGTATTTTCGGCGACAAATACTAAATGATAGAAGAAACATGTTACGCTATGACGCTGTTGACATGTTGTGTTTCTTAAGGGCGCGTTTGCAAATCGGACAAAATTATGCTGTTTTTCGGTACATTTTGTGACAAAACTAAACCGAATTGAATATAACTAATAACTACCACATATAGACTGATTCCTCATCTTCAAATGATAGTAACTTTTTTGTTCAAAATTATAGTTTTTTATATTGAAAACACGATTTTCCGATGCCTTTTTCCACAGAATTAACGATACCGGGTTGAGTTTCGGTACATTTTTTGTTCTATAATCAACATATTTTAGAATTTCTAAAAATACTACAAGTAGGCAGATATATTCAATTCTAAAACTTAGTAAAAAAATTGTTTCAAAATGTCACAAATAGTCGCAAAAAAAATAAAAATCGGAACAAACTTTTTCACCTATTTTGCTATTGCGGATGAATCTTAACGCAATCGATTAAGGGTTATTTTATTTTTGGACATGTTCTAATTTATTGCACAAACATTTCGAAAAAAGACTCAGTCCGCGCTCGGCCGCCGTGGTGAGAGGACCCTGTATTACCTGTTTGCAGCGGCTCGTGTGGGAAAAGATCGCTGTACAGACACAAAATATTCGATAAACCAAATTTGATACTTTTGACAAGCTAAGATAATTTTGTATTCACAGATTCTATTGTAATATTTTATTTCGGTAAAAGTAACTACCGTTTATAAAATGTCTATTCGTATGGGACTTGATGAAGTGACCTGAAGGTGTACGTACCTCAGTGACTGCTACTGGAACTCCTCGACAAGTAGAACTAGGTGTGCCGAGTTTGGGCTCGTTTTGTAAGTTATGAGGAGACCTTACCTCCGGACTTGATGGAGTGACCTGAAGGTGAACCTCTTTGACTGCTACTGGAACTCCTCGACAAGTAAAACTAGATATGCCGAGTTTGGGCTCGTTTTGTAAGTTATTATGAGACCTTCCCTCCGGGCTTGATGGAGTGACCTGAAGGTGTACCTCGGTGACTGCTACTGGAACTCCTCGACAAGTAGAACTAGGTGTGCCGAGTTTGGGCTCGTTTTGTAAGTTATGAGGAGACCTTACCTCCGGACTTGATGGAGTGACCTGAAGGTGTACCTCGGTGACTGCTTCTGGAACTCCTCGACAAGTAGAACTAGATATGCCGAGTTTGGGCTCGTTTTATAAGTTATTATGAGACCTTACCTCCGGACTTGATGGAGTGACCTGAAGGTGTACCTCTTTGACTGCTACTGGGACTCCTCGACAAGTAGAACTAGGTGTGCCGAGTTTGGGCTCGTTTTGTAAGTTATGAGGAGACCTTACCTCCGGACTTGATGGAGTGACCTGAAGGTGTACCTCTTTGACTGCTACTGGAACTCCTCGAGAAATAGAACTAGATATGCCGAGTTTGGGCTCGTTTTGTAAGTTATTATGAGACCTTACCTCCTGGCTTGAAGGAATGACTTGAAGGTGTACCTCGATGACTGCTACTGGAACTCCTCGAGAAGTAGAACTAGGTTTGCTGAGTTTGAGCTCGTTTTGTAAGTTAGGATGAGACCTTCCCTCCGGGCTTGATGGAGTGACCTGAAGGTGTACCTCAGTGACTGCTACTGGAACTCCTCGACAAGTAGAACTAGGTGTGCCGAGTTTGGGCTCGTTTTGTAAGTTATGAGGAGACCTTACCTCCGGACTTGATGGAGTGACCTGAAGGTGTACCTCTTTGACTGCTACTGGAACTCCTCGACAAGTAGAACTAGGTGTGCCGAGTTTGGGCTCGTTTTGTAAGTTATGAGGAGACCTTACCTCCGGACTTGATGGAGTGACCTGAAGGTGTACCTCGGTGACTGCTTCTGGAACTCCTCGACAAGTAGAACTAGATATGCCGAGTTTGGGCTCGTTTTATAAGTTATTATGAGACCTTACCTCCGGACTTGATGGAGTGACCTGAAGGTGTACCTCTTTGACTGCTACTGGGACTCCTCGACAAGTAGAACTAGGTGTGCCGAGTTTGGGCTCGTTTTGTAAGTTATGAGGAGACCTTACCTCCGGACCTGATGGAGTGACCTGAAGGTGTACCTCTTTGACTGCTACTGGAACTCCTCGAGAAATAGAACTAGATATGCCGAGTTTGGGCTCGTTTTGTAAGTTATTATGAGACCTTACCTCCTGGCTTGATGGAATGACTTGAAGGTGTACCTCGATGACTGCTACTGGAACTCCTCGAGAAGTAGAACTAGGTTTGCTGAGTTTGGGCTCGTTTTGTAAGTTAGGATGAGACCTTCCCTCCGGGCTTGATGGAGTGACCTGAAGGTGTACCTCAGTGACTGCTACTGGAACTCCTCGACAAGTAGAACTAGGTGTGCCGAGTTTGGGCTCGTTTTGTAAGTTATGAGGAGACCTTACCTCCGGACTTGATGGAGTGACCTGAAGGTGTACCTCGGTGACTGCTTCTGGAACTCCTCGACAAGTAGAACTAGATATGCCGAGTTTGGGCTCGTTTTATAAGTTATTATGAGACCTTACCTCCGGACTTGATGGAGTGACCTGAAGGTGTACCTCTTTGACTGCTACTGGGACTCCTCGACAAGTAGAACTAGGTGTGCCGAGTTTGGGCTCGTTTTGTAAGTTATGAGGAGACCTTACCTCCGGACTTGATGGAGTGACCTGAAGGTGTACCTCTTTGACTGCTACTGGAACTCCTCGAGAAATAGAACTAGATATGCCGAGTTTGGTCTCGTTTTGTAAGTTATTATGAGACCTTACCTCCTGGCTTGATGGAATGACTTGAAGGTGTACCTCGATGACTGCTACTGGAACTCCTCGAGAAGTAGAACTAGGTTTGCTGAGTTTGGGCTCGTTTTGTAAGTTAGGATGAGACCTTCCCTCCGGGCTTGATGGAGTGACCTGAAGGTGTACCTCAGTGACTGCTACTGGAACTCCTCGACAAGTAGAACTAGGTGTGCCGAGTTTGGGCTCGTTTTGTAAGTTATGAGGAGACCTTACCTCCGGACTTGATGGAGTGACCTGAAGGTGTACCTCGGTGACTGCTTCTGGAACTCCTCGACAAGTAGAACTAGATATGCCGAGTTTGGGCTCGTTTTATAAGTTATTATGAGACCTTACCTCCGGACTTGATGGAGTGACCTGAAGGTGTACCTCTTTGACTGCTACTGGGACTCCTCGACAAGTAGAACTAGGTGTGCCGAGTTTGGGCTCGTTTTGTAAGTTATGAGGAGACCTTACCTCCGGACTTGATGGAGTGACCTGAAGGTGTACCTCTTTGACTGCTACTGGGACTCCTCGACAAGTAGAACTAGGTGTGCCGAGTTTGGGCTCGTTTTGTAAGTTATGAGGAGACCTTACCTCCTGGCTTGATGGAATGACTTGAAGGTGTACCTCGATGACTGCTACTGGAACTCCTCGAGAAGTAGAACTAGGTTTGCTGAGTTTGGGCTCGTTTTGTAAGTTAGGATGAGACCTTCCCACCGGGCTTGATGGAGTGACCTGAAGGTGTACCTCAGTGACTGCTACTGGAACTCCTCGACAAGTAGAACTAGGTGTGCCGAGTTTGGGCTCGTTTTGTAAGTTATGAGGAGACCTTACCTCCGGACTTGATGGAGTGACCTGAAGGTGTACCTCTTTGACTGCTACTGGAACTCCTCGATAAGTAGAACTAGATATGCCGAGTTTGGGCTCGTTTTGTAAGTTATTATGAGACCTTACCTCCTGGCTTGATGGAATGACTTGAAGGTGTACCTCGGTGACTGCTACTGGAACTCCTCGACAATTAGCCAAATAGTAGACCTTCAGGCCACTCCATCAAGCCCGGAGGTAATTTCTCATCATAACTTACAAAACGAGCCCAAACTCAGCAAACCTAGTTCTACTTCTCGAGGAGTTCCAGTAGCAGTCAAAGAGGTACACCTTCAGGTCACTCCATCAAGTGCGGAGGTAAGGTCTCCTCATAACTTACAAAACGAGACCAAACTCGGCACACCTAGTTCTACATATCGAGGAGTTCCAGTAGCAGTCGACGAGGTACACCTTCAGGTCACTCCATCAAGCCCGGAGGTAAAGTCTCATCCTAACTTACAAAACGAGACCAAACTCGGCACACCTAGTTCTACATATCGAGGAGTTCCAGTAGCAGTCGACGAGGTACACCTTCAGGTCACTCCATCAAGCCCGGAGGTAAAGTCTCATCCTAACTTACAAAACGAGACCAAACTCGGCACACCTAGTTCTACATATCGAGGAGTTCCAGTAGCAGTCACCGAGGTACACCTTCAGGTCACTCCATCAAGTCCGGAGGTAAGGTCTCATCCTAACTTGCAAAACGAGACCAAACTCGGCACACCTAGTTCTACTTATCGAGGAGTTCCAGTAGCAGTCACCGAGGTACACCTTCAGGTCACTCCATCAAGCCCGGAGGTAAAGTCTCATCCTAACTTACAAAACGAGACCAAACTCGGCACACCTAGTTCTACATATCGAGGAGTTCCAGTAGCAGTCACCGAGGTACACCTTCAGGTCACTCCATCAAGTCCGGAGGTAAGGTCTCATCCTAACTTGCAAAACGAGACCAAACTCGGCACACCTAGTTCTACATTTCGAGGAGTTCCAGTAGCAGTCACCGAGGTACACCTTCAGGTCACTCCATCAAGCCCGGAGGTAAGGTCTCATCATAACTTACAAAACGAGCCCAAACTCGGTACACCTAGTTCTACTAGTCGAGGAGTTCCAGTAGCAGTCACAGAGGTACACCTTCAGGTCACTCCATCAAGTCCGGAGGTTAGTAAAAATATAATAAACGGTACGAAATATTTTTTGTAGGTCCTATGTATTATAAAGAAATAAGAAAAGAAAAAAAATCCATAGTATCAAAATTAGTTCACTTGACTACTATTCCCGCAGCCAGCGTTGTCACATCTACCAACTTTGTGGTAGATCTACCTATTTCACCTCCCATCTACCTATCTACCAACTTCGGCTTCAAATCTACCTATTTTTCAAAACATTACGATTGAAAACATTTTTTAGGAACACACAATTTGAGCCATGCATGACGGATAGACGACACTGACACTGACAGTTAGCAGCATTCCGATAGGTTCTGTGCTCTGATTTTGGCGCGATATTTCTCTTTCCGTCGCATCGCGCGTCGGTATTGATGTGAGCGGAAGCGGAGTGAGCGTGACAACGATACATTGTGGGTTGTTTGTGGACAAAATTATCGTGAACCGGAACGTTTGTCATTTTTTGATGAAAAATGAGTTCGCGGCCATTTGAATTTTGTATGTAACTACTGCTAGTGCTTTTTTACCTATTCTCGTCTCGTTATCATCACATCACCATCACCAATAAACGAATAAAACCTCTTTTGAACAGAAAACCTTTTTATTTAATCGAATTATTAATTCTGAAAATGTACTGAAATTAGGGAGGTAGATCTACCAATTTTTGATTTAAAATCTACCTATTTCTACCTATTTTTGACATGCCATCTACCGATTTTCTAAAATCAGGTGTGACAACACTGCCCGCAGCTAACCGTGCGTACACTTGTGTGTGTGAGTCGTATCAATGTAGTAATTCGATTCTATACCTATCAATTTTGAGAACGCGTCCTTAAGACTTACATATTTTACGCAAATTCATGATTTTTGACGCTCTAATTCTCAGCAGCATTATGATATTTTAATAATTTAATAATGTATAACGATATATAGTGCAATTTTCTTTGTTGTAAGTTGGAGTTACACATTTTAATTTTTCTTTTCGTGTTATTTACTATAAATATTTTACGAATTGAATGAAACAATGTGTATTTGTGTAGTTTCATCGCCAGTTTACAAGAAATCCGTCGGCGATGCTGAAACTTTGACGCTCAAATTCACATTGTTTCATTCAATTCTAATAAAAGCAAAAATTACTAAAATATACGTTGACTGTTTTACTTGTTTGTTGGAGTTCTAGGATTTCTTTAAATTCCTTGAGTTTTCACGGAAAAAATCGTAAAGAATAGTATATTATGCAACTAATGAATAAAGGACGGATTTAAAGCGAGGGCCATAGATGAATCACGATCAAGTGAAGGATTCTAACGACTGAATCACGACCGTAGGGAGTGATTCATGATGATTGAATCACGAGCGCAGCGAGTGATTCAAGTGTTTGAATCCTGAGCGACGCGAGTGATTCATGGCCCTCGATATAAATCCGTTTTATTCAAGAGTTGCATACTGAACTTTATACCATGACTACGAGAAAAGCGAAAATAGACATTTAATAAAAGGTTAACACGTTCAGTGTCGGGAGCCCTCCTGGAGGATTCACCTACTTGGATATGGGATGCCGGGACCCCCGCGGAGGGCTCATTTTAAATGTAGACGTTCAGTGTCGGGAACCCTCCTGGAGGGTTCACCTACTTGGATATGCGATGCCGGGAGCCCTCGCGGAGGGCTCATTTTAAATGTAGACGTTCAGTGTCGGGAGCCCTCCTGGAGGGTTCACCTATTTGGATATGGGATGCCGGGAGCCCTCGCGGAGGGCTCATTTTAAATGTAGACGTTCAGTGGTGGGAGCCCTCCTGGAGGGTTCACCTAGTCGCATATGGAATGCCGGGAGCCCTCGCCGAAGGCTCATTTAAATTAAGGTTTTTCTTAGCGAATACAGATTATAAACCGTGAAAATAAAATCTGATGTATATTTTAACAAAACGTAATGCCGGCAACCCTCCCGGAGGTTTCACTTCCAACCACGAATAATAAAAGTCGTAGACTTCCAATATGTATGGCGGCATGGCGTATGAGTTCTATGAAAATGGGTGGTGTCGAAAGTGTTAAGGAGGTTGTATAGCATTGAGATGGCGGTCGAATATATTGACGTGTTCTAAATTCAAACACCAAAATAGTGATTAAAAGAGCTTTTTATTCACTGTTTTCAGTGAATAAAATAAGCTTTTTAGAGGGGGAATGGTATAAAAGCAATAAATGTATTCAGCATCCATTATTTAACACAATTTTATGAAATAAATTAATCCTTACATATTATAAAACAAAGTCGCCCGCCGCGTCTGTCTGTCTGTCTGTCTGTCTGAACGCGATAAACTCAAAAACTGCCGAACGGATTTTCAAACGGTTTTCACCATTGGACGGAGTGATTCCTGTGGAAGGTTTTAGTGTATAATTCATTAAGGTTTTGTGTAAATTGGCTGAAATATGACGATTATTGTTGAAGATGTCGGAAAAAATCATGCCGACTGGGAGCTTTACTGGCGTGCGCTGCGTAAGTCGTGAGAGATAAATCAAATTTATGTTCTAGAGTATTGTATATCTTAAAAATTGCAAAAAAAAAGTCCGCGATGGCATATGTCTATCTTTTAAGGGTGACCCACAATAACCATTTTTATCTTTCAAAATTGTATAAAATTTTCATTGTTATTTCCGAAGCTATTTTGACCGGTATCTTATTAATCCTTATCCAATTAAATAGGTTATTTAAATTGGGCATTCAATTTCGATTAAAATATGCCTTTACATCACATCATTTAAATGAATAGTTTAAGAGATATCACAGTTTCAAAATTACGCGTAACAAAATAATTATGGTTGACCACGCGGGCGCTGTAGTAGCCTACCACTGCGTCCGCTGAAAGTTAGTCAATGATCTTTTCCTTGGCTATTAGGTATGTATTCCCGGTAGAACGTTCCCGTGGGATATTTTGCGACATCCACGCGGGCGAAGCCGCGGGTAAAAGCTAGTATGATATAAAACTTCTGTCTACAATGAATACGTTTCATTCGTTTCCGTTTCTCAATATAGTAAGACAAAATTACAATAAATAAAATAAAAGTACTTTATATTCCGCGTCAATTCAGCAAATTACACGAAAATAATGTGTAACTCCAACTTACAAGAAAGAGAATGGCACTATCGTTATTATTATAATCAAATAATTAAAATATTTTACTGCTGTTAAAAATTACAGCGTTAAAAATCATGAATTTCCGTAAAAAAATGTACTTAATAGGACTCTTAATCAAAATCAGCATTTTCTTGTCTATAAAAACGTTTTTTTATTTTTTATTAAATGATTATATAAAGTATATCATTTGATTATTCTTATTTCTTCATTTTTAATGTATAATTTTAAAAAAAGAAACAAAATTTCTGTATTCTCCGGAATCTCCGGTGACCTCCGGTTTTTCACCGGAGATTGCCCAATCACCGGTGAATTCAATCGGTTGTTAAAATCTCGCTCCGGTGCAAACCTCCGCAACAAGGAGTCTCTAGTATCTCGACTCGCGCGCAATTCCTGATTTAAGGAGTAGTTTCCTTAAAACATTAACCACTGATATGACTGCTAATTATAACAAATTTTTTCACTGAGGGTACAGAATTAAAAGTTAGACGTACGACTGCCTCGTCGGTCTAGTGGTCGCAAGCGCTACTGCTGAGCATGAGGTCCTGGGTTCGATTCCCGGGTCGGGCAAAGTGTTATTGGGTTTTTCTATCTGAAATTTCTTAGTAATAGCTCGGAGTCTGGTTTGCGCCCGTTTGATGGCAATACGCTCGCCCCCTATTACATGGTACTTAAAACATAACTGGCGAAATGTGGGTGTACTTACTATAGGAGGTACTACTACGTAGTATTATATTATCTGTGCTATAGGTACACCTCTGCCCAACCCTTCGGGGTAACAAGGTTGGTACCTATGTTATGTTAAAAGTTAGAGGTTGGAAGTTAAACGCAGAAAAATAAGGCAAGGCACCTAAAGAGAGATTTTAGTACTTAATCATTGGCTGTTCTTGTTTGCACTTACATAATTATTGACACCGGCAACTTGATTATGTCACTTATCATATCACTAGCTCACATAGTATTATCATCAGATGTGTAGGTATTCTTCAGTCTTCACAATAACCGTTTATAAAAAAATATTGTAACTTATATGTTTATATCACTTGTAATTTTTATAACTGTAGAGTTAACTGTAGAGTTGTAGTGTTGTTTAACTGTAGAGTTAATAAAGGAGTTAACTCTACAGTTAAACAAATAACACATGTCATCACTAAAATATTTGTAATCTTAAAATTTAATTCACCAAACAAAAATACTTATAACTCAAATTATGGGATTTTTATCACGGCGTTCAAATCTTGAAATCAAAGGCGGATGGGTGACCATCTTTACATACCGAGACTCCTCCGTGCCTCGGAAAGCACGTTAAGCCGTTGGTCCCGGCTGTCATTTGTGGATCTTTGACAGTCGTTACGAGTCGTCAGAAGCCCGAAAGTCTGACACCAGTCTTACCAAGGGGTATCGTATTACCCAGTTACTGGGTTGTGGAGGTCAGATAGGCAGTCGCTCCATGTAAAATACTGATATTCAGCTGCATCCGGTTAGACTGGAAGCCGACCCCAAGATAGTTGGGAAAAGGCTAGGAAGATTGAGTCTCAGTAATTTCTACAAATTATATTTGTAATGCGACGTGCGCCCGCGCCGGACACACGCGTGACTAATTGTACAGAAAATAACTTCGTCAGCGGGCTTTGAGTGTACATCACTGGAGAAGCCTTCCTCCCCTCTGTATATGAACAACAACAAAAAGTTCGTGTACGTTCATAAAAACTACTTTCAAATCGATTCTAACGCACTTCGTAAATCGTTTTATGGAAGGGCGCGCGGAGCTCCGTGTAAATGCCTAGCTGTGCTGTTAAATTCTGTAAAAAGCGTTCAAAAACGTCAAACTTAAGTATGTAAAAAACCGAATAACCTCTTTTTTATAGTCGTGTTTTTATTGAAATTAAAAATCCTAACCTAATAATACATTTCGATTTTTCATTCGATCCAACCATGATCCTTACATATTATAAAACAAAGTCGCCCGCCGCGTCTGTCTGTCTGTCTGTCTGTCTGAACGCGATAAACTCAAAAACTGCCGAACGGATTTTCAAACGGTTTTCACCATTGGACGGAGTGATTCATGTGGAAGGTTTTAGTGTATAATTCATTAAGGTTTTGTGTAAATTGGCTGAAATATGACGATTATTGTTGAAGATGTCGGAAAAAATCATGCCGACTGGGAGCTTTACTGGCGTGCGCTGCGTAAGTCGTGAGAGATAAATCAAATTTATGTTCTAGAGTATTGTATATCTTAAAAATTGCAACAAAAAAGTCCGCGATGGCATATGTCTATCTTTTAAGGGTGACCCACAATAACCATTTTTATCTTTCAAAATTGTATAAAATTTTCATTGTTATTTCCGAAGCTGTTTTGACCGGTATCTTATTAATCCTTATCCAATTAAATAGGTTATTTAAATTGGGCATTCAATTTCAATTAAAATATGCCTTTACATCACATCATTTAAATGAATAGTTTAAGAGATATCACAGTTTCAAAATTACGCGTAACAAAATAATTATGGTTGACCACGCGGGCGCTGTAGTAGCCTACCACTGCGTCCGCTGAAAGTTAGTCAATGATCTTTTCCTTGGCTATTAGGTATGTATTCCCGGTAGAACGTTCCCGTGGGATATTTTGCGACATACACGCGGGCGAAGCCGCGGGTAAAAGCTAGTTCAACATAAAACTCGATTCATAATCGAGTATTTTCCTCACATTGCTTCTGTGACGACAACGAGTCTTGGTACACCTCATATATTATTATGTTCATAAAGATCAAAATACTTTTCTTTTGCATTACAACAAAATGCGCTAAATCAGCAATACGCGCTTGACATGCGATTATGTCCTTTAGTAAAAATTATAGCGAGACTTCCCTACGGTTGAGGTCATGTTTGAACCCTAAATTGACATGTCGATAATTCCTTAATAAGAATTACTTAGTAATTATTTTAGTTAATTGTTTGGTTTTTATAGTTTTGTGTTTTATATGTCCATTGAAATGGTTGACATTTTTTTTTTACTTGTCTTATTTTATTATTGAGATTATTACAATTTAGTTATTTTTATTTAATTGTAGTTATTTTCTCTTCTTATTAAAATTTAACTATTTTATGCAACAGCTGTTTTATTTCGAGATCGATTTCGATATTCATTCGGTATTTTACTTGAAATGGATTCATAAATATAGAAATCAATAAAAAAAAATTGATGGTATGGACTTCTATTAGTTCTATTAGCTTCTATTAGCTTCTAGGAAATAAAACAATAGCTGCTCCCCGGGCGAGCACCTATTGTTTTTATTTCGTAGAAGCTACCTCGTCCCCCGCCAAAAGTGACAGACTTTTTTGTTCGGAATATTGCGCATATGGCTTCTCCAGTGATATAATTATTACTCTGAGGCCTGAAACCCACGACGAGCACCCGTCGCGTGGACACGCGGATGGGCTCCGTGAGAACACGACCGACGGTCCCCGTCGCGGGTGTGTCGCAGTGTCGATAGTTCAATCTTAACGGTGTGCATGAACAGTCGTGTCAACTCGTGTCAACTTAATATATTATTACATAGCAAAACGACGACTAGCAAAAAAAAATACGACAGCCAATAAGCCCTTTTATTGTAAAAAGTCAAAGTCAAGAATGTCGTTTATATCATTTTTAAACGTCAGCCATATTATGTTAAACATCGTGTGCGACTACTGTAGGGGTCGGTCATTTTTGAAGTGAAAGCTTTTTTAGCGGCGGCACTTTTTTGGGATGGGTAAAAAATGTTAAACTTGCGTCAGGACGTGACCGTAAGATCCGTTGCCTAGCAACTGACAAAGTAAATATTAAAATTAATAGTCTTTGACATTAGTAAAGATTGCGAGGTAAGAAATTTTTACCCATATTGATGGGTAAAAAAAAGCAGTCAAAACATACTTCATGAAAAGTGTTTAAATAAGGCAGTGTATAGAGTGCCACCATTGGCACTCTATCCCTATCGGATAAAGTGCCACTACAGGCACCCTAATAACACCGCCTCGGCCCGGCTCAAGTGCCGCAAGCATTGTATTGTCATTGTCACTGTCACTAAGTCACGTCACTTGGTATTTTGTTTGATTGTCGAGGTTAGATCGCTGTAAAACACCACATTCCCAAAACATTACATTCTCTTGTGCCTAAACGGACCCTGGCACTTCGCCGGCCGCTACCGCGGCACCGCTCGCTACGCTCGCTCGGCTCGTGCGTTGTGTGGTCACAGTTCTAACCTAACCTAACCTAAATAACAAGTGACAGTGACAATGCAACGCTCACGGCACCCTAGCCGGGCCAAGGCAGTGACACTAGAGTGCCACAAGAAACTCGCGGCACTCTATACACTTCGTTTAAATAAATTGTTTATTTTTGTTAGACTATATTTAAAAATAGTTATTTGTGTTACAAGGGGACAAAGTAATATTTTGTTCTTCCAGGGCGTTATTTTGAATTCAGAGCTAAGCGAAGGATTCTAAATTAGAATGCTGAGCTTAGCGAGGAATTCAATATACACCGCCCGAGAACAAATTATTTTGTCCCCGAGTGATACACACTATTTTTCATCACTACCTATGAGAAAAATAAAAAGCTACTTAATCGACTTTTTTTACATTAAACCTTCACGCGAGCGCCTCCAACCTAACTACGCAAATCAGTACGCTATCAAAAGCACGGAGTGGACCAATCAGAAGAGAGAAACCTCAAACTCCCTAGGGAGCAAAGTTGAATTTTGCTCCCGCTATCCTCTATAGGCAATTGTCGTTTTTCGAATAGGTGTGATGAAAAATATATATACATAATTATATACTACTACTCTAATGAATATAAAATTTAACCACATAAATTATAGTACCTACTTTTATACTGATAAATAAAGCAATTCGTGCGAAATTATTCCCTAACCATTCCAAAATGTTCAAAAATGCACAACTTTAATGTTCAAGTTTTCACTTCTGCCGGCACTCCCGGAGTGCAACCCATTGTTTTTATTTTGTAAAAAGTTTTAATTCGCGACCGCTTTTAACGTGTGGATCAGTGCATAGCAATAAAATAGCCTCCACGCCTTGATCCACATTAGTTCTTAGTAAAAGCCGCTACTCTGAATTGAAAATTACAATAAATTAACGAAAAAAATAATAAATTAACGAGAAATACATAATAATTTACCTGAATGACTTTGAAGAGTACTGTTTCACCGAACATCGCTTGTGATAATGGATCAGTGGATGGTCCACTGTGGATTGGCATAATGTTTATTTACGTAGAGTCAAAACAAAACCTCGGGGTTATCGAATTTATTCAAAGTGCTAAAAATATGATATCTAGACACGCGGCCGCGTGCTATTTAGAAATATAACTGCTCAAATTTTAACAGTCGAATTATTTACACAAAGCACTTAGGATAAATTGAAGCTCAAGATTTGACTTACTATGACTTTGACTATTTCTAAATAGCAACCATTGTTATAGCAGAAAAAAAAAAGAATTTGTGTTTTAAACTCATTTTAGAATGTTGTATGTTCTTATAAATACAGGATTATCTACAGAACTTGGCACCCATTTAGATCTCAATTCTTTTTTTGGCGAAGTCGACAACAAAGCTTATTCTTAACTTGGCTCCCAATTTTCACATTTATGTTTTTGATAGGATTTTACTTATAAGATGCACTGTTATTCGGTTAGATGGATGGTAGACCAGGGTAGAAAGCCTTTAAAACAATAAAAAGTGAAAAAAAAAAATAGTAGGATGAAACCCATTAGAAAAGAAGGAGAATATTCTAAAAATTAAAGGAAAAATAATTTACGGGCGATCTGAGGTCGGGAATGGGAGTGCGTTTTTAAGGGTAAGAAACGGTTTTTCTCGATTTCCGGCAAAACTAAAAGTCCTATGGAAAAAAGTCAAATGGCAAAGTTGTAGGTAATAAAAAGACTTAAAACTTTTGTATTTACACTTTTTTCACATAACCTCAAAATTTATGGGAAAAATTCAAAAAACCAAGTTTTTGGTTTTTTATTTTTATCTTTTTCAAATTTTTGTTTTTTTTCACGAAATTTGATGAAAACTTACCTTTTTATGTCCCAAATACGCTGTAATTTATTTGATAAGAAATATTTATTTTTTCACCTTATTTTGAATTAATATCGAAAAAGCACCCTAATTTTCAATCGAAAATTCACCCGTCAAAATATCAGCTTTTTTCAAAAAGTTGGTATGTTTTCTGTTCGTTGAAATCTCTACTTTCCGACGGTGAAAAAAAAAAAAATGTTACTATAGTAAATCTTCTCAGAAAATGCAAAAAATCGAAAAAAACTCGAATTCGCGCCCCTATGGTTTGAGACCCGCGATATATTAACCTCCTTCTTTTTGGAAGTCGGTTAAAAAGAGAACAGAAATAGATAAATAAATTACGTCATTAACAAGGCTTATTCCCAAAGTACTCCAAAAAAAGTTCCCAAACTACTCCATGAAAAATATAATGTTTTTAATTAAGTTTCATTCTACTCCATGATAATATTAAAATGTTCTCAAAGTACTCCACCCCATTTTAATCAAAAAGCTAATTTAAATATGTACCGGATTACTATGGCTGACGTACAGATATGCTCAAAAGCTTTGCAAATATATTTTTAAGTGTAAAGAAATTTTTAAATAAAAGACTTTATAATATAATTCAACAATAATTTTCAGTATTATAATTTTGATAAATTAAATATATTCAAGAAGAAGAGAAAAAGTCTAAAAAACATGAAATACAAAGAATAAAATATCTAAAATGATATCTGGCAATTAAGCCTAACATAAAATATTTAAAAAATTCGACCAATAATCATTTGAAATTTTACATGATATGGTAAAAAATACTTATAAATCTCAAAATCAGTCTTTTGTTTCATAAAAACAAATTATAATATAATTCAACAATTATTTTCAGTCTTATAATTTAAAAAAATAATAATAATTCAAAGTATCCAAAAAAAACTGACTAAATTTAAAAAGTGGGGCTCTGTATTCAGAAGTAAAAAAAACATGAAAAACAAATAATACTATATCTGAAATGATATCTGGCACTTAAGCCTAACATAAAATATTTTAAAAATTCGGTCAATAATCATTAGAAATTTTACATAACATGGTAAAAATACTTATAGATCTAAAAATCACAGTCTTTCTTTCATAAAAACAAATTATAATATAATTCAACAATCATTTAAGGTCTTTTTTTTTTTTAAATCTAATAATTCAAAATAATAAGACGGCACTTTTTGGAACTCGTGGTTAGAACTATTGCACTTATCAAATGAAATGAAACATTTAAAATAAGATCTCTTAAAAAGTGGTGTAGTAATAATATGTACTGGATATCTAAAAAAAAAACAATTCAAAATCATAAAAAACGGTCAGAATTAACTGTAAATTTCTCCTTACTGAATGTAGTAACGAGAATATTTTTACTTAAAATTTATACCAGAATAAACTTTGGTTCTTAAGAAATTAAAATAGCATACTTAAAAAACAAAAATTTAATTATATAACTCAAAATAAGCATAATAACATAATAACTGCCTAATAACTGCATAATAACTGCCAAATTGCTACTTATTGCGATGCATCGGGTGCTCGAAGTCGAACTGTCAAAACGTAATTTTGTGATAGGCCTCTTAACAAACACAGATTAGCACCCTTAACCGGTTTGACTATCACTAACGTTGCTGCTATTGCACTATCTCGCTCACACACAATTTGTTAGCTCTAGGCGTGCAAACGAAATTGAATGTTTAAAAGTGAGTCGAGTTTATCCGATAGATGACGCATCGATCACTATTAAAGAACTTACTCGTTATTAGTGATCGATGGATGACGCACAAATAATATTATGATTCTAAAATAAACATTAATCTCACTATACTATGTTTTTTTGCTATTATCATAAAAGCCTACAATTTTAAATATTCATTGACTTTATAACAAAATGCTAAACTTTAATCTTTCTTTTAAGAAATTTTGTGAGTGACTGTAATGAAATATGTATTTTATAGTTAATTATGTAGATGGAGCAGTTTGAGAATTGATAGCGAATAATCGGTGGAGTACTTTGAGAATAATTCCAGATACCTATGGAGCAGAATGGGAATAAAATAATAAGTATTTTTAAATAATAATAATTCCTTGGAGTAACTTGGGAATGAATGTATGAGATTCTTATCTTTTTAGAACAAAAGAATGGAGTACTTTGGGAATAAGCCATTAACAACTGCGACCGAGCAAACGATGATTCAAGTTGAGATATCGTAAGCATTCTTTCGCTTATACGTGACATTTGATGGCTTAAATCGTTAGTTGCTCGCACTTGTGAGTTATGCGGAATACAATCGAGACTAAATTATGAACAGGGCTATGAAGAAAAGAAACAGAATTTTCTATCTGTTTCTACTTTGTTTGATAACAAATTTTGTTTACTTAAACTAAACACAGACTTCCATAGAAAGTATTCGTAACGCAGATTACGTCATAGTTTAAGAAGTCGCGAATTTTGAACGGGACTCATTTATAGCATGATGCGCATTCTAGGAAATTGATTAGCTAACAAGTATAACTGAACGCAGTGCCTACAAAGTTCCGCAAAGCCTTCAGCGGGTTTCCTTATATCGACAACGGGTGTATCAACCGGTCATCGACCGCTCCTGCTTACTTTGGCAGGCGCGGCGCACAGTACCTAAGCACACTAAGCACCATTGCAGTGGTCTGAAAATCGCCATAATCAAAGAAACCCAAAGACAGGAATTTAAAAAAAAATGTGTTGTCTCTGATATACCTACGTCTCTGGTGGGGCTCTGATGGTGGTTCAGGGCAATTTTTTTATAAGAAAATTATGGCAGACGAAGACGACTCTAGTATTTTGTGTGTGCCTCTGCGCTTAGTTTGTCGCGAAAAAAGGTACTTATGGGAGAATCCAAAGCCATCTTCCACAATGTTCTGCAGACCAATGTATTATTAAGTAAAATTCTACGTGCATAGCGGCACCCAAAGGTGCATTCCACTATTGCTCATGTCATTAGTATCTAATTAAATCGGTCATCATTCAAAAACCTCTTAAGGCTATAAGCTACTTTTAATGATTTTATACCGAAAATTACGTCTAAACGAGTAGTGTTAATGATTTGGAAAAAAATATATGTTAAATTAGAGAATTTTCTTAATAATTTAATATAAAATACAATAGACGATGTATATCTAGTAACTTAATCCGCTTAACCGTTCTTAAAGAGTTAGAGAACCCTGTAAGAAATCGACACGTGTTTCGCCTCTCAACGAGGCATCCTCAGGACGACGATTGACCTGTTGCGAACTCGGACACGAAGTGTTATCAACGCGAGCCGAACGCAAAGTGAGCTTCAACCGCCCGTCACCCCCACTTATATAGGATCGCTTATCGGCCCACCTCGGCCGGGATCGTTATCAGTGCGATAAGCGAACAATCGCAACAATGGTGACCTCGGAATATTCGTATTTAATTCGTTCAACAGTGTAACGTTTCCTGTATTGTTGAACGAATTAAATACGAATATTCCGAGGTCACCATTGTTGCGATTGTTCGCTTATCGCACTGATAACGATCCCGGCCGAGGTGGGCCGATAAAAGCGATCCTATATAAGTGGGGGTGACGGGCGGTTGAAGCTCACTTTGCGTTCGGCTCGCGTTGATAACACTTCGTGTCCGAGTTCGCAACAGGTCAATCGTCGTCCTGAGGATGCCTCGTTGAGAGGCGAAACACGTGTCGATTTCTTACAGGGTTCTCTTACTCTTTAAGAACGGTTAAGCGGATTAAGTTACTAGATATACATCGTCTATTGTATTTTATGATGGATTTCCGCAAAGTCACGCCTGAGTCAATTAACTATCTTAATTTAATATACGAATATTTTAGATTATGTTTACATTACATAGTGAAATTAATTTGTAAAGTTGTGTCTAACGCGGATAAAAAACTGAGAATTACGCAAAAGCTATCAAGCGTATTTTTCTGAAACCTTCACCATTATAAGGATAATTAAAATATTAATCTTTTAGTATACGGGTTTTATAAAAATATCTTTTGTTTTATGTGTAATAATTTAATAATTTGTCAAATTGGGGACAGCGCTCCTTGATGGGCGAGTCCTAGTACTGACTCGACGTACGACGCGTTGCGTGAGCTCAGTACAGAACACGTAAGCTAACCATTCAAAGTCACATATATTATCTGCGTCTTAAGTCACATTTTTTTCCATCATGCTTTTTTTGCTGAAAATGGTTCCTTATAGGGAGATGCGTATTCTGGGTAAACCATGTAAGTCCATACATTCCTTCCTCTTCAAATAATACCGTGTGTAAGACGTTCATTGCATAAACAACATTAGTCAGTGACTTTTAAGAGGTTTTTGCATGCACTACTAGATGGAGGGAGTAGTTTTATAACTGAGTTTGATGTTTTAAATTTGCTTCGTTCTGATTGGTTCAACAATATTTAAATCTTCAATTTGACTACAATCGTCATTAATGTCATATTTGTGTCTAAATCACGTTAGTACAATAATACCTCAATGTCTAAATCAACTATTTTATGCGAAAAGTAATAAAGGTAGCCAAATTTGAAAAAAAACATGTTTCTCAACTGAATCTTATGGAAAAAAATCCCAAAAGAACAGAAAAAAACATACGCACCTCCGACATACATGAGTTTTCATTAAGATTCAGATAGAAAAGGTACTATCATAGCCGAGGAATACAGGGTGGCAGAGACATCGACGCGAAGCCGGTTACCATGGATTCAGTACATGGTTCTGAACCCCCCTGTGTTGAAATTTTTCATCGGTTATTTATAAAAAAAACAGCTGGTATACATTTTAACCGCGTAGGTATTGCACTTTTCTATGAAACAGCAGATTTTTTTTTTAATAACTGACGAAAAATTTCAACACAGGGGGGTTCAGAACCATGTACTGAATCCATGGTAACCGGCTTCGCGTCGATGTCCCTGACACCCTGTATGTTGATGGATTGATTAATCATTCATTCCTATAAAAAAAAAAAAAAACTTACAACTTCTGTTTCACTTCAGACAAGGCCTATGATTTAAAAGTAAAAATATATATGTATATATAGTAAAAAATTGACAATTTAAAGCAAGTTCAGAATAGCATTCTGGAAGAGCATATTGCCATTTTCAACATTTTTAGCTGGCCAACTCCAAAATGTTGAAGATAATCCAGATGAGAATGATGGAGAATATGACTATGTATACTTACCTTAAATTAAATACCTATATTAAAACATGACAAATTAATACATGTAAAATGTTAATAGGTAATTTATAAGTGTAATTCTCAATAATAAACAATAAAAAATATGATTACTACGATTGTTTTAGTTAAATTATATACCACTAACCCTATTTCTTGCTAAAACAACATAAGTCAAGAACAGTTTTCAGGTTTTTTTACATTTTTTATTAATAAACTGTGAAGATTATTCGCTATTTAAATTGTTTAGGTACCACTCAAATACCAAATTAAAAACCGTGTTTGAAGTTTGAGTGAAAAACACTATTTCACTTCGTTTTACAGTGTTTTATAACACTGTAAAACGAAGTGAAATAGTGTTTTCTGGGGGTTTTGTCGCTATACGTACCTAGTTTCCAACCTTTTAAATTTTTAGTGAATATTTGTAACCGTGAACAGCTAATATAAAAAAAATCGAATTCTTTTATTTGAAAACTAACGCATAAAGTAATAAATCTTATTAAAATATACATCTGATTTAATTTTCACGGTTTATAATGCTCTATTCGCTAAGAAAAACTTACATTTAAAATGAGCCCTCCGCGAGGGCTCCCGGTATCGCATATGCGAATATGTGAGTAAACCCTCCAGGAGGACGCCCGGCACTGAACGTGTTAATATGTTGTGTGAAATATTGAACGGTTGTACGGATCCCTTCATTTGGTAGTCGGACACGCACTTGGCCGGGTTTTTGCTAAGGATTTTCTTTCTCATTCGTAGTTACTTTAACGAGGCATATCCCTTTAGATTTTTTAGGATAGGGTTCAGGTACATATTCGTTCAAATCTCCAAAAGTATATAACTATGATTAGAAATTGATATAATAATAATCCCTTACCTACGTGTGGTAAACAGAATCAACATCAAAACCATGAAACAATATTAAACAATGATTGTTTGGCCCCTTTGTAGTTTCTGCTATTGAAGCTAGTTATGGCAGACGTCAAACAGTTTGACCACAGTATACCGCTCTTGAAAGCCTATTGAACGCACCACACGGTCTCTCGAACTCCTATAATTAGGAAAATAAAGGGAGAATGCACAATAAAAAATAAATATTTTGTGTTAATATTTATTAGCTACTATTAGAAGCCACAATTGCTTATAATCTTTTTTTAATATAAAAACCTAAATATTTACAATCGGATGAAAAGAAAAGAAAGTAAACTAAAGACAACAAAATAATATCTTGAGATGATTGTAAAAACTGTCAATGTATTGAATACGGGTTCAATCACGGCTCACGAATACATCAATAGACATTTTCCTCCTATCATAAATATCCCATTACTTACAAACACAAGTTCATATTAAATGTCGGTATTAGCATCGGTATTGGCTTTATATTGAAAACGATTATGGAGGGAGAAACAGATTTAATTAAGGAAAGGCGCGATACAACATTTTTTTTATCGCTCTCTTTGTCTTTTATGTAATTTTCAAGAAAATTATACGCTCGTAAATCTTTGTTAAACTCCAATTGTGCGTTTTCCATGACTATAAACAATAATATGTAAAATAAAACATGAATGTATTTGTAAAAAATGATGTCAAATCTATATCTTATTTAAAAAAAACTTACAACACTAAATTACTTACATTAATTTACGATTCTACATAATTATCAACTTTAATATTTGAAATAAATAATATTTTTCTTTTACACTCTATAATATTAGTAATGGCACTAGTTATTATTCATGTTATAACAAGGCACAAGGGCGAATAAGGGAAGCTGTTGCAACGTTGTACATAAGACGTCGTATTGGAGATTGTCTGAGATTACTTCAACGAATCTGTACATAATGTACTTTATATTTTATAAGATTACGATTATTAGTACACTGCAGATCTTTGAGAGCATTCGGCGTTTCGTCGTAATAAATTGATGTTCTCAGGACTTGACTGAAAAATTATATCCGAAATACGTGAGATCACTCATATCATCAATTTCACTTTCCGCCTACATCATTTATTCAACTTTAACGTCAAATTATTTACAGTCAAAAGGCAGATTACAATACATCTCACTTTCTGCCTTACAATATGAGTTATATTTAAGGCAGTGACTAATTAGTTGTTTAATCAGACAAAACAACATTATTTATACTCGCACAGATAAACGTGGATTTTAATTTAATTCGAATATAATATTTTAAATATTTACGTAAATTGCTTTAAATATTAATACTATTACACTTTAATATATAATAATATCGGGTTCTCAAACAGATTGACTTCATGCAAAAAGATTCTTCATAAAAGTTTTACGGCAAAATGAGATTTTACAACGCAGATGATGAAGTCACCTTTTAAATTTATTCAATGTTATTCCCGATTTAGTCAGTTTTGTAAATATAGTGTTACTACCGTCAATAATAATAATTATAAAACATTATAAAGCTCTAAACTACAACCTATCGAACGCGGTAGAAAGGAGTCTTTATTTTTAAAACCCCGCGACACGTTCAATTTTACGAAGCTACACACAAACACATAAGTACATACGACATGCATTCACACATAAGTACAAAAAGCGTACAATATTCTGCCTGAGATTAAACAGACCTTCAGATAATTATATAAAATTAATTTAAAAATAAACGTAAGGCATAAATATAAATACAGACTGTTTGCATTTGTGTTATATAAATATTTCTACGACAATGTAGACAAAACATGAATTCAAAATATACGCTGAAACGTAATCAAGTAGGCAGGTAATATTTTCGCATTTTGCGCTTTCTTATGTAGTCATTTAATATAATCACAGTTAATATAAAATTCTATTGAAAGGCACATTTTTAAGGCAACTCTCTAAACAGGTCTCAATATAATATCATGAGTCATGAGCATGACTCTAAAAACTATTATATGTTTGAATAAAAACCTCTAAATTTCATTGAATACTGACAACTTGATCATTATATAAATGCGGCATAAATTATTGTATATTTTGAGACTTGACTATTTATACACGATATAATTATTTTCCAGCATACGTAGGGTTTTTGAAGGTCGACGTCGCTTGCTTGTATATGGGGTTCTCGCCCTAGGAAACAAAAAGTACACAGTGAAAACCAAATAGGTAAATAATAAAAAATAACCCTTTCTTGCAGTCGGGTAAAAATATGCAAGTTGATAAAGACGAATTCAAAGACATGTGACATTCGTCAACTCGCACTGGTGGTGGATTACGGATACATCGTGTCACAGATGAGGGTCACAGCAGAAACATAGGCAGGTTATGTTATAGTGTGTCGAACAAAACAAATAATTTAACGGTCTTCGATTATTTATATGTCTAGATAGAGTGTCACGTTGTAAAACAAACATGCCACTTTGTTATGCTATTGTGCGTGACAGCTACGTCTTTCACTCGCGCCACGACATTCTACTTTTTTAGTGTACGTATATATTTGACGAATTTATTTATTTATTAGGGACAAAAAACAGTTACATGCTACAAAATACAGAGAAATAATTCAACTAAGATTTAACAAGCACACCATTATCCACGTTTTAACTGAAGGTTAAAAGAAGTGCTGAGAACAAGGGATAAAAAAAAACAATAGTCGCTGCCACCAATTCACAGCTTTGAGTGTTTATCTAGACATATTTATATCTTTGATAACGGTAATGTCCTTCTGCAAGGACAGGTGCGTAGTACTCGAAACCGGCGCACATGTATCACCAAATGTATGAATTTGGACGAAGCAAAAGGAGTTTTCATGTAAGCATCGTAGCACATTTGGCTCTTTGTATGGTTGGGATAGGCCGAAAGTACACTCTTGGCCTATCCCAACGGGCAAAGGCAGTGAGCTCCAAATGCATAACAAATGAAAATGTTATGTATCTCATCCTCATTTACATGATGCAAGTTTCTTGCCTGTGGCATATAATAAAATTGAAGCAACAAATGACTTGCATCGTCTAAACGCTTGTTGCTTCAACATATTGTAAACCAAGGGCAATAAAATTAAATCGCACTGTGTAAATAATTTTTAAATTGTAACCCAAAATATCCAGTTTTTTAAGCATTACATCATTAAATCTATGGTGTTTATTCCAAAATTTCATGCGCAGAATTTTCCTTACCGTGTCCCACTTGGCCATCATGCGTTCCTTCTCGAAGCGCGCGAACTCCCTGCGGTCGTGGATGGTGGTCGCCATCTTCCACAGCATCAGTAACGCTAGACCCACAAGCACGATCGCCGCGATCACGCCGAGGACAATACCCAGGATAGGCACCTATGAGTTATGAAATAATAGCAGGTTAGGCAGGTTGGATAAGGTGGAGAGCAGTGATGAACCTGTGGTAAAAGCAATACCACTAGTAATAATGGGAGAGCGTGAGGAACTGTGCAAGTGCTCCAGCACCCTGGCGTCCCTGGCCAAAGGTAATTGCATAACACCGTGTGGTATTAGTCAGTAAGTGTCTGATAGACCCCTCAGACTGATGCTGGACATAATGAAGGTACATACGCAAAAAAAAACAAGTATAGGTCACGGGTTTGAACACAGGCAGGCATGTACTGTATGCACACCACTGCTTTCAAAACGGACAAGGAAAACATCACTAGGAAACTGCTGCTAGTAGTTTTAAGTTATATTTAAATTACTTATAAGCTAATAGGCTAGCTAGATTGTAATGTGAATAAAGTATCACCAATTGTGATACTTTATGAAGAAAAAGACAAAACAAAAAAAAACTCAAAACCAGTAGGTTTTGGAGCCTAAAATTCGTATGTCCACCAACCCGCGCTGGGCTCGAGTGTCCCTCCATTTTTTTTGTCTTTGGTCTATGCTCTAGGGTGCTATCTGTGGCGCTATCAATGGCGGGAAAGGATTTGTGTATGGCATACCAATGGTACGTACGAGAAAGTCTAACTTAAGCAATGGCCAGTGATAAGCTAAAGAACAACAAATAATATTAAGAACGCAAGTATAAATTAATTTTACATTGAATTACGAATAAGTCTGTTGTTCATTCTAGTGGTGGTTGGAAGGTTTTTGTTCAGTAGCACAGATTAATACAGATGGATCACTCCGCATTTTAGGTATGAAGCTACAAGTAGGTACGCGGGGGGCTCGAATTGGCTAATTCAGTGGGCGTAACGTATTCAGAAGATATAAGAGTTAGCCCAGGTTCGTACGGACGATATTTTCCCACGGCAATTTTTTATTTGTGCACTTGATTTTCAACGGTCTGCTTGGCGCCGAGAGTTGAAAATTCAACAGTGTGCTTTTTCAATGCGCTGGGAGGAGTGTGCGTCCCAGCGCGTTGGATTCTCAACGCTCGGCTCAACACCGAGAGATGAATATCCAGAGCGCGATAAAATCCCACCGCGATATTTTTACGTCCGTGCGAACGTCGGCTTACGCGATAGAGAGGCAACTTCCAGGTGAATATAACTGTGGTAATTAGCGCTGTGCGACCTGAATTGCACTTTATTGTGTGGTAGCAAGAGTCGCTTTTTATTTAAATGATTTTGCGGAGTAAACCATCTATATTCATCTGTGTCAGGCGTGCATGTTTACATGCTGATATAAAAATGATGGGTACTTATATTAATTGTTCTTTGAATTCAGACATATCTATGTATTTGTAAACTTAATTTATAAATAACAATGGCCATGACTAACATCCTGTGATAAAAGAAACAATCACGCTTTAGAGTGAATTAGCGTCAAACAGTGTATTTCATTATAAGTAACATGGCATAACATATTACGCCTTATTTCTCCAAAGGGTTGGGCAGAGGAGTACTTATAGTACACCCATATTTCGCCAGTTAAGGAAACACCCAGTTGCACAAAGACAAACATTACGTAATGGATCATTAACGCTTATGATTTCATTAATTTGTTCAAAGTACCATTAAAATAGAGTGTAATGTTGCTTTCTGCAACAAGTTAATGGAAGATTAGCATTTAATGACAGATTTTTTTGTAATCATTGTTAGACGAGAACAACTGCCGACAAAGTGGCAGTTTGGCAGACTTTATATAAGTTATTGTTAATACAGATTTTGAATAAATTTAATTAATTAATTTAATTTAATTTAATTTTTAAAAAATTTAAAAAGTTAAAGTTCGTTTCTGCAACAGCTGGATAATGTAATAAGTACTTACTTATGGTAAATAATAAGTAAGTACTACAAATTAAAGTGATATTCGTCCATACCTTCTTAGGGCATTCTCGTTCCTTCTGCGCCCTGATCACAAGTTGCTGGTTCTCGTTGTACGAGTACACGTAAACATACAAACAGTCTTCGTCATCGTAGAATGAGCAGAGATGCTCGTTTCGAGATTCGTTGGCTGAAACAAAAGACGATCATTAAGGTAATAGAACTTTCAGGTCACACGCAGAAAAGAGTTGGAAAAAATTGAGGGCGCCACTATCGCACTTAGGTCACTTCGAATGGGAAATAAATTATTAAAATATATGTGCAACAATAAACGCTGCTTGTGGGTGACTCAAATCAAAATCACTAGCATTTGTCGGCAAAGTAGTGCCATCATTATAGGTCTGTAGCTCAGAGTAATAACTAAAGGTCTGTAGTAAGTAAAATCCTATCAAAAACATAAATGTGAAAATTGGGAGCCAAGTTAAGAATAAGCTTTGTTGTCGACTTCGCCAAAAAAAGAATTGAGATCTAAATGGGTGCCAAGTTCTGTAGATAATCCTGAAATTTATTTATAAGAACATACAACATTCTAAAATGAATTTAAAACACAAATTCTTGTTTTTTTCTGCTATAACAATGGTTGCTATTTAGAAAATATAACTGCTCAAATTTGAACAGTCGAATTATTTACACAAAGCACTTCTAATACATAAGCTCAAGATTTGACTTGGCTAGTTTTTACCAGCAAACGAAACTTTTAGAGGAGTAAGATTTATGTTGACCTTACAGTTACAATATAGAAACAGTAACTTGCGCATAATATAAAGAACAAAGATATAAATATTCCTAGATAAACCATCACCTGAAAACTCGTCGAAAAAAATAGTACCAGCTGTTAACTGCTATTATTTTAACTTAAATTATATTAGCACAATTACAACACAGAGACGTGGCGCGAGTCTAAGACGTAGCTCTCACGCAAACCACCATAAAACAGTTGCCCTATTTGTTTAAGTTCTTTTGCAGCGCGACACTATAGACATTTAAATAGTCAAAGATAAAGAAGATAAATTGATTAGCCAAATATAAGATAACTTGTATGTAAAAACTAGCGAAGTCAAATCTTGAGCTTCAATTTATCCTAAGTGCTTTAATTCTCTAAACGATGGTGAAAACCTCATCAAAATCTGTTGCGTGGTTTAGAAGAACAACGCGGACATACAGACAAACACGAAAAGCGACTTTAATTTATAATATTATATTATGTATATAGAAGCTGTATGTAACTATAGGGCACATCAAAGGGCAGGGGTCGAACTTACAATCATTTCCTGGATACAATTATAATTAGGATTATTCCCTTCCTTCCCTATGAAGAAGTCCAAAGGATAAGCATTGGTGTTTGAAATTTTAATTTTTGTATATTAATTTTGCTTATCTTATTAAAATTACGAAGGAGTCGTAAGTATATTAAGATAAGCTCGCCAGTTAGGCGCCTTATCCCGATGTCGTTTAAACCGTTTTTACTGTGCATTTCTTTTTTTAATTTTCACTGGCAAGTAGGCAGTGGCTGTCATATTGAAATCCTTTGTAAGAATCTTTATAGTAGTATTGCCTCACCCTCAATTTTGCCTTCTTCGACGATAGGGGACAGCGCACAATCGCCACAGGGGTTATTAGTATCGGGGTGGAGCCGCGGTCCTCGCTTGTGTACTTCGCACAGTACGCATTCTTTGAACTCGCCGCAACGGCCGGGACAAGTCTAGAACATATTGATAAAGGTTTTAGCAGGGTCTTTTCAGGAGTTAATTAAAAAAGGAATAGTTAGACCTTATATGGGTACTTACAGGACACTTTTCACAGTATTTGCCTGAGTAATGACGGTCATCATCAACATTACACACACATTGACCGCACACACATTTCCCGTTTCCACTGCATATTTCGTTGTTTTCTGTAACAAACGTAATTATTCATCATCATCAGCCTATTAATGTTCCCACTGCTGGGACACAGGCCTCCTCTCAACGTAATTATTAGCACCTTGAAATTGAAAGTGTGTATTACATTCAATTATAGCTAATTACCACATTGATTAAGCACAATTATATACAATTACTGCACTGTAAACGACACGCCAAGCATGTTTTTGTCGCAAAAAGCAAAACTAAACGCCGTATAATTTTCATGATTGCTTAAAATGATACTTTTTTCATCCTTCGAATAATAAATACTACTTTTAACGCCACTAGCAAATCCTGCGTTTATTTTAAGAAGGTACGAGGCTCCGCGTCTGTTCATGGCATCAAAGGGCCTTGCGTGCAAAGCCTTCTACATACTCCGTTTATGTAATGTCAGAGAAATTAATTGGAAAGCAAATGATCCGTAAGTATATTCAAATCACAACTGTGATAAATGATTTTACTTCTCTAAGTACGTTTGTACAAACACTTTTACACGTCAATCACATTTTTAAAACTAGATGAGGTCGGTGTTTCCTATCCGACTACTCTGAGAAGAAAGGCCGAAACAAATTCAGAGGTCTCTTTTAAAGTCTAGACATAATCTTGGTCGAATCATGTGAAGACCATGTAGATTGGTGTCTGAAATCGTCTTTTGAGGAAAGAACCACAAGACTGAGTGGACCTGATCAGCCTTTGCACGTCTTTAATCGTGCAGCTCTCAGAACTTAAGGAGCTCAAAGATTCGACGAACAATACCAAAGAAAGGGCATTTGGGTAGGCTGCATAAATTACTCAAATTGCCACACCATGATAAAGAGGGTTTACGCCGTACGGCATTTCATACAAACTTACAAGCCCTTATTTTTCGAAATGACTGAACCGATTTTAATGAAACTTCATACGCATATGCAGGATACACAGGTCTAAAAACTTAGTTAAGAACATTATCGAAAAATTTTGTTAGAGCCAAATTAGACCGATTTTAAATTTTCCATAGAAACAGAGATTTCGTGTTATCTGTTTTTAAATAAGGTATTTCGAAAATGTTCTTAAACAAAGTTTTTAGACCTTTGTATCCTGCTTATGTGTATGAAGTTTCATTTAAATCGGTTCAGTCATTTCGAAAAATAAGGGCTTGTAAGTTTGTATGAAATGCCGTACGGCGTAAACCCTCTTAAAACTAACTGAGAAAAAATACAATGAATGTGGTTCTGTAACAGTTGTATGTAGCTATCACACGGTAAATTGATGTAAGGTATAAACAATAAATCCTGTATATCAGTATTCCTCTTACCAGGCGACCGGCAAGGCGTCTGGTCCTTCAAACACTGGCAGGCTGGCCCAGTGTAGTCGGGTGTACAGCTACACTTTCCACACACGCATTCACCGTGCTCGGGACCGGAGCATAGCAAACCCTTGTTCATGTCACATGTGAAGTTATCACACTCGCAGAACGGGCCGGAGATCACCTGGTGGAAAAGTTGAGTGAAAGTTGGTTTTTGTATTATTTTTTACCAAGAAATAATTTGTTTATAGCAGTGTTCGTAAAAAGTCCGATATCTATACTAATAATAAAGCTGAAGAGTTTGTTTTGTGTTTATAGTTCCTACTTTACCAACTCAGGAGACATATTATATAACTAGCAATTTGATGATTTCATTTGTAACCTCCTTAAGTTTCCTATGGATAAAGGTCATATCTCACAACGGACAAGACCATAATTCTAACGACATCTCCCATCAAGGGTACATAAATACTGAATATTTCTTACCTTTTGAGAGTCCTCCATCTTGTTACACTCACAGACACCACAGATACATGTCCCTCTGTTAGAGCAGAGAGGTCCGGAGCTCGCATTAGTAGGTCTGCAGCCGCGCTCCTGTTCGGCTGATACGCCGCCGTGGGCCGAACATTCGCAGTTCTTGCCGAAGCGGCCGGGGTGGCACACGCAAACTCCGCACGCTGAAACACCTTCGCCGCTGCAGACTAGGTGACTGTTGTTGTAGGCCTGCGTGTGGAAACGAATAGTAGATTGTTTGCCAAGGGAGCAAAGAACTATTTTTAAGGCGAGAGTGTTTCTTTCGAAGCGGTGCGAAGGATTCAAAGTACATCACTTGAGCTTAAAATAGTGTTGCTCCCGAGGTGAACACTCTACTTTTTATCACCCTCTATGAGAAAACAAACGTGTGCGGTCCGACCCCCATCAGGAACGAATTTCCTACTCACGTATGATTTTAAACAAAAATAAAAAGTTTATGAAAAAAAATCGCAACCGCCATGTTGGATTCACATTTTCACCTCACTTTCGGCTTTACCACCTTCGAAAACTATGAAAACGATACCCATGACGAAAAATTTTAAAATTTTCTTATCCGCCATCTTGGATTTAAATTTTGACCTCACTATCGGCTTTACCACCCTCAAAAACTATGAAAACGATACCCATGACGAAAAGTTTGAAAATTTTGGCATCCGCCATCTTGGATTTACATTTTGACCTCACTATCGGCTTTACCACCCTCGAAAACTATGAAATCGATACCCATGACGACAAATTTTAAAATTTTCGCATCCGCCATCTTGGATTTACATTTTGACCTCACTATCGGCTTTACCACCTTCGAAAACTATGAAATCGATACCCATGACGACAAATTTTAAAATTTTCGCATCCGCCATCTTGGATTTACATTTTGACCTCACTATCGGCTTTACCACCCTCGAAAACTATGAAAACGATACCCATGACGAAAAGTTTGAAAATTTTGGCATCCGCCATCTTGGATTTACATTTTTACGTCACTATCGGCTTTACCACCGTCAAAAACTAAGAAAACGATAACCTTGACGAAAAATTTAAAAAAATTCGCATCCGCCATCTTGGATTTTAATTTTGTTCAAATTCACACTTTCTCCCTCTCTTGCCAGCCTGTTGCTTCATACAATGTTCGTGATCGATCTCTTTGGTAAATAGAACTTTTACTAAGAATATCCACATTCCAAATTCAAATCACTTTTAGTCCCTAGGGATTAAACAGCTATTTTGGTCCGTTTACGAGGATTAAACTACGTCTTTTTGAATAGATGTGATAATAAAAACTTTTTATAAAAAAAGAACAACCGACTTCCGAAATTAAAGTTATTTTTGACTTTGTAGTTCCTTTTTTGGAAGTCGGTTGTTCTTTTTTTATAAAAAGTTTTTATTTTGCACTTTTTAGTTGTGGTACCTACCCCATACAAATTCAAATACCACTAACCCGCTATGTAAGTAACAGTGACTGGAAGTTATCATCATATCATCCATATAAACTAAGTGGGAAAAATACGTATTATTGAAGCTAACTCAAAAACTATCCAAGTAAAGTTAATAAAATTTATATGGGACCACCTCGAAAGCATACCCTTTCAAACAAAAAAAAATTCAAAATCGGTCCACAATTGACGGAGAAATCGCGTAACAAACATACAAAAAAAAAAAAAAACAGACGAATTGAGAACCTCCTCCTTTTAGAAGTCGGTTAAAAAGAATTTTTTATCACATCTATTCAAAAAGACGTAGTTTAATCCTCGTAAACAGGGACCAAAATAGCGTTTTAATCCCTAGGGACTAAAAGTGATTTGAATTTGGAATGTGGAAATTGTTATGTAGTAAAAGTTCTATTCACCAAAGAGATCGATCACGAACATTGTATGAATAAGTAACAGGCTGGCAAGAGAGAAAGTGTGAATTTGATTAAAATTAAAACCCAAGACGTAGCGTTGGAAGGCCTCCCACAAGATGGACCGATGACCTAGTAAAGGCCGCAGGAATTCGCTGGATGCGGGAAGCACAGAATCGGTCGAAGTGGCGGTGCTTGGGGGAGGCCTATGTCCAGCAGTGGACGTCTTTCGGCTGATATGATGATGAAACCCAAGATGGCGGATTCGTATTTTTTTTTTTCATTGTTTTCGACTGTGGTAAAGCCGATAGTGAGGTCAAAATTTAAATCCAAGATGGCGGAGGCGAAAATTTTCAAATTTTTCGTCATGGGTATCGTTTTCGTAGTTTTTGACGGTGGTAAAGCCGATAGTGAGGTCAATATGTAAATCCAAGATGGCGGACGCGAAAGTTTTAAAATTTTTCGTCATGGGTATCGTTTTCATAGTTTTCGAGGGTGATAAAGCTGCTAGTGAGGTCAAAATTTAAATCCAAGATGGCGGATGCGAAAATTTTCAAATTTTATCATATTTCTCATATTCATTTATTTGCATTCCACAAGGTAAAAACAAGATGTTTAACAAAAGGCTTAGAGCTAAGAGCCGTTGTAGACCCAGTTAGGGCACAGCAAAAATTATTTTAACAAATTAAAAAAGAAAAAACCAAGTTGTAGAAAACTAAAAATTAAAATTAAATTAAATTGTACTTAGAACTGAATAAATAACATTTGCATAAAAATTCAATAACAATAATATAAATAATTCCATTATTAGTAAGTACGTAACTATTTTCTTAAAATACTACCTATTATTACATTTAGATAAATAACCTAAGTAGTAATATTACCTAAGTAAATATAACTATTTACTTGGATAATATTATCATAACACTTCTTTAATTAGAGATCATATTCTATGGTTACAAATTAATAATAAAGAGATAAGTTTTACGTGTATCACAAATTTTAGACAATTCATAGATTCATTAGTAGCATTTTATAATTATTAAATAATTGTGTATTAAGTAGTAGGTGTCATGTTTAATTAAATAATATTCCTGATATTTATACGCATGTAATGTATTCATTGTAATTATGGTCTTTCATTCAAATATTCGTTCACATTATAATAACTTTTGTTTAATAGAAATAATTTTAATTTATTAATAAAGATATTGTTGTTATTTATATTTCTTATTTTTCGTCATGGGTATCGTTTTCGTAGTTTTTGACGGTGGTAAAGCCGATAGTGAGGTCAAAATTTAAATCCAAGATGGTGGATGCGAAAATTTAAAAAAAAATCGTCATGGGTATCGTTTTCATAGTTTTCGAAGGTGGTAAACCCGATAGTGAGGTCAAAATGTGAATCCAACATGACGTCTGCGATTTTTTTTATTTTGTGTAAATCAGTGAGTAGGAAATTCGTTCCTGATGGGGGTCGGACCGCACACGTTTGTTTTCTCATAGAGGGTGATAAAAAGTAGAGTGTTCACCTCGGGAGCAACACTATTTTAAGCTCGAGTGATGTACTTTGAATCCCTCGCTGCGCTCAGGATTCTACTTTAGAATCCCTCGCTACGCTCGGGATTCTACTCTAGAATCCTTCGCTCCGCTTTGGATTCAAAGAAACACTCTCGCCTTAAAAATAGTTGTTTGCTCCCTTAGTAAACAATCTACTATTATTGATGTAGTTATTCAGATGTTTTTCATATGGGTGCCTTGGTATCTAGTTTTGGTTCAACATAGGCGTTCGTCGAAAGTATACATACGTTGCGTGGGGGCGGGCGTTTTGAGGGAGTGTTTTATGTAATTATGACGTTCGAAAAGTCTCAGCCTAGTTTGAATACATTACTTTTGATTGATTGATTGATTGCGTAGACTTAGCGCGAACGCGACGCTGGAGGCTGCCTGTCCACTGGAGCGGAGAGGAGAGGAGAGGAGCGGAGATGTGCCAATATTAACCAATAGAATCGCACCTCTGGAGCGGAGTTTTGATTCTATTGGGTAATATTGACACATCTCCGCTCCTCTCCTCTCCTCTCCGCTCCGGTGTACAGCCTAAGACAGCGTCGATGCGATGTCGTTATATTATAATCACTAATCAGGTGTAGCGTATTTACGCGGCGTCAACGTCTACGCTGGACAAACGCGACGTACATTTTTAGGCCGCAACGGCAAAAATTCACTGTTCGCGTTAAACACTAACCCCCTTACTAATAAACGTTGTATATCGCCTGTATAGTTACACACCGATTTCTCTCTTTCAGTCGTCAGTAATTTGACATTCGAAAGAAGAAAACAAAGCGTTGTGTAACTATACAGGCGATATACAACGTTTATTAGTAAGGGGGAGAGCATGTAACTTTATAACATTGCCGCTCTGTAGTTAGGTTGCGCATAATGCGCATGCGTGCTGATATGCGCGCTACTGTTTTTAAGTAAGATTGACTACTGCGCAGTCATTTTTAGTCTACTTCAGAGCGGCAAAGTTATGTGACGCGAATTGTAGTAGCAAATGATACTTCTCGCATAATAATATTATAATAAGCAATTCACGGTAACGGAAAACACCAGATGCACCGAGTAGTGTTGGAAGTTCTGATTCACTAGGGACTACAAACTTAACAGTGGAATTTAAAGAATATAATTTGTAAATAATAAATAACTTACATAATGATCAGGCTGTTCGCAGGGACAGTCGCAGACCATCTCGAGGTCAACGGTGAGGCTGTCTGAGATACCGACGGGGGAGATATCGAAAGTCTGCTTCCACTTGTTGCGGTCCTTGGGGCATTCTTTGAGGGTGATTTCAGCTGTGAATTCTACCACATCTCCCACCTACAAATGTATGAAAAAATTAGTAAATAAAACCCAAAATATAAACACTATAATAATTTATTTTTCGGGTAATATACCTTTAATCCTTCGCATTTGTTTGTCTGAGTGAGCTCTTTGCCGCTAAGACAAGATGAGTAATACACTATTTGTACAGCATCACTCGATGAATCTTTCATTTCCACCGTTGACGTAATTTTCTGCAAATAATCATAATGTAACCTTTATTTTTATATCTGCAATAAAACTTAAGGCCATTGATAAGCTATTGTCGTACACATCAAAGTAACAAATCAAAATACTCTTTGCCAAGGTCAGGATTTATCCACATTTTCATATTCTTATGGTTCCTGAAAACCTACTCTTTATTTTGTCACTATATTGTTTATGATGACCTTGTTGTCTATTTGGCATTCGACCGTTTGATGTCACACATTACATTTATTATGGAGTGCTAGAAGTCTTTTCAAGAACATTACGATTTATTCTATTAGACAGGTGCTTACAATTAATTTGAAGACAAAATGTGTTAAGCTATTGTTATTGTAAACAGTGTAACTACAACATTATCGGGAATTTCCCGCAATGGTAGCTCTTAGATAATAATGATAACGTTTATTAAGACTCAATAAAATAAAGCCAACATTTATATTACTATGAACTAACCTACAAATAATGTGGATGGACTGATAATAAATAAATAAAACAATTGATATGTAATACATATTCAGAATTAAATAACAAGTAGCATGACAATAGACTCCACGGGTGACGATACTTATATTGTTTCCTGTGTTACCCTAGGCAGTCAACCTTGCTCCTAACTGCTGACTGGTTTTACCACAGCATGAGCTTATTCTCATAAATCACAAATCAAATTGTTTTTCGTTTGTTTTTCTTTTGTGGTTTACTAACGTAATTCAGCCTTTTTCCAAATATATTGGGGTCGGCTCCCAGTCTAAGCGGATGCAGCTGAATACCAGTATTTTACATGGAGTGACTGCCTATCTAACCTCCACAACCCAGTAACTGGGTAATACGATACCCCATGGCAAGACTGGTTGTCAGACTTTCGGGCTTCGGATGACCCGTAACGACTGTCAAAGATCCACGAATGAGTGCACCAACGGATTAACGTGTTTTCCGAGGCACGGAGGAGTATCCACGGACGAGTCCCGCCCGGCAAGGTTAGCTCCGTGCGACTGTTATTACTTAGCCACGAGCTCCTACGTTTTAATAGTTCATAACTAATTACCAGCACAAATATGGATGAATGTCTGTAAACTATCTCCGGAATACAATATAAATATGAAATATACGGAATATAGTATACATATGAAATAAAGGAAATAATAATTACTATTATTTCCTTTATTTCATATTTATACATACAATTTTTATTTTTATAAAAACAGAAGAATAATTAAAAATATAAAAAAATAGTAGCCGCCCACCGGTATCGGGAACAGGGTCCAAGCTACCGGCCGGGGTAACGCACACTCGACCAACACCTAAGGAGGCTCTCGTTGGGCAGCTGGATCAAGGGCTTGATTCAGAAAGCAGTACTCCTGGACACGGCTCGCATTGTCAGGAGGGTCCTCTCTCTGGAGACTCTTGCAAGTAAGCCATTGGCTGATACGGCTATTGGCACAATAATCGCTGAGTCCACATCCCACATGTCGACAACCTCGCGAGCTAAGTCAAGATACTTGATTTGTTTATCTTTCTCTCGGGACCGTTATGTCAATGATCATTGTGCGCCGCTCTACTCGGTCCACCACCACTAACAATAGTCCTGTCAGTGATGATGAAACAATCCCAGTACAATGTGATATTGCCATTTTCGAGAACTGGGTCGGGCACAAACCTGTAATACGGCACTTTCGACTCAATAAGGCTGTATTTCAGAGCAAGTTGTAGTATGCAAATACTCTTCGTTAGCTAGACGACAACATCCGGAGATAATGTGTCTAATTGATTCTCCCGGACAGTGGCATGCCCAACAAAATGTCAACCGTGCCGTCCTTCACAATGAATCTCCGGTAATTGTTTGTCATCATAACTTCGTCCATAATTGCTCAGACAAAACCTTCAATTTCCCCAAAGAGGTCACGAAAACGCAGCCAGCCTTTATTATTTTTATTAAAGAAGAAGGGTTGCTACTGCTACTCACGTTATACTGTTCCCGCACAAGGTCGACGACGTTATCAGAGTCGTCGCTAAGCACTCCGGTACTTGAACCCTCGATGTGCTTGCTCAGCTGTTCATATACGCTGATCTGTCCCGACGTCACCGCGAAGATTACGTTGATGGCGTGTTTCTTTACCTACAAACATACGTTATAATATAATATTAGTGTGTGACATTTAGTTTATGGTAATCATATTGTGTGAATGGTGATAGAGTGGGTACGTATCGGACGGAAGGCCCATGATGAAATATTTCAGCTTGTCGGAAAGAATTGGCGAAAAAGAGAAGAATGTAATAGTTATGGCAGTAGGTTGTAAAAAATTGTCTTTGATGATAAAAAGGCCTGTGCGTCAAAAAATGTCAAACATACGTCTCTGCCTGCTATGCACGATTTTATAGAAAAAAAAACAACGGGTGCACTCCGGGAGTGCCTGCAGAAGTGAAAACTTGAACATGAACGTTGTGCATTTTTGAATATTTTGGAATGGTTATGGAATAATTTCGCACGAATTGCTTTATTTATCAGTATAAAAGTACTATAATTTATGTGGTTAAATACAATATTCATTAGTAGTGGTAGTATATTTATTTATTTTCAAAATATAGTCTAACAAAAATAAACGATTCATTTAAACACTTTTCATGAAGTATGTTTTGACTGCTTTTTTTACTCATCAATATGGGTAAAATTTCTTACCTTGCAATCTTTACGTTATGTCAAAGACTAATTTATTTTGATATTTTCTTTGTCGGATGCTAGGCAACGAATCTTACGGTCACGTGTCCTGAGTTGACGCAAGTTTAAAAATTTTTACCCATCCCAAAAAGAGTGCACAACGCTGTTAAAGAAGTTTTCTCTTCAAAAAAACATTCCCCGTTTGAAATACACACATACATATTCACAACATATAGCTTGAGGTCCATTTAACCCCCTTGCAGCACCAATCACCAAATACACTTAACGTATTAAAAACATAGCTCTATTTTATTTTTGTAAATTGTTTCAAGATGACAGAGACAGAATAATCCTAACTATCTAACTAATATTATAAATGCGAAAGTGAGTTTGTTTGTTTGTTACGCGTTAAACGTATTTAGTGATCTTGTGTTATCCTCTGGTACAAAATGCGTGAATAAAAAAAATTATTTTACCATGGGACAATATTAGAGTCACTCGACAAATTTCAACAATAGTAATTAAATCGTTTAAAACTTTATAACTAACGATGACTGTAATCTATACTAATAATATTTATAATATTATATACATATATATATATATATATATTATATATATATATTTAAAAAAAAATATTATATATATATATATATATATACGTATATATATATAATATTATAACATATTATAAAACAAAGTCGCCCGCCGCGTCTGTCTGTCTGTCTGTCTGTCTGTCTGTCTGTCTGTCTGTCTGAACGCGATAAACTCAAAAACTGCCGAACGGATTTTCAAACGGTTTTCACCATTGGACGGAGTGATTCATGTGGAAGGTTTTAGTGTATAATTCATTAAGGTTTTGTGTAAATTGGCTGAAATATGACGATTATTGTTGAAGATGTCGGAAAAAATCATGCCGACTGGGAGCTTTACTGGCGTGCGCTGCGTAAGTCGTGAGAGATAATGTTCTAGAGTATTGTATATCTTAAAAATTGCAACAAAAAAGTCCGCGATGGCATATGTCTATCTTTTAAGGGTGACCCACAATAACCATTTTTATCTTTCAAAATTGTATAAAATTTTCATTGTTATTTCCGAAGCTATTTTGACCGGTATCTTATTAATCCTTATCCAATTAAATAGGTTATTTAAATTGGGCATTCAATTTCGATTAAAATATGCCTTTACATCACATCATTTCAATGGATAGTTTAAGAGATATCACAGTTTCAAAATTACGCGTAACAAAATAATTATGGTTGACCACGCGGGCGCTGTAGTAGCCTACCACTACGTCCGCTGAAAGTTAGTCAATGATCTTTTCCTTGGCTATTAGGTATGTATTCCTGGTAGAACGTTCCCGTGGGATATTTTGCGACATCCACGCGGGCGAAGCCGCGGGTAAAAGCTAGTAATATTATAAAGGTGAAGAGTTTGTTTGCTTGAACGCGCTAATCTCAGGAACTACTGGTCCGATTTGAGAAATTCTTTCAGTGTTAGATAGTCCATTTATCGAGGAAGGCTATAGGTTATATATCATCACGCTAAGACCAATAGGAGCGGAGCACCAATGAAGAATGTTTCAAAATCGGGGTGTTATTTCTTTTTGAGAGCTTCCGCTGCGTGCGCTGCGTAAACGGTTAAAGTTTCGCAAAAATCATGTATGATAGAATTGTTTCCCTTTAAAAGATCAAAAAAAAGTCCGCGACAGCATATGTCTATCTTTTAAGGTTGGCTCACTATAACCTTTTTTATGCTAACCAAATTTGTTCTAAATTAATGCATTATTTGCGAAGGTGTTTTTATAAAAATTATATTAATCCTTATCCAAATAAATACTTTATTCATCACAAGTATTTAATAAAAAAAAAAATTGCCGTTTACATCATTCGATTTCAATGAATATCTTATAAGATATCGGAGTTTTAAATAACATCGCAGCAAAATAATGATCAAGTACTGCACGCGCATGTATGATGTGCAAGGCAGTCAGGAGCGCAGCACCAATGAAGAATGTTTCAAAATCGGGGTTTTTTTTGCGTTAGCCCAAAGTAACTATTCCACGCGGACGAAGTCGCGGGCAGAAGCTAGTAAACTAATAATTTACCCAAAGTCTGGCCCAAAGAGACCTATTCTTTATTTAGGTTTACTATACCTATAAGGGATAGGTAAATTTCATGAAAGTAAGATCAATCAAAGGTCGTCGAAAAGCTAGAATAATTGAAAACAAAACACATACCTTATGATTAATCTGTGAAATACTGGGGTAATCCTGCAACGTCGAGTGTGTGTAGGTAGCGTCCGTCATGTGGCATTCGCCATCGTTAGGTTGAATGATACCACCGAGCTGCAATTGAACAAACAGTTTTATTAACAAACATTAACTTAGCATGCCATGCCGTCTGTTATGGCAACTTTTAGGTTGACTGTCCACTGGAGCGGAGAGAAGACGAGCGGAGCGGAGCTGTGCCAATATTAGCCAGTGGAATTGCATAAAATGTCCGCTTCGCTTCAGTGGACAGGGATTTGCGAACTAGTTTAAAAAATCATAGAAAACCGGGAAGCGGAGCGGCGAATCGGATCGGGGAAGTGGAAAAGAACTGGCCGGGGGGGGGTACGCCAAAGTTCACCTAAATTTTCAACTCCGATAATTGGTAATCCGAAAATGTTCTTCCTAACATTTTTCATCCTAACAATCACAATTCCTAACTAATCTGTCTCTAATGTTCATAATTCCGAAGCATTCAACTTCATAATGTCAGTAGCAATAAACATCTATTATACTTTTATTTGTTTTCCTATATTTTCTCAACATAACCATCTTTTACACTACTATTCAAAGTCATATCTTTTTTGTTTAGATTAGGATTAGGTTAGGTTAGAACTGTGACCAACTACGCTACCTCGAAATTGGTCGCGAAATTTTTCTAAGTATTTTTTTCATAGTCCCCCAAGACGACACTTTGACCTGAATTTCATTCATTTAAGACAAAAATCAGTGAAACGACCTTTAATCATTCTAAACAGTTGGTGTTTTAGACATAATTATCTCAGGTATAGTTATAGTAATAAGTATGTAACAACAATAACCAAAAATAAAATGGCTAAATGTAAAAATGTGAACAGTTTTTTTATAATCACAAGAAATAGTTTAAAAACAAACCTTTTCCTTCACAGCATCTGGTTCATGATTATGTTCTCTCAGTAGGATAAAAGCGTTATGATAAAAAACAGTAGGAGTTTAAATATATTACATGAATGATATTATTAATTACAATTTTCGGAAACATGAGTGTTATGAACATCGCCGGTAGCACTACAAATAGTATGAATGAAAACATTAGGATGAAAAATTTTAAGAAGAGTGATCATTCGAATTACAAATCATTAGGAAGAACAATTTCGGGTAAAGAACTTTAGGTGAGCCAATATGGACCCGGCCGGGGGGTATTGCAGTCCGCTCAAATTACTCGTCGCGTGAACTCGGCCTAGCTCCGCACAGTCCACAACTCCGTTGCCTCCGCTCCGCACTACCTCGTTCCGCTCCGCTGCCTCGCTCCTCGTCAATGGCCAGGCAGCCTTATAACATATTCTTGTAGTAAAGGAAAGTAAAACATCTTGATCTCCATGATGACAATATTCTTCCGAAATGCACTTTCGAAATGAATTTTTTTGGGCTTGGTTAATTTGTATGCAACAAATTAACCAAGCCCAAAAAAAATCCATAATTATTTTTAGGGTAAAATAATTTTGGGTTTGGGTAATTTTTATCAGTAATTATTTCCGACCTTATTTTAGGGTGTTTTAGAACTCGTTGAACTCTTAAAGAGTTCTAAGAGTTAGAATCGACTATTATTATTTTGAGAGAATATAGATATCCTCTCAAAATACCAATATTACCTTTCCGTCTCCAGCGTAATGGAAACCAGCATCCGTTGAGAAGACGAGAAGTCTTCTGGCCTGGGGGCGCCAGCCTATCTCTTGCTTGCACACAACCGCTTGCATGATCGCGTCGAAGCCTCCTTCAGGGGCGTCCAAGTTACCTGATACGTCTGCTTGAGCTACCGCTTGCTGTGGGAGAAACAGACAGTCAAAGACCATGAATTAAGTAATGTACTCTGTTAACGCAAATTAAAATGTTTTTTATTTTCATAATTATGTGATGTAAGTTCTAAATTCCATAGCTTACTCATATTTTATCTGTATTTATATTGATAACTTTCATTAATTACTTGCAACTTTAATATATAGATGTTAGTAAATTTTAATATGGTAACACAGAGATTCATGGAAACATGGAGAGACGCGGTCATGTCTCCCGGTCATTATTCATTAAATTCATAAAATAAGGAATTACTCATCAAATTTCAAGTTCAATACTAAGTTACGGTCAATTGTATGTGAATACATTAAATCAAGTTAAGTGAATCAAGAGTTTCATTGCCACCGATGTTCACGGAGTCCTCGGTCAACCCCACAACACCGGCTGCGATTCGAACCCGCCAGTCGGAGTGAACATACTCCTAGTACTAAATACCATGCAGTAACTACGCGTTTTAACTCAAGAAAATTAAAAGGATTTCCAGAATGGCAATGATTCCAGATTAAGAATACCTCTCCCTCTGTCTTATTCGTTGATGTTGTAAAAAAAAGCGTCAATTTAAAGCAATTTTAGCTGTCTATGGGAGGTCAATGACGTGACGTGATTAGTAGACGGTGTTTAAGGGATAGTTTGATGATGATAACTTACCTCGAAGAAATTAGTATCAGTGCTGAGCGACATCTGATTTTTGTATCCATAAGGTGCAGCACACCCTGGACAGGGCGATATCAAACTAAAAAAATAAAACATTAATTCATTATCTCAACCAATACCAATTCCAAGTACATAATTTATTTCATAAAGTCTTTCATTATACTTACTTCTTGGGCACAGTAGATACGTAAGGCATGACTAGTTTATCTACAAATGAGCCGAAACCGATTCTGAACATGGAAGTCATGTTCCTCATGGTATCAGAGAGCAAACTTCCCAGTTTACTGAGCTTCTCTTTGTCGTTCTGCATAGATCTACTGAGGTCCATAAGATAGTATAAGTCGACGGGATAATCTTGAGCCCTGGAGTAAGCAAATTTGAGCCTCTGCATTTGATCTGTGAAAAAAATATAATTACATGTAGGATTAGCATATCAAGTTAAATTCATCAGGACATTGTGTCATAGATAATTATAATATTAATTAATCCAAACAACTCGGCGATGACATTGAACGCGAACTGTTTATCATAACTAGTAGAGTTGTGACTGATTACTTAACTTCCCACACAGAACGGTATGAAAACAATGTACTTACTCATTCTTAAGTTGAGTTTCGCTTTCTGTGGTTTCATTTGTACTAAGCTCTGGCCACCAGCGGCACCTCCGGCCGCTGCTGATGAGGACCCTGAGAAGCTGCTTCCCTTTGAGCTATAAGATTCTTCGAATGATGATGAACCTGCGGCCATACCCACTCTGGAATTTGCTGAAAAGCAAAAGTACCGCATGTAACCAACTAGCTTGGAAAAAGGGAGAATCATTAGGTCAGTTCCAATTGTTGACTATATCTGTTACCTCTACTCAGCTCAATATTGTCCTTGGGATCGACAATGCGCTCGTTGTCCGGATTGAAGATGAATTTTTCATCGCATCCTGCGGTTCCGCCCTTCTCCATGGCAGGGTTGAAGCACCTTGGTCCATTGAACTCTGGCGCGTAGCACCAAGCACATCTGGCAGTGCGAATGCAGTCGCTGCAAGTCGTCTTACTAGAGCAGGGGTTCTGCGCCAGGAGTTGTTCCGCCCGCTGCCCCCAACATACCGCCAGCAGGCTCACCCACACACATAATCGTAAAACAGTCGATCGTTGTTTGTACATTTTGTAGTTTATCTATAGATTCGTTTTCAGATCAAATTCTGTAACAAAGAAAATTTTTATATTAATAATAGTCGGTGATTTCAACTAATTCACGCTAATGGGCAATATGTTGCGGTTGCAGATTAATTGTTATATTGTCCTGGTATACGTATAGCAAGCGTTTCAGCGTGCTTATATAATGTAATAACTTTCTACTTGCGTGACCCAGTATTAAAGGCCAGAACGTCAGGAAAATTTATTTTAATCTTGAACGCAATATACTTTTGTAGTTTGGTAAATTACCGGTATTACATAAACCCGTGCAAGCCTCACATAAAATGCATTGCGAGTAAACGCAATGGAGTATTATAGTCTATCATAAATTAAACAATAACCTACATAATTGTTAGGAATGCATATGTCTGCGATAAAGAATATTTGGCATTATCTGAATCAAGCTTTTTCAACCGTTTGTAATCAACTACTAACAATTCTTTTGATATGCAAGATATTGGATTCCCTGCCAGAAGAGTATTTCAGTTTTAAATCAAGTTGGCTACTAATTAAATTGAAAGATCGTCCATTCGAGAACTTGACCACCCAGTTGTGCGCTCACGAGAGAGGTTTGAAAGATAAAAATAAATCTGAAGCTGAAGGTGAATTCAGCACGGAGGTACTGATAGTACGTAATAGAAGCAAGATTACAAGAAGTTCAAGTGCAACTATTGCGGAGCAAGCGGGCCATCCAGTAAAGCAATGCAAAAAATGGATTACGGATGGTAGACCCCCAAAACCTCCAAAGGAATCCACATCAAATGCTGCTACATTGACAAGTTTAGCTTTATCTCTTGGTGAGAGTATTGATAAAGACTCATGGTAAGTAGATAATGGAGCAACAAGTCACGTTACCCATGGAGATCAGTGTGTATCTTTCGAGTAAGTACTTTAGCGAATCTCAAAGAGTATGTCATTACTCTGTGAGGTTCGCTAAAGCAAATGGTGAAAATATTGAAGCTATCGGAAAGGGCTCAATACAATTATAAAAAAAAAAAAAAAAAACTCAGTGTTAGCCGCAAGAGATCTTTGTGAGAATAGCTTCTTTTTGAATACTGGGTCATGTTTTAGTCAGTACTCGGGACAACTATGGAGGTTTGTACAAACTTAAAATACAAGTAATTAGGTACACCTAAAGTTGAGATTAACTAACTATAACAACTTCATTAAAATTGTACCATGAACGTTTGGGACACCAGAACAGAAAAAAAACTTGTTGCAGGTTTTGTTATTTTGAATAAAATTATTGAAGTTTGAGCTAGGTAGCCTGGGTCTCGTTATTGGGCCTAAACACGTAGCAGATGGCACCACGGATCCGCTATTTTCGTATGTTCAACCGTCTGCCGAACACTCTGTACATTTTGTAAAAAACCTGATTCCACTGCGGTTACTTCAATAATAATCCCCTACCGGAATCCCATATAGATGTTATGTTGTATTTTGTGTTTATGTATTTACTATTTATTGGTCAACCACAGTAGTACTTCGATACTAATTCCTCTGCTACTTAATTAATATGTTTTATCAATGATATTGGCTTATCACCATACTACCTACATACTTATGTCTATGTTATACAAGGTGGCATCCCGACATCGACTCGAAAACTGTTACAATGGATTCAGTACATGATTCTGAATAGAGAAACGTAAACGCAGGGGGCGTTGAAAATTTTCGTCGGTTATTTTTTTTTAATCTGCTGTTCCATACATTTTGACTGTGCAGGTATTGCACTTTTCTGTGAAACAGCTGATTTTTTTCAGTTGTTCAGAATCATGTACTGAATCCGTGGTAACAGTTATCGCGTCGATACCCCGCCACCCTGTATAAGTGTATATGTGTATGCAGACAGGAATTTATTTGAAACTTAGTGTTTTTTTTTCCCATAGGTTTCCTGCTGACTAACTAGAACTACCGACTAGCAGCGGTACCAACGCTTGGTTAGAAGTAAATTCTTAGACGCCTAACAGGCCAAGGTCTCAAATACAACTAGGTCAATGGGACAACTAAGAGGACAATTTTGTTTACAAATTCATAGAACAAAGCAGCGTACGTATATGAAAACGGTGGTACCTATAAATAAAGATTGTGTTAACCCAGTGACGAGGCTTTAGACCGCACTATTAGCTGTAAAGTATGAATGATCGTACGACGCCGTCATCGGTTCACAGGTAGTAAATAGCGTTGAGTAAACGTTATGATACGGTTGGGACATATGGCCACCTGTGGGCGGCGGCAGCGAGTGAGAAAGGGCGCCGCCCACGCAGACTCGTATCCAGTCCGCCTCGGCTATTTTATGCCATGTTCTGAGTTACGAACCAAAATAGTATTGATATCAGACTATCAGTTGATTGAAACCTATAGGTAGGTAGGTACACGCCTAACTTATTCATATTGTAATACTTTTCCCTTTTACACTACTTTTTTCCTAATAAATAAATGAGTAATTTAAACACTAACATCACAGACAGCAGAGTCTAATAAGGTCATGTGTTCACCTTGTTGACTTGAATTGCAAACAGCATGTTAACTGCCATAAATGCTTATCTTTCCGCATAAGATGTAGGAGTCAAATAAATGAACTAGGTTGCTTTGAGATGAGGATGAGAGGCTCGTGCGAGTACACGACTATGCAGGAGCGCAATGATTAGAATCAAACAACCGACTAACAAATCCCGCAGGATGTCAGCTATGAAAAGTTTATTAATTTGGAACAAATAGACAATAAATTGTTCTAAATCCTCAAGATGTTATTCAAATAAAGTCAACCTACGTAAATTCTGGTATTTCATAGGACTTAAAAGTTAGAGGTTGGAAGTTTTTAATACCGACCGGCAAAAAAATAAGGCAATGCACCTAAAGAGAGATTTCAGTAATCATTGTTTTTATCAAGCTGCTCTTGTTTGCACTTACATATTGACACCGGCAAATTGATAAGTCAGTTAGCATATCACTAAATTAGCTCACATAGTATATTTATTATCATCACAGTTGTGTACTCTTCAGTCTTCACAATAACCGTTTATATAAAAATATTGTTTAAAACTTATATATTTATATCACTTGTAGTTTTTAACTCCTTTGTTAACTCTACAGTTAAACAAATAACACATCACCAAATAATCTTCAAATTTAATTCACCAAACAAAATCAAATTTAATTCACCAAACAAAAATACTTATAACACAAATTATGGGATTTTTATCACAATTATAATTATTTTAGTCAGTCTCAGTAATTTCTACAAATTATATTTGTAATATTGTTTAACACAGCGCGACGTGCGCCCGCGCCGGATACACGCGTGACTAATTGTACAGAAAATAACTTCGTCAGCGGGTGATACACCGAGCGCCGTCACAGTTTCTTCTCGGAATCGATACTCAATACACTCATCAAAACATAATCACTACGACAGGGCCGGCAGAACTCATAAGCCCTGTGAATATTTAGGTCATACTCCTTAAGATTATACCTGCGAATGGGAACCATATTGATCATGTAAAACTGAAGACAAGAGTTCCCTGTTTAACTAAGATCGTACTTGGAAGACAGCCATCTAGTAGTTATCACACAATGTAAGATCATGTTATCGTTCAATGGGTCTTCCTCAAGGTTCAATACTGGGGCCAATCATTTTTACGCATGACGGAGTGTTATGCGGTAGGTGTCCAAGTTTCATGTACGTTTGTAATTAGTGTGTTGCACATCAACATAGGTACATCGAACATGATCTGCCTTATTTGCTTTAAGATCCACCAAAGAAAGACGTTAATGAAGCTATGCTAAAAGATGCTCCATCCAGAAACGCTATTGGTCTACCGAACTCACTGCAAATAACTTAGGCACTTCACTTATTGAAATGGAAACTTCTTGCAGTGTTGTCTGTATAAAACGATTGCACGAGATGGCAATAAGGGAAATGAACGACAGGATTAATGATTACAGCTCTGAAACCAGTGACTCGAAGTCTATTTTTCGCGACCCCTTTAACTTGTGGATCAGTGCAACTAGGTACAATAAAATAACCCAGGGCCTTGATCCACATTAGTTCTTAGTAAAAAGCGCTACATTGAATTGAAAATTAACGAGAAATAAATAATAATTTACCTGAATGACTTTGAGGAGTACTGTTTCACTGAACATCGCTTGTCTTAATGGACTGGCAAAATGTGGGTGAACTATAGGTACACTTCTGCCTAACCGTTCGAGGAATACAACCATGAGATTAAGATGCACTGTTACATCTTCATTAATAGCATCGTGAATTTTCAGAGTCAATCGTTAGTGTATATAATATACCTACTATATAACTATATGATAAGAAGACCTCCAAGTTTGAAGACAAACCGGTGCTTCTGTAGGTCGAGTAAATTACGTCATTAACAACTCTGACCGAGCAAACGATGATTCAAGTTGTGATATCGTAAGCATTCTTTCGCTTATACAGTCACATTTGATGGCCATACGAACATTTAAATCATCGCACTGATGAGTAAGCTGAATACAATCGAGACTAAAAATGATGAACAGAGCTATCCTCATAGCTCTGTTCATAATTTTTCCTCAAAAGAAACAGACTTTTCTATCAGTTGTTGCTTTGTTTGATAACAAATTTTGTTTACAATTACACGTAAACTAAACACAGACTTCCGTAGTAAGTATTCGTAACGCAGATTACGTCATGTTTTAAGAAGTCGCGAATTACGAACGGGACTCATTTATAGCATGATGCGCTTTCTAGGAAATTGATTAGCTAACAAGTATAACTGAACGCAGTGCCTACAAAGTTCCGCAAAGCCTTCAGCGGGTTTCCTTATATCGACGATAACGGTTAAGGGGTGTACCAGCCGGGTCATCGACCGCTCCTGCTTACTTTGGCGGGCGCGGCGCCGCCGCCACTATTACCCCACCCCACGACATGGAAGGCCATGTATGGAAGAGAATCCCCAATTAAAAAGTTGCATGTTTTTTACTGTAGGATATTGCTATATTTTTTAATCCTTTCTGGTTTTCTTAGAATTTTACATTCTAGGTTGCATATTTGACTTTTTGCATAGAACCAATATGTATAACATCTTCAATATTGAAAATATGGTATGGAATAATAATAATAATAAATTTTAAATACTTATGACTAAAGGAGTTCTTTAGGGAAACTATACATGATTAAGTGTTGAATTTAATGTTATGAACACAATATTTATGTCCATTCATAAATAACAATAATTGTAGCATGAAATTGATTACTTTGTTAAATGGAAAGATTTACTAAATGGAAGAATCAAAATAATTACCATAAGCATAATTAATAATATTTCTATCGTATGCATACTCACATATTATGTGAGTATGCATACGATAGAAATGCAAAAAAAAAGAGTAATGACTAAGAAGAATAAAATTATGAACCAGTATACTTACTGGGATTAATATTTAAAAGCTCAGGTTGATAAAAGTTCTATTTTCACAGCTGATTGTTGTGACTTATAAAAGTAAACATTAATATTACAGGATAAAAATAAGCTGATAAGCTTAGAGTTACCAAAACATATCTCATGAAAAAAGAAATATATGCACTATTGTAAGATTTACTTGTACTGTAATATTGTGTTGATGGCAATAGGCTCGCCACGTGGGATTTAAACATAACTGGCAAAATATGGGTGTACTATAGGTACTCCTCTGGCTAACCCTTCGGCAATACAGGAGTGATTTTATGACATTTAATTGTTTTTATTCTTTATTTTATGTACCTACATAAATATTTAAAATCGAAATTTGTTAGGTAGAGTTAGGTACACAATTTTTTATCTTTTTCACAATAGGTTTTGTGAGATCTAAAGCATCAATTAAAAAGGAATACCAGGCTAGTATTAGTATCAATATTGAATGCTTATCACTGTAGCACATTCATAATAAACATCAATAAAGGCTTAGCACTGAGGCAAGAAGTCCCAATTTTGGCCGAAGCTTTCCTAGGTATTCCTGATCCCTTAATTAAGATGAAGTCAGCTGTTTGTTTTCACCCACTGCTCTTATCACCAATATCATGGATATAAACCTGTTCCTAAGTGAATTAGGTTTGGTCGTAGTGAGTTGTTCATGTTTTATTTATAACTCACTCATTTGTGTACTAAAATATTATTTGCTAACTGATTTTAACCAGTATTAAGGCAGGATATCCGAAAGGTACATATTTTGTTTATATATTGGTTGCAGCTTTTAGAATCTTTTTTTCTTTTCGATTATGGATCATGTTGATAAAAGATAGTGTTGTTAGTTGATAAAAGTTCAAACCACTGGATAATGGTGATATTAATCTTCAAGACAATTAAAAGATAACTTCTAACATTTTTCCTATAGCTGGTTTTGTAAAATTACATTGTTTTAGGGCGAAATAAATATAATTAGGTCGCTCGTGGGTTGAACACTCGGCTGAAGTTTACATAGTTTCAGATCAATACGGAATACACATATGATTACTAATTACAATGCAAGTAACACTTACCAGTGCTTTCCCGTTATAAACGATGCTATATTATGGTCCAACACATTTTAATTTAATTTAGTTTTATCAAATAAATAATCCCAAGTTCACAAAATGTACAAAATATATGAATGAGTGATTGAAGCAAACAGAGAAATCATTCACAGGATTACTCATCATTCATTCCGACTATGGCCGCTATGGGCAGAAAACTCAATACATTCATTCAATTGTTCAGAAACTATGTTTGCAAAGGATTTAAGGTTTTTTTCTTTGAATTTTCTTATGATTTGAATGGAAAACTGATAAATTGAGATTGATCATTTTCATTGTTGAGTGCTTGGAACAGCGCATTTTATATTTTCTCACACATTCACAATGTAATAAGTAATCAGAAAGAATAGAATTGACCATGCTAGAGGTTTTGAACGCAACTTAGTTCCAGATCGATTTTGTCCCATTATGTTGGTTGCACGTCGATCGTTCAGCCAATGAAACACTTCTAGCCTTTCTTCTTCGAAGAACATGGCCGACATTTTGATATTGCTGTCATGAAGATTTTTCAGTGACAAAATTTTAACTTTGTAGTTCTTCATGCACGGTTTTATGTTCCCAAATCGTTTTATTTTTTAATTGCTTAGACGGAGTGTAGTGTAAGCTATTTTATTTTTTGAAAATGGCAGCTGATCGCGAGATTGCTGCTGAAGACAGCATCAGAGTGGTTTGCCGATTTCGGCCACTGAATGACTCTGAAGAAAAAGCTGGATCTAAATTTATTGTGAAATTCCCTTCAGGACCCGACGACAATTGCATTTCTATAGGGGTAAGTGCAAATAATTTTAATGTATATTGCTTTCCCCTATCATCGCCCTAAATTAGATCATGATGACTAATACATTACGAGTTGTTCACCTGCTACGAAATGGCCTTTCTTTTTCATTCCGCTTCGATGGTTATGATTATGATCGTGTTAATTTAAAGAATCTTGCCGAATAATCTCTGCATAAGTACAAACGTCTTTGTTTTGTCGAAAATCAATACAAATACCTCCTCGACCTTGACCCGAGTTGGTATACCACGATTTTTTATGGAATTATTTTGTTTATAAGGCATTATTATAGCTCATTACCTACTTCCAATTTCAAGATGAACCAAATATGAATCCTTTCTCGTTAAATTCTCATAATTACCCTCTTTTTTATGCACAAAAACATCTTGTATATGCTGAAGAATCTCTGAAAATTAATATGTATAATTATAAAAAATAGTATCAAAAATATTCTATCCTGCTACTTTAATGATTCGGTCAGTGGGTAGCTTTAGGGGTTCTTATTGGAAAATTATTTAGAATACTCAAATAATGTATGTATAAAATACCTTGCGATTATCAAGATATACAGCTAAATATATCAAGAATTCAATATCAAAGTTGGCCTCACTGACCCTATAATTATAATATAATTTATAGCATCCTATAAAGTCTGTAATTAGAACTACTAATTAGAACTGGATATATTCACATCCAGTTATGATTGAAGCATGTCTAATAAACATTTCAGTAATTATTTTTGCATCCACTAAAATCAAAACCTAATAGAAACTGGCACCTGACAAAAGAAACCAGGAAAATGTAATGAGGGTCATACTTATTAATATGAGGGTAGTCTTAAAGATCTTAAAAAACTAGACGGCCAGTTTTTGACAGGAAGTAATGCAATATATATATAAATATATATTTTTTTATAAAGTTTCCATTTATGTATTAAATTTTTTGATGTCAAGTACCTAACAACATAATTACTCCTTTTATAAATATTTCAAAAATAAAATGTGTGTATATATTATAAAAAAAATAGCCTGCCCAGCATACGGAACAGTATCCAAGCTAAAAGTAAATAAGTATTAATATTAAGTTTTCATGAATTTATTTAGAAAGCAGATTGGTTCAGCATTTATTTTGGCTCAAAATGTAACAACCTACAGTTTATTGCCTGTCTAGGTGATGATGTCAGATACTTATGTTGACCTGATTCATCTTGGGCTGAAAATATATTCTATCTACAGTATGTTTTTGCTTTAGACTACAGGAAATATTTGCAAATGAGGCATCTATAAATAATGTTCAATATGTCTACCAACACCAATAAGTACATTGAACCTTGTTAGTTCATCTTCTGAAAGCAAAGAATTCTTTGAAAATTATTACATTAATTAAAGAAAGGGGTTTCAGAAAATCCTCAAGTGTTTTTTATTGATTAATCACAAATATCTGAGGACATTTCAGGATTTTTATATCACAATAAAATTCTTCAAGTATAAATAAAGTAGAAGTCAATAAACCCACAAGAAAAATTACTATGACTAGAGATCCTCTTTTTAATAGCAGGTCTACATCAAGTACAGAAAAAATTAGCCTTGGAAGGGAAGTGCTTGTTCAACATCTAATTTTAGAGAACATGAGTCAAGTTAACTTGGGACCATTTAAAGGTTAATCATTTTTTGAGTCTATTAATTTGGACTTTATTTAATTTTGGGTTCAGGTATTTTCTTACAGGAAATGATAACAATTTAAAATTATCTTGATATTTTTATGTATGAAAGCCTTTGGCCTTCATGCTACATGTTGCAATACAGACTGTTTTCTTTTCTAACTTTAAATGGTTTTAATTTAAAACAATTGAATATTTCAATTTATTAAGCACATACACAACATCCTAATGTATAAATTGTTGAGAATGTTTTGAACATTGTAAGGTCGTTCGCATAATGAAATGCCAGCAAGTGACTAACACTTGAACAAGTAGAAGTATATTAATCTTATAAGAGTAGTATTATCTACAACAAGTAGGGTATTTATAGCTTTTTTAAATTGATCATAGTCTTCAAGCACAAATTGAAAATTCTGTATTTATTCTACTTGCATCTACACTAATGTTATAAATAGAAAATATTTGTATTTTTGTTTGTAATGAATAAACTCTAAAACAAAAGGATAGGATCATTTAGGACAATTTTAAACATTCTTTCACCAGTTGTATGCTATATTATCAGGGATTGAAAACCTTTATAAATTACGGTACAGGAATCAAAGAATTTTGGTTACGTCTATGACTGCTGCCATGCTGGCACGCCCTTAATGTCTTTTATTCCGCCCTTAATGTCTCTTATTGGCTTTTATTTAGATATTTTATTTATTCGGGAAAACAAACAATTACACATTAAGGATTACAAAAAGATAGGATACAGAAATGATAGAAATGTGAAATCTACCACGTTCTCTACAGATACACAATGAGACAATTTGGTAAATCTTAAGACACGCGTTGTAAACAATAATAATAAAAAAGAAGAATATTAATAGTAAAATATTAAAATATCAGATATTGTTTACGTTTATTTTTTATTTCTGCCTGAGTATAGTTCTCGAATGTTTTTTGGTTGGTATATTGCCGTGTGCTAGCTGACGTATGGCTAATTTTCGTGTTGCGTAATGTGAATAATTTTGCAAAAAAAAATAAAACAATATACAATGTGGAGACTACCATACAACAAAAAAATTAAATACTGGCACTACTAATGCTTAAGAGTATTTTGGAACTGTCAAATAAATCCTAGATCCGAAATAAAAAAATGATTTTTCAAACAAATTAAATGTAATGTATGCCGGATCCACCCTAAGCCCATAAATTCCGTTTATCCAACTAGGCCTTGGGTGAATTCTCGGGCATACATTTCAGAATATCCACCTTAGGGTGGGTTTTTGGGGTGGATAAACGGAATAGCCCGAGCCGTCTATGGATTTTGCCGAGCTATAATGACTAAACTATTGAATATATATAATTGAATTTTTGTATACACAATGGGAACGTCATTATGGACACGCCATTTAATTTTTTGTTGTATTGTCGTCTCCACCTTGTATTTTATATAAAATATTTTTTTTCTAACTGAACAGACAGCTGTGCTGCTGGGGAGTTTGTTGCGCCACTTCTTCTTCCCAGCTAAAGCACTAGGAAGTGGTGAAGGGTGGGCGTTTTGAGGGACTGTCTTATGTAATTTTGACGTTCGAAAAGTACTGATTCTCAGCCTAGTTTGAATAAATGACTTTTGAATTTGACTATGGTTACCGCTATCTGGGTAACCAAGTAGAAGAAACATGTTAACCCTATTAGGTTACTGTTTTAATAGGTACCGATTACACACACACAGGCAATACGCGCCCTTTGACTAATGCCGACGGCACGTGTAAGATAGAGGTAACTTTTATTTCGGTAACCGGTATTAATACTGGTTGTATTCAATTTTAGGTAACCTTTTAAAAATATAAATGTCGTAACTGAAAAAATACCCGTGTTTCTCGTAACTGTTTCGGTCCCTGTTTATTATCACTGATACTGAATAACATAGGCTATAATTAATAAAGATATCACACGGGCGCAGCCGTTGGCGGAAGCTTTCATAATGTAGTTATTATATCATACATCTTATACCTATAGGTAATAAATATTCTTTACAATGTCTCGCACTGTACACAAGAGTTATTTAGAATGAAACTTTCATAATAGTAAAGTATGAATTGCCAATTCAATTACAAATTTTTCCTAACACAAAAATTATTTTCTGAAATAAATGCAATACATTTATTTCTGCTCTATGGAAATTTTCCTACTTTTTAGGGAAAAGTTTACTTGTTTGACAAAGTATTCAAGCCAAATGCAACCCAAGAAAAGGTCTACAATGAAGCTGCCAAGAGTATTGTGTCTGACGTACTGGCTGGTTACAACGGCACAATTTTTGCATATGGACAGACCAGTTCAGGAAAAACACATACTATGGAAGGTGTCATAGGTACGAGTATGTAGTGTCTATTAAATCTTAAACATCTAATTCATCTGCTTTAACTCATTTTTAATTCCTTATTTTTATGTTTTGCAGGGGATCCAGGGAAACAGGGTATTATTCCACGGATAGTAAATGATATATTCAATCATATTTATGCCATGGAAGAGAACTTGGAATTTCACATTAAAGTGTCATACTTTGAAATTTACATGGACAAGATCAGGGATTTGTTAGACGGTTGGGAACTCAACTATTTAATTCTTTACTATCTTGATATCTATGGCAAGAGTGTTCATGTCTGACTTGTAAAATGATTATTTTCAGTATCAAAAGTGAACCTCAGTGTTCATGAAGACAAAAACAGAGTCCCATTTGTCAAAGGTGCTACAGAGAGATTTGTGTCAAGTCCTGAAGAAGTGTTTGAGGTTATTGAGGAGGGAAAATCAAATCGACACATTGCAGTCACAAGTAAGTACTAAACATAGTTCAAAGTAGAAGTAAGTTGTAAATGTTCAGTTATTAACCAACACTTTTTACTACAGACATGAACGAACATTCATCTAGATCTCATTCCGTCTTCCTCATAAACGTTAAACAAGAAAACCTTGAGAATCAAAAGAAACTTTCGGGCAAGTTATATCTGGTGGATTTGGCTGGTTCTGAAAAGGTACTTATTATTCTAATACTCAAATTATGTTATTGAATCAACCTTCACTAGTTAATGCACATATTTATTACATTATTATATGAAAATATTATTTATTATTTTCCTGGTCCAGTAAACCATAAATCCTTATTTCGGAAAATGTTTTAACAGGTTTCTAAAACTGGTGCTGAAGGTACAGTCCTTGATGAAGCTAAAAATATTAACAAATCGCTATCGGCGTTGGGTAATGTCATTTCTGCATTGGCCGACGGAAACAAATCACATATACCGTACAGAGACTCAAAACTGACTCGTATCTTACAAGAGTCGCTCGGTGGTAACGCTAGGACTACGATCGTCATCTGTTGTTCCCCCGCATCGTTCAACGAGAGCGAGACCAAGAGTACACTTGACTTTGGTAAAAGGTATGTTGTAAAAGACAGAATTTTTTGCTTTACCAAACCAATGCCGTGCAGAAATAAGCTAATTTCAATATCAACACAACAGTCACCAATCAATTTTATAGAATCACCTGATGAACCCATAACATTTAGGAGAAAAAAAATGCATTAATGTTCCATATCTTTACTACTCTAGTTATAATTACATATACTACATTTAAATTTCCTTTGTAGAGCCAAAACCGTCAAGAATGTCGTCTGTGTCAACGAGGAGCTCACTGCTGAGGAATGGAAGCGCCGTTATGAGAGAGAAAAGGAGAAGGTGGGCAGGCTGAAGGGCAAGGTCAGTACCATAGCATAGCATTACATAGTAAAATGATTCAACAAAAGAATTCTTAATTCTCAATATTCAATGTATCAGGTCGAGAAACTGGAGGCAGAGTTGAACCGCTGGCGCTCGGGCGAGACCGTACGGATCGAGGAACAGGTTAACTTGCAAGAAATCGAGGCCGTCACTCCCGTTACGTCATTCATTGAAGAGAAACCACCTGCGGCGGTAAGCGATGATTCACTCTACGAACTATTGTAAACTAGAGCAAGTTATAGGAATCCATGTAACAAAGATGAATAGTTTGAAATTAATAACAACTATTGTTATTGGTGTAGGACACTCTTTTATTCTAAAGAATTTTCCATCTTGAAATTGTTTATGCATTATACATAATGTTCATTGACTTCCGAGTCCCATAAATTTCGAATAGAAGGTCATATACCGACCCTATTCGTGACGTCCTTCAAAAAGGTCAGGTGCGCAATATGCGCCGCCTGTGAGCATGTATCAATAGTTAGAAAGAAAGAAAATAAATTCATAGTTATCAAATGAAATTATAGTTTGGTACATAATAAATAACAAGCACTTTCTGTAGATTCTATTTGTGTATGTGTACACATGTTTTTATCTAACCTAGATTGTTTTTCTCAGCCGGTGCCAGTCGCCGTGTCTAGCGCAGTCGAAGATGCGGCAATGCAGGGCAAACTGGAAGCCCTGTACCAGCAACTGGACGACAAAGACGAGGAGATCAACCAGCACTCGCAGCTGGTGGAGAAACTCAAGGACCAGATGATGGAACAAGAGGAACTCATTGCTTGCACAAGGTAATGTATAAGCGGGGTAGAAAACTAAGAAGCATTGATTCTGTGTCGCGACGTCCGTGCTTATTCGGAAAAGCGAAGATTACCGAAGTGCATAACTTTTCTGGTTTACCTTTATTTGAATCAATGGATTTTCTCGTAACTGTTTTATGTTGATCTGTAATATTAAAATATTTATTTAAAAATATAAACTCAAACTCCATTTGTGCTTTGCCGCGGTTGGGTAAAATATAAATTTTTAGCAGTCATGCTGTGATGCATGATGCAACGTCATTTAGATTTGCGATTAACAAGGCGACATGTTTTCTACATACACTGATAAAAACGTGCTGATACCTGAAAATAGTTGCAACATTTATTTTGAGATTTTAATTTAGTCCGGAAATTAAAAATATTCTTAACTAACTTTTTAGACCTTTGTATCCTGCTTATGCATATGAAGATATCCATTTCGAAAAACAACGGTTTGAAAGTTTGTATGAAATGCCGTACGTCGTATTCATTTTAGAATCACAGATGCGGTTTTGTCCACCCGAATTCCACCAAAAGCAATAGCCGACTAGTCGGTCATAGTCGACCCGTGTCCAAATTATATTCATCCAACGAATGTTTTTTACAACAGACGCGACTACGAGGCCCTGCAAGGCGACATGAACCGCATCCAGCAGGAGAACGAAGCCGCTAAGGAGGAGGTCAAGGAAGTGCTGCAAGCTCTCGAGGAGCTCGCTGTCAACTACGACCAGAAGTCGCAGGAGGTCGACAGCAAGAGCCGCGAGTGCGACCAGATGTCCGAGGAGTTGCAGACCAAGCAGGTCAGTTGCAAGGATACAAGCATAAGAATTAGTTGTTATTAGAGTCCGACTGAATTTCGTTTGAATTATCGACAGAAATATCCATTTTCAGCATTTTTGGTTTTTTTTTTTTTTCAGAGAAATATTAAGTAGGTAGTAGCAATGATTTGCTGCTACCTACTTAATATTTTTCTTTTCATTTATTCAATGAAAATTGATAATAACATCAACTAACAGCACAATAACTGCGAAAATACGGAAAAAAAATGCTTTTTCTCGCATTTAACATCATTGTTTGTTTAATAATTATGTCTTTGAGAAAATTAAGTTTTGTGTGATTTAAGTTCAATCGGTTAAGTAGATTGACACTTCATTTCTACTTTTATCAAAGAAGAACCAACGGACAAAAAAAAATAAAAACATATTTGGTTTCCGGCCGAAATAAGAAACCTTTTCGGTCGGACTCTAGTTGTAATTGACATCAGCAGGTCATCAAAGGACTACGAAGTTGAACTAATATGGAGAACCTGAAGGTTGCTATGTTCTATACTAAAACATTTTCATGTTTCAGAGTGCCTTGGCCAGTGCGACGTCCGAACTCCAACAACTGCGCGACCTCTCAGCTCACCAACGCAAACGAATTGCCGAACTACTTACGAACCTTCTTCGAGATCTCGCAGAGATCGGAGCTGCTGTCGGAGGCTCCGAACTGGACTTTAAACTGAACGTGGACACTGTGGGCAAGTTGGAGGAAGAGTTCACGGTGGCACGTCTTCATATCAGCAAGATGAAGAGTGAGGTGAAGAACATCGTGCAGCGATGCCATTCACTTGAGTCTGCCAACATCGACGCTAACCAGAAGGTCAGTGAACATTGTACTCCCACATGTTATTGTTTTTCTTGTAGCAAAATATTACAATGAATTATTTACACTTACGCAACACCACTAATCGAGATAATATGTAGATGGAAACATTTTTGTCAGGCATAAACTGAATTTCTTTAACAGGAATAACCTCGCAAAACTTGTATCTTTCTTAATTAGATATCGATTCGTTCGATTTCTCGTCTTCTTCTTCTTGGTCGCGTACTTCATTACTGAAGGTCGTGTCCCTGAAAGGCCTTCCTGGCTTTATGGATGATGTTTTACCACTTTGTTCGGTTTTCTGCTTCTCAGGGCGAGTCCAGTGAGGGCGGTTACTTGGTCTGACCATCGGTTAGGTGATCGGCCGCGAAATCACTTTCCATCTACCTTGCCCATCACAATCAGCTTTTGAAGGTTTCCGGTTCTCGACGGGCAATGCGACCAAAGTAACCGAGAATCCTTTAGTAACAGATCGTGGATAGTCTATCTCTTATGCGTAGTTGTTCGAGAATAGATTTGTTCGTTCTCTTGGCGGTCCATGGTATGCGGAGCATCTTTCGCCAACACCACATCTCAAAAGCTTCTATCTTTTTCCGTTCTATTGCCCGAATCGTCCACGACGTTGAGCCGTAAAGGAATATCGAGAAAACCAGTGTCCGGACCGGTCTCATCTTGGTAACATTGGAGACCTTTCTGTCCTGCCAAATACGTGTCGGCTTACTCATCGTAGCTTTGGCGATTTGAGTCCTTCTCTTGATCTCCCTTTCGCTTCCTCTCTGGAGGTATATAATTTCGTTGACGTTTCTAGATCTACGAGTGGTTCCGTTCTGGAGAGTTTACCGGTTCTGTCGATGACCATGACATTTCTTTTCGACTTTTAGATAGTGAGTCCAACCAGTTTACTCTCGTATTCTACTCTGCGAAACATATCAGCTAGCTCCTTTTCTGAAGATGAAAAGAGTGTAGTGTCGTCCGCATATCTCAGCCCTCAGGTTGCTGATCTTTATTCCCCCAACAGAGACGCCTACCTCCCATTGTTTTAAGGCTTATCAAATAAATATCTCATAACTTATCTAACAATAAATAGGCAATTTTCTAAAATAACACTTGACAAAAAATTATATAGAAACGAGAATTTGATTCAATCCTCCTCCTAACAGATCGAGGAGTACGAACGCTCACTGGGCGAGTGCAGGCTCCTGATCTCTCAACACGAGGCGCGGTGCGCATCGCTCGCCGAGTCCATGCGGGAGGCCGAGAACAAGAAGCGACAGTTGGAGGAGGCCGCTGACGCTCTGCGCGAGGAATGCGCGCGTTTGCAGGTATGTGGCACACTATTTTTTTTGTATACATTAGCATAATACTGAAGTTTTCTGCCTCGCTACATAACATAGTCGGGCTATCATATTCCCACTATTGGGACACCAGGCTCCTCTCTGTGTGGCATAGTGTGGGCTGGTGGAGCCCCACTGCCCCACATTCCTGGCTCAGTAATGAGGACTATAATTTTTGTGCACACCAGTGGCGCGCCACTGGTGTGTAAGGTCCTGTCAGTACTTGTATTTGTTATGTTTTGGATATGTTATACGTACAAACTTCATGTAATATTTATATTATTATAGCTTAATAAAATTTCAAATGAATATTTATCATTATAATTGTTCCTAAAATTGAATTATTATGGTACTAAATTAGATCCTCACCTTTTACTTAAAGTCGAAAGGCATAAATCAGGAATGGCACAATCTTTTTAACAATCATGAATCCGCTATCAGTAAAAATCCGCTATAAAAAAGCCTGCTAACAGTAAACCTTCAGTGACTATGATATTTCTAGCGCCACTAGCGGCGATTTCAAACGTGATAGCTCTAAATGAAGATGTACCTATGTACACTACAATAGCCCAAAATCTATAAATATTTGCCTGTGTACAGGCCGCCGAGCGCGTGCAACTGGCAGCCGCCGAGCAGCGCGCCGACTCGCAGGTGCGCAGCGCGCTGGAGGCGCAGCTCGAGCAGCTGCGCAACGCGCACGCCACGCAGCTGTCCGCGCTGCGCGACGAGCTGGCCGCGCTGCAGCGGCACCACCAGGAGCTCAAGGAGTCAGTACCCACACTTATACACGTGTTTTGAACCGAACTCGTACTTCAACAATCTTGTTCTACATAATGTTATACTATTGCACGTAAAGCCGTCGGTCCTGCACCTGAAGGTCAGTTGCCGTAATTAGAAACGTTCAAAATCTTGTCGCAATCTCATCGAAGGGACAATCAGTGTCAAAAACAGCAATAGTCAGTATGAAGTTAGAAATATCTTTGACAGATTGAGACTGTTCATAGAATGTGAATGGTCTTAAAAATACGGAATTGCCCCTCTGATCTCTCTCTCTAGTGGTGTCGGATTGCCGTTCCATCGGGCTATGAGAGTAAAGGAGAAGGGAATGCACTTGTGTTTGTGGCTTGTGCACTATAATATTGTCTACGTAGTTAGCTAGTCTCCGTTGAGAATGGCCGCCTGTCCATAATTTGATCAGAAAGATACCTTGACTAACGTCACAAAGATATGAATAATACTCGTCAGGTAAACAAAATACTAAAGTGTATTTGTTTGTTTGCAGTACCTACCAGGAACTGACGCTGGCTCGCCAGCAACTACAGGACGACTACGAGAAACTGAAACGCGAGGAAGCCGACAAGTCCGCCAAACTCAAGGAACTCATGTTAGTGTCACGTTCACCGCGACGTACTCTCGATAAAGCCGATAAAGAGGTTGTCAATCAACAGATGGTATTGAAAGAGGAGGGCGATATCTTTAGGGATTACATCATATCGCCGAAGAGGGAGAAACTAGGATTTGCATACGGAATGGGCCTTGATATTGAAAAAGATTCCGCCAAAGAGGAGAAGTCGCTCTCGGCAATCCCCAAGTCCCCTGTCCCGCGCCACTCCTGCAACATCCACCCCCTCCAACTGCATCTACTTATATCTGTCACTATGATCCTACTCACCCATCGTTATCCACAAATTGTTGTTTTGGTTTAAGCTTCATTACATGTTTTCTGTGATATAAATGTGGATCTCTATACACCAGACAATATTTTTTGCAGTGCCTTTAATGACATGATCAGCAATTATTGAATAGAGAATCGGAATTGGTTTTAGTTGGCATGTTATTTTATTGAAAAATATGTCGAATGGGACCAGCTCAGATTACTAATTAAATTCTATGTATGGATTGCTGAATGAAATGTTAACTTTATCTCAGTTTATTAATTTAATGTGTGTGAGAGATCCATGTATTCATTTGATGTAATAATAACGATGCTACCACATCCGCAACTGGCTTACATTTTGAAGTATAGCAATAGTACAAAATACCTAGATCTGTTATAATGTAATGTGATGTAAGCCAGTTGTATTTATTGTTGTTTTGATATTCAAAACGATAAGTTCATATTTTTTTATGCATTTTTGACGCTTGGCTTTGAAGACTAATCATGACACTAGTCGATAAAGCATTAAATGCCTAGTCAATCATAGATTATTTAATAATTATTATTTTGCTTGTAAAACACTTAAAATATTTGGATGTTGTAGTTATTTGCTATATTGTAGCATGATCTATATTAACGTTCGTATTTATTAAGCATGAAGTTTTTCGTAAAAATACAGTAAATACTGTCGTAGTATAACTGAAGCTATTCTACATTTCGTTATGAATTATCGCGTTGTGATCAATTCGGTTGTTAATATAATATAGCGTAAATGAATGGTCGCGCCTTCGAAACTGGTATCAAGTCACACTGCCTTATTGCATTGTAAACAATGAGGTATTTGTACAGTTGCAAGTTTACCTCTACGGATTTCGTTTTAAAAACTGTTCCTAGATTTATTTACACTTGAAATAGCGTAAATTTAAAAATAAACCTTTAGTCGTTTGTTAGAACAGCTTGTATCGCTGTAATACGTAAATAATCAACTCATATTGTATAGATTCGTCGTTGATGCTTGCACAAATTATTAGTCGCAAATATATGAAGCAGCAAATTAGAATGATAACGTTGTAAAACAATATTTTCATGTAAATATAGATGTAAATAGCCCTGAGTGTTTGTATAGAGAGTCGGCGAGTAATATTTTTATCAAACTATTTTTTTATACAATTTGAAAACCGTTATAGCTAACTTCGCATGGATATTATCGTGTTTCGGAACAATAGTGTTCACCTTACTGTTAGTCCAAATAAGATCTCGTATACTTAATCAAAGTTATTAGAGGCTATTTAGATGATAGATATACGTAGGTATTTTAAAGTTATTGATAGACGACAGGCGATATGGAACCATTTAGTAATAATTTCATTTGAAACTGCAATGTCTGTTTTAAGGCATTTACTATTAAGATCCATTTTAGCATTCCTTCAAGCATTTACCACATAGGATTGAATCGCATTTAACTGATAATTTAACATTGCATGAAACATTTTTCATTCCACTCTAATACTGGCCATCAATTCAGTATTTGATTGCATTTTACCGCATTATATTGTTCCTAGTGTCCATGTCACTTTCCCTAGTCTATGTGCACTCAAACTGCCGAAGAGTGATTGTCGCCTCCATGTGTTTAAGATACCGTAATTAAAAACTTCTCAGTGTTTAAAACTATATAATTAAAGCTCATATTTTATGTGCATGTAACTTAAACACACCAGGCGTACCTTTGGTCTAGCAAGTTAATCGATGCAATATTTAGAACATTCCTATTTCAATACACACTTCTAGATTAAATTGCTTGAAAGAAGCGACAAAACGTATATGTGTTACACATTGTTATGATCGATGTAAGTACGATGTAGACGTAGTGCGAGGTCTTGTAACGCCTTACGCTTTTTACTTTTGAGTTATCATTTTATTCCGCACGTATCCCATTCATATTCATTCTGCCGAGGGTTGGCATTTTCTAAAACATTCGGCCTAAGTACAAGGAGCGGTGATGTATATGGATGGGTGCGTGCTGGGAGTTAGATAGCTCACATCTGTTCGCAGGTAATAAGGGGTGACCATTAACTATCATTGAATTCTTTAGTATTTTAAGTGTACTAATGAGAGACCTATTGTTATGTGTAGTCAAAGCGTGGAGCGGCGTGAACAAGCCCGCGCTGACCTCAAAGGATTGGAGGACACTGTGGCCAAGGAGCTGCAGACACTGCACAATCTGCGCAAATTATTTGTACAGGATCTGCAGGCGAGTACAATCAATATCGGAAACATATTGATATTTTTTTTATGAATCATTGTTTTTAACAGTATTGTATCGCGCAGGCAAGGATAAAGAAATCCAACAATTCGGAAGAAGGCGCCGAAGAAGAGGGCGGCTCGTTGGCTCAGAAGCAGAAGATATCGTTCTTGGAGAACAACTTGGAACAGCTCACCAAGGTGCACAAGCAACTTGTGCGCGACAATGCAGACCTGCGCTGCGAGGTGCCCAAGCTCGAGAAGCGTCTGCGAGCCACTATGGAGCGCGTCAAGGCGCTGGAAACGGCACTCAAGGTACATTTTATTATTCAAACTCGAAAGCATTTATTTTACCATTTACAGGCACTTGAATTGTGAAACATGAAGCTATTTGCCCATTTCAAAGCGTAGTAAGTTCCTATGGAGAAGAATGAACAAGAAACTTCTCAAGGACACTCTTTTAAATCAACCATTAGAGAAAAACATTGCTTGCTGGTTACGCGCATTACTGCGGATTTCGATTACATCGATGTGCTAGATATTTTTCTGGTACAACCTATTGCGCTTTTTACTATTTCTGTTAATTATATCTCTGGTGCTTGTGAACTTTATTGCACCTGACAGACATTTTTCGTTTATCAAGACTTAGGTCCTAATCTTGTACAGAGTATTTATTAAGATTTTTAACTAATTATTTTATGTGTTTGGTTTGCAGGAGGCAAAGGACGGCGCCATGCGTGATCGCAAGAGATATCAATTTGAAGTCGATAGAATTAAAGAGGCTGTGCGTGCTAAGAACCTCGCACGGCGAGGCCCACAAGCACAAATTGGTAAGTAAAGTTTTAAATTGATATCATGCATTGTTCGTGTTTTACGTCAGAAAATAAATATACTCTATTGTGTGACAAGGGATAACAAATATTAACATTACTATTTTTCCAGCGAAACCCATCCGTGCTGGCGGTGGGCACCTAGTGGGCGGCGGAGCGCCCGGCGTGGTGCGGCCTGCGCCCGCGCAAGATATCAAACGGAAGTCTATCATTGTGGGCGCGCGAGGTAAATATACTTGAAAATATATATCTACCCGTCGTAACAATTAATGAAAATTCATTACTAAATAATATAATTATAAATAATAAAAATTTATGCATTTGTTACAGATGAAAGTTGAAGAGATAGCCGTTACATCATAGAGAATTTAAATGAAACTTCATAGATGTACCTTACAGGGGCGACGAAATTAATTCTTTTAAAATCATAACCATTATTATAACTATGTGTTTATGGAAAGCCTAATAATAAGTGCAACAAAAAAAATATGAAAAATATTGGTAGTATTCTCTTAGGCTTAATGTTTTGAGCTACCTAATATTAAAGTCTATAAGTGCACATGGATTTAGAACAGTTAATAGCTTTCTGCGATATAATATATCAGGTTTCATATAAATTCGATATAGTACCAGTTCTAAAATAAAAGTATTACGGTTTGAGCAGACCGAAGCTTCAATGGTCTTTTGATGTTGCTATTTTTAAATCAGATATAATATTTTTATGAAATGACAAAAAGTATTAATTTAGTTTCTCATTATGGATGCTTAAACTCGATTAAATGTTCGATGAACTTAGAGATTATTTATCTGCTTGAGAAAGAAATGCGGCAAACTGAGACGTGAGCAATCATTCAGTACAAAGACATACCGAGCCAGTTACCAATTTGTGTGAAATAGACGGGATCATGTTCTCATTTCTTTCTCATATGGATATAAAACAATGATTTCCAAGATGCAATATCTCGTTATCTTTAAGAATATGCTGTGAATTAATTGCAGAATTGCATATGCTGCCGCACAAATAAAATAAAAACAAAAAAAGTAAAAAAAAAATATTAAATAATATGTATGTTACTGTCGGCGTTGTTATCAATTCCACGTGTGGTGGCAAATGCAGAGCAGTGTACATCTTCAATGTGTAGTTGTAGTTTAAGCTTCTTTAATATATATATTTTTATATATTGTGATAAGCGTTGATATGCCGACATGCGAGCATTTATTTAGTTAACGAAACGAAAACCTTTGGTAATGTTCACAAGGTGTCATGGGTGATAACGAGAAGGTTCATAACTATTCAGATACATAAAGCTTCAGGTATCCGCTCATACCCGGTGAGTTTGCATTGGTTTCACGTGCGTGTGCCTGGACGACTTGCTACTACAAGCAAGTTCACCGTCACTAGGCACGGTCTGCGCCAGATTGACTTGCGATTCGATATTAGTGGGTGATTTTTGTATTCAATCATGAATATGAAAATCTCTTTCAACTAATCACATTTAGCTCCAGTGACTTGTAATATTAAACTGTAACAGTACGTTTGTTACTGCTTATGAAACATAATAATACACACACATAGTTGTTGCATATTGTAGGTTATCATTCATTGCACCTTTCGCTTAGTCCCTCCTACTGCGCGTCACCTTCACGTTAGCTTGTGAGCTGTGATGTTTTTTAGCAAATATTTTACTTTTGTATTGCGTCTTTCTTGTAACTGTCTCAGTAGTAATTTTAGTCACTAAGTTACAATATCGGCTCTTATAATATAGTCCGTAACAATTAAGAAAGTATATTTTTAATTAAATGTATGGCATATTTCACTTCGGATCATCGTCTGATATCTGTACACATGAGAAATAAATAAACTTTGGAAAAATAACAGCGTCTAACATAGTATGTTTGATTGGTTAATAAAGTTCTCTATTTGCTTTAGGATGCATCAGCTTCGCAGTAGATCTGTAACTTATATAAGTACTTATGAATTAATCACGGCGGATCGCAGTCCAGTATAGGCTTGCTGCATCTAGACACGGAGCAGTGTAGTGCCCATGTGGCTGCGTCCTATGAGGAGTTATGGAACTATAGCCGACCCAATGTTCACAAAACCAAAGATGAATCACAAGTTTTAGATTTATTGTTCGAGATTACTTACCAGCTGAAATTTAATGTAAGCCCCGAATTACTCAATGGTTCCAAAGCTCCTTAGTGTGTTGCAATACATTTATATCGTTTAGATGTAAAGTTGTAGTAAATTATTTCACACTTAATTTAGGTACATGATTTTTATCATATTTTATTTATTGTATTACATAAAACTAAATTATGTCGTTTTTTTTTCACTTGTGAAGTGTAATAAATGCGCTTTTTATATACCTCTAGTTACATTATTTTAAAATCATGATCAAATACCATATATTTTGCATTCAAAATTAGAGATGCCTACAAAGATGCATTCCACGAGGAAAGCACATTGTATCTTTGTTAATCTTTAAGATAGTTGTTTTGTTAAAATGTAGTTAAAGAGGCTATCCTCGGTTTCCACTCGCCTGTTGCATAGATAGCTCTAGCCGGAGGTCGACGCGCCTCGGCCGCGCCCGAAGGTGGGCAACCCCAAACCGACAGGCTTGCCTTTGCACCAAGTGATTTAGTTTGTATTGACATCTTTTGTATCATGTATTTTAATATATGGAAAATTCTCAGAAAGAGTGTTTTCTTGATTTTTTTTATTTATTATGAAAATAAAATCATGAATTTATTTGCTAAAGAGTTTTTTATTGAACTCGACCTTATTGACATATTGTATAGTAATTAATGCCACTGCTGATACTGTTTTATGACTACTAAGACTTTTATACAAAATGTTGCGAGTTTGCAGAGTACCTACTCCTCCTAGGCCAGTTGTCGGCATGAGCCAAATATTAATACCATAACGACGTGTGACTGACCCTGGCATGGCCACCATCAGGGATATTAATTTTGATAACACAAAAAAAAAAATCGCTTATTAGTCGAAATTTCTCGCCAAAGAATTTGTCGGTCACTGGGTCCAAACTCCAAGAGCTAGATCGAAGATTTTTCATACACTTTTCAATCTAGCTCTTGGACTATACCTTATAAATTGAACTCATTATTATCTTCTAAACTAAGACCAGACTAAATCTGTGACTTGTCGAAAAATTACCGACAAAATATGGGAGAAAACAGATCTTCGCCAGGTGCCCTAGCTTTTGAGATTCAATTGGGCCAAGCTGCCAAAAGCCATAAAACTGAATACCTAACTCTCACTCTCACTCATCGACATTTGTACAGTGCCACAATCTATAGAGGCCAAAGAGCCGCAGTTTGCCGACCACTGTCCTAGGCGATTATTTGAAAGTTATTGGGCACACAATGAAAACACACTAGGGATCTCGTGCACTAGACGGCTACGATGACTTTTGGTCGCACCGACCACTATTGAAACCGGCCAGTTGGCCGATGCGACCAAATGTGCGATTCATATCGAAATGAAATGAAATTGTTTATTATGTAAATAGAATATCGGAATTACTTTTACACGTTATATTATAAAATAAGCTAGATGAGTTCAACGTTTCCTATCTGACTACTTGAGAAGAAAGGCCGAAACAAACTCAGAGGTCAGTCTCTTTTAAAGTCCAGTCATAATCTTGGTCAGGCCACACCACATGAGGACCATGTAGATAAGTGTCTGAAATATAAATGGTCTTTTGAGGAAAGAACCACACAGGATTGAGTGGACCTGTCCATCAGTGTGTCATTTGTCAGTAATCGTGGAGCTCAACTCAGAACTTAAGAAGCTCAATTGGGCAATTATCAGTTTCTATAAATTGTGTAGTGCAGTGGAAAGATGGATAGGTTTTGTCTGTATACCAAATACCTTGTTCGACTGTACCAGAGATCACAGGATCACGAGATGAGAAGAAATTACACGAATTCGCACGCACGCACACTACGTAATAGGGGCGTATAGGGTGTTGCGCTTAAAAACCTTTTCATATGAATTCATATTAGGTATTATAAATGCCATTATAAATTAATGTCATCGCCCATTATAACAGCACCGCACCAGCACGGTAGTGCCCGGCACCGCTTCGGAAGATCTAGTCGTCAACGCGCCGTAAGCCAGGCGACTGCGAGTCGTCAACGCGCCGTAAGCAAGGCGACGGCTAGTCGCCAACGCGCCGTCAGCAAGGCGTCCGCTCGCCGCCGGCACGCCACCGGTGAGGTAACAGCTTATTGTTTATTCACAAGCAAGGCGTCACCCGTATTTAAGTGTATTATCTATGGGCGTCACCGCGCGGACGGCGAGCGGGCTCCTCGCTTGAAGCGTGCTGTCGACGCGCCGTGCCGGCGAGCCGTTCGCTATTTTGTATAGCCATCGTAAAATAGACTTTAATGCGTTTGACTTAAAATCCTAACTTGATTGACAAGTTATTTGCCGTGTCGGAGCCGTGCTGCTATAATGAGCGATGACCTTTACTCTTGTATGTAACCTTTCCATGACCTGGGTTAGGACTCTTAGGACATAGGATACTTCTTATCCTGGTAGTATGTTGCCGTGGACTCTAGGCTAAATGATAACAGCCGCACGGGTCGATTGAAGGTTAAGCTACGCTTGCTGCGGTCGGTTCGTGGATGGGTGACAATACATTACTTATGCGAAACCAATCCATGCCTCGGATTAGTCCCGGCTGTCATTCGCAGATCTTTGTCAGTCTTTATAATATCGAAGCCCCAAAGTCTGACGAACCACTCGAACCAGTCTTATCAAGGGGTTTGGTGTCACAAAGTAACTGCAGGGTTGTGGAGGTCAGATAGGCAGTCGCTTCATGTAAAATACTGGTATTCAGTTGCATGCGGTTAGACTGGAAGCCGACCCCAAAATAGTCGGGAAACTGCTAGGAAGATTGTTTGACTGAATACGTCAGAGAAAGGAAATAAAATACGTCATCTGTATGTATTGTGGTTTACTGATACATAACAGTTCTACATCCTAAATAACATGTATAAAATATTCATTACATTTGCTTGTGTAGCTCATTACGGAAACCTAGAGATTATGTACGTAGCAAGTTATTTGGATGTAAAATATATTGTGTTCTACAATAAATAAATAAGTCTTTATTGCAGACCACAATAAACACACTATAATACAATTTCATTTTAATAAGTATCTTATATTATTCTAATAATACATCATAAAATAATACCTCCAAAACAGCTATTTGCTACATAGAACAGCTCTAGGTTCCCAACAATGAACAATATAATTATACAATACACTTACACATTTTTATAAATTCCATTTTTATTTACATAATTTTATTATCTTTGTTTAAGATCGGCTTCTTTAGTAAGCAAATATAAATAACAAGCCCGAAAAAAACCTATGATTACGGTATACTAGTCAATCTTCTATACATACAACATTTCATTTCTAACATAAAAATAAATTATAATTTATTGTAGTGTTGATATCTTTAGCGTTACTGTGCATAATATCTAAAATGTCAAGTTATCTTAGAAAGTGATCTAGAATGTACTCATTTGTTTGAAAACTTTACGGCCTGTTTCACCACCTACGTAAGTTTCGGAGTTCACCTATAAGTAAGATCTGAGTCTGACAGACATGGGCGCCTGGTAAGTTTATTTTCAGGGGGGTGCATCTTCAGCTCCACGAAGCGAGCTCGATCATTTTTGCACTTCACCTCGGTTATGTGAGGTTATCGTATGTCCATTCAAGCGAGGAATAACTGTGTCGACTTCTGTAGAAAAGCTTAACAAGACATTTAGGATGCAAGAGCGTGTGAAGCGAGCTAGATAATTTTTGCATGTCGTCTCGAATCGGACCAGTAGTTCCTGAGATTAGCGCGTTCAAGCAAACAAACAACTCTTCAGCTTTATATATTAAAGTACTAGCTTTCGCCCGCGGCTGCGCCCGCGTGGATGTCGTAAAATATATCACGGGAACGCACTACCGGGATTACGTACGTAATAGCCGAGAAAAAAGTCATTGACTCTTACCGCTGCGCCCGCGTAGCTGTCAACAATAATTATTTTGTTACGCGTAATTTTGAATCTGTGATATCTTTAAAACTATTCATTTAAAATTATATGATGTCAAGGCATATTTTAATCTAAATTAAATGCCCAATTTAAATAACTTATTTTATTGGATAAAGATTTAATATAATACCGGTCAAAATAGCTTCGAAAATAACAATGAAATTTTTATCAAATTCTGAAAGATAATAATGGTTACTGTGGGTAATCCTTAGAAGATAGACATATGCCATCGCGGAGTTTTTTGTTGAACTTTTTAAGATGAACCATTCTTTAGAACATAATTTTTATGTATCTTTTAGGGTTTACGCGGCGCACGCCAGTAAAGCTCCCAGTCGGCATGTTTTTTTCCGACATCTTTATCAATAATCGTCATATTACAGCCAATTTACACAAAACCTTAATAAATTATACACTCAAACCTTCCGCATGAATCAGTTCGTCCATTGGTGAAAACCGTTTGAAAATCCAGTTTAGAGTTTATCGCGTTCAAACACACAGACTCGGCGGGGGCTTTGTTTTATAATATGAAAGGAGGATAGAGTATAGATTTTGAAGCCAGGGACGTACAAGTGCACCCACCCTCTTGTACCCCACTCCGCTCATGCTGACAGACCATCATCATCATCAGCCGAAAGAACTGCACTGCTGGATATAAGCCACCAAGCACCGCCGCGCCACTTCGACCGGTTCTGTGCTTCTCGCATCCAGCGGATTCCTGCGGCCTTCACAATGTCATCGATCCCTCTTGTTTGCCGGCTATGAATGATCTGACAGATCGTTTCATACAAATCCTGTTCTTTTCTTGAATTTATCTGACGGATAGTGACTATCCGGAAACTGGGAAACAGGACCTTATACGTATTTACGAAAGCAGATTGGCATTAAAGTGCATTGTATGAAGAAATAGAATCATTCGATTGTTGGCGATCTAGTGTGTTATTTAAACCATTCTCCTTAGCAGTAGATGAAGTTCTGTAACAAAAAAAAATAAAAGAATTAACATAAATATTGATGTTGGTATGGCCGTATGGCAGAACAAGCTTTAGGGTGTGTGACTGTCGTGCAGTTACGAATGACAGAAAGAGAGGCAAAAAGCCGAAATTTTACTATACGCGATACACCACATAAACTGCCTCGTTCGATATGAAGGTGTTGCGCAGCGACTACCCACAGGTGTAGTTCAATTTGCGTTCGGCACTTGTCGTGACAACACCTCATGTCAGCGTTCGCAACAAGTCAATCGTCATACGCCTCGTTGAGGGGTAAAACACGTGTCGATTTCTCACAGGGTTCTTTAGGACTCTTTAAGAACAGTTTAGCGGACTAGGTTACTAAATATACGTCGTCTATTGCAGTTTATGAAGGTGTTGTATACGAACCCAAAGAAAGGTAGCAACGTGATGAGTTGTGCGCGGTTGGTGCAATCCCTAAGTTCTGGAAGCACGAGTAGTATATGTCGCAGATACGCCTGGAGAGCCACTCGCCGTTGTTCAACTAAATGAGCGTCCTATAACAGAGAAATACATTTCATGTATGCTTGTTCCACCGTAGACCCCATCCAGCGCTTATCTATCTTCAGCGGATATCGAGGACAGGAGCAGGCCAATTAGCCAAAAAAAAAAGATCAATATGAATATTGTGTTGTTTTAAAAAATCGAGAAAAAGCATTTATACTACAACCGCAACCGGACTACTTTTCACCCTTTAGCCCTTGGTAATAAGGTTGATTGTGCATTTATTCGAGGTATATAATTTTTTTTTTTCAGGTTTTTGGTCTTGTGAAAATACTTCACTTACCCGTTTTCGTAAAGTTTTCTTTGGAGGAAACTTATATGTCGCTATATCAGGATGACATTTTCTTAGCTGCATGTGTAGTTCGTGAAACTTAGCGTATCTATGATAAACGTTCCACTCCTCTTGTCCTATCTTCAGGTAGATCTGAAAATCATATATTCAAGTTAGAACATCACAAACACTATTACAGCCGACCCAGGTTGTCACTGTTATTTTTAACTTTATCTCAATCACCGCAAGTTCAATGTTTGTTTAGCAGTGACAAAAGCTCTGAGCCGCGCGTCGCCATTTCTGCGCCGGCCCTAGGATTCGTGCATAGGTGTAAAAAGCGTCAATTTACCTGATAAACATGATATGAATGTGTTTTCTTGCCAACCAGGAATGCGCTGGGTATGTGAGCTTTAACATTAGACTCGGGGTAATCCAACACTTCCATAGCCGATATACTCTCATATTCTTTGAGTCGCTTCTGCAGATATGTATTGAACTCCATTAGCTCGGCGTGCATCTCGGCCACCTACAAATATAATTATGTGCAATCAACCGCATGTCCAGAAGCAATTTGTTAACGGCACCTTTATTTCGAGGCAGTAAGAGCGATTTTCGTATTTCAAGTGTTATTAATGACGCGTTTACCTGGACTAGTTTCCTTTCATACTGATCAACTTCCGCATTATCTCCGGATTCGTGTTTTAAGGCCTTCCCAATTTCAACAGCCGACATGTATTGACGCAACTGGTCTTTCAATCGGTCATTTTCTCTAAAAAATAAAACATTTATTAAAACTGATAAATAAAAATTGCCTCGACCACACCGTTAGTATGTATTCTGAAGATATGTTGTCCTACGGTACTACAACTACATGTTATACTTACTTGCTCAGATCTAGTACTACATTTTCCAACTTCTTAATTTTTTCCTTATTTTTTACTTCCATTTGGGTGAATTTCATTTGCAAATTTAAATACTCTTTTTCCTTATTTTCTAAAATAAAACTTAGTGTCTTATCCTCGGGTACCGCTTCGTCTTCTGTAAAACAAAGCTCTAAGCATGAAGTACTGCCATCAATACTTCCTGCAATCTCTTCACTGTCACTTTCAGATATTTTTAAATTATTTATACTTAATTCAGAAACATCGTCTTTTATAACGTTGTGTACATCAATACTGTTTGAAGATGAGAATATTTCCTTTGCACATTCTGATAGTTTTGACAGAATTTGGGAAGGGCTGTCCATAGCTTTGACACTGTCTGGAAAGAAGTGTCTCAGACTGCTCTTGTATTCTGAGCTACTGGGTTCACTACTCGAAGCAGCCTGAGAAACTATTTTAGGATCTGGTGAATTGAGGCAAGTCGCCGGCGCACTGTTCCATGCGGAGTTATCTCCTTGTTCTGCAGCTCCAAGAGATTTTCTTTTATTTGCATTTAGATTTTTCTGTTCATTTTTATCAAAAGATATAACTTGGCGCAAAGGCCTTCGCTTTAAATTACTCGATGATTTCACGGGCATTGGCAAAGGTATCACATGTTCTGCTTTGTTCGGATGATTAGCTTGTTGTGAGTCATTCAACTCTGGTCTGTCAATTGATAACGCAAACAAGACTGTTGATAAACCTGAAATAGTAAATACAAATTATTATTAGTATTTTATTTATTTTCAAATGCCTCGTTGGTCTAGCAGTCGCAAGCGCTACTGCTGAGCATGACAATGGTTCAATTCCCAGGTCGGGCAAAGTGTTATTGCTGGGATTTTTCCATCAAGGATTTCTCAGTAGCAGCCCAGAGTTTGGATTTGCCTGGTTGGTGGCAATGAATGACATAATGAAATGACATAAACTTAACTGGCGAAAAGTGGCTGTACTATGGGTGCACCTCTGCTTAACCTTTCGGGAATTACAGGCGTGATGAAATCTTATCTTTTTTTTTTTATAAAATAATATGCTCATGTAAATTGTCATGAGCTTTGCATAAGGGGCAACAGGGTAAAACAAAACAGGGTATTAAAAACGGTACAGTGTTTAAACAGGGTATTAAAAACAAAACTTATATCATGCATTAAAATGAATTATGATAAATATTTAACCTGCAGCCATGCTTGGAAGAAGATGACATGTATCAGGATCTCTGACCAGTGCCCCTTCCTCATAATATTCCATTAGCAGACCATGAGCTACCCAGCTTTGAAGATACCTGATAAAAAATAAGAAAAAAATGGAAAAATAATTCAGATATTTTTATTGTTTTTGTCTCCTTGAAATATTTACCTGTCAAGAGATCTCTCATTCAGAGTTGCTCTGAGAAAAGCTCTGAAATATCCTAGTGGTGTGTTGATATTCGTGAGAATTTTAAACCTTTCCTTTTCATGTTTAGTTAGATGTAGGCAAGTGTAACTCCAAAGAGAGTTGCCTGAAACAAAATAATACTTACAATAAGTTTCCATTGACACCTTGTTTTTAAAAAAAAGTAAGTAAATATAATTGCATTATGTTACTGAAAGCCAAACTATTTCCGAGGATATTTTTTTATCATATAACATTATCTTACCAACATTAACAATATTAAAAGTGAAGTTTAAACCTGCTGTAACCAAATTCTGAATGGCCGAGTTTGATAAATTAGTTCTAATGCCATGGCTAAGCAATTTCTCCCATTTTTCGCATAGTTGTGCTATTCTGAAATAATCACCTAGTTAATTTATTATATTTGCTTTAACATTCACAGTTACTTAATAGAGCTAAATTTTATTTTGATCACCTTATATCATCTTCTGTTGCTAACTCAGATTTTCCTCCAAAACGTGTTTGACAATTTTGTACACAGTTTTGTAGTTCCTGATAAATGTTTTTACCATTTTCAATCCTTTTCTTTAACTCCTCTCTATTGTCTATAGCATTAGCTATTGTGTTTAGTATCTTGCTATTCTGAAAAATAAATAGGTAATTTTATCTTCAGTTGATTTTTTCCTGTGTGAATAAGTAACACAGGAAACAATAAGTAAACAAAATCGTTTTAAATTACAGTATAATTTGTTAAACTGCAAACAATTTTGATTACATTTTTTTTGTAACAAGCTAATAAAATATACCTAATAATAATAATTGAATGGTTTCTTACTAATCACATTTCTTGGTGAATGTTATTTATAGCCAATAACCATCAGATAATTGATGTGGTATTTAAGTCTTCATACTTCCATAACACTTGCTGTTGGTGGTTGCATCAGAGGTCGTCCATAAATCACGTAAGGCTCGCAAGGGGGGTAGGGGGTTCGGAAAAAATCACGAAATATTACAAGGGGGAGGGTGTAGTGAGATATGACGTGTATTAATTTTTTCGTTAAACGCGCATTTCTAAACCGAAAAGCGGCCACCCAAATAAAATATTTTTCTCTCTTTCTGTTTAGAATTTAAATATTCTGCAATTTTTTAAGATTTTAACTCCCAATAAATACATGTGACTTGGGTAGGGGCAGAGGGATTAGTGTAAAACCTCACCATATATCACCAGGGGGGAGGAGTAGTTAAAAAGCATGGACTTACTATACAAACAGGACTGAGCTCTTATACCAAAAATACGAGCAGAGAGAGATAATGTATACCGAGGCTGTTTATCTCTTTCTAATAGGGTGACCAAACATTGCTATAACAACCAGGGAAGTTCATTTTGAAATAATTTGTGTCCGGTTGACACTAAATGATTTCAAATTATTGATATGTTACAAAAATGTTGAAATTAAGTTACTAAGAATATTGAACTTGCGAAATAGTGAACTTAAAATGCGTTAAGCGTCTCCACAAAACAACAGAACGCCATGACACTACACATGACACCATTGATTGTCAGATTTTATTGTTACCAGAGTAATTTTATGATACCTACCAAACAATTAAATTATTTTGATTATTATATTTAAATAAATGATTTACTTTATGTACAGATTGTAAAAATATAAATAAAATGATCTAAAAGCTAAAAATATTTATATGTTACTAATTTCACTTGCAGTTACAGTGTAAGTGTAATATTTTCTACCCATGTTTCTACCATCTTTAACATTTTTATCTTTTGGCAATTGAGAAAAAGGGACAGCAGCCTCGGCTCGGCTATCTCTCTCGGCTCGTTTTGCCTCGGCTAAGATGCTTAACAAAAGTAAACCTAAGGTCCACTGCTTATGGCTCATTTTTGTATGATACGATTTTCGGAGAGCTCAGTCCTGTTTGTATAATAAGTCCATGTTAAAAAGTTGCTAAAAAACATCATGTGATTAATGGACAACCCCTAATAATTGTGGGCTGGCTACAATTCAAGAACCCACTATTTTAACACATACAGAATAATGACATAATAATGATTATCCTATAATGTTTACTGAAGACTCCACATTCTATTATACTATACTCCACTGCTATCTTACAATAACTAACTACCATTGGAGTTTGTTGGACTATCCAAATTAAATTCTTGATAGAAATATTGAGCACATTATCGTATGTTGTAAGGATAACATAATTATTCACATTTAAGGCCTGTATTACAGAACCTCACAAAAACTCAAATTATTACTTAAAACTGGTTTAAAGTCTTTTGATTGGTTGAAACTAGTTTCACTAGATCAACTCTGATTTGTAATCTCCTACAGATTTGCTAATCAGAAACTTGATGATGCTTTCAGAAACAAATAAAAAATTTGTTAACAGAGGTACACTATGCACTAAGCTGTCTCAAATCATTCATGTTCTATGTTATAGGCTTTGGTTTCCGCACTTAGTCCGTTAGGTGGACCATTGTGCATGGGTCTCAAATCATTACAATGCTACATACAGCTATGAAGCTGTATGTACAACACCAACCAACACCAACAACAGTATTCTAAGGACCAAATCGTCAAGGACCAAATCAATGACGATTTGGTCCTTAGAATATTGTTTGGGTGTTTAATGCCCCCTAAGATGATCCACCAACCAATGTTGGAAAAGTGCACCATTTTTACTATTAGGTCCACTTACATCAAAGCATGACTAACAAAGCATGGAGATTGGACAAACACACAAGGAGTTATCAAGTAGGTATGTTATTAAGATAACTGCTAGCTTTTAAAAAGATGGATGTTTATAGTTTGTAAGTCATCTACTCGTATAGCGAGCATTTTAAACCGTTAGCAAGCCTTCTTCTAACTAAATAAATGGTTATTTATTTTTGAACTGTATGTAAGTGAAGTGGGTAGGTATTCATGTAACTTCGGTTTAAAACTTGAATACGACAATTTGTATACTCTTGAATGTTTGCGTGTAAAATTAGTTACGAGCTTTTATTCCTAAAAAACAATTGTGTGAAGTAAACATTAATTTAAATCATACTTAATCGTAATTACATTAGTGAGCGACAGTGGTCATTTCTTACCATGTTATTGGGCCCCCGTAACTCATAACAATAATAGAAATTCAGATAATCAATTCTAACACATATTCTTACAAATTCTATTAATTAACTACAAGTTACTTTTAAAGGTAAACATTATTTATTTTTGACTTTCGTTGTACATAAATTTGTCTGACAGACAATTTCAAATTGTCAATTTGTAATTTTGAAGGATGACATCTTGCTTGCTTTGCTTTGACAACATGACTCATGACCACAGACTACAATTATATATAGGGTATAGATGGGCAGCTCTCTACTTTTTCTGGTGACAGCACGAGTCGCCATCTAGTTTCTAGATACCCGAAACTATTACGTATGTGTGTGTATATATATTTATACACACACACACATATAGATTTTAGGGTTGAATTTTTTTATCACCAACAGAATGATAATACCGATTGAAATTGGTACTCTTTGGATTATATTATACATACCGTTGCTGCACTGGACGTTGGAAGGTCCTGGTTTCGGAAAACGATGTTCGGCGATTGTCTTACCATTGCCGAATATTGTGCTGTGATGCAATGTATTTTCACATTTTCGAATAATGTGGTATCCAGAGACGCGGAGTCTCGATGCAAAGTCGGAAAATAGTCAACTCGACGCACTTTGAATGGAAAATCACACGAAATACTGGAAAAAGGACAACAAACACAAATTAACACACCGTTTGATAAAAATTCACAAGACAAAAAGCGTCAATTTCGGACAGGAGTCTTTATCTCGTTATTATTGAATTCCCAACACATCTCTATCTCACAATTAAAAAAGCAATAAACAAACCGGCATAAAACACAAAAACTGCAGTTGAAAAGCAGAAAAAATATTTTTTCTGCCGATTTTCGTTAGGTAGGTAGGTAAATTGAAAAATGACATGACAATGATAAAAGTTGCCATCACCTAAAAATATGAGTCCGGTATCATCATTTTATATGGCAAGTAATGGCAACACAGTCCTTTTAATTGGGGTAGCTAAGGCATAGATGGCGCTCTGCTCAATAAAAAAATTGAAATTTCTGAATGTTCCTAGTTGCCATAGCATGCTCATGACAACCCCACAGAACATGTACTCAACCCTGTTCCTGCTTGATTTTTTAACAGCAATGGCCAATTTGGTCCCTAAAAAAAGGTTAAATGCTCTAAGCTAAAAAACAAGAGTTTGTTACCGAAATGGGACTGTTACCATGAATCATATTGTTAATGTAATCATTGGCAATCATAAATGTATTTTGAAAAGTAGGGAAAAAAACATTACCCTCCTTCTGGGGCAGTCGGGTAAAAAAGGGGCGATAGACGTGCGAGCAACTACGCGGTCTTATTGCTTATGGGTTGGTGACCTTACTCGCCGTGTGTCACTCTAAGTACGCGCACTTTAAAACCGCCGAGTAAGTTCGCCGGCGATCCATCAGATTTGCCCTTACTCAGCCCGCCTTGCTTCGTAGTTTCGTACGTCTGTCATCAACGTGAGTTGCGACTTGCGAGCCAGCATTTTGATTCGTCATTTGTGTACAATGTATGTTTAGTTTGGTTCAGAAAATTCGAAATCATCGCGATATAGTGTGAGAAAGCTTCACGTGTGTCACCGACGGCGAGCCGAGTAAGTTGGCCAACTTAAAAACCGCGGTCCTTAAGTACGCATGTCTATCACCCACTTTATGGCTCGGTGACCTTGCTCGCCCGTGTGGCACACTAAATACGCGCACTTGAAACCGCCGAGTAAGGACATCGCTCATTACATCAGCACGGCTCCAACACGGCAAATAAGTTGTCATTCAAGTTAGGATTTTAATGCATTAAAGTCTATTTTACGATGGCTATGCAGAAAAGTAGACGGCTCGCCGGCAGTGAGCGGCCCGCGAGTCGTCACACGTCACGCCGAGCACGCTTCAAGCGAGGAGTCCGCTCGCCGGCGCCTCGCCGTCCGCGCGGTGACGCCAATGACAAGACAATGTATATAAAGTTTAGTATTCTATGAAATTACGTCAACCGCTCAGCGCTGACATCTGATTTTCACTGTCAGCGCTGACGGTCAGCGTGCGGTCAGCGTGACTCTAAAATCAGCTTTACGGCACGTTGGCGACTAGCGGTCATCTTGCATACGACGCGTTGACGTATAGATTTTTCGAGGCGCGGTGTTATTGCACTGGAGCGGTGCTGTTATAAATTATATAATGGGCCATGACATTTAGTTCGCCGGTGATCCAACAGGTTTGAAATTTTGCTCGTAGCGCGCCTTGGTTCGCCCCGAGTCGCGAGCCAGTATTTTGTTTCTTCATTTGGATAATGTATGTTTAGTTTGGTACAGAAAATTCGAAAACATCGAGATACAGCGTGAGAAAGCTTCACGTGTGTCACCGACGCGACAGCCAGCAGAGTAAAGGTCATCGCTCATTATAGCAGCACGGCTCCGGCACGGCAAATAACTTGTCATTCAAGTTAGGATTTTAGGTCAAATGCATTAAAGTCTGCATGCGCCTCGCCGTCCGCGCGGTGACGCCTCGCCGGCCGTGCGGTGACGGACGGCTTGCTTGTAAACAACAAGCTGTGACCCCACCGGCAGCGGCCGCTAGTCACCAACGCGCCGTCAGCAATGGTGACGGCGCGTTGGCGTTTAGCGGCCGCCTTGCTTACGGCACGTTGATGATTAGATTTTTCGAGGCGGTGCCGATGCCGGGGCGTTACTGCGCTAGAGCGGTGCTGTTATAAGGGGCGATGACCTTAAGTTGGTGAACTTAAATTCATTCAAATTCAATATTATGATAACGGGATGGTTATACGAGTATCTGATGTGTCATGAAAATTGGACCTTATCTGTATTCAGAACCGCAGACTTGATGGTGTGTCAGCACTGCGGTGTGGATGAAAGCGCCTACACACGGCCCTAAAATCAGAGGCAATATCGGGCGAGTGGTGGTGGAGATGAAATCGGCTACTACTCTACACACGTCCCTGCCAGTTACTACGTAACGTACGTACGCATGTTTTCAAGTTTTTTTCTTAAAGTCGGCCATCGTAGTGTCTTTACCGACTTCTTCATTGTACACTTGTAATAGCATTTTATAGACCTCCTGCCTCATGTTACGGTTAAAATACTCGTATGTTTTTTATCCCATAAATATGACAAGTCCTTGAAAAGATAAATTGTTTTCGTCCAGGCCTCTCGCTCCTTCTCCTTCGCCATATCTCCGCACGAAATATAGGTAAATTGTAAATTGATTTACAAAAACACGTCCTGTTGCCACTACAGTTCGCACGCACAGTGCGGTGAAATCGGTTCCGATAAGTGTATTATCTATGGTTCCGATTTCGCTACACACGCTCGGACAAAGCTCCCTAGACGTAGACGATAATCGGCCCTAGGCTAAATCGTGAGCTCGCCCGAACCAATTTCTGAGTTAGGGGTAATAATAATAATGCTGTTTACGATTTGCCTACTCACGAGGCGATCAATGGAGCGATCTAGGGCGCTCCCCACCACTTCCCTGATATTGCCTCTGATTTTAGGGCCGTGTGTAGGCGCTTTTAGTCAAAATTCGCAATACTCTCAAAAGTGGCGGCCGAACAGGGTGTCAGCCTATGGCAAAAAGGCCTTCTTCCAAATTGCTAGATTGTTATTTTATATATACAGTACTGCCATATTGAAAAATGGTTTATTAAAAAAAATCTTAAACAAAATGGCGTTACGTTACTAGCGTGAGTGTATAGAATTTGTAATTCGTTCTTGTGTAATTTACACTGGGTATTTTTCTTCTAATTTATAAACTTAGAACTTATTTTATTTACTCAAATTTATGATTTGTGGTTACTCTTTCTTTGAATACTTTGAAAAGTGAGATTAACTATCGAAGTAAAGAAGTTGTATCATGAGTAATTACGAAGATGATCAAAGCGAGGATGGAGAATTAGCGCGTAGCCCTACTCAGGATGAAATGGATTTTAGGTAAGTAATCATCAAATTTTGCAATGTTCTTTTTCCTTGAATCGATTGAGAACATGATAAAGATTGTAATGTAAATGTTGTGAAATATCATGTCTGTCAAACAATGTGAATCCAGTCGTCGTATTGCTTTTCTTCCTTATTCAACGATTTGTTTTACACATCTGCTTAATTGTACCAGCTATTTTCGTATTTCATCATCTTCCATATAATGACAAACCTTCTTGGGAGTTTGGGTGGGTTTTACCTATCGCCATGCGTATGAGGAAAATGGTTGTGCAGTAATGCGTATGTAGATGAAATAAAATTCCAGTTTTCGTGTCTGCCTAACCTTATGTTATATCACAATATGTTTACAAAACTAAATAAAATACAAAATTTTATAGTTTATCTGACGAAGATCGCGACAATGCTGATTCCTTAATTATCAAGCCTCCCCAAGCTGTAATTCGTACAACTCATCGGGACAAAAGAGGTCATAAAAGAACTATCAAGGATAGATACAAAGACAATGCTAGGAAAGAAAAGAAACATCTCTACAGGTAATTATTTTTTTTAACAATATATTTTATTGATCAATTTACTTCTTGTAATATAAAACGCTTATTACTGTTAACAGTATTGTGATTTTATTGCTTTTGGTATAAATTATTGTTTTGTGTTAGATAGTTCTGTCCATTTTGCATCTTAGACAAACAATAGTAATAACTAGTTTGCCGTGTGTATGAACTTCAAGATCAGTTGATGATGCAGAATTTGAAGGAATATTAATTGTGAAGTATTTATGTTTTGACTGTTATAAAGTTTTAATTTATTTGTTCAATGCTTAGTGAGATATTTATCCAATCTTCACTTTTCATCACCTTGTTTATAACATGTTTATAAATCTAATATTATGTGCTTTAAGGTCTGACATCCTACTGACATTGGGAATGTTATAGATCAATCATAAACCTTTTTCAACAGGGAACGAGATAAGTCTGACAAATCAAAGCGAGAGATTAATAAGAATCCTGATCGTGAGGATATGGCCAAAGAGTACTATAGAGAAAAACAATATTATAGGGAGAAGGAAATGTATCGAGAAAACAAAGAAACATTTAGGGACAAGGAAGCTTACAGAGAGAAGGAAGCATACAGAGAAAAAGAAATGTATAGAGGAGATGGTAAAGATAACATGTATAGGGATAGTAAGGATATCCGAGAGAAAGAAATGTATCGCGAGAGAGATATGAGAGAAAAGGAAATGTATAAAGAAAAAGAAATGTATAATAAAGAAAAGGAAGCTTACAGAGGTGAAAAAGATCCATATAGAGAGAGGGAGCATTACAGGGAGAGAGAAATGTACAGGGATCCTTCTTTCAGAGAACCAACTAGGTCTAGAGAAGCTTATAGAGAGAAAGATATGTCATATAAAGATAAGGATATGTATAATAAAGAGAAAGATATGCAGAGGGAGGCTTATCTTGGCCGTGATAGACAGTATAATAAATATGCTGAACCAGATCGAAAACGTCCTGACAATGAAAGAATAGAATCTAGATTAAGATCATTAGCTGAAGAAGGCCATACTAATCATAATAACGAAAAAGAAAACAGAGATAGGACATCTGGAGATAAAGAATTGGAGGATTTAAGAACTAGACTACTGAATAAAAGAATAACCAAAGAGTTACAAGGCCAAGATGGCAAGAAAAGTTCTGAATATTATGAGAAAGAGAGTAAATCCTCATCTCGTCACTCATCACTAGACAAACATCAAGAACATAGGAAAAATAAAGTTTTGTTTGCAGGTAATAATTGTAAATATACTTAGTAATATTGTTTTATCTTAGATAGAAAACTGCTGTTTAGTTTATCATTAGCCTGTAGTACAATTATATGCCTCTTTATGCATTGTAGAGGTGAGATGTACTAGGTAAAATGGGTAAAGAGTCTTAGAAGTACGCATCCGCCTAAATACTTGTTCCAAAAACAAGGTCCACATGTAGTTAGGCATGTCTGATTTATTGATGTTTCTTTATCTAGCGAGTTTTCGTAACATCAAGATCGAATAAAGGAGTATTTTCAGTTTATGAATTATTAACGTCTATTAGACCACGCATAGGACCACACTTTATTTTCTACATTTAAATCTACTTAAAATTAAATCTAATTGAAAACATCCGTTCATACTTTACAGGCTACTTCAACAAATCAAATAAAAGTAAGTTCTTTATTATACACACCAAAAGTCACTTTTAATCCTAAAACATATGTTCACGTAAGCAATAGGTACCATTCCTGTGACGTACTGATTTAAAAAGGAAAATAATATTGCTAAACATTTTAACAAAATATTGGTTTGTTATGTAACTTCTCTCATACGAAACTTAAACAAATAATAATGCACGCTGCTTACCAAAGTAATAGTGATTTTATTAGTATGCATGTTAGGTTTAGAAACGCAAAACAAATAAATCGACTCTCAAACATCGAGTCCCGAACCGAACCTCTGCGAATGACACCGCAACTACGCGAATATCCTAACTAGGCGCGTTATTTCAAAGTGGACAAGCTATAATAGTAGTACAAACGCCGTACGCTGAAAACGCCTGCTACACGGTCGCGGGTCGCTAACCGCGTTCCGACAGAGCTGACCTTGGTGGTTTACTATCGTGTAGATGATGGTTTACGACCAAACGTTGCAACAGCTTTGCCGGTCGCCAAGCAAGTTCACCTCTGTTGGGGACCCGGTTGGCAACCGTGTAGTTAGACACTTAAATACTTGAGACGAGTTTATATGGTGAGCACGGAATAGGTCTAAACACACGCGTCCAGCCAAAAACCTATTCCAGTATATACGTCTCACCTCTAATGCGTTGTAACAACAAAAACTTAAGTATTATGAGCCTCTTATAAAAATTAAAACCTTGTTTAAGATAAAGAGAGGGAAAAAAGGAAACATGAATCCCGTACAGAGTTAGAGGCTAGAAGACAGGAGCACCGTCGTCGCGGCAAGAAGCGTTCTGTGTCGCCCACTGAGACCACTACAAAGAAAACTAAAACCGATTCACCAAACTATGGTGATTCTGTAGTTACTGTATCTGATTCTAGTGATGTCGAAATGAAAACTGATTCACTGCACTCTGAGCCTGAAGATGGTAAGTAATCACTGGAATTATATTTATACAAAAAAAAAAAAAATCGGGCAGTCTTTAGAGACTGCCGTTAGAAGTGAAAACTAAGTAAATTTTTAATTCTCGCGTTGATGTCTTTCGTTAAGTATCTTTTTGATTCTCGCGTTGATGTCTTTCGTGCAATACATGCTCATAAAAAGCGTTAGCTGACGATGATGCGGGATCCATGATTTTTATTCATCCAAAAAGTGCTCAATGCGCCTAAAGAAGTTTTCACTTCCAAACTGTTATGTAAACATTTTCGAGCAACAAGCACTAATCCCCAATACAACCTTCAAAAACGGCCCGAAAAATAGAGTACTTTAGTAGATTTACTTGAAAATAGTATGGCGAAATTTAAATCCCAGCCTAAAAATTTTGGCTGGAATTGAAATTAAGCCATACTAATCTGCTTACACTACCAATAACCAAATACTGTTGAAGCTGGATAAGTGAGAGTTCAAGGGACCGTGATCTCTTTTCGCATATGTAGGTTTCTCACTGACTCAAGTTTCTAGCTTTTAGAGGTACGGGAGTGACTTTTCTCACTTATAGAGGTTTATAATAAATGCACATTTGGCCTTTCGAATAGAATACGACACAAAAGCAATGTTAGTTAGTTTCTTGAAATTGAAAAAAGCAAACACTATGTTAGTTCCCCGAAATTTAAGAATGAGTCATAAATAACAGATGTTAAATTACGCTCGACTCGCTTGTAGAGGTACAAGCAAGTGGTAGTGTCAGTTTTAAAGTTCCACGAGTGTAAAACGACTTTCTCTTATAGAGGTTTTTGGGGGTTAAAATTAAAACGCCCGGGTGTCACCATTGTGTGGATCGCCCGGAGGACACGGTGGAGCATACGGTGGAAGCGTGTCCTCATGGAAACGATCGGAGGGGGTGACCTTTCGCGTCTGACCCTGGTCCAGGCCATGGTACGGAGCGAGAGGGCATGGCAAACCGTCACCTTCTTCTGCGAAGCATAAATGCTCGCGAAGGAGGAGGCGGAGCGCGTGAGGGAGAGGCAAATTTCGCAACTTCACGCCCTCACGCCGGGTAAGGGAAGACCGTGGCCCCTGGCAATGTACAGGCAACTGAAGGAACACGGGTGGGTTTTAGTCAGTAAGAGTCTGACACGCTCTGCCGCTCCGCCCAGAGCGGGAGAAGTTATTTGATGATTTCCCACCCGAAAAAAAAAAGAAAAATAGGGGGTTAAAATTACGAGACTTGGCGTTTACTCTCATTTATAGTTTTCTCACTTACCCAGTTCTCACTTACTCAGGTTTGACTGTATATTAAAATAACATTATTGAAATAATTTTAGGAGAGCACACTAACAGTGAAACTGAGGATGATAGCTCATGCACAGAGTCGGACTCCGCAGCCGAATCTAAATCTGAGGGAGAAGAAGAAGAGGAACATATGGATGATGATAAATCTGATAAGGAAGAAAAAGAGCAAGAAAGGATTAATGACAAGACTAGACCTCCATCTAAATCGAAGTCACCCAGCCCAAGCCTGTCCAAAGCCAAGCCCGAGTCACTACCATCATCTCATGGATCACACTCGCACAGGTAAATTCTCCTTCCTTGAATTATGTATTTTTTTGTGTTGCGATTTAATATTGAATAAAACGAAGTTATTATTACAAAAATCTGTTAATTTTTTTAATGTTTTCGTAATTTTTGAATTTCATCATTGCGCCGTGTTCGGAATATACGCAAAATTCTTTCTATACCTTAAATCATCTAATACATCATCCTCATCAAAGATGTAATTCAAAGCGTCTTGCATTTTTATTTTGTAACTAAAAGTGACTCACAATGCAAAACTTCACATCTGGAAGCATAAACCAATGGTTAAACTGAGTTGGCTACTTCGTTTAAGTTAATCATTCGATTACAGTACTTAATCCATGATTAGTGCATGGTGAACAGCAAAATATTGTTAAACAACTGTTTGTAGTTTTAACAGTTGTTTAAAATTTAACCATCTGGTGGTGAACTTGGGTCTAAATTAACTTTGACCCTGTATATCAATCAACTCAGCCTATTGCAGTCCACTGCTGGACCACTGCTAGGCCTCTCCCAGGCTGCGTCATAGCACCCTGTCTTCTGCCTTTCGCATTCAAAATAATATATGCTAATTTTGAATTACTTTTTCAGGTCATTGTCCAGATCTAAGAGTAGAAGTAGATCACATTCCTTTTCACCTCCTCCTCCTGGAGAAAATGGAAAGACTACTGAGGAAGAAAAACCCAATGAAGATGATGAGGAAACAAGACAGAGAGAGGAAGCTATTAATGCTCTTCCTCCTTACTACCCTGCTTTACAGGTAATTATCATTTTATATTTTGGTAAACGAATAAATAAGCCTGAGGATCTGACATGCGCGATTCGAACGTTGTCAAGCTTACAACTTAGAACCGACTAAATATACTAATAACTGGGCTTGCACTGCACAGTGGGTGTTGGCGGGTCTACTTTACCGGATTCCTTTCGCTCGCCGTCATGTTAGCCCGCCCACATCATCAGTGCAGTCTTTCACGCCGTGTGTACAACTTCGAAATGTTTTAAGGGGCTTTTTTAAGTAATAAATTCCAGCTCATCTATTAGTCATTGCCTTGAATATGTCCCAATGTCTAAGCAAATATCTTTCATTACTCTGTTTGAATATAGAAAATCATTGTTTGCTTGCAGGTGAACGATAAGTAACATTGCTCATGTAAAGTGACGCCACTATCTACCTTTTATTATTAGACTAATCATTATAATTTTGTAGAAATATTAATCAAATAATTAATAACATTTTATAGGGGTGTCGATCTGTTGAGGAGTTTCAATGTCTCAATAGAATTGAGGAAGGCGCATATGGAGTCGTTTACAGAGCGCGTGACAAAACAACAGACGAAATTGTTGCTCTCAAACGACTTAAAATGGAAAAGGAGAAAGAAGGATTCCCCATCACCTCTCTGAGAGAGATTAACACATTACTCAAGGTAAGATCACAATCTTTAATTTTATTATTGTAAGCTCACTTGAGCCATCACAATGCATCACTGCTCTTTTCTCGAAGGTATTTTATTTTAAAACTATTTTATTTACTTTACATACGTGCTAGTGTTTGAGCCGCGAGCTGTGAAGCACTCGATGGCTCCTGTGTTGAATTCATTTCATTAATGCCTTGTATTTTATTCCTACAGGCCCGGCACCTCTTACCTGCAAGAGGGTTGTGCTAGAGGTGTGACCCGATTGCAAGGGTTAACAACTTCGATACGGGCGGGCTAAAAGTATCTTAGGAATTTATTCCAGGGGGACCAACCCTTCAATGCTTTCTTGTTGCGTTCTACATCTTCGAATTTGATGGTCTACAAAAAGTAATTTTTTATTAACAATGCTTAAAATACGAACATCGAAGGTTACTATAAGATAATGATGCAAGTTTTGATTAAGATCATCAAGAACATCATCAGGTAAAGTTAGGGAGTATTTTTAAGTTCTGCTGAAGTACTTCGAAAGTAATCTAAGAAAAGTGTTTTTTAATCAGTACTTTTAAGTCTCACTTATCTTAGGGACTAGGAAAACTCATGGCTTTTATACTCTTTATATTTAACAACTTTGTCCTACAACTAGTTAGCTGTTTGGCAACTTTGTGTGGTTCCATTTTTCTCTACGCTGTGAATCAATGGTTGAGTATTATAACGAGTAAAAAAAAGTCAAAGGTTTCCTGTAAACCCTATTATGATAATGTTATTAGAGTCAGCTATATAAATTCATCTTCTGTGTTGGTACAATGACCTGGCAACCCATTCATAAATATATGAGTGCATAATTTGCTCAAAGATCACTTGAAATTTAATTCCCACTTAAGGCAAAAAAGCATGACAGGACTTTAAAATAAATGTGTGCTGTGAAATATATCGCATTCCATACTGACATTTCTAGAAATAAATTTAAATGAACACTCAAATCGTTCTTACTTATGCAAGACGATTGTTGTGATGTTTACACGATGAAGCATATTCTGCAAATGTGTCGTGAAATGTTTTGTTTCCAGCACAACATTTATATGTTTTTATTTCTCAGATTTCAACAACAGCTGTTTATATTCACTTTTAAAAATGCTATGGGACGCTTGACGCGGTTAATGCCCCCAAAAGTTACGTACACGCACTCGTCTGAAAAACGTGTGTGATTGAGACGGACGGCAAAACTCGACAGACACGCTTCTTGCGCGCACGACTGATTCTGCTTCGCATACATATACAGTAGATATGAGTAATAGCTACGCTTTAATCTTACGCTAACAAGGGCAACTAAAATCCCGCAATCCTTGGCAATTTCTATAAAATCTTGGTTTCACCAAGACAAAATAGTTGACCGCAATTGTCAAGAATTGAACACTGAATTTAATTGCCCGTATAAGCCCGCATCTTAATAATATTAAAGATCGTTCTGGTTCAGATGTGTAAAACTAATAGTTCACTATTGACTTGTTTTCTGCATTATGTACAGAAGTAGATAAACCAGTTTTTTTTTTTCTTTTAATCTGTATTAGTTTAGCAGCAAAACAAATTCAGGGTTATTGTAATGTAAAATCTACTAAATATTGTGTTTAAATAAAACTTTGTGCGCGATTGCACTGTACTTGAAAGAGGAAGATTGAGTAAATTACAAAGAGGAAGGTTGACTAAAACTGGCGGCGCTCTCTTGAATTAATATAGACTACTAGCGCGGCTTATGTTAAGAGCGGGCATTCTAAAAGTTGGCAACGTCGTAAATAGCTGTCATATATTTACCTGTTTTGATTAATTTGGCAATAATACTGTATGGAAATAAGAAATGCGGCTAACTAACTAACTAGAATATTAATAATGAATTAGTAACATTATTAATATTCTAGTTAGTTAAATAGCCACATTTCTTATTTCCATACAGTATTATTTCCAAATTAATCAAAACAGGTGAATATTTGACAGCTATTTACGACGTTGCCGACTTTTAGGATGTACGCTCTTAAGGTAAGCCCACCATTACATGCATCCAAGATTTTTCATTAGTATACAAGTTCAATTTAAACTAGCTGGCCAAACTTCACAGAGATACCCGTCGGGAGTGGAGTTTTGCCAGCTAATTTGTTTTACCGTTTTCCTGAATATATTCATTTAATCAATTAACCCAGCCTGGTTCAACCCACTGCTAGATCCATGCGACTCTTAAGAGCGTTCATTCTAAAACGCGGCAACGTCGCAAATCTGCCGTGCTAATTAGAAACGCAGTAAGGAAGGATTTTTGGAAAATTGAAATCCTTCCTTACTGCGTTTCTAATAAGGAAGGATTTCAATTTTCCAAAAATCCTTATTGCGTTTCTAATTAGCACGGCAGAAATAGCTGTCAACTATTTACCAGTTTTGATTAATTTGGCAATATTACTATATGGAAATTGTGAAAAATCGCTAACTAGTGACCTAAAATATTAATAATTATGTAATTGCAATTATAACACTGTTTTTGATGTTAAAATCGTTTTAAGTGTAAAAAGGGCATTTAGAAAGTTTCCAAATACATTTTTTTTACGAAGTGTATAGAGTGCCGCGAGTATTCTTGTGGCACTCTAGTGTCGCTGCCTCGGCCGGCTAGGGTGCCGTGAGCGTTGCATTGTCACTGTCACTTGTTATTTAGGTTAGGTTAGAACTGTGACCACACAACGCACGAGCCGAGCGAGCGGTGCCGCGGTAGCGGCCGGCGAAGTGCCAGGGTCCGTTTAGGCACAAGAGAATGTAATGTTTTGGGGAGGTGGTGTTTTACAGCGATCTAACCTCGACAATCAAACAAAATACCAAGTGACGTGACTTAGTGACAGTGACAATGACAATCCAATGCTTGCGGCACTTTGGGCGGGCCGAGGCGGTGTTACTAGGGTGCCTGTAGTGGCACTTTATCCGATAGGGATAGAGTGCTACTGGTGGCACTCTATACACTGCCTTTTTTTTAATTATAACTAAAATATTCGGTGTTACTTATGACATTAATTATTGCATTTCATAATCAATATTTTAGTTCACTAGTTAGCGATATTTCATATTTCCATACGGTAATATTGCCAAATTAATCAAAACAGCCAAATATTCGACAGCTATTTGCGACGTTGCCCACTTTTAGTATGCACACTCTTAAGTTGTGGTCAATGTTTGATGCTCATTCTTTCGAACCTAGCCTACCTTAGAACCGCTACCTTAGTCAAAAGCAAGCCAGTTAGCTGTCAGAACACTTAAGAGTTCTATTACATTTTTTTTACGGAAATTCATGATTTTTAACGCTGTAATTTTTAATTTTTTAGGGGTATGAGGAACAGGGTTTAAAGTTCACTCATCCACCATAGAGAAGGGAGGATCCTCCAACCAGACGGGTTGTTACGTCTGGCGGGCAACTGCCCATAATTATGTTGATTTCGGATAGTCTTATCTATGTTATTCGCTCGGTAAACTCTAACTGCGCGACGCAGGAATTATGGGACGTCATGTCTTTGCTGCGTAGTTCGTATGTGGCAGTGGAACCGCTACAGCAGTAAGATATTTTAATTATTTGATTATAATAACGATAGTGCCATATCTTTCTTGTAAGTTGGAGTTACACATTATTTTCGTGTAATTTGCTGTATTGACGCGGAATATATAGTACTTTTATTTTATTTATTGTAATTTTGTCTTACTATATTGAGAAACGGAAACTAATGAAACGTATTCATTATAGACAGAAGTTTTATATCATTAATTTATTTCATAAAATTGTGTTTATTTGTAAAATAATGGACGCTGAATCAAGACATTTATTGCTTTTCTTTACGATTTTTTCCGTGAAAACTCAAGGAATTTAAAGAAATTCTAGAGACTCCAATAAACAAGTAAAACATTCAACGTATATTTTAGTAATTTTTGCTTTTATTAGAATTGAATGAAACAATGTGAATTTGAGCGTCAAAGTTTCATCGCCAACGGTTTTTCTTGTAAACTGAGTTCGTAAAATATTTATAGTAAATTACACGAAAAGAAAAATTAAAATGTGTAACTCCAACTTACAAGAAAGAGAATGGCACTATCGTTATACATAATTAAAATATTTAAATATCATACACCTGCTGAAAATGAGAGCGTCAAATATCATGAATTTGCGTAAAATACCTATATAATAGGACTCTTAAATTGAATCTAATATTATTCAGATTATTACCAACTAAATAAAGTCGCCATTTACCTGTAATACGAAACAAATAAGTACCAAAATGGCACTAATTTAATACAAATCGGTGCCCAGTTTGACCCAAATTCTGAACAATTGTTTTATCAAAAAAATTCAAACATTAGTGGGAAATTTATTCTATTTAATCGATAATTTTTATTACAATTAAATCGATCAATCGAATATGATTTCATTCAAACTCAATAAGGTAAACCTCTGGATCGCATCATTTGTTCTCTTTAATTTCTTTAAATTGCGCGCGTGAGTGGCGTGTCTGCGACTGTCATCGCGTGTCTCTATACTTTATCGTAAATATTTGACGTATGCCTCGACAAGCGTTATTAGAAAACATTGTAGGACATTTTCCTCAGTCAACAAGTTTGTTTGTTTATTCACGGGTTCGTTGAATGTCGTCGAATAAATATATTCCAACAAAGCGGCTGTGACAATACAAACAGTCTGACATGTTTTAAATAGAGACCAGAATATTACCCATAAAAAAAAATGACACAATTAAATTTTTAATGACTAATTTCAAGAAAAAAGAAACTTGGTGAGGATGGTAATTGAGATTGGCCATTGAGGGCAGACGTTAACTACTGTAGCTAGAGGAAATCGTTCATAGGAGACCAGTCTTAACTTTTAGAGTAAGTAGGTACGTACTGCAAAATCCAAACTAAATGCTATGAATGGTCCTAGGAAAGTTATTTTTGTAGCTGCAATGGTTAAGGTAACTGCTCTTACTGCCCTATCTCAAATTACCACCCTGATTATGTTTTCTTATTTAAGCAGCAAATACTGTCGTTTTTTCAATATAACTTGCTGTGATTTGTCAAATAATCACGACTAGCTTGCGTGAATGAGGTGAATTCTATAGATATATCGATCCACACATATCACGGTCATGGCCTTCTGAGCTCCGGGCCGTCCGTTCCTGAGTATGCTCTGACGTACACGAACACACAGCCCAATCGGCTCGGAGCCCGGAAGACCCTGACCCAGTACTTTAACGATAGAGCTTTATATTCCAAGTCCAAACACGTTTATTGCACCTTTTTGGTAAAATAGAACATCAAGAAATTAAGTCATGTGCTCCAAGTAGTCATGTTAGTACAAAATTAAATGAGAAAGGAGATACAAAGCAGGGAATGTTTTACAATCTGTAATTTTGCAGTTTCCAACAACGCCATCTTTTTCTTCGATTCTGCGACGAAGCGGTTGAAGCGTCTACGGCATATTTCTTTTTCTTACAAAATTCAATGAAGTCCTGCTTGCTGACCATGAATCTTAAGACAACGATCGCCACGTGAAGATTGATTATCTAGATCAGGGTACCACGACCATTTTTCGGTCTATCGGCCTGGATTATAAATATTCTTTAATTATTTATTAATTACCGTGAAAAAAAAAAACAGCCCAGATTCATAATTTTGGTAACATTTATTTATTTAAATGTGGGTTGTAAAATAAGACTTGTCTTCTCTGGACTAGTCAAGTTGAACAGCGTTTGAATAAGTAAATTAATTACCTGAGTTGTATACTAGTAAAGGTTGCTACGCACGTTACTACACGCTTTTCATATTTGTGTAGTATTTTTATCTCACGAAGCTACGCGCGCTTTACTTGTGGTAACCAAGTGTACAAACACCCTGTGAATGTGTATGTAAGCGCAGGAGCTCTCGGTACCGTCCGAGACAACGGCAAAGTCGGGAGTTTTTGTGTGCGTGTGTGTGTTATGTGCTGACGCTACTCGTCTTCACGCACATATTCACAGCGTGTTTGTTTTTAGTTTGTACACTAGGTTACCACAAGTAAAGCGCGCGTCGCTTCGTGAGATAAAAATACTGTAGTTACGTAAGTAACTGCCTTAACTGGGTTGTTTTCTTCGCCATGTTTTTTCTCGGGAAGGCGTGCAGCCCTGGTCTAGATTATCTTCAACATCCCGGTCTAGATTGTTGACAATACAACTAATCTGCCTGCTTTTTTGCCTGTAGAGCTTAGTGGAATATCGATTTCCGTTTATTACCATGCTGTTTTTGAACATCAAGAGTCGATCACTACTACTTTCAACTTATCAGGATTGAATAATATGTTGGTATATCCTGACTGGTTGAACGTGTCAAACGTCCCGAAAGTTGTCCAAATAGCGCTAGTAATCTACAGCTTCTATACGAAGTGTTTTTCGTTTTCTTTAGCCAACATCTAAGTACTTTTTTGTACACTCTTTTAATTTCAGAATATTTTTAGTGATGTTACAGTACTACACAACTTAGATGTAGCATCGGCAAAATTCGTAAAACCGATCACCATCCGAACTGAGTGCGCCTTCAAAATCACCAATCTTTATTACTGCTTCAGGTGAAAATGATCTTTCGAAAACGCAATAACTTGTAAAGTCTCATAGCCAAATACATTCGTAAAAATGAAATGAATGAATGAAAATTTTCAAATCTATGCTACATCTAAGTTGTGTCGTACTGTAACTAATTTGAAAGTGATAATATGTACTTTCCTATTTGCATCCTCTAAGAACTAGTTTCGGAATAGCATAAGCATAATATATAATGTTTCCACTGCAGAGACAGACCACAGTGAGATGTTTGAAGAATTCGCCTACTGATAACGTAAATAACGCAATGAATAATATTGTTGAATTGTCAAAATAAGGCATAGCAATTGAAGTGTGTTAGGCAATTAGCCACTTGACTGTCCAAGTGGACAACAGATGGGAATAACAATTAAAATTCTATTGTGTCTCGTTAGCGATAGCTGAAGGTTTAGGCTGCTGGATGATATGTCAAGTAACTTACCAGCGGTCACTGACTCCAAAAAATCATCAAATCTTTTTATTTAGGTTTATCATGTTGTTTTATGAAACAGAACCAGGCCACATTGAATCGATTAATAATTAAAAATCTATAATCTTTCCCGATGTTACCCTGCCCAGAGATATGATCGAATGCGTTTGAAGCTAGATGAAGGTGCAGTTCTTTCGATGGCGACCGCAACGGCAAACCGCAGTGGCAAAGCTGCCCAAATGCAATCACAGACTGCAGGAACATGACTGGTTTCTATGTTAGTTTATGAAAATTGTGACAGGCGGTAATGTGGTCATCTTCGGAAGCGTATTCATAGACTTACAACTTACTGGTTTCTACTAGTCGTGTCGCTGCGGTCTGTCAGCGATTGGGCTGCGCTTGCTGCTGCGGTTTGCGGTTGTGGCCGCCTTTAGAAGTGTACCTTGATAAGGCTATAAAGAGTTTGGAGATTTACTAGCCTTCAACGGTTTGCTTAGGACGGCAAAGCGATTGCAAATGAAGCCTCGAAAAACGTACGCTCCTTTATTTTTACCCGACTGCCAAGAAGTGTTGTTTTTCCTTGCTGTACTTAAATATGTAATTACAGATGCATGAATTTTGCAATATTTTTATGTTGATATCATTGTTTTAAAGCGTCTTGAGAGATGCAATGCTGCATTGTTGCTGACCTGTACGCGTAGCATGAGAACTTCTATTTATACTCTTCTTCATTTTTGACATCGCGCCGTAAATATTTTTCTAAAATCTGTCCTTTGTAACCGACTTCAAAAAAGGAGGAGGTTCTATATTCATCTGTATGTTTTTCTTTTTGCCTTCCGTTCCTACGCTGGTCATGTTACACGTACTGGCACAGATTTAGAGTAGACTAACTCACTCATTATTCGATAGTATGAAAACGAGCGTGTCATCTTTTTTATACCTACGATGACGTCACCCCAGCCATTTAGTGATGTTCTTAACGTAAATAGAATAATTTCAATCGCTAAGCGTAATTACAGTTTATTTGGCATTTTTATATCCTAGACGACACAATTCTCCACTGGCGCGATCGAATCATCGAACAAACAAACAAACTGAAGGCAGACTGGTGTAAGACCAAAGCGTTGTATTTTATTAAACTTATTTTTAAACTGCCCCGTAACAAGTACTTAGAAGGAAAGTTCTATCGATACTAAACTAAGAAGAAACATCATATTTTGTTCTAGCTTTCTAATCTAGACTAAAATCGCATCAGTAGATCGGTTGGGTTTAGTAAAGCCACACTAGCCTAGCTACGCTAGCTTTAGACTTGGCTGATTATTTAATAAATTATTCACCCGATTATGACTAATGTCATTTTTTCGTAGAAATGTGTCGTTTTTTAATGCATCGTTATTAACCCTCGATGTTCGTAATTTTCTGCCATCAAATTCTATTATGATATTCGAAAATATAAAAACCATGTCAGTAGTTCGAATAACAACTGGCATGGCAATACGTGGACTTACGCCCATTTTGCAAACCTTATCTTGAAGAAAATAACCACTTATTAAATTATTGTGTAATAAAAGTTTCATTTTGAATTCGTCTTAAATATTTCATATTACCATTATTCATTATTGTATTAATTGTTTCGTTGGAAACGGTATCATGTTCTAGTCAGCATTGATACACGCCTCGGTAAAGAATAATGCACATGAGATACTTATGTTACAGTATAATATTTATATTGTCACAGATGTGAAAGCATCAATGTATTCCTTTGCCCCAGAATTTCCAATTTAAGAGGGTTTATTCTGAAAGTTGGCAACGTCGCAAATAGATGTCAAATATTTCGCCGTTTTGTTTAATTTGATAATATTTCTGTATGGAAATAAAAAATGTGGCTAACTAGCGAACTAGAATATTGATTATGAAATGCAATAATAAAATATCATAACACCGAATAGTTAGTTTTAGATGTAAAAAAAGTATTTGGAAACTTTCCAAATGCCTTTTTTCACCTAAAACGGGTACAACATCAAATTCAATGTTATAATTGCAATTCATTATTAATATTATATATATTATTAATAATATTAGATAGTTAGCCACATTTCTTATTTCCATACAGTATTATTTCCAAATTCATCGAAACAGGCAAATATTTGACAGCTATTAACGACGTTGCCAACTTTTAGGATGCACCCTCTTAAATAGATTTGATAAAACCGTCACTGTTATTGTCAAATCCTACACTCGAACTTCAACGACAATGGGCATAATTATATCTAAGTTATAATTTCGAAAAGTATCGTTATGGAAATTATCGCAATAGGTGACTGAACATTAATTATGTCCAATTGCTTACGATAATTTCCATAACCAAAATATTTATCTGTGTCGCTCTAGTTTATGTACAAATACTTAATGTAAAATATTTGTAAGAAAACTTAGGTTGATACTTTCGAAAATTAAAATCACGAATTTTTTTAGTTATTGTGCCAGTTTAAACTAGTAAAAGCTTTCTTTAAAGAATTATATATTAAATTTTTATCCATACACAATATCCTGCGTGATTTTAATTATTGGACATCAGGGTTACTGATATTGTTATCTACGGTTTGATTAAATAAGTACAGCTTTAACACCTGTCACAAGTGTTTGTATCTGAATATTATTGTCAATATTTATTTTGTTTCCGTGTTTGTTTTAATTAAACCATAGATAAAACAATTTCTCATCGTAAACGCCATATCACTCGATATGTTTCTGTTTTGTAGTCAGAAATGTTTTTTTTTATATTTCTCATTTTTAGAGCAAAATATTTTGTTATCTTTTTAATTTCAGGAGCTTTTTTATTGCTTTAGCAATATATCAAAAAGTTTAAATACATTTGGAGTTTACATATTTTACAGTGTATAATTTTCTTCAAATTCGTTGTCGTACAGTTACACTCGTATTATAAGTATCTAGAAATGTATTCTTCACAATAAATATGTATTTTTTAATGCAAAGTGGCTATTCTAGAATGTCTCTTGTTTGAATTTGCCACTTCAATTTCTATTGTTATTAAGTTATGGCATTTGACATCTTTCCTTATAATTGATTTCAAGGGTTTGAACATCTTATAGACAAGACTGTTATTAGATATAACAACACTGGAATTAATTTTACACTAACCCATGTTTTGTTTTGAATTGATGAGTGATTTTGTAAAAAATCAGGAATAAGCATAATTCTGTGTATTTATGTTGTAGTTTGGGTACATTTGTGGAGTGCATGGTATGTATTTATTTACTCAGTCTACGGAGCCTCAGAAAAACATAATTTCGTAATTTATTAGTATTGCTTGTTTTTTTTATTGTTATTAATATGTTACTGGTGTCTTATGTTAAAGCCATACTTATCTACGCTTCATATGTGCTTTATCTGCGTTAAAAAGTATTTTATACAGGCGTTTTTCTGCAGTTCTAATGGGATCAGCTGTAGGCACCCCATCGCCATTTTGATTTTATTGCACATTGCAATAAAATCAAAATGGCGGACAAAGAAACTGGCATATGTTCCAGTTTCATCAAGCGCCGCAACTTTTAATAAAAATCAAAATGGCGATGGAATGACTATGCCACTTAGGTTCTACGCCCTTAAAAATTGTATTACATAAGAATATCGATGCGAAATAGTCATAGCTGCTACTTCATGATGTACCCAAACTGTTCCAGCAGCATTTGTTGACAATAATTCATCATATCCCACAAACCGGTGCGTGTTTGTTTTGTATAAGACCTGAGTCATTTACAGCCCACAGTATTATTATATATTTGATCAATTATTGTGAAGCATTCATTTTCAGATAATTTGTGTTTTCGATCGCATGTGCGACTACGTAAGGGTTTGGACGATGATATGAAATATCATAGCTTAAGAATGGTCCGCCAAGACTACCGTACTAACACGTCGCACATTCTGCTCTGTTGTTGCAGGGCCAGCACCCGAATATAGTCACAGTGCGGGAGATAGTCGTAGGCTCCAATATGGATAAGATATTCATTGTTATGGACTACGTAGAACATGACCTCAGGAGTCTTATGGAGACCATGCGTGGAAAGAAACAAGTATTCTTACCAGGTAGGTCACAAGTAACAATATTGTCCAAAATTACATTTTATTTTTATTCGTAATCTTCACTATAAAACGTTGTTCTGTCCTTTATAGGAGAAGTAAAATGTCTAATGACGCAACTACTCAAAGCTGTCCATCATCTCCATGACAACTGGATCTTACATAGGGATCTTAAAACTAGCAATCTTTTATTATCACACAAAGGCGTATTAAAGGTTGGTATAATTACCTATTGAAAATGTTTTGCTTTAAATCGTAAGAAATAATTTAAATGTCCTAGTAATGTTCACTCATTTGCTCAGTATTCAAATAAATTGTTTACAGGTGGGAGATTTTGGCTTGGCTAGAGAGTATGGCTCCCCACTGCGCCAATACACCCCGATCGTAGTGACGCTGTGGTATCGTGCGCCCGAGTTACTCTTGTGCTGTAAAGAATACTCTACTCCCATTGATATGTGGAGCGTAGGGTGTATATTCGCCGAATTTATAGCCATGAACCCTTTGTTTCCTGGAAAGTCCGAGGTGGATCAATTGAATAGAATATTTAAGGTATATTCTTTGGCCTTTCAATCGAATTCTTTATCAAAAGGAAAGAGAAATATGTTCACCAGTAATGTATGATTTGTTTACAGGATATGGGTACACCTTCAGAGATGATTTGGCCCGGCTATAGCGAACTGCCTGCCGTACAGAAAATGACTTTCGCAGAGCATCCTTCGGGTGGACTGAGGCAAAGAATAGGTTCCGATCTACTTTCGGAAACGGGATTGTCTTTACTGCAAGGTTTCTTAACATATAATCCAGCTAAAAGAGTGACAGCGGACGCCGCGCTAGAGCACGCTTACTTTAAGGTAACTATGAATGCTTTTATTCCACAGTTCCCAAAGAATCATTTTAACTACCAACGTTATAATAATCAGGTCCGAAAATGCTCAAATTACTGCAATCCAAAGATGTATCGTGTTGCAACGAATAGTATATTCGGGCTCAGGCCGAATAAAATAAAATATTCGGCCAGTTGCTTGATCGGGTAGCTGAGTATTCGGGGCTCAGGCCGAATAAAATAAAATATTCGGCCAGTTGCTTGATCGGGTAGCTGAGTATTCGGGGCTCAGGCCGAATAAAATAAAATATTCGGCCAGTTGCTTGATCGGGTAGCTGAGTATTCGGCCTGACTAATCACCCATCGACTGGTCATCGCCCATTATAACTGCACCGCTCCAGCACAGTAACGAACCCCGCACCGCCTCGAAATATCTAGTCGTCAACGCGCCGTAAGCAAGGCGACGGCTAGTTGCCAATGCGCCGTAAGCAAGGCGACTGCTAGTCGCCAACACGCCGTCAGCAAGGCGACCGCTCGCTGACGGCACGCCACCGGTGAGGTGAAAGCTTGTTGTTCGTTCACAAGCGAGGTGTCACCGCGCGGCCGGCGAGGCGTCACCGCGCGGACTGCTAGGCGCCAGCGAGCGGGCTTCTCGCTTGAAGCGTGCTGTCGGCACGCCGTGTGACGGTTCGCGGGCTGCTCACTGCCGGCGAGCCGTTCACTATTGTGTATAGCCATCGTAAAATAGACTTTAATACATTTGACTTAAAGTCTTAACTTGATTGACAAGTTATTTGCCGTGTCGGAGCCGTGCTGCTATAATGAGCGATGACCTTAATGCACGTTCGAAAATTAGCGTGCAATGACAAGAAGCTGTCTGATAGGCCCGTTGTCACATTGCGCTTCACCAACTGCGTTAATGCTTGATTTTTAATTAAGTATCTTATAACATGCACTACGGCTGCTACTATCTACGAGATGTAAACAAATATTTTTTTATTGCTTTATTTACAATAGATTAATACGAGATGTGCAATCGACAAATAATTACGCTTTCTCGAACTAGCAACTTTTGTTTAGAATTAATGATAGTTACTTAGTTACATGATTAATTTACTGTATTTTCGTTATTTTTTACTTCAGTTTTCAAGTATTCAGAATTCCGCCGAATAGTGATTTGATATTCATAATGGGGACGAGTATCAAAAATTTACCGAATACGCCGAAAATCGAAAAGTAACCGAATTTCGTTGCAACTTCAATCATGACCTAAATAAAATAGTTTTGTGTTTGGTGTGCAGGAGCAGCCGGTGGCGATCGAGCCGGCGATGTTCCCGACGTGGCCGGCCAAGTCGGAGGGCAACCGGCGCGCCACGCACAGCCCGCGCCCGCCCGCCGGCGGCGCCGCCTACGCGCAGTACGCGCGCGCCGACTCCGACGAGGCGCTCGGCTTCCAGCTGCATCTGCGCTCTCTCAACGTCCCGTCAGGGGGGTTCTCGCTCAAGTTCTAGCGACGGCCTCTCGGGCGACGCTCGAATCTGTAGTTTTAGCTAATACTAACTATTACTGTGTAACATCGTTTAATCTAGCTACATAACATTAGCCGGAGTAGCTTTAAGTACTTTAATTTCCAAACAAAATAAGCCGCTAAAGTACCGCTACTGCCGCGATGAAGAGATTCTAATTACCATCTCGCTAGATTCTGTCGCCTTTTAAGGCACAAGAAAATAGAACATATGCAGGGGAATGACAAATTCTTTACACATCACACGATTATTGAATTTATATATTTTGATGTAATTGTGCAGATCAGAATTTCAAGGAAACTGCCATTTTGATAAGTATTCTGTATATTGCAATAAAATCATGCGTTACAACAATTACTAAAAACGTTAAATAAAAACCTCGTGTATATAATATAAAACGTTATTTATGTACTTACGGAATACATAACAACAATTTATAGAATTAAATATCTCATTGTGACTCTTTGCCATTGTTGATGTATGTATATGTAAAATAGCATAAAATAATATTTTTTCATTATTGATGTAATCGTGTATGTAATTAATGTATTGAGAGTCTAACGCTCAAAATATAAAACGGATTGAGTAAATAGCGTTCGACCTCTGATATTGGTCATTTAATGTTGAATGCACATTATGTTACAAACTATTCAACATTTCTGTGAAGTTACAGGTTACACTGTGTAAATACCTCTTAATTTTAGTGGTGTACCTCAATGAAGGTGGAATTAGTGTAGAATTAAAATATGGTACAATAATTATATGTTTTCAACAGATATGGTATTATTATTTTAATTATCCTCATGTAGTACTTTTATGATACTTACAAATAAAACAGGAAATTAAACTGATGTTCTAGCAATCTAAATTTTATTTAAGATTACAGTTTTTCTTTTTTAATCTGGCATACATTACCAACACATGAAGGATAGATGCATGAGTTTTAAAGTTGCAGCGGATTTATTTAAACTGACTAGATCAAACTTCTTTTTCGTTCATTTTGGTAGATAATAATTATCACAATAGTATTATTAATTTAACTCTTCGATAACGGACTAACGGCCGGCGTCGTTCATGCCTTTGGGCAATGCCAGTAGTGAGTTTATCAGGTCACCATTGCGTTTCCACGTTTTATACTTTGTGTCTACCAGAGCATTTGTTTCAATCACCATTCGCCGGTCCAGGACGTCATCTCTATACGCGTTGATCATCGAATGAATGTGCCGGATGTACTGAAAATATAATATTAATTTATTAAAAGATTTGATAGAAATAATAGCTACAATTAAACGCATCCTCAATCTTGGGATGTAAAGTTTTGGTGCAGCTGAAAGTGCGAGTGCATCCGTGCCCTGACCTGAGGGTCGCTCCAGAGAGGATCCTTCTATGAGGAATTGCACATGCGAGTTGAAGTTTCCGCAGAGACATTAATGTATGAATCAAACTAAACAAAAGACTCGTAACATAAAATCACGCTTGTACCTATTCCCCATTTTCTCATTTCAAATGACTCATTATTTTAAAACGAACCAATGGTTCAGACGCGGAGTGTTGGAAACCCACTTGTCGTAATATTGACGTATACATAGGTAGGTAAACTCAATAAATAGCACTACCTACTCACTAGCTTTATTAAACTTAAGTGGATACTCAGAGGGATTAAAAGGAATACAATACTTGTAATGAGTAAACCACAGTGAAAATAATCATAAAAATATAAGTAGCTAACTGACTGCCTCTCGAGTTATCTAATCTGCTGATGAAGTTTCCGAGGTGGCCACTTGTGAATCATGTACAAAGCGGATGTCGAAACGACTTGTTAGCCCAAAATTAACACATTTTAGGCTACCACTGATGCGTTACATATCCGTCAAAGCCATATCCGGTGATAATGCATAATAAAAACTTATCTACAGTACGCGGTCACTATGGCACAAGGAAAAAGTTCGGCTTCGTAGAGCGCTCAACTCTCGTTACTATGGCTGCGGACAGTGCGGACAGGAAACCAGCGACGAGAACCGATAGCCAAGCGGGGCGGTGCAGTGGCCATCTCTCGGCACTGGTTTCGTGTCCACAGCCTTTAATAACGTGCAACCTTATTCCTCTCAGAGAAATTGAAATGACACCGGAAACCTCTGTCACAGTCCACTAAAAACTCCACGTGCCATGAGGTCCCCGAAACGATTAATTGCCATCAATTTGTATCTTTGATATGTATTGTGTTAATAGTGTCAATAGTTTCAATTACATTTAGTGGACGATCAATGTGAGCATCAATGTGTATCAATCACGTGACAATTGCAATTGATCGTTTCGGGGACCCTGATGGCTCACAGCTAGGGCCGTTCCTTTTTAGAGAAATTTTTGCACCCTACATTTATACTAGGTACAAATTTTTGCATCCTGCTCGAATATGTTAGGTTTTCTGTCTTTGACCGTTCGTACAGTAATAGAAGTAAGTTCTGAAAAGTCAGAGATAAGAGAATATAGGATGCAAAAGAGCGAGCCAATTTAAGCGAGCTCGAAAATTTTTGCACCCTGCTTTGGATAGGTTAGACTCCTTCAGATAATGCTGAAGTTGCAGGAATTCATTAGATACAAGTCAGACTCGATAAAAATACAGACCCTACTTACGTTCTGTTATTTTTGTAGATTATAAATTACTTCTCTGCGAAATAGATTACAATTATCACATGTACCTATTAGAGTATGAAGGTTAGGTGGGTCAATCTCTGGATTGAGATTCTGGTTTCTCACATTTCGGGGGGGGGGGGGGGGGGGTTGAACCCTCTAACTCCACCCCTGCCTACGGCCTCGGACCAAAAGGTTACGGCGCTTTTCTGATACAAGGGTGCGGGTTCGAAACCGGGCAAGCAGGCTTATTAATATGACTTGTTCAAATTCATGTTGTACCTACCTACTTTATATGTCCATTTATAATGGAACCATTCATGATAATCACGACTTGCCGTCCTGGGAACATGTAGGTACATTCAAGGTGTAATAAGTACCGTAATGAAATACTTAAATGAAACCCCGAAAAGGGTTTAGGTTATAGACAATTTTCTGCCTTTTTAGGGTTCCTTACCAGAAGGGTGTCAAACGGAACCCTATTACTAAGCCTCCACTGTCCGTCTGTCTATCAGCGAGCTGTATTGGATTGGAATTGATTCCTTTCGACCCTTGTTAACCGACTTCCCAAAAAGGAGGAGGTTCTCAATTCAGCCGGTATGTTTTTTTATAACAATCTACTATTCCCCACTTGCTACCGTTAAAGCTCCCTTTCGCCGTAACGCCGCTACTGGTTATATACAGCCAGTGATGATGATAAAAACAACGGGTTGCACTCCGGGAGTGCCGGCAGAAGTAAAAACTTGAACATTAACGTTGTACATTTTTGAATATTTTGGAATGGTTAGGGAATAATTTCGCACGAATTGCTTTATTTATCAGTATAAAAGTACTATAATTTATGTGGTTAAATACAATATTCATTAGTAGTAATAGTATATTTATTTATTTTCAAAATATGTATAGAGCAATAAAAAAAATATTTACTTAAACACTTTTCATGAAGTATGTTTTGATTTGACTGCTTTTTTTACCCATCAATATGGGTAAAATTTCTTACCTCGCAATCTTTACGTAGGTAATGTCAAAGACTATTTATGTTGATATTTACTTTGTCGGTTGCTAGGCAATGGTTCTTACGGTCACATCCTGACGCGAGTTGAACATTTTTTCAACCCCCCCCCGAAATGCGAGAAACCAAAATCTCAATCCAGGGATCGACCTTCGTACTCTAATACAGATAATTGTAATCTATTTCGCATCTAGGCGTACCTACTTAATAGCCTTAGTCGGTCAATAACAACATCAAAAATCGCATATTATTATAACAGATTTTTTATATGTTGTTAGGTCTCCTGAGAGTAGTACCGTTTATACCCAAGTTTGGAACCCTGAAACTCCTGAAAGTCTTGTGCTCTACTCTCATGGTGCTCGAAAAACTGCGTAATTATGGCACTTGTTTCGTGCGCGTTTGCTACGTTGGCATATTTTTGCGTCGATAATAACTGGGCTAATAATCTAAGTACAAAAGCAGTAAGAGTACCATAAATTACTGTATTTTTATCGACTCTTGACTTTTTATTGAATGAATTTTTGCAACTTCAACATTCTCTGACAGAGACTATAACCTATCACTGCAGGGTGCAAAAATTTTCGAGCTCGCTACGCTCGCTCCTACATTCTCTTCATTCTCAAACTTTTCTTAGTCGATTAATTATTCGAGCTCGCTGCGCTCGCTCCTATTCTCTAACTATTCTGCATAAGTCGACAAACTTACTTCTATTTCTGTATGAACGGTCAAAGAGAAAGAAAACCTAACTTATTCGAAGCGGGAATCAGCGGGATGCATAAAATGTCGACTGTGCAATAGCGATATTCTCCATAGCGGCCCCATGAAGGCTTTTGCAGACCAGCGCGACACAAACAATACAATTTCTAAGAAGCCTAATTCACGGTAAGTATAACAATTACCGGTGTCGCGTCGCGCGACAAGTCGCGCTGGTCTGCACAAAGCTTTATGCTAAAGTGGCCTACGGGAAGTGAGAAACTGGGTTTTATTGAAATTGATAATAACTACCTATTAATAACTGAGCTCTTTAACAATTTGAATTCTGATTAAGAATGTCTAATATCGCAATAGGTATATGTTTTTTTTTTACAAATGGAACATATAAAATTCAGTTTTAAAAAGAACACTCTTTTTTATAAATTAGTAGGTATTTACCCCACTAAAGAAAGTTGGCAATCCTAACCCCCCCGAAATGAATTCCTGGCTACGGCCCTGCTACTATGTTGGACTTTCTTTATACTTATTCGTAATGAAAAGTAGAGTGTTTCACACGGGTGAAAGCCATCAATTCCAACTCGGACTATAGCCGCCCCCGGCTACGCATGGGAATTGGTTCCTTTCGACCCTTGTATAACAATCTACTGTACTATTTTATTTATTTTCTTATTAATTTTGGCCAACTTTATTTTGTTAACAATTTACATCAACAATAAATAATACCTATTCAATTTTATTCTAAAGACTAGCTTCTGCTCGCGACTTCGCTCCCGCGTCCGTGGTCGCCCGCCTGCGCTAACGCTAATTAGGTACTTCGTTTTCGCTCAGCGTTCTTTTTGACATTTTTCATTTTGCTCAGCTCCAATGGTCGTAGCATGATGTTAAATTGCCTGTTATGCAACTATCCTCAAGAATTTGGCTATCAAATGCAAAAGAATTTTTCCAATCCGACTGGTGGTTCTAGAGATTAGCGAGTTTAAACAAGCAAACAAACTCTTTAGCTTTATTATATTACATATTACATAGTATGTAGGTAGAGATCATACATTAACATAGGTAGAGATCATACATTATATTACATAGTATGTAGGTAGAGATCATACACTTGTTAAAAAGAAAATTTTGTTTAAAAAGAAAAGTTTTACGGTACTAAACGCGACTAAGGCCCTTAATGAGTTTCGCTGTAGGTACCTAGTAGAAAATAATTGGCACCACTGATTGATGAGTTCATTGGTTCATATTTCATATTCATTCAATTACCCCTTTTCGGTGTTTTACACCTTACCCTACAGGTTCATCCGTGGGGGTACCTTTAGGTACTTATTTCTCAATTATATCTTGTAGACATATCCGGTACCGGTAGATACCAAGTTCTCGTAATTATCCTAAGAATTTTTGCGACAGGTGTGCTTGATGTTCCCCTGTTCCGATAGTGGCGTGCAATAAAAACTGTAAACTGGGGGAGCGAATAATGTCACCATAATTACGAAAACAGTTAACACCTAATCGGCATTTTCGGATTTTTATCAAAAGTGATATCAGTAGGTAAGTACCTATACCTACTAAACTACGTCTAACGTTTTTTTTTCTAAATAAGTATAAGTACCTTTATTGGGAAAGGACATGGAAAAACTTTTAGCGATAATGCAGCAGGTATTTGGGGATATCAAAACATTTATGCGTTTTTCTCGTAACCGCAATTTAGTGAGTAGATAGGTAGGTACCTATCTAATTAGGTAATTAGGTACTGCAATTAATATCAGCAGAATTGCAAGGAAAATTCGGAAAACTAAAATAATATAGTTTTACTACTTTTTAAGTTACAGGAATGAGGAACATTGAAAAGACTGAATTAGGCGCTGAGCAGACGACGCGCGACGACGGGCAATTTGTCCGTGGACAATTTGAAATCATATGGATACCTATCTAACGCGCATGCAGACAAAATGCCGGGATTTCCATAGGATTCCAAATTGTCCGGGGACAAATTGTTCATTGTCTGCTCAGCGCCTTAATTACTTATGTGTCACTGTGATCTACACTTCAAAATTACCTTGTCATTTTCCACGTAGGGTATTATTTGGGCTAAATCCTCCTCTCCATATGACTCGATTTCAGGCTCCTCGATGTAGTCGCTGGCAAATACTTCACACGTGAGAACCAGCGCCACGAAAAGGAAAACCGCGCGACGGATTAGGTTTAACATTCTGTATCTGCACTACAAACAAAAAATGCGATGTAAAGTTTATCCACTAATTCGAATCACATAATTGTAGAATTTATTTACTGCATTATTGGACTGAACATTTTGCTATACCGCATGAGGACTAGGCAGCCTAAGATAACTATCCACAGAACAGATCTGAGATCACTCTTATAATGCACAGTAGTAGATATCGATCATGCATGAATGTAAATAAACATTTAACATTGCAACCACCAGGACCTTCAGCTTAAATTGATAAGGTAGGTTTACCTTATCACCATCAGGTAAGCTAGGATTGTATAATATATTATTATATTCACTAGTTTAAATCCCTTCATAAAACTCATGCCGTAAACCGTGGGTGGTACTTGGTAGCGTGCTGCCTACTGCTGCCTGCTTGGATCGGCACAGAAATTAATGAGGAAAGTATTAAAACAATCCACCCACTCCTATTTTATTAAAACAATTTTGACAACTAGGTACAGTCCTATCAAAAGAACAATGATGCAGAGGTGCAGCATTGAACTTTCTTGAATTACTTTTTCTGTCGGTACGTTGACATAAAATAAACTTCTTGAACTGAAAACAATAAACATAATTATAAGAAAAGCACTCTTACGTAGTCTACCTTACCTTAAACTAAAATTAATCCTTCAGTTAGTTTTAATCCGTGGTCTTAGTAACACAACACTAAAAGTAGAGTCAGCAAAAGTACACCGAACGCCGCCGTATTGTTAAATAATGATGCGGATTGTATTTGATGGTGACCGCCTGCTTTTCGGACTGGCAATGGTGGAGTGTGTAGCGTCGGTTAAATGGGCAAGCAATGGTGGGCGGCCGGCCGGGGGGCGAAGTTGTTTTTCCTGGCAGGGTCGCGGGGCGCGCTCGGGCGGAACCGGAGCGACGGCCCACGGAGCGGTGCTACAGACAGCTCAACCGCACTCTGCAACCCTTCGCCGTATCTGCGCTTGTCAACTTAACTTACGTCATATTTTATTTTTACCTATACCTTAACGATATTGGCTTTAAATAGAATGACAATCGTAGACCTACTTTATTTTTATTAGGTTTCTAGTTTGTTTCATGAATTGTGCGGGTCTAATAGTAGGAATGGCACGATTACCTAGTTACCTAGTATTCTTTGCTACCTACCTTGTAGCATTTTTCTGTGCAACGATGTTATGGGGCAGTTATGGTGAGTCTCTAATGACTCTATTATATTGGTTGAAGATTGGATATGGTTTGAGAACAGTTCTTCTCAGTCTCACTCTTATCTAAGTAGTGACGTGACATGACGATGGTGTCAACTTGACACATCGTCATGTCACGTCACGCTGCTAAGGTACCACGTGCTTGACAGTGTCAAGCACGTAGTACCTTGGTACTGCATTGCTTTAGTTATTACTCTGAGTACTGCATGCAGACATGACATAATTATGCAACTTTCATGGAATGTAGAACTTACTTAGTTATAATTATAATAAATAAGGACGATTATGAAAATTCGAAGACAATTATGTGACATCTACCAACCCGCACTGGGCCCGCGTGGTGGACTGTGTCCCAGCAGTGGGAACATTGTAGGCTGATTATGAGTTATGTTATGAGATAGTCAACAACACAACAAGAACATGACATCACAACTATGTATATTCTCCTAATTAGGCAGAGATTCAAATGCACCCAAATTTCGTCCGATCTTTAAAAAGCGGGCAGCTTTCGTTTTTATTTTTACGTACAATTCACGTTCATGTCATGCGGGAGCCTGCGTCACAAAATTAATTAGCTATAGGTACACGTCATAATTTTTAACAGAAAAAAGAAACAGTTACGTGTTTCCCACCAACGTAATCAAATGGTAGTCATTTTATTATATTAGGCTGATACCTACACGATTACCTTTTAATCTAGGCTGATCATTCATTTACGTGACCAATCGTCTGGGCCTGATTGGGTTTCGTTTTAGTTATATTTATTTACTTTATCCTTATATACTTAGGTAAACAAAGGTTGTGTGATGCCGGACGTGATCCAATGACATGGGCTCTTTCTATTCCCATAACATTGAACTTGATTAACCTCTAATATGTAGGAAGGTAAATACGAATAGCTTTGAATTGAAAAAAAAAACGACGTAGTTTATTATAAATTTTCTTACCAGGCACAGCTCGGAGGTGCCCTTTTAAGTTGTTTGACTGCAACTTGTTAGTACCTAATTGTTTTTTTTTGTTAAAGTTACAGGTCAGCGAAGAAGAACGAAAAACTCATAGTTATGTTTTATTTAGGTACTTAAATTAAAACATACAGAATTACAGATACAGACGACATAAACTTTACTTATAGCAAGTGAATTCTGTCTGTACTCCAAGCCATGAGCGCAATGTGTCAAGTTGATGAGCCACGGCAGCTCGCGCGGTCCCTCCCAAGCTAGTGTATTGTTCCACACTCGTCTCCCAAGAGAAAATACTCTGAAGTTCCTCATCTGTTCCAAATTCAGGGCTGAAATAGAAAAAAAAAAATTGTTTCTGTGGTTTTACTTGCTAAACAACGAACTCTCTTCAATTAAAATGAGAAAATAGTCAGGTTGAGGATCGATAATAGCCCATATTGTCGTTCACCCATAGTTCATTCACACACCAATCTGTTTGATGATTCCCACTACTGGAGAATATAGGCGGATAATCAATCAGCTCTTCTAAGAGAAATAGCGTACCAAATATTGTGGTATTCCTGGTAAGGTAAGTTTTTGAGGTCGACACCGAGGGTTGCTGCACGACGTAGAGTTTCTCCGACGAAGTGATGTGCTCGTCGGAAGGGAACCCCGCGACGGACCAGCGCATGGGCCAGGTCTGTTGCTAGCATGCCAGGGTCCAGGGAACTCACTGCTTTTTCACTATTCACCTGAGGATATAAATCGACATCTTAGTAGAACATTTATTTCCGGCTTTGAGAATTATAATTATGATTACGAAGATTATGAAGGCAACTTACTTCCATGGTTGCAATAGTGCCAACAGCAACTTTCAAACAATCAAGAAGTCGATCATAAGATCTAAACAGGAGCTCCTTATCTGATTGGAGATCTTTATTATAAGTACTCGGTAATCCTTTAATAACGCAACTGAATGCAAACGCCTCTCCGAGCAGGAGTCCTGCAGCTCCACGAATCAATTCTAATCCGTCTGGATTACGTTTCTGGGGCATCAGACTTGATCCCGTCGAGAACTGGTCAGAGAAGCGAACAATGCCGAACTCTTGAGAACTGTAGATAATCAGATCTTCTGCTAATCTACTAAGGTGCAGCCCACATAAGGAAGCCCAGTTGAAGAATTCCACTGTAACAAAAATAGCTGATTAAGGAACACCCATCAGTTACAGATGGACGTTAATTGGATTCTCGTTACCTACCTAGATGATCTCTCGAACTGACGGCAAACATGGAGTTGGGCGTCAAGTCTTCGAATCCTAGATTGTTAGCCAGTCTCAATCTATCGATAGGCAGCGCACAACCGGCAATAGCTCCACTGCCTAAAGGACAGCGCGAAAGGCGGCTCTTTTGCTGTTGTAGTCTTGCCACATCGTCGTGAAGAGCCCAAGCATGACTGAAATTTCAAGTGAAATAGTAAACAAAGTGAAGACTTCGAGTACATTTATTGATGTGGTTTTGGTTGTGGCGTTTCAGCAGTTACTTACCTCAAGAGAAAGTGACTCCACCGCACTGGTTGAGCGCGTTGAAGATGGGTATAACCTGGTGCAATTATATCTATTTCGGTGCTAGCTCGGTTCACCAGTACCTTCAAACATTGGTAAGTACATCAAATTAGAAAGACAACGATTTCAACTATTACCTACAGTTAGTTGAATGTTGGAAATAAATACCGTGATCAGTTCTTTAAGCGCGGCGTGCAACTTAGGTAGGTTGCCAAGCATCCACAGCCTAGTATTAGTGGCCGACTGGTCGTTGCGGCTTCGGCATGTGTGCAGGCGCAGCGCTGCATTACCTGCGTATTTGAACAGTCGCCGCTCTACCACTGAGTGGATGTCTTCTTCGGGATCATTCAATCGCCCGCTTTGTTTCATTTCCTCTTCAATGTCCTTCTCTACCTGTATGGGTAGTCATTTTATAACAAAGGTGATTATAACATTCTTACTTCACCATTAAATTGGTCTAATTGTAGAAAGTAAATACGTATAGTGGAGACGGCGCGCCCCCTAATAGGTACAAGGGACTAGGTATAACTGGTGAAATGTGATTGTCTTTTAGTGACCGCCAACTTATACACCTCAAAGAATGAGGCGTGATGACGATAAAAACATTATTTTAAAACTACGATGTACGGTATTCGATAAAGAACTTACCTTGCTAAGTCCCTCCTGTATGGCTTTATTGTCATCTTCAGAGAGGTGTCCACTTTGATGTAGCTCGGCAGCCCAGCCGCGACTGCCTTGTATGTCCTCTCGGAACAATCGAGCATCCACTGCTAGCGAGTCGTTTAATCTTCGCAGCACGGCCGAGGGCTCCTCTTCGAAGCATCCTCCCCATAGCTGATACCTGTCCTAAAGAATTAGTTTAAAAATATTTTAATATAATTGATATATTTTTTAGATAGTTAATATTATGTACTAAAGTCCCTTTTTAGATTTTCAGCACAAATATCGTGGGTACCTAATAGATCAAATTAGTTCAGTATAGCTTCAAACAAATAAGATGTGTACTCACGGTAGACATTATCTTCAAAGAATGACTGTTAAGATAATTAAATGTTGAGGCACATGATCGTTCAACATGATTAAATTATCTTTTATGTGTTCCTTATCTACGGGGGTGAAAAAGGTCACAAACAATCTAAATATTTTACACACTCACTGATGTCGGAATGTGTTTTTACCCAACTACGGCGAAGTGAAAAGGAGGGTTATGATTTTGACCGGTATGTAGGTATGTATGTTCATCTGTTACCTCATAACTTCTGAACTACGGATCATAATGTGACAAATGAGGTATCGTTGGAATCGTCTTGATTGTCCGCTGGTTAGGCTATGTTGGGCTATGTGATGTGACGTCATTTCAACGTCAATATGACGCCCTCTAGAGGACATAAAGTCAAGAATAAAAAAAAACTTATTATGTATACTATATTTGCATCTATACATACCTATGTAGGTATGTAATTAGTTAATTTAAGTACATATAGCTAGGGTCGGACTAGCACTCAAACAAAGAGTCCACTCCACTCATCCATCGATGCTGTTAATACTGCTATTCATGCTATTGCTTAAAAACATTTGATTTATGAAGAAAGTCTATCGACTTTCGATCGAATATTATAAAATATCATGAAAACTGAACGTCAACAGCCATCAGGGTCACTGCCGGGGTGCCAGCTGTTTTAGGAACTAACGGCTTGGCACGCGACGGTGGGATAAGACTAGACGGAATGACCATAATACCTTGGAAGCTAGACATGCCTTTGGTGTGGGAGTGGGATGCAACATGTGTGTCTACACCCTTGCGCCATTTCATCTTACTAGCAGAGTTGGCTGAGCTGGGGCGACAGCTGCAGGTGCGGAATACCTCAAACGGCGAAAATATTCCAATCTTATTGGGAGTTATTTATGTTCGAGCTGTTTGAAGTTGAAATACTGGGCCTTATGTTTTCGCATAAGGCGGGAGGAAACGCCCGGGTGTCACCACTGTGTGGATCGCCTGGAGGACACAGTGGAGCATACGGTGGAGGTCTGGGGCTTGGGCGGAGCACCGCTGTGTCCTCGTGGAGGCGATCGGCAGCGGTGACCTCTCGCGTCCGGCCCTGGTCCAGCCCATGGTACGGAGCGAGAGGGCATGGCAAGCCATCATTTCCTTCTGCGAAGCAGTAATGCTCGCGAAGGAGGAGGCAGAGCGCGTGAGGGAGAGACAAATGTTGCGCCCTCACGCCCCTAGCCGCCTCCGTAAGAGACGCCCCGGGCGTCGGGAATTGGTTGCCGATTTCCTTCCGGCCACCGTAGGCGCGGACTTGCGGACGGAGAGCAATGGGTAGCAAGCCGTCCGATATGGACCAGGCCCGGGTCGACGGTGCGTCGTGTTCCAAGCGCGCCTCAAAGAGATGTCAGCACAATTGACGGGACCGCTGGGGCCGATGCCTGCCGGGGTTGCGGGATGTCCTAAGGGGAGACCGTGGCCCCTGGCAACGTACAGGCAAGTGAAGGAACACGGGTGGGTTTTAGTCAGTAAGAGTGTGACACGCCCTTCCGCTCTGCCCAGAGCGTGGGAAGTCATTTGATGATTTCCAACCCAAAAAAAAAGCGTATGAGGTCCGAGTGTCCAAGTGTTATTTTTCGAAACATCGCAAAAGCGGTTGCACGACTCTTTACGTGACCAGCTGGCCTTTTTTTGGCCAAAGAATCAGCGCCGCCATACAACGTGGCAATGCTGCCAGCCTTTTGGGCAGTTTTCCTGTTGACAGCGATGCGGAAGAATTTTTTTATGCCTATGCTTTGGCCAATAATAGTAGTTTGGCCCTATGATTCTTTCCCCCCTTTTTATATACATGTACAGGTTATTGTTATTTTCCGATTATTAGGGTCATTTGGTATACACTAGCTTTTGCCCGCGGCTTCGCCCGAGCGGATGTCGGAAAATATCCCACGGGTACGTACTACCGGGAATTACATACCTACTTAATAGCCGAGGAAAAGGCATTGACTCCTCCTACCGCTGCGCCCGTGTTACCGTCACCTCATTATTTTGTTACGCGTAATTTTGAATCTGTGATATTTTAAAAACTATTAGTTTAAATGATATGATCTCAAGGCAATTATTTTAATGTAGGTATATTAAATGCCCAATTTCATTGGATAAGGATTAATTTGATCCCGGTCAAAATAGCGTCGGAAAAAACAATTAAATTTTTATAAAATTCTGAAAGATAATAATGGTTACTGTCGGTCATCCTTAGAAGATAGACATATGCTATCGCGGACTTTTTTATGGAACTTTTTAAGATCTTCAATCCTGTAGAACATAAATTTGATTTATGTCTTACGGGTTACGCGGCGCACGCCAGTAAAGCTCCCAGTTGACATGATTTTTTCCGACATCTTCGTCAATAATCGTCATATTTCAGCCAATTTACACAATACCTTAATCAATTATACACTAAAACCTTCCGCATGAATCACTCCATCCATTGGTGAAAACGGTTTGCAAATCCATTCGGTAGTTTTTGAGTTTATCGCGTTCAGACAGACAGACAGACGCGGTGGGGGACTTTGTTTTATGGATACAAAATAAAATAAACTAAACGTAGTATGTTTTCCGTTTAGTTCCTTTTGGTTTGATACGTTGTAAGCAGTACGGAAAACAATGACATTGACTTTGACATTCATTTGACAACGAATACAAAAGCATAACCTAAAAATCTACGTTTTTTATAAAAAATATTATTTATTAAATTTAAGATTAAAAATATTATTAAAAACGGAGGTTTGTTAAAAAAAACGTAACAATTGGGCTTGAAGTGTCGGTAAAGTAGACAGTTAAAGTGACCACACGTGTTTCGTAAACTTCGTAAAGTATGGTCTAAGTTAGCTTTTTGATGAAAATACAGTCAGTTAGAGCTTTAAAATGGATAACGCAGAAGCAAGTTCTACGAAAGATGATGTGAATGTAACCAAGGAACAGGAGGAAAATAATTTTCCGCATTATACACTATTTGACATTACGATAGATTCAGGTTTGCAAGACGATGAGGGCAACGAAGTTCCGAGGCCTTTTACCAAAAATCAAATGCGCAAATGGTTAAAAAAAGTGAAATGGGAAAACCGCAAAGCGGAGAAACGAGCCAGAGAGAAAGCAAAAGCTAAAGAAAGGAGAAGAGAGGCGCGGGAGGCCAATATTGATCTAGGACCAAACAGGAAGGCATTAAAGAAAATGAAGCTAGAAAGACCGAAAAGAAGTACTGCAATAGTAATAGATCTAAGTTTCGATCATTTGATGATGGAAAAAGATAGGTTTAAAGTAATAAAACAAATTCTCCGCTGTTACTCAATAAACAGGAGATCAGAAACTCCGGTTCAATTCCACATTACTAGTTTTGGAGAAAAGGCTAAAAGTGATATGTCTAGGCATAATGGATATGAACATTGGGATGTAAGTTAGATTCTTATTGTAAAAATAATTTGCATGTCATCATCTTTAAATAAGTTTATGTTATGACTACTACGTCTTACTTTATGACAGCATATACCGCCTAGGTTATAGTTATTCAAAAATACCTAGATCCAATTACTTAAAAGGTTTGATGGGAGTCCCACTTAAATAGTTGAGCATTTTATAGAAACAGATGAATTGGAAATATAAAACAGAACCTACAAACACTAGATTATATTAAAATGTTGATGCTCAGTCCTTTTAAGCAACATTAAAGTCATTATAATACAAAGGTTTAGTCACTGCCAGCCAACATCTCCAAAATAAAATAAATTATTCATGTTTTCAACTGCCTGTATTATAATATCAATCTTGTACACAATATTGAAGCATTATAAATTAAATACCTATTTATAAAGTCATAAATAATATATAATTATACTATTTATAATATACAATAAATAATATCTTTCTAATAATAAAATATCTTTAATGTTTTACAGATAATCTTCAATGAAGCACCATATCTTGAAGTATTTCCAAAAGAGAATATAGTCTATTTAACAAGTGAATCTGATAATATCATTGAACAATTTGAAGAGAACACTGCCTATATTATTGGAGGTCTAGTTGATCACAATAAACATAAGGTAAAGTTTTATAAGCTGCAAAGTTAAATTAATACCTACCCTAGTATGAACACTTCTTGTTTTTGGGCATAAGAAACTGCAAAATAAATTAAATAAATGCTAGGCAGTTTCTTTGGTTTTAAGTTGTTCAAAAATACATGTTAAATGAATGTAGGTATCTGCATTATCACAATAATAACAAAAAACATAAATGTCATTAAAAAAATACTATTTTCAGGGTCTTTGCCATAAAATAGCAGAAGAGCAAGGCATTAGACATGGACAATTGCCATTGGACAAATACATTAATATGAAAACTAGGAAAGTGCTGACAATTGATCATGGTAATATCATATTTTAAAGACATCACACATAAATTACATAATTGAACTAATTAATCTACATAGAAAATAAAACATAATATTTTTGTTTTTTTACAGTATTTGAGATTGTCCTAAGGGTGTGTGAAGGAGTGCCATGGCAAGAGGCACTGTTAAAAGTTCTGCCACTGAGGAAAGGAGCCCACGTTTGTGACAATGTTAGTAATTCTAATTCAAGCTTAGACATCAGTGAACATTCAAATTAAATTATTCTTAGGAGGTTATAAGTTTAATTCTTGTTATGTTTACTTGTATAACAATAAACATTTTTTTAAACAATATAAATGTATACATTTATAATGTTGTATTTACTTATTTAAATACTTATCTTATTAAACACAACAGTTAATGCTGACTAGTAGACTTTTTATAGTATTTATCACTAGAACACTTTTTTTATTGCAGCTACTTACAATACTTTACGGTTTTATTTTTACTTAACGGAATTCAGAAAAATAATTATATTTTAAGTAACTTTTCATTGAAGGAAAACCTTAAAAAAGGGTTCTGTTACCTATATTATGTACCTACTTACACCAAATATTCTTAACAATTATAAATCAAGTAAAGAATTCATTGCATCAAATGCACTGAAGAAAATATCAATATCTATGATGCATTTAAACAGTAAAAACATGACTTGAGACATGTAAAGTAAGTCAATTTTTTTTTTCATAGGTACTATGGTGATCATGCAGCCTCAACAACCAAGACATAGCGCTGCGAATAATACAGTGAAGCACGCCAAAACTACACCGCTGTTCTGTGCATACACGCTCACACGCACACATGTTTACGAAACCGGCCTCACGTTGTTGTCAGCGCTATGTCATGGTGTTTTATTTGATCTGAGCATGCAAGCATACCTACTTATTACGTCTCATCTGATTTTATGACAAAGCGAAATACCTATACCTAAAAGAAAAGTTTTCGCAATTTGTGGGCACAAAATGCAATAATCAATAAATTATTAACGTTTGTGATGTAATAATATCATTATCTAACGCGGTTTGTACATACTCTTACTACTCGTAGAACGATTACTACTATATGTAGTGAAGATTACAAACACGAGTCAATCTGGTCAATTACTGTGCAAGATTTACGAATAGCAATTCAACTTAGTTTGTACAATATATTCGAAAAGTTGTTTATTATAATATAACGAGTGCAGGTAATAACTTATCATCTTGGATGCTTTCCATAGCCGCTTTTTCTTCTTTTCGTGTGGTTAGTGACTAACCAGCAGCCTAATTACGTAATGCACGATTAATAATAAAATGAAATGAATTGAAACAGATTGCTAGTCCATTGCTTCATAAGTTCGAAAAAAAAAACTGCTCAATTTTGATTTCGAACTTATGAAGCAATGGACTAGTAATCTGTTTCAATTTATTATTGATCGTGCATTACGTAATTAGGGTACTGGTGTCAGAGTTTTAAAGCCGCCCATGGGCCTCTGACTTGGCTTCACATGCCATCGATAAATATCTCTCAGGCATGCCGGTTTCCTCACGATGTTTCCATAGCCACTAAGATGTAGGTAAGGAGTAAATAATTTTCAGAGATTTTAATCTTTTACAGAATTTAAATAATTAAGTTATGCTTTTGAATGAAATTTTTAACAAGGGGGGCTACTAGTTCAGGATTGTTTAAATGTACATGATGTGTACCACGAACAAAATGAAATTCGTAGTTTTCATTGACTTGCTCTAAAATTTCGCGCATTTCTATAGAATATGCGTCGGCCGAATAAGGGGAGTCTATCGCTTTGACATATAAAGTTGGACATTTAAGTCTTCTGACGAGAGCTTCGACGAACTTCTTGTCTTCCGCATTAAATAATGAATACTTCAATCTGGAGTCACGTGAGAAAAAGTATTTCGTCGGATCAGTTTGTGACTGCTTAGCGCCTCTTTTCAGGAGGTGGGGAACACTTTCTAAGGCCACAGACTTCCTAGTTCCCGCATGCCAAATTTTAACCATATCTTCTAAAGTATATAACGGAGGCTCTTTATCCAATCGTGTTTGTGCGACTAATCCTTTTCGCATAGTTTTAGAAATTCTTTCTACTACAGAATTTAAATCGTAGTCGTCGTAAATAAGACTGTCTATTGCAATATAAAATTCGACCTCATCAGGGAACACAGTTGCAAAACGCATGGCTGCTATTGCTCCCATAGAGTGAGACAGTAATGCAACTTTCTCCATCTTGAAGTACTCCTTTAGATATAAGATTATTCTCGGCAATTCCCATTGATAGTACAGCATACCTGAAAACAGGTAAATTATACAATTGAATAAAGGGTGTAGGTAACAGTTACTTTTATAAATACTTAAGTGCAACCGTTACACCAGTCACATTAATTAAATAGACAAATAAAACAAATCATAAACTTACCAGGGGGAATCCACGACGAAAACCCATGTCCAGGGAAGTCCAGAGCTAATATAGGTCTATCTTTGATAATCATCGGTATCAAGGGGTCCCAGGTGCCTGCGTTGTCTTGCCAGCCGTGCAGTGCTAGGATGGGTTGTTGGTCGCTGCTGCCCCAAAGCTTTCCCGCGATGTGCCCAAACTTTACTGGAATCTGTATTTCTTTAGTCGGCACCTGTGGAAGCAAGTAGATTTATCATGAAAATAGGTAATTTTCATCAGTAGACTTAACTGCTTCGAAATACCTTTGTCGTAGTCTACTAATATTGCGAAGCATTGAGGATTATTTCATCAGACTAACGCTCGAATATAATTAATTTTGTATTTTTTCAAGATCAATATCTGTACCTAAATCAATTATTCCTTTTTAGAAACTGTAAACAAACTAGGCTCGAGGTTTGTGAAAAAGATTTTTTATAGTAAAAAATAAATACAAATAAGTACTTAAAAAAAATGATTCTGCAGGTCAATGATAACTTCATTGCTATGCAGATTTTTTTTTTTAAATCTGGTAGAAATAATGAGTAGACTAGTCGAAGAAATGGACTTGACATGTTTTATTTATTCAATCACTTCAGCAGAAAAAAAAAGATCTGTTAATGTTTGAAATTACTGACCTGAACTTACTTACGATGACAGAAAGGTAACAAAAATATAACTCACCTGAGTATGGAGATTTTTACTGAGGATAGGCAGAGACGACTTTAAAGTCGTTCCACTAGAGCTCAAAATCAATTGGGATAGCAACCGCTTAGCCATGTTTCAGGTTTACCTGCACAACTTTTAGGTATAGATAACGAGAACACGGTAAAATAGTATTTGGATTTGTTTCCGTTTCCTACTGCTTTATTTGTGTCTTTAGGTACAATGACATGTTAAAATAACCATAGTCACGAAGAGGTTAAGTTTATCGATCCGCGAACCGTCACGAATTGTTACCGTGATTAAATCGACCAATGACAATTTAGAGTTATCACGTACTTTTTGGAGTTTTATGAAGTTTGTGTTAGTTATGTAACTTTTGCACAGTAATTGAAGATATTTCACTAAAACATCGCGGTTTAACGTAACGCAGTGACGCACCGCGCTAGAATAACACTGTCAAGGCCGGGCTCACTGTTATGTACGATTGAATGCTACACTCGGACAGAATGGACTTTGAACGCATAGTATCAGTCATAAAATTATACTATGATGGTAATTTGATTATTACTATAAAATCTATTAATCATAGTATTTGGTATGCCGGTGTACCTACCTTGGGTACACCTCTCCAGCTCCTTAACTTTTGAAACGTCGCGTGATACCTCATAGGTGCATAAGAAAATGCCTCAAATGTCAAATGCACCTATAAGGTGCATAACGATCACGGGCGCCATTGGACGATCATATTTGACGTTTATTTGCACTTGCAACACGATCTGGCTGTATCATTCGACAAATCGATTAATATTTGACCGGTTTAGTAACAATTTGCTGGGCACACCACTAAAATGAACGAAGAAATAACAAACAAAATATCTGTGGTTCGTGTGAACGCGACGACGCCATATTGTCAAAATTCGTGAATTGTCATTGTGTTGTTTACGTTTGTTCGCAATGTTTTTATGAAGAAAACGGTGAGTAATCTTATAAGAATTTTATACAGAATTACTGAGAAATAAGTGTAGATTTTGTATTGAGTGTTAGTTTATCGAAAAGTGATAAATATTTCCTTGAAAAGATAACGAATGTTTTGTAATGCACAAATTTTGGCGCTGTCGCCGCCGTGTTTAGTAATGTTTATATGATAAATATTCTTGTATACTGTTTGAAATACACATAAGTATGTAGCTTATTTATCTACGAACATAATTTGGCTAATAGCTACTGATACTATTGCGTATTGTTATCATAATCGTATTTCCAAAAGTAAAATTCGGCTATTCCCCCGTACCATGACACAGCGCTCATAGTAGGCGGGAATACCAGTACGAAGTACTGACTGCAAAAAATTCCAATTAGAAGAAAAAAATGTTCCTATTAGGTTTTTATTATTTCATGAAGTTTTCTTATCAGACATGTGTAAGAAAAATAAATGTCGAGATTATTGGTTTTTTTTTTACCGACTTCAAAATAGGTGGATGTCCTCAAATAGAATGAATTTTTTTTAGGATCAGGATTGTATTTATACGTAAACTATTACTTTAGTAAATGGTTGTTTTATGATATTTTTAGCAAAGTAAAGCAGCATGGCGAGGCTGTCCTCAAGGTCACAGAACGCCGACCGTCGCGCTATCATCATGGGGTTCCTTGACGCTGACCCGCGCCCCGATCCTGAACTATCCTATGGCCCCACCGCGCGCCGAGGTAAATATTTTCTATATAGCTTATTAGGTACTTACTATATTTATTTAGTTTCAGTGGAATAATTTGTATTTCTTATCTTTTTAGCCGCCTTCATGCTATCCCGGTTCTAGCGATGCGTCGATACGATATGTCGTCGGGCAACAAGCTTCATCTTAATGAACCCTTGACAATTCAAAAGTGCCTGTAATTGATTTATTTCAAATAAATGCTTTGAGTTTGAGTTTTGTGTTTTTTTTTAAATATATTTCTTGAAAACAAAATGTATTTTATTTATTTCAAACTTTTCCTAGCTCCTTCCTTCATGGAATTGGGAGAACTATCAGTAAGTATACGGGGTTATGTACAGCACCGCAGCACGCTTAGCATGACCACGATATGTATAAACGCGTTTTGTCGACGTAAGAATAGACAAAATGACACGATTGTGATTGTCTATCTGTCATTTTGTTTATTCTTCCTTCGAAAAACCCGTTTCTATGGTTGTCATGCTACGCGTGCGAGGCAGTAACAGTTTCCACTTGAATGGCATAAAACATACCTACTAAAAACCGACTACTATTGATACATGGATAAGTAAAAATTCAAAAGGCAAACTTTATCATGATGAATAAACAATAATTACCTCCACTTACTTCGTTATCTGTCTGTCTGCCAGTCTGTCAAAACCCTTTCTCGATCGTGACAGTAGTTTTGCACCGCACAGGCGCACAACTATTGTCAACGAAATGTCGCATGATACCGCATAGCTGCATAAAAATGCACCTATACGGTGTATTAGACATGCCCTCCACCTATACGGTATCACGCGACATTCCCGTAACCGTAGTTTAGTTATAAAAAAAAATCTATGCACCTGTGCAGTATCATGTGATATTCCCGTGACAGAAGTGCACCTAAAACCAAGACATAGCGCTGTCAACAGTGACGTGAGGCCGGTTTCGTAAACATAATGTGTGCACTTAGTGAGGTGTAGTTTGATTGTAAATGTGTGCGTCTGAGCGTGTATGTACAGAGCGGAAGGGTAGTTTTCGTGTGTTTCACTCTGTATTGTTCGCAGCGCTATGTCTTGGTTTTTTATTTGATCTGCCTTTGCTTTAGACATTCTAAAAACCGACTACTATTGATACACGGAGAAATAAATATTCAAACAGGCAAACTTTATCATGATGAATAAACACAATAATCACCTCTACATACTTACTTCGTTGTCCGTCCGTCTGGTTGCCAGTCTGTCAAGACCTTTTCTTGACCGAGACAGATCGTTAACTTATATTTTTATCACATAAAAAAATCTTTTTGCGATTACAAACTTACATTTGCAGTTGGAATATGGATTTAGGTACGTATAAGGAAAGATAGATAGAATAATAATTTATGTAATGTATTTTCCACCATAATTGTAAAACAGCTGTTAGTAAATAAGTGTAGAAATGATGATGACTCATTATTTTCAAAGAAATCGAAATAATAATAATTGGAATATGTCAGAACAAAAAAAATATCTCCGATAAAATCCGATCTTTCATTGAACAGGTCATTACTATTTTATTAGAACACAAACAGTAAGATAATAAAAAGTAATATTATGTTATCTAAAATAAAATAACATAATAAACAGAATAAAATAATTTATAATAAAATAACAACAAAAATCTTTAAATTATAAAATAACATAAAAATATTTCATTCGCAGTGTTTTTGCGCTAACGCGCTGACGGTACACGAAACTAGTTTTTTCCAGTTTGACGAACGGGAACGATGCGTCATGACGGCGAAGTTTTGTCGTTGTGTAAACAAAAAGTTTTTATGGTTTTAGATAAGGTTTCAAGTGAAAAGAGTTGTGTTGTTCTGTTTATATGTGACCTACACATATTGTGTTACCGAAATCAAGTGATGGTTTGGTGAATAAGTGTGTGTATTCGTCATATTGTGATAAAGTTTCAAGGTAATGCGAGTGAAAATTATCAAAATGAAAACATATCACATCACTGCGAGAAAAGGTCAGTATGTACAGGTTTTTCTGTATAATATTTCGATAGGGTAACTCATAACGAAGCCAGGAAGGTATAATATGTGCCGTGTTGATGGCTGTATATTGACGAATTCGTCGTTTTTCTGAAGGCCGACCCAAAATCAAAAAAAATCTTAGATCGGCGCTGCGTTTGTCGTGTTATAGGGTGACTAGGCCCGCTTGGGAGGGGTTAACCTTCGAGGAAACAAGTCGTAATGTTATGTAATCATAGTATTTTAGTCATTTATGTCAATTACTATTTCCTTTTCTTATAAAATATTAAAAAACTACGTTTAAGGCCCACTTACACGGTCAGGAAAAGAACCAAGCTATCGGTGGTCAGACCTCTGTAGAAAAGAACCTCCTTCACATTACGTGCTACAACCTGGCTCTAGCTAAGCTAGGCACCCTATAGAGCCTTAATTCTGACTCCTGAGATGTTAATCAAGGTTTTACTCAGGCCATTGACCGTAAATCCGCACTACTGACTTTAACAATTATTGTACAGCGCTCTAGTCGTTCTATCTTCTACCACTACCATACTTATGAGGCTTACCGGCTACAAGTCTTTTATGGGCTATTACACTAATCCCCATTTATCATCGTCCTGCCTGTCTATCAGTATTATTAAATGGTCTTGAATTCTTTTTATTCGGGATGCACCCCTATTTGGAATATACTTTGAATGTAGGTAATTCTGGTTTTCAATATTATAAATCTGCCTAGCCTTTTCCCAAATATGTTGGAGGTAGCTTCCAGTCTAACCGAATGCAGCTGAGTACCAGTATTTTCAGTCAAAGTTTTTATTAATGCGATTTTTGGTGATACAACAGGGTCTTAAGATATTTTATAGTAGCTAAAAAATCTAACTTATAATTATAAGACATAGACATGCACTATTATTTATTTATTATTATTCTAATAAACTAATAGACTAAAGGTATGTGAATATTACATTAAAACATAGTAGTTTGATTAAAACATAAATACATATTTTATTATGGTCATTTACATTAAATTTTGTCAACTAGGAATTCATCAATAGTATAATATCATTTGTCTATTAAAAAATTAATTAGTTTACGTTTAAGAGCTTTTATTCTGAAAGTGGGCAACGTCGCAAATAGATGTCAAATATTTCGCTGTTTTGATTAATTTGACAAAATAACTGTAAGTATGGAAATAAGAAATGTGGCTAACTAGCGAACTAGAATATTGAGTATGAAATGCAATAATTAATATCGTAACATCGAATAAGTACCTACTTATTTAGTTTTTTGTTTGCAACTTTCTGTTGATTTAAGATTGTATATTGCACCTATTTCGTGCTTTCAAAATTTCAAGATTTTTACTCAATACTTTATTGCATTGAGTATTGAGTATTCAAGTTTTTTACAGGAGTTTTCTCAGAAAATTACTCCATAACGTAATACGGAATCTTTCACGTAGCCATAAAACGCGGTTACGACAGTCCCCTGATTTACTATTTTGTTGAGTTTATACAGAGCAAACGCAAACTTGGTCAATTTTGTTATTACGATCGATGCATGTTCTTTCCACGACAGTTTAGAATCTATTGTCAATCCTAAAAATGTTATAATATATTATGGTCTACTTCTTAATTATATTATTATTAAAAGATAGATTGATGTCAGAAATAATTCTTTGTCGAAACAGCATGATTTACGTTTTATTTAATTTAAGAATTAAATTATTTTGATCAAGCCAAGGAATTGATTGTTGTTTTGCATGCATAATGTCACTTTCATAGTTTGTATTTATCATCATGCCTAATTATTAAAGTGCTGTCAGTGTCATCGGCAAAAAGCCATAGGAAAAGTGACGTGTTTTGGAAAGTCATTTATATAATCCAAAAACAATGGTGGGCCCAATACGCTGCCTTGTGGCACGCCAAATGTGATTTTACGTTTTCCAGAAACGTATTTATATTCTATTCAAATTCGTCTAACTTCCGTACACTGTGTTCTATTGTCAAGGTAGTATTTTACATGGAGGCTGGAGAGACTGCCTATCTGACTTCCAACCCAGTTACTGGGTAACACGATACCCCTTGGTAAGACTGCATGGATTGTCAGACTTTAGGGCTTCTGATTACCCGGAATGACTGTCATAGATCTACTGATGACAGCCGGGACCAACGGCTTATCGCGCTTTTCGCGGCAAAAAAAAAATTGTTTATTGTGAGACACAATAAACAATTTTTTTTTTTTTTTTTTTTTTTCCGAGGCACGGAGGGGTGTTGATGTGTAATGGATGTTCACCCATTCACGAACCAACCGCGGCAACCGTAGCTTAACCTTCCATTGACCAGTGCGGCTGTTATTATTTAGCCACGAGACCATTATTCAATCTTATCTAGGTATAATAATACTAGCAGGTACCTTAATTCATAATTTTTAATTACTTACATTGATAACATACTAACAATAATTAAATAAATATTCATAAACTTAGTTTATTCTCTTCTATGAAGTTTTTAATTAATGGTGCCACTCTTTCAGGGTTATTTAAATGAACGTGATGTTTGCCGGGCACAAAATGAAATTCATACTTGTCATTCTGTTCTTCTATAATTTCGCGCATTGCAATAGAAAACTTGGAGGTAGAGAATGGAGAGTCTGTCGCTTTTAGGAATAACATTGGACACTTCAGTCTTCTGACGAGAGCTTCGACAAACCTTCTATCTTCAGGAATAAGTATGACGTACTTCAGTCTCGAGTCCCGCGAGTAGTAATATTTATTGGGATCGGTTTTTGATTGCTTTGCGCCCCTTTTCAGTAAGTGCTGAACACTCTCTAAGGCTATAGACCCACGTGTTGCTAAATGCCATGTTTTAGTCATTTCTTCTAACGTATACGTTGGTGGTTTCCTTTCCAACCAAGCTTTAGACACGAAATCCTTTTGTAGCAGTTTGGGATATATCGTGTTTACTAATTTATTTGAATTTTGGTTTTCTAATATAAAACTGTCTATTGCAATAAAAAAATCGACGTCATCAGGAAACACGCTCGCGAAGCGCATACCAGCGATTGCTCCCATAGAGTGAGACAGTAAGGAAACTTTGTCCCAGTTGAAATGCTCTTTTATGTATAAAATCATCCTCGGCCAGTCCCATTCGTTGTAAGTCATACCTGAAAATGAAAAACATATTAATATATTCGTACGGTAGAGCTGAGGCTCTTTGAATTCTCAAAGATCGTGTATCGAGTTGTTTAAAGTAGATAATATATAGGTACCTATACGTAAGGAAGGTACTATTTTTTTAATAGTAAGTAGTTATGATTGCGATGACAAGGTAAGGCCCACAAGTTTAATTATAATTGTGTATGAGTACCGGGAGACCACGATGAAAACCCATGTCCAGGCAGGTCCAAAGCTAATATAGGTCTATCTTTGATGATCATCGGTATCAAGGGGTCCCAGGTGCCTGCGTTGTCTTGCCAGCCGTGCAGTGCTAGGATGGGTTGTTGGTCGCCGCTGCCCCAAAGCTTTCCCGCGATGTGCCCATATTTTACTGGGATCTGTATTTCTTTAGTTGGTACCTATCGATATAAAACAGTAAATGAATAATCATGACGATCTAGTTGGTATTTTGATTTTTTTGCGACTCGAAAGTCGCAAAATCGTAAATATTATCTTTAATCGCTATAACCTATAGGTATCTAATCTTCCAGCAACCGTCTCGACAACCCATCCATCTGATAACACACTAACACCTAATAGCCCATTCGGTACCGCCAAGACAGTTTTTACATTGCCTAGGTACCAATCAATAATCGACTATCATCGTTGGAAGTATCCCAATTTATGAAAGTAATCAACGTGATCGTAAAATATATGCAGGTCAGTATAACAATCAGCTATCTAAATAAGCAACACATTTTCGTAAACGATTCCGACTGTTTCATTTTGACAGTTCAACAACAATCATTGCGTTATTTATGTTGTAGAGTAGATTTTTTTTTCGAACTTATGTAGCAATGGATTAGCTATATCTGTTTCAAAACGATTCAGATTATGGTTGATCGTGTATCCTACGTAATTAGGGTACCGGTTTCAAAATTACGAAATTATCGTTTACGAGCTTGCTTCGGTCAGTATCCTTTAGTTAGATAATCGCGATACAAATCACAATGAATCGTATAGTTGACCTAGTTTTAACCTAAAATAAACAGAACTCGTAAAGTAACTTACTTGAGTGTTTAGTTTTTTGTTGAAAGCAGAAAGAGGCGTCTTGATTTTCGCCACATTATTGGTGAAACCCGTATAGAAGAGTTTGGCCATGTTTCGGGGTACCTATAGGTACCAAATTTTTCGAATAAGTAGATAATTGAAGTAACTTTCAGGAACTGAGTAGAAAAGTATCATTTAACATATTATATTGATCGTTTTCTTTTTTAATTTCTTAAGGATATTCACTTGTTTCTACAAGGTAACACACTAAGGCCATTGAACTGTGGATTTGGCAAAATATTTTGAATCAATGACATTTACAATGTACACAAATAAATAATGATCACTTTTGTTAATTATTATTAGTTGAGAACTTGAGACACTTTTTCGTTTATATTATAACCAACTACGTTCCACGCAAATATTATATTACCAAAGTCGTGCTCTGTTAAATGAATCAACTCTTAAACTGAATGGAGTTTGGACTTGGGTGGGTACCTAGATACGTAATCGAGTTTTATTATGAAAATATCCAGTAGAGTATTTAGCGGAGATATCATATCAAGTGATCTCACGATTACTTATTTTATTTTATATCCAGGATATTATATCTATATAATCTTTTTTGTACAGGTCGCTGCCCTTGGCTAGCTATTTACAAAACTGGTATCATCATAATCACACGCTGGATTTTGCACTTCGGACTTGACAACTACTTCAACTGTATTACGTACCGTGACACAGCATGTAAATTATTCATAAGAAAGAGTTACGACAAAGATCACTAGGCGTCTGATGCAATTGTGTAACATAACTATTATTATCGTCATCGTAAGGACTCTTGTAAACGCTAATAAAATCAGACGTGTAGGTATATGTATGTAGATCAATGGTCGCCTGAACTTGTGAGCAGTGCACCGGAGCTACATAGACAAGAATAAACTACCTTTGCTGCCATTTTTCGAAATCGTGCGTTCGTTAGAAAATCTGACTTGTCTAGTCAGATTACAAAGACAACCCGACAGTTACACGAGTCAAATCTATTCATAGTATTAAATTGTTTTGTAAACGTTAGTAGATTATTGAATGTAGCTTGGCTTAATGTTAGAACGATGTGTACCTAAATATAGTAACTAGGTATTGTGGCAGGACAGTCACTAAACGAAAATACTATGCCTAAATGGTAAAATAGTCGAGTCTTGGTACATGCCTGCAAATGCGTGTTAGATCTTTTTGTAGATCAACATTTACTTACAATGGTTTTAGTAGGTTATCTATATAATAATGTAGTTAATGGTAGTTTATTAAATTAAGGTACCTACCTACTCAATATTAGTAGGTAATCCATTGCATTACAGTGCATTAGAAATTTATTATAGTTGCAAGTTGCAGTTACAAGATCAATCAATATGTGACCTAAAATACTACCTTGGGGTACACTTATTAAAATTTGAATCGTTAGTAAAAGTCTACTCTTATGAAAGCTTATGAATGGCCGATGTCCATGATAAATTGATTATAGGTCATGCATTATCTTTTTAAATAAAATATCATCAAAGTACCTAGTTGTATTTTGAGTAGTATGGAAAGGGGACGAACAACAGTGTCAAACGCTTTCCCTAAGACTATGGTAATAATACTAATAGTTTTTTTTTAGATTTTTTTATTCTATGTATAATAATGATATACCTGGCTCGAATTCCAGGTTACTTCAAAATATTATTCTAATATTTGTTTTGCCACCATATTTTACCTTAACACTTAACTGCTATCTAACTACTAAGTAACATATTTTCGTAAACGATTACGACTAATCTGTTTCATTTTGACAGTTCAACTACATTCATTGCGTTATTTTCGTTGTTGAGCAGATTTTTTTTCGAACTTATAAACCAATAGACTAGCAATCTGTTTCAAAATGATTCAGATTCTGATTGATCGTGTGTTATGTAATTATTGTACTGTACTTAAATTTTTGAGATGAACAAAACAATATTAAGCAAAATGTCAAGTGCCTTTTATGCGATGTTATCTTTATCTGATTGGCATTAAGTGTAGATACTTAATGACAATCAGATAAAGGTAACCAAGACATTGAGAATTATAATGTAGTTTCCAAGGTAGGTTGAGATGGGAACAAGAAATGAAGAAGGACAAATAAAATGATTAATTCATAGTAGGTATTTCCTGTATGCAATCGTCATTTCAAGATTTGTATGAGTATTGCATTTTTATAAGTATTGTCACATGAAATAGTTTTTGAAAGCAGGTTGCACAAAGACAGACTACAGGCGGCGATTACAAGAATACGTTGTTTAGGGTAACGATGAAAAAGTCAACAAAGTAAAAAATATGTTATCGTTTTATTATCAGACAAGACAAAACATGAAACATAACCATTTAATACGGGATCTTGTAAGTCACCGTCTTTACCTATATTCATTGTAAGTATACAGTTGTGGTAACTTTCTATTCCATATAATAAAGTATTGGCTGTAAGTTTTATATCGATATGGAAACATACCTATACAAAAGTCGTGACTTTTGCTGTCTAATATATCAGATTCAAAATTCTTAATTCCTTGCACTTTTACTTAAATCGGAAAATCTAGACAATCAATATCATAAAATATTACAAAGTACTTATTAACATCTACTCCTATATTAAAGTGAAGCCGTCAAGTAAAAATCAAGGAATTCACAAAAACGACGACATCAGTAGAAAGTTTATCTACCTACGTATCCAAAAATATCACATTGAAGTATCTAAATATGTTTAATTTTTACTTAAATTAAGTCTTATTATAGGCACCCACATGACACAGTCTCATAATCGGTACTTTACACAAAGAAGTAACCGTTTTAAAATTATAATTGCTTGGGTAGTTCCTGATGTTGGACCCTACGCGTTTACATGTTTCAAGCGGCAGTTGCGCACAGCTCTAGAGGTAGGTCAGGTTCTGTGAGACCTCGTCGCATCGCATTCAGCAGCGAGCACTGTCCCCGCGCGTCCAAGTCGAGCGCCCACAAGGCAGCACCACGTGCGCCCGCGTGCCTGGCCGCTGCGCCCGCGCCGCCTACGTCAGCACCACTTAGGTACGACGCCCATTGCCCACCGCGAACGCTGAACGTACCCGCAGAACTTCGACTCTCCTTCCACTGATGCGTCGCTAAACCATCTGCCACCTGTGCCAAATAAAATAACATTAGCTATTACACTATTTTTGAGGAATCATCGAGCGTCCAATCTAGAATCAGTTCAAGACTTCAGCAATGGGAAATACGATTCCTATAAGCTACTAGAGCTCCTAGAGCACTGACTAGCTTTGCGATCACCAACATGGAGTATGGCTCTGCGAAGTAGTGGACCCTTCGTTTCGCAGAATCATAAGGCACAATATTTTCGTGGTAACTAATTAATTACTAGGTATGTTGTGTTTATTCCAATGGCCTAGATTCGTATAGGTAGTACTCGTAGTATCTTGGGTTCACAAAGTGCAGTCAAGATCGTAATATTGATATAATAATGTCTGCAGGTCATGCAAGTCCATAAATATTTTGCACCATCCCTGTAAGCGGACCCAATCTAATCATGCGGATTTACGCTTCAGAGTGCTGCATCATTAGGTACGATGAACATTGACGTATTCACTATCTTTCTTATCTGCAGATAGGAACCGTGTCGCACGTTAAGACAAATATGTCTATTGTCTGTAGCGGAAAACGGTTTTAGGTTGACCTTGCTAGATGTTTCGCCATTTCATTTACTTATAATTTTAAAGAAGCAATTATGCTCTAGAACTGGACGTTCTATTTGTAGAGTCGAATAGGCGACAGCGATCAAGTAATAAATTATGGAAGTTACATATTCACTAATTACGTGAGACTGGCGAAAATCGGTTTATTCAATGGAACGCAAAAAAAAAAACAATACTCAAAGTAGGTCCTATAGGACTGTAGTGTAGGTTCAAACTCCTAGCAATCATTTCATTTTGGTTATTGTAAGTTGGACCTATTTATCTCTACTAACCTCATAGTACGCCAAGAACCCAGGTACTCGAGTGTACGGTCCAGGTTCTCCGGGGCCGGTGACTGGGGCTCCAAGCCCAGCGTTTGCAGCGCTGCGCAGGCTGTAGGACCGCGCATACGCAGGAATTCCCAGTACCACGTGACGAGGCGGTAACACGCTCGTCCAGTACGATAGGGACGTGTTCTGTACAAAACAAATTACATTTAATTTATTGATAAAGGTTTACCAACAACTTCTATATACAATATATCATGTTGGTATGAGGGTAAAATCACCACATTGCTATAATTAATTAATTTACGACTTATGGAAGAGAAGCCATATTATTGGAGCGCACTCATATCTCACACGCGTTTATGATGAAGGGCTTCTTGTCTTGAAATAAAAGGTTATTTGGAATTTTATTGTCAGTAAAATCTCTGAATTTTTATCTTTGTCTACAGTCAGGGCATTTTGAGTTTTGAGAAATGGGATTCCAAGCTCACGTCCTTACTTCTTCGAAAATAAATAGAATATTTGATTTCAAACCAACACTTACCAAGCTATTGACTCCTCTAACATGACTAGATTCTAGCGGTACTAAATACGATGTCTTTCCAGTCGGGGATGCATAATAATCATTAGCAGCAATCGCGACCCAGTCTAACTCTGCGGCTAGAACGTAAGGCTTGTACGCTAATTGAGCTATTTCCGGAGAAGCGGAGACCATAGCTGATAGCTCCAGGTCTTGAGGACGTAGGGTCCTTGATAACTCTGTCAGTAGTTCAGCGAAGTTGTCCCTTTCCTTTGTGTCCACTGTAGCATTTGTACATGAAGTCTGAAATGAAATAATTGAAATAAGCGAAAGTTTTACCAAGAACGTGGATTTCATAGTTAGGAAGGTACATAATGATGGGCTAGCGTTGTTCTATAAACTAAAATATGCTTGCTTTGAAAAAGTAACATAGTTTACCTGTTTACACCCAGGATATTGCCAAGCAATCTGAACTCCATCAAAGTGCCATCTTTGTAAGAACTTCAATACGGAGTCTACAAATGTTTTTCTGTTTTCTGGGCTTGATACCATTCTGCTCCATTTTCTGCTTTCAGAGTCCGTAAGCCCACCAGCTCCAATAATAACTTTGACCCCTGTTTGCTGCAATTGCGTCAACTTGCCGTAGAAGTCTGGAAGGACATAAATACATAATACATTATAGCTTTTTAACTGGGAACTAATATCCAGCAAGTCTTTGTGCATAGGTAGTTAGGTACATACCATTTTCAAGATCCAGCTCTGGATTTCCAGGAACCAAATTGAAGGAATTGCCATCAAGATGAGCCCACGCGTATATTATGTGCGTGCAGAGAGTTGGGTTTACTTGTTCAGGTCCAAAGCTGCCTTTGCCGGGCCTGAGATTTAAAAATGAATTGTCAAATATTTTGTTGTAATATTATATTTGTTATCTCTCACTAATAGATTGTTTGCTGTCTTTACCTATAGAAGGCCCAGTTAGTGAAGTAGCATCCCACGATAGGTTTGTCCTCTTGCGTCTCTTCGGGTTCTAATCCTCCTAGCCGTAGTGCAGACTTTGTTCTGCATTGGGCCTTCTCTGGCCAGTCGCAGTGGTTCTACATAAACAAATTCATTAGATAGCGTGTTGACTGCTTTTAATTCCACCTTATGTTACAATGCATCGATATAAGACTTTTTTGAAGTTGAAAATATACCTTATGCCAGTGTAGCGGTGCGGGACACTCCAGTTGCATCCAGTGACCGTTGAGACACAAGTAATATTTGCTGCATTTACTCTCGTCAGCTTTGAATACGTTTCCAGTGCACGATTTGCCTTCAAGACTTGGACCCTGTCAAACATCACAATATAATAACATTATAACAATGTTACAGAATAACTTATTCAAATCTTTAGCAGTTAAGTCTTTATCGGGGTTACTTACACTGTCAGTATCTAAATCCGTGTCGGTGCCAATACCAGCATCAGTATCAGTGTCAGTATCAGTATCAGTATCGGTATCGGTATCGGTATCAACTTCTTCTACTGGTACCATCACTGGGATATCATCCGTTTCCTCAATGTCCGGAGTGGGAGTGGCGCTCGGTATTGATACTGGGATGTCTATATCAGTTTCTGCATGATCTGGTTGCACTGTGAACATAAAATGTTTGTCTTCATTTTAATTGACCATCTTTAATATTTTTTTACTGACTGTTTCAAAGTCAAAATTTGAACGTTTTTTTTTATCAATATAGGTAGAGATATGGTTGGTAGTGTCGGTACATCTGATTTTAAACTTACATTCTTCAAGCGAGCATCTCGGTGGTGCTTTACTGCCACGCAGCACATGATTGATGGTAGCTAGGAGGGGTGACTTTCCACAGCCGCAGTTCCTTCCACTGAAGTCATCAAGGTCAAGGGACCACGCCATACTGCCTCCCAAGCCCATGGAACGGACATACTCTGCCTTGTGGCGTACCATGAAGTCATCGTCGAATGAAACCCATTGGTCGTCAAAGCTGGCGTACGGCCCCATGCGACCACCTGGGTCACGTGATACTTGCCAGCCCTTCATTCTGATGCGGTCGCATATCTAGGGGAGAGTAGATAAAATGTGATTACCGTAGCAGAAACATTTAAATACATACATCAAATTTTTGTGTAGTTGCGTTAGCATTTATTTGATTCTTTATATATTCAGTGCATTTTACACAGTACATATTGAGGATTCCATTAATGTTGTGGTGCCTTTAACCTTTTGGGTATTTAGTAACTTTTACTTTGTACAGTTTACTTCAGTACGTAACAGCAGAAGACAATAAAAAGTTATTCATAATTTTCACTATGTTATCACTTGCTTCAAAAACAGTGAACGAAGACATCGAGAAGAAACGCCCATACCTGAGAGATATTTCTCGACAGCTTGTGAAGCCAAGTCATAAGCCCATGAGCGGCTTTAAAACTTTGACACCAAGTTAGTCCCTAACCACATGAAAAGAAGACTATGTTATAACTCACTTCGTAGAATGACAAGAAGCCTCTAGCTCTGGTCTCATCGCCAGCCTCTCCACCCGCGTAGGAAGGTACTCCGAGGCCAGTTCCTGCGTTTTCTTCCAACGAAAATGATTGGCCGTAGAATGGCACACCTAATATGAGCTTCTCAGGAGCTGCTCCTTTGTCGATCCAGTAGTGCACTGTGAAGTTCTGCGGGAAAATACAGTTTTACATTATAAGGGTCATTGAAACAATAGCCAATTCTCATTTTGGTTTCTGGTAAGGACTTACAGTGTTCAAAGTTTTGTCTATATCTCCATTGCTAGCATACATTGGGGATACATGTCCAGTCTTCTTATCCCATTGACCGTGATAGTCGTATGTCATTAGGGAAATCCAATCCAGATTTTTGGCCAGCGTCGCTACATCATAGCCTGAAAAAATTAAATATCTAAGTATCAACATGCTGAAATCAACGTAGATATTGATAATGGAGGGTTGAGGAAAAAAATCGTGTCTTACCAGCATCTATGACTCGTTTGCTGCCTGAGACAGCGGCGGAGAGCAATAAGCCGCGAGGCTTGAAGGCAGCTCGTAGTTCCTTCACAAGACTAGCAAAGCCTTGTTTGTCAGAGTTCGGACCCTTTTCACAGTTCACCTGGAAAATAAATGCCCTAAGTTATCTTTGTTCATTTGTAATAACAGAAATAACTTTTGATATTATTTGTAACACTCACCTGCCAGCACTTGGGATACTCCCAGTCGAGGTTTAATCCATCGAATTCATATTGTTCGATAAAGTCTACAGCGTGAATCACGAACTTCCTTCGCGCTGATGGACTGTTCACCATTCGTGAATACTTATCACTCGCCGAGTCGTCCCATCCTCCAATTCCAAGGACCACTTTCACGCCTTTCTCTTTTAGAGATACAACCTTTTCATAAAATTCTGTAAATAGAGAAAAAGTTGTCAGTTAGTTATTAGAATATTATGGTATAAATATTAGAATTTGTATTTAATAGCTTCTTACTGTTTTCCACATCCAACCACATGTCATGTGGTTTGATCACTAGACGCTTTGTGTCGAGGACAGCAAACGCGTACACTATATGGGTACAAAGCGAGGGATCAATGTCGCTAGGTGTGAATTTTCCTGGTCCGGGTCTGGAAAAATTTAAAAATGTGTAAATATTTAGAAAGACGTACAATTTAACTAATTCATGGTTTATTTTCTACTAGCTTCCCCCAGTGGTTTCGCTCGCGTAATATATCTTTATAAATTATAACCTTTGTTTATATTCAGTGATAAATTGATAATATAGCATTCTACTGGTGAAATAATTTGTAAAATCGGTTCAAACAAAAATACAAATCTTTAAGTCTTTTTATAATATTACTGTAGATTTCTATGTGAGAGCATAAAAACACATAGTTAAATTAATTACCTGTACCAAGCCCAATTGGTATAATAGCAGACGACCTTGTAGCGTTCCTCCAAATTGGTACTGACTGCAGTCGTGGGTTTTTTAGTGGTCGTGTCTACCATGGGTTGTCTATGCGTCGTCATTTGTGTGGGCCTTGGAGTCGGCTTCGTGACAGGCCGCACTTGAATATCATCCAGATCTTCGTCTATTTCGTTTGCAGGATCAATTAATGGGTCAGATAATATTGTTGTATCTTCATCTATGTTAGGATCCAGTAAACCGTTTTTGATTGCGTTGACAAGTGGATGCTTGCCTTGACCACATCTAGAGGAGATAGGAAAATGTTAAATACGATTGCGTTCCGAAAATATTAAAATGGTTTTACTCATATAACTTTTCTATCTACTCACCTATTTTTAAAATCATCAAGATCAAGAGCCCAGACCATACCACCAGCAAGGTCTAATGATTTTATGAAGTTTACTTTCTTTTTAATGATTTCAACATCGTCGAAGGACACCCATTGGTTGCCCTTGTATGCGTAAGGACCCATACGCTGGTGAGGATCCTTGACTACCTTCCATCCGTTATATCTGATGCGATCGCAAATCTAAAACGAGAAAGAAGATATTAATAAATTCATGATTATATCGCCGTCCCCATCGAATAAAACGGTAATGTGCTATTACGATAGTTTTAACTTTATTGCATATTCGATATTTAGAGGTCCGATTACACTTTGTCAATTTTTTTCAGACATTTCCTACGGTTATTTCAGAAGTTACGTCATTTTCATGTGTATTGCAATGAACTTTACAATATTATTTGTATGTATACTTATTAGACTTTTTGCAACGAATAAAATTGTTATAGACTATTACAATAATTTTGATACGTTACATTTCCAGTAAGATGCTATTACCATTATATTCGCGGGAAAATATTCAACATAATTTGCGTAAAGCTTATTACAATTTTATTCTGATAACTGACAATTTTATTTTAAAATCGTTAAGGTTTTTTACGATACATTTCATTACAACTCGAAGAATGTAATAAATTGATTAGTCGACTGCCTCCGATGCAAGAATGCCTCGACATCACCCTCTAACCAGTGTGTTAGTAATACTCTACCACCTCTTGTTTATTTTTATCTTTTGCATGCATTGGACCTCAATGCATGCTGCATGGGGATGCCGTTTAGAGGAATACTATACTTAAGTTCACGAAACGGTAGAATTATTATAATAATGGAACGCGGTTAGTCAGGGGTTTTCTATGGGAAGTTAAAATTAGATTTTATAAAAAGTAATGATACAGTTCTGACGGAAGTTTGAAGAGACAATAAAAATTTATTAAACTTATAAAGTCTATCAAGAGGTTTCCGTTTCTCAAATCCCCAACGATTTTTTTTTTTAATATTGGGCTAAGACATCAACAATAGGTTTTATTTAAACGTGGCTGTTACAGATTACCTTCAAGTATTTTAGCTTGAATATTTACACTAAGTAAACGGTGAAGGATTATTTTTGAAACATTTTAATGGATAGCCATGGCCATCAGAGAAGATAACTCTAGCGATTTTCATTAATAGTGATAGTTTACCTGATGTACCTTAAGCTCCATTTTGTGTGGATTTCATGTGTTCAATGAGGTTAATTGCGATTGCAGGCCTAGCTATTTTTTCACAATGCCTACCTAAGCCAGAAAAGGTAACAAAATTCGATGCAATGTCATTGGTAATGTTTAAACTGATGGTGAACCCCAGACCTATTACCTACTAAAGAATAGAGTGCCACCACGCTTTCATTATATTTATCTGAAATAGAATATTTTAAGTTACCATTTTATTAGCAACAGTGTGAAGTGCTAAACCGAAGTCTGAATATTCCATAGAACTGGAATTCAAAGAGTAATAATAAAGAACCCTACCACCGTATCTCTACATTGACATCGTGGTGGAACTGCGCGCTCCTGAACTCTAGGCCTGTGGCGGTAGAGTTTAGTTACTTTACCGAGACAGGTCTAGGGTGAGGAGCCAGACCAAGAGAGATACATAAACTCGCAGGGTTGCATGTGGCGAGATGTTGGGCAGCAGCGACACCATGGAACCTACCTTCCGCGAAAGGGGTTGTTCCTCACATATGGCTTGCCTTTTTTGACAAGCTGAAGTGAACACTGCCAAGGAACACAGCTCACACCTCTTTCTAGCCTTTATTGGTCGGCTTGAATGGAGATTCGCAAGAGCAAACATGCTCACAGGAAGGAAGTATTCCAGTAAGATGCAGATCTTCACCATCTTCCGGGTTAAGGGATTGTCCTGATAGCCGTGGAATACCTCTCCTCTCCCCAAATACCTCCAGACAGGTTGCCCCCTTGTCGCTACGTTACTATGTGCTAGCAACAGTTTCCGGGGGCCCATTATTGAGTGTACAAGTTACACCATGCCATTTTATCCATTTTATATTATATAACATTGGTCAGTCAGGGGACAAAGTTCCAGTTCCATTGCTCAAAGTTATCAATCCTCTATAGCCACCCAAACTCATAGCCCAATGTGTTTTGTTCTGCAACTCTCCTGCACCTTGTCCTTGGGTGCACTTGCATAGTGCATACAGGGATAATGCAAAAGTGACGAAGCATGAAATGAAGCAGCCTGACTTTTCCAACCTAAGAAGCCTTACATATTTCTGAAAAACACTGGCTAAAAGACACTCAAGGAAACCAAATAAAATTCCCATTTAAAACAAGCTTATGATCAGTAAATATCTATAAGTAAAGTGCTACACGCTGATTTATTAACTTTGTGTACTCCCACAGCACTACCATTCGTTTTATGCCTCCCTCACAAGCTACGAGGCTAACCCGAGCGAACATTCAGACTCTAAACTCTCTGACCATGTAGACGACGAGGTTTAGAGCTACCCAGAGTAAATGCTTCTTAAAATATAAGAATTAAGTACACACACAATTAAAACAGTTCCTAATTTGTTGATTTTGATAAAAAGTTATTAATAATTATGAATAAATAAATAATTATTAGACAGATTTCTTTTATTTCTTGAAAAATTACCGTGCACAGGTACAAAATATTGATTCAGTATTCGATAGTTACCTCTAGTTAGTATAATACATTTTCCATGGAATACACACGTAAGTTGCTATTACAGTAATCTGTAATTGACTGTTTGTCAGCGAATAAAATGGTAATAGTACATTACGATATGAGATCCTATCACAATTTATCAACCAATAACATAGCAATGCATTATTACGCTAACGTATAACACGAGATTTTACGCGAATAATATCGTAATGCTGCTTTACCGTTTAAGTTTGTGCCTTTAATTCATGGTAATTTTAATTTCATTAATAACTATATTTCTAAATACGTTATATTATTTAATATAGTATACAATTATTTTGTAAAAAATCACCATTCTTTTGGTATTTGAACAATCCCGATAAGTGTATTAGTTATTTAGATATTCACGAAAAACAGTTTTTTATTTTTCCTGTAAAATTTAGTTTTTACGATTACCGTTTTATTCGCCGGGGACGGCGATATATTTTTTGATCGATTAACAATCTATTATGGTATTTGTGGTATTTACCTCATAATAAGACAAGAATCCTTTAGCTCTAGTATATTCTCCTGCTTCACCGCCGGCTGAAGCTGGAGCGTTTAAGCCAGTAGCGTCATTGCCCAAACTGAGAGTTTGTGGCGAGTCATTGTCGGCGCCCAAAGTGAACGTCTGTCCGTACATTGGCATACCCATTATCAGCTTATTCGCTGGCGCTCCCTTTTGCATCCAATAATGAATTGTGTAGTTCTGTAATTAAGCAAATTGTTTTATTAGAATGGAATTATTATTTCACGATCGAGATCGAGAAAAGTATTTTACTTTTTATGTCTCATTGTCGGTTTCATTCAGGAATACTCTGAACTAGACTCATTGTTATGTTTAGGTGTTTTCAAATTCTTTGTTCGTTTGAACTTGTAGCGGTTACACCACCACATACGAACTACGCATCAAAAAGACATGACATCATACAAATCCTGCATCGCGCAATTAGAGTTTGCTACGCAACGACATATCGTCGCCTTAGAGTGAAAAACTCGGGAATGCAATTTTGTTTATTTTTATTTTATTAAATTTTTGGAAAGAAAACCTCGCAACGCACGTCCTAGTTTGACACATAATACGTTTAGTAACCTGTAACTTTATCCAAATTGCACACTAAAAGACACATATTTGAAGAAGCAGTGGTAATAAAATTTTAAATGGCGCAGTTCGTTCTTCCTCCTGTAAAGTTACCTTTTTCGCATATACGAGGTTTTCACTCTAAGGTGACGATATATAAGACTATCCGACATCAACCATTGGGCAGTTGCCCGCCAGACACAACACCCGTCTGGGCGGAGGATCCTCCCTTTTCAATACAGTATAAGTGAACTTTACACCCTGTTCTTCATACCTCTAAAAACGTACAGTACAGTTCTTTTGATCAATCAAATGATGCCATTTGGCAGTTATGTAAATAGTAAAGTCCGTACCGCATTGAAGTAAGTGTTGTCGTCCTCCGGGTGGTAGTACAAAGGTGCTACATGACCAGTGCGCTTGTCCCACTGTCCGTGGTAGTCATATGTCATGACAGCGATCCAGTCGAGGTGGCGAGCCAGTACTGGCACGTCGTAGCCAGCGTCTATGACTTTCTTGCTAGGAGAGACGGCCGCTGATAGAAGCAGACCCTTAGGTTTGAATTTAGCTGATAACTCCAGGACGAGGTCGGCGAAAGCTTCCTTGTCTGAATCAGGACCCATTGAGCAATCAACCTGTGGACAATCAAATTGTAGGAAATGTTAGTAACAATAATAAACTGTAAATTCATCTTGATATGCTTTTTTTTTTTTGGGTGGGAAATCATCAAATGACTTCTCCCGCTCTGGGCGGAGCGGAAGGGCGTGTCAGACTCTTACTGACTAAAACCCACCCGTGTTCCTTCCCTTGCCTTGCCAGGGGCCACGGTTTCCCCTTAGGACTTCCCGCAACCCCGGTAGGCATCGGCCCTAGCGGACCCCGTTAGTATCTTGATATGCATCAAGTTCTGTCTCTAACAACTTTAAGTAGGTTAGGTAGGTAATTCTTTCATGTAAAACGATTTCTTTCTAGCATGCTATGCATTTACCCTATTAAATCCATTATCTTATTATTTACTGTTTACGGTTTATGTTTGTTTTTTAGGGTTCCGTAACCGAAGGGTGACAAACGGAACCCTATTCATAAGCCTCTGCTGTCCGTCTGTCTGTCAGCGAGCTCTATCTCATGAACCGTAATAGGTAGGCAGTTGAAAATTTCACAGATTGAGCATTTCTATTGCCGCAAGAGCAACAAATAATAAAATTAAAAAATAAAGGGGGGTCGCCATACAATAAAATTAAATTTTGAAAAAAAAATAATCTGTCCCTGGCATGTGGGGTATCATTGTCTAGAGCTCATCAAGTAGAAAATAAATATAATTTTTATTTGTTTTTATCTTCAAAAATGATGAATTATGGGGCCGTAGAAGTTGTCTGTTTTAGATCATTTTTGTACGAGCTCTATCTCAACAACTAAACAAATTAGGAATTTGAAACTTGTGTGTATCATGTACCATATACTGTTTATAATCAACAAATACTAAAAACGTCGATTAATAACGTATTTTATATAATATGGGCGATTTACTGCAACTTAAAAATAATATTTTGTATTTCATGCTAATATTATGCGATATAAATTCCACAGATAACTATTTACTAGTCGGAGTAATGACATGGAATTAGTAAGTACCTACTATCATGGCAGCATATACTATTTCGATCATTTAAATTTCGATCATCCAAAAAGGTCTACAAAATAAGCTCTCTTCAAAAGATTTTAAAACCGGCCAGTATTTTTTGAGTTTAAGAACTTTATCGACTTTTTTCAAAGTATCCCTAGACGGTGTTGATGTGTGTACTCGTACCTCATGTTAAAACTACACTCCAATAGACAATAATATTCAGTAACATTGAAATGAATGGTGGTACATACAGGGTAGTATTCAGTTACCTTAAACCGTTGTGGATACAATTTCATATTGAGAAAACTTATTTGTGTAAAAATATTCAGCCACGGAGGCCAATCTCAATGGAGACTAGCCTTCGGCGTGGGAGATATTATAGTGCACAAGTGTATGCGCAGACACGAGTGCACTCTCTCTTCCCTCACTCTCATAGTCCGATGGGATGTGTAAAAATAATTTTTATTTTCGCTTGAGTTTAGATTTCGATATTTTTTTTTGTTGGTACATTGGCGTGTGCTAGCTGTCATTATGGCAAATATATTTTATTTAATGTTTCGTGTTGAGTAATGTAAAATATTTGCATACTATTGTATAGAATCAAGTTTTTTTTCGTAACTGAACAGACAGCTGCGCTGCTGGCGAGTTTGTTGCGCCACTTCTTCTTTCCAGCAAAAGCACTAGGAAGTGTTGAAGGGCGGGCGTTTTTGGGGGACTGTCTTATGTAATTTTGACGTTCGAAAAGTGCTGATTCTCAGCCTAGTTTGAATAAATGACTTTTGAATTTGAATTATGACTATCAAAAATAACGTAATACCTGTATTGACGGAATGTTGTAATTAAAATTTGGCGTACTACTTACATTCTATTTTGTACAATATAGTCTAATGTAGCAAGAGAAATCCTTTTATTTATAAGTAACTAGCTTACCCGGCCCGGCTTCGCACGGTTAGCACTAAGTACTTATCTACGGCGCACCTACCTTTCCTAATTACATATTTCTACCTAATTACCTACCCTACCTCCCTACCCTACCTACCTACCCTAACTGCTACCTAACCTAACCTACCTACCCTACATATCTACCTGCTTACCTACCACATATACCTATTTCAATCAATCAATCTTCCTAGCCTTTTTCCCAACTATCTTGGGGTCGGCTTCCAGTCTTACCGGTTGCAGCTGAATACCAGTATTTTACATGGAGCGACTGCCTATCTGACCTCCACAACCCAGTTACTGTTACAACACATATACCTATTTATACCTACTAATACTATGTTAGTAGCAAATAAATAACTTTGAATTTAGTTAATGCATGTTACTAAAATAAATGAAATAAACTTCTACACCTATAATAATTTAACACAACAACATTTTTTCATTAAAATTAGACAATTTCTTTACAAATCTTAATGTTTTTTTATAGCGCCTCTGTTGTTACCTTTATACTTTCGTATTACAAAAATAGTGTTAAATCTTGTACGACATGGTATGGAACCCTTCGTGTGCGAGTCCGACTCGCACTTGACCGATTTATTTACTCTTGATTGCCCTCGCTATTAAATTCACAGGAAAATTTTGCGGATATACCTACCTAGCTTTTAAAATTTTAAAGAAGGGGAACAAGTGAACGCAGCAAGAGAGGACAAGTGTATGATCTACATATTATAGTTTTTAAAATTTATTGACTGCAGTGAAAAGTGTTAAAAAATTCTCACCTGCCAACACTTAGGATACTCCCAGTCGAGGTCTAGACCATCAAATCCGTATTTCACGAGGAATAGAACTACGTGTGAGACGAATCGGGCACGCGCCGCGGGGTCATTGACCAGCTTAGAGTACTTGTCGCCTGCCGAGTCGTTCCAGCCGCCGATAGCTAGAGATACCTTGATACCATAGCGCTTGTATTCTACAACCTTCTCATAGAATCCTGAAAATATTGAGAGCATTAAAGTCGAATGTTTGGTGAAAAACACATCAAAATCTACAGGGTATCACGGACAGACACATATAGCGACTTTATCTGTACTAATATTATAAAGAGGTAAGTTTATTTGTTTGTTTGTATGTATGGGGTAATCTCCGGAACTGCCAGTCAGATTTGAAAAAATCTTTTTGTATTGGAAAGCCCAATGGGGATAATGCCTGGGTAAAAAAAAAAACTATTTAGTCTGTCTGTTAGTTAATAAAAAAATTTTAGACACGTATTTTTTGCTTTATCATATTAATAAAAAAATACTTCGATAAAATGCATAAAATTAGAGGAGTGGGGCTCACTACGTCACAAGTAAGTATAAAATCTACATACTCGTGACGTCATGGCACATTTTAACTAAATTTTTAGTCATCATCCCTGAAGGTTATAGGCTCGCAGTCGAACGAAGTAGCGGGCAGAACCTACTTTTATAATATTTAGAAAAGTCTTAGAAAGTCGTCTATCAAACTTACTGTTATCATAGTCTGACCAGGAGTCATGGGCCATAATGAGACCATCGTCGCCGAGAACAGCGAAACCATAGACGATGTGAGTGCAAAGACTCGGGTCGATATCCTCTGGACTATACTTGCCGATACCAGGACGGTACCAGGACCAGTTCGTGTAGTAACACACCAGTTTATAACGAGCTGGAAAATTATTAACGTCATTTAAGTGTGCATTGATATTATATAAAACATTGTGTATTAAAATAACTTTATTATTAACAATCTTTGGTATTATTAACGGATAAAAACCTACAGTTTAGGAGAGCAGGCTTGGAGCTAATGTCGGGCTGTGTGACGCTAGTTGAAGAAACCATTGGCTTATTTGGTGCTGGTTGTGAATGATCGTGTCCGTGGTCATGTGTGTGATCATGTACGTGGTCATGTGTATGATCATGTCCTGAATGGTCATGATCATGTCCAGAATGGTCATGGTCGTGTCCTGAATGGTCATGGTCATGTCCAGAATGGTCATGGTCATGTCCAGAATGATCATGGTCATGATCATGATCATCCTCCGGCATCACGTCCACTTGAACTGGGCGGGATGTGGTCGTTGTGGTTGTAGTAGTGGTAGTTGAGCTGGCCTTGCGTTTGCATTTGGCATTCTTGGGCCAATCGCAGATCTGTTTCTCCTGCAAAACAAAATAACGATGTTCAGATAATTTCTACCTTATCGGATTATAGTTATGGAGTACAGATATTATGTATTATTGTTACCTGATTCCAGTGTAGTCCTTCACTGCAGGCAAATTCTTCGAATTTTCCAAACAAGCAATGTAGGTATCGAGTGCAGTCGGTGGGGAACTGGGCATATGCGCCAGAGTCACAGTATTCTGAAAGATTGTGGAACGATATACAATTTTGAAGATGTTAAGAGATATGAATAGAATGCAATGCAGGCCTTCTGAAGAGCAATAAGTGGTTGATAACGGAAATGGTCGTGTTCGACCGTAAAGCCCAACACAAACACAGAGCGGGTGCGTGTCGGGCGCAGGTCGGGACGGGATCACGGGATGTCAGCACACGAATAACGTGCGCGGCTCCCGCTCCCGACCTGTACCCTAATTACGTAATACAAAATCAATCAGAATTTGAATCGTTTTGAAACAGATTGCTAATCCATTGCTTCAAAAGTTCGAAAAAAAAAACTGCTCAACAAAGTAAATAACAAGCTGACATACATATAATCAGAGCTGGGCAAAATACATGCTTTGCTTTAATTAAAATACAAATTACAAAATACTATCTCGCACTTATTTAAAATACAAATTACAAAATATTTTTAAGTCAGTAAAATACAAAATACAGTATTTTTATTTAAAATACAAATTACAAAATACAGTCTGGTGTTAGGTTAGGTATATAAATAGAATAGAACTAATCCAGCCCAGCCTAAGGCAAAGGGAATATATTCTTACCATCATATTTTACAAAATGGCGACCGCTAAATATGTAACACCATTCACAGGATTCACTCCATCGCCGAAAGAAAATTACAATTGACAAGATATGTAATTGACAATTTGACGTATGTACCTGCAGTACAGACTACAGTTCAGTTTAAGTGCAGTGTTGCCAACTTTAAAGGTATTACATATTTAGCGGTCGCCATTTTGCTTACGAAAGCTATCGAGCGCTATTTTCTGCAAATCGCACCCATTCATAAGATCGCTAAATGTATTTATGTTCAAATGTATTTTGGAGCCATAAGTATTTGAAATACTAACTACAAAATACCTCAGCGTCAGGTATTTGAAATACTAATTACATTTATAAGAAGTAATTGAATTACAAATACGTATTTGTATTTGAATTACAAGTAATTCATATACTGCCCAACCCTGCATATAATACAAGGAATGACAAAATATACAAGCCCGCCGTACTCCCGTCCCGACCCGCGCCCGTCACGCACCCGTTTTGTGGGTGTGTTGAGCTTAAGAGTTTATCTGGAAAGAGGCTGTTGACACAGAAGTACATGTTATGTAACAACTTACTGGGTGGTTCTTCATTGAGCTGCTGCATCACAGTAGACTGGGAGTTGGAGTCCATCACGGGAGCGCCGTTCTGTCGCTTGTCACTGCAGGACGAGGCGGAGGGGAAGTCGCACTGGCTGCGTTCGGGACGCCACGTAAGGCCGGGCGCACAGCTCTGAGCTATCAGGAGCCCATTCACGCACACGTAGAACTTCTCGCACTTGGGATGAGCGTGGTATGTGCCCGTGTTGCAGCCCTAGAGCATAATGAAAGGTAGTACATAATTTTTGGGCTATTGGACGAAATTAAAGCTGTTGCTGTAGGTAGTGGTTCAATTAAAAATCCCGTCAACAAAAGTAAACAGATATGTTAAGTAGGTACATACATGAGCAGAATAAGTTGGTTCGTCGATTCGTTCACTGACATATAGGAAAACTAGCTGACCCCTGCTCACTTCGTTGGGCGGTAGATAGACATAAATATACAGGGTGAAATTGAATTCGTGGGCAATCTCTTAAGGGGTCATTGTACTCATCATTATGAACAACTTTCACTATGGGACCAACCCTGAAATGGCGAAAAAAAAATCTGCTGTTCCCTACATTTTGTCGAGCTATGCGAACATAAATGTAGGAAACAGCTGATTTTTTTTCGCGATTTCTGGGTTGGTCCCTTAGTGAAAGTTGTTCATAATGATGAGTACAATGACCCCTGAAGAGATTGCCCACGAATTCAATTTCACCCTGTATAATAGCCTATGAAACTGTACTACTACAAAATGTACCTGCAGTACAGACTACAGTACAGTTTAAGTGCAGTGTTGCCAACTTTAAAGGTATTACATATTTAGCGGTCGCCATTTTGCTTACGAAAGCTATCGAGCGCTATTTTCTGCAAATCGCACCCATTCATAAGATCGCTAAATGTATTTATGTTCAAATGTATTTTGGAGCCATAAGTATTTGAAATACTAACTACAAAATACCTCAGCGTCGGGTATTTGAAATACTAATTACATTTATAAGAAGTAATTGAATTACAAATACCAATTACGTATTTGTATTTGAATTACAAGTAATTCATATACTGCCCAACCCTGCATATAATACAAGGAATGACAAAATATACAAGCCCGCCGTACTCCCGTCCCGACCCGCACCCGTCACGCACCCGTTTTGTGGGTGTGTTGAGCTTAAGAGTTTATCTGGAAAGAGGCTGTCGACACAGAAGTACATGTTATGTAACAACTTACTGGGTGGTTCTTCATTGAGCTGCTGCATCACAGTAGACTGTATAATAGCCTATGAAACTCACAAATAACGTGGCTTTCTATTGGTAAAATAATTTTCAATATGGGTTCAGTAGATCCAGAGATTACCTCCTACAACCTCACAAACTTTACCTCTTTTTATTATTATAGTAGGATAGATGAAAGCTACTGCTCTATAATAAAAAAATAAAAATATAACTACCTTGCCAGGCACTTGCGGTTCATCGGCGAGTGGTCTCTTAGTAGTAGAAGTCGTAGGTCTCATCGGTCTTCTAGATGACGTCGTAGGCCGTTGGGTGGTAGTCGTTGTAGTGGTGGTGGTAGTGGTACGAGTGGTGGTCGATGTGGTTGTCTGAGGCCTTGGAGATTTGGTCGGTTTGCCGTCTGTTAGAAGTGGAACAAGTGCTATATTAGAAAAAGGTTTGGAAGTAGAGAAGTTGTTGGTGTTGTTGGCACAGATTAATACAGATAGGACATACCGCGGTTTAGGTATGAAGCTACAAGTACGCGGCCCGTCTTGCTGGGTCAATTCGGTGAGTGTAACGTAGTCAGAAGATCTAAAAGTCACGCGATAGGAAGACAGGCAAGTTTTAGGTCTATATAACTGTAGGTGATTAGCGCTGTGTGACCTAGGGGCCTCCCTGAACTCCCTGAACGAAATCCGTAGTTTCGGCCGTCGTTACGGGCGCCTCGCTCTCCGCCTCGCTTACAGACATACCGTAAGTGAGATGGAGAGCGAAGCGCCCGTAACGACGGCCTACGGAACTACGGATTCCCCTGAATTGTACTTTATTGTGTTGTAGTCTGATTTTGCGGAGTGTCCCATCTGTATTAATCTGTGCTGTTGGTCTTTTGAAGCACCACTAACCATTAAGTATTTCCACGATGATGATTAACGGAATACGCAAGCCAACTTGTGGATCTATTGAGGACTAAAGGATTAATAACGGGCCCATTTTGAATTACCTTCACACATAGCGAACTCGACCCAGTCACAGCGTCTAGTGCGCCTGTCCCAGTGCAGGCCAGGCGGACACATCTGCTTGCGCCAACGTCCCCCAACACAAAGCAAGTACGAGTCGCACGTCGGCGCGGGCGCATGCACGTCGCTGTCGCCGCATTTTGAGTCCTCGGATGGAGAACCGGATGAAGGAGCTGTTGGGAAATGGTGTTAGGTCTTATTCAATATTAATTCCTTTATTGCCTTCTACTATAAGGCTGCCTGTCCACTGGAGCGGAGAGGAGAGGAGAAAATAGGAGCGGAAATGTGTCAATATTAACCAATAGAATCTTGACTCCGCCCCTGAGTTTAGATTTGATTGGTTAATAATGGCACATCTCCGCTCCTCTCCTCTCCTCTCCGCTTCAGTGGACAGGCAGCCTTGATGTGTGTGAGTGTGAGAAGTTGAATGGTTCTTGGTTGTTTTCTTTGCATGATTCTACATATGTTTAGAGAAACACTTCAGATGTTTAAAAATAAATAAATAAAGTACCTACCTAATTATGCTTTCAATAGCAACTATGATAGGCTAACTTAGCCCAGATTCGCACGGTCGTGTTTTTATCCCGGCGATTTGTTTTCGCGTATTGGGTTTTCGACGCTCTGCTTAGCGCCAAGAGTTGAATATCCAACAGTGTGTTTTCTTGACGCGCATAGTATACGCGTTGAATGCGCTCTGTTGGATTCTAAATGCTCGGCTCAATACCGAGAGCAGAAAATCCAGTGTACGAAGAAAAATCGCCGCGATAAAAACACGTCCGTGCGAACGTGGGTTTAGTGTGTGCTGTTTCGATACGTCCTGTAGGTAATATGGACTCATAGCACTTCATAGTCTCAATATTTTTTGCAGACTACCTTTATTGAGTATAAATAATTTAAAAATATCTATTAAACTCAAAGTCTTTTAGTATAGAATAGAGAGTACGTAAAAATTGAGGATTGGTGTGAAGACAAAGGGTCCAATTATGACATTGAGGTATTATTGTACTATTGATTTCAATGAATTATGACTTGCCTTTTGTAGTTGTCGATGTGGTAGTAGGCTTGGTTGGCCATGTGGGTCGTGTTGGAGCAGCCGTCGTAGATTTAGGTACTGTAACAAATGATAATCAATTTTTAGTCATAGATGTATTATTAAAACTAGCATTTTTTTGTCTACAATGATAAGAGATCAAGCAATATTTTATTTTGACAAGAAAGACTTAAGGGTCCCCAGTCGACGGTTTGAACTCGTTGGTGGGCGTAACTAATGTGCATGCTAATTAGTCTAATTATTTATTTATAATTTTTTTATTATTAATTTATTTATTTAGTGAAATAGACAAGAAAAAGACAATGATTTAAAACAAAAACGAGCGCGTAAAATTTCATGAATAGATCTTTGGGCGTGTAGATATTATGAAAAACTACTGAATGTCAAACTCTCAACAAAATTATTTGAACTAATTAATAAATTATCTATCCCTGTCCGGTTTCTATTTTGCAATTTTTTTACTACACTTATTTATTTACGCCAAAACACGAGTTAAAGGTAGTGACTCGTCTGTTTGACGGTATCGGACTAAACTTCCATATTTCAATGAAGTTTCGTCGCTCATAACTTCCAAACCAATTTTGTTTTCCAATTCTGCTTCCATACAGGGCTAGATAATGACATGACAAATTGATATATTTTTACTTTTGAACGTACACCGTCAAACAGACGACTAATCAGTTAATCACCATACTACGTTTGAATGGAAGAATGACGGACTAGCGTACCCTTAAGAGCAGCTAGTCAAAGATTGTATCTTTGATTATGCTGCTATTGAAACTGTGCTTTTCCACACGCAGTGGTGCCATGTATTTTTTTATTTTTTTTACGGCTGTATCGCTAAGCTATAACGTCGTCCTATAACATCAACACAATCATTGAAACTAACAATAAATAACAAAAACTGCAAGTTTGTATGGTTTGTTCCGATAAAGGACATGCCAGAATTGCATTACACTCTCAAACGTCATAAATTTTGGTTGATCCAAGTAAATTAAATCTTAAAGCTTTATTTCGAACACACTTCATCAAAACATGTTAAACATCTCTTGGACATTTCATCAGAAAATCAAACTTTTTTGTCAGAAACGCTTTTTTCAACAGAAAATCAAACTTTTTTGTCAGAAACGCCTTCTTTTTCATCAGAAAATCAAACTTTTTTGTCAGAAACGCCTTCTTTTTCATCAGAAAATCAAACTTTTTTCTCAGAAACGCTTTTTTCATCAGAAAATCAAACTTTTTTGTTAGAAACGCCTTTTTCATCAGAATATCAAAAGTTTTTTGTCAGAAACGGAGTCTGTAAGTAGAAGAGTATATATTCACCTTCGCACTTGGCGTACTTGGGCCAGTCGCAGTGCTTCTGTCCATTGCTCCAGTGCAGTCCCGGCGCGCAGTGCTGCACGTGCCACACGTTGCCGTCGCAGTGCAAGTACGCGTTGCACTCGCCGGGAACTGAGTTGTACTGTTCGCCAACACATGACTCTCCGTCTGCAGGACCTTCTATTGAATCTGTGGGAGTTGGAAACAGATAGAAAACTCTTTATAGCACACCAAATATTGGTAAAAACTAATCTGTTATACATTCTAACAGCGATACAATTTTCTCGCTTCCCCCTTAAGACCTAGGCCCAATATTTTTTGATATTCGTATAACTCATGCATGATCTAAAGAGGTGCGTTATAGAATATGAAAAAAAAAGCAGGATATAGTATCTTTAACTGTTGGAATGGTACCTTGCAGGTCTTTACTCATAGTGCCTTCAGGGACCAACACAGATGAAGTTAAGTATTTTTTTGAATATTGAGACTATTTGGGACTTATTCTTTTTATCTCGTTTTGGCAAAAGTTCATAGTATGCTGCATATGCAGCTCAATCTAGACAGTCGATTGACTGTCTAGATTGAGCTGGATGTATTAAGCACCGTCGTGATAATTGACTGTCTAGATTGAGCTGGATGTATTAAGCACCGTCGTGATAATTGACTGTCTAGATTGAGCTGGATGTATTAAGCACCGTCGTGATAATTGACTGTCTAGATTGAGCTGGATGTATTAAGCACCGTCGTGATAATTGACTGTCTAGATTGAGCTGGATGTATTAAGCACCGTCGTGATAATTGACTGTCTAGATTGAGCTGGATGTATTAAGCACCGTCGTGATAATTGACTGTCTAGATTGAGCTGGATGTATTAAGCACCATCGTGATAATTGCTCTTAAGATCTGTGGGTTAGTTTTAATGTCGAGTGTCGTGAATTTACCAGATTGAACAGGCACAGTGGTGGGTTTAGTGGTAGGTCGCTGGGTAGTAGTAGTAGTTGTAGTGGTGGTGGTTGTGGGTCGTCTGGTGGTGGTGGTCGGTCTAAGCGGAGGACGTGACGTCATCGGCGCTAGAGTCGTAGTTGCTGTGCTTGCTTCGCTACTTGCTGTTTCTAAAAGAAAAAAATACATGTTTATTGTATTTTCTGCACCTGTTTGTTTATAAATAAAAGTATAGAAGGAAGACTAGCCCAGATGGACCAATAAGAGCAACAAAACGTAGCAACAAAAAGAGACCAGTGTCAGTCGATGTTCGACATGAAGTTAACTTATGATTTTCAGCTGTATCGTTAAAAAATGTCAAAACGGTTGTAAAAGTAGCTGCATAAAAAAACTAGTTACCAGTGCACTTGGCGAAGCTAGGCCAGTCACAGCGGTGGACGGCGGAGGCCCAGTGCAGGCCGGGCGCGCAGCGCTGCTTGCGCCACGCGCCGCCCTCGCACTGCAGGTAGCCTTCGCAGTCGCCCGGCGCGGAGTGGTAGTCGCCTGCGTTGCATGATTGACCTTCTATGCTGCCTGTAATGGATAAACTGTGTATTAGACCTATGAATTATTGACTTATGTACTCGTAAGTTGGAATGCTTGGATTTGTGGCAGCATCTACATCGCCACATGCGAACTATGCATCAAAGACCTGACGACACACAAAATTTTGACGTCACTCAAATCCTGAATCGCGCAATTAGAGTTTGCCGCACGAACGGCATATATGTATAGGGTGACTGGTAATTACTGACCGATACTTAAACACGTGACTTTACGAACAACAACAACATCAACATCATGAACAACTTTTACTATGGGACCAAACCTGAAATCGCGAAGAAAAATTCTGCTGTTCCCTACATTTTGACGAAATATGCGAATATAAATTTAGGGAACAGCAGATTTTTTTTTATACAAACACCCGACGGTCACGACACCCGTCTGGTCGGAGGATCCTCCGTTTTCTTAGTACGATGAGTGAACTTTACACCCTGTTCAGCTCTAAAGATTCACGATTTTATAAGCGGTTTAATCCGCCCAATAATATAACTGAGTGAATTCTGGCCTGCCAGCCCAGCTTGTCAGGCCCAGCGTTAGTATAAGCCAGCAGTACTAAAGTCCCTACCGCATCTGTACCAGGAGTAGGTGTTTTTACGTCACCATTGACAGTTATTGATCGGCTAGTACCTTATTTCCAAGATCTGATGCCTATTATTTTAGAAGCGCTACTCTTTGGCCTAGCCTTTTCCCAACTATATTTGGAGTCGGCTTCCAGTCTAACCGGATACATTCAGCTGCATTATTTGACATTGTATCTGGGTAATACGATACCCCTTGGTAAGACTGCTGTCAGACTTTCGGGCTTCTGACGACTCGTAACGACTGTCAAAGATCCACGAATGACAGCCGGGACCTACTTTCCGAGGCACGGAGGAGTCTCGGTATGTAAAGATGATCACCCATTCTCGGACCAACCCCGGCAAGCGTAGCTTAACCTGATGGATCGACCCATGTGGCTGTTATTACTTAGCCACGAGCTCCTTAGTAGAAGCGCTACGCCGTTGAAAATGATGTAAAAATGGCATTATTGATGTTATTCTACTTACCGGAATCAGCTGGAGGCTTTTTAGTGGTAGTGGGACGTTGCGTAGTGGTGGGTCGTTTCGTGGTAGTGGTAGACGCAGTAGTGGTCATGGGAGTGGTTGCTGCAGGCCACCATGTTTGAGATGAGCTCTGTGTTGTGGTGGAGGGGTTCCAGCTCGGCCAGGTTGTTGAGGTTTGATCGTGGTGGTGATGGTCGTGGCTACCTCCGATAGATCCTGGAATGAGGAAGTTGAGTTTTAAATAGTTTCTACAACGTAAGTATCGTGTGTTGTATTTATTAACAGAAATAAAAAAATCGGACAGTCTTTGGGGACTGCCGATAGAAGTGAAAACTAAGTAAATTTTTGATTCTCGCTTTGATGTCTTTCGTTAAGTAATTTTTTTATTCTCACGTTGATGTATTTTGTTCGAGCGTTAGGTGACGATGACGCCAGTTCCATGATTTTTGATCACCCAAAAAGTGCTCACGCGTTGATGTCTTTTGTTCGAGCGTTAGGTAACGATGACGCGACTTCCATGATTTTTGTTCACCCAAAAAGTGCTCAACGCGCCTAATGGTGGATCTTCACAGCCCGGCGGCACAGCCGGCGGCTTGACCGCAAGCAAAGACGCGGGCAATGCCGCTGGCGCATGCCGCCGGGCTATGTGGATTTACCATAAAGAAGTTTTCACTTCAACAAACAGGAACGCACGCACACACACTCGTACGTATATAATAGAAAGACAGAGAGAGAGAAAGCCGCATGGAGGGGAATAACTACTATACTAGTCAACTCCAAAAAGTTTTTACGCAAAGTTTGACATTGAGCAAACTGATATGTACAAAATGTGTACCTATGATTTAAAAAAGAGCTTGCTTATTGCCGATCTCAAAATTTTAAAAGCAGCGATAAATTAGTAGTTGTAATTAAACTCACCATCAGCAGCAACAGTGGTAGTGGTAGGCGGTGAAGGAGTGACGGGTTCAGGCGGTCTCTCACAGGCAGTGGTTGGTGGCGATGGTACACCTCTACCGAGGGCGCGGCCGGCAGCACGAAGCAGTGGCGACGGCTCCGCGCAGCAACGGTTGCTGAAGTCGTCCAGGTCTATCGCCCAGGCTGTCACACCACCCATGCCTTGACGTAACGCCCATTCCACCTGCACATAATCCATACATGAGTTCTAGGTCAACCTAGTAGTTACATTTTGTAACTTTACTTTGAAACACTCTTCATCAATTGACAATGTAATACCAATATATATTTGTTATGATGAAGAACATGTTCGTGAACGGGCGCCGTCAGTTGAGACTGGTCATCTCTTTTCTGCAAAGGCTTATGTTTAATCTTATATTTTGAATTGTTTGTTTTTTTCACATTGTTCTCACATATAGAAGCAACAAGAATAATGTACCTAGGATTTTGTAATATCTTTATTTTAAAAGAGTGTCCTGGGAATTTCTTGCCCGTTCTTCTCCACAGAGATCTACTTTTTGGAATGGGCAACTAGCTTCAACTTTCTGACTAACTGACCGACTCTTTGACAATTCAAAAGTGCCTGTAAATGGTTTAATTGAAATAAATGCTTTGAGTTTGAGTTTGAACTAAAGGAACCCTAATATTAACATTATTTTGTGGACGCAAAAGCACGTAGCAAGTATATGATGTATATTTTGATATACATCATATATTAATAATATATGATGTTTATTTTCTCCACACAAGTTATGTACTTAATGCTAGTATTTGACAATAGTGCACGATCACGGAGCTAACTTTGTGAGAGACTGGTGCCTGAAGTAGGTTTAAAAAAACCTGTATTACAGGTCACCAAAAAGTTATTCAAAAGTGGTAACACCTCAAAGTAATAGTAACTGTTTATGAATAAGTATAACTAATTGATATCAACAATTAGTCACGATGACGGCCCGTTACACGAGTGATGACTGATGAGTCATGCCAAGTAATTTAGAACCAATAACAGAAATTAAACGCGACCTAAATTAAGTTCAAACTGCGGTTTGGGATTTCAATTGAATTGCATTGCATTGAGGCAATAATTAATGTATGGAAGCAGAAAAAAAAAGTATACAAACCTTTTCAGTGATAGATTTGGGGTCATCGTATCCAACCCATTGGTTGTCGGAGTATGTGTAGGGGCCAGCATTGTCCTGTCTGCCTGTCTTCCACCTTAAGTTCTTTACTATAATAAAAAATACGATTCAGTTATTATTTTTCATCACGGCAAGCCTACTCCTAGAAACCCGCAAGTCTTAGAAGCAAAAATTCGAAGACTATGTGACATCTACCAACCCGCACTGGGCCTGCGTGGTAGATTATAGCCCACTCTCTCTCGAAGAGAGGAAGGTGTTCCCAGCAGTGGGAACATTATAGGCTGATTATGCTGAAACTTGGATACTGAGATTTTAGTTATTCGAGTGAAATGTTAAATAACTTACCTCGGTAGCATATTTCATAGTAAGCCAACATTCCGGGTTGCTTGGTGAACTCTCCCGGCTCGCCAGGTCCGGCGGCTGCGGATCCTGGTCCCTTAGTTCCATCCACGTCTTCCAGTCTGTAGGACTGACCATAGAACGACAAACCAAGGAGAAGTTTCTTAGGGTCAGCTCCACCACTTATAAGAGCTTTGACAGCGTATTCCTGAAAAAGAATTCTATTTTACAGACAATTCAGTTCAGTCAGATCAAACAATTAAAATGGTATTTAAAACTTACGATTGAATAATAAGCAAGAGTGTCTCTGGGTGATGGTACTAGCGGAGTGTGGTGTCCAGTAGCCCTCTCCCATCCGCCATGGTAGTCATAAGTCATGGTGCTGAGGAAATCAGCCGCTTTCGATAGAACTGGTAAATCATACGCAGACTCGATCACTTCTTTGTAACCAGAGAGAGCGACACCAAGTTCCATGTCAGCTCCGTGTAAAGCTTCGGATAATTCCTGCAAAGGAGAAAAAAATCACAAATAATTTATTTTGCCACGACAATATTTATTCAAAGAACAGGGAAATAGAGTATTTATTTTATACCTGAACGAATTTAGCAAAATTTGCTTTATCAGAAACTGCACCCTTCTTGCAGTTACTTTGCCAACAAACTGGGTAGTTCCAGTCCAAATGAAGTCCCTTGAAGTTGTGCATGCGCAGGAATGGAATCAACTTCTCTATGAACTTCCTGCGATTCGCCTCAGAGGATACCATTCGGGAATATTTGTCACCAGCGGAGTCCGTCCAGCCTCCCAAACCTAGGATGACTTTGACGTCTCTCAAGGATGTTACACGTTCATAAAGATCTGAAAAAGAGTCAGATTTATTTGGCTGCCCTGCTTTTAAATTTAACAGGATATTATGCTCTCACATAGAATAGAATAGAATAAAATATTCTTTATTATGTACAACATAAAAAAATACAGATATAATTTGTAGACATTTTACATAGGGTGACACAAAAGGCGGTCTTGCATGGATTAAAGTAAGAAGGAGAGACAATACTGCAGGTAGTCACATATTCTTTGTATGGTGTGTAGAAGTATAAGTCTAATGACTGTTGAGTCTTACCCAGAAGACACAATAGTCATCCCAAATACACTCTTATTTTCAGACAACTAGCTTTCAAACTTCCTTAAATTGTAATTTTTACTTACTGTTAGTGACATCAGCCCAGGGATCGAACTCCTTAGCGATGAGATCATCCGGAGAGAGCGATGCGTAAGCGTAAACCATGTGAGTACATAGCCGTGTGTCTACGTTCTCAGGAACGAATTTCCCGTCACCGCGACGATAAAACGCCCAGCTTGTCATGTAGCATACCACGAGTTTGTCGCTATGTTTACCTAAAAATTAAAAAATGGTTTAGAAAGAGTCTTTCGTTTTCCTTTAAATGGGAGGCGCTAAGATAGCCCGCGAAATTAAAAAAAAAATGTTTTATGCAATTTACAGGTCAGCGTCAGGTTTTATGTTGATTAAAATATGATTTGCGACCGTAACAAATATGGCTTTTCAGATTATAATCATAACAATCAGGAATTTTTATGCAAATTTACAGGTCAGCGTCAGGTTGTATGTTGATTAAAATATGATTTGCGACTGTAACAAATATGACTTTTCAGATTATAATCAGGAATAAAACTCCATAATCCCCAAATATCATGATTTCATGAAAAAGTCATTCAATGGGATTCTTGGGATTAGAACTAATAGACTTGTATTGATGATTTCTATGATTATAATTCTATAAATAAACATTTGATACGGCAGCGAATCATATTTAGATCAACAGTTAATTGACTCAGGCGTGACTTTGCGGAAATCCATTATAAAACACAAGAGCCGAACGCAAAGTCTCTTTGCGTTCGGCTCTTGTCGTGGCAACACTTCGTGTCCAAGTTCGCAACAAGTCAATCGTCATCCTGAGGATGCCTCGTTGAGAGGCGAAACACGTGTCGATTTCTTACAGGGTTCTCTAACTCTAAATAATTGCAATTGGAAACCCACTTACTCTTTTTGCTATCTAACTCGGCAACTAAACGCTCTGGGTCAGTACCTGCTGTCATTTCTTTGGTAGGGTCATTCCACTGAAAAACAAATTGATATGAATTTTCATGAAATAAAAAGACAACTTATACAATTATTACTTTCAGCTGAAATGATTAACACTTACCTCGAAATCATTTTCATATGCTTGCGATAGAAACCGAGCTGCATCCTCAACGCTGATTCGTAAGCTTTGTCCTGGCATACATTTTGCAACGTCTTGGTGGCTGTTGAATGAATACAATATTTATGGTTTATCTTTCAATAGACAGATTACTTTTATCTGAAGAATAAATTTGACAGTTTTACATATTATATATTTTTTAAATATATACAATTAATAAATAAATATTTTTTAAGAAAAGGTTTCAAAACGCAATATTTATCCCTCGGGTATAAATAAATAATAGCTTCATCTCACCCGCAGAATCCAGTAGAAGGATCGTAAAGGCGTTCGTCTTCGCAAGACATCCTGTAACTGATGCCTCCGGTGCAGAAGTGGAAGTGTGCGCAAGAGTCTTCGTCAGATGCCAAGTAAGCGTTCTCAGATTCACAAGATCCTAGCTTCAATGATGACTGATCGGTTTGAACAGCTTCACCTGTAAAAACGAACATGGTTTGTGAGTTACACTCTTATTAAATGTTTTATTAAGAAATCTTTGGTTTGATAGTAAGGGAATGTTACCGTTCAATGTTGTTGAAATAGCGCTCAGCATTGGGAATGGTTTACCGCACAGTCCTCTGAAGTCGTCCATATCGATTGACGACGCTGCAGCTCCTGCTAAGCCCGTGGTAACCACAAACTTCATCTGTTCGGAAATATTTAACATTAGAAATGTCAGATTCCAGATAGCCGCATTTTAAACAACAGTAATTCGTTGCTATTACTAAATAGACGGTGACCACGAACCTTCTCTAAGACAGTGGTTGGAGTATCGTAGGTGATCCATTGGTTGTCGAACAACGCGTAAGTGTTCCCACCTTCATCGGTACCACTCGGTCCTTTACCTTCGCGTTCAGCCATACATATCTGTAAAGGAAAGCATTATTAGAACCATAAAATTTTACATTGTCATAGTAGTCACTAAGAATATTTTATTATTCGTAGCATTGTCACAATGATTCTGCCAGAACCGTATTCATTTTGAATGCAGCAATATCTACACCATCAAGAGCATATGCATGGAGTTGCTTATCTACTCTTACGGAAGAAATTATGATGACCTGTTGTACGAAGGAAAGGACCAGATTACTTTCGCATCATCATTTCAGCCGAAAACGTCCACTGCTTTGTCATAGGGCTCCGCACCAATTCGACCGGTTCTATGTTTCCCGCAACCAGCGGATTCCTGCGCCCTTCACAAAGTCATCGGTCCATCTTGTTCCCAACGCTACATCTTACTTTCGCATAATAATGCTTGTCAAAAAGTGATACTTACTTCGAAGTAAGCCAGAAGTCCTTTAGTCTGCGTGTAAGCACCTTCCTCGCCCCACCCGCTGACAGCGGCACCGGGTGCGGGCAAGGTGGACGGCGCGAGAGTGTAAGTGCGCCCGAAGAACGGAACGCCAAGCACTAACTTTTCAGCGTTCATGCCGTGACGCAGGATGAATTTCACCATGAATTCCTGTGGAAATGATTTAGTAGGTGATTTTTAACTAAGTCAGGACATACAGCAATTGGAAATGAAGACGTTTTACCTAATGAATTGAGTTCAGATGTAATCTCAGAGAGTAGCTAAGACTAGTATATATAGTTAATTAGAATTAAATGTTATGTAGGTATTTGTTTAAAAACTATTTAATTCTAAAAAAGAAGGTGTAATACTAAAAAAGAAGTCATTAAGTCAATGAGGAAAAACTGTATTTATTTTAAACCTGCTTAATGCATACGACTCTACCATAATAAAAAATCCATTAAACATGATATAAAAATAAATATCGACCCTATAGTCCGCAGTGTACTTACAATATTATCATATCGCTGATCCCGAGCGGCCGCGCCAGGGTCTCTGTGTAGCGGACTGTGCTGCACGGCCCTCGACGGCGCTTCCTCACGCTGGGCGTGAGTCATGTCCCACGCCTGTAGCACTGTGTAGTCGGTAGCTCCGCTCACTGCGCTTAGGTCGTACCCGTCTTCTATTTGATACCTGATGATGATAAATTGTTTTTGTAAAAATCCTAAAAGTTGGCAACGTCGCAGATAGCTGTCAGATATTTACCTGTTTTAATTAATTTTGCAATATATGGAAATAAGAAATGTGGCTAACTAGCGAACTAGAATATTAATAATGAATTGCAAAATTTATAACACTGAATTTGATGTTGCACTCGTTTTAGGTGTAAAAAAGGCACTTGGAAAGTTACAAATACTTTTTTTACATCTAAAATCAAATATTCGGTGTTACAATATTATTTATGGATTTCATAATCAATATTCTAGTTCACTAGTTAGCCAAATTTCTTATTTTCATACAGTGATATTGCCAAATTAATCAAAAAAGCGAAATATTAGACATCTATTTGCAACGTTGCCCATTTTCAGAATAATATTAAACGCTCTTAATTTCGTTTTTAAAATTGATTTTCACTAAATTTTCAACTTTTTCCTGATAGGTTTTATTCAAAGTATATTTAGGTACCTACTAATTGTTTCGTTTCTTTTACTATAACAGGAAGGCTTATTTGTTTTACCTGAACGGAGGCAGAACAGTCGAAAGTAGGAATCCATATGACGAAAACTTCTCTCGGAGCTCGTAAAGCAAAGCTGTCAAAAGTTCTTTCTCTTTCTCGTCTTCACCTTATAAACATAGATCAGCATTAGTACATGTTCTTTATTTCAGAAGTTGCACATACTTACTCGACCATCATTTAGGTCATTTTAGGTAATGACATACCTGGGTATACCCAATGTAGATCCAATCCATCGAAGTCATGTTCTTTCATGAAGTTAACAGCGCTTTCAATGAACATACTTCGTCGTTGTGGTTCCTGTACCATTTCGCTGAACAGGCGATCAGTGCCTTCACCTCCTACACTGATCATCACTTTAATCCCGTGAAGGCGACGCTTCAACCCGGTTGCTATGCGGTAACCACCTGCAAGAAATTATCTTATTGATTTGAACAGTTCCGATTGTTTAGTAGAAACATCAGGTATTTTAAATGCTTGTTTCAAAGACCGCCACCGCCACCCTTGTCGGGGTCTGTTGTTTTGTTGTGGTCGCAAGCTCTACTGCTGATCATGAGGTCCTGGGTTCGATTCCCGGGTCGGGCAAAATGTTATTTCTATCTGGAATCCCGTAGTCTGGATCTGTGTCCAGTTTGATGGCAATAGGCTCGCTCCCTATTACATGGGGCTCAAACATTACTGGCGAAATGTGGGTGCACGTACTAGGTATACACCTCTGCACAACCCTACGGGGAATACAGGTGTGATGTTATGTTATGTGTTATGTTGTTTCAAAGAATATAATATTCACGGTTTCTCTGTTGGTAGTAATTTCGAGACCTTTATGTTTTTGTTGATAATATGGCAAAGGTAACTGAAATCAGAACATCTAAAGTATGTCACCAATATCTTCTCTTACCTTTAACGATATCGTAATCTTCATTGTTAGGAATAACAGAGTAAGTATGGGGATGCATAGTGGCGAATGCGTAGTGTAAATGTGTGCAGGAATTGGGCACCAATCCTGCAGTGAAGGCCAGCGGAGGGGCCCTGTATGCGGCCCAAGACTCCATGTAGCATACCACTAAGCTACGTGTTCTGGGGCCCGGCATCGTCTGCTGCATCGCTGGACAAACAAGCAAATAATATAAATATAGAGAAACGTAAAGTAAATGCAAATATTAAGAAATTAGTCATGGAATTGTCTGTGTTACCTTGTAAGTTCGCATTTCCTAGCTGCAATCTCTCATCATTGCGAGTGCTGCTGCCAAGAAAATATTGGATTAAGTTATAGACTTTACTATTTATTATACATCAGAGTAAGCAATAATTATTATTCGAATGTTCTTCTTACTTGTTAAGATAGCCAGCAGCTCCGTAATATCTCCATCCACTCAAACCCTCTTCATCTGAAATGTCTTCAGCATCCTAGGGACAAGGCAAATTCATTACGTTTGAACCAAATCATGTTTTTCATAGTTTCCATTTTGTGATGCTGAATTATATATTTATTTACCTCTAATAATTTAAATGAAGATTCCGGTTCTATAAGTGAGATCGGTCGTTTTTCCACGGCGTCACGTAATGGCAGTCTTTCGTCTCCCTCATCACGAACGCTCCTATAACGTAAATACCCAAATCAATTCTGGTACTTTGTATGTGCATAATAAGACACCGTTTTTAAAGCATTTTTATTCTATTTACCTTAACGGTATACTTTCGACGGAGGCACGTATCGGTGCAGCTATGGGATCGTGCTGCGGGACCGTTTCGACGGCGCTTCGTGCGAACGTGAAGCCCGAGCGAGGAGACGCTAGTGCGTACGCGCATAGCGCTAACGCTAAAGCGCACTGCAAAAATAAGAGTCATATTAAAATATTTTCAAATGACTAAACAAGAAAAGGACGAATAAGGTCTTTTGTTTACTAGCAAAGCTTCGAAAATATTAGCACTTGGGTATGGGTTTCGTGTTTCGCCTTTCCTTAATTTTTATTCTCGACAAAAGGCAGCTATCGTGTGTCGCACAAAATTCATGGAATAGATGGCTTGAAGGTTATCGACCTTTATTATAAAAAAGTTTGTTGACATTCGTAACAATACAAATGGTATCAATTATCTGGCGACATTTAAATTAAAGCTTATAGGGAATACCGTTAAGTTTAGATATTGTAAAAAGTGCTTACAAAAAGTTTACTCTGCTAACAATGTCTTTGTAGTGAATCAATTGATGTGTTACAAAGGAACCATTAATAAAGATTGAATGGTTTTTCTATGTGCGGCGCCCGAACTGAAAATGTATGAAGTGTAGGCGGTAGCGGTCAGTGACCTTTCGATCTTGTATCGCACCGCTTCTTTGCGTAATTAACATAACTTGACAGACTCAAGAATTAAGATCAACACTTGAGACTGGTTCACCAAAGTTTGTCTATATTTTCATTTTATTGTGGTGACGATGTCAACGGCCGCAACTTGGTTAGATGACTATCAGACTATTTGTGATAATATATTTAGTATGACATAAAAATAAATAGGTGCAGTTATTTTAATGGCAGTGCCAAAACATTATAAATTAGTCTTTATCTATACTAATATTATAAAGAGGTAAAATTTGTTTGTTTGTAATCTCCGGAACTACGAGTCAGGTTTGAAAAATTATTTTTGCATTGTATAGCCCAATTCTTGTGGAAGGTTCGCGCGAGGCTCGCGGACGAATTCGCAGGCAGAAGCTAGTTAGACATAAAAAGCACAGCAACGAAGTAAAACCTTACAGAATGATACCATCCATACCTACCTACCTACGCCGCAGCTACTATAATAACATTCATATTTCCTTCTATGAAAATATTTCGGGAACACTCGCGATTAAAGGAAATATTTTGAAACCGTATTAGTACGTGAACGCCTACTCGTAGCACGTAATCCGAAACTGAATAGGAATATCTTTCACAGTTTGCGTTATTTTCAAGTTGAAGGATAATCGTAGGTAATATACCTACGATACGATATTAGGAAAAGCTGTGACGTTTTCGCATGAAATAAACATAAATAATGACTAGAGATCGTCTACTCTACATAAACAGCGGTTATTCTCAAAATCCTGCTTTACTCGTATTATTATTAAACAGGTAATTTTTGATCACCGGAATAGCTGATTATCTAACGCTTTTGTGATGTATTTTGGGAGTGGAGAATCGATCTAATAAATTACTAATAAACGATTTCTAGTACATTGACTCGGGTCGTTCGGAAAACAACACAATTTGCATACAGGCATCAGAGGCAGGTAGCGGCCCGGGTACCCGCGGGGTCATCGTCATCATCCCAACCTGTCCAAGATGTTTTCGCGTGACATTTCGCCGGCGATTAGGACTTGAGTTTTTATTTTTAAATGGTTTTTGGACTCGATATTTGTTATAACTTAAGTATGATTATAAATCCCACCAGCCATGTTATTGTTCTCATTAAATTTGCGGTCAAAATATGTGCATTCAATTTGCATTTATAGTCCGATCTCATACAAAATGCCCTCTATAAATAATGTTGATTAGCTTTTTGTCAAAATGGAGCAACAATTATTTTTATGACTTGTTGCCTCGCTGTAGAGGTCTAATAGAGTTCAATACTGAGATTAAAATAAATACCCCTAGATGATTGAAAAAATATAGATGGATCTAGGAAACTGGAGTGATCCGACATGACATTGTGTTGATATGAAGGCCGAAGGAGCGACGCACGAGCATGCGTCCCCGTGCGTGCATTGCATACTACCATATAAAATAGTGACGACTATAATATGGTAATATTTTACTTAAAAATACCTGTAGCACGTGAAGACAGGGTCATTATCTACATTTTTGCTATCTGCTTAATAAAATAGAGTTAATGGGTACCTTCGGTAGTAATTTACTCTCGGTATGCAGTTGGAGATAATAACATTTATTGTTTACAAAGGCTTTAAGGTATTTCAGTAGGCACTGAACTATCACAAAATTAAAGAAAACGTACGAAGGCATGTGACGGTTTCAATATAGGTACTACATAAGTAAGAGATTTTTGTTAAGACTTCGAAAATTTCGTACGTTTGGTGAACAAAACGATAATTTCGCAGAACTCATTTATGGTACGTGCTAATTCACATCTCTGCGTCCTCTACAGTGGTTTTTTTATTAGTTATTGCGCTTTAGAATGCATAAGATATTGGCAAAATTAAACTCTCCTGCTTATAATAAACATTTCACTTTTTTAATAGTAGGTACTTATGCTTATTAGCAAGTACCGTCCATAAAAACAATGGTCAATTAATGTCAATGAGTCACGATGAGGATATAAAGCCTGTACAACGATGTCACTTCTTCAAACTTAACATGAAATTAGTCATTGCTTTAAGAACGCTTTTAAACCACAGTTACCCGAGCTTTGTCAATAACACGCTTCTGTTATTTGCTTATGTTCTCGTGTTTTAGTGGTACTTGCTAACTAACTAATGTTGTTTTGATGATATTTCAAGTCAACAAGTTACTTCTATATAGGTAAGTACCGCTATCTACTCTTAAAAGATTCCGAAACTAATCACTTGAATAAACATTAAAAGAGACTGTTACAGTATTGTCGGCCTAGTTGCAACTTTTACTATTTAATTTAATAACGATTTGAGGTTTACTGTAAATCATCGAATAAAATAAGTTCTCGTTAAACAAAATGATTTCTTTTTATTTCATAGAAAATACCGCTATAAACATTAATACAAATTGCAAAAACGATTATCCATTTAGGTAAATAAATAAACAACAAAAGTTAAGTAGAGCATGTTTCTTGCAAAGGTACAAAAATACAAAAACCGGTTTTGTACTAAGTATAAGTACTGCCCTGGTTTACCCTGCTCCCGACCTTGCTCCCGACCACGTGTGCCCCACTGCCTCATATCATGCAAGTGCTGCAGTTAACTTTCTCATATGACTTTATATATAAGTTGGCATTCATGTCGTGCATATGAAATGAGCCAAAGAGACACTTACTTATTTCACCAAAGCAAATTTTGGGACAGTATTCAAATAATGTATTAACAGTTAAGTATTAGGTAGACGACAGGCATCTGTATCGTTAAGTATGTACTAGGAATAGCAAAATACGGTATGTTTTCTCGAATTTATTTTTTTGTGTTAATATAAGAGTTCATTAAACTTGACCCATAAGTAATAATCGGTATTCCTATTAACTTAAATGTGGTGTTAATAATTGTGATCGATATCTACATGTGCCTAATTTTATCACATAATATAAACTCCCATTTATTTAGAATGAACATGTCATGTTTAAAGGAAATATAAATTATGACATTTTAGGCACAGGCTAAAAGTTATTGTGGAACAATACCTAATCAAGTAGCGCACATAAAATAAAAAAAAATAACTTTAAAGTAAAATAAAGTGAATGCAATAACATAACACTTACCCAGAGTGTGAAGTTATGCCCCATGACGGGGAGCTTTCAGCGATACTTCGAACTTATATCTGAAAACCAAAAATACCTTAACGTGACTTCTGTTTGTAAATTTACCGGCATTTTCCTGTATGCACATTAAATACCACAGTGTTTATTTTTATTTCTTTGCCGAAAATGGATGAAATCATAATGCAATGTAAAATTTTGTTATAAACATACCTATTTTGTATTATCCTGTGTAACTACAATAGGGTATAAATAAAACACTACCCCTGTGTTGTGAAGCTGCGCGTGCGCGGGTCTGGTGCGACTGAGCGGGCGGCGCTCGCGTCACCTAGTGTTAAATACCCCGGTGTCATCGAGCCGAGCTTCGCGTCGCACCCACGTTTGTGCACAAGAATCAGAGATGTTTAGGGACATGTGCTAGAGAGGAAACAAGCTCATACGGAAACAAAATCTCGGTACTTTTTCAACTCTACCAATGGCGGTATCGACAAGAAGCAAAAAGCAATGCATCATCGAAAGAACAAGGGTTTAATGGCTGGCCAACAATAAAACTCAATTGTCTTTGAAGAACCCTATGAATTAATTATTCACGATAAAACAGATTCCCATTTTATAGGTACTACTTTTACAACCTTTTCAACAGAGCCTACTGCACCAGTGTGCTTCGCACAATCATGTATAAGATCTACAGTCAGGAACTCATGGTTACCCTAAGATGAGACAAAATGTTATTATTTTAAACTACCGGTTAATTTGTCCCGATATGCGATTTGAAAACCTCTTTATTAATAGAACTACTTGACTGTCAAAGCTTTTGCAGTCTTTATTTTTCTTTCATCTGCTTAAAGCTTCGCAGAGCTTTTTAGCTTTAAAGTGTTAGTACCCATTTACTTAATTCCTGTTTTCTTACGGAAGCTTTAAGCTACCTAATAAATCCCATCAAAAAATTATACTTCTGCGATGTTTCATTATGAGCACTGAAAATAAAAATTTTCTGTGCTTACTAAAGGTTGTTGTTCAGTTATTCTTGAATATTGCATTAGACTACCTATATTCGGCAATGGGTATTTTATTAGAGTTGTTTTATAGTCCAGCGGACTCTACCGTTAGAATTGATAAATGTCAATCCAATATGTTTTGAAGAGATTGTAATCAGTTAGAATTTCTTGATAGATGATGGATGGAGGTCTTATTATTATTTTCCCTTAAGATTATTTTGTCAAATGGAAAAATGTGGCAGATACTATATTTCACTTAAATAAAATATCTTATAAAATGGATAATGAAACCGTTATTCAAGTCTAATAAAATTAATGAACTACACATAAAAAAAGAATGAATGGATCAATAAAAAAATGTCAATAGGTAAACATTTCCATTAAGTTGGTTATTGACTCTTGGTAATAAATTGTTTAGGTATTTTTTAAGGTACGAATATCAAAAATACCGGCCAATTGCGAGTCGGATTCGTACAGTAAGGGTTCCGTCGTACCACTATTCAAAATTTAGCAAAAAAAAAAAACGAAAAAAAAACACGTTTTCATCACACCTATTCGAAAAACGACAATTGCCTATATAGGATAGCGGGAGCCAAATCCAATTTTGCGCCCGTAGGAGTTTGAGCTTTCTCTCTTCTGATTGGTCCGCTTCGTGCTTCGAACTGATAGATTTGCGTAGTTGGGTTGGAGGCACTCGCGTGAAGGTTTAATGTAAAAAAAAATATGACTAACTATATAACATTCAATTCTCTATGGTGATAAACTCATTTTTGTGATTGGTTAGTAAGGAGTTAGTATTATACTTACTCTTTGTTGATAAGTAGATAGAAGAAGTTAACCAAATATGTCGAACGCATAATGTTTGAATAAGTTACTGGCTGGTTCTAAGTTATGGCGGCAATGTGCTTTAAAAAAACTGTAGTTCTTTCTTTAAATTTATTTTTTCTCGGACATTTTTCACACTAGGCTTCGCCATAGAGGAAAGTATTTTTTCTCATAGGTAGTGATGAAAAATAGTGTGTATCACTCGGGGACAAAATATTTTGTCCTCGGGCGGCGTATATTGAATTCCTCGCTAAGCTCAGGATTCTACGTTAGAATCCCTCGCTACGCTCGTGATTCTACTATAGAATCCTTCGATTAGCTCTGAATTGAAAATAACGCCCTGGAAGAACAAAATATTACTTTGTCCCCTTGTAACACAAATAACTATTCTTGTCTTCCTTTAATTTGTAACTTTATTTTATTTTTGTATTTGTTGTTATAGCGGCAATAGAAATATATAATCTGTAAGAATTTCAACTGTCTACCTATTACGGTTCATGAGATACAGCCCGCTGACAGACAGACGAACAGCGGAGGCTTAGTAATAGGGTTCCGTTTGGCACCCTTCGGGTACGGAACCCTAAACATATAGAGGACTCGAGGAGCAACCCAACCACTGTTTTGTTGAGTTTATACAAAGTAAGTAACATACGTTATTATGAGGTGTTCCACACATTGAACCAACGCAAAAATTGAGCAACGTTAGCAACGCTTTAAATTAAAAAAAATATTTACACATGTAAATAAAATTTTAATTATCGAATGTCTATTTTGTTCCCTGATTTTAAAAAGGTTCTATGTTTGTCTGTCTGTTATTTTTTTTTGTATTTCTTTAATAGGTTTTGTAAATAAGAAGTAAGTCCTAACTAGCACTATCACATTTAAGTATGGACTGGTTTATATTTTTCAATAATGTTATAAATCTTTAATCATATAAATTATTCGTTTAGATTTTGAATACTCAGAGTAGTAAATAATTATAATTTGCACGTAACGATGCAGATGGTTTGGGTTTATGAACTAAAAATTAATTTACTAACTTGTTTTACGATCTTGTTTGTCATGTCTTGATCCCATCAAGATTTGCCAAATGTTCAGTATAGGTAGTCTACATTAAGGTACATACCTGATTGAAATATAATCTGTCTACCTTACCTACTGATTTATGCAGTAACCTAAAGTCAGGCCCAAAAAATATTAATAATAAACACATGAAGTGTATTTAGCTCTACATTGGATTTTTACAGGTGTGAAGTACTAGAGTGCTTCTCCTGAGTAATAGGAAAGTACTGACCAAAAAATCTTTTACCTTTTTTCGTTGCGTTGAAGGTATTGAAAGTATTTGAACAACAGTCACAGAAAACTTAACTCAAAGTTCATGCATTTTCCACATTTCACATTGCAATATTATCATTGAAAGGAACCGCGCACTCCTTGATGTGTCAGTTTGTGTATCAAATGCTTGGCATGACTTGGCAAGGGATTGTCAACTGGTGGTTGAGATTGTCACGAATTTATCCTTGTTTACAGCACCGTGCCTCAAGTCATAAGTCAAGCCATTTTATATGTGTCTGGTTTGGTGATAGTTATACCAAATTTTATTAGTCTGCACTCGTCAATATTTTTATAAGTTATATATAATATAGCACTAGTAGTAAAGCTCTGTCAGTTGTGGACGTCAGGTCCTGTGGCCGGACTCACGCATTGCATGCGTACGTGGTGTCGAGGTGCGTTGGCGCAGCGAGCTCCTCCATCATTACTATGCACGGAGCGTTTCTTCCTTTCTGGCCGCCAATGTCACTCGCATTGTTTACCGGCACGACGCTGTTGCCATCGGCACACCACCTAACTGTACACACACGAAATAAGTGGACCCTGAAATTGGCAATGCCCTTGTTTTCAAACGTTCAAAGTTGACCCGAACGAGTGACCTAGCTTCTTAGGAAGTTTTGCTCATGTATAGTCTCCAAAAGAGTTTAAAAGTATCCAGTTTTGTACTGGTGTGTCCTACAAAACTGGATACTTAACTCTTTTGGAGACTGTACATACATGTTGTTATTATTCGCATTTACGTGGACCTGTGTGTGCGTGTAATGAGCTGATGGTAGAACAAGACCTTTTTATTATTATGTTATTAATGGCTCGTTCAGAATCTGGATCATCCTGCCCTTTGGAAGAAGGACAAACCGGAACCGGTATGTGTTTACAGTTTACTGAGTACTTGTGCACTAGCATTGTGTGTGCCGCGAGGGGGGGTTGGTGGTGGCGGGCGATGGCCTGGAGCACCCCGCGTGCTGCGAGCTCTGTTTCAAGGCGAAGTTCAAGGCAGGCCGTTGGCATTTATTGTATGATTCGTCAACATTTGGTGTCAGATGCTCCGCGCCCACGCTCAGTATGGGTTCACAGTTTAAAATTAAATTAAATCTAAAATCAAATTATCCATTGTACTTGTAGACTTCATTGTGTATCATTATTATTAAGACTAAATAAGGAACAATGGGGACAGAAATTAACAACGTTTGTTACAGAACCGCTATTATTTCATTGAGTAGGTACATCAAATCGATTATTAAAAAATCATCATAAACAGTGTAGTCTTCGGAGGGGGCAGCTTTTTGATTAAACAAGCCTTCATCATCCAATCTTTAGATGTTATTTTTTTAATTATACGGTAGTACCTACTTTAACGGTTCATAGATCTCATCAGTATTTCAAATAAAAGGAAGATGCTGATATACTAGTAACCATTTTTACTCTTATCGTACATCTTTCGTCATCTTTATCATTATCGTCCATTTGTTTGTTTACAATGGTCACAAAGTTTACACGATAACAGAATCTGCCAATAGCGCGTGGTCATGAGATCAATAGTTAGTTGTAAATTATACAGCGGTGGTGTTGGACGCTCGTGGTTCGATTAGCATAGTTGTTGCCAGTCGGTGTTGCGATGGCGTTGTCTGAGCGTCACTTGTTTTTGAGTAAACGGTTAGTCACTGATAGCGGTGTCACAAATGGCGGTGTGCTGGTTGATGAACGCGGTACCATCGAACAAATTGTTACTAGGGAACAGGCAGATAAAATTGTAGCTGAAACCGATGGAAAAATCAAGGTAACACGTTATTTTACAGCTCTCGACTACTTAAACTTTGCACCTCGCTTGAGGCACATCATTTTCCTCAAACGAGGCTTCAAACTAATTAGTTATTGGTGAATAAGTTACATTAGGTATCTATGGTGATCTATGGTGCACTTTATACAATAAAGGCATTGTTGAGATCATTTTAGCATTCTGTACTTACTTATAAACACAACATCATTACAGGTTAGGTCACGGTCTAACGGACCGGCCTCCAGATTGGACAAAACCGCTATCGTCGGCTATGAACTAACTTCCACGGTAAAGTTGATTCAAATCTTGTTACCCCTGCTTTCAGGTGGTGGATGGCGGGAACCTGGCGTTGCTGGCCGGTGTGGTAGACTCCCATGTGCACGTGAACGAGCCGGGTCGCACGGCATGGGAAGGGTTCCGTACAGCCACCAGCGCTGCAGCCGCCGGGGGCATCACCACCATCGTCGACATGCCTTTGTAAGTCGAACAAAGTTTTGGTTTAGCTGGAACAAGAAAATATTTATTGGCCTGGTGAGTCCGCGTTAAACCGATACCTACGTTAGAAAATCCACTCAACTGTAATATGTCTGTAATGGCAAAGAGAGAGAGAAATATTATAAAATTTATATGGTGGGCAAAAGCAGGCAATGTAAAGTACCTAATGAAGACGGTAAAGGAAAACAGAGAATACACAGAATTTTGTTTATATTTCACCGAACTCATTATAAGACATTTGGCTGAGCCAATGATTTGGCTACCTATCGACACCCAAGCGCAGTCTAAGCCATTTTATACTCTTGTCTATCACCGATTATCACGAACAGTAATTAACTATCAAAATTGAATAGTGCCAAGCATTGTTCTGATCACTAATTGGCACTAATAATAACGACGTCACACAAATTGCATACTCTTAGGGATCATTCATTGATGCACCAAAATTGTTATTGAATGCGTTGGAGTTACTCTACAATATAGTTACTTTAGTTGTTCTGCTGACCCCATTTATAAATCGTAATGCCTAACGTGCCTGTTCATATACGATTAAACATTACCCTACTTTTAGTCGAGTTGTGGCTATATCGTTCATTGATAACTGGAACTAAGCACTTAGTCAATCGACTAAGTACTTTTTAAATTAGTACGTATATGTATGTACGTATGTATTTAAAATATTTTAATTTATTGTATAGAACCATAAAATAGTTCTTTCAGTTTTGAGTATTAATATGGATAGCTATATGAGCAGAGGAACACTAAAGAAATGATGAATGTCTACGGTGTGAAAGATGATATGATTGTCTAGAAAGGGGTTGACTACTGAGAAATATATAGAGAAATATGGAAGAAGAGGATACACTGCACCGACGCCAAATAAATTGCGATAACGGCAGGAGAGCGATGATGATAATGAATATCTTTTGCAATCAATCAATCAAATCAATGTACGGTATGATAGCTTACTGTGAGTTCCAATGATGATTTAATAATATAATAATAATAAATTGTTTATTGAAATAATAATTGATTCACATAAATATTTACAAAATAGGGCCTTAAACTAGAGATTGGTATATAATTATTGGATTCTACCTGAACTAGGAATAAACCTGTATCTCAGGTATCTCACTCAAGTGCTTATAATTATTATACATAAGTATTATCTAAGATTCCTTAAACAAATAGTGAATAGTTTGTCTACTTTTTAAATTATAGTTTTATTCAAATAATGTTTTTTTTACTTTTTTGCATTATCGTAAGACATTTATAGCAACCACGTTCTATTATGAATTTATGATTTTGCAATGCGACAATTTTTAATAAGGTCGCGTTTACTTTGTTATACAGAAAAATCTGCCGTGTCAACAAAATACAAACACTGCATATTTATTTATAATACGAATTGTAAAAACGAAAACTATTTTTATGTGTTATATATAACTAGTAAAGGACAATATTAAAATAAGTATACAGCATAAATAAAAATATAAAAACACTTATAAATAAACGTTGGCGGTCTTACGCGACCTCATTATAATCTATGGAATTAATGTATCTTGTCTCAGCTATTTTCTTTGCAGGGCATTCTTGATCGCCTGTTTTGTGGTTGCTCGGCTTTTTAAATCGCAAGCATGTTGCACAATGTGACGGTTCAGCAAGTTTAGTGCACTCATTCGCCTGATGACCTTGTTCTCCACAATGTCCACACGTATAGCTAGCCTCTCGACAAGTCTTTGCAGCATGTCCATACTGTTGACATTTAAAGCACCTGGTCACAAGAGTGAAGTCTCTCACTGGGCAGGATGTCCAGTTAATGAACACTCGATTTTGGTTTATAAGCGCCTTTCTTATGCTAGCAGTTACTTCAAGAATGAAGTTGCACGTAGGTCCCTCTTTTTTACCAGACTTGTGACTTAAATTTATAGAGGTCAAAAAAGAGTCACGGGATAAACTAGGCAGTTTGTCGGCTATATTCTGCTCATAGATGCAATCATAAACTTCTTGATTACTTAATACGGTCGGTACTCCTATAACTACAATTCTTGGTCTTCTCTTATGGGGCTCTTCCACTTTCAGGCCGGAACTACTTAGCTCAGATGATGTCCTAAGTTTTTCAATGTCGTCTTTGGTGTCCGTGCTGATTATAACGCCTCCGTTTTTAGTTTTGCGCAAACCTCTAACGTGCAATTTCATTTGTTCAGGCGATATAATTTTTTGGACAAGAGATTTAGTGTCGTCACTAGATTTTAATTTATCCGTTGGATAAATTGCAATAGAGCTGACGTTATTGGGGCGCAAGTAATTATTTTTATTGGTTTTTACCATGTCAGAGAACGAAACTTTTTCGGTCATCGTTGGTTTAGCGCAGTTTTCTTGAATACTAGCTTTAATGGTTTCCTTGAAATTTTCGAGGCAATCCGTGAGGTCGCCTTTTTCTCTCAACACTAGTTTATAGTTTTGTATTTCTTGGGCCTTTAGCTTCAAGTCCTGGTAGTAAACCGCCATTTGAGATACGCCATGCCCAACCTTGCGTGATAGCGAATTGATCCTCAGCTTTTGCTCGGAGTTCAGCTTTCCTTCCTGAGCAATGGTACATACTTCATTCAGGCATGATTCAATTGATATTAACCAGTTACTAATGTCGCAGGTGTCCACTGCGTGAATTTTCCCTTCAGTCGCATGGTGAGGTATTTCAGGTTTGCTGGCAGGGCTGCTCGGTGGTGGAAAACTCCGAGGGCTGTTTTCACGATTTGACATTCTTAATTCTTAAATGTTTCTCATAATTAATTGTTATTCACTAAAGTAAATCACTAACTTAGCAGAAAAATGCGCGATTTGTTTTCTAGGTCACAGATCACTCGGAAATATTTTAACGACATATGATTAATAATATTGCTTATACACACGTCCGCTCTACTTGAGTGTCAGTAGAGAAATTTGAAATCTTGTTCCTGTAATCAGTTTTAGCGAAAGCTACCTACTTAACTACCCTAGCTAATATTATAAATGCGATAGTGAGTTGTTTGTTTCTCTTTTTGTTTGTTACGCTTTCACGTTAAACGGCTGAAAGAATTTAGATGAAATTTGGCCCATGGGTAGACCATGACTTGGGTGGACATACGCTACAAGGGTGAAACCGCGTGGCGCAGCTAGTAATATTATAAATGCGAAAGTGAGTTTGTTTGATTGTTACACTTCCACGCTAAAACGGCTGAGCAGATTTGAATGAAATTTGGAACCTGGTTAAACTATGACCAGAGTTAAGATATAAGATCCCTTTTTTTCAGACCATTGCCCCTTTCTAGGAATTTCTCCTGTATTGTGAATACGTTTACAAACATTTATACTCACATATATACAAACAGCCAGACGCGGAACTACTACTTGTAGGTCATACAAATATTATTTTGTTCCGTGCGGGAATCGAAACAGGGATGAGCAGCGCAGCAGTCAATCGCTTAACCACTGCGCCAACTGTGCCGTCAAAAACTTTTTATCCCGATATTCCCACGGAATCGAGACTTACGCGAGTGAAACCGCGAGGCGCAGCTAGTAATCAATACAAGATAAATAAGATAGTTTATCATATATCATATCGATGTCCTACTAAGATGATTTTTGTGTTTTCTATCAGATAAGATATTATAAGTTATCTCAGATATGCTTCAGCGGGCAGCGCCCCTTTTATACATTTTCTAGAATTATATTCACCAAATGGGAGAAATATTATGTTTTACAAATTAACTTTCTTTTTCCAGGAACTCAATTCCACCGACCACGACTTTGGATAACTTGAAAACTAAAGCATCTTCCGCCGAAGGAAACGTATATGTCGATGTAGGATTCTGGGGTGGAGTTATTGTAGGAAACGATGTAAGTATGGAAATAAATGAATAATTAAAGATGAGCTTTCGCATTGGGCGATTGTCCAGCGCAGACGACGCGTCTACACCATGTTTTCTCACTGACTTGTAGTTATTTTATACATACTTAGAAAATCGCACTGAATAATCAGTTACGATAAACTGTTTTTTTTTTCGTTTTTTTTGTGTGCACAACAACTTTTTTTTTGCAACAAATCTATATATGGTTTTCTCATCGGAATCAATTATTGTATCGAAACGGTAGCTCGTTCCACGCGACGCCTATGTTCCGCCTATGCAGCGCCTACGCACCTGAACTGCTGCTACGCGGCTGCTACGATGCACCTACGCTCCTACGCTCCTGCTACGCGGTCCCTACAATCCTGCTACGCGGCTGCTACGCCGCGCCTACGGTCCTACGCTCCTGCTACGCGGTTCCTATGATCCTGCTACGTTGCTACGCGCCTCTAACGCGGCGCTTAAGCGGCGGCTACGAGGCAGTTATACGCTGTAAATTACGTTCAACAAATTAAACATGCGCAGGAAAAACGCTATGTGCGAAGAGACCAGAACTTTAGGCTGTTATTTAAATTTAAATTCCCATTACATAAAATGATTTTAGTATCTAACACGAAAAGGTAGGGTTTACGACCGTGATCGACGCATTTGTTCCCATATCATAACCATTATTTGCTTTTTCATGGGACATATTTTTACAGTATGACACAACTTAGATGTAGCATAGATTTGAAAATTTTCATTCATTCATTTCAATTTTACGAATGTATTTGGCTATAAGACTTTACATGTTATTGCGTTTTCGAAAGATAATTTTCACCTGATGCAGTAATACCTAAAGATTGGTGATTTTGAAGGCGCACTCAGTTCGGATAGGGATCGGTTTTACGAATTTTGCCGATGCTACATCTAAGTTGTGTCGTACTGTACCATAATTGTATAAAAGAACAAGTTTTAAATATTATGCGTTTTGTCGTACCATAATAAAGAAGCAAAATAATAATAAACTTCTAAAAGGATAAACGGAATTCGTTAAATATGTCTTCATGCAAAAAAAATCCTTAAAAGATATATTTTTACTCAAAGCTAGGTTATTCACTCTTGGAATAGGTAAGACGACAAATCACTTCCTGTAGTTAATTATAATTTATTTGAAGCGGAGGCGTTGTATTATTTCTCCTCAATCATTAAATAATATTGACTTAGATAAAATTTGAAGATACCGAAATAAATCTTTTCTTATTTTTTTGGTATAACACACCTATTCCTAACTTCAAAATGTACGTGTTACTTTCAGGATTCACTGCGAGACCTTGTGAAGGCTGGCGTGGTGGGTTTCAAATGCTTTCTCTGTCCGAGTGGTGTCGACGAGTTTCCCAATGTAGGGCCTGAAGATTTGGAAAAGGCCTTTGCTGCCTTAGAGGGAACAGGATCAGTGTTGGCGGTAATTATAAGAACAAATACTTTAATGATGTTTGTTTTTGGTTTTATTTGGAGAGATAAAATATGTTTATATGGTCTAGTGATAGCAAGTGCTCCCTTCTAATGTCGTCCTTTCTAATGTCGAGCCATCTGTTCCAGATGGCTGTCAAAAACGGTAAAATGTCAGCCCATCTGAACCAGATTATCTGACAAATCTTTTATTTTGACTGATATTTGTATTAATAATCTGTGTGGTTTATGGTTTTAAATAGATAGAATGGTCCTGAATGAACTAAGAATGATAAACAAACTCTATATCAAAGATCTGACCATAGTTCGAGCCGAAATGTTCATTTCTTTGCAGTCAGTGCCGACTTCGCTACCCAAGATGGCGGATACGATGTTTTTATTTAGATTTTGTTGATTTTGGAGATTTTAGGTTCAATCCCCGGGTCCGGCAAATTTCCTATTGGGGTTTTCCAACAGGAATTTCTCAGTAGCAGCCCTTAGTCTGGATTTCTGGTACTCGGTTAATGGGAATAGGCTCGCCGCCTACCTACATGGGACTTAAACATAACTGGCGAAATGTGGGTGAAATAAAGGAACACTTCTGCCTAATACTTCGGGGAATATTGGCGCGGTGTTATGTTATGTCGTTATGTTATATAAAAAAAAAAAACATGCGGGGCAGTTTTTTGGGACTGCTGATAGAAGTGAAAACTAAGTAACGCCATCTAACGAAAATGTCAGGAATTTATGTGACTTGCTGTCAGTACAAGAACGAAAGCTGTAGCTCCATTAAAAAAAATCCAAAAAAATAAAACAGAGTGCGCTGTCAACAAAAAAGTGCTCAACACACCTTCGGTGATGATGACGCGAGGTTCATGATTTTTGTTCACCCAAAAAGTCTACTACGCGCCTAAAGAAGTTTCACTTCAAAAATATATATGTTTTAGTTCCATGCTGAACTGGAAGATGACAGTCCACCCAGTAAGAAGAAAATTAAAAAGAAAGGTACTTATGATCGATTTTATTAATGTGACAAACAGCTTTTTATGCCAAAAATAATGTTTAACGATTCGCGAACTATTAAGTAAAAAGCTGCTTAATGCTTGGCATCGATTTTTTTTAAATAAATTGACGTTGCTATATCATAACATAAATCACCTTGCCCTTGAGGTGTTAAATAAATGAGTTGTCGTTGACATAACATAAATCACCTTGTTCTTGAGGCGTTAAATAAATGAGTTTATTGAAGTCATAGATGTATTACTTAAAACTAGCATATTGAAGTTGAATAACTTACTTACCAACAATTTAACCGAAACCAGCGAACCTTTTGTCATTTTCGTTTGAACAAATAAGGTTGTTTTTCATTCTTTTGTTTGTTTCAGATCCCGAAGAATATCAAACATATCTTGAGTCAAGGCCGCCTAATATGGAACTAAATGCGGTGTCGCTAATTAAAGATTTTGTTGACAAAACTGAGTAAGTTATTATTTGTGAATCACAAACATTTGCAAAGAACGTTTGTCACACATTTTGCGAGAAATATTGATCCACCGGAGTGCTCGAAGTCTGGAGTGTTTATGGTTAAATTATTTTTAATTAGACTGCCTGTTGCCCGTTGGTCTAGTGGTCGCAAGCGCTACTGCTGAGCATGAGGTCCTTGGTTCGATTCCCAGGTCGGGCAAGGTGTCATTGGGTTTTTCCATCAGGAATTTCTCAGTAGCAGCCCGGAGTCTGAATTTGAGCCCGGTTGATGGCAATTAGGCGCGCGCCTATTACACGTGACTTAAACATAACTGGTGAAATGTAGTTTACCCTCCGGGGAAAAGAGGAGTGATGTTGTAATGTTAAATATACTTACTTTTATAATAACTCATTTACAACCGTTTTCTGAAAGGCCAAATTAGCATACATATTGTTATAATTTAAAATCTTTACAATGCTAATTTTAAATATTCTGTTTTCCTTTTATCGACTCACTGAGTCATTATTATTGTTAGGTACCTTATAACTGCATATTTCAGTTGTATATCTCATAATGCTATGTGAAATGTTTGTGATCTATAAGAGAATATTTTTTTCAAACCGAAATTCAAGTGTTGCTATCTGTTGTACCATCAGCCGATCACGAAAGTTCACATAAGTTTGACAATCTGTCTGTCAGTTTGTGATAATTTGCCATTCAGAAATTGGGTGTAAAGTAGTAACTTTTTAATCTTTTTATAAGCTAGTGTTAGGACCGGTCCTCAGATTTTATGACCAATATTATAAACACGAGCATATAAGGCTTCCTGTACATGCCGCCGGAGCCACGCTGGACCTGCGCTGGATTGCAGTTATAACACTGAGTTTGATGTAGTACCAATTTAAGGTGTAAAAAAGGCATTTGGACAGTTTCCAAATACTTTTTTTACATCTAAAACTAAATATTCAGTGTTACGATATTAATGATTGCATTTCATAATCAATATTCTAGTTCGTTAGTTAGTCACATTTCTTGTAGCCATACAGTACTATTGCCAAATTAATCAAAACAGCGAAATATTTGACATCTGTTTGCGACGTTGCCTACTTTCAGAATAAACACTCTTAACCACTGGGCCACCCCAAGACTAAAACTTCTAAATAGAAATAAATTTGTTTTATCACCAGCGTCCGAGTGCACGTGGTCCACGTGTCTTCTTCGGAGGTGGTTCCTCTAATTGTGGAGGCGAGGAAGGCCCGGCTGGCAAAGGGTCACGAGGCATGGCGTGCCGGGGTCACTGCGGAAACCTGCCACCATTACCTCACGTTCAGCGCCGACCAGATTCCTAAAGGTCGGAGCGAGTATAAGTGCGCTCCACCTATTAGGGATAAAGATAATAAGGTATGTTATTCCGACATTTAATTTTATTTCCTTGTTGTGGTTATAATATCACTCTCTATGAGAAAGCGGAGCGGAGAACAGAGGGCTGTGTCGAACTCCTGCCGACTAAAACCCCTCGCTGTTCCTCCTGCTATCATGAGTTAAGAACCCGGAATATGTAGGTACTCACACATGCATAGCGTTGAAATTATTCTGATCACAAATTATAATCGACGACTAAAAAAATCATAGGCGAACGGAATAAGTTTATGCTTACCTACAGGGACAGCTTTTAGATTTACAATTGGTGATGAGATTTGCGAGCTTTTGGTATGTTGATATAATAATGATGTTTTAATTTTAATGTAGCTATTAATTAAATAATACGTGAAATATTTTGTTTCTAGCAAAACTGCAAACCACATTCGAAGTTTAAAAACTTTTATGATTTTCAAGAATTTTTTATCGATGTTGTCAACTGCCAGTCTTATTGAACAGCTATAGATATACGAACTTTTTTAATAATTATTCATTACTTAAATGTAGCTAGAATCGCGATTAGCATTATTTTGTAAGAATATTCAAACCCGAATATTAATTATCGTTTATCGTAATAAATTATGACTTTGTTCCGGTCACATTCCATTGAATAGTTATGCTGCATTGATGGGGAACGTTACATCACCAAACTGCACGGAATGCAATTGTGGTCGAAGACCATCATTTTGATTTTTTTCATATTATGGTGGAGTGTGTCCGGAACGGGGCGGGAAGATATTTGATTCAAGACCAATTAGGTATGCATGTAACAAATGTTTCCTATGAGGGGGTAACATGTTTAAAATGTGATCGAACCCTCGTCTACAAAATTAAAACCGTATACGACTAATGAAAAGCGGCAATTTTTTTGTAATATCTGATTGTAATTCAAAATATTAATAAGTAGATACATTATCATATTGTATAAAGAACTTTGGAAAACTGCAAAAAGTAACTTCTTTTTACCCGACTGCCCCAGAAGGAGGGTAATGTTATTCGAGAGTATGTATGTATGTATGTCTATTTCTTTGGCACGCTCTGTAGCCTAAACGGCTTGATGGATTGTAACATAAGAGGTGTCGTTAGATTCGTCTTAATCGTAGAAGTGACATAGGCTATATAATGTTTATGTTAAATTGCATCTGCAAATACAAAAAAAAGGGAGGGGAAGGTTTTTTTAAAAATAAATTACAACTATATTGGTATCAAATAAAAGCTGGTAATGAGTCAATTCCAAATTAAGATTATAGTAATAAAAAAAATTAAAACCGACTTCCAAAAAAAATACTACAAAGTGAAAAATAACTTTAATTTCGGAAGTCGGTGTCTTTAGTTTTTAATTTTCGTTTTTTGCCACCGACTTCCGAAATTAAAGTTATTTTTCACTTTGTAGTATTTTTTTTGGAAGTCGGTTTTAATTTTTTTGTTAAAAATTTTTATTTTTCACTTTTTGGTTGTGGTTTTGATGTGAAGTGTTCGCTTATTATTTATTTAACAATCACAGCACATCATGTAACACTATTAAACCTAAACGTTAATGAGATTTACCTTCAAGGTCAACCTAATAGCCTCAAGGAATACTATTCTCTATCCATATGTACGTATAATTTTGAAAGAATTTTCTCTGAACTCCTAACCTTTGAGGAGTTGTACCTTCCATCATCAGCTCATCCATAGGAAATCATCATCAAACGCAAATAATTGAACAAACTGTATGATATTGTCTGAAACGTAACAGTTATATGCTTATAAATTGAGTGTTTTTCTCGATTTCCTTAGGATCCCATCATCATATGCTGACTAGATGACCAGGGTACCAACTTGAATATGTACCCTAACGAACAAAAAAAGAATTACGCAAATCGGATTAGAAATGTTAAAGTTATCGACATACAAAGTATCGTCAAAATGACATCGTGCAAATAACAATAATGCTTATAAAATAAAAACTACTAGACCAAACTGAAAGAAATTTTTATGGGACCACCTGGCAGCTATTTTGCGTCGAACAAAAAAAGAATCATGCGAATCGGTCGATTAACCGCGGCGTAATCGATGTACATACATAGAAAAAAAAAAACATACCGGCCGAATAGAGAACCTCCTCCTTTTTGGGAAGTCGGTTAAAAACTAAAAACTTGAAATAAAGAAAATTATTCAAAAAACAAAAAACCCGACTGCAAAAACACATAACTGAAAAGAGAAAAACAAGCATTAGGTATAATCTATAGAATTTTGGTATCGCAGGTGGGGACAATAATAATATAACAATAATAACCGGAAATATGGTGTACCTAACTTTTGCACTCCCGGAGTGCAACCCGTTGTTTTTTTTATATGATTTTATTATGGCGTCGTGTATGTGTAGCTCAAAGGTTACGCAATACAGTATCTATTTAGGTAACTTCGGCAATAGAAATAGAGAAAACATAAAATATTTACAGCAAGGAAGCAAAATAAAACAAATCAATTTTATTAAAAGTGTAGTTTATTAAAATAAAATACGCACCTACTTACTTAACATTTAAAAAAAAAAATATTTGTGTGTTTGCTGCAGGAAAAGCTATGGGAATACTTATTAGAAGATAAATTAGACCTGGTGGTGTCCGACCACTCTCCTTGCACTCCGGACCTCAAGTGCTCAAATAACTTGGAGGCTTGGGGCGGGATTTCATCTGTACAATTTGGTACGTTTACATTTATTACTATTTCAATATAAGATGTACACCTATGTGGAGGTGCTTGTGGCGGTAGGTTCTGTAGATGTGCCTCGGTTAGCACTTTAAGCCGTTGGTCCCGGCTGTCATTCGTGGGTCTTTGACAGTCGATCTGGTCGTCAGAAGCCCGAAGGTCTGACAACCAGTCTTACCTAGGAGTATCATATTACCCAGTAACTGGGTTGTGGAGGTCAGATAGGCAGTCGCTCCATGTAAACTACTGTTATTCAGCTGCATCCGGTAAGACTGGAAGCCGACCCCAATATAATTGGAAATAGGCTAGGCAGATGATGACCTATAACGCCTATTTAAATCACAAAATATTGCTAGCTATATTTTGCATATAGGTAACCAGTGAATTGTTTGTAAGTCCATAGGTAGGTACACAGGTACCTTCGCGACTCTATCTTTGTTGAAAACAAATGAAGACAATTAACGATTCATTTATCTTTTTGTTTTTAATATCTATTTGTAAACCCGAAAAGATCAATTGCAATTGTCAATTTTTACGTGATTGATACAACTTGATGAGAAAATATTGATCGTCTAACACTCTATTGACAATATTACTACAATTGCAATTGAGCGTTTCGGGGACCCAAGGACAAAAGGGTTTAGGAAGTAAGTAATAAAACCTTACAGTAAAAGAGCAAAGTAATAAATTTTTATTTCTGTTCTAGGTTTATCACTATTCTGGACCGCAGCGAGTACCCGCGGCCTCGATTTGACCTCAATCAGTAAATACATGAGTTCAGGGCCGGCTCAGCTATGCGGCCTTCAGAACCGCAAGGGAGCACTGAGCCCTGGCCTTGATGCTGACCTCATATTCTTCGACCCTGAAGCCTCCTTCACCGTCACCACTGAAATTATACGACACAAGAATAAGGTAAACGATAAATTTTGAATATCGTAAATAACAGTAAATGCGGACATCATGCGTAGTGCAGTAAATATCGTTTATTGTTATAATAGTTTACTTTTATGGGTGGAGTGTCTGCTCTGGGCCTTTCTTTAAGAAACCATAACTCTTTTTGGAAGTTTGTCGAAGAACTCCATGATGCCAGTAGCTACTGTTCATATTTTTATTTGTAAATCTTTATTATGCACTATTGGAATTAAGTAAGTAGGAAGTGCAAACAGCAACAGAATAAAGAAACTTTTAAAAGAGATACAGGTACCTATGACTGAAAACTATACAAGATGGAGACGACAATACAACAATAAATGAAAATACTGGCACTACTAATGCATATGAGTATTTTGGAAATGTCTGTCAAATAAATCCTAGCTTCGAAATAAAAAAATGAGTTTTTCAAACAAATTAAATGTAGTGTATCCACCCTATGCCTATAAATTCCGTTTATCCAAATATGCCTAGGGTGGATTCTCGGGCATACCTTTCCGAATATCCACCTTAGGGTGGATTTCTGGGGTGGATAAACGGAGATCCGACTATGGATTTTGCCGAGCTATATTGACTAAACTATTGAATATATTCAATTGAATTTTTGTATGCAGAATGGGAATGTTATTATGGACACGCCGTTATTTTTTTTGTTGAATTGTCGTCTCCAACGTGTATAGAAAATTCTTTGTTGTAACAAGTTATTAAAGAGTAGTGTCTACTTCAGAGACTATTACTTATAGTAATAGTAATATATTTTTCAGTACTCTTGCTCAAAAAATGCGTCATTGTAGCGTACCAGAGCGAAGATAAAATAGCATTTCATCCTCTAGGGGCTAAAGTAAAATTTTTTTAATTTTTGTCTGTTGTCAACGAGCCTACCACCCAAAAACGAAAAAGTCTTTTCACTTCTCTTGCTCAAAAAATCCGTCATTGTAGCGTACCAGAGCGAAGATAAAATAGCATTTCATCCTCTAGGGGCTAAAGTAAAATTTTTTTAATTTTTGTCTGTTGCCTACGAGCCTACCACCCAAAAACGAAAAAGTCTTAGTTCTTATTTGTAGGTAAGATAGGTAGGATAGGTATGATAGGTAAGATAGGTAGGATAGGTATGATAGGTAAGATAGGTAAGATAGGTAAGATAGGTAAGATAGGTAAGATAGGTAAGATAGGTAAGATAGGTAAGATAGGTAAGATAGGTAAGATAGGTAAGATAGGTAAGATAGGTAAGATAGGTAAGATAGGTAAGATAGGTAAGATAGGTAAGATAGGTAAGATAGGTAAGATAGGTAAGATAGGTAAGATAGGTAAGATAGGTAAGATAGGTAAGATAGGTAAGATAGGTAAGATAGGTAAGATAGGTAAGATAGGTAAGATAGATATATTTATGATTTTTCTCCAATTATTATAAATTGCATCATCATCATCATCATCATCATCAGCCTATTAATGTTCCCACTGCATGGACACAGGCCTCCTCTCTGTGAGAGGGAGTGGGCTGTAATCTACCACGCGGGCCCAGTGCGGGTTGGTAGATGTCACATGTCTTCGAATTTTTTGGTTCTAAGACATACCGGTTTCCTCACGATGTTTTCCTTCACCGTTTTGAGAGCAGTGGTGATGAAATTATTTACACAAAGTAAAGCGCCTGCTTGGGTTCGAACCCACGACCTACAACTCGTAAGTCGGGGCCGTTACCACTGGGCCACCACTGCTCTCGATTCTCTGCTCTGATAAATTGCATTGGTGACCTTAATATAATTTACAACGGTGAAAATGTCATCATCTAGTGAGAATGGAGACTCTAATTTGCAGATGGAAGAGAAAGGAAAATAAATATTTTTTAATAAATAATTATTATTTTATTTACTATTTTATTTTCTCGCAATCGTAGTGAAAAGTAGAGTGTAACACACGGCGCTAAAAACCCATTATACCTCGGTTTCTGTTTACTCCCTCGCTAAAGCTCGGGAGTAAAACTACCTCGTTATAATGGGTCATTTTAGCTCCTTGTATAACAATCTACTATTAAATTAACATTGCGTTCTGTAGAGAGTGAGGGTGAGTGTGAGTGGGAAGTGTGTGTGTGGATGCGTGTGCACTATTATTATGAGATATATTTAAAACAATAATGGTTATGTCAATATTAATTAATCAAAATTCCGAATTGACTAGCGCCTTTGTCGCAGACTGTACTTGTATGTTTCCGTAGTCATTTCAGAAACATAAAGACGTAGGTAGGTACAGTACGACACAACTTAGATGTAGCATAGATTAGAAAATTTTCATTCATTCATTTCAATTTTACGAATGTATTTGGCTATAAGACTTTACAAGTTATTGCATTTTCGAAAGATCATTTTCACCTAAAGCAGTAATAGCGATTGGTGATTTTGAAGGTGCCCTCAGTTCGGATGGTGTTCGGTTTTACGAATTTTGCCGATGCTACATCTAAGTTGTGTCGTACTGTACAGACTACTTAAAATTGTCCGACAGATGTCGCTTTTGTATCTTATTCAGTGAATCGACTGGACCGATTTCGCTTTTTTTTAATATTCTTACGAATATTAAAAAAAAACATATAAACCTAATTTCGACTATTAAGTCGAAATTTGGTTTTTATGCAAAGTCAATTAGGAAAAGTGGCCCAAAAAATTGGAAATTTCGGGAAAAACTGATTTTTTTTTTGTATGAACTCAAGACCATGTTGAAACTTTGACAAGACATCTGTCGGCTTAGCTAGTCATGAAAAAGTTTGATAAAAGCCCATGATCTAAGGCCCTATGAAGTAGGTAACTTGATTAATGCACTGAAAATCCTTCAGATCATTATTCTCCTTATCAAGTAACTGTGGAATTCCATTAGATCATTACCTACAACTTAGCCGTTATTGCTAGGCTATAAGGTATCTACTTAACTTATCGGTTTTTAATGCATTCTCATTTCTTTGTTTCAGTTGACGCCATACATCGGTAAGGAGTTGAAAGGTATCGTGAAACAAACATATCTGCGCGGGCACCTGATTTACGAAGACGGAGAAATTGAGGAAAAGCCTAAAGGAAAACTATTATTAAATGATATTTGAAGCTTTAGTACGATGTTATTTTTAGAAATTGTTGATTATATACAATATGTACTGAAAAATATAGTAAACGTTAAAAACATGTTGTGTTTCAATGCCATCATTGATTTATTCATCATCTGTTCTTCTTTTATGGCCATTATTTAATTCAATTGTTGTTTTATGTTTTTGTAGAAGGTCATTTACAGTTACAAAGAAAACTAAATACCTACATTAATTTGTAATGTATGCTTACATTGTCGTAGCTGAAGAACAACGCAATAGACCCGGGTAGGGTTGCGTACCTAAGTCGGACCCCTAAGGATTAACTGCTGCAGTTTTTAGGTTAATTTAAATTACTCAAATTCGTTTGCGTCCACTAAATCTTTGTAAAACTCTAAAATCTTTTTAAATCATAATGGGGTTTTTAAGGTAACCACACACGTAAAGATTCTTGCGCATATTTAGGTTTGTGCAAGACAATCGTTACGTGTGTTGGAAGATGTTCCAAGTTTCCAACACTCGTCACGATATACTTGCGCAAGCCTAATATTGCGCAAGTTAATCGTTAAGTATGTGCCTACCGTTGCTTCTATACGGTTAAGGGCTACCACGGTACTAATAAGGTGTCAGAGACGATACATATGTAAGTCTTAAAAATAATAAAACACGACGTCATTTACCTACACAAATTAAAAATTAAAGCTAAGTATAATTATGTATTAACTATAAATAATTTCCCAGACGATCAAGTTGAATTCTTTTCTATGTATTTGGAATCGGAATAGTAGGTAGTGTAGCATAAGAAAATTTATTTTTCCTTCCACTTAGAGAAGATAGGTCGCGCCGGGTGTCGAACCCGACGCTATGGAAGAACTAAATTAAAAATAAAAACACTCAGTTGCGTGTATTTTAAATAACATAATATATTGTTTATTAAAAGAAAACAAAATACAATTGGGTATATAAAAACGCGTTTTTCAGTCGCGTACGGGTTATTATAATATAACCCGTATAGGTGTAAATAAAGTGCCGGTAGCGGCATTTTATTCAATATATCATACATACCGCACTGCATAATTATACAGATGCGCTAAAAAAATATCTCATTTTTCAATACAACATATTATTGTTTGATGGTGACTAACAGGTGAATTACGTGACTGCAAATTCGGTTTAAGATTGTGACGCGACGGGTTAAAACAAGTAATGGCCTTTACTATTTAATCCCGGATGAAATAAGTTGGGCGAAACCGTTACGGCACGTAATAGACCTAGATTTAAAACATTTGATAAACCGCCTAGAATAAAATTGAAATTATAATTATGGACCTAACGGAAGAATTGACTACGTATGGTGTTAAAACGTTATTCAATGGCCTAAATCCTCCATGGCGCGTTGTGGTGGGGAGCAGCGTTCGGCTGGCGTCAGCTACGATGCCGCGACAGCGCACAGCAAGGTGTATACTCCGGCGCTGGCTGCGTCGGGCCAGGGAACCACAGAGGTCAGATAGTGGGACAGCCCGGAGCCCCGGGGCCTCTCGGCCTTTGTTCTGTCAAAGTCCGAAATGAGAGAGCTTTAGGAACGATACAGGCTAAATTATGCGGGGAGTAGGACGCGAGGCTGTATAACTTGATAAATGGGAAATTGGTATAAATACTCACATGTTTGTATATAGTAACTCGCGTATTACTCACTCCTTGAACTGTTCACAATGCCGGAACGACAAAATCCACTTGAGCGAGCGACACACGACCACAAACTAGATATGACAACTGCAGCTGCTGATGATATGACTGCTGGCAGGACAACTGTACGCAGAGCAATTTGGGTATGGGAACTTGTAATTCAAAGAAAAAAAATCGTTTTACTTGCGTGTTACTAGAGGCGCGACTGACAATTGAATGACTCAAGTCCAAAATAATTGTTTTCTTCGAACAGTATAAAATTCAAAATCTTGAAAAGAAAATGTTCTCGACTCAATTTTATTTTAAAAAGAATAGCTTACAAAACTTTTCTGTCTACATAAAAACTTTTAACAAAAAAATACAACCGACTTCCAAAAAAAACACTACAAAGTGAATAAAAAGCAAGTTTAAAAACTAAAACCCGACTTCTGAAAAATCATGCTCTAAAAAGTATGAAACAAGAAAATATTTCGGACAGAAATCAAGACATAGGTACAAAAATGGTCAAAGTAAAGCCGTAGTCGCATGCCATTATAATTTTGTAGCCGACAGGCATGCGACTACGGCTTTACTTTGACCATTTTTGTACCTATGTCTTGATTTCTGTCCGAAATATTTTCTTGTTTCATACTTTTTAGAGCATGATTTTTCAGAAGTCGGGTTTTAGTTTTTAAACTTGCTTTTTATTTCATTTGTTTTGGGGTTATAATTTCGTATTATGTCTTTCATTGACTTGAATGTGCCCTGACAGCTGAGAGTATGTCATGCTCACTCAGATGTCTCGCTGATGGTGGCGTGTGTGTTGGATCATTTAGCTCCCTTCAAAATGGTTGAGCTGAATGGTGCTAATACATGCGTCATGTTCGTGAACGGGCGCCGTCAGTTGGGACTGGTCATCTCTTAGCTGCCGTGACTTATTTTAATTTACTTTAATCTTTGAATTGTTTTTATCTTTTTATTACGGACGCTTTTAACGTGCGCATCGTTGTACATTGTTCTCACATGTATAATTTAAACATGAATGATGTAACCACTATTTTGTAACAATTATTTATTTAAAAGAGTGTCCGTGGAGTTTCTAGCCCGATTTTCTCCATAGGTACCTAATACGCTTTGGAATGGGCAACTAGCTTCATATTTCTGACTGACCGACTCCTTGACAATTCAAAAGTGCCTGTATATGGTTTAATTGAAATAAATGCTGTGAGTTTGAGTTTTGAGTTTGAGTAATAAAGTATTTGCAGACCCGCTTAATTTTTTTTTTGTTTAGGTTTAATTGTTTAATAGGTATTAGTTTTACAGTTGCGCCGTACGTAGCAGTCTCACTTTTGCATGTTTTTAACAATTTAAACATATTTATTTACTTTGAAAATATGATATATATACATATTTGTATTGTGCTCGTCAAGCCCTTTTATTTGATACCAAACATGGTATGATTAAAAAAAAAATTTTTTTTCGTTCGTCACTTTATGTCCTCTAGAGGGCGCCATATTGAATTTAATGTAACGTCTTACAGCCTATAACCAGCGGACGATCAAAACGCTTCCAACGATACCTCATTTGTCAAATTATGATCAGTGGTTTAGAAGTTATGAGGTTACAGATGAACATACATACATACATACATACATACATACATACATACATACATACATACATACATACATACATACATACATACATACATACATACATACATACATACATACATACATACCGGTCAAAATCATAACCCTCCTTTTTGCTTCGCCGAAGTCGGGTAAAAATAACTTTAATTTCGGAAGTCGGTGTCTTTGGTTTTGAATTTTCGTTTTTTGCCACCGACTTCCGAAATTAAAGTTATGAAGATGAGAAGAGAGAAATGCAAGAAGCAAGGTCTCACAGCACAAGTAAAGGAAAAAGTCGGATAATTGTTAATTTGTAGTTATAATGTTCTATCACATAAATAAAAATAGTACATTACAGCCACGACCTGCAAAAGGGGCATGTCCATGAACGAAAGTGAAAATGTGGGCCGAGGCACACTTACGTGAGTTCATCAAATCCTGGTTGCGGCCAAGGCTTGTACAGTGTCTCTCAAACAATGCGCGGATATTCAGACTAAAAATAAATTAATTATAAATTTCAGTATCCATGACGAAAAACAATAATTTTTCAGGCGTTAATATGTTCATTTGTTTCTTTTTTTATTCGTTCCGTTTTTAAATCACACACCAGAGAATTCCTAAGCATGTTTGATCATTATATGAAACTAGTATGAAATACCTATTACAAACTTACATTTCCAGCTGGAGAATCGTCCGTGACGTAGGTATACTCGTATAAAGATGTATGAGAGAACATGTTTTTCAACCAAGTTTGAATTTGGGATAACGCATACCAACTAGGAACCCGTCATTGTGCGAGGTCTTGGCCGATTCTTATTAGGTATAAGTTGTCGTAAATTTCTGCTGTATTCCCATTTGAGTATTCCTATGTCAAATTGCTAGGTCTTTAAAATTGTTCTGTTCTCAGGGGAAGATAATAGGAATTCTCCGCAGGTACGAATTAAGCAATGGGGCCTTCAAAGTTTACAATGAAAACAACTGAGATAACTTTAAGAAAATACGATTTGGATATGCTTAAATGAACGTTGGAATGCCACCAAAATAGCCATGAACAAAATAATATCTTTCTCGTCATAATCTTTCAGAAATAGGTGGTTTAAAATTCGTCTGCAGACGTGCATAAAATTTTAATGCAGACAGTAGCAATTTCTTAACTCATAATATAACATCACGTCTGTAATCTCCAAAGGGTTAGGCAGTGGTGTACCTATTATAGTGCACCTACTTTTCACCCAGTTATGTTTTAGTCCCATGATCGTAATAGGGCGTCAGCCTATTGCCGTCAACCGGGCACACATCCAAACTACGGGCTGCTATTAAGAAAATCCAGATGGAAAAATTCTATAACACTTTTTCGACCCGGGAAACGAATCCAGGACGTCATGCTCAGCAGTGCTGAGCCAGCAGTTGTGCTTGCGATCACTAGACTAAGGAGGCAGTTGTTGTTGTTGTTGTTGTTGTGATCGAGTCCGGTCGCTGTTGTACTACCGATGTGTAACTAAATAGCACCTTTATACTACATCCCATGTCAGTTTTTCCGATATAGATGTCAGTTTTTATAAACAGGGGATCAGATATTGCTGTAGTACGACTGAGGCGCTGGGATGTACGTACGCACCGTCTAACGCAACCTTGCCTTAACTTAGTTCGTACTTCGTACACACGGCTGCACATCAAGCTATACATCTGATCTCGCATTGTACTTATAGAATTTCCGTACAATGCGAGGCAGCTTATACTGGAAATGTATAGCTTGATGTGTAGCTGTGTGTACCTATCGCACCTATCTATCTATTGGTTCTAAACAAAAAAGCGAATAAATAAAGAGAAACCTATGATTCAGTATTATTGTGCACATTTCGCTCCTTGTAAAATACAGTTGCACGACTGGGAAAAAGCTAGGCACATGATGAGAGTGAACTTATTCAGCTTATTCTTATGAAGTTACAAATAAAATAAAATCTATACAGATTATTACAAATTAAAGTAGCTTCTCGTGTCTGTCTGTGTAACCGCGTTGTTTTATCACCATAATTTTGAGAACTTATTCTTCCGGAATAAGTTCTAAGGTAATAAACAAATCTTGATGCTTTGTCAAGTCATTAAAACGGTGCGAAGCAGAGGCGGGTCGTTAGTTAAAAATAAAATAAACTAAAAACTATAAAACTACAATAATTTCCGCTGTTGCGCTAAGCACGGAACCTGAACATGAATTAATTAGTTTCAATAGCCTCCAAAATTAACGCGCTTATCTTTCAGAATGCGATTTCCTAATCAACTGTGAACAACTATAAATACTAAGTTTTTGAAAACTAGGTACCAGCATTTAAATGCCTTATTATAGAACCTAATACGTTTTTGAAAACTAGGTACCAGCATTTAAATGCCTTATTATAGAATACCTACCCAATGCCTTTTATTATAAACCTGCTGTGCCCGCTTTTAACATACAAAAAATTTTTTGTTTGTCTGCGCTTTAGGCTGCCTGTCCACTGGAGCGGAGAGGAGAAAAGAGGAGCGGAGATGTGCCAATATTAACCAATAGAATCTTGACTCCGCCCCTGAGTTTAGATCAGTGATCGTAAGTCAAGATTCTTTTGGTTAATAGTGGCACATCACCGCTCCTCTTTTCTCCTCTCCGCTCCAGTGGATAGGCAGCCTTAACGTGGTTTTTTGTAATATATTTTATTATTGCTGCATTGGCATGTTCTTGATCTCGATCTCGCCTGTTGGAAAGCCATGGATGAGGCATATGATGGAACGACCATGTCCAGAATATATTTAATACAAAATTATATAAAAAAATAATTATAATATATATATTAATTCCTTCTAATGAAATATCCCCTAGGTATTCTGCTTTTATAAAAATAATATTTTTTTAATAAAAAAAATATCCTTTATTTCATACCTGTTCACTCTTGCTTTAAAGGCAGAAGGGCTATAATTATGTGGTAGAGGAACACAGACGCTGGCAGAGAGTTCCACACTTTGGCTGAGCGCTAAATGTAGAGGAGAAGCGCTGAGTGCGACTGGTCGGGATATCAACCAAGTGCGGATGGTACCTTGCAGAAGGCTGGCCGTCCGGTAGTAAAAGGGCGATGGTGGGAATAACCCTCTCCATTTCAAAATAAATAAAGATTTAACCACCGCAAAATAATTAAATATGTAACTTTGTTTCTCCGTGGAATAATAATAATAAATTAATTGTAATTATTATGAATGCTCAGTCTCGAAATGTTTTCTTTCTAATTTTGACATTTATTATCTCTATTTTTATCCTGTTTAGACCTAGTTAAGTATATCCATGTTGTGGTCTCCAGTAGGTAATTAAAGTACACGTAGCAGAATCTTTCGTATAAAGTATTTGTGAGTATTGTATCTGAGTATCCTTTGTTGGAGCTTCCAATTAAATGAACTACGATAAAAAGGGATAAATAGAGGTGCAGGCAAGCATCGGTGATTCAGGAAAAAACTTGGAAATAGTTAAATAAGATTCTTATATGCAACTGCAAGTTGGTCCTCGAAAAAACCGGTATTAAAACACCAAGCAAAAAACACGAAGCAGTTTTTAGATGTCCAAATATTTAAGTAGGTAATTACGTTCATGTCTCGGTGAGTTTTATAAACTGATGTAGGTTAACGATATAGAACTAAATTAGAAAGCAAAAAAAAAAAATGCAAATTGGCTTTGTGTCCTTCACCACACCAATCCTCACTTTTGAAAACTTCATGAAATTCAATTTTGAAAACGCCAAAAAATTGTCAAGAAATAGACATAGATAGTCACCAAAGTTAAAAAAATTGTCGCATTAAGATTCTGAAGTTATAGCTATAAGTTGGTGAGGATTGTGGGGTGAACTTCTCCACACAATCCTCACCTCAGTGCAAGCAAACGGCTGGGAGTATCGACTTGGTTTCATTTCCAAAAAATAGTCAATAAATAGTCGTAACGCTATGCCAAATCTCGAAAATAGTCATTAAGAGGTTCCAGAGATATAAAGGTGTTTTTGTGAGGATTACGTGGTGAGCCTTTCTCGCCACAATCCTCACCTGATTACCGCGGAATGCTTAGGTTTTTTCATTTGAAATTGGTGTCAAAAAATAGTCAAGAAATAGTCGTCTCCAACCACCATAATTTCGACCTGGTTTATTATGTAGAAGTATGTAAAATTTCCATGTAAACTTCTACATACCTACATTATGTTTTGGTACAGTCGCGAATACTTAAATTGCAAATCTATTTTAATAATGTTGTATAATAATATACGATAATAAAATATTGTAGTTACTTACGTATTTATTATTTCTGTCAGAGTTTAATAAATACCAATCTACCTGTACTTAATTTTCCTCCAATTTTAAATAGGTATTATGTTTCTTGCTATTCCATTTAGACATTTCCTACCGGTTGGATTTATGAGTTAACTGATTTCACAAATGAAACTGAACCCGAACAGCATTTCTAAAACGCGTTCAAGAGCTATCAGTGTCAAAATTGTTATATTTCAACGCGTTTAGATGTGCTGAACGCGTTCAATTTCACTGGTGAAATCCGCACTAAGTCTTTACCTAGACTATCTCTACCTAATTACCTATTATTAAAATACCTACAGATATTCATTATAATTTTATATTGTCTACTTTGTTTAAGTAGGATGGTATAATATTTAAACTACTACTATACGTGCTTGGTAAGCACCATTATACTTTTTTTTTAATGAGGTTGAATGTACGTCATCATTACTGTTGTACAAATGTGCGGATCGAAAAAATTTATGAAAAGTCATGGTTAACGTGCTGAGCAGGCAGAAAAGGTATATCAAAATCCATTGTTAACGTGCTGTTTTTTTTTTAATTATGGGCAGTTCAGTAACTAAGTGTAGTATAATGCCAAAAGACAAACAAGTTTTTAAAGTCCGCAAAATGATACTGGCCAAGTTTACGATCGAATAGTTTTGTTAGGAAAATTAAACATGTTATGTAGGTACTTAGTAACAGAAATCATGATACCTATTCTGTAAATTCAGATATATAAAGATAATTATATACCCGGCTTCGCAATAATTCTATACTACACAACCTTCCTTATGAATCACTCCGTCAATTAGTGAAAACCGCATGAATATCCGTTCGGTAGTTTTTGAGTTTATCGCGTTCAGACACGCGGCGGAGGGATTTTGTTTTATAATAAGTTATGATGATGTTATTCATTATTTTATATAAATCATATTTAAAATACCTACCAAAAAAAACAAATAACTAGCAATAATACAAACAAAAAATTAGTTGACCACTACAAATATGTACATAATAATTTTGTGCTCGGCTGTACTCGACTCGAAAATGTATGTAGAAGTTTACATGTAAGTTTAACATACTTCTACATAATACACCAGGTCGAAATTATGGTGGTTGGAGACGACTATTTCTTGACTATTTTTTGACACCAAATTCAAATGAAAAAACGTAAGCATTCCGCGGTAATCAGGTGAGGATTGTGGCGAGAAAGGCTCACCACGTAATCCTCACCAAGACACCTTTATATCTCTTTTTCGAGATTTGGCATAGCGTTACGACTATTTATTGACTATTTTTTGGAATTGAAACCAAGTCGATACTCCCAGCCGTTTGCTTGCACAGAGGTGAGGATTGTGTGGAGACGTTCACCCCACAATCCTCACCAACTTATAGCTATAACTTCGGAATCTTAATGCGAGATTTTTTATTACTTTGGTGACTTTTTATGACTATTTCTTGACTATTTTTTGGCGTTCTCAAAATTGAATTTCATGAAGTTTTCAAAAGTGAGGATTGTGTGGTGAAGGTTGGGTGAAGGACACCTTTGTTTATTCATCTGCCAGAGATTTCAATATTATTTTCGTCGATTGGTCATGCTTGCCTTAGGCCTCTGCCTCGAATCTTGCGGGCAGCGGGGCGGCGGCGGTGGCGGCGCGGGAGCGGCGCGGGCAACGCAGACCCGTTCTCGAAACCAGCGGGCAGATCGCGCGGCACTATAGCGGCGTAGTTATTAGAATGTACTCTGTGGACGTAGTGTTGTGTTCATGGTTGTGTCGTCGAGATATTGGTTTTTATTCGAAAACGAAATGTCTGAACAATCTTTTTGATTAAAATTTATTCCTAACGCTCTATTTATTGTGGCTAATAAATTGCACAACACTGCAATGCAGACGCGCGGGCGGTCACCGCTTGACTGGAGTCCACCGCTCGTTGTCCGCTCCCGCGCCGCTGCCGCGCCGCTGGTTTCAAGGGCCGGTCAATATGATTTTACGCATTTTATCCTGCCGCTCCCGCGCCGCAACCGCCGCCGCCCCGCTGCCCGCAAGATTCGAGGCAGAGGCCTTAGCATTTCGCCCGAGTCTGCAAACAGCTCACTGAATAACATGAGTACCTACCGAGATAGAAAAAGAACAAAATTCAAACCCACTGATAAACAATAACGACCTAAATAGATATCACATTAACCTGATTCTGAGCAGATGAAATCATAAGCGAAATCTGATTATTGGAATCAGGTTGACATCTTCATCTGATCCAAAAGATACGGTAGCGAATATCCTATCTTAAATAGTCTGGCGATAAGGTGCAATTGACTGTATGTATTGTTCATATTCACAGAACGCATTTCAACGCTCTTTCGACAGCACTACCAATTTAATTTGTCGAAAAACGTGTTTCATTACCAACAAATAAGGTTTTACACGGTCGCGATTAGTACTCGAACAGATAATAGCCTGTGTCATTGAGGTAAAGAACAGCAATAAGTAAAGCTGCTCTCGTCTTAATTGTTGTTCAGTTTTTACCGTGCAGCTATACAGTATTGACCACTATGTTGCTGCCATACATTTTATTATCAACGATATTATTGTGTAAGTTCTGTGCAATAAATCAAATGGATTTTGTGCTACATATCGTTCACGTTGATAATGCACCTAAATAATTTCATTTATAGCGGGAGTTACCTGTCGTATAGCCGGGCTGTCGAAAAAACCTTTGGAAAAGAAATTATTCTTAAGTCGCAATGTGGTTACCGAAACCGAGCAGTTTGAAGGAGGAGTCCTGGTTGACGAGAACGGAGTCATTGAAGCTGTTCTGAAGGAAGAAACTGTTGATTTGTTACTCGGTTCTGAAAAAAGCAAGGACTGGGAAGTAAGTGGAACTTCTAAAGATTTTATGCCACGACTGACCGTTAGGATACTAAAGATAATGAGAGCTAATGATACAGTTACGTATACCTAGTTTTAATGACTTAGTAGTTTACGTAGACGTAATGGTTAGTTAATTCCATACTTTTTTTTTCCGCCTTACCTAGTGTTAGTAAAACGCTAAGTGTTTTTGGTATGACTAAAGCAGTCTCTTTGAAACTGAAATTACGATTAGGTATCAGTTATTTACAACTGGCTTACCGGTTGGAAACCCCAATACGAAAATGATTAGACCGCGGCCTTCACTTGCAAAAATTAGAACTCAGTAACTGGAAATTGTACCTACCTCAGGTACCATCATCTCATCAGTGTAATGGCCTATACAGAGATTATTGGCGTGACGGTCACGCTAAGTATGGTCATGTATTTTGGTTACCTATTGTATCGAGAAATTATTTGTCTCGGCTACCGCGGACAGGGGCGACAGGAATCAGGTGGTACAATTTGTCAGCACAGTTGTGCTGACAAATTGTTCCACCTGGGGTCTGGGGTCCGCTAGGCCCAATGCCTGCCGGGAGTGCCGGGAGGACTTTCTCGCGGGTTACCGTGGCGTAACGTACAGGCAACTGAATGAACACGGGTGGATTTTACTCAGAGAGTCTGACACGCCTGCCCGCTCCGCCCAGAGCGGAAGAAGTTATGTGATGATTTCCCAACCAAAACAAAGAAAAAAAAAAGTTGGCATAATTTCCCGGTAATTATTCTACAGATGTCGCGTCGCACCTGTCTACGGGAGCCTTTATGCGGTGCTGAGTCGAATTGGAGATTATTCAAACTGACAAGGTCCAGTTGAGTAAACGTAAGGAAACCTCACAACTCGTGTTTGTTCCATTCTAGCTAATAGATGGCGGATCATGGGCCTTAATGGCAGGAGGAGTCGACTCCCACGTGCATGTGAACGAGCCCGGCAGGACCTCCTGGGAGGGTTATGTCACGGCTACCGAGGCTGCTGCGGTCGGAGGGATGACCACCATAATAGATATGCCTTTGTATGTCAATCTGATTTTCTTTTCTTATATTTGACTAGCTGCTGCCAGTGTGGACTCTTTTTTGTACTATAATATGTATGTATTATACATATAAACCTTCCTCTTGAATAACTCTATCTATTAAAAAAAACCGCATCGAAATCCGTTGCGGAGTTTTAAAGATCTAAGAATACGTAGGGACAGACAGCGGGAAGTGACGTTGTTCTAAACTATATATTGAAGTTACTCGTACTATACAATATAGTGACGAACTAGGCATAACACAATAGCCGTAGGTCAAGCTTCCTCTACCAAAAGAAAAAAGAATTTTCAAAATCGGTTCACACTTGACGAAAATAACGATACTAAAACATAATTTAAAAAAAAAACATAATATCGAACATAGAACCTTCTCCTCTTTGGAAGTCTGTTAAAAATACATTCTAGTCAGTCAGCAAAGTTGTGATGTCGAGAATGCCCCAGATTGCGCCAGATCGTTAGGTAGCTGCTCGGGCGTATTGGTGACTCGCCCGAATTAACTCGTCCGAATCCGGACGAATCGACCATTTTAATAAATATTACGATTTCTTGAGGCGATTCGTACGAAATCAATTAAACGCCTGCTACACGGTCGCCAATCGCGTCCCGACAAAGGTGAGCTTGGTGGTTTACAACCGCGTAGATGATGGTTCACGACCACACGTTGACACAACTTTGCCGGTCACCAAGCAGTCAGTCCAGCAGCCTAATTACGAAATGCACGATCAATTTTAAATTGAAATGAATTGAAAAAGATTGCTAGTCCATTGCTTCACAAGTTCGACAAAAAAAATTGAACAGATTTTTTTTTCGAACTTATGAAGCAATGGATTAGCAATTTGTTTCAATTTATTGCAATTTGAAATTGATCGTGCATTACGTAATTAGGGTACTGTTGTATAGGAATTTGTAATTATTTTCCCGAGTTGGATATAAGTTTCATAGCGAAAGTTGTCGAAAGTCTAACCGACTTCCAAATGAAAAAGGGTTTTATCTTTTTTCATTTGGAAGTCTAACCGACTTCCAAATGAAAAAAGATAAAACCCTTTATAAATAAAAAAAAATAAAAAACTCATTTAAATCAAATTAACCAATTTAAATAAAATAATTTCGATTATTTTGATTTAAATGAGTTTTTAATTTTTTTTTATTTATAAAGGGTTTTATCTTTTTTCATTTGGAAGTCGGTTATTATTTAAAAAAATCTCTTTGTTTATATTAATTATAAAATAAATTACAAAAAAAACAACCGACTTCAAAAAAAGACACTGCGTCTTTTATGGAAGTCCGTTGTTTTTTTTTAAGTAAAAAATAACTTTAATTTCGGAAGTCGGTGGCAAAAAACGAAATTTCGAAACCAAATATACAAAAAGTTTTCGAATAAGTACCACTACCTGCTTTGTCAATAACAGTGACATGAACTTATCATCATCTCATCCACAAAGACTAAGTGGAAAAAATACGTATTAATGAAGCTAACTCAAAAACTATCCAAGCAAAGTTAATAAAATTTGTTTGACCTCCGAAGAATGACCTACCAAGAAAAATCATCAAAATCAATTCATAATTGGCGGAGTAATCGCGCAACAAAATTTAAAAAAAAATACAGTCGAATTCAGAACCTCCTCCTTTTAGAAGTCGGTTAAAAAGAATCAAAATTACAATTCTTCTAAAATTATCAATATTAGTCACATAACATTCAAACAAAAAAAATAACAATGAAAAATTAAGAAAATAAACAACTTACGGGGATGCGCCAAGGTAGCCCGCGAAATTCTAATTTTTTAACGTTTTTTGCAATTTGCAGGTCAGTGTCAGGTTGTATCTTGATTAAAATATGATTTGCGAGCGTAACAAATATGGCTTTACAGAATTATAATCATTAGAATCAGCAATACAACTCCGTATGATACAATAACCCATTACATGAACTTATAGAGTTGTGCTGATGATTTCTATGATTATAATTCTATAAATAAACATTTGATACGGTCGCAAATCATATTTAACTCAACGTACAACCTGATACTGACCTGCAAATTGCGAAAAACTTAAGAAAATTTGAATTTCGCGGGCTACCCTGACGCTTTCGCCTTAAAATTGACATTAACTGTTTGGGTATTGCTGCAGTCGCAGTCACTTAACATGTTTGGTGGTGTATGTTCTTACTGGTAACCTACCACAGCCATTTTGTTGAGCGAAAATACATACCTACGACGCGGTTGGCGACCGTGCAGTAGACGTTTTAATTGAATTCGTACGAATCGCCATAAGAAAAACTAATATTTATTTAAAATGGTCGATTCGTCCGGATTCGTACCAGTTAATTCGGGCGAGTCACCAATAAGCCGCTGCTCGTGGAGACTGTATTATCAGTCACTGTGATTACTGTAATAACCTTTAATCAATAATGTTAGCTTTCACTTATCTAAGATACCTATAGCTTATATCTTAGATAAGCGGAAGCTATACATTATTAACAATCCAATACCTACCTACCTATATAATTTATTAGATAGATATTGGATTGGGTTCACTATCGAGGGCACAGATTAATACAGATAATTTACTCCGCATTTTAGGTGAGTATGATAAGCTACAAGTAAGTACGCGGCGGGCTCGTCTTCGGGCAAATTCAGTGGGCGTAACGTAGTCAGAAGATATTGCGGGTTGCAGACGAAGAGCTAAGCTAAGTTAGTTTAGCATAGCTCGCATAGTTAACGTAATTTCTCATACTTCAGTTCATAGTTTGCGGTTTGCACAAGTATGAGAAATTGCGAGTTATGCTAAACTCTTAGCTTAGCTCTTGGTCTGCAACAACACACTTTCCGAGAGTTTTAAAGGATATTGCTAATCCATTGTCTCATAGGTTTGAAAAACTCGTCTGCTCAACAACGTTAATAACGCAATGAACGTGGGTGAACTGTCAAAATGAAACCCATTGCGATCAATTGTCGTTTTAGGTGTGCCGTGCTGTTCTAAATAAACTGTATGATTTGCAATAAAGCTTCCGGGATAGATGACGTTGAAGGGTACATTCTACTTCAGTATTACCTACCTATGTACTTACCTAATGCTGTCATCCAGCAATTTCTGCAGGATTTCTAATCATGCGTTTGTCGTAACGTCCTACCCTGTGTTATAAGCGGAAGCGAGAAGCGGGCTTGCTGTTTTTTTTTCTTTTCTTTTGTGTTTTATGAAACCAACAACAAGAATAGATAACATAACATTACGCCTGTATTCCCAGAAGGATTAGGCAGAGGTGTACCTTAGTACACCCACATTTCGCCAGTTATGTCACAAGAATACATCCTAATATTATGAATGCGAAATTGAGTTTGTTTGTTAATTTGTTACGCTTTCACGTTAAAACGGCTGAACGGATTTTGATGAAATTTGGCACATGGGTAAACATGACATAGGATAGGTACTTTTTATCCCGATATTCTCACGGGATCTAGAATTAAGCTTTGTGCAGACCAGGGCGACTTGTCGCGCGACGCGACACGAACAATACAATTTCTAAGAAAACTTCACGATATAACAATAACCGGTGACACGTCGCGCGACAAGTCGCCCTGGTCTGTACAAAGCTTTATGCGGGTGAAACCGCGGGCGTGATTAATATTAACTAAATGCTTTTATTCCAAATTACAGGAATTCCATCCCCCCTACAACGACTCTTGAAAACTTGAAAGTTAAAGCCAACATTGCAAAAGAAGAAATATTTGTCGACGTTGGTTTTTGGGGAGGCGTTGTCCCTGGAAATGAGGTAAAAGTTTTACAGTTGATAGCCAAATTCTTGAGGAAGGTTCAAGGCTATAAACATCACGCTATGATGCTTAGGAGCTGAGAAAAAAGAAAAAAGCCAGAAAGAACGCTATTATTTTACGTTAAAACAAGAAATTTCACTCGAACGAACTCGCGGGCAGAAGCTAAGTATCTTATAAAACAGTCTATACCATAGACTGATTTATTTAGGACTTGGGAGACCATATTCGTCAGTGGCGTATTAAAATAGGTCAAGCGGTAACCGGAAGTTTCAATGAATCCTACCACCTACCATTTTCCTTTTAACAATCTCGTCCTGGTGCGAGGCCAACCGTGTCAGAAAAAAACTGAGATGGCGTAATTTAGTAATTAAATATATAAGTAAGGTAAGGTATTGTATTATTTCCTCGTCTGTATTTTTTCCTTCTTTTTCAGGAAGAGTTACAAGACATGGTCAAAGCTGGCGTGGTGGGTTTCAAATGCTTCTTGATCAACAGCGGCGTGTCTGAGTTCCCCTATGTTACACCAGATGACTTGGAAAAAGCCTTGGTCTACCTCAATGGCAGTGGAACCGTTTTAGCTGTAAATATTTAAGATTTTCTTCTTCTTTTCGTGAGGTTTAAATAGTGAAATGAAATGAAATGAAGTGACTAACCTGGTGTCAGAGTTTTAAAGCCGCCCATGGGCCTCTGACTTGTCTTCACATGCCGTCGAGAAATATCTCTCAGGCATGCCGGTTTCCTTTTTTTTTTGGGTGGGAAATCATCAAATGACTTCTCTCGCTCTGGCCGGAGCGGAAGGGCTCTTACTGACTAAAACCCACCCGTGTTCCTTCCCTTATGCCTGTGCCAGGGGCCACGGTTTCCCCTTAGGACTTCCCGCAACCCCAGCAGGCATCGGCCCTAGCGGACCCCTTCAGTGTTGCTGACATCCCATTGCTCTCCGTCCGCAAGCCCGCGCCTGCGGTGGCCGGAAATCGGCTACCAATTCCCGACGCCCGGGGCGTCTCCTACGGCTGCGGCTAAGGCTGCGAGGGCGCGGCATTTGCCTCTCCCTCGCGCGCCCCGCCATGCCGGTTTCCTCACAATGTTTTCCTTCACCGTTTTTGAAGCATGTGATAATTATACAATACGCACATGAATCCGAAAAGTCAGATATGCGTGCCTTGGGTTCGAACTCGAGACCTAAGTCTTGGAGGGTCACACCACTTGGCCTTCACTGCTGCAGCTGCTGCTGCTGAAGATTTTCTTATGTTATTTTTACTACAAATGGGTGCAGTTAACCAAATGAGATAAATTGAAACATTTTTAGTTCCACGCTGAAGTACAAATTGGTGATGAGGAACCTGAATGCACCGGTCCTTCATGTCCAGGTATTTAAACAGTTATAAATTACGTATACCTACATAGACACTTTTACGAATCCACTTTTAACAAATAAGATCACGCCTGTTGTCCCCGGAGGGTTAGGCAGAGGTGAACCTATAGTACAACCCACATTTCGCCAGTTATGTTTGACCTCTGCTATAAAATAAACAAAAATTTGATCAAATTTTTATTTTTCTTGAAAGTAGGTACGAATTACGCTATAACTGTTAAAATCTTAGTTATGTAGGTACCTATTCTAAAGAAAAAAATGTGAGACAATAAACAGATCGACCGGATCCATATTATTTTATGCTAATGCTTAAAATGTCTGTGTTGGAAATAGGTACCTACAGACTTACTGTTAGATTAAACCTACCATTTCAGATCCAGTTTTGTACGACACTTACCTTGCTTCCCGTCCCGAAATAATGGAACTAGAAGCGGCGTCATTAATAGCGTCACAGTTACACAAAACTGAGTAAGAAATGTTTTTATTATTCGAATATTATACAAAATTCCAGTCTGCTTACAGGTCAATGAATAACCAGTCATGCAAGTTTTTATAAGAAAAAAGTTAATGACCCTATCTACAAATTTTATATTAAATAGTCATATAATGGCGGACAATAAATTACCTTACCGTTATCTATATTTACCCACCTAGATACACACTACGAAATATCAGAAGAATTAGTTGAAAAAGACATCCACTTAGGGTCGGGCCACACCTGCCGAACGTTCCGCGGCGGAACGTTCGGTTGAATACGCTCCTAATGTTTTTCAAGTTACCTATGACACTTCAGCCGAACGTTACGTCCATAGAAATATGACGCGACGGAGCGTTCCGCCGCGGAACGTTCGGCAGGTGTGGCGCTAGGCTTAGCTGGCAATATGCTTGGCCACGATGAAAAATAGAGCACCCGATGGGGACCGAATGTCACTTGAAGACTGGATGTAGAACTGTAGACCATTTATTCAATCTCTTAATCAACTCTGCCTTTAATATTACTGAACATGTGCCTCACAAGTTGAGCCACAAGACCCGGTTTTAAAATTACTGAACATGTGCCTCACAAGTTGAGCCACAAGACCAGGTTTTAATATTACTGAACATGTGCCTCACAAGTTGAGCCACAAGACCCGGTTTTAATATTACTGAACATGTGCCTCACAAGTTGAGCCACAAGACCCGGTTTTAATATTACTGAACATGTGCCTCACAAGTTGAGCCACAAGACCCGGTTTTAATATTACTGAACATGTGCCTCTCAAGTTGAGCCACAAGACCCGGTTTTAATATTACTGAACATGTGCCTCTCAAGTTGAGCCACAAGACCCGGTTTTAAGTCTGTGCCAGGTGCTTTGAGGTCAGCTCATCGAGCAGGAGGGCGTCACACGCTATAATAGGCGATACACAGTTTCAACTTGAGGTCTCGTCTGCTCCAACAGCCCTCTTCGACAGACATCGGCCTCGCAATACTTAGCATGATTAGTTCGTTCCCACTGCTGGGACACAGGCCTCGTCTCTGTGAGAGGGAGTGGACTGTAATCCACCACGTAGGTCCAGTGCGGATTGGTGAATGTCACATATTTTCGAATTTTTGGTTCTAGGACATCCGGTTTCCTCATGATGTTTTCCGTCACCACTTTGATAGCAGTAGTGATGAAATAAATTACACAATGTAAAGCGCCAGCCTGGGCTCGAACTTATGACCAACTCGCCAACACAGCTTAAGCTTGCCAAATCTGCAAGTGTACGAACCAATAATGCTCATACAGCAAAAGTACGTTTATGTGTACTAAACACTAATATTCACACAATTCAGTCGCAACAAAAACACCGTCACGCGCTAATGTGCGGCTCAGATAACTAAACTAATAACAGTAATAACTTGTAATCGGTTTCACAAATAAACGGTTAAACTTAACAGTGGTTTGGTGTAATTTAACTAACTACCTACAACTACAACCGGGGTATCCGTCAACGACGAGAAAACCCCAACATCTTTTGGTCCTTCGAGCCTGGAGGTCACGGCAAATCATCTTGTGAGTCGTCGTGTCTCCTCATCAGCAGAGTGCTTAGCGTGGTATATCCCAGTTACGTTAGCAAATCGGTGCTGTTGGCTTCCCACAAGCGGGTCTAACCAGTAGCATTGAGACGTTGCACATGACGTAAAGGAGGGTGAGCTACACTGAGTGCCTGCCACTAACAAACCAGCAGAGATCACGTCTACTGCTACAAACTACATAACAAGAAATAATCGGCGAGGATAACGTCCACGGCGGTTACTACAGCGGAGATCACGTCTACCGCTACAAACAAGAAATAATCACCGGGGATAACGTCCACTGCGATTACTTCAGCTCCGAAATCTTCGTGAGTACACACAACTACACACCAACCATTAGCAGCCACAAGGCATCAACAATGTCGCAAGAAGACTACTCTGAATTTGTGGAACTTATAACTAAGCAGCAAAGCAGCTACGAGAGAATCAAAACTCTTCAAACTAACTACAAAAAGGATGCTGTGAGTAGAAAAACCATAGACTACCTTAACAAGCGCATCGAAGCTTTACAATCCCTATGGGATGAATTTCGATCGAATCATGAAATCTTGAAGAAGTAGGTACGAGTCTAAACAAAGAGAACATGACTACTTCAAGCAAGACATTTTCATCATAACGAGAAGCATGTTTGACGAAACAATGCAATCTATGAATCAAACACGAAACAAGTTTTTAAACGAACCTGGAATTTCGGGTATATCAAAACCGAAAATACTAGAAACTCCCGGAACACCGCTATTTGATACAAGTGAAGTACACCAACAAATCGGAGATGAAACGGACAAGCACCTGTCAACGCTGTTACGTAATCAAATGTGTAACTTCAACGCCTTGAAGCGAAAACTAATCTGTCTCCAAAACTAATCTGGATGGCATGAAAGAGAAGTGGCAACTCCAAGATCAAGTCAACATACTAAGATCTAAATGGGAATGCATCGACAAGATTCACTGGGAACTAAGCTACTTACTGCAAGGGAATGACAAGGACTATGAAGCAAAATTCGACCATTGGGAGCAAGTCTACGATAACCTAAAGGAAGAGCTAAATAGAAAAATCTTTGAAACATCCCACTACGAAAAAACAACACCGCGTATGGAATTACCAGAGTTCAACGGAACCTTCAACAATTGGATCTCCTTTAGGGATTTATTCTTTGAGATGATTCAAAACAATCCAACGCTGAACAAAACGCAGAAAATGAAGTTCCTAAAATCTAAATTGAAAGGTGAAGCAGAAAAGTTAATCAAGCACCTTCCTGTGAGTGCTGAGAATTATGACTCGTGTCTTGACATTATTCAGCACCGCTACGACAACAAGCGATTAATTTTCACCTCATACATAGACACACTTCTCAATCAATCATCCATCGAAAAACCGAACTCAACTAACATGAAGAAGCTGTATGACACTACGAAAGAGTGTTTAAACGGTCTGGAAAACATTGACATCAATATTCCAGTATGGGGTCCACTTATCGTGTACTTACTATCCTCCAAACTGGATGACGTCACGTACGGTGACTACATCAAAACGATGAAACATACAAGAGAACTCCCAGACTTAGAGGAGTTTATGGAGTTCCTAGAACTGCAGTTCATAACACTGGAAACATCCCGTAACAAAAAGAACGGCGGAAAACAAAATTATTCAACGAATAACCAACATAAAAGTTATAACAACAACAAGTCAACGAACTTTAAAGAGTCAGAAAAGTGGACAAAAACCTTCCATGCAACGCTGAGGAAATGTCCACTCTGCAAAAACGAACACACGCTGAGGCAGTGTTCTACATTTTTGAACATGGATGTCGCAACGCGAAACCAAACAACAAGTAACCTGAACTTGTGCAAAAATTGTTTGTTTAGTCACGGCGGAAATAAATGTAATTCAACGAAAACATGCCGCACGTGTAACTTCAAACATCACTCCCTTCTCCATGATAATCTGAAAGGGCAACAATCAAAGCCGGCCACATCAACGGTGGCCGAGCGAACATCTAATCACATTAACGGTGAACAAGAGATACTCTTAACGACTCTCCAACTAAGAGTCAAGAACAAGGAAGGAGATTACGTCATCCTTCGGGCGTTACTGGATCAAGGGTCTCAAGTATCCTTGGTCACAGAAAATGCTGCTCAACGGTTGAACTTACCACGAAACAAAATGAACGCTGCGGTCACTGGCGTTGGCACTATAATGGGCAAGAGTAAAGGGAAGATAAAGCTAGAATGCAAGTCTATCCACTCTGACTATACATTCCAAACCGATGCGTTAGTGATGAGTAAACTCATCAACAATCTACCTAACTCAACAATCAACACAGAAAACTGGACGCACCTTCATAAAATCAAGTTGGCTGATCCAGACTACAACATCTCTGGACCCATTGATTTACTGCTTGGAGCAGATGTTTACTCCGATGTGATCTTAGGAGGAATCATAAAACATAACAATGACTCGCCAGTAGCGCAACAGACAAAGTTGGGCTGGATACTGTGCGGGGCTACAAAGCAGTTTAACTGTCTAGTTACTCTAACAGAGCTAGACAACCTAACAAAATTTTGGGAGATGGAAGAAATCCATTCGGAACCCGAAATAACAACGACAAACGAATTCTGTGAAAAATATTACACAGAAACAACAGAGCGATTAAGCAACGGGCGTTATGTGGTGAAGATGCCGATGAACGCCAACTATGAACAAAACCTGGGTAACTCGAAACCTCAAGCTACAGCTCAATTTCTTCATTTAGAAAAGAAAATGGCGAGACAAAAACACTTCGCTAAACTATACAAAGAATTCATACGTGAATACATCGAATTAGGTCACATGAAACCAGTGACAGAATCCGATAGTCGAGTACAAGCCTACCTACCACACCACGGCGTAGTAAGGGAGGGCTCAACAACAACCAAACTACGAGCTGTTTTTAACGCATCAATGAAAACAGACTCCGGGCACAGCCTAAACGACTTGATGGAAAAAGGGCCTAATCTACAAAAGGACATTTTATCCCTGATCATTAAATGGCGGAGCTATAAATATGTTCTAACGGCGGACATTGAGAAAATGTACCGTCAAATCCTTATTCATCAAGATCAACAATGTCTTCAAAAAATAATTTGGAGAGACTCCAAGAGAGAACCACTGAGAGAGATGCAACTGTGTACCCTAACATACGGGACCAAAGTCGCACCATTCATAGCGATGCGCACTCTCCAACAGCTGGCCAAAGATGAAGGCAACGCCTTCCCTCTGGCCCAAAAGGCGCTACTTAACGAATTTTATATGGATGACGCCATCACGGGCCACCATACCATAGAATCAACAAAGCTACTGCAAAAAGAGCTAAGCGAACTACTGAAGAAAGGTGGTTTTGTTTTACGGAAATGGTCCACGAACGAACCATCTATTCTCAGAGAACTACAGACGAAAGAGAAAAGTAACAATAACGAATTTAACTTCAAGCAACAAGAGTTCAGTAAAACACTTGGACTAGCATGGAATGACGCGATTGACACATTCCATTTTATTAGCGAAGCGCCTAACAACAACAAAAATGCAGCATACACTAAACGCAGACTATTGTCAGAAATAAGCAAGATCTACGATCCGCTCGGTTGGTTGGCTCCAATTACCCTACAAGCAAAACTACTTTTTCAAAAACTATGGAGTGATAACTGTCAAAACATTAGCTGGGACGAAAATGTACCGGACTCCATAGAAAAGGAATGGATGCAACTTAAATCCGATCTGCCAAACATAAAATACATAAGTTTACCAAGATGGATAAAAAACGAAAACAACAAGGCGATCGAATTGCAAGCCTTCTGTGACGCGAGCGAGAAAGCCTATGCATGCGTTATCTACAGCCGAACTACGTCACCCACCGGCGCGTACGAAACTACACTACTGGCGGCAAAAACTAAGGTAGCACCAATCAAAAAGAAAACTACAATACCGAGGTTGGAACTATGCGCCGCAGTTTTGCTAGCAAAACTCCTACAAAGGATAACTAAGATCCTTGAAGATTACGATCTCAGGATTACCTGCTGGACCGATTCTAAAGTCGTTCTAGCATGGCTTCAGGGAAGTCAAACTAAATACGAAAAGTATGTAACCAATAGAACTACACAAATATTAAACATCGTGCCTGCGATAAACTGGGGTTACGTGAAGACGAACGAAAACCCTGCCGACTGTGCAACAAGAGGACTCTCACCGCAAAAGCTGGTCAACTTTACCCTGTGGTGGGAAGGCCCTAAATGGCTTAAGGAGCAAGAAAAACAAGCCCTTATCCCAAAACAAACTTATACCACAAACGAGGGCTTCCTAACAAACTGTTACACGACTAATAGTACGGAACCCACGTCGATTAAAAATGAATTAATCGATTCATTACTTGAGCGTCATAGCAACATAGATCGTATTACAAGAATACTCGCCTTGGTGATACGTTTTGCTGATGCATTACGAAACAAAAGAAGGTCAACTGAGTGCCATGAACTGAACTTGAATGAAATAAACAACGCACGTTTTATAATTATCAAATCAGTGCAATGGAATTATTTCGAAAATGAAATAAATTCTCTGAACAAAGGTGGAAAACTCCTCAACAAAAGCACCATTTTGAAACTTAATCCATTTTTGGATTCTCATGGAGTTTTACGTGTTGGAGGACGTCTAAACCACTCAAACTTGCCAGTGGAAACGAAACACCCTATCCTCGTACCAGGAGAGGGAAGACTAACCCAACTTATTGTTGAAAAGGCGCATCAACGAACCTTACACGGTGGAGCAAGATTAACGCTAGCTGACACTAGAAACAATTACTGGATTATCAGCGGCAATCGAACAGTCAAGAAAATACTGCGACAATGCATTCGATGCCGTCGATACGCAACAAACCAACCTGAACAGTTGATGGGCAACCTTCCTAAAGAAAGGATCACACCATCGAGGCCGTTTTCACACACAGGCATCGACTTTACAGGCCATGTGGATGTAAAGATAAACAAGGGCCGCGGGATAAAAACCTGTAAAGGCTACATAGCCATATTCATATGTATGTGCACAAAAGCAGTACATATAGAACTTGTTTCGGACTTATCAACGCAAACCTTCATTGCAGCACTTAAAAGAATGTGCGCCAGAAAAGGCACCCCAAAACATATCTACTCCGATAACGGAACTAACTTCGTCGGAGCCGCAAGAGCTTTAAAAGAAGAGTTCCAACTATTTAAAACAATGCTATCTTCAGAGTTCTTTAAAGAGGTCAACGACCTTCAAATCGAGTGGCACTTCAACGCTCCATACTGGCCATCAGCAGGAGGCTTATGGGAAGCTGCTGTACGTTCCATGAAAGCGCACCTGAAACGGGTAATCGGACAACAGAAGCTTACCTACGAACACAAATCGAAGCGTGCATGAACAGCAGACCGCTGTGTCCATTATCGGAGGACGTTGAAGATCTGGAATACCTCACCCCTGGTCACTTTCTCACGGGGAGTCCGACACTAACATTACCAGTCAATGAACCTGAAGAAACGAAAGCTATAGACATAAGAAACAACTGGAAACTCATTGAGCTCATGCGTCGACACTATTGGGATCGCTGGTCGAAAGAATACCTTCATTCATTACAAAACCGAAACAAATGGCAACAAACTAAGGAAAACATACAGAAGGGGCAACTAGTTCTCGTCAGGGACAGTAATCTACCACCAAGCAGATGGGCTATGGGACGCGTAGTGGAACTGCACCCAGGCAGCGATAGAGTAGTCACGCTCAAAACACAAAATGGGGTACTAAAAAGACCCATAACTAAACTAGCCCCGCTGCCTATAAACGAGGCATGCGGAAGCACTGAGTCACATGAAGTGGGTTCAGAAACTGAGCGCGGCAAGCAAAAGAAAGGGAGAACTAAAACCCAAAAAAGGGTAAACAGCTTGCTTATGGTGTTACTAGTAGCATTTACAACACTATCATGTGGACTAGCAACACCCCTGCAACATTTTAAAATAACTCGATTAGCTGAAAACCAACCAGTTTACTTTGACCCCGTCGGGAATATTCAACTTATTCACGATGAATGGAAACTTCTGGTATACTATAACCTAACAACTTTCTGGCAAAGTACGACAAATGTAGAGAAATTCGTGAATCGTATAGCTCAACTATGCGACACGATACCTAACGAGCCATGTCACTCTACGACACAACAACTCAAGTTCGAAATGAACCAGCTGAACGAGTATAACATATTATTACGGGCTCAACATAAACAACGAAGGCGACGTGGCTACGTCAACGGCGGCGTAGGAAATCTTGCACGAGCCCTATTTGGTGTCCTTGATAGCAATTTCGCCGAAAAATACGCTCAGGACATAGAAAAAATCAAAACGAACGAACAATATCTATTACAGCTGATAAGAAATCAGACACTGATTATCGAGGCAGAAAACAACGTCATCAAGAAAAATGAAGACTTTGTAAAGACGCAACTGAAAGTAATTCAGCAATTCATGAATGAAACGAAAAACAATACGGCAGTAATAGAAAACAGATTTCGAATAATGAAAACAATGAATGACGTCAACGCTGGAGCGTTAACTGCTAGTTTACTTATCTCAGTACTGAGAAGAAACCAAGAAATGCTCCTAAGTGCATTGACAGATATTTACAGAGGCCATCTCGATATGAAACTATTCACACCGGAGCAGCTATCTGAACAACTTCATTTCATTGCCGGTATTATACCGAAAAGATTAACGTTACCTATCAAAAACAGCAACGGAGCTAACATGAAAAATATTTACAAAATTATTTATGTTAAAGCCCGGCTCACCGAACAATACCTACTCTTCGAATTACATATACCGTTACTAAGCGATGACGAGTATACGTTGTATCACAACATAGCTATAACTAGACAGCAAACTACTAACCAATGTCAGGCGATAGAGACAACAACACAATACATTGGAGTCAACTTCGTAAAGAATACCTACATACAGATGGAAGAGGTTGATCTTCAGCAATGTACAACAATGACGGCAGACAATCACATCTGCCACGCCTCTACGACGATCAGCAACTTGCATGGAGCCACAGCATCTTGCGAGGCAAAAATCCTAAATCAAAATGTAAATAACATTACATGTGATTGGGTACCACAACAATGCGCTGACCAATGGATAAAATTACAGAGACCAAACATATGGCTGTATAATTGCATCAATGAGTGTACGACTCGCATTGTATGCGAAAATCGAATTACAACAACAAGTTTAACGAAGGCTGGACTCCTTGCCCTAGGTCAGGATTGCATACTTCAGCATAAAGATGCTACAATTTATTCACATAACGTTTTTAGTAGCAGTACTAATATTGGAATTACGTTGGAGGTACCTACTATTGACTCACCAAATGATATGTGGAATACATTAAAAAACACAAAGATTGTACTTCCGGAACTAAACTTATCTAATGAACACAGATTATTAGATAACCAGATAACCGCACAAAAGGGACGAGAGAGTCTACCTAACGACCTAAGTGTCCACGACATTGGTAACTACGCTATAAGCACTTTGCTGGTGGGAGGAATCGTCGCCGCTATAATAGTTTGGCGAATAAGAAGATATCTTCAGACGCGTAAGAAGAGCAATGCCCCTACCAATACGAACAAGACTCGAGAGAGGACAGAAGATATAGAACTAAAGGAGATTCCTGCCTACGCTAAAATACGTGGCGGACAGTCAGAGAACTACCATCCGCCGCAACGAGCAATTGGAACAAGATTCAAACTATGATTAATTGTTTACGAATTATTTCTTTCTTATTGTTTTGATTGCTTTTTATAACTATGTATATTTAACTTGTAACGCAAGTTTGGTAATCTGAGTACGTATATTTTTCCCTCGGGAGCATGTACGAACCAATAATGCTCATACAGCAAAAGTACGTTTATGTGTACTAAACACTAATATTCACACAATTCAGTCGCAACAAAAACACCGTCACGCGCTAATGTGCGGCTCAGATAACTAAACTAATAACAGTAATAACTTGTAATCGGTTTCACAAATAAACGGTTAAACTTAACAGTGGTTTGGTGTAATTTAAGTAACTACCTACAACTACAACCGGGGTATCCGTCAACGACGAGAAAACCCCAACAGCAAGCTAATGTCACTCCAGTTCTTGTCTATTTATTACCGTTATAAATTTTCGCAGTGTTCATGTCCACGTGGTGCATGTCTCGGCGGAGGGCGTGGTTCCTATCTTGGAGGCGGCCAGGGAGGAGAGAATCAAAGATGGTTACAAGGGTTGGCGGGGAGGTGTTACTGCGGAGACATGTAACCACTACCTCACGCTCAGTTCGGAACAGATTCCTCCTGGACACTCCGAGTATAAGTGCGCACCACCTATCAGGAACATTACGAACAAGGTAGGTGCCCTGACTCTTTTATCCCATGCATGTTAATTCTCGTGGTCACTCTACGTTTAGGGAAGGTGGAGACGTGGAGTGTTTAGGTGGGACTTACTGTGGTGGAGTGTTTAGGTATATAGCTAGAACTTTCGAAAAAGAACCGCTGCATCTCCGCGGGATCTCTATTTTCTGTCAATTTTCCATACAATGTTTGGCAGTAACTAGAGATTTCAACATGTTTTGTCGTGATGTTTCGCCAGTGCAAACGCACAGTTATACGGTAACCAAACACCTTGCAATAAGGAGGGGTGTCTACAAGAACCCAAATTCTGTGGGAACGCCCTTTCTTTGGCACTGAATTCTAGCTTTGCTTTGAACCTACACACTGTTGCGGACTTGCGGTAGAACTTGGTTGATATTTACGTGGTTGATAATGCAGCGGTTCTTTTTCGAAAGTTCTAGCTATATACCTATGCCTCGACGTACTTCGGTAGAACCATACTGATTATACCTAATGTTTTATTTACCTACAGCAAAAGTTATGGGAGTATATTCGGGATGGAAGATTGGATTTAGTCACATCCGATCACTCACCCAGCGTTGCGGAGCTCAAGGGACCAAACTTCATGACAGCCTGGGGTGGAATATCTTCCGTTCAGTTTGGTAATAATACTATATCTATATTATTATTAAAAACGAATTAATTAAATTACTTAATGAATTTATAAATTAATTTCATGAAAATCACACTTTTTGCTGTTAATTTCTAGATCTCTCATTATTTTGGACGGAGGCGAAAGCCCGTGGATATTCATTGAGTACCCTGAGTCACTATTTGTCTGCGGGCCCGGCGCGCCTGTGTGGCCTGCAAGAAAAAAAGGGCTCACTTAGGTCTGGCCTTGATGCTGATCTCATTTTCTTCGATCCTAACGCCTCATTCGTCGTCACGCCCGAAATCATCAGATACAAAAACAAGGTGACTTACGTTATTTTAATATAAAGACCAAATTTTTAGGGTTCCGTACCCGAAGGGTAGGTACCATACGGAACCCTACTAATAAATGCCTCCGCTGTCCGTCCATCTGTCCGTATGTCTGTCAGCGGGCTGTATCTCATGAACCGTAAAAGTTGGCAATTGAAATTTTCATAGATTTTGTAAGTAGGTATTTCTATTGCCACTATAACAACAAATAATAAAAACCGGCTAAGTGCGAGTCGGACTCGCACTCGTCGGGTTCCGTACCACCGTACATTATTTAACACTTCATACTTCTACAAATATTATAAAGTTAAAAATTAAAGGGGTCGATAAAAACATGTTTCTTCTATGAGGTATAAGAAACATGTTTTTTTCGACGTTTTTTGTTAATTATTGTACGGTGGTACGGAACCCTTCGTGTGCGAGCCTGAGTCGCACTTGGCCTGTTTCTTATTAGAGATTTACTATTTCGATATACAGTACCTATGGGCGTTCCCGTTAACGCGCAATAGTATAAGACCCGAGTTCACCAACAGATGGTTAAATTTTTAACATCTGTTTACACCATAAACGGCTGTTTAACAATATTTTACTGTTCACCAAGCACTAACAATTGGTTAAGTACTGTAATCGGACGGTTAGCTTAAACGAAGTAGCCAACCCAGTTTAACCATTGGTTTATGCTTCCAGATGTGAAGTTTTGCATTGTGCATCACTTTTAGTTACAAAATAAAAATGCAAGACGCTTTGAATTATCTTTGAAGAGGATAACGTGTTAGATGATTTAATAAAAACGAATTTTGCGCACTTCCCGTATATTCCGAACATGGCGCAATGATGAAAATAAAAAATTAGCACATAAATACTGTACGAAAACATAAAAATAAACACAAACCGATTTTTGAAATAATAACTTCGTTTAATTTAATTTTCAAAACAACATTTAAAAAAAAAATTATAAAAGCCTAGCACGAAAGTTCTTTGCACAAAACACCAGATTGCGCCATACGCCATACATCCCGCAAAATGACTCGAGTGACGTCTATAAACTATTTAAAAATGTACTCTGTGGGTTTAAAAATGAAAATTGATTGACGTTGACATTCTACATTCACAAAATATTTATCCGCTAGACCACGGTAGACGGTAGAATAACTAAGCCATATCTTAGAAATAAGTGCCTACAGCCGCGCGGTACGTAAACATGCGATAGGGCTGCCCGCCTCCAGTATTTTAATTACATTTGCCTACTTTGTGTTTCCATTTAGTTTTGTGATTGAAAATATACTTTTTTTATCTACACAAATAAATAAAATACTTTGTATGAAATATCAAAACAAAATTATTTGTGAATTGAATATCAAAACAAAACACAAATGCCCGAGGTTTTAAAACAAGCGCACCTACCGTATTAATTCATGAACCTCCTATAACTACCTATTTCACTCGTGTTATCACTTTCCTTTACTCTATTCACTTTATTTATTAATCCAGACATCTTTTTTTCGGGAGATAAAAGGAAATACTTATCCATTAAAAATACACACAATATGTACCTACCTACCAGTAAGTAAAATTATTTTATAGTAAGACTATAAAATAATTTTGTTGTTGTTGTTTGTTAATAATAATACCTTTCAAAGTTTCCAGGTAATCTAAAAAAAGTTATCTCTGGATGCGTTATTGCCAAATTCATGCAACCAAAAACAGCAACAATATATCCTACTCGTCATATTAAATATGTACTTGAATTTATATTTAGTGTAAAAATCGCGCGGTTATTGTTAAAAAAACAACACACCGTTCGTTCGTCACTGCGGCACAGACGCGACTGTCTGCGTACCTCGCGCATACCTCGATCGAGGCGCGTAGGTATAGCTCGCGCTTCGTCCGTTTCTATGAAGTTGGCCTACTGGCTAGACTGTCACTAATGAGACACAATAAAAATTTAATTGTTATCGAACTGCATCAGTCTGTCGGACGGTTGAGCCCCTCGATCATTCGGCCATTTTGGACTCACTTATTCAAAAACGCTTGGTTATTTAACCGTCGGTTACAAATAGATGGTGAACACGAAAAAAACGCGGTTTGTTTAAACGACCGTTTAATTCTAACAGAACGGTTACGTAATCAATGGTTACGTTGCAGTTGGTGAACTCGGGCCTAAGTTATACTATTGCGCGTTAACGGGAACGCGTAATACGTGTAACGTGTAATTTTTTTTTAGCATGTACTTATTGTTGTTATACTGTATAACATCAATAAGTACATGCTAAAAAAAAATTACATAGAACTAAAATAAAAATAAAAAAATATATAAAATATCCCTAAAACCTTTTAAATTGATACGTAAAAGAAACACTCTGTACACGCGAACTTGTCTTTCAACGTGGAATAAGACACACTTTTGTCTGACAAGTGTGCGTGTACAGAGTATTTCTTTTATTACGTATCAATTTAATATTTTTTGTGAAAATTTTAAAGCTAATAAAAACATATTATTATTTCGTTTTTTTATTGCATGATTGGACGGTACACCATTGTGGGTTAACGGGAACGTCCTCTGTTTGTTAACATACTGTACGTATTATACAATGTCGCCCATGCGCATGTGACCGCCCGTAATTTTCTGAATATTCATGAAAAAATATCGAAAATAAACTTCAAAAGGGGGGGTCTATCTATAACATTTTTCATGTTATTCAATTTTTAATTTTTTAAAGATTTGCTTTCTGTTTTTTGACACATCTCCGAAGTTTATGGGTCGATTTGGATTCTGTTTATTATCCCAAAGCTTATGAGTTATTTTAACAGGTTAATTAACATTTTTACAAAAAATTATCGACTACGAAAAAAAAAACGGAATCGAAGTCATTTTTTCGGTAAAAAATTGTGTATTTATTAAAAAAAAACTAGTGAAAAATGTTATAGATAGACCCCCCCTTTTGAAGTTTATTTTCGATATTTTTTCATGAATATTCAGAAAATTACGGGCGGTCACATGCGCATGGGCGACATTGTATATATTACATACCGACATTCTTTCTTGTATTGAAATACCATAAAAATTAACCCATTGGAATCTATACTGACTTGCGTAACACTATAGTTATAATTAAAATTCACGTTGTGTATTCATGTTCTACCTTTTTTATCGAATTGATTTGAGTATACTTATAACTATAAAACTTATTTATATTTAGATCTTAATCATAATGATTGTCGATAATATTAAACCTATCGATTAATCAGTTTTAGTCAGGGCATGGCCACAGACTACAATTATATATAGGGTAGTCAGTACAATTCTACAATTAGCAATTATACAGGGTGTTAAAGTAATTGCGTGCCATAGCTTCAGGGTGAGTTCAGTATCGATAAAGGAACCCGTAAAAAATAAAAATAAAATACCTTTAAAAAAAGTTAAAAAAAAAACCGAAAATTATCAATGTAGTACCTACTAGTTAAATAGCGATCGTTTAGAATTGATTAGAATTACAATTCCAAGTATTTCTTCTTCCTACTTTAGCGTGCTGTGCTTATCTCCTTCAAAATTAAAACCTACAAATTAAAAAAGTTGATCTTACAAATTATTTTTGTTTTTTTTATTTATTTTTATTTTTCCTCGGTTCTTTTATCGATACTGAACCTACCCTGAAGCTATGGCACGCAATTACTTGAACACCCTGTATATAGTAGTTCGAAATAAAAATTGAGCAGTTTTTTTTTTCGAACTTATGAAGCAATGGACTAGTAATCTGTTTCAATTCATTTCAATTTATTATTGATCGTGCATTACGTAATTAGACTGCTAATGTAAATAAAGGTAGCCCGTAAACATTTTTGCTTTTGAATTTAACGGGGTCCATTGAAGGAATCAACTTAATATTATTAACATTGCATCTGCAGCTGTAAGTGCTGCTGAAATAGCAGATTCGTAAACTAATTCATTTTCCCTAATTACAGATTAGTCCTTACATGAATAGAGTGTTAATGGGAAAAGTAATGCAGACGTACGTAAGAGGACAACTCGTCTACTCCGAAGGCGAGCTAATTGGTGGACCTAAAGGGCAGCTGTTGTTAAATTGTGATTAAATAATTTAAGAAAATAAATATCTTTATGTTTGTTCCCCTGAAAGCGAAAGGCATCCTAGAGTCCCCGCCACCACTCAAGTCCGATAGACGGGCGCTAGTAGGGTTGCCAACCCTACTATATAATATAGTATCCTGCTATATTATAGGCGTAAATAGGTATATTTGCAAAGAAATAATATAGTAGGCGAAACTACTATATTTCTAAAGAAAAGGTGAAATTACTATATTTTTATCGCAATACAAAATGGAGAAATGATCACAATAGTAAAAGCTGATTTAAGAACTACATACAAAAATAATTTGTTCGGAGTTTCACAGCACTGTTTGTCACCATAAGTAAATGGGGCACTCAGACAGTTTTGTGATACTATAAAAAAATTTACTAAGTATAGGTTATTTTTTTTTAATAATATTTCTTCAAAGAACTCTCCATTGGCGTCAATACACAGTTTCATACGTTCATAACACATTTTTAAGTTTGCAGCTGACACCTCTTCAAACCCCTGGGGCTCAAATGCTGCCTCATTTTCCGGTGACTTTGGTATTTAGAAAAGCCTGATAAGTGAGGTCGAATTTTTTGCATACTAGGTAGCTTATATGTAGGTTACGTGTTCTTTTGACTATACATACATACGGAAATAGCAGTTACTTTGTCGACTTCGGTACTTATTCAGAAAAGCCTGACAATTAAAATAATGTTGACAAGACCAAGCACAGCGCTTGCTTTGCTTGGTCTAAAATTGGAGCACCGATTTTTTATATTCAGGACATTTCGTTGCTAACCTCTGAGGTCATGAGCATGACTAGGTACTTCACCAGGCTTTCCTGTGGCTGAGTTCACCAACAGATGGATAAATTTTAAACATCTGTTTACTCCATATTTTACTGTTCACCAAGCACTAACAATTGGTTAAGTAGGTACTTTAATCGGACGAGTAGCTAACCCAGTTTAACCAGTGTGTTCTGTTCTGGCCCGGTCACGATGCCAAACAAGGTCATGGTTATGGCAGTAGAGTCTACGGATACGTACCTTTTGATACTAGAAAGAGAATCAATTTTTCAGGTAGAATACGCCTGACAATAATTCAATAGTATAACTTGACTACTTACAACAACTATTCAAGTATCGTAAGCGCTTAATATGCAATAGGAGGATTCCATCTTTACCTATTTACTTACATATAATTACATACTCACTTACCTACTTAAATTTATTATAGTTCTGTAAGATGAATACTTAATAAGATATAAGCGCACAAACACATTATGATGTTTGATAATCAATAAAAACTTCTCTTACTATTTCTCCATACTTGTAAAATTTGAACTATCCACAATATATTCAGGATTTGTTTGAACATCAACAACACATCACAAAAACATCGTTTATTGTCTTTGTGCACGTTTATGTTATTTAAGTATTCATCAATAAATTTATGTAAGTATGTAACTATATTTGAGTAAATAAGTAAAGATGGAATCCTCCTATTGCGTATTAAGCGCCTACGACACTTGAATAGTGGTCAAGTTATACTTTTGCTATTGAATTATTGTCAGGGGTATTCTACCTGAAAAATTTAAGTGACTATTAAATAGATTTGAAAGGTTTTCTTTGGTCTATTTTATAGTACATAGCACGTACATTTATTTCAGACATGAATCCTCCATTAAAGCTGATTTCAGCCCATCTAAGCGTGGCCGTGCTAGGACGGATACGCTGTACCTACTGTAGCCCGGCCACTGAAAATGGTATGTAAGTCTTATGCGGGCGCCAGACATTTTTCTCCACAGTATGCTGGTAGACAACAAACAAGATGGACGACGATTTCGTAGACTCAGTGTGCCTGTATTATTTGTGTGCATGTAATTATTTTTTACATGTGCAAGAAAACAATAATTACGAGAAACCGAGAAGAAGTTCACACACAAGCACACAACCAACAACGCTCGAGCAACTGAACACTGAACAAGTGTGGCAAGCTACGCAAACCTTTGAACACATTCAACTTTGAACGCTTTGATGTGTCGAAAAAGACCGACACCGCATGGCAAAGTGCAAATCTTTGTTCAAACTTTGATCACATACCCAAAGTCCCGTGCCACACTTAGCAATCAAACATGTGTTCAAACATGTGAAGCTAAGTCTGGCGCCGGCTAAATAATAACTTCGTTTTATTTAATTTTCAATCGAAATATTAAATTCGGATTCGGATTCGATCATTCGGTAATTTTCGACACACTCACTATATTGGTAATGGTGAACACGAAAAAAAACGCGGTTTGTTACAACTTTTTCATTCTAACAGAGCGCTTACGTAATCAATGATTACGTTGTAGTTGGTGAACCCAAGCTACTACACTCAAAGTCTCCAGCCTGGGCAAAACCATGCTAATTAAAACAGGGGAGCGCTCGCTAAGGGCGTCGCTGGGGGGAGGAGAGAAAGATGGGACCGGTTGGATCAAACATATTATTATAATCAGGGGAGTTTTAAAGCTACTGGCTCATCATCGACGCGGGCTGTCGCATCGTCGAGCAAGGGTCGGGGAGGAGTGGAGCACTGAGTTACTTTTTCAAGCGTAATAGTTTGAGGAACAAGAAAATGTAAGAGCGAGCGAAGTGAGTTCGAGCAGCCTCTGTTTTTTTTTTTTTAATGTAATGCTTGTAAAACGGACAGACTGATTGACTTGGCATAAATTGAGAAAAGAAATCAAAATCATATCGAGGGTCTATAATGGGGTGTCACCAAGTATATTTCAAAGGAAATGTTCCCAAGCGCAATTTATGTGCTCATAAAGTTGGTAGCATTGCTTGCTTCTTGTCTAACCGTCGGGCTACTTTGAATGAGTCTTTTATTTGTTATTGTAATGCTTGTGAATTTTTTCGCATATTGTTATTGCCTATGGGGTTTTTAAATTCAGTTTATTATTTGTTAATATTAAATTATTCAACTCTTTTTGTGACTTTCCAAAATTAATTTAAAAGGTATTATAGTATCATTTTTGACAGATATACTAACCTAAAAAGTGAAATAAAAATCTTACAAAACTAGTCCAAACTTTGTTATAATTGTGTATTGTTTTATAATGCTGTTTTTAGATGCCAAGTGTAATAAACAATAGTATTGACGCAACACGTCCGGCAGGCGGCACCAAAATGCAACTAGAATCATTGGAATTGGCTGGTTGCACACTAGACCGGTATATTAGTGCTGATAATTCGCGCCCTTCGTTTTTAGAGGTTTGTTGAATCATTCTTACCTCCTCTAAGATCTTTTACAGCGTATTGATCTAATTTTGAGCGAATACTTGCATCCAACCTTGTATACTAGAGTCAAGTAATTGTTATTGTTACTTTCTAGATTACTGGAATAGCCTCTCAAAGAAGTCCAACATGCAGCGGTCTGAACGCAGGAGACTACAGGAACCTCGCTGCCCTAGTGAATCACCCCAGCTTGTCGCAATTGAAGATATTAAATAAAGTTCCACTGCCACCTGAAATTATGGAACATTTTGCCCGTATCCTTTACAAAAAATTTGATCATACTATTATGCTTTGAGCCACATTTATGAAGATATTAGTACTGATTTAACAATTTATAATACACTTATTTATTAAATTCTTTAAAAATCTATAGAAAAGAATGGTTATTGCTATTGTTTTGATAATAATTTACCAGTAAACATGTTTCGGTCGGTGGGTCACCTTGGTCAACACCTATTGTGTTATAATTATGAAATCCATAATATTTTCCTTAATTATAAGAACATTAGATATGCAGTGCCACTGTCTTATGGGAGTCTTTCCAGAAATCAGCAGAGTCTGGCTCGCGATAGACAGCAATATATATGTTTGGGCCTTTGAACATGGAAGTGATGTAGCATACTTTGATGGACTCGGCGAGACAATAGTTAGCGTGGGCTTAGTGAAACCCAAGGCTGGAGTTTTCCAGAATTTTGTTAAATATTTATTAGTCCTTACAACAACAGTTGAAATAGTAGTCTTAGGTAAGAATAGTTTACCATAATATTAATGGGAAATCTCTTTATAAGACAGGGTTTCAGTATTGTATTGACATAATGCTTGCGTTAACAGAAAAAATATTTCACAATAAATACAATTTTCTGCTAAGACTCTACATATTATACTAACCTCAAGAATATAAATCTAATTGAATATTTATGTTTCAGGGGTAACATTTTCTTCTAGTAAAAACGATGGATCTGGTGAATTACAAGAGATACATCTAGTTCCTGAGCCCGTGTTTGTGTTGCCTACTGATGGTATTTCTATGATGTGTGTCAAGTCCACAGCCAAGGGCAGGATTTTCATGGGAGGCAAAGATGGGTGTCTATATGAAATCACTTATCAGGTATGTTGCATACTAAAAATAAGCAAAATGCACAATTCATCATAGTTCACCTTAGTTAAGATACTCCAAAGAGATGTGTCAGTTTTCAAAAACTTGATTTGGGTCTCCCAGAAGCTATAATTATTACAGCTTTTATTATCTAAAATTCTAAATGTTCAGTAAAATGTAAGATATTTTACAAAATGAAATAATTATTTCAGGCTCAACTAGGGTGGTTTGGAAAACACTGCAAGAAAGTGAATCATTCAACAAGTACACTGTCATTCCTAGTACCTACGTTCCTCAGTGCGGCCTTGTATGACGAGGACCCTATAGTTAAGATTGAAGTAGACAATTCTAGACATATTCTTTACACTTTGAGTGAAAAGGGATGCATAGAAGTGTTTGATTTAGGCGCAGATGGAGAAGGACTGACCAGGGTTGTGAGACTAACACAGGGGAAAATTGTTTCGTCAGCTTTTGATATTGTGAAGTAAGTTAAGTTTTAATGTGATTAAATGATACCCTCTTTTCAAATATCATGTACTTTGTGTTACTAACTGAATACTGCTTATAAATAGGGTATCTGGAAAGTGGATACTAATTTGATTTCATTTAGTACATTTGGATTAGTAACTACAAGTAAATGTGTGTAGTAAATCTACTCTAATTTAATTTATTATTCTAGAACATTGGAACCCAACAACTTTAAACCAGTAGTAGCTATATCTGCAGTAGAGGAATCAGAGTCTGATCATCTTAATTTAGTAGCTGTTACACAGACGGGCGCTCGTTTATATTTTAGTACTGGAAGTTCAGAGTAAGTAAATATTCCATTTAATTTGATACGCATATGTAGTTGTGTGTTTTAATAAAAAATAATACATTATTTTATGTGTTCAGTGCGACTCAAGGCGGGCCCCTAAGACCGCAGTATCTAACGTTGCTGCATGTGCGACTACCACCCGGATTCACGCCTAACTCTTCAGTATTGAAGCCGAAACAAGTTCATAGCGCCGTTTATGAAAATGGTGAGGAAATACTTTTTAATGTATATGTTTTTTCATTTTGGTACATAATTCTGTATTCTGTTTCTATATCTACTCTAGAATAGTTTATTAATATCTAAATTCTTCAGGATCGTTAGTAATGGTGTGTTCTGCGGGCGGCGGTGGAGAGGCAGAGACCCTGTGGTGCCTCTCCCGCGTGCTCGCATCCCCGGCCACGTTCAGCGAGTCGCATACACTGCTGGCGCTCGATGGACCAGCCTGGGCACTCACCGCGTTGCCACATTATCACTCTAAGCATCTCTCTCAAGCTATGCTGTCCAAAAAAGGTAACATATAGGTTCAAGTAAGTGACATGAATGTCGTCCAGAACTGTCCGCTAGTAAAAAATAATAACTATAGCTATTGAAGAATTCCAGAGTGCTCTCTTACGATTTATAAAAACATTCGTGTATTCCTGTAAAATGACACAAAATCTGAGTTTGGACTTTGAACTTTACCTCTTATAAATTGTATGTTATGTCAAATGTTACATTACATTGTATGTGACAGAGGTGTGGAGCGTGTCTCGGTGGGCGGTGGTGACTGGGGCGGGTGCCTGCGTGGTGGAGGCGGGTGCTGCGCCCGACCTACTGCGTGCATTGCTACGTGACTGTCGCGGTCCTGACGCACACCCCGTCAAGGACTTTTTTCAGGTATTTCCACTATTACTTTTATTCTTCTTCTCTGATTCTACTTTGAAATCATCGACATGATCGATATTATGTGTATCTGGAAAAGAATGCTACAAAAATTTTCTCCAGCTATTTTATAGTTGTGTAAGGAATATTAATTGTGGTTTTTTAAATCAATCATGTTATTACAGACTATCACACTCAGCTTCCGATCTTAAAATTCAGTCATAACTTTTCCATAATCCTGATACATATATATTCCACAGTTGTACAGCGTAGAACAAGCGTGTGCGTGCGCATTGTTCCTAGCTTGCGAAGATATAACAAGTGGCGACCTCTCTATCAGCGAGTGGGCGACCCGTGCCTTCTTCCTATACGGCAACCAGCTATCGCCGACGCCTATGTTCCAACAGGCTTCACAGATGCCTCCTGCTATCAGTAAGTAAATATGTTTTCTTAGGAACCAAAAAAAATGTGCAGTAAAAAGTTTGAAGAAAGACTTACCTACGCTCTTATTCACAGATTGAGATTGAGATTGACAGACTGAGATTCTTGTTTATTTACAGATTCACCAAAATTCTCGCCGCGCCAAATGTCGACCCCAATGTCTATGAGAGGACCACAAGGACAAATGCAGCCAGGAAAATTGAACCAGTCATACCAACAGGGCCCTATGAACCAATCCTTCCCTGGATCGCCAAACCAGTCTATGATGCCTCAATCCCCATTCCACCCAAGCATGTTGAGTCCAGGGTTCAATCAGTCGTCGTTTGTTGGCAATATGACCCAACAGCAGAGGGACCCTAACTTCCCGATGCCCATAGAATATAGCGCGAAGCATAATGGTCTTTATATCTACATAGGCAGAATCTTGTCTCCAATATGGGGTTTGAAATGTGTTTCAATGTCGCAGTCGCCTGATCACAAGGAATTCGTAAGTTAAAATATTGTTGTTATTTACAGTAACTTGAATTTAGTTTCTAAAAAGACGTTCACTGTTTCGATTCTTTAAGTGATAAATAATTTCCAATCCCTTATTTCAAACAGATGAGTAGCAAAGTGACGGGCGAGGACTGCGCGTACATAGTTCAAAAGTTGCAGCGCGTGTCTGCTTTCATGCAAAGAACACTTGCACCTCCACATTCCGATGAGCACACCTCCCTGCACGCTCTTAAGTTATTTATTAGTAAGTATTACATTCTTATTATGGTGTATTGTTTCAGCTACTGAAAGGAATTCTTGTCAATGTCGAAACATATCTATTTATAGGGTACTTTTTGATGTGTGTGTTTTCAAAAACTGTGTTATTGTCAGAGAATTATAGCATTAATTTGATGTGAATGCCACAGTTTGACACTGTGTGAGTGGTGAGTTTCAAATGTATAGACTTTTGTTTTTGTTTCCAGCGATGGCTATAGAAATGTTAAGTTTATGGAAGGTGCTCTGTGAGCATCAGTTCCATGTAATCGCCGCTAGTCTTCCGCCCGAACAACAAAATGCGTTGCAGGCTGCTAGTTATAGGTATATAATCTTTTATGTAATCTATGCACATTCAGAAAATATGAGTTTCGAAGTACATTATTAGGTACTATTTTAGCTACTCTAGATCTGGAAATAATTAAATGTTTTTTTTATGTTTTAAAGGGAATTGTTAGTAGGTGGACAAGAAGTAGCATGTTTACTCCTTGGATCACTAGTCGCCGGTTATTTAAGAGACAACGCATCAGTGGATGGCATCTCTCAAAAATTGAGACAGCTCTGTCCCACACTTTATAGGCAAGAAGACGCTACTTGTTCTAAGGTAATGATAAAATATTTTGTTAGTAATAAACAGCGAAAAAAGTATCTATAAGAGCTAATTATATTTACATGGTTTTATATTTCAGGCCAACGAATTGTTAATATTTGCAAAACAGCAGAAGAATCCAGCTGAACGAGAAGAAATGCTTCAACATGCACTCAAACTATGTAAAGTGAGTATGTTGTACCGTAGAATATAATTTGATACTAGGCGAGCAAGACAGTTAGAGAACAAGGTACAATGCCCACATAGCGCCTGTCCGTCTAACTACCATGCAAATCCGTTAATTATTTGTGGGTAACGCCACATCTGTTCTGGTATTAACAACTTGATCTTTCTTTTTCTAGGATGTAGCACCAAACGTGAATCTTCCATTGGTCTGTTCAAAACTAGTGTCAGCCGGCTTCTACTCGGGAGTTGTTGAGTTGTGCGTGGCGTGTGCGTCTAAACTGGACCCGCAGGACAAAGCAGTCCATTACTACAAGAGCGATCAGCCCTCCCAGGATAGGGAAGGACACTTTATTTATTATAGAAGGTAAAATACTCTCTATTATTTAAAATTGTGCTTATTTTGGATGGAAGTCTAAATGCAACTATGATTGTCGTTGCGTTTTATTGCTTTGACAAAAACTATCTATTGAATTTCCCTCTCATTTTAATGATTCATGTTAAAGTCACGTGAGATGAACCAAAAGAATTATTGGAAAAGGCAGACATCTAAAAACTAGGAGTTATTTTATTTTGACTATGAACACTAAAATGTCATATAGTTTGCCAAACTTTCAAAGGTTACCTTCACATGTTACTTCAAAAACCAGTACGAAATAGATGGCTTTCCCTAACATGTTCTCCTTATATCGTTTAGAATGGAGATATACCGCGAAGTGTGCTCCGCTTTAGAGCGTCTGTACGAGCGTAGTGCAGAGGCGTCGAGCAGTGAACCTTCACCTCTGCGCTCACAGCCCACCAACGACAACATCCTCACCATGTCGCCTGCAGACGCTAACTACCAAGTAAACTGTCGAAATTATAGATATTTTACTCGATAAAAGTTTATCGATGTTTAGGGCATATTTTTAATTACTTATGTTCTCGTTTGCAGGGAAGGAAATTGGTATGGGAATGCCTCTCCCGTGATGACGAACTTTTACATGTAGCAGTGTACGAGTGGCTGGTATCGAAAAATCTGGGATCAGGTAATTTACAAATTATTTACTACAAAAAAATATTTCCTGTAATTGATCAACTGTTCGTCTCACGTCATGAACATCGCCAAGAAAAGGAATAATTAAGATTTGAACCAAAAACATACATTACTTTCTAAGGCCTGTATTACAGAACCTCACTCAAAACCCAAGCATTATTTAAAAACTTGTTTCAAGCAATCAAATGGATTAACTAGTTTTAAGTAATGATATAGACCTAAATACCTTCAGGTTAATTATGTCATTTAGATGTATGCTTAAGTAATTTCTATAACAAAAAAATATGGGCTCAGTGGTTAAGGATTCGCCTCTCACGCAAGAGGTTGTGGGGTTCACATCTGGGCGAGTACTAATATGACTTTCTATTCATATGTATTATGTACTTTCTGAGTCTATCTTAGACTTTATAGACAGCGGTGAAGGAAAAACTTTGTGATGAGTGACACCTAGATTTATCTATATTTACATATAATAAAATAGTAACGTAAGATCGTAAGTTAAAACTGCAGTAAAAAAAGTAATTACTACGAGGTTTGAGAACAAGTCACATGCCGAAAATATAGTATTTAGAATTTTTGTCTGTTTGTCTGGATGTATGCTTCAGATTGACGAAAAAACGGCTGAACAGATTTAGATGAAATTTGACACATAGATAGTTAACCTGAATTAACACCATAAGGCACTTTTAATCACGGTAGTCCATTCCCGTGGGATATTTTCCGACATTAACGCGAGCGAAACCGCGGGCAAAATTTAGTAGTAAATATAAGTCGGAAATCATCAACCCGTCTTGAGCAACCATGGTGATCAATCTTTGTATGAAAAGAGAGCGTTGACCTGCTGTGGGACAATAATACACTGGTATTATTATCGTACTATAACAAAAACTGTTTGCCCAGAGCTGCTGTCGCTGGGCACGGCGCCGCCGACGTCGCTGCGCACGTACCTGCAGGCGGCCGCGCGCTCGGCCGCGCCCGGCCCGGCGCTGCACCTGCTGGACCTGCTGTGGAAGGTGCTGGAGAAGGCCGGGGACCACCTCGCGGCCGCGCATGTGCTGGAAGGACTTGCTACCAGGCCTGGGTAAGTTCGATACTTGTATGTTCGGGCGTTAACGTTCGCGCTTTGGATTCAAAGAAACACTCGCCTTAAAAACAGTTGTTTGCTTCCCTGGCAAAGCAGTAATTTAGAATATTGTAACGCTTCAGGTCCGGCGCGACCCTGGCGCAGCGCATGTCGTGGCTGTCGGCCGGCGTGGTGTGCGTGCGCGGCGCGGGCGCGGGCGGCGCGGGCGGCGCCGAGCTGCTGCGGCGCCTGGAGGAGGCCGCCGAGGTGGCGCGCGTGCAGGCCCGCGTGCGCGCCGCCGCCGCCGCGCTGGCCGCGCCGCTGCAGCCGCACCCGCACCTGGCGCGGCGCCTGGACGACGAGCTGCTCGAGATCACGCAGGTAACACCATTGATACGGATATAGACGAACCTCAGTAACGGGCGGACAAATTCCACATTGATAGCGTCTGTATTTCGTAGTGGGCAGTACACTATATTCGGTTCCTCATTTTGTAAATTTGAAGTTGAGATCTTGTCAAACTTTACTTATGGTAGGTACTACTATGGATGCTTTACTTAGGTGATTCCTTCAATGTAGGTTGCGAAATGTAAAATTCTTAATTCAGAAACCAGACCTAAGTGTTTCGAATTTCAAACATTATTACTGATGGGCGGTCAACTGTATCATGTGTTTGTTTCCCAGCTTTACGAGGAATATGCAGATCGCTATAACCTATGGGAATGCAAGCTGGCGATCGTGCAGTGTTCGGGCCACAACGACGCGCTACTGGTCGAGAACATCTGGAGCAACATCTTGGCCGAAGCGGAGGCCGTCGCTAGAGGCCTTCCCACGCCTGACGAGAGACTGGCCTCCGTGCTTAGCAAGCTCACTAGTCTCGGCAGGGAATATGTAAACACGGGACACTGCTTCCCATTGTGTGAGTATTTATTTAATTTGATAATTCTGTTAATTGAAATTGTAAAAATAACCAAATAAAATTTTATATTGTAAAAATTCTTCAAATTAATTCATAAATTGCAGTTATTTCAATGTAATTTCCTTTATCAGATTTTATAGTGCGTCAACTAGAAATCATGAGCTGTAAACTTCAAGCAGACCGAGGGATGGTGTTTAGAACAATTTTAAATATCGGCGTATCACTGGAACAAGTGCTGGACATCTATATCAAGTACGTAATCCTGTTTTACACTTTTCATATTAATTGCCAGATTTCAGGTACCTACCTCCATCTTGTTGTTCACTATACTCCATTTGAAATAAGATTAGACATTTAATTAAACCTTTTTTACAGTCCGTTCAACCGATTTTGACTTCTATTGCGTTGGTGGCATGACAAATGGCAGCTGCAGTAAACAGTTGGTATTGTAAGAATCACTTTTTTATTTTAATGCCATCCTTATGCCTACGGTATAGAAGTCAGAATCGGTTGTACGGACTGTAAAGCAGGTTTGCTTAAATGTCTAATTTTATTTCAAATGGATTTTAGGTAATCATGGTATTTTCTCCACAGTATAATGCTATGTAAACATGTTTTGTTTTAATTCCGCAATAACTGGATCTAGGCTTGGATGCAGTATGCAGCACCCTGCTCGCAATAAATAATGCAGAAGATGCGGTTATTATGGTGCAGCATGCAACCCAAACCTATACTCGATACGTGTTTCACCACTCCACTGGGCATCTTCAGGAGATGTTGATTAGTCGACCGCTCGGACACGACGGTACTGCATCTAAGGCTGGTTCTAGTTATTGCGCAAATAAATTTAAATATTTTTACATTACATTATCCTATCATGGATTTCCCCAAAGTAACGCCTAATCCCATAACTTATTTTGTCCTCAGATTGGTTAGCGTAAACGAGCGCGTATGGCTGGGCTGCGGCGACGAGAGTCACGTGTGTCGCGCGGCGGCCATCTTGCTGGAGAGCGCGCGCGCCGAGCTGGCGCCGCTGCCGGCCGCGCTGCGGCGCCGCGCGCTCGCACGGTGCAAGGACCTGCACGAAGCTGCCTTGTCCGCGTTACAGGTTTGTACAGCACTATTATTAGGCTGCCTGTCCATTGACGCGGAGCGTGGGAGTTATGCGGATCGCAGTAATTGCGGACCGTGTCTGTCTATTGATGCGGAGCGAGGTAGTGTGGAGCGGAGTTGTGGACTGTGCGGAGCTAGGCCGGGTTCATGCGACGAGTATTTTGAGCGGGCTGCTATACCCCGTGGCCGGGTTTTCCGCTTCCCCACTCAGCTTCCTCGCTCCGGTTCCCTATTTTGTATGAATTTTTAAACTAGTTCGCATATCCCTGTCCAGTAAAACGGAGCGGTGATTTTATGCAATTCCATTGGTTAATATTGACACAGCTCCGCTCCGCTCCTCTCCTCGCCGCTCCAGTGGACAATCAGCCTTAAGGCGAAAGCGCCAGGGTAGCCCGGGAAATTTTAATTTTCTCACGTCATTTGCAATTTGCAGGGCAGTATCAGGTTGTATGTTGATCAAAATAATATGACTCGCGACCGTAACAAATATAATTATATTTACAGAACTATAATAATTAAAATCATCAATACAGCTCTCAAATTCGGATTACCCTATTGAATGACTATTTGATGAAATCCTGAAATTTCAGGCTAAATCTAAGCACATTATAACGGGAATGAAAGCAATGTCCAGTTTTCCAGCCATATACTTATCACCGACAATGTGGAAATTCTTGTTTTGTGGACTTATGAATAGTCGAACTAACTCAGCCGTCAATAACGGTACGAGTGTTTTATAAATAAATAATCTTGTTGTAAGGTCTAAGGAGGAGAATTTCGATTCGACTATGTGTTTTTCATGATCTTACATCATAGCTTCTGCATTCCTCAATCGAATTATTTTTAAATGTGATCTTTTTATCACATTTTTGATGTTTTTTTCCAGTCCCGGCCAAACACTCAACGTCTTATCGATCGACTGTCCGTGGCGCAGGCGCATTTGGACCGCATGGATTGAAACTAGTTATAATTTGTAGCGTAAGGTATTATTTAAGTTTATACATGTGCACATTTACTTCAGAACAGAAAGATTTCACAAGTCTTACTTGCGAAACTTGTGATAACTTGCTTCATATTGGATTAACTTAGCCATAATGTATTTGTCTCTGCATGAATCAGAAACATGTGTAATATATTTTTTAACTGGTAAATTTTTGGTGTGCTTAGATACGATTGGATTGCATAATACAAATCAAAATACACATCGACTGACATATTTTTTTATTTCATATTTTAATAAATTACTAAACATACAAAAAAAAGTCATACAGTAATTATTATTAATTATATAATTTGCTAATATATTAAACTATTGTCTGTTAACATAATATTTGAAGTGGCAGTGACATACAAACATTCTCCTCATACAATTATGTCAAATGTACAAATATGTTGAATCATGTGCATAATTATAAAAATGTAAGTGATTATGCATCAAAAGGCACTATGTAAATGGTTTCTATTTTTGTAAATAAACGATGATGATTTAAGAACAATACTGACTGTGATTTATAATCCTCTTAGAATGTGAAATGCTGAGATCTAATATTTAAATTGATCGTAAATTAAAATTAGTCTATTTAGTATTTACAATCCAGATTCCCTAGGGGTGAAATAAGTTTGGAAACCGCCAGTAGTACTCAGCGTGTCCTTTAAATTAACAAAAGTTTGAAATTAATGATAAATGAATAATGGCGTGACTATGAGGAGTCTTCATCGAAAGGGTTTGTATTTACCTGATGGCCTGGGTGATGATCGTCATCTGGGTAAGAGTATACTCCGCTGTGCTGTCCTCCGCTGATCGTGGGTACTCCCACTGTATTCATTGGAGATATAGCATTATTATATTGCTGTTTAGAGGGATCTCTCCCTGTAGAGTTTTTCCTTATAACTGTAGTGTAAGTAGGTGTTGACTTGATCGGCATGTCTTTAATTCTGGTTCCTGCGCGGTATGTGCCGAATTCGTCCGGAGGAGGCGGTAGCGAAAATCCATCCGACGTTTGCGTTATTTCTGAGGTTTCATCACTTAGTTCCTTTGCGAGTTTATGACGCATTTTTCTAGGCATCGTGTAGAACGTGTTCATCTGGAATTAGGTGCAAAATGACAGAGTTATAATCATTTTATTTATAAAATTAATTTTAAAAGGTGGAAAAGACGCGGCTACCTACCGGTCTTGGAACGTTGTAATTCGTCTCTGGCGGTAGATGCAAAACTAGGTGATCGCACAATGCGTCCATTTCTCTCTTCCTGTTAATATTCTGTAAGGAGTGCACCCTGCAGGTGGTGTGTCGTGGCATGTCGCACTTGTTTGCACTTTCCTGTTCGGCCATGTCGTGCATATAGCGCGCCGAGTGGAACGAACTTGTTCGTCGTACATCGAAGTTCTTTGAGGGGCGTCGCGATACTGCTCGCCGGAACGAATCGGTTCGTCGGACGTTGCACTCGCTACCTTCATCGCTGTCGTGAAATGTTTCGCAGTTCGACTCTGGAATTAACAAGAATATTTGTATCAATAACCTGTCGGAACTATTCTCAGGATCTATGCAAAGTTTTCTGACCGCCAGTTTCCGAAAGGCCGATCGTTATTATCTAGCGTAAAGTGATTGGTCGAGAAAAAAACAAAAGGCAATCGAGTCACTTGACCTAACTATTGCCTTTTTCTCAACACATTCACAGATCCATTCCACTCATTCGCGTGGTTATTCCAAGAATAGGAATTCAATGTGTCTTTCCCTAGGTTTATACAACCCCATTGTTGGCCCTGTTTTTATTTGACTTGCCTGTCTTACCTTCAGTGTTATAAGCGCAGAGCGGCGGGTCGGCGTGGTCGCGCGGCAGGTCGTGCCGCGAGGTGCGCTCGTACGTGCACAGCACGAGGCCGCACGCCGCGAGCGCCACTAGCGCCACGCCGCCGCACAGCGCTAGTGCTAGGCTTGTTATGTTCTTCACACTGCTTGCGGTTACCTCGGGAACTAAACACAATCCATGAAAGAGAGTTTTAGTAGTTTAAGTTTGGAGGTGGACCAACACATCCCAGCCATATTAAAAAAAGAACAACGAGGCAGAGTGAACGTTTAATAAGTATGAAAATATATGCGGAGAAGAGAGTTGAAAGGATAACAAGAATAAATTTACATTCACAACAAACAGATTTATGCTCTGTGTTATTAAAAGATCAAAAGATAAAATACTAAAGGGCAATTAAGACTTATGGAGAAGGAGAACACCTCTGAAAGTGTAAATTGCCCTTTAGTGGATTACTTGGGAGCAGCCTAATTTTAGCATAGAACTAGACGAGCAAATATAGGTACTCACCAATTTCTTCACTGACTATGCTGTTCTTATCAATTTCTACGACTTGGCTGTCTCCTTTATCGTTAAAAGCGATAATAACGAATTTGTAGGAATCTTGACTTGGCTCTTGTATCATGAATGTCGGTTCTAAGTTGATTATTGATACTAGTTGCTCTTCAGTATCTACTGCTTGCACGAGGAATTTGAATTTCTGGAACACGACACCACATTTACAAAAAATATTTTGTTACAAAAATAAAAAAGTTCTTTTTTACAGTACTCTTCGTTAGCGCAAAATATCGAGTAGATATATGTATAATTCCTCGATTATCAAGATTTTGACCACCCTTTGTTTCGATAAGTTGCTATGCTACCACTAGAAAAACTAAGATTCAAATTGAGTGCCTCACCTGAGGTAATCCCCCGTCATGTCCCTTCTCACACGTGACAATGATATCGTCCAAAGTGTTCTTCTTAGCTTCGCAATTAGTTGGAGGTCGCGGTATAGTCTCGTCGGTCACTAGGAAGGTGCACGGAGTGTGCGGCAACCCTTTTGTGGGCACTTCGTTCTGTCCCCAACAGAATATTGTGCCTGGAAAAACGAGCAGTCATAAAAAATCATGTTTGAGAAGTTTCCGCAATAACCGGCGCATTTAAAAATAAATCTCAAATTTTGTTTTGGCGAATATGAAAAAATATTGATATCTCATTATTGGAAATAACGGAACACAATTTTTATCCTTTGTAATTTTACGTTAACGATAATCAGGAACGAGGAGGAGCTCGTGGCTAAGTAATAAAAGCCGCATGGGTTGATCCAACAGGTTAAGCTATGCTTGCCGGGGTTGGTCCGTGGATGGGTGACCATCTTAACATAACGAGACTCCTCTGTGCCTCGGAAAGCACAACCGTTGGTCCCGGCTGTCATTCGTGGATCTTTGACAGTCGTTATGGGTCGTCAGAAGTACGAAAGTCTGACAATCTGGGTATCGTACACGTATGACACAGTTACTGGGTTGTGGAGGTCAGATAGGCAGTCGCTCCATGTAAAATATCTACTGGTATTCAGAAATCGGGTTAGGCTGGAAGCCGACACCAACATAGTTGGGAAAAGGCTAAACAGAACAGATTGATTGACATGTTAACGATAATTTTGTCCATATTACCAAACACAAAGAAATTCTCCAAAGACTAGGAAAAAAAGATAGGTTCAATCAAAAGTTTTAACTTACTAAAAGCCGTTCCATTAGGTCGTTCATAAAGCAAGGTTCCGTCCTCAGTCTCAACCGTCTCGTGCGGGTGGTTCCTCAGAGTGGTGACGTTAACTGCCTCGTTGACTAACACCCAGCGGTACGACGCAGGCGCAGGGTTAGCTTTCACGGTGCACGTCAAGTTTATAGCTTCGTTTTCACCAACACCGTACTCTACTATAGCTTCATCTTCGCAGTAGGCGGGATCTGTAATTCGTATTAAATGAAAAAAAAATCGGATCCTGCGGTACCACGATATACAAAAATGATGATGTCAATATCAACATCACAATCACAATATGTGTGTGTGTGTGTGTGTTTTGTTGATGTTGTTGTTGTTTGTTGGTGTGATTTGTGTCAAGTAGTTTTATATCGGTCCCTCATTAAAATTCGTGACTTGTTCTATTTTGTGAATGTGGTTTTACGGCTTGACGGAGCACTTTCAACGGCACTTCCAGTTCCTCCGACATTTTTATTATCTCAGTTTCTTTTTTTTTGTTACATGTTTGCTCTTACGTACTTACTAAATAAAAAAATATTTATAAACATTAGGACGAGTAAAATTGCTGTGTGATAGATAAGATATCCGGACGGACGGACAGGCGGTCATGCATGACGATATCATAAAGCTTCCTTTTTTGCCATTTGGCTACGGCACAGATAATATAATACTACGTACAGATACCCAATCCCATACAAAGAAATGAGACCTCCCTAGTCGGGCTATTCCCTGGCTAAATGTACTACAGTTATGAAAAATTTAGTAAAACGCCATCTATTGCAAAGAGCCCTAAACAAAAAGGTTTTATCTTTTTTTGTTGAAAATACGAGATTTATGGGTTACAATAGATAAATCAGCATTAAACAAGGAAGTTTTGATTTTTACTAATCTTACTTCAGCCAAAATCTTCCGTTTATCGCTTTTTAGTGACTGTTAATTTCATAATTGTTACCTATGCTGCCATCTATGATCTTTTTTCAAGACTAATTATAATTTGTTCGAATTGGTACCCCATGGCTACGGAATCCTAAAAACATTATGAAGAATATACCTCAAATTCACAAATTTCAAGAAAATAAATTCAAATGCCTGAATGTCTGTTTAGTGGACGAGGCACGTTGGTATAGTGGTCGCTAATGATACTGCTGGGCATGATGGCCCTGGGTTCGATTACCAAGTCGGGCAAAGTGTTACTGGGTTTTTCCATCTGGAATTTCTCAGTAGCAGCCCGGAGTCTGGATTTGTGCCCGGTTGATGACAATAGGCTCACCCCCCTATTACATGAATCTTAGACATAACTGGCGAAATGTGGGTGTACTATAGATACAACTCTGTCTATCCCTTTGGTTAATACAGGCGTGATGTTGTGTTATGTAATGTAAAATAAAATTATAATTTCCAGAATCTTACAAGTGACATCAACGTTGATTGGTTCGCTGTACGTGGAGCCCTCGTTATTGTTCGCGACGCATGCGTATTCGCCCCCATCATCTTCTGTTAAGTTCTTCAGTTCCAAAAACTGCTGAATTGTGTCCTTACCATCTTTTTCCGTATTTCCTACCATGTCTTCCTAGAAATTAAATGGGAATTCATATCATATCATCATAATCAGCCTATAATGTTCCCACTGCTCTCCTCTGACACAGGTCTCCTCTCAGAGAGAGGGATTAGGCCGTAATCTACCACGCGGGCCCAGTGCGGGTTCGTAGATATCACATGTCTTCGAATTTTTGGATCTAAGACATGCCGGTTTCGTCACGATGTTTTCTTTCACCGTTTGAGAGCAGTGGCCATGAAATAATTTACACAAAGTAAAGCGCCTGCCTAGGTTCGAACCTACGACCTACAACTCGTAAGTCGTAAATGGGAATTATTACAGTTATTCTTTGCACCAATTCAACTGGAACTCAATTATAGCTTTTATTTAATTTAATAGTAAATTACCTTGTGAAAGAAGAGTAGCTCATAAACAGCAGGGTTGGCTTGATAGCTGCAAGCGAGTGACAAATCGGAACCTTTAACTACGGCCACTGTATTATTCTCTACATCTGCATCGGTGACCACAATTTCTAGTATGGGTGGATCTGAAATGATCACACAGTGAAATTTCAATTACGCTTACTGCTAAAAGAATTCTAAAATCATGTTGCAAATAAACGGAACGGAGCCGTAACGCCGAAATGCCGAATATGTAACTACTGGCTGTTGCCCGCGAATTTGTCTGGGATCCAGGATAAAAAGTATCCTATGTCCTAAACTAGATCATGGTCTACTCATGTCCCAAATTTCATCCAAATCCATTTAGCCGTTTTAGGGTGAAAGCCTGAACAAAAAACTCACTTTCGCATTTGTAAGATTAAAAAAATGTTAACATTATGGTCATCTTTAACCGCAATCATAATGTTAATAATTTCGCCGTCGTTACAAGAAGCCGTCTAACTAGTTATGCTTCTATTTCATACTTTTCACCACGAACACAGCTTTCGCAGAAACTTTCCATAATGTTAACGCTACCGTTTTCCTCATAAGATTACTCACATAGTACGGAGAGGGGTAGCGGTTGTGCGCACACGAACTGCTCGGAGTCGCGGCGATTGGCCGGCGCACAGCACGTTATTGTTGACTCATCGTACTTCCGGTCTATCGTCAGCTGGATCTCGCTTGCCACGAGCCGCTGGGACGGCTCCATCTGTGTGGGTTACAAAATTATTAAAGCCAATTATCACGATTAACGTCACCGGTATTATACTACGAGATGACTTTGTTACCGACCTTCCTAACAAAGTCGTTAGGAAGGTGACTTTGGGGATCACTTTGAGGCGGCTATAGCATTACATCACACACCAGATTCTCAGAAGAGATAAGTAGGTAAAATGCAGTTCGCGTTTCAAGTAGATTACCTACGGTTTACGGGTTTAAATACCGCAACTGAGACCATTAACTGGGACTTACCCAGTAAATGGTCAAGTGCTAATTCTAATTCATGCTTAATGAGCAGGGACCGAAAACCTTTATAAATTACGGTACTAGATATCGAAGAGTGTCGACTAAGGTTACCGCTATCTTGGTAACCATGAAGGAGAAACATGTTACCTAATTTAGGTTACCGTTTTAATACCGGTTATACACACAGGCGATGCGCGCCCTTTGACTAATGCCGACAGCACTTGTAATAGAGGTAGTTTTTATTCCGGTAACTGGTATTGATACTGGTATATAAGGTAACCTTTAAAAATACCTGTAAATAGTATAAATGTCATAACCGAAAAAATACCGGTATATATAGATCATACCGGTTTCGGTTCCTGCTAATGAGGTACAGACGCCAGCACAAGTTACTCCCAAGTAGCATTTTGTTCTCTTTAGTAGTTCACATTCAGTTCACTGGTGATCTCTAAGTAATAAAATTGGCCACACATGGTTCATTGGCTGTATCAGAGTGAACAAATTCACCTATACCTGTTTATGGCATGCATAGAAGTGCTAAATTCGCCTATTAAGTAACTATTGGTGTTATATTAGGATAACATTAATCTTCTAGCCAGCTTTTATTTTAAAAGCTGATTTAAAGCATTTTAAGAGGGGAAAAATACCGCACAGGCTATTTAAAGGTCTACATGTACGGTGTTATATTGCTGGCATTTTTATACAACAAATGTGAACATTACTGCAGCCAAAAGCTGTTATGTACAACCTTTTGTGGACCGTTATTCAGCTTGTAGCTGTAAGCGGGTCTAGTTTGTGATATATTAATCAGCCTCTATATTATTCTGTAAAAGAGCGTTTAATGAGTTCACATGTACGTGTAAAGTATATTATGAGCACCACTATTGATATCTAGTAATACTGACAGCTGTTTATTTAATCACGAGTACCACATTGTTATCCTCTGAGCTGATAAACTATGTGAACGTGGTTTTCAAACTTTATTAATGACGGTTCCGTACATAATATAGAGGAAAAAGTGCCTGAAGCTGAGACCAGTAATACGATTTTAAGCGTGAGTCCAAACATAATTAATGACGGACGATTTCAATGACAGGTATTCGAATAAAAATAACACAAGATGTTTTTACATATCCAATCAAATCGTCTCATCTTGCCATATACAAGTCTAGAAGTCAGCATAATTGTGACCATAACTTGATTGTTTTAGAACCCAAGGATATAAAGTGTAAATTAGTGTGCGTTGAATACAAGGAATTTCAATACTTCGTAGGAGGTCAAATGTCCGAAAGACTGATGCAGCTCGATAACAATTGAAATTGTATTGTCTCATTAGTGACAGCCAAGCGGATATACCTTTATTACATACATTAAAATAATAATACAACTTTACAAAAGTTTGATAATTTTTATTTTTAAATCACATAATAAAACGTAAACTTTCAGTCGCTTAGGTACATCTTGTATTCTTTAGAATCTTTTTGATACAGGTATTCAAACAAAATTCAAATGTTCTTTGCGGATCTCTAAAATTTAGTGTGCTAAAATATCTAAAAGGGTATTCACGTGAACTATTGAAGAACTGCATACCAGCCCAGAGCTGAACATAAGCCTAACGAGCATACGTTGGTCAGAAACTGGCATTATAATGGTACACAATGTGAACCTTTCTATAGTTCACGACACTATAATGGTACACATGTGAGACTTTAAAGAGGTGACAACTTTAATCTGGAGTTACAATGGTTCACTGTAGCTGGAGACAATGTCCACCATTTTTTTCAACATAACCTATAATATTTCTAAATTAATCATGACTTTATCACATACTACGGAGTTTTCGTGATTCATTTTGTGGTTAATTTTCAAATACAAAATCACAGACTGATTGTAATGCTATAAAAACACAAATATCAAAAATTGAATGGTTCGTCTCTGCTTATTAAGAAAGATTTGGTTTGATAAAACAGCATTATTTCTGAGGCGTGTGAAAATTTTAACTCTAAATATGTGTATACTTTACAATAAATTTACATTACCCTTAATTTTATCACAATAGAATAAAAAAAACACAGAATATTACCAGTAATAATTATATCACAATAAAAATGGCTGTTTAGATTAGACACTCCCCAGCGAAATACGTCGTTCCTAAATATTTATTACAAAATGTGGTACTCAAGTGATAATTTGGAGAAAAAGCGGCCACTAATAGTTTGTAGGGTACACTTGTGAGCTTAATACGAGATAGAGGCTGTATAATTGTTCACTCGTTACTTCTTATAACTCTCTTGTCTGTATGAAGAACCACACGGAATCATATATAGTGCCGTTGATCAGCTATAAGACTACTTGTTCTCTCTTAAACTGCCGTTAAACTGCTGCTATTCAGCTACTGTGTACCCCAGTGCTACTTGGGCTACCATCCGTCAAATTTCTTTAATAGATTTTCAACTTTATCGCTAAAGAATAAGGTTCAATATTGATTGGGAAAATTTGACAGATTGGAGTAGGTTGATGTGCTGGCGTCTCTGTACCTACGCCTACCTACTATACAAGAATTGTCATCTTAGATGGTAGATAACAAGCCAACAATACCCGATCAAAGCATCATTCACAATCATGTTATGACAGTTAAATAAACGCATCAAGCGCATAACACTTACTGTAATTTTCTGCTCCAAGTTGAGCAGCTGATTGTCGGCGAGCCGCCACGCGATGGGCGGCAGGGGGCGCGCGCCGAGCACGCGGCACTGCAGGCGCAGCGCCTCGCCCGCGCGCACCCGGCCCACGGCCCCGCCCGACTCCGGGCCCTCGCTGCGCAGGGACACCAAGTCGGGCGGCACTTTGATTGATAATGTTATTTGAATTAGGAAAAGAAACAGGGGGATTACCGTATGGCGAGTGATTTACATATCAAGGTAAATGCAGGTAATAGTTGAAGCACACAAGGTACAAAATCGCTTGACAGATTACTTTTGTTCAATATTGAACTGTAATGGATTTTAAAATCTCCAGTTTTTTCGACACGTAGGTAGGTCTGTATAGTTAAAAATGAGCAACTAAGGAATACTCGTTTGTCCAATGGTAAGTAGGTATTATGATCATAGATACCTACTAAGAACAATTTCTGAGAATGCAGTAAACGGCTCGCCGCTTCTAGTACGTACGGGTAATTTAGCTGGATGATAACAGGAATATGCAGTACCTATTTATAAAGTAGAAAATATGTTTTTTTTTACTTACAATACATATCGATCGTGATGTCTATGGACAACGGCGAAGTTTTCTCATTATTTTTGGCGAAACAAGTGAAGACTCGGCCGTGGTCCTCGCGCTGTAGCGGACCGTATATGAGGTCGCTGCGCACGCGGTGTTCTGACAGCGGAGTGAGAGTGTTCTTCAGGAGACGTTGCTCTGTCCACCATGACAGTACAGCCAACGGTTTACCTAATCACATTGAGGAATTATATTAAAAATTAAGGCCACAGAAGTAGGTTGAAGAAAACTACTGTACATAAATAGGTAGATGCTGCTGCGAATAGAGATGTAAATCCTATCGCCGTCATCGTCAATTTCTCGCATTCTCTCCCTGAGAATGCGAGAAATTGATGATGACGGCGATAGGATTTACAGCAGCATCTATTTCGCTAGTTAGTTCGTTATTGCATTACTGTGATCATCAGGAGAAGCTTTAGGAAATTTTAGAGATACAAGCCGGGAATTAATTAGGTATCAGCAGCATCTAACAATTTTGCAATTGAACAACCCATCCTTAGAATAATAACACCCATCTTTATGCGATGTCCTTAATATGTTACTGAAGAAGGAACAATTTTCCTTCTTTGTACTTTTATGCATTTACCGCGGCACCACAAGTCCACAACACGATAACGAACACTCTAGGATCAGTGAGTTGATTACATAATCGCTGAATTGACTGATGTTACTACACATTGAGAGCTCGAGCAGACGGAGATCAGTCAATCGTTCCACGTTCATTCATGAATCATGCGCACATAGGTGGTAGGTAAGTTACTGATTCCGTTGGCTGCGGCCAAACCATCCGGTATCGAAGATTGTGGAACCTCTTGATCGTTCTCTGTCTGGGGTCTGGACATAGAGAAATAAATAATACCACGTAATTAAGTTATTAGAAGTCTAATCGCCCGAACTGCGTATCATACGCTAATCTATAATGTAAAAAGAATCGCTAAATAATATAAAATGTAAAAAAAAAAAGTTCCGATAAGGTTAAAAATACAACGATTGGATTAGCCTCGTTGTATTTTTAACCTTATCGGAAGTTTCGATACGTGCAGTCAGTGAGCATTGTACGGGGTAGTTTAGGTACCTATAATAACTATAATTCTAACTTTTTGATACTGTTTTAAACGGTAGGTACATTTTTAACGCGACAGACAGCAGTTTTGCATCTGCACAAAATAACTTCTATACCTACTATACTATTTATCTTTCTACGGTCCAGAACTCTTAAGCTTTAATGTACCAACTACAAACAGTTATATAGCCTTACCTCCATAGGCCACGCAGGCGAGATGAACCGTGTCCCCCACATAGTAAGGCCCCACGTTCTGACTGGTGTTGACACCAGCGCTGGCCTTGGCCACTTGAGTGCCGTTCTCATGCACCACCCATAGATGACGCGGTGGTTCTAGAATTTTAATGGTGTGTAAGCAGCTTAGTCCCCCGTAGTGTTTATAAAACGTGGTTTAACGATACAAATGTCACTAACAATAGACATAAGCCAAAAATATCGTAAGCCACGTTTTGTACAGTGGATTTAGGTTTCTGACTAAAGCCCACAACAGACGTAGCTGTAATATATATTATAGCAAGACATATTATTACGTATAATATATTTCTAGTACCGACGCACCAAAAACTACGCAAAAAAAAGCAAAAGCAAAGTAGGTATACTTATTATAATATTATAGTTACGTCTGTGACGGGCTTAAATGCGTTAGGTCTATACCTTCCAAAAGAAAAACCTTAGAAATTTTGAGAAATAAGTATCAATTTTATCTACATAGTTACATGATCAACTTATACCACTACATAGGTATCTGCCTAAACGAGTAGGTATATCTAGATTACTTAAAAAACTTATTTAACAGTTGTGATGAGTCTAGTCCTAAAATATTGTAATATCAGTAACCTAGCTAATTACTATGCTATTAATGATGTAATGTTTACGTCGCGCAATTGTTTAATAAATGGAGCGAGCAGTTCCGGCGCAGTCAGCTTCCTCATTAGCCTCGCGGACCAATTAACTGAGCCGCGGCTATTCTGCGCGATAGGTAAATTTTAGTTCGGCTCGTTACAGAATGCCTTTGTTCCGTTCATGTAAAACGAAAAAATAAAGTATGGTCTCGCGTCTACAGCGACTTAGTACCTAAGTGAGTTGATGACACGTTTTTTTAAATATCTACAGGGTTTGTCGTAATTATTTGCAGGACATTTCAAGGTGTAGGTAAAGTAAAAAGAAAATGCAAAGGCTGAAATCTCTCATTTTCTTCTAAAGTAGTAGTTGAATTGAAGAAAGAACTTCAGATAGGTGTTTCGTCAGCTAATGATGCACTATGACTCATCTGACATGAGTTATGTGACATAACTCACTCGTCCACATTGATCCAATAGTCATGCAGCTAAGTGCATGAGCAATTTGCAGTCACATGCCACGGAGATCAGCGCATAAAGACGTTAACAGTTCAAACCGTGTGTTAGGCTAATTTCAGAAATTGCTACGGTACTCTTTCAAATCATACGTCCTTCACCTTCTGGTGATACTAAAATAAAAATAAATCAGAGAATTTCGCGTCAGAGGACAGCATTTTCACCTATCTTTCTTTAGTACCTATACATTCAGTATACAGTTAGTTGCTGGGGTTCTGACGACTGATATTGGCCTACCAAATGTTGTTGTTACGCAGTCACCTAGATTCGCATAGACTATACTATCCTCTACTCCACTAACCCCTATAGCCTCTATAGGGGTTGTGGAAAACAGTAACATCGGTCCCGTATATGGAGACTGGGACATTCACAATGCTTACAGCTTTTTGAACACCAGCCATCAAGACTAAGTCATCAAGCAGACCAGGTGGTCTGCTTAATAAATTGAGGTACCTATCAATTAGGAAACCAGCATCTGTGGTCCAGTAGGTCTGTTCCAGTTTACCAGAAATCGAAGAAGCCGGAAAAACAAGCTGAATTTAGGTACTTACCGATAACAGCGAGTTGAACGTAAGTTTTATGCGCAGGACTGGCAGCGAAGTCTGCGAGACAGGTATAGACGCCGGCGTCTGAGGGTCGGACGGTGACTATCTGTAGCTTGTCCTCCCCTTCGGTGTCGCCCGTCACCAGTCGGTAGCGGCCGCCTCCCGACGACGTGATGCTCTTGTCGCCATCGCGGAGGTCGCGGCTGCTGATGCAAACCGCGTGAACGATCAAAAGTTCCTGACTCATGATATAGAATGTCACTCTTACACAATACCTAAACCTGCTATTAACTATTTATTAATATACTTCGGGGCCAAGGATATTAGGCTCCTTGCCATTTGAAGTTTAGAATATCTGATGGGGTGACCGGCAATAAGAGTAGAAAGGCAAAGGCATGACTATGAAGACGCGACAAAAAAAAAAGTGAAAACAGTGTGATGCTGAAGCCTACGCAAAGTCGGCTCATTACGATTTACAGATCGGTAATGTGACGATAGGTACCGTAGAAATGATAATATGATAATTTTCATTAATGGTCGACGATTTATCTTAATCCAACTGGAAATATTTCAGAGATCAGCTTCTAGTCAAATCAGATCTCAGGCTGAATTGTATTGAAATATATGACTAATTACCTGTAGAATGCGGTAGACGAACCGTTTTTGTACCAGGCTAGAATATTAAGCTTGTCGTCGTCTTTCTCGGCGGTGACGTTGCATGGCAGCTCCACAGTCTGGCCCACCACGCCGTCCACTAGGGTCACAAACCAAAAAATACAAAATGGCTGAGTAAGATTTCTAGATAGTTTTTAACCAAATCTAAATTTCATGGACTGCCTCATGGCTAGTGGGCGCATGCGCTATTACTGAGCACGAGGTCCTGGTTTCCATTCCTGGGATCGGGCTGTTTTCTATCCGAAATTTCTCAGTAGCAGAGTCTGAATTTGTGCCCGGTTGAGGGAATAGGCTCGGCCTCTGTTACATGCATAACTGGCGAAATGTGGGTGTACTAAGGTACACCTCTACGTTATGTTATGAAATGAAATTGTTTATTCTGTAAATAGGATATCGGAATCACTTTTACACGTCATATAAAAAAAAAATGTTTTAATTAAGCTAGAGGTCGGCGTTTCCTACCTGACTACTCTGAGAAGACAGGCCGAAACAAACTGAGAGGTCACAGTCTCTTTTAAAGGCCAGGCATAATCTTGGTCAAGCCATATGAGAACCATGTAGATTAGTGTCTGAAATGGGCTTTTGAGGAAAGAACCACACAGATTTGAGTGGACCTGTCCAGTCAGTGCAAGCATTTGTCAGTAATCGTGGAGCTCAACGAAGTTATGTACCTACCTATTTCGCTAAGTTTTTGGGTAAGTAGGTACCTAAATTATGCTGTAGCTGACCATTTTATACTTTTATGAGAAAGTTCTCAGATACCTACCAGCAAATGGCCAACTTTAACTAAGTGATTTTTCGTCAACCTCTTTACAAGTTACTACACCTACAGAGCTAGTATCACAATTTGCGAGATATTAATTTGATAATCAAAGTGATCAGAACATATTAAGTAGTTACCTATTATTCATACCTAACTATTCAATTAGGTAGGTACTGTAGGTACCTACTCTTGGCTGCTAACCGCATTAATTAATTATCTTAAAAAGGGACTGAAAGTTAAGAAGTAAATAATTCACAAATCTCTTACAATAAAGGCTTTTGCAGACCCGCGCGACTTGTCGACACGGACAATACAATGTCTAAGAAAACTGATCGACAAGTCGCGCTGGTCTGCAGAAAGCTTAATACTTTGAAACTACATACCTACCTATTTTGATATGCTAGGAAAATTATCGATATCCGGAAAAACACTCAGGCGGAGCTTGCTTTACTTGCAAGATATAAAACTCTTCCGATAGGGACAACTGATTAGGTTGCTAATTAATTTCCTATTCTCAAATATTGTTGGAAAACTAAACAATTCTAAAGACATTTATCATCTGTGATTCCATTTATTGATGAATGGGTTTGCACCGCGAATCATTTTAAAGTTAAACATATTATTTTATAACTGAAAATTTTAAAGTTCTGAGTCGCAAATATATCTGCCTACGCACTTTTTTATGATCAAGTTTTTGACCTAAGTGTTCATAATAAAAAGTTTTTAGGAAAATAGGTATAAATAGCTTACCCTTTTCATAGATTTCTTGCGCACATAAACAATTCAATAATGAAACAATCACCGTTAAATGTATAAAACAATTCATTTTTACACAAATATTATAATTATTTTATTACACATTACAAAATTCGTAGTCCGAAATTTCACAAGTCGAAGAGGGCACGTCCCGATTGGGCGCAACGGACACGCGTTTCAATTGGCGCGCTCGGCCGCAATAACGATATCGCCGGTCCAGGGAGCGCGGGACTCCGCTACCGGCCGGCGTGCGCGGTCCCCGAACGCTTCCGGAGCGCCCGCCTGTCCCCGCGTGTGACGTCACGCCCGCCCTGCCTGCCTGCCGAACCATCATTTACCTTACACTTTTTAATTGGGGAGGTCAAAACAATTGGGTCACTTCATCTGGATTTATTTACTGTACAAACTGGGAAACATTTTATTTCTGGTAGTTATGCTGTTTCCGGTTTGCGCTGACCCTAAGTATATACTCCTTTGTGTGCACTTGATATCGGCCGAATGACCGTGTAAATTACGAATTTGCAGCCGGTGTTCCGTGGGGACTGTGAGTCAGGACCGGCGGAGCAAATGCGTTTTTGTTTGATAAACGCGTTAACGAATCGAGATCAATTCTACCACGGCAAAAATAGTGTGTTAACAGCAAGCTTAAAGGATAGCTTAATTTTAGATTTTATAATGGAAAAATACATAAATATATTTAAGGTTTATTTTATTCAACAAAACAGCCTAGTAGTCTCATTGGTATCTTTTAAGTATGTTGAAGAATGTACAAAATTGGATTCACAAAACGCACACAGAACACAGATACAGGTACTTGTTATGTGTTGTGTGTTAAACTTTAGGACAATACTAATCAAGTTGTTTCAGGGACCGAGTAAATAATACTGCCAACATAGCAATCACTGTACTTCCAATTGCGCCAACTATAATTTTCTTTTTTGTACTGCGTTGTTTCTTTGACGTCATCTGAAAATAATTAGTGTAATCAATTAACAGAAGTAACACTTAGTTTTAATCAATATGTGCTTTTGAATTAATTAATTATTTGTTCAATGTAAATTTGAATACTCAATACTTATTTACATTCCACAATGTAAACTTCGGTGGTAGGTTTTACATAAACATGATCATTGTGGATCCTGTCGGGCACATCAAAGTAGGAGAGAGAAAGAGGGCTGCAATTTGATCTTTAATTTGTTACCTTTAATTGTGTGTGTACTGCATTGTCCATTGAGTTTAATATGGTGGCAATTTCATTTAAAGTGTAGAGTGCTATGTTAGATGCATACTTGTCTTTGTAAAGCAAGCAATCAGATATTCTCTTTGTTTTTGTCAAAACCATATTGCTGGCAACCATACTTAAATGTATTCTGTGGAGAAGTAATGCACACTCCTCAAAAACTTCTACTATCTCCATTGGACCAAGAGTTGACCTGAGGAAGATTCAAGAAATTATTATTTATTTATTTTCTTTCTTTCAATTATTAACATTATAAAATATTTCTTACACTAAAAAGATATAAAAAATATTTACATAATATTAGTGATAAACTGATAACTCATACTACTATGTATTATTTCTAGTTAATTTTGCCCTATTTTATGAAGAAATAATGTTTAATTTAGATTTCTGTCATTTAATTGAGTGCTGTTGTTATTAGTTAAGTACTAAATAAATATTATTCAAGGGCCAACAATGGATTGTATTGGTCGGTGGGTCGCCTTAGGTGTAGGCAAGGGAGTGCAGATAGCTCTTGCCTACATCTTTTCATGTCTAAACTAATATTATAAAAAGAAAAGATTTCATTTGTTTGTAATGAATAAACTAAAAATACACTGGGTTATAATAACCTACTCAACCATGGCGTATGGGTGATGTGTTTTATGATGATATTGTGCAGATTTACAAAATAATAATTGGTTGGTGGGTCGCCTATTAAATATTTGGTACTTACGTGCAGACAGCAGTCTCATCGTATGCAGGAATTAATTTGGCATGTGCAATGATTTTTGTTCTTATTTCTGGCTCAACAATACCCAACCTCGTTAGATCTTCGTCTGATAATTCTGATAATCCATACTGGTCAATATCTTGTTTTCTGTGTGTAATAAAAGTAACCAAAATTAAGATGAAGTTTATCAAAATAATACTAAGTTCAATTGTTGAGCAATCTTACTTGAATACATCGATATATTTTTGAGCGCCTAGGCCACATAATATCGAGCTTACGGTCTCTTCAAACTTTCCGGAATCTATCTCAACAGTTTCCAGTACTGTTTCTGTTTTCTCAGACATCTTTTTACTTTTATTTGCGAATATTTTGTTTATTTTTGCGACTGGTGAAATAAAAAATTCAATTGTCAACACATGACAATTGTTTTTGACATTGACGTTGACGTTTGAGTCTGTTCCGTTTGACGGTAATAATTCACGCTCCGTTCCTGCAAATTATTATTTGTGTTCTGGCAATATCCTTATGTATAACTTACACTGTGTGCTACACTGATTCGAGTTCACTATGATGATCAGACCGAATTGGGTAAAGTATGCAGGCAAATCTGCGTCAGCTCATGTTTCTCATTTGAACGATTTGCATAAAGTAGTAGTCGCTTGGCCTAATAACATGCGAACGTAACTGGCGAATTACGGATGTCCGTGAACTATTACTCTCTGCTTACCCGTTCGGGTAACACAGGCGTGATATTATTATATATGCAGGTCGCTCTGGCCGCCGTACCTACATGGTCAGTATAATACTGGACTTATCGATTTTTGTCGCTAACTGTACCTACCCATCGTGTATTGTGCATGCCTGCAGGTAGGTAGGTAAGCCGCCGTAAGGTAAAAGGAAATTATAAGGAGTCAGGAGTCAGGAGTGTCAGGACCGAAACACATTGATGAAATCGTCGCCGTTCTACAGCCACGAAACTTACACAAAACAAAAGTAGATACCTACATACTTTTAATTCTACAGAGTCAAATTAAAATAGGCAGCGACACTCCGCAGACTAAGGTCCACTTGCGCGTTAACAGTTAACTCGGGTTAATCCAAAGAGAATGATTGAATTAACCCTGAGTTAGCTGTTAACTCCGAGATAGCTGTTAACGCGCAAGTAGGTCTTAATGGGTATCGGTATCTAAACATGACATCTTCATCAAATTAATACTTTTTGTTTTATCGCGTTTAGGTATCGATACCCATCATATCTGCGGAGTTTTGGTAGGTAGGTAACTAAATTAAATTGACCACACTGTACCTATACCAAAACTCACACCGTACCTACCCATTTGAACGAAGATGCGATAGGTAGGTACTGCCAATACCAACCAAGACTTCAATTTTACGCGTTCACGGTGTTTCGGCCCTTAGGGTCGCGCCACACCTGCCGAACGTTCGGCGCTGAAGGTTCGGTTGAATACGCTCCTAATGTTTTACAAGTTACCTATGACACATCAGCCGAACGTTACGTCGGTTCATGAGCAAGCGTCACATGACGCGACGGAACGTTCCGCGCCGAACGTTCCGCAGGTGTGCCGCTACACTTAGAGATAAAAAATTAAAACAATTAACTCAAATCTCCATTTATTTAATTTTTCTACTTACCCAGATACACTGATACATACACCCACAGACTACATCGAGATATCTTATCATACACCTCAGCGTAACACCGTAATGAATTCTTTGTACAAACTTTCTTCTACTCGTCTACATTTACTTAGTGCATTAAGAATTTTCTTAAAAATCTAGTAATTGGTTAATGTCAGCAATAAGTCTAAGGGCCTATTTCACCACGATAAGTTCCTATTAACCTACTTGGCAGGTGATTTCATACAAATTCTGTTCCATTTTTGAATTTATTCGATAAGTAGTGGCTATTCGGACGTCGGCGTCGTCGTGAAATAGGCCCTAAAAAATGCATAGATAGCGTTTTTTTTTCTTTTCAGCCCGTAATCGTTCACACTGTTCACGGGCCTTCTAAAGCACCATTACCTACGATGACCACGCTCTAATGACCGCAGTCCAGTCCTAATCACTTCGTTGACACAGGTTTGAGGTTGAGCAGTAGGCCAGTTATACCTACTTATAAAAATGTCATGTGGAATCTTTGCGCAATAGTGAGATTTTCTCATATCTAAGTCATCTCCGTGTAGCTAATGTAGCTTCAAAAAGAGTTGTAATTATAGTGCTACCATAATGTTACCATTATGGTGGCAATATGATTACAACTACGTTTTCCTCACGAAAAACGTAGTGTTCTCTTTGTTTTTATCTATTAGCCATGTTTGTCAACGTTTAAATTATGGCAATAAATAATAAATTATAAAATTGAAAAGTAAGGTTTATATAAATTCTAATAACTAAACTAATCATTCTAATTGAGCAACTAGCGAGGCGTATAAAATTTCTAATTTGGTACATATGAATAATTTCCAATTTTATTTATCGATTTGGGGCTAAATTATCTACTATCGCTTTGACAGCTTGCCAGGTTTCACGGGCCGTGGACACAATTTGGGATCCCGGTAGCAAGAAACCGTATGGACCGAATGAATCCCTGAGGTCCACATGATATGAGAATTTGATTCCAGCGCGTGCTTTCGCCCAATCATGAGACATTCCGGAAGCAGGCTGTCGGATCTCAGCGGCTGTGCCTACCTGCAAGAAAAAAAAACAGATGACATAGCGTACGGTGTGAAACTACTTGTTTATTATTTATCATACTATCACACAGGGTTCTTCAGTAATGGCACAGGTTGACTAGCCACGGATGGAACAATAATAATATCTACAAAGAAACACAGTGATACCCGATCAACTTTCTATAATTAAATTCTTACTTGATACTTGGTGCCATATAAGTCAGCAAGTGCGACGGTGGCCAACTTGCCCATCTCTGTGAGCATGCCATCGTCTGCGAACGTCTCATGCGCGTGTGAGCTCGGCACCAACCACGCCTGCGAGTACGCGTGCAGCGACAGGTACAGCTGTGAATCAACGTACCATTACGCCAATTAAAGTTTGTAGGTTTATAATAGCAAATTACGCTAATCTCCTTATTGTATAATCTATACGTCATTAATGTGGTTTTGCACGCAACAAACAGCTAGTTGCTTTATCATTCCCATCAATTCACAAAGCTTGTTGTCATTTTGTAGCAACGTTAAATATCTAGATAATCAAGCTACAAACTAACACATCATTTAGAACAAGAATAAGAGTTCAATTTCGCATTTAAATCTGGTATCTCTGTCGTGGTCTCTAATGACTGTCCGACTGAATGCCAATACACCAACAATTGCACATACTTACCTATTTCTACACAGCGTATTTAACAATTTACAAAAAAAACGAAGTCGAGATGATCATGAACTTGAATAACGAAGGTAATCTGAATAATTTACGTCTATCATGATTCATGAGTTCTTAATACTGGTATTCAGCTGCATTCGGTTAGACTGGGAGCCGACCCCAACATACTTAGTTAGGAAAAGGCTAGGCAGTTGATGAGTTAAAGGTGTCAGTCGACACGCAATTCTGATTGCACATTGCTAGAATGATAACACATCTAGCATTTATACCTGTCATTCCTTCTTACTTCATTTAGACCAAGCTACAGATCACATTTTACAACTTCATACTCTCTTGAATACCAGCTAACTTTTGAGGTGTTCGTTTGAAAGTGTAGTAGAAAATCTTTTGAAAGTAACGATGCGGGCAAATACCGTATTCTGTCACAATTTCCAGCGATAGACGTGCGGTCTACCTTTACGGTTTTGAACGAATGATAAATTGCTATACTTAAAGGCGGAGGAAACCATTTCTGATTTCTATTCAGTGACTACAGGTTGTGGCTGTTTACAGTCATCAATTTTAGTCAAGTTTAGTTTTTGTCATTCAGGACAGTGATACTACCATCTACTTAGTTATCAGCTCTATACATGGGCGCCGGGAGAGGGGTGCAAGGGGGTGCACTTGCACCTCCCTGACATCAAAATAAAATATAGGTGTAAACACATTAAAAAAAAAATCCGTAAACGCCTAACATAATAGTAGAAACCTTAACCTATCGGTGAGACCCTAAAATTTTCGAACTCGCTACGCTCGCTCTTGTATCTTTATAAACTTTAGAATTGAGCGTCTGCCGACAATTGCTCAATTCTAAAACTTCTGTGCATTAGTCGACAAAGTACCGAATTCCTATTTCCGAAAATCTAAAGAACCTGTAGATAATGGTTAGCACATTATCGACTTTGCTTCGGTCACTCTTGCATCCCACAATCCAACTCTATCTTAGTTCTTAAGCTTCTTTGTTTATCGACACACACAGTTTGTGCTCTTTCTGTACGAATGGACAAAATAAAACCTATCCCATTCAAGGCAAGATGCAGACATTATCGCTCGTGAATCTTACATACTCTTATTTATAAGTTGACAAACTTACTCCTTGTATTAATGGACTAACGATAAGGATAACCTAACATATCCGAGGTGAAAAAATGATCGAGCTCGCTTCGTGGAGCTGAACATGCACCCCCCTGGAAAAAAATCTGCCGTCGCCCATGGCTATATAATACATGGTGTTATTAGAATACCTACGAGACTTGTACGAGGCTGATAGTTGTACACCGCACTACCCCGCATAGACTTAGTCGTAAAAGAATACTAAAGAAGGCAACCAAAGTTGAAGTACCTAATGACACGCTAGATCTCTACTAATAGTCAAAAGATTGCATATTTACGTCTTCGGTACTAGTTGGTAAACTAATAAGATCTAAAGTGAAAACGAATACTACGAACCCATTACACCCGGCAATTATAGGTACTAATTACCCATTTACATGAACACTGTAAATGGGTAATAAGTACCTATAATGACGTATATCGTTGTGTGCATCCGTCACGCGATAAAAACACTGAGATAGAAAACAAGATTACTCGCTTGAACCTCGGTTCATATTGGCAGATTACCGAGGTTTACACTCTCTTAGGTAAAACAGTTTAATATGGCCATCTTTATTTGCAATAACCAGTGTTATTTGAAATCAAACTAAGTGGCCTTAGAGACAACCTTTTGAAATTGATCAATAAAGTAAGTGTGTCATTGCATAGTGGATTTTAGCTAAATTAAAGTTTCCAATATTTCCCTACGAAAGTGGGACAGTTTTTATGTACAGACGCCAGCTCATCAAGATACTACAATCTGTCAAATTTCTTTAATATATTTTCATGTTTATCGCTAAAGATTAAGGTTCAATGTTGATTGGAAAAATTTGACAGATTGATTTAGGTTGATGTGCTGGCGTCTGTACGTAACTTGAATAATGACCTACCTTGATCTGTCCTCTATGTTCGGATAGGAACTCTGAAACGGCTCTTGTCTCTGGCTCGCTGAAGGGATGTGGTCCGGCGAAGTTGTCCGAACAAGGGTCCAGCGACGAGTCCTTTTCACTCCAGTGGTAGTCCCAATTGCGGTCCGCATCCACGCCAACACACTCCGTCTGACCCCAGTTCCATGGAAACCTTCATGGGAAAGATTCTTCTTAGTAAATCCTAAATGTTCCTTCCTAGTTTGCCCTGATTGCACTGACATGGCCCATTGAATCTGTTAAATCCAGTCACGATTATACAATTTATTAATATTTTTGAACGAAAGGAAGTTTCGAAAATCGGTGAAAAGTTTGAATTTTTTACCGGTTTTCCAAACTTTGCCATGAAAGTACCATAATTCGGCCACATTTGGTCAAGTACTTGCTCGGTTGAAGCTGAGTACCTTCAACCGAGCAAGTAATATGTAAACCTATGACTGAAGACAAGTTTTCAATAGCCTCACATCTACTTATTATAAATTTCCTACTCCGGTACACTCACGAGAAAGCCTTCCATTATTAAATGAGCGACTTATCCGGAAACCATAAAGCAAAATGTGCTTGCATATTGTCATTGTGTCATAAAATATTAAATTGTCATTAGAACATTTCACCTGCACGAATTAATAGAGCCCTCGTGATTTATGTTACTATGATAGGACGTAATACCATTGGCATCGTTGTAGAAAGTGTTTCCGTTTATATAAGTCAACTTAGATTGTAAAACAGAACATGGGTGGGTATATACAGGGTGTTAGGGTAAACACCGTTATCCTTCAAACCAGTGGTTTGGTTTCGTTTATTACCCGACTTCGGCGAAGCAAAAAGGAGGGTTATGATTTTGACCGGTATGTATTTATGTATGTATGTATGTATGTATGTATGTATGTATGTATGTATGTATGTATGTGTGTATATATGTATGTATGTATGTATGTTCATCTGTAACCTCATAACTTCTAAACCACTGATCATAATTTGACAATGAGGTATCGTTGGAAGCGTCCTGATTGTCCGCTGGTTATAGGCTATGTTACGTTACATTAAAATCAATATGGCGCCCTCTAGAGGACATAAACTGAAGAACGAAAAAAAATAAATAATTTATCATACCATGTTTGGTATCAAATAAAAAGGCTTAACGAGCACATTACAAATATGTATATATATCATATTTTTAAAGTAAATAAACATGTTTAAATTGTTAAAAACATGCAAAACTGAGACTGTGCTACGTACGGCGCGGCTGTAAAATTAATACCTAGGTATTATACAATTAAACCTATACAAAAAAATATAAAGCGGCTCTGCAAATACTTTATGACGAAATTATAACCCCAAAACAAATTAAATAAAAAGCAAGTTTCAAAACTAAAACCCGACTACTGAAAAAACACGCTCTAAAGTCTAAAATGTATGAAACAAGAAAATATTTCGGACAGAAATCAAGACATAGGTACAAAAATTATTAAAGTAAAGCCGTAGTCGCATGCCTGTCGGCTACAAAATTATAATGGCATGCGACTACGGCTTTACTTTAATAATTTTTGTACCTATGTCTTGATTTCTGTCCGAAATATTTTCTTGTTTCATACATTTTAGACTTTAGAGCGTGTTTTTTCAGTAGTCGGGTTTTAGTTTTGAAACTTGCTTTTTATAGAACATAAATTCAATGGAAAATATTTTTAAAGATGTACATTTAGAATCGTCACGCAATTCCTAAGGTAGGTATTTTTGCCTGTCTTAAGCCAGGAAAAGGTTGTATTGTATTTATTCATGTGTTGTGTAGGTAGGTAGGACGGGCGGCGATCGATTACGTCACTCGGGCGGGCGCATATCCATGAATTTGCGGACGGTGTCGGACCTTTTTAATATTTGTTAAAGAAAATAACGTAAATTTTTTTTTACTCGGTTTTTTATGTTTATATTTAAGCCAAGTACCCATAGTTTGAGTGACAACGGTGTTTACCCTTCCATCCTGTATAATGCACCTTCATTCTCTAGGTCATAGAGTTACAGACGCAGCAATATACAGGGTTATTTGTAAAACACCAGCAACCTCTTAAGGGGTAATTCTACTCATCATTATGAACAACTTTTACTATGGGACCAAACCGTAAATCGCAAAAAAAAATCAGCTGTTCCATACATTTTGACAAGATATGAAAACATAAATGTTTTATTTGCGATTTCTGCGATAAATGGTTTGTTTTTTTTTTGCGATTTCAGGTTTGGTCCCATAGTGAAAGTTGTTCATAATGATGAGTACAATGATCCCTTAAGAGGTTGTTGGTGTTTTACAAATAACCCTGTATATTATGTCAATGACGATGTTACTCTTTTTTAGGGTACTTATATTGTAAGGTTAATAAGCCAAGATGTGGGTATTTTTATAAAATACTATCTAGAATTATTATTTAGAACGAAGTATAAATTGTGATATTTACTAATTTTAATATATTGGTATTAAAATTAGTAAATATAAAAACAGTAGTTATTATTATTAGTCGGTTGAATATTTAGCCGATTATTTAATTGTATCGAATCAGACTTAATGATTTTGGTGGCAACACTTCACTTAAACTTTTGACGTTTGAAACGAGGTAAAATGGAGTCATTCCTTGTTTGACGATTGAACCAAACAGCTGTTGTGACAAAATAAATCCGTTTATATCACAATAATCTTCGTTTAATTTTAGAGATAAAGAGTAGATCCTTTATCTCAGAAGTGGGATAAGTCAATTACGCCTACAATTTTGAAGAAATATAACCAAAAATCACCACGTGTTTTTGTTGTTTACGAAAGTTGTTGGTTATTATCCGAGTATAAAATGGATAATAAAACTATCGGTAAACGCAAGAGCAATGCGCGGAAACGTCGCCGTGACCGGAGCAGAGAAACAAGAACAAGCACTACGCATAAACGGAAGCAGCGAAGGCAGCGATCGAGCGTTCGTGATGATTCGTTGGAATCTCTTCGAAGTGAAGCGCGCAGTTCCCATGAGCAGCCTTCGAGACGCCGTCAGACACCGAAACGGAGAAGCACCAGTGACGAGTGTCGCAGTCGGAGCAGCAGTTATGAGCAGCGACGGCGACATCGTCCCAGCCGGGGCTTGGATGGGAGACGCAACAGGCGAGGCCGCAGCAGCCGTGCAGAATCCAGCTCAAAGCGTCACACACCTCCACTTCCTGGTCACGTGAGTACTAACAATATTGTTAATAGTGACACGCAAGCGTTTTTAACTACTTTAGTGGAAGCTTTAACCAATAGTCGCCCTCAGAGTAACAAATTCCCCATGCTAGGCAATGTGATTCCAGATTTTGACCCTATGGTTAAGAGTCAGACTATAGTTATGTGGATCAATAAAGTTGAGGAATGTGCGAAGCTCTACGGTTGGGGTGACGACCAAATAATACATTACGCTTTGCCTAAACTGTCAGGGATTGCAAAATCCTGGTACCAGGCGCTTCCATCTATGTCGTATTCATGGTCTGAGTGGAAGGGTAAACTGGAGCAATCATTTCCGAGTAGTGAAGACTATGCTGAATTACTTACCGAGATGTTGTCAAAACGCGTAAGATTTAACGATTGCTTAGAACGTTATTATTATGAAAAAATTAATCTACTTAATCGATGCGAAATACATGGTAAACGTGCGGTAGATTGCTTACTTTATGGGATTGAGGATCGGTCGTTGAGATTAGGCGCGAAAGCAGCAAAATGTCAGGAGCCGGAACAGGTCCTCACATATTTTCAATCAATCAAGCAACAGCATCGTGAACCCGATAGATCAAAGGTCAACTATGATAAGCGTATCAACCCTACCTCCTCATCATCCAGTAATAGTGCTAGGCAGACAGCTAATGGCAGTGAGACTAAGACTTTCAAGTCACACAATAATGCGTCAATTGTATGCTTTAATTGCAATGAACCTGGGCATTACAGTTCCAAATGCACAAAAAAGATATTGAAGTGTAATATATGTGCCAAATTAGGTCATTTGTCAATTAACTGTCCCAGATTACCCTCTGACCCAGCCAATAAAATTGATAAACCGAAAGAAAAAGACGTGATGCGTATTGAAACAAATAATTGTGATGACAATAAATATTTAATGTATTTGAAACTCAACGGTGAGGTTATTCAAGGTTATGTGGATTTGGGTAGCCAATGTACGCTAATTCGTTATAGTGAGGCTGTTAAGAGGGGAATCACGTGGACTGATAGCAACTTGCCGACTATGAGGGGTATAGGTGAGGGTATTGTAGTACCATTAGGTGAAGCAAATGTCATTATTGAAATTCAAGGTATTGTGGAGAAGGTTAACGCGTACGTTGTTGATGATAGCGTTATTAAATATTCAGTTTTAATTGGACACAGTTTCACAGAGAAACCAGATATAGTCATTACGAAAAATACGCATTCATTAATATTTACTCGTGACAATTCAATTAAATTACAATTAAGCTTGAAAACTGGTACTGTAATACCCCCTAAGGAAATGTATCCATTACCATGTATTTCTACAAACAAATATTCGGGTGTAGTTCACGTCAGTGGCTCCTTACGCGGCAAGCCACAGAATGAATATTATTTGATGCCGGGTGAATATGAAATAGAAAACGGAGAGGTTAGGATACTGGTTCAAAACCTTAGTGATAGTACGGTTTGTTTAGATAAGGATACGCTCATTACACGAGCTCCTTGTACCAGAGACTACTTGAGTGTAAATTTATTAGATCTTGAGAATGCTGAGACTAATTCTGTTTTCAATTATGGCAAACAACTTAGCGAAGATGAGGTTAACAATTTAAAAAAGCTGCTCAAAAGTTATGAAACGTGTTTTTCGGATAACCTAAAGGACCTGGGGTTGACTAATGTAGTTCAAATGGAAATTGAAGTGAGTGATTCACAACCAGTAGTTTATCGCCCGTACAGGCTCTCCTTTCCGGAGCGTAGACAGGTACAATCTATGGTGAAAGAAATGATCGATGCGGGCATAGTATGCGAGTCAAACTCGCCTTACGCTAGTCCAGTGTTACTGGTAAAGAAAAAGACCGGCGAAAGCAGATTATGTGTCGATTATCGTGCATTAAATAATAAAACAAAAAGGGAACACTATCCGCTACCTTTGATTGATGATCAACTTGACAGATTAGCTGGTAATTCTTTATTTGTAAGTTTAGACCTTGCATCTGGCTACTATCAGATTGCAGTAGAGCCAAAATCTCAAGATAAGACAGCCTTTGTAACTCCCGATGGGCAATATCAATTTAAACGCATGCCATTTGGGTTGGCCAACGCTCCTTCTGTTTTTCAACGAGCAATGAATAAAATACTGTCAAAAGTCTGTTATACGATTGTTTATATGGATGACGTATTGATCCCTTCAAGCTCTTTTGATCAGGGAATGAGACGGCTAGAGGAGGTGCTTCAACTTATTAAAGACGCAGGTCTGACACTTAAGGTAAACAAATGTAGTTTTTTCTGTACCGAACTAGAGTTCCTAGGATTTCATGTAAGCAGTGAGGGCATACGCCCAGGAAAGCGCAAAACATTAGCTATAGAAAACTTCCCAATTCCGCAAAACGTCCATGATGTCAGACGATTCATCGGCCTAACTAGCTTTTTCCGGAGGTTTGTAAAGGACTTCGCCCTTATTGCTCGTCCACTAACAGACCTCTTAAAATCTAAATTCCAATGGAAATGGATGGCGGATGAGGCGGAGTCATTTAGAATGCTGAAGGAAAAATTAGTTGAACGCCCTATATTAGCTTTATACGATCCCCATTTAGAAACCGAAATTCATACGGACGCTTCGAAGCTAGGTATTGCAGGTATTCTCCTACAGCGAGGCATAGATGGTTTACTTAGGCCAGTGGCGTATTACAGTCGTAAAACTACAGTAGATGAGCAAAAATTTCACTCTTTTGAGTTGGAAACTTTAGCGGTTGTCGCATCTTTAAATCGTTTCCGAGTCTATTTATTGGGGCTAAGATTTAAAATAGTCACCGACTGTAACGCCCTTCGTACCACTTTGACTAAGAGGGATCTTGTACCACGAATTTCTCGCTGGTGGATCCAGTTTCAGGAGTATGACTGCGAGATTGAGTACAGACCGGGTTCGCGTATGGCTCACGTAGATGCTCTCAGTCGTGCCCCTGTCAGTGAACCAACTGATGACACGGAGCATGTTTTAGATGTTTTACACGTAGACGTTCGTGACTGGATCGCTACTGTACAGGGTGATGATAGTGAAATAAAACGTATAAGAGACATTTTAGAAGACGACAAGACAAAATTTGTAGCAGACGTCCGTAAGAATTATTTGTTGAAAGGTAGTTATGTGTATAAAATTTTAGACGAAGGATTGCGATGGGTAGTTCCGAGGGGTTGTAGGTGGCAAGTGTTGCGCATGAACCATGATGAAGTGGGCCATTTTGGTTTCGAAAAAACTTTAAATCGTATCAGAAACACATTTTGGTTCCCAAAAATGCGTAGGTTCACTAAGAAATATGTCTCAGCTTGTTTGGAGTGTGCGCATCATAAGGCACCTGGCGGTCCCAAAGAAGGAGTGCTTCATCCCATACCTAAGTTAGAGAAACCATTCCATACACTTCATGCCGATCATTTGGGCCCGTTCATTCGCTCTAGGAGAGGCAACATGTATTTGCTTGTAATTATAGACGCCTTTACAAAATTTATTAATATACGAGCTGTAAAAGATACCAAGACGACTACGGCAATCAAGGCGTTTAAGGAACATTTTAGCTATTTCGGTGTTCCTTCTCGCCTTATAACAGATCGCGGCTCTTGTTTCACAAGTGCAAAATTTAAGAATTTTATAGACCATTTAAAAATAAAGCACATTTTAAACGCTGTAGCTACTCCGAGAGCGAATGGACAGGTCGAAAGGTTTAACCGAACCATAATTGATGCTTTGAGTACAAAATGTCATGGTGGAAATGACAATTTATGGGACGATTACATAGGTGACGTACAGTTAGGTATTAATACCACTATTAATAAGACAACAGGAAAGAGTCCCTCTGAGTTGTTATTCGGTTGCAGATTGACGAATGCGTCTGAAAATGTATTGACTGACGTAATTGCCGAAACAACTGAACGAATCGATGGTGATGAGTTAGTAAAACTAAGGTCCAATGCTAGGGAAAGGATAGAAAAACAACAGGATTATGCTAAAAAGCAGTTTGATAAGCATAGGAAGGTTCAGGCAAAATATAACGTAGGTGATTTAGTAAGGGTAGAAAGGACTGTAATAGACAAAGATCATGTAGGAAAATCACATAAACTCGTCCCCAAATTCCAAGGCCCCTATCGAATCCTTAAAATATTACCTAATGACAGATTTCTCGTCGAAGACACCCCTTTAACAAGAAAAGGTAACAAGAGATATGAGAATGTAGTTGCATTAGATAAAATCCACCCCTGGTTAAACTTTAAAGGTTACACTAGTGAAAGCACTGACAGTGATCCGAGTGAGGATACAGAAATAGAGGGAGAGAGAGAATGATCTATTGTTTTACATAGTTGGTGGGAACAATAATTATTTATTTTGTCGATGATAATAATATGCTTATTTATATTGATTAATCAACTTCCCTAATGATATAATAAGTAGAGATTGCGTGTCATTATTAAGAATATATATATCTATGTATACATGAGCAATCCGTGCAGATATGAATGGCATTGAGGAATCGATGTCGCACATATGATTGCAAGATAGTGAGTAAGATTAGTGATAAGATTAGATGTGAGCACAATTTGTCATAGAGGTCAGTGCAGATTATGAATGGTACCAAGATAACGGTGCCGCACAGTTGACCAAAGATCGTGACAGATTATGCAAGAAACAAAGAATGAGATTACAGACCCAGATTCAGAAGTTTAAATAATTGTGATGAGGATTTGTAACAGATATAGATTGCGATAAGGATATAGTACCTTAGTTTAGTAAATTTGGTTTGTGATCTATATAAAACCGATAAGCTAAATTGAGGTAAACTTAGATTATAATAATTATGAATTTAAAGATATTTCCAAACTTTGATTGTGATGAGAATTGTGACAGATTTAGATTGTTATAAGAATTCTGTACCTTAGTTCAACTATAAAGTAAATTAATATTGTATAATGAATTATTGAACAATGAAATTAGAATTAGAAGCATGAATGATCATGTTTTTATAATCAAGATATTATGTACCATTATTTTGTTTTTTTTTTTTTTTCTTCTGTATTTTTATGTATACCAAAAAAGTGAGAGGACTCACTTAAACAGGATGGCCGAGTTGTAAGGTTAATAAGCCAAGATGTGGGTATTTTTATAAAATACTATCTAGAATTATTATTTAGAACGAAGTATAAATTGTGATATTTACTAATTTTAATATATTGGTATTAAAATTAGTAAATATAAAAACAGTAGTTATTATTATTAGTCGGTTGAATATTTAGCCGATTATTTAATTGTATCGAATCAGACTTAATGATTTTGGTGGCAACACTTCACTTAAACTTTTGACGTTTGAAACGAGGTAAAATGGAGTCATTCCTTGTTTGACGATTGAACCAAACAGCTGTTGTGACAAAATAAATCCGTTTATATCACAATAATCTTCGTTTAATTTTAGAGATAAAGAGTAGATCCTTTAATATATACTTTCAAAACGATTTCACCCAAAGAAATTTCAGCTTTTCTTGAATACCTCGAATAGGTATCTTATTCTCGATAGAGTGGAATCAGAGATCACTGGGTTAATATTATTGACGGCGCAATTGCTCTTCAGTTTCTGATACCAAGATATTGCCATATGAAACACCAGATTGTGTCTTATTACCTGTAGGTAGTACGATGATAACTCGTAATCCTTAAAAGGCATGACGTGATTTATGAACTATATGACTTTTGTTTTAAACAAAGCTTTCACTACAAACTTGTCTTGTTGGTTGTAAGCACTATACAAATAATAAGATAAGCTGATATGAACATCTGTGGCCACACCATCATATGGCGAGAATTACAACAAAAACAAAATCTTTGTCGGTAACGTTGTTCAAGCTGCTCGAACAGGATGTCCCTCGCCTTGAGCAATGTAGCTACAACGTTATTTCATATACAGACTAACTTTCTACGAAGGTAAAAAATACTTTAAAATGAATACCTTTCAAAGTACTTAGTTAATAATGATTTCAATATAATTTTTCTTTTAATAAAAAGTAGAACATAAGTGAGATGTGCCAGCTAATGGTAATCGTAAGTGGTCAGCGTCGCCAATAGACGCTTTCAAAAGAGGTTTATCTACTGTTAACTTTTTGTGTTACTTTTTGTTACTAAACCAACTGCAAAAAATTACCTAGTGGTCAACTTTTTGGCCAGCCCAATTACAGATGAATAAAAAACCTTACCTAGATTTTAATTCGTCCTAAGTTATACCCGTCGCCGAAAGAAAAGCATGGGGCGTTTCGGCATTGCGCATGAATTATCTGACGTGCTCATACAAAGCACGTAGGTAGGCCATAATCGAGTCGGTGCAAATCAACATTTTCCCGTAAACGGTTGTTCAATCAAATTACTTACCATCCTACATAGTAGTCGTCGGAATGGTCGGGCAGTCGTGAACGTGTTTTCCTCCAGAGCCGGTCGTGAGTGTGCGAGTGCTCGTAACCGTCGGGGTTCAACACTGGCATGATGTAGAAGTCGGCTTGCTTGAGTACTTCGTATTCCGCGCCTATTAATAGGTACAACAAACAAGTTTACTTACAAAAATATCAATTGGCTGCGTTAAAGAAAGTTGAACTCGGATAAGTAATTGATTGAAATAGTTTTTATAATTTATTATAGGTAGATGGTTACGTGTAGGAAAATATTAGAGAAATGTCGTCCATATTTTTATGATGTCTCTATAGTGCGCATTCTTTGGCTGTACCTACGAGTGAGTTGTCGTTGTCACACCTTGGTGCTTGGCACCCGGGACGGACCGCCCCGTCCGCTGATCTTACTGAAGAAGGTAATAATTGTTATGATCTAACCTAGGTCTTTCTCCCCCTCGACGAGTGCATGTATCATCCACGTTGCGACGGCCGGCGCTATCCACTCGCGCGCATGCGAGCCACCATCCAGCCACACGGCAGGCTTCATGCGCGAGCGTAGTTTCCACTTTTTCTTCTCTTTTCCTTTCATCACAGTCTCATTATTTGATAGTGAAATCTGAAAACCACAAGACAGATTAGCTTACATTTTTAATATAAATGGCAGTTATGTTTTAAGGGACAAACTTCTTATACAGATCATGAATTTACCTTTACTGCAACAAGTGGCAATCCTTCCGATGATCGACCCAATGGTATGAGCTCTACTAAGTCAGAATGCGAGTGCTGTAGATACTCTAAATACCGGAGGATATCTGCATATCGATGATATCTTCGCCAAGTCAATGGGTGACCACGTAACTGCTCCAACTCAAGTCTCTGTTTCTTTGACAGCCGTGGGTTCTCGTAGGTTATGGCTTTCTATGATAGTAATAAAGATAATTCAATTCAATTTCAAAATAGCATTTCATTACAAAAGTCTATGATTGAAGCTACCGTACCTGCAAATCCCAAATTACTATATCGAAGTCTATTTTATTTGACTTGAGATGATCTTTGACGTCTAGGAGAAGATCAGGAGGTACAAGCAAGTCAGTGGATCCGTTGAGTGATGGTGAGGTCCACCACATGAGCCCCGAGCCTTGTGCCTCCTCCTGCAAGTCCAGCATTTCGTGTACCTTCCACTGAACGTCAGGATACGTTCTTATTAGCTGGAAACCTTTGTAGTTCTTCTTCAAAGACTTCTTTGCAGATTTTTCTAGAGTGCGATATGAAACTCCAATTAGAACATTTTTTGGCAAGTCAGTCACATTCATACAAAAAATGTGAGAAAGTAGTAATAGTAAAAACATTGGCTCTTAGAAAGTTACAAACGGTGTTATTGTCCGGGCCCAAACCTGCCGAGGTCGGCAATTATGACCCAGGGTCCGGTACATACAGGATGATTGTTTTGTTTTGTGCCCTAATTAACTATAAATTGTAAACTAGCCTTTGATAAAACGATGTTTATCGAAACAATCGGATATTTTGGTAGTGAGTCTAGGAAGAAATGCGACGCATCAAAACCCAGAGGCTCTGTCTCTTTTGAAGTCCAGACATAATCTTGGTCAGATCATGTAAGCACCATGTAGATTAGTGTCTGAAATGGTCTTTTAAGAAAAAAACCACACAGATTTGAGTAAGGTTCTCTAGGCCGGGAATCACCAATAACTTAGTTTCATAGGGAACATGTTTAAAAAAAAAAGGTCAAAAGCGAGCCATATCATATCATAATATATAAATATTTTGAAGTAAATATTGCAGTTTTAGGTCCGAAATTTGGTGACTTCTGCTCTAGGCTAATCTAGAACCTCAACTTAAAATTTAATCTAGAAATAAACTAAAGTAATTTCTCACAATTTTATGAACCAAAAAATACAACTGTTTACCAGACCAGAACGTCATTAACGGCAGTTTACTCTATATTAATTAAATTAATAAAAAACTATCTGACGCTAGTAAGTATACTTAGTAAATATGAATAAATTTCGAGATGACGTTTGCGAGAGTCTACTAGTAGAGTCCGTGCCACCACTGAAGTCCTTTTGACGCGGCGCTAGTGTCTATGTCATTGCACCAAATTGCATTTAAAAAAAAAATGTTCCACAATTTTTCGCCGGCTTTCTTTCGTGGAGCGCACTCTAGATACCAGTGTGTGTCATTCAGTAATGACACACTACCAGGGTATCTACTAGACTACTGACCAGCACATTAATTTTTTGCACCTCTACTCTTACTTGTAATAGATCACTGAGTCATCTTGTACAAGTCACCGTATGATAATGAACAGAACATCGTTAGCTTATAATCTATCTAGCGAGATTATAAACTATCGAAAAATTGTGAACTGGTATCAAACAAAATATCTAAGCCGAAAGTAGAAAATGAAAAAATAAAGAAACTTATGCTAGTTGATTCTTTGACATGATCTCATTAATACCCTAGAGTTATGGGATATGAAAAGGAACACCTACTATATAAATAGGACAAACTGACTCTGTACAGCGCACAGCCGAAACTACGAAATTTTGCACATGTCTTCCTTTTATAATATAGGGGAGCACTAATAGGGGGTTTTTGGAACTTCGTCCTTTAAAGGGCGGGAAAGGAGGGATTTTGTTTTTAGAAAAAACTTATGCCTTGAGTTAATTTTGAAACTTAGCACGAATATTTAGCTAAGTAAAATAAAAAGTTTGTCAAGTTTTTCTTATCTACCCCTCTATAGTTTTCGTTTTTCTAAATTGGGGTTTTCAAAGTTTGTATGTGTGTTAACTCGAAGTTGAGAATTCATACTTAAGACCAAAAATAAAGAATAAAGTATATCAGGGTTTTTCAAAAATCGACCACTAACAGAGTGAAAACGGGTACTCAATTTTACAGGGGAGGAGTTCACTGCGTGGCTTGATTAACTCGAAATTGCTAAATAATCTTTGAGTCAATTTATATAGACATACTACAAACGATTTTTCAAAATTACACCTCTTTAACCGATTAACTCGAACAGTGTTAATACTTTTTATAGAAAATAAACAATAAATAATTTGGGATTTTCAAAAATCGACCCCTGTGGAGGTAAAAAGCGCCATACAGTTTTTATGTTTTTTTATTACGAAGTGTATAGAGTGCCGCGAGTTTCTTGTGGCACTCTAGTGTCACTGCCTCGGCCCGGCTAGAGTGCCGTGAGCGTTGCATTGTCACTGTCACTTGTTATTTAGGTTAGGTTAGGTTAGAACTGTGACCACACAACGCACGAGCCGAGCGAGCGTAGCGAGCGGTGCCGCGGTAGCGGCCGGCGAAGTGTCTGGGTCCGTTTAGGCACAAGAGAATGTAATGTTTTGGGAATGTGGTGTTTTACAGCGATCTAACCTCGACAATCAAACAAAATACCAAGTGACGTGACTTAGTGACAGTGGCGAACACTTAGAGGCGGTGTTACTAGGGTGCCTGTAGTGGCACTTTATCCGATAGGGATAGAGTGCCAATGGTGGCACTCTATACACTGCCTTTTTATTATTAATTTAGTTAATAAACTTGACACGAAAACTTGCCTCAATAAGTAATAAACATTGTAATTTTTTTCGAAAACGATCTTGTTTAAAGGGAGGATGGTGTGTTAATTTTTTTAGAGGAATGTCAGAAATCCGCGCGGACGAAGTCGCGGGCAAAGTGCTAGTCCAACATAAACGCGTTCTTATGGGATTAATAATGACGAGAAAGTGTTGATTTTACTATCATGCGCTTGCGTTGCTTTATTACCTACCTAGCTCGTAAAACCCACCAAATACCTATGTAGGGTATTTACAATTGAAAAATAAAATACCTGGTGTTTTTTAAATAACAACACAGTATTTAATGGTGGAAGATAAGAAGCTGAATATAGCACAAATATTATGTCTATTATAAAATCTACTACTTATGTATAAAATAATGTATTAATATATTTATATTTCTAATGACTTTAATAAGTAAAATGTAGATAGTTATATAGAAAGAGAATACCTAAGTATATTCTAATAAATTTGTGATATTAGCTAGTAGGTATGCAATATAATATTAATTTAAATGTTTAGGTAAAAGTTGTGCCCTAACAGAGCCATACCCTGAGCATAGCCTGTAACTGTGTGTACTTTGTGCAAAAATTTTAACCGCCTCTGTCGTCTAGTGGTTAAGCCACCGGTCTCAGACCCAGAGGTCCCGGGTTCGATTCCCAGTGGGAGCAAAATTTTCTGCTCGGTTTGGTTGGTGGTAGGGCTTTTTCTAAGTCCGCCTGGCTAGCTACCACCATCTTATCTAAGTCTGTCGCCATAACAACAATGTTAACAGCATTGTTGTGTTTCGGCAGTTAGAGATAAGATAGCCAGTTCCTCTGTGGTTGAGGATTCCGGGTGAAGTTCGCTTCCACCTTCGGCCTGATCATCACTTACCATCAGGTGAGATGCAGGCCAAGAGCATCCCCGTAGAAGGTAAGAAAAAAAAAAATATACAAATGATACTATATTCTTTTCTTTGATTTAACGTTGCTCTTTACTTTTAATTAAATAAACAAGTGCATTAATAAAGCAATAGGTAATTATTCTTACTTATAGTAATATCATTGGAGATGTATGCGCCGTCACTCTCTTCTGTGTCCAGGAGCGTTTGGAACCAGCTGTTTGGTGCAGTCGTCAAGGGTTGAGGAGTTGTGGTCGTGATCGGCAAAATATCCTCAGAAAACCAGTTGCTGTCAAACCATGATGACTTGGATTCCATAAACCAACTGTATATTGAAGAAAAAAATCCTGTAAAAGAAAATCGTTGTTTGAAGGAGAATTTTCAAACCAGGATGGATTTCGGGAAAATGGTTTTTTTTTTAATGATAAGTATAAGAAAAAGATCATCAGAGGATGATTATTAATCCTGGAACGTTACCTAAGAAAAAAAAACAGGCAGTCTTTGGGGACTGTCGATAGAAGTGAAAACTAAGTTACTTTTCGATTCTTGCGTTGATGTCTTTCGTTAAGTAACTTTTTGATTCTCGCGTCTTTCGTTAGAGCGTTAGGTGACGATGACGCGAGTTCCATGATTTTTGTTCACCCAAAAGGTGTTATCACTTAAAAAAAACGCGGTCCCTCAAGCTATAGCAGCGTGCATAATTATTTCCAGTTTGTTGCGAGGAACTGCTCGATAATTCAATAGGTACCTATTATTGGTTATAGGAAGCTTAGTCCAGTAGTTACTACATTTAAGGAGAAACTTTTTTATGTTAGTGGGGCAAGAGTATCGAGCGAGAGCTGGAGGCCGGGTTCGCGGGCGCAACGCGTCGTGCGCCAAGCCTCTGCGGCATACGACAACTTCCCCGAGATACCCATTATGTTAATTACTCCGTCATCTTGTTTACGATTATTCTCACGTTCGTTTATTATATTTGAACTGCATCACTGAGAATTGGAACATAATAAGTCATAATAGCTTTGAGAGAGTCGAAGTCTGTCGAAGAGAAATTTCGATTATACTTAGTTTTATTTTATAGATATTGAAGATAGTCATAATGATCAGCTCTATACGATGGTAAGAAATAGTATAGGAGCATTTAAAGTAAAGGCTATATTAATGGTAGACGGACTTATATACATGAGAAAACACTTAAGTGTTTTAAGCTGTTTTGCAATCTTCCTGATTATGACTTCGACTTGATAAAAGAACATCAGTAGGTAAGTATGTATATCAACAAGAGATTTACTGATAATCTTGACATTTGCTTTATTGAAGATTATGTAAGTAGGTAGGTACCCAGCCCCGGATTTACGCCTAGGCACACAAGGCACTGGCTTAGCAGCCCAGCCAACCTAGGGGTTGCTCCCACCCACCCAGCTACTCCGACGGTATCTGTCAATGTCATGCACGGGAATATTATGTATCTATTAATTATATAACATCGTTATGGTATGCAATTATGCATGTAAGTCGGTTGCGAATTTATTTATTTACCGTTAGACAAACTCGTTTTAAAGCACGTGTTAAATAAACATTATGTAAGAATATTGGTGTTCAATAATAACATTCTGTTTGTTTTCTGTTATTTATATTTCTATGGTTTTCTTGTTCCCCGGGAATATAGCAAAGTGCCCAGCTGAAGTTTGGCCCTCATTACCCGAGTACGGCGAAACAAAATGGAGGGTTATGATTCCGATTATATACAGGGTTATTTGTAAAACAACAGCAACCAGATATCGCGAAAAAAAATCAGCTGTTCCCTACATTTTGACAAGATATGAGAACATAAATGTAGGGAACAGCTGATTTTATTTTCGCGATTTCAGCTTTGGTCCCACAGTGAAAGTTGTTCATAATGATGAGTATAATGACCCCTTAAGAGGTTGCTGGTGTTTTACAAATAACCCTGTATAAGTACCTATGTTCATCTGTTACCTAACAATAGGCATAATGGACAGTCCTCTGTGTAGGGCGTGCATGGAGGCTGAGAGAACCGTCGTACTCGTGCTCTTTGAATGCACAGGCGTCACCCATATTAGAACAGAAACCCTCGGGTCACCCAGATCTTTCACAGATGTTCTAAACAGACCAGGAGTTTTAATTAACTTCTGGATCCCAGATGGGCTGGTTAGAATAACCCCCAAACGGCCGCCTTGGGCCACGCACAATTGGCACAATGATCTATCTGACGGACTAAGTGCAGAAACCAAACCCACATAGAACCACAACCTCCAACCTCCTTACTTACCACATAATTTCTAAACTCTCATCATAATTTGACAAATGGGTATCGTTGGAAGCGTCTTGATCGTCCGCTGGTTATAAGCTGGCTGGCTTTATGGCGCCCTCTAGAGGGCATATAGATACGAGCTAAAAAAACATACGCCGTGTTGGGTATCAAATGAAAAGGCTTAACATACAAGCTTGTCTGTCTGTGTTGTCTTGTTTTATACCTTTTTAGATGACTTTTAGTCTTAGTTGGGTATTAGTTTTTTTTTTTGGGTTTAGGCCAGTCTAGCAAGGTGCAGATAAAGTGTATCAGTACTGTACGTACACAAATCGATTGTTACCAACTCTTATCTACGCTCTGCCATCTACCTAATTACTCGAGGACACGAAGTGAAATCTCACATGGGCCGATTTATTAATTTGGGGATTGAAAAATCGCCCATCTTATGAAACTTTACTGTATCTATAATAAACCTTTTTTCTGAAAGTATTATGGAAAGTATTACTGGCTGGTTAATAGGATAGGACCTTGTTTTAAAACAAAATAATGTGTTTAAAAAGTTGAAAGTATTTTTTTATTCCTTCTCCCAGTTCCTATCAATATTCTTTCCTATTTATTATTTGGCTGGCATTATGTAATTTTTTTATTGTGTATTTGCGCGTTTTTCATTATTGGAATTTTATGGAAAATTTGCGTCGAACTGACACGATAGATTTAGTGTTTCTATGGTAAGAAAAATATTTGTTTTTTTTATGTTGTTTTCACTTGACACTTATCAGCTTTGTCAGTGTCAAATAGTGATGCGGCTTGATTTTATTTAACTCGGTACTCGAGAAAATAAAATATCGGCTCGAGTTCATTTAATCTCGAGATAAAAAAAAAACAAATCAAACAAAGACCTTTGTCTAATATCAGTGACGTAACGTAAACTCCAATATCGAAAATACGGTTTTTGTATTTTCCTAATTTTTTTTTAATGACCAATATTGGTACGGAGCGTTTTAAACGTATGAAGCTTCTACAAAAATAACTATCTCCTTTATCCCCTTAAAGGGGATGAATGTTTGTATAGAAAGAATTTCTCCATTTTTGCTGATAAGAAATCCCCATCGGGCGCATGAATTGTCAACAATAAAATTCATAAAATTGTATTACTGCCATTTAGAATATGTAATTACATAATATAGGTAATATTCGGAATTTCCGCGATACCTACTATCATCATGAAATAGTTTTATCGGAATTTCTTTGATACCTACTATCATTATGGAATACTCTTTCGTGTACGTACCTATTTATTACTGCAGCCTAACGCGTGCGTATACAAGGTGGAGACGACAATACAACAATAAATGAAAATACTGGCACTACTCATGCATAAGAGTATTTTGGAACTGTCAAATAAATCCTAGCTTCGAAATAAAAAAATGAGTTTTTCAAACAAATTAAATGTAGTGTATCCGGATCCACCCTAAGCCTATAAATTCTGTTTATCCAACTATGCCTAGGGTGGATTCTCGGGCATACCTTTTCGAATCCACCTTAGGGTGGATTTCTGGGGTGGATAAACGGAATACCCCGAGTCCCCGAGCCAACTATGGATTTTGCCGAGCTACATATATTGACTAAACTATTGAATAAATATTCAATTGAATTTTTGTAAGCAGATTGGGAATGTCATTACGGAGTTTACGGACACGCCGTTAAATTTTTTGTTGTATATAGCCTCATCGCCACCCCTTCATTAAATTTTTGACAGGGCTGGGCTTTTATTTCTGAGAACGAGTCCCTTTAAGATAAACAGCGCTTTTACCAATCAGAATACACTATGTATACTTTTGGATACACAATGTTCCAGACACTGTGTGACAAAAAGATACACATGGCGCTGAAGGTGCAAAGGTTTAGCAGCTGACACTGACGCAAATTTAGGGTCCAGCACAAATGAACATGTCAATTTTAACGCAATAAAGAAAGCTACATGCATGCATGTTTTTAATAAAAACAATGTAATGCTGCCATTTCTTTTAAAACTGAAAGGAAATTGAAAGGAAAAGTTGATCATTTATCTAAAAAATTACCAGCATGGAAAATGCGAAAGAAAATTCAAAGACGCATTAATTACGATTGCGGATGTGACGCAGTTCTTTTAACACCTGCATCCTCTGAATGCGTTCATTGCCGAGAAAGTAAAAGTTAATTTGTATAAACAAATTAATAAACATGGAGCCATTGCGGAGCACGTACCTGCATTAGTAGTTTGTCGAACGCGTGCCCTGTGTACCTTTGTTCGACGGGACCTCTAATCTCAAGCAATTTCGATAGGTATGTGTGCCGCTGAACCATACACCAGAGGCTGATAAACAATTAACTGCACAATGTGAATGCAAATTCGAAATAGAAGGCAGCTTTATACACGGGCATGATCTTGAATGTTGTTACAATCATCTGTATGTTCAGCGGTAGAGTTAACTCTACCTGTTGGTAGAGTTAACCTACCGCTGAGCATACAGGTGTTATCCAAGTTATCAATATAAAGTGAAAGTAGGTAAGTACTTAATATATCCATTTTGATTTATCTCACGTCTGCTTATAACCGGCACTTAAAATGTTGTTGTCGTATGACAGTCCTACATACTTAATAAAATAATTATAATTATTAATCGTGTAGTGTTCAGTATACATAACTGTTATCTTATGTTAATCGTGGATTTTATGGCTTCATTCAAGTCATAAATCGAAATATTTTACCATTCGAATATTGCTTGCTACTTGGTTTGCCAATCAATGTTTGCTATGAAATGCAAAGTTTACTTATGTATTAAAATCATTATTAGAAGAGTTACAATTAGTATGGACGTTAAATTTCATCTTTGACCTCCGACCTCTCATTTTAGCCGAGTTGTATTTTTCCATTGTCAACTGATTTTAAGTGTATACCTAATAATAGAATGATCTTATTGCGGGTGGGGTTCGTGGCTAAACTAATAACAGCCGCACGGGTCGATCGAAGGTTTGTGGCGCCATCTACATCGCCATATGCGAACTACGCATCAAAGACCTGCCGTCACAACAGTCGTCTGGTCAGAGGATCTTCCCATTTGTAATGAGGATGAGTGAACTTTACACCCTGTTCCTCATACCTCTATAGTTTAAGCTACGATTCCGCGGTCAGTTGATGGATGGGTGACCATCCATTACATATCGTAACCCCTCCGTGCCTCGGAAAGCATGTTAAGGCGTTGGTCCCGGCCGTCATTCGTAGATCTTTGACATTCGTTACGGGCAGCCACGGAGGAGCCCAAAACTCTGACAATCAGTCTTACCGAGGAGTATATCGTGTTACACAATACCTGGGTTGTGGAGGTCAGATAGGCAGTCGCTACATGTAAAATACTAGTAGTCAGCTGCATCGGTCTGTGTCTTACCGACTGGAAGCCGACCCCAACTTAACTGGGAAAGGCTAGGTAGATTGATTGATTGTGAAGATGAATCTTATTATGATCACGGTAGGTAGCTAGAACTATGGTGCTTAGTAGTAATAAACCCAGGTTTAAATACCTACAACATTTAAATATAATTGGTAACCATTTAAGTCGTCGATTTTGGACTACATTTGCAAAGCTATTTTGTCTAACGAAGCGTCTCATGTTACTCCAATAAAATTAATCGGCCGTCGAAACGTCTGCGTCTTAAATTGATGTAATTTATTTCTTAATCAGATAAACATTTTATGATCATTGATCAATTGATATGTTACTTTTATAATTTAAATGCATTTCTTTTGACCAATAAAATTCCGATATTTATAAAGAATTTACGCACTTTTCAAAATTTCGATTAATTTTACGACTTACTTACCCTAATTTCGAAGGTAGATTCTGTCAAGATGCTGTTATTTAAAATATCGATTAAGTAGTGTATTGGTTGCATGTTGATTGTGAGAGATAGCTCTTACGACCTGTCTTTTTGCTGCATAATTTTCCAGAGATAATGAGCAATTGCGCGAGTACAGTAGCTCTACAAGGTTAATGCACTGAAACGAAACGAAAAAAATGACCATAGTCCAGTCTTTAGTTTTTATCCGTTTCGTTCTAGAAGCAATCTTCTGGTATTATTATGCTTTGATAGTTTTGTTCAAGCGTCATTTTCATTTTCAAAATAAGGCGAATTTTTCCAGAGTTGAAAATGAACTGAGACGGAAAAAATCGGCCATGAAATTGATTATAATTTGTGTGTACATTTTTTGTAAGATTTCACGACTATTTTGGGAATAGGTAAAAAGTTGTAAGATCATTATTGTTGTAAAGCCGGTTTTCGTAGTGTACGAAGTTACTATATCTCTCCGATATTAATTAGGTATGTTACTGTACAACTATTTGCTCGGAAATACTCTACTCCTGATACGGGTAAAGCTTCAATATGCCCAATATCCAAATATTGGGCATTTATGTGGGTAGGTAGGTACCTATTTCTTAGAGGCTTCGCTGCCAGAATTGAATAAATTACGAAAATATATCTTGATGTTAGGTTGGTAATTTTTGATCCACTATTAGTTATTAAAACAAATGTACATTTTGCCACGAAAAACTATTTTTTCTGTAGACCAGCTTCTGTATGACATAGGTATTCGACTTGACTGCAATTATACCCTTTAACACATTCGAGTCCTCCCATTTTTCATAGAGCTCATATGCCATGCCGCCATACATACCTATACGCCATAATATAGTGGATATTAATATAATCCAAGAGGTCACCGGCATAAAGTTTGCGTTAACCCGCCATTGAATGTGTTAAGGTGGGAATTATTTTTATGATTTGTTAATGTTTACTCATTGAGATGATACAGTGATGAGTCGACATTCCGATCGGGTCGTGGAGAAAACGCGGTCACGTGGCCATTTACGTTCATTCCATACTAACGTTCTTATTCCTTTGTTTTCTCCCAGAGCATGGCATGGCAGAGGTAGATATTACATTATCCTAACTAATATTATAAATGCGAAAGTGAGTTTGTTTGTCTGTTACGCTTTCACGCTAAAACGGCTGAACAAATTTGGATGAAATTTGGCACATGGGTAGGCCATGAACTGGACTAGGCCATAGAATACTTTTTATGCTGATATTCCTATGTGATCTAAACTTATGAGGGTGAAACCACGGGGCGTAGCTAGTATCGTATAAAAATATTTGGACTAGTATCATTAACCAGGGAGAAAACAGAGGATTACGTTAGTATGGAATGAACGCCAATGACCACGTGAGGCGTTGCCTCTTTTTCTATATGATATGGGCAATTCGGATATTTAGTATTGGTAGGTGACGGTAGAGCAGTGGTGACTTATGAGTTCTAGGTTGTGGTTTCGAACGCAAGCAGGCGCTTTACTTTGTGTAAATAATTTCATAACCACTGCTCTCAAAACGATGAAGGAAAACATCGTGAGGAAACCGGCAAGTCCTAGGGCCAAAATATCGAAGACATGTGACATCTACCAACCGGCACTGGGCCCGCATGGTAGACTACAGCACACTTCCTCTCGAAGTGAGGAGGCCTGTGTCTTAGCAGTGGGAACATTATGGGCTGATTATTCAATATGCAGGTGACGGTGGGCACAATTCCAACCTAACCTTACCGATTGGGTTTATATTTCAAAGACATGTATTTGTGTGGGTGACATTGTATTTGTGTAGGTGTAACTACTATAGGTACACCTACTGCCCAGCCCTCCGGGAAAACAAGGCGTGATGTTAAGGAGGGTTTAGACCAAATGAACATAAAATCACAACAAGAACAACAGCATAATTTTATTGATATTCTTGACTTTTTAGTATGGATGGTCCAAAGAACGAATGCTCTACCTCAGTTTACACTTTGTTAAAATGGGGATAGAATGTTTAGTCTGAACCGACCTTTATGATATGTTATGTATTTGTATAATCGGGAAACTGCGACCAACTCTAATATAATGACAATTCTAACAATAAGATGGATCTAATTAATCGCCAATATCGATCTCATGGATGATTCCCGTAAATGCAAAGAAATAATGGTCTTCACACGTAGGTAGTCTAGGTAGTGTCTTTTAAATAACCCTACTCCTCAAAACGAAAGCACGGTGAAGCCAAGGATAAACTCAAACTCAAAGCATTTATTTCAATTAAACCATTTACAGGCACTTTTGAATTGGCAAGGAGTCGGTCACTCAGATATATGAAGCTATGGAGAAGAACGGGCAAGAAACTCCACTCCAGATAGTATCATATACCTAATACTGAAGACCTAAATAATAATGCCATAAATCTGTTTTTGTTTTTTTTTTCAAGATGTCGACATTGTGGGATGCTATAGGTTGGTGAAGCCGCACCACCAGCTTGTACCGGTTAGTCTGATTCATTATTTTGAAGTTGAGTGCTATGAAAGAAAGTTGCACATAATAACGTAAACTATGTACCGGGGAAAGCCATATAGAGCTCTAATGTAAAATACTTCCAAGCGTTAATTTAAGCGGCATATGTAAGTACCAATTTTTTTTTTCAAAGTGACATTTTAATCTTTTGACTTCCAAAAAGGAGGAGGTTCTATGTTCCTTTGCAGTTTTTTAATTTTAGATCGATATTTTAGTCAATTGAGGACCGATTTTGTAAAGACTTATCATTCTGCTTTACTATCATTTGGTAGAAGAAGCTTGCGCGGTGGTCCCAAATATTTTATTAACTTTGCTTGGGTAGTTTTTCAGTTAGCTTCAATAATTTAATACGTATTTTTCCCACTTAGTCTATGTGGATGATGTTATAACTTCCTGTCACTGTTTTTTACATAGCAGGTTGTGGTATTCGAATTTGTGTGGGGTAGGTACCTACTACAAGTAAAAAGTGAAAAATATATACTTTTTACAAAAAAAACAAACCGACTTCAAAAAAAAAACACTACACAGTGAATAATAACTTTAATTTCGGAAGTCGGTGGCATAAATGAAAATTCAAAACCAAAGACTAAATTATAGTTATTTTTCACTTTGTAGTGTTTTTTTTTTGGAAGTCGGTTTTTTTTTTAGTTTTATCTCACAAGTAGGTATATTACGTATCTAAACACACTATCTTTATGAAAATTATACCTACATGATATTGTAATAATTGTCATAATTTTTTCTCAATAAAATTAAGCGTGATCTCTCTGCAGGTTGCACGTAAATCTTATAAGAACTTATTTAAAGTTCATACATTAAAGCCCACACATATTCACGTTAGACATACGTTTTAAAGCGTGAAATAGCGCATTAGAAAGCACAAGTCTAAGTAAAGACGCATTTTTCTATCTTAGTGAGTCCGCAATGATTCGGTTCGTCTCGCCTGCGTTTTATAATGATGATTTCGGTTGAAGTTCAAAATTTTTAGAGAAACTCCTTTTCTTAAAGGTTGTGGTCATGGTTAGCGCTTTGACTACCATTAGGTATCATTACGCTGAAGTTTCCTTCCGGTAACATCCGGTCGAAATTCAAAAGGCAATTATACATACTCGTAATTCGTATACACACGGACACTTTCAATCACATCATATAGTTTGCTTTTGGTGAGGCGAACTTTTTTACCGGGGTCTGACCTACCTCAACTGGAGAGTTGTTGGAGATTGTGCTACGCTAGCACGTGGTGTTGTGAAGTGGTCTCTAATATTATGGTTGTCTTGTAAATCAACTTGGAAGAAATCTATTAATATAAAATAAAATAAGACCTACCTACAAACCAAGCTGAGTTTGCTGGTTTTTCCGGAACCTTTTTTAATTTGTTTTCTTCGAAAAATGATGACAACCACCCAGAATATTTGGGTGGACAAGTAGTTTTCTTCTTGGAATAAGGTGACTTGGTTGTTTTAGTGGTGCGTCGCATAGGCCGGGTCGTGGGTCGGCGTGTCGTGGACGGTGGTCGGCGCGATGTTGTCGGCCGCTTGGCGGGCCGCCGGGTCGTCGGCGGCCGCCTTGTGCTAGGCCGAATCACCTGCTCCATGTCAGGAGATTCCATTAACACGTATTGGTCTCCTATCTGAAGAACCGGAAGCCCTGTCACGGCATTAGGCTTCCCTTGTGGTGGTTTAGCTATAAAATTAGTATGACTTTCTATATTAATATTAGTGGTCTTAATTACTTGCTTTTCTTCAACTTTAGCGTTTTTCATAGTCACGTTCACTTTGGGGATTTTCCCCTTGAGTATCACTTTAGCACTTAGCGTGGTGGTGCGCGTTCGTGGCGCTGGGGTGGTTTCGTACGAGTCTTCGTATTCGTCCCACACGGAAAAAGGATCTAGGGATTCGGAATCGGAGATGTCTGCGGAGTGTCTGGGCGGGTGGCGGACGGCCGCCGCGCACGCCAGCAGCGTCAGCAGCGCCAGGCGACGCGCCATGTGTCAAGCGTGTGCGCATGGCGAGGTGCGCGCGCACTGTACGTCCTGCGGCCGCCGCCGCAGTCGGCCGGACCACCTTCCCTGCCACTGTTATTATGCGTCGATGTCGCTTTCAACGCGCCCGCGACCACTAGGTCAGCACGCCCGTTCCCGGTCGACTTATCTACTTGCTACCTGCTCGCTTCCTCGGTACATCTTTGTATTGTCCAACCACTCTTCACATTTTTTATTAATTCATCAGTTGAATATAATAAATACCACAAAGTATACTAACGTATATTTTTTGACATTTCTAAGAAAATACCAATAACACGTTTATTTACCAAAAAGAAGCGTTGTCTTTATTAGCATCTTGAAGGGTTTTTAAGGGTTTAGAAAAAGGAGCCTATTTTCAATCCGTCAGTTTTAATCAGAAGAAAATAATTTGTATCGTTTACTACGAGTATATGTAAATATCCAAGCTATTTCTATTTATTTATCCTAGTTTAGTACCTATTAAAATCAACTTTGAATAAGGTAACGTTAAAAATATTATCTTCTAGGACTCTGAATAAAACACAATGTGAACCAATTAACCCCCTTACCTTCATTCGTAATAGTAATGATCAAACGATAGACAGTATACAGACAGGCGAAATCAATCAGATTTCTAGTTCGCCTAATGAAAGTTACAAACGCAGCAGGCGTAACAAAGTGGCGAGCAAAGTCAACATCAAATCATACTGTTTGGTATTATAACAAATTATTTAATTTCCATCGTTTATCATCACATATGAATAGACAACGCGTGAAATGTAGTTCAAACTGCATGGTTCGTTTAGCGCCGCCGTGACGCGTGCGCGTGCGCGACTTAGGGGTGTCTACTCCATAGCAATCGCATTTCACTCGGATTTGTTCCATAATTCCATTGTACTATTTGAAATTACTATCCGTCAAGCTTTCCTTTTAAATAATTATGTATGAGCTTTCTAAACTGGAGGATGTTGGAAAATTTTACCTGCATTTCTCTTTCCAAAAATACTCTATTGAACCCATTGATATGAATACCTGTCGGTAATAGCCGTTGGACCTCAAAGTAATGTCTAATTTATTGCCGTTTAGCAATTTCTGCAAAATGGGAAACTTAAGTTAATCATTGTAACGAATGGGCGTGCATAGTTTTTAGTATCTACTTCGTGTATCGGTTTTTCATTAGGCCAAGACAATGAAGCGGAAGACGATCTTTCTCGACCTAATTTTTCCAAAACAAAAGGTGTATTGGCAATTATTGTGAGAAACGTGATGCACCATGGTGCATATAGAGATTACGTAGGTTATATTGTAAGAAAGAAAGCAGATGTTTCACATCAAGTTGAACTCTCCTTTATGTGAATCGGGTTTTTCCACTTAGCCGAAAATGCGAAGGTATGATAAGTGTCTATATGCTGCAAGAGGCACAGATGCGGAAGCCTTTATGTGTTTTCCTTTTATTTTACTTTCTGCGAAACACAAAATGTAGGTACATGTCCATGCAGTGGATTTGTACGGGGTACTTCATTGATGATGAAGTTTACCTTGCGAATAATAAGCCTGATGGCTATATAGTAGGTATCTACTCACTTTATTCAAAACTGTTTTTTTGCCCCAAAAGCTTGTGAATTGTTTTACAACATAGAGAAGACAAAGGAAAATGAAAATATTTTTAGTTAACGTCATGTAATATTTTTAACCGACTTCCCCAAAAGGAGGAGGTTCTCAATTCGGTTGTATGTTTTTTTTTTTTTTTTTTTTTAATTTGTGTTACCTCATATCCGTCATTTATAACCGATTTGGAAAATTCTTTTTTTATTTGAAAGGATATACTTCCCGATTGGTCCCATTTTTATCAAAATTTAGTTCTGATGATGGAATCTATGACAAATTGAGGGAACTCCTCAAATATTATAGGCATACACATAGCGATTTCGGTATTTTCAGCAACCAGTTAAGCATTTGCATTCAGAAAGTATCGTTTGGTTAAGTGGAACTGATGAAGAAGTCCACAGATGGCCACCGGAACTTCTCAATGATAAGTATTTCACGGGTGGCTTCATTTATGAACCGATTTAGAAAATTATTTTCTTACCTGAAAGGTATCCTTTCAGATTGGTCCTATTTTGATCAAAATTCAGTTCTGATGATGAAATCTATGTCGACTTGAGGGAACTCCTCAAAAAAATTTATAAGGAAACCAGACAAATCTAGGGGAACCTTCCAAAATCGTAGTGGCGACTACTGCGTTTGTAATTTTTTTTTCATTAAGCATTTTAAAGCATGCATTTAATGAAGGTCTGGAGTCGATCTGGTGATGGAGCCGAAAGACAGTTGAGGAAACTCCTCAACGATTTACAGCAATTACCTGGTGTTTAAATTGGGCTTGATTAATTTGTATTGATGAGAACTTTACACCTAGATGGGTTGTGACTGTCATTAGGGGTTTGATGATGAAGACGAAGGACAGTCAAGGGACCTCCTCAACGTTTTACAGTAGCTACCTTGTGTTTGGACTTAATTCATTTTAAGGATGATAAGATGATAACTTCCTGTCACTGTTAATTGCGTCGCTGGTAGTGTTATTCGAACTTGTGTGGGGTAGGTAGGTACCAAAACTAAAAAGTGAAAAATAAAAACTTTTAACAAAAAAAAAACAACCGACTTCCAAAAAAAATACTACAAAGTGAAAAATAACTTTAATTTCGGAAGTCGGTGGCAAAAAAACGAAAATTCAAAACCAAAGACACCGACTTCCGAAATTAAAGTTATTTTTCACTTTGTAGTATTTTTTTTGGAAGTCGGTTGTTTTTTTTTGTTAAAAGTTTTTATTACACTTTGAAATATTATCCTCAACTTGTGGTCTGTCATCTGGCACCATATTTAATCATAATTGTAGAGTTAAATTACATATTAATGTGAAAATGATGAGATATCGATTTATAGATAGCTACTTAATTTAAAGAAAATTGCTTCGATCTAGAATTATAATTAAACTGAGAAAGAGCAGCATGATTCCACATGATGTCAATCGAAATTGCGGGAAAGGCCATTTGAAGAGATTATGCTGATGATTAATTGAATCGCTAGTGCAACGAGTGTGCCAGCCCAGGTTTTGGTAGGCCAGTGTAATCGAAATTGCGGGAAAGGCCATTTGAAGAGATTATGCTGATGATTAATTGAATCGCTAGTGCAACGAGTGTGCCAGCCCAGGTTTTGGTAGGCCAGTGTAATCGAAATTGCGGGAAAGGCCATTTGAAGAGATTATGCTGATGATTAATTGAAACGCTAGCACAACGAGTGTGCCAGGCCAAGTTCTGCTAGGCCAGTATAATCGAAAGTGCGGGAAAGGCCATTTGAAGAGATTATGCTGATGATTAATTGAAACGCTAGCGCAACGAGTGTGCCAGGCCAAGTTCTGCTAGGCCAGTATAATCGAAATTGCGGGAAAGGCCATTTGAAGAGATAATGCTGATGATTAATTGCCAAGTTCTGGTAGGCCAGTATTCCTTTTTGTTGTATTCCTTATGTTTAGAGTAGAATATTGTGAGAAAAATTCATCCTCCATATTTTTCAAAATAGAGAACCGATTTTAGAAATCCACTTACCAATCATATTTAATACTTCCAAGCAAGCTAGACTTTTGAAAGGAATATAAATTGTGTTTTAAGTAACTCAATTTTTCTTAGCTCTTTCAAAACTTTCTAAAGGAGAATGGGCGTTTTGGTACCCGAAAACATATAACAACAAAAAAAAAATATATAAAAATAGGTAATTTCTATTATTTAAAAGTCTAATTATGTAGAAAAAGTAATGTTAAGGGGGTTTGTCTCACTTCACTATCCGTTGAGATATATACAACCTTTTTAACATTAACATTTTTGTATGAGTCATGTTATTTGTTTTAAAAGTCTATTTGTTATAGTTTTGAGTTACTAATATTAATGTTCAATAAAACAAATTTTATAGAGTGATACATTTTCAGTTTACTGTTTATTTAAAGTTATATCTTTATCTTAAACGTTTTACAGATTTATAACATTGAAAATGTTTTTTTCAATCGCTTCAGTAGGGGCCGCTTTTCCAGCGAAACTGCGAATCTGCGATTATGTTAAAAGTAATAAAACTTCGTTAATGAAATGGGTAATACGCAGGTCTACATATTATAAACAACAAATATTTAAAAATTCAAAATATTTGACGTTATCAAAAAAAATACACAAATAATTCGATTTTTTTTGGGTTCTTTTTTACGAAAACTTAAACAATTAAAAAACTAAAAGAGATATCAATATAAATAAAAAAGCCCCTGTAGAGAATTAAATTACGCAACTTTTGATATCACAATCGCGAGGATGACATATCGGGAAGTGCTTTAATTTTACCATCTAAGGACCAACCCTAGAGCACTACGCGCGCTCATTGGTCAAATCAAATAGCGCGCGAATCCCCGGCTTCCTGTTACACACTTCCGTCCCTTTTCACGAAATCACTCCCATAGATTGCAGGATCCTACGGATTGCAGATTGCAGGAAAAATGTTACACATCAAAAAGAGCATATTATTATGTGTGTGTGAGGACGAGTATGGTATTGTAAACGCAGAAATAAGGAAAGGAGAATGGATTATAGATGGTGTTATAAAATAGTGAACTAAAAAAAAAAAAAGTGGAACGGAACTGACGTACCTTTTGCCTGTGAATTATTGTTGTGGAAATGTCGTGGTCGTTGCCCAGCTCGCGAAATACTTATAAAATTATTTAAAAAGTGGAATTTAAATTAAAAAATTGAGAAAGATATACTTATCTCATAAAACGAACTAGAGACTTGAAATATCGTTGCACATTAATTATTTTAACTACTTAAATATATCATACCTACGTAGTTAATTTAAAGTCATAAGTTTTGTATTTTGTATCATGAAATAATTGAATATTTAAGTTGTAAATACCAAAAAAGAATAATGCCACCAATTTATCTTAGGTGGCAGACAGGCAGGTCGTATCCTCTGTTTTTCACATAAACATAATATAATTTTATTGCCTCGTTGGTGTAGTGGTGCTGCGGGTTCAATTCCCAAGTCGGGCAGTGTTATTAGGTTTTTCCATCAGTAAATTTTCAGTAGCAGCCTGGGCCCTGTTTAATAAAGCTGACAATCCGACAAGTCCGACATATGTCAAAAAGTGGCAATTTGACAATTTTTCTGTTTAATAAAACTTACAGGCGACATAATTGTCATGGTGGAAAATTCGCAATATATATTATTAAACGCGTTTTTAAATGACAAATATGTCAAGGTATCACCTGTCGATTATTGACATATTTGTCACTTTTATTAAACAGCCTAAGCGCGACAATTCTACAATTTTGTCAGTTTTTGACATATATATCGAATTGTCAGCTTTATTAAACAGGGCCCTGGAGTCTGCATTTGGTTGATGGCAATGGGCTTGCCCCCAATAGGTACCTGGGACTTATACGAATGTGCAGGCGTCCAGGCGAAATATTGGTGAGGTACGAAGTATAGGTACATCTCTGCCTATAATCCTTCTGGGTCTCTGGGATAACAAGCGTGATCCCTTTGCTTTTCTCAGTGAAGTGGCATGAAATTTGTATGAATATTTTAGAGACAATGGATTTATCTTCATAGTGAATTCACACGTTTTTGTATGAAATCTTCATAGACAATGGACTAAATCTTACTATCGATTACCAATCCGTTTTTCTACTTGGTTCTTATCCAATGCGACCAAGCTTTGAAGTCTAGGGCCTATGTTTGCTCAGTATTGTTTATTTACGACGTAGGTACATACCACAATCACCAATCGACATTATTATTTAATTGCAAAGTCAGTGTATGCAGGCACTGGTTTTTCAGCTGTAGGTAGCAGAATGTTTTAAAGGTTTTTATTACCGCATTCAGTCAACGTAAAGCTGCGACTACACGGCCAACTTTTTCAGCATTTTGCTGCTGGAGGTAGTGGAGCAATACGGAGCAATGTTGCAAAGGCCCTTAATTGCAAAGGTTCTTAATTTGACTTTTGGCTAATGCTAAGGTCTTGGGGAAAATATAAAAAAACTGCCGCTCACACATTCTGTAAAATAAAGCATATATTGCTCAACTTGCTATTGCGGTTAGAATTGCAGCCAATAATTGCTAGTGTAAGAGCAGCTTGTAATACGACTATGAAAAAGATGTAGGTACGAATTTATGTTCTATTCTAAGCTTATAATAGATTCTAAGTTATATTTTGCAGTGAAAAATTGATGGTGATCTGATAGTTATTTTCTGACCTCCAAAAAAGTTCTTTGACTTATTTTGAATAGTCAGTACCTATAAATCTTCCTCAATTTCATATTTAAATACGACTACAGTCTTAATTAAGAAAAAAAACTTATCTACTAACATGTTCTTATGGCGGAAGTGGTGTTTTTTTTTAATTAGTCTGTACAAAAAGTGTATTAATACTCCGTTTTTATGTTCCATGCCAAGCAAAAACATACAACACATACGAATTGGTCCAGTGTCTGTCTATCACAATCGATTTTCTCACAAACACTTTGACGTTCAAATTTGAAAAGTACAGATTAGAAGTACTTTGCCTTTGTACAAAACTCCGTCTCACATGCAGATGCTTTCAAATGAAACCCCTACTGACTCTACTAAACCTAGCACGCCAAATGCAATGCTGCAATGTTGCAAATGGGTCACACTTTCACGACCTGGAAGGAATACGTCTAATTACAAGTCACCCTGTATAATGACCAAAATAATCATGGATTTTGGTCACCGGTGAGCCCCTGGTCCTTCCCTGGAGAAAAATGATATTTAGTGATGAATTCTGGGAAATTTTCAAAAATTATTAAAATTTGTATTTTCTCGAATCCATGTATTTTCGCCTAGGCTTTAAGGGGTGCTTAATTGTTGCAAATGGGTCACACTTTCACGTCCTGGAAGGAATACGTCTAATTACAAGTCACCCTGTATAATCATGGCCAAAATAATCATGGGTTTAAGTCTATTGGTTTATTGAAATATTTTAAAACATCTCTCCAAATACCAACCATATTTCTGTCTTCAGTATATTACTTTCTTACTGAAAATTTGAACTATGTAAAATCAAAAACACACCTACAAACACTTGGATTTTATTTATATGTGCATTTTATCTCTGTTGAAAGACTGTCGATACTTTCAAAATATAATGATGAAAAAAGAGTAACTTTTATTGCTGAATCATTTTGAAAGCCGTTCATCATTCGGGATTTTGAGTTGTAAAGGCATCAAAACTTTCTCTGTTTTCGAAATCATCTTTTACGTACTTTATTTTTTACTACAAATCAGACTACTTACTTACTTAGGTTTTTTCATACACTTGAACTCATTACTGACCAGTTTACAAAAACTCTTTATGTGTTAAGTTTTTCTAATATAACCCAGATATTATTATATTCTTCTATGTACCTATTAGAGATTAACTGTTTTATTTGTACCACATGTGCGCTGATTAATATTATATGTATGCACTTTGGCATCTACAGCAGTGTGAATAAACAGGACCCTCGAAACGGTTTTCATGAAAATTCACGCTACCAGTTTATTTATTTATTTACACTTTTCGCACTCAAAACAAGTACAAAGGCGGACTTAATTACTGCCTTAGGCATTCTCTACCAGTCAACCAAGGGTGGTGAAGAGATTAGATGGCATAATATGTGCTCTGTTTGAGAGGAACAAAGATCCTCCACAATGTCCGCATAAATTCATACCGACTGGTAGCCGTCCTGATATCAAAAGGAAGCGTATTCCAAAGAAGAATTGACTGAATATGAAAGGAAGAATGATCAAACGCTGAAGTATGAGAAGGACAGAATAGGGCAAGATTGTTAGAAGAACGCAGATTCTTACTGTGTGTAGAACATAGATATTGGAAGTGAGACACAAGATAAGAAGGAGAAGTGGGAGAGTGGAGAAGGGAGAAAAGCGTGGTTAAAGCGCGCAAACTTCTCCTTTGGCAAATAGACATCCATTTGAGCTCAGACCTATAGCTCGACACATGATCGTATTTTCTGAGATTGAATATGAACCGGATACAATTGTTGAGCCGTCTGTCGAGCTTATCCAGCAAAACCGCATTCAAGTCAAAGTAGCACACGTCAGCATAGTCGATGATAGGGAAAATCAAACTCTGCACAAGCATAGTTTTCGTCTTGGCGGGCAAAAAGTTTCTCAGACGATACAGGGATTGCAAAGTACCGCTGACCCTCTGATTAACACTAGAGACCTGGCGTTGCCAGCCAATCGTCGAGTCAAGATGCAAACCGAGATCTTTCACAGTAGAGGAAATGGGTATGACGGTACCATTGAAAATAAGAGGAGGAAGAGAGCTAAGCGTCACCCTTCCCATCATGCGTGCAGTTTGAGGTGTTTACTGACAAACCAAAACTATCAAACCACTTTTTGATGACATCTAAATCTCGGTTTACATCTGTTATAGCGTCCGACAACCCTTCAACCCGCTCTTCAACCCGCTTTGCTGTATAAATTGAAGATCATCGGCATAAAGATGATAAGAACACCGAAGACAGTGAGTTATAAAATTAATGAAGATGGAAAATAGCAATGGAGAAAGAATACCGCCTTGTGGAACACCAGCATCCAGGTCGCGCCAACTCGATGAGCTCTCATCAACGCGAACCGACTGCTGACGTCCCCGAAGATAAGACGAGAACCATTCCGATCCTCGGACGAAACCATGAGATGAGCGAGGATAGAAAGGAGAATATCGTGGCTGACGGGGTTAAAGGCATTGGAGAAATCAATAACCAAAACGATAACCTTGTATCCTCCATCGCTTCTCTAACGTCACCAGTCACTTTAAGGAGAGCAGAGGCTGTACTGTGTCCAGTTGGCACCGCTTTGACAAGAGGTCTTATTTATTTAACAGTTTATGTACACACATACAAACAGATAAGAAGGAAGGAACAGAAAAATACATACAAAGTTGATGCTTATTTCTAAACAAATCTCTTCCAGCATACCTGCGATAGGAAAGTAGTCGATGTAGACAACGTGAGTAAGAGTAGAAGAGAAAAGAAAATACATAAAAACAGAAATAAAAACCAAACACTATTCACTAATTTAAATATAAACATACAATATCAATATACTTACATACATACATCTAAAATATATATAATGTAGTATAAAATAATAAATAAAAATATGCAACTATGACGAAGTGGAAAGATAAATAGATTTGTTGTCTTCTATTTTGGCATTGAATATAAAATAAATGATAACGTTCATCATTCCTTTCATTCATTCGTTCATCAATCAGTTACAAATAAAGAAAATAAAGTCGCTTTGACACTTTCGACAGGTTTCGGACATGAAGTCTCAGTGCTGCCACCTAGTGAACGTCATTTCAAATAACCCTCATTAACTTACATAGAATTCATGTCTAGCTCTAGACTTGGCTTAAAATTGCACGCTCCAATTTTTATGCTAATTATCATTTCTTAGCACTTACATTTTTAACCTGAAAAGACGCAAAAGTAGAATCAAGAAGTAGTATTTATTTTTAGAGCATTTTACTTTGTCTTTCATTCTACTACAAACGAAGAAAGTGTGTTTGATTAAAATCATGACCATGAATGAGAAATAGCTAAAATAAAAATATTTTATATGTATTATTTATTTTTAAATCTGGTACACCTACTTTAAAACGGTTATGCTTAATGTAATGTATATTTTCAGTCAATGGTTTTCCGCCAATACGGTATACCTACATTATATCTTCGTTGTACTTAATTTAAGATTCATATTGCCACAAAAACAACCATGTGTTTATTACTTTAATAATAATTATGTAGGTACCTACTTACTTACATTTTATTTAATAAGCATCGTATTTTTCCTTATTCATTATATTCCTCCTCCTTCCTTCCTCCTATTATATTTAAAAATAATATAATACAACAACAGACAGCACGCATAGTGAGGAGGTTCCTCTCTCTGTAGAGCCCTAGCTGACCACCAGCAGCTTGGACCGTGTTCCTGATGCCGATGGGACACAATTGTTTTTTATTTTTAAATGTTTTGGTTTTATGTTTTTTTAATAAAAATATTTATTAAAATGTAAGAGAAAAATGAAATAAAGGATAATAATATACAACAAAAATAAACTTCTAATTGTACCACTGCAGGGAAAACTTTCAGCAATAGCACTACGCTCGCAGCGTGTAAATGATTATAAACCATTATTAACTTTAGTCCAGGTTTCGTCACGTTTCCGTCACCGCGACCCCATGATGTCTAAGATTAACTTAGAAAGTACAGACGAAATTGAAAAGCCACGTTGGTACTAGCATCCTATAGTATAGTCTCATTATTTGTAGGATTATAAAAGAAAATGAAAGATTTTTTTATTTCTAGTACGGTGACCAGTTTTTTGCTGAAAACCCAAAAAAGAAAATGTAATTTAAAAATACTTTTTTCAATAAGTTAAACGCCCGCCCACCTGGTGTGGAGCCTCACCCTGAGGACTAAGTCTGTCTTAGTTATTAGGTACTTATACATAGTTTTAAGTTCATACTAATAATATAAATGTAAATATAATTGTAATGGATCTATGGGTGTCTGAATAAATAAATATATTAATTAATTATTAATTAAAAGTACAATACTGTGTAGGTACCTACTTTAACGTGAATCATATTATATAGCGGACCACTACGCGTCTTTGGGGCATACCCATTCACTTAGTCCTGCTGTGGTTGTAAAATCCCAATTACCTTTTTTTAAACTCCTTTAAAACAAATGACTCGTTAATGGTGTCACTCGAACCAACCTAAAAAAATTGCTATAACTCATTTTTAACCTAGAAAATACGATCTTTATCGATAACACGAAAATTACTAAAGCAAGCCGGAATATAGAGTCGTACCTACTAAATCACATATTCGTTCACAAAATGATCACGCTTTTTTATTCAAGTGTCGAGTATTTATCACGATGGCCGAATTTCTTTAAATTAATTTGCATATTATTTACCTGAAATGACAAGCCCGAGTCAGTCGTGATCGTGAGCACCCTGAAACAATCTTAGCTACAATAGTTAGCTTACGGAGAAGACCACGATCAGCATCTTGAAATTATTTTAATTAGAGTTAGATTTCAAAATTAAATTATTTTAATTATTGTTAGTTTTTATCCAGTTGTCAATCTAGATAAATAAATTGAATATGAGTTTTGTCTTTTATGTCCAATTATCTATATTAATTATTTTTGTCTCGTGAATCTTATTCCAAAATCGATCGATGGCTCCGCAGTTTAAAATTGTGGTTCTTCCAGACACCAATTAACAATACGTTTTTAGACATTGGTACTAGCAAATAATTAATGCTTGGAATTTACTATACATCCATTCATGGAGGTTGAGCAGACTGATAAAGCTATCTAGTAAGAAATCTAAATATGCGGTATCAAACAATACCATGATTTAATACACAAGGAGTTCTCCATTAATTGACCATAATGAATACTTACTGATAATTGCCCTGAACATACCAATGGAGATTGCTATTAAGTAATTTAAATTGCATTTATTCCATTCAAGCTAACAAATAATAAGATTATGTAATACAAATAATAAAGTATGTACTTTGAAATTGCATTAATTTGATATGCTACTTTCACTTAAACTCGCAAATACTAAAGATAGAAAGAGCCCTCTGCTATACCTAAAATCAAACATTTTTGAAAATCGAAGGGTTATCTCCAATAAAACTGTCAAGTGTCTAAGGCTTGACAGTTTACTTGACAGGTTAGACTCTAAGCAATAGAATAACGAAGGCCCTACCCAAATCATCATCAATCAATCCCTTACATAAAAAAAATCAGTGAGAGAATTCACGGGACAAAAGCTAATCTTAAATAAAACAGAAGAGTTCTTCTTTGAACTGCTTATCATACTGTTAAAGTCGACTTTGGGGTTACAGCTGAGTTAATAGATTAGATAGGACTTGGCCTCCCCAGAGTCCCCGCTATCGGTGGACATATGACCAGCTGAGTAATTTTTTTTTATTTAGAACCGCAAAATATTTTTACAGTCAATTTGGGATTTTTACAGAACGAACTGAAGATAATATATTATAGGTACAGTAGCGATCATAAGTCGCTAGGCCATTTCTCAAAGTGATTGACTGGCGGTTCGGTTTGACTTACGACTTTCTTCTATAAGTGGTTCCACTACTATACACGCACACACACTCACTTGGTTTACAACTCATAGTAGTTCATAATTTCAACCAGCAAAATGAATGACATGCTAGATCAATGGTTACGTGCTATGATATTATGTTTGTTTTCAGCGAGCCGAGGGTTCGAATCTCACCTGCGGATAATTTATATATTTTTTTTTTTAAATATTTAATTTAGTTTTTAATATTTAATATTTAGTAGTAGATCGATAATAATCATTCGTTTTTTGTTTCATTCGTCTTGTTCACATAAATAATAAAGTTTAGTAGGTAGCCCATAAAATACTTTACTTCGTTTTTTTAGGTCTACCTACTAATCATTTCGATTTCTGTGAGCTATACAGATCCTGTTCGTTACCGAGTATTCACATCTTAATATAATTTTGTTGGTTCGTGGTTATTGTTGGTGACGAGTATTTAAATCTATTAGCGTTGTGTTACTAGTGTTGTGGTTATTATTTTCAAAATGCAGTCAAACGTAAATATTGAAGCGAGATCAAATATTTTTGCGCTGCGTAAAAGTGGATATTTACACAAATATCTAATGAATCCGGACTAAGTGTGAGTGTTATTATCAATTATCATTTAAATATTTCATATTTTACTAAACATAAATCTAAATCAAAGGTAATGTTAATCCTTTTATCCAGAAGATGCCTTATTAAATAAAGTTTTAAATTCATTATGAGGTTTAATTCGATTAAATAATTATTATGTGAATTAAATTACAATGTTACCTATTCTTTGTTCTAGAGAAATACTGAGTCTTATTATCGAAGAGCAGCAGCGTTATATTATGAATACGGCTTCATACCAACGAGATATTTTTCTGAATGATTAAACACGTCAATAAGAACCGTCTGCCGTGCACCACCGGACACCAGCTAAAAGCCATTTTTACCAGAATGGCATTATCAAGAAAGTTTAAGTTTCGCACGAGAATAATATTTAGACTTCAACTGGGACACTCCTTTACTTATATTAACGTTAAAATATTAGGCAAACATCAACTTTCTGAAAGTGTATATAAAGTTCATTTTAGACCGGCTAGTACTGTTGAAAAAGTTATAAAACATATGAAGTTGTAGCGGAAACTGAACCTTATGTGTAGGCATTACAGTTGTTTTTCCTAAAAGTCGTGTTTGTTTACAGGTTTTGCAAATTAATTGCAAACGCAGATTAGATGTTTGGTTTTAATTATTAGACGGTGTAACTAAATATTTAGAAATATTAACATATCCGTAATTATTTAATGATCTTAAATTGAGGTTTAGTTTCAATCTTCTTTTCGTCAAGAAAATGAACACTTAAGCTATATAACCTCAATATAACATTCATGAGACGTTACATAAAAAACATGCATGAAGTCAACAATTTGTTTTGTGTTAAGTATTAGAATATCCTATCCTTGTTATGTTATTATGAATTGATTAAGTGGGTACCCACTAGCAAAAAATCTTTTAAGAATGGTTACAAGAGAACTTATTTTATCTAGGTAGGAATGTGACGTCACAATTCTCATAAAAGTTTGTTAATTTTATAAATGAATAAAACGGATAAACATTTTTGTTAAGTATCATTCAGCACGATTTTTTTTATTTCCACCTTTCAACACCGAAAAGATAAATAAAAAATCACATAAATAGTTAAATAATACAATAACTAATATTTAATGCATGAATACACTATAAATAATCAGAAAAATCTAAAAAAATACAAATTACTCCAATTAGCCGAAAAAGGCGAACAAGGTAAAGAATATCATTATATTTCTGTCCCATGCCATTACTTCCAATCGAGTAAAAACTTACAAAAAGTGTAATTCTACACGAGATTTGAACTCACGGCTCATAGTTTCTATCTGCACGCGCTTAACCGCTAGGTCAACTTGACTCAGATTGTAAAGTTGAAATTATGAAATACAATCACTTGAAGATGATTCATGTGTCTCTTGAAAATAGAAGGTCGTAAGTCAAACTAAACGTCAAGCGATTCCTTTGTAAGATAGCCTAGCGACTTTTGCTCGGCACTGTACCTACGTATTGCGATCTCCAATTCATGTTTGTTCTACTTTTCCTTACGTATACGTCGATAATAGCTGACAACATTTCTCATTTCATTATATCATTGTTTTTCAATCAGCTATCTCTGAATTGTGTGTTAATTTTATAAAGTTCCCACACTTCTATCACCTTAGATCATTGACACCGCTAGTAAAGCGTATTGTTAGCACAATAAAGTCAAGATCGAGCATCGGTAATACCCGTCATAAATTATGTATATGCAGTAGTCACTGCCGTTGTGAGAATTTAATTATAAACTTGATTTTTTGATTGAATCCAGTGGAAATTATGAACATAGCGCTAATTTGTGATCGTAGATGTACCTTTGCGATAACACTTTTACAGTAATAAATCACATTTACTATGCCTACAAATTTCGCTGTCATAAAATATAAGTCTTAACTTTATTTGTTGGTCACAAACGAGAAATAGAACGCAATTATTTTAACTTTTTCGATCTTCGGAATAAAAACAACAATTAAAAAACACGTTTAACCAACAACCTCTAATTAAGTACCATCAAAGTCATTGAATTTAAGTTGACTGAGACGAGTCGTCATTTTATTATAGTGATGTGACCTTAGTCTTTCACTATAAAGCATTTGGGCAACCTCCAGGCCAGACGGTTTCGTTTTTTAGGCGCATAATTAATTAGATAGGTAAGTATATGATTAGTGAGGGCGTGCGATGCGAACATGCAGACACTAACAAAGAATGCATATTTTAATTGTTCACTATCAATCTATAAATTGCCTATATGGAAACAAAATGAAATGTATCAAAATCGATGTACAGAATTCAACCCTGTTTGAACTTTGTAGACGAGCTAACTACTTAGTAAATAACGAATACATGCCAATAACAACAAATTACTTGTTATTGAGTTATGTTTAGTTATAATAGATACGAAATTTGTTTAACAAATCAGGTTTATAATCTGCATTCCAAACAATATGTGCCCGTGCGGTCACAGGTTCAAAATCAGCGAGTGCGAGTGTCAGAGGGAGTGCCGAGGCGAGCGGTCGTGCAGTGGCGAGCTGTCGAGTCCATCGTGTAAATAAAACACGCTATTCAAAGGTACTTGCGCGCTCTAATAACCTACCTAGTAACTGAACCACAGGCGAGCGATTGCGACTCGCTCCTCGGGGTCAAGACAGTTCACTGCCAGCTCTGTGTGAAGCCAGCGAGGGTCATTGCCGCCACACGAGGCCCACAAGCAGTCAGGTACACGTATGTCTATTCTGCATGCCGACCATGTTTGACGGGTGATCCACGAAGAAATGTCTGATTGATTGACACCATGCCGGTTTTACTTTATTATACTCTCTCTCTTGCACTAAAATTAAACCACTATCCTTACTGCTCACCCTATGAAAATCACGTATGTTCTACGCACAGTAGCGAAACTCTAAAACGGTTTTTTATTGTATCGGTTTTTTTTACATTTTTAAAAGTGGTTTCACACAGCATTCAGTTTTGGATTTTTTCAAACTTTGTGTTGACCTTAAAACAAAAAAGTGGTTTTATAAATTTGTTTAATTTATACAAGTGAAATCTTGCAAGATCTTGGAGTGAATTAAGATTACCAAAAAGCCAAAAACTGACGCCCTCCATTTTTAAACAAATGATTAAATTACATACTTAGGTATTTACTGTATTTTTTTTTATTTAGCAGTTAACGACATTCATATCATTCAACTTATCGCGTTAAAGTACAATAACAATAACACAAAGTAAAGTAAACATTTATTTGAACACAATTTACTGACTTATTCTAAAACTAACGACCCGCCCCTGTTTCGCACGGTTTTTAGGACTTGCAAAACATTGACATTTCTTTATTAGATGTAAGGTTTATATCAATATATTACGTATAAATAAACCTTCCGGCATAAATTCTCTAAATTATGGTGAAAACCACATCCCAATCCGTTGCGTAGTTTAGAAGAACAACGCGGTCACACAGACAAACACGTGTACTGAAGGACAAACAAACTCCCTTACCATATTGTTTGTATGTATTACATTTCGTAAATATCTTTAGAATTCAATATATGGAACTTCATTTTACAAACGTGACGAAAATGCACAAAGTTCTGCTTAAGTACATTTTTTGGATAACAACAACTAAATGTAAATATGTAAATGAAATGATTTCAAAATTATGAATACTTTTGCAACGTGCTTTTAAAACGTAAAATCTGTATTTAAAATTTTAAAGTGAATAAAAGAATATACATACTTACGTATATAAACATGCCTTCTTCCCATGGGGGAAGGCAGAGACTATAAAAGAATATCGTATCTGAAAACTAATAGTTCTGCGAACAGTAGACCACAAACTTTTTTGCAACAATTAATAAATAACTAAATAAAATCTGAAAATTATTTTAGGAAATCTCTACCTAGTTTTGTGATGAGGAGGTGCCATATGCTCCTTCAATCCCTACGACCAAATCCACTGATAGAAATCTAAAACTGAGCAATCTACTGCATTTTGAGGAGCTATTCTGCTCATCATGCCGAAGATCCTCATCAGATGTTTACCAATTTTTTATTCTTAAAGTTACTAAGTACCTAACAAATAAAAAAAATACCATCGAAATCAAATATCATAAGGCGAAATATCCAGTAGCCCCTTTTATGGAGGAAGTACCCAATCAAAAAGCCCCGACGCTAAAAAAAAAACTATGAAGTTATAAAACCTGTGTACCAAAGTTCGTCTAGATCTGTTGTAAAATACTACGACCTGTAGAGGAGTACCAACAAACTGACAAACGAAAGCAAATTTTGCTAAACATGAAGCAGAGACGCTTCTTTCGCTCGGTCAATAAGTTAATGTCTAAATAATTATACAAATGTCTAATATAATAAAAATTACAAATTCCGAGGCAAGCAACTAAGTACCTACATACTCAAATAATATTATAATTATGAGTAATTATAATAAACGTCTGGTAACCTGATTTCATTCGTTTTGTTCCGTTTGTTAAACAACGAACTGAAGTTTTGTAGTAATTATTTCCTGTTGTTTGAGGGTTATTTAAATTTTGAGTAAATGTACCTGATAATTTTTATTAATTAATTTTAATTTCTTTGCACCACCCCAATTCCATAACACTTTCTATCACAACTATGATGGATGTTGAAGGAAATGGGCAAACTGGACACGCTCGTGTCATCATAGACCCCACCCCATCCATCGCTTTCCATGGCGAGATCGAGGTCAAGAGCAGACTCATTCATAATAAAAAAAAACAAAACTATACTTCTGATATTTTATAAATTCGTCTGTTCGACAATGTTAGTATCTAACGCAATGAATGTTGTTGAATTGTTAAAAAGAAAGGCATCGCCATTGATTGTGTGTTACGCAATTATCCTGCAGGTTATACGGTAACATCTCGTTTCTCGTGACTCTCGCCCGCATTCCCGATTTTCGGGAACTGAAGTTGAACCAATAAGTACCTAAAGTAGGGTTTTGGTGCTCAAGCATCACGTACCTACAACCGTACAAGTTAGTGTTCTCCCTCTTTACTCTCTACTTGCTCCTGTTTGTGGCCGAACAAAGACTTTAACGTCTTATCTGTCATGAACATAATTACTTCATATTTAACGTTGTTAACAAAAGGTATTTTTTTACATTGTTATCCATAATAGCGATTGGTTTGATAAATAAGTAGTCTGATGAGTGCCTGCATGTAATAGTTACTTACACACGGCTGTGTAATATAATATAAGTAGGCATTCGCGTTTATACGCGACAGTTGCTTTGGGACTTTGGTAAATCAATGTGAGTACCTCAGTTTTATTTATATATTTTTTCCTTTATTACATTTTCATACTTTTAAATTACATTTTTAAATGTTTTTTTTTTTCAAAAAAATATAAAAAATAGTAATTTTCTTTTTATAAATACTTACTTACGTATTAAAAAAAAAAAAAAAAATTGTAGAACTTACAGTTTGTTCACTTGTTTATTTCATAGGATTGTTATAGATTTCGCAAATAAGTAGCAAGGAGGCATTAATTTAAATCAGCTTTCATTTAACATTTTTATTTTTTTAAATAGGAGCAATCAGTTTCTTTTTTTAATCAAATTAATTAATCACAACTAAAAGAGTTTTTGCGAAAAACAATTATGTAGAAACGATTTGTATGGTCAAAATGGCCAATAGGATTAATTTATTATTTAACAATACAATTTTTTTTTTATTTGGTTGGAATGACAAGAAGTATTTTTCTTAGTAAATTATAAAATCTAATAGACATTAAAAAAAAAACAGTTTGTTTTTCAAATCCTTAATTCTTGTATCAGTAGGTACATAACCGATTAATCACACTATAATAGATATGAGAAAGTTACTTTCTCATAACTTGTAGATCTGATCTGGCTAAGACACATTCTCCCTTTTTTTGTTATTGATTTGAACAGCAGACGAGTATCGGAAATGATTTTGTAGTAATGTAGTCTATAGCGGATTATTCATTAAAGAGTTGGCAGACGGACCGTTTTTGTTTCGTGAATAGTGTACCAGCTAGTTAGATTTTATTTAATTAGAGGTGAGATACAAGTTCGCAGCTCGGTAAGAATGAAATAATATAGGCTCGGTTATACAGGGTCAAATAGCTAGCGAAACTTCATAGACGTGATGTGTATCGATATCTAAACATGAACAAACAAAAAATAAATTCATTTGATGACTTTTTTTAGGGTCATCAAACGCAGGTAGTGTAGTCACTAGACATATCAGTTTTTAAAATCAGTTTTCTTTGTGTAAACTTCACAGGTGATGGGTATATTATTTATCTAAACACGATAAAACAAATAAAACAGATTTTGTCAACTCATATTTCAAGTAATAAAATAAATCGGTCAAGTGCGAGTCGAACTCGCACACGAAGGGTCCCATACCATGTCGTACAAGATTTAACACTATGCATTTTTGTAATACTTTCGTAAAGGTAACAACAGAGGCGCTATAAAAAAACATAATAATTTAAAAATTGTCTAATTTTAATGAAAAAATGTTGTTGTGTTAAATTATAGGTGTAGAAGTTTATTTCATTTATTTTAGTAACATGCATTAACTAAAGTCAAAGTTATTTATTTGCTACTAACATAGTATTAGTAGGTATAAATAGGTATATGTGGTAGGTAAGCAGGTAGATATGTAGGGTAGGTAGGTTAGGTTAGGTAGCTGTTAGGGTAGGTAGGTAGGGTAGGTAATTAGGTAGAAATTGGTAATTAGGAAAGGTAGGTGCGCCGTAGAGTAAGTAAGTACTTAGTGCTAACCGTGCGAAGCCGGGCCGGGTAAAGCTAGTTACTTACAAATAAAAGGATTTCTCTTGCTACATCAGACTATATTGTACAAAATAGAATGTAAGTAGTACGCCAAATTTTAATTACAACATTCCGTCAATACAGGTATTTATTTACGTTATTTTTGATAGTCATAATTCTAATTCAAATTCAAATTCAAAAGTCATTTATTCAAACTAGGCTGAGAATCAGCACTTTTCGAACGTCAAAATTACATAAGACAGTCCCCCAAAAACGCCCGCACTTCACCACTTCCTAGTGCTTTTGCTGGAAAGAAGAAGAAGTGGCGCAACAAACTCCCCAGCAGCGCAGCTGTCTGTTCAGTTACGAAAAAAAACTTGATTCTATACAATAGTATGCAAATATTTTACATTACTCAACACAAAACATTAAATAAAATATATTTGCCATAATGACAGCTAGCACACGCCAATGTACCAACAAAAAAAATTATCTAAATCTAAACTCAAGCGAAAATAAAAACTAAAAACGTAAACAGAACTTAATACCCGAATTATAAAGCCTCCTGGCATATAGGGCGTGCCCGCTTACATTATATACATACAGCATACAGAAATCTATTATTTCTTACTTATTATTTTTACACATCCCATCGGACTATGAGAGTGAGGGAAGATAGAGTGCACTCGTGTCTGCGCATACACTTGTGCACTATAATATCTCCCACGCCGAAGGCTAGTCTCCATTGAGATTGGCCGCCGTGGCTGAATATTTTTACACAAATAAGTTTTCTCAATATGAAATTGTATCCACAACGGTTTAAGGTAACTGAAAAGTACCCTGTATGTACCACCATTCATTTCAATGTTACTGAATATTATTGTCTATTGGAGTGTAGTTTTAACATGAGGTACACACATCAACACCGTCTAGGGATACTTTGAAAAAAGTCGATGAAGTTCTTAAACTCAAAAAATACTGGCCGGTTTTAAAATCTTTTGAAGAGAGCTTATTTTGTAGACCTTTTTGGATGATCGAAATTTAAATGATCGAAATAGTATATGCTGCCATGATAGTAGGTACTTACTAATTCCATGTCATTACTCCGACTAGTAAATAGTTATCTGTGGAATTTATATCGCATAATATTAGCATGAAATACTAAATATTATTTTTAAGTTGCAGTAAATCGCCCATATTATATAAAATACGTTATTAATCGGCGTTTTTAGTATTTGTTGACTATAAACAGTATATGGTACATGATACACACAAGTTTCAAATTCCTAATTTGTTTAGTTGTTGAGATAGAGCTCGTACAAAAATGGTCTAAAACAGACAACTTCTACGGCCCCCTAATTCATCATTTTTGAAGATAAAAACAAATAAAAATTATATTTATTTTCTACTTGATGAGCTCTAGACAATGATACCCCACATGCCAGGGTCAGATATTTTTTTTTCAAAATTTAATTTTATTGTATGGCGACCCCCCTTTAATTTTTAATTTTATTATTTGTTGCTCTTGCGGCAATAGAAATGCTCAATTTGTGAAATTTTCAACTGCCTACCTATTACCGTTCATGAGATAGAGCTCGCTGACAGACAGACGGACAGCAGAGGCTTATGAATAGGGTTCCGTTTGTCACCCTTCGGGTACGGAACCCTAAAAACCAGCAGTCGTTACCCCAAAAAAAAACATAATTTTTTTTATTTTGTTGTTTGATATCGATACTGTAGTGGTTACACCGCCACATACGAACTACGCAACGGAGACATGACGTCACTCAATTCCTGCATCGCGCAGTTAGAGTTTACCGAGCGAAAAACATAGATAAGACTATCCGAAATCAACATATGGGCAGCTGCCCGCCAGACATAACAATCCGTCTGGTTGGAGGATCCTCCCTTTTCTATGGTGGATGAGTGAACTTTACACCCTGTTCCTCATACCCCTAAAATACCAATCACGTCTGCGGAGTTTCGCTAGCTAATTTAATTTGACCCTGTATATTAAGTTTGTGGTTTTCTCCTAACTACCTAGTTATTCTATCTACATGTATTTAAATTTAAAAAGCAATGTTTAATAACAATTCTCATCCAATAGCCGTAGATACCTACAGTACGACACAACTTAGATGTAGCATCGGCAAAATTCGTAAAACCGATCACCAACCGACCTGAGTGCGCCTTCAAAATCACCAATCGCTATTACTGCTTTAGGTGAAAATGATCTTTCGAAAACGCAATAACTTGTAAAGTCATATAGCCAAATACATTCGTAAAATTGAAATGAATTAATGAAAATTTTCAAATCTATGCTACATCTAAGTTGTGTCGTACTGTACTTATATTTAGTAACCTATTCCGCTTAATCATTCCTAAAGGGTAAAAAAAAACCCTGGAAATATTCAACACGTGTTTCACCTCTCAACGAGGTATCCTCAGGATGACGATGGACTTGTCGCGAACCCGAACACGGCGTGTTCAAGCCTCTCAACAAGGCATCCATCTAAGGATGCCTCGTTGAGAGGTGAAATACGTGTCGATTTCTGACAGGGTTTTTTATGACTGTTTAGAAATAGATAAGCGGAGTTACTAATTAATATATCTACGTCTATTGTATACTTAATTGTATTTAGGCACGGTCACGTCTGAATCAATTATAACTAATTTAACAATTTTCTCGACCTCTACGTATACCAAGCCAACAACAAATGAAGGCGCAAGGATATTGACTGTCTTGTCCAAGTCTCTATTTATAACCAAATGTCAATCTGCATAATATAAATAAGTACTAAATACGTAGCCTATTTTAAACTTCACGACCTACATACTTTCCGTTTGACTCTATTTAAAGCCAACGATAATGCCATGCTTTATAAATAGCCAGCTTTATATTATGTGTCTCAAAGTCTTGGAATCACAGCAAAACTAGCAATAGACTTATTTCCTGGTGGTCTACGACCCCGAGAAAGAATGTCTCAACAGTAGGTACCAATCCGTGCCTAACGAGAGCCTCCTCAGCTCTTGGCTAATGTGGTTTATGAACTTTATGACCTACTGGCTGCACCCCGCGGTTTCACAGACATAAGTGTGAATATCGGAATAAAAGGTATCATATGTCCTTCAGTCATGGTAACAAAATTCATCATTCAGCTGTTTTAGCGTGAAAACAAACAAAGATACAAACTTTCGCATTTATAATTTTACTGGGATAAATTAGGATTCCTCATTATGAATAACAATAATTCACTTAACGCCCTTGACTGCAATGACTGATGGCACTATAAGTAATCGCTGAGTCAACATCCTACATGTCGACACGCCTACGCGCCTGTCAAGATACTTGGTGTCTTTATCTTTCTTGGCTTCCACAAAATCCTCGTCATGTGAAACTGAACAATCATTATTGTGAGACGAAAACGATGTATTACATCAATCAGACTTTTTAGTGACAATAATCCTGTAAGTGACGAAATTATCAATATAACATAACATTACATCACGCCTGTAATCCCGAGGGTTAGGCAGCGGTGTAGGTACCTATAGTATACCCACATTTCGCCAGTTATGTTTAAGATCCATGTAATAAGGGGCGAGCCTATTTGCTATCAACCGGGCACAAATTCCATTGAAAAACCTAATAACACTTTGCCCGACCTGGGAAACGACCCCGTGACCTCATGCTCAGTAGTAGTGCTTGCGTCCACTAGACCAACGAGGCAGTCAAAATGATGATCAAGTTACTTACTTATATTAATGTTACTTTTATTCTTTTCAGATAACAAAATGAGGGTGCAATGGGGAGTGTTCGTAGCTGTATCGCTATGGAGCGTCGTAAGCGGCCCCCTGACGAAGGCAGACGCTTCCGACGTGCTTGATCCAATGGTCTTTCAAGTGGAACAGAAGCGAAATGAGAGACTTTCAGAGCCAATTCCAAAGGTAACTTACAATTTATAATTTCTTGCTTCTTCTTTCTTTTTCCTGTGGTTAGTGCCGAACCTGGTGTCAGAGTATTTATGCCGCCAATGGGCCTCTGACCTGGCTAACTGGCTTCACATGTCATCGAGAAATATCTCTCAGGCATGATGTTTTCATCGGCATCGGCCCTAGCGGACCCCGTCAATTGTGCTGACATCTCTTTGGGGCTGGTCCTTATCGGACGGCGAGCTATCCATTGCTCTCCGTCCACTAGCCCACGCCTACGGTGGCCGGAAATCGGAACGTGAGGGCGCAACATTTGTCTCTCCCTCACGAGTCACGCGCTCCGCCTCCTCCTTCGCGAGCATTACTGCTTCGCAGAAGGTGACAGCTTGCCATGCCCTCTCGCTCCATACCATGGCCTGGATCAAGGCCGGATAAGTTGTCGACCTAAGTTATACATATCGCCCATATCGACAGTTCATTTTCCAAGGTTATGGAGTTTATAGTGTTAGTACCTGGGCTACCGAGGTCTGCTCTCGTGAAAATAGAGAATGCTCATTTAATAGTATAGGAAAGTTAATTCTAATTCCATACCGCCATACTATGATATAACATACTAATTCCATGCTGCCATGATATTGATAGTAGGTACTTACTAGTTACATGCTGCCACGATAGTAGGTACTTACTAGTTCCATGCTGCCACGATAGTAGGTACTTACTAGTTCCATGCTGCCACGATAGTAGGTACTTACTAGTTACATGCTGCCACGATAGTAGGTACTTACTAGTTCCATGCTGCCACGATAGTAGGTACTTACTAGTTCCATGCTGCCACGATAGTAGGTACTTACTAGTTCCATGCTGCCACGATAGTAGGTACTTACTAGTTCCATGCTGCCACGATAGTAGGTACTTACTAGTTCCATGCTGCCACGATAGTAGGTACTTACTAGTTCCATGCTGCCACGATAGTAGGTACTTACTAGTTCCATGCTGCCACGATAGTAGGTACTTACTAGTCCCATGCTGCCACGATAGTAGGTACTTACTAGTTCCATGCTGCCACGATAGTAGGTACTTACTAGTTCCATGCTGCCACGATAGTAGGTACTTACTAGTTCCATGCTGCCACGATAGTAGGTACTTACTAGTTCCATACTGCCTCGATAGTAGGTACTTACTAGTTCCATGCTGCCACGATAGTAGGTACTTACTAGTTCCATGCTGCCACGATAGTAGGTACTTATTAGTTCCATGCTGCCACGATAGTAGGTACTTACTAGTTCCATGCTGCCACGATAGTAGGTACTTACTAGTTCCATGCTGCCACGATAGTAGGTACTTACTAGTTCCATGCTGCCACGATAGTAGGTACTTACTAGTTCCATGCTGCCACGATAGTAGGTACTTACTAGTTCCATGCTGCTATGTAATTATTCTAAGGTATCATATTCTTGTGAAAATTTTCCCAGATATTATACGGGGGCGAAGAATTTTCCTAGATTGATTTTTCGCCCCCGTTAACCCCTATACTGCAACTTTCATCCGTTTTCGAGAACGTATACGAGTATGTACAAATATTGCTCGTTTATATGATTATAATAGCGAATCAATTCCAGCAACATGTTTATACAGTTATTTATTACGTAGCATAACATCGCGCGTTTTTATAGGCAGATGTGTACCTATAGTACATCCACATTTCGCCAGGTAATAAGGGGCGATCCTATTGTCATCAACTGGGCAGAAATCCATTATTAGATTATTGGATTGATTGATTAATTGGGATGATTTATTATTATTGGCGTTTATTTGAACGTCAATCCTTTTACAAGTGTGGCGTTTAACATAACTTCCAATATTATGGGTTTTATGTTGATGAATACAATTTCAACCTCCACTTTATCAAATTGTGATCGCTGGCCCATTTTTCATTAGTGGCTTCTTGTATTTTGATTATTCGGCATCATTTTCGTAACGAGCGCCCTCGAAAACCATGACAGCCATCTTGAACTTTGTTTCAATTAATAGGACAACCCCTCCTTTTCCTCATGCTAATTTCAATGACAAGGAAAAACATTTAGTTTTAATTAGTCAAGTCGGTTACACAAAAAACTACACATCAATTAAAAAAGGTGAGAACGTAAATTCAAATGAATGAAACGGCACCTTAAGCCGATGTTGCTATGATAAAAATCATTTGTTTTTAATATCTTCCTACATGTGTCTGTCGTCACGAGAAAATGAAGTATTAAAGTGCCTTTTTCAAGTTTACTCGTGCTTAGCTGCCATGTTAGACACTTGTATGAGGTCAGAACTGTAGACAAATCTGGACAAACCGTGAGAGAGAAATAACCATGCCAATTATTTTTTTAATAATCCTTTTTTATTTCAACAAAAAGCTCTTAACAATATCCATACAACTAAAACATAAAAAGGCTTAATACAAAACTCAATATTTCAATACTCTGACCACTGACTCCTAAACTAGGTAAAGGTTCCTGTGAGTTAGGAGTCAAAAATTACAGCTTTCTAGTACTAACAGTCTCTGAGCTAAGCCGTGGGCAGACGGACAGACAGACGGACATGGCGAAACTATAAGTGTATGCGGCATATATACAAGAAACCAAAATCAAACAAAATAATATTCACTGTAACGACAATAAACGCAGGTCAGTGGAAATAATTAAAAATACAATAATTACAAAAAATATTAACCATCAAATTAACAATTTAATTACAGTTTAAAAATGCTTAGAACGTTTGTTGTTAGTTTAAGTGCAAGTGTCAAGTTGCAGAATGCTTATAACGAATATAATAATATAATTTTCATTATTTTAAAACGACTTTCATTTTAACTGTACTCTTGCCCATATGCGAATTTGCCATTATAAGAATTTGCCCATATGAGAATTTGCCGTTTTGAGAAGTTGCCCTTTAGCGAACAAAGGCTTATAAAGGCATTGCGGTAGACTATTTAACTTATAATAGCATTTGCCAAGCCTTAACAAACTCGAGTACATTCGTTTTTATATCTCGGTCCTATAGTTCGCTACAAGACTGACCTTTAAAATAGCATTTCACAAGCGTAGATATTCTCAAGAGCATTTTCTTTTATAACTCGGTCTTAAAGTTAGCTACAAGATTTTTTTTAGTACACTTTTAGGAATAAGTCTCCTATAATATTGTTTACAGTAAAACAAAATAATACAGAATATATTTTGATCCCATAATAGCATTTTGTGAGAAAACAAGATATTATAACATACTTAGCTGAGATCACTATAAGTTTGCGCCGTTTTATTTTTCTCAAGACTCTTTTAAGTCTAGTAGTACTTAGTAAGTGCGCTATTTGATCAAAAAAGCTTATAAGCTACTAGACCTATATTAGTAAACGTCAGCAATTTTGTTAAGATTCAGTTGTTCCCCTTCTTCTTGAGAAAATAAGTTGATCATGAATTTAAGCGATTGAAAACGATTGAAAAGGAGTGGTGGTTACAGGAGAAAAGAAAATAACACAAAATGCCTATTAGTCCAAGGCCATCTCATATTTGTCAGTAAACTCAATGAATATTTGGTCAAAAACAGTCGACATCAAGAAATACAACCATCTTGTGAATTAAATCCATAAAATGAAAATTTTGCATTAGCAGGCATATTTCAAGGGAACTCTAATTTGTTTTTAAATGGAGGCAAATTATCTGGAATGAAACTACTACAATTTACCTACATTGGTTCTACAAAGTACTTAATGAAGAGCAATTTCAAAACATGGCGAATATTCATAAGAATTGATGAAATATTTTATTTACAAAAATATACTAATGAGCAATTTTTCGGAGGGGATTGTGAAACTAACTAAATTGCGATACATATTTACAGATAAAATTACTTCCCTATGAATTCATACACTATATTTGCAATAAATATTAGTAATTAATGATCTACAATAATACAAAATAATATTAAATAATAGAAACTTACGTTTTCTATTAAGTATTTACCATAAAATTCACCAGCCGAAGCAACAACAAAGATAACTTCTATTAAAATATACTATAACTAGTAACTAAGCATTATTACTAGTGCATTATAGATTGCTTTAGTAAGATATATACTTATGTCAGATACTAACAAGAGCGTTTGTGCTTATTATTGTTGACGGCACGGTTGGCGCAGCGGTCAAGCGATTGACTGCTGCGCTGCGTGTCGCGGGTTCGAATCCCGCACGGAACAAATATTTGTACGACCTACAAGTAGTCGTTCCGGGTCTGGCTGTTCGTGTATGTGAGTTTAAATGTTTGTAAACACACCCACGAGCCCACGATACAGGAGAAAATCATAGTGGGGCAACGTTTTAAAAAAAAAAATTGTGTTGTCACATATCATTATAGAAGCTATTGCGCTTCGTCAAGTATATTATAGGGCTTAGTAACATTTTAAAAGTTGATTATAGGATAGTTATAGAAATAAACGCTCCTATAACTGCGCCCATATCCAGCTTTGTAGCATGATACAAGTTTCTTATAAGTGAATATAAAAGTAGTCTTGAGATCGTTGTAAGTACTGATTTTGCTAGTTGGGGATATATCGTCAGGTATAATTCAGTTACTAAATCGACCATACTGAATCATCTTGTGAGGTGTACACCAATTGACCCAGCGGTCATAGTACCAATTTAACCAATGGAAAACAGTGCAATTATAGCAGGGCGTAGCGTTTCTATACAACTACAAATTTTAATAGATATATCTAGGTATATTTCGTCAAAGTAGAATTTATTTTTTGCTTAGTTTCTTCCTTAATTATATTTTGAGAAAATATCATTAAGTAGGTAGCAATAAAGTGAATATTACGAATTTTACCAAAGTGAAAACATCACATTTTCAAGGGGTATCTATGAATAATCTATATATGCTAATTAATAACTACTTTAAGCTTTCATTATCTAAGCAAGATATCACATCATAATATTGGAACCATGAACTTTCCCTATAGACCGGTATCAAAATAAGGATCCTGGCTGGTCCTAAGAGGCGACTTCAAACTCAAACTCAAGGATTCATTTCAAACAAACCAATTACAAGTACTTTTGGATTATCAAGGGGTCGGTCAGTCAGAAAGATGAAGCTAGTTACTTGCCCATTCCAAAGCGTAATAGAAGTTCCTATGGAGAAGGACAGACAACAAACTCCACGGACACTCTTTTAAATCAGAATATTATTACATTGGTTACATGTACACTTAGTATAAGTCCCAATAGGTATACAATGTGCAGACAATAATACGGCAATAAATGAGAACACTGGTTGTCAAACGTAGTACGTAGTGTAGTGAATTGGCGACAATGGGTTTTGCCAATCTTTGAATAGCTTAGACTAAACTAATGAATATCTTAGATTTTTCCTTTTTTTTTTTTTTTTTTGGGTGGGAAATCGTCAAATGACTTCTCCCGCTCTGGGCGGAGCGGAAGGGCGTGTCTGAAGACTTTTACTGACTAAAACCCACCCGTGTTCCTTCTCTTGCCTAGACCGGGGCCACGGTTTCCCCTAAGGACTTATCCGCAACCCCAGTGGTTCGTATGCAGCCTGAGAATGTCATTAGGTAATTCGGGCTGGTAGACGCAACTCCACGTCAAAGCGCGTATTTTGCGTAGGTACGGGTGGGAAAATTGGCTACTCGATCCACCCCAGCTCCTCAAAGAAGGCCAGCAACACCTTGAAATTGCCATTAATACAGTTTAATTTATTGTCATATTGTCGCCTCCACCTTGTATCTATATGTTCTTCTTTGTTGTGGTAGTTAAGCATATTAATAGGTAACGTAATTTGATCGACTTTTGTATTGAATATTACAGTGTTACTCGTATGACTAAGTAACGATACTAACGTAATCGCGCCACATGGCGTTAAACTCTATTTATTATCTTGGATTTGCATACTATTGACTATTTCCACATAACTTTAGGTAGGTAACACAATAATAGTTAGGTGCAACAATTTTCTTTTGCGACATGTTCGAATAAGGAAGGTTTATCTTTATTCTCTATTATTTTTAGGTTTCAGTAGCCAACGAGGAACCATTATAGTTTCCTGTATCTGTCTGTCTGTCCGCGGCTTAGGTAATTGGCATGGCTGTAATTTGGCATATAAGTATACATATTAATCACGCAGACAAAGTGGTAAAATAAAATCATAAGAAAATATGTTTAGGGTCAAGTGTCCCCCTCCCTACCAGCTAAATGGTTTTTTTGGATATTATGTTTAAAAATTCACGGCATTAGTATTATCACAGCTACGAAGGCTCTACAAATTAACGAGTAATAATCGACCAGCTTATATTATTTTGCAGTTGCAAAAACATGAACATGTTTTTAAACTGCAATGTTAAGTTTGTTCTTGGGATAAATTCGTCACAACTACGGAACCCTTCACTGTGCGTGGTCCGACACGTTTAACTATGCTGAGAAAATGAGGCTATTGTATTTTGGTTTATTTTCGTTATACTTCAAAAAACGCTATAAGTTAACATTAATTACATTCAAACATTGAGTTGTGTCCTTCGGCCTCAATCGGGATCATCCTAAGTAATATTATAAATGCAAAAGTGAGTTTGTTTGTTTGTTTGTCGGTTACGCTTTTATGCTAAAACGGCTGAACGGATTTGGATGAAATTTGGCACATGGGTAGACCATGACCTGGAGAATGATATCAGATACCTTTTATCCCGGTAGTATGTTCTCGTGGCATAATTTCCGACCTCCACGCGGGCCAAGCCGCGGGCAAAAGCTAGTTTAAACGTAATTTGATTCTAGCATCTTCCGTTTTCGTGTCACATCTATATAGGTATTTGCAACTATCTCCTTCTTGACATCACGATGATGACGTATTTCCGCCTGCGTTCACCAGGCTGGAGCGCGCCAAATCGTTCATTGGCGTCCTGTTTTCGGACGGTTCACATCAAAATTTTAAAGTTAACGCTTGTTAGCGTTCGATATTCTTGGAAAAGAATAGTTATAATTGAATTCTTAGAAAATTATAGTTATAATTAGTTTATTTTTGTGAACTCTGTTACCGTTCGGTATAAGTATGCTCAGAAATATAAAATATTAAAAATTGTTTTTAAAAGTGAATTAATTGAAATGTGATAGTTTAGTTAAAATTGTTTAGAAATTAGATTTTCTTATGATGGCGGATAGAGTCCAGGCGACTAGTTGTAAAGAATCTGATTCGTTAAGTTCCTCAACCTCAAGTGATCTCACAAATACTATCGTCGAACACCAGGAATGCACGTTCGCTGCATGCTGGTGGTCAGGATACCCGTTGAGCCGTGGGTGCTGGCTAGCTGTGTGACTCGCCTCACGAAAGCTTGCGGGAGTGATGATGAAGTAGTTGCACGAAGGCTGCGTTGACGTTCATTCTCGGGATCACCAATTTAGTGGTATGAGGAACAGGGTGTAAAGTTCACTCATCCAGTGATAGAAAAGGGAGGATCCTCCGACCAGACGGGTGTTATATCTGGCGGGCAATACTGCATGCCCGTAAGTTGATTTCGGATAGTCTTATCTATGTCGTTCGCGCGGTAAACTCTAACTGCGCGATGCAGGATTTGTGTGACGTCATGTCTTTTGCTGAGTAGTTCGTATGTTATGTGGCAGTGTAAGCGCTACAACTTTTTCATGAAATCGTGACATTTGAAAACCACCCCGTGTTCCTTCGCACATTAGCACCGGGGGATAAGGGGGCACTTAAGCAGTCTTCAATGCAGCCCCCGACTTTAGCAATTAACCTAACCGAAAGTACTATAGAGTAGGGAACGTCGTGGTGGCACGAACGGTTCGCGTATTGCATATTAAGGCTGCCTGTCCACTGGAGCGAAGAGGAGAGGAGAGGAGCGGAGATGTGCCATTATTAACCAATCAAATCTAAACTCAGGGGCGGAGTCAAGATTCTATTGGTTAATATTGACACATCGCTCCTCTCCTCTCCTCTCCGCTCCAGTGGACAGACAGCGTTATACTCGTGATAACTTCGAAATTTATTGTCCGATTCGAATGAATTAAAAAATAATGCTGCTATACAGGGTGTACGGGTAAACACCGTTATCCTTCAAACCAGTGGTTTGGTTTCGTTTATAGAACATAAATTCAATGGAAAATCACAACTTTTTTTTTTAAAGATGTTCATTTAGAATCGTCACGCAATTCCTAAGGTAGGTATTTTTGCCTGTCTTAAGCCAGGAAAAGGTTGTATTGTATGTGTTGTGTAGGTAGGTAGGATGGGCGGCGATCGATTACGTCACTCGGGCGGGCGCATATCCATGAATTTGCTGACGGTGTCGGACAATAACCTTTTTAATATTGTTAAAGAAAATAACGTAATTTTTTTTTTACTCGGTTTTTTATGTTTATATTTAAGCCAACTACCCATAGTTTGAGTGACAACGGTGTTTACCCTTCCATCCTGTATAAATACCCTTGATGATAAAACTATATATTTGAATAAGAATTAATACTACGATACGAATGTAACCAACTTTTGTTTCTACTGGCGATCTAATTAAATTTTAGAATACAAAAGCTGCTATTGTGCCTTAAATATGATAGTTAGATTAATAACATAATAAAAAATAACTTCTTTGTTTTTATTCATTTTAATATCACAATCAGTTTTCTTAATCACATGTACCTATTGCAGAATCAACCTCGAGTACCAAACAAATATCTTTTTAGGTTTATTTACGATTATTTCTCTTCTTAGTAAACTTTGTCATCTTAAGAGGGTTTATTCTGAAAGTTGGCAACGTCGCAAATAGATGTCAAATATTTCGCTGTTTTGATTAATTTGATAATATTTCTTTATGGAAATAAAAAATGTGGCTAACTAGCGAACTAGAACATTGATTATGAAATGCAATAAATAATATCGTAACAACGAATAGTTAGTTTTAGATGTAAAAAAAAGTATTTGGAAACTTTCCAAATGCCTTTTTTTCACCTAAAACAGGTACAACATCAAATTCAATGTTATAATTGCAATTCATAATTAATATTCTAGTCAATTAGTTAGCCACATTTCTTATTCCATACAGTATTATTTCCAAATTAATCGAAACAGGTAAATATTTGACAGCTACGAGTATTTACGACGTTGCCAACTTTTAGGATGCACCCTCTTAATGTTTTTTTTATTATGAGTTATGACACTTATGACACACAATCTATAATTGACACTTATATTGTAAAATCAGTCTTTGGACTTTTTTGTAAGTAATAATGAGTACTTTAATCATGTAGTACATCATTTTTATGTACTTATCATAAATAGTTTTCTCAGCGCATGCCAAATAATGAATTTTATAGGCAAAATTTTGCTACTTTGGGTTACATTATTAAAATTTTCTAAAGAATCCCAATTTAAATAAAATTATAGCCTATGTTACTTCCTGATAATTTAGCTTTCGATTGGTGAAAAAATACTTAAAATCGGTCCAGTAGTTTCGGAGCCAATTCGGTACAAACAAACAAAAAAACTTTCCTCTTTATAATATTAATATATCGCATCTTTGGGAACAAAGCGTCACTTCTGCAAGTTTTTCTAAAAACGACTTAAATATGTAGAAAAAACCGCGATTATCGACTTTATATACACAGCAAAAATGGTGACAATCGCATGAATAACATCGTTTTGAGGGAGGGAGGGACGTTACATTATTTCGCGAGATTGGTCCGTTTGTTTGAAACGTAACGTCTCATCCTGTCAGTAGTGTTTTGACAGCCGAAGTGTGATCTTGCGCATTTGTGACGGAGAGGCACTATGGTAAGTAATGACTATTTGTTTAAAAAATATTTGTTTGGTACTCGAGGTTGATTCTGCAAATCAACCTCGAGTACCAATCAAATATTTTTTAGGTTTATTTACGATTATTTCTCTTCTTAGTAAACTTTGTCATCTTAAGAGGGTTTATTCTGAAAGTTGGCAACGTCGCAAATAGATGTCAGCTATTTACGACGTTGCCAACTTTTAGGATGCACCCTCTTAATGTTTTTTTTATTATGAGTTATGACACTTATGAGGCATGCTATTCGGATATCCGGATATCCGAATTATCCGGATATCCGTCGAAAATATTATCCGAATAATATTTGTTTTACTATCCGGATAAAACGGATAATACGGATAGTTAGTTTTGTTCCATTTTCCTTTTGATAATATAACATTTAAGGGAGATGCGCCAAGGTATCCCGCGATATTCAAATTTTCTTACGTTTTTTGCAATTTGCAGGTCAGTATCAGGTTGTATGTTGTTCTAAATATGATTCGCGGCCGTATCAAATGTTTATTTATAGATTTATAATCATAAAAGTCATCAATACAACTCTCTAAGTTCATGTAACTGTATTGAATGACTAATTTATGAAATCATGACATTTGACACTTTTGCTAACTTAAGGAGTTGTATTGCTAATTCTAATGATTATAATTCTGTAAAACCATATTTGTTACGGTCGCGAATCATATTTTAATCAACATACAACCTGACACTGAGCTGCAAATTGCAGAAGACGAAAGAAAATTTGAATTTCGCGGGCTACCTTAGCGCATCCCCCTTAACGTTGTGTTTTAATAAAATAGGTATTCGCAATCGTGACAATTCATGCTATATCTTCAAAAATCCATCTAATGACACAATTACTATGTAGATTCATCATAGAGAACATTTTTAAAGTGCTTTTGCACAGAGCTCGACTTGAGTTGACGACAGCGATGGTGATGACGTAGCACTCAGTGATTACAAGCAGTAGAAACTGAAATATCATTTACTTTAACAGAGAAAATAAGCAAAGAGATCGAAAGGACTCTGCAGGTTAACCATCAACAGTGAATGCTTTGACAAGCATGGCATTTACTTTAAAGGCATTGGCAAGAATGATGGCTTTGATTAGTAGTGTTGTTTTCTAGATTCATCTCGGTATTGTGTCTTGCTTGACGAGAGCTCACAGAACCAAAATAGAGTGCCTGCTAAATGAAACATAAAGAAAAGGTTAGGATTTGCTACACTTGAATAAGCTGTTTTGGTAACCAACCCAAAATCAGATTGATATGGGAAGTAGGAATGTGGAGCAGAGGCCTCATCATGATCTCGGCATTCATGATTTGCATTAATTCGTTTCCTGCCTGGACCGTTAAAACCCAATCCGGAAAGTCCTCTTTAGGAGGTATTCCTAAAGAGGACTTTCCGGATTGGGTTTTTCAAAGTTTCACATATATGTCTAACGGAAGATAGGACTGCACAATCGCGATAACGAGAACTGAATGACCCGAAACGTACAGAAAATAGTTAATATTTAGGGAATCGATGAAAGTACATGTCATTCGTGGCTATTAGTTTGTGCTGATCCAACTTATACATCAGATACTTTGACATCTAGCAATGTCAGTGATGTGATTTTGTCTCATTTATTACCAAGCACTATTTTATAAGACTTCCAGTCTTCATCTAATGTGCTTTCAATTGTTCTAGCCATCTTAACAAAGATAGCATTTGACCAGCTCACGATCTATTATACCATTGGTAGATAACCCGTGGATTTCTTTTTTTCTTTTCTTGTATCTGTCAATGACAGATCGGACAGATTTTGCTTTTAGTGCGAACTAATATACTTTAGTATACGATTGTTGGAGAGTTTTTGTAATAAAAATGTCGATTGTAAACTAATATAAGTTTGATTTACCTCTTTTACAATGGTATCCAAAATATCCATATTATTCGAATATATTCGAATAGTTGTCTGGCAGTATCCGAAATATTCGAATAGTAAAATGGGCGGATAATTGCATGCCCTATTATGACACACAATCAATAATTGACACTTATATTGTAAAATCAGTCTTTGGACTTTTTTGTAAGTAATAATGAGTACTTTAATCATGTAGTACATCATTTTTATGTACTTATCATAAATAGTTTTCTCAGCGCATGCCAAATAATGAATTTTATAGGCAAAATTTTGCTACTTTGGGTTACATTATTAAAATTTTTTAAAGAATACCAATTTTAATAAAATTATAGCCTATGTTACTTCCTGATATTTTAGCTTTCGATTGGTGAAAAAATACTTAAAATCGGTCCAGTAGTTTCGGAGCCAATTCGGTACAAACAAACAAAAAAACTTTCCTCTTTATAATATTAATATATATTATAGTATAGATTTAGTTCTGTTTACTCTGTAATGAATTGTTAGTTACTACTTATTTTTAGTCATTAAGGATAACATAATAATATTGTCATAAGCATAGGTAGGTATCATACGCATAACATATTAACTATTATTAATTTATTACAATGTAAATCGTAACAAAAATACATTGGTGTTTATTTTTGTGCTTATTGTTTTAAATAATTTCTTGATCTAATTCAAATTATGTCTTTTACAACACATTGGCCCCGTGCACCAGGCGATAACAAACAAAGCCTCAAATTATGTTTATATGACGCCAAATGAGGCCGAAGGCACACGAAGGACGCAACAGCAGCGTTTTAATTTCAAATAAAATAATTGTGGTAATAATTCGTTTTCGACCTATTCCTACTAGAATAATTCCAATTTTAGGGTCCTAAAATTCGAATTATTCGAGTATTAGAATTGTTCGAGTCTCGCGCGGTTGGTCACACTTCTAACCTAATCTAACCCATTTGGTCGACGACGTGCCACAAGCGGCGTCAAATGCAATTATTTTGCGATATGAGCGAGTGAGCTAAGAATATCGATAAATAAACCTATAAAACGATAATCCCAGCTGATATTTAATTAAAGTACCTATGACTTTTTTCTTTTTGTCCTTTTAATTTTTCTAACAAATCAGTATTTTATGTGAGAAATTAACAGTAACCTACCCATTCATAATTTTATTACAAATATTGTAATGCAGCGTTCAAGTTCAATTCGTTTACAATATTTATATCTACATAATTAGAATTATAATAATCATAAAGGAGGACCGGACAAAATGTTCCCCACGACCAATAACAACCGCACATATGTCATTAGATAGGCATTTTAATATAGAGCAACAACTACTATGGCGGCTTATTTCGAATCGCTGTGTGAAAAAAGTTGTGGCGATTTTTCGCAGGCCTGACCTGGACGGTAGATAACGGAACACTTGAATATTAATCATTTCTGGTGGTCTAGTTTGAATATTTTAAAATGTATGCCTGGCCACTGGCGATGATAATACGGTACCATCGAGCTGATCTGATGATGGACCTGGACGCTAGATAATGGAACTCTTGAACAGCTTGTAGTAAACCCATCAAGTGTGGGCTCATTAGAATTGTCTCAACGATTCCTGTTCATTTTACCAGATGACGAGGACCTGATGACTGATCTGGACGCTAGATAATAGAAGTTGAAAGCTGTGTGAAAAAAGTTGTGGCGATGTTTCGCAGCCCTGAGCTGCGAAACATCGCCACAACTTTTTTCACACAGCGATTTGAAATGAGCCGCCATAGTAGTTGTTGCTCTATATTAAAATGCCTATCTAATGGCATATGTCTGGTTGTTATTGGTTCTTGGACCAGCTTCCATACATTTTTGCCGATCATCCTTTATGAAGTAACTTGTTTTTATTAAAGATCTTTATTTTTAACAGGCAGATATACACACCGGCTTCTGTTTGTCGAAGCATCGGATTATTGTTTCACACACTTATGATTGTTATGTTTTTGTTACGGTAATCTAATAATAACAAGTTATTACAATAAATTACGGGTAAAAATAGCCCAACAAACAATTTCTGGTTTAAATTAGTTAGTCATTAGTCTGGTTAGTCATTTTGTGCTTTCAAAGTTTGTAGACTTCAAAAAACAATCTTTGTTTTATTTGTTTGATAAGGGTACCTACATGAGGAAATACCTACATTTAACAAAAGTTACCATATCCTATTTTAACAGGTGTGCAAATATCTATTATAATTAAAATATCTCTAACATTAATCTTTTTTATTTCATACGTTAATTATTCGTCATTGTTACCATCACCACACCTGGTTTGTGGTTTTTTGTTTGATTTTTTTCATTATAAACCTATTTACATATAGACGCTTATATCTCATCTATGTAAATAGGTAAGTATTAAATAACAAAAATATCCAGTCAAATAAAAATAATTAAAAAAATTAAAATGTTTATTTCAATTACAAAGGGCCTATTGATACAATATTAACAGCTTCTTTTCCGTTGTTTTTCTCAAATACAGGCAGAACAAGCAAGCCGGAACATCAGTATAGTTGGAAACAATTTCGTGGTCGATGGGAAGCCGCTGCGTATCGTGTCGGGATCACTGCACTACTTCAGAGTGCCTGCCCCCTATTGGAGAGACCGTCTGCGAAAGATGAAAGCTGCTGGACTTAACTCCGTTGCCACGTAAGAAATTGTTGCAATTTAGATTTTATCATGATCCTCCTGCCCTAGCTCAACCGTCCGAAAGACTGATGCAGTTCGATAACAATTAACATAACCTCCCAGAATTAAGCTTGATAATTGATTTTAGAAAACCAACCTACTTACTATATTTTTTATAACATAGTACAGTACGACACAACTTAGATGTAGCATCGGCAAAATTCGTTAAAACGATCACCATCCGAACTGAGTGCAGCTTCAAAATCACCAATCTTGATTACTGCTTTTGGTAAAAATCATCTTTACGAAAAGCAATAACTTGTTATTTCATATAGCCAAACACATTCGTAAAATTGAAATGAACGAATGAAAATTCTCAAATTCATGCTACATCTAAGTTGTGTCGTACTGTACCTATGTAAGCTTTAGTGCTCGTGTACACCGCGCCGCCACCGCGCCGCAATCGCCAGCGCGCCGCCACCGCGCCGCCACCACACCGCTAGAACTTATTGTTTAAGGGCATACCCCTAAACAATAAGTTCTAGCGGTGTGGTGGCGCCAAGGTAGCCCGCAAAATTCAAATTTTCTTACGTTTTTTGCACTTTGCAGTTCAGTGTCAGGTTGTATCATGATTAAAATATGATTTGCGACCGTAACAAATATGGTTTTACAGATCATTAGAATCAGCAATACAACTCCTTAAGTTAGCATAATCCTCAAATGTCATGATTTCATGAAATAGTCATTCAATAGAATTACATGAACTTAGAGAGTTGTATTGAAAATCTGAATTTTGCGTGCTACCTTGGCGCATCCTCCAACAATATTAGCTGTGTGCTGGCGGCGCGGCGGCGGCGGTGCGGCGGCGGTGCCCTGTACTGTACATGAGCACTAGACTAATACTTAGATTCTTTCAACACGCAAAATAATATGAGGTACTTTATCGTCTTATAGATATGTAGAGTGGAGCTTCCACGAGCCAGAGGAACGACAATACTCATTCGAAGGCGACCGCGATGTCGCCAAATTCATCCGCACAGCGGCAGAAGAAGGCCTGTATGTGCTGTTGCGAGTCGGCCCATACATCTGCGGTGAAAGGGACCTGGTCAGTGCCCATAAATCTATGACAATTTAATTAGGTATTTTTTTCTAGCGACAACACATAATATCTTACATTTTAGTAGGTAAGTGGTACAATTAAGGTACAATTGTGTAAAGGCACAACATTAATTTTATTACTTACCGCTATATGTATATTGTGGCTATAGTTACCTACTTATGACTAGGGCTGCCATCCGTCCGGGTTTCCCCGAATTTGTCCTAGTTTGGAGGGCGTCCGGGGAGCGTCCGGGCGGGGTTTTTGTCAGGGGAATTCGGATTGAATTATTTGTAATAAATTACAGCATAACATAGTTAACAAAATTATTTTTGAATGCCAAAAAGACGAGCAACTTTTATTTTTGTTACTCGGGTATTAGTACTTAGTACCTACCCGATAGAGAATTTTGTAAGTACGATTGATTAGTAAATTATTTGTATTGTTTGCCTTTTATTTGTATTGTTGAGGCTTAAGTTGACTTTCGTTAATAAAAAAAAAACATGATACTTAACGACGCTTAACTTACTTGATTTTTTTTTACAATAAAATTAAGTAATTTTATTGTAATTTTATATTATACAGCTGAAGAGTTTGTTTGTTTGCTTGAACGCGCTAATCTCAGGAACTTACAGTTCAAATTCTTTCAGTGTTAGATAAAAAAAGAAAAAAAAGAAAAAAAGGATAGCCCATTTATCGGGGAAGGTTATAGGCTATATATCATCACGCTAAGACCAATAGGAGCGGAGCACCAGTGAAGAATGTTTCGGATTTTTTTTTTACAATAAAATTACTTAATTTTATTGTAAAAAAAAAATCCGAGAGCGCCCGGGAAAAAATCGACATTTTACCCAAATGTCCGGGGTCCGTAATTTAGGTGATGGCAGCCCTTGCCTATGACTGACATTTTAAATTATCGTTTTATGTTTTTGCGTCTCATGAAGTGCCTATCGCTTTTCGATCTTACCTAATTATTTTCCGTAATTTAGCGAAAATTACCCATAAATTATTATTTTAATTAGATGACAGGTAGCTTGTTTCTATTCCAAAACTTCCAACTGCTCACGTGATTATTAATTTCTGTAAAATAAAGAGCATTAGCAAGTAAAAGTCGTTGCCTAAATACTGTAAAGTAAACAAGTATACTCGTATACTCCAAGGCAACGTTAGAACGTTAAACATGTGTTCAAAATGCGTGAAGGATACTAACCTAAGTAGGTACATACCTACTAGTGTTTATAGTTCAAGAGATCTAAATAATATTACGAGACTTACGAGTAGCCTTTATGGTTTTGCATAGACCAGTTATAGTAACTATCAACACAAGTATTGATCATATTTTATAGATTTGATTTCAGTATTTTATCGCAACGCAATCGGTTTTAAATACTTGACCCATACCAGCCAGTTTCGGGGTCAGACGGCAATCGCACCGTGTCAAAAAGTGCATTGACTTCCATTCATAACTGAAAAGACTAGACACTGTCTGCAACTTTCTTGCTCCTACTGACCTTTGCTTTTCATCGTCTCAAATATTTTGTGGTTAAATATGGAGCTTAATAAAAAGAATAATCACCGATTTCATTTTTCAGTGAGAGTGCATGCAAATTAAATCGCAATCTTATGGAAATGACTAAAGTATGTTAAAACCATTTATTTCAGGCTACAATGGCCCATAGACACGTACCTTACTAACTAATACAATAATCTATACTAATATTATAAAAGCTGAAGAGTTTGTTTGTTTGCTTGAACGCGCTAATCTCAGGAACTTACAGTTCAAATTCTTTCAGTGTTAGATAAAAAAAAAAAAAAAAAAATTAAGATAGCCCATTTATCGGGGAAGGTTATAGGCTCTACATCATCACGCTAAGACCAATAGGAGCGGAGCACCAATGAAGAATGTTTCAAAATCGGGGGGTCCACGCGGACGAAGTCGCGGGTAGAAGCTAGTAGTTAATATATACAATTTAGAACAATTATTTTTTTAATAAAATATACAGGGTGGCATGGGACATCGTCGAGAAAACTGTAACCATGGATTCAGTACATGATTCTGAACCGTTGAATTATTATGTCGATTATAAAAAAAAACATCTGTTTCATAGAAAAGTGCAATACCTACGCGGTCAAATGTATGGAACAACAACGCAGCGGGGTTCAGAATGATGTACTGAATGATGTAATGGTTACAGTTTTTGGCTTCGATGTCCCTGCCACCCTGTATAGCTTAACACGTTCAGTGCCGGGAGTCCTCCTGGAGGGTTCAGCTAGTCGCATTTTAAATGTAGGTTTTTCTTAGCGAATACAGCATTATAAACCGTGAAAATTAAATCAGGTGTATATTTTAACAAGATTTATTAGTATATGCGTTGGTTTTCAAATAAAAGAAGGCAGTGTATAGAGTGCCACCATTGGCACTCTATCCCTATCGGATAAAGTGCCACTACAGGCACCCTAGTAACACCGCCTCGGCCCGGCTCAAGTGCCGCAAGCATTGGATTGTCATTGTCACTGTCACTAAGTCACGTCACTTGGTATTTTGTTTGATTGTCGAGGTGAGATCGCTGTAAAACACCACATTCCCAAAACATTACATTCTCTTGTGCCTAAACGGACCCTGGCACTTCGCCGGCCGCTACCGCGGCACCGCTCGCTACGCTCGCTCGGCTCGTGCGTTGTGTGGTCACAGTTCTAACCTAACCTAACCTAAATAACAAGTGACAGTGACAATGCAACACTCACGGCACCCTAGCCGGGCCGAGGCAGTGACACTAGAGTGCCACAAGAAACTCGCGGCACTCTATACACTTCGATAAAAGAATTCGATTATTTTTTATTTTTTGTTCACGGTTACAAATATTCACTAAAAATATTAAAGTTTGGAAACTACGTATAGCGACAAGACCCCAGAAAACACTATTTCACTTCCTTTTACAGTGTTTTATAACACGGTTTTAAACCTAATGCCGTTGACCATCCGCGATGGTTAAGTTTAGCGCAAATGTAATGCCGGGAACCCTCCCGGAGGGTCCACTTGCAATATGTATGGCGGCATGGCGTAAGAGCTCGACGAAAATGGGTGGAGTCGAAAGTGTTAAAACTACGTTAGTAGCACTTTGCTTAGGAACTTACTACTACTAGTTTTATTTACATATTTATATACTCTTTGTTTACAGGGTGGTTTCCCGTATTGGCTGCTCGGCAAATATCCAAACATTAGGTTACGATCCACTGACAAAGGTGAGTTATCGATACATAAATGTGTGAAAGTTTTAATTCATCTCAGAAAGTAATCCAACAGGATTACTTTCTCTCACTGTTTTATATTATTATGTTTTTTTATTAAATTTCGCAGATTATATGGCAGAGTCCGAGATATGGCTAAACAAATTCTTCGCGCAGGTTTCTCCGTTACTGTATGCCAACGGTGGACCTATCATTTTAGTTCAGGTAAATAGAAGTACCTAATATGATCTTAGATGCTAAATGATTCTATTCTTTGATTTTTATTTATTTCTCAGGCGTGTTTATTACCTACTCTCGTTATAAATCTTACTACTCACTACTCTCTAATCTTACTATTTTTTTTACTCTTGATTTTTTTTTTTTTGTTTGTCTAATTATCTTGGGATTTTGGTTTTGACTGCATTCTATTTTTGCTATAAAGCATAATGTGATCGTGAATTAAAGGCAAATGGATTTATTCAAACGCAAGCCTGTGTTGCATTTGATAGAATCCATTCGCCTTTAATGAATACAACAAAAGTTCTATCGCTTCAACGTATTATTAACAGTTCAATGAACAAAGGTTATCCACCACGAACTCTTACGTCCATTCCGAGAAAGCTTTGAACTTTGACCCCTTTTCCTTATATTTAACGCCAAGTTATCTACATTTTTAATCAGTAGCCTCAAAGAGGAATTATAAATTAGAACTTTTATTGAGAATGGTTATTATACATTGACCTCATGGATTAAGCTTTTTGTTGTTCCTACAGGGGAAAGGAAGGTATGTCCGACCCTGCAGGTACAAAGTTTGAGTACTTCCACTTCCACCACCAAGCCCCCCACTGGTGGGGCAAAATGGAATGCTTAGTAGTTTTAAAAGGAATAACTCGCCTATCTCTGAATGAGTTGTGTCATGAGGAAGCTATTCTTACTCCCCCTGATCAGTGTACTCAACGCTGCTGTTCATTTGAGCAGTGTTTTAACAAAGAAACGTATTGAAAAAAATGGCTTATGGGTACATTGCGCTTGCGCTGGCTGTGACGGAGACGATGATGAGGCAGTGTTTCTCTGTGAACAAAATGTTCTGGCAGCTTTTTTTATGCAAGTCCACTTTGCTTTCCTGTGTGGTCCGTTATTTATGCTTACCTTATGAAGGTAAAACTGACGAATTTAAGCTTTTATAAATCATCCAATATCTTAATTATTTATGAAAATATTATTTCATATCTAATTTGCAAATAGTGTAGAGTAAATCGTGTTGGTTAATTTTACTTTCGAAAATGTTGAATAAAATGTGTTGTTTGTTTTTTGTATATTTTATTTAGTTCTTGCTTAATTATAAGTCCGTTCTGCCTTTCCTTTCCCTACTTAAATTGAAACACCGACCTTCCTAATGAAGCATGTTCTATTCCGTGTTATAGGTAGAAAACGAGTACGGGAGCTATGGCAACGACATGGACTACCGAGTGCAGGTCCGCGACATGATCCACAAGCACGTTGGCTCTAACGCCATCCTCTACACCACTGACGGGAATTCAATTTCCTTCTACAGAGGTGGAGCAATTCCTAACACTCTCACTACCATCGACTTCAATGCTTACTCAGGTGGGTTAACTATTTATTTTATGGCAGGTATAAGAATTTTCTACCTAAGATAACAGGACATAATGGCTACTACACACATGCCGCGCTTCACGTGCCTCCGGCTTTTGCGCCTTCATTTCCCTTGCGTTACTTTGTGCGGCTTTGTGCGGCAGTGCCGGGCGCGCCCGGCGGCCAGGCCGGCGGCAGTGCCGGCAGCCATGCCGCCGGCACTGTGTGTAGTAGCCATAAGAGGTGTACCTATAATTCACCCACATTTCGCCAGTTATGTTTAAGTCCCATGCATAGAGGGCGAGCCTATTGCCATCAACCGGGCACAAATCCAGTCTCCGAACTGCTACTGAGAAATTCTAGATAGAAAAACCTACTAACACTTTGCCCGACCTGGGAATCGAACCCAGGACCTCATGCTCAGCAGTAGCGCTTGCGACCACTAGACCGACGAGGCAGTATTTAGATAAAGAAAATTATTCAAAAAACAAAAAACCCGACTGCAAAAACACATACTTAACTGAAAAGAGAAAAACAAGCATTATAATCTATACGGGGTGGGGTGTCCGGAACATCGACGCGAAACCTGATACCATGGATTCAGTACATGATTCTGAACCCCCCTGCGTTGAAATTTTTCGTCGGTTATTAAAAAAAAAATCAGCTGCTCCATACATTTTGACCGCGTAGGTATTGCATTTTTCTATGAAACAGCAGATTTTTTTTTTAATAACCGACGAAAAATTTCAACGCAGGGGGGTTCAGAACCATGTACTGAATCCATGGTAACCGGCTTCGCGTCGATGTCCCTGCCACCCTGTATAATTTTGGTATCGCAGGCGGGGACAAACTAATAACCGGAAATATGTTGTAAGTTTTGTTTGTCCCGCCTGTGATACCAAAATTCTATAGATTATAATGCTTGTTTTTCTCTTTTCAGTTAAATATGTGTTTTTGCAGTCGGGTTTTTTGTTTTTTGAATAATTTTCTTTATTTCAAGGTTTTTAGTTTTATTAATATATCTAAATTTGGAATTGACTGATTACTAGCTTTTATTTGATACCAATATTGTTATAATTTATTTAAAAAAAAACCTTCCCCTCCCTTTTTTTTTGTATTTGCAGATGCAATATATAAATATTATATATCCTATGACACTCCTACAATTAAGACGAATCTAACGACACCTAGCCGTTTAGGCTACAGAGCGTGCCAACGTGCGTACTGATTTTGTTACCGCTGAACTGCGGTTGTATCTGGTAATGATTTTGTTACCGTTGAACTGCGGCTGTATCTGGTAAGGGGTCTTCATCTGCCTTGCCTTGACCAACTATGTTGAGGTCGGCTCCCAGTCTAAATGGATGGATCTGAATACCTTTTACCGTTATTTTTTTACTTAGTAATCGTGGAATCGATTTTAGAAGTTCATTTAACTTGAAATTCTTCTAAAACACGTCATCCATTCCAGAAAATGCTTAACTTCGATATTATTCATTCGTTCATGCCCAGATGTAAACAAATCCTTCGAGGAGCTGCGTCAGTTCATGCCCGAGGGTCCTCTGATGAACTCGGAGTTCTACACGGGCTGGCTCACCCACTGGGGCGAGAGCTTCGCCACCACAAACGCCGAGTCGGTGGTCTCCACGCTTGGCCAGATCCTCGACTACGGAGCTAGCGTCAACTTCTATATGTTCTTTGGAGGCAGCAATTTTGAATATACTGCAGGTACTTATATTTTTATTTGTACTCTAAGTATGTAGAAGTGCTGCGCAGCGCTTTGTGCTTCAACTGCTTAACACGTTCAGTGCCGGGAGCCCTCCTGGAGGGTTCACCTAGTCGCAAATGGGATGCCGAGAGCCCTCGCGGAGGGCTCATTTTAAATGTAGGTTTTTCTTAGCGAATACAGCATTATAAACCGTGAAAATAAAATCAGATGTATATTTTAACAAGATTTATTAGTACTTATATACGTTGGTTTTCAAATCGAAGACTTAGATTTTTTTTTAATTTTTTGTTCATGGTCTAAATCACAAAAAAAAATTAAAAGGTTGGAAACTACGTATAGCGAGAAGACCCCCAGAAAACACTATTTCACTTCGTTTCACAGTGTTTTATAACACGGTTGTAATCCTAATGCTGTTGACCATCCGCGATGGTTAACTTTAGCGCAAACGTAATGCCAGGAACCCTCCCGGAGGGTCCACTTACAATATGTATGGCGGCATGGCGTATGAGCTCGACGAAAATGAGTGGAGTCGAAAGTTTTAAAGCGTGGTGATCAATGCTCGTGCCTTCTCTGTATGAGAAGAGGCGTTTGCCCTGCAGTGTGACAATCTAGACTGGCAGTATTATTATTTCCTTTATTACATTTATGACACACTAGCTGCCTCCCAGGAGTTTAGCCACATAAGTCTAGATCCCGTGGGAATATCGGGATAAAAGTATCCTATGTCCTAAACCACCTATGAGCAGTGTTGGCCCAGTGGTAACGGCCCCGACTTACGAGTTGTAGGTCGTGGGTTCGAACTCAAGCAGTCGCTTTACTTTGTGTAAATAATTTCATCACCACTGCTCTCAAAACGGCGAAGGAAAACATCGTGAGGAAACCGGCATGTCTTAGAACCAAAAAATTCGAAGACATGTGACATCTACCAACCCGCACTGGGCCCGCGTGGTAGATTATGGCCCACTCCCTCTCACAGAGAGGAGGCCTGTGTCCCAGCAGTGGGAACATTAATAGGCTGATGATGATTATGATGTCCTAAACCTATAAATTGAGCAGTTTTTTTTTTCGAACTTATGAAGCGTTGGACTAGCAATCTGTTTCAATTCATTTCAATTTATTTTTGATCGAAAAAAAATTGAGCAGATTTTTTTTCGAAGTTATGAAGCAATGGACTAGCAATCTGGTTCAATTCATTTCAATTTATTATTGATCGTGCATTACGTAATTAGGGTACAGGTCATTGTCTACCCATGAGTTAAATTTCATCCAAATCTATTTACCCGTTTTAGAGTGAAAGCGTAACAAAAAAACTCACTTTCGCATTTATAATATTATGAGGATTATAATTATACTTAATCCTAACTAATTATAAATGCGAAAGTGAGTTTATTTGTTGATAAATCTAAATTTTAAAATGTAAACGATATCCTTAGTATAATATTTACATTTTAAAATATAAAAAATGTTAGCTCATAGGGATCAGGAACAGGGTACGAGATTCGGTGTGGTCTTAATCCCACTAGGCAATTTCACAAAAACTATTATGTTCTGAAAATCTTACTCGATCCCGAGCTCAGCAATGGTCGGATGTATACAGTTACGATGTGAAGTGATATTGAGTATCTCAAATTTTCTATTCAACACTACAGTCGCAACGCGATGCGTATACTACATACAACACTAACCACGGAAATAACAAACTCTAAAATGTATTTTTTATTTTTTGTAGGAGCCAACGACTTCGGTACCTACCAGCCAGACATCACTTCCTATGACTACGATTCGCCTCTGTCAGAGGCCGGAGACCCCACTCCCAAATATTACTTAATTAGAAACAAATTGAAGCAGGTATGTATCACATTACCACAAACACACACACACACATACCACACTAACACACACATCACACACACACACACACACACACACACACACATATCACATCACATTACATCACACATGGTATCACATTTAGTTAGCTATACTTCATTTGAAATAAGATTAGACATTTAACTAAACCTTTTCTACAGTCCGTTCAGCCGATTTTAACTTCTATTTCATTGGTGGCATGCCAAATGGCAGCTGCAGTTTTTTGCTATTAATGCCATCCTATTATGCCTATGGTATAGAAGTCGAGATCGGTTTAACGGACTAGAAAAAAGGTTTGTTTATATGTCTAATCTTATTTCAAATGGAGTATAATAATAGTTTCTTTAAATACTTATATGTACAAAAATTTAAATAATTTATTTTGTAACAATAATAAATAAATTAACAGCAGATGGTCGTTGGCAAAGGAATAGGATCCTAATCAAATTACAAACTAAGAGTATCTATACAATTCCATTTAACTTAAATTGTATTTTTTCGACTTTCAGTATAACTTTGTAGACGAAAGCATCCCAGTGCCCACAGCAAGTCCGAAAGGAAACTACGGGCCTGTCAATGTTACTCCAACAGTAAATCTGATGAGTCCCGAGGGTCGTGCGCAGTTAGGCAAGAAATACGACGACTATACGGGCGCAACTCTGCCTACCTTCGAACATCTGCGCCAGCGAGGAGGTCTGATGCTATACGAGACCACGCTCACCGAAGCTGATGATTTGCTATACATCAAAAAACCACGAGACATGATTTTTGTTTATGTTGATGGAGTTAGTATTTCTGCTAATCTAAGTGCATAACACATAATTATTTTAGTATTAACATTTTGCACGACAAACATTGTGAGCAAGTTCCTCACTCTTAATCCCTAACTACCGTTCACTTGGGTCTTACGTCATCCCGAACGGAGTATTATTTTGATACATATGTTCCTACATTATTATTTTGTTATTAGATAAAAATAAAATACTAAAATATGTAAAAATAAACAATAACTACTGGGAATCGGATGTTGGAAAGCGTTCGCTCGAAGAAAAGGCAACTGCTACGCGCCGTCTACGAACGCCTACGAGACTTTTAAATAGCGGCTACGCTGCGTAGAGTTACGTAGGCTAGGTCTACGCGCGTAATACGCTGTGGTGCTTAGTCTACGTCGCGCTTTGTACCCGTTTGAGCTTTCCAACAGGGACACACTTTGTCCCTTCAACTTTTTTACTGAATAACTTTTAGGTATCGATTTGTGCTGCATTTTGACGAATAAAATGGTCTTAAAGTAATCTTGCTGATGCTTAATTTTATTTTTCAGGAATTAAAAGGTCGCATCAGCAGAATGCACAAGATCTACAGTCTACCTCTGTCTGCCAAGAATGGTTCAGTTTTGTCATTGCTGGTGGAGCCCCAAGGGCGTATTGGTTTTGGCAGTCAGATCCACGATTTCAAGGTAATGTTTTTCTTACTTATCATTATATTTTTCCAGGTAAAATATTTTTTTGATTAGTCTGCCTATTTCAGAAACCACAATGTTGCTCAAATTCAACAATTCAATAACCCGAATGTTGTTATCGTGCTAGGGCTGAAATGAGATATATATTATTTATGCGTAAGCCAAGCAAAAATTTCTAACTTTCATAAATACTGGAAGTTTCCCTATTTAACTAGTTTAAAAATCTTTCCTTAAGGGTACGCTAGTCGGACATTCTTCCATACAAACGTAGTATGGTGATTACTCCTGTTTGATAGTATACGTTCAAAACTAAAAATTAATTCCATTTGTTTTGTCATTATCTAGTCCTGTATGGAAGCAGAATTGGAAAAAAATCATGGGTTTGGAAGTATTGAGCTTCGAAACTACCATATTTCAACTCGTGTTTGGGCGTAAATAAATAACTTATGGAGTTAGAAAATGGCAAAATAAAAACGGTACAGGGATAGATGAATTTATTAAATAGTTCAAATAATTTTATTTTAAGCAAATACATTCAGTAGTTTTTTTCATAATATATAAACGCCCAAAGGTCTGTTCATGAAATTATACGCGCTTGTTTTCGTTATAAATCATTGTCTATTTCACGAAATGAATAAATTAATAAATCATTAAAATTGGATAGATAAATACTAACTAAATAAATAATTGGACTAATTAGCATGCATATTAGTAACGCCCACCAACGAGTTCGAGCCGTCGACTAGCGTACCCTTAAATCCTATTCAGATATAATACAAGAGATATCGCTGTCGCGCTCGGTGGTTCGCCTTCTGGGTCACTTTGGACCAGTATCGCTACCGAGCGCGACAGCGATATCGCTTATATTCTAATTTCGTTATTTAAGGAACTCTTATGCAAAATTTCAAGCTCCTAGCGGTTTTCTTGGGCTTTTATCCGTTTATTAGGCTGTTGTCTGTCAGTGAATTTAAGTTTATTTTTTACCTGAGGCTAGTGTGGTGTCTTGGTTTAGGTTAGGTATGTACAATAAAACACTGTTTCCAATATCACTGCGCTAGACGTGCTATCTCAATGACTGCTCAGAGTAGACTGCCGAGCACGGTACAACGCTCTGCACTCCCTCTACTGCGCAGCCCCCACCATAGCACGCATAACTTATTTATTAGACGTCACATCTCTTCTTTACAAAATATAAAATAAACAATAATACAATTATTTGCTTTAAGAATCAATGGCTGACAATATTAACACATTTACTAATCATCAAGTTAATTTCTCACATATAGAAATCTGTTACATTCATACATTCTTTATGATCTAATCTATTGTCAACATTTATGTAAACAGTTAGTATGTGAATCAAATTCATTACTGGGAATCACAGTTCCCGATTGATTTACCTTCTACTTATATAAAATGAATAATGTTTCTACGTGATATCTGCCCTGTACTTCCACATCATATTTTTTATTTTAATTACAATTTGTTTCTTTTTGTCATATTTTTTTTTTCATAATTTTTCATTCAAATATGATTTTACTAAGCTGAGCATTAAATTGTCTAGTCCGTGTGCTCAAGTTTCAGGTAAATGTATCGTGATTTTCGCAATCAAAAACCTTAGACAGGTCGCAAATCTATGCCATTTTGGGCCTCTTCCAACGCGTTAAAATGCGTTTAATTAAATAGGGTTACACCGACGTCTATCATAAAACGTCCTTTGGTGAAACCATACTATTGATCGCGAATAATTTTATTCGTGTTAAATGATTAAGTTTTTCATTTAGCACTATCATTTGAAACAGCTTGCCGAAAACCGGCAACACGGTCTATAATATAGGTGTCTTTTGTATCCCAGGATTTGAAAAGTGGTATTAACATACTTAATTCTGGTAGTGGTATTACCATACCAGTAGTATTACCATATTTAGTGGTATTATCATACTTAATCGAGTCTTCCCGGATTTAATTAATTAAATTCGGGAAGACTCCTTGATCTATACGTTTATTAAATTTTTTGGCTAATTATAGCGGTAATGTCACAATTATAGACTATTGGCTACGACATTGTCTGCTGATATAACCTTATATAAAGCTATATCTGTCTTACTAGTACTACTACTGTACCAAAAGTTTTAGAGTAAGTAGCTCATACCCACTTATTAAAAGTTTCAGTACATTTGACCTGTAACTAGTATTATTCCATTTAATCCTTTTAAATTTCCCTTATTAAATACAATTATTTGAATAAGTTCAGGAGTATCTGTTACACGAGTTCATCATTCTATTACAGAAAATACAAATTCTCAAATAACTCAAGATATTACAATCATTTTAGGAATTTATTTCAGAATTTTATAAGTTAATGAATATTTTGGAGCTCTTTTACTATTCAATCTACCTAGTCTTTTCCCAACATGTTCGGAGCGGCTTCCAGTATTTTACATTATTTCTTTTTATTTGCTTAATTCGTCATCTAAACAAGCATTTTTAAGAAAACATCATTTTGGTTTTCAAGCAGCAGCTTGATATTGTCATTTTGTAGATGTTGTTTTATTCCTTTTCATTACTATTTATTGATGAGGAAATTAATTATTGATATAATATATTTAGCATATTTGTCTTCCAATCAAAAGTTTGATAGTTTATTAGAAATAATCAGTTTTATAACAAATATGTTCTTAATTACTATGCTAGTTTCTAATATTATAATATTTTTATCTATTATTCCAGTTTCTAATATTATAATATTTTTATCGTGACGTAATCGTTTATTTATCAAAAAATATTGATTTACGTACCATTTTTTAAATTATTATTATTAGACCTCTGAGTCTTGAGTCCTTTGAGTTCATTGAGTCTACTTTTCTTTAGTTCTTTATTTGCCCAAACACTAAATAAAACTAAGACCTGATAGTTTTAGCTTTCTTCTAAAAAGAATGATTGAACTCACTGAATTCTTAATTTAAAATATTAACTCAGTTTGTTAATAATTCTACAAAATATTAACATCGTTTATTGTAAGATCAGTTAACTTACAAATTAAAGTGCAAAATTAACAATTATGTGGTCTGGTTTGTATCTGCACAATGTATTTTTTTCGTATGTTGTAACATGACATAACATCACATCTGTATTCCCCAAAGGGTCAGGCTTAGGTGTACCCAATGTACACCCACCCATGTTTCGGTCCAATCAGATGGTGGGAGACCCATCAATCGACCACAAATCCAAACTACGGGACGCCACTGTGAAATTCAAGATGGAAAATCCAATGACACTTTGCTCGACCCGGGACTTCATGTTTAGCATTAGCGCTTGCGACCATTCAACGACGCAATCAATCTTTACCGATTTATTACCAGTTGCAAGTTTTCCAGTTTTGTTTTGTCCATTATCGACTCAAAAACTATGACATGCTTATCTAGTTCAACACAGGACAGTTCAAGTTCAACGGATAGTTCAATTATGTCTTTACGCCTTTTTGGGTATATTACGATTTTATAATGGTATAGACTTAGTGAACCAGCAAACAACATTATTTTCTTACAATTTAACTTCAATAGTTCGGTGACACTATCAATTATATGTGACCAATGTCCTATGCGTGTGATGGGCCTTCTTGGCACAGCTGCAACCCTGAGGCACACACTGTTGTTGTTCAGTCATGCCTATTTTTTACAGTAATAATGTCATTAGGATCATATTCATTCCTAGTTATTTATGAAATTATCTGTTTTTAGAAAGTCTGAGGCATACAATAGTTTTGAGCAGAATGACCCAGTTTGCTGCTAAGTATTTTTTTTCTAACCCTTTTCCAAACTATCAGGAAACAATGGAGCAGTAACAACCTTTATCACTACAAGGAAGAGAACTAGTTTCTTTTTTAAGTACTTGCAAAAGAACCTTGTTCAATTTCTGGTATATCTTGATTGGGGATGCAGACCCGAGAACTTCCTGACTGGGACGGGTCTTCCGTTACCTCAGTTCGAAGAGTGGCAAGATTGGATTTCCTTCGCAAAGAACATCGAGAGCTGCTGAGAGTCAGCGGGTCTCCTTTGTCTACAGTTAGAGTTGCACATGTCTTGAATTTGTTTTTCAGACCTCACATACGTCCTAGTATAAAGTGAATGTATTGACTCTTCTAATACCTGAATTTCAGACTGTAAGCGTTGAGTGTCAATCTCATAAATGTACTTACTGTCTTCAAATTAATAAACTATTTTTAGTGGTAGGCATTTGTTTTATTTATTGGCAAAACACGTGCTTTCCTGTTCCATTCCTAAAATGTATTCCATTTATTTATCTTTTTTATTATGTTTCATTAAAGAATCTTCAGTAAGGTCTATTGAGTGTTATAATTACATACATATACTCAAGCCTTCTTCCCATGGGGGTAGGCAGAAACTAAAGAACGCCACCTGCTACGATCCTTATATACTCCTTTTGCCTCGTTTACGTTCATACATCTGGTTATAATTAGTATCCAATAATTCAATACATAAATTATAAGTTTACTTAGCCCGAGTGCTTTCTTTTTTTTCTTTATCTAGTCATTTGTGCATTTGCATGAATTAATTCGTTTACTTACATGTATATTATCTACTTACATGTTTTTCCATTTATCTGGTACCTTTCAGAAATAACTGAATTCCTACCACTTTAACAATAACTCATTTGTTATGACTAACATAACTAAATAATTGTTTAATTTCAAACAGAACATCAAAATTACAGTTACTACCACAAAAATATATTTTTATGTGTATGGTAGGTAACTGTAAATAGTAAAAGAATATAGACTATTTAATAGTTAATTTTTTCTTTTAAGAACAATGAAATAATATTATTTGGAAGGTAGACCGAACGTACCAAAGAAACATTGTTTTATGCGCTCGATGGTATAAACTTCATATTATTATATTGTTAGAAGTATTTTGTTCTTTATAAAAAAACAGAATTTATGAGTTATTGCCTTACTTATTGGTACCAACCATTCATTGAACAGTTTACCTCTCAAATTACTTTTCGTAACGTAATTGATACCGATTACACATGTAATCTATCATATTCGCCATTTCCGCGATCCTTGTCTAATTTTAGACAATTTTGTTAGCCAGATATTGAATGGCATAGTTTTTAGTTGGGTCTATCGTTTTTGTGCTCACCAGTTGGTTCCACTGGTGAGTAAGGTTAGTTTATTTTATGCATAACGTATTAATGGTTCATATTCGTTTTGTACCAATAAACCAGAAGTGGTTTGTATACCTACTCACATTCGCTATTAGAACACTCCTTAATCACTTAAATATTACTCTAATTTACTGATTATATATTATTCATGTACGTACACTATTTTAGCCGTAAGTATCTATCAGTAAGTACGTGAGTCACACACATGTAAAGTTTTTGAATCAGAGCTAAAACAGGTTCTAGTCAACGTGAAGAAATTTTTATACATGTTGCTTCACTTTTATTTATTTTAATTAGTGTTTTAAATTTGAAAACGATTTTATTAAACTAAGTAAAATAAGTAGTTGCAATAGTATTTTGTATTTTTACTTAGTTTTTTGGAGTTTATTTCAGTTGATTAGGAGGTTAGTACGATAGCCCTTATTGGCACCTATTAACAAATGAGGTCATTATTATTTTTTTTTTTTTTTGTACCCGCTTTTCGGTAGATGGAAATTAAATACAGTAATTTCTTTTCGACCTTGGATTGAATTCAATTATTAACCCGGCAAATTATATTTCGATCGATTGAATGATATAAAAGCCGTTTGCATGAAAGTGTAAGCATTCAACGATTTTCGCGATCGTACTTTTGCTGTCGTTTCGATCGTATAGTGCTTTTTCAATTAACAATAGATGGTTCATATGACATTTGTCGATTTAAATGAAAATAACACCATCGCTACGTCTCGAGGTTTCTAATTTACAAAAATGAATACGTCATATAGTATTCATTTTCATTTCACCACAAATTATTAGGAGAACCACCTTTTAACTTTTTTTTAAAAACCTCATTCGTTAATTTGCCACTATATCTCGCAACCATTAGGTTGTTTTTATATTTTAAGTCTTATGCACGACATACCTTATATCCTCGTCGCCACTTGTGGTGTCTTGGTTTAGGTTAGGTATGTACAATAAAACACTGTTTCCAATATCACTGCGCTAGACGTGCTATCTCAATGACTGCTCAGAGTAGACTGCCGAGCACGGTACAACGCTCTGCACTCCCTCTACTGCGCAGCCCCCACCATAGCACGCATAACTTATTTATTAGACGTCACAGCTAGTATTCCTCTATTTCTTATTCTGTTAATGTTGTAGTATCTGGGCGACTGAGCTCTGTTTGGGTGAAAATAGAGAAAACGAATTGTCCCATTTATGCCTTTGCCTATTGCCCCTATTAGCTTGATCGATTTTTCCCCGTATTTATCCCCGTAAACTATATTGCAACGTTCATCGAAATCGTTAGAGCCGTTTTCGAGAACGTGATAACAAATATTGCTCATTTATAATAGTATAGGATAAGGCTGCCTGTCCACTGAAGCGGAGAGGAGAAGAGAGGAGCGGAGATGTGCCACTGGAGCGGAGTTTAGATTCTATTGGTTAATATTGGCATAACTCCGCTCCTCTCCTCTCCGCTCCAGTGGACAGGCAGCCTAATAATAATGTGTTTTCATGTTTCCTGTGAATTATTGTGAAACTATTTTAATAACGAAAAGCACGACCAACCAACAAATAAGGCCAATAGCCTTATCAATGTTGGTCGTGCTTTTCGTTGTCTATGACAACCCCAATATTCATATCGTGGTTAAACTATCTACTTATCAATGTGGTTGGACCGTCCTAGTTGTGATCAGTGGTTTTTGTACTTCATTATGTACATAATTGACCGTTCAGCTGATGGTTATTGTATGTTGAGCAGGTACCTTTTTTTTCTAGAATACTTGTACGTTACATAGCTCTGCGTATTTTCTATCCAATGACGAGTCCGAGTCCAAATGCCAGTTTATTTAACACTTATATATTTACGAATTTATACAACGACATTGTCATCTAAACCTAAATATTTCGGCGTAGTAACTGATAAGTAAACAGTAGGTATTCAGTTAACTATCAATTGCGAAAGATAAAACAAGAATTAAAATAAATCGAGCGGTTAATAGTATAGGTCCCAATGAACTAATCTCAATCGAAGTCAATCTACAACCTAAATACTTATTAGATACGAATTTTTTGTGGGTGCTGTACAGTCAAACACACATCAGTTTGTAACAATTTAACTATGACCACAGAATAGTACAGACGGCGCACTCCGAATTTTAGGAATGAAGCTACAAGTACTCGTCGGTCTCGTCTCACTGTGCCAATTCAATGAGCATAAAGTAGCGCAGATACCACTGTTTCTATGCTTTTGAGTAGGTGAATTGGTTGATTGAGTCAACCAATTCACCTCGTATAGAAAGCCAAGATGCCCATCTTTGAGCCTGCCATTTATATTAAACTCTGGATAAAAAATGTGTGTATCTCAGTCTCAGATCACTTCTAAGTTAAGATACGAGGGAAATCTAAGTTAAAGATCAGTCAGATTTATTGGCAATTTAAGCTTCAAGCAGACTAGCGCGACGTGACAACGGCTATTGTTATACCGTGAAGTTTTCTTAGAAATTGTATTGTACGTGTCGCGTCGCGCCGTCGCGTCGTGCTGGTCTGCACGAGCCTTTAATGTATCCTGATGCCCAAAAAATACATGACAACTGCATCGTGCAGAAATTATTCAACGATAAAATTTATGACATGCCATCTTCGAAACAATTTTATCGAAACACACTCATAATTATTATTATGTTAAGTTGGTTAATTAGTTATCTCGTTATCCTTGAGTCAGACAATGACCAAGACAGACAACTCGCTATAAGATTGTTATTGACACAATTATAGTTCACTACACTTCCAAATATTTATTTATCTAACCTTTTATAATTCTAATGGCCTTCTTGTCACACTTAACGCTTTGTATCTAAATCCATGATTATCGTGTATCGAAAACAACTAGAAGCAAAAAGTGTTTTGTTATGTTAGATTTGAAAAACATTGACCCCACACTAGAAGTTTATCCTGTCTCATGAACAGAAGATTAATTTAAAATGAATAGTGATGTTGTTTGTACACACGGCTACACATCAAGCTGTACTTTTCCAGTATAAGCTGACCTCGCATTGTACGGAAATCCTATACAATGCGAGATCAGCATAAACTGGAAATGTGTAACTTGATGTGTAGCCGTGTGTACTTCTATTATATTTTTTTATTTTTAATATAGCTTTATTATTTTTAATATAGCTTTATTTATCCATACACTTAAGCTTACATATTATTCATGTAAAACAAATATAATATTATTGTATGGCCCCTGTAGGGTAAAAAGCCTCCTCCATCTTTTTCCATTTATGATTGTCTTGGGCGGTGTTCATCCAGTTTTTCCCAGCTGTTTTAACGATATCGTCGACCCATCGTTTCTTTTGCCGTCCTCGTTGCCTTTTTCCAGTGGGACCAAGCCACTTTGTTGTTTGTAATGTCCATCTGTTATCCTGGTACCTAGCTATGTGGCCTGCCCACTTCCATTTCTGTGTCATGGTGTACTTCTTTATACAAGATCAAATAAAATTTGTTAGCGAAACTCCGCAAACGTGATGTGTAGATAAAGAATTCTCAACACATCGAAACAAAAAAAAAAAGATTTGTTGTTCTTATTTTTTTGGGATCAACGACCACTGGTAGTGTTGTTACTTGAAGTATGTCAGCTTTTTTTACCGATACCCATCACCATCACGTCTGCGGAGTTTTGCTAAATCATTTGATTTGACCCTGTAGATGTGTATCCCTTATTAATTATATGCAAAAAAAGGCCGTAGATCGATTTCAGTGAATTATCACCTTTTTCACAATTAGTGTTACTGTTTCAGGGAATACTAAGTAACGTGGAGTTCAATAGTGTGGCTTTAGCCGGAAAATGGAAGATAACTGGATTCCCTCTTGAGAAATTCGACACATCATCAGTGAGGAGTCAATGTACAACGCGACCAACTTTTTACGAGGGTGACTTTACCTTACCAGCTGGTCAGGCGCCGCTAGACACATTCGTGGACACTACTGGATGGGGCAAGGTGAGACGAAACATCAAATTCAATGTGTCCAATGTTTCCTTGTAAATTAAAAAAAATCTAGGTATTTCTAATACCTATAATTTTATTGAAGTGGTAGGTTTAGCTGTCACCCGACCTTACTTTGAGTCTGACTCATTCTACATATACATAATATATTAAATCCATCTAGTGAATCCTGCTGGTCCTGAACTCCTGATAAGGAGCAGTCATCACAATTAGACCTGTCATGCCAGAACGAACCAACCACCATTCCGTCAATAGTTCTGGTGTTTACGCCAAAATGATCTGAAAAAATACTTATTCTATTTCTATAAGTACTAATGTAATAAAGCAGTAGTGTGTGTTTGTTTGAACGCGCTTATATGGAACTACCAGTTGGAAATCGTTTTTTTTTTATTGTCTCATTTAGCTAAAATAAATAAAGGGTGGCACGGGACATCGACACGAAGCCTGTTACCATGGATTCAGTATATGATTCTGAACCCCCGTGCGTTGAAATTTTTCGTCAGTTATTTTTCTTTTAATCTGCTGTTCCTTACATTTTGACCGCGTAGGTATTGCACTTTTCTATGAAACAGCAGATTTTTTTTTTAATAACCGATGAAAAATTTCAACGCATGGGTTCAGAATCATGTACTGAATCCATGGTAACAGGTTTCGCGTCGATGTCCCTGACACCCTGTATAATCGTAGAAAAAAAATCGTGTGCCTAAATGTTTTATTTCGATGTTGCAGGGCTACGTTTGGGTGAACGGGCATAACCTCGGCAGGTATTGGCCCAGCGCTGGTCCCCAGATAACGCTGTACTTGCCCGGGCTATGGCTGAAGCCAGCACCAGAGAAGAACCACCTTCAGATCCTGGAACTTGACAAACCTTCCCAGGTCGCTGCCATGGACTTCATCGACCGTCCTATACTCAACCAAACTGGGAATATCAACTGGTGGACATATCAACCGAAACGAACTTAATACTCGCAATATAATGTTTATAATTAAACAGTAAAATTCATAATTATTTTTTACAATAAAGACTCGTTAATATTGTCCTGTTTTTATTTCTTGTCATGTGTTTTGGTGTACAGGCATTAGCTCCGAGACTTTGTAAAAATATTAAAGTACAATCCTTACAAAAGCTTACAACCTACCAAATACCTATAATATGTGATTACATATATAATATGTGATTTAAAACTAGAACGAAGCGTCATCTCCGTAATATATGTAATGTAGGTACCCGAGAACATTTTGTGTAAGTATTATCACTATTTTTAACTGACTTCAAAAAAGAAGGAGGTTCTCAGTTCATCGTCATCTTTTTTTATTTTTTTTTATTTATGTGTCCCGTCGAAGACGGCTGGACCGATTTTAAAAATATTTTTTGTTTCAAAGGATATCTTCTTAGGTTGTCCCACTGTCTTCAGGTCAGGATCTGATAATGGGATCCTGGAAAAGACGAGGGAACTTTTCAAATACCTATTACCTATCGCGATTTGAGTATTTTTTATAAGTAGTAACTCGTGCATTTGCTCTTGGAAAGCACCATTTGGTGAAGTGGAACTGATGATGAAGACCACAGATGACCACCAGAATTACTCAATAATATAAGTATTTCAATATACTTGTATTTAAATGCTACTTTTCTCAAATGTTATATAAGTACACCTAATTGGTGTAGGTATACATTAGTAGTAACACCTTATATGTATATATTATATATTTTTTTTTTTTATTACAATTGTTAAATGTATAATTATGCTGTTGGTGTTCTTTTAATAAATAAATTTACCCGACTGCGGCGAAGCCAAAAAAGGAGGGTTATTTCAAAATATTGGGGCATGGATCTCAAAATTTTAAAATGTATGTCGTTTGACTCCTTATGGGGATACGACATACATACATTCTATATAATAATATATTCATTCTCTACGTACAGGTCCTAAGGAAAAACATGGAAATGATAAGTAAGTAATATGGCTATTTTCTTATTAATTAATCTTCATTTAGATTTTAATTACCATTTAAAAAGGAATAAAATAAACTAAATAACGGTTACTAATAGGTATGACGACACATATTCGCATTGTTTTATACACACATTCCATGGGAATCATATCTCTGGAATCAATGAACTTGTGAGCGTACTTTAGTTATTATAAGTATATAGGGCAAACTCAGAGGGCATTAAGGTGTTTCCTAATGTGCGCATAACCATAATGCATACCTTCTGGACTAACTTAACTGTAGAAATGGAAAACGCTAAACTCGAATCGACTTAAAATCGTTTTGAGATGTCCCGTTAAAAAATATTTTAGCACAAACAGGTATCAATCATGACAGGAACCAACCAACAAAAGAGCCATTAACGCTACAAGTTGTTGCGTTTTCGGAGCCAGTTTAAAATCTGATTCTATTAAAGAAGCATAAAGAACCCAAACAGAACAATTCACACTATAATATAAACCCATAGCAAGTAACATGAAAGAGACGCATGTAGAGAAGTCAGTGAAGTGTGAAAGAGTCAAAAGCAGGTAGATCCATTGTGTGTGTGACGGAGTATGATAAGGAGTAGGTAATGGCTGAAGCGAGCCTGTCGTCGTGTAGCTCGCGACAGCGCCGGACCGTTCTTCACCGGCTTTATAATTAACCACGTGGCCGGCTCAGCGAACCTACAAAAAGTGAGTAAAACTACGGTTTATTGACCGATACGTAGGTTAATAGCTATAACTTTGAACCTCAATATATTTGACCCGTCTGTGGTCACCAATATTAATTCATTTTGTACTTCGTCTTGAGTTATTAATGCCCGTAATTCATGAAGTTCGAAACGCAAAGCTTGTTTTATAGTTTCTTGTTAAAAAGTTGGTTGTATTTATATAATTAGTTATATATATGTATTTTTAACTTAATTCGCTGATTTATCAATGGTTTCTAAATGGAACTCATATGCACAACATTTTATTTTATTCTACGTCTTTTTTACCCGACTGCCCCAGAAGGAAGGTAATGTTTTTTTATTTATTTACCTTGAAATGGTATAATTGATGTTCTCTGTTATTTCTATGTTTACCTATTAGCTATGTATTGATGTATGAATGGTTACCTATTAATTATATTTATATATACGTTAGCCGCAATATATAGGTAAGTAGTTACCTGCATACAATCAATGCATTGATGCAATATGTGGGTCCTAAAAACAGAATATTCTTTCATTCATTGAGGACATTCTTTTAGCGGTTTGATGCATAAGAGTAGGTACTTAATTAAAAAGTGGTGCCTTCAGTTTGAATTGTGAGTTTAAGAATATAAATAAATATAGACATATTTAAATCCAGCATATTTAAAATCTCCCGTAGCAACTAAGGCTCAGCTGTTTTTTTTAAGTAGGTGTCCTACTAGTATTATTATTATATCACCGTTACAATACGACGATACACCGTTAAAAATTAAGGATTAATTAATCGTTAATTAATTGAGGCTATTTAATAATGATTGAGAATTTGAATAAAGGGATCTTGGGTAGTTTAATAATATCTGTAAAATAGAAAAATTATTTAATTTGCGTACCCGACATTCGTTTAGTCTTCTAAGTAGGGGTCATGTTCCAGTCATTGTGTTAAATAACTATAATTGTTTAGTATCATGTGCTCTGTCGTTACGAGGTTGTAAACTGAGATTGACATCCACTAAGTATTTATTTTGACTACCGCGTATTTCAATGTAGTATACTACGCCGTAGATATTTCCATATAATTTCAAACCATCCGTTCCGCATACAATTAAAAAATAAGTAAACAATAAAATTAATGGTTATAACTAAAAATAACTTCGTTATCAGATCTAACAATCAGTGATTAATAGAATAGTTATTTTGTAATAGAATTAATTTCAAACATAAATAAAACTCGATAGCCTCGTTAGTCCAGTGGCGCTGAGTGGACTGCTGAGCTCGAAGTCCTGGGTTCAATGCCCAGGTTGGAAGACTGCTATTGGGTTTACAAGCTCACTAAACATAATACAATAAATAGTGACGAAAATGTGGGTGTTCAGTACATCCTGCCTATTTCTGCGGAGAAAACAGGCACGTGGTAATTAAATATCCGCCTAGCCTTTTTAACCAGATGCAGCTGAATACCAGTATTTTACATGAAGCGACTGCCTATCTGACCTCCACAACCCAGTACCTGGGTAATACGATACCCCTTGGTAAGACTGGTTGACAGACTTTCGGGTTTCTAACGACCCGTAACAACTGTCAAAGATCTAGGAATGACAGACGGGACCGAGGCACGGAGGCATGTGGTAATTAAAAATGAAGATAAATAAAATGTTGGCGTCGCAAACATGGCCAGAGATCGCACAAAATAGACAGGTTTGGAAGGAGAAAGGGTAGATCTTTGCCCAACAATGGGACACGATGAAGGCTAAGAAAAAAAAAAATACGTTTGTTTTGTGTGTCTAGATGGTGGCAAATGATTTGAGTTGTGCGGTAGGACCGCCCTGCAGCCTCGTGCTAGCCGATGGATCGATCTTCACAGGACGGAGTTTTGGGGCCCAGGTGCCTGTAGACGGGGAAGTTGGTAAGTACCTACATCGATTAGTTCCTGTTTTTTATTTACACACATACGAGTACCTACATAAACTCACGCGTTCTTTCCATGCCTACCCCGGCAGAAACTATAGAACGGCAACTACTATGATATATGTATTTTTTTTTTTTTAAGTGGTCTTAGTTGTCGCCTATAAGCATAAACATAACTTGTTTTTAATTTTCTCACAATGTTAAAAAAAACCGTTGTGTCGATTAAAAAAATAGCGTTTGGTTAAGATTTCGATTTTTTTTTAATTATTTGTGACCTACCTTGGTCCCGTAGTAATAATTGAAAGCTACAAGTATAATAAAAAAAAACCACTGTTTTCCAGTACCTAACTGTCTAATCGTAGTGTTGTTGATCAGTATTTCAGACGGGTATGGTCGGGTACCCAGAGTCGCTGACAGACCCGTCGTATCACGCGCAGTTGTTGGTGCTCACATACCCGCTGGTCGGCAACTATGGTGTCCCCGACGAAGAGGAACGAGACGAACATGGAATACCTAAGTAAGACATTTTACTAGTAGTGATTTTCACAGAAAAACAATAAAAAAAAAACAAAAGTGTAAGTGGTTTGAGATGGGGCAATAAGGTTGCCTGTCCACTGGAGCGGAGAGGAGAGGAGAGGAACGGAAATGTGTCAATATTTACCAATAGAATCTAAACGCCGCACCAGAGGCGCGATTCTATTGGTTAATATTGGCACATGTCCGCTCCTCTCCGCAACTTGCACTGCTGTAGCTAACGGAAAACATTATTAAGTGATCATCCCTAACTTTTGAGAAACTGCATTCACAAAAATACAGGGTGGCAGAGACATCGACGCGAAAACTGTTACCATGGATTTAGTACGTGATCCTGAACCCCCCTGAGTTGTAGGTAATGTTTATTTATTTATTTAAGCATTTATGTACACACATTTAAAAACAGACAAGAAGAAAAGAACAGAAAAATACGTACAAAGGTGATGCTTATTTCTACAGAAATCTCTTCCAGCATACCTGTGATAGGACAGAGAATACAAAGAGATGTAGACACCGTGTGTAAGAGTAGGTAAAATAAATAAAATCAAAATAATTCACTTACTAAAATAAAACAAATAATAATGTTTCGTCGGTTATTTTAAACAAAATCAGCTGTTCCATACATTTTAACCGCGTAGGTATTGTACTTTTCTATGAAACAGCTGATTTTTTTAAAACAAGTTTTTGTTATAGTTAGTGGTTAGTTGTAGTTAGTGGTGGCAGCCCTGTATAACTAAAACTTATTTTAAAAATGTTTTCCTAGCAACAGCGGTTAATGCTCGGTTCCTATACCTAGACAATAATGAATGGAGAATGCTCATCATTAGTATGAAAAAAAAACCCAGAGCGAACTGATACAGAATGTAGCTCAGAATTTTTGTGATATTTAATAAATATTTAGTGAAATTATTCTGTAAATATTTCACAAGATTCGATGGCTAAATGTGTGATATTGCTATTTGTTTTTCATCAGCAGTGATTCTTTTTCCTTTAAGATATCCTCAATTAAGGTATACCTTAAATACATACATACATACATATACTCGTGCCCATAATCCCATAGGAGTAGGCAGAGACTGCAGATTGTCAAAATCAACTATCTACAGCCCACTTTTCGCCGTTTTTCTGTTGTATCTATTATGTTTAAAACTCAATAGTCTTTATAAGAAAGAAATACATAACTAAGACTTAGAACACGTCCTACCATCAACCAAACCGAGCAGAAAATGCTGCTCTCACTGGGAATCGAACCCGAAACCTCTGGGTCTGAGACTCGTTGTCTAACCACTAAACCACAGAGGCGGTTAATCTGTTTAATACATACAACGAGTAGTTATAGTTATAGTTGTTTTTCAGTATTATTGTTGTTATTGTTGTTTTAGATAATATTTACCTAATGACCATGAAAGTGTGATACTAATAACACTATTGAACAATATATTTATACAGGGTGTTAGGGTAAACACCGTTATCCTTCATACCAGTGGTTTGGTTTCGTTTATAGAACATAAATTCAATGGAAAATCACATTTTTTTTTTTAAAGATGTACATTTAGAATCGTCACGCAATTCCTAAGGTAGGTATTTTTGCCTGTTTTAAGCCAGGAAAAGGTTATATTGTATATTCATGTGTTGTGTAGGTAGGTAGGACGGGCGGCGATCGATTACGTCATTCGGGCGGGCGCATATCCATGAATTTGCGGACGGTGTCTGACAATAACCTTTTTAATATTTGTTAAAGAAAATAACGTAATTTTTTTTTACTCGGTTTTTTATGTTTATATTTAAGCCAACTACCCATAGTTTGAGTGACAACGGTGTTTACCCTTCTTCCATCCTGTATAGTGTATTCATAATAAAATATCTTAAAGACAAAACATCACCCCTGATGAACAACAAATAGCAATATCACACATTTAGCCATCAAATCTTATACCTAGTGAAATATTTACAGAATGATATCACTAAAATTCAAATTCAAATAGCCAATAACGGCCCGTAAATTATAGGAATCGGCCATAAGGCTGCCTTGCCTCATCTGTCCGTCATAGGTATGGGTCGTTACGTGATTTTCGCGAAACGTAACGTAACTAGTGACTTCGAACGCGTCACCTGTTTTGAAAACTAGTGATTTTAGTAACTAGTTATTTTTAATTCTATTCGGTGATTCAACATGGTGATTATGTCGAAGTGTTACAGTTATTGGCGAAACGAAAATATAAATGGTTACTAATGTAATACGTTACATTACGTTACGTTAGCTTTTAGTTTTTTGAACGAATAAGTTTTTGTAGCTACTTTTGCACTCGCAAAGTACTTTTTTTCGTTTCTCGCTTTTCATTCGATCACTGCATTGTAATGTAACTAGTTACAAAAATCACGAGTTTCTGTGTGACTCGAAACTAGTTATTCGGTTACATGCCCTGTAGCCAGTTATTGTAACTAGTGACGTGAAATAACGCCCATACCTAGTCCGTCATAACGTACCTTCTTTTAAGTCTCCACAAGCTTCCAAGCTATCATGCAATGTCTAGTTTGAAGTTAAAATAATGACTGTCTATTCACTACTCTACGTTCCAGGTGGTTTGAATCCAACCGCATATGGGCAGCTGGCTTGATAGTGGGCGAGGTAAGCACTCGCGCGTGCCACTGGCGCGCTAAACGCTCCTTGGGTTCCTGGCTAGCAGCCCACGGTATCCCAGGCCTCTGTGACGTCGACACCAGAGCCCTGACCTTTCGTCTTCGAGCTGGTGTCACTCTTGGACGCATCATTCAAGGAGTCCCGCCGTTTGGACCATTACCAGCCCTCTCAGACCCAAATGCCAGGAATCTGGTTGCTGAAGTGTCTGTTAAGGTGAGTCTAAGTAATTTTTTTAATAATTTTTATCGACCTTTAATGTACCTTTATCATAAAGCGAAAAACTATGAGATACTCCCTGTATCTCATCATAAAATTAAGTCCACTAGTTGCACATTTCGTATAGAAAAAGTTTTTGATGTGTAACATTTTCCTCTCGCTTTCATTCAATCAAAATCAAGATCTAAAACAATCTAAATAGTCGAATCGTGATTTCGTGAAAAGGGATGGAAGTGTGTCACAGGAAGCCGGGGAAGCACGCGCTATTTGATTTGACCAATAAGCGCGTGCGGTGCTAGAGTTGGCCGTCAGAAACGACCTTGACTAGGCCCGCCCCTTTAATGTTGCTTATTACCAAGGTGATGTCAGAAGTTAGGTACACATCTTAAGGGACTACTGTAAGGCCCGTTCGTATTTTTCTTTCTTTCTTGGTTTATTCTATAAAGTAAAATAGTCATATTGTATTTGTTACTATAGATATAATGCAATGTGTTACGCATAATTAAGTACCTATGATACATTTTTCCTCTTGGAGTTTGCCTTCAAAATTTGTTATTTAAACGATCTGATGATGAATACATCAGATCATTAAAGAGCGTGAAGTTAAACATGCAATTACCTTAACAAATAACAAGTAATTCGACGATTTTAAACTATTTTACCTATAGTGCCCAAATTTTTTTCAGGAACCCAAAATATACAATCCCAGCGGTGAAGTAACAATAATGGTTGTAGACTGTGGATTGAAGTACAATCAAATCAGGTGTTTGATCAAACGAAACGCTAAGGTTGTGCTAGTCCCATGGGACCACAAGTTGGACCCCAGCCAGTACGATGGCCTGTTCGTCAGTAACGGTCCAGGTGACCCGGTCAAGTGTAAGAAGGTGGTGGACAATATGCGCTCCATCATTGAAGACAAGACAAACGTAAAACCGGTATTTGGCATCTGTCTCGGACACCAGTTACTATCCACTGCAGCTGGCTGTAAAACTTACAAGACCAGGTAAGAATATTTCATTGTTTTTTTTCATTGTCTCACTTGAAAAGCCTCGTTGGTCTAGTGTTAGTGGTCGCAAGTGCATCCGCTCAGTGTGGGGTCGGTTCGAGTCTCATGTCGGGCAATGTTATTGAGTTTTTACATTTCGAGTTCTTCAGTAACACCCCGAAATAATAGTACTTTATTTTTATACCCGTATTATTTTATTACAGTTACGGTAATCGTGGACACAATTTACCTTGCACACATAACGGCACTGGGCGATGTTTTATGACATCACAAAATCATGGATTTGCTGTCGATGCGGACTCACTTCCGGAAGGTTGGAAAGTTTTATTCACCAATGAAAACGATAAAACTAATGAAGGTATTATTCATAAAGCTTTGCCTTACTTCAGTGTTCAGTTTCACCCGGAACACACTGCCGGGCCCACGGATTTAGAATGTCTTTTTGATGTATTTGTCGATGCTGTGAGGTCTTACAAAAATAAGCAATCGTGTAGTATAGATGGCATTATTACAGAAAAACTTAAGTTTATACCGACTTTACATGAAAGACCAAAAAAAGTACTCATCCTTGGCTCTGGTGGCTTATCAATCGGACAAGCTGGTGAGTTCGACTATTCAGGATCGCAAGCGGTGAAAGCTTTACAAGAAGAAAAGATACAAACTGTATTAATCAATCCTAATATTGCAACTGTACAGACGTCAAAAGGCCTAGCTGACAAAGTATATTTCCTTCCTATCACACCGGAATATGTAGAACAGGTTATCAAAGCGGAGAGACCCACAGGAGTTCTTCTCACATTCGGTGGTCAGACAGCCCTAAATTGTGGAGTCGAGTTGGAAAAATCTAAGATTCTAGAGAAATACAATGTAAGCGTTTTAGGTACCCCTATTCAGTCTATAGTTGATACTGAAGACCGCAAAATATTTGCTGAAAAAATTAATGCAATTGGCGAAAAAGTTGCTCCAAGCGCAGCTGTAACAACAATTGAAGAGGCACTGGTAGCTGCACAGCAAATTGGGTATCCAGTCATGGCTCGATCTGCGTTTTCCCTCGGTGGCTTAGGATCCGGTTTTGCTAACAATGAAGACGAACTTCGAACACTCGCACATCACGGACTGTCACATTCCGATCAACTTATAATCGATAAATCTCTTAAAGGATGGAAAGAAGTGGAATATGAAGTGGTTAGAGACGCATTTAATAATTGCATCACCGTGTGCAATATGGAAAATGTAGATCCATTAGGAATACATACCGGAGAATCAATTGTAGTAGCACCTAGTCAAACTCTCTCAAACAGAGAATATTACATGTTGAGAAACACTGCCATCAAAGTTATTCAACACTTCGGAATTGTAGGCGAATGTAATATTCAGTATGCATTGAACCCAAATTCGGAAGAATTCTTTATTATAGAAGTAAATGCCAGATTATCTCGAAGCTCAGCTTTAGCAAGTAAAGCAACAGGCTATCCATTGGCCTATGTAGCTGCTAAATTAGCACTGGGTATATCGTTACCTGTTATTAAGAACTCCGTGACCGGAGTGACGACTGCTTGCTTTGAACCAAGTCTCGATTACTGCGTTGTCAAAATACCAAGGTGGGATTTGGCGAAGTTTACTAGAGTAAGCACAAAAATTGGTAGTTCTATGAAAAGTGTTGGAGAAGTTATGTCAATAGGCAGAAGCTTTGAAGAAGCTTTCCAGAAAGCTTTAAGGATGGTAGATGAAAATGTAAACGGGTTCGATCCAAACATTAAAAAAGTTAATGAAGATGAATTGCGAGAACCGACTGATAAGAGAATGTTTGTCTTAGCTGCTGCTCTAAGGAAAGGCTATACTGTGGATAAGTTATACGAATTAACCAAAATTGATCATTGGTTCCTCGAGAAATTCAAAAATATAATAGATTACTATCAAATCCTGGAGGCCGATCATCATGGTTCAATTCCTTTTGATGTATTAAAGAAGGCAAAGAAAATTGGATTTTCTGATAAACAAATAGCTGCTGCTATAAAAAGTACTGAAGTCGCCGTTAGAAAGCTAAGAGAGGAATATAAAATTATTCCATTTGTTAAACAAATCGACACAGTTGCAGCCGAGTGGCCAGCTACTACAAATTATTTGTATTTAACTTATAACGGTACAACACATGATCTAGAATTTCCTGGTGGTTTTACTATGGTTTTGGGATCAGGTGTATATCGCATTGGAAGCTCCGTTGAATTTGACTGGTGTGCGGTCGGATGTTTAAGAGAACTTAGGAACCAAGGCAAAAAAACAATCATGATTAATTATAACCCTGAAACGGTCAGTACCGACTATGACATGAGTGATAGGTTGTATTTTGAAGAAATTTCCTTTGAAGTTGTGATGGATATTTATAACATTGAACACCCAGATGGAGTTATTTTATCTATGGGAGGACAATTACCAAATAATATTGCAATGGATTTACATAGGCAACAAGCAATTATTTTAGGTACGTCTCCTGATATGATTGATAATGCCGAGAATAGGTTTAAGTTTTCCAGAATGTTAGACCGGAAAGGTATAATGCAACCGAGGTGGAAGGAACTTACAGATTTAGAATCAGCTACAAGTTTTTGTGAAGAAGTAGGATTTCCATGTTTGGTTCGCCCATCGTACGTTCTAAGTGGTGCAGCTATGAATGTTGCAAATTCAAACCAGGAATTGGAAGCTTATTTAAAGTCTGCTAGTTTAGTAAGTAAAGATTATCCAGTAGTAATATCTAAATTCATAATGGATGCAAAAGAGATAGATGTAGACGTAGTCGCTGCTGATGGTGCTATTTTCTGTATGGCAGTATCTGAACACGTTGAAAATGCGGGAGTCCATTCCGGCGATGCAACATTAGTTACTCCGCCGCAGGATATTAATGATGAAACTTTGGAAAAAATAAAAGGAATCGCTAGTATTATAGCTGAGACGCTAGATGTAACTGGACCCTTCAACATGCAACTTATTGCAAAAGATAACGAACTCAAAGTCATTGAATGCAACGTCAGAGTTTCAAGATCTTTTCCATTTGTTTCTAAGACGCTAGACCATGATTTTGTTGCGATGGCCACCAAGATTATCTTGGGTCTACCGGTAGAACCAGTTAATGTAATGACTGGCTGTGGAAAAGTCGGTGTGAAAGTACCACAATTTTCGTTCTCTAGATTAGCTGGTGCAGATGTAACATTAGGAGTAGAAATGGCATCTACCGGTGAAGTAGCATGTTTCGGTGAAAATCGTTATGAAGCCTATTTAAAGTCGTTAATGAGCACAGGGTTTAGAATACCCAAGAAATCTATATTACTATCTGTGGGAACATTTAAGGTAAGAATCAAATAGTATAAAATTCAATGTCATTTTAGTTCCCTCTTTATGCAACCTTGTTCAAATATCTTTTTAATTTTCAGCACAAAATGGATTTACTTCCGAGTGTTAGAATTCTACATAAGATGGGATATAAATTGTACGCCAGTATGGGCACAGGAGACTTCTACACTGAGCACGGAGTCGAAGTAAGGCATTTTTTTGTTTTTTTTTAATTGTTTTATCCGTCCTCTCCTTTTACAAAACCCTTATTGATTGTTTTTTTTAAATTACAGGTTGAAAGTGTTCAATGGACATTTGATCATATAGGTGATCCAGAGGATGTAAGATCGGATGGGGAACTGATGCACTTAGCAGACTTTATGGCCAGACGTGAATTAGATCTAGTAATTAATTTACCAATGCGAGGTGGTGCTCGACGAGTGTCTTCATTCACTACTCATGGATACCGCACTCGCCGACTAGCAGTGGATTACGCTGTGCCTTTAGTTACTGATGTAAAGTGCGCTAAACTATTAGTTCAGGTTTGTTAAGTTGTCTATTATTTATACCCATATTTCTGTAAGATTTTTTTCCAAGCTATAATACTTTACTAAATTAAAATAATCAATCAATCTTCCTAGCCTTTTTCGCAACTATCTTGGGGTCGGCTTCCAGTCTAACCGGATGCAGCTGAATACCAATATTTTACATGGAGCGACTGCCTATCTGACCTCCACAACCCAGTAACTGGGTAATACGATACCCCTTGGTAAGACTGGTGTCAGACTTTCGGGCTTCGGACGTCTCGTAACGACTGTCAAAGATCCACAAATGACAGCCGGGACCAACGGCTTAACGTGTTTTCCGAGGCACGGAGGAGTCTCGGTATGTAAAGATGGTCACCCATCCACTGACCAACCCCGGCAAGCGTAGCTTAACCTGATGGATCGACCCGTGCGGCTTGTTATTACTTAGCCACGAGCTCCTCCTAAATTAAAATAATACTTTACTAAATTAAAATAATACTTTACTAAATATAATATTTTACAGGCTATGCACCTTTGCGGTGGGGCTCCTGTAATGAAAACACATACGGACTGCATGACATCGCGCAACATCATAAAGTTGCCTGGTTTCATTGACGTACACGTGCATGTGCGTGAGCCCGGTGCTACGTACAAAGAAGATTTCGCAACTTGCACTGCGGCTGCTCTCGCTGGAGGCATCACAATGATATGTGCCATGCCAAACACTAATCCTCCAGTAATTGATCGCGCTGCTTACGATTATACTTCTGCTTTGGCACGCGTTAGTGCTCGTTGTGATTATGCACTGTATATGGGGGCGTCATCCACCAACTTTGATACTGTTTCTGAAATGGCTCCTCAAGCGGCTGCATTGAAAATGTATCTTAACCAAACATACAGTACTCTTACATTAGATGACATGACAATCTGGCAAAAGCATCTCCAGAACTGGCCAAAGAAAATGCCTGTATGTGCTCATGCAGAGCGAGAAAAAACTGGAGCTGTCATTTTGATGGCATCTTTACTCGACAGACCTATCCATATTTGTCACGTAGCCAGGAAAGAGGAAATTCTTATAATTAAATCCGCAAAAGAAAGAGGCTTGAAGGTAACTTGTGAAGTATGCCCTCATCATTTGTTTCTAAGCACAGCAGATGTTGAAGAAATTGGACAAGGCAGAGCAGAAGTGCGGCCAGTATTGTGTAGCCCGGAAGACCAAGCCGAACTTTGGAAAAATATAGATATGATTGACGTTTTTGCGACGGACCACGCTCCACACACTGTGCAAGAAAAGAATTCAGAGAAGCCGCCTCCTGGTTTCCCCGGATTGGAAACAGTTTTGCCATTACTTCTTAATGCAGTTCATGAAGGTCGTTTAACTTTGGAGGATCTGATAAATAAATTCCATCGTAACCCTCGTAAAATATTTAATTTGCCGGAACAACCAAACACATACGTTGAAGTCGATATGGATTACGAATGGACAATCCCACAAGCTATGGAATTTTCGAAATCTAAATGGACGCCATTTGCAGGCATGCAAGTTTGTGGAGCAGTTCATCGCGTAACATTGCGAGGTGAAATTGCGTATGTTGAGGGGCAAGTCCTAGTACCTCCAGGCTTTGGTCAAAATGTACGAGACTGGCCTATAATACCTAAGAAACAAACATACTTTACTATTGAAAAAATGGAAAAAGAAGTCAGTCGACCAAATTCTGCACTCGATATACATACATCTGCTGATTTGAGTAGAGTTAGTGATATTGATTTTGATCAAATCGATAACAGGCCTGAGGTACAATCCAAGCCTAATGTCCATTTCAGTGAAATTGCAGCTGCAAGGTGTTTATCACCATTACCCCAAGTGACTAGACAAAGATGTGATAGTTCGTCTAACTATAATCCCCCTGCAATAACAGTTTCTCAACGGCAACGTAGCGACTTATTCGGGAAAAGTATACTAACTGTTGACTCGTTTAGTAAAGATACTCTCAATGATGTATTCAATCTAGCGCAGTTCATGAAAACCAGTGTCAACAAAGGTCGATTCCTAGATGATATTTTACGAGGCAAAGTTATGTCGTCGATATTTTATGAAGTCAGTACTCGAACTAGTTGCAGTTTTGCAGCAGCAATGCAAAGACTGGGTGGTTCTGTAATCCATACAGATGCTACGAGTTCATCAGCAAAGAAAGGTGAAACTTTGGAAGACAGTGTTTCAGTAATGGCAAGCTATTCTGATGTAGTGGTGCTGCGACATCCTGAGCCCGGTGCAGTTGCGGTAAGTTATATTATCCTAAATTATAACCTCGCCATAATATTATAAATATGATATGTTGTTGAAATGCTAATTTGAATTTTATTCTACAGCGTGCAGCTCGTCTTTGTCGCAAACCTATAATCAATGCGGGAGATGGTATTGGAGAACACCCCACACAAGCTCTGCTCGACGTCTTTACGATTCGTGAAGAAATTGGAACAGTTAACGGATTAACTATCACTATGGTTGGAGACCTGAAGAATGGTCGAACTGTCCATTCTCTTGCACGGCTTCTGACTCTCTATCAAGTACAATTGCAGTATGTCAGCCCTCGAGGACTCGGCATGCCGAAGCATATTACAGATTACGTTGCCTCTAAAGGTATACCTCAGAGAGTATATGAAAGGTTGGAAGATGTATTAGAGGACACTCATGTTTTGTATATGACTCGAATTCAGCGTGAAAGGTTCCAAAGTCAAGAAGAATATGAAAAGGTAACTATTATTATTTAATCTAAATCGTCACTTTCAGTTAAATTCCTATCGAAGACAGTCAATTTCATTACATAGGGTATAGATATAAACGGTTTTGTCATAGGTAATTACTTAGTTTTTTTTTTTTCGAAGAGTTTTTTTATTACCACCACTAAAATGTATTAACTCGTATTCCAGACACGAGGGCTGTTAGTGGTGACTCCTCAGCTGATGACGCGCGCTCGCAGGCGCATGGTGGTGATGCACCCATTGCCGCGCGTCGACGAGATCTCGCCAGACTTCGACTCGGACCCGCGCGCCGCCTACTTCAGGCAAGCCGAGTACGGCATGTACGTGCGGATGGCTCTACTCTCCATGGTGGCTGGCGTGAATCCGCTCATTTAGAACCACTGTGCTACTTGCAACGCATTATGTATTTCCTAATCAGTAATTAATTAATCTACTGAATCGGTCATGATTTCGGAATACTGAGTTTCCGCTTGATATGTAATCAAAACGATAGAATCTCTGGAAAATATCTAAAATCAGAAGCACATTAGGTACATGTGTGCCGTCGTTTGATGTTACAGCACCGTATCAAAGAAAGATTACGCATCTAGCTACAAGTATAGATTTGATAATTTCATAAGATATGTAGGTAGTCGCATCTACGTTAAACAGATTTGACATTCCAGATTTAAATTAATAGTTCTAAAATGTAAACTTATCCCCGTTTTCACCATCAATCCTTAAATTTAGGGAGTCTCTTAAGACATTTTAAGTGTTTGTTTCTGATAAGGGATCCTTTAAATATAGGGGCCCGATATTCGGCATCTTAGCGATAAGTGACAGTTCATTTGTTGTTGAAGGTCTGTCAAGATGCATGTCACTATTTTAATACATAATATTAAAAAAAAAGAAAAAAATTAAGAAGAAAATTATTTTCTTCTTAATTTTTGTCTTTTTTTTTAATAAGGAATTTTGAATTTAGAAAACTTAGGTAGGGGGGTCATTTAAGGAGTCTCTTAGGTTAAGAGATCCTTAGTAAGGAAGTGTTTGAGGGAACGATGGTGAAAACGGGCATAAATCCCAAAAGTAACCACCCAACTTGGTTCAAATCAATACGAAATGTATTATTAAGTAAAGTGCTATAGTTTAAATAGTACAAGGGTTAATAAAGTATAATTTAATTACGAATTTACTACTACCCACTAACTCACACAAACGCCGTTCAACAACGCCGACCATTCCTATTAAATAAAAAAATGTTTTAAGTAATAATCAGATAGTTTATATTTCTTATACCTACTATACAATACTTTAGTAAACATTTAATAATAAAGTAATCAGTAACAAACTGGCGTACATTATTTCCTGCTATAAATAAGATCGCAAGCATCTACAACATAGTCAATAAAACGCACGAGATTCCATACACTTAAAGAAATTATAACGAATTCCGAGAACAAGACAAGAGTTGATATCACACAAATCTTATTTACAAAATTAATATGTACATTAATTTAACTTTTCTTATTTAAAGTCGTTTACAATTTGGATTCCTCTCCACTGATAAATTCATGAAATCTCATATGATCTTGACTTGAGGAGTTTTCAACGTGTACATCAACGAAGGTAAATGCTGATATACCAAGATTATCAGTCGGCGAATCGTGAACTTCCTCAAACTTTGGACGCTGCTTGCGAAGCGGTTTTTGTTGATTTCTTTCAAGTTTGCTTTCTCTTCTTGTTGGTAACTTAAAACCACCTTGGTTCGCCAATTTTCTCTGACAGTCAGTCAGTTTCTCACGAACCACATCTAAATACTCATTGGCTGTCATATCGCCTCCTGGCTCTTCTAACAGCAATTTGCAGAGTCTCTGAGCCTGCTCCAAGTATATTAGTGCTTGTCTTATTGCTTCAAATCTTTCGCTAGATCGGGCCATAGCGATGAAATGGGGAATAAAGAATTCGAGAACTAATCGTCGGCGCTCCGTTTCCATCTTTGATGGTATCACAAACTGTAAGAACAAAAAATAAGTTTAGTAACGTAAGATCTACAGTAATATTTTAATTTGTAATTTTGTGTATTCTAAGTGGAAACCCTGCGCACAATGTGAATACGGTTCGATCCTTACAAGACATGCAATGATTTTAACTACGTCTATTACATTTATTCAAATTCTGTTTTATAAAATTACTATTTAAAATTTGAAATAATTATTTGCATATTTATATTATGAAGTTAAGAATTATTTTATTTATCAAAATAAAATTATAATATAAATATATTCTTTTAATAAAACAACTTACTATTTCTCTTTCCTTTTTCTCTGATCTTTGCTTTTTTGCATGAACTTGAGCATTTCGCCTTTCTTGTTGTAGTTTGTATTGTTGTTTTGTCCATTTATAGTTTTTGTCGCGCTCTTTGTCCCTTTCCCTGAAGGTTGTTTGAGTGTCGTCATCACTATCAGAACTGTCTTGATAACGGGACACAGCCGGGGGTAAATATGGATTGATAAGGCGTAAAGGATTTTTACATGTTAGTATATCATACAGCCTTTGGCTGTTGAATGCCGGATAAAAATCTTTCTTAGTATATTTGATCTTTTGGAGCGCATTCAGAACATGCAGGACAGGAGCCTCTAGGATTTCTGCAATTTTTTTTTGTTGTGCGTGTAGCAATGGTTGCGGTATGTTTTTAACTTCATTACAGCTTTCTACAAAATAATTGGGCATTCTCTTTTTCACACAATTCATGTAAAAACTTCGCAAAAACATCCTCAAAGATTCGCCAAGTCGATCTTCTGGCCATTTTGCGTAATTATCTTCACATTGCCAAAATAGATGGTTTTTAATATGACTGACATCTAGACCGATTTTGGCTGTTTCATTTTCCAGAAAAGTCTTATGTAACGCTAAAGTGAACAAATAACAACGTATATGAGAATGTGCCAAACAACTTTGCAGATAACGTTCTGCTGCTGGAAATATGATTTTCCACTGTATATTCTGATCTGGATTCTGGCCTCTTTTGTTTCTAAATCCTATAGGCACTAACAGACATCCAAAACCTATAGCCTTGCTGACCATATCTTTTTTAGGCCACTGATAAGAGAAATTAGTTCTGGGATTTTGTATTATTCTCCTTTCTCTAATGATCCACTGGTTAGCTGCATTGGGCCAAGCAGCGACAAGAGCAGGAAATATTTCATAACCAATTTTGGAGCCATTTTTTATTGAGTCACAATAAATACTGGCGCCTTGAGTTAAAGCAGAATTAACTTCTTCGGTAGTCAAACCTAATCCAGACCCTAAATTGATTATGAAGTTATCCACAAAGTTATTCATAAATCTCAAAGAGTTGAGGTAATAACATCTCTCATATAAGTTAGGCGACTGTGAAGTCTTGGAGGCACTCTCAGCGACTTCATCGTCATCGTCATCGCTCCATTCGTCCAACGCTTTCACATCCACGGATGTCCATGTCTCATCTGGCAACGCCCCTGAGGTGAGCGAGTAGTTGGAATGCAAACTGAGTCCAATTTTTTTTGGTGTAGCAGCCTTAGTTATAGTAGAATAACCATAATCAGATTCAGCTTCGCTAGAGTTCGACTTGTAACCAGAGGTCTCTGTATCCTCGGTTAGATTGCCTTCTGAAAAAGCTGGGCGCATATTAGTTTTTGGGTATTTGCGAAGATCACTGGTTGAATTACTTAACCTTCTGGTATATTTTAATATTGATTTTCTCGGAGCCATAACGTTTTCGTCTTGAGGCCCTTTCTTTTCATCTATAAAATTATTGTTAGTTTCAGACTCATCCTGTTCTTCGGGTAGTAAAGCATTGATATTCCGAAGTCTGTTAATGTTTGAAATATTACTTTTTGTTACTTGTAAACTAACTTGTTTTATCGGTCCACTGTATCTTCTACCGATACCTGGTGGTGTTGGTAGAAATTGTTGGTTTGTATCAGAACTTATTTTGTCTTCGGAAGCCAAGACTGATTCAGTGTTATCCAGTTTAGTTTTAATTTGTTGTAGAAGTTCTTCGCCCTTACTGGCAGTGTAAGGAAATTCATCAGAATCATTTGATTCTTTTTCAGATTCCGTATATATGCTATCATCAGAATCACTTTCATTCATAGTAGCCACTTCGTTTTCTTTTTGCAGAGTGCTCTCTAAAACTTCCATTTGCTTCAGTTTTACATATCCTGAAAACACAGACTGAGGTTATTATGTGTTTCTTGTTTTAAAATGATTTAACAGGTTTACGGAAAAATATTGTAAAGTTAGATTTATCAATGTAATTCTTTTACCTGGTACTTTACCGCCCTCTATGCGCAATTTGTAGAAAGGTGCATCGAGAACTGCGCTGTAATCGGAAGTATCTCCTGGTTCACTGGCTTCCACATTGTCATAGATAACAAAGAGCCTCGGAGCTGACAGAGGCTCCTTTTGCCCTCGGGTCCTCTGGAAGCTGATGTGTTCGTGAACAGACTCTTGCAATCGATCCGCGAAAAATACATGTTTGTTTTGTCGCACCATGGCTTCGTTGATAAAGTGCTCACGTTCGCTTATTGGATTGTTTTTTATTTGATGTACTTCCCTGAAATCAAACATGAAATTGATTTTATTTTTATATCTCGATACTTGATTACTTTTACATTCACCTACCTATACCTACATATTAAAATGTTCACGTATTAACATTATGCAGATGATAACAAATGTATTAAAAAATAAAATAAAGCATCGCTAACATGTGATAACTTAATAAATATGTAGATGCTAAACTTTATCATTTAATACCATCTCTTTCCTATTATCATATCTATCGGCACGATCGTTTTAATGCAGTAATAACAAAATTAAATTAAAAGCTTTGAAGTAAGTACCGAATGCAGTACCTACCTACCTATCTTATTGAATCAAACAAGTATTAGCGGATAATGGTTGAGGGGTAAAAGCTTTAGTACTTGAAAGTGTGCTTATAATACGAATGAAACCAAGTACTTAGCACAAATTCCTAACAATATTTTATAAACTAATTACAATAATAAAAACTTCTCCAACTTTTCTCCAGTAAAGTTACAGATTACAGATTTCATTATTTTGATTATTTACTTAAACTGGGAAGTAGCAAAAGACTGTTACCCTTGAAGATTATTTTATAATTTATTGAAGCAAATCCGCTATCTGAATGATAGTCCACGTCCGGGACTTTCCTTGTACCTCTACAACTGATAAGGACACATGACACCAATTTGACTAAATATTATAAACCAGATAAATTGAAAAATAAAGGACTCATTAACCTAAAAACAAGGATTAATATAATCATGGAGTTATCGATTTGCATAAACTTACTTCACCTAACAGAAACATCTAACTAATTAAAAAAACTGACTCCATTAGACTCTTTTTGACTTTGCGCGTCAAAACTGGATAACAAAATTGTTAAGTGTTGTTCTTATAGAAAAATAGACACACTTTTGAAGTATCGTTTTGATTTAATTTTTTTTTAATTTATATATAGGTACTTTCATCCTATTTTCTTCTTTATTTATTTCTTTTATTTCTTCTTTTTAGAAATATGTGATTTTGAAACCGGCTACTAGTCTGCAATGTAGACCCTTACGGTGCGTTTGCACTGGCGAAACATTCACAACAAAACTTGTTGAAATCTCTAGTTCCTGTCAAACATTGTATGGAACATTGACAAAAAATAGAAATTTCAACATGTTTTGTTGTGAATGTTTCACTAGTGCAAATGCACGGCTATGAAACTACTGACACATAAATACGATCAGTTGAAAGGTGGGACGGGTTCCATACAAAAAAAACATTATCGTTTGTAATTTGTTTTGTAAAAATTATAAACGAGATGTACCTAATAGACAATGAAATAATTTAATAACACATCTTCATCTTTTCCCGTCTCTATTTAGGGCAGTCGGCTGTAAAATTAGGCATGTTATCGTAATCGGAATTTTCAGAGACAACAGTTTGTTTGTCCTTCGTCTTTGTATTATTTAAAGAAGTTCAGGATTGTATTTTTTTTAAAGCAATGTATATTGGTTGTCTATTCACATAGGTACCTGCTTAGTTATCTAAAATCTAAATGAAATCTGTGAATTACGATTATCATAACTATTGTAACTATAACAACAGCAGATTTAGATTATACGAGTATATGGACACGTTTAATATAAATATTCTTTATCACTTCGTGTCACTGATTTTGGATTCTATGAATACGATAAAGTTGGGCAATGACGAAAGCAATCATGTCGATTAAAGGCTAAAGTAGATTGGCGCAACGCATTGCAACAATCCTCGTTCATCACTTTCATACATTTTGAACCAACGCACACTAAGTCGGGCTATGAAAATACGTTGCGCTGCGGACCGGTGCGGCTGTAATGTAGGCTTGGCTTCATTTGCATTGGGTATTAAACTTACCGTTCGTAGTTCTCAAAGAACTGCACGGAGAGGAGAATATTATTCAATAAGAAAGCATCGGAGTCATTCTGGAGCTGGTAGCGCATGCGGTCCAGCGCCTCCTCGTCGTAATTGCGCGCGTGCTGCTGCAAGCACGGCGCGGGGCCGGGACTGGCCGGCGCCTCCACCAGCGCGGTCGGTGGTAGCGGTGCTTCCTGCTTTCCCACTCTCCTGTTCGCTGGGTTCGCCTTCTTCTTCCGTTTCTCCTCTCGCTTCTGCTCCTTCCATTTCTCCCGTTCAAAAAACTTATCGGGCTCCTTCTGAGTTTTCTTTGATTTACAATTGCCCATTGAAAAACTGCACTCGCTAAATAGATCACGCTAAGATTATTGTCAGAATAGGTACTCAGACCATACAAACTTTCGCGCACATTTCAGTTCTGAATAATTAAACACGTAAAATTAAATTAAAAAATGCGTATTGTCGAGTATTCCGTGTTTACGTCTGCACGAGTAAACAATGCCCGCAGCACTGACAAAATGATTCTCACAAGTCGATCGATGAAAACTGTTCTTATCAGGCACCAATGATGATTGATATAGTTATCGTGCTTAATCGATTAGAGCTGCAGTGCTATGCACGGAATTTCGCGATGGCCGATGTCACAGGCTATTTTGACAATTGGTGCATGTTGCCAATCAGACCTCGCCTGCCGTGCGTGTCTCGTACCGTGCGTGCGCGCCACTGAAGTATCACTTAATAGGAAAAACTGCATTCCTTTTACTCAAGACTCGCTATTACGTAAACTGAAGCATACGTTACATAAATAACCTGTACATTGTCACTTTTGTTCTAGTTGAATTCCTTATGATACGATTCAGAAGTAGTAAAATGAAAATAGTTAGGCGGTGGCTACTTGGGACCTTTACCTATACTATCATAACCAAAACATAAGTACCTTCTTTCATATTATTTGAAATCCTTATCCACCCACAGCTGAAGCAACAATCGACATTCATCAGTGTTAACCGCTATGCACATGGTATGATACCAAGGTAACATGCGTTTGTCTCCGAGAAATCTTCGCAAGTAGGTAGATACATTTAGGCGAAAAAAATAGTCTGCAATAATACTATCCACAGCAGCAACTATGGGCTCTTCCCAAACTCTTATGCCCCTATCCTATACGCCCTTTGTCCCAGCGGCTAGGACATAGGGCGTATGGGATAGGAGGCTAGGACTTATAATAAGCTGATAGCCCCAATTGATGATCCGATCATTATCTCTAACTCAGTGTCAGTTGATAATTAACAATTAGCAGGGAGGTTAGGACTGGATTGATGTCGTTTGAAGAATTGATTAAGACCTTCATAAATCCTCATGATGTAGCTAAACCTTGTCTATAATATAAACTAGCTTTTGACCGTGGCTTCGCCCGCGTGGATGTCGGAAAATATCCCACGGGAACGTATTACCGGGATTAGATACCTAATAGCCGAGAAAAAGGTCATTGACTCCTACTGCTGCGCCCGCGTTGTCGTCAACCATATCTTTTAAAGTATTCATTATATTTTAATCTAAATTAAATGCCCAATTTAAATAACATATTTTATTGGATAAGTATAAATATAATACCAGTCAAATAAGCTTCGGAAATAACAATGAAATTATTATTAAATATTGAAAGATAAAACTGGTTACTGTAGGGGTCATCCTTAGAAGATATACATATGCTATCCCGGACTTTTTTGTTGAACTTTTTAAGATCTACAATTCTGTAGAACATAAATTTGATGAATCTCTTACGGCTTACGCGGTGCACGCCAGTAAAGCTCCCAGACGGCATGATTTTTTCCGACATCTTCGACAATAATCGTCATATTTCAGATAATTTACACAAAACCATAATACACAAAAATCTTCTGCATGAATCACTTCATCTATTGGTGAAAACCGCATCAAAATTCGTTGCGCAGTTTTAAACATCTAAGCATACATAGGGACAAACAACGGGAAGCGACTTTGTTTTTACTATGTAGTGATGATGAAGGTATCACTGCGGTCAAGACAAATAATGTTTTTTTAGGCATAGATTATAAATCTACAAAAGTGTAACCTGAGCCAGAAAACAAACAAAATAATTAAGGTTGAATCAGAAGCGCCGAAATCAACAAAATCTTCAAGATTTCCATCCAGATGCTATCGTTAGTGCTATCAATAATCAATCTTTCGGACTAGGTAGGTACTTACATCAACTACTTAATACTGCAAAGTAATCGTGATCGTTTCTTTTCATAACACCGAATCAGAAGTGTGACAGTCCGCCAAGTAAGGACAAATAAAATCAAATCCATCGATTAATTTTACAGTATTTTTCCTTGGGTATGCTCCTTCGCACACAAAACTTAACATATTATGCAATTTTTTATATAATAATATTTTATCATTTACTATTACTGTCCCACAGCAGGGCATAGGCATTCTACAGAGAAGGCACGAGCATTGATCACCCCGTTTGGTTGGCGATTAACTACCAGCGACTTCTCCCACGTGATATCGTATAAAGTTTACTATAAACGCTGTTACTCAGTGATAATATAGCACTCTACAGGTGAAAGAATATTTTCAATCAGTCCAGTCGTTTTTGAGTTTATGATTTGACCTCACGATGTTTTCCTTTACCGATGTCAGTATCCTATGTTTACCTATCCAAAAAGACCTCGCCTCGCCTGGGAACAGGGATGATGCGCAACTGCCAAGATACTAAAGTGGAACATATAGGTTGAGTGGAGGCTCTCCAATCGCCACTTGTTCCCATGGACGAGACGGTAACTGGATCCATACGAGTATCCAGAAAATCCATTGTATCGTGTCTTTCTTTCTAAGACTTAGTTGTCAATCTTATACCAGCTAATAGTAGTTTATCGATGATATATCTGTGTTTTAAACAGAAGGGACTTATTGTTGCTGATAAAGGCACCTACATCGGTTACATACATCTGCATTCTGTAGTTGACTTTTCGCCAATCTAAGCGCGAACGACTTGGGTCAATGTCAACAAAACAACTATTCCAGATGAAAAAAAAACTTCAATTTATACCATTACTTATTTTCATTTTAAATGAGACTGGCACAGTACAAAAATATTTAATTTATCTATTCTGTATCAACAGTTTCTTAGTAATAAAAATTAAATATTCCTTCAATTATTCGATTTCATTTGTTAGAAAATAAAAAAACAAACCATGGTTTATAAAAAATAGATAATATAAAATTATATCACATCATATAATTTTGCTTATGTTATAAAAGATCTTTAAAAATAATTTAACTATTCTTCCACAATCTTGGGATCAATTCCTAAAATATAAAAATAAGATTCAATCGATTCGCCTACTTATAATTACTATGTACACGAAGGTTATACTTTGGCCTATTGAACATAATAGCATACATATACAAATATTAATTTAAAACAACGGACCAACTAAGTACTTCACAATACATACATAGTTATGTAGCAAATAAAATAAAAGATTTTAACTTGAATTGTGATCTAAAACATCTGTTAAATCAGCATAACTTGCATCTACAGTAAATGCACAAATTGGAATTCGCCACATCGAAGCCTTTTTTAAGTTCTTCAAAACAAGTTGTTGATATGTATATATATTTTCGTAACTTGTATTCTGATATGTTTTTATTGTTGTATTAATGGAAGACGACTCTCAACTACTATTACAGAGTGCTCTGGGAATGTTAAGGTATATGCCGCAAGACTTCAGCCGGGGGCGCGCTCATGTCTGGTTCTTCCATGTTGTTGGCTATGCTGGCATCGTCTGCTTCAGGAGTCGTGTTCACTCGTCTGCTAGTCTTCATGCGCTTCGCCTCACCCATTTTCTTTTCTAATAATCGCCTGAAAGAGAAAACTGGAGAGTTATGATTTCATTTTCTCGTGGCTAACTCGACTCGTCTCCTATGGCTAACTCGATTTGTGAAAATGTCAGATTACGAACATCTCTGACGCTATGCCCTAGAAGCAGATACAGGTATCTGCTTCTATGGCGTAGTTAGGGTTGCCAACCATACTTTATAATATACTATCCTACTTTATTTTCGCTAGATATACTTTAGAATACAAAAAAAAGTATGTGAAAATACTTTATTTCTAGTCTTTACTGTGATAAGTAAAACGATACACTCTTATATAGGTAGTTACTGAGCTATTTATCAATAATTACAAGTAAAAAAAAATTTTGGTACCTACTAAATAATGATAAAGAATTTTCAGAGAGAATTACTGTTGACTTTGACAAATGGCAATACAAAAAATACATAATATATGATTTCTAAACAAATGGTATAAAAAAAACTTATTTTCTATCTGTTTCCACCGTCGATTTACGTCGAGTTCACGCAACTTCTTTCACTGAGAGTTTTTCCGAAAGGTAATGGAGGAAAGAAACAGATCGTCCATAAATTTAATAAAAAAACGAGGTAAGTATTTATTGAAATCAACAAAAGAAATTTTTCTTTTGTTTAGCTAGCTCTGAAACTTTCTAGACAACAAATGTTAGCCATACACTAAAAGCACCCAAAAAATGTTTTTAGGGGAATAAAAACATATATTTGAAAAGTACTTTTTTTTTCTTCTATTTTCTTTTAAATACTATGTTTTTCTATTCAAAAAAATTTAATACTATTTTTTCTCAAAAAAAAATTGGCAACCCTAGGCGTAGTAGCGTCATAGATGATTTCGAAGAAGATGTCGATGTTGGTGTGGAGAGAGAACTAAAAGGGTATTTTCCGGTTCAAGACATGGAACGTGCCATTCCATAACAACCGCTACATTACTTGCATAAATGAGACGCCTTATTAAACATTTATCTACTGATAAAACTACATAAAACTGCAAACACACAACGGTGAATAGGTATATTGACGACCACGATTTACTACCTATTAATAAAATTATTTTTATGACGTGAAGGCTGTTATATTATTATCGCCTAATCCGTAAGCTTTGGACACAAATGTATATCGTTAAGTTATCTTCTAGTATTCAATAGAGCACATTACACACTTTCACTCTTATCAGCAATGGCATTGTAACGAATACCAAACATTTGGAATAATAAAACCTCCAAGGTGATTATATAATTACATCACTTCTTCCGACGAAATGACGATATCAATCACACGTCAAGAAGTTTGCGAAAGATTACTTATCGTAAGTTTTTCCTCAACGTAAGCAATAATGTAATTAAAGAGAAACCTAATTCCTTTGTCATGATGAAGCTGTTCGTAAACTGTGAAATAAACATGTCCAACTTACTGTTGCCTGCAATCAATGAGCACTCCGAGAATGAAAACTGCGAGGATCGCTATGAGCATCACAACTGTCATCCCCACGATGGTAGTCACCGTGAGGGCTGGCAGCTCGTCGGAAATAATCGCCACCGTCAGATTGGGATCCGACGTCGGCACCACGTCTGAAATGAAATCACGTAATTAACACGAGGTGATCATTAACAACAGTCACTCTGCCTGTATAATCTGACCGAAATTGGCAATTCAATTTATCAAGCCATCAATCTCAACGTCCACAATTAAAGACTCCCGCAGACAGTCGCAACGCGAGGGTGCGATGTGACACCGGTAGAACAATTTCCGTGAAGTTTTCTTAGAAATTGTTCCACCAGAGTCGCGTCGCGCAGTCGCGTTGCTTCTATCTGCGGGAGCCTTTATCTGGCATCAATCTTACCAAGGTTACCCATTTACTGATGCCAAATTGACCGTCTTATGAATGACCAGGACCACCCAAAGTACAATGAGAGTTGATATGCAAAGAACTCTTGCCGGTTATTAAACATGGAAATTCACAATTTCATCATTTTTGGAGAAAGTGTTTTAATGTTTCACATGATATTATTGTTTAATACGTGCATATTGCATATTGCATCTCTCCTAAGTACGTGCTAAAAGCTGAAGCAGAATTTTACCGTCGTATTTCTTTTTCATTTAGAGATTTTTAAGTTGACGGTAATCTAAGTTTATTTCCCCCAAAGGCGTTTAATACGACAGGAAATGCCTTATCAGTGAAAAGAAAAACCCGCAAAAACAATAATTATGTAAATTTTATCAAAGGGTTAGATATCTAATAAATAAATAATAGATTCTATATTATTAGATACCAAGCCTATTAATTTTTATTAGATAAAGATTCGTATTTCTACGCAGCACAACCTTAAATGCAGGGGATGCAAGATTTTAGTACTTTGATTAAGTACTTTTGATAAGTCTGAACAAAATAACACAAACAATGTAGAATCGAAAAACTTAGGAACGAGAAACTAAGGGGTGCAGTGGCGCATTTACCAGCAAGCTGAAGGGGTGGCAAATCTAGGCCCAATTTTTTCTTTTTGCGACGGATTTCTGATATTTTGCAGATAGAAGTCTACAAGACATCTTTCCTCTTCCCGTTTATTGTAAATTCAACGGTATTAGCTCAGAAATATTCCCAAAAACTATTTCTTGTGCAATTTCAACCAAATTGTTGGATTGTAAAAACTGACAATTCTAGAGGTAACGGCAGCAAAAATTACTTGGGAAATGTGTAAATCCGCCACTGACGGTATTCACATACTGAATGACGATAACACACCATAATAAGATCCGAGCGAAAAGAATGTAAATAGACCAACTGAAAGAAATTAGCATTGGATAGGTTACGGCGTTAAATGCACTTCACTTTCGGGGAGGGGATCAAAATCCAAGAAACAATTATTGTTCGTTAAGCACTACTTAAGTCAAGTATTAGATTGTTAGACTGACGCATATGATAGTTTACCTTCGTCCGGCCAACTCATTGTCTTGTCTCCAGGAGAATCCATTTTCTCTTAGGTCTTCCGTTGCTGTAAAAAAAAACAAATATGATGTAGCTGTTCCTGTGACTTCGCTAAACATTCCAAACCCCGTTTGACTTCGTCAGGGGTGGATTTTCGTAAAATCTCAAGTTCCTGAGATTCCGTGATAAGTTTTTCAGTGTAGTAGTATTTGGAAATAAGGATAATTGAGAAATAAATTCAGAATATAGTGTTACTAGCTGCGCCCCGCAGTTTCACCCGTATAAGTCTCGATCCCGTGGGAATATCGGGATAAAAAGTATCCTATGTCCTTACCCAGGTCATGGTTTACCTATGTGCCAAATTTCATCCAAAGAACATCCGACTTCGTTGGCATACCTATACCGACCGCCATTATGAAAAAAACTGGTTTTGGCGGCCAGTGATGAAACAAGTGTCAATCGATAGAGTAAGTGATTGCAAACAAAAAATATTTAGTGATGAATATCGTAAGTGATATACTTCCTGAGATATTTGAGTTAAAACATGAGAAAAAAAATAAAACAGTAATATTTTTTTTAAATATCTCAGGAAGTATATCACTTACGATATTCATCACTAAATATTTTTTGTTTGCAATCACTTACTCTATCGATTGACACTTGTTTCATCACTGGCCGCCAAAACCAGTTTTTTTCCAAATGGCGGACGGTTAGGTATGCCAGGTCCCATACAAAAATGTCGGAACCCCTTTGTTCAGCCATTTTAGCGTGAAAGCGTAACTAACAAACTAACTCAGTTTCGCATTTATAATATTAGTTAAGATTAATGCGTCACGCTGGTGTGATGCTATGTCAGGCTAGGGCAAAAATGTATAAAGGAGAGGAAGAAAAGAAAGAAAATACATTTACATACTTATATAAACTCACGCCTTCTTCCCATGGGGGTAGGCAGAAACTACAGAACGCCACCTGCTACGATCCTTTCATACTCCTTTTGCCTCGTTTACGTTCAATCTGGTTACGAGTACTACGCACCTGTTCTTTCTGAAGAACATCACCAATAAGGCACAATATATAAAAATAAGGTCAGTATATGTCCTCCTAGAGCGTCCCCTCTCGGCGTTTTCAGTCACATCTGTAAATATATTTTGTTAGTCGCCTTTCATTCATCCTCTCAACATGACCAAACCATCTCAGCATACACTTTTCAATTTTTGTCACTACATCTTCTTTTAACTCACACCGTTGTCTTATCACATCATTCCTCAGCCTATCTTTCATAGTCAGACCACACAAATGCTTCGCAAGGAACGCATTTCCACGCACAAAATACATTTATTTATACATTTATACACTAAGGACATTCATACGCTACCGAAAAGCATAATGTCAATCTTGTTAAAAAGTTTTTGTGTGGAAGTCTGTGGAACACAAAACGCTTTGAAAACCGATTGCCACATCTTGTCTAGGCACTCTTGTTGGTTATCGAATTCTGTCAATTATTATTAAGCTCGGTTTTTTTATTTGCAAATTCTTTACTTGCATGATTACAAACTCATTATCAGCCGCTGATAAAGCGATTCTCTTTAAAATTGGTTTTGATATTTTTGTGATATTCATCATTCTTTACGCGTTTAGAAAACAATTCCAAGAAGTAAAATAATTGATATGACGCAAATCAATTATGATCAAAGATAACATTTTGGATATTTTGGTCTAAAATGTCATAAAAATTAGTAGCAAAGATTGGTAATCAATGCCGCTATCAGATATTCACATCTCCGATTGTTGTATTTAACAAGGAGCCGCCCATGACATTGTCCGCCAGAGCGTTGTACCTACTAAGTTCGGAAACCTAATTCATGAGTAACATTTAATGTTCGATAATAATGATATGCGTTAGTTACAATCTAATGCTTTTAAAATCTTAATCTCAAACGTCTACAGATAACTTTTGCGACTAGTATTGATTAATAATAGAATCAAAATTGCTGCTCCTGGACATAGCCATGGGGTCTTCGTCAATATCACTGGTAATTTAAAATTACCAAAAGTGCCTTACAAGGGCCTTTTTGAAATAAATGATTTGACTTTGACCCATGAGCACATTCCTTTAATAAGTACAGTATGACATACATACAACCTAATGTGCATTGATACCAAGTTGAATCATCATAGAATCGTAAATGGAATGAATTTGCGTCAGCTCAACAGTAGCAGCGGATTATCTAAAGTTAAAATTTTTGTACCTACTATGTACTTATAATGGCGTACACACGGCTACACATCAAGCTATACATTTCCAGTATAAGCTGACATCGAATTGTACGGAAATCCAATATAATGTGAAATCAGCATAAACTGGAAATGTATATCTTGATGTGTAGCCGTGTGTGTACCTGTTGTGTTATCTACACATCCAATTTTCTCACCACAATGTTGTATATTCGAGTCAGACAAGATTAAAAGTTTACTTCTTTTTTCTACAGCCTTTAAATAGGTTCATTAGTTGATATCCAACACTCATTAAGTCGGGTCATTCTTTAAACAGGTGCCGTATGAAATATTGTTTCAGCGTGTTTTCAAACACGTGAGCTACAATTGTGTTTTGCTACTTCACTATAATATTGTTGATGTCATTTTCGTTTTTATTATTAACGATGTTTTTTTACTTTCAGGTATTATTGTCGCTTTCATGGTCATCCTCATCATCATCGTTCATTTCTATAAGGTAAAACGATGTTAAGTAAATACTTATTTATTGTGATTATTCTGACTGGCTTTTCAAGCTTCTCTTAACTCTGCTTTCTCTTGCCACTCATTTTGAAAAGCGTAAACATTCATGCTATAATTGCTATTTAGCGTATATTACATTGGTTAAAGACTTAAGCCATCCGCTAGAATTGTTATTTAGCGTATATTACATTGGTTAAAGGCTTAAACCATCCGCGTTTTTTGACCTTCGAAAATTGTTGCCTGCCCGTTTAAACGTACTCTAACTTTAGACCTGTTTTTTAAATTCAAACATTTTCCTGGTTTAACAAATTGATAACATTTAGATCGGAAGTATTAGCTACTACAAATACGTCAACAAATCGTTTTTACGAATTGTTTTCTTATCGACGAATTTAAAGCTTAAAATCCGGATGGAATTATGTTTATAAATATAATCATTGTAATTATTAAGCAGCATTTATCAATATTATAAGAACTGCTATTGTTTTTCTGGGAACTGCTACTTTATCTAAATATATCCGTCTCTTGAAATAAGAAGGTCTCTTTCCTGTTTGTTCTTGTGTTGCAATTTGCAGAATCAATCAGTTAGCTATTAATGGCCCTAATCAATATATTTTATTCTTTACTGCTGTTGAACTTTGTTGTTTCATTATTGGTTATAAATATTCATCGTTACCTACCTATATCTAATACTCTACTTATATGAAATACCTATTACTAAGTAGTAACAGTTATAATGTATAGATATGTTATATGTATACCTACCAAAACCAATAAATATTGTTTCCGTTGGATATATAATATAATTTCAGTAAGTCGTCCAGTTTGGCTTAAACCAGTACCTAGTGAGTACAAGTTCAAGAGTGACAAGTTCAATCAACTCAGTATATTTCCCCCATGACTCAACTGGCCAGCCCAGTTCTCCCAAATTGCTTCATTCCACACGTATCCCTGCCTCGCTAAGTCCCGAATCCAGTCTATTTAGGTATCCAAACTGGCAAGTTTCTAACTGTTGGGAATACTCTGCAAGTCTAAAACTAGATTCTAACCGGTCTAGTGCAATGATCACATCTACCTTGTTGTTGTCGCTAACGACTCCTTTAGCCGTTGTCACTTTATTAGTAGAACCCTTAGTGCGTTGATCCCAATGGGCTTCATTTAAGGGTCCTTGATCACGATCAAAGTTCACAGGTTTAAATATCTCTCATATCTATTAGAAAACAACGATAACGGCGGTAAAATACCCGCATGGTTGATGGTCGTTTTTAAAATCCTTGGTTGCCTGGAAGCAACTTATCACTTCCGCGATACCGTACAAATATTATAGCGATGAATCACTCTGTACTGTCACCACACGTGGAAGTAACTACCGAACTACACATTTTTAAGTCAATATTTAAAAATGTATTTATGTTTTCATTCACACTGAATTTCAAAATCAGAGTCATCATTTTTTAGGTGCTTGAAAAGACTAAGTGAAATGTTATCAATACACTTTGGTCCAGTGGTCTTTATCACACACTCATGAGTCAAAATTCAATACATATAGGTAATTATGAAAACACTTGCATGTTGTGAAGCATTGTTATATCGATCGTTATCGATATTAACGTCAATATCGATTGTTTAAATAAATTGTTTGACGTCGTCTTCAACACCGCTTGACTCGAATGGTATCTACAATAAAGCTGGGAACAAATCGAACGTGAATTGACGTGATCGTAGGGAACTGACAGTTAACGTTCGCGGACGCGTCCGATAATTTGTTCCCAGCTTTAGTGTCATCTTGGTAAAATACCCACTTAGTAATTTTTATAACTATATAGTGTCAAGTAGGTAGATAGATATGATTTCTATAACATGGTAATAAGAATTAAAAGTTAATAAATAAACTTATTTACTAGTAGCAGTAGGTGTGTCAATACTGCATAGTCAGTATATTTTCATTGCACAATATTTTTATGAAAAAAAAACGTAGTATCAAAGAATTCAAAAGGAATACACCTGACTAAACAAAAGGCTTGCATACACATGATGAATAAAAGGTACTTAAGTAAACAAAAGAGTTCCTCTGCGCCTTTTGTTGCACCTAATCACTCTACGTGTATTGTATCATTTATTCAGCAATGCTCCTATACTCAGTTGTATGACTGTATTGTAAGTACTGAAATGTGCATGAAATGCATTACCTATATCAAAACTTCTTCGCGTACGTTGAAAACTATATTGAACTAGCTGCGCCCCGCAGTTTCACCCGGATAAGTCTCGAACCTGTAAGAATATCGGGATAAAAAGTATCCGATATCCTAATTCACGTCATGTTCTACACATGTGCCAAATTTCATCGAAAAGTGTTCAGCCGTTTTAGCGTTAAATCGAAATAAACAAACTCACTTTCGCATAGTATTCTTACTAGCTGCGCCCCGCGGTTTCACCCGCATAAATCTCGATCCCGGGATAATATCAGGATAAAAAGTATTCAATGTCCTAATCCAGGTCATGGTCTACCTCTGTACCAAATTTCATCCAAAACTGTTCAGCTGTTTTAGCGTTAAAGCGAAACAAACAAACCAACTCAGTTTCGGATTTATAACATTAGTTAGGATAGTTAGGATTGTATCATTAATTCTGCAATACAGTAGTATTGACTGTTTGTGCATGAAATGCATTGCCCATAACAAAACTTCTATTATACATAGTACTTAACATTACTAGGTCGTATGTTTGCTCATGTGCCTCATAAGGTTTACTGGGGCCGTAAAGATATTCTAAGTAGGCAAAAGATAAGCTTCATACAGCCTGCACATACATACATAATTACCTGAAAAACTTAAAAAGATAACACGAGCATATTGCGTAGGATTAGAATCAAGGTTAGGTATTCGTTTTTCAAAAAGTATCCGTTGAGTGTACCGGATGGAAGGACATCGACCAAGGTTTAGTAACGGGATCGTTGTTAGGGAACTGGGTCAAGAACTCGAGACCATCGCAGGCGCATCGCTAAGCCGCTCATACATCACCAACACAACTGTGAGCTATGTGGAAACGATCACAAAGTCACAACATCTAAGGATAACTTCATTTACATTTTATTAATTTAAAAAACTAGTTATACGTCTTCATCTTCCACAGAAACTATTCGTTAGATCAACATTCAAACAATGTTTCTTTTCTCACTCACACGATATATTGATAGATAAGGACGAAAAATGTTTAGCTGGTTGTGAGTTTGGACGTGCCAAACATTTATCCAACCTTCAATTGGCAGGTATTTTCCGCCAATGCACCTAGGTAGAACGCAAAAAATACAAACGGCCAGGTGGGTTTTCACTTACATAACCACGCAGACGTGAACAACCTGGTCCTTTCACTTGGAAAATAAACGACTTTTGTTATACTCGATTTTACACATTAAATACTTTGGCACTGTTTCTGATCGTATCACTATTGTGTTTATGTTCGAATATCACAGTATGCGCGCGAGTCGGTGTGTTGTTCGCGCATGCGCAGCGCTCCACGGCGCGTCTCTCACTGTGGTGTCGGTAACAGCGAGATCACTTCACTGTAATGTCTTGTGACAAAACCTTTTGCTAGACAATAGTTCGGCTACAGCGGTTATTGCATCGCCCGCTATTGTATGATACAGGGAACGACAACAATCATCTATGTCTTATAAAAACACTGATTCAATTTCAACGTCACATTTAAACCAACTGACGTCGAAACCGCCCCCTTTTACGCCAGTAAACCAGGCGTTGAACGTAGATAAGTTATCTATTATAGTAAAATTGACGTCGAACTACGTTTAAAACATGCAGCAATGTACCGTGAGTCATTGAACATTGCATACCTAGGTACTAAGAAATAGATTACTTAGCTGCTCATTATCATGTAGCATCTAATGAACACCTAAGTACCTACTTAGTAAGTAGGCAAAGTACCCACGTGAGCGATAAATAAATGAGAGAGATTCAAAAACCTCGCTTCTTTCAAATATTCAGACTAGACAAATAAGTCCATCACGTGTAGACTGTGTTAAATAAATTACATAAGTCACTGTTTCGCAGAACTTGATTTGTTTTTATAATTTCTGATATTGGTTCAATCCATGTATAATGCTTTCATGCAGCCAAGTGAACGTACGACACGATCACGTGACTGTGCAAGCGACTCCGGCGCAGGTTGTTTGCACAACTTGGAATCTGCGCTCACAAATCTACAACGGATATTACAAGATTTTTTTTTTTGTTCTACACTGTGAACCACGATACAAGGCTGAGATATATTTTAACATAAGTATACGATAGCAAAATATGATAATTGAAGTAATTACGGTTATTCTGCTAATTTATAATTAGGTACCTACCAGATAATTATTATAAATTACCGCTAAATGCTTATTAGAATATTATGTTCTTGAATACCATTGTCATATTATTAATACCCATTAAGATCGTATTGCGTAGCTTAGATATATTATGTGTAAATTATTTTACTATACAAAGTAACGCCGGCTTTCCTCGAAGGGTTAGGCAGAGGTACACCCACGCTTCGCCAGTTATGTTGAAGTCCCATGTAATAGGGTGCGACTCGCACCCTATTGGCTGCAATTGGCTCGCACCGTGCGAGCCAATTGCAGCCAAGCAGCATCAGGGATCATTTGAAACCAAATGACCCCTGCTGATGACCCATGTGCCAATGTCAACCATTTTCGAGAAAATAAAATATAAAATGTCAAATGACTCGATTTTTTTTGACATTTGCATAGGAGTCAAAAGGTGTCATTTGGTTGTATTGTAAATGACCTCTCCTACTCCATACCCTTCATGGATTTCCGACATATAACCAACATCCTTCATTATGGATTCATTGTTAGGAGAATAATAAATTAGTAGGCAGATAATGACCAAAATATTGTCTCTCGTTCCATAAACAGCCCTGACTACGAGCTGTAGGACATGGGTTCGAACCCAGGGGGGCATGCAATTTACTGTGTGTCATTTAATCACCACTGCTGCTGCTCTTAAAACTGTGAGGAAACCGACGTCCTAGTACCTAGCTACAAAAAATCTCGAAGACATGCACATTGGGGCGTCCACCAATCCATATCTATGTCTGCATGAGTATGGGCTATGGCTATTACCTCTTACAGAAAAGAGGGAAGTGAATAGTGATGGATGAGACACTACTTATATAATTAGTTAGCCTGATTACTTAGGTACTTTAAACGGTCATTTTACACTGCTACAGCCGGCCAGATGCCAGATCTTAACATACCGAGACTCCTCCGTGCCTCGGAAAGCACGTTTAGCTGTTGGTCCTAACCTCATGGGTCCCGGCTGTCATTCGTGGATCTTTGACAGTCGTTACGGGTCGTCAGAAGCCCGAAAGTCTGAGTGCGTGGCGAGTATTACCAAGGGGTATCGTATTACCCAGTTACTGGGTTGTGGAGGTCAGATGGCAGTCGCTCCATGTAAAATACGGGATTCAGCTGCATCCGGTTAGACTAGAAGCCGACTCCAACATATTTGGGAAAAGGCTAGGCAGATTGATTGAAAGGGACATTTTATTTTGGCGTCAGACAATGTTAAAATGTCTAAAATTAGAAAACATAATTAGTCTAAAAAGTGACATCATCGAAGAACACAATCATAATTTCTAATGAAACTAAACCGGAAAAGGAAATAATGTTGCGTTACCTAATCGCTATAAAAGTAATCACAGTCGTATTCAATTTAATATCTTGTAGCTTCTATGAAACATAATACGGACTTAATATCACCAATATAATGAATAGGAAATCAAAAAATCAAAGCGGATTGGCGGTTGGTCTACTTTTAGGTAATACAAACTGTTACTGAACCACAACCAACTTCGTTTTCAATGGAATGGTTTTCGTAAATCTGGAGTGCAATGAAACAAATGAAATCTACACAAGGTACAAGGTGTGAATGTGCAATATTTTTTGCAAATGGCGTCAAATATGTCATTGTGCTTTGACATTTGAATAACAGACAGATGGAGAATTAGTTGTCAATGCAATGGTGCCACCCTCAGAGTAATAACTAAAGCATAGAGGGAGGGTGAAATTTCTCAGTCTAGTCATACTCTTTATACATATGACACATTCCGTGTGAAAAAAAAGGACAGGTATATAGTTATAAGGACCACCACTGTCCACTTTTTTGGTCTCGGTAGTGATGTGCAGAGAGGTGCAGAGGTATCGATATTAATTTATTTTTAACAGATATTTATATAATGTATTGGATGTACATGTCGTATATTCCATGGATGATGTAACGTTGTAACGTGCCGTTTTGTAAGGTATATAGTGGAATGCATTAAATATTTGTTAGAGCTTTAATTCTAGGCTTCTTTTAAGCATTGGCAATTTGGTTTTATTAAACAAACGTTACTTTAATAATAAAAGCAAATTGCCAAGGTCACGCATTGCGTTGAGTAGCAATGCGTGACCTTGGGTCGCAAAAGAACCCATTTGGGTTAGCGATTATCTGTTCCCTCTCCCCCGTCACCGTCCTGGCAAGCTCGGCCGTCAATCTGTGCGCGCCGGCTCGACACACCGTCACATGCTGGCTAGGGAGGTTTACGCTCCCGTCGTCGCTCATTCTCAGCTCCACTACACTTGCCCGTGACTAGTGAGACCTCCCCTACAGCCGCGGTTGTCTCAGTTTGCAACGGTTTCCTTATTTTATAATTGACTACGTATATAGTCATGAATCCTACTCCTTAACTCAGTGTTAAATCCCCATATTGGGGTTCAAAGTTCCAGCTTACCAATATCTCCAAATTTGCGGCTAACCACCCAGGTTACTCACATCGAGAACCATCACTGGCATCCGTACTTTATGTTACGGCAAACTAACTTCCGGTGTATCCGATTGCCGATATAGTTACGATCCATTACAACAAAAACACTTTTTTTTTGTCTATCTGTCTGTCTGTTTGTTCCGGACAAACAGACAGACAGACAGATAGACAAAACAAAAGTGTTTTTTTTTGTAATGGATCGTAACTATATGCTTTCTTAAGCATTTAGTAAAAAGCTGTTATTTTGACATTATAAACAGACACTTCAATTTTATTTATTTGTATGTATGTATAAATGTATTTTTGTTGTATGGATCATATACTTTCATATGCATTTAGTAAAAAGCTGTTATTTTGACATTATAAACAGACACTTCAATTTTATTTATTTGTATGTATGTATAAATGTATTTTTGTTGTATGGATCATATACTTTCATATGCATTTAGTAAAAAGCTGTTATTTAGACACTACAATTTTATTTATTTGTATTATACAGATTGTGGATAAAAAATAAAATAAATTGAAAATCGCACAACACTCCCTGCTATATAATTTATAATATCTCTGGCGTATTCTGAAAGAGCACATGGATCATAAATGTACTCATGTTCATTTGTTTCCAACAGCGATTCTTCATTCTTCATGAATGACTTCGAAATTGGCATTTAATTTTCATCTATTTCCATAGCATCTGAAGAACCCTGAAAAAGTATATACTTTTGATTTTTTCTCCGATAGTGCAATACAAATAATATATTTTTCAACACAGTTGCTCGTAAAGTGGCTCTTATTTAACCGCTTTTAGGTTCATAATGCAGTGTATTATAGACACGTGTTTTTTTCTTTACATAATCGCACTAGTGCGGTAATGTGCGCCATAGATAACTATTTACTAGTCGGAGTAATGACATGGCAGTCTGGCAGTATGGAATAAGTAAGTACTATGAAGGCACGACATGTCTTTCTTATTGCGACTTAATATAGTGTGACAAGGTAAACAGGTTTTTGGAACGAAGTTCTTTAACGCGGCTTCATTCTTGCGTCTGTCTTTTTCTAATTCGATAGAAAGAGAAAGAAAAAGTGTGAATTTCGTCAAAATGGAAATCTAAGATGGCGGCTGCGAAAATTTTCTCATTTTTCGTCATGGGCATCGTTTTCGTGTTGTCGATGGTTCTAAAGCCGATAGTGAGGTCAAAATGGAAATCCAAGATGGCGGCTCCGAAATTTTTCTCATTTTTCGTCATGGGTGTCGTTTTCGTAGGTTTCGATGGTTCTAAAGCCGATAGTGAGGTCGAAATGGAAATCCAAGATGGCGGCTCCGAAAATTTTCTCATTTTTCGTCATGGGTATCGTTTTCGTAGCTTTCAATGGTTCTAAGGCTGATAGTGAGGTCAAAATGGAAATCCAAGATGGCGGCTGCAAAATTTTTCTCATTTTCGTCATGGGTGTCGTTTTCGTAGGTTTCGATGGTTCTAAAGCCGATAGTGATGTCAAAATGTAAATCCAAGATGGCAGCTGTAATTTTTTTTTTCATTTCTCGTCATGGAGTCGTTTTCGTAGTTTTCGATGGTTCTAAAGCCGATAGTGGGGTCAAATGTAAATCCAAGATGGCGGCTGCAAAAATTTTTCTCATTTTTCGTCATGGGTGAGAAAAATGCGAAATGAGAAATTTTTACAGCCGCCATCTTGGATTTACATTTTGACCTCACTATCGGCTTAAGAACCATCGAAACCATCGAAGCCATCTTGGATTAACATTTTGACCTCACTATCGGTTATAGCATGATCGAAAATTACGAAAACGCCACCCATGAAAAATGAGAAAATTTTCACAATCGCCATACTGTATTTTCCATTTGACCAAATTCGCACTTTCTCTCTCACTCTCTCTCGATAGAGAATAATTAGTAATAATTAGCAGCGAAATCTAACATTTTCAAGTTTCAAATTTTGTCTCCACCTCCGACCGAACGTGATGGTAGGCTGTTCAGCGGTTTTGTCAGTGCCTTGCGCGCCTACCCGAAAAAAAATCCAGCGCGCCATTTTTCATAAATATTTGTTATCGTATATGTACATAAATGTTGTGTTGTGTGGTTACTGCAGGTTACATATTAAGAAAAATACGAACCGACGTAGAAACGTTTTTACAGGAAGTGGATAGTCAGTACCTGGCAACAAAGGTCAGTTGAACTTTATAAATCTAAATGTATCATTTCTCTAAAGTTACGTTATTGTAGCATAAGTTCTTACAACAAGACGGTTTCTTTCCTCGCAAATGTGTTGAAAAACGTCGTATGAAACGCGTGCGCATTGTTCATTACCCACTCGGCTAAATTATCGCGCTCGCCTTTGGCTCGCGCCGAATAATACCGCCTCATGGGTAATGACCAATACAGCACACTCGTATCATAATGTACTATTAGAACCTACTGTCTGATTTTCAGCTACAGTTTGAATTTGACACAATGTTAAATGGACAGCTTGTAAAGATACCGTACTTGACTTTCAGCATGATTTGTTGTAGGAGAATTTATTGTGATCAATTCGTATAATTTGCAATGGCTCGAAAAGAAAACGATATCTTCTCCAATTTATTAGCATGTAATTATCGTATCGATAAAAAGTATCTACATTACCTACATTACTAGCTTAACATAACCTCACAATTTAACGAATTTATTATTTGAAAATAAATTCGCGATCACAACATAATTTGTAATAAAGATAGTTTGAAGGTATCATTATCAATCTAATATGTATGTTATCAGTGATCACATCCAAATATTTTGGGTGATTTTATACGAAAAATGTAAAAAAACACTTACCGATGAAAGCTTACAAATTCATTGTTTTTTTTCCGTGACGAATGTGATTTACACGTTATCACAAAACAAGCCATGTTAACAGACTATTGATAAGTCCTTTGCACCTTTCGTTTTTACAAAAATATTCAAAAAATCTATTGGTTTTTAATAAAAAATGACCAGCACCTCAACCAGCACACGTACTGACATTCACGACGTAATATACAGCTAGATCAAATACTTGTACGGTTAACCGTTTACTAAGCAACTATTGTGCTTTTTAAATTGGTCGTGTAAAAAAGAACAACTGTGACCGTTTTGACAATTTCGGTGCGTCCATTTCTCTAATATAGAGACTCCCTCTATGCTTTAGTTATTACTCTGAGGTGCCACCATACACTACACACAGCTCTGGAACCTCAGGCAATGACGGAGATTTTGAAATACCAACGGTTTATTCATAATATCCTTATGATGTAGACCAAAATATTTATACGTAGAAAAAAGAATAATGAATCTAATCTTTTTTTTTTCTTTTTTATCGCTGAGCGATAACGTGACCCTGTAACATCATCAAAATAACTAAACCTAAAAACACTTTTTAATTTTAACTGTTATAATTATACTTATTTAAAAATAAAAAAAACTTTTAACAAAAAAAAAAACAACCGACTTCCAAAAAAAACACTACAAAGTGAAAAATAACTTTAATTTCGGAAGTCGGTGTCTTTGGTTTTGTATTGCACGACTCTTAATGCGAAGCATTAGAGTGTGCTCTACGATCGAAAAATTTTTTTTGCCCCATTTCTGTAACTGTTTTTATTGTTACACTCCTGCTAGTACACAGAACCTACTTAATTTATATACCATTGTATAGATGATTAAATGGAGATTAATACTGTACTTTTTAACTATTGATTTAATGCAGCAGAAATGGAAAAAGCATCAAAATAGTTGAAAAAAAATTCCTGTCCGTCAATTTATGAACCCTGAAAACATTGTAGCTTGCGATTAAATCAATTAATTGAGTCAATTTTTTTTTTATACATTTCTTTCAGCCGTAGAAGGAACCCTATTGAAAATGGCTCTTTTATTCAAAGTAGTTTAATTATAATTAATAAAATACTAACTAAAATATAATATCTTTATCTAAATATTTCCTACCTCTGACTTCATGTTGCCTAGCAACCGCCAAGTAAATATCTTTGTCAGTCTTTGACATTACGACTTCATGAAAAATTATAAATTGTTAATTTTTGTTAGAAACTATGTTTTGAAATTCTTTTTCGTTTATGAATGAGTGTATGAGGCGTGCACTTTTGGATTTTCCAAACTATTTTTATTTTCGTTTTTTTGCCACCGACTTCCGAAATTAAAGTTATTTTTCACTTTGTAGTGTTTTTTTTTTGGAAGTCGGTTGTTTTTTTTTTTGTTAAAAGTTTTTATTTTTCACTTTTTAGGGTTTGTACCTACCTACCCCACACAAGTTCGAATAACACTACCAGCGACGCAATTAACAGTGCCAGGAAGTTATCATCATATCATCCTTAAAATGAATGAAGTCCAAACACAAGGTAGCTACTGTAAAACGTTGAGGAGTTCCCTTGACTGTTCTTTGTCTTCATCATCATCATTCATAATAACAGTCACAACCCATCTAGGTGTAAAGTTCTCATCAATATCAATTAATCAAGCCCAAACACCAGGTAATAGCTGTAAATCGTTGAGGAGTTCCCTCGACTGTCTTTCGGCTCCATCACCAGATCGACTCCAGACCTACATTAAATAGTAGTGCTTTAAAATGCTTAATGAAAAAAATTTACAAACGCACTACGATTTTGGAAGGTTCCCCTCGATTTGGCAGGGATGCCATCAGCAGATCCTGGTTTCCTAATAAATTTTTTTGAGAAGTTCCCTCAAGTCGTCATGGATTTCATCATCAGAACTGAATTTTGATCAAAATAGGACCAATCTGAAAGTATACCTTTCAGATAAGAAAATAATTTTCTAAATCGGTTCATAAATGACGCCACCCGTGAAATACTTATCATTGAGAAGTTCCGGTGGCCCTCTGTGGACTTCTTCATCAGTTCCACTTCACCAAATGATACTTTCTGAATGCAAATGCTTAACTCGTTGCTGAAAATAACGAAACCGCTATGTGTATGCCTATAATATTTGAGGAGTTCCCTCAATTTGTCATGGATTCCATCATAAGAACTGAATTTTGAAAAAAATGGGACCAATCGGGAAGTATATCCTTTCAAATAAAAAAAGAATTTTCCAAATCGGTTCATAAATGACGGAGTTCTGAGGTAACACACATTAAAAAAAAAAAAATATACAACCGAATTGAGAACCTCTTCCTTTTGGGGAAGTCGGTTAAAAATGCCAATTTGTACATTATCCTAGCTTGTTCTGATACAGGAAAAGCCAGGATAGCGTTACAGTTTCCAATGTCGTAAGTACTTGTTTGATGGACCAAGTAAAAAGCTTCATTCCGCACACACTCCATCAAAACATGTTGCACATCTTCGACTACTCCACATTCTTCACAGTTGGGTGATGTAACCTTTTTCATCAGAAAACCAAACTTTCTTGATGGAATGTGACCTTAACGAAGCCTTAGTGCCATAACTAAATCTCTTCTGCTAAGCACGTTTTGATCTACCCAATTATACACTGGGAGCTGTGGTTGGATGGTCTTGTACCAAATTCCCTTTTCTGTTGACCTCTGGTTAAAGTATTCACTCCACACATCTTTACACTGCTGTTTAATTGTTTTAATATGATCTGTATATAAAGGATGAACATTTACAGATATACCATCTGACACGGTTTGGTTGGCCAGAATCTAATCTTAATAAACATTTTAAGCCGTAACATGGGTAAATCATCGCCTTACTGGGATTTATTTGGTAGAGATTTAGCCCAAAAACAATCAACAATTCAGTATCAAGTCCCAGTTCCTGAAAATAGTCCAGATCACATTGTACATTTGTACCGAAACAGATTCTAGTCTGGTCTGGGTCACAACTTCACAAGTCAACCTTCAGTAAAGAGGAAAATAATTAAATAAGGTCTTCGCGCACGTGACTGAAATTCCATCCACCCTGTTCTAGACAGTTCCTCTTCATTATAAACAAATGATAATCATCATCGGATACAAGCCGAGATTGCTATCAATACCTATCTGTTACCTACATTATTATCTCTCTATGTCTTGCATTTGAACAACTGATATCACTAACACCGAATTAACCCCAGCACAAATAAACAACAACTAGATCATGATTGTTTTTATTTATTAATTACACCTATTTATTTTATCTTCGTACTTTGTACTACTTTAGTGATGATGCGCACTTGCGCAGTCTTAATTCGTGGTCTACAGATGCTAGATTTATTTGTAATTTATGTAACACCATAGAGGAGCTCATGGCTAAGTAATACCGCGGTTGGTCAGTGGATAGGTGACCATCTTTACATACCGAGACTCCTCCGTGAATCGGAAAGCGCGTTAAGCCGTTGGTCCCGGCTGTCATTCGCAGATCTTTGACAGTCGTTACGAAGAGTCAGAAACTTAGAACTAGTCAGAAGACCGAAAGCCTGACACCAGTCTTACCAAGGGATATCGTATTACCTAGTTACTGAGTTGTGGAGGTCAGATAGGCAGTCGCTCCATGTAAAATACTGGTATTCAGCTGAATCCGGTTAGACTGGAAGCCGACCCCAACATAGTTGGGAAAAGGCTAGGTAGATTGATTTGATGTAACACCATAGTTTTTGTAGTCAATGGCAAGGATGGCTATTACTCTTTCTTTACATAATTGTAACCAATTTAATTTGTTACGATTGGTTACGGGACACACTGGAAATTCTTAGAAAATATAAAACGGAATATACCATTAAGTTGCTAATACCATTATCGAAATATTCTCCATTCCTTTCTAAGCAACGTCGCATTCGATGGAACCACTTAGTTGCGGACCAAACGTTCACGCCGTTTCACAGCGTTTTTGCTCTTCGGTCAAATTATAGGGTAGGTATCCATCTAGGACATAGCTTCCTGACGCTTAAATGCTCTTGTAAGATTTTTGTACCTGAGACCATACCAATGCCGAAGCTTGCCAGAATCTGTTGGTAGGTCACTCTCATAACAGTATCTATCATGCGCTGCACAGTAATGATGATACTATCAGTTGTCGCCGTTGCAGGACAAACCTCACGCGACCTGCGTGAGGCTTGTCCTGCAACGGCGACAAATCAGTTAGATTCCTACGATCACGTTTAAACTCATTGAACCAGTTGTGGTTCGTTCAAAAGTGGCACGTAATGGGGCTTGATCATGAAAGGCTTATCGAAGTCTACTATAACTTTGTTGTTGACTAAACAACGAAAGTCGGAATAAATCATAGAGCGAAAATTTTCTCGAGTTAAATTCATTTTGACGCACTTTTCAAATTGCCGCCAGTTTATAGGAATCTAGAATAAATAACAGATGCAAAGAGTTCTAAATTCGAAATAAAAAAATAACACAAAAATAAACACTTTCAGTGTTACCCTTGCATAAAACACGAGTCAATTTTGACGTTCAAAAAGTGCTGGTTTCTCAGTTTTATTCGAATAGATGGCTTTTGATTTTGAATTTTATAACCGAGTCAATGCCGTAGCTTCAGCTTCATAACAGTCGGAACGGGCAACGATCAACCCTACCTAGGTACATCTAACAAAAAAAAAAGAATAAGAATACTACAGTAGTCTAAGGAGGAATCAAGAAGAAATGATTTTTTTTTACCTAAAAATAAGTACCTAACGGAAAAAAATCTTTTCGTTGATACAATATAGATAATGAACCGAAAGTTCATCATAACATGATAAATTATTGTTATTAAAAACTTCGCTTGGGAAAGACCCCAATGTTTCCGTTGGGGAAAACAAATCAAGCTTATTTCACGACTGTAAATTGTAGACATTACATGAATCATATATAGTTAATGAACTCTACGTATGATAAGTTATAAAAGTTATTGCGTTGAAAAAAACAAAAATAAAAGCCTAGAACAAAAAAGTATCGCAACATTAGGTGTTGTTTTCGATTGGATTGAATTAAACAAACAAACAACATATCTTAAACATAAACAGGTAAATAACCGGAATGTAGAGAAAATAGGTACCTATTAGAATGGTGAACGGCTTTATAAGGGTCGGGCCACACCTGCTGAACGTTCCGCGGCGGAACGCTCCGTCGCGTCATATTTCTATGGACGTAACGTTCGGCTGATGTGTCATAGGTAACTTGAAAAACATTAGGAGCATATTCAACCGAACGTTCCGCCGCGGAACGTTCGGCTGGTGTGGCCCGACCCTAAGGGTACCTTATAAAAGTAAGATAATTTTATTATCGCTTGAACTGCCAACCTTAGATGTGATATTTTTACAAATTTTCATTTTAATTGCATTGTTGTCTGAAAGACAAAAACATCATGTTTTGACTTACTAAGATTTCAGTAGGCTACGCATTGTTCTGCTGAAATTAATGACGGTGGTGTTTATCTAGCCACGTCATGTCATTTCGTGCGTATATACGCACAGCGCACACCTTCCAAAAGTGTTCAGTCATTTACCTATTTTGTAATCATATATTTTGCTAATTATGAAAAATATGATTAGGCATGAGCATGTTACCTACAATCCTACATGTTACTACGAATTCTTTTAATCCTTCTGATAGGATAAACCAGGTAATTATACGATGTAAAACAACCCTGTCCGATCCGCGAGGATGTTGAGCGAGAGTATTTTATGTGATAATTTTCAGGAAAAAGGAAAAAAAATATACTTGCGCCTCTTTTTTTTCAAACAGGGTTTATTCCGGGATATGACATGGGGCGTACGCGGCCGTCGTTTAGCGGGTGTCTATCAAAAATTCGAAGACATGTGACATCTACCAACCCGCATTGGGCCCGCTTGGTAGTTTACGGCCCACTCCCTCCCACAGAGAGGAGGTCTGTGTCCCAGCAGTGGGAACATTAATAGTAATAGGCTGATGATGATGATGATGATGGTACTATAAAACGTGAATTTTAAATAGCAATAACTTTTTTATTCTCGTTATTAATAAGATTTTTGATTACTTTTTGGTAAGGTTAGTGCAGTACCTGTGCCTTTTCAGACCGGACATGGTTTGTTTTACTCACTGTATATTCTAAAAATAAACGTGGAAACGAATACATACGTGCATGAAAACTGTACCCACGTAAACATCCACATACATTTCATGATAATTTCAGTTATCAAATCCGATAATCATGATAATTTATCGTATAATCAGTTGCTCATAAAATTAATACCATCGATGATACACATCCGCATTAAAATACGAGATTTATAGATAAGAAATGACTGATTGCAAATATATTTCTAGCTTGAATACTACGTCGGTATATGTCAGATAGAGTACCTATGACTACAGTTCAACCGTCTGGAGAGAATCCTACCTATTAGTTTCATACAAACGAATATTGTGTTTTGCGAATTTGATCCTTATTACTAGCAATATTCCAACTGACAGATGTCAGGAACGCATCAAGGTGGATCTTCGAATTTCGAACCACTGTCAACTTCGAAAACACCAACTGGGTGCGCTTGGGTTAAAACATTTTAATTATATCATGTTTATGTACCTAACACAAATCTCAGATAATGTTAATCAGCATTACGTATAGATTTATAATTAAGTGTATCAAATGATTCGTCAAAAATGTGATTGGTCGGTTTTTAATACCTAAGTATTAGACTAGAACCTTCTAGAGTTTCTAGATTATTTTTAGTTACCTATAAAGGGGCAAAATTATATTTCACGTTAACACCTTCCAACCTTCACGGTGATTCTTCGCAGCGGTTCTGCTGCAAGGTAATTGGCAGTTCAAAAACATTTTATTGCGTTATTTGCGTAATTGAGCAGACTAATTTTTCGAACTATGAAGCAATGGATAAGCAATATCCTTCAAAATCATTCAGATTGTGATTGAAAGTGTGGTATGCAATTAGGGTGGCATCGAAGCGTTTGATCTTAGCATATTCCATAAAAGAAAACAATCAACGCATGTGCCGTTGCTGACTGGCTCATCTGCTAACTGAAAGTGGAAGAACTATAAGTTTCAAGAACAAAGCGAATTACTCCGGAATTCGACGCTCTTTAGAAAACGTAATTGGCTAATATGACCATAATTTGGCCGTCAATATAGCCTTCGATCTATAATGCATTATTGATCGAAGAATATAGCACAAAAATGTCAGCTTTGAAGAGTGTCGTCTCTGTCACCTGTGTACATACCTGTGTCCTCTCATATTTACGCCAAAATTCAAAAGTCATTTATTCAAATTAGCCTGAGAATCAGCACTTTTCGAACGTCAAAATTACATAAGACAGTCCCCCAAAACGCCCACCCTTCACCACTTCCTAGTGCCCCGGTTAGTACCTACTGTTACTGGTATTCTTCAAGACTCTTTCATAATTCTACTTTTCATAAAATTGGACACAACTTTAACCACTTCTTCATCTTTATCCGTTGTAGTAAGAAAACAGTTAAAAGAGTTCTACGTTGCGAAACGTTCATCTATTAACCGCAATAGCCGGTTGACACTATTTGTTAACAGATGAATGTGAAAATGTGTGCACTTGGTAAACATTAGTAGAGGAGTACTGCTATCTAAAACGATGTTAGGCGTAGGGAGGCCCGTGCTATGATGGCGGCCCACTTAAAGTGGGCCACTTTCCTGGCACTGGAGCGCACCGGATGTCGAAAGCTGTGTCGAAAGTTGACGCAATGTCGCCGTAGAGATACCTGCCTCCGTTTCCGAACTAGATGGAACTACACGCGCCATTTACGCGATGCAAGTTTTTTGCTTGTACAATAGAACTGAAGCAACAAATGCACTTGCATCGTCTGAACTCTGTTTAGACGATGCAACTTTAATTGTTGCTCAACTTATGGTAGCTATGCCACAAGCAATTAAATCGCAACGTGTAAATCGGGCTAAAATCATTTTCAAATGCTTCGGTGCTATAAAAATATTCAAAAACTTTAAATTATGTTGAAGCTTATTTTACAGAAATGATAATTTTAAATATGTGACTCCGGTCGTATAAGAGTATAACGGTAAATATTTAACGGGAATTCACCGTGTTTTTATAATGACAAGTAAGTAGGTAGGTATATACCTAAATATGTTTGTGTATTGATTAAAAATTAAGAAACAGGTTCCTTATCAACCCATACAAAGAAAATACCGTAGAACCCAAGAATTCAACGCAATAGATTTGATTGATTCAAGGATCTCGCTATGTACTGTACCTACAGTCGTTAAGTGGATTCAGTCATGGTGTTAAAGTTGTTATAACCGGTAATTTATTTTTACCGTGATTTGCATAGCATTCACGCATTTGTGACAGTCAAAATTGCTCTACTACACTGATTGAAAAACAATAACTTTAGAGAGTGGCGAATTGCACTTGAACTTTGTATGTTTGTAATGAAACTATACCTACAGCCACGGAAATTACTTGTTAAGCAAGTCGACACGCTACGTCTATTCTGTTCTATTCTATTTTTATTAAATGACAAGCAAAGCCAATGTCGACTATTCTGCCAATGTCCAAAGTGAGTTGGAAAAGCAAGTGTGTATTGAGATAAATAAAAATAACAAGTAGAATGTTAAGAATCTTCGATAATAAATTGTTGAAATGTAGATCTTGTAGGGTTATTATTGCACTGAAACAGACACGCTATGTCAATTTAGCCATTTCATACAACTATCAATGAATGGCAGCAGGGGCGTAGCTACCGCCGTATCTGCTGTATCAATTATACGGGGCCCCCGGGTCAAAGGGGGGGGCCCCCAACGTTCGTAAGCAAAAAATTATAAAAACTTCCCATAATAATTTTTTATTTCAGAAATGACAAAATAAAAAAAAGCAATTTCTTTCTGTTACAACCGCAACTGCTGAAAGAAGTTTATCAAAATTAAAACTGATAAAAAATTACCTAAGAACTTCGATGGGACATGAATGCTTGTCAGACCTGTCACTATTGCCAATCATATGCAAACATTTATTTTTTCTTTTGTGAGATTTCTTTACCATTCATATAAGGGCCCCCAAACTAATTTTATACGGGGCCCCGCCAAGGCACGCTACGCCACTGAATGGCAGTTACCTACATTGCTGCATTGTTATGTAACTCTCAATATGAACGGGCAGAGGTGTAGGTACCTACAGTACAACCGCATTTTGCCCATTATTTTTAAGTCCCAAGTAATAGGAATCGAGGCTATTTTGCAATCATACGGGCGCAAATCCAGATCAAATCCCAACAACACTTTACCCGACCTGGGAATCGAACTCTGGACCTCAAGTTAGTTAGTCAATTTCCTTTAAAATCAATTCCCCTACTTTGGTAGTTTTGGTACTTATACCTATCTCATCATAAACAGCACTGGTGCAAGTATGAAAGCCGGGCTTCGTTCATCATCCCTAGTTCTTTTTTAGCTTTCGCAACTCGCAGCTGACCACTAAGGTTGTAGCTGCTTTCCTGTGGATGCCTTAAGCTTCTACACATAAAGCCTAGCCAGCCAGGGGCACAAAACTATTGTAATTAAAACTAGGCGAGCGCTCGCTAAGGGCAGTAGGGTACGGACCTCGGTCTTAAGGCGTCGCTGGGGAGAGGACAGCAAGATGGGACAGGCTGAATCAAGGATTGCCTATTATTAGCTTGGGGGTTTAAAGCTACAGGCTCAGTTACAGCGCGGGCTGGCGCTTTTTCGAGCTAGGGTCGTGGGCCTAGTTTGAACTCGCCCGGTTCGTATATAAGGTGTTAAAAAATTAACTTTAGAAACTTTAAGAGGTGCTTTAGACCATGAAACTGAATAACTTTTACCATGGGACCAATATTGAAATCACGAAAATTTTAACACCTTATATACAAGGTGGAGACGACAATACAACAAAAAAATCAACGGTGTGTCCATAATGACGTTTCCATTCTGTATACGAAAATTCAATTGAATATATTCAACAGTTTAGTCATTATAGCTCGGCAAAATCCATAGTCGGCTCGGGCTATTCCGTTTATCCACCCCAAAAATCCACCCTAAGGTGGATATTCTGAAATGTATGCTCGAGAATTCGCCTAAGGCCTAGTTGGATAAACGGAATTTATAGGCTTAGGGTGGATCCGGCATTACATTTAATTTGTTTGAAAAACTCTGTTTTTATTTCGAAGCTGGGATTTATTTGACAGTTCCAAAATACTCAAAACATAAGTATTAGTAGTGCCAGTATTTTAATTTTTTGTTGTATGGTAGGCTCCACATTGTATACTTTTGAGCGCGGCGAAGGCGCAAAAGTACCTACTGATGGTAGGGAAGGCGCAAAAGTACCTACTGATGGTACCTAAGTGGAGTCGTAAAGTCGTCAAGTAAAGTAAACATCAAAGGACAGTAAAAAAATACTGATAAGCCAAAACATTGAAGTACAGAGATTGCTTGTGATTAAGTAGGTGTTTTTTATTTGCCGGTCAATATACTGACTGTCATAATAGGTATAATTAAATTTTCTTTTATGTTTTATAGTTCAATGTTTTGGCAATAAAAGTTGTGTTTCGTGGAACTGAAAAGTACAGAACGTGTGCATTATCGAATATTTTATCTAAGATTACCGACATAGATATAGTAAAGTAACTATTGTATGCAATCACAACGAAATATTCTCAATTTTCTCTGAGCAATGGTCTAAAAAAACAAGGACTGGCATTCCGGGAGTAGCACATGCTTACGTCACTATCCAGTTGCACTTTATTCCAACAAAACACGAATTGACAAAAAGATTTTCCGTTACCGTTCTGTTAAAAAACATATACCTACAAAGCATTCAAATTGTCGTTTCGTTTCTCTAATCAAACAAAACAATTCATTTTAAACATATAGGTACCAACGTTATTGTTAATTAAAACCAGCGTCATTGTTTTATCGGATTCGCACAGGTATTAGGCTGCGTTTCCATCAGAAATGAGCGAGGATGCGTAGCGAGGGATGTGTGAGAAACTAACCAATAACAACGCTAGCTTAGCTCAAGCTATGACAGTGAAGCGATGTTAATGGTTAGTGTCACACACATCTTACGTTACGCATCCTCGCTCATCTCTGGTCGAAACGCAGCCTTAACAAATGTAACACAAATGTGATAACTTGTGTCACCCACCTCACCCACGTGACCACTGTATCTCGGAATGTCTGTGTCTATACTTACCTGGCAAAAAATATTATTATATCATACTCTGACCAAAGTTCAACTGGACCCTGTATTGATGTTGGTTGGTCCCTCCATCGTGACGGGCACCCGTATCTCAGGGACAGAGATTGAAATATATGGTCCAAATACGATGGTCTTTCAGGGAAGGTGAAAGTGCTCCCTGATGAATCTGTGTCCCTGAGTATACTTACAATAAACACCAATAGCTTTCATTCGAATTACATCCTTCTCGAAAGTCAAGATTTGAGAGGAAGATTTTCCATGCATAGTTGAATGCCTAAGTGAAATTCTATATTTGGATTCATCTTCCATTTTCCTCGACCCTGAGTTATCCATGCAACTCATAAGTAACATAACATCACGCCTATATTTCCTACTACACAAATCCTGACTCCTAGACTCAGGGCCTGAGAAATCCTGAGAAATTTCTAATGGAAAAATCCAATAACACTTTGTCTGACCTGTGATCGTACCCAGGAACTCATGATGAGCAGTACCTAGCGCTTGCGACAGCTAGATCAATATGGCGGTCAACTCATAAGTACTGATATTTTACTGCAACATTGATATTTTATTACAACATTAATAACCGTGCAGTACTTATAAGGCTCGAACTGCAGTACCTATATGTATTATGCAGTGTACAGTGTATGACTTACTGTACTTGACCTTGTCTGGTTTCTACAACTTGGTGTGCGATCTTGACCATCATGTTAAGTTTAGTATGTGTTACTTCCGGTCCTAGCGCTAATCAAGGTACTATCGGTAAATATCTTCATAACGTATAGATTCAAATTTTCAAAATATAGCAGTGTCATTGAGCATTAATATCTAAAATCAAACAATATAATATGTAGTACCTATATGGATAAATAACCTAAACACCTTATTATTTTATTATCTAAGCCTAATACAAATGAAATCATTACAATAATGAGTCTCTAATACTCAGATATAAAATAAATCCGTATTTCAATGAAACTTGTTCGCTATCGCAGTCCTAGCGGGCGGTGACGCGACGGTCGTACCAGGCACGGCGCACGCGCACACCACAGAAATAAAACCAAACACAATCGCTGGACATCACAATCCCAGCTAGAATGCTTCACGAAGTAAAAACCTTTGTTCGCATGGGAACACAATAAATTGCACACAAGGAACGTAGTTGAACAGAAGTAGTATTTAGGGCTAGCTTCCACACGCGTCTCCACCCGCATGGAGGTCTGAAATTATCCTACTGGAACATCACTCTATCACGATAAAAATCTTATGTCCGTCATAGACTATCCGTGTGCCATAATTATTGCATCCAAATTCGTTCAAAAAGAGAGTTACTTTCGCATTTATAATAATTACCTATTCATCATCATCAATTCAGCCAAAAGACGTCCACTGCTCAAAATAGGCGTCCCCCAAGCACCGCCACTTCGACCGATTCAGGGGCCATTTGATTTTGGTGCTTGTCAATTTTAGGGGGGGTTGCCATAATCGCCATGCTTGGCAGGCGGGATGGCGATCGCAGTATGGTGTTAAAAATGCATAAAGAACCCTGTTGCCTATTCTTTAGTAAGGTCCTTAGTCGCCTTTTACGACACCCATGGGAGGAAATAGGGTGTGCTATTCTATAAGTCCGACACCACAAGAACCCGCACACGAATGACCTATTAAGTGGTTATTGATTCCGTAAATAAGATTTAAACCGGATCATGTTTTTTGTAATTTCTATTATTATTTGGTAGAAAACAAGTCTACCCTCCCGACAGCGAGTGGCCGCGCCATCTCGCCATCCTATAGCATCGCAGATGCGTTGCCGTCCCAATGCCAAAGCTAAAATATAGGAATATAATTAGGCCCATTGTTAAACACTACAGTTTATTCGGCGTCAGTGTTGTATGAATCAGTATGATAGCTTGTTGACAGACACATTTTTCTACCGCTAAGATAACGTGCCGTCTACAAAGAGCCTTTTACATGTAATTTCACCTAGGTACGTGCAGGTGCACCCATACCCTAAATGCAGCACACAGCAACGCTGCCTGCCAATAGTACTTCCCCGTAGAGCTTAAGGTACTTTTTTCACTGAAATTATCAAAATATCAAAGCCCTCTACTAAATATCCATAATACAGCAAAAAGATAAGAAGTAGCTAAGGTAATCCCATAATCCTTAATCCCGATTGCGAATGCACTGAACTCTTATCAAAAACTAGGGTAAGTCCCCTCGACCTTGCAAGATACACGAGCCAAGTAAGTGTCGGACCACGCACAATGAAGGGTTCCGTAGTTAAGATGAGTTTATCTCAAAAACAAACTTAACATTGTAATTGATAAACATGTTCTCCCATACATCCATACGACACTTTTCAATGGGAAATTCTCATTGAATGAAATAGGACATATAAGCCCATCTCTGCCCAGGAAGGGTTAAACCACCGACACAGTGTCGTGACGTGACGTGGGATACACCAATCAAACGAATCTATTCAGGACTACGTCAAATCACAACGAGTTCTCATTTAGCTAACACTGCGTCAGAAGGCGTCACGAGTTCACGACACAACACAAAACAAAAATATAAATCCGGCTTTACAATCATGACATTCCTTTCCCTGGAAAGAAAAAGAAAGAAAATACGTTTATTTGTGGTAAACATCACGCAAGGAAAGAACACAAAACAAACAAAAAAGAACAAGTTGGGGGAAAATATGCGTCACATCCACGCAAAACCTTACCTCGCAGTTTTCCTCTAACCTTACTTTGCGAGAACCTACATCAATTCTACTGAGGCGACAGCGCAGTGCCATCTTTCCTTTTCTCCGCATGTTTTCAATGAGGTACCACTTAGGGTCGGGCCACACCTGCCGAACGTTCCGCGGCGGAACGTTCGGTTGAATACCTACGCTCCTAATGTTTTTCAAGTTACCTATGACACATCAGCCGAAAGTTACGTCCATAGAAATATGACGCGACGGAGCGTTCCGCCGCGGAACGTTCGGCAGGTGTGGCCCGACCCTTAGCCTTGGTGAACCAATGATGGGAAGATTACGTGTGCTGATATTATGTTAAAATGAAATTCCTTCGCGAATACTATACACGAATGATGTTATGTTATATTATATAATTCATAATTGATTAGGTACTATTAAATTAAAGTCAAGGTATTCGCGAGGGTTACCTTCAGCTACACTCTACGAAGGTCAGTGTTACGTTTGTGTATGTAATGCATAAAAAAAGCGGCAAAGTGCGAGTCGGACTCGCCCATGAAGGGTTCTGTAGCAGCAAGTAACATAATATAAAAGTTCTTGTAGTTCGTTAAAGGTAAATTGCGGTTTACGATTTATGACGTATTAAAAAAAACTACTTACTAGATGTCGTTCAAACCAATTTTCGGTGGAAGTTTACATGGTACGTACATCATATATTTTTTTTAGTTTTATCATTCTCTTATTTTAGAAGTTACAGGGGGGCTGAGGGGGGGGGGGGACACATTTTACCACTTTGGAAGTGTCTCTCGCGCAAACTATTCAGTTTGTAGAAAAATGATATTAGAAACTTCAATATCATTTTTGAACACCTATCCACTATATACGTCAACGTATGGGATTGATAAAAAAAAATTTAGTTTCAGTTCGAAGTATGGGGAACCCCCAAAATTTATTGTTTTATATCTATTTTTGTGGGAAAATCTTAATGCGGTTCACAGAATTCATCTACTTACCAAGTTTCAACAGTATAGTTCTTATAGTTTCGGAAATAAGTGGCTGTGACATACATACGGACGGACAGACAGCCAGACATGACGAAACTATAAGGGTTCCGTTTTTTCCATTTGTCTACGGAACCCTAAAAAGCTGATTTTCCTGTTTATAATTATCATCATAAATCATAATCAGCCTATAATGTTCCCACTGCTGGGACACAGGCGTTGTCTCAGTGAGAGAGAGTGGGCCGTAATCCACCACGCGAGCCCAGTGCGGGTTGGTAGATGTCACATCTCTTCTTTTTGGTTTTAGGACATGCCGGTTTCCCCACAATGTTTTCTTTCACCATTTTGAGAGCAATGGTGATGAAATAATTTACACAAACCAAAGCGCCTGTCAGGGTTCGACCTAATAATGAATAACAATTGTAATATTATTTGATGTTGTACCCGTTTTAGGTGTAACAAAAGGCATTTGGAAAGGTTCTAAATACTTTTTTTATATATAAAACTAAATATTCGGTGTTACGATATTAATTAAGTATTGCTTTTCATAATCAATTTTCTAGTTCGCTAGTTAGCCACATTTCTTATTTCCTTATAGTTGGCTCCTGTAACACAGGTGCTATACCTATTACCTAGCGCAGGAGTCAGGGCCTCACTATCTTTGTTAAAAATTATTTATACCAATAAAGAAATTTATTTATTATTATTTATTAATAGTATTATTTCCAAATGAACCAAAGCAGGTAAATATTTGACAGCTATTTACGACGTTGCCAATTTTTAGGATGCACACTGTTAACACCCATGTACTTAATAGGCACCACTAATGTAACTTGTCAACAGTACCTAACAGGGTAGATACTAAAGTTACCGATAAGTTACTAACTAATCTAACAAACTTACAGGCACACAGGGAATTGTTCAATGATAAAAGTCCAAAAAGTGGTCATTTGTTACAAATGTCCGTGTCTTGCTATAGGTATTGTACATTGTACACACAATAAAACACTAACATAATAAAATAAATCTGATAAATGCTTTATTCCACATAAACTAGGTATAAAATACTGCGTTATAAATTCCTTTACGTATGTAACTTGGATTATATCTTTATAATAAGTACCTACGTACATCACGTAAAACAATGGCTAGATAGTAAAAATACTTCGTAAGAAGAAATAAACATAAAAGTATTTATTGGAATGAAGTGTTACACAATTTGGTAAAAAAAGGACTTGAACATTCTCGAGTCTGGTAAGTTTTGACTCGTAATCGCAATAGCTTTCATTTTGACATTTCAACATTTTTAAAAAGCCTTCTCTTACACAGTTAGTCAATCGAAATAAAAATTATAGAATTATCGAAATACTTAATTTACATTAACTTCGACATTTATATTAATGTCGAAGTTAATGTGATTGCAAGTGTGTTACCAAAAACTCTCCTTGTTCATGGTAAATAATAATTGTTGCACAACATTGTTGCTCCACATGTTTTGAACAAGTAGCTAGCAACACAAAATTCATGTTGCTGCAACAATATCGCCCAACTTTTGTTAATTACTATGATTACGGGGCTTGCACACTCTGTTTCGTATATTTAAGAACGCCGTTTATTCACCGGTAACCCTTGTGATACTTGAATGACAAATACGCGTCCACGCCATGGAGGATCCCAACCACCACGCCGATGTTCTGGAAAAATAAATAACAAACACATTATCACGTTCAGTGCCCTCCTGGAGGGTTCACCTAGTCGCATATGGGATGCCCTCCCGGAGGGCTTATTTTAAATGCAGGTTTTTCTTAACGAATACAGGATATAAACCGTGAAAATAAAATCAGATGTATATTTAACAAGATTTATTAGTATGCGTTAGTTTTCAAATCAAAGACTGACTTTTTTTGAATTTTTTGTTCACGGTTACAAATATTCAATAAAAAAAATTAAAAGGTCGGAAACTACGTATAGCGAGAAGACCCCCAGAAAACACAATTTCACTTCGTTTTACAGTGTTTTATAACACAGTTTTAAACCTAATAAATAAATAAAAATAAAATTCGTTTAATTCAGATAACTTAATCCATATAATTCGATTCAACATGAACATTAAAATAAACATAAAATAAAATAAGATAAAATAAAATAAAATAAAATAATACTTAGATAACCCTCTTAACAAAGGATCTCCATAACGGGGAAGATACCCTATCAGCTACAGTCTTCAGAATTCCGTTGCAGCTGCCACGCATTCTGCACATAATGCCGTTGACCATCCGCGATGGTTAACTTTACCGCAAACGTAATCCCGGAGGGTCCACTTACAATGTTACAATATGTATGGCGGCATGGCGTATGAGCTCTAAGAAAATGGGTGGAGTCGAAAGTGGAAAAATCCTGATGAAATACCTTTGAGCTTTTTAAGCACTATTAAAACTTTCGACTCTACCCATTTTCATAGAGCTCATACGCAATGCCACCACACAATTACAAGTTGACTCCTGGAGGGGCACCGGCATTACGTGTACAGTAAAGTTAGCCCTCGAGCAGTGTCACCGGCATTAGGCTGCCTGTCCACTGGAGCGGAGCGGAGAAAAGAGGAGCGGAGATGTGCCAATATTAACCAATAGAATCTTGACTTAGGATCACTGATCTAAACTCAGGGGCGGAGTCAAGATTCTATTGGTTAATATTGGCACATCTCCGCTCCTCTTTTCTCCGCTCCGCTCCAGTGGACAGGCAGCCTAAGGATTGAAATCTTGTTAAAATATACAACTGATTTTAGTTTCACAGTTTATAATGCTGAATTCGCTAAGAAAACCTACATTCAAAATGAGCCCTCCGCGAGGGCTCCCGGCATCCCATATGCGACTTGAGTGACAGGAGGGCTCCCGGCACTGAACGTGTAGTACCTATCTCTATGTAGGTAAATATACGTAAGTGCATATGTAAACATATAGGTAATCAAGAAGAAATAAAACCAAGCACCTAGTTATCAAGTTATCATTAGGTACAAAGCCTAAAAATAAGACCACATTAATATATTATACCTGCTGTCTTATCTATTTATCATACCTACCTATGATTCATTCTGATTATTTTGTTTTTTAATACGAAAGTGAGTGTATTTGTCCCACTTTCACGGCTCGTCAGTTAACTTATCGGTTTGTTCCGCATTGGTACTTATTATGACATGCAATATTAATCAGGAAGCCTAAAAAAGTTACTGGTTCTGTTATTTTACATAACCTTAGTTTAATGCTCTTATAACCTTAATAAAAGGAAGGCTAACCTTGTTTTGGAATTCAAACAAATACCTACAATTCAAAGGAATGCAAAGAGGAAGCACTAAAATGTAGGAGTATCCTAGCGCAACAAAATTAAATTAATCTGAACTCGAAACAATGCATCCATGCACCATTCAGTTGTCAAAAGACATATATTATCTGTATAATATGTTGTGATATCGCTGGCTTAGGGCCTGTTTCGCCACCTACGATTAACAGATAATTTCATACAAATTCTGTTCCATTTAAAAATGTATTCGATAAGTAGTGGTGGCTATTCGTTATGTAGTGGTGGCTATACGATAAGTAGTGGTGGCTATTCGATAAGTAGTGGTGGCTATTCGATAAGTAGTGGTGGCTATTCGATAAGTAGTGGTGGCTATTCGATAAGTAGTGGTGGGTATTCGATAAGTAGTGGTGGCTATTCGGACATCGTGAAATAGGCCCTTAGTGCTTTAGTTTTTAAGACATAGTTTTATTTTATTTAGTTTTTAGCTATGTATTTTCTGATGTTCAATAAAGTACCTATTTAAAAATAAATAGTTTAATACCTTCATCGGTATTTTAAACTATCTTGCGTAATTACTACAAGCCTACGAGCAAGTATACCGGAATCCAGACTGGCTCGAAAGTGCGCGAAAACCGAAATAAACCAGCATCGGGTAATGTCGATAATAAGGCATAGACATAAACGGTTATGCACACCAAACTTTGTAATAAGAAGCTAAGGGAAATTTACTATCCGACAGAGTTCATTAATTGTAGTCGACTAGTCGTTGTGAAAGTATTAACTTGCAACAATATTGTAGATTCTATATTCTTTGCGAGGCTGCAACTACTAGCCACAATTACCAAGTTCAGCGCAAAAATATATAACGGGTTGGAATAAACACTTTCAAAGATGCGCACCGGAGGGAACTTAAGAGCGTTTGCTGTCAGGTGTAGCAGGTTCGCACGAAGTACGCGAGAGGTTAAAATAATACTGTTCAGGACCTACTGCCAGTCACTGTACACGTGCGCCCTGTGGGTCAGTTATACACAGGGCTCGTACAATGCTCTACGAGTCCAATATAATATCTCGTTCCGGGTAATGCTGGGGTTGCCGCGCTTCTATAGTGCGTCGGGAATGTTCGCGGGCGTACGCGTACAGCGTACAGCGAGCCGAAATCTGTAGATTTCGGCTCGCTGCTGTGTCTGCGAATCGCATCACTGATGCGTCGGGTGCGCGATCGCCCCAACAGCCTCGTGGTTACTGTAACCGGCAGGGTGGATGGTCTAATAATAAAATCACTGGATGGCGGCACGCAGACCGTCATTCAGATATTATGTGAGATAATAAGTTTATTAAACGTGTTTTATTTAGTAAGTACCAACTTATTTCCTCGTATCACTCGTATGTTATGGGTCTTTGGTCTGAAAATAAAGATTTATATTATATTATTATATACTTACATAGACAGCTGTCATGGCGGGGTAGGCGGCGTACATGCTGACGAGCGCGTACTTCGGGTACAGGTATATGTTCACCGCTAAGCACATGTATGATGATGCTGATAAGTATAGGAAACACGCCACTGCGTTGAACATGTATTCCTGCAATATTAACAACGAAACAGATTAAAAACTGGGTAAACATTTTTTTTTTTTATGCGTTGGTTTTTATTAAATATCCTGTTCCCAAACGCCATAACATATCAATATTTGTTCTCTAATGGGAAATTGTATACTGTAATGGCTTCTTGTTGCAGCAGAATGTTACGTAGGAGTACAAACTCGAACTAGGATATAAGTGACTAATAAAATGATCAGAATCTAAACAAGAAATAAGTAGTTAGTACCATTGTACTCAAAGTTCTAATGTAATTTCGCAATATTTTTTTACTGTGTACATTAAAATAAATAAAAATCGAAAAAGCTAGATAAGACGAAAATAGTAAGGAAAATTACTGTATGAAACTTAAAATTATGATCGATTTTTGTAACCGGCCGCCCATATTAATTATTTCAGTTCCTCAACATTTTTACCGACTTCTATATGGTTATCAATTTCGGATGATTATATTTTTTTTATGTATGTTCGGGCGGTGTACTCGTATAGGTTCGTATAATTATGTATATACGAGTATAGACGGATTTGCATAATTCTTGGTCCCATATTTTATTGACTTTTGCTTGGGTACTTTTTGAGTTATGTACAATAATACGTATTTTTAGGATGATTTTATAAAAACTTCCTGTCACTGTTATTTACATAGCAGTAAATGGTATTCGAATTAGTAGGAGGTAAGTACCACAACAAAAAGGGAAAAATATAAACTTTTTTACCAAAATGAAACAACCGACTTCCATCAAAACACTAAAAACTGCAAAATAACTTAATCGGAAGTCGGTGTCTTTATTTTAGAATTTTTGGATTTCGCCACCACACAGTTTCGCACAGTTTTTTGTGTTTTTTTTTAAGAAGTCGGTTGATTCTTTATTGTAAAAAAGTTTTTTTCAGGATGAGGTTATGTGATAATCATATAATTTATATATTTTCTACTTACAAAGATAGATTGCCGTATGAGTTGTTGCGTGTTGGAGGAGAACACGTAGCAAGTTATGAGGAGTGCGGTGGTGAGGAGACAAGCCGAGGCCGTCGTCAGGAACCCGTGGAAGGCGGAGCCCATACTACTGGCCTCCGACATGCCATACTTGACCAGCAGGCTCTGGCAGAGACCGCCTAACATCTGCCGGGAGGAATACAGCCAGGTGAAGTAAGACACAACGAACAAAAGATCCCATCGTCGAAAATCGACATTGGTGCCGATTCTCTTGTCACAAATGCCTCTAAACTAGACTAAAAATCACTATTTAGTTTATTATTTCCCATTCTGAAATAAACTACAGTAACTCAACTTAACTATATTTTAGTTTAACAGCACAAAGATGGCACTGAGTTATTAGTTTAGTGAAAATGGCAATTTTTCTATTCTGAATTTGACGTTTTTCGCCTAAAAATTTTGATTGTCTTACTAAATCTAACTATTTTAATTGAATAAAATTGGTTGTCATGAACTAAAATTCACAATACGTCGACTTCAGGTGTCAGTACAGTATCTTTTTTTTCTTTTGCTTATATCTCGAAAATGGTGGCCTATTGCTAACATAATGAAACTTTCGACCCCCTTTATAAAAGCAATAAACCCCTACTCCTACTACTACTCTACATGTAGGTAATGATTTTTCGTATTTTCCATACAAAAAAAATCCATATAAAACACGTCGAGGCTGCAGACCCTGCGTGCCTACGACTCAAAAAAAATCGCGAGAGGCACCAAATTACCACTTGTGAGTGATGCGTTTGCGGGTGCTACCGTGTTACGTAAACGTAGAACGTTGTCGTTTGATTAGGTACATCAATAAAAATTTTAAGATGCGACGTAGTATAAAAAAAATGGATTATAATTGTTGACTGCTTAGTACATAGTAGATACGTTACTGCAGGTCACAGTTGGAATTGCAACTAATATCCGAATTCTAACCAAGTGCCTAGGTTTTCCTTTTTCCTATCGACATAGATAATTTCAAATTAAAGTACTTATGTACAAAGTACAATAAAAAAATCTGATCGGCATTTCATGATTTAATTAAAATAGTTTCCGGCGCCTTAAATTGTGATTTTGTGTTTTGAATTTATTTGCTTCATTATTGCCATGAAACTTACGTTGAGATTATTAAACTTCAGATTGATTGGTTAGGTACTGTTAAGCTGTTACCTTACCATTTTAGGGTTACCACTAAACAGTAGGAATTTGATGGAAATGAGTCAAAGTACCTATTCATTACTCACTCAGCAAAAATGTGGCGAAATTGATTAACCAGATGAACTAATTACAAAAACGCTTACGCTTGACAAAATAATTCGGCTTGCACAATAAATACAACTGTTGCGCTGAAACTGAAATGACATACTGCTGAAACTAAATTGTGGATCCATTTAGTTTTCACTAAAAGGGTTTAAAGGTGTCAAGATGTTATGGTACTTACAGCTTCAGTTAGCTTAATCATGCCATGGTGAGAAGTCAAATATCCAAGGTTGAGGCATTCGCAGCATCGACAGCAGCAGCACTTCAAGCCCTTCCCACCACCACCGCTAGGCGGAACACGCACTATTGTCGGTCCACGAGTCATTTTAGATCACTGAAACTTCACTAAAAGTGCACTGAACACCCGCTTGCAAGTCCATCAGAAACTTCAACCGCACTGCTGAATCTCCAGACAGGAAATAAGGGAGAGTTCAATCCTCTTACACGGTCAGGATTACTCATAATAACGTATATTTAGACGATCGCATAGTTTTTAGGTGTTTGGGAGCGCGTTCATTCAACTCTGACCTACACAATAAACTTTAAAACAGGAACAACTAATTTTCAGTTCACGCTTCGTAGTTATTGTTTTTTTTTTAAACACAAACTGTCTATAGAATTTTTTTTTCAAACAAAAGACATGTCTGTGACGGAACAAAGTTGGAATAATTTTGAATGAGTCGCGTGCCCGCGCGCTGCGTGTGCGCTTAATTATAAAAATAGAGCGACGCACTCGCGACGGGAGGGTAGATTTCTATTTCAGGACATTATCTACAAACTCATTAACCTTATTGTTTTGTTTTTTTAGGTACAGCGACATTTCAACATGTGATATCTACCTATAATAAAATTCGGGTTGGCTGGTGTAAACAAATCATACGTTCGGTACTTTTTAAAGTTTTTTAACGATAATAAAACGCTTGTGGCCATCTGTCTAGCATACTTCTTTCTAGTGAAATCTATCTGTTGTTCTAGTTTTGCTCACGATTCGTATACAAAATACACACATGATTGCGGTCAAAAGTATGCACCATTGACGACTCTTCGATAAACAGGTACTGCAGAAGTACTCTATGACGGGAAGGGAAGGCAAACTTCTTTGTTCACCTCCTTCCAAAAACGAGGTACTCCATGCCGGGGGGCAAACTTCTTTGTTCACCTCCTTCCAAAAACGAGGTACTCCATGCCAGGGGGCAAACTTCTTTGTTCACCCCCTTCCAAAAACGAAGTACTCCATGCCAGGGGGCAAACTTCTTTGTTCACCCCCTTCCAAAAACGAAGTACTCCATGCCAGGGGGGGCAAACTTCTTTGGTCACCCCCTTCCAAAAACGAAGTACTCCATGCCGGGGGGCAAACTTCTTTGTTCACCCCCCCAGTAATCTACGTACGGAAACAAACAATGCGAAGTAACATAATTATTTCTACATTTTCTACACGCAAACGCCTGAACCGAAGAGCCGAAGAGAGAGAGCTTACCAAGCAGCAAAATTGGAGGGGGCGCGACCGCCCCCGTTTCATTTTAGGGGGGTATTTGGCCCCCTGTACCGACTTTCGCGGTCCTTGTCGGTAAGTATAGGTAATCAAAAGTCCACATCACTCTGCCCTTAAGGCGACTATAAGCTACTTTACCGAAAATTACGTGTAAACGAGTAGTTCTAATGAAATGGAAAAAAAAAAAATGTTATATTAGAGCATTTTCTTAATAATTGAATATATACGAATATTTTAGATTATGTTTACATGACATAGTGAAATTAATTTGTAAAATTGTGTCTAAAGCGGATAAAAAACTGAGAATTACGCAAAAGCTATCAAGCGTATTTTTCTGAAACCTTCACCATTTTAAGGATAATTAAAATATTAATCTTTTAGTATACACGTTTTATTAAAATACCTTTTGTTTTATGTATAATAATTTAATAATGCGTCAAATTGGGGACAGCGCTCTTTGATGGGCGAGTCCTTTACTGGCTGGACGTGTACGACGCGTTGCGTGAGCTCAGTACAGAACACGCAAGCTAACCCTTCAATGTCACTGGCATATATCTGCGTCTTAATTAAAGAACGCTCACCCTTTGATTTTTTTAGGGATAGCTTTATTAGGAACCTAATAAAGCTATCCCTAAAAAAATCACCCCTGCTTATCCATAGACTCTATGATTCATAACAACTGTGCGTGTGCATCCCAACTAATCTAATCTACTAGCTGCCCGTCCCAGCTTCGCATGGGTAGCCCTAATTAGCAATAAATTAAAATTGCGGCTATAAATTGAGATTTAAACTATCCTATCTCTCAAGTTGGATCGAACTGCACATGGTGTGCGAATTTTATTATAATCGGTTAAGTGGTTTAGGAGTCCATTGAGGACAAACATTGTGACACGAGATTTATATATATTAAGATATCTATACTTATAATAAAACAGTAGAATCCGGTGTCTGTCTGTTTGTTTGTTCGCGCACATCTCCGGAACTACCGAACGGATTTCCATGTAGTTTTCACAGGTAGACAGAGTTTAATTTGGAAGAGAATATAGGCGTTGTTTCATTAAAATCAGATGTTGCAAATAAAAGTTATCGTCATACTAGACGGTATTCTGTTCACGACACGTCAACACAGTTTCTGAGAGTAACCTAAAAAAAGTACTAGGCTTGCATGAATTCAAGATAGTATTACAATCATAAGTATTATGTCACTAATAGGATTTGGATGAAAAACAGTTTATAAGTAACAAAAAAGTACTAGGCTTGCATGAATTCACGTTTAGTTTATTTGAGTAGGTACATAAAAGAAAATTTTGGAAATTCCACCGGAAAGGTCGGAAATACACCCGGGCGACGCCGGGCACGAACGAGGCGGTATTATTTGCGGCACGATAACGCGGACGAAGTCGCGGGCAACAGCTAGTCCATACTAATATTATAAATTCGAAAGTAACTCTGTCTGTCTGTCTGTCTGTCTGTCTGTCTGTCTGTCTGTCTGTCTGTATGTTACCTTTTCACGGCTAAACCACTGAACGGATTTCGATGAAATTTGGCAAGGAGATAGATGGCATCCTAGAGAAGGACATAGGGTACTTTTTGTCTCAAAAATAACCCCCAAGGGGGTGATATAAGGGATGAAAGTTTGTATGGGAAACTCAATATTTCTAAGTTGGGGATATGGAAATGCAAATTTATGCTTTTGGTAAGAAATAAAGAATTACGCTTTTCAGCGTTTTTGTAAAATCATCCCCCAAAGGGGTAAAATAGGGGTTGATTTTAAAATTCACATGTATTATTGATTATTTTTGTTGTCTCTTATTTTTAAGAGATTTAAGGTGTGGTTCCAGTGAGTCGGAACCGGGTGCGGCACAGTTCACGGTGACTCGGAACTGTCTGCGGTGATTGTGGCGATTGTGGTGATTGTAGTTCCAGTAAGTCGGAACCGGGTGCCGCACAGTTCACAGTGAGTTGGAACTGTCTGCGGTGATTGCGGCGATTTTGGTGATTGTGGTGATTGCGGTGATTGAGCTGATTGAGGTGATTGCGGTGATTGAGGTGATTTCGGTGATTGCGGTGATTTCGGTGATTATTTTTGTTGTCTCTTATTTTTAAGAGATTTAAGGTGTGGTTCCAGTGAGTCGGAACCGGGTGCGGCACAGTTCACGGTGACTCGGAACTGTCTGCGGTGATTGTGGCGATTGTGGTGATTGTAGTTCCAGTAAGTCGGAACCGGGTGCCGCACAGTTCACAGTGAGTTGGAACTGTCTGCGGTGATTGCGGCGATTTTGGTGATTGTGGTGATTGCGGTGATTGAGCTGATTGAGGTGATTGCGGTGATTGAGGTGATTTCGGTGATTGCGGTGATTTCGGTGTTTTCGGTGATTGAGGTGATTGCGATGATTTCGGTGATTATTTTTGTTGTCTCTTATTTTTAAGAGATTTAAGGTGTGGTTCCAGTGAGTCGGAACCGGGTGCGGCACAGTTCACGGTGAGTCGGAACTGTCTGCGGTGATTGTGGCGATTGTGGTGATTGTGCTACCAGTGAGTCGGAACCGGGTGCCGCACAGTTCACAGTGAGTTGGAACTGTCTGCGGTGATTGAGGTGATTGCGGTGATTGCGGTGATTGAGGTGATTGCGGTGATTGCGGTGATTGAGGTGATTTCGGTGATTCCCCAGTGAGTCGGGGTGATGAGTCTAAGGGTGTTGACCAGGAATGCGCGTTCGCTGCATGCTGGTGGTCAGGATACCCGCTGAGCCGTGGGTGCTGGCTGGCTGTGTAACTCGCCTCACGAAAGCTTGCGGGATTGATGATGATGACGTCACGCTGAAGTAGTTGCACGAAGGCTGCGTTGACGTTCAGTCTCAGGGTCACCAATTTAGTGGTATGAGGAACAGGGTGTAAAGTTCACTCATCCACCATAGAAAAGGGAGGATCCTCCGACAAGACGGGTGTTATGTCGGGCGGGCAACTGCCCATAAGTTGATTTCGTATAGTCTTATCTATGTCGTTCGCGTGGTAAATTCTAACTGCGCGATGCAGGATTTGTGTGACATCATGTCTTTCATGCGTAGTTCGTATGTGGCGGTGTAACCGCTACAAACATTACCTCCTTACTAATAAACGTTGTATAGCGTCTGTATAGTTAAACATATAGTATAGTTACAAAGCTTTGTCTTCTTCTTTCGAATGTCAAATTACTGACGACTGAAAGAGATCATTTTTTCATTTTGAGGTACGCAACCCTAAATTGTGCCTGTTACTTTTTCATGCCGTAAGGGCTGAACGGATTTAGTTGAAAGGCGTATGGTCTTTTAACTAAATCCGTATAGGCCATGATCTGGGTTAGGTTATAGGATAATCTGAATCCCGGTAGTACGGTCCTGTGGGATATTTTCCGACCTTTACGCGGGCGAAGCTGCGGGTAAAAGCTAGTATTTTATAAATGCGAAAGTGAGATTGTTTGTTTGTAACGCTTTCACGCTAAAACGGTTGAACATTTGGTTGGAATTTGGCACAGGGGTATACCTTGACCTGCTGAAGGACTTTGCATCCTGGATCGCAAAAAAAGTCGCGGAAAACAGCTAGTGGTTTATAAATCCAAAACCTTGCCCAACTCTATTTTCAGCTCATTCATCACAACCCTACACAGATTGCTATTCGTAGCAATCAAATTTTAATAGATACCTACTTTATTAATGATGAAAGAGGGGTATCTGTGGCTCCGACACTTGGACTCCCAAGAACATACTGAATCATGGAATTAGGAGGGAAAGGTAAAACTGCTGTATCTAAGTAGGTAGGTATAATTAAATAAAACTTCGTAAAATACCAAAAGTACAAACATTTATTTTCTTTCTTTCTCTGTATAAATATATTTTAAAACTGTATCCAAAATATGTAGTAAATTTTGTGGTCCGTCCAGATCTACCTTTCACTTGCATAAAACTACGTAATACATAAAATCCACTTCTTCTACTAACCGGTCTGCATTTTAAAATAATTAATTCAAAGGTGATAAACATTGGCAAAAGAGTATCTTAAAAATCTTGTTACTACATCTAACACTAATTCACTAATACTAACATTTTCCAAAGCAACATTTTTATTCTAAGCATATTTCATATAGATTTCTGCGACGTGTTATATATATTTTAAGCTAGCGAAAGAAATCGCACCTGTATAGGTATATAAAGATACATTGTTTACATAAATCTAAGTAGAGTTGACGCATTTATATTCTTTTTTAATTTAGAGAACATTTTTATAAGCACTAGAAGGGCTAACGAAGCGGTTGCTCAAAAAAACACACATGGAAAACAGCACATATTTTGCTGTTTGTATGCAATACAATAATAAATAACCTTTTATATTCACGTTATTGTATTAACAGACCACAAAATATGTATTAGAACGCTGAATATCCAGTCAACTCGGATAGTCTAAAACGCCCGTTAGAATGGAAATAACTTAGAATAATAATTCTAAGGGAAATAAGTAATTATTCTAAGTAATTATTCTAAGGGAAATAAGTAGTTTTACCTCTAGCAATAATAATTTTAAATACCTTTATTTAAAATAAGTAGGTATTTTATTGACGCGAGGCATAGCAACCAAGACCGCTAAGCTCTTACAGTATTGTATTATACCTCTGTTCAAGTTGTACTAAGTTAAACAAAAGATGTAGCACCAGTACGTACCACCTTCATTTAGGTATAAAACGAGTGAACACAAACATGTCATATATACCTGTTATTGTTACCTAGTTTTATCGTGCCCTTCATAGCAAAAGAAGGTAGACAGATCTAATGGCACTTAATAAATTAATTTATCATTCATACCCGCATATTACCTATGTATTTCTGCATTCATTCAAAAGAAGGCGCTTGTAAGGCCTTTAAAATTAAAAATATTTTTTATCCTGATATGTAAAGCCAGTAAATTAAATTATCCTTAAATTCAAATCTCAACCGTCATTTTTTGACAGTTATATTAAATGGCTGTCTCACGGCTACGTAGGGTATCAGTTTGCTTGACAATTATTTTATCTGACTGTACCTAGTGTACCTACCCACCTTATTATAGTCTATTTTAAGCATCCTTGTTATCTGTTCCTAATGCAGTTTTCTAACAATCAAATGATAGCAAATGCTCAATTATTTCGTAGGTAAACAATCAATCACTGATATACACGATAAAACAAATTAATCAAACACGATTTTGTAGATATAAACAATGCAAATTTTCCAGATATAAAAATGGTAAATTTCCTCATTTTTATTTGTTGCTCTGTCAAATATTTCCGCGATTTGGAAAATAAGTAAGTAAACCTAAGTAATTCCTTCAGAAAATCAAAATCATTAAAAATTAATGTTAAAGTAAACCTTACTTATTCTACAATTACTAATAGATAAAAATGTATAATAATAATATGAATGCTATTTAAAAAAATATACCTAATTAGCAATATTCATGCATCAGTTGGCAACAATGAACCATTTGCCCCCGACTAGATAGGCCTATTTGGCCCTGTAACTGTAAAGCATAAACAATTTTTTTGCAGCGAAGTCAGACATCAAGTTCTAGACTTTAATCTAAACGAACATTGTAAAGAGGTTACATTGTTTTTTGTTTGTTTGTTTGTAAAAGGTACTTCTAATCTCTGGAAGAACTGAACCGATTACAAACACATTCTTTCACTGATAGAAATTAAGCTACACAAGATTCTCACGGACGAAGTCGCGGGCAGAAGCTAGTCATGACTAAAGTCAAGACCTAGATGTAGGACTAGTGTTGACTTCGTCTCACAGGCACATCAAATACACAGGCATATAAAATAGGTAACCTTATTTGGCTTGAGCCACATCTTGCCAATAACAATGTTTAAAAATATCGCAGATTTAAGATAATGAAAGTGCAATGTAGGAAGTTTTTATGTCGGATTATACCTCTTTATCAGTGAATTATATCGAACAATGTGATTTATATGAGATAAAACGCATATAACACTAAATATTATTATGTTGAACGTGCTCGTATGGCAGACTGCGTTACTTGCCCATTCTTCTCTAAATAATAGCAACTAAATATGTATTTGACATATTGACTTGATGTATACCTAAGTACTAGTTTGAGATGCTTAAACATTACCAAAATAATAAGTTATAAGTATTAGAAATAGTACTCTTAAAGACAACTATTAATACGTATGTATATAATATAAAAATAAAAGCTATAGTAAATATGTTTTCAAATACTTGTACAGTACATATTCAAGATGTATATCATTATGTAAAATATAGGCATAGTATCTAGGTATAAAGCAGAGCACAGTATGCACAATTTCACAGATGCTCCGCAATTATGGCCGATACGGGAGCAGACCACCTCCTGACTACACACTGGACCCACTACAAGGAGTTCGATCATCTTTGCTGTTTTGTCGGCAGGTGAAGCTACCGCCAGTTTTTACTGACCTCGCCCTGAGTTTTCAGCTGGTACCACTTTTTTTTGTGCCCACTTATGTATCTATCCACTTATATATGTTTATCTATGTATGTATTATAGTATATTGTAATATTATACTTTTTATTTGCACCAAAGACAGCCCCATTTTATGTCCAGAATATCACTTTCCATTCCAACGTTGCCTGGAAGAGATTGCAGTAAGCGATAAGGCCTCCCAGTGTATATTTTGTAGTGTATTACTTTTTCTTCTTGTAATGTATTATCTGGTATACAATACAGTATAAATAAATAAATACATATGTATTCACATTTGTAAACTTATACCAACATCGACGCATCGCGAAAAATCAGCAAAACCTTTTAAATTCAGCCCCATAATTCGTTACTGCCTGCCATGACTTTTTTTCTGGACAGAAAACTGTAGGTATTTCAAATATTCAAGGATATCCAAAATCAACATCTGTTATTGTCTATTAGTAACAGATGATGATCTTTGTAACTTGTAACATGGGAGATAGTATTCCATGTTACAATCAATGCTTACATTTTTCATGCGATCAGCGCCACTAGCGGCCGTTTCAGGAAACTAATTTCGTCAAGCCTTTGTTTTCGTAGAGGCACCAATATTGTTCATAGTAAAAGAAAACGGTCACTAATTACTAACACATGACATAAAATAGTACTGTTTATATAAAATTAAGTAATAAATTACTAAAAGTTAGTGAACAATGATTCGTTTCCAATAATTAATTAAATGCCTCGGTACTGACGATTTGCTATAAACGTACTGAGCAAATACAGGGCCGCCATGACTAGTCCCATGATCTGAAATAGAGAAACAGTAAATTGTGTTTAGTTTCAATATAGGCGGAATTGGATGCAATAAGGTAGCCCGCGAAATTCCAATTTTCTTAGCCCTTAGGGTGAATTTCACCAATGCAGTTGAACACGATCACATCTAAGCCGTGTTCAAAAGCTGTCCTTGTCATCATTGTTGGGGAATATTAACACTGACAGAAAATTTCTAGGTGGAATTCGGCCCTTAGGCCCTTTCCTCACTGGTCGGTACATCTGCGGTGCGGGATCGTTTCGGAACCGCGTGACGTCACGCGTTTTACTGTGTCGGTACCGAAAACTTACAAATGCGAAAGTGAGTTTGTTGTTTGTTTGTTCGTCTTTCCCGCTAAAACAGCTGAACGGATTTGGATGAAATTTGGCACATGAGTTGACCATGATCTGGAATTCTGGATACACACACGCCGCCTCAATTTTTTGGTCGTCGCCCACCTCTAGGCAGTACCAGTCAGAAATCTCAGTTTCATGGGAGCCAATTTCTGCTATGTCAAAAAAAATAAGCAGACGGTTTCGTCACAATATGGTTGATATTAAAAACGTACATAGGTTTCGTAATTTTATAACGAAAAAGTTCGTTTTCAGACATTTTGCGTGTCAAATGTGGCCTGAGCGCATTTTAAAAAATGTCAAAAAAATTAACCGTTCTGTGTCAGCAACCTGCCCGCCAATTACGCAATGCACGATCAATTTTAAATTGAAAAAGATTGCCAGTCCATTGCTTCATAAGTTCGACAAAAAAAAATTGAGCAGATTTTTTTTGTCGAACTTATGAAGCAATGGACTGGCAATCTTTTTCAATTGGTTTCAATTTAAAATTGATCGTGCATTACGTAATTAGGGTGCTGGTCCAATTTTTTTTTTCTTTCCGGTCGTGCCCGACAAACGCGCGGTGCTTGTTACGCTCCTATCCCTTTTCCTAAACCGATTTTCAGACGGGTTGCTATGGGTTTTATTTTTGGCCTCATTTTTTATTTTCTCAAATTGTCTCCTGGGTACGTATGACGCTACTTGTGTTTCGGTATCTAAAATCTATCGTTTAACTATATTCTGAAAACCAGACAGATTACTATGAAACAGTTCGGTACCTACATTTTATTGACTATTTAAAAATGCGGTCAGGTCAGACGTGAAAAAGAAAACGACTGAAATTAAGATTATTCAATTTCAGAATAACCAAATCTATCGATTTTATACGGTTTTGTTCGTAAAACGATAATGCAAAAATTTTGGTCATGGGCTCTCGTACCAGTAGAATTAATTTGAATTTGGAATTCTAAATTAAAGCAGTGCGGTACCATTTCGGTACAGAGTGCTTACCGACCAATGAGGAAACATAAGCACTACTGAAACGGTATTGCTCATGTTTCCTCTTTGAATGCGGAAACCGCCGTAGTTAAATTTTTTCACTGACGTTATATAGAGTTATCAATACTTCTTATGAACATACCGCAGCTGCTAGGTAGGGTTCATAATCATTTCTATAAGATCGATTTTTCGCATGATTTACTTCTATCATCAAAGTGATGCCAGCACACAGGTACAAGATAAACGCCACGCCATGGTATATCACCTCCTGAAAAACCAGAAAATGATTAAAGCACAGAAGTTGTATACAAACCCGCGTATATTCGTAGTAGTAACCCAGTAGGTATAAAAGAGTACCTACCTATCTACTTTTTAATAACAGCCGCACAGGTTAAGCTATGTTTGCCGGGGTTGGTCCGTGGATGGGTGACCATCTTTACATAACTCTTTCGGAAAGCACGTTATGCCGTTGGTCCCGGCTGTCATTCGTGGATCTTCGACAGTCGTTACGGGTCGTCAGAAGTCCGAAAGTCTGACAAACAGTCTTACCAAGGGGTATCGTATTACCCAGTTACTGGGTTGTTGAGGTCAGATAGGCAGCCGCTCCATGTAAAATACTGGTATTCAGCTACATCAAGTTAGACTGGAAGCCGACCCCAACATAGTTGGGAAAAGGCAGGCAGATTGAGATTGGATGACATTTACTGGGGGCCGCTGTTGGTAAACATTTGTGAACTTTTTTTGCGAAATTAAAAATGGCAGCGTTAGTTCCGATTTCACCAATGAATTTAAATTGAACACGTTCAGCACATCTAAACGCGTTTAAGAGCTGTCAGTTGTACACTGACAGCTCAACGCGTTTTAGATTTGATGCTGATCGCGTTCAGTTTCATTGGTGAAAAAAAATCTCTTTCTTTTTGGATGACCAACCTCAAAATATTAAAGACAATTAGTCTTTAATATTTTACTTACATAAATAGTTTTTGATATGATAGAAGCTGTAGACAAGGAGACGATGCACGAAGTAAGTAAGCAAAATGTGCCCACAAGGCAAGCCACTGCGACGAGTAGGTAGAAGAGCTCAGCCTTGTCGTTGTAGCCTGAGTAGCCCCCATGGTCCATGTAGTAGCCCACCACGCCCACGCACGCCGCACCCAGCAACTAGAATCCAGAGAATAATAACTCTTGAATAATGAATTTAATATCGTGAGTGAAAAAAATCTGGTATTTTGTTGGATTTAAGGTAGGTACTTGAGTCCAACAAAATACCACATTTTAATAGATTGTGTACAGAACTCATCCATATTTTTGGTTGTGTTTCTAAAAGTTTTGTAGTTTTTGGTTAGAATAAAACTCGACCCCAACATAGTTGGAAAATAGGCTAGGTAGATTGATTGTGTACATACGCTTCGAACATAGAACCTCCTCCATTTTGGAAGTCGGTTAAAAATAGTAATTTCATACAGTATGGGTTACATATTATCAATCTTCCTGTCCCATTTTCCTCTTCTGATGGGCTTATTTGCCGTGGCTGGTACTCCTGGGTAGTTCTATAGCACTTAGTGAGTAATTGATAATTGAACATACCTATTAATAGGAAAACATGGAATGACAACAACAAATAAATTATTTACGTAAATGAGTTTCCTTATTTTATCAACATTGGGCTGAACCTTGCCAGCGTTGTTAACATGTTATTAGGCTGGGACCCAACTCAATGAAACACTTCAAACATTTGCAGGCAATTGTTCTGCACAAGGTTTTCCTCAAACCAGCAGATTTTATCAACAAACCTCTGCTGCATTGAAAATACAAAATTAAGTGTTGTAACGCACTTTCGCGATGCAAATCATCGTTCGTTTGTTTATTCTGGTTGCTCCGAGAATAACCGCGCGGGTGAAGTCATGGCTACGTCGTAAAACGCGAGGTCGGAGAAAATTACGATGCCTTTACTTCAGAAAATGATTTTTTAATACAGTTAACTTCAGAACTTCACTGTTTCTGAAATGATTTCATGAATATTTCATGTTGATATGTTTTTGTTTCTTTAATATTTTTTACTAACCACAAAGTGCCATGAGTACAGCAGTGCAAGCGGGAATTCAGAAGTTCACCACTTGAGCATTGTTCAATTAATTTGTTAGGGTCTAAATGCAGTAACGAGAGTTTAATTGGAGAACTTTACGTCCCACTCTGACTCATTTGATAAAGATAGGTTGCTAAACTCATATACCAACACTACTTTGTTTTTAAATATTCTCGCAGACGATTCAATAAAGCGCGATGACGCCATTCGTGATATCATTCATGGCCTTTTCAAAGAAATCCGGACGGAAAACCAAATACCCAACTATCAAAATGTACAAATACATTCGCATTAAAATCGTGAGCACTCATTGACACATGGTTTAACTTAGAAGGTTTTGTAAGTAATTTATCTTCTCTTGAACTTATACTTCCTCTGTTTCAGTTAGGATAGGTAACTGAAAAATTTTAAATGAAGGTAATTCTTTGCTTATTTCTACGTTAAAACTACGACATCATTTGCATCGTTTTCTAAGAAATAATCAGACCGTGCATATTTTTTACATTCGACCTATTAAATTAAATGCATATATTACTGATTCTTTACTTTTCAATTGCTTCCTTGTTTTTCTTTGCATTTCAATGTGAAAAGCGCAAAACTGGTTTTAAATGCAGTCTGTATAAGTTCCCCTCATAAGTTCCTAGGAGCCTCTTGTGTGCTCTTGTTTTCATACGACCGTGTTGCCCAACCATGATATTTACGTAACTGAAACTAGGTTACACTCTGGATCAAAATATCTGAGTAGGCAGGAAATATTGTTGATCATTCACACCATACGCTCACTCGATAGTAGCCAGTGTAGCGGATAATTTAAATGATAGATAATAATAAGTAGGTACTTGATTTAGAAATTAACTATAATTTTGTTGCCGAGCACCGTATCGATATCGATAAAAATCCTTTTTTGGGTCTGCAACGTAAGCAATCCTACCCTCATGTATGTAACCTTAGGCTAATTCCTACCTATGAAAGTACGTAGGTAGATACATATTTTAGCTCTATCTCTTACGATTAACAAATCGGCATTTAATGTGTTTAAAATTCAATTAACGAAGCATTAAGGCCAATTTAAAACTTCGCCCAATCGATTCCTATTATTTTTATTATTTAAAATATTATAATTTTGTAAACGCTTTTATTAAAACCTAACCAGTAATAAGTTACCGATACTCCATATACTCGTAGTAACTCAGCGCCATTGATGAATATCACCGTAGATAAACGTCAATTATTTTTGTTAACTTCGAACGTCATTTTTAAGTTAAGTCTTAAAACAATGAGTTTTAAGTTAAGTCACCAGACATTTTTAAGTTAAGTCTTAAAACAGTGATATAGCAAGCAAAATTACCGACTCGTACGCTATCCCAACCCTAGCAGCAGTTAGAATCGAGTTGTGGGTAATGTTGTTGTGTTTAGTGCGTGTTGTGTGTTTTTGTGTCCTTACCAGTTCTGCGAGCTTTAGGAGTCCGGGAGTGGTGCCCACGTAGCCGCTGTTCAAGTACACAGGGGTGCCAGATGTAGCCACCGTCGTCCGAGTGATGGTCAGCGAGTGAGACATCTTGGATCACTGTAATGTCATAACACTCGTATTAATATTGAAGCTACGGACTGCCGCTGAAGACCAAAGAAACGATGGATGGATTGTGTGAAAGATGATTCAAGATGATGAGAAGTCATGCATGGGTCGGCTCAGCATGTCCTAATCTCTATTAGCCGTCTTCCCACCCTGTCTATTCGAATCATCTTCTTCCTTCCCATACAGGAGGATGATGAACTGTTGTATTGATATCACCTGCAGATGTTTGATTCAAACGTCTGCGTCGTTCTGCTGTAGAAACCAATTTCTCTTCGTTTTGATGGATAATGCTGTGGTTTTCATAACTCTCAACATTTAATGTAAGGACTTCCTTCTTTTAAGTATTTGCTATCAATCATACTAGATACTTTACCGTTGAATTGATATCTAGACTCTTTATTGAATTAATATCTAGCATTTTATTACAAATACCTAAATGTAACAAGAAAAGTTATAGTTCGATTCAAACTTAATGGCGGCTCGGAAGTTAGCCACTTGCTGCGCAGTAGGTACCCCACCCCCCACTCCCGTTGACACATGAATTCGTTACTGCGCAGCGACTCGCCTCATGTTCCGAGCCACCATTAAGTTAGAATCGGGCTGTACCCAAGTGTAAGTTTCAATAAAAACAATTGAGATCAATTGGATAGAATGATAAAAGTGCCTGAAATATGACATTCTATACATAGAAAGAGTGGGATTCTTACGCTACTGTCAGACTTGACTCGATCAAAAGTAATGTATTTCAACACCAAACATTAGCACAGTCAAGACAAAACTTAATATTATGTCATTTCCGTTTATGGGTCGGTTAGGTCAACGTGTAGGCGTGTGACGCGCAAAGTTTGTATGCCAGGGTCGCCTGCTCTCACAATACTACACTATACCTTACTTATACTTATCTATATCATGTGTGACTGAGTTTATTCACTGGCTTGCACATCACACATGCAACACTGCATTCGAGCATGCATCTATCAAAGAATGTCTTGTGGTAATCTATGCATCCATTGATAGTGTAATGATCAAGTCAGTGCCCAGCCGATTTGCCGCTGGTTTATGAATTGTGCGGCACAGCTGTTATCAGTTTACTTTGAAATATATTGTATAATAAATAGAATAATAAGTAAATCCTGTTTAATTTGAACTTCTTTTAGTGAAATACGTAATTGAAGAAGTTTCGGAATTTTCCTCTATATAAAAGATGCTGTTGTTACTGTTCATTAAAACTGTTTTAAAATGTATGCAAGATCTATATAGATTTATACATAACTTGCTATAGGTACTTGTGTAACTTAGTTATTGTAAACAAATGAATAATATACTAAAATGTACTTATTTTCCTTTCAGAATTTATTTGACGAAACTATTATCGTGAGGAAACATAAATTCTGTACTAACATGATTCTAAATTAGTAAACAATAAAATGGTACTTACAGTGTTTATATTCGTCGGGAAACAATGGGAAAGGATTTAAAACAAGTGAAAAGCGCACGTATGCACGAGCGGGCAATGTTGGCACGACTGTGAAGTGGGCACCGCACTCAGGCGGTGAGTCACCAGTCGCCGGCTAATATCGACATTGCGCACACAACATACACCAGACAGGCAGCTTTGCGCACCAACATCACCTGGATGCTATCGATGAGTCAGGAGCGGCTAGACTTTCTCAAGCACAAAGAAACTGACAAATAACTCTTCGTTATAAGATGAAACATAACTCCTTTTCTCTAAGGCATGTGCACTTGCAACTCTATTAATACCAGCCTGCATTTTAAAACTGCAAGTCACAGGCGTCTTCTCTGGCTGATAACTTAGATCGCCTCGCTTGCGCACTGCTATTTGAGATTATTCTTCAGAATGCCTTACGAAGTTTTCCTTTACCGTCATTGTCGACTGCATTATCATTCGATGGACAAAAAAAACAACGGGTGGCACTCCGGGAGTGCCGGCAGAAGTTTCGAAAAACTTGAACATTAACGTTGTGCATTTTTGAATATTTTGGAATGGTTAGGGAATAGAGAGCAGTGGTGGCCCAGTGGTGAGAGCAGTGGTGGCCCAGTGGTATCGGCCCCGACTTACGAGTTGTAGGTCGTGGGTTCGAACCCAGGCAGGCGCTTTACTTTGTGTAAATAATTTCATCAACACTGCTCTCAAAAACGGTGAAGGTAAACATCGTGAGGAAACCGGCATGTCTTAGAACCAAAAATTCGAAGACATATGTGACATCTACCAACCCGCACTGGGCCCGCGTGGTGGATAACGGCCCACTCCCTCTCACCGAGAGGAGGCCTGTGTCCCAGCCGTGGGAACATTAATAGGCTGATGATAGGGAATAATTTCGCACGAATTGCTTTATTTATCAGTATAATATAAATCTACTATAATTTACATACATAAATTATAGTAGATTTATATTATATGCCTTCTTCCCATTCCCACTTGCTACGATCCTTACATACTCCTTTTGCCTCGTTTACGTTCATACATCTGGTCATACACGCTCGCCGGTTGCGAGTACTACGCACCTGACCTTTCTGAAGAACATCACCAATAAGGTCAGTATATGTCCTCCTAGGGCGTCCCCTCCCGGCGTTTCCAGTCACATCTGCCTTGTAAATACATTTTGTTAGCCGCCTTTCATTTTTTTTTTTCTACTTTAATTTATGTGGTTAAATACAATATTCATTAGTAGTAGTAGTATATTTATTTATTTTCAAAATTATAGTCTAACAAAAATAAACAATTTATTTAAACACTTCATGAAGTATGTTTTGACTGCTTTTTTTACCCATCAATATGGGTAAAATTTCTTACCTCGCAATCTTTACGTAATGTCAAAGACTATTTATTTTGATATTTACTTTGTCGGTAGCTAGGCAACGGATCTTACGGTCACGTCCTGATGCGAGTTTAAATTTTTTTACCCGTCCCAAAAAAAGTGCACAAAAAGAAGCGTGCAAAAGTGCGTGCTAAAGAAGTTTTCACTTCAAAAATGATACCGAACAATACATGGGACCTAAGACCAGCTACCACAACACCTAAGAAAAAACAACGAAAAAAGCTATCTTAAAGCAGGACTTACATTATCAACTGGGGGCACAAAACTAATATTGTTTCAGTATGCCTCACCAAGTTGGTGGGAAGACATGGAATTTTGAAAATTTTGAGGTCCGCCGTATCTCACTTATTAATAGATTTTGTTAAAGTAAAATAATCCCAGAAGACTTGACCGCTAGTAGGTATGTATGGGGCAACTGACATTGGCCTTAATGACTAAGGGATTTTCATTAAGCATATGTGAACGGATGAAATGGACACGTTAAAACACATTTTCAGATGAAAATCTCCAAGAATGTCGTTTACAAAAAAGGCAAACGACTTCCAAAAGTGAAAAATTTCCAAAGTGCAATTTTTCCAGAGTGAAAAATTACTTTAATTTTTAAAGTCGGTCTTTTGTTTTTGCGACCAACTTCAGAAATTAAAGTTATTTAATTAGACGGGAAGCCGACCCCTAGTTGGGGTCGGCTTCCCGTCTAATTAAATAACTTTATATATTTATATAATTTAGGAAAAGGCTAGGCCGATTGATTGATGGTTTTTTTTTGTAAGTAGGTAGTCTTTGTTGTAAAAAGTTTTTATTTTTCTTTTTCTAGTTGTGGTACCTACCCCACACAAATTCGAATACCACTACCTGACTAGCGAGCACGGCCCTGTGACATGGCTCGAGTCACACCTTTTATCACAGTTTATTCATATAAAATGACATCATCAATACGTATTATTTAAGCTAACTCAAAAACCACTCATCAGAACTTGACAATATTTATATGGTAGTCCCCTACTACCTCAGGAGTATATACTTTCAAACGAAAAAATAATTATCAAAATCGGTCCACAATTCATAAAAATATCGATGAAAATACCATTAAGTACATTAAAAAAAATACATACAGACGAACACGGAATCCGCTCCTTTTTTGAAGTCGGCAAAAAATGAAATAATTATGAAACATTTCTAGCAAACAAATATTTTAAATTGAATAAGGAGCTTATTAGAAACATAATAACATAACCAAAGTAGTTTATTTTTCAAAAATTGCCTAGTATTTCGACATGACATGACCTACCTACTTACTTTTTTCCTTGGTTCAGCTTAAAATATTATAAAAGAAATCTTAAAAAAATATATTATAATATAAATAAAAGACAATCCAATATATGTTAAAATATATTTATTAACTTTTTACAAATTAGGTCAATAAAATTAACTATTGTTTAAAAACTTCACATAACACCCGACATTCAACACAACTTAAATATTTCAGTACTTAACAAAAACATCAAAATGTAACTTTAAGAAGTATTTTAAATAAGTGTATGTATTGGTACCTAAATAGGTATAAGTGTAGAAAAACGTGCTCAATCCCATTTATAATACCTTTAGACAATTTTTAGTTACATTTAGAAACATTTTTCCGAAATAGGTACCATATTTTTTAAGACTTGTAATATCTACTAATTAATAGATTGGTACAGTAACTATACCTAAATTAAATAACTTCGTAATAATTTAGAAAAGAAGGAGCAATCATTAAAGATCTTGGTCACTGCGATACATAGTTATTATGTATCAGGTACTCAAACTCATACATTAGGTACTAAAGTGTATTTACCAAAATATTTCGTCCCAAATTACATTCAAATATATTATTTTACCAATAATTAATTCGTTTTAGATTACACATACATTACTTTAATACAAACGTACAGACTTTTGTAAGACTAGTCTAACAAAATTTGTAACAACCATGTGGTAAAATACGAGTAAATAGGTACAAAGAATTACCTTATATGAGAAGCCTAAGAACGTAGGTACTTTGTCAAAACTGGCCCCAATTTTTCTTTGAAAAATATGTTTTTTTACTTTATATAATAAGACGCTTCTGATTTTCGACGATTTCGTTTTTTAGCGTCACTTCTTTTTCATTAAGAATTAAAATAATGTGCATTATTTGTAATTTAAAATATTCTAGTTTTGGTTGATCTTAACACTTCCGCTGTCGTTACTAAAGTCTTCATGCGACAGTCTCCGAAATGATATACTAAGTTTTTATAAAAAGTATTGATTTGTCAACAGAGGTAAATGACCTAACTTAGCATACCTATTCGTAAGAATTGGACGAACTGAAACCAAAATGATTCATCTCCATACTTTTTCTTACAGAGGGAATACTGCCCTCCAATAATTTACCAATTATAATATATAATGTTTGTTAAAAAAATAATCCGCTTGGACAGTGGTTCATTGTATATCATACCTTACCATTTTATATATATAATTCCTTACATGTACACAATCTATGGCCATTAATTTAAGTATTATTCTATTAATATTATTATAAAACCGTACTGTTTGTTACATGACTTTTAAATATAGTAAAATTATATAATAAATTACAAATATATCTGCATAAAATGCATGTTTTGATCGAGAAAAATTTCACTCGTTTGCTACAGAATTATAATATCAGATAAAAAAACAAATATCAACATTCAATATAGTATTTATTAGATTTCTAATTGTTTTATTATGTGTAGATGAGCCTGGCAGCTAAAAACACATTCATAAGGCCTTCGATTTTGAAATTCTGTTAAATACAAGAATGTAGGTACTTACTTACTGTGTACGAAAATATTTCAAAACGTTTATTAAAAGTAGGTATATTAAAGTATCTCGAGACAAACTCTGATAAAATCTTACTTCTAATAATATTCTCGAAATAAAATGCTTAACACCAATAGCCACTTTTTCTGGTATAAAAATAAATGTTTATAATAAGTGCTTATTGTAAAGATCGTGAAATGTACAGTTAGATTTCGGCGTTCAGAATCGAAAGCGAAACGAATGTGAGTGATACGATAATAGGCTTCCGTTGAGGTTTATGGTAGTGGCGCGGCGCTTGCGCATGAGGGTCACGCTCACGCCGCCTGCGCCGTCGTCACCGTGCCGCGGTACTCCTTGAACAACAGGAACGAGCTAGCTCCGTACGCCACAGTATTGAAAATACCAAACACCTGTACAAACAAAATTATATTTTACATTTTTTAAACAATAGTCCAAAATAACCCCTAATCGGAAACGGCGATCAGTGTCATCAGTGTTGTTCTACGGTAATTGTGGTCGCCACTCAGCGTGGTTTCTGATGACCACAGAGCAGCTAAGACTTCCATTTAGTGCGAAATCTTTGTCGTTACGTTAAATTCTGGATCTGGATTTAACAGTTTTGGAAAGAACGAAGAACCATACTTTTTACACGAGACTATCATATGCTACTTGCAAGTTCAACATTTTGGCGGTTTTCAATGATCCACATAACGTAATACAAGTAGTGGCAAGAGGCAAGCTCTGCCATGAGAAAATGTCAAATTGGTTTTGTTAACGGTTTGTAAGACCTCGTTCACACGGCGATGGTCAGTACCATTTTATTCAGCAAAAATTTGGGATCAATATCCCACTGTCACAGTCTAAAACAAATGCATTATGAAACCTCGATGTGATCCGAAAATTATACAATAAAATATCGTACTGGGGGCCTACCATCACCTCTAAAGCAGTATTATTTTACCATTACTTTGTGTGGGAAAGAGATGAAGCTCTACAGGACGTATAGCTCCATCTCTTTCCCCCACTGAAATAAGATTAAAATATTACTGCTTTAAAGGTGATGATTGGCCCCTGATCATCGCCGTGTGAACGAACACTCAGACGTAATCATTAAAAACCCCTGCTTTAGTCACTGTTAGTTATTCTACAGTCTACTACGTCTACGAAAGTAAGTAGGTAGTCGATATGCAAATCAAGAATAGAAAGTAAGATTTGATTCGTCGTCGTTCTCAAAGAAAACTACTAAATATACAACTATCTTCATTAGTCTTATAGACTTCAGTCGTGTGTGTTCTAAATTATCGGCAATAAACCTACATATTTATTTTTATTTGTCGATAATATCCATGTTTTTTATTAGACCTTAGATCATTCAAAGTAATTAATCGTACACTTTCTTAGTAATTCTTTCTAGACATTCTAGACGTACGGTGTTCTAAACTTTATTGATATAACGGTAGTAAAACCTATAAAACTTTGCTTTACAGAGTGTCTGTCAGAGGAGTCTTTCGCGCTAATTTATCCATTTTAATTGGCATATTCATTTCTTTTGTGCAAATTTATCAATTTTAATTGGCATATTCTTATTTACCAAGCAACCATCTTAACCATATCGCTAATAGGGAGTAGACTGATGGTTACTGCGAAAAATAAAGTAAAAAACCCGCAAATGGTAATACTTATTACTTAATTCAGTAACTGCACTTAAGGTTCTACACGGTGTCATAGATGGGAAAACGTTAACTGATGACACTGAACCTATAACCTAACATGAACCTTCACATATGGTACTATACATAATTTAAATCACTGAAGAACACGATTCACGATTGGTATTGACTATTGTTACTGCCTGTTCCAGATATGGTCAACAGTCTTTTGTATGTACAATACTAACTACCTAGTATTGTCATCACGTAGAGGTAACTCAACAGAAAATCATTAAAAAAGCAGTAAATGACACCCAAATCTGATCTCAGGCTAGTATTACAAAATACGTAATTAAGTGAGTAGTCGAAGGTAATCAATTTGAATCAAATTCCCCAATTTCAGCGTTTACTAAATATACTGGGAGAGGGGCTTGTGGCTAAGTAATAACAGCCGCACGGGTCGATCGATCTTGCCGCGGTTGGTCCGTGGATGGGTGACCATCTTTACATACCAAGACCCCTCCGTGCCTCGGAAAGCACGTTAAGGTATTAGTAGATCTTTGACAGTCGTTACAGGTAGTTAGAAACCCAAGTCAGACAACCAGTCAATACCAAGGGGTATCGGGTTACCTAGTAACTAAGTTGTGGAGGTCAGATAGGCAGTCGCTCCATGTAAAGTACTGGTATTCAGCTGCATCCGGTTAGACTGGAAGCCGACCCCAACATATTTGGGAAAAGGCTAGGCAGATAACTAAATATACTGGGAATCTACTCAACGCTCTGGATTTATCATATAATTTATTCATTAAACCCCACCTTTACCCCTAACACACACTTGTAACACTGGTTTTCCTATCATGGGGGTCATTACTATATGTATCATGGTTGGAACTGCCAAGGAGTTTCTTGCCCATACTACAGTGCTTGTCAATGGTTTGATTGAAGTAATGCTTTAAGTTTAAGCTATATGCACTCTTAAATTAAGTGTGCTTCTTTATGTCAAATAAATATTAGTACAGCAGTCCACTGCCGGACATAAGCTATAAGATGATGATGCCAATCTATTGATGATGATGTGGTTTGAAGATACTTACAGCAGCTGCAACATTGGCTCCATACGCATACGCGGGGTGGCCAGCCGTCGCTGCGAACAGGACTATGAAAGCAATCAGGTACATCAACGTTTCTATGCTTGTGCTGATCAGCTCCTGGAAAGGCAAATATTTTTCGTCAGAACGGAATTTCGTGGACATAATCGCAAACATATAAATATCATAGGTCACTATGACAACCATGATGAATTGGTGAGTAATTTATACATTGGGAGCGAGACCTTGATTAACGACGAGATGGATTATATAATTGAGGGCATGTAAAACTCTCCTTCTTGAAATAATTAAGAGATCTTGAATTGAGTGCTTAAAAAACAAAGTAAATACGGAACGGATAGTGAACGGTCTTAATTTCTTAATCAGTTAAGTAACGGAAGCTTCGATCCCTCGTTCAACTGTTATACAGTATATTAGAAACATGTATTTCCGTAAGTCAAATACTTTATATAAAAACATGAGGATCTTAATTCCGTAGTGTGCCCCAGGGAAACTGGTACATGTCATAATTCTTAACTATGCAATTACTTACAGATAAGAGCCAGTTGATAGGTATTTTGAGCGCGTCCTTGATGCTGAGCAGGAAGACGAAGCTCCACATGAGCGTGGTGATGAAGCTGGTGACTGCGACGAACACGAACCACGTGGAGTACCATGGCGACGCCAGTGCCATGCACAGGACACCAAGAACCTGGAATAGAAAGAGAAAAACTGGTCAAATATTATTCGTTAATTGTTTATTGCTGTTCATACTAGTTGCATTTCCAAATATTCTTATTTTAATTAATAGCTACAACAGTACTTCCAAAAAGGAGGACTGGAGGAGGTTTTATGTTCGTTGCGTGTTTTTTTTTTATGTATGTACACCGATTTCTCCGTCAATCATTATTGTTCTTTTTTAAGCTATTGCATAGCTTCTATCGCGGGTAGCGTGGAGACCGAATCCAGAAATTCCGTAACGAAAATAACCTAACCTAACACCCCTGTCTCTTTAGTTCAGCAACTCGCCTCTAGGTGGCATTGGTTGTATTATAATTGCATAAGTTGATAAAAACAGCTATGCAATAGCTTTACCGCGGCAGTCTCTGAATGCCAAGTCTTTTTTTTTTTTTGAAGGGTTATGCTTTATTAACTTTGTTTGGGTCGTTTTTTAATTAGCTTCAATGTTACGTACTTTTCGCACTTATTAGGTATATGTGATAATAACTTCCTGTCACTGTTATTTACATAGCAGGAAGTGGAACTAAAAAGTGAAAAAGTTTTTATTTTTTCTACGTTATCGACGTTTTCATAACGTGTGCATAGTTTTTTTATATTTTAATAGCTTTGTGCTAAATGCTTGTAAAAGGCTGCTAAGTCATAAGTAGGTACTAACATAACATAACACCAACTTTTGTACACTTAGTTCGCAATAAACGTTTTGACTTTGACTTTGAACTTCATAACGGCAATAATGACGTACTTCCACACATACTTTCATTCCTTATTTTTGCCCCATTTTGGGAACGAATTTAAAAAATCCTTCCTTAGTGGTCACCTTCGTTATAAAAAAAAACTCGTGTACCAAATTTCATGCTTTTAAACCTTTTAAACCCAGTGGTTTAGGTTGTGCTTTGTCTGTCAGTGAATTTATGATTTTACCAAGTAGACTTTGAGATAGTTAAAAGACACATCCCTGATTCATCTGTTAGATTTTAATCCAACTCTGACAACCATTAACCTTCATTTTAGGAGGTTATCGGACTACGTAAAAGTGAAATTGATTGCTCTCTCAAAAAACTTATTTGATATTGGATGCCAAACATAAATATTGTAGATAGGTATCAGGTTATTCTTAATTTCTTTAAGAGTTACTTTTAATAAAATCACCTTACTTTATTCAGTTTAAATATAGCTGTTAAAGCTATATTTGAACTGAATAAACTAAAATTTTATTTTGAGCCAACTGTGTTTTTCTTTCGAACCTGTAATATGAAACTTGTTTCCTAATGTCAGATATGTGATATTATTCTTTGTTACATGTGTGCAATCTTATCTTCCACCAGTTGTGATAAAGATGATCCCAGAACATGACGCATCGTTAATCATATTTTTTTTGCTAGGTCGAGTTAAAAATAATCATGCGCACAGCGAGTTGTAATTAAATAAAATATCTAAGAGACGGATAATTTTACCACGGTTATGAAAAGCAATAGAGCTGTATACTTAATGTTACTAATAGAATTAATCTACTTTGTAGGTGAAAAACAATATCAGTAGACTAATCAATGACTAACGCAGCAAAAGATGTACCTATATGACATTGTTGTTTAGATTACATATTTTTTTATCGTAGGAGCGATAACATTCAATATCATCAGGTACCACGTTGGAGGGGTTTTCATTTTGCGATATTTTCTTTTGATTTTTTCCTGTAGATAATTATCTGTAAAGGTGCAACGATGGTTTAGATCCATCTATGCAGTGTGGTGCATGCCAGCCGGGTTACGTTCACCATCGAATCTTTGATTTCGATCGACCGGAATCTGTTGTACCTGTCATGTAGGTAAGAGTATTCCTGTGAGGCTGCTTGCTGGCAGTCTGGCACACCATTTTACACACACCTTTTTTTTATCGGTGCGGTGTTACTTTTGACACAGGTAATTTTTCCATTGGCGCATTTACTTAGGGGAATAGTTTTGTAGCGTTACATTTTCAGACTCTGAAGTGATTCCACTGTTGTAGTTTTGTCTTAAACTAAATTCGTTTTACCTACTTACTGACACTGACGTATTTTTATAAGTTTGTTACTAATTTTGCAAATATTTTAATACGTAGCTTGCCTGTAGGTAATAATAACGGAAACTGGTATTCTGTTTGAGGCACATGATTTCACCAAGCCAATTAGTGTTTTATAATAAAAATACAACAAAATCATGTCGGCGTCGGCGTCGTCTTACTGCTTGCGATTTCTATTTAATTTATTTATTTTACATTGGTTTATTATTATGAATAGTTAATACTAATAGAGTTTTGAAATTCCTCAAATGAATACCATTCAAGTATTAAATACCTTTCAGCTAATTACTTGCGCTCTAATGTTATTGCGTCGATGACAAATACCTTTGCTGTTATTATATCTACGTAACGAAGTTAACGATGAGTAATTTAAAAAATACTTTTAACCAGCGGTAATAGATAAACTAGCGGTAATATCCCAGTACCACTAGGACAACGGTGTCAGATAAAATGTGAACCATTAGCGTCCATCGAAGAAGGCGGCAAGCGCGGGCGCAGGTAAGCGCGCGCCATCGCCGCACCGCGCGCCGCGCACCGCTGCGCGACGGCCTCTACGGACCAAACCGGTTTGATATCGCGCGCGAACACGAACCCTCTGTCGCAATGCCCACTAACAGGTGTTGTTTGTAGAAATTCCACCCGATAACCAAACAGGCAAACATTGTCTTACAATATATTGCGACCGTCCCACCAAGACATTGAAGTACTCTCCGTGCACAGAACATAATTAATTGCAAGCACAACTTAGATGACATCCGCTCCACAAGTATAAATGTTTACGTACGTCCCTCCTTGCTAAGGAGGGACGGAAATGTGTGTCAAATGAGGCACGTGCCCAGTTGCATATGATATGGAGAAAGTGCGTCGCCGGGCGCAGCCGCGGGGCATAGTGTCGTGTGGACGTATATGTGACGCGACCGCCATACCGAGCTCTATCAATGGGTTCACAGACCATCATCGCTTTTACAAGTTGCAGTCTCGCTCCAAATAACAAAACGTGGCCGGATTTCCGACACTACTGTATTCCGTATCTACATCTATTGACGAAAGTGCCACAAATAATAGGACACACCCACGGAATTTATATGGAAGTAGGGACAACACACCAACTGCACAGTCTTTGCTCGAATAATTTCTCAAACTATCGCTAGGTTTTCTAGTCCAGACACAACTAACGTACCTAAGTCATAATGTAAACTGCAATGTGTATAAAAAAATCACTAAGTAGCAAGTAATAATTCTCCTTTATCCCGAAACTCAATTTGGCAATGAATCTTGACAGTTTTCACTCTAACCTTCGCATTTAAATTTCTGTAAAATATTTAGGGTTCATTTAATGTGAGCGTTGATCGAACGTATGCGCAGCTCAGACGCCGCGACAATGCCACGTTTTAACTCGAATTAGTTCTATCTTAACGGAAATATTTGGAAAATAAAACAGTATTTAAAAGTACGAAATAATTACTTTTAGGGCCGAAAACTTTACATTTAGCCAGCAATAAATTTTCCATTATTCCATTCTCGGGACTCACGTAATTTTTACTCAGTTTATGTTAAGATCAATTTTGTGTAATCTGTCAGTGTTATTTGTACTTACTACAGAATCTAAAATAAATAAAAATAGTGACGAACTTACTTCGCTGCCTTGCGTAGCAACTACGAAGAATTTACGTAGCGCTGCTACGCGGAGTCAACACTGCGTTTAAGGACCTTCTACGTCGCTTCCAAAGTAGCTGCTTCGCACCAAACGTAACTCCAACCAAGAAGCTGCGTAGCGCCGCCGCTACGCAGACTCATCGCTAATTCTACGGATTTTCTACGCAAGGACCTTTTACGAGCACCGTAGGCGTAGCGCTGCTACGGACCTTCTTATACGCGGCTCCGTAGCGTTGCTACGCTTAGTCAACGCTGCGTCTACGGACCTTCTACGCAACTCCGTAGCAACAGCTGCGTACGTTAGGAATTGTTGAACTCTTCTTCATATATTTATGTTATATTCGAGAATAGAGGTTATTAGGACTGTCATCTCATAATTGTACATTAATTATTAGCATTTTTTTTTTGGTGGCAATTCGCTCGTATTACATGGGAATGGGACTTAAACATAACTGGTGAAATGTGGGTGTACTATGGGTAAGTACACCTCTGCCTAACCCTTCGGAGAAACAAGGTGTGGTGTTATGTTTAGGTTCTTTCTAAAGTATTTGTGCCCTGAAAACTATCTCTGTTGTTGTCACCTTAATCAAAAGTTGTACATTCTTTTTCTTTCGATACTACTGAATTATTGATATTTGTTCTCGGAAATATTTACAATTACTTTGAGTCATTACTTACTTAGCTATACTTGCGTGTATTGGTGCCGTTACTCTGCTCCCATGTGAAGGTAGGTACTATGTGCAATTGCCCTTGAAGTTAATACCAATTCAGAATGGCGGCTAATTAAAATGCCTCCATCGATCCGTGCTTATTCTTAAACCGTTGTTAACGTATTATTATAACAACAAATTACATCGGTAAACTTTTGTAAATACCGTTTCATGACTATTGAGACACTTCGTTTGTAGAACAATATCCAGGAAAATGAACACAAAGTGGTTAATACTTAATAGTATAAAATATGTGATGAATGCGTTTGTCTGACACTGTTCCGTGAGTCTATTGTATCGGAGTCGATCCAGCAACGCAACGGTTGCGAAGTGAAAATGCAATCAAGTAACATAACATTGGGGTCAATGGGTGCGTGCGGCGCGGCGCGGCGCGGCGTGGCGGTACGGTGTGCTGCCCAACTTGCCCAAACACTGTCTAGTCAGTAGGCGGTTCATTGACCATACTTCCGCATAGGATTCAAAATGAACTTTGTGAAATGGAAACCGATTAGTTTAACTTTCGCCGAGCAACTTGCCGATGTGTTTATTAAACTTGACTAGCTTATTTTTAACAAACCAAATATTCTGAGTGTGTATATATAATTAAATTTAATAATAATTTGAATTAGCGTCTAATAGTATTCAACATCACCACAAAATAGCCAAGTCGTTAGACTCGTCGTTATACTCTTTAATTATTTCGTATTATGTAGGTACTTAAGTATAAAGTTCTATTCATTAAAAAACCAGTTAGACAACATCATTACGTAACTTGGACTATTGTTTTAAACGATATACCTAGTCAGGTGCAATTGAATTTTTATTTATTCTTGTAGCGCTAAGAAGACGAATGTCGCGTCGGTAACATTCAATTATCAAATATACAATGATGTTGACCTTGACAGATAATATTATAAAATAATATTAAATATACCCACATACCTACTAACAACATGCCAATCGTCGTCAATTTGACGTTGTGAGTGAATTTTAATTTGGTGCTCGCTCACGCTCAATACAAGAAAATGACGCAATCCCCAGATCTAGTCAGACTTCGATTTAAGCAAGCCAAGTGCCTGGCCACCAATTGAGTCGCCTAGTTTAATGGTAGCTGCGAATAGCATTCAAGCCAACAGATATACTGTAACAACCTGCGTGCCTCCGCATTCTTCACTGCTTAGGTATACCTACCTATTTCAACTTTAATCCAGCCAGTACACTACCTACTCAATAACCTTTTTCATTTCGACTTTGACCGCAGCTTGAACTTATTAATATTGATTTCTACGATAGTACAAGAGCCAACCCGAACAGAATGATTTTAAAAGAAAGTTCTTTCAATTTCGTTGACCTTGATTTCGCAACCGTGACTGCTGAGTGTACGACAACGCAGCATGGATTGACGAAAGCGATGTTTACTAACAGATGAACACACTAACATAAAAACTGGCCTGCTCGCAAAGGAAATAAATGATAGAGAATTACGTTGGATACTCGTAAATATTGAAGTCATGATTCGTATTACGTGTCTTTTCCTTGTGACCTTCGGCAACTAATACGAAAGCTACACAATTACAAACACACACACATAGGTATTAACATATACATAGTAAACAACACAAACAAAGCATGCGCAGAAGTAACGCTGCATTGGTCTGATGAGTATGAGTCTAAACGAAGTCACATCAGCGATGACTTGAGAAGCTTGCGAGTTGTGGCTGTGGGGAACAATAGACACTCACTGAATTACATTCACAGGGAAATGTGCTCTGTGTGAATACATAACGTTGCGGTTGGTTGACATCAATCCAAGCAGACTACCGCTGCGCGCTGTTGTTAAACCCGAACTATTCATTCAAAAACGCAATTTTAATTCAAAGCGGTTAATTTGGTTAAGGTTGTAAGCACTGGATACAGGTTGAAAAACTTATTTTTGGGGACAAATTCATACAAGACAAAGATCATATAAATGCGCGAAGCAAAATTCAGCTTAAGCAACGCAACTCTACCAACTGGAAAAAAATATGTTTTCCATAAGACATACCTACATAGAAATCGGGCAGGTGAAAAGAACAACAAATAATAAGTAAGTACGCCTCTGAAGCGCCCGAAAAAAAACACTTAACATTGAAAATATTGAGCGTTATATATAATGTCATGGGGAATACCCGTTTTAATATTGACCTAGGTTACGTTTAGCAACTACCTGCAGATCAAGTTTTGATACCTACCATTAACAAAGTACCTACATAAAATACTATAAGTACCTATATCTTAGCATGCAAGTGCCTAACCACATTCCTTTTAATTAAAAAATTAAACCCAAGGCTGAGAGGATCAGTAACTCAATAGAGGCGATTTGAGAGGTGTTGGAAGTCAAAAGTCAGAGGTTACAGAACGAATGCCTCGAGGATCTTTTAGACTAATTGATGAAAGTACAAGAACCATACAACCATGTTACGAGTACGACTACGAGTATAACACCATCTTGTTCTCTTTTTAGAAGTGCGATAGTAAAAGCTGGATTATGAAAACCTTTTGATTATAAGTGTATGTTTGTAGTTGTCTATGATCTCCGTGACCCGTTTTCTCGGACGATGCTAACAAGAAAAATAAGAGAACAACAGATGAGCGTCCTCCCAAAATAACCGGCCGTGCTGTAGGCAGACGGATATAAACTGCTGTTTATACGCGATTAAAGCCATGACATAATGAAAGATAAGACGGGTGATAGCTTTCTCCCAAAACCGTAAGCGTGACATTTCAGCATTCTCACCGCAAATTTTTTCCAACTTCTAAATCTTAATAACTACGCAACAACATTTTATGACCATTGTTAAATATTACTCATTTGTAATAATAATATTCATCACGAGTTGTTAAAATATTATTCAGCACATCACACTAAAATTATAGCATTGACTCTATTTGCAGACTGTGTGCTGTGATAATTTGCGCTAAATGTGTTATTTGGATATCATAGTGTAGGTTTTCTTTAGTAAATACGAACCTATTACCAAGTTAAGTCTCTCCTGCATACACTGTTGTTTTACATGCATACAAGTACAACTGAACTAAACGTTTAGGTGTGTCGCAAGCTCGCAAGCTAGCGTATACAATGCGAAAATTTCGAAACACATTTTTGTGTTCGACGTGAGTATGTAGCAGGTAGTTATTCTGTTACGTTAACCGTGTTCTTAGATATGGATTTTCACTAACAAGTAACAATGTTTCAGTTTATAGGTAATGGAAGTACCAAGCTAACACGTTGTTTGTAGAAATAGCAGTAATAGTCTTGTCTGGTATGGGAAGCCAAAAGACGTAGGTACCTATAGAAGATAATTTTATTAATTATAAGTACTATTATTATTATCATCGTCCTAACTTGATAATGTAAAGAGACTGAAGACTGTTAATTCCTCGTCAGATTATAAAATACGGACACAGACTTTTTGGAACAGACGATGCTGAACTTTTAATAACGAAAGTCAGCAAAGAGAAAACTTTCCTATCGAATTGCGTAAGCAACTCATTAAACTTTCAACCTAGACGTAGTCCAGCCCAGTTGACTTAGTTCTTGAGGTAAACTATGTCCGACTAGTGAAAACGATTATGAGTACACGAGACTTCACACAAGTACACGTTATTGAGCGGTTGAAATGATGGGAAAACGACAAGTTGTCACACCGGCCCGCGTCGACTCAGACGCGTAGGTACGACGCTTGCCGGCCATGGCGGACCACATGTTGACAGTACTACTTTCATTTTGATGCCAACTTTCACCCGATGTCGCTCTCGAATAAGCTACGAATGCAAAATTTTAATCGTCAGTTAATATGCTTGTTTTTTTTTTTTGCTTAATACATATTCCAATCGATATCACTTTTTGTTCCGTTCATTCTAGTGTCTTTCTCCACTTTTTCCTGTTCATATAAAAGCCACCTTAATGCAAAATCATTTTAATTCCTTGTTTTCATTTATGAAATCAAAGAACTAAAACCTGAAACCGATATTATCAAATCCACGAATGATTTGAACAATGGCACACATTGTTTGATAACATGTTTCGACTGCTTTATCGTCAAAAGATCTGTTGCCATTATATTTTTATTTACAAGCATACCTACATACTTATACAGTACGATAACATAGAAAGAAAATACAATAATTAAAGAGATTAATTGGATTATGACGCAGTAGTTATCTATTAGGTGAGTAACGGTTTTTTCAAAAACATACCTGAAAGTACAAATACTTTCAGGTAATTGCAAACAATTGGATACACAGATCCCCGAGTAATGAATGTGTCGTAAAGTGTAAAAATACAACTTTATTGCTCGTTAGGTCCTTGCTTGACAATCCATTATTTAAACAAAACCGATGAGTGTCTCTAACCCATTAAGAAAATTGATTATTACATCGTTTAATGACGAGGGCTTAGAATAATTATTATTCTAAGGACGAGGGAGAGTCTAGTCTAGCCTATTGAACTCGATATTAGGGACGAAGCTACGAATCTATCGAAAAAATATTGTAGCGGTTCCACCGCCACATACGGACTACGCAGCAAAGACATGACGTCACATAATTCCTGCATCGCGCAGTTAGAGTTTACCGAGCGAAAAACATAGATAAGACTATCCGAAATCAACTTACGGGCCAGACATAACACCCGTCTGGTTGGAGGATCCTCCCTTTTCTATGGTGGATGAGTGAACTTTACACCCTGTTCCTCATACCCTTAAATTGGTGACCCCGACGTGATGAACGTCAACGCAGCCTTCGTGCAACTACTTCAGTGTGACGTCATCATCATTACTCCCGCAAGCTTTCGTGAGGCGAGTCACACAGCCAGCCAGCACCCACGGCTTCAACGGGTATCCTGACCACCAGCATGCAGCGAACGCGCATTCCTGGTCATCACCCTCAGCCTCATCAGCAACCTTGGCACAGCACCTGCACTTCCGGCCGGTCTCACAAGCAGAGCCTATTGTACCCTCTCCTGGTCGACGCAAGCAGTCAGCCACAACCCGGCGCTGTACCACATCCGACTCACTGGATGACGACGCAGCACCACCCCGACTCACTGGGGAATCACCGCAGACAGTTCCGACTCACCGCGAACTATGCGGCACCAGGTTCCGACTCACTGGAACCACAGCTGGTACTGTGAAGCATCGCAAGATCCAAGACTCAGCCCACTATCGACCTCCGGTCTCCGGAGGGGAGTGATGTAGTGGTTCCACCGCCACATACGGACTACGCAGCAAAGACATGACGTCACATAATTCCTGTATCGCGCAGTTAGAGTTTACCGAGCGTAGAACATAGATAAGACTATCCGAAATCAATTTACGGGCAGTTGCCCGCCAGACATAACACCCGTCTGGTTGGAGGATCCTCCCTGTTCTATGGTGGATGAGTGAACTTTACACCCTGTTCCTCATACCCCTAAAATATTATGTTACTACTCTTATTCGAACTGTTTCCGATACGAACCATATCAACTATAGCTATAACAAGGAATCTATTTCAATCTTAAACAATAGCTGAGTTTATTTTAATAGTAGTATGTAGGTAACTGTAGTTTTGACCAGCCTTGAAATTTAAACCGCTATTGACAGCTACGAACGATACGAATTTACGGTAGGATACCTACTTTAAGGGTCTCCAACTACGTGCTAGAAGTGTATGTTTGTAGGTATTGGTTTGTAGGAACATGGATGGTCATCCAGTAGATATATTTACCTCAACGTATTATATTATCTGTGCCTCAACTCAACTCATAAAAACCTTTAAGAAGGCGCCGATAAGCGACTTTTAATGATTTTATACTGAAGATCACGTCTAAACGAGTAATGTTAATTACTTGGAAAAAATATATGATAAATTAGAGCCTTTTCTTAATAACTTAATATAGGAATATTTTAGATTATGTTTATATTACATAGTAAAATTTATTAGTAAAGTAGTATCTAACACGGATAAAAAACTGATCTAACAAGCGTATTTTTCTGAAACCTTCACCATTTTAAAGATAATTTAACTATTGATCTTTTAGTATACGTGTTTTATTAAAATACCTTTTATTTAATGTATAATAAATTAATAATGGGTCTAATTTGGGACAGCGCTCCTAAAGGGTGGGAATCATCAAATGACTTCTCCCGCTCTGGGCAGAGCGGAAGTGCGTGTCAGACTCTACTGACTAAAACCCACCCGTGTTCCTTCGGACCCCGTCAATTGTGCTGACATCTCTTTGAGGCGCGCGTGCAACACGACGCGCCTGGACCAGGGCCGGACGCGAGTGGTCACCGCCGCCGATCCGATCGCCTCCACGAGGACACGGCGGTGCTCTGCCCAAGCCGGGCAGACCTCCACCGTATGCTCCACCGTGTCCTCCAGGCGATCCATACAGTGGTCACACCCGGGCGTTTCCTCCCGCCTTATGCGAAACAGGAACCTCCCGAAACAGCCGTGTCCGGTGAGAACCTGCGTCAGGCGGAAGGTGAAGACTTGGCGCCTCTCTAGCCACTCCTCCAAGAGGGGACTTATCGCCGCAATTGTGGCGTGCCCGGTGCCCAGGACAGCGCTCCTTGATGAACGAGTCCTATTACTGGCTGGACGTAAGACGCATTGCAGCTCAGTACAGAACATGCAAGCTAACCACTCAAGGTCACTGACATATTTCTGCGTCTTACAAGCATACCTAACTATTGAGATTCTCGCTAACTTCTACACATCAGTCGAAGCATCGGAGCATCGCTGATCACGGAACCCTAAAACAATAGAGAAATCTCCCGTGTTTACAGAAATCGAAAGGAAAATGATACAGACAAAAACCTTAACAACATTAATGCAAAGACTGTGTATATGTGTCATCGTTTGCTTATTCATGGATATTCATAGCATGTTACGTAAACCTTGCAAATATATGTATATGAAGGCACATTTAATAATAGGTACTTACATGTTTTACGTTATTAGTACCAGATTAAAATAAAATGAGCGAAATGCGAGCTTATCTTAATTAGCCGGTAGCAGTGCCACAAACTCTTTTTGGTGTTTTATCGCGATTATTGCGGGTACTTCAACAGCTTCAAATTCCGCTTGAATAAGGTTTGTATTTAGAATTCACACCTACAGGAACAGACGGATGGAGGGAATTCGAGAGCTTCCAAATGGTTAACATTACGCTGACTACTCGCTACGCTTAACTTTGGTAAGCCATTGTTTAAAGATACAGTAACATTGTCATTATTGTCAACCTAGTGGCGGACTAAGCGCGTCGGGATCCTGGGATGACAAAACTAAATGTTCCCCCGAAAATATTTACACAGAAATAGGAGTTACTTTGTCCACTTACGCAGAGTAGACTGAGAAAAAAAAAATGCAAATCGCAAGCGCAAGCGCAGCGAGCTCGAAAATTTTAGCACAAAAATTGTAGCCTTTTACTTACTGAACATTTTGGTCTTGTTTGAAATTTGATTAAAAAGTATTTTTCAAGTTCTTGGGGCCCCGTAGGACCCGCCCAGGGCGAACCGCACTTGTCACCCCCCCTTAGTCCGCCAGTGTGTCAACCTTATGGTATAGCGTATTTCTTTTCATAAACATTTTATCGTTCTACGATAGTGCCGCCAAACGCTAAGGTCTTATTTGAATGACATTACTAGCTTTAACTGTAACAGTTTATAACCGATAGAATTTGAGATAACAATCACTAGCTAATATTTGTTGTTTGATTAACTGATAAGGATAAATGTACGAATGTTATATTATATTTATTTTGTTCCTAAAGTTCCCATATTTATTATTTATGTAGGTATAACTATAATATAGTTATACCTACATATAATAAATATGGACAGACGACAAGCCCCTACATATTATGTAGGGGCTTGTCGTCTGTTGTCTTAACTACTTTTCCTCGCAACTTACTTTTTATTTTGCTTTTTTTTTTTTTTTTTGGGTGGGAAATCATCCAATGACTTCTCCCGCTCTGGGCGGAGCGGAAGGGCGTGTCAGACTTTTACTGACTAAAACCCACCCGTGTTCCTTCCCTTACCTAGACCAGGGCCACGGTTTCCCCTTAGGACTTATCCGCAACCCCGGTGGTAGGCATCGGCCCTGACGGACCCCTTCAGCTTCGCTGACAACTCTTTGAGGCGCGCGTGGAACACTACGCGCCGTCGACCCGGGCTTGGTCCTGATCGGACGGAGAGCTACCCATCACTCTCCGTCCGCAAGCCCGCGCCTACGGTGGCCGGAAATCGGCGATCGATTCCCGACGCCCGGGGCGTCTACTACCGCGGCGGCTAGGGGCTCGAGGGAGCGACCTTAGTCTCTGCCTCTCTCGCCCCGCCTCCTCCTTTACGAGCATTACTGCTTCGCAGACACGGCGGTGCTCCACCCAAGCAACAAAAAAAAAAAAAAAAAAAAAAAAAAAAAAAAAAAAAAAAAAAAAAAAAAAACTTTTTATTTTGCTTGGATTTGTAATGTCACGTAATGTAAAAGCGAAAGCGACGCGTAAGCGTAAGTTTTTACTGTAAGAGTCAAACGTAGGTCCATAATATTGTTATTTAACAGAAACCTGCGAGACCTGCGGATTCAATTGAGAAAACATAAAACCAAATTATTTTCTAGGGATGTTGACTGGGGAAAAAATACTATTTAGTCCGTCAGTCAAATAATAAAAAAATATTAGACACGTATTTTTTGCTTTATCTTATGAATAAAAAATGGTTTATATAAAACCATCGATCACTAATAAAGAACTAGATACACAATCCCAAACAAATGTTCTCTTAAAACTGTCACCAAATTGTGTTTAAGTAATAATAGTTGAAATAAATATACATTAATGTAAATTCAACCTTAAACGCAATGCTTAAAGTTTATTTCACAAAGCTATGTTCAAAACGCAATAAATTTTTACGACCGATACTATGTGGCATGTTTACCGTCGGAGCGTTCAAATGCTACTAAATCAAAAGCGCACCCAAATGTTCAAGTGGGTGCTCATTCGGTGAGGACATTTTTTGCCGCTGATTGTGTATCTAGTTCTTTATTAGTGATTGATGTATAAAACGCATTAAAGTTAGGGAATGGGGACTCGCTGCGTCAGAAGACTCAGAAGTACCTATGTGTAAAATCTACCGGGGAGTGACGTCATGCCACATTTTAACTAAATGTATTGGCTTAATCTTTTGCATACGTAAAAAAAGAAAAAATACGTGTCCAATGTTTTTTTATAGTCTACTTGACGTACAGACGCCAGCACATCAACTTATTCCAATCTGTCAAATTTTCCCAATCACCATTGAACCTTATTCTTTATCGATAAAGTTGAAAATCCCTTAAAGAAATTTGACAGATTGTGGTAACTTGATGTGCTGGCGTCTGTACAAAAAAAAATTAATCAACATCCCAATTACCTTCATTTTTTTTCTAGTCGCAATTGACTGAAGAATGAATGACTTGGATGTACTTCGTCTATTTTAAAAGTAAGTTAAGCATATCGGAGTAGAGAAACAGAGAGGTGGTTGATGAACAATGAACTCCAGGAAACATTATGGGTCCATGTCCACAACTACATAGCAAACCAACAAGATATTTGTATACCTTTCATTATAGGTATAATCTACAGGATAAGTTAATAAGAGCTCCAATTAGAACAATTAATCTAATTGAAGCCAAAGACGAGCAAGGGGAAGTAAATAATACCTATTACGTGATCTTACTCATCAAAAGCTGTTGCTCAGCTAGCTTGCATTCAGACTAATGCTATCATTGCACTTTACACTTATTCTAGGAATGGTGATACTGATGACATGACAGATTTTATAAAACAGGAAGCCTCTCCTTTTAAGAGTATACCTAACTAAAATACTTAATAAATCCTAATGCTTCGCGATCCTTTCAGCATTAGTAGAGCTACAAAACTTTACAAAATATAAATATTTCACCTCACTGCGAAATAATGATTACGTCTTGACGAAAGCATTGTAGTGTGCTTATTTATAATATTAATCCTACTTATATGGGCAGCTGTATTATTGGAGCAGAGACAAGGACGGACGATGATATCAGCGTGTAGAGCCCGAGTAGGCGAAGGCGAACTCACGCCCAGTCAAAATATGACGAATCCTGCGTATTAAAGGTCAAATAAGGCGATACTTTTAGTAGTACCAACTTAATATTTATCGCTCCGAGAACTGACTAACCATTTCAAGGCCGCAAAGGTGACATAAAGAATGACAATTCTCAGTGACGTACTGCCTTAGTAATTAACGAGTCACAGGTACATAGAGAAAAGCGCGATGATTGTTTTTCAGTTGTAAGTAGGTATAAAATCCTATGAAGATAATAATTAATTTGGTTGGTGGGAGGGCTTGTTCTAAGTTCACCTAGTTAGCTACCGTAACAGCATTGTTGTGTTTCGGTAGTTAGACGTAAGATAGCCAGTTCGTCTGTGGTTCGTTCTGATCATCACTTCTTAGCATCAGATGAGAGGTAGGCCAAGAGCTTCCCAGTTGTGGAATAGAAATAAAACTAATGATAAATGACAATTATGTCAGCAGTTTCGTTCATTCGTTCAACTGGTCACTAGGTTAAATGTTACTTAGCTGCTCTACATTGTCCCGGCCATAACATTTTAATTAACAATCAAAGTTTCAGTGAATCCAAAACATTCGCAATAAAAATACCACAAATAAATGCTCGATATGACTAAGCTTCTGACTTATCATTATCGTATAAGATGGATAGTTTGCTATCTTGTATTAAGATAGCAAATATTATCTATAGAATAAACAGAAACACGAAGAAATCATATAACTTACTCATCTACATGTTAACTTTCAATAGACTTTAGAATCCCAAGCTAGTGCCCCTTAATAACCAATCAACTTGTAATAATAGAAGCCATTTAAACATACTTAAACCAACGCTAAATAAAAAGAAATCGATTAAGTAATTAGATGTAAAATGACTTCATCTGTGACGGACGAGTGATGAGACGTACCTAATAAATCAGGAAACTGAATAACAACACGTTACAAGAATGTGTACTTAGTACAAATAGGCAGGTATGTAGGTACTACTAACTGTAGGTAAGTCCTTATTTACCTCCTGGGTTTAGGGAAATTATGATATAGAAAATATGATTGTAAGTAGGCTACTAACAAAAAAGTTAGTTCAAAAACTAAAACCCGAATACTGAAAACTCACGCTCTAAAAAGTATGAAACAAGAAAATATTTCGGACAGAATTTATCTAGACATACGTACAAAAATGGTCAAGGCAAAGCCGTCGTCACATGCCATTATAATTTTGTAGCCAACAGGTATGCGACCACGGCTTTACCTTGACCATTTTTGCCTGTTGGCTACAAAATTATAATGGCATGTGACGACGGCTTTACGTTGACCATTTTTGTATCTACGTCTTGATTTCTGTCCGAAATATTTTCTTGTTTCATACTTTTTAGAGCGTGATTTTTCAGTAGTCGGGTTTTAGTTTTTGAACTTACTGTTTTTAATGGATTATTGATAATATTTTTTTCCTGTTGCGCTGCATGCGATTTATTAAATACTACCTAAATGAAGTTTGAATTCAACATTGCGGTCTGCTATGCGACTGTTTCCATTTACCTACTTAATCGGTCCGGTTTTCAGTTCCATTAGCAGTAGGTACCTTACCAGAAAGTATAATAATATTGTATCTTTCTATATAATTCTGGATTAGGTAGACCGGTACTGGATTGATGGTAATGGTGTCTGTACTCTCTAGATAATTTTAAGGATTTTTGGAGAGCTTCTGCTGCTCTACCATTTATGTCAACTTCTTACAGACTTCTTCATAAACAGCAAAGGAGTCGCAGAGCCCATGGCAGAGGCGTATACCTTGTATAGCCTTGTATACCATAATCGAGGAGATTTTTTTGGCATACGTCTGATCCCAGCAACGTTAATCCCATTTCCTCCTTATGAATTTAATATTATGGTAGCCGATGATATTTTCTGAAATAATATACCTATAGTATCTATAAAATCATATACATAAGCACGGTATACAAAACGCTCCGAATGGAATATAATTACTTATTCAATATTAGTTGTTTCATAGCGTTGGTGAATGGAGGAGTAAGATTATCTCGCCTCCTCCGCAAGTGGCTCAGCAGTCGTAAGTACAACCTGCGTCGTCAGCCCCCGCCGGCCGCGCCCCGCCGCCTCTTGCTGCCTACTGACCTCCACGACACCAAAACAAAAAGCATTCTCAGCGACAATATGCAACGTTTTATGGCCTCGATAACTCATATGCATAAAATACATTAAGCTTGTGTACACGCTCTCACGGTACGAGCGTGCAACGCGAGCGCCCGTAACTTTAATGACACACCACCTGATGTTTGGTCTGTGGGTCGTTTAAGGGGTATATACTGTTAGATAGCATCATTCCTCTTAACACAGTTTAAATCTAGCTTTTAATAGTTAACTAGGCATAGTTAAATTAAACCTAGAACATGTAGAATCTAAATAAGGTACTAGGTGGTTACGTACGGTACTGTACCGATGGCGATGCTGTTAGAGGTATCTAGCGTTAGTAAATTCATTAAAATTACCAATAAAATGCAATCCAATGAATTAGTAGATAAGGAGACAGTACCAAGTTTGAATATACATAGTTATACAAAGTTTGTAAATAATTTGTAGTAAGTACCTAAGTATTGAGGACAAACTTTCTTTTATTTACTTTTATTTTTCGGGGCTTGGCATTTACCTACATTTACATAATAGATAGTATATTAAAGTTGTAAGTTTTTTAACCAGGTATTAATCAGACTTAATTAACATCTACATCGCTGTTATTCAACTCAATTAATTTAAAAAAATAGGTAAGTACTTACAAGTTGTATTATTTTTAAAAGGCCCGGTGGAGTTTTGAAATAGTTAATGTCGATTTTAATCCAATCCAGCGCGCCGCCTTGCTGCTGGGATGAAGGTGCAGTTGGTTTGTTGTGTTCCGTAGTCACCACTGTCTCGGGCGCCATCATTATTTGAATAAAAGGTTCGTTTTAAAAAGTTGAATTCGTGTGCGTAGATCACGAGCACTGCCACTATAATATTTAGTACACTGTGGACGCGGCACACATTTTCGTCCGTCGATAGCGAGCGTAGTATCGTCCGTGCAGCGCACAACTGTCGAGCGGAACGGAGCGGAAGAGTGGCGGGACTGCCGTGCCGCCGCGGGGAACAAGAATGGTGGTGATGGCGTTTGTGCGCCACAAGTACGACTTGCCCGGTGCGGTGACGGAATGCTACGAATATTATTAGTTATGTAGGTGCTCCTATGTGTGTCGTGAACAGAAAAAGGCTAGTAGCTAAATCACTAACCACTTAGCAATATATTAGCTACAAATAAACTGTCGCTATATACTTCCCTAGCTACTTTTCTTTTTATAATGCTACGGCTACACTGGTACGTTATCGCGAACTTTACTTCGTCCGCACTCTGTTGCTCAGCGAGACGTCGAGTGGTGTGCGAGGGAGAGCGCGCGAAGTAAAGTTCGCGATAACGTACCAGTGTAGCCTTAGCATTACGGTCTTTTACTTCAACATACAATGTAAAGTAAGGTTCAAAATACTACCCAGCACCGGGCACCGTGGCCTAAGTGTACGTCAAAAAAAACTATAGTCTGTTCTAAATTTCTTGATGGAGTGTAAAGATAAGAATTAAAAGCTCAAGATCAATGAAAGAAGGTAATACAAGTACCCAATAAGTATCATGCCATAGGGAACCCACAGGGAACACCAGCAGGGTTCAGAATCAGAAACTGACGCTTCTAAGAGTAGGGCGATGTGAACATTCTAAATACCCTCAAAAGAACAAGTGGGAGATTTATAAATAAATGAAATAAAAATACTTTATTTCAGACCTTTCCGTCCCCTTTACTGTTTCGAGTCTCCTTTACTAAACACAACACCTGAAGACGCCAACGCCATCTATTATTAAATCGTAGAACTTTTTTTTCTTCAAAAGAGGTCTTTACAGCTTTCAAAAGGGAGAAAACGTCTCCAAAAGAGTAGGTAAACGCCAACGACAACGTAATAACCCTCAGGAATCTCTAGCAATTATTAGCCTTCAGACCTTGGTTACGTACGGCCCCTGCTACATAGCTATAGTTAGTTAAGTCATAGGTAGGTCATAGCAATAAATGACTGGCTTTCACTCATTTCTTTCTGCCCCCCAATTACACAATGCACGATCAATTTTAAATTGAAACCAATTGAAAAAAATAGCCAGTCCATTGCTTCATAAGATACTTGATGGTTTGCGGAGATTTGACTTAGGTATCTAAGTCAAGTCTTTGTAAACTATTAAGTGTAGCTAAATATAACTACACTATTGTATTAGGTAAGCCTGTGATGATAGTTGTATGTGTTTTAAATATAAAAAAAAAAAATTAAAAAAAAAAATAAGCTCGACAAAAAAATCTGCTCATTATGTAATTAGGGTGCAGTCGTTTTGTTACTGGTATAATTTTTACCGAATCTACAAGATATTATGGATACGACACATGCATTGACTTGGTACAAGGTAGCATTCGGGTCACTGCCTCTCACCACAGAGACACGTGGTTTCTGAAACTAAAATAAACGAATCAAAATTAATCGCATGTCAAGTAATCCGATTGGCAGTTGGCTTGACAGTATTGTTTGATAAATATGTAGATTTTCGGTCCTGGGAGCCTACTCCCTAAGCGAAATCCGTAGTTTCGGCCATCTACATCGTTACGGACGCTTCGCTCTCCGTCTAATTTACGGTATGTCTGAGGTCTGTAGGCCCTCAGACGAACGTAAATTCCAGCAGAAGGAACATTATTGTAAGCGGGACTTTTCTTTTCAATAGTAGTCCCCCGTGGACGTGTAAATGTGACAAACAAAATATCCAGAAATTAAATGTCCAGAAATAGCATATGAACTAGAGTTTATGTAGCATGCACAGTGCTATAAAACTAACACCGACGAGATGTACCAGAACATTCCCGTAAGTACCCTAATTACGTAATACACGATCAATCAGAATTTGAATCGTTTTGAAACAGATTACTTCAAAGTTCGAAAAAAAAATCTGCTGAACAACGTTATTGTAATAGGTAACGCAATGAATATTGTTGAACAGTCAAAATGAAACAGATTAATCGGAATCGCTTACGAAAATTTGTTGCGTAAGTAATTAGATAGCCGATCAGTAACACGGAGTAACAACCTTATCGTCATCGGTTGATCGGAAAAAAAAGGTTACATTCGTTCAGTGTATATTACGAACGGGACTATTTTTCGATTATTTCCGATCAGTAATAAGTACATAGCATAAGTAGGTAATACTCGTACGTATGCTTAGTTCAAGATCCAAGGTTTAGAAAAGTGGAGTTCATTAAAGCGACATGGATTTTTAAAATGCCCGCCAAGCGCGAGTCGGACTCCCACACGAAGGGTTCCGTACCACCGTGCAATATTTAGCAAGAAACGCCAAAAGAACACGTTTCTTGTGTGGGAACCCACCTTCATTTTAAACCTTATTTTATTTATATTATTTGTTGTTGTAGCGGCCATAGAAAGACACAAACTGAAAATATTTCAACTGTCTACATAATACAGTTCATGAGATACAGCCTCCCTAGAGTATTTAATATGTTCTGTAGATACAGCCCGCTGACAGACAGACAGACGGACGGACAGCGGAGGCTTAGCTCAAAAATAAAAAAGAATCAAGTAAATTGGCCCAGAAAAAAGGCCACAGAGAACGGTGCACGTAGACACATGAAAAAGAATTCGTCGAATGCACATCGACAGCTTCAAAGAGCCGAAATGGTATGGTGCGAGATAGTGGCTCGATCAAGTCCAGAGATCGCAACATCGATGACAAAGTTTGGGGCACGTCAATACAAAAAAGATGTCATAGAATGCAGTCTCAGAACACGAAAGTAGGTAACAAAGGGTCAGAGAGGTCATCTTAGGGGCAGACGATATAATGAGGGATAATTGAAAGTTAAGGATAAGTATAAAAAGGAATAATACCATTTGAATGCCACAAATTGTAGCCATATAAACTTAGTATTATGGTTTACAATGAGAAAAAAAGGGAATTTTAAAACTGTAATGAAGTATACAAACTATGCTCAAGGGTGATTTTTCAATATGCAGATAACTTTTATCTGAGAAATTAATAAATATTACGGTTTTACAGCTTTTGTGTCAAAATGACAATTGAAAAAATCTGTCCTAGTGGGAGTAGTTTCCAAAAAAAAAAATAATACACCAATTCAAGTAAAATATGTACAGGAAGAGCTGCAGAAAAATCAATTAAATTATTATTGTTCTATATTTCAATATTAACAACAGGAATTAAAATGTTTTTGGAATGATTTCAAAATGTGATTAAATTAAAACAACCAAATACATTTTCATTTATATTGAGTAAACTTAGAAAAAGAAGCCTAAAATTTTTCCTCCAAGATGTTTCCTTCTGGCTTCTTCATGGTCCATGATGCCACCACTGGTTGTCAGGACCAGGTAGCTGAAAACAAGATAAATACAAAATTAGTGTTGTTTTAAACAAAAGACATTTGCTTTATAACTGATGCAACAGCGAGGTAATTGCATAACACACATAAAATGGCAATTGATATCAATGGCTTTCATTTTGACAGCCATTGCGCAGTTTATTGTGTTTTAGAGTAGATTAATTTTTCAAACCCATGAAGCATTGGATTAGGAATTTCCTACAAAACATTGGTTTGTGATTGAAATTGTGTTACGCAATTAGGGTGCTGAAACAGTACTGCGAAAGTTAAATATCCTAAATTGTATCACTTGTTTAAAACACCACTAACAATATCTATCAATGTGATAGATATCAATTTGTGACATTTTATTCAATTTAGCACAACATATCAAATGCCGACCAACAAGAACTATTGGCGATCCGCGGTAGTTATGCACATCACAGTTTATTTTCCTATGAAACATGGATGGATTTGGATGATATCTTTCAGCACCATTAACCGTCACCTTTATTATGTCTTGAGTAATGAGGTTAATGAATAATAATGTAAACAGTTACACCCAGTACTTTTTGGTAAAACATAACATGAAATGTTACACACATTGAAACAAATTCGCATAGTCATTGTGTTACATTGCGTAAGTTTGGACGGCTCATTTGTGTTACTTTTTCATTTTACATTTCACCAATCTATAACGGGCATTACATTTTGAAATCATGTCACGTTAATGCAATTCCTAATCAGTCGTTTTTGAAAAGACTAGGGATAACAATATTTACATTGATATGAGTCTGGAATAGTTAACTAATGTCGCACATGGCAATAAATAAAATATTCACTTTATTACAGTTATTGATCAGTTTATCTTTACAGTTACTGTTAAGCCTTTCTCTTACTAGTTAACTTAACCAAGTTATGGTGTAAATAAAAGTATAATTTTAAGAATAGTAAGTTACCAGAAACATTTAACATAAAAAACATGGAAAAGTGTCTTATAATTGGAATGCAAATGCTGTAGATGATGAATAGTGGCAGCTTCAAGTACTCAAGTACTTCTCCTGATCAGTTGTCTGCTATTAGCCTAGATGGCAGTAATGTCATTATTTAACTTGTTTTACAACTAAAGCCCGTAGGATTAAGTAGTATTTCAAAGTAAACAGCTTACCCGAACTGTCGTGACGGTAGCAGGTTAGTCCACCTCTCAATGTCGTTGATGGGAACGTCGAAGCGGGGTGAAATGACTCCACATTTGTTTAGTCTGCCGGTCAGATTGACAACAATCTTTCCAGCTCTGTGGTCATCGACGATTTCAAATTCGCCAATGTAACCGTGCTTCATCATCACAGTTAAAAACTTGACGATGACTTTGGAACAAGGCCGGATTAGCACTTGTCTTTTGCCGCGCTTCTCAGCATTGTGGATTGATTTGAGAGCATCACTCAATACGTTCATACGCACCATGGCTGAAATAACAGAGATTTAAATGAAAAACTTCGTATAACCAATAAATTTGGAAACAGGGAACTTCACATCTGCACGAAGAAACGTCAAAACACCGTGAATCGCCAGAGGTTATCACTGAACATTGATTCTTTTAACCAAAATATTATGTGGAACGAAGTTCACAGTAACTGCTTCGCAATATTAATTACTTTCTTGTGATTTTATTGCGTTAAAAACAATGATTACCTAGGATTTAATACCCGCCGCAGCGAACCGAAATGACAGAACACTCCGAAAGAAATATTTTAGTGATGGCCGTTTGGTGGTGAGAAATTAAAAATCTACTAAGAAATAATAAATCTACTAAAAGTAACAAAAAAATATTTCTATGTTTTAAATTTAAAGATAACAAAGAAAAAAATAGAAAGACATCTGTAGAATCACAGTTGTACGAAGAGTGTAGAATGTACTTTTATTCATTTATTAATAATATTGCTCATATTACACTGCGCGTCACGTAAAAAGAACGCTGAGCCTGAGCGACAGTGCAGGGGATGTGTCTGCGCATGGGTACAGTCATATCCTGAAGTACTAGGCTGTTGGTTTTATAATATAAGACTAGTGTAACTGTTTTATTGTAGATTCATAATAGGTACTTTATTAGCTACTTTGTACTATGGAATAGGCTGGAATCGATAAATCGCTCAGTGCGCAGGTAAACGGCTAGCGTTCTTCTAGGCCCATTTGCATATCCGCTAAGTTTTGCGAATGAATGTCTGACGGCCCTTCACATGCGTGCAAAAATTCGTACAATGTACGAATGTTTGCGCGCATGTGAGTGACCGGGCTCAGAAAACATTCAACGTTTAAAAAATGTTTCGAAACATGTTGATGTTTTATTGTGAATGTTCGCCAGTGCAAACGCACAGTTAAGTGGGTGATAGCATGCGTACTTAAAGACCGCGGTTTTTAAGCTTGCCAACTTACTCGGCTCGCCGTCGGTAAAACACGTGAAGATATCTCACACTGTATCGCGATGTTTTCGAATTTTCTGAACCAAACTAAACGTACATTAGTTACATAAATGACGAAACAAAATGCTGGCTCGCGACTCGCGGCGATGACAGACGTACGAAACTACGAACCAAGGCGGGCTACGAGTAAAATTTCAAACCTGTTGGACCACCAGCGAACTTGGCGGTTTTAAAGTGCGCGTACTTAGGGTGGCACATGGGTGACTAAGGTCGCCGAGTCATAAGACCGCGTACCTACTTGCTCGCACATCTACCACCCTTTATAGACATGCGAACATGTACTTTTTAAGTTCACCAACTTTTTTTCGAAATCTGTGAGTGCAGATCAAAATGTCTCAAAAAGTTAAGGACAGTCTCCTAAGACCGTTTTCCAGTAGCTACAACAGTTAAGGTAGCTGGATATCTGCCCTTACTGCCTCATCTCAAAAATCCACCCTGTATACTAGCAGCTTAAGTTAAAGGTGAGTAAATAATAAAGTTAAGTTTATTAGTCGGGTCAATAGAGTATAGTAATAGTACTGGTAGTCAGGTCTAACCATGCGTTTGCACTGGCGAAACATTCACACAGAAACATGTTGAAATCTTTGTTTTCTGTCCATGTATTGGCTCGCGTTCGCATCGTCACGCAACTTGTTGACGTAAAATATGTTTGCCGTTTCATATCACTTGACATGTTCATAAAAGGGGTGATAGACGTGCGAGCAAGTACCTTAAGTACGCGCACTTTAAAACCGCGAAGTAAGTTCGCTGGCGATCCAACAGGTTTGAAATTTGACTCGTAGCCCGCCATGGTTCGTAGTTTCGAACGTCTACTATCGCCGCGAGTCGCGAGCCGCCATTTTGTTGTGAACTTGTGACATTTGTGTAATGTATGTTTAGTTTAGTTCAGAAAATACGCCAACATCGCGATACAGCGTGAGCAAGCTTCACGTGTGTCACCGACGGCGAGCCGAGTAAGTTGGCGAACTTAAAATCCACGGACTTTTTCGTTCGCATGTCTATCACCCACTTCTTAAAATCATCTGGTGCGCTAGTTTCTAGCACTCTCTGTAGATGTTCGTTTGTGAAACAACATCTTAATTTGTACCATTCTTTGGACCTCATTCTTTTTCTCTTCTTTTAATGCTACGGCTACACTGTCACGTTATCGCGAACTTTACTTCGCGCGCTCTCCCTCACACACCGCTCGACGTCTCGCTGAGCAACAGAGTGCGCACGAAGTAAAGATCGCGATAACGTGACAGTGTAGCCGTAGCATTACATTTGCAGGACATTAATGTAATAAACGCAAGGAAATCGAGATCCTTGTTCGAGGGCATTTCACAATTTATGTGTGACAAGTCTGATTACGAAGGTGTACAGAACCAAATTGCGCAGTGCCGTTTGATGAACCTTCAAACCGGCATCAAAACGTTTCATCAAACACGTAAGGTTTGAATCAAACTTTTTGACCGTCTCGGGGGCTCTTTGTCTTCACTAATTTAGTTTGCAGTTTGTTAACTGGCAACAAAATAATCGACTAACAAGCAGCCGTAAGTGTATCTCTAGCGCTAGGCGATCCCGATAACACCCGAAGTTTACCGAACACCAACCGAACACTGCCCAAAAGAAACGAAACAAAAACATATTTTTGCCGAAGGTACCCGTTTTGCTCGTCGAGTCAAGTCGCGTCCTTCGACGATTGTGCAATGAAGTTCATGTCATGAAACTTTCGAAGTTTATAAAACTTTCAAAAAATAATAAAAATATGTTGTTGATATTCTAAAACTTTATAATAGTTATTGAGTGAATTATAATTATGTAAAAGAGGTGCAACATCCCAGTATTTATATATACAAAGTTGAGTGAACTTATAAAGTTGTGAGTAATCCCTACCTTGTTCATAGTTGCAAGGCGAGCGAATTCCACAGGTGTATAACAAATGTTGTGGCAACTAAAATCCTAGCAACCGATCTGAAATGACGGAACTCACTCTACAGTTGTATTAAAGTGTAAAGGTGCTTATTATATACTGAGAAAGATGTAGACAGAAGTGTGTATAAACACGAACAACGAGATTTAACGTGTCATGGAAGAATTAGAGCGGTGGTCCAAGATGTATAGCAAACAGTTTCGTGGAACTTTTATTATACTGTTTTTCTACTTTGTACATCCTATAACATCAGTAAACATTACAGGTAAGTCATTTAACGTGATTTGTTAGAAGTTAACAATCTAAAACAAAACTGACGTCTTTTGTGTTACTACTATAATAGTTTTTATGAAGTTAATTAACTTATGGTCCCTTACCAATGAAGTAATGCAGTATTGTCCTTTGCTTCTATGTAAAAGTAAACTATAATAAACAATTGCAAAAAGTTAAAACAAAAGGCAACTTTGTTATTAAGTGTTTATACTCACAAATACCTTGAAAGATTTGAATTTTTTATCCCTAATTATTAATAGTTCCTCTCTTGAATTACATGCCTAAATTGCTTATTAACATAATTAATTTCTTAAATTTCTGTGATTTTGCTTATTAGATAAAAGTAGTTTAGTTAGTAATTTATATTCTGCCAAGCCTATCAAATAGCTTGTATTAGTAATCTGCTATTATCTGATCTTATTGCTACTGCATTCAATTTATAATGTTAGGTTGTGTGACCTCCCAACTATAGCGTTGTGTCAGAGCCGTGATAAGCAGTAATAGAAGTTGACAAGCAGTAAGTAACAACAAAGTCCGATTGTATTTCTTCCAAGAGATATCAAGAACTAAGTTGTTAACTGTTAAAACCTTGTAAGGACCTTTCCACCATTACAGACATTAGTGAAGAAATTTTAGGGAAACCTGGACTTATCTAAACTAATATTATAAAGACAAAAGATATTTTAAAGTTATTTTTTTTTGTGTTTGTTTGTAATGAATAAATAAACTCAAATAACTACTGGACCGATTTTAAATATTCTCACTCAGTAACATAGGACATAATTTATAAAGATATCATGGGGCTAGTAATTAATAAAAGTCTAGCCAATCCACCTTTAGCAGGGGTGGTGATTAATGCTTGTTTGGTCTCTGTATGGGAAGAGGCTGTTGTCCTGCTGTGGGGCAGTTACAGGCTAGTATTATAGGGCCTGAGGTATTTTTAAATCCACTTGTCTTTACCAGTAGGTAGATACTTAGCTCAAACAATGATTGAGATTGAGATCCATCCAGATGACTATATTTATTAAATGCTGTAGGAAGACATAGTTATTACGAGGTTATAGGACCATGCATACCCACTTTGAAATTTACAATATACTTTAAAACAATAGCATTGATAAACATACTTCTTTAATTATATCATAAGAACGTCTGTAACATTCGCACGGACGTAAAAATATCGTGGCGGGATTTTATCGCACACTGGATTTTCCACTCTGAGCTGGTCACACGACGAGTTGCGGCGCCGCACCGCAAAGATTTCGCCGCAGTGGCGGGCACACAGGCGCTGCGGCGCCCGCGCCGCAGCGTTGTAAAGCCGCAACGGCGCCACGCCGCAAAGATTTTGCCGCACTGGCGGTCACACAAACAAGTAAACAACTGAGCGATGGTGCTCCGGCGGTGCAACGCGTACATCCCTCCCAGCCTCGTCTCGCGGGCTGCAAGTCCGGTGTTCGTGCGGTGCGACGCCGGATTGCACCGTGTGCCATACTATGGATATTTGTATGTAAAACGCCGCAGCGACACCGCAACGTATCGTGTGCACCCGCTCTCAGTGTTGAGCCGAGTATTGAGAATCCACATCCCAGCGCGTCGAGAAGACACACTGTTGAATAAGTTGAATTTTCAAATTTCGGCGCTAAGCAGAGCGTTGGAAAACACGTGTGCAAAAAAAAATCGCCCGAGCAAACCAGGGCTCAGACTTGATATAGGCTTTGTGATTATAGTGTTCTCCTACAAACCTATCTGTGTGGGGATATCTGCCAAATATTCCTGTAAAGTGACTGCCCTCTCAGTCTCAGACCCCTTTATTACCTACCCAAACCCTCTGCACAATTCCTATCAGTTGTTCAACCAACCACTCAATCAATTAAACAACAGGAATTAAAAAACAACAACATCCTTTCACAACAACTGATTAATCATGACTTATGCACTGTTGGACTGCATGCAACGGAGAGGTCAAGCTGTATCTTGAGATTTTCCCAACTAATCAAGATATAACAAACCGTTGTGTAAGCTAGGGGGGTATAATATGACTATGACCATTACAATTTATGCAACATTTCTGTCATAATAACAATATTAATTATGAGATTAAATGAGAAGGATGTACAGGTTATTGATGAGTCATCCTTAGCTAAATGGCTTTTGATTAGTTGTTGATAAGGGAAGAATAAAATAATCTAAAATGTTTAACCTAATCGTGTTTTTTTGTGTCGACAATACCGTCATAACAGTAACACACATCACTAGCACAACTGCATACTACCCGGATGTGTAAGCGAGCGATCAAATTCACGCCTGTCTACCTATAATAAGTACAATAAAAGTTTTATTGAAATTCGTCTAAGCATCCTTTCTTGATGATGACGATACAGACAGAAACAAACTACAAAAACCGGCCAAGTGCGAGTCGGACTCGCACACGAAGGGTTCCATATCACCGTACAATATTTAAAAAAAAAAAACACGTTGCTTGTATGGGGAGTATGGGAATCTTTTTAACTTTATTTTATTACTTGTTGTCATAGTAGGAATAGAAATAAGTAAGTACGCAACATGTGAAAATTTCAACTGTCTACCTATTACGATTCATGAGATACCGCCCGCTGACAGACAGACGGACGGAATCGGAGGCTTAATAGGGTTCCGTTTGGCACCCTTTAGGTACCGAACCCTAAAAATTATCGATTCGTGTTCTATAGCCGTTAATTTGAACGGCGATGAGAAAAACCTATCAAGAATAAACCAAAAGAAAATACAAATCAAATCTAAAAAAAACCGGCCAAGTGCTTGTCGTCGACCACGCATAATGAAGGGTACCGTCATCATCAGCCTATTAATGTTCCCACTGCTGGGACACAGGCCTCCTCTCTGTGAGAGGAAGTGGGCTGTAATATACCACGCGGGCCCAGTGTGGGTTGGTAGATGTCACATGTCTTCGAATTTTTGGTTCTAAGACATGCCGGTTTCCTCACGATGTTTTCCCTCACGATGTTTTCGGTTGTGTGTTTGAAGGGTACCGTAGTTGGGATGAATTTATCCCAAGAACAAACTTAACATTGATCTTAAACATGTTCCCCTATAATATTCCAACTGCAAATGTATACGCGTAATATTGAGTGATTTGCCATGTTATTTTAAGGCCATAGACTTCTTATAGGCTTTCCTGTAATATATGAACTATTTTCTGTATTTTTATCAAAATATTAGTCTCAGTAGTTTCGGAGATAAGGGGGGTATGGTGAATATTCATCGATTTTCTTAAATATCTTTGAAATTATTTATTTTAAAATTATTAAAAAATCTATTTGAGATCCTCACAATAAGCCATTTCATTTGATATTGTAACACGGTACAGTTCGCATTTCGCTTTATTCAGCTGCGACCGGTAAGACTGGAAGCCGACCCCAAGATAGTTGGGAAAAGGCTAGGAAGATTGAACATGGTACAGTTCGCAATTTTTTTTTCTTATTTTCCCTAAAAGTGACCCCCATAGTCAAAATTCATTTATTTACGTTACTCATCCGTGTTTGGGTCACAGAAATACATGTGTACTAAATTTCAACTTAATCGGTCCATTAGATTCGGAGTAAATTGGCTGTGACAGACGAACAGACAGACGAACACAAGGGTGATCCTATAAGGGTTCCGTTTTTTCCTTTTGAGGTACGGAACCCTAAAAATACAAACTTGTTTGTGCCTGCAGCCGCGGCGTTCGCGAGTGTTGATATATGTCAGAAATTCGGAATACGACTTGAGACATCATTTCCGAATAGCCTACCGTGGCCGTTGTCGTCAACGTTCGCGTTGATTGATGTATAGTATGGTGTCCGTTTCGACCGCGCGGCCACGGCGAAATAAAAAAAAAAAAACAATGCCAAGATTTTGTAAAAATTTGTAGAAGTTGATTCCCAAAACCATAAATTTGTCAAAGTTATGGTTAAAAAGTTATAAGGGTTTGAACGTGGCCGCGCCATTGAAACGCGGCGAACCGCGCGGCCACGGAGATCTTTAAAACAAAGCGTTGCAGAGATCTGAAATTCAGGTAAATAACAGATTGAATTTGTAAAAAAATTGTAAAAATATAGAAAAAAATCCTAGGTTTATATTTTGGGAGCTATAAGACTAAAACTCCATGGCCGCGCCATCGAAACGATGAAAAATACGTTATCGCCGATATCTCGCTGAAAAAGCATCGCAGGGGTCTGAAGTTTTTTGTAAAACGTAGATTTGAATTTGTCGAAACTTGTAAAAATACTACAAAAAATCCTAGGTTTATGTTTCAGGAGCTGTAAGACTAAAACCTCATGGCCGCGCCATTGAAACGGTCAAAAAACACGTTATCGCCGATATCTCGCTGAAAAAGCATCGTAGGGGTCTGAAGTTTTTTGTAAAACCTAGATTTGAATTTGTCGAAACTTGTAAAAATACTACAAAAAATCCTAGGCTAATATTTCAGGAGCTGTAGTACGGTATCGCGTAGAAATAAGTCGTGATTATTTATCGAAGAAAGTAATTGTAAAGAGAGTTTTTTTTTTGTAAACAACACCTATTATTAATATGTAAAACTACCGATACTAGGCAAAAAACATGTATTTTTCGGTATTTATAACTTTCAATACGTTTTGAATATTTCGATAGGGTGACCATGGCTTTTTGTTTACAGAAAACTTTCCACCTATCGTTTTGGAAATTGTATCTCAAGGATTCTAAATTAAATTAAAATGAAACGACAAGATACAAAAAACATATTTATATTTCTTTTATAATCTATATTTATATCCACCCGCACTGGGCCCGCGTGGTGGATTACGGCCCACACCCTCTCACCGAGAGGAGGCCTTGTTGCCATGTTCATAATGATGAGCTAATTCACGTGTTTAAGTATCGGCCACTAATTACCAGTCACCCTATATATATTTCTTTCAGTCACAAATGATTTAAGTGAATTTAAAAGAAATAAACATATGATTTTGTATTTTATCCGTTTCATTTTAATTTAATTTAGAATCCTTGAGATACAATTTCCAAAACGATAGGTGGAAAGTTTTCTGTAAACAAAAAGCCATGGTCACCCTATCGAAATATTCAAAACGTATTGAAAGTTATAAATACCGAAAAAATACATGTTTTTTGCCTAGTATCGGTAGTTTTACATATTAATAGGTGTTGTTTACAAAAAAAAATTCGCTTTACAATTACTTTCTTCGATAAATAATCACGACTTATTTCTACGCGATACCGTACTACAGCTCCTGAAATATTAGCCTAGGATTTTTTGTAGTATTTTTACAAGTTTCGACAAATTCAAATCTAGGTTTTACAAAAAACTTCAGACCCCTACGATGCTTTTTCAGCGAGATATCGGCGATAACGTGTTTTTTGACCGTTTCAATGGCGCGGCCATGAGGTTTTAGTCTTACAGCTCCTGAAACATAAACCTAGGATTTTTTGTAGTATTTTTACAAGTTTCGACAAATTCAAATCTACGTTTTACAAAAAACTTCAGACCCCTGCGATGCTTTTTCAGCGAGATATCGGCGATAACGTATTTTTCATCGTTTCGATGGCGCGGCCATGGAGTTTTAGTCTTATAGCTCCCAAAATATAAACCTAGGATTTTTTTCTATATTTTTACAAATTTTTTACAAATTCAATCTGTTATTTACCTGAATTTCAGATCTCTGCAACGCTTAGTTTTAAAGATCTCCGTGGCCGCGCGGTTCGCCGCGTTTCAATGGCGCGGCCACGTTCAAACCCTTATAACTTTTTAACCATAACTTTGACAAATTTATGGTTTTGGGAATCAACTTCTACAAATTTTTACAAAATCTTGGCATTGTTTTTTTTTTTTAATTTCGCCGTGGCCGCGCGGTCGAAACGGACACATAGTATGCGGTCATTAACCAATCCTGGGAGACGTTCATTGAAAACATCTCATCCATAGAATTCTACAACAGTCTGTTCTGGTTTGCTCACTTTAAAACTGTACATTTTTCCTCTCTACTAATAGTGTAGGTTTACGTTTTTACGTCAATGAATCCACAAACCAGTCACTGCTCACTGCAGACCCCTTTGTACTGTCGGCCCTGCTCTGTGAAACGCAAATTCTGATTTCAAATGCGGGCAAATCTGACAAACTGTGTAGAAAATCAGTTTTCTGACTACCATTAAAATTTAGCATCATGACTACTTTTAAAAATGTTTCCGAATATTTACAGCTTGCCCGTGAAGATTATTCTTATACATTTATGTTGATAGGCTTCTGGTTGCTGTTGTTTTTATGATAATAGATACGTTGATGCAATAATTCTTACGAAACTATCAACACTATGTTACGTTATAACAATAACAAAACCATAGACAACTAATGTATGCAGGAGTACCTCTCAATCAAAGACTTTAATGAACTTTGCTAAGTTAGAGTGGACCTAAAATATTCACTCACGAATTACCGTCAGTCCCCATAACTCTCTTGTTAATTCACAGGCAGGTGGTTAATTAAACGCTTGTCATTTATTAATGAGGAGCTAAGTAAAATGTAAACTTTATAATACTGTTGTGTTGTCATGCTTATAATAAAATTGAAAAAAAGAACTAGGAAAAATGTTTTTACAAGAACCGACCCAGGAATGGGACTATTATCTATTCTATTTTGTGGTATAGGTAGGTATAATATAATAAGCAATAATTTACCCAAGCCAATTACAATCGCGTGCGTAGCAGCAGCCTATTCTCAACTACATAACATAGTGAATCGTTGGAACGAGTAAAAAAAGGTCTTGTGTCGTCAAGGATCTAAGGACTAGCTGTTTGAAAAATGCATTCATGGGCACGCTCCCATAAGTGCGTCGCTGCTCCAAACGTAGGGTTACCATAATAAATAACGAAGTATTTGGTTACAACGTTGGTCTCCGCCCTGGATGTACGCGGCGGAAATCCGGGTTGTGTATGGTGATTAATTTTCTTAAAAAATATGAAACTCGATTTCAGACCATCACCAGCCCTACGAATTCCTGGCCAAGTGGCCACTTATCTAACCAATGAGGTTCATACCAAGATGTAAGCTGAAATGGCGATACTGGCTGCTCTTTACTAAAACCAGACGAATTAATCGATACATGTAACTGATTTCAAAATCCTGTGTAAGATTCCAAATAGTCACGGAAAGCCTCAAAGGAAATTATAATCCAATAACTAAAAGTCACCTACAGCTGAAACGCATGCTGCTAATGTTCCTTTCTATCCTATTTACTCGTAGGATAATTTGCATACAATATAACTTACCTAACCTAACTGTAACCATTATGTCTATTTAGTATTTCCTAAGCACGGTGGTTAGTGTGGTGACATGGTGGTGACCCTACTACACGCACATTACGAGAATCGAACACTGGCAAACTTGTACACTTGCCATTGACTTTCAATCAAACCGTGTAGGATTAAACTTTTCCTGAAGCCCACATTTCTGACTAAGGAATCGGAAACCTAGGTTAAATCGATTTACGATCGCTTTTGCTAATAATTTAACGAGTGTCGACTCGTAATTAGAAACAAATGTTCACAAAACTTAATGAACCAGTAAACAAAGCTTATTTCTCCAAAAATAAGTAACACAAACTCACACCCTTTTAAATCCCCAATTAGATTGAACACCCCCCATCGTAAATTGAAATAGCCGACCGCAGTAGCTAGTTTATTTCAAAGAGGAGGTTTTTCTAGTAAGAAAGTCCCTCTGAGGCAAAAACCGGCAAGAAGGACGCGCGACGTGCGCGAGTCGGCGGTAAACATCATCATAAAAGCTCCAGTCTCGCAAGTAGGTAGCTACTGCAGGAACCTCCTGTATGGGGTTATTAATATTAAAACACTGCGAACCGGGAAATACAGGCAATGGAGGTATGGAGGATCAGGACGCTACATACATAGTCGAGCTGCCTTCGTCTTCCACTAAGTAATTTCACAATGAAGGTTACGGAATCCATTAGTTTACAACTGTACCATGTATTGCAAGAACATGTAATACTGTAAACGTAAACGCTTTAAATTAAAGTAATAATTTCTGTGTAAGTAATAGTAATTTAATTTGTTAGTATGCACGTTGACGTAGCACAGAGGTTCACGGTTACATTGAACTTTTATCTAATTCGGTCTTATAATAAAAATAAATGCATTCTACGATAAACAATGACGTCTTGGCGTAACATACTTCATTTGATAATGATTACAAAACAAACAGTATTATTAAATTGTATTTGTTGTATGGATAATTGGATATACTAATTCGTCTTTTTAACGTTTCATATCCTGTAATCATTCTATTAGCGATAACGTTGATGGAAACGTCAAAAACCATCAAAAACATGATGCTTATTTTTTAGCATCACCTTTGTACGTATTTTTCTGTTTTTTTCTTCTAATATGTAAAAAAATGCAAGTCTCGCAACGCAGTTCTCTGCAAAAAGTTGTGAGATCTAATGTAAAACCAAGTCGGTTAAATTTATTCAGTATGGGAGCATCTTGTATAAATATCTCTCATTTCATATAATATGGGACAGCCTCATGCTACCGAAAAGCTTATAAATGTCAATCCTGTTTAGAAATACGAAATGCTATGAATGCTTTCATAGCGATTAACACTTGTCTAAGCCCATTTATATCTAAAACTTATTTCGTATTAAGACTAAAAGTAAAACATCGCAAGCTTAAATAAATATTCATAGTCATGGTATACAACCTATATGAGGGATATGAGCCCCAGCAGCATCAATAACAACTGTATTAATAAAACTTTTAGTTGATGAGTTTGTTACTAGCGGCCATTGTAATAAAATGAGTTTCTAAACTAATTTATTGTTTTAAACTACAATTTCGCAAACAACTCTAAAAATAATTCCAGATAATTTAGTCATTGCTACTGGTTCCCAACTTTTCTAAAAGGGTTGACTACAGATCTTACCACTCCGAAGGAGTATAAATATTCAAACAGATCAATCGCTAAATGCACCGTATTCCGTGTAGTAGATATATGAGCAGAAACCAGGTTTGGCCTTAAACTTTATTGAAGTAAGATTTGAGTTAAAAATTAATTAGTAAGCAATAGATTTTTTTGTGAATCCCACCTGCGTACTTTATGTTTTTTCGTAGTCCAATTACATAATAGCAAATGTATTTATTCATTTATTCAATTTTATGACGACACTCGAACGGATGTGGTTGTCAAGTCCCGGAAGATACGATAGTTTTGGGCGACTATAACCCTTGCGACCCTTATTCATTATTCAAGTTATGCGACGAAATCTAAACTGTATCTGTTTGTACGCGTATTACCAAAGATCGAAAGTTTTTTGTTGTACATCAATCACAAAACCCCGATTCACTTTTAATTGTTAACAAGTGGTTCTTAACAAATACTTTTAATTAAATAAACCCCCGTTCCACGTTGGCGGCAGTAGTACTATGTGCTGGTGTGTGTACCTGTTGGGAGCCCCCGTTTCAACATCTCACATAAATTGACATGAAAATGACAAGGGTATGTAGTATCTATAGAGTTCTTGATCAAAGAAGAAAATATGAAAAATAAAATAGTTTGGAAAATCCAAAAGTGCACGCCTCATACTTATCACTTATTCATAAACGAAAAAGAAATTCAAAACATAGTTTAAAAATGAACAATTTATCACTTTTCATGAAGTCGTAATGTCAACGACTGACAAAGGTATTTACTTGGCGGTTGCTAGGCAACTTACGGACTTCAAATCAAAGGTTGGAAATATTTAGTTAAAGATATTATATTTTAGTTAGTATTTTATTAATTATAATTAAACTACTTTGAATAAAAGAGCCATTTTCAATAGGGTTCCTTCTACGGCTGAAACGAATGTATAAAAAAAAAATTGACTCAATTAATTGATTTTATCGCAAGCTACAATGTTTTCAGGGTTCATAAATTGACGGACAGGATTTTTTTTCAACTATTTTTATGCTTTTTCCATTTCTGCTGCATTAAATCAACCGTTAAAAAGTACAGTATTAATCTCTATTTAATCATCTATACAATGGTATATAAATGAAGTAGGTTCTGTGTACTAGCAGGAGTGTAACAATAAAAACAGTTACAGAAATGGGGCAAAAAAAATTTTTCGATCGTAGAGCACACTAATGCTTCGCATTACGAGTCGTGCAATATGTTCGGATGTTCGCAGGATCATAACAACTAGTAACAACACACATAACATCACTCTTGTTACCCTGTAGGGTAAGGCAGAGGTGTACCTATAGATATAGTCCGTCAGTTAGCCCTCGTTCCCACGGACGCGAAAAACACGCGCGTGATAAAATCGCGTGGCGCGCTTTTTTTTTTTTTTTATGGGTGGGAAATCATCAAATGACTTCTCCCGCTCTGGGCGGAGCGGAAGGGCGTGTCAGACTTTTACTGACTAAAACCCACCCGTGTTCCTTCCCTTGCCTAGACCGGGGCCACGGTTTCCCCTAAGGACTTATCCGCAACCCCAGTGGTAGGCATCGGCCCTGACGGACCCCTTCAGCTTCGCTGACAACTCTTTGAGGCGCGCGTGGAACACTACGCGCCGTCGACCCGGGCTTGGTCCTGATCGGACGGAGAGCTACCCAGCACTCTCCGTCCGCAAGCCCGCGCCTACGGTGGCCGGAAATCGGCGATCGATTCCCGACGCCCGGGGCGTCTACTACCGCGGCGGCTAGGGGCTCGAGGGAGAGACCTTTGTCTCTGCCTCTCGCGCCCCGCCTCCTCCTTCACGAGCATAACTGCTTCGCAGAAGGAGGTGACAGCCTGCCATGCCCTCTCGCTCCGGACCATGGCCTGGACCAGGGCCGGACGTGAGAGGTCACTGCCGCCGATCGCCTGCACGAGGACACGGCGGTGCTCCACCCAAGCCGGGCAGACCTCCACCGTATGCTCCACCGTGTCCTCCGGGCGATCCACGCAGTGGTGACACCCGGGCGTTTCCTCCTGTCTGATCTGAAACAGGAACCTCCCGAAACTACCGTGTCCGGTGAGGACCTGAGTCAGGCGGTAGGTGAGGGCGCCGTGGCGCCTCTCTAGCCACTCCTCAAAGAGGGGACTTATCGCCGCAATTGTGGCGTGCCCAGATCTAGGTTGCGACAATCGCACTCTCCAAGCCGCCATGAGATCCTGCCGGAGCTCTGTCCGCTGTGCCGTGATTTGTCGCGGCAGCGGAGTTACACCCCGGCGCTTCATCTCCTCGCGCCACTCCCAGATGTGGGCGAGGACTTTCGCCTCCAGATCCCATGGCGGCGTTCCGGCAAGGAGGCTCGCCGCCTCGCCGGAGATCGTACGGTGTCCCCGGACTATCCGGGTGGCCATGACCCTTTGGGCCGCGTGCAACCGGCGGGTTGGCTGCAGCCTCAAGGTTGGCGCCCACACCGGCGCCCCGTAAAGGGCCATGGACCGCACGACCCCCGCGTAGAGCCTCCGGCAGGAGGCGTTTGGACCCCTGCGTGGCGCGCTTGGAATGGAACAAATGCAAAGCGGTACATCTGTTCACACGGCCGCGATTTTTCCACGCCGAGATTTTAAATCGCGCAGTGTTCGATTTTCAACGCTCGGCGTTGAGCGTTGAATGAATGTGACATACGAAGTTCTGTACTTCTGTTCCCACGGACGCGTAAAAATCGCGCGCGTTGGTCAGTACGGCACGCCGGCTCGTAGAGTGCGGACATGTCGCATGCTCAAGGCCGTAATAAAACATTAGAATAATCAGTCAGTTCTGGGCATAAGTAGGTATTTAGGTGGAGTTTATCATAAAGAAAGTAAGTAGGTATTAAACGGGTTTAATTTGATAAAAAACAGTAGAAGAAACATGCTATTTATTATAATTTTCAGGATATTATTTCCAAATAATTATATGGCTTAAAAAAATGGCTTTTTAAATATAGTTCATTATTCAAGGGCTGGACCGATAAACTTGTGAAGGCCGCAGGAAACCACTAGATACGGGAAGCACAGAATTGCTCGAAGTGCCGGTGCTTGGCGGAGGCCTATGTCCAGCAGTGGACGTCTTTCGGCTGAAATGATGATGATGATGATGATTCAAGGGATGCATCCAAATTTTTTTTTGCGGTTTTCTGGCCTCCTAACTAGCTACCGCTAATGATATTGCGGAACCCATCGTACGTCCGCACTGCTCGCAGATTTAATTCCAAGTGATTTTTTCACGCTCGTTCGAACACTCTGTTGAACGCGGGGAAAAATCGCGCTGGGCGATTTTATCCCGCCGCGATTTTATTACGTCCGTGGGAACGAGGGCTTATGCAGCAAGCACATTTCGCCAGTTATATACAGGGTGTTTGTGTGGATTTTTTTATCGACTTTTTGTCTCGACAAAAAAAATATATTTGTTTCCACCCGATTTACGCTACGCAAGATAGAGATAGAAGATAGATTTTACTTCGCAAGAGTGAAAAAGCAGATTTTACCTGTTTCTCTAGTAACAGTTATGCAAAAACATTTTTTAAATCATAATTTTGAATATTAGCCTTATGTGACTCGATTCACAATTCTAGCGAATTCACAAAGTTATTACGAGATTTTTATGGCATGTGGCACATCATTAACAAGAGGATAAAATAGAAAATTTTTGAGGGAGTTGGAAGATCGCGGTCGCTTTTGTTTTTGTTTTTTTGTAGCCATGTAAACAGCTGTAACATGTACAGCTTTAATTTAAGTTTTACCTGTACGAGTAAATTAAAAAAAAACTAGATGACTAATGTCACTAATTTTGTATTTAAAAGTACTCTAAAACAATACACATCTAAATAAAATTAAAATTCGGAGTCTGCGCCTTACACTTTAAAAAAAAATTGTATTTGAATGTAAAATTTGGGTCTTTTTTTAATAAAACAATAAAAAGTCGATAAAAAAAATTCCACAAGGCATAAGAGATGTTAAGGGGTATAAAATGATAGCAGATGACGCCTTCAGTCGACCATTTCAATTTGGCACACGTTGCACCAAACACCCTGTATATAAGATCTTTAAAAAGAGAAAAAAAAACAGTAAAAAAAAGAGTCGGTGGCAAAAAACAAAAATTCAAAACCAAAGACACTGACTTCCGAAATTAAAGTTATTTTTCACTTTGAAGTGTTTTTTTTTTTTGTTAATTCGGTTGTTTTTCTTTTTGTAAAAGCTTTTAACTACACTTTTTTGTTGTGGTAACTACGCCACACAAATTCCAATACCACTACGTCCACTACCTGCTATGTAAATAACAGTGACAGGAACTTAAAATTTAATAAATAACATTGAAGCTAACTCAAAAACTACCTTAGTATGCTAAGTTAATACAATTTATATAGGACCAGAACCACCTCTGAAGTATGACCTACCAAACAAAAAAGAATCACCAAAATCCATTCATAGTTGGCGAAGTAATCGCGTAACAAATATACAAAAAAAAAAACAGTTGTATTGCGAACCTCCTCCTTTTTTTAGTCGATAAAAAATTGAGAAGTACACACTACACACACGTGGCATCCTTTGACAATTAATTACACCACTGTGTCCAGGAAGCTCAAACAAGAACCGAAACAGCTTCTTTCCTCGTATGTCGATCACATCAGAAGTGATACTCCTAAAGCCAGTTGCGATTTCCGGCGCAAAAGGCACTATATTCTCATCGGATTCGTTCAGGTTTTCGAGATACATCCATTCTGGCTCACAATCTGCTAAAGGAAAAGGACATAGGATTGGTTACTCCAACTTGACATTCAAATGAATTCAAAACTTTACAGGCAAAAAGTACACCGTACAATGTCGATTTCATTGCGATTCCATTAACTTGTCATTGTTTGAGTACCCCTTTTGATCGATTCGATCGGAAACATAATCTGTAGTGAATGTTTTCCATTCACTTAAATCATATATGAATGTGGCGGACATACAAATTATGAAATCTATATAATTATTATTAATGACTATTTCCAATAGTTGACAACTATTGCAAAACTTAGTATCAAGTTATCAACCTAGACCTACCTATATACAATTCTGCGTTTTGTCTGAGTGCCGCAGTTCAGGCGCGTACAATACTTTTTGAGTGATACGTGATACGTATCTGGCTTGACACACTTTTACGAGCCCTGTTCAAACATTGCGGTGTTTTACAACTCTTAGATCCCTGAGAAGAATTCTTAGACTTCACTGAAGTAATTATCTTCAAGATTTTGCGTTATCAACTTATTACAAATGATTAGTATGATTAGTATGATTACTCTCTAACAAGATCTGCAATGTCTTCAGTATAATAAAGGATGGTCTTACTAAAGCGTTTAAGCACTCGTTCCTTTTTTATGTTTTTAGTATGCATAGTCATGCCTACTTACTAAGTTTTATAACCGACAATTACACCGGGGTCGTGTAATTTTTTTCTGAAAATAGTAAAATCATTACCGTGCCTAAAACAATAATGTTGACTAACTTTGATAATTAATATAAAACAGACACGCAAAATGAATAAAAGGGCCTTTAGATATTACTCACAGCAACACAATTATGATAAAACACATTTTGTAAACTGATGAACAACCAGAAATACTTTGGACTAATGCCTCTGTGGGGACTGTAAAAAGCATTGAAAAAACCATTACGCACCGTATTTATGGAGCCTAACGCGACATAATTAGGTATAAATTATACGAACATACTATAGATATAAGTACTATGGTGTATTATAGTATTACACATAGGTAAACTCATTTCCCAAGTACGGTGGGGATGACACTCCCGAGGGTACTTAATGAAAAGATCTTAATGCTGGAGTTTATCCACCATCTCCATACATTTAGGGACCACTACAGAAGTACCTTCACAAAACTCCTATAATATATTATTATTTTCTACTAGGTAATCAAACAATCTGAATAGTGCCAACATTCACAAATTTTTGTAGAAACCCGAATTTGTGCTTAGCGACACTTGTTTCCAAAATTCCAACACACGCTGCGCAATTAACGATAAATTAATCATAAATCACACAAGTAAGCAAGAGTTGAGCTTTCTCAGCCAATTTTCGCGTGTTCAGTTTAACTGTGTAACGTCGCTCGACTGCCACTTGCTTTAACTTTACGCGCAAATTATATGTAATTAATTTATATGCATCCTCTAAACAAATAGTGAACCGCTAAATAAACAAAGTTAATCCACTCGGAAAATAAACTAAGTAACTGCTGAGCGAGCAGTGGCGAGAGAGGGACCAGATACTCGCAACAGTAGCCGGGAAACACCTAGAACATAATTATTGTTTGGTTTTATTGGTGATGAAATTATTTACACAATGTAAAGCGCTTGCTGGGGTTAGAACCCACGACCTACAACTCGTAAGCCAAGGCCGTTACCACTGGGCCACCACTGCTCTTACCAATCAATATCAAGTCATTATTAAACCCGTTCAGAAAAAATTGCCCCGAATATTTTTCCAGTTAAGCATTAGAATCCCTGTGTAATATAGCGAAAAAGCATAAATAAACCATTAATATAATTTTATAGATAAAAAATATGACTTAAATTCGCTGTTGTGATCTTAATAAGAAAGGGAACCCTCGAAATACTAACCAACTCACACTGGAACGGTTTTATTACTGTGCTACCTACGCGAGGCTCAGAATTACACAACACAAATCACTTGGGATTTTGGGATATATTAGAAATCCCAACAATTTTACAATCTTGCGACCCTTTGAGACCACAATAATTTAAACGAACCCCTGTGCTAATAATAGATAACTTGGCTAAAAACTATATACTTCATTGAGTTTGACATACGTGTTAGAAAAGGTCGGGTTCCTGTTGAGTACCTGTTGATGATGTAGCGACCGGCTGACACGAATAAAAGGATCGATTAACTTCTATTTTTACTCATGGTCGTGCGGGGCGCTAGCTTAACGCTCTGCTGCCTGGGCTCTGATAAACAAAGGACACCGGGAACGTAGGACGTCCAACAGCATTTTCATGTTCGCGCAATGTCTCATCGTAACAACAACATTAATCATTGATTGTTCAGGATTTATTGTCGAAAATAGTAGCGTGCGATCCCCACATGAGCACTGTCAGTATTTATCTGCCTTCTATTTTGTTCTTATATTCAGGTTTCCAGGGTTTAAAGGTCCATTAACGCCGTCTACAAGAAAGACCTTTTTGTCTCTTGCCGATACTGTCCCCCTGCTGGGCAAAGGCCTCGCCGAAGTCCTTGCAGGCACTTTTTCCTGCACCATTCCGAACAAGTGCGTTATTGTTACAAAATATCGTTTTGAAACCCAAATATCAAATAACGATGATTGCCTCCTTTGAAATCTCTGACCTAATTTTCTATTAAAATCAATACATCCAACTTTGTTACTTATGGTTGAATTAAATAGTTATCATAAATGTGTGTACGTGCGTGTCGATTCGTATGTTTCATTTAGGGATTTTTGTGATTTTTCGGTTCATCCTGTCTTATAAAACCTACGAACAAATTAATGACTGCCTTTTTGATACGTGTGTAAAGCAACAGCATTCGTATTAGTGACACCGGTTAAACACAATCTCGATCCTAAATAAATTATGCAAAGTACGTTAATGTAAACTGTTAAAATCCAAATGAAATAATCACTGCATAAGTTAACAAAGTGACTGGCATAGAATCACCCTAACGGTTAGGGTAATTCTGCGCCAGTCACTTTTGGTTAGGGCCTAACCAAAAGAAAGTACCGATAAATGACAAATTCTGTTGTAAAGAATGATTTCTTTATTATATTTATTGCATAAAATATAATATATATCGCATCAATTCACTCATTATGTCTTCAACAAAGAGTACCGTTCCCATCAACAGTTAACACTTTCTTATAACCTGAAACCCTTCCAACTTCCAATCCAACATCATCTGGTCAAGAAGGTTAACAATGAAAGAAATCACAGTAGAACAGTGACCTAGTTAGTAATGGGCATTTAAGTACAGTTTCCTGGCAATGGCATTTTGTAGGTACTTTAAAAACCGTGGTCAGAAAAACGTTAAACACCATGCTACACATGTTACATCACACGCATTTTTCAATTCTGTGTACATAACAGGCCTAATTTCAACTAGTATGATGATGCGATAAAAGAAGCCTTTAATTTCATAGCATTGTGTGTGAGTACGTCTGTATTCATGTTCTGGGAAATGAGCCGTTTTATTCACTATAGTGTTCGTTGCGTCGGTGTCGACCGGTTACTGTTGCGGACTGCGGTGCGCTGTGGCGATGGCGTGCCGTTTGTGGACTGCGGTCAAACTGCACGCATACTTCAACAACGACAACGGACTCGCTGAAAGAGTAGAGCAGCAACATTTAGAAGGACTAAAACACTGTCCATTCTTTGTGACTCAGCTCATTTGAATCCACCAAACGGAAGTACAATCTCGCTTTGCAATGCAATCAACATGGCCAGATTATAGCAGCTTCTGAGTTTCTGACCCCGATGAATCGTTTTACAATCGACTATTTACATTGCTGAGCCAGAAGTTTACAGTTAATTACTGAATAAACGAGTACAATTTGTTCTGGAAAAGCAGAGCTCAACTGCTGCTCATAAATTGTGGATGGGCTGCAAATATGTAAACTGAGGAGCAGATAAAATGCAACTACTTTACGTAAATGAGGCAACAAAATTACCTTGTATTCTGTCCGTATCTACCGTACGCTACTCCTTGAAAACGGCACTTGAAAGTCTTCGTTATAAAGGAACCTAAAGCTAATCGAAGGGTTTCCCGTACATTGACGTATGAGTAGATACATGCTCGCAGTCTATATGACCGGCGTTTGTGGTACAAGCTTAGGTTACCGCTTGTTATTACAACTGAGCGTCAAAAAACAGGAAAATAACTAGGTACCTATTCCGAATTGGTATAATAGTCTGAAACGATAACAATTTTAATTGTAGCATTGATTGAATGCGACATTGTGGTTATAAAATGTATTATAATTTTGTAAATACATTTAATTTTTATAACTAAGTACTCCTTAAACATTTTATGATAATAGGCTATTGAAAGTTTTTTCCTTGTGGTTTGATTTCCTCTTAATTTAAATATTTCAGCGAAATATTAACATTAACAGAACTAATTAAATTAAATTAAAAATTTATAATAATAAATTGTACGCAATTTATGTTTGACTATCGAGTTTTTTTCTTCTCGAGTTGACACTCGAGAAGATGAGATGACTCTCATCATATATTTTTTTCGTGCAATCAGCTTTCTTATTATGATTAAACGAAATCACCTGAATTCAGGTAAATAAAAATCCTTTAGTATCGAATGTCGCTTATTAGTATGTTAGTAGTCGCTGGCTTCAAGTAAACGTGCCATAGGTGTGAGTCACGTAACGGAAACGGTTCTTTCGATATTGATGTCTCAGCTTGATGCGTTCCCATGTTTTACTTTTACATAACCTCACTTCTTACTTTGCGAAGTAGATGAACAACTGTAATATTGAATACTTTTTATTACTGTTTATATTACAAATCCCTTTATTGGCAAACATCTGCGCATTCGAGATACCCGAGCGGAGTACGTAAATTAAACTTAGCTAAACGAGCATTTTATTCTTTATGAAAACTCTTAAAAACCTTCTGCTAGCGAATGGGAATACTTTTATTTTATTGTGATCTAAAAAATGGAATGCTCCCTTAAATAACTGATATTGATATCGTTTTGCCTGCTAAAAATAAAGTACTGTAAGAGTTCTTTGGAAATTCGATAAGTGAACTTAGTTATCTAAGTACATTTATCTAGTTTAGTTTTTAAAAAACTCTTTGGGACAAAGCGAAGGCTCTCGAATGCAAGCACTTATGTAGTAGGTACCTATATTTTCTGTACCGATACCCGCACCAGGCAATGACGGCGATGCATACAAATTAGACCATTTATGTGCAATATGATTTGACATTCTAGTGCCTTGGTGATGTTCGATGTTGGTCGTTTGACCTACACGTTAGTTGCTCTACTTGCTCTGTCAGTTATAAATGAATAGTTACCCTAATTTGTATTCATGTACCTACCTATGTAGATTACTTCGATTAGACACGCTATAATTTGCCGAGTTCTTAAGTAAAACGACATGAACAATTATTAAATTTCAGGCTACGTGTAATTCGATTTTGTTTTCACACCCATGAATTTTGTTTAACAAATTAATTATGTACTTATAATGTATACGTATCCAGTAGCAGATAGGTAGCATCTATTGGCACATTCGTTATTTCGATTATTAGATACAAACATGATTTTAGAAAAGTTAGTTTTCACTTTGCGATTGATAGATAAGCCAAAGAAAATTGTGTGCTAACCGTTTCAATGACCTACCTAGTAAAGGTGGGCGTATCTTATCAGTTTATCAACTTAGATATTGCCAAATTAAGATAGACGAGTGCATATACATATAGCCTCTTTTATAGAGTGACACGTAAGTAAACCAATTAAAATGGGAGATTACTTCTCAGTTTCTCACTGATATTCATAGACGTTATCTTAAGTCCTTGAACTAGATTTCAGAGGAGGTACCTACCTTATTCATCTCGTCTGCCTCTCCTCTCTGTCCTCAGTCCTGTGTAACTTCGTAACTAACCTTACTTTTGTATGCCCATGGCTATTATCTAGTCTTCTTTTTTGTGAAGCCCCGGCACTACTGTATTTCAAACTTTTCTTGTTGGCCCAAAACTTCGCCACTTCCACAGCGTCGTCGGTGGCAGCGCAAAAGTCACTCTTGACAGCATGTTTTGGGTCACAGAGGGCAGGTTAGGAGGTGGAGCATAGTTTGCGACATAGTTCCTCCCTGCTGCCGTTCCGTCGAGTGCCGTTCCGCCCCACTTTACCAGGTTGGAGTTACATCTTCCCACATGAGTGTCCGGAGACCAGCCCCGGATCTAGAATGTTTTCGAGGCGGGGCAAAACCTGCTGCCAGCAGCAGCACGAATCTTTTTTGAATCGCGATTTTTTGTTTTTTCTTATAAGCTGCTTTTTTGCACGACTCTTAATGCGAAGCATTAGAGTGTGCTCTACGATCGAAAAAAATTTTTTGCCCCATTTCTGCAACTGTTATTATTGTTACACTCCTGCTAGTACACAGAACCTACTTAATTTATATACCATTGTATAGATGATTAAATGGAGATCAATACTGTACTTATTACCAATTGATTTAATGCAAGAGAAATGAAAAAAAACATCAAAATAGTTGAAAAAAAATTCCTGTCCGTCAATTTATGAAGCTTCAAAACATTGTAGCTTGCGATAAAATCAATTAATTGAGTCAATTTTTTTTTTAATACATTGGTTTCGGCCATAAAAGGAACCCTATTGAAAATGGCTCTTTTATTCAAAGTACATAGTTTAATTATAATTTATAAAATACTAACTAAAATATAATATCTTTATCTAAATATTTTCAACCTTGGCTCATCGTGTTGCCTAGCAACCCACAACGTAAATATCTAAATAAATAGTCTTTGACATTACGTAAGGATTGCGAGGTTAGAAATTTACCCATATTGATGGGTAAAACAGCAGTCAAAACATACTTCATGAAAAGTGATAAATTGTTAATTTTTGTTAGAAACTATGTTTTGAATTTCTTTTTCGTTTATGAATGTGGTATGAGGCGTGCACTTTTGGAATTTCCAAACTATTTTAAATATACTAGTATAATACTTGTACTTGTCAGACATTTATTTAAATTAGGCTAGGACAGGATAGGGTTTGAAATTAGTAGTGAGATTACAATTTTACTGTTCGAGCCATACTCGTATTAACCTGATGTGCGGTTCAATTTTCGATTTGAATGCAAGAGCAGCGAAGCGAGCGCGAAAATTTTAGCACTCTGCCTGAGATAAACTAGATTTTCTTTTGCTTTAGGAGTTACTAGGCTGCAAGAGCGAGCAGAGCAAGCTCAAAATTTTTGGCATTATAAACATATTACTCAAAATCGATCGAAAATGCGCCAATCCAACAGGGGCGCCAAAACTGTGTTTAAAATTAATGGAAGTCGTGTCGCCTTTGCACATACAGGTGTCGACGCGGGACGCCCAGCTACCCGAATACGCAACGTAACTCAACGAGTTCTTTGTAGAACTGCTGCTTGGCACAACCCTCTCACACCGTTTGATGACCTATACCTACGCTAATCAGTGATTTCCTTAGTACACCTCCCGCAGGGAAGGATTATAAGTGCTGCGCATCTCATTTATTGGCGCCCCAAAATGCTGGTGCCCGGGACACGTGCCCCGTTTCCCCCCCCCCCCCCCTAGATCCGGGGCTGCCGGAGACTGTCTATGGACTACCAAGTGGAACTTCGTGTTCCACTTGGGTGACTGCAGGGAGATGCTTCTTTGGTGATAGATAATAAGAGGTAGGAGGGGGAAGAGTATCCTGCCACTGGCTGCCACAGTTTGCAACGTACGTCGGACGGGTTTCCATTTCTAGTTATAGTAACTATGATTTGAGCCTTCAAATAAAAAATGAGCAGGAACAATTCGTAGGAAGAAATACATTCATTGCCAGAAATGCTCGTGCTATAAATTTATAAATCATGCCGCATTTACTTAAACAATGCTATATTAACTTAAAACCTGATATTTTATTATATATGACTCAAAACTTCAACCTCACTGTTTAAATTATGTTACGCATTTACTTAGAGAGCCAAACTCAGTAAGCGTTATTTTACTTATTCCACCCCTTACGCGTTATTAGATTTAAATAACGACCGATATTCAAGCGGCAGTCCAACTTAAAGTTTGTTGGAGAACGTATTAAAAGTTTGTTTGAAAGCATTTAGCAAAAGCAAAGTCGAATGTATGTACCTACATTGTATTCAATTATACAAAGGAGACTGACGTGACGTCTGAAATATTAAGTCGTGAAATATAAAAATACATTCTTTTTACACGACTGCCCAAAAAGGAGTGTAATGTGTTCAGGGTTCATGATGTATGTGAGTTTCTTTGTTCCACCATAACTTTTAAATGCCTGAACAGATTTGGATGTATGAGGTATCGTTAGAATCCTTATATCATCCCGAGTGACATAGGCTATATTTTATTTGATTTTTTTTTTTTTAAATACTTGTAGTGGCAGTATGGGCAAACTTAAAAAAAAAAAAAAAACTTAGACATTTATTTACAATATGGGTATCTAATTTAAAGCCTTGATTAGCACATTCCAAAACTATATAATTTATTGGCATACATTTTACTTAACTAGGGAGTAAATGCAAAGCAAACATAATTCATCTTTGGCTGCAAATCAGTAGCACTGCGAATGTCTAAATGATTGAATGGTTTCGTAAATGAATGCGTTATTATTATTTAAAAAAAAAAACGATAGTAAAACTTGTCACTAAAATGTATAAAATAAACCTCTTAGATTAAAAGGGGGACCTCTTAGATTAAAAAGTGTTCCACGGAACAGTCCCCCGACTGCAGTAACAATTTAGATTTCAGATTAACTAATACAGCTTGTTTTTTACTTTTGAGTTCGTTTTTGGCAGGGCAGTTGTGTTTTTTAATTATTTAAATTATTTATTTTTATTAAAGTTTGTATCAAAAGTATGCACTTGAAAATTAAACGATTTATAATATCTAGAGAGATACAGGCTGACACTGCAAGATGTTTTCCATCATAAAAATGTATTTTTGTCTGCCAATAAATATGTTTCTTCTTTATGAATGATACAAAAACATTCAACAGCACGAATAACAACACCAACATAACCCTCACATTTTTGCTAACAAAAATAATCACTTACTTCCGTAACGCATCATAAACATAACAATTTTTACCTAGACGTTTCATCTCTGCGTCACGGTGGTCGCTGGCTCGGTATCAATTAACCTATTGTGTATATTTCCTACTTATCTCCGAGAAATGTTTTGGTAAACTTTTAACTGTTCCCGTTTAGTAAAAGGCTAATGTACGCTAACTTCAACCGTCGGTATGATGCTCAACACGTGTTGACTGGTTGGTAACTGGGTCAGTCACTGCAGTCAATCAAGAGCCGCGTAAAAAATAAACAAATTCACTGTTTCTTATTATTGCATCACAAGAACATGTTCAACATTATGATTGTGAATTAACTTTGTACATGAAAGGATGTTCTTTTGTTATGGGCGAAGGCTTTTCCTACACAAGAGGAGGCATTCACAGGACATGAAAATGCGTTAAAAGTCATCACTCTGCCTGTCCACTGGAGCGCAGAGGAGAGGAGAGGAGCGGAGATGTGCTAATATTAACCAATAGAATCTATACTCCGCTCCAAAGATGCTATTCTATTGGTTATTAATGGCACATCTCCGCTCCTCTCTTCTCCTCTCCACTCCAGTGGACAGGCAGCCTAACTCTTTATTATTTCAAACCTCATTATAAATTCACTGAACGTCCAAAATTGTTAACAAATGCTTACACGATTGTCAACGACTTACTAACTTATTAGTAGTCCCTACAATACCACCATAATGTTCAACATGCGTATGCCTCCGTATTGAAACGGAAGTCTGGATTGCTCAAAACTATCTTTTATCAAACCTAACTATGAGTAAATACTAGGGGTTATTGGAACGCAAAAGGATTTGCCGAAATTTATACGTGGCCAGCTTAATGATCCCACAGAGACAATTACTAACGAAAAGGGTCCAGAATAGAGGTCAACAATATGTTACAATCAATGTTAAATAAGTGTCATCTATAAGGATTTTACTGTTATTAGTATTGACGTGAAAAACTGCTTCCAACTTTTATCTTCGAACAAAGACAAGGCTCCAGATACACCGTATTTTCGGAGCTTACTAACACCGATCTGTCAACGGCTTATTCGACGTGTTTAGTACCGATTTATTTCTTTCTCCTAGTTACTCTAATCGTGGTGTAGTATTTTTATCCATCTGTTTTATCGTGAGTTCCCATTACTATTTCGACCGAGGAGTAGGTTACCTCGGTTAAAATATGTGTGTAAGTGCAGGAATTTATGTGAGCCAGTTATTCTTAAATATACTGATGGGGATGAAACAATTTTTATTTTGTTTTTTATTTTTTTAACCAAATTAACTTTAGAATAAGGTAGACTTGATCATTAATGTTTTTAAACGATAGGATTATAGCACCAAACAGCGCATTAGTAGGTACTTATTGTATTATACACTCGTTTTGGGGCTGTGATAAGAATTCCGTTTTCTTACCATGACGTCAAAAAGACCTCTTTTAGTCACCATTAGGATCTCTTTGTTGTCCGTCAGTACGGCTTCGCTGGAGGGTTCGTTATATCGGGTAGGTACGCCTTTAGTTTTGTTCTCGGCTCTCGGTGATAATGACAACAAAACTGAAATTAGGTCTGTAATACGTCCTCGAAACAAGGGAACCAGCTTTAATCAAGACAACCACTCATGAAATGTTTAAGAATACCCGCGGGAGCGTAAAAACAGAACATCCAACTTTTGACGCAAATGTTATCTCATAGCAGACGCTATCTGGTTCATCCACCCGAAAAGAGCGATATTTTAATTCAATAATTGTATTTGTTAATAAAATTTCTAAGCTTTATAAATGCCATTATGTAAAAGGTTTCGAAATTGGATTCATGAGTTGTTCCGCAACGAGCTTCGACCATCCGCAGTAGCGATTTGATGGGGAGATAAATTCGGTCAATGAGCAACACGCCTCCCACAATATTGCTCAGGCTGGTTCAAATATAAAGAACCGGCCAAGTGCGTGTCGGACCACGCATAATGAAGGGTTCCGTAGTTGGAATGAATTTATCCCAAATACAAACTCATCATTGTAGTTGGTCAATTATTACTGGTTAACTTGTAGAGCCTACTTAGCTGTGATAGTTTTTCTTTTAATTTCGTTATACCTTAATATACAGGGTGGGAGGGACATCGACGCGAAGCCTGTTACCATGGGTTCAGTACATGATTCTGAAATTCATGATTCTCAGTACATGATGTTGATTTTTTTATAAATAACCGACGAACAATTGCAACTCAGGGGGGTTCAGAATCTGTACTGAATCCATGGTAACAGGCTTCGCGTAGATGTCCCTGCCACCCTGTATACTACTGCTGTGATTTTTTTCACATATCTAGAACCAACCATTTAGCTGGCACTTGACACAAAATATTTCGCAAACGGATTCTTGAATCCAAAAAGGGTTTTCAAACTCACAATATTTTTGAACGACCTTTCCGACGACACCACACACACCATGGGATAGACGAGAGAGAAAAAAACTTCCCACTTTACGGGCAGGGGAGGAACCGCCAAAACACTTTTGTTCGTCTTTTTGTTTTCCCACTTTGCCGGCGATTCATATGATATACCCATGCCCATAGAAATATAAATAACAGGAGAAGTGGCATGGGGGCGTGTCAGTGTCCGCGCGTCATGATCACGTTGCTCCTGTTCTCGGCAAATGGCCGTCTCCGCGAACTAGTGTGCTTTCGACCGCGATCGTGATAAAATTTAAGAATACCGTGTTGTTCAGTGGTTTCTTGTAAAAATCGAAGCCAAACTAGAAACTTTATAAATCATAGAACCACCTAAAATATATCAGCACAAGTATTTGACTCTATTTGTGTTGAAAATCAAGAAAAACAACAAATCGTAAAATATTTCTCGCCTTTACTACGTAATTTTTTTTTTAACATATCACAGCGACTGTACTATTTTTGCAGTAAATACATTGCGTCTTAACCACTACCTAAAGTACGTCGCTAACTGACTCGACACGCAATGTAAAAATCACAAAACGATACTTCACATATGCGGTTGCATCGCGTAGTACGGCCGCTGTGTCCTGCGCCGAGCTAGTGATGCGGTTGTGCAGATCCACTAACGTAGGTTATCGACTACAATGTCGTTTATCGTATGAATTTATATTACTATTAAAGTTTATTCTTCAATTTGTCAACAGTTATAGCTTGGTTGGAAAACCGATGTGAAATCTTGTTTTATACTCATTTAGATTTTCTTATAATGTTGAAATTTTTTGTTTTACTTAATTTTTTTTTTTTTAGCTGGGTATTGTTTATTTATATCATCTTTATTATATGTATATCGTTTTTTTTATTAAGTATTAGTTTTCAAGTACTCCCAAAATTTTTAATACGATATTAAATGGGAGAATCGATAAATATCCTTTTTAGTCAATCACTAGCGTATATGTAAAATAAATGGCTTTTGCACAGCACAACGATAGCGATCGATGTATTCGTGTGAGTGAGTTGTACGGTGCATGGTAAATGCACGCTGTGTTTGATGGGATAAGGTTTATAATTGATTGTATAGTACATTCTGATTTTGAAACGAAATGTGTGAGTATGACTTCGTGTCTATTGGGTTTACTGATGTGCATGTGTAGTTGTGGCGCTGTGGAAGGGAGGACTTGGAGACATTAGGTTTCGATACATTTTCAACTACCGGGCATATCTCCTTCTTTCTTATATCTATGCCCATGCCAAATGACAGTTTTCTAGTACTGACAGTCTCTGAGCTAAGCCGCGGACAGACGGACAGATGGACATGGCGAAACTATAAGGGTTTGTTGACGACTACGGAACCCTAAAAATAGAATCGGAATTTCTTGGTTCACAGATTCACACACAAAGCTGATAAGTTTTTACGGCTATTACCTAGGCATTATGTTTTAAACGTTTACTGACCTAGCTAAATTAATTGGGTTCTTGGTTGGTTCGCACCAATTTATTCGCCGGAAACGGACGAATCGTCACTTTTAAGTTATATTATATTTTTAACCGACTTCCAAAAAGGAGGAGGTTCTATGTTCGACTTTATGTATGTTTTTTTTTTATGTATGTTCACCGATATCTCCGCTAATAAATTGTGGACCGATTTTGAAAATTATTTTTTTGTTTGAAAGGGTAAGCTCACGAGGTGGTCTCATATAAATTTGCTTAGATAGTTTTTGAGTTAGCTTCAATAATACATATTTTTCCCACTTAGTTTATATGGACGATATGATGATAACTTCCTGTCACTGTTATTTATTGCAGTTAGTGGTATTGGATATTGTGTGGGGTAGGTACCACAACTAAAAAGTGAAAAATAAAAACTTTTTACAAAAAAAATTAAAACCGACTTCCAATAAAAACCACTACAAAGTGAAAAATAACTTTAATTTCGGAAGTCGGTGGCAAAAAACGAAAATTAAAAAACAAAGACACCGACTTCCGAAATTAAAGTTATTTTTCACTTTGTAGTGGTTTTTTTTGGAAGTCGGTTTTATTTTTTTTTGTAAAAAGTTTTTATCTGTAAGTAAGTGGGTTCGCACTTTCGCACGAAGTTAATTTATTAGTGGGCGAATCGACAACTCAAGAAATACGTATTAGGCAATAATACGCAATAGGCATACTAAAGTGAAGAAAAAGTACACTAAATTTACTGCATAGAATTCCAAATTCCAATCGTTTCGGGCGAGAAAATTCGTACGAATCGACCATTAATTAAGCCAATTAATTACTTATTAAACAATACAGTTCTGTTCTGATTTGACAAAATTCTTGAAACTGTTTTTCTTCTTGCAGTACAAATGCAGCCACCGCGGTTTAGTATGCAGCCTTCATCTTCGAATAGTATAGTCAGAGAAGGAACAACAAAAATCTTACAGTGTTCTGCTATGGGTAAGTTAATTTATTCCTTGGCGTCACAGTACTATAGCAAACTCGTATATGTACTCACCAAAGCCCGATAAACGTGGCCCTAGCGTAAATAATTATGTTGTTTCGCTTATCATGGGTTATCATGCTACACTATAAAGGGGACTTGCTTCTTCGGCCGGTCTGGTACGTGTAAGCGCGAGTCTATAACGCAAAAGTCTTATACAAGGTGTTCCTTTTAATATCCCATATAGATCTCTAGGGTATTAATGAGACCATGTCAAATAATAGACTGGCGAATTACTTACATTTTTTTTTGTCACTATTATTCGCCAAAGTCACGATTATTTATGTAAAACACGCTTACGTCAAATATGAAAAAAAAAAAAAACAGATTCAGATCATTAAGAGTTATGGGATATCAAAAGGAACACCTTGTTTACATAGTATAATTTTAAATCAGAACAAAAAATGTTATCCTTGTCCTAAAGTAATTAAAAAACTTAGAACTCCCTGAACAATATAATTTTGCACATTTTAGGCATACCACAACCAATGTACAGATGGTCCAGAAACGGTGTACCGCTCAGTGAATATTCATCAGAGTCGTTTTATAAGATTCATAATACCCAGCGGCAGGATGCCGGAGCATACCAGTGTATAGCGAAAAATGACGTCGGAGCAATATTCAGCGAAAAGAACAACATTGTCGTCGCGTGTAAGTAAACTTTCATACGTCTCTTTGTACTTTCATGTGTCTCTTTGTTGTGTAGGCGGAATAATCTTGGAGAAAAAATATGTCTACCGTCCTGGAAACAACTATTTTGTATAAAAAAGAGGTTTGTTAGTCTGCCCATAAACATCTGTATGCTAAATTTTCTGTATTCTAGAATAATATTATTTAAGCTCAATACTCAATTGTTTAGGAAATCTTTGTTTTCAGATATGGGTGTATTTGAACCTATTGCTGAAACGGTAATAACTGCTGAATCTGGTAGAGCGGCAATAATAGCCTTTCCCCAGATAGAATCTGAACCGCCACCGTCGGTCATATGGCAGGACGAGAATGGCGCTCTACGATATGATCAAAAATACGCTGTCACTGACAAACATGAACTCGTCATACTTTGTACTTCACACGAGGATGAGAAAGCATACAGGTTAAATTCTATCATAGTCTCAGTTGTGCCATTGGTTCCAAATTTTATTAATCACTGAAGAAAGTGATTATTTAAATAATCTTATATTTCAGAGTACGTGCCATAAATACACAGCTAGGAAAAGAAGAAAACAGTCCTTACATACAACTTAACGTTTTTGGAAATGATAGCAAAGAAATACCACCAGAAATAATTATAAAACCAGAAGACACGAAAATAGTAAAAGGGCAAGAATACACGAGTTTATATTGTATTGCAAACGCTAGGCCTCTGCATGAATTAGAAACCTTATGGTTTAAAGATGGGATTATGATTGACTTAGCTGGCGTCACATTCGATCTGAACGACCAGTGGAATAGAACCCTTACTCTTATATCAGCTAATCTAACGCACACTGGACAGTATACATGCCAAGCCAGATTAAAAACAGGAGGGTACGCCACTGACTCAGCTTCTGCTTTTGTCACGGTGCTAGAGAAACCAGTGTTCCTATCCAATTTAAAATCCGAAACATTTGGAGAATTTGGAAGTACTATAGTTCTGGACTGCAATGTTCAGGGTATTCCTTTGCCTAGTATTACTTGGTACAAAGACGCTAAAAAGATCGCGAGTGTCGGTGCTGGCGCTGAAGAATCTGATAACCCAGATGTTGACGACGGCGGTGGCAGATACCGGGTGGAAGTGGACCGCTCACTCGTCATTAACCACCTAAAAATGGAAGATACTGGCATATACCAGTGCATTGCCAGCAACGAAGCAGGAGAATCTTCTATTTACACATGGCTAAAGATAAAAAGTAAGTGGGATCACAAACAACATTTTTTTAAACGCCTTGACAGTTACTGTGGTATTAAAACTTGCATACGAGATTGTTAAAAGTTAAACAATGCATGTGAACCGATGTTTAGATGTTTAAAAAAATATGTAAATTGATAATTATTATTTGTTTCTGGAATTCGTTCTCCGGCGCGTAATGCGAGTCTACTAATCCGTCAAGCTCTGTATGTCTCAGGGTCGTTGTCATATTGTATGTGTGTATTTAGGCAAAATAACAATACTGACTAATTAACGTATGCCACTATCGTGCAGTGAAGGACAATAGGCGGCTTCCGCGAAGTCACATGAAGTTAATAAGAATGAGGACCTCCGATAAAAAAGCAAAAACGTTCAGATTTGACACCGGCAGTAAGAATTACTTGTTGTCATTTTACAACTCACTTATAGCATCTTAGATGATTTTCTTTTTCAGCACAGAGTGATGATTGCTTTATGTACCAATTTTTTTATTCCCTTGCCTAAGATGACATGCAATATTTTAATTACTTACTTACATTTTTTTTATTTGATTTGGTCTTAGATTATACTGATTTATTAGAAACATTCCTGCATTAAAAGATTAATGCGTAATCCGTAGATAGATCATAGATAATTATTAATATATTAAACAATGTAGATTAGTTTTAAATTTCTAAGCCACTTTTATTGAGCTATGTATTAGCATGTCAATTTGAATAACTAAAAAAATCAATATCAGATCATTTTCTAAGACACGTAAATAACTAACTCGGGTGGAGGAGATGTAGGTAACATTCCTACTTTTATGTGGTAAGGTGCGTGTAAAACGCAAGAATTTACACACATCCTTCTAAAAAATTCATTCATTCCCAGCAAAATTATAGTGGGCCACGAGACACCTGTGCGGTTTACTAAGTGTCGGCGCTCAATATTGACCATTTAAAGTTATGGTGTTTATACCTATTTCACCATGAAATTAATAAATGCCCAAATGATTTCATGCAGATTTCCTTTTTTTGTAAATTAACTGATCTGAGCAATGTTAGAACAATTGACGACAAATAAATATTGTATTTTATTATTGGCAGCATGTATATTGTTATTATTATTTAGAAAATCACAATATTAAATTATATTGATCACATCAAATATTAAATTACTTTATATATTTATTAAAATATAATCGCATGCGCTTTTTACATAGAGCCTCGTCTCTATGTCACTGATTTTGTGTGTTATACTAACATTAGTTATAACAGATTTCGTACATTGTTGAAATAACCCGCTAGTTCGGCTCGTGTTCTAACCGTGTGCGTGTGGCTTGTAGCGTCCCCGCCCATAATGCAGACTCCGCCGAACAACCTCACCGTGCTGGACGGCAAGGACGCCACCGTCACGTGCCGCGCCGTCGGAGCTCCCACCCCCAACGTAACCTGGTATTTTAATGGTTAGTAATTAGGACACTTCTGTCATCTGTTTATACTGTGAACTAAACGTAAGCCCTTTACCGGAAGAAATATATGTACTGGCAGACTATGAGTAATCTCTTTTTGTTAAATTACAATTTAGTAATTAAAATAATAATATATACTCTTGAAATATTAAAATCTTTTACATAGAATTACTTGAAAACTGTGTAGCTAAAGGAAACCTGTAGACAAAAAGAGCAAGAGGTCCCTATTCTGCAATAATTTACTATACTTATTTTTATTTTTTTATTCCACAACTGTTACAGATTCTATAATCATAAACTTATCGGCAAGACTACAAGCACTCGAAGAAGGAGACCTGCTAATCACAAGTACTACAACCGCCGATAGTGGGAAATATACCTGCGTACGATCAAACGATGCTGGGAACGTATCTGGAGAGGCTTATCTTACTGTACTAGGTGATTACCTCATCTGTTATGCCTACGTGTAATTTTTTATTTTTTATATAATTCCATTTCGTGTCAAGACATTCTCGTTAATAGTTCATTTGTAATATTCCCGTAATTGATAAGTTATAAATGGCGGAGGTAGCCGATAAGATTGGATTTATCGACACTTTGATATCATCAATATTTACTTTACTTTCAGTTAAGATGTTATGGTATTATATTATTATATCGCTATCATGATTGTTATCACCGCTGCATGGTTGAGACATCATATTTTTATAAACTAGTTCAGTCTAATTAATATAGGTCATGACGAATCGTACGAATCACTGGACTGAACTGGCTGAACAAATTGTTTGAGAATTCGTTATGTATGGTATTTCGCCGATATTAACTTAGCATTTCTGTGGTTTATTTATTTACCTTTTACCATCTGGCAACGTTTGCTGGTTTCGGCTCACCTGAAAGGATTTACTAGTCTACATCATGTAGTTTAGATTATACTCTACTGAAGCCAAGGATAAAAGTGCAAGCGATCCCGGATTCGCGCGGCATTCGATGGCAGATCCACTACCCACTGTAGTGGATTTATGGGTACGAGTCCGCCGTATTCCACGGGTTTTCACTGGGAGGAGACTACCAATTTTTCAAGAAAATATAAAGCAGTTGGTCATTACACGACTCCGGTTAACCATATTTTTTCCTAATATAAAGTACTAGCTGCTGAGGAGCTCGTGGCTAAGTAATAACAGCCGCACGGGTCAATCCATAAGGTTAAGCTACGCTTGCCAGTGTTGGTCTGTGGATGGGTGACCATCTTTACATATTCTCGGTATGTAAAGAAGTAAAGATCACCCATCCACATCCCCTCCTCCGTGCCTCGAAAAGCACGTTAAGCCGTTGGTCCCGGCTGTCATTCGTGGGTCTTTGACAGTCGTTACGGGTCGTCAGAAGCCCGAAAGTCTGACAACCAGTCTTACCAAGGGGTATCGTATTACCCAATAACTGGGTTGTGGAGGTCAGATAGGCAGTCGCTCCATGTAAAATACTGATATTCAGCTGCATCCGGTTAGGCTGGAAGCCAACCCCAAGATAGTTGGGAAAAGGCTAGGAAGAATAATGATATAAATAAAATACTAGCTGCGCTCCGCGGTTTCACCTGCATAAGTCTCGATTCCGTAGAAATATCGGAATAAAAAGTATCATTTATCCTAACCCAGGTCATGGTCTACCCTTGTGCCAAATTTCATTCAAATCTGTTCAGCCGTTTTAGCGTGAAAGCGTAACAAACTCACTTCTGCATTTATAATATTAGTTAGTATAATTAGTAGTAATCACTGTATTTCCTTTGAATTCATACTTGAATAGCTCTATTACAAACTTTTTTTTTAACAAACAACTTCGGAGACAAAGGGTTGGGATATTCATTTTCTTAAACCATTTAGATAATATCTTCAAAATGAGGGGAAAGCCTCCGAGTGCACAAAAGATAACCCTTTTCAACGTCATTTTACTTGATGAGATAGAAAAGTATTTTTTCAGCCGATATTAGGACCGCTTTTGGTATTTGAAGGCAGTACATACCCCTTCTCTACAGGGTGTCAGGTACATCGACGCGAAGCCTGTTATAAAAAAGTGCAATACCTACACGGTCAAAATGTATGGAACAGCTTATTTTTTTTTTAATTACCGACGAAAAATTTCAACGCAGGGGGGTTCCGAATCATGATTGTACTGAATGAATGCATGGTATCAGGCTTCGCGTCGATGTCCCTGACACCCTGTATATCGAAATCTTTTTAAACCATCCTTAGCAGCGTAAAATGATACTGAGCTGGTATTTACATTTGAACTCTCAAAATGGAATTTCATAAAAATGCTGGTATTATTTCGGTTTTTGATACGGAACTTCTTTTTTCAGTGAGAACACAAATTATTGCTCCACCTGTGGATACACGAGTGTTATTGGGTCACACGGCAACGCTACAATGCAAAGTATCGAACGACCCGAATGTGAAGTACAATATTGATTGGTTCCACAACAAACAGTGAGTTGGGAAACATTTTTTATTATTGCATTGAATAAAAGCTGGTGACGTGTTAACTATATTATTGTTTTTTTTATAGGCCAATGACAGCTGGTACCCGCGTATGGGTGTCGGCTGATGGGGCGCTGCAAGTGCAGGCCGTGCGTGCGAGTGACGCGGGCGAGTACACGTGCGTAGTGACGTCGCCGGGCGGCAATCACACGCGCCATGCGGTTCTTTCCGTCATCGAGCTTCCGTTCGCTCCTACAAATGTACGGGCCTTTAGACTCGAAGCTACGTCACAGCGAGCTGTTAATGTCTCCTGGACTCCGGGCTTTGATGGAAACTCCCCTATACAAAAATTTATCGTACAACGACGTGTTGTTCCGGAATTTGGTAAGTTAAGCAGCCATCGCAGATGACCAGAAAACTACAAAAACATATGAACAAATATTTTTAATTCTCAATTATTTTGATCATAGGTCCTACACCTGACCCTTTGCTGAACTGGGTGACAGAGCCGATGAATGTATCGGCAAACCAGCGTTGGGTTCTGTTGACCAGTTTAAAGGCCGCTACATCGTATCAGTTCCGAGTATCAGCTGTTAACACCGTGGGAGAAGGTCCTGCTTCTGACCCAACTGATGTCTTGACATTGCCTCAGGAAGGTATGTAAAATGAATACCTAATAACATCCAAAAGAAAAATTTAAATCATTGTCTGAAAAACATTTGCACTGAGGAAACATTTCTTAGTCTTGCGTTCCATTTCCAATTCTCGTTGCCGGTAAAGTGACGACCTAAAGCAACATACCATTTTCTATACAACTAGCTTCTGCCCGCGATTTCTTTCGCGTGAAATTTCGGCCCCCGACCCACCGCGTCGCATCCCATCGCCCCCCCGCGCTATTACGTCGTTTTCGCTTAGCGTTATTTCAGACCTTTTTTTCTTTTAGCTCGGCTCCTAAGGGTCGTAGCGTGATGTTACATATAGTCATCCTCAAGAATTGGGCTATCCAATGCTAAAAGAATTTTTCAATTCCAACTGGTAGTTCTGGAGATTACCCCCTACATAAAAACTTACAAACAAAAATTATATTATACAGGGTGTTATTGGTTATATGTTGACAATCTATTAACGGGATCTAGGAGAGGTAATTTCCAACCAAATGACCCCTTTTGACTCATACGCAAATGTCAACAAATTTCCGAGTCATTTGACATTTTATATTAATATTTCATTCATTTTAAAATATTATATACTTATCAAATTACTCGAAAATGGTTGACATTGGCATAGGGGTCATCAGTGGTCATTTGGTTGCAAATGACCTCTCTTACATCCCCTTAACGGATTGCCGACGTTTAACCAATAACCCTGTATATTATACTAGCTTCTGCTCGCGACTTCGTCCGCGAGCCTACCTCAATAATTGGGCTATCCAATGAAAATGATTTTTCAAATCAGACTGATAGTTCCGGAGATTACCCCTACAAACAAACAAATTTTACCTGTTTCTAATATGATTATTATATTAAATTACTAGCTGCCCACCCCGGCTTCGCACGGGTAGCACCTACCTACTCTGCCCTACCTACCTACCCTACACTGCCCGACCTACCTACTTACCCTGCCCTAACTACCTACCCTACACTGCCTGACCTACCTACCTACCCTGCCCTACCTCCCTACCCTGCCCTACCTCCCTACCCTACCCTGCCCGAACAACGTACCTACCCTACCTACCTATCTACCCTACACTGCCCGACCTACCTACCTACCCCTATCTTCCTATCTACTTACCCTGCCCTACCTACCTACCCTACCTTACACCCTACCTTCACCTACCTATCCTAAGATCCTTCTCCTTACAATAACGAAAAAAGAATTAGTGAAATCGGTCCAGCCGTTCACGCGTGTTCAAATAGGGATTCATTTTAGGCCCTAAACTTTAGTGAGTGAGAGAGAGAAAGCTTATTGTGAGAGAACGACAGGAGACCGGCTTCGTTCTCATCCTTACTCTGTGCTGTTTACGGGATGAGAAGTGGCACTGGTAGACGCCTGACGGGAATAACTGATCAAATTATCGACCGCCAAGAGTAGAAAATTATAAAAGTACTAATATCGCTATTAAAAAATAGGGGTTGGTGGTAAAAGGGTGAAAATTTAGGGTTGTATGTATTTTTTAATGCCAAATCATAAAAAAATTACAATAAAAAAAATTGACCAAAAAAATTAAAATAAAAACTTGGGGTGGACCACCCTTATCACTTAGGGGTACGAAAAATAGTTTACATCCTATTCTCATACCTACCTAATATACACAAAAAATTTCATAAAAATCGGTGAAGCCGTTTCGGAGGAGTTTGGCAACAAACACCGTGACACGAGAATTTTATATATTAGATATAGTAAATATATATTAATGTAGTATAGATAAAAGAAAACTGAAGATCCATCATACACATGTCGTAGTCTTCTTCTTCCTAACCTTTTTCCCAATTATCTTGGGGTCGGCTTCCAGTCTTACCGGTTGCAGCTGAATACCAGTATTTTACATGGAGCGACTGCCTGTCTGACCTCCACAACCCAGTTACTGGGTAATACGATACCCCTTGGTAAGACTGGTGTCAGACTTTCGGGCTTCTGACGACTCGTAACGACTGTCAAAGATCCACAAATGACAGCCGGGACCAACGGCTTAACGTGCTTTCCGAGGCACGGAGGAGTCTCGGTATGTAAAGATGGTCACCCATCCACTGACCAACCCTGGCAAGCGTAGCTTAACCTGATGGATCGATTCGTGCGGCTTGTTATTACTTAGCCACGAGCTCCTCCAGAATTTACTACATGTCGTAGTAAATTCAAAAATAAAATAACTGGCAAAAACAAAACAAACAGCGTTGTGGCGGAACACTATTCCGCCACGGATTGACCTATACCGACAGCAAGCTGGACATCGGGAATAGTAAATTATTTAGAATAACACGAGACAGACGGCAATACGCTGCAGCAAATCGGGGCAGAATTTGCACTCGGTGTGACGCCAACTTTGCACTATTAAATACTTCATATTTAATTTCACATTATCTGATGTCTATTAGCACAATAAATGGTAATCGCACTTTAAAGATTATGTACACCTCTGTCTAATACTTCGTCTTAACTAATTATAAACTTAAGTTTCTTAAGTCTTGGGCAGGTAAGATATTTTTACAAATGTTCTATAACATATTAAATTGTATTCTCTTTGCGATCAAGCAGCCAGTGATCTTATATGCTGCCAAGGTATGCGGAATATTTTGAAACATTAGATTGCATTTGTTTTCCATGCCTTTTTCGTATTTTACCTATTTCAATTTTAACCCGCTGTTTTATTAGTAGCAACTTATTTTAAACGGAACTTAAATAATGTGCGTGTTTTTCTTCTTTTAATAAATAAAGTTGTGTTACTTGTGATGTCCGATAGGTTGCATTTCTATTGTCTATCGTCTGCATGAAACGTGTCTTGTCTATAATGATTATAAATTGTATGTCAGTAGTTACGAATGTTTGATACCAGTTGCAATATCCCTCAAATGCATGGGGTGCATGCAGATAAAACATATTATAATTCAATACTTTTTTACTCTTACTTTCTTGCTTGTTTAACTGTAACACAGTTACTTATTGCATATTCTTTCTGAAAAATCCCTACTAAATAATTCATATAAATAATTAATAATGCAATAATAATAATATTTTATTTACCAAAAACAAAAAAAAACAGCATGCTTTTGGATGAAAATTCTTTGCGTGAGGAATACTCAAATAATAATCCTAGTATAAACAGACATATTATTATCTTAATTGTTCATGTTTCCAGCACCATCCGGTCCCCCCGTCGGCTTTATGGGCTCTGCACGGTCTTCGTCCGAAATCATAACACAGTGGCAACCACCACTCGAGGAACACAGAAACGGACACATCCTGGGTTACGTTATCAGATACAGACTCCGGGGTTACGACAACAGTCCGTGGACAGATCAGAACATCACCAACGAGGCACAGAGAAACTATCTCATCCAGGACTTGATTACATGGAAAGATTACAATGTACAGATAGCTGCTTACAACGACAAAGGTGTAGGTGTCTTTTCGGAGAGCTTCATGATAAAAACAAAAGAAGGTGTGCCCGAAGCGCCTCCCGATAGTGTTCGCTGTGAGCCATTCAACTCCACAGCATTAACTGTGTGGTGGACACCGCCCAATCCACAGAAAATCAATGGCATCAACCAGGTGCGTACAGTTGCAGAGTGTTCATTTGTGCATTTGCTTTAGTGCAAGCTTCTAAGGATACGTACTAATATCCAATAAAACATTTTCATAGGGTTACAAAATGGAAGCGTGGATCTGGGACGAGAAAGAGGGTGCTAATGTTGAGCAGAAACTAGTTAGCGTCCCCCCTAACCTCCTGGACCCTCTGACTGAACAATCGGCTGTTATCAGCGGCCTCGAGAAGTTTACCGAATACAACATAACGGTGTTATGCTTTACGGAACCCGGCGACGGGCCACGTAGTGACTATGTACAAGTTAGGACGAACGAAGACAGTAAGTTAACACTCCAAAAATAATATTATATCATGATTAACCATATTTATGTCACTACTATTACAATATTTACCATCGAGTATGTATTAATTGAATTATGCCAGTAAAAGTACACACAAACCTTCACCTCTCTAAAAACTATAATAAGATTACATACGTAAGGGTCATCCGTATACGTGCAAAAATGGTTTGTTTTTTTTCTTCAGTTCCGGATGAAATAGGAAGTCTTCTTTTTGATGATATATCGGATCGTGCAGTGAGAGTGTCTTGGACGGCGCCTAAGAAATCAAACGGAATCTTGATGGGCTACAAACTATCTTACGAGATGAGAGATAGTAACGAAACGATACGAGAGGAAGTTCTACCACCGAATGTCAGTAGCATTAGGGTGGAACACTTGCAGGTATGTGCATGCAGCTCTTTTTTAAAGCGAAAACTTCTTTAGGCGCATTGAGCACTTCTTGGGTGAACAAAAATCATGGAACTCGCGTCATCGTCACCTAACGCTCGAACAAAAAACATCAAAGCGAGAATCAAAAAGTTACTTAGTTTTCAAAAAGGCAGTCCCCAAAGACTGCCCGACTTTTTTTATGTGTAACATCTTTCTCCTCGCTTTTCTGCAATCAAAATCAAAATAATCAAATCTGTGGGAGTGATTTCGTGAAAAGGGACGGAAGTGTGTAACAGGAAGCCGGGGAAGCGCGCGCTATTTAATTTGACCAATGAGCGCACGCAGTGCTATAGTTTGCCGTCAGAAATGACCTTGACGAGGCCCTTTAATGTTGCTTATTACCAAGGTAAGATGTCAGATGTTACACATCATATGGTACGACTGTAAGACTCGTTCGTTTTTTATGTTATTGAGTGGTAATGGTAAACAAGCTGTCTAGCCACCTTATGGTAACTAGTAGCGACCGCATATGAACATCTGCAATAGTAAAAGCATCGCACGTGCGTTGCCATCCCAGTGAGAAAGACAAAATGATGCACGTGCCTTTACCCGCAAAGACGCAACGCAAAGGTAGCCCGCGAAGTTTAAAGTTTCAAATTCCCTCGGTGGGCGAGTCCGACTCGCTCTTGGCCGATTTTATTTGCAATTTGCAGGTTAAATTGGTCTATTGAATTACAATTTCTTGAAATAATGACCTTTGAGACCAATCCTAACTTTGAGAGATGTATTAATGAGTCTTATGATTATAATTCTGTAAATACATATTTGTTATGCTCGCGAATCATATTTTGATCAAGATACAATCTGACACTGACCTGCAAATTGCAGAAACTGTAAGAACATTTGAATTTCGCGAGCATACCCTTTAAACCGGAACACAGATACGCTGCTTTGCGGCAGAAATAAGTACTGTCGTAGAACTTCCGCAGACTAGCAATTTCACAAATACCTCTAGTACTCCAAGAAATCATAGTTTAGTACTAAAACTTCAAAATGTGCTAACAGTATAATAATCTCGTTTTAAGGCTAGTACACACTACAAGTTCTGGCTATGCGCCATGACGGCGGTCGGCGAAGGACCAGCAAGGGCCGCTGTAATTCAGTCCGGCGTAGAACCGGTACTTCCCGATGCTCCACGTAACCTCGCACTCTCCAATATCGAAGCATTTTCAGTTCTACTACAATTTACACACGGCTTTGATGGCAACTCCTCTATATCGCTGTGGACAGTACAGGTAATATTCTACATAATGTTTTTGGTACAGCTTCTATACATTTATAAATGAAAGTCGCTTTTCGTATTTATCTGAATGGCCGCGTTATTCTTCTAAACCACGCAACAGATTTTGATGAGGTTTTCACCATCGGTTAGAGAATTTATTCCGGAAGGTTTATGTGTATAATACGTTTATATTAAAGTAACGTAAAACGAAGTAATTTCAATGTTTTGTCAAGTCGTTAAAACCGTGCGAAGCAGGAGCGGGTCGCTAGTTCTTAATAATGTGAATTTCAATCAAATAAATACGGTCATGATACACCTCTGAAAAGATCTCGTAAAAGGAAACCTGCTTGCTGGCCTAAGTGGGTTTTGATAGCTATAAAAACGAATTCTCTCGGATTTCTGATAAAAAACCTTGAACTTTGTCCATCAATCACCAATATACGTTTTTTACTCCCAACAGGCCCAAACCGCACGAAATTCATCATGGGTGACAATTTTCGAAGTCAATGCTCCTGACGCCCAGTCTATACACGTGACTGGTCTAATACCATTCACTACGTACAGACTGCGACTAATTGCTACGAATGTGGTGGGCTCGTCACCACCTTCGGAGCCTTGTAAGGAGTTCCAGACTATTCAAGCGCCGCCTCAACACCCACCTAAGAATGTAACAGTTCGTGCAGTTAGTGCCACAAATCTGCGCGTCAGATGGATTGTAAGACATTTCAATATAAATATTGTTAATATATTATCTTGTTTCGCTTTGTAACGTGTTTATTTCGCATTTTCCCGACAATTTTCAAACTGAAACGAAGCTCCCAGGCATTCACTCACGCGGCAAAGACCCTTTATTAATAACTTTTATTAACCTATGATTTTAGCCTCTACAACAAAGCGAATGGTACGGTAATCCAAAAGGATATAACATAACGTACACAAGAAGCGATAGTAACGACACATTACATAGCATCATTGAGGACCACACAGCAAACTCACACATACTGTCTAATTTAGAAGAATGGTCAGTGTATGAAATACGGATGACTGCTATCAACGAAGTAGGGACTTCAGTTGCAAGTCCCACAGCTACGGAAAGGACGAGAGAAGCAGGTGAGTTGAAGAGAATATGATTTTTTGGCTGGTCTTGTCTAAAGTTAAAAGCAAATAAAACAATAATAATGTTTGGGTTATTTCTCGAAAAAGCTGCAATTTCTGTTAAAATTTTACAGTTCCGTCACGAGGTCCCACGCACGTATCAGCCAATGCCACATCTTCAACAACAGTCGTTGTTCTTTGGGGAGACATCCCACCGCCAGAACAAAACGGTTTGATCGAAGGATACAAAGTGTGTTACGCTGCAGTAGTGCCACCACCACGACCCGAACAAAAGAAGGTGGAGTGCCAAGCAGTGCCGTCGAACCAGACTCATACAATAACGCTTACAGAGCTGAGGAAATATGTTGTGTATCAAATACAAGTGTTGGGATATACGAGGTTAGGAGATGGAGCCTTGAGCGACCCGCCAGTCACAGTCAGGACTTTCGAAGACAGTATGTATAAGGTCTTATAAAATGTGGATACGTCAATAAATTAAACTTTTTATATTTAATGACGTTCAAAAAAAACAATCAAATATTAATAATTTAGTCGGCTGATCAGCAAAACACATAGCACTACTACATACGGGGGGGGGTGGCAGGGACATCGACGCGAAGCCGGTTACCATGGATTCAGTACATCATTCTGAACCCCCCTGCGTTGAAATTTTTCGTCGGTTATTAAAAAAAAAATCAGCTGTTTCATAGAAAAGTGCAATACCTACGCGGTCAAAATATATGGAGCAGCAGATTTTTTTTTTAATAACCGACGAAAAATTCCAACGCAGGGGGGTTCAGAATCATGTACTGAATCCATGGTAACCGGCTTCGCGTCGATGTCCCTGCCACCCTGTATTTACAATATATTTGTTTGTTTCGTAATACATGCACTACAGCATACTAGTTTTTCCATTTATTGATGTATTGTCGTCTCCACATTGTGTAGCTGCTCTACCAAATAATTAAATATAACTAGTAATGATTTCCTTTCATTTCGCGCTCAGCTCCCGGTCAACCATCAAACGTGTCATTCCCTGACGTGACGTTCACGACCGCGCGCATCATCTGGGATGTACCAGAGGACCCTAACGGGGAGATACTGGCGTATAAAGTGACGTATCACCTCAACAGCACCACACAACACGTGTTTTCTAGAGAGTTCCTGCCTTCGGACCGAACTTTTAGGTAAGAGTTTTCTGCTAGGATTTTACCGAATTTTATTTATTTATTTAATAAAGAGCTAGAGATAATTATGGATCATAAGAAAGATCTACTGTAGAATTCGTAGCCTTTTTAATCATTCTTCCATCATTACTGCATGAGCTACACAATCATAATTAAGTTTATTTTGTGCGGTGCTGTCTTGTCCATTCTGATTAGTTTGTTATAATTTGAATAAATTGAATTTTATATTGTTTTATACTCTAAGCACAAGAATTAGGGACTGCAATTAGGTGCAGGAGAAATGAACAAGTAAAAACATAAATAAATAAAAATAATAATGTGTATGGATTCCATACTAGGTCGAGCTTGCCTCGTGGAGTCCTTGGGTGGTATTACCAAATGAAAAGCGCATTACATTATACTGATGTATTCTTATTGCTACAATCGAAGAAGCACATGAAACGTGTTACATTATTTTGGCACAGGGCAACAGAGCTATCTTCGGAGCGCTACTACCAGTTCAGCGTGCGCGCGCAGACGCGGCTGGGCTGGGGCGCCACGGCGCGCGTGCTGGTGCTGAGCACGGCCAACCGCGCCGCGCCCGCGCCGCCGCCGCGCCCCAACGTGGCGCGCTCGCTGCTGCAGCCGCACCACATCACCTTCTCCTGGACGCCTGGCGACGATGGATATGCACCACTCAGGTACTCTCTTGCTCTTTCACACAGTCCATCCATCGCTTCTTTGGTCTTCATGTCTCTTATAGCCATCCACATTCATACTTAAAACCACTCAGGTACTTCTACTACGGTAATACCCGACAAAGGTCTTGAAAGGAGTCTGCTGTTGAAGTAGCGAGTTTTATAGTTCCTAGAGAAGTAGACTTCCATGATCGAAAAATTTAGTAAACATCAATTTCCCCCAGATAGAGCCCATGGGGAGGGTGGTAGTTAGGTACAGTCAACCGCACCTCAGCGGTAACTATTTTATTAAAGTATTTTTAAAAAAGCTTAGACAATTTTTGCTAAAAAAGAGCTACTACTCGGTAAACGAATACCTAAGTGATAGACTGATAAAGTCAACTTAAGGTGAAACAATTTGATATTTTTTCCATACAAACTTCGGAGGGGTTTTACTCCACTATTTGACATCGTACATTCAAAGTCAAACATGATATCGTTAGGTCTCATTATTAAAATTGTCTGTACGGAAGCAGAATAGTAAAATAAAAAACCATTAAAAAGTTATGAGCCAAAAAAGATTCGTTTTTCTTGCTAATTTTAACGCAACTTTGGGCGTAAATAAGTAATACAAGAAGTGTGAAATCTCGAAAACAAAATCCGTACCGACACAGAAAAATTTACGAAGATTTCAATAAATTTTATTTGTAATTGATTTATGCAGTAGTTATTTCAGAAAAACCTTTTCTCCAAAGGCCTTTTCGTAATTTTTGACGCGCTCGTTTTACTAAAATTGGTCGGTACGGTGTTTCTGTGCGTGCGAACTATACGTTGTCCATGTAGATCAGCTTCTAACTGCTCATCACTGATACTATCTCTGTCGGACACGATGCCAGGTGAGACAGTGTGGTTTTTGGCCATGCCCACCATTGAGTTCGAGCCCGCGACTAGTTGCACCTTAAGTACCTGACACTTTAAATTTTATCTAGTTTATTAATTTTTATTTTTTTTATTTATTATTATTACATTTCTCAATAGATACTCTACTACTATTTAGTTAATTAAATCTCGTAAAATACCTACACCATTATTATTAGAAAATGGTAGTCGGCTAAGAAATGCTATCTATTTAACAAATGCTTCCTCTCTCCTAACTTACTTATTTTGCTGTGCCCGACAGGGTCCACATTATGATCTTATTATAAGTTTTACCATCTAAGAATACCTACATGTGGAATGCAATAAAGTATTGAGTATTGAGTATTGAGTAACTCCTGTCCCGAACATGAAAATCTACGATATAAAGGGCCTGTCAATGTCAAATTGTTACTTTGGCTATGTGCAGTTGACTGTAGGCTGAGAATAGATCTTTAGATACAGTAACGTCATACAATGTTTATAATTATTTTTTCTTACCAGATACTACACAGTGCAACAAAAGGAAGATGGAGGAACTTGGCAAACGATTCCCGAGCGTGTGGATCCATTCGTGACGTCATACACAGCCGAGGGTCTGAAGCCGTACACGGCGTATCAGTTCCGAATTCGAGCGACCAACGATATTGGACCCAGTCGGTACAGTAACGCAACCGAAACTGTGCGGACACTGCCCGCTGGTAAGTACTTACTAATAACGGTTTTTACTGCTATTTACTTGTAAAAGTATATTCACACACAACAATACAATTCACAAAAACAAATCTGTTAGACGATCAATTTCTTTACTTAGCTGTGATTAACGACGCTATTTTCATACGGTTTTAGTTGCGTTTGACATATTTATTATTACACCATGGGGGTTTATTTAGAGGTTTTCAAATTCACACTTTCTCTCTCTCTTGCCAGCCTGTTACTTATTCATACAATGTTCGTGATCGATCTCTTTGGTGAATAGAACTTTTACTAACAATATCCACATTCCAAATTCAAATCACTTTTAGTCCCTAGGTATTAAAAAGCTATTTTGGTCCCTGTTTTCGAGGATTAAACTACGTCTTTTTGAATAGATGTGATAAAAAAATATTAATATTCCAATTACCATTTCGCAGCTCCGAGCAAAGCTGTAGAAAACCTCCACGTGGTTCCAATCACGCCAAGCAGCGTGCGCGTGCACTGGACGCCACTCGGCGACGCGCACTGGAGCGGAGACACGCGCACCGGCGGGTACCGCGTGCGCTACCAGCCGCTCACCGACTTCCCCACCGCGCTGCAGCAATCCATGAAACAGGAGGTGCCGGGCATCAAGGTAAATGAAAATGTGTTTATTCACAGACATAAACAAGTACACACGGTCCGAACTTGTACAAAATTGTGCCGTTAGCCAACAGTAACAAGGCGTGTGCGTGTGATAAGCCAATTTTCACTTGAACTACGAACATCGCCCATACGAAATAAAGGTAGTGTCGAAGTCAAATTGTTACTATGCAAGTGCGTTTTAATGAACGCAGTATTGTCTGTAACATAAACTGGATTTGTAAATTTGAAAAAACTCTGCAATCTTTGCTCGCATTTCATAAACAACTGATGCATTTATAGTGTAACTTACATACTTTCTAGAATACTGTTATTCATTTGTATTGTAAGTGGAAACGTGTGTCTTTGTAGTTAACTGTAAGTTTTCCTAATAAAATAAACATTTAGGTTTTATTTTCACAAATATTGTGTCCATTTCAGAGCGAGGAAGTAGTCCTAACAGATCTCGCGCTAGACCGCAACTACGAGATCAGCGTGTGCGCAGTGAACTCGCAGGGCGCGGGCCCGGGCGGCACGCCGGCCGTGGTGTGGGTGGGCGAGGCCGTGCCCACGGCGCCGCCCACGCGCTGCGCCGCGCGCGCGCTGTCGCCCACCGAGGTCGCGCTGGGCTGGGCGCCGCCCACGCAGGCGCAGCAGAATGGCGACCTGCTGGGATACAAGGTATGTAATATTACCAGGCTATTTGTCCCACACTATTTACTTAACCACTGAGCAATTTAAACTAATTTAAAGTATTTTTCCTTGGCAGATCTTCTACCTAGTGACTGATTCTCCTGAGGAGCCCGAACCAGGCCGTCGCGTAGAGGAAGAGATCGAGGTGGTGCCCGCCACTGCTACCTCGCACTCACTCGTCTTTCTCGACAAATACACGCAATATCGCATACAGGTATTTAATTAGGGCATGTATTTAATCAAACCTCAAATAATTCCCATTTACATATTATAAAAATTTTGATGAACACTCTAATATGATATAATGAGCAGTGATAGCCTAGTGGTGTGACCATCGGACTGCCAAGTCATAGGTCTGGAGTTCGAACCCATGGCACGCACCTCGAAACTTGTCAGATATATGCTATGCGTATTGTATCTCACTTGCTGCAAAAACGGTGAAGGAAAACATCGTGAGGAAACCGGCATGCCTGAAAGATATTTCTCGACGGCATGTGAAGCCACGTCAGAGGGTTCTAAGGCGCTTTTTAGCTTATCTAACCTCCTTTTGGTTGGGGTGCCCCAGCTTAGTTACTGGGAACAATTCGGCTTACGCGTGGTTGGGCTCAATTATCCTAACCTAACCTGTTTGGTTGCTATACCCTAACATAGTTACTGCACAACTTTATTACAAGAAAGCGTACTTAATTAGAAGGTCAAGTAAATATTTCACTGTCACTAGTTAATCTAATGTCAAAGTATTTCACAACAGATTAGCTTTGAAAAACCAAAAGTTACGTGTTTATACAAATCCGTCCAGGTACTAGCATTCAACGCTGCCGGGGACGGTCCTCGATCCACCGCAGTGATGGTCCGCACACTACAAGGCCTTCCGTCAGCTCCACGCAACATTACCTTCACCGACATCACGATGAACAGCCTCGTCGTGTCGTGGGAGCCGCCCTATAGACGCAACGGACTCATACAGGCCTACCTTGTGACTTACGAGACTATAGAACAGGATGAACGTGAGTTTCATATTATTTTCACTTTAAATTAGCTTCTTCGGTCAAATTATTTTATACCATTCCCCCTCTAAAAAGCTTATTTTATTCACTGAAAACAGTGAATAAAAAGCTCTTTTAATCACTATTTTGGTGTTTGAATTTAGAACACACCAATGTATTCGACCTCGTATCTCAATGCTATACAACCTCCTTAACACTTTCGACTCCACCCATTTTCATAGAACTCATAACTCATCATTCCGCCATAAAAGTCTATGACTTTTATTATTCGTAGTTGGAAGTGAAACCTCCGGGAGGTTTCACTTCCAACGTCCACGAGGGTTCCCGGCATCCCATACCCAAGTAGGTGAACCCTCCAGGAGGGCTCCCGACACTGAACGTCTACATTTAAAATGAGCCCTTCGCGAGGGTTCCCGGCATTCCATATCCAAGTAGGTGAACCCTTCAGGAGGGCTCCCGACACTGAACGTCTACATTTAAAATGAGCCCTCCGCGAGGGCTCTCGACATCCCATATCCAAGTAGGTGAACCCACCAGGAGGGCTCCCGACACTGAATGTCTACATTTAAAATGAGCCCTCCGCGAGGGCTCCCGACATCCCATATCCAAGTAGGTGAACCCTCTAGGAGGGCTCCCGACCCTGAACGTCTACATTTAAAATGAGCCCTCCGCGAGGGCTCCCGACATCCCATATCCAAGTAGGTGAACCCTCCAGGAGGGCTCCCGACACTGAACGTGTTAACCTTTTATTAAATGTCTATTTTCGCTTAAATCTTTCTTTTTCTCGTAGTCATGGTATAAAGTATAGTATGCAACTCTTGAATAAACGGATTTATATCGAGGGCCATGAATCACTCGCGTCGCTCAGGATTCTAACACTTGAATCACTCGCTGCGCTCGTGATTCAATCATCATGAATCACTCCCTACGGTCGTGATTCAGTCGTTAGAATCCTTCACTTGATCGTGATTCATCTATGGCCCTCGCTTTAAATCCGTCCTTTATTCATTAGTTGCATAATATACTATTATTTGCCTAACCTTTCGGGGCATACAGGCGTGACGTTATGCTCGGTTAGTTTTATATTATGTGAATAGATTCACCAGGTGTGTCAAAGATCGCTTTCATCGATAAGACCGCCCATTTTGTCACCCTATGTATAACTACAATTATATCTGTAATTCGTCCGACCCCAAGATACAGACTAACTGTTTAGTTTGGGGCTCATCGGCAATTAACAATAACTCCTAAAAACCTAGCTGTATATTAGAGGGTTCTATCTGTCTTTTTCTATGGTACAGGTTTCAGCAAGCAAGTGAAACAGAAGGTGACGGAGCGTCGCCTAGCGGTAGGCGGGCTGGAAGAAGAAGTGGAGTACCGCTTCAGCGTGCGCGGCGCGACGGAGGGCGGCGGCGCGGGCGCGGCGGCGGCGGCGCGCGCGCGCACGGGCCCGCAGGCCGGCTCGCCCGCCGCGCCGCGCGCGCTGCAGCTGCTGCCCGAGCCCGCCGCGCTGCGCCTGCGCTGGCTCAACGCCGCGCCCGGCCAGGGAGCCCTCAAGGGGTACTACTTCGAAGCTCGCCGGAAAGGTGCGTCACTACTCGCACGACTTATAGATACATTCTTATACGCGTATCGTTATGCAGTCCGCCCTGTAAAGTAACTCGAAAAAAAAAACTACCTAATTTAGTTGGCCGCTAAACACGACATATGGATTTTCATACTAAAGCTGGGAACAAATTATCGGACGCGTCCGCGAACGTTAACTGTCAGTTCCCTACGATCACGTCAATTCACGTCCGCGACTTACGACTTACGACTTACGACGGTAAGTCGCGGACGTTAACTGTCACTTCGAATGTGTTTTGACGTGATCGTAGGGAACTGACAGTTAACGTCCGCGAACGCGTCCGTTAATTTGTTCTACTCTCGCGATTGCCGGCCTGATGCTCGCTTGTTTTTGACCAGTACAGCAATTTCATTTTATCTCGAAGAAGGTTGTCAAAATAATGTTCGAATTTCCAAGCATGTTTGAGAATAGTTATTTATGCTACAAGTGCGGAAAGTAGGTGATTTCCGACGAGTGGCTTTTTATTCACGAGCGAGCAAAGCGAGCGAGTGTATAAGTCGACACGAGTCGGAAATCATCTGACGCACGTGTATCATACAACGTTTTACTATGCATTGTGCGAGGAAACAAAAAAAACTAGCGACCTTTACAGTAGTCTCATATGTTTAACATCTAACATATTGGCTGATATTTGATATAAATGATATAAACATCTTTCATAACTTTGACTTTGACTTTGACTTTGGCTTTGACTTTGACTTCGACTTCGACTTCGACTTCGATTTCGACTTCGCCATCACCATCGCCATCGTCATCGCCATCGTCATCAACATCATCATCATTTAATTTGTAAAACTTTTCTCAAATAATGAAAACTCTTTGCGTCGCGTCGGGCAGACGACGGATTCAAAAATTAAAAAAAAACTGAAAAGTAAAAAGCCCTAGTCAAAAAAAGTGACACTTTCCGCACAAATTGACTGCTTGGAAAACGCCCTTTTCGAGCAAATGCATTGTAAAACATATTTGTTATAGTCGCGAATCATATTTTGTTCAAAATGCAATCCGACACTGACCTCCAATTGTGTACCGTAACAAAATTATAATTTCGCGGGCTACATTTGCGGGATGACTGAGATGGCTCTTCGTAGTCGAGTAACAATTATTGAGCTCTTTGGATCTCGTATTTCATGGCCGACGAGTACATGAATGTTATATTTTTAATGCAGCCAAGGAGTCGTGGCAGGCCTGTAAGTTTATTCGTTATTGTGTGCACGTTGTAGAAAATCCTTTCACTAAATTAATGTTCATTTAGCTATCACTGTTACCTATTATTAGATACAATTTCCGTAGCTTTATCATAACGAAGCATACCCAAATAAATACATGAATTGTTTTTGCTATCAGTTATCACAAAAACATCCTAAGTGCACAATTTTTTATTAACGATCTAAATGACATGCTATAATCATAGATTAACCCCCTTCCTATTTAACGACGGAACGTTTTTTTGTTATTAATCTACATACAGATGACACAAGATGGGAAACTATTACAAGAACCAGCAATGGCATGCAAGAGGAGTTCACAATATCATACCAGAGTCTGCTACCGTCGACGGCGTACTCATTCCGGGTGATAGCATACAACATGTATGGGATCAGCAATCCGACGTACAGCGAAAAAGTCATCGTAACGCCTTCAAAGCTGTATTTGGAGTACGGATACTTGCAGTATCGACCGTTCTATAGGAGCACATGGTTCATGGTCGCGCTAGCGGCTGCCTCAATCATCATCATCATTATGGTCATTGCAATTCTTTGTGTGAAGAGCAAGAGCTATAAATACAAAAGTGAGTTTCCTTTTTATATTTAAATCCAGTACCTACGTTAGCAGACATCAGTGGATACAATTTTAATAATTACAATTTTATGTGTTACGGCTGCGAATCATATTTTAATCAATAAATACAACTTGACAATGACCTGCAGATTGCCAAAAAAGTAGGAAAATGAAACGTAGGAATTGGATTTCGCCGGCTAACTTAGCGCACTCCTTAAGAGGCCGACGTACTACGGCACGAAATGCAAACTCGAGACGTGAGCAAAATGCGTTTGGAATATTGCTATCTCTGTTCGACAAAAGAAGGCGGGGCCACAGATTACGGGCGCGCTTCGCAGTGTGTGTGAGCGGATAATACTAGATGTAGGTACTGCCATTCATTCACGAGTCGACAGCATAAATATTTATTATGAGTAATAATTAGGTATGTTCATTATTTGCTTTATTTTTGTTGACTAATTTGGGGAATCGCTAGTGAATGTACAGACTAGTAATGCGTTTTTTGGAAATTTCTTTACCATGCCGCCGATGTCTCAATATTTTAGGATATCTCGACTAATCTCAAGATAGAAGGCCTTGTAGAGAAAACCTAGCTAGTAGATACGTCATAAAAATAAGGTAGGTACCAACAGTTCGCGTCAAATAACTTTTCCGCTCTGAAGTAGACTCTATATGACTGCGGAGTAGTCAATCTGTCTTATAAAACAGTAGCGCGCATGCCAGTAGGTACGCATGCGCAACCTAACTTCAGAGCGGCAAAGTTATTTGACGCGAAGTGTACCTATACGACGATACGAGTACTTACATCGTTATCAAGCATGGACTTGTGGGTAAATCGGCGGACCGACGGACGACGTAGAGTAGTCATACGCACGTCGCGTAAATATAAATTATTGGGATATCTATTATTATTGTCATTATTTATTTTAAGTCTGTTTGTGTTTATTTATTTCCTTTTGAGTGGTCTCCACTTCTTATTGGTGGTCTCGCACTGGATTTTAAACTCTCGGTGTTGATCCGAGCGTTGAGAATCCAACGCGCTGGGACACTCTCGTCCTAGCGCGTTGAAAAAACACGCGTTGAAAATCCAGTGTGCGAAAAACAAAACCCGCGGAAAATAACAGCCCGTGCGGTGCGAACCTGGGCGAACTCGACATTATTTTGCGACGGCACAAGCAGCTCTGCATAATTTTTTACCGACATGTGCGTAAGTGCAAGCGACACGTGGTGGCGGTATATTTTCATCATCCGAACATACTAATGTCGCACCGCTGCTGCACCGACAAATAAAAATCTGCGTTCGCAGTTCATTTGCCAAACATCTAAACAAACACGAGTTTTTGGAAAAATGACTGTAATGGACTACACGTCATAAGGTTCAGTTTGCGCTACAACTTCATATTTTTTTTATGACTTTTTCAACATTACTAGTCAGTCTAAAATCAACTTTATTTACACTAGCATAAAGTTCATATTTGTCTAAGTGGAAAACTTGTGTTTGTTTACATGTTTGGCAAATACATTGCGAACTCAATTTAGAGCGAGCAGTGTTCTCAATAGTGTCCTTGAGACAATAATTACGCCCGCTCGGTCACATAAGTAAAGAAAAGGAACAGTGACATGACAAAACTTCGTACAACCGCGTTATGATAGGTAGGTACAATACTACAACTTGGTGGTGGCTATGGCTTCGTCGCGTACGGAGAGCAACTAGCTTATACCGTCTCGGCCAATACTCACCACGCTACGGCTCATATTACATTGGCGCAAAACGGAATGGAAGCGAGTTTTTGGCACGAAATTAGGTCAAAGCATAATGAACTTTATGTCAATTGTGTAACTTACAAACTACAAAATACTCGCTGAGGCCATAGCTGAGGCTCTTTAGACACATAAGTAGGTACCTATCGAATAATATTAGTAACTAGCTGCCCGCCCTGGCTTCGCATGGGTATGCACTCATCTACGGTTCACCTACCTACCCTAACTACACCTACCTACATATATACCTACCTACCTACCTACCTATCCTACCTACCTTCCTACTTACCTACCTACCTACTTACCTACATACATACGTACCTACCTACCTTACCTACATACCCACTTTACCAAGATACATACCTACCTACTTGCATACCTACCTACTTGCATACCTACCTACCTACCTACCCTACCTTCACCAACCTATCCTAAGAACCATCTCCTTACTATAGCAAACACAACAAAAAAGAATTAGCGAAATTGGTCCAGCCGTTCACGCGTGATACTGAGACCAAAGAAATAGGGATTCTTTTTTATATAATATATATAGATCAAACAAAGACTTTTTCGTTTTTGGGTGGTAGGCTCGTTGGAAACAGACAAAAATTAAAAAAAAAACTTTTTCCCCTAGAGGATGATATGCTATTTTATTAACCGACTTCCAAAAGGAGGAGGTTCTCAATTCGTCTGTATGTTTTTTTTTTTTTTTTTTTGTATGTTTGTTACGCGATTTCTCCGTCAATTGTGAACCGATTTTAAAAATTGTTTTTTTGTTTGAAAGGGTATGCTTCCGAGGTGGTCCCATATAAATTGTATTAACTTTACTTGGATAGTTTTTGAGTTAGCTTCAATACGTATTTTTTTCCCACTTAGTTTTAGGTACCACAACTAAAAAGTGCAAAATAAAAACTTTTTATAAAAAAAGTACAACCGACTTCCAAAAAAGACACTACAAAGTCAAAAATAACTTTAATTTCGGAAGTCGGTGGCAAAAAACGAAAGTTCAAAACCAAATACACCGACTTCCGAAATTAAAGTTATTTTTGACTTTGTAGTGTCTTTTTTGGAAGTCGGTTGTACTTTTTTTATAAAAAGTTTTTTCTCCGCTCTGGTACGCTACAATGACGGATTTTTTGAGTTTTTATAAGTTTTTATTTCTTCCTTTTTAGTGGGTCGGTTTGTAATTTGTCTAAGTTACAATAGCCTAATGTCAACTGCTCATCACCTTTTACAAAATATTGCTTTTCCCGATGCAGGGACGTTCATTGTTGAGGAGTTCTCCTGGTACTTCACCACTAGCTCCACTTCACCCTATGTATTGTGACGGGCATAAATTGCTTGGCAAAGTAATCTTCTCTAATCGCAACCCGTGAAATACGTATTATTGATAAGTTCCGGTGGCAATCTGTGGTCTTCATCATCACTTCCACTTCACTAAATGGTGCTTTCCAAGATCAAATTCAAGAGTAACTATAAAAAATACCTAAATCCCTCGACTTCTCCAGGAGTCCATCATCCAATCCTGACTTGATGACAATGGGACCACCTGTGAAGTATACCCTTTCTGACAAAATTTTTTTTTTTTAAGTCGGTCCAGCCGTCTTCGAGTATTCCGGGAACAAACATTTAAAAAAAAATCGGACGAACTGAGAACCTCTTCCTTTTTTGAAGTCGGTTAAAAATAGGTCAAGTCAAGAGGAGTGTCAAAAATATTACATACAATACAATTTAGCAAACAAATAAGTACGCGCGTACAGGTACAGCACACTGTAAAGTACCTAATCGTCTAAAGTTGACAAAAAATACTATGAACGAACTCCAACCAAGCACGTTGCGTTAGTGTGCCTTGTGCCTGTCGGAGCGATAAACACCTACAGGGAGCACACACACATTGACAATTATTGCTTGACGCGATAGCACTACTAGCTATCTGAAATTATGAGAAATTTGGATGTGTTCCGTAATACCAAAAATGTTGAATGAAAACTTAATGTTTTTCCAATTTTTTTTCTATAATTTGTAACTTGATAATATAAGCTATGCTTGTGATGAAACAATATTACAAATATTGTTGTTTATAATAAAGAAAAAACAATATGAAAACAAGTCATTTACGCTGTAAAAATGTACGAAATGCAATTCGCTTAAACTTCATGTAGAGGTAGGTTTTTGAAAAAAAAAAGAATTGGAAGCCTAGATAATTATTGTCTCAATCCGAATATCAAATTTATTTGGTGGAAATATGCTCGAATTGGAAATGATTTAGGTATTACGTTTGTATGGACAATTCAACGGTCGCCGCGTTCTTAATCTGCTAATCTTTTTTCCCAGAAGAGGCGCAGAAAACTCTGGAGGAATCTCTGGCAGGAGAAAGCGACGAGCGCGGCACGCTGGCCATGGAGCTGTACCGCTCGCGCCAGAACTCCAGCGCCAGCGGCGGCGCGGCCACGCTGCGGCGCGGCGCGGCGCTGGCCAAGTCCCCGCCGCGGCCGGCGCCCGGCTCCGTGGCCTACCACAGCGACGAGGAGAGCCTGCGCGCCTACGACGAGAACCCCGACGACTCCTCGCTCACCGAGAAACCTTCCGAGATGAGCTCCTCCGACTCTCAGGTGATTACAATCAAGATCAGCGTCGTCTGAACCCTCGCTCAGAGCGTACGAACACTAAATTCCCTTATTTTTTCTCCACCACTCCCTGGAGCGCGTTACGGTAAATATCGACGACTGAGGTCTCACTATCTTTATCATTTTGGACACGCTTTCGACGAGATCAGCACTTTCGTAGTAGTCTTTTAATTGGTTTGAGTTGAGTATATTAGTCGAGCGCCATTGCGGCGTGTTAGTGAAATTGTGTATTATTAAATAGATTATTAAGAAAATACATGCTAAATTTAAAACAATATTTTCTAACTTCAGTAAAATTTGAATTGGTATACAGTCAACGGTAAAAGTATAATGTTTTCTTACTTTTTAAAGAACTTTACAATATGAGCAGATAACATTATAAAAGTAATATGAGCATGATTGTTGTCATTTTTAAAACACCTTTGAGACTTAAAGCAGTACTTTTATGTTGACTGTACATTACATAAATTTAAAATGCATTTAAATAAGTTATCACCATTTTTTTTTTTTATAAACCCATGATAAGTTTGGTAATATTCGAGATGAATAATTGTTAACTTTTGTTTTTAACAGAATTCTGAGAGCGAAAACGAGAGTGTGAGGTCGGAACCGCATTCTTTCGTGAACCACTACGCTAACGTTAACGATACGTTACGGCAATCGTGGAAGCGGCAGAGGCCGGTGCGGAACTACTCGAGCTACACGGACTCGGAGCCCGAAGGCAGCGCCGTGGTGAGCCTCAACGGCGGCCAGATCGTCATGAACAACATGGCGCGCTCGCGGGCGCCGCTGCCGGGCTTCTCGTCCTTCGTATGACACGAGCCCGCCGGCACGGCGCCGCACGAGGCCGTGCACATGTAACTATTCACTGCCCATTCCCAATTATTTAATTAATTCGTTAGCAACTATTGCAATTGTACATATCGAATATAATTTGTAAGCTTTAATTAAATTGGTAAAGTATCTGAAATTAAATTATGATCCTTCAGATTATGTATTAGGGATATTCTAAAAGTATATTAATGTAATTATTGTAAGTTCAAAATACATTTTAAAATTCAATTATATATGAGGATTTCCGATTCAATCAGCTTGTAATAAATTAATAAGTACAGTATTTTATGCCATACCACAAATTAGGAATTTCGATAAGAAGCACATAGTAAATATTTAGTAAATATCTTGACTAATGGCAACTATAGGCTATTTAATAGGACGTAACTTTTAGATGGAGATCTCGTTTAGTTAATTTGAATTTCTTTAATTGATGTTTAACAATTTACTTAAATGACATTTCAAGTTGTTTTGTGAAACAAAAAGGACCATGGGCAACTTTGTATGGAGTGTGGTACCAACTCTCAACAATGATGAGACTCATGCCATCTGAAAGCTTTTGGGGTATTATTTAATTCATACTATGGCAGCTAAGTCGAAATCGAGCGCGAACACGGTGTTTTTGATCATTTAAAAAAGTTAGGTTAGGTTAGGGATGAAACTCATGCCATGTGAAAGCTTTTGGGGTATCATTTAATTTATACCATGGCAGCTAAGTCGAAATCGAGCGTGAACATGGTCTATTTGAACATTCAAAAAAAGTTAGGTTAGGTTAGGGATGAAACTCATGCCATGTGAAAGCTTTTAGAGTATCATTTAATTTATACTATGGCAGCTAAGTCGAAATCAAGCGCGAACATGGTGTTTTGAACATTAAAAAAAAGTTAGGTTAGGGATGAAACTCATGCCATGTGAAAGCTTTTGAGGTATCATTTAATTTATACTATGTATGGCAGCTAAGTCGAAATCGGGCGCGAACATGGTGTTTTTGAACATTCAAGATTAGGTTAGGTTAGGTATGACACTCATGCCATGTGAAAGCTTTTGGGGTACCATTTAATTTATACTATGGCAGCTAAGTCGAAATCAAGCGCGAACATGGTGTTTTTGAACATTCAAAAAAAGTTAGGTTAGGGACGAAACTCATGCCATGTGAAAGCTTTTGGGGTATCATTTAATTTATACTATGGCAGCTAAGTCGAAATCGAGCGCAAACATGGTGTGCGAAAGAAAAAAAAGGTTAGGTTACGGTATGTAGGTAGACACCTACTTATTACATACCCTAACCTAGCCTAAGTTTTTTTTTTTTGCTCCGGTTTGGATAATCCTCATGGAAGTCCTCCGCCTTGGGACGGGCGAAGGGATCTGTCAGAATCCTACTGACTAATGACCACCCCATTGTTCTCTTCCCATACTTAGACCGGGAATCATGAGATTAACCTAACCTATCCTAACCAAACATAACCTAACCTTTTTTAATGTTCCAAAACACCATGTTCGCGCTCAATTTCGACTTAGCTGCCATAGAATGAATTAAATAATACCCCAAAAGCTTTCACATGGCATAAGTTTCATCACTGTTGAGAGTTGGTACCAAAATGACGTCCTTTGTTTGATAAGTTTCACCGTGTGTTTAATAAAATAAAACAGACAGCGTGAATGAATTCAAAAGGCCGCATATCAAGGGCCAGAAAAGATGTTGGTAATCATCAATTATGCTTATTCTTTGAGTCAAGCTTCAAGCAACTGCAAGCGCGAGGTCACGTAGCTTCGCCAGTATACTGGCTTTTAAATGTCAGGTATTCGGAGCCCGCCTTCACCATAGTCTAATTGACCAAACACCTCGTTAAACGCATTTACCCTATTCCGCTTGGAAATTAAAGATAAGCTCAACGCCAACGTCATTTATACTGATGAGACTGAAAGATCTTCCCATGGCTCAATAGCTTGATTGAAGGGCAATTCGTTCCATTTTTATTTCCCATTATATTTTGTTGACGATTGTACTTCATACAATTCTACAAAACACAGTGCTGCAAGCATGTATTACTTACTGACTATAATGTGCATTCATGAAACAAAAAAAGACTTTAATGTTGTTTAAATGTAATTTCATCAAATAATAATCATCTAATTAAATAAATAGTGTATACTAAGGCCCGTTTGCACTACAAGCAACTAAAAACGTTTAGCGCTAAACAAATTTAAACATTGTTCTGTATCTGTCAATCGTTTGAAGTTGACTGATACAGAAGGATGATATAAGAGGACTAGTCTACAGAGAGCTAAACGCAAGTATTATAATACCTAAAAGTATATGATCTACTGCAGTAAACAAAATCAGAAAAATATATGATATTCTTTGGGATATTTTATAGTGTGTTGAAAACATAATACAACAAATTTGTTACAATAGAAAAAAAATCACAAAGATGCTTTTAAAAACTTCTTCCTTAAACATGCAATCATTCTGATTTTTTGTCTGATTATTTTACAAGCAACGTATTAACGTAATAGTGTTTTAATTTTTTAGTCCATTTAATAAAAAAATATATAAATAGGTAGATAGTTAATATATATTTTGCAATAAATTACCAGCGTTGTGTCATCGCGCTTCTCTTTATTACAGTGACCGCGCTTTACCTATTGTCAGCCCCTTAACTGTGTTTAGCGTTAAACTCATTTAGTGAATTGTGGTGCACCCACGCGGGCCCAGATGTTTTGCAATTTATAATTTTGCACATAATATCGTACACGTAATTTAATCATACTTATTGATAAATCAGTATTGATTAGTGCTTAGAAAAGTTCATAATCGTAACTCCAGTTTCAAGTAAAAGTTAAGTAAATAGTGACGTGTCTGATAGATCAGAACGAATATTCGTAGTTTAGCATTTTATAATACTTTTACAACTATTATTATTATAATATGCAATTGACTGATAGATGTAGTGTCTAATTCTTTACGTGTGTAAATATATCATAAAATTTTACTGCAAATGCATCCATGTATTTGAACAATCTTTGGCACAATTTCTTTAAAAATAACCTGTGATCTAATTATGTATTTGAATTGTGACTTTCTAAACTAAACAAATATATTTTAATATTTCTCCTCTATATATAAAGAAATAATGATGATCTCATGATCTGATCAATGTTATTGATTCAGATCATGAGATCATCATCGTTCTGCTGCTCATATCCCAATTTATTTGGGGTCGGCACAGCAGATATTCATGATATTGATTATTCAATGTATTTTAAAGAAAATTACACAAATTTTATCATTTGTGAACCAAAAGATTTTAAAATTGGACCACTAAGTGTTACTAATATTTGTAAATACTGAATGTACTTAATTTTTTCGTAAATGATGCCAATACGTCATGGTGATACAAATGGCAGCTTCAATTTCATTGTAATGACACCCCAATTAATTAATTAATTCTTGATCAAATGTATTTTCATAAATCCATTTCAATTTTGTTCTACATGTAATCGCCAAAATTTAACCTCCAAAATCGGCACGTGTGGTATATTACTGTATGCAATATTTTTATATTGAAGGCTTACTTCCAGATATTCAATAAATATACCGTGACCCCATGTCCTAATATAAGCGATCGTCCCATTAATTTGCCACTCATTTGTTCCGAAAAGTCGAACGCGCCCTCTGTTGGCGCGACGACGCGTTCGGATTCGCCGAACAAAAAGAACGCGTCGATCACGTATTTGCGCGCCGATCGCTGATATTAGTATACGGCCGAACCCTGTGTCCTAACCAAAAGCGACTGTGGCACGAATACGCCATCGTTTCCATGAATTATGACGTACCAATGCGATTGGATTGATGGCGCGAGTAAGTCATATTAACATAAACAAACGCAACGATTATTTACGCACGAAAGTCGCTTTCGGTTAGCACACAGCCTAAAGGTGTGCCATCATTTCGAAGACTAAATCAACTTTGTCTTTATGTAGTTGTATGGTAGGGCATAAATAATTTTTATTTACTTTAATAAATAGCATAAATAATTACAATTAGTTCTGTTTTATTTCCTTTTATTTCAAACCTTTCAGGTGTCTGCTAGATGCTGATTAAACTGTGGGTCGGTATTACCAGTAATTATGGATTGGAGTCAAAGATGAGTAGAGAACCCAAAAGAACGAAAATACTCAAATTGTCATTTATTCTGGCATAATATAATATTCATACAGTACAGTAGGTACATGCTTAATTGAATTAAAGGTCTACATAAAAAAAATTATAAAAACAATTTGTCGCACTTGTCTAACCAAGGTTTAGGAACATACTTTGGGACATTCTTCCATTGCTTAATTACATTGTAAACAGCTAAATCCACAATAGAAAAGTCATTTCCACAAATCCACATTTTTTGTTGAGAAAACAATTTCATAACAACTACTTCCTTATTCTTTTCTGATGTTCTTTCCAACACGTGGCAGAGGTCAAGTAAGTAGTCAACATGATGATCGTTAGGATTGTATGGAATAGCACTTGGGTAAACATAAGAAAGGTATCGTAGTATGTTTACATTGCCTACAATTGGAACATCCAGAGTAGACAACTTCAATTCAGTATCAGCCGAAACTGTAAATAAAATAGAATGGCATTAATAAAACTTCCACAACAATGAGCTTAGCATTAATCTGGGGCCAGATGTGACACTGGTTTGCAGTTTTAGCTCTAATGCAACTTAGAATATTTTTTGTAAAAAAATTAAACAAGGTCTATTCACATCCTTGTTTCCTATTGATGTTATTTCCACTTGAAAATCAACTTTATGCGAGTGTAAATAAAGTTGATTTTAGACTGATTAGTACTGTTGAAAATTGAACCTTATCTGTACGCATTACAGTTGTTTTTCGTATAACTCGTGTTTGTTTACATGTTCGGCGAATAAATTGCGAACGCAGATTAGGTATAGTAAAGGCTGTCCTGCTCTACTAACAGCTGTTCGCTGGCGACAGTTGGTGCAGTATTTTTTTTTTGCAGCCGATTTTTTGATTTCTAAAGGTCATAAATAATATAGAATAAATAAAGAAGGATGGCGTGTTTGGACCCAGATTATTTATAAATTAACGAAGCGTCATTCACTTGCAAGTTCATATTTATTATAAATATGAGTTTTTAAGAGGATTATTTAAAAAATATTGAGTCACTAGATGATGGGAATTAAAAGTTAGAAAATATTTTTATTTACTTGAAAATAAGTCATCATGCAGTTATTAAACGCACCGTGTTTCGTATTACATTCCAACCATAACATTACATGATTTACGTTCTTACATTTGAAGACGTTTACGCTTGTCAATTATTTGTTAATAAACAAAACTACTAAAATATAAGAAAAAAATACAAAAGTTAATAATTATTAAAAATGCATTCACATTTTTTATACAAAAAAGTACAATATTGCAATTATTACGATTATTTGTACTATCGTAGAATGAAACGTTATACTGTCAACAGGAGTTGGCTGTCAGTGTCAAAACCAATTATTGTTTGTTTTCAACGACTAACGTGGGATAACTATTATTTTGTATGCGATTTTGTGGATTCTTGACGACTTGGCTTTACCTTTGGACTGACTATTCTACATACCGACTTAGACAACCGATTTTACCTTTGGATTCCGATTTGCAAGTATGATATGTACTAAGAAACCTTTAGTTGCCATGTTGTCTGCACAGTCTCTAAACCCACGGTCTAAAATAAAAACATCATCTTCCCTAAATAAATCCGTAAAGGCACCTCGCTCTGACATAAGGTCATTCATGATCGAAGCATCATTTTTGGTGGCTGGTTACGGACCCACTGCCTCAATGATGTAACCATCGCAGCAAACTATGAGAAAAGGTTTAACTAAATTATAATATTTGTGAAGGGAATAAGTTTCTTTTTGAAATAAATAGTTACTACTCTTTTGAGTGCTTAAATATGTGCCATCAGCAATGGCAATTAAACGTTTTTCTTCAGTTGGCGCTTCAGGATTGCCAAAAAGATGCTCAGCAAGCAAAGAATTTCTGGCAACAAATTCTTCCCTGGGCTTGTGTGCCCATCCCAAATGTCTAGGCACATAGTCCTGGCAAAGAATTTCTCGTGCCTGCTGCATATAGTCTTCAAGAGTTCTTCTAGGTATTTGGAATAATGCTGAGATTCTCTCATCACTATCTCCAGTCCGCATTTTACACAGAAGTGCACTAAAACCGCTTTTTATTTTATGGTTATTTAATCGCGGTACTTCTATTAATATCTCACGATATTCATCTTTTGTCCGTCCAAACCAGTACTTAAAAAGATGGTCATCAATACTTTCAGTACTTCAGTAAGGGCAGGAAGATGATGATTTTAATAATTACTGATACTTACATTAACAAGGTATAACAAAAATACAATTACTGTAAGTATCAGTAATTATTAAAATCATCATCTTCCTGCCCTTATCCAATTTTTTATCACAACCTGTATTTTATAATCACAAACGAAATAAAAGATTTGTTTTCACATCCTAAATATTTGTTTTATTCAACAAACCTCTTGTTAAACATTCAAGTTCCTAATAGTCTGTAACATCGCATCTTTGCTTAATTCCTTTTCACGGAGGGAGATAGATATTTATTCCTATTGGGTACCTATACTTCGTTTTCGACTGCTTCGTTGGTCTAGTGATCGTTAGCACGACTGCCGAACGTGGGGTCCTGGGTTCGATTCCCAAGTCAGGTAAGGTGGAATTCTTAGTAGGTATCAGCCTGAACTCTGAATAATTGCCCGGTCAGTGACAGTAACTGTCACTGACCGGGCAATTATTCAGAGTTCTGACGTCTGTAGATGAGAGCTAAACGTATGTAACTGGCAAAATGTGAGTGTATAGCACACGACTCCATACGCAGGTGCGACCCGACTTTAGAAAGAATCTCGGCCGCAACTAGCGTTGCCGGAGAGTAATATTCCGAAGTATTCCCGTCGAATTATTCGCGAAACATTCCGAAGTATTGAGTAATATTCGGAATAATTCGCCAAGAGTTCGACTATTTACCGCTAGATGGCGACACAATTACCATTGCAAATTACAGTCATAAATGTTGCGTGCTAGTGATTGTGTATTCATATCCAAGAATCTTCCACTAGTCTTTATTATCCTTATCAGCAAACCTTGGTCACTGCAGCAGCAGAAAGCGCATACAGGCAAGCCCTACCGATGGAAGTTGTACAGTTACAGCAATTACCTGCTAGATGGCGCTAAAACATATATTACTACGCGTTCATTCATAAAACTGAGTATAATACGATTTGAAATTTTCCGTATATTACTTTCATCTACTCGGGTACTTAGGCTGCCTGTCCACCGGAGCGGAGAGGAGAGGAGAGGAGCGGAGAGGTGTCAATATTAACCAATAGAATCAAAACTCCGCTCCCGAGGTGCGATTCTATTGGTTAATTTTGGCACCTCTCCTCTCCTCTCCGCTCCAGTGAACAGGCAGCCTTATTGGATTATCTATTAAAGTTCGACTACCTATTAACCGGTACATAACATTGTTTACCATATTTTTATTAGGTAGGTACCTACTTAAATAAAAAGGTAGGTAAGTAGGTATGTACCTAAGTAGGTACCTACTTTAAACTAATTGTTTCAGTGCTTAGAACTATTGATTACGGTTCGCGGTTGCTGAACACTTCTACAAAGAAAGAAATAAACTTTTTGGTACCTACCTATAACATCATGCATCGTCGTAAAAGTAGTTACTTACGTATACTACCTTACCTACCTACCTACTTAACAAATTATTTAATATGTTTCTTTCCCATTAACTAAGTAAATCGTAAAGCAAAAACATTTTTACGAAGTAAATTAAACTTGTAGATAAGTACCTACCTACCTACTTCGCACAAAAACCACACATTCTAAATGCAACCATTGAAAAATAAAGTTACAAGTAGATAACTACTTACGCGGAATTATTCCCGCAGAGTAGGTACTTAGGCATCGAATAATACTTTGTTGATTTTATGAATGAACGCCCGCGAGGCTAGGACTACCACGTGCACGTAAGTCGGGTATAATACGACATAACTTAGATGAAGCATCGGCAAAATTCGTAAAACTGATCATCATCAGTAAACTGAGTGCGCCTTCAAAATCACCAATATTTATTACTGGTTTAGGTGAAAATGATCTTTACGCAAACGCAATAACTTGTGAAGTCATATAACCAAATACATTCGTAAAATTTAATTGAATGAAATCTAATTTATGCTACATCTAAGTTGTGTCGTACTGTACAGTTTATTGGATTATCTATTGAAGTTCGACTATTGACTACTAGATGGCGTTGATGCCAGTGACTTTAAATATACACTTACGTGCAAAAAAAATCGACCCACCTTGTAAGTTTCGATTCGGAACACTTTATAATAATATAAAAATTTGAAGGTATGTTTCATAAACTTTATTTGTACATACCCTACACTTCAATAAACGGGATGTTGTTGATGATATTGGCTCGTTTATTCGGACACCCTCATTTCTTATCACTACATAGTATAAAACAAAGTCGCTTCCCGCTGTCTATCATGTATGCTTAGATCTTTAAAACTACGTAACGGATTGTGGTGCGATTTTTTTAATAGATAGAGTAATTCAAGAGGAAAGTTTATACGAGTATGTATAATACATGCATAATATAGTAGACAAACACTGATAATTTTAGAGGTTTCTAATGTGATGTAAATAAACACATTTTTTTGCGCTTACTTTGCAAACGCTGGCTGAACCCTACGAGTTAATAACGCAATCTCAGTGCCATTGCATTGTGTTAAAAGTTAATCAATTAATTGTTTATAGTCCGGGGAATTTACGCCGAATTTTAGGCCAACTTTGCATGTATTAAAAAAATAGATTTTTTTCATTTAACGTGTAGGGTATGGACAATGTTAAAAACGTTTTTTTTTTAAGAAAACCATGTTAATTCAATATTCCTTGGTAGAAAAAAATATTAACAGATATGTTTGTGTGGAGTATTTGTCGAAGAGATGAGTATTACAAGTAGGTTAGTAAATTAAACAACATCGTCCACGGAAATTTCGAAAAAAAAATTGTTATTTTTTTTTGTTATTGTACTTCAAACAGCTGTAAAAATATTAACAGCTGTTTTTTGGCATTAAATTACCTAATTAAATGTTTTAATGCGCTGTCCAACAAAATTAAACATATTGTACCAGCGCAAGATATTAATCAAAGTTTTTTTGCAATAGTGGTTCAGGCAAAAATGTAACAGAGTTAAATTTTGTTTAACTTTTATTTATAGGCTCTCACTTAATTGCAAGAAAATTAAACACATTAAAGCAAACAGGAACATCAAAAAAAAAAAATAGTTTAATTATTTTAGTTTAATTTTCTTGTAAATAAGTGAGATAGAGCCTATAAATAAAAGTTAAACAAAATTTAACTCGGTGTAAATGAATATTGTTGAACTGTCAAAATGAAACCGCACCCTAATTACGAAACGCAAACTCAATTTTAAATTGAAACCAATTGAAAAAGATTGCCAGTCCATTGCTTCATAAGTTCGACAAAAATAATTAAGCAGATTCTTTTTGTCGAACTTATGAAGCAATGGACTGGCAATCTTTTTCAATTGGTTTCAATTTAAAATTGAGTTTGCGTTTCGTAATTAGGGTGCAGATTAGTCGGAATCGTTTACGAAAATGTGTTGCGTAATTAGATAGCTGGTGTATTGTAATCTTAGACTGAAATTTAACAAGCAGTGTGAAAAGAATTCATTACTTTATTTTAGATTTTTATTTATTGTGTTCTGAACGAAAGCGTCCGGGGTGGGTCGATTTTATTGCACGCAAGTGTAGTTGCGTTCATTCATAAAACTGAGTAATATACGATTTTGAAAACTTCCGAAATATTCCGAATATTTCTTTTCATCTACTTAGATAAGTAAGTACCTACTTCGTAATAAGTTTTTTTTATGCGGTTTAGGTGTGAAAGTGATAGAGAGTTTTTAAACATCGGTAGGTAGATACCTATTTATATTACCGTGGCCTCGGTAGGTACGTATTAGGTAGGTACCTCGGTAGGTACCTTATTCGGTAATAAAAAGGTAATTCTAATTAAGTAAGGATTACTTATAATAATATAATTTCAAGTGTTAGCACATACATACCTAAGTACCTATTTGAACTATATTTTGGTTGAACACTTCTACAAATCAAAGTAAAATTAGTACATTGTCGTAAAAAGTAGGTAAGTACCTACCTACTCACTTACTTACCTAATTAGTTTACTTCAATAAACATTTTTACGAAGTAAACTAAACTTGTACAAAACATCCACCCGCAAAAAAATCAACAAATTCTAACTCAACCATACAAAAATAAAATAATAAGTACCTAGTCAAGTAGATAACTACTTACGGGAAATATTCCCGCAGAGTAGGTAAGTAGGGAATAATTCCGAATAATACTACGTTGATTTTATGAATGAACGGCCGCGACTAACGAGGGAAGTTTGCCATTTACAGTTCTACCCTTGCCCGTTAGATGGCATTAATTCAAGTTTTCCAGCTAATTCTTTCTCCCTTCCAATCGAAGTATTCCTTTGAATATTTCCGAATTATTGCGAATTATTCCGAATTTTACCGAAGTTTTGCAACGCTAGCCGCAACTAGACACGTCGCGCCAATAGAGCCTTAAAACTACATAGGTATTCTGCTAGATATTTACGCTTCTTTCGGGGCTGCGCAGACGAAACACTTTTTGTGCGATCGAGTCTGTGGCGCACGCGTTACTCCTAAGCAATGATATGAATTTACTATGCAGTAACGCGTGCGCCAAAGACTCGATCGCACAAAAAGTGTGTCGTCTGCGCAGCCCCTTCAGCTTACTTTTTTACCAATAATGATTATAGTTTCATCCTTTAACAATCTAGTCTATGTTTACAGTATTTCATATCTCGTTTTGACCAGGTGACTGTAGTTCCTAGTTCCCAGACATAGTAGGTATGTATTTTTTATTTTGAGTAGGTAAGTAGGTACCTATATTTGGCCAGAGAGATGCAGATCCACAATGGTAGTGTTGGTAAATATCTTTATTCTAAATGAACAGCTTTTTGAAACTACATAATACATAAAAAAAGATATTGTATTATTAAATAAGCACTATTAGATTCGTTTTAGGTTATAATCTTTTACCTTGCATATCTTTTTTCTCCCAGCCTCTACAACTTACTGCCCATTTGCTTTTTTGCTAGTTTTATATAGTTCTACAACTAGTTATAAGTTTCCATACTGTACGGTACTCCTAACAGTGGGTCCCATTGTACATGCAACCTCGCCATTCTCCTTTCAGTATTCACAAATGTTGGCATTTCTTTACACCCTTAGCTCTCTAGGAAAGCTACCGAGCGCTTGTTCAAGCACCAGGTCTGTGTCTCTCCCATACATCATGGTCCAAATTGCGCGAAATTGCTTAATCTCAAAAAAGCATCAATCTATCTATGCCTAAAGTATTTAATAAAAATAAATGTCAATGAACATTTTAACAACAAGCTTCAGTTAAAACCCAACTTTTATGTTTTATCAACTAAATATGAATTGGAGACTTACCACACTTGAATATCAGCCTTAAATTAATTTTACAGTTAGTTTTCGTTGCTTGAATATTTTTAACATAGTTTTTAATTTTTGGCACTTTCTCATTAGGTACTGAAGAGTGAATATGCCATGAAATATTGAGTGCCACAGATGATTCTTTTAGGATAACATTCAGGTACCATGGTAAACTGTCTGGACTAAGGACCAATACAACTTCTTCAGGCATAGGTAACTGAAATAAAACATAATATTATTAAATGGATCAAAAATGTTTTTTTATTTTTAAGATGGGGTATAAAAGTCGAAACTATGTGAAAGAGGGACAGTCATGAACTGATTATTTAAGATTTGTTCAGAATCAGTGTTATAAGCGATGTTAATACAAGGTACAAGCGCAGTCCAATTCATACATTATTGACCCATAAGCAGTACTAACATGTAGCTAGCTAAGTTTAAAGGTTTATTAAAATATACTTAATGACTAGCAACCCGCCCCTGCTTCACACGGTTTTTACGACATGACAAAACAAGATTTCTTTTTTAAAGCTTTTTAATATGAAATTTTATATGCATTAACCTTCGGAAATAAATACTCTAACTATGATAGTGAAAACTGGTTCAAAATTCATTGTATAGTTTAGAAGATCTAAGCAGTCCCTAAGACGAATACAAAAGGCTACTTTGTTTTTTAAAGATCTTACACATTTCCCTGGTTTGCTTGTTTTCACATCTTGAATATTGGCTTCTTTGCAATGTGAACTAATCGTCTTAATTCTGTCATACAGGGTATCCAATTTTTTTAATAATTGTTCCTGACGTTGTTCCAATTCAGACATTTTATTTGATCCCTGTAAGATAGTAAATCGAATTTTATATACAAACACAAATAAATATACACATGACGTATAGGTAAGAACAAGAACATTAGTGCTACAGTCAACTGCACTTCATTGGAGCAGTGTGTAAGTGTTACACCATCCACCAAACAAAATAAAAGCGTAAAATTATAGGATTGTAACAGGTGGCATTCTGAATAAGCTCAATGATAATATTAGATGTCCAAGACTCCAGGTTCAGAATGTGTAGGTGTTGGCTTGGTGGTGTGTGACATGGCAGGATGTTTTTTAAAAACCCTGTAGTATCATAGACGGTGTAGTATGTACATAGTTCATCCTTGAGTCACAATGCACTTTACTTTACCAGTAACATAATAGGTACAGTAGAATTTAAGAATAATCCCATCCCAATAGGTGTTAGTATTTGTTAGTCATATCAACGACCGACAACATGCACAGGTATAAATAAATTAATTTAATAACTTCAGTGACATAAACCTTAAGAAACTTGATAACCTGGTTACTGATATTGATGTCGCTATCATCTTCTTTATAAAAATCTGTCCGATATTTTACGGAATACATGCAGTTCGGCAAAAGGATTTCTTTATCATGAACAATTATTTTCTTCATATGGTACATCATTTTGCAGAGATGATGATAAAAAAATTGCTATTTTATTTAGTTATTCTTACCAAACTCAGTTGGAATTTAAAATCACTAAAAATACTCAGCCTGAGCCACGTTTCGTTCGAATCATCGAATGTGGTTCGAATTACGATTGATTCATGACAACTTGCGAATACTTGCGATTGCGAGTACTGCGATCACAGAACACATATACTCCTAACGGAGACTGCGATTGACTTGGTTCGAGTTCGAGATCGAGTCGAGGCACAGAGTCGAGGTCTGTGACGACTTGACGAGGTCGAGAATTCGAGACACAGAGTACTTTATTCGAGATCGATCGAGAGCGAAAATTCCACATTGACAGTTGACACTATGACACTTGCGAGTTGCGTGACAGACAGTAATTGTAGATACACACATGGACTGGACAGGTGACTTGTAATTTAATTTATTCGATTATCACACAATTCTTTAATATTTCATTATCAAATTCGACCTTTGCCAGAATTATCGATATTTTCATCGGCACCTCTAAATATTTTTTAAACTTCTGTACCTTGTTAGATAGCTTGTAGCGGTTAGACCGCCACATACAAACTACGAAGCAAAAAGACATGACGTCACACAATTCCTACATCGCGCAGTTAGCAAAAACTAGCGAAAAACATAGATAAGACTATCCGAAATCAACATATGGGCAGTTGCCCGCCAGACATAATACCCGTCTGGTTGGAGGATCCTCCCCTTTCAATAGAGGATGAGTGAACTTTACACCCTGTTCCTCATACCACTAAATTGGTGACCCCGAGTATGAACGTCAACGCAGCCTTCGTGCAACTACTTCAGCGTGACGTCATCATCATCACTCCCGCAAGCTTTCGTGAGGCGAGTCACACAGCCAGCCAGCATCCACGGCTTCAACGGGTATCCTGACCACCAGCATGCAGCGAACGCGCATTCCTGGTCATCACCCTCAGCCTCATCAGCAACCTTGGCACAGCACCTGCACTTCCGGCTGGTCTCACAATCAGAGCCTATTCTACCCTCTCCTGGTCGACGCAAGCAGTCAGCCAAAAACCCGGCGCTGTACCACATCCGACTCACTGGATGACGACGCAGCGCCACCCCGACTCACTGGGGAATCACCGCAGACAGTTCCGACTCACCGTGAACTATGCGGCACCCGGTTCCGACTCACTGGAACCACAGCTGGCACTGTGAAGCATCGCAAGATCCAAGACTCAGCCCACTATCGACCTCCGGTCTCCGGAGGGGAGTGATGTAGCGGTTAGACCGCCACATACAAACTACGAAGCAAAAAGACATGACGTCACACAATTCCTACATCACGCAGTTAGAGTTTACCAAGCGAAAAACATAGATAAGACTATCCGAAATCAACATATGGGCGGTTGCCCGCCAGACATAATACCCGCCTGGTTGGAGGATCCTCCCCTTTCAATAGAGGATGAGTGAACTTTACACCCTGTTCCTCATACCACTAAAAGCTGATTAATTATGGGGGATGCACCAAGGTAGCTCGCGAAATTCAAATTTTCGTACGTTTTTTGCAATTTGCAGGTCAGTATCGGGCTATTGGCTATCTTTTTCAACGTACAACGTACGCGATAGCCAATAGCCCTGCTGCATAAATTGCTGCATTTTTATAGATATGTATGTAGGGTAGGTAATTAGGTAGAAATAGGTATTTAGGAAAGGTAGGTGCGCCGTAGATAAGTACTTAGTGTTAACCGTGCGAAGCCGGGCCGGATAAAGCTAGTTACTTTTATCTTTTTCAACGTACAACGTACGCGATAGCCAATAGCCCTGCTGCATAAATTGCTGCATTTTTATAGATATGTATGTAGGGTAGGTAATTAGGTAGAAATAGGTATTTAGGAAAGGTAGGTGCGCCGTAGATAAGTACTTAGTGTTAACCGTGCGAAGCCGGGCCGGATAAAGCTAGTTACTTTTATCTTTTTCAACGTACAACGTACGCGATAGCCAATAGCCCTGCTGCATAAATTGCTGCATTTTTATAGATATGTATGTAGGGTAGGTAATTAGGTAGAAATAGGTATTTAGGAAAGGTAGGTGCGCCGTAGATAAGTACTTAGTGTTAACCGTGCGAAGCCGGGCCGGATAAAGCTAGTTACTTATAAATAAATACAAGGATTTTGCTTGCTACATCAGACTATATTGTACAAAATAAAATGTTAAGTAGTAGGTACAATACAGGTATTCATTAAAGTTATTTTTGATAGTCATACAGAAATCTATTATTTCTTACTTATTATTTTTACACATCCCATCGGACAATGAGATGAGTGAGGGAAGAGAGAGTGCACTCGTGTCTGCGCACACACGCCTGCACTATAATATCTCCCACGCCGAAGGCTAGTCTCCGTTGAGATTGGCCTCCGTGGCCGAATATTTTTACACAAATAAGTTTTCTCAATAAGAATTTGTATCCACAACGGTAACTGAATAGTGCATCGCACAGAGCACTATAATTATAATGGTGAATCGTATGTGCCAGCATTCATTTCAATGTTACTGAATATTTTGGAAAAAGTCGATAAAGTTCTTAAAACTCAAGAAATACTGGCCGGTTTTAAAATCTTTTGAAGAAAGCTTATTTTGTAGACCTTTTTGGATGATTCAAATAAGAAAAAAAAAAAACATGTACGAGGGGTGTTCAATAAATAGTGAGAATGCGATACATTCTCTTTGGAAAGAACAAAAATAAATACTGGCAGGCATAGCCCAGACATTAGTTAAGATGATAATAAAAAAAGCAATTAATTCTCTTTTGTTTTTTTAAAGTAGAAGTTTATTGTTTGCGTCGTTTCGGAACGTGTTCTTAAAAATGGATAAAATTGAAGTTCGCGCGGTAATAAAATATCTCTGCTTGAAAAATTTTACTACGGAGCAGGTAAATCAAGACTTGAGAGCAACATTTGGGGTTCATGCTCCTCCATATTCTACGGTTGCGCGTTGGTGTGCTGAGTTCAAGCGAGGAAGAACTTCCACTAACGACGACCCACGAACGGGACGCCCCATATCGGCAGTGACTGAACAAATTATTAAAAAAGTAGAAAATATTGTCTTGGCGGATCGTCGTGTTACTGTTCGTTTTATAGCAGAAGAAGTAAAGATTTCGATAGGAAGTGTCCATAATATTATAAACGACTATTTGGGTATGAAAAAAGTGTCAGCGCGCTGGGTGCCCAGAATGCTTTCTGACGCGCAGAAACAAACTCGACTGAGAATTTCACAAAGCTGTTTGGATTTGTTACAACAAGATCCTGACCGATTTTTGGCTCGATTCATAACTATGGACGAAACATGGCTTCACCATTATGACCCGGAAACGAAACAACAGTCCATGACTTGGAAGCGACCGTCATCTCCAATTCCAAAGAAATTTAAGGCGATTCCATCCGCCGGAAAGATCATGGGCTCTCTTTTCTAGGACAGCCAAGGGGTGGTAATGATCGAATATCTTAATCATGGAGCCACTATTACGGGGACTATGTACGCAGGACAAGTAACAAAGTTGCGTGAGGAAATACGCAAGAAACGGCGTGGTAAACTCGCTAAAGTTGTTTTGTTTCACCAAGATAACGCCCCTGCGCACAAGTCCAGAGTTGCGATGGCTGCCATTCAAGAAGCTGGCTTCGAATTGATGGAACATCCTCCATATTCACCGGACCTTGCTCCTAGTGATTTCTACCTATTTCCGCGCTTAAAGGAACATCTCAGGGTCCAGAAATTCGAAGATGATGACGGAGTAATAAAGTAAATGATTTTTTAAGGGATTAGGAAAAAGATTTTTTTAGAAAGGGAATTTTAGGATTAGAGAAAAGATATACAGAGTGTATAAACCTGAAAGGTGACTACGTCGAAATATAAAATAACATATAATAAAAGATAATTGCGTCTTACTCATTCTCACTATTTATTGAATACCCCTCGTATAGTACATGCTGTTATGATAGTACTTACTAATTCCATGTCATTACTCCGACTAGTAAATAGTTATCTGTGGAATTTGTATTGTTGCATATAGTATGAATTACAATTATTTTTTTTTTTTTTCAGAAAATCGCCCGTTTTTAAATAATTTATACCTTTGAATCGGCGTTTTTAGTATTGTTTGATTATAAACAGTTTAAGGTACATGATAATGTAGGAGTTTTAAATTCCTAACTTGTTTAGTTGTTGAGATAGAGCTCGTACAAAAATGGTCTAAAACTGACAACTTCTACGGCCCCCTAATTCATCATTTTTGAAGATAAAAACATATAAAAAATATATTTATTATCTACTCAATGAGCTCTAGACCTCAGAGTAATAACTATAGACAATGATACCCCGTTATTACTCTCGAGGATACCCCACATGCCAAGGTCAGTTTTTTTTTTTTTTTTTTAATTTTATTGTATGGAGACCCTCCTTTAATTTTTAATTTTATTATTTGTTGCTCTTGCGGCAATAGATATGCTTAATCTGTGAAATTTTCAACTGCGCTACCTATTATGGTTCATGAGATAGAGCTCGCTGACAGACAGACGGACAGCGGAGGCTTAAGAATAGGGTTCCGTTTGTCACCCTTCGGGTACGGAACCTTAAATACGAAAGAAAATTTGAATTTCGCGGGCTAACTTAGCTATCTGCCCCGTAATTTGTCACAGACTTATACTACTCTTTATATGTCTGTGTAATTTGTACGCTTCATGGCATCTGCGGTGTTGCTAGTTCAAAAAAATATAGCTAAATGAAAGTTATTTCTCATGTATAAAATGGGTAACAAAAACGGAAATATATTGAGCCCATTAGATGGCCCCGCCTTAGTGTGGATAAGTTGATGAAGATTGCTGGTGATAAAACCAATGCTTGTGTACCTACCTCACACTGGTAATAAACTAGCTGTGCCCGCGGCTTCGCTCACGTGGCTGGTTTGTTCTTTCATTTAGCATTAGGTCTGTTTATGTGTATGGTACCCGTGCGAAGCCAGGGCGGGCAGGTAGTCAAATATAGATACAGTGTATTGTATGTTTTTCAGGTACCTATTTTTTTGGTCTGGTATTTGATTGACCGGATGTTCAAACCTTTGTTAAGTTGCATAAAATCAATGATCACCAAAGACAAATTCAATCCCAAAATTCCTATATCCGTTTTATCGTTTTCGTACCGAACCAAGAAAAAGAATGAATAAATTCTTACGAAAGTTTGTACAAAATTATTTTATTATTTTTAATTTTCAACGGTGTTGTTAATATGAAGAAATGTTAAAATTTCTTTTAAAAGAAATTAAAGTGAGTCTTCTAGTCGAATAGTTTCGAAAGAAAGAAAATGGCTGCCGATGTGTTCTGTGCGGCAACTACCACTCCTGCCAGTGATAACTTTCGATAAATTATTCTGCAATACAGCCCCAACCTGTTATATTTTCTTGTATGAATTATTGCTTGTGTATCAGTTATTTTCAAGGATCATGTTAATTCGTCATACCGAAAATTCAATACCTACAAGTTACGAAAACGACATGGCGGACTGATAATCAACCAATAGGAAGCAAGCATCAAGCGTTTCAGAATTGCATGTACTCGCATTTCGCGTCATTACGTTTCGGTGCCTTCTTTCTCCTATAAAATTTAGTAGGTAATCTTTTGATATCAGTGAGTTGATTGACTTTTCAGTTAATTACTAAGAGGAGAGTGTGAATATTGTGTTTAAAATTGTTATGAGACGATCGTTTGATGTGAAGGATCCCGACGGCTGGGATCATGACTGCGTTGGATTTAGGATGAACTGAAATGCAATACCATCTTTTTGTTTTTGTAAACAAGACTATGTTTTTACGATACACGTGCGAGACTGTATACAATTGACAGTTGTTTTCAATGATGTCGGGAAGGGGGGCAAAGAAACGCGGAAGGCCTCCAAAATCGGGGAGTTTCGAGAAAAGCAGGAAATTCCAGTATCATTTATTGAAAAAACCAAAATATTTACTAAATCAACAAATCGCGGGGTCAGCTTCTTTGGTTAGCACACCCTCAGCATCAAGAGCATCATCTCCTCAAGGGAGCGATATAAGTAGACGAAGTACACGAAAACAAAGAGGAGGAAAGACACATAAAAATAAAAGAGGTGGAATATCAGGTTCGTATTCACGAAGAGGATACAACCCACAAGCTGCAGATTTTCATGAATCGGAATATCATTATGGATCTGATTTTGGAGATGAATACAGTGATAGGTCTGAAGCTGAAGAAGATCGCGCCAGTGAAAGTTCTGATGGCAGTGTAGGTGACGCTGCTGCAAGCGATAGTGACTTTTCGGTCAGCAGCTTCAGCACTACCAGTGGTACACCTCGTAAGGTTAATCATTTACTCAGACCACCTAGTCCAGATCCTCTATGGCTCCAACAGGAACGACAAATTCCAGCTTTAGGCCTTCCTTCTTCATCAGATGACTTGCTTATTCCACAGAATTTAATTTTACAAGTTGTGGGTGTTTATGAAGTGTTAAGACACTTCAGGCATCTGGTGCGACTATCACCATTTCGCATAGAAGATCTGTGTGCAGCTGTAAGTTGTGAAGATCAGAGCAATCTACTTGTAGAAGTGCATATGATGCTACTAAAAGCTTTGTTAAGAGAAGAAGATGCTCAACAAACACATTTCGGTCCACTGGACCATAAAGACAGTGTTAATATTACTTTGTTTTTATTAGATGTCATGACATGGCCTGAAGTCCTTAGAATTTACATAGAAAGTGACAAATCATTTGATCAGAATGTTGTCCGGATTTTAAATGCATGTGAATATCCTTTCACAACAGTGGATGATCGTCTGGCTGTTCTTCAATTCTTATGCAATCAATTTTTAATAACTAATCCAGTTCGTGATGATCTGCTTAGTGAAGGTAAGTGAAAACAAACAAACATTTTTAATAAACATAGTACAGCTTGTTATGTATACTACAGAGATTTGATCCTTATGATTGACCCATCAATAGGTGCAGCCTGAGACCTGGCTGAGGCAACCATTTCAAACAAAAAAGGCTATATTACTATTTTTTTCAAACTTTAGGAATTATTCCTTGAAGAGTGTATGGAGAAGGGGCACTTATGTATGAGCTCTATCTCAATGTGATATAATTTTTGTTACTGTCTTGGGCCAGTTCAATCGTTTCAGCCATTTCACCCTAATACTATATTGTATCAACTTATGGCCCATTACATAATTTATCATTCAATTGATTGTGATACAAATTAACAATACACTTGTGAAAACAGTTCTGTTCATCCTGCAATATCCTTCCGGGCCTGCCGTTTGCTCCTGTTTGGGACCCTCTGTGTGATTATTTTAGCCCAATAGCTCCTCTGGCATGCAACAGATATGGCCAACTCAGTTTATTGAATCTTGACACCAGTAATACTGATTAAAACTATAAAATGCCACTTACAGAAATTCAAAACAATTTATAGTTTAATTACAAAACCACATTTTTTTTAAAACCTTTTGAAAAATATGTACTTGATCTACCAAGTTTATATTATTGGTATAAACATCCACATCTACAGTTTGCGTCAAATAACTTTGCTGCTTTGAAGTTGGGTTGAACAAGTGCTGGCATGCGCACTACTGTTTTCAATCAATCTTCCTAGCCTTTTTCCCAACTATCTTGGGGTCGGCTTCCAGTCTTACCGGTTGCAGCTGAATACCAGTATTTTACATGGAGCGACTGCCTATCTGACCTCCACAACCCAGTTACTGGGTAATACGATACCCCTTGGTAAGACTGGTGTCAGACTTTCGGGCTTCTGACGACTCGTAACGACTGTCAAAGATCCACAAATGACAGCCGGGACCAACGGCTTAACGTGCTTTCCGAGGCACGGAGGAGTCTCGGTATGTGAAGATGGTCACCCATCCACTGACCAACCCTGGCAAGCGTAGCTTAACCTGATGGATCGATCCGTGCGGCTTGTTATTACTTAGCCACGAGCTCCTCTCTGCGCACTACTGTTTTATATATATATAAAAATAAAAAATAAATCTTGAAGACCACATGATCCATAAAAAAAAAAAAAAAATAACACAAAGCCTTACCTTAGCCTTGCCTTACATATATAATATAAGGCAGATTAACTACTGCGCAGTAATTTGTAGCCTACAGCAGAGCGGCAAAGTTATTTAATGTCCAAGCCTGATGGCCAACAATTGAAAATCGTTTGATAAACCTAAATCATAAGTAAGATATTTATTTTGCCTTTTTGATACTCATGCTTGTCATACAAACTGATTGTAAGTTTTGGTACTAAACAAAAATCACCTTTACCCTTCGAATCACTACATAATGTCACTTTAGACCCATATTTCTTATAGCTGTCCAACTCTAATCATGTAATAATTTGTAAAATATATCAATATAATTAAATCTGTAGTTTCTGCCTAGTATGTTCAATCCATTGGTGGTTTAAATGAATTTGGTAAAAACTGAATTACTTTATTCTTCAAAACTGATATATTATGATAAATGATAATGTAATAGAGAGATAATGTTGTAATTTTTTATTACTAGTCCTTTTTATTCCTAATTTGTTAATGTTATTGCATATGTTTCCAATAGGATTTCCTCCCGGGAGAGGGCACTGGCTCTTATAACATAGTAGGTTAACCACGGAACATCACACAATTTATAACCACTTTCTTATGTAATATAGATTATTATATTTTATTATGTCAAGTTTCTTATTTCTTAAATGCCTGTCAGGTTGTTATAAAAGTATTGTCATTACATATGTTTTAATTCTCAAAGTTTCTTAAACCCTATTGTGGTCTTACTGCCTCACTCAAAAGACAGATTGATTGATAATATTTTCTATTGATGTTTCTCTCTTTACAGTTCCTATACATTATGATGATCATTGTCGAGTGTGCCATCGTCTGGGAGACCTTTTATGTTGTGAAACATGTCCTGCAGTCTTTCACTTAGAATGTGTAGATCCTCCATTAGGCGACGTTCCGTCTGAAGACTGGCAATGTGCCCTGTGCAAGCAGCATAAAACAATGGGAGTCACAGATTGCCTCCCAGATGCTGAAAAGCAGGGGTTAATGTGTAGACACGAACACTTGGGATTTGACAGACATGGAAGAAAATATTGGTTTATAGGTCGACGTATATTTGTGTAAGTATTCCATATAAAATGATAAACTAAAAAAAAACTGGTCAAGAGGCAATCGGACTCGCGCACCGAGGGTTTTGTACCATCATAATATATAAATATCGTCAGAGAATTTTAGTACTGCGGTGTAGGTAGAATATTGCAGTTTTAGGTCAGCACCATCTCTTGACCAATAGTGGAACTAATGTACTTTTTGTTGATGATTTCTGAAAAGCTGTGCTATTTAGAGACATCGTTTTAATTTGCCTGTAATCTTTACATAAACTGCTATCACATAGAATAATTTCAGATTTTTCTCTATGCAAACTTAGGAGATAAGGGGTGGAACTTTTTTTTTCTTACATTTTCGTTAAAAGTCTGAAACTATGCGGCCTAAAAAGAAAAGAAAAATATTAGAGAATGTGCAAATACCGCTCTTTCATATGATACCCCACATGCCCTAGTGGCCCCACTTAGAATTTTTAAGAATCCCGCTCAGTCTATGTTGCAAAAAAAAATGCATATTTTTATTTCTTTCTTATTTGCAAAATAGTTGGGCAAATGTCTAAAACTATTCCAAATTTCAAGGTGATAGCATTAGTAGTTCTTGAGATATCCAGCTGTGACAGACAGACTGAGTCACACCATAAGGGTTCCTTTTTACCGTTTTGGTACGGAATAATTCTATCATGTTGCGCGGGCTGTTGTGTGGCAAGTTCACAACAAATATGATTTGAAACTAGTCTTTAAATATTATGGCAAAATTTTAATTTAAAATGTCATATTTCGGTCATTTATATTATACTTATGGGTGCGTCAAGCAAGCGACAACCCTGGAGACGGCGACAGTCTTTCTTTTCGAAAACTGCAGAGCTTCTAATCGAAATAATATCGTATGTTCCATAAAATTACGATTAATTTAAAAGATCTCTGCTGTATCAAACTTTAGTAACATCATAATAAAAATAAAATTATACTTTTAGTGAAGCTGAAAATGGTGATGTATGGTATTATTCATCACCTCAGCAATTCGAAGAACTATTAAATGTTTTGGATTCTAATGAGATGGAAGCTCCCCTAGTTCGGGAACTATTGGAAATGAAACAAGAAATATTAAGACAAATGGACATTACAGAGCGTCTGACAAACCAAGTCAAGGGAAATCGGAAGTCCTACTTGGAGATTGAAAACGCTAATATAGTTAAACAGCGAAAAGTCAAAGAGGAGCAAAATTATCATGACCGCAATCCAGAATTTAAAATAGAAGATGATAAGCTTGATAATGTGTCATCCCTAGTAAATGATGGAGATGTGGTAAACGAAGTGACAGTGGTAAGTGAAGACACAAGCCATGAAGACAATGATGAATCTATAGAAAATGATGATAATAATAAAAAAACAAAAGGCAATACAGTTAGTAGAGGAAAACTACCACTTCAAAAAAAACATGAAGAAGGTATAGTAGCAGCTATTCATATTATTTATTTGGTATTAATTAGTTCAATTAAATAATTTATTTTCCAAACAGCTATAGTCTTAGTAATGCAGCGATCTCCACATGACTACTGATAGTTTTATGCTGTCTTTGGGTAGGTAATTGTCGCGACTTTCACCTTTTACTGTCTTTGTGATATTGTCTATCTCAGTCTGCTCTTCTCTCTGATGCCTTCAACATGAGGTTCAATAATTAATGTATTATTGTAATCGATATGTAACTCTATGAAACAAAAGTCCTCCAAAAGAGCTCCTTCAATTTTCACCTCACTTTTTTTAACTCACTGCGGAAGTCATATGGAATAATAATAATTGGCCCATATTGTCCCAGTGCAGGTCAAAAGACTCCCTTTCCTTTTTCCACTCAACTCGATCCTGAGCCAATATATGAACCAATCCGAAATATGGAAACCACTTGTTTTTGTGTACGTTACCCCAGCAAGAAAGTGTCTCCTAGAGTTATATGAGTAGAACGTATAATTTGTGCCTTATTTGCTGTAAATGTGCCCCCAAATAAAAAATGTGTGCCCCCTGTCGTTTTGGAAAAAAACGGAAAAAACGATTCTTGCTGGGGTAACGTTTTTCTAGCAGGAAAATTTTAAACGAATGATCGGAGAGAGAAAAATTATGCATGGTCATAGAGCTTATTTGTGTGCCAAAATGTGCCCCCAAAAATAAAATCTGTGCCCCTTCAGGTTTTCGAGATATTGCATTTCCTGCTGGAGTAACGTTTTGATGAATCGTATATCTCTAAAACCATTGCATGTGCCCCTGTAGAATAAACATACACGAGTAGCTCTTAATGTGTGCCCCTTAGTGCCCCAATTAGATTTAAGAAAATATTTATAGTTTTCAAGTTATCGCGGTTTTATGAAAACCCAAAAAAACATCGCAGCGCTTAAATGAGACAAGGTATAAGTTCGCTGAAAACTGTATTCGGTCCTTCTTGACGCTACTAATAACCATACAAAGTTTCAAAACTGCACATGCATGCGTTTTTGAATAATCTTGCTAAAAGTCAAAACGATGGTGTCATAACTTTGACGGCAAAATACAAGGAACCGGCTCAATCCGAGATGTGTAGGTGTAAACCAAAATCTTGTGCCTTTAGTCAAAAATATATGGTGAAAATATTCAGCTTGGAATGTTTCGCATTCAGTAAATATTAACAAAAAACCAAAATATGTAAGCAACGGCTGGCTATCCGACCAAATATGAATGACTACTAAAAAGCGACGGATTCATACATATCGATGACCTTCTTTACTTTACTCACTAACCGGTTCACGCGTGTTGTGCCTGAGTACAATGAAGTAGAAAAGTAATAAGTAATAAAATAAAGTTGTTATTGGATTATATCCTACTAGCTGTATAAATAGTAGCCTAAGTGCTATATTCCAAGGGAAGCTATCTTCTCCATTCTAAATTTCATTAAAATACATCCAGTAATTTATTTATGAACGAAAGAAATACATCCAGATATTTGCCATTTGCCAGGTCTTTGACCAAAAATTTGATTGGTCCCGATGTTTAAAAAAAAATATAGTTCATGAAATGTGTGATGAATGTGAAAATGATGAAAATAAAACCACTTATAATAGGTAGCTCTTTTTTGTATATAAATAAAAAGCCCGTATTTGTCTTTATATAATTATATATATATTTATTGATAAGCCGTAGGTTACATAAATTAACAGTAAGTCGCGGCTGTAAGACGTAAGTAGTTACAGAATTATAATCTTCAAAATCACCAATACAACCGTCCAAGTTCATAAAGGCGTAGGAACAAAAACAAAAAATAATTCTGACGTGGTGTCGCAAGGAGTCGCTTTATCTAGCTTGGAGAAAGTGAGACAGCTAGCACGCGTATGGTGTTAGTGTGACAGAGACAGTTACGTGTAACGTCGCTCTATTATGAATAATAGGTACGAAGTGTTTGTTGACTAGGAAGTGCGTTTGGATTATTACTTGATATTGGGAAACAGTTGCAGTTATGTCATGACGCCAAGGACACTGTTACGTTGAGTCGCGCAGTTGCACTGATACTGTTTGTTTACTTTTTTTTTAAGTTGGTTGAAAGTGGCGTATTAAGCATTTTATAACAATTATGTGGTTGTAGGGGTGGTGAATTTTATGGCACGATCTGCGGTGGTAAGTATTTAAAGGCATTGTTTTGACATATTTAAAAATACTTGTACACTTATCAAGTACTTGAATTTTTTTCATTACTTTACCTTTTTATTTATTTTTAACAAAAAATGTTCTAAATCATGTTTGTTTTGTTTTCATCTGAAAGGATATACATACTTTCCGATTGGTCCAATAGAAATTTCATCAAAATCGATTCAGCAATTTGTTTTCTTTTTTGTTTAATACGTATTTAATTCTCTTCTTGTGCTAGGTTGATGACATATACTCCCTTAATAACTTCTAGTTACACAGACACGAATTCATATGTCTCCAAAACTAAGATGACCACAATCCATCAACACTCAACATGTCACAGTCACAGGGCTGTATCTTTTTAGCCGAAATAGCTAAATACTTGATTTGATTTTTCCAGAATGTTCTATGGCAGCTATAACAAAAATAATATAAACCAAGCAGGGAGGGGTGGCATTTTGCCTATTGGCAATGGCAAGTTGCATAAACTTCCCATTGTTTATATAAATGATGTAAGTAATAATTTTGTTGATCTATAGAATGTATGTATCTAAAAAAGTTCTGGCGGACCGATCAGGCTGAATATATCTATTTATTCAGGGCTAAGTTTTATCACAACTGTATTTTCAACTTAATTGCTAGAATGCTTCTGGAAAAAATTGACCACAAAATTTTATATCCACGGATATACACAAACTTATATCCTATAAAAATAGTGTAAATAGATTCAGGAAACTTTGAAACGTAAACCTACCCTTAACCTGGAAACTAAATATAGCATAACTATTTGTAAATTTAAGTTTTGTTTTTTTTTATTTTTGCAACAAATACAACAAATTAAGACCTTTCTTTTGATGCATCATTCGCCTATCTGCATTGTTTAGTTTCTGTGTAATCACAGGCGATGACTACGGCAAGTGGCGGTTCTAGCGGCCAACTATTTTTGGTCATAGCGCCTTAGTTTTTTTTGCAACAAATTCAGGAAAAGAGGTGTGTATAGTAACAAATTACCACTAATTCCTGGCAAAGTTTCATCAAATTTTATGAGGTGGCCGAGCGGTTGAAACGGACATGTTTACAGTTATATCTTTATGTGGTTTACTATACTTATAAGTACTTAATACTGATCTGTGATTTTTTGTGATGCGAATTTACTAATTATATGTTAGACTTAGATGAAAAACTGATCTGTGATTTAAATAATAATGACTACACAACGTGCAAATAATTTCTAACATTTATAGATAGGAAATTTGATCTGTGATTTGATGCAATAATTACTCTAAGAATTAAAATTAAGGGAATAAAAATAATAATTTCCACATCAACAAGCTGTTTCATTTATTATAGTCACAAGGTGCATTTAATATATATTTTAATTAGCCCCAAAACTTTTGAACGCGACTGTACGGACAACAGCTTAGGTATAATACGTCCAATAAAGAAGGTCATCGATATGTATGAATCCGTCGCTTTTTAGTAGTCATTCATATTTGGTCGGATAGCCAGCCGTTGCTTACATATTTTGGTTTTTTGTTAATATTTACTGAATGCGAAACATTCCAAGCTGAATATTTTCACCATATATTTTTGACTAAAGGCACAAGATTTTGGTTTACACCTACACATCTCGGATTGAGCCGGTTCCTTGTATTTTGCCGTCAAAGTTATGACACCATCGTTTTGACTTTTAGCAAGATTATTCAAAAACGCATGCATGTGCAGTTTTGAAACTTTGTATGGTTATTAGTAGCGTCAAGAAGGACCGAATACAGTTTTCAGCGAACTTATACCTTGTCTCATTTAAGCGCTGCGATGTTTTTTTGGGTTTTCATAAAACCGCGATAACTTGAAAACTATAAATATTTTCTTAAATCTAATTGGGGCACTAAGGGGCACACATTAAGAGCTACTCGTGTATGTTTATTCTACAGGGGCACATGCAATGGTTTTAGAGATATACGATTCATCAAAACGTTACTCCAGCAGGAAATGCAATATCTCGAAAACCTGAAGGGGCACAGATTTTATTTTTGGGGGCACATTTTGGCACACAAATAAGCTCTATGACCATGCATAATTTTTCACTCTCCGATCATTCGTTTAAAATTTTCCTGCTAGAAAAACGTTACCCCAGCAAGAATCGTTTTTTCCGTTTTTTTCCAAAACGACAGGGGGCACACATTTTTTATTTGGGGGCACATTTACAGCAAATAAGGCACAAATTATACGTTCTACTCATATATCTCTAGGAGACACTTTCTTGCTGGGGTAACGTACACCTTGTTTTTGGCGCGACTGAATCTGTGGCAAAGAGAGAGATACCCCTGCCGCTTTTTCTGGAGCGCAACTTTCGAGAATGAGATGCATTCTCGAAATGTGCGCTCCAGAAATAAGTCCTTCAATGTTAACAGTGAAGAAAGCTACAAACAGAAATCCTTTCTATGTGCTCGATCACGTTGAACTCGCGGGCGCGGTGGCGGGCGCGGGCGCCGCCGCGACTTCTTTCACCGCACCTGCGTTTGTACGTGAACACTTGCATATTATTCTATGTGTTTGATATTTCGTGACCGCGCCCGACACCGCGCCCGCGAGTTCAACGTGATCAAGCACTATGAGCAGTTGAGTGAGGTTTCGTTTTTATCCAAAACAAAATGTTGTAGTCTGGTTTCAAAACTATTGATAAAAGTGTAAACAAACCATGTTCAGGTTAAATTCAGACGCAATCACTCTAAAGGCAATTAGTAACACATGCATCCGTATTTTTAAAGGGGTTTCAAAGTTTCAACTTTATATCTCACCACTTTTTCCAAAAATGATTAATTTAAGGCAGTGTATAGAGTACCACCAGTGGCACTCTATCCCTATCGGATAAAGTGCCACTACAGGCACCCTAGTAACACCGCCTCGTCCCGGCCAAAGTGCCGCAAGCATTGGATTGTCATTGTCACTGTCACTAAGTCACGTCACTTGGTATTTTGTTTGATTGTCGAGGTTAAATCGCTGTAAAACACCACATTCCCAAAACATTACATTCTCTTGTGCCTAAACGGACCCTGGCACTTCGCCGGCCGGTTTTCTTATTTTGTTTACGTTTTCATCAGATACTTTTGGAACAGACCATAGATTTTCAGCATCTAGTCTTGAACAATAGGGAATTATGCGCGTATTTATTTTTATTTTGCACCGATAGACGACATTAACACAAACTGCTTGTTGCTGAAAACCTTACTTAAAACAAATATAAGGCTGCCTGTCCACTAGAGCGGAGAGGAGAAAAGAGGAGCGGAGATGTGCCAATAGAATCTTGACTCAGGATCACTGATCTAAACTCAGGGGCGGAGTCAAGATTCTATTGGTTAATATTGGCACATCTCCGCTCCTCTTTTCTCCTCTCCGCTCCAGTGGACAGGCAGCCTTAAACTCTTGAGCCGGGTCCGGTTGCTAAACCGATTTGGGGGCGTGGTCAAACATAACATATTTGCCGCGACGAACGAATAACATCACCCGCGTTCGCCTCCGGGGCCGGGGGGTAGGGTTGGGGGGGGGGGGGGGGCAATTCAGTCATTTCGTGTTTAGTGCTCTCCAGACGAACACGTTTCGTGATATTTTTTAAGTTTTAAGTAGTGTCATAAATAGCTCTTCAAAATCGCTTTCTGAACAACTTATGATAAATTTTCAGTTCCTGATCAAATTACATAAACAAACGTGGAATCTATTTCTATATCTTCTTTGTATATACTATTTCTAGAACAGCAGACACATCTTCTTTAGAGACTGTCTAACAAAAACATTGCTTCAAACAGCCGATTTGGGGGCATGGCCTAAATAAGTAACACAAACATATAACATAACATTTTGTCGCAGCGGACCCCGGCTTTACATTTTCTATTACAGTTCAAACGTCCGTTACGACGTGATGTCATATACGAGCGATACTGCTTTGGTTACATTTCCTTTTTTTGCCTCAATTGAAGTAAATTAACAAATTTTTTAGAGAGACTCTCAAAGAGCGGAGGCCTGTGTCCCAGCAGTGGGAATATTATAGGCTTATTATGCTAACAATTTTTTTGTGCTTTATTCAAGCAGATATTATTATCGCACTTACAATAAAAACTTAGTCTGATTTCAAGCAGTTTGCAAAGAATAGATGTAAGTGATGCATTAAAATGTTCTAAAAATACCGAATTGTTTCTTGACTCCAACAAAATACATATTTAAACATTGAAAAAGTTTTGACTTACTTGAATATTCCCTACATATTAACTTTTTGTAACATGATGGTTTTAAATTTCTCAAATACTATCAATTTAAAGCACTATCAACATAATTATATAATAATATACTCGATTAATGAAATCCTCATAGACGAAGTTTTTTTTTTTCAGTGACAGAAAGGTTGACAAGATTGAAGTCCAATCAAATTTCTAATGGAACTTACCTGTTTAAATTAGGAAATGAAAATAGTTTTAAAAATTACATAAATCAGTACTCTGCAAATCCTTTAGCTTTAAACAAGCCACAGAGAAATGAAGAAAGAGACAAAAAACGATACATGTCTCATAAGTTTTCGCTGTCTTCAGCACAAGATTTCAAATGGGTAGGCTTGCTAAACGGTAATTATAAAAAAAACTTATGTCGATCATGTTACTTTTTCATGCAGGAATGCAAATTGTTTCTAACGATTTTATTCTTCTTCAGCTACCAAACCATTACTGGAGGTTACACTTCGACAAACCTTACTACAATTAGAATCAAATATAGTATTACAATTCATGCACCCCAACTGGTCACTTTTGAGAAAGCCATGGGTACAAGCAGTACAACTTTGTCAAGCACCTCGTGATTTCGCCAGAGCCCTTTGTGTACTACAGGTTCGTAGTTTTGTTTACGAAAGAAAAGAGTGTTGAAACTGATTATTGATACTAATTTGAATATATGTTTAACAGGCATGCATTAAGAGTGTTGTTTGGGTACCAGCGTGGCATGAACAACTAGGTCACGTTAGGTTATCACGCACGACTGCAACCGAAAGGGAAGAACGCAAAAAACTAGATAAGAGGGAAAAAAAGGAAAGAGATGAGGAAGAAGAACGATATCGCACAGCTTACAATTTTGTGAAATATTCTCTTGGTCTTCGACATCAGGTATGCCTAAAAATTAAAATATATGGTTCCTTAAAACCCCTACCTCTAATAGTTTCAGGTTTGTGCATAATACTGAAACATTCCAACGGATCACCCTGTCGAAATTATTTGTAAATGAATCGAAATTATGTCTTAACTTTTTAAATGCTGCATATCGTCTCGCAAACAAGAAGACAGTTTATCGACTCGAATAGAAGATTATCGAAAAGAGATAAAAATAAAAGTTGAACCAGGTCAATAGTTTTCAATTCACACCGCAACTCGAAAGGGTCGCGCGGCAGCCTATCGTGCTTTGTGCTATGAACCAGCCCGAAGCATAGCTCTCGAACTTGCGTATCCGCGGCCCGGGTGGCATCACGCCTATGCGCGCCTGCTGCCGGCGTCACTGCTTACCGGCTGCTACCATTTCGGTGGGAATTGAGCCTACGATACTGGCATTTCAAAAAAAGAGGATCGCCTCTAATTACAAATATCAATATCTGTTATCAAAAAATCTTGTTTCGAGTTGTCAAACAAACGTTCGAGAAAATCGCATTGCGAGTCTCGTCTCGTAAACGTCGCACAATGTCGACCCTTTTAGTATGAGCCAAGAGTACGCACGCTAAAAATGAAGCATTCTACACTGTGGCTCGGCCTTGCTACAGTGTAACGCCAACTTTGGAAGTACTTTAGCGATAAATCGTCACTGGTACTTTTTTACATGCCACATAATCCTATAGTATAATAAATTCTCACACATTTTAATAAAATAAATTTATTTCGAGGTATGGAAACAAAAAGGAGAAGAGTACAGAATTCATGGACAATGGGGATGGTTGTGGAATTCTTCTACCAGAAAATATAAAAAGCATAGTAACACAAAAGCCTGTCTTTTGAATGGTCCTGCTAAGATAGCAGTGCGAGTAAGAGAAGGCAGTACAATAAAAGTTTTAGCTGTTGAACCAAAAACGTATGACTATCTCATTTCAAAGGAAGGAGAAAATAAAGACGTTATGGAAAAATGTATGTATTACGTAAATTTTTCTTTTTATGATATTTATTATTTTGAGGGGCTCATGGTTTAGTAAGAACATCCCGCACGGGTCGATCGAAGGTTAAGGTACGCTTCCCGAGATCGGTCTGAGGATGGGTGAACATCCATTACGTATCGTGACTCCGCCGTGCCTCGGCACTAAAGCACCTTAAGCTGTTGGTCCTGGCTGTAATTCAAAGACATGGCAGTCGTTACGGGTAGTCAGATGTCCAAAACTTTGATAACCAGTTTTACCAAGGGGTATCGTGTAAGGGCCACGCCACACGACGGCGGCGCCGGAGCGGTGTCGCTGCGGCATCCTACATACAAAAATGTATGGTATGGCACACGGCGCCGTCTGGTGCCGTCCTGTGCGCCATACTATATGACCTGCGGTGCGGCGCCGCACCGCACCGTGTGGCTTGGCCCTTACCCAGTAACTCATCTGGTTAGACTGGAAGTCGATCCCAACATAGTTGGGAAAAGGCTTGGCAGATTTTAATGTTACAGTATGTAAAAAAATAAAATTGTTAATGATCTTTTTTATTACAGTACCACCATCAATGCGTAATTTAAAAGTTGATAAGGATGAAGATGGCTTTGAAGAAATAGATGTTGAAAAGGCACTGAGCTCCTCAACTAGAAGGTATTACCCAAAAATTGCAAAAAAATCCAAATTGGATGAGTTTTTAGCCAGAAGAACATACTTAAAATTCATGGAGGAAAAGAAATTAGCCAGCTTGATAGCTAATGTAAAAAAAGAAGATTTAGAAGTTAAAAGCGAGGATGATAAGAATATTGATGTAGAAAATGATGATCCTGAACCGGACATATCAACAATTTGTGGCACAGTCAGTGGAAGCAAACAAAAGGATGCAAATAATACTGAAAACGTAGATGCACTAAGAGATGAATATCAAAAAATATCTCAGTTAACAAAAAGATATCAGTGTTACTCACATTGTTGTAACAAAATTGATACATCAAATATTTTACAAAATTCGGGAATACAAATTAGTTGTTATTCACCACTGTGCATTACAAAAGGGAAACTTTTGACTCAATTAGTGACTTTATTAAAAGGTGGAGTCGTAAATTCAAATAATCTAGTTGGAAATTCTAAAGATAATACCAAAATGTCAATATTGGAACAATATTTATTAGGTAAAAGTTCGTCTTGTACAAGTTCAAACGAAAACATATTGACTGACCTATTATCGGCAGTTGCGTGTGCTCAAGAATGCGACAATAAAAGCAGTGATTGTTATGTTAAGAGGAAATTAAGTGGCGATGACAGCGATGTTGTTAATTACAAAAGTGAAAAGGATGATATTGATGATAACTCATGTGTAGTCAAGTCAGAGAGTACACTTGAAGAATCCGCTGTGCCAGCCGTCGGGAACGAAATGGATATTGACATAACATGCAATAATAATGAGGACAATGAAGTTGAAATAGGTCCACTGAAAGAGTTAACTGATTGTGAATCCTCAGAACAAGATAATAATACTAGTACAGCTAATGATAGCAATGAAAGACCGCCTATCCCTAAATTGAAAATAACAAGAGGGAGAGCATCTAAAGCATCTTCTAATACACAAAGTGTCGGAAATAATCATGAAGCAAAGGATTCATCTTACAAATGTTCCGTTACGTCAACTAAGATTAACGACAAAGCAAAATATCGAGCAACAATCAACAGGAGATTTGGTTCTGCAAAGACCCACAAAAGAGAGGACAAATCTATCAAAGATGAAAAAACTGAAGGGAGTGTAGTAAGATTATATTCCACAGAGAACCCTTCTGGTAAAGTATATCTAAAACGAGTTCAAACATCAGCCGTGGAAAAGAAAAAGAAAAGGACTCCTGTGAAGTATCCACTGTGTTCAACATTCCATACAAGGAGTAAAGCCAAAACTATAATGGTTTTACCTCATCATGAATTGCGAAAACTCTGCAGACAATCTGGGCATAATTCGGTGGCTGGGTTTAGTCATAATGCAAAACCTAATCAGTCAGTGTGGCCATATCCATGTCCTCGGCCATTATTTAAAACATGTTGGTTATATCGCACTGTTAATCTTCAATGGTTAGCAAGTGCAGCTCTGCAACTTCGTATTATGTGGGCTTGTCTACGTTGGGACGATATGGCGGCCAAACCCGCTTCTGCTGATGGCAAACATCAGCTCACTACTGATACAGAAATAGTATCACTTGAATTACTAAAACATCGACATATAGGACAGTTTTCGGAGCGAACGCAGTATCTTCGCCGGCGGGTAGTAATACCACTCGAATTACCCAAAACAGTTCGTGAAGTGACATCAATTCGTAGTGGCTTAAGGAAAAGGAAGCGTGCCGAATCTCCTCAAAACACCGAACCTCAGGTAATAAAACTAAACAAACGTCTCAATAAAAAAAAATACATTATAAAATACCTTGATTTAACGGTATAAAGATTGTTAAATGAAAATCATAATATTTGTTAAGGTCTCTGAAGAGTGGGTCGATGAAGATAAACTGGAACTTTGGGAGGTTCGTCAATACGGTGAGCGCACGGAACGCGCTACCCCGGTCACACGCACCTCCACCGGCAAGCTGCCGCAGCGCAATGTCGCGCCGCCGGCTAATGCTGCCGATCTTAAAGATAAAATGGAGCAACAGCTACGTGAACAGAGAGCTGCACATCAACAGAAAAGAGCATTAGAAATGTCACAAGGTATTTATTTCTAGCCACTATTGTATACCAAAGTGCCCTATCATTAATATTAGACAGTATTAAGACACTGGCTGTAAAACTAAACAAATCAAATTTATTATTACAGAAAAAGCGAAATCTACTCCAAACCAGAACTCTGGCAAAAGTACACTCACATCTTTACTGACTACGAATGCCACCACTCCTACGGGTCAGAAAACAGTTATTGGCACCAGACGAATTATTATGACAAAAGGTGCCGATGGTTCAACCCGAGTTATCAGTCAGCCTGTCGCGGGGCCAACAAAATCGGCGCATAGCGATGGAGTTAGTTCAAAACCCAATGCAACGCCACAGAAAGAAGGGCCACAAAAGGTTCAGATAATTCGGGCCCCCGATGGAAAAATTACCGTTAGAGGTTTATTAGCGGGGCAGCAGCTAATTCAAATGCCCGATGGAAAGTTACACGTAGTAATGGCAGGTCAACAGGGTGTCACGGGACAGCTGGTGGCGGCTTCTCCGGTGACTAAACCTGTCGAAAGTGGTAGCTCTCCCGCCGAAGTCGCTCAAGTAAAATCCGCCAGCGAAGAGCAGAGACAAACGCCGCGCACGGCCACTTCCTCCTCTCAGCAGGTGGTCGTGCAAGGTAACCGCCAGATCGTGGTGCAGCCGGCACCACAGATGGTCGTGCAGCCGCAGCAGCAGGTGGTGATGGCGCCCGCGCAGCAGGTGCTGGTGCAGGCGGGCGTGCGCGCCGGGCCCGCGCCGCGCCTGGCGCCCGTGCAGACCGTGCTGGTGCAGGGCCAGCTGCTGCAGCGCCCGGCCGCGCCGCGCACGCCCGCCGTGGCGCCGCGCCCCGCGCCGCAGGCCCCGCGGCCCCGGCCAGCGCAGGCGCAGCAGATTGTCGTCAATAACCCTGTGCTGGTGCAGCAGATCGCCGCGGGAAAAATACAACTGGCGACGGTCAACGGGCAGCAAGTTCTCATACGGCCCACTGGAAATAACCAGGCGCAGATAGTCGCCCACATTGGGCAGAGTCCGTCGGCCGTGAGCACGATGCCGGTGTCTTCCCCGGCGCCCGCAGCCCGCCCCGCGCCGCCCCCGCTAGCCCCACAACCCACTCCTTCTCCGGTTCAGCCACAGCCCCAACTACAACAACTTACCGAAGACGAAATTGTAGAGAAACGACTTTTGGTTGGCCAACCTCCTGGCACTGTAATAAAGGCTGTAACAGCACAGGTAATTATAATACGTTTTTATCAGATCTATTAAAAAGAGCTAGTTTATTCTTCGTAAACAGGGACTAAAATAGCTTTTTAATCCCTAGGAATTAAAAGTGATTTGAATTTGGAATAAGTAAAACTTTCAATCACCATAGAGACTGATCAATCACGAACATTGTATGAACAAGTAACAGGCTGGCAAGAGAGAAAGTGTATATTTGGTTAAAATGAAAATCCAAGTGGTGGCTGCGGATATTTACAAATTTTGCGTCACATTGGTGTCGTTTTCATAGTTTTCAAGGGTGCTAAAGCCGATAATGAGTTCAAAATGTAAATCCAAGATGGCAGCTGCGAAAATTTAAAATTTTTTCATCATGGGTATAGTTTTCGAAGTTGCTAAAGTCGATAGTGAGGTCAAAATGTAAATCCAAGATGGCGGCTGCGAAAATTTTGTTTTTGTTTTAAATCATCTTGAGAACGAACTTCGTTCCTGACGAGGGTCGGACCGCACACGTTTTTTTTTCTCATAGAGGGTGATAAAAAGTAGAGTGTTCACCTCGGGAGCAACACTATTTTAAGCTCGAGTGACGTACTTTGAATCTCTACAACACTCGCCTTAAAAATAGTTGTTTTCTCCCTTGGCAAACAATCTACTATTATACAAAGTTGAGACACGTGACTGCAGGGTAAAAATTTAAACTGCTCAAGGGTGTAAGCGTGTGTGAGTAGCTTGATTTAGAAAAACTAAAACTGCATTGTATCGGTATTTAATGTTTCTGTTTTCGCCATGCATTACTATCTATTAAACTCCCGCTAATACTTAAATGTAGTGTATATGCAATTGGTTTATTATCACAAATCAATTAAGGCAGTATTATTACCCCAACTAAAGTATTAAAACTTAAGACGGCGGCGACCCTTGAATTGTCCATACAAACGTAATACCTAAATCATTTGCAATTTGAGCATATTTCCATCATATTATGTTAATATTCGGATTTAGACAGTATTAATCTAGGCTTCTACATCTTTTTTTTTTCCAAAATCTTACCTAAAATGAAGTATAAGCGAATTGAAATTTGCACATTTTGACAGCTAAGTGACATGTTTTCATACTGTTTTTTCTGTATTATAAACAATATTTAGAATATTGTTTCGGCAGGAGCATAGCTTATATTATCAAGTTACAAAGTATAGAAAAAATTATGAAAGAATATTAAGTTTTCAGTCATAATTTTCGGTATTACGGAACACATCCAAATTTATCATAAATTCCGATAGCTCGTAACAACGCTAACAACACATAACACACAGACTACAACAACAACACAACAGAACAGAGATAACAATATTCCAAACGCATTTTCCTCCCATCTCGACTTGCAGTTGCGAGCCGTGTTCGCCGGATCCTTAAATTCATCTACTAAATCTTTAGCGCTTGAGGTCACAGGAAATTATTTAATTTGTTTAAAATTAAATTATTTCCTGTGACCTCAAGCAGAAATCTCAATTGCAATGCATCTCTAGAATTTTGAAAAGAACAGCTGATAATTGTTTGTTTGTTTGTATGCATAATTATAAAGAAGACAGAAAAGAAAATAGTTCATTCTGCACACATAAAACACACATTACACAAAATTTAACAGTAAGCCAAAGCAGCATTCAAAAGAAAAATTAATTCAAGGTTTTTAAAATAAAAAAAATGCAGTCTTAAATTAACAATGTTTTAAAATACACTCCTGGACACCTGAATCGGGCCACACTGCACATTTTTTTAATGGTCTCGTTTTAAATAATGTTAGTACAAAGAAGAAAAAAAATATTTTTGAAGCCAGTCACTCACTATCATTTCCGTTTGTAAATTGTTCTAAAAATCTGAATACTTAAAAACAGTTTAAATTGCATTATGTCGTCTTTTAAGTTTCTCGGGCTAAAGTAGGAATTTTTGAAGAAATCAATGAAAACCTTTATTTACTAACTTAGGTTACCTCCAACACCATTTACGACGGCCGTCATGCGGTTCGGCATTTAATTAATTAATGAAATTTTGACGTGCTGTGGAATGTTCTCCCATGCTTCCTAGATGGCAGTTTTCAGTTTCGGGACCTGGTTGGTTAGCTCGAACACGCCTCTTCAACTCATCCCATAAGTACTCTATTGGATTGATATCAGCTTCTTGCTGGCCATTCCATTACTGTGTGTGTGCGCCCTTGCGTTATCACCATGCATAAAAATGAAATCCTAGCCCACAAATTCAGCATATGGCATAACATGAGCCTCTAGCTAGGCATTGACGAATGTATCGATCGGACCTTCTCTTCTATGCAACATTGCTGAAAACGTTCGCCCTGTCTTCGGTAGACTTTCCTACATCCATCATTACCTTACAGCATAATCTTGATTTTATTCGTAAAAAGAACCTGGCTCCATTGACGTTGAGTCCAATGCAACTATTTGCGTACAATCTATATGCGCGCCATTCTGTGAGCTCGTGTCAGTTTGGGATCATTTGCCGGCTTATCAGATTTTAGGCCACGTTCTTCCGAGTCTCCTTCTAACAGTTCGACCTCAAGCAGTCAGTCCATAACACAGATATAGATAGACATAGATAACGCAAGAGCAACTACTTCGCGTGCCCAGCTTACGTACAAAAATCGTAAGCTGCCACTTTCGCGCTCAGTCTGCATCGTTGTGCCACGCTAGTCGGACGTCAGTAAAAAAATGTAAAATGGTTAATTGCTCAGTTATAAATTGTAAAAACTGTACAAATGCGAGGAGAAAAAATAAAGGAAACGATTCCTTCCATCGATAAGTCATTTTGTGATTAATATTATGCGTATTTAATATTAAAATCAATTATTTTTAATCTAATACTCTCTGTAATACCAAATTTGAGAAAAACATAGGTCATCAAACGTAAACTGAATATTCGTATTACATTGCGGCTTTTACTTGAAGCGGTTGATGCGACGTTTTGTTTTAACAAGTGATGAATATCGAAACAAGTGATACTATCGTATATCGCATCGGTTTCGTAGTACAGGCGCTTTTATCATTATTCTGTCAATTTTAGCGATTATTGCTGTTCATCGTATGCAACAGAAATCGATTCTCAAGAATCGTTTTCGGAAACAGAGGATGATTTTGTATTTTATAGGTACTAATTATGTAGGCAATTTTAATAAATAATCGTAACGTTTAGTGATTTTTTTAGTTTCCCACATGAACCCAATTTAAAAGAAAAATGGATTGAGGCGACGGGAAATAAAGATTGAAGAATCTACAACAATTACAAGAAATAAGTAGGGAAATACTAACAATTTGAAGAAATTATTAATCCCTAACTGCCTACTAAGCAGATCAGGAATTTTTATTTTCCTCTGTTTATCTCATTCCTCTGTCTATTTCATTCCTCTGTCTATCTCATTCCTCTGTCTATCTCATTACTATGTCACAAAATCGATTAATTAATCTATATTAGCGATTCTCAATAATTCTTTACTGTACACGATTACTCAATAAATAGAGAATTGGTATAATACAAAGGCGATCTTTATTCAAATTTGAGATGAAAAAGGGTAGAATCTCGTTGCTTTTGTAAACACTAGAACTACATTGAATATAAGGTATTTCAATCGAATATTCACGTATTTATAATGGTAAACTTAAACTAAGGTAAACTAAGGTATCCAAAAACGACGTGTGAACGTCGACGGAAGGCGCACGAGCACACAACCTCTCAATGCGAAGACTATTAGTTAGCGTACTGCTGGCTGCCAGCAGTATCGATTTCAAAGATAATAAAATCGATCCAAAGACGCTGCCGCGTGCGGCGGATTTTAATTTCCCATCACTAAATAATGCTTGTGACGTCATAGTAGGTAGTCAAAAAATGGCACGCTTGGTTTTCATACAGATCGTGATACTTGCGTTATCTATGTCTATCTATATCTGTGGTCCATAAAAGTCTCGAAGCTGTTATTGAAACTGTACTGAAGTCAGGTGGCGTAATCGTCACGGCTGATGGTAAAGGTAAATCGATCTAGTCGTGCTGTAGTGACCAGACAAGTTTCGTGGTCCTTTCGGACGCCGCCGTCTCCAGGTATCGATGGTAAATTCTTTGAACAGCAGAACGGTTTACATCAAGGGCCCAGAGTGAAGAAGTTCCACAGCTTGCGCACTCGTGGAGTCCTGTTGGCACCAAATAGTGCCATTTTCTTCACAATTTTGTGCCTACGGACTCCAAGAGAAGAAGTTCCACAGCTAACGCGGCTACTTCACATGCAGTATTCATAATTTTAACGTCAGAATAAATTAAAAAATAAGAATAAATTAATATTCTTTTTATGCAAAATAAAATAAATAATAATAGTAGATTGTTTGCCAAGGGAGCAAACAACTATTTTTAAGGCGAGAGTGTTTCTTTGAATCCAAAGCGGAGCGAAGGATTCAAAGTACATCACTCGAGCTTAAAATAGTGTTACTCCCGAGGTGAACACTCTACTTTTTATCACCCTCTATGAGAAAACAAATGTGTGCGGTCCGACCGACCCCCATCAGGAACAAATTTCCTACTCACGAATGATTTTAAACACAAAATAAAAAAAATATGAAAAAAAATCACAGCCGCCATGTTGGATACACATTTTGACCTCACTATCGGCTTTACCACCCTCGAAAACTATGAAAACGATACCCATGACGAAAATTTTCGCATCCGCCATCTTGGATTTAAATTTTGACCTCATTATCGGCTTTACCACCCTCGAAATCTATGAAAACGATACCCATGACGAAAATTTGAAAATTTTTGCATCCGCCATCTTGCATTTACATTTTGACCTCACTATCGGCTTTATCGCCCTCGAAAACTATGAAAACGATACCCATGACGAAAAATTTAAAAAATTTCGCATCCGCCATCTCGGATTTACATTTTGACCACACTATGGCTTTACCACCGTCGAAAACTATGAAAACGCTACCCATTATAAATAATTTAAAATTTTCGCATCTGCCAGCTTGGATTTACATTTTGACATTATCGGCATTACCACCGTCGAAAACTAAGAAAACAATAACCTTGACGAAAAATTTAAAAAAATTCGCATCCGCCATCTTGGATTTTAATTTTGATCAAATTCACACTTTCTCATCTCTCTCTTGCCAGCCTGTTACTTATTCATACAATGTTCGTGATGGATCTCTTTGGTGAATAGAACTTTTACTAACAATATCCAAATTCTAAATTCAAATCACTTTTAGTCCCTAGGGATTAAACAGCTATTTTGGTCCCTGTATACGAGGATTAAACTACGTCTTTTTGAATAGATGTGATAAAAAATAACTTTTCTAATGAAAGCTTGTTGCTTCTTTAGGAGCGACCATGGTATAAGAAAACAAGGTATGGCATTCCGGGAGAGAACACTTTCCTACGTCACTATCCACTTGCCACTTTATTGCAACAAAACACGAAACTATGGAAACATTTTCATTCACCATTCTGCTAAAAAATAAAAACAAAGCATTTAAATAGTCGTTTCGTTCGTCTAACTAATCAAACGAAACAATTCAATTTAAAGATATAAATACGTAATCGTACCTCATTATTTTATCGTATTCGTTTATGTAGTTGGGAGATATTATTACACACTACTGGAAGCAACATAAACGGGCTGTCTAATTGACATTCCGCCATATTGTCGTGTATCGCTATTCTTGTTGAACCCATAGGTCGGTCTCGCTCAGTCCCAGTGAACACAGTGATTCCCAAAAATTTTCTACATAAGGCTGAAAGAGTTAAATAGAAATATTGTGTGCATTCAAGTGGAAAAGAAGCGTAAAAGAAAATTATATAAAGTATCAAACACTAAATAGTGGATACTACTATTTAATAATTAATATTTCAATTTTGATTTTGAATAAAACTTCGTAAGGCGACGAGATTTACAACGTGTTTGAGTATTATTTTAGTAATCCCTAGAATCTACTACTAATATTATGAATGCTACAGTAAATTTGTCTGTATGGTACCGTTGTTCTCACAATGTTTTATTAGATTGAATTTCCCCAAAATAAAAAGTTTGAGAACCATCGATAACCGTGATGACTTAGGGTACCTAAGTGTTGCTCACGTGACCACCGCGTCTCGGAGTATATGCCATACCTTGTTTTCTTATACCATGGGAGCGACCAATCTCCGATTATTTTCTCTTTTTAAAATTTGTGAATTACAGGAAATTACAACGCAGTGATGGCCAGTATATCAGCTTCAAAACTGCATAAAAACTTTTTCTCTGTGTTATCATTATTTGTTATGTTTTATATACATAATAAACATAAAAATGCAGGGTGGCTCGATTTAGGAGACTGGGAGAGTATAAAAAAAAAACAAGCCATACAATTATTTGTGTTAATGTATGCTTTAATAGTCTTAGGTAGAATTGTTTATAAACACGGTTTGTTGACTATTTTATAACACCATATGGTCCACTAGCATATGACAACATGACACATGGTTTGCCTCGCCTGCCAAATAATACGTAATTTTAAGTTAGAAACTTCGTCAAGGTAGAAAAATGAACATTTTCGTCCAGTGTTTCAGCCACTTTTTCCGTCATTACAGGTCATGCAGACAAGTAGTGGGCCTAGCATAGTTCTACAGGGACTGCATGGATATTCTTTGACACCACAACAGCTGGCATTAGTACAGCAACAAGTGAAACAACAATTACTAAAAGGTAAATTAGTACATACCGAGATTTATTTAATTTGTTAAACTTCATGGTTATCCAAGCATTCATTGACTGCACTTTTACAGCTCAAGAGTCTACAGGCAAGCAGGGTATGCTGGGTCCCAGGAAGATGTATCTGGCCGTGCAGCCGGCGCCGAGCGCGCCGCCGCCGCTCACGCCGGTGGCACCGCAAGCTCTGCACTCTATACAGTCACTACAACCTCTACCCGTGCCTACGCATCAGGTAATATATTACTATTAGATGACGCTCTGGACTCGAAAGACAACTATTTACTATGTATGTATGTATATTGCGAACCGAATCATTTAAACAAACATAATTTATTGTAAATGGATAAACCAGGATTCCATACATTGACGAAATACTGTTATCATATTGCCTTACTAAAATCCGCCATATTATATTCAACATTATTACTAGTGAGTAGATGAGAAATGGCGGATTTAATAACAGGCTCTGCTAGGTTTCATATTGGGGTGGGATCAAAATGAGCGCTGTATTTTTATATACCTCGAAAATACAAATTCACATTTCATAAATAGTTACAAGTTCAAACGAGGAATGCTGTTTCTGTCGTATGCACTTGTTATGATCAAACCCTAAATAGTTATGTACAAGACATGTCTGTGCATATAATAATGTATTATAATTTATAAGACTGGCACATATTTATGTTATTAAATTGGTGTGAATAATAGTTACTACTACTATAAGTTATACATGAAAAACACCAAAGATTTCTGTAAATATCAAGTATCCATGTATATTATAATTTATATTTTTAGATAACACACGTTTATCCTCCTCCTCTGATTGAATATAGGTAGTAGTATAGTCATAAAAAACATTACCCTCCTTCTGGGGCAGTCGGGTAAAAATAGCATTTATCTCAGTATTATCTTTACAACCCGTATGAATTCTTTCATAATATTTAAAGATAGACTCATTGAAGAAACTTATTAAGCGGAACAACAGCAGAATACCCACATCAATCAATATTGCGTTTTTTTGCCGTAGTCAACGTTATCTGCAATGTCATTCCTTCCTCAGGCGTTTAGTTATGGGTAGCGCAAAAGTCATTCCCAAATATTTCTGTTTAATGAGCTTATACATTTTGAAATGTTGTCAATTACATCAAACGAAATTTCAAAAATGAGTGCTTCTTTCTATTACGTCACTACTTTTCGCCACTCTTAGGGTCGCGACACATCTGCAGAACTTACGGCGCCGAACGTTCGGTTGAATACGCTCGTAGTGTTTTTCAAGTTCCCTATGACACATCAGCCGAAATTTACGTCGCGTTCATGAGCAAGCGTCACATGACGCGACGCATCGTGACCGAAAGTTCGGCGACGCGTTAAGCGACGGAACTTTCGGCGCGCGTAGTTGAACGTTCGGTGGATCAAGCGAGCTGCAAGCGAAGAGCGGTAATTTTCCGTCGCGTAACGCGCTGAAGTAAACGCCGCCGACTGTTCGGCGCGTTTGGCATGCCAACCGTATACTACGATAATTCAGTCGCTGAAGTGTCGGCGCGGTACGTTCCGCAGATGTGTCACGACCCTTATATGACGTTTTGTGCCCATCTGGGGTGCATTAGCGTAACGTTATCTATACTAATATTATAAAGAGGAAAGATTTTTTTGTTTGTTTGTTTGTACCGAATAGGCTCCGAAACTACTGGTCCGATTTAAAGAATTCTTGCAGTGTTAGATAGCCCATTTATCGAGTAAGGCTATAGGCTATATATATTATCATCACGCTAAGACCAATAGGAGCGGAGCACCAATGAAGAATGTTTAAAAATCGTTTTTTTTTTTTTGCGTTAGCCCAAAGTAACTATTCCACGCGGACGAAGTCGCGGACAGAAGCTAGTTATATATAAATTAGCCCATATTGTCCCACTGCAGGGCAAAGGCCTCCCTTTCCTTTTTCCACTCGACTCGATCCTGAGCCAATATGGACCAATCCCTCTATAAGCGTCAAGTTCGTCCCGGCATCTACGCTTGGGTCTTCCACGATTTTTCATTTATTCATTAATTAATTTTTCAAACATGCTATTCGAAAATCAAGATAGAAATCCGCGCGTCATGTGAAACATTTCATACGCGCAGTTCCTCGCAGCCACGCGGACCGTGAGGATGCTCGACCGTGCACGGCGCTCGCGAACAGTCGCCACCGCAGCACATAAATAAATACCCCACAGAGAAAAGACTTCAAAGAAGGGTTTTTAATAGTTCATAATCCCTTTTTATAACCGCTTCCAAAAAGTCACAATTTTTATAGCAAAAAGTTGATACAGGTGTTAAATACACTATTACAAACTTCAAAAAATGTCATTCAAGGTCAAAGGCTCGTAAATATCGGTTTTTCGCATAATTCTCTTAAACGGTAAGTGTTATCGAAAAAATAGGTCGGACAAAAGTTGTCGATCATGCAATTGTCTACAAAAATTGTTCATAATACTTTTTTCCTACGAACCACCTTTCAAGACGATATCACGATTCCGAAAGTTGGAAAAGTCGTATTCTGCATTAATATGCACACGTTTCCGCATCACCTATGAGGTAGTGTACTTGGCGCATTTTTTTAACGTGGTTTCCCGGTACCGTTGTTTGCTGTTTTTTTTAGCAGTTTAATAGCAGCAAACAGCAGTTTATTTATTGTCAAAAATAAACTGCTGTTTTTTCTATGATATACAATGGTACAATGTAGGTATTTCATAATAAGACTTCACTTGTGGAATGTTATTGAACTTTTTTTTGCTTTGTTAGCTTAGCACATTTCTGTACGCTGCAAACATATTTTTTTTTTTATAGCCTTTCGACAGGACGTGACATTGAGCACTGCAAACATTTTACTTTCTTTCAATCACTTGCGGTTCACTTCGATTATGGCTAAGAAATTTTTTTGTTGCCTCTCTTTTCTTATTCCCGATTTGGCTTCTAGGCGTTATAATTAGCGATTAAGCGCACCCGAGCATTTGTGCGAGTAAGTAGCGCAGATGTTCTGCGGATTTTATTCGAGCATGCCCACACAGTTGCCTCTCTGTCTGCTGCGCTGACCCTAAGCACGTATAATATACATTAAACTGCAAATATTTTTTGATGTGATAGTATTCTACTGCTCTTATTAGCTCTTTCGTACATAACGCTAGTCAGTTTTAGTCTCTTGGCTACTACAACAATATTTTTGCCGAAAACACTTAACACCTTGCCGAAGTCTCTCTAATGTACTGTTAAGGCTAGCGCAAATTTTGGTGGCGCCAATTTTGGTGGCAACGTAACGCATTACATAAATCCTCCTGCTTGACTTTCGTACATTTTATATGAATCATCGCACACACGGCTTTTTTGTTTTCTAATTAAATGCTCTGCGGCCCAATGCGGCTTTAATTTGCGCTTGCCTTTATAGTTAAGATATCGATACCTGCGTCGTTTGTGTACGAACTGCATAGTGGGAAGTGCATAAAGTATTAGTAACATAAATTAAATTGGCACAACTTCGTGACAGTGTCTCAAATAGATAACATTGGATAGATTTCTGCAACCAAAGGCAAATGCGTCCGTCTCCTATTGCGTACGGCATTAATATGATTGCAACAGTTACAATAATAGTTATTTTGTGCCGCAATATTGTAAGAATATTCATGTAGCAGAAAAAAGTGCCGGTTGTTATAAAGTTTTAAATGAAAACAATATAACAATGCCCATAGTTATACAGGGTGTAAGGGATATCGACGCGCAAACTGTTACCATAAATTCAGTAACTGATTCGAGACCCACCAGTATTGAAATTTGCTGCAGGTTATTTAAAAAAAAAATTGCTGTTCCATACATTTTGACTGGTGGGTCTAGAATAATATGTATAAGTACTGAACTCGTGGTAGCAGTTCGGGCGTGGATGTCCCTTACATCGTGTATATATCATTATATAGTAACAGATTTGGTATTGATAATGTTCTTTGTCAGTAACTCTTTTTTTTTACGTTTATATGATCAAAAATTATTATTGAATCAATGAAATATATTATTATCAATAACAATCTTAGTTCTAGTACTATTGAATTAATTCCCCCCAAATAATTATTGAAGTATAAGCTACCGGTCTAAAGAATTGCTCATACACCACCTGTTAACATGTATACCTATAAGTTATTACAAATTGATTCCTTATTAATATATTGATAGTAAATTAGTATCATTTGAATAAAATATTAAAATAATCATCGACTTTTATTTAATCACGACCTGTTTTATTTTATGTAGTTTTTATTTCTTGTAATTATTTTTTCGTACAAACGTTTTGTGGGGGTGTATGGGCAATTTAATGCTACTATGATTGTATTTTTTGAATTAATAAATAGGGATTGTTTATATTTATAGCTATAAAACAAATTATTGTTATTACTTTAACTGACATGAACTGATATATTCCCACAAACGGATGTTGATGGTTTTTAGTTTTTCTTTTTTTACATGAAACCCTATTTCTTAATTTGAATTTTCAATAAGGTAAATATTTTCTAGGGAAAAGGAAAGGAGATGATGGTTCATATTTTGACACATATTACACCTTTTACTTATAGGATGTAAGTGAAGAAGATCAAATAAAAAGACAAACACTTTTGAATGGTGAAGAAAATGTGGCAGAGGCGGCGAGTCATAAAGAGGCGACACCTGCCAAACCTGAAGATATCAAAGAGAATAACACGAAAACAGATATAATAAATTCGGGCCCAGATGTTCTACAAAGTAATAAATTCGTGTTAACCCCTGACTATATTCAACAAAGTAAGTATTTTTCTTTTTATACCTTTAATATTGTAATGAAAAAATCAAGTAAGTAATTCTCGTTTATTTCATTGTCAACTCGATAAAGGATTTACTACAATGAAATCGTAAAGTTGTTTTTATAAATGAAAAATATAGTACCGTAAATGACTATCTACACGCATGCTATACTAATCATAATCTACTATAAAAGTTTCTGAAACAGTTAGCTTATTGCCAACATTAAAAAAACCAGTGTCATAGTAACCATAATTATCATCCAAACGGGTGTTATAATGTTGTTCTAAATTTCATTATGCAACTCCTTCTTTACCCATCGAACAGCCACATTCTCATGGTATCTATACGAATTTCAAAAAAAGAACATTGATAAGCAAACGCGTTTCACTAACACAGCGCCGTAATTAAGAAAAAAACTTACAGGTTATTCCAATTCACGTCTTATCCCGCCATTTTTGTTCGATATTAGTATTGAAAAAAATTATTACTTTGTTTTTTATAGAGGATTCATATAATGGGTGTAGATAAAGTCTTGTATGGAACTGTTATAATTAGGTATTAAAACAAGAATTTGGGTTTGGAATAGGGGTGTAGGTTGGGTAGTGGATTAGTATCACATGAGTGTTCATAAATAACTATTATGAACGTGCAACCCTAATAAAATTAAAAAGTTTCACACTTTCTCTAACAAAATAATGCTTTAAGGACGCTCTCACATTTTGACTCACTCAAGTTTAGGTATCTGAGTCGCAACACAACAAAATTACGCGCACGCACACAGTTAAACTGCTGTCTGCTCCACTTTATACATTACTCAACTAATCTTGGTACTTGAAGGTATTTTTTTTATTAGCCTTGTTGAGTTAAGTTAGTTGTTACTTTACTTTATTGCATTTGGTAACAGTAACCGAGTATTATCTGCATGATCATCATGATTTTTGAACTACGTCAAATTCTTGAGTACCAAAAATGTATAAGCCATAAAAAACCAGAGTTAGGCTGCCTGTCCACTGGAGCGGAGAGGAGAGGAGATGTGCCAATATTAACCAATAGAAGCGCAAGTCTGGAGCGGAGTTTAGATTCTATTGGTTAATATTGGCACAACTCCGCTCCGCTCCTCTCCTCTGCGCTCCAATGGACAGTCAGCCTTATTTTTCACCCTCACTAAGTGACACTTAAATGAATCCATAGAAGTGCACTGTTGGATTTTCAAAGCTAGGGTTAGCACTGAGAGTTAAAAATCCAACAGCGTACTTTTATTTAGGGATTCATTTAAGTGTCACTTAGTTATCGCGCATAATGCTAGCCACACACGCAACGATTTGCTTGCGCAAGCAAATCGTGGCTACCATTACGGGCATAAGTATCACCTTTTCAACCAGTACGGAGCACGGCACTTGTTTTATTATTATTTTAATCGTATTTATTTTTCGAAGTTTATAGAGTGCCGCGAGTTTCTTGTGGCACTCTAGTGTCACTGCCTCGGCCCGGCTAGGGTGCCGTGAGCGTTGCATTGTCACTGTCACTAGTTATTTAGGTTAGGTTAGGTTAGAACTGTGACCACACAACGCACGAGCCGAGCGAGCGTAGCGAGCGGTGCCGCGGCAGCGGCCGGCGAAGTGCCAGGGTCCGTTTAGGCACAAGAGAATGTAATGTTTTGGGAATGTGGTGTTTTACAGCGATTTAACCTCGACAATCAAACAAAATACCAAGTGACGTGACTTAGTGACAGTGACAATGACAATCCAATGCTTGCGGCACTTTGGCCGGGCCGAGGCGGTGTTACTAGGGTGCCTGTAGTGGCACTTTATCCGATAGGGATAGAGTGCCACTGGTGGCACTCTATACACTGCCTTTATTTTTTGCAAGAAAGCGATACACCCGTGCTTCCTAGAGCGCATCTGAGCGCGGAATGGCAAACCGAGAGTAGGAAATGTATAAAAAAAAATGAGAGTATTCTTTATTTTTCACATATATGAAAAAGTTGTTTATTTAGGTACCTACAAAATATTTAGTATAAGTAATATAAGTAGAGAGGACTATATAAGCCACATTTTCTTATTATTTTGAAGTTAAAATATATATTATAATAAAATTTTAAAAAATGGTGTCAGAACAGGAACCAGTACCTATAGTTAATACTGGTGCCTATTCTGTAATATCCATTTTTTTAAAGTTTTGTAATTATTGTGACGGTGATAACGTATTTGTGTGAAAATGCAGTATTAGGCTATACAATTTTTATGAGGTCATTCTGGAGATGAATACATTATTTTTAATTTGAGACCATGATATCCTCACAGCTGTGATTCCTAATGCCCTGCTACCTAAAAACAGCTGTATTTGGAGAAAAATGTTATAGCGTACTTAGTAGTAGTTTATGAAGCTGTTGCATGACAAGGATTATTGAAACACGAATCACGAGAGTTATCTAGTTAATTGCAGTTTCATACACACATTTATCTAAACTCATTTACCCACTAATACAGCGCATGCACTGTAGCTAAAAATAGAAAACCTGCCTATTATTCAACTATAACTATTAAGTTGCGTAATTTCATAATTTTGTGCATCGTCGGCAACCTACGAATTAAGAACTCATTGGTCAGGCTGTACATTAAATATAGGGATTATGATATAAGTAAATAAAATAACAAAATAAAATAAAATTTATTTAAGTATAAAGTAAGATTATGATTTACGTTAATTACAATCGAGGAAAATTTAATTCTAACTGTAATGTAGACCACCCTGATCTAGGTTTATGAAAACCTGTGTTTCAGAATATCAAACTAAGTGGACAAAGTTTGCTGAATTGTAGGGCCCAAAAACACTGAGCGTATCTTGCGCCGCGCACTACCGAGGGCTTGGCATACGCCCGGCCGAAACGGCGCAGGAGAATTTTTATGTAATGTGTCAAATGAACCGCGTAATTTACCCCATGGCCACGACCTGTGCTGTGCCCTCAATGGACATGCTTGTTGCGACAACGACTGCGGAGACAACATAATATGTACGAAGTTTCGAAATCGAGTTTAAAATTGTCAACCAAAAGGTAAAGTAGGAAGAAATTGAACAATGTTTTGTTTGTCACGAAATGCACCATATTTATACCGCTCTTTATTCACGTCGAGGCAAAGAAAAGTCACTTTGAATAACGCCAAATCCTACGTCCACTTCGGTGCCGCCTGCCGACCCCGCGTTGCTGGTTGCGCCGCATCTCGCTAAGCCAAAATAAACATTTAAAATTAATTGGGTTTAAGAGCGTTTATCCTAAAAGTTAGCAACATCGCAAATAGCTGTCAAATATTTACCTGTTTTGATTAATTTGGCAATATTACTGTATGGAAACAAGAAATGTGGCTAACTAGCGAACTAGAATATTAATAACTAGCTTCTGCCCGCGACTTCGTCCGCTTGGAATAGTTAGTTTGGGCTAACGCTAACTTTAACCCGCGACTGAATTACCCTAAAATACTACAAAATCCAAAACAATACCCTAAAGAAAATTAAATACTACAAAATCAAATAAGGTATCTATTTAGATAAGGAAATTAACTAAACTATAAAACAAAACTTATTACTAACTTATTCATCTAAAAAGTATTATACGATGATATTTTGGAAAAACAAATTTAATAAAAAGTAGTTCGCTGAGCACAACCGTTCCGTAAGGCTGGTTTTAGAGTCACGCTGACCGCACCGCACGCTAACCGTCGGCTCTGACAGTCGAAACGTATGAACTTCAGATGTCAGCGCTGAGTGGTTGGCGTAATTAAAAAACGTTTCCTAAGGCTGATTTTAGTCTCACGCTGACCGTCGTCGGCGCTGACAAGACAATGTTTATAAAGTTTAATATTCTATGAAATTACGCCAACCGCTCAGCGCTGACATCTGAAGTTCATACGTTTCGGCTGTCAGCGCCGACGGTCAGCGTGACTCTAAAACCAACCTAAGAATACTAAACTTATATACCTTGTCTTATCAGCGCCGACGACGGTCAGCGTGAGAGGAAAACCAGCCTAATCCTGATTTTAGTCTCACGCTGACCGTCGTCGGCGCTGACATGACAATGTATACAATGTGTTTGGTCTCGGACTGTACAAACTTTAAGGGAAGGTAGTTTGCTCTATTTTATCAATAAAATTAGTCGACATAGGGGGTCGGAACCCAACCCCCCCTGAATGGCAGCCATTTTTGTTTTTTGATCGCATTTTACGAAGCGTGCATACTAAAGTAGGTACTTTAACTTTGGAATTTAATGTCCAATTATCGTAAAAAAATGTAAAATACTGGTATTCAGCTGCACCCGGTTAGACTGGAAGCCGATCCCAACATAGTTGGGAAAAGGCTAGGCAGATATATAGTACTTGTTCTTTGTTTATCATTGATCATCATTGTAAATGTCTACAGAAAAACCAAATCGTTATGAACTCACTACCTACGCAAGCCTATGTTCCAACACCAATATTTCTTAAACCAATTGTCATAGAATCGAGTTTTTGGTATCATTATTTAGGTAAACTAAACATCTGTTACACGACTAGATAAAAAAGATAGTTCTCGGGGGTGAATTTTTAAATAACCTTGATAAACTAAAAAACTATGTTAATTTTAACGTGATATTGATCTTTTAGCATTTATTTCAATACGTATAATATGATGCCGCATTTATTGTCAGTATTTGAGTTATTTAACCCATTGTTAACACTTTTCACTTATTAAAAGTTTTTTTTTAACGATAATTGGACATTAAATTCCAAAGTTAAAGTACTTTTAGTATGCACGCTTCATAAAATGCGGTCAAAAAACAAAAATGGCTGCCATTCAGGGAGGGTTGGGTTCCGACCCCCCATGTAGAATAATTTTATTGATAAAATAGAGCAAACTACCTTCCCTTTAAGTTTGTACAGTCCGAGACCAAACACATTGTATAAAGTTTAGTATTCTATGAAATTACGTCAACCGCTCAGCGCTGACATCTGATTTTCACTGTCAGCGCCGACGGTCAGCGTGACTCTAAAATCAGCCTAAGGAGCCGACTCAGCCAACCACGCGTCTGAGCCGCGTGGCATGGTATTTCGCAGAGCTAACTGGGGCCACCGCCCTTCCCCCTCATGACTGCCTTACATAACATACATAATCAGCCTATTACTGTTCTCACTGCTGGGACCCAGGCCTCCTCTCTATGAGAGGGAGTGGGCCGTAATCCACCACGCGGGCCCAGTGCGGGTTGGTAGATGTCGCATGTCTTCGAATTTTTGGTTCTTAGACATGCCGGTTTCCTCACGATGTTTTCCTTCACCGTTTTGAGAGCAGTGGTGATGAAATTATTTACACAAAGTAAAGCGCCTGCTGTGGGGTTCGAACCCACGACCTACAACTCGTATGTCGGGGCCGATACCACTGGGCCACCACTGCTCCTATTGCCATCATAAATGCGCGCGCAGTACTTGATCATAATTTTGCTGCGATGTTATTTTAAAACTGCGATATCTCCTAAGATATTCATTGAAATCGAATGATGTAAAGGCCAATTTTGTTTTAAATTAAATACTTGTGATGAATAACCTATTTATTTGGATAAGGATTAATACCATATTTATAAAAACACCTTCGCAAATAATGCATTATTTTAGAACAAATTTGGTTAGCAAAAAGAAGGTTATTGTGAGCCAACCTTAAAAGATAGACATAATTATGCTGTCGCGGACTTTTTTTGAGAACTTTTAAAGGGGAACCATTCTGTCATACATCATTTTTGCGAAACTTTAACCGTCTACGCAGCGCACGCAGCGGAAGCTCTCAAAAGGAAAAAAATACCCCCGATTTTGAAACTTTCTTCATTGGTGCTCCGCTCCTTTTAGTCTTAGCGTGATGATATATAGCCTATAGCCTTCCTCGGTAAATGGGCTATCTAACACTGAAAGAAATTTCAAATCAGACCAGGAGTTCCTGAGATTAGCGCGTTCAAGCAAACAAACAAACAAACTCTTCAGCTTTATAATATTAAATAGTATAGATGAATTGCAATTATAACATTGAATTTGATGTTGTACCCGTTTTAGGTGTAAAAAAAGGCATTTGGAAAGTTTCCATATACTTTTTTTTTTCATCTATAACTGAATATTCGGTGTTACGATATTAATTATTGCATTTCATAACCAATATTCTAGTTCGCTAGTTAGCCACATTTCTTATTTCCATACAGTAATATTGACAAATTAATCAAAACAGCGAAATGTTTGACATCTATTTATTTGCGACGTTGCCCACTTTCATTATAAACGCTCTTAACTGTATTTCAAACAATACACTTGAAAGTAAATAATATTTGATATTATTTGAAAATAAACATAACATAACCTCACGCCTGTATTCCCCCAAGGGTTAAGCAGAGGTGTAACTATGTACACCCACCCCTTTTAACCCTAGAACACTTGGTCTTCCTGACCCATTATTCCTACCTGGGATTACCCAGCACCCCACATTTAAATGATTGTGTTTGGGTGAAATATATATTACAAATAGAAACAAGAGATCAGAAAACAAAATAATTTTATAAAGGAGACGATTTAAAATGTGTTTTTATCACATCTAATCAAAAAGACGTAGTTTAACTCTCGTAAACAGGGACCAAAATAACTGTTTAATCCCTAGGGACTAAAAGTGATTTGAATTTGGAATGTGGATATTGTTAGTAAAAGTTCTATTCACCAAAGAGATCGATCACGAACATTATATGAATAAGTAACAGGCTGGCAAGTGAGAGAGAAAGTGTGAATTTGATCAAAATTAAAATCCAAGATGGCGGATGCGAAAATTTTCAAATTTTTCGTCATGGGTATCCTTTTCATAGTTTTCGACGGTGGTAAAGCCGATAGTGGGGTCAAAATGTAAATCCAAGATGGCGGATGCGAAAATTTTCAAAATTTCGTCATGGGTATCGTTTTCATAGTTTTCGAGGGTGGTAAACCCGATAGTGAGGTCAAGATGGCTGATGCGAAAATTTTAAGATTTTTCGTCATGGGTATCGCTTTCGTAGTTTTCGAGGGTGGTAAAGCCGAGTGAGGTAGTGAGGACAAAATGTGAATCCAACATGGCGGCTGTGATTTTTTTTTCATATTTTTTTTATTTTGTGTTTGAAATCATTCGTGAGTAGGAAATTCGTTCCTGATGGGGGTCGGTCCGCACACGTTTGTTTTCTCATAGAGGGTGATAAAAAGTAGAGTGTTCACCTTGGGAGCAACACTATTTTAAGCTCGAGTGATGTACTTTGAATCCCGCGCTGCGCTCAGGATTCTACTTTAGAATCCTTCGCTCCGCTTTGGATTCAAAAAAACACTCTCGCCTTAAAAATAGTTGTTTGCTCCCTTGGCAAACAATCTACTATTTTATCACATCTTTTCAAAAAGACGTAGTTTAATTCTCGTAAACAGGGACCAAAATAGCTTTTTAATCCCTAGGGACTAAAAGTGATTTGAATTTAGAATGTGGATATTGTTAGTAAAAGTTCTATTCACCAAAGAGATCGATCACTATCACGAACATTGTATGAATAAGTAACAGGCTGGCGAGAGAGAGAAAGTGTGAATTTGATCAAAATTTAAATCCAAAATGGCGGATGCGTTTTTTTTGTTTTCGTCAAGTGTATGGTTTACATAGTTTTCGACGGTGGTAAAACCGATAGTGAGGTCAAAATGTGAATTCAACATGATGGCTGCGATTTTTTTTTTCATAATTTTTTTATTTTGTGTTTAGAATCATGCGTGAGTAGGAAATTCGTTCCTGATGGGGGTCGGACCGCACACGTTTGTTTTCGCATAGAGGGTGATAAAAAGTAGTGTTCACCTCGGGAGCAACAGGATTTAGCAGGTTTGCGTTGTGGAGATTGACTGGTGGTCTGAGAGCAGTTTTTCGGGCATAGCATTTTTCACCTTTTTTGGCTAATATCGCTGTTATTCGCGTCGCGTCATGTTCGTGAACGGGCGCCGTCGGTTGAGACTGGTCATCTCTTTTCTGCCAAGGCTTATTTTAAATTTTATACTTTGAATTGTTTCTATTATTATTTTTTTCACATTGTTCTCACATATAGAAGCAACAAGAATAATGTTAATGTACCCAGGATTTTGTAATATCTTTATTTAAAAGAGTGTCCTGGTAGTTTCTTGCCCGTTCTTCTCTACAGAGATCTACTTTTTGGAATGGGCGACTAGCTTTAACTTTCTGACTAACTGACCGACTCTTTGACAATTCAAAAGTGCCTGTAAATGGTTTAATTGAAATAAATGCTTTGAGTTTGATTCCTTAAACGATACGGTAGATATTAGATTGAACTTGACTTAGCAGCGATATACAAGTGTTAGGAGATAATGCCAACAACATGTAAGAGCCTCAAACATTATGAAAATTGATTTAGTTTTATCATCCGACAACGGCTCTCTCGGGAGCAACTTCATCACCATCATCATTTCAGCCAAAAGACGGCCACTGCTGAACATAGGCCTCCCCCAAGCACCACCACTTCCACCGATTTTGTGCTTCACGTATCCAGCGGATCCGGGAGCAACATAGAAACAAACTAAAAAATACATAGTAATGTAAAATACACTCTTTATTTCTACACTGGGGTGTCGGTGAACGCGTTGAGTTCACCGCAGCGGCGGCTGCTGCAAAATTCATTAATCTGCAGAGACTATCGCTAGGGGATTACACAGCTGTATCAGATTGTGCATCCAAAATATGATGAATGAAATTAAAAACAAAACACTCTGAGTGCTCAAGCACTTCAGGTAGGGTAGGGTTCCAGGGTAATCAAAACATGCATAATCAACACGTAAGTATGTGATTTTGGAACAAAAAGTAATGTCTACATATAAGTTTAGTTTCCGCTACTATTTCAATACTTTTATGACATTTTCTATAGTAGTCATTGCAAAATCGAATTTGCGCTCACTGACGTAAAGTTGACATTTGTTGAAACTACAATTTGAGTAGATTTTAGGTATTATATTGAATTATTGACTAGGTTTCTATAGTTATTATGTAAGCGTCAGAACCCCTGGACTAATAGAGATATTTGGGTTTACTAATGTTTGCCATAATTTAAAATGCCATAATTTTATATGCCATAATTTTATTTGCCATAATTTCATTAGTAATAACGCTTCAGTTGCCATAATCGTGAAATGACATAAAATCATTTTCACTAATTTCATTGGTCATAATCGATCAAGTGTCAATAATTTTAATCCATAAATTCATTAGCTATATTTTTTATTTTCAATAATGTCGTTTTCCATAACATTTTTTAATATTCATTTGCCCATACTAGCACAACAATGCTAGTTCAGTAAGTACCATGCTTGCTTTGCAAAAGAGGAAATCTAGCACTCGGCGGCCGCTGCCGCGGCACGCTCGCTACGCTCGCTCGCCTTCGCGCGTTGTTTGGTCACAGTTCTAACCTAACCTAACCTACCCGTTTCGAATTTGACAAACTGTTTATTTTCTGAACAAGAAAACCTAAAAATTACCCTAATCTGCCATGCATGCTTGCTTTGCAAAAGAGGAAATCTAGCACTCGGCGACCGCTGCCGCGGCACGCTCGCTACGCTCGCTCGCCTTCGCGCGTTGTTTGGTCACAGTTCTAACCTAACCTAACCTACCCGTTTCGAATTTGACAAACTGTTTATTGTCTGAACAAGAAAACCTAAAAATTACCCTAATCTGCCATGCATGCTTGCTTTGCAAAAGAGGAAATCTAGCACTCGGCGGCCGCTGCCGCGGCACGCTCGCTACGCTCGCTCGCCTTCGCGCGTTGTTTGGTCACAGTTCTAACCTAACCTAACCTACCCGTTTCGAATTTGACAAACTGTTTATTGTCTGAACAAGAAAACCTAACCTAACCTATCCTATTTTGCAAATGTACGTATGTATGTATTTAACACTCTCACCGCCACGCATATATACAGTTTTCCAAAGCAGCAGGCCATGTGGGCGGCGCGCCGCCCACCCCGTTTCTTCCGCAACTGGCCACGCTTAATTTACGAAAACTTTTGCAGCACGCCACGTGGCACGCTGGCAGGACACGCTGTAAACTTTATCTGCACGCCGTGTGGTCCGCTGTGACCCGACGAATTTATATCGATTTTCTGGCTTTGGCTTGCCCGATATGGAGTCAAAAACAACTGTATCGAATAGTGTATTCAAAAACCTACCTATGAAAAAAAAAAACGAGGAAAATCGGACTCTATTGCCATGACCGTTCAGTTGGTAATGGATTAACAAAAACTAGTTTCCAAAGAAGACTTTTATTAATATTAGACTCAAAAAAATTACTTCTGCTTACTTAAAAACAATCAAATTGTGAATACCTACATAAAACAAAAAAATATTATTTTATGTGAATATCTGCGTAGCATTCCGTACAAACACTAGGTTGTGTTGGGCATTTCAGACAGAGCTTACTTTCTTCGTCTTTTTCCTGGATTCTACGACTGGCAGACCCTGAGTTCGGTACCTTTCGTAACAACGAATGCATCTTCGACGATTGATTCGAATGCGATGAACCTTGTGCTGACGTTGATAATCTGAATCGGTTTCGAAATCCGACATGTTGAGTGCGCGTAAGAAAAAATGCGCGAAAACCCTTTACCAGCAGGCTACGTGGGCGGCGCGCGACCATCTGACCTAATTACACTGATGGCCTGCCTGATTGAATATTGACAGTTAAAAACGGACAAATATGCAAAAGTTTTGCCGCGAAATTTGTGGGGCGCCGGCCGCCCACTTGGCCTACCGAAAGAAGTACAAAAATCAACAATAGCTTGCTGCACTATAATTTTTGTGGGCGGCCGGCGTACCACATGGCGGTGAGAGTGTTAAATGAACATTCGGAATAATACATATCATATAATACAATACTGAGGACATCTGTCTGTAACGTTTCTAAATAATGTTAAATGTTGCTTATGTCAAGTGTCGATTATGTAATGTGTTACTTATAGAATCTAATGATTATGACACATGTTATTATGGAAACTAATATTATGGCAAATAAAAGTTATGTCAAATAAGTTGATATGGCAAGCGTTATTAGTATAAATGATAATAGTGCAAGTAAATATTATGAGTGGGGACGATTATGGAAAACAATAATAGGACAAATAATATTATGGAAAACAATATAATACCAGATATTTGATGTTTAGAAAATACCAAAATGCACTACCTTTTTGCTACTTATTTGATACCTAACTTAAATATTTAGTACCTCGATTGACAGCGAAAAAACGCGTAAAGATCAGATCAGGTCAGCCATTCTGACTACAGGATGTCTGGACCACTTTTTAGGGTTCCGTACCTCAAAAGGAAAAAACGCGGAACCCTTATAGGATCACTAGTGTGTCTGTCTGTCTGTCTATCCGTTCGTCACAGCCAACGACGTTTAACGTAAATAAATGAATTTTGAATATGGGGGTCACTTTTATGGGCAAACAAGAAAATTATAAAAAAACTTTTGCGCACTGTACCGTGTGACATATCAAAAAAATGGGCTTATTACTACGATCTCAAATATGTTTTATTTATAATTTTAAAATAAACGATTTTAAAGTTATTTAAGAAAATAGATGAAAATTGACCATTCGCCAACTGTAAAGTAGTTTCATATTTACTGCCAATAATATGCGATTTCTGTTAACTTAATGAAAATATCGATATATTAGATTCATAAATATGTAATTGGATTCACTAAATAGAGCATTTAGATTTTTTTATATAATTTTTTGGTATAGTTACGAACTATCTAGGGCTTATACCGAAATTATTCAAAAGTCGACATTATCGCACTTTGATCGAAGGTTTACATTTCTTTCAATCGTATTTACCCCTTACACTAAATATCATGAGCTTTTGTAATTGTATCGCTAATATAATTTCTTATAGTTTTGTATTTCGGAATTTCCCCAAGAAGAGATTGTGGTTCTCAACATTTCAGTTTATTACAGTTAAGTTGGATTTATTCCCAGTAATTGTCACTCAGTTTATTATCAGTAATTTTACTTCCACTAGTGACAAATGAGAAAAAATATCATCAATCAGTTGTCATCGAAGTTGTCTGTCAATTACTACGGAAAAACTAAGTGGGGTTATTGCGATATGAGTATGCTATGCATCGGAATTACCTCAGGGGGGTATTTACGAAACAAGATTTATTATTGAAGCTTTCCGCTCACGAATTCGCTAAAAACTACAACGTATCGTAAAAACAAGCACTTATTCAAATAACTTACCAGAATTCCTAGATAAATATGTTGGGGTTATTGCGACTCTACAAATATTGGCGCGAAAAACACTCTTTCGACACAACTTGACGCTACGAACCACAGATATAGATAGACATAGATAACGCAAGAGCAACTACTTCGCGTGACCAGCTTACGTACAATAATCGTAAGCTGCCACTTTCGCGCTCAGTCTGCATCGTTGTGCCACGCTAGTCGGACGTCAGTTAAAAAAGTTAAAATGGTTGATTGCTCAGTTATAAATTGTAAAAACTGTACAAATGCGAGGAGAAAATATAAAGAAAACGATTCCTTCCATCGATAAGCCATTTTGTGATTAATATTATGCGTATTTAATATTAAAATCAATTATTTTTAATCTAATACTCTCTGTAATACCAAATTTGAGAAAAGCATAGGTCATCAAACGTAAACTGAATATTCGTATTACATTGCGGCTTTTACTTGAAGCGGTTGATGCGACGTTTTGTTTTAACAAGTGATGATTATCGAAGCAAGTGATACTATCGTATATCGCATCGGTTTCGTAGTACAGGCGCTTTTATCATTATTCTGTCAATTTTAGCAATTAGTGCTGTTCATCCTATGCAACACAAATCGATTCTCAAGAATCGATTTCGGAAACAGAGGAATGATTTTGTATTTTATAGGTAGTAATTATGTAGACAATTTTAATAAATTATCGTAACGTTTAGTGATTTTTTCAGTTTCCCACATGAACCCTGTTTAAAAAAAAAATAGATTGAGGCGACGGGAAATAAAGATTGGTTCCCAACAAAGCATAGCACTATTTGTTCAATACATTTTGAGGAAGCATGCTTTGTTGAAGGGAAAAAGTAACAAAAGCAGCATATCCGACTATTGATGTACTGAAGATCACAACTTTCTATATGTTTTTGCTGTTGTAGCTCAAGTAATTTTGCATCCATTTTAATTTTATTATATCGTATTTTACTGGGTTTTCGTTTAGCTTCTAAAATTTCTTCTCTGGTTTTTTTTTATGTTTCTGAAAGATAATCTACAACAATTACAATGAATAAGTAGGGAAATACTAACAATTTGAAGAAATTATAAATCCCTAACTGCCTACTAAACAGATCAGGAATTTTTATTTTCCTCTGTTTATCTCATTCCTCTGTCTATCTCATTCCTCTGTCTATATCATTACTATGTCACAAAATCGATTAATTAATCTATTTAAGCGATTCTCAATAATTCTTTACTGTACACGATTACTCAATAAATAGAGAAATGGTATAATAAAAAGGCGATATTTATTCAAAATTGAGATGAAAAAGGGTAGAATCGCGTTGCTTTTGTAAACATTAGAACTAAATTGAATATACCTAAGGTATTTCAATCGGATATTCACGTATTTATAATGATAAACTTACATCAAATTTTGGAAAAGGTATCCAAAAACGAGGCGTGAACGTCGACGGAACGCGCACGAGCACACAACCTCTCAATGCGAAGACTTTTAGTTAGCGTACTGCTGGCTGGGTTCCCCCCAGGGTAGGCCCCCGCCTAGCGCCAGCGCTCACCCAGCCACAGCCAGCAGTATCGATTTCAAAGATAATAAAATCGATTCAAAGACGCTGCCGCGTGCGGCGGATTTTATTTTCCCATCACTAAATAATGCTTGTGACGTCATAGTAGGTAGTCAAAAAATGGCACGCTTGGTTTTCATACAGATCGTGATACTTGCGTTATCTATGTCTATCTATATCTGTGCTACGAACGCTAATGTTGACACTAGCTTTTCATGACGACTGATGAGTGATGCAGCGTAGAGCGAGGACAATAAAGATGGCGTCAAACTACAAGTGCAAGATAGACACGAGAACATAATGTCAGTCAAAGCCGTGTGCTAAGCAACGTTCATAAATCCAAACTATTTGAGCTGTTTCAGTTTGTTTTATGAGTAGGTTGCCCTCATCGGTTTTATAATTTAGTAAAATAGAACACTGTTCAGTAATAAATTAAATAGTAGGAATATCTGTGTTTAGAATGGTTCATGAAATAAAAAATCACATAATTTTGTAAAAGCTTATATTAAAATACGCTATTTAAATAATGGTGCTGTATGTATGGTTGCAGCTATTAAAAGTGCGCTGAAGCAAGAGAACTTGAATCCTGAAATAGAAGAAAAACTACTACAGCTTCAACGCTACCAGGAAAAACGGATGAAACCCGAGGTCCAGCCGGAGAGGGAGACGCGGCCAATCGCCGTGGTTGCGCGCTCACCCACGCCGCCGGCGCGGCGCCGCGCCACTTCCTCGCGCCACGACGAGGACGACGACGAGTGGGTGGACAGCAGTCCGCGCAAGAGGGCGCGCGGCGGCCGGCCCGCCTCGCCGCCCACGCCCACGCCGCCGCCGCGGGCCGCGCCGCGCGCGCCGCCCGCGCCCCCGCAGCCCGCGCCGCCGCCCGCGCCGCCCGCGCCCACGCTTGTCTCGGGGATCGATGAGCGCCGCCGGGCCGCTTCCAACAATTCCCGTCTACAGATGTTGCTCTTCAAACATAAAGAGATGCTTAAGAAGGATATCATTAAAAAACGAGGTCTCCTCGAGAAAGAGCTGGGTGTCGAGATCCAGGTATATATATATTTCCTAGACTGCTGACTATTTTCACGTGGGAAGAACTCACTTCGAGTATTTAATTTGATCATAATGTTGCAGAAAGAGCTGTCTGCGGAATTGGCGCTTCGAACGAGAGCAGAGCGCAGCAAACAGGAGGAGGTTAGGGGTGGCAAGCGACGCGGAGTGACCGCGCCGTCCACGCCCAGACCTAACAAGAGATCTGTAAAGAAAGAGAAATTACTGTGTATATGCCGTACACCATACGACAACACCAAGTAAGCAAGTTTACTCTGTTCTATCTGCCAATTTAGATCTTCATCTGTCGAGTATTTTCCAAACTATATTAACAACTTATATTCCTGTAAAGATTTTATTTATTTTTCATTACCAACGCAATTTCTTTCATCTACACTACGTTTCACAACTGCTTAGTGTAGAATATTTGTGTTTTTTATTTATTTACAGAGGTTTTCGTTACAGTACAACTGTGGCGAGTCAGTGTGATAGATATTATTTTACGCCTAAATATTTTGCAAAATTGCGTTGGTAATGAAAAATAAATAAAATCTTTACAGGAATATAAGTTTCTTCACAACTGCTTTGAAAATCTGTGGTTGTAAGTTCGATTCCCAACAATTGATAATACCAGTAATTTTATACTATTGGATAAATCATCCTGAATGTGTTCTCAGACCGGTGGGACTCTCCCCTCTTACAAAGGTGGATAAGTGTTCAGACACACTTATCCAAATAATCCAGTGAACCATTGGACGAACAGTTCAATGGTTCACTGGGTGTTTATTATTATTAATTTAATTTAATTTAATTGTATACTAACATTAGGCTAAGTTATACTACTACTAACATTATATGGATGTACTTATATCTGAAATAAATAATTTGAATTTGAAATGATAGTTCGTGGAACGTACACCGAAAAACATAAAGTTTAGGCCTATCCATGGGCGTACCCAGCTTTTGGCCCGGGGGGGGGGGAGGGGGCAAATCAGAAATTTCCCCCCACACATGTTTTACATAGCTTGATATTGCTGCTGAACAGACTTCAAAAAAGGAAGAAGTTCTATGTTCTGTCTGTAAGTTTTTTATTAATGTGTCATCTATATTTTTGTCTATTGTGGACCGATTTTGAATATTTTTTTTACAAATTGACAAAGAATTTTCAAAATTGGTACACAATTGACGAAAATATCGAAGAAAATAGTATACAAAAAAAAAAAATAACAAAGTCGGTTATGCATGATAGGTACAATATACAAGGGCGCGCAGCGCGGTTTTTTCTAAAATTAATGCTTATTAATACATATAAGTAATTATTGTAATTGTAAAGTAAGTCTTAACGTGAATGCAACATAACTTTTATCGACAACAGTATTTAGGCATACAAAATCCACGGGGGCAGCCCTCCCCTGCCAAAAGCGACCGAGATCTTCAAACTCCCTCAAAAATTCTCTATTCTATCCTCTTGCTTATGATGTGCCACATGCCATAAAAATCTCTTAACACCTTTGTGAATTCGCGAGAATTGTGAATCGAGTTACATAAGGCTAATATGCAAAATTATGATTAAAAAAAATATTTTTGCTTAAATATAACCTGAAAAACCTATTAAATCTGTTATCTCACTCATATAAGGTAAAATCTGTCTCGTATCTGTATCTTTTCGTGGGTTCTATATGAAAAAAAAAATATGCATTTTTAGTAGTTGCATAGTTTGCAAATCCTGATCAAATTGTTGGGCTCTGTTGCGAATGCAGGCTCAATATCTGTTTCGTATTTCGACAGTTGTTGTACGAAGTCGTATTTGGTATTGAAAGCCGTTTCAATAGAATGGTTAATGCAGAGTGGTATACCAAAGTTTGTTTACCACAAGTCATCGCTGCACTTTGGAAATCTAACCCAAAGCGACGTATCATCCTACACCATGCCAACGCAAGCTCACACACATCTCGTCAAACGATTGAGTATTAGAAACAGAAAAACTTAGAAATTCTTAACGATCCTCCATACAGTCCTGACCTAAGCCCTAACGATTTCTTTAAATTTCCCAAAATCAAGAAAACTCTTCGTAGTCAAAGGTTCCAGTCTGTTGAAAAAGCAGTCGATGCTTTCAATTTCAAATCTGCCATTTTGAACACCTCCACTTTGGAGTGGAATAAATGTTTTAATAACTGGTTCGAGCGAATGGAAAAGTGTATTTAACTACGTGGTGAATACTTTAAAAAAACAATGAAAAGTACTATTAGGTTCTATTTGTTTTTTTTTTCTTGAAACGTCAAAACTTAAAAGGACGCCTCGTAGCAGTGGCAGTGATGTCTCCACCACAGATTACTAATAGCTAGTCTCGACAAAAAAAATGACGGGGTTGGTGACAGTTCGTGATTTGTTTCCACCCGGTTTACGCTATGCAAAAAAGAGATGGAAGATAGATTTTACTTCGCACAAGTGAAAAAACAAATTGTACCTGTTTCTCACTCAAGTAACAGTTACGCAAAAATATTTTTTTCATTAGGATTTGGAATTTCGTCTTATGTGACTCGAATCTCGATTTACAATTCTAGCGAATTTTTATGGCATGTGGCACATCATTAGCAAGACGATTGACTAGAGAATTTTTGAGGGAGTTGGAAGATTCCGGTTGCTTTTGGTTTTTTTTTGTAGCCATATAAACAGCTGTAACATGTACAACTTTTAAGTTTTACCTTTGCGAGTAAATTAAAAAAAAACTAGATGACTAAATGTCACTAAGTTTGTATTTAAAAGTACTCTAAAACAATACACATCTAAATAAAATTAAAATTCGGAGTCTGCGCCTAATACTTAAAAAAAAAATTGTATTTGAATGTAAAATTTGGGTCTTTTTTTAATAAAAAGTCGATAAAAAAAATCCACAGGGCATGAGAGATGTTTAGGGGTCTGAAAGGATAGCAGATGACCCCTTCAGTCGACCATTTCAATTTGGCACACGATGCACCAAACACCCTGTATAATTTAAGTTATAGCCGTTCATTAGGAATAATCTGTATGAATGTGTCAGTCAGTGTATTAGTGTTGTGCCATTAGGTAGTATAGTATACAAGGAAGTTTTATTGAAATGTGACTTGTAACACCAAGTCCATTGGTTAAATGCTCTAAGGTTAAGACCCAATTTCACCAAACACAAAAATTAGCTAACAAGTCATTAAACTCAGGTTACTGCTTTGATTGGCTCACTGACATGACAACAGCCAATCACAGCAGTTGACATGTGTGTTAACAGTCTGTTATATCTAACAGAGTATGGTGAAATTGAGTCTTAGACCCAATTTCACCAAACACAAAAATTAGCTAACAGGTCATTAAACTCAGGTTACTGCTTTGATTGGCTCACTGACATGACAACAGCCAATCACAGCAGTTGACATGTGTGTTAACAGTCTGTTATATCTAACAGAGTATGTTGAAATTGAGTCTTAGACCTAATTTCACCAAACTATTCTTAATGAGCAATTATGAAATGTTCTGTTAAAATTGACGAAGACGTCAAAAAGGTTTACGTTCTACGGAGGGATCATAACAAGGCGTTGCTAAATCAAATATCAAGTAGAAGTATCTGTCAGTATGTTATAAAGTACTCTGTGGTATCTGTCATCGATTGAACAAATATGAGCGGTCTGACTTGTCATTCACTCTCGTTAGTAAGAGAGCCCACGACCACATCCATACCACATCGTTTTACGGCCAAAACCGTATAAAATCGTTAGTTTTGATGATTCTGAACCCGACTCGGTGGGCAGTACCGGTCAGAAACGACACAGTTATGGGAACCCATTTCTGCTATGTCAAAAAAAATAGGCAGACAGTTTCATCACTGTCTGATATTAAAAATGTACATAGGTTTCGTAATTTTATTACGAAAAAGTTTGTTTTTAGACATCATGCGCATAAAATGTTTCTGAAAATTGTGTTTTCTGTAGCTATCTAAAAGGGGTGATAGACGTGCGAGCAAGCACACGGTCTCCGACTTATGGCTCGGCGACCTTACTCGCCCGTGTGTAAACCGCCGAGTGAGTTCGCCGGCGAACCAACAGGTTTGAAATTTTGCTCGTAGCCCGCCTTGGTTTGTAGTTTCATACGTCTGTCATAGCCGCGAGTCGCGAGCCGGCATTTTGTTTCGTCATTTGTGTAATGTATGTTTAGTTTGGTTCAGAAAATTCTAAAACATCGCGATACCGTGTGAGAAAGCGTGTTCCACGTGTGTCACCAACGACGTCGGGCCAAGAACGCATGTCTATCACCCACTTTAGATCTATCGTTGAACTACATTCTAAAAATCAGACAGATTGCTATAAAACAGTTTGTTTTATTTTTTTAACATAATATTTAAAAATGCGGTCAGGTCAGACGTGATGCGGAAAATTGAGGAAATTAGGATTTGTTGAATTCAGAATAACCAAATCTATCGATTTTATACGTTTTTGTTCGTAAAACGATGAATCATAAATTTTGGTCATGGGCTCTCGTACCATGTTTATAAGCAACCAAAACAAAATGTCATGGCGTCTAAACAAATAATTATCTAAACATACCTCATTGGAACTAGCCGTATAATAATGTTATGCCACTGAATTGAAATGTCATAATTTGTGTTAAAATCGAAAGAGCGTCTGTGTAATTCTTTATTTGTCGGTTTAAACGTCATACGCATATTATATAATGTACTGTCATACCATATGTTTTATGTTTTCGGTGTCGCGCTTGTGGAATTTGAATTGTGGTGGTTTTTAATAACATTTCACCTTGGTTCCCCGAAGGGTTGGGCAAAGATGTACATTTAGTACATCCACATTTCGCCAGTTATGTTTAAGTCCCATTTAATAGGGGCCGAGCCTATAGCCATCAACCGGGCACAAATCTTGACTCCGGGCTGCTACTGAGATATTCCTGGTGGAAAAACCCAATAACACGCATGACCTGGGAATCGAAACCAGGACCTCATGCTCAGCAGTAGCGCTTGCGACCACTAGACCAACGAGTCAGTGATTATAACTTTGTAATTTTTAAAATTTTGTGTGTTGTAATATGTCGAAAAGAAATCGCGGTCCCAATTTCTGCGCAGTGAAAAAGAAATTTCAATATAACTCATTACAAAACATAAGAATATTGCAGTGATGATTGCTCATGAAAAAAGAGGGTTGAAAGATGCTCACAGAAGAATTCAACTCCCTGAGCAGTTTCAATGTCCGATATACCAACTAAATAGAAGTTGGTTTATTAGCGAAGTCGACTTGTTTCTGTAAGCAAACAAAATTTCAGGTTTGCTTCATCCATGCCCATCTTATACGACATCTCGTAGACGCTTTGTGTAACATTCACGGTAGATGATGGGGTGGTCCTATTACTAGTGGGAACTAATGTGTGAGCTTTTAAACTAGGTTACAAATTACACATATATACCTACCTACATAACATCACGCCCGTATTCCCCGATGGGTTAGGCAGAGGTGTACCTACAGTACACCCACGTTTCGCTAGTTATGTTTTTAAGGCCCATGTAATAGACGGCGAGCCTATTGCCATCGACTGGGCACAAATCCAGACTCCAGGCTGCTACTAAGAAATTCCAGATGGAAAAACCCATTACAAACAAGGTTACAAATTAGCATCCAAATATTTACATTAAGTACCTAACACCTTACGAAAGAAGTTGTACTAAATAGCAAAACAGGCATATTTTTATTACAATTCACATCGTAAGACCATTGGTACAGTACACCGATTTGATAAATATTCAAGTTTATCTTCAATCATTCATCGCAAAACATCCATAGCTACAAAAATCTATCGATAAATGAAACCTTGTCCTGAAATCTACATCGTCATATTCTTCAAAATAGTGACGTCGTCGCTCTTTGTATGTTTTAGGACGTCGAATAATATTACAAGTTCTATTTTTTTTTTATATCACCTAATTCGTGTTAAAAAATAAAATTATCACCAACTCACAACCAGTTGACGACCCGTTACAAGCATTAGCAGACCATTGGAGCAGTGATTAAGTTTAACGCCATGTTAAGAGAATTAACCATTCGTTAGTACGTGGTGAAACACTCACTACGCCTAACGGGCCGTTATCTACCTAATGGGACGTTAAAACTAACTAACAGAGTATGGTGAAACTAGCTCTTAATCTCTCAAATTTGAAAAAAATAAAAAACTTTTTGTAACAATTTATAAACAAAAATTGAATGACTAATCAAGGAAGTCAACACACAACAGGGTCATAGCTAATTATGCACCCGCACCCAAAGCACCACTTTAAGATAACTGGGTTTTTTGTCTGACTTTCGTTTGGCAGATGTCAATTTACAACCCTGAAGCTTACTCTTCTGCACCCTAGATTCTGTCATAATACAGGGTGGCAGGGACATCGACGTGATGCCTGTTACCGTGGATTCAGTACATGATTCTGAACCCCCCTGTGTTGAAATTTGTTGTCGGTTATTTTTTTTAAATCAGTTGATTCATATATTTTGACCGCGTATATTGCACTTTTCTATGAAACGGCAGATTTTTATTTTAATAACCGACGAAAAATTTCAACGCAGGGGGGTTTAGAATCATGTACTGAATCGATGGTAACAGGCTTCGCGTTGATGTCCCTGACGGCCTGTATAACATAATAAAGAACAATATTTTGAAAAAATATACAACAAATACGTTTGTTTTTGTAGTGGTCCTAGATGGTCCAAAGTTACCGGAATTTACCAATATTAATTTATTTAATTTATATAGTTATAGCTCTTAAAATTTATAAATTAGGACTTTTCATGCATATATGACGTTTTCCCAATGACTGCAGAATCAAAGTTAAAAGAATAGTAGTGCCACAAATTTATTAAATTTTGTTCTCTTTTTGTAGGTTTTATGTTGGCTGCGAGCACTGTAGCAATTGGTTCCATGGCGATTGCGTTGGTGTCACGGAAGAAATGAGTAAGACGATGGAAGAGTATATTTGCCCAGATTGTCGTCGTGCTGAGGAAACACAAGAACTGTACTGTCTCTGCCGACAACCTTACGACAATTCACAGTACGTCTATTGACATTTATAATAGGCGTAAGAGAACGACATAATATACAGAGTGGCAGGGACATCGACGCGAAGCCTGTTACCACCAAATTTATCGTCGGTTATTTTAAAAAAAAATCTGCTGTTCCATACATTTTGACCGCGTAGGTTTTTTCTATGAAACAGCAGATTTTTTTTTAAATACCCGTTGAAAAATTTCAACGCAGGGGCGTTCAAAATCATGTACTGAATCCATGGTAACAGGCTTCGCGTCGATGTCCCTGCCACCCTGTATGAACTACACATTATTTTTCACATACATAGTTTAACAAAATGTTCGCCTCTATTACATGGTTTTGTCACTGGCTAAAGAGGGTACAAGCTCTCTTAAAAATTATTTTTTATAAGCTTGTACTGCCCACTTCACGACAAAGGCCTTTCTACTTTCATTCCACTTCACTACATTTTGGTAGCAGTTATAAAAACGAATAATATTGTTCTGTCCTAATTATTTTACAGATTTTACATATGCTGCGATCGCTGCCAGGATTGGTTCCATGGACGTTGTGTTGGAATATTACAATCAGAAGCAGATAACATTGATGAGTACATTTGCCCAAATTGTCAAAAAAACAATTCCGTCAATTACGCTAATATGAAAGAGCTTACTCTTAAAGATTTTGAAAACTTAAAGAGACTTGTCAAACAAATACAGCTTCACAAAAACGCCTGGCCTTTTATGGAACCTGTAGACCCCAGAGAAGCTCCCACCTACTACAAAGTAATCAAAGAACCAATGGGTATGTTTTATTTTTCCTTATTAAGGATAATTAGTTCATTACAATAAATAGACATTCTTTCTAAATTTTTTTTTTTACAGATTTACAGACTGTGGAACGAAAAGTGAATGAACAAATATATAGTACTTTAAGTGAGTTTATTGGTGATATGACAAAAATATTTGATAACTGTCGATACTTTAATCCAAAGGACTCAGAATTTTATCGATGTGCTGAAGGTCTTGAAGCCTTTTTTGCACAAAAAATCAAGTACTTTCGTGAAAAGTTATTTGAAACGACTCAATGATAAAAGTGCTAGTGTACAGTGTCTAAAACGTATAAAATGTGATGAATTCGGTCTATAGAACACATGGTTCGCTGTTTTCACTTCTCTATTTTGTTTTTATGATCTGTCTGTAAATTGTAAACTATGTGATGAAAATTACAAAGAATAATTTATATTAAATTTCAAGCTGAAGGTATCTAATAGAGTTTGTCAGTTTTGGTTCTCTGTTAAAGTATTTATTGTATTTATTACACACTTCAATAATATATCCCTGAATAAAGCTGACGCTCGTTAGATATAAGGCTCTTGACGGGAAATATTATTATGTATACATTTTGTGAGATATTATGTTAGCTAATATAAATTAGCAACTTTAGTTACGTTAGTTGTATTTAGAATAAGACAAACGTATTGTATGTAAGTAATAAATTTTTAATAACAACATCTTGATATCAATTCTGCAAATTAAATCCTACATATGAAACAATATAATCTTAATGTACATATTTTAATGAAATTGTATAAGGTTGGTACCTACATTACATGTGGTGCTCATAAATGTGATAAATTCTGGGTTTTCGCTGAATAAAGACTGATAACCACTAAAATATTTTAAGATACGTCAAAGTGCCGTTTGATTTGGGTGCCAACTTATAAAATAGAAACAAAAATAATTAAATTTTAACCGCCTCTGTGGTCTAGTGGTTAAGCCGATCTCTCTCTCAGACCCAGAGGTCCCGGGTTCGATTCCCAGTGGGAGCAAAATTTTTTGCTTGGTTTGGTTGGTGGTAGGGCTTGTCCTAAGTCCGCCTGGCTAGCTACCACCATCTTATCTAAATCTGTCGCCATAACAACAATGTTAAACGCAGTTTCCATGTATTCTATAGGTTTAGCCATGTTAAACGAAAACAAGGTATGGCACTGCATTTGTTGTTTCGGCAGTTAAGAGATAAAATAGCCAGTTCCTCTGTAGTTGAAGATACCGGGTGAAGCTCGCTTCCACCTTCGGCCTGATCACTTACCATCAGGTGAGATGCAGGCCAAGAGCTTATGTAAAGTCTCCAAAAGAGTTAAGCCTGGGATACACTAGGGGACAAATGAAGAAACATGTTGCGGAACATGTCCCTCAACAACTACGTGAAGTGTCCCGAGACAATTGTCGCGGAACATTTTGCCGGCCACACTAGTCAGTGCTGATAGAAATGTCACCCGAGGAGGTTGTGTGTGGCTATTAGTGCTGCGTACATAGATATCGAGTGTGTTGAAACGTAAGAGAAAGAGAAGGTGGTGGATGCGGAATATCTTACTACAACGAAAAAGAAGAGTTAATATTCTAAGTGATCTCCGATTGTCTGACGGATCGTTTGTGAATTTTACTCGAATGTCATCATCTGATTTTGAAACTTTTGCAAATGATCGGATTTATTCCCTTGATGTCGAGTCCCGCCACGTCGAGTCGCCGCCACGTCTACTCTGAAAACTCCCCGCTTTTATTCCCGCCACGTCGAATCGTTGAAAAAGACTATTTTATTACCGCCACGTCTACTAACTATTTTGATTTGTACAGTCGTAAAAAAATACTCATAGTATGTTATGGTTATAAACTATCTGTCTGCCTCATCCAAATCCTATAATGATTAAATACTATCGGGAATTCATGCAAGCCTAGTACTTTTTCTTAGGTTAGGTACTGCTCAGAAATTGTACACGTCTAATGATTGCAATAGGTACTTACTATCTTAAAGTCATGCAAGCCTAGTAATTTTTATGGGAAGTTTCACTATGAGTATTTTTTTTACGACTGTACAAATAAAAATGGTTAGTAGACGTGGCGGTAACAAAATAGACTTTTTCAACGATTCGACGTGGCGGAAATAAAAGCGGGGAGTTTTCAGAGTAGACGTGGCGGCGACTCGACGTGGCGGGACTCGACATCAAGGGAATAAATCTACGTTGAGGTACTTGTCGACTCCAGAAGTCACAGCAGGGGTTCTCTATTGTATTACCTAACTTTTTTTATCTATAATCTAAAGTGCCATAATTTTTTTTGTCCTAATCATCATTTTTCCGAATAATAACTTGCCCGAACTTAATGTCACATAATATAACATGACATAAAATTTAAATCCCTTAAATACAATATACAGACAAGTTTCTTTCCTCACGCGAGTTTTATTTTTATATTTTACTAGCTTTTACCCGCGGCTTCGCCCGCGTGGATGTCGCAAAATATCCCACGGGAACGTTCTACCGGGAATACATACCTAATAGCCAAGGAAAAGATCATTGACTAACTTTCAGCGGACGCAGTGGTAGGCTACTACAGCTCCCGCGTGGTCAACCATAATTATTTTGTTACGCGTAATTTTGAAACTGTGATATCTCTTAAACTATTCATTTAAATGATGTGATGTAAAGGCATATTTTAATCGAAATTGAATGCCCAATTTAAATAACCTATTTAATTGGATAAGGATTAATAAGATACCGGTCAAAATAGCTTCGGAAATAACAATGAAAATTTAATACAATTTTGAAAGATAAAAATGGTTATTGTGAGTCACCCTTAAAAGATAGACATATGCCATCGCGGACTTTTTTGTTGCAATTTTTAAGATATACAATACTCTAGAACATAAATTTGATTTATCTCTCACGACTTACGCAGCGCACGCCAGTAAAGCTCCCAGTCGGCATGATTTTTTCCGACATCTTCAACAATAATCGTCATATTTCAGCCAATTTACACAAAACCTTAATGAATTATACACTAAAACCTTCCACATGAATCACTCCGTCCAATGGTGAAAACCGTTTGAAAATCCGTTCGGCAGTTTTTGAGTTTATCGCGTTCAGACAGACAGACAGACAGACAGACGCGGCGGGCGACTTTGTTTTATAATATGTAAGGATTGCGTTGTGTTTGTTGTTAATGTTGTATTTCGTTGTATAAAACAATTATCAAGATGTTATTTCCCATAAAAAAATAGCATCAAGCTGTTGAATAACCGACTTCAGCGTTAAAAATCAATTTCAAAACGCGTTTTTAGAAATCTATTTCTGGAGCGGCTCCGGTGCCTCCGTCTCGCAGTTTCGATCGTCTCTAGTAATATTATTCGGTTGTACCTACTTGTAAGTTGTAAGTGCATCGATTAATGCTATCCAAACAAACAAATACTACTTATTTGCTTACTAAACGCAAAAAACTATTCTTGCCGTTGTTTTGTGAAATCGGTTTGTCTAGTTCGGAACTTCGGATTATCGATAGGTAGTACCTACATCGATACGATACGATTTGTAACTGAAATTGAATTTTAGATGTGTTTTGCCTACGCAGTGGTGCCGATTCTCATAACACAAATGCCTCTAAACTAGACTAAAAAAAATAACCAAAATTTAGTTTAGTCCTGTCAAACGAGGATTTCCCATTCTGAAATAGACTAAAGATATTTTAGTTTGACAACACTAAGGTCCGTATTACAGAACCTCACTCAAGACTCAAGCATTACTTAAAACTAGTTTCAACCAATCAAAAGGCTTGGTAGAGATAGACTTTTAGATATTGTGGGATTCCCCTCGGACTCCCGGCAGTGTTGCCCTTAAAAAATTGTTAATTTGACTGACGTAGGACTTTTAAGCAGTACACGATGAAATAATATACAACAAAGTAATTCATAATGGTAATAGGTACGGTGATTTATGACACGGTAATACATTATTACCTTAACGGTAGATAACGACTTGATTACGGTGCATCTACGGTAATTACCGTGTATATGGAGACACTGCATAAACGTATTTATACGTATAAAGAGTTCTAAGGGCCCTCGCCCACGGCACAGATAATGTAATACTACGCCCACGGCGACGTTTTGTAGCGATGCTGTCGCGCGTTTTGTACACGCGCTTAGATTCTGCATCGCTACTATCGCATTCTTTATACATAATTACAGCATCGCAGCTGTATCGATGCACATATGCGCGACAGCCAAGGGCGGATCCAGCCTTCGAGTCAGGTGGGGGTCACATAGTCGGGGTCCAGTCAGGACAGGTCCAACCAGTGGAGGATTAAGTCTGTCAGAGAAAATGAGGCCCACGGTCGTCTCAGTTTATGATGTAGCGGTTAGACCGCCACATACAAACTACGCAGCAAAGACATGACGTCACATAATTCCTGCATCTCGCAGTTAGAGTTTACCGAGCGAATAACATAGATAAGACTATCCGAAATCAACATATGGGGCAGTTGCCCGCCAGACATAACAACCGTCTGGTTGGAGGATCCTCCCTTTTCTATGGTGGATGAGTGAACTTTACACCCTGTTCCTCATACCCCTAAATTGGTGACCCCGAGTATGAACGTCAACGCAGCCTTCGTGCAACTACTTCAGCGTGACGTCATCATCATCACTCCCGCAAGCTTTCGTGAGGCGAGTCACACAGCCAGCCAGCACCCACGGCTTCAACGGGTATCCTGACCACCAGCATGCAGCGAACGCGCATTCCTGGTCATCACCCTCAGCCACATCACCCCGACTCACTGGGGAATCACCTCAATCACCGCAATCACCACAATCGCCGCAATCACCGCAAACAGTTCCGACACACCGTGAACTGTGTGGCACCCGGTTCCGACTCACTGGAACCACAATCACCATCGCCGCAATCACTGCAGACAGTTCCGACCCACTGTGAACTGAGCGGCACCGGGTTCCGACTCACTGGAACCACAGCTGGCACTGTGAAGCATCGCAAGATCCAAGACTCAGCACACTATCGACCTCCGGTCTCCGGAGGGGAGTGATGTAGCGGTTAGACCGCCACATACAAACTACGCAGCAAAGACATGACGTCACATAATTCCTGCATCTCGCAGTTAGAGTTTACCGAGCGAATAACATAGATAAGACTATCCGAAATCAACATATGGGCAGTTGCCCGCCAGACATAACAACACGTCTGGTTGGAGGATCCTCCCTTTTTCTATGGTGGATGAGTGAACTTTACACCCTGTTCCTCATGGTTTACCCTTGTTTGGTATAACAACGTTTCGTCGAAAATCAATTCAGCTAATTTTAGTTGCAATAAAGTCATTTCGTATAATTATTCATTTGACCGAATAATTAATTGGTAGATTTTTATTTAGCATATTTATTTCTTTGAAATAATGTCATTTGACCGAATTTTCAAATGCACTAATTTCATTTAAACTACTGTTTCACTAGACTAATAATGATTTAGTCGAAATATATATGAAAGCGGTTCGGTTCTGTCGGAGTGCCCTAATTTTGATACTGCAACCAATTTTGATGTAGCGCTCGCCGGCCGCTGCCGCGGCACCGCTCGCTTCGCTCGCTCGGCTCGCGCGTAGTTGGTCACAGTTCTAACCTAACCTAACCTATATGGTCGGAGTGCCCTAATAGTTATATTGAATAAAACACCAATTGAATATTCGATAAAATACATGTTATACCACCTGAACACTACATCAAATGAACATTATACCTTTTGATCAATAGCGCAAATGTTGTTATCGCAAATAAATGTTCGATGAAATGAAAATTATGTTAATCGATATTATACAAATTGATTATTTTCTTAAACGTTGTTCGAATTAGTAACATTCGACGAAACGTTGTTATACCAAACAAGGGTAACCCGTTCCTCATACCCCTAAAATGTAAATATTACTAGTAAAAGTTTGCAAAAATAAACAAGTGCGTAATTTATAATCCACCTACACCATGGTCCATGAACCTCGCAAACCGCAGGTTTTTTTTTTGAGGGAGTTGTATTTTCATCTCCTCAATAGGCTATTTACGAAAAGAAGAATGTGGGGGAGCGAGCAACGCGAGCTCGAAATTTTTTGCACCTCGTCTTTGAATTCTCGATTACGTTTGTATTGAACATCCTTACGGAAATAGGAGTTGCTTTGTCGACTTATGCAGAAAAGTTAGAGAGTTAGAAGAATATAGAATTCAAGAGCGAGCGAAGCGAGCCCGAAAATTTTAGCACACCGTCTTGTGTAGGGAAGGATTTTATTTTTTAAAGTTATGCAGAAAGTTCGAGAATGTAGCGAGCGAAGTGAGCTCGAAAATTTTCATCCTCAGCCTCCATTCCTCCAACTCTTAAACTGCTTCTTACTGACTGTATTATTTTGATAATTAATTTCTACGTTTAGTTGCTAGCTTCAGATAAACCTACATGGGCACTTATGAAACGTCAGAGGCTTAGGAGCACGGTTTCATTTAGTCATTTCTATGGAGAAGAGCTGGCAGAAAACTCCACGGTCCATCATCATAATTATAATAACAGCACTAGCCATATTATGCGTATCGTTCGCTCATATGTGGCAAACACATCCTATGCGGCAACATCATACAAAGTACTTATTTGATAAAGTTTATCAATGAGATTAGAAAAAGTATCAGTGCTTGACCTAGACACAGCCCAGGGAGGGGTCATGGGGGTCATGACCCCCCCCCCCCCCCTGGGCTGTGATCTGCCCTTGGCGACAGCATCGCTACTGCATCGCTACAAAAAGCCGCCGTGGGCGAGGGCCCTTAGAACTCTGTAACACGGTTCGATTTCAGTTTAATCAACTGCTAAATCGAAAGCGTTTTGCAGGTCTAATCAGAAACCACTTTCAAATCTTCCCGCGTTGTTATGGTGGAACTCAGTTTTATGGCAGATTGGCAGCACTTTTTTGTATGAAGTTGTCATTCTTCCGCTAGCACAGACTACAATAAAGGATAAAATTTAATTAGTTGGCAATCTCTATAGTGGATCCTCAGAGTGGATCCACATAGCCCGGCGTCACGCGCCGGCGGCCAGGCCGCCGGCAGCCATCGTGCCGGCGCCGGCGATGCCGCCGGCCGCACCGCGCGGCATCGGGGAACATCTTCTTTTGCTCTTTTTTTTATTTTAAGACAGAGAATATACACCAAAAGACATGACCAGTGGGGCGATGGGCGCCTGCTTAGGTGTAAAAATCATTGTGCAGCAAAAATTGTTTTATTTTTGCAATTGTTGTATTCTACAGTTTACAGGTAAAAAACTTTCACGACTCCAAAAGATCAGGAAACTGAGAAAAATAAAGATAAGTTTTCACTAAATAGCTCTGCTTTTTGTTAAGAGATGGCGCTAGGCGTTGTGGTAATCGAGTTAAAGAATGATTTTCTACTATTCGACACGCCATCCATCAAGGGCGCAAACTAGCATGCTGATCACCTGATGTTAATAAGCAATAACCGCTGCCTATAGAAGTCTACAACACCACGGTTACTGCCGATACTGCCGATGCGCTGCCACTCTTTTCCCACCCCAAACCCTGGGCTTCCGATTCTCTCTCTCACTATTCGAAGCGCAGCAACATAATGTTGGTACTTTACGTTGGTATTCTGTAAGAGTGTGGTACCTCCCCGGCCGAGCCAACCCAATTAAGAGTTACAGTCAGCTATTGACTACAACTAGGCTCTACGTGGCTCGGGAAATAAAAATAAGGCTATTGTTATTATTATTTGTGAAGGCATGAGGATTTAAATAAAACTATTATTTGAACGAATTAATTATTTTAATATTCTTTAATAAAATAAAATATGTAGGAAAGACGAACTGTGCCGGACGGGCGTGATCGCTGGACGCGTAGATTATGCAGGTTGTAAAGCTATCCCAGTCCAAGCATCGCTGACGTCCTGCACCTAGGGATCTGGATACTTCAATACTAACCGAGCGGCTGTCCTAGATTCTTGAGGGAAAATGGGTTTTGACAGGAAAATAACAACACCATTTTCCTGATAAATCTTCATAATATGCCTTTTAACCCGCCTTACAGATATGCCATAGTTTAGGCACCTCATCATAATATCCGTTTATCCGAATCGTAGAGCAAAACAGATGAATCCTTTATAAATAGCAATGGTAATCGGGTTTTGAAGATGTCAGTCCGTAAAGAATAGCAATGGTCGTGGTCAGTGGGTCGTCTTAGGGGCGTAGAAATAGAACACAATAATCGCACAGTACACAACGAACGCGTAAACACAACGTGGGTCGGGAACTGCAATGATATAAAGATAGAAGATTCTTTATTATGTACTCCATAAAAAGTACAGATATAATATATAATGATACCTGACGTGACGCCAAGATTGAATGTGCAAGTAGGGATGGTGAATGGCGATCTGAAATCGATAAAGTGTCAATTGCTTTTTTCTCGAACCTAACACATAAAATTCGAAAACATTTGACTGCCTTGTTGGTCTAGTGGTGGCAAGCGCTACAGCTGAGCATGAGGTCCTGTGTGCGATTCCCGGGTCGGACAAAGTGTTATTGGGTTTTTCCATCAGGAATTTCTCAATAGCAGCCCGGAGTCCGGATTTGTATCCGGTTAATGGTAAAACGCTCGCCCCGCATTACACGGGACTGGCGAAATGAAGGTGTTATGTTATTATTCATCCAAATTAAATATAAGTAGTTCAAAACGGTCACAGAAAACATCAATTCAAAATCCATTTTATGTGAATCGATTTTTCATGCTTTGACTCGAATCGACTGAATTATCAATTTTATGAAAAAAACTACTACCCCTTTGGTCCCTCCCTACACAGGTGTCTGCATGGACTTATTATAACTACAAACAGGACTGAGCTCTTGTACCAAAAATACGAGCAGAGAGAGATAATGTATACCGAGGCTGTTTATCTCTTTCTAATAGGGTGACCAAACATTGCTATAACAACCAGGGAAGTTCGTTTTGAAATAATTTGGGTCCGGTTGACACTAAACGATTTCAAATGATTGATATGTTACAAAAATATTGAAATTAAGTTACTAAGAATATTGAACTTGCGAAATAGTGAACTTGAAATGCGTTATGTGTCTCCACAAAACAACAGAACGCCATGACACCACACATGACACCATTGATTGTCAGATTTTATTGTTACCAGAGTAATTTTATGATAACTACCAAACAATTATATTATTTTGATTATTATATTTAAATAAATGATTTACTTTATGTACAGATTGTAAAAATATAAATTAAATGATTTAAAACTAATCTAAAAGCTAAAAATATTTATATGTTACTAATTTCACTTGCAGTTAGTGTAATATTTTCTACCCATGTTTCTACCATCTTTAACATTTTTATCTTTTGGCAATTGAGAAAAAGGGACAGCAGCCTCGGCTCGGCTATCTCTCTCGGCTCGTTTTGCCTCGGCTAAGATGCTTAACAAAAGTAAACCTAAGGTCTACTACTTATGGCTCATTTTTGTATGATACGATTTTCGGAGAGCTCAGTCCTGTTTGTATAATAAGTCAGAATAAGTCCATGGGTGTCTGCTAATGTCAGATGCATTGTCAACGAAGTAACACTCCTATATACGCAGTGATTATTAAAAAAAATATGGTGTTCGAACGTCACACGTGTCAATAAAACCTAACATAACCCGTAGGCGTATCAATAAATAAGTAATTATAAACAAAACATGTATATTCCATGTCGTAGCTCGTTTTTAATTTATTTTTTTCCATAGTATGTGTAGCTTATTTTGGTTACCGGGTGAATATGGATACAATGGAACGTCAAAATCAGGAAATGCATAAAAGAGAGAAACGGAAGCAATTAATATACTGATTTTTCAGATAATTTAATCTGGGCTTTAGTCGGAATAATATAACCATGATAAATTAGATCTTTATTTTTAAATCTTAGTGTAAAAGTTGTAATGCTGCGCATGTTCCCGAATTCGAAGGCTAAAACTGGTCATGTCCTTTGCAGCGGCAATTGCGATGATATCGTCCATTTTTATCTCCAGTATCTGCGTACAACTCACTTCACCGAAAGTCACAAGATAGAATAACAGAGAATATTGATTCACAGCCGCACTTGCGGCGACTTTACTTGTGGTCAAGCCGCCGGCTGTGTCGCCGGGCTGTGAGGATCCACAATAAAGGGGTCATTGTACTCATAATTATGAACAACTTTCACTATGAGACCAAACCTGAAATCGCGAAAAAAAAATCAGCTCTTCCGCTTTTAATGCTTGATGTATTAAAAGCGGAAGAGCTGATCATCAACAATGGCTCTTCCCTACATTTTGACGAGATATGTATGCGAACATAAATAGGAACAGCAATTTTTTTTTTTTTTTTCCATTCAGATACACACCTGAAAGAAATATAGTTAAAAATGAACCGAGAGAATGAACTGAACAACAAAAACCATACAATCAATAAATAAAAACAACAACTAACAATCTTTACATTAGGCCGCGTACACACCGGAACTATTAAGTGAATAATGAAAATGTTGCGTTCATTCCCAGTCGCCGCGCCCCCGCGGGGATTGCCACCGAAGCACAAAGCACTATTATAAATGAGAATAAAAATTCCCAGACGCCACCGGCGGTGACTGGGATTCATTGCCTTCAGTTTCGCTGTACATTACTTTCTCCATCGTAGAGAATAAAAGGATGAGGCAACTTATACAAAACCTGCCTCTTATCTTTAAAAAAAGCGGCCAAGTGCGAGTCGGACTCGCCCATGAAGGGTTCCGTAGCAGCAAGTAACATAATATAAAAATTCTTGTAGTTCGTTAAAGGTAAATTGCGGTTACGATTTATGACGTATTCAAAAAAAACTACTTACTAGATCTAGTTCAAACCAAATTTCGGTGGAAGTTTACATGGTAATGTACATCATATATTTTTTTTAGTTAGAACTACTCTTTTTATGTCTGTGGTTAGAAGGTACAGGGGGGGACACACATTTTACCACTTTGGAAGTGTCTCTCGCGCAAACTATTCAGTTTAGAAAAAAATTATATTAGAAACCTCAATATCATTTTTGAAGACCTATCCATAGATACATACGTATGGGTTTGATGAAAAAAAAAATAGTTCTTATAGTTTCGGAAAAAAGTGGCTGTGACATACGGACGGACAGACAGACAGACATGTCGAATACATAAGGGTTCCGTTTTTTGCCATTTGGCTACGGATATTTATAATTTTCCGTTTAACATTTAGATACGCATGATTTAAAAGGTAAAATAACTAATTTGTCTTTTTTTTTTGAGTTTAGAGGCATCCTTTTATTCTCTACAATGGAGAAAGCACTGGACAGCGAAACTGAAGTGGGGACAATGACTTTCCAGTCACCGCCGATGGTGAATGGGAATTTTTATTTCCATTTGCCTCCGGTGGCAATTCCCGCGGGGGCGACTGGCAATGAACGAAATGTTGTAGTTTGTTGTATTGTGTGTTGGTTTTTGTTGTCTTTCAGGTATACCTGAAAGAAATATAAATAACAAGGGAATCAACTGAACAACAAAAACTACACAATAAAATACAAACTACACCATTTTCATTATTTACATCTTAATAGTTCCGGTGTGTACGCGGCTTATGTGAAGATTGTTAGTTGTTAATATTCGGTGACTCGTTCGTAAATGTACGTAATTTAGCGTTGACAGATAAATTTTGCAAAATAAATGAGAATACAAAAATGTATTACTGTTTTCGGCTTAGTTTAGTACCTACATAGCTTCAACAATAAATAAAGAATATTGTCTTTGGCATGCATATCCGAACGCTCTAGGGACAGCGGACAGCCGTGAGGTTATGTTTACTGCATAATTTTGTCGAGTCAGAATTCAGTCGGTATCTAATTTAGGACAAAACTTGCTCAATCATTTACAAGTTACAAAGAAAGTAATTACAATGTTGGTGACACTGAAAACACTTCAACAACAAACATTTCAAATAGAAATCGACCCAGAGGAAACAGTCAAAGCGCTCAAGCTGAAAATTGAAGTTGAGAAAGGTAAAGATTATGTTGCTGATCATCAAAGACTTATTTATGCAGGGAAAATCTTGCTGGATGACGATAAATTAAATACCTACAACATAGATGAAAAAAAATTCATTGTTATCATGGTAACGAAACCGAAATCCTCGGAAATGCCGGCATCAACTACTGCTGCTCCAGAAGCTGGTGAAAGTGCCTCGACGGAAAGCGGCGACGGTAAACCCAAACCTACCGCTGAAGAAGCGCCCAAACCACCTCCCGCTGCAGAACTTGAGCCTGTGGCCACGGCTACCGCAAGCGAACTTGACTTTGAAGCTACAGTTCATAGCATTATGGACATGGGATATAATAGACAGCAAGTGGAACAAGCACTACGGGCCTCATTTAATAATCGTGAAAGAGCTGTGGAATATTTAATAACAGGCATCCCAGAAGAATTACTTCAAGAACAGGATGCTGAAGAAGGCACTGATGAAGACCCACTAGCTTTTCTTCGTGATCAGCCTCAATTCCAACAAATGCGTGCAGTTATCCAACAAAACCCTAACTTGTTGAATGCAGTTCTTCAACAGATTGGTCAAACTAACCCAGCACTGTTACAGGCAATCAGTCAACACCAATCAGCTTTTGTCAGAATGTTGAATGAACCTGTGAATCCATCTGCTGCTGGTGCAGTAGCAGAAGAGAACGCTCTAGAGATTCCGCAAGTACAACAGCCACAAGTCTCACCACAAGACAAAGAAGCCATTGAAAGATTAAAAGCATTGGGCTTTCCAGAACATATGGTCATCCAAGCATACTTTGCTTGTGAAAAAAATGAGAATCTTGCAGCCAATTTCTTACTTTCACAGAATTTTGATGATTAGAATTTATCTTTCATGGATATCTTTAAAGTGAAGAGACAAAATTAAAAAGATAACACAGAAATGTATTTAATAATAAATATGTTGTCTACATCAATAGCCTAATATTAGTGTTTACTGCTTGTGTTTCATGTGTATTTTTACACTGAATTTCAAACATTTTGTCATAATTCAATATCTAATAAAATTTCTTATTGTTCAAATAATTATTTTTTGTTTTTTATTGTTTTTTAATTCTGTCCTGTTGCAGGAGTCTGTGGCCACGGCCCTGGTTGCCAACAAGGCTTTCTATATAATGTGGCAAAGAGAAAAAAATATAGGATTTGAATCTTCCAATACATTTTAGGTCTGTTTTACGCCAAACTCAGCCTTATTGGTATAATCGATTTATCAAATTACGAGCCGAGCGAATGCACATTCTATCCCCACTTTATAAAATCATTTTTACGAAACAGGGGACTGCCAGCATTATTTCGTTGGTCTATCCATACTAATTAAAATGTTAAGATTTTCAGAGTTCTGGTAATATGTGGTTCTGGCACAGATAACCAGATATTGCACTCCATGTACAGACGCCAGCACATCAACCTACTCCAATCTGTCAAATTTTCCCAATCAACATTGAACCTTATTCTTTAGCAATAAAGTTGAAAATCTATTAAAGAAATTTGACAGATTGTAGTAACTTGATGTGCTGGCGTCTGCACTTACGCTTGCTAACTACCTACCGGCCGTCACACTGTGGTAAAGCCCCATGCAAAGCCGTCTCAAGACTGTTTCACGTGAACCGGTAGTGTTGGGATTTTATCCGGATAAATAATCATAAATATCCGTTTTTACTCGAGTATTTATCCAAAACAGCGGATAAATACTATCTACGGTTTTCGTTACGTTATGTACCGTAAATTTTGCAATTTTACGAACAAAAGGACTGAAATAAAGGACAATCTTAAAATAAACATTTGTACCGTACTTTATTAATAACTTTAACCATAACAAAAAGCCTATAATAACAATGATTTCACTCAATCATGAATATTTTCATCAATCACTCTCAAAGTTAGATAAAATTATACATTTGTGAGTAACTCTCTCTCTCTCTCTTCTTCTTTTCGTGCGGATAGTGTATAACCTGGTGTCAGAGTTTAAAAGCCGCCCATGGGCCTCTAACTTGACTTCAAATGCCGTCGAGGAATATCTCTCAGGCATGCCGGTTTCGATGTGGGCACGTTCCTTGAGGTTGCGGCCAGCCCACCGGTTAAACGCGTCCCAAAGGATCAAGGCCATCCGGATGGTCCGGCCGGGGATACCGTAAGGTCCCCGGTGATGCGGCGAGCCTCCTTGCCGGATTGCTGCCATGGGATCTGAAGGCGAAAGTCCTCGCCCACATGTAAAATATATGCAAAGATTATATTGTTAACAATATAATCTTTGGCCAAATATTGTTTTCTTATAAGTGACCAATGAGTAAGCGTGTGATGGCGTCGGGTGTTACAAGTGTGTTTCGGCCTTTTCATCGAAATTTACGGGAGGGTAAAAAGTTCATTGATAGTGAGGCATTTGCGATTTTCAGTAAATTGATTTCAATGAAAAAAAAAAAACTGTTTTTTTTTGTCATTCTTTTGTGTAATAATAATTTCTTAGCATAGACAGAACTCGCGTTGCGTTCGATGACGCATGTAATCACCTGACAACACAGCAGACGACGTAGTAGGGACTCTCGGGCGTCCGAGTAAGGTACATTTTAGCGCCCACGAACGCTTGTAATATTTTTGTAGGTAATTATCTTTTCCTAGGACTCTAGGAGTGGAGTGGAGGAGGAGGAGGAGGAGTGAACCATCTGTCTTAATCTGTGCCCGTACTCTCATTGCTAGCGCCATCTATTAGCTTGCTTAACGAATATATACCTACTGATCTATGCCCGTACTCTGTCATTGCTAGCGCCATTTATTAACTTGCCTACCGAATTATTACCTACTTATATTCAAAGTCAAATGGAACAAGCATTACAAAAAAACGAAAATATACCTACCTAATTCGAAAAGAATCGAGAGCAACACATTTAAACCGGCCAATTGCGTGTCGGACAAAGCACAATAAAGGGCTCGGTATTTGGGCTAAATTTATCCCAATAACAAACATAACATTGTAGCTGCAAATGTAAGTTGGTCGATTATTACCCTTTGAGCCTAACTTATCTGTGATAATTTGATATAATGATGCGGGTAGTCTTTTTTTTTAATATTGGGTCGTGTTCTTAGATCATTTAACTCTAGAAACAAAAAAGTCTGTCACTTTTGGTGTGGGACGAGATAGACAATGCTGCCAACTTTTTTCTCTGGTACTTTATTCCAAAAAAACGTAGTTCTACAAAACCTGTCTTTAGAACCTAGTTTAGTGTCAATTTTGTACAAAAAACTTTACGTCAGTTTGAACAAAGTTCAAAATACAATAACTGGCTCGACGGTTTAAGCTTGAACTAAAATTAGAACTCGTTTTGTAATACTGGCACATTTTTAAACTAAGTGCGGATTTCACCAATGAAATTGAATGCGTTCAGCCCATCTAAACGCGGTACACACAGAACAGATTTTTTTTCTGTTCTGTGATAGGTATTCCATAACAATTTTGACAAAAGTGAATTTTTTTTCTGTTTCGTGATATTCTCCAATTTTGACACTGCTCACACAGCTCTTGATCGGGTTCAGTTTCATTGGTGAAATCATTCGACAAAGGGCTGATTTCACCAATGAAACTGATCGAGATCAGCATTTCTAAAAGGCGTTCAAGAGCTGTCAGTGTCAAAATTGTTATGGAATATTGTACACTGACAGCTCTTGAACGCGTTCAGATGTGCTGAACGCGTTCAATTTCATTGGTGAAATCCGCACTTAGTATTTACTTTAAACGCCTGTTATTCGATTTACCACAATAATGTCCCCAAGTTTTTCCCACTTTAAATAAGAGGAATATATAATGAAATAATAAGACCACAATAATACATCAAACAGTTAATATTATTAATTTTATAAATAGCATTAAGTTAACATAAAGAGCTATGTTGGTATAAATTTTATTCATTCTAAGTAAAGGCACTTTCCACAATGTCTATCATTAATGCTAAGTCATTTGCCATGATCAATATATCAGTAACATGGTCTCTTAAAACAACAAGTAGATAGTACATTATATGAGTGATCTTCTTTAAATATATACCTAGCTGTGTTCACTAAATTAACAAACAATTTAATTGTTACAAAACTACACAATCAACATAAAGAGGTTTATATCAATCATGGCAAATAAAATATATAAAATCTTACTTTTAACTCTGGTAGTCAGCTAAAATTACCCATTCACAAAAACAAAATACAATGTGTATGTATATTATCTGATGTGGACGATAGAACTAATTACTAGTCGTTTGAAAAATAACATGCGATAATCCCAATGTTTTTCGAACGTTACGACACATAAAAACTGATAGTAATTGATTAAAACAATTCTCTTTCTCATCCACATTATTACACTAGTATAATATATACAAAGATTTTTTATACATTCTTTTTTACATATCTTTCATCTATACACAATGTACAAAATTCTTATTCTCATTTATTAAAGGTATGTATCATTTATTAGTATAAGAAAAATAGATAACTGTACATTGCAATATGGATATTGCACAAAACAACTAAAAATATTAACTTTGGCTTATCCATTATAAACACCCTGTGTGGTGTCAAAAGTAAAAGGTAATAATCAGCTTACACAGTGTAATGTATCTATCACTTCTCAGCATCTTCAATCACAGACGCAACTATGACAATGACTTGTAGCAGCATCCAAACTGTTCGTTTAGGTTTAGATGAAGAATGCCTTATTCTACATACGAGGAAAATTATACGAATAAAAGACCAATTCTGGAAAGGCACAATCTTATCAATGGCAGACAAAGGCTTGTTCCGCCGCCGACGAGAACGACAGTAATAGTTGATCGCAGACTACACATTGTGTGTTTCAGCTATGAGAGAAAAATCTCGAAAAATAATTGCTTGCCGACTCGTTCCTAGCTTCTAGCCAAATCGCAGGTCGCTTATCGTCGGGAGCGGGACTCGCACTGGGCTTTAAAGTAAATTCGAATAGTAGTTAACTCGTCTAGTTTCGGGAAAAACAATCATGCGAAAGAAATAATAAATTATATTGGAACTCACAATATAAATGAACTCACACGGAGCATTTAAATAAAGTAAAAGACGGCGATGTTAGAAATGTATCTACTTTTACAAGAGTTATGTAATATATAAAGACTGAGGTACAATGGGCGGGCCGCGCCGCATTGCAAGATTTTAAACGAACCATCGCACAGTATTAGCGGGTGACAAAGCGGGCTTTTTTTTATTTGAATACTACGCGCTGCCTGAAAACGGGATAATATTTCTTTAAGGCTTTATTTTCAATAAAATGCTTTTTTTTTTCGATTAAAAGCCTAACTATAAGTTGTAATGACACAATTTCATAAAGTTTCTACAAACTTTGTTGATTTTGGCGAGATTCAAATATTAAATTAAAAAACTAGATGGATTTGTAACATCAAATCTTTTATAGAATTTACAAAAAAAATAAAGGTTCTATTATTCGAAATCACTTTGTTCCAATCACGTAATTTGTAATTAGATCATCACATTCTTCACTTATGGATCAATTAAATAATTAGCCGGATTTTACAGAATTATTCATGGCGTAAACCGGTCTTTTGTTGTACTGTTTCTTTATAAAATTTTGCATTTTCAGAATCGGTCATTTCTAGTCTGTCACATTCCATAACCTTTGTAAACATCACAAATACAACGAAAAAGTACCTTCGGAAGAAGAAAAATTTATAAACAACTTGGCATCAAATAATTTAAAGTACTCTTAGAAAACATTTCATCATAATGACACAATTATTATAATATTCCGACTCCAACCATGGCACCAAGTCGAAACAGCTTGAAATGTATGCAATAAAAACATTTTGGAATGGTATGTTAAGCTATGACTGAAGTTTTCATTCTATTCAACTCATAAGCTTATGGTACTTTTTAACAGTTTAATATATTTAAAATCAAACAGTGATGTAAACAGCTACTGTTATGGTGTCGAGTCTGTTCTTATTATACAGCATAAAATCAAACAAATGATATTAAAACAACAATAGAAAATTACAAAACACATTAACAATTCAATACATCAAATCTAACAATACTTTAAGAAAATATGGATTGATCAACCAATGCATGAACAATTTGACTTGACTTCATCAAATGCTAAATACAAATTACAAAATTGCAATCCTTGTGAAGTTGAGAGCCAAATTATGCAATCTGAATGCAGCACTTTAGCACAGATAGTACAGTAACAATGAGTGCCTTCAGGCTCTCTGGCAGGCAGCGGCACACCCGTTAGCCAGCTGGACCTCATTCTGTCTTTTGCTGACAATATAATTCTTTTAGGGACTTTAATTCTTCTATAAGTGCTTTGTTTTGGTTTTCAAGCACTGCCACTCTGTTCTCTAGACATTTAATGTATTCTTTTTTCTTACGACGACATTCCCTTGCTGCTTCACGATTTTTCAACAGCCGTAGTTCACGTTTGCGCGTTTGATCTTCTAGCATTGGACCTGCAAGTATTGTAACATTTACTGATTTATCCATTTATTTGCATTTGATAACACAATAGATGAATTATGACTGTGAATACCAACCAGGGACATAAAAATGTTCATCTTGATTTGTAGCATACTGCACAATCGCACCGCCTGCCCCCCCTGACACAGACAGCGTATGTAACCCACTATCTGTCTGGAGAGTTCCAGCTGGAATGACTAAAAACAAATTACATAATTTAAAAAAAGTCAATGCATAGGCCACAAAAATTAGAGAAGTTTTAAATGCCACACAATATGATGAATGAAAAAATGATAGGTATATAAACTTAAGAGCATTATAAATGCGGGGTCCTAATAAGATCCATGCTGGGCTTAATCGAGGTATTTGGCAGCTTATTTTGAATATACATACGAAATACCAGCAGGTGAATTTCTTTACAATATATGCATAAAATATTGTATAAAGATTGTGCTCTGTTTTGAAAATATAAATACAGCAGCTCTGGTTAGTACGAAGTAACAAAATAAAAAAACAAAACAAAGAACAGAGACATCGTGGCATGGTCAGAAGAAACAACAGATTAATGATTCATCTCCTAATAGGGTACAGATAGCAGATTGTGCCATCCACGAAGTCGCGCCCCACTCCGCGATTACTGTACTGTAAGCTGTACTTTAGTACGGAGCGGAGCGGAGTGGGGCGCGTCTTCGTGGATGGCACTATCTGTACATCATAAAAACATACTTTTTGGGTTCCGTAGCCAAATGGCAAAAATAAAACCCTTATAATTCCGTCATGTCCATCTGTCCGGATGTCACATAGCCATTTAACTCAGAGACTAAGCATTAAGCAGCAAATTGGGAAGGTGTATGCTGTGCACCGATAAACAATGGTGTAGTGAAATTACGAAAAATAATTAGGGGTAAAAAATCAGCGCACATAAGCGTATGTGTGTCATAATTAAATAGATTATGATGTTTCTCAATGACTTTTAATAGGTTTGAGATATTGGACGTTTTCGGGTCCAATCGCATCAAATAACTTTAGTTCGGATAAAATCAATACTGTGCATGCGTAAATATTCATCCCGACTATGGAAACATTTGCTGTGCGTGGTCCGACACTCGTGATCAAGATGGGCTTTGGCGCTGTCGATATTAGAAACATCATCGCTTATAGTTATTGGAGATTTCGGTCGGCCACATCCTCGATTCGGAATTTCAAGGATCTATCACACACGTACATTAGTTCTCCGTTCGAAAATTTTCTCGGATTCAAAATGCCGAAACGGAATTCCTTCTGTATGTGGTCGGTCTTTTGTATGGATTTGCTGCCTTCGAAATTTCGAATTGATATTTCGAAACGGCATCCCGTAAATACATAATCAGCCTATTAATATTCCCACTGGCTGGGACACAGGCCTCCTCTCTGTGAGAGGGAATCCCGTAAATGGCCGGCCTAAAATGCAGTGAACTGTCGAACTCGTAATTTACTTCGATTAAAATTAAGTAGTATCGAATTAACGTTTTCGAGCAAACGTCATACGATCAAGTAGGGAACCCAAAAGAAACCGGACAAGTGCGAGTTGAACTCCCGTGGTGAGCCGTGAGAGTTCCGTACGGTAAATATCATCATCTACCATGTTTTTATCCCAAGAACAAACTTAACATTGTAGTTGAAAAATATCTTCTCCCATACATTCCAACTGCAAATGTATAAAGGTTGTACGCACAATATGAGATTTACCATGGTGGTTTAAGACCATAGACTGCTTAGGTTTTCCTGTAATCTATAAGTAAAAACCCATTCTAAGTATTTTTTCCCAATTTTTGGCTCATAAGTTTTGGAGATAAGTGGGGGATAGACTTTTCGTCTATTTTCATAAATATCATTAAAATAAAAAAAACTTTTTACAAAAAAAATTAAAACCGACTTCCAAAAAAAACCACTACAAAGTGAAAAATAACTTTAATTTCGAAAGTCGGTGTCTTTGTTTTTTAATTTTCGTTTTTTGCCACCGACTTCCGAAATTAAAGTTATTTTTCACTTTGTAGTGGTTTTTTTTGGAAGTCGGTTTTAATTTTTTTTGTAAAAAGTTTTTATTTTTCACTTTTTAGTTGTGGTACCTACCCCACACAATATCCAATACCACTAACTGCAATAAATAACAGTGACAGGAAGTTATCATCATATCGTCCATATAAACTAAGTGGGAAAAATATGTATTATTGAAGCTAACTCAAAAACTATCTAAGCAAAGTCAATAAAATTTATATGGGACCACCTCGGGAGCTTACCCTTTCAAACAAAAAAATAATTTTCAAAATCGGTCCACAATTGGCGGAGATATCGGTGAACATACATAAAAAAAAAAAAAAAAAACATACATAAAGTCGAACATAGAACCTCCTCCTTTTTGGAAGTCGGTTAAAAATGAAATCCTCACAACAAGCCCTTTCATTTGATATGTACCACGGTACAGTTTGCAAACCTTTTAATATATTCTGAGCAAATTTACCGTGACAGACGGACAGACAGCCAGACAGACACACGAGTGATCCTATAAGGGTTCTGTTTTTTTATTCGGACTTATGGCACCCTAAAAAAACAACATTAATACAAAAATATAAAACACTACTGCCCAAAACAAATGGCTAAACCAGGCATAGTCTTGCCCTTCGGCAAAAACCTTAGCGCCTAGATCAACGACGGCGACGGACGTCTCCATCCACTGGCGTTTGTTAGTGCCATGCGAACGGCCTAAGGAAAGACTGAAGCTGTGGCGCAAAAACTTTGCCCTACCAACCTATACCTACGTACCATCTGCTGAAAATCTCCAACCTGGACATGAGTTGCCTTGGCTAACCTGAAAATCATTAAACATACTCCGGACCTAACCTACTCTGGTGGAGATTCACAGATGACTCTGGAGACTAAATGTGGTGCTGTCCCACGAACGACGACAAATCGAAACCTATAGGGTACTTCCCGTGTGGCTTTTATCTCAAAAAATCTTTTTTTGCGATTTCAAACTTAATTTTTTGCAGTTGGAGAATTGAACGTGCCGTAAATCGATGTATAGGAGAACATTAATTTTTTCCAACTACAAAGTTAAGTTTGTTCTTGGGATAAATTCATCCCAAATACTACCCTTCATTGTGCAAGATCACAAGCACTTGGCTGGTTTTTTTTTCGATCTATCACGTTGAATGCTTAACATGCTGTAAAATAGATCTGAAGATCCTGTAGATTGTGTAGTAGAACAGTACTATGGTTTTACCGCTTGTCACCTGATGTAAAGTGATGATGATGATGCGGTCACGATATAGTTCAGTATATAGATTACCTATTAATTTTATGATGATTGCCAATGCCAAAATACATAAATTCCAAAACTAGACATTTTAATTTTCCTTTCTTTTACAGAATACCGTAGAACGTAGTGAGAGATCAACAAAAATAATTCGTTTGAATCGACCTTGACTAGACAAATTTTGTTATTTTTATGGTATGTATCCAAGTATAACTATACCACATTCATTCCTCAAATAAGAAAATGAGTCCTACCCAAAGCGAATTTTCCTAGTACTGACGCTAGCTCTAGCATAAATAACCACATAATAATAAAATGGTAGACATTATCAAAAGACCCGTATAATATTTAAACGCGAATTTGAAATAATTATGAATAAACAAAGTAGGTTGGTGTAGTATGCCGTCATCATGCCTTCTCACCGCGGATTACGTCACCGGTAGAATATTAATCAGGTCTCACCAGTGATGACGTCATTGTTGTTGGAATTTGTACCTATAACTACAGATTTATAGCTAACATTTAAAGTAAGTAGATATGTATAAACATGTTTAGAGATCAAGAAGGAAACTTTATACATCCTTACGAAAACATTATGCTTTACTTTGATTTTACTTACTTTACTCGTATGTAAAATGATGAGTTTACCTGTTTAATTCAGTTAAAAAGAGTGATGAAAAGAAAAATCTGTACAAATAACGAGTGTATATATATTATGGTTGGATCACATAATAAAATACGACGATGTTTCTAAGTGATCCGCTGGCCTGCTGTAGTCGAAAAACATGTATCCCCCTCTTCCTTTTACAATATACGTGGAAAATTTTGAACAAAATGGTGGTAAAACACTCATCGAAAATTGGTGTAAGTAGTTTGTGAGATATGGGATATTTTCAGTTACAACCGCAGAAATAACTTCGTTTTTCAGTTTCTTTGAGAAATACTAGGAAATGTAAAATCTTATTAAGGATGCCGATAAAAATCTGCATTTTGCATGAGTCATCCCGCGAGTACGCATTCGGCCGATTTTTGTCTTTAATGAAGATAAGGTACCTCAGACCTGAAGTTTATTGTTGTGTAGAATGTTCTCAGATACCTATTTTATTTGATTCATACAATTGCAAGAAGTTACTTTTTTGTGCTGCTTTAGTAGTGTAGAATTGGGGGAAATCACATCTTCTCGCTTCGCTCGAACTGCGTGATACAGAACCCCCAATTCTTTTTGCCGTCGGTCTACAATACAGTTGTAGATTGAATATTACATTCTACCGCGTCGAGCTGATACTGTGGGGGACAATATCGCTTATGACAAGTTTCACGATTAATTACTGCTGCCATCAGTTTGTAACTAATAAAAATCTCATCATTTGGTCACAAACATAGTCCAGAAAATGTAAATTGAAAATAAAAGGATAGCCAAGGATCTAGTGAGTTAAATTAAAGTTCTACCTTAATTAAATCTCATCATACGTTTAAACGACGAAAAAGTCTCGACTAGTAATCTTACTGCTTGAATATTGATACAATATAAAATATTTTAGCAACAAAGAATCAATTGAAGAAATAAGTAATAGCATTTTCTATAAATTATACCTGTGAAAACATTGACTTACTTACTGATTTATCATCACTCATTGATGAATTAATAGTTTAACATAATGTGGTGAGAACATGAACATTATAAAGCATTTCTAAAATGTTTAATAGCTATTAATAGTGTCAATGGAAGGATACTATAAAACAAGACAACGAATCATAATTTAGACTGGTAGCCCACAAATCTAAAAAAACCCTAAAGGATATTAATAATATTAATAAAGTGAGATTTAGTTTCATATTCAAAACTAAATGTAGGAATTCCTAAAACCAACCTTTATGTGATTTAAAACGAATGACAATGGTAGAGTCCTGAAGCTAGTGGTTATGAGCTGTGTACCAACACAATGTACATTAAAGTTATGTATGATGCGTTGTAACAGGTTAGTGACACATGTTGCACACAGAAACAAAGAGTGTCAACGGCGGCACATATAACTGACCTGGCGCAAATGATAAAGAAGATGACAGCGACACTTCGTTCTCGCTTCCTGGTTTAGATCCCATGCGATTTTCTGCAATATCATCAGGTTCTTATACTTATAAGTATTTTGGTTAGATCTGTTCAACCTTTTTGTGATGTGCAAGACCTGCCATTTGAACAATATTTATTGTATCCTAAACCTACATGACTGCAATTGATGAGGAAAACTAATTGTTATTATATGACCTATTTATTACGTGGGTACACTTTATTAACTTTTGTTTAGATTTTTTTACTAAGATTTAAGGTTCCCACGACATATCTATCAAGCTATAAATTTCCAGTGAAATCTGAATCATTACGGAATACGGATACGGAAAGCTTATACAATGCGACGTCGGCTTATACTGGACATATCACGCCATACATTTTGGCGTGATCAGTCGTCGTTTTAGCTTGTTTATAGTACTGTCAACCTAACTATATGGTAACAACTTTTCATTGACAGCGCCATTATGTCGTAGCTGTAACTGTTGTTTTCATTGACAGCGCCTTTATGTCGTACCTGTAACTGCTGTTTTCATTGACAGCGCCTATAAATTGTAGCTGTAACTGCTGTTTTAATGGATAGCGCCTTTATGTCGTAGCTGTAACTGCTGTTTTCATTGACAGCGCCTATAAGTCGTAGCTGTAACTGCTGTTTTCATTGACAGCGCCTTTATGTCGTAGCTGTAACTGCTGTTTTCATTGACAGCGCCTATAAGTCGTAGCTGTAACTGCTGTTTTTATTGACAGCGCCTAAAGTCGTAGCTGTAACTGCTGTTTTCATTGACAGCGCCTTTATGTCGTAGCTGTAACTGCTGTTTTCATTGACAGCGCCTATAAGTCGTAGCTGTAACTGCTGTTTTCATTGACAGCGCCTAAAGTCGTAGCTGTAACTGCTGTTTTCATTGACAGCGCCTTTATTTCGTAGCTGTAACGGCTGTTTTCATTGACAGCGCCTATAAGTCGTAGCTGTAACTGCTGTTTTCATTGACAGCGCCTAAAGTCGTAGCTGTAACTGCTGTTTTCATTGACAGCGCCTTTATTTCGTAGCTGTAACTGCTGTTTTCATTGACAGCGCCTATAAGTTGTAGCTGTAACTGCTGTTTTAATTGACAGCGCCTTATGTCGTAGCTGTAACTGCTGTTTTCATTGACAGCGCCTAAAGTCGTAGTTGTAACTGCTGTTTTCATTGACAGCGCCTTTATTTCGTAGCTGTAACTGCTGTTTTCATTGACAGCGCCTATATAAGTCGTAGCTGTAACAACTGTTTTCATTGACAGCGCCTATAAGTCGTAGCTAACCACTGTTTTCATTGACAGTGCCTATAAGTTGTAGCTGTAACTGCTGTTTTCATTGACAGCGCCTTTATGTCGTAGCTGTAACTGCTGTTTTCATTGACAGCGCCTTTATGTCGTAGCTGTAACTGCTTGTTTTCGTAGTTCAATTGTTACCACTGACGTGTGGTTCGTGCAAAGCATTTTAGTACTTAAACCAAAATTCGGGGATCTTAGTGTTGTGGTGACCATTTATTTTATGTACTTACATTTTTTTTTTATCGAATCTACATAATTTTTCGAAATTATGAGTTTCTTTGGGAAGCACTGTACTTTAGAGACCGCCGATTTTTTATAGTAGGTATTTTTTTTTTGTAGATATACCCTTTTTAGTGTATTTTTTAAAACCGCAAATCTAGCAAAACCATAGGTGCTGAGAAAAAAATCGCCAAAAGTTTCTTTCGGGATTGGTGGGATAGTGGGAGTATTAAGGGTGGGGAAGTTTACGTGGCAGGTCTATCTAGGGTCCGAGCAATAATGAGCCCAATGACATTTTCACGGTCAAGGTCAACACATAAAAATTCAAGGTCAAATAAAAAATACTAATATCTTGGCATATTACCTTATAACAAGCTCTCAGGTGATGGACATTTTCAAGGTTAATATGAAACTCGAAGTTCAAGGTAAAAAAAATAATTGTAAGGATTTGTCGACGGTATCCCCTTCTAACCTAACCTGTCCGACTCAGGTTGCCCCAAGTCACGAGCACTTTAGGTTTTTCTCTCGAAAACTAAGCGTTTGTTAGCTGTGATATTTTGCAAAAGTGTTCTATTGAAGACATCTACACGCAAAAAAAAATATGAAGCTCCGCACGCGCGGTCCCTAAAGTACAGTGGAGCCTTATTTTGCTATGATTTTCATATTATTTTATATTTAAAAGACTTCTGCTACAGATAATTTAGTTAATTTTTATTGGTTTTGAACACAACCACCAATGCAAGTTTGCTATGGTTGAATTACGTTTGATCTTCAAGATTAAAGTAATCTAATATACATTGTAATCACAGCACAATCTTTATATCAAGATTTAATTGTATTATTGTTCATTCATTTAATTTGTGACATATTTGTTGTATTAATAAGGCTGTGTTATAGACTCACCGGCAATTTCAGCACCACCAAGATCATTCAAGATTTTGCGGTATGAAGGACGCCTGGTCAGCATTTCCCTGTACTTCCGCTTCGGACTCTCATCACCACTACAACTGTCATCGCTGCATGATTGGCCTTGGGTGCTGATTAATGTGTTAGGTTCAGGTTTAATCTACAAATTCAAAAATGATTAATTAAATTAAAATAATTTTCACAGCTAAGCCTTGACCTGAAATGCAGATGCTTAGAACTACTATGAATAAATCAAAATACCTATAACCGCTTATCTTCTTCAACTTCACTGAAACATTGGTCAGTTTAGACAGTAGTTTTTGGGGCAATCATAAACATTTAAAGATATTATACATACTTGATTCTACACAATTTTCTTGTTTTTCAGCTACATCTATAATATAATCAAAGCAAATTGCTTGTCTCTACATTAGAATTTAAAAAAAATCAACACTTTTTTTTGTGTAGTCTTGTAAAAACAAAGTTGTCAAACTTACATATTATGAATTAGAAGAAACTATTTCTTATTATTATCACCTTAAAATTGAAGTATTAGTTTTAACCTTAGTAACTGTGAAAGCATGTTGTATACTTACATAAAACTCAAATGCTGGCTCCATTCTAAGCCACTCATTGTGTACAAGAATGTAGTAAATCAATGGGTGTGCAAGGGAGCTATTGCAATACATTCAAACTGCAAAACCACCCATTTCCCTCAGATGACTATTACTTGTTTACTGAAGAACTTCTTTCATTGCTTTACAGTCAATATTTTAGTCATGTAATAAGGACCTCTAAGTTCTAATATACATTGGTAGCATTATACATTAGCAGATAATAACATTTGTCTAAGGTAAAAAAAATGACTCGCACAAAAGATGGACAATTTTGAAATAAAAATCACTTCAAAGTAATAATATAAAGCATTAATTAAAAGTTGACCTTCAATGTTAATATTACGTAATTTATAAATCTTACCTGCAATGTTTGCAACGTCCCTTGAGTTGTGTGTATTACAGAACTTGGTTTGCTGACAAGAATCACATTCCCTTTAGGTAACTGTACAGACTGTATATTAGATGCTGTTTGTATAACAGATTGTTGGTTTGGTTGTATTACTGATTGAACCTGAAAATATAAATGTCTATAAGTTTTTATCATAGTAACTGTCATTGTAAAGCCAAAAATGTAAACAAAATTTCATATTCATCATTATAATGCTTTGTATTGATGATAATAAACTGTAGGCTGTAATAGATTTTATCTTAACTGATTAAGTTACCTACTGATATGACTGCACAAAATATAAACATGCAGGCATATATCACTGAAATATTAGATTATTTCACTAACTTAGATCTTGGTTGATATATATTTATAAACAACCAAACAACATGTAGGTTATGGTTACTAACTGTAATCACAACTTGTTGTAAACAGTAGAAGAGTATAAATAAAGATCAAAATAAACACCTGTGCAGATGGAGCTTGAGTTGGTAACGTAAGTTGCACAATGCTAGTGACGGCTACTACGTGAGGAGCAGACGCGCCCGCCGAGGAGCTCGCACTGCCCAGCGGATCCGTGGGACCAGCACCGCTTGAAGTGCCATTCTCTTCCACCATTCCATCCATGCCCACTAAGGTCACCTAAAATTCAAGGTCAACTTTCTGTGCATTCCTTGATCTTCAGACATGCTCAAGGCAATATCTTTCGTTGAATATAAACACTCTCTGGTTTTCTGACAAGTTTCTTGTTGGCTTGGAAATCCTAAAACGGAATCATCGCGTCATAGACGGGACGCGGAATTTCCTATTGCGTCGAATACATACGCAACATATTTTTACGATATTTACTAGATTAGAGGATTCCAATATCTTATGGATCATACATTATTAGCGAATCCAAATATAAGTAACCATGACAGGTCGCAAGGTTTGTCTTCACAAGCACTCACCAGTTACGTATTCCTCGTCACCGTCTATGCTGCGTCCGGAGTGGGCGAACGGGATGGTACGTAGTAGCCACGTCAACTGCGAGAAGACTCGTCACTGGCGGAGACCTATGATCTTGTATGCGTCATAACAATATGGCCGAAAATTGTCAAGACGCATGCGCTAAAATGCGCTGTTTCTGTATGTTACCCACCTTGGAAAACGAGAAAAAATTGAATCAAAGTTTGACAGTTCTTTGTTGTTTTGTAGAATGGCAACCTATTTGTTTACTATCCGTTGTGCTCACAGATTACTTGTGCTTGGAAGTAATAAGTACTACGTTGTGACCATAGACTAGTGTGACACTCTAAAGTTAGTTTTTTATCCCGTAGTCCATATACACATCCCGTACTATCCCATAGGGAATTAGGGACTAGTTATAACAAGCGCACGAGGCGCGCGCACAGAACGCTGCGTAATCCGTCACATAGAAATTCATGCAATTTGATTGTGCACACAAAACGCAGCGCACAGTGCGCGCCTCGGGCGCTTGTTATGACTAGTTCCGTAGTGACCCATACACAAATAGTGAGTATAATAAAAGTTAAATGACCAATTGCTATGCGCCCTAAAGGCCGGCATGGGCCCGGACATCTGGCGCAAATAGGGGCTTCAAGCATGAGATGTGGTTGGAATTCCGTTTACAAGTTGTTAGGTATGCGCGCCCAGGATCGTAAAAACACCACGCGCTACTCACAAAACAAGGCACAATAAACACTATACACTTTACACAGCACAAAATATTATTAGCATTGTCACACACACACGCATTAAAATATCTAAAGTTGGGTAGTACATTATTTATTATTTAGCCCATAAAACTGTAGGGACAAAATAAATTAGTGACTTAAAAATGACGAAAGTAAGGTGGTATTGCAGAAGTTGTATGGGAAAATTATTTTGTTCGAAATCTAAAACGATCCTCTCAAAGACCGACGTTAATTAAAACATACCGATCTATCAAGTAAAATATCGATTTTGGACCAAGAAGTAACTTAAAGATTTGGAAATATTTAAACTGATTTTCTGGGGTCCTTTGGAAAGCTCGCCTTTGATTAGGAACGTACTTAGGTAGGCACCTCACTTTAGCACTATTTTAATGTATTTATTCGGCGAGTACTAAAGTTGCAGCAGTATCAAAAATATAATTACAAAACACCAGTATCAACGCGCTGTTCGAATTCGACTGAGCGACGCGATCTTGCCATGAGTTCGCTGCCCTAAACGTATCGTATAAAAGATAATTTTTTTCAGTAAAAAAAAAATTTTGGATCCTAGCTTGCTCCCGAAACAACCGTGCTTTACGACGTCGTCTTTCTATCGCTCTGTATTTCATAAATGTACGAAGTCGAGTACGAAGAAGATTTATTAAGAGCCTGTATTTGTACGAGGGACAAAGTTGTACGGTTGGAAACCCTGCGCAGTGTATCTGAGTGTATCTCAATCTCTCTATAGTACTACTTAGTCTGTGCTCTTTATGTAGTCTGTGGTGTTTATGACATTGACAGTGTAGTTTTGTTTATTATTTGTCAGAAAACAAAAATATAAATTACAAATAACAAATTGTGTGTAGTGTAACCCTGTGGCGTAACCAACTATATAAAATAATAATGGCCCCTAAAGGTTCTTTTGAAAATCAATATGATGACTATTCACCTGACGTTACAGTCAATATTCTTAACAATTCTCGAGATGGGGTTTGTTTTCTTATTTTAGTTTGTTTTAACCATAATAATAGATCTCCCTCTTGAAAGTATATCCAATAATTGTATGTTTGTAAAACAAATATTCATATGTAAGATCATGCTGTTTAGTTTTTTTTACCTTTGACCTGAAATAGGTGCTGTGGAACTACGGGGTACGCTAGTCGGTCATTCTTCCATACAAACGTAGTATGGTGATAACTCGTCTGTTTGAACATGTACGTCCAAAACAAAACATTATATCGATTCGTCTTGTTATCATCTAGCCCTGTATGGAAGCAGAATTGGAAAATAAATATTGGTTTGGAAGTTGTGAGCGTCGAAACTTCCATATTTTTAACACTAATTATAACTCATGTTTGGGCGTAAATAAATAACTTATGTAGTAAGAAAATGGCAAAATAGAAACCGTACAGGGATAGATAATTTATTCAATAGGTCAAACAATTTTATTTTGAGTAAATACATTCAGTATTTTTTTCACAATATCTATATGCCCAAAGGTCTGTTCATGAAATTTTACGGGCTCGTTTTCGTTATAAATCATTGTCTATTTCACTAAATAAATAAATAAATCATTAAAAAATACATAAAAAAATAGAATAGAATAGAATACTGAATAGAAAAAACAAAATAAATCAATAATTAGACTAATTAGCATGTATTATAATTAATTAATTTGATTGTATTTATGATTATCTTTTTATCTGTAATTACATAGTTAAATCAAATAGGCAAGCTATGTAAGTGCTGTGCACACCTTTTTGTGAATAGTTTGCTGTATAGGTATCGCCTTTCGCGTTTGTCTGTATGTTCTTCTAAAATATGCAACAGATTTTGATGGGGTTTTCAACATCATTAGAATGTATTCCGAAAGTTTTATGTGTATAATATACAGGGTGGCAGGGACATAGACACGAAAACTGATGCCATAGATTCAGTACATGATTCTGAACCCCCCTGCAATGAAATTTTTCCTCTGTTAATAACCAACGAAAAATTTCATAGCAGGGGGGTGACAATACGTTACGTTACATTACAATACCTACGCGGTCGAAATGTATGAAATAGCAGATTTTAAAAAAAATTACCAGCGATAAATTTCAACGCAGGGGTGTTCAGAATCTTGTACTGAATCCATGGTACCGTCAACTGTGGCATCTTTACTTCCCATGAGTTAAATATACAAATATTTCTAGATTACTAAAAATCTGTTACAAATAGTCGGTTTTTCTACTCTTGTATGTCTTTGATATTATATGGCGGCAACAGATTTTTAGTAATCGAGAGATATTTAAGTACAGTACGTACTCATGGGTAAAGTTACTCATGGAAAGTAAAGATGCCACAGTTGACCGTATCAGTTTTCGCGTCGGATGTCCCTGCCACCCTGTATATTAAGAAATCTCGATGTTTTAAAAACCATAGTGTAGAAGTCGTAAAAACCGTACGAAGCAGGGGCGGGGCGGGTCGCTACTTATATTCTAAGACTATGTTGTATGTTGGAGGGTTTGGTTTCCGCACTTAGTCCTTCAAGTGGACCATTGTGCGTGGGCCATGGCGGCCGCTTGGGGGGGGTTGTTCCAACCAGCCCACCTCCCTCCAGAAGTTAATTAAAACTCCTGGCCTGATCAGAACATCCGTGAAAGATCTGGGTGACCCGAGGGTTTGTGTTCTAATCTGGGTGACGCCTGTGCATTCAAAGAGCACGTGCGCGACGGTCTCCTCAGCCTCCATGCACGCCCTGCACAGAGGACTGTCCGTTATGCCTATTGTGTGGAAGTGTTTGTTCAGCGAGCAGTGTCCCGTGATGGTCCCCGTCACCAGGCGCAGGCCGTTCCTGTCCAGGCGTAGTAAACGTCTGGTTAGTCCGCTATCCAATGATGGCATAGCTTCCTTGGACTGCCTGCAGCCCGGTGTCGAGGTCCACCAATACTCCGCTTATGTGTGGGTGAACTCTTGTAGCCACCTGCGTATTTGGTTGAAGGGGATGGGTACAATAGGCTCAGGTCCGCAGACTGCCGTGCTGGATCCTCGTCTAGCGAGCTCGTCTGCTGCGTCGTTGCCTAGCGATCCGCTGTGTCCTTTTATCCATTGTAGTGTCACCGTGTTGCGGCCGACAACGTTATTTGCTCTAGGGCATTGTGACATTCTAGTGTTAGCTTTGAGGTTATACATTTTTTCTGTATAAGGATTGGAGAACTGAGGCGCTGTCGGAGAGTATACGTATGTGTGTGTCCGTAACTCTCCTGGCTTTTAGGGCATGGACCGCTTGTATGATGCCTACAACACACTCCGCCTGATAGACGGTGTTGAACATCTCCAGCGGGCTGGATATATTTATGTTGAAGTCGTGTGAGAAGACTCCGACTCCAGTGCCGGAGTCGGTTTTCGATCCATCAGTGTATACTCTCATCTCTTTCGGGCCTGAGTAGTCACACCGTTCTTCTGTAAGTACAATGTTGTAATGCCTTTGAAAGTGGTGTGTTTTCGAGGCTTTATCACAAAGTGATGCCATCATTGGTCGTCGTTTGATCGCATCTTCCTTTATGCGTGTGTGCTTAACTCTGGAGTCATTGCTAAGGGTTCCTGATAAATGGATCCTAAAGGCGGCCAAGGCCGCCTCCTCTCGCACAATGAAGTGCAGAGGCGGCAGTCCCAGCATTGCTTGTAGGGCGGCGGTGGGTGTAGTTCTCATACTGCTTGTGATTGCATTAAGTCATCGGCGTAGCCTACGGTGAAGTAACCTTTGTCGTTGAGTGTTTTGATGAGGCTGTCTACTACCAGGTTCCATAGGAGCGACGAGAGGACGCCCCCTTGCGGGCAACCTTTCGTGACGATGGCCCTCGTAGTGTCATTTACTGTGACTTGTACAGCTCTCAGTTTGAGCATGTATGTGATCCAATTCTAAGACTAAATTCTCTATTAATATTTTTGTCAATTAGTCGTTGGTGTGCCATAATACGAGTAAATAACAAAAATTGTAACTTACAACTAAGTACATATTTGTAAATATAATATTGTCATCGAAATCGACATCCTGTTAAAAACATTTACATAAGTAGAAATACTTATGTAGGTACCTAATTACTTAAATATTTTTAACAGGATGTACAATTGTGATAATTGTAAGTTATTTACTTGTTAGTATCTTACATATTTGTAAGGTTTATGTAGCAGCACATGTAAACTTAACAAATACCTAATTGTAGGATTGTAATCTCCTTTTAATATATCAATGATTGTAATGTTTATTAAATAAGGCCCAGGGACTGGATAAATTTTCAATTAGAATTACCTACATGTTACAATTTACGTAAATCTTACAAGTGTCTGTCTGCACCACAAAACTCTAAGCCGCAATCAGCCACATTTATTGGAAAAACCTTACAAATACCTAAGTGTAGTGACAAGTCTACAATTTACCTATTTTTAATTGTGTGTTACGCAATATTTTCTACAATTTAACAATTTTAAGAATTGTAGACTTCTAAAGTTTTATATATATACTAGCTGCCCGTCCCAGCTTCGCATGGGTAGCCCTAATTAGCAATAAATTAAAATTGCGGCTATAAATTGAGATTTAAACTATCCTATCTCTCAAGTTGGATCGAACTGCACATGGTGTGCGAATTTTATTATAATCGGTTAAGTGGTTTAGGAGTCCATTGAGGACAAACATTGTGACACGAGATTTATATATATTAAGAAGATGGGCCCTGGTTTCTGATAAGAAAATCAATACAAAAATTTTGACTGTTTTTAATTTTTACACATTGATCATTTTTGTTCTAGAAACCGGGTGTAAGTAAGATGTATTAATTAACGTGGAGACGATCGGCGGCAGTGACCTCTCGCGTCCGGCCCTGGTCCAGGCCATGGTACGGTGCAAGAGGGCATGGCAAGCCGTCACCTCCTTCTGCGAAGCAGTAATGCTCGCGAAGGAGGAGGCGGAGCGCGCGAGGGAGAGACAAATGTTGCGCCCTCGCGCCGCTAGCCGCCGCCGTAGGAGACACCCTGGGCATCGGGAATCGCGAGCCGATTTCTGGCCACCGTAGGCGCGGGCTTGCGGACAGAGAGCAATAGGTAGCTCGCCGTCCAATAAGGACTAGCACCCTAATTACGTAATGCATTATCAATTTTAAATTGAAAATTGAAACCAATTGAAAAAGATTACCAGTCCATTGGTTCATAAGTTCGACAAAAAAAATTGAGCAGATTATTTTTGTCGAACTTATGAAGCAATGGACTGGCAATCTTTTTCAATTGGTTTCAATTTAAAATTGATCGTGCATTGCGTAATTGGGGGGCAGGCCCGGGTCGACGGCGCGTCGTGTTCCACGCGCACCTCAATGAGATGTCAGCAAAATTTACGGGGTCCGCTAGGGCCGATGCCTACCGGGGACGCGAGAAGTCCTAAGGGGAAACCGTGGCCCCTGGCTCACCCAAGGGAAGGAACACGGGTGGGTTTTAGTCAGTAATAGTCTGACACACCCTTCCGCTCCGCCCGAGCGTGAGAAGTCATATTTGATGATTTCCCACCCAAAAAAAAAGATAAAAAGATATGTATTAATTAAAAGACATCAATAATTTTGAAGACAAATTCTCATGTTTTTCTTTTTTCAGATTCGTAAGCTTGATTATTTTAATGCATTTCTTTTCCAGATATCGGAAAAATTTGAAACAAAATTGCTAAAGTTTAAAAATGAAAAATTACACATTCTTAAAATAGAAATGGGTAGCAACATATTCTTTGATGGCACAGTATACACTGGTTCAGCCGGTCTTGCACTATTTTATTTAATGAATGCCTTGAAAAATGATAATAACTCTGAAATGCTAAAGGTGAGTGTCAAGTAATTTAATAGAATTCTAGTCATAAGTACTCAATGGCTCCTACACACAGTGCCTTTTGCCGCGCGGCACGTGCCACCGGGTTTTTCGCCTTCATTTCCTTTGCGATTCTTTCTGCGGCTTTGTGCGGCAGGGCCGGGCGCGGCGGCTTGCCCCCGGCCATGCCGCCGCCGCCGGCACACACAGTGCCGGCGGCGCGCCGATTTCGGTTATGGTGATTCTTTTTTTTTAGAATTCCTATATTATACATAGACATAGGTATGACTAGTAGGTATCATATCAAAAACCCTTACAACCCCAACTGCAAGTAAGTTTGTAATCTCATAAAATAAAAAAATGTGATAAACCGTAGGACCTTTTACACCAGGGGCACAGGGGGCCAAGTCTACTCATTTACAAACGCCACACACAATGGTCTCCATTGGAGTTTTTGACAGATTTGCCATACAAAATCTGTCAAAAACTCGCAATGGAGATGTCGCAGGCATATTGTATGATTCGTCATTTTACAAACGGCACCGTCCGTTTACAAACGCCTGCGGTTTTGCAAAATGCCTTTAAGGCAAATTGGCAACTCGTTCAATTGTTATAATTTCGACATTGATTGTTATTGTAGGGTGACCATCACAAAACACAGCTTCGACAAATCAGATATTTTTCGAGCAATCAGGTAGGTACCTATAAAGACTTAGTAAGAGTAAATAATAATACGTGCTTAATAATTAAGAGGTATGAGGAATAGGGTGTAAAGTTTACTCATCCACCATAGAAAAGGGAGGATCCTCCGACCAGACGGGTGTTGTGTTTGGCGGGCAACTGCCCGAAAGTTGATGTTGGATCTTATATAATATGTCGTTCGCGCGCTAAACTCTAATTGCGCGATGCAGGATTTGTGTGACGTCATGTCTTTGATGCGTCGTTCGTATGTGGCGGTGTAACCGCTACAGGTATTTGTAAAGTATTTAAGTAACAAAAACACTCATACTTTATGTAAGTACCAATAAAATTCCGAATTTCACCAGATTCCATGGACACCTGAGCGTTTTTTACGTGCCGGATAACCTCAACAACTTTGTCATTTGGCCACGGCATTTTCACTGTTCCCGTTCGTGAATCATAAAATTTTCTTAATAGGTAAATGTCTTTAAGCTATCAGTTTTTTGTGGAAAGTTCTTTGCACACGTAGAATTTGCACCCTTTTCAATTTTATTCACTGTCACAAATTCACTACTCGATGCCATTTTTCTTGTTTTGATTAGCAGCGACGCGCGTGGTAAAAAATAGAACTAAATTCTTCAATTTGCCGCGGCATTTTGTAAACGGCGTTTGAATTGTCCATCAAATGTTGCGGCATATTGTATAGTGACTAGGCAATTTACATTTTGCCTTAGGCATTTTGCAAAACCGCAGGCGTTTGTAAACGGACGGCGCCGTTTGTAAAATGACGAATCATACAACATGCCTGAGACAGAGACACCATTGTGGCGTTTGTAAATTAGTAGACTTGGCCCCCAGGTGTTCGGCAAACCGCGGCTCGTGTGCCGCATGCGGCCTATAGAGCGTTTATGCACTACACGGAATTTTACCGTCCGGCAGTCTGATTCCGACCAAACTAGTATAAACATTTAGGTATATAGGACCGTAAAAAATCGGACTGCCTGACGGTAAAATTCCGTGTACCTAGTGCATAAACGCCCTAGTATAGTGCGGCTCTGTACAAATGACAATAAATGTACGCGTAAATACGCGCGGGGGTCGGGGTGTCGATCATTTACTAAGCAAGCTATCAAGTTTTATTCATAATATAGGTATTTCAATGATTTATTTCCGAAGTATTTTCACCAAAAATTTACAGGGCATCGAAAGGTTAACTTGTGTTAATAAGAAAGATGCCTTTGTCTTCATCATATTATTATCAGCCGATATGATGATGATGAGGAAGGCATCCTACTTCTTCGCAAGTAAATTTTAGGAAGCGTTGTGGAGTGAAAGAGGATGGGAGTTTTATGGATTAAGAAAAGTGTAGGTTTTGAGACAGTTTGGACACACAAACGATTCGCTGTCATAAGAAATTTTAGGTGTTATAGTATTGATATTTGGCTGTATTGACTAATGAGTTTGTCGACCACTGCCTTAGACCTACGAATTTAATTTCAACTTGATACCTTCACGGTTCCTGAGAAAAAGGGTCTTGTGAGACAGACGAACGACAACGAAGTGATAGTGACGTAAAATATGAGTTCCGTTTATTCTTTTTATACATTGTCGCCCATGCGCATGTGATCACCTGTAATTTTCTGAATATTCATGAAAAAATATCGAAAATAAACTTCAAAAGGGGGGGTCTATCTATAACATTTTTCACTAGTTTTTTTAAAATAAATACACAATTTTTTACCGAAAAAATTACTTTGATTCCGTTTTTTTTTTCGTAGTCGATAATTTTTTGTAAAATTTTTAATTAACCTGTTAAAATAACTCATAAGCTTTTGGAAATAATAAACAGAATCCAAATCGACCCATAAACTTCGGAGATGTGTCAAAACACAGAAAGCAAATCTTTAAAAAATTTAAAATTGAATAACATGAAAATTGTTATAGATAGACCCCCCCTTTTAAAGTTTATTTTCGATATTTCTTCATGAATATTCAGAAAATTACGGGTGGTCACATGCGCATGGGCGACATTGTATAGTGGAGCTAATGGAACCCTAAAAACGAATGCATACATACGCTACGCGAGACCGAATGATAAAGTAGAACCGCAGCCTAATTGCGTAACACATACTGATTACAAATTACAAATTCATCACAATCGCCACGAGCTCGCTGTCAGAACTGCGCTGGCGCGCTCCTAATGGTTAGAACTGCCGATATTTTATGGCGACAACGACGTTGGGCAATGCGTTGGTTCGAACCCACGTTAGGCGCCTATTACACGGTAGGTTTTGCGTCAATCATTTCAGTGATGGAATTCAAACGACATTAGACATGATTAGACGCTCATTCTGACTGATCGTCAGTCATACCCAAGATTTTACAGAGAATACACGTGTTCACTCAAAGTTTTAAATGGATATTCATAAAAGAAAAGCCTGTATTGGAATTTTAATTGCGTTATTGAGCAAGAAACGCGTAAAAAGAAAGCGTTGGGTGAAAACGGGAATTCTAAAGCCATATAAACTTATTGGCTGATATACGAGATTCTAAAGAGGACATGGACTATGCGAACTATTTTCGCATGAAAGATGTGTGTTTTGATAGACTTCTGGTTTTAGTAACACCATATCTAAAAAAGCAAGATACTTATAAATATGCCAACAGCAATAACACCCGAAGAAAAACTAGGAACTATGATAAAATAAAATCTTTCGGGCTGTAGTATGTAGCACCTACATTCACATTACACGGGAATGATGGTGTTTAGCTGCACGAGCGCGCAAGCGTCTCTTCAGTGTCATACAAACAGTCATCTGCGTCCGACTCCATCGCTGTCCGCGCGCTGACTGACGGGTGAAGGGTGATTGACGAAATGCCATTACACGTTCACTCAAAAGTCATGATTGATGGTTGCATGATGCAAATATCAAAATATTCAGATTTTAGTCAATCACGATCATGCAACCATCAGTCACTGCATTAGACAGTCAGTCACAATCCGTGATTGTGCTAAAACTGACAGCAAAACCACCGTGTAATGGGCGCCTTATATTATTATTATTTTTACACAGACTTGTGAACAATATGTCACACTAAAACAATTATTTGCTTAAAATTTTCAAAAATAGCAAAACGAACATAAACATCACACCCCTCGCTTGCCTCCATGTCATGCACATTACTCATTAGATACCTACATATAAAATTAATTTGGTGCTTATACTTTTTTACAGACTGCATTGGAATACATAAATATTGAACATTTAAAAGGACGCAAAATAAGCTTTTTGTGTGGAGATGCAGGGCCACTAGCTCTTGCAACTGTAATATCATATAAACTAGGTTCCAAACATGATAAAACGCTGCCGGATCACAAAAGCTTAGCTCAAAGGTATACTTTGCTATATAAAAGATGGCAGTGTATAGAGTGCCGCAAGCGGCATTGTATCAATATCGAGTATAGTGCTATCAGTTTGCGGCATAATAGTGGTACCATCTATCAATAATAAGCATTGTATTGTCAATTGTTATTCTGGTTGAGTGTTGAGGTTAGTTTGCCGAGTCACTACAACGACCGAATCGTGTAGCGCTCAGCGGCCGCTGCAGCGGCACCGCTTGCTTCGCTCGCCCGGCTCGCGCGCGGTTGGGCACGCATCAAAATTATATCATGCAAATCACGTGTTGTTATTTTAATGAAATGGGTCAAGCGGCCGAAGAACGCTACTTCCAAGTTGCTCGCAATTCAGTCATTGTAGTAATAGCCCAGTCAATAACAGCATCAAACATCGCCAACGCGCATGCAACTACGGTTTTTTTATGTTGTTAGATCCCCTGAGAGTAGCTTATACCCAAGTTTGCAACCCTGAAAACCTTGTGCTACTCGCATGGTGTTCAAAATCAAATTCTGGCACTAGTTTCAGTGTTTCTCGGAAAATGTACCCTTACGACGCGTTTTTATTCATCATTGATCAATAATTTTGTGAAGCAAGCTAAAGGAGAATGCTCAAGCTCCATAGAAAAAAAACCCAGCTTCGGGGGAAAAGCGATATATCTCAAATCATCAATAATAATAAGAACTAAAATAATAACCGGTCATGATCGTGATCCTTACTGGCAAACATATAAAAATTGCCAGTTTTAGTATGCAGATTATGAAGTCGTCTATATAACAAATTGATAATTAGTTTTAATTACTTTATTCAAAAATATTATGTTAAAATGCGAGCTTGGCTCATATAATATTTTTTTACAATGCTTAAAGTCGTTGAAAGTACTATGGTTACTTATTGTAACAGAAACTTCGAGAGTTCGACATCAAAATAGTCAGGATTTAACAGCATCGTCACGTGAAAATACCATTGTTAACAGCGATACTATGATATTGATTCGATAGTTTGGAGTCCTATATTATCGCCATCAGCGCCATCTACACTATCAATAATTATATAATCACGTGAGGACACTTGAACTTTTGGGAGTAGAGGTGAAATCAAACCAGAGTGTATTTATAACATTTTTTATTTACTGTTTTAGAGGTATGAGAAACAGGGTGTAAAGTTCACTCATCCTCTATAAAAAAGGGAGGATCCTCCGACCAGATGGGTGTCGTGTATGACGGGCAACTGCCCAACGATAGATGTCAGGATCTTGTATATATGTTGAACTTTGCTTGCGCGATGCAGGATTTTGATGCGTAGTTTGTATGTGGCTTCACAGTGCTAGTTGAGGTTCCAGTGAGTCGGAACCGGGTGCTGCATAGTTCGTGGTGAGTCGAAACTGGGTGGCGCTGCATTATGGTCCAGTGAGTTGAATGTGGTACAGCGCCGGGTTGTGGCTGACTGCTGGCGTCGACGAGGAGAGGGTAGAAAGGGCTCTGTTGTGGACGAGCCAAACGTGCAGTGTGCCGTTTCAAAGTTGCTGCTGAGGCTGAAGGTGATGACAAGGAATGTTCGTCCGCTGCATGCTGGTGGTCATGACACCCGTTGAAGCCGTGGATGCCGGCTGGCTGTGTGACTCAACGATTGATGTCGCGATCTTGTATATACACACATCAAAAGTGTCTAGGGATCAAGCATTTTTATGCGGATTTCTTGAGATTGAGATGTGGCTTTGTAATAAATTTATGATTTTATAAATTTATATGGATCCTTTTTGGTGCATTTCATAATTTGAATCAGGAACTGTGAATCAAATTCGAGTAAAAGATGAAAATCAGCTGTCAATATTTTCCCTATAAAAACATACAACGCATTGAAGACATTATTAGTGCTACTGTTTCCCTACTACTGATTAAAACCAACGTTATTATGGAGCAGCGACGTCATTTAAGCAGGGAAGAAATGCTCAGAGCCGTGGGAATGATAGAAGCTGGTTCCCGGCAACGTACTGTGGCTTTAGCTCTGAATACAAGTCAGAGTGTTATCAGTCGACTTTGGACACGTTACCGAAGCACTGGTACCGTGGCTGAGCGCCATGGAGGACGGTATCGCTGCACCACACGGAGACAAGACCGATACATTCAAATCTTAGCTCGAAGAGCTCCAACAATAACCGCCATGATGTTAGCCGTGAGGCTTCATCACTCTTCAGGGAACTTAATTAGCGACCAAACAGTCAGAAACCGCTTGCATGAAGTGAACCTTCATTCCCGAAGACCGCTACGGGTACCACCTATAGCAATGCACAATCGTAGGATTCGATATCAATGGGCTCTTGAACACAGAAATTGGGCAGAAGAACAATGGCGTTTCGTGTGCTTTTCTGATGAGTCTCGTTTTGGTATGAGACCGGATACAAGACGTATACGACACTGGAGAACCCCTGGACGCCAACAGCGATTAAAATCCTGCCAGGAAGTCCATCCTTATAGTGGTGGAACCATCATGGTATGGGCGGGTATTTGGATCGGCGGAAGAACTGAGTTGATTTGGATCAGAGGCAACCTCAACGCTCAAATTTATGCTGAGACGATTGTATCAGACGTCATCGTTCCTCTACAAGTGCAAATCGGTCCCTTATTTCAGTTAATGCATGATAATGCACGACCGCACACCGCAAGAGTTGTAAGACAGACTCTCGCCGCAGCTAACATCAATGTCCTGCCCTGGCCTGCTCAGTCGCCAGACTTGAACCCGATTGAGCATGCATGGGATATGCTACAGAGAAGAGCTCTGCCGAATATGGAGGGTATCCAGTCGCAAGAAGACCTTTTTTTGTTGTTGCAACGAACATGGGCGGCCATTCCACAGCGTGATTTGGATGAACTCATTTTGAGTATGCCAAACCGATGTTCTTGTGTTGTTAGTGTTCGCGGTAGAAACACGGATTATTAATTGTTTAAGTTACCCAATAAAATTTTAAAGAAAACTGTTATTTCAGTCTTTTTTTCGAACTTTAATGTTAGTGGTTCAAATGTCAAAAATCCCTTTATTAGGAAAATGGCAAATTTCTTTATTAATGCAAAGGTGACTTGGTTTATCGTTACTGTGACAAACGAAAACACTTTATTTGATGAATCCTTAAAGAAAATTTTAATTAATATCAATCAGGAGAAAAGTTATTGCAAAAATATATGTTGATCCCTAGACACTTTTGATGTGTGTATGTTGAACTTTGCTTGCGTAATGTAGGATTTTTGTGACGTCATGTTTTTTATACGTAGTTCGCATTTGGCTTCACAGTGCCAGTGGACGAGCATTCCTGGTCATCACCATCAGCCTCAACAGCAACTTTGAAACAGCACACTGTACTTTTGGCCCGTCCACAACAGAGCCCTTTCTACCCTCTCCTCGTCAAAGCAAGGTACAGCCCGCGCTGTACCACATTCGATTCACTATACACATAACGCAGCGCCACCCAGTTCCAACTCACCACGAACTATGCGGCACCCGGTTCCGATTCACTGAAACCTCAACTAGCACTGTGAAACCACAATACCACATGCAAACTACGCATCAAAATGCTGCATCGCGCAAAAAAAGTTCAACATCTATCTTCTATATCTATATCTATATCTATATCTATATCTATCTATCTATCTTCTATACATATAATAAAATTGTAGAAAAGTGGTGTCTGTACAATGGAAATATATGAAAAAAAAATAGCAGGGGTTGTTATTATATCGATGCTGAACCCGAGATTGTAATTAAAATTTTTTTTGTCTGTTTGTCTGTTTGTCGGTTTGTCGGTTTGTCTGTTTGTCTGTTTGTCTGTGTGTTTGTGCACGCTAATATCAGAAACGGCTTATTCGATTTAGATGCGGTTTTCACTAATATATTGTAGTAAGCTTCACTTAACATTTAGTGTTTATTTCATGTTAATCGGTTCATAAATAAAAAAGTTATGTCAATTTAAAGAATCACATCGAACATTTGGTATAGGTTAGGCATTTCTTTCCTTGATTTTCGGTATACTTATCTTAATTTTTATTTAGGGTTTGTATATAAATATTATAAGTATTTGGTATAGGTTAGGCATTTCTTTTCTTGATTTTCTTTATTAAGTATAAGTTTATTAGCTCAGGTTAGTAATTAATTTTTCTAGCAATTCTTTTGTTTTATAAAGTTAGTACGTTTGGTTTACACGTCTTAACACTTATTACTTAAACTGTGACAATTTTAGACTGTATAATAATCTGTAAGTTTTTATAATTTTTGTTTACGATAGTACGTGTTTACTAAATAACTGTTTGTTAAGTAGTAAGTACTATTTTATTGTAAGAATGCCTCGAAGAAGATCCAACCTCTCCCAATGTAGCAGAAATGCTAAAAGGATGAGATTAGTTCGATCACAGGAATCTGAGGAAGGTCGTGAGGCAAGGCTCTCTGCAACTCGGGAACATCAGGCTAGGTTTCGTGCTGCAGAAACTTCGACTCAGCGGGAATCTCGACTGAGTTCCAATCGTTCTCGAATGGTCGAGGTCGCGAAAAATTTTTTTCATACTAATGGGTCAAGTCATGAAAAAGGTTGAAAAACACTGCCCTACATTAATCCTACTAATATTATAAATGCGAAAGTTTGTGAGGATGGATGGATGGATGGATGTTTGTTACTCTTTCACACAAAAACTACTGAACGGATTTTGATGAAACTTTACAATAATGTAGCTTATACATTAGAATAACACATAGGCTACAATTTATAAAGATTTTATGTGATTTGGCCATAATATAACGATAAGTATCAAGTAAGTCGGAAAAATTCCTGCCCTCTGAGATCTATCTTTGCGTGCGCTGCCTTTTTTTTTTTGGGCGTTTAATCATCCAATGACTTCTCCCGCTCTGGGCGGAGCGGAAGGGCGTGTCAGACTCTTACTGACTAAAACCCACACGTGTTCCTTCGATCCTTGATATCTCTTTGAGGCGCGCGTGGAACACGATGCGCCGTCGACCCGGGCCTGGTCCTTATCGGACGGCGAGCTGCCCGTTGCTCTCCGTCCGCAGGCCCGCGCCTACGGTGGCCGGAAATCGGCTATCAATTCCCGACGCCCGGGACGTCTCCTACGGCGGCGGCGGCTAGGGCTGGTAGGGCGCGGCCTTTGCCACTCCCTCGCGCGCTCCACCTTCTCCTTCGCGAGCATTACTGCTTTGCAGAAGGAGGTGATGGCTTGCCATGCCCTCTCGCTCCGCACCATGGCCTGAACCAGGGCCGTACGCGAGAGGTCACCGTCGCCGATCGCCTCCACGAGGACACGGCGGTGGTCCACCCAAGCCGGGCAGACCTCCACCGTATGCTGCGTGCGCTGCCTAAACCGTTAGAGTTACATGAAGAAAATGTATTGTGGGATTGTTTGTCTTAAAGAGTTCTAAATAAAAGCCTTTATAACCAAAATAGTGAGCAATAAATACAGTTAAATTGAATAATTTTTTTACATTGCATATTTTAGAGTATTTAGTTAATTCTTATCAAAATAAATACTTTCATCGCTTTTGGTATTTAATGTAGATAAAGTTTGTCTTTTACACTAAGTAATTTGGACAAATAGTTTAAAAGTTATAACGATAAGAATGACCTGCGATATTGAGTCGACGGCGCACAGAACGAGGGTGGAGGGACTGGCCAGCCAGGGGATGACGCGCCAGAGCGCCAAGTAGAAGCTATTGCTTAATAATTATGTTCGAGAAATAACGTAAATAACGCAATTAATTGTTGAACTGTCAAAAATGACACCCATTGCTATTGTAAGTGCTACGCAATTACCCCGCTGATTTAGGACATGTTACACGTTCCTGTGGGATAATTTCCGACATCCACGCGGGCGAAGCCGCGGGCAGAAGCTAGTATACCTATATATGTCGTGGCCAGATCTTAGAATTGATCATTTCATGAAATGTTCGACCATTTCATGAAGTGGTTGTGTTTCTTGAAATGGCCAGCTAGAATTGGCCATATCGTTTAAACGTCAACGTTTAATGATATGTCAGTCGACGTTTGGCCATATCATTAATGTAGGGTATCCATAGTTTAAGGTGAAACAATTTGATATTTTTTCCATACAAAGTTCGGAGGGGTTTTAATCCACTGTTTGACATCGTACATTCAAAGTTAAACATGATATCGTTAGGTCTCATTATTAAAATTGTCTGTACGGAAGCAGAATAGTAAAATAAAAAGCCATTAAAAAGTTATGAGCCAACAAAGATTCGTTTTTCTTGCTAATTTTAACGCAACTTTGGGCGTAAATAAGTAATACAAGAAGTGTGAAATCTCGAAAACAAAATCCGTACCGACATACACAGAAAAATTAACGAAGATTTAAATAAATTTTATTTGTAATTGATTTATGCAGTGGTTTTTTCAGAAAAACCTTTTTTCCAAAGGCCTTTTCGTAATTTTTGACGAGCTCGTTTTACTAAAATTGGTCGGTACGGTGTTTCTGTGCGTGCGAACTATACGTTGTCCATGTAGATCAGCTTCTAACTGCTCATCACTGATACTATCTCTGTCGGACACGATGCCAGGTGAGACAGCGTGGTTTTTGGCCATGCCCACCATTGAGTTCAAGCCCGCGACTAGTTCCACCTTAATGTGTAGTAAACATTGCTAACTGCGACCAAATTGGAAGTAGCTCGCCACCCGCTGCTGCGGCACCGCTTGCTTCACACGTTCGGCTTGCGCGCGGTTGGTGACAGTTCTAACCTAACTTAACACATTTCGTCAGGGACTCGGGGTGCCATGAGCGGCGTGAATTTTTAATTTTAAGTGCTATGTTGCTCACTACAAGGGTTGTGGCACCCCGACATGGGTTAGGTTAGTAACTTCCAAGTTGGTCATTTTCCATAATTATCATATTTGGAAATCCAATAAAAAAAGTCCATCGAGTTTCCTTGCGTGGTCACCCTACTTTGTTTGATTTGTTGGTATGCCGCCGCCATGATGCACAACAAAAACAAAGCGACATCAACGCCTCTACCGGTGGATAATCGTAATTATTTTACGATATGATCACTAATGTTTGGCCACATCATGAAGTAGTCGTGCGTTTAACTGTTCATATCGTCAAACGTCGAATATTCAATGATCTGGCCAGACCACATCATGATGTGATCAGCCGTCGATGTTCTATTTCATGAAATGGCCGAACATTTCACGAAATGATCAATTCTAAGATCTGGCCACGACATACAGGATGACAGGGAAATTCGACCTATTCCTTGAAAGGGGTTATACTAGAGGTCATTAGCAACAAATTAAGTCCAATGAACTAGGGGTCAAACCTGGATGGTTCTCGAGCTGTGACGGTTCTTCGATATTGTAGAAATTTTCTGACTTGTTACCAAAAACAATTAATTATGAAAAAAATACTCCACTCTAAACATTTAATTGATACTTTTCTGAAAGCTGAGAAAGGCGTGATCATTGTAAAAAAAAATCTCGCCCAAAACTTACATAATCTCAGAAATAGAAGGTCTTTAGTAGCTATAATTTTTAATGATTGTTTTATTCCCAAACATTGAAGTAAGCTATTGGAAAAAAATTGTATGACAGTTGGCGTACAAATGTGTAAAATGACTAACTGGTTTCATAAGCTTTCCAAAAAGGTATAATTGTCATTAACTTTCCCAGCGGTTTTTCAAAAATCTGCAAAAGCGCGCTATAGACCAAATTTTTAATTTTGATTTGTTAAATTAATTCAGCTCGAAAAGTCAACGTGTAGAGTAGTGAATAAAAAATTAATGTAATTTGATACAGTTTAATACAAAAAAAAAGCAGTTAACAAAAATTACACATCCTTTTCGAATTGCCTGCCATTGATGCGTCGCATAGCGTTAAATATGGACTTCTTGCCGGCCATGACGGTGGGCAACCTCGACCGATCCATCTCAGCGGATAATTGTCATCCAGCCATTGTCGCACACCTCGGTAAAAGTGAGCTGGGCTTCCATTGTGCTGGTACACCATATCTCTTCTCGTAGCTAGAGGCACATCTTCCAAAACCGTGTTCATTTCTTCTCTTAAAAAGTTTTCGTAGTTACGTTATGCCACTCAAATTTCAGGGCAAGAAGAATGGCCTGAACTTATCATGGCCAATCCCCATCCAAACATTTAACGAAAATCTTCTCTGGTGGGCCCTTTGAAATCTTTGAAAGTCCAGATTTAACGCCATGCGACTTTTATCTTTAGGGTCACATGAAGGACTTAGTGTACCATACACCAGTGACATACATTAAAGAGTTGAGGGAGAGGATTTTGGCAGCTGCCGAACACATGAAAACCTCACTTTCAACGCGAGTGCCAGTGAGTGAAGTATGTCGTAGGCTGCATACGCAACAATGGCAGGCAATTCGAAAAGGATGTGTAATTTTTGTTAACTGCTTTTTTTTTGTATTAAACTGTATCAAATTACATTAATTTTTTATTCACTACTCTACACGTTGACTTTTCGAGCTGAATTAATTTAACAAATCAAAATTAAAAATTTGGTCTATAGCGCGCTTTTGCAGATTTTTGAAAAACTGCTGGGAAAGTTAATGACAATTATACATTTTTGGAAAGCTTATGAAACCAGTTAGTCATTTTACATATTTGTACGCCAACTGTCATACAATTTTTTTCCAATAGCTTACTTCAATGTTTGGGAATAAAACAATCATTAAAAATTATAGCTACTAAAGACCTTCTATTTCTGAGATTATGTAAGTTTTGGGCGAGATTTTTTTTTTACAATGATCACGCCTTTCTCAGCTTTCAGAAAAGTATCAATTAAATGTTTAGAGTGGAGTATTTTTTTCATAATTAATTGTTTTAGGTAACAAGTCAGAAAATTTCTACAATATCGAAGAACCGTCACAGCTCGAGAACCATCCAGGTTTGACCCCTAGTTCATTGGACTTAATTTGTTGCTAATGACCTCTAGTATAACCCCTTTCAAGGAATAGGTCGAATTTCCCTGTCACCCTGTATACAAGATCCTGACATCTATCGTTGGGCCGTTGCCCGTCATACACGACACCCGTCTGGTCGGAGGATCCTCCCTTTTCTATAGAGGATGAGTGAACTTTACACCCTGTTCCTCATATCTCTAAAATAGTAATGTTATAAATACACTCTGGTTTGATTTCACCTCTTCTCGCAAAACTTCAATAATTGTCCTCACGTGATTATATAATTATTGATAGTATAGATGGCGCTGATGGCGATAATATAGGACTCCAAACTATCTAATCAATATCATAGTATCGCTGTTAACAATGGTATTTTCACGTGACGGTGCTGTTAAATCCTGACTATTTTGTTGTCGAACTCTCGAAGTTTCTGTTACAATAAATATATCCATAGTACTTTCAACGACTTTAAGCATTATAAAAAAATATTATATGAGCCAAGCTCGCATTTTAACATAATATTTTTGAATAAAGTAATTAAAACTAATTATCTATTTCTTATATAGACGACTTCATAATCTGCATAATAAAACTGGCAATTTTTATATGTTTGCCAGTAAGGATCACGATCATAACCGGTTATTATTTTAGTACTTATTATTATTGATGATTTGAGATATATCGCTTTTCCCCCGGAGCTGGGTTTTTTTTTAGCATCCTCCTTTGATACAATCTGAGCTCAAACCAAGCATTCTAGGTCAATTGTTTGCGAAGAAACAGCTAGTCAAAGATGGGAAAAGTGAAAAATTGTCGATTTAGGATCATTTGCCAATTTAAGACGTGTACCGGCTGAACTAATGGTCCTAGAGAAAGTGTTGTAGTTCTTGTGGTGTTTTAGTTGAGCAGAAGGAAGATTTCGTGCCTTTGCGCATTCCTTCTTCAGTGAACAAGGACAAGGGATACGGTGCTAGCTCGATCATACGCAAAATGCTGCTTCAATGTTCATGATTGTTTTGTTGTCACGCAACCCTCTGGAATATGATACCTAAGGGGATCAACATCAACTCTCTTGCTAAACACTTTCGACCATTCGTTTAGCCGGTACGTGTCATGCCAGAGCCTAAATCGATAATATTTCACTTTTTGGAAAAAAAATGCAAATCTTTGACTAGCTGTATCTTCGCAACCAATAGACCTAGCGTGCTTGGGTTGGGCTCATATTGAATAAAATTAAGCTTGCTAAGCGTTTTTAGGAACACATATAGGTACCTAAAAACGCGTCCTCAAGGTATATTTTTCAAAAAAACTGAAATACCGGTTAAATACAAGGTCCCATTAAAATAGATGGACAAATTTTAACACAGCGTTCAGTACGTCTAAACAAAAATATCCAAGCAAAAAAAAAGTGTTTTATTTTGACCAAAAATAATAAAGGCAGTGTATAGAGTGCCACCATTGGCACTCTATCCCTATCGGATAAAGTGCCACTACAGGCACCCTAGTAACACCGCCTCGGCCCGGCTAAAGTGCTGCAAGCATTGGATTGTCATTGTCACTGTCACTAAGTCACGTCACTTGGTATTTTGTTTGATTGTCGAGGTTAGATCGCTGTAAAACACCACATTCCCAAAACATTACATTCTCTTGTGCCTAAACGGACCCTGGCACTTCGCCGGCCGCTACCGCGGCACCGCTCGCTCGGCTCGTGCGTTGTGTGGTCACAGTTCTAACCTAACCTAACCTAAATAACAAGTGACAGTGACAATGCAACGCTCACGGCACCCTAGCCGGACCGAGGCAGTGACACTAGAGTGCCACAAGAAACTCGCGGCACTCTATACACTTCGAATAATAAATGGTATTTGGTAACCAGCATTTTTAGAGTATTTTCGTTAGCTGGTTTATTTTTCTTGTAAGTAAGTATCTAATGCGTTTTTCTTGTTTATTTTTTTACCATTGTCCTTATTTTGGTGGTCTGAATGAGTGCTAAAAGTTTGTCCATCTATTTTAAGACCTTACCTAAGTATGCTAGAATTTCGCCATTTTTTCAAATACCATGGGAGTAGCACAAGGTTTTCAGGGTTGCAAACTACTCTCAGGGGACCTAACAACATATAAAAAATCTTAGTCACATGCTCATTTGCGACGTTTGCATTTTTTTGTGTCGATATTGACTGGACTTTTGCAATTTATCACATAAGTAGTTGTATATTGAACTAATTTTAAACAAATACAAATTAAAAGTCAGCAAACATTACGCCACAACATTACGCCTGTATTCGCGTGATGTTATTTTAAAATGGGTTAGGTTAGGCTAGAACTGTAACCAACAGCGAGCGGTGTCGCGGGAGCAGCCGGCGAGGTTTTCTTACTTTCAAGTTGCTCGCAATTCAGTCATTGTAGTGACTTTTGCAATATATCTAAAATTATGTACTAGGTACTATCACAGTCTAAACATCATACAGTAGACCGATGAAGAAGTTAGAGCAATCGTGCGGGGCGAGACGAGAGAAGCACGCTTCCTAACTGCTTACGCTGTGGGAAGTGAGGGGCGAGACGGGGGAAGCGCGTTGTCGAACTGCTAGCTGTCGCGACAATGCCTACACGTTGTCGGCATTTACAACGAGATCAAAGGCGTCGTCCTACTGTAGGTTTTTATACTGTGGTACTATGCCGCAAGCTGACGGCACTATAACCGGTAGTGATAATGCCGCTTGCGGCAATCTATACACTTTCTTAAAAATAAAATCATTAATTAATTATTAGATACCTACTAGTATTCAAGATAGGCACTAGTATCAGTCGCCGCTCGATCGTAGCAGCAAGCGGCACCGTCGCCATCTACGGGAACGATTTTCATAGAAATAGTACCCTACATTAGTGCTGCCTTCGGAACTATACCTTTACTAGGGATTCTAGCATAATTTTCATTTTTCAGATTAATGTCCCTAATTTCCCTTTTACCTGAGTCACCTGATGAGCTTTTATATGGCAAATCTGGATATCTCTATGCTTTACTATTTGTGAACAAACATATTAGTGGGAAAGAGGTGATTCCTGTAAAGCACATTGAAAAGGTAGGTTTACAACAATAAATAACATAACATCACGCCTGTATTTCGCCGAAGGGTTAGGCAGACGTGTCCTTATAGTACACCCACATTTCGCCAGTTATGTTTTAGTCCCATGAACTCCCATGTAATACTTGTAATAGGGGTAGGGCATGCAATTATCCGCCCATTTTACTATTCGGATATTTCGGATACAGCCAGACAACTATTCGAATATATCCGGATAATATGGATATTTTGGATACCACTGTAAAAGAGGTAAATCAAACTTATATTAGTTTACAATCGACATTTTTATTACAAAAACTCTCCAACAATCGTATACTAAAGTATTTCAGTTCGTACTAAAAGCAAAATCTGTCCGATCTGTCATTGACAGATACGAGAAAAGCTATCATCCACGGGTTATCTACCAATGGTATAATAGATCGTGAGCTGGTCAAATGCTATCTTTGTTATTAGGCCGCTTGCCCACTGGTCGGTAAGTGTGCGGGGCGATATCGTTTCGGTACTGCGTGACGTCACGCATTTTACTGCATCGGTACTGGATGCTTACCGCGCAGTGTTTCCACTTTTAGGGATTTCTCCCTGTTTTAGGGAAAAAATACCAATACTAAGTTTGGTTTAGGGATATTTTATTTTGACAGGGATTTGGGGAATTTTGGGGTTAATATGAATTTAAGTTGGTAACCTTATTGTTTATAGTAGGCAGCACCCAATATATGACTTGACTCTATGGCACCACCGATTTATTAAAGGATTCGATTTATTCCACCACCGATTTATTCCCTCAACTCAAACTCATAATGAATGCAATTCATCAAATTTACCATGTTAATTGTGCCATTACCTTATTATTTATAATCATGCTCCCTAAACCAAGGAAATTTGAAGATTTTTAGGGAAATTTAGAGATAATTCATTCAAACTGGGGAAAAACAAAAAACAAGTGAATTATATAGTACGAGAGCCCATGACCAAAACCATGTCACATCGTTTTACTGGAATAATTGTAAAAAAATCTTTACGTTTTGATGATTCTGAACCCGACTCGGTGGGCAGTACAGTACCGGTCAGAAACGTTACAGTTTTATGGGAGCCTATTTCTGCTATGTCAAAAAAAATTGGCAGACGGTTTCATCACAATATGTCTGATAATAGAGAGATAAGATTTCGTAATTTGATTACTAAAAAGTTTGTTTTCAGATATTTCATTTGCGTCACTTTGCGTGTCAAATGTGGCCTGAGCACATTTCCAAAAATGACGTATTCGAATCAACTGACCAATGTTCACCAGAAAACATTTTCAGATGGATTGAATACGGGTTTTATTGTTTGCCTCATATTTAATTTTCTCAAATGGTCTCTTGGGTACGTACTCGAAGCTACTGGTTTCTGAAAATGGTGTTTTCGGTACTTATGTAAAATCTATCATTTTTAAACATGACAAAAAAGAATTAGCGACATATTTAAAAATGCGGTCAGGTCAGAAGATGTGACGTGGAAAATTTCTGAAAATAGGATTTTTGAATTTAAGAATAACCAAATCTATCATTTTTATACGATTTTGTTCGTAAAACGATAAGGCAAAAATGTTGGTCATGCGCTCTCGTACTAATTGAATTAATTTGAATTTGGAATTCTAGATGAAAGCAGTGCAGTACACAGATATAGATATATAATAATACCTAGATAAGGCAAGACAATCTGTATGATTACCATGCGTGGCATTTAAAAAAAATGATCAAAGCGCCTATACCATGAAACTGAAGCGAAATACGATAGTATCACTTGTTTCGATAGTCATAACCTATTAACATTCAACGTCACATCAACCGTTCCTAGTAAAAAGCTGTAAAGTATTACGAATATAGGCATTTTCTATTTTATTATTTATGTCCGACTAGCGCGGCGGACAGGCGCAGACCATAGACTATATTATATAAAATGAGACACACTGAGCCACGTTCGGGCACGCGAAGTAGATGCTCTTGCGCTATCTAGGTATATCTATATTTGTGTGCAGTACCGATTCGGTACAGAGTGCTTACCGACCAGTGAGCAAACATAAGCAGTACCGCGCAGTACTGTACAGTACTGCGCGGTAAAATACCGACCAATGGGCAAGCGGCCTTAAGATGGCTAGAACAATTGAAAGCACATTAGATGAAGACTGGAAGTCTTACAAAGTAGTGCTTGGTAATAAATGAGACAAAATCACACCACTGACATTGCCTGATGTCAAAGTATCTGATGTATAAGTTGGATCAGCACAAACTATACTGCATTTGAAATAAGATTAGACATTTAAACAATCCTTTTCTACAGTCCCTTCAACCGTACCCCTAGCACGAATCACTATCGAAAAAACATTCGAATCGACAACGAAAGCATTTTGTATGGGAACTTGAACAGCGCCTCTGGTGTGCGTAAATTGAACTAATTTTCAGAGCACGAACAAATACATGTAAGTTTCGTATCGTCATCGTATCGAATACGAAACGTAACTCGAGCCGTTTGTATGAAGATAGCTAGCACGAAGGCATAAAATGACGGATCGTATCGTAATTGTCGACGGCTGGCTTACGAGTTTCACGAATGTTTATTCACTTTAAATTTGACAGTGAAAAAACTTTCGTCGGAGTTTATTTTAAGTATAAAATTATAATTTCAGTGATTGTTTTGATTTATTTGGTCAGAAAATGTTTAGATTAACGAGAAGCACCCCACGACGTAGTACATTGTACTATTATCTTGCAGCGCGATTGATTGTTGAAAGTAGAAATGTACAAAGAGAAACAGGGTGAGTGATTTATTTTAGAACACTATAAATTGTTATAAATAAAAAACAAGTTATCTTTTAAATTTAAGAAACAGGGTGAGTGATTTATTTTAGAACACTATAAATTGTTATAAATAAAAAACAAGTTATCTTTTAAATTTACTATTACATTTACAGAGAAATCTCAAGGAGAGCTCTACTCAGAAAGAATTTGGCAAATATTAACCTTCAAAACCTTAGCGACACAGAATTTAAAAATAGATTTCGTCTAAATAAGGAAGCCTTTTTATTCTTGTGTCGTACCTTAATTTTAGTTTTTATTCAAATTTTTTTTTACAAATTTCACATGACTATCGTAATACTTAATTTGACTCGAGTATACAAAGAAACTTTAGCTCTTTTAAACTCACAAAAATGTATTCCAAATATCCCATTGAAACACTATTAAAATCTACTGTATATGTATGCTTAAGACAATAAAATCTTAAATGTAATACACTTACTTTTCCATAAATTCTATCATAATGGTGTACTGCGGGTGGCTGGTTCTCATTGTAGAACAATAAAATAGTTCCAAACTTTTCACAAATTAAATCACAACACAAGTTCACTTCAAAATTCCCGCTAAAATACTTTACTCTGCTTCAAAACAAAGTTGGCCTTGAATGAGCTTCGAGCGTCCGTCGTTCGTTTAGGAATACAGTCAAACCAACCACAACGTTTTAGTAATCAGTTAAATTAATATGCCATTTTTCTAACTGAATATTAACTTTTTCTGCAATTTCTTCGTATTGCATTATAAATTGAACAGTATTAAAGTTTTAAATGCCCTAAAAACACTATTTTTTTAATTAACTAAATACACATCCAGTTTATGAACGAAACATTCATTCAATTGTAAGATCATTCGTTCTATTTTTCCCGTCCTTACTTACGTTAGAATGACGTCACCAACGTTATCGTATCGAGCTCTCGATGCTATTTCGAAAGTGCTTCGTGCTTCCGACTTTCGTTGTATTCCGTTATCGTATCGACAACTCGATACGTTTGCGATACGAAACCTACAAATATTCGTGCTAGGGGTACCGATTCTGACTTCTGTAGCGTAGCCATAAGGATAGCATTAAAAGCAAAAAAGTGGTTACAATACCAACTGTTTGCTGTAGCTGCCATATGTCATGCCGCCAACGCAAAAGAAGACAAAATCGGTTGAATCGACTGTAAACAAGGTTTAGTTAAATGTCTAATCTTATAAATTCAGATAGAGTATAGTAGCCGCGAATGACATGTACTTTCATCGATTCCCTGAATATGAACTATCTTCTGTGCGTTTCGGGTCTTTCAGTTCTCGTTATCGCGATCGTGCAGTCCTATCTTCCGTTGGACATATGTGAAACTTTGGGTATTCCTAAAGAGGACTTTCCGGATTGGATTTTTACAGTCCAGGCAGGAAACGAATTAATGCAAATCATGAATGACGAGAATCATGATGAGGCCTCTGCTCCACATTCCTACTTCCTATATCAATCTGATTTAGGGTTGGTTACCAAAACAGCTTATTCAAGTGTAGCAAATCTTAACCTTTTCTTTATATTGCATTTAGCAGGAACTCTATTTTGGTTCTGTGAGATCTTTTCAAGCAAGACACAATATCGAGATGAATCTAGAGAACAACACTACTAATCAAAGCCATCATTCCTGCCAATATGCTTGTCAAAGCATTCACTGTTTGTTTATTTATTTATTTATTTATTTATTATAAGGTAACTTCACAGCTGACAGTAAGGTATAACAATTTTATAATTCTAAACATTACGCCAATTATGAAGTACACAGAAAATTAAATATACAGAGAGTGACTATTTAATTATTAATACTAAAGTGTGTGCGGGCGTGTATCTGTGCGGTGTAGGTGTTGTAAGTGTGTGTGAAGGTGTGTGTATGGCTGTGTATGCATGAATAAACTGGCACTACTGAGATCGCTAGGTGTCCGGCGTTTGATGGAGGATGTGGAAAATCTCCTTTTTAAATCTGTTCCGTGTGGTATTGAAGGGGTCCAATGTCGGGAATTTATCATTATATAATGCAGGTAGACGCAAGAATGGTGACATCTTCAGATAATTAGTAGAGGCCGATGGTACTGACAACAAACTGGTATGTCTGGTACGTCTAAGTGGGACGGAGTTGATGGTCAACCAGAGTCCTTCCGATCTCTTTGCTTATTTTTCTCTGTTAAAGTAAATAATATTTCAGTTTCTGCTGCTTGTAATCACTGAGTGCTACGTCATCACCATCGCTGTCGTCAACTGAAGTCGAGCTCTGTGCAAATGCACTTTTAAATTTTCTCTATGATGAATCTACATAGTAATTAAAAATTTAAAAGTCATTTATTCAAACTAGGCTGAGAATCAGCACTTTTCGAACGTCAAAATTACATAAGACAGTCCCCCAAAAACGCCCGCCCTTCACCACTTCCTAGTGCTTTTGCAGGGAAGTAGAAGTGTGTTGTTTGTAATTGTGTCATTAGATGGATTTTTGAAGATATAACATGAATTGTCACGATTGTAAATACCTATTTTATTAAAACACAACGTTAAATGTTATATTATCAAAAGGAAAATGGAACAAAAGTAACTATCCGTATTATCCGTTTTATCCGGATAGTACAACAAATTATATTCGGATAATATTTTCGACGGATATCCGGATAATTCGGATATCCGGATATCCGAATAGCATGCCCTAAATAGGGGGTGAGCTTAGATAAGATAAGAAAAGTCTTTATTTGCCTTAAATTATGGTATAAAGTTGTTACAGTTTATTTGCCTATTACCATCAATCGGCCACAAATCTAGACTCCGGGCTACTGAGAAATTCCAAATGGAAAACCCAATAATACTTTGCCTGACCCGAGAATCGAACTATGGACCTCATGTTCAGCAGTAGCACTTGCGACGACTAGACCAACGAGGCAGTAATAAACAACAATAAATAGGTACAACACTATAATCTCAAACATGCAAGGGCGGATCCAGGGGGGATGTCATGGGGGTCATGACCCCCCTTGGGCTGTGTCTAGGTCGACCACTGATATTTCTTCTAATCTCATTGATAAATACTTTGTTTGATGTTGCCGTAGGATGTGTTTGCCACACATGCGAAAACGACACGCATAATAAGACTTGTGCTGATATTATAATTATGATGATGGACCGTGGAGTTTTCTGCCGGCTCTTCTTCATAGGAAATGACCAAATGAAACCGTACTCCTAAGCCTCTGACGTTTCATAAGTGACCATGTAGGTACTACCTACTAGACGTAGAAATTGAATACCCCAGAATAGTGTCAAAACAAACCGCTCCTGGCCCCCGGTCCTGGCGGTCCCCTAAATCTTAAGAAGTACTTTTTAATCATATCCCAAACATGGTCAAAACATATTCAGTAAGAAGCAGTTTAGAGTTGCGAGTCTGACGATGCAAATGTTCGAGCTCTCTTCGCTCGCTACAATCTACATTCTCGAAGTTTCTGCATAAGTCGATAAAAGAATTCCTATTTCCGTAAGGATGTTAAGTAGAAACCTAACCGAGTATTTAGAGACGACTGAGACGAGGTTCAAAAAATTTATTTTGCCGCTCCGGGCCCTTAGTCCTCCACTGATTGGGCCTGTCCTGACTGGACGCCGACTATGCGACCGCCCGTTCTTCCATAGGAACCTACTACGCTTTGGAATGGGCAACTAGCTTCATCTTTCTGAGTTCTGACTGACTGACCCCTTGACAATTCAAAAGTACCTACCTCAGCCTACCTGTAATTGGTTTATTTGAAAAAAAAATTGAGTTTGAGTTTGAAGTGCCAAAATCAAAGAAATCGTGCCTCTTTAGTCACAGAATAATTAATACAAGCTTAAGGGTGCGTTTCCACTGAAGCGGAGACGATTGGAGCTGAGCGGAGACATGCAGGAATCTTTCAATCATAGACGAGACGAAAGAAGCGAAGAGGTTTTCAAACATTGTGATTGGTCGATTCCTGCAGGTCTCCGCTCAGCTTGGCTCGTCTCCGCTTCAGTGCCAGCGCACCATTAGTTTAACTATTTTAATGTGAACGTCAGCTTGCCAGTCAAGCCAGCGTCCAATGACAAAACTCGAAAACAGGACAATTAATTTTTAAACAAAATTTTTTTTTTGATTTAGTACATGATTCTGAACCCCCCTTCGTTGAAATTTTTCGTCAATTATTTAAAAAAAAATCTGCTGTTTCATAGAAAAGTGCAATACCTACGCGGTCAAAATGTATGGAACAATACTCATTAAAAAAAAAAAAAAACGACGAATAATTTCAATGCAGGGGGTTCAGAAACATGTACTGAATCCATGGTTACCGGCTTCGCGTCGATGTTCCTGCCACCCTGTATATTACCCTGTATATTATATCTTCTTATAAATTACTAGCTACCCGCCCCTGTTTCGCACGGATTTGAAGACTTTACAAAACATCGAGATGAGAGATTTTGATCTACTATACAGGGTGGCAGGGACATCGACGCGAAGCCGGTTACCATGGATTCAGTACATGATTCTGAACCCCCCTGTGTTGAAATTTTTCGTCTGTTATTAAAAAAAAAACAGCTGTTTCATAGAAAAGTGCAATACCTACGCGGTCAAAATGTATGGAACAGCTGTTTTTTTTTTTAATAACCGACCAAAAATTTCAACGCTGGGGGTTTTTACGCCTACGCAGTTCTTTTTTTTTAATTCATTCTCGCCCCAGAGAGGGAAGCAATCTCGGATCAAACAAACACTACTTTCCGTGAGAAATGAAAAAACACTTTTAATGAAAATGGGTATTTTCGGCTAGGTAAAATGAAATAACTTATTTCCTGTTTCTTTGAGAAATAGGTACTTACTATGATAATTATGAAATACAAATTTATTTTTACTGACGATTTTCGTTTCCACAACACAATTACAGGGTGATCTTTTCAGAATGGTAAGTACCTCAGTACCTACCTATGGACACAGAGGTTAATAATTATTAGAGGTAGGTATAGAAAGTTTCAAAGACCACCATGTCGTCGATTTTAGAGTTAAGAAAAACTGCAAAGGTACCTATTACATAAGTAAGTAAACACATGTGTTACCGCTTTCAGGTGATTAACAGCATATTGAAGTCTGGAAAACAATATTCCGCGCTAATGAAGTGCGCGAGCCCATTATTATGGCACTGGCACGAAAAAGTATATTTTGGAGCTGCTCATGGAATGGCGGGAATCCTTTATATGCTGTTACAGGTACAAATAATTCCTAGGTACCTAAATCTAAATAATTAAAATAAGGGTCCAAAAACCCCCTGCCATTTTAACATTATTTTTTTTCGTTATACAAAATATTGATCAGGCAGGGCCATAGTCTTTCCATAGTTCTAAATAACCAGTTCACTTAGCCACCCAAACTTTTAAACTAATATCTTTGTTTTCATATCCTGCAATAGTCCTGCACTAACCGGGGGTTGTCCTTGGGTGCACTTGCACTACCATAGTGCGAACAGGGATTATCGTCGGTTGGTGCCTCGTTCCATTAAACCATCTAACGGGCCTCTGCGAGTTGGCTTCGGCCCCTCGTACGCCTTCCAAAGATCCGGGACCCGAGAAATGTCAAAGACAAAATAATTAAAGGTTAAGTTTTGAAAATAAGAACCCAGATATGAGTATAAATCACAAACGACGTGATGGTTTTTTCAAACATTTTAATCTTTCCCTTTACGATAAATATCAATGATTGACTGGCAGTTGTAAAGTAAATAAAATGTATTGTCCCGTAACACGTGTTTACTTTTCTTAGATTCTAGTAGTTTATGGATGGTTTGGACATGGTTTTGTTTTTTACGTAGCTGTTTGATGAGTTCGGGACTGGTAGGAATAGAATTATTTTCATTAATTTGCATGAAGGTCTTATTAGATATATTTCCTTTTTCTTTTGGGCTCCGGCTTATCTCTTTCGTTTTACCACGCTTCGCCACTGCTTTGTTGACCTTTAGATACAGAATAGTTTGAAAATGTAGGGTGCTAGAGCGAGCGAAACGAGTTCGAAGTTTCACCAACTACAAACTGCCTTTTTACTGAACACGTTTTCGTCTAGTTTGGGATTTGAAAAAGTTGCCCCGCGCAGTTATAACAACCTGCGCTCGTGTGCGCTCATGCGCTGCTCACCCTCCACCATAGGTAAAACCGCTTGCTTCGCCGAGAACACGGTTCGAATATTTTCTTTCTACATAATATATATATAAGTAATTATGTGTTGTTTATTTTAATTCCAGGCTCGTTTATTCATCAACGTTGTGGAAATACGTACTTTTATTAAACCAGCTATAGACTGGTTATTAAACCAGCGCTTTCCAAGTGGCAATTTCCCATCATCCCTGGGGAGTGGCACGGGAGACAAACTGGTTCAATGGTGTCATGGAGCTCCGGGATTTGTACCCTTGTGCATTCTGGCTTACCAGGTTATTCAAAATATTAATTCCTCGTCCCCTTAGGTTTTATTAGTAAATGTGAAAAATCTAAAGCTACAATATATGTAAGTTTGACTTTACTCCGAGCGGTAGTTATTTAAAGGGAAGCCAGACAGACTGGCGCCGTAACGCGTTATGGTACGAAGCGGTTTACTCTCCCATAAGAAGTTATCACTTCAAAAAGTTAAAAAGAGATCGTTTGGTTTGGTATGGGCATGTACCGTCAACTGGGGTGACTTTCAAATCAAGGGGCGAGTTTGATGATTAATATTTATTTTTGAATTTTGCCGCCTAACTCTGTAAAAACGGAAGGCAGACTCTGCGACGTGACTTTTTTATCATTGATAGGCTTTGTTACGAGCAATATTTCTGTACTAGTGTCAAGTCGCACTTTTGCGGTTTTAGGGAAAAAATAAAATAAAAACGAAAATCTGAAAAAACAATATTAATAATCTGTATCCGAACGAGATTTTCCAAAAATAAAAACTGGAAAATCTACGCCCAAAGATGCTCTATCAGATTATATTTAGAATAAATAAATATCTTGGACAGTTACGTTTTCAGAATTTATTTAATTGTATAAATTTTTTTAATGAAAAGATCACCTAAACTTCATCATTGAAAAAAAAAGTATTATTAGTATTCAAAAAGTATTTGAAATCGACACGTGGGTGTTTTACTCGTGTATTGTAAATGCATCCCTTGATCGATAAATACCATAAACAGCAGAGGGATTTTTTTTTGGGTCCAATGGAACACTTTGCGTGGGCCTCGCCGCGTGCCCCGCCTGCATTTCGAGCAAACGCCTATAAAATCACTTCTCCGTAAACGCTCTCATACAACGCCATATGTTTGAATTTTGTGCGATCCGCCCCGCCGCACGCCACGCCCATCGCCCTGCGTCTCCGTAAACAAGCACTTATAGTTTCTAAAGTAATTTTTGAAGTGAAAACTTCTTTAGCGGCGTTGTGATCTTTTTTTGGGATGGGTAAAAAATTTTAAACTGGCGACAGGACACGTGACCTAATCGAAAATTCGTAAGACATTCAAGTTTTTGTTGACAGCGCGCTGTTTTATTTTTTTGGAGCTACAGCTTTCGTTCTTGTACTGCATGACAGCAAGCCACATAAATTCTTGACATTTTCGTTAGATGGCGTTACTTAGTTGTCACTTCAATCGGCAGTCCCAGACTGCCTCGTTTCTTTTTAACACCTTATATGGTACTTTTTTTTTAAATTCATTGAGCATCATAATAAATAAATTTAAATATGTTTCAGATTTTTGAAGAAGACAAATATATGAGAATAGCTTTGCAATGCGGGGATATCATATGGGAACGTGGATTATGTACTAAGGGTTATAGTATGTGTCATGGGGTCAGTGGGAATGCATATCCTCCTCGGACCTGACGTCCCCTATACAAGACCTTTTTTCTAGTGCTGTTCTCTAGCGGACATCACGTTACAACTTTGTATATTATTAGTACACTTACGAAAATGAAGATGTCGCTTACTTAAAAAAAAATATTTATTGTGTTTGGCGCTAAAATTCGTGAACTTTTGACAGTTCGAAGTTAGTGGTTAAAATTTTCTGCAAAAAATGGCTGCCAGCGGTAAGTTTAAAATTGATTTTGTTGAAACTAATGCATTTTAATATAAATACAAATGTTTTTCTTAAATTTTAGAATGTGTAAGATAAAATTAACATATTGCATTCACATTTCTACAAATAATTTGGCGAATAGCTCACCCGGTACATGTTTGTCCCGTAGAGGGGACACTAGGTCTCGGACTAAATATTTTTATAGGTATTTTATTCATTTTTATCTGATCGTAATTGTTTTGTTTTGCAGTGCTTAGGAGTGATAGAGATATAGAAAGAGTTCTAGAGTTTGATGGCGATGACTCCACTATTGAGGGCCTGTCTGATGATGACTTCGAAGTCAGCCAAGATCTTGAACCACGTCTGCAAGACCCGGAAGATGAAGGATCAAATGGCGACTCTGACGATGACGACGAACCACTGGCTGCTGTTGCTGCTCGTCAGACCTCAAATCGTCGGCTATATTTCAAGCATGAAGATGAGTTCTCTCCATATCCACCAGGCATGTACTGTCAACCTTTAGCTGCAAGTCGCGTTCGCTTATTACAAGAACCAATAGAATATTTTTCGAGTTATATTCCTGAGGCAATTTTTGAAATAATAAGTACCAATTCAAACCAGACTTACTTATTAAAGAAAGGTCAAAATCTAAACACAACTAAGGAAGAAATTAAATTGTTTTTTGGCATATCTATAGCTATGAGTTATTTGGGATTGCCAAGGATTCGCATGTATTGGGCAAATAGGACGAGGGTTGCAATGATAGCAGACCGCATGACCAGAGACCGTTATTTTAAAATTAGGTCAAATTTGAAACTTGTTAATGATCTTGACGTAGACGAAGCATCCAAGCAAAATAAATTTTGGAAAATTAACCCTTTGATTGAAACTGTGAGAAAAGCTTGCTTAGAAACTCCAAGATCCCAACATATTAGTGTAGACGAGCAGATGATACCCTTTTGGGGTCAAGTGTCGATGCGCCAGTTTATTAGAGGAAAACCAAATCCCTGTGGTTTAAAAAACTTTGTATGCACTACTCCAGATGGTATGCCTCTAGACTTCTTTATGTACGAGGGCAAAGGAGACACAATAACCACAATCAATGAAGCTGAAGGTCTTGATATTGGCGGAAAAGTTGTGTTGAAGTTATCCGAAAGTTTGCCTGAAGGAGTAAAATTATACATGGACAGATATTTTACCTCACTAAATTTACTTGACAAATTACGTGCAAAGAAGATGCAAGGAACAGGTACTCTTCGAAAGGCTAACATACCCAAAAACTGTAATTTCAAAACTGATAATGAGTTGAGAAAACAAGGACGTGGTTCTTCAGACCAACTCGTTCGGAGTGATGGTAATGTGGCATGTCTGAAGTGGTTTGATAACAAACCAGTAATAATGGCATCATCTGTTGATTCAAAACAACCCATCAACACATGCAGACGTTGGTGCAAAAAAACAAGACAATATATCGAAATTAACAGACCATTTGCAATTGAGCAATACAATACAATGATGGGAGGGGTTGATATGTTGGACAGGGTCATCAGCTTTTACAGAATTAAAGCACGTTCTAAAAAATGGACAGTTCGGATGATATTCCATCTTTTTGATTTTGCGGCAGCTGCGGGATGGCTTGTCTATAGAAACGAAGCAAAAATATTAGAACGCCCAAAAAAATACATTCTGGACTATTTAGACTTCAAGGTGGAAATAGCAAATTCTTTGCTTTTCTTCACACCAGCGAGAGAACAGATACACATAATTCAAGAAGTCGATTCAGACCACTCGTCAACAGAAGCACAACCTGGCCGTAAAAGAAAATATGTGCCTCAACCTCCAGTTCAACTGAGGACATCTATGGCTGGTCATTTGCCATTGATTGACGAACTAAACGATAACCATAGATGCCGAATGCCAGGCTGTAAAAGCAAGAAAGCGAGAGTGTATTGCTCTACATGCAACATGCATTTATGCCTAGTAGTGGGAAGAAATTGCTACAAACGTTATCACGAATCCATTTAAGTAACTGTTGCTTTCTTGTTTAAATAAACGTTTAAATTAATATTCTTTTAGTTTTTTGATACACTATAAAAACCGACATGTTAAAACCCAAAGTCTTGTATAGGAGACACGCAATTAAAAAAAAACTAGACATCCAATTTTTTTTTTCACATTTTTTTTTCGTCGCTTAGTGTCCTGTAAGTCTACTTACAAAAATTCGTTTCATTGGAAAACACAAAGTGATCTCGGGCCTGAGGAGGATATGCGTTTATACAACTTTATCAAGCCACGAAGGTACTTATAATGATACCTTAATAAAATAATAATTTTAGCACAGTGCACACACACAAGCATTTATAAACTTAGTTCATCAGCTTCTTAAATTACGATATTTTACTATGTCACACTTGAATACACAATGTTTGTTTTTTTTTTCTTGACTAATGAAAATCGAGTTATTCTACGCTAGCCCGGCCCGCGGTTTCACCTGCATAAGTCTCGATCCCGTGGGAATGTCAGGATAAAAAGCCTTAACATACCATGTCCTAAGCCAGGTCATGGTCCTACCCATGTGCCAGATACATCGATCACTAATAATAAAGAACTAGATACACAATCCCAAACAAAAGTTCTCTTAAAACTGTCACCAAATTGAAATAAATATACATTAATGTAAATTCAACCTTAAACGAAATGCTTAAAGATTATTTCACAAAGCTATGTTTAAAAAGCATCAAATTTTTACGACCGATACTATGTGGCATGTTTACCGTCGGAGCGTTCGAATGCTACTAAATCAAAAGCGCACCCAAATGTTCAAGTGGGTGCTCATTCGGTGAGGACATTTTTTGCCGCTGATTGTGTATCTAGTTCTTTATTAGTGATCGATGGCCAGATATCATCCAAATCCGTTCAGCCGTTTTACCGTGAAAGTGTAACAAATAAACAATCTCACTTTTTTCTTCAGACAATCCGCAAATATCTCACGAATTAGATGTTGATTCCGCAAAAAAGCACTCACTACAGGGAACAATTTTAATTTTTCAGAAACCTATGTATCTGTACCAGGCTTGTTGCTTCATGGAGTGGTGTGCGGTGGAGCGCTCGGGCACAGAGTTACATCACCCGGACAGACCAGCATCGTTGTTCGAAGGTTTAGTAGGGCGTCTTTATTTAGCCGAAGATATAGCACGGGTTTTTGACGCCAAGTTCCCAGCATTTACTGTGTAAGTCATTATAATAGTAATGAAAAATATCTCATTGTAAAAATATTTAATAATGTTTTAATTCTTATTCATACTTAAATTAGATTCATTAATATCACCCAGCTAAAATTATAAATGTAAATAATGCTACCAGGCGGCAGTCCAACAGTTAAGCTTATAATATTATATTACTATGCATATCATAGATACTTTGTAAATTCTAATTTGAACACATTATACAATAATTAAGAAGGAAAAGAAGTATTGGAAGTATTGTTACTTAATTTAAATACAGAACGTAATTACATAAAATATACCAAGACAATAACATAACATCATTAGGAATAGTATGATAGTATCAATATAAAATAATAAGAGTTAAAATTAACCCAGAGGACACAAGGCGGCAAAATTAATTATCAGACCTGTATTAATAAAACCTCATTTGAAAGCTCGAACTAGGTTTCGTTGCTGTGGCTTAGGGGGGTTAGCTAGATACATATTTGTCGGTAAATAATTATAGGCTAAAACCAACAATGCATTAAAAATTTCCCGACTCCAATACAAATAAAGAAAAAGTTTTGATTTACCTACTTGCTTGTTCACTTTTCTTAAGGCTCATTAACATTAGTCTGAAATACTGTAGTGTCGATAAACAATATGCTTATGAAACTGTAGTTGTTTTTTTTTTTATATCGTTATTAAGGACTTTGGTCAACAAGACTAAATAAGAGAGTGATTTATTGATTCAGGCCTAGAACTGCTGAATTTATGTTCAATCGCCATTGTCTGCAGTTATTATTCAAAAAATTACAAATTGGATAACCAAAGCTAATTATCCTTTCCCCCCACAAACAATAACTGTTCCCATTTCCATATTCTACTTTGGCAAAATTGGCAATTACATTTATGTTGTACCTTATTTGTGTTTACATACATATAACGTATAATTCCATACGTAAGGACCATGAAGTAATTACCACGAGCTGCCTTTTACCTCTCTCTCTACCATAATGAAGGTGTGCCGTGGACACATGGTATATTATTCAAGTGGTATTATAATAATATCATCATGTCACTACAAAATACAGTACCCGAGCGTTAATAATTGGCACACGAAGTTATTGATTGAGACTGTCACATATATGACTTACAAAGACTACGCTCAAGACTCGATGTGCCATATTAAAGTCGCGTACTGTAAGTTAATGATTGAAATAAACAATTCCAGTGGTGTGAAGTGTACGACGCTTTACATGCGTGGTCCACGCGTCGTAAACTACTGCCACTAAAATGTTGGAAATGGTTTTATTTTCATTTTGTTCTTCTTTTTATTTGGTATGCAATAAAGAGTATATTCTATCTATCTATTTCAATACCTTAATTTCAGTCCAAGTTGGTGTTGAGTTCATACAGGGTGTGTCAGACGTAGTGGTCCAAAGGCAAATCGGGTAAAGCGGAGGTATGCCACCTATCATATAAAAAATTAAAGGTTGGGATATTCTCAACAGTTTTTCGGACTTTTCGACCTATTTATAATATATAATAATAATCATTTTATTTCGGAATAAAAACATCCATAATTTGTTAGTAAACATTAACCTTAATAACTACATATGTTAGTAAACATGCAGGTTGGACAAATAATGGACGAGCGGGCAATCAAATTTCCCCGCAATGACATTCAGGAGACTGTTCGAGCTGCCTCGGACCCTTTACAGCAGCGACGCGGTACGCTTACGTCTGATCGCTGCGAAGCCATCAGAGCGCGCATCGACTCGAAGAACATTGATGGTTTTCTGCGTAAAACTTGTCCAGAGGCTGCACGTGTAAAATGTCAATATGCTTTAAAAAGCGTCACTTTCACTTCACACGTGCAACACAAACCTACGGATCATCATCATGTTGCATCGAACCGCCAATGCTCTCCGTTCCCTTTCTACATCCAGAATGTCACAATGCACTAGAACAAATAACGGTATCTAGCCGCAACATGGTGACACTACAATGGATACAAGGACACAGCGGATCGCTAGGTAACGACGTAGTTGACGAACTTGATAGACGGGGATCCAGCACGGCAGTCTGCGGAACCGAGCCTATCGTACCCATCCCCTTCAACCAAATACGCAGGCAGGTGGCTACAGGAGTTCACCCACACACAATCGGAAAACTGGTGGACCTTGACACTGGGCTGCAGGCAGTCCAAGGAAGCTATGCCATCCTTGAATAGAAGGCTGACCAGGCGTTTATTACACCTGGACAGGAACGGCCTGTTTCCTGGTGACGGGGACCATCACGGGACGCCACTCACAATAGACATAAAGGACAGTCCTTTGTGCAGGGCGTACATGGAGGCTGAGGAAACCGTCGCGCACGTGCTCTTTGAATGCACGGGCGTCACCTAGATTCGAACAGAAACCCTCTGGTCACCAAGATCCTACACAGATGTTCTGAACAGACCAGGAGATTTAATTATCTTCTGGAGAGAGGTGGGCCGGTTGGAATAACTACCAAACGGCTGCCATGGCCAACGCACAATAGTCCACTTGATGGACTAAGTGCGGAAACCAAACCCCATAACATAGAACATAGACTAACCGACGCGGCGAGCGGGGCGGGGTGATGGGATGGTGCAGATATAAAGGGAATCGAATCCTTTGTAATTTACGGGAGATCACTACCAGTCTTCCGCCGACGATGTGGGCATGATCTTCGCCGGTGACCTAGCACTGGAGGTTCTAAGACAGGCCAATGCCACCCTTGTGTATATTCGGAATTGGGGCATCCGAAATAAGCTGAGAAGTTTGCACCACATCAAACCTGTGCAATGGTCGTCACTAGGAAGGTAACGTACGATCCACTCATGAGCATGGGCGGGGTCGACATTGGCATGTCTAAGGAAACAAAAATACTACCATCAGCTCACATTCAACATGCACGCCGCTAACGTGTGTAGAATGTGGAAGAAAGGTGGAAGTCATACGGAGCATTTACACGGCAGCGGTAAGAAGATTGGAGTCTAGAAAATGCACTCCAATAATCTTCTTAGTTCACTGTCATACGGTCCAATGAGTATTCGCTCAAAAGCGCTGCAAATCCTACAGCACTGTTACGCTGATTGCATCCCTGATGCTGGCTGCGATACTCCCACACGACCTCCGAATACAAGCAGCAGTTGTTCTGTATGAGGCAAACAGTACCCCAGCCAGCCTTTGCGGGCAGAGAGATTGAGCGTGTGCGTTTGCGAAAACTCCACATCCGGCGAACCAAGGTTCCCTCCACTTCCTGGCGGCAGAGGAGAGAGCTTACGTGGGCGCGGCTTTACCCCAGAGCAAAGATGTTTCCTTGTTCTCAGGCCTGGAGGACAACGAACGCGCAGACCACTTTGTGTAAGAGGCTACACTCAAGTTGAAAAAAAATCCGTACCGCTGCCTGGTATCATTCGCAGATCCATATGGAGTCGCTCGACGAGTTGAACCGAAGAACGGCGAAACAGGCTCCGTCTCAAAAATGTACCTCCCAGCCACGAGATATGGACCTTCACGATAACTAGATTTTTTTAAACTTTAAAAACAGCTGACGGAATGGTCGTAGAGATTCGGTGCCATAGTAAAAAATGATGAGAACTCCCCCCACCAGGGTAATACATTTTTTTTCGCTGGCGGCCCTTTGGATTTTGGGCCCAACTTTGTATGAAACGTGAATAGTCTCCTTTTGTTCACAGAGTCGAAAAATCTAAGTGAAAATGTAAAATTTCTTGAAAATGATGAAATTAGCGAAATTTTCTGAACTGTTGGGAATATCCCAACTTTAAATTTTTTATATGATAGGTGGGTGGGACCTCCGCTCTACCAGTACATTTGAGACACCCTGTATAGTGTGCGACGGCCATTCATTAAACTCTATCTGTTCCACGTTAAAACGGTATAGTTCCATCCACCATGGAATTATTAAGTACTATAGTACAACTGGAATGCTTACAAGTACCGAAAAGTCGACCTCGAAAAAGAAAGACAATACGTAGTGGTGTGGTTTAGATAAATGAACCATGGTCATGTGTACAAGAGGCACACCACTACGTAACTTTGTTCCTAGACCATTATTTTCGTACTTTTATTGGTAATGCAAACATACTATGTACGTTTATATTGAGTCTGGACCTATACTTGCCCTGTAGTTGAGGCGCCAAGAAGTAGTAAACAAACAGACACACTTTCGCTTTAATAGGTCTCTATACAGTTACACTTGCATCTTAGGGGAACCACGTCATGAACCCGGGTAAAAAGTAACCCATGTTTTAATTTAGGATGTAATCAATCTGTGTGCCCGAAATTTCAACCATATCCGATCAGCCGTTGAAGGACTCACGAACTAATAAATATGATTAAATATCCACACTATCACATTTCTAAAATAAGTAGGAAGGTATAGGATATTAGTATGGATATAACAGTTTTGTAAGAAATTTGGACGAATGACTTTCATACTGTAAATACATGTCGCATCAAAAAAATTACCTACTTACGTTATAAAAATGGAAACATGAGCTACACTGCTGACTGTTGTGTTAACTTGTGTTATTGGTTTACCAAAAGTGCGAATAGATTTGTACCCTTGTCCTAGATACTAGTTTTTGGAAAAAAATATGGGCAGCAGTGGTACAAATATCCACCACTGATTAAGACGAATTTTTAATAAGGCACCCATTAAAATATCTGCTAGTAAAAAGTATTGTATCTTTAATTATTTTAGCCTAAACAGCTTGATTAATTTTAACAAATGAGGTAACATTAGGTTGGTTTAGAGTTCTTGACACCACGGTTGGCACTGGCTATTATGTAAATTGAAGAAAAAAATAACGTTACGGATTTTAGCCACTATTGAGACCTTTGAAAGTAGTAGTATTTATTAAATGTAAATTCAACACCAATCAATTTAAAATGAAGTTTTCGAAAATGTATAATTATGCGATCTATAATGTATATTTAGATAATTATTCTGGTCAATTTTCAAGTTTATTGATGAATGGTAAAATATTTTTTCACAAAAAATGTTTCCCTCGGTGTTCCCTTGTTACGCAGACAGAAATTTCATAGAATTTTGTTTCGCAGCAAATGTTTCATATTATAATATTTGGTCCTTGTATTTTTATTTCGAATTATTTTAACGACTATTTACTTCAATGAAACATATTTCACAGAAACACAATTCAATTAATTTAATAATCACATTTTTTTATTTAATGAACTTATCAAACAGTAGAATTATTTTTTAACGAATATTGTTTGTTCGGTGTAATTTTCCATGGTATTTTATTTCCACGAAAATGTAAAGTCTTCAATCTTCACATTATGATACGAGTACGATCTAGTAATATAACTATTAGGGCACTCCGACCAAATAGGTTAGGTTAGAACTGTGACCAACTACGCACGAGTCGAGCGAGCGAAGCGAGCGGTGCCGCGGCAGCGGCCGGCGAGCGCTTCGTCGAAATTGGTCGCAGTAACAAAATTAGGGCACTCCGACAAGTATGAACCGCTTTCATTTAACTATACTGCGGTATATAGTGTTATCAATTATAAAATAGTCCAAGTAAAATTATATTTAAAGATGTGCATTTTGTCGAAGGTTGAAAATGTTTTTCTTGGTACCTAATAAGTTTTATATTAATTTTACAATATAAGGATAAAGAATATTTGATTTTTTATTCTATGATATGAATATCAAACATTACATTTTATTTGTAACAATATTGAATGATAATTTTTTTTTCAAAGTAAGTATTTTGCGTATTGGTTATTCTATGACATTTTTACGAAAATGCGATTTAAATCGTAAGCGAATTGTCGTTTACGATTAAAATCGCATTTTCGTAAAGATGTCGCTTACGATAAATCGGCGGTTAGGGCTCGTATGAGAACTTTTTTATGTGAAACGAAATTCTATAAAACTGTTATCTATAAAACAACGTACAACCTGTTTCCCACTTTTCATCAGGCTAAGAGTATTGGAAAAACAGCAACTTTTATTTGGGCTTTAACTTTTCACTGACAGATTTTTTTTTATGGGTGTCTGAATAAAAGTTACTCCATATTTAAGAGACTATGCAGTGGCATGGGTCTCGTTAGTGGTGGACATTTGGACCAAGCCCCATATATTTTAGCCCAATGTCCTTAGTGATCGTATCGCATCTGCAGTCCGGTGTCGAGTAGGAGCTGTCAGAGCAGCGCGGCGCCGGCCTCGGCGCGCGAGTGCGGCAGCGGCGGCGCGGCGCGCCACGTGTTGTCGCGCGGCTCGTAGGTCTCGACGCTGGCCAGCGTGGTGCGCGCGCGGTAGAAGGTGCGCTCGCCCGCGCTCTCGCTGTCGCCGCCCGCTACCACCAGCACGCCCTCGGCCGCGCCCGCCGCGCAGCCGGCGCGCGCCTCCTTCAGACTCGCTACCTCTTCCCACGTGCCCTGAAACCCATGCAGACGGTTAGGGCATAGTATGCGATATACTCAAAATATTGCCGGCGGTTAACGTGAGCGTTTTCGCAGAGCATTTTTTTTAGGGATACTAAATGCTAAAAATATTGTCAAAATCAAAATACCAAATTCTCAAGTGCCTTCTGTCAAATGTACGGGCGTTGAATCACTAAACTATGTTTGTACACACACTGTGCTGTGGTCTGCGATATGTACAATTATACGCTGTTCCAAAATAATTTGATGAAATGTAAACAAATCTGCGGATGGCGAACCGGTAATTCTTTTTTTGCAGAAAGTATTTGTAAAATTGATATATCCATACAACACTGACAACCGTGTCTGCACACGGCGAATCAACCGTAGTTTTTTACGGCAAGAAAATCCTAATTTGAAATCACCTTAAAGATCTTTTTCATTTTTAAATAGAGGGTGTTTTTATAACGTAAATTTGCGCCGTCTATTTTTCTATTACAATTTAACTTATTGACCGCCCCAGTCGGATTAATACGACAAATGTTTTCGTGCCCGTGCCGCCTTTAATAATGTTACTATATTAAAACAATAATTGTTGGAAAATGTAGTCAAATATAAAATTGAAACCTTCTAAATGCAGACACATGTGTTACTAATTTGCTTTAATGAGTGATTCCGTAAGAATTTAACCTGAACACCTTTGTTATTATTTTCATCATAAAGTTTTGGAACAGTTTGTAATTGATGTATTACCTCATCAAAGCTGTAACGTTCCACAGACGTGAGAACTGATCGCCGAGGCGCATTTCCGCCGATGACATACAGGTAGTTGTCAAGGACGACTGCTGCAGCTTGGCTACGAGCATGATGCATCGGTGTCAACGTATTCCATTTTCGAGATGCAGGATGATAACATAATAAATCTCTAGTGTGTCTCCATGTGTGAGTACATCCTCCGACTATGTATATTAGTCCTAAAAAAGAAATGTATTAGAAATCGGAACGGAAAATAAAAATACTTTTTCTTGAAACCGCTATTATACCTTCAAAATTGATGACGCCCATTCCAAATCTTGGCTCCGGCATTCTGCCCACTAATGTCCATTCGTCAGCAACTGGGTCGTACACCTCAACTGATGACCCCATGTCTGATCCCACCCAACCTCCAAAGGCGTATAAATTTCCATTCCAACCTGTTAGCCCAAATTCACAACGCGCTTCCTTCATTGGTGCTATATTCGACCACTTATCCGTCTAAAAGAAAACTTTTATATTAAGGTGGACCCGCAGTTGTAGCCCGCGAAATTCAAATTTTATTACGTTTTTTGCAATTTCCCGGCCAAGTGCGGGTTGGTAGATGAAACATGACTTCGATTTTTTAGGACAAGCCGGTTTCCTCACGATGTTTTCCTTCAGTTTTGAGAACAGTGGTGATGAAATAATTTTTACAGTAAAGCGCCTGTCTAGTTTCTAACCTACGACCCACAACTCGTAAGTCGCGGCCGTTACTGCTCTTAGTTAGCTTACTGCTCTTTGAAGAAGTGCAGTGCACCCAAGGCTTTAATTTTGAAAAATCAATAGTTTATTTTGTTTTGGTGTAAAAATAATACAGCTTAAAGTTTAAACACATACCTGTGGATCGTAAACCTCTCCATTGGCGAGAATTTGACTTCCTTGTTCGCCTCCGACGGCATAGACCCGCCCTCCTAAAGTGGCCACGCCTGGCTGGATTCGTGCTATTCCCATCGGTGAAAGTTCTTCCCATTCTCTTGAAATCACAAATCATACATATTATACAAGGTGTTTTTTTTTATATCCCATAACTCTAGGGTATTAATGAGACCACGTCAAAGAATCAACTGGCGTATTGACATGATTCTAAACCGCTGGGGGGTTCAGAATCATGTACTGAATCCATGGTAACAGGCTTCGTGTCGATGTCCCTGACACACCGTATAAAGAAGATAACGAACAGAGACAAGACAATGACCAATGGTTAAATTCTGTGATGAACACAAAATGAACTATGTAAACATTTTAGTGTTTAGAGTGAAATAAGATAAACCAAGTTACCGTTTATGAAGATCAAATTTTAGCACTGAAGAGAGGATATTGTCTTGATTATAGTGTGTTGATAATGGTTGGTGCGCCGCTTTGTCGCGGCATGACCCTCCAGCTAAAAGTAATATGCGACGCGCGCGTTGACGGGGCTCCACCAACAACGAAACTAAAGCACCACGGCGAGTTTTCTAAAAAAGAAACAACTAAAAGAGCTTAGGTATCCCACAATGCATATAGTAAGACTATGGTGACGATGACCTAACGGCGGAAACAATTGTCTTAATCGATAGCAAATCGGAATTTGTCATTTCAAATCGTATAAGCCCAGGTACGCACGGGTGATTTTAACCTGCGGTAATATTTTTTTTCAACAGGGTTTTTTCAACGCGCTTGGACGAGTGTGCGTCCCAGCGCGTTGGATTCTCAACCCACGGCTCAACACCTAAAGTTAAAAATCCAGTGTGCGATAAAATCTCATCGGGATAATTTTACGTCCGTGCGAACGTGGGCTTTTTGTCAATCGAATCGTGTTCGTCCCTCCCTCCCCACTAGGCTAAATTAGGTAGGTATGTTAAGTTACATTAATCATGTAGTTCTTAATATTGTCAGACTAATAATAATGGAATTGTATATAATCTCTTACCATGTCAACTCTAACTGTTTTTAGAGCTACAGCTATAGATGGATCTTGTACATTTTTGATGGCTTGATCTAAAACTTGTGGCGAGATAAGTGGCAGTCGAACATGACTCAATACTTCGAAACAGTGACGTCTACGACATGCTGGATCGTGCTCTAACCATCGTAAAGCTGCATATAAAACCTGAAAATAGTATTTTTATTGTTGAGAATAAAGTTTGAAACACAATCTTTTACAATATTGTTTATTGTGAAAAGTGAACGTCACACACATTTTTTTAAATTAATACAATATTGTTAAAATACTAACAAGTTTAGTAGTTATATGAGTGTATACATATAAATGCAAATTAACTGTATAAATACATATAAATGTATCAGTGGCCTGACGGCATAATTATAAGTCTTGGCCTACCAACCTATAAATATTATTGTGTGTAGGTACTTGTTTCAGAAATGTTGATGGATACATAGGGGGGTACTTCTAACGTGAAACGTGTTCACTACTAATATCCGATAGCGTTTTGTTTACAATGAATTGAAAAAATGTATACATCGTTTTGATAAAATGATTAGGTACATAATGTTTAAAGTAAAGCTCGTGCACTTTCTTTTGCAATGTGTAGACATTAATTTCAAAACTTGGCAACGTAAACATTTCATTAGTCGTACTTGTTTGATAACATACCTGAGCTTCACTGTCAACTTTTAGTTGTTCTGAAGAAAGCAAAGTTATTAGCTGTGGTAGTGGTAATTCTAAAAGCTCATCTCCATTAGATACTATATTCCAGTTTGCTTGAACATGCTCTAGTGCCTCTTTTACCAACTCTACGCAGTTGTGAGCTTCTGCAAACCTAATATAATGAAAGCAATAATAGATGCATTAGTGTGCTAATAGATTCTATAAATAGTAGGTATAAAACAAAGTGGCATTTTTGTGTCAGCCTTTGTGTCCACGTTGTTCTTTTAAACTATGCAACGGATTATGTAGGTACATCAGAATCACAGAAGGTACCAAATAACTGCAATTTTAGGCAAATATGAAAAGTACATCCGCTAATTTTCAGATTTACCTAAATTTATTGCAGTTATTTGGTACCTTCTGTGTACCTTTACGTACCTCTCCTGAAAATCTATGTACCTACACCCGTACAACGATATTTTAAAAATTAAGTACCTCCGCCATCATTCTGATGTCAGAACCGCGGGTGTACCTACTGCTAACCAATATAATGTAGCTAAGTGCACTGTATAAGTATATTTGCTACCTCTTGTGTACCTGCAGGAACGAGTATTAAATAAACAAAATAGTGTAAGGTTGCTGCGAAAAGTAAAAAAACGATTTTCTTTCTATATAAACTAGGGAATAACGCGATTCCCTAGTTGACAATTTAATTTCACCGTTTTATTTTTTCTAGAATGTTCCCAAATTGGGTTCTTGACTTTCGTTCTATCAGAACGTGCGCTGTTAGTGGTGTGGTGTCACAAAGTATGGCGCGGGTAAAGGATGGTTAAAAATACAGAACAAGAGAGATTTAGTGTGAGAGACAGAGAGAGTTATATCTTTCTTCTCTCTTATGTAACAAAAAGTGCCTTTAAAAAAGGCACTTTAGGCAATCAGCAGTCCTTGAAATGTAACTCTCAATTCTGGTCCAATTGGCAAATCGCCGCCTAAGAAGTTTCACTTCAAATATATTATACTTGCAAAAGAACTTAACTTTCGGAAGTCGGTGGCATTGTTTCTATAATTATTTTTAGGGATTCGTACGTCTGAATGAAAAAACAGAACCCTTGTAGGATCACTCGTGTGTCTGTCTATCTGTAATTCAGTCTGTCCGTCAGTTCGTCACAGCCAATTTGCTCCGAATCTAATAGACCGATTAAGTTGAAAGTTGGTACACATACCTATTATTGCACGGACGTGTAACGTAAATAAACGAATTTTGAATATGGGGGTCACTTTAAGGAGGGAAATAGGAAAACTAAAAAAAAAAAGTTTTGTAATCGGTACCCAAAAACGTAACAAAATATTGTTTAATAATTTTTCAAAATAAATAGTTTTATAGTTACTTATTTAAGAAAATGGATGAAAATTTATTAGGGGCCCTAATCTCCGAAACTACAGAAGCCTAAAATTTTGAATAAAATACAGAAAATAGTTCTATACCCATAGATTACATTTACAGGATAACCTATAAGATCTTAAAATAACATGGTAAATCTCACACTCTCTCAAAGGTAAGCATGGTAATCAATATTGGGATTGTGCATACAAACTTACAGTTGCAGTTGGTATGTATTTATAGGAGAACCAATGTACCGGATTACCTATGGTAAAATATCCAATTATGTTGACTACTAAACAATACAATTACAAATTACCTGAATATTCCAAGTGCATTAGAGGGATGCAATTCTCTCCTCAGAAATTCACCACAGCCAGTAACAAGCTCTCTGAGTTGTAGCATATCCGCAGCAATCAATAAATGCTGTACTGAACTTTTATCTATCATAATTTCACCTTTAAAAAAAAGTAGGTATTATTAGGTCTTCGCTGGATCTATTAAATGAAAGGATAAAATATAGTGACCGACCGAAGTTTCGGTTTCGGTTTCTGCAAGTTTCAGCAAGAAAATCTAGTTTCGGCATCAGCTTCGGTTTCGGCAGAAAACCCGCCGAACCTTCGGCCGCACCGAAACTCTGCATTCGTGAATTATCGAGGGTCGTTCGGCTGACTTCAGGTGAATTGAGCTGAGTTCGTGGATCGTGTCACCCGCCATCATCAGCTTTTTGTTACTTACAAATTGTTACAAGACACACATTAAAAAATTATCAAAACATGTTGATAATTTTTGTAATCTTTGTGATTTCCCAAATAAAAAAGATTTTTTCACGTACTTCAATTTTAGTTTTTTTCTTATTTAACACGTGTAAACTGTCTGTTTAAAGGTTTATGTATAAAAAATAAGCCAAATTTCAATAAACAATAAGTAGACTTTTAACATGTCTAATAAAGTTTCGGTTTCGAAGCCGAAACTGAATCAGATACCGAAGAGTCGTTTTCGGTTTCGGTAGAAAGTCCTGTTTCGGTCGGACACTAATAAAATATAGGTGACCGCAATTGAAACAAAATTCCAGTGTTTGATGGCCCTAATAATTATCGTCCATATCATTCTGCCCATTGTTTATGGAACAGCACATTTGCCCTCCGGATTCGTCTACAGATCTCTACCTAAACAGGTTTTTCCTTGTTTCAACCAAGCTGTATCCAAAGTCTGTTTAAAGTACTTTAGAAACTTCCAGGGTAGCCAAGGTAACTCAGGTCAAGGTAGGAGATATTCTACAGGTGGGACATCTCACGTTTTAAACATAATTATAGAGGATTATTTATAAATGTTGCTTAAAGTTAAGTAATGACTAGCAACTGCACTCACTTACCTTTAAGCAACGTATATAAATAAACCACATAATATAAGGAATAAATCAAAATAAATAATTATAAGCAATGGTTTTAAAAATGTTCTGCATCACTACCTGCCAGTGTGCACAAGCCCTACGTATAAAGTGAAACCCTGATAAAAAGTAAAATTTGTTTCTATTTTACCTTTTCGTTTTTGTTTCTTTGCAGAATATTATGTTTATTACCTGTGTATATAAAATCTATTATCATAGGTAGGATATCAGGTGGAACACTTGGAAGGGCAACATATCCTTTTTGAGCCTCTTCCAAGCCCACATTAAACATTGCATCAAAATAAGCACAACTAGCTGCAAGCACCACACGATGAGCCTGAAATGAAAAAATAATTATCACTAGTGTCAAGGCCATCTTAGGGCAAGCGGGGGCCCCTGGGCAAACAAGAATTTGGGGGCCCCAAATTCTTGTTTGCCCTTGGAATGTAAAAAAAGTGAATGACAAAAAACTTTTTTCTGTTACGATTTTATATTTACTTTGGGTAAGATATTTAGATAGGTACGTTATTAAATAAATAAAATGCTGCAATGATTTCTTTCGGGATTTCTGGTCTGCAAAATCTTCTATTGTAATATATCCTCAGTAATTTTTTTGACAACATCACATTTTAAGGACATAATTTGACAAATTAATTAGTCGTTCTTTTAAAAATGTCGTTCGTAATTCATTTTTTATTCCCTTTTTTTTGAAAATGGGATCTCTCTATGACAACTGGTAATCATCAAGACATCAAGTAAAGGAATATTCCGCGCTTCCGGGGCCCCCATGTGGTGCGGGGCCCTGAGCACGGGCCCCCTGTGCCCTTATGGTAAAGACGGTACTGACTAGTGTGTTAAATAATTATGTATGTGTTATTGATCTATAAATGCTGTTTGTTAAACAGACTTGGATTAAAAAAAAAAGTGCAAACAAGGTTTTTACTAGTTTTTAGGGATTTCAAAATTGAAAAAGTTACCTCGAAAATACAGTAATAAATGTAAGGGTTTTTTTCTATGCGATTTTTGTATGTATTATTGAAATTGGATAGGACAACATCTGATGGGTCAGGTAATGTTAAAATGAAAATTTTTTTATTTTTTTATTTATTGTCGAACACAAGTGATTCATATTGTTGTTAGTAATACTTATAAAACTATGTTAGTAACATTTCTAATTAAAATAAATAAAACAAACTAAAACAAAAATAAAATTAGTTCAAAAACCTACAATTATCTCCGCTTCCCGCTGCACCAGACCTGCAGCTGTGCATACGAGTCCAGTGCCTCGGGTAATAAACTATGTTTGAAAATTTTTAAGAATAAATAATATTTTTTATTCTAAAGCATACATAATTTTATATGCATAACCAAGCCAAATTTGAATGGGACTGCTTTGCCAAGTATACCCACAATTTAAAAAGTTGAAAGTTTTACAGGCGACTTATAATTTTAGTTTTGTTCTAGGATTAGTAGCTACTCTTAAAATGAACTAAATATTTAATGAATATTTAATTTTAACAATTACATCTCATGTAGTTTGTGATACTGACTACAATAATTGGTACCAGACTAGTTAAGGTACGCGTCCATTGGCCCGCGCCGTACGCACCGCACGCACGGCACTAACGGATTTTAGTTTGCTTTGTATGAATTTCGGTACTGCCCGCACCGAGCGCTCGGTTCATTTCTACATACAAATAACTAAAATCCGATGCGTACCGTGCGTGCGATGCGGTCGGTGTGGACCAGTGGACGACAGTTCACCTTTAATGGCACAAAATTGAAACTCATAATTCGTTACTTTAGAGGAAAAGGACCAAACCTTTTAGGTTTGATTTCGGTCACATGAAAGTGATAGTGAAGTCATAGGTGCAGTCTGCACTGATGAAAATAAAGAGTGGACTAACATGCACACCAATACTGTATCATACCTTAACTCTCGTTGAGCCTGATATTAAATCTATATCACAAAACCTTCCATCCCTTTTGAAGTGATGTAAGTTTACGGAAATTTTGTTGGCGTAGTCACAACATTTGTAAGGACGAGCCCCATCTTTAGTTGTGCATTTCTCATAAACATTTGTCGTCATATTAAAAATAAAATTATAATTATATGTATCCACCGGAAACTAGATAAAATATATGAAACTGACGGCCATAAAACTATAACATTATTATAATTAACACATTCGCCATAGGAATTTCATTAAAATTCGTCAACTCGTCAAGTTTTTATTTTGACTTTTTGTCTAAGTTGGCTTTGATTGACACTGACATTGACGTACAAACTGACAATTCGGTAATGTCAGACACAATCACAGACTACTTGCTGCGTTCCGATTTATGGTACGGACAAAAGTGCTCAAAAAAAGCATGCTCATGATCTTGCAATGAGAATGCTCTGCAACTGTTCACATTTGACAGCAATAAGCATTCTTGTTTGCGTGCATGACCTTGGCGGGAAGTACAGCAAGATGCATGGTGAATAAGGCGCTTTATGGTTAAATTTTTAACATCTGTTTACCCCATAAACGGCTGTTTAACAATATTTTATTGTTCACCAAGCACTAACAAATGGTTAAGTACTGTAATCGGACGATTATCTTAAACGAAGTAGCCAACCCAGTTTAACCATTGGTTTATGGTTCCAGATGTGAAGTTTTGCATTGTGCATTACTTTTAGGTACAAAATAAAAATGTAAGACGCTTTGAATTACATCTTTGAAGAGGATAATGTGTTAGATGATTTAATAGAAAAAATTTTGCGCTCTCCCCGTATATTCCGAACATGGCACAATGATGAAAATCAAAAATTAGCACATAAATACTGTACGAAAACATAAAAATAACACAAACAGATTTTTGTAATAATAACTTCGTTTTATTTCATTTTCAATCGAAACATTAAATTATTTTTTTATAATAGCCTAGGGCGAAAGTTCTTTGCACAAAACACCAGATGGCACCATACGCCATACATCCCGTAAAATAACTCGAGTGACGTCTATAACCTATTTAAAAATGTACTCTGTTGATTTAATAATGAAAATTGATTGACGTTGTACATTCACAAAATATTTATCCGCTTGACTGTCACTATTGAGACACAATAAAATTTTAATTGTTATCGAACTGCATTAGTCTTTCGGACGGTTGAGCTCCTCGATCATTCAGCCATTTTGGACTCACTCATTAAAAACGCTTGGTTATTTAACCGTTGGTTACAAATAAATGGTGAACACGAAAAAAACGCGGTTTGTTTAAACGACCGTTTAATTCTAACAGAACCGTTACGTAATCAATGGTTACGTTGTAGTTGGTGAACTCGGGCCTTAGTGTATACTTAACTGTGCGTTTTCACTGGCGACACATTCACATAGAAACATTATGAAATTCCTATTTTCTGTCAATGTTCGATACAATGATTGACAGGATATAAGTATGTCATAATTTAATGAAATAGTTATTCTATAGGAATAAATGAACTTAGAGAGTTGTATTGATGATAGATTATAATTTTAGATCAACATACAACTGATACTGACCTGCAAATTGCAAAAAAACGTAAGAAAATTGGAGTTTCGCAGGCTACCCTGACGCTTAATTTTCAGAAAATTATTTCTTAACTAGATACACATTCAGAGACTCGTTGGCGATTTCAAAATTTCACGTTCATACACGATTTTGCAATCGCCAGTGACGTGGCATTTTCGAAATTGTGCTTGTATCGTTGTCGCTACCTAATCAGAGAAGAAGAAGATAGTGGTTTAAACACAAAGAAATATGATAATGCAAGTTTTGACGTTGAGCGAGCACTGTCAGCGCGTTCACGAGCGTTCCGAATTGTTGACAGCCCTCAGCTGTCATAATCGTGAATTCGTGATACTGGTTAACTAAATCGGTACGCAAATTCACACGCAAACTATTGATGTCAGCGCTGTGAGCGAATATGTTCATATTCGGAAATCGGCCCTAATAATAACTGTCATTTGTCAATGTCAAATTGTCAATGACTTTGGGGTGTTATTGTTTGATTCATATCTAGGTTTTCAGGGCTTTAATAATTTTATTGAACTCCAGAACTCCAGAATTAACTTATTGAAAATAATTATGTTAAATAAGGTTTTACTTTCTTCCGATGTTGCGTTGGTTTGTGTCCAACATGCGCTGTCTACAGAAAAAGAAGAAATTATGGGCCTCTTAATTGGAGAGGTACCTACATACCTACCTATTAAATTCTATTAAATTGTTTTCATGTTTCTAACTACTTACTGATTAAAAATCAATCTTTAACAGGTCCATAACAATGGTACTTTGGTTTCAATTGTATCTTCCGTAATACTACGACGCTTAGATAAAAAACCAGATCGTGTGGAAATATCTGAAGAGCAGTTGGTACAAGCTACATTGCGTGCCGAAGAGTTAGCGGCTGAAGTCAACAGACCGCTACGAGTCGTTGGATGGTACCATTCTCATCCTCATATCACTGTGTGGCCCTCACATGTTGGTAGGTTACACTACAATTATTAAGATCTCGAGTTATTTAGTTTATAAAATTTATAATAATAATAAATAAAGAATAATTATATATTATTATGTATGAAAATGTAATGCTTAATAAAGGAAATAGAATATACTAACATTATGAATACACTTTTCAGATCTTGCTACCCAATCCATGTATCAAAGAATGGACACAAGCTTTGTTGGAATTATATTTGCAGTATTCCTTACAGATCAGACAACGAAAGCTCCTTCGGTAAACTAAAATTTTCCTTAATCTGATGAGTATTATAGTAAAACATTCATACAGACAGGGTGTCTGGTAATGAATGGATGATCTTGAAATAGATTAGAGAAGTACTTATGGCAGTTAAAAAAAAAACATAACTTATGTATCAGTGCTGTGCTGTGGGTCCCCCATAGCACAGCATTATGCTGAGTGGAAGCCTTCTTATCACAGTCATGACGTGCACTATTTCTGTTCTCTATTTTGTTTACTCATGTCTTTTTGTATGCACATGTTTCTGTGATGAATAAACCAATTTTTCTTTCTTTATGTAGGATTAACAGATGGTTTTATATGAATAGAAAATTGACACTTTCTTTGATCTGTTTTTTGTTGTCATAATGTTACATTTATAGTGTCCATTTCTAGGTTGTCCATTAGTTACTGGGCATCCTGTATAATAATGGGGTCCACAAACAAGGATAATTTACGAGTCATTACACAAAACCAGTGTACTAAACTGTTTGTAAATGTATTTGTAGTTGTACATCCTCATGTACAAGTTACAACTGCTACAGCCAGTGACAGGACAGAACTATCAACTGAACTGACTCACAAACTGTGAAACTGATCTCATGTCTGAAGACCATAAACCACCAAAAAAAAGAGAGGGAGTCCATGAGTTCCATGTATTTTTTTTGGTACCTAATTGTAATGTTATCTATTTCCAGATTCAAATTACTTGTTTTCAATCTATAAATGATGGCTCAAGTCAGAGTAGGAAAGAAATTGAAATGGAAATAATAAATAATAATGACTCTTTATTGTCAAACAATTTTGAGGTAAGTACATACTTATATACCTACTATTCTTTGTTGTCACATGGTAACAACCGTTTTATTGAATTGCAATTTTATCATCATAGGTTTTTAAATTGTTAAACCTTAGCATACCATTGGTTTTGTAACTCAAAAGGCTGTAAAGTTTGTCTATAAAAAATATTATCTTTGGCTGTAATTAATTTGTAATGTAATTAATTTTATTTTAGACTTTAACTCAATTGCCTGCAATATTAAAAGAGGAAGAAGATGAAGCTTATAATAATGAGGCTGGGCCAGACGAAACTGATGATATAATAAACAAACAACATAATGCAGCAGTTAGAACTATTGCAATTGGGCACATTGTTGATAAGGTAACATTTATCTTTTACGTTTTAGTTCAACTGGCTCGCGTCATGTTCCGCTACGCGAAATTCGGGTAGCGGAACTCGAAGTAGCCGAACATGACGTGAGCAGGGGCGGTTCCAGGATTTCATTTTGGGGGGGGCCATTCTGACAAGGTTCAGAGCTAGGGTTAAAATCACAAAAACAAAAAAAGACATTTTCTGCATTTTTTTAAATTCAACCTTAGTTTTATCTTATTTACGAGGAGGGTTACTTGCTAGTGATCCTAAGTATGTGCATGCAGTTGGTATTTCTGATTTCAAAAACGGTAAATAAAGAGTAGGTACTTTATTTAATACTAATTATTGTTTTTGTTTAACTGCATATCTAGTTTTCTTTGTGGAAAATCATAAAAAAAAAATATGCTACCATCTCAGATATACCTAATTCAAATTGATGAAAAGCATCAAATTACTATCAATTTCAATAAATAAAGTCCTGATTCTCTCTTCCCGCCACTTTGCAATCATGTCCAAAATAGAGAAGGTCACTTTAGGAGAATATAATGTAATATGAGCGAGCTCGAAATTCTTTGCATGTCGCTTCGAATACGTTAGGTTTTCTTTATCTTTGACCATTCATACAGAAATAGAAGTAAATTTATTGACTTATCAGATTTATGTAGAAAATATAGATAGTTAAATGTAGGATGCAGGAGCGAGCGAAGCGAGCTCGAAAATTTTAGCACCCCGCCTGGAATAGATTAAACTCTCTCAGACAATGCTGAAGTTGCTGGAAGTCATTCAAAACAAAGTTATAGTGACTATGAAAAAGCAGTAATTACTACTAGTAAACTGCTTTTGTAGATTTTAAAGTAGGTACACTTATCTTTGACCATTCATACAGAAATAAAAGTAACAAACGGGAACACGAATTGATCGACTTATCAAATTCATGTAGAAAATGTAGATAATTATGAATGTAAGAGCGAGCGAAGCGAGCTCGAAAATTTTTGCACCCCGCCTGGAATACGTTAGACGGTTATACTCTCTCAGAGAATACTGAAGTCAATCAAAACAAAGTCATAGTCGATAAAAATACCAATATTTAAGCGTACTTACTGCTTTTGTAGATTATAAAGTACGCCTTTGCGAAATAGATTACAATTATATGTATTAGAGTACGGAGGTATCCTAGGCGGGGTAGGTTGGCCCCCCTGCCTACGGCCCTGATACTCCTGTTGTAAAGAATATATATCTGATTCCTGATATACCTACCTATGAGTATCTATGCTGTGTAAAAGTAAGTGCACCTGGATTAAATCGAAAGTATAGAATTCCTCGGTCGTTTGGGGGGGGGCCATGGCCCCCATGGCCCCCCCCCCCTGTATCCGCCAATGGACGTGAGCCAGTTGAATGAACTACTGCGGTTTCGCTGGTACGGTTTCCCGACAGAGACGTGCTACTGGCGTTAATAAAGCGTGAGTGGTAAAACAATTGACATAAGTATGTACTGAAGGAGATGCAACAAATCTAAATCTAACATGCAATAAATCTGTACCTACATAATTATTCAGTGTGGAAAGTTGAAGCGGGCCCTGGAGGTACCCTAAAGGCCTTCTTTCTATCACGCGGTGATGCGTCACGCGGGTTTTGTGCCCCCGTGCGAGCCAGCATGCGTGAGATGCACCTAGGGTTGCCAACTTTTTGTACAAGAAATAAAGTAGGTAATTATGGTCGAAATGGGAAAATAAACAGTATCTCGGAATTTTTTTTTTTTACAAAAAACAAAACTACAGACTTGCAAAAAAAAAAAAACACTACAAACTCAAAAATAGGAAACTCTCATTTCGGAAGTCAGTGTCTTTGGTTTTGTATTTTCGTTTTTTGCCAGCAACTCCCTTTTTATTTAGGGATAATCTCTGGATATCAGTGAAAACAGTATAATCTAATATATAAAATTCTCGTGTCACGGTGTTTGTCTCTCTCTCTCTCCTCCAAAACGGCTTGACCGATTATTATGAAATTTTTTGTGTATATTCAGTAGGTCTGAGAATAGGACGTAAACTATTTTTCATACCCCTAAGTAATAATATAGGTAGGGTAGGTAAGCAAGGTCGTGTTGTTATAAATTTTTCACTTATGATATCCCGGTATCCTAAAAAAAGCCATAAATCCTAACAAAAAGTACTAGGCTTGCATGAATTCATGACATTATTTTTTTGGAAAATTCACTGGAAAAGTAGATTTATCAAGACCGTTCTGAGCAGTAACCTAACAAAAAGTACTAGGCTTGCATGAATTTACGATATGTAAGTAGGTAGGGTAGATAGGGGAAGGTAGGTAGGTAGGGTAGATAGGTAGGTAGCGTAGGCAGGTCGGGCAGGGTAGGGTAGGTAGTTAGTTGGGGGTAGGTAGGTTGGTAGGTCGGGCAGGGTAGGGTAGGGTAGGTAGGTAGAGTAGGGTAGGTAGATAGGTAGGTGCGCCGTAGATATGTACTTACTGCTACCCGTGCGAAGCCGGGGCGGACAGCTAGTTATTCATAATATTCATAAACTTTATTTTTGAACAGGAAATAGTATTTTAGAGTGAAAAACAGTATAAGTAATACTGTTTTTAAAGTATGGTTGACAACCCTAGAGATTGGTTCCCTCTATGTTGAGTCCCTTTACGTCGAGTCTGAGAGTCTATTGTTCTTGCAAAATATTGCAATTTTTTTACGCTTTCTATTATGGCAGGATATAAATGAAAAGCCAGTATCATTAAAATATTGTTTTACTATTTGTTGTAAATACACTATGATCAAGTAATTCAAATATCTCTTAACATTATATTATTTTACTAGCTTTTTCCCGTCGCGGAAACGTACTACCGGAATAAAAAGTATCCTATGTGTGTTAATCCAGGTTATAAACTATCTGTTTGCTATGCTGTCATCCAAATCCTATTAGAATAATGCATAATGATTGAATACTATCGTGAATTCATGCATGCCTAGTAAATTTTGTTAGGATACTGCTCAGAAATTGTGCATAACGTCTAATGATTGAAATACTATCTTGAATTCATGCAAGCCTAGTACTTTTTGTGCCAAGTTTATTAACTCAGGGAATAAGATTTTTCATACAAACGAAGTCCCCTCTTTTCGCCCCTATTTATATAAATTATAGAAAGTTACTAACATAACATCACGCCTTGTTTCCCTGAAGGGTTGAGCAGAGGTGTACCTGTAGCAGGTACACCCACATTTCGCCAGTTATGTTTAAGTCCCATGTAATAGGGGGCGAGCCTATTGCCATCAACCGAGCCCAAATCCAGACTCCAGGCTGCTACTGAGAAATTCAAGATAGAAAAACCCAATAACACTTTGCCGACCCGGGGATCGAACCCAGGACCTCGTGCTCAGCAGTAGCGCTTGCTACCACTAGACCAACGAGGCAGTCTAGGAAAGTTACTTATTTTAGAAGAATTATTTACTGTAAAACTATATACTGATTTACATTTACACTAATAGTGATGATTAGACTGTGATTTATATAGATTAAGAAAGTTACTTTTTTTTAAGAAGTTTTATATGTACTTAATGTAAAACTATACGAATACAATAACACATAAAAAATGTATACCTACCTGACTGTACTTCAAAATATGATAGTATTAAACTCGACGTAAAGGTAATAGAAACGGGACAGAAATTGTAGATTCGACGTAGGGGTAATAGAAGCCAGACAAGGTTCTCAGCTCGACGTAAAGGGACTCGACATAGAGGGAACCATTCAACCTATATGCACCCGTAAACTCTGCGCGTACCGCACGCGTGTGGCAAGCATGGCAGGAAAAGTGTTGTACGAAACGATACGGCGGCGCACACATGAGACACGCACGCGGACATAAATCTCGCGGATATTACGGCCACATCATTGATGTATTAAAAGCGGCAGATACGGGACTTTTGTAATAATATTTCATGTTTGCTTCGCCATGTTTGTGAGAGCGAGATAGATTTTGAGACACGATACGCATAATGCGCGACACAGAGCATGTGATGCGCAAGTTGCGAGACTTATTGCGATTTCGCTCGCACGACAGCGCCGTCTGTTATCTCTGTTCTTGTCTATCGGTAACTGTAGGTTTGCGACTGTGATCACACTGATAACAGATGTGTGAGTTTTGGTACATGCACCAAAACTCACACATCAGTCCTGCGCAGAGCCCAGGTTTTCTACAAAATTACCCATTGTTCTTTTTGTAGGTCAAATAAACCAAAAAAAGATATGGGAAATATTAATTTTTAATTACTGAAGATAAAATCGTTCTTTTTGTATTTTTCTGACGATTTCACCTGGGACAATAATTGTCATGTTAAAACTAACCAAGAATCTTGAAATCATCAAATCAAATTGTGTTTGTTTATTTTAGAATGTTGTACATTCTTATAAATAAATTTCAGGATTATCTACAGAACTTGGCACCCACTCAATTTTTTCTTTTGTCGGCGAAGTCGACAACCACATATATACCGCATATTCTTATATTGAACTTGGATCCCATTTTCACATTATATTTTTGATGGGATTGATAAATACTTGATAAGATACTTTGGATCAGTGGCAGATCCAGGATTGTTGTTTTGTGTGGGCTTGACCCCGCTGAGGGTAGGTTTTTAGCAAAAGTAAACAGTTTACGATTTCTCGTGTGAGTCTATCTGGCAGGCCCCAACGAGATTTATCAACAGGTGATAGGTTTACATAAGGACATTATTTTGTACCTATAGAAAATAAATAAGATATATTTTCTATGAAGTGTCTAGCTAGCGGGCCCCATATGATTATTTTTATTATTATTTAATTATTTTTTTTATTATTTTTTTATTGTTATTATACTTTCAGATCGCCCAGTAGTGCTCGGAGTTAGAAAATATTATGTACCTTACAAATCCGAAATTTCGAATTTCTGTGAGCTATACTTTAGGAGATATTCGTTACTTAGACAAACGTCCAGCCAGCGGGCCACTTTTTTAATACTACTCTTTTATATCATACAATAGCAGTAGAAGCTTGATCCTATTATGTACCTTACAAATCCAAAATTTCGACTTTCTGTGACCTATACTTTAGAAGATATTCGTTACTTAGACAAATGTCCAGCCAGCGGGCCACTTTTTAAATACTACTCTTTTGTAACATACAATAGCATTAGGAGCTTGATCCTATTACGTACCTTACAAATCCAAAATTTCGACTTTCTGTGAGCTATACTTTAGAAGATATTCGTTACTTAGACAAACGTCCAGCCAGCGGGCCCCTTTTTAAATAATACTCTTTTATATCATACAATAGCATAAGGAACTTGATACTATTATGTACCTTACAAATCCAAAATTTCGACTTTCTGTGAGCTATACTTTAGAAGTTATTCCATTCTCCCATGTCAATCTTCAAGCTATCATTTACTCATTAAAGATTATAATTACTAGGTATTACATTTTCTCTTTTAATCATTTACATAGCGCCCTACTTAAAAGAACTACTCTTTTTCTTAATCCCAGTTTTGTTGAAGCACTGTTGAGTGATTATGAAAGCAGGTATAATGTTTGAAAACGGGTTTGCCAGCTAGGCGCTTATTTTATTAACGAACACCTTATGAAGTCCATAGGAAGTTGAAATTTTGGATATGTAAGGTACAGACGCCAGCATATCAAGTTACTACAATCTGTCAAATTTCTTTAATGGATTTTTAACTTTATCGCTAAAGAATAAGGTTCAATGTTGATTGGGAAAATTTTACAGATTGGAGTAGGTTGATGTGCTGGCGTCTGTACATAATAGTATTACCCAGTTACTGGGTTGTGGAGGTGAAATAGGCAGTCGCTCTATATAAAATACTGGTATTTAGCTGCATTCGGTTAGACTGGAAGCCGACCCCAACATGGTTGGGAAAAGGCTAGGCAGATTGAAGGTACATAATAGCACAGTATAAAAAGATACAGTAGGACGATGCCTTTGATGTCGTGGTAAATGCAGACAACGTGTAGGCATTGTCACGACAGCTAGGGTTGTCCCAAATTAACAATATTTATTTTATTAATTTATTTTAGATCAACATGGGCATCATCATTATTATAAACAATAATTAACAATTATCAAAAAGATCGTTTTTTTGTGTACCAGCCACTCATCTATAAAACTGTAGGTATCTTTATAAATGGGCGACTGAGAAATATTAGATTTACTAGATTTATTTATTAGATTTTTGGTTTTTAGATTTACTGGATTTGAAATTTCTGTTGTTGAACTTAATTATATAAAAAATCCTCATCCTAATACAAAAAAAATATTGGGAAGCATGTACATGGTTTGGTATTGAATTCTATTTGACTCAAATGCTCAAACAATCAAGCTTAGGATCAATAGGCTTTAGGATCAAGCTCCTAATGCTATTATATGTTACAAAAGAGTAGTATTTAAAAAGTGGCCCGCTGGCTGGACGTTTGTCTAAGTAACGAATATCTTCTAAAGTATAGGTCACAGAAAGTCGAAATTTTGGATTTGTAAGGTACATAATAGTATCAAGCTCCTAATGCTATTGTATGATATAAAAGAGTAGTATTTAAAAAGTGGCCCGCTGGCTGGACGTTTGTCTAAGTAACGAATATCTTCTAAAGTATAGGTCACAGAAAGTCGAAATTTTGGATTTGTAAGGTACATAATAGGATCAAGCTTCTACTGCTATTGTATGATATAAAAGAGTAGTATTAAAAAAGTGGCCCGCTGGCTGGACGTTTGTCTAAGTAACGAATATCTCCTAAAGTATAGCTCACAGAAAGTCGAAATTTCGGATTTGTAAGGTACATAATATTTTCTAACTCCGAGCACTACTGGGCGATCTGAAAGTATAATAACAATAAAAATAATCATAAGGGGCCCGCTAGCTAGACACTTCATAGAAACGTCATTTAAACAAAAACTGTTGAGGTACAAAATATATCTTATTTATTTTCTATAGGTACAAAATAATGTCCTTATGTAAACCTATCACCTGTTGATAAATCTCGTTGGGGCCTGCCAGATAGACTCACACCGATTTGTCACTGAAGAACTCAGATGCTTTGGATACCTATATAAAAAAGATTATAGGTATAACAAAAAAAAAAAAGAATTAGAAAAATTTGTAACACGTTTTTATTAGCTTCTCTTTTATCTAACAATGTAATAAAATCATGGAAGTCAATTTTAACCTACTTCTAATTGTCGTATGCGTATCGAAATGACACTTTGTATAGGTAAGTATATATTTAGTTTCGATTACAATAGGTACCTACTATAATTTGGTGTCTTGGAGCTGATCTGTTGATGGAGCCAGGAAGTGAAAACTGGAACTCTTCAGTGACTAGTGTGGCTACGAGTAAACCCAGTGGCGTGCACTTCATACATGCAAATAAGCTCTGCCTAGAGTGCCCCTCAAAATGATAAATAACTATAACCAAAAAAAAAGCGGCCAAGTGCGAGTCGGACTCGCCCACGAAGGGTTCCGTAGCAGCTCAGCAAGTAACATAATATAAAAGTTCTTGTAGTTCGTTAAAGGTAAATTGCGGTTTACGATTTATGACGTATTAAAAAAAAAACTACTTACTAGATCTCGTTCAAACCAATTTTCGGTGGAAGTTTAAATGTCGGATGGCGAGTGGTAATCTGGGTCTTGAAGTGATACCTAACCCCCCCTTACTGTCTGAATGCACCCCAAATGGACGGGGGCGGAGATATGGGGGGGGGGGTCAAAACATATTTTTTTGCTTTGAAGTTTATACCCTATTTATATAGTAAAAAATGTTTGCCATCTGAAACACGCGGGCCGTTTTCGCACACAAGAATTTTGAAAAAAAAAAAAAAAAAAAATAATGTATGGGGGCTACAGCTCCAAAATTAGTAAGCCTATTTATTGGTACCAATACGTGTTGTAAAAAATGCCAATTTCTGAGAAATAACGCATCAAAGTCGCCAAAAAATCCTTTTTTGCGAGTTTCGGATGGCAAAAAATTTTTACTATATAAATAGGGTATAAACTTCAAAGCAAACTACTAACTTTTTCTATCCTAGGCTGGCGACGCCCTTGGCGGTGGGCGTCGCCAGCCTAGGATAGAAAAAGTATGATTTGAAGGTACAGTCAAGAGACAAGAGCACATGAAGCTTTACCATTGTAGTGTGACTCTTACCTCTACGGCGCGCAATGGGGCCGAAATCAACGCTGGTAGTCATTTGATTTTTAACTCTGCAGTCCCGATAGGAACTATGAAAAATAATAATTTCCATTTTCAATGTATGGATTCGAAACGGACCTAGCGGTCGTTTTTTCCCAAAACTATTCAGAACTTTACTAGAAGTGAAACCTAATAGGTATTTTGATTGGGCGTACAGCCCGATTCAAACTTTAATGGCGGCTCGGAACATGAGGCGAGTTTGAGAATTGGCTTTATATATACAGGGTGTGGCGTAAATAATGGATAACCCTGAAACTGTCGATCGGCCAGATTATTATCTATCATTTACCCCACTTATATCGCCATATGCCCATGGATGACCAAATTATTGATATTTTTGATATTTTAAATAAAAATCGTACTTACATTTACAAAATCAGCTGCCATTTCTACAATTGGTGACTTGTTCTCGTTTTGTTTTTTGTATATCACTCCTGAATATTTGTATTATTCGACCCGTATCAAATTTTTTCATTACAATCTAAGATAACATTGCAAAAATTACTTATTCTTAAATTTTAACATTTTTTCTACGGAATTATGCAAATTTGGGGCCCTGTATCGAAAAAAAAATGTACTACACTGCGGTGGCCCATTATTTTTAAAAATTGCCTATTTAAGGTGGATGCCTAGACAGGCCTCGCCATACATTTTTCAGATGATGTAATCTCCGTAAATAAACGGTTTCTGCAGAATAAAAGCAAGTATAATGAGACTTTATAATGTATTATGTTCGCACATCGCCAAAATTTTATAAAAAAAACAGTATTTTTAGGAGAATTAGACCCAATAAAAAACGAAAAATCTTTACGTGTGTGAGTGACCTGAATCGCGCCATCTAACAGAAATTTAAAGAACCACTGAGAAAGAGTTATTTGCTGTTGTGTTACGAGTTTACGTTCGGTAAATATTTATAATAGATGGCGTTGTTCGAAAATCGAACAAGCGCCAAGGTTACACGTCAGTCCATGCGTGATTAATTTATCTTGACAACTTGCGAATCGTTTCCAAAATTGTGTTTCTAGAAAGTTAGCGCCAGCGCGCGGGTTTGCCCGCGGGTTTTACATTTTATGATTGATAAAATGTTTTTTATTAGGGAATGAGAAAGAATGCTAAAAGTGAAAAAAAATATCTGCGATCTGCATTTGGTTCACACAGATACAATACTAATGTAATTATTGTAATATCTACTTTAAATATAAAGTACCTAAAGATTTAAAAATCTTTCTACTGTATGTAGGTAAGTAGGTACTGATAATACATTTTCTGACACGGTTAGGTACTAATTCATTGGTTTGGGTTGAATAAAATCAGAGAATAGAAGTTCATGTAAACTTAGGGTATACCTAAATCAGGCGATCAGCGTAGGCAAATTTACCTATTTTTTTTCTAATTACCTACCTACGCAATGGTGACACGTATAAAGAAAACGCTCTTTTCTTGCTAATACTTTTAATCCAGACAACTGTACAATGTCACAATCAAACGAAGACTGACTATGCATTACATTTTACCATTTAAAACGACTTTTGACCCCACCCAGAAATAACGATAATATCATAACCGTTATTTCTAAGTGTTGTCAAAGTAAAATAATACATTCAGTTGCCATAATGAAAATACATTTAAAAGTTTCTTACAATATTAATCATTTGTGCTTTGATAGTGTTGCCACAGTGGATATTATAAATCGATATTAAAATATACTTATTATTTTCAAATTAAATTAAAGAAATCACGACACTCGGCCATCCGACGGCGTGCTAACTCCGAAGCACGCATAATCACGACACTGAGGCAATACATCAAATAACAAATATAAGTAGCTATACAAAAATATATAATCAAGATATACCTGCCCTGAGAACGTTACCAATTAATAAATGTAAAATGTTTGATTGGCTCTCAGACGTTTTTATTTCGTCAATGAATTTTTAAATCATACGTTTTCATAATGTAATTAAAATCTTATTAATGAAATTAGTACAGTAGTTCTGAAGGCCAATTCTCGTACATAAAAAACGTTCACACCCAAGTCGCAATCTGTCAAACTTGTCGAAAATGTTGGTAAATTGATTGTAGTTTTGACAGATGGCGAATGAGAATACGAACGTTCCCAAAAATTACGGGAATTGCTCCTCAGGTGTATAACAAGTTACCTAATTCATTTAAGGAACTTCCCATCCCCATGTTCAAGAAAAAGCTGTCAAGTTGGCTATTAGATCATTGCTTTTATGACATTGGCGAATATATGGACTATTGTAAAACTAAGATAACATAGACTTAACTTTTATGACATTGGCGAATTTATGGAATATTGTAAAAATCCAAGATGACATTCACTTAATTTTGACATTTTAAAGTAACGATTACCTAATTTTAATAATACTAATTCATATTGGACTTATCTACTGTAAATTGCAAATCTTATAATTAATTTTGTACTTAGTTAAGAATGACAAGTAAATATTTGTACACCATAAATTTTGTGGTAAAATGTATAGAACTAACAAAAATATTATTAACACCATACTATGTAAAATTACATTCTTACAAATAAATAAATTCTAATTCTAATTCTGCTTTGACATTATTATAAATTCTTGGACATTGTAATTTTTATTTTGACATTCTCATTTATTCTTTGTTCCTTCTGATTTGCATGTAACTAGCATATCATTTAATATTTCTACACCAGCAATGTTAGTATATGTGAAACAGTAATTCATGTAAGACCTAATGTACCATGTACTCAGAAATAAATAAATACAATACAATATACTATACATTCAATGCATAAGTACCTAACCTACCTATATACCTGATTAAAGAAACGAGTATGCACTTCACATCACTTCACTAGTATAAATCCTCTTGACCGCATCTCGGCCACGAGGCGGCCGATCTCAACAGAAGCCAGCCACGGGGCATCCAATCTCAACAGAGACCAGTCAAGCACGCAGGAGGCATAGTGTGTGCGCAAACAGATGCACTCTCTGCTCTCCTACAGTTCGACGGAACAGCAACCCGACGCAACCGGGTAGGGATCAGGCGCAGGACCACCATTTCACGTGCTTTGCGAGGCACAGGGCGTCCAACGTCCAATCGCCAGGCCGCTACCAAGTAATTCCTAGTGGAAAAATCAAACAACACCCTGCCCAAACTGGGAATCGAACCCAGGACCCCACGCTCAGCAGCCGCGCTCGCAGCACGAAACCGACGGGGTTGAAACTAATGTTAACAACTATTATATAAATAAATAGCAATTCGTGTTAACCGGTATTTGTCAGATTCTAGATTATAATTATTAAAGTCGGACAAATCAATACCGAACCAGAGGATTTTTCTATTCCTAACGATTTGATGTGGATCCACGGTGACCACCTTTTAACTCTGGCATATTTATTACTTTTGCCATCTTTTTGGAATTAGTTTCAGTACTTTTTTTTTTATTTACTAAACATATTCTTTTATAATTAATTATCTTAAACGGTTTGATTTTTGTATATTTAACCGAATTGATAAATGATTCAAATATAATTTATTAGCATTAAACAAGATTTTATTAGAGGCTTTAATTCTTATATTTCGTCAATATTTTAAAAAAATGGGTGGGACTAAACCTACCTACATATTAGGCTCATTATTCTGGAAGTTCTTTTCAGACGACCCTTTAAACCTAATGTCGAATAAACAATTCTGATGCACTTTATTATTGTCGCGATAATGGCACTGAGGATGATAGCCCATCGTACTTTAACCGGTTGCTGGTCCAAGATGCGTTCGTTTTTGCCAAACTTTTGAGTAGACAAGGTCGTCAGAATCGTCTGGTTGAACCTTTAGGCTTGGCAATTTGCTCGAGGACAAGCAACTGCGTTTAGTACATTTTTTAACCTCCCTAGCACAAAGTCTTTAATCTATTTCGAGGTGAAAACTTTGCCATGATCTGAAATGAAAATTATTCTAGTCGATGCTTGTAAATTTTTGAGAATTATGAATTGGTCTAACAATGAGATATTTTGTAAATGCATCAATAAATCGTCAATTTTTGTTTTTCTAATTACATAAAATTTATTTGAAACTATTGGCGACAAGGTAAATAGCCGGAAATGTCATAAAGATAGACTCCAGTTGCCACCAATAAAATTAAAAATTATTTATGATAAATGTCTACTGCATGTCTGTTATAATATCTATCCATTGACCGAATTCTTTTCAAGATTGACCTTGTTCAAAAAAATCTATTTAAACTTTTACTGTATAAACAATATTACACTCATAAGGAATATTTAGAGAATAAGTCAATGGAACCTAATGTAAATTTGTAATAATTATAACGACTTGAATTGACATGAAATGTAATTGCACGCCATCATGGCAGAATATGCTGAAACTAAAATTATTGCTATCTATTGTACCCTATTCTAACAAATATTTTTGATTCGATTTGATTTGACTATGGATAAAGTATAGACAAACGGTTAAAAATGGTCTAATTCAAATTCAAATTCAAAAGTCATTTATTCAAACTAGGCTGAGAATCAGCACTTTTCGAACGTCAAAAGGTCTAAGTATATGGCATGGAAATATGATGCAAAATTGCCCATTACGCGTTCTTGGCGTATTATCTTTGCTATATGCACAATCTATACAAGCCACATAATTATTAATTTTTTTATTTTATTTATCGTCTATATTTAAGAAACCATTATTGTCTTTGAATTCGTTCAATAATTATGGTTTGTGTCAAACCGAAATGGCCCAAATCGTTATGATTTTTAATCACAAAGTTATTGGAACGTCTATACAATGATCTGCGTTTAGGTTTCAAAAATAAAAAGATTAAGAGTAAGAACCCCAAACAGCTGGCATTTGTATGTAGCCCAGTATCTAATACATACATTGTAAGCAAGGGCTTGTTGTGCAACTATTCATTGCGCTTTAATTTGTGCAACTAACCTCACTCGGTCTGAGCAAGACATTTCCTATTCTTGGCAAAAAGTTTATAGGGCTTTTCGAAAGTGAACTGATTAATGTCTTAGCCGTTTTTAATATCAGATTTGTTGAGATCCAATTCTTGAGTAATGATAAAATCTTTACTGATAGACAAGGTTTTAGTTTCTGTAGCGGGATTTACACTCGCAATTAAAGTATCTGGTAAGGAGTTTTGAAAGGACTGCTGTAAAAGAAGTTACAATTATGTAACTGCTTTACTATGAATTATTTTATAACAGCCTTGATGTAAGTGATATTTTTGATTTGGATTTATCCGTGTACTTCTAGTCAATATAATATCGCCCGAGTAATGCTCTTTAGCATTGACTCCTACTACACCAAACCCTATCTATGGTCGTCTCTACATCAACATAATTATAGACCAATTGATAGTTCCAATCGATTCCAAGTCACTTTATTTAAAGGGTATATAAAAACAATATCTTATTATCCTTCATAACAGTAGTTCGATATAATGCTGACCTATTAACACTAATTTGGTTTCAATATCATCAACTCTGAAATTTCGGTTTGGTAATAGAACTCGCAAACCGTTTCATGATTGGCAGATCTTTAAAAAGAACAATGGTGATATCTTAGTTGAAAGTTTTGAAACATCTGAAAAGTGACTAGTTTTTCAGTGTTCTTCCTTACATAAGAATATTGCAAAAAAAACTAGAAAATATATAAAATGTAATCGCAATTTTGAACTAGGATTTGAGTTGTTGTCATTGACAATCGTTAACAGTTTACAACTCTTGACCAGATGATTGCTTTCTGTCTTGTGTTATTCAAAAATTCAATTGAATTAACCTCCGCTTTCTCTAACAAAAATGTTGCCAAAACAAGTTAAAAAAATATGACGCAGTTCTATGTAAGTAAGATAGTTTTCATTTAAAGACGCAGTGATCTTTCTTCAAGACAGTTCTTTTGTTTTCGAGCATTACATAATTTATACAATCTACTGCCTTTCGGCCATCAATTTCATGACGTACTAACAGCACACATACATGGCTGCATAGAACTACACAAGTGCCTATGTTAAACTTTGAACTACAGCTAACCTCCGTAGCTGCATAAGATCACATAACTGCCTATGTTAAATTCTGAACTACAGATCACCTATATGGCTGCATACGATCACATAAGTGCCTATGTTAAACTCTGAACTACAACTAACCTCCATAGCTGCATAGGATCACGTAACTGACTACGTTAAGCTTCAAACTACAGCTTATCTACATGGCTGCATATAATCACATAAGTATCTGCGTTAAGCTTTGAACTAGTGTCTACGTTAAGCTTTAAACTAAAGCTCACCTACATGGCTGCATAGTATCACATAAGTATCCACATAAAATTCTGAACTACAGTTCACCTACGCGGCTGTTATAAATGACTAAACTCGTACATTTTTATCTTTAAGCTCTGAACTGTAGCACGCCTACTAGGCTGTTATAAACTATACGCATACATCTCCATAAAGCTCGCCTACATGGCTGAACTAGAGTGTAAGCCGCATAGAACTCTAAACTATACTCGTACATCTTTATCTTTAAACTCTGAACTACAGCACGCCTACGCGGCTGTTATAAACTATACGCATACATCTCCATAAAGCTCGCCTACGTGGCTGAACTAGAGTGTAAGCCGCATAGAACTATCTAGACTATACTCGTACATCACAGGTCGCCTGAACGGCTAAACCAAAGTGCACGCCGTACAGGAGTCTACACTATACTCGTACATCACAGGTCGCCTGAACGGCTAAACCAAAGTGCACGCCGTATAGGGGTCTACACACTATACTCGTACATCACAGGTTGCCTGAACGGCTAAACCAAAGTGCACGCCGTACAGGAGTCTACACTATACTCGTACATCACAGGTCGCTTGAACGGCTAAACCAAAGTGCACGCCGTACAGGAGTCTACACTATACTCGTACATCACAGGTCGCCTGAACGGCTAAACCAAAGTGCACGCCGTATAGGGGTCTACACACTATACTCGTACATCACAGGTTGCCTGAACGGCTAAACCAAAGTGCACGCCGTACAGGAGTCTACACTATACTCGTACATCACAGGTCGCCTGAACGGCTAAACCAAAGTGCACGCCGTATAGGGGTCTACACACTATACTCGTACATCACAGGTTGCCTGAACGGCTAAACCAAAGTGCACGCCGTACAGGAGTCTACACTATACTCGTACATCACAGGTCGCCTGAACAGCTAAACCAAAGTGCACGCCGTATAGGGGTCTACACTATACTCGTACATCACAGGTCGCCTGAACGGCTAAACCAAAGTGCACGCCGTATAGGGGTCTACACTATACTCGTACATCACAGGTCGCCGACACGGCTAAACCATTGTGCACGCCGCATAGGAATCTACACTATACTCGTACATCACAGGTCGCCCACACGGCTAAACCATTGTGCACGCCGCATAGGAATCTACACTATACTCGTACATCACAGGTCGCCCACACGGCTAAACCAATGTGCACGCCGCATAGGAATCTACACTATACTCGTACATCACAGGTCGCCCACACGGCTAAACCATTGTGCACGCCGCATAGGAATCTACACTATACTCGTACATCACAGGTTGCCTACACGGCTGAACCAAAGTGCACGCCGCATAGGATACTCGTACATCACAGGTCGCCCACACGGCTAAACCACAGTGCACGCAGCATAGGATACTCGTACATCACAGGTCGCCCACACGGCTAAACCACAGTGCACGCAGCATGAGGTCTACACTATACTCGTACATCTCTGAACAGCTCACTTACATGGCTGAACCCGAGTGCACGCCGCATAGGAGACAATATATATTTTATTATATAATAAATAGCTCATGCAGTCATTAGTCATAACCGCAATAAACAAAATCTAAGCTGCTGTTTAAACAAACCAACAAACAAACCATAACCAAGCCAGCATACCACCGTACCATCAACAAACTATAAAGCTGCTCAGAAAATTCAGTGAACGGAGCAGACTTAAAATACTATTTAGATAATATTCAAAGCGAAATCTCGTGGCGGAATTCCCAACATTCACTTGCAAAATTTCTAATTTATTTATTTTCCTGGTTGTCCAATGCAATGATAGCTCTATCGAGGAGTTGCCTCGACCAAGAGTATCACATTGCACTGGTTCAACTATTTTACTTATTGTTTATAATGAGTCCAACGCAAAGATAACCCTATCGAGGAGTTGCCTCGACCAAAGGTAGCACGTGCATCGGCCCAACTATTTACTCATTATATTATTAATAAATTAGTCCAACGCAATGATAACCTTATCGAGGAGTTGCCTCGACCAAAGGTAGCACGTGCATCAGCCCAATTACTTTTAACTATGATTTAAATATTAACCATCTGGGAAATACGCCACAATGATTGCTACCGAATCATGAGACTACAAACTTACAGTACTCATTGCTCACTGAACATAACTGGGACAAAAAGAATTAATAATGTTAAGAATTCATAAAACTACTTACGATTTCACCAACATATAGCTCGTGGTTCTTGTCACTTCTGACTTATAAAGAAAACGCTCTTTTCTTGCTAATACTTTTAATCCAGACAACTGTACAATGTCACAATCAAACGAAGACTGACTATGCATTACATTTTACCATTTAAAACGACTTTTGACCCCACCCAGAAATAACGATAATATCATAACCGTTATTTCTAAGTGTTGTCAAAGTAAAATAATACATTCAGTTGCCATAATGAAAATACATTTAAAAGTTTCTTACAATATTAATCATTTGTGCTTTGATAGTGTTGCCACAGTGGATATTATAAATCGATATTAAAATATACTTATTATTTTCAAATTAAATTAAAGAAATCACGACACACGTAAGGTACTACTTACATCTATTGATTGAATCATATTTAATTTATGTGAAACCATCAAGATAAGTGAATACACAGACAAACCACATTGATTTTTCATAACAATTGCACATTTTAGTATTATTAGCACATGTCAATGTGCGTAGAGATAAATTGGTCTTGCCATCTAAGAAATTTACCAAGAAAAAGGGGAAATAAAACATAGGGCAGTATTTTAGTAGTAAGTTGTAGGATGTTCTGATACGACAAGTCGCGGGCTCGAACTCACTGGTGGGCGCGGCCAAAAAGCACGCTATCTCATCTGGCATCGTGTGCGACAGAGATAGTATCAGTGATGGATGAGCAGTTAGACGCTAGTCTAGCCGCACGTCTAGTTAGCGCGCACACAAACACCGTTCCGAACTGAAACGATGTTATACGAAGCACACAATAGTGCACCGCCGCGGCGCCGCCGCCACAGAGTACTTTATAAGATACCGCCGCAGCCCCTTTGTCGCTCGCCGCCGCGCCGACGAGAATTATAGATATGTACCTATGTGTAATTGTTATAGTTGACTACATTTTAGTGTTCACGACTGTTTGTGATATTTTTGCTTGTATACTAACCTTCATACAAGCAAAATTATCACAAACAGTCGAGGTAATTATTACATTAGGTACCTACTAAGCAGAATGCAAATGTGACGAAACTGTTTTGTTTTTGATAAGATTTAAAAAAAAAAATCCAAAGATAAAATAGGATTAAAAAAAACGACAGATAGATTATAGACTAACCAGGTGCGAACTTAGACCCTCTGATTTCGCAAGTGCCACATTACACCGCTCGACCACGGAAGCTATGAGGACAATGATTAAAACAGCAAACCTATTCGCAATATTTTTGCGCGTATCAGATTTTCGACGCTCTGCTTAGCGCCGAGAGTTGAATATCCAACAGAGCGCATTCAGCGCGTATCCCAGTGCGTCAAGAAAATACACTGTTGGATATTCAACTCTCGACGCTAAGCAGAGTGTCGAAAATCCAATCGCGAACGTCGCGTCGGCTTACGAAGACGCTATCACGCAGCTCGAACGAAAGCGCGAGGCGAAGCTACCTCATAATCAGCTGCTGCCAATTTGTTGATTTAGTAATCTATAGATAGGTACTATACTAGGTTTATCTAAAAATACTAATATTATAAAGCTGTACAGTTTATTAGTTTGATGTTTGAATGCGCTAATCTCACAAACTAGGTAGGTACCTACCAGTTTAATCATTTTTTTGTAGCCTTTGGTAATGTTTTAGGCTATAAAACATCACACTGCTGCTCATGGGAGCCGAGCAGTAGGATAGGTTCCTACGGGAACGCGGGTAAAAGCGTGGGGAACAGTTGGTATAAGTATGTACCTACCTACATATAGTACATACCTAAATACGTTATCAATAGAATAAAGTTTTACCCGACTGCCAGAGGAGGCTTACCTATATATATATTTTTTTTCATATCGTTGTAATAGGTATTGATTTACGATTTAAAATGTTATAAGTACCTACATAAACCTTTATAATACATATACAGTAGCTTCTGCCCGCGACTTCGTCCGTGTGAAATTTCGGCCCCCGACCCACCGCATCGCATCCTATCGCCCCGCCCGAGCTTTTACTTCGTTTTCGCTTAGCGTTCTTTCTGACTTTTTTCTTTTTGCTCGGCTCCTAAGGGTTGTAGCGTGATGTTAGCGTGTTGTTGCGTGGTGGCCTACAGTCTTTCTCAAGAATGGAGCTAACCAATGTCCAGATAGAGATAGGTACCTACTAAATACCTACTACTCGAGTACTCCCCCCCATTTCCACGACCACAAAATAAAAGCCATAGCGCGCCGTCGTCGGCGTCGGTAAAGAGTGGGAATGCAAAGAGCGTACGTCTGCTCTTGCCTACATAGGGTACCTACCAACGTACCTACACAACGCGGCAACGCCGCGCCGCGCCGGTCGCTAAAACGCCTGCTACACGGTCGCCTACCGCGACCCGACAGAGGTGACCTTGGTTGTTTACAACCGTGAAGATGATGTTTATACGACCAAACGTTGAAACAACTTTGCGGGTCGCTAACCAAGGTCACCTCTGTCAGGGACGTGGTTGGCAACCGTGTAGCAGGCACTTTAGCCTCAAGCAAGTCGTGGCCGAGCAGTAAGGTAGAAAATGTAGGTACCTAAGTAGGTATTGGCCAAAAGAAGATATAATTATATTATAATTTATAACAGAAAATATGCTCGAGGAGGTAGGTACCTACGAAAATAGATTACGTATAATAAATTGTACAGACGCCAGCACATCAAGTTACTACAATCTGTCAAATTTCTTTAATAGATTTTCAACTTTATGGCTAAAGAATAAGGTTCAATGTTGATTGAGAAAATTTGACAGATTGGAGTAGGTTGGTGTGCTGGCGTCTGTTACACAACACAACACATTTTTGTAAACGATTCCGACTAATCAGTTTCATTTTGACAGTTCAATAATATTCATTGCGTTATTTACGTTGTTGAGCAGATCTTTTTCCGAACATAGGAAGCAATGGATTAGTAATATGTTTCAAAACTATTCAAATTTTGATTGATCGTGTATTACGTAATTACGGTACTGTTCTTCAATCTTCTGAGGAGCTCGTGGCTAAGTAATAACAAGCCGCACGGGTCCATTCATCAGGTTAAGCTACGCTTGCCGGGGTTAGTCAGTGGATGGGTGACCATCTTTACATACCGAGACTCCGTGCCTCGGAAAGCACGTAAGCCGTTGGTCCCGGCTGTCATTTGTGGATCTTTGACAGTCGTTACGAGTCGTCAGAAGCCCGAAAGTCTGACATCAGTCTTACCAAGGGGTATCGGTACCGAGGTCAAATAGGCAGTCGCTCCATGTAAAATACTGGTATTCAGCTGCATCCGGTTAGACTGGAAGCCGACCCCAAGATAGTTGGGAAAAGGCTAGGAAGATTGATTGGTAGGTAGGTACTGTTCTTCAATCAACCAACACAAATTCACTGACACAGCGTCCACTCAAACCAAAAATTTTATTCTAATTTCAAACGATACCTACGATAATTTTCTCAGGGCGAAGTCAAACAGATAAAGTAGGTAAAAGTGGAAACACTACAACACGCACGTGTGTGCCTGAATCAAACGAAAGAGCTTCAGGCGTGCGTGTGACATTTCGTGCATGTGTGCGCGAGCGTCACCCTCCGCACCGCGCCACCCGCGCCGGGGGAACATTATTGAGTGAAACGCACAATAGTTTATAGTAAAACGAGCGCGTCAAAAATTACGAAAAGGCCTTTGGAAAAAAATCCTCTAGTAATTTAAAGTATGCTTAATTAGTAAATTAATATTTGTTTTCAGTTTTTGCTATAATGTAAGGATATTAATCTTATAAATAATTTGGTCCAGGGACATTTTAATTTCCAACCATTTTTGAATAAAACGACATCTAGTGGAGTCGGAAGTTACTACTATTTACTTTGCATGTGTGTGTAAAGAGTAAATTCATGAGGCTAAATCATTATTTTGATCTAATCTTTGTATGATACCAGTTAACAAGCACAGTGATGATCTAAAAAAATCAAGTTAATGCCCTAGGTTTCGCACATAATAAAGTTGTTTATTAAAAATTTCTATGTTAGGTGTAAAAATTGAAAATGTTCGAAATTGTGGATGTGTCGCCATCTATCGACAAAATGGCAGTGAGATCATCTAGGCTTTCGCCTTAATGCAGATTCTAAAATGGTACAACAATAACCAGTATCTTGGTATAGTACAAAGTTATTGCTGTTTGAATTGATATGGGTCTTCATTTTGAAAATAACAACTAAGTTTAAATTTACACAACCTGCATAACTGGCAACTGGAAAATCCGATTTTAATAAGACAAGATCGATCACAACACCAGTTCAAAATTAATTTATGGACTGGTATCATAAACGGTCAAATTGTTGGACCATTTGAACTACCACCGACGCTGACTGGAGAAACTTATTTGAATTTTTTACAAAATGATTTGCCTGTGTTGTTGGAGGACGTACCCCCCGAAGTGCGCGAAACCATGTGGCTTCAAAACGACGGATGCCCCGCACATTATGCGGTAAGAGTACGAGAGCATCTTAACGAAACCTATCCAGAGAGGTGGATAGGACGTCTAGGGCCAATACTGTGGCCACCTCGCTCGCCAGATTTAAACCCATTGGACTTTTTTTACTGGGGCTGCTTAAAGGAGATGGTTTATAAAGAAGAAATCACTTCAGTTGAACAGCTGCGACAACGCATACGTTCGGCTGCTGACGAAATATCGTCGTCAGGATTTGCGCGCCGATTGAAACGGTCCTTTATAAGAAGGTGTAGAGCGTGCATAGCAGCTGAAGGAGCCCACTTCGAACATTTTGTATAATTTTTTTTCAATAAATTTAATTAATTACTAATGTGTTTTATTGTGTCAACAAACCCATAATGATAAAATTTTAAGTAAATTCTCATTCTCTTTAAGTCTAAAATTAGTTAAAGCAGTGATAAAGTAACTTAATTTAAAAAATCAAAATTGTATGAAAATTCTCCTTTAGGATTCGAATAGCAATAACTTTGTACTATATCAAGATACTGGTTATTGTTGTACCATTTTAGAATCTGCATTAAATAGGCAATTTTTGAAAATAATGGGCAACCACAGTGTAGCACACTTTTTTTTCGATACAGGGCCCCAAAGTTGCATAATTCCGTAGAAAAAATGTTAAAATTTAAGAATAAGTAATTTTTGCAATGTTATCTTAGATTGTAATAAAAAAACTTGATACTGGTCTGATAATACAAATATTCAGGAGTAACATACAAAAAACAAAACGAGAACAAGTCACCAATTGTAGAAATGGCAGCTGATTTTGTAAGAGTAAGTACGATTTTTATTTAAAATATCTTAAATATCAATAATTTGGTCATCCATGGGCATATGGCGATATAAGTGGGGTAAATGATAGATAATAATCTGGCCGACCGACAGTTTCAGGGTTATCCATTATTTACGCCACACCCTGTATATGTTTTTAAATCTCTAGGGCCCCCCTCTCTCTGCCTCCCCTTGGCGACGCCCATGGCTACCGCATTTTCATCCGGTTGCCTCTCCAAATTTTTTTATGTTTTGCCGTGCGGTAAGAGTTGGGTAGGGTAGGTAGTCGGTGGGCCACCGACCGAAACAAACTGGAACGTTTTATTTTAATTTTAGCCGTACATACCTCTCTGAAATGTCTGTGCACGCCACTGAGTAAACCCCTAGGTTTTGGGCTCATATATGATTCGTTTTAACGAGTTCCCACTACTTGCGGATTATAATGAATCAATAAAAATATTTTTTTTGTCTTGGCACAAGTATCTTTTACTGAATACCCTTCTATTGTTAAATGTTTAAAAGCAGCCTCTATTTTATGCGTGAAATTCTACTTCGGAAAAGATAGATATTTAGAATATTAAGCTTTGATTTTTTAAAATTAATATGTATATTATCATGCATCTACAAGGTAAATCTAAAACATTATTGAGCCTTAAGGACAAACTGTTCGAGGTTCACAGATATTTTAATTTATAAAATTGAAAAATAAAGTTTCTTCATTAAACTAGGTGAATCAAAACTTATACTACTTAGTAAACACAATCTGATATCTAGTATTCTTTCAGATGTCCAGGCCTATGCTGGAAGGTCTTGTAGCAAGAAACACTCTTAACACAATACGCTTGAAAGCATTAAAAAGACAACACCAGGAAATGATGTCAAAGTTAGAAAATATGTCTTGTAATGTTTAAGATCTACTCTTCATTTAATGATGGTTGCTGATGCTGAATTATTTGAATGTATTTTTATTTTATTTCGATAATTGATGGATGAACAAGTAATTAATGATGTTTGAATGTTCAATTATTCAATCATCATAAAATGAACAGAGTATAAAAATACTAATTTACCATTTATAATTATATAATAAATAACTGGTTATGAAAAATGATATTTTTTCTGTTTACATCTAAGGGTTGAATTTGTTAGGTTAACTCATTCTGATCAATCATTTCGAAACCATCAGATGAGTCTATACTTGATAGTCGGTTCCTTTTAGGTTCAGTTGATTCCGTTTGCATCATATTTGCAACTGCTCCAGTAATATTCCAGAATGCATTATATGCAGCGCTGCTCCAGGTTGCTGCTGGTTCTACTACCTCTAAAGTAGATTTAATTTTCATCTGCTCTTTTTGTTGATCTAAAACAATAAAAATAATGCAATATAACAAAAATTCAAATCTATTTAGTTTTAATTTATCTGGCATTCCGTTTGGAACTTCCTTTTAATTGTTATGAAATAAATATTAGTAGTATTTGTTTCAAAACATGCTGAAATTGTGTCAGTATCTTACAGTTTTGCATTTTCTTCATCTACAAAATAATCACTCATAGAACTTGCCTAGAGGTATATATTCATCTTCACTGGTGTCAGAAGAATCTACATCTTTTTCGAGAGTTTGCATTTTTTCCATGGAGAAATTTGTAACTAATGAACTGCTGTTGTCAGAGCTGTCACTGCACTCAGCCAGTGGAACATCTTCAGGTTTCCAATAATCTATTAATCAATATAATTTATTAAGTTGTGCTTCTGCAAAAAATTCTATCATGCTAAACAGGAATTGCTAAAGATGAAAATGTGTTAAGTTAACTAAGTATACAGGGTGGCAGGGACATCGACGCGAAGCCGGTTACCATGGATTCAGTATATGATTCGGAACCCCCTTGCGCTGAAATTTTTCGTCGGTTATTTAAAAAAAAATCAGCTGTTTCATAGAAAAGTGCAATACCTACGCGGTCAAAATGTATGGAACAGCAGATTTAAAAAAAAATAACCGACGATAAATTTCAACGCAGGGGGCTTCAGAATCATGTACTGAATCCATGGTAACCGGCTTCGCGTGGATATCCCTGTATGTGAAACAATAATTTATTCATATTTTATTTTACCCCAAAATGTTTTTATGATACAATCACTACTACTGTATACAATCATGAAAATAAATATGAACGATACTGGTTCAAAGATATTATTATTTAAATAATAGCTATGTACTGGATACTGTTTGGATCCCGTGAGTAACATTAAATCTTATCATGAGTGGTTTTCTTTCCTGACAACTTAAGTGGCATTTCTTCTCTTTTGTGCGTAAAAACAGTCATCAGCATGATTATTTTATTATTAATGACGTTGTAATAATTTAACCAAGGATGAGGGGTCATGTAAGTACTAACCATAAATTTGTTTCTCTTCTATACTTGGAACAGGATCAGGTTCAATGGACAGTAATTTTATGTTAACTTCAGATACTTCCGGTATAAGACCTTCCAATTCAAAGTCAGATTCTGAAAAAAATAATATATATATTGTAACAAAGTTTAAATTAAGTATCTTTCGTAATTAATAAATAAGGATAAATTTATTTACCTAAGTCTTGTCTCATATTCTTGCATAATTTAATTACAGGTAATATCACTTTGTAAAAAATACATATAAACATTAGCAATAAGTAGGTTAGTAGATAGCCATTAATATAGTTCCCAGTAAGAAAAACTATTATCAGGTTGATATTGATTAATAGGAAAGCCTGGAACAGAAAAAAATATGTTCAACAAAAAATGTAATTGATGGAAATTTTCTGTAATTTCTACAATAAATAAAATATTGTTTCATCAGAATAAGTAACATAAAATAAATCATGGAGTTCGGGTGTGGTATTGCGATTTCAAAGACTGACAGTAAGTTCAGCAACAAGTTTTAATCATAATTATCATAATCTAAATATATAAAAATCAATGCCACTTTTCGTTGTAATTTTATAACTCGAGAACGGCTTGGCTGATTTTGGTCTTGAAATGTTTGTCGTAGTCCAGGGAAGGTTTATAGGGTAGGTAGCCTCAGATAAGTACTTAGTGCTACCCGTGCGAAGCCGGGACGGGCAGCTAGTATATTTAAATATTGTTGCTAATACAGCGTGACGCAACGGACTTGGTTATCGTTTTCGCCGGAGCCTACTTGCCTGAGGCGAAGGAGCCGCTCCCCTACGACCTCGCCAGCCTCGTTAGCAATTGCGAGAGGAGTGGGTTTGAGGTCGTCGTTGGGGCCGACACCAACGGTGACCACCCATTGTGGGCCGCGGACACGCAAAACGAAAGGGGGTGGCTTGGGTAATATTATTTATTCACAAGTTACCTATCCCTACTAGACATTGGTTCTGTCTGAACTGAACCAACATTGGTAACCAGACAGACGAAGCCGGCTGAATCAGATCCAGGGGAACTACAGGAGGGCGAAGATTCTGCTGTAACATTTAATCTTGCCAACAAGCAAACAGGGCAAGGAAAATACTACGGATAGACCATGGTGAGTGCAGACAGGCCAAAGACGCACATCCTATAGTTGACGGCCGCTTCAAAAAACAACAACTGCGTATACTACTGCGTGCCATCGAAGAACTTCATAACTATACACCGTAAGGACTATTTCTGCTTTCAGCGCTCGGCGGCTAAAGAACCGGGGCGGTAACATATGTGGTCATCGTGTTCACGGAATTTTGTTTTTAAACTGCTTAGGAATATGAAGTTCTTCGATAGTATAGTACACACCAAGGGAATGCAATTTCGGATCTCGCGAGATCTCGAGACATTTTGAGATTCTAACTCGCGGGAAGAAATCTCGTTCGAGACTAAACCCGCGTGACTTGGCACAATATGCTTCTTCAGGAGCCATTTTCAAAAGAGTAATGAATGGATTTATAGTGTGCGTAATGCGTGTGTATATGAGGAGCTCGTGGCTAAGTAATAACAAGCCGCACTGGTCGATCCATCAGGTTAAGCTACGCTTGCCGGGGTTGGTCAGTGGATGGGTGACCATCTTTACATACCGAGACTCCTCCGTGCCTCGGAAAGCACGTTAAGCCGTTGGTCCCGGGTGTCATTTGTGGATCTTTGACAGTCGTTACGAGTCGTCAGAAGCCCGAAAGTCTGACACCAGTCTTACCAAGGAGTATCGTATTACCCAGTTACTGGGTTGTGGAGGTCAGATAGGCAGTCGCTCCATGTAAAATACTGGTATTCAGCTGCATCCGGTTAGACTGGAAGCCGACCCCAAGATAGTTGGGAAAAAGGCTAGGAAGATTGATTGTAATGCGTGTGTATAAATAAACGTTATTTTGTTTGTTTAGAGATTCAATTAATGTTGTATTCATCATTTCAGCCGAAAGACGTCCACTGCTGGGCATAGGCTTCCCCCCAAGCACCGCTTAAGGTCATCGCTCATTATAGCAGCACGGCTCCGACACGGCAAATAACTTGTCAATCAAGTTAGGACTAGTCAAATGTATTAAAGTCTATTTTACGATGGCTAAACAAAATAGTGGACGGCTCACCGGCAGCGAGCGGCCCGCGAGCCGTCACCCGTCGGGCCGACAGCGCGCTTCAAGCGAGGAGCCCGCTCGCCGGCGCCTCACCGTCCGCGGGGTGACGCCTCGCCGTAAGCGCGGTGACACCTCGCCGGCCGCACGGTGACGCCTTGCTTGTGAATAAACAATAAACTGTTACCTTGCCGCATGCCGGTGGCGTGCCGGCAGCGAGCGGTCGCCTTGCTGACGGCGCGTTGATGACTAGATTTTCGAGGCGGTGCCGGGGCGCTACCGTGCTGGAGCGCTGCTGTTATAATGGGCGATGGACCTTTATTCGACCGGTTCTGTGCTTCCCGCATCCTGCGGATTCCTGCGCCTTCACAAGATCATCGGTCCACCTTGTGGGGCCTTTCAACGCTACGTCTTCCGGTACGCGGTCGCCACTCCATAACCATCTGTTCTTCATCAAAATATTACACCAATACACTAAGTAGGTAGTTTTCATTGAGCCCGCATCACGCATGGAGGAACACAAGACAGCTGGTGTTTCTAAACTGCTGTTTCTAATGATTATAAATCTGTAAAGCCATATTTGTTACGGTCGCAAATCATATTTTAATCAAGATACAACCTGACACTGAACTGCAAATTGCAAAAACCGTAAGAAAATTCGAGTTTCGTGGGCTACTTTGGCGCATCCCCCTTAAACAAACCCTTTTTACAGTCCGTTCTATCTTCTATAATTACGTAAATCAATAATAATTTCGCGAGCTCTTAAGTCGATTGATAGATTCGCTGCTGTCCAACAATTTCACAGCCAGAGGATTTAGGTGGATGGCTAGACGATCAGCATAACGCTTTTTATGTCTATTAATTTCCTCAAGAATAGTAGGACTGTTGAGATAATCATGGATTTCTTCATTCCGTGTGAACCATGTTATTAGGGCATGCAATACCGGTTTACCGTTTTACCGGTAAACCGCCTATTTTGACGGTTAGAAATTTACAGGTAAAAATAAATGAAACCGGTAATTTACCGGTTTTTTATTTTGTCCATTAATATTTCTAAGGACAAAATTTTCATGTAAATGGTTCACAGTTTTGACGTTTACGTTTGTGACGTATGACAAGATTTCTTTATTTTGTCTTTGTTTTTTGCTTGTGTTCAACGATGTTGGGTGTTGTATTTGTTACAATCTAGGTACGAAGCAACGGTAAGTTAAATTTATTAATTTAAATAAAAAGCTTATTATCACAAAGATTTTTTGATACTAGTCATCGATTTATGGTGTTAGACATGAACAATCATGTCTAACACAAGACATTTTTAGACGTACATTCAAATGAATAATCATTTGAATGTACAGACGCCAGCACATCAACCTACTCCAATATGTCAAATTTTCCCAATCAAAATTGAACCTTATTGTTTAGCCATAAAGTTGAAAATCTATTAAAGAAATTTGACAGAATGTAGTAACTTGATGTGCTGGGGTCTGTACTTGTTTAAAAATGTCTGATCATTTTATGGCATAGTTAAATGTTGATTGCTAATTACTATTTGATCTCAATAATATAACTCATGTTGCATAAGCTATAAATATGTAAGAAAAGATGATTAAAAATATAAAAAAGACTAATTATTATTTGATAATAACATATTTTGAATCTGAAGCTTTATCTTAATTACTTATTATTTGATTGTTGATTGAACTTGAGAGTTTTATTATTAAAACAAATTGTACTAATTATTTTCATTAAGTATAAAAATATTTTATATTATTGTTTGCTTGTCTTTTATGGCATGAATCGCAACTGTATTTTATTTAAAATAAATAATTGCGTTTACATTCAAGTTTATTTATTTATTTTCTCATTTTAGGCTTCTGAAATAGCTTATTTACAAAAAAAAAAAAAACAAAGAAATTAAAAAAAATTACATCCATTACCGGTTTACCGGTAGAAAAATAATTGTTACCGGTTATTTTACCGGTCAAAAATATCGACGGTTTTTGCAAGCCCTATTGACAATATTCCTGAAGTTTTGACCTCTTTGGAGGCACATATTGTTACTTTTGCTGGCCACTCCCCAGAGTTGGTTGCCGTATGACCATATAGGCTTTATTTAGTGAATTGTACAGCAGGAGTTTGTTGTCCAAAGATAGGACTGAGTTACTTACTTTTTTTGTTTTATAGGCGTCTTCCAGGTGAGCCTTTTGTCTAGGCAAAAACCGAGATTTATGACACAATCTGTATGTGGTAGAGTTTTATGCCTCAATGTTACTGTGGGACAGTCGCCTCTTCTCAAGGTGAAGGTAATGTAACTTGATTTTTGAGCACTGGCGCAGATACGCCACTTTTGCAGACAGGTATTCATTTTATCCAGTACTATTTGTAGTTTGTTACTGGCGATATCCGGTTCTTTGGCGTTCGCCAAGTAAGCAACGTCATCTACGTATGTTGCTACCGTTACATCTTCTGTGGTTGGAAGATCAGATGTGAAAATATTATATAAAACGGGTCCTACAACCGATCCCTGTGGAACTCCGGCTTCGATATTATACAGCCTAGATCTTCGGTCTTTTTGTTTCACTTGGAATTGTCTGCCATCTAAATACGAAGCTATGATAGGACACATTGAGTGGGGAAGCGTTTCTTTTACTTTGCACAGTAACCCCTTGTAGACGTGATCAAAGACCTGTTGCACGTCTAGAAATGCCGCAGAGGTGTATTCCATCTTCTCACTCTGCGCCTGGCATCGGACGCGGACGGTCACGCTGCTCGCTCGAGTTTCCTGATTGGCGTTCAAGTGTTCCTGAGACACCGTGCCTCCTATAGTCTTTGACTATCGTCGACCGTTAATTGTATGTCTTTTTCAAGACACAATTAACGTCTATTTCTTTAACGATTCTGTCGTACAAACGTCTCCCGTCGCGTTTTTTTCATCCCCCTTCAGGGAAAATCCACAGTTTCGTGGTCCTCGGTGGAAACCATACGGTGCCAACGAAACCGAGTGGGGTGTTGACCCAACACACCCGCCGAAGCCCCTTCAGGGTCGAGGCAATTAATTGGACGGGTCCCAGTGTTCGGCCTTGGGGGATCTCCTAGTCGGCACTGGATGACAGTTTTCCTTCCCCAGCTACTCACCTAGAACGGTTGGGTGTGTCTACACCCTTCGATCTAGACTTGTAGGACCCCGTTGCACAATAAGACAGGCAACGGGCAAAAGCAAGCTTAGGGCTCACCCGAGGTACACAACCTCCCTGTCTCACCCGGCAGGGAGGGTTCTACACATCCCCGGTTTTCCCCCAGGGAGATAGGATTAGGGAATATTGTAGGAGTTTTCCCATTTTTTATTTTGTTTTGCCTCCTTATGAGGTGAAAATAGTTAGGCAATATGAAGCTCAAGGCCATCTTGGCGGAGTTGAGGTCGCTTCGCAGCGACTATTCAACCCTGTCAGGTGTCCTTGACCATATTCTAGAGTCAGATCCTGACCTGGGGAGAAAGTTTAGCGACAAGCTAAAAGTTCTCTCAGGCAGACATTTGACCCGCACCCCCGTCCCCGATAACGTCACTGAGTTCAGTGACGCTTTAGATTCGACTCAGGCATGTGACCTACCAGCCTCACTGGAGAGTCCCGCTAGCCCTGATAGCCCCCTTAGTCCTACCGAGTCTATGGACACGGACGAGCCAAGCGCTTCTTCAAAGCGCCCTCCCACCCCTCATAGATATCCGTCCGACACGGAAACCTTAGTGTCAGCTTCTTCTTCCTCCTGTAACCAGTCTGACGACGATGGCTTTACGCCAGTCGAAGGCAAAAGGAACAAGAGGAAGAAGAAGAAGCATAGCTCGACGCAAGCGAGCAAAGTAGCCGCGATAGAGGAAGTCCTTCCGACGACCTACATCGATAGGGATAGCCCGGCGTCACCCGCGAGTTGCGCCCCCGTAGCTTCCCCCTCTACTTCCCCCCGTCCGAGTGAGTCACCCTCCGCGCAGGGTGCACAAACAATTCCGCGAACTGGCCCTAAAAAGGTCGCGCCGCCACCTCCTTTGTTCATTCAGGACAAAGAGAAGTGGACGGCAATTTCAAAGTGGTGTGTAGACCATAAAATTGGCTACACAAACGCCCGCTCTACCCAGCAGGGTATTAAAGTTATTGTCCCGACCTCAACCGATTATCGGAATTTAACAAATCTCCTGAAAGACAGAAAGGTGTCATTCCATTCTTTCTGTCTCCCAGAAGACAAACAAACCCGCGTCGTAATAAAACGTATCCCAAAGGAGATTATCTCCAACGACATCTTAGCCGATCTTAGGGCCCAAAACATTCCCGTAGACGAAGTGCACCGGATGCACCGTTCGCGCGGAAGGGAAGCATATGACATGGTTCTTGTCATATGCTCCCCTTACGAGGGGCATCACCCCATATTTAACGTTAAGGCGATCTGTAATCTAGTAGGTTTCTCTATTGAGAAACCCTGGAAAAACAGTAAAGTAGGGCTATGTCACCGTTGCCAGTTATACGGGCACTCTCAGAAGAATTGCCATGCGAAACCCAGGTGCGTAAAGTGCCTGGGCGACCATGGCACTTCTGAGTGCACCCGTCCTAAGGACCGTAACCTATGCCTGAGTCCACCTAGCTGCGTGCTTTGTGGACAAGAAGGCCATACAGCAAACTACCGTGGTTGCTCAAAGGCCCCTAAGGCCACGTCATTAAAATCAGCCAAGCGTCTCGGTCTCGATGAACGCCAGGCTAAACAAAGGGACTTCATCCCATTCCCGTCTAGCCAAATGCCAGAGCGACTAAGTCCTCAGAGACCTAGTCCCTGGCATCAACTAAACCACCACAAGGCCTACCCAACGCTGGCTTCTCCAGCTCCCCCCCCCCCCCTAACACCCCCCTTTACGGCCTTATGGACCCCCGAAATCGCGTTCCCCCCCTACCGCACCACCCGCGAAACCCGCTCCTGCTCCTCAAGCACCGCGATCCGTACCTACTGCTCCTCAAGCACCGCGTAACGCCCCTGCTCATCAAGCACCACAACCCGCTCTCAGGCCAGTGAACATGCCTCCCATGCCACTGCTTAACCCAGAGAATAATTTTCCCTTCCTCGCGCAAACCTTTCAGGTTTTCTGTACTCCCCGTGCCACTAAATTGGTACATGACATTATGGCATGTAGGAGCGTCGGTGACTTAGCCGGCATCCAACGCCTTTACAGCGAAAATCAAGAGATTTCGCAAGCCCTAGTTTCCTTAATGACCCCCCAACATGTCTAACGCCGTAATAGCTAGGTTTAAACCCCGATCCCTCAACTTAGGCATCTTCAATGCAAACGGTATTAAAGGTCAAAAAGACGAGATCGCGGAATTCCTTCGCGAACACCAGATAGATGCACTCCTCATCAAGGAGTCATTCCTTAAACCTAGTCACCGAAACCCCTCTATTGCTAACTACCGTATTATCAGAAATGATAGGACGCGTTGCCATAAAGGCGGAACCCTTATTTATTACAAAAAGGAACTGTATTGCATACCTATGGATCCTCCCCCCCTTTCCAGACTCGAAGTCTTTATGTGCCGCCTAGGCATGACAGGCCATCAGCCGATTACTATAGTCTCGGTGTATATCCCACCGCGATCTCCTTCAGAGAGTTTTCAACCTATAGCTAACGATTTAAAAATCCTTTTAGACATGAGTGACTCCGTTATCATAGCGGGCGATCTCAATGCAAAGCATCCCTCTTGGAATAGCGTTCAGACTAATAACAGAGGTCAACACTTGTTCGACCTCACCTCCTCCCTTAACTTTGACATCATCGGTCCGATGTCACCTACTCACTTCCCTCACGATCCTAATTGGACTCCGGATGTCCTAGACGTGGCGCTCCTTAAGAACGTCAATCTCAGATTAGTCTCTATCGAAACGGCGTCAGAGCTTACCTCTGACCACCGTCCTGTAGTAATTAAAATGGCTTCCCGCATAGGTCACCCCAACGACCCCAATCAACCCCTCGTTACCAAAAGGGTCACGGACTGTAGGAAAGTAGGCGAACAGCTGAAACCCATGTCCCCCCTATTAGAATCAATCCCAGACCAGTTCGACTCAGTCGCAGACACGACGGCCGCGATCGACTCACTCACCGAACACGTACAAAACGTCCTGAACAACTGTTCAAGGGAAGTCCCAGCAATGGACCCCCATTGCTTTGACCTCCCGGACGATGTGCGTGCTTTGATGACTGAGAAGAACGCGGCCACTCGTGCCTACGATAACTTTCCCTGCGCCGCTAACAAAGCCCACATGCGCTACTTATAGAGATCTGTAAGGACACGTGTGCAGGAGCTGCGTAACGCGAGCTGGGATAAGACTCTGAGCGAACTCACTCCCAATCACCAAGCCTTCTGGGAACTTCAGAGGAAACTCAAATCCCGACAAGAAGCATCTATGCCCCCTTTAGTTCGTCCCGATAGTTCTATCGCCTTCGATGACATCGACAAAGCGCAATGCTCCCCTAGCCTCCTACCCGTAGACCAAACTCAACTCAACAAGGTCAATGCGGAAGTAGAACGCAGAACCTCTCTGCCCCCCGTAGAAGACCCTGATAATCCTCTGGCCCCCGTCACTCCTGACGAAGTCCAAGATATCATAAAGGGTCTTAAAACTCGCAAAGCCCCCGGTTCAGATGGAATCACCAATAGGGTGGTCCAACTCTTCCCCACTCATCTCATACTACTAATGTGCACCATCTTCAATGCTGCTCTTAGTAACAATATCTTTCCGCAGGCTTGGAAAGAAGCTATAGTCATAGGTATCCCCAAACCCGGTAAACCCAAGTCAGATCCCTCCAGCTATCGCCCCATTAGTTTGCTCAAGGTAATGGCAAAAATCTATGAGAGACTTATTTATAAGCGACTCAGAGACTATGCTGAGACCAAGGGCCTCATTCCCAACGAGCAGTTCGGCTTTCGAACTCAGCACTCTAGCGTGCATCAGGTCCATCGGATAATAGAACACGTTAGCAGTGGTTTCTATCGTGGTCTCACGACCGGTGCTATCTTCTTCGACATAGCAAAGGCGTTTGACAAAGTCTGGCACAATGGCTTAATATACAAGCTATACCAGCTCGGTGTGCCAGATCGTCTCGTACTCATCTTACGGGACTTTTTGTCAAATCGCACCTTTCGCTATCGTATCGAAGGAGCGTTATCCTCCCCCCGTCTCATTCGCGCAGGAGTCCCTCAGGGCTCAGTACTATCTCCCCTCATTTTCACACTGTTCACCAGTGACATCCCAAAGAGTATAAAGTGTCAGTTGGCTCTGTTCGCAGACGATACGGCCATATACTGCAGCGGGCAAAGTTCCAACCAGATGATCCTTAACTTACAAAAGGCCGTCAATAACCTTGGCGCCTGGTTTAAGTTATGGAGAATCGAGGTCAATCCCGACAAAAGTCAGGCGGTCTATTTTTCCAAGCCGCGCCGTAGGCCCATCCTTCCTAGTCCAGTCACCATGTTTGGCAAGCCGATCCCCTGGGAGAAGCGAGCCAAATACTTAGGTGTAATCCTGGACCATCATCTCACTTTCGCAGATCACGTGAAGGCGGTTCGCTCACGAGCTTCCTTCGCTCTAGGTAGACTCTTTAGTTTAATGAATGCACGCAGCAAATTGCCACTTAAGTGCAAATTGCGCATCTATACCGCGTGTATTAGGCCCATCATGACCTATGCGGGAACCGTATTTGCCCACGCGAATCCCCGTACGATCCATAGGTTGCAAGCCTTACAGAACCGTGTCCTTCGTAGGGCCACGGGAGCCCCCTGGTTCGTTAGGAACGAGATCCTCCATCTCGACCTTAAAATCCCCACAATTCATCAGTTCCTTAAACGTATGTCCAAGCGGTACTTTGACTCCGCAGTCAAACATAGGAATCCCCTAATAGTCAAAGCAGCTAGCTATGTCCCGTCCAATAATCAAGTCAGTAAGGCCCGTCGCCCTAGACATATCCTCTTAGACCCAGATGACCCCATAACTCTCCTCCAGGAGAGCAGTAGGGCCACAAGTACAGTTCACAAAACACACCGACACAATTTCAGACCTCGCCGTAGAGGTCCGCGACCGCGACCCACCCGAGTAAATGATACTCCCCCCCGACCCTTGCTCGATAACGATGCGCCAGCCCGCGTTTTTGCTGAGCCTGTAGCTTTAAACTCCCCTGATAATAATAATGATCTATCCTTGATCCAGCCTGTCCCTCTTGCTGTCCTCCCCCCAGCGAACGCCCTAAGCCGAGGTTCGTACCCCACAGGGGGTGCCCTTAGCGAACGTTCGCCTAGTTTTAATTAGCTTAGTTTGTATGCCCCTGGCTGGAGGCTTTGATTTCTTTTAGGAGCTTAAGGCAGCCACAGGAAATTCCGGTTAAGCAGCGAGTACCTTAGTGGTAACCTGCGAGATGCCCTAGTCAAAAAAAAAAAAAAAAAAATCCATCTTCTTGAACCCCTGGCGTATTGCGACTTAAGAGAGGTCAAGTTATCTAAAGAGGTAGCAGTGGCAATGGCCCCTGTACCTGAAACGCCAACTATATTCACGCAACCAAATTGATAATAGTCCAGAAAGGACTGATGGCAGTTAATAAAGGGAAAAAAAAAAAAAAAATCGCGACCTACCACTGCGAATCCACCTTAAGCTGTCATAGTGATGTTAATTTTTTTAAATACAAGAGCGAGCGGAGCTAGCTCGAAAATTGGAGCACCCTGACTTGGATATGTAAATTATATTTTCAGTGCGATTTTACTAAATTAATGTAAGCGTTTGTAAGCAATAAATGAATTACGTAAATTTTTATATTTTCAGTAGGTAGGTGTAGGGGTAATCGGGCTTATCAATAAGCATTTCAAGGTTTTGGATAATATTTTACGAATTTTGGCTTACAGAACGTCGTGTCGTGTATCAATGATATGGGGCCCGTATAATTAATAGGTCTGATCCTTCCCTACTCGTCGAATACATAACTCGATCGGCCCCTACTCGTCGAATACATAACTCCTTCTTTCTATTGAAGTCGGGTAAAAAGCGGGCAAGTGTCGGATTCGCACACAAAGTGTTCCATACCACCCTACAATATTTAACACTACATAATTCTTTAACTTTATTTTATTTTTATTATTTGATGTTATAGCAGCTATAGTTGTACACACTACACACTGTCAAAATGTCTAGTTTCCACCTATTGCCGTTCAATAGATACTCCCCTGTGGCAGGCGGACAGATAGACGGCCAGCAGAGCCTTAGTAATAGAGTCCTGTCCTGATTCCTGGGACTGAACTCTAAAAATTAAAATTAAATGAGTTGGAAATTTTATGGTGTTATAGAAATAGTATTAGTGAAAACATATTATGAAATAGGTCTTTCTCAAAGTTTAAATTATTATTAGACTTATTGAATGTTGCGTAAATGTAAGGTATTTAAATTTGTGACTACTCTCCGTGAGATCAACTGTAACACTTAGGCTTTGCTGGCTTCTTGAGAAGTTGGGGAGGATCAAATAATCAATTTTGCTATCTGTTTGCAAAATATGCACTTGTAGATGCGAGTTGTAGATACCAGCCTGATATACAATAGATTTAAAATGTTGAACATTACTTTGTCTTAACTTTATTGAACTCAAATGTGCCTTCAAACTCTTCACTTTGCTCATTTAGCATGGGTAGTCCAACAATATTCATTCTGCTGACCGTGGCATGGATGTTATTTTAATAGGTTGCAGACGAGGCAACAAAATATTATTATTACATTTTTTTATATGACATTAAAATAATAAGTATTATAAAAGTTATGCCATGCTATATGTATAAGTAACAAAAAAATAATATTATGTCTATCATAACCAAATTGTGATTAGCGAATACTTACTTTGGTGTGATTAGTTTCTCTTAAATACAAGAAATCATTACATCTGCTTTTCAACCATAGTTTCAGTCGTATTGCTGCTGTATATAGTAGATCTCCATGACTGGGTAGCCGTTTTAAACATGTAGTTCTATGTTTGTATTTTAACCAGGTCTCAAATGCATCAATGCTTACCACTGCGGTGCATGAACCCAAAAAGAATTCTAAAAGGTTGACTTGTCGATGAACACTTACACTGACAACAAACAGAATGATTGAAAATACTTAAAAAATACCGAAAACTTATCAAATTATCATACATGCTTGTGAATATTGAGTGAATACTTACAAAAATATAATATTAAGAATAAACATAAATGACAAAGACATCCACATTTTTCTCCAAAATAAAACATCTTCAAGTAAGCCAATAAATGCAGCCAAAAGGAGGGATGTCTGTGTATTTTTTGTTTCTGAAGATTTTGTCGCATTCCATTTCAATGCTTTTTTTAATGTCGCTAACATGAGTTCAAAATATTATCAAATTTATTACACACTATATTACAATACGATTTATTGCACTCACAGAATGAATGACAGAAGTCAGTCACAGACTATCCTATTTATCCACTGTCACTGAGTGTCACAGACTATATTGCTGAGTGTTTAGAACACATGGACTTATTAAGTCCATGTTAGAACACAGAACATAGATAATCTACGAGGTTTAGATTAGAATCATATTATACAACGAACGAAGCACAGGCTGCAGGCAGGACCTAAACAAACTTTAACGAACCAGCTTTAAATGACAGACTTAAAATCACAGAATATTTAAATACTCTACGAGCTTAAAATGAGATGACACTGACAGTGCTGCCAATAAAAATTTCTCGATTCCCCGCGTTAGCGTTATCAATAGCCCGAAATTCCCCGCTTTTTTTTATTCATTCCCCACAAATTCCCCGAAATAATATTTTTGGAATAAAAACGCTGTTTTATACAAAATTGCTGCACTTTTTCACTTTTCCATAATTTTATTGAAAATTACAACCGTACGCACCAATTTAAAAATCGTCAACCATACAATTACACTTGACCAGGCATTTGAGTTGTGTACCATTAAAAATTATGTTAGTAGTGTCGAGCTGTATCTGCCAATTCCGAACATGATTTTTGTTGTTGTAAATTATCCGACGTACGCACGGGCGTAATAAAATCGCAGCGATTTTTTTTTCGCGTAAAGGATATTCGACGCTCCGCTTAGCGCCGAGAGTTGAATATCCAACAGTGTGTTTTCTTGACGCGCTGGGATACGCGCTGAATGCGCTCTGTTCGATTCTCAATGCTCGGCTCAACCAACACCAAGTGTACGAACAAAAATCGCCGCGATAAAAACACGTCCGTGCGAACGTTGCTTTCTCCAAATAGTTTCAGTCCTCCGAAAAAATTAGTCTGGATTCCCCGATTTTTGTCAGTCCCCGCGCTAACCCTCAATTCCCCGCAAATCGGGGATTTTTTCTGCGATTGGCAGCGCTGGCACTGATGACAGGTGATTTGAGGTAACCAACAGTAAAAACTAGACATTGGCACTAATTGCCATAAAGAAAAATAGAATAAATGGACGGTTTTGCTCAGCATACGTATGCACCAATAATATATCCTCAGCTCAGCTCAAATTCCTTATCTCGCTCGCACGATACTTCTCGCGGACTGAGTGAGAGCGAGACTGAGCGGGCGGGGAGAAGGCTCCTCCAAGGCGCTAATAGTTTGGGTAATTTCTTTTATAGTGGTAATTTATAATACAATGTGTTTGGTCTCGGACTGAAGGTAGTTTGCTCTATTTTATCAATAAAATTATTCTACATGGGGGGTCGGTACCCAACCCCCCCTGAATTGCAGCCATTTTTGTATTTTGATCGCATTTTATGAAGCGTGCATACTAAAAGTACTTTAACTTTGGAATTTAATGTCCAATTTTCGTAAAATAAAAACTTTTAATAAGTGATTAGTATTAACAATGGGACAAATAACTCAAATATTGACAAAAAATTCTGCTTCATATTGAAATAAATGCTAAAAGATCATTTTCACGTTAAAATTAACATTGTTTTTTTAGTTCATCAAGGTTATTACAAAATTCACCCCCGGGAACTTTCTTTTTTTATCTACTCGCCTAATAGATATTTAATTTACCTAAATAATGATACCAAAAACTCGATTCTATTACAATTGGTTTAAGAGATATTGGTGTTGGAACATAGGCTTGCGTAGGTAGTGAGTTCATAACGATTTGGTTTTTCTGTAGACATTTTACAGTGATGATCAATGATAAACAGGGAACAAGTATTAACTATTATTTAATATTTACAAAAATATAAAATTTGGCCCCCCTCCACCATTTTGAAGGCACGCAGTAGCTCGGATCAGCCATAATTTCTGCAGCAGCAACGCGAAAACGCCCAGCAGCTCTTTTCTGGTGTTGATCTGAACTTTTTGCTTCATCCAACCGCAAAGATAGTCCAGTGGCGTTAACTCTGGTAAACGCGGTGGCTCTTTGGGGTGCGGGTGGTCTTTGGGGATGGATGAAGCCAGTCAACACCTGAGAAGAGCTGCTCGGCGTATTCGCGTTGCTGCAGCAGAAATTTTGGCTGATCCGAGCTACTGTGTGCCTTCAAAATGGTGGGGGGGGGGCAAATTTTCTACTTTGTAAATATTAAATAATAGTTCATGTAAATTACTGGTATTCAGCTGCATCTGGTTACACTGGAAGCCGACCCCAACATAGTTGGGAAAAGGCTAGGCAGATAGATACTACTTGTGCTTTTTTTTATCATTTTAATGTAAAATACTGGTATTCAGCTGCATCCTGTTAGACTGGAAGCCGATCTCAACATAGTTGGGAAACCGCTAGGCAGATAGATAGTACTTATTCTTTGTTTATCATTGATCATCATTGTAAAACTCTACAGAAAAACCAAATCGTTATGAACTCACTACCTACGCAAGCCTATGTTCCAACACCAATATCTCTTAAACCAAATATCATAGAATCGAGTTTTTGGTATAATTATTTAGGTAAATTAAATATCTATTAGACGAGTAGATAAAAAAAGAAAGTTCCCGGGGGTGAATTTTGTAATAACCTTGATGAACTAAAAAAACAATGTTAATTTTAACGTGAAATTGATCTTTTAGCATTTATTTCAATATGATGCAGCATTTATCTATCTATATCTATATCTTCTATATCTATCTATACATATAATAAAATTGTAGAAAAGTGGTGTCTGTACAATGGAAATATATGAAAAAAAAGTAGCAGGGGTTGTTATTATATCGATGCTGAACCCGAGATTGTAATTAAAAATTTTTTTGTCTGTTTGTCTGTTTGTCTGTGTGTTTGTGCACGCTAATATCAGAAACGGCTTATTCGATTTAGATGCGGTTTTCACTAATATATTGTAGTAAGCTTCACTTAACATTTAGTGTTTATTTCATGTCAATCGGTTCATAAATAAAAAAGTTATGTCAATTTAAAGAATCACGGCGAACATTTGTTATAGGTTAGGCATTTCTTTCCTTGATTTTCGGTATACTTATCTTAATTTTTATTTAGGGTTCGTATATAAATATTATAAGTATTTGGTATAGGTTAGGCATTTCTTTTCTTGATTTTCTTTATTAAGTATAAGTTTATTAGCTCAGGTTAGTAATTAATTTTTCTAGCAATTCTTTTGTTTTATAAAGTTAGTTAAGACGTGTAAACCAAACGTAACGTCTTAACACTTATTACTTAAACTGTGATAATTTTAGACTGTATAATAATCTGTAAGTATTTATAATTTAATTGTTTACGATAGTACGTGTTAACTAAATAACTGTGTGTTAAGTAGTAAGTACTATTTTATTGTAAGAATGCTTCGAAGAAGATCCAACCTCTCCCAATGTAGCAGAAATGCTAAAAGGATGAGATTAGTTCGATCACAGGAATCTGAGGAAGGTCGTGAGGGAAGGCTCTCTGCAACTCGGGAACATCAGGCTAGGTTTCGTGCTGCAGAAACTTCGACTCAGCGGGAATCTCGACTGAGTTCAAATCGTTCTCGAATGGTCGAGGTCGTGAAAAATTTTTTATACTAAGGGGGTCAAGTCATGAAAAAGGTTGAAAAACACTGCCGTACATTAATCCTACTAATCCTACTAATATTATAAATGCGAAAGTTTGTGAGGATGGATCGATGGATGGATGGATGTTTGTTACTCTTTCACACAAAAACTACTGAACGGATTTTGATGAAACTTTACAATAATGTAGCTTATACATTAGAATAACACATAGGCTACAATTTATAAAGATTTTATGTGATTTGACCATAACATAACGATAAGTATCAAGTAAGTCGGAAAAATTCCTGCCCTCTGAGATCTATCTTTGCGTGCGCTGCCATTTTTTTTTATTTGTTTGGGAAGTCATCCAATGATTTCTGGGCGTTTCAGTCTCTTACTGACTAAAACCCACCCGTGTTCCTTCCCTTGCCTTGCCAGAGGCCACGCTTTCCCCTTGGGACTACCCGTAACCCCGGCAGGCATCGGCCCTAGCGGACCCCGTCAGTTATGCTGATATCTTTGAGGTGCGCGTGGAACACGATGCGCCGTCGACCCGGGCCTGGTCCTTATCGGACGGTGAGCTGCCCGTTGCTCTCCGTCCGCAGGCCCGCACCTACGGTGGCCGGAAATCGGCTATCAATTCCCGACGCCCGGGACGTCTCCTACGGCGGCGGCGGCTAGGGCTGGTAGGGCGCGGCCTTTGCCACTCCCTCGCGCGCTCCACCTTCTCCTTCGCGAGCATTACTGCTTTGCAGAAGGAGGTGACGGCTTGCCATGCCCTCTCACTCCGCACCATGGCCTGAACCAGGGCCGTACGCGAGAGGTCACCGCCGCCGATCGCCTCCACGAGGACACGGCGGTGGTCCACCTAAGCCGGGCAGACCTCCACCGTTTGCTGCGTGCGCTGCCTAAACCGTTAGAGTTACATGAAGAAAATGTATTGTGGGATTGTTTGTCTTAAAGAGTTCTAAATAAAAGTCCGCGACAGCATATCCGCGACACCTTTTATGTGGAAGCCTTTATAACCAAAATAGTGAGCAATAAATACAGTTAAATTAAATACTTTTTTTACATTGCATATTTTAGAGTATTTAGTTAATTCTTATCAAAATAAATACCTTCATCGCTTTTGGTATTTAATGTAGATAAAGTTTGTCTTTTACACTAATTAATTTGGACAAATAGTTTAAAAGTTAGAACGATAAGAATGACCTGCGATATTGAGTCGACGGCGCTCAGAACGAGGGTGGAGGGGCGGGCCAGCCAGGGGATGACGCGCCAGAGCGCCGAGTGGAATAATTATGTTCGAGAAATAACGCAAATAACGCAATTAATTGTTTAACTGTCAAAATGAAACCCATTGCTATTGTAAGTCCGACATCCACGCGGGCGAAGCCGCGGGCAGAAGCTAGTTGTCAATATTTAAGTTATTTATCCCATTATTAACACTTTTCACTTATTAAAAGTTTTTATTTTACGAAAATTGGACATTAAATTCCAAAGTTAAAGTACTTTTAGTATGCACGCTTCGTAAAATGCGATCAAAATACAAAAATGGCTGCCATTCAGGGGGGGTTGGGTTCCGACCCCCCATGTAGAATAATTTTATTGATAAAATAGAGCAAACTACCTTCACTTAAAGTTTGTACAGTCCGAGACCAAACACATTGTATAAATAAGACATAGTATCTACTGCAAGCAGTGGTGGATGCAGGGTTGTCGTAGACCGCGTTCTTGCTCGCACGTCTATCGTCTATCACCCCTTAATGCCCCTTATAGACGCACGAGCAAGTACGCGTACTTAAGGCTCGACGACCTTACTCGCCCGTGCCGTGTGTGACATCAAGTCACACTGCACTATTAGTAATGTTACGAGTATTTTATTTGAAAAGCTGATAATGTGATTGCTCCGCACTGTCTTGGCTTCTATATTTAAAATGATTCAAAAACATATTTATAAAGCCAATTCTCAAACTCGCCTCATGTTCCGAGCCGCCATCGAGCTGTACGCCCAGTCATAATACCTACTAGGTTTCACTTCTACTAAAGTTCTGAATAGTTTTGGGAAAAACGACCGATAGCTCCGTTTCCAATCCATACATTGAAAATGGAAATTATTATTTTTCATAGTTCCTATCAGGATTACCGATTTAAAAATCAAATGTCCACCAGCGTCGATTTTGGCCCCATTGTGCGCCGTAGAGGTAAGAGTCGCCCTACAATGCTATCCATATCCTTCTAAATATATAAAATGCTTACAAAGATGCACAAAGATCTTCTTAAAAAGGTATAAGAATGTTTAGGAGCTTTTCTATCTTATTCCCCGCATTTTCGCCCGCTTTATTCCAAGCACCCATTTATAAAAATACTAGTTAATGAGTAATCTCCGAATAAACCTGAAAATGGTTACCTACCTACATCATTTTTAGAGAGTTACGTAGGATAATGAGAAGTAAAACACTGCTTTTTCACATTTTATTCAACATCATCAATATGAATACTGACATTGTCTAAAAATCTTGGTGGTGATTCCTTCCTGATGTCTTGCCCACGACAAGAAGTACACCACACTCACGACATGCGCGCAGCTATCCAACAGTACGTGGTCCACCCCAAATTTTATTTTTGCTTTTTTTGGTCAATTTTTTTTATTGTATTTTTTTTATGCTACGGCATTAAAAAATACATACAACCTCAAATTTTCATCCTTCTACCACCAACCCCTATTTTTTTATAGCGATATTAGTACTTTAATAATTTTCTACTCTTGGCGGTCGATAATATTTATCAGTTACCACTCGATCAGTTATTCCCGTCGGGTAGATACTGGTGTAGATAGGGTAGATAGGTAGGTAGGGTAGGTTGGTAGGTAGGTAGGGTAGGTAGGTAGGTAGGATAGGTAGGGTAGGTAGGGTAGGTAGGTAGGTAGGTTGGTAGGTAGGTAGGGTAGGTAGGTAGGTAGGATAGGTAGGGTAGGTAGGGTAGGTAGGGTAGGTAGGTAGGATAGGTAGGGTAGGTAGGGTAGGTAGGGTAGGTAGGGTAGGTAGGGTAGGTAGGGTAGGTAGGGTAGGTAGGGTAGGTAGGGTAGGTAGGGTAGGTAGGGTAGGTAGGGTAGGTAGGGTAGGTAGGGTAGGTAGGGTAGGTAGGTAGGGTAGGTAGGTAGGGTAGGTAGGTAGGTAGGTAGGGTAGGTAGGTAAGGTAGGTAGGTAGGTAGGTAGGGTAGGTAGGTAGGGTAGGTAGGTAGGGTAGGTAGGTAGGGTAGGTAGGTAGGGTAGGTAGGTAGGGTAGGTAGGTAGGGTAGGTAGGTAGGGTAGGTAGGTAGGGTAGGTAGGTAGGGTAGGTAGGTAGGGTAGGTAGGTAGGGTAGGTAGGGTAGGTAGGGTAGGTAGGTAGGGTAGGTAGGGTAGGTAGGTAGGGTAGGTAGGTAGGGTAGGTAGGTAGGGTAGGTAGGTAGGGTAGGTAGGTAGGGTAGGTAGGTAGGGTAGGTAGGTAGGGTAGGTAGGTAGGGTAGGTAGGTAGGGTAGGTAGGGTAGGTAGGGTAGGTAGGGTAGGTAGGGTAGGTAGGGTAGGTAGGGTAGGTAGGGTAGGTAGGGTAGGTAGGGTAGGTAGGGTAGGTAGGGTAGGTAGGGTAGGTAGGGTAGGTAGGGTAGGTAGGGTAGGTAGGGTAGGTAGGGTAGGTAGGGTAGGTAGGGTAGGTAGGGTAGGTAGGGTAGGTAGGGTAGGTAGGGTAGGTAGGGTAGGTAGGGTAGGTAGGGTAGGTAGGGTAGGTAGGGTAGGTAGGGTAGGTAGGGTAGGTAGGGTAGGTAGGGTAGGTAGGGTAGGTAGGGTAGGTAGGGTAGGTAGGGTAGGTAGGGTAGGTAGGGTAGGTAGGGTAGGTAGGGTAGGTAGGGTAGGTAGGGTAGGTAGGGTAGGTAGGGTAGGTAGGGTAGGTAGGGTAGGTAGGGTAGGTAGGGTAGGTAGGGTAGGTAGGGTAGGTAGGGTAGGTAGGGTAGGTAGGGTAGGTAGGGTAGGTAGGGTAGGTAGGGTAGGTAGGGTAGGTAGGGTAGGTAGGTAGGGTAGGTAGGTAGGGTAGGTAGGTAGGGTAGGTAGGTAGGTAGGTAGGGTAGGTAGGTAAGGTAGGTAGGTAGGTAGGGTAGGTAGGTAGGGTAGGTAGGTAGGGTAGGTAGGTAGATTAGGTAGGTAGGGTAGGTAGGTAGGGTAGGTAGGTAGGGTAGGTAGGTAGGGTAGGTAGGTAGGTAGGTAGGGTAGGTAGGTAAGGTAGGTAGGTAGGTAGGGTAGGTAGGTAGGGTAGGTAGGTAGGATAGGTAGGGTAGGTAGGGTAGGTAGGGTAGGTAGGATAGGTAGGGTAGGTAGGGTAGGTAGGGTAGGAAGGGTAGGTAGGGTAGGTAGGGTAGGTAGGGTAGGTAGGGTAGGTAGGGTAGGTAGGGTAGGTAGGGTAGGTAGGGTAGGTAGGGTAGGTAGGGTAGGTAGGGTAGGTAGGGTAGGTAGGGTAGGTAGGGTAGGTAGGGTAGGTAGGGTAGGTAGGGTAGGTAGGGTAGGTAGGGTAGGTAGGGTAGGTAGGGTAGGTAGGGTAGGTAGGGTAGGTAGGGTAGGTAGGGTAGGTAGGGTAGGTAGGGTAGGTAGGGTAGGTAGGGTAGGTAGGGTAGGTAGGGTAGGTAGGGTAGGTAGGTAGGGTAGGTAGGTAGGGTAGGTAGGTAGGGTAGGTAGGGTAGGTAGGTAGGGTAGGTAGGGTAGGTAGGGTAGGTAGGTAGGGTAGGTAGGTAGGGTAGGTAGGGTAGGTAGGGTAGGTAGGTAGGGTAGGTAGGGTAGGTAGGGTAGGTAGGTAGGGTAGGTAGGTAGGGTAGGTAGGTAGGGTAGGTAGGTAGGGTAGGTAGGGTAGGTAGGTAGGGTAGGTAGGGTAGGTAGGGTAGGTAGGTAGGGTAGGTAGGTAGGGTAGGTAGGTAGGGTAGGTAGGGTAGGTAGGGTAGGTAGGTAGGGTAGGTAGGTAGGGTAGGTAGGTAGGGTAGGTAGGTAGGGTAGGTAGGTAGGGTAGGTAGGTAGGGTAGGTAGGGTAGGTAGGGTAGGTAGGTAGGGTAGGTAGGTAGGGTAGGTAGGTAGGGTAGGTAGGTAGGGTAGGTAGGTAGGGTAGGTAGGTAGGGTAGGTAGGTAGGGTAGGTAGGTAGGGTAGGTAGGTAGGGTAGGTAGGTAGGGTAGGTAGGTAGGGTAGGTAGGTAGGGTAGGTAGGTAGGGTAGGTAGGTAGGGTAGGTAGGTAGGTAGGTAGGGTAGGTAGGTAAGGTAGGTAGGTAGGTAGGGTAGGTAGGTAGGGTAGGTAGGTAGGGTAGGTAGGTAGGGTAGGTAGGTAGGGTAGGTAGGTAGGGTAGGGTTAAAAGAATATCTTACACAAAAATGCTTTTACTCGGTCGCAGAATACTTAGAATAAAATAGTTAGTAAATATGATAGATAAATGCTTTTAATAAAATATAAAACAATATAATAAAATGTGAATATAATAAAAAAATTAAATAATTAAATACAACAGCTAATACAAATTAATGAAATATAATAATAAATACAAATTAATAAAATAAAATAATAAATACAAATTAATAAAATATAACTAATATACATAAATAAAATCATTTAATAACCCCAATATATTTATTAAAATTACTACATGAACGTAATACTAAATATCTTTAATAAATAAATATATTTATAATAATATTGTTATAGATAGTAATTTTATTATATTTGTTTAAAAACTAACACTGGATGCTTGTTTTTGTCCAAATTTATTATAGTATAATGTTGCCGTACCCTAACCGGGTTTCATGTTGGAACCTACCATTACTTGTACCAGCAAAAATGTACACATGAATGCAATAAAGACTTTGAGTTTGAGTTTGAGTTTGAGTTTAGGTAGGTAGGGTAGGTAGGTAGGGTAGGTAGGTAGGTTGGGTAGGGTAGGTAGGTCGGGCAGGGTAGGGTAATTAGGTAGGGCAGGGTAGGGTAATTAGGTAAAAAATTGAGCAGATTTTTTTTGTCGAACTTATGAAGCAATGGACTGGCAATCTTTTTCAATTGGTTTCAATTTAAAATTGATCGTGCATTGCGTAATTGGGGGGCAGTTATTTAATTCGATTATCACACAATATTTTTATATTTCAACAATTTGCAAATTCGACCTTTGCCAGCATTATCGACTGTTTCATCGGCACCTCTAAATATTTTTTTAACTTTTGTACCTCGTTTGATAGCTGATTAAATGAAGATGTCTTCCCTGTAATTTGTATGCTTAATGCCTCAGTAAAATTTTGAGATCATGTACGTAGATAATTTTTGAAAATGGTTTATAAACTACTTCCTCTAACTTTTTAAGTATTTGATGTTTTAGAAAATTTGGCTACATTGAAATGTTTGTTGAAGTATTAAATTAGGTATCCAATGGAATAGTATTGAAGGCCACTCAATTTGAGAGATTGTAGAACAATTATATTTAGTGAAGAATTCTGGGAAGTTTACAAAAATTCTTAAAATTTGTATTTTCTCGAATCCCATGTATTTTCACCTAGGCTTTATGGGGTGCTTAATTGTTGCAAATGGGTCACACTTTCACGTCCTGGAAGGAATACTTACGTCTAATTACAAGTCACCCTGTATATGTACATATGTAATTTGAATGTTCCATTGACAAGAATAATTATGTTCATTGTTTCATGTGCAACCATACCATTTTATTTCTCTTCATAATAAACACCATCATCATCATGCCTTACCTTTTTACCCGACTTAGGCGAAGCAAAAAGGAGGGTTATGATTTTGAACGGTATGTATGTATGTATGTAGGTATGTATGTATGTATGTATGTATGTATGTATGTATGTATATATGTATGTATGTATGTATGTAAGTATGTATGTATGTATGTTCATCTGTAACCTCATAACTTCTAAACCACTGATCATAATTTGACAAATGAGGTATCGTTAGAAGCGTCCTAACTGTCCGCTGGTTATAGGCTCTATGAAGTTACATTTAATTCAATATAGCGCCCTCTAGAGAACATAAAGCAACGAACGAAAAAAACATTTTTTTTAACTCATATCTAGTTTGGTATCAAATGAAAGGGCTTGACGAGCACTTTACAAATATGTATATATATCATATTTTCAATAAATATGTTTATATTGTTAAAAACATGCAAAAGTGAGACTGTGCTACGTACGGCGCGGCTGTAAAATTAATACCTATTATACAATTAGGTAAGCCTTAACCTACTCTGCCCTACCTACCTACCCTACACTGCCCGAACTACAAGGCCTCGCCTACTTTCCCTACTACTCGAGCCGCTCTACATAAACGAGCGCGCAGCGAGGAGGGGATCATTCTTGTCGCAGGCTCGGCCCGGTGCACATGTTGTAGAGTTTAGATACTGAATTAATTGTAGTCTGAATTAGAATAAAATCATCGGAAATATAATTTGAATTAGTGTGTTAATAAGCTATGGGAATAAAAGATGATTTCTGCTATATTTCTTACTTTCATTTATGATATCGGACCCTCTGCCTTCATCAGAAGTGGGATCGGATACACCGTCCACTAATGATAGCAACAGTAATTCAATGTAAAACTTTTCATTGTTCTCTGCTGGCAAGATCATTACATTAAAAAAAAATTGCGGATGCCTGTTACTCAAAGTAAAGCTGTGCTCGTTGTTTTTGATCCTGATAAACCAGAATCTAATATTGTTAATTGGCGTGCACTCAGTGAAACGATAGTTATTGAGAAAAAGAAATCAGAGGGTGTAGACTTCATTGTGACGTAGTAGCTCGTGGCTAAGTGATAACGGGCGCACGGGTCGAGCCATCACGTTGGGCTGCGCTTGCCGGGATTGGTCCGTGGATGGGTGACCATCATTACGTGCCGATACTCCTCCGTGCCTCGGAAAGCAGGTTAAGCTGTTGGTCTCGATATACTCGTGGATCTTTGACGGTCTTCGGAAGCCCGAAGTTCTGACAACCAGTCTTACCTAGGGTTGTCGTACAGCCCGGTTGCTGAGTTGTAGAGATCGGATGGGCGGTCGCTCCGTGTAAGTTAGCAGGAATATCGCCTGCTCCGAGCGCTGGATGAAGGAAAACTCCACACCGAGCACCAAGCAAACGAAACTATACTTCAGAACAGCTTGTGGAATATAAGTGTGACAGATAAGTGAAACAGATTAGCTTATTATATTTGACTCTGGATCAGAATGTAGCTTTTAAAACATAGTAATAAATTGAAATCTCGTTAAAGGTTAGCAATTTCATGAATAAAATTAAATGATCCTAAAGAGTTCACACCTATAAATAATACCACACTATACCAAGTAAAGAAGCGTGCCCATTACAACTTAAACGTCCAACCATGGTATAAAACCACGTGCTTGAGATAATTCACGTTGTATTCCCGTATGAATTTGGAATTTGGTCGTGATATTTTAGAACACGGAATTTCAGTAATTATAAGTTACAGAATTGAATGATCTAGCTATATACGTTCGTAAATTTATACCCAGTCATGGGGTCTTAATTCGAACAAATTATAATTATTCTTGAAAAAAAGATCATAGATGGCAGCATAGGTAAAAATTATGAAATTAATAGTCACTAAAAAGCGATAAACGGAAGATTTAGGCTGAAGTAAGATTAGTAAAAATCAAAACTTCCTTGTTTAATGCTGATTTATCCTTTGTAACTCATAAATCTCGTATTTTCAACAAAAAAAAAAAAGATAAAACCTTTTTGTTTCTAAGGCTCTTTGCAATAGATGGCGTTTTACTCAATTTGTCATAACTGTACCACATTTACGCTGTAGCCAGTCAATGGGAATGGGTATCTGTACGTAGTATTATATTATCTGTGACCCAGTTTAAAAAAAAAACCCAATGATACCGTTATTACTTGGCACCACAGGTGATCATGTTGGCTTAATACATGTTGGTGGTTGCGTTAGTACGCTGTGCCCGTTTAAGGTAAACGCGTTTCTAACGTAAGGGTGATCATTCTTATAATTGCTTTGATAAAATCGATATTCTTCTTAGCGTGTCAATGGCAAATATAATTTAAATTTCCTGTGGAGAACTCCGCAATGCTAACACCATTCTCTGATGCAGATATAAGGGGCGCAATATGAAAGGTGGGCCATGGTATGCGGGGAGACGCCGCCAATACATTGAGGATTGGAACCATCCGAGAAACCCCATCTATGGAGCGTCGACCATCTATGGTCTCTACTGCGGCCGACCTGAGTGCGGAAACTGTTTAAAGTTTTCCAAGACGGCCACGGCAACGTGTGACCAGGTCAAGGTTCAATCTCTTCTGAGTCAATGACTTAGCTACTTAAAGTTAGAATAGTCAGGTGGTTACAAAAGCTGTACAATTTCGTTTCTGCTAAAAACAGTTACAACTCAGTTCATTTGTTTGGCGGGTCGAAATTAATAATTCCTAATCGCGGGAGTTCTTATGATAATTCAGCTTTTAAGATTTTTTATATTTCATTCGAGACCACCGTTTAAAAAAAATACCGGAACGAGTTGAGATATATTGATGGTACTAATAAGGTCTATAAATATTCTCACATAAAGTTACGTGAAGTACCTCATGGTCCAAATGTTCTGGTAGATAAATATCGTGAAAAATTATGATGACGTGACGGCGGATAGTAATGATGTTGATATCCATGTTCACGAAACAAACCACGAGATAATACCAAATCAGAAATTAAAAAAAAACACAATCCTAACAGTAATGTAACTTTGGCAAACAGTGATACCATTGCCTGTGAATAGTGATACTATATCAATTAATAGTGGTACAATGTCTGCTGACTCACGTACCTTAATAACTATCGGTGAAAATACGAAACATCTTAAGTCACGTTCTGTATCGACAGTCTCTCAACTCAGATTCAAATGCTATTGTTACTAAAGCAGTCACAATAATTAGCAAAAGAAGTGACCCTGTAAAGTCGGTAATGACTGGTCCAGGAGATAATAGTTTTGCAGGGTTTTTAAGTGATAAATGAAAAAGAAATAAAAAGATAAGATAAGTTCTGAAGGCTCAATAACGAGCGGTCCAGAATTAGTAGCCCATTCTGAAGGGGTAAACCGGACCAGATGGCTAAAGTCCTGAAGGCTCAATAATGAGCGGACCAGTATTAGTAGCAAACTCTGAAGGGGTGAACCGGACCAGATTGCTAAAGTCATGAAGGCTCAATTACGAGCGGTCCAGTATTAGTAGCAAACTCTGAAGGGGTGAACCGGACCAGATTGCTAAAGTCATGAAGGCTCAATTACGAGCGGTCCAGAATTATAAGCAAACTCTCAAGGGATGAATTGTTAGTCAGGATGAACGAACATTAATAATATCGTTCTGTCCTTTTAGATACTGTTTGATGAGACTCCGCGCACGAGGACGTCCGCACGTCAGCATGGCCGTGACGGCGTCGCTATTGTAAACAGCACGTGCAACGGGCCGAGCGGCGCAGCTGCGCAGTGGAATGCATAAACAAGGCCTCGCCTACTTTCCCTACTAGTAATGACAATTAATGCGATTTCGCATTAATTTCATTAGCATGTGAATTCTTGAGTCTTAGCATATTAATTGCTATTGCTATGCTAATTGCTAATATTGCGATAATTAAAAATAATAATGAAGTATGTGAATTTTGTTGTTAATAAGTTTGTTGTTAATATGCGAATTAAGGCGACCGCGCTTCGGTCGCCTTAGGTAGGACGTCTCCGATGCCGTCCTCTCCTAGTCTAGCGTGCGTTTAGTTTACTCGCCGATAACGTTTTATTTGTGCTAGTAGATCCCGGTTCTGGTAACATTGATTTCCTATCGGGATTCCCCAACATAGTTCTCCTGGTGCGCAGATGTAGACGGCACGATTCCGGTTGAACTGGTTGTGAAGGTGCATCAGCATTCTGCACCTGACGCACCTGTACCGAACGGGACCGAGTCGGTTCACATTCAGCTAAAAAGCTATTGTAATGAATGACCAATGTGTTTAAGTTATAGATGGGTTTTTAAATTGGTGATTGATGTTCCATAAGAAAGATTTTAGAGCACTGATTTATTAAACATAAACAATCACGCATTCATTCAGTCAATACACGACCCTAAGTACGATCAAATCAAAGACAATAAGATAATAATTGTTAAACACCATTCTTCGCACCACCTTACTCTGCGAATGGTAATAATTTAATTAATTAAACAAACACAAGCATTCATTCAATATACAACTCTAAGTATGCGCAAATCAAAGATAATAAGATAACAATTGCTTAACCAATTCTTTGCAAGTTCGCAACACCTGCTAATAAACACACGCAAACGAGGTCACGGTCACGTGAAACCGATAGATTTAGTATTCCCGACTTCCCATGGGTGCCACGGAGAGCGAGCGCACGACAACGCTCGACGCTCTGAAATATGATAGTTTAAAAAAGTACGAAGCGATAAATTCACTTCGCACTTCACAGAATTTCGCAACTAAATTTCATTTGCTAAATGCTAAATGAGCATTCGCATGCTAACAATGAATGCGAATGCTAATTAATCCATCACTATTCCCTACTACTCGAGCCGCTCTACATAAACGAGCGCGCAGCGAGGAGGGGATCATTCTTGTCGCAGGCTCGGCCCGGTGCACATGTTGTAGAGTTTAGATACTGAATTAATTGTAGTCTGAATTAGAATAAAATCATCGGAAATATAATTTGAATTAGTGTGTTAATAAGCTATGGGAATAAAAGATGATTTCTGCTATATTTCTTACTTTCATTTATGATGTCGGACCCTCTGCCTTCATATATATATACATACATACATACATACATACATACATACATAGACTGCTAAAATCATAACCCTTCCTTTTGGCTTTGCCGTAGTCGGGTAATAAAAATACAGACGTACTGTTCTTTTTGTACATTATAAAGTACTCCTTTGCGAAACAGATTACAATTACCCCTTCGGTTTCCGTCGGGGGTTAAAAAGTAGAACAAGTATATTATGATTTAAAATTTCTAGGACTGAATGTACCTAGCACCAAACTATAGATGTTTATTTTTATTAAAACCACAGATGACAGAAGTAGCCTAAAATTCATGATCGTCTGTGTACCTTCTACGAACTATCCCATAACACTTTATCGAAATGTTATCATTTTGTTTCTTTCATTAAAAAAATGAATTAATTGTTACAACATAGCACATTAGCTGATAACGACACCGACCTGACATCGACACGATGTCGGCGGTCAGATAATCGGATACGTTTAGTGCCTACCAAACGCTTTTACATTGTGTTGTTATTGTCACCTATTCTACCGTGCCTATATCGTCGCAGACAGCGACCGACACAGATATCGGCATGACACCTACCGGTGAAGACACAGTGCGGTGACAGAAGCGGCATTCTTACACTTGAACAAACTTTTTCGCACTGCGGACTTCGAGACGTTGACGATTCTTAGTACTGTGGTTGTTTGGTTCGTCCGTGCCGCGATGGTCATCGATATTCACCAATATTCTTGGGGCGATAATAATTATAGCGGTATCGAATCCATGTCGCTACAACTGCCGACATATCGGTATCGGGTTGGTGTATTTTTAATGAGAAAACGCCTAATAACTACACAAGACATTTTAAGTAACCATTTTAGTTCACTACACCGTATATCCCATAAAATGTAAACCTAAGAAAAAAAAAAACGGGGCAGTCTGGGATTGCCGATTGAAGTGAAAACTAAGTAACGCCATCTCACGAAAATGTCAGGAATGTATGTGGCTTGCTGTCAGTACAAGAACGAAAGCTGTAGGTCCATTAAAAAAAATCCAAAAAAATAAAACAGAGTGCGCTGTCAACGAAAACTTGAACATTAACGTTGTGCATTTCTACTTTCTCCCTGTTTTATGAATTTTCGATCAAGTCACGTGTTTGACATTTTTTACCCATCCCAAGAAAAGTGCACAACGCCGCTAAACAAGTTTTCACTTTAAAAAATCGAACCTAAGTTTTCTAAGGTTCGGTTGATTAGCTTTTGCTAGGTCAGTTGATCAACTGCAAATATTTTATGCTGTGGCATGGATTTTCCACGAAATCGTAGCCAGTGTATAATCGTAGCCAATCGTAAATAAATACGTCGCTCTGCATTTGGGGGAGGCAGATGTAGCGTTTCAAAGGCCTAAAGGCCCGGAAAACATAGCCTGATTTGTAATGCCACAGAAGAAAAACAAGTACAACAAAATATTAAGATCGATAAATGGTGTTGGCGTCGAAACAAATCGGGCAATGGTTTCGTTTAAGGCACTATGCACTGCTATTTGAATTTAAAATAGTTTAATTACTGACCTATTGGATCACTCTTATTTACGTTGTCGTACCTACCGTTTATCAAGTGTTAAAACGGAAAAGTATAAAATAAAAAATTAAGTTTCAAAAACTGTAAAAAGTACGAAACAAGAAAATCTTTCAGACAGAAATCAAGACATAGATACAAAACTGGTCAAGACAAAGTCGTTGTCGCATGCCATTATAATTTTGATGGTGTTCCCGGCACCCACGTGGTATACAGGCTATACAGGCATGCGACCACGGCTTTATCTTGACCATTTTTGTACCTATGTCTTGATTTCTGTCTGAAAGATTTTCTTGTTTCGTACTTTTTAGATCACTTTTATTTTCCCGTAGTCGGGTTACAGTTTTTGAAACTTAATTTTGCACGACTCGTAATGCTTCGCATTAGAGTGTGCTCTACGATCGAAAAATATTTTTTGCCCCATTTCTGCAACTGTTTTTATTGTTTCACTCCTGCTAGTACACAGAACCTACTTAATTTATATACCATTGTATAGATGATTAAATGGAGATTAATATTGTATTTTTTAACAATTGATTTAATGCAGCAGAAATGGAAAAAGCATCAAAATAGTTGAAAAAAATTTCCTGTCCGTCAATTTATGATCCCTGAAAACATTGTAGCTTGCGATAAAATCAATTAATTGAGTCAATTTTTTTTTTATACATTCGTTTCAGCCGTAGAAGGAACCCTATTGAAAATGGCTCTTTTATTCATAGTAGTTTAATTATAATTAATAAAATACTAACTAAAATATAATATCAATATCTAAATATTTTCAACCTTGATCCGGTGCCGTTGCCTAGCAACTGCCAACGTAAATATCTTTGTCAGTCGTTGACATTACGACTTCATGAAAAGTGATAAATTGTTCATTTTTAAACTATGTTTTGAATTTCTTTTTCGTTTATGAATGAGTGATAAGTATGAGGCGTGCACTTTTGGATTTTCCAAACTATTTTATTTTATAGAAAGATTATAATATTAGAAGCCTCCACGCAAAGTTTTAAGACTCGGAGATAAACAGTTTATGAGAAAAAAATTAAACAAAATCGTAGGAATTTTTCCATATTTCGTGACTTTTGACATTTTCTCTTGACATTGAACGTTTAGTTTTACGTAAGGTCAATGTACTAAAATGTTTTACTATGTTTTACTTCATAATAATTATGAAAAAAACATATATATTTGGTTGATTGATCCGACATCGTTAGGTTAGAAGACAAGTTAGGATGCATGAGCGAGCGAAGCGAGCTCGGGACTTGGGGCACCCCGACACGTTATTTTTTTTTAAACCACCCAGAAATAGGAGCCCCGCGAAGCGGAGCTTCGTCCACTACGCCCAACAAAACATAAAAAAGTGTATTAAAAAAACTATGCATTTCCTAAACTTCCCCCATGAGGAGGGGGGTCTCCTACCCCCCCCCCCCTCCACAAATATTCATATAATACAAGTAACTTTATATAAAAGTCTTACCGAAAATTCGAAAGTTAGGTTAGAATATTAAAAAAATCATATCTCAAAAAGGGGGGGGCTCCGAGACTTTTCCTTCACAGGGGGGGTTCTACACCTTCCCTCCCCCTCTCCCCCCCCTCCCACCCCTTAAATCGATGGATGACAATCCGAAGTCGTACCTTTTTTCAAATTACGTTAGGTATGGAGCGCGCCCCCACTTATTTTGTCGAAATACGGGACAAATACGGGACATTGTAGTAATCCGGGACGGGTTGGTCAAATACGATACGGTGACAGTCCCGTATATACGGGACGTATGGCAACCCTGCTTATTGGTGACTCGCCCGTTTACTTATAGATAGATTTGAATAATAAGGTTTATCACCGGTAATCACTTATCTATTATGATCTGTGGACTCTGTGGCATAGATAATACACTCTCTGTGGTCAATCAATGTCATTATCTATTGTGCTTAATTCACTTCGTGTTTACAAATAATTGTATTTTGATATTATGTACTTTACTTTTGTTTTGGATTCTACTGTACTTTTCTCTAAAACGTACGTAAGTATTGCTCACTCTCACGTGCTTTAAAAGCAAAGAAAGAAAGAAAGAAAGAAAAATTGTTTATTCTACACAAACAAAACGCACAGACACATGTAGACTTTAATCCCAGACACAGGTCGTTTGAACTATTTTATCTCGAACATTATCACAATTATTATTGATCGCCACTGCTGGAGATAGGCCATCCGGCTTTCTGTACACGACGCCGAAACCGCACCTGCGCATGTTTGTGTATACGAATGAATATGAATGTCACCCATACGGCCAATACCACTGCAGTCGCGCGGCATAGATCTGCGATATCCGGTCCGGGTGCCGGCGCGGGCGCCGCGACTCCGGTGCTGCTGCGGCGTCACGTACATGAACCCTAAGAAATAATAGCGAAAACTAGACAGGTCTTCTATAATCACTTCTACGGGCAATGAGCTCCGAAACTCAGACACAGCTTTCTCTATTGCCCTTTGGGCAACTTTGAGCCTTCGTCTAGCACGTCTCGAACGTTATCAAGAGACAACATCACAACACACATTGGTCAACTTTCGTCTTGGCACTTGCTTGTTTTTGACAAGAAGATAGCGTAGCTTTCCGAACGCTGCTCAAGTGCCCATGCAGCCAAGTCTGATTCGGGGATTGACCTCTTCCTCGAAGTTGTTTTCGATTATTTTGGTATTAGAAGTACAAAGTTAAAGTGACCAATATCAAGTGTAGTCTCCGATCTTTACGTTATTGGGTGGGCAATGCCAATGGACATACCTACATCACAATCACCGGCTTGTTCGTATTTTTAGAGGCTCAACCTACTGAGGTCCTCCATGGTATCAGCCCATTTTAGGTACTACTAGTCATGTCATCGGTAAACTAAAGTGAGTGAGCGAGTAGCTACTCGTCTACTCGCCATTAATGTTGAGGATGTTGAGGCCTAGCCCCTTCCGGGCCAGAACCATGTAGACATCCTGCAATGCAATTATGAATACAGTTTCGAATAAATAACTTTTTCCTGCAGAAGGATAGGTTTCGAGGCCATAATCGGTCGTTTTCTATCGATCGATATTCAATTTGGCACCGTTGAAGATACTCAGTAGGTTCGTAGTTCGTACAGTTCAGATTTTTATAGCATCGGAGGCGGTCCGCTGTATAACTGGCCTCAGCCAGTTGGTGTTTTCAGTGCTGAAGGCTTTTTGGCTCATTATACCTGCGCGCGAGGCCGTTGATGCGTGGTAGGTACTAGTGCAATAGTGGTCCCACAACACACATCAAATGTGCTTATGTTACTAAACTATAGGTAGGTACATACACACATTACATCACGCCTTGTTTCCCCGAAGGGTTGGGCAGAGGTGTACCTATAATAGTAGGTACACCCACATTTCACCAGTCATGTTTTAAGTCCCATTTTATATTTCTATGGTCCCATGTACACAAATCCAGACCCCGGACTACTACTGAGAAATTCCAGATAGAAAAACTCAATATCACTTTGCCCGACCGGGGAATCGAACCCAGGAGCTCATGCTCAGCAGTCGCGCTTGCGACCACTAGACCAACGAGGCAGTCAAGCCAGTGTTACCAAGGGCGGATTAATTATAGGAAACGACCAAATGAAATCGTGTTTCTAGCTTCTGACGTTTCATAAGTGCCCATGAACGGGACAACATGACGTAGAAATTAATTACCCCAGAATAGGGTCAAGACACACCGCCAGGACCGGGTGTCCGGCCCGCCCCCCAATTACGGAATGCACGATCCAATTGAAAAAGATTGCCAGTCCATTGCTTCATAAGTTCGACAAAAAAAATTGAGCAGATTTTTTTTGTCGAACTTATGAAACAATGGACTGGCAATCTTTTTCAATTGGTTTCAATTTAAAATTGAAAATGCATTACGTAATTAGGGTGCCGGTCCTACATAGGTACAACCCCTCCCTCTATATCAATCGAAGGCGCATTGATAGGTACGTATACTATAAACCGTTCAACGTTCTAGACCACGTGAACGTCGGTGTCCTCAGCTTTGCGAGGCCTCTTTCAGTTCCCAGACGAAAGAAAAACGTTAAATTGAATGAGTTGAATTATACACAGAAATAGGTCTTCGTCGTTGTTGACTTATGCAGAAACGTTTGAGAAGATTATAGGATGAACATTTTTGCACCCAGTCTCAGCTAGGTAAAAGGACATTGACCATCCATATATGGGAGTTGGACCAAGTGCTGCCCAGAATGGACACATAGTGCATTATGTTCCTTGGGTTTATACTAGTCTCTAAACCAAAGCTCTTCAAAATCTATCCGAGGAGTTTTGAGAAAAACTATCTTTTGTTGAGTATTGTTTTATTGATGAATAAGGACAACCAATGTCGCATTTTATTAATGAATGACAGTAATTATGTTAAACAACACATTATTAATTCCTTTATTTCATTTAATAGCATATCATTTACACTTTTATTATTTTTATAAAAAAAAAACATTTAAAAAACATAAAAAAAATGTAAATGTTGCCTACCGGTATAGGAAACAAGGGTCCAAGACAACATCTGGGATGATATTTTCACTGCACTGGAGCATCGAATGATTGACCATCCATATATGGGAGTCGGGCCAAGTGCTGCCCAGAATGGACACATAGTGCATTATGTTCCTTGGGTTTATACTAGTCTCTAAACCAAAGCTCTTCAAAATCTATCCGAGGAGTTTTGAGAAAAACTATCTTTTGTTGAGTATTGTTTTATTGATGAATAAGGACAACCAATGTCGCATTTTATTAATGAATGACAGTAATTATGTTAAACAACACATTATTAATTCCTTTATTTCATTTAATAGCATATCATTTACACTTTTATTATTTTTATAAAAAAAAAACATTTAAAAAACATAAAAAAAATGTAAATGTTGCCTACCGGTATAGGAAACAAGGGTCCAAGACAACATCTGGGATGATATTTTCACTGCACTGGAGCATCGAATGATTGACCATCCATATATGGGAGTCGGGCCAAGTGCTGCCCAGAATGGACACATAGTGCATTATGTTCCTTGGGTTTATACTAGTCTCTAAACCAAACCTCTTCAAAATCTATCCGAGGAGTTTTGAGAAAAACTATCTTTTGTTGAGTATTGTTTTATTGATGAATAAGGACAACCAATGTCGCATTTTATTAATGAATGACAGTAATTATGTTAAACAACACATTATTAATTCCTTGATTTCATTTAATAGCATATCATTTACACTTTTAAATATTTTTATTAAAACAAACATTTAAAAAACATAAAATAATGTAAATGTTGCCTACCGGTATAGGAAACAAGGGTCCAAGACCACATCTGGGATGATATTTTCACTGCACTGGGGCATCGAATGAAAGACTCGCTACGTTTTTTAACATATCGCGATCAAGGCTTGAATGGCGAATGAAAATAGTTAGGTCAGTGATGGATGATAGATCCAAGGGAGAATCCAAGTGATATTACCATTTTCGAGAACTGGGTTTGGCACATACCTATAGTACGGTACTTCCGATTCCACTTGACTATATTTCAGAACAAGTTACTTGTGGGTAATCCTGGATACCAGGTTGTACTTTGCAATTTGTCTCCGTTACGCAGACGAGAACAGCCAGAAATAATGTGTCTGATTTATTCCCCCGGACAGTGGCATGCCTGCCAGATGTCAACCGTGCCGTCCTTCACAATATATTTCCGGTAGTTATTCGTCATTATAACTTCGTCTATAATCGCAAAGACAAAATCTTCGGTTTCCCCATAGAGATCACCGAATCGCAACCACGATACGGACGCTAAGAGGTCTACATCGGGTCTATGTAGGACCCATTCATACATCTTAAGACCTATTATGCTTAAACAGTCGTTTAATCGTCATCATCGTCATCGATAATAATTGTATCGAGAAACAGAGCAGGGCGCCTAACAACGTCTTGGTGCCTAGCCCACCCTAAAAACCAAACTAGACACATAACATGGGCACAACTGCCAATTGTTCTCCGACCCGTGAAACATGAGCAGCAATAGTTTCTTATGCACTCTAATCCACGATTGACCTGATTAATCAATATGTAGCACTGGTAGATTTTCGACGATATATGTCTACTCTTTATGTGCGCTCGTATGAGTTGGACATCAATCGATGGCATATTATATGCTAATATATTTTTAAGGGGTCCGTTATATTTTTGGATAAGAAATGTTCCACTGCTGCGTACATGTTCACTGTAATAACATTGCATTGTCATTGTCACTGTCACTCGGTCACGTCATTTGGTATTTTGTTTGATTGTTGAGGTTAGATCGCTGTAAAACACCACATTCCCAAAAACATTACATTCTCTTGTGCCCAAACGAACCTTGGCACTCGCCGCCGCTGCCGCGGCACCGCTCGGTACGCTCGCTCGGCTCGTGCGTTGTGTGGTCACAGTTATAACCTAACCTACCTTTCAGCCATTTCATTTGCTAAGCCAAGGGATTATGGCACTTAAGTTGAGCCGGCTATAGATGAGAGAAACTAACTTCAACAATCAAACAACGGCGGCTGACAATGCAATGCTTACGGCACGTTAGCCGGGCTGAGGCAGCGCTACTAGAGTACCGCAAGAATTCTCGCGGCACTCTATACACTTCCTTGTTTTAATTCCTTATAATATAGGTAAAAATCTTTTTAAACACAGGCTTTTAATGAACTAAAAAGTATTACTTATATAATTAGAATAATAACATAGAACTTTTTAATCTTTAAGTGTAAGTAGGCGTACGTTCACGCAAATTCATTAAGTTTTAAAAAAGATTTTTACCTATATATTTTGTACTTTTTAGCATTAAAATCAATTTGTTTAAATATATATTCTATTACTTTCACTTCTAAGGTAGTTGTCAAAATAAATTGAAATGGCTGAAAGGGCTGTCTTGTTTAGTAGACCACTTTTCGGTTCCATCATCAGACCCTGAACTTACAACTTTGGCTGTACTACTTACTTGTCAAGACAAAGCCATCGAGTCCAAAACCGATGGTGCTATTTTGTTTGGTTGAGGAGTTCCTATGGCTACCTTCCGGCTCCATCATCAGACTCTAGACATCACCTCGTATAAAGCACTTGTATATTCAATGAGTCCAAACACGATGGTGCTGTCTTGTTTGGTTGAGGAGTTCCTATGGCTACCTGCTGGCTCCATCATCAGACCCTGGATACAACCTTGGGCTAAACTACTTGTCGAGACAAAGCCAAAGAGTCCAAACACGATCGTGCTATCTTGTTTGGTTGAGGAGTTCCTATGGCTACCTGCAGGTTCCATCATCAGACCCTGGATACAACCTTGGGCTAAACTACTTGTCGAGACAAAGCCAAAGAGTCCAAACACGATCGTGCTATCTTGTTTGGTTGAGGAGTTCCTATGGCTACCTGCAGGTTCCATCATCAGACCCTGGATACAACCTTGGGCTAAACTACTTGTCGAGACAAAGCCAAAGAGTCCAAACACGATCGTGCTATCTTGTTTGGTTGAGGAGTTCCTATGGCTACCTGCAGGCTCCATCATCAGACCCTGGATACAACCTTGGGCTAAACTACTTGTCGAGACAAAGCCAAAGAGTCCAAACACGATCGTGCTATCTTGTTTGGTTGAGGAGTTCCTATGGCTACCTGCAGGTTCCATCATCAGACCCTGTATACAACCTTGGGCTAAACTACTTGTCGAGACAAAGCCAAAGAGTCCAAACACGATCGTGCTATCTTGTTTGGTTGAGGAGTTCCTATGGCTACCTGCAGGCTCCATCATCAGACCCTGGATACAACCTTGGGCTAAACTACTTGTCGAGACAAAGCCAAAGAGTCCAAACACGATCGTGCTATCTTGTTTGGTTGAGGAGTTCCTATGGCCACCTTCCAGTTCAATCATCAGACCCTGGACACCATCTGAGGCTATAGCACTTGTCAAGATAAAACCAACGAGTTCAAACTCAACAACGCTATTTTATAGATTTCGAATAATAAAATAAATTGTATAAATAAAACTACCAGAAAAAAATGGTAATTTTTTTTAACCCAGGGACCGATTTTTTTTATTGTATTTTTTTTTTGTATAATTTGATGTAAGGAACCGTTTGGAAGCACTCCCAAGTCTGGGCAGCATTTGGTCCACAACCGGTCAATGTCCTTTTCTTTTGAACATAAATACAGAAATAGGAGTTATTTTGTCGACCTATGCAGAAAAGTTTGTTAAGAACGCGGCGACCTTTGAATTGTCCATACAAACGTAATACCTAAATCATTTCCAATTCGAGCATATTTCCACCAAATAAATTTGATATTCGGATTGAGACAATAATTATCTAGGCTTCCAATTCTTTTTTTTTTCAAAAACCTACCTCTACATGAAGTTTAAGCGAATTGCATTTCGTACATTTTTACAGCGTAAATGACTTGTTTTCATATTGTTTTTTCTTTATTATAAACAACAATATTTGTAATATTGTTTCATCACAAGCATAGCTTATATTATCAAGTTACAAATTATAGAAAAAAAATTGGAAAAACATTAAGTTTTCATTCATCATTTTTGGTATTACGGAACACATCCAAATTTCTCATAATTTCAGACAGCTAGTAGTGCTATCGCGTCAAGCAATAATTGTCAATGTGTGTGTGCTCTCTGTAGGTGTTTATCGCTCCGACAGGCACAAGGCACACTAACGCAACGTTCTTGGTTGGAGTTCGTTCATATAGTATTTTTTGTCAACTTTAGACGATTAGGTACTTTACAGTGTGCTGTACCTGTACGCGCGTATTATTTTTTTATCAGAAAGGGTATACTTCACAGGTGGTCCCATTGTCATCAAGTCAGGATTGGATGATTGAATCCTGGAGAAGTCGAAGGAACTCTTGAAATATTACAGGCGCACCTATAGCGATTTAGGTATTTTTTATAGTTACTCTTGAATTTGATCTCGGAAAGCACCATTTAGTGAAGTGGAAGTGATGATGAAGACCACAAATGGCCACCGGAACTTATCAATAATACGTATTTCACGGGTTGCGATTAGAGAAGATTACTTTAATATGGTTGCCAAGCAATTTATGCCTGTCACAATACATAGGGTGAAGTGGAGCTAATGGTGAAGTACCAGGAGAACTCCTCAACAATGAACGTCCCTGCATCGGGAAAAGCAATATTTTGTAAAAGGTGATGAGCAGTTGACATTAGGCTATTGTAACTTAGATAAATTACAAACCGACCAACTAAAAAGGAAGAAATAAAAACTTTTTCACTCTTCTTGCTCAAAAAATCCGTCATTGTAGCGTACCAAAGCGGAGATAAAATAGCATATCATCCTCTAGGGGAAAAAGTTCTTTTTTTTAATTTTTGTCTGTTTCCAACGAGCCTACCACCCATAAACGAAAAAGTCTGTTTGATCTATATATATTTTATAAAAAAGAATTGAACACTATTTCCTTGATCACGGCATCACGCGTGAACGGCTGGACCAATTTCGCTAATTCTTTTTACCCGACTGCCTCAGAAGGAGGGTATTACCCGACTGCCCCAGAAGGAGGGTAATGTTTTTCGAGAGTAGGTATGTATGTATGTATGTATGTATGTCCATTTCTTTGGCACGCTCTGTAGCCTAAACGGCTTGATGGATTTTGACATAAGAGGTGTCGTTAGATTCGTCTTAATTGTAGAAGTGTCATAGGCTATATAATATTTATATATTGCATCTGCAAATACAAAAAAAAAGGGACGGGAAGGTTTAAAAAAAAAAATTATAACAATATTGGTATCAAATAAAAGCTAGTAACGAGACAATGCCAAATTTTGATTTTTATTAATAAAACTAAAAAGCTTGAAATAAAGAAAATTATTCAAAAAACAAAAAACCCGACTGCAAAAACACATAACTGAAAAGAGAAAAACAAGCATTATAATCTATAGAATTTTGGTATCGCAGGCGGGGCAAACAAAACTTACACCATACGTATATCCGGTTATTAGTTTGTCCCCGCCTGCGATACCAAAATTCTATAGATTATAATGCTTATTTTTCTCTTTTCAGTTATGTGTTTTTGCAGTCGGGTTTTTTGTTTTTTGAATAATTTTCTTTGTTTTGTTGTGTTTGTTATCTAGTAAGGACATGGTTCTTAGGATAGGTTGGTGAAGGTAGGGTAGGTAGGTAGGTAGGTATGTATCTTGGTAAAGTGGGTATGTAGGTAAGGTAGGTAGGTATGTATGTATGTAGGTAAGTAGGTACCTACCTACTTACCTACATACATACATAAATACATACCTACCTACCTTCCTACTTACCTACCGAGGTAGGTAAGTAGGAAGGTAGGTAGGATAGGTTGGTAGGTAGGATAGGTAGGTAGGTATGTATGTAGGTAGGTGTAGTTAGGGTAGGTAGGCGAACCGTAGATGAGTGCATACCCGTGCGAAGCCAGGGCGGGCAGCTAGTTACTAATATTATTCGATAGGTACCTACTTATGTGTCTAAAGAGCCTCAGCTATGGCCTCAGCGAGTATTTTGTAGTTTGTAAGTTACACAATTGACATAAAGTTCATTATGCTTTGACCCAATTTCGTGCCAAAAACTCGCTTCCATTCCGTTCTGCGCCAATGTAATATGAGCCGTAGCGTGGTGAGTATTGGCCGAGACGGTATAAGCTAGTTGCTCTCCGTACGCGACGAAGCCATAGCCACCCACCACCAAGTTGTAGTATTGTAAGTACCTACCTACTTATCATAACGCGGTTGTACGAAGTTTTGTCATGTCACTGTTCCTTTTCTTTACTTATGTGACCGAGCGGGCGTAATTATTGTCTCAAGGACACTATTGAGAACACTGCTCGCTCTAAATTGAGTTCGCAATGTATTTGCCAAACATGTAAACAAACACGAGTTTTCCACTTAGACAAATATGAACTTTATGCTAGTGTAAATAAAGTTGATTTTAGACTGACTAGTAATGTTGAAAAAGTCATAAAAAAAAAATGAAGTTGTAGCGCAAACTGAACCTTATGTGTAGTCCATTACAGTTATTTTTCCAAAAACTCGTGTTTGTTTAGATGTTTGGCAAATGAACTGTGAACGCAGATTTTTATTTCTCGGTGCAGCAGCGGTGCGACATCAGTATGTTCGGATGATGAAAATATACCGCCACCACGTGTCGCTTGCACTTACGCACATGTCGGTAAAAAATTATGCAGAGCTGCTTGTGCCGTCGCAAAATAGTGTTGAGTTCGCCCAGGTTCGCACCGCACGGGCTGTTATTTTCCGCGGGATGTTTTTTTCGCACACTGGATTTTCAACGCGTGTTTTTTCAACGCGCTAGGACGAGAGTGTCCCAGCGCGTTGGATTCTCAACGCTCGGCTCAACATGGAGAGTTTAAAATCCAGTGCGAGACCACCAATAAGAAGTGGAGACCACTCTAAAGGAAATAAATAAACACAAACAGACTTAAAATAAATAATGACAATAATAATAGATATTTATCCCAATAATTTATATTTACGCGACGTGCGTAATGACTACTCTAGCGTCGTCCGTCGGTCCGCCGATTTACCCACAAGTCCATGCTCGATAACGAAGTATAGGTACACTTCGCGTCAAATAACTTTGCCGCTCTGAAGTTAGGTTGCGCATGCGTACCTACTGGCATGCGCGCTACTGTTTTATAAGACAGATTGACTACTCCGCAGTCATATAGAGTCTACTTCAGAGCGGCAAAGTTATTTGACGCGAACTGTTGGTACCTATCTACCTTATTTGTATGACGTATCTACTAGCTAGGTTTTCTCTACAAGGCCTTCTATCGTGAGATTAGTCGAGATATCCTAAAATATTGAGACATCGGCATGGTAAAGAAATTTCCAAAAAACGCATTACTAGTCTGTACATTCACTAGCGATTCCCCAAATTAGTCAACAAAAATAAAGCAAATAATGAACATACCTAATTATTACTCATAATAAATATTTATGCTGTCGACTCGCTATGAATGAATGGCAGTACCTACATCTATACACACACACTGCGAAGCGCGCCCGTAATCTGTGGCCCCGCCTTCTTTTGTCGAACAGAGATAGCGATATTCCAAACGCATTTTGCTATCGTCTCGAGTTTGCATTTCGTGCCGTAGTACGTCGGCCCCTTAACTAAGAAAATGTACTGTGGAATAGCGGGAAAATTTTCGCATGCTACGTTTATATTTTGCATAGGTACGTAGGGGCCTCCAACTACAAATTAACTATTTGTTACTGAACATAATTTTGTCTTTTTATTCGAGATTTGGGGGCACACGAGGAGGGCCGAGGAGGAAATAAATACGAATAACTAAACTTTGAATTAACTAGTAAACATTTTTTGCGATGTGTGTGTGCTACAGGCGCGAGGTTGTCGGCAGTCGCCGACGCCTAAAGCTTCATGCAGACTAGCGCGACGCGACACCGGTTATTGTTATACCTACCGTGAAGTTTTATTAGAAACTAGCTTCTGACCGCGACTTCGTCCGCGTGGAATAGTTACTTTGGGCTAACGCTAACTTTAACCGAATTCGACTGAATTACCCTAAAATACTACAAAATCAAATTAGTTTCTATTTAGATAAGGAAATTAACAAAAACAACTAAATTAAAACCAAACTTATTATTACTAACTTATTCATCTAAAAAGTATTTATACGATGATATTATGGAAAAACAAATTTAAAAAGTAGCGTGAGAGGAAAACCAGCCTAAGGAGCCGACTCAGCCAACCACGCGTCTGAGCTGCGCGGCATGGTATTTCGCAGAGCTAATTGGGGCCACCGCCCTTCCCCCTCATGACTGCCTTACATAACATACATAATCAGCCTATTACCTACTGTTCCCACTGCTGGGACACAGGGCTCCTCTCTATGAGAGGGAGTGGGCTGTAATTCACCACGCGGGCCTAGTGCACGCCGGTTTCCTCACGATTTTTTCCTTCACCGTTTTGAGAGCAGTGGTGATGAAATTATTTACACAAAGTAAAGCGCCTGCTGGGGTTCGAACCCACGACCTACAACTCGTAAGTCGGGGCCGATACCACTGAGCCACCACTGCTCCTGTTGCCATCATAAATGCGCGCGTAGTACTTGATCATTATTTTGCTGCGATGTTATTTTAAAACTGCGATATCTCCTAAGAAATTCATTGAAATCGAATGAAGTAAAGAGCAATTTTGTTTTAAATTAAATACTTGTCATGAATAACGTATTTATTTGGATAAGGATTAATGTCATGTTTATAAAAACACCTTCGCAAATAATGCATTATTTTAGAACAAATTTGGTTAGCATAAAAAAGGTTAAAGTGAGCCAACCTTAAAAGATAGACATATGCTATCGCGGACTTTTTTTGAGAACTTTTAAAGGGGAACAATTCTGTCATACATGATTTTTGTGAAACTTTCACCGTTTACGCAGCGCACGCAACGGAAGCTCTCAAAATTAAAACAAAAACCCCGATTTTTAAACATTCTTCATTGGTGCTCCGCTCCTATTGGTCTTAGCGTGATGATATGTAGCCTATAGCCTTCCTCGATAAATGGACTAACTAACACTGAAAGAATTTTCAAATCGGACCAGTAGTTCCTGAGATTAGCGCGTTCAAGTAAACAAACAAACAAACTCTTCAGCTTTATAATATTACTAGCTTTTACCCGCGGCTTCGCCCGCGTGGATGTCGCAAAATATCCCACGGGAACGTTCTACCGGGAATACATACCTAATAGCCAAGGAAAAGATCATTGACTAACTTTCAGCGGACGCAGTGGTAGGCTACTACAGCGCCCGCGTGGTCAACCATAATTATTTTGTTACGCGTAATTTTGAAACTGTGATATCTCTTAAACTATTCATTTAAATGATGTGATGTAAAGGCATATTTTAATCGAAATTGAATGCCCAATTTAAATAGCCTATTTAATTGGATAAGGATTAATAAGATACCGGTCAAAATAGCTTCGGAAATAACAATGAAAATTTTATACATTTTTGAAAGATAAAAATGGTTATTGTGGGTCACCCTTAAAAGATAGACATATGCCATCGCGGACTTTTTTGTTGCAATTTTTAAGATATACAATACTCTAGAACATAAATTTGATTTATCTCTCACGAATTACGCAGCGCACGCCAGTAAAGCTCCCAGTCGGCATGATTTTTTCCGACATCTTCAACAATAATCGTCATATTTCAGCCAATTTACACAAAACCTTAATGAATTATACACTAAAACCTTCCACATGAATCACTCCGTCCAATGGTGAAAACCGTTTGAAAATCCGTTCGGCAGTTTTTGAGTTTATCGCGTTCAGACAGACAGACAGACAGACAGACAGACAGACAGACAGACGCGGCGGGCGACTTTGTTTTATAATATGTAAGGATAAGCTCAGACCAATACTTCTTTATTGGTCTGAGATTATAAGTATAGATTATATTGTTCGAGTCGCGTCGCGCCGTTGTAGTCGCGTTGCGCTGGTCTGCACGAGCCACCTGGTTTAGGGGGATGCACTAAGGTGGCCTGCGAAATTCAATTTTTTTTTCGTTTTCTGCAACTTGCAGCTCAGTGTGAGGTTGTATGTTGATAAACATAATATGATTCGCGACCGTAACAAATATGGCTTTACAGAATTATAATCATTAGAATTAGCAATAGCACAGATAATATAACGTACTACGTACAGATATATTATTCTAAGCAGAGATACCCAATCCCCCCAATCCCATACAAAGAAATGACACCTCCCTAGTCGGGCTATTGACTGGCTAAATGTGCTACAGTTATGACAAATTGAGTAAAACGCCATTTATTGCAAAGAGCCCTAAACAAAAAGGTTTTATATTTTTTTGTTGAAAATACGAGATTTATGAGTTACAATAGATAAATCAGCATTAAACAAGGAAGTTTTGATTTTTACTAATCTTACTTCAGCCAAAATCTTCCGTTTATCGCTTTTTAGTGACTAGAGAGGAGTTGTATTGCTATTGCCATGGGGTCTAATTCGAACAAATTATAATTAGTCTTGAAAAAAGGTCATAGATGGCAGCATAGGTAACAATTATGAAATTAAGTTAGCAAAGGTCAAATGTCATGATTTCATGAATTAGTCATTCAATACAGTTACATGAACTTAGAGAGTTGTATTGATGACTTTTATGATTATAATAATTCTATAAATAAACATTTGATACGACCGCGAATCATATTTAGATGAACATACCTACAACCTGATACCTACTGACCTGCAAATTGCAAAAAACATAAGAAAATTTGAATTTCGCGGGCTACCTTGGCGCATCCCCCTTAGGCTGCCTGTCCACTGGAGCGGAGAGGAGAGGAGAGGAGCGGAGATGTGCCAATATTTATTTATTTATTTATATATACTTTATTGTACACCAGATAAAACATTACAAAAAGAATAAGTAATACACTACAAAATATACAATGGGCGACCTTATCGCTTACTGCAATCTCTTCCAGGCAACCATGGAATGGACAGTGATATTCTGGACATAAAATGGGGCTGTCTTTGGTGCAAATAAAAAGTATAATATTACAATAATCAATATACTATAATAGATACATAGATAAATGCTATATAATAGATACATAGATACATACATACCAACTATATAAGCAACGTAAATAAATGACGATTATTATTACAGCTAACGACGAGAACAAAATAATTATAACGACAAGTAATGTTCCTTCACTAGTCTTTTAAACACAGGCAACGATTGCGCGCGCTTTATTGGAACTGGTAATGCATTCCACAAACGAGCAGCCTGGACAGTAAAGGATTTGTCAAGGAAAGTTGTGGAATGCATTGGCATTTTAAGCTTCAGGTTATCTGATGACCTTAATAATTTCGTGTGGGAGTCACAAAGAAACTGAAAACGTTTCTTGAGATAAAGAGGAGTGGAAGGGGAAAAGAACACATTATACAAAAGGGAAAGAATATGAGCATTCCGGCGAAGGCGAATTGGCAACCACTTGAGCTTCACACGAAATTCGGAAACATGGTCATATTTACGTAAACCGTATATAAACCTTATACAAAAATTTTGAAGCCGCTCAAGTTTATCGAGTTGGTCTTGAGTAAGGTCAAGATAGCTGGCATCAGCATAATCAAGGATGGGCAGAAGAAGAGATTGTGCAAGCGCAATCTTGGTGGCAGTCGGTAGAAAATTAGGTGCCAATATTAACCAATAGAATCTAAACTCCGCTCCAGAGGTGCGATTCTATTGGTTAATATTGGCACCTCTCCGCTCCAGTGGACTGGCAGCCTTAAGCAGTAACCGTTCGTGCCGAGCTATTTTCTATAAGATCTATCCGAGGCCATTCGTGTGCCGATTGATCACTGAAAACATTCGGTTTTGGTTGATTGATTTGTCGATACACTAGCCAGCTAAGGACCAATTCGGGCCAATGCCAGATTGATCGTCTAAGATTTACTTACCTACTAATAAACCTACTTCCAATCACCGATCATCTACTCATTCTATTATTTTTTATTTATCATGTCTTTGCTGCGTAGTTCGTATGTGGCGGTGTTCCGGTGTAACCGCTACATAACATACCTGCACCCTTATTGCGTAACACACGATCAATCATAATCTGAATCATTTTGAAGGATATTTGCTAATCCATTGCTTCAATGTTCTTAAAAACTTCCAAAAAAAACACTACAAAGTGAAAAATAACTTTAATTTCGAAAGTCGGTGTTTTTGGTTTTGAATTTTCGTTTTTTGCCACCGACTTCCGAATATAAAATTATTTTTCACTTTGAAGTGTTTTTTTAAATAAAGAAAATTATTCAAAAAACAAAAAACCCGACTGCAAAAACACATAACTGAAAAGAGAAAAACAAGCATTATAATCTATAGAATTTTGGTATCGCAGGCGGGACAAACAAAAGTTAGGTACACCATATTTCCGGTTATTATTGTTATAATAATATTATTATTGTCCCCGCCTGCGATACCAAAATTCTATAGATTATAATGCTTGTTTTTCTCTTTTCAGTTATGTGTTTTTGCAGTCGGGTTTTTTGTTTTTTGAATAATTTTCTTTATTTCAAGTTTTTTAGTTTTATTAATATATCTTAATTTGGAATTGACTCATTACAAGCTTTTATTTGATACCAATATTGCTGAAAATTATTAAAAAAAAAACCTTTCCCTCCCTTTTTTTTGTACTTGCAGATGCAATACATAAATATTATATAGCCTATGTCACTTCTACGATTAAGACGAATCTAACGACACCTCATATGTTAAAATCCATCAAGCCGTTTAGGCTACAGAGCGTGCCAAAGAAATAGACATACATACATACATACATACATACATACATACATACATACTCTCGAAAAACATTACCCTCCTTCTGGGGCAGTCGGGTAAAAACCTCTCAAGACAGCGCTCTCGTCGATCTATCACCACAATATCAGGCTTATTGGCTGCAATAGTCCTGCCTGTCAGTGATGAACTGATGACTGATGATAGATCGATCCCAATGCAATGTGGCGTGACCAGTCTCGAGAACTGAGTCGGGCACATAATATACCTGTATTATGGTACTTTACTTCTGACTCCATCATAAGGTTATTAATATTTCCTTTATTTCATTTATATACATATTATTTACATTTTTAAATATTTTTATAAAAACAAAATAAAATAAAAACATTTAAAAATATAAAAAATAGTAGCCCACCGGTATCGGGAACAGGGTCCAAGCTACCGGTGGTCAGGGCTCCTGAGAGAGGAATCTCCTAACCATACGCGCCGTGTCCAGAAGTACTGCTTTCTGGATCAAGCCCTTGATCCAGCTGCCTAACGAGAGCCTCCTAAGGTGTTGGTCGAGGCTCTTGGCTATTATGCCATTGGCCGTCACGACTATCGGCACAATGACTGCTGTATCCACATCCCACATGTCGACAACCTCGTGAGCCAGATCAAGATACTTAATCTGTTTATCTTTTTCTGCTTTCACGAGGTTCTCGTCATGCGGGACCGCTATATCAATAATCATTGTGCGACGCTCTGATCGATCTATCACCACTATATCTGGCTTATTGGCAACAATAGTCCTGTCAGTGATGATAGATCGATCCCAATACAACGTGATATTGCCATTTTCGAGGACTGGGTCGGGCACATACTTATAGTACGGTACTTCCGATTCCACAAGACTGTATTTCAGAGCAAGTTGCTGGTGGATAATCCTGGCCACAAGGTTGTGCCTATGCAAGTAGTCTCCGTTAGCCAGACGAGAGCAGCCGGAAATAATGTGTCGGATTGATTCCCCCGGACGGTGGCATGCCCGACAGATGTCAACCGTGCCGTCCTTCACAATATATTTCCGGTAGTTGTTCGTCATCATAACTTCGTCCATAATCGCAAAGACAAAACCTTCGGTTTCCCCAAAGAGATCACCGAATCGTAACCAGGATACGGACGCTAACATGTCTACATCGGGCCCATGCAAGGCCCGGTAAAAGCGCCCGTGAAGCTCTTTGCTCTGCCATACCTCCCTGCGGTCATTAGTATCTAATACTATAGGTTTGCGCCAGTTCTCGTTAGCCAAGGATAGCGGGGTGAGGCCCTTGTCCACCGAGACCACATCTCGGTGCATCCCCACGTCGGTCTCTAGGAAGTATTCCCTGAGACTGCATACCTCACGGTTGTGCAGGGTCTTAGCATTTAAGAAGCCTCGACCTCCGCACTTCCGTGGGATATACAGTCTCATCACCGATGAGCGTGGGTGATGCATCCGATTTGCGGTCAGTAGTGTGCGGACCCTCCTATCCAGGGCGTCAAGTTCCGTTTGAGTCCATTTGAGTATGCCGAAAGAGTACATCAAAACCGGCATGACCCAACCGTTGAAGGCGCGCACCTTGTTTCCGCCTGACAAAAGACTATTTAAAACTTTATTTAGGCGGCCAAAGAAGCGCTCCTTCAACGATTGCTTCATGTCAGTAACATTGATGCCCAACGCTTCCGACATACCCAAATATTTGTAGGTTTCAATTGAGGAGAGGGATCTTAGGTGTATGGAATCCGAGAGTTGGGTTCCTACGGATTCCACAATCCCCCCTCGCTTTACATGCATGACCGCACATTTGTCCACACCAAATTCCATCCTGATGGCGCTACTGAAAGTTTCAGTTACCTTCAGTAGCTCCATTAGTTGCAAATTGTTGGGGGCAAAGAGTTTCAAGTCATCCATGTAAAGGAGGTGAGATATAACCTGACCACCTCTCCTCAATCGATAGCCCAGCCCTGAATCCTCCAGCAGTGTGCTCAGGGGATTCAAGGCTAAGCAGAACCAGAGTGGACTTAAACTGTCGCCCTGAAATATACCTCGCTCGATCCTTATCGGTTCGCTATTCCTCTGGGTATGTCGACATCCTGGATAGCGAAGAACCGTCCTCCATTGCCCCATACATGACATTAGGAAGGTGCGTAGAGTTGTATCTACTTTATACAACTCCAGCACCCTCATGAGCCATGTATGTGGCACCGAGTCATAGGCCTTCTTGTAATCTATCCAACATGTCGACAGATCCCTTCGGGAACGACGAACCTGTTGGCTAATGGCCATATCTATGAGGAGCAGCTCCTTAGTACCGCGGGACCCGTTCCTACATCCATTTTGAGAGGCAGACATGATGGAGTTGGTGTCTATATGGTTGTTAATTTTGGCTCTCAAAACGGATGTAAAAACTTTATAGACCGTCGGTAAACAAGTGATCGGTCTATAATTTTTGGGTTCCGCAGTACTACCTGATTTATGGAGCAGGTGGGTTATTCCTGTCGTTAGGAACTGGGGCAGCGACCCTGACTCTAAGGCTGACTGGAACTGGGATGCCAATCGGGCGTGCGACCTTTGGAACCATTTTATCCAAAAGTTGTGCAGCCCGTCCGGCCCTGGGGATTTCCAGTTAGGCAACGGACGGACTGCACGAGCTACATCTTGGGGGCTGATGGTAATTATTAATATTATTATTAGTACTTATAGATAAGATATTACAAGGTCAAATTAAATCAACTAGCGAAACTCGGCAAATATGATGGATGGTGCCGATATCTAAACATGAAAAATAAATACTGTTTTTTATTCGGGTTCAACGACCTTAACGTAGTGTGTTTACTTGAAAGTCAGTGTTTTTTTGTGTTAACGTGGCTGATGTGATAATATCGATGTCAAAACACGATAAAACAGATTTTCTCAAGTCATACTATAAACTACCAGCGGTCGTTGACCCCAAACAAAATATTATCTAATCATTTTTAGGGTTCCGTACCTCAAAAGAAAAAAACGGAACCCTTAGGATCACTTCGTTGTCCGTCTGTCTGTCAAAATCCTTTTTCTCAGGAACGCGTGGAGGTATCAAGTTTCTCAAGGTTCTCTAAGAATCGCGTCTGCGGAGGCCATTATTGCTCTGATGGCTCTTTTCTGCAGAATATTGTAGACTCGATCAGCCGGTCCCCATAGTAAAATACCCTAAGACATGATACTATGAAAGTAATTGAAATAGACTAGCCTCGCAGTCTCTAGCTCTACACCACTAAATTTGACGGATTTGTCTCACTTTGCCGTCCTGCGGACCCCATTGCAGCCTTGAGTCGAGCGTGATCCCTAAGAAAACAGTTTTATCGATGAATTCTAGTTTCTCCCTATTCAATACTATGTTACAATCACTACTTTTAATATTCTGTAAAGCAAATCTTATGCATTTAGTTTTTTTCACATTTAATACTTACTAAATTATTAGCAGTAAATCAATTTTGGACCTGCAGTAGGGCGTTATTTACGTCGTCAACATTTGACGTCACGTCTATTTATCTTAAAAATTAGAGAAGTATCGTCAGCAAATAAAACCATTTCTGGTTGTTTTTTTAATAAATGGGGTAGATCATTAATACCTCTATAGGATGACTGATGACTGGTAATTAGTGACCGATACTTAAACACGTGACTTTACTCATCATTATAAACAACTTTCATTAAGGAACAAAACCTGAAATTGCAAAAAAATATAATTATCACCTGATACACTTATGTTCGCTTAATTCGTTAAAATGTAGGGATCCGCAGATATTTTTTCGAAGCCGCGGTGGCGGCGGCGTGCCTTAATTATGTTACAACCACCAGCTCCCTAATTACGTAATGCACGATACATTTTAAATTGAAACCGTGGAGTCGGGTTTACACCGATTTGTTTTTGTCACTAAAACCTAATTTTAGCAAATGTTTTTGGACTAACAATCTTATTATAATGAACATTCGGAATAATACACATTATATACCTAATACAATACTTAGGACATAATATTAAGACTTTAATTCGTTCAAAATTAGGAGATTCAATTATTATAGTACTCGATATTATGACACAATAGTTTTCGAATTAAAGTTAATTATGGGACATCAGTCATACATATCGTACCTAAAAGTAATAAAGTAGTAAGTATAAAGCCAGAAAAAAATAATGCTATTTTCTTATGGGAAATAACATTCTGAACATTTTTTTTTATTACAACGAAAGTCTTCAATTAACCCCCTGGCTGCTATTTGAGTTTGAAAGTAGGTACCTACCAAGAATCATATTTTTAGGCAACAATATGAAATAAAAATATTCGTTTAAAACGCAAATATTTATTGCCTATGGTAGAAATGGACATGCATGCATGGCATGCATTGCACGTTAGGTATAATAAGGTATGATAAGTATTAAAAAAATAACGAGAAAAGGATTGAGGGAAATGTTTAAACAATAGCAGGTTTCTAATCACCGTCCTAGCAACGGGCTATTGAAAATCCTTTCTCCAGGATTTCTCTCAAGTCATTAGCATAGAAGACCCAAATATAGCTGCCACTTGTCTGATAAACATAGTTCAATCTATTGTGAAAACACACACACGTATAATCAATGTTCCTAAAAAAAAAAGAAACCTAAAGCCCTGGATTACTCCAGGTTTATTACGTTGTACCTATTCGACATCGCGATAAACTCCATAAAAAAGCCCGTAACTCTCCCAATAATGATATCGTCCAGATCTCATACAAACGTTATCGAAATTATTGTAATAATCTTCTCAAGAAGCTTAAATCAGCATATGAAAAGTCAGAATTGGAAAAAGCTAAGCGTAACCCTAGAACACTCTGGAACAAAATAAAAGAGATACACATACGAAAAAAAGATGTGCTTCACCTTTAGAACTTCTAAAAACATGTACGGACCCGTATACTGCAGCCAATCAGGTGTGTAAGTTCTTTGCCAACATAGGCTCAGACCTAGCCTCTAAAATTACGGCCCCCTCACAACCATTTTCTCCACCAAAAAAGTCCTCCCCTAGTTCTTTTGTTATTCTTGACGTTGACTATTCTGAGGTTGAGTCTACCATCATGAATTTAAGACAGGATAGTGCCACTGGGTGGGACGGAATATCTTCTTTTCTCCTCAAAATATGTTGTAAACCTCTTGTTCCCGTTATAACACATATAATAAATATATCAATAGCGTCAGGAATTTTTCCAGAGCCCTTTAAGAGAGCCTTGGTCCATCCGGTGCATAAGGGCGGGAGCAGAGACTGTGTAAATAATTACAGACCGATCTCGGTTCTTTCGGCAATGTCTAAGGTAATGGAAAGGTTAATCAATGGTCGTCTGCTTAACTTTCTACACAAACATCAAGTCTTGTTGGCACGCAACCAATATGGCTTTGAAAAAGGTGTTTCTACGGAAGATGCAATTGCCGACCTAACTGAAACTGTTGCAAAGAATTTAGATGATAATCGTAAATGCCTTTCAATATTCTTGGACCTACAGAAAGCCTTTGACACGGTCTCTGTTCCTATTCTCCTTTCGAAATTGGAAGCTGTAGGCATTCGGGGAGCAGCGCTTGAGCTTTTTACGAGCTACCTCCAAAAAAGGGAACTCCGTGTCAAGATCGATTCATACATTAGTGATGAAGAAATCATCACATACGGAGTTCCGCAAGGCAGTGTGCTAGGGCCTACACTCTTCCTTATATACATAAATGACCTTTGCACACTTGCACTCCCCAACACCAAGATATTCACATATGCTGATGATACTGCGATCGTGGTGTATGGGGATACATGGACTGACGTGAAATATCATGCCGAGAAATCGCTACATGTGGTTGTGAGGTGGCTGCAGTGTAACCTTCTGTCACTAAACTTGGCTAAAACCAACTTCATTCCTTTTTCCATCTGTCGCAGGACTAAAGCCCCATCAGATATAAATGTTCTTGCTCATACCTGTTTGGACTTCTCTTCATGTTCATGTTCGGCATTATCTCGTGTCAGTCAAACCAAATATCTGGGCGTAGTGATTGATGACGGACTAAAGTGGTACTCTCAAGTTGAAAGCCTATCGTCTAGGGTCAGGAAACTAATTTATATCTTTAAGTCTCTAAGGCATTGCGCTGACTCCAAAACGTTAAAAATGGTGTATCTTGCACTTTGCCAGTCTGTCATCAGTTATTGCATTCCGGTTTGGGGTGGCACCGCTAAGACTAAACTGCTTGGATTGGAACGCGCCCAGAGGGCTGTGCTCAAGGTGATGCTCAGCAGGCCGTATAGATTTCCTACAAGTCAATTGTACGCGGACTGCAGGGTACTTATTGTGCGGCAGCTCTTTGTGCTCAATACCACCCTCAGGAAACATGGTCAGGTTCCTCCATTAGATTCATTCACTCGTAAAGCCAAATCTGCATGCCCATCTGTCTCTCACAAAACAGCATTCGCTAGCCGCCAGCTTTATGTAATAAGCTCACTCATTTACAGAAGGGTCAACAAACATATCCAAATCAGTAATTTAAACAAACATGAAGTCAAAACCAAATTACAAAACGGGCTGTATAATTAGGACTATTCCCGTACTGAAGACCTTATTTCTAAAATATTGTAGGCACTTAATAATCATTATCATTATTCTACATAAACGAATGCTGAAATATACGCAACTTCACACGAGCACAACATACACGACTACACACACCACCACACACACACTCCCACATAATATCTCCTCCCCACTCGTACATTACACCACACCCCATCCCACTCACACAACCATTCCCCCTTTACACACATACTCACATGTTCATACTCATTGTTAAATCAGGTCATTATAGGTTTATTAACACACATAAATAAGTAAAGGTCTCTTTTGTAAACGAAGTTACAGTAGAACACTGACTCCTAGGACAGAGGGTTCCCCTAGTTTAGGAGACAGGGTTTTTCACCATTTGTGCAGCCTTTTTTCCAAAATTCAATGTATACCTAGGTATATGAAATGTATTGTATTGTGTACAAAGGAATTTTATGTCAATAAACTTTTTTTTTTTTTTTAAGCCCCCCATGCCCTACCTCACTTCTGAGCCATGAGCTGTTTCCAAGACTCATCACGAACCGTCTCGCGCGCTGGTTGACGACTACCAGCTTCCCGAATAAGCCGGATTCCGTAAACGATTTAGCACCTTAGGCCACATACATACGCTGGGCGGGTAATACAGAAGATCGAAGAGTATCACCTGCTTCTCCGCTTAGCGTTTGTGGACTGCAAGGAAGCCTTCGACTCGATCGAGACTTGGGCTGTACTGCAGTCTCTTCAACGGTGCCAGATTCACTATCGGTAAAGGTGTGTATCGAGGTGCTGCAGTATCTACGAGTATATCCGACCAAACCCTAGTTGTGTGACCAGACCTCGAAACCTATCCTTGTGCAGTGAGGTGAGGTGAGACAGAGAGACGTTATCTCTCCGAAACTATTCATCGCTACATTGGAGGATGCCTTCAAGGTTCTGGACTGGAAAGGGGTAGCTATGAACTTCAAAGACAACTACGTCACTTACCTTCGGTTTGCCGACGATAACGGAGGACCTCAGTACAATGCTCGATGACCTATGTAGAGCTTCCGAAAGAGAAGGTCTTAAAATGAACATAGACAAAACTAAGTTGGTGTCAAATGCCCATGTAACACGCCCCGATCTTCGATCTTCATGAAGATCGGGGACTCTACACTGACTGACACAGACTGTCCAGTTAGATAGGTCCAATTTTGAAAAAGAGGTTAATCGTCGTATCAGACTAGGCTGTGCAGTGTTCGGGAAGCTAAATATCTTCTCGTCTCACATACCGCAGTCGTGACCAGTGCGTGTTGCCACTTATAGTTGCCAGTGATAACCTATGGAGCTGAAACAGGGTTCCGCACATTGGGCCTCATTAGAAGGCTGAAAGTTGCTCAAAGAGCAATGAAGAAAGCTATGTTGGAGTTTCCCAGATGACGTGATCGAATCAGAAATGAAGAGATTGGCAGGAGAACCAAGGTAACCGACATAACCCGAAGAATTGACAAACCTATATGGCAGTGGGCAGGGCACATTGCTCGCAAAACAGATGGCCGATGGGGCCGAACGGTTCTGAAGTGGCAACCACGTACCAGAAGACGAAGCGTTGGAAGGCCTCCCACAAGGTGGAAGTACCTGAGGTGGAGGAATCCGCTGGATGCGAGAATAACAGAACCGGTCGAAGAGGCGATGTTAGGGGGAGGCCTATGTCCAGTAGGGGATATCTTCCAGCTGAAGTGATGATGATGAAGAGGTAGCCAAGTTGTGTCTCGTTTTAATCATTAATGTAATGTTCGAAACGTTTTAAGTTAAAATAAGATTTTTTGTATTTTGAAACTTAAATAGCAGCAGGAGGGTTAATTGTATACTTTCATTGAAATAGTAAAAAATGTTGAGGGTGTTATTTTCCATAAGAAAAACGTATTATTTTGTTCTGGCTACTTTAGTTTTTGGGTACAAAATGTTCGACACTTGAAAAGTTTATAGCAACGCGTTATGGATAATGATTTTCGGACAAACAATTTTAGGTGAAGAAAGAGAGTACCTTGTGGAACACCCATTTTTACTTTTAGAACGAGTGAATTGACACCATTCATTTGAACTTGCTGTTGTCTATCATTTAAATAAGATTTTACCAAACTGAGCGCAAGTTTAGTCCGTAAATCCGTAATGCTCACCTTTCAAGAGTAAGGTTTCATGATTTACGCAGTCAAATGCCTTGGAGAGATCACAATAGATTCCTATGGCATCTAGGGCCTCCTCCTACGATGTAAATAATATGTGTTTTAATAAGGTGACGCCGGCGTCAGTCGTGCAACGTCTTTTGGTGAACCCATATTGCTGATGATCGTGTAATATTTGGTTTGTGTCCATTTGATTGAGCATTACCTTTTTGAACACCTTGCTGAATACCTACTGACAGCACGGATACTGGTCTAGGTATATTTGTGTGTCTTTACTGTCCCCAGGTGTAAAAAGTGGTACCTATATCCTTACTGTAGTAAACTATGTAGGTAAATAAATAAAGAGCATAGTGATTGATTTATTTTATTTTAAAACTACCCTAAGGGTAGTTTTTTTTTTGAGTTTTTTTGTTTTAGACGGGGTGTAGAAGTTCGACGGTACGACATCCACGTGGACGAAGTCACGGGCGAAGTGCTAGTTAGTAAATATGTGAGCATCAACATACTTAGATACAGTTTATTTAATTTATTTAAGTATCTGTTTTTGCTTAATTTGCAAATACCTGGTTTGAACCTATTCTAGTAGGTGCAGTAATTTAATTCTAGGCACAATATCTTCACGTCATGCTTATTATAATTACCTATCTGAAAACCTATTGTTAACTTTTATTTTGAGTTTCTTTGCCTCGCTTTGGAAGGGAGAACTATAGATTTAATTCTTCTTTTTCAGGGTTCCGTAGTCAACAAGGAACCGTTATAGATTCGCTATGTCCGTCTGTCTGTCTGCGGCTTAGCTCAGAGACTCTTAGTACAAAAAAACTGTAGTTTGGCATGGGTATACATACAGGGTGGCAGGGACATTGACGCGAAGCCGGTTATCATGGATTCAGATTCAGTACATGATTCTGAACCCCCCTGCGCTGAATTTTTCGTCAGTTTTTTTTTTTTTAATCTGCTGTTCCATACATTTTGACCGCGTAAGTATTGCACTTTTCTATGAAACACGGATTTTTTTTTTAATAACTGACGAAAAATTTCAACGCAGGGGGGTTCTGAATCCATGGTAACCGGCTTCGCGTCGATGTCCCTGCCGCCCTGTACAGTATTACTTAATAATCATGCCGACCGACAGTGGTAAAATAAAGTCAAGAAATTTTATTTGGGTCCCTACCTCCCCTGCACGTAAAATGGGGATGTTTTTTTCTCGTCTATCCCATGGTGTGGGCTGGAAAGGTCGTTCAAAAATATTGTGAGTGTGTGAAAACCATTTTCGGATTCAGGGATCCGTTTGCGAAGTATTAATCTTTCAAGTGTTAATTTTTGTTAGAGTCATGACTTTATGAGTCATATGTGTGAAAAAATTCACGGCAGCAATATAAATAACAAAATTAAAAGGAAAATTATCACAGGTAAGTATCTACGAGTAATAATCGACCAACTTACATTTGCAGTTGCAAAAACATGTTCTCCCATACATTCCGTAATATATTATGTTTTTCAACTACAATGTTAAGTACATTCTCGGAATAAATTCGTCCCAAATACGGAACCCTTCATTGTGCGTGGTCCGACACGCACTTGGCCAGTTTTTCTTATTCCTTTTGACGTTCATAAGAGCCTTTCAGTGGCTATCCTAATTGAAATAAATGGTTTGTATTTGACTTTGTAAAATCTTGAATTTCGTCCCAAGTCCCAACAGTAACCTTGACTATATATTGAATGTAAATATTTATTTATAGGTTTATTAGGTAAGTCGGTGTTTGCCCCCCGTACACCGCGGCTCGCGGCTGCGCGGCTGCGCGACTGTACTCTGCAGAGGACCCATATAATCACTACGTTTACTCCTCCCCGCGGCGCAAACGGATACAGTGCGTCAGCGAAGAGCGACGTTCCCACCGTATTATGGCATTGTAGATATTGTTGTGAACGGATCAAATTTATAATTACCTACAGTAAAATTTATTGTGACGTGGAAAAGATTCAAGTTTTAAGATGTTTCGACGAGCAACGATCAAATCGTCCTTATCACCAGTGGTTTTTAAAGGTATGTTGTTAATGAATAATATACCTACATATACTTAGACCGTACCTACTGTACATTCTACTGAACATACCTACTTAATATTTTTTTTGTAAAAATCTAAGTAAGTACTAGACTTACCTGTGCGTCCATAAAAGTTACTGCCTACCTAAGTTAAGTACGGTCAAAAAAACATTGTACTAATTAACTCCCACCTTAAAATCATAATTTTTCTAATGCGATCAAAAGATTAAACATAGTTTAATGAACTAAAAAGTACTACTTAGTTGAGATGTTATGAATGTTATGATTTACAATTTTCTTGTTAATAACGTCTTTTTAAATACCTACTATTACTTTGGCGTTATTAAAAATACTAAGTATGTTTATTATCACCCGTTTGCTAAATATGAATGCTGGACACAAAAATACACTCTTGGGGGTTATATAAATATTTATAATATAACATAACGCCAAATATGATTTTCTTTATTACAAATAAAATATATGTAATAATTTAATACTTAAATCAACTTTTAGGTAAAAATTAGACTTCGCGTAAAGTGACTTCAAACTTCAGGTTACAATAATTTTGAACAAAACTTTTTTAGTTCAGACATAATCATTCATACAATAACATAACAGTACCTATAACGGCTCGTGGCCGCAATACATATTGGAAGTAGATCAATGGTAATAAATATTAGGGACTCTACCATGGTGGACGTTTTTTGAATGCTACAAAACGTCATCAACGACGTCTCAACCTCTCACTCAACGTCCAATTCCCACGATGCAGCGATGTGACGTAACGGGCAAGTCAGTCAGTGTCGTCTTAGTAGGTACCTAGACCTAGTATGACCTAGGTATCGGGCCACAGTATCGCAACAATGAAACTATGACCCGCAAGCGGAACATCATTTTCGTTCCCAGCCTTAACTTTACCACGATAGTTCAAAATATTAATAAAAAACTCTAACATGTTTTCAACAGAATTTCGAGGCTATGCTTCGGGGTATTCAACTGAACATAAGGAACCGTCAGGACCTTGCGTTAGAACAGAAATTCCCGGTCCTAAATCGCGGGAACTTTTAAAAGAAATGAGTGCAATTCAGGTAAGCATGCATCTGCACAACAATTCATAAGGGTACCTACGCACTATGCGGTTAGCCGGAACGCGGTCAACCGGACTCATCGCTGTTGGTTGGCCAGCAACCGCATCGCAGTGCGGATAAAAACGATTTTCTCGTACATATTTTTGAATGCGGTCAACCGGATGGTTTACCGCATAGTGTAGTAAACAATCTTATGGACTGATCACGGGCCTGATAAATACTTATCAGGCCCGTGATCAGTCCATAAGATTGTTTGATTAATTTGAATAAAAGAAATAAATATATCAGTCAAATTAATCAATTATGAATTTATAGGTGGACCAAAAAAAACCCGCCAAACGCGGTCAGTCTATCTATAGAACCCATCATTGTGCGTGGTCCGACAACCACTTGGCCTGTCTTTTAAGGTGTTTCTACCACTGTTGTCGGACGTTTGGTTGTAAATATCAGTGATAGCTTTATGCTAGATGCTTCTGCGACACCTGAGTCATAACGCGTAAAATAACACAATAAATAAGACATTAAGCAGATGTGGCCAAAATTTAATACGTTTATTGAGATGTGGCAATGTTAATAAGGCGAAAACTCGAGTGTCGGTTTTTTGGACACAACAATGGGTTTTAGCCACTTTTAGCACGTTGAATAACGCATCAAACCGCGTTGACTTAATTTTGGAGCAGAACCAGATTAATGTAACCACACTTTTAACGTGCAATTTTTTAAAGTTTATAATTAAGGCGCAGTTTGGGTCAGACGTTAACATTAGCGCAGGTCAGGACCATTACAATTGTTTTATCTACGTTTGATAGTCAATGCGACTATTTTGAATGAAAAATGTAGGTATGGTATGTTGTAGGTAAGTAGGTACGTTATCTATGCGAATCGAAGGTCAAATATGTTATCGCGCGGTTTTGAATTTTTAGGATTCCGCAGTCAACAAGGGACCCCGGACCCTTATAGTTTCACCATGTCCGTCCGTCTGTCTGTCTGTCCGCGGCTTAGCTCCGAGACTGTTAGTATGTACTAGAAAGATGTAATTTGGCATGGCATGGGTATACAAATTAATCACCCTGATAAAGTGATAAAATAATAAACACATTTAAAAAAAAAATGGGTTCAGGTCCCGTACACGTAAAGTGGGGATGTTTATCTTTTCTCTTTTATCCCATGGTGTGGGGTACCTATCGTTGGAAAGGTTGTGCAAAAATATTGTGGGTGTGTGAAAACCATTTTTTGATTCAGGAATTCGTTTGCGAAATATTAAGCAGTGCTCATTTTTGTAAGAGTCAAGTGATATGTGTGTGAAATGTTTGTTTTTCGATGTGTGAAAAAATTCACTGCAGTAGTAGTAAGTATATAGGTACTTATAACGAAGTTAAAAGGAAAACTATTTAAGTAGGCTTTACCGATTATCGAGTAATAATCGACCAACTTACAGTTGGAATGTATGGGAGAACATGTTTTTCAACTGCAATGTTAATGGGATAAATTCATCCCAACTACGGAACCCTTCATTGTGCGTGGTCCGACACGCACTTGGCCGGTTTTTGTTTTCATAGCTTGGTTACATTGGGGACCCATAACCACTACTAACCCCATACTATGTTTTCGTAGTTTCACTACACCACAACATTGTTTAGCGGTGCACTGAATTTACCTTTTATCGAAAGTTCATCGATACAGTGCTAATCTAATATCATTGGTGCTAAAAGTCTCCGAGTAAAATGGCTGTGTTACATCCGGACAGACGAACATGACGAAATAATAACTCTAAGTAATTTCCGTTTTTGCTATTTGGCTACGGAACCCTAAAAAGACATCGCATACTACCTATCATGGTACTCCCGGACCCGCTGAATCGTCTTCATATTATATTTGACATTGTGGAAGCTGTCTATAATGTTCAATTGGCAGTTAATGGAAACAATTATTGTCTTTGTCTCTGTACAGTACCTACATACAGTTTTCAAATTACAATAATATGTAGAGCTGTTTTGTTCTTGGTAATCTTCCTTTAATGTGTTGACTTTGCTACAACAGCTTGATCGTATGTTTGTACAGTTAATCTTATCAGTTATTACTGAGTTTTAAGTGTGTCCTTAATATAAACTTAACCTTCGTATCAATGCAAAAATAAAACAATAATCGTCTTTAAAATAACGGACAGGTAGGTACATAATTAATATACTTTATTGTCTTGTTATTTCAGCAATGTAGTTCTGTTCAACTGTTTACTGACTTCGATAAATCCGCTGGAAACTATTTGGCGGACGCTGACGGCAATATTCTTTTGGATACATATACGCAAATATCATCGGTGCCTCTTGGATATAACCATCCGCAACTTCTGACTGCTTTCGACAATGATACAAATATTGTATGTATAACTACATTAAAACCTTAAGATGAAACTAGAAGGGTAATTGCGTAACACACTAACAATGGCAATGGTTTTCATTTGGACAGTTCAACAACATTCATTGCTTTATTTACGTTGTTTAGCAGACAAATTTTTCGAAGCAATGATTTGGCAATAGCCTTCAAAAGGATACAGATTGTTTTTGAAAGTGTGTTACGCAATTAGGGTGCAGACTGCTGTCGATTAACGACCGACCATCGATAGATGAGGACGATCCCTAAACTAGTGAATACCGCACCATTGAACCAACTAACACCGAATGAACCAATCCAAACGTCGAATGAAAACAGTCGACGTCGATCGACCGCAGTCTCCGTGCACCTTTAGTCAAACTGAATGAATATGGTACCTAAATCTGATTATTAATTATGGTTTCAGAGGGCTTTGGTGAACCGACCAGCACTTGGTGTGTTTCCAGCAGTCGACTGGCCTAAAAAACTAAGAGATGTTTTGCTGTCAGTAGCACCTGCCGGTTTGGATCAAGTGATGACTATGATGTGTGGCTCCTGTTCTAATGAAAATGCCTTCAAAGCTGCCTTCATACGGTATGCTATAGACAAACGTGGGGGCAGAACAACCTTTAATGATGAAGAAATGAAATCGGCCCTCGAGAACAAGCCACCAGGGGCACCAAACTTATCAATAATGTCGTTCAAGGTTAGTAGGTACTCTTCATCTTTATACATTGCTATCTTTTTGCTTTGGTCGTCTGCTCGTCTAATTGTTTTCATTAGAACCCAGTAGTTAGAAAGGCAGGTATCACAACTAATTTGATGCTAGCTTCTTGACACGGATTTAAATTTTGGTTCACCGTAACCGATGGATTATAGAATTATTATAATTATGGCCATTTTAAATGTGAGGAAACTCGTAAGCCTACATACCTACTGCAAGAAAGAAAGAAAGGGAAAGTACCTATGTGACAAGCGAAGTAGATGACAGAAAGAAAACATTGATCGTCATTCTGATAACGATGAGAGAAATATGGATATTTGTTCTGCCAAGAAGACTGGTAAAACACATTTGATTGTTAACTCGTAAAGCTTGAAATATTTATTAAATATGTACTTACATGGTGTCCGTGACTGGAGCAAACAATCTCAGTGCGGCTTGCTACATTACAAAATGGTAATTATTACCTGTACTTGTGTACTTGACAGGAAATTGCCTACCGGGTTATCCACTTATCCGGTACTTCCCCGGTTAAGGTACCTATACACAGACATTTTGTTAAACTGTTATAATAAAAGGCAGCCCGATGTAAAAAACGTACTTAACTCTGAAGATTAGATTTAGATTTTTCTGCCAAAATGTTAGGTTAACTTAAAATTTCAAGTTACCCCAGAATATACCAAAATAATGTTTTTGCGCATACTTACTTATAGTTTTATATTAGGTACAATACATATTAGGCACGATAAATTAGCAACGCGCCGAAACGAATTTAAATTAGTTTCACATTGAACGTTTGTAAAATTTTATTCAAGGCTTACGTGCGTTCCTTTAAGGTGAAACAATTTGATATTTTTTCCATACAAACTTCGGAGGGGTTTTACTCCACTGTTTGACATCGTACATTCAAAGTTAAACATGATATCGTTAGGTCTCATTATTAAAATTGTCTGTACGGAAGCAGAATAGTAAAATAAAAAGCCATTAAAAAGTTATGAGCCAACAAAGATTCGTTTTTCTTGCTAATTTTAACGCAACTTTGGGCGTAAATAAGTAATACAAGAAGTGTGAAATCTCGAAAACTAAATCCGTACCGACACAGAAAATTTATCGAAGATTTCAATAAATTTTATTTGTAATTGATTTATGCAGTGGTTTTTTCAGAAAAACCTTTTTTCCATAGGCCTTCTCGTAATTTTTGACGCGCTCGTTTTACTAAAACTGGTCGGTACAGTGTTTCTGTCCGTGCGAACTTTACGTTGTCCATGTAGACCAGCTTCTAACTGCTCATCACTGATACTATCTCTGTCGGACACGATGCCAGGTGAGACAGCGTGGTTTTTGGCCATGCCCACCATTGAGTTCGAGCCCGTGACTAGTTCCACCTTAAATCTATAGCGTAAATAATAGTAACTAACAATTGCATAGCTGATTTTTCACCGAAAATGGTTCGTTCTCCACGTTGTTGTTTAGTAAGAGGGTAGGTACGAGAGACTAGAAACACCGCGAAAATATATTTCTGTATTTAAGTTATTATTAGATAAAATTTAAAGTCTTAAAATGACAATCCATATTCATGAATCGGTATCCCATTTGACCATTCCGCTAGACAAGCACTAGAAGCCTGTTCTTGGTCTTATGATTTTGTCCTTCTTGTCCCCTTTTATGACGACAATCACGACCAGCGAGGCAGCGACCGCCATCGCCAGTTAACTGGCTTAAATGTTTCAATAACTTTGATTTCCGCTGGGCATTGTAATGTAGCACTGATACGTAGATTCGTAGAACTACGTATATAGCGTCGGCGATAGTTCAATACCTACCGTGTTACTAGCCCTGGTAAATACCGCGTAAGTGTGGAGGAAAAAGCTGATTATACCTAATCAGCTTTTTCCTCCACACTTCATTATTATTTCGTATTAAATTGCAATTATTTCGGTCCCGCATACAGTAATGAAGTTATTTTCTATGTCAATATTAAGGAGGATGTTCCGCTTCCGATGCTGACAAAAAATATATGGATGTAAATCTACTCAATTTTTTTTCGAACTTATGAAGCAATGGACTAGCAATCTGTTTCAATTCATTTCAATTTATTATTGATCGTGCATTACGTAATTAGGATACAGGTCAGCACCCAATTGCGTAACACACGGTCAATCACAATCTGTTTCATTTTGACAGTTCAACAACATTCATTGCGTTATTTACGTTGTTGAGCAGACACATTTTTCGAACATAGGTATATGAAGCATTGGATTAGCAATATCTTTCAAAATGATTCAGATCTTTAGAAAGCGTTAGGCTATGGCTCTAGCTCTAGGTGCAACTAACACTGAGATTGATTTCGTTATTTCGACGAAGAAGCAATAGTAGATTATACAACAAGTGAAAAAAATGGGAATTTAATTCGAGGGACTAAGTTGGATCCCGATAGCAGCGAAGAACTCTAGAGTAGAATCACGAGCGTAGCGAGGGATTCTAGGTTAGAATCCTGAGCGGAGCGAGGGATACAAGGACCGAGACAAATTTTTTTTTTCACTAATTGTGTACTCTACTTTTTGTGTCATCCTCTCCAGCACGACCATGGATGATTACCTTAATTTTAATGCGGTACATATTCATGAAAAAATGTGTACTTTATTGTACTAACGACTTTAAAAATGTACTCACATATTTTCGCTGCTATTATAACATATCGACCGTGGCCGTGCTAGGTAGAACCTTTCTACGACGACCACTATAGATTTTAGGTATTTTTGTCAACTTTAACACGAAAATTTATATAACACGATGCTGGAGAGGATGACACTACTTTTTACCATTGACGGCGAGAAAATAAATAGCAGTATAGTATTTATATTTAACTGTCGTAGTTGTAGTATTTATAAGACTGCTTCGTTGCACGTTGGTGTAGGTGGTTGCAAGCGCTACAACATAGCACGAGGTCCTGGGTTCGATTCCCAGGTCGGGCAAAGTACTATTGGGTTTTTTCAACAGGAATTCCTTAGTAGCAGCCTGGAGTCTGGAATTGTGCCCGGTTGATGGCAATAGGCTCGCCCCCTATTACATGGGACTTGAAAACATAACTGGCGAAATGTGGGTGTACTACAGGTACACCTCTGCCAAACCCTTCGGAGAAACAAGGCGTAATGTTATGTTATTTATATTTATCACATTTTTTGCGGCAACAAATTATCTACTATAATTGCTGCTTTAGAACGAAATGATTCTGGAGTTAATAAGATTGTTTAAAAACAAAATAAAATATAAATTCGCGTAATTTCGTATCTACACTTCAGTATAATTACAATTTTATTTGACAAGCTGGGCCCAATCGAAATCAAGTCATTCCATACTCTACGATCATTTTGATACATTGATGAACTAATGATTTATCTAAATAAGGGTAAGATTATCATTTCAGACTTTGAAAGAAAATTCCTGATAAAAAGCAGGACTTTTGCAAAAAAAAAATACAGATTATTAAAACTTCTTTTTTTTCTATAAGAAATCCATGTTCTCGGAAGCTCCGAAAAAAGTTCGGACGGGACCTTAGGGTGCGTTTGCTTGCATTATGCCGTAATGCCGTTGGTTCAGGGTAAACGTTCGTCGAACGTAGTTGGTATGGTGCAAGGCGGGCGTTTTTGGGGGTGTCCTATGTAATTTTGACGTTCGAAAAGTGTTGATTCTCAGCCTAGTTTGAATAAATGACTTTTGAATTTGAATTTGGTATGCGTAGCAGACGCTGCGTCAACGGGACTTAGGTATTCCCGTTAGTTTCTATTCAAATTTCCATATCGTCGTATTCAACGGACCTTCCTGTAAGTATACAACAAAACCAAGTCAAAATTATCTACATACTTATAGGTAACAAGTATGCCAAGTATCGGTGTTTTTTTAATTAACTCTGTCAATCTATCCGACTCGGTGTACCCCGATTCCGGAGTACGCTCGCTCATGCATACTGGGTTTACTTTCCTTCTGGATAAAATTTCCGTACTTATACATTTACCGTGGCTCTAGGGTAAAATCTAAGGTTTACAAAACTTGCAGTATACTCTACCTAGGGCAGAATGAATCTACCTGAGCAGTGCTGGCCCAGTGAGTAATCTAACGGCCGCGACTTACGAGTTGTAGGTTCGAACCCAGGCGCTTTACTAAGGGCAACATTACAAAGGTCTCTCTCTCTACTGCTCTATCGTGGATGTGGCATTTTCTTTCTTTACACAGCTTAGACTGCAACGTTGTTTTATATGTAACCTACAATAATACAGGTTTTTATACGAATATTAATACTAAATTCGAAAACAGGCACCACTCTTACAGGGGGCTTTCCATGGACGTACATTTGGCTCGTTGGCGACAACAAGATCGAAAGCAATTCACAAATTGGACTTCCCGTCTTTTGATTGGCCCGTTGCTTGGTTCCCGAACTACCGGTATCCTCTGGAACAATTTAAACGTGAAAACGAACAAGAAGACACTAGGTAATACTTTTGTTTTAGCTAGCATTCATATCTGCGTTATTATACTGTGCATAAGTAGTTTTATTGTAACGCAATGGTTTTGTCTTTAGCAGTTATTATTATTTTAATATCTGGGTACTTACCCTTTTTTTTTGGTAGGTACGTTTTCTAAAAATTAAACCTAGTTAGATTGATTTATCGCCCCCGAAAACCAAATTTCATGAAAATCGTTGGATTCGTTTCCGAGATTCAGATTATACATAAGTATACTGGGTGTCAGGGACATCGACGCGAAGCCTGTTACCATGGATTCAGTACATGATTCTAAACCCCCTGCGTTGAAATTTTTCGTCTGGTATTAAAAAATAAATCTGCTGTTTCCTAGAAAAGTGCAATACCTACGCGGGCAAAATGTATGGAACAGCTGATTTTTTTTAAATAACCGACCAAAAAGGTTTTTGGTTTTATACTCGGGAACATTAAATCCGAGTCACCAACACAACCCACCTAAACCTTACTCAAAATGGGATCGGTTCGGAATAAAATACAAGGTAGCTAGCGAAACTCCACCAATGTAACGGGTATCGGTAACTAAACATAATTCCTAAATAAAAAAAGATGATTTTGATAATAGGTTCGAATACCGGATTTTTCAATACCGGTATCCCGGGATCTCGGTATTGGAAATTTTGATATTTCAAATAACTACAGTCGCTGAGCACAAAAAAAAGCAATGATTCGTTTTTGTTTTGTTTTATCGTATTTAGATATCGATACCTACTTATCATGTCTGCGGAGTTTCGCTAGCTAATTTAAATTATAACTATATTTTATTTATAGTTAATTAAAACGGTAGAACACCAATCACATTAATCATTATTATCATTGTAAGTATATTTGTCGTAATTCTGATTTCAGGTGCCTCGCATATGTATGTGAGCTATTCGAAACTTGGCAAAAGAGAAATCCAATTGCTGCTGTAATTATTGAACCCATTCAGTCGGAAGGAGGTGACAATCATGCTTCGCCGGAATTTTTCCAAGAATTGCAAAAAATTTGCGCCTGTGTAAGTTATTCAGATGACTCGCTATTTACGATTTATATTTCTCTATTTATAATTGTTTAGCATAACATACAAGCCAATAGACACAGCATGCAAAAACAATAATAAGTAAATCACAGAAAAAAATTACAAGTCTACATAGGTGCATAATTGCATATGTATACAGGGTGTCCAGTAACGACATACAGGCTGTGATAACAATGTGATTGAACACTATGCGTGCACTGGCGAAACATCACAACAAAACATGTCATGTTGAAATCTCTAGTTCCTGTAAACCTTGTATGAAAATTAAATAAAAGAAACTAAAGATTTCAACATGCTTTGTTTTGAATGTTTCGCCAGTGAAAACGCACAGTAACAAACATTCAAACATCTTTATAAACTTTCACTTTTATGATACTTATTAGTAAGAGTCTTTGTTTTGTGATATCATATATTTTTCATTATATTTAAGGGAGATGCGCTAAGCTAACATTATAATTAGTTAACGTCAAGAATGTAATACGTTTTTTGCAATTTGCAGGTCGCGGTCGGTGTCAGGTTTTATGTTAATTGAAATATAATATAATTCGCGACCGTAACAAATAGGGCTATACAGAATTATTATAATCATTAGAATCAGCAATACAACTCCTTAAGTTAGCATAATCTTCAAATGTCATGAAGTCATTCATTAGGTTTACATGAACTTAGAAAGTTGTACATTGATGATTTCTATGATTATAATAATTCTATAAATAAAGGCTTGTGCAGACCAGCGCTACTTATCGCGCGATGCGACACCGGCTGTTGTTATACCGTGAAGTTTTCTTAGAAATTGTATTTTGCGTGTCGCGTCGCGCAACAAGTCGCGCTGGTCTGCACGATCCTTAAACATTACGGCCGCGGATCATATTTAGATTAACATACAACCTGATACTTACTGTCTTGCAAATTGCAAAAAACGTAATCGAAAAACGGAATCGGGGCAGGCTATAATAGGTCTGCGACTGTTTGCGCTAGTTTGAAACTTTGGAGTTTGAACACGTCCATACAATACAATGTAATTGACACAATCGGCGCGAGCGCTTTTCGTCCTGCATCCCGCGCGGGATTCACATCATCGTCAGTTTGTCCAGAGCTTAAAGTGCCTGCTACACGGTTGCCAACCGCCACCTCTGTCGGGAGTCGGGACGCGGTTGGCGACCGCAAATAATAATTTTATTCTTATTTTTTTTCGATAGAATGGAGCAGCTTTGATTATGGATGAAGTGCAGACTGGATGTGGCCCAACGGGTAAAATGTGGTGTTATGAACATTTCAACTTACCAAACCCACCTGATATGGTTACATTTAGTAAAAAGATGATGACGGGTGGATATTACTGCAAACCCTTATTTACGTAAGTTTTAGTCAAGAATAAGTAGGTACTTGACATTATCATTATTATCACCATTATTATCGACCTATAGGTTCTCAATAAGTACTTACAGCCAGTTGCAGAAACAAACTTTAACTTTTGAAGCTGTCATTAAATACTAGTTGCAGAAAGTTACATGAGAATCGATTTTATGCATTCTGAAAGTAGGCAACGTTGCAAATAAAGGTAAAATATTAATAGGTACCTACTTATGCCTTTTTTCCACCCACAACGGGTACAACACCAAATTCAATGTTATAATAATTGCAATTCATTATTAATATTCTAGTTCACTAGTAAGCCACATTTTTTTTTACTACACACTCACACAGTAAACAAAAAAATATTGCCAAATTATCAAAAAAGGTAAATATTTTATAGCTATTTGCGATATTGCCAACTTTTAGGATAAACGCTATTAATGGTTTTTTGATGAAACTAATGAAATAATTAGCGTTAATGATGTTTGTTTTTGTGCAACTGGGTGTAAGTTATAGAATTTTAGTATAATTATAGTACCTAATTCGTAAATTCCGTCTTTCAAGCAAATACTTCCTGTTTTTCAAGCAACTTTCGCACACTGAATAAAAATTACCTTCTCACTTTCTCTCCTACGTCACACAGTTACGAGTACCTACCTACCCCTTAGCTCTCAGTGCTCCCATAAAAAAAACCTATTTCCATTTGAATCCATACTAAAACTAGGGTATCATGTGTTACTTGCATGAATATTTAGCAATTATTATAGGTATATTTTCTCTATCATTCCTCATTTCAGGCCTCCACAACCCTTCAGAATATTCAACACGTGGATGGGCGACCCATCGAAGTTAATTATGTTAGAGCGTGTAATAGAGGTCATAAAAACTAACAAACTTCTGGAATTGGTGCAAGAGTCAGGTCGTGTTCTGAAATGTGGGCTTCACGCCCTGGAGAGTGAGTTTCCGAATATGATAAACAGCGTGCGTGGTCGAGGCACGTTTTTGGCATTCAACACCAGCGACGCGGCATTGAGGGATAAACTTATTGTCACTTTGAAGAAAAATGGTAAGCATATTGCTACTTATCTACTAGTTTTGTAGATTTTTATGGTCAAGTCAAATCTAGAGACACCTCAGTGGCGTAACTACTAAAATACAAAGTGGTGTGTAACAGCAGGACCCTTAGTATTTGGGGGTCTACTGTCTACTCAGTGTTATTATCGCGCAATCATGTCACCGGGCCTGGGGCCCGGAGGTAATATGTGCCCGGAGTACTGCCTAGGCCAGGGGTGGCGAACCAATGGTACGCGTGCCATTAATGGCACGTGACAAAATATTTTGGACACGCCACCGATCGAAACATTTTAGTTATTGAAGAATTTGAAATGCAGCTAGCTGATTGATTTCCAGTCTAGTTCAATATGGATATTTTTTTAAATTGAAACAAGGAAAGAGTTGAAATTGATTGAAGCAGAAAGATTGACAATAATTATGTAAAAATCATCACTAAGTAAAGTAATTAATTACTAAGTCAAAATTATTAGACGGCAAGTATAGACATGCCGTCTAATAATTTAAAAAAAGAAAAAATGGCTCGTTTATCCATAAAGGCCCGCCACCCCTGGACTAGGCCAACAAGTAACCGGCTCGGGGCCCAAGTCAGTGAGAAAATTTTCGACCTCGCTTCGTTCGCTCTTGCGTGCTACCTTCTCATGATTCTTAGATTTTTCTGCATTATTTACACAACACAACACACACACAGTAACTCTTCCGTATGAACAGCTTAGTCAAAAGAAAACCGAACCTATCCGCGGCGGGTGCTAAAAAAGCTAAATAAAACACTTGTTTGTGATACTTACTTATAACTTTATAAGTAACTCGAATAAACTAGAATCCTTTAGTTTTTTTATTTGGCTCTTTTATTGTTCTAGTCACAGATATAGATAGACATAGATAACGCAAGTATCTCGATCTGTATGAAAACCAAGCGTGCCATTTTTTGACTACCTACTATGACGTCACAAGCATTATTTAGTGATGGGAAAATAAAATCCGCCGCACGCGGCAGCGTCTTTGAATCGATTTTATTATCTTTGAAATCGATACTGCTGGCTGGGTGTCGACGTTCACACGTCGTTTTTGGATACCTTTTCCAAAATTTCAAGTAAGTTTACCATTATAAATACGTGAATATTCGATTGAAATACCTTATATTCAATTTAGTTCTAGTGTTTACAAAAGCAACGAGATTCTACCCTTTTTCATCTCAAATTTGAATAAAGATCGCCTTTGTATTATACCATTTCTCTATTTATTGAGTAATCGTGTACAGTAAAGAATTATTGAGAATCGCTAATATAGATTAATTAATCGATTTTGTGACATAGTAATGAGATAGACAGAGGAATGAGATAGACAGAGGAATGAGATAGACAGAGGAATGAGATAGACAGAGGAATGAGATAAACAGAGGAAAATAAAAATTCCTGATCTGCTTAGTAGGCAGTTAGGGATTAATAATTTCTTTAAATTGTTAGTATTTCCCTACTTATTTCTTGTAATTGTTGTAGATTAACTTTCAGAAACAAAAAAAAAACAGAGAACAAATAGAAGCTAAACGAAAACCCAGTAAAATACGATATAATAAAATTAAAATGGATGCAAAATTACTTGAGCTACAACAGCAAAAAGATAAAGAAAGTTGTGATCTTCAGTACATCAATAGTCTGTTAAGCTGCTTTTGTTAATATTCGTTACTTTTTCCCTTCAACAAAGCATGCTTCCTCAAAATGTATATTTAACAAATAGTGCTATGCTTTGTTGGGAACCAATCTTTATTTCCCGTCGCCTCAATCCATTTTTCTTATATATTGGGTTCATGTGGGAAACTAAAAAAATCACTAAACGTTACGATTATTTATTAAAATTGCCTACATAATTAGTACCTATAAAATACAAAATCATCCTCTGTTTCCGAAAACGATTCTTGAGAATCGATTTGTGTTGCATACGATGAACAGCACTAATCGCTAAAATTGACAGAAAAATGATAAAAGCGCCTGTACTACGAAACCGATGCGATATACGATAGTATCACTTGTTTCGATATTCATCACTTGTTAAAACAAAACGTCGCATCAACCGCTTCAAGTAAAAGCCGCAATGTAATACGAATATTCAGTTTACGTTTGATGACCTATGTTTTTCTCAAATTTGGTATTACAGAGAGTATTAGATTAAAAATAATTGATTTTAATATTAAATACGCATAATATTAATCACAAAATGACTTATCGATGGAAGGAATCGTTTCCTTTATTTTTTCTCCTCGCATTTGTACAGTTTTTACAATTTATAACTGAGCAATTAACCATTTTACATTTTTTTACTGACGTCCGACTAGCGTGGCACAACGATGCAGACTGAGCGCGAAAGTGGCAGCTTACGATTTTTGTACGTAAGCTGGGCACGCGAAGTAGTTGCTCTTGCGTTATCTATGTCTATCTATATCTGTGGTTCTAGTGGTCGCAAGCGTTACTGCTGAGCATGAGGTCCTGGGTCCGATACCTAGGTCGGGCAAAGTGTTATTGGGTTTTTCCATCTGGAATTTATCAGAGCCGCCCGGAGTCTGGATTTGTGCCCGGTTGCAATAAGCTCACCTACTATATGGGACTTAACATCAGGGCTTTAACCCGGTTCTGAAATAACAGTTAATATTGTTCATATCCGGGAATCCAGAGGAATACAGCCGTGATGTTATGTTGTGTGTTATATTTTTTGTCTTACGTTGATCCCGTTCGCTCGGCGCGACCGACTGCCTAAAACGCCTGCTACATGGTAGCCAACCGCGTCCCGACAAAGGTGACCTTGGTGGTTTACAACCGTGTAGAATTGTAGATATGATGGTTTACGACCAAACGTTGAAACAACTTTGCTGGTCGCCAACCAAGGTCACCTCTGTCGGGGACGCGATTGGTGACCGTGTAGCAGGTACTTTACTCTAAAGACTAAACCTTTTTGTTATTCTTTATTTGTATCAACGTTTCTCATTTTTTATTATTGTATGCCGTATTTATTATAATAATAACTAGTAAAGGTTGTAGGTACCTATATTAACTAAATAAGTAAGTAATATCTCTACAGTAGGTACCTAATAGCAAAAAAAAAATCTACGTTATGATTCTTAAGGCTCGTTGTTCAAATGATTTTTTTTTTATTTACAGGTGTGCTCGCAGGTTCGTGCGGATTATCCGCAATTCGTCTTCGACCTGCTTTAATTTTCGAACCAAAGCATGCCAATATCTATTTGGATATACTAAGGAAAACATTACTTAAATTAAAAGGTGTCAGCTGTTAGGATGAAGAAGGAACTTTTTTAATGCTTCCAGTAATTTATCAATTGTTCAATTTATGCTTTGTATTTTATTTATGAGTGTTTTTGCACTAAGCGTATGTCCAACATAAGCGTTGACGTCGTGAGGACGCAGTGTCACGTACATAGCGCACACGCTGCGCTAGAGCAACGACCAACGTAGACATCGCGAAGACGGAAGACGCTACGCTACGTCGACGGTCTGCGTCTAGTTTCGATACAACGATGTTCAGAAAATGTAGAATTCCATCGAGAAAACATCACGGTTGGCTTTTTTGTTAAAAAGTATTACGAAAACAACAGAAGATAAATGAAAAGTTTATGGATTCATTGAAGAGTTTTTATCAACTGAAAGTGTTTCGTGCTATTTTGTGAACATGTACCTATTGAACCTACTTTTGTCGCTAACTGCACATGTACCCTAAAACATGGCGTTTGCGTCAGGTTAGCGCGTCATAATTATAAATAATACAACGCGACCTGCACCCTAATTGAGTAACACAATTGAGTGACAGTTCAACAACATTCATTGCGTTATTTACGTTCTTGAGCAGACAAATTTTTCGAACTTATGACGCAATGAATTCGCAATATCCTTCAAAATGATTCAGATTATGATTGATCGTGATTCGTGTGTTACGCAATTAAGGTGTAGATTGTGCTTCGCACGAGTGCAATGGCGACATGTCAAAGTATGGAGATTTCTGTGCTTTACCTAAGTTAAATATTAATTAAATGTATAACACATAATCGTTTCGGACTAAATTCTCTAAATGATGGTGAAAACTGCATAGAACTAAGCGGTCACACAGACAGACACGAAAGGCGACTTTGTTTTATACAATTTAAATAATATATACCCATGTACGCTGCGCCTACGTTGGACTAACGACTAACCTACTTGATAACCATTTAGATTTTTTGATGTGCCATATTATTGTATGCCTATTTTATTAATCTATGTGTACCTTTATTTTTGTAGCAATATATAACCTTATAATAGGTAAACACATGGTGATCCGTCCGATGGGTCAGTTTGGACAAGTCTGAAACTATGAGACATTTACCCTTCGTGTCCAGCACCCTAATTACGTAACGCAAACTCAATTTTAAATTGAAACCAATTGAAAAAGATTGCCAGTCCATTGCTTCAGAAGTTCGACAAAAAAAATTGAGCAGATTCTTTTTGTCGAACTTATGAAGCAATGGACTGACAATCTTTTTCAATTGGTTTCAATTTAAAATTGATCGTGCATTGCGTAATTGGGGGGCAGTTCAACAATGCGTTCAGGATGATGTTGGCGCTCCCCCGCTTTTGCAGCGCATCGACTATGTTTGCGGAAGCTCGCATAGATTGCTTCCATGCTACTATGCGCAAGAGAGGCGCGTCGCTGGTGCGGGCGGCGAGTGCGGGGGAGCGCTAACAGCATGCTGGCCGCGCTCGCGGTGAGGCTTGATTGCGCCATCATCTCCCATTGTTGTAAGCGACATGTGGCAGGCTGATGCGACTAACAAACCTCAATTATTACTAGGTATGACTATTTTTAATTATGACTATTTTTATTATTGTTTTTTTGTATGCCTTATTGTAATTGAATTGATTTGATTTGACATGAATTGGATTGAATTGAATTGAATTGACATGAATTGAATTGGATTGAATTGAATTGAATTGACATGAATGGGATTGAATTTAATTTAATTAGTAATGTTGTGTATGTAATGTGACTGTATGAGTGTAATGTTTCTATTATAAGTCAGTGATACTCGAAATAAAATGATTTTGTTTATTTATTGAGTTTGACGGAGTCTCACTACTGCTACGGCCGCTATACGTAACGTCCGTTTATGGCCCGATAATTGTATTCATGATGGTGCATTTTTTCTCGGATCAGTCGCGTTACAGCCGTTCTACCTAAGTACCTACCTACACTCAACGTTAGAAGTGCCTGTGATGAGAAATGAATTATTTTGTGAAGCATGGTACTAGGTGAGCAGACTTATCAGGAGATACTTTTTGTCGCCAACACATACGCAATAATGTTGACAATATCGTATGTACGAGTATTGGCAATATTATTGCGAGTATAGATGCGGCTTAGTCAGACTGTTCGCCAATCGCTGCCCGCGGTGAAATAAAATGACAATATGAAGTGATAGTGGGGCGTACAGTCTGACTAAAGATCTATACTCGCAATAATATTGCCAATACATACGATATTGTCATTTTGTCAACATTATTGCGTTTGTGTTGGCGACAAAAAATATGTCCTCAAATATGACCTAGCATAGCACCATGCTTCAACTTTGCATTTTGACTGTACTGGACTGACGGACGTAGAGCGACTAATCGTAAAATACGAAGAAAAACCGCCACAATGCGATCGATCTCAAAAAAATGCATCTTCCAAATACAATCGCGTAGCGGCCGTAGTGCGACTCCGTCCCAAAAAAAAACATTCACCACTCGGGAATCGAAGGTTATTTTCCTTAAAAAATCTAATGGTGATTTATTGGGTAAGGGCACGGAATATATAAAGATTTAATTTCTTTATTACCTAACAGTTCAACTTTTGTAGTCAATTCACACTACTTATGCGTATGCAGTATCCCCCCTACATCAAGTAAGCTTTTCTTCTTGAAAACCTGCGAAAGTTTGTCTTAACACTGAAATAGACGACATGGTTCCTGAGAACGAATTTCTGTAGTTACCTATAAGTTTTAAATTGCCCCATGCTGACCCATCTCAACGGATCAAACAAACTGTAAATCACTTTGGTATACCTGTTTACACACGCAATTTTTCTTTTATAACTGTCCGATTTAATAAACAGAATTTTTAACCCATATTATATAGGTACTACTCAGACGTAGGTATGTAGTCAGAAGGTGAATTTTAGTAGATACAGGGGTAGAATAGACTCTGGATAAGGAAAGAAAGAAATTCAAGGGTGTGGTGTGAAATGAAAGCTCATGAAGCACAAATAAGACACATTTAGGTATATAAATATGAGCACATTGAGCGTTTTTTGTCGCTGATCGAAAAAACAACATGCAATTTGAGAATTTGTATTATAGATTAACACGTTAATAATTAAATTTATTTAATCCTTATATTATATATTTCTATCTCGTCTACATCTGACCGGAACTAATATTTTAAAAAGGTAGATACCTATAATTGTTTGTTTGTTGCAAAAGGTACTCTCTGGAAGTTCTGATCTGCTGCGTGCGTTGACTTTGGTTTATTCTTGTAATAACACAAACTAAGTATTGCAAAAATATTGGCCTTTAGTATATTCATTGTTTACTCTATCAATTTTTTATCCTTATCCTCAGTTATCACAAGAACTTTGTAAAGGCTGCATCAATTGATTTTTATTTTGTGGTCCCCTGGAAAAAAAAGTTTGTAGCACATGCTGGGTTTTGATATGGGGCAGACGATATCGGTGTCTACCTTTATAAAAATTGTCGCACGATCGATTGTAATGACAATTTAATTGTGTATGTTTATATTTCTTCATTTTACGATTGTTATCTACTTACTATGTATTTTTTTATTTGATCTACCAGCAACGAAACACGGTACGTCTACGTACACGTAGGAAGACTAATTGCGCAAGTGCAACTTGAACTTGGCCGTTTATTTTTATTTTCCCTGTTTCAGACAATATGTATAATACCTACTATATAATTATGTAAGTTCAACCAACTGAAATGATCGGTGTTTCTCTGATTTGGTGCAAATTGAACAAAAACAATAGAAAACACCGCGGTGTCCATATGGCATTTATTTAATCGATCCCATAATCCCTAAAAATAATCATCGATCGTCTTTTTACACTCGCTGATCGTCTTTTTGTGATGTGCCCTAGCCTAGCAACTACGTGCGACCAAATTGGATGTAGCGCGCGCTTCACTCACTCGGCTCGCACGTCGTTGGTCAAAGTTCTATCCTAATCCTAAGTAATCCTAACCCATTTGGTCGAGGTGCCCTTACGGCGACCAAGTTTAGCGGTGTTGATAATTTAAAAAACGAACAATAAAAACAAAGATTAAAAGATGTTTAATTTGAACGGATTCAGAGAAATTCCTACCTATATACCTAATATGTAAAACGTACCTATACTTAGCTACTTTAATACAGCTATGAATCTTCAGACCTTCTGGGTATAATAAATGAATGTGTTATGTTTATTATAGTAAGGAATATAGATACTAGTACGACTGATTGATGTCTTCCAAAATTATACCAGGTCGATTCTGAAAATTGTTTCTTTTTCAAACCCCTTTATTATATGTACCTACCTATACCTAGGTACTTCAACTGTCAGTACATACCAACTTTACCACCGCATTGGAACACACGAACTTTTTAAGGTGCAACATGAGCATGCGTGTGAGTGACGATATACGCTTGTGTGGCCCCAGCATATTATAGTTTTAACTTATAACTTTCCAGTAGGAATGTCGATTTCTGTTTGCGCTTTATTAAGCGCAAAAGTTGTTAATTATTTACAATGTCCTATTTACGATCAGAGGTAAGAACCTCAGATCGTAATGCTCTACCTACTTACAGTTCGCGTCAAATAACTTTGCCGCTCTGAAGTAGGCTACAAATGACTGCGCAGTAGTCAATCTGCCTTAAAAAACAGTAGTACGCATGCCAGCGCGCATGCGCAACCTAACTTCAGAGCGGCAAAGTTATTTGACGCGAACTGTATATCAACCAATTCCACCATTGTATTTATTTTATTATGGCACACAACTCACATGACGAGGAAGCAGTGGGCGCGGCCCGTTGTCGGCAAACTACTCAATTTGCAAACTTACACGTTCACTGATGACCAATCTTGGCTAATGTGCAAGATCACAAATACATTTTGAATGTGTAGGTCGTTCCGTGCAATATGTTTATGGGTGTTGTGATGCACAGGTTGACATGTCTGTCGTTAAATATGCTTCGAGATAAAAAAAAATGTTAGGTTCTGGTTAGGTTGCCTTAGGTGAACCTATGCATTGATAGGCACCACCGCCAGGAATGATCTGGCTTCTTTCGTTTTTGGTCTTGGTTCACTCCATGGTAGGGGAGCGAGAGCGCGTGTGACGGCATCGCCTCCTTTTGCGAGCACTTGATATTAGTCTCATAGGTAAGAGGCGGCTGAAAGAGAGCGGGAGGAAACAACCCGTAGATTATACACTTCTATATACAACCTACCCACAGCAGATGCACTGATGCATGAGCACGACACACAGCGGGCGCCGGAGGACGCACAATGATCCGTCCGCCATATGGTGATTAAAATAATCATAAAATAATCATTAAATAGGATTACAAGAACCAAGAGAATTGTATTGATGATTTTTATGATTATAATTCTATGAATAAAGATTTGAAACGGCCGCAAATTATATTTAGATCAACATACAACCTGGTCCTGACCTGCAAAATTAAATAGCAAAAAACGTATAAATTTGAATTTCGCTAGCAGTCAAGCAGTGTAAATAATGTACTTTGTAAAATATCTATGGAGTACCTATAATAGGTTACGTACCTGCCACAGTAGGTATATTTAACCCACATTTTTTGTGTCACCATAAGATTGTGAGAACCGTAAGTCTATAATCTATCTGTATTATTTCCGTTAGATTATAAACTGTCGAAAAATTGTGAACTGGGTGAAATGGGTTAGGTAGGTTAGGTAAGAACTGTCACCACTCGCGCGCGAGCCGAGCGAGCGAAGCGAGCGCTGCCGCCCGCCGCCGAGCGCAACTTCCAAGTTGCTCGCAGGTTATTTAGTACACACAGCTACATATCAAGCTATACTTTTCAAATATAAGCTGACCACTCATTGTACGGATATCCTTAGATACAATTCGATATCAACTGGAAATGTACCTGTAGCTTGATATGTAGCCGTGTGTACCTACTATTAGAACAAGGTCCGTTACGTCGCAAGCTAGTTTGATACCTTCTCAATTTTTCATCAGTTTATAATCAGTCTACATATCTTTATCTTTCTGTGCGTTTGCACAGGCGAAACATTCACAAGAAAACATGTTGAAACTTGAAATCTTTAGTTTCTGTTGAGAATGTTCCATACAATGTTTGACAGGAATTAGAGATTTCAACATGTTTTGTTGTGATATTTCACTGTGTTCAATAATGTGCCAGACGTGTACAGAAGAAAAGTTGACATTTATACAATGTGTTTGGTCTCGGACTGGACAAACTTCAAGGGAAGGTAGTTTGCTCTATTTTATCAATAAAATTATTCTACATGGGGGGTCAGAACCCAACCCCCCCTGAATGGCAGCCATTTTTGTTTTTTGATCGCATTTTATGAAGCGTGCATACTAAAAGTACTTTAACTTTGGAATTTAATGTCCAATTTACGTAAAATAAAAACTTTCAATAAGTGAAAAGTGTTAACAATGGGATAAATAACTCAAATATTGACAATAAATGCTGCATCATATTGAAATAAATGCTAGAAGATCAATTTCACGTTAAAATTAACATTGTTTTTTTAGTTTATCAAGGTTATTACAAAATTCACCCCCAGGAACTTTCTTTTTTTATGTACTCGTCTAATAGATGTTTAGTTTACCTAAATAATGATACCAAAAACTCGATTCTATGACAATTGGTTTAAGAGATATTGGTGTTGGAACATAGGCTTGCGTAGGTAGTGACGTCATAACGGTTTGGTTTTTCTATAGACTTTTACAATGATGATCAATGATAAACAAAGAACAAGTACTATCTATCTGCCTAGCGTTTTCCCAACTATGTTAGGATTGGCTTGCAGTCTAACAGTATGCAGCTGAATACCAGTATTTTACATTAAAATGATAAACAAAGCACAAGTACATCTATCTGCCTAGCCTTTTCCCAACTTTGTTGGGGCCGGCTTCCAGTCTAACCAGATGCAGCTGAATACCAGTATTTTACATTAACTATTATTTAATATTTACAAAAGTACAAAATTTGCCCCCCCCACCATTTTGAAGGCACACAGTAGCTCGGATCAGCCATAATTATTGCTGCAGCAACGCGAATATGCCGAGCAGCTCTTCTCAGGTGTTGACTGGCTTCATCCATCCCCAAAGACCACCCGCACCCCAAAGAGCCACCGCGTTTACCAGACTTAACGCCATTGGACTATCTTTGCAGTTGGATGAAGTAAAAAGTTCATTTTGAGCCAGGTCAACACCAGAAAAGAGCTGCTGGGCGTTTTCGCGTTGCTGCAGCAGAAATTATGGCTGATCCGAGCTACTGCGTGCCTTCAAAATGGTGGAGGGGGCGGGCGAATTTTCTACTTTTGTAAATATTAAGTAATAGTTAATACTTGTTCCTTGTTTATCATTGATCATCATTGTAAGTCTACAGAAAAACCAAATCGTTATGAACTCACTACCTACGCAAGCCTATATTCCAACACCAATATCTCTTAAACCAATTGTCATAGAATCGAGATTTTGGTATCATTATTTAGGTAAACTAAACATCTATTAGGCGAGTACATAAAAAAAGAAAGTTCTCGGGGTGAATTTTGTAATAACCTTGATAAACTAAAAAAACAATGTTAATTTTAACGTGAAATTGATCTTTTAGCATTTATTTCAATATGATGCAGCATTTATTGTCAATATTTGAGTTATTTATCCCATTGTTAACACTTTTCACTTATTAAAAGTTTTTATTTTACGAAAATTGGACATTAAATTCCAAAGTTAAAGTACTTTTAGTATGCACGCTTCATAAAATGTGATCAAAAAACAAAAATGGCTGCCATTCAGGGGGGGTTGGGTTCCGACCCCCCATGTAGAATAATTTTATTGATAAAATAGAGCAAACTACCTTCCCTTGAAGTTTGTACAGTCCGAGACCAAACACATTGTAGAAACACTTTCTCTAAATGTTGGTTAGTCGTCAACTCTTCATTTGCTTGGCGTATTTGTTAAATGACTGAGACCGATTCAAAAACGCCGTTACTTGCTTAATAGTACAAAATATATGAAGAGTGTGATTTAATGCAATCACTCATTTCATGGGTATCTATTAAATACCGTTCCACTCCACTGGCCTCGATCACGCGCCAACGAACTAAGGCGACGAAAACTTAGAAAAGTTCAATTATCAATTTCTCTTTTATTACTAGGTATGTCGGATTGATTTTTTGTGGTTTATTTTACATAAATATGTAGCATTTTAGCATTAGAGCATGCGAGTCAAGCTCTCAAGTTCTTAGTATCTCGAGTTTAGATAGTTGACGGATTTCGCCGCGTCTCAGACTCACCTCATCATGGGAGTTCCGTAATCCCTTTTGGCCCCGGTAGAGACAACACGGATTTCGCTTACGGTAAAATGTATAAATGTGTAGCGACTAGCGATAGGTAAGCCGGCGGTTCATGACACCGCACGATCAATCAGAGACCGCACGATCAATCAAGTCGAGTTTGTACGTCATAAATTCATAATTCAAACAAACGATTGCGTCAATCGCATACTTATTCTACGCGCGATGAGCCGGTCGCTTTCAGTTAAGACGAGGCGTAGATAACGCAAAGGATTGCTGGGTGGTCAGAATAGTAGTAGGATGATATAACTAAGTACTTATAACATATAATTATTTTGATAAACACACTTTTTTGAAGTTAAAACTTCTTTAGTGGCGGCGTTGTGCACTATTTTTGGGATGGGTAAAAAATGTTAAACTCGCGTCAGGACACGTGACCTGATCGAAAATTCGTAAGACGGAGGGAGAGTAGAAATGCTGTTGACAGCGCACTCTGTTTTATTCTTTTGGAATTTCTTTATGGAGAGCTACAGCTTTCGTTCTTGTACTGACAGCAAGCCACATAAATTATTGACATTTTCGTTAGATGGCGTTACGTTGTATAAAAAGTTACTTAGTTTTCACTTCTTTCGGCAGTGTCCAAAGACTGTCCGACGTATATTTTTTTTTTTTTTTTTTACATTAATAATTGTACCTTGTTCTATTAGATAACTGATTAAATGAAAATGTTTTTCTTGTTATTTGTTCTAGGCTTGGACGCTTGGTAAAACTTTGGATAAACGGTGTTAAAGTGTATGTACTAACTACCAGGTAATAATGTAGGTAAATGATTTTAGAAAATGGTGTCTTAACTTCTTGGTATACATTTTAACTGGTTTATAACTGATTTCGTGATTTTAGATGACGTTCTTCGTTTTTCTTTGAGTAAGCCGCGTCGCAAATGATGCCACTAATTCTCGTCTAGGCAACAATTGTAGGTATCGTTTCTTATACGCATTATATTTAAATTATACTTATAGCGTTTGCATAGATTCACGTCTAGCCGTGCTACGCGACGTATACACCATGCTACGCGACGCCTACGCTGAGCTACGCGGCGCCGACGCTCTGCTACGCGACGTCTAACCGGTGCTACGCGACGTCTACGCCGTGCTACGCTAATCCTATGCCGTGCTATGGTGATATAAACCTTGGTTACGTAAAAGGTTTGTTGATTTATTAGCTACCAAATAAAGACTCGTACAAACTAGTGCTACATGTCGCGCGACGCATCACCGGTAATTGTTGTAAAATAAAAAAATAAAATAAAATAAACTTTAATTCGGATAAGCAACATCCATATGTTAGTAAACAAAAGATAACTTATATCTATGTTAGGAAACTTATATTTATTTGGAAACAAGGCTGTTATTCGAAATACTTCTTCGAACAACATCACCTAACAAAGGAGAGTCGTACCTCCCCGCTATGGTCTTCAGGATGGAGTTGGAGCTCCCCCGCACTCTGCAGAGCACAGAGGCAGATTTCTGTCTGACGAAGGCGTGGAAGCCATCGACGTGTGTTTGTGCAAACATACCTGATGCACTGCAGATTGTTCTACCGTGAAGTTTTCTAAAGCAACGTCGCGTCGCGCTGTCGCGGCGCACCAGTCTGCACGAGGCTTAAAGTAGCAATGAAGGCCATTTAATTTGAGAGTTTAGAGAAATACCTACGCAATTATTATATTTTGGGGTGCCTAATAGTTGCAAAGGGGTCGTATTATCACGTGAAGGAGTCCGTCGAATTACAAGTCACCCAGGTACACACATTAAAAAAAACAACCGTTTTGAGAGCAGTGGTGATGAAATGATTTACACAAAGTAAAGCGCCTGCCTGGATTCGAACGCACGACCTACAACTCGTAAGTCGGGGCCGTTACTAAACTCGTCACTCATTCATAAACGAAAAAGAAATTCAAAACATAGTTTCTAACAAAAATTAATAATTTATCACTTTTCATGAAGTATGTTTTGACTGCTGTTTTACCCATCAATATGGGTATGGGTATGGGAGGAGCTTGTGGCTAAATAATTACAAGCCGCACGGGTCGATCCATCAGGTTAAGCTACGCTTGCCGGGGTTGGTCAGTGGATGGGTGACCATCTTTACATACCGAGACTCCTCCGTGCCTCGGAAAGCACGTTAAGCCGTTGGTCCCGGCTGTCATTCGTGGATCGTTGACAGTCGTTACGAGTCGTCAGAAGCCCGAAAGTCTGACACCAGTCTTACCAAGGGGTATCGTATTACCCAGTTACTGGGTTCTGGAGGTCAGATAGGCAGTCGCTCCATGTAAAATATCTACTGGTATTCAGCTGCATCCGGTTAGACTGGAAGCCGACCCCAAGATAGTTGGGAAAAGGCTAGGAAGATTGATTGATGGGTAAAATTTCTTTGATCGAACTAATGACATACACTCGTGTTTATGTCAATGTAACAAACTACGAACTCATTCAACAAATTATGTTCCTTTTGTATTAGGTATTTGCGAAACAATGTTTTACTAGTATCTAGAGCGTATTATTGTGTAGTGCGGCAAATTACTTGTGCTATCAGTAAAAATGAGTGTCAGTGTGATTTGAGCTCGAATGTAATGGAAAGATTTTCAGGTCAGGTAGTTAATAATATTGTGAAGAAAGTGACACTATACAGGTGCCGTAGCTTAGGGGTAGGTTCAGTATCGATAAAGGAAACTAGGAAAAATTAAAAATAAATCCAGAAAAATAATTTAATAAAAAACATTAAATAAAAATTGCAAGGTCAACCTAATTTTGTACCTACTAACTTAAAATAGCAATCAAATCAACTTTAAAACATGAGTAAATAAGTTGATTTTTAATCTTTGTAGATACCTGATTCCAAACTAAATTAGGTCGAATTTGCAATTTTTTTAAATATTTTTTTTTAAATTATTTTTCTGTTTTTTTTTTTTTCCTAGTTTCCTTTATCCATACTGAACCTACCCTTAAGCTATGGCACGCAATTACTTTAACACCCTGTATAGTGCCACGCAGGACTAATGTCTTTTATTTCATACTAGCTTTTACCCGCGGCTTCGCCCGCGTGGATGCGCAAAATATCCCACGGGAACGTACTACAGGGATAACCGAGGAAAAGGTCATTTTTCATTTTTGTCATCAAAACCTACAGTCACACACAAGTCTTTCATATCTTCGCCAGTTTTTAAATTCTTTCCTATATCAAGTCAGAAGAGGACACAGAAACTATTAAAATAAGAGGCTGTATGGATCGAACACATATTAATAACACCAAACAAAATACTTGTCCACATACTTGTCCATGACGGGACGGTTTTATATTGACAGATTCCAAACTGTTTTATCTTTTAAAACACTGTCTTAAAGGTATACAACCTCCATCAGAAACTTTTGAAGCTACGGCACTGAGCAGACTTGGATATTAGGTATACTTTAATTACTTTATTGAAAGATCAAAATATACACCTTTGACCAATGTCGAGTAAGTCGAGTTGACATCAACCTAAAACCTTTGTAGATAATAGCCTGGCCATTTTAATGATTTTCTTGTTTTTAATTTAATTTCGAAGAGTCTGTCAGTGCCTAATTCGGTCGCATAGGTCTGAGGTCTGACATGTAAATAAGATGGCCGAGTGTCATTCTAGGCCTGGGGAATTGGCATTTATACAGTCCTTTCACTCATCAGCTATTTTGCCTCAGACAGGAGCAACCCACAGCAACCTTATAGTAACGTAAATAAAGATCACCGTGGATTAGATAGTGATGTAAAATCAGAGGCAGAGTTATGTAACTGTGAAAGGAAGGACTGATAAAGAGTCGGTAATGCAGATTATGTGTATAGTGCAATGAGCAGATAACAATAGCCCTTAAGAGCGTTTATCCCAAAAGTTGGCAACTTCGCAAATAACTGTCAAAAATTTACATAGTTTGATTAATTTGGCAATATTACTGTATGGAAATAAAAATGTGGCTAACTAGCGAACTAGAATAACGAATTCCAATTATAACATTGAATTTGATGTTGTACCTGTTTTAGGCAAGTTTTAGGTATAAAAAAGGCGTTTGAAAAGTTTACAAAAAATTTTGTTATACTGCTAAAACTAAAATATATTCGGTGTTACGAATAGTTACGATATACATTATTGCATTTCATTATCAATATTCTAGTTCGCTAGTTAGTCACATTTCTTATTCCCATACAATCATGCCAATACAGCAATACAAAATTAATCAAAACAGCGAAATATTTGACATCTATGTATTTCCGACGTTGCACGGTGGTCCGCCCATAGGTCAAAACCCCCTATAACTCATTGGTGAATATTGACAATTCATATAGCAAGATGTAGGTAATCACTACGACCGTACCTACCTAGGGGTATAAATATCAGAGCTATTTACTTCAATTATCATGTTTGATCCAGCCTGTCCCATCTTACTGTCCTCCCCCCAGCGACACCCTAAGGAGGTCCCCCTAGGGGGTGCCCTTAGCGAGCGTTCGCCTAGTATTAATTAGCATAGTTTGCCCTGGCTGGAGGTTTTGAGTGTATGACCTCAGTGTTCAGATACGAGATGCCCTAGACAAAAAAAAACCTTTTTTTTTCGTTTTCGGGGGGAAACCTTCAAAAGACGACCGGTCTTTAGGGTTAAGACTTAAGACCGGGGAGTGTGGAATTCCAACCTCACTAAAACCACTTCGGTTGTCACAATCAACACATTGAAGGGGCACCATTACCTCTTAAAGCCTCCACTACCTACCTACTAGTACATACTGTAGGTACCTACATATGAATTGGAATGACAGAATGAATACAGTAAGAATCACTATACATTAGAATAACCGTATCTACCTTGTAATAATAATGATTCATCGTGACTTGGGACGGGATTTCGCGGGACACTGGTATATCTTTATTTACTTGTTAAATACCCAGGTATTCTAATAGCGCATACCTAGGAATGAACTTACATTTGTGAATATATTTCTACAAGGTATTCCAAACAGCTGCATACATAATATAACATACATAATACTAGACGTACACAGCTTATTAATAGAAAGTGACGTCACACACGTGATATATTTAGGAAGCAGTAGATACTTACGTAGGTATATCTGTCTACTTCTATAATTATCCCAACTCTTGCGACGAGCAGAAATAGCCCAAATCTCTCAACCGAGCACTCTAACGATTGTCTACAAACATTATCTAGATTTACGCAGGTAGGTAAATCAAAGAACTGAACGTACCTACCTAAAAAAAAACTAATTCCATAAATTTTCACTACTACCTCGATAAGCAGCTGAGTATTGTGAATCAAAATAGATAGACGTATGATGTACCGTGCACCTACGTACGTCGTACATGCACATATTATACCAAAAAAGATGCTAGGTATACTAGGTACCTATGCATGCGATGCATTAGGATAATTACTTACAACACTTTAAGTAGATAAGTAGGTACATCTTCTAGAAAATTCAACAACAATATACATACATAAGTAACAGTAATTTATATTAATTTGGAACATTACGGGAGGTATCACCCACAACGAAGTGCTATTTACGTATTGCGATGATTTAAATAGATTTCCACTGAAATATTATTTTTATGCGTAACATTGTATGTAGCTAGTGCCGTTTTTACTCGCGCTATTAGGAATTTATTTCATTTCACTATCTAGTATTTTTGTTAACATTGCATCTAAAAAATCTAAATTCATATATTATTATGCTCATGAATTTGTTCCCTTTTCTTCTTCTCTTCCTCCTTATTTCTTATTGTTTCGATGTCGGTATTATTTCAAGTGAACAACAAGGGCCGAGCTTTTTCGTGACCTACGGTAGTGTACACGTGAAAGACGAAAGAATGTAGAAAAGAGATTATTTACTCTTAGAATAATTATTCTAAGTATTTATTATTATTTCGATTTGTAATAATTGCTTTTTGGTAGACCGTCTAGTAAACATGCGTTTGATGCTAATTGAAGTACTTATCCTTAATTATAATTTATGTCAAGTATTGGATGATATTGAGTTGAGTATATTGTCTTGAACAACTCAGTTAAAAACAAAGAAATATATATTTAGGTAAGTACATACTGAAACAAATAAAATACAATACTGAGTTTACCTAACTATTAGGTAGTCCGAAAAACAAGCAATTTGAGAATTCAGAGAACGTATGGATGCAAGAGCAAGCGAACCGAGATCAAAACATTTTAGCACCCCACTTCGGCTATTATAGGATTTCTTTGCCCATTCATATAGAAAAGAAAGAGAAATATGAGAATTTGGATGGGATAGCGAGCAAAGCGAGCTCGAAAATTTAAGCTTCCTACTTTTATAAACAAACGTTATCTTTTATAAATATATCTAGCTAGCTTTTATATATCGCGTGATCCAGGCGAGTTGATAGACATCACACATGTATAAAACCATCCAGCCGTTAGGATGCATCGAGGGTATAAAGAATCCCACATACAAAGATACATAGATACGCATGAAAAAATACTTCTTTAGATTTGGCCCCCAGGACTGTTAGGCCCGGGGCTCCTTAGTCCGCCACTGCCAGACAGCACCCTGCAGTCCTGCACATTCTGTAATCTGCAGGCGCCAAAAATGAAGGGGCCTTTCATGTCAACGCCGCCCGCCGCGCCGCCCTGTATACTAGGCTCATAGGCTGTCTGTCTTGTCTTTATGTATTGTCCACAAATTAAACTAACATTGATGTGAGAGACCTACTTATAGTTTTAGCTTTGGTACAGACAAACGCCGACAAAGTAAACTACTTAATCATTTTAACAGTTGATAGCGTATTGTTTGTCCTACTTCTACATACCACACATGCGTTGAGGTATCTCAGTACAATACTATTTTCAGGTTCAAATACAACGCACGCCTACTAACCTATTTGTGTTGGAGCTAGTTTGTTGACCTCGTTGACCAACGACCTGCTCGCGGTTAAATACAAAAGCCACGAAGCAATGTGTTGTGCAGTGTGCTATATCGTGTAACTTACAACTTGGCATCATTATGCGCGGTTGTACTGTACCTACTACAGCGAGCATTGACCCTTTGTATCATTATGTGTGTGAATGTGCCAGTTAGGCCTACATTTTGTAGGTGATTACACAAGTAAGCAATAGAGATGTAGGTACCTACGTAGATACAGGTTTTACACATAGAAATATAACTTCTTTCTTATATCTATGGTTTTACATAAATAGTATCACACTTTTATCTAAGTAAGTAGGTATGTACTAAAATCTTTGTTTTGAATTAAGTGATTTTTCTTGCCGTCTAACATTTATAGTAAGTACCAATCTATAAATTGTTTCACCAATAATTTTAACGAGCGCTTCCGGACGTTCGGGGGGGGGTTAGCATGCGTTAAGCTCATCCTGCCAACATGATGGGAACGAGGCCTCACAATACTTCGCACTGGAAGTTGTCAGCTACTGAGGAATTGGAATTGACCTTGCCATAACTACCATGTAAATGAATACCTTCAATTCGCCACTTATTTGATTTGTCCGTTTGTCCACCGTTGCGATTAAGGACCCGAACTTTAAAAAAATTAGAACCTTTATAAGATCACTTGTTTGACCGTCTGTCACAGAAGTTTTTTTCGGGATCTATGGAAGCTAGGAATGTCAATTTTGGCATAATGTTAACCTTATTTTACCTTATATTATTATAATGTTAAATCCAATTAAATAGCTACTTGGAATGCGCACTGAAAGTTAAAACTTCCTTCCTCCTTGATCATGTTGTACCTATTATTAGTAACTTTCACCAATCAGCACCGAAAATGTTTATTTTATGCAAATTAGTCAAAGAAATCGAGTGCGTGGGAAGTGAGAATACCATGTTATATGTTATCAACGAGTGGCATGCTTGTGTGAATTTTTTATGATAAAAACGATTCCATGACACTTTTTGATTAGCAACTTGTTTGAAGAGTATGTCATGTATGGTCATGAACTCATGATGAATTGTTGAATCTCGCGGGACACGATAAATCAAGAAACTCGATTCAGAAAAGCAATAAATAACGTCAAGAGAGTTGAAGTAAAAGTTATCTTTATTTAGTGAATGTTACCTATGCTGTGCGTAGTAAAGTTACACATAGGCATGCAGGTAGTCGATGCACTCAGTTTAGTCTCCATGATCAGCCCCGGATCTAGGGGGGGGGGGGGCGGCAAACCGGGGCACGTGCCCCGGGTGGCACCGTTAGGGGGCGCCAAATTCAAGCGTGGCAGACGACAAATGCACCATCCAGTGCACCGCAACGTTGCAACAAATGAGACGCGCAGCACTTATAATCTTTCTGTGCGTGGTGCACTGAGGAAATCACTGATTAACATAGGTTTAGCTCGTCAAACGGTCTGAGCGGGTTGTAAGCGGACGAAGTTATAAGTTCTCTACCAGGCACTCGATGAGCGCTTCTGTGGTCTATTTTTTAAGTTTTACGTTGCGCCCACTACGCATCGGTGCTGAGCGTCCTGCGTCGACGCCGGCTGTATGTGCAAAGGCGACACGACTTCCTTTAACTTTTACACATTTTGGTATGCGCCCAACGGGCGCTGTTGGGCGCATTGGCGCATTTTCGATCGATTTTGATTAATATGTTTAGAATGCCTAAATTTTCGAGCTCGCTTCGCTCGCTCTTGCAGCCTAGTGACTCCTAAAGCAAAAATCACCAATCTCAGGCAGAGTGCTAAAATTTTCTCGCTCTTGCATTCAAATCGAAATTTGGACCGCACATCAGTCATCAGGCCTAGTATATTTAAAAAAAAAACTGGCTTCTTTAAGAAACAAAAAGGATTTGGCGGGGGGGGGGGGGCGGCAGGTGGCAGGTTTTGCCCCGCCTCGAAAAAGTTTAGATCCGGGGCTGTCCATGATGAGGACAGTAATCTATCAATCCGTAGGTATGGTCAACCGCACGTCATTAATAACACTGCATATTGCATCGAAATAAAGGTATTTTCAATGGTACTTTGTAACTTTGGGCCTACGGTTGACTGTACATCAATACCTTTTATAAAACGTGTACTTAATTTAATTAACTGAAAACCTGAAAATTAATATTGTATGGGAGTCCCATAATGATGAGTAAGAGTTCATGACCCCTTCTCAGGTTTTCAGTTATTTAAGTAGGTAACACCTTTTTCTATAGGAAATCGTGTTATGGGTTTTGGATAAGTTTATATAGAAAACAAAGAGTAGCCACGAAAAAAAAAACATCTGGCTAGGTGTAGAGTGAAAAAATCGGATTGAGGAGAAACCTCATATACTCGTAGATAGATGATTGTAAAAAAAAAAAACTCAAAAAACGCTAAAAGCGCTGGCCGTATTTTGCACCCAAATTTTTTAAAAATTTTCTCAGTATGGCAGTGTTTTTTGCACGTTTTTGTTATATAATTTTTTTTAACAATCATCTGCAAGGTTTATCCTCAATTAGTTTTTTTTTATTGACTCGTGAAACTCTTCAGCAGCAGACGTTTTTTTTCGTGGTACTTTAAGTTTTATAGATAAAATTATCAAATCCAACACGATTTCCTATATCCGAGTCGCAATTTATTTTTATAACTGGACGTGTATAAATCTAGTTTGCTGTTTACCTATCCTGTATAATATGTAGGACAAAATCTGAGAACGTCGACCCTGAGCCTTTTTTGCAGGGCCGTTCATTACAGGATAAGTCAAGATATGTGGCTGAGTGTATAGTTTCCTATACCTTCCTACAGGAGAGGTTACTTGAAGACAAACTTTGCAAGGCAGTCAACGCAGCATGAAAAACAATCAAAGAAGCAAAAGTTTTAGGTGTTTTGCAAACTTTTAAATTCACGTTCGAGAAATCAAAAGTGTGAAGATGCTGTATTATTATATTATGTAAGTACCTACCTGTTATTGAATATTGGCAATAAATTATGCTAAGCTGTCATAAAAGGAGTTAAGTCGGTAGTCTAGCCAACAGTAAATAACTGTGGTAATTCTTAAATAACATAGTCTGTCGTAAGAGTTTCTTGGCCGACTTTTGAAATAAGTCGTTGGTAGGTATTGCTGCAAGCGGGCCGCAAAGTAAATTCTTGCAATGCGTTACGCTCGAAACTGCTAAGATTAGGAAGATTCAAAATATAGGTATTGCTGAACTCAATGGTACTTAGTTTTTCGTTAAAAAATGTTAAAACAACATACCAGCGAGTGTTGTGTGTTGTTGTATTATGATAACTAGGTATCAGGATGAGCATCAGAATCTTCGAACATTACTAGTCAGTAATGCATGTATTATTAGTAATTCGTATATCAAAAGTACATAGTTACTTATTGCTTTTTTAGCTCTTTCGGACATCAGCACATATCAGGTAGGTATTTATTTAATACTAGCTTTTACCCGCGGCTTCGCCCGCGTGGATGTCGCAAAATATCCCACGGGAACGTTCTACCGGGAATACATACCTAATAGCCAAGGAAAAGATCATAATTGACTAACTTTCAGCGGACGCAGTGGTAGGCTACAGCGCCCGCGTTGTCTATTTAATTTGTCTATTTAATTGGATAAGGATTAATAAGATACCGGTCAAAATAGCTTCGGAAATAACAATGAAAATTTAATACAATTTTGAAAGATAAAAATGGTTAATGTGGGTCACCCTTAGAAGATAGACATATGCCATCGCGGACTTTTTTGTTGCAATTTTTAAGATATACAATACTCTAGAACATAAATTTGATTTATCTCTCACGGCTTACGCAGCGCACGCCAGTAAAGCTCCCAGTCGGCATGATTTTTTCCGACATCTTCAACAATAATCGTCATATTTCAGCCAATTTACACAAAACCTTAATTAATTATACACTAAAACCTTCCGCATGAATCACTCCGTCCAATGGTGGAAACCGTTTGAAAATCCGTTCGGCAGTTTTTGAGTTTATCGCGTTCAGACAGACAGACAGACAGACAGACAGACGCGGCGGGCGACTTTGTTTTATAATATGTAAGGATTATAATTTTCCCGCGACTGTCTTTGCGTGGATTTTCAATAGGTGGTACTAAAGTTGGTTGGTTTTAAACTTTTAACAGAGAAGGTAATATTAGACAATTTACGAGTTTCCATTTTCCACACATTGCAACAAAAAAGTCCGCGATGGCACATGTCTATCTTCTAAGGGTGACCCACATTAACCATTTTTATCTTTCAAAATTGTATTAAATTTTCATTGTATTTCATCTCAGTTGACTTTCTTGTTGCATCTCTAATCTCTACGGCCAATCTTCCACATGTTCCTTCCTTCAGTAGTATAAGCTCTACTCTGTCTTCTGAACAGTTACGCAACTCAGCGCTATCTTGGATTTTTATTTTGACCATCGACTTTAGCACCCTCAAAAACTACGAAAACGACACCCATGACGAAAAATATGATCATTTTCGTAGCCGGCATCTTGGAATTTCATTTTGATTTCACGATCGATTTTAGAACCCTTGAAAACTATCAAAACGACACCCATGATGAAAAATGTGAAAATTTTTGCAGCCGCCATCTTGGATTTCCATTTTGACCAATAATTTGCAGGATAATCTTACCTCCACCTCCGAACGAACTTGATAAAATTGTCTTAGAAATCTGATTAAATGTGACATTTGTGACAAAATGGGTGGTATTAGCAAATAATGGCAAATATTATATACATATACCTATACATAGGTACTTATATAAATCTTTATTTTCAGACCAGAGTACCATAACATACTAGACAACCAGTTCTTATTTACTAACTAAAACTAAAACACGTTAACTACACTTACTTATCTCACATAACTGAATGACATGACGGTCTGTATGCCGCCATCCACCCTGCCGATCCAAATAGAACTCACAATTAAACATCAAGAAGAACGTCTATTAACGCAATGAATGTTGCTGAACTGTCGAAATGAAAGCCATTGCTACTGTATGAGTGCTACGCAATTACCGCGCCGATCCCACCAGCGCCCTTTTACTACCGAAATACCAGACGTACTGCAGAGTTCTATCCGCACTTAGTTGATATCCAGACCAGTCGTAATCAGCGCTTCTCCTCCACGTTTATTATGCGGACAGCCAAAGTGTGAAACTTTCCAAGCGTCTGTTTCCTTCCACATAAATAAAACCCGTCTGCCTTCAAAGCAAGAGTGAACAGGCTTCTTCTGGGCATGCTCGTTCCATCATAGATCTCACCCATCGCTTTCCATCAGCCGTGATCTAGGTCAAGAGCAGCCTCACTCAGCAATACAAATAAAAAATACGGTGAAAATAGAGTAGGTACCTAGCTACCTGGTTTACAGGCGTAGGTAGGTACAAGACCATGTTTATTTTTATGACCTCGACGCATTCAATTGGTAATGTAGGAAAATAAGATACTTTCTGCACAAAGAATTCTTCTTTAGGATTTTTCCTAATTAAAAGAAGAAAGAAGAAAAGAAGAAGAGATTGGAAGTTATTATGTAGTTTTTTTATTTTTTTATTTTATACACCAACAGCAGTAGCTACATACAAAAAATTAAAACAGAACAATAACATAATAAAAGTACTGCTAAGATTGTATACCTATTATTATAGCCGAGTCTTTCTCAAAGTTGGCGATAACGCCCCCTTGTGGGCGCTGGAGGCCTAGAGGGGGGCGGTAAGGGGCCCAGAAAAAATTGTGGGGTGTTGAAGTGCTTTCGGAGGCGATGGCTGATTTGTAATTTCATCTACTGAATATTTTAAAATTCAATGATTTTAAAACCTACCTATACTACACATTCACAACATCGATTATTTAGCTCATATTTCTGCCCTATTTGACTATATAAAAATGAAAAATATTTAACGTAGCTTAGGTTGCTCGTGAGTAGTCGTGCGTGAGTAAACAAGTTTCTGTTAAATAACGTAATTTGTGCAGTCCTGTATCAATCGGCTGGTTCATCGATACTTGTTTTTACCCGACTTCGGCGAAGCAAAAAGAAGGGTTATGATTTTGACCGGTATGTATGTATGTATGTATGTTCATCTGTAACCTCATAACTTCTAAACCACTGATCATAATTTGACAAATGAGGTATTGTTGGAAGCGTCCTGATTGTCCGCTGGTTATAGGCTATGTGACGTTACATTAAATTCAATGTGGCGCCCTCTAGACGACATAAAGTGACGAAAGAAAAAAATTTTTTTTTAAACATACCATGTTTGGTATCAAATGAAAGGGCTTGACGAGCACATTACAAATATGTATACGGGGTGGCAGGGACATCGACGCGAAGCCGGTTACCATGGATTCAGTACATGATCCTGAACCCCCCTCCGTTGAAATTTTTCGTCGGTTATTAAAAAAAAAATCAGCTGCTCGATACATTTTGACCGCGTAGGTATTGCACTTTTCTATGAAACAGCTGATTTTTTTTTAAATAACCGACGAAAAATTTCAACGCAGGGGTATTCAGGACCATGTACTGAATCCATGGTAACCGGCTTCGCGTCGATGTCCCTGCCACCCTGTATACAACGTGAAATTTGAATCACAGTTTTGCTAGAACAAACGTTGTTCAGACCATGGTCTACTATCATTCTATAGCATCCAATATGTTATTAAAACAAACTAAACTAGGCGTTCTCAAATAAGTCTTATGTTGCTCAAACGTGTTCAAACATTAACCGTAACATCTAAGGACTCATCGCGGTAGCAAAATGGCATTCAAAAGAGTTATGAGGAGTCCACGTGGACTACAAGGATGTCCGGCCAATGCGGGCCGAAATTTTAATAAATAAATCAGTCTTTTTTTGTGTTTTTTCAAATACCATTGACGTTTTTTTTTAAATTGATTGTTATAGAATGGTAGTAGACCATGGTCTGAACAACGTTTGTTCTAGCAAAACTGTGATTCAAATTTCACGTTGTATATCATATTTTCAAAGTAAATAAATATGTTTAAATAGTTAAAAACATGCAAAAGTGAGACTGTGCTACGTACGGCGCGGCTGTAAAATTAATACCTATTATACAATTAAACATAAACAAAAAAAAATTAAGCGGCTCTGCAAATACTTTATTACGAAATTATAACCCCATAATAAATTAAATAAAAAGCAAGTTTAAAAACTAAAACCCGACTACTGAAAAATCACGCTCTAAAATGTAAGAAACAAGAAAATATTTCGGACAGAAATCAAGACATAGGTACAAAACTGGTCAAAATAAAGCCGTAGTCGCATGCCTGTTGGCTACAAAATTATAATGGCATGCGACTACGGCTTTATTTTGACCATTTTTGTACCTATGTCTTGATTTCTGTCCGAAATATTTTCTTGTTTCATACATTTTAGAGCGTGTTTTTTCAGTAGTCGGGTTTTAGTTTTTAAACTTGCTTTTTATTACTTGCTCAGTACGATTGAGCGTCGAATGAGATAAACGAGTTTGCGTTCTAATTGCTCTCACTGGTAAAAAAGTCGTGTTTAGAATGTAAGTTTTAACACCAGGCCAGACTAATATAGCACACTCTAATTAAATTAATTAAAGTAATGAATGTCATTGTAGTTTTTAAGATGTGGCAAAGTAAAAATAAATTGGGGGGCGCTGAAAAATATTTGATTTTCATAGTTAGCGGTAGATGAAATAAGTTTGAGAACCTCTGTTATAGCAAGAATAAACCAGAAGAAACGTATAAAAACATAAAATAAAATTAGTAAACTAAATTCAAAATAAATTGATTGCATTATACTTTTAAAAACCGGCCAAGTGCGTGTCGAATCACGCACAATGAACGGTTTAATGAATTATCCCAAGAACAAACTTAACATTGTAGTTAAAATACGTGTTCTTCCATACATTCCAACTGTTAGGGCCGTAGACCCCCAAACCCCGCCCCCCCTGGGCGGGGTTTGGGGGTTCAAACTCCCCCGAAATGTGAGAAACCAAAATCTCAATCCAGAGATCGACCTTCCTAGGATACCTCCGTATTCTAATACATGTGATATGATAATTGTAATCTATTTCGCAGAGGAGTACTTTATAATCTACAAAGAACAGTACCTACGTCCGTATTTTTATCGAGTCTAACTATTGAATGAATTCCTGCAACTTCAGCATTATCTTAGGGAGTCTAACCTAAGTCCTAACCAAGGCAGGGTGCAAAAATTTCGAGCTCGCTTCGCTTGCTCTTTTGCATCCTATATTCTCTTAATTCTCTGACTTTTCAGCTAAGTCGATAAACTGACTTCTATTTCTGTACAACGGTCAAAGACAACGGTCAAAGACAACCAACACGATAACTTATTCGAGCGGGATGCTAAAAATTTCGAGCTCACTTATTTATTGAATACTTGTAAAAATGCAATACAAATGTCCAGAGGGTGACTTAATGCCATAGGCATTTTCTACCAGTCAACCTTTGGGTGATAGATACAGAGACAAACAGTGGTAGGTGCAATAGCGAGAATTGAGGCAGGGACATCGACGACGCGAAGCCGGTTACCGATTCAGTACATGGTTCTGAATCTCCCTGCGTTGAAATTTTTCGTCGGTGATTAAATAAAAAAATCAGCTGTTCCATACATTTTGACCGCGTAGGTATTGCACTTTTCTATGAAACAGCAGATTTTTTTTTTATAACCGACGAAAAATTTCAACGCAGGGAGAATCCATGGTAACCGGCTTCGCGTCGATGTCCCGGACACCCCAAATAGGGACACCTAATTATACAGGTAGGCCAGTAATGACGATCTTCGCAAATCTCCTACTCTATATTATCAAAAATAGCTTAAAAAAATTTAAACAACTGATTTATCCACCAGCAAATACTATCCTACCAAATGTAGCAATTAAAAAAAAAATCTGACACAGAAATATCGAAAATGGCAATTAAGTATTTACTTCGTAAATAGTTTTAAGTCTACATAAAATAATAATATATAATAATTAAATTAATCACTATCCATACTAATATTATAAATTCGAAAGTAACTCTGTCTGTCTGTCTGTCTGTCTGTCTGTCTGTCTGTCTGTATGTTACCTTTTCACGGCTAAACCACTGAACGGATTTCGATGAAATTTGGCAAGGAGATAGATGGCATCCTAGAGAAGGACATAGGGTACTTTTTGTCTCAAAAATAACCCCCAAGGGGGTGATATAAGGGATGAAAGTTTGTATGGGAAACTCAATATTTCTAAGTTGGGGATATGGAAATTCAAATTTATGCTTTTGGTAAGAAATAAAGAATTACGCTTTTCAGCGTTTTTGTAAAATCATCCCCCAAAGGGGTAAAATAGGGGTTGATTTTAAAATTCACATGTATTATTGATTATTTTTGTTGTCTCTTATTTTTAAGAGATTTAAGGTGTGGTTCCAGTGAGTCGGAACCGGATGCGGCACAGTTCACGGTGAGTCGGAACTGTCTGCGGTGATTGTGGCGATTGTGGTGATTGTGGTTCCAGTGAGTCGGAACCGAGTGCCGCACAGTTCACAGTGAGTTGGAACTGTCTGCAGTGATTGCGGCGATTGTGTTGATTGTGGTGATTGCGGTGATTGAGGTGATTGCGGTGATTGAGCTGATTGTGGTGATTGAGGTGATTGTGGTGATTTCGGTGTTTTCGGTGATTGAGGTGATTGCGGTGATTTCGGTGATATCGGTGATTATTTTTGTTGTCTCTTATTTTTAAGAGATTTAAGGTGTGGTTCCAGTGAGTCGGAACCGGGTGCGGCACAGTTCACGGTGAGTCGGAACTGTCTGCGGTGATTGTGGCGATTGTGGTGATTGTGGTTCCAGTAAGTCGGAACCGGGTGCCGCACAGTTCACAGTGAGTTGGGACTGTCTGCGGTGATTGCGGCGATTTTGGTGATTGTGGTGATTGCGGTGATTGAGCTGATTGCGGTGATTGAGGTGATTTCGGTGATTGCGGTGATTTCGGTGTTTTCGGTGATTGAGGTGATTGCGGTGATATCGGTGATTATTTTTGTTGTCTCTTATTTTTAAGAGATTTAAGGTGTGGTTCCAGTGAGTCGGAACCGGGTGCGGCACAGTTCACGGTGAGTCGGAACTGTCTGCGGTGATTGTGGCGATTGTGGTGATTGTGGTTCCAGTAAGTCGGAGCCGGGTGCCGCACAGTTCACAGTGAGTTGGAACTGTCTGCGGTGATTGCGGCGATTTTGGTGATTGTGGTGATTGCGGTGATTGAGCTGATTGAGGTGATTGCGGTGATTGAGGTGATTTCGGTGATTGCGGTGATTTCGGTGTTTTCGGTGATTGAGGTGATTGCGATGATTTCGGTGATATCGGTGATTATTTTTGTTGTCTCTTATTTTTAAGAGATTTAAGGTGTGGTTCCAGTGAGTCGGAACCGAGTGCCGCACAGTTCACAGTGAGTTGGAACTGTCTGCAGTGATTGCGGCGATTGTGTTGATTGTGGTGATTGCGGTGATTGCGGTGATTGAGCTGATTGAGGTGATTGCGGTGATTGAGCTGATTGTGGTGATTGAGGTGATTGTGGTGATTTCGGTGTTTTCGGTGATTGAGGTGATTGCGGTGATTTCGGTGATATCGGTGATTATTTTTGTTGTCTCTTATTTTTAAGAGATTTAAGGTGTGGTTCCAGTGAGTCGGAACCGGGTGCGGCACAGTTCACGGTGAGTCGGAACTGTCTGCGGTGATTGTGGCGATTGTGGTGATTGTGGTTCCAGTAAGTCGGAACCGGGTGCCGCACAGTTCACAGTGAGTTGGAACTGTCTGCGGTGATTGCGGCGATTTTGGTGATTGTGGTGATTGCGGTGATTGAGCTGATTGAGGTGATTGCGGTGATTGAGGTGATTTCGGTGATTGCGGTGATTTCGGTGTTTTCGGTGATTGAGGTGATTGCGATGATTTCGGTGATTATTTTTGTTGTGTCTTATTTTTAAGAGATTTAAGGTGTGGTTCCAGTGAGTCGGAACCGGGTGCGGCACAGTTCACGGTGAGTCGGAACTGTCTGCGGTGATTGTGGCGATTGTGGTGATTGTGCTACCAGTGAGTCGGAACCGGGTGCCGCACAGTTCACAGTGAGTTGGAACTGTCTGCGGTGATTGACGTGATTGCGGTGATTGCGGTGATTGAGGTGATTTCGGTGATTCCCCAGTGAGTCGGGGTGATGAGTCTAAGGGTGTTGACCAGGAATGCGCGTTCGCTGCATGCTGGTGGTCAGGATACCCGCTGAGCCGTGGGTGCTGGCTGGCTGTGTAACTCGCCTCACGAAAGCTTGCGGGATTGATGATGATGACGTCACGCTGAAGTAGTTGCACGAAGGCTGCGTTGACGTTCAGTCTCAGGGTCACCAATTTAGTGGTATGAGGAACAGGGTGTAAAGTTCACTCATCCACCATAGAAAAGGGAGGATCCTCCGACAAGACGGGTGTTATGTCGGGCGGGCAACTGCTCATAAGTTGATTTCGGATAGTCTTATCTATGTCGTTCGCGTGGTAAATTCTAACTGCGCGATGCAGGATTTGTGTGACATCATGTCTTTCATGCGTAGTTCGTATGTGGCGGTGTAACCGCTACAAACATTACCTCCTTACTAATAAACGTTGTATAGCGTCTGTATAGTTAAACATATAGTATAGTTACAAAGCTTTGTCTTCTTCTTTCGAATGTCAAATTACTGACGACTGAAAGAGATAATTTTTTCATTTTGAGGTACGCAACCCTAAAATGTGCCTGTTACTTTTTCATGCCGTAAGGGCTGAACGGATTTAGTTGAAAGGCGTATGGTCTTTTAACTAAATCCGTATAGGCCATGATCTGGGTTAGGAAAGAGGATAATCTGAATCCCGGTAGTACGGTCCTGTGGGATATTTTCCGACCTTTACGCGGGCGAAGCCGCGGGTAAAAGCTAGTCAATAATAATTACAATATGGCAATTCTACATTTTGATTTTTTTGTCCTTTTTAGGACTAAATAATAAAAAAGCATAGTGCAAACGGTTTTTATTTTGAGACTAGTGTGATTCACACTCATTTTGAGAAGTGCTCATTTTAAGAAGTGCCATTTTGAGAAGTGCCATTTTGAGAAGTGCACATTTTGCGAAATGCGCATTCTGCGTCAAGTGCATATTTTGCGAAGTGCACATTCTGCGTCAAACCCCATTTGATTAGCAGAACAAAAAGAACAGTTGTTTGAGCTTTACTTGAAATTTTCTAAGCCATCTATTTGGAGAACTATTAAAATCTTATACAATGTGGAGACTACAACAATAAATATACTGGCAATAGGAACAGGCATATTATGAGTATTTTGGAACTATCAAATAAATTCTAGCATCGAAATTAGAAAAGGAGTTTTTGAAACAAAATAATTGATTATTTAGTAGTGTTTGCAGATTTAAATTCCGTTTATCCAACTAGGCCTAGGGTGGATTCTCAGATATACTTTTCCGAGCGGTTTTACCTTATGGTGGATTTTTTGGGGTGGATAAACGAAATAACCCGAGCAGACTATGAATTTTGCCGATCTTCTACTAGATTGATTGACTAAACTTTTGACTATATTCGATTGAATTTTTGTATGCAGAATAGGAACGTCATTTATTTTATTTTTATTGAAACGGAACAACAAACAGCTACAATATAAAACATAGAAAACATGAAATTAATTTAAAAAAATATAGACAATATTGCAGCCCACAACGCTGTTCACAGCTACAGGATACATAACAGTCAAAATAATCGCTAAAGTTACAAATACATTTTTGTTTATTGTTTCTTAACTAACGTGTTTAATATATTTAGTATAATCTATATAAATCTTTAAAAAAATCTAAAAAAATCTTAAAAAATGATACACAAAATCATTAGTCATAGTCATTAGGTACATTATAGAATAGAGACACGCTGTTTAATTTATTGTTATATAAATTGTCATCTCCACCTTGTAGGACTACATACACTTACAACACTATGTTGTGGAGAACCTTTATTATTCAGAATTAACAAATTAAATTCAGTAAGGAAGAAACTTGTAAGTAGTAAGTTACATACATTGTCGTAAAACCAATATTTTCCGAAATATTTGCAAAAAATACTGACTTTCGGGACCATTGACAGTCGATATTTTTATTTCGCACGCACGGTGATATTTATCACAAAGTATTTCTATAATGCCTGAATAAAATATTACTAATCACTGTGATAAATCTTAAACTAAGATGTATTTCGCAGATTTGCCTTTAAAAATTATTTTCTTGAGCTCTAAATGCTACTGAGAACGATTAACGATATGATTTTGCCAATCTATAGATATCATGTACATACTATGAACTGCTGACCCACCAGCTAATGTTTTATACATTGACATATACAGGGTGGACAAACGTACACGTCATAAAAAAAAAATAGATTCCTCATGTCCAGGGGTATTCGAAAATACCCCATGTATGTTCCGCGATTTTTTGTAGTTTTCGAATTACTATATTTTTTGTAATTTTTTTTTGAGTTTTCTTCCTCAGACATGAGGAATCTATTTTTTTTTATGACGTGTATTTTTGGTCCGCCGTGTATATTACTGCGTAATCAATGGTACTAACTACTAATGGTATACTTATTTATGAAACTTGTTTGCATGTAGGAGAAAACTATCTCTAAATGTATTTCGCCCACATACCTACGACTCATGAGTAACGAGTTAATCATATCATACCATTCTGCCGGTTCATTTTTAGCTCTATTTTTTGGTCGTGCTCAGGTGATCTTTCGCTTTCTCGAATGACTAAGTTGAATGTTTTAATAATTCGGATTCAACATCATGATGAAGGTGGGCGAATCACCATTCGCCCACCTTCCATTCATTTGTCGAATAATAACCGTTAAATGAATTGAATGTATTTTTAGATAGGTAGGTTAGTAGGTATGTTTTGTTGAAGTTTGAGATAAATTAGTTTCAGTTTAATTTACAAACAAGCTAATAATACCTACTTAGAAAAAAAATCTTTGATTCCGATGTTGAGTCACTCAAAAGAAGTTGAATGAAATGTTCTGTCACACCGCCACATTATTAGCATGTAGTGAGTGACGTAAGTGAGTCTTACCGTATCAGCTGTAGTGACTGTACCGCAACCGGTCTCTTGAAGGCCGAGTGATGCTGAATACCACACTTAATGCGATATCTGCAGTGTGCTTTAGTAATTCACATTTTATAAAATAAGTAAGTAGAATTTAGGTATTTTAATTAATTATTATATGGTTGGGTGATTGTTATAAAATGATTCGATCGGTACATACGCACCAACACAGCAGAACCGGTAGGTACAAAAAAACAACCGACTTCCAAAAAAAACACTAGATACTTACAAAGTAAAAAATAACTTTAATTTCGGGAGTCGGTGTCTTTGGTAATGAATTTCAGTTTTTTGCCACCGACTTCCGAATTTAAGTTAATTTTTTACTTTGTAGTGTTTTTTTTGGAAGTCGGTCGTTTTTTTTTGTAATTTTTTTTTTCCACTTTTTAGTTGTGGTACCTACCCCACATAAATTCGAATATCACTACCTGATATGCAAATAACAGTGACAGGAAGTTATCATCATATCATCGATTTATAGTAGGTGGGAAAAATACGTATTAATAAAATGTATATGGTTATTGGACCACCTCGGGAGCATACCCTTTCAAACAAAAAAAAACAATTTTCAAAATCGGTCCACAATTGACGGAGAAATCGGTAAACATAAATAAAATTGAAAGTCAAAATAAAATTGATAAATTGAAAGTCGTAGGGTTATTCCTCGATCTTAGTTCCGCTTTTGACACGGTAAATCACAAATTACTATTAGGAAAAATGGAACATTACGTAGTAAGAGGACCGGTCTTGCGTCTATTTAAGTCTTACTTAGAAAATCGAAAGCAATATGTGGAAATTAAAGTGAATGAAGACAGTAGTCAAAAAGTTTTCAAATCGGGACTTAAACTAATAAAACAAGGAGTTCCACAAGGGTCGATATTAGGACCAATCTTTTTCATTTTATTTGTTAATGATTTAATTAGCTATATGCTGGAACGAAGTGATATTGAACTTGTGCTTTTTGCTGATGATACAAATGCTATTATAGCCGCTAAAGATATTGATACTCTCAGTAGTAAAGTAAATAATGCTCTCGCTCTCTTTTATAAATGGTTCACCATCAATAATCTCTAATTGAATGTCAGTAAAACAAATGCCATGTTATTTAGGACGAAGTCGAGAAACAAAGAAAATATTGACATAGTATTAAATGAAAATACAATAACATTGGTAAACAGCGTAAAATTCTTAGGTATTCACATTGACGAAAGCCTAAACTGGAAAAAAGAACTGACAGCCATAGAAAGTTCAATTAGCTCAGCTTGCTATGCTCTAAGAAGTCTTCGAGATGTGATCGCTATCAAGCAATTAAAAGTGGTAAATTACTCGCTTGTAGAGTCAAAGCTAGGTACAGTATCACTCTATGGGGAGGTAGCTACGCGTACAATATAAATACAGCTTTTATTATACAAAACAGGGCAATAAGAACCATGGTGAGAATTCCGCAGTGGGTATCGTGTAAGGAGTACTTTAAAGAACTTCTGATACTAACGGTCCCTTGTTTGTATATTTTAGTTCTTCTCACGGATCTTATGAAACAGCTGCAGAATTTCGAAACACCAGAAGAAAGAAGTAAGCGGGAAGCTACTAGGCGTAGGGACTTACAAAATAAGATACAACTTCATTTAAAAGTCGTGAGTCATGCTGCAGGTTATCAATCAATCAAACTATTTAATAAACTGCCTGTACACTTCAAGTCATTATACAACTTAAATCAGTTTAAGCAGCAGTTAAAGTACCTTTTTTTTTTTGTTTGGGTGGGAAATCATCAAATGACTTCTCCCGCTCTGGGCGGAGCGGAAGGGCGTGTCAGACTCTATTACTGACTAAAACCCACCCGTGTTCCTTCCCTTGCCTGTTCGTTGTCAGGGGCCACGGTCTCCCCTTAGGACTTCCCGCAATCCCGGCAGGCATCGGCCCTAGCTAGGGTTACCATAATGGAAAATTTAAAAGTCCTGACTAAATGCCTGATTTCCTTAGTAGGTACTTATGTCCTGAGATGATGTCGCAAAAATTTACAAAAAACGCCACGCACATCACCGCCCGCCTCGCCCTTTTTAATATTTTGTGCGTTATTATTCTAAGATTTTGTTCAATTTATCGTTTTTAAAGATTTTGATGTTAATTACGCTGATTTGTGTTGTGATTGGGTAAATTAGATTATGTTTTTAAAGATTTTGATGTTAATTACGCTGATTTGTGTTGTGATATTACCCAAAGATTCTATTTTTTTAAATGTTGATTGTATCTCTCCAATAAAGAAATCTGAACGAAATGAATCTAAGGATTTTCCTCATAAAGTCCAGTACCTCTACCTGCGTACTGGACTTTATGAGGAAAAAAGGCTCGCAATTCCCGACGCTCAGGGCCCCTTCTGCGGCTGCTAGGGGCGTGAGGGCGCAACATTTGTCTCTCCCTCACGCGCTCCGCCTCCTCCTTCGCGAGCATTACTGCTTCGCAGAAGGAGGTGACGGCTTGCCATGCCCTCTCGCTCCGTACCGAGGCCTGGACTAGGGCGGGACGCGAGAGGTCACCGCCGCCGATCGCCTCCACGAGGACACGGCGGTGCTCCGCCCAAGCCGGGCAGACCTCCACCGTATGCTCCACCGTGTCCTCCGGGCGATCCACACAGTAGTGACACCCGGGCGTTTCCTGCCGCCTTATACGAAACAGGAACCTCCCGAAAAAACCGTGTCCGGTGAGAACCTGCGTCAGGCGGAAAGTGAGGACGCCGTGGTGCCTCTCTAGGCACTCCTCAGAGAGGGGACTTATCGCCGCAGTTGTGGCGTGCCCAGGGTCGACTACCTTGATCACGATTCACAAGACTTATAGGTACGCATAACCGAAGGTAAATGGAAAATATCCAAACGGCCCAAATTTGTAAACTATAAGAAACTAAGAACTTTAATACATAATTAAAAAATAAAAGTAAACATTCATCATATAGATTTGTTCAGAGTTAGTAGCGAGGCAATAAATAAAATCAAATTCGTCAGATCATTATTGTTGATCTGAGGATTCTGAGGTATCCGTTTGTATGAGCATAAGAGGCAATCCTAACCAAACAATCGAATATCTTCATTATTTTCTTTCTTTACATAGCCGTAGAATTAGGTAATGCGCCATCGCACAAATACCTATTCGTATTTGTGGGTCAATAATCATCATACTGCTAGGAACTGACATCAGCATACTTGGAGAATGCAATATCAAATACATTGGGCATTGATACGACACAAGTCTGCAGTCTTGTCCTTCACGCTCACGTCAGCTGGTGTGCGCTACTAGCGCTATTATTGTGTCGTGTATCCGCTGTTCGTTGCCATTCGTGAATCGTTCGTTAGTATTCGCGTCTTCGAATGTCAGTCGATGGAAAACGTGCGCTCGGATCGTTTGTACTTGTAGGTGCGGTTACGTTACCGCTACCTCTACCTACGCTTTGTCTTATCGTGCCCACACTGACACCACTGTGAATTTGTGTTATATCGATTTCATGTGCGAAATTTTCCATTTGCTGGCGATTTTGTTAACAACGGATAATTTTATTATTGTTTTATTGGTTACTCATGCAGATTGAAAACAAGTGTCATTGGACAAGATCGGTCATCCATTTAGTGCAAGTGTGTTCGACATAAAACGTGATAGTGTCGTACAATCATTTGAGAACAAAACGAAGTTGCATAAGACAGAAGAAACCGGAGAAGTGCTACGAACGCTGAGATTCGCCGAGTGCAGGTGGAGACCGTTTTGCTATCCGTGGTTGGCACCAACGTTACAGTCACCGGAAGAGCCAAATGTTATTTTAAGGTTCGTGCCTATTACCTATCTTAACAGAAAATTAAGATTCGCTGGGACCCAATACATCCATGATCCTATTGTGCTTCTCGATAAGTTTGAAAGCTTAATTCTCACACAGTCAATGTTGTGTCTATGAAATATGACACTGACGTTAAATCCAAAGTATTGTGCATGCACAAAAGATTCAGATTATGAGTTAGGCGTGCCTTATATGTACAAACCTACTACGATACCTATAACTTAGCTTCAAAAAGATAACGCAAGTGGATCAGTTGCCTATGTGATGCATAACGTAATAGTCGAAACAACAACAGCAGTTGTAGTGGAAAGTGGCGCCCTCTAATCTGTCTTCTAGTTTAACTTTGTCCTCGTGGTTAATTAACTATTATTGAATGGGATCCCCATTAAAATTAGGTTTCGCGCCATTGTAAGATGCGAATACCTACTTAACTAGGATGATTAATTATGTCAAATAAAAATTTTAAGCTTTGTAGTACGTACGACGCACCTGACCGGACGCACAGTGCAAGTTGATTGCATTTAATTAAGCATTACCCACAGGTAATATATAACTAGGTATCGGTTTTAACAATAAATTAACCTACATTTGTGTTTTCTAATATAACTGGTTAAAATAATTGTAAGTAAATTACGAGAACCAGCTAGCTGTTTATAAATTTGTATTTCCGTGCCGGTAATGGCGTCATTGACATCACTATTCACCTGTCACCACATGCACAGCATGCAGCATTATGGCACAGACCAGTATTGTATAGTAAGGAATTTGTAAACAAATAGATACGCAACTAGATTTCTGGAATTGTTAGTTATTTTTAGTAGGTACCCAGGTAAATAATTTTATCGTCTGCACAAAACACTACGCAAATTGGAATCGACCATTGATGATGGATGCAGGATGACACTTTTTATAGGTACTTACCTAGGTTCTTACAATTTGTCACATTCGACTAACAATTTGAAATGGCAATATTTATTTTATCAGTTATTTTAATATCAGCAGGGGTCCCATACATAAGTACAGTGCATTGCATAGTTTATTCGTCCTACCTCGGTTCCGTTTCATACCTACTCAAAGGGTGAATGAAAACTGGACTCGGGTCACTCGGGAGCGGGACCCTATTACTACGCCTACGCCGCCGCCACGCCGATTAAACATATAGATACGTCTCATAATAGTCGGTATAATGTTTTTGTGTTATGCGTCGTGCAGACCAGCGTGCAGCGCGACGCGACTCTAACAAAACAATTTGTAAGAAAACTTCACGTAGAACAATTACCGGTGTCGCTTCGGCGGCGCGCGACAAGTCGCGCTAGTCTGCACGAGCCTTTAGGTTGTATAATTCACTGTAGGTACTATTACTCTAAATTAGGTAGGTAGGTATTTATTTCGTTAATTTTTTTTACAAAAATATCATACAAAATAGTAAGTTAGGCACCCTGCCGGCATCGGGAATAAGGTTCAGAGTAGCTATCTAAGAGGACCGGTCGCCAACTGCGTCTCGATAGAGGTAACCTTGGTGGTTTACAACCGTGTAGATGATGGTTTACGACCAAACGTTGAACAACTGCCGCATGCCGGTCGCCAACCAAGGTCACCTCTGTCGGGGACGCGGTTGGCGACCGTGTAGCAGGCGTTTTAACCATACATTTTAGACGTTTGAACGTCAAGTAACGTATAAAGAATAAACCCTCTAAAATGCAAGCAGTGGTTTATTTTATTTAGTGCATGCATACCTATGTATACCATTAAGGTAATAAGCTGTTTTCAGACCAGCGCGATTTGTCGCGCGACGCTACACGAACAATACAAAACTTCACGGTATAACAATAACCGGTATCACGTCGCGCGACAAATCGCGCTGGTCTGAAAACATCTTTATTGTACTAACGTACTAGTACTACCTCAATAATGCATAATTATCTATAGTGAGAATTAGCAGTACAGTAGGTAGGTATCTACCTAGTTTGTTATTCACGTAGATCTGACTCTGAATTCTCTTGATTTTCGTCGCAAATCCCTTTTAACACGAATTTACACGAAAACTACTCCAATAAAACCTCGAAATTTAAAAATACAATGCAGCATTGACATAATGATGAAAAATGTTGCCAGTGCCACATTCGTGCTATTTAAGGTATTTTTTTTGGGATTTAACCCCTAGGATTTCAATACCTACTTCTGCTTTTTCATAATAATGATAAAAAGCGTGATGCTAATAATGCTAGTTTGTTATTCACGTAGATCTGACTCTGAATTCTCTTGATTTTCGTCGCAAATCCCTTTTAACACGAATTTTAACGAAAACTACTCCAATAAAACCTACTCGAAATTTAAAAATATAATGCAGCATTGACATAATGATGAAAAATGTTGCCAGTGCCACATTCGTGCTATTTAAGGTATTTTTTTTTGGGATTTAACCCCTAGGATTTCAATACCTACTTCTGCTTTTTCATAATAATGATAAAAAGCGTGATGCTAATAATATCAGACGCACTACATATCTATATCTATCACAATTATCACATTGTTTTTGAAAATCAAACTGAAGTTTTTGAATTACAGTATACCTAAATGTTTTTGTATTGCTTATAATTTTATTTCCCCACGTTTACTACTCCAACAAAGTCCTTCCTGTTTATTTCCAGAGATATTTTTTTTTTTACGTTCAATTCATTTTATTTTTGACAAATGTCATTGTCGAGTGGAACGTTTTTTTGCGTTTTGAGGTAATTACAAAAAAAGTCACATCAGTTTTAAAATTCTGCCGTTTAAAACATTTTTCTGGATTCTTACCTATATAAATTATTGTTCGATTATAACGATTGGTAAGTAGATTGTGTAGTACCTAGGTGTTAGTATATCTAAAGCGTATACCTGGAAAGCAAAGTACGAAGCAGTCATTCAAATCGATAAGTATTTTCGACGAGAAGTTTACCGATTCGAGGGTTATTTCGTTTTTGTTTATGTACTGTATTTTATATATGTAGTAGCATTATGGTTTTAATTTTGTAAAGGAACCTGGTAAGAAGATGACACCGACCATTTTTCATTTTGTACAATCCACATTCGATCTGTCACTCTTTTGTATGTCAACTTTTTGGCTGATAAACGCATCGATTTAAAATGGACCTCAATTATTCCGTGCTTGTCTGTGCACGTAGTAGGAACAGTATTGGTATTTCACATAGGTTTATTTATAATTTCAGATCTTCTCACATCCCTTGAGGGAGACCAGCGATGGTGGACTACTACAGAGTACTTGGTGTTAGTCGAGTTGCATCCGAAGCAGAAATCAAAAAGGCGTAAGTTCTTTAAAATCAATCAGGTTACCCTAAACATTTAAAAACTTACACAATTTAGAGCCTGCTTGTACAGTCACAAGCACCAATATATGTACTTACAGTAAGCAACTTTTAAAAGTTATTTGCTCCTACTGTGTTGATTAATATTTTATGATGTTACGAATATAGTATTTTGGAACCCATATACATATGAAATAGACCTTATAACAAAGTTGCAGTCAATATTCCACGAGAAAATCGTTTTTGAATTTTGCTAAGTGGATACATATTGGTGCTTGTGACTGTACTCCTCTCCACCGGAGCGGAGAGGAGAGGAGCGGAGATGTGTCAATATTAACCAATAGAATCAAAACTCCGCTCCAGAGGTGCGATTCTATTGGTTAATTTTGGCACATCTCCGCTCCTCTCCTCTCCTCTCCGCTCCAGTGGACAGGCAGCCTAATACCTAAATAAAATCTCTCTTTCCATTGAGTGTTACTATAGAAGCATTTTTTTAATGCTCACAAACTAGGTAAGTATTACTAAAGAAAACAATGATTGTCACAAAATATTTTTTTTGTAACAGGCACTTATTTTTGAACCTACACTGTCCCAAAGCTGGTCAAAGGTCTCCCCATAGTTTTCCACTTGATTTGCATCAGTGATAATAAAACTTAAAACATATCAGGTTAAAGTATCCTCTATCCTCTACTTTCATCGCTGATAATGGAGGCAATGCCAGCATTAATGAGAGACTCCTAATGCAAGCAATTTTTATTTCAGTTATAGAAAACTAGCATTAAAATGGCATCCTGATAAGAATCCAGATAATGCTGATGAATCTAATAGACGATTCAAAGAAATATCTGAGGCTTATGAAGTTCTTTCTGATGGTGAGTGTGAGTTAATTATTTATATTTTACATGAAACATTTTAGTATGTTTGTTTAGCTGGAGTATTCAATGTTGCTCAATTATCAATGTCTTTAATATGGCTATTCAGGTAATTTTGTCTTCTAAATTTACATAAATGCTTTCAATAATGTTTAACTTGTAATATAGTAAGCCCTTAATTAATATTTTATTATTTATATATTGTACTATTTAATATGAATCAATTATTCAAAGATTAATTATTTATGAATATTCTATAAATGTTCTTAACCTTTGATTATGAATACCACAGCTACTCAACAAGTTAGTGATTATGTACCTTGTACTATTTGTCTACCATTTATCTTCTGTCATTTTGATTAGATTGAATGCAACATTCTTTCATTTACTCATCAAAAGATATAAATATCTACATTGATGTGTTATAGCACTATTAATATTTCTAAATGTAATGTAGTTAGAATATTAGTGGTTGCTTGATATAGAAGTGTAAAATGATTTTTGTTGTTGGGTAGCAACCAAGCGGAAAGTATATGATGCACGGGGATCCAGTCATCACGCACACAGATATCAAAGCAAGAACGGAGTCAATGGGCATCGCCACTTTAACTTCAGAGGGTTTTTTGGAGACACTCCATTCCACCGCTTTTTTGGTAGCTGTCCATTTAATGCAGGATTGGCTTAAGAAGTTATGAATATTATCATTTGCTTAGATTTTGTAATTACAGTACTGGTTTAAATGTTAGCTTACTTATGTTACGCAATACATAAATGATTAGTAATTCAGCTTATGCATAGTCATGGTAATATTCAGAACAGTGGTGAAAAATTTAACCTTAATTTTAATTTGTTTGGGTCCACTTACCTTTTATTACTAACAAAAATATGAGTTTTGAGTGAGTTAATCTGATGTGTTTCAAATGGTTGTGCATAACATTCTTGTAGTTACTTAATCATGTAAGTTTTGACCGGAGTATTGGTGTTATTGGATTTACCCATACTAATAAGAAATTTTGATTATTAACCTAGGTCAAAAAAATACTTATTGGAGAAAGTACAGCTTCACAGTAAATTGTGTAATTTAACAGGCTTTTATCATAGGAATCTTAGGGAGAATTACATCAAACTTGCATCATTATGTTCATTATTGACATGCCATGACAGACCGTAGAACCTTTTTCAAAAATGGTACAAATATGTGGCATTAAAAATAGTGTACCTACTTCGTTTAGTTCCAATTCTTGTAATCATGGAAGTTTTTATGTTAAACATTCATAGGTTATATACAAACATATCCTCCTACGCACGAAATGATTCACCTTCTTGGTGATGAATAAAATTGGAACATTACATTATATTTGGCGAGTCATTGTAACGGTACTTTAGAAACACGGAAGTCGGCTAAAAGTAATTACTACGATATTGATGCTGCGTTTTAGAAACTTCCAAGTTAGGATCCAAAAACAATACCTAATAATAATGAAAGCATGTGTGATGTGGTGATAGAAATTCTAAAGCAGCAATAAATGAAAACAAATAAAATAGAGTTCAATACTCTATCATTTAAAAAACGAATCAGCATCATAACAAAAACATATTTCAAAACACAATGTTTTAAAAAACGATAAAAAATGTCTTAGCTGCAAAACAAAACATCTCTTGATGAATGAAAGTCACATCATGCTATATATGTTTTTTCCAAAAACAGAATCCTCCCACATCCTCAAATCTTCACAATATTTATACTTATCAGCATTCACACACCACAACACAAACATTTTTAGAATTGCGTCCTCATCTATAAATAGTTTAAAACAAAGTCATTTTTGTGTCTGTCTGTCTGTCTGATTCGTTCTTCTCAACTACACAATTAATTTTGGAGCACAGGAATCTCTTGGACGTTTTGACATGTCGCCACGTCAGTAAAATGCACCCGCGCAAAGCAGAGCGGGACGCTAGTATCTGCTAAAAATCTAGTTAAATTATTTCCCACCACAAGTTAGCTTAACATGATCTTCAAATTTCGACGGAGAACTTTGCTTCATACCAAACTCAACCTTGACTTGGTTTCTAACTGCTTATCGCGTTTTTATATTATTTTTGCCTTCATGTAAGTACTGACATGCTTTGCTTTTTAATTCTTGAATAATAATTGCGAACTAACTTCGACACTGACCCTAAATTATTAAGTAAATTTTTTATCAAGAAGTAACTATCGTATCTTCCTTTAATTTGAGAGATCCAGATAGATTCAGCCAACTGGTTAGTACCAAACTACCTATACACATACACCTACCATATACATACAGATACCTAACTACTTTTCAAGTCTGGTTTACTTATAAAATTAACAACATCTTCCACAGCTTTATTTTGTACGTTTTGTATTGAGTAGTTTGCTGGTATAGTACCTAATTGACTAACTATTTGAGCAACCTAATTGATGAAAGTATTTCATTAGCAAGAACCTCACGTTATGTACCTAGGTAGGTGCTGATATTAAATTACGTGACCTATGTCATAAGTTAATAACCTTCCGGTCACGTATTAAAGGAACTTGTTTATATTGTATTATGGATATTTATGGTAAAAGTGATTCTTTAACCTTGGATGGTACCGAAAATATTGTTGAAATAAAATTAACTACCAAGTAATTTTAAATCACGCCTACTTAGTTCGTGTGCATTAATTGATTTATTTTATTTCTTTTTGAACAAAGTCGAGATCACACAGCAGTGCGCTACTAGGAAATTCGCCGCAGACGCAGTTGAGGTCGTTTCTGCCGAAGTTTCGTGCATTAGTGACATCACTTCTGTTTATCTCCACTGCGCTGTGGATTCGAGATCACGCGTAGACTTTGGAAACTCGAAAATATGTATATACTTGTACATGCTTTCTAGTTCGAATGATTGAACTCAACGATGATGTCGTTACAAAGGCAAAAAGGCCCGCACATCTCCTCAATTTATGTTAATTGAAGTATAAATAATAACCATACGAATTTTTTGCTTTTTATTGCAGAAAGGAAACGGCGAGTGTATGATCAGTACGGCAAAGAAGGGTTGAACAACGGCAGAAGCAGACGTTCCGCCCCCGACGACGATTACGACTTTGGCTACCCTAGTTTCCCGTTCACATTCCGTGACCCTGAAGAGGTTTTCAGAGAATTCTTCGGCGGGTCTCCATTCGGCGATTTATTTGCTGGTAAAACACTTGAATCAGCTTGTCGCAATATTCTTGTAAATAATAGAACATCTTAGAAGCTCATCAACCTATACTGCGTTCGCAATTCATTTTCCAAACATGTAAACAAACAGGAGTTTTAGGAAAACAACTGTAATGCCTACACATAAGGTTCAGTTTGTGCTAAAACTTCATATTTTTTATGACTTTTTCAACAGTACTAGTCGGCCTAAAATCAACTTTATGTACACTTGCAGAAAGTTTATGTTTGTCTAAGTGGAAAACTCGTGTTTGTTTACATGTTTGGCAAATAAATTGCGAACGCAGATTAGCGAAATATGCTTACCCTCTAGCTAGACCATACTCTTTTGGATGTTTTACTGCAATTAAGTTCGATCGATTAAATATCCTTTATTAACTTATTTATGTTATTTACATTCACTTAATATGGCTCACTAATGAGAATCATAGTGACCCGAAAGTACACTGATAAACTGAGAATATAGCGACTTTATTTTGATAGATTGTATTAATGTTAGATCATACGTTATATTTCCAGAAATCAACGGTCATGGACACGGTCATCATAGGCACGGTCGTCGAAGCCACCCGAGCACTTCCCTCACTTCATCCCTGTTCAGCCCATTTGGGTTCGGCATGCAAGGACTCGATGACATATTCGCACATGCCGCGTCCAATGGGAACACTTTCACTTCATTCTCTACATTCAATAGTTCATTAGCGGGACCTGGCAGCGCCAACATGAGGAGTACCACAACCACCACGCGCGTCGTCAACGGGAAAAAGATTACAACTAAGAAGTAAGCATGATTTTGTTTAAGACCACAATAATTGCATATTTTGCAAATCAAAAGCTGCTCTCAGTGCTTAATAAAAGTAATACATAATAGGCCCGCAGTGTCTCCGAAACTAAACGTCGGTGCTTTGGAGACGCTGCAGGCACTCAGTAGCACTTTCTCGGCAGTTGTTATTGGTAGAAAGAAGCCCGAAGTTTGATATTCGTAGGCATAGGTTAGACAGCTGTCTGTTCTGTCACGCTCTTAAGCACTAGCGAATGATGTGATAACTATCCCTTGGGGTCCAAACGTGGACTGCATTCATTTGTGTTGTCCGAATCCAAGTAAGAAGTGCACAGTATTTTAATAACGGACTAGAGCTAAAGGAAGCTAATAATGCAACTTTAAACTTTCCTCTTACCTTCGGAAATACGAACGCATCAAAATGATAAAATTTTTGAGTGATTGCTCTGTTTATCTTAAGGGATTTTAATGTTATGTAAAGTACAAATGAGCATAAGTGAACGCTACTCGAGTGTTGATATCGAAAACGTGCTAGCGTAACATCTCAACTTTGTGAGAGTTCATAATCGCTTTCATCTCTCCTTTGTGTTGTACTTTTATCCGACAGGTCCGAAAAAAATATTTATAGCTTCTACTTAGCATTTCTCAGGCGATTTTAGACATTATATCTAAGTATCATAGCAATAATATGAAAAAGATTAGTTGGCAAAAAAGGGTATGGTAACTTTAAAAAAACTACATTGTACTCAATCATTTTATTTTATTTTTACAGGGTGACAGAGAACGGTCGTGAGACAGTAATGTCGTATGAAAACGGGGTCCTGAAATCAAAGACTGTCAATGGCGTACCTCAATCATTAACATATAGTTAAACTATGATATAATAGCTTATAACCAAACTTGATCCAAATGTACTCAACATGTTATGCGATTTATGAGTTCGAACTTATAATTTATAATTTTGCTTTATTTAAACATGTTGTCCAGTCACTGTAAATTTTAGTGGTGGAAATGTCTAAACTAAAATAATGCCTATCTAATTTTAGTTTTAATAGGTTACTATTTGCTTCTATACCTACTTATGTTAACTTTAAATAATTATAATTTGAGTGAGATTTTAGAGTATTGCTCAATGTATAAATCTCGCTCTAGGAATTTTAGGTTCCGTTTGTCGTCGCACGTGCACTGGCCGATGATCTCTTGACTCAATAACGAGCTATGTAATTAATTATGAAATGACACCGCGATCTTACACTTTGTGTACAGCGACGATAATTTAATAATTTGCTGCCAAGGTAAGTTTTATTTTTTTTAGCAAATAGAGTATAGACATAATAATCACAGTTACTTTTAATTTCGATTTTGTAAAAAAAAATATACCGACATACGATAGGAAGTTATTTACAACTTAATTCAAATCAAAATTCTAAATATTGAATTAACCATAATTACAATTGATGGCATTTTAATTTTGTAGTTAATATTTTTTAAGAATTTCATGTTGATAGAAAAGCTTTAATTGACTGGAAAAATATCATCAGATTTTTCAATATCAATTGCGTATTTTTACTATGTGGTACTTATAATAATATTAATATAATATCTGTGTAGCAAACATAGCTCTCCTAAACTTATGAAATAGACTCCACCTTAAGAAACGTAATTAGTAGCCCAATTCCTTATGTAGAAATAGTTATGTGTGTCAAATCTTTGTCGTTACTACACTATTCCGTTTTATGCGTTTGCACCAAAAAATGTTAACATGCAATTTTTCGAAACTAGTCATATGAAACAAATCCCACAACTTGTTTTGTTGAATTTGCGTTTTCACTTAATTAAACTGTGTGATAGGGAATATATACATGTATTTTTTCGCATCATCAATATACCCTAGATTGAAATATATTTAAAGTCAAACTCAACTACTGCTTGTTGCTCAAAAAATAAAATAAATTACATACTTGGTATAGTCCCTATTATAATTGTTTTGACAGATTTCAAGATTTTTTGTTGGCTGTGTTCGCACTGACTAGAAACGTATTCAATAGACATGTTTGTATAGAGATTTGTCTCGTTTGACTTTCGCACTATTGTTTGTTTATGTGTCGCAACTTAGACAAGTTGTGCTTGTGTTTAGTGCAAGGTTTAATGTTTTCATAAGGGTAAACATCGTACGTATAGAGATGTTTACCGGCTGAAGTAGTCGCACCGTTATAATTATGGGGACAAAATAAAACATATTATTAAAATTTTATGTTATGATCAAATTACATGCACTTAATTAAAAGATTATTTAGGTTTCTGAATATTGATACAAAGTCATATCATCGGGACTGAGTAAAAGGAACACAATGGCTTTGTCTCTTTCTAAGTCACAATAGGTCTCTATTTTATAATAACTCAATGAATATGGTAATCCAAGATCAATTTAACACATAAAATGTCTAATTAGGTCTCTATAATTCTAAAGGTGCGAGAAGACAACATGTTGCAAGATTCATACAGATATTTTTTTGTTAAAACATGTCAAAAGATACGAATCGTCAAACATGTTGTTTGACAATGTTCGATACATTGATGAAAACAGTTTGTGAATGTTTCCCCAGGCAAGCGCACAGTTACATTACAAGACTTAACTATTTAACAATTTGTATCAAAATGCACTGACCAAAACCTTATTTGTACCATTTGTAAATAATTACTGCATAATTGAAATAAAACTTAAAATTACATACTCATTATTTAATAATGAGTTTGTTCAAGCCTAGACACAAAATTTTAGTTTCACATTTGCTATTTTATTTATTAATGGTACTAATAGGTACTTCTACGGTCAATGTATAAACCTAAATTTATAATTAATCGATGTTTGACGTTCCGATTACTGGCCGATAGAACAATTTTATTCAGATTATGTAGAAGACTGTATCGTAGTCATGCCCTAAATTCCGTAACTCACGTGACACAAAAAGGTAATTTGTGTTTTACTTATCTTTGTATACTTACCTAACATTTTAAATTAATGTGTTTGCCAAAAAATAGCTTTGTAAGTTAGATTTGCCAAGTTTTTGTTCAAATTTTGTATTGGGTATATGATGAAGTCATTAAAATAAACTACCGATACTGTGTTTTATATAGTATTAAAATATTATCTCCACTTGGATATGGCTAATTCACAATGTACTTAATATTTCAGTTGCAAAGAATTTTATTTAAATTTACAGTATCATAATAATATTTCATACCTATTCTATTATCATAGTGCAACCGATACCGCTTTACATTAGTAAATAGTGCCATTACTAAACCAGAGGAAGCAAGCCTAGCAAACATTAAATGTAAATAATAAAGTTAACTGCAAGATCTCGTTCTTAAATTATCAGCAACTATTAAGCACTGCAGGAGGAATTATTAATAAATAAAAATAATTTGTACATTTTTATTTTATTTCAGTACCTACTTACACAGTTATACTTCCTATATCCTATCAGCACACATCTCAAATGCATCCTCAAAATAATCTTTGTTATTTTGATTATCAGAAAATGTATAAGCCCTGATATCTAATTACGCAACACATTTTAGTAAACGATTCCGACTAATCTGTTTCATTTTGACAGTTCAACAATTTTCATTTGCGTTATTTACGTTGTTGAGCAGATTTTTTTACGAACAAAGAAGCAATGGATTAGTATTCAAGGCAATGGCACGTAAAATTTTATCGGAGAGGCTACCGGATGGCGAGTGGTAATCTGGGTCTTGAAGTGATACCGAACCCCCCGTACCGACCGAATGGACCCCAAATGGGGGGGGGGGGGCAAAGCAAAATAATTATTATTTTTGGAGAGGCAACCGGATGGCAATGCGGTAGCTGCCCATTGAAGTTTATACCCTAAAAAACACTATTCCCACTTTTTAAACAAAAATTAAAAAAAAATAGTAGAAATAGTTTAAATCGGATGGCATTCGAAAGTTCTCTAATAAGTGCAAGGAATTGTGTGTATCAATGCCATCCGGTTTTGATAAGGTTCACCCCCATTTTCGCCACCTCAAACATCGTTATAGGTAGGGTAGTGGCACCAAAAGATGAACGACCCCCAATAGATGAACGATCGACCGAAAAATTAAAAAATATAAAAAACCTCGCTAGATACATGTCTGCAATATTTTTTTCAAGTTAGGGTAACATATTTTCTTCCCGATATCATAACAACTTTGACAGTGACCACTCAGACGCGCTCGTAATCTGCTATTGTGTGAGCGCTTCCCACCAAAAATCAGTTTTATATGGAAACCTACTTAAGGAAAGTGCCCTCCTAATTTAAGGATTTGGTCAGCTTAAGAAAGAATTAATTATAGATTTCAATGGATTTGGTTAGAATAAAATCTTGTTATATCTGGCTTTGATTATATTGATAGTTTTAAACATTATTTACCGTATTTTTAGAGAAATTTAGTGTTCAAGTAATGGATTCAATTTTGTTTGGTTGATCCAATAGATGAACGGCGTTCAGGTAATGGAGTAAAGGCATATTTTTACAGCTAAAATTACTTATAAACTCACGCTTATAGACCAAAACAAATCAACTCTAATGAATTTTAACAAATGTATGAACTTAGTTACCAAAAGTTGAACACATTATTTTAGTGTTTTTGATTATTTTTAAGGCTTTATATTAGTATGAAATCTTGTACTGTTCATCTTTAGGATTCAAACCCAAAATTTGAACCAAGGAATATGTTCATATTTTATTCGTTCAAATTTTGGGTTTCGTGCCATAAACTGAACGCTGAAGTGATTTTTTTCGTTCATTTTGTGGTTCTTTACCTAATCCAAAAAATGAACGAATTGAATTGTTGTTAATCGTCTTCAGATGATGCACTCAAATACCTTCAGCTAAATAGACGGTTCTTATTCCTTAACACAGTCTGTATTGTGGCGAAGGTCACTTATCAAGACCTGCAGCGAGTGGCAAAGACCTGTCTATTGGGCAGAGCCAGTTTGCAAAACAGAAGACCGAAGATGGCAGAATTCTATCCGTCAACCTGAACTACTGAGAGAGATCGAGAGGTTCTATACCGAAGACATCCCGGACGTCAGCTAGTACGAGATTAGGATGTCTCTGAAGCAGCTTAAGAACAAGGCACCATTACGGCCGAACTCCTGAAGGCCGATAGAAAACCCATTCTTAAGGCCCTCCAGAAGTTGTTGACTACAAGCTGCTTTCAAGAGTCATCACGAATCCTCACAAGCCCATTGTAGCACCCTCATAGAACCAAGGTAACCGACATAGCCTGAAGAATTGCCAAAATTAAGCAGCAGTGGGCAGGGCACATTGCTCGCTGAATAGATGGCCAATGGGGCCGAAAGGTTCTGGATTTGCGACCGCGTACTGAAAGACATAGCGTTGGAAGCCCGCCCCCACAAGGTGGACCGATGTCGGTAATATTAAAATGCTAGTTCAAGTAATGGGTCCAAAATGTTCATAATTAGGGCTCACTGTTCAACTATAGGGGTAAATCCCATTTTTTTATACAAAAAGCAACTTATAAAAATAAATTGTAGATCTAGACGGTTCTTTTTTTAATCAGTCACATCCTGAGGATTATGGCCTAATTTAAAAAAATCAAAAATGCATGAATATCTTGAAATAACTGAGTTACAGCTATTCAAAGTTGACAAAAAAGCTTAATCGTTCATTTATTGGTGCCACTACCCTAATTGAAATAATGTCTTTTCATGAAACTCCTCACCAATGACTTATCACCGAAAATGGAGTAAAATTGAAAGCGCCCTAATACTTCCCGAACATACTCCAGAGTCTCGTGCCGGTGCGGCAGCGGTCCGACACGAAACGCATAAATTGAAAGCGCCCTTAGGGTACAGCCCCCCAATTAATTTTTTTTGTCGAACTTATGAAGCAATGGACTGGCAATCTTTTTCAATTGGTTTCAATTTAAAATTGATCGTGCATTACGTAATTAGGGTGGGTCCTATAAGCGAAAGCGCTCGTCACGCGAAAACGCGCATCATCTGTCACACTCATTCATTTGTTTGGACAACTGAATGCAAATGCTCGTGTGGCTGACACTGGCTTGGCCACCATCAGGGATTTTAATTTTGATAACAAAAAACAATTTGTCGCTAATTAGTCGAAATTTGTCGCCAAATATCAGAATTTGTCGGTCACTGGCACTGGTTCAAAAGATATAAGGGTTTATAGGTGGCCGAGCTGGAGAGAGTCTCCCCAGCTTGGCCCCATTAAGTTAGGGCACCTAGCGAAGATCTATTTTCTCCCAAATTTTGTGTTTTTTGTCGAAATTAGTCGCCAAATATCAGAATCTGTCGGTCACTGGTTCAGAAATTATAAGCGTTTCAAGGTGGCCGAGCTGGGGAGAATCTCCCCAGCTTGGCCCCATTAAGTTAGAACACCTAGCGAAGATCTGTTTTCTCCCAAATTTAGTTACTAATTTGTCGGAATCAGTCGCCAAGTCACAGATTTTGTCGGTGTGTAATTAAAAAGATATTAAAGATTTTTATTTTTAAATGTCTACATACATTGGTACATGGGCGTCGCCAAGGGCCACGGCCCCCCTGCCCCCCCCCCCCCCCTAGAGACTCTGCAGTCCCGATTAGGAACTATGAAAACTAATAATTTTCATTTTCAATGTATGGATTCGAAACCGACCAATCGGCAAGCAAGTACAAAATACTAGTCGTTTTTAGACAGTAGGTATCTATGATGTTTTATGGTAGAATGATTGTTTCGAAATATATAAACATAAAGTTAAATTATTCTATAATGTATGGAGAAATTGATTTCTTTAATATCTTTTTACACCAAATGCTCGCTTATTCGACAATCGATAGGACACGGCATTCCCAGCCCAGCTGTCATAGAAAGCGATAATCGCGCGAATTAACGATCGTTGCGATCATTTTTCGGCTAGTCCAGTTCAAACAAATCATTATCACGATCGACGGGAATTGCCTTCCGGTGCCCGACTATCGCTTAGAAGCGGTCGTCGGTCGCGATCATTAGTCACTCATTTGTTTGGAAAACCGTAATGCCGCATTCTCTATAAAAGCGATCGTTGCGCGATTACGCGATCGGTCGCGTGCATATGTAATTTTTTGTTTTCGCCCCTGTCAGCGCGACCATGCGTTCTGGTTCTCGCAACAAAAAGTTCGTATTGAAATGAAATGAAATGCCTGGTTGCAACTTAACAATATGTCCAGGAAAAAACACACCCTTTGGGGTCCCCAGAGGAGTATTTTTGATATACGTGAGTTTTGTAGGCAGCAACCGCATTCCGTCGCGCGTAAAACAACAAATTACTTATCACTAAAATAAATTAAGCCCCACAAAATAATTGTCGCGGTCACGATAATTTGCCAGGAAACTATAATTAATATAACTATCGGAGATCGGTGATACTGATAGCTAAGGTGTTTGTAGGTAGGTTCCTACGTAATTCCTGACATACCTACCCAGCCACGAACGTAAATACAGGGTAGCAGGGACATCGACGCGAAGCCGCTTACCATGGATTCAGTACATGATTCTGAACCCCCCTGTGTTGAAATTTTTCGTCGGTTATTTTTTTTTAAATCAGCTGTTCCATACATTTTGACCGCGTAGTTATTGCACTTTTCTATGAAACAGCAGATTTTTTTTTTAATAACCGAGGAAAAATTTCTACCCAGGGGGGTTCAGAATCATGTACTGAATCCATGGTAACCGGCTTCGCGTCGATGTCCCTGCTACCCCGTATATTATGGCAATAAAATTTGCCCGCGACTTCGTCCGCGTGGATTTCGTACTTTCCTCTAAAAATGTCAACCACTCCATTTGAAGGTAGTTTTAGAAAATTAGTATTTACCATCTTCAACATTTATTTAGAGAGAAATAAGTATTCGGGCCAATTTTTAAGTTTATAAATGAAAGGAATAAGATTTTTCAAATAAACTGTGTCCAGGGAGGACACAGTTTATTTGAAAAGTTTTCACCACGACAGGGCTTGATTTTTGAAAAACCCTGAAACACGTAGACTATACTTTTATTTTTGTACAGAGTTCGTGTTAGACTGTTTGTCCATCACACCGTGAACGGGACGTCAACGAGAAACGAGATTATTCGAACCGAACGTGATGTCCCCTCGTTGACGGCGATCGACGATCGTTTTTCCACCGCGACCGGTGGCTCAGTTTGATCTCGCTGTCTAATGAGGTTATACAATACATTAGTATTGTATAACCTCATTGTCGCTGTCCATGACGTGCGAGGTAAGCGCGTTTGGATGCCTAGGTTGAACCGTGCGGCGACTACTTCTTCTGTTTTTGTACGTTCGAAGGCGTAAGCGTGCTAGTTTTCTTATGCTTTTTTGCATTAAGTAGTCGAAAAAGTAACTCCTAATTTTGTGGGAATGGTCAAAGAAAGTCTAACCTAAGTATATTACCTATCCGAGATGGTGCAAAAAAAATCGATTTGAGTAGACCTCAAATACCTACATACCTACATACAGGTCAAACATAATATACTAATCCTCCTTTTTTGGCTACACCGTAGTCGGGTAAAAAAGGTCCCGCTATCTAATTGCGTACTTATACATTTTCGGTAAACTAATAAGATAATTTTGACAGTTCAACAATTTCGAATTTATGAAGCAAAGCAAGAGCAAGGGATTAGCAATCTCTTTCAAAATGATTCAGATTGTGATTGATCGTGTACCTATTACCTACCTCCGCAATTAGTGTGCTAGGAACGGTTTTTTATAGTAAGCTACTGACTCCAAAACGATATCAGAAGTAAGATCTAGTAGATCAATACCGTTAGCAATTATCGTGATTCGTTGTTATTATAAGCTATTAGGTACGTATCTACCTCCGCCGTTTTTGTGACACGATTTTGTTTGGACACGTAACATTTTGTTGTGAGTTGCGAGACAGGAATATACCTACACTCTTCTGGTATATTTTAACATAAATCAAAATGTGATGTTCATTGCGAGTATTACTTATCATGGCTTTAGTATATAGCTGCTGCTTTTGGTTTTCATTGCGTTTAGGAGGCATTTTGATTGGGATATTTGCATTGGTAAGTTTAGTGATTTAAACAACAACACGTTCAGTGCCGGGAGCCCTCCTGGAGGGATCACCTAGTCGCATATGGGATCTCATTTTAAATGTAGGTTTTTCTTAGCGAATACAGCATTTTAAACCGTGAAAATTAAATCAGATGTATATTTTAACAAGATTTATTAGTATATGCGTTGGTTTTCAAATCAAAGAATTCTATATTTTTTTGAATTTTTTGTTACAACAATACAAATATTCACTAAAAATTTAAAAGGTTGGAAACTACGTATAGCGACAAGACCCCCAGAAAACACTATTTCACTTCGTTTTACAGTGTTTTATAACACAGTTTTAAACCTAATGCCGTTGACCATCCGCGATGGTTAAGTTTAGCACAAACGTAATGCCGGGAACCGGTTCCCGAAGGGTCCACTTGCAATATGTATGGCGGCATGGCGTAAGAGCTCGACGAAAATGGGTGGAGTCGAAAGTGTTAAAGTTATGATTTAATCAAACGATACCTAAGGTACCTAGTGTACCTACCTATACCTTACTTTCCTAATATATACCGAAAATTAGTTTCAGGGACTCCTGATACTAGTATTTTGTTGCTTAGGATACAGTCAATCTCAATTAGTAAAAGATGAGATTACTAACTGGACAAATGAATACAATCTCATTTACGCAAAGAGCTATCTAGAAGACATGCAAGCAGGTGGGCGATGGCATGGGCTTATAGTAAGATGCTTGTTTAATGGTTGACCACACAACGTGATAGTTCAAATCAATTATTTATTTTTCAGATCCAGAAAAATATCTTTCACTTGGCATTAGTTTTACAAGTATTTACATGATTGTATGCATTATTTATATCTACGGTGCATACACGGTAAGTACGTGTATCAATTTAACATCCAGGTAAAGTTGGCGACAAAAGTCGGTTAAAAATCAGTTCAGTTTTTGAAATCATACTGTATTAAAAAAACCAAAAAGATAATGCTGCTAGTTATTTAATATTAAAATAACACAAAATCTTGATTAGTTACTAAAGAGACAGTGTATCGAGTAGGTACAGACTTTTATAGCTGACTAAACAAATACTTACCAAAATATTGTAAGTACTTAATCATAAAAAAAACTACCTACTTAAAATGTACCTTTTAATTCCACGACAGTGTAACAACATGCTAATGGTCACCTACATACTGATGGAACTGCTGCGTCTCATTCTGATATCTACTTTAGTTGCAACCTTTCTACTTCTGATCAAGCAAAATACTATGGACATTGGTTTGCTGATAGGGGCAAGTGTTGCAGGCGGATTTCTGCTTCGTAAGTTTTCAATTACTAGATATTGGCTATTAGAAATAGAAAACCTTTACTTTATCTAGGTAAGAACTTATTTCTATGCTATCTCTACGGTTTCCTAGAAGCGCGGCGACCACCACATAACGGCCGCAGTGACAGCTGTCATCAAAACTTGAAAATGATGGCAGCGCCAGCAGGGTATGAGGTTGGACTTTACGGTCGCTCTCTAGGAAAACACACCAACTTACTTTTTACTGTTTCAATGACGTCATCAACGTCATTCGCCGATAAATTGCGGACGCTATGTTGGCGGCCACCGAACTTCTAGGAGACCGAAGCTTTAGAGGGAAGCACCCCGCGTCCCCGCGATACGCCAAGGTTGTTCAAAATAGTAGAATATACCTGCGGATTAATATTAGTGTGTGCTTTCAGTGGGAATGTTCTACTTATGGGTATGTGCTGCCAATCTGCCCATAGTCATAAACGAGATGGAACGCGACGAACAGGCTGCTGTCATCAACAAATTGCAACAACTCCTCGATGTCAACAATCAGAGAACAGTTCCGCGTGCTTTAGATAGTATTCCTTTTTCTGCACCACACGAAGACATTGTTAACAGGAATGTTTTTATTGTCCCCAGAAAAACAGGAACACATAGTAACAGAATTAATGGTCGCTCTACAATTACTAAACCTTCATATTAATAACTACTTAGCTTTTGCCTGTGACTTCGTCCGTGTGCAATTTCTTCGTTCTTTTTGCTTTATTTTCTTTTTGCTTGGCTCGTAGCGTGATGTTAAATAGCCTTAGGCTATCCAATGAAAAAATATTTTTTACAAATCCGACTGGTAGTTCCGTAGATTACCCCCTACATACAAACTTACAAACAAATAAACAAACAAGTTTTACCTCTTTATTATAATATTAAAGTATAGAAATACAGATTTCAAATAAACTTATTTAAATTGTATTTATCTTGTTTAGAAATGCTAATAAATACCCACTCGTAAGTTATGAAAATGTTTTTATTTATTTTACAATAAAAGTACGGTCCTTCTGGGGCAGTCAGGTAAAAATAAAACCAACGTTCTTATTCTTATAGTGAGGTGCACCTACTGCGTGCGTTTCTTATGGCTAGTGTCCGACCGAAAGGAGGACAGGACTTTCTACCGAAACCGAATCTTTGGTGTCTGTCTCAGTTTCGGCCGAAACTGAAACCGAAACATGTTATAAATCTATTGTTAAATTACTGATATTTGGCTTTTATTTTTCTGCTATATTTTGTATCGAAGTTGAAAAAGTGGTTGAGCCACATGCAAGTAGACTATAATAACGATGTAGACTATATGTAGATATTTGTATTTGTACAAAATCAAAAGTAGTTTCTTGTAAAAAAGTGTTCAAACGTCAGTCTCGCTCGCGTCATTTTTAGGAAAACTTGTTGCGAATATTTGTGATTTTCCATGAATACTAAACTTATTTGAAAAAGCCCTTTCAGCCACATGCAAAACAAAGAACTCGACTTTTCAAATCACAAATAGTTTTGTTTAAATTCTTTTTGACTTTTTCGTGCATGGCCTCTTAATTCCTAGTAAACGCCAGATGATGCACCTATTTGCTTTTATCGATTAAGTTTGAAAGGGCAGTTGTAGGGTATCAAATATATTTTAATAGGTAGTTATCGATATAAAGATAAATACGTAAGTATGTAAACATATTGCGTGTCGAAATAGTAGCTGGAAGAATAACTAGATTGGTGATGCAATATTTTATTAGCTGCACCACCACTAGCAATTAAGAGTAGGTAGTTAGGTAGGGAGCTGGGTTAGTACCTACTTGTATTGATTTTCTTATTAGGTCTAGCTAGCTACCGTCTTAGTTCTTACCCTATAAAATTATGTTTGAGGTGAGGATGAGGGGGGCTGGCGGCGGTCAGTACCTGCTAATGAGCGACCGGTGACCGCGCAGTCGCGCAGATCGATCAATTTTCTAGACCACGCCCCGCTATCTACTCGCCGTAGATAAACTCAGACCGACATCGACAGGACGACAACCAAATGCATTCGGTTGATTGTGTTGAGCATTTTGCTTATTTTCGTACTTACCCTACATCACTAATTCACTACCATATAGGAACTCAGCTTCTTTGGTAAAGAAATGGGAAGTGGGAAATAGATGCGATTTCAACAAGGATAGATACACAAATATATATATAAACTTCTGTTTTATTGTACACAGCGGCTACTGGCGGTCATCAATTTTACGTATAGATTTCAATTTGGTAATTGAGTGCACTTCCACGTTCACTCTTAAGACGGATATTGACGAAACTGGAACCGACACCACCGGCGGTGACGGTGGCGATTGCTTGAGTGTGGTCGACGTCCCTCGCTATAACCCCCTGAAATCAAAACATTAATTATTAACCCACCTTACATTAGATAATATCATGTTATCTTAACCTAAATAATCAAAGATTTTGAGTCTAAGGTAGGCCACTACCTACCAGGCGTCAACCAGATCATAACAGAAACCGTCGGGGCAGCCAGATCTTTTACAGATATATTATTCTAAATCTAAACAGACCAGGAGACATAATCAACTTCTGGAGGGAATAATCACCGACGGCCGCTATCTCTTATTTGGGAACCATTGTTTATTTATTCGAAGTGTATAGAGTGCCGCGAGTTTCTTGTGGCACTCTAGTGTCACTGCCTCGGTCCGGCTAGGGTCCCGTGAGCGTTGCATTGTCACTGTCACTTGTTATTTAGGTTAGGTTAGGTTAGAACTGTGACCACACAACGCACGAGCCGAGCGAGCGTAGCGAGCGGTGCCGCGGTAGCGGCCGGCGAAGTGCCAGGGTCCGTTTAGGCACAAGAGAATGTAATGTTTTGGGAATGTGCTGTTTTATAGCGATTTAACCTCGACAATCAAACAAAATACCAAGTGACGTGACTTAGTGACAATGATAATCCAAAGCTTGCGGCACTTTGGCCGGGCCGAGGCGGTGTTACTAGGGTGCCTGTAGTGGCACTTTATCCGATAGGGATAGAGTGCCACTGGTGGCACTCTATACACTGCCTTATTTATTTAATGTAGTACGTCAAAAGTAAACCAAAAGCATATTATTATTATACATAGGTATTATAATAATTTTAGTGACAGTATATTTACATTTATTGTTTATCAAAGGTCTAAAATTCCACGATCGTCTTCAAAATAAATAATGAAACTTAATTTCAATTTGGGAAAAAAACTTTGTTGGTAAGAAATAGAGTATGTAAAAAAGATTGCGCACATACCTTAATAACTTGCTGGCCAGGATCGGAGTAGAACACTTCCTTCACCCTCTTTTTGAACGGAAAGCCCATGTACTCTGCTTTCTGTTGCCATATTAGACGACCGTTGTAGCTGGTGCCAATAATTAGGTCATTTGCTACACATGAAGATATTGCTATCAACACAAAAACACATAATGCAAGTACGCACTTCATTCTCGAAATCGCTTTACGCGAAACTACAGGTCTGACTAAATGAGACTCAAACCTTCACACTCTTTATAACAGAAAAACTTTAATTATTGTAACTATGCTAATCTCTTAATGACTTCATACGAAATGTTTTCGTCTTGATAGTGGTAACCCCAAAGAGCAAAGTTTCACAAAGCAAAGATAAGCTACCGAGACTTGTATAAATATCATATCATACAAGTTTGTCATTATTATTACTCTTCTGAGAAAACATTAGTAGGTATTGGCCACGGGGGAATGTTACATTATGACGCTCAATTTATAAACTATTCTTCTATAAATTGTGAAAAACCAGTATAACTAGACATTTTTATTAAATTAAAAACTATTAACATTTAAGACGTTTATTCCGGATAATTTCTGTAATATATTTAAAATAAAAACTTGTCCACAAACAATTTATACAACAGCTTTTTTTAATTAATATTTTTAAACATTTTATAATGTTATTATTACATAGATAAAGCAATTTAGAACCAATGTAAGTAATTTAAATCCATACACCGTATCTAATAACCACTTCAAACATGACTAGGGCATGCTATCCGGATATCTAAATTATCCGGATATCTGATATCTGTAGAATAGAATATCCGGATATCATTAGTCTTACTATCGGGATAAAACGAATAATACGGATAGTTCCTCACGAGGCACGACACGAGGTTCTCAATTCGGTAGTATGTTTTTTATGTTTGTTACATTCGAATTCCGTCATTTATATTTATACATAACGATTTGGAAAATATAATATAAGGGTAAGGGTTGGTCAAAATTTCTGATGAGTGGTTTTTGAGTTGCCTTCAATAATACGTGTTTTTCCACTTAGTGTAGGTTGATGATGTTATTATACTTTCTGGTACTGTTTTAGCAATTTACTTAGCAAGTAGTATACGAATTTGTGTAGGGTAAGTACCACTACAAAAAAGTGAAAAATAAAAAATTTAAAAATACATAAAACAACATACAATATAACATTTTACATTGTATTTTAAAAATGTGGGGTCAAGAAACAGTTATCTTAGTCAGGTACAAGCAAAATACACCTTTAAACATTGTTCCGATTTTTTTTATTTTATCATTCGTTGGTAACTGTATAATTACCCATTTTTTTGCAGCATTTTAATCGTTGAATTTATCTTTTTTACAGTGCTATTTAAAATATCCATATTATCCGGATAGTTTTCTGAAAGTATCCGAATTATCTGGATAGTAAAATGAGGCGGATAATTGCATGCCCTAAACATGACCTTAAGAAATTTTGTGTTGACGTATGTGTACAGTCAAGGACCGAAAATTTTAACCAAGTTTCAAACGAATTCCTTTCCAAGCGCAACGTTGCGAGCCGCAGCGAAAACACGTCACCTTTTCGACCAGTCATTTTCATTCCTTGACTGTACATGAGAGTTTGCTACCACCTTAAAACATATCTATCATTATTACCAAAGTAATTTTCTCATAATCGCGAACCCTTGAAATTATACCGAACTAACTTGCATTGATGCAAAACGTGGAGTTGTCTCCATATCCAGTGAGTCAGAAGTGATTTGAGAACGTGTATCAGAATTCTCAGTGCTGTTAAGTATTGATGTCATAGACATCTTTTCATCTTTCATACTACCATTGGCATCTACAGAAATATCAGTAACATTCGACTTCTGTTGTGCATCTACCATATCTCCGCCGCCGCCGCTGAGTGAATTCCAAATACCCTTTGAAGACTCCTTGAGAGTAACTTTCTTCTCGCCCATGGTCGCACCTTTGTCTTTACCATCTTTTGTCTTTTTGCCAAGAACTGGAAATGAGCTTAATTTGGGCTTGGAACTCCGGACAGCACCACCTCTTTGTATGGGAGTGGCTTCTGCTTCGCACTCTTCCGTAATTGAAGTGAGCAAGTCTGCCGAATCAGATGGCACTGCTTGTCCGGCTTGTATAGGAATGTCATCTGGAAATAAATGTTAAAATGTGTAAATTATGTACAATCAGGATTTCGTAATGAGTTATTATTTGTGCTTGAATTAAACATTTAGAAAGATACAACGTAATTCAAATATCATAAACAGTTCACATTATCCAAAAAAATATTGTGTTGTTGCTATTAGCAGTGTGTACATTTAGGGTAATGTTTTGTAGCTTGCTTTTCATATACTACGGTACTGTCTACCTACCAACTAAAGGGGCTTCTAAACCTTCATTGCAATATTTTTATTGACGAAGTATGACCAGTAGTTTTTACGTCTACACGGGCCACAATAGCTGACAAAACTTTTTGTGCTGCAGCAGCTTTTATAACTCCAAATAACGAAAATAAAGGAAAAAAAGAACTTGGATACGACGTTATTCTATTCAGGTGTGTAACGATAGCCAGCCGGTTGACCGGACATGGCCTGTTTTAGAAGCGCCTTAATATAAGCTAGGCAACATTTACAATTCAATGAGTATATCAGTATACCTATAAGGTTGGCAACAATGCAGAGTTTACCTACTATTTTAACTTAAAAACAAGTGGCTTAGCAGTGACGTTAAATAAATGCAGATATAATTATGAATGAACGGTTTCATAAGGGTCTGTGCACGAAAAGAACTTCTAATAAGTTACGTAGCGAAATAAATAATCCCAAATTCAATCAACTCAAAGTAACATGTACCTACGTGTAATACGAAACTAACGAGCAATTTCTCTTGGTCGGGTTACATGTATTTTAGCGATATAAATCGCTGTCAGACGACAGCGATTTATAAATCGCGGGACACGTTTAAATAATTTCATTTTGACCGTCAATTTTAACCAATTTACCAAAAAGGTTAGGTACCTCTTAAAACGATTTAAAAGCAAAATCCTAGTATAGTTTTTTTTAACCTTATCAAAATAATTGAGTTTGAAATTACGAATAGCCTGGAGCATACGAATTACTACACAATACAATGTTAATTTTAACGTGATATTGATCTTTTAGCATTTATTTCAATATGATGCAGCATTTACTGTCAGTATTTGAGTTATTTAACCCATTTTTAACACTTTTCGCTTATTTAAGTTTTTTTTAACGATAATTGCACATTAAATTCCAAAGTTCAATACTCAATACTTTATTTGCATTCCACAATGTGTACTTAGGTGGTAAGTTAAAATTATATGTGATCATTATGGAGATGGACCCTGTCGGGCACAGCAAAATAGTAGGAGAGAGGAAGCTTTGAAAAAACTTAGATTATCATCAGTCTTTTGAACTAAATCTAATATTTGGTATTATATTAGGTTATTTTTAATTCTTTTTATTTTACATAAATAGTTTACTCAATACTTAATATACTTATATTTTATTTATCGTTGAAATATTCGTTTAAACTATAATAGCATTTTTTTATTAGAAATAGTTTTAGTTTTTTTATAAATATATTCAGTTTTTCTTCTTTTTTTATTAATTCCGGTAGTTTATTGTATATTTTTATTGACATTACATATGGACTTGTAGAATGTATTTTTAGCCGAGAAGTTGGAATGTTTAGTCTAGATTTATGTCGTAGTGTGTAGCGTGATTGTATGTCTTCGCGTTTTATATAAAATTCTTGATTTTTACGAACAAATTTGCATGTCTCTAATATGTATAGTTATTAGTTTAATTTATTAAATTAATAGTATAAGTTAAAGTACTTTTAGTATGCACGCTTCATAAAATGCGATCAAAATACAAAAATGACTGCCATTCAGGGGGGGTTGGGTTCCGACCCCCCATGTAGAATAATTTTATATTCAGCATGTAGAATAATTTTATTGATAAAATAGAGCAAACTACCTTCCCTTTAAGTTTGTACAGTCCGAGACCAAACACATTGTATATTCACTAACATGACAAGGAATACTATACAGGGTGTCAGGGACATCGACGCGAAGCCGGTTACCATGTCCATGGATTCAGTACATGATTCTGAAGACTAACTGACGAAAAATTTCAACGCAGGGGGCGTTGAAATTTTTCGTCAGTTATTTAAAAAAAAAAACAGCTGTTTCATAATAAAGTGCAATATGCGGTCAAAATGTATGGAACAGCAGATTTTTTTTTTAATAACCGACGAAAAATTTCATCGCAGAGGGGTTCAGAATCATGTACTGAATCCATGGTAACAGGCTTCGCGTCGATGTCCCTGCCACCCTGTATAGGTATTACAACTTTTATTCACGCTGAATATTCTTTAAATAAAAAAATTACCAAGTTCAATTTTACTGAGTCGTCAGATTTAGTGAGAGCCCACAATATCTTCGTCAGTGAGGCACCGTACGATGAGATGAAAATGAACAGCGCTGAACCTCTCGTTAAGATTTGTCCTTTTTAAGGTTCCGTAGCCAAATGGCAAACACGGAACCCTTATGGATTCGTAATGTCTGTCTGTCTGTCCGTCCGTATGTCACAGCCAACTTTTTTCCGAAACTATAAGAACTATACTGTTGAAACTTGGTAAGTAGATGTATTCTGTGAACCGCATTAAGATTTTCACACAAAAATAGAAAAAGAAAACAAGAAATTTTGGTTTGTGTCCTCCCCTGTAACTTCTAAAATAAGAGAATGATAAAACTAAAAAAAATATAATAATGATGTAAACTTCCACCGAAAATTGGTTTGAACGAAATCTAGTAAGTAGTTTTTTTCGTCATAAATTGTAAACCGCAATTTACCTTAACGAACTACAAGAACTTTTTACCCTTCATGGGAGAGTCCGACTCGCACTTGGCCGCTTTTTTTTAATCTGAAAGCCTTACCCTCAGGGCGTCTATAGATCTCAAGCTTTTCAAATATACTTTTGGCATTCTCTGATCACGCCCCATCTACTTAGTAATCAAGTTTTTGTGATTAAGCTTGCTGAAAAACCCCATGGGCTAGGGTACCATCTACCATTTGTCATGATATAGATTTATAGTTTAGGGGCTAGCGTTGATTTCTTAATTACGCACAATACAGTAGGTATTTACAGCAGGCCAGCGACTGTTCCACGGGCTGTTCAGTGTAGTGTGGTCCGGAACCTTAATTGCATGACTGACTCGCTCTTGGCCGGTTTTTCGGAAAATTTGTTAAGTGATTTTGCATTATTACTTAAATTATTTGAAAAGTTACTTCGAGCCAGCCAGCCTTTAATTACAAACGAATTTGAATAGATTATTTTTCCCTTTCTCACAAATGCTACAAAATGTCCAAATGGGTTGATTTCGTGCACGGCCTCTTAAGACCCAACTCAAGAATGAAATAAGCTTTAGATCCAAAATAATTACGTACTACTGTGACTATAGTAAACCCCAATGTTCGTGGTAGACGCAATCATAAAACACGGGAGTGAAAATAGACTATAGAGTTTTTAGAAATCCCGTACTAATTATTAACATTACCTACATCCTACATATTATTCATCGTCCTACTCAAACGTTTTATGACCGCGACTGCTACGAGCCTTGGCGTTATGTATAGGTTTATTGAAGCAATGGATCTTTTAAAAGTGCTCTACTTATTAAAAAGATGAAGGACGTGTCCCACTAACACACTTGGACATAGTGGATGGAGATGTGCTCATAAGTTGCACTCCTACAGCTGGACGTCACATGTGCTTCAATAAGTATTTCTAAAGTCCTACAAAAGTAAAATAATGTGATTTATTTTCCTAAATACCTCAGTGTATTACTTGACAAAGATTTCAACATACACACACAATATTTTGACGATTTCTAAAAATGTATTTATTTCAGTGATTGCTTATTTTAAGGATCTGTTTCAGTATCCTTGTATAGTCTATAATTTCCCCATAAAGAGGATGTTGTGGAGTTTTAATATTGTGAGATTATGTAGACTTATCAATGTCACTGCACATACAATTAATGTTTTTAGTCCACAAGCTACAATCCAAAGTACGAGGCGAGGAGCATGCATTTGGCAGCATACAGTAATGTTCATCTGTATGTAAACCAAAAACATTTAAATACAATATCATGATTATCATGTCAGCTAGGTATTATTTAATATATTGGAAGCAATTCAACAACTGTCTACAACTACTAGAAGAATGTTAAACTAAAACAAGAAAATTGCAGGTAGCAGTATACTGGATCACAGGTGAACTTTAATTCTCACCTGGTAACTTCTTGGTTCGGAATGATGCATTGGTAATCATAGACTTAGACATCGTAACAGTAGTAGTAGCTGGTGACAATGCTACACTAATCCCCATGGGGCCGTCACATGGTTGTCCTGAAAAAATTAAATATAAACCTTAGTAGAAAATAATAATAATAGAGAACATAGACCTCTCCCACAATGCCTTGAGCCAAGCGACCGCGACGGGGACGGACAGTGCGTTTTTTAGTGTTTATATGAAAATAGCTCAGTTGTTATGAAAAGAAAATGCTCCAATGCGCGGGGCGCTCATACGGAGACGCGCTGCCGCGTCTTGCAGCGACGTGGTGTGCGAGACGCATTAATTAAGATCATTTCTGCATATAACATTTATTTTGGAAGCAAAGCATAAAATGATTAGGACTTTATACAAAGATCATCATCATCTACTTAACCTTTTCTAGTTGGGAAAGGTTGGGGTCGGCTTCCAGTCTAACCGGATGCAGCTGAATACCAGTATTTTACATACAGCTACTGCCTATCTGACCTCCACAACCCAGTAACTGGGTAATATTGGTAAAACTGGTTGTCAGACTTTCGGGCTTCTGACAACCCGTAATGACTGTCAAAGATCCACGAATGACAGCTGGGATCCACGGCTGAACGTGCTTTCCAAGGCACGGAGGTCTTGGTATGTAAAGATGGTCACCGATCCACGGAACAACCTCGGCAAGCGTAGCTTAACCTGATCGATCGACCCGAGCGGCCGTTATTGCTTAGCCACAAAAAAGATAAGCAAGGAATAAAAAAAAAAAAGTGTTCTGTACCTGAAGGATTATTTTTTAAGGAATTTATCACAGCACTGGTAACCAACATCACATCAGGAAATAGTTCATACTGGGCTCTTTGGTCGATATCTTGCACTGCCTGATGTGCCAATGTATAGAATTCATTAAACATAGCAAAATATGCGCCTTCAATCATTTCTAATAAGAAACTAGGTGAAACCGGTATTCTAGAAACTTTTTTTCCAGATGAACCACCATTTTTCTTCTTGAATCCTTGAGTAACTATTCTGGAATCACAAAATATTGACAGATTTCAAAACCCTGAAAGTACATAATTAATAATAATTATGGTATGAAGGCCCATAAAGATATTATTACTAACTAGTAATAAAACACAGTCCAGATCTAGTAACATAATGAATATGAGATGCCATATACACGAAAATGAATAGAAATTAGCCAACTCAAGGGTGGCACACTGCAATATTTTTTTTATTGAGCCTTTGTTTATTTCTAGGGTTCCATTCTCAAAAGGAAAAAGCGGAACCCTTATAGGATCACTCTCTGTCGGTCTGTCACAACCAATTTGCTCCGAACCTAATGGACTGATTAAGTTGAAATTTGGTACACATCAATTTCTGTGACCCAAAAACGGACGTGTAATAAAAAGAAATGAATTTTGAATTTAAGTTTTCGAGCGAAAATTGAAAATTTAAATAAAAATGTGCTGCTAACTGTACTGTGACATATCAAATGAAAGGGTCAGTTGTGAGGAACTCAAATATATGTATTTTTTAATATAATTTTAATATAAATACTTTTGAAGATATTTGAAAATAGATAATAAAGGTAAACAAATTAAGTTTCAAGAACTACTGTAACCCGACTACGGGAAAAGAAAAGTGATCTAAAAAGTACGAAAGAAATAAATATGATATATATACATATTTATAATGTCCTCGTCAAGGCCTTTCTTTTGATACCAAACATGTCATAACTAACTCAAAAAAATTTTTTTCGAGGTTAGAAATTTATTTGTAAAGTCCACCATACTGAATTATGGGAGAATTTATATAGCCTACAAGGTGGAGACGACAATACAACAAAAAATTAAACGGTGTGTCCATAATGACGTTCCCATTCTGTATACGAAAATTCAATTGAATATATTCAATAGTTTACTCATTATAGCTCGGCAAAATCCATAGTCGGCTCGGGCTATTTCGTTTATCAACCCCAAAAATCCACCCTAAGGTGGATATTCTGAAATGTATGCCCGAGAATTCACCCAAGGCCTAGTTGGATAAACGGAATTGATAGGCTTAGGGTGGATCGGGCATACATTACATTTAATTTGTTTGAAAAACTAGTTTTTTTTTTCGACGCTAGGATTTATTTGACAGTTCCAAAATACTCTTAAGCATTAGTAGTGCCAGTATTTTAATTTTTTGTTGTATGGTAGTCTCCACATTGTATGTCACCCGGACCATTATTACGAATCTATTGATATCTCATTCATCAAAATCGGTTCAGAAGTTTAGGCGCTACGGTGGAACACACGTAAAAGCAAACATACATATATACATACATACATACATACATAGACTGCTAAAATCATAACCCTTCCTTTTGGCTTTGCCGTAGTCGGGTAAAAATAGACCATTCCTTATCTCAAAAAAATACAGAAAATAGTTCTATAGGTACTAATAGATTACAGGTGAATCCATAAGAAGTCTTTAAAATAACATTTTAAATCTCTAGGGAGAACATGTTTCTCAACTACAATGTTGATTTTGTCCTTGGGATAACTCCATCCCAACTACGGAACCCTTCATTGTCCGACACGCTCTTGGCCGGTTTTTAAGGTATGATTCCGAACAATGCCGCGTACGGCATTGCTGCCGCATCATTACTAGTCCCCATACCTTTTCTATAGGTTTATCTGCGATTACATTCCGAGCACGGCTGTAATGCTGCGCGTCATTGCTGCGACGGCACTGCTGCGCGGCAGTGTCGCCCTGCCGCCGCGGCAGACCAGTAGGGCGGCGTTCATCACATCAATAAAACATAAATGTTGACAACTGTTGAGCAACCACGAACAGTAGTGCTCGGCATCACGCGGCAGGCAGCACTGACGCCTGCGGCGTTGTTCGGAATCATATCTTTAAGGTTTGATATGAAAATGTTGGAACTGGCTAGACGAGGATCCAGCACGGCAGCCTGTGGACCCGAACCTATCGTTCCCATCCCTTTCAACCAAATACGCAGGTGGCTACAGGAGCTCACCCACACACAAGCGGAGACCTGGTGGAATTCGACACCAGGCTGCAGGCAGTCCAAGGAAGCTATGCCATTCTTGGATAGCAAGCTGACCAGGCGTCTATTACGCCTGGACAGAAATGGCCTGCGCCTGGTGGCGGGGACCATCACAGGACACTGCTCGCTAAACAAACATTTCCACACGATAGGCATAACGGACAGTCCTCTGTGCAGGGCTTGCATGGAGACCGAGGAGACCGTCGCGCACGTGCTCTTTGAATGCACAGGCGTCACCCAGATTAGAACAGAAACCCTCGGGTCACCCAGATCTTACACTGATGTTCTAAACAAACCAGGAGCTTTAATTAACTTCTGGAGGGAGGTGGGCTGGATGGAATAACCCCCCCAAACGGCCGCCATGGCTCACGTACAATGGTTCATTTGACGGACTAAGTGCGGAAACCAAACCCTATAACATAGAACATAGAACATGTTGGAACCCTCTTTATGAATGTGTTATAACAATATTTAAATAGGGATAATAAACATTTTACTGTATTTATTTGATTACCTGGATGCAGCAATGCAGAAATGTCGTAATGCCAGTTTTGGTAACAGGCTCAGTTGGCGATTGTATATAAAGAGTAATGCTGACATCACTTTCAACCGATTCTGTGCATTGATTACTTCAACTTGTGGCAGTGGTCCCCAGTTCACTAGTTTAGTATTGCATTCTTCCCATCTCCGTAATGCACTTTCAGTAAGAAACTGGGATCCCAAAGATAGTGGCTGAGAATAAACAAATAATTGGTTTAAACAGATACAGAGTTTCTTAGATTTGAGACACTGCTTTTAACTAATCTGTACCTAAAACATTCAATTAATAAGCAAAAAATTAATTTTGTTAAAATTATTTATACCTCATGATATATGGAAGATTGAGCCAATGATGGAAGTCTGAATGATACTACTTTGGGCTTGCCTTCTTCATCTACTACTTCAAAGTTATACAAACCTGTAAAATAAATTACAAAGTTGATTAAGCCAATATACTTCTAAATGATTAAGGCATAAAACAGATTGTTTGCTTTATGTTTTACCAATCAATAATGTTTCTATGCAACGGCATGTCTTCTTGTTTCCTTGAGCCACTGAGCTCAGATATTTATAAATTAGTGTAGGTACAAACTGTAGTGTAAATCTTTGTAACTCAACCTCCTTTGATCTGTAAAAGCTGAATAACTGTGTACATACATTTTCCATCATCTGAAATGTAACACAAGTATTTTAGGACTAATTTCCAAAAGAGATAATTATTATTAAATTTATGGTGTTGCGAATGTCATGCATTATACTTATTATATTAGATTGCTGTAAATTGAAGATACCTGTTCAAATTGTGAATCATTCTCAATTTTACTACTACTATTAACTTCACTTTCGTCTTCACTATAGAACAGGTTAAAAATGGCAGTAGCTATTTCATGATTGTGTTCATGTTCAGCTGCAAAACTTTTGATTTCATTTTCTTGCAATGCAGCATACTCATTGAGCCACTCAGATATCAATTGTTTCCATTCTGCCATTATGACAAATATAATTGTCTCTCTATAAACCTGCAGAAAAATAAATTATAGCTACCTACTTGTTATGAACCAGTGCAGAAAAGTGTATGAATTATTTTTAGATTCAATAAAATCATAAAATTAATGCATTAATTTTAATTTGTTACAGTCATACGTTCGTTACTGTGTGTCCTTTTTCTATTTTTATTTTCTTTTTTAAATAATTATATTATTATGTATTCAGAACAGCACAACATTTAGAAAAAGTAAGAAGTCAGGGAAATAAATTGTTTGGATGTGTTTTGCCACACCCCTTGTGCTAATGATTATATCATCGGAAGCATTTAAATAAAAACATAGTGTGTACTTTTATAGTAATTATTACGAGGTCTTTTTGGATAATACTGTAACAAAAACAAGAGTTTAATTTTTTGTAAAACAATCAATATAATCAGAGCAATGTGATGATGACATACCTGTCAATTCAAGGATTTTTAGTTTTACAGATACAATAGTGTATTTCGTTACTGCATCAAAACAGACACCATGGTAATAAAACTTCAGTATTTTTCCTGAAATATGGTTTAGTGGAATTGGTTGGACCCACAAATCACAGAGGATGACACTGGTTGACTGGTTCTCAGCAGTTTGAAAAATTAGTTTATTACTTTATTTTATTTTATGACACTATTGCAATATTGACACTGGTGATGGTGACATCGCGTAGACCTATATATAATTGTAGTCTGTGGCGTAGACTGACATCGGGATCGGATCGGGTGACAGCATGACAGCAGCCAGCCAGTGTTGTTATCGTAAAAATCTGAGCTGCCATAAGTCACTAGTTTGCCCTAGCGAGGTTTCGTTCGTATTTCGTTAAGAGCGGTGGGTGGGTGACGAGCGAATTACGTCACTGAAACGTTGATTATGAAAGTAAGTTGGTGTGATTTCCTGGAGAGCGTTGTTGACACCGTAAAGCAAACCTTGCCCCCCAAAGATTTAAATCGCTAGATTTGCCCTCACCGTACTCAGTCACAAGAAAAAGTGTCCATACTGACAAGAGTGCGCTAACACATGATTAATACCAATTAATACCGTTTCCTTGACAAGAAAACGAAAAGTGCGACTATCTTTTGACGTGGTAGCGAATCTAACGATTTATATCTTTGCCGCTGTCGTCATTTTCATGACAGGCCTGACAGCCGTCAGTGCGGCCGTCAAGTGCGGCCACCACCAAACAATTGATAGGAATACGCTTGTTGAATATAGGTAAATGAACAGACTTGGTTTTACGTTAGATCTCACATCTTTTTGCGGTACTGCGTTGTGACTTGTGATATTAGCATTTTTTTACATGGTATGTTTTGGATGGGTATTTTAGTCGAATGGTTATTAGTTTTTAAAAGGAACATCACTATTTACTTAGTGCTGTGCAACTGCAACTTCATGCCACGTAATGGAAATGTCAATGCCAAAATTATTGCGGTTTTAGAGAATTTTTAGTTTGACGAAAATATATTACAAACTACAAATATTATAATAAAAATTTGCCGGTAATAGACATTTGCACTTTTTAAAAATAACCAATGGGTTCCTCCCATAGTACGGAAGTGCCAGGAGGCGGCTCTGAAGGATATCATGTTTTGCGGGTTTGTGTTGATAATTTATCACTTTTGTTACTGTTATTTGTTAAATCGCTCATTGCATATATTTTTCCCTCCAGGTTCAGGATGGATCTCCAGGTCAAAAGGCGAATCTGGAAGCATTTTTCGACTTTATAGTAGCTATTGAAGATACAAGATTGGACCAGGATAATGACACTCTAAAGGAGTTGTTGAAAAAAAATGTCGATAAAACAATTAAAATGTTAATTTATAGTAGTAAAACCCAAACCGTGAGGGAAGTAATGATTACACCTAGTGCTAACTGGGGCGGTCAGGGCTTGCTTGGAGTTAGCATTCGATTTTGCTCATTTGAAGGTGCTAATGAAAATGTCTGGCATGTATTGGTATGTATTCATATTATAGGATCTCCTATAAGATCTTATTGATTAAAATATTTAATTAACATATAATTCTTAGTTTATGTGTAGAATGCATTATGTATAGTAATATTTATTATAAACTGACATAATAAGTTGTTAGTCAATGATCTTGTTGTCATTTAGTTTATTCTGACATGGTGATTGATTCTATCTTGCTCTTCTAATTATGAATAATATTAATACTCTTAATATTTGGTTTTCTACTTACAGGAGATACATCCATCATCGCCTGCAGAACTGGCTGGATTGAGGCCATTTTCTGATTATATAATAGGAGCAGATTCTATTATGCATGAGAGTGAAGACCTATTTACATTAATTGAGGCCCATGAAGGCAGGGCTCTGAAGCTTTATGTGTATAATGTAAATGACGATACTTGCAGAGAAGTGCACATCACTCCAAACCATAATTGGGGAGGTGAAGGTAGCCTTGGGTGTGGAATAGGCTATGGATACTTGCATAGAATTCCAATAAGAAGTGCTCAAGCTCTGCCAGCACAACAATCTTATGCAGCAAGTGCACCAATGGTATGCAACACGCTATTCACTGTTATTTTTCACAATAAAGCTTTATTAAATTAAAGGTTTAATCACATTAATAACTTTTCAGGTGGCACAAACTGTTCAGCAGAATCTAGTACCAGGTGTACAAAATCTGAATATAGATGATGATAAAACCCCATTGATGTCTGCAGCTCAAGTGTCAAATGCTCATGCAGAGTATCCACAAGGTGCACCTCCACCTTTCTTGTCAGGAGTTCCAATGGTAAACCCTGGTAGCTATGCTGGCCCGCCTGGTGTTGTTGCTGCTGCTATAGCACCAGCTTTTCCACCTCAACAACAACCTGGTCAACAAATAATCTCTTCTCAGCAGCCTATTTCTCAAGCACAATCAGTTGTATCCAATATGGCAGCTTATTCTAGCAGTAAGTAAATAATCTATACCTGATAATATTGAATTTGTAAAAGTTTTTCTTTTAATTTCTGTAAAATGTGTTTGTATGATATTGTATATCTCTCTCTGTTTGTGTTGTATTGTGTGTCTGTAACTCCATGTCCAAGATGCAAAATGTAAATGTGTTTTAAATAAATATTCTCTTTTTCCAGATTTAGCAGATGCAACATTAACTAATCTGGGAAGTATACCATCGGTATCTCATATGCAACCTCCAGCACCACTACCCAACTTACCTGGTATTCCTATGAACCAGCCTCAACCATACATACCTATGATGCCTAACTACACTGCATCTCAAGTCCCTACATCTTTACCATACCCTCAAAGTGCACCAAACTTAGTTCCCACTTTTGACATGAGCAACTTTGCTCAGGCACCAATCCAACCACCTCCAATGTCCACTGGACTGCCAGTAGTTACACCTGTTTCGCTACCAGGAATGCCGTCTATCACAGTTAGCGCTACGCTACCTGTCTCTACCATGCAGGAAATACATCAGCAGCAATCACAGCAACACCAAGATTTATTATCGTGAAATGATAAAATTGTTTTACTATATGCCTATTTAATATTATTAAGCAGAGACTTCTCTTATTGGCCCAAATTTATGTTAGTTTATTTTAATTGTAATGCTAGAATCATTCACTTGGAAGGCAGGTATAGTGATTTTAGCATTGTATTATTATAAATATGATTTTCATTTACATATTATTGTAACTTTATTATAAACAAGTGCAAATGTTAAAGATATGTACCAGAGTTGGGTATTTGACAAATACACTTAAGGTTTCCTTTCAGGTCTGCCTTCAAAGTTATTATAAGTGTACATTCAAAATGATAAAATAAATAATAGAAAAAGGAAAAACATTATTTTATTAATTTACTACAATTCGATTGATATAAAACAATATTATACATAGGTAGTGTCAAAGCATATAAAACTACATACATTCTTTCAGTTTACAATTTAATATACAAACATTTTCGAGAGGAGAGGAGGCCTGTGTCCCAGCAGTGGGAACATTAATAGGCTGATGGTGCTGATTACATTTTCTATTACTTAATTATTTAAATAAAATATACTTACTTAGAATAATTTGTCAATTAATTATTAGTCCTGTATTTTATGAATACCCATACATCAGTAGGTATGGGTATTTACAAAATACAGGACTAAATCAACTTAGTAGTAGTAGGTACTTACGTACCTTATTTTAGTACCTACCGTAGTAACTAACTAGCTGAATATTTATCTCATCGTACAGAAAGTGTTTAACGCTGCATGTACGCACGGCCACACATCAAGCTATACATTTCCAGTTAATGGTGATCTCGCATTGTAAACGATTTCCGTACAATGTGAGGTCAGCTTAAACTGTAAATGTATAGCTTGATGTGTAACCGTGTGTACAGACGCCAGCACATCAAGTTAGTACAATCTGTCAAATTTCTTAATTAGATTTTCAACTTTATCGCTAAAGAATAAGGTTCAATGTTGATTGGGAAAATTTGACAGATTGGAGTTGGTTGATGTGCTGTCTGTACCTACGTGGTTGGTTAAATTCTAGGAAAACACCGTGTGAAAACCTACAGTAAAAAATAAATTGTTTAACTTCGAGATACAAACATCTGTGTAGCTCTTGAACTAGGAATTCCTGTATCACAAGAGCCAAAAATGCCTCTTAGGTACATATTACTCCTTAGTGTTAGAAGCGGACCTGCCATTTCATCAAGACCGATCAATATTTACATAGGTAATTGTTATTGGTGCATACAATAACAATTACTTACGTAAATGATGATCGGTTTTCTACTTACCTACGTCTACTACAAACATAAGTTTGAAGTCTTCTACTAACTAGGTACTTACCTTATACATAATTATTATTAAAGTTAAGTGTCGAAGTGTCGGTATGTAAAAGTTATGATAGAAGACGATGGATGAGTGAGACCGTGAGTGAGACTTGCTTTTCAAGATACCTACGTACTGGGTTGTCGATACGTCTAGATAATTCCTAAGTACTTAAACTACTTTCATAATTGCTCAACACGTGGATGTCTCTGGAAAATGACTTTCTGAAGAGTGTTCAAATTTAATACTGTTCGATCGGTTATGATCATCTGGTGGAGGTTTTTCTGGGTCAAGACCAAGGGCGAAATTATCGTAGCCTCGTGTGAGTGTGGGAGTATCGCTGTAGAACACTCCCCCGGCCATCTCGGACAGCCGTCGTCGACGGCGCGTGTCTTTGTCGTCGGCCACGCCCGGGGGGCGCACGCTCGAGCTACGACGGCGCTCCGAGCCAAGCCGAGTGGGCACCCTTAAAGCTCGCTATTGTAAATTAGAAATATTTAATTAGTACACCATGAGAAGGAAACTAAAATGACTGATGAAAAGTTAACAGATAGGTAGGTACTGAAAAATATTTTACTTTGATTATTGAACTTTCTTCTTGTTGATCTTGATACAATTAAACTACGAAATGTGAGTATATGACATTTGTTTATTTTAGTCCAGACGGGTATATCCTAATGATCCTACCTTAAATCTCTTGGGCAGAGAGTTGAGGAGCGCGACAACAGGCGGTGAGATCAGGTCGATGGGCACTTGCGCGGGGTCGGTGACGCCCGTCAGGACGGATACGATCAGTCCCGCCACCAACGTAGCAGCACATCCCAGGCCCGAGTACCACAGATATGACACACGGAACAGCCAAAACACAGCCTCATCAAGGTTATCACTGAAAACACCACAGACAGTCGTTAGGTTACTTAGGTACCTTCTAAGAAAGTAATTTACTTATAGTAAAGCCTAGGTACCTACATAGTGAAGGAACTCTGGGTAGGTACCCAAGAGTAGTAGAATAAGTAGTTAGATAATTGAGTAGGTACGTAGGTAGATGTACGAGTATGTAGGTACTAAACTATACTTACTATCCCTACCTCACTTTCGTTTGGCACAAAATTGGACTCTATTACGGGTGGGGTGGGCGTCTATAATCAGAATCACGATAAAGAATACTTACTCTGGGTTCATAGTCATATGTGTGGTCAAGTTGTATGGCGCGACGCAGCCGTCGGTAGAGGCTGGCAGGCGCGGCATGGGCAGTTGAGCCAGTTGCGCGCCGCCGCCTGCAGCCACCACCAGCAACAGCCCGAACACACCGCCCGCTACTGCACCCTGATCGAGAACATATATCGTTGGGAAATCTCTATAGCTCCTTGCTTAGGTACGTAGGTATATTCATACAAAATTTTGGGAATCCAAGTGACAAACCTTAGCATTAGCCCATGGGAAGAACATGCCGAGCGAGAACAGCCCAAGGGCTACGCCGCCTGCCATCCCGTTGAAGGACAGCGCCAGTTGTAGCACAGGGCCCAGCCGCTCCACGGCGAACACCAGCCCAAAGGATACCAGACCGCAGGCGAGGACAACCCAGCGCGCGATCTGATCATGAAAACTATTGTTACTGGTTTGCTGGCAGATTCGATGAAGGATGAAGCCTACGGAGCCTACCACGATAAAGCGAATATGGTATATTATATTGGTTTTCCAGAAGTCTATATTTTAATTTTTTATGTTCCTACTCCGTGAAGCTTACAGTGGTGAAGGGTCAAAGATCCTTATTACAGAAGATGTGGCAAACGACATCATCCGTGCTCCCCGAAGCCGAAGGGGTAAGCAGGAGTACAGAGTAGGTACACTCACATTTCGCCAGTTGTTTTAGTCCCATATTTTGTTCACCTTTGAAGCTTCGGGCTCGGCTGCTACTGAAAAAATCCTGATGAAAAACCTAATAATGCATTGCCCGACCTGGGAATCGCTGCAGCAGGTAGGTATACCTACCATATGCTCAGCAGACAATTAGGTACTAGACCAACGCGAGGCAGTCCGTTCGGCACTGAAAACTTTAATAAATCTTGCTTGTTTTGAGCTTCCCTTACGAAAAGATTGTAGGAACTCTATGACAATAATTTAACAGTCAGGGAAAGATTTACACCCTACGTCAATAATTCACCGTGTTATTTATTATAGCCATTTCAAATGACAGTTGCTATACGCTACGGTATCTTAGGTATAACCCTGGACATTTGCGGTGAACCACTTTTCAACCTTATGCAGTAATAAGGTTGGCGGTGGAGCCCTTGTCCATCGCCAGTGTCCACGATGGTACATCTTACTAATTCCATAGGCATAGACAGTTGTGATTTGATTAAGTTTCAAAGTCACATTAATAGGGCCTGTTTCACCACCTACGAATAAGTTCCTATTAACTTACTTGGCAGATAATTTTATACAAATTCTGTTCCATTTTTGAATTTATTCGGTAAGTAGTGGCTATTCGGACATCGTGAAATAGGCCCTAACTCTCTGACTTTTTAGAAAATTAATTAACTTACTGCTGCTCCTCTGTGTTCTGGCAACTTGATTCCAAGCAGCCCCGTGACAATATCTTGACAAAGAATAGCAGCCAGGGAGTTCAGCGCCGACGCTACCGTTCTGCATATTGAACAAATGTTGACTTGACATTGTTTACCAAACAAACCGTTGTGGTTGTAATAAACTGGGGTACTTATAATTTGTTAAAATAATTCATAATCTAAGTACGTAGGTAAGTATTCGTATTTTGAATTTCCAAGTCATTTACCAGGAGACTACATAAGAAACAAGATATTAAACATAAACAACATAATTATTACATAGTTAGGTAGGTAGGTATACTATACAGCATGACTTAGCGATCGGTGTCCGTTACCTACTTCAAGCAAATAAATTAGGTTTTCAGTTCGCGTATGATTCCCTCAAATTAAAACCAGAACATTCCAGTCAGAATTACAGAATCTCAACTGGACTTTTCTAGTTTCATCTTAATTCTATTCTATGGTTGCTATCTGCGTCAGTTCTCAGGACGCTTTCGTGCGTTTCGCAGTGTCGATTTCGGTTGTGCCTAATTGTGTTAATTGTTTGACTCGACATTGATTTTAACAATGTTTGTCATGAAAAATGTTGAGTTCTCTATAACATGTGTGACGTATACCTTACCCAAGACTGGCTGCGAAGATTCCGGCGACGAAGAAGCCAGGAATCCCGCGAGAGCTGCCTAACTGCCTCACCACGTAGAGCGGCAGAAGACGGTCCGATGCGTTGATAACACCAGCCTGAGGTAAAAAACTTCATTTACTTTAACTATCGTAACATTCATTATTTATTACGGCTAAGAAATATTTTCATTGTAATTTTTCGGTTGGGTCGAGTAGTGACTCAAAGTAGCTAATTTCCTAATCTGATTAAACAGCCAAGGGTGATGATTTTTAGCAATGACCCGTCAATTTGTTACACTGCCTTCATCTATTTTTAGTAAACTAATATTTAGGTCAACAAAATATGTCATAAGTAGTAGGTCCTTACCTACCTACTGTTTTCTGTTATAAGTACTTAGTGGTGTGGTATACAATACAATCATGGTTTTTCTGCAGGTGAAACGGATTTTTCCATGTTTTTCGTAATCTAATGAACTATGTAGCTGAGATCGCAGTTTCGTCATCAGACGACTTTTGACTAAAAAACGGTTGTATTGCAACGTTGCGTCAGGGCTACATTGAATTACTTCTCCAGCTACGTGTTTACCTGAATTGGATCACAGTCAGCGTAATGGACAGCGAGGACAGCGCCGGTGATGAAATTGACCGAGTAGATGGCGATCAGACCGAAGGCTGACACCCACAGGGCCACCCGGACCTGAGCTATGCGCTCTACTGACAAATACTTCTGAATGGACGCCTGGTTCGCGCAGAACATGCTGACCCAGTACATGGTGCCACCGATGACCACCGACCAAAAGGAGTGACGCACTGTCGGGTCGGGGTTCATGCTAAAAATAATAAACGAATAACATTAATTAACAGCAGATGCGGTTGCTACGATCTGATTAGCTATTATAATGCTTTTACATAATAATATTTCACCTTTTGTTTATGAGTTGAGTGAACTTCAAGCATAACAAGTGCCTTTTAAAGTCACCTACTTACATACACTAGTAGGTTACCACAATGGTAAAATAGGTACCAGCTACGTATTTACGAGTATATAATAAGTACAAGTAGGTAGGTGCGTTTAGTTAAAAGACCATACTTGTGCGGAATAATAAGTACACATAGGTAGAACTCTGACTTAATTTTCTTGTGTACCTGATCACGGTACAAATTCTTTGGTTTTGTAATTTTCATAGCGCAATAACGCAAGGTATTCATTATAACTCTCATTAGGTCTCGAAAGAGCCTAAATCTATTTAACAAAAAATCACTCACTGACAGACAACGCACAGTCTAAATAGACCGAGTCTAGAAACTCAAATTAGCACATGAGTTCCTGATAAATTATTCTATGCATGGTGAGCAATTAATAGAAGGATTTTACAAATTCATCCCCTAAAGGGGATAAAAAGGAGATGAAATTTTTTATGGAAGTTCGTCATTTTTTTATTTAGAAAGTTAAAAGCTGGTAGTTATCTGGTAATAAGTGAAAGTTAGTTGTTGTTGTTCCGTTAAATTCTAATCTGTAACTATTACTGTACCTAATGACTGAGCGCGAAAATCTTTAAATGTTGCTCCTGAAAAGTTGCCGATTCTAAATCCCATCGGACAAACGGCTCGTATTAGAATATTTTCCTACTTACACCCGTTGATCAGGACTTGTCACACGACCGGCCTCAATCTTGAACAAACTTATCGGACGACCGCTTGACCGGTCGTACCTACGGCCAAACTTTCTTCTTGGTCGGAGATTACGCGGCCAAAATTGCGGCCGACGCGATCGTGCGACAAGTCATAGTCGCGGCCTTCTAGTGTGCAAGATTCCTTCGAGATGAAAGTATGGGCATCAGCCGCTGTTTTTCTAAGACTCCTCGAAAATCAACTTAAATAATTAATAAACGCAAATAATTACTCAAAAAAGTGTAGTCTGTCAGTTCGCCAGGCATGCTCCCAAACCACGTCAAATCCGCCAACTTGTGTTGAAGACATTGCCAAGACCGCTGCCAGCGAGCCGATGAGGACAGCCGATTGAAAAGAGTCCGTCATTATTACTGCTTTCATACCACCCTGTAAAACAGAAAAAGGGATAGCTGCCTTACGACGAGATGAGCGAAGGACGTGTGTGAAACTAACCAATAACATTACTTCATTTTCAATACCCAGCTCGAGCTAAGTGAGCGTAAAATTTAAATTTGATTTAAAAAAAACTTGCTGCTGCCATAACTTACCTGAGTAGCATAGAATATGCAAACCACGTACACCAGAGTAACAGCTAAATATGTGTTCAATCCAGTCACTGTAAAAAACATAATAGCATTAAAACATTGCCAATTATTTGATTGGAAGTGCTTCGTCACAATTGAACAGGATAGTAATAGTATCCCTGCAATCAACATATTATTTAATCACCACTAAACCATTGCCATTTTGCTATTGCAGTTTTGCAAGAATAGGACCTACTGTAAAGTGCCAACACAAAGATTAGCTATCTATCCGCTAATGACGAGCTTAAGAAATACGAACACGACAAGCTAAAATTTCACATTCTAAGTTACTTAGCTACGTACAAAGAGCAACGTAAGAAAGTTGTGGAAACGTTATTTCCTCCAATAAAATAAAATTAGTAGGGCTTGCGAAGAGGATCATCGCGTGGCGTCACAACTAGTTGGAGTTTTCCTACCTTTCCTTTATATTTGATAAATGCCTTGGGAGCTATCAGGTCTTCCACTTGCCTTTATTTTTTACTAGAATTTCTTTATGATCATAAAAATAACAGACCTGTAGGTATAGGTATAAGTAAATATATAGGATAGGTATCATTATTGAAACGATTCCTTGGATGCTTTACAAAGTGTGACTTAGTACTTAGTAAAGTAAGGTATAATAGTTTAGGTTAGAACTGCCAACTTTAAAAAAATGCCAGTCCTGGAGATTTGAGGAAAAGAGTAAATAAACAGTAATTTCACAATCATGAAAAAGAACGGAACTAGGTAAACACTACACCACTAGATCCAGCTAACCAGCTTGATTGATTCTTAAAACAATTTATTTTTGTTCAGGTTTTTTATAAACTTAAGAATTCTTGAGACGTCATTATAATTTATTTTACTATTAACTCCGACTTGACCATATTCATTGAGTGATAAACAGTTCTCTCATCTGTCCATAAGTTCCCTATCAGGGACTAAACGTCTACTACGTTATGGGGATAGAAAAAAATCCAAGGGTTTTCGGCATTTCAGTAAGATTTTCTGTCTTCAATCACCCAAGAACCCAAATCAAAACCAACGGTAAATTGAACTTGAAGCAAGCGATATGACTTAGGACTTCGCGTCCACCCCGTCTAACTCTGAGTTAGACGATGTCAACGCGTAGCTCGGAGGGTTGGTGGCAGCCCTATATGGTATGTACGTAACCTACTTCTTAGGACGTTCATCCGTCACCATAGTTAGATTGGTTTCTTCTTAGATTAGTTCATTAGGAAGAATACCTTTGTTGAATACAAACTACTTCTTCTGAACCAAACAAGGGCGTTAAAACGTGCACTAGTTTACAACCATAGATATCCGTTTACAACCCTTTTTTATTTTATATCTATGGTTTTTGTTGGTGGTTAGTTACTCATGGAATATGGAATCGATGTATACATCATATGGATAAGTAAGAGCCATTAGGTAGGTAGGCACTTATACCAATTTATTTGGGGTCGGCGCTGCACGTTTTTTTCATACATCTCTGTTAGCCTTCATCTGATCATGTTAGCATACCTAATGAGAATTCACTTCCTTCTTAGCTATCATCTTTTACACAATTCTAGTCATCACAAAAATACCAATGACGACAAAAAACGTTTGACACCAATCGCCAAAACTGAAATGATGGCCACTATTGATTCACTACAAATCATTACCGATACCTTACATGGGTTAATGGGGGAGTTATGTAATTTGTGCAATAATAACCGTTGGCATGCGGACTTATGTGCAAAGATGACATCGATGCACCGTAGCTGGCCGGCAGTGGTCTGTAATGGTCGCTCTATACGATCCCAGTAAGTGTGCGTACCAATAAAGTCATAGTAATAAAATACCGATAAATTAACCAACACTTGTCTACGTTGAATATCTGATTATTTTTCTTTCGTAACTTTACAAGTCGGAAGGCCAACAAAAAATCTGAATCGAATATTTATCATTGTTTATTATGAACTAGGTATTCTTTCAGTGTTGAAATGTTTAAACTTATTTCTTAAAAAAATCGTTACAGAGATGTTATTCCAATTCGTTGCAAAGTGGCCATTTGCAGAGACTCCTACCTAACTACCTACCTAAGCTATGCTAAAAACTTTCACTACTTTTTGAGAAACCCTTTTCTGTTGTGGTTATATGATTATCATTGTGACATAGTTTTTCTTTGCCACGGATGATTTCTCTGTACTTGTAATTTTCAACGATTTAGATAGGTAGGTGAGTAGGTAACACAAAAATGATTTACTTAACTAAAAGGACTGCAATGAATTACGAGAGATCTACCTGCCTATCGCATTTTTGAAGGCCAAGTTTATTAAAAGTTGTTACAGATGCTATGTGGTGACAAAAGTCAATCATATTTTAATGTACGATTCATATTAAAGCAAGCAGCATGATGCCTATGGCGATAACTGCATTTCTTAAGGGATGCAGAGTGTATAATATATAAAAGCTTAGCGAAACAATCCATAAATTCGCCCAACAATTATCAGTTTATTATGTTTCATATTAACTTATTTGTACCTATGTAAATGGCACTCATTACCCGTAGTACGTACGATTCCTTATTAAATCCAATCAGTTTCACTAATCCCTCTGAAATACATAGTACCTAGTAGTAGCTACTACTAACTGGGGTAGGTATTGGTAGGTACTTTAATCTGGGCAGCATTATCTATTACTATATGCTATTGCGTGACAATTATGTTATGTTACGGTGAAACCGGCCATCATTGCCCATTGCGGATATCCTTGCCCGGACACTAAAACTAACTAAAATCTTGAACTTTAAATTTTATTTTCAATTCCAGATTTTCTTTATTTACTAAAGAAAATCTTGAATTGAAAATAATCTAATAAAAAATAATTATGTGAGTAATTAATTAATTTAATTTATTTTACTTAAAAAAATTATTTTCAATTCAAGATTTTCTTTATTTACTAAAGAAAATCTTGAATTGAAAATAAAATTTAAAGTTCAAGATTTTAGTTAGTTTTAGTGTTCGGGCAACGATATCCGCAATGTGCAATGATGGCCGGTTTCACGGAATAGGTAAGTATTGTACTAAATTGTTACAAACTATATTCAGGATAGTCGTACACGGTGAACACGGTACCTACAGCACATTATGCTAGCTCACAATACGAGCTCCATTAGATACGATATTTGCCATGGATGTGACTTTTATACAGTCTTCACTTTCACTGCGCCCGCGCCGCTGTCTAGAACATACGCAATAAGGATGATATTAGAACGTTATCCATAAGTATAATTATTCATTGATGACCTTGTTAAATATTTTTATATTGTGTAAAAATGTAATAATATTTAGTGAAATATGAACCCAGTCAACAATCGTGCGACACGGTTAGGTAGATACATGACATAAGTATCGGCGATTTCCAGCAAGATAGGTACCATAATGTTCTAAGAATACCTTATTTAGTTTTTTTTTGTAATTTTTTTAATAAATAATAACGTTTAAGTCTTCCATACAAATATTGACAGCTGGGGGCTGTGCAATTGTGCATCCCCTTTAGAGGGTAGTTTGGAAAAAGAAAAAAAAATACAAACTTTATAATTTACTTAGATTTCGTGCCAAGATTGAGTTTAGTACCTAATTCAAGGAATAAAACTTTTCAAACAAACAAAATTCCCCTTTTCATTTCCAAAAAACCCCTACTTACTGCTCCTCTAATATTATGAAATTTTGCACACGGCTTCTTGTGCAAAATTTCACGTTTCTATAAGTGACATATCACACTGACTGACATACGAGGGGTGTTCAATAAATAGTGAGAATGCGATACATTCTCTTTGGAAAGAACAAAAATAAATACTGGCAGGCATATCCCAGACATTAGTTAAGATGATAATAAAAAAAGCAATTAATTCTCTTTTGTTTTTAAAAGTAGAAGTCTATTGTTTGCGTCGTTTCGGAACGTGTTCTTAAAAATAGATAAAATTGAAGTTCGCGCGGTAACAAAATATCTCTGCTTGAAAATTTTTACTACGGAGCAGGTAAATCAAGACTTGAGAGCAACATTAGGGGTTCATGCTCCTCCATATTCTACGGTTGCGCGTTGGTGTGCTGAGTTCAAGCGAGGAAGAACTTCCACTAACGACGACCCACGAACGGGACGCCCCATATCGGCAGTGACTGAACAATGATTAAAAAAGTTGAAAATATTGTCTTGGCGGATCGTCGTGTTACTGTTCGTTTTATAGCTGAAGAAGTAAAGATTTCGATAGGAAGTGTCCATAATATTATAAACGACCATTTGGGTATGAAAAAAGTGTCAGCGCGCTGGGTGCCCAGAATGCTTTCTGACGCGCAGAAACAAACTCGACTGAGAATTTCACAAAGCTGTTTGGATTTGTTACAACAAGATCCTGACCGATTTTTGGCTCGATTCATAACTATGGACGAAACATGGCTTCACCATTATGACCCGGAAACGAAACAACAGTCCATGACTTGGAAGCGACCGTCATCTCCAACTCCAAAGAAAAAGGCGATTCCATCAGCCGGAAAGATCATGGGCTCTCTTTTCTGGGACAGCCAAGGGGTGGTAATGATCGAATATCTTAATCATGGAGCCACTATTACGGGGACTATGTACGCAGGACAAGTAACAAAGTTGCGTGAGGAAATACGCAAGAAACGGCGTGGCAAACTCGCTAAAGTTGTTTTGTTTCACCAAGATAACGCCCCTGAGCACAAGTCCAGAGTTGCGATGGCTGCCATTCAAGAAGCTGGCTTCGAATTGATGGAACATCTTCCATATTCACCGGACCTTGCTCCTAGTGATTTCTACCTATTTCCGCGCTTAAAGGAACATCTCAGGGGCCAGAAATTCGAAGATGATGACGGAGTAGTCGCCGCCGTAAATGATTTTTTAAGGGATCAGGAAGAAGATTTTTTTAGAAAGGGAATTTTAGGATTAGAGAAAAGTTATAAAAAGTGTATAAACCTGAAAGGTGACTACGTCGAAAAATAAAATAACATATAATAATAGATAATTGCGTCTTACTCATTCTCACTATTTATTGAACACCCCGGCTGTGCGTATCAACGCACAGCCGAAACTACTGGGTTTCGGCTGTGCGTTGATATGTCAGTTAGTCAGTATCTCCGTCTATAGGGTGACTGGTAATTAGTGACCGATACTTAAACACGTGAGTTTACTCATCATTATGAACAACTTTTACTATGGGACCTGAATCTGCTGTTCCATACATTTTGACGAATTTTGCGGACATAAATGTAGGGAACAGCAGATTTTTTTTTTCGCGATTTCACGTTTCTCCCCATAATAAAAGTTGTTCACAATGATGAGTAAAGTCACGTGTTTAAGTATCGGTCACTAATTACCAGTCACCCAATATATAGATAAGTAATATAGATTCAAATCCAAAAGTAGGTTGGTAAATCTGTCATTGGGCGGGATGTTCAACTATGGGCGGAAAATGTAACCCTCGTAGCAGTTCGTAGCGTAGGGAGGGTCTAAAAATTGTAGGTGCAAAAGGGATTTGGTAGGTATAATCCGCACCCTCCTAATTGAAAGTCTTGCAATGACAATCGGAATGATTTTGAAGGATAATATTGCATATGTCCGAAACGTGTGTCTGCTCAACAAATAAATAACGCAATTAATGTACTGAACTGTCAAAATGAAAGCCATTGCTATTGTTAGTATGTTACGCAATTACAATATTTGCATGGTTTTTTCATGCGGAGTGCAGGAGTGAATGCATAACTGGCAAAAAAAAAAGAAGGAGGTTCTCAAGTCAACGCGTAATTCAAAATGGTCCGATTTGAACGATTCTTATTTTATTCGGGAGAGTATACCTCGAAGTTGATGATCCCCTGAAATATTACAATGAAAAATTCAAAACCAAAAACCACCCGTTAAAAAAACAGGGTTGATTGATTTTTCACCTACTGATTTTTCACCTACTGAATTCTCACCTACTGAATTTTCACCTACTGAATTTTCACCTACTGAATTTTCAAGTGCGAACACAATGTAGTTTTGATGACACAACCACATAATAAAGACCTGGAACTGATGTGACATCATGGAGACAGAAGACAGTGTGCGCGAGAGCGCCTCAACAGTTTACAGCTGCTACATCGCGTTTGGGCGTTGAGAACTTTAGACCTAATGACTGTCATCGACGGTTTAATGACGGAGACGGAAGGCTGTGGATATTCCTTACTTGAGGAAAACAATAAAATGAAATGGTAACTCAAAAGCGAAAAATAAAAAACTTTTTTGCAAACAATTCAACAATCGACCAAAAAAAGACTGAAAAGCTAAAATTAAAAAATAACCTTTTAATGTAACTAAGTATGTAACTGTAATTTTTTGATGCCCTATGATCGTTTCTCCCCCTTTTTTATATACTTGTACGTAATACTATTATTATTTTAATTCTGTTAGTTTTTAAATCATGTAAATACTTAATTAATTAATTAATTAAGTTTTTCGTGACTGACATTGTTAACTTAAAGAAACCATTATTGTATTAATGATATACGTTATTATATAATGATATATTAATTTCTATATTAAAAACATTATGAATGTAACTAAGCTCCTTAACTAACAAATGAGGCGGCGCCAAACACACATTCAATTCAACAAAGATTCAATAGGCTACCATTTTTCGCTATAATTATGCTTTATGTACCTATGGCGCTTAAATTAGTTTAGTTGCTTAGTTACACTAAATGGTTATGTTTTAATTTTTACTTTTCAGTTTTTCTTTCCTCGGTTTATTTTTTTGTAAATATACTTTTTTAAATAACTGAGTAGTTCTTCATTGAATGTTTTCAAAAAAGTTTCCAAATAATATAGGTGGTATACTGGTTTTTGTTGATGCGGGAACGGGATAGTAGGTACCTACCTTTCTAAAGTTTCTCTTGTGTTTGTCTTATAATAACCTTCAATTACTTACGGGGTTTAGAGGACGATAAAAGTTATTTTGCTATATAGTAAGTATGCATGCACCTTCGTGTGTTTAGGGTTGTGATGTAACGAAATACTATCGTGCCGTTTGCACGCTATTTGAATTTTAATTCTAATGTTTATTTTCGGCTGTAAGTATTGCATACTTTGGAGTACCACTTGAGAAATAATAAGTAGGCAAAGTTGTCGAATCAATAATCGTAACATTAGGTAGGTACCTACTAGAGATCGGTATTACTAAACAAAAATATCATTTTACTTATGTAAGTAGGTTGGCAAGTGTACAGAGTCACTTACACACTGTCACACACACACACAGAGTCACACGAAAATTATAAAATATAAAAAATGTGATTTGAATCCAAATCAATCTTTTCAACACGTAAAAGTAGTTAATTCCGCTGAATGAAAACGGAACAAAAATATTTTAATACATTCATCGGCGGGTAATTAATTCGCGTGTACCTTCGGGGGCCTTATAATCTCAATTCGTTTTAGTAAGTGTCTGCCAGATTATATAACATAACTCTATTAAAACTAATTGCTCGTTACATCGTTATATTATTATCTCATCTAGAAATGGCGATACAGACCTACATGTTATGGTTGAAAATATTTGGCGATCGGTCGTGTTGTCTGATGTAATGTAACCCTAATACATTACTAATACATGTACCATTCAAGAGCCTTGTTATGTGAAAAGCGAATGCAGTGACATTGAATAATTTAATTTATGGATGGGACAGGAGCACACGATACCGCTTAACTTGACGCCTTATTCGGCTTCAATACTATTGCAACATTTCTATTGACATTGACTATGTGTAGGTATATATGTAAATGAAATGCACATCGCTTTCATAACGTCGTAGCAGTTTGTTCCATAGAAAAAGCATTCATATGAGCGATTGCATGAAGACTAAGTATTCAAGGTCTAGAGTTTTAGTTTCAATAAGCTAATAATACTTAATGGATTTTTTTTAAACCGAAAACCGTAGTGATTATACGATTATAGGTAATTAAGTGGGATCATTGTATTGTGGATATTATTATCTCGATGAGTTTCATTTTGAAAAGAAATCGAGGAAAAATTGCTTACTTACCTAATAATTTTTGCCGACGCTACTTTGCAACAGTTGGTCTCGTTAACATTTTTTTATGGTTCATTTACTTCTCAAAAACAGAATAGGTACAATTGTATTCGCTTAGAATGAGAAACACTGGTTGCAAAAAAATAATCGTTCCTTGGAACGATCCGAGTATCGGTACTTATGGTATTTTTTTAAGTTAAAAGTAGGTCAATACATATAATTAGGAAAATAAACTAAGTACCTATTCTAAAAAAGAAAGAGATCGAGAGGCAGTGGCGTATCTATACGGGGCCCCGTATAAAAATATGTTGGGGGCCTCTTTTATCTGACGAAAGCGAACCTCAAAGGAGGGTATTTTTTTTACAAAATAAATAAAATAGTATCCTGACTTGAGAGCATAGGCTGTCATTGTGACCTTACTAAGAGAATCCAAGAGCGAGCAAGGAAGGCTAGAAAACTGACTCAGATACGTTAAGTTTTCATTGAAGAGCGAGTGAAGCGAGCTCAAAAATAGAAGCATACTGAACCGAGATTGTTGAAGATTTCATTGGAATTTTACTAGACAATGCAAGAGCGAGCGAAGCCAGCTAGAAATTTGGGGAATCCTGACTCGGATAGGTTACGCTGTCACTGGAATATAAGAGCGAGCGTAGCGAGCTCGAAAATTGGAGCATCCTGAATTCCTGACTCGTAGGTTAGATAAAAGCTTGAGAGTAGGACTTAGAGCTTGACGCGTCAGTGAGCCATAAAGAAATAACGTTAATTTTAATATTTTCGTTAGGTATTCATTCATTACGGGCTCCTCATCAATAAGAATTTCCGGTTTTGGATAATAGTGTTCGAATTTTTGCTTACAGACCTGGGGGCCCCTGTAGCTTGGGGGCCCCGTATAATTGATACGGCTGCGGGGCTAGCACAGGGCGTACCCAAAACGTTTGTGACAAGACATTTTCTTTTTTGTTAAAAATAACATGAATTACAATCTAGCCTACAAGACTAATAAGCAATTTTAATCTAACTTAATTTTCTACGTGATAATTATTTTAAAACTTAGAATAGTACTGATTGTACTTTACACAAGTCCGTTCCATTTTCTTAGAGTTTGCTATAATATTATAAACACTTTGTTCACGTGTTTTATGTGTGTCATTGTCACTATTATTTGTACACTTTTTACACTACACTAACTCAAAAGGTTTTGTTCGTTTTAGTCTTCGCACTATATTTGTTTGGTCTAACAGCTGAATTGCCTCGATGTTCACATGTCGGTGGAGTCGGTGTTCATGGGCCTCAGCAAATTTTTGGATTATTTTGGTGTCGGGTTCCATTTTTAGGTCACGATGGAGGTCTGACGACCTCCATCGTGACCTAAAAATGGAACCCGACCCGATTTCTTATATCACGGCGCATTAACAATACTCCTGAGTACCTTATTCTGGAATGTTTGTATAATTTTGATGTTGGTTGGTTTGGTACAGCCCCACAGTTGGATGCCATATGTCCATATTGGCATAAGAATATGCTTATATGTTTGTGACAAGACATGATAAATTTTATCATGTCTTACAATTTGTCTTAAATGCTAGCACGGGTCAACCATGTGATAAAATCTGAGACGCAACATGCCTTTCTTGTTGCTAACTTCATAGTGTGACAAATAATAATTAAATAATAAAAAATCGTTTATTCTCTCGCCACAATATAACAAAAAAACAAAGCTATGACAGTTGTATAAATACATATTTGTTATTTAGTATTGTGGGAGACTGGTGCCTAAACTAGGCTCGAGGTCTGTATTTCAGGACACCAGGATCTCCGCCAACTACGTCTATTCTAACAAGTATGTACTTGTACACCGACCATGAGGAACACTACATAATATCATGGCAGGAAAAGGAGTTATTGTGACTCAAGTAATGGTGCAGTAATCGTCTCACTAAAAAGAGTCTATATGTTAGTATTTGTGCATGGAAATGTGTGTATGTGTGTGTGATGTATGTTTGGTCGTGCGTGTATGGAGCTAGCAGTGGTGTTTGGATTGCCGGGAACTACCTAAAAATAAATAATAAAAAGTAATAATAATAATACTGGAAGAAAAAAATTAAATAAAATAAAAACATTACCATCATCAAGCGCTGCTACATTACACCATTGAGGTAAGCAATTCTTCAGTATCTTCATAATTTAGATTTTGAAGGAAAGCAGTTACTTTTGTTTTGCACAAGATTCTAGGCTGGCTAACCATAGGTATCATCCTGTTTATTTTATTGTATAAAAAAGCACCTAGCTTCGAAAATTGTTTAGAGTGGTGGATGTGACGGTTATCTACTGGATTGCACCGCCTTTTACCAAGCGAGGCTGAGGGATGATAGGTGATTAACGTATGATGCTCGCAATAAAGAGTTGGCGCACTGTCAAAACTTGAGCCTTTTTGTAAAGTTGCTCTGTGAGGTAGCGGTAAGGTAGAAAGAATGAGACTTTTAGTATAGCTCGTTGACTTCTCTCTAGTTCAATTAATGTGGTTTTCGGGGCTCCTCCCCAGACAGAGATGCAATATGTTAACAGCGATTGAGCTAGCGCATAGTAGACGGATTTCTTAACTTTGTCATCAGCCACTAGTCTTAGGGTTTTAAAGATGTATATTAGTTTACGCAACCTTATTTTAAGTGTGTTTATGTGTTCATGGAATCTAAGCAAGTTATCGATAATTACTCCTAGATACTTGACGTGTGAGGTATTGCGAATGTGCGTACAGTTACATTGGTTCTCGTGTGGTTTAAACAAGTAAATTAAAAAAAAAAAAATGTCTATGATCAGTGAATATGCGAGATGCGACCAAATAAAATAATACCTTTTTATCTCAGAGTTTTTATAGTGCAAGTTCATACAGTTTTACAACTTTTTAATTTTGTTGTGAACTAATTCACTTTTGACGTACGGACGACAGTCATTATGTGGCATTTGTGACAAAATTGGTGCGCCCATAGTCGCAAATAAGACATATTGAATCCCAAATAACCGTCAAGAAGTTATGTCACAAGTCAAGAGATTATCTTACGCCGCCCCGTGCTAGCATTTGTGACAAAACTGTTTTATCGCCCAATTGTGATAAAATGTGTGACTCAATTTAAGCTATCTCACAGTACGCCATGCTTGCTGCGCTGATACGGCGGTAGCTGATCCAGTTAACTAATTCTTTTTTTTTTTATGTTTTTACTTAATGTAGACTAGAGTCCATATTATTACCTACGTATCGAAACGCAGTTTCTATCATAGTTGCTATGGAAAGCATATTTTTATTCAAGTTTTTATTTCGCATATTGGTGGTACCTATTGTATATTTAAATACACTGTATTAGTTATGATATGTTGCACATTACAAAAGATTTATTAGTTTAACAATAGCTGTACCTACTGAAGATAATTGTGGTTAATACAACGTATAGGAATTTTTATAATATTTTTGTATCGAGGTTTTGTAATAATTTTGTTTGCTGTATTATATTCTCGTGTGACTGTCGCTTATTTAGCTTCGAACATGTAACACCTCGTTACGTAGGTAATGTATTTTCAATAAACTTGCTAGTAAAGTGGCTGTTATTGAACCGCTTTTAGGTTCATAATATCATAATGCAATGTATTAAACACGCTTGTTTTTTAATTTGTATTACCGCACTAGAGCGGTAGGTAATGCACGCCATAGATAGGGTTGCCATACGTACCGTTTATACGGGACTGTCACCGTATTTGACCATCCCGTCCTGTATTACTACATGTCTCGTATTTCTCCCGTATTTCGACAAAATAAGTGGGGGCGCGTGCAATAATTATGTAATTTGAAAAAATATAAACATGTAATTTTCGAATAAAAACTTTGATTTTATTATGTAGATTTTTCTATTTGATTTATTTAATACTTTTGATAGCCACTACGGTTGAGATCAGAGGATATCTGTAAGAAAACACACAGTTTTCTGTCTCATCAAAGAGACTTCATGCCTTTTTATGCCAACTGTGTAAATAAATAAAATATGATAAATTAACATTATATTTCATCAAATTACATACACATTTTTCACTACATTTATTAACCTTAATTTGCGTATTCAAAACATCATTTGGCTGTTTAGCGGTTTTTCCTGTGCCTTTATTTACACATGCGCACGCATCGGTACCTCGGCGCGCGAAAAATCAAAACCAGCGCGCCATTTTCCATAAATTAAAGTTATGTCAAAGCAATTATATTACGTGGGTCATTAATTTTTAAATATTTATTGGTTGGTAATGCTAATTTGAGATAATTATACATTCCTATTACACAACTAGAAAGAAAATTTCAGTTTTGATAACGCTGTAATTTTTTTTAGAATATTTAAAGTTTCCTGCCCTGTTCCCGTCCTTCACACAGATATGTTCTGACTGAGGTGCCACTAAATGGCGCGCAGCAAAACTGTATTTACTTTTTTTGTACAAAGTCGTGACTATAATTCTTGTCCTAGAATATAATAATGGTCTGTGTTTTGGTTTTATTATACAAGGTGGACCAAAAATACACGTCATAAAAAAAAAAATGGATTCCTCATGTCCAGGGGTATTCGGAAATACCCCATGTATGTTCCGCGATTTTTTGTAGTTTTCGAGTTATTATTTTTTTTGTAATTTTTTTGAGTTTTCGTGTGTATTTTCCAGTTTTTATTTTGCGACAGTATCGTCTTGAATGGTACTTTCATACATAGAATAATAAACTTGCTGGACATGAGGAATCTGTTTTTTTTATGACGTGTATTTTTGGTCCACCCTGTATATTAAACAGGTAGGCTGTTCAGCGGTTTTGCCAGTGCCTTTGTAGCGGTTACACCGGTACATACTAACTACGCAGCAAAGACATGACGTCACACAATTCCTGCATCGCGCAGTTAGAGTTTACCGAGCGAAAAAAACAGATAAGACTATCCGAAATCAACTTACAGGCAGTTACCCGCCAGACACAACACCCGTTTGGTTGGAGGATCCTCCCTTTTCTATGGTGGATGAGTGAACTTTACACCCTGTTCCTCATACCACTAAATTGGTGACCCCGAGTATGTTGTGATTGTTTAACTGTCATTTTGTCTATTCTTCCGTCGACAAAACTTGTTTCTACGGTGGTCATGCTACGCGTGCTGGTCGACGCAAGCAGTCAGCCACAACCCGGTGCTGTACCACATCCGACTCATTGGATGATGACGCAGCGCCACCCCGACTCACTGGGGAATCAGCGCAGACAGTTCCGACTCACCGCGAACTATGCGGCATCCGGCTCCGACCCACTGGAACCACAGCTGGCACTGTGAAGCATCGCAAGATACAAGACTCAGCCCACTTTCGACCTCCGGTCTCCGGAGGGGAGTGATGTAGCGGTTACACCGCTACATACAAACTACGCAGCAAAGACATGACGTCACACAATTCCTGCATCGCGCAGTTAGAGTTTACCGAGCGAAAAAAACATAGATAAGACTATCCGAAATCAACTTACGGGCAGTTGCCCGCCAGACATAACACCCGTCTGGTCGGAGGATCCTCCCTTTTCTATGGTGGATGAGTGAACTTTACACCCTGTTCCTCATAAGTACCTCTAAACCTTTATTAAAATTGTGCGCGCATCGCTACCGGAAAAAACAAAATCAGCGCGCCATTTTCAATAAATATTTTTATCGTTTGTAGTGTTACATATTATTACAAAGTATTGTTACCCAAAATACCAACCGACGTAGAAAAGTTTTTAAAAGAAGTGGATAGTCAGTACGTGGCAACAAAGGTCAGTAGAAGTTTATAAATCTAAATGTATCATCTCTATAGTTACGTTACTGTAGCTTAAATTTGCGTTGAAAAACGTCGCATGAAAAATGTGTGCATTGATCATTAGTACTCGACCAATAGAGCACACTCGTATCATAATGTACTATTAACACACTGAAGTCTAGAAACACTGCTGATTACTGGGGCATCTCCATTAAATTTTTAAGTAATTTAATAGACATCGTACCCCTTAAAACTAGCTGTAACTTTTAGTAACTGCTAGTTAAGGGAACTAGTTACTAGGACTTAGTGAGGGAGCTAGTTATATAAATGGAACTTTTCCTGATCTTATGAAGAGTAGTAAAGTCATATCATTGTTTAAATCAGGTAATAAAAAAAGCGTTAGCAATTTCAGGCCTATTTCTATCTTTCCTGCATTTACCAAAATATTTGAAAAGTTAATACTCAAGTAGTTGCTAAGACATTTTAATTTAAATAGCCTCCTTCATGATACACAATATTGGATTTCACAAGCGGGTCTTGCTCTGCCGAAAGCTTGAAACACATACTTTAACGCACGGGAATCTTCTTTTTTTTTTGGGTGGGAAATCATCAAATGTCTTCTCCCCCTCTGGGCGGAGCGGAAGGGCGTGTCAGACTCACGCATGGCCACGGGAGATCTCGCAAAATACTATTGGAGTGTTCTGTGATCTCTTCAAAGCCTTTGATTGCATGCACCAAGCTTTTGCGTAAACTACGTAATTACTTACGGTGTTCAAAACGAAACAGTCAAAGTAATTCATTTTTATTTGCATAATAAATAGGTTCCAATGTGCGTAGCGCCACCCGTCAACCATAATTATTTTGTTACACGTAATTTTGAATCTGTGATATCTTATTTATTTAAAATTTTGAATGTTATAATGTCAAGGCATAATTATTTTAATCTAAATTAAATGCCCGGACAAAATAGCTTCGGAAATAACAATGAAATTTTTATAAAATTTTTAAAGATACTAATGGTTAACTATGGGTCATCCTCAGAAGATAGACATATGCTATTACGAACTTTTTGTTGAAATTTTTAAGATATACAATCCCGTATAACCTTCATTATCTCTTACGGTTTACGCGGCGCACGCCAGCTCAGCTAAAGCTCCCAGTCGGCATAATTTTTTCCGACATCTTCAACAACCATCGTCATATTTCAGCCAATTTACACAAAATCTTAGTGAACTATAAACTTAAACCTTCCTCATGAATCACTTCGTCCATTGGTGAAAACCGCTTGAAAATCCGTTCGGTAGTTTTTAGTTTATTGCGTTCAGCTTCAGACAGACCGACAGACGCGATGTCCCTATTTGTTTTATAATAAGTAAGGATTAGTACAGATTTTCTTTTTTCATACAAAAACGTTTAGTTTATAAAAAAATATTTGCTTGTCTTATACTTAACGTGAATCACAACTGTAAGTTCATTTTAAATAAATAATAACATTTACATCAAAGTTTTTTTATTCCTTATCTCATTTTAGGTTACTGAGTCAGTTTATTTACTTTATTTTAAAATAGAATATAAAAAAATACATCCATTTACCGGTAAAAAAAATATCTGTTACTGTTTATTTTACCGGTAAAAAAAATCTGCTGTAATTGCAAGCCCTACTTTTCAGTAATACTTTACTTTTATCTAGTAAATAGCCATAAAAAAAACATATTAAGTAAACCATCACTATAATATGGGTATCTATTCAGTGAACATAATATCTAACTTATTTTATTATAAATCTCATGGCATTGGTTTAAATGGGATTCTTTCTCAAAATTCCAATAAGATTGATCTAAAAATATAAATTATATATTAATAAGAAGCTAGGTAATTAGTTACCGTCGGAGAGTGCCAGCGCCGGCGCATACACCGCCACTGCCGTGTACAGTATCATCTGCATCAAATACAGTGCACTGGCATACACGCGGATTGACTTGCAGAAACGCACTTCCTGTGAACAAATTGAAGTGTCATCAATTACACTCTCATGAACATTTGAACATTGCAGCGGACTATTAGAAGGTCGATGTTCAGTTGTTGCTACGAATAATAAAAGTCGTTGTCTGTTACGAACTGCTGTGACTGTGATAGTCATAAATATCCGGTGATAGTGATGCTTACTTACAACACGTGTAAAATGCAGATTTTTTATTGAGCTAGGTACTTGTTTTAATTCGGGTGTCGCATCCTTTGCGTTTTTATTTTATTAGCTAGGTACCCAGGGACTTACTTGTTCAATTATTCTCATCTTCATCGATCTTAATTAATTCTATAAGTTCGTTACATAGTGCATTTACCTCAATGATACCTGTCATAAAGATTGCTAATGTGCAGCATTAGGCACTCTCCTACCTTGAAGAAGTCAATAAGTTAGGTACATACCAAATATTCGTAACATGATGTCAGTCGTAGCCTCATGAACACTGGCAGGTACAGGTGGCTAGCGATCGGCACTACCAGCACAAAGGCGACACAAATCATCCAGAACTGAGAACCTGCCATGTACATCTCAGCTGGGTTTCCTAACAACTCAATGGCTGTGATGAAACTGAAAACAAGCATGTCAACATAAAACATAAACAAGACACAATGATAGAAAACCTTTTAAAAGTTAAAATTCAATTCTAACGGTAAACTGACCTTGCGGCAAGGGATAGGGCCATGGGGAATGTGCCCATTGATGAACCACCAAGCAAGAAGTCGTCGCCGGTGGTCTGCTTTTCCCCAAAATACCCATAAAATACGCCAATCAGGCAAGAGATGAGCAGCATAGCGGCTAGCACGCTGTAGTCTTCCCAGTGGAAAAGAACTTCCGCCACACTTTCATTCTGCGCCATAACTATATCTATTGTCTTGGTTTTCGATATGTTGAGTGACGCTGATACGAGTGATATTGAACATAAACTCCAACATAATAGTGTTAGTAATATTATCTGAAAGGAAACACATTTTATGCTTAGCTAATTGCTCATTCAAGTTCAATGTTTCATATCAATGACAAATGAAATTGTATCAATATATTAAAACCGTAAGTAACGTGTTGCGGTGGATGTATAGCTTGAAGAACATGACAGTGCACAATATAATTATAGACTTTCAGTAAATAGCTTCGTATCTCGCTTGTTTAGCTGCGATCAAGAATTTTGTGTTTTAAATAAGTTTTCACTACTCTTGCTCAAAAAATGCGTCATTGTAGCGTACCAGAGCGAAGATAAAATAGCATTTCATCCTCTAGGGGCTAAAGTAATTTTTTTTTTATTTTTGTCTGTTGCCAACGAGCCTACCACCCAAAAACGAAATAGTTATTTGTTATACAAGAGTGCAAAGTTGCTTTTTAACCGCGTGTTCAATTTTGATGACCGAGCAAGCGAAGGATTCTAAAATTGAATCACGAGCGCAGCGAGTGATTCAAAATTAGAAGCCTGAGCGTTAGCGAGGGAATCAAAAGAGCACGAGGTGAAAAATCTTTGCACTCGAGTGCAACACGTAACTTTTCATTCCACCTCAGCGAGGAAATGACTAAATGCAAAAAAAAAAACGTTTACAATCACAAGATAGGTACACTTTTATTTCAGTTTAGGTATTAATTACTACATTATAACAGGTAAGTATTACAGAATAATCTTTAAACGTTTTCTGAGAAAGTTTTGGCTCCTTTTGCTAGTCGCCACGTGTTGAACATATCGTACTGTTTTAAATACTTCTCGCGTGATTGTTGAGGGAGAAAGCTCATTTGCGCATTATTAACAGTTTCAGTCAATTCTGTTGGCGTCAAGCAAACTTCCTCGTCGCTAGAATCACTCATTTTAGTTTCACTTGTTTTCAAGTTTCTTGTTTTTAATAAAAGGTTTAACAATGACGTGAAAAAATGCCGCGTAAAGAACCGCGTACAAAGCAAATTGAAATAAAATCTGTCAAGTGCGAGTCGGACTCGCACACGAAGGGTTCCATACCATGTCGTACAAGATTTAACACTATGAATTTTTGTAATACTTTCGTAAAGGTAACAACAGAGGCGCTATAAAAAAACAAAGATTTGTAAAGAAATTGTCTAATTTTAATGAGAAAATGTTGTTGTGTTAAAATATAGGTGTAGGAGTATATTTCATTTATTTTAAGAGAAAAATATTAAGTAAACTTTATCCAGTAACATGCAATAACTAAAGTCAAAGTTATTTATTTGCTACTAACATAGTATTAGTAGGTATAAATAGGTATATATGGTAGGTAAGCAGGTAGATATGTAGTACCTACCTACCCTGGTAAGAAGGGTAGGGTAGGTAGGTAGGGTAGGTAATTAGGTAGAAATAGGTAATTAGGAAAGGTAGATGCGCCGTAGATAAGTACTTAGTGCTAACCGTGCGAAGCCAGGCCGGGTAAAACTAGTTACTTATAAATAAAAGGATTTCTCTTGCTACATCAGACTATATTGTACAAAATAGAATGTAAGTAGTACGCCAAATTTTAATTATAACTGTGCGTTTGCACTGGCGAAACATTCACAACAAAACATGTTGGAATTTCTATTTTCTGTAAATTTTTCATACAATGTTTGACAGGAACTAGAGATTTCAACATGTTTTGTCGCGATGTTTCGCCAGTAACGCACGGGTCAATACAGGTATTTATTTACGTTATTTTTGATAGTCATACAGAAATCTATTATTTCTTACTTATTATTTTTACACATCCCATCGGACTATGAGAGTGAGGGAAGAGAGAGTGCACTCGTGTCTGCGCACACACTTGTGCACTAGAATATCTCCCGCGCCGAAGGCCAGTCTCCGTTGAGATTGGCCGCCATGACCGAATATTTTAACACCAATAATTTTTCTCATTATGAAATTGTATCCACAATGGTTTAAGCTAGGTAACTGAATAGTACACTGTATGTGCCAGCATTCATTTCAATGTTACTGAATATATTGTCTATTGGAGTGTAGTTTTAACACGAGGTACACACATCAACTCCCGTCTAGGGATACCTACTTTGAAAAAAGTCGATAAAGTTCTTAAACTCAAAAAATACTGGCCGGTTTTAAAATCTTGTGAAGAAAGTTTATTTTGTAGACCTTTTTGGATGATCGAAATTTAAATGATCGAAATAGTATATGCTGCCATGATAGTAGGTACTTACTAATTCCATGTCATTACTCCGACTATTAAATAGTTATCTGTGGAATTTATATCGCATAATATTAGCATGAAATACAAAATTATTACTTTAAGTTGCAGAAAATCGCCCATATTATATAGAATACGTTATAAATCGGCGTTTTTAGTATTTGTTGATTATAAACAGTATATGTTACATGATACACACAAGTTTCAAATTCCTAATTTGTTTAGTTGTTGAGATAGAGCTCGTACAAAAATGGTCTAAAACAGACAACTTCTACGGCCCCCTTATTCATCATTTTTGAAGATAAAAACAAATAAAAATTATATTTATTCTCTACTCGATGAGCTCTAGAAAATGATACCCCACATGCCAGGGTCAGATAATTTTTTTTTCAAAATTTAATTTTATTGTATATTTTTATTTATTTTTTAATTTTATTATTTGTTGCTCTTGCGGCAATAGAAATGCTCAATCTGTGAAATTTTCAACTGCCTACCTATTACGGTTCATGAGATAGAGCTCGCTGACAGACAGACGGACAGCGGAGGCTTATGAATAGGGTTCCGTTTGTCACCCTTCGGGTACGGAACCCTAAAAAGAACACCAAGAAGGTTCCGAGTCTGAGTTTTTAAAAAAATTAAAAAAAAGTTGTATGATATATTCGGCACCATAGAGGTAGCAGTAAATAGGTTTAATGTTTTTTTTAATTCACAAACTTAGTGCACACGATGTTCTAAATTCAATTTACTTTATCCTCTAGACAATAAAAACGGCTTTTCCACTCAGATATTGAAGATTAAAAATACTCTTTCCGAGATGGTGGGATGAAATAGTATATTATGCAACTAATGAATAAAGGACGGATTTAAAGCGAGGGCCATAGATGAATCACGATCAAGTGAAGGATTCTAACGACTGAATCACGACCGTAGGGAGTGATTCATGATGATTGAATCACGAGCGCAGCGAGTGATTCAAGTGTTAGAATCCTGAGCGACGCGAGTGATTCATGGCCCTCGATATAAATCCGTTTTATTCAAGAGTTGCATACTATACTTTATACCATGACTACGAGAAAAAGAAAGATTTAAGCGAAAATAGACATTTAATAAAAGGTTAACATGTTCAGTGTCGGGAGCCCTCCTGGAGGGTTCACCTACTTGGATATGGGATGTCGGGAGCCCTCGCGGAGGGCTCATTTTAAATGTAGACATTCAGTGTCGGGAGCCCTCCTGGAGGGTTCACCTACTTGGATATGGGATGCCGGGAGCCCTCGCGGAGGGCTCATTTTAAATGTAGACATTCGGGGTCGGGAGCCCTCCTGGAGGGTTCACCTACTTGGATATGGGATGTCGGGAACCCTCGCGGAGGGCTCATTTTAAATGTAGAACACTCTAGGAGGTCTCCCGACCCTGAATGTCTACATTTAAAATGAGCCCTCCTGGAGGGTTCACCTACTTGGATATGGGATGTCGGGAACCCTCGCGGAGGGCTCATTTTAAATGTAGACATTCAGGGCCGGGAGCCCTCCTGGAGGGTTCACCTACTTGGATATGGGATGTCATTTTAAATGTAGACATTCAGTGTCGGGAGCCTTCCTGGAGGGTTCACCTACTTGGATATGGGATGTCGGGAGCCCTCGCGGAGGGCTCATTTTAAATGTAGACATTCAGTGTCGGGAGCTCTCCTGGAGGGTTCACCTACTTTAATATGGGATGCCGGGAGCCCTCGCGGAGGGCTCATTTTAAATGTAGACGTTCAGTGTCGGGAGCCCTCCTGGAGGGTTCACCTACTTGGATATGGTATGTCGGGACCGTCCGCGATGGTTAACTTTAGCGCAAACGTTATGCCGGCAACCCTCCCGGAGGTTTCACTTCCAACTACGAATATTAAAAGTCATAGACTTTATGAGTTCTATGAAAATGGGTGGAGTCGAAAGTGTTAAGGAGGTTGTATAGCATTGAGATGGCGGTCGAATACATTGGTGTGTTCTAAATTCAAACACCAAAATAGTGATTAAAAGAGCTTTTTATTCACTGTTTTCAGTGAATAAAATAAGCTTTTTAGAGGGGGAATGGTATAAAAGTCTTTATACCATTCCTCCTCTAAAAAGCTTCTTACCTATCTTACCTATCTTACCTATCTTACCTATCTTACCTATCTTACCTATCTTACCTATCTTACCTATCTTACCTATCTTACCTATCTTACCTATCTTACCTATCTTACCTATCTTACCTATCTTACCTATCTTACCTATCTTACCTATCTTACCTATCTTACCTATCTTACCTATCTTACCTATCTTACCTATCTTACCTATCTTACCTATCTTACCTATCTTACCTATCTTACCTATCTTACCTATCTTACCTATCTTACCTATCTTACCTATCTTACCTATCTTACCTATCTTACCTATCTTACCTATCCTACCTATCTTACCTATCCTACCTATCAGACCTATCCTACCTACTTATATGAATAAGAACAAAAGAACTTTTTTTTTTTAAAGCGCCATTCTCTTCGGTAGAATGCGTGCATTGCGTTGCGGCTACAGAGGAAATAAAAAAAAAGACTGGTGCGATATCCTATTTCTAAATTATTCTCCAATAAATTGCATTGGTAACCGTAATATGATTTACAACAGTGAAAATGTCATCATCTAGTGAGAATGGAGACCCTAATTTGGAGATGGATGAGAAAGGAAAAGAAATTATTTTATTAATTTACTATTTTATTTTCTCGCAATCGTAGTGAAAAGTAGAGTGTAACACACGGCGCTAAAAACCCATTATACCTCGGTTTCTGTTTACTCCCTCGCTAAAGCTCGGGAGTAAAACTACCTCGTTATAATGGGTCATTTTAGCTCCTTGTATAACAATCTACTATTCCAAATTAACAGCATAAAAATGTTTTTGTATTTATGTCCATGGTTAAGTAAAAAGTAGGTAATAAATTATGTATTAACCAACTATGAAAGAGATGACTGGTTTTGTTGAGAGATTAAAAGTTCTACCAATTTCTTTTTTAAATATAAAATAAAAAACCATTAAATAATGGCATTTGCAATCGTTTATAGCATATGTAACCATCAACAAAATTAAGAAAAAGTAATTTTTATGAGAAAATTATTGGATAAGCAAGTAAATACATATCTAAAATAAAACACAAAAAAAACGTATTACAGCACTCTACGTAGTTTTTGGCCGTTATAAAAATCATCTGCTATACTTAATGCAGGGGATTATGAAAAAAATAATCTTACTTAAATCTCTTTTATAACGAGTGGCCAATTGGAAAGTAAACAACTTTTTTTAGCCCCCATTCTGCACCCTAATTACGAAACGCAAACTCAATTTTAAATTGAAACCAATTGAAAAAGATTGCCAGTCCATTTCTTCATAAGTTCGACAAAAAAAATTAAGCAGATTCTTTTTGTCGAACTTATGAAGCAATGGACTGACAATCTTTTTCAATTGGTTTCAATTTAAAATTGAGTTTGTGTTTCGTAATTAGGGTGCTGATTTTATGGCCAGTTTTGCAGTTGTTTGGTGTATATTATTTAGTTAAAATGCGGCATTTCGTTATAAAATTAAGCAGTCAGTAGGACCAACTAGGTACAGTGAAATTACTACAATTGTTACGCCTGGTATTTATTCAGAGTTTTTTTGAAGCCTTGTAAGTATTGGTACGTAATTAATTATGTTAATAGATCATAGATAATCCATTTATCACGACCAACATAATTTTCTTTAAAATCGAAAAACAGACTCCAAATAGGCTACCTAAACTAAACCTAAACTAATGTCGTATACGTCCTGGTAAATGCAAAAAATACTGTGAGTAATTAGAGTATTTATAATTGTTTATTTATCCTACATGTGATTACGGTTAGGCTGATACGATAGCCTATTTAAACATAACATAACATAATCAGCCTATTACTGTTCCCACTGCTGGGACACAGGCCTCCTCTCTGTGAGAGGGAGTGGGCTGTAATCTACCACGCCGGCCCAGTGCGGGTAGGTACTAGTTGGTATCCGTAGATGTCACATGTCTTCGAATTTTTAGTTCTAAGACATGCCGGTTTCCTCACGATGTTTTCCTTCACCGTTTTGAGAGTGTGGTGATGGAATTATTTACACAAAGTAAAGCGGGTGCTCGGGTTCGAACCCACGACCTACTATAAGGCTGCCTGTCCACTGAAGCGGAGAGGAGAGGAGACGAGCGGAGATGTGCCAAAATTAACCAATAGAATCGCACCTCTGGAGCAGAGTTTTGATTCTATTGGTTAATATTGACATATCTCTGCTCCTCTCCGCTCCTCTCCGCTTCGGTGGACAGGCAGCCTAAGTCTGGGCCGTTCCCACTGGGCTACCACTGCTCTCTATTTAAACGTTTATATACAGGGTGTTAAAGTAATTGCGTGCCATAGCTTAGGGGTAGGTTCAGTATCGATAAAGGAAACTAGGAAAAATAAAAAAAAAATCTAGAAAATTAATTTTATAAAAAAAAACATTTAAAAAAATGCAAGGTCAACCTAATTTTGTTTGGAATCAGGTATTTATAAAGATTAAAAATCAACTTATTTACTCATGTTTAAGTTGATTTGATTGCTATTTTAAGTTAGTAGGTACTAAATTAGGTTGACCTTGCAATTTTTTTTTTATGTTTTTTTTCCAATTTTTTTTCTGGATTTATTTTTTATTTTTCCTAGTTTCCTTTATCGATACTGAACCTACCCCTAAGCTATGGCATTTTCTGCAGTAAATAATTTTTCGGGACTAAAGCTCTGTCTCTGTCATGGAGAAGGTCAGCGTTAATTAAGTACATTGGCGTTACAGAGAGTTAAGTCTATAGCAATTAATCAAAAATCTAAGGCCAAAGCGTGCATAGCTCGTCGATCAATCAGGTGATCAACCAATTAGCCACTCCTACATTGGAGAAAATACCAATTTTATTTATTTTTCTATGATTTTCTTAAATATTAAACGGTTTTTGGTCCCAGCACTCTCAGCTATGAATAATCATACTATCGCTGGGTGTCGTAATGCCGTTAGGTAAAGCTAAAGTGAAGTATAGTTTAGTTTGGACTGTGTAATGTAAACGAATCATAACAGAGGTTACAACAGTACTTGTAGTGAAAGGTCGCGAGCCCATCAGTTACAGTTAAGTACAAACAAATCGTTAGCCTATTTTCTCTCTCTTACAGGATGATATAATAAGACATACATTTACAGTGGAACTGTTTTTGTAAAGCCAAAGTTTGAAATGCATAATTTCAGGATGTGTCATCTGTAGGGACGTAGGATATAATATCTATACTGCTGAATACTGGTAACTGTCAAAGAGATAGAGATATTTCTTGCAAAAGATAATGCTTTCTATGTAGTTGCTAGCGTCGACTCGCAGTAATGGTTTAAATTAGCTAGGTTGTACCTGCCCAAGTAGGTACCGTACCCTACATTCAAACAGCTAACAGGCACATACTTAATGGTAGTTTACGAAAGTTAAGATTTTAATTACTATGATTCAATATGTTATGCGATTGTGAAACAAGGAGGCGCTGACCGTTAGAAATTAAATTAGCCGTTTTAGTTACGTTGATCTTTACCGTGTTATTGCTGTTGTTTTGCATGTAATTCCTTTTCTGGCACATCTCGAGTCTCGGATCAGACATCCACTTTTTAATTACGTAGCCTCGAACTGATATCAATCATTTCGAAAATAACGTACCTAAATACTCGTATATACGCTATACATAATTGCTTAATCGGCGAGTGGGTCGATACCAACTGTAGGTACACAGACAATAAGAAATAATGTCCGTTCTCAGTGTTTTTTTAATTAAGAACGGACACTCATCAATTGCCTTTTAAATTGTTTAAAATTGTCGTAGTCTTCTAATGAAGGCTAATAATCTAACTGCCAATAAATTGTGTATTGTCAAACAAAAACAACAAACTATTTTAAGCCACTTATGCCCGTTTTCACCATCATTCCTTAAATTTAGGGAGGCTCTTAAGACATTTAAGTGTTGGTTTCTGCTAAGGGATCCTTTAAATATAGGGGCCCGATATTCGGCATCTTAGCGATAAGTGACAGTTCATTTGTTGTTGAAGGTGAATATTTGCAGAGACTGAACTACAACTGTCACTTAGGTAAGTGGCCCCTAAGTAGGTATCCCTTAATATGGTGGAAAAAAAAATTTGGTAGGGAGTCTCTTAGGTTAAGAGATCCTTAGTAAGGAAGTGTTTGAGGGAACGATGGTGAAAACGGGCATAAGTCTTTTTTGTAATATAAGTAATTATTATTACAGGATTCCTATAGCCGGGTTTCCTATACGATTAAGTACTTGGAAAACATACATTTTCTGAAAATCTATTATTTATAAATTCTCGTTATAGGTACCCATAAAAATCCATCCAGGTCATAGGGAATCGAATGATAACAAACACACTCAAGCCTGACCGGAAGTGGGGATTTTCCGAGGATTAATTAATTCTCATTAAGAACATTAAAATTAATACGTAGTGAATTGTACGTATATAAAAGGAAAATGTATTAATGCCGAACCTGAACGCGCCTACAGACTTTGATTGTGGATTTGTGGCGCGTACGCATGTTTAGCAGTAGTTACTTCGACCCAGTTGAATTTACTCGAGAGTGCTCCAGACAGTAAAGACTCAAGACCACTCAAGAGCGACGCATGTTGTGCGACACCGACACGCAAGGCAATGTAAGGGCGGAATAAGCCGGTTTAATACCCGCGCTAGCTTCCTCAAACCGGATAGTTCCGGACTGAATGCTTCAATGAATAGCTCGAAGCCAGCTCATGGGCATGGGACTGGTATTAATGTCTCACCACATTCCAAACAATTAAGCATAGCTGTTGATATATCTTGTTTCTAATTTGTTTGTATAAATATTAGGTAGGTTCTTAATTTTTGATCCCGGTCTCAGTATCGTTTTTATAATTGACATGTGCAATCGTAATAGTTTTTAGATTAGTAGATATTTGATTTTTTATTATAACACTGTGTCTATAATAATAAATTATCTACCGACCGATATCGGTATGGAATCATTTTTTCGTAGTCATTTGCGTAGCAATTTTCGTAGACCCTGTCAGGCGTAGTAGGTTACGACGTAGCCACGTAGGGCCAACAAAACAAAAAAAAAATTAACTTCATTTTACCAAACAAATGTACCTAGGTTTTTCCTTATTTTTACTAAGTAATAACTTTTTTTATTTTCTCAAGGTACGAATTGCAAAATATCATACGTCGTTACGTTAAATTACCGTATGACAGGTAAAAGAAGGGACATACTGTCGTGCTCATGAAAAGGATGATTTTACTATGGGATCAACTCTGAAATATTAAAAAAAGTCAGGTGTTCAATACAAAAGTACAATACGAACACGAACAAAATGTATGGAACAGATAACTTTTTGATGCTGAGAAGTACATAATACGCTCCCTTTTTGTTGTCTCTTCTTCATACCTACTGTATTGCGTAGCAGTGGATACAATTCATGAAAAATAAAAAACATTATGCTTTTTCGGGAATCTGATAACTCGGTTACGACCTTTTCATTTAGCTGCTGCCCTAATCCACGGTCCTATTCCAAGACCATGTACAACCGAGTATGAAACCGAGTTGGTGATGACAATAATGTTTTTTTGATATACCTAAAAATAATTTAAATAATCTTGCTCCCGGTCCCCGTTCTATTAAAATACTGTTCTGTAAGTAAGTAAATTACCTATTTCAACATAAATTGTCTTGTCAATCAAATGTTGTAAACTCTAATATAATTGTAGCTTCTCGGAATTGTTAATTAGGTCCATACATGAGGCACATTGTTAAGCCAAAAATTATTACTGACATTTATTTATGTCTACATGCTGTCTAGGTCCTCAAAACTTAAAATGTTGAAATTTCAAAATGTTGCTGTGGGTACCTACTATATAGTTACTAGCAGAATTCAAATTTTTTGGTTTCGTAATTTCACGAGACGCTGCTATACTGTTCGTGATGAATTGCAACCTTTCTGTAATTTGGCATAATAGAGCCTTGGGGTTTTTATAAACCGAAACACGGCTATTACGTCGAATTTCGAATACTTTAAAAAAATAATAGCTGTATTGTTATGTTAGTAGAACATAATGTTCGTGCTGTGCCCTTTGTACACTTGACGTTTGCATAACTTTCTACGTTTTATAAGTGTCGCGGTCTGAAATAATGATATCCAAAATGCTTACAATACCATTGTAGGTAGGGCTATTAAGAAAGTGACATTTTAATTAGGCTGTTCATTATTACCCTACTGTAAAATTCTTTCTAACTAATTACTTACTAGCATGGTTGTCTTAAATTATCGAGTGAACTTACTTATTTTTTCTGATTACATAACAGCGATAGCTACATATTTGCATCTTTAAAGTGAAGTGAGACCGTTAGAAGTCAAAGGTTATTTCGTGTGGCGGGTAATTAAACAAGGCGGGTTTTAAAAGATTCTATTTGAAACTGCGATCGCAACACTGAACTTATCCTTGGAAACTTACGAAAGCATAAATGTGGAATGCGTAATTGAATATTAGAATTCAAAGTTGATAAGTAGCTATCTATTCACTTTATGTGTTATAGCGGAAACAACAATGAAATGACCAATTGTGCAAATGTCAGCAGATATAAAAGTAATAAAAATAGTACTTATTTGATTTTTAATATCCAAAGTTCAAAGAAGATTTTTAAACACATTGCATTTGAAATAAATTCATGCGTTAGTAAGAATATATACTTTCATCAGGTTATCCAATAAAGTGCACCGGAGCTGCAATAACATGTATTTACAAACGTAGCCTACCTGCTCTTCATCTTCATTAGATATTGCATACAAATATAATAAATCGCAGATGCTTAGCTTGTGTTCGCATCTGCTATTTACTGTACGATTTATGAACAAAGTTGGAACTCACCTCTCTTCGGCCGGTAATCTTCATCCTTAAATATAACGCCATTTCTTTGATGTTTATTCTTGACGTCAAATTAGTTTTCGTCAAAGTTTCTTAGTCACTGATTTGATTAGAATTGTTTGTTACATATCTTCCGATTTATTAGGTGCATAGGCAACGACAGGCAATCCACACTCGTGTTACATAGATACTGGAGGCTGAGAGGTTCTGATACGTGCCGGATATGTACACCAATCAATTGTAACTAAGACAACGAGCACGGAACAATGCGCTGCACGAGGCGTCACAACTGGAGCTTTTTCGGATGTGTCAACATTTGTCTCTAAGAATCTTCCTACGACCTCTATAGTCAATTGTTAATCAAGGGCGCCTTCGTCTACTGGTGAATGAGTGTAATCTTTTATCGATGACGTGTGACTGCGCCTGAGCCTCGTTATGTGCCGGAGCAATCTGCAACATATAGGCATTAGGCGTTTAATAGTGTTTATAAAACATCGATAAGAAAACTGCATTTGGTGCTGGAACAGTGATAAACTGTTATGTGTAAACATTCGCAAGCAAAATGATCATAAAATCAAATGATATTGTAATGTTAGAACATTTTTTTTTTTAATGATGTTTGTCAGTAATCTTATATAATCTATGTATAGTACACCGATATTTAAGTACCTATTGTACAAAATAATAATGAAGCAGGTAATAATCGCGCAGGGTGTTGATTACTAAGGATGCTAAAGAACACCGTGTCCCAGATTACACTAATAGTAATCGCATGTATAAATCAACCGGTTTCGTAGAAATAGGCACCGATGCTCGCCTACCTTCCTGGTGTTTCCACATTCTGGGGCCTGCGCCAGGTCAGGGGTCAATTATTCCCACTTCGCTTCGACACAACACAAACCGTAAACAATGATGCACTGACAGATTGTCACTAAGTGCTTTGTTCCCACTACAAATTACATCCGCAACGCGTCTCCTCAGACTTGTCATGAAACATTATATGTATTAGAATCGCGCACCTACTTCACAAAGAATGCGATACTGCGAAACGAGCAAGCGTATCGTATCGGAAACGACTGCTTAGATGGAATCAATCACAAGTAAACCAGCACAAAACAGCAATATGCTTATAAAGTAATGTACCTACGTTTTAATCATTAACGTATTGTTGTACTACCTACATGGGCACTTAAATTTGTTAGCGGGTAGGTAATACCTATAGCATAGAGAAAAGTATGAGCTATCTTCCGTAATTTCTGAATGAAGTAACATCTATAATCCGCTATAAAATCATTTGCATCCCTAATAGGTATTTATTTAACTTTGATGCTCCACACGACGATAAAAGTTAAGTACTAAAGATGCACTGCGAGTGTCGGTTAACCTGAAGCAAATTAACATTTGAACTCGAAGCAAATTGCGATTACCTGGTTACACAGTAACGGGGTCCTTTCGCTACCACCATCATTCATAGCTCGGAGCGATACTCGCTCAGTACAAGTAATGTTACTTCAGCTATGTGCTAATCATTCAATGCAATACATCAAAATAATAGAGAACATTATTTTGTCTCGAGAGTAGGTATGTCTCTTATTATAGGTATGTAGCCATACAGGTTATATTTATATTTTGATGAACTCCGTAGGGTAGGGGTAACTCATTATTGTAAATAAGTATCTAAGTATATAAATAAATAATAACCTATACCTATCTGCATAGTCTCTGGATTCTGGATGAACATTAAATTGTTTGTTTTTAAAAACTGGTTGGTTTTTTGAGACGGAGCAGTAAGGACAGTGGATAAGGCCCTAGGAAACTAATTCCTTAACCTTTTGAGTATTTCATTGGTCATTCACTCAAAGATTTTGGAAAAATGGTAAGTACAGTCAGCTACTAGAAAACCATTAACACTTTCGACTCCACCCATTTTCGTCGAGCTCATACGCCATGTCGCTATACATATTGCAAGTGGACCCTCCGGGAGGGTTCCCGGCATTACGTTTGCGCTAAAGTTAACCACCGCGGATGGTCAACGGCATTAGGTTTAAAATCGTGTTATAAAACACTATAAAACGAGGTGAAATAGTGTTTTCTGGGAGTCTTGTTGATATACGTAGCTTCCAACCTTTTAATTTTTTTGTGAATTATGTGAAAAAATTTAAAAAAAATCGAAGTCTTTGATTTGAAAACCAACGCATATGCTAATAAATCTTGTTAAAATATACATCTCATATTATTTTCACGGTTTATAATGCTGTATTCGCTAAGAAAAACCTACATTTAAAATGAGCCCTCCGCGAGGGCTCCCGGCATCCCATATACGACTAGGTGAACCCTCCAGGGGTGCTCCCAGCACTGAATGTGTTAATGTCATGTTTTATTTTTATGATGGCAATCGAGGCAGTTTAGACGGCAGGACAAACTAAGGTTAGAGAGCCTACTAGAAAAGCCACACGTTTCAAAAAACTTCTTTGAATTAATTTCGTAAAAAATTACGTTATCTTCCTTAACGAAATTCAATGATAAATATGACGTTTAAAAAATAAATCGATTTTTGTTCCTAGGGTTTGTAGGGCACAAACATTTAAAAACGATGGGAACGAATGAGCAGATTTCTTTGAATTTGAATTTTGAATTTGAGTAGGTACCTAGATAATAAATTGTTTATAATTATGATCACAATGGCCCCTGATGATGGTTAAGGGTAAAAAAAAAAAACTAATACTTGTAATACTTTGTGTACTAATATTGGTATACCTTCTCGTATTCAAACATTCCAACTATACGTACATAAATATAAAAATAATACATAACTTCAGTCACATTCATTTATCATCATAATATCGTTAGATAAGCTAGTTTTCATTTCTTACGAGCTAGAACTGTAAGAATGAGAAAAACAAGGGCAGTTGATAGGCAGGTATTGTAGTACAACAGCTTAGTAGATTTTCTTCCTATTTTATTATGAACTAGCGACCCGCCCATGATTCGCACGGCTGCAACCATAGATATCCGTGCATATGGGTGCAACAACATACATAGTACATTAATGGAGTCGCGTAGAGAGCGGTCTTAGGAGACTGTCCTGAATTTTTGAGGCATTTTGATTTTCATTCACAGATTTTGAAAAAAAATCAGGCAGCAAGAAATTAGGCCATTGTCACAAAAACAATTTTTTATGCCAATCGATCCTGTTTCCTGTAAGGATAAAACAACTCTGACGGAACTAGAAAAGTCAGATACTCGTATCACAAAAATCTTTTTCCATACATTTCTTAGAAAAGAAACTACAACTTACCTACTTTTTTATGATACAAAATATGTTGCTTTTGATTTCCGACCTTCGCGAAGAGAATGACCTCAAATGATTTATAACTTTCAGACCGGTATCATAGGAAACGTTAAAAAAGCCTGTCCGTTACAAAAGTCAGAAATCGTAAAAGACCTTTGTATGGGAAAAGCTTTTCAAAACACCATTTTCTTGTAGCGACAGCTGATATGGCCTTTACTACCCCAACTCAAAAATCCACCCCATAAATAGTTCTTAACTACACAATGCATTTAGTTTGATGCAGTTTTCACCCCTATTTAGATAATTTATTCCGGATGGTTTTAAAATGGGCTTATTATATTAATATTGAACACAAAATATGTAGATAGTGCAGATACGATAACCCACTTTGTTTTATAGGTAAGTATTATTTATATAAAAAAGTGTTTTTAACTCCACACATCAATCAATTTACAAAAAAAATGTAGGAAACAAGTTTTCATTTAGTAAAAAATCGCTTCAGAAACTTCGTCTATCTAAGTAAGTAAGTAGTGGTTATATTTTTGTCGCTGATTGTACAGTAGGAGCTTAGATTTTGTCATACGGCCATTGATTACATCACGCTTGTATATCCCGAAGGGTAGGGCAGAGGTGTAGTACACCCACATTTCGCCCGTAAGTCCCATGTAACAAGGGCGAGCGTATTGCCATCAACCGGGCACTAATCCAGATTCTGGGCTGCTACAGAGCAATTCCAGATGGAGAAATCGAATCGAACTCGCAGGACCTCATGCTCAGAAAAAATATCAGTCAGTCAATTAATTCCTCTGCTAAGTGCCATATATTTTTGATATGCTTTGCTGTTTACTTATTTCACATTACTTAAATTGTATTGTTTAAAACCTGACCTTTTGAACCGCCTACCAGTGGGGTCTAGGTCAATCACAACTATCTCTGTAAAACGATAATTTTCAGATTTTACAAAATTATGGTGAAATTTTTAACAACTAGGAGTACCTATAATGTCATAATTATACCAGCTGCTAAAATAAACAACCTTATAGATGAAAGTGGGGACCTAATAATGTGTCAAATAAATTTTAAACAATCGACAATTATTTAGACTACTTTCTAACATTTTGGGGATTATTGGAATAGGTACTTTTATGATAAAAAAATAATATTATTTTGCTACCTAAAACGTCTATGTAAAAGCCAAGGATTGACGGCAGAATGTGCCCTCGAGCACGTCACTTGATGCGGCGTCAATAGGAGGGCGGCGCGTGAGCACCATCTCGTTGCGAAAGGTATGTGAACCATCGAAAGTGCCCCCTCCCCCGGATATGGAGCGCACAACTCTTATAAACACAGGTGGCGCCTGGGCACTGGACATTACCTATCTAGCTGCGCCCAATCGCATACCCAGGATGTGTGACAAAACGGTAGGTGCTCGTGACACGCTATTGTGAGGATCATCTCTGATCAGCATAGTGACCTGGTGATATTAACAAAGTGCATTCCTGATAAGATATCAGTATCTTAAGGACGATAATAGTGCTAATAAAGTGTGAATTTTTCAACCTTTATCACAAATTAATATATAAGTAATCAATTGTAACGTATGCACTTTATAATAGGATCGTAATTTGTGTGTGCAGGTACTTCGGTCTCTGGTGGTAGCGGTGGTGGTGGCATGTGCGGTCGCGAGGCCAGAGCCTCCGACGTCGTACGGCGCACCCGCCCCATCCTACAGTGCCCCCTCATCGTCGTACGGAGCTCCCTCATCATCGTACGGAGCCCCAGCGCCGCAGTACGGACCCCCCCAGCAGCCCATAGTGCACAAGCATGTGTACGTGCATGTCCCTCCTCCAGACAATGACATCGCAGCACCCCGCAAGCCCATCTGGGTGCCTCCTCCTCAGAAACACTACAAGATTGTGTTCATCAAGGCACCGACTCCACCCACCCCCACTGCGCCTGTCATTCCTGTGCAGCCTCAGAACGAGGAGAAGACTCTTGTCTACGTGCTGGTGAAGAAACCCGAGGAGCAGCCCGATGTCGTGATCCCGACACCCGCGCCCACGCAGCCCTCAAAACCAGAAGTTTATTTCATCAGATACAAGACACAGGTAAGATAAGGGGTGGCTATGTTAATACGTTCATTAATTCATTTAATTAGGTGTAAGTACGTTCTATTCTCAATTTTCCATTCTTTATCCATCCTTCAAGCCTTGATTAAAAGCTTAACATTTTATTTTAATTCCATCATGTTTAGAAACTAGGAAAGCATAAAAATTTATAATTTAAAATAATAATTATTTTGGTCGATCTTGCAATATCGTTATTGTAGTAGATAATGATGGCAATATAATATAACTTTTTCCACTCGGATAGTCGGATATTTTATAATGATTGTGATGTCTAGGCAATGTTTTGATGCTGATGCGGATGATTTTGATTCATCGTAGCCAGTCGACTATCATACAACTGAAACACTGTCTATGTGATAATTATTCATTCAACAAATATTATCAAATAGAGATGTCAAAGGTCAATTAGAAAATAAAATTAGTATCGTACTCAATATCTTAAAAATAAATAAAACTTCCAATAAGAATTTAATTTTTTGCCTCGTAAATTAATTGCCTCGGTAAATAATCGTCCCTAATTTAGCACCATAACTTTTCGCCATAGACGCTATAGTGAAACGGCAAAAGAGTAGGTACATTCGTAATGAATTTCACGGATCTTGACTTTTGATTATTACTTCGTTTATAACGTCGTCATGTGTCATGGTGTTGGCTCGAGGATGCGTCCGCGCTTTAACTCGTGAAAGTGCGCGTAAACATTTCCTACAACATCTAGGAAGTATCATAATATGCCATATCGCATTAAGCTTTGTGCAGACCAGCGCGACTTGTCGCGCTTCGCGACACCGGTTATTGTTATACCGTGAAGTTTTCTTAGAAATTGTATTGTTCGTGTCGCGCTGGTCTGCAAAAGCCTTTATCTGCAAGACCTAGCGTGCTCGGCACTCAGGGTACACCTGCTATCATCATTACATTAACGCAACCGAGGATGCCACTGTACTCCGACAACCCGTAGTTTCTATGTAACGCAATGTCTCTCGCAATAAGTGGGTAGGTAGATTTTTTGTATCATTATCGCCCGGTGGGTAACCCTCTTCTAGAAATGTCACCAGGAGGTTGCGTCACATTGGAGCTAGATTTATATATCTAGGCCCCATAATTATCTACTACGTCATCGACGTCACTCAAGTAAATATGATAAATTCATATTTACTTGTATGGTGATGGTGAGTGATTAATTTGTGCATTTATAAAGTACCTAGACTTTGATAATAATATTCCAAGTTATAAGAAGGTAACTCTACCTACTTATCAGTACAGGTAGAGTGCCTAGTACCCTACTACTACGGTATGTCCAAGAACGAAAAAATTCAAGGACTTGTGACATCTACCAACCCGCACTGGGCCCGCGTGGTAGATTACAGCCCACTCCCTCTCGAGGAGAGAACGCCTGTGTTCCAGCAGTGGGCATAGTATAGGCTGATTATGATTATTAACTCTACCTACTGCTGCACTATCAACACAGTATTTCAACTTTGGTACGTAGCAGGAACTCACTCCCATAATATTATAGAATTACCATTCAGACTTTTAATTTATAAAAACAATAGAATCACAAAAACATTAATGAAGATTGTTTGTTTGGGAAGTGAGTATTCTGGGCTATTTCTTTTATTACATAATGTAAATAACTCGTAATAACGCATTAAATTTCAACAAATAGCTTTATAATTGGCAGGTCGTCCGAAGATCAGAATGGAGCCACGAACGAAAGTATGCGTAGCATTATTACATGGTAACACGTAAAGGCTCCGAACACGTAACATGCAGACGTGTATGTATGTAGGTCAGTTCCAAAATTACTTAGGGTATTTATTAAATAATATTTAATATCCATTCATCTTGAAGCGCGAATTTTTTTTTAAAGGTTTCAAAATTGATTGGTTCAACTGATTAGAGATTTAAGTATGTGAAAGCTTCAAAGACTCATCACAAATAACTAATCAAAAGTCATGGTTCTCGTGCCTTGTAACTATGGATATCAAGTTTTAAGGTTAAAGGTATGCAGGCAAAAAAAGTGCCTGGTTACGAGTTTGAAAATGTATTGCAAATAATAAGTATTTCTATAATAAAACCTATCAACCGCTTTATTTCAGTAAATAAGATAATTCGGCAGACTCCAGTCATGCTAACGATTAATCTGGGAATATTTCAGCTTTTAAAACGCGCTCATCTTGTACTTACGTTAAGGTTTAAAAAACACTGTTGTAAAATAGTATTAAAATATTTGACAGGTAGGTAATTATATTGTGTAATTTTTTATAAAAGTCAAGATTCCTTTCACCTGATGACCAACATAGACCAACCTGTGAAAATATTTAACCTTCAGTGCAATCAATTCGTCTATTAGATCCAAAGTGCATCTTCTTGCATTCTTCATTTTGTATTCATTTGGACACTGCGTCTAGATGTTTTATGCAACAGTGTTTGTTAGATTGCTGAATATCGTGTAAGTACCTATTTCCCGAAGGGGATCTGGTGAAATATGGGTGTACTTACTAGAAGTGTATTTAAAGTATACCCCTTTTGGCAGTTGGCCCCAGGGCATTGCGAAATCAGGATACCATGACCAGTGACCCAATGAGGCAGTCCTAATGGCATATCCATATCGAAACCCAAAATCTGTGAAATTGCAAGTTATGTTGTAGTGTACTTAACTAAAATATAACTTATTATTATTTTTCAGAAACAGGAAGGTTACCCGGCTGCGGCCCCCAAGCCCGAATACGGACCTCCCGCTTCCCAGCCCTCATCAGAATACGGTGCTCCTTAAGGCGATCACTCTTGACGATCACAAACCAGCTGACGATTAGTGCTCGACCTTCTTCTTTAAGCCGTCTTGTTAAAAACCTTAGTAATCACGTTATTTACGTAACTTGGTCAACTAAAGGTTTTATTGGTTAGAATTATACTAGTTACACCAAAGTAATACAACCTCGATGGTCTACCCCCGTCTCCACACGGATATAGTGTGATGGTAGACTCTGCATGCAGATGGCGTTTGAGGCTGCTTAGTTTTGTCTGTTTTTGAAATAGCAACGGCATTTTCGCTTCTTATTGAGTTGTTTCGTTATAATCTGAAGCGATCATGACTTTTTTGTATTCTGAAGATTTATGGGCTTACATGGCATTGAGATCATTATAGATTAATTAGAATAATTACCATTTCCGACAGTGCCTTTGCTGTGATATTAAAAAGGTAACGTATGGAACCTTATAATAATCTAGAGAAGTCGGAAGTCGGCCGAGCACTTTGAGGGCAGCATGCTGGCGTTTCGCCAAAACGTACTGCAACTTGTATTATTACATCAAATTGATGTGAATGTTTGTAAATATATTATTTTTATATGATTAAAATGTTTTATAATAATTATATTCTTGTTTTATTATTAAAACTAGAACCCTAAAAAACATAAGCTGTTGTATTATTATTGATGTTATGCGAAGAGATCAATAATTTTTTTGGGGATCGGTATCTTGGGGTGTTTTGAAGAAGCCTTGGTACTTCATTCATTTTTGGAGCATCAAAAGATTCTTAATTTTTCATGCATATTTCAGCCCATCGATGTTACAAAGGATTATCATGAAAATCAAATGACTAAAATCATTTTCTTTAAAGCGATAATTATTTAGTAAGGTCATATTCAATACTAGGTGCCTATATACCGTTTATGAATAAGTTGTATGTACTCATTTTGCATGAACGATTGCAGACTATAACCTGCCATAGTCTCAGTTAACGTAGGCTCTTCATGGATTGTTGCCTGGCTATCAGTTCAGTTATATACTCCTAGATTAGTTAATAGTTTTCTAATAATACGCTCTTACGAAAGAAAAGGTTTTCCATATTATGTATTCTGTAGTGATTATGACTTCTCATGAAAATGTCTGCGCGTCCGTTGCGAAAGGTGTTAACGAATGTCCAACAGGGACCCTGATTAGTAACGCGCTAAAAGCGAAAACATGTGAATTATATTGAAAATAGTTTATATAGTAGAGTAGGTAAGTATAGAGTTACTTCATATTCTAAGGTCACGTAATACGACTTTTTTTGCAAGTAAATGTGTTAGTAATATAGAGAAATATGTTTAAGGTGCTGCTATTTTTTTACCTAGATTTATGTGTTAGGCATGTAACATTTTCTATTTATAAAAACCCCTGGACTTAAACTCAGATGGTAACTAAGTATATCTACAATATCTATAAGCAGGTAGGAAAGTGTTTCAGCTTATCTTCTAAATGTCTAAAAACCTTTGTGTTCACCTACCGCCATGTAAAAATACGAGTGTCGAATGCCGCGAGCGGAACTCGAACCCCCGAGCTCTGACAAACCGTGCCGTTGTTGCTCTGACCACTGGCATCTTGTGTAGGTAGGCCAAAGTTCTGTAAAGTGAAAGAAAGACGGAAATCCATTGCCGACAACTTTGGAATGGATGGTGCTTCATTTTCAAGTAGGTACTTCTCTGCATGGTTTTATTTCTAGTATTAGTTAACCAATGAGATGTGCGAGTTAGGTTTTATTTGAAAGTGTTAAACAGGAAAGATTTATGAAAACAAAATGTAAATACGGTTTGTTTATTAAGCTCTCAAAGATACCATTCGAAAATAAATTATAAGCAATATATAAAATAACATTACATAACATTATGCCTTGTTTCCCCGAAAGGCTAGGCAGAGGTGTACACCCACATTTCACCAGTTATGTTTAAGTTACATGTAGGTAATAGGGGGCCAGCCTATTGCCATCAACCGGGCACAATTCCAGACTAAGAAATTCCAGACAGAAAAACCCAATAACACTTTGCCCGTCCCGGCAATCGAATCCATGACCTCATGTTCTACAGTAGCACTTGCGACCACTAGACCAACGAGGCAGTTACGAATACATAGAATGATTGGACAAAATATGAGAGCCTATGAAATAGAAAAACAAAACGAGCGAGTCTTACAGTAGTCGCATAATGATTTGTAACATCTGACACCTTGGTGATAAGCAACATATAAAGGGGGGGGTCTCGTCAAGGTCGTTTCTGACCGCCAACTCTAGCACCAAGCCAAATCTAATCAAATAGCTCGCGGTTCCCCGGGATTATGGTATACACTTCTGCCCCTTTTTACGAAATCACTCCCACAGATTTCCCCACAGAGTGCATTATGAGTATGACTTCCCATTCCACAGATTGTAGGAAAGCAAAAGAAAAGATGTTACACATCAAAAACTGCAAGATGTTTAAGATGGTTTTATAAATCTGAAAAGGGCCCAAGTACACACCCCCACGCCCGCGTGCCCTGAGGCATTCCAAACGTGGGAATGTTTACAATGTCGATTTCTTCACACAGAAGGTAACCCGCTGCTTCCTGGCTTTGTTTGAACTTGAAGAATGTTCACAATTATGTAAATTGATAATTTCCAATAAAAGGTGTTGCCTAACATTCTAAACTGGAAAACCAGTCAACCGAGTGTCAGGTTCTGATAGCAGTCGTTCCCTGTAAAAGACTGATATGATATGCAGCTGCAGCTAAACGATTGGGGACCAAAAGTTACGACGTCATGATTGTTTTGAGACGTTACACTTTTTCGCGTTGTTCCATTTATGTGACCACGAAACATTACACTTTGTGCAAGATTCAGAGACACATTAACGTATGTGGGTAGATTATGATGTAATGTGAACAATCACTAGGTCTCTTGAATGTACACAATAGTAAGAAACGTCTCACGACTCTATTATATGTCAGCAATTTTACATTTTCACTTTCACGGGTGGTATGAATGTGGTCAATGGACGCTTCCGTAAACTAGGATTGTCTTCAAAACAATATAGAGTGAGTATCTAATCTATGTCATGCACGCTGCACTATCAAACTGGTTTCATTGTACGTGGTTCTTTACTCACGTCGGGTAGACCGTAGCAGTTACTCATCCTTTTCATTGTTTCGACTAATGGCCATGGTGTTGTGTAACAATGATATCATATATTATGTGGTTCCCGTAATATTACGTGGTTGCTTGGCTGCTTGCTACCGAAGAATGCTACATTAATATGCCTTACTCATACGTGTGGTTTTATTACTGCTGGAATTGGTATGGAGTTCTACTTTCCACTGTTTAAAAATATAAAACTTCAATAAAAAATCTAATAGCCACTGTCATGATGGTATGATGTTACTTCTAATCTCACTAAACGTTGGAAATCTAATTTACAGTTAAAAGATAGATACTTATCTTGAATATTTTATGACATAACTAGCATTGCATTACGATTTAATGAGCGTAAAGATTTTGTAAGTCATATTCATATCATAATCTAGAGATGATGGCTGCATTTTTTTTCTTATTGCGTGATAGGTTACCTACTTTACTTACAGTGCTTCGGTAAAAAGAATGAGCTGGAAGAAACTGTGTTTTTACGTCAGGCTATGCTAAGAAAGTGCATCTTGGCTGCAAAGGCTGTTTCTCGAATATTTTAAAAAGCAGCAGGCACTCGAATATTCGTGCCAGCATGTAGGTTAACCTATACCTAAGCCAAACGCGTAGGTAGTACTCAAACATTTCCCGAAAAATATGTTCGGCCGATATTAGGATTAGCTACAACAACAATCTTATTTATTCCAAGTTTTATTATAATAATTTTTCCCGCTTCTGGCATGACTAGATTGGTCTAGAATCGTTATTTTTGTACAGAATGTTCGAAAGATCATTGGACGCCGCTTTAGTTTATTTTGGTCTCAAATAGCTTTGGTGTTGTCGGCACCAGCTGCAGTATTCACAGATATTGAAAGGAGACTGGACGCATTTAATTAATAACAATTAGGTACTTACATAATTATTATAGTTTATAAAAGATACCAGATAATTTTGAAAACAATGTCACTAAAAATTGAGTCTGAAACGAAAGTAGATTCGGAACCGTGTGTGCTGACTTGGGGCAACAAATTATTTGTTGGAACTGAAGATGGATCTATTAAAGTAAGTAAATACCTACTTAAGAGACAATATAAAAACTTATCTACCTTTCATACTGCCTGCTGAACTGAGTAACCTGGATATGGGTAATCTACTTTATGTCTTTATCCCTATTGAACAAATCTAAAATTATAAAACAGTTAAGTTCTCAATTACCTAAACAATAATTTATTGAATAAGAGAATACTTAATTTTTAAGTCATTTGATGGAAAATTGACACCAAAAGAAACCTGGGCTGCGCATGGAGTGCAACCGTTTGCGTTAGCTACTGATGGAGAGACCTTATACTCATCGTCAAATGATGGAGGGATCCGAGTTTGGTCCATGACGGGAGACAAAATCGCTGAATTACCATCTACAGGAGCCGATGTGGGCGCTTTACAAGTGTACGACAAACAGGTTTATGCCGGCGATGAAGGTGGAAACGTAAGTAGAAGATAAAGAAGTAATTCCGATTTCATAGAAGCTTTCTATCGAATAGACAATAGGCACATAGCCGCTGAATAAGCAAAATTATGATAGTTAGCAAGATAGCACTGAGCAGTGTAGTCATTAGTTAGGCATCTACCTCAAAACTGTTTTTTTACATTGCTATACCCATGACATTTGTAAAGTTTCGCTAGCTAATTTAAAAAGACCATGTAACCTTGATAAATGCTTTATTAAAATCTGAAAGTAGGTACCACCATATCAAAATTATTATTATTGTTTTCAGATTATGGTTTATGAAAACAACGCGATTAAAGCTACGTACAATGTTTTGGAAGAAGTGAAAGATTTGTGCTTCAGTCCTCCATTCCTATTCACAGTTCGAGATCTCTACATTACTGCCACTGAAATAAAGCCAGGTAAACATTTTTTTTATAAATAAGTACCTTGGTACAGTCTACCTAGTAGTTAGGTAGGTGCATTACTTTAATACCTACATATTGCAATGGTACCTAATGCGTGTACAGTTGACGCGATATAAGCACCTAGGATATGTGATAGACTGGTAGGTATGTACAGTCTCCAAAAGATTTAAGTATCCAGTTTTGTAGGGCACACCAGTACAAAACTGGATACTTAACTCTTTTGGAGATTGTACCTACGCTACAGTATTTATCAGTTTGGTGTAAGTATTTTTTTACATTCTGCCGTCCTGTGCTTTCTATAAGCAGTAAGCACCTACTTGTTTTTGTTTTATGAATTTTTTTTCAATAGCAAAGTCACACCAAAGCAGCTTAAAAATTAAAATGCTGGTAGCGCAGGCGCTTATGACTTCAGTGTCCTCTTTTGTCTGTTTAGATAAGTCTAATAACATATCAATTCAGGTAGGTAAGTACTTACTTAAAAATTTAAGAAAATTAAATATTAGGTAGGTAGGTACTAACGTATTATGAGTGGAAATACGAAGCTATACCATATACTTCCTTCTTTGCTCCAGATTTGTTTAGCCTAATTTTAGGCCTGGTACGGGAGCAGATAATAAACACAGTAGGCTCTGCCTAATTGATAATAAATACAGTAGGCTTTGCCAAATCCATTGTCAGACTTCAATGCCTTCAGGTTTTTTAAGTTCTCGATATTTTCTCATTTCAGAGGAATCGAAGACCCGCTTCATGACGCGACACACGATGGAAGGTCGAGCACCATTGCGGAAGTCTGGGAATCGACTTCTATTCATGTCTAGGGATGGCAATAGCTTGCGGTTACATGACGGTTCCATCGATACTAGTTTCAAATCACTTCATGAAATCAAGGTGACAAAGTCGGGTTAACTTTCTTTTTCTGAAACGTTTTTTTGATTTACCGTTACGGATACTTTTGCACTTTTCGGCACCGATGCATGCAGTTTTGAATATGTGTCATCTGCGCCATTTTAAATTGTAAACTGAAAAAACAGGTTTTGTTGTTAGTTCTTCTTTGGGAACTTCTTTTCCTACCTAATAATAGGTCTACACACGTCACATTTTCATATTTGCACAACACGTCATCTACTTTTTTTTTTATACGTTCTTCAAAGGAACTCAAATTCAATATATTTTATTTTCAGTGCCCATGTAGGTAGGTATCGGTAAGTGTATTATCTAAGGGCCCTAACTTCGAACAAGTAAAATGAAAAATATATTACATCTTTTTCAATACTTATAGACATACATAGGACGCCAGGCGAAGTTAGGGCAGTTGAACCGTCAACTGCCCTAACTTCGCCTGGTGTCCTTTGTTTGTCTGACCTACATGCATGGACACTTATGAAACGTCAGAAGCTACGTGCACGGTAGGTAGCTTTCTATAAAGAAGAGCATTCAAGAAACTCCACGGTTATCTATTCTTTCAAAAATAAATTGGATTTTACAATGTACCTTTTATAAAAATAATATAAAAGCAAAATCATCGTAATTTGGGAGCATATAATAGATATTTACATAATATGCTGGTAATGCGGTACCAGCAGGCAGCTACAAATGTGCAGCAGAGGGAATTATTGCCAAACATCCTTGTCATCAACGTAGTCTTTATTACACGACTGCTCAAAAAGGAGTTAAATTTTGTTCAGGTGGTTCAGGGTTCATGTGTTTTTTGTAATAATAAGCTTTTTGCGATAGGTACAACCCGGAACCGTTTCTGGCTTATCCCATAAATAGAAATAAGGTACCTTCTCTAACTAGCTGGGTAGATATGGTAGTACCCAATGAGCATGGGCGTACCCAGGGGGGGGGCAGGGGAGGGCAGCTGCCCCCCCTGAATTTTGTATGCCTAAGTACTGTTGTCAATAAAAGTTATGTTACAGTACAGTCATGTTAAAACTTTATTATGAATCAATTTGTAGAAAAAACCGCGCTGCGCGGCTTTTTTATGTTATTGGTTTTTTGTTGTTGCCGTTTTATCACGCATAACCAACTTTTAAAAAAGCGGAGGTTCTATGTTCGGCTGTTTTTTTTTGTTTACTATGTACTTGAATAATTTCGTCAATTTTGGACGAAATTTAAAACTTCTTTTAGGTATGATTAGAAAAAAAACAAAACAATTATCGATGAATACACTTACTTATATACTTAATAAAAAATTAGAATAGGTCCAGCCGAACATAGAACCTCCTCCTTTTTTGAAGTCGTCGGTTAAAAATACGCCAACGCAGCAGCAATATCAAACTATGTAAAACATTAGCGGAGGGTAATTTCAGATTTGCCCCCCCCTGGGCTAAAAGCTGGATACGCCCATGCCAATGAGGTTTGTATAACCTCATTGGTAGTACCGTAGTACCTATGATAGTAGGTAGATAACATCCATGTAATATTTTTAGGTGAGTGACATGATTGTAACGACTTTGTCGACAAGTGGGGACCACGTGTGGACTGGCGGTTGGGATGGCTTCGTGCGGCGGTGGAAGATAGCTGGCGAAAAACTAGAACCCGCTGGAGACATCAATCTTGGTGGTTGTATAAATTCACTAGTTGCTACTGGTGACACCGCTTACGCAGCTGTGACTGGCGGGAAAATAGTTCATGTATCCGCTGTATAAGATTTAGAACACTCAGGGTGAAAAGACCCATCACATAGCCGTTATCAACGCATTCTGTACCTACATCAACATTGAGTAAAACTGTTTTGCTGGGAAACAATTTTATATTGGCAGTGTATAGAGTGCCACCATTGGCACTCTATCCCTATCGGATAAAGTGCCACTACAGGCACCCTAGTAACACCGCCTCGGCCCGGCTCAAGTGCCGCAAGCATTGGATTGTCATTGTCACTGTCACTAAGTCACGTCACTTGGTATTTTGTTTGATTGTCGAGGTTAGATCGCTGTAAAACACCACATTCCCAAAACATTACATTCTCTTGTGCCTAAACGGACCCTGGCACTTCGCCGGCCGCTACCGCGGCACCGCTCGCTACGCTCGCTCGGCTCGTGCGTTGTGTGGTCACAGTTCTAACCTAACCTAACCTAAATAACAAGTGACAGTGACAATGCAACGCTCACGGCACCCTAGCCGGGCCGAGGCAGTGACACTAGAGTGCCACAAGAAACTCGCGGCACTCTATACACTTCGTTTTATATTTGACAATAATCTCCGTTCAAAGTTTACGGCAGCGCGCCGCGCAGTGTAACGCATGCAATCATTGAGATCAATGTAAACTAGAGAAGACACCGTGAACAAAAAATGTGTCCCTCGGATATCGTTTGACAACTGCAGTGCATGCGCGGTGCAAGGAGATTCTCATAGAGTATCCGTACCCGCAGATGAGACACAGTCTACTTCTTCTGCCTACTTGATAACTAATTTACCACAGCGCTAGATTTGCTGCGGAAGTGTAGGTATTTATTCTCGGCAAAAAGGTCTTAACTGCGGCGCGATCGCCGCAGTTGAACGAGACAAAGTAGGAATTTACGGTGTCTTCTCTAGTACGTTAGTACTTATATCTCGATGCATGCAATACATTGTGCTTAAATATAAGAATGGAATAGAATAAATAGAATATTTTTATTTCGGACAGAGTCCAAGTAGGTACCTAGTAGGAACAGGCACGGATTAACATAAAATTAAAATTCAGCGTGGAGCTGCATCTACCTCCGCAACATCGGGGAATCACACCGATCCGCTGGGTGCATGCGCCGGTACCTACAGAAGCTGTGGGTATAAAAAAGCGGGTAGATTTTTTTGTAAACCCAAAAAGAAAAACCATTACATAAGATAAATCATTTTAGTGTTTTTATGAATGCCGGTTTGTAGTTTAATAAATAAAGAATCAGTGGAAGCAAAAGATTTTGATTAATTTAAATTACCTAATAACTACAGCAGTTTTTCCTTATAGCCAACTCCCACGGTGCGCCATATCGCGCACGCGCACCAGCCCGCACGAGGACGCACCGCCACGCACGCGTTCAATGCGCGTCTGCGCTACCACGCACGCTAGGTTTCCCACGGTGCTTCGTGCGCGTGCGTCCGCGATATGGCGCACCGTGGGAGTTGGCTATTAGGGACGACGACTTACGCAACCCCACCTTACCTATATATGTACAGGGTGGCAGGGACATCAACGCGAAGCCTGTTACCATGGATTCAGTACATGATTCTGAACCCCCCAGCGTTGAAATTTTTCGTCAGTTTAACACTCTCACCGCCATGTGGTACGCCGGCCGCCCACAAAAATTATAGTGCAGCAAGCTATTGTTGATTTTTGAACTTGTTTCGGCAGGCCATGTGGGCGGCCGGCGCCCCACAAATTTCGCGGCAAAACTTTTGCATATTTGTCCGTTTTTAACTGTCAATATTCAATCAGGCAGGCCATCAGTGTAATTAGGTCAGATGGTCGCGCGCCGCCCACGTAGCCTGCTGGTAAAGGGTTTTCGCGTATTTTTTCTTACGCGCACTTAACATTTCGGATTCCGAAACCGATCCAGATTATTAACGTCAGCACAAGGTTCATCGCAATCGAATTGATCGTCGAAGATGCATTCATTGTTACGAAAGGTACCGAATTCAGGGTCTGCCAGTCGATTCATCCAGGAACAAGATGAATAAAGTAAGCTCTGTCTGAAATGCCCAACACAACCTATTTTTTTTATAGTGTTTGTACGGAATGCTATTATGCTACGCAGATATTCACATAAAATAATATTTTTTTGTTTGATGTATCCTAGGGATGCCCGATCTGAATCGATCTTCTAGAAGATCGATTCTCGGCAATGCGATCTGTCGATTTTTTGAATCGATTCAACAGGATGCGATCTCCGCTCAGATCGAATCGTATGCCTGGCAGATCGTATGAAAAAATCGTAGGTATCAATAAAAAACGAAAATGATACAACTATAATGATGTTTATGATCTTTGCCAACACTAGCATTTTGGCGGGGACAGAATAATACAACAAAGTAAGATTACACTTACCTTCCTTCATAGAAATTAGCGCGGCGTATGAAATATGAAATGAGGGTATGTGTAATATTTTGTTTATTTTATTCCGCTGTGTCTGTTGATGTTCTGAGAACACCATTCTCTAAGTTGTTTTGATTTCATTGAACATATTACTACGATACGATACGAAGTGTTCTATTTTGTGAGTGTGACATATTATTTAATACTGTTTTAATATGGCTCCGCCAATAAAATCAAGCGTTTGGAGGTTTTTTATTAAATCTGACACCGGTGGACAGTGCAAATTATGTAAACAGAATGTTAAAACAAAAGGAAATACTACGAATTTAACAAAATACGTTTAAATAAAAATAAAAAACTTTGCATGCGTAATGAGATCGATTCAATGCAATACGATTCAGATCGTGGATCGATTCACGAGGTTACGATCCATTACGATCCAAAAGATCGATTCAAAGCAAAAGATCGGGCATCCCTAATATCCACAATTTGAATGTTTTTAAAGTAAGCAGAATTAATTTTTTTGAGTCAAATATTAATAAAATTTATTAATATTTGACTCAAAAAAACTAGTTTCCAAAGAAGACATTTAATGTCTTTGTAGCGGTTAGACCGCCACATACAAAAATTACGAAACAAAAAGACATGACGTCACACAATTCCTACATCTCGCAGTTAGAGTTTACTGAGCGAATAACATAGATAAGACTATCCGAAATCAACATATGGGCAGTTGCCCGCCAGACATAACAGCCCGTCTGGTTGGAGGATCCTCCCTTTTCTATGGTGGATGAGTGAACTTTACACCCTGTTCCTCATTCTCCTAAATTGGTGACCCCGGGTATGAACGTCAACGCAGCCTTCGTGCAACAACTTCAGCGTGACGTCATCATCATCACTCCCGCAAGCTTTCCTGAGGCAAGTCACACAGCCAGCCAGCACCCACGGCTTTAACGGGTATCCTGACCACCAGCATGCAGCGAACGCGCATTCCTGGTCATCACCCTCAACCACAACCCGGCGCTGTACCACATCCGACTCACTGGATGACGACGCACCGCCACCCCGACTCACTGGGGAATCACCGCAGACAGTTCCGACTCACCGTGAACTATGCGGCACCCGGTTCCGACTCACTGGAACCACAGCTGGCACTGTGAAGCATCGCAAGATCCAAGACTCAGCCCACTATCGACCTCCGGTCTCCGGAGGGGAGTGATGTAGCGGTTAGACCGCCACATACAAAAATTACGAAACAAAAAGACATGACGTCACACAATTCCTACATCTCGCAGTTAGAGTTTACTGAGCGAATAACATAGATAAGACTATCCGAAATCAACATATGGGCAGTTGCCCGCCAGACATAACAGCCCGTCTGGTTGGAGGATCCTCCCTTTTCTATGGTGGATGAGTGAACTTTACACCCTGTTCCTCATTCTCCTAAATCTTCTTTGGAAACTAGTTTTTGTTAATCCATTACCAACTGAACGGTCATGGCAAAAGAGTCCGATTTTTCTCGTCTTTTTTTTCATGGGTAGGTTTTTGAATACACTATTCGATACAGTTGTTTTTGACTCCATATCGGGCAAGCCAAAGCCATAAAATCGATATGAATTCGTCGGGTCACAGCGGACCACACGGCGTGCAGATAAAGATTACAGCGTGTCCTGCCAACGTGCCACGTGGCGTGCTGCAAAAGTTTTCGTAAATTAAGCGTGGCCAGTTGCGAAAGAAATGGGGTGGGCGGCGCGCCGCCCACGGCCCACATGGCCTGCTGCTTTGGAAAACTGTATAAATGCGTGGCGGTGAGAGTGTTAAAAAAAAATCAGCTGTTCCATACATTTTGACCGCGTAGGTATTGCACTTTTCTATGAAACAGCAGATTTTTTTTAAAATAACCGACGAAAAATTTCAACTCAGGGGGGTTCAGAATCATGTACTGAATCCATGGTAACCAGCTTCGCGTCGATGTCCCTGCCACCCTGTATATATATAGGTACATATAGCATAGGTACATATACCTACTAGGATTGTGACCCTGATATTCTTGAAAACGATGATTGTTTACTATCCTATCTGATCTAGTTCTAGGTATTTCAAACACAATAATATAATTTGTTTCCTTTACCTAAGCCATGTCAAGTACCAACTCTCACGGCTTTACCCTGACTGACATTTTCTTGTATAAATATTCTTGTTCAGGTTACACCATCTAACGAGCTTCGAAGAAATCCAAAATATTATATTTTGTTTGACTGCTCGTTGGTACGAGACGAGTAGATATCATCTCGGGCGCGCCGAATGTAGCGCAGTCTTACTTTTGCTAGTTTTTAACAATTTAAACATTTATTTATTTACTTGAATAATATAATATATATACAAATTTATAATGTGAAGACATTTGTGGTGACACACGGACAGACAGACGGACAAGAGAGTGATCACTCTCTTGTCCGTCTGTCTGTCCGTGTGTCACCACCGGTTTTCTCAGGATCGCGTGGACCCAGCAAGTTGAAATTGATACCAGATACTGAGGTCTATAGTTCCTATTAGGTGTATAAAAATCAAGGTCCTGAGTCAACACGATAAAAAGATATGGGCAAATTCAAACTTTTGCTTTTAACCAAAATTGACAATTCTAGGTCAACCGGAAGTATCCTATAGTTTTTGGGTCGAAAACCTATATGGTAGTTCTCGTTGACCTAGAATCACAAAATTTCGCAAAAAGCAAGAACAATTCCAAAAAATAAAAAAAGTTGAAAATTAAAGGGTGTACCCCATCCATACTAGTACTCTGACTTATATGGGCGCTCATACAATTTAGAGATGTCACTCAGGATGGCTGGACAAATCTTCAAAATAGCTCGCATTTAAGTAGGTCAACAGGGCACATATGTGACGGCTAAACACCCTTATCTCAGAATCTTAGATACCTAATCGATCGAAAACGTGTCCAGCCAGCTTGAAAAACCACTTTTCGTTGGTCTCTCAATCTCGGTAACGGAAGTGATTTTGACGACTTTTTGCATATCAACGGGCGTCACATAAATTTGTGACAGGCATGGAGCTAAAAGTTTTGAGATACGTACAGTGGTTTAGTAGAAAAATGCAAAAATCTGTGTCCAGCCATCTTGAATTTACGTATAAAACTTTTGGCTGGCACTTACGAATCTCAATAACGGTAGCGTTTTCGAATATGACCCCTTTACTAATATTTAGTGACGCAATTTGTGACAGTAATAACGTTTGATTTATGGCGGCACATGTAAGGGTTTACGAGAAATCAATAAAAACTAATGTCCAGCCAACCTGAAGTTCAAGATGGCTGGACACCTGTATCTCCGCTGCCTGATGATCTACGACCTTCAAAATGTGTTCAAAATTTTGTGACGGGGACGATAATGATAACCTGAATTTGTGACGGAGAAACTTTGCGTAGTTTCAAAGATATTGATCATTTAAACTTTCCCATACAAACATCCACTAATATTGTGAGGTGACCATATTTTTTACTTAAATAAAGGATTTCTTTTTAATCGACTAATCTGCCGGTAGCAGCTACTGATGCTGTGATTGTTTTTGTGTAATAATTGTCTTTTATAAATAGGTATTGAAGAATATTTAAGTATATTCAGCTAGGTATTATGATTATAATGACAGTTAATTGACTCAGGCGTGACCTTGCGGAAATCCATCATAAAACACAATAGACGATGTATATCTAGTAACTTAATCCGCTTAACCGTTCTTAAAGAGTTAAAGAACCCTGTAAGAAATCGACACGTGTTTCGCCTCTCAACGAGGCATCCTCAGGACGACGATTGACCTGTTGCGAACTCGGACACGAAGTGTTATCAACGCGAGCCGAACGCAAGCACTTTGCGTTCGGCTCGCGTTGATAACACTTCGAGAACGGTAACTCTTTAAGAACGGTTAAGCGGATTAAGTTACTAGATATACATCGTCTATTGTGTTTTTTGATTATAATGACGACCACCGACTTCATTTGCGCTTCAAGCACTTAGGGCGGTGGTAAAAACAACGTTGTGGTACAAGGCGACGGTTACTGAAGTGCAAATGGAGTTGATCGTCGTCATTTGAAACGCTGTATAAGTACAAATAAATAAATGTGATTTTATTTACAGCAAACATTATTTTTTCATTTAAATACCTTAGAGCATTAGTTATCCTGACACATTAACTACCATGTACTTACCGTGAAAAACACCAATACCTACCTACTAAAAGGAGTAGATATCTGCACGTACATAATCAATAACATAAAAAAATTACCCCCCTTCCTCACTTCTGTCTTCTATTGATTGAAATATCTACAGTTGTTCTTATTAGTATCACCAATACACGGATTTTCGTCCATTAAAGAAAACACCATAAAATATACTTAGTCCTACATAAAACCTACAATATTGGTAAGTTGGTAACCCTACTGCAGTGTTTGTATGGGAAAATTAAAATGTTCAATATCTTTGAAACTACGCAAAGTTTCTCCGTCACAAATTCAGGTTATCATTATCGTCCCCGTCACAAAATTTTGAACACATTTTGAAGGTCGTAGATCATCAGGCAGCGGAGATACAGGTGTCCAGCCATCTTGAACTTCAGGTTGGCTGGACATTAGTTTTCATTGATTTCTCGTAAACCCTTACATGTGCCGCCATAAATCAAACGTTATTACTGTCACAAATTGCGTCACTAAATATTAGTAAAGAAGTCATATTCGAAAACGCTACCGTTATTGAGATTCGAAAGTGCCAGCCAAAAGTTTTATACGTAAATTCAAGATGGCTGGACACAGATTTTTGCATTTTTCTACTAAACCACTGTACGTATCTCAAAACTTTTAGCTCCATGCCTGTCACAAATTTATGTGACGCCCGTTGATATGCAAAAAGGCGTCAAAATCACTTCCGTTACCGAGATTGAGAGACCAGTGAAAAGTGGTTTTTCAAGCTGGCTGGACACGTTTTCGATCGATTATCTAAGATTCTGTAGCGTCACAAATTCTGAGATAAGGGTGTTTAGCCGTCACATAAAGTGCCCTGTTGACCTACTTAAATGCGAGCTATTTTGAAGATTTGTCCAGCCATCCTGAGTGACATATTTAGAGGACTAGTTTCTGGGCTCAGAACTTTTAGGTACCTACCTATACGAATGAAGCTCCATATGGAACCCTCGCGGCCTCGCCGACTCGCTCTTGCTTGACGGTTTTTATTTTCTAAAATTAATGCATATTATATTGTAATTGTAAAGGAAAACTTAACCTTTAATAAGGCAGAGATACAAATGATTGAAAAAACAGGTTTTGTGTTATTATTTTATGTTTATTAGGACCCTTAGTAACATTATTTATGAAAATCTACGCATACATACGCTCAATCCTCATGTCCATTTCTACAATGGGCAATAAATGTTTGCATTATTTAAACAAATGTCCAAAATATTGTTGGCATAAATATGTTTTTGGTAACTACTTTCAAACTCAAATAGCAGCCAGGGGTTATTGTAGATTTTCGTTGAAATTAAAAAAATTGCTCAAGATATTATTTTCCATCGTATAAAGCTGTACGAGTTACAGTCAATGAAACTACAAGGGCCATCGTTGCTAAGGGCTGCCCGCAAGGGGGCGTCCTCTCACCGCTTCTATGGAACCTAGTAGTGGACAGCCTCATCAAAACACTAAATGATAAAGGTTATTTCACTGTAGGCTACGCCGATGACATAACCATAATGATAAACGGAACCCACGAAAACACCCTATGCAACCTCATGCGTCAAGCCCTGAAAATAGTAGAAGAATGGTGCAACAACCACCAGCTTTCAGTGAACCCCACAAAAACCGAATTGATTCTCTTCACAAAAAAGAGAAAACTGACGACGCTACAACTACCACGATTATTTGGAACAACCCTAAGCCTCTCAACTGAAACCAAATACCTGGGCGTCTTTTTGGATAAACAATTGAACTGGGCTAAACACACGAACTAAGTATATCACCACAAAAGCCAGCATATCCCTGTGGCAGTGCAGGCGACTGCTTGGCAGGAACTGGGGGATTAGCCCCAAGGTCACCCACTGGTTATACACCACAGTTATCCGACCAATCATTACATACGGCTCACTGGTCTGGTGGCCCAGGACAGACCTGAGTACAGCTCAAAGAGAACTCGAGAAACTGCAGCGATTCGCTTGTGTTGCAATCACTAGCAGTATGAGAACTGCACCCACTGCCGCCTTACAGGCAATGCTGGGACTGCCGCCTCTGCACCTCATCGTGCGGGAGGAGGCGAGCCTGGCTGCCTTTAGGCTCCATTTATCAGGAACCCTAAGCAAAGACTCCAGAGTTAAGCACACACGCATAAGGGAAGAAGCGATCAAACGACGACCAATGATGGCATCACCCTGTGATAAAGCCCCGAAAACGCACCACTTTCAAAGGCACTACAACATAATACTCACGGAAGAACAGTGTGACTACTCAGGCCCGAAAGAGATGAGAGTATACACCGATGGATCGAAGACCAACTCCGGCACCGGAGCAGGAGTCTTCTCACACGACTTCAACATAAATATATCCAGCCCGCTCGGAATGTTCAACACCGTCTATCAGGCAGAGTGTGTGGGCATCATACAAGCGGTCCACGCCCTAAAAGCCAGGAGAGTTGCGGACACGCAAATACGTATACTCTCCGATAGTGCCTCAGTTCTCCAATCCTTACAGAAAAAATGTATTACCTCAACGCTAACACTAGAATGTCACAATGAACTAGAACAATTAACGGTATCTAGCCGCAACACGGTGACACTACAATGGATAAAAGGACACAGTGGATCGCTAGGCAACGACGCAGCTGACGAACTGGCTAGACGAGGATCCAGCACGGCAGCCTGTGGACCCGAACCTATCGTTCCCATCCCCTTCAACCAAATACGCAGGTGGCTACAGGAGCTCACCCACACACAAGCGGAGACCTGGTGGAATTCGACACCAGGCTGCAGGCAGTCCAAGGAAGCTATGCCATTCTTGGATAGCAAGCTGACCAGGCGTTTATTACGCCTGGACAGAAATGGCCTGCGCCTGGTGACGGGGACCATCACAGGACACTGCTCGCTAAACAAACATTTCCACACGATAGGCATAACGGACAGTCCTCTGTGCAGGGCTTGCATGGAGGCCGAGGAGACCGTCGCGCACGTGCTCTTTGAATGCACAGGCGTCACCCAGATTAGAACAGAAACCCTCGGGTCACCCAGATCTTACACTGATGTTCTAAACAAACCAGGAGCTTTCATTAACTTCTGGAGGGAGGTGGGCTGGATGGAATAACCCCCCCAAACGGCCGCCATGGCCCACGTACAATGGTTCATTTGACGGACTAAGTGCGGAAACCAAACCCTATAACATAGAACATAGTTATTTTCCATAAGAGAAAAGGATATTTTTTTCTGGTCGGCCTTTTATTTTTGGGTACAAAATGAATGATGTCCTTATGCATGTTAAACAATCAAATCAGACTAATGAGCTTTACTGAAAATAAAAAGAATAGTTGTGAAGAATAATTCATTTATTTGTACAAGAATTCAAATATTTACAATAAAATTAAGTATGCTTATTCCCCGATAAAAATAAATTTCTAACTGCACAATCATTATTTTCTTTAGTCAGGTTTCAGCATCCAGCCATACTATAAAAGAGACAGAACTTTGTTGTTGATAATAAATACATTTTAAAGTTAAACATTATTGGATTGTATGGAACTTTTAAGTTAAATAAAAGAAAATGGCATAATATGTTAAAGTTTACTATCCATTAATTACATCACAAATATCTACAATGCAATCATTATAATATTTAACAAATTAAATAATGATCTCAGCACCACTGATATCTGATTCTTTGGGAAGTGTCATTAGGTTTGGGGGTATAAAGTTAGGGTCTATTGGGCGAAGTCCTGCCTTTTCACGGCGACGCAGTTCTAAAAATGCTTCTCGCTGAGCCCAATCCCTCAAATGAGTATCAGGAGCATAGGCCCAGGCAAATCCACCGAAGACCAAACACAATGTAACGGAGAAAAAGAATGAGGCGTTGTGCACATTTGTGTCCTCTTCTTTACTATTGTAGTCGAAGCCATAGCTCACCCAGTTTTTGTCTTTGTCGCTGGTAGCAGAAGGTACAGTTGCAGCGCTATCGCTATTCTTTTTCGACGTAGAAATATTACGGCTTATATGGTTCCAAACACATCTCTGTATCACAGGCATTTGACGAAGCTTTATCAGTGCAGCCATTGTTCTAGGTTTCCTCCCGTTCCTTGCTCTAATAACAATCCTGTGAGTTACTTTATCACGAGAAGTCGAGAAGGTTAAAAAATTGATTATGAAACCCGAAAGCCAGCCCAAAGTGTCATATGTTATACTGTCAATGTCAAATCATCAAATGACAATCGTCCCGTACACGATTAACCAGTACCTCTACCATGAGCGCTAGCGTATTAACCCGTTCAGTGCCGGGAGCCCTCCTGGAGGGTTCACCTAGTCGCATATGGAATACCGGGAGCCCTCGCGGTGGGCTCATTTTAAATGTTGTTTTTCTTAGCGAATACAGCTGGCATTATAAACCGTGATAATAAAATCTGATATTATAATTTATAATTTAATTACTCGTATCAATAAAAAAATTGTTCACTGTTACAAATATTCACACAAATTAACTTCGTTTTACAGTGGTTTATAATACGGTTTTAAACCTAATGCCGTAGACCGTCAGCGATTGTTAACTTTAGCGCAAACGAAATGCCGGTGACCCTCCCGGAGGGTTTACTTCCAATATGTATGGCGGCATGACGTATGAGCTCTATGAAAAGCGGGTGGAGTTGGAAGTATTGACGTAGATCAAACTGATTTCGATAATGCTCGCACCATGAGTTTTACGGAGTCTCATGGCAGGCGCTAAGGTAAGCTCGATAGATCGATATCTTTCCTCTATGATATAATGGGACAGTACATACTAATTCCATGGACAGAACTGACACTTGATTGACATTGACAGTAAACAACTAAACAGTCAGTGAAATTACAATCAAGCCACAGAGCCACACACACAGAGCATGTAACTTTGAATCAAGCAAGCAAGCAGAAAAGACTGCAGAATCCAGAGTTCAGCGTAATATAGCTAAGCATTTTGAATCGTATTTGCTTCATAAATCCGTAAAAATGGTTGTGCGTCAATATAACGAAGAATTGAAGTACCTTGAAAAAATCAATCCATATTGCTGGAGAATCAAAAAGGGTTTCCAACCAAATATGAATGTTGAAGGTGTATTTTACGTAAATTCTACTCTTGAAAAGCTAATGTTGGATGAACTGAAGAACGCATGTAGGCCGGGAATGACGGGAGGATTCCTTCCAGGCGTTAAGCAGATAGCTAATGTTGCGGCTTTGCCGGGGATCGTGGGCCGGTCTATCGGCTTGCCAGATGTACATTCGGGGTATGGATTTGCTATAGGTAAGTTCATTTATTTTTACTTGTGTAGTTTAGGTTCTTAATTTGGTTTAGAAAAGACATTCCTTTGACCTGAAAATGCTTCGTACAGAACTTTACGAACCTATTCATTAAAATAAATCAAAATACTACATACCTAAACTTTTTCCTTAATAAGTTTGTTCATCCTTATTATCTTTGCCAAGTAGGAAAATGTGAATAATTTTTGAATGTATAAAACTGTTATATCCTTAGGATGTTGTAAAGGCTATTGGTATTATGAATTGTATAAGATGCAATCCTTTAATTTTCATGGAGATATTTCAATAAATGATGCAATCTCTGCAGTTGATAATTATTAAATATAAAAATATGTTTCAGGCAATATGGCTGCTTTTGATATGGCTGACCCAAAATCAATTGTATCGCCTGGAGGAGTGGGTTTTGATATAAACTGTGGTGTACGGCTATTGAGAACCAATCTCCATGAGAAAGATGTCCAGCCCATTAAGGTAATTAATTAGGCAAAAGGTCTACACTTAATTCCTTTATCTTCTTAAACATAGCAATTAACTCTCTTTGAATTTTTATGCACAATCGAACCAGAATCCTTTATAAGCTCTAGTTTTTTTGCTGGGATCTACTGCTTATCATCAAAACAGCCCCTTTTTTACACTTAACTGAATACTGGATTAAAATTGACTAAAAATGAGTGTCCAATGAGTAAACTTTGATAATACCAATAAAATAATGTTTATTTTAATTACCAGGAACAACTTGCCCAGAGTCTATTTGATCACATACCAGTGGGTGTAGGTTCTAAGGGTATAATTCCAATGAATGCCAGGGACCTAGAAGAAGCCCTAGAAATGGGAATGGACTGGTCTCTCAGGGAAGGTTATGTCTGGGCTGAGGACAAAGAACATTGTGAGGAGTATGGACGCATGCTAAATGCTGATCCCTCTAAAGTTAGTCTTCGTGCCAAGAAGAGAGGCCTGCCGCAGTTGGGTACCCTAGGTGCTGGCAATCATTATGCTGAGATACAGGTAGTAGATGAAATCTTTGATAAATATGCTGCTGGTAAAATGGGTATTGAACGAATTGGGCAGGTCTGTGTAATGATTCATTCTGGTAGCAGAGGATTTGGCCATCAGGTAGCCACTGATGCACTTGTCCAAATGGAAAAAGCTATGAAAAGGGACCAGATTGAGACAAATGACCGCCAGCTGGCTTGTGCAAGAATTAACTCTGTAGAAGGTCAAGATTACTTGAAGGCAATGGCAGCTGCTGGTAACTTTGCATGGGTCAACAGAAGTTCAATGACATTCTTGACTCGCCAGGCATTCGCTAAACAATTCAAAATGGCACCTGATGATCTAGATATGCATGTTATATATGATGTCTCTCATAATATTGCAAAAGTTGAAGAGCATGTTGTAGATGGAAAAGTAAAGACCTTATTGGTTCATAGAAAGGTAAATTGTTTGTGTTTTAATTTTAACTATGAGCTCAATATCTTGTAACCAACCACTACTAAAATACATTCTGATCTATGAATGTAATTCCAGGGATCAACAAGGGCTTTCCCCCCACATCACCCTCTGATACCTGTGGACTACCAGCTAACAGGACAGCCAGTACTGATTGGTGGTACAATGGGTACATGCAGCTATGTACTAACTGGAACTCATCAGGGAATGACTGAAACCTTTGGATCTACCTGTCATGGAGCAGTAAGTGTTGCATTAATTATATCTGGTAATATTTATATTTTTTGGTTGTGCTGTGTAGCAAGATAAGATAATATGAGGTGAATAGATAAATTGGAATGTGTCATTTCCTAAACTCACTTTTGCTTGAATTCTTTTATGAAATTCAGGTGTTTGAAATTAATTTCTTTAGATTTTTACACTTGCTTTTATGATGTTTTCAGGGTCGAGCTTTATCTCGGGCAAAATCAAGGAGGAATATAGACTATAAAGAAGTACTCTCGAAGTTGGAAACAATGGGTATTTCTATTAGAGTAGCTTCACCAAAGTTGGTTATGGAAGAGGCTCCAGAGTCATACAAAAATGTTACAGATGTCGTTAATACATGTCATGCAGCTGGTATAAGTAAGAAGACAGTCAAGTTGCGACCTATTGCAGTTATCAAAGGCTGAAGTAATTATTGTATTGTAAATTGATTCTTGTTTATATTGCAAGATTTCCATGACTGGATCAGTAGACTGATGAAGTTATGAAATTATTTTCAATATTTATTCTTAACACGTCTCATATTTTTAATGTAAGTGAATTTACATACCTACCTTTATATGTTTAGATTTCTTGATAAAAATAAAACATACTAAATATTTATAACTGTTTATATTATTATGACAACAAATATATTAACAATTCAGCTATGAATAAATTAATACTTTACAACTAACTTTGGAGGTACACAGAATTGTTTTACTAATGACTTTGTAATGGCGTGGTGGCTCTTGAGCCTATTTATTTATTAGATAACTTTTAATTTATCTGCAATAATTACTAGAAGCGCCGTGCCGATGAAGAACAGACCGGGAGGTATGGCTGCTGTCGTACGGTCTATCTCTTCTGCAAATAAACCATTGATAGTTTTAAAGTACCTAACTAAGATTTAGTGTATAGTGGAAAACTTATACTGAATCAAGGGTGTCGCCAAGGGGGGCCTAGAGATTCAAAAACATAAAGATAAGATATAAAGCCAATTCTCAAAGTCGCCTCATGTTCCGAGCCGCCATTAAATCGGGCTGTACGCCCAGTCATAATACCTATTAGGTTTCACTTCTACTAAAGTTCTGAATAGTTTTGGGAAAAAACGACCGATAGGTCCGTTTCGAACCCATACATACATTGAAAATGGAAACTATTATTTTTCATAGTTCCTATCGGGACTACAGACTTAAAAATCAAAATGTCCACCAGCCACCAGAGTCGCACTACAATGGTAAAGCTTCATGTGCTCTTGTCTCTTGACTGTACCTTCAAATCTCAAATCATGCTTTTTCGATTCTCCATATATGAACTTGCCCCCCCCTGGGTGATAGGCTGGCGACGCCCTTGTACTGAATGTTCAAACGAAAATAAAGAATGACTTCTTTTTTAGTTCTTTGAGTAAATAATTCTGTTTCCTGACGGAAGGAGAATTTGACAAGGCTTTTAAGGTTAGGAGAAGATGCAACTAACAGGTACTAATTCCAACAAGACAACCTTTCTCATTTCTCAATCAAGTTGATATTCAATTCAAATATTTACCAGGGCAAATTTTCTCTTTCTCTTCGGCGGTTCCATCGGTAGTCCACGCCAAACATCTGCTAAGCGCCTTCTCCCATCGTACACGTTTGATATCGCGTTCTGAAATTAAACGAATGAATATCTATGTACAGAATAAAGCACCAATTAATAATTTAGCAACAAGATCTATAATTATTACCTTCGGAATTCATAGCCGGCGAAAAAGTATCTGCCGGCGGGCTGGGCGTTGACGTGGGCCACACTCGCAGTGCTCGGCCCGCTACTATAGCGGCTCCGAGCGCTGTACTTTCCATCATTAGAGGTCGAATCTGAAAAGTTAATTAGGTACATAACTAGGAATAGTATTACTAATTATGGGTGTTTTGTTACTCATAATAGAGTAAAGATTTCGTAGAGCAAAGTTTAAAAACAAGGATCAAGGATCATCATAGATACCCGGTGTCTGGGAAGAACAGATGGTTATATCGGACTCCTACCGACTAAGACCCCACTTTTTCTTCTATTACCATGAGTCGGGGGCCCAGGAGATACTTGTACATTCGCCGCAGCCCCGACTGGTATCAGCCCGCCATGCCTGACGGGCGGCATCACTAAGTGCGGCCGATCTCACGACCGCACGTCCTCCAATTAAGGCGCGCATTTTATGTGTCTTTGAGCCTTACTGCTCGAGCGACACAGCCCCAATTTCGCCGCCCGCCCAATAGGTACACCTCTGCACAAACCCTTCGGGGATTACAGGCGTGAGTGATGTTATGTGAAATTTAAAATATTATAAATTATAATTAACATACCACAGGGATTCCCAGAATGTCTGCTTGCATTTGCATTAATAGAGTGTTCTGCGCCATACCGCCGTCAGCAAGTAAACGTCCCAGCGGCGCGCAATCCTTTGCCATCGCAGTCGCCACACTATATGTTTGATGACAGACTGATTCTAAAGCTGCCCTGACTATGTGTTCTCGACGCGTGTTTCCACTTATTCCACACATTATACTACAAATAAGAATATAAACATAGTGTTGGAAATAACTGAAATAATATTAAACAGTACCAATTGTTTACGTACCCTCTAGCGTCTTTCCTCCAATAAGGAGAGTATAAACCATTAAATGCAGGTACAAAACAAATGCTTCCTTCTTCATCATCATTAACCTCTGCTGCTAACGCCTCTGTATCTTGTATATCAGTGATAAGCTCCAACCCATCGCGTAGCCACTGTAATGTGTCACCTAGATAAAATATCAATTAAGTCAATCAGCCTGTTCCAATAGGAAAGTATCTAGTACTTAATGATTATGATTGTGCGATTTACCTGCTATGGCAACAGATCCTTCTAATGCATAAACTGGTCGTGCATCTGGCCCTAGTTTATAGGCCACAGTGGTTAGAAGACCTTGATGTGAGTGGATAATGGAATCACCTGAAAATCGATTTGTTTTAGGAAATTCGTCGTCGTGAATGACGTCATGAAACTACTTATAGTGCGATGATAGAGTACATACCTGTATTGTATAATAAAAAGCATCCAGTGCCGAAAGTACATTTCACTTGACCAAATCGCATGCATCCTTGCCCAACTAGAGCTGCTTGTTGATCTCCTAGACACTGCAGTAAGTATGCTTTGTTTAAAAAAAAAATACAATTTGAAATAGTAATGCAAATACAAAGAAGCAATAAAAAAAAATTGGTTTTAGAAGTGATAAAGCTAAGAACATGAGAATCTGAGAGAACAAGTTATTTTCAGTGTGTAATAACAAAATTATAATAAAAGGCTTCCACAATCCCTAGCATAAACATAAATGTAAAATAAAAATTTGCTTGTGTGCATTGTGTATAAAAAATTGATAAATAAACCTATTTTTAATACATCAATGTAAATAAATAAACAGATTAAGAAATAATAGATAAAGTTTTGGATAAACCGTTTTACATAGATTTTTTTTTCTACAGTATACCTATAGAGTAAACAGAAATGTTTTTAAAATACAAACACAGGAAAAACATTAACCTTAAAAATAAAAACTGACCCCAGCTATTGGTACGCCAAGAAGGGATCCTGTTGAAATATAACCATATATTTCAGCAGAACTTTTAATCTTTGGAAGAATTTCAATAGGTATGTCGAAAAAACGCAGCAATCCTATATCCCATTGCAGACTCCGTAGTGACATAAGCTGTGTTCGTGACGCATTTGTGACATCTGTGACGTGAGTTCCACCGTGACTACCACCAGTAAGGTTCTGAAAAAGAATGCTTTTACAAGTATTCAAAGAATGTGTCATCATTCGCTATTTATGTCATCTCTATGTACACATCCTAAATTTATTGTGAACATGCACTTTCGAACTGCATTTTAGTTTTATACAATGTTATAAATGGACAGTGAAGATGGAAGCTCGCAAGCAGTGACTGTGGAATGCCAAGAAAATCTAAACTAAAAGAAACATACCCAAATCAACCAGGAATCCACAGTGCCTGCCATACATTCCCCAACTTTAACAGAATCCTTTACTGCAGATACATTTTGTAACAACCATTTCAGCTTTACAGAGGAGAAATATGTGGATAATGGAAGCCCACTAGTTTGTGTGACAGCATTAACACATTGTGCACCTTTTGCTTTTATCAGTTCATCTACAATATTTGATGTTCTCACATCCAACCATACTGAAATAATAAGTTAGTAAAAAAAAAAACGGATAAATAACAAATTATTAATTTTAGGTAACAATCAAAATTCTTACATGTTTTCTGGTTTTAATATAATCTTACCTATGGCACTATACAATGGTTGTCCAGTAACTGAATTCCATATTATTGTGGTTTCCCTTTGATTTGTAATACCAATACCAACCACATCCTCAGGGTTAATATCTAGTTTTCGTAGGTTGTCAATAGTCACCTGAAATATTTACATACAGTGAATTAATCATCTTTGTACACTCCCAAGGTCTTCATTAGCATGTACTGAGCCTTTCATAGTAAGAATTTGAACATTCATGTTTAAAATTCTACCTACCATTTTCATTTGTTTTTTTTTAAGTTTTGGTTTGATTCTGCCTACCCCATGGTAAGGAGTGAATTTTGAAAGATATAACCATTTAATTAAGTAATTCTAATAAAATATGTATGTATGTATCTAATCTGTTGTTTCGGTGTCTTACCTCAATGCATTCCAATACCGCATTTAGAATTTCTAGAGCATCCTGCTCAATCCACCCTTCTTGAGGACTAAATCGTTTTAATGATATTTGGTGGTAGGTTAGCACTTCTGATGTGTTTGCTGCAAATACCTGTAAATTTGCTCACATACAGTACTAATTTCATCCAGTGACTTTATGAATTCAATGCACACTAAATATTACCAGAAACTTAACATTTGAAGTTCCTTCATCTACAGCACCAATTAAAGGACCAAATTTTCCGAATTCCCGCATAATAACGTAGTTATTACATAGTGAATTAAAGTATAATTTTCAATATTATAAGTACTGCTTTCTGTTCAAAAATAATCGATCAGCTGCTAGTGACATGAATCAAATGACATGATGAACTTGACACTTGACAGGTATTATAATTGAGGTAGACTATTTTATTTTCTTTGGCAACGATATCGAAAATTCATCCAACCACCTAATCAGATGTCGCTACTTTAGGGGTATGAGGAACAGGGTGTAAAGTTCACTCATCCACCATAGAAAAGGGAGGATCCTCCGACCAGACGGGTGTTATTATATCTGGCGAGCAACTGCCCGTAAGTTGATTTCGGATAGTCTTATCTATGTTTTTCGCTCGATAAACTCTAACTGCGCGATGCAGGAATTGTGTGACGTCATGTCTTTGCTGCGTAGTTCGTATGTAGCGGTGTAACCGCTACTACTATCACTAGACTTACTATAATTTAGACCTGTCACTATTCCGTATAATTTTTGTAAACAAGCCACTTCTTTTACGAATTAATACTTTTACACAGAAGCTGTTAATGGGGCAACTCAGACATGCCCAATGAGGTCTTCCATTTTCTTTTCTTTTATTTGTCAGGTTGTATGTTGATAAAAATATGATTCGCGACCGTAACAAATATGGCTTTACAGAATTAAAATCATTAGAATTAGCAATACAACTCCTCAAGTTAGCAAAGTTGTCAAATGTCATGATTTCATGAATTATGCCCGTTTATTAAATTTAAGGAATGATGGTGACATCATTCCTTAAATTTAGGGAGGCTCTTAAGACATTTAAGTGTTGGTTTCTGCTAAGGGATCCTTTAAATATAGGGGCCCGATATTCAGCATCTTAGCGATAAGTGACAGTTCATTTGTTGTTGAAGGTGAATATTTGCAGAGACTGAATTACAACTGTCCCTTAGGTAAGTGGCCCCTAAGTAGGTATCCCTTAATCTGGTGGAAAAAAAACTTAGGTAGGGGGGTCATTTAATCTCTTAGGTTAAGAGATCCTTAGTAAGGAAGTGTTTGAGGGAACGATGGTGAAAACGGGCATTAGTCATTCAATACAGTTACATGAACTTAGAGAGTTGTATTGATGACTTATACGATTATAATTCTATAAATAAACATTTGATACGGCCGCGAATCATATTTAGATCAACATACAACCTGATACTGACCTGCAAATCGCAAAAAACGTAAGAAAATTTGAATTTCGCGGGCTACCTTGGCGCATCATCATCGGTGTCAGTTGTACACTTGTACTAGTACATACTAATTCCATGGGTGTCAGCTTACGTTTTGACAGAACCAACCAACGCGCTGCGTTCCGAGTTACGCTGTAATCGATTTGAGCGTGCTACCACCCGCACCGAATTAGCGTGAGTGCGATAACGATCCGTGAATCGTCATAGATGAAGTCATGACATGCGCCATCTTGCGATAACGCCGACCATGCCTTACGGCCTGGCCACGACCTTGCCGCTCCCAGCGGTAGCGGTGAGCGGGGCGGCGAGCGGTAAAAACAAATGCATAGAAATGTATGAAGCATGCCACGGCGCGCCGCTCACAGCGGCAGCGGGAGCGGTATTTGCCAAGCGTTTCGCGGCAGCGGCGAGCGGCGCGGTCGCGCCTGTGCGGCTTGAACAAATGTATGGGCGTGTGAATGAGATGCCACTACTCAGAGCGGTACGGACGACGGCAGTGCAGGGGCGGACTGAGTGACGCGGCTAGTCGAATAAAATAGTTTGGAAAATCCAAAAGTGTACGCCTCATAACACTCATTCATAAACGAAGAAGAAATTCAAAACATAGTTTCTAACAAAAATGAACAATTTATCACTTTTCATGAAGTATGTTTTGACTGCTTTTTTACCCATCAAAATTTCTATTGCTATTCTCGCAATCCTTACCTACGTAATGTTAAATTCCGAACCTAACCCGCGACCGGGTTAGGTTTTCCGGGTCAGGTTCGGAATAATCCGAGTGTTATAATGTTGCACCTCCAATAGCCATATATAATACATCGTTAGATAGCTCTTTTTAAACTGAATAAAAGTTACTATGGCGCCTAACACCAAATCCTTGTCCGTTCAGAGTTATACTGCAAACATGTCAGTTTTAGCAATATCCAAATAAGGTTCTTTTTTAGAGACTTCATAATTCACTTCCCCTTTGAGCATCTATAGGGAGGCGTCGACATCACATGCGAGTCATGCGACCCAGTAACCGATCATGGGTTCACTTCTCCCCCTCCCTTCCTTCTAACGGTTAATCTTGGGTTTCTATCGGTACGCGCTGTCGTCAAATAAACCTTACCGCATTTCAGCTTGGCACCGAATCGGCATCACCATGAAACTTTATTACTTATAAGAGTTATAAGTAAGTACTGCTTGGTTTCCGGTATATCGATGAGGTGAGGTGGTGCGGATCTGATGCTGGCCAATAATGTGTGTAGACTTTACCGGCCGCAAAATAACGGATGTCCTGTAAAATCTTAATTTACACCAATGTTAAGTTACAAATCAGTCGATCTTTTGTATCGTGTGTGACTGCATTCCGTTTCGACTGACTGGAAGATAAAAAAATATATATAGATATAAATATAGAAAATATCATCTAAAGTTTCTAGACTCATTCTTCTGTAGTCATAAAATTTTCTCGGATATTTTCTGTATTCTTTGTATAAGTACCTAGATTACGGAATTCACCATATTTATACCGGTCTTTATTAACTGCGTGCACTCCTTCCCGCATATTCAAAATATCTTGTTTAAAATAATAACTGCTTTCGAGGCAAAGAAGAGCCACTTTGGATAACGCCATGTCAATAATAAAAAAAAAAAAAGTCTAAGTACGTCCACCGCGGTTGCTGCCGCTAACGCTACTGTCAAGTACGTGGCATGGGCAACGCCCCGCTTGCCGCTCGCCGCCCCGCTCGCCGCCCCACTTGCCGCCCCGCTCAAAGTCGTGGCCAGGCTCTTACGGCCTGGCCACGACCTTGCCGCTAGCAGCGGCAGCGGTGAGCGGGGCGGCGAGCGGTAAAAACAAATGTATAGAAATGTATGAAGCATGCCACGGCGCGCCGCTCACAGCCGCAGCGGGAGCGGTATTTGCCAAGCGTTTCGCGGCAGCGGCGAGCGGCGCGGTCGCGCCTGCGCGGCTTGAACAAATGTATGGGCGAGTGAATGAGATGCCACTACTCAGAGCGGTACGGACGACGGCAGTGCAGGGGTGGACTGAGCGGCGCGGCTGGACGAATAAAATAGTTTGGAAAATCTACAATGAACAATTTCTCACTTTTCATGAAGTATGTTTTGACTGCTTTTTTACCCATCAAAATTTCTGTCCTCTCAATCCATAACTACGTAATGTTAAATTCCGAACCTAAACCGCGACCGGGTTAGGTTTTCCGGGTCAGGTTCGGAATAATCCAAGAGTGTTATAATGTTGCACCTCCAATAGCCATAGCCGCCATCGTTAGATAGCGGAATTGATGATGGTTCCACCATTTAAAAAAAAAATACAAACTGACCCTGGCATGTGGGGTATCATTGTTTATAGCGCATCGAGTAGAGAACAAATATAATTTTTATATGTTTTTATCTTCAAAAATAATGAATTAGGGGGCCGTAGAAGTTGTCAGTTTTAGACCATTTCTGTACGAGCTCTATCTCAACAACTAAAGTTACATGATCTGTGATCAACACCGTCTAGGGATAAGCTGGGAACAAATTATCGGACGCGTGCACTGCTTCCCGCATATTCAAAATATCCTGTTTCAAATAAGAACTGCTTTCGAGGCAAAGAAGAGCCACTTTGGATAACGCCATGTTAATAAAAAAAAAACAAAAGTCTAAGTACGTCCACCGCGGTTGCTGCCGCTAACGCTACTGTCAAGTACGTGGCATGGGCAACGCCCCGCTTGCCGCTCGCCGCCCCGCTCGCCGCCCCGCTTGCCGCCCCGCTCAAAGTCGTGGCCAATATAACCGTGAGGGCTGTCAAAAATGACAGTTGTGCTGTTTTGTTTTGAGTCGCATCGCATCAGCCCCGGATCTAGAATTTTTTCGGGGCGGGGCAATACCTGCCGCCCTTCCCCCCCGAATCCTTTTTGTTGAAAGTTGAAATATACTTCGATATCGCGCTCACGCTTATTCCGAACGGCTTTTAGCGCGCTCAAATCGATTACAGTCTAAATCGGATTGCACTGATAGTCACCTGTCACGGCTGTCACAGTCACTTGACATTCTTCATCTTGACAAGATGACAATGACATTATTGACATTGAACCACAGAAATTCAAACAAACAAAACAATTTTATTGATTCGTTATTTTATTATTGTCAATTACAATTAAATTGATCAAATAAAATGTCACCCCAGATTAAACTTACTGTAACACAAAACGACAAATTAGTTCAGACAGTCACTAAAACAATCGAAAAGCAACATTTCATAAAGTCGCTTGAGGAATTTCAATTAGAGGCGAATGCCGCATTAACCAAGATGATAGAAGAACTTGGTGAAATTGGTGAAGCCAGTAAGTTTTATGTATTCATAACTGTTGGTTCTACTGGGTTTCTGGACTTAGTTGTGGACAATCTGGAACACATGCTCAACTACTAGCTGAACTGAAATCCCTAAGGCGACCCACTGACCAAAACAGTCGGTGGGTCGCCTTAGGGACGTACTTTGACCTTGAGCTGCCCTAGCGTAGTACGGAGTTTCAATAGAATAAGGCCAGCTTATACTGGTTTTGTAACCGCTGTCATGCACACGCACACCACACCGAGACATAATTTGTAAAATATTTATCACCAAAAAAACAGTTGTATACCTATGCAACCTGTTCTGCCTAAAAGTTATAATTATTGCATGCTTTTGATTATGCCTAAATAATAATAATAAAAATCATTCTTTCTGCATAGCCTGGCCTATAATTATGTCATCAATATTTTTGTTCAAGTTGGTGATGCCATGGATGACGATGATGATGAGGACACTGATGATGATGCTGAGAGCTCACAATCTACTGCTATGGTATCAAAGGGACACAGTGAATCCAAAAAGAAAAAAACATCATTAATTTGACTTGACCTTTTCAATGGTCTATCTATGGACAGTTAAATAATTATGTTTTGCCTGTTATCATGTATACTTAAACACTTGCTTGTAGATTTTTTTGTAAAATACTGTAAGAACTTGCGTAACCCAGTTCTTGTATTAATTAGTAGGTTCTTCTCTCTGGAGCCCAACTCCAGTTGAGAAACGGTTCCTGATAATGTTAGGCCAATTGTTTTTGTGTAAACATCAGAACAAATATTGTAAATAAATAAAATAAATAAATTATTGTTTATTCTCAGGTATTAACCCATAGCAATAGTTATTACAATGCATTGTTATTAAAATATTACATTATAATAAATTAAATTAAATTAAATTACATTATTAAAATTAAATAACATTAAATTAAATAAATGTGTAAAATATAAAATGAATAAACAATGTTGAATAAGGATTATTTTAAGACGGTTTTTTTGTAATGGTGTCCCTTATGGGGGATGCACTAAGGTAGCCAGCGAAATTCAAATTTTCTTTAGTTTGTTGCAATTTGCAGGTCAGTGTCACGTTGTATGTTGATTAAAATATGACTTGCGATCATTACAAATATGGCTTTACAGAATTATAATAATTAGAATCAGCAATATAACTCCAGGCCAGATCTAGGGGGGGGGGGGGGGGGGGGGGCAAACCGGGCACGTGCCCCGGGCGCCATCGTCAAGAAGCGTGGCAGACAAGTGCATCATCCAGTGCACCGCAACTTTGCAAATAAATGAGACTGGCAGCCGCAGCACTTATAATCTTTTTCTGCAGGTGGTGCACTGAGGAAGTCACTGATTAGCGTAGGCAGTGGCGTAGCTACCGGAGGGCTAGATGGGGCAGTGCCCAGGGGCCGCCTCGGACTCTGACTTACAAACTATAAATTGAACTAGTGAGAATTTCTCCCACATTCGGATAAATAAATAAACCTGTAGGTACCCTAATTACATAATACACGATCAATCAGAATCTGAATCGTTTTGAAACAGATTGCTAATCCATTCCAGTTCTGCTCAGCAATGTAAATAATGCAATCAATGTTGTTGAACTGTCAAAATGAAACAGATTAATCGGAATCGTTCACGAAAATGTGTTGCCGGTTGCGTAATTAGATAGCAGATTCCAGGAAAGCGACTTAAATAATGGCTATTTGAAAAAATACAGGGGAATTCCCAAATCCCAACAAGTCTTTAACATCTTTGTTTGAAACTTGCGGGGAACTCCCCTGTATTCTTAGGCTGCCTGTCCACTGGAGCGGAAAGGAGAGGAGCGGAGATGTGCCAACATTAACCAATAGTATCGCAACTCTGGAGTTTAGATTCTATTGGTTAGTATTGTCACATCTCCGCTCGTCTCCTCACCTCTCCGCTCCAGAGGACAGGCAGCCTGAGGCTGGTAAGGCTGGTTTCTGGATTACGACAAATCTGGAGTACGTCGAATTCGGAACACGACGAATACGGAACAAACGATTTTTAATAGTTTAGTTGGGGCCCTAGTTTATTTTTTGCCCCAGGGCGTTTGGTTACCTAGCTACGCCACTGAGCGTAGGTTTAGGCCGTATAGGACGTCAAACGATGTGAGCGGGTTGTTAGCGGGCGCAGTTGAATTCTACCACGAACTCGATGAGCGCTTCTGTGGTCTATTTTTTTAGTTTTACGTTGCCCAGTGGGCGTGCCGGGCGTCCCGCGTTGACGCCTGTATGTGCAAAGGCGACACGATTTCCTTTCATTTTTACCACCATTTTGGCGCCCCTGTTAGATCGTCGCATTTTCGATCGATTTTGAATAATCTATACTAATATTATAAAGAGGAAAGATTTTTTTGTTTGTTTGTTTGTTTGTACCGAATAGGCTCCGAAACTACTGGACCAATTTAAACCATTTTTTCACCAATCGAAAGCTAAATTATCAGGAAGTAACATAGCCTAAAATTTATTTAACAAAAATAGAGATCCTTTAGAAAATTGCAATAATATAACCCAGAGTAGCTATAAAATTCATTATATTATAATTATCATAGTTAAGGCACAATGGTGCCGATTCTCTTGTACACCGAACTAAACTAACTAAACTACGACTAAAATACCTTACTTTTGGCTATGAGAATCTAAAAGCTATTCTGCGGAAAAATATCTCTAAATTAAAAAATAATTTTGACACATCTAAAATTGAATTTGACAGTCACGTCGCGACCCACGTGGTACTTGTTTGCTCTACCCCGTGAATTTTTTTAGAGCCAGAGGCGCGCGGGTGGGGGGCAGCCTTGACGTATTTTGTATGGAATTTTAAACTTTTTTTTATGGAAAATACGGTTTACGGTTACGGGTTTACGGGTAGCAGAGAGGGTCGAAATTTCCATTATTTTTGCGCTAGGACGCACCGTTTTCGAGATATAAGCAAAATAAAAAAAAAGATAAAGTTTTTGCAGCTGAAGTGTGTGAATTTTAGTTCATGCCAACTAATTTTATTCCACTCCTTTTTAATCGCGTTTAAAAATAGACTGATTTAGTTGGATAATCAAAATTTTTAGGTGAAAAACGTCAAATTCAGAATAGCAAAATTGCCATTTTCACTAAACTAATAACTCAGTGCAATCTTAGTGCTGTCAAACTAAAATATAGTTAAGTTGTGTCACTTTAGACTATTTCAGAATGGGAAATGCTCGTTTGACAGGACTAAACTAAATTTTAGTGATTTTTAGTCTAGTTTAGAGGCATTTGTGACAAGAGAATCGGCACCAATAGCAGCTTTTGTGTTCTAAAATTTTATTAGATCGCCAGTAGAAACAAAAGTTGGTTACATTCGTATCGTAGTATTAATTCTTATTCAAATAAATAGTTTTAATCATCAAGGGTATTTATATACCTAGCAGTAAAATATTTTTTAATTCATTAGTCGAAGATACAATACGCGAACCTTTCGACCCGCCGCCGCGCGTCGCCGCGCCTTCGCCCGCGACGTTCCCTACTTTCGGCTTGCTAAACTCGGGGGCTGCGCGCCCCCGTAGCCCCCGGTGCAAGTGTGTGATCCCAACACGAGTGGTTTTGATCAGTAGAAGTCTGACAGACCCCAGTGGAAATCCTCATGGATCCATGAGGATTTTCACTCTGTTACCAAAAATAAAAAGGCTTATTGCTACGAGGTACGAGTGGGATGCCGCAAATATAATTTTTAGAAATTTTGTCTATTTGTCTGGATGTATGTTCCGGATTGGCGCAAAAACAACTGAAACGATTTGGATAAAATTAAGCACACATATATACCTGGATAACCTGGATTAACACCAGCCTTAGGGTAGAGCGGTCGCTCTAGGCGCCAGATGAAAAGGGGCGCCAAAAAACCAAATGCGAAAAACAATTTCCAGCGTAAAATATAATTTTGATAGCGCCTGAGAGGCGCGGCAGCATTTTTAACCGAACTTCAAAAAGGAGGACGTTCTCAATTCGACTGTACCTTTTATTTTTGTTTGTTTGTTACGCGATTACTTCGCCAATTATGAATTGATTTTTATGATTATTTTTTGTTTGATATATCATGTTCAGAGGAGTACGTATTTTTACTCAGTCTTCTTCTTTTCAATCGCTCTCTCACTGCTGAGAATCGTGACTCCGTATCAAATTGTCAACGGTCTTTTTCCATCTGTTACGATCAGTGGCCTGGTGGAGTGCGGCGCTGATGGGTACTGTCAAATTCTCGGATATTTGATCCGACCACCTTTTTGGGCTTCGGCCTCTAGGTCTTTTGCCCTCTATCTTCCCAGTCACCATTAGCCGTTCCATGTTATTGGCACCTCTGCGAGCAATGTGGCCGAAGTATCTCACGACACGTTGCAGGCAGGTTGAGGACAGTTGTTGTGCTTTCTCTAATCTTAGCTGCTTCAGGATCGAGACATTTGTGCGGTGGGCTATCCTTAATAGGCGGCGCCAGCACCACATCTCGAAAGCGTCAATTCTTCGCCTATCGGTATACTTGATCGTCCAAGTCTCTGTCCCATAGAGAAAGATAGAGAAAACAAGTGTACGGACCAGGTGTGTCTTTGTCCGATTGGTGATATTTCTGCATCTCCATATTCTGTTCTGTTGAGTCATCGCTGTCTTAGCCATGCCAATTCGTCTTCGAATTTCTATTTCGCAGCTACCCTTATTTGTGATTACAGAGCCGAGATACTGAAACGGCGGAGGTTGGCTGGCACGCTGAATGCTTTTGAAGCGATCTACGACAAGGAGCTTGGTCTTGCTTTTATTTATCGCGAGACCCATTCTTAGGCTGGTTACTTCCAACTTATTCAGTAACTCTGCCATTTCAGCTTCTGATGATGCAAAGAGAGTGGTATCATCTGCGTACCGGAGGTTTGATATTTTAACCCCACCCACCTTAACTTAGCTTACTAAGTCTACATACTATAAAAGATGTGACCTATGTTCGTGATAATGTTATTTACATACAGGGTTGGGCAGTATTTGAATTACTTGTAATTAAAATACATAATTGAAATACAAATACGTAATTGGTATTTGTAATTCAATTACTTCTTATAAATGTAATTTGTAATTGGTATTTCAAATACCTGACGCTGAGGTATTTTGTAGTTAGTATTTCAAATACTTATGGCTCCAAAATACATTTGAACATAAATACATTTAGCGATCTTATGAATTGTTGCGATCTGCAGAAAATAGCGCTCGATAGCTTTCGTAAGCAAAATGGCAAACGCTAAATATGTCAATCTTTAAATTTATTTATTTATAAAAAATAAAGTTGGCAACACTGCACTTAAACTGTACTGCAGGACGTACATACGTCAAATTGTCAATTATATAACTTGTCAATTGTAATTTATTTTCATTCAGCGATGGAGTGAATCATGTGAATGCTGTGACATATTTAGCGGTCGCCATTTTGTAAAATATGATGGTAAGAATATTCCCTTTGCTTTAGGCTGGGCTGGATTAGTTCTATTCTATTTATATACCTAACCTCACACCAGACAGTATTTTGTAATTTGTATTTTAAATAAAAATAGTCAAAATACTGTATTTTGTATTTCAAATACACGAATTAAAAATATTTTGTAATTCGTATTTTAAATAAGTGCGAGATAGTATTTTGTGTTTTGTATTTTAATTAAAGCAAAGCATGTATTTTGCCCAGCTCTGTTTACATAGCAGGTAGTGGTATTCGAATTTTTGTGGGGTACGTACTAGGTACCTACAACTAAAAAGTGAAAAACTAAAAGTTTTTACGAAAAAAACAACCGACTTCCAAAAAACACTAAAATAACTTTAATTTCAGAAGTCGGTGGCAAAAAACGAAAATTCAAAACCAAAGACACCAATTTTTCCGTTCCGGACCCATCACACCCCTGGAAGATAACCCCTGGGGGTGCCACGGGAACTTGAATTCGGACCCGTGGCACCCCCTGGTCCACGGTGTACCAGTGGTATCACGGGTCCTATTTACTAGTGCCCATGAATCCACCAATCGAATAGTGATGGGACAGATGGACAACAGTGACAAAATCATTTTAATATTTATCTGTTTTGCCGCCAAGATTTGCTACTTTCAACTAACCGCCAGCGCCACGTCACTTTAGGTATAAGTTGGAACAGTGTTGGAAATATCTAATACCGATACATAAATTATTTAATAACAAGATAACAAGAATAAAAGTCGGAAACATAATCAATGTTTAATTATTATTAATGTTACAATATTCTTCAAACAATAAACTTTTTTAATTTTAGTTAATATCCATGATGTAGGTATATGAAAAACAACTTTTTCTCAAAATGCCGAATTGAAAATACATAAAAGGAAACCTATTAAATCAAAATCACTATCTGTGGAAAAGTCGCTACTTAGTCAATCATAATTCGATTGCAAAATATTTTAATAACAGTCTTCGTCAATTTTTTGCAACATTTTTTTGCAATTAGAGAATACTATGTGAGACGATACGAGACATGACGCCACATCAATCCTGCATCACACAGTTAGAGTTTACCGCGCGAATGACATAGATAAAACTATCCGAAATCAATTTACGGGAAAAATTCATCCATTACATAGAAAGATTTTGGCTCAGCGTACAACATTCACCTGAGATTTTTGCGTCTTTGGACGAATAACATTTTTGGTTACCACTGAACTGTGACCAACTACGCGAGCGGTGCCGCGGCAGCGGCCGGCGAGTGCTACATCGAAATTGGTCGCAGTATCAAAATTAGGACACTCTGACAGATGTACCGCTTTCATATAACTATACTACGGTACCTATGCATAATGTTTTTTTAAATGATTTTCTAGGGAATAAGTTTTGTATTAACTAATCAGTATGAGAATATTTGATTTGTTATTCTATGATATGAATATCGAAACTTTTTATTTTATTTGAAACAAAAATCTATGATTTAAGTTTTTTCAAAGTAAGTATTCTGCGTATTGATTGTTCTATGAAATGATAATGTAAGAAAAAAATTATTTGAAATGAAATTCTATAAAACTATTCTCTATAAAACATCGTACAACCCTATTGCTTAAAAAAATGTGTAATTAGCAATCAAGTTGAAGTGTATTGAAGCATTCTAATATTAATAAATAATATATCTATTGTATATTGGTATTTTCTGTAGAAAAAACCGAAACAAACAGACATCATTAATGACGATTAGATACATAGTACACATTCAATTGCAATTGCTGAACAGTGAAATAACACTGGTTGTACGTTGTTTTATAGAGAATTTTTAAGCAATACATCGACTGTTATTTTTGAACATTTATAATTTTACAGCTTCAACAAGATCTGACTAGGCAGGTACATTATCAAACGATAAATATAGTTTTAATACCAAGTATATAAACATTCAAAAGCACTGCACTAATTGACCTGGGGGTGCCACGGGTCCGAATCCAAGTTCCTGTGGCACCCCCAGGGGTATCTTCCAGGGGTGCCATGGGTCCGGCATGAATTTTTCGAGCTCGCTTCGCAACTTTGCTCGCTCTGCCATCCAGGGATTCATCTAATGCTCTAGCTTTACTGTTGTAGTATTATATTATCTGTGCTGTTGTCAACAAAATATTTCCTATTTCTGTATCAATAGTCAAAATAAAACCTAACCATATAGTTTTCCGGGCCCCCGATAGACTAACAGTCCGCAACTGGATAGTTAAGCCAATTTACACAAAACCTTAATGAATTATAATTATACTAAAACCTTCCGCATGAATCACTTCGTCCATTGGTGAAAACCGTTTGAAACGCCGTTCTGTAGTTTTTGAGTTTATCGCGTTCAGACAGACAGACAGATGCGGTGGGGGACTTCTTTTATAATATGTAAGGATTAACATGAAACTGAAATAGAATTTACGTGAAGTGAAAGCGTCAATCAAAGGGCGCCAAAAGATATTAATCTCGCTCTATCCTGATCAATGTGCTAGGGCCGCTGCTGATTAAACACATAGGGTACCTACTTTTAAACCCGACTGCCGTGCGGCAGGCGGTAGGTTTTGCCCCGCCTCGAAAAAATTCTAGATCCGCGCCTCAAATGTCATGATTTCATGAAATCGTACTAAAAAAACGTTCACGTTCTAGTCGCAATTTGTCAAACTTGTCAAAAATGTTAGTAAATTGATTGTATTTTTGACAGATTGCGAATGAGATGCGAATGATGATGATGAGATGTTCTTAAAAATTACGGGAATTACCCCTCTGGGTGTGCAATTAAAAAATATTTTAGTAGTGTCGAGGTGTATCTGCCAATTCTGAACATGATTTTTTAATTGTAAGTATTACCCGACATAAAATGGTTTTAGCCCACCTATAAAGTCTGGAATTCTGGATTCCCCGAAATTCCCCGATTTTTTTCAATCCCTGCGCTCTCCCCTCAATTGCCCGAAAATCGGGGATTTTCCCCGCGATTGGCAGCGCTGGAAGTCGCTTTCACTGAATGAAAGAGCGAGCGAGCAATTATGAGAACAAACATGTTCGCTCGCTCAAGGGTTTCGCGAACAAACGCTTGCTCGCTGAGAACTGTTTAGAACGCTAAATGAAAACGCAGCTTGACAAGCATGGGCGTACCCAGGGGGGGGCAGGGGGGGGCAGCTGCCCCCCCCTGGATTTTGTATAACTAAGTACTGTTGTCCATACAAGTTGTGTTAGAGTTATGTTAGTCACGTTAGGACTTACTTTACAATTTACTTATGCATTAATTTTGGAAAAACCGCACTGCGCGGCTGGTCATATTGTATCATGCTAAATGTGTCTCGGTCATATTGTAGCAAACACACAGTTTATTATTTTATTTTGCTACCGATAAACCAGGCACTAGCGGACTAAGGTGCAGTCCGCCTCGAGTTCTGGGAGGGTCCCAAAAACTCAGAAATACTTTTTAATGAAATCCTAAATAAATAAACAAGACCAAAATATAAATCTTATTTTCAGTAAGTGAAAGGCAGTTTGTAGTTGGGGAACCCCTACGCATGCTAAATATAAATGAAGGGTGCTAAAATTTTCGAGCTCGCTTCGCTCGCTCTTGCAACCTACATTCTCTTTTTTCTCAGACTTCTCTGCGTAAATCGACAAAGCAACTCCTATTTATGTACGAATAGTCAAATGAAAACCTTACATAACCGGGGTAGGGTGCTAAAATTTTCGACTTGCATCCTACCGTTTAACAAATTACTGTATAATATATGTTGACAAAGTAATCCCAATTTTTTTTATTTAAAAAATACTGTTTTAGTTTTCTATGGTATTCAAAAGGCTTGTCCATAATGCACAGAGCACTATTATAATACTGCCATAATGAATTAGGCCGCTATGGTTCTCATGGCCTCAATTCGTCTGATGCTCTAGCTTTTCTATATCAATAGTCAAAAGAAAACTTAACCTTTTCAAAGCGCTCTGTCTTGGCCGGGGCCCCATTTGGTTTTGCGGCCCCGGGCCTAAGACATTAGTCCACCACTGAATACAGGATCTCCTGCGGGTGTTTTGTTTCCCCTACACACTACATACTCATGTTTCGTGAAGTGTGTACTTGTGTAGGGTAAAAAATGTGCGGGTGACGCGGCTTGAAATTTCTGATTTGCCCCCCCTGGGCCAAAAGCTGGGTACGCCCATGTTGACAAGCTTACCTATAGCCATAGGTAAGTATTTATAATTTAGATTAAAGTTATGTAGGTATTGATGATAGGTGTGTAAAAGTAACTGTGAATCCATTTTCGTTGCTGACAGTAAGTAGGACATACAAAGGATAGGTAAGTAGGTACCTACCTAGGTACTTAAAATAAAATAAAATTAAGGACTATTTTAATTTTTTTATTCAATTATCTTAAATGCTACAGTAACAAGTTTTGTACTTGTTTATTTACAAATAGTTACTTATTTACATTACGAAACAATAATATTTTAAGTTACATTGTACTTGGATTTCATTCATTAGGTATATTTATTGGAATTCATAAAATATACTTAGGTATTTTTATTTATTGATGTCTATTTGGTTCTTTGAGTAGGTACATAGAGTACCTACCATCGTACATTTATTATTTAATCATTTGAGTAGGTAATGTCGTAAAAGCGCAACATTATCATAAAAAAGTAGGTAAGTATTAGAATTTTTCATACCTATCAGATAGGTATGAAAAATTTCTGAGGCAATGAGATTGTTAAGGTGACAGATTGTTTATTTTTTTTCAATTCGAATTATTTTATTTCTAAGAATAATAATGATATTTACTAGGAATAAATAGAAATTTATCTAAATTATATAAAATACGATTACTAATGGAATGACTTTGATCACAAAAGTTTTAGGAAACGTACCTACTAAGTAAATACTTATACTAATATTTGTTTTAAAAATGACAAAATCATAATATGTCACATTTTACTTTAACTGGATACATATTTATCTTAATACTGGTTCTGTTGGGTTTCTACCATCTACAAGTTACTTAGGTACCTGTCTACTCACCTACACAAATTGTGTGTTTCGTTTGGACAGAGTTAAAACTATACGTTCTAATAAGTAGATTATATACCTACACAAAGAATTGTTTGTACAGCTGCTATAAAAACTTGACAGTATAAGTAAAATCGAAGATCGTTTCAGCCACCAAAAAACGATAAAGCGCTCTCAAAGCGAACACTCGAATGAACGTAACGATACCAACACTTCTTCATTAGCTTAGTAGGTCGAGTGCGGTTCTCGCCTTGTTGTAAATTAATGATAATTATGATGGAATACCGTCTCATTTCATTATCTTACTGCCTTGTTTATTCTTGATATCAAAGTATCATACTATTGTAGAAAGTGTACCTATGTTCTTATTCTCTAAGTTGTTTTCAGACTAGTTGATAGCAGGTTTATCGTCCGGTTGCTCGGACTCCGAGTAGCAAATGTCGCATCCAGAGACACCGCATTCACATAGAGAAGTCGGCCGTATGGAATGACGCAGTTTCTGGAAAAAAAAAGGTTGTTTTAAATTATTAGTGCATTATTGTATTTTGGTGAAAGAAGTTGATCAGTAGGTACCTATATCAAGAACGATCACAAACTAGTTATCTTTCTTGAGATGAAGCAGTAGTTAGATACCTGCCTACTAATTTTGAGAAAAGTCTTTATTTTTCAGTAGTTTGTAGTACTACTTAAGTAAGTAAATACCTAACAAGTTAAGTTCGTTGTTCTATAGCAGGCATGTGTTTAGGTATGACAGTATGACTGATAAATTATTCTTGACAAATATTTTTATAAATTATCATGGGTAATGCATTTTATCTTGTGACCACTGTTAATTAGTGATATTTCACTGTTCTGAAATGTGTTGATTGTGCTCAAGGGCACCTTTTCATAATTAAACGCAGGTAGGTCTTTTATTTTTTGTAAGTCTGTAATAAAATAAAATGGCAATGTGTTAAATCTTACCTCTCTCCAATTATTTCCGGGTGACTTAATTACGACAAAGACGGCATACACTGGGATGCAGAGCAACGAGAGAGAAGCGATGATCCAACCGAGCGCCTGCGCCCACGTCGGATACTGGTACTGTCGGTAGCTCGGCGGCGTGTAGTCCACCAGGCTAGCCACCCACAGCGCGATGAGCAGCGCCGGCGTCGCTACCAGCCAACACACTCGGAAATATAGCGAAGGGCGACGACCTGAAATCGACAACAAACATTATATAAATATTATATGTACACCATTACAAAGTAACGCCACATATCTAAATATTTTTTGTCATAAAACCCAGACCATTATGTAGGACCATTTTGGACTAGCTAGCGACATGGAACGAGCTAGCCCTAATGCTATGTTAATCTGAGCTGATCTATCTTCACTAATGCAGATTGAGTGTTTAGGTAGGCACGACCCTCATGCCTCAGTAAGTGGTAGGAGAAAGCTGCTGCAGGTAAAATGTAGGTATAAGTTTTAAGATATCGTCAAGGCTAATATCATCATGTCGTGTACTCATATATCCGATAACATAGGTGTAACACACATCTGTTTGGGAGTGGCGAATTATAAAGTACGTATTGATAAAGTAACAATAACGATGAGTCATCCTTATTTATACGTTCATAATGGTTAAATGCAAAAAATGTGATTATTATCTTCGAGAGTAACGACAAACAAAAACGGAAGTTGCGCTGTAGGAAATGGCAGGACATCCCGTATGACGTCACCATACAGGCAGGTAGATATTCAATTACAGATGTGTGCTTATGAACAGGCAAAGAATGCCATATATAATTATATTCATATTAATAGGTACTTTACAGTTTTAAAATAAGAAGAAAATTAACTTTGATCAAGGATAAACAGAGATTGATGATATAAAAAACAATACAGATAATTATGACGATAGACAAGTTGCTTTTAGTAATTAATTCTTATTTTGAACAATATTATTCTTGAAAATGATAATCATAGGTATGTCTACTAATTTAATTTTAGTAAAATTTACGAACCTGTCATTTGTTTAATATTTTTAGATAGTTTGTCCACGCCGTAAAACCAAGCTATAGCCACTACTTCAAAGAAGGCGAGATATGTAATGCTGAGTGATGCGGCGTAGTAATCCATCAATTGGAACACATATATGCCACTATGTATTATGTGTGGTAACCCGAACACGAGTGACACTCCACATACGCATAGCACTAATAGTTCGTGATACACAAGTTTTCTGCGTATCATGTCTGGGAACCCATCTTGTATCGACGTCACCACAACTTCAACGATTGCAAACTGGAAAGTGTAGAGACACAGAGTAATTAGTTTGGCCATTAATTCGACTTAATTGCATGTGTATGGAGGTATGTAGTTTTGATTATATTCACCTGGCTATTAAGTCCAAGACAAAGGAACATAAAGAAGAATAGTACCGCCCATAATTGAGAAGCTGGCATTTTTGCAATCGCCTGTGGATACACTACAAATAATAATCCAGGACCTGAAATAAAAGTATTATCATTAGAAGACAGTTCTGTTGCAGGTAATTAAGTTATTTTTGCAAGTTATACTTACTGTCGGCGATGACATCCTTCACGGAAGTATTTTGTTCAAAAGCGATATTCCCGATGGTAGCAAACGTGAAGATTCCCACAATGAGACTGGTGACTGCGTTTATTAGTGAAACAGCCAAAGTGTCGTGCAGGAAATTATTGTCGAATCGATTATATGAAGCGAACATTATCATGGATCCAAACGCAACTCCGATCGAGTTAAATACTTGTGATGCCGCGTTAACCCACGGCCTAGACTGCTTTAAAAGTTCCCATTCTGGCTTGAAGAAGAATCTCAGACCTTTATCAGCTCCATCGAGGGTCAATGAGCGTCCGAGGAAAACTATAATCAGTAAAAAGGGCAATGTTGTGGTGATATAGCGTACTTTGGCGGAAGACTTGATACTTTTCCACAGAGCGAAGTAAACTAGCACCCAAGCACAGACCAAGCAAGCTGCCAACTCCCACCGCATTCCATTCGGGTATTCCATGCCGGCGCTCATGCTCAGTACCTTTTTCCTGAAAAATATACAATTACCTAATTAATCAATCAAATTCTTTTGCTTCATGTTGTCTTTATTATTCACTAGGTATGTGTATGCGATTGTTTTCAGCTTATCATAGCAATCTACTTTTGCAAAAGATTTTTTTTTCAATTTCTTAACCAGCTTCCCTTGGATCTGGATTCTTGAAACTGATGTTTGAGAAGTTTTCTACTGTCTTTCATCGCAATACGATGAAGTGACCTTTTATAAATAGCTGTTAGAGGCCGGGAGTTAGTAACCATTTCGGAGAACTCAATCAACGTTAAAATTTATGTACACATGACTTGATCATTGATAAATATTTATTACTTATCAATAACTACAAGTATGCAATCTTTATGAGCCTTATTGACGAATGACAATCCCTCAGGTATTGGCATAGCTATGTGTGCTAAAGTATTATTCATATCCGGAACTCAATGTGTACGTACATAATTTTGGCTACCAGGTATTTGCAGTTCCAAAAATTTATCAATGATATGATTAAGACAGGCTATGATAATCGGGCACACGTGAATTGTACATTTATGGTGCGTAATCCAATATTACGTGCTAGCGTTTCATCTTGATGAAGTTGTAGATAGGTGATGAAAATGAAAGGATAAGATCTACACGACCCATTATATCTTAATAATTAATAAGATAAGACAGGTGCTTAGTATTCTTAATAAATCCTAAATGGGTACCTATGTGAATGCAGTATAGAAAATCACGTGTTTTACCTAACTTTTATCTAAAAACTTACTCGAAGAATTGTTCGGTGGGTGTTTGCGAGCCGTTGGGCTTGGTCATGTTGTGGTTGGGCACCCAGCACTGCGGCGTGTTCCAGCGGTTAGAGCAGCTCGCCCATGGCACCTCCGTCTTGAACGACGTGAAGAAGTAGTAGATAGCCCACGCTATTATCACCGCGTAGTAGGTGGACATTAAGAATGAGATCACTACGCTTGCTAAGCCCGCACCTGAAATTATTTCAAATAGATGCTATTATTTTAACTTGTTCGTATTTTTTCAGAATTATTAAAATATAATAATCAGATTTTCTAGCTCACCTTTAAAGAGTGGGCATATTTGTGACAGTGCACCAATGGGACCGTGAGCTGTGTACTGGCCCACAGCCAATTCCATGAAAAGCATTGGCACACCGCATACTAAGAGTATTATGAAATAAGGTATGAGGAAGGCTCCTGAAACAAAATAAATGTTGTCATCAGTTTCATTAGTAATCATCAATACTTAAGTATTTTAGATAGAGTACAGAATTTCCCAGTTGTTCAAAAATATTCCTAAAAGATGGCGGTACATGTACAGACGCCAGCACATCAAGTTACTACAATCTGTCAAATTTCTACTTTATCGCTAAAGAATAAGGTTTCAATGTTGATTGGGAAAATTTGAAAGATTGGAGTACTTTGATATGCTGGCGTCTGTACCTATAACATATTATTCTGTACTATACAGATAGGTAATCATCATTCTTCATGGGGTTGGTCAATCGTAACTATAAGTCGTATGTATGATTTTTGTCTGGTGAGGTCTCTTTCCATGTCGTGCTTCTATACATTTTACTGTGAATGACCTACATATGGCCCGTTAAGAGATGGACGAACATTGTTGTGATGTATCTCTAAATTCTTTCCGCAATAAAGAACACTTCCTGCTGCAAAAAATTATATAAAGTCTAAATATTGTGTCTACGTAGAATGTCCCTAAAAATATTGTTATAAAATACTTGAGGACTGAGGTGGGAGGTTATTTCTGTAACGTCACACTCATTAGTATCCTTAGACCCCACGTGAGAATAATTGGTAGCATGTGGGACGCATCTGGAGACAGGCGTCAACAGAAGAAGGAATTTAGGTGGAATGTGCAATTAATCACGAACTAAAATGGGAACCATCAGTTTAACTAACAATAATATATGTATGTTAGTAAGACTACTTAAAAAATATATCATCATCATCATCATATCAGCCGAAAGACGTCCACTGCTGGACATAGGCCTCCACAAAAAATATATAATTAAAAGTTATTTTATCTGCAGGCTGACTTGGCATACATGGAAAAAAAAATCAGGGGGTGTAAAAGTTGTCATAAATATGACCAACTTTTCCTTTTGGACCAACTCTGGAAACATGAAGAAATAAAGAATCTCATACGGATGGCTTGGATGGTATTTCTTCAAAGTATTCTTGTGAACCGGTACAGTTCCATAGTTAATGTTGCTTTATAATAGCTCAAGAGTCCGTGAAAGTACTGTACCCCTCAAAGATTGCAAATGATTTCATAGTCAGTCTGTATCTATAGATACATCGGAAGGTTTTCAAGTGGTCATCGTTGCGCCAATTGTATCCTTGATACCAATGAGTTGACCTACAGGAACTGGCGTAATTAGTCTAGTCATTTGCTCATCCGATTATGTGGGCAAAGGTAGGTGGAGTCATTAGTTCCTCGCTTTGATGATGACTAGTAAACAAATTTTTAATTCGAATGACTGATCATTATTATTATTTTGATAGTTTCCGGTGACGCTAGATTCGATTCTAATTAGATATTATTGTTTAAGATTGTAAGTAGATATTCACTTGATATGTCTGGTTCTGGGAGGGACAAGTGACGTAGCTGATAGGAATACAAAATAGAACGGAGAGCAGAAGTAATGGGCTGGATAGATGGTGGATCGTTATGGTAGGGGTCTGGACCTGCGTTACTCTCTATGTATTTGGTGAGTGGAGGCGAGGTATGATTAGAATTTTGGCAGACTAGATAACCCATTGTGGTTATCCCACAATGTATCTACGAATGTGAAATAAAAGGCCAATTTTTGCATCGAAAACTAGCGAACAAAACCATTGTTACTTCGGTACAATGCAATGTAAAGATATACATAAGTGTGTTGTAGAGCGTTTACGTTTAGGTCACCAAACTTGTGACTACAGAATCTGGTACAATACCTACATTTAAATAACTAGATACATATTTGTTCCCACGTCGTTTATTTGGTTTAGTTGACGACTTTTAGTGCTATCGACTTCTACGAAATAATTTAGTCATTCCTATTTTATGTTTACCTACCACATACTTATACCTAGGTACTCCATAGCTGACATCTTGTTTAATTTGAATAACCCGTTCCTTTGTCGGTATTCCATTCTTTATTTTTGTCTTATTTTCTGTTTTCAAAGACCATTAATAATATTAACTACGGCTGCTTAATGGAACAAAGAGTTTAGAAAAACCGATTAAGTTTTCATAATTTTACTTGTAAGTAAGTTTAATTAAGAGAGAATATGGTAAGTGACATCGAACTTTAACTGTATTTTGTGTGAATACGCATTTACCAATGTGACACATTATGACGTCACTAACATAGCGTTTTAAAATCATATGCAAAACTTTACAATTTCAAACAATCGATGTCATTTAAATATCTGCAGTGATTTCTAAATATATCTGGCAATAAATCATTTGATATCTTGTGAATACATCTACGCGGTGTCAAGTATCAGTTTACCGTAGGAATCGGCTGTAATTCACACCGCATTGTAGTGTCGTTGGATCGTGTTGGTGCCTCGGTGTCAACCAGCCTGTTAGCACGCCGCGACACAAACACTAACGTCGCTCGGACACGATCTCGCACTCGTGTGTACATTACATATTTTACCTTGGTGACTAACTTCTTTCCTGTTATTTGAGATTATGATTTTCTGAGCCATGTATGGCGCTAACTTATTATTACATTTATATACTAACAATGGAAGTGCAAATATATACAATGCAATTATCTAGGAAGGTACTTATTTACGCTGTTAGCTGTTATGAATTAGGAAACGGTTTCAGCGTAGAAATTTATCGAGACGTGGCAGTACCTATATAGGGCAAGCATTGTATCTAGTTCAAATAGTTGTGACGTTATATATGATAAAACCTAATACATTACTTGACAATACGTTTTCTATAGTATGGGTACAAATGTTACCAATAAATGATATATTATCAACAAGGGTGTGACGTTTTATTGATTAGATATCCATTCATCAACACAAACATATAATGACGGGCCTAATTCTTATGATCACTACTCGCGACTAATAAAAGGTGTTAAAAAGTTATATAATTATAAGCATGTGATAAAAACATAATCGATGTCCTCACGGTCATCTCAATTGTGTCCGTATTTCGTGCTTAGATCATTTTTACTAAGTGTAAAGTTCTCGACAATTAGTATAGACTTAATGCAATGTCACGACGGTCACGATCGTCTTTTTGTCGCCTTAATGAGTTAATTTACAGTGGCCGCGACGATGTGCTATTAGCTCAACTACTACGAAAATGTACTCTTCCAAATAAAATGATACGAGCAAACAGTTGTTGTATCTATCCGGCAACGAATTCCTAATCTTAACTTTGTAATCATGGGTGTGTCCTATTGTTAGTTTGTAGGCTAGTAGCAAAAGTTCTTGGACTATACAGGCTTCAATTGAATTCATTTTAACCACGTATTCTAACCATGATACTTCTTCATTTAGGCCAAAAATATCGAAAAAAGAAGTATCTAAGTACTATAAGTATCTACTTCTAATAACTTTTCCCAATGCTACACTTATCTCTTGGTAAAAATCAGGATTTTGCAGGCTTATTGAAAATTGAATAGTTTTACAATTTAATAAATCAGAGGTAACAATGTTACAAAATGCAAGCTCAAATGATTGTAGTTAATTTTGTTTTTTAGCGGTGACACTAATAATAATAACATGTTTTTACGTCACAACATATGGTCGACTGCAGACCGGTCATGAGAACGAGATTGTAATGATGTAGTCTTTGATTGTTATATTGCTCGTTTGCATCATCACGAGAAACAGATAAAAGTGGTTAAAATTGTGAATGTGTTTTACTGAATGACGGACTTAACAAAACCTGTTGGTTTTGTTAAGTCCGTCGTTCAGTAAAACACATTAGATAAACCTTCCGACTTATCCCATAGTTGTAAACGGGCATTCTGGAAGGAACTTGGCAGGTGAAAAAATTACTGATACAATACTACGTCACATGTTGCTACTTCCTGCTACCACATTGGAATTTTCGGAATATTTAATTCGACGTCCACGTCGTTCATATGCGGATCCTACGCAGGCCTACGCTGCTTCTACGCAGTTCTACGCAGATTCTACGTAGACCTACGCAGGCCTACGCCGCTTCTACGCAGGTCTACGCAGATCCTACGTAGGCCTACGCAGCTGCTACGCAGGCCTACGCCGCTTCTACGCAGGTCTACACAGATTTAACGTAGGCCTACGCAGCTGCTACGCAGGCCTACGTCGCTTCTACGCAGGTCTACGCAGATTCTACGTAGGCCTACGCAGCTGCTACGCAGGCATATGCCGCTTCTAAACAGGTCTACGCAGCTTCTACGTACGCCTACGCAGCTGCTACGCAGGCCTACGCCGCTTCTACGCAGGTCTACGCAGATTCTACGTAGACATACGCAGGCCTACGCCACTTCTATGTAAGCCTACGCAGTTGCTATGTGGAATCAAAGCAGTGGAAACGCAGGGTATACACAACAGCTACGCGACATGTGCGTTTTGCTTCGGTACATAAACTGTGGTTAGCAAGAAGTTCATGGTAAAGTACTTTAATGGCCAGAAGCACCATTATTACTATCGTGTACGTTTTCTGTTTGAAGAGCAGCTCAACTATGCCCTAAAATTAAAAAAAAAAACAACGGGTTGCACTCCGGGAGTGCCGGCAGAAGTGAAAACTTGAACATTAACGTTTTATATTTTTTAATATTTTGGAATGGTAAGGGAATAATTTCGCACGAATTGCTTTATTTATCAGTATAAAAGTACTATAATTTATTTTCAAAATTTTGTCTTCAAAAATAAACAATTTATTTAAACACTTTTCATGAAGTATGTTTTGACTGCTTTTGTTTTACCCATCAATATGGGTAAAATTTCTTACCTCGCAATCTTACCATAATGTCAAAGACTATTTATTTTGATATTTACTTGGTCGGTTGCGAGGCAACTGATCTTACGGTCACCAATCTGACGCAAGTTTAAAATTTTTTACCCATCCCAAAAAAAGTGCATGAAGCCGCTAAAGAAGTTTTCACTTCAAAAAAAAAACAGGCAAATGCCAATTATGAATGCTTACCTCCTCCGCTTTTGTAGCACAGGTAAGGGAACCTCCACACATTCCCGAGGCCAACCGAGTAGCCAACACATGCTAATACGAATTGTATTTTGTTGGCCCAGAACGGTCGGCGGGGCTTCAGGTGGGCTGTCGTGTCCTCTTCCTCCTCCTCGCAGTCACTCTCGTGCGACGCTGTATCCTCATCGGGAGGCCTGCACAAACAAATTCCAATATGTTTAGTTTTAAACATTCTTGGTTGTATCTACTCTACTTATGCTGTCACTTACGGGTTACTTCTGTCTAAATAGCTAGCTTAATTTACAATGTCTTCAAGAGTGACAATACTTAAATGACGTTACGCAGCCAGCCCTGATATTGGTGACTGGCTAATATTTTTGCCGCGGCATAGCCCCTGAGACGACCCTTTGATCCAAGACCATCTTATTTGGTTGTATCAGCGATACGAGAGAAGAAATAGTTTGGAAAATCCAAAAGTGCACGCCTCATACATAACACTCATTCATAAACGAAAAAGAATTTCAAAACATAGTTTCTAACAAAAATTTACAATTTATAACTTTTCATGAAGTCGTAATGTCAAAGACTGACAAAGATATTTACTTGGCGGTTGCTAAGCAACATCAAGACAAAGGTTGGAAATATTTAGATAAAGATATTATATTTTAGTTAGTATTTTATTAATTATAATTAAACTACTTTGAATAAAATAGCCATTTTCAATAGGGTTCCTTCTACGGCTGAAACAAATGTATAAAAAAAAATTGACTCAATTAATTGATTTTATCGCAAGCTACAATGTTTTCAGGGTTCATAAATTGACGGACAGGATTTTTTTTTCTACTATTTTGATGCTTTTTCCATTTCTGCTGCATTAAATCAATTGTTAAAAAGTACAGTATTAATCTCCATTTAATCATCTATACAATGGTATATAAATTAAGTAGGTTCTGTGTACTAGCAGGAGTGTAACAATAAAAACAGTTACAGAAATGGGGCAAAAAAATTTTTCGATCGTAGAGCACACTCTAATGCTTCGCATTAAGAGTCGTGCAAAATTATTTACAGGAAAAATCTGGTTGAGTAATGTTGGAATATGGTTACATTTTTAAATTTAGTAAATAAGTATAATTTACAGAAGCTACCTAAAATAGAAACCAAAAACTAATATTTTCTAAGAATGAAAATCAGTAAGTGGTAAAGTACACTAATATTTCTCGAATGGCAAACATGCCAAAGCTTTTTAATGAAGTGTGTAGACGTAAATAATCATATAAAATATAATAATAAAAATAAGCAAATAATTGTAACTGTATAAAAGAGATTCAACATGTCGTAGATAATTTATGTAGATTAGGTTTGTGTCGAGTTTTATATGAAATGACATGTTTGTACAACTAATGAAATACTAAACAGATTGCAGATAACAAAGTTTACAAATGAAGGAAAGACGACGGCATGCAATACTTTTTCTTGTTGCTTTTATTTAAAATGACCAAGGTTTTTCCTTTCGTAAGGTAATTTAAGGAATAGAATCTATGGCAAACATGAAACTTGCAAAACCGTACTTGATAAACCGACTTGTTTGGATTAATGATGAATGATCTACAATGACGGTAGATTAGAGTGACGTCACATAGCTCAAAGGCTTTACCTACTTTTGATGATGCCTAAGTAAACGTAGGTTTACAGTTTCAGAGACAAGATTTTTAATCCGGAAAAGTCTTTGATATGAAATTAAGCAATTGAGCTATTTAAATAAATTAAGGCAATATTAACACATTCAAAGATAAGTTCAATCTTTATTCCAAGTTTATCTTACAGTGTTATTGTTAAAAAGTAGAGACTCTTGGCGAAACGACGACAATCTTCCAGTCCCTACTTGCGGTTGTGGTTTAGTAACTAAAGAGACCGTTGATTATCAATATAGAAAGTTAATTCGAACTTAATAAGTGCCTACTTAGAGTGCGCGCTATCATTAGTATCGGAAGTCGGAACGCAGGAAAAACAGTGAATGGAGTAACAAGAGTATATTTTCATTTATGGTTTTATTCGATTCTAGGTAAATACTTAAAGGTAAATATAGATGTGGCGATATTCTGATTTTTAATAAAATTTATGCGGCTTCAACACACATATTCCATAGCATAGGTACCTAGGCAATGATATTATAATAATTTAATATCATTGTACCTAGGTAGGTAAATTAATTGTTTGTCAAATTGGCACCTACGTCAATTTGCCGTGTTAGCCTTTCATAAACTTTCAAAGAATTACCGCCGTATGTGTGATTTTAGCCGGTAGTCACATTGATAAACAATTAATTTCCCCGGTTTTACTTAGTTTCCCGTTCAGTTTCCCTAGAAATAATAATAAAACAATGACGAGATTGCGTAACGTAAATTGCTGATTCCTTTTTATTGTTGATACTGATTTAATTTTCATTCGTAATTGATAACATTCTGAACATAAGTTGTTATATTATTTTAGGATAACCACCTACGTCTTTTAGATTTAATTAAATAATAACTGGCTTTCGTGAATCATGTTTATCTCCTGGGCTATCAAAGTGGGTATCTAGGTGGTGTGCTAAAAGTGGCTATTTAATAGTGTGCCTGAATGTCGGATCCGCATTGCCCTGATAACAATTTTAAAATTAAATCAAACTAAATAAATGCAATTGTTACGGTTATTGGTTTAGAATGGCTGCAATTGATTATTTGATATCGAATTTGGTTGCACTTGACATCTTGAAATCTTTAACCTTCCACATGACATTAAGAATAGTTTGTTATCAGTTAAACACTTTGAAAATGCAGTATTCTAAGTACCTACTGGTGGCGAAACAATAAACAGCTGATTGCAACCGTTTTCAAGATATAATATGTCATAGACTCTTTGAAAAATAAATGCAATTTTTCCTTGTGTGAAAATGCTTGAATCATTTTGGGTATTTGAATCACCATAATTTTCAAGAACAATTTAAATAAGTAATCCCTAGTTGTCAACATGTAAGTAGGCAAACGTATTTTAAAATCATTATCAAGTAGGCAGTGATAAGGCGAAGCGGCGGCGCTGGCGCACGATCAATCGTCGTATCCACGTCGTATGCGAGATATGTGTGTGTGGAAAGATAGCAGCATTGCAGTGTTATCGGCTCATGGCGTGAAGGTCAAACGACCAAAACTCCCTATAAACATAAGCCTCTTGGGATTTTAGGATTGCCTCAAGTAGTTCATGTCATAGTTTAATCGGACGCATTCAAATCCTTTGCCTGACAATGAAAGTGTCATGTACCTTTTGCTGTGTGGATTTATGATGTTTCATGCAATGTAGACGTTAGTCAAAGAGGGTATTTTATGCTATTGAAGTAGTTACTTAAGCTCCTTTCGCTACTCGTTTTCTTGTACGACGTGTGACCTACCATCTGCCTGCACAATTACGGTTACGATTAGGAATGGGCCGAATATTCGTTTTATATTTGGTATTCGGCATATAATTCGGCAGGTTTACCGAATATTCGTATTCGGTCGAATATTCGACTATATTGCTGAATGTTCGGCTAAGTGGTACTCAAAGATTTTACTGTAATCATACACGGCTCCCGTGTATGATGTGATATTTTTTAGGGATGGGTCGAACATGGGTTTCACCGAATACGAACATTCGGCCGAATGTACGGTAAAACTTTTACCGTTCCGAATATTCGGCATAATTGATTCCCTTTATAACTGAGTATTTTTATTTGTAGTAGGTAATTGATTGATCTCTCAAATGTGTACCTATAAAAAAATATGTTTCTGTTTATTTTGAATAAACAATTTTCACCAAACTAAGTAAAACTACTAGAAATTTGATTCATATAATCTGCTAAAATGTTGTAATTTAATCATTCAACTCTTTCTTGCTATAAATATTGATAAAAACAAAAACCTTGCTTAATTTCGATTTTAGATTTAAATATATTATTTATTATATATTATAAAACAAAATATTAGTATGCAGTTGTTTCGGGCATCAGTGATATGATAACTTTATAATAAAATAATATATTAGAATAAAAAATCTGGTCTTGTAAGAAATTAAGAAAGTTTTTAGTTTTTATCATTCATCATAGCAAGAAAGAGTTGCATGATTAATTAAAACATAACAACACATTTTAGCAGATTATGAATCATATTTCTAGTAGTTTCTTCTTAGTTTAGTGAAAAATATTTATTGAAAATAAACAGAAACAACATTTTTTTATAGGTACTATAAAAATATACTTATAAGGTAATTGATTGATCTCTCATATGAGTATTTGAGAGATCAATCAATTTTACCTACTCCTATACAAACAGAAATACTCAGTTATAAAGGGAATCAATTAGGCCGAATATTCGATTCGTTGAAAGTTTTACCAAATATTTGGGCGAATGTTCGTATTCGGTGAAACCCATGTTCGGCCCATCCCTAGTTACGATATAATCAGTGTTGTAAAGGCTAAGTGCATTGCACAGTTAAACTACGTATTGACGACTTTATGGAAACTAATCTTGATTTTCTGAGACCATTTATTGATCAAAACTCCGGCAGTGCCCCGTTGGTTTATTGCCTCTCCTGGCGAGGGCACAGCCGAGCGTCTCCAGACTTATCAATTTGTAAATATGGGCGTAAAATGTGAGATCTCTCTCACAAGAAAAGAATACTGTTACAGAAGTTATGTATTTTTTTAATTACCTATAGTATTTAACAAAACTATAGGTACCGGCATGACATCATCAGATAGAATTGAAAAACAAAGAAACCTTTGTCATTTTTATTTATCATTGCGTTCAAAACTTGTGAAATACATGGTCATTACGTTTAAGGTTATGAGAGAAATACGCTCGAAAAAAGAAGTGCTTCTTCGCTCCGGTTTTATTATAACAGGATTTATTTTTCGGGTTTCTGGTTTCTGCATGAAAACAGCGAACCAGTACCCTAATTACGTAGTACACGATCAATCAGAATCTGAATCGTTTTGAAACAGATTGCTAATCCATTGCTTCAATAGTTCGAAAATAAATTCTTAAATAACGCAATTAATGTTGTTGAACTGTCAAAATGAAACAAATTAATTGGAATCGTTTGCGAAAATGTGTTGAGTAATTAGATAGCAGGTACCCAAATTCTGTGTGCTTACTTATAAAGTGAAAGCTTAACGACAATGTGCTATTTTTTCACTTCCCATAGGTATTCTCAGCGTAGACACACTGTGTGGACAGACGAACACATTTTCTTTGTTACGAGTATCTTTACATAGTATAAAATGAAATCGCTTCCGCTGTCTGTTCGCTTAGATCTTTTAAACTATTCAACGGATTTTAATGCAGTTTTCAGCAATACTCGTAGATAGAGTGATTCAAGAGGAAGGTTTATATGTATAATAAATACATATTATTATAGTACAGTACAGTACAGAGGAGCAGTGGTAGCCCAGTGGTAACGGCCCCGACTTACGAGTTGTAGGTCGTGGGTTCGAACCCCAGCAGGCGCTTTACTTTGTGTAAATAATTTCATCACCATTGCTCTCAAAACGGTGAAGGAAAACATCGTGAGGAAACCGGCATGTCTTAAAACCAAAAATTCGACAACATGTGACATCTACCAACCCGCACTGGGCCCGCGTGGTAGATTACAGCCCACTCCCTCTCACAGAGAGGAGGCCTGTGTCCCAGCAGTGGGAAAATTAATAGGCTGATGATGATGATGATGATGATGATTATAATACAGAATAGAGTCCACGCGGGCAAAGCCGCTGGCAGCAGCTAGTTTGAATATAAACAAAGTTAAAAAGAGGTTTTGGCCGGAATGGATATCAGAAAAAGGTAGATCAAAACAAAAACATCGATATTCAAAGGTGTGCTCATCAAATATTAAAATAAACCAACCAGTACCATATACACTATTCTATGCCAGTATATATATGGACTTGATGTTCTAGTGTCTCAATCAAGAAGACTAGAGGCTGTACGAGTATGTAGCCATATCATACATACAGTAGTGATTTTTATTTCAGTTTATAGTCAGTATCATTAGTTCTTTTCGCAACGACAAAAGCGAAGAAATCTTCGTCGATCGATGAAGTTAGGAAACAATGAAAGATTTCGCTCTAATCACATTTAGTTCAAAAAAGATTCTGAAAAACTTATAAAAATCTAGATAATTTTACTTGGAAATGCAGTAGGTAAGTGATGTAAGTACCTATCTTGCACTTACTTAATTATGATATAAAGTTCTTGTTAACTGTTATTTTTTTCATAAAAGAACAATGAATGATGACGACGAAATTAATAAAATATATTATGTATAATTGTATCACCATAGATTTTTGGTGTATTCTTCGAAATCACTGAATTTTTAGGAACGTTGCAAATATAGGCACAAGCTCAACCATCATAATGGTGATATTTACAAAAATTTGTAACCGTACAACGAATGATCAAAATGTAAATTCTTACATTACATTCCACATTCCATATCTTGAGACGACACTCTACAGTTATGTATTACAATGTCATTAAAGTTCTACTTAATTAATTGGTTCGTTCTGGTACATAATTTAATAGATATTACTGTATATTTTTGAATTCAACTTTTTATTGACCGAGCGTGCGAGACGTCTCTGCTTCAAGTCTAGCAAAGCTTTCGTGCGTCAGTTTGTCGGTACTCCTCGGACGTATTTTGCAAATGATCTGGACCAAATACACAGGCTTAACGACTTTATAGATTCTTTTGTCGTCGGGGATTTTTGATTGGATACTTCCTCCAAAAAGGGGCAAAAATAGGGCTACTGGATATCTCCGCCTTATAAGATCCGATTTCGATGGTTCTTTTTTTATTTGAAAGGTAGTAACTTGTAATTAGTCCCATAAAAATTTGGTGAATATCTGATGAGGATCTTATTTATTTATTTATATATACTTTATTGTACACCAGAAAATACATAGCAAAAAAAAAAAATAGGTAACACTACAAAACATACAATGGCATGATCTTCGGCATGATGAGCAGAATAGCTCCTCAAAATGCAGTAAATTGCTCAATTTTAGATTTCTACCAATGGAATCGACCCTTTAACTACTGGGTAGGGATTGATGGAACACCTGGGACCACCTTCTCATCACAAAAATTATTTCAGAATTCTCTAAAACGCTACTGTGCACCGCAAGATCGCGCTGTCGTTTTCGCTCGCCAAATGGTTAGGACCCGTCGAACATTTTGTGTGACTGAGTTTTGTAAGGTGTAAACTAGCTTGGTATATTGATACTAGGATTTCATAAATGACATGGTTTTTTCACTACTATATTAATTGTTGCAAAAAGGTTTGTGCTCGCGAAGTCTACTATTCGCAGAACTGTTCTAAAATGCAACCGATGCTTGTCTGAAATGAAAAGTTTTCTATTTCGAGGGAACTCTATTGCAATTTGCAACCGATCAAATCTAATAACACCAAGAAACAAACATTATTAAGGGCTTGTTTTTCAGATACGCAAGCTGGAATAATAGTACACGAGTGTAAATACCAATGTAAAACCACATATATATGTAGGTACTTCCAGAATGGTTTTCATTGATTATGAGTACGTTCAATTGTCTTTTAAAGTTTTGTTTTTCCTTGCACAATCATTTCCTACATATAAAAATGCTAGCAGTCACCGACGATGCCATTAGAAATACACTAGCCAGTTAGCAACCTCCGTGAGGAGAACTGATGCTGGCCAGTCGACCTTGACAAATGACTGGCCATAACGCTTTTTGTAATCAAATTATGTTATAACGATATTTATACATTTACTTGTTGTTGTTACCTACAATGACATCAATTATTGGTATCTGAAATACTGAGCGACAAAGCGCAAAGGCGAAGTGCAGTTTCTAGTCATAAAGTAGAGTGATACCTATCTATGTTAGCATTGCAAATATAGGTTATATGGCTACCTCTATACCGGAACTTACTTTTCAAACCATAAGATCAATTTGATCATGGTTAAGCTGTTTGACTCTTGACATTGAAGGTTTCATATCAATCAGATAAGCTATTTTTACGTGAATGGGTATCAAACAATGCTCCTCTGTTTATTTTAGTATGATAATGTTTTAAATAGGCCTACTCATATAATACAAGTATTTTTCTGTAATAATTTGTATGATACAGCTCCAGAGTACATGTTTACGAGATGCGGAACTCTTTATAAAGGTAGAGGGCACAGGCACAGCGCACATTGTAAGAGCCACTTATGATAAGTAATTGGACACCTTTGTTCTACAGTCAGGAGTAATAATACCTGTTTGTTGAGACCTCATGTGCCTAACTGATGAGGCACTTTGTGTTTTGTAAGATTTATTGCACAGAAAGAATTGTTCCAATTCAGTAACCTTCCCAACTTTTCAGTGTTTAGACCTATGGATTAAGAGATCCATTAGGTTAATGCTAAGGTAATCGATATACATATAGTTACCTACACATCAATCAATTTATGTATAAGTACCTGCCGCTTACCTGTTATTTCGAGGAAATAATTGAATTATACGATATACTCGTAATAAAACCTTTATCAAACAAGACTCTATCTTACTCCATGAAAAAAACGTGAATCATATTCGATTCAGATAAATTACATTTTTTACTACGTACCTTCCTACTTAAGTACTTACCTACAATTAAATGAACTCATGTGTAGGTGTTGTGTTATTGTATTTTAGTTATGTTCGAGGTCTACCTTAATTCCCAACAATATAATTTTAATGATGCAAAGGTCATTGATCAAGTTGTTAACTTACAACAGTGTAGCTAACAATGAAAAGTAGAGCAAAATGAAGAGTTATAGACCAATAATTTTATTGTAAACAACAGTAAAAATGCTTACGTAGGGAAAATATTTTTTATTAAACAATCAGTATTCCAAGAAAGTGATCAAGGCAATAACTAGGAAAATGATCATGTAAATGAGTTAAGTATAGCTCTTCAAATAGGCTGTATGCGTGCAGGTAAAGTGTCCGCTACCAAAATTTTATTTAGCTGCTACTAACTATGTTATCGATTATAAAATATAAATTCCGTATTTCAAATGCGATTTACATAATAATATTATGACGATAACGTTGATACAGTAACAACAGTGTTGCTTGGAGTATTTAGGCACACCTAATTTATCACTGATAGCTCGATATCCACTGATGGATTGTAATCATTAACTGTTATGCATTTATATTTTCGAAATAATAAACTGTCTGACGTTTGTTCATACAGTAATCAATATCATCAATATCATCTAGTGTCGTCAACTTCAATACTGGTGTTTGGCACCTACATAGGCAGTTTAAAAGAGGTACCTATATTCCTTAAATGATTTTTTATGATTTTGATAGACTGACGTAAAGAAAAGTCAAAACAATTGGTTAATTTCCCAGGGAATTGTCCGCTTATTAAATTATTTTCTCCAGATTCATTGAATGAAGCATGGCATGTGACCAATGACGAGTAATCTGAGCTATATGTATGTTTATACATATTTATGAATGTCAGTTCATATAAATAAATAGAAAACCATATATCACGCTTAATTTTTCATAGCATGCTACTTTACACACGTAATAAACTACTTTGTATCTATTTCATTATAATTAAGTTAGGTTATAAATTTTAGAGCTGTGATATGTTTTGTCCAACTCAGTGGGCAAGCAATGTTTTATTACAGGACAGAATGCACGGAGGATGAGGAGATGTGTACGGTTGATAGATGTCAATTGAATAATGGCAACCCAGAGGATGTCATTCGCGGGGTACTCACGTAGGAGGACGAACTAGATGGAACAATTCCGTGGGCGATGTTGGTACCCGTCTTATAACCATTTTGCGGCCATCCGTGCATCCCATACCGATCGACGCAAGAGATCGGACTGATGGGGCGCCATAGTGGTTGGTGCCGCTGTCAGATCCTTCAGGATATGTGGCCACTTGTTCGTACGGCCGTAGACACCGCGCGGATGCAGCACCCGAGGCTGCAGACACATCACGAATCCTGTGTGTATCACTGAAGCTCTTCACTTTGCGCATTTGCCCAGAGGGCGCTATCATCGGCGCCTGAGCGTGTAAGTCTAGGAGCTTTGAGTTCTCCCTGTCTTGGCCGTCATACTGCTCCACGTGGATCGCCACGCTGGGCGCGGCGGCTTCCGTCGAATTTTCGATTTTACTCATACTATCACGTCACAGGGTCATGACGCGGTGACTATCGTCGCGTGCGTCGCTGGCGACGCGCGACTGTGAATAATGACCGATCGCGAGAGCGAGCGAGGTCGGCTGAGTTGGCGGACCGACTGCCCTGACTGGTTCGTCAATCGCGGCAAGGCAATTGGTAAACAAAGTGCGACTCTAGCATCGGGTGGGGGGAGGATATCACCAGGAGGGGGGAGGGCCGTGCATGCGCCGTGGCGGCCATGAGACATTACGCTGCGCTTGCGTTTATCTCAGGGCTAGGCCACAAGCACAACAGCTAGTATAATTTACGGTTAGACAGTAACGATGAAATTATGTGAAGATATAAGATTTATTAAAATTATTTAAATTAGTAAACAGTATTGTCACTGTAGTAAGGAAAAAAAAATCTAAGTAGCAGCCCCGCGGAGTGGGTGTGGGTTTGTACCAGGTTGATGGCAATAGGGTCGCCCTACATTGGACAGAACTGGCGAAATGTGTGTACTGTGTACTAAGTATCACACGTGTACACAGACTGTACATCTCTGCACAGCACAATTCTTTGGGAACACAGCAGTGATGTTACGTTATGTTGCAACCGATCGCTGGAAGTAAACCCCAAAAAAGCTGGGAAAAGGCAGATAATAATGTTATGGTATGTTGTAGGTTGTACTGTAACTATTACGAACAGTTGTTTAGCTACGTACTTCACGATATTCAGATATACTGATATAGTAACGTCTCTGGGAGAGTTAGGCAATATTGTAATATAACAGTAAGTACTATTATAGTAGTACCACCTGAGTCAATAAAAGATGAATCGTTAGAAAAAAGATGAAAGGGAGAAAATGTGGAAAAGTTAAATGTTATTTTATTTAACGTTCTATTCGTAAGCGAAGTTTCTCACACTATTGCGAATATGTACATAAATAGCGTGTAAGAATAAGGTTCACTAAGTTAGTAAAGTTAGCGTTTCGTACGAATGTATCATCATCAGCCTATTAATGTTCCCACTGCTGGGACACAGGCCTCCTCTCTGTGACAGCGGCACGAATGTATAACTACTAAGTAATACTAAGCCATGTAAAGTGAAAGTGCATCTCGCCTTTAGAGACATGCGCTTTTTTTTAAATCCTAGCAAAGAGCCTTTGTGTATTTTGATCTAAAACATTTAAATATTATATTTTATTTAATTATTTAATTTTTGTCAACCGATTAACATTTTATGTTCTTTCTGTTAAAGGCTAGGTGGCGCCCGCGACTTTATCTCGTATATTTTGTATTTCATAATTTTTAATACTAATATCCAGTACCGAGAGAAATGCAATTTTAAAATAAATAAAGGGGCCTACCGCTACGATAAGCAAAAATAAATAAATGCAGGTTATAAGAGCGAGCGTAGCGAGCTCGAACATTGTAGCACCCCACTTTGGAAAGGTTAGGTCTTCTTTTGACCATTCATACAGAAGTAGGAGATCCTTGGGCAAGAGAAAGCGAAGCGGGCTCGAAAATCTTTACACCCCTTCTCGGATAGCCAGGGTCCTCTTTTGACCATTTTTGATACAAACATAGGAATATATTTGTCGACTTATGTAGAAAATACCGACATAAACTGGAAAACATCATCAGGAAACCAACATGCCTGAGAGATAGTCAGAGGCCCGTGGGTGGCATAAAAACTCTGACACCAGGTTAGTCACTAACTACGCGAAAACACGAAAAAGAAAGAAAGATGTAGAAAATTTTCAGAAAGAAGATTTTGAAGGATGCAAGAGCGGCGAAGTGACCTCAAAAATGTTAGCACCGGACGTTTATATTTTGCATACGTAGGGGTCCTCGAACTAAAACCTGCCTTGATGACTGAACATATTTTAGCCTTGTTTAAAAGTACTTCTCGAGATTTGACATTTTATTCTATTAATATATTTCAGCACCCAAATAATGTCGTTTGATATCGTTAATATTACTTTTTACCCGCCTGCGGTGAAGTCAAAAAAAGAGGTGAAACGGTTCAAATGATGTGTTTGTGTGTATGTTCGATTGTTCGTCTCTATTTTCCCTCGTAATTAGAACTATTATACTAAAGGGCCGAACCGATTTTGATGAATGGAATGTCGTTAGATTCGTTTTTATTGCGCCTGTGTCACTGGATATATTAAATTTATAAAAAAATTCAATTGTAGCCAAGAAGTATGTTTAATAAAAAAAGCTCGCAAACCTATCGTGGGGTATCAAAATGAAGGGTTTTTAAGGGTGATTACAAAAACATAAAAAAATTATATGTTTAAATATAATTTGGAATGATAAAATAATAAAAAACTAAAAAGCTGAAAATAAAAAAGTAATTAAAACAACTAAAATACACATATCCGAAAAGAGAAAAAAAAAAGCATTACAAGTAATTTATAGAATTTTGTTATTGCAGGCGACAAACTAATATCCTGAACTTTGGTGTAACTTAATTGTTATAATTTAATAATAATGAAATAATTGATTTAATACTTTTTTATACCAGTCTTATTTTTTTTGTTTTGACTATTACCTAGTGATAAAGTATAGTTTTTCATGCCAGCTTTTTCTACTCGGGTTGTTGCGCGAGCCCCATACAAGAGCGAGGCCCTGGGCGGTTACCCTGCTCGCCACCCCCTAAGGCCGCCACTGCCTCGTTATTTTAGTATACAAAGTTGCAGGCAGAAGCTAGTTTTTAATATAATGCCTATGGCGGCTTCGGGTCAGTGCCTTTCCTTCAAAATGGTATTGCGCGGAGCGCGAAAGAAAAATCTGCGAGCCATTTTTCACAAATAGTTGTGATTACCTAAAACATTATTACCTATGGTCAATTGGTCATTCAATTTGAAACTTTGCCCACTTGAATCAAAATGTAAAAATAACGCTTTACACATAAAAAAAAAAAAATACTTGATAGCCTAGATGGGTTTCGGTGTTTCCTAGCCACGGGTGTTGGCTTTGAGAAGAAACGGCGAAATAAACTCGGAGGTCTCTTGAAGTCCATACAATATATTGTAAAATAATCAGATCATATTATTATATTATATGAGTGGGCGTCTCTTGAGAAAAACCCCACACATGTTTGAGTGGACCTGTCCAGTCAGTGCACGCATGTGTCAATTATCGTGTAGCTCAACTCAGAACTTAAGGAGCTCAACGATCCAATGAAAAACTCTAAAGTAAGGACATTCGGTCAGGAGGCCATATTTATTTTAAGAACTCGGATGAGTTAGTCGGGACTAGTGTGTCAATTGTTGCGGTGGATTGATATTTAATTATGGACAACAGCCTGTGTGCCAGCACCCTAATTGCGTTACACACGATCAATCACAATCTGAATCATTTTGACGAATATAGCAATATTCGTCAAAATGATTCAGATTGTGATTGATCCATTGCTTCATGTTCGAAAAAAAAATCTGCTCAACAGCATAAATAACAAAATTAATGTTGTTAAACTGCTAAAACGAAACAGATTGTGATTGATAGTGTGTTACGTAATATCAGAGTGTAGTGCAGGTATAGGCACATTAAAATTTAAAAAAAAAAACTGTTTAGCAAACAGAATAAAATTGACTATAGTTGCACTAAGTTCTGCCCGAGACCTAATACTTAGGTATTGATTTTTCTGGTAACTAAAGGCATAGGATATTCGACGATATTGTCTTGCAACATCTATCAGTTACCTACCTATTCAACACATAATGGAATGGTTCCTACTATACCGAATCCGGAGTTTAAACTAGGCAAATCTTGTATCCTAAATTGCCAGATCATAGACCTTCCTTCCCGTGTCCGACGCGACGTGGTCCTAGGGAGACCGTCAACTAGTTCTTCCTCTCTTTAACAAACTGACTGGGTAGCCTAAAGTGATATTTATGTTTTTTTTGGACTTCAGAATACAAGCAACTACAGTAAGGAGCAGTGTAGCAGACTAGCAGTAAGTTATATCTAGCTTACCTACTATTTGTTGAGTGAATTGTGAAATAAGTAAGTTTTGTTTAGCTTTTTTTATATAATAGTAGGTAAGTAAGTGTTTTACATAAAAATTGCATGCTAGATTCATATTTAGTAGACGATAATTAGAAATTTTGTGTAACTTTTTATTGCATTTGTGATTATATGTACATACATCAGTTTTGTGAATAATAATAAATAAAAAAAATCGAAATAATAAACAAGGGGAAATATGCGTAGTACCTTTGTACTCAATACTTATAAAGATCGTATGTATTTTACTAAGTGTGTACATAAGTAATAAAATAAATATATAAATAAGGGGAGACATGAAATGGATTAATTTAAAGTTGAAAAGAACTGAATATATTTTCAGAAAAAGTGTACCTATTGTAGGTATTTATAGGTAAATAGTATGTTGTTTCAATAAGGTCCTAACAGATATATAAATTTAACAAAAAACTTACCAAATGGGTTCATATTTTTTATTAAGTGTGTTTTGGAAAGTTTTAGACATAACGTTTGCACTTTTGATATTGAATAAAATATGATATTTTACCCAACCGATCAGTGAACACGGTTAACGTTAAATGATGTCGCTTCTATAATAGCCGTGCCCCCACTGCGTTGCTAATTTATTATTCGTTCCCAGCCCATTAACACTTATAATCTGTTTACGTGTTCAGTGCCACTAATTTAAATCTACTAAATAAACGTTTTACGTGGCTTTTGCTTAGTATCTCGAAACTATTTATTTTACATGATTATGTTTGACAACTTTTATAATATTAAGATTAAATGAGCGAGAGGTACAGACGTGCACATAAGAACTTGGTGTTCAGTAAAGTATATTGTGAATTTGCAATATACCTCAGGATGTAAAGTGTTTGACTTAGAACGCGAAAGGTGTGACTGGGTAACCTAACAATAAGGGGAGTTCACTCGGGATATGTATACAGTCATTTTATTGTCACTAAGGGTAAGGTAACGACAAAAGAGTAACTTACGCTTCGATCTGTCAAAATCCAGTGCATTTTGGCGTGGTTCACGCTAAGTTATGTTGCTGTATGCCTTATGCGTTTGCTGGGAACTGCGACTAGTTCAGTGTGGGTGTGGCTATATAATAGTAGGCTTGCATCAAGGGTCGACTTTAATTCCTTACTCCTTCCAGTTTACGATGTGCACTCTATCTAAGGTCAGACATAGTAAGATACAACCTGGTGTACGTTTTAGTCGAAAAAACAAGAAAGTGTTGAATGTGAATGTGGTCAAAGTGGATTTGTTAAATAAATGATGGATGGATAGTGTAAGCGAAAATTATTTAAACCTACATACCTACACTGTAATTATTAATGTTGACAGGCGCCCAGTTAGAAAAATCGGGTTATAAGTAAAGCTGCATTTTAGAGTTAATAAATGGTAGAGCAGGAGGATGATTACTCACTATAGGGAAGTAGGCGCAAAAGTGATAATAAAATCAAATCTTGTTATATATTTTTAGTTTTTTTTTTTATGGAAAACAAACAGTAGTATATTAAAAACAAACAGAATTAACTTAATAATAAATTAAAAAAATATACTACTCACTACATTTTCCACAGATTACAATTTAGATTTTTACAAACTGATGGCCAACGTAACTGTAGCCATGGCAAAACTAATTAAATGAACAAAAGAAACTAAAAATAACAAAAAAAAAAACAACTCGTCATTTTTTTTCTTATCGGCTATTAGCAATAAAATATGTATTATAGAAATGTTTGTCGTGCTTTAGTTTGTCGAGCGAAAATTGTGTCGCGCTATCGTTTGTCGATCAAAAGTTTCATCGTCCCATCGATTGTCGTGAAAACAATCAGTCGCACTAACGTTCGTCGAGCTGATGTGCTGTCGCACCGCTAATGGTCGACCTATCGTACTGTCGCTCCAGCATTTGTCGCGCATTTGTTTGTCGCAACTTTGATACGGAGTCGTGATTGACTCCGATCCGATATTGGATAAAGTTTACAATAAGAACGCAAACTACACAAATATCCATATTGCATAATATGGAACTCTACACAGCACGTACTCCGACTCGCACTTAGTTGGTTTTAAAGTAATTTTACTTGTAAACGTGGCTTACGGTAATCCTACTCATGATGTTTATTTACATTTGAGTAAAGCGTAATAAAATAAAATTTTGCGATAGTGATGAACGTGATACATGTAGAAAAATATAGCCCAAAAATATTTTGCAGAGTAACGCTAGCTTCTACCCGCAACCGGTATTGGCAACGCCATTATTATAGAGAGAGAAGATGAGGGAAGAGAAAGAAGATGAGGGAAGAGAGAGAAGATGAGGCTGCTTGTGGAGATCATCAATTTATTCAGATAATGGTATGATAACCAAAGCAATTTTGTCAGGCGGATGGGCAAATGTTCGGATGAATATAGGATGGAGTATGGAGTAAGGCAGGGGGGATTACCTCACCTATTTAATTTATAAGTAAATAGACTGATTGAGGAGCTCAGCAGCGCCGGTGTCGGTTGTTCAGTGGTGGTGTTTTTACGAATAATTAGCTATGCTGGTGCTGCTGGGCCCCTCAATCAGTTCCGTGAGGTCACAATACCCTACCCTGCCTACCCATAACCCTACCCTGTTCCTCCAATCACACTTAATGGAACCATCCTACAGCAAGTGTCCAAATTTAAGTACTTGGGTCACTGGGTCAATGAGAAACTAAGTGATGTTATGGATATGTATAGGGAGCGCAGGGCATTGTCGGTAAGGGGTAATATGCTTTCTCGCAGGTTTGCGCGAAACTCACTTGACGTTAAAGTCACACTATTTAAAAACTAAATATTGCAAACGTTATATACATTAACACGTGCAACCTGTGGAGCAATTACACAAAAAATGCTTGCAATGCTCTGCGCGTCCAGTATAACAACGCGTTCAGGGGGTTGTTGGGGCTCCGATGGCGGGACAGTGCCTCCGGTATGTTCGCCAACCACTGCACGAACGGCTTCCGGCGCGGCAATGCTTCGCAAAAGAACGGCCTCCCTGTGGTCCATGCAATTCCATGCTGCCATGATAGTAGGGTACTTACTAATTCCATGCTGCCATGTCATTATTGCCATGTTATTATTTTCTTGTTCTTATTAAGTGTATTATCTATGGTTCTAATCTTTAGATCTTTGGGCGACCGAGCCATAGATAGTGAAAATACCTCGGAGAAAAAGAATTTTCCCTGAGACCTAGCTATATTGCAACTGTCATCGAAATCGTTAGAACCGTTTTCGAGAACGTGATTACAAATATAAACAATCCAATCTGTCTAGATTTTTCCCAACTATATTAGGGTCCGCTTCTAGTTTAACCGGATGCAGATGAATACCAGTATTTTACATGGAGCGACTGCCAAACACAAACTGACAAATATATACAGTAAAAACACAGTAAAAATACAATCTTTTCCCCTATTTAAAAAGAAATTAAAATTCCACATAATGAGAAGTTTTCAATTATCTTAGAGTAGAACTCAGAATATTTACATATACAATACGTAATATTAATAATAACAACTATATACATAATACATTCATAACAATTACAAGAAAACGTAAACTAAATGCAAAATTAAACCTAAGTATAAACATGAAATAAATATCAAAAAGTAATTATACTTCAATAGCAACTATGATAGAAACTGTGTTTCGATACGTAATATGGACTCATACTCTCAATATTTTTTGCAGATTACCTACATCAAGCAAAAATATATTAAAAACATACCTTCTAAACTCGATCTTTTTGAGCATAGTTTATTTTACTAACATAGTGGTAAGTTAGTGACTAACAATATTGTACCTACCTCAAAAATTATATACCTACCGTTCCGATACTCGTTCCTAAGAACGTTTATATAATATGGACATAATGTAACCAGTGTTTCTCATTCTAAGTGAATAATTGTATTCTGCTTTTGAGAAATAAATGTCTTAAACCATAAAAACCATAGACGTACCTATGTAAAAACGAATATTTCTAAATAGATAATACAGTAAAAACCCGTAGACGGTTTCATAAGGACCCAAGTTGACTCAACCAAAAACGCGTCTTAATTCGAGAAAGCGTATAAAGGTCATTGCCCATTATAACAGCACCGCTCCAGCACGGTAGCGCCCCGGCACCGCCTCGAAAAATCTAGACGTCAACGTGCCGTAAGCCAGGCGACTGCTAGTCGCCAACGCGCCGGAAGCAAGGCGACGGCTAGTCGTCAACGCGCCGTCAGCAAGGCGACCGGTCGCTGCCGGCACGCCACCGGCGAGGTAACAGTTTATTGTTTATTCACAAGCAGGGCGTCACCGTGCGGCCGCCGAGGCGTCACCGCGCGGCCGGCGAGGCGTCACCGCGCGGACGGCGAGGCGTCACCGCGCTTACAGCGATGCGCCGGCGAGCAGGCTCCTCGCTTGAAGCGCGCTGTCGGCCCGACGTGTGACGGCTCGTGGGCCGCTCACTGCCTGCGAGCCGTCCACTATTCTGTATAGCCATCGTAAAATAGACTTTAATAGATTTGACTTAAAATCCTAACTTGAATGACAAGGTATTTGCCGTGTCGGAGCCGTGCTGCTATAATGAGCGATGACCTTTAGGCTGCCTGTCCACTGGAGCGGAACGGAGAAAAGAGGACCGGAGATGTGCCAATATTAACAAATAGAATCTTGACTTAGGATCACTGATCTAAACTCAGGGGCGGAGTCAAGATTCTATTCAATCATCTCCGCTCCTCTTTTCTCCTCTCCGCTCCAGTGGACAGGCAGCCTTAGGCGGGATAGGGAAAATACGTATTATTAACTTATTTCGTTAGAAAGTTATTATATTGTTATGTATGTATTTTTAAATCAAGTTACATCATAGTGTATTAGAATTATTAATTACATTATTACACATGTTAAATATTTTGGTTTAATATAGAGATTTTGATGAATTAGTAATTACAAGACTTTCAATGTAACTTAACTTGCAGTGCGTCTTTCTTCGCTTTCACCCAAAGAAGATACATAACACTTTAAATCGCTAACTGCTAATAATGCCGACGTTTGACAAAATCGGAGTTGACTCCCCTTCATCTTCATCATCATCACTTGTCTCTTAGGGCCTCTTCACTTAGAGCATCATCATATTCATCATTTAGGGTATGGGTAACTCGCTTAGTCAGTCGCTGGCCGCTGCCGCGTCAGATAATACGCGTGTAGAGATGGTGACGAATCGTTTTAAGCGTGATAAATAAATATGAAAACATGTCTCAAGTTGCAGGGAGTGACGTAAAATGGCGTATTATGTGATCGTATTAAGCGGGATTTACTCGTACGGGAGGAGCTCGTGGCTAAGTAATAACAAGCCGCACGGATCGATCCATCAGGTTAAGCTACGCTTGCCAGGGTTGGTCAGTGGATGGGTGACCATCTTCACATACCGAGACTCCTCCGTGCCTCGGAAAGCACGTTAAGCCGTTGGTCCCGGCTGTCATTTGTGGATCTTTGACAGTCGTTACGAGTCGTCAGAAGCCCGAAAGTCTGACACCAGTCTTACCAAGGGGTATCGTATTACCCAGTAACTGGGTTGTGGAGGTCAGATAGGCAGTCGTTCCATGTAAAATACTGGTATTCAGCTGCAACCGGTAAGACTGGAAGCCGACCCCAAGATAGTTGGGATAAAGGCTAGGAAGGAAGGAAGATTAAGCGGGATTTACTGTATAATGTATATACAAATAATTCTCGTTTAATAATATAGGATATAATAAAATATTGGTCAGGCAGGGGCCATAGTCTTTCCATAATTCTAAATAACTCACACTCACTCACCACTTACTCCCCACTTCACTTAGCCATCCAAACCCATAAACCAATATCTTTGTTTTCATATCCTGCAATAATCCTGCACTAACCGGGGGTTGTCCTTGGGTGTACTAGCATAGTCGAAACGTCGGTTAGTACCTCGTTTCATTAAACACGTCTAACGGACCTCTGCGAGTTGACTTCGGTCCCTCGTACGCCATCCAAAGGTCTCTGGGACCCTAGGACCCTAGACTGTCTTTGACATTTCTCGGGAGAAATGTCAAAGACAGTCTAGGATATAAATATTTTACAAATATTGCTCATTTAATAGTATAGGATATACTTAATCTGTGATCAGAAGAACTCTCTCTAGGTATTCTTCCGATAGCTTAGGTACGTAGGTACAGGGAGTTGCAAATAATAGTTCAGGTCATGAGCATTGAGCACCACGCTCAAGGCAGATTAGCGATTCCTTTATTATAATATAGATAGTAACTACTACCCATGATTAAGAACAAACAGCAGTTACCAACAAAAAAAAAAATATTGAGATTTTTATGTCTGAATTAAAAAAACTTATGAAACTGGTGTTAGTAGAAAAGTAGTGTTAGTAGTGGCAAAGAGCCTTCATGCATTCTTATGCCTAAGAGTTTTGTAAAAAAATATGATAAGTAAACATAATATTACAGTACCTACGACACAACTTAGATGTAGCATAGATTTGAAAATTTTCATTCATTCATTTCAATTTTACGAATGTATTTGGCTATAAGACTTTACAAGTTATTGCGTTTTCGAAAGATCATTTTCACCTGAAGCAGTAATAAAGATTGGTGATTTTGAAGGCTCACTCAGTTCGGATGATGATCGGTTTTACGAATTTTGCCGATGCTACATCTAAGTTGTGTCGTACTGTAGTCTATAACAATTTTTTTTTTTTTTCAATAAATTAACATTCTATAAATAAGTAGGTAGGTTATTTTTTGACCGGTTGGTAGGGCGAGGGAGAGGGACCTATTGTCGACGGGCTGATTGAGCAAGAGGAGTGTTTGCTCAGTCAGCCCGTCAGCCATCGAGACTGCCGGAGAAAATGCCTGTTTTCATTTGTTTTTAGAGTTCGTTAAGCCGAATAGCATAGTGGGCGTTTTATACGAGATTTAAAGGAGAATGCTCAAGCTCCATAGAAAAAAAACCCAGCTTCGGGGGAAAAGCGATATATCTCAAATCATCAATAATAGTAAGTACTAAAATAATAACCGGTCATGATCGTGATCCTTACTGGCAAACATATAAAAATTGCCAGTTTTAGTATGCAGATTATGAAGTCGTCTATATAACAAATTGACAATTAGTTTTAATTACTTTATTCAAAAATATTATGTTAAAATGCGAGCTTGGCTCATATTATATTTTTTTACAATGCTTAAAGTCGTTGAAAGTACTATGGTTACTTATTGTAACAGAAACTTCGAGAGTTCGCCATCAAAATAGTCAGGATTTAACAGCATCGTCACGTGAAAATACCATTGTTAACAGCGATACTATGATATTGATTAGATAGTTTGGAGTCCTATATTATCGCCATCAGCGCCATCTATACTATCAATAATTATATAATCACGTGAGGACAATTATTGAAGATTTGCGAGAAGAGGTGAAATCAAACCAGAGTGTATTTATAACATTACTATTTTAGAGATATGAGGAACAGGGTGTAAAGTTCACTCATCCTCTATAGAAAAGGGAGGATCCTCCGACCAGACGGGTGTCGTGTATGACGGGCAACTGCCCAACGATAGATGTCAGGATCTTGTATATATGTTGAACTTTGCTTGCGCGATGCAGGATTTTGATGCGTAGTCTGCATGTGGCTTCACAGTGCTAGTTGAGGTTCCAGTGAGTCGGAACCGGGTGCTGCATAGTTCGTGGTGAGTCGAAACTGGGTGGCGCTGCATTATGGTCCAGTGAGTTGAATGTGGTACAGCGCCGGGTTGTGGCTGACTGCTGGCGTCGACGAGGAGAGGGTAGAAAGGGCTCTGTTGTGGACGAGCCAAACGTGCAGTGTGCTGTTTCAAAGTTGCTGCTGAGGCTGAAGGTGATGACAAGGAATGTTCGTCCGCTGCATGCTGGTGGTCAGGACACCCGTTGAAGCCGTGGATGCCGCCTGGCTGTGTGACTCAACGATTGATGTCGTGATCTTGTATATATGTTGAACTTTGCTTGCGCAATGTAGGATTTTTGTGACGTCATGTTTTTTATACGTAGTTCGCATTTGGCTTCACAGTGCCAGTGGACGAGCATTCCTGGTCATCACCATCAGCCTCAATAGCAACTTTGAGACAGCACACTGTACTTTTGGCCCGTCCACAACAGAGCCCTTTCTACCCTCTCCTCGTCGAAGCAAGGTACAACCCGCGCTGTACCACATTCGATTCACTGGATCATAATGCAGCGCCACCCAGTTCCAACTCACCACGAACTATGCGGCACCCGGTTCCGATTCACTGGAACCTCAACTAGCACTGTGAAACCACATGCAAACTACGCATCAAAATGCTGCATCGCGCAAAAAAAGTTCAACATATATATATGTCGTGGCCAGATCTTAGAATTGATCATTTCATGAAATGTTCGACCATTTCATGAAGTGGTTGTGTTTCATGAAATGGCCAGCTAGAATTGGCCATATCGTTTAAACGTCAACGTTTAATGATATGTCAGTCGACGTTTGGCCATATCATTAATGTAGGGTATCCATGGTTTAATGTGTAGTAAACATTGCTAACTGCGACCAAATTGGAAGTAGCGCTCGCCACCCGCTGCTGCGGCACCGCTTGCTTCACACGTTCGGCTCGCGCGTGGTTGGTGACAGTTCTAACCTAACTTAACACATTTCGTCAGGGACTCGGGGTGCCATGAGCGGCTTGAATTTTTAATTTTAAGTGCTATGTTGCTCACCACAAGGGTTGTGGCACCCCGACATGGGTTAGGTTAGTAACTTCCAAGTTGGTCACTTTCCATAATTATCATATTTGGAAATCCAATAAAAAAAGTCCATTGAGTTGTTTGCGTGGTCACCCTACTTTGTTTGATTTGTTGGTATGCCGCCGCCATGATGCACAACAAAAACAAAGCGACATCAACGCCTCTACCGGTGGATAATCGTAACTATTTTACGATATGATCACTAATGTTTGGCCACATCATGAAGTAGTCGTGCGTTTAACTGTTCATATCGTCAAACGTCGAATATTCAATGATCTGGCCAGACCACAACATGATGTGATCAGCCGTCGATGTTCTATTTCATGAAATGCGACCATTTCATGAAATGGCCGAACACTTCATGAAATGATCAATTCTAAGATCTGGCCACGACATATACAAGATCCTGACATCTATCGTTGGGCCGTTGCCCGTCATACACGACACCCGTCTGGTCGGAGGATCCTCCCTTTTCTATAGAGGATGAGTGAACTTTACACCCTGTTCCTCATATCTCTAAAATAGTAATGTTATAAATACACTCTGGTTTGATTTCACCTCTTCTCGCAAATCTTCAATAATTGTCCTCACGTGATTATATAATTATTGATAGTATAGATGGCGCTGATGGCGATAATATAGGACTCCAAACTATCTAATCAATATCATAGTATCGCTGTTAACAATGGTATTTTCACGTGACGGTGCTGTTAAATCCTGACTATTTTGTTGTCGAACTCTCGAAGTTTCTGTTACAATAAATATATCCATAGTACTTTTAACGACTTTAAGCATTGTAAAAAAATATAATATGAGCCAAGCTCGCATTTTAACATAATATTTTTGAACGAAGTAATTAAAACTAATTATCAATTTCTTATATAGACGACTTCATAATCTGCATAATAAAACTGGCAATTTTTATATGTTTGCCAGTAAGGATCACGATCATAACCGGTTATTATTTTAGTACTTATTATTATTGATGATTTGAGATATATCGCTTTTCCCCCGGAGCTGGGTTTTTTTTAAGCATCCTCCTTTCGTTTCATTTAGTTCGAGTATGTGGAGAGGTATTTTATTGTAATATTTTAAACAGTACCCCATGAAGGATCAGTCTACTTTAGCCAGTCTGAAACCAGGGGGCCAAGTCTACTAATTTACAAACGTCATAATGGTGTCACGATGGTGAGTTTTTGACAGATTTTGTATGGCAAATCTGTCAAAAACTCAGCAGACGAGCTTGCTAGACGAGGATCCAGCACAGCAGTCTGTGGACCCGAGCCTATCGTACCCATCCCCTTCAACCAAATACGCAGGTGGCTACAGGAGTTCACCCATACACAAGCGGAATATTGGTGGACCTCGACACCGGGCTGCAGACAGTCCAAGGAAGCTATGCCATCCTTGGATAGCGGACTAACCAGACGTTTACTACGCCTGGACAGGAACGGCCTGCGTCTGGTGACAGGGACCATCACGGGACACTGCTCGCTCAACAAACAGTTCCACACAATTGGCATAACGAACAGTCCTCTGTGCAGGGCGTGCATGGAGGCTGAGGAAACCGTCGCGCACGTGCTCTTTGAATGCACAGGCGTCACCCAGATTAGAACACAAACCCTCGGGTCACCCAGATCTTTCACAGACGTTCTAAACAGACCGGGAGTTTTAATTAACTTCTGGAGGGAGGTGGGCTGGTTGGAATAACCCCTCAAACGGCCGCCATGGCCCACGCATAACGGTCCATTCGAAGGACTAAGTGCGGAAACCAAACCCGTTAACATAGAACATAGAAGACTTGGCCCCCAGGTTGAACTAATTGGTCCCTATTTCTAGTACTTTTACTGAAAAGATTACGATTTTTCCTTACGTACATGATGTTTTCATAGATATATTGACAAGCTACTGTCATGATGTTAATATTTTTAAACGCCTGTCTGGGACCAATTACTTACCTTCCCTTATAGGATTCTGCATGTCCAAAAAAATTTGCCAGGCTACTGTTCAGTAGCGATCTGGTGGCACCCTACTCTCCAGAAACTCTTACAGCCCCGGAGAGTAAACATCCAGCGCTTGCCGATGGTCTCATCTTCCTCGACCCCCACCCCCTCCTGATCCGGATTCAACACCCCTTAGCGTTACTGCCCCCCAGCTGATTGCTGCCGTGAGTTTCTTCCGAAATAATTACGCTGGCGTTTAGAATCGGTTAAATACTACATACTTATAGCAATGAAACTAAGAACATATTATTAATTGTTTATTCTTAAAATTAGATATAGTCGATATTTATTTTACATAAAATTATGGTGATTTCGAATATTTATATGAATATCACAAAATTCGAAGAGCGACGGATGCCACATTAGTAAAAGTAAAACGTAAAAAACAATATAAAATAAAGTAAGTATAGGGTGGGGCGCGGCGAGCGCGAGCAGGCGCCCGGCGCGCCCCCGGCCGGCGGTCCTCCGGCGGCAGCACAGAGATAGGGAGAGAGGAAGACCGACACCGCCCGGTGCCGGCGGAGGAGCGCGGCCGCGACTAGCGTTCTCAGCGCTGGAACAGCGGGTTGGGGAAGTCGGCCGGGTGCGGCAGCGGCGCGGGAGGCGGGCGCGCGCGGCGCCACGCCACCAGCCAGCACGCCACAGCCGCCGCCACCGCCACCAGCGCCAGCAGCGCCGTGAGCGCCAGCGCCACGGCCAGCCCCGCCGCCGACACGCACACCTCACCCGCGCCTGCGCCCGTGCCCGCCGCGCCTCCGGCGTCACGCTGCCGCGCCACCTGCGACGGGTCGCGTCGCTGCAGCGTCAGGATTTGGTTGGACTCGACGGTCACTTCCTCGCGGAACTGGCCTGCAGGTGAAGACGACGACCCGCTGTCGATTGCTTCTCGTTTTCGTCGCTTGCCAAAGGCGTCGGCACCGCGACAGTTAACCTGCGGATAGCGGTAAAATGTTGTAATAAATTTACTTTAATTGCATACATTGATTGTTTCGAAAATAGCTGTAAGTACTATGCTTGCGTTCCTTACCGGTTGACATTTGCCGAAGCAGACGCGAATGTTACATTGGAATCGTATGTTATCGCTGCTGGGGAACTTGAATGCATTAAAGGCGACTCGCAGTACGCTGCCGTCTTCGCTTCGTTCCCATTCGCCGAAGATTGATGGATCCGTTGCACATCCGTCGGCGTCCGTCACCGGGTATTCATTCTCCACATTCGTTTTTACTTCGCTCGTCTTTGCTATACAGCTACGCGCGAATCCGCCGTAAATATCTATGAAAATTTTAAAAGTTTTATTCATATTATAAACTTAAGGTGAATCCACAGTTGCAACCCGCGAAATTCAAATTTTCTTACTTTTTTTGCTATTTGTAAGTCAGTGTCAGGTTGTATCTCGATCAAAATAAGATTCGCGACTTTAACAGATATGTATTTACAGAATTATAATCATTGGAATAATTAATACATCTCTATAAGTTAGATTTGTTCCATAAGTACATGTCCACAAAAAAAATTCATATGGAACAAATCTAACTAAGAAAATTTTTATTTCGCGGAGTGACTAACCTAGTGTCAGAGTTTTAAAGCAGCCCATGGACCTCTGACTTGGCTTCACATGCCGTCGAAGTTTCCTCACTACTGCACTTTTACTTATTATATGATTTGTCTCTATACCTAGTCGATCATTACGTGAAATGGTGGTAAGTAATAGTTGACTGTATCATGAAATATGATATAGTAAACTATTACTTGCCATATCATTTATGTGTTTAATGTTCAACTTTTTTCGATTTTTAGATCGACGTGTGGCCCATGTCACCGTCAAAACTGTTAATCGGTCAAAACTACTTTTGTCTACCAAAATCAGTCATAACTACATATTTTGGACTGATTTAAAATATTTTTAAAATGATTAAAATTTTTTGTATCCTATTAGGTTCATACATTATTTTTGGGAACCTTTTAAGAATATTTTTTGCTGAATACTGTCTAAATAGTCCAAACTGGTTAGACCGCAGCTTCGACTGTAACGTCAACATGTAAAAACGCGCTATCAGCGCCCCTAGTGGAAAATAATGTTACTATTTACGATAAGATCATGACAATGTTCGAATATATAAAAAAAATAGCCGTATTTAGCTGTTTATGTCGTCAAAACATCTCTATTCATTGATTTGGTCAAGCCTTCAACAACCATTTCATGAAATTGTCGACTACTTTATGATTATGATCGATTATGGTATGTGGCTACGACATAATTATGAATTATGTAAAAATATAAGAAAGTTTCTTACTTGAGGGTTGTACATCGACTTGCAAGACTAGGTTCTCTCCAATCTCAGCGGAGCTGACTTGGCTGCCGGAGCGAGAGACGATTCTCATGGAGCAGGTGGGCGGCGGGCCAGTGTTGGCGATGGTGCCGGCTGTCGTCAGCATCGATACGTTGAAGGCCAACGTCACGTTTTGCTCGCCCGTTTGGTATATACATTTTATGTGGAATGCCTTGGCGTTTGAAGTCACAAGTTTCGGATGTTTCTGCATTACAAGGACAAAGCTTGCCAAACCCTGTAAAATACAAATGTTTTATTTGACTAACTTTTGATTAGGCATCTTGAAACTTGTAATTCCCTTATTATGTTGATAATTCCGTCAGTTATTTTTTATTCCTGAACACCTTACAGCTACCGTCTAAACATGAGTTTTGTATTATATGTATAAGTAAAGAACTTACGTTCACATGCACTAAGCCACACTCGCCGAATTGAACGGTAAAGTCAACAATTGTCTCCATATCTTTAGGTGTGTCTACAGCTAGTCTGCAGCGTTCATCCTTACTGTAACTCTTTACATACAGTACGCCATTAAAGTCCTTGATCTTCAGACTAACACGAACGCCGTCGGCAAGGCAGTGGACCTAAAACAAATTATTATTATTTATTTATCAGAAAACAGTGATCCACAAAACTAAGAAATACGTAAAAAATAAAAACAATAAAAGGTACATATTATGCTAGCACAAAGATGGCAGTTTCTGATTCTTACCTCCATATCAGGCAGAGGGAAGTCGGTTCGGTACACTGGTGGGTTGGTTGTGTTGCAGTGCAACCGTGGGTTACCGGTGTAGCCGGCGATGCAGGTGCAGTGCGAGCGGTGGCCAATGGCGTCGCAGGTAGCCGACGTGCCGCAAGGCTCGGCCCGGCACGCGTCCACGCACGTGCCGTTGATGCAACGCTCACGGTCGTCACACTGCGCGTCGACGCGGCAGCCGCGCGGCTCGCAAGTGTCGCCGCGTGGCACGTATCCGCGCGCCGCGTCGCACACGCAGCGTCCTCGTGTGTCTAACACGCGACCGTCGCTTACGCGGCACGGCACGCACTCGCCGGTAGAGTCGATGCCTTGCCCTTCTATACATTCTGGGACCGGACCTGTTTGCAGAAAGATTATTTTTGTGACATACAATCAGGGTGCAGGGACTGTAGGTGATTTCTTTTGTTGATTATGTATTTTGGGTATTAAGTATTGTACCGCCTGTCTGTTTCTGGGTGACTTTTTTGTACCTACTTCATGGTAGTTTGGAATATGCACTAAAGTGACAAGAGACTAGGGTAGGTAGATATATATATATATACAATGTCGCCCATGCGCATGTGACCGCCCGTAATTTTCTGAATATTCATGAAAAAGTATCGAAAATAAACTTCAAAAGGGGGGGGTCTATCTATAACATTTTTAATGATATTCAATTTTTAATTTTTTAAAGATTTTCTTTCTGTTTTTTGACACATCTCCGAAGTTTATGGGTCGATTTGGATTCTGTTTATTATTTCCAAAAGCTTATGAGTTATTTTAACAGGTTAATTAAAATTATTACAAAAAAATATCGACTACGAAAAAAAAAACGGAATCGAAGTCATTTTTTCCGTAAAAAATTGTGTATTTATTAACCGACTTCCAAAAAGGAGGAGGTTCTATGTTCGACTTTATGTGTTTTTTTTTTTTTTTTATGTATGTTCACCGATATCTCCGCCAATTGTGGACCGATTTTGAAAATTATTTTTTTGTTTGAAAGGGTAAGCTCCCGAGGTGGTCCCATATAAATTTTATTAACTTTGCTTATATAGTTTTTGAGTTAGCTTCAATAATATATATTTTTCCCACTTAGTTTATATGGACGATATGATGATAACTTCCTGTCACTGTTATTTATTGCAGTTAGTGGTATTGGATATTGTGTGGGGTAGGTACCACAACTAAAAAGTGAAAAATAAAAACTTTTTACAAAAAAAAAATAAACCGACTTCCAAAAAAAAACCACTACAAAGTGAAAAATAACTTTAATAATTTCGGAAGTCGGTGGCAAAAAACGAAAATTAAAAAACAAAGACACCGACTTCCGAAATTATTTAAGTTATTTTTCACTTTGTAGTGGTTTTTTTTTGGAAGTCGGTTTATTTTTTTTTTGTAAAAAGTTTTTATTAAAAAAAGTTCCGTGTGGTGCCGGACTTAAAGAATCGCACTACCCTATTTCTTCCCATGGGTATCGTAAAAGGCGACTAAGGGACTTACTAGAGAATGGGCAGCAGCGTTCTCTATGCACTTTTAACACCATACTGCGATCGCCAACCCGCTTGCCAAGCGTGGCGATTATGGCAAACCCCCCCCAAAAATGACAAGCACCAGAAACAAACGGCCCCTAGTGCCCGGCGGCCTACCTACCCTTGGCTACGGTAGCGGTCAAGGTCACGGTGAGGCAAGGGGTGCGAAGAATCCCCGGAAGAGATCCGGCTACCAAAATCACCAGAAACTGGACCTGGCAACATTCAACACGCGTACACTCCGGACCGACGAGAAGATCATCGAACTCGAGGAAGAATTGAGCAGGTTACGATGGGGTATAGTAGGGTTATCTGAAGTCCGAAGAGAGGGGGAGGACTCGATAATCCTTAAATCCGGAAACTTGCTCTATTTCCGGGAGGGCGACCAGCAGTCCCAGGGTGGTGTCGGGTTTATCGTCCACAAGTCCCTTGTGAGCAACGTGGTGAAGATCGAGAGTGTGTCGACCAGGTTGGCGTACCTTATACTCAGAATATCCGCAAGATATTCGCTGAAGGTCGTACAGGTTTACGCCCCGACCTCGTCACACCCCGACGATGAGGTGGAGACCATGTATGAGGATATTTCAAGAGCCATGCATGGCTCTAAAACTCACTTCACCGTTGTCATGGGGGACTTCAACGCGAAACTGGGCAAGCGAAACGATGATGAACTGCGAGTGGGGCAATTTGGAGTTGGACGTCGGAACCACCGGGGTCACCTACTGGCCAGTTTTATGGAGAAGGAAGGCCTCTTTATGATGAACTCCTTCTTCAAAAAACGTGAGCACAGAAAGTGGACCTGGCAGAGCCCTGATGGTGCAACAAAAAATGAGATCGACTTCATTATGTCGACGAAGAAGCAGATATTCAATGATGTCTCTGTGATCAACGCGGTGAAAACCGGAAGCGATCACCGTATGGTAAGAGGCACATTGAACCTAAATATCAAGCTGGAAAGATCTCGACTGATGAAGTCTACGCTCCGCCCAGCACCGATCCAAGTCCAAAACCCCGAGAGCTTTCAGCTCGAACTTCGGAATCGTTTCGACTGCCTAGGGAGCTCCGTGGACGACTATAACGATGGGTTCGTGGAAACTGTTCATACGGTCGGGTCCAAGATCTTCAAGACCCGTCGTACAAACCGAAACAAAAGGCTCTCTGATGCTACTCTACAGCTCATGGAGGAGAGGCGCGAGATGATCCTGCAGTCTTCAGACGATGCACTCAATTACCGGCGGCTCAATAGACAGATCTCTAAGTCCTTGAAAAGCGACCTCCGCCATTATAATACAAACCGTATTAAGGACGCAATAGAGCGGAACAAGGGCTCCAAGGTTTTTGCAAGAGATCTGTCTATTGGGCAGAGCCAGCTTGCGAAACTGAAGACCGATGATGGCAGAATCGTATCCGCCAAACCTGAGCTGTTGAGGGAGATCGAGAGGTTCTATGGACAGTTATACACGTCAACCAGTAACCCCGTTACGAATCTGGCAAACGACCCAAGAGCTAGATTAACCCGACATATACCGAAGATATCCCGGACGTCAGCTTGTACGAGATAAGGATGGCTCTAAAGCAGCTTAAAAACAACAAGGCGCCGGGTGATGACGGAATTACGGCCGAACTCCTAAAGGCCGGTGGGAAACCCGTTCTTAAGGCCCTTCAGAAGCTATTCGATTCCGTCATACTCGAGGGTAAAACGCCACAGGCATGGAACAGGGGTGTGGTGGTGCTTTTCTTTAAAAAGGGCGACAATGCCCTGCTTAAAAACTACAGGCCCATCACACTTCTGACCCATATCTACAAGCTGTTTTCAAGAGTCATCACGAACCGTCTCGCGCGCAGGTTTGACGACTTCCAGCCTCCCGAACAAGCCGGATTCCGTAAAGGCTTTAGCACCGTGGACCACATACATACGCTGCGGGAGGTAATACAGAAGACCGAAGAGTATAATCTGCCTCTCTGCTTAGCGTTTGTGGATTACGAGAAAGCCTTCGATTCGATCGAGACATGGGCTGTACTGCAGTCTCTTCAACGGTGCCAGATTGACTATAGGTACATCGAGGTGTTAAAGTGTCTATACCAAAACGCCACTATGTCAGTCCGCCTCCACGACCAGACCTCGAAACCTATCCTTCTGCAGCGAGGTGTGAGACAAGGAGAAGTTATCTCTCCGAAACTGTTCACCGCTGCACTGGAGGATGTCTTCAAGGTTCTGGACTGGAAAGGGCTAGGCATCAACATCAATGGCGAGTATGTTACTAACCTTCGGTTTGCCGACGACATAGTCATCATGGCTGAGACCATGGAGGACCTCAGTATAATGCTCGATGACCTCAGTAGAGCCTCCGAAAGAGTGGGTCTTAAAATGAACATGGACAAGACAAAGGTTATGTCAAACGCCCATGTAACACCCACTCTCATAAAGATCGGAGACGCTACGCTCGAAGTTGTAGACGAGTATGTTTACCTAGGACAAACTGTCCAGCTAGGTAGGTCCAATTTTGAGAAAGAGGTCAATCGTCGAATCCGACTCGGCTGGGCAGCGTTCGGGAAGCTACGCAATATCTTTTCGTCCCACATACCACAGTGTCTCAAGACGAAAGTCTTTGACCAGTGCGTGTTGCCAGTGATGACTTATGGCACTGAAACGTGGTCGCTCACAATGGGCCTTATTAGAAGGCTAAAAGTCACCCAAAGAGCAATGGAGAGGGCTATGCTTGGAGTTTCCCTACGTGATCGAATCAGAAATGAAGAGATCCGCAGGAGAACCAAGGTAACCGACATAGCCCGAAGAATTGCCAAACTTAAGTGGCAATGGGCAGGACACATTGCCCGCAGAACATATGGCCGATGGAGCCAAAAGGTTCTGGAGTGGCGACCGCGTACCGGAAGACGTAGCGTTGGAAGGCCTCCCACAAGATGGACCGATGACCTTGTAAAGGTCGCAGGTATCCGCTGGATGCGGGAAGCACAGAATCGGTCGAAGTGGCGGTGCTTGGGGGAGGCCTATGTCCAGCAGTGGACGTCTTTCGGCTGATATGATGATGATGATATTAAAAAAAAACTAGTGAAAAATGTTATAGATAGACCCCCCCTTTTGAAGTTTATTTTCGATATTTTTTCATGAATATTCAGAAAATTACGGGCAGTCACATGCGCATGGGCGACATTGTATATATACAGGCTGAGGTGCGGAAACTTGCTGATTGTTATTGGTGGGGTACACGGCGGGAAGCGTTTCTACTTTTGGTCCTTACTTCTTTGCTTATGCTTATGCTTAGAAGAGCTGAACAAAACTTCAGAAAACGGGTAACTCAATGCATTGACAATGAGGGCTGTTATTTGACCTATGTAATCTTCAAAACAAATTAATAAAAAAAAAATTGATGGTGTATTTTACAATAAAAATTAAATTACAGTGACATTTCTACTACCTTGATTTTTAAAGACCTTTAAAATCAGCAAGTTTCCGTGCCGCACCCTGTATTATAACGTTAACACAGACTGTAATGCATGTAACGCGCGTGCGTGTGTAACTGTTAGGTGTAACGCGAGTTTTACTTCACAGAGGGAAAATGCAATATCCGTATATCATAATACAAGTAACATATTTTTTTTTGTAATAAATTAAGTATTCATTTGTTTTGCTGTGCAAAATGAAATGAAACAAATGAATTCTGTAAAAGGTCTTAATAATATCCTTAGTACTTACTAAGGATATTATTAAAAGGATTAAGTTTTAAGTAATGACTTTTAAAGGAAAGAAAGTACTCACGTCTATTGGAAGTGCACTCGACAAGAGCGTTTCCTTTGTATCCGGGTACACATTCACAGATCATTGTTCTGACCGGTAGGGTGTCGATGACCTTGCATTCGGCATTCGTGCCACATGGCTTTATTTTCAGACAAGGATTTACACAGTTTGCGTTCAAGCAAGCGGTTCCAGAGGGACAGTCAATATCTGTGATGCATTGCGGTTGTCTCGTACTTAAGCATCCGCCTTCAGTGCTTTGGTAACCAGGTGGACATATACAGTGCACCTCATGAAGGTGTACTCTGCATTCTGCGGGTTCGTTACAAGTTGTTGTGTTGCAAGGGTTCACACATTTAGTGTTAATACACGATTTATCTACTGGACAATCGGAGTCAGCGCGGCAGCCTATAGGTGCACACGCAATTGAAGGATTTCCTATAGTACCAATCTTGCACCTGCACGAAGCGCGATGTTCATTGCCGTAACATTCGGCAGACTTTCCACAGACATCGGAGTCAACCGAACAAGCTGGTATACAACGGCTGTTGAAGCAAGTTTCGTCATCTGCACATTGTGAATCAGATTGACAGAGAACCTTGTAGCACCCGGTGCGGGCATCGCCTACAAAGCCGGGCTGGCAAGCGCAAACTGGTTTGTGGTCTTTTATTTGACAATCCGTATTCGGACCGCATTCGCAAGGATTTTTGCAGACGGATGTAATACAAGCATGATTAGCTGTGCAGTTGTCATCGGCGTAGCAGATGACATCTGCGATTGATGTTGCTGGACGGCAAACGCCTCCTCCGCTACTTACGTAGCCCGGTGGACATGTGCACAGCATTGTGCGCACCGGTAGAGTTGGTGACACTTCACATTGAGCTGGAGTTGCACAAGGCCGCAATTCTGTGCAAGGGTTTACGCATCTTGATGATAAGCAGGCCATTCTTGATGGGCAGTCGGCGTCCACGTAGCACTCTGCGATGATTTGTGGTTTACATTCGATATATGGACTTCCGATATAGCCTTGTTCACATTTGCAGACTGCGTTATGATTTCGGACTAAGCACGTGGCTCCAGTACCGCATATATTTTCGCTAAGGCATGGATTCACGCATCTGTGTGCGCGACATTGTTTGTCCTGTAGGCAGTCGCCATTACTTCTACATTCTATTGCATGGCAACCTAAATAAACGTCACCTTCAAATCCAGGACGGCATCTGCACAATGGTAAATTCCTTTCTACATAACATTCTGCGTTAGGTCCGCACGTGCTGTTCAAGAGGCAAGGACTGATACAGTTGCCATTGACACATGCTTCATGAGATTGACATTCCGAATTGCTGCGGCAGCCAACGATGTGGCATCGCCGGTATGGGTCACCTTCAAATCCTTCGCGACATGAGCAAATGGGTCTATGATTCCGGATGAAACACTCTGCATTATCTCCGCAATTACATGGGTTACGGCAAATTCTATTGACACATGATTCGTGGTCATCGCAGTCCTGGTCTGAAGAGCAGCTAAGCGCCGGTAGTTGTGCAGGTTTACAATTTCCTCCTTCTTCAGGAATATATCCATCGGGACAGCGGCATATCAAAGTTCGGAATGGTACGCTGTCGGAAACAGTACAACGAGCGTTGCCGGTGCATGGTTTTAGTTCGGAGCAAGCTTCGCGACACTCATCTCTAAGACAAGCGTAGCCACTGGGACATTCACTGTCCATGCGGCATTCGGGTTCACCGATAACATCTATTCTCAGGCAGTGGACTAGAGGATCCCCGAGAGGTAGTGCCGCAGGACACTTACAAGACGCAGCATGATTCCGTGCGAAGCAGTCAGCATTATTGGCACAAGGGTTTCGGCCGTCACTCGAACAAGCGTTGCGACAAGATCCCTTCACACAAACGCTGTCGTCGTTACAATCATTATCAATCTCACATTCAGCGGCTTGACACCTGGTATAAGGGTTTCCTGTGGTTCCCGTCGGGCAGCGACAGTTAGGACGATGTGCTTTACCGAAGCATTCAGCGCTGATAGCGCAAGGAGCTTCAACTACGCAAGGGTTGACGCAAGCGCCGTTGTAACATGTATCACTGTCGGGACACTCTGAATCGGATGTACAACCAACTGTAAACAAAAACAATATTCTATAGAATAATATATAATATAATATAAATATTACATTATGAATTAAAAACATTAAAATATTAAACCTAATCACAAAAAAAAATGCATGCAACGTACCTTTGGTGCAGCCGACATATGGATTGCCTGAATATCCACGTTCGCAGTAGCATACGGGATGGTGCCTCACTACAGTGCACTCTGCGTTGGAGCCGCACGCGCATGGATCTGCGCACGCTCCGTTGACACAAGCTTGTGATAGCGGGCACTCAGAATTGGCTTTGCAGCCAACAGGGATAGTTTTTTCGTCAGAGGCTGAAAAGAGTAAATTCGTTGTATAAATATGTAGAGTGACATAGCTATATTTTAAAATAAATTTTGTTATTAATAATGTATTTTTGATGTGTAAAATCATTCCTCTCGCTTTCTTGCAATCTGTGGTAGTGATTTCGTGAAAAGGGACGGAAGTTTGTAACAGGAAGCCGGGGAAGCGCGCGCTATTTGATTTGACCAATGAGCGCGCGCGGTGGTGTAGTTGACCTTCAGATGGTACCAAACCATTTTCAGAAAGGTCTGGTACTGTCAGCCTAGATGTCAGATGTTACACATCATATGCAACTACTACGGTACCTATGCACCTTAAGGCTTGCTCGTTTTTTTTTAACTCTTACTTCTTTTTTTCATGTTTTTCTGTTTTCAATATATTGGACTATTCAAAAGTCAAAGTAGTCATGGCAAGACTAGTTTTGACAGGTTAAGAATTGTTACTTTAATATACAGGGTGACCCGTAATTCGACGATGTAATAGTATGACAGTAGTAGTGTGGTGACGTTTTTGAAAACCCAGAATTGACTACCAAATCAAATAGCAACGGAAGCCAAGCCATTTTTGGAATTTTAGAGAAAAGTAAAAATGGCTAATTCTGGGAAATAATAAACACATAACACTTCCATTTTCTCGAATCATGTGGATTTTGGCTTTGGCTAGGAGTAATTGTTGGAAAGGGGTCACACTATCACGTCCTGCAAGGAATACGTCGAATTCCCAGTTACCCTGTATAAATACAAATAGTAAAAAAAATACTTACGAGGTGAGCATCTGTCATATCCATCACCCGTATATCCTCTCGGGCAAGAGCATTGCGGTTTATGGTTTATAACACGGCATAGCGCTCCGAGGCCGCACGCGTCGTTGCATGGGTTGACGCAAGCGCGCTCGATACAAGTTCGTTCTGGGCCGCATTCCTCATCATTGTAGCATTCATAGATTGTTGGGTGTCGAGGTACTGTGAGAACAAATAGCACATCAAACATTGCTACACGAATATTACCTGCAAGAACGAAAACGTCACGTCATCAAGGTACTTACTCGGATTACATTCAATTCTGGGATTTCCTGTGTATCCACGTGCACAAGTGCAGCGAGATGTATGGTCTATAGATTCACAAAGAGCATTTTGTCCGCAAGGATCGGCTCTACAGGACTCGACACAACTGCCACGACGGCATGTTTGGCTGTTAGCGCATTCAGAATCGACTGAGCATTCAGCTTCCGGTGGAGCTCGACATCCATTGTCTGGTGCCACGCGACCTCCGTCGGGGCAAATACAAGCCACAGCCCGTAATGGTAGCACGTCGACGATCTTACAAATTAGGCCTGAGTCGCACGGGTTTCCTAGACAGAGGTCGATGCAGCGGGCATTTACACAGGCGAATGGTGATGAGCAATCGGCGTCAGTGGTACACTCTGTGTCGTCGTGCGCTATGCTGCAACCACGAGAGTACGGGTCTCCGGTACGGCCTGCTGGGCACGTGCACTCGGCGCGGTGACTGCGCGCGGTGCACAGCGCGTCGGGTGCGCACGACTGCTCGGAGCACGCCGGCTGGCAAACACGGTTTAGTCGGTTGCAGATTTGTGTGTCATCACAATCTTCGTTGTAGTGACAGATAGCGGAAACGCATGCACGTCGCGGGTCACCCTGGGTCCCGGGCGGGCAACGGCAGCTGGCGATGTGCGCAACCGCCACGCAGTTTGCGTCTCTCCCGCAAGGCGTACCGAGCATGCACGGGTCTTGACAGTATCCGTTGATACAGCTCTTGTCGAACGGACAGTTGTCATCTGACGTACATTCAGCTGAAAAAATTATAATGAGACATTATCGAACGATCTAGCCGTTTGTGGGACTGACAATGGATAGCAGCGAAGTTAATAGATAGCTTACGTGTGTAGCAGATGCGCGCGGGGTCGCCGGCAGTGCCGGGCGGGCAGTGACAACGCGCGCGGTGGTCCGCAGCATCGCACAGTGCGCCGGTGCCGCACGCGCCCGCACAAGCTGATATGCAGCGCTGCGACACGCACGCTTCCGCTCCACCGCATTGCGAGTTCGATGTGCACTCCACACCTGGTAAACCTGTACCCGCAAGAATAATAACCTTCATTTATACGCTTCAGCTAGGCATGCGCAATTTAATAACCAATGCTAGAAAAAGTCATAAAAATTCACACTATTTTCTAACTACTCACCGAGCGTGCAGGCCACTTCAGGGTTGCCTTGCAGGGGTGGCACGCAGGCGCATGTAGCGCGATGCGCATTGGCACGACATTCTGCGCCCGGCCCACAGGTTTTATCGGCGCACGCACTCACGCACATGCGGTTAACGCAACGCTCCTCTGAACCGCATTCGCTGTCAGCGCTGCATTCACCCCCTGCAAGTAAAACTTACTTTTAATATCTACTACCTAGTACATACTTAAAGCTTACCATACCACCGAAAGTTAGGTGCAGTAATAGGAAGGTACTCATAATGCTGTATATATTTACATGCATTAAATACATCCTATCTATAGTGCATAATATAACATAATTGAAGCTTCATTCCGGTGCAATCCCGTTGTACACCACACACACCTACCGTTGATGATTTCTTCATACAATTACTATAAAATTGAAAGCATTTCTTCTAGTCATATCTGTAAATAAGTCTGCATGGCTGTTTTAAGCAGTAATAATCATTATACAAATTATTAAATGGCACATTAAGAGCGGTGAGTAAAACTAACAGCTCTCTGAAATACGTACTTGGATTACATTGTACTGAGGCGTCCCCAACGAGAGGTTTAGGACATTCACAAACGAGTGTTCGGAATGGTAGTGTATTTGCAACTCTGCATTCTGCTCGGACGCCACAAGATGTTGGTTCACAGGGATTTCTGCATATACCCTGCAGACATGCCAAGTCAGGTCCGCATTCGCCGTCACTTTCACATTCTCTTTCTTCTGAAACTAAGGAAAACAACAGGGAACATTATAAATTGAGCTTAGTTAAGACAGTATTAGTTAACGAGGCCATGAATGATATAACAAACCTTTTCGGCATTCAATCTTAGGATTGCCCTGGGTGCCTCTCGGGCACTCGCAAGTTGGTACATGACGGACAACAGTACAGATCGCGCCCTGAGCACAGGCTCCGAGGCATGGGTCTTTACAAGTGTCGCGAGAGCAAGCCAGCCATGAGGAGCAATCGTCGTCTACAACGCATTCGGGTCTGCGACATCCAGTCCATGGGTTGCCGTGGGCGCCAGCATTACATTCACATGATGCAGTGTGGCCGCGCGCAACACAGTGCGCCTCGGCTCCACAACGTATGCGCAAGCAGACCTTCACACACGAACCACTCTCGCAGCTTTCATCATCTGGACAGTCGTTGTTGCTATGACATTGCACTGGAACAAGCAAAGACAAGTAAGAACATTATTTATTCGCATAAAATGTTGTAATTCTTACTATGATCTACGACTGAATTTTTATAGCATTATAAAGTTGTGAAAAAGTGAACTGTACAATTTTTTTATTGAAATAATATTAAATTGTTGAGCATCCTTTTTCTCCAATCAATACGGACTTCCATAATATCTACAGTAATAGATTTACTGATACATGATAATGATTTGGTTAAAAAGATTGAATTACCTACTCATATGTAATCAAAAACAGTAAATACCTGAGTAACATCCAGTGTAGCCGTCGCCCTCGTACCCTGGTAGGCAAGTGCAAAGGGCTCTATGTTGTTTGGCTATGCAGCGCGCATTAAGTCCGCAGTTGTTGGGCCCGCATACGGGCGAGCAGTGCGCGTTGACGCACGCGGCGTTGTCGGCGCACTGATCGTCGGAAACACATTCGGGCGTCGGCGGCGGCGGTGGCGACGAGATCATGCTGCACCGCACAAGCGGAGACCCTGTATATCCAGCGGGACACGAGCACACTGGCGAGTGTCTCACGCCCGTGCATATCGCGTTGAGTCCACATGCGTTAACGCATGGATCAGTGCACTTTCTGTTGATACATGCGTGGTCACCAGAACAGTCATCGTTGACGGTACATTCGTAGTAGGTGCATATTCCATTGCGGCAGGTAGCATGCGCTCCACAAGGATTGGGGTCGCAAGGATCATCTGACTTCGTTGGTGTTTCTAAATGTAAGAAATAATAAATTAATGTCTTATTAATAAGCTCGAAGTAAAATTAGATCAATGTGTATAGTCGAACAGAGGTTAGTACTGGTGCTGATGACTGTGTTCTATTTTTATTAATAACAAGCTGCGCCCCGCAGTTTTACGCGCATAAGTCTCGGTCCCGTGGAAATATTGGGATAAAAAAGATACTATGTCCATTTTCAGGTCATGGTCTACCCAATGGGCCAAATTTCATACAAATCCATTCGGCCGTTTTAGGGTGAAAGCGTAACAAACCATAAACAAACAAACAAATTCTCTTTTTTCGCTTTATAATATTAAGCTAGAAAGTTAGAATAGAATAGTAGTATGAAAAAAAAGGGCATCGTTGTATTACTAACCTATACAGTGAACGAACGGATCACCAGTTGTGGATGGTGGACACCAGCAGATAGGCGCATGGTTAAAAACGCGGCACATGGCTGCGTTGCCGCACGTGCCGGGGCAGGGGTCGACGCATTTGTTGCGTACGCAGGCGCGATCGCGCGGGCACTCCGAGCTGACCACGCACTCGGGCCGGCACCCAGTGGTGGCCGCGTCACCGCTCGTGCCGCTCGGGCACGTGCACATCGCGCTGTCACCGACCACTGAGCACAGGGCTCCTGGCCCGCACGGAGATGGGGTACATGGAGGTTCTGTAAAGCATATGGAAATGTAATTGTATTGACGTGTATTACGCTATCGCAAATAATGTATTATGATCTTTTTGTAGACAGACTTACGGGTCATTTCAACATAGCATCTTTCAAATGCGTTTCCTCTAGTTCCTGGTGGGCACGAACACAGAGGTATGTGATTGACGGTTTCACAGTCGGCCCCTACACCACAAGTGCCCTGGCAAGGGTCACGGCAGTGGGAGCGTATGCAAGCTTTCGTAGGTGAGCAATCAGAGTCCGCGAGACATTCGGGTCGGCATCCAGTGTTCGGGTCACCACGTAGGCCAGGCTCACATTCACAAGAAGCGCTTGTTCCTTTCACTCGACACAAGGCGCCAGGTCCACATGGTGATGGTACACATGCATCTTTTGGTGGATTAGCTGTAACATGGTACGTGAAAGTTTAAACCTGTGCATAAGATAAGATCAACGAAGCAAATATAATGGAAAGCTCTTTGTCAAGCTAAAACTTTCGACATTTAAAGAGGCGAACGGCGCACTTGGTTTCGCTAGTAAAACCCATGCCTAAGCTTTAAAAGCGAAGACGCAAGATTGCCGCATCCTACATCCCTGCATTTCTGTCATCAATCACATTATTTAACGAAAATATTTTTATTTTAAAGCAATCATCCAACATCATCAATCGATCTAATCTGTCTTACGAATATTTTCGATGGGATGGCACGTCGCGAGGGGATTTCCGGTAGTGGTGGGAGGACAAGTGCAGCGTGGCTCGTGAGCCATCGGGACACAGTCGGCGCCCTGGCCGCACGCTCCCGGGCAGGGATCTACGCAACGTCTGTTAATGCAAGTTAGATGCCATTCGCAGTCATTCGAATCCAGACACTCGTAACGACAGAATGGAGGTGTTCCAAAGAAGCCTGGACGACAGCGACAGCGGCCATCAGCGCAGTCAGCATTCGGGCCGCAATCCGGACAGGGTGAATTCTTTTTAGGCTCGGAATCGAGGGCTGTAAAAAATTATCACGTTGAGTACGTATGATTGATATTAATATCGTAAATAGACATATAAATATAATAAATAGTCATCTCGACCACTAGAAGTAAGAATTGACATACCTGGCCTACAACGAATGAATGGATCCCCAGCGTAACCAGGTGGGCAAGTACAAATAGGTGAATGCATGGTTGTTCGACAAATGGCGTGAGCACCGCATGCGCCAGGGCAAGGATCGCGGCACTTGCCGGCACGGCACGCCAGCGCGGCGGGGCAGTCGGCCGAGCTGTGGCACTCGGGCCGGCAGCTCGGGGGCTCATCGTGCATGGGCGGCCGGCACGAGCAGTGCGCCACTGAGCCCTGCGCACGGCACACGCTGTTCGGTCCGCATGGGTTGGGCGAGCACGGCTCCGTCTCCACTGGTGCTGTATTTATATAAGTTATCATTCAATCGGAATGTTCTCTTTTGCGGTATTTTGTTTCGGATTATTATTATTCAGAAGGTTAATATAATTATATTACATAAGAAAAAGTAGGCTTTACCTATCTCACGCCGGCAGGCTATGAAAGCATCTCCTTGAAGAGGTGCTGGGCACTCGCATATGGCAATGTGATTGTAGACATTACATACTGCTTCAAGACCGCATGCGTTTTTGCACGGATCCACACATTTGTAGTTCACGCAGGCTTGACGTTTGTCACAGTCATTATCAATGGTACATTCCGGTCGACATTCTATAGTAGGATTGCCGTGGTATCCCGGAATACATGAACAAGTACCGTTGCTACAAATAGCATTACTTCCGCACGGATTTCGAGCGCAAGGGTCAATTGGTACTGGTGTTTGCGGTTCTGCAAAATATACTACACATTAAAAGTCATTTATATTGTGTGCAGTCAAATTTCAAACGTCTTGTTTGAAATTTGACTGACTTATTTTAAAAAATAATGACAAATTATGTTTAAAATATGCTCACAAAACTAATTAACTATGATAAATTGATAACCTATAATATAATATTTTTATTTTTAAACAACATGATTCAAAAATCCTGCATTAACAGAGTAGGGGCACACGCACAGGGGCCCTTTGTACACGGCACGGTTTCTTTACGGTACAGCGGCGTATAAACCGCGCCGTAGAAAAAACGTGTCTGTTAACAAGCTTCCATACAACACTACAGACGACGTATAAACCGTGCCGTAGAAAAACCGTATCGCAGTTTTTCACGGCAAGAAAAACGTGTGTGTCTGTGTACAAAGGGCCTAAGCGTTGCGCTAGATGGGCAATTTTTTTTGCCGCGTAGTTTCTTTTTTCTAAAACTTGTCATCATCATCATCGATCATCAGCCTATTCATGTTCCCACTGCTGGGACACAGGCCTCCTCTCTGTGAGAGGGAGTGGGCCATAATCTACCACGCGGGCCCAGTGCGGGTTGGTAGATGTCACATGTCTTCGAATTTTTTGGTTCTAAGACATGCCCGTTTCCTCATGATGTTTTCCTTCACCGTTTTGAGAGCAGTGGTGATGAAATTATTTACACAAAGTAAAGCGCCTGCTTGGGTTCGAACCCACGACCTACAACTCGTAAGTCGGGGCCGTTACCACTGGGCCACCGCTGCTAAAACTTGTACGTACCATCAAATAGGTAACATCCAACGAAAGAATTTCCACGATGGCCTGGTAAACATGTACAAATAGCCAGATGGTTCATCGCGCGGCATTCAGTATTAGAGCCACAAGATCCAATGCAAGGGTCAACACATCTCTCCCGCACACAGGCTTTATCATTCGGGCAGTCTTCGTTGATAGCACATTCTGGCGCACATCGAGGCGGAGCACCGAAGTACCCCTCCCTACAACTACAGATAGCCGATCCAGCTGACTCCCTGCATGTAGCAAATGGACCACAAGGATTGGGTTCGCACGGAGATTTTACATGTGGCGGTGATACTTTTTCCTTTGAACATCTGATGAATGCATCTCCCTCGAAACCTGGTAAACATGTACAGTACGGGCTGTGGTGATTCACACGGCATTGTGCATTTTCTCCGCATGCTCCGATACATGGATCGATGCACTTTTGCTTGACACATGCTTTGTTGAGAGGACACTCTGAACTCATCATACATTCCGGTCTGCAATTTGGTGGATTTCCAATATATTCTGTTAGACAAGTGCATATGGCTTTATTGCCAACAGCGTTGCATGTACTATATGGACCACATGGTGATGGATGGCAAGGGTCACTCGGTGATTCTGCGAATAAAACATTTCCATTTAAAACTGTTTAGTTATACCGACGCACCTAAATATTGCCTTTAGTTAGACAATACAGTTAAGACAATTCGTTATTTTATTTATTATAAAATAAAAATTTAATTCAGAAAAAGTTTAATTTATGAAAGCAATATTGAATGACAAATAATAGTTTACCTTCTCGAAGAATGCACCTGTCATATGGATTACCCACATAACCCGACGTGCAAGCGCAGTTGGGAATATGATTAATCATTTGGCATTGAGCATTCGTTCCGCATAGTCCGGGGCATGGATCTTGACATCTATTGTTGATACACGCCAAATTTTCGGAGCAGTCAGAATTGAGTACGCATTCAGGTCTACAACCTTCATAAGGATTTCCGAAATATCCCGTGACACACGTACAGCTGCCAGCGTTATTACGCTCTTGGCACACAGCGTTTGGTCCACATGGGTTTGGTACGCATGGTGCGGTCGGTGGTGGCGGTTTTTCAGCTGGAACTGAACGTACAAGTTAATTTAGATTAGATATAAGAGCAGTAAAAATAAAGTAATTAATTATTCGCCAGGGGAAGAAGCACATTTAAATACCTTTGACAGGAGTGCACTGATAGAATGAGTCCCCTTCATATCCCGGTTGGCATGCACATTGCGGTGAATGACTGATGACCCGACATTCCGCGTTAAGCCCGCAGGCTCCAATGCATGGATCAGCGCATTTATTGTTTATGCACGCCCTATCAAAATTGCATTCACTGTTCGTGGAGCACTCTGGGCGACAGTATGGTGGTTGCCCCATGTAACCGGGTTGACAAGAACACGTCGACGCTTCGTTTACTGCTCGACATTCAGAATTGGGACCACATGGCGACGGTTGACACGGTGCTCTCTTTGGTGGCTGATCATCTAATAAAGAAACACATGTACACATTAGTGGAAGTATTAGTTACTAATAATATTTTATGTCGTCCCTATTCGTATTTTTATACATTATCTATTAAAGAAAAATAGTCTACATAAGATAATCAATGGATTACGATAGACCGAGTTTAAAGTAGTATCCTTTTCGTGAACGTACAATTTTTTATTAAACAAATATTTATGTAATCTAAATAGATATAATACTCACTTTCAACGATTACACAGTGGGTAAATGGATCGCCGGTGTAACCATTTCTGCAGTAACAAATTGGCTTGTGGTTGTGAACGCGACACTCCGCATTTAATCCGCAGGAACCAATACAAGCATCGGCGCATTTTTGATTTGAGCACAACATGAGACTTGTACAATCTGAATCTACCACACATTCCGGCCTGCACGATGGGGGCACACCAATGTAGCCAATCAGACACGAACAAACCGCTTGTTCTTGCATCGCTCGGCATACGCTATACGGGCCACATGGAGACGGATGACATGGGTTTCGATTTTCTGGTATTACTGAAAGCGGATACAAATTATAGTTGGGATGTATTTTGTTATAACTATCGAATAACAAAAAGCTGCAAAGTCCGAAGTATTATTTTATTTAAGTACCTGTTATTGGAGTGCATGAAAAGAATGCATTTCCACTAGTGTTCGATGGGCAACTACACATCGGTATGTGATTATATACTTCACATAATGCTCCCTGTCCGCATAGATTCGTGCAAGGATTAAGACATTTGTTGTTAACACATGTTTTGGTAGGAGGACAGTCGGAGTTGTGTGTGCATTCCGGACGACAACTCAAGTAAGGATTACCGAAGTATTCGGGCCTACATGTGCATTGGCCATCGTTACAGTCAGCGTTCGCTCCGCAAGGGCTTGGGTTGCACTTATCAAATACAGCAGGCAGAGGTTCTGTAATCGATGTGATAAGGTTAATATCAAATGCATTATATCTAAAATAATGATACAAAAAATGAAGAAAGAGAAAGTTAGAACAAAGAAAAAGAAGTAGGCGACATAAAATATTAATTACCAATTTTCTCCTTAACGTGACAACTTTGGAATGGATTTCCAGTATATCCCTCTCTGCAACTGCAAATAGCTGCGTGCTGATAAACCTGGCACTCTGTTTGTAGGCCGCACGAGCCCGGGCATGGATCACGACATTTCTGGTTAATACAAGCTTTTGTGCTCGGGCAGTCTGAGTTCACAGTACATTCCGCTCGGCAGTTCGGTGGTGAGCCGACATAGTTCTCCAAGCAAGCACATGATGATACTCGATTTACAACTTGGCATTGAGAACTTGGCCCGCACGGTGATGGTACACATGGATTTTGATCTTGAAGTGGAACTGTATTTTCTACAAAGAAAAGTAATTGTTAGGTGGATTTAGAAAATAATCATATCAGTTTTTACATTAAATATCATTCGATTTGTTGATTACATTAACAAGCAAACATACCTTTAACAATAGCACATCTGACAAACGGATCGCCTTCAAATCCTCTCCTACAGGAACATATCGGTGCGTGGTTTACAACTCTACATTCGGCTTCTTGTCCACACGAACCAATACATGGGTCTACACATTTCTGCCTGATGCAACTCTTGGTAGAGTCGCATTCTGAATTGACTGTGCATTCGGGTCGGCAACTAGGCGGAGATCCGTAGAAATCGGGCATACACGAACATATTGCTAGTCCATTGTTGTCCTTACAGATAGAGTTGCTTCCGCATGGATTTGGCACACAAGGATTTTCAGGAACCGGCGCTGTAAAATAGCGTTAAAATTAAAACAGTGTCTATACAGGTATATCTTACCTTGGGTTACCTATCTAATGATTGAACTTACTTGGTTCGTTTATGATGATGTGACAGTAGGTATACGGGTTTCCTGTATATCCAGGTGCGCAATTACATGATGGAATATGATTTATTACTTGACATAATGCTGTAGAACCACAAACTCCCGGACAGGGATCTTCACATTTGTTCCTCAAACATGCTTTATTGTAAGGACAGTCGGTATTCACCACACATTCGGGTCTGCAAGACTCGTAGGGGTTTCCAAAATATCCAGAGTCACATATGCAGGCTGCAGCGCCGTTTCTTGAGACTTTGCACTGAGCATTAGCCCCACACGGTGTAGGATTACAAGGATCAAATTTTTCGACTGCTTGGGGTATTAGGTAACAAGCAGTAAATGGATCGCCGGTGTACCCTTGTTCGCAAGAGCACATTGGGCTATGCAGACGTACAACACATTGCGTATTTGTTCCACAAGATCCAGCACATGGGTCTTTGCACTTGTAGTTAATACAAGCTTTATTTGACGGACAGTCATCGCTTGTAGTGCACTCACGGCGACACTGCGGTGGAGTGCCTTCAAACGTTGGTTGACATGAGCAAACGTACGAATCGCCGTTAGGTGTTGGGTTACATATACTATTTGGTCCACAAGGCGACGGTACGCAGGGGTTTGAAGGCGGTGCTTCAATTGCTTGGACTGAAAATATAAGTAAATATATTAGGTACCTATTACATATATTAATTATCTTCATATCTAAATAAAAATAAATATTGACACATTTAGAAAGAATAAAGTAATTACCATAGCAGTGACTAAATGGAGAGCCAGTATATCTTGAAGGGCATGTACATATTGGATTATGATTGTTAACGTTACATATTGCGTTATGACCGCATGACCCCGGGCATGGGTCTTGGCATTTTCGATTAATGCAAGCCAGAGAAGGAGTACAATCTGTACTTTGAATACATTCTGGGCGACAGTTGGGTGGATTGCCTATAAAATCTTGGAGACAGGCACAGATTGCTTGACCATTTGCTTCTCTGCATAAACTATTTGGTCCACAAGGAGAAGGTTCACATGGCCTACTTACAGGTTCTGTAAATGAAAATGTTTTTTTATTAGCGTATATTATTAATGAAAAAGAATTACGCACATTTTGTTTGAAGTACATACTTTCAATGCGGATGCACTGCGTAAACGCGTCACCCGTCATACCACTAGGACAGCTACAGATCGCAACGTGGTTATATGCATTGCATTCTGCGTTTAGACCGCACATATCACGGCACGGATCTACACATTTTGATCTAAGGCACGCTTTGTCTAGCGGGCAGTCTGTACTAAGAACACATTCAGGTCGACAACCAAAGTATGGGTCTCCCCGATACTCTGGCAAGCATCTGCACTCGCCGTTGTTACATACTGCATTAGCTCCACAAGGCGAAGGATGGCATGGATCAATTTCCTGGGGCGTTTCTGAAACAGTATTATAAGGTTGACAGGAATACTTAACAAGCACAGTACAGTATTGATGAGATTAAGTTGAAGTTCAAAGCATTATTATTACTAGTACTCTATTTTAAATTGTTAAAGTATTTATTGTAAACGTGCCCCTTTATAAATAAACGATTTTATTATTTATAAAAAATATATATATATATATATATTTTATTAATATTAATGATTTGTATAAACTTACCGACTGGTTTAAAGTTGCAAACTGCGAATGGATCGCCTTCATATTCGCTTGGACATGAACAAACTGGTATGTGATTCACAACGTTGCAAATTGCATTTATGCCACATGATCCCAAACAAGGGTTCTGACATTTCATGTTCATACATGACTTATCGTTGCTACAGTCAGTGTTCACTACACATTCCGGCTTGCAGTTAGGAGGACTGCCAAAGAATCCAAGTGTACATGAGCAAGATGGTATTCCACCAATATCGCGGCATTCTGCATTCAATCCACAAGGCGAAGGGATGCATGGATTTACTGGCTGCATTAGCGACGGTTGCTTTTCAGGAAGTACGTAACAAACCGAGAATGGATCGCCAGTGTAACCTTGTTTACAAGAACATATTGGATTGTGATTGATCACTCTGCATTCTGTTTGTATACCGCATGCTCTGTCACAAGGAGACACACATTTGAAGTTTTCGCATACTTTGTCTAACGGACATTCTGAACTGGTAACGCATTCTGGGCGGCAGTCTGGTGGTGATCCTTGGTAGCCACTCAAGCAAATACATATAGCTATACCGTTTTGTGTTTTGCATTGAGAGTTCGGGCCGCATGGTGAAGGATTGCATGGGTCTATTGGATCGGCTGCAATGAAATGATAAATAAATTATTGATGTTGTAATATAGGATTCGTCAAGATTTACGTGATGTCAAACTTGGGCCACATATGCAACACAAATCACTAAATGCGTTTAGCGTTAAACATATTTATAACATCTCTATCTCTGTCATCTTCAAACAATTGGCAGAAACAGAACGATGTGGTAAATTCCTGTAGCGCTAAACATATTTTGTGATTTGTGGTGCAATCGGGCCTTACTATAATAATTTGTCTTAATTAATTTCTAATGTACCTATAACATTTAGGTATGACACTTACATTGAACTTTGTATGTACATATTTTGTACGGATCGCCATAATGCAGGTCAGGGCATGAACAACTTGGAATATGATTGATCACGTTACACTGTGCATTTATGCCACATGTGCCTGGGCAGGGATCATGACATTTATTTTGATAACAAGCCAAGTTTGATGGACAATCTGAATTAATCAGGCATTCTGGCTTGCAAGATTCGTAAGGGTTACCAAAGTATCCAGGTAAACATGTGCAAGATCCAGCATTGTTTTGCTCCCTACATTGGGCGTTTGCACCACATGGTGAAGGAACGCAAGGGGTTGGTCGTTCTTGTTCCGTGGCTTCCACTTTGATGTTGCAGTAGAGGAATGGATCGCCGGTGTACCCATTTTGACATAAGCAAATGGGCGTATGACTAACGACTCTACATTCAGCGTTCACACCACACGAGCCACGACATGGGTCTTGACATTTCCTATTTATACACGCCATATTCGATGCACATTCTGTGTTACTAGTACATTCTGGTCTACAATTGGGTGGAGCCCCAGTGAACTCTGGCAAGCACCGGCAGTCAGCATTGTCTCCATTTTCTGTGCATTGCGAATTGGGTCCACATGGCGAAGGAAGGCATGGGTTTACTTTTACTGGTGGCGTGGCAGCTGTAATGAAATAATTTTGTAAAATATACGGTAAATACGGCAATAACTTGCATTGAGGTAACATTGACTGATGTGTACTTACGAATTAATTGACAAATAGAAAACGGGTCTCCAGAGTATCCAGACAAGCAGGTACATACAGGGTTATGATTGACAACTATGCAATGTGTGTTGCGTCCGCAGGCGCCTGGACATGGGTCTATGCACTTCTGATTAGAACAAGCTCGGTTCAGTTTACAATCGGAGCTAACTGTGCACTCAGGTCGACAGTTAGGCGGGCTTCCCTCGTAGCCCTGCACGCAGACACACACAGCGTGCCCGTTCACTTCTCTACACTGACTGAATGGGCCGCACGGGGACGGCTCACATAAATTGGTCGGTGCTGCCGGTTCTGCAAAATGTAACAATATTAACTAGATTTCCTTTCTATCTATGTGTAAAGGAAGGTAACTCAACAGACTAAAGTAGTATTAAACTTTACCTTTAACTTCATTGCAATAGTGGAATGGTGTTCCTGTGAATCCTAGTGGGCATGAACACATGGGAATATGGTTGATTGTTTCACAAATGGCTCCAATTCCGCATGTTCCACTGCATGGGTCATAACATTTGTTTCTGATACAGGCTTTATCTCTTGGACAGTCTGAGTTCAGCACACACTCAGGTTTACATCCAAAGTAAGGATCACCAAAGTATTCGGGTAAGCATGCGCAAGCACCATTGTCGCACACAGCGTTGGCACCGCATGGTGATGGCGAGCAAGGATTCACTGGGTCAAGTTCTAAACAAACAAAAAAATAACTGTCAGGTTGGCACTACATAAAATTTACATGACAACGTATGCATACGAGGACAAGTCAGATAAAAATGACAACTATAATAATTAGTTACCTTGATGCATGATTTGACAGCTGCTGAACGGATCGCCGCTGAAACCAGGCAAGCACGAGCAGATCGGTAGGTGGTTGTTGACGTTACACTGCGCATTGTTGCCGCAAGCCCCGGGGCACGGGTCGCTGCACCGGTTGTTAATGCACGCCATGACTGCGTTGCACTCAGAGTTGATAGTACACTCCGGCCTGCATCTCGGCGGAGAGCTGATGTAATTCGGAAGACAAGTGCAGCGCGCATTGCCATTGAACTCTTGGCATTGGGAATTAGGACCACATGGTGATGGTATGCACGGATTTACTTCTGGTCGTACCGTCGGAATTGATAGTGGCACTAAAAAGATATGGAATATTTAGTAAAAGAAATATAGGTACCTACATTATAGTAACAACTGCGAAATTATTTGGAATAGCATGAGTACTTACTGGGTACACAATTAGTAAATGGATCACCAGTGAATCGATCCTGACATGAACATATAGGGTTGTGAGCAATTACTCTGCAGTTTGCATTTCTAGCACATTGATTAACGCATGGGTCTACACATTTACGGTTTAAGCAGGCTTTGTCACTAGCGCATTCACTGTTTATTGTGCATTCCGGTCGACAGTTGGGTGGTGTCCCCATAAAATCGATCTGGCAGCTACATATTGCTTGTGCGTTCACTTCTCTGCACTGACTGTTTGGACCGCACGGTGATGGCGAGCAAGGTGTTGGCTTAACAACATCTGTAAGAAATACAAAAAATACAGTATCCACTAGTACAACACTACATAAAAAAGTGTGTCAATCTCCATACTCATTAAGCTATTTTTTTTACCAAACATACCTTCCAGTTTCTCAAAACAATTGACATATGCATTTCCAGTTAGTCCTGGCGGGCAATAACAGGAAGGCAAATGGTTCACAACTTGGCAGATTCCATTTGGTGCACATATGCCCGGACAAGGATCTCTACATTTGTTCTGAATGCAAGCTAGCATAGGAGCGCAGTCTGTGTTAATAACGCATTCAGGGCGACATCCCTCGTACGGATTGCCTACATACGTATCAACACATCTGCAAGCTCCGGCTCCATTCCTTTCAGTACATTCTGCGTTAAGACCACACGGTGAGGGTTCGCAAGGAGAGTTATATTCAATTTTGTTGTCTGTAAAAATAGAATTATAACATATTAATATAGAAATGTAATATAAATATTATGGAATAGATTTCGTTTTATCCAACAATCGCAATGCAGGTTTAAGAGTTTTAAGTGAAAGTTTAATTACCTTTCACAGGAGCACAAGATATCAGAGGATCTCCAATTTGACCAAACGGACACGAACATATTAGGGCATGACTGATAACTCTACAGTCTGCATTATATCCGCAGCTTCCTGGGCAGGGATCCTTGCACTTTTGATTAACACATGCTAAGTTGCTCGGGCATTCTGAATTGCTAATGCATTCCGGTCGGCAATTAGGTGGAGCGCCGATGTAATCTGGTTGGCATGTGCACGAGGGTGATTCACCAATCACTTTACACACTGAGTAGGGACCACAAGGAGACGGCGTGCATGGGTCAACTGGTGGCAGTGGAGTAGAAACTGAAATATAACAAAAGCTGTTAATATAATGTTTAATAATATTTTAGTAATACACAATTTTAACATATGTGCGTTGAATTGATAATAATCATAGTATCTACAAGATTTGGACATACCTATTGGACTGCAACGCGCAAATGGATCCCCAGTATATTGTGGTGGACATGAACATATTGGGTTATGATTGACTACTTCACACCTTGCTCCGTAACCACAGCTACCGATACAAGGATTTATACACTTGTGATTGTTGCATGCTTCGTTCAGAAGACATTCTGCGCTGATTGTACATTCTGGTCTGCAAGACGGGGGACTACCGATATACGTTGGCAGACACGAGCAAACGGCTTGGTTGTTTATTGCGCGACACTGGCTGTTGGGGCCGCAAGGGCTTGGATTACAAGGTTCAACGTGCATAACTGAAAATAGAACAAGACATTACAAAACAATCTAGTCATAACAGCTAACTTGCTGAATATTTTAAGTTTCTGTGAAGACCAATAAGTATATTTAGTATACAATAACGAGCTGGCTAACTAACCTTCGTATGTATGACATTCGACGAAAGCGTTTCCTGTTGTTCCTTCAGGGCAAGTGCATATTGGGATATGATTGTAAACATTACATTGCGCAGTTGGAGCACATGTTCCAGGACATGGGTTAATACATTTATTTCCTGAGCAAACTTTGTCTAACGAACAATCCATGCTTGTTAAACATTCTGGTTTACAGCCGAAATATGGATCTCCTTGGTAGTCACTAAAGCATGTACAAACTCCATCTCTGCATTGTGCATTATATCCACATGGTGATGGATTGCAAGGATCTGACGGAATTTCATCTGAAAATGAATAAACTAAATAAATTAAATTCATCAACTGTCTTGAAAATTTCACTTTTCTGTACTTGGGCACATGCATTTTCGACTCATAGACATTCAAACTTTAAATAATCTTATGGTCTTACCTTCTACAGGTAGAAGCATTGAACAAAGAGCGAACGGATCTCCAGTAAATCCTTGACTACAGGAGCAGGCGGGAACGTGTGAAAATACTGAGCATACAGCATTCCGCCCGCAGCTACCCGGACATGGATCGCGACATTTCAGGTTAATACACGCTTTGTCTGAAGGACAGTCTTGATTTATAGCGCATTCTGGTCGACAGTTTGGTGGAAGTCCCTGATAGTCAGGCATACACGTGCACGTCGGAGCGTCATTGACATTGCGGCATATGGCATTCTCACCACAAGGGCTGGGCACACAAGGGTTCGCAATAAATTCTGGTAGATGCTGTATAGGTGCTAAAACGGAAAAGTTAATGTTAAAAAGGAGGAAAATAATTACATGCAAAAATAAATATTTTATAAAGCTTTAGTTAAACTTACGTTGAGGATAACAGCGAGTAAACGGATCCCCAATAAAGCTTGGACTACAAGAACATATAGGACTATGATTTATAACTCTACAGACTGTATTCAATCCACAATGGTTAGGGCAGGGGTCAGAACATTTTTGGTTGATGCAAGCTTTCTCTTTGGAACATTCTGAACTAACTGTACATTCCGGTCTACAACCAGGAGGAGAACCGATGTAGTTTGGCATACAAGAGCAAACACTTTGTCCGTTAACGGCACGACAAATACTATTCGGCCCACATGGATTTGGAACGCACGGAGTTGTGATTTCTGGAATTGGTTCTGAAATGAAAACGATAAATTACAATGCTTTATCAGTTGAATCTTTATTAATTTTAATGAAATCTTTTGATCATCAAACCTCTTTTATGTTTGTGATGCCTACCTCTTAATATGTCACATCTTAAGTAAGGATCCCCACTGTATCCACCTGGGCAGCTACATGACGGGAGATGGTTAACAACGGTACACATTGCCAATGGTCCACATGTTCCAGGGCAAGGATCTTGACATTTATTGCGGATACATGATCTGCTAGGAACACAGTCCGTATTTACTGTGCATTCTGGCCTACATCCTTCGTAGGGGTTGCCAATGTAATCAGGTAAACATGTACAAGAACCAGCGGCATTATGTTCTCTGCACTCAGCGTTCGGTCCGCAAGGCGAGGGCTCACATGGTGTAGGTTTTTCAGGATAAATGTCATGTTGTTGATAGCAATTAGAGAATGGATCTCCAGTAAAGCCATTATCACAGAAACACAATGGAGAGTGACTTATTGTTCTGCACTGGGCGTTGATACCACATGCATTGACGCAGGGATCTGCACACTTTTGATTGATACATGCTTGATTAGAAAGACATTCGCTGTTACTAGAACATTCAGGTCTGCAATACGGTGGCGAGCCAAAGAAGTTTGGCATACAAGTACATGAGGGTGTCCCTGCGATTTCTTTGCATATAGAATTAGGTCCACAAGGCGACGGCGTGCAAGGTGTTATGTCAGCACTTGGCGCTCCTAAAATAAAAACATGTTATTTATAAAGTATTTTATGCGAGAGATAATAATTTTGCAAATAGGCCAACACACTGATTTGTCTTTGCCTATCTCCAATAGGTCTAAACTAACGCTCACATAGAATTTTAAGAAAAGTACTTACTGTATGGTATGCATCTTGTAAACGGATCCCCGGTGTATTTGGCTGGACAGGTACAAATAGGATTATGTTTCACGACATTACATTTTGCTGCAATGCCACAAGACCCAACGCACGGGTCAATACATTTCTGATTACTACATGCTCTGTTGAGTGGACAGTCGGAACTGACCACACACTCTGGTCTACATAGCGGTGGACTTCCAAGGTACCCAAGGACACAGGAACATACTGCTTGCCCGTTGATTTCTCTGCATTGACTGTTGGGTCCACAAGGAGACGGAATACACGGATTCGTTACGATGGGTACTGGAAGAACAAAAAAGTGTGTTTAAAATTTCAATCGTGATTTCATTCTAAGCTCAAGTTGAATAAAATTAAAGTCAGTGTTTGACATACCTTGAATAGATTCACAATTGTAAAATGCATTACCAGTCATGCCTTGAGGACAACTGCACATAGGGACATGATTTATAACATCACAAATTGCGTTGGGAGCACATGTGCCCGGACAAGGGTCGACGCATTTGTTGCGGACACAAGCTTTGTCACGCGGACAATCAGTGCTTAGTACGCATTCCGGGCGACAGCCTACGTAAGGATCTCCTTGATGCTCTTCTACACAAGAACATAATCCATCTTTACATATAGCATTTGATCCGCAAGGTGATGGGTTACATTTGTCGATAATTTCTGCTTCTGTAAATGGGATGAGAAAAATTAAATGATATTTAACAAAAAACAAAACATAATGTAATAAAATAAATAAATAGATAATAAAAATAATAAAAACGTTAATCTGTCACTAGAAAATACATTAAAATATGACAGACACTAAAACTCACAATCTGACGATTTATGTACCTATTACAAAGATCTGATCCTAACACCCAAACTAGGCCTAGGCCTGTGTTTTGGGGGTCAATGTTCAACCATGGGATATGTTAAAACAATATAGTAATTGCAGAAACAAAAATGGTTGTTTTATGTCTGACTTTAGGAATCGTTTTTAAAAAAAATAGCCTTGCGATGTAATGAAATATATTGAAAATAGTAATTTTAAATTGTAACGTACCTAACGGCTTAGGAGAGCATACGGTGAAGGCATCGCCAGTGTAACCATCTGGACACGTACATATAGGAGTGTGCCGTGATACTGTACACAATGCCGCCACGCCGCATGAGCCAAGGCACGGGTCCCGACATTTCTGCTGAATACATGCTTGAGAAGTAGGACATTCAGCGTTCAATGTACATTCAGGTCTGCAATTAGGTGGACTTCCGACGAAATTAGGCATACACGTGCAAGAAGGCACGTTTCGTAACTCTTGACATATCGAGTTGGGACCACATGGAGATGGAATGCATGGATTTCTGTATGGTTCTAAGACTGCATTCGCCACTGGTGCTAAAAATAAAACAATAATGTTAATTGATTGTGCCAAGATAAAAACATGTTATATATGTTTGTTAAAAAAGTGTGCTAACTTACGTGGTATTGGATTGCACCTAGTGAAAGGATCACCAGTGTATCGAGACTTGCATGTACAAATAGGGCTGTGGTTAATGACTTTACAGTCGGCGTTTGTACCACATGCATTTAGACATGGGTTCTCACATTTTTGATTTATGCATGCTTGTTCTCTCGGGCATTCTGCGCTTGTGACACATTCTGGGTGACATCCTGGTGGTGCTCCTATGTAGTTGGGTAGACACGAGCATACTGCTTGCTTGTTTACCTCCTGGCAACGGCTGTTTGGCCCACAGGGTGACGGTCGACAGACATCAATGGGTATATCCAAGATTTCTATAATAAAATTGTTTTTCCAATTAGTAGAATAATATAATTTATGATAATTGGTCATAAACAAGTACATGGGAAAGTAAACTTACGTTCAGGAGTACAATATCTAAATGGATCTCCTGTATAACCTCTTTGGCAGGAACATGAAGGAGCATGGTTGACCACTTGGCACAAGGCATTGGGCGCACATGCACCGGGACAAGGATCTTGACATTTATTTTGGAGGCAAGCTTTGTTTGATGGACAGTCTGTGTTAATAATACACTCAGGCTTGCAGCCTTCATAGGGATTGCCAAAGTAGTCAAGTAAGCATGTGCATGATCCTGCTCCATTGTATTCTTTGCAAATAGCGTTGGCTCCACATGGGGAGGGTTGACAAGGAGATGTTACCTCTTGGAATATGTCAATTCTGTGGCATTCTACAAATGGATTACCAGTATGTTCAGCCATGCAGGAACATGATGGAGAGTGGCTTAGTACGTGGCATTGAGCGTTTGTACCACAGGAACCAATACAAGGGTCAGCGCATTTCTGATTTATACAAGCGAGTTGGAGAGGACATTCAGAATTACTAATACATTCCGGTTTACAGTACGGCGGTGAGCCTACGAAGCCACTGAGGCATGAACATGAAGGTGCTCCTGACGTTTCTTTACATACTGAGTTTGGTCCACATGGTGATGGAAGGCAAGGGTTTACGGGCTCTGGGTTAAATTCTTGAATAATACATCTAACGAATGGATTTCCGGTGTACGATGGTGGGCACGAACAAATGGGATTATGGTTAATCACTTGACATTTTGCTTCGACGCCACATGCTCCTTGACATGGATTAACACATTTCATATTGCTGCAGGCTTCATTAGGCAAACAATCTGTGCTAACAGTACATTCGGGCCGGCAGGATGGTGGACTGCCCTTGTAACCGCTAAGACACGAGCATACAGCTTGATTGTTTATTTCTCTACATTGACTATTAGGTCCGCATGGACTTGGTTGACAAGGTTGTGTATGTATAACTGAAAAAATAATATTACAATTACGTCACAGCCGAACATTTTAAGTGATAAAATGAGTTAACAGTGGAATTAAAATTGTTTTGTTACCTTCAACGGGTGAACATTGTATAAATGCATTGCCTGTCATACGTTCTGGGCACCGGCACATCGGAATATGATTAATTACTTCACATATTGCATTAGTTGCACACACCCCACTGTTACATGGGTTTACACATTTATTCCGTAAACACGCTTTATCTTGTGGACAGTCTGAACTAAGGACGCATTCAGGGCGGCATTCATAGTACGGATCTCCTTGATATTCCGGTAGACATGAACATTCCCCATTGTCGCAAATTGCATTTGCACCACAAGGTGATGGATTGCATAGATCAACTTCATCGTGAGGTATTTCTGTAAACAAGTGATAGTTTTCGTAAGTAAATACCTACCTTATGACAAATCAACCACAATGACAGCCTATATCTTTGAACATGACTATAATATAGACTCACCTTGAAGTTTACACTCAGTGAAGGCATCCCCGATGTAATTGTCAAGACAAGTGCAAATGGGCGTGTTCGTTTTAACAATACATTGAGCGTTTATACCACATGAGCCGGGGCAAGGGTCTCTGCACTTCTGATTGATACAAGCTAAGTTACTAGAGCAGTCGGCGTTAATGATACATTCGGGACGACAACCTGGTGGAGCCCCTATGTAATTGGGAAGGCAAGTGCAAGACGGTATACCACCGATATCTCGACATTCACTAAACGGTCCACAAGGCGACGGTAGGCAAGGATTCTTTGGTGATTCTTGAACCAGGGCAGTTACTGTTACTTCGTAGCACCTACTGAATGGATCTCCAGTAAAACCATCTCTGCAAGAGCATATTGGGCTGTGGTTGATGACTAGGCAGTTCGCATTAAGACCACATTGCCCAACACATGGATCAGTGCATTTTAGTGCCACACATGCCTTATTTGAAGGGCATTCAGCACTGACAACGCATTCGGGTCTGCAGTTTGGCGGAGCGCCTCTGTAATCTGATAAACAAGTACAAACAGCTTGTTCATTTACTACTTTACATGCGCTATTTGGACCACAAGGGGATGGCGAGCAAGGATTTGTCGGCGGTTCAATATCTGAAAAAGAAATACACAATGCTAAATGGAATTGGCATTTAACAAAAACAATTACTACAGGTAATTAATATATATCTATTACTTACTTTGTATGAGACTACAATGATGGAAAGGATTGCCAGTATAACCACTATTGCATGTGCAAATTGGCGCGTGGTTCACCGTCTGACATTCAGAGTTGGTACCACAAGTGCCCAGGCAAGGATCTTGACATTTATTTTGTTGACAAACTCTGTTTGAAGGACAGTCTGTATTTACCGTGCACTCTGGCCGGCACCCTTCATAAGGATTACCGAAGTATCCAGAGGAACAAACACACGAGCCAGCATTGTTACGTTCTTTACAGACCGCATTGCTTCCGCACGGAGAAGGAGTACAAGGTGTAGGTCGCTCTGTCGGTGCCACGTCATGTTGTAAGTTACAATACACGAACGGGTCTCCAATGTATCCTTGAGGACATACACAATTAGGAGTATGACTGACGACGCGGCATTCTGCCATGGACCCGCATGCTCCTGCACAAGGATCACTGCACTTGTTGTTTATGCAAGCTAAGTGGTTCGGACACTCGCTGTTACTAGAACATTCTGGTCGGCAGTTCGGTGGCGATCCAACAAACTCTGCCATACAAGAACATGATGGTACATCATTAATAGCTTGACAAACTGAATATGGTCCACAAGGTGAAGGCAAACAAGGATTTATTTGCGCCGGAATTTCAAGTGCTGTAAAATATTAAGGAATTATAGCATTTGTTGAAAAATAAGATAAAACATTTAAGTTCTTTCTTTTTCTACTTACGTTTTCGTATACATCTCGTAAATGGATCACCAGTAAATTCATTTGAGCACGAGCAAATAGGATTGTGATTTACAACTTCACAAAGTGCTGCAACTCCACAAGCGCCGGTGCAGGGATCAATACATTTGTAATTATTGCAAGCTTTGTTAAGCGGACATTCTGCGCTGGTGGTACACTCTGGTCGGCAAGTTGGAGGGTTTCCTGAATATCCAGGTATACAGGAACAAACAGCTACTTTGTTTACTTCTCTACATTGACTGTTCGGACCACACGGACTTGGATTGCACGGGTTTGAAGGCAGAGGCGCTAAAAAGAATATCAATAATATTAGATACATACATAAACTCACGCCTTCATCCCATGGGGGTAGGCAGAAACTACAGAACGCCTGCTACCATCCTTACATACTCCTTTAATATCAGATAAATAAATTTATTGAAGAGGTTAAAATGTCTGTTTGGAAGATGTAATCTCCGGAAGTTCTGATTCAATTTCAATTCTTTTACTGATAGGAAGCTAAACTTTTACTGATAAGTTTTATGGTATATTTGACTTCCACGCAGATGAAATCGCGGGCAGAAACTATATTAGATATTTTGCTACTGACGCGTGACGTTTCGTAAATTGAAAAATCGATATAAATTTAAATTACCTTGAAGGATACTGCACGAAACGAATGAATTTCCAGTATATCCGGCAGGACAACTGCACATCGGTATGTGGTTAAAAACTTCGCACACAGCATTAGCTCCGCAAGTGTCCGGGCATGGTTTCACACATTTCTTACGTACACATATCTGATCTCTTTGACAATCTGTGCTGACAGTACACTCTGGGCGGCAACCCACATAAGGGTCGCCGTGATACTCCGGCAGACATGTACAATCTCCGTTGTGGCATTGTGCATTAGAGCCGCAAGGTGATGGATTGCACAAATCAAGCGGAGTAGTGTCTAAAACAAAAGTATAGTATAATGCTAAAGCAACAGTAAACATTATAGATTAAAAAGGTACAATATTATATTGAAAAGGGTAAAAAAAATCATAATATTGATCCTATCAAATATAAATAAAATGATTTCACTTACCTTTTAAAGGTTCTGCGGTGCATGCAGTAAACGGATCTCCCTTATAACCTTCGAAACAAGTGCAGATCGCCAGGTGGTTCATCACTGAACAGCGTGAGTTTTGTCCACACGAGCCAAGGCAAGGGTCTTTACACTTCTCGTTAATACATGCCAATGAACTAATACAGTCTTGATTCGTGACACATTCAGGACGACAACTTGGTGGACTACCGATGTACCCCGGAGAGCAAGAACATGAAGCTTGACCTCCAAAGTTACGGCAAGTCGCGAAAGCACCGCACGGTGACGGCACACATGGATCCTTGTGCTCGTCTAAAACTGGCTGAGGCACTGAAATATGAGGGGCGGTTAGTTAGTACCCCTTGGCTTTTAACATAATTATTTTATCGATTAAAATTAAAAATTTTATAATTTTAACTAGCTATTTACCTGGTTTTGAGTAACATCTAGTGAATGGATCACCGGTTAGACCATTACCACAGCTACAAATAGGGTTATGATTAAATACCCTACATTCTGCTCTCTGACCGCAAGGTCCTGGACAAGGATTCACACACTTTTGGTTTATGCACGCTTTGTCTGAGGCACAATCCGAGTTCATTACACATTCTAGTTTACAAGCCGGCGGCTCGCCGAGGTAATTGGGTAAACAGCTGCACGCGGCCTGGTTATTTATCTCGCGACACTGGCTATTTGGTCCACATGGATTTGGATAGCATACATTTACTGGAATTAGATCTTGTACTGAAAATGTTTAAATTTATTATTTAATAATACTTTAAATGTTGCGAAACTATGAGAGAAAGTAATAAAACGTTAAAGCTACTCACGAGGAATGGGGTTGCACCGACGGTAAGCGTCGCCTGTGTAGCCTCCCATGCATGTACATGTCGGAGCGTGATGTACCGTAGCGCACTCAGCTTTGAGGCCACAAGTACCCGGACAAGGATCTTGACATTTGTTTCCAATACAAGCTCTGTTTCCTGGACAGTCTGAGTTGCTTACACATTCGGGGCGACAGCCTTCATATGGATTTCCAAAATACCCTTCATTACAAATACAGGATCCAGCCTTGTTTTGTTCTCGGCATACCGCATTGGGTCCACAAGGTGATGGAGAGCATGGAGTTAATAGCTCATTCACGCTTTGTAATGCGCATTGTGAAAAGGGATCACCGAAATAACCTTGCGGACAAACGCACATAGCCGAATGACTAACAACACGGCACTCGGCATTTGCTCCACACGCCTGAACGCATGGGTCTCTGCACTTTTGATTAACACATGCCAACTGCGGCGAACATTCGCTATTACTTATACATTCCGGTTTACAGTAGGGCGGTTGGCCCTTATATTCTGGTAAGCAAATACACGATGGGCTTCCGTTAATTTCTTTACAAATTGAATTTGGTCCACACGGTGAAGGCTGACATGGGTTGATTTCTAAAGGCGGAGCATCTAAAAAATAGCATAAATAAGATTTTGTTAATAATTTTCGTTTTTAAAACATTCAAATTGCTATAGAATATGACTATAAGCTATTTACTTGAAACAAAACTGCACTCCACGAACGGATCACCGGAATGGGCTGCAGGACATGCACAAATCGGATTGTGATTGACCACTTCGCAAGTGGCCCGTAAGCCACATGTTCCGATGCAAGGGTTCACACATTTCTGTGTCATACAAGCTTGGTCTTGCGGACACTCTGCGTTAACTACACATTCCGGTCGACAGGCTGGCGGTATTCCCAAATATGTAGGGAGACAAGAGCACACAGCTTGGTTGTTAATTTCTCGACATTGACTGTTAGGGCCACAAACTGGTGTGCTGCACGGGCTTTGGGCTGGTGATTCTGCAAAAAATAACGTTAACATTAAAACAAATAAGCGTTGCACCAATAAAACTTGGTTCTTTTGACATTGTTCATTTATTTACCTCTTATCGGATTGCATAAAACAAAGGCATTTCCGGTAAAGCCATTGTTGCAACTGCACATGGGGATATGATTTACCACTTGACATACGGCATTTTGCCCACATGCTCCAATACAAGGGTTAATACATTTTCTTTGCACGCATGCTTTAGATTGATCACAATCAGTACTAAAAACGCACTCTGGTCTGCAATTGAAGTATGGATCTCCATGATATTCTGGTAAACATTGACATTGACCATTTATGCACTCTGCATTGGAACCACAGCGTATATTTGTGCAAGCATCCACAACTGTCTGTTCCACTGAAAAAAATAGTATAATAAATGTAGTTAGCATAATTTCAAAGAAAGTGTTTCACTATTTAAACACAAAGTACTTTGGGAAAAGTAATAAATACCTTCCAAAGGCTTCGGCCTGCAGCTAGTGAATGGATCACCGACATACCCGTCGATACATGTACAGATTGGAATATGGTTAAGAACGCTGCATACAGCCGATACACCACATGATCCCGGGCAGGGGTCAAGGCACTTCGAATTGATACATGCTCGGTCACTTGGGCAATCCGGATGTATCGTGCATTCTGGGCGACAATTTGGTGGGCTACCAATGAAAGAAGTAAGGCACGAGCATGAAGGTGTATTGCCGACATCTCTGCACTCTGAATTTGGACCACAAGGCGACGGAACACAGGGATTCCTTACATCATCGGGAACAGTCTCGTCTGTAAAGAAATCATGGTAAATTTGTATTGGCACATAAATACATGTGTAGATAGGTATCTGTATTCTATATTTTCTATATAAATATATACTCGTAATATATATCTGTCTATACATATTATAAATTGAAGTCGCTTTTCGTGTCTGTCTGTATGTATGACCGAGTTGTTCTTCGAAACTAAGCAACCGATCATTTAGATAATTTATTGCGGTTTATGTGTATACGAGTATTACATTCATAATTATAATTTTAAAACAAAATTATAATTTTTTTAAAATCTTGCTGTTTTGTCAAGTCGTAAAAACTCGGGCTTTTTGTTTTTTGGTCGGAAATTATCAAATGAAGGGTCTGGCCTAATAATTGGGGACACAATTTACGTTAAAAAAAAAAACTATCATTTAAACTGTGTCAAATAACACTTTCTTTCTAACAGTAATGTTATGAAATTGTTTAAAAAATTATCTAACTAGGTAACTAGGTATAATCACAAAACTTACATTTAATAGGAGTGCATAGTGTAAACGGATCGCCAATGAATGACGATTTGCACGAGCATATCGGGCTATGGTTGATTACTTTGCAGTTAGTATTTGTACCGCAAGGTCCAGGACAAGGATTGACACATTTCTGTTTGATACAGGCTTTGTCTTGCGAACATTCGGAGCTTACGACACATTCTGGCCGACAGTTCGGCGGGGAACCCACGTAATCGGGCAAACATGAACATACTGCTTGAGTATTGACCACTTTACATTGACTGTTTGGTCCGCATGGCGATGGATAACACACGTCGATTGTAGTGGAAGCTGGTGGAGATTCTACAATAAAAGCAAAAATGGTTTAGGAATATTTGAAGAACTGTTTGTTATAGAAAATAACAAATATGTAATAAAATTATAGTTCGAATCGTACCTTGGTAAACGCAATATCGGAATGGATCTCCGGTATAGCCATTGATACATGTGCACAGAGGGGCATGATTTACAACTTGGCATTCAGCATTGGTGCCACAACTACCCGGGCAGGGATCGCCGCATTTGTTGCTGATGCAAGCTCTGTTCGAAGGGCAGTCAGTGTTCACGACGCATTCCGGCCGGCAACCTTCGTATGGGTTTCCTATATAACCCTCCAAGCATGTACATGACCCTGCGTTATTTCGTTCCTTGCACATAGCGTTAGCTCCACACGGCGACGGCGAACAAGGAGTAGCGACATTTTCTATATACAATGGCTCTTGAACGCAGTCAAAGAACGGATCGCCAGTAAATCCGTACGGGCAAAGGCAAATAGGGGAGTGACTTACAACCTTACACTCCGCATTACTAGCACAAGCACCTTCACATGGATTTTTGCATTTATTGTTGATGCATGATAGATGGTTGGAGCACTCTTCGTTACTTGTACACTCCGGTCTGCAATAGGGAGCTTGACCGTGGTACCCCTCCAGGCAAGTACAAGATGGTGCTTCATTTACTTCTCTACATAAAGAGTTGGGTCCACAAGGAGACGGCTGACATGGGTTTACTGGTTCCGGCAAACGATCCGCTGCAACAAACAAAGAATAATCTAAATAACAGTGCAATTGTTTATTTTATAGAAAACAGCACTGAAAAGGTGAAGATGTAATTATTCCGTCTAATTTAATAAAATCTATTCTGGACGTACAGCCATTCTGTTGGTTAAATTCAATTATATTTGAAATGTTTTACTTACGCAGTCTAAAGCATCGCGAAAATGGTTCTCCGGAATAAAATACTGGACATGTGCAAATTGGATTGTGATTGACTACTTTACACTCAGCGTTTACACCACAAGAACCGACACATGGATCGATACAACGTTGGTTGCTGCAAGCTTGGTTGAGCGGACATTCAGCGCTTATGGTGCACTCAGGCCTACACGCAGGTGGAGCCCCGATGTTGTTAGGAGCGCATGAGCAGGCAGCTTGGCCGTTAACTTCTCTGCATTGACTGTTCGGTCCGCATGGCGATGGTTGACACGGGTTCGAAACTACTGGTTCTGTAAATAATATAGGTAGGTGATACTTAATGATGTCTTTTTGTCACATATAATTTAGTCAATTATAAAGACATTTCTATTTAGGTTTTTTTTATTGTCACTTACCTAACACAGGTCGACATTCGACAAATGCGTTGCCAGTCATGCGCTCCGGACAGCTGCACATCGGAATATGGTTGACCACGCTACACACGGCTGTTATCGCGCAAGTGCCTGGACAAGGATCCTTGCATTTGTTCCGGATACAAGCCTTGCTGCGGTCGCATTCTGAACTCTGCACACATTCTGGTCGACATCCAGTATACGGGTCTCCAATGAACTCCGGAAGGCAGCTACATTGTCCGTTATTACATTCTGCATTATTTCCACAAGGTGAAGGATTGCATGGATCGTCATTTTCTATAAATGTGAAAATTATTGTTAAATAAAAGCAGGACTTACCACAGGTAATTAAAATTAACGAAAACAAATAATAAATTACCTTTTGGTGGAATGAGATTACATTGAGTAAACGCATTGCCAGTGAAACCTTCAGCACAAGAACAAATCGAAATATGTTTTATGACTTGGCAGTTAGCGTTTAATCCACAAGAACCGGGACATGGATCTCGGCACTTTTGATTTATGCAAGCTAGGTTGCTAGCACAATCTTCATTGATCGTACACTCTGGTCTACAATTTGGAGGGCTGCCTTCAAAGTTCGGTAAACATGAACATGATGGGTTGCCGCGTAGGTTTTGACATTGTGAATTAGGCCCACACGGTGAAGGAACACACGGATCTCTTTGAGGTTCTGGAGGCTGTTCTTGAACTACAAAAATACAAAAATGCAGACATATCGTAAATAATTTTATTATGCTAATGATGGTTTGATGGTGAAAAACGAAAATAAATTAAATAATGATGGTAAATTAACGAATGACTTATTATTAAGTCTTACCTGTTACTATATAGCAATTGGAGAATGGATCTCCAGTGTATCTACTTTGACAAGTACATATGGGACTATGATTGATGACTCTACAGTCTGTGTTACGTCCACAAGGTCCTGGGCAGGGTGAGATACATTTCTGACTCTGGCATATTTTGTCTGCGGGGCATTCAGCACTCACGACACATTCAGGCCTACAGTTTGGCGGTGACCCGCGGTACTCAGGTAAGCATGAGCATGAACTCTGGCCATTTGATACTCGGCACTGGCTGTTAGGACCGCAAGGAGACGGTTGACATGGGTTAACTGGTACATCTTCATGTGCTGTAAATATAAAATAGAATAATATAAAATTACAAATTACCGATATGGATACCTACTTAATTAGGTATAATTCTCAGATCCTAAGAATAAAAAAAATTACACTTACGTTTTAAAATACATTGTGTGAATGGGTCGCCGAGGTAACCAAGTCGGCATGTACATAACGGTGAATGATTGACTACTTGACAATCGGCATTTACAGCACATGTGCCTGGGCAGGGGTCAATACATTTATTTCTTGTACATGCTTTATTACTTGGACAGTCAGAGTTTACTAAGCATTCTGGGTGACAAGCTTCATAGGGATTGCCGAAGTATCCGGTAACACATACACATGCGCCAGCTCCAGCATGTTCCCTACATTCCGCGTTCGAGCCACAAGGTGATGGAGTGCACGGCGACGCTGGATAAATAGGTGCCAGAGCTGTTACAGTACACTGCACCGCCGCGTCTCCTGCGTACCCCTCGGGACAGATGCAAATAGGCGTATGGCTAACGACTCGACAGTCGGCGTTGGTACCGCATGCTTGAGTGCAAGGGTCTTGACACTTTCTGTTTATGCAAGCCATTTGTGGAGCGCACTCGCTGTTAGCAACACACTCAGGGCGACAATTTGGTGGTGCTCCTATAACGTCAGGTTGGCATTGACATGAAGGAATAGACCCGCCGGTTTGTTGACAAATAGAATTGGGCCCACATGGGGATGGCTGACACGGATTTACCGGTATCAGAGGTTCATCAACAGCTATAACAAAAACAGATTTAAAAGTTAACGTTTACCTGTATTAAATAGCAAAAATATTAAAAAAAAATTAAGAGAAAGAGAGAGTTGAAAGGTTATACAATGTAAGCCACTAGACTTAAACATTCGTTGTCGTTCTGAATTACGTAGGTGGTTACTTACGCGTTACTCTGCATCTTGTAAACGGATCTCCCGTCATTCCTGATGGGCACGAACAAATAGGATTGTGGTTAACTACTTGACATTTGGCCGCTACACCACACGTTCCTTGACAAGGATTAATACATTTCTGGTTGCTACACGCTTTATCAAGTGGGCAGTCGGAACTTGCCACGCACTCTGGGCGACACGACGGAGGTGCCCCGCGGAACCCAAGTAGACAAGAGCATACGGCTTGTTCGTTAAACTCTCTGCATTGACTGTGTGGGCCACACGGGCTCGGTTGGCAAGGATTAGATGAAATAGTTTCTGTAAAAATGATTAGTTAATTATAGTCCACAAAAGTCACAAATCATATTAACTATATAAATTGTTTTATAATAACGCTTTTATTTATAAAAGTTACTTAAAGTTAAGGGACGTTTAGTCGTCAAAAATATATCGTATATACCTGCAGACGCGAATCACCATTTAACTTTAACCAACGTTTACAAGTAAAACCTTAAAAGTTTTGTAAGATTTCAGTCGCCTCACCTCGCACAGGATTACACTGTATGAACGCGTTACCAGTTGTTCTAGCTGGGCACGTGCAGACTGCCATGTGACTTACAACTTCACAGTTGGCATTAGTGCCACAAGTGTTTATACATGGATTGACACATCGGTTTCTAACACATGCTTTATCCATGGGACATTCAGAACTTATCGTACATTCGGGACGGCATTCAAAGTACGGATCACCGTTATATTCAGGTATGCAAGTACAAACTCCATCGTTACAAAGCGCGTTCGGCCCGCATGGTGATGGATTACACAAGTCTGCTATAACAGGTTCTGGAAATTAAAGAACATATAGGTGCAACAAGCAACATGTGTCATACAGATTACTATAACTACTACGTAGGTTTAATATTTCGATTTAATATAGCGCGATTATTGCTTACCTATGTCCTGTTTTAAGGAACAACTTTGGAATGGGTCACCAACATAACCATCAAAGCATGTGCATATAGACACATGGCCCTGCACTCTACAATTTGCGTTTACTCCACATGAGCCTGGACAGGGATCTACACATTTTTCATTAATGCATGCCAACTCATTAGAACAGTCTGTGTTAATAGTGCATTCTGGACGACAATTTGGTGGACTGCCCGTATATTGTAACAAACAGGAACACGACGGTGACCCTCCCGCATCTCGACATTGAGAGAATGGCCCACACGGTGATGGTAGGCAAGGATTCGTAGGAACAACATCCGCAACTGAAATAATGATTTCCATATTTAATCAAATGTCTTAAATTTATGTTTAAAAACTTAAATCAGTAAACTGAGGACAATAAATACCTGGTGCTCTATAACATCTACTGAATGGATCGCCGGTGTACTGCGGATGACACGAGCATATAGGACTATGATTAATAACTTTGCATTCTGTATTTAATCCGCAGACGCCTTCACAAGGATTTTTGCATTTTCGTTGAATACATGCTTGTTGTTGATTGCACTCCGAGCTAACAATACATTCAGGTCTACATGCAGGTGGTGTTCCTAAATATTCAGGCTGACATGTGCACACGGCTTGGTCATTTGATACTTTGCAAATGCTATTTGGACCACATGGTGATGGAGAACAAGGGTCTTTTGGCACAGCGGGAACTTCTAAAATTGTAAAGTAAAATCATTATACATTCCGAGAACTTTATCCACGTAGAAGAAGCAATATATATAATTTGTATATGTAATAAACTTACGTAATATTTCTTCGTAACAATTTTGATAAGGACTTCCTGTCAGACCAGGCAGACATTCACATGTAGGAGCATGATTGACAACATTACATATAGCATTACGTCCGCATATATTGTTGCAAGGATTTTTACATTTACTTTGGATACATGCCAAGTTCGTAGAGCAATCTGAATTAACAACGCATTCCGGACGGCATCCTTCATAAGGATTTCCAATATGATCTGGTAGACACACACATGCGCCGGCATTTCTGTGCTCTTTGCATATGGCATTTGAACCACACGGTGACGGTGAACAAGGGGCAAGAGGAACATCCATAATTTGACATCCTCTGAATGCATCCCCAGTGTACCCTGGGGGGCACAAGCATTGAGGAGAATGGCTGACCACTCGGCACTCTGCTCCGGATCCACAAGAACCTGGACAGGGATCTCGACATTTTTGATTTATACAAGCCATTTCATTAGGACATTCTGAATTGGATATGCATTCTGGACGACAGTTTGGTGGATTTCCAATAAAATCAACCTGACAAGCACACGATGGTGAACCGCCTACTTCTCTGCATACAGAATTAGACCCGCAGGGTGAAGGTGCACATGGGTTAACATAAGGTGGTGGTTGAATATCTGCAATAGTAAAACATAAACAAGGCTTTAGTTAATTTGAGTCTAAAATAGTATAACTCGACTGAGCAAAAAATTCATTGGTTCTCACCTTCTAAAATGCATCTAGTAAACGGATCCCCGGTAAGGCCCGATGGACATGAGCATATTGGGTTATGATTTATTACTTGACATTGAGCTCCTGATCCACAATTTCCTTTACAGGGATCGATGCATTGTTGATTGGAACAAGCTCGACTTAGTGCGCATTCTGCACTCGATGTACACTCCGGTCTACAAGTAGGCGGTGCGCCCATATATCCCGACAAGCATGAGCATATGGCTTGACCATTGATTTCACGACACTGACTGTTAGGACCACATGGTGATGGATTACAAGGCTGTATACTTTCAACAGCTCTGACTGGTCGACATTCAAGGAAAGCATTTCCTGAGTAACCTTTGGGACATGTACACATGGGCACGTGGTTAAAAACATTGCAAATGGCTTCTCTGCCGCATGTATTTACACAAGGGTCGACGCATTTGTTTCTTACACAAGCTTTGTTGTGAGGACAATCTGTGCTCACGAGACACTCTGGTCGACAACCATAGTAAGGATCCCCTTGATATTCAGGTAAGCACGTGCATATACCATCGTTACATAAAGCGTTGGCACCGCAAGGCGAGGGATTGCATAAATCAGTTTCCGTAACAGTTTCTGTAAAACAAGTATATGGTAAGTACAATTTTGCTATCATACACATTTTGTTTATGTAGTTTTTCTTCTACAGAAATCACTATGTGACGGATGTAAAGTTTCTTTTCTCGACGTTTGAATTTAGATTATTAATATGAACGCCAAAATATGTATAATATTTTAACATAATGTCTCATATTGGCAGGCATGATTTGTAACAACAAAGCTTTCATTTCACGATTATAGTAAACAGTGATGCATAATATTGACTGTAAGTAGGAAAACCTATTAATAGAACATAATCATTCAATCAATCAATTTAAATCATTTAAAGTATAAGTAGTATATTTACCGTCACTTTCTGGCTTTAATAGGCAACGTGTAAACGGATCTCCTGTGTGCTGTTCAATACAGCTACATTGAGCAATATGGTTAAATACAGTGCATTGAGCGTTTATACCACAAGCTCCCGGACAAGGATCGCGACACTTTTCATTCATGCAAGCCTGGTTACTAGGGCATTCAGAATTGATTGTACACTCAGGTCTACAGTTTGGTGGACTACCAGTATAGTTGGGCTTACAAGCACACGAAGGAGCATTGCCAATATTACGACACTCTGCGTATAGACCACATGGTGCTGATAAACACGGATCTTGAGGTGGTACATTTAGAGGTGGCAGCGATACTGAAAATACGCAAATATGATTAAGGCATTGAAGCGAAAATATTCTAGACAAAATCATTTGATTTGTGAAAGTGCTTACTTTTAATTGGATAGCATTTTGTAAATGAATTCCCAGTAAGACCTTGTTTACAGACACATATGGGGCTGTGATTGATTACATTACAGTTAGCGTTTTCTCCGCATGTATTTTCGCATGGATTTATGCACTTCTGGTTCGCACAAGCCAAATGCGAGGGGCATTCCGAGCTCACAACACATTCAGGGCGGCAGTTTGGTGGTGCACCTATGAAACTTGGCAAACAAGAGCATGCGGCTTGGCCCTTCACTTCTCTGCATTGACTGTTCGCTCCACATGGTGAAGGATTGCATGGATTTGTTTCGACTACTAGTGCTGAAATATTTATTTATTTAATTATTATCGTTAACAATTTATTTTTACAAATTTAATCTAATACGTATAAAATAATTTTATACTCACGTTCTTGCATAATATTACAATGACTGAATGGATTTCCCGTATACCCTTGTTGACATACGCATGTTGGCATATGATTATGCACTTGACACATAGCATTCGAGCCACATGTACCCGGACAAGGGTCGATACACTTCATTCTGGAACAAGCTCTGTTAAGGGGACAGTCAGAGTTAACGACGCACTCAGGTCGACATCCTTCATAGGGATTTCCTAAGTACCCATCCAGACACTGGCACGATCCAACACCTCTTTGTTCTTTGCATACGGCGTTAGATCCACATGGGTTTGGATTGCAGGGCGTTAATACTTCAGTCTGGTCCATGATTGGCAAAGCGCTGCAATATGTAAACGGATCGCCCGTGTAACCTGTTCGACACAAGCACATGGGAGCGTGACTGACAACTCTACATTCAGAATTTGAACCACACGCGCCCAAGCATGGATCGGCACATTTTTGATTAAGGCATGCCAAGCTATAATCACATTCACTATTGCTAATGCACTCAGGTCGACAGTTAGGGGGTGTTCCCTTGTAGCTTGGTAAACAAGCACAGATTGGGCTTTCGCCGCTTATTCTGCATATAGAATGCGGCCCGCATGGTGATGGTTCACATGGATTTACCTGTTCCTCTTCTTTAACTAAAATAAAGAAAAAATATAAATTAGATCACAACTTCAGAGTGGTTACGTTTGTGTTGATGATTTACAAAAATAATACTCATGTAAATTAATCACGTTAAAGTGTAAAAACATTTACCTATTACTATACACCTCACAAAAGGATCTCCGGTAAATAACGGTGGGCATGTACAAATTGGATTATGATTTATAACATCACAGACAGCCGCTGTACCACATGCTCCTATACACGGGTTTATACATTTTTGGTTGTTACAAGCTTCTTTAAGTGGACATTCCAGACTAACGACGCATTCTGGTCGACATGTCGGAGGACTACCACGATATCCCGGTACACAGGAACACACTGATTGACCATTTGATTGTTGACATCGACTGTTCGGTCCACATGGTGAAGGATTGCATGGGTTCGTGATAGACACTGCAAAACATAAATATAATTACAATTTGTGAAATCTAAACGAATGTATCTACCTACAATAAATTATTTAAAAAAATATATTTACTCGCTGATGGTCTGCACTCTATAAAAGCATTTCCGCTCATGCCTTTTTGACAAGAACACATTGGCACGTGGTTCATAACATCGCAGATGGCGTTCAGTCCGCATGTTCCAATACAAGGATTCACACATTTGTTTCGGGAACAACCTTTGTCTAGGGGGCAATCTGTATTATACACGCATTCTGGTCGGCAGCCAAGATAAGGGTCACCATGATAGCCAACAATACATGAACAAACGCCATTATTGCAGATGCTGTTCGGACCACAAGGACTCGGATGACATGGATCACTTGGAACAGTATCGGGTACATCTAGAAATAAATATTTACCTAAGTAATTGTAACATGTAGGTAACCATTATAGACGTGAATTATACAGGGTGTGAAAAGACCCATCACATAGCCGTTAACTACGTATTCTGTACATCAAACTAAGTAACATTGAGCAAAATTTATTGCTGGGATACGACTTTTATTTTTGATGTGCATAATCGCTGTTTACGGCAGTGCAGGAGTTGTGGGGGTATTTAAAGTAAAAAAGTAAGTATTCAAAATGTTTTCGTTAAGAAAATATCTCTAAAGTTCCCAGAACTAGTTCAGTACAAAAAAAGTATCGCAGTGAAGGGGAGTATAAGTTACTTTCGGTTTCGTTAAGCATCTTTTTACATCCGTTATTTCCCCGTTGTTTTTGTGTAAATATCAAATTAACTACTCCTTAGACATTTATCCACAAATTTACAAACAATAATAAGTAAAAATAATATTATTACCGGCCTCGGGCTTAGGACTGCACTGACTAAATGGATCTCCAGTGAAACCATCTGGGCAAAGGCAGACAGGAACATGATTGTTTACAAAACACTTGGCATATAGACCGCAAGAGCCATCGCATGGGTTTCGACATTTTTCGGCTTCGCAAGCCCGATCACTCGGGCAGTCAGAATGGACCACGCACTCAGGCTTACAGTACGGCGGGGAGCCGACGTACGATGGCAAGCATGAACATGAAGCTAATCCGTTATTATCTCGACATTCGGCGTATGAACCACACGGTGATGGCGCACAGGGATCTGAAGGAACTGCTACACTTGGAGATGTTTCTATAAAATTAAATACAATTTTTAAGCGCTGTACGATTTGAAAAAGTACCTAATGTATGTAATAAATGTTTATGCCAACTTACGCAATATTAGACTACACATTGTAAACGCATTTCCGGAGTAACCCGACCGACAAGTACATACTGGACTGTGATTGATTACTTTGCATTCTGTATTTTGTCCACATGGCTTTGGGCAAGGATTAATACATCGTTGATTAACACAAGCTCTATTCGATTTACATTCAGAGTTCATCATACATTCTGGCTTGCAATTTGGTGGCGAGCCCATATAATTTGGAAGACATGAACAAACTGGTTGGTTGTTTATTTCTCTACACATTGCGTTGAACCCACACGGTGACGGATTGCATACATTTATAACTGCAATATCGTTTTCTGAAAGGATATTATAAGATGTTTTTAAATGTGCTCAGTCATGGTGACTTAAATTCAATAATTGAATAAGAATATTTACCTCTTACAAGATGACAAATTGAGAGTGGAGTCCCAGTGTAACCTGGTTTGCAATTACACATTGGTTTATGGTTGGTGACATAGCAGTCTGCATTATATCCACAAACTCCCGGACACGGATCTAAGCATTTGTTTCTGTTGCACGCCGAAACCAACGGGCAGTCTGAATCAGCTAAGCATTCAGGTCTACAACCTTGGTAAGGATCACCAAAATAATCAGGCAAACAAGAGCATGATCCGGCGTTTCCTTGTACTTTACATTCGGCATTTGCACCACAAGGGGACGGTTCACATGGGTTTAGATATTCGACCTTTGGTGGAGCTGAAATGTTTTTCAAATAGAATAAATTGACTTACCGATAAACATGTCATTCACCGTAGAAGCACGTCCTGTTCCGAAGCGTTAGTTGAAGCTTGCTGGGCCTGGCGACGTTTAGTGACCTCCTTATTCCGGCTTCAGCGTCACTATCTCAAGCAGCGCCGTCCAAAAGCGGCTGTCATGGCGGACAGCCTAAGCTTTACTGTAAGTGCTATGTTATCTCCGCGTGCTCCGTAGTCAAGCAAAAGGCATTATATCACATTAACAGTTATTTTTATAAAGTTATGTCCCTCCTGGAAGCGATTTATTGACCTATTTTTCATCGTATCGGTACCTACCGACCTGGTCCTAGGCTTATGTTGAAAGCATTTGCATAGGGGCTGTATTCATGTAATTGCCTTTAAACCAATAGGCGGGCATGGTCACCACTCAGTCCCAAAGTAAGAACATCTATACAGCCCTATGTTCATTAGTAAACCGTGTGAGGCGTGACCGCTATGTTTATATTTTCTTACATGACAAGCACGTCATTTTTAAAGCATGAACAAATTATCACGCTTTGCCAAGCTGAGGGGTTATATGCATCTAAAGTGGTTGGTACATCAGTTTCCCTAGAGCATTATTATACAAAAATGTCCGTTTACCTTAATTCAAAACAATATTTTAAGTGTAAATTTGTACCTACCAATACCCACATATTATACATTATTTATTTGACAATAATTTCATAACTTTTCAGATTGAACCTAAACCTTTAAGGTGTTCGGTAAAACAGTAATTAAAAAGTGTCAAATATAATACAACATTGTATTTGATGATTACCTTTTGGCTGTGAGCAGCCCTGGAAAGGATCGCCCTCTAGACCTGGTTCGCAGGCGCAGATTGCACGATGATCGACCACAGAACATATGGCTCTTGGGCCACAAGCTTGAACACACGGATCTTTACATTTCTGCGCGACACAAGCTAAGGCCGCTGGGCATTCAGCGCTGATCGTACATTCTGGCCGACAGTTTGGTGGAGCTCCTATAAAACCTGGCTGACAGCTACATGCTGGTGTCTCTCCGGAATTAAGGCAAACCGAATTTGGACCACATGGGGAGGGCTCACAAGGGTCGATAGGCTGTGACGGCGGTGCTATAAAACAAAAAAGTATTTTTGTTACAAAACAGATTTTTGCAATATTTAATTTTAAATGACAGGAGGGTACACTATTTCTATACCTGGTTTCGGATAGCAATAAGAGAAGGGATCTCCAGTATATTCTTCGTTACACGTGCAAATCGGTGAGTGCGCGATAACTTGACAACGAGCGCCGCGCCCACAAGCTCCTTCACAGGGGTCGCGACATCTTCGATCAATGCAAGCCAATTGTAATTTGCACTCGGCGCTGACGAGGCATTCGGGTCGACAAGAAGGAGGAGATCCAATATGTCCTGTCTTGCACGAACAAGCTGCAGCACCATTTTGGCTTACAGTACATTCACTGTAGGGGCCACATGGAGACGGCGAACAAGGTGATATATCTATAAACATTTAAATCGTGATTAAGATAATAGACACAAAATATTTTTGAAAAAAAGACACAATCTAAGTGTGAATTAGTTTAACTTAAAATTTACCTTTTTGGATTTGTATTTCAGTGCACAAACTGAAAGGATCTCCTGAGGTGGAAGGAGAACAAGTGCACGATGGTATATGGTTATTGACTGAGCATATTGCATTCGTTCCGCATGCACCTGGGCATGGATCGACACATTTGCCTCTTTGACATGTACGAGTCGGAGAACACTCGCCATTAGTACTGCATTCAACTCGACAACCTACATAAGGATCTCCAAAATATCCAAGGGGGCAGGAGCAAACTCCTGTATCACAAATAGCATTTCCACCACAAGGAGATGGATTGCAAGGATCCGGTGAAGTAGGAGGAGACTCTGGAAAATGGACAAAAGTGGCGTTAGATTTATGGGTTTGATCCATATGATATAAAACAGGGTAGATGTTTCACAACAGTTGAGCTAAATACATACCTATAACCTCTGCACATTGTATAAATGGATCTCCAGAATAACCAATGGGGCAGCTACAAATAGGTATATGGTCATGTACGCGACATTCAGCTCTAAATCCACAAGAACCTTCACATGGATTTCTACATCTTTCAGCGATACACGCCTGGTGCGACGGACAATCTGTATTGACAAGGCACTCAGGATGACAATTCGGTGGAGCACCTATATACCCTTGAATGCACGAACATGACGGACTGTTGTTAATTGGTCGACATTCACTGTACGATCCGCATGGATTGTGCTGACATGGATGAATTGGTTGTTCAGGTTCAACTACAGTTTTTTCTATTTCAATACATTTTTTAAACGGATCACCAGTCATTCCCGCTGGACAACTGCATAAAGGACTATGATTTATAACTTGGCAGTGAGACCCTATGCCACAAGTACCTCTGCAAGGGTCGGCGCATTTTAACCTGTGGCAAGCCCGGTCTGACGGACATTCACTACTGTCAGTACATTCTGGTCTACAATCAGGAGGTGCGCCTCTGTAGTCTGGTAAGCATTCGCAAGATGCTAATCCACCATTCTCTCTGCAAACACTATTAGGACCACAAGGCGATGGCAGGCATGGTTTAATAACTTCTGTAATTGCTTCTTTTATACACTGGTCAAACGGATTTCCTGTGTACCCTTTGATACAAGCACAACTAGGAACATGATTTATTACGTTACATTCAGCATTTCTACCACATATTCCTGGGCAAGGGTCCACGCATTTATTTCTTATGCATGATTTATCAGCTGGACAATCGGAGCTTAGAACACATTCAGGACGGCAACCGTCATAGGGATTTCCTTGATATCCTTCCAGACATGAACATGATCCGGCTCCGTCTCGTTGACTACAAACTGCATTTGCTCCACAAGGCGATGGATCACAAGGCTGTACGGGAGTTTCTGAAAAAATAAAGTGTATAAGATATAGAAAAAATACCTAAAAAAGTTTATAATTTTTATTATTTAAGTTCTTTGCTGTCTAATCTGTGTATATATTAGTATATCTCGTTGTTCATATGTGAAACTCTTGTTTTTAGGGTTCCGTACCCGAAGGGTGACAAACGGAACCCTATTCATAAGCCTCCGCTGTCCGTCTGTCTGTCAGCGAGCTCTATCTCATGAACCGTAATAGGTAGGCAGTTGAAAATTTCACAGATTGAGCATTTCTATTGCCGTAAGAGCAACAAATAATAAAATTAAAAAATAAAGGGGGGTCGCCATACAATAAAATTAAATTTTGAAAAAAAAATTATCTGACCCTGGCATGTGGGGTATCATTTTCTAGAGCTCATCGAGTAGAGAATAAATATAATTTTTATTTGTTTTTATCTTCAAAAATGATGAAGTAGGGGGCCGTAGAAGTTGTCTGTTTTAGACCATTTTTGTACGAGCTCTATCTCAAGAACTAAACAAATTAGGAATTTGAAACTTGTGTGTATCATGTAACATATACTGTTTATAATCAACAAATACTAAAAACGCCGTTTCATAACGTATTTTATATAATATGGGCGATTTTCTGCAACTTAAAGTAATAGTTTTGTATTTCATGCTAATATTATGCGATATAAATTCCACAGATAACTATTTAATAGTCGGAGTAATGACATGGAATTAGTAAGTACCTACTATCATGGCAGCATATACTATTTCGATCATTTAAATTTCGATCATCCAAAAAGGTCTACAAAATAAACTTTCTTCACAAGATTTTAAAACCGGCCAGTATTTTTTGAGTTTAAGAACTTTATCGACTTTTTTCAAAGTATCCCTAGACGGTGTTGATGTGTGTACCTCGTGTCAAAACTACACTCCAATAGACAATATATTCAGTAACATTGAAATGAATGCTGGCACATACAGTGTACTATTCAGTTACCTAGCTTAAACCGTTGTGGATACAATTTCATATTGAGAAAAATTATTGGTGTAAAAATATTCGGTCATGGCGGCCAATCTCAACGGAGACTGGCCTTCGGCGCGGGAGATATTATAGTGCACAAGTGTGTGCGCAGACACGAGTGCACTCTCTCTTCCCTCACTCTCATAGTCCGATGGGATGTGTAAAAATAATAAGTAAGAAATAATAGATTTCTGTATGACTATCAAAAATAACGTAAATAAATATCTGTATTGACCCGTGCGTTTGCACTGGCGAAACATCACGACAAAACATGTTGAAATCTCTAGTTCCTGTCAAACATTGTATGAAAAATTGACAGAAAATAGAGATTCCAACATGTTTTGTTGTGAATGTTTCGCCAGTGCAAACGCACAGTTATAATTAAAATTTGGCGTACTACTTACATTCTATTTTGTACAATATAGTCTGATGTAGCAAGAGAAATCCTTTTATTTATAAGTAACTAGCTTTACCCGGCCTGGCTTCGCACGGTTAGCACTAAGTACTTATCTACGGCGCATCTACCTTTCCTAATTACCTATTTCTACCTAATTACCTACCCTACCCTTCTTACCAGGGTAGGTAGGTACCTAACCTACCCTACCTACCCTACCTACCTGCTTACCTACCATATATACCTATTTATACCTACCAATACTATGTTAGTAGCAAATAAATAACTTTGACTTTAGATAATGCATGTTACTGGATCAAGTTAACTTAATATTTTTCTCTTAAAATAAATGAAATATACTCCTACACCTATATTTTAACACAACATCATTTTCTCATTAAAATTAGACAATTTCTTTACAAATCTTTGTTTTTTTATAGCGCCTCTGTTGTTACCTTTACGAAAGTATTACAAAAATTCATAGTGTTAAATCTTGTACGACATGGTATGGAACCCTTCGTGTGCGAGTCCGACTCGCACTTGACAGATTTTATTTAACAAAGCTGTGCTAACAAACATTTTTTTTTTATCTTATTTACAAGTACTTAAGATTAAATGAAATGATGTTTATTTCTGTAAGTAGGTCTTTTAAGAGCGTGTATACTGAAAGTGGGCAACGTCGCAAATAGATGTTAAATATTTCGCTGTTTTCATTAATTTTCGAATATTACTGTATGGAAATATGAAATATGGCTAACTAGTGAACTAAAATATTGATTATTATAAGCTTTTCGTAGCTGTCTGATCCCTGAGAAGAAATGCCTAAACAAACTCAGAGTAGTTCATAGTGGCCTATTATTTTCTCCAACACATATCCATATATTGTATAAAATAATACAACCACATACCTTCTTGAAGAACACATTGCATAAACGGATTGCCTGTAAACTTTTCTCGGCAGCTACATGAAACAGTATGGCTGACAACAATACAGTCCGCATTCACTCCACACGAGCCAGGGCATGGATCGATGCATTTATTTTTAACACATGCTTGATTTGAAGGGCAATCTGGATTAATAACACATTCTGGTCTGCAATTGGGTGGCTGTCCAATGTAATTCTCGATACATCTACAATTAGCTTTTCCATTTCTTTCCATACATTGTGAGTTAGGTCCACATGGGGATGGATTACATGCATCTACTGGCTGAGATGGTGGAAGTGGAATATCATAACAACTTTTGAATGGATCCCCAGTTTGTCCTGAATTACAGCTACAAATTGGGCTGTGATTGATTACTTCACAGCGAGCAGATATTCCACATGCGTTGATGCAAGGGTTAATGCATTTCTGATTAACGCAAGCTTTAGTAGATGGACATTCGGAGCTAACCACGCATTCCGGTCGGCAAGCCGGAGGTGATCCTTGGAACCCTTCAAGACAAGCACATATAGCAGCATTGTCAACGTTCTTACAAATACTGTTAGGTCCACAGGGGGATGGATGGCACGAATCTCTTGGTCTTGCTTTTTCTTGTTCCATACGGCGACAGTGCGTAAATGGGTTGCCGGTATAATCTGTCATACAGGAACATGTGGGTATGTGATTTATGACGTCACATTTGGCATTTTGTCCACATGTACCTGGACAAGGATCTCGACATTTGTTTCTGAAGCAAGCCTTATCCCTAGGACATTCCTGGCTGCCAGTGCACTCTGGTCGGCAACTTTCATAAGGGTTTCCACTGTACTCCGCTAAGCATGTACAGAATCCGTTATCACATACAGCATTGGCGCCGCATGGAGAAGGATTGCATGGATCTGAAGGCATTGATGTAGTCGAATCTAAAACAAAATATTAATTTATATTTTTTTCCTGAAAAGCACAGCAATATTGCGCAGAAATTATTCAGAAAATATTGTCATACCTTCAAGGATTGGCAAGCATCTTGCAAACGGATCGCCAGTATATCCTTCGTTACATACACAAACAGCTACATGGTTCAAAACATGGCATGATGCGTCGACTCCGCATGACCCAGGACATGGGTCTTCACATTTTTGTCGTACACAGGCAAGTGAAGCTGGGCATTCGGCGTTAATCGTACACTCGGGCCGACAAGATGGTGGGGAACCCACATAACCAGGAAGACATGAGCAAGCTGGTCCACTTGCTAATAATTGGCAACGCGAATGAGGACCACAGGGTGAAGGATTACAAGATGGAGGCCTTTCAGTTGCTGGTGGAATTTCTAAAAAACAATGACACATCGTAAATATTTGAATATTAACTCTGATATTGTTTTTAAAACCTACATGCATATCACATTTTATTGATGTATTATTAACTTACCATAGCATTGCGTAAACGGATCGCCAGTCATGCCTAATGGGCACGTGCAGATAGGGCTATGGTTCTTTACTATGCAGTGTGCTCTCAAGCCACAGGAATGTGGGCATGGATCATCACATTTTTGATTGATGCAAGCTTTAGACGTATCACATTCACTGTTTACAATACACTGAGGTCTACATGACGGTGGTGATCCAATGTAATTCGGCAGACACGAACACACTGCTTGCATGTTCACTTGTCTGCACTGGCTATTTGGACCACAAGGTGTGGGTTCACACGGATTTTGAGGTGGACTTGCTGTAAATTAAAATAATTTTTATTTAACATTACACGAATTACATTGTCAATGTTAGTTACAACTAAATAAAATAATCAAACTTACGTAGTATTGTAATTTCTTTGCACTGGAAGAATGGATCTCCAGTATATCCCCTTGGGCAAGTACAAACAGGAACATGATTTTCAACGGTGCACTGAGCTAACTGACCGCAAGTTCTTGGACAAGGATCAATACACTTGAATCGTGTGCATGCTAAGTTTGGTGTGCAATCATCATTACTCTCGCATTCCCTACGACATCCTTGCGTACTGTATGGATCACCTTCGTAGCCTTCAGAACAAACGCAAGCACCAGCTCCGTTGTATTCTCGGCACTCGGCGTTAGGGCCACATGGAGATGGTGTGCATGGACTAGATGTTGGAGTCATTTCAGTAGCTGCAAAAATATACAATACATACATCATCATTACTTTCTAAGGTACTTTTGCAACCCTCGTTTTTATGTAATTCTTCATATTTTAAAACCTTGATGATATTTAAATATATGTATAAGTAAATATACGCACATGATATAACCATTTGGATACAATTCCTCACAGCATCTCCTGTAAAACCTTGTTGGCAAGAGCACACCGGATTGTGGTTAATAGTTAAACAAAGAGCATTTACACCACATGCACCAAGACATGGATCTTTACAGCGCTCGTTAATACAAGCTGTGTTACTAGGACATTCCGGATCCATGGTACATTCCGGTCTACAGTTTGGTACTCTGCCGATGTAATTTGGTAAACAGGAACAAGCCGCCTGATCTCCGATAACACGGCATTCCGAATAAGGCCCACATGGAGAAGGCACACATGGATTGGTGGTGGGTTCGACATCTAAAAAATAATTTCACAATATCAAACCATTTTAATGTAAATAATTTAAATCAATCACTAACAGCGTTAACCATGATAAAGTACAAATTTTCTATTACCTACATCTTTTATTATTCGTAGCTATGTAGCTACGCATAAAGAATGCGTGAGTTTATTTATGTAATAACATAGATACTCACGCAATCTTCACCTACTACAATTATTGTTTAATTACTTACGCTGTACTGGACTGCATTGAGCAAATGGATCTCCAGTGTATCCAGGACTACAAGTACAAATAGGATTGTGTGTAATAACTTGGCACCGAGCATTGAGACCGCAGGAATCTTGGCATGGATCTTTACATTTCTTTCTAATACAGGCTTTATCTTGCGGACATTCCGAGCTGACGATACATTCTGGGCGGCAGGAAGGTGGCGTGCCAATGTAGTCACTCTCGCATGTACATACACTGTGACCATTTATCACCCGACATAAGCTGTTCGGCCCACAAGGGGACGGTTGGCATGGGTCCAGTGGCATCTTCGAGATTTCAGTAACAACTGCAAACAAAAATAGTTTTCAGGTCAAAAATGCGGTTATCAGACGGTAAATGCAAATTATACTTAATGCAGTTTAGAACTTAATTAAACGTGAATGTATAATATAGCATTACAAAAAAATTTAATGATGAAACCAAAAAAATATTTACTTACTTTCTTTTTCACATCTGACTAATGGGTTACCGTTGTATCCAGTAAGACATGTGCACGTCGGAGAATGATTGACAGTGCGACATTCAGCGTTTATTCCGCAAGCCCCTGGGCAAGGGTCTTTGCATCGATTGTTTGAACAGGCCTTATTGCGGTCACAATCCGAATTGGATACGCATTCTGGTCGACATCCTGTGTAAGGATCACCAAAGTACTCTGGCAGACACGAACAGGACCCAACGCCATTTCTTTCTTTACACAACGCATTAGCGCCGCAGGGTGAAGGACTGCAAGGATTCGGTGGTGGCTCTGGATTACCTGAAATAAATAATTAAATATTTTCATATTAGTCAAAAATTACCTGATACATTGATGATACCTCACGTTCCAAAACTTACGTTCAAAAGGTGAACAGCCACTGAAAGGGTCGCCCGTATATCCCAAGAAACAGCTACATTGTGCAACATGATTGGCTACAGAACATTCCGCGTTAAAACCACAAGAGCCAGGACACGGATCCACACACTTTTCATTTTGGCATGCAAGATTACCAGGACATTCAGCGTTGATAGAACATTCAGGTCTACAATTTGGTGCTACACCAATATAACTCGGTAAGCATGAACATGCAGGCGCTTCTCCAACTACTTTACATTGAGAATATGGGCCACATGGTGAAGGAACACATGGATTTCCTCTAGGCACCTCTAAGATAGGTTCTAAGAAAGAAAGAAAATAAGACAGATTTAGAAAAACAGTACACAGAAAATATAAAATGGCATACAAAGGTAGAAAAATAATGAAAAGAATAATGAAAAAAATTGAAAAAAATGAAATTTAAAAATTGAGAAATTATATATATAATATATTTAAAGAAAGGGAGATCAAAAAACATAAACAATTTCAATTGCGTTGGTTTTATTATTTTTATTGTATTCTTACTTTGCTCCAACTGACATGTAACGAATGGATCACCAGTAAATCCAGCTTTACATGTACAAATTGGGTTATGGTTTATCACTTGACACCTTGCATTGACGCCACAGGTTCCAGGGTACGGATCCCTACATTTTTGCTTAATACATGCTTGGTGTTGCGGACAATCCGTGCTTATAACACATTCTGGTCTACAAGTGGGAGGTGAGCCCACGTACCCTTCCCGGCAAGAACATACACCATGATCATCCACAATTTTACAATTGCTGTAAGGCCCACAAGGCGACGGGATACAAGGATTTGCATCCGCAAGTGCTAAAAATCAAATAAAATCAGTTTTAAAAGTTAGAAGATGGTACAATATTATATTTTAAATTGTTTAGAACCAAATTACTAACGTTTTCTCTGAGGATGGCAAGACACGACCGGATTTCCATCGTAACCATCAATACATAGACATACTGGTGTATGATGTGCCACTGTACACTGAGCATTTATGCCACATGCGCCCTGACATATGTCTATACATTTGTTATTGGAACATGCTTTATCGAACGGACAGTCGTTATTAGTGACACATTCAGGTCGACAACCCAAATATGGATCACCAAAATATCCAGGCGCACATGTACAGGCTCCAGCCGAGTTCCTTTCAGTGCATATTGCGTTTGGCCCACAGGGTGATGGGTTACAAGGATTTGTCTCGTCTTCACTTGCCACTGTGACTATGAACGAAAAATGATTATTAAGACTGAGGCATACGGGATTAAAAATACAATTAAGAAGCTATTTTTCACGAGACTTACGGATAAAGTAACAACCGCTGAATGGATCACCCGAATAGCTTTCGCGGCAATGGCAAACAGCTTTATGATTTATTACAACGCATTCTGCGTTTGAACCACACGATCCCTCGCAAGGATTAACACACTTTTCACGAATACAAGCTAGGTTGCTCGGACATTCTTCATCGTATATGCATTCAGGGCGACAATTTGGAGCCCTGCCGATGTAACCAAGTTGGCAAGAGCAAGCTGGGGTTTCTCCAATAACCCGACATTGTGAATTAGGCCCACAAGGCGATGGTATGCAGGGATTGCCTGAAGGCTTTGGTTCCGGCCCTAAAATTAAAATAATTTTAAACGTTGATCAATAAATAAATTTTTCATACATATAATTATGTTTAATACGACGAAAAGTGAATAGTTAGTATTTAATAAAAATGTGTTTAACTCACTTTTTTCGAAAGCGCAATGCAGAAATGGATCTCCGGCGTAATTTGGAGGACAACTACATAACGCGTTGTGATTGACGACAGTACATTTAGCATTATTACCACACGCTCCGATGCATGGGTCAACACATTTCTGATTAATGCAAGCTCTATTGGGCATACATTCACTGCTAACCATACATTCCGGCCGGCAGAAGGGCGGTGAACCAAAATACGTCTCTTGGCATGAACATATTGCATGGCCACCGTTAACACGACACATACTGTATGGTCCACAAGGTGATGGTGAGCATGGATCTATTGGAACTTCATTTTGACCTAGAATAGCCCATTAAAATTATTATTGACTCGAGAATAAAAATTAGATTGATCGATATGTCATAGAATAAAGTAGAATTCTTACGTATATAACAAGATGTAAATGGATTTCCTTCATAACCAGGCTGGCAGGCACAAGATGGTGCATGATTGTTGACACGACATTCAGCATTCATTCCACATACTCCAGGACAAGGGTCTTTACATTTATTGTTAATGCAAGCCCTATCTTTCGGACAATCTGAATTCAATACACATTCTGGACGACATTCCACATAAGGATCTCCGAAGTAATCACGAAGACATGAGCATGATCCTACTCCATGTCTTTCTTTGCATATAGCATTCGCCCCACATGGTGACCGTGAGCAAGGACTTTCAACTTGAGGTTCGATAGCTACAAGTTTAAAATAATATCGATTATAAATGCTCGTTTAAAATTTTATAACATAATATTTATCACAAATAGTAAACTTACATGGGATAGGAGAACATCCTGAAAATGGATCTCCTGTATACCCTTGGTCACAAGAACAAACTGGTACATGTTTAACAACAGCGCAACTTGCATGGTATCCACAAGAGCCCGGACAAGGGTTACGACATTTCTCAGCAATGCAAGCTAAGTTGCCTGGGCATTCAACGTTTATCATGCACTCGGGCCTGCAGTTAGGGGGCCGTCCCACGTAATTTTCTAAACATGAGCACACAGATAGGCCATTGACATCTTTGCATAGAGAATGTGGTCCGCAAGGATTCGGTAGACAGTTATTTATTGGTTCCATTTGTTCTGTCAAAAAAATTCATTTATATAGTTATTTTTATGACTACCATTTATAATAATATATTTTATTTATTTAAAATAAATATCATCATTACTTACTTTCCTCATAGAAACATCTAATGAAAGGATCACCGGTATATCCGTTAAGACAGCTACATATAGGATTATGATTAACAACTTGACATTGAGCGTCGACACCGCACATACCAGGACACGGATCCTGGCATTTTTGATTAATACATGCTTTATCCGGCCGACAATCAGAACTAACAATACATTCAGGCCTACAATTTGGCGGAGAACCAACGCACAGATCAAGGCATGTACAAACTGCATGCCTATTAAACACGCGACATTTACTGTAGGGCCCGCAAGGTGAAGGGTTGCACGGATCCACAGGTTCTGGTAGAGCTACATTGTATAGGAAAGAAAATAGACAGATAAGTATAGCATGAAATACAGAAATAGATATATAAAGAAAGATCAAGAAAGAAAGTCTTACATGAAACAGGAGTACATGCATGAAGAGGATTTCCTCTATATCCAGGCAAGCAGTAACATGAAGGTGCATGGTTTGCAACTCTACATTCGGTGTTCTGTCCACAAGCACCAGAGCACGGGTCCACGCATTTATTATTGAAACAAGATCTGTCTCTAGGACAATCAGTGTTCATGACGCATTCTGGGCGACAGCCTCGATATGGATCACCGTAAAATTCATCTACACATGTACAAGAACCAGCACCATTCCTTTCTCGACAAATGGCATTAGGTCCACAAGGTGATGGATTGCAAGGTTGATGAGGAACGTCTTTTGAAGCTGCAAAATTTGTATAGGTACATAAAACATGCTATCACATACACTTATGAAAAACATGCAGATGGTGCGATTTAAAATGTAAAATTTATTTAAGCTTACCTTCAAAAGGATTACAGCCAGCAAACGGATCACCCGAAAAACCTTCATCGCAGGAACATATTGGTTGATGATTTTGCACTATGCACCGTGCATTGAAGCCACAGGAGCCTACGCATGGGTTGACACAATTACCCGCCAGACAAGCGAGCGCCAACGGACAGTCCTGGTTGATGACGCATTGTGGACGACAAGACGGCGGGGCTCCTAGCGTGCCGGGCTCGCAAGAGCACACGGCACGGCCGGCTTCGTTGCGGCACGAGGAATGTGGCCCACATGGTGACGGTAGGCATGGATCTGGTGCGGGTTGAGGAATATCTGCAAACAAAGAGCAGTTTTAAAACAAAGTCATGTACTTTGTCTGTGCAAATAATTTTCAGAATGAATTATAAGTTTAAAAAGAGTGATTTTATTTTTGTATAACCTGTTCCCGAAATACAAAAAACAATGCTTTATCCTAATTTGCCATAATTATTATGGTTCGATTCGTCGACCCCCAGTAGTTTTATTGTAACAAATGTTACTGTTATTCTGGCAAGCACATGCAGCTATCTAATTGCGTAACACATTTTCGTCAATGATTAAGACTGTTCAACAACATTCATTGCGTTATTTATGTTGTTGAACAGATTTGTTTTCTAACTTATATAGCAATCTGTTTCAAAATGATTCAGATTGTGATTGATCATGTATTACGCAATTAGGGTGCTGATCTATCACGCGTTATAGTTAAAATATGTGTTATTTATTTAAACTTACTTTTTCGGGAGCATCTTATAAACGGATCACCTTCTGGTAGATTTTCTGGACAAGTGCAAATCGGGTTGTGTCCGAAAACATGACAGCGTGCGTCTAAACCGCAGCTGTGTAGACAGGGGTCCTTGCACTTGTGGTTGATGCAGGCTTTGTTAGTGGGACAGTCGGAGTTGACGGCACACTCGGGTCGGCAGGCGGGCGGCGCTCCAAGGTAGCCAGCGCGGCACGAACAGGCGGCGCGGTCGTTCACCACGTGGCACTCACTGTTTGCTCCACAAGGTGATGGCTCGCATGGATTGAATGTCGGCGCTACAATATTTATTGTTGATATTTAATTATTTGTAAAACTAAGAAGTAGGAAAACATATTTTGATTTTACAGAAAAGCGGCTATTAAAAAACAAATTTATACAATTGTATAGTAGAAAGAATTATTTAAATATTCTACGCAATTATATAAGTGTAGTTAAATGTACTAGTATACATACGTGGTGAAGATTTCTGACGACATGAAGAAAATGGTTCGCCTTCATAACCCTTAAAACAACTGCAGACTGGAACATGATTAGTGACAGAGCATTCTGCGTTTACGCCACATAAGTCTTTGCATGGATCTCGGCAGTGATTTGACAGGCAAGCGAGGTGATTTGGACAATCGGAGTTTATAGTACACTCTGGCCGACAGCCACCTGCATACGGATTACCGATGTTGGGCGGTATGCAAGAGCAACGAGCTATATTGTTAACTACTGAGCACATAGTATTGTCTCCACAAGGTGATGGGTTACATGGCGTCGGTATTTCACCCTGAGTAACTTCGACACAGCCTACAAACGCATCACCTCTATATCCTTCCAGGCAGCTACAGAGTGGCGTATGATTTACCACATTACATATAGCTTTGTTTCCACATGCACCAACACATGGATCAACACACTTTTCATTGATGCATGCTTTATTAGATGGGCACTCTTGACTTATAACACATTCTGGTCTACAATATGGTGGAGTGCCTGAATAATTCGGGCGACAGGAGCATACTGGATGATTTGACTTAATTTCACATACAGAATTGGGGCCACATGGCGTTGGTACGCAAGGATTTTTGTCCATAGGCCCAGGCCTAGGCGATATCACTTCTGCGCAAGCTACGAACGGATCTCCAGTTTGTCCAGGATTGCAGCTGCATATTGGATTGTGATTAACTACAATACACTCTGCATTGATACCACAGCTGCCCTGGCAAGGATTAGAACACCGTTGATTTACACACGTCTCTGTTTGAGAACAATCCGAATTACTGACACATTCAGGTTGGCACATGGGTGCTACTCCTCTATGGCCTGGTAAGCATGAGCACACTGCAAACCCAGAGGGTGATACAAGGCAACGACTGTATGCTCCACAAGGCGATGGATCACATGTAGATAGTGTGGGCGGCACTGAGATGGTGGGTTGGCATCTCACGTATGGATCTCCTGTGTTTCCTGTCTCACAATAACAAACCGCGTGGTGATTAACAGTATTACATAAAGCTCCAATGCCACATATGTCTTTGCAAGGGTTTTCACATTTATTGTTTAAACATGCCAATTCCGGCGAGCAGTCACTATTGACGACACATTCAGGACGGCATGACATGTATGGGTTACCATAGAAGTTGGGCAAACATTTACAAGTTTGTGCACCATTTATATCTTCGCATACAGCATTAGCACCACACCTTATATTATCGCAAGATTCAAATGTAATAGCTAAAAAAGAAATGTGTTATCAAAATAAGATAATAATTCGTTGTTTTTGTGAATTACATACATATTAGTTTCGAATACTTACGATTTGTTGTTGGTTTGCAGTGTTCATATGGATTTCCTTCGAAGCCTTCTATACAATGACAAATTGGATTGTGATGGTAAACTGAACATAGGGCGTTAACACCGCATGAACCCGGGCAAGGATCTACACATTTATTCCTTAAACATGCCTTATTGAAGGCACACTCTGAATTAAACACGCATTCCGGTCTGCAAGCCGCGTTATTCACAGCATTCGGTCCAACGCAAGCGTCACAAATAGCAAATTGATTACCATAGGTATCGCATGGAGCATTGGGATCGCACGGATTAGGCGAGCAAGGTTGAACCGTCGTATTATTGGCTCCAATAATTATTGCTGAAATATACAAAAATACATTACAAGTCGATAAAAAACAGTTGATTGGTTTAGATTTGCAATCAAATGATTAAAGATGTCCAATTAATTTTGGGACCGTGGTCATTAAAATACTCACGTCGATAAAGACATTGTGTCAAAGGATCTCCAATATATCCATCTGGACACAGACATGACACTGTGTGTTCCGAACACAAACATACTGCGTGAATACCACACACATTATTGAATGAGCATGGATCTGTACACTTTTGATTGATACATGCTTCGTTGGATGAGCAGTCCGAATTCATTGTGCATTGAGGTTTACACTCTATACGTGGATCTCCAAAGAAGTCTGGCAGACAGACACACAAAGCTTTATCACGTACGTCTTGGCAAATAGCGTTTATACCACATCTTGCGGTGTTACAAGGTTTCTTGGAATTTGACTTTTGTTCTTCAGGTGGTAAGCAGCTCATCAAAGGATTTCCAACAAAGCCATCTTCACAAACACAAACTGGTCGATGGAACTCTACTTGACATTTAGCATTTATTCCACAGGCCCCGGGACAAGGGTCGCGACAGATATATCCAATGCAAGCTCTATTAAGTTTACATTCATCATCTATTTCACATTCTCTGGAATGACATCCATCAACTCCAAAAGCATCACCTATACTGCCTTCAGGACATATACACAATGCTTGCCCCTCAAAGTTGACTTGGCAAATGGCTTGTGGTCCACATGGATTTGGTGTGCAGGGACTTCTTTGAGGTTGGCAGCCAACATGAGGATCACCAGTGAACCCATTCTTACAGAAGCACATTTCCAGGTTCCCGCTTACGTAACAATCTGCGTTTGGTCCACACGGGCCTGGTCGACAAAGCACATCGGGGGGTAGGTACGCTTGATGTGTACAGGATTTATATGGATTTCCTATAGCATTTTCGGGGCAGTAACAGGGTGGAGATCTATTCGGGTCGCATCGTGCTCCGACTCCGCAAGTGTTTGGTTCGCAAGGATTGCGTGATTCCACACAACCCCTAATTGTATTGGGACTTTCGATGTAACCTGGTAAACATGTGCATTTTGCAAATCCATTTGATTGTGTTATACATTGTGTGTTAGGTCCACACGGCGACGGGTTGCATGGGTTATTTGGTAATCGACATATTTGTCTTGGAGGATCTCCTTCATAGTTTGGTAGACAGAAACAAGCGGGTTTGCTGTCTATTAATCTGCAACCGGAATATGGGCCACACGGATTTGGTTCGCATTCGTTACCTTCGGGTACTGCAATAAATAATAAAATTGATTTATCAGGGCATCCTACATATCGAGATTCGGGAATTTTAAGGATATAAACACGTGAGCACACGCACGTGAACAAGAGAATTAATAAAAAAAACTATATTTTTATTGTATTTAACTTACTGCAATTTTGGAAAGGATTTCCTGTCAACCCCTTCGGACAAAAACAGATTGGATTGCCATTGTCACTTTCACACATTGCATTTGTGCCGCAAGGATTCGGAATACATGGATTTATCGGTGGTTCACACCCATTCTGCGGATTTCCAGTGTAACCTGGCAGGCATTTACACGACGCACGGTGGTTCAATACGTCGCAAACAGCGTTTATCCCACATCGACATGGAGAACCGCATTTACTATTTATACAGGCCTCTGAATTTGCGCACTCATTATCAGAACGGCATCCTTGTACTAAAACAGTAATTATATGTTCAACATGCAAATCTTATCTTTCTAAAGTTTGAGCGCCATGATAGGAAAAATATGAAAAATAACACGAATACTATTACTGTTTTTTGGTGGGGCCACAAAAAAAAAAAAACTAAAAGGGAAAAATCAAGTTGCATTAGTTAATCTGTATGTCGTAGGATGATTTAATAATTAGATAATCGTGAAAACCCTATAGAAAACACGGATAATTAGACAATGGTGAAAACATTTCTGCGAGCAACTTGGAAGTAGTGCTCGGTCAGCTCGGTCGCAGTTCTAACCTAGCCTATTTCACCCAATTTAACAAGACTTAAACAAAGGGAAAGGTCAAATAACATTGTTATTGTTGTCGGGGAACCGTTCCGTGGAACATTTTTAATCTAAGAGGTCCCCCGACGATACTAAAGATTCATTTAAAATCTGTTCAAGCATTTAAAAGTTATGGTGGAAGAAAGGCCAAGGGCGGATCCTGCCTTCGAGTCAGGGGTCTTCTCAGTTTATGTAGGTAGCACTTTGAGTAACATTTTCCAAAAAAAAAAAATTACAGCAAACAAATCAAGTTTATCGTGCGTAATTATGAACCTCACAACCGGCAGGATTTTTTTTTTTTTGATTTTTTTTTTTCATTTTCATCTTCTACGTTAGTCTCCTAGATTATTTACGAAAAGCATGAATTTAGGGGACGAACAAGGCGAGCTAAAATTGTTTGCACCTCGTCTCGGTATTATAGGTTAGGTTTCCATTGAACATCTTTACGGAAATATGAGTTGTTTTGTCGACTTATGTAGAAAAGTGTGAGAGCTAGAAAAATATAGAATTCAAGAGCAAGCGAAGCGAGCTCGAAAATTTTCATCCTCAGCTTCCAACTCTAAACTGCTTCTTACTGAATATATTGGGATATCATAAAAAAAAATATCTTTATCTACTCGTCTAGCTTCAGATAAACCTACATGGGCACTTATGAAACGTCAGAAACTAGGAGCACGGTTCCAGGTGGTCGTTAACTATGGAAAATAGCCGGCGGTAGATAAAGTTCACGGTCCATCCATCCACATTTGATTTTTGTCAACGACATTAGAAAAAATATTTGTGGTCGACCTAGACACAGCCCAGGGGGGGGGGGGGGGTCCTGGAGCCCCTTGGATCCGCCCTCGAGAAAGACACTCACATACGTACATGATCAAGAAATAAAGAATAATGTGTTGATAATTAATCATAATATTAAAAACTCATTATTTTCTCACCTTGAAAACATTCTAAAAACGCATTTCCAGTGAATCCAGCAGAACATTTACATTGAATTCCGTGATTGAATGGAATACATTCTGCGTTATCTCCGCACTTGTTCACACCACAAGGATTCATGCATACTCTGTTTAGGCGGTCACATAGTAGCTCCGGAGGACAATCCTCATTATACTGACACACTGAACCAGTAGGTATTACTAAAATCGCAATTTTGATTAGAATTTTTAAATATTCATTATATTATAATCACGTCATGAAGAACTGTAAAATGAATTACCTGGGACGCATCCGACATAGCCATTTCCTTGGTATCCTTCAGCACAGCTACAGTCTGATCCGTGGTTTGTGTTTATACAGACCGCATTAGGTGTGCACGGATTGTGTATGGCACATGGGTGTTGACATGCATTATTTATACAAGCTTCAGTCAAGGAACAGTCTTCATTTTGAGTGCAACCAACTGAGCAAAATGTAAGATACATATTTATATAATGTACAAAGAGTATTCCTATGTAACCAGTCACAAAGAAAAATATTTTTTATTGCTGTATTATTTACATTTTTAGCCGCAACCATAATAATTTTACTGTTTATTTAGTAGTTGCATTTTGTATAAAAATATATTACATTCACCTTTATTTATTGAAGTTCCTTGTATGGATTGATAAAGCAAATGGTTATTCAATCAATGTAATTACTATTAGTAGGTATAAGTTGAAGCTTACATATTTTAGGTGAACATTTAATTGCAGGATCTCCATCATGTTCAGCGGGGCACGAGCACATAGGCCTTTGTTTTACTGGCTGGCAATTGGCTCCTATGCCACATACGTTGTCGAACTCACAGGGATTTTGACACAATCCCATAAAACAGGCTTCGGTCTCTATACAGTCCCGATCAGAGTGACAAGGTTCTGGTACCTTTGGTGTTCCAGGTGGTTCTATTATGTTACACGTTAGATACAAATTAGTATGTTATATTTAAATTAAAAGAATGTGAACATTAATGTATTTACAATTAATAAAGTGAATTAAATAGGTCCGATAAAAGTACTCATCTGTCCGATAAAACTACCTTAAATTGGTTACTGGCACAGTATCATAAAAATATTAAGAAATAGCTTTGTACACAAAAATCAAAAGTTCAACTTCAATAATGTTTGAACCTTAAAAACAAAACACCTTGTAAGCCTACCTTTACGTGAACAGTGGATCCCCGTGGCGTCATCACACACACAAACAGCTGCATGGCTCACAACTATACATGATTCGTTCTTTGTACAACCACTCTCAACCGTTTGACATGGATTCTGGCACACTCCGTTTAGGCAGGCTTTATTCGTCGGGCAATTTGTGTTTATTTTACAGGGTGTGTTAAAATGTATGTCAGTACTTTGTACAATAGTCTCAGTAGTAGTCATGTCAGTAGTAAGGGTAGTGTCCGTCCAAGCAGAAATATCATCGCCCTTTCTACGAGACGATAAACTTTCAGTAGACGTACTAATGATACCTGTTGGTGTATGTTGTGTTTTAGGTGTGATGTAAGTATGACTTGACTCAGTATGTAGGGTTTTATTAGGGTTTTTGGTTTCATTTTTTATTGTTGCAGTTGTTTCCTGTTCAGGGATAAAAAATATCGTGGTTTCCTCTTTGATTGATGTTTCCGTTGTTACATCAGCATGACTAAATGATGTAGTTGAGCCACTTTCTGGCGTTGATGAGGCAATAATATTGTCCGTTTCTTGTGTAAACGTAGTAAATTCATTTGGGGTGCTAGTAATCTGATTAAAATTTTGTGTTCCTGAGTGTTTTGTCACGTCTACATTGAAACCAGTCGGTAAAGACATCCCAGGGGTTTCTGTAGTATCCTTGAAATTATTGGAAACTATTTTAGGAGTACTACTTTCAGTCTGAATTGTAACAATAGTTTTTGTAGTAGATTCGGGTAAACCTATGTTACTAATAGTCGTTATAGGTGTCGTTTCAAGGAGTGTACTATCGCCTTTATTGCTGTCGATAGTACTAAAAGTGTTTAGAATATGGTTCTCCGTTTCTAAATTAATTGTGCTCATTGTAGTTATATGACTATGAGGAGGCCCTAATGTTGCGGTGCTTATGCTATCTATTTGAGACGCGGTGGTGACTTTTGTGGTTTTTGCATTTAACTCCACTGAGCTTAATGTTGCTTCAGTCGCATCTTTGTTAGTTACAGGCGTTATTGCGTCTAAGTCAGTAGTTTCGTGAAAACCTTGTTTGGTAACTGATATATCTATGCTCGTTTCATAAACTGTACTCTGTGTTCCCGAAAAAGAGATTGGCGTAACCGTTGAAATCTTTTCAGAATTTTTAGATTCATATTTAGTAGTCGACTCTGTTTCAGTGAATGTATTTTTCTTGACAGCACTTAAATCGGGAAAAGTGTTTGTTTGTGTCGAGGTTTCAGTTGGTTCACTATTATTATCAATTATTTTTGTAGTGGTAATTAATATTCCTTTTGATGTCACGGTTCCAAACATAAGACTATCGGTCGATGTCACACTCGTTAAAGTCATAGGAATGTCAGTAGGTATTCCAACATCTGAAATTGGAGTACTTTCTTCTTGAGTTGATTTTATCGTCAAATCGGTATAAGATTTTTGTGTACTTGGTTTAAGATTTTTCTGTACTAATTGAGTAGTTAACTTCTCTTTCTCTAGATACATGTCGGAAGTTGTATCAGGCAAATCTGTAGTACTTAATTTTTTATACGTAGTAACAGTATAATCTTCCGTGGAGTAACCGACTGTACCGTCAGCTTTGGATTTTTGGTCTGTATATTCCAGAAAATCAGTTGGATTATTTGTATAAGCAATTTCTGAATCTGTTTCTACTGAAGTGGAAAGTGTGCTGTCTGTTGTATATTTCTTCGTGAACGCTTCGTCATCTTGTATTACTTTTTTAATCGTTGTCGTGTATGATATTTTTGTGTTAGTATCAGGTGTGGTGCTTTTTGTAATTAAGCTTTGTTGATCATAGTTTCCTTGAGTGGTTATAAATTTTTGGCCTGATTCCACAGAAAAATCATATCCTGATGTAGAAGACTCTGTTGATAATTTTCCTACATTTATATTAGTCGTTATCTCTTCTTCTTTATTGGTTTCAGTTATACCTAAACCAATTACCCCTGTGTTAGAAGAAATCTCGCTGATGCTTTTAATAGTAGCAGTTGGCTGTCGCACAGCTGTTGTGCTTTGTTTTTTTACTGTCTCGGTTGTAGCAAACATAGAATCTGTTGTTTGAAGAGGGATATTTTTTTTTATACCTATTGTTGTAACTGATCCATCATCAGTTTTTTGTACCTGAGGCGATACTTTGACATATTTTTCCGTTTCCGTAATCATTGATTCAATATATTCTGTGACTTTAGACGTAGTAACTTCATTAAAATACTCTGTTGATTCCGTCGTAATGGATCCAATGTTCGTTTTTTCTGAAGTTATAAATTCTTTTTCAAGTTTTGTTATCATTAGTCCATCGTCTGTTGCTTGCATAGGGTCCAACTTACCTGTTTTGTTTAAGATGAGGCCACTATCTGTTGTTCGTGAATGAAAAAGTTCCTTTTCCCTATCGAATGTTTCCTCTGAAGCTGATCCAGCGTCAGTTGCTTCGGTAGGAACCAATTCTTCTTTATGTGTTGCTGTAGTTGATCCAACATTGGTTACTAATGACGAATTTATTTCAACATTCCGAATAGTTGCAGTTATATCTGTAGCATCGGTTGTGCTTAAAGAAGTAAATTCATTAAAAGTTTCTGTTTTTTCTGTGATATCGGATCCAGCTATTGTGATGGTGGACGGTACCTGGTTAGGAGTCGGTCCGTTGTCTAAACCTAGCGTGTCTTGTGTAACTGATCCGACATCTACGGTTGACGATTTTTTTTTATCAATATACTGTATAGACTCAGTTGTAACTGGTACAAAGTCTGTGACACGTGAAGAAACAAATTCATCAATGGTTTTTACTTTTTCTGTGATATCGGATCCAACTTCTGTAACAGTTAAAGGAACCAACACTTTCGAATTGGTAACGGCATCGGTTGTAACTGGACTGTCAGTTGCCTGATTAAAAATTGATCCGGTGTCAAAACTTTGGGTCTCTAATGTAACTAATCCGACGTCTGTTACTGACTTTGTATACATTTCAACATATTGAATAGATTCAGTTGTACCAGGTTCAAAATTTGTGGCAGGTGAAGAAACAAATTCATCAATCGTTTTTACTTTTAATGTAATATCGGATCCAACTTCTGTGACAGTCGAAGGAACCAATGCTGCCATATTTGTGACCGTGTCGGTTGTAACTGATATATCAGTTGCCTGGTTAGGAATTGGTTCATTGACAAAGCCTTGTGTCTCTGATGTAACCGATTCAACGTCTGCTGCTGACGAAGTATACGTTTTAATATTTTGATTACTTTCTGTTATACTTGATGTATCTGTTGTGCTTAAAGAAACGAATTCATTAATGGTATTTACATTTTCAGTAGTATCGAATCCAACTTCTGTGGTGGTAGAAGCATTCACTAACACATTCATGTTTTTAACCGTTTCAGTTGTACCACTAGCAGTTGCGTGGTTAAAAATCGGTTTATTGTCAAAAGCTTGCTTCCCTTGTGTAACTGATTCAATGTATGTCGCTGGGGAAGAATTAATTTCAACATTCTGAACAGTTTTAGTTATACCTAATGCATCTGTTGTGGTTGAAAAACTTAATTCATAAACCGTTTTTGCTTTTTCTGTGATATCGGATCCAGCTATTGTGGTGGTGGAAGGAACCAATTCATCACGATTTTCAACCATTCCGGTTGTAACTGTTCCACTATCAGTTGCCTGGTTATGAGTCGGTCTGTTGTCAAAACCTTGTGTCTCTAATGTAACTGATACAACGTCTGTTGCTGGAGAAGTATAAATTTCAACATTTTGAATAGTTGCTGTTATACTTGAATCTGTCGTGCTTGAAGAAAAAACATCATGAATGGTATTCACTTTCACAGTAGTATCAGATCCAATTTCTGTGGCGATTGAAGGGCCCAACACATCAATATTATTAACCATTTCAGTTGTAACTGATCCACTATCAGTCGACTGATTAAGAATCGGTCCATTGTCAAATCCTTGCATCTCCGATGTAACTGATCCTATATTTGTTGCTGGCGTAGAGGGTTTTTTAATATTCTGAATAACTTCAGTTGTAACAGGTAGAAAATCGGTGTCGCGTGAAGAAGTAAATTCATCAATATTTTTTACTGTTTCAGTTGTAAACGATTCACTAATTGTAACTTTTGAAGAAACGAATTCTTTGTCAATATTTAAAGTCTTTGTTGTATGTAATCCATTCATATCTGTTGCGTGTGAAAGATTCAATTCCTTAACATTCATTAATGTTTCAGTTGTTACTGGCTCAATAGCCATACCTTGTGTAGAAACTGAATCTTTTATAGTTTCTATCTTTCCAGTTATGATAGACCCAACCCAATTTGTTTCTGTTGTTATATCTGTTACTGGCAAAGAATTCGTTTCCTTCATATAATTATCAGTTTCCATAGTTATTGATCCAATATCTGTTGTTTGTGTGGGAATAAATTTATCTTCACTTCTTACAGTTTCCGTGGTCATTAATCCAACATTAGTGGAAGGATTTGTGTTATCGTATTTGATTGTATCTGTTACGATTAACTCATCCGTGCTATATTCAGTTATAGTAATAACTTCAGGTTTAGATGTATAAGTTACAGTCGTGAATTTTGTTTGATCCGTTTCCATTATATTTTTTGTCTCGGTTGTTGTTGACTTTGCAAAATTATTAGTGGGTGTGCGTTGATCAATGTTATTTTGCAACGTTGAAGTATCTTCAGACACCGTACTTGTTTCAATTTCAACGCCTTCAATAGTCGATGCATAAAATTCATAGTTTGCCGTATTATCAGCAGAAGTTACAGTTTGTATAATAGGATTATTGGTTTCTTCTATTTCCTTTGCAGTACTTTGTATCGTTTCTGTAGTTATATCTGATATTTCATTCATATGTGTATTATTTTCTTCTTCCAGAGTTGTTAATTTATTAGTAAAAGGTTTAATGGGTAGTACGGTAGTCTGTTTTAAATGTGGAATATTTATAAAATCCGATTTTATTGTAGTAAACTTGTCAGGAAATTCAGTGACTGTATTTGAATATTGTTTGTTTTCTGTTGTAATTTCAGTGAGTGACACAGGATTGACGGATTGTGTTGTCAATGAACCTATTTCCGTAGTAGTATAATGTAAGGTATAATATGATGTCACGTCTCCATACACAACAAATGCTTTCGGAGTAGTAGTTTCGAAGTCTTTAGCAGAGGTGCTTTTAGAGTTAAAATTATCTTTGCTGCTCTCATCTGTTATTTTCGTATTTTTATCAGTATCAGTATCGTCAGATATTGTTATTTTTGTATAATCAGAGTCAACTGCTGATGTAGTTTTCGTAAATTCACTGCTTGTTTCCATAATATGTTTTTTTAGGTCATAGTTAGTAGGAGAATTGGTGCTAGTTGCCAATGTGGAAGTGGTTATAGTTTTGTTTGGTAGATCTTGTACTAATGTGATTCCTGTGTAGTTGCTATTCAATTTCCGTTGATTTTCAGGAGTTTTAGTGTTTTTGTTTTCAGTTGACACTGTCGAGGAATGATTGCTTTCAACAGTCTTTTTAGTAAACGGTTTTATAGTACTCTCAACATGAATTGTGCTACTACTTTGCAGAAGAACGTCAGAATAGATTGATGAATAATCTTCTATATTAGTATAAGGAGTAGTCATTTGTGTAGTTACAACGTTGCTCTGGTGATCTTCAGTTATGTACTTTGTTTCATTTACTTTGTCACCCGAAGATTCAGTTGTATGCCTCGATTGTTTATTTGTGCTACGATCTCTTTCGTCATTATTAGTGAATGTCGCTTTAGTTACAGCCTCAGATGAAGTTGTAGTATCATATAAATGTGAGTCTGTTATTGTGCTCTGTGTTGTACTTGATGAGTATTTTATGTTTCTTCCTGTAGTAGTTATTTCGCTTTCGTCAAAAGTATTAAGGGCAAGAGTGGACGTTTCCATTACAGATTTATCGGTAGTTATTGTACGACTCGAATCCTCAATAGTGTAAGATGTACCGGGTGTCGAATTTTCGATTTTATGTCCACTACCAGATTCAATTTCATTGGAACTAGAGCTCATAATAGGCTCAGTAGTAGATTTAAATTCATTATCAAATGCAGTTGATTTTATGCTGGGTTCGGCAGTATCTATGATTTTATCAGTCGGCAAAGTTACTTTTTCGGTTTGTGACGTTGATATTACACTTCTAACAGTTACTGTATAGTCAGTGGTTTTATATTCAGGCTCTATGGTATTAGAAGTCGTATGAAGGAAGTCATAGTTATTAGTAGACTGAATTATGTGGTCGGTGGGCGTAGTCATGTCTATAGTAGTGGCAGTTTCACTTGTTCCTCCTGATGTAGAAGTGTTTTCGGTTAGTGGGACATAAGTTCCATCTGTTAATAGGAATTTACAATACCATTATTATTATTTATTATTCGATTACATATTTCAAAAAACTACATGCGCACAAACGTATACATTTATGTAATCATTTGTATAAATTGTTATTAACTATGGAAGAAGGAAAAGTAGAAGTCTTTTGAATACATTATGCTTAATCATAAACATAATATAGTAGAAAATCTATCTACGATAGTGTCTAATGCGTGCTCAGGTCTAAAAACTACATATAGGATAGAAAAGAAAAATAAGAAATGAAAAAAAAAACAACGAATTTAGGCTTAACAGACCAAATAATAGTAAAAGAAGTGTGCCAATATATTCAGTAGCCGTGTTATAGAGTTATAGTGACAGACTAATTACATTTATTTACAAAAATAGGGACAAGCTTACATCCTAAAATATTATGTGTTCATAATCATGAAGAACATTGTTTCGGTCTTTAAGCCTAAAGTCGCTTACTGTTGTCAAATATATAAATAGTCCTGTGAGACTAACACCGTCTGAAAGTGTTTCGGAGAATGTAGATAACGTATAGGTAATAACGTAAGAATTGCCTGTCGGGTCAGCCGAGATATCGTAGCCAGTACTTTGTGGCGTTTTATCGGACAAATGGTAGATATACTAAAATTATAGCAATGACCAGTTCATCTGGAGTTAGTTTTGCTATTCACATAATAAAAATAATAGTAGTTGCAGACTTGCAAGTATTACAGCCAAAGTCCACGAAACATCAATTATGTGAAAATAGCATTTACAAAAGATACAGAAGGCTGAATCGCAATGTAAGTACGATTAAACATCGTATAACACAGTTAGCTTATTTTAAATAAGCAATGTTAACGTTTTAATTAGCATTATTTGTATTTTCTCATATAATGTACACAGTACTTACTTTCCATGCAGGCACCAGAAAATGGGTCGCAAGGTACTCCCGGGCGACAATGTGCACAGTTCGTAGGTGGATGGCGTTCTTCTGTTTGAAAAAAGAAAAACATAATTATGTAACAATTTTATCGCCATTTATGTGGGTAGTCTAGTTTCCCCGTCCTTGATTTAGTTCCAATAGGCAGTATTGCTGTGTTTTATTCTGTTAAGGTGGGTCTACGCTAGACGAGCCGAGCACGAGCGGAGCACAAGCCGAGCACAAATTAGTGAAGTAAATTGATGACAAATGTTCACGAATTTGTGCTCGGCTCGTGCTCGCCTCGTCTAGCGTAGACCCAGCTTTAGAAAGTATTTTTGACAACCCAAAGATGGACTCTGGATTAGCGACCCTTATGGTATGTTACTAATTGACACTTTTAGTGAGTTCTTTTTACCCACATCAAAAGTGTCTAGGGATTGTATTTAAAAAGTATATTTTATTGCCGTATTGAAATTAAATAAAAATGTCTATTTAGATTGATTAAATAAAATGTTTTCGTATGTTTATATGGACTAAGTACTCTCTGCCTTTGCGTTAATAAAGACTTTTCGCGATTTTTGCTGCAGGATTTTTCACTTAGTTAATTCTGGTCATAAAAAAATATAAATAAATGTTTTTCAAGGTTTTTATATCGTAAAATAAACAATTAGTAATCTGTATTTTCGCCGTGAACGCGTATAACACAATTGCAGCGATTCGACATACTAAATATGTGTTCATCAAAATCACGTTCGGGATGGCCGCCCACGTTCGTTGTAACAGGCGGAAAAGATTTTCTGGTGTGTGTACGGTATTCATATTTGGTAGAGCGTTTCTTTGAAGCATATCCCATGCTTGCTCAATGGGATTCAAGTCTGGCGATTGAGCAGGTCATAGGAGTTTTTTCCAATACCGTGTACGTACTAGACTTAGACGACCGGGCATTATAGCAAAGCGAAATTCGTCAGAAAAACACATAAAACGCCACTCTTCTTCTGTTCACGAGCACATTATACACGGGCTCTGCAATTGTGGGGCTCAATAAGTGGTACACGGCCTTCGGTAGCAGCCTTCGGGAACGGAGATTGACTTAATGCAGCGATTTCTTATGGTTTGATCGCTTATTAACAACATCCCTGAAGAGCTATGAAGCCTCGTAACTAACATCATCGCGGTCATTGTACGATTTCGGCGAGTACTAATTTGTATGTAACGATCTTGTCTACGTGCGGTGATGCGAGCTCGTCCTCCATGTTGCTCTACCACGCTGCCAGTGATGCGGTAACGTGTCCAAAGTCGACCTATAACTATATGACTCTGTGTAGTGCCCGGAGCGATATCCACAGCACGTTGCCGAGAACCAGCTTCCAACATTCTCACGGCTCTGATAATTTCTTCTCGGCTCAAATGCAGTCTTCTTTCCATAATAACGTTATTTTGTATTGATTCTACTCGGAAATAGGGCAGAAATACTGCATTACTGATTTGGCCTCATACCCGTTGCAGGATAATAATTATAGAAATACGACTTGACAGAATATTTTCTTCTTTTGACCAATATTATAATAAACTTTTCTTTTCAAATTACGAAATTTACAAAAAAAAAGTATCCGTAGAAGTTACAAAAGTTATAGTGAAAAACCTGATCCTAATTTTGACCAGATTTTTAGTAACTAGCAAAAACACTAGTTTTTGCACGACTCGTAATGCGAAGCATAGTGTTGCACGACTCGTAATGCGAAGCATTAGAGTGTGCTCTACGATCGAAAAAAAAAATTTGCCCCATTTCTGTAACTGTTTTTATTGTTACACAGAACCTACTTAATTTATATACCATTGTATAGATGATTAAATGGAGATTAATACTGTACTTTTTAACAATTGATATAATGCAGCAGAAAAGGAAAAAGCATAAAAATAGTTGAAAAAAATTTCCTGTCCGTCAATTTATGAACCCTGAAAACATTGTAGCTTGCGATAAAATCAATTAATTGAGTCAATTTTTTTTTATACATTTGTTTCAGCCGTAAAAGGAACCCTATTGAAAATGGCTCTTTTATTCAAAGTAGTTTAATTATAATTAATAAAATACTAACTAAAATATAATATATTTAACTAAATATTTCCAACCTTTGAGTAAGTTGCCTAGCAACCGCCAAGTAAATATCTTTGTCAGTCGTTGACATTACGACTTCATGAAAAGTGATAAATTGTTCATTTTCAAACTATGTTTTGAACATTGTTTTAAATTTCTTTTTCGTTTATGAATGAGTGCTAAGTATGAGGCGTGCACTTTTGGATTTTCCAAACAATTTTTTTTTACCCTCTACGTGGTTGGTCTTGGCTTGCATCTCACCTGATGGTAAGTGATGATCAGGCCGAAGGTGGAAGCGAGCTTCACCCGGAATCCTCAACCACAGAGGAACTGGCTATCTTACCTCTAACTGCCGAAACACAACAATGCTGTTAACATTGTTGTTATGGCGACAGACGTAGATAAGATGGTGGTAGCTAGCCAGGTGGACTTAGAACAAGCCCTACCACCAACCAAACCGAGCAGAAAATTTTGCTCCCACTGGGAATCGAACCCGGGACCTCTGGGTCTGAGACAGGTGGTTTAACCACTGTGCTAGACCACAGAGGCGGTTTGTGGATGTGTGTATTTTGCTATTAAAATAATGGTTAACTTACCTCGAAGACAAGCGCATCCATCACAGAAAGTGTTTGGATATCTTGCACAATCCGATGATGTCTGACACTGGCAAACTGAACAAAAAGATTAAGTATCAATAAATGATAGATTCATATTCCTAAAAATTATTAAGTCAAAAAAGAAAGGTATTTTGTGACAACCCGTTTTGTTAATTATAGTTAATTCATTATTTTAATTTTGTAGCTAGTAGGTACATTGTTATAATGAAACGCATACCCTTTGAACAAACAGGTTGGTGATCGACTACAGCACAGTGCTGGCCGGTGAGGCAGGGCCCGCCGCGCGCGCACGGGTCGGCGCAACGCCCGCCGACGCAAGCCAGCGTCGCCGCGCAGTGCTCGTGACCACCGCACTCTGTCGCTGTATATATCAAACAATGGTCTCAGTGCATTCAGAACTCTTGTAATTATCGAATTTTCTGGGTACTCTCTGGTAATGTATGCATGAAAACACCTATTAGCTTATAGATCCAAATAAAACAACGTGCAATGTTGTAAGTTTCAACGCACTTCATAATTATATTGCTAAAGGAATCAATATGCTGAAAATCAGTCATTATGATGTTAAAATCTGGACGACTGAAAAAATACCTTCGGCAGAAACTTCGTGTGTTTATTAACGTAAGGACGTTAACCACTATAATAAGTAGATGATAATTTTAAGAAAAGTTCTTCAGGTAGGTACGTTTTAAAAGAACAAGGATATGCATATTACGCATACCCATTATACATAGAAAACATAAGAAGGTTATATAAACTGGGTTAACAAATATGCAGACACATGTCAAAGAACTTGGATACCGCAATAAATGGCATTTTTTTTAAGAATCATACAGTAATAGGGATCATTTGCAATAAATTGATTTCCCTGTCAAGAGAAACTCAGTAATTTCAGAGGTAAAAAAGTAATTGTAACATAACACAATGTTATTATAATAAATACGTACATAAGTAGTGTGTAGTAGGCATTCTAAATAATTCTGCAAACTCTGTCTCGTGGCGGTTTTTGTTGCATAACGTATTAATGCCAAAGCGTTAAAAGCATTAAGAGTAAATTTAATTAGAGCAACCATCACCAAATGAGTGTGAAATTAATTTTAAAATGAATATTATGTACACTACAATATAATAACATGCAAGAAAAAACTACCTGATGCAGAAGGAGGTCATACTGTGGAGTAAGATATATATGAACATGCTAGAAACAATAGAAAACAAAGATAGAAAAAGAACCGCATGAGAGTAGAAACTATAAAAAAATCCTGTAATAATGAAGAACAATAAGATTATTAAGATTCATATAAGATTCTAATATACTAAATGGTAGGTACACTAATATTTGAACTTTTTGCTCACTATAGAATTACCTTTAATGCAGCCATGTTTTTCATCGTGTGTGAATCCATTAGGACAAAACTTGCAAACAGGGTGGTGGTCTTCTACTGAACATGGAGCACCACCACAAGCGCCTTTACATGGGTCCTTACATTGAAAATCTTTGCATGCCAAATTACTTGGGCATCCGCTATCTCTCAAGCAAATTGATAATGTTGGATTACATTCTTCGACACACACGCACATAGCGCGGTGGTCTACTACTTCACATTGTTTTCCTTTCGGGCACATGGGCTCCACAGACGCCTGGCACGGATTCACACACTTGGAATTACGGCAGGCCGCATTTGATGGACACTGTTCATCTCTTGTACATTCTGCATGTTCAGGTGCGCAAGTCAGCTCTCCTTTTTCATTCAATGCAAACCCATTTCGACACACACATATTGGTCTATGATCCCGAACTTCACATTTCTGATTTCGTCTACAATTTTGATACCCAAGGCATGGGTTGCGGCATTGATTAGTACTGAGATCGCAAGCTAGTTTCGATGGGCAGGATTTAGTTTCAGAACAGGTAAACGTAGCGTTATGTTCATTCGTGGACTTGCACGTAGGATCGAGGCGGCACGCAACCCGTGGCTGCCCCACATAGCACTGCGGGCAGGAGCACTGCGCTTTGTGCATCAATGTCACACAGAGTGCATCTTCGCCGCATACTCCGCGCACCGTGCAGGGGTCCACACAGTGTAAGCTCAAGCACGCTCTGTCTACCGGGCAATCCTTGTCGCTCGTACATTCGATACCTAGGAAGATGTGAAAGAAGAAAGCAGAGTCGAAAGAGCGGTACCTTCAGCCGCGAAGAGGAAACTTTCTCACGAGACAGTGCATGCTTTTTGAAACTGATAGTTTATGACCAGAGATATGTATATAACGGAATATTATAATACAAGCGATATGTACATGAAGCCGAACAAAATGTAACTGACGATTTGATAACTTAAGCACGAACGGTGAGAATGCTTCCACTAATTAAACATACCGTTACGTACAGATATGTTAAGGCATCAATATTTTAATGGTAAACATATTTGTACACACAGTATTTTATTTGATTAGCTATAGGTAATTAGAATCATTCCTTCATCAAATGGGTTCCGAAGGATGTTTGCATTGTCAGGCTAATATCAATTTTAAAAGACACTCTATGAAGTAAATAATTAGTCATTAATTAAGTATTTATTTGATAAATTATTAAGTATTATAATAGTTAATAACTTTCAATAAAAATTTCCTTTGGTACCCATGCCTATCATCAGATAAATGAACTTAATCCCATTAAAAAACCATTTGTATATACAAATATGTGGTAAAAGACCTATGATAATTTTGGTAACATAAAGTACCTATATTACAATTTATTGTAGTTTTTTTTTTCATTTTTGGAGCACGAAATCTACCTGAATCATGAATTTGCCTAATTTTTAAACATGACAGAACACAAGTGAGTGGTACAGATTTACTGTACAGAGTGCATTTTTACATGGTGTCAAAACGGACGAAAGTCTATGATATGTACTCACTGGTGTGACACTCGACATCGGCCTGTCCTTCTGTGCCAGGAATGCATCGACATACAAATTCGGCTCCTTCTCTTAAACATTCCCCATTAATTCCACAACCTGTTGTTCTACAATCAACTACACTCCGTTCTTGGGCACCTGAAATTGCAATAAGGTTAATTTAACAATAACTTAAGTAGAAACTTAATTCGAAACATAGTTGACTAAACTATACTAAATTGTATTAAAATAGTATTGTTAACGGTGTATTTGAAAATGAATCAATAATGAAATGAATACACGTATTGTTATTCTAGTACAGCCAATGACCGTATTACGGTTGAAAATTGATTGTTTTGTAAAATAACCGCAAAATGTTTATAAAAATATTGTTGCAAGATAAGTACATAATAGACCAGGGTAGAAAGCCTTTAAAACAATAAAAAGTGAAAAAAAAAAATTGTAGGATGAAACCCATTAGAAAAGGAGGAGAATATTATAAAAATTAAAGGAAAAATAATTTACGGGCGATCTGAGGTCGGGAACTACTTACATACTTACATACATACATACCGGTCAAAATCATAACCCTCCTTTTTGCTTCGCCGAAGTCGGGTAAAAAATATTGTAATGGATAACGTAATCAGAATAAAGTATCTACATATAATAGTACGATTTACATTTATATTTATATATAATGAGATTTTCTATGACATAAATGTATTAGCATTAAATAAATCAACTTTTTAATTGAATCAAATTGCAGCAATCACACTTTTCAGATGAAATTATTTATAATGAAAAAAAAAAATTTTCGAATTCGAGTTTTTTTCGATTTTTTGCATTTTCTGAGAAGATTTACTATTATAACATATATTTTTTTTTACCGTCGGAAAGTAGAGATTTCAACGAACAGAAAACATACCAACTTTTTGAAAAAAGCTGATATTTTGACGGGTGAATTTTCGATTGAAAATTAGGGTGATTTTTCGATATTAATTCAAAATAAGGTGAAAAAATAAATATTTCTAATCAAATAAATTACAGCGTATTTGGGACATAAAAAGGTAAGTTTTCACCAAATTTCGTGAAAAAAAAACAAAAATTTGAAAAAGATAAAAATAAAAAACCAAAAACTTGGTTTTTTGAATTTTTCACATAAATTTTGAGGTTATGTGAAAAAAGTGTAAATACAAAAGTTTTAGGTCGTTTTATTACCTACAACTTTGTCATTTAACTTTTTTCCATAGGACTTTTAGTTTTGCCGGAATCGAGAAAAACCGTTTTTTACCCTTAAAAACTCACCCCCATCCCCTTCCCGACCTCAGATCGCCCGTAAATTATTTTTCCTTTAATTTTTATAATATTCTCCTCCTTTTCTAATAGGTTTCATCCTACTATTATTTTTTTTGGTTTTAAAAATTATCGACCCTGGTCTATATAGAAATCATAAGATTTTGTACAAAATAGTAGCACCACAACAACTTAAGTTTGCTATTATAAAGGTTTTATGAATATAACCTTACGTAATTACCTAATAAACAGATCAGACAGCCTAGAGCAGTGGTGGCCCAGTGGTAATACGAGTAGCCCCGACTTACGAGTTGTAGGTCGTGGGTTCGAACCCAAGCAGACGCTTTACTTTGTGTAAATAATTTCATCACTACTGCTCTCAAAACGGTGAAGGAAAACATCGTTAGGAAACCAGCATGTCTTAGAACCAAAAATTCGAAGTCATGTGACATCTACCATCCCGCACTGGGCCCGCGTGGTAGATAACAGCCCACTCCCTCTCACAGAGAGGAGGCCTGTGTCCCAGTAGTGGGAACATAAATAGGCTGATTATTTTATGTATATAATTACCAAATAAAGGGAACGTAGGTGTCAATCAAAGTCAATCAACATCCTGTAAGGAATACGGTATAATAAAACAATAACTGAGAAACAGTTACTTACATTCTATATTAGGATCACCGTTAGGATAGTTTCGTGGACAGAAGCACTGTGCCTGTCCATGTGCACCGATATGACACTCCGCATTGGTGCCACATGATTTATATGCGCATGGTTCCATGGCGCCACAGAAGCATTGTTTATGAGGATTGCCGGCACAGTTAGGCGGGCACGTGCACTCGTAGTTGCCATCTTCCAAGTCACGACAACGCGCACTCACCCCACAGGGATTGCGCAAGCAGCTTCCAGCCGCTGGCTTAGAACATTCCACCTTCGCATTTCCAATGTAATTTGGTGGACACGAACATTGAGGTCTTCCATTAACTGATCGACAAATTGCATTTACACCACATGCTCCTGAGCATACATTCTTACATTTGCCATCGGAGCACTTCTCGTCAGCGTCGCAATCTTCATTATTAGAACATTCGTATGCTTTGCATTCTTCGGCAGGGTCACCGGTATATCCGCTAGGACACTTGCATATTGCGCGATGCTTATTCGTAAAACAAGCTGCATCTTTGCCACAAGTATCTTCCTGGCAAGCTTTCATACAAAGTTTCGAAGAACATAACATATCATCTCCACAGTCTGCGTCGTAGTTACATCCAGGGATACAAACATTTTCTAGACATATTTGTCTTTCAGGACATTTATTCGGTACAGAACATAAAGCTCTACAAGCTCCATTGAAACATTTCTCTCCACATGAGCAGTCAGGGTTGGCTTCACAAAGTGACACGCAATATCCACTGTCATCACAAGGACAAAACCCGTCACATAACATTGTTTTTCTTTTACACTCAACAAGAGGATTACCAGTGTAATTGCTGGAGCAACTGCATTGAGCCCTATGATTTTGTACTTTACATTCGGAACAGATTCCACAAATCGCATTTTCACTGCAGGGATCTATAGAAATATAAACAATAAGGTAAAATGAGTACTATAGGATGTTAAAAGTTAATCAAGCTACATTACATATGATAACAAAGTCATTCATTACCTTTGCATTGTCCATTTAAACAGGCTTGGTTAATGTCACACTCGTTATCGTCTCGACAACCTTGTTTACAAATCCTACCGTCGCAAATGTAGCCTTCGCTACATGCTTCATTACTATTGCATACAACTCTGCATATGCCACGAATACATTTTTCGTTGGACAAACACACACTATCGCTGAAAATAAATAAGGGAAACCAAATCAAACAATTTTTTTTACAAAACATTAAAGGTAGCTCCGATTGAATTCCTAAAATAGAATGACTTGAAATTTTCATTTACACATATTTCTTATGAGAACATTTATTTATTACCTTCTACAAGACGGTTGACATGTTCCTCCATAGCAGTTAAATCCATCGAGACAGTTCTCGTTAGCTTTGCAAGATAAAATTTTTCTCCGACACACTTTCGTCTTTGGATCTCCAATTAATGTCACCGGACATATGCATACCGGTTGATGATCTTTAGTTGTACATAACGCGTTAGCTCCGCAAGAAGCGGGCTCGGCACAAGGATCCACACATTGTCCTGATACGCACGCCAGCTGATTCGGACAATCGGAATTTGATCTACAACCTGTGACACAAATGCGGCCATCGCAAACCTCCTCATCAGAACACTGTTCGTCTGAAGTGCAGGCGTATCGACAAACACCGGAATCGCATCGTTCGCCTTGTAAACATTGAGAGCCATCGGCTGTGCACGCAGGGCGACAGCGGTCGTCTTCACATCGCCAGCCGGTAGCACAGTCCGTGTGCATGCGACATGACAGTGAAGGGGCTCGGACGCAACCGATGTTAGGTGTTGGATTGGGTATTAAGCCTTCTAGGCATGTACATGAAGCTTTCCTTTCCGTAACTGAGCAGGCTGCGTTAGGGCCACAAGGATTAATATCATTGTCACAGGGATTTTGACAAACATTGTTTTTACAAAATTCATCGGGTCCACAATCTTCATCGTGTCTACATCCATACTGACAGCTATTTCCCAGACATATATGACCCAGGAAACAATCGTTGTCCACTCGACACGTTACTGTAAAGTAAATTTTTTTTTTTGAAAAGGTGTTTTTATTTTTAGGGCAAAATTGAGTCTGTTTGGCAAATTTATACATTTTCATAATTTAATTACTGTTAGGTACATGAATAATTTCAGCAATAAACCTTAATCGAAAACCTATCCACGGGTTAAGTTACATTAGTAAAGGGTGTTATACTTACACAAACAAGTGCCTTTAGAACATCTTTCGTTCAAAGCACATTGTTCGTCGGCTTTACAATTTGGAAGACACATGGAATCTTGACACATGTAATCATCTTCACACTCACCCGCTGCACCACATAACCTGGGTACTGAAGAAAGGAATTAAACATAAGTAAATGACTGGAATAGAAGTATTCTGTGCATGACTAATTAAAGGGATTTCATGAAGTCATGTTATAAAATTAATTCTTACTTCTAACACATTCCACGTCTTGATTTCCGGTAAAACTTTGAGGGCAACTACACTGAACCACGTGGTTGTCAGTGCGGCATATAGCATTCAAACCACAAGCTTTCTCCATTTGGCAAGGGTTAAGACATTGGCCATTGAAACATTTTTCATTTAATCCACATTCTTCGTCCACGAGGCATAAACCTAGAATTAAATGATTATTGTATTGTATCGTTCTTTCAACATAAGTTTGCCAGGATTAAAAGATAAAATATGTTTTGACTCCTATAATAAAACTTACTTTTGCAAAGACTCTTGTGGCAGTATTGATCTTCGCCACAATCGGTTCGCTGCTTGCAGGACACTTCACGAAGTCTACAGCCTTTATCACTAGCAGCATTTCCAACATATCCAATCTTACATTTGCATTGACCAGTGTGTCTTGAAGCAATGCACTCAGAATTAATGCCACACTTAACGGTTTCACACGCATCTATAGAAATACGATAAAGGAAAAAGTCTTAGATTTAAAAGTAGGAGTAAATAATGGACCTATAGTGAGTATGTTGTTTTAAATTTAAACTAACCTGTGCATTTTCGAATCCCATCGACTACTGTGCAACGGGCTACTGTAGGGCAGTCTCTGTTAAAACTGCATTCTTGAGCTTTGCGGCAACCCTCCTCGTACGGATTTCCTACATATCCCGCGGGACAAGCACATTGAGCTCGATCCCTTAAATTTTTACATTCAGCACCATTACCACATGGATTAGAAGCGCATCTATTTATTTTAACACAACCTTTTATAGGGTCACCCGTGTAGCCTGGTTGACAGTAACATACATGCTTATGTTTCTCTGAGGAACAGATGGAATTTTCGCCACATGTATTCTCCATTAGACAAGCAATTTTACACATATTTTGATGGCATTGTTTGTCTTCAGTGCATTGAGTGTCCACGTCACATTCTTTTCTTTTACATCCTTGTAGAGCATCGCCAAAAAATCCTGACGCACACGAACATGTGGGTTGATGATTTTTACCAACACACAATGCTTGTCTTCCGCACGGATGTCTTTCACACACTGGTATGCATTGCGGTACTCCTTTCCTTCCAACGGTGCATCGTTCATCATCTGCACAATCTTCGTTTGATAAACATTGTACTTCTTTGGTACAAATCCTATTTAAACAAAACTGAAAATCGGGACAGGTACTATTGGAGTCACAAGTGACCCGGCAGGTGTCTTGAATGCATAGTTGGTCATTTAAGCAGTCTCTTGAGTTTTTGCACATGCCTGAAAATATTTAGATTAATTTAGTGATTTAAAAAAACTAAAGAAAATTATATTTATTTTAGAAGTTTTTTTTCACTTACCGACACATAAATTGTCAATACACTTAGTTCCCGACGAGCAGCTTCTATCGTCCGTACAGTACTGAATCGGAACACAACCAAGAACAGGATCTCCCGTAAATCCGGATGAGCATGAACAATGACCGATATGGTTTCTTGAAAGACAGTCAGCATTTTTCCCACACGCTCGTGGTATGCTGCAGGAGTTTCTGCATTTATAATTAACGCAGGCCTCCTCTGACGAGCAATCACTATCTTTTATACATTCAAATTTGGTACACTTTTTGTAGGGATCGCCTTGACTGTCAGGCGGACATTCACAGACAGGGTTGTGATTTGCAACTAAGCAGTCAGCATTTTCACCACAGGGTGAAGATTTTTCACAGGGGTCGATGCAATAATTGTTATTACATTTTGTTTTTTCGGAACAATCACCGTCAGAAAAACATTCTCCTGGTGATCTGCAATTTCCTGTGGTTGCATCTAGTACAGTTCCGTTTACGCAACTGCACGTATAGGATCCACGGTTGTTTACACAATTCGCATTCAAGGGACATGGGTTATTTAAGCACTCGTTTATATCTTCACAAACATTGTTAACGAAATCATATCCTGTTGCACATGTACATAGAGCGTTGTGGTTTTCTATTGTACACATTCCACCTTGACAATATGCTTCCTCACATTTATCTGCAAAATAAAGACATTTTTATTTTGAATAATGCCTTCAATAAAAGGGTTCGGAAACCATATTTGTCACAATTAGTCTAACAACAAAGCTAATAATATGATTAGTCTTTTAATTCATGTCTAGTGGTCGTAATGTGTTGTATATTCTGTGAAAAAAGTACTTACCAGAACACTTGTTATTTTTTGTGTTGCAGAATTTGTCGCTTGAACAATCAGGATCATCTATACATTCCACCTTAAAGCAGCCGATTTTTTTGTCGAGTGGATTGCCGAGGAAGCCTTTCTCACAAGCGCATGCAACTCTATGTTTTACAACTGTACACAATGCGTTGAGGCCACATGTTTTGATTTGACATGGATTGGAACATTTTCCTCTTATACAGGCAAGTGAATCCGCACATTGGTTATCGCTTCTGCACTGATTTGGTAATAAACAGCCGCTGGTATAAGGATCACCGATTGCACCAGCTGAACAAATGCATTTATAAGAACCTGGCGTATCTACACATTGTGCTGACGGATGGCAAGGATTGTCAACACATTCGTTTATGTTTGTGCATTCATCGCTGGTTAATTCAAATCCAGGAAGGCATTGACACTGTTCTGATTTACACATCTGGTTGTTTAAGCAGTCAGACCCTGTTTTACAGCCTGGAATGCATACACCAGAGCTGCAATGTTCTCCATGTAAACAGTTACTACTTGAATGACAGATTTTGTGACATCTATTATCACTACATTTTTCACCAATAGCACATCCAGAATTATCTTGACATGGTACTTGACAAAGATATCCAATGCACATGTGATCTGGGGGACACTCTGACGTCTTCGAGCATGAACTTGGTTTCCTCACGCAACCCTGTTGAGGAGTTGGTGAACCTTGAAATCCAAGAGGGCACTCACATTTGGTATTATGACTCATTCTCGAACAAATAGCATTAGGGCCGCAAGCTCTAGTTGACAAGCATGGATTTATACACCTGTTATTTACACACGCCTCCTCGCTAGGACAGTCTTCTTGACTTCTGCAACCTATCAAACATTGCCCTCCTACACAAGCTTGCCCTATACCACATTGAGTATGCTTAGTGCACTGTGTAATACAGAAATTTTTTGCACATGCTTCTCCTGGGTCACATTGACTTGAATTTTTGCAGGCTGTGAAGCACTGACCATTAGAACAAACGTCACCATTGCAATCCAGTTCACTTGAACAAACCAGTAACTTTTTCTTGCATGCATTGCCTTTTATATTTTCATATCCATCAGGACATACGCAAATTGCTTTTCTATTAACTACTTTGCATAGTGAGTTGATACCACAGGCACCATCACAAGGATTAACACAACGACGGTCAACACATGTGGTTTCCAACGGGCAGTCATCATCACCTTTTACGCATTCGTCTTGTCTTCTGCAACCCCCATTCAAATCTTCCACATGACCTGTTGGACATCTGCATACGTATGATGAATGTCTCGGCTCGCAAATAGCTGTAGAATGGCACGGATTGGGATTGCAAGCTTCAATCTTTCTGCAGTTAACATCTGGTATGGGGTCGGGCTTATAACCATTGGGGCATTGACAACTTGCTTTATGATGTTCAGCTATGCAGACAGCATTCTCGCCACATGAGTCTTCTACACAAGCGTTAATGCATGTGTGTGTCATACGGTTACATAATTCATGTGTAAGACAGTCCGCATTATAAATGCAAGGCACAGATTGACATCCTTTTTCTAAATCATTTGGGTTTCCGGTAAACGGACCTGATGGACACTGACATTTTGCTATGTGGTTGTTAGTAACACAAACAGCATTAGGACCACAGATAACTTGTTGACATGCAGAAATACATTTTTTAACGTCGCCTACATGTTTACACACTTCATTTTCCCTACATTGTACATCATCTGAGCATTGATTTTTGTTAATGGCTATACAGCCGTCACGATCATTTGGATTTCCTCCAAAGCCAACCAGACACTCGCATTGACTTTTGTGATTTTTTGTTATACACTTTGAATTTTGCGGACAGGTGAATAGCAAACAACTGTCTTCACATTTATTAACTCCAAGAACATCTTTTTCACAAGATCTATTGTCATCGCAATCGTCGTCAGAATTGCAATTTGGAGTTGAGGGTTGTTCACAATTAGAATTAACAGGATTCCAAAGAAAACCATCTTTACATTCGCAGCGTGGATTACTTTCTACAACTCGGCAAACTTCATTAGCACTACAAGCTATTGTTGAGCATAGATCGAAACATCGCTTCACGGTGCCATCTACTGAAATACAAACCTGAGGTTCGTTACAATCACTGTTTATATTACATTCTGTCTCAGGGGGTTCTTCAAGTAAATGGCAACCTGTTTTTACATCCGTAGGTTTTCCAATATATCCTTCTGCACATATACAATAGGCTTGGTGGCTAGCTCCAATACAAAGAGAATTTGGCCCGCACTGTAGTTTACTGCATGAATCTACGCACTTTCGAACATTTTTAGCCACTTGGAAACATATTTCTGAATCTTTGCAGTCTCCATCTACCATACATTTATTGTCAGGGACGCATCCTCTATGTAAATCATTAGGATTACCACTATGCCCCGGAAGACAATGACAGCTACCTTCTTCACAGATAGATTTAGGACCGCACAACATTGAACGACAAACATCAACACATTTTGATTTTTCACAGATATAGCCTTCAGGGCATGTAGCGTTACGAGAACATGTACAAATGGTGCCATCGGCGCATTTAGAAATGGAAACTTGTGAACATAATTCGTAAGGATTTCCCACATATCGGCTTTTGCATATACAACTGAAACTTCCCGGTGTGTTTATACATATGGCATTTTCCCCACACGGTTTACTACTACATTCATCTATATCTGTACATTGTATATTAGGATTTCCTATATAGCCTGGGGGACACAAACATTCAACATGAGATCTTGTTTGTTGACAAACTGCATTGCGGCCACAAGAGGCTTTAGCACATGTTATTTGTTTTCGCGGTAAACACGTTTTATATGGATTTCCAGTAAGGCCTTTGTTACATTTGCAAGCATTATTTTGCCCGTAGACACAATGTGCGTTTTGCCCACATCCAGGTTCACAAGATGGTGGAGAAATAGCTGTAAACCAATAACAATTTGACATTACATTTTACTTTACAAGGTAGTAATTATATTTTAAACTTAATTAAATATTTCGTTACTCACGTGGCATGCACAGTAAATCAGGATTTCCGACGAAGAATGCGTTACAAACACATTTTCCGCTCTGTTGATCACATGAAGCTCCAACGCCACAGACCACACCATCACAGCGCTGTCGGCAACGGCCAGCCACACACATCAATGGCTGCTCACAAGGCACGCCAGACCCGCAAGTATCTCTTCTGCATGCTCCTCCGGGGAACGGATTTCCTACCATTCCTTCGGGACAAACGCATGTAGGTCCGGTCTTTGATATTATACACTGAGCGCCAGATGCACATGAATATGTATCACATCCTAAAAACATACATCGGATATTAATTCGTCAATAATTAAATGATAAGAAAATATAACCGACCAGGTTTTATAGTGCTTACCGGAAACACATTTACCCCCTTCAGGTTTAGTGTACCCAGGACTACAGCGACACCAAGCCGCATGATTGTCTACTTCACAGAAGGCATTCAGTCCACAAGAAACAGTGGTACAAGGAGACAGGCAAGTCCTATTCAAACATGCGAGGGTATTGGGGCATTCATCATCTGCACTGCATAAATGGCGTTCCGCTGGTATTTCTTTGGCTGCACCTAGAAAACAAATATACGATTAGAATTAAAAAAAAAATGAAAACCAACACAACAAAACAGGTTGTTAACTGATACTGATAATTGTAAAACTTACATCCGCTTTTGTAGGGATCACCAGCCATGTTTAGAGGACACTCACAGCGATAACCACCTTTCTGGTCGTGACAAATTGCACCAAAAGCACACGGTGCACTATGACATTCATTCATATTAGTACATCCCGTGTACGGATCACCTTCAAAACCTGTCAGACACATGCATCGAGGTGGATCGCTTGGTGTACATTTAGAGTTTATTCCGCATGTAAATCTTTCACATGGACTTTTACATTTCTGTCCATCTGTGACGTCTAAATAAAATGGCGGTGGACACACGCATTGGCCAGGTTGAATACATTTCTCATTAGGGAAGCAATCCGAATCACTTATGCATCGCTTTTGATTTAATGTGCAATGTCCGGAAATTGAATCTTGACTATAACCAATAGGACATTTACAGGTGAAAGAGCCGATGGTGTTTACACATTCTGCACCAAATCCGCATGCTGATTGTCCAGATGTGCACTCGTTTATGTCATCACAAGACCCTTCAGTTGTTTGTGAGAAACCAACTGGACAAGCGCAATAGCTTACTCCGTCTGAAATTACGATACACTCTGCACCTTTTCCACATTTATTATCTTTTGTGCATCCGGAGAGAACACAATTACCATCTACTACTTTGTATGGTGGTTGGCACTGGCAGGTTATATCGTTGCATACTTCACAGAGCGTATATGGATTTCCACTGTATTCTGCCGGACATTTGCATTCGTAGCTACCTGGTAAATTCTTGCAAATGGCATTTAAACCACACGGTGAGCGACCGTGTTGGGTACATTCGTTAATATCTTCACATAATCCTGTTTCCTTGCTACGTGAAAATCCTTGTGTACAGACGCAAACATTTTCTCCATCATGTAAAATACATTGTTCACCTTGAGGACATGGATTAATGCTGCTACATTCAATCGGCATATTACCGGGAATACAGCCGTCAACATACGGATCGCCGCTGAAGGTACCAGGACATTCACACAGAAAACGTCCGGGAAGATTTTTGCAAACCGCTCCAGTACCACAAGGATTATCAATACATTCATTAATATCTTGGCAACCAGTTGGAGATGATGGGTCACCAACAAAACCGCTTCTACATGTACATTGTGCAATCTGATCATTTAATAGACACTCTGAATTACTTCCACATCGCAAAGCTTCACAAGGATCTGTAAAAGATTAACATAATTATTTAATTATGAGTCTTAGTTAAAAAATTATTGTATTAGGAATATAGTATTGTTAAATAACTTACGTCGGCATTCATTCCCAACATTTGGCTCTGGGCACAAACATCTTGTATTAGGGTCACATACTGCGTTACCAGGGCAATCGTTATCGGTTCTACATGTAAGTATTTCAACGCAGCGTACCCTGGGGTCAGGATCTGGTATAGTACCTTCTGGACATTCACAAGTATAGGATCCGTCTCGATTTATGCAATCTGCTCCGACTCCACAAGCACTATCAATTTGGCACTCGTCAATATCTGTGCACTGTTTGTAAGCATCGCCGGTATATCCTTCAGGGCATTGACAAATGAAACTTCCTAGTGTGTTACTGCAACGCGCATTGTTGCCGCAGTGACCGACAGGGCCGACTGGTGTATCACACTCATTGACATCTACACAACCTGCCGCTATATCGGTCGGATCAAATGTCCAGCCATCGTCGCATACACAATATGCTTCTATTCCATCCGGCTTACAATAAGCATGTTCGCTGCATTTCACATCCTCACATGGAGCTCGACAAGCAACACGTGGAGGAGCACCGACAAATCCGTTAGCACATTCGCAATTAAATCCGCCTGGCGTATTTATACACAGTGAATTTCCTCCACATATAGAAGAATTTTTAGCACATTCGTCAACATCAATACAAATTGACCCGCGAGCGTCGAAGCCTTCTTTGCAAAAACATTGATTTTCTATGCATTCTGCATTATTGGTACAATCGAAGTTTGATTTACACAACGTGTTAACGTCCACCTGAAAGTTAAAAGTTCGTATAAACTAAAACAGACTTAAATCACCAACGCAAAGAATTGATCATCAACATTACCTGTTCGCAAGCAACTTGTGGATCTGGTTGGGCTCTATAACCTTGTGGACAGACGCAATTGTATCCCGGCGCTGCGTTCTCGCAGGTAGCGTGGGTGCCGCAGGGATGTTCAAGCGTTTCGCACTCGTCGATGTCGCGACAGCCGCCTGCCACTCGCGCGTCTCCCGTGTATTCTTGCTTGCATGTGCACACGAAGCTGCCGAGGGTGTTGGTACACAGAGCGTGTTCACTGCACACTGCTTTGCTATTCTTACATTCATCCACGTCTGGTGTAACAAACAACGCAACCTAAAATTACATCTGCCAGGTGCGCGATCACCCATTTTTAAACATACGCACGCAGTAGGTACGCCGACAGCCACTACGAAGAGGAAGTGATAGAGACATAGACAACACAGAAGGCGACAGAGAAAACGACGAGAGACAAGAAGAAAATACTGTAGAGAATGATATTGTAAGAACGTTACACATTCTTCGATGCACTGGAACAAAAAATGAGCCCGGTCGTCGTAAAAGTATAATGTTGCAAACGACACGGATACGGAGACTCACTGAAAAGTTTGATTTTCTATTTAAATATTTCGAATGTTATAACCGCTCGAATTAGTAAAAGCGTGAAGCTACCGAGCGTCCAAGTCCGGTAGTTTTCAGCTCGTTTCGTTAAACGCGAATAGGTTAAAGTGTCACAAAGCGTTAGACCACAGAAAATGAAAACATGTTAGAGTTAGGTCACACCTACTGGCGTTTTAGATAAAAGCTTACCAGTGCACTGCACGTCTGGGTTGCCTTCGAAACCTGGTGGGCACAGACAGCGATAAGCGCCTGGTAGATTCTCGCAAAGTGCGGCAATCCCACAATTAGCGTGTGCACATTCGTCCTGGTCGCGGCAGCCGACGCGCGGGTCGCCTTCGTAGCCGGGCGGGCAGCTGCACTCGTAGCCGCCTTCCACGTTGCGACAAACTGCTCCGGGGCCGCAGCTCTCCTCGCTCGCGCACTCATCGATATCAACGCACTACATACGAAATGAAATAATTATATTTTAGGTGCACATGTCAAAATAAATTGTAAAGTTAAAGGTATTAGTTAAAAATGTACTTAAATACCCTTATAACCGCAGACATGACTGCCGCGTAAGATATTGTAAAAAAAATAAAGTGCCAAATGGTAAAAATATCGTGATTAACGATATGTATTATTATCTCATTAAAAAACCACTTACGCCATCGAATGCATTTCCGGTATAACCAGACTGGCACGCACATGTGTAGTTTCCTGGATAGTTTTGGCACACAGCGTTCACTCCACAAGCACCAGGTCGTCGACATTCGTCAATATCTATAATATTCCATTAAAAATTAGTGAATGTGTTGGCAACCGCGTCCAATGTAACAATTTGACTTCGTTAGATATAGGACGGACGTGGCGCACAATATTTAGAGATTTACCATGTTATTTTAAGACCACAGATTTCGTATGTCTTCCCGAAATCTATAAGTATAGAACACTTTACTTTAAAAAAAACATTACTATTATTTTCAAAATCTTTGAATCATTGGTAAAGTTATAAAAAATAAAATAAGGACCCTCACAACAAGTCCTTTCATTTGATTTGTCACACTGCGCACTGTATAGTTTGAAATATAAAAAATACAAATTTACCCTAAAAAAGTGACCCCCACATTCATTACGTTACATGTCTGCTTCGGGATAGAGAAATTCATTGTATACAAAATTTCAACCTAATCGGTCTTCTTTTTCGTGTGGTTACTGACTAACCTGGTCCTTCACCGAAGCAAATGATTATTATACAATAAGCACATGAATCCACAAAGTCAGAGGTGCGTGCCTTAGGTTCGAAATTGAGACCTAGACTTGGCAGTCCAACGATCACAACACGAGGCTATCAATGCTGTTGCAAAGAACAGAAGGCCTAATCGGTCCAGTAGATTCGGAGCAAATTGGCTGTGACAGATGTCCGTGACAGACAGACACACTAGTGATCCTATAAGGGTTCCGTTTTTTCATTTAGACGTAGGGAACCCTAAAAACTAGCTAACTATAAACGAAATAAACTATAAACAGCACTGATTATGACGGGAGCGCCTGAGTGATTATATACTCGCCCGCTCACACTGGTGTTTCAAGGGTACTAGCTACTAAATTCAACTGAAGCGGTGGCGGCGGCAGGTGTCCAAGCATCGGCCGGCGAGCGCGCGAACTCAAAAGGCGGCGTCGCTATCGCGTACCAAGCATGCATAAAAGGCAAGCTAGTTTACTAAGGTTCTGTGGTGGCGTGCGAGGTTGCCATTTCGCTTCGCGCGTTATTTGGAACTTAAATCTAACATTTATATTTTAATGAATCGAGTGATTGCCTACAGACTTTGACCGCTTTTATTTCATAGCAGTGACGGCTTTCGTTCTTCGGGTTCTCACGTGCGGTTGACCGTACCCATTTTAAGCGTTCACTAACAAACGATACGACTCGTGCATCGTGGATTTTGTGCATAAGTGCATTCCATGTAAAATTTAGCTTTATGAAGTACCTCTGCACTCTTCTTCGCCGTCGCCCTCGAAACCTCGATTACATTTGCAAATGAAATGAGCTGGCAGGTTACAACACTCTGCATTTGCAACGCATCGTGAAGATACTGCTGGATCCTCGCACTCATTTATATCTGCAAATAAAGTCATGTTTTATTCGCCCAATTTGACATACCTTTTGGTTTTGGTTGAGAAGAGCAAAAATTTGACGATGATGAGGGTTTGTCACTGTTAACTAATGAATTCACTATGATAAGTTCGTTACCTCTGCAAGTGAAACCGTCGCCTTCGTAGCCTGGGAAACACGAACATTGGAAACTACCGACCGTGTTCGTACAGTGAGCAAAAACATCGCATGGTCTTTCTTTGCATTCATTTACATCTAAAAGCAGACAACAGGAAAGTAAAGTACACGTTTACTGCAGACACAAACATAATTATAATTATTATAACAACAGCTCATACCTGGTTCCTGGCAGTTGCAGCCACCGAAACCATCATTACAATGGCACACCCCGTTTAGACAACGACCATTTATACATTGGGCGCCATCTTCTTTGGTACAATCATCTACAACATTAAATTATTAATTACAAAATAGTTTTTGAACGACTAACAATGGAAACCAATGGCTTCGTTTATTTGCTCTGGACTCACCTGTACATTTCAACTCTTTCTCTAGTTCGTCGGATCCCTTATAGCAATCCTTGACACCGTCGCATAACTTTGATAATTCATATAATTGTAATATTTGTGTCGATTCGTTTACTTGACAGCCAAAATAGCCGTCTTCTAAATTTAAGAAAAATACTTCTCGTTTTATTCCTAATCCTATTCCATATTGGCTTTGTGTCGCTACCTGTGAAAGACAGATTACATACTTCGACAATAATTCAATAAGAGAGTTAGTCAGAACTGACTGGGTATTATCAAAACAATCAATATATTAATTATATGCTATTACTCACATTTGTCGTTGTGACTAAGAGCGTCCAAACCACGAGCGGTAAGGTGTCTATATACATTGTCTCTGAAACAAAAGAAATTATCATTAGGAATTATAAAATTACTACTACGCACATTTTACATGATATACATATTATATAAAAAAGATTTCAATTTAGATCAGACACCTAGCTACTGCCTACAAGGTCCAGAAATAGGAATTTCCTTATGACTGTGTCCAAAAGCTACCTGACTTAAGGCTCTTCAAGCGGTGTAAACTCGTAGCTCTATATTACATCATTTGGACATTACATAACATTGTAAATGTTTACCCAAATCCTGCATGTCGGAGACCTCGTGTGATAAGTACGGATCGGATATTCGGATGCATATTTACCTAAACTTGAGGCGTTGGCTATTATGGAATGCCCTTCTGTATCGAAAAAATCCCGGGAATCCGGGATCGACAAATTTTGAGTTCTGATTATAGAATCAAATGTATATTTAGGTACTTACGTTCAGGTGATGGCTAATATGGAATGTACTTTTGTATCGATCGTAAAAGCCTCGCGATTCTCTCGGAATTTATAAAATTACTTTTTGACTATAGAAATGCTAGCCAACGTTGCAAAGTAGATTGCTAATAAATAGGCATAGCACATAGCGACAAACAACGCGGTGCATTGCGTTTCGTTAAAAAAAATTACGTTACAGTATATTCATTTTTATGTTAACACCACGAAAGTAACCTTTATAAGAGGGTCAATAAGTTGTTTCCATGCCATGTATCTGATAAGTAGTGCATTCCCGGCTTTTCCGGAAATCCAGGAAAAAATAAGAAGCCGCTTCCACAATTTCTAAGCCAAAAATTAACTTTAGGTATATGCAATATGCATCCCATTATTCGATCTCTGGTGATAAGACAAGATGATTAACTTCTATGAAAGATCTCATATTTAATTATCATTAATATAAAATACAGTCGGATTGACATAAAGCTTCAGCTTAATGTATCATTATGATTATTATTGAAAGAAGAGACAATAAGAGCAATTAACACACAAAAGATGGACAAAGCCCCTGGATCGGATCAAATAACAAATGAACTACTAAAATCGACCATACCAGTGATTGCTCCTATATTGACAGACATATTTAACGAAATTATAGAGACCGAAATTATTCCTACTGACTGGACTAAATCGATAATAATATTGTTACATAAAAAAGGAGATAAAGCTGAGATCGGGAACTATCGACCCATTAGTTTAATGTCTAATGTCTACAAAGTTTTTTCCAAAATATTATTATCTCGAATTGCCATTGTACTCGACGAAAACCAACCAAAAGAGCAAGCTGGTTTCCGTAGTAAATTTTCAACCATAGATCACATACATGTTCTTAGACAAGTTTTACAAAAATATAAGGAGTACAACAAAACTTATTATCTAGGGTTCGTTGATTTTAACAAAGCATTCGATTCCTTAGAACACGAATATATCTGGAAAGCGCTGCATAGTCAAGGAATACAAGGAAAGTACATACGATTACTGAAGAACATATACTCGAGTAGTACTGCACAAATCAGACTGGAAACAACGGGCGAGGAATTCCCTATAGAGAGAGGCGTCCGGCAAGGGGACCCTATTTCACCTAAGTTATTCACAGCAGTTCTCGAGATGATATTCAGGAATTTAGAATGGAATGAAAATGGACTCAACATAAATGGCGAAACTCTAAACCATCTACGCTTTGCAGACGATCTGGTTCTGTTTTCTGAGTGCCCAAAAAAACTGGAACAAATGCTTCAGCAATTATCAGATCAAAGTGCGAAAGCAGGGCTGTCAATGAACACGACAAAGACCAAAGTTATGACTAATTCCTCCCAGATCAGTATCACAGTTAATAGGGAATCAATAGACTACGTAGAAGAATACATTTACCTAGGACAGCTAATTTCTACAACGGATTCTATGCATAAAGAAATTGATAGAAGGATAGCCAACACTTGGAAGAGATTTTGGTCCCTTAGCGAAGTGATGAAGAATAGAGACATGCCAATTAAAGACAAAAGGAAAATTTACAACATATGTATTCTGCCGTGCTTGACTTATGGTTGCCAAACATGGGCTTTAACGGGCCAACTAATGCGGAAAATAAACGTCTGCCAAAATAGCATAGAAAGAAGTGTAATTGGAGTCAAGAGAAGGGACAAAGTAAGATTAAAAGAAATAAAAAGTATAACCAAGTTTAAAGATGCGGAAAAATTATGTAAAACACACAAATGGCGATGGACTGGACACATGTTAAGAGAGGAAAAAGGGAAATGGACCAAATTAATAACAGAGTGGTACCCAAGGGATGGAAAAAGGAGCAAAGGACGACAAGCGAAACGTTGGGAAGACGACGTCAAAAGAGTAGCTGGTCCAGAGTGGATTCAGAGGGCGAGAGACAGAGAGAGATGGAAATCTTTAGAGGAGGCCTTTGTCGAAGGACAAGCTGTATAGGAAATAAATAAGTACACCGAACGTCGATATTTAAGAAAAGTTTAGTAGGTATAATATAACATAAAATCATTTTAGAAACTTTGTAGAACCAGCAATAAAGGCTTATTTTATTTTATTTTATTTTATTTATTTTTAATATAAAATACAGTCGGATTGACATAAAGCTTCAGCTTAATGTATCATTATGATTATCGATACTGACGAGTCAAATACCCAAAAAACAGACCAAACCCTGCACAATCAATGCCTCCAGAGCGTTGTGGAGGCTTCCATCCTTCTGCAGCGCGTCAGGTATGTTCGCTAATGTGCACACCGACAATTATTTACCGATCAAGCGCGAGTTTTTTTTTTTGAAAAGCAAATATGTACCTATTTCTTGGACGCAACACTCATGATACGATTCATAACAAAATAACGCTAAAGTTCCAAATACCTATAAAAAATATAAGGAAATAATATAAATAAGGCACCATTCATGTTCCTGTTAGTTGATTCGGAATGGCCACATTGATACAAAATGTTGTATGTTATCCAAGGGCGTCGCAAAGGGGGGGGCAAATGAGGCAGCTATCCCCTTAGAGGTTTCTTTTATTTCTGTCATACATTTTAATGTAAAGATAAGCATAACTATAAAGCCAATTTTGTTTATTTGGACGACTTTTATTAGGTTTTTAAAGTTTCATATCTCCTAAATGGGGTCTTATCCGGAGTCCGGGGACATAATATTCGCATCTATGTGTTGATGATAGGCCCAGTGATAATATACGTATTAGGTTTCAGCTCTAGAGTTCTGAATAATTTTGGGTAAAACGACCCGAAAAGTCCGGTTCCAATCCATAAACTGACTGACTAAACATAAATTATTATTTATCTTAGTTCCTATCGGGACTACCGAGTTGAAACTGATTTGTCGAAAATCAAATCAAAAAATGACTGTACCTACAAATCATACTTTTCCCATCCTCCATACATATAACAACTTGCCCCCCTGAGCCATCGGCTGGCGACGCCCTTGATGTTATCTATCTTCATTTTTATTTCAATACAAAAAATCTTATACAGGGTGGCAGGGACATCGACGCGAAGCCGGTTACCGTACATGATTCTGAACCCCCTGCGTTGAAATTTTTCATCGGTTATTTTTTTTTAAACAGGTGTTGCATAGAAAAGTGCAATACCTACGCGGTCAAAATGTATGGTACAGCTGATTATTTTTTTAATAACCGATGAAATATTTCAACGCAGGGGGGTTCAGAATCATGACCTGAATCCATGGTAACCGGCTTTGCGTCGATGTCCCTGCCACCCTGTATACTTAGTGAAAATCTTAAAATTCGCTCATAGACAACGCACAGCCTTAACCACTGGGTTAAGAATTAAGAAGCATGAAATTTTGCACAAGAGTTCCTTATAAGTACAACGAAGGTGATCATTACGAAAGGATTTTTTAAAGTTCATTCCCTGGGGTTAAATAAGGTATTAAAGTTTGAATGGAAGTTCGTCATTTTTGATGTTAGGCAATCCCATCGGGCACGCTGCTTGTACGTTTATATCTAAGACAAGGTCCCACAAAGTTATTTTTACAGTGAGCTCGCTTGAGATAATACCTAAATCCAATTCACGTCACACTTCGTACGACGCGTGATCTTTGAAAGGGAAAGTTATTTCGAACACTTTCATGGATAAGAATAATTATTATTTACATTATTACTTTAGTTATGTTTTAAATCATTAGATAACCGGACAAATTAATCTCATTTAGGTCTGATTTTTAATAGTCAAATAAGTGCATTATTTATGAAGAAAGAAAATATAAAGATTTATTATTATTGTTACATTATCAGTTACATAACTGAACTCTACTTTTCCACAGAACATATTTCATCTTCTCTTTTGACTTAGTTTGGTCTGAAACTCGTTGAATTAAATACCTTTTATCGGGAATCCTAGATCATACTTATATATTAAAGTATTCGATCGGAAAATAAAACTATCAAATAAAGAGGTATTACTTCAAATCAGAAAATTCTCTAGCACGAGTAGCATATCGAAGTAAAGAAATCGTCATTCATGTCAACCGTTCAATGTTCGACGTTCAACTCAATAAACCTGTTCGTACAGAAAACGCTCTCGATCTTGTATTACAAATGTTGTTTTATTTCATGCGGAGGTAACTACGGTATTTTACAACCCTACTTGGATTTAGTATCAACAGAAAACTGAAAACTCTGTTGATTTTATTACGTATACAACAAGATTACACAAAGTCTAAATACATAGTACGTTAACTGTGTAGATTATAAATTAAAATGTTATACCTGTGTACTCAAATCTCATGTTTTCTAAACAAAGATATTAGATATTGAGTAGTAAGCAATGTGATAGTAGTACCATTAGAGTAAGTTTTCGTTTAATAACAGCCGCGACAAAGGCGAAGGCTGCGGCGCGAGGTCATATAACTGTGTGAGCGGTATATTGTCGTTTACCTACTTGTCTGTACCGCACCGACAAATAATATAAGTTCAGTATATACATTGTACGTACTGTGAGTAATTTGGCGCTTGTGTTAACGATGCTGCGTGTTTAACTGGTTGCATGCCGATTTACGAGTGCGTTTGCACTTCACCTAAGCACAGACCTCACCGCAAATGTCGTTGTGCCAGTTGTCACAGCCGCTGCACTCGTCATTTACACGCACATTATTATTTGTACTTGGTGATAAAAACAATAATTGCCACTTTGAAAGTGAACGCATTAGGCACGAACTGAACATATGTTACCTTTACACAAGTTTACAAAACATATTCTATTATAAAAAGCACCTATTTTATTTGGTAGACGAAGTGCATTCAGTCAGTATTTATTCATTAATATCTATTCAAAGCAATGAAAGTTCTGAAAAATTTGGTGCTGAATATCTTCTACACACCATAGCAGTAGATGCTGCCTGTTATTTGAAGGTAGGTCAGGTGATGAATGAATGAATAATTAAGTAAGCACAAAGTTGTTTATTATCATACGTTTATGTAACAAGGATATCGATGTTTATAACAAAAGGAATGATGACAAGGCTTCTTAGATGGTGTCACAAATTACCTGCAAACCATTATTACGCACTAAGGCCAAACGAGGCACTAAGATAAAACACCTAATATTGTTTTCAATAATCGTTACCCTTGACACCTTAAAGTACTCGTAACAAACGCTTATATTTTATTATGGACAGAAATTAACTATAAAATCTAGTCGTCAGAACTTAATTCTGTTCAGAACGTGTAGGTAGGTGGACATTTATAGGTACAGGTACCTTGAAGTATAGTTAATCTCATCATCTTTTTGCCCTTAACCCAATTCAGGTATTTGTGGTCAGCGCAGGACATGTTATTCTTCCATACATCTCTACAAGATGTCACACCTCCTTTCTTGCCATATCATCTAGTTAGAATGACTTATTATAAATTAATAATCTAACTACATTAAATCGTATTAATTTAAAATAGACACCCATGCCATATTTTCAAATAATCTACTACTGCTGCTACTAAATAACGACTATTTACAAAACTTATGCATTTAGGTGCATGCAATAGAACAGAATTTTAAGTGCTACGAGCGTTACGAAATTTTTCACTAATAATTAAGTGTTGTTCTTTTTATTCAGTTGTTATGCTTGTCGCAAGTCTTCGTCACATCCAAATAACGTGGGGTTGCTTTAAAAAGGTCTTCCTACAAAAGGGGGTATTTTTTAACACTTTTGTGATACATTAATCAGTTTACGAAAATAGTCAGCTTTCAAATTGTTGACTTAAAGTCAACATTTTCCTGCCCCCAGCAATATCCAAGTACAGTAGCAGCATTTACTTAAACGGAAAACTATCGAAGCTTAAATAGGCTCTACGTTATGTAAGTATGAGTAATAGGTTTCGACAACACTATACAGAACAATTTAAATTTACAGCAAAAAATTACATTTAAAATGTATTTAACATTTAACCTTCTTGGCTAAAATGTACGTACGTATTCACAAGAATTCACAAGTTTTTTGAACTTATATTTATAATATGAAATTGTGTACAATAATAATAATCAAATGGAGTGTCGACTAGGCCTCTGTTGGGCTTATCCGACATGAGCGTACCCATAGGAGGACGTAGGACTTATTTAACATTCTGCTCAAACAGAGCGAAGTGTATATGAATAACAAGTCTTGTCATAGGCGGAAGCTTTAGTGATTGATATTTAAATAAATTAAAAATATAATTGAGATCGCAGGAATACTAGAACCTTTTTTAATTTTGATAAAATTTCTCTTTCATACCTATCATAACTTTCACATTTATATTTGTTATTTTACATTTTTTATACTGGTCAAAAATAAAGTCTCCTACTTGGAAACTAACTGGATAAAGCAATAAACCATAGCATTTATTCTTTCTAACCTTACATTGGATGTATTAGAACATGAAGAACACAAAATATTTCATTTTATGACGGAACCTTGGTAGGGAACTAAAATAGCAGCATGCATTTATGCAAATCCATTATACAAGATGGCCGTGAAACGAGGTCCAAAGCAAAATTTTTGAACCCACAGTGGGTTCAAAAAGTTTCCAAGGACTTCCCGAAAAACCCCCATGTATGTTCAGCAATTATATTTATAGTTAAGGAGCTAGCGGGTTTTTAATATTTTTAGTGTCACTTGACATCAGACTTTATTATTTTTCTCTCTCTGCCGCATTTTTTATATATTTTTTTTTAATTATAAATCCTTCAGATAACTGAAGGATTTATAATAAAAATACTATCTGTCTAAACATCACCCAAAGTGACTAAAACTTAGCTCAAAGGGAAAATTATTGCTCGACAAGATTCATTCTAGATTTCCAGTCTTTAAAAAAGAAAAATGAATGGGTGGTAATGACCCCAAAGTACTTTTAAAAACTGACACGGACCCTCTGCTTTCCAAAGCAATACAAATAAAAAGTACTTTTAGGGACTTTGGAGAAATTGGAGTTCAAACATAGTAGGTAAAGCGAAAAACACAATGTTTTCATACTTGGTAGGACTAAAAGTATTGTATGTGTTTCCGCTTGGAGTAACCGATTTTTGACATGTACTTCCTTACATCCGATTAACCCGATTAAGCTAATTTCCTTTTTTGCCTTTTCATTAAAATAATAAATGATACTCTTTATGTATCAGGTATATTTTAATCACCAACCAAGAGAGCAAACGTGTTAATGAAAGTGAAAAAAGTAGTTAACCAATAAGTATCGATAATTCAGCACATTCATCAAAGCACGTCCGCCGCCATAGGCGCACGCTCATACCTTACGTCATGAACGAAGTTGCAAGCCGCCATCGCGCCATGTGGGTTCGCGTGTACGAATGTGGTATCAAATCGGGCGTAAAATGCGTCCGCGAGCCCGAGCGCGGCGCTTGCGCCATTCACTTTCACGTCGCGCTCGCTGCCACTGCGTACTTCGCTCGTACCTACTGAAAGTGGGCTGAGAGCGAACAATGCCTTTACGCAGTTTCTCTCCTCAAACAATTCCATATCTGATTCCAGTTGCATCTTGTCAACTTCACTCGTTAATGTTGAACTGAGTGGCACGTTATTTCTACATACCGTCGAAGTCCCGTAGGCTTTACCTACGAGATTTATTCATCTATTTACGGGTTATTTTAACTGCTACGCCATAATTTCGCGGAACAATTTTTCAACCAAATTACGTTAGTCCTATTAATATTTAGCTGTACAATGGCTATATTATTCCTCCAATTTCAATAAATAGATGGTAAACAATATGCTTATTATTTTATATTTTGACAAACAATTTCGTTGATTAATTCTACTTTTAAGCACTATTACCTCTACTACAACCTCAGATAATTTAGGTTGTTAATTGAAAAACCTGATTGTTTTTGTTTAACGAACAATGTCTTATGAGTTTATGAGTGATTGTGCTGTAGTAGTACTGTACTATAACTAAGGTATCTAAGATGATGCATGGCAGTGATGGCTGTGTTCCGTTTCTCACAGAATTCACACCACCATTCTATTTATTTCCCACTTATTAATTACTTTCTCAACCAAATTGCGGCCAATGCGTATCATGTTGTTTTACTCATATTAAAAATAATTCCTTATGAAAATGCAAATAACATAATTTATTAATTATGTTATTTTTATTAGTGTGCAGTTCAAGCATAAAAACATATTTTTGCGGATTGCTGTGGCGGCACAATGCTAACTACCCTTTTTTGCCAAGTAAATAATTATCTACGTATCTAAATTGTTTACTTCTATAGTTCTACGTTTATTAACATAATGCCTTAACATCTCTGTTGTTTTATTACCTTAATTAAACCATACACATCTGATGAAGGAAGGTCAGAAATATAAGTTGTTCCTTTGAACCTTAAGCAATCATCGTTACTTATAAAGACGTGATCAAGAACAATCGTGCAAGCGTATCGTAAGGCGCCTCGCAACACTCGCAGCTATGCCCGTCGTTGTAGTGAATGTGTTCTGCTTAGATCTCGATAGCTCAGCACAAAATTGCATTGGTATTATCGATAATAATCGATTGGAGTGAGTGGTGCGCGTATCATTGTGAACGGTACCAGTAGTAACACTAGCGGTACAATCCATCTGTTCCAACAGCAATAGCGGAATTATGTACAAGTTTACATTGTTTATTGGCCACACATTCACGTCACGCCTTACTCATTACTCATACAGGTACGTATTACCTATCTATTTATTCACTTTTCAGACACATACGTAATAATTAGGAATTCGTAACATTGTGTCCTCACTTCCTCAGTAATAATTTTACATAGACTCGTAAAGAATTGACAACCCGGATCCGGGTCAGACCAGAAATGTAAATAGCAATTATTTGGCATTGTTCCGTCAAAACATACGTAGATTTTTAGTATCGATTTTGCATAGCATTTATTCTTCCTCCACGACCTTGGGCAATTCATACTCTTCAACAAGATCTGTGATTATTTTAGGCCCCGACATTATTAGACGTGACTGCACTGCGTATCGATAGCATCTAGTAAAGGAGAAAGAGCGGTTAGGCCGAGACCATCAAGTTCCGGTGACGCGGACGGCCGGCGGCGGCGACCGCGCGGCGACCGGCAACCGCGTCAGGAATACTAAACGAGCCTCACTGACAGAGCCCGAGGGACGGACAAATGGAGCGACCGCTTACAAAGCCACATTATAGTACCAGAATCACTCGAGCAGTCACGCTTGTTCCGTGTTGGATTAGTTTCCAATATAAGACAGTTTTTCTATAAAAATGTATCGCGAGGGATTCATCGGTTACCATATTGACAACAGGGTGGCAGGGACATTGACGTGCAAACTGTAACCAGCTGAATTCACAGCAAATGATTCTAGACTCTACCACAGAAATTTTGAGTCGATTATCAACAAATAAAAACAGCTGTTTTATAGAACATACCTACGTGGTCAACATTTATGGAACGGGAACGGCTAATATTTTTTTTAATAACCGACGTAAAATTGCAATGCCCCCTGCGTTGATGATGCTGATTCAGAATCAAGTACTGAATCTATGGTAACAGGTTGTATGTAGTATGAGAGAGGCTTTTCAATACAATATCTGCATAATACATGTATTGAAACTGATTTAAATCGATCGTTATTTTAGGCTCTAGTGTATAATGTATTATCATTAATGATTCTGAAATCCCGGAAATCAAAAGCTTATATTCAACTTTAGATGGCATTGGCCACATACCTACACTATAAATATATAATTAAGTAATTTGCATACATCTACTAGCAACTTTATATAATTATACAGATATTCTTGGTGATTCAGTAGATATGTTAACAATGTCTCATTACATTATCTTCATTTACATAACGAATTTTTGCATAAGCTCGGCCCACACCAGCTGTATCATTGATAACCATCCCGGATGGATCATCGTCATCATTGTCACATGGATACATTGTAAATAGGCCCTTTTTTTTATCTTAAATTCTTAGAATGGGTGCTGAGAGTTAAAAAAAAATTGCTTCCAAAATAGCTATCTCCGCGACTGCGAAGCGAGCACATCGACGTAGTCTCTGCAGTCAAACTTTACGTAAATAATCACAAAAAACAGCACAGACACAATAAGCAGGTTCATGTCAAACCATGTTCAAATATTCCCGTCATTAATAGCCAGCGTCAGGTTAGTATCGCCTCGACAGATTGCCAACGCCAGTCAGATCGTTATCTATAATTATATGGGACCAACTGTCGTTCAACTTTTACGGAAAGATCCAGTCGGATTGCCAGGAAACTCTTTATTTTTTATAAATTGGAATCCTGCACTACTTGATACTATAATTCAGAAAAGCCATGTATTTTATCTTATTGTATCCCAGTGTGCCCTAGATACCATGTATATTGTGGCGAGAAAATAAAACTTATTCTACTTATTTATAAGTTTTGGTTAAGCACCTACTAGAGGCCCAAATGTATATTTTGTGGTTCTTCATAAAATACACCAACTAAAATGTTTTTTTTTTCCTTTACTTATTATTTTGTCTCTATTGTCAAATCTTTTTCCTTTCATATGTCCTTGCTTTGGCCTTAGAAGCCACTTACCAGTTCCATTTGCTCACAAAATTGCTATTACTTATCAATTTAACCAACTATTGCGAAACTGTTCTGTCCCTGGTCGCTTACAGTTTGTATTCATTAGCAATATAATTTGATGTTTTGGGGAAGGACGCTTGAATAATACATTGGTTTCCACCCTCAGAGCGAAGCCTCACTTTCATTAGTTTGCATTTCAAGGCATTCATCATCGGACTCTTTGGAACTCTTCTTAAACAGTTTTCATTGTTATGACCCTTAAAAAGTTAATCCGATTATAAAGCAGTCCACTAGTAGGTACTCAGACTCTTTTTTATTAACCGATTAAATGCTTTATTTACATTCGTTTTAGTATTATATAAGTATTAAACTTCATACTTGGACAATCGTATGTATAACAGAAATCAATTTTCTTTTTGTTATAATATGTACTTAATGTGTAATTAAACTAAAATTGGATCATTACTATCATTAGTTGGCTCTTGGCTCAATGCGAAGTCACTGTGGAGATCATTTGTCTCCAACTGCAGATTCACCTGTAGTTATCAAGCTAAGTCCAGAAAACATGAAAAGGGTGTGCAGCAGAATTTGCTTCTGGATTTTCTTTATATTTATCATATTTGATTTTTGGACCAACTTCCTGCATTTTAATTTTTACGTTTTACTTAAGTTTTAGCATACAAAAAACTGATTCGAAAGTGAACGAATTCGTGGTCAACATTTTGGTTTGCAACCATTATGAAACAAATGCAAAGATTCTGGCTATCTAGATCGAGCATATACGAGAACATTAAATTACAAATTACCCAAAACAAACGTGTTCAATTAGGATTTTCGTTCATAATAAAATTTTCTGATCATACCACACCAACGCTGCGTCCAGTGGTTAAATCAATGTCTACAAATGCAATTCAAAAGGAAACTTACGTAATCAGATCATGCAGATCATTGAATTAAATGCACAAATCGACATCATAATCTTACTTTTGGTAAATTAAATACAAGTGAAATTAGATTCGATTAAAATGACATTCAGTTTCATGGTTTATGGAGCTCCTGAAAGAGGAATGCACTTGATGTAAATAATACTTGAGTTACTAGAACACTATAAATAGTCACCATTATTCATATTGTTAAAACATTAGCGTGTTCCGTTTAGTGTAAATTTTATATCTTGCACTCAATATCAATAAATCTCTTCGCCCCTAATATATTTAACGGCGCAGTCCTTTACGGTTAAAGATATTTATTTCTCAAAAGAATTATTACAAATTCACTTAGAGAGAAAACATACAGGGTTTAAACAAAATTATGTGCCACCAAGCGTAGCTTAAAATAAAAAATTACTACACATAAGTACGTAATCATCCTAAAACTAATATTATAATAACACACTTTGACTTAGTATCTAGCTTTGTGTCAAATAAAGCAAATCAGAAGTGGGTAGTTCTACACAAGAAACAGCATAATTTTAAGCGGTGAGGGTAGGGTGCAACTTGGCGGTTGTAGCGTGTTTACTAAGGCCTACAACACAGTGCGGAAAAAAAAAAAAAAAAAAAAAAAATTGTATGTTTACTCATTAGCTTTTTTAAATTAACGTGCAAGTAGCGATTTTGTATATATATAAAAGGATTTGTATATTTGTGTATATTTAGATGTTATGTTTATTTTACTGTAAAGAGATTTTATTTATTATAGCGGATTTGTCAAATACTGCTCATAAGGAAAGGCAAAGTATATTTAATATTTTAGAGATAAATATATATATAAATATATATATGTATATATATATATATACACATATTTTTTTTTTTTTTTTTTTTTTTTTTTTTTTATTCTGTTGGCCGGAGGTGATCTTTTAATATGTAGTTTCTTAACGTTTTCTTGTAGATGTTAAACGATTTGATTTCTTTTATGTCCTTAGGCAGTTTATTATAAAAGTTGGCCCCTTCATACATGATGTTCCTTTTTCCATATTTAGTCCTAGGCTGGGATAAGCAGATATCGTTAGCCTGTCTTGTTAAAATTTTGTAGGTTTGTACCCTTTTTGTAAATATTATCTGCGAGTGTATGTCTCTAGTTAGTATTTTCCTGACAAGTATACACGTATTATACTTATACATTTGAAAGAGGTTCATAACTTTTGTTTCCCTGTAAATTTTTTCGGTAGGTGTTAAGTAGTTGTATCTAAATAGTGTTTTTATTATTTTATTTTGGGCAATTTGTAGTATTTTTAGATTTGTTTTGGCAGCAGTTCCCCAAACCTCAATCAAATAGTCTATGTGAGACTTAACCATAGAGTTATATATACTGTAACGTACCTGTCTAGGCAGACATCGCACTATACCGCGTAGTGCACCCGTTAGTGATGTGAGCTTATTCCTAATATATTCTATATGTGGTTTCCACGTTAATTGATCGTCAAGTATAAGACCAAGATATTTTTCTGTATGCACTCTATTCAGTACTTGACCATCAATATGTAAGTTATTATGCGGACCAATCTTTTTGTTTTTAGCAGTGAATATAATATAGTTTGTTATAGCTATGTTTATTGTAAGTAAGTTTGATTTAAGCCAAGTATGCAGGAGGTTTAGATCATGTTGGGCTTGTTCTATGATTGAGCAAATTGAGGCACCTTTGTAAAATAGACTCGTGTCGTCAGCATACAGTGCAATATCCCCTTTTAGGCCGATTTCATGGATGTTATTTATGTAGATTAGGAATAATAACGGACCTAGGATTGAGCCCTGAGGAACGCCGTAAGTTATCAATTGAGGTTGACTTTGAGTTTCACCGATTTTCACAATCTGATATCTGTCAGTGAGGTACGATTTAAACATTTGGTAAGCGGAACCTGTGACACCAAGGTGATTCAGTTTTAACAGAAGTATTTCGTGACTAACAGTGTCAAATGCTTTTTTTAAATCTACAAACACTCCTAGTGTAATTTTCTTATCGTCAATATGGGATTTAATTTTTGTTACTAGATCGGTTGCAGCTGTGACAGTGTTTGACTTTGTTCGAAACCCATATTGCTTTTCGTATAAAAATTTTTTTGATGCAAGAAATTCATTCAGTCGGCTGTGTAAAACCAGCCTTTACCAGAAGTATTCACCGTAATAATGATTCAGCAGCTTGAATATCATCAAGATTGTGCCGAATAAAAACCGAAATATCTCTATCAGTTTGTGGATGTGATACGACAGCGCCTCACATCATAGAATAGATACAGGACTCCCGTATTTAAGTGTATTATCGTACACACATCAAAAGTGTCTAGGGATCAACATATATTTTTGCAATAACTTTTCTCCTGATTGATATTAATTAAAATTTTCTTTAAGGATTCATCAAATAAAGTGTTTTCGTTTGTCACAGTAACGATAAACCAAGTCACCTTTGCATTAATAAAGAAATTTGCCATTTTCCTAATAAAGGGATTTTTGACATTTGAACCACTAACATTAAAGTTCGAAAAAAAGACTGAAATAACAGTTTTCTTTAAAATTTTATTGGGTAACTTAAACAATTAATAATCCGTGTTTCTACCGCGAACACTAACAACACAAGAACATCGGTTTGGCATACTCAAAATGAGTTCATCCAAATCACGCTGTGGAATGGCCGCCCATGTTCGTTGCAACAACAAAAAAAGGTCTTCTTGCGACTGGATACCCTCCATATTCGGCAGAGCTCTTCTCTGTAGCATATCCCATGCATGCTCAATCGGGTTCAAGTCTGGCGACTGAGCAGGCCAGGGCAGGACATTGATGTTAGCTGCGGCGAGAGTCTGTCTTACAACTCTTGCGGTGTGCGGTCGTGCATTATCATGCATTAACTGAAATAAGGGACCGATTTGCACTTGTAGAGGAACGATGACGTCTGATACAATCGTCTCAGCATAAATTTGAGCGTTGAGGTTGCCTCTGATCCAAATCAACTCAGTTCTTCCGCCGATCCAAATACCCGCCCATACCATGATGGTTCCACCACTATAAGGATGGACTTCCTGGCAGGATTTTAATCGCTGTTGGCGTCCAGGGGTTCTCCAGTGTCGTATACGTCTTGTATCCGGTCTCATACCAAAACGAGACTCATCAGAAAAGCACACGAAACGCCATTGTTCTTCTGCCCAATTTCTGTGTTCAAGAGCCCATTGATATCGAATCCTACGATTGTGCATTGCTATAGGTGGTACCCGTAGCGGTCTTCGGGAATGAAGGTTCACTTCATGCAAGCGGTTTCTGACTGTTTGGTCGCTAATTAAGTTCCCTGAAGAGTGATGAAGCCTCACGGCTAACATCATGGCGGTTATTGTTGGAGCTCTTCGAGCTAAGATTTGAATGTATCGGTCTTGTCTCCGTGTGGTGCAGCGATACCGTCCTCCATGGCGCTCAGCCACGGTACCAGTGCTTCGGTAACGTGTCCAAAGTCGACTGATAACACTCTGACTTGTATTCAGAGCTAAAGCCACAGTACGTTGCCGGGAACCAGCTTCTATCATTCCCACGGCTCTGAGCATTTCTTCCCTGCTTAAATGACGTCGCTGCTCCATAATAACGTTGGTTTTAATCAGTAGTAGGGAAACAGTAGCACTAATAATGTCTTCAATGCGTTGTATGTTTTTATAGGGAAAATATTGACAGCTGATTTTCATCTTTTACTCGAATTTGATTCACAGTTCCTGATTCAAATTATGAAATGCACCAAAAAGGATCCATATAAATTTATAAAATCATAAATTTATTACAAAGCCACATCTCAATCTCAAGAAATCCGCATAAAAATGCTTGATCCCTAGACACTTTTGATGTGTGTATTATCTCTGTACGGGGACCTCACAACATCATCCATCATCTTATCATCTGTCATCAGAACATCGCCAGGCAACCATAGACAATACACTTAAATTAACCATCGATGCATCGATATGACACTTGGCAAGTGACCGGCCAGGTCACTCTTATCCGACCTTTTCGGTGATTCCAGTAACTTGGTAACAAAACTAGACAGGCGCCACTGGCTGCGCCGTAACATTAATCACACATCCCGTACATATTAAACAATATTTAATTAACCCTGTCCGACCATGTGAGAGTGTTGTTATATGTATATAAAAAACAGCTATTGTTTTTGATGATATTCCAGCAATGCTAGTGTCACGGACGGGTGACCACTAGTGACCAGGGACCTTCGTTTATCATCTCAACTCATAACTTAATTATTTATTATCTTTGTCGGAACAAAAAACGTGAGTCAAAATAAAAAAGTGGTTGCTTAACCACTTTTTGATTTTGAATAATAATAAGATACCTATATATTACTTCAATACTATGTATGCGCCCCTTTCGGATCGGGCAGGGTATTAATTACATTTTCCTATAAAAAAAAATATTTTGTTTTAAATCCGCAACATGATCTCAGAGAAGACAAAAGATTCATAAAATACCTCATACTTATGCAGAAAATGTCAAAGATAGCAGGAACGAATGTATGAAGAAAGAATTCTCAGCTGTGTGTGGTTCCAACTTAATGGGTTGGTAGATACCATATATCCGCGGTAGATACACAGTTCTCACAGGCAATGGGATATTGATGTGTTGTTGCGTGAGAATATGGGATGAGTTAGGACCGTACATTATAGTTGTATTACGGAATGACATAACGGGCCAATGTCGCCGGTCGGCCAACCAGGGGCGACGAACGGCGCCGGCGACAGGTGTGCGCACTGCGCTCGCGCCTCTAATATGGCGCCACCTGCGTAGATACAATACCGACACGGGCAGCTCTCTAGAGACTATCGTGTTATTATTTAAACATTAAGACTCAATCCACATCCACACTATTTTATATAACTAAGTAGAAAATCTTAAATGACTAATTATTTTGAGTTTGCACTTAAGTTTATGCATGTGCAATTACTTAATGTCGAATAAATTATAATTACAAACTCATTTATAAATTAGTGTAAGTACGGGTTTACCTTTGAAAATAAATCTTATTTCACTTTCAGGTGGGAAGGAAGTTAGTATGCCGCTAATTGTTGAAATATCATCGTTTCCTAACCGTAAAAGATAAAATGTACTACGCTACAACGGCCACAAATAATCAAGTAATAAAAATACAAGCCTGCGTGTTTCATGTTTAGAATATCCGGCTACAAGGAAAAAAATCGTTAAAAAAGTAGCAATAATAACGTAGTGATGTAGTTATTTAAAAGATTTCAATAATGGATGGGCTTTACATTCAAGACGACACGTACGAGACGTACGGATGAACAATGTAGCGAACATAGCAAAATAAGTGGTATCTATTTCGAAACAGAATAAAAAGCGTCTTGATCTGCTGCTGATTACAATTACCGCTCGGTGGGAATATATTGCATTAAGAACAAAGGGGCCTTGAAGGAGGCGCTACGCTCGGGTGCAACCTCGTCTACTCATGCTGTGCCTTTGTTGCTATTCTCACTATCCTTCTCAACAATAACCCACGCGAATAATTAATGCAATAGGCCGAGGGCTAATGAACTGCAACTATTATTAATTTAATTATTTTTATTCACAAAGTAACTAGCCACTGTTTTTCTCGCTCTACTGTTTGCTGCTGTTACAAAACAGCGTTTACGTATAAATTATGTATTTCGCATTGGAATACAACAGTAGCAGTTGAAACTCCTTCCATTTCCACACTTACGTTAGTATTATGTCGGAATTTGAAAATTATTGGGAGAACTTTCAGTTTCAGGCTTGTATTTATGAAAATTCAATAAGTCTTATTGAATTTTTATTGATTGATGACAGCATTCACAGGTATATTGGGGTAGTAAGTACCGTACTATGTACAGTGAGGTGGCAAAAGGTCCATACACTACGATGCCTTTCTGTTTCCACTTCTAGATATGGCAATTTTATATATTGTACTAGCTTACTCCCGCGGTTTTACCCACGTGGAGATTGGAAATTATCCCACGGGATCGTACTACTGGGATATAGGTACGCTATGTTCTAACCTAGGTCATGGTATTCCTGTGTGCCAAATTTTATCGAATTTCGTTTAGCCGTTATGGCGTGAAAAAGAAACAGACCGACAGACAGAGTTACTTTATCATTCATTAGTTCAGTTATTCATATAATTTTATTCGTTTTTTTTTACATACTCATAATAAAATTATTGTATATAACCCTTATAACAATTTACACCCTTCGTAAAAAAGTTTACTTCTTTCCGTAAAACCATGTTGATCATAAAAATAATCTCAATTATACCCTGTGTGAGTTTAGATTTCACGAACATATTTATATGTACGTTGAACACTAAAAGGGCCTTAAATCACACGGCTTATATCTTTTTTCTAGATAAATGTACACTGGTTGCAAAATTAATTGGTTGGTGATTAAAGCGCTAATCAGAATAAAAGGTAACCGCGATAGCGCTACCAGCTGCATCAATGGTTTTGTTTTAGCTACTAATAACGACTATAATACAGGTTTATCTTCTCAGACATCTAGGTAAGTAATTAGATCTCTATAAATAGCTTATTCCGCCAAATTGTTAAACATTAAATTAAGTTACAACTAACATAGTTACAATGCTATTCTCTACAAAGATGACAAGAGAGGTATACACGTAGTCCATTTATTGAATTCGAGGGTCGCAATCTAGAGGTAGAGAACGGCTAGAGTAAAGCCTTTGGTTTAAAACTAATACTGATTAGATCTGAATGATAGTAATAAACATCGATCTTTTATGGGCGCGCGTTTAGAGTCATTCAGCCACCTGCCAGGAGGTTGTCAATCTTAACCTGTGAGGCGAGTGGACTGCAAGTAAGTATGTCAACATTTAGAACGTTTTTCAGATTAATCGGTTTGTAGTCTGAAATAAATTCCGGTTAAGAACTTTAAACCAATCAATTAAAGCCGTACGAGTATAGCGCGAAGTTAAAAAAAATTAAAGACGGTCTGCACGCGAGGCATAGTCTATTTTAGGAATATACGAGTATATCCCCATGGTTACTATAACATTTTAAAGTCTAGAGTCTATACTTGTCTTCAAACAATGCAAAAAATGTTCCTAGACAAGAAATAGTTTCCAAACATGTTGGTACAAAAGGCGACACGAGAAGAGAAACGTACCTATAGTGGTGCTGCATTGTTGTCTAAATTATTCATATATGGTAAACTATGACGAAGGCTGACGACCACGTCATTTGTGTCACAGTGATTTTAATTGCCAAATCCTATTCCCTTGACTCTATTAATGAAAGCCGTTGTATGTCGAATGGAAGATTAAGAAAATGGTCTAAAATCTTGAAAACAGGCAAGCCCATACCACAATTAGATACATTTTACATACGTCTTTATTTTTGATAATAAATGCAATGAAGAGTAAGACAGTTCGTGCACAGTTAGGCACACAAAGTACTGGCAAAAGACTCATTGTTTGTATAGTGAAAGTCACATACCTCTTTTTAGAATCTCATCACCTTAAAAATCATCTTGGCTCAAGAAAATTTCCACATGAAAAAGTAAATGCTAAAATGATTCTCAGTCAAACCGATATTTTTTTAGAGACTATACAAATATTTGCTATATGAACGTTTTAGAGGAAGTCCGGTTTGACCAGTAAAGTTAATCACTGTGAAACCCGACACGAGCTCTTGACGTCACGTTTTAAGCAGAGGTGGTAATGAACCATGAACATACGCGATTTAGGAGTTCTAAATAGTACAAATAAATTGGGAAAAGAATGTTGAATATGTGATTGACCATGAACTTTGTAACCGGGAACCTGATATCGTGAAGACTGGCAGTGGGTACTGCCAAGCAGCCATCAAATGAGTATGCTAAATTCCGGGAAAAGTGGAGGAAGTGAAGGTAAACCCACGCAAAGATTGGGATTTAAAACGTCAAGCAAGAGAAAAAAGAGAAAATGTATTGAGTAAAAAAAAATATAAGTCAAGAAGTTTCAGGCTTAACTAATAATACGAAACAAAATAATGGGTTGAATATGATATGAAATATAACGTTAAAACAATATGGGTATGGATAAATGCCAGTAGAAATACATTTATCATGTGGATGTTATAATTTCAAGTAGTCGTAAGCCCAAATTATTCAGATAAATGTCGAGCAGCTGTGGTACTCCTTAGAAACATTGCAGGCAAGAATATTCTAGTTTCGTATTATATCAGCCGATTGCATCACCGGCCGTAATGTCAGTGCACCGGATGCAGCTATGGAAAAATAGCTTATCCCTAGATGGAAAAATGTGCATAGGGTTTATACACAGGTGGAACTGTTATTTTATGTGTAAATCTTACTCTTCTTTTGCATCATTATATAATTTTAGGGATGTAAGTAATAATTCAATATCATTAAACTCTCAGTTTTCTCTGCATACTCATCTTTTATTTCACATGTTACTCATAACAGATTGAATCATACTACTTAGGTGCTATCATTATAAAAAATGGTTCGGTTTTTATCTGCTTGTTAGGTCACCGCGCAAAAACTATTGGAAGCATCTTGTGAAAGGACTTTCACTGCTCGAAAGTTTCGGGTTCAACTTTGATCGTAAGTTTATCTTCATGCAATATGTAAAGTGAGATTCAATTACAAAATTGCACCATCAATCAATCAAAGCTTAGTTTAGACGAAGTATCTATTGTTTTGCTGAATGTTGGGTTGCGTTAAACAGTCAAGCGATGTTCACACTGACCACTCTTGCCCCTTTTTTTTTTTTGGTGGGAAATCATCAAATGACGTCATCCGCTCTGGGCGGAGCGGAAAGGCGTGTCAGACTCTTACTGACTAAAACCCACCCGTGTTCCTACCTTGCCTGTACGTTGCCAGGGGCCACGGTCTCCACTTAGGACTTCCCGCAACCCCGGACCACTCTTGCCCCTTCCGATGGTATTTAGAATCATGTCCTTGTAGATGGTAGTCACTATGCAACAGACTCAAAACCACAAAGATATATCAGGAGAAGCCGGTGTAATGATTGGCTTACAAATAGCATCTTACTTTTTACCCATACCAAATTATATGCTTAAGTCATTATCTGTGTTCATACATGATTTCCTTGGAAACATCCGTAGGCAGCTTGTAAGTAAATTAACATGTCATGAAATTGTAAGAATGCATAGATTCTCTTGGGTTTTTCCATGACTCATTTCTAATACTTGTCTTTAAAAGGTCTTCTTAACACTTCTTAATCATTGAGAGACATTGAGGTAGTATGTACTAACGCAAGTACATGATATTTGAACTCTCTCTCTCAACAGTCCTCACTGTTGAGTGAGGACTGTTGAGAGAGTTCAAATTTAGTCATTCTCCCACTACAGGGCAGTGGGCTCTCTTTCCATTAAAACCTTCAAAGGACTAGTATTTTTTTAAGGAGTCCAGCTTATCCGTCAGCTTATAGTCAGCTTGTCTAAGGTGATTTTGCCTACTACATATTGTAGGAAAACCCATTGAGTCATGAGCAGAGTTTAAACCATTGATCGTCTTATATGCGGCAGATGTATCTAGCCCAATTCTTCGTGGCAGTTTTCCGATTGACGTCATTTAGTTTTATTATAGAAGATCCAGGATGGATGAATTGGTTACTGATAACTTTTTAAACCAATCCATCCTCAATCTGTGTCTTCTGGACCCGATCTAAAAGTTTTTACCCAATGGATTTCATATGAATGTTCTTTTTCCCTGGAATTAGTAGTACATTAAAAAACTGTGTCGTCAAGAAGGACTATTAAAGAATGGTTGGATTCTAATGTCTGAGACGTTGCAGTATTCATTTATTTATATGTCCCAAAGTTGGTAACCCTATGCATGCTTCCGCGTAAGAGCAATAAAGCGTGTTGCAGTGAAACTATCTGGTTTTGCAATCCTTACAGTCATCAATAAGTTCCGACCGTAGTATGCATTTATGTAACAACCCCTTTTTAAAAGCTTGTGATACGCTTTGTGAATGTAATTTAAATATTACCGAGAAGTAAGTAGTTACGGCTGTTCCTAGAATAACTTGTTAAGACATTTAGATAGAATTCTTTCTACTTTGGAAAAACCAAGTTGAACAGGTTTGCTGTCATAATCGTTTTGAAAGATATTTTAATAATTTGCGAGTATAATTACTAGTATAGACTCATGAGTAAATCCCAATTGCGTTTGATAGTCTTTAGAATCTTACATGTATTCAAACTAATGAAAAGTTATGCCCAATTAGAATCTTATAAAATTTTAATGAGAGAAAAAAGAGCTGCGAGTTTCTCATTAATTATATAAAGTATATGAACAATAACTGAGGTAGGCAAGTGAACGTTTCACAGAGGCGAACGCGAGCGAGCTAAAATGAATGTTAAGTTATTGGAATGAGATCAGAGTAGAGTGTACGTAGAATGCGAGCGCGGTCGCGGGGTCGAGCCGAGTCGTGCGAAGTTGCGCTTGCGACAGTGCAGGATGCATCGCCGAGTCGTGTGAGGCGACTGTCCAGTGATATGAGACCAACCTTGAGATCATCGGTGAGTGCGGGAACTGTGGTGTACGGGGCTCATTCCTCCCGGTTGATGCGCCGGCAGGCGAACAGCCGTTAGGCAACTCCGTGGAACTCGCCACACAGCGTAGACAGTAATACTTGTTAGCGATACACTTTTATGTTGTATAGCTAAAAACACACTATCACTTAGCACTACACCTACACTCCAAGGGTCGGAGTTAACCGTTCGTTTAACGGGCACTCGTACGACTAATGAAGTAGCGACAACGCCGGTCGATGTTAGGACGTTCGACCGAGATGTTGGTCGGACAATGACTGAACGCGAAGTCGCAGGCTTCGGCGCCCGCGCAGGTTGCGCGGCTCCCCGCAGCCCGCGCCCCCTGCGCCGCCCCGCGCCGCTGCAACCTTACTCTGGAACGCGTTCCCAGTGGCCGAGCTTTTGCAGCCCTGCTCTATCTACACCGTGTACTAAGGCTGCAAGGGCGATAAAGCGAGCACCAAACCCGTTCGCCCACTATTGCAAAAAGACAGAGGCACCCATGTAGCCCTCTGCCAGAAAGGTCGACGATTAGAATACAAGGGCACAGTAACAATTTTGACTTAATTTCCAGAACCTTCCGTCTGGACTCTGTTACCAAGTTTTTACGCAAATATGTAACTAATTACATTAAAACATTTCTTACAATGAAAGTACCTCCTGTGTTTTGAGTTACCCAGTATAATTGGTTAAATTTTAACATTTTATATGAGTTAGTCTCAGACCTACACAGTACGGGGCCCTTAACGGCTCTCACATAACATGTGTATAAATTCAATCACGGCATACATTCCTGCTAAGTCTATCTAAGAGATATAAAAAGTGTGGCTTCTGTGTGGCTATTAACATCCTCGCCGCGGCAGAAGGTGCGCCCGCGCAGGCTCGGAGCGCGGCGCGGGGCTCAATAAGCGATCTTCGTTTTTTTCTCATCACCAATTACAACTATTTTTATAGGTCCATTGAAAAACACAATCGCAGTAATGGCTCTACAATTCGATTGTCCGGAGAATACGCCTCTGGTGATGTTATTCAAAGGCACTCGATAAAAGCAAAATTGAATACAAAGTAACGTAAGCGTAGGTAATATGTCATTACTTTGAAACAAAAAGACAAACTGCAGATACGCGGCGCTGCGCCTGCCGGCTGTTTTCACTCTTGTATGGATTGTTGTAATTATTGTTCCAATATAATTAAATAAACTACAGTTACATGTCAAGTAGAACCGCCTATCATATCAACATGATATGACATACTTCAATAAAACTTTAATTACATTGACGTTTTCCTGTATCGTCAAATACCAAAATTTTAAAATCTGATTCCATCGTAGAGTTAGTAATCAGTATATATTATTCTATCATCGTAAACTAACCGTAATATGAGCTGGTTAGTATTATTATTAAACTAATTTCATGTATAGAGAATTTTTGAGCAGCACTTTTAACAGTACACGAGTAATGGTCGAGTACGGTGCATGATTTTGTAGCACATTTCTTTTGACCCATATATTAGACATCAACGCGCGCACTCCCGAGTTATTTTACGTTGTGTTCGTGATCAAGTTTCCATATTTCCACTTCTTCGGGGAAGTTTTGTAAATGCTGTCGTCATAACTCCTAGAACATGTTAGTGGTAGTAAATTAATAATAAGAAGTAAACTTCAATTTTTTTTTTTTTTTTAAGTAAATTATGATCGAAGAATGACATGATGTTGGATGAATGATAGGTAACTTCGTTTGCAATACAAGAGATAGATTATACAGTGAATTCATTTCTATTATTTTGGCTCCGAATGTGAAATATTTGTCTATTAATTATTATTAAACATGAATGAATGCTTCTACATGAATTTAATCAAGACTTTTCGTGCGATGATGTCAGAAAAGTAAATATATTAACTTTTTAGACTTGAAAAAGTGGTTGTTTTTGAGTCACAATCAAATGCTCGTTGTAAAACATCTGTTATTAATGCTTGATCTGACAGCATCATAATTAAACATTTGAAAATAACGAACCAAACTGTTGGAATGAAATCATGTTTTGTCTGCAACATTTAACAGACGAAAACCAGTTTGATTATCGAACTAAATTTCATTATTTTTGTCTTGTTTTTACAGTTTTACTGCATGCATAAATAAAAAATACAAAAATGTAGCCTGTCTAGGTTCTTTTCCTGTTAATTAAAAAAGAGAACAATCGTTTTCTATTTCAGTTACTTACATCATTTTCGATTGAGTTGTTTGGGTGTTATTAAGACCATAGATTTTCCTGTAATCTGAGCTAATTTAAGTATTTTTTTCGAAATTGGTCATTTCGTGTGTTCAATTTTCATCTCTTTTCTTAAATAACTTTGAAACTATTAATATTATTATTTTAAAATTATAAAAAAATACAGTTGAGACCCTCACAGTATTTTTCGTTTGATACGTCATACGGTAGGTATACGAGTAGTGAGCAAAACTTTTTTTTACTTTTCTTATTTGGATCTTAAAAGTGAGCCCCATATTCAAAATTCATTTATTTACGTAACAATGGACGTGTTTGATTCACAGAAATTTATATGTGTGCCAAATTCCAACATAATCAGTTCATTAGGTTTGGAGCAAATTGGCTGTGACAGATGGACAGACAGACAGACAGCCACACGAGTGATCCTATAAGCCTTATAGGATCACTAACTATGCGAGTTCCGTTTTTTATTGGTACGGAATTTTAAAAATTATTTATTAACGTTTATTTGTCACAGAAACACGTACATACATACAAAAACATCAGTTAGTAAAAAATAGATATAATCACGAGCGCAGATCGGAAATAAGGGTAATCCCCGTGTATAAAGAAATATGTTATTTCTTGTATAATACTGTACAGTTAACGCTAGACACAGTATTGCACAAATTTTTATAGTCTAACATAAGTACATTATTGCACAAGTGCCCATTCACTGGTGCGATCATCAGTGGGAAGTTCATGTTAGGCTAACGGATTAGTAATCTAAAAGGGTAAGATAAATCAAAAGCAGTAATAGGTACCCAGAAGATCGCAGTTCCTCTGCATATCCTAACTAATATTACAAATGCGAAAGTGAGTTTGTTTGTTTATTTGTTTGTTACGTTTTCACGCTAAAACGGCTTAACGGATTTGGATGAAATTTGGCACATGGGTAGACCATGGCCTGGAAAAGGACATAGGTAACTTTTCATCTTCGATCGCACACGAAGCTAGTCTTTGATTCAACTAGTCTTGATTGATATATTTCTCTGACATTACTTATTTATTTTAAGAGAATCGAATTAAATTTTTACTGGGGAGAAGTTTTTACTTTTTTTGCTGGGGAGTTTGTTCCGTCACCTCTTCCCAGCTATAGCACTAGGAAGTGGTGAAGGGATGACGTTTCGGGGGACTATTTTACGTAATTTCGACGTGTAAAAAGTGCTGATTCTCTCTCAGTCTAGTTTGAATAAATGACTTTTGATTTTGATTTGATTTTTATTGTAGCTCAGAGACTTACAGATATTCTCATTAACTTAAGAATTATGCAAGATGGATAAAAGATTCTTAGATCATTCTGACACAGCAACAAAAACTAGAAAATAAGATATTATAGCGACAAATCCGGTTTTATGTATATTAATCAAATGTAAATAGGTTTAAAATTTAAATTATTTCTAAATCTAGTAGGTATCTTAATTATACAGAAAAAAAATTCGGCAGACTGAAAATAAAAATCTTCTTCCAGGTTCCAATGTTATCTGCAGCAATTATTTAGTCGAGAACAATAGCATAGATCTCAAAAGGTTATTTATTTAATACCCTTATTGAGGAGGTCATCTGACGCGGAACACAGATAGTATTGATTTATCGGTACCTTCGTATGTAACATGCAATTCGTGAGACCATATCAAACGGGAGGTCTCTGTGAACACGAGATATCGTAACATCGCAGATCTTCACCGCATCGATAGTAGAACTGAATTCTCAAAGGTTCCTAAAACATTGAAAAGCTTTTGGGATGCATTCATATTTATTTAGAAAATCACAAATATAATAAGATGACATACATTTTCAGGAGCGGGAGTCTCACTCCTACTTTATGATTCCCAACAGTCACTAAAGTTTTTATGGCAATTACTATACAATGTGCACAAGGCTAAAATATCGCTTATCCTTTTCAAAATGGCCATCACAATTTCACCATTCGCCTTTACCTTTAATTTAAACTACTTTTGTGATTTGGTTTTTCTATGATCATCTGCTCCGACTGGTAAATACCTTGTGGAAAACAAGTATAGTTTGTTCGGAATGCGTCGGGTACGGGAGCACGCCGCCGCCGCCGCCATCGCCACTCGCCGCTGTCATTCTTATAGCACCAGGTGAACCATCATTTCCTGTTGAATTGCCGCAATCGAGTTAATTGTTTCAAGAGGTAATTGGCTTCTTAAAGAAATATCTTTACAACTGGGCTCTAAATCCGAGTATCTATACGGTGATGTAGTAAACTGGCGATATCTGTTATGTATCCTACTAAACGTAACTTATGTACCGACAATTAATTTCATAACGGCACGAACATGCGATATTACAACATTTATAAAAATAGCTTTACTTTGATGATGACTTCAGTGTTTTTAGATTCTGCCAAAGAATGAAAAATTACATTTATTAAAAAAAATACTTATCTTCAGTCAACACCTATCTTTCACGTATAGAAACAGAAAGCTTTTGAAAAACTGACGTTAATGAACTCTACAATTACTCGCAGAGGCAATAATTATGTTCGGTCTTACACTTAGTGCAAACTAAACCGTTCTTGTTTCTAATTCCCAGCGACTTGAATGTTGTAGTCATTTTCCGCGGCGTGGCAGCGGCGGCGTGCGGCGTAGCGGTGACCGGATAACGGTCACCGAGGTACTCACACTCTGAGGGCAGACACCGACTCCCAACTACATATTTACACCGAAACTCGACAATAGTTGGTATACAAGTCATCATTATCATAACCCGCGTCAGTGTCACGGTCGACTCAGCATCGCAATCGTGGCCCGCCATCGCACAAGGCTGCATCGCATACGTGTCCGCACGTAACGTTATGCCATGTCGTTGTAATACACCGCAATCATATGATTTCCAGCTGCAACTGTAATTCGTAATAGAACCGTTTTGTACCCATTATAACAAAACGAGCTTTAGTTCCCCCAGCATCTAGTGTAAGGGGCGATAAGATTAATTTATTTTATAAGTTATGCTCGTTACTACTTTGGCGAATTGAATAGCTTTCCATACACATTATCATATTATTATGTTATGACAGGTTATGAGGCATAAATTACCCCTTTAACCAAATAGTGCTTGAGCTTTACTTTGAAATCCGGCTTGCCAAAAATGACGTAGATTTTCGAAAAGTACCGACTAACATGTTGTCGGCTGAGTATATGGTAATACTTAAATCGATTGTACAAAAAGAAAGCACCAACCCTTTTCCTTAGATACCTATATTTTACGATTTGCTAAGTATGCATTGGCACTTGGCAGTTAAGAAGTACACGCTTTTTCAAAGTGATTTTATACGATCGTTGACGCGCATAAAAGCCCATAAAACGCTTTTTGATAGCTTGTGTTGGACCACGTAATTTATCGAATGCTTTTGCTAATTTTATGTTATACTGACTAGCTGTATATGCTTTTACGATCGCAGAACGCCTCTTTGTTATAAGGGTTTGATCACTGTGCATGAAGAACTTTACCTCACCATAACCCTGCGCTGCGCCGTCATTTTTGGGGATTTATTCAATAAAAGAATTGTATCATTATTTGGTTATTTACATAAAACTTGTACCAACAAGTAGATATCTCCTTGGTACGTAGTATTTTGTTTGCCTGCAAAAACAACTTTTACTGGCCGACTGTGTAAGTTGCCATATATGTAGAGTAGAGAGGGGTACTCCGAAAGATTTGGCACATGCGTTGTGGGTGTGATTTCGCCAGACGACTGCAGCTTTCTCCGTATGTTGTGTTGTAACACCGCGACCGTCCTACTCCTGTCTGCACAAACAACTCGTCACGACGCGCGACGCGCTGTGAGTCTGTGACATTTTATCATTAACAACCAAATATCAAGGCAGGCAACTTTTCACATATTGCCCGTCTTTAAAGCCTCGACAACCGGATAATTCTATATTCGTTTGAAATGGTAAATAGCCTCTGATTCATATTAATATATGGAGGTGTTATATGAAATAGGAAACTTGTATATGAGGTTTGTCATTTAAAGCAATTTAAAAGCTCTTTTAATATGGCGATCAGTGAGTTGTGAGTCAAAAGTAATTTACACCAAATAAAAAGTCGTAGTTAGTTACCATCTCTTAAAATTGATTAGCTTGCCCAAATAAAAACCACATTGTCTACCTTAAAAGCCATAGTAATATATCACGTCGCCAATTTCAGATTATTAAACACTCACCTGTCCTGTTTTGGTAACCAAAAATATGGAATCGATTTAGAATACAGCAAGTAATCAAAGTGTGTAGGTATTGGAAAAAATTATGGGGCGATCACTTATTCAAAAATTATAAACTGTTGTGATAAAACTAAGGTCTAGGGCATGATTTCCGGTTTGAAGCATGATTGTTGATTTTTCTATGCATAAGTTCGTTCTGACATCATCAACACATCGTGATTGCGTGACTACGTGTGTATGTACCGGCTTCCTCCAAATTGTATGCTCAGATTATAACGAACTTTTCCCACGAAAACAAAAGTGTTGCCTTTATAGCTGCTATGCACTATGTAATTAAAAGACTGATAGAGGTAGTTCGTTCAGATTGCAAAAATGCTTTAAACATTACGTAATATATGTGCAGGGCCGTGGGCAGAGTCCTCGGCGCCCGCGTGGGTAGCGGGGAATGGCAGTCAAGTGGCAGCAGTCACCAGGCGACACCTAAAACTGTGCGTCCGTAGGTGTGGGTGGAGCGACACCGCAATCGAAAGCCTTGACAAACAACTCGTCATTACCAATCTACGCCCGATATACTGTTACTTCACTATGCCATTGCGCAGTTCTATGAGTAATCGATTTTAAATACGACCATTCATAAATTCTTGTTTGTTATAAACGTTTATTAATATGGAGACTCATTTTTATGCAATTGCTCGCGTTTATAGAACGCATATCAGTGATACCTACTGTTCGCCATAAGCTAGCTGTGTATATTGTTCTTTTTTCCACATTAAAGAAACCAAGGAAGACTACTAGGTCTTGATCGCGTGTTTACAAATGTATCTTCAAGCCAACAACTGCACGGCAGGTGTTGTGCTAAAGAAGCTTTTGGGCAGACAAATTGTCTATACGAGCGGTTTAGTCCACGTTCAACCACCACAATCTTTACCCCCGACCATGTTGAACCCCTAAACGTTGTCCATGTTCAACCCCCCAGGGTTTGAAAATGGATTTTTATTTTTGAATGTCTTTAATCCACGTCCAACCCTCAATGGACAGTAAAACACAAAAGTTTTTCTTATCTTTAAAGTCACATCGTATGCTTTAACACAACACAGAGTTCTGTGTTCTGTTTTTACGTTACTGGTTTCCAAACCTATCCTTGAGTGGACAATAACTGAGATGAAGGCGTCGCTATAGAGGATAAATCCAATCATGAAGTTGTAGTGCATGTGCAGTAGACATGACTGACATGACTATTATGTGTTGTATATTATATGTATCTAATGATGAACTTTTTGATAATTACGTCTTTATATTTTTATACTTCACTGTGCCACTACTAAATTTTTCCAGTTATTGCAGCTAACGATTTATCAAGGATAGGTAATAACCTATCATTTTTTTTTCTTGTGCGTACCTGAAATCACATCTACCCACCGTGTTCCTTCAGTTGCCTGTACGTTGCCAGGGGCCACGGTAACCCTTTAGGATCGCAACCCCGGCAGGCATCGGCCCTAGCAGACCCCGTCAGATGTGCTTCTGAAACTTCAATCTGAAAAATCAATCTTTAACTCTATAACTACTTTGAATTGAGACCAATTTCTTTTCCCAAATCATGAGTTTGCTTGATTCGTTTCTTTCAATAACGCTTTTACTTCTTCGCCTTAACAAAGCCGAAGTGCTGTGTTAAAGAAGCATTATGTAGCTCTTATTTACATTTCTTCTTTAGAACAGACCCATACTTGAGTGTTGGCATGACGAAGTACTTTTAAATACGCGTTTTCTTCCGCTGAGGCCAGTAAAGAATTAAATAAGTTGAACTTGAATGGTATGGTATAGCTGTCTGCTAAAAATCTTTCCGAAAATAAGAGCTTATTCGGATATCAATATACCTAAAACAAAACTACTACAGGAGTAGGTAAGTGGTCATTAGAAATTAGTTAGTTTCAGGTTTTGATTCTTTCACACTTAACGAATTATTATTGTACCATATTATTTCTAAATAACAACTTTTTTTCTCATACAATCATAATTATGAGAGACTCAAAGAAAATTACTTAACGACACGAATTTTTTTATAACGGCGATAAACAACAATCACACGACACTCGCGGTGGAACCGTAATGTACGTAACAAATTGATAAACACTGGACAACGGACTACGAACCATTCTGTTTTGCTACTCTAGACCTCGATAATACAGTGTCATATAATGAATGTACCTACGTATGTACCTACTAACATGCGTGCTGTTACATAACGCTGCATCTACATAAGGGCACAGCCCATCACATGCCGGTGACATCATGTCGCCCGACTTACTGTTACATACAACTTTACACGTGATCTGAATTAAAAAAAATACGCGACTTCTAATGCGAGTGCGACTACCTAGGTGACTTGTGAAAGCCGTGGAAAATGTTAACAAATGTGAGTTTATGTGAGTAAGAAATGCAAATGACTATCGTAAACGCTGTCTTCTGCACAAAATGATAATTAAGGCTAATAATAACTATATGGAGTTCGCAACTCAGAACACTGAGATTGCAAAGTCGTTCCAGGTACACATACATAATGACCAAGTTTAAAGCACTTGCAGTGCATTGTTAGCATGCCTCATATTTTAATGTTAATTCTTCAACCACTGCTGTAGGTAAGGCTTTATTCGCATGGGCGAGCGGGGCGCGAGCGCAAACGAACGGTGACACAGCGCTAAAAATAGAGCTCGGACTCGGACTCAGGGCCGATACGGGCGGCGCCGCCAGACCTGTCCCGGCCACCCCCGACACCCCCGTCCCTCGCACGAGGCCCCGACGATCCCCCACCTCCATCTTGTTGATCCACAGACCGTAGCGGACAATAACTGAGGCCTAGATGGCAAGGACATCGCAGTCAACTTGAATACTTTAGCTGCAGGGGTTACGATGGCACTCAACTATTTATAAAGCAACACGTAGAGACATTGAACTCTGGGGATGCTTGCTTAAGTATGCGTTTATGTTTTAACACATAGACCATAGGAAATTGCATAATAAAAAGTTGAACCGGTTTATTGCTTCTCCCACTTCAATAAATCCTATGATCTTAAGATTCTGCTAATAAACAAGTTTTATACGACAAGATAAAAAAATTACCAATCCTCCAACAAAATAGGTAGAGTTTTTATTATTCACTTAGAGATGGATTCTCATCTCTAAGTGAATAATAAAACTCTACCTATTTTAATCAATAAGCAACAACCAATAAAAATTCAACGCAAAATAAATATATAATAGGTTGTAAGTTTCCATTCTAAATAGATTCGAGATCGAGACTCGACAAAACATACAGACGAGTGAATAATTGGGATTGACATTCTGATCGGTTTATACAGAACTAGCTGCGCCCCGCGGTTTCACCCGCATAAGTCACGATCCCGTGGGAATATCAGCATAAAAAGTATCCTAAGTTTCATCCAAATTCGTTCTGCCGTTTTAGCGTGAAAGCGTAAAAAACAAACAAACTTACTTTCGCATTTTTATAATATTAGTTAGGATTTATTTCGTTTTCTGGAGCACGTGCAGGACACAATAGGTAAGATCGGTTACAAGTGGGCCATCAATAAACTGACTTTATGTGCGGCCAGTATCTTCACTTACGAGAGCAGGTGAGTGTAGCAGCAAACTGCAGTAAAATCTTACGAATTTTGCAATTTTTTACATCAATCTTTTTGGAAGACTGATCTATCTGTTTTTAGGGTTCCGTAGCAAAAAGGCAAAAACGGAACCCTTACTATGTATTTCGTCGTGTCCGTCTGTCCATCCGTCCGGATGTTACACAGCCATCTTACTTTTAAGACTAGTTATTAGCAGTATATCGATGAAAATTGGAAAGAAGGTGTATTCTGTGCACCGCTAAACAATGATGTAGGTAAATTACGAAAAACAATTAGGTTACTCTCCCCAGTCTAATTAAAAAGATTATGATTCTAAGTGACTTTTTATTTAAGCCAATCAGTAATATGTAGTTTTTGAGATATGTGATATTTTTCGTTACAATTAACCACAGTGATAACTTTGTTTTTCATAGTTTTTTCAAGAACAATGAACTAACTATACAAACTTATTGTGCGGGTTGATAAATTTGATACTTTGCATGCATAAATAAATATTCATCCCAACCCAACTAAAGAAACCCCTCACTGAACGTGGTCCGACACGCACTTGGCCGGTTTTTAGGGTTCCGTACCTCAAAAGGAAAAAACCGGTCAAGAGCGAGTCGGACTCGCGCACCGAGGTTTCCGTACCAAATATTTTGGAGTAAATAATTGTACAGTTTTAGGTCAGCGCCATCCCTTGACCGATAGTGGAACAAATGTAATATTTTTGATGATTTCTGAAAAATAGTGCTATTTAGAGACATCGTTTTATTTTTCCTGTAATCTTTACATAAACTTCTATCACATAGAATAATTTCAGATTTTTCTCTATGCAAACTTCGGAGATAAGGAGGGGAACGGTACTTTTTTTAAATTTTTCTCAAAAGTCGAAAAAGTGCGGCCTAAAAATAAGAAAAATGCTTGAGAATGTGAAAATATCGCTCTTTCATGTGATACCCCACATGCCCTAGTAGCCCCACTTCGAATTTTAAAGACCACCGTTCCGTCCCTGTTTCAAGAAAAATAAAAATATTTTTTTATTTTTTATTTGTAAAATAGTTGGGCAAACGTCATCTAAAACTATTCCAAATTTCAAGTTGATAGCATTAGTAATTAAGTTGAAATTTGGTACACATATCAATTTCTGCGACCCAAACACGGACCCTCCGGGGCAAAATTAAAAAAAATCTAAATAGAGTTTTGCAAACTGTACTATGTGACATATTAAATGAAAGGGTTTGTTCTGAGGATCTCAACGTTTTTTTTTTCATTATTTTAAAATAAATATTTTTAAGACAGACTTTAAATACTTTTTACAGAAAATTGATGATAATTGACAATTCCCAGCCCCCCCCTTTTATCTCCGATACTACAGAGGCTACAATTGTGAAAAAAAAAAGCTAAAATAGTTCTATACTTATAAATAGGAAGGACAGTAAAACCTATACAAACCTAAAAACTAAACCTTAATGTTAAGTTTGTCCTTGGGATAAATTCATCCCAACTACGGAACCCTTCGTTGTGCTTCCCGACATTCTCTTGGCCGGTTTTTTTATTTCGTATTTATTCTGCGTTTATCGAACGCATGCTAAGTGCATTTCCTAAGGGTCATATGAATACTAATTCTAAAGCTTGCGTAAACGAGTCAGATGGGTAGGCGCAGGAATTCATCCATAGCGCTCATTGTTACAAAAGCCTAAAAAATAAACAATGGATGCTGCATCCTATCTTATCGTATTGTTTATGTAACAATCTGATTATAGTATATTATTGTTTAAAACAATATTTTACTAACTACCCTATCGATGTAGGATGGCGTGCTGTTAGTTATGTACTCGTATAACGTTACAATTATATTTGTACAAGTTGTTGACCAGCGATAAAAAGGTCAGAAAAACAGGTCGATCTTCAAATAATCCAGCAGAACAGGTTGAACTTATAATTCATACATATTCATTAGCTAAAACGTTAAAAACTTGACAATACATAGCTTAGAAACTATGTACAACTATTGTTAAGTTCCAACAAAAATGTATTTGAGAAACCTAATTAGATATTTGTTCATACCGAATCACGAATACACGGCTTCTTGAAGTACAGGAAGATGATGTCACTGCTTCAACTGGTTTTGCTTATTATTCGATTGGTGTTTAGCAGAGCCGAATACGTCGGCCAGTCGATCCGGTCGTAAATGTTTGTCTAGAAAAGACATAGGTGTACCGTTTATCGATCTTATAAGAAATGCATCATCATCATCATTTCAGCCGAAAAACGTCCACTACTGGACATAGGCCTCCCCCGAGCACCGTCACATCTACCAGTTCTGTGCTTCCCGCAAGAATTGCAAATAAAGAAAAAAAATCCTTCCAGACGCGAGAACGCATAAATACATAAGAATATTAGCAACGATGTTCTTCAAGACACTCTATATTTGTTATTAGTATGCAAGTTCTCATTCAATTTCATTCCATTGTTGGTGCGACGCGCCGACGACGTTGAAGAGCGAACGCGGCGCGTCCTCCAACATTCCTGGAACTTTGTACCGATGGACGTTTGTCCTCCACATTGAGAACATTCTCGTTTGGATCCCACATTTATTTGTTTACAGTTACAGAAGGCCTTCTTCAATGCGAAAGGTTTATTCATATTCTTTTAATTCAAAATATGATCCTGAATACATGACCTTAGCCTTCTTCTTCTATACTTACGGCTGCAATAGCTAACTCCACAAACCTTGGGATATTCTCTTGACCATAACTAAGTAATTAGTTAGATGTACCTAACCACATGCAATCAATATCAATTATTATTCATCTAAGTGCCACTAGTTATCCGCGAGCTTCCATCAGTCCTAAGCCAGTAATGAATTAAAACTAATTGAAATTCAATAATATGAGAAGGTCTCCAAAAGAATGAGATCATCCTAAGACCTCGACTGATGACACAAGACGTGATTCAACAATACTCACATCCTAGAAGATGGGTTCACAGAAGGTGTAGGCAAAGTAAATAGCAAATACTTATACAATGTGATGGTAGAAAAAAACTACATCAATTTGCGGTTTGTGCAGAATACCTCATGTAGATAATAAGCGGCCATTATGCGTACCTAAAACAAGAAAAACGTTATTACACTAATTGCAGTAAAACGGCGTCATAGTTATAAGAACACGAACAGCTACTGAAATTGTGGATTTAAAATAATTTTATCGCATGCATCAATTTAAAAATATGTTATGTGAAACGAGATTTAATAGCAAATATCATGGAAAATGAGGCGCCAAAATGAATTTGTCAAGCTCAATAATATTGTAGTGTCAACTGATAACGTGAGCCGGTCATTATACTGAGCTTGCGGTTCGTTTGTTCAAGCGTTTAGCAAGTAGTGTATGCAGGCAGTGTTGTTCAAATAGTTTGGTGTGGGTGTGGGCTACGAAAGAACGGCCCCGTGCTATATCCGCCGGTCGCGCTGTCGAAATCGCCGCTTGCGCAATGCTCTTTGGACGAACCGGTAACATACATAGCAGAGACGACCGCCACTTGAACGAGATATATTTCTTAAAATTCAGACTACGAGTGCGCTTTTACTTATCCATTTAACTTACATGTGGAATACAAACTGATGGCCTGTTTCATCATCTTCAAGAAGTTCCGATAAGCGTCCAGCAGATAACTTCAGGCGAATTGTATTCCATTTTTATAATGTAGTATCGCCTATTTGAGCACTGTGTAAGCGTGTAACAGGCACATATATGCTTCTTTATAGAAACCCATAAAAACATAAAACACAACTAATCGAATGTCTTGCAAGATAATGACTAAGAATTTTTCAATTACTTATAAATATTTAAAGATGGCAATCGTAATGGTATGCGGGTGCTTAATTGTACCTAAATATAGTCAAACTGTGACTCAACAGCCTTTACAAGAAAACATTTTAAGGAAAACTTTGCGTATTACACGCAAGCCGAAGTATGTACATTATCTACAGTCGACGGCCTGCCACTAACATTAGTTATTCATTAGCAGAATCTTCGAGGCAACGCAAACGGTCAAGGTTGTCGCAACACTAGAGACACATCACTCGTAAATACTGCAAAAATGAAAACAAAGGTCACATTGAGAACTCGTTTACTGCTGTGTGCTTCTTCGTTCGAATTCTCATTCAACAGAAAGCTATTAAACTTCAGTCAGCCTTTATAACATAATACAACCTTTTATTATATTTTATTTTTGTTAGGATTCCGTACCCTAAAAGGAAAAAACGGAACCCTTATAGACTCAACGACAACCGTTTTGATTCACATACATCGATTTAAGTCACGGTCAATTCTCCAACTGCAAATGAAAGATTATACTCGTAACCGCAAAAAAAATAAATTGTGTGTTAAACTACATTCGGACTTTTTCCTTAACATGTGCTGTCAGTCCTTGCTTCGAAATTTCATGATTCTAGTGAAAGGGAACACAGAGTACTTTTTAAAAGGGAAGCACCCTGTAGGTTTTGATTTATTTGCGAGTATCAAAATATGAGGCATAAATGGCTCTATTTTTTTATTGCGTTGATAGTAACTTGATTTTTTAAGAGCTCCAAGGGAACATAGACATAGAGCGCATTTGATATGAATTTCAACGGTGTCTTGACTTGGCTCGCGAGTCGCGTGTTGTCGAAATGTGGGATGTGAACTCAGCGATCATTGTGCCGATAGTCGTATCAGCCAATGGCTTAATTGCCAAGAGCCTCGACCAATACCTAAGGAGGCTCTCGTTGGGCAGCTGGATAAAGGGTTTGATTCAAAAAGCGGTACTTCTGGACACAGCTCGCATTGTTAGGAGGTTCCTCTCTCTGGAGCCCTGACCGCCGGCAGCTTGGAGCCTGTTCCCGATACCGGTGGGCTACTATTTTTTTATTTTATTTTAAATCATTTTGTACTTGTTATTCTAATATTTAAAAACATAATTTACTAGCGGCCCTGGCAGACGATGTCCTGCCCGAACAGCGCCACCTGCAGAGTGTATGTTCAAACCTTCCAGAGACCCACTCAAATATACACACAATATTTTATCCAAATCGGTAGCCGTTTAGGAGTAGTAGTGACAAACACACGTACCGAAGAATTATATATAATATAAAGATATGTAAATAAAGGAAATAATAATAAACCCACCGACGTATCTCTACGGTCCACCGCCGAATCTCTACGCCCCACCGTCGTAACTCTACGTTGACGTCGTGGTGGGGCTTGCATGCTTGGCACTCTAGGTCTGTGCCGGTAGAGTTTACTTTGCCGGCATAGATCTAGGATGAGGAGCCAGACCAAGAGGGATACAAAAACTCTCAAAGCAGCATGTGGCGAGCTGTTGAGCAGTAGCGACCCCACCCTATCTCCCGGAAGAAGTCCTGTTCCTCATCTCTGGGTTGCCTTAATTGACCTGCTGGAGTGAACACTGACGAGGAACAGAGCTTAGGCCTCATTCTTGCCTTTATTGGCCAGCTTGAGTGGAGATTCACAAGAGCAGACGTGCTCGGAGGAAGGAAGTACTCCAGTAAGTGCTCGTAGGGATCTTCACCATCATCCGGGCTCTGGGATTGTTCTTAAAGCCATGGAATACCACTCCTCCTCAAGCACCTCAGGACATGTTTTCCCCTTGTCGCTACGTCACTTTGTGCTAGCGACAGTTTTCGGGGGCCCATTATTGAGTGTGCAAGTCACCCCCTGCCATTTTTTCCGTGTACATATAAAACATTGATCAGGCATGGGCCATAGTCCTTCCATAGTCCTTCCATAGTTCCAGGTCACCAGTCAACTTAAGCCACCCAAACCCATAGTCCAATATCTTTGTTTTCATATCCTGCAATAGTCCTACACCGTGTCCGTGCGGATTGAGGAGCCAGACTCATATTTAAACGCGGGTACTACCAATATTTAGTAGTAAATTAGCCGATTTTGTAGGCCCGATCCTGGAATTTGTAGTAAAATCCTTTAGAAGTTACATGACTTTAAAGATGGCTCCTCAATTCGCACATGCGGATTGAGGAGCCACCTCAGAACTCGAAAACTAGACGGCGGATGAAAATGAAAATTTGGTAGGATTTAGTAGTACTTATGCGTAATCTCTACAAAAAAAATGGGGTTTGTACGACTGGATTTGAGAGAGCTACAATGCTTTGATTTTTCATAAAAAAACGTAAATTTCACCGCGCTGTTTCTCGGAAAGTTATTAATCAATTACAACATATTTTCAATATGATTTAGTAGTAAATTAGTTTTAATTTGTAGTATAAAAATAAAAAGGAAAAGCTATATAGTTTCGGTAATACAACACATTTTATGTGGCTCCTCACACCGCACGGTCTAGAAAAAATATATGTACGTAGCTACTAAAGTAGCTGATCAAATCGGATAAAAATAGCATCAATATTTAGTAGAAATTTCTACTAAATATTGGCGTACTCCAACATCCTGCGCATTCAGTATTTCAAAAGATATTAATAAAATAAACATTCCTTAACAAATTAGTGAATAGGGTGACCATAAATAATTCAAACAAGACCATTGTTTGAAATAAATAGTTTTATTTGCTTAAAAATCATCCTACGAGTACGATTTTATGAGATACTAGCTGCGCTCCGCGGTTTCACCCTCATAAGTCTGGATCCCGTGGGAATATCGGGATAAAAAGTATTCTATGTCCTTACCCAGGTTTAGGGTTAAAGGTTTTATTTTATACGATATTAAAATATAAAGTTAGTGTTACAGGATTGTACATTTTAAAAAGATCAAAAGAAAAGTCCGCGATAGCATAATATGTCTACCTCTACGGAGGATGACGGATGTGATACAGAATGCCCAGTAAACATGACGCAATGACAGAACATACAACGCAAACCGCGCGCAGCGTATAATGAGATACAAAAACCGGCCAAGTGCCCAAGAACAAACATAACATTGTAAGTATGTAGTTGAAAAACACTTTCTCCCTTATAACGTTGAACTTCAAAGGATGATGCTTATTTTGGTACCCACCTCCAATAACCATGTGTCATACATCGTTGGATAGTTACTATGGCGCCTAATTCCATTCCATTCCTAATTCTTTTGCTAGCCAGCCCCTGCCTTATTTCATAATTAAAGATGCCCTATAGTAGACCATGAATGATTTTATTTTAATTATAATGGATGAATGCATTTCATGTATGGTATGGTTCGTGGCTAATTAATAACAGCCGCACGGGGCGACCGAAGGTTAAGTTACGCTTTCTGAGGTTGGCCCGTGGATGAATGACCATTCATTACTTACGAATACCCCTCCCTGCTTCGAAAAGCACTTGAATAGGGATGATGCCAAAAAATGTTTTTTGTCCGGAATGTAGATTATGCAAAAATAACGTACACGTATTTTTTCTTATTTATACGACAAGACGGCGGCATACTTATTAGTTCCAATTTCATCCACGCGCAGACTTATCTTGCGAGCACTCTACCCCAGACTGCATTCCGAATTACGCTGTAATCCATTTTGGCGTGCTTACACCCGTCAAAATTAGTGTGTGCGCAATAAGAATATCCCGTGAATCGTCATAGATGACGTCATGACATGCGCCATCTTGCGATAACGCATGCTCTAAATTAATATCACCTCACGGTGATCAAAAATGACAGTTGTGCTGTTTTGTTTTGAGTCGCATCCTATCTTTAAACTAAAGTTACCAATCCGTAGCCGACCGCAGGTGGCAACTGCAGGCAATGTGTCGCCGCGACACAAAAAACCTTTCGTAGTTAGCGACACATCGCTTTCATAGAAATACATAAAAACCAGTCGTGTCGCGGCGACACGTTGCAGTTGCGTAGTATCTATTAGTGGGATTTTCTAAATTGTACTTCTGGTAACAAACAAATATGATATGGTATAAGTTTGGACGTTAAGCCGGCACTGTAAGCGCGTTCAAGAGCGTTTCGATTCAAATTGACAGCTCTTAGCTGTCATAATCGTGTTATCTAAATCGGAACACAAAATTATTATTGCACTTCATAATTAATATTCTAGTTCGCTAGAAACCCACATTTCTTATTTCGAAACAGTAATATTGTCAAAACAGGGTAATCATAACAGGGAAATATTGGACATCTATTTGCGACCTTTGCCCACTTTCAGAGCTCGTAATTCGGAATGCGGCCACAGACGTGAAGATGACTGACACTACTGACATTCGATTTTTTTTCTAAGCTGTTTGTCTATTACATTCTTTACGTTACTATAGCAACAATGTTGTCAAAAATAACAGCGAAACAACAATGAATTTAAAATCATAACGTATGAATAAAAACTAATGTTTACTTTGACGAAGACAATTTATTTTACTATACACAAAGAGGACACGTTTCTACGGAGATCCCTATCACCGCGATTCACCGGAGAGTGCTAAATTTACAACGCCATCTATCGGTACATCAGGAACTAAAATATCGTTTAAATAATCATCACCGGTGACTGAATTTTAATTCATTTGTTAAACTTACTTTTGTTGTAGATACATAGTACATAACATAACTATACTAACTATAATAATAATATCCCCACCGCCGTATCTCTACGTTGCCGTCGTGGTGGGGCTTGCGCGCTCCAAACTCTAGGTCTGTGCCGGTAGAGTTTACTTTGCCGAAACAGGTCTAGAATGAGGAGCCAGACCAAGAGAGATACAGTAAACCGCAGGGCAGCATGTGGCGAGCTGTTGGGCAGTAGCGACCCCACGGACCCTATCTCCCGGGAGAAATCTTGTTCCTCATCTCTGGCTTGCCTTTATTGGCCGGCTGGAGTGAACACTGACGAGGAACAGAGCTCCCACCTCATTCTTGCCTTAATTGGCCGGCTTGAGTGGAGATTCGCGAGAGCAAATGTGCTCGGAGGAAGGAAGTATTCCAGTAAGATGCTGGTAGGGATCTTGACCGTACTTCCGGGATTGTCCTGATAGCCGTGGAATACCGCTCCACTCCTCATAAGCATCTCAGGACATGTTGCCCCCTTGTCGCTACGACACTTTGTGCAAGCGACCGTTTTCGGGGGCCCATTATTGAGTGTGCAAGTCACCCCCTGCCATTTTATCTGTGTACATTATAAAACATTGATCAGGCAGGGGCCATAGACCTTCCATAGTTCAGGTCACCACTCCACTATAGCCACCCAAACCCATAGCCTTATATTTTTTGTTTCCGTATCCTGCAATAGTTCTGCACCAACCGGGGGTTGTCCTTGGGTGCACTAGCATAGTGCGTACAGAGATAATCGTCGGTCGGTGCCTCGTTTCATTTAACACGTCTAACGGGCCTCTGCGAGTTGGCTTCGGCCCCTCGTACGCCTTCCAAAGGTCCGGGACCCTAGGGTCCCGAGAAATTTCAAAGACGTAAAAATAATAATAATATTATAATTGCGAAAGTGAGTTGGTTTTTCTATTGGTTTATTTGTTACGCTAAAACGGCCGAACGGATTTAGATGAAATTTGACACATGGGTAGTCAATGACCTAGGTAAGGACATAGAATACTTTTTATCCCGATATTTCCACGGGATCCAGACTTATGAGGGTGAAACCGCGGAGCGCAGCTAGTATCTCATAAAATTTTAAACTGCAATTACATAAGTAACACGTATGTAATCGTACTCGTAGGATGATTTTTAAGCAAATAAAACTATTTATTTCAAACAATGGTCTTGTTTGAATTATTTATGGTCACCCTATTCACTAATTTGTTAAGGAATGTTTATTTTATTAATATCTTTTGAAATACTGAATGCGCAGGATGTTGGAGTACGCCAATATTTAGTAGAAATGTCTACTAAATATTGATGCTATTTTTATCCGATTTGATCAGCTACTTTAGTAGCTACGTACATATATTTTTTCTAGACCGTGCGGTGTGAGGAGCCACATAAAATGTGTTGTATTACCGAAACTATATAGCTTTTCCTTTTTATTTTTATACTACAAATTAAAACTAATTTACTACTAAATCATACTGAAAATATGTTGTAATTGATTAATAACTTTCCGAGAAACAGCGCGGTGAAATTTACGTTTTTTTATGAAAAATCAAAGCATTGTAGCTCTCTCAAATCCAGTCGTACAAACCCCATTTTTTTTGTAGAGATTACGCATAAGTACTACTAAATCCTACCAAATTTTCATTTTCATCCGCCGTCTAGTTTTCGAGTTCTGAGGTGGCTCCTCAATCCGCATGTGCGAATTGAGGAGCCATCTTTAAAGTCATGTAACTTCTAAAGGATTTTACTACAAATTCCAGGATCGGGCCTACAAAATCGGCTAATTTACTACTAAATATTGGTAGTACCCGCGTTTAATTATGAGTCTGGCTCCTCAATCCGCACGGACACTCCTACACCAACCGGGGGTGGTCCTTGGGTGCACTTGCATAGGGTATAATCGTCGGTTAGTGCCTCATTTCATTAAACACGTCTAACGGGCCTCTGCGAGTTGGCTTCGGTCCCTCGTACGCCTTCTAAAGGTCCGGGACCCCAGGGTCCCGAGAAATGTCAAAGACGTTTATAATAATAAAGCCTTTCATTCCGAAACTGGACAGCACAATTTACAATAATGATTACATTAAAAAAAACACAAAATGTTTCTAATTTTGGTGTACCTCATGGCATAGGCCTCCTCTAACAATTTCCATTGTTGTCTGTCGCGAGGTATCCTCTTCTAGTTTGGAGCTGCTGTCAGCTTTATTTCATCCTCCCACTGGGAAAGTTGTCTTGCCTTATTTCTTTTGCCATCCCTTGGATATCATTCTGTCACTACCTTGCTCCACTTTCCTTTAGTGTCTCGTATCATATGGCCTGTCCACCTCCCCTTCTGTTGGCCTATTCTTGTTAGAATGTAGGTCAGTTTTGTTCTGTACCGGAGATGTGTGTTTTTTTATTCTATACTGTCTCTTTGAGCCTACCATGCTTCTCTCCATTGCTCTTTGACACTTGGCAAGCTTTCCTCACTGCCCATGTCTCACACCCATATGTTAAGCATGGTATACATACGGTATACATGAGTTAAAAGTCTTTCTTTTTAAAGTCATGCCTAGGTCTTTAGACTTCATTATCTCCTTAAGGACCAGTATTTTTTCCAACCAATAGCAATCCTTATATTTTATTGCCTGGCTAATTTGGTCTTTGGTAGAGATGACTTAACCAAGGTATATAAGATGGTATGCGAAAACATTTTTTCGCCTAAAAATTCATCCCCACTACGGAACCCTTCATTATTTATTTATTTATTATGCACGCACTTGGCTGGTTTTTTATCTGTACATCAATTTGAAGAAATAATTTAAAAAGGTTGGATTTGGTGCCAACCATCACATTGCTTCTTTCGTCTCGTAATGGCAATTGATGCGTTACAGTGCAAAGATGTTTACGCTGGTATTGTTTTCAATGCTTCGTGAAACTCTAATGACTTCCGTTACAGAACAGCATAAGCGACTGTTCCCTATATAAGTATATAAAGACTTTTCAATATTTAAATGATAACTGAAACTAATTACTATTTAACTACATAGAGGTTATAATTACGAACCTACTTATAGATCGAGGCTGTAATGCATGAACCGGAGCAGAGTTAGGTGCAATGGCCGATGCAATCTGTCCGTAATTAGTCTAGTCTGCCATAGAAACAGCACGGTGTTGGCGGACGACAAGCCGAGCGAGATTTCTACGAGATGAATTCTCACGCGACAGGCGCACCGCATCCTTTCCACTGCTCCGCCCACGTTTGCATATATTGACCGCTTGCACATAAAAAAACATAAAACTCGTTGCTAAGCTACGTTTTGGCGTTTTCTTGCGACCTTAGAAAACCCGTCTCAATATTATCCCTGCTATATTTATTCAAATTGCATACAAATTAGAATATAACACAGTACCTAAGCATCTGATGTTCCATGCCATCCAAGTTCATACGTGATGAGATCATGTAGCGTCATTATTAAGTACGAGAAAATAATTACACAAGTTATTAAATGTGGTAGAAATAAATTCTACTCTATAATGAGTAATCACTATGTATATATTCTTTTACACAATAGCATTATGTTTGCAACCATGAAAACACAACTCTGGAAAGCTCTACAATATAATAAAGGTTGGATGTACATCAAATCTAAAGTATTCAATCAAATAAAGGCGAAATCTAAACATCTAACATACATAGGTGATTCAGCTAAAAGACCAGATTCACTGAAGAATTCCAACATAATAAGTTCCCGTCAATTCAGTCTAGTTGTAAGAGTAATTCTAAAAAGTAACAAAAAACATGTACAGCCCTTCTACAGTTTTTCGTCTGAATTCTGATAAGGTTTTACTCACTTGGAACATTTGGTTAACAATCTTGTAATGAACTAGGTAGAAAGGTAGAAAGCTGATTTATGAGTGCACGTCATGTTTCGTCATTATATTCATCAAATAATGTAAAAATAGCGTTAACCATTTTTTAAGTTGTTTATAGAAGGGATAGAATCTTAAATTAATAAATGATATGTTAAGATTCGTTAACCCTAAATTCTGCCTAGCTTAAAAAAAATGTTCTTAAACGATGAGCTTACACCATTGCCGTTTTTAGATGATGCTAGAACACCAGAATAACAAGCGCCATATCATACCAGTCTTGTATCAACTTCTCAAGCAAGTAATGGGAAAAATCAAGCAGCAATTTAAAAATAATTTCTTAGAAACCACAACACGCATAACGTTAGCTTTATGTTAGCTTTACATATCATGCATTTTAAGCATGACATCAGCGTCTCGCGCTTGGCTGCTCTCAACAATAAAATATAAATTCGTTCCGTTCCACACGACGCTGTAAAAACTCTTGAAATTAGGCTCAGATATTTAATATCTACGTTACGTGATATTTGTCGGTTTTTGCTACTATTTCTGGTGCCTGATGGTAATCGTTAAATTAGTCAGCAATACGCAACTAGCTTGCTGCTTGGGGGAGGCCTATTTCCAGCAGTGGACGGCTGAAATGATGATGATGATGGCGCAACTAGCCCTACGCAGCTTAAACAATTCCAATGCTCGACGCTACATAACTTGGTTAACATTCTATGATCACTTACTGTACGGTACTCTATCCGCTCCTTGACCTGCTGAATATCAAAACACTTATGTGAATTCATTCATATCAGCACATAATATTTAATCATCAATCAATATGTAAAACTCAATAGAACTTCAATAGTGGATGCATGAAAGTAGTACCTATACAAAACAACGAATGAAGACTATTTATACGCCAATAAATATTTTAATTTGCTCGTTACTGCTCGAGCAATCGCATCAGATCTGCATGCGCAAGCCATAACAGTCGTCAACATTCCGCATAACAAGACACCCATTACAGTAGAAAATCACCCTGAGTAGATTCCGCAGCAGCGTTTGACCCGGCTCAGGGTGTCTCAAAGGCATCATGATATTTATCTTGCATACCAACTACCACTTCGTATACAGTTTTTATTTTTTTGCCGTATCTTTTTAGGATCTTAAGGTAAATCCAATTCTGTACTTGTCTTATTACGCCCACATGATATTCTTAATTTATAATATCGTGTGCCGGTAAAATAGTAATCTACAAACGTAACCAACATGCGTCGTGTGAATGCAGTAGATTATTACTGAGATAAGAATTTTTACTTACTGAAGTTACACTTACACCAACAATGTAAGAACCCATGACCCGTTGGCAGACACTACGGGTATATTTTAAAAGATTGCCAATCAAAGTCAATAATACTAAAAATATTACAAACAAACAAAACAGTTGAAGCATCTATAGGTCGTGCTCCAGCATCAATGATTTTATTTTATAGTTTTTTATCTAGTTGCTTGATCATCCAATAAATCTGGATGACAGCATGGTAGCATCAGCCTATTAGTAACGAGAATGTAATATAGGTTCAGCCACCATCCATAGCCACGACTTCACGACTCCTTGTCAAGTCAAACTTGATGATGTCACTAAAGCAAATGATGGCGGACTCGCAAGGCTATGCAAAGAAATAAATAAGAAATGGTTTGATTCAACACACGGCTGCGGTTTGTGCATGTGTGTGAAGGACCTCGACCGCTATTTCGAGAGCCTGTCGCCGGCCAAATAAAGTTAAACTAAGTACATTGACTTGGTCTACTTACATATTGCAAAAGCATACCCAAAAAATATTGTTACTGAAAATAAGTTCTATATGATAATTCGTATAATGATATTGCAAGATTTTTCGTTGTCTACAATATTTTTATTATAATATGGAATGGATCGTATGGTGTTAGCGGTGCTGAGAACGGGCCCAAACAAATAAAAAATCGGGCAGTCTTAGGGGACTGCCGATACAAAGGAAAACTAAGTAACTTTTTGATTCTCGCGTTGTTGCCTTTCGTACGAGCGTTAGGTGACGATGACGCGAGTTCCATGATTTTTGTTCACCCAAAAAGTGCTCAAAGCGCCTAAAGAAGTTTTCACTTCAAAAACTTCTTGTCGCAGAATATTTGCCATCCACACGCTAAGAAAAAGATGATGCAATATATTTAAAGTATCAACATACATTGATAAAGAAAAATATTCCTATGAGGTAGAAAACCCGATGCAACATAATATTAATAGCTTTGCAACGACGCATCATATCATAAATCATAAAAGCAATATTGCCCTGTTGCTTATACAAAGATATTAGCTTTAAGTCTTGAAGTACCTACCTACTGAAAAATATCGTGATGAGGAAAACAGATATTACTACATCCATGATTTCATTCTACTTAGCTATAATGATGAGGCAACTACAGCACCATGATGTGTCTATGAATATGTAATACTTAATCAGCAATTACTATTTAAAATTATGTTAGCGCTCTAACATTTGTTCATTATTGTTTTACAGGTTTACTCATGAAGCTTTAATATCCCAGACAACAAATAGCTTTATATTGTTAACCTTGTCGTACATTAGTCCACCGGATAGGTATTACAAATTAATGATATTATAGATATTTACATGATTTAAAATCTAACAGAATTAAAATAATAATAGTAATATGTACAAGTATATAAAAAGGGGGGGGAAATGGTCATAGGGCATCAAAAAATTCGTCCGCATCGCTGTCAACAGGAAAAGTGCCCAAAAGGCTGGCAGCATTGCCACGTTGTATGGCAATGCTGATTCTTTGGCCGAAGAATAGGCCAGCCCTCGGGTCACGTGAGGAGTCGACCAGCCGCTTGGCGATGTCCCGAAATACTCGATGAGCGCTCGGACCCCACGGCCCCAGTGTTTCAACCCCAAACGGCTCAAAAATATAGCTACCAATAAGGTTGCTATATTTCCGCCGCTTGAGGTTTTCTGCACCAGAAGCAGCCGCCCCGGCACAGCCCGCCGTGCTGAGAAGATGGGATGGCGCGAGGGTGTCGACACAGGTTGCATCCCACACCAAAGGCCTACCCATCTTCCAAGGCATTATGGTCATTCCGTCTGGCCTCTTCCCATCGTCGCGTGCCAAGCCATTGGGTTCTAAAACAGCTGGCACCCCGGCGGTGACAAGAGCCCGACGGATAATGTCATTAATGCTTGCGTGCCGTGCCAAACGACCAGCGCTCCTGCCGCAGGAAAGGCCGTGGTGTCCGAGGCGGTCGACTGCTTCACCGCACTGACAGCGATGCGGAGCCCCGCAAGGAGCGCCCAAACGCAGACTTGTAGCGAGCCGGAAAGTGGTGTCACCCAGCATAGTGCCTATGTTGGGTGACGGTAGCGCCTGAAGCCAGAGGCCCGACTCCCATTCTCCCACAGCCAATAGGCGGGCGCGCTCCGCAGTGTTGGTGGACGTATTAATGAGATTGTTCCGTACCAACCTGCAGAGCGGCTCATCCCACTGTCTCTGGGAAGACAGGTTCTCGGGCTGCTCCGTGTCCGGGCAAGCCATTTTCCAGGCGTTCATCGCATCAGTCAAGCACGGCACTTCAGAGTCAACCTGATAAGCGGTTAAGATTCTTGTGGTTGTGAGTGAAACCTTGTCGTTCAATTGAAGACTTGAATGTTTTTCTTTTGACCTTACGTGCATCTTATTCATCGACATAAATTCTTAGTTCATACCTAGACAAGTATTTAATTTTATTTATTTATTAGCATTTGACATTTGATTGCGACCTCAAAACACGTCATGTCTGTGACTTTTTTACGTGAGAAATATAAAAATAATGTTCCAAAGCAACACACACATTCGCAACCGAGACAACACTGGCAGCTGTATATTATTAAATTTCCCTAAGTATACCTACAGTGTTTGTTTGCAAAGTTTAAATGCATTTTAAAACCAAAAGAAAATCTTAAAACAAGCGATAACGCGTAAATAACGCGTTACTTTGAGGATGTGCCAACTTAAATACCATTTTGCGTTGCTAACCAATAGCGTGGTTAATTGCACGCCATTTACCTACTTAAATCTTGTAACATTTGCATTCAACCTTTTCTTATAACTTTCACTCGTCGTCATCTGCCCATTCTTCTTATTCTTTTTCAAAATGACGTGGGTATTCTCATGAACATAACAAAGATATTTTAGTATTTTGGAATTAATTATACGTTGAAACAAGTGGAGTAGTTACATCGAATCGCCTTCCTTTTACCGCAACATGTGGACACGTTGGTAAAGCAATTACTTACGTAAACAAGCAAGAGCAATTTCAGTAAAGTGTGAAGTTTGGGAGGGTTCATTGATCGCCTGTTTGAGCAGATGTTACGACTTCTGTGTCGATGCTGCAGACTGTTGACTAAACCACGCGGTTGACCGTGTCAATAAGCGCGTTACCGTCGCGCCTCCTGTCCTTAATCACCTGCCCTACTTCAATTGTCACATTGTGGATCACAATGAACCACCATGACGCACTTTACTAAGAAACACATTTGATTCAAACTGCAAATTCGGCTTTTTCTACAACTTAAACAAAAGTACTGGCCTTAAGCACTTAGAGTAGCCCCTATACACATGTATCACGTGGGCACTCACAAATAATAAATAACCTCGTACCCCCTTTATTCCATCCACATGCTCAGGTTTCAAGGGACAACGCCGGCGGCGCCGCAGTACTGAGATTGTGTTGGTATGCTCACAATGTCTCAAAAGAAAAAACACAAGTGATGCAAAACCGGAACCTCAAAAATATAATAAAAAAACTTGGCTCCATTGTAATGCATTGCCACGTTTTATACACATAGTTTTGGATCGTTAAAAACAAGCCTGTCCTTGCCCTTCAAAGTGGCGTAGTAACGTTTGAAAATCCAAATTTTCTCCTTACTACCATTTACATATCCATCAAATTTGGATAACTTTGACGCTACTCATCATACCACATAATTCCTTGTACACGGCGAGAGGTTGTTAGGTCAAGACTGTAGTCTATTGGCACAAAACCTATCTATTCACAAAAAGCTCCAAGGAAACATTAGCTCCAAGCGACGTTCAAACAAGGTACTGTTATACGCCATACATTTCAGTTTCAGCCCTATTCATATCTTGGACTAGCTTTTACCTGCGACTTCGTCCGCGTGAAACTCGTTTTAACATAAAATATAGCATCTCATCGCCCGCCATTACTTTGTTTTCGCTTAGCGTTCTTTACGATCCTTAGGAGCCGAGCAAAACGAAAAAAGTAAGAATTCTTACTTTTTTCGTTTTGCTCCTAAGGATCGTAGCGTGATGTAAAATAGAGTATAACCTTTCTCAAGAATTGGGCTATCAAATGCTAAAAGATTTGTTAAAATCCGACTGGTAATATCATCAACACCAAACAATCTTCAGTTTTATTATAGCAGTATATGAGTTTATTTTTGAAAGAAAGGAAAAAAATATTTATTTGGCCTGGCACCTCACCCGCGTAGCCATAGGGTACGCCAGGAGAGGCTTAGCCTGCCCTTGCCGCTAGCCAGAGCTTGCTAAGGATTTCGAAATTTTCTAAGAATATATCTAAAGAATATATATTATCTGGAAATAAAAGATTTCATTTCATTTCATTTCATAACCTTTTTCCAAAAAAATAACAACCGACTTCCAAAATAGATTTTTTTTGTAATAAGTTTTTATTTTTTATTTTTTAGTTGTGGTACCTACCCCACACTAATTCGAATACCACTACCAGCTATGTAAATAACAGTGACAGGAGCTTATCATCATATCATCCACATAGGCTAAGTGAGAACAATACGTATTATTGAAGCTAACTCAAAAACTATATCAAACAAAGTCATTAAAAATTATATGGTAGAAGTATGACCTACCAAACAAAAAAAGAATCATCAAAATCAATGCATAATTGCCGGAGTAATCGCGTAACAAACATACAAAAAAAACGTACAGGTCATCAACCGGACAGGAAACTAGACTCCGGGCTGCTACTGAGAAAGTCCAATTGGAAAAACCCAATAACACTTTGTCTGACCTGGGAATAGAACCCAGGACCTCACGCTCAGCAGTAGCGCTTGCGACCACCAAACCTCAATCAATATACAATGTATTTTAATTTTTTGTTGTATGGTAGTCTCCAACTACCATACAACAAAAAATTAAAATACTGGCTCTACTAATGCATAAGAATATTTTGGAACTGTCAAATAAATCCTAGCTTCGAAATAAAAAAAATTGTTTTTCAAACAAATTAAATGTAATGTATGCCAGATCCACCCTAAGCCTATAAATTCCGTTTATCCAACTAGGCCTTGGGTGAATTCTCGGGCATACATTTCAGAATATCCACCTTAGGGTGGATATTTGGGATTTTGCCGAGCTATAATGACTAAACTATTGAATATATTCAATTGAATTTTTGTGTACAGAATGGGAACGTCATTATGAACACGCCGTTTAATTTTTTGTTGTATTGTCGTCTCCACCTTCTATATTATTATAATAGTGGATAATTTCAGTTTTCAGTCTACCCTGTTTTTTTCTGAGCCTGTCCTGATTAACCAGTCTGGCTACGACACATATAAAAATATATAAAGTAAAAACAACACTATGTATAACCTAACCAACTACCACCACAAACCACCTTTACCACCACCAACCAACAAACCCACCACCACCTATTGACCAAATAATTTTCAACCTAACAATTCGAATTAAAAGATTGTCAGTATGGACACGTTCCAGTAGCTAACATTATATTCGTGCTGCACGACTCCAGGAACGTCGTCAGGAACAAGACTGCACAACCAAGACTTAGGTTCAACTTTTTTTATTACTTTTTTCATAGTACCTATATGATTGTTGATATTGTTTTTGGTTTTTCCACTTCAGTTAGAGCCCGAATCCTGACGTATTTCTGCCAAACCCTTCATAGGAGAATACAGACGTGATGTTATGTTATGTTATGTTAATGTTCCGTACTTGATTTCTTATCTTCCTATCTGTTAACCTTACTCATCTGATTGTAACTTAGATACTTCTTAGTTTGTAATTCTAGGATACGTCATCTATCTAGATATAGGTAAGGTACCCGTAAACCCGACATAAAGACAAAAGTTACATACATCAAATTGAAGAACTTTTTGCCAAGTGCTTAGTAATAAAAAAACAACGGGTTGCACTCCGGGAGTGCCGGCAGAAGTGAAAACTGGAACATTAACGTTGTGCATTTTTGAATATTTTGGAATGGTTAGGGAATAATTTCGCACGAATTGCTTTATTTATCAGTATAAAAGTACTACCATTTATGTGGTTAAATACAATATTCATTAGTATATTTATTTATTTTCAAAATATAGTCTAACAAAAATAAACAATTTATTTAAACACTTTTCATGAAGTATGTTTTGACTGCTTTTTTTACCCATCAATATGAGTGAAATTTCTTACCTCGCAATCTTTACGTAATGTCAAAGACTATTTATTTTGATATTTATTTCGTCGGTTGATAGGCAACGGGTCGAAGTCCCTCCGTCCTACGAATTTTCGATCAGGGTCCTGACGCGAGTTTAAAATTTTTTACCCATCCCAAAAAAAGTGCACAACGCAGCTAAAGAAGTTTTCACTTCAAAAAAGTTGGCGCCATCCTTAAATAAATCTTTACCAATAGCATAAACATTATTCTTATTCCAATAGTTTCACTTACGACCTTCAAGGTGGGAAAAACACAACAAGACCGTCTTCTCAGGAAATATCAAATGCAAAAAAGATTATACGAATGTTAGTCGTTGTTCTGAAGTGCAGGTATATTAAAACTAGGTATTCTATCAAAAATCGTCTCTTTTAAAGATAGGCAACTACAAAAATAATGAATGGTTTGCAATGACCTCCAAGAATTTTTGATGGGATGCTTTACTAACTACCGTATATTGAAGGCCTACGCACTGTGCAATACCGGTAGCTGTACGCTATTTATTAATTAAATTTCCTTCAACCTTAGCTCGTCTCGTGTCCATAGTATTAAATGCTAAATTGCATTAAGCTATAATGGCATGGCAAAACTATAAATAGCTTTCATAAAATTAATGAGTTGATTACTTAAAAAAATTTAAAGGCAAGCATAATTTCAAATATTTCTTATGCATGACATGTGACATAACATAAGGGGGTAGAGGGGGGCTCGTGGCTAAATGATAATAGCCGCGCGGGTCGATCGAAGGTGAGCAAAATCCGACTGGTATTACCGGAGATTACTCCTTTACATCATCATCATTAGCCTATTAATGTTCCCACTGCTGGGACACAGGCCTCCTCTCTGTGAGAGGGAGTGGGCCGTAATCTACCACGCGGGCCCAGTGCGGGTTGGTAGATGTCACATGTCTTCGAATTTTTGGTTCTAAGACATGCCGGTTTCCTCACGATGTTTTCCTTCACCGTTTTTGAGAGCAGTGGTGATGAAATTATTTACACAAAGTAAAGCGCCTGCTTGGGTTCGAACCCACGACCTACAACTCGTAAGTCGGGGCCGTTGCCACTGGGCCACCACTGCTCTCACATACGAACCTCCTTTACATACGAACTTACAAATAAACAAACAAACAAATTTTATTTCTTTATTGGTTTGAATTGTGTAGGTATGTTGTACAGTACGACACAAATTAGGTGTAGCATTTTGATAATTTTCATTCCTTTGAATGTATTTGGATAAATGACTTTACAAATTATTGCGTTTTCGTAAAGATCATTTTAACCAAAAGCAATAATAAACATTGGTAAGGCGCACTCAGTTCGGATGGGCATCGGTTTAACGAATTTTGCCGATGCTACATCTAAGTTGTGTCGTACTGTACAAAAGAGGTACTGTTGAAGTATTTACCACCATCTCCCAAGAGTCTCATCTGCACCAATGATGGATCTTCGCTGTGTTCGGGCGGTTTGTGAATTACAGATCGAGACCTCTCCGTGCCTAGGAGAGCACGCTAAGGCGTTGGTCACGGCTGTCATTTGTAGATCTATGAAAGTCGTTATGGGTAGTCAGAAGCCCAAAAGTTTGACAACCACCCTTACCAATGGTATAGTGTTACCCAGTAACTGGATTGTAGAGGTCAGAGAGGCAGTCGCTCCATGTAAAATACTGGTATTCAGCTAAATCCGGTTAGACTGGAGACTGACTCCAATATAGTTGAGAAAAAGGTTAAGCAGATTGATTAATTTTGTGACATTACACCAAATTAATTATATTTATTCACCTTAAAAGTTGTTCAAGGTTAATCGCTCTTCATATTATTATGTTTTTGTTTCGTATTTCAATCTAGTACGGTCTACTCGTAACTGATAGGCTAAACTATCTCTTACTTGAAGGCTTGAAGTAAGTATGTACCTAATCCAAGCTAAGCTAATAAATTCTGCTCGGTAGGTACTTTAGCATTCTCTATTAGAATGTATTCTTTTAAATGATGTTCCTAAAGGTACACGAGATGTTTATTCCGACTATCAAAAAGGTACAAGAGAATTTTACTGCGACTATTAAAAGAGACACATTTTAATAATCTTTAAATTATGCGCATCCTAGAAATAAAATCTCGGCATATTTATAGCTTTAAGCTCTTAAGAGAAGCTCGTTTATAAAAAACGTAAACTTGGATATAAAGGCCCCGACTCCCGCTCGACTTGCCTTCTTATTAAATGTATGTTATGTGGCATCGCAGATTCTGTGGACTTTCAGTGTATAAAGTTCAAAGATTTCACACAGATTTCATATAATTAATAACGTCATAATTATTCAAAATTGATTAAAGCCATAATAATTATGTATTATTTCTTTTCACAGTTTCATGTTGATTACGTTAAATGCTTAAAATATGAATAAGATAAAAGTGAATATAAAAATGTCCAAGTTTTGTAAGGTTACGCCTTTATAGATGGTTCCCGTTGAAGTCTTTTGTAGGAGAGTTGTGACTTGGTAAGCGCGCTTCGTGAAGCACCGCTCGCTACAAAATAATGAATAAAATACCGAATCCGTCACACAACAATAGAGCACTATTGGGAAACTGGACTATGGCCACTATGGCCGAACAGATCTCATCCCAAGATTGTCTCACCGGTACTTTAATCAACCGATAATTCATCTCGACGGAGTACACAACGAGTATGATAGAAAGTAGATACAAGATACGAATCATTCTCGCAATAATAATCTATTTCTTGCTTCTGATAGAAATCATACCATTGAATACAAGTACCTACTAGTTGTTTGGTTTATGTAACCTTCTATGTGCCTTATTGTTTATACAAAATTATTTTACAGGTTTTTATTTGGTTTTCTTATCGTCCTATGCCGTCATTTTATGCCTATATGCTTTATTTCAATAGGTGCTCGTACCGTATTTAGAATTCCATATGTAACTATTGAATTTCTTAACGGTACCTTGCAGAACATATAAATGTGCCAATTAGTTTGACTATTATAAAATTTACCTAAAATGCAGATGCAGAAGCGTTTACTTATTTCATAACTATCTTATAAGAAGCATCAAAATCCTTAAAAAGTTTGACATTTTAGTGGCTAATGGATAAACACTAAGCTAAAATTAAGAATGAAATCACGTTAATCCTGTCTGCTATGGTAGTGTGAATTACGTAATGTTAGTAGTGAGATATTCAGCGAAAGGTCACAGTGCTCGGTGACCGTGGCGGGCAGAGGGTACGGGGGCGGGGGAGCGGCGCTGGGGGGGGCTGTTCGGCGAATGACGCACGTCATGACAACACCACCTTATAATATGTGTTTAAGGAGACAGGAAATCATGACCGACTGCTGAGAACCAGTAAAAACATCGGCAGCATACTAACTGAATCGCCTCCGGCAACTTTATGTAGGTAAGCATAGGAATGTAATTATGTATTTACGTGTTATCAACTGAAAACAACAACATCATTCAGCACGTGGCTATAAAGTAGCAACATAGGTACTTAGCATGGGACGTATTACACGCTGATTATATGCAAACGGTCAGCCGTGGCATTGGCCAGGATATGGCTGCTTCCGGTCCTCTTGCCCACGAGGCGACTGCCTATACTAACGGTAACTACTCTGTAAGCAAGCAGCAATTTTCCTGCAAGGAAGAATAAATCTAATAACATCAAAAACATGTTCCCACTTGTGATATTCCGTTTGATATCCGTTTTATCTCTTAAATGTATTTAAAATATTGTATGTTTGTGGAACCTTTTGAAGAACAGGAAGATATAAACTGAAAAACATTTTAATCTTACAATATTCAAAAGTATTATACAATAGGAGATAATTATAGTCCTAGGAAAAAAGACTATAATATTAAAATGACAATAAACACTACAAAGTGGGCAGGGGTGGCCCAGTGGTAACAGCCCCGACTTACAAGTTATAGGTCATGGGTTCGAATCCAGGCAGGCGTTTTACTTTGTGTAAATAATTACGTCACCACTGCTCTTAAAACGGTGAAAGAAAACATCGAAGGAAACCGACATGCCCTAGAACCAAAAAATTGAAGACATGTGACATCTACCAACCCGCATTGGGCCCGCGTAGTGGATTACGGCCCGCTCTCTCTCACAGAGAGAAAGAAAACGTACAGACGAACATATAACCTTCTCGTTTTTGGAAGTGGGTTAATAAAGAGCCCGCCTCTGTACATTTCTGTGCTTTAAGTATTAAATAAATAAATAAATAAAGATAAGATTCATTGTTTGACTTATGCCAACCTCACACTCAATTCGCCATCTAACAAGATTACTGCAAAATATAATAAAACTACAGTGGTGATGTCAACATCAATCAGGAAGCTACATCATCCTCATCATTCTTTATAAGAACCTGCTAGTATCAGATAGATACTATCATTCAATCTAAAGAAAATCACTTAGGACACAAAAGAGTGATGGATCGTTTTAGTTGAAGAACAATAGACTCGCGCGCTCTTACAACATATTGTAACCGCTACACTAAGAGGCTAGTAAGAGGCTAACCTATGTCTTCCGTAAAAATCCTAAGAGGTGAGTCGGAGACGGCCCATGTGCAATACCGCAACATCCATACTGGGTCTACTCTCGCGCTGGGTCTACTCTCGCGCTGGGTCTACGGTGCTTCTACGCTGAGCCTACGCCGTTTCTACGATGGGCCTACCCCGCTGCTACGTAGTATTATATTATCTGTATTTATATCATCTGCCGGGCCTACGCCTGCTGTAATATATACGTATATACAGTGTCAAAGTGTATAGTGTATACAGTGTTTATGTTTAAATTAAAACAGGCTCTAATTCTCACATTTAGAGACACTGTGGCATCAAACGAAATATCTAATAAATCTTTTAAAAATAACAGCTAGTAAAATAGACAAAAAACTCAGCACGTGCCGACAAGCCAAAGTAAGCGACAATACCCTACTGCTTTATCAATTTGCAAAAACGAAATCCTTACACTCGACTGTTGAATACAAAAAAATAAATTATTATTCAGAAGGGATCACAGTGTGGTAGCTCAGTGCCATCGTGAGTCAGACAAAGCTTTGAACGCGACAACGATTTGAAACAAATACAAATATCTTTTATTTCAAAGTATTCTGATTTCGCAACCGGCAAGCGTGTATGAACGTAAACGAGGCAAAAGGAGTATGTAAGGATCGTAGCAAGTGGCGTTCTGTAGTTTCTGCCTACCCCCATAGGAAGAAGGCGTGAGATTATGTATGTATGTATTCTGAAGAAAATGAAGCTGTATTTTACTTAAATATAATTTTTCAACGCACTTGCTCGCAAAGTAGCTCTTATTGTACAGCCCCCCAATTACGCAATGCACGATCAATTTTAAATTGAAACCAATTGAAAAAGATCAATTGGTTTCAATTTAAAATTGATCGTGCATTACGTAATTAGGGTGCAGGTTCATAATGCAGTGTGCAGTGTATTAAACATGCGTGCTTTTTACTACTCCACTCCTCTACCTACTCCGTCTAGCGCGGTAATGTGCGCCACAGATAACTATTTACTATTCGGAGATGTGCACTTTTTTTAATCTCATCAGAGAGACTTCATGCCTTTTTATTCCTACTGTATAAATAAATAAAATATGACAAATTAACATCATATTTCATCAAAATATATATCATATTTTTCACAATTTAGTTTGCATTAACGTTAATTTGCGTATTCAAAACATTATTTTGTGTTTATTATATTTTGTATAAAGACTGTTTGTTTAGCGGTTTTGCCAATGCCTTTATTTACACTTACGCGCGAAACGCTAGCGAGCCCGTGGAACAAACAAAACGAGCGCGCCATTTACCATAAATATTTGTTAACGTTTTCGTTGTGTGGTAAATTATTATCAAAAAAAAAACAACCGACTTCCAAAAAAGACACTACAAAGTGAAAAATAACTTTAATTTCGGAAGTCGGTGGCAAATAACGAAAATTCTAAACCAAACACACTTTATTGAAGTGATACTTCTTCAGCGGCGATGTGCACTTTTTTTGGGATGGGTAAAAAATGTTAAGCTCGCGTCAGGACGTGACCGTAAAATCCGTTGCCTAGCAACCGACAAAGTAAATATCAAAATAAATAGTCTTTGACATTGCGTAAAGATTGCGAGGTAAGAAATGTTTACCCATAATGATAGGTAAAAAAAGCAGTCAAAACATACTTCATGAAAAGTGTTTAAATAAATTGTTTATTTTTGTTAGACTATACGGGGTGGCAGGGACATCGACGCGAAGCCGATTACCATGGATTCAGTATATGATTCTGAACCCCCCTGCGTTGAAATTTTTCGTCGGTTATTAAAAAAAAAATCTGCTGCTCCATACATTTTGACCGCGTAGGTATTGCACTTTTCTATGAAACAGCTGTTTTTTTTTTAAATAACCGACGAAAAATTTCAACGCAGGGGGGTTCAGAATCATGTACTGAATCCATGGTAACCGGCTTCGCGTCGATGTCCCTGCCACCCTGTATTTTTTTAATAAATAATTATCTACTACTACTAATGATAATTGTATTTAACCACATGAAAATACTTTTATACTAATACTAATATAAATAAAGCAATTCGTGCGAAATTATTCCCTAACCATTCCAAAATATTCAAAAATGCACAACGTTAATGTTCAAGTTTTCACTTCTGCCGGCACTCGCGGAGTGCAACTCGTTGTTTTTTTTTACTTTTTAGTTGTGGTACCTACCCCACACAAATTCGAATACCACTACCGTGATATGCAAATAACGGTGACACGAAGTTATCATCATATCATCCATATAAACTAAATGTGAAAAATACGTATTCTTGAAGCTAACTCATAAACTATCCAAGCAAAGTTATTAAAGGGGTTTGAAGATTTTGGCCCTAAAATCAGCCACCATTTTGATTTTTTTTCAAAATCGAGGTGCACAATAAATGTCATATATTTGGATAGGGGACACTTATACAAACATAAAACTTCATATACAATACCATCATAAAACGTCACGTTTCTGAGATATTCAAAGATAAAAATAACAATTGTTATAACGAATTTATTTATATATGTTGTAGTTACTTAATGTTGATTAAGTTATTTACACATGAATTAATTGAATACACCTCGAGGATAAAACAAGGTTTTTTAATCATATTCGGTACAAATAATATCATCCAAGAAGGCAGCGGGAGGCCGAATAAGATTTAATTGGTGTCACGACCATGCTATGCACCATCTACTACATATACCATATAACACACGTCCTCATTCGGCGGAGGGTATACATTTATATTTTTGTCTCTTTCGCTCTTAACTAAAATATTACCTATACATGATGCAATTATGTTTTCATAGTTCAATATACTTACCTGAAGGGAAAAAAATAAATAAAATCCTTGTTTCAGGTTTAAGTTTTTGACTTATATTTCGGTGAATAACTCCGAAACCTGACGCTTTAGGATATTATGTCATATGGCATTTTTTGTTTGTATAAGTGTCCTCTATCTAAATATATAACTTTAGATTTTTTCCGCGATTCTGAAAAAATATCAAAATGGCGGCATCATGTTAGGGCCACCCTCCATACAAAAATCTTCTAACCCCTTTATATGAGACCATTTTGGGAGCACACTCTTTCAAACAAAAAAAAAATTTTTCAAAATCGGTCCACAATTGACGGAGATAGCGGTGGACATACAAAAAAAAAAAAAAACATACGCGACGAACATATAACCTCCTCCTTTTTGCAAGTCGGTTAAAAATACGAAATCTAAAGTATTATCACCAACTGACGTTGAAAAGTTTTTAAAAGAACCTCCGGATAGTAAGTACCTGGCTACAAAAGTATCTGGCTACAAATCTCTATAATTACCTTATTGTAGCATAAGTTCTTACAACAAGTCTGTTTTTTCCTCGCAAGTGTGTTGAAAATCGTCGTATGAAATGCGTATGCATTGATCATTACACACTAGTATCATAATGTACTATTATAACATAGATACAATCTTTAGAGTGTTCATTATGTCTTCAATTAGGACACGACAAAATCGTGACAGTGGCTACCGCTTTATGCACTAAACTTCCTTACTAGGCGTAGGTATAAGAAGAAAAGTAAATATCTATAGAATGTAGATAGTACCTAGACGATTCAAGAGATTGATAGATATTGTGTAGATACGACGTTCTTCCCGAGAGAACTCGCCCGCTGCGTTAGTTATTGCTATGACTTTCAAGACAACAACATATTATTATTATTGTCTGTAGTGTGTGATACTTTGTCATACTCTTGCCCTCGACTATAACGTCCTTTGCCCACAACCGTCCATTAAACGTACCTTTGAAGTACCAGCATTTACATTAGTAAACTTGGCTAATGGCACATTGCTGTAATCTATGGTAACAATTAATAACAACATTGACCTGTCCGACATAAAAAAACTAGACTAAAAAACTCACAGGTCCAAAAACCTACACCACTTTTACTTTTTAAAGAAAATAAAATATTTTCACAATGAATTACAATGGTAGAGTAGGTAGAGCTTTGTATTGTTCCCGAAGCTTTTACCCATTCGCCTTATATCGCACATTTTATTCGTTGGAATAAACAAAAAGAGCTTTTAGAACTAGACAATGTAGTCTGTTGCCCGAAGGAACTGTGAATTCGTGAGCACGAGGTAAGTTGGCGCAAGGCTCGGCGGCGGCGGCGGCGGAAGCGCGGGCGACGCGCCGCGCCGTGCGCTCGTGGGTCCCGCGGATGCTCGGGTTCATTACCCCACGCCCGTTCGATCACGGACCATCCACAATGGGGGCCATACCATACTTGAACGTGGTAAACCACCGTCTTGGAACCGTTCTGTAGAAACAAAGCAATGTTAAACTATTTCAGTACACAAAATACTTGTAAGAATATTTAAATAAGTATACTTTTGTAATCAACGTCAGCGTCGCCAACCTGATCGTAAAACGGTAGATTCGCACGCCCACATTTAAGGACACCGTCAATATTAGGCTTTCATTATGTGGCATAAAATTTGTGTTTACTGTGTAGGCGGTAATAATAGGTACTGTCAATAATTTTTAATGCCCCGTAAGACATTTATTTTATGAACTTAAAAGTATTTGGATATAACGCTAGCCTATGTGCCCCTGCTTACTGATAATGACTGTCGTAACTAAACATACTTATTTTGACATTTAAACGTCTCAACACTCTTAACTTTAAGCTACGTTTATATGTAAGTAAGGGGGTTTATGTTAAGTGTTCAGTGTTCACTATATTTAGGTAGAAAGGGAAATTAAAATGTAAGCCAAGTTTGGTTTATCTTCTTGCCTTTGTTTTTCTTAAACTAGGAAAACGTCATGCATGGCTCTAAAACTCACTTCACCGTTGTCATGGGGGACTTCAACGCGAAATTGGGCAAACGAAACGATCGCGATGATGAGCTGCGAGTGGGGCAATTTGGAGTTGGACGTCGGACCCACCGGGGTCACTTACTGGCCAGTTTTATGGAGAAAGAAGACCTCTTTATGATGAATTTCATGAATTCCTTCTTCAGAAAACGTGAGCACAGAAAGTGGACCTGGCAGAGCCCTGATGGTGCAACAAAAGATGAGATTGACTTCATTATGTCGACGAAGAAGCAAGTATTCAATGATGTCTCTGTAATCAACGCGGTGAAAACCGGAATCGACCACCGCATGGTAAAAGGCACATTGAACTTAAATATCAAGCTGGAAAAATCTCGACTGATGAAGTCAACGCTCCGTCCAGCACCGATCCAAGTCCAAAACCGTTTCGAGTGCTAGGGAGCTCCGTGGACGATTTTAACGATGGGTTCGTGGAAACTGTCCATACGGTCGGGTCCAAGATCTTTAAGACCCGTCGTACAAATAGAAACAAGAACCTCTCTGATCCTACTATACAGCTCATGTAGGAGAGGCGCGAGATGAAGACTGGAGGATTCCAGTCTTCAGACGATGCGTTCAAGTACCGGCAGCTCAATAGACGGATCTCTAAGTCCTTGAAAAGCGACCGCTTTAGTACAGACCGCATCAAGGACGCGATAGAGCGGAATAAGGGCTCCAAGGTCTTTGCAAGAGATCTGTCTATTGGGCAGAGCCAGCTTGCAAAGCTGAAGACCGATGATGGCAGGATCGTATCCGCCAAACCTGAAGTATTGAGAGAGATCGAGAGGTTCTATTTACAGTTATACACGTCAACCAGTAACCCTGTTACGAATCTGGCAAACAACCCAAGAGACCCGAAGATATCACGGACGTCAGCTTGTACGAGATTAGGATGGCTCTAAAGCAGCTTAAAAACAACAAGGCGCCGGGTGATGACGGAATTACGGCCGAACTCTTAAAGGTCGGTGGGAAACCCGTTCTTAAGGCCCTCCAGAAGCTGTTCGATTCCGTCATACTCGAGGGTAAAACGCCACAGGCATGGAACAGAGGTGTGGTGGTATTCTTCTTTAAAAAGGGCGGCAATGCCGTGCTTAAAAACTATAGGCCCATCACACTTCTGACCCATTTCTACAACCTGTTTTCAAGAGTCATCACGAACCGTCTCGCGCGCAGGTTTGACGAATTCCAGCCTCCCGAACAAGCCGGATTCCGTAAAGGCTTTAGCACCGTGGACCACGTACATACGCTGCGGCAGGTTATGCAGAAGACCGAAGAGTATAAACCTGCCTCTCTGCTTAGCGTTTGTGGATTACGAGAAAGCCTTCGATTCGATCGAGACATGGGCTGTACTGCAGTCTCTTCAACTGTGCCAGATCGACTATCGGTACATCGAGGTGTTAAAGTGCCTATACAAAGACGCCACTATGTCAGTCCGACTCCACGACCAGACCTCGAAACCTATACTTCTGCAGCGAGGTGTGAGACAAGGAGACGTTATCTCTCCGAAACTATTCACCGCTGCACTGGAGGATGTCTTCAAGGTTCTGGACTGGAAAGGGCTAGGCATCAACATCAATGGTGAGTATATAACTAACCTTCGGTTTACCGACGATATAGTTATCATGGCTGAGACCATGGAGGACCTCAGTATAATGCTCGATGACCTCAGTAGAGCCTCCGAAAGAGTGGATCTTAAAATGAATATGGACAAGACAAAGGTCATGTCAAATGCCCATGTAACACCCGCTCTCATAAAGATCGGAGACGCTACGCTCGAAGTTGTAGACGAGTATGCTTACCTAGGACAAACTGTCCAGCTAGATAGGTCCAACTTCGAGAAAGAGGTCAATCGACGAATCGACCGACTCAGCTGGGCAGCGTTCGGGAAGCTACGCAATATCTTCTCGCCCCACATATCACAGTGTCTCAAGACGAAAGTCTTTGACCAGTGCGTGTTGCCAGTGATGACTCATGGCATTGAAACGTGGTCGCTCACTATGGGCCTTATCAGAAGGTTAAAAGTCACCCAAAGAGCAATGGAGAGGGCTATGCTTGGAGTTTCCCTATGTGATCGAATCAGAAATGAAGAGATCCGCAGGGGAACCAAGGTGACCGACATAGCCCGAAGAATTGCCAAACTTAAGTGGCAATGGGCAAGACACATTGCTCGCAGAACAGATGGCCGATGGGGCCGAAAGGTTCTGGAGTGGCGACCACGTACTGGAAGACGTAGCGTTGGAAGGCCTCCCACAAGATGGACCGATGACCTTGTAAAGGCCGCAGGAATCCGCTGAATGCGGGAAGCACAGAATCAATCGAAGTGGCGGTGCTTGGGGGAGGCCTATGTGCAGCAGTGGACGTCTTTCGGCTGATATTATGAAGAAAACGTCAGGAGTAAATACTAGTTTCCTTACATATTATAAAACAAAGTTGCCCGCCGCGTCTGTCAGTTTGTCTGTCTGAACGCGATAAACTCAAAACCCCGAACGGATTTTCTAACGTTTTCAGCATTGAATGGAGTGATTCATGCCGAAGGTTTTAGTGTATAATTAATTAAGGTTTTGTGTAAATTGGTTGAAATATGACGATTATTGTTGAAGATGTCGGAAAAAACCATGCCGACTGGGAGCTTTACAGGCGTGCACCGCGTAAGCCGTGAGATATAAATCAAATTTATGTTCTAGAGTATAGTATATCTTAAAAAGTTCAACATAAAAGTCCGCGATGGCATATGTCTATCTTCTAAGGATGACCCACAGTAACCATAAAAATGGTTTTCTTTCAAAATTATATAAAATTTTTAATAATAATGGGATCTTTCAAAATTTTATAACATTTTCATTGTTATTTCCGAAGCTATTTTGACCGGTATCAAAATTATTAATCCTTACCCAATAAAATATGTTATTTAAATTGGGCATTCAATTTCGATTAAAATAATTATGCCTTTACATCACATCATTTAAAACACAGTTTCAAAATTACGCGTAGCGTAACAATATAATTATGGTTGACGGCAACGAGCCGCAGTAGGTAGCCTACCACTGCGTCCGCTAAAAGTTAGTCAATGATCTTTTCCTCGGCTATTAGGTATTCCCGATAGAACGTTCCCGTGGGATATTTTACGACATCCACGCGCGAAGCCGCGGGTAAAAGCTAGTATTTCAATAATTTATCTCATAAAAAGAAATTGTGACAGAACCATATACGCAGATACATGTTCGATAAACTAGCTACGTACAACCAAATTATTGAGGCAATTTGAAGATACCTAATTAGGTGCATACATTAAATAACTACGAAATATTTAAACACGCTTTCTGGAAAATGTGCCTCGGTTACATTATTGCTTTGTTTCAATGCAAATAAGGAAATAGAGAACTTGCTAAACATATACTTATAGATCGTAGAAAATAAGGACGACAGCTACGTTCTGTAATTATTTAGTCACCACTGTTTGCTATTCTTTCAAACTGTTAGTTCAAGTGAACTAACTCATATCAACACGATATATCAGGTGTTTTATTGAGAGCAGAGTCTATTTGTAGAGATCTCCAATTTCGATAGTTCTACTTTCTAATATTTTCAACCCGAGGTAAGTGTTAGTGGAGTCTTTAATTAACTTTACAAAATACTTATCACTGTGTGTGGTTATTTCTAGACACACGTTTGAATCTACTTTAATTAAGGCGAAAGCTGACAAAAGAACCGGGCCAAGCTGAAAGGGGTTAGAAGATTTTTGTATGGAGTGTGGATTTTTTGGGTGGCCCTAACATGATGCCGCCATTTTGTTTTTTTTTCAGAATCGCGGTGAAAATCGAAAGTTATATATTTAGATAGTAGACACTTATACAAACAAAAAATGTCATATGACATAATATCCTAAAGCGTCACGTTTCAGAGTTATTCACCGAAATATAAGTCGAAAACTGAACCCTGAAACAAGGATTTTTTTGTATTTTTTTCCTTCAGGTAAGCATATTCAACTATGAAAACATAATTGCATCATATTTTTTTTTTCTTTGTACAGTATTTTTTTACTTGTGCATAAAGTTTTAATAAATAAATAAAATAAATATCTAAGTAATATTTTAGTTAAGAGCGAAAGATACAAAAATATAAATGTATACCGTCCGCCGAATGAGGACGTGTGTTATAGCCTTATAGGGTATATGTTTTATATGGTGCATGGCATGGGCGCACGCCCAAGAAAATCCTATTCAGCCTCCCGCTGCCTTCTTGGATGATATTATTTATACCGAATATGATTAAAAAATCTTATGTTTTATCCACTAGGTGTAGTCAATTAATTAATATGTAAATAACTTAATCAACATGAAGTCTACAACATAAGTAAATAAATTCGTTAAAATAATTGTTATTTTTATCTTTGAATATCTCAGAAACGTGACGCTTTATGATGTTATGTTATATGAAGTTTTACGTTTGTATGTGTCCCATAACCAAATATATGACATTTATTGTGCACCTCGAAATTGAAAAAAAATCAAAATGGTGGCTGATTTTAGGGCCAAAATCTTCAAACCCCAAATGGGCTACCCTGCCGGAAGCCCGCAAAATATATTTTTTTTTGCAATTTGAAAGTCAGCCGGGCCAAGCTGAAAATTTGTATTTCATGGGCTACCATGACGGAAGCCCGCAAAATTAAAATTTTCTTGCAATTTGTAACTTGTATGTTGATTAACATACAATATTTGATTTAATTCGCAGCCATATCAAATGTTTATTTATAGAATTAAAAAAATCATAGAAATCATCAATACAACTCTATAAGTTCATGTCATCCTATTGAATGACTATTTCATGAAATCATAACGTTTGGGGAAATTATGCTATCTTACGGAGTTGTATTGCTGATTCTAATGATGAGCGACCACAACGCGGGAAGCGGGAAGCGAAGCGGGAGAGTCTACTCTCCGTTGCTTTAAAAAAAAAAGATAGATTTACGTTTTTTATAAAAAAAATAAATAACTGGTCTTCAATTAGGTAGAGTTGTTATTTACCCGAGAGCAGTGGTGGCCCAGTGGTAACGGCCCCGACTTACGAGTTGTCGTGGGTTCGAACCCAAGCAGGCGCTTTACTTTGTGTAAATAATTTCATCACTACTGCTCTCAAACGGTGAAAGAAAACATCGTGAGGAAACCGGCATGTTATAAAACCAAAAATTGACAACAAATGTGACATCTACCAAGCCGCACTGGACCCGAGAGTCGTAAATAATGCCAGTGATTTCAGTCTGTCTGAGTCAAGCTATTCATATAACAGCATATTTTCCTATTGTGCAACACTTACTGCAATGATCTGTGATCTATATACGTTGCATCAATCAATTTGCCTAGCCGTTTCCCAACTATGTTGGGATCGGCTGCAGTCTAAGTGTAGCGGCACACCTGCAGAACGTTCGGCGCCGACACTTCAGCGACGGAATTATCGGTTGTAGTATTCGGTTGCCATGACACACCAAACGCGCCGAACGGTCGGCGGCGTTCGACGGAAAATTATATGGCATCGTCGTCACAGTGTTTCCACTTTTAGGGATTTCTCCCTTTTTTAGGGAAAAATTGCCAATAATAAGCATGGTTTAGGGATATTTTATTTTGACAGGGAATTAGGGAATTTTAGAGAAAAATTGAACTTAGTTGGTAGCCCTTTGTTTATAGTAGGTAGCACCCAATGTACTACTTAATTCTATGGCACCACCTATTGATTAAAAGGGGATTCCCTCAAACTCGTAATGAATGAATTCGTCTAATTTTAGTATACATGTTATTGTTAATTTAACTATTACCGTGGCTAAAAACGACATCGGAAATAGCCGTCTCTCTCGATTAATAAGCAATGAATATTTTGTAATCTCGTCAATTAATGGATGTTTTTTTAGGTATTTAATGCTATAAAATTGAAAAAATCCTTAAACCAAGGAATGTTTATATTTTTTTAGGGAAATTTTGGGATAATTCAGTAAGAAACTGGGGAAAAATTAAAAACGCCCGCCGAACTTTCGGTCGCATAACGCGTCGCCGAACTTTCGGTCGCGATCCGTTGCGTGATGTGACGCTTGCTCATGAACACGACGTAACTTTCGGCTGATGTGTCATAGGTAACTTGAAAAACACTACGAGCGTATTCAACAGAACCTTCAGCGCCGTACGTTCGGCAGGTGTGTCGCGACCCTAACCGGATGCAGCTGAATACCAGTATTTTACTTGGGGCGACTACCTATCTGACCTCCACAACCCAGTAACTAGGTAATATTATACGCATTGGACTAGTCAGACTTGTCACACTTTCGGGCTTTTTGACGACCCAGAACGACTGTCAAAGACACCAATGACAGCCGGGACTGCCCGGGATCAACGGCCTATCGTGCTTTCCGAGGCACGGAGGAATCTCGATATGTAAAGATGGTCACCCATCCACGGATCAACCCCGGCAAACGTAACTTAATCTGTTGGATCGACCCGTACGGCTGTTATTACGCTATAAACGTTGCATAATTATGGAGACTTTCTTCAGTGATAAGTGCTGTTCTATAAAAATCCTTTCATGTAATAAAATAGCTATAATTTCAGATTCAAGTTTTTTCGTGGTATCATTTATGGTGATAATAGCAATCGAGTGTGGGATGTCAGGGAAATCATTCTAAATGTTTAGCGAAGACTGTGGGTAGCACCTATAAGGTCAGCCTTGCAACCCACACACGCCTTATAAGAAGGTATCTCAACACTAAACAAGATAATTTATTTTATTTAAAATGTCGAATGTCGCTAGTCATTTTTATATTAATTTACACTTTAAGCTCAATGAATAAAGTTGCAAATTGTATAATTTTAATTCTTGAGTTCGTAATATTTGACTCGTAGGCATACGGTTTGCAACATTCACCTTTTCCTAAACAGGCAAGCGGATTTTAGAACGGCTGTTGTGGGCGACAATCATGAGTGGAGGGATACTTTGGTGAACATACATTCATATTTTAACGAAATGATTTTTATTATCTCCTTAAATAATTATTTTATACCAGTCCTTATCTTTCGTATTCCCTGCATTATCCTGAATTCCAGTCCAGTGGCAGTATTGGTTGGTTATGAGTTTTCTAATCTTGATAAATTTTATCAAATAAACACTTTGTATGATGTTGCCGCGTAGGATGTGTTTGCCACATATGAGTGAACGACACGCATGTCCTGTTATTATAATTATGATGATGGACCGTGGAGTTCTCTGCCGACTCTTCTCTATAGGAAATGACCAAATGAAACCGTGCTCCTAAGCCTCTGACGGTTCATAAGTGCCCATGTAGGTTTATCTGAAGCTAGCAAATAGACGTAGAAATTAAATACCCTAGAATAGTGTCAAGACAAACCGCCCCAGGCCCTGGCGGCCCCTCAGATCTTAAGAAGTACTTTTTAACGATATCCCAAACATGGTCAAAATATATTCAGTAAGCCGACGTTCGCACGGACGTTTTTTTATCACGGCGATTTTATCACGTTTTTTTATCAGCGCCGAGAATTGAATTTTCAACAGTGTGTTTTCTTGACGCGCTGGGATACGCGCTGAATGCACTCTGTTGGATTCTCAATGCTCGGCTCAATACCGAGGGTTGTAAATCCAGTGTACGAAAAAAAATCACCGCGATAAAAACGTCCCTGTCGGCTAAGAAGCAGTTTAAAGTTGGAAGCTGAGGATGAAAATTTTCGAGCTCGCTTCGCTCGCTACATTCTCGCACTTTCTGCATATGTCGACAAAAGACAACGAAGACGAAAAGGAGAGACGTGTTCTATTCCTATATGACTTTAAAAAAAAAATCTTCCCTATGTAAAGCGGTGTGCTAAAATTTTCGAGCGAATAGAAATATTCTTCTAACTCTCAAACTTTTCTGCAAAGTCGACAAAGTAACTCCTATTTCCGTTTCCTGTTTGTTATTCAAATTGTTCAATACAAACACAAACCTCAGAGTAATAACTAATACAAACCTAACCGAGAATTCATAGACAAGGTGCAAAAAACAAGGTCGCGTTGCTTGCTCCCCTACATTCTTCTTTGAGATGAAAATGCAAGTCCCGAAAGAAATCCTGCGGGTTGCGATGTCCATGCCATGGTGTAGGTGGATTATAAATTATGCACGATATACACGTTTTTTTTTTTGCGAAATTTTACTAATAATACCTACATAAACTGAGATGACCGGGAAGCCTCATTTTTTTTGCCGCTCCGGGCCCCCGACAAACTTAGTCCACCACTGATTGGGCCTATCCTCAGGGCCGTAGGCAAGGGGGGTTCAAACCCCCCCCCCCCCCCCGAAATGTGAGAAACCTGATTCTCAATCCTGAGATCGACCCTCCTAGGGTACCTCCGTACTGTAATACATCTTATAAATCTGATAATTGTAATCTATTTCGCATAGGAGTACTTTATAATCTGCAAAAAAGCAGTAAGTCTGTATTTTTATCGAGTCTGACTTTGTATTGAATGAATTCCTGCAAATTAAGCATTCTCTGAGAGTCTAACCTACCTATCCAAGGTGGGGTGCAAAATTTTTTGAGCTCGCTTCGCTCGCTCTTGCATTCTATATTCTCCGTAGCGAAAGAAGGGGAGACGGCATGGTGCGGTCCGCGGGGACCCCCTATGTTATACATTATAAAATAAAGTCGCTTGCCGCTGTCTGTCCATATGTATGCTTAAACTACGCAACGGATTTTGATGCGGTTTTTTTTAATAGATAGAGTGATTCAAGAGGAAGGTTTATATGATACATGCATAATATAGTAAGCAATAATTTATAAATTTATCACGCGGTCGAAGCCGCTGGCGGAAGCTAGTTCTAAATATAAATGTAGGGTGCAAAATTTTCGACCTCGCTTCGCTCGCTCATATTATATTCTTCGTTATCCTAGTTCTTAAGTTTTTTGCATACGTGGAACCTGGGCCCCCATTTAGATTGCCGGGCCCCGATGATATTTTTTTTAATAAATCTATACTCTTTATTTAAGTACTTACCCTCTCGAAATCAGAATTACATTATTTCTCCTAAAAAAAAATCTCAACCCAAACCCCCCCCCCCCGAAATGAATTCCTGGCTACGGCCCTGCCTGTCCTGACTGGACCCCAACTATGTGACCCCCCCCCCTGACTCGAAGGCTGGATCCGCCCTTGAATAGACTTGCCAGCAATTTTACTAATAGATTTTAGGTACCTCAGGGAGACAAAGCATTGTCAAGGGCGCTATAGGTACTTATTGAATGCCGAGCGAAAAGAAGTAGGTATTTTAGTGGCGAGGGTGTTAAGACTAGACTAGAGGGAGTCCCTGACGAATTCAAGCTCGCCCAAGACGAAGAAGTGGGCTTGTAGAGAAAAAAGTATTGATATTTTTAGCCAATATTTTTATTTCGTTTTAGAACAGCAAGTAGCGAAAAAAATTGAAATACGATATATTTCCAATAGCAACACCGTTGTCGCCACAGAATAAAACCGCTGGAATTCAGAACCGTAAAAAGTAGATTTTTTTTTCCTTATTTTGGTAGAAATGAATAAAAAACAAACACACTATTTAAATAAATATAATAATGTTTTTAGAAAATTTCGCCGATTTATCGAAATCGATATTGTTTTTTTTGCAGTTCTTGTATCCGAATCGCCTCTAATCCCGAGAAGAAAATATATTATTTCAAGGATCTTTTGAAGCTCGAATGACGTTGACATGAATGTGAAATATAAACATAGTGCAAAAGTAAGATGGTAGCGTTAATTCTGATTTTTTATTGTAAATTTTTCATACAAAGTTTATGTTGAGGTTTCAAATAAAAATCACAGTATTGACCAGCGGATTATAATGAAATTCAGTACAATATTTTAACCCGACTAGACCTCGGGGTTATAAAAACTTACTTTAGGTTTTCATGACATATAATTTGACTATCGAGTAGGTGGTGCAATTTCTTTTCAATTATACTTTCTTTTATAAAGTGAATTCTACTCAATTGTAATTAAAACGTTCTCTAACTCATGGAGAGAGGCTTCGAAGAAATCGATTTAGACCACTGTAAAAGGGGCCACATGTATGTGTCACCTGTATCGACTGACTCACCATTGCCCAGTCCAATGCCCAACCCAGAAAACCCAATGAGCACATTAGATACCTTTTTTTCGCTTTTTCCGGGTTGGTCCCGTATTAAAAGTTGTTCATAATTATGGGTATAAAGGCCCCTTTTTTTTCAGATTGCATTATTATTGTTTACCATGAGATTGCAAGAGAATAGATGACGCAGTACTAACCAATTCCATGTGACGCACGCAGCGAATGGTGTTGCTTTATCCTTGTTGCCTCGACTCTACAGTAGTCTACTACTCTTTGTATTGCTCTATGGCTCGGGGATTTTTATAAAGAGTGCGACATGGAATTAAATGTACGTGGCGAAGTAGAGAACTAACATTACATATTCTGGATTTGACTTCATCCTTCCTAACAATCAGCACCGCCACTAAGTATCTCAGCCAGCGAAAGATGGAACAATAACAATAGTAATAACCGCCATTTTTAGGATTCCGTAGCCAAATGGTAAAAACGGAACCCTAATAATTTCATCCTGACCGTCTGTCCATCGGCAGTATCGAAGGTTTCTGTAGTAAAGTTACTGTAAAAAGGACATTATGATAAGTTCTATTCCATAAAAACATCACGTTTTTTACCTTTTATCGTAAGTTTTTTTCGAGATTTCAACTAGATATTTCTGTAAATACCCTTTATGTAAATAAATATTCGTTACTGCTGGGAATCATATTTTGAGTATCATACTGAGCTCCTGATGATGATGATTACTGTTGCAAAAAACGTAAGAACATTTTGAATTTCGCGGACTTTAGCGCATTCGTCTTTACAAAACCATAAAGTCATATCTTTATGTTCTCAGTTGTTCTGTCTTTCTGTAGGTACTGACATTAAAAAATTAAAAAATTGTCTATATATAAGATGGCGGGTGATGAAAGTGACAGGTTTGTAAATAGTAAATGAAATTACAAATACCTAACTTGTATTTGATAAATTACAAAGTCACACATGAATTGTAAACCATTGCTCACGAAACTCATAATATGATTTATTATAAGTATCCTAATTACATAACCGGGCTTTGTTTATAGTGATCTAAAGCCATCCAGTGTCGCGATCATAAGAGAAGTTTATGATAGTGAAAATGCTCACATCAAATTTGAAATGGAACTGGAAAGAGCACTGGAGGCCGGCGTTAGCGTTATTGTGATAGAACCAGAGCCACTGGGTGAAGAAACAGCACGTTGGATTTATGTAGGAAACCTCTTGCATAAGGTTTCTGTTTACAGTGGATTCTGTAGCATTGCATCAGGTGTGTGTGTTTTGTAAATTTGTATACTTCCCAAAATGTAAAAAAATAAACTGCCTATACTTTAGAAAATGCTGCCACAGTAAACTACTTTTTATTAATCCGTTTTGTTTACATGTAATAATGTAGCTTACAACCACATTTAAAGTGTCTCCTGTAATAGTGTGTTTACGTTTGCATGATAATGTAGTTGCATGGTTTAGGGTACTCACATACACATCACATATTTTTTACACTTTCACTAAATCTTGTCTTATTGAGGTCCATAAATAAATTCGAAATTGATCATTTCAGGTGTTGCATGGAGTTCACTAGCCTGTGCTCCCTTTGGCATTGTGTCAGTGCTTTGTGCAGGTTGCTACACGCTGTCATGGCAGTGGGATCCTTGTTGCAAATATCAAGAAGAAAAGAACCGCAGACATTTATCTACATTACCTATGTTGAGTGACCTTACATCTGCATCACCTGTTGTACTGGTTCACACAGACAATAAAAGGAAAATAATATTACACACAACAGTGTCGATGGCAGCAACGGCAATATGCTTATGGAGACTATACAACATCTTTAAGTAAAGATGTAGTCTGCAGCTAGCATAATAATGACATTGAGCTTTTAATTAGGAAGTCACATATAATGCTCTATCAAAAAGCATAAAAATATATTAGTGCTTTCTAATAAGTTGTTTTTGTCTGAAGTCTAATAATGTAATTATATAATTTGTTGTAGGATGCAGTGTAAAAATGTTATAAAGTTATTAATAGTAGAATTAGTTTAAAAGCCTGTACAAAAGATATTTTCTTGTAATATAAGGATGCTTTTTAGTTAATCAAATGTGATAGTGGTTTATGAAGGATTCTGTTACAAAACTAAGTTTAACAGTGATCTCTGAAATATAATATCCTCACTGTTATCATGTAATAAAACAATGATGCAATTTGATTACGAATTTTATTAATTTCGGTAGGTTAACATTGAGTATTAATCATCTAAACTTCTAAATATATTATTGTGCCCATATTATATAAAAATGTTCATTCAATATTCTTTTTTATATAGAAATGATAAAAATCCTTAATTAAATAATTATATTATACCTACTTGCTATCATAGTATCCCTAAAATCGAAACCTATGCTGTCACCTGTATTATATACACCTACACCACAATAAACAAATGATAACTTGAACAGGACTTCAAGCTCACGTATGCAAGACTTGTAGACAAATCCTTAAATTGATGAACTACATTTTCAGACAATAGTTGCGAAAGTGAATCAACAGTACATTTCTTGTACCTCTATTACAAAACCATTTTCATATGTATACATCATCAAAGGTATATATTTTTCTATTGTTAGTATTATCTCCTTAATTTAATAAAATACAAAGACAATCATGCTTACAGAGTGGAAAATTTTCTTTCTATACTTTAGTAATGAAATGGTGATTTCTAAAAATTGAACTCCTTACTTAAGAAGTCCTATTTGCCCTTCTGGCCATAACCCAATGATATAAAGATGGTGCAGAATGTCTCAAAGTTATTGCTAAGTTTGGCACAAACTGGCTTATAATCAGATCTTTTTCTTTGTTGACTATACCATCGAGTATCTTGTTTGCAGTATACTTGGGTGTAAAACCGGCAGCAGTACTGGTATCCATTACTGAAACAGAATATATTTTGCTGTAGTAGTACCTATTACAAGAAAGTTTGATGAATAGTAACATTAACATCAGAAAATTCTTTCACCTCCATGTGGTTCACCAGAAGCAGAATAAGCATTCAGAGATATAGCAGTCTTTATGTACCCAGGGCTGACTACTGTTACATTGACATTATGCTGATGCATTTCCGCACGAAGTGAATCACCAAAAGCTTGCAATGCATGTTTCGCTGCTGCATAAGCAGATCGTTCTGGTATTGCAATAAGTCCTTGAACTGAACTCACAAGCACAATGTGACCCACTTTTCGCTGAACCATTTTTGGTAGACATTCTGAAAAAAAAATACAAATAATTAAAAATATACCAGTCGCCCAGCAATCTCGGAGCGTCGACGCGCGACTTCGGACGAGACGCGACGCGCTTGATAGCATTTAATTTATGTAGTGAGAATGCGTGTCGCTCTGTGATCCACGAGTTTCGCAAAACACTCTCACTTTACTTGGAACACCGCATATTAATAATGTGTTGTGACTGCCTGTGGCATATCTCTCGAATTAATGCCCAAGTAAATATATGGCTTTAATCTTACTGTTATGAAGTTTATCATCACAGTCAGGTGCTCCCTAGCCAGGAGCATTCGCCATTGATTCGATTTTGAGCATTACATTACAATACTGCTTCCCAGACTGACAAGCATTCGCTTGTAACGTAACATTAATGTTACAAGTTGCCCACTGGTCTCCGTGAGGGAGCACCTGTTGATTATGCTCTGTGGCTTTAACACAATGTGCCGGCGGCCCTGCCAATGGTATAGCATATAGCATCCTTTACTCTTACTTTGAATAATGATGAATTTCATTTTATGGTTTCTCCACTACTTAAAGATCTTTTTAGATGAGACATGGTCTTCTGTGTCTGGGTACCTCTTGCTCTAAAAAGCCCATATGACAGAGTTGTGTTGATATATTTTTATGAGAGTATAGCAACAGATTTTTTAAAAATATATTTTATCATACCTTTTGTCAAAACAACAGACCCAAAATAGTTAATGGTCATAATACTCTTAAACACATCTATCTTTGTATTCAATATAGATCCTCGATGCGAGATACCACCATTGTTTATCAAAATATCAATATGGCCACAAGCATCATAAACATTTTGAACAAATGCATCCAATTCTTCTAATTTAGCAAGATCAAGCTCCAATACAAGTGGTTCCAGAGTTGCAGTAGGCTGAAACATAAATGTTCTTATTATATTAGTTCCTATGACCTGCATCGTGGCAAATCATAAAAAGAAGGTTGATATGAAGGTGTGTTGGTTGGAAGTCCAGCTCACACCTGGCTGGTTTTTGTAATTTTCTTAGAATACTTTTACTTATCCTAGAAAATGATCCCAGAAGATCATAATACCAAGATAAAAAGTATGCCATGTCCTAATCCTAACCCAGATCATCTCAGACTGAGTTACATTCACATTAAATTAAATTTAATGTGAATGTAACTCAGTCTATAAATTATATAAATATAAATTTATATCTATATAAATTTTATAATATTAGTATGGATATTTGCTATTTTCTAAACAAATACACTCATGCTCTTTAAACATTGCATAAGTCTAAATTAACTCACTCCTATTATATTGTAAATAATATAATGAAAAATGTAACTAACCATTAACCGGCCTTAGGTACTATAATGAATTATATTTATCAGAATTCAAAATAATTAGAATAGGCACTTTTCTTAACACCAAAATCACTTTTTCTTTTATTTCTATCTTTACTGTTAAAATAGTTTAACTCAGTTGATACTAAAAAAAGAATGAATGCTTACTAGATTCTTAGACATTAGGTCATTTTTCACCCTCTCCAATTCAGATTTTCTGCGTGATGCTAGAACCACTTTGCTTCCTTGCTCATAGAATGCATGTGCTAAAGCTTCTCCTATTCCAGAACTTGCACCAGTTATAACAACAACCTGAAAAAAAAACAAATTATTACATTTATATGAGTATGTAAATTATAGTAGACACTATAAAGTGTATTTAGAGGTCATTACTATACACAGAGCTGCCTGCATGGCAGCCTTTCACTTATCAACAAAAAAATAAAACTTAGATGGAACTATTGACAGTTACTGAAATAAAGATTCAAATAAAACCTTTACCGTACCTTTCCCTGTAGTGCTGCTCGTCGTCTTTTGGTAGTAATACAATTGAATAATTTGCACATTGTTACACCAATTGCCAATGGTACACCGATATATTTGAGGTACCAAGTAAGTGAGTGAACTGCAACTGCATTGCTGCTATGCATTTGCAAGTACTTCATTTTGTACAATTTGTTTTGACAGGTACAGTAGGTAGTTCGAACACAAATTGAGTGTATCTAATTAATTAAAATTCCGAATAGATATATTTTTGATGATCCTCCTCTAGCTTAATAAATTATTAAAAGCGCCCCAGAATAGTAATAATAAACAAAAATCGCTTTGAAAACAAACCAGACATGAGACAATGTGTTTTTTTTTTATCTGTCAGCTATCAGATTGGTAAATAAAAATGACATGACATATGTTTTTTTTTTCTTCATTTTTGACCGATAGATACAAGTCTTTCAGTCGCATGACACTAACTTGTTGTAGAGTTACCCTATATATAATTGTAGTCTGTGTTGTAGAGTCCGACTCCGCGGCACCACTCACAACCGATAGCCGCGCAGCTAGTGTGTATGTCACTGAGTGTCAAAGCATCAAATGGCATTATACATATAAATGTAGTTCCACAATTTTCCGACGGCCTTCAGTGGTGGCGACGACGGCTCTACATAGGTAACTGTGCGTTTGCACTGACAAAACATCGGCACCGTAACAAATATGGCTTAGATTTATAATTAATCATAAAATCATCAATACAACTCTCTAAGTTCATGTAATCCTATTGAATGACTATTTGATGAAATCATTACACTTGAGGATTATGCTAACTAAGGAGTTGTATTGCTGATAGAATAGAATAGATTCTAATGATTATAAAGCCATATTTTATTTGTTACGGTCGCAAATGATATTTCAATCTAAGAAAATTTGAATTTCGCGGGCTGCAACTGCGGATTCACGGGAGCCATGTGCCAAGGTAGCCCGCGAAATTCAAATTTTCTTACGTTTTTTTGCAATTTGCAGGTCAGTGTCAGGTTGTATCTTGATCAAAATATGATTCGCAACTATATCAGGTATGCATTTACAGAATTATAATAATTCTCTCTCTCTATGTTAGATTTGTTACATAAGAATCTAACTTACAAAACCGTAATGTTGGCTCCACTGTTAAACTTTAAAGTCTTTATGATGCGGGCGCCAGACATAGCTTCAAAGATTTTCACATATCTTTGACGACTTTGCAAAGCATTTGAACACATATTGACGTAACCTGCCCGACTTGCTTCGCAAACATTTTTCTCCACAGTATGCTGGTAGGCTGGTAGACAACAAACAAGATGGACGACGATTTCGTACTCAGTGTGCCTGTATTATTTGTGTGCATGTAATTGTTTTTTACATGTGCAAGAAAACAATAATTACGAGAAAACGAGAAGAAGTTCACACACAAGCACACAACCAATCCGCTCAACAACGCTCGAGCAACTGAACACTGAACAAGTGTGGCAAGCTAAGCAAACATTTGAACACATTCAACTTTGAACGCTTTGATGTGCCGAAAAAGACCGACACCGCATGGCAAAGTGCAAATCTTTGTTCAAACTTTGAACACATACCCAAAGTCCCGTGCCACACTTAGGCGATTATCACACTGCCACGCATCACGCTGCATGTTGCGTGTTTTGCGTTGTGTGTGCTGATCTGTATGACGCGCGTGGATGCATTTTCTGTGTGTTGGACTGTGCATGTTTTCTATACAAACGGAGATACTTACAAGCAACGTTAGAACACGCATTCATGCGCTACGCTGCGTGGTGCGTGGCAGTATGTTAATCGCCTTAGCAATCAAACATGTGTTCAAACATGTGAAGCTAAGTCTGGCGCCGGCTTAAGGGTCATCAGTGTCATTTGGTTGCAAATGACTTCTCCTACATCCTCTTAATGGATTGCCCAGATATAACCAATAACCCTGTTTAGGTATATTTTCAAAATAAATTTAATTCTGTCACGACAAGAGCCGAACGCAAAGGCTCTTGTCGTGGCAGGCAACACGTCGTGTCCGAGTTCGCAACAAGTCAATCGTCATCCTGAGGATGCCTCGTTGAGAGGCGAAACACGTGTCGATTTCTTACAGGGTTCTCTAAGACTCTTTAAGAACAATTAAGCGGAAGTTACTAAATATACAACGTCTATTGTATTTTATAATGGATTTACGCAAAGTCACGCCTGAGTCAATTAACTAACACAACAAGTTGTTATGCTGGGGCTACATTGTCGCGTTCTCGCGGACTAAATTTTGCGCAATCTCTCTCGCACATCGCTCGTCGTCTCGCTGAGCAACAGAGAGCGCGTGATGTTCGCGATAACGTAAAATGTAGCTCCAGCATAACAATGCAAAAAGCAATGTTCGCCGCGTACCTTTACAGTTTAGCGGCCAATCGTTTTCTCCATGCGCCCGCCGCGCCACTGTATCATATATGTAAGAATGATCACTGTGCTTAATATTCATGGTGCGATTGAGATTGAGGCAATGAGATTTGTTTCATGTGATAAGTTTCGAAACATCTACATGTTCAGTGGTGTAAACGCAAGGTGAGTAGAATATATAAGGTCCCATTAAAATAGATGGACAAATTTTAACACAGCGTTCAGTACGTCTAGCCCCAAAGATATCCAAGCAAAAAAAAAGTGATTTTATTTTGACCAAAAATAATAAATGGCATTGGGTACAGTACGACACAACTTAGATGTAGCATCGGCAAAATTCGTAAAACCGATCACCATCCGAACTGGCTTCAAAATCACCAATCTTTATTACTGCTTTAGGTGAAAATGATCTTTCCAAAACGCAATTACTTGTAAACTCTTATAGCCAAATACGAGTACATTCGTAAAATTGAAATGAATGAATGAAAATTTTCAAATCTATGCTACATCTAAGTTGTGTCGTACTGTAACCAACATTTTTAGTGTATTTTCGTTACCTGATTTATTTTTCTTGTAAGTATCTAATGCGTTTTTCTTATTATTTTTTTTACTGTTGTCCTTATTTTGGTGGTCTGAATGATTTCTAAAAGTTTGTCCATCTATTTTAATGGGACCTTATATACTAGAACATTTACTTGTAATAAAACATCGAGTCGCTCATTCACTCTTTCACGAACCAAACAATGAGCAAGACGCTCGACCCTTTGTCACAACTAACTTGATTTTGCAAACCAACGAGCGAATATTTCATCGAGCAAGATGAATGCATCACACGTGACCTGAAGATCCAACTATTCAACGACAAGTTAACGCAAAATAGAAAAGAATGTTACAGTGAATGTTACAATGTTACAGTTGCCCAATAGCTGTGAGCACCTTGTCGAGCATTTGCAGGAACAACGTTACATTACATGAAATTGTTTTTTTTTTTATTGAGCTTTTGCTTGTATTGTATTGTACATACCATTCGTTAAGGTGCGTCTACGCTAGACGAGCCGAGCACGAGTGGAGCAGTTCTGGGAGTCGTCGTTCGCGGCATCAAGTGTTAGACTTACAACGAACCCACAACGATCACTGTCCTCGAAACCGTTGCAAATCGCTTTGTGTTCGTCAAAAAACCGACAATTGGCGGAGCACAGTCGAGCACGAACCAAATGCTCGAAGCGCGCTCGTTCGAGGCTTGTAAGTCGGTCCACACTTCACGAATTTGTGCTTGGCTCGTGCTCCGCTCGTGCTCGGCTCGTCTAGCGTAGACGCACCTTAAGACCGTTACATTAAGCGCAGGCCACACCGCCAGCTTAGCGGGCGGAGCGGGCGAAGCGAACGAAGGAAACTATACAAACTACGCGAAATATTTAGCTCGCGGTGTGAACCGAAGTATGTAAAGAGGTGAAACGATGTTCGCCCGCCCGCCCGCTAGCTGGCGGTGTGGCCTGCGCTTTACATGAAAATGCTCTAGTGTATATTCACCTTTATATGGTAGCAGCAATTCATATTGTCTATGACCGTGGAAAATATTTTTAGCGTCATGTGGTGAAACTTTTAGGTAATTGGCAACACCAATTCATAATTTCTTGATTATCTAAATGTTGGGATTATGTTTGATTTGTCCTGGATAAATAAATTAGACTTATTTATCATAATGTTTCAGTGAGTATTTGCTACATAATCAATCATAATATGGTTTAGTGTCAGTTCAACTACTTTCCTCAGTTTCTCATGGGAGTGTCGTACAGATGCGCTGACCTTCGTTTTGATGCACAACGCACAACAAAGCATCAAATTGACGGCTGCCCCATTTTCACAACAATCTTTGGATTCGATGTAACTTTAATTATTAGTGAAACAATCCGCAATAGTATATAGTCAATTGGCTATATTAAACCTTTCTTGTGTAAAGTGTTACGTGAGTGGAAAGTAAAATGTTAATGGAAACTACGACTACGCAAACAATTTTGTATAGTGTGTTTTATAGTACCAGTACCACAGCAAAAGCTTTCTTTTTAACTTCTAGGAAAATAATATTGAACCTGAGAAAATAACTTGTATAAATCAAGATGAATGAAAGGGATATTCCAAGTGTCCCTATTACAACATTAGCAGGAGTAGCCAGCTTGACAGACTGTAAGTATGAGAGCTACATGCTAAGAGCATTTTGACAACTAACATTTACTAACAGTTACTTATTCTTTGTAGATCAATAATGATGTTCTTTATCACATGTTTATATAATTTATTTAAACCTTATTTATATTTAAGGTAATGTTATTAGCATAAAACAAGAATAAACATCTTTAGCTGTTTATTTATTTATTTACATATCAGAATTCTTCAGTACCTGTCTAAATCAATTAATAATTTATGTTTACCTACTGTTTTAAAGATCATAATAATTATTTTTATAATGTAACAAGATGATTAGTGCTAGTTTAAATTACTAAGTAGCAATATTGATTTTAAAAAACTGGTTGTTACCTACCACCAGAAAAATATTGGTGTATTATTATATTTTACTTCTAATTGATTATTTATTAGTTATACTAAGTTATCAAAATTTAGTGAGAGTCAAAGTAAATCAGCTCCTATTTCTTAAAGAAACGAATTTTAAAGAACAAAATTTTAAGAAATAATAACTTTCACCTGTACCAAAGTTTAATTAGAGTCCTAAAATGTAAGTAGTCCAGAATGTAACAAGTCATAATTAAAGTATAATGACCAATTTTTCTGTTAGCCTGCTAAAGGGAAACCTTGGTTGCTAGCTTTGATCACCACCTGTAATACCTATCAACATTTTTTGTTGGTTAATTGAGAATATGATGAATTAATTAAAAAAACAAACAGCCTACTTGTACTTGACTTTTTTAGCCCGCAGATAGAGCCATGTCAATTAAGCTGATTTACATTGATCCCGTATTTCAACCAATCCAGTTCAGTCTAGCATCCAGTATCCATCAATGTTAATCAGTCTTCATAATATAAATTTAAAATAGAAATAACAGTCTCTGTGAACATTGAAACAAAAGGCAATATTGCTACTTTAATTTTATGCATAACCACAGATGAATACAGATGGTTCATTCTCACACAAAGAGAGTCTTGCTACGACACAAAAAGTGATGCAATTGCAATACATACAGTTAGTTATATTCACCTAGAAGTTGCCTCTCTTTCTATGGCATAACTCTGAAATCTTCTGACTATGTTACACTCACTGAATTAGCCCGTCAAGACAGGCCCACCGCATAATTCTAATTTGATACCTAAAATCACAAAGGAAGTGAAAGTGTTCTTTCAACTCAAATAATAAACAGGAATCCTAAATACACTCACACCAAAAAACTGAAAGGCAATAAAATTTAATAGGAAACTCAATGTTAATAATTAACATTATTAATAGTTTATTGTTAATAAAAAAAAAATGATTAGTTATTTAGAATATGATAGGAAAGTATTTATTTTCAGTATTACCAGTGTTACCACTCCCGGCGCCATTGCCTGCAACACTCAACAACAAGTCGCAGTTGTTTCATCCGCGTGTTGCTGAAGAGGCGGCAATTCTGCTCGCAACGCGCGATGAAAGTCTAGTGTCGCTGCTAATTCAATCGCTTATGCAGACATCAGTATCTCACATGTAATGATTTTATTTCCTTCACATTGTTTAATTTCCTAGCAATAGAGCATGTTTTGCTAGACCTACAAGCAAATTTGGTTTGTTTTGCTTTTTACCCGACTGCGCAACAGCTCAGACAGCATTTTGGTTTCACACATAATCTATGTCTCTTTGTATATAGGATTCTTCAAACCCTCCAAAGCATCTTACGGGTTGCATGAATTTTAATACATGAAATGTCCTTGACTCGTCTAGGCCGTGCGGGTTATGGTGGATGGTTTTGTTTTTATAAAAAATAAAATGGCGGATTGTACACGTTAGTAAGTAATGTCTAGAAAATAAATAAAAGGTTTGAGGAGACAATTCCAAAACTATAACTCACTAGCTGCGCCCAGCAATTTCACCCGGATAAGTCTAGATCCCATGGGAATATCGAGATAAAAAGTATCCGATAGTAAGTAAGTACCCATGTGCCAAATTTCATCCAAATCCGTTCAGCCTTTTTAGTGTGAAAGTGTAACAAACAAACAAACTCACTTTCACATTTATAATATTACTAGCTTCTGCCCGCGACTTCGTTCGCGTGGAATAGTTACTTTGGGCTAACGCTAACTTTAACCCGCGACTTCGTTGAAAAACCCCCCGATTTTGAAACATTCTTCGTTGGTGCTCCGCTCCTATTGCTCTTAGCGTGATGATAAATAGCCTATAGCCTTCCTCGATAAATGGGATCTAACAAATCTGACCAGTGGTTCCTGAGATTAACGCGTTCAGATATAGAATTATACATAATTATAGATTAATAGTTAGGGTTAAAAGAATGAAAAAACACTACTGCACTCGAATTTTTGAAATCATGATTTTTTTTTTGCATTATAATCTTGTTTTTATCTTTTCAGAGATCTAAAAGATGATACCATGGCTAATTCATCAAATCCGCCAACACCGCAACCTCTACCAGAATTGTTAAGGGCAATCTTAAACGTAAATCCTAACGTGTTTGAACAGCAACCAAGGACTCATTGGGGCCCCAATTGCCACTCCCACAATAAGTTTAATGGGATTTCCCCCAACACTGTACCTTCAAGCCCATCATCGCATGGTACAGCATCTATTCCGAGCCAGCAGTTGCTAGCTACCCCATCTCAATCCTCACCCCATGTGAACATGGGTTCCCCACCGTCGCAAGCCAGGCCAGGGAACCAACTAAATAATACTGCTCAGAACAGTGTGTCCCCCATTTGGAACAGTGGCAACTCTTCCAATATGTATGCAAGCCCACTGTCGAATACATCCAGTTCTAATCCACAAAATGGTGGTTTCTATAATAGTTTAGTACAAGACAATAGGAGTTATGGTACTAATTTAAGTGAAGATAAAGATCCACTGTCTATGTCACCAAGCAATCAACCTGATCAACAGAGATTACTAATGCAATTACAAGAGAAGGCATTTGAGCAAGGTATTAACTGTTGTAATATTTTGTACTTATACACTAATTACTGAACAGGTACTTTACATTTAGGTGTATTTGTAGATGGTAATGTGAGAACAAGCCAGTCTCCAGCACAAGCCAGCGTAGCTCCATCGCCGCTACGTTTAGAACCGCAAGTGCCTCAGCCGTCGATGGGCGCGCCATACACGCCTCAACAACAAGCTCAAAATAGCAACCAAGATAAGCAAGACCCAAGCAAAAGTACGGGCGTTATAAATAACAGATATCCTGTTGTGAAACTTGGACGTTTATCAGTAAGTTCTTACAAATTAGGCAAATATTTGAATTACTCATATACTTATCCCATACTACAGAACACGATGTGCAACAGTGTAACTTTCGAGTTTCAATACACTTGTCACATTCTTATTCTCGACGCCAATTTTGGTCTATGAGTATGTGTTTCAGAAAGTGCTAAAACGTCTTCCGAGGTCTTCGTGGTGCGATTAGAAATATTCCAAAATAGGCTAAAGCTCAAAGCCCATTTTGTCATCTAATCTGACTTCAAAAACAATATCCTAACCTGAGTGACCAGTGAAACTCTTTACTGATCACCCAGGTTAGGATATTGTTTTTCAGTCCACATGTGCACTAATATAATTTTAATAGGAGGGGTTATTGAAGAAGCACGATTTTACAACCGAAGAAAGATCTAGGAAAAATAGTGCACTAGAATCTGATTCTGATGATAATGTCCCACTGAAGACGAAATCGAGTAGCGGTACGCCGACTGTAGATAAAGAAAGAGAAGCGATAGATATAGCTAGAGAGAAAAATTGGGAAGCCGTGAAAAGGAAACATGAAGAAGCCAGCAAAAGGGAAGAAGCAGAGGCCGCCATAGGTACGTGCGAGCATAAGATTTTTTTGTTGATGATGTTTGTATCCAATAGGTCCTACCTTAGGTAATAGGTGAAACGGGCTGGTATCCGCAACTCCACGTCAAAGCGCGTATTTTGCGTACGGGTGGGAAAATAGGTTATTCGATCCACCCCAGCTCCTCAAAGAAGGTCAGCAACGCCGTGTTTTTCTCTTACCCCAGAGGTTAATTGTATTAAGGCGCACCGCCGCCATTGTCGCTTCCTGTTGTATAAACAGGTGAAGCGGGGGCAGACCCAGCATGGCTTCGATTGCTGCGGTCGGAGTAGTCCTCATGCAGCCCGTGGTCGCCACACAGGCTAGCCTTTGCATGCGCTGTAGTTTTTGGAAGTTGTAACCAGCTGAGTGCGGGGCCACCAGACCACGGCCCCCAAGTCCTACCTTCTACAACTATCTAATTACGCAACACATTTTCGTAAACGATTCTGATTAATTTGTTTCATTTTAACATTTTAATAATATTCATTGCGTTATTTACGTTGTTATGCAGTTTTTTTCGAACTTATGAACGAATGGTAATGGATTAGTAATCTGTTACAAAACGGTTCAAATTCTGATTGATCGTGTATTCGGTGTATTACGTAATTAGGGTACAGGTTTACAGATATAAGATGCAGGGTTGATTGAAGGAATATCCTACGTTTCCGACCTGTAAAATCTTCTCGAATTATAATAGCTTTTACTTTGATAATTCAACACTAATACACAGTGTAATTTTTTCAGTGCGGCCGAAGTTACGAAAGGTAGAACGGAGATTAGTACCTGTGCTAGAAATGCTATCTGTAGATGAATTAATGGAGACAAATACGTATCAACGTTTTAACAAATTGATCGAGTCAGTTTTTGAAGCTATCGACGATGACATATTAATTACTGATGAAATGGGTAAGTATAAACTGCATGCAACCTATAGGAAAAAGCCAACTCACTATGCCCATCGTGTGTGGTCGCAAGTTTGAGTAAATATACGTTTGAATTATGTGACATGGGCTGGAAATATTCTTTAGTCTGTGACACCACTGTGTTATTTTAAAATGGACCTTAAGGCAACGTCGCAAGTAGCTGTCAAATATTGACCTGTTATGATTAATTTGACAATATTACTGTATGGAAATAAGAAATGTGTCTAGTTCCCTAGTTAGCCACATTTCTTATTTCCATTCAGTAATATTGCCAAATTAATCAAAACAGCGAAATATTTCACATCTATTTGCAACGTTGCCAACTTTCAGAATAAACGCTCTTAAATGGCACCATCAATTTGTTATATTGCAGAAGGCACAGATATACCTGAAGAATTATTATTGCCGCGTTATCAGCTTCAAGAGTTATGCTCAGAAGCAGCTAAATTAAAGAATCTTGGTGCTATGGAAGCTATACCAGCAGACAGATTAGTTCGATTGTTAAACATATTGGAGAAAAATATCAGGGCGGCGGAGAAAATGTCATTAGTGAGCGACCCTGTAAGTATTCGTGTCTTGTAAGTACTGTAGTCGCAAATATCTGTATTACATATAGGGCATGCAATTATCCGCCCTATTTTACTATCCGGATAATTCGGATACTTCCAGAAAATGTATGGACATATCCGGATATGTCCTTAAAATATGGATATTTTAGACACCTCTGTAAAATAGGTAAATCAAACTAATATAAGTTTTCAATCGTCATTACCATTACAAAAACTCCATTAATCGTGTTTTAAGATATTTATCATACTTATATGTTACTAACGAATCATAAAATTTTAAAAGGGGAATTATAAAACGATCGAATAAAAAAAAACTTTGCGACTGATGATGACATACTGTTTTAATAACTTGAGCGGTAGGAATTTGAGTAAGCGAAAAATGAACTAAACCATGGGGTACCAATTCGAAAAAATTATAATTAGTCTTGAAAAAAGATCATAGATGGCAGCATAGGTAACAATTATGAAATTAACAGTCACTAAAAAGCGATAAACGTAAGATTAGTAAAAATCAAAACTTCCTTGTTTAATGCTGATTTATCTATTGTAACTCATAAATCTCGTATTTTCAACAAAAAAAGATAAAACCTTTTTGTTTAGGGCTCTTTGCAATAGATGGCGTTTTACTCAATTTGTCATAACTGTAGTACATTTAGCCAGTCAATAGCCCGACTAGGGAGGTCTCATTTCTTTGTATGGGATTGGGTATCTGTACGTAGTATTATATTATCTGTGACTAAACTAAAGACGAATATTGATTAATAATAAAATCCAGAACTAGCTTACAAGAAGTGGGTTGTGATTAATCCATTTCAGATAAAAATTCTAGCCGTGCGACTAAATTACTAAGTGAGCGACTAGAAATACAGAGAGGACAACTTCAATATTATGATAGAGACGATTTTTCCAGTTGAGGTTTTAAATAACGAACTACTAAAAAGTTCACTTTAAGCAACGTTTGGAAGCTGCTTTAATGAATATTGGATACTGATATTCTATTTAATGATTATTGGATACTGATATTCTATTTGAGGTCTTATGTTTTTTATTTTGATATGATTGTTTAATGAAAACTACAGACTGTTTGATGCGCGCGAATTCGAATGGGGGTGGAGTGACGAATCGATGCAGTCAGGTGAGTTGGGCTGCGGACCAATAGCGTTGCGTGTTTACGATGTGTATCCCTCTATCTGGCAGAATCTTGATGCTCCGAAATTTTATTTGGCACAACACACTTGGCATAAACTTCTTAAAACAAATATTTGTAAGGCAGCTCCGGCGGCTCAGGCGGCTCCGGCGCTGCGGGGCTCGCTCCGGCGGTCCCAAGCAAGCTTATCGTCGCAGACCTGCTCCTCAACTCGCGGGCCGCCTCGCCCCTCCACGCCTACGCGATTCTAAATTACATTCTAGGGGTAGGGCAGACAAGACTGCGTGGAGTCGGATTTACAGCGATTCGTTTCTGTCACTATTTCACTAAATACCATGGAGTACCGTCCTCTCTGTATTTCTAGTCGCTCACTTAGTAATTTAGTCGCACGGCTAGAATTTTAATGTCTGAAATGGATAAATCACAACCCACTTTTTGTAAGCTCATTGTGGATTTTATTATTAATCAATATTCGTCGTGAGTTTAGTAAATTTTTCGCTTACTCAAATTCATACCGCTCAAGTTATTAAAACAGTATGTCATCATCAGTCGCTAAGTTTTTTTTATTCGATCGTTTTATAATTCCCCATATTTATACTTTCGATTAATAAAATAAAAATCGAATATTCGTTTTTTGAGGCATTTGTCATAATTATGTCGTTGAGAGATTTATTACATTATCTGTGTTTACCAGTGGGGAAAAAAAAACCTTTTCAGTTTCGACGCTAATTGTAAGAATTACAACAAACAATTATTATTATTGTCATTTAACAGACTTCAGTTGACGACAGCGCTGATGAATGATCATTATTTCACAAGATCATTTACTTTAACAGTAACACGTCCATAGCAACTGTAATCAGCTGACGTGGATGGTGTATTTAGCATGGTCCTTTCGATCTCTTTCCTTATTTGCTCTATTAAAGTAAATGATTTTTCAGTTTATGCTGCAGGTAATCACGGTACTACGTCATCATCATCACTGTGATTTCAAGCTCTGGGCAAAAGCACTTTTGAATTTGATTTTTGAAGATATAGCATGAATTTTCACTATTACGAATACCAATTTTATTAAAACACAATGTAAAATGTTATATCATTACTGATTTTGATGTAAGCAAATAAGAAAAAGGAACAAAAGGAATTATCTGTATTATTCATTTTATCCGGATAGTAAAACTAATGATATCCGAATAATTTATTCGACCGATATCTGGATAATTTGGATATCCGGATAACATGTCCTAATTACATAACATACATAAAACTTAATTTTGATTTTTTAGGAGGACAGTGAAGAGATGCGGCAAATATGGTTGGAATCGGCATTGGAAAGGGTCATGTGTGCGTCGGACGCAAGTCTAACGTCTCTGTACGTAATGACCTCCCCGAACATGCCGAAGCGCATATTTCTAGAAGACGTTATAGATAGAATTATTATGTTCATAAAATTCCAGTTGAACAATACAATTTATTGTGTCTACGATCCTGTGTATAGCATTCAAAGTACTTCTAAGAAGAAAGGTAAATATATTAATTGATTATCTTGAAATTTGGCAGTCGCCAGGTGTTTAATAATCATTTAGATTAAACAATGAGACTACAAATATAAATTGCTTTCTGTTGTTAATGTTTTTTGTGGAACCCAATAACAATACGTTTTACGTTTCGCGTAGTGGACGGTCGCAAGCGGCGCGGCGGCGCCGCCAACCAGGCGACGCGGCGCAGCGGCGGCGGCGCGGCGGGCGGCTCGGCGCGGGCGGCGCGCGAGCTGTACACGCACGCGCACGAGTGCGTCACGCTGCTGGCCGAGCTGTTCGCGGCGCACCACCTCACCGACACCACGGTGCTGCACGCGTCCACCGTCGGCGTGTCGCCCTTCTTCGTGGAGAACGTCAGCGAGTTGCAGCTCAGTGCGCTCAAGCTCGTTACTACGGTTGGTGCCTGACGTGACCCGCGACTTTACGTCTCGAACATATTGTATTCATTCATACTTAAAGCATACGCGGTCAGTTCTACCTTCACATCGGTCTGAAATAAACAAAATCAGGACCGTATGTAGCCGTTGATCCGGTCAGATCGATCTTTCGCCGCGGCGAATGTTTACTGATTAATGAAATCGTTGTACTTAAATAGTCCATCACAGCTTTTACGGTACCCATTATTAGGCTGCCTGTCCACCAGAGCGGAGAGGAGAGGAGAGGAGCGGAGATGTGTCAATATTAACCAATAGAATCAAAACTCCGCTCCAGAGGTGCGATTCTATTGGTTAATTTTGGCACATCTCCGCTCCTCTCCTCTCCTCTCCGCTCCAGTGGACAGGCAGCCTTAGTGACGACTATGACTGACATTTTTTATTGTTTCCAGATATTCACAAAATACGAACAGCACCGGAGACTGTTGCTAGAAGATATACTAGCATCGATAGCGCGCATTCCCAGTTCCAAGCACAACTTGCGATCGTTCCAACTGAGCTCGGACCAACAGATACAGATGCTGACGGCGCTTGTCCTGCAGCTGGTACAGTGCGTGGTCACGCTGCCGGAGGCACTGTCGCAGGATAAAGATAAGAATCCTGAGTCATCTGACAGTAAAAAAGTAAGTTATTGTTTGTACAATGCACAAATAAATGTAAAAACAAAAAAAAAATGTGTCAGAGCTGTGTATGGGGCAGAATACTTAGAGCATTGTCAATATTCTTCCACTTCCTTGCCTTTACATTTTTGAAATTTGTTTATTTATAAAAAGGTATCCGCACTAGTTCCCATTGTAGGAACACATTTCTAAAAGAGTTGGTAAGAGAAGCCCAAATAAATTACTTGCATCTAGCCAGAGACTACATTTGTATAGCAGGAATTCCAATTGCATGTCAATCAAAATCTTTAACAATTTACCCCCTACTCCCCTAGCATCAGAGTGTTGCCCACTAATAAATTCAGGAAAACAATATTTGCCTGGCTTTTAGACAACTGTTTCTATACAGTTAATGATTTTTTGAATTATAAATTTTGCCATTACATTTTATCAATATTTTGTGTGTACTTTTTATTTTAAACTTTTGACATGATATAATTGGTATATTTTGACATTGAATTAATAAATAATAATAACAAAAAAAATGTAATTGACATTTTATTAAAAATTACCTATTTTTATTTCAAACTAATTTATAATTACTAATGAGGATATTAATTTTACTTTAATTTTAATATTTCTACCCTGGCAACGGTAGTATATGTAAAGCTTTTTTAGTGTATCATGTACTGAACAATAAATTATATGTTAAAAGAACGATAAATCTACTGTCAAATATCATATGTTAAGTTATCGCGATTTTTAGACAAATGAAAACAGGCAGATATGGACTTCCCGATTTTTTAGGGCATCGCAACTTACATTTAGTTAACAATGTCACTGTATTTTTTTACAGAATGCAGTAGATAAAGATCTCATGATAATTTCTAAGTACGAAGCTGCAATCAGTGTGGGCGGTACATTCCTGACGTCATTCCTGAACAAGTGCCGGAGTCGTAACGAGGAGGTCGACTTCAGGCCCCTATTCGAAAATTTCGTGCACGATTTGCTTACCACTGTGAACAAACCAGAGTGGCCTGCGACTGAACTGCTGCTTAGCCTACTTGGAACTATGCTAGTGAGTTAACTCTATTTCAAACCTTTTATTTTTACCGTAAACTGACGGACTGCCTCTTTGGTCTAGTGGTCGCAAGTGTTACTTCTTAGTTAAGGTCCTGGGTTCGATTCCCGGGTCGGGCAAAGGGTTATTGGGTTTTTCATCTGGAATTTCTCAGCAACAGCCCGGAGTCTGGATTTGTACCTGGTTGATGGTAATATGGTAAATGGCTCGCCCCCTATTACATGGGGCGTATAAACATAACTGGCGAAATTTGGGTGTACTGTAGGTACCTACAGTACCCACACAGTACACAGAGGTGTACACCTCTGTGTAAAAGCCCCATGTGCCGCGTATTATCCACATCATAAACTTTTCTATCAGTACACAGGCGATAATCGTACATAATTATTATTCGTACTCGTGTTGCTAGACGGTTTACGCGTTGTAGCTTTCTTAAAGCATCGAGTTCCAAAAGCTTTTTCGCCTTTTATAGCCCCACAAGCAGCGTCTTACCTATAGGCGGGTCAGGCGGGCGGCTGCCAGGAGCGCAATATTTAGGGGGGCCAGGGCCGTAGCCAGGAATTTTTATACACATTTTTATATTAAGAATACATAAGGGCCCCCGCGGACCGCACCTGCCGCCAAAAGTCCGCCAGTGGGGCCGCTATGAGGAATATAGGATAAATTTTTAATATATCATCCCGCTTAAATAAGTTAGGTTTTCTTTGTCATTGACAGTTCCTACAGAAATATGTAGAAGTAAGTTTATCGACTTAAACAGAAAAGTTTGAGAATTAAGAGAATAAAGGATGCAAGAGCGAGCGAAGCGAACTCGAAATTTTTGCACCCCAACTTCGATAGGCTAGACCCTCTCAGAGAATGCTGAAGTTGCAGGAAATCTTTCCATACAAAGTTAGACTCGATAAAAATACAGACGTACTGCTCTTTTTGTAAATTATAAAGTGCTCAGGAAATAGATCACAATTATCAGATGTATTAGACTATGGAGGTACCCTAGTAAGGTCGATTTCTGGATTGAGATTCTGGTTTCTAACATTTCGAGGGGGTTTTAACCCCCAAACCCCCACCCCCCCCTGCCTACTGCCCTGAGGGGGGCGCATTTTGCAGACGCACAGCCTGCTGAACCGACAATACAATTTTCGAGTTTGCTATGCTCGCTCTTGCATTATTTTTTACGTTTTTCTGCGTAACTCGTCAAAATAACTACTATTTCTGTTCGAATGACAAAAGACAATCTAAGCCTATTCGAGAGGGGTGCAAACATTTTCGACCTCGCTTCGCTCGCTGCTGTTTTATTCTATACTAGCTTTTACGCGCGGCTTCGCCCTCGTGGATATCGCAAAATATCCCACGGGAACGTACTACCGGGATTACATACCTAATAGCCGAGGAAAAGGTCATTGACTTCTACCGCTGCGCCCGCGTTGCCGTCAATGATAATAATAATTTTACGCGTAATTTTGAATCTGTGATAGTTTTTATAAATGATATGATGGCATATTTTAATCTAAATTAAATGCCCAATTTAAATAACACATTTTAGTGGATAAGGATTAATATACCGCTCATAATATCTTTGGAAATAATAATGAAATTTTTATCAAATTCTGAAAGATAATAATGGACTGTGGGTCATCCTAAGATAGACGTATGCCATCGCGGACCTTTTTGTTGAACTTTTTAAGATGAATCATTCTGTTAACCATATTTTTTATGTATCTTTTACATAAAAAAATACTAACATTAGGTATCAGTATTAAGTACATTATAATTATCACGTTCAAATCTAACCTGGAACATGTTACAGGTGAAGTACATGTCCGACAAGTCGATGGAGATGTCGGTGCGCGTGGCGTCGCTGGAGTACCTGGGGCTGGTGGCGGCGCGGCTGCGGCGCGACAGCGTGCAGTCGCGCGCCAAGCTCGCCACCATGGACGCCGTGGTGCGCGACATCCGCGCCGAGGAGGAGAAGGACGGCAACCAGGCGCAGGTGCGGTCTTCTATCATACAACGCTATTTTTTTTGTGATCAGTAAATTTGCTGTCTAATCTCATTTCGTGATCGATTGACAGAAGTCACAAGTCTATCAAACACTACCTAATACGAAAATCCGTTTATTTTTTGTTTTATCTTAGATACCCATCACGGCTGTGAAGTTTATACAAAAAAGACTGTTTTTTTTTACTAATATTTAAACTACGGTCTTTGACCACAAAAATAATCATCAAATAATAAATATTTTATTTTATCTTGTTAAGATATCGATACCCATCTCGTCTACGGACTTTCGCTTAATTATTGAATTTGATCCTGTTTGAATGTTTACTGAAATTATAAAATACTTTTGTCTCGATAGAGTGCCACTTCGGGTTTAGACGAAGACGAAGAAAGGACGGAATTCCTGCAACGGGTACTACTTGATTATCTTGCCATCAACGGGCAAAAAGATCAAGCTTGGAACTGCGCTCGCCATTTCTATATCACACAGTGGTACAGAGACATGGTAGTGCAACCGAAGAGTATGTCGCCGACTAAGAAGCCGAAGAGCAAATCAAAGAAACGTTACATAAAGGACGATACGACTGACGAGGAGTCTGATGCAGACGACGATAGTGACGATGAAGGACGACGCCTCAAAGACTTGAAAGCTGAAAAGAAGCTCGCTTCCAGTGCGCTCATATCGGCTGAGAAATTTAAAACAATGGAAAGACGGAAGCATTTCTTTCTGGAGAAAATCCGACCGTTTAGGTATCAAGGTGGCACTCAGGTGCAAGTGATGCAATCATACATTGACTACAGTGGAGCAGAACTAATCTCTCAGTACTTAGCTTCGAAAAGGTCATTCTCTCAGAGTTTCGATAGATATCTGAGAAAAATCCTTGTAATTTTGTGTGAAAACACAATAGCGATCCGCACGAAGGCGATGAAGTGCCTCGCGATGATCGTGGAAGCAGACCCGGCGGTGCTGGCGCGGCCCGACATGCAGATCGGAGTGAACCGCTCGTTTCTGGACCAGTCCACCGCCGTGCGCGAGGCAGCCGTCGATCTCGTCGGCAAATTCGTGCTCAGTCGGCCCGACCTTATTGATAAGTATTATGGAATGCTCTCAAATAGAATATTGGTGAGTGCTATGCAGTTTATAAAGCCTTTTTTACTTGTGATTAATGTGTTGGTGATCAAATTAAAAATAATATTACATCTTTTAGGACACTGGTGTATCGGTGCGTAAACGTGTGATAAAAATTCTAAAAGACATCTGTATAGAGTGCCCAGAATTTCCTAAAATACCTGAGATTTGCGTTAAGATGATTAGGAGAGTGAATGATGAAGAAGGTATTAGGAAGTTAGTGATGGAAGTGTTTCAAAACATGTGGTTCAGTCCGTGCGCGAACACGACGCGGCCGGGCGCGCTCGACATGACGGCCGCGGCCGCGGACCCGCTCACGCGCAAGGTTCTCAACATCACCGATGTGGTCATATCGTCCAGAGACATCGGGCTCGAGTGGTTTCAGCAATTGTTGACTAGTGTAAGTACATAATCATATACTTAACTAAATACTTTGTAAAAACATGGACATCCATAATTTACTACATCATTTATAATATTTTTGCAGTTGTTCAAACCCAAGGAAGATAAAGATGATTCCACGAAAATTATTTATCAACCACCTAAGTCGCTTTTACTTGCTTGTCAGCAAATAGTAGACTGTCTTATTGAAAGTTTACTTCAGCTAGAAGAGACAAGCGCTGATGGTAAATAAATAATAAATTACATATTACTATGATTATTTTATGCAGTTTATTCATTTTAATGTTGACTGTTTTCAGGGACTGGTTCGTCGCAGCGCATTTTAGCTTGTCTCTCCACGTTGCATTTGTTTGCGAGAATAAGGCCCCAATTGTTAGTGAATCATGCATTAACTCTGCAGCCATACCTGAGCTTAAAGTGTCAGGTATGTATTTTTATATTTGATTACATTTATTGCAGTAGGAATCGAGGTCGAATACACACTAAGTACGTGTGTACAAAAAATCGCCAAGTAACTCCAATCTAAAATACGTAAAATATAAAACACATGTTTACCGTGTCACAGAATCAGTATGAGCAGCAAATAATGTCGACGGTGGCGTCAACGCTAGAGTTAGTGGTTCCACTAATGGAGCACCCGAGCGAGGTGTTTCTGGCTCAGCTGGAGGAGGACGCTGTGAAGCTGATCCTGCAGCGAGGCCAGCTCGTCATCGCCTCGTGCATCGCCTGCCTCGCCGCCATCGTCAACAACCTCACGCACAACTACAAACTTATTAGGGACGTGTTCAATAAGTACCATGGTGAGATTCCCTTGTTTTAACCTCGTTTACGCGAGAAGTGATTGTCGGCGGTCTATCGCCAGACGATCGATCGCACTTATGTCTGGAGGTCGATGATTGATACAGTATGTCATATCGCTATGTATTTTACTGTGTGTACTTATATAATAAATTAAATAAAAACATAATTTACAGGTGTACTACTTCAATGGAAGCATTGCTGGCAACGGAATCCTGAAATGACAAGAGGGTTGCATTCAAGGCCTTATTTTAGACGCGCGTTATTTATCGTAGGACTACTGTTGCGGTATTTCGATTTTACGGAAGCTAGAGTCATAGAAGGACTTCCAGTAAGTGACCCTTCGAGAACTTTAATAGCTAAATTTGTGGTGAAAACAATATTATCTCATGTAACATAAATGATTTTTCTTCAGGTGGACATAAAAGAACAGATATTCTCAACGTTAATGTTTTTCGTCGGTCTTGAAGACGAAGATTTTGTGTCGCACACTCTCAAGGCGCTGGGTTCTGTTTGTGTGAGGCATTACGAGTTCATGTTGCGACCTGAACTAAAGGAGTTCTATCATCAACTCCTCACGTCAGACTTAGCGCCAATAGAGATGAAAGCGGACGTGCTGAGAAACATTGAAATGTACTTACAAGAAGAAGAGCAGCGGATGATAAGACAGGATAAGGAATGTGAGTAGTTACTTCCATATCTTCGTATATGCTTATAATCCCTTCTAAGGGATCTATATCCATGTTATCGTTTATAATGCCCAAATTAATTTAGGAGGACCCGCTAAGGTAGCTCGCGATCCGTAAGAAATATGTATTGACAGAATTATAATCACTGCAAACCTTGTGCCCGATGGGATATCCCACTGGCAACTTCTCTTGTTCAGGAGCGTTGGGGGATGAGTTACAAAAAAACGATTATACAACTAACTTAAAATAAAAACTTTTATCTATAAAAAAAGAACAACCGACTTCCAAAAAAGACACTACAAAGTCAAAAATAACTTTAATTTCGGAAGTCGGTGTATTTGGTTTTGAACTTTCGTTTTTTGCCACCGACTTCCGAAATTAAAGTTATTTTTGACTTTGTAGTGTCTTTTTTGGAAGTCGGTTGTTCTTTTTTTATAAAAAGTTTTTATTTTGCACTTTTTAGTTGTGGTACCTACCCCATACAATTCAAATACCACTAACCTGCTATGTAAATAACAGTGATTGGAAGTTATCATCATATCATCCATATAAACTAAGTGGGAAAAATACGTATTATTGAAGCTAACTCAAAAACTATCCAAGTAAAGTTAATACAATTTATATGGGACCACCTCGGAAGCATACCCTTTCAAACAAAAAAACAATTTTTAAAATCGGTCCACAATTGACGGAGAAATCGCGTAACAACCATACAAAAAAAAAAAAAAAAACATACAGACGAATTGAGAACCTCCTCCTTTTGGAAGTCGATTAAAAATGACGACCTTTCATAAAAATTTTCATCCGCTATTTAACCCCTTAGGAGACGAGTTTCCCAAAAGTCTAAACGTTCCTAACTTCAAAAAACCGGCCAAGTGCGTTTCGGACCAACGTTCCGTAGTTGGGATGAATTTATCGCAAGAACAAACTTAACATTAGAGTTGAAAAACGTGCTCTCCCATACTGCATAACCATCTATGGCAGAACATTTTTTTGCAACCGGAAATGTAAGTTGGTCGATTATTACTCGTTAACTTGTAGAGCCTACTTAACTGACAGATGAGAAATAATAAACATCTCCACTTTGGAAATCCCGCGCGCGCTCTTGTACCAGCCTAACGCATACGTGCCGACTCAGTGCTTTATAATTCACAAAATCTAGTAAAAACTGTGTTTTATCACTTGAAACATTTCCAAGAAGTTGCGTAAAACACTAGCCTTAAAATCAGTGTAAATAACACTACCGAACAACGTGATATACTGTGAAATTGAAGAAATACTTTAAGAAAAATATAGGACAAACTAGTGCAAGTTTTGGTGGTTGAGGGTAATCGTTTATTGTACACAACAAACGACTCACATGCCTTAGTAGTCAGCGGTCGCAACTATCTATAGACCAAATATTTCAACACTAAAATTATTGTCTATCTGGTTCGGTGGCAAACCCGCCGTCTTCCAACGAGCGAAGACTCAAGTTCGATTCGCCAGAAGCGCAAAACTTTTTGCATATTTCTTTTTTCTGTGTATGGTTTTTGTATCTTTTTTTCTGTGGGCATAAACTTGAAAAGTGGGGATTCTGTTAATATATTTTTATTTTATTTAATCTTCAATAAAATAATAAATAATGCCGATAAACAGAACTCCTCCGAAAACATTAACAGACCCACTTTACGACTCAGAGCCGGACATGAAAACTTCTACTGCCCCTCCACAACAGTCAGCTTCTAGGAAACAAGGATGCAAGCGCAAATATCCACAAGGAGATGATATCTCAGCATTTATGACTGAAATTAAAAAGATGTTTGCTGAATTCACTCAACAACAGGATGAGAAGTTTAGATCACTGTTATCAAAAGTAACCGACATTAAGGAGCAATATAATGAAATTGATAAATCCTTAAAGTTTGTATCAGCAAAATACGACGATATAAAAGCCCAACTTCACAAATTGGAGTCTGATAATGTTGATAAACTTGCCTACATACAGAGTTTGGAAGAAAAAATAGAAAATTTGGATGTCATTAGCAAGTCATCTTGTATAGAAATTAGGAATATCGCTGAAAAATAGAGGGGAAACCAAGACTACCCTCTCCAAGATTATCATGGACGCAGGGAAAACACTAGACGTTCAAATCAGCAAGTCAGAAATAAGAGATGTTTTTCGCCTAAAACCCAAAATTCGCACGAACAACACCAACGCAAACACGATTGTGGTTGAATTTACAACAGTCATAAAAAAAGATGATTTTTTGCTGGCCTTTAAAAACTACAACAAAACTCACAAAGATAATAGACTAACCACTACCGATATAAAACTCGAAGGCCCATCAAACCTTATTTTCATGTCTGAACACCTGACTTACAAGAAAAAGAGACTATTTTATCTTGCTCGAGATTACGCTAAATCAAACAATCTACAGTATTGCTGGATTTCGTATGGGAAAATTTACATTCGAAAGCAGGAGGGTCAAAACGCTGTAAGAATTAATACCGAATCAGACCTAATTAAGATGAGAAATGCTATATGACTAATGGCTAGTTTTGATACTTCATATTCTGTATTTCATGTCTTAGTTATGGAGGTCCTTCAGACCAAATTTTGTCACTTCTTTAAACTTTACATGTATTTTTTGTTTATTCTATTAACAATAATTGTACAAGAACTATTTGTCACCAAAACTCTTTCTCATGTTATGCAAATCTTAGTGCAAATGCAAATCTCACACAAAACTCAAAACTTCTCACTCTTCAAGCACCATAAAACACCTAAATCACTACAACTACAACATAACTATACACAAATTTACAACAACAAAACAAAATTCCACTCAAACAAGTGCCTGTCTTTAACTACTCGCTACTACATAACATACTATAAACTACTGTATAAAAACACTAATCACTCACTGAAGATAATTTGTTCTCAGTTAAACCTTAAAGAATCTTATCCAAATATACAAATATTACATAACTATATAAATTTAAATCTAACGCTCTTTATCTCGATCCTTTTATTTACTTATTTTAAAATTCGGTAACATTATTGAAATATGTTCGGATATTGATAAAGTGACTGTCTCTAAAGCGATTGTTTCCGACATTGATGACTGCCACAAGCATTTACTACATTTGCAATCCAGTCGTTTAGTTATCCTAACTCAGAACATACGGAGTATAAACTGTAACATTCATGGCTTCGAAATAATGCTCACGCGACTGCGAGTTGAATGTGATGTGTTGGTCCTGACTGAATGCTGGATATCAGCCTCATCCATCATTCCCAAAATGCCAGAATATCGCTCCGCTGCCACCAAAATAAATCTTAGGCAAAATGATGGAGTGGTTGTCTACTTCAAAGCCCATCTTAACTTCACAATTCAAGAACCTCAATTTGCGGACGGTAATTGCTTGGTCAGTATTATCGAAAACCGCACGGTAATTATATCTATATATCGCTCACCCTCGCACAAAAATATTGATGGATTTCTGTCGTCTTTAAACGATGTTCTGTCACAATTTGCACATTTTGAAAATGTTATGATAATCGGGGACATAAACATCCCCATAAATTGCTCAAAAATTGAATATCCTGGCGAACGATATCTTACTCTAGCTGCCTCTCACGGACTCTTACCAGCTCACACAGAAGTGACCCGTGAGGCTACGGGAACATCCCTTGACCACGTACTAATAAAAACTAGGTACTCTGGTCTCACAATTATCCCCAGAACTTACCTAACAGATCATTATCCGGTCTTAACATGTATCAATTTTAAGCCGCCACGCCATTTTGCTACCACCACAGTTACCAAAATTGACGTGGAATCTTTGAAATTGGCTATTTCTTCAATAAACCTAGATTCCGTTTATGCATCTCGAGACCCTGATTATTTGCTAAACTACCTTATAACTAAGATACAAGAAGCTCTAGATCAGAATACTAAAGTAATAAAACTATCGAGGCGAAAAAAAATTATCAAACCGTGGGTCACTCAGGGATTAATTCGCTGTATGAAAAACAGAGATATGTTACACCAAAAGTCAAACAAGTCGCCGGATAATGAGACTTTGAGAATAACATATGTCCGATACAGAAATTACTACAATACTATTCTGAAAAAAGTAAGAAGGGAATATGACAGATCCCTTATTGCAGAAGTTAGAGACGATCCCAAAACCCTTTGGAAGACTATAAAAACTATCACCAACACAACAAAAGAATCCAAAAAATTAAAACCGACTTCCAAAAAAAACCACTACAAAGTGAAAAATAACTTTAATTTCGGAAGTCGGTGTCTTTCTTTTTTAATTTTCGTTTTTTGCCACCGACTTCCGAAATTAAAGTTATTTTTCACTTTGTAGTGGTTTTTTTTGGAAGTCGGTTTTAATTTTTTTTGTAAAAAGTTTTTATTTTTCACTTTTTAGTTGTGGTACCTACCCCACACAATATCCAATACCACTAACTGCAATAAATAACAGTGACAGGAAGTTATCATCATATCGTCCATATAAACTAAGTGGGAAAAATATGTATTATTGAAGCTAACTCAAAAACTATCTAAGCAAAGTCAATAAAATTTATATGGGACCACCTCGGGAGCTTACCCTTTCAAACAAAAAAATAATTTTCAAAATCGGTCCACAATTGGCGGAGATATCGGTGAACATACATAAAAAAAAAAAAAAAACATACATAAAGTCGAACATAGAACCTCCTCCTTTTTGGAAGTCGGTTAAAAACCCAGATGAACTTCTTAACCTACGCTCGACTCCTGAACTATCGGTCAATGAAATCAATGATTATTTTGCAAGTGTTGGTAAAAACTTAGCCAATGCCTGTATCCAAACGCCCCAAAATCCGGCACCTGGATCTCTTGATGAAATCCCGCTTACTACTTCGAGATCTTCCCAGCTCAACTCATTTGTAATGAGTAACGTGACTGAAGAGGAAATAGAACGTCTTATCGTAGGACTAAAAACAGATTCTGCAGTAGGCTGGGATAAAATCTCAAACAGATTGCTAAAGAACAACAAAAATACTCTAGTTCCTCCCCTCACATACATTTTTAATGTCTGCCTCGAGAGTGGCATCTTCCCGGAGCAATTAAAAAAATCTGTTTTGCGTCCTATACACAAGGGTGGAGACACAAATATCTTGTCTAACTATAGACCAATATCAATTCTACCTGCATTGTCAAAAATCCTGGAAAAAGCTATCAATCTAAGGCTAGTCAATTACCTGGAAAATAACAATTTGCTTTCAGATAAACAGTTTGGCTTTAGGAGGGGCAGATCTACTGAAGGGGCAGTGCATATCTTAACTAACTATATATCTAGCAATCTAGATATAGGAAAGAAATGCCTCTCAATCTTTCTCGACTTAAGCAAAGCTTTTGACACTATTTCTGTTCCTAGATTAATTGACAAACTAGATGGATTAGGAATCAGAGGCACGCAACTGAATCTTTTAAAGAGCTATCTAACTGGGCGAAAACAGTGTGTCCGAGTAGGTCAACACACAAGTAGTGATCATGTAGTCGACTATGGGGTACCCCAGGGTAGCATTTTGGGACCGACTCTGTTTCTCGTTTACATTAACGACCTCACTAACCTCCATCTACCCCGAGGCGAATTGATCTCATATGCAGACGACACTGCACTTCTTTTCTCCGCTGATACCTGGGATGAGGTATTCAGTTCTGCCCAAAAGGGATTCAATGTGGTGAAGAAATGGCTCAGGGCCAATATCTTAACCCTAAATGTTGAAAAAACTAAGTACTTGACGTTTAGTACTCGCTGTGTTGGTGAAGCTATTAACAATCATCACATAATATCCCATGAATGCTTATCTGGCGTGGAATGCTCGTGCAGATCTCTAGAGCGCGTCAACAACATCAGGTACTTGGGTATCATAATTGATAGCAACCTTAGTTTCAGAGAGCACATTAAACAGTTAAGTGCTCGTGTACGGAAACTAATCTTTGTTTTTAGAAATCTCAGATATGCCGCCGACGCCAAACTACTGAAGCAAGTCTACTTTGCGCTTTGCCAGTCCATAATAACGTACTGCATCTCGTCTTGGGGAGGCGCTCCGAAAACCATCCTGAAAAAAATATTTTAAAAACTATCACTTTTCGGCCTATTCTCTATCCTACAACGGAGCTCTATCAATCATGCAAAGTTCTCAACGTGCGTCAACTTTTTATTTTTAGTATAGTGATAAAGCAACACGGTAATCTCTTAAACGATCCAAATACTCAACTCAAACGTAGAAAACATGCAGTATGCAAACATACATATTTTCCCAAAACATCTTTTATTAAGAGTTTCTTTATTTTCCTTGGTCCTTACCTATACGAGAAAATCAACAAAATTATGAATATATACCCACTTAATAAGACACACTGTAAAAAGAAAATACAGGACTACCTACTAAAACTTTCTTATGATGAAACAGAAGCGATGTTGACCATTCTAAAATAGACAAGCTACTATTTTACTCGCTCATTTTTTACAATCATTCCATTCACATCAGACACTCACCCTCACTCACGCGCACACACCCACACACACACCCCCACACACACACTCAGACACACTCACACGCACTCTCACACTACACTTAATCTATTTCTCATACTTTATGCATACTTTACACATACATGCGTACATGGCAATCTAATAATGTTTACAACTTTAACATGGCTACTAAATGTTCACAATTTATGTATGGGGATCAAATGCAATCCGAGAGACAGGTTTTACCACCTAGTTCGGATGCAGATAGTCTCTAACTATGTGTATTACAAATTTTAAGCCATTATTTACTGTATATTGTCAAATATTCAATTTTGTAATATGTGTTCTTTTTTGGTGAATAAATTAAATTAAAATTAAATTAAACTTTACGTGTAGGGGAGGAATACAAAAAAAAAAAAATATATAAAACCACTTTGTCGGCGTGATTAATATGTATACCCATCTCAAATTACAGCTTTCTAGTACTAAGAGTCTCTGAGCTAAGTAAATAGAATAGACAAACAGCCGGACATGGCGAAACTATAAAGGTTCCTTGCTGTCCACGGAACCCTAAAAATGACGAAATTCCATACAAACTTTTACCACCTATTTAATTCCATGCTTCTAAACCCTGCGATTTTAGGCTATGCGTTGTCTGTCAGTGAAGAGAAGAAAAGTTGTGTTGATGATTTAATGATTATAAGCCCACGTACGCACGGACGTAAAAATATCGCGGCGGTATTTTATCGCGCATTGGATTTTCAACTCTCGGGGTTGACCCGACCATTCCTAATCCAACAGAGTGCACCCCAGCGCGTCAAAAATAAACAAAGTTGGATTTCAACTCTCGGCGCTAAGCAGAGCATTGAAAATCCAGTGCGCGAAAAAAAATCGCCGCGGGATAATACCGCTCGTGCATACCTGGGCTAAGGCCACGCGTCAAATAGGTAGTGTTCCGGTTATATCGCATTTACCGCACGAAAAATTCTAACTAATTCGCATTGTTTTCGGACGTCGCGTCGCTCGCGTCGGAACTATACTTACGACTAACTCGCATTCAGTCTGTGCGCTCCCTTAGTACTTGAAAGGTTGGGTTGGGATCGTTCGTGCTTGTTCGTATGTGTTCGCAATAGTAAAATTCGTACGAAAACGCGCCCAAAGTGCGCACGGTCTAATTCTGTGAATATATATTTGTTATTTTTGCATATATTGATAAACATGCAACCTCACTGCAAATTGCATAAAACGTTCTTATTGGATTTCGCTGTTAACCCTGGCGCTTTCTCTTTAAAAACGTGTGCTCTCAGGGTCAACGAGGTCAAAACACGAGAATCTCAAGGAGATGGGCGACGTGTCGTCGGGCATGGCTTCGACGGTGATTCAGTTGTACCTGAAGGAGATCCTGGGCTCCTTCCTGCATCCTAGTACCATGGTGCGCTCCAGCGCCATGAAGGTGGTGCAGCTTGTGCTGGCCCAAGGTCTCGTGCATCCTGTGCAGGTATGTATTCACATGTCTTTTACAGACAGGATTTATTATGTCTTTGTACTCACTTGTTCCGTTAGTGATGTAGTAGTAGCAAAGATAAACAAAATTGATGTATGAGATGTTGCCTACAAGGTGATTCTGTACAGTACCCCCCTTTGTATCTAGAGTTAGAGGGAATTTATAGCTTATAACACCCTCGGGTATTAAAAGCTTTAATCTAGGCATGCATGATTAATTAAATCCTACCCATTAGGTGCCTCAGACGGGCTCAGTAGCAGCATGCTGATAGGCAGAAAGGCTTTAAAAGTATCCAGTACTGGACTGGATAGTATCTGCTAATAATTATTCTTGTATATCGTAGTTCTCTGTCCTTACATTATCGAGTAAATTAGGCTAATCCTAAAATGTAGCTATTAAAGAATCATGTAAATGTATACTTTCCATTCTGTTTTAGATTGTTCCATATTTGATTTGCATGAGTACGGACCTGGAGGTGACAGTATCGCACACAGCTGACAAACATCTCCAAGAGATTGACAAGAAGTACCCTGGCTTCATTCACATGAAGGCACAACTTGGCATTAAACTGTCTTACCAGTTACAGAAAATATTACAAGTTAACGCAAACAAAGGAGTTATAAGAGGGTTTAGGTAAATATTTTTCATTTATTATAATATGTCAGAATTTCAACAAAACATTGACAGGTTCGTTGGTCTAGTGGTCGCAAGCGCTTCTGCTGAGCTTGAGGGTTCGTTCCCCAGGTCGGACAAAGTGTTGTTGGGTTTTTCTTTCTGGAATTTCTCAGTAGCAGCCCGGAGTATAGATTTGTGCCCGGTTGATGGCAATAGCACAGATTACCAGATAGTGCACTGCATACAAAATTTTCAATACCTACTGGTATGATAGCCTACACCTGCAAGTCGCTAGACGCTGCGAACAAAAATGTACCTAACCTTACAAGCGTAAAGTGAGTTTTGCTTTGTAGCTGCGCGCCGCCGCGTGGTTATTGTGAATTGCCAGGGCTGCCTCTTTCGATAAAGATATCAGTAGGTATTTTTTAGTACTCTGAAATAAAATAAAATGCTTTTTTAATTCTAAACGTAATTTTCAAATGACAGTTGACAAATGGGCACTTGTCTATTCTTAGGCTGTATACAGAAAGAAAGCTGGAAACTTATAAGCGCTTATCGGCGCTTGACAGCGCTGGTAACCCGCGCAGGAAAATATATGAACGCGCGCCGATAAGCACTGAACGGTGCCGACAAGTTCCGACAAGCTTCAACACGCGCTGGTCAGCGCTGGGCGCTGCCATTTAACATTAACAAACAACTGCGATAACACGCTTCCTTTGTGTAGAACGGACCAGCGCTGTCAAGCGCCGGTAAGCGCTTATAAGATTCCAGCTTTCTTTCTGTATACAGCCTTATCTCAGAGTCAGACGCATATTAGAAGAATAGATTACGTGGTAGAAGTAATTACGTACCTACCAATAAAATACAAAACACGAAACATGCAAGTTTAAATAATTTACCTATTTATTAAATAAAACCGGCCAAGTGCGTGTCGGACTACGCACAATGAAGGGTTCCAGAGGAAGAACAAACTTATCATTGTAGTTGAAAAACATGTTCTCCAATACATTCCAACTGCAAATTTAAGTTAGTACGCAAAATATTGAGATTTAGATACCATGTTATTTTAAGACCATAGACTTTTTATAGGTTTTCCTGTAGTCTATGAGTAAAGAACCAGTCTCAGTATTTTTTCAAAATTTGGTCTCAGAATAAAGGGGGGGAGGGAGGGGGGAATGGTAAACTTTTATAAATTTCCATGAATATCCTTAAGATAGTATTGTTGTGTAGAGTAATGATTTTAAAATTATTACAAAATAATATGTCACACGGTACAGCTTGAAAGAAAGAAAATACATTTATTTAACACAGACCAAAAGCACACAATTTATACAGCAGATAAAAATAAATCAAACAATAAATATAAAAATAAAATCTAACAAAAAGTGTAAAATGCGATTGAAATTAGCACGGGAGTGTGCCTCACGGCTGCGCTAAAAAGGCCCAGTTCAGCAAAAAATGCCAGACAACTATAAGTGCCTGACGCTGGTATTCAACCGGACCTGGCTTGCAAACTGTTTTTTATTTGCCTCCCAAAAGTGACCCCCATATTTAAGATTCAGTTATTTACGCTACTCGTCCGTGCTTGGGTCATATAAATACGCATGTGTACCAAATTTCAACTTAATCGGTCCATTAGATTCAGAGCAAATTGGCTGTGACAGACGGACAGACAGATAGACACACGAGTGATCCTATAAGGGTTCCGTTTTTCCTTTTGAGGTACGGAACCCTAAAAACTATAGTAAAATAAATTAGATACTTACATTTCTGTATCAGGTAAACTAAAAAAAGAGGATCTACATCCATCACCTGCACATAATACACCAGAACCAGTCATATCATAAGAATTTGAAACTAAGTACGTCAGGTCGACCGAAATATATGCGTACTTACGTACGCGCCTCGCGGCTGCCGGCAACCCACTGAGAAATGGGTCGCGTGCGACCCGGCAGCCGGTAGGTAGTTAGCGCTCGTAAGTACATGGAGTGCAATATCTGGTTATCTGTGGCAATAGGCTCGCCCTCTATTACATGGGACTTAAGGACGTTTATTCTGAAAGTAGGCAACGTCGCAAATAGCTGTCAAATATTTACCTGATGTATCGAAATAAGAAATGTAGCTAACTAAGTACCTAGAATATTGATTATGAAATGCAATAACTAATATCTTAATACCGAATACTTAGTTTTAGATATAAAAATGTGTTTGGAAACTTTCCAACCACATTTGCCTTTTTTACCCTAAAACGGTTACAACATCATATTCAGTGTTATAATAGCAATATTAGCAATTCATTATTGATATTCTAGGTACTTAGTTAGCCACATTTCTTATTTCCATTCAGTAATATTGCCAAATTAATCAAAACAGCGAAATATTTGACATCTATTTGCGACGTTGCTAACTTTTAGAATAAACGCTCTTAAACATAACTGGCGAAATGTGGGTGTACTATAGGTACCTACGCCTCTGCCCAACCCTTCGGGAAAACAAGGCGTGATGCTATGTATATATCAGAATATAAATAAATAATACTTACTTCGTCATTATAGGTACTAATTTAATTCTTGTTTTCAGGAAAAAGGATCAAGATGAGTTGCCAACCGCTCTCAACGGTTTTCTATATTCATTGCTTCGTAACACACGACCACAACGACGTGCGTTGGTTTTGTCGCTACTCAAACAATTTGATGACGTTTCTGTAAGTAATGCCTTCAATCGAATCTCTGCTAACTTTGTTATTTCATGTGTTAAAATAAATTCCTGTTTCCTTTCAGACTGCTCCATTGGATCAGATGCTGTATCTAGCTGATAATTTAAGTTACTTTCCATTTCAAGTTCAAGATGAACCATTATTTATTATACATCACATTGACATCATTATTTCGACATCAGGATCAAATCTTTTGCAGCTTTTTCGTGAGGTAAGAGTTTCATCGCTTTATGATGAACATGATTTAGTCAATTGACCGCCACGGCTGATCCAAACATTTTGGCCCCAAACATCAAAAATTAAACAATATTATCTACAGTTCACGCAGGATGTGCTTGTGATGAATGACGTTTTAGGATGGATGGCAAAGAGGTGTAAAATGAAACAAATATTTATTGCCTGTAAAATGCCAAAATAGTGCCACCAGAACCAAAAAGAGAAAAATACTCCATGTCTGAATATTCTTAAACAGGGTCTAAACAAACCAGCCACAGAGGAAAAGACCGAGGAGCCACTAGATGAAGAGGAGGACGACGAGGAAGCGGAGACTCTGCTCGCGCAGGTGCCGGCCGGCACGCGCCCGCTGCAGGACGCCATGCGCCAGGCGCGCGGCTGTCTGCTGCTGCTCGTGCTCAAGCAGCACCTCAAGCAGCTCTACGGCTTCACTGATGCGTCAGTTTTATTTTTTCTAGTTGTATTTATGTCACGTTTATGGTTCCAATGTCTACGCCCATCCTACTACAATATTATAAACGCGAAAGTTTGTGAGCATGGATATGTTTGTTACTCTTTCACGTAGAAACTACTGAACTATCATCATCATATTAGCCGAAAGACGTCCACTGCTGGACATAAGCCTACTGAACTAATTTGGATGAAATTAGGCACATAGATAGTTTATAATTATAACCTGGATTAACACATAGGACTAACTTACTTATACTTTTTATCCCGATATTCCCACGAGATCGAGACTTGTGTGAGTGTCACCGCGGGGCGCTGCTAAATATCGTAATAAATATCTAACAAAACATCATTTTCCAGAAAAATCAACCAGTACTCACCGTCCGAGAACGTAAAGGTTTACGAAAAGGCAGTATCGCGGCGGCACGCGCCCATCTTTGAGCCCAAGGCAACCATCGCACAGATGCAAGACGCCGAGCGCACCGCCGACGAACTGGACGAGCGCGGCCGCCGCAGGCTCGTCGACGACTACCTCGAGGTGAGCGCCGCTCTACTGCGCCTACCACAACTACCCGCTGACAGCAAAGCCTCGCACTCACACGCTCGCCTCTGTTTCACAGTTCAAGCAATTGATGCTGAAGTTCGACCCGGAAGAGGAGGAGGATGAAGAACAGACTGGGCAAACCCCCGGCGCCGCCCCGAGCGACGCCGCGCCCGCCGCACCTCCCGCGCCCCCGCTCGCCACCTAGCGCGCGCACTCGCCCGCGCGCCCGCTCGCCACGTAGCGCGCGCGCCCGCCCGCGCGTCCGCTCGCCACGTAGCGCGCGCCCCGCCCGACTCGCGCTAGTGACGTCAGCCGGGCCGCGGGGCGCCCCGCGTCCACACCCTACTTGAAGTTCTTTATATAAGTTGTATTTGAGAAACTCGATTTTGTTTTTATATTAAAGTCTTGTGTGTAGATAATTTTTATGAGAATATAAAGTATATGTACCTACTCCGCCTCGAGTCTTTGCAAGTTCGCCCCGCCCCCCGACCCGGCCCGGCTCGGAGAGTCACCACGGTGTCCATTTGATTGATGTTTTATATTTGTACATATTTCATTGTTAAGGGTATTAAAGTAATTACGCAACTTTAAAAAATATCATTTTATATATTTACATTTTAAAGAGTACAAAACAAAATTTATATGATATGGTTATTAATAGATAAAGTAATACTTGTAGTTTTTGGCGTGAACCTATCATTAAACGACTACCTTCTTCTGCCGTTCGTCGGAAATGGCGAATTTATTACAAAGGAAAAATATTAGTGTCTCTGGAGTAGGCTTCACTTTGCCATCGGCGATGAGCTTTCGCAGGTTGCGTATACGTTGCTTATGTGGGTACTCTCCTCGAGACTGCGGTTGCGGCTGAAAAGATACAAAAAGATTATATATATGGAGACTGAAAACGGCTGAGTCAACTCAACAAACCCAGTTACAACCATGCTATAATAGTACACAATGTTTTGTTATTATTATAATTATAATATTCAACGCAACGTATGTGATTTATGTATGTACATAATTATATAATATAATTATAGAAAAAAAAAAAAAAACATTAAAGCAATTTCAACTCTGATGTGCAGTTCCTTTTATTTTATTTTGTAATATGTTCCGCTACATACATATGCTATAAATATTGTGTGCTATTAACGTAGCATTTAGGCATACGGCAATGTTTTCGTACTGACTGACATTGCATTAAGTTCTAATTCTAATATTAAAACACTCACTCAGTACCGACAAGAAATAATATTATAATGTATTTCCATCATATCACGTCATGGTTAGAACCATGAACGTCAATACATCAAGGCCTTTCCTGTTTACGAGAACACTCGTGCCATAAAAAAAGTAGTATAATTATACTATTTTGTCGAATGTTTTTGCATACACTATATCTGAAATCTGGACCAAAGTGCAATGACGCTAAACGCTACGCTGTTGCTGGGAACACTAAAACTGTATCGGACCCTTGTAATATTGATATTTGACCCAAATTTTTCAGCTTCGGATGTACCGCATCGCATATTGGCAATGAATAATGATTTATGTATATAAGCTATTTATGATAATGCACGGGACATAAAGTTTTTTTTAAATGAAAACTTCTTTAGGCGCTTTGAGCGATGTTTGGTAGGGGATAAAGTTACGGTTTCGCGTCACCGACATGCTCGCGCTATAGTGTTGTACTATAGAATTAGGCGCTAAACCCACTTTTTTAACTACTTTATTCGATCATGGCCTGTAGACATAATTTTGAAGCATATAACGTTTCTGCATGCAAGAAAGAGTTAATACCTTTTGGGGCCACAGATCAGTCATCAATCGGGTGTTAATAAAGAAACGACCGAAAAAAAAGCTGATAGAATGATGGGTTCGTTACTTCCCCTTCACACCCAGATATTAATTATAACCATATCTCCGACATATTTTAAATCGTAGTCTATCTGAATAAATGGCAGTCTTTGTAGTAAACGCTTGGCACATTCAACATGTCGCGTAAGTCGCGTTAGCCAATCAACCTAACCATGACAGGTGACATGCCCGTCGCCAGAAAATTTGAATGCTAGAGCTTTGAAATAATTTGCATATTTATTGTTTCCTTTATTGTTAGAAGTTAATGACATATTTTGGCACACACCCAGAATTAAATCCACAACATAATGATTATCATGTTCTGTCCAACGCCCAATTCTGCAAGTCTTTCATCGCCTTATCGAATGGTGCCTACGCCTATAAATTCTTAAATGGCACTGTTTCAAAATAATATAGTTATTCGTTTAATAAGTCGGTATTGGGTCTCGTCACAGATGAACACAGATGGTTCACACCGCAAAATCCTTTAGGTATATAAAGAGCGACTCTTGCTACGACACAATTAAGTGCAATTCAGGTCGCACAGCGCTAATTACCTACAGTCTAATATACTGTACCTAGGGGCCTGTTTCACGATGTCCGAATAGCCGCTACTTACCGAATAAATTATAAAATGGAACAGAATTATTTGTATGAAATTATCTGCCAAGTAAGTTAATAGGAACTTAATCGTAGGTGGTGAAACAGGTCCTAGAAGTTGCCTCTCTTTCAATCGCGTCACTTATATCTTAGGACTACGTTACGCTCAGTCAATTGACCCGACAAAACGAGCCCGCCGCGTACTTGTTGCGTCAAAGCTAAAAACGCAACCATCCAACGAACCATCGGTATTCATCCGTGGTCTCGTGTAGAACGGTACCTACATATATAGCGACCGCTCCGCTCGTCAAAGTTAAAACGGCTTGTAGCCGTTAACCTTAACCTAAAGCTGACCAGCAAAAGGGCCTTGCTGCTAAATAGCTTGGGCATGGTACGTAGACCGTGTGTCATTATAGCCAGAATATTTTGTAAGACTATTGCCAGAAGGAGAAGGGCTGCCAAGGGCTGTAGCAAGTTACATGTGGAAACAAAATAAACGGCTTGTGGATTTCGAAAACCTTTCAAAAACAGTTCGTTTTAGGTACCAGATTGCCCATTCAGTTACCGAACTGATTTTTTCCAACGCGTAGGTAATATTGCGAAACCCGTAGCGTCATTCGACATGGCATGTCATGAATTATGGCGCTATTAGGATTATGCTCAAGACATGATTATGGCATATTATGTGAGTATGTAGTTACTCGGCGAATTCTAGAAATCCCTTTGATGAATCTTTGATCTTTAATGAGACCGAAAAGTGGTGAATTCACCGACATGGCTTAAAGAAGCAATGGGCTGACCATTTCTCTCTCGGAGTCTGTTGGAGTACGCGAGTTCTTGATTCGAGCCTTCTGGGCTTCAGCAAATGTAATGTATGGCGCCTCCCAGCGCGGACGGCGGTCGACCTGAACAAAGCAGCTGGGGTAGACCAAAGAACTATTATAGAGGAAATGATGTAGCTCATCATGAGTTGACTCGTGTGGCTCTGGTCATCCGATGAATTTACTCTAATATGCATAGGTATGATAGGCGCATATCTGAAGAAAATGCTAACGTTTGTTAGCAGCACGCAAGCACGCACGACACATGATGCATTATGATGGCACGGTTGACGTAGTGAATCAAGGTTTACTTCAGACAGCAGTTATGTTCACAAAACATCTCAAAATCAAATACAATAAATTATACAAATAAACACTCAGAGGCGTGACAGGTGTTGTGTTTATGCATTTGTAATAAATGTTTCTTTACGTACGTACGTAACGGTAGCTACGTTTATACGTACAGTCAACCGCGCACATAGTGTACAATTCAACCAGAGCTGGGCAAAATACATGCTTTGCTTTAATTAAAATACAAATTACAAAATACTATCTCGCACTTATTTAAAATACGAATTACAAAATATTTTTAAGTCGTGTATTTGAAATATAAAATACAAAATACAGTCTGGTGTTAGGTTAGGTATATAAATAGAATAGAACTAATCCAGCCCAGCCTGAGGCAAAGGGAATATTCTTACCATCATATTTTACAAAATGGCGACCGCTAAATATGTCACAGCATTCACATGATTCACTCCATCGCCGAATGAAAATTACAATTGACAAGTTATCTATTTGACAATTTGACGTATGTACCTGCAGTACTGACTACAGTATACGTAGACAGAGTTGTCTACGACAGTACAGTTTAAGTGCAGTGTTGACAACTTTAAAGATTGACATATTTAGCGGTCGCCATTTTGCTTACGAAAGCTATCGAGCTCTATTTTCTGCAGATCGCACCCATTCATAAGATCGCTAAATGTATTTATGTTCAAATGTATTTTAGAGCCGTAAGTATTTGAAATACTAACTACAAAATACCTCAGCGTCAAGTATTTGAAATACCAATTACAAATTACATTTATAAGAAGTAATTGAATTACAAATACCAATTACATATTTGTTTGTCAATTACGTATTTTAATTACAAGTAATTCAAATACTGCCCAACCCTGAATTCAACATTGCCAGTGCCTTGATGCTGTAGCCGTACCTAAGGCAGATTTTCGGTAAGTAGTTTAATACCAATGAAGTGCGGTTGGCCGTACGTGATAAATCCAAGTTTAGGGCAATATTTTTTACCCAACTGCACTTGTAGTTAATAAATCTCGGCTTAAGTAGGTACCTATGTATGTGAGTCTATAAGCGTTCATAGATTTTAATAAATGAGGTGTCGTTAGATTCTAATCTGCCGTTAGACTTTGCTTATTTGAAGCAGAGGCAATGGGTTGGTGACATCACAATAAAATCAATAAAGCGGACTTTCTCCAACGTAATGCGAAAAACCGCCCAAGTGCGGGTCGGACCACGCACAATGAAGGGTTTCGTAGTTGGGATGAATTTATCCCAAGAACAAACTTGTAGTTGAAAAACATGTTCTCCCATACATTTCAAATGTAAATGTAATAAAAATAACCTCTCGTATTATATCAGTATATGTTAATACCTATCTCAGTATTGAATACTGAGATATTAACAGTCAGGTTATTTTTTGTTTCATAATTATTTTGAAGCTTGTCGTCGTGGGTTCCATTCCCGGGTCGGGCATTGTGATAATGGGTTTTTCCATCTGGAATGGATTGGCGTCCGGTCGATGGCAAAGGCTCATCCCGTATTTATTACATGTGAGTGTACTAAAGGTACACACGGCTACACATCAAGCTTTACATTCCCAGTTTAAGCTGACCTCGCATCGTACGGAAATCGTTTGCAATGCGAGATCACCATAAACTGGAAATGTATAGCTTGATGTGTAGCCGTGCGTACCTACACGTCTGCATAGCCCTTTGGGGAATACAGGCGTGATGATGTGTTACCTATAATGTTCTGATACGATTTAAATTAATTCGCAAACTGGTTAAATACCTCATCATCTGTCTCCCTGTGGTCTGCTGAATGCATACCGATGAGAGAGTCATCCCACATGACAGGGTGCCACGGCCGGCGCACCGCCTTGTCCGGTGGTATCATCGGCTGCGGCGGTCTCAGCGGTAGCGAATTTACGTCCACATATCCTTCCTCGTCAAATTCCTCGTCCTGCATGCTTTATTTATGAGTTGACTGAAAATTTAAAATACAAGAGTTTATTCATAGTTGTCTGGTTTTATAATTTTAAAGATATGTGAGTACCTAAAGCTAAGCGCACATTATAGCCGCGTCGGGCCGTAGGTAATGCATCGCATATCAATAAATAAATAAACTGGCCAAGTGAGTGTCGGACCACGCAGTGAAGGGTTCCGTAGTTTGGATTGGATGAATTTATCCCAAGAACAAACTTAACGTTGTAGTTGAAAAACATATTCTCTCATACCAATTGCAAATGTAAGTTTGTACCTACGCACAATATTGAAAGATTTACCATGTCATTTTAAGACCATGTAGACTTCTTGTAGGTTTTCCTGTAATCTATAAGTATTTTAGGCACATTAGTTTCGGAAATAAGGGAGGGGGATTGGTCAAACAGTACTTATCTATTTTCTTAAACAGCTTTAAAAATATTTATATTCTTATTTATATGATTTTTTTTATTGTACCCTCACAGAAAGCCCTTTCATTTGTCACATGGTACTATTCGCAAAACACATTATTCGTTGGAATGAAACTGACAAGTGTCAAGAACGCATTCTCTTGACGGCCGGACTGTAATAGGTCCATTCGGTTCGGAGCAAAATGGCTGAGACAGACAGACACACCAGTGATCCTATAATCAAGGTTCAATTTTTTCATTTGGACAAACTGAACCCTAAAAAGTGGGATCAATCTGTAGTGTGCGATGATTAGTAATTTAGTATTAGTATATCGCACACTGCAGACGAACCGCACTTTTTTGAACTTCATAGAAATTTCGAGGTCGCCTACAAAATAAAGATCATACAATAGGCTATGTTTGGAGACACATTTTGCACTGAGGGCTAAGGAATGACCAATAGCTTCTTTTACCTATAGGTACCCAATCGTTCTAATGGAAAAATTATAAGTACCTACCTACTAAAACCTATCAAACCCGGTTAGGTCCAGTGACTGATTGGCCTAACATCGATACAATTGAAATGCATCGATATTATTAGAATGAACGCAATAGGTAAGCCTTTGTATACCCGTATGACGTGGGTTTAAATAAGATAAAAATAAAGTCTCGCAGCCAGTACTTCGAGCCTCTGATGAAAACCGCTACGCAATAATATAACCCCGTTTTTTATTCAATTGGCTTCTTGGCACAGCGACAATAATTTTTTTTTTCGACATTGGTTGCCGGCTGCGACATTCTTTGTATCGGTAAAGTTCCAAACTATTGTTTTATTGAATTTACGATAAAGCATTTTAAAATTAAGACCTGGAGAAAGATCAACAAAATTAAAGTAGGTATTCAGGTGATGTGGAAATTTAATTCAGGGCAATAATTATTGGAAGCGGGTTTTCACTTTTGTTGACTTTTTGGGTGGTTTTATTTTTATAAATTTTAATTTAGTTAATTGTAGGTACCTATAGGTATAACGGATTTGAATAGCAATCAAGTATTTGATATAAAGATGGCATAAAATAGAAATGCAAGCATAAATAGCTACTTACACAAACTTCAACAACACAAACTCAACAGTAACTGGCGTGCAATCGACTAGTGCGGTCACTACACAAAACAAATGAGATCTATCTACTATTTTATTATTGGCGATCTTACACGCTTTATTTATATAAAGAACAGACACAGAACACTGTGCTGTTGTATGACCAGCTTACGACTGAAATTTTAATTACTTTCTTCAGAAGTCTGGTAACATGCTTGTGCTTATGCGAGACCGTTCCTTAGTGACGTTAGTATCTTGGACAATTACCAGTAAAAATAGAAACATTAAAAACAGTATTGACATCTAGGACACTGACCGAATATCATGCCAACTATTGTGACCTGACGATCCAGTTTCAATATAGTATTGGTATCTACTTTATAAGTGCCTAAACCATATCGGCAGGTTTAACGAACGAATTCATTATAAGATCAAGTCTTTACAAAATGCTAAAATAAAATCAGTAGCAGCCATTTTTATTTATGTTTGTACCTACATATATTTTACAGGGTAAGCAGCATAAAGGTAAAACCTATAGCAATATCTCTATATTACTATACCCTAGACTCCTCTCTGGAAGTAAGCAGACTGGACAGTCATAATGTCTACTTATTACAGGTTACACTGATGGTATCGTCTATCTTCCAACAGGACGCATTCAATAAGTCTCTATTCGACAGCTATCTATAGAATAAAGTAGGTACCTACTTATTATATTGTTTTCGCGCCATAGACATATTTTTTTAGTACAATAGGTACAGTGAACGTACGGCTGACTGTACCTATTGTACTAAACAATGATTCGTCGATGGTTCCTAACAATTTGACATTGACAGCACCTTTATGTCGTTGCAGTAAAGGCGGTTTTCGAAGTTCAAGTGTTACCACTACTGACGTGCGTGCGGTTGACCGCAGAAGTTTTTTTTTCGGATATTTAAAATGGCAGTGTAGCAATGGCAATGCAGTAGTAGTATTACCTAAGACTTCTTAAATAGCCACGGGCGATTTTGATCGGGCACTGGATTTTCAACGCACTGCTTAGCGCCGAGAGTTGAAACATCAATTAAGTACTGTGTGTTGAGCCGAGCGAAACGAGATTTGAAAATTCAGTACGTACGCGATAAAAATCGTTACGTTAAAAATTCGCCCGTGCGACCCTGAATGGGCAAATAATTCTACGGTGGGTATCGGTATAGTCTGGTGGTCATAACTGCAGATATCAATTACATTGGGTAGGTATTTACTGTAGCCCGCAGGTTTAAAAAAAAAGCCTCACATTGGTCATCCATCACGCTAAGCAAGAGGATGGATTCTAATCTTTCCACTCCTTTGAGGAAAATACTTGGTTGATTGTTTTTATTCTTTGTAAATAGGTAATAATTAGTATACCTAGCAAAATCAAATCAAAATTTATAAAGGACCAAAACATAAACTTGTTCTTTTTTATGTTTTGGTCATTTATAAATTTAATTGTTTAGTTTAACGGAACGATAGGTATTCAATTAATTATGGCAATGGTTTAGTCCGTTAATAACGACAAATCTTGTTAAAACATAAATAAAAGGCCAATAATATAATAACAGTAACGTCAAATTTTATAATTTCATAACATCTATAACTAGTTAACAACGTAACTTAAGTACATCTGATAAAATGGACAGTCATTGTATAAAGTTCGTCAATACGTCCTAATCATATTTTTATATTACTACGCCTTACTGAACATTTCCACTTCATTTATAATTATTTAATAATAGCCAACAAAAACACTACCAATAATTTTATTTGTGGGCTGCGATATATTTTGTTTTTCATATCTGACTCGCCGGCCGCATGTCAGTCTGTGAAATCTTATTTTACTATTACGCAACAAATCCCGTTACCTATAGTTCAGGTTTTATCTAAAGCGTTGTACAACCGACACGCTCTACTAATACTGAGTTTGTTGGCTAACAAATCAAGCCTTAGATATCTTTTACGCGCTCGCGACGGTTTCATCAAACGAAAGTTCGTGCTCTGACCTTGACAGCATGTATTCAGGCAATGTAACGCCCAAAGTCGCGCTGTATCTTGGCATCGTGTCTGCCCAAAAAGCTCCCCTAGAATCAGCACCCGCGAATTCTTCAGGCTGGGCTATATTAGATTCATCTATAATTTGAGCATTTTTTTCGGCATCAGCCTCTACACTTCTTTTGATTTTACGCGTATTAGCAGCTACAAGTCCCGGTTTCACAGCACTGGCGATGGGATTGGCAGCAGCAGCAGCGATAGTTTGCGGCGTCTTCTTACGCTTTAACTTTTTCCCGTAATTGGTATTGTCCACCACATATGCAGCAGACCTGTGAGCTGGAGGAGCACTTGTGGTCACTGTTTTACTTTCAGCACCCTCGTTCCCCTGGTCGATAGTTGCCGGCTTAGATGTAAATTCTTTGAGTTCTTGATAAGCTAAATGGCTTCGTTTGGGAGCAGATTCTGACACGAACATACATTCCTCATTTTTCAAGCCGTTTTTGTCAATACATTGGAAACAGGTCATTCCATTTTTCTGTACCTTTTTACATGAAGACCTGTCTTTTTTCTTGAATTCCGCTAGAACATGTTCCACGTCTTTTTTGGGTTCATTGTTAGTATAAAAACCAGGCAAAGCTTTTTTATAATCGTAAGACTTGCCTGAAGAACTGTCTCCCTCTTCTTCTGAACTTTGTTTGTCATCTGCCGCTCGCAAAGCTTCGCTAGGACTAGGTTTTGATGTATGTTTGTAGTAGGCCTTGTACTTTTCACCGGAATCATCCTCGCGGCTTGCTTCAGGGGCTGCTGATAGCTTAGCGTACTTATGTTCACTGCTGTCATCCGCCTGGGTATATTTTTCTGATTTCTGTGCTGGTTCTGCTTGTTCTGGCGCCTCAGCTTCATCAGGCTCATCGTTGCTGTCAAATTTCCTTTCCTTTGAATATGCATATTTGTTGTTCTTAGGCTCTGCGACATATGAACACGACTCAAAATTCCCACCTGTCTTCGGATCCTTGCAGGTCGTGCAGGTCATACCGTCCTTTTTGACTTCTTTACAGTTTCCTGGGTTTTGTTTTATTTCCGCAGCCTGTTTCTCTGACAGATCCTTAATTCTTTCGTATTCTTTATGGTCATAGCCCGAATCATAGCTGTAAGGATATTCATAATCTTTGTTAGGGTCCTTTTGTTCTTTATAAGCGCTGCTATACAGGCCGCTGTCGAATGCTTTGGGTTTAGAAACATATTCGACGTTGTAGTTATAGGGATCATCCTCGTCATCGCTGCTCTTCTTCAGGTTTTCTCTTTGTCTTCCGCTAGTGTATCGTCGGATACGTGCTGGTCCTGGAATATAAGCATTTGGCTTGTAGTTCTGTTCAATTTCAGAGTTCTCGTTTAGATCTTCCTTGCGATAGTTTAGTGGATGGGCTACTTCAACATTGGTTTGTGCAGGTTTAAAATAAGCGGCCACGCTAGGGTTTTTTCTCAAAGCAGCTAAAATCTCTTCCCCCTGTTCTTCCTCAGGTTTGTACACTTTATAGTCAGCGTCGTGCACGGTGCGGATATCATATCTTAAGGGAGAAAGCTGTTGCCCAATAGGTATCGCTTGAAGCTGACTGTGCTGTTGTCTTGGTTGCGCAACTAATTTAGCAGATCTCCCTGGTGGCGGTAGAAAGCTTTGGCTCGCAATTGGGTTAAAACCAAAATTGTCGGCAGAAAATGCTTTTTCTATGGGCGCTACTCGAGTTTGCAAAGAATCGATGGAACTACTAACAAAAGTATCGAACAGTTGGGGATATTGGTTTTTATCTACTTTTAATACTGCTGCCGCAATAGGTTCTGAAGCCAGCGAAGAAACGCCTGAAAAGACGATAACTGTGATATAAAATACATAAATAAAATAAATATTAGCGTGCGAGCAAAAGCGGTTGGTGACATTTGGGTGTTCTATATTCTAAATAAAATAAACTAGGTACCTATCAGAAATGAAATTACCTGAATCGAATAATGGCCCAAAGTCCAATGGCTGTACGAATCCATCTTGTTCTTCACTGGTAACCACTCCTTCACACACCGCCCAGACTAACAACTGTAAAAAGAATTTATGCATGAATAAAAAGACGAATTCCGTTGCACATTAAAATAAAAATTAAAAATAATAATTACGTACTAAACATCCGAGTTTGGACATTTTGAAAATGGGTTTACACCCAAATAAGATTTTTTTACGAAAATTACTTTTCAGTTGGTCGAGTTGTATTCTTCGTTTGTGTTGGAATGAAAGTAACTTCACATTATTGAAATGACAAGGTTTTATAGGCGTCAATATTGCGAAGGTGAAAGATCGGCGCAACAGAGCGCGCACCACTCAAGCGTGTCTTGCCGGACAATGTCCGCTTACTCCATCCGGCGAGCAACTGTTGCGGTCACTCGCGGCGGCGACGAGCGCTCGGCTGCTACGACTGTAGCTGCCGACCATCTGCTGCCGGCGCCGGCGCATCTCACCTCACTACGACACCACTACATTGATTCAAAAAGTAAGGAGCATTCACTCATTTATCATCGTCACGCTTATGTCCGAAGTAGTTGGGCGATAGATTGAACGTACAGGTTGATAAACACAGATCCTACCTCCCGAATAGGTAGGAGTTATGGATCATTTTCAATTCCTGATATACGACCAGAATAGGGTGCAATTGAAACTATTAGTAGGTAGGTAGGTACTTACTTTTTTCCCCAATGAGGTGAAATTCTGAGTCTTCGGCTGTGTAAGTTCAGTAAATCTTATTGCATCGACAATCACATTTAGGTACCTACTATACAGGCTACACTAACTCAACTATCTAATTGAGTGATTGTATTGCATTGACCGGTGCATTACCTATTCAACCATTACCGACGACTTTTCACTTTCTTTTAAACTATTTGTTAACTGGAAACATCTGGATGAACCAGGTGTTAAACATAATATTGTAGATATTATTGTAAAGGAAACAGTTTACAGTTTTTTTTTTTATGAATTTGTCTTGATTTTATTGAAATAGAATCAAAGGAGAATTAAACACGCAGGCATATAAATCGGTCAAATTATGTTTATTGGCAGTGACCATAAAATAATACACGCATAGTACACTTAATTATATAAGTAGCCGTATGTATAAATTAAATCAATGGAATGATCAAAATAATTCTCAATTCTCATGCAAACAACAACAATAACAAATCATTGAACAGAGATTTTCGAATTGTTAGGAAATTAACGGTGATTAAAATAATTACAACATTTCCATTCAACATTGGCCGATATCACTATGACGCCAGAGTTATAGAAAATAGATATTTAGTACGAATCTTTCGAAATTGCCATGTAGTTGGCGTACTAATTTATCTTTACATCGACTCACTAGAAGAAAAACCTTGGTGTCATATCGAGTAGTAGTATCAAGTTACCTTTTTGCGACTAAACCCTTATCATAAGCACTCACAGAGAGGGTTTCTTAACTTTATACATTCAGTTCAACAGATATATATAATTTTACGAATTTTTTACGCCGTCTTCCAGTTTTTGAAGCAAGACACGAATATTTGGGTTGGTTTCTTGGTGTAATGCCGTTAGAATTGCTTTCTGTAACAAAAGATGCGCTCAAATTAAGATTTTACACCTATCGCTGCAGCTAAGCAATACCGCGTTCTGCTATTCTCATTCATTGGTTTCTGAAAAACAATACCTACTGTCGAAAAATGTTTATTTAGTTTGAAAGATATACTTACACCAAGTTTATTATTGGAGTGTTGTGTTTTCTGCGACAACATCCACAGATTCCCCGCGAGGCTCATCATAGGGCGCTCGGTCAGCTGCCCGCGCCTCACAACCCGCCAGAACAGTTCCAAGGACAAGTCGTACTGCTTCTTAGCCTCCTTGTTGTCGCCGAGCATCTTCAGCACAACTAGTAGCTCTTGACAAATGTTTGTTGCGTATCTGTTTAACACATCTATGAATTCGGAATCGCATCCGTATAGTTCGTCGTTTGAGAGCACTGGAAACAAGCAAGCAAGTAAAACAATTAAGAGGAATAATACGGAATAGTGATCCATCATCATTCTGCCGCCTTTAAGGCTGCCTGTCCACTGGAGCGGAGAGGAGAGGAGAGGAGCGGAGATGTGCCATTATTAACCAATCAAATCTAAACTCAGGGGCGGAGTCAAGATTCTGTTGGTTAATATTGACACATATCCGCTCCTCTTTTCTCCTCTCCGCTCCAGTGGACAGGCAGCCTGACAGTATTCATACATTAGTATGAATACTGTTAAAGGCGGGCCTGCCCTTATCCATATTGATAATTTATGAATCCTTTATTCTGATTACATTGTGATCTTTGACCGAAATCAGGCACTTTTTTATTTTTTATTTCATGCTTGAAATTGGTGCAGTGAATACTTCTTAATACAGACCCTCTTTTTTATTTCAGTAAAAAATATCTAAAATTCGCCAACCTGATTCTAAATGGTGCATGTAATTATCCTGCGTCATTTCGCAGAGCAGGTCCAAGGTCCGAAGCAGTGTGTTATAATACAGGGGCTCTGTCTTCTTCCAGTGTATCCTTTCCATCGTCTTTATAAAGCCGCTGAGTATGTACGCCTTACAGTTGCTGTCCACGTTATCCTACAATACGATGTGGGTTCATTTTCTAGAGACGACAGGGCGCACGAAGATGAGAATTTTATTGACTATGAAAAGAGGCTACAACTGCTCGGATTTTTTTTTAAGTTTTAAACTGACACTAATATTATAGGTTACGAAAATATTTTTCTGCGAAATAGAGTTTGATGTCTTAAAACCACGGAGAATTGAAAGCTTTAAACAGTTAGTGGATTACAAATATTATTGAGAACCCTTTATACTATAAATACTCTTATATAGTGATTATGCAAAGACACTCACAGGTAATAATAATAACGTTGATAAGAAGTCGCTCAATATCCCTCCGACTTTGACATGTGTGGGCTTCTTTTGTCCGTCTTCTAATATGTAATCCGGTATGTCAGGTATCAAACCAATGAGCGCTTTGAAGTTGGCTTCCGCTACAAACAGAACTTAGATAATATATAAGGATAGAACAACAAAAGTTGCAAGTTCGAGATCAATCGTTTGATGTTGAACAGAAACACCTCGTCAACTACACAGAAGAACTAAAAACACACTATTATTGTTTGTTCACGATGCTTCAAACACATGCCTTACAAGCGGTTTTTGTTCGAGGTCAGATTCCATGTCGTAACGATTAACCTGGAGGTCTACTCCCTTAGCGAAATCCGCAGATTCGGCCGAAGTTACGGGCGCTACGTATCCCGTCTAACTTACGGTATGTCCGTAAGTGAGACAGAGAACGAAGCGCCGGAACTTCGCTTAGGGAGTAGGCCCCCTGTTCTTTGTCGTTGCGTGAAACACAGGCGACGCCACTCACAACGCCTTATGGCACTTTTTTATAACGTACATTGTGTCCGAATGCTGGGCAAAGGCCTCCTCTTTGTACTTTCAAACCTAAAAATTGCTTGAAGCTGCATGGAAGGGCACACGTTCTTAGAACTGGGCAATTATAATACGAAACCATAACTCATGGATTACGTACCAAGTAGGCCGCTGCAAACATAATTTTGGAAATGGAGCGTTATCGATTTATCCAACATCCAGTACGAGTGCAGTGATCCTGAACAGACTATGGCCCATCTGCTAGAGTTACTCATATGTCCGTTCACCTGCACCCTTCCATAAATGTGGCCTCCTTCTGGGCCCGAACAGTATAAGTAACATAGCTGCCGTCGAACAAAAAAGAAAGAAGTACCTACCTTGTCCAATACAATTGTTGAGCAGCGCGACCTGTCCCGAAAGTAGGTACAGCTGCGTCTTGGTGAGCGTGCAGTGCAGCGACGGCACGGTCACGAAGCAGTAGGCGGCGCACGCGCGCTGCAGCCACTTGCCTCGCGCCGGACTGGCGCGGGCCGCTAGGGTGTTCACAGCCTAAACAAGACAGTCAGATACTATGACTTGCCCTAGGCAGGTACTGCCACAACGAGTCGAGATACAGCCCGTGTTTTGCAAATGCATGTGAGCTAGAGCCATATGACTTTCGGATTTTTCCCTTAGCTTGTAGGTACTCTGAGACCTTGCTTCTTGCCAAATTTCATGCTGGTAAGTCAACGGGAAGTACCCTATAGGTTTTGAAAAGCCTAACCGTGTAGGTTTTGAAAAGTGAGATATCGTCAAAATATGTGACGTATTAACTCCTTGGAACACGTTGTGCGCCCTGCAGAATAACTTGCACCGGTCGGTGCCATAGTCTCATTAGACTACATGAAAAATCGGGATATCCATCCAATCATCCAAAAAATTTACGTGAAGAATACCCGAACACATATTTTTTGGCACAAAATATACCAACATGTGAGGAATGTTGTTTTAACCCAAAATCAATTTATAGCGAGCATTGACGTAGCAATGTGGCAATGATACTAACATCCGGTCTTATAGACTAGTTTTAACATGCTTTTTTAGCTTCACATTTTAATTTCTGATAGTATAAATTCTTGCGAGCTGTTTTAGGACCAGTTCCGCTTGGCCTATCAAGTTGGAACTTCGTACATTCGTTCTGTTTATTTACAATATATTTATTTGGTAGAGGCGACCTGAAACTGCAGCCAGGAACGTCTGCGCGCTAGGAAACTGTGTAACTAGGTCAGTACCTAGTTACAATAGTTCCACAGTTCAGTCTTCTTGAATTTAATGTACACGTCGACACAGCAAAATATAATTATAACTGACAGTATTTTGTCATGCTAGTATAAAGAAGGTTTTTATATTTTAATTTACCCTTTATTATACTTACATGTACCAAAGTAATGAGTACGGCGTCAAGCTTGATGAACGACGAGCGACATTCCACGTAGAAGTTAAGCTGCCTTTCGAGATCATCTTGATACGTAACCGCTTGTATGAACTTGTTGATCAGCTCGCCGCAGATTTTACTCTCGTCTTCAACAGTTACCGCACTGAAACATACATAACGTTATTACGACATGCATGCTTGTAGCCCGAAGTTTGTCTGCGGCTGGAATAAGGAGCTAGGAAAAGCCTATTGCCTCTTCCCAGGTTTCTGTTCACCATTTAGGCTGGTTTTAACACTTTTTCTCAGTATTTCCCTGCATCGGTTTTTCTAACCTGTAACCCAACAGCTGAGCTTGCGCTTGCAGCATCAGCAATTAATGTTCTTATAAAAAATGTATAACTAAACTAAATCTTATTTTGTATCAGACTGTTTGCAATACTTTTTAGCCAACTATTTCAAAACTTCCAGAAAGAAAACCTCCAATTCGTTACAAAAAGTTCAATCTATTTCTCAATCTGCTGGATCATTGCCACTACTATCTAAGCATGACTACGCTACTAAACTTATAAAAACCGACATGTCTTTTTTATTTTCAAACGCTGTTCCGGTACTGTATCGTGAGTTCGTGACTGATAAAAAGCCACGCCGCCGCCGCCTCTGTGGTTAGACCACCTGTCTCAGACCCAGAGGTCCCGGGTTCGATTCCCAGTGGGGGCAAAAAAAATCTGCTCAGTTTGGTTGGTTGTAGGGTTCTAAGTCCGCCTGGCTAGCTACCACCATGTTATCTAACTCTGTCGCCAAAACAACAATGTTAACAGCATTGTTGTGTTTCGGCAGTTAGAGGTAACTGTGCGTTTGCACTGGCGAAACATTCCCAACAAAACATGTTGGGATCTCTATTTTCTGTCAATTTTCCATACAATGTTTGACAGTAACTAGAGATTTCAACATGTTTTGTCGTGATGTTTCGCCAGTGCAAACGCACAGTAAGATAGCCAGTTCCTCTGTGGTTGAGGATTCCGGGTGAAGTTTTTCGGCCTGATCATCACTTATCATCAGGTGAGATGCAGGCCAAGAGATTCCCAGTTGTAGATAAAAAATAAAATAGTTTGGAAAATCCAAAAGTGCACGCCTCATACTTATCACTCATTCATAAACGAAAAAGAAATTCAAAACATAGTTTAAAAATGAACAATTTATCACTTTTCATGAAGTCGTAAATGTCAACGACTGACAAAGATATTTACTTGGCGGATGCTAGGCAACTTCAAGTCAATGGTTCGAAATATTTAGTTAAAGATATTATATTTTAGTTAGGTTTTTATTAATTATAATAAAACTACTTTGAATAAAAGAGCCATTTTCAATAGGGTTCCTTCTACGGCTGAAACGAATGTATAAAAAAAAAATTGACTCAATTAATTGATTTTATCGCAAGCTACAATGTTTTCAGGGTTCATAAATTGACGGACAGGAATTTTTTTTCAACTATTTTTATGCTTTTTCCATTTCTGCTGCATTGCAGTTACAGAAATGGGGCAAAAAAAATTTTTCGATCGTAGAGCACACTCTAATGCTTTGCATTACGAGTCGTGCAATAAAACTTAGCTACACCCTGTGTGACTATCGTTAGACTAAAAATTTCCATACGGGAATCAAAACTGCAATACGTAGCGAAATCAAACCGTGTCGTCAAAACAGTAATACTGAAAACATTTAACAATTGAGGCTAGTAGCCGAGCAAGTAGGACTTATGAAGAGGTGTGATCAAACCTGACCTCTAAAGACAAAACAAATGAATAAGCGTCACCATTAGCACAGGGTTGAAATAGCTGAAAGTCACGAGGCCTTAGCCGAGCATTGGGATGATGCAGGCTAACAGTAACCAGTAACGTGCTTTCCGAAGTACGGAGGAGTCTCGATATGTAAAGATGGTTACCCATCCACTGACCAACCCCGGCAAGCGTAGCTTAACCTGATGGATCGACCCGTGCGGCTGTTATTATTTAGTCACAAGCTGCTCTGGCTATAAATAAGTATGAGAACAAAAAACCAAGCAAATTATCATTAATCGGAGATTCGGAGCACAAGCTTAACTCAATAACCCTTTTCACGTCTGCGACCTGGCAGATGTGGCGGTAAAAATAAAATAAATAGCAAAACAAAAAGTACTTGATGGAATCGTGTAGGATGCAGCAGAGCCTCATCAAACTGGAGATGACAATGTGGTCCTCAATGTGCACGGAGTTGTATCGTGAGAAGAATACGGACAGCACCGTCTTAGCCATCAGCGTACGCGCGCTCGATGTTTGTACCAACTCCACCAGAGGCATGAATGCGTCCTGGAACAAATACATAGTTACAGGATAGGGGCGAAATAAAAATATACATCTTAAGGGCTACTATTGCATGCAAGCATTTGTTTCATAATGACCACTCGCAAAAAAATTATAAAAGCATGAATAATTTTGCGTAATAGACAGACGCGACGAGTCAGACGTAATAGCAACAAACGCGAGATGAAACACTATCAAGAGCAAACCCATCCAATTTTTCAATTGAGGAGAGTTGCTGATCTTTGTGCTATGATCAAGCATCACAATTAAAAAAGTTGTATGTTGAAATTACAATAACTTAAGAGTTAGAGTCAGAGAGAGTTAGAGAGAGTGAGTGAGAGTTTAGTTCTAAGATGTTATTGCATTTCAGACTGCCTCGTTCATCTAAGGGTCGCAGACGCACTACGACCTACTAAGCATGAGGTCCTGGGTTCGATTCCTAGGGTCGGGCAAATTGTTATAATTTTAAAATTAAGGGTTTTTTCTTTAGGAATTCTCAGTAGCAACTCGGAATCTGGATTTGTACATAGTTGGTGGCAATAGGCTCGCCCCCTATTACATGGGACATAAAAATAGCTGACGAATTGTGGGTATACACCACTGCAACCCTTCGTGGAAATCTAGCGTGATGTTATGTTATGTTTTATGTTATCCTAACTAATATTATAAATGCGAAAGTGAGTTTGTTTGTTTGTTACGCTTTCACGGTAAAACGGCTTGGCACATGGGTAGATCATGACCTGGATTGGGACATAATACATACATACATACGATACTTTTAATTCCGATATTCCCACGGGATCGAGACTTATGCGGGTGAAACCGCGGGGCACAGCTAGTTGCATATAATTTGAAAATAATCGAATTTGGAATTCGATAATTATGTTTATTATCTCTACTTTATTATCGTACGGTCAACCGCTTGCAGTTGTACGCTTAAAAATCGAATGCCCTCACTACTGCTAGGAAATAAAGGCGCTGTTAAATTCAAATTGATACCATAATAGACAGTTGGCTCATGTCTGTACGATAGTAAACATGCATCCTTACCATTAGGAAAAGTTCTTCGACGTCAGGAATGGACTTGAGCATCCTTTTGATAACGAACTGGAAGTTCCCGGAAAACTCGTCGGCAGGCTTGCCGCACTTGATCATGTAACGTATCGTGCCTCGCAGTATTACGTTCACGTGTTGAGTCTAAAGATAGAAACATAGATAGTTTATTGTCCAGGTAATACAGTAAACAGGTTCACAGGTTAACACTAAGTTAAGACGACATGAGTAGCTTAAAATATTACCTACTTAAGGCTGCCTGTCCACTGGAGCGGAGAGGAGAAAAGAGGAGCGGAGATGTGCCAATATTAACCAATAGAATCTTGACTCTGCCCCTGAGTTTAGATTTGATTGGTTAATAATGGCACATGTCCGCTCCTCTCCTCTCCTCTCCGCTCCAGTGGACAGGCAGCCTAAAGCTATGTTACACAACATTATTGGCCAGTGGATCCCAAACTAGACAGTCTGTATCTTGAATCTCGGGGTACGAATTCCAGAGTGGAAACTTGAGAGGTGATTTTAGGTGTCGTATGGTATATCTGGTGTGTTTGTGTACGTGTGATTTGAGTGTGGTGTGTGAGTGTGTGTGTATGTGTGCGTATTTGTTCCCATGTATCGTTTGATTCTGTGTCAGGTCAGGGTATCTAGATTAGTTGTTCCGATTCATCATAACTAGAGTTTTAATAATCAAAATAAAAGTATTTTATCGTCGGGCATCAAGGCCCATAGGGTGTTAGTATTACATTTTACTTAAAAACTATATTAGTAACATGCAGAAACACTAAAACAGAAAAAAAACGAAAAGAAAATCACAATCACAGGAAGGCTTAACAAACTTTGTTGCCAACGGGTCTACCCTTTATAGCAGAACTTATTATGTCATAATATTATTTTGCATAACAGCGGATAGCATAAACTTCAGAACTTCCATATAGATAATAATCATATCGCAGAAAATCGTTTGGCATACACTCATTTATCATACATTCAAATCGCATAATTTTGTAAGTCAGAATCATCTTTAGGCATACATATCTTATCCATAATAATTAAAAAGTAGAACCATCATATTGCAGTCGGAATCGTCGTTTGGCATACTTTTAACCGGTATCGTCCTGCTGGCACTATATAGTGCCACTTTCCTTTACTGCAAGTATTAATATTGTAAGGAAATGGCATGCATTTCAAATCTTATACAAATAAAATACATAGAATATAAATAAATAAAATTGAAGTGTCCGTTTGTAATACATACTACATACAAATTAACAAAATACAAATAAATAAAATTGAAGTGTCTGTTTGTAATGTCAAAATAACAGTTTTTTACTAATAAGGAAGTCGGTTAAAAATAAAGATATACGATCCATTCAACAAAAACACAATATTATTGTTTTTTTTGTCTGTCGGTCTGTCTGTCTGTTTGTTCCGGCTAATCTCCGAAACGGCTGGACCGATTTTTGACGGGACTTCCACTGAATGATGGCTTATGTTATAAGAAGTAAAAAATAGGCTACTTTTGTTTCAGAAACAGACTTAAGGTTCCGCGCATAAAAATGAAAATCCATGAAATCTATTTCTAAACAATATCTTCTTACATCTTAAATAAAATTGAAGTCTGTTTGCAATGTATAAATTACAGCTTTTTACTAAATGCATATGAAATTATATATGTATACGATCCATACAACAAAACACTATTTTAATATTTTTTTTCTGTCTGTTCATTCCGGCTTATCTCCAAAACGGCTGGACTGATTTTGAAGGGAGTTTCACTGGCAATTATAAAAATAAATAAAGTTGATGTATAGAATTCCACGCGGACGAAGTCGCGGGTAACAGCCAGTCCATAATAATAGAAAGACTCATCTATCACGTTATAGAAAATTCATTAAATTATTATTTTATCTTTCTGCATGTATTATCGGATTATCACTCAATAAAACAGTTGATTGTGAACAAATGTTGTTTTTATTTCTCAGTATGAAGTATGCAAACATGCATGCAGGAAGCATGCAGCATCCAAACAAGCATACACCATGCATGCAACAAGCATGTAGCATGCAAAAACGCAAACAAGCATACACCACGCACGCAGCAAGCATGCAACGTGCAAACATGCAAACAAGCATACACCATGCATGCAGCAACCTTGCAGAATGCAGCATGCAACCTGCAGCAGGCATGGTTTCTGTCACGGCTCCGGCGCTGCGGGGCTCCGGCGGTCCCACGCGAGCTTATCGTCGCAGATGGTTACAACGCTCATCACCACAGCCTTGGCCACAGTGGCGAGCGTTAAAACCACCTGCTCCTCAGCAGGCGGGCCGCCTAGCCCCTCCGCGCCTTAAATTACACTGGTAGGGCAGACAAGACTACGTAGAGTCGGATTTGCAGCGATTCGTTTCTGTCACTAACTTTTGTTTTTTAAGACAATATTTTAATATAAGGTTAAAAATGCTATTTTATAGAAATGGCAATATACTAAATAAAATTATCCCGAATTAAATTCTACCATATTCTTAGTATGCCAAGTGAAATTATGTCAAACAATCGTCGCTTTAAATAAACGTTATGCTTAACGAAATTATGCGAAGTTTTAACTTTACTAAAGGTAATTACGCCAAATAAAATTCTGCCATCTTAAAAGTATGCCACTGTAAATTCTTACATATTAATCGGTATTCGGACATATAAACATTCGGCCTATCAACAATTATATTATTAAGAATATTCGTTTAAAGAAGAGTAGGTATGCCAAGTGTGTTATGCCAAATAAATTTCGGAGCATCAAGATTTTGCCATATAGAGGAAACCCGTTGCCAACCATATTTAATTACTGAAGGGTGTCTGACTAAAAATCTAATAATTTACCGATAAATGTGTACAGGCGAACTGAAGCCACGGTTCCAACACTTGCAAGAATTGGTTGGTAGATCTCATGCTGCTCGCTATTTTCCACCATGTCTGAATTAACGACTCGGACGCCACCTGGCGATGAGTATCAGCTTTGCACAAATGTTCGCCCAGGGAAACCAAGACTTCGTTCATCATTACTATAACAAAATAATGTTCATAATTATTTATGTAGGTATGCACTTTTGTAGCGTCGAATGTTCCGTTTTTGTAAATAAATAACTTTGGCTTTAAAATATTCTGAACAAAAAATTTTGTCACTTTGGGTGGGAAACGCGGTAGCCACAACAAAAAAAAAAACTGCTCGCCCGGAAAGAGAAGTAGGTACCACCGATTTTTTTTATCGATATCGATATCCATTCGGAATTTTACTTGAAACCATGCAAAAAAACAGCTGATGTGAATAGTTAAATTATAATAATAAGAATATATATGGCCTTGCATGGGCCCGATGTAGACTTGTTAGCGTCCGTATCCTGGTTGCGATTCGGTGATCTCTTTGGAGAAACCGAAGGTTTTGTCTTTGCGATTATGGACGAAGTTATGATGACGAACAACTACCGAAAATATATTGTGAAGGACGGCACGGTTGACATCTGTCGGGCATGCCACCGTCCGGGGGAATCAATCCGACACATTATTTCCGGCTGTTCTCGTCTGGCTAACGGAGACTACTTGCATAGGCACAACCTTGTAGCCAGGATTATCCACCAGCAACTTGCTCTGAAATACAGTCTTGTGGAATCGGAGGTACCGTACTATAGGTATGTGCCCGACCCAGTTCTCGAAAATGGCCATATCACGTTGTATTGGGATCGATCTATCATCACTGACAGGACTATTGTTGCCAATAAGCCAGATATAGTGGTGATAGATCGATTAGAGCGTCGCACAATGATTATTGATATTACGGTCCCGCATGACGAAATCCTCGTGAAAGCTGAAAAAGATAAGCAGATTAAGTATCTTGATCTGGCTCACGAGGTTGTCGACATGTGGGATGTGGATACAGCAGTCATTGTGCCGATAGTCGTGACAGCCAATGGCATAATAGCCAAGAGCCTCGATCAACACCTGAGGAGGCTCTCGTTAGGCAGCTGGATCAAGGGCTTGATCCAGAAAGCGGTACTTCTGGACACGGCGCGTATCGTTAGGAGATTCCTCTCTCAGGAGCCCCGACCGCCGGTAGCCTGGACCCTGTTCCCGATACCGGTGGGCTACTATTTTTTATATTTTTAAATGTTTTTGTTTCTTTTTTGTTTTTTATAAAAAATATTTAAAAATGTAATCAATATGTATATAAAGTGAATAAACGTTCAAGAATATATAACAACAATTAAATTAAAGAAAAAAAAATTGACAATTAAAATTAAGTACCTACATGTCAATTTTGGTTTCAAACATGACCCCAACCCTACGGTAGTGTAGCTAGCATACTAAAAGACATAATCGCATGTAAATTTTGCTGATTTGACGTATATTTTCGTAATTAAAAAGGTATTAATATAATATATTTTGAACTATAAGAACATAAAAACGAAATGTAGAGAAAATTGTTTCTAGTGTTGATGCTAGAACTCCTGTGGCGGCCTTGTTTATGGATATGTCTAAAGCATTCGACCATGTAGATCATGGTATACTGCTAAACAAATTAGAGCGTTATGGGATTAGAGGAACTCCATTAAACCTATTACAATCTTATCCCTCTAATCGCACTCAAATGACAGCGCTTGATAGGCTATGTGCGAGCTCGAAAGTTGTAAGAACATACATGTCACATCCTAGGAAAACTATTTATGGTGTTCCCCAAGGTAGCATTCTTGGCCCTCCATTATTTAACATTTACATAAATGGTATGGTCAGTAAGAACCAGATGGTTTTGTTCGCTGATGACAGCACTATTTTATTCTCTAGTAATGACATTCATATTCTTGAAAATGACATAAATGACGATCTTAAAAATATAATAAACTGGTTAATTAATAATAATCTGAAAATAAATCTTAACAAAACTCAAATAATGACATTTAATCAAAGAACAAATAAACCGAAACTGAATATAAAATATGGTGACGTACTCAATTCAATCAATTTCAATCTCTGAAAGTGACAACACGAAATTTCTAGGCCTATAATATAGATAGTCATCTGACTTGGAAACATCATATCGACGCTTTATCAAAGAAGCTTAGTCAATTTGCGTATGCTCTATACAAACTATCAAAAACGGTTAACCGCATTACAGTACAAATAGCTTATAATGCTTATGTGGCTTCTGGCATTAGGTACAGAATCATTTTCTGGGGCAACTCCACTGACAGAGACATTGCTTTTAAAGCTCAGAAGAAATGGTTACGATCGTTTACCAAATTAAAAAAACCTGCGCTCTCGCCGTTATCAGAATACCATTCATGTTACCTCTCATAAAACCGCATTTTTCGGCAAAAGTGTGCTACGTATGGCCCCAAAAATATATAATAGTATACCAGCAGCTATTAAAAATAAAGAGTGTCTGGGATCCTTTAAGAGGTCTTTGTTTAAATTCCTTATAGATAGATGTTACTACTCCATCGCTGAGTTTACTACTGATAAATAGAGGTATGAAGATTCCGACTTGCAAATTAAGCACATATGATTTTATTTATGACCTGTTTATCTGACATATTTTTAATTGAATGTTTTTTTATATTTTTTATTGTAATCTTTAGATATGTCACCTTAATTTTTATTGCTTATTTATGTTCATTTTGTACGCCATATATTGGCAAAACATAGAGCACAATTATTTCAGACTATATACTATCTGTAACCATAATACCTATGTTTAACCAAAGAAGGATGCCCATTTATGGCCCGAAACGCCCAGCAATTTACGTATATGTAAAAAAAACATCGTTATTTCTAGTTATCTAACAAGATATTCATTTATCCGAACAAGATGGGAACATTTTTGCACAAATAAAAAGTACCGAAACGATAAATACGTGAAAATAATTCCCTTTTGTGGATAAAATCAGCAGTGTTGCCAATAATTATTAATTCCGTTCACGAAATAATCGATTATGTTTTCATGGATGTTTTACTTATAATATCAGATCCGTAATGCTTATTATTCGATGTATTCAAACAAATACGGTGTGGTGTTATGTTTTTACTATTGATACTAAATGAACAAGCGAATTGATAGTTGATATAATAATGAATGCATAGGATCATAACAAAAACGCTACTACACATTTTAATTACCTATAATTCTTTATTTGTTCAGCACAATAAAGATAGAATATGTTAAAGAAAACATATTTACAAAGACGTTCATAACTTCTTAACCTCTCCCGAGGCAGCCGCAAGGCTGCCGCAAACCATATTTGTCCTTCAATCCCCGAGGCGGACATACGGCCGACGCAGGTACACACGGTTTAACAGACGACGCAGGTACAATCTCTATTTCTACTATGAAATTAGGGCTAAACTGGTCTGTGAACAATTTAACTCTATGGCCTGACGGATATTCTCGTCAACTAAATCATTTAATTATTAAATTCCCGTTCGTCCCACCAGGGGGACGACAGCAGTGGGACGAACGGGAATACACCCTTTTTTTTTTACGATTTTTATCATAAAAACCAATATCCAAAAATATCAATAGGCAACATTGGAAAAAAATGTTGAAACTGACTGATGTCGCACGTCACACGCAGGTAAAACGTCATAGTCACGAGTGCGCGCTCGGCATCATATTTCGTTATTTTTTATTGTTTTTGTGTGTAAATCGATGGGAAGTGTTGTTATTTCCATAAGTAGTTTTTACATACATTGTGGTAGATAAATATTTGCACTAACTAGCATCGTTTATTAAATACCTATTTTGATCCGACCAAAAAAAACGTCGGGAACCCGTGAGTGAAAAAGTGAATGTGATTATTTTGAGTTGTGTGTGTTTCGTGTCGTGTAATCGCTGGTAAGACTTTATTTTATTTTTTAATATTAGGTACTTAATCGTTTTATTATTTGAACTAAAATACACTGTTTATCCATTTTTTTTAACCAAATAATGTTACGTCATCAGAGTTGACGTCGTTAAGATTAAAGAGTCACAGTGGCGATTATAATTTTGTATTAAAATTAGGATTCGATAAAAAAATCGATATCGATCTATCAATTTTTTGTGTGTGGTGTGGCAACATTGAATTATGCCGGCCGGCTGTCAAGTCAATGTCAATGTCAAATCACAAATCGACTTTCTTTGTTTTCGTTTGCTTATCTTTATTTTCTTGCGAATTTGTTATTTTAACCATCGAATACGCTTATTAAATGGACTCCGAAGATTCTTTGAACCCTGAGCCCTGACGACCACGGCCTGAACATGGATTCCGCTCCCGCTTCCACAAATTATGAAGACCCCGGCATTGTCGCTGGCCCGAGTACTTCCGTGCCCTAAGTAATTCATTCAAAAGGTCATTTACGCTGTGTTAATTGTGGTTTAAACGTCACGAGAATACGAAGGCATTTCTTGGAAATAGCAGAAAGAGCAAAATGTTATACAACAATCTAAGGCGACCCACCGACCAATGTGTTCGACACAACAGGTCAGTACATGTCTTCCTCTGAGAAATTATTTTTAAATAAATAGACTAGAGTACTATCAAGGTTAGTGTTGTTTTAGGATATCTAATAATTATGACTTGTTTATTAGGTACAAGTGTCGAGTGACAGTTTAGTGTGCGAACAACAAAATGTACAGATTGATGGTCATGGACAAGTGTGCATCAGCTGCGTGCGGCAGATTGGTTTTGAGAATAAGATCACATACACTCAGGTCTGATTCTCCACATGAACAACTCGAAAAAAGTGTGATTGCCCGTCAGATTGTACCAAGAGCGGTAAGTTATCAACAGTTTAGAATTAATACAAGCGTAGTTCTGAGATTTGATACTGACATACTTCTGAGTCTATTTAAGTGTAATATTCAACTTCTTTCGTGTCCGCACAAGTTATATTTCACATAGTACAGATTGTCTAGAAACTTGAGAAAGATTTTTTAGAAATTAATTAATAATAATATAAAATGTTATTGATAGATATTTTTTGATTGTGTATTTATTTGTACCAAAACCACAGTAATTCACGTTTACTGTCTTTATGCACTGAGCTTTAATTTTTATTATTATTTCAGTTGCCATCATCATCTCGTTAGAGCAGTTTAGAGCAGCATCATGTTCAACTACAGAACCGGAATCTGAACCATCCAGTCTGCCTATGGAGCAATTTGAACCATCCAACCTACCTTCGGTGCAATCTGAAGTAGCTGACAGTGCTTAGCAAGCGGGACAACAAAGCTTGAACACATCTAACAGTATACTGCTGCCTTATTATGTAAGAGCACCAAACACTCAAAATCAATGTTTCTTTCCTGGCTGTAACAAGACCAATTGGCTCGCTATCCCATCAGCACTCCGGGTACATCTATTTTGTAAGTACAATTATTATGTACCGCCGGATTGTAGAATCTGTTATTACCTAACCCCTGGAATCTACTTTTAGAATCAATATATAATCATATTAAAACATTTAGTGCAGCACAAATTGAAGATTTTGCCTCATTGAAAAAAACGATTTTATCTAAATAACCCCAACTTTTTTCTAAACCAAGACCTTGACCATTTCATTATTTAAATCGCATATTATCCTATCCATATACTTTGAATTGTGTGCACTTGAGGCCAAAGTGTCTATGGAGCACGGGCAATTCCCTTTAATGAATGGGCCACTGCTTGCATTAGAAAAAGCAGAGATATTTTATATAATTTATATAACGAAAAATCATTGACTTCTGATGAAGCTGTTCATAATTATGTAAGAAACTATTCTAAGATATTTAAAAGAGATTTTGTTACTTATTAATTTAGATTTTGCTTGGGCGCACCAAGCAAAATCTAAATTAATAAGTAACAAAATTAGTATCTCGAATAATAAAATCAAAGCTGTGTGGCAGGTAATTAACAAAGAAACTGGTAACACAAAACAGCGAGATCAGAATGAATTGTCTTTGAAAATCGATAATAAAACCATTTCAGATAAGTTAAAAGTTGCTGAGACACTAGAAAATTTCTTTACCAACATCCCAATAGAGGTTACGAAATCTCTGCCTTCATCATCTATACTAGCTGAATCTCTTCTAAAAGAAAATTTCAGTAAGGACATTCCAAGTTTTGAATTCAAGCCCATTTCTATTGTCACGATTAAAAAAGCTTTCAAAAGTCTTAACATAAAAAACACTGAAGACTTATGGGGGATTTCCGTTAAGGTCCTTACTGTTATCATTGACACAATTGCCGGTACGTTTCCTGATTTAATGAAACATAGTAAAGTAGTACCAATTTTCAAATCGGGTAGTAAGAGTGATCCCTCTAATTATAGACCTATATCTGTTCTACCAGCATTGAGTAAAATATATGAAAAAATCATGCTAGACCAGATGTTGTCACATTTTAATTCAAATGGGATTTTGCATAGTCACCAGTTTGGTTTCACGAAAGGTAGGTCAACGACTGACGCAGGAGTAAAACTCATCAGTCACATTTTAGAATCCTGGGAGAATTCCCAGGATGCAATTGGCATTTTCTGTGACCTCTCAAAAGCGTTTGACTGCGTTGACCACAACACCCTGATCTGTAAATTACACCACTACGGAATTCGTGGACAAGCTGCTGACCTTGTTCTTTCCTATCTATCAAATAGGCAGCAAAAAGTAAATGTTAATGGGGCGACGTCCTCGGGGTCTCTAGTTAAAATGGGCGTGCCTCAAGGTTCAATTCCCGGCCCTTTCTTATTTCTCGTTTATATAAATGACCTTCCTTACATGATGGCTAACTTATCGAATATAATTCTATTTGCTGATGACACTTCTCTTATTTTTAAAATAGATAGAAAAGATACAGATGTATGTTTCACGTATTTAAACGCTTTTTACAGGTTTTAACAGCACAGCAAGGCATTTCACGGAGCTCCGCGCGCATTGAAAACGATTTACGAAGTGCGTTAGAATTGATTTGAAAGTAGTTTTTATGAACGTATTAGACCATTTTGTTCTTGTACTTTTACAGAGGGGCAAGTGTTCCTAAGGCTTCTCCAGTGTTACATTTTCGAAGACAAACAAACACTGAAAAGATTAAGCACCTTTAGGTAAATACTTGCCAATGTACTGAACATAAAAATTATGAACATTTCTAATTAATGTAAAATCAGTTCAAAAAGATGTCATGCGCCCGCTATGTGGGAAAAGATGTGTTTATATATTTACCCATTTTGTCAGCATAAATGTGAACCATCTCCAGAATTTTCGGTGCCTTTTTGATTACAGACGGAGAGTCGAAGGCAGATACAATACAACAAAGAAATAATTCACTGAAACAAAACATCATAAGTATTAATAATTAAAAATCATCAGCAGTTAATAATAATACGTGCTTTTTTTGGGGATTTTACATACTTGTTTTCTATTTGTTCGCATTTTCGTATGAACTCGTCCAAAAGATCACTTTTACATTTATTAGAGTTCAGTGTCCCAAATAGCAACCAATCCAAAGCCGGTACGAAAAGATTCAAATACTTGTCTTGTGTCAGTAGTTGTGTTTCATATTTTTTCCTCATTGCTGTTAAGAAAATCTGAAATCATAACAATATTGTTTTAAAGTAGCAGAGCATGGAAATTAAGTGCACAGTCGCAGAATCAAATAGTGAAGCAAATCTGGGTTTTTTTTTACTTCCACCGTGTATGAGACAAAATCCGTTCGGCCCATTTTGCGCCAATCCGGAACATACATCCAGATTTATTTTCGGCATCAGACTCGTTCCCACACCTCGCAACAAACAATTACTTTTTTTCAAAAATATATGTTTAGATGCCTCTTAAATACTCGTACCTACCTACTTTCGTCTTAAGAATTTTGTCAGCCAATATGAAGGAGCGGAAACCAGAATTGGTAAATATGGATAGGACGGATGCTGTCACCAAACTTGGATCGAATATGGGAGAGTAAAGTTAGAATTGATGGAGTTTCCTAGCTGGACCAGCATATTATTATACCACTATCCATAGCAGTTGCAATCAATTTAGAAGTTGCAATATTTTAATTTTAAATAAAATACAAACATTTACCTGCTGATATTCCTCAAGAAATTCTTTTAAATTAGCATAAAAATAGCCCTCACTGTCCTTGCCTAGCAGTTTAGAGGCATTGTGACATAAATATACTCGTAAGTATGCTGCCACCAATGGGTTCCCTATTCCTCTTATCATAGTGGAAATTCGTGCTATAGCTGGCTTTATTTCATCTTTAGATATAAACACGTAGCATTTCAGCAAAGCCATCTCCATGTACAGGCGTGGTAATAATTCTCTGATGGACGCCATCTTGTACATCCAGTTTTGGCATGTCTCTTTAGCCGACTCTGGAACTGTCCTTGGATCAATATTGTTAATGTTTACGAGATTATTGTTTCTGGAAGAAAATGATCAACAAATATTTCAGAGATACTACAGCGATTTTAGAAAAAGACCCTTTAATTGTGAGGGAACTCACCCAAAACTTTTTTCTTTGAGACGGTTGAACACCAAGTTACCAAATGTGTCCAGAGTATCAGTGATCAGTATAAACTTGCTGGGATAAAACTGCATTACACTTATATCAGACAATAGTTTTGAGCACTGGATTCCTATTTTAAATGCTTTCACTCTTTGTTCTGATTCCCAAGCCTGTCAACAGAATAAAATATATTAAAATGTATTTTTTTTATTGTGTATCTGCCATATAAACTTGTTTGGTATGTATGACATAAAAAGCGAGCCACATCACCATAAAAAAAAAAAATATTACCATTAAATTCATGTAGGTAAGTTACCAAAAAAATATGAAAAAGGCTAATTTAAGTACAAAATTACCTTTCTAATTTCATCATTAAGCAAGTTAATTTTTGTGACAAATTCTTGCTGACTTAAACCCATTGTTTTTCTTACTGAGCCTTCATCAAAATCATCCAACTGCTCCAGCCTGTGTTTCACCTTCTCATTCAGATTAGATACCTGTCTAATAAGAGCTGAAAACGAACTAACTTAAAATAAAATAAAAACCAAAAGAAAAAAGATACACTATTAGTTTTATTATATTTTATAATAATAAATATCAAAGATCATAATAATAGCTATTTATTTATATAATAACTAGCGTATGCCCGCGGCTTCGCCCGTGTGGGTGTCGCAAATTATACCACGGAACGTACAGACGTACTACCAGGATAAAAGTCTCCTATGTCCTTACCCAGGGCCAGGTTATATGGTCTAGCGTTCAGCCGTTAAGGCGTAGAAAGATAACCAGTAAATAACTAGAGTTACTTTCGCATAAGTCTCGATTCCGTGGGAATATCGAGATAAAAACTCCTATGTCCTAATCCAGGTCATGGCGTCATGGTCTACCCATGTGCCAAATTTCACTCAAATCTGTTCAGCTGTTTTAGCGTGAAAGCGTGATAAACAAACAAACAAACTCACTTTCGCATTAATTTATATTATACAATTATACAGGGTGGCAGGGACATCGACGCGAAGCCGGTTACCATGGATTCAGTACATAGTTCTGAACCCCCCTGCGTTGAAATTTTTCGTCGGTTATAAAAAAAAAAAACCAGCTGTTTCATAGAAAAGTGCAATACCTACGCGGTCAAAATGTATGGAACAGCAGATTTTTTTTTTAATAACCGACGAAAAAGTTCAGAATCATTTACTGAATCCATGGTAACCGGCTTCGCGTCGATGTCCCGGACACCCCGTATATTAGTATAAGTTAGGATAATACGAGAACCCACGACCAAAACCAAATCGCTAGGTTAGATGATTCTGAACCCGATTCGGTGTGCAGTACCACGCAGAAACGTCGCCGTTTCATGGCAGCAACAATTAGGCAGACAGTTTTATCACAATATGTCTGATATTAAAAATATATTTATAGGCTTCGTCATTTCATTACGAAAAAGTTTGTTATCAGATATTTTGCGCGTCACATGTGGCCTGAGCAGAGTACATTTTCAAAAATGTCAAATTGAACCGACTTTCTCATAGCAACCTGGTAATTTTTTTTTTCAAATGTTTTTGTTGTGGTTTTACCAAACTCCTGTTTTCAGACATTTAAATGTCGTTCCTATCCCTCACGACATCAAAGATGAGTCTGGCAATGAGTAAAAAAGACGATATTTTTTCAATAAACAGCGTTTTTCAAACGTTGTCCCAGTTTCTTTTTATCCAGTTTATTAAAAAAGTTCTTCAATATCAATATGATAGTTTCGGGTACGCTCTTTACTAATCGTACGTAAATACGCCGCAATTAGAGATGGACAAATGCCCGGGCATTTTGGGCAAATTGGGAAAATTCCTAATAAGTGGCCATAAAGGACATCATTCAAGTGTCGAACATTTTGTACCCAAAAACTAAAGTGCCGGCCAGAAAAAAAAACATGGTTTTCTTATGGTAAATAACACCCTCAACATTTTTTACTAGTACAATGAAAGTATACAATTAAACCCTTCAAGTTTGAAAAAGAAAATATTAAAAATCTTATTTTGAGCATTACAATAATGTTTAAAACGAGAAACAACCTTCATCGTCATTATTTTAGCTGGAAGATTTCCACTGCTGGACATAGGCCTCCCCCAAACATCGCCACTTCGACTGGTTCTGTGATTCTCGCATCCAGCGGATTCCTGCGGTCTTCACTAAATCATTGGCTGGGTGAAGACCGTAAGAATCTCCATGCTTCGTCTTCCGGTACGTGGTTGCCACTCCAGAACGTTTCGGCCCCATGCCCATCGGCTATATTTTCTGCGAGCAATGTGGGCTGCCCACTGCCATATAAGTTTAGCAATTCTTCGGGTTATGTCGGTTGCCTTGGTTCTCCCCTTGGTTCTACCGATCTCTTCATTTCGAATTTGATCACGTCGTCAAGGAATCTCCAAGCATAGCCCTCTCCATTGCCCTTTGGGCGACTTTCAGCGTTCTAACGAAGCTCGGTGTAAGCGACCACGTTTCAGTTCCATAGGTCATCACTGGCAACATGTGAGAAGAGAATATATAGAGTAGCTTCCCGAAAACTGCCCAGCCAAGGATTCGGATTCCACGATTGACCACGAAATTGGACCTACCTAACTGGACAGTTTGTTTTAGGTTAACGTAGTCGTCCATAACTTCGATTGTAAAGTCTCCGATCTTCATGAAGGCCATTTGACATGAACTTAGTTTTATCTATGTTCGTTTTAAGACTTTCTCTTTCGGAAGCTCTACTGAGGTCATCGAGCATTGTACTGGTCCTCCGATATAGTTGTCATGGCTGAGACTATCTCAGCCATGACTACTATATCGTCGGCAAACCGAAGGTAAGTGTCGTAGTTGCCATTGAAGTTGATTGCTACCCCTTTCCTGTCCAGAACCTTGAAAGCCTCCAATGCAGCGGTGAACAGTTTGGCAGAGATAACGTCTCTCTGTCTCAACTCATCTCGCTGCAGAAGGATAATTTTCGAGGTCTGGTCCTGGAGTCAGAACGACATAGTAGTAAGTAGTGTTTTCATATGGACACTGCAGCACCTTGGTTTACCGAAAGTGCACCTGGCACCGTTGAAGACACTATAGTACAGTCTAAGTCTCGATCGAATCGAAGGCTTTCTTGTAGTCCACAACCGCTATGCAGAGGTCATACTCTTCAATCTTCTGTATAGCCTGCCGCAGAGTATGTATGTGGTCTAAGGTGCTAAAGCCTTTCAAATCCAGCTTATTCGGGAGGCTGGAAGTCGTCAAACCTATGTGCGAGACGGTTCGTGATGACTCTTGAAAACAGCTTGTAGACATGGTTCAAAAGTGCGATGGGCCTATAATTCTTAAGCAGGGCATTGTTGCTCTTTTCAAAGAAGAGTATCACCACACCTCTGCCCGCCTGTGTCTGCCTGTGGCGTTTTACCCTTGAGTCTGCCTGCTATTGTATAATAAAAACATTTCCCTCAATCTTTTTCTCGTATTTTTTTTAATACTTATCATACCTTACTATACGTAACGCTCAATTCTCATGTCTATTTCTGCAATGGGCAATAAATGCTTGCGTCTTTAAACGAATGTCCAAAATATTGTTGGCAAAAACATAATTTTTGGTACCTACTTTCAAACTCAAATAGCAGCCAGAGGGTTAATTGTAGACTTATTATGCGAAGCATTAGTGTGCTCTACGATCGAAAAATAATTTTTGCCCCATTTCTGCAACTGTTTTTATTGTTACACTCCTGTTAGTACACAGAATCTACTTAATTTATATACCATTGTATAGATGATTCATCATCATCAGCCTATTAATGTTTCCACTGCTGGGACACAGGCCTCCTCTCTGTGAGAGGGAGTGGGCCGTTATCTACCACGCGGGCCCAGTGCGGGTTGGTAGATTGTTCCGTCGGTTGTGTATATGATTAAATGGAGATTAATACTGTACTTTTTAACAATTGATTTAATGCAACAGAAATGAAAAAAGCATCAAAATTGTTGAAAAAAAAATCCTGTCCGTCAATTTAAACCTGAAAACATTGTAGCTTGCGATAAAATAAATAAATTGCGTAATTTTTTTTTTAATACATTCTTTTCAGTCATAGAAGGAACCCTATTGAAAATGGCTCTTTTATTTAAAGTTTTAATTATAATTAATAAAATACTAACTAAAATTATAATATCTATATCTAAATATTTCCAACCTTGACTTGACGTTGTTGTTGCCTAGGAACCCACAAAGTAAATATCTATATAAATAGTCTTTGACATTACGTAAGGATTGCGAGGTTAGAAATTTTACCCATATTGATAGGTAAAGAAGCAGTCAAAACATACTTCATGAAAAAAACTTTTTTTCAAAAAATTCAACCGACGAAAAAAAACTGAAAAGCGAAAAATAAAAAATAACTAAGTATGTATTTAGTGACAAATTGATGACCTTCAAATAACAAATTTTGAGGCGGCGCCTAAAACACATTCAACGAAGATCTATCAACCTAACATTTTACGCTGTAAGTAATTATAATATGTTTGTTTGGCGCCGCCTCAAAATTTGTTATTTGAAGGTCATCAATTTGTCACTAAATACATAGTTATTTTTTATTTTTCGCTTTTCAGTTTTTTTTCGTGGGTTGAATTTTTTGCAAAAAAGTTTTTTATTTTTAGCTTTTGAGTTACCATTAACCGCCTGGCCACGGGACATTTGCTACAGCGAAAATTCGCGCGGTGCGAACGGCGAAGCGTCTTGCGATGCGACTAAAACAAATGTATAGAATTTCGCCCCGCAAGACGCACCGCCGCCGCCGCGCCGTTCGCGCCGCCCGTTCCGTGGCCAGGCGGTTTTAATGTTTGCGTCAACCTCTGACCGTCGATGACAGTCATACCCCAGCTAGGTGTAAAGTTCTCATCAGGGGGAATGAAAGAAGCCCAAACACGATGTAGCTGCTGTAAACTGGTGAGGAGCTCTCGCGACTGTCTTCCGACTCCATCATCAGATCAACTCCAGGTCTTTATTGTGTAGTTGTGTCATCAGAACTACATAAATGTGTGCGAAATTACAACAGAATCGGTTCACAGTTGAAAATTCAGTACGTGAAACATCAATCAACCCCAATTTTTTTACACTTAGGGGTGGGTTTCAATTTTTATTTTTTTATGGGACCAACTTCAAGGTATACCCTTCCCAATAAAAAAAGAATCGTTCAAATCGGACCACTCAGTAAAAAGTTATGCGTGGTCATACATAAAAAAAAAAAAAGTATATACGTGTCGGATTGAGAACCTCCTCCTTTTTTTTCGTCGGTTAAAAAGTGATAAATTGTTCATTTTTGTTAGAAACTATGTTTTGAATTTGTTTTTCATTTATGAATGAGTGTTATGTTATGAGGCGTGCACTTTTGGATTTTCCAAACTATTTAAATTTATTTTTTACAAAACCATGTTTACGAATATAAATGTTACGAATTACCCGGCGGCGGCATAAGACCACCCGGGTCGACGGCGCGTGATGTTCCACGCGCGCCTCAAAGAGATGTCAGCACAACGGACGGCCAGGGTTGGGCAGTATTTGAATTACTTGTAATTGAAATACGTAATTGAAATACAAATACGTAATTGGTATTTGTATTTGAATTACTTCTTATAAATGTAATTTGTAATTAGTATTTCAAATACCTGACGCTGAGGTATTTTGTAGTTAGTATTTCAAATACTTATAGCTCCAAAATACATTTGAACATAAATACATTTAGCGATCTGCAGAAAATAGCGCTCGATAGCTTTCGTAAGCAAAATGGCGACCGCTAAATATGTAATATCTTTAAAGTTGGCAACACTGCACTTAAACTGTACTGTAGTCTGTACTGCAGGTACCTATGTCAAATTGTCAATTACATAACTTGTCAAAATTGTAATTAACATTCCGCGATGGAGTGAATCCTGTGAATGCTGTGACATATTTAGCGGTCGCCATTTTGTAAAATATGATGGTAAGAATATATTCCCTTTGCCCTAGGCTGGGCTGGATTAGTTCTATTCTATTTATATACCTAACGTAACACCAGACTGTATTTTGTAATTTGTATTTTGTATTTTAAATAAAAATAGTCAAAATACTGTATTTAGTATTTTATATTTCAAATACACGACTTAAAAATATTTTGTAATTTGTATTTTAAATAAGTGCGAGATAGTATTTTGTAATTTGTATTTTAATTAAAGCAAAGCATGTATTTTGCCCAGCTCTGCGGACGGCGTCCGCTAAGGCCGATGCCTGCCGGGGTTGCGAGAAAGTCCTAAAGGGATACCATGGACCCTGGCAAGGGCAATGTACAGGCAACTGAAGGAACACGGGTGTGACGGGTGGGTTTTAGTCAGTAAAACTCAGACACGCCCTCCCACTTCGCCCAGCGGTGCTAGCACAGGCGTACCCAAGACTTTTGTGATAAGACATGATAAATTTTGTCATGTCTTTCTTACATGTTAGCACGGGTCATGTGACATAATATTCTAGAGGCATTTGTTGCTGATAATTTCTTGACTTGTGACATAACTTCGCTATGTCTTATTTGCTACTATGGGCGTACATATTTTGTCACAAGTCACACATTTTGACGGATGACTAAGAAAAATTTATCACATTCCGTCGGAGGTGGTGACAAAATTTAAAACTTGAAAAAATTAGATGTCGCTGCTAATTATTGCTACTTATTATTCTCTATCGAGAGAGAACGAATTTAAGACACATATTGTATCACAGTTTAGGCTGTTTTATATCGGCCAAACTGTGATAAAATGTGTGATAAAGTGCTCGGTGGGCAGAGCGGGAGAAGTTATTTGATGATTTCACAGCCAAAAAAAAAAAAGGGTTGCAGGGTGAGGGATGCGCACACGTACCACGCCGCGCCGCGCCGCCATTTTGATGATAGTCATCCTGTCCGTTTCAGAACTTTCAGATACCGCACGCATTTATTCTATTCGAGCCTTCCGGTTATAAACACACACACACACACGCACATTGCACATTTTACACGCTTTTTTTTAAAATTTTTGATATAAATATTTACTATTCTTTTATTTCATTTAAATACATATAAATTACATTTTTAAATATTTCTTAAAAAAAGATCCTATGTCTTGATTTCTGTCAGAAATATTTTCTTGTTTCATACTTTTTAGATCGTGATTTTTCAGTAGTCTGGTTTTAGTTTTTGAACTTACTTTTTATTTCAATTATTTTGGCCTTATAATTTCGTGATAAAATAATTGCAGAGCCGCTTTTTTTTAAATTTCAACTCATAAGATGCTCACACTATCTACTACACTTGTAAACAAGATTTTCAGACGGTTAGCTATGGGTTTTTTATACCACATTTTTCATTTTCTCAAATGGTCTCCTTGGTACTAGTGTCTGAACATTGTGTTTTCGGTATCTAAATAGATAAAACAATGAGGCAAAAATTCAGGTCATGAGCTCTCGTACTATTAGCACTAACCAGGAGGCAGACCTGTATCGCCTGTGAGTATCGCTAGCTACCGAGTGTTATTTTTTTTTTTTGACTAGTGCATCTCGCAGGTTACCACTAAAGTACTCGCTGCTTAACCGGACTTTCCTGTGGCTGCCTTAAGCTCCTAACGAAACTCAAAGCCTCCAGCCAGGGGCATAATTACTAAGCTAATTAAAACTAGGCGAACGCTCGCTAAGTGCACCCCCTGTGGGGTACGAACCTCGGCTTAGGGCGTTCGCTGGGGGGAGGACAGCAAGAGGGACAGGCTGGATAGATCATTATTATTATCAGGGGAATTTAAAGCTACAGGCTCAGCAAAAACGCGGGTTGGCGCATCGTTATCGAGCAAGGGTCGGCGGGGACTACCGAGTGCGACAGCGATATCGCTTATACATATATTGTATATGAATAGGCCTTAAAATATTCTACAAATATACAGAATGGTCCAACTTAAAAACATCATTAAAAAAAAAAAAAAATGATTGATGAGAAAAGGAGGAATTTACTTACGTCCGCATGATACAGAGTCGCTTTATACTTTCTTGGTTCCTAAATCATTTAAAAAACCTAGGCGGAAATCGGAATGTAGACTTCCACAATATCGCAAAAAAAATCTTGAATTCAACTCCTATAGGAAGATGATTATTTTATGTCTGAAAGAATATTCCATAACAATAAAAATTGCAAAAAAAGAATGTGAAGAAGCCTTGTAAAAATAAAGATCGTTTTTTTTTTATGACGTCACTATTTGGACCACCCTGTATTTATTTTATTTGATTAGAAACTCTATACATACTTTTTTCTCCACCCGGTAGGTAGCTGCTAACTATTGTTAGTTTTTCACCAGTTGTGTATTTACTAAGGATACCAGCACGCTTTGTGCTCCAAGCTTTGGAATAATTTACACCTTCAATCTTTTCTACCTCCAAAGGATTGATATCCTAAACATTTACAATGTGACATTAATTTAAATTCTTAACATAAATCACAGAAACATATCAAGAGGCAGGGACTTACTTCCTCTAGATTCATTTGTTCAAATCTCAACAATGGGTCCACTTCTACAAAGCCTGAACTCCATTTATTGATGTGGTCAATGATACTAGATGACTCCTTCTGCAATACGAAATAAATTGAATGGAATGAAGAAGCAATATGAAATAGCAAAACTAAGATGAGCTGATTTTGTCCTTCACCTTCCACCCCTGCCCTGTTTAGAAATTAATAAGGATTTTACATAACATTATGTAGTTACTGGAGTTTTAATTCTAAGTAGGTACAGACAAAATAAAAAAGAACTGCAGTAGAAGGATGGATTTTTGAGGCAGAGCAGTAAGGGCAGGTACCTTGACCATTGTAGTTACAGTAAAACGATCTTAGCAAAGTTAGTTTTTAACTTTTTAGAAAGGTTGTTCTGTATTCACAGATTTTGAGTCCGTGGAGTTTCATGCCCGTTCTTCTCCACATAGGTACCTACTATGCTTTGGAAAGAGCTTCATCTTTCTGACTGACTGACCCCTTGACAATTCAAAAGTGCCTGTAATTGGTTTATTTGAAATAAATGCTTTGAGTTTGAGTTAGCAGCCTCAGCATTTTGAAATATGTATGCCATATCTAAAAAAAAATCCCATTCAAAATCATAAAAATTACTACATTCATATTTTTACGTAAAATTTATACCAGAATAAACATTGTTTCATAAGAAATTAAAAATGCTTACATAACATAAAAAACTTAATGATATACTTAACTCAAAATAAACTTAATTACAATGGTTAAATTGCCAAATTGTCAAAACTTATTTTGTGATAGTCCTCTTGTAGAGGCAATTTAAAAAAATCATCAAGGTTTAGAAACAATTACCTTTGCCAATTCAAGGGTTTACTAGGTAGATTCACTAGGTACTTACTATTGTTATAATGTTTGCCTTTAGAGGATAACTAGTCACTTCAAATCTGGGAGAATCATGTTTATTTCGATTAGATTTCATTATTGATGTCCTGAAATAGGATATTGATCAAATAAATAAGAAAATTTTGTGATTGAAATATGATTGTTATTTTTGTAAAAGCAAGATTATGATATTAACCATTCGTAATACACAGGCATCGTTAAATGATTGTAGAGTTACGGTAACCGAACAGTAAATCTAAAATTACTTCAAGTTTACTCTGTTCTGTTGGTTCTACTTTAACGTATTGGCTTTTGTGGAAAACACCACGATTTTGCCAATATCGTGTAGGTACTATGATTTGATAAACCATCAAACGCTGAAGAGCAATTGTGTTCTGTGCTGAAGAGTGATCAGTGAATGTTTTCTGAATAAACGAATGTAAACGAATACAAAAAATGTAAACAGCAGAATTTGATGATCTTGGGATGATAAAGACGGTGTTGCCAGATGACCGTCTCGCGTTCTCCCCAAACCTTCCCCGAAATCCCCCCAAAATTCAGGTTTTGGAAAAAATAACCCCCACAAATGGTAAAATATTCTCGTCAAGACGGAAAATAATCAAAAAATTACAGGTAACACCCAAAAATTGTGATTTTTTTTTTATATGACGTAAAGCGCGCGTCAATGTCAAATCACGAGGCATGAACGTTAAGACGACTGAGGTCAGACGGGTTTTTGAAGGTCACTAAGGTCAGACCGGAGGGTTAAACCTACTTAGTCTGTGGGTTAAACCCAGTCAAAGATGAACACATCCACATCCTTCTAGCAATGATTATTCTTAAGATGGATTCGGCAGTGTGAACGGCCAATCTGTTTCGAAGTTTGTCTATGGCAACGACTTTCGACTGCATTTTTGAAATTATAAAGTTCAACCATGCTTCAACACAGAACTCTTCGGTGTGCTGCACAGAGCACTTGGTGTGCTGCGTGGATTATTGATAATATGTGCTTTCACAGATAATTTTGTGGTTTGATCGCGTTCAGACATTGATCTATTAGTGATCGATGCGTTCAGATTTTTTAATCATCACGGATAGCCACGGCCTTTCCCAGATTACGATTATGTTAATAAAAATCCCCTAATTCCCTCCAAACCCAGTTTTCTCTCCCCAAATATCCCCCCATAATATTACCCCCCCAATTCTCCCCCCATAACTATAAAAAACCCCCAAATTTGGGGGGATTCCCCCCAATCTGGCATCACTGAGATATGTGTCATTACATGATTACATTACATTAGTGTCAATGTCAGTTCTCACGGAGGGAGGGCGCATGGACTTATTATACAAACATGTCAATGTCAGTGGACTGTCAGACGTGTCAGTTACTTTGCTTTGGCCGCTTGTGCTTTCCAAATTAGAACGTAATCGCTCACAGCACTATATTCAATAATTGCCGTTCCGAATAGGATAATATATCACGATTATGACTGCTGAGGGCTGTCAATAATTCGGAACGCTCGTGAACGCGCTCACAGTGATCTCTCAAATGTCAAATTAATACCATATTTCTTTGTGTATATACCACAAACTTCTTATTCTTGGGTTAAGTGACGAACGATGCGGTCCGGCCGGTGCTCGAGGACTGGCTTGGGAGGAGGCACGGCTCCCTGTCGTTTCGGGTGACGCAGGTACTGTCAGGGCATGGCTGCTTCGGGAAGTACCTGTGTCGCATAAACAGGGAGCCGGACGCTCGGTGTTACCACTGCGTCCATTGTCGGGAGGACACGGCGCGGCATACATTGGCAGAGTGTGCCGCATGGGAGGAGCCGCGCCGTGCCCTCGTTTCAGAAGTTGGAGCCGATTTGTCACTGCCGGCCGTCGTTCGTTCGATGGTCGGGAGTGCCGAGTCGTGGGACGCAGTGGTTTCCTTCTGCGAGACAGTCATCTCACAGAAGGAGGCTGCGGAAAGGGAGAGGGAGATCTCGTCCACTCACCCGGCCCGCAGCAGGCGTACCGGGCGTCGGCGGAGGGCGGATAACGCCCTCTTCCAGCCCCCCTAAATGGGTCCAGGGGCGACGGATTCGGGGATATGCGTCGCCCCCCATCACACAGGACCCGAGATGGCGGCGCGTAGTGTTCCACGCGTGCCACTCTAAGACGTAACGGGGGGAGTTTGCACACCTCACTCCTCCTACGGGGCGGGGCCCGCAGAGGGCGGGCTGTCACCAGTCCGGGGCAGCGGAAGTCGCAATTGCACCCGCAGCCCCCCGACGTAAGTGTGCGAGGTAACGCCGGGGTGGTTTTAGTCAGTAAGAGTCTGACAGACCCCTTCGCCCACTCCAGGGTGGAGGACATCCATGAGGATTAGCACACCGAGAAAAAAAAAAAAAAAAAGGTGACGAACGATAGCCAGACGCACAATTTCAAAAATACCACGTAATCTCAGCCCGCAGACATACAATTTAGTCGGTGGCTGACTATCGGCCGACAAAGTTGCGTACTTCTACAATTTAATCGTCCAACTTTTTTAATTGTTTGTCAGCCGGACTTATTCGATTTAGTCGGTGACAGTGTTGCTAGCGCGGTGCGTGTTCGTGAAAAGGCGGAAAAAACGCTCTAATTACTTTATTAATAAAAAGAAGACGAAACCAAAAAAGAAAATTTTGGGTGCATCCTCTATTAAGTGACAGATTAGAATAGAGGAAACACCATACCTTGCGTTCTAAACTCAGATGTAACCCAGAGAAAATTGTTTCATACTATAGAATGAGTATTTCGTCTTTTGATGACCTCGTATATCTAATCAGGCCAGCGATAATCAAACAGGATATAACTTTCCGACTCGCTATCACCGTTGAAGACCTGCTAGACGGCGCGCGGCGGATCGACTTTTAGCGCGCTTAAATCGATTAAAGTCTAACTCGGAACGCACTGTATGTAGTCTGTGTGTAGGGTTGCCACCTTTTCACCTTCACCATAAGTAAGATAAAAAAAGTACCTACATAGTATCAAAATAAAGTACAATTTATTTTTCTTAAAATTCTTTTGTTAAAAACATATTTTTTATTGCTTTTTGCAGTTTGTATCAAATACTTGTCCATGATTTATTATAACATAAATCTATAAAAAAAAAATCGTATTCTTATTGCATTCAAACTACTTCGCACAAAACAAACTACAAACAAACTGAAATTGTTTACATTGGAGGTTACATCATTAAGACATTTTTAACAATTTCTGAACGCACCCTGCGTTCAGAAATTGTTAAAAATGTCTTAAGTGATGTGGCGCTGGCGAGTGGCGACATCAGTTAAAAGAAAAAATACTTACGACTAAACTTTTCAAAATCCCAAAGATATCAAATCATGCGAAATAAAGTATTTCCGTGTACTATTTTGTTCCCATAAAGTATAGAGTACAATTACCTGAAATAACGTACAATACTTTATTATAAAGTACGGGTGGCAACCCTATCTGTGTGTGTCACTACTGTCACTCATGCTCTCATCTCATGATCTCATGGTCAAAGTCAAGTCAAACTGAAACTTATTATTTTGGCCTTGACGAACTGTAGGTTTTGATAAAAATATAAAGAACCTAATGTAGTTCAGAGTTTTGTGGGGAATCGTTTTTATTTTATAGTACTTTCATCAACTCTATTTAGACTAGAGGTGCTATACTGCAGTCTTCCAGGAAATTTCGCTGTGCGTCGTTTTCTGATTTTCTGCTGGATAAGGAACTATGAACAGTACCTAAGAACAATTTCTCGGGCTGCTATTTGTTAGAAATATGGGTGCATACAGCAAAATTTTCAATGCTTTCAAAAAATATCCTCTCTTACGAGGAATGGCATCTTATAGCATTATCTGGCCTAGTTCTAGTTTAATACAACAAACCTTTGAAGGTAAAACAGTTGGTAAGTACCTTCATTATTCTTAATTTTTACCCGACTATGGCAAAGCCAAATGAAAGTTTATTATTTTAACAGGCTATGTATGTACATCTGTTCACTCATGACTCCTAAACAACTCGTCGTATTTTGACAAACGAGGTGTCATTGGAAACGTATCTGGGTGCACGGTGGTGTCCCCGCCAAATCGAGCAAAATATATATAGTTACAAAAATCCAAGAAGGCGGCTTATAATGGATGGATGTAAGATTTTATGACAAAAAAAAGTGGATTATCAATTATCATGTTTGGTATATAATGAAAGGTCATAGAGTACTTTGTGAAAATATATTGGTTATCTAAAAATATTCATACACAAACCCCAAATGAGAATAAGACAATAATTTAAATTTTTCACTCTTGACTGTTTTCAATAACACTAAATACCCTTCTGAAATGTAATGTAGGCTGTTAACAAATCATAGGTATCAAATTCCCAATAATCCCTTGCCCCAAACTAATTGAATAGGTACTTATATAAAAATGAAAGTTAAAATTTAACCCAACTACCCTACCCAAGGTATAATGGTGGTATTACATTACACTGAATCAGGCTCCCTAAACCCTTTATAAGAGAGGTGTAATATAAGTAAGGGTCCCTAATAAGGTTGTGCTCCCTTAGTGTCCCCCCCTAATTCAGGGCCCTGATTCAGTGTGTAATACCCATTTAAATAAGAAATAGTAACAAAATAACATCAGTTATTGTTTACCGAGTCACATGTAATTACTATAATTAAATAAATATATATAAGGATACAATGCATGGTGAGTACTTGTGATTTCGATATATAAAAATTTTGGTACAATGTCTTGTTGTTTTTCATCTTAACCTTTTTAGTTGGCGATTTTGTTGTTTAGGAAGTGTATCAATTCAACTCTGTAGGAATAACCAACATTAAAATTATCCTTATTTAAATTACAGAAAATTATGATTTGTGGCGCTGTGCTCGATATGGTTTCTATGGGTCCTGCTATGTTGCTCCTACTTTGTATAGTTGGCTAACAATTGCCAATATAATGTGGCCTGGGAATTCAATAAGAGCGGGTATAATTAAGGTAATATTATGATTTCCTAACCTAACCTTTTTCTTCCTCGACTGACCAAACAGACAAAAACATGCTTTATTGATGAATGAGTTGTTGTATTGATGTTATTATTACACAATAGTTGTACTGGTTGAGTGGTTGTTTTTAATAATATTTGATTCAAATGTTAATTTAGTAATCTATGTATATATTTTTCAATTTAATTAATTTTTCCAATTCAAATAATTATTCTAATATCTAATGATTTGCATGAGTTGTGTATAGTCCCAAACATAATATGTATGCACTTAACTATTTTTAAAAGTGATTTTTGCCTACTGTGTTGATTGTAATTTTGTGTTGTTACGAACATAGTATTTTGAAACCCATACTAATAATTATGAAATAGGTCTTATGCCAAAGTTGCAGTTGTTATTCCATGAGAAAATCCCTTTTGAAATTTGCAAAGTGGATACATATTAGCGCTCGTGTCTGTACACTTTTAAGTGACATACAGAATGAAAATCCTATGTAAAATCAATTGTTAAATGTATTGTAAATATGTAGTTGGTGTTCCTAACAAATAAATAATACGAAGTGTATAGAGTGCCGCGAGTTTCTTGTGGCACTCTAGTGTCACTGCCTCGGCCCGGCTAGGGTGCCGAGAGCGTTGCATTGTCACTGTCACTTGTTATTTAGGTTAGGTTAGGTTTGAACTGTGACCACACAACGCACGAGCCGAGCGAGCGTAGCGAGCGGTGCCGCGGTAGCGGCCGGCGAAGTGCCAGGGTCCGTTTAGGCACAAGAGAATGTAATGTTTTGGGAATGTGGTGTTTTACAGCGATCTAACCTCGCTATTCAAACAAAATACCAAGTGACGTGACTTAGTGACAGTGACAATGACAATCCAATGCTTGCGGCACTTTGGCCGGGCCGAGGCGGTGTCACTAGGGTGCCTGTAGTGGCACTTTATCCGATAGGGATAGAGTGCCAATGGTGGCAATCTATACACTGCCTGAATAATATTGCTCATATAATATCCAAGATAGGTAGGTAATTAATTAATCATAGTTATTTTACCACAGCAACCCAATGTACTATCACTTCTGTCATCATTATAATTATTTGGTTTATACTAAACCTCTTAAGGGGTCATTGTATTCATCATTATGATGAATAACTTTCACTATGGGACCAAAACAGAAATCGACAAAAAAAATCTGCTGTTCCATACTTTATCTTCGCATAACTCGTCAAAATGTAGGGAACAGCTGTTTTTTTTTTGCAATTTTTTTTTTTTTGTTGCAGTACATATAATTATGTATAAAAAATAACGTTGTAAAATAGAAAAGAAGGTTTGTCATACTATAAGTGCATGAAAGGATCTTATGATTACTAATGATCTTATTTCTTTTGTAGACATTTGTGGAAGCACTCACATACTCACCATTCACATTGTGCAGCTTCTACTTTATTATGAGCTTACTTGAATCAAAGCCTTTTCACGAAGCTGTTGCAGAAGTTGAAGCCAAATTTCTACCAACTTATAAGGTATATGAGCAATACACATTAAGTGTACCTATTTTTATTTAGGCTGTAGAATATTATCAGAAAAAAAAAAATCATACTTACTTATTTCTATATTTCAGGTTGGTGTCTTCATTTGGCCAGCTATTGCCATGATTAATTTCTGTCTCATTCCTCCAAGAAACAGGGTGCCTTTTATTAGTCTATGTAGCCTTGTGTGGACTTGCTTTCTAGCATATATGAAACACATAGAAAAAGAAACAGATGTTGCAACATCAAGTGCAAATCCTCTGAAATTAGCTAATTTATGATTAGGAAAGAGTTAGCCAATTTATTAGCCAAATTGAATATTATATAAGACATCTTAGGCGCGGGACATACACAAGTGGCGACATGGTGTGGCGCGGACGTTGTGTGTAAGTTCGCGCGCGCCACACCGCGCCGCTCGCCACTGGTCACTTGTGTATGTCCTGCGCCTTAGATGGTGTTATTATTTATTCTAGTTCAAATATTAATAATTTCATCTCAAATATGTGTGATATTTATTATATACCTAGTTCATATTTGCTTTGCAAAGATCTTGTTACTTACTTATTATTTATTTCAATCTAAGCAATTATTATTGGCAGTGTATAGAGTGCCACCAGTGGCACTCTATCCCTATCGGATAAAGTGCCACTACAGGCACCCTAGTAACACCGCCTCGGCCCGGCCAAAGTGCCGCAAACATTGGATTGTCACTGTCACTAAGTCACCTCACTTGGTATTTTGTTTGATTGTCGAGGTTAGATCGCTGTAAAACACTACATTCCCAAAACATTACATTCTCTTGTGCCTAAACAGACCCTGGCACTTCGCCGGCCGCTACCGCGGCACCGCTCGCTACACTCGCCCGGCTCGTGCGTTGTGTGGTCACAGTTCTAACCTAACCTAACCTAAATAACAAGTGTCAGTGACAATGCAACGCTCACGGCACCCTAGCCGGGCCGAGGCAGCGACACTAGAGTGCCACAAGAATACTCGCGGCACTCTATACACTTCGATTATTATTTATGCAAACAATACAGTGCAATAGGCTTAGTTTTGACAAGAACTATTGGGTGGATCAAACCATATTTAAATAATTACAAAAAAATTTAAATCAACATAAAACATTGACTCATAACAAAAACTAACAAGTTTGTCACTGGAAAAAGGAAATACCTAATTCAATTTTAGTTTACTAAAATTCAAATTAAAGCAATAGTTCTGTAGAGATTTGATGTGTAATTTTTATACTTATAGGTATAATTTTATAATGTAAGTACATGGTATTAGTTTCTACATGTTTTCGATACAATGAAATTAAGTAAGAGACTAGAAACAGGGTGATAAAAAAATACATTTCATTTAGATCTACACAACATAGGTTAAGGAAATGTGTTATGGGCAACTAAAAACTTGTGTTGACAATATATTTTCCATGATAATGTGCTTTTTTCCATTTAAACCTTACCTATTCATTCCTATTCAATACCTAACTATTCAGTCATTTCAATGTCATGCGCTTGTGAGAATGTGCCCACGATTATTTGACTCAGGATTTACACGTGGCGTATTACTAGCTGCCCTCCCCAGCTGCGCACGGGTAGCACTAAGTACTTATCTACGTACGGCGCACCTACACCTACCTATCTATCTACCCTACCCTTACTACCCTACCTACCTACTTACCCTACAAACCTACCTAGCCTACCTAATCGGCGTTCGCAATTCATTTGCAAAACATGTAAACAAACACGAGTTTTTGGAAAAACAACTGTAATACCTACACATAAGGTTCAGTTTGCGCTACTACAACTTCATATTTTTTATAACTTTTTAACAGTACTAGTTGGTCTAAAATGAACTTTATTTACACTTGCATAAAGTTGATGTTTGCCTAAGGGGAAAACTCGTCTTTGTTTACATGTTTGGCAAATAGATTACGAACGCAGATTAGTTACATACCTACTTACCTACCTAAAGACCTACAGGACAAAGTTCTTAGGAAGTGAAGGGAGGGCTTCACTTCCTAAGATCCTTGTTGTGAGAATAACGAACACAACAAAAAAGAATTATCTAATTTGGTGCAGCCGTTCTCAAGTTATTGTGTGATCAGAAAAATTGGGATTAATTTTTATATGTATACAGGTGGACTATTTTATGACACTGGGTAGTAAGGAAAGCTACCTTAACCTGCTGATAGAGTTTTTTATCCTTATAAGAAACAGGATCCATCTGCATCAAAAATGATCTTGCTGACAGTATTTTTTTTTCTCAAAATCTGCGAAAGCAGATCAAAATGTCTCAAAAAGTTAAGGACAGTCTCATAACTCTATTATGACCGTTTACCTATAGCTACTACGGTTAAGATAGCTGTCCTTACTGCCACATCTCAAAAATCCACCCCATAGGTATATATAGATTATTACATGTACAGACGCCAGCACATCAAGTTACTACAATCTGTCAAATTTCTTTAATAGATTTTCAACTTTATCACTAAAGAATAAGGTTCAATGTTGATTGGGAAAATTTGACAGATTAGAGTAGGTTGATGTGCTGGCGTCTGTACCTAAGCTGCTGCTAAATAGAGCTGCCACAAGTTCCAAATTTCATATTACGTTTTTTTTTTCTTGTTTAATTAAATTGTATTATACCCATAGAAATATAAATAACTTTCATATATCTATGATTATACCTAATCTATTACTTTGCACTTCACGTAGTGGCAAACATGTTTGCACTTAAGTAATTTACTTTGTCATCTTGTATGCACTTTCTATGTATGTCTCGTGGCCAGATCTTAGAATTGATCATTTCATGATGTGTTCGACCATTTCATGAAATGGTTGTGTTTCATGAAATGGCCAGGTAAAGTTGGCCATATCATTTAAACGTCAACGTTTAATGATATGTCAGTCGACGTTTGGCCATATCATTAATCTAGGGTATCCATGGTTTAAGGTGTAGTAAAAATTGCTAACTGCGACCAAATTGGAAGTAGCGATCGCCAGCCGCTGCCGCGGCACCGCTCGCTTCACTCGCTCGGCTTGCGCGCGGTTGGTCATAGCATTCTAACCTAACTTAACACATTACGTCGGGGACTCGGAGTGCCATAAGCGGCGTGAATTTTAAATTTTAAGTGCTATGTGGTTCACCACACCGGTTGTGGTACCCCGACATGGGTTAGGTTAGTAACTTCCAAGATCCACTTTCCATAATATCACTTTTGGAAATCCAATAAAAAAAGTCCATCGAGTTTTCTTGCGTGGTCACCCTACTTTGTTTGATTTGTTGTATGCCGCCGCCATGATGCACAACAAAAACAAAGCGACATCAACGCCTCTACCGGTCGATAATCGTAACTATTTTCCGATATGATCGATAATTTTTGGCCACATCATGAAGTATTCGTGCGTTTAACTGTTCATATCGTCAAACGTTGAGTATTCAATGATCTGGCCAGAGCACATCATGATGTGATCAGCGGTCGATGTTCTATTTCATGAAATGCAACCATTTCATGAAATGGCCGGACACTTCATGAAATGATCAATTCTAAGATCTGGCCACGACATAATGTACCTGAGACGCCAGCACATCAAGTTACTACAATTTGTCAAATTTATTTAATAGTGTTTCAACTTTATGGCTAAAGGATAAGGTTCAATATTGATTGCGAAAATTTGACAGATTGGAGTAGGTTGATGTGCTGGCGTCTGTACACACACGTTTTTAAGCAAATACAAATCTTATCATTATATCCTATCATAATTGACAGAATGAATACACCGTCCATAGCATTGATGTATTAAAAGCGGTAGATACGGGACTTAGTAACAGCGCCTGGTCCTATCAAACTATGTGATTCCCCGTAGTCGGCACTCAGTCGCACACGGCATACCGTTGATCAAACAGCTCCATAATTACAGTGTTTTTCGTGATAAATACGCATCAAAATGACTTCTTGTGCAGCTAAACAGTGTTTTAATAATACAAGGAAGAACAATAAGACACACGGGATTACTTACCACTCGTAAGTAAGTACGGCCAAAACTGCTAATTTGTTGAAAGTTATAATAGCTCTCTCCCTTGCGGCTGCGTCGTCGTCGCCGCTTCTAGGGCGCTCTGTATGCAAACAGTGACGTCATCCGCCGTTTGATCGACGTCCGCGGAGGAAACAATAGGCCGAGTCGGCGCGGTGGTCTCCATCCTTTCTGTGAACGCCATCCAGTCCGTTAATCGACGTGGCGCTAAAGGTCTTAACTGGGTCGGCATGCCCGATAAGACGACGAGTACAGGTTGGTGGTCCGACTGTAACTCGTCGTCTATGACTTGCTGCGTGATCTGGCAGCGGAGTCCACTGTGTACCACGATGTCAAGCACGTCGGGCATGTGGGCAGCAATTTCTGGGTAGTGGGTAGGCGTCTCAGGGCCGGACACCGAGTACCCGTAGGCCTCCGCGTCGGCGAGGAGCCGCCTCCCCTCTCCGTTCGCCCGCATCGAATTCCACGCCGGGTGGCGTAAAGCCAATCCCTGTATATGAGCCAACACTGGATGGTGTTGAATAGTACACAGACATTGTTGTGCACAATTTTGAGAACAATAATACAAATCTGTTTCGAGCCAGCACCTTAGTTGATTGGTTTTTAACGCACAGAGTTGGCCCTCATAACTTTGCAACAGGAGAAGGACAATCATGTTCGCTCTCAACACTTTTCTAAAGCTACGCGCGATACCGCAACATGATTGTCCCATAAAGAAAGTAAGGCGTCTAGGAATAAATCTGTGCCGAATATGGAGTGAGTTAGAGCGAGACAACTGTATTGCATCATAATTTACTTTCGTTTGTTATTATTTCGGTCAGTTGAACTATGACATTGACCTCGGCGCTTGTTGAATTAATTTCTTTCTGATAAACTATCACAATATTAATGTTTGTTTACGTGCAAAGATGAAATTGACGAAGGAAAATGACTTTAAAAACTTTTTAAGTGTAGTGTGTAAAGAATATCGTATTATAAACTACGAATCAAGGAATATCGATAGTTTTGGCGCGCAAATTCTGTGCAAATGAAAAGATAACAAAGGATCGTCGCTGCGTGATTGCAAGTACTTCATTGAATATTTGTCTTATGTTACTTGTACTAATTGGATTGTAAAGAGTAGACCGCTGACTAAAAGATTTTAATTTAGGAAAACGTACTATGTCAGCTGTCCTCTCAAAGAAAAACAAACACACCTCGAAATTTGGGATGCGTGGCTTACGTTAATTTCACGTATAAAAAAATAAATAAAGATACAAAATTCGGAACGACGTGAATTAACAACATGGACTAAATGTGATCGAAAAATTAATTTTATACATTGCCACAAAACTGAAGTAGCCAAAGCCTACAATTTACTGAGATGCAAAGAACAACAAGACACAAAATTGAAATTTTTTGATTATTTTTTATTATTTATATTTTATTTTTTTAAATACTTACTTACATATACTATACTTACTTACATATGTAAAACAAATATACATACTTCTGAAAAACATACTACATACTTACATACTTTCTTATATCAGAAAGGAAATGCCACTAACACGCGTCGGCACTCTATAAATAATATCATTAGTAACCATGAGTTAATTCGTAACAGCTTTGTCCATTAGAAAATTTATAATATACTTAAAAACGGGGACGCATAATGTTGCGGCTCATACACATGGTTCATACACAGATATTGGCTTCACAAAAAGTCATAACATACTTAAAAACGGGGACGCATAATGTTGCGGCTCAACGCCTAGAGCGTTGGTTCATACACAGATATTGGCTTCACGCCGCCGGGTGCTTGCAATTAAGGTCGCCGGCGACAATGGTTGCGTGGTTGCCTAGCGCGCTAAGTAGCGCCCTTAGCACAGCCATAGCGAGGCGGGCCGAGGGCGGCTTATAGCACGCGTAGACATCTATATCATCGCCGGCAACATGCAGCTGCACACCCAGCGCGTAGAACGTGCTGAGAGACGGCAAGGGGAGTTCCTGGTGGACGACTCTCCGCCTTACAAGCACCGCCAGACCACGGTACCGGACGTTGAGGGCCGACCTTTCGTCCTTGCGGTAGATATGGTAACCCCGGAACCTAACCCTATCTTCGGGTCCCAGGTACGTCTCGCTAATTAGCGCCACGTCGATATCTTGATCCCGAAGGAGGTGGCGGAGGGGGGCGACCTTACCCCTAAGGCCGCGGGCGTTCCAGTGAACAATCCTCAGCGGTCTAGCCATCACACAATGACAACAAAGTGGCCAGACCGTCGAGGATGACCGCTTCTATGTCTCGGCCCTGCCTTATCGCTCTTATGAGGTCCATAAGAAGCTTAATTGCGCAGGTTGTGAATTCCCTATTCGTGTGGTTTCGGCTTCCCATGCCGGTTTCGGTTTCCTGCGTCTTATTCAACGCGATCGCAGCGCCACCACTCTTCAAGGCTGGGAAGTTTCCCTGCACTGTGATTGGCCGCGGCTCCCTCTCTGGATTGGCCGCGACAGTGGCAGCACTGTGGTGCGGTTTGCGAGCGAACCCGCTAGTTACTCCCTTTTTCCGCCGCGACATATTGTCGCTACTAGCGGGTTCGTTCGTCAACGGAAGCTGCTTCAGCTTGTCGGGCTCCTGCGTCGCAACCTGCGCAATTATTAAGGCAGGGGCGGCCGTAGGGGGTTCTTCTTGAGTCGCAGAGGGGGGGGGATGCTCCTTCTTCCCCTTCCTCTTTCGTTTTCTTTTCCTCCGCCCTGAGGAGGAGGAGGCTTGGGTCCTCTCTGTGGGCTCGTTTGCCGCCGCCATTAGCGTCGGTCCCTGAGCCTCTACCATGACCGTTTGTTGCGGTCTGGCCACCGTGTGGTAGGAGGCCGTAATGGCGACGGTCCCCGCCCGCTTGTTGCGTATCTCACGCTCAAAGACGGGGCACTTGATGTTGCTCGCGGGGTGCGGGCCACCGCAATTTGCGCAGGTGGCCGGCTCCTCCCGCGGGCGCGGGCAGTCTCGTGCCGCGTGCTCGCCCCCGCAACGCACACAAGCGAGCGGTCTGTGACACTGGAGCGAGCTGTGTCTGAAGCGTTGGCACCGGTGACACTGGGCGGGCCCACGCTTTCCACGCCAAGCCTCGATCTTGACACCCCGCATATACATGAATACGGTGGTGTCGAAGATTTCTTTGACGTCCGGAGTCCTCTTTAGAATTGCGTGGAACACGCAACCGGGTCGTCCTTGTGCGCCCTTTATGTGGCGCACATATTCCGGTTGGTGTCCCAACGTCCGGAGTTCCTCCTCTATGTCCTTCGGGTCTGTGTCTGCAGGCAGACCCCGGATGGCGATCTTCATGTTGCGTTCCGCTGGCAGCGAGTACGCGAATCAAGAGACGCCGCTGTCCTTTTCCAGGCCAGTAAGGTACCTCTGTACCAGCCTGTACTCGTCCTCGGTCTCAGGGTTAAATCTAACCCCGGACCCGAAGGGACGAGCATGCGGAGGCCGGCCCAGCTTGGCACTGATGGCCCGGAAATGAGTCGCCCAGTTAGGCAGCGTCTCCACTACCAGCGGCGGGAATCGCAGTTTCTTTTTCCCCTTCGCCTGCTTCGTCGACGAATTTGCGACATCAGGGGGGGGGGGGGTTGCAGTAGTGGTGGGGGGGGGGGGAGTTAACGTTACTCGATGAACCGCACTCTAGAAAATCCATTGTGTTAAATATTAAAAAAAAAAAACAAATACTGTCAGCTGTTGATTGTCAATGTCACTTCAAAGTTCAAAACTTCAAACTAATAACACAGAGTACTTTTACCAATTTTATGAATTTTACCAATTTTTAACACCTGTGGAGTACGTCCCACAGATACTACCGAACGTACGAAATAATTATTGATAATATTCTATGAACCCAAATGTGTTCAGTTTTGTGGGGAAGCGTTTTGTTGTACTTTCATCAACTTTATTTATAGGTGCTACTTTATTGGCATTCTACCAGGAAATTTCGCAGTACGTCGTTTCCTTATACCTCTTCTGCTGTGGTTTTGCAATTATGGACTTACATAAGAACAATTCGGTCTGCTATTTGTTAAAGTATGGGTGCTTACAGCAAAATTCTCAATGCTTTCAAAAAATATCCTCTCTTACGAGGAATGGCATCTTATAGCATTATCTGGCCTACTTCTAGTTTAATACAACAAACCGTTGAAGGTAAAAAAGGTGGTAAGTACATTATTCATAATTTTGTTGTGATGTGTATCAATTCAACTCTGTTGGAATAACAAACATTAAAATAATCTTTACTTATATTACAGACAATTTAGATTTGTGGCGCTGTGCTCGATATGGTTTCTATGGGTCCTGCTATGTTGCTCCTACTTTGTATAGTTGGCTAACAATTGCCAATATAATGTGGCCTGGGAATTCAATAAGAGCAGGTATAATTAAGGTAAAATTATAATTATATTACTTACTATACCTTTTTTTTCTTTGACTGACCAACCACACATAAACATGCTATATGATGCAAGAGTTGTTGTATCAATGTTATTTTATTACACAATAGTTGCACTGTTTGCTTTTAATAATACTGCTCATATAATATCCTAGACAATGTATGTTCTATGTTATGGGGTTTCGTGGACCATTGTGTGTGAGCCATAGCAGCCGTTTGGTGGTTATTCCAACCAGTCCACCTCCCTTCAGAAGATAATTAAGTCTCCTGGTTTGTTCAGAACATCTGTGTTGGATTTGGGTGACCAAAGGGTTTCTGTTCTAATCTGGGTAATGCCTGTGCTTTCAAAGAGCATGTGTGCAACGGTCTCCTCAGCCTCCATGCACACTAGGCACAGAGGACTGTCCGTTATACCTATTGTGTGGAAGTGTTTGTTTTTTTAATTATTATTTTACATGAACAACCCAATGGAATCAAAATAAATATAATGATGGCAATAGCAATAACTGCCATCGTTATAATTATTTTGTTTAGATATTAAGAGAGTAAAGATTTATCATAAGTACATTTCAGGATCTTATATTTACTAATCTAATAATCTTATTTCTTTTGTAGACATTTGTGGAAACACTCACATACACACCATTTGCAATGTGCAGCTTCTTCTTTATTATGAGCTTACTTGAATCAAAGCCTTTTCACGAAGCTGTTGCAGAAGTTGAAGCCAAATTTCTGCCAACTTATAAGGTATATATGAACAATATAGAGAGCAAGATCCCAGGGCCCCCAGATGTAACTTAGTTTCTGAGTAAACAATGTGCTGGATAGAGTAGTGTTAGCATGTACTTGAACATACGCGATACGGTAACTTGAGCCGGCGGCCAATTTACAGGTATCAGGTACTCAATCAATCAATCTGCCTAGCCTTATCCCAATTGTGTTGGGGTAGGCTTCCAGTTTAACTGGATGCAGCTGAATATTTTACATGGAGCAACTGCTTTTCTGACCTCCACAACCCAGTTACTGGGTAACACTACCCCTTGGTACGACTGGTTGTGAAACTTTCGGGCTTCTGACGACCCGCAATGACTGTCGGCTTAACGTACTTTCTGAGGCACGGAGAGGAGTCTCGTTATGTAAACATGGACCCATCGACGACGGACCAACCCCCCAGCGCGAGCGCAGCTCAATCAAATAGATCATTCCGTGCGACTGTTATTAATTTATTCAGCCACAAGCTCCTCAGGTAGGTACTAAAGTTACGTACTGATTGGGGCTCAGAATGTAGTCGATTTCTTTTTACGTTTTATGGTCTGGTGATACCAATGAGAATTAAACCACTTGAGAGCTGATAGACCGATTTCGTCTAGGCATACGACTCACCACTGCGGGCCGGGGGACGAAGAAAATACAGCGGTTGTGATTGGCCGGTGCAACAATGACAGGACGTATGTTTTAAAAATAGTGACCCGCAAGTCAGTTTTGCACAATAATATCGATATCGATAAAATCGACGTCTATTAATTCTATATTTTTTTAAACTTTAATTGATAGGGTGTAAGGCTGCCTGTCCACTGGAGCGGAGAGGAGAGGAGAGGAGCGGAGATGTGCCATTATTAACCAATCAAATCTAAACTCAGGGGCGGAGTCAATATTCTAATGGTTAATATTGGCACATCTCCGCTCCTCTTTTCTCCTCTCCGCTCCAGTGGACAGGCAGCCTTAAGAGGGTTTATTCTGAAAGTTGGCAACGTCGCAAATAGATGTCAAATATTTCGGTGTTTTGATTAATTTGATAATATTTCTGTATGGAAATAAAAAATGTGGCTAACTAGCGAACTAGAATATTGATTATGAAATGCAACTTTAGGAGTATGAGGAACAGGGTGTAAAGTTCACTCATCCACCATAGAAAAGGGAGGATCCTCCAACCAGACGGGTATTATGTCTGGCGGGCAACTGCCCATATGTTGATTTCGGATAGTCTTATCTATGTTATTCGCTCAGTAAACTCTAACTGCGAGATGTAGGAATTGTGTGACGTCATGTCTTTTTGTTTCGTAGTTTTTGTATGTGGCGGTCTAACCGCTACACAACAATTAATATCGTAACACCGAATTATTATTAAAAAAAGTATTTGGAAATTTTCCAAATGCCTTTTTTACACCTATCAAATTCAAAGTTGCAGTTCAATTGCAATTCATCATTAATATTCTAGTAAGTTAGTTAGCCACATTTCTTATTTCCATACAGTATTATTTCCAAATTAATCAAAACAGGTAACTATTTGACAGCTATTTACGACGTTGCCAACTTTTAGGATGCGCCCCCTTAACTGGGTGCAAATAAAACACTGACGTTACACTTCAAATTTAACTTTATTCAATTAAATCAATGCTAAAATTGAATGAAGCTTATTAATGGTCTGAAAGTATGTCTTATAAAAATAATGGCAATATTAATCCCTGTCGGATTCGGAATCGGAACTTAGTTAAGAACATTTTTTAAATGTCTTATTTAAAAACAGATACCTGGATATCTCTGTTTCTATGGAAAATTTAAAATCGGTCTAATTTGGCTGTAACACTATTTTTCGAAAATGTTCTTAACTAAGTTTTTAGACCTTTGTATCCTGCATAAGCGTATGAAGTTTCATTAAAATTGATTCAGTCATTTCGAAAAACAAAAGCTTCAAGCCCTTGTTTTTCGAAATGACTGAATCAATTTTAATTAAACTTTAATGAAAAATGAATTTGAATGAAATGCCGTACGTCGTAAACCCTTTAAACATTAAACTGAAATAATGATCTATATAATAAAACATACCAAAACAGGCAAAAACAGGGTCGGTGTTGCTGTACTAAATAAGCGGCGTCGGTTCTTTAAAGTTTCAAAGCAATCTGCAGTGAAATGCCTTGAACAAACAACGCTATTTTTTTTTGGAAACCAATTTTCCCTGTGGACTGCATTAATCCACTTTTCTTTCAGTTCCGGAATATTTGGAAATCTAAGATGTAAACATTAAGTAATGTTACTTTTTTACCAGTAGGAAACATCGTAACTTTTATCGACAATATTATATAAAGATTTTGTTTTGAAGTTGTCACAACACTACAGCATTAGTAAAGATAAAAAGGGACAGATATATTGAAATACCCTAGTGAGAGAAAGGGACTTTTCAAAAAGACATCAACGCAGTGTACATTTTTGTGCCTTTTTACGTAAAGAACCAGTTCAGCTTGAGCCCTGCAATTATTCATAATAATATTTTAAAATAAATATATTTTACTTACCGATGAAAAGTTATGCCATCTTTTTTATAGCTGGATGTTCTAGACGATTTCCCACACCATTTAATAGAACAGGAACTCATAATTGTTTATAATTATGCAGACTTTTTTTAATGTGTCAAAATAATGTGTCAAAATAACCGCGTGTGCAGAGATCCAATAACTGGTCAAAACTAAAATGGCCAGTCATATTGTCATCTAATATCAGTGCATTTTCATTTATGTGTCGTGAGCCTGAGTCGCCCGTATGAGCAGTCAAGAGGATATATAGTCATTGGGTGATACCCATGTCCATTTTCTAGACAATTTCTTCTTAAAAAATATTCATTATTAATTATTAACATTCTGTAAAACATACATAAAAATCAACAATAGACAAAAAAAAAAAGGAAAAGTAAAGGTTTTACGTCGCTTAAATTACTTCGAACGTACCGACGACGTACGCATACCTGCTAGCCTGCTACCAAGCTAGCAGGTATGCGTACGTTCAAAGTACATACAATACTTCTCTATCCCACACATTTTGTTACTTTCTCAGAAAATAAGTAGCGTCTGGGGACCCTGGGATTTTGAATCAATACATCATGTTATGTGTATTTTTATTAAGGCTGTTTTGAATCATTTTAATCGTTGTGCACTTTTGGGATGGGTATAAAATGTTAAACTCGGGTCAAGACACGTGACCTGATCGAAAATTCGTAAGACGCGGGAGAGTAGAAATGCACAACGTTAATGTTTTTGTTGACAGCGCACTCTGTTTTTTTTTATTTTTTTTTATTTAGCTACAGCTTTCGTTCTTGTACTGATAGCAAGCCACATAAATTCCTGACATTTCCGTTAGATGGCGTTACTTAGTTTTCACTTCAATCGGCAGTCCCAGACTGCCCCGTTTTTTTTTCTCATACTTACCTATTTCTATATTTCAGGTTGGTGCTTCCATCTGGCCAGTTATTGCCATGATTAATTTCTGTCTCATTCCTCCAAGAAACAGGGTGCCTTTTATAAGTGTATGTAGTCTAGTGTGGACTTGCTTCCTAGCATATATGAAGCACAAAGAAAAAGAAATAGTAGTTGCAACATCAACTGCAAATCCTATGAAATTAATGAAAGCTAATTTATGATTAGGAAAGAGTTAGCCAATTTATTAGCCTAATTGAATATTTTATAAGACATCTTAGATGGTGTTATTATTTATTCTAGTTCAATTATTAATTATTAATAATTTCATCTCAAAAATGTGTGATATTTAAATAGTCCATAGTGGCTTTGCAAAGATCTTCATATTATTTATTTCAATTTAATTATTTAAACAAACAGTATTTACAAAGTACCTAGAGCGTGCATCCTAAAAGTTGGCAACGTCGTAAATAGCTGTCAAATATTTACCTGTTTTGATTAATTTGGAAATACTTCTATATGTAACCAGCGAACTAGAATATTTAGTATGAAATGCAATTAATTAATATTGTGACATCGAATATTAAGGTTTAGATGTAAAAAAAGTTTTTGGAAACTTTGAACTTTCCAAATGTCATAATCCTAAAACGGGTACAACATGAAATTCAATGTCAATTGTCTTAATAATTATGAAAATCACATTGTTTTTTTTATGCCATGAGATTCCGGTAGACCTATACAATTGCAAATCATTATTAATATTCTAGTTCCACATTTCTTATTTCCATACGGTAATATTGCTAAATTAAATTAAAACAGTGACAGTGAAAATGTGACAGCTATTTGCGACGTTGCCCAATTTAAGGCTGCCTGTCCACTGGAGCGGAGAGGAGAAAAGAGGAGCGGAGATGTGCCAATATTAACCAATAGAATCTTGACTCAGGATCACTGATCTAAACTCAGGAGCGGAGTCAAGATTCTATTGGTTAATATTGGCACATCTCCGCTCCTCTTTTCTCCTCTCCGCTTCAATGGACAGGCAGCCTTAGACTGCACGCCTATAAAGTAGAATATACAGTACAATAGGTTTAGTTTTGACCAGAACTATTGGGTCAAACCATATTAATTTAATTATAAAAACTCATTGAACTAAACAATGCCTGATAAGAATTATGATGATGAGTAAATATTTGTTGACTTAAAACATTGACTCTTAACAAAAACCAACCCGTTTGTCACTGGAAAATGGAAATAATAAACAATAAGTATAGGTAAACTAACTTTACTAAAATTAGAATTAACCCAATAGTTCTGTAGACTTGTAATCTTTATACTTAGTGTAATTGTTTAATTATAAAACATGGTATTAGTTTCTACATATTTTCATACAATGAAAATAATTATGTAAGAGACTAGAAACAGGGTGATAAATATAAATACATTTCATTTAGATCTACACAACATACGATAAGAAAATGTGTGATGGGCAATTAAAAACTTGTGTTGACAATATATTTTCTGTGTTAATGTGCTTGTTTCCATTTAAAAACCTTATTCATTCCTATTCAATAGGTTCCTAAGTTCCTACTAACTAAAGTAGGTACCTAATTTCAGTGGAATGCGACTGTGAGTCACAGTCGCATGACACTGAAATTAGGTACACAGACAGTCTGACCATGTGGTCACGATTTACACGTGGCGAGCATCTATATTATTATAGGCATGTCTAAGCTGCTAAATAGAGTTGCCACAAGTGCCAACTTCACATAATTGGCTGAATGCACCGTTCTTTTTAAAGCATTGCCACTGTCGCTAAACAAAATATTCTATCCCCCAGACCGATGTAGCGGTAGCGTGCGTGTGAGCACCAGCCAGTGTTTCCACTAAGGGATTTCTTCTTTTTTTAGGGAAAAATGGTTATAGGTTTCTTGAGCGCTAGATAATTTTACCAGTACTTTTGGCAAATATCTTTTTTTGCAGTGAGAGGAAATAGGTATATTTTCTGTAGAAGTGATTGTGTATAAATAAGTTTCGTTATAGGAAATTAGTCTTTTAGTTTTATAAATATGGTATATTATAAGACTTATAATATACCATATAATACTTAGTATGGTTTAGGACTATTATATTTATATTAATATATATATTTTATTTTGACAGACTGGGATTTAAGCGCAGGCCACACCGCCACCTAGCGGGCGGGTGGGCGAACATCGTTTCATCGTTTTACATACTTCGGTTCACACCGCGAGCTACTATACTTCGAGTAGTTTGTATAGTTTCCTTCGTTCGCTTCGCCCACGCCCGCCCGCTAGCTGGCGGTGTGGCCTGCGCTTTAGAGAATTTTGGAGAAAAAATTAACTTGAGTTGGTAGCCCTATTGTTTAAAGTAGCCTAGTAGGCAGCAGCACCCAATGTATTACTTAAGGGGATTCCCTCGTAATGAATGTAATTCGAGCAGAGAGCGGGGTGGTGGCCCAGTGGTTCGAACCCACAACCTACGACTCGTAAGGCCTGTTGCCTTACGAGTCTTAGGTTGTGGGTTCGAACCCAAGCAGGCGATTTACTTTGTGTAAATAATTTCTACAAAAAAAAAAACACAAAACTTTTTTACCATCGACACCATACCTACGTTATATATCAGTGTCTCCAGTAAAAAAGGGCACAACTCAAATTCGTCACTTTTCAGGAGAGGCAAAAAACAACACTTTTAATGTTTTTTAGTATTTCGCAATTAAAATCATAACTGCTTTCGAATTAGTATTGTAGATAAAAAATTGCTCTTTCATTTAATAGTAATCACTTCCACATTCAGTCACTCCTACTATATTTTTTTTTAGTTTTTCTTGAGTTGTTCCCTTGTTAACGAAGTGTTAAGGGAATAACGTTAATTATACTAGTCAGGTTGGTCGTATCTAAAGTAATATTGCGAGTTATTCCCTTATTTTATAAATGCCTAAGGGCCTATATCACGATGTCCGAATACCCACTACTTACCGAATAAATTCAAAAATGGAACAGAATTTGTATGAAATTATCTACCAAGTAAGTTAATAGGAACTTAATCGTAGGTGGTGAAACAGGCGCTAAGACAAATATAGTAACGACTTATTTCCTTCTGCTATCGATCGAACAAAAAATCTATAATTAAAACAATAGTCTAGAAAATCTTTTATTTAAATATTTATTAAATCTAAACTTTAAATAAAACACCTAACAGTAAAAGAGATTGTAAAAATGAAAAAGGATGAAAGTAAGAAAAGTGCCTATAACAGGAAGTTCTCTGATAACTACAGGGCCAATGTGTTAAGCTGTTCTGGAAACAGATAAGATTGGCTCATGGAGTGACAGGACCATCGAGAAGGATTATTATAAGAGCAGAAGATGGATGTTTACTAAACGAAGAATGAAAGGTCTTGGAACACTAGAAGGGATACTTTGGAAGTTTATTCAGTTGTCAAGATAGTGTGCAAGGAGTGGGTAACTGGACAGAAGCAAGTTTTGAAGACTGTAGCTCAGATGCACGTGATGGAAATGAAATAGAAATAGATGAGATTGTAAGAGTGTTGAAAGGAATGAAAATTGGGAAGCTCAGGGAATGGCAGAGTGTCTGCTGAAATACTGAAGGCATGTGACGGGGTGGGAGCAAGCCTGTTGTGACGACCAGGCTGTAATCGTACCACTTTATAAGGGAAAAGACTCTCAGCAGCAGTCCAAAAACTGTCACGGCATTAGTCTTTTGAGTGTTGTCAGCAGACTCTATGCGAAGGTTTTAATAAATAGAGTGATTAGAGCGATAGATGAGAAAATATTGGATGTGCAGGCGGGATTTAGATAGAAAATGGGCTGTATGGATCAGATCTCTTTAAGGTGCATAGGCGAAAAACATCTGACAAAGAACAAGAAAGTCTAGTGTGTTTTCTTTGGCTTGGAGAAGGCCTATTACATGGTGTGGAGGGAAGAACTGTGGTCAACACTATCCGTGTACGTTGTGGACTGGCGCTTGGTACGGGCACTTTAAATATTTCCACAAGGATACCAATGCTTGTGTTAAATGGGGTATGCTTAGACTGGTTTTGCATCTCAAGAGGTGTTACGCAGGGCTGTCACGTCACGTCACCATGTTCAACATGCACACGGATAGTTTTTTGCTAAATTTGAAAGGGGGTGAGTGCGGATTGAGCATGAATGAGTTGCCTGTCAAATACCTTCTCTACGCAGATGATCAAGTTCTACTTACATCGTGAGCTGAACAGTTGCAAGACATGGTGACTGTGATGGATGAAGCATATAATTTGAAAGAGATGAATATAAATGTGAATAAGACGAAGCTTATGGTATTTGAAAGAGAAGAAGATGTATCGATGTGTGATGTAAACATAAATGATAAGAGTATGGAGAAAGTAAGTGTAATAATGTATTTGGAGAGTCAGTTTACAAGGGATGGAAAGATTGAACAAGATGTGGAAAGCAAAGTAAATGCGGGAAATAAAGTGAATAGTAGTAGTGGTAGTAGTAGTGTACCTATACATGCGATTGTGATCAACCAGTCGATGCCCAAAAGGTCTCGACTAGCTGTTCACAATGGGGTGCTGGAGTGCTGGTGCCTATGTATGAAGTGAATATTGGGTGTGGCAGAAGAAGTATGAAAGTAGAATAAATGCTGTGGAAATGCGTTCCTTGCAAAGCATGTGTGGCATGACTATGAATGATAGGCTGTAAAATGGTGTGATAAGGCAACGGTGCGGTTTAAAAGACGATGTAGTGACAAAAATTGAAAAGAGTATGCTTAGATGGTCATGTTGAGAGGATGAATGAAAGGCGAGTAACAAAAGGTATTTACAAAGCAGATGTGACTGGAAATACCGGGAGGGGACGCCCTAGAAGGACACATAGTGACCTAATTGGTGATGTTCTTCAGAATGCTCAGGTACTCGTAACTCGTGCGTGTATGACCAGATGTATGAACGTAAACGAAACAAAAGGAGTATGTAAAGCTAAGTGAGTTTATATATGTATATACATAATGTTTAAATAAAACATTTCAATTGTCCTCGCTGTCCTCTTTATTGCCCGGTACAAAACTTAAGTCAGGATCGTCTTCTGCTCTTTGCTGTTCTGAAGTCAGCAAATTCTTATAGAAATAAAGATATTCTGTGTATATAGATGGTAGAAGTCTCATTATATATTTGAATACTAGCTTAATGATGTTATATCACTTTTAAAAGCTTGAAAATTAATACGCGTAACACTAATTTAATTATTACAAAAGAAATTATCAAATTACAAATTAAGGAATAAAACGACTTATTTCTAAAAACAGTACACCACACGCTAATCCACCAATAGCGATAAAGTATTTAATGGGGATATACCGCTTGAGACTTCCTAAAGCAAACGCAACAAATGCACTTGTTCCCTTTCAAACATGCTTGCCAAAGGGATTATCTACATTTATTTCTTACTATATTTAAAAAACTTTGGAACTACATGAGTTGTGTCTTTTTGTAATTAAGTTAACTGTATTTATGCCTTTTAGTTCGATTGTGTTTTGGGGTTTCTTGCAGTTATGTCTATTAAGCAGTGAAATTTACTTGATATCTATAGATGTGCCTTTAGACGCAGTCGAGTTATGCCTTTGATATATTACAAAAAAGTATGTTAGGATGCAGCTAGAGTTATGTCCTTTTGATATGTTATGTAACAGAACACGTAGATTACAATGGTGCTATAAAAACAAAAGGGCATAACTCGACTTATGCCGTTTTTGACTGGAGGCACTGATATGTTAAGGGAGGTATACTAGAGACTCTGACTACACTTTTTTTTTTTATTATTCCTGACCTATTTTTCTATGATTGGATTCGATTTTCAGACCACTTTGCACCGGCGCGGGGCGGTCACCTAGTCACGCCCTACCTATCCTGTAAATGTTTGTGGCTGTCTTGCAGGTTGATAGCATTATGCTGAGCGATGGCCGTTTGGCGTGAATGTGCATATTATGTCCTTCCCCCGCGCCCCCCCCCCCCCCCCAACTTCTTTTTCTCTTATGGTTTTTCTTATTATATACTTACTTATGTATTTTCTTTCTTTTATCCTAATGCCGCTACTTTACCTACCTAATACGAGTTTACCTCAGAACAATCAGGCACGCCGACTATGGTCACAATGATTGCCGTGCCCGTATCCACATACCAATTTTTTTTAATTATAAAATAATGCGAAAGTGAGTTTGTCTGTTTGTTACGCTTTCACGCTAAAACTGCTGAAAAGATTTGGATGAGATTTCGCACATGGGTAGATCTGGATTAGGACATACGAGTATAATACTTTTTATCCCGATATTCCCACGGGATCGAGACTTATGCGGGTGAAACCGCGGGGCGCAGCTAGTCGGTAATAAAGGCTAAGTACTGGGTGGTCAAATAAAGAGACATTTCATATCTTCTTTTCCTCTTTGGGGACGTATGGTGAAGGTATTCTTCCTGTCCCCCTTTACGCGTACTGGAGGTGAAGTGTGGCAGTGAAACTCCAACTTGCAGTAAATAATGATGTATTCGTCACACACGTATTATAGTCTAATGACAGTGTATCTAACACTGTCGATACATATTATATAACTAACTAAACTAGTAGGGACTAAAATATAAACTAATGAAGTAATGACTTAAAATCTAGTCTGTGTCCCGCGACGGTTGACGAGTCGGCTAGCGTTAGCGACGCCACTTGAAAGGAGACGCCTAGGGTAACGCCCCGCATCGTGGCTTAGTGTTGCAACTTACTAACTTACAAAATAGATAATACAGGCGACGCCACGTATACTAATGTGCGTTCACAATTGCACATACGTGACGCCACACCTCCATTTTTTTTTCGAAGTGTATAGAGTGCCGCGAGTTTCTTGTGGCACTCTAGTGTCACTGCCTCGGCCCGGCTAGGGTGCCGAGAGCGTTGCATTGTCACTGTCACTTGTTATTTAGGTTAGGTTAGAACTGTGACCACACAACGCACGAGCCGAGCGAGCGTAGCGAGCGGTGCCGCGGTAGCGGCCGGCGAAGTGCCAGGGTCCGTTTAGGCACAAGAGAATGTAATGTTTTGGGAATGTGGTGTTTTACAGCGATCTAACCTCGACAATCAAACAAAATACCAAGTGACGTGACTTAGTGACAGTGACAATGACAATCCAATGCTTGCGGCACTTGAGCCGGGCCGAGGCGGTGTTACTAGGGTCACGGTAGACGGTAGAATAACTAAGCCATATCTTAGAAATAAGTGCCTACAGCCGCGCGGTACGTAAACATGCGATAGGGCTGCCCGCCTCCAGTATTTTAATTACATTTGCCTACTTTGTGTTTCCATTTAGTTTTGTGATTGTAAATACAAACGTTTTACCTGAAATAAAACGTAAATTAAATTACTTACCTAAATTTGAAGCCTAATAATACATGAGAGAGAGGCCATCGTTCTGTCCCTTTCTCGTATCCGTTCTCCCTCCTTGTGGCGTACTATCGCCTTCTCTGTCTCTCCTCCCACCACCACTAGCAGTTGCAAACGTCGGTTTGCTTTTGGATTTGCCTCATTGAAGTCGTTGTAGAACCAGGCAGAATTTAAGTTATTAGGCTTCAAATTTAGGTAAGTAATTTAATTTACGTTTTATTTCAGGTAAAACGTTTGTATTAAATAACTTGACCGTAAATTTGAAGCCTAATAATACATGAGAGACGTGTTTGTTATCGCCTGGTGGTGGTGGAGACGTCAATGTGACTATTAGATTGGAGATTTAGATCACACAACAATGAAAAGGAATGGTCCCATAGTCAAAAGATTTACATTATGCTATAAACGCACAGGCGGGTGATAGAAATATAATTATAGTATACTTGTAACTAAAGGTACCTATGTTGTTACAGAGGTGCTAAAAATAAAAAATATAGAGGTTTACAAAATGAAGTAGTTTTATTTTCAGAATAAAAACAAAAAGTAAGTAGCTACTTATACTTTATAACAAATCATAGAAAACATTTTGAGTAATGATTATTGAATCACACTGCATTAAACAAATTAGAAACAGAGTTTTGAGCTACAGTTTTCTTTACTTCTTTACAGTAAAATCGCCTAAATGTATTTTCTGATCTCCAATTGCCTCTGGAGAGAATTTTATCAACTGAGCAGTTCTCAATCCAACTTTTTGAAGCTACAGCAGACCTAAAACTTCCAGCTGGAGCTTGAATCCCAGCATCCTTTAATACTTTTTTAACCCAGTTAGCTATAACACAACTTGAAGCAGGTCGAGCTTTACCATACGTAGTAACAAATAAATTATCACATTTAGCTTCGCTTCTCCTGTTCTTTCCGACTGAAATCAACTTTAAAATCCAATGTACTGGATCTAAGCATTTATTGTCTTTATTGATCATTAACTTCCAACCTGATTGACGATAAATTGCGGAATCAGTTTTTGAGCCGAATATTGGCCAAAGGATAACATAATCATTAGTAATTTCGCAATTATTCGAATTTATGCTCAAGAGGGTCAGGTCATGGACCCTACGACCAGAACACAGTAATAAGAGGCATGCTGTGTGTTTCGATACTTCATAAACTTTATCTATATCAGGATTCTGTTGACATAGTAAAGATATAACTTGATTAACATCCCAAACTGGGGTCTTTGAAGGTTTTGGAATAGCTAGAGCTATAGACTTTAATATTCGCTTGACCAAAGGATGCCCACTTAGCCGTTCTGATGACTCTGGACAACATAAAGTTGAAACTACGGCTTTATGGACAAGTATAGTGTTGTAAGAGAGCCCATCATTTTGGTAAAGATCAGCTAAAAATCTAGCAAGCGCCGAACCGGTTGGCTCGCTTACAGAAATGTGATTAAGCTTAGCCCATTTTATCCATCGAACCCAGGCTGGATTATATCAGTGCCTCCAGTCAAAAACGGCATAAGTCGAGTTATGCCCTTTTGTTTTTATAGCACCATTGTAATCTACGTGTTCTGTTACATAACATATCAAAAGGACATAACTCTAGCTGCATCCTAACATACTTTTTTGTAATATATCAAAGGCATAACTCGACTGCGTCTAAAGGCACATCTCTAGATATCAAGTAAATTTCACTGCTTAATAGACATAACTACAAGAAACCCCAAAACACAATCGAACTAAAAGGCATAAATACAGTTAACTTAATTACAAAAAGACACAACTCATGTAGTTCCAAAGTTTTTTAAATATAGTAAGAAATAAATGTAGATAATCCATTTGGTAAGCATGTTTGAAAGGGAACAACTGCATTTGTTGCGTTTGCTTCAGGAAGTCTCAAGCGGTATATCCCCACTAAACACTTTATCGCTATTGGTGGATTAGCGTGTGGTGTACTGTTTTTAGAAATAAGTCGTTTTATTCCTTAATTTGTAATTTGCTCATTTATTTTGCAATAAGTAAATCAGTGTTACGCGTATTAATTTTCAAGCTTTTAAAAGTGATATAACATCATTAAGCTAGTATTCAAATATATAATGACACTTCTACCATCTGTATACACAGAATATCTCGATTTCTATAAGAATTTGCTGACTTCAGAACCGCAAAGAGCAGAAGACGATCCTGACTTAAGTTTTGTACCGGGCAATGAAGAGAACAGCGAGGACAATTGAAATTATTTAATTAAACATATGTGTATACATATATAAACTTACTTAACTTTACATACTCCTTTTGTTTCGTTTACTTTCATACATCTGGTCATACACGCACGAGTTACGTGTACCTGAGCATTCTGAAGAACATCACCAATTAGGTCACTATGTGTCCTTCTAGGGCGTCCCCTCCCGGTATTTCCACTCACATCTGCTTTGTAAATACCTTTTGTTACTCGCCTTTCATTCATCCTCTCAACATGACCAAACCATCTAAGCATACTCTTTTCAATTTTGGTCACTACATCTTCTTTTAAACCGCACCGTTGCCTTATCACACCATTTTACAGCCTATCATTCATAGTCACGCCACACATGCTTTGCAAGGAACGCATTTCCACAGCATTTATTCTACTTTCATGCTTATTCTGCCACACCCAACATTCACTTCATACATAAACGTAGGCACCAGCACTCCAGCACCCCATTGTGAACAGCTAGTCGACCCCTTTTGGGCATCGACTGGTTGAACACAATTGCATGTATACACTACTACTACCACTACTACTATTCACTTTATTTCCCGCATTTACTTTCCTTTCCACATCTTCATCATTCCACTTTCCATCCCTTGTAAACTGACTCTCCAAAATACATTATTACACTTACTTTCTCCATACTCTTATCATTTATGTTTACTTCACACACCGATACATCTTCTTCTCTTTCAAATACCATAAGCTTCGTCTTATTCAATGTGAATAAGTTCTGAATAATAATATATTCATCCCTTTCAAATTATATGCTTCATCCATCACAGTCACCATGTCTTGCAACCGTTCAGCTTACGATGCAATTAGAACTTGATCATCTGCGTAGAGAAGGTATTTGACAGGCAACTCATTCATGCTCAATCCGCACTCACCCCCTTTCAAATTTAGCAAAAAGCTATGCGTGTTCATGTTGAACATCCACAGTGACGTGACAGCCCTGCCTAACACCCCTTGAGATGCAAAACCAGTCTGTGCATACCCCATTTATCATAACACAAGCATTGGTATCCTTGTGGAAATATTAAAGTGCCCGTACCAAGCGCCAGTCCATACCGTACACGGATAGTGTTGACCACAGTTCTTCCCTCCACAAGTCCACACCATGTAATAGGCCTTCTCTAAGCCAAAGAAAACACACTAGACTTTCTTGTTCTTTGTCAGAGGTTTTTCGCCTATGCACCTTAAAGAGATCTGATCCATACAGTCCAATTTCTATCTAAATCTCGCCTGCACACCCAATATTTTGTCATCTATCGCTCTTATTACTCTATTTATTAAAACCTCGCATAGAGTCTGCGGACAACACTCAAAAGACTAATGCCGTGACAGTTTTTGGACTGCTGCTGAGAGTATTTTCCTTTATAAAGTGGTACGATTACAGCCTTGCACCAAAAAAACCACCTTGCATCCGGCGCACGGCCATTTTTCCAATACATATTAAAGATCCGTCACAACAGGCTTACTCCCACGCCGTCACCTGCCTTCAGTATTTCAGCAGACACTCTGCCATTCCTTGAGCTTCCCAATTTTCATTCCTTTCAACACTCTAACAATCTCATCTATTTTTATTTAATTTCCATCACGTGCATCTGAGCTAGAGTGTTCAAAACTTGCTTCTGTCCAGTTACCCACTCCTTGCATATCCTGACAACTGAATAAACTTCCAAAGTATCCCTTCTAGTGTCCAAGACCTTTCATTCTTCGTTTAGTAAACATCCATCTTCTTCTCTTATAATAATCCTTCTCGATGGTCCTGTCACTCCTTGACTCAATCTTATCTGTTTCCAGAACAGCTTAACACATTGGCCCTGTAGTTATCAGAGAATTTCCTGTTATTTATTTATTTATTTTTATTTTATTAAGGTTAACCAACAATTGTTTACACCAGTACATTAGCAGTGTATTATTTATAATGGGATACAATTGCAGGTGCAACAATTAATTATAAGTTAACACCGCTAGCACAAAAAACAGTGGTAAAACCATAAATTTTTAAATTACGACAAATTCATAAAAGTGAAGATTAAATTAATAAATTAGATCATAAACGGATAAGCAAAATACAAATTGAATAATAATTAATATTAAAATTAGATTATAAATTAGACAAAAATTAAATAAATTAAGTACATTGACCATATACGAAGAAATTCAAATAACAACAATAACAAATACTGACAAATACTGACTGTGGTAGGTAAAAAACACAAAAATATCCAACTCCTTATGAAAACAAGAAAAATCATTCAGACGTAACCATAAATAAAAATTAAAAAAAAGAAGAACAATGGAAACAAAAATAGACAACCGAATTCAATAAACAGAGTTAATAAATTAATAAATCAATCAAATGATACAATTATAATTAAACTAACAATTGCTTATAGATTGCTTATAGATTTGAGTATCGATTAAATAAAATTACTGTACAAATAAAAATAAAGATAATAAAAAACAAAAAAACAAAATGTAAACAGCAATATCCTTACAGGTGTGTCGCATGATTGTTTAATAAAATTACCTTGTGAACCGCACTTACACTGGTGCAGTGTATGTCTGAAGCCGCCCTCCGACGGTGCGCCATATCGCGGACGCACGCGCACGACGCACCGTGGGAAACCTAGCGTGCGTGGTAGCGCAGACGCGCGTTGTACGCGTGCGTGGCGGTGCGTCCTCGTGCGGGCTGGTGCGCGTCCGCGATATGGCGCACCGTGGGAGTTGGCTTTAACAAGTCACTACAGCTATTGAGGATCCTGCATAACCTAGAAATTGGAGAGTTTGCACCGAGTACAGACCTTCGATATGGCGGGCATAGAGGCGTAATGCTTTTCCTAGGATATCTAGAAGGCGCCCGAAATCTAATTAGGTTTAGTAAATCGGGACAGTCAATTTTGTTATGCAACAGTTTAAATAAAAATATAACATCTGCGACATCTCTGCGTGCTGATAAGGTTCGCACTTTGAAATGTTGCAGACGGGAATTGTATGAGGGAAATGACTTGTGTTTCCTTTCACAAAAAGCTAGATGCCACATAAAGCGCTTTTGTACACGCTCGATCCTCAGAATATGGGTGGCAAAGTGAGGCCTCCATACAACGCTGCAATACAGTGTTGCCGCTGATCATTTGTAGGGTTACCGTACGCAAGAGATGAAATTACCGTATTGAAACAAAAATTGCCGTACATTTTTTAATTTTATTATTTACATGAATAACACAAAATTAAAAGGGAATTCCCCTAATGGTTGACGACAAGTTGTCGTCAATTACCTCATTCTTAACTCTGTGTTGATAGCTGTAAGCCGCCCAAAGATAATAAAATAAAATAAAATACCAAAGACAATACAATAATGAAAAGTTGCGTTCATTTTTACGCAAACGATAATTACGTTTCATTTACAATTTATTTAATTTTGTTTGAATTTGAAGTAAATCTTACTGCATTTCGTAATTATAGTAGCTAGTGGTATAACCAATGCCTCTTTAAGCTCTGATTTCCTGATTGCCGTATTTTAGCGTACGGCAATAACCACTCTGCCGTATACCGTACAATTCGTCTTAAAAGAGTCTGATTGCCGTACGAAACGGCAATTGCCGTACAAACGGCAACACTGCTGCAATATTCCAAAATACTTCGCGCGAGACTGTTGTATAACATTATTTTCGTGCTAGTTTTCCGAAAACCTCTAGTGATTCGAATTATGAATCCTACCATTTTGGATGCTCTCTTAATTATACATTCGATGTGGGGTACAAAGCTTACTTTTCTATCGAAGAGTACTCCTAAGTCCCTTATAACTTCTACCTCCTGAACTTGTCCTGGTTTATAAAGTACTCAGTTTCAATGTAGTTAATGTTCCGTGTATATTTTGTATGGTAACATTTTTTCGAGTTCAGTTGCATTTTATTATTGCGACACCATTCGATAACTTGGTTAACGTCGCGTTGCAGGAGCTCACTATCTTTTGATGATTTAATTTCACGTGCCAATTTTAAATCGTCGGCATACATAAAAGGCTCGGAAAACTGTAGACACAAGGGAAGGTCGTTTATGAAAATAACAAAAAGTATTGGTGCCAAATGTGATCCCTGCGGAGCGCCAGAGGTGATAATTCGTGTTGTAGACTGATAACCGTTAACAACGACATAGAACTCGCGTCCAGAAAGATACGATTTGAACCACTTCAGCAAAGATCCAGCTATACCGTATGCCTCAAGCTTTTTTATTAGGATAGAATGGGGCATTTTGTCAAAAGCTTTACTGAAGTCGGTGTAAATAACATCCAATTGTTTGCCCTCGTCAATAGTCTGAATTAGGGACTCAGTAAAAGCTACTAAGTTCGTAGCTGTAGATCTTGAAGCTACGAACCCGTGCTGACAGTTGCTCACATACATTTTAAAATGTTGTTGGACATGAGGGCAAACAAAAGATTCAAAGATCTTAGCGAAAGTAGAAAGAATTGAGATGGGCCTGTAGTTATTAATGGAGTCTTTCTTATCCGACTTGTGTACTGGAACTACCTTAGCCTTTCTCCATTCTGACGGAAATGTTCCTGTGGCCAGGGACGTATTGTAGATGATTAATAGAGGGGATACCAGAACTAATGCACAATTATAAATAAATACCGGTGGAATGCCATCGGGACCAGATCCTTTTCTGATGTCAACTGATTTCAGTTTCTTAAGTAGACATTCGCGTTCTATTTCTAGGGAAGTCAAGCCCTGACTGTTATTATAAGTTGCTTGAAGAAAACTGTTATAGGCACTTTTCTTCCTTTTCATCCTTTTTCATTTTTACAATCTCTTTTACTGTTAGATGTTTTATTTAAAGTGTAGACTTAATAAATAAATAAAAGATTTTCTAGCCTATTGTTTAATTATAAATTTTTTGTTTGATCGATAGCAGAAGGAAATAAGTCGTTACTATATTTGTCTTAGAGCCTGTTTCACCACCTACGATTAAGTTCCTATTAACTTACTTGGCAGATAATTTTATACAAATTCTGTTCCATTTTTGAATTTATTCGGTAAGTAGTGGCTATTCGGACATCGTGAAATAGGCCCTTAGGCATTTATAAAATAAGGGAATAACTCGCAATATTACTTTAAATACGACCAACCTGACTAGTATAAGTAACGTTATTCCCTTAACACTTCGTTAACAAGGGAACAACTCGAGAAAAACAAAAAAAAAATATAGTAGGAGTGACTGAATGTGGAAGTGATTACTATTAAATGAAAGGGCAATTTTTTATCTACAATACAAATTCGAAAGAAGTTATGATTTTAATTGCGAAATACTAAAAAACATTAAAAGTGTTGTTTTTTGCCTCTCCTGAAAAGTGACGAATTTGAGTTGTGCCCTTTTTTACTGGAGACACTGATATGTTCTTATAGTAGACGATCGCCAGCTTTTCATGAGAAGATGCTTTTGTTGAGTTGTCCAGTCACTCAGTTTTTCGTTCCACCCCCACATCTCCAAACCTCCAACGTCATTTCGTTGGCCTTGTGAGGGGGTTTGTTGGTTGAAGTGTCTACTAGCACTTTGCACAGGTTCCTGATCGTCCAAGGGCGGTCTGTTGCCCGATTCTTCAGGTCCGGTCTCCAAAAGACTTGGTCCCATTTCGGGGCCACTATCAGAAATATTCCTCGACATTTGTTCAGATGGATCAGCACTTTGGGTATCAAGAATGGTGGCGGGAAAATCCATGCCAATGGGTAGTCCCAAATCTGGCTGAAAGCATCTTGAAACTCGGCTTGTTGGTCCCGATGATCTAGAGTGCAGTACCTGGGGACTACATGGGCTCGCTGAGACGCGAACAAATCTATCACCGGGGCTCCCCATTGAGTAAATATTAGGCGCGTTACTTGGGGGAGTAAGTGCCACTCTGGTAGTCTCTGCAGTCGAGATAGTCTGTCCGCTTCTACGTTGTATACGCCCGGAATGTGGTAAATGGTGAAGTGAATCTGGTAAGAATCCACGAGCTGCAAAATCTGGTATGTCAGGTCTATAAGCGCTAGAGATTTTGTTCCGCCTTCGTTCCTTAGATACGATACCGCGGTCCTGTTGTCGCACTGAACGTGTAGAATGGCTTTGTACAGGTTCTGACCACAATGTTGAATCGTTTTTAGGATCGCAAGCATCTCCTTTTGGTTGCAATGAAGAAGTTTTTCTTCTGCTTTCCAAGTGCCGGACACATAGATGTTGTTTATGTAAGCACCCCAGGCATTGTCTGATGCATCGGTGACAATGTAGTGTGTTGGATGTGAGACATGGATAGGAGACGAGGTCTCGAGATAATTTTGCCACCACTGTAAGTCCCTGAGGGCAGCCTCGGGCAGTGAATTTTTTGTAGTAGGTTTCAGGTGTAACATGCTGATGCATAGCCTTTGAAGTTGACGAAAATTTATCCTTCCTCGAGGTACAACAAAGCTTGAAAAGTTCATCATTCCTATGATGCTTTGTAATTCCTTTAGGCATGCTTTTTGCTTGTTGACCAAGTGAGAAATCATGGTTTTCATTTTCAGGCACTTTTTTGTCGGAAGTGATTTTGTGTTGTTCCATGGATCCCATAATATGCCCAGATACTCTATTGCTTGCCTTGGCTGTAAGATAGACTTTTCGCAATTTATCATCCATCCTAAATATTTTAGGATTTTCACTGTGGTTTTCACATGACTCACCAGTGTACCGTAATTTTGATCGACTAGCAGGTAGTCGTCTAAATAAATTACGACACGTATACCGCGGTCTCGAAGAGTCTGGGCAATCCAATTGCTCAAAGAGGCAAATGTTTTCGGTGCTGAACTGAGCCCGAAGGGAAGGCAGTTCATTTGAAGCAATTGGCCTTGGTAAACTAGCCGTAAGAATCTCCTGTGAGCCTCTGTGACCGGTAGATGGAAATATGCTTGGGATAGGTCTATTTTCACCATCCAATCGTTTGGTTGGAGGAAGTCTGGGATTCTGAAAATATTGATCAGCCGGAAGGTTGAGGCGTTGACGTATCGGTTCAGGGCTTTGAGATTGAAAATTGGTCTGAAATACCCGTCTCCTTTGGGCACCAGAAACATTGGCGAAATGAAACTTTGAGTCAGTGGCATGACTGTAAGCACCTCTTCTGATATCATTTTGTGAATAATCTGGTCCATTTCTGAGGAATGAGGCGTCGACTGTACTGAATTTTGTAGATTGGGCATATGAAGTGGAGGCCTTCGTACAAACGGAATTCGGTAGCCGGATATTATTTTTAATATGTAATCTGGTGCGCCCATTTTCTTCCACCGGTCGTGATAAAATCGCAGTTGACCGGCGCGAAACGAAGTCGTTGAGTCAGAATCTGCGTAAATTTCCTCTCCTATCCCGGTGGGATGAGGGAGAGGCTTTGCGTTTGGTATTTGAATCCTCATTGGATCTGCGGTAATTCGATTGCTTACCGCCCCGGCCCCGAAAGGGCTTACCGCTGTTATAGAAAGGTGTATTATTAGCTCTTGAAGAGGTATGCCCCATATGTTTATAGGTCACCTTTCTCTGACTAGGAAGTGATAACTTTCGCTGAGTCATGGATGTGCTTGGATCGGTCTGCGGTGCAGAAGCGCGATCCTTGTCACGAGGCCAGAAAACTTTATTCACGCCTCCAGCTTTTTCTAACGTAGAAGTAAGTTGCTCAGCTCCGAAAAGATTGTGACACGACGGTGGAATTTTTCTCAATAAACTCTTATGCAGGGGATCCTTTACAGTAGCCAAAATAGTTTCCCTTCGCTGCTGAATACATTCAGCGCGGTGTCCACAAATCATTTGTAACGTATCGCTAGAAATTCTAGCGTATTCACCATTTACAAAAATATCCGTAATTTTTTCACTAATCGTGTCTGGGTTCAGATTATCTGTTTGCCTAGTCCAGCTTAAAAATGAGCGAAGCTCCGTTTGTAGCTGTTCTTTTTGCTTAATAAGTGCGAAAGACAACGACCCAAAAGCTTTTTCCATATTAATTAAAGAGCGCGAGGTGTCATAACGTTTCAACTCATCATTCACATCAAGTTCCGTGAAACCCGGGGTATGTCTATAATTTTTTTTGTACTTCGGAGTACCTCACATTTGTCCAATCGGGATCGTCTAAACGTTGAATATTTTTCAATATTTCTAAATACGCACTGGGTGTCTTTAAGATATCAGGATCTTTTATTTTTGTCCCTATTGACAATGAAATTTTCGGCCCTAATTCAGAATTATCCGGTTCATCTATAGATACATCATCGCAGTACAGCTGGCGGCTCACATTATCATCTAAACAATCCTCACGATCATGTTCATATAATGACTCGCGATCAAGTTCACTAGCACGATACACAAAATTTTTCTTAAGATCGGCTACCTCTTCTAATAACTTTTCTAATTTACGGTCTCTTTGACTACGTTTGTTTCTTTTACGAGACCGACGAGAACGCTTAGGGTTTGGTGAACTATCAGAGCTACTAGAACTTGAACTAGAACTTGATGTTGTTGAGCTACACTCACGAACACGGCGTTTTCTTTTCCGAGATTGCACGTTACTATCTTTATTTATATCTTGAGTGCTCATATTTTGGCTTGGTAAGATATTTTGATCACTCATTGTTATAATTCATACGCTGAAATACAATTAAAATAACTTTACGCAAATAAAAAAGAGAATAGTTATAAAAGGAGGGTACCTAGATAATATAATATTCGATATTATACAAAAACGAACGGTAACACCGTTAAGAGTACACAAAAAACTGAATAGAAGTACAGATGTTGTACAAAGTATTCGATTTTTAAAATGATCTTTATGATTTTAAAGATTCAAAAATTATAGTTAAAAAATTTTCTTTACCTTAGTGTTGAAACTATAAATCGTAGAATAGTGTTATTAACTCTTGCAAATTTCACTTTAGCACTCTAAGATAGGTAAATGTTTTATGTTCTTTACCTTAGCTTTGCTTTATCCGGTGTTGTCAGGACAGGAACAACGACGTCAATGAGGCAAATCCAAAAGCAAACCGACGTTTGCAACTGCTAGTGGTGGTGGGAGGAGAGACAGAGAAGGCGATAGTACGCCACAAGGAGGGAGAACGGATACGAGAAAGGGACAGAACGATGGCCTCTCTCTCATGTATTATTAGGCTTCAAATTTACGGTCAAGTTATTTAATATACTTTTTTTATCTACACAAATAAATAAAATACTTTGTGAATTGAATAACAAAACAAAACATAAATGCCCGAGGTTTTAAAACAAGCGTACCTACCGTATTAATTCATGAACCTCCTATAACTACCTATTTCACTCGTGTTATCACTTTCCTTTACTCTATTCACTTTATTTATTAATCCAGACATCTTTTTTTCGGGAGATAAAAGGAAATACTTATCCATTAAAAATACACACAATATGTACCTACCTACCAGTAAGTAAAATTATTTTACTTACTGGTAGGTAGGTTTAGTTATTACTCTGAGTTAATTAGGTTAATTATTTAAAAAACAACATTTCCCGTAGATTAAGTGTCTTTAACTTTTTACAATCTGTATATTTTTTACTAAACTTTGACAACTGTCACTGTCATAACACTGACACTTGCTGCCACTGTGTGCTCCTCCTGTGCTCATTCACACTGTTATGCACACTGTGCTAGTGCGAGCTGTGCAAGTCAACTTATAAATTGTGTAATGTGTTCAGTGTTCTCTGTATTCTGTGCACAGTGCTGTGCTGTATAACGTACACTGATCAGTGGGGAGGAGAGTAAAACGAAAAAAGAGGAACTCTGACATGAAAACAAGATATTCCGGACATTATCAAGTATAACTTTTATCAAGTTTATCTAATAAGTTTAGCGAAGTGAAATGAATAATAATTATAAACAAGAGCTTGCAGTGTATTCGCTATGCTTTTCTGTATAAACTAATAGTTCATTATGTCTAGCAATTCTTTATTGTTTTCCATTAACAATGAAGGCAAAGTTTACGCCTTGTCAACAAGTGGGTCATGTTGGAGAGAATTCATGTATTTAGGCTTAGAATTCAAAACATTGTCTGCTGTTCCACATTTCCTTTGGGCTGTAGGAGGTGACCGACAAATCTATCTCCACGTCCATGGCCTGGAAATACCCATAAGAGTCAGAGAAGAATCCTACGAAAACGAAAGGTGGTTACCACTTGAGGGCTTTAGTGGAAGATTATTACCCACAGACCGATATCATTTTTCTTCTCAAGATGGCACAAAGGACAGAGCAATTGATCGCATTAGGTTACCATCAATGGCCTGGCAATGGGAGGGTGATTGGCAACTTGAACTAACATTAGATGGTCAACCCTTGGATCATGATGGATGGACATATGCAGTAGACTTTCCAGCACAATTTGGACCCTCAAAACAGTGGAAGTCTTGTGTAAGAAGAAGAAAGTGGATAAGGTACAGAAAATTTAGTGCTATGAATTCATGGTGTGCAATTGCTCCTTTACACAAAGATCCAACACAGGAGCCATTCATAGATGTCAGCATTGGTGGTAATCAGATTCCATATGCTTCCCCTGGAACATTGTCAGTTTGGGCCATAACTGCTCATGGGCGCGTTATGTATAGGGCTGGTGTCAGTGCTACTTCTCCTGAAGGATTGAAATGGATTAACATAAGCATTCCTCCTAATTGTGATATTAAACAGATTTCTGTGGGACCTACTGGGTTAGTGTGGGCTCTTTTGTGGACAGGAAGGGCTATTATTAGAAAAGGCATAACCAAAGACTGTCCCACAGGTGAAGCTTGGATGGAAGTTAAATCTCCTAATGATACTAAATTAGTGTCGCTTTCTGTTGGATTTCATTCCATTTGGGCTGTGAGTTCTGATACAAAAGTTTGGTTTAGAAAAGGCATAGATGGAAATACAGCTGGAAATTCTGAAGTAGCTGCAATGGGAAGTGGATGGCTAGAAATCACAGGTCATATGAGCTATATTTCAGTTGGCATCAATGATCAAGTGTTTGCTATTGGGGATTCAGATAAGTCTATTTACTGGCGCAGTGGTATCACTCCCGCAGAGCAAACTGGCAAAAGATGGAGAATGGTTCAGGCAAATATGCAACTTAGCCGGACATCTAGCTCAGCAAGCGTTGTGTCTTCAGCATCCAATGCCAAACATCACAGTCTCAACATGCTCAATGAAACAACAACAGAGCTTAAATCCAATATAAATCTGCACAATTCCTGGGAAGAGTCACATTCAGCACCAATAGAACATACATTACCTGTGAAACCAAAAGAAGCTCGGCAAAAACGAAATGAACAAATAGACAATATTGATTATACAGGAAAAAGTTATGAAACAACATTAAAGAACCCAAGAGCATGGAGCCCTGTTAGAAGTGTTGGCTCTGTTGTGGGCATGGAAGCTCAGCCAGATAGTGACAGTAGTGTGTTCGATGTTGACTCAGGAATGTTTTTTGATGATGAGATAAGCCAAACTGCTTGGGGTACTTGTGAAACTACTTGGGCATTTGTAGAAGCTGGGGCTTGTTCAGTAGATGTAATGCAGGTGCCCCACTGGTTTACAGACTCCCATAACGCATTTAATATGGATCTAACAGCTAAATGGCGAATTCAGATTTTAGATTATCTAAAAACTAGAAACAATAATGTAACATTGGATCTATCTACTTATGGTCTAGCCGTGGAAGAAAAAGGTTGGACACGGAGCTGTGAGTCAAGACTAATAAATGCAAATCATTCCAGTGAAGACTGCATATTATCTTTATATTGGCATGACTTAGAAAATATAGGAACACTGTCTGTTTTTCAACCTGATGGTACTATAAAATTTATTTTGAACCTAGGTGAAGTCACCAGTGTTATAACATCATCAGAACCTGGAAGTCCCAGAATAACTTTGTCTGTTCCACGGCAAAACAAGAGTCCCATAAAAGTTCAGTTTATATCAGAAATGGAACAAGAAGAATGGTTTAATGTTTTAGTTGATATCACATCACAGATCAATGGAGTTACTGGTAAACCATCAGCCAACTCAGTGTGGGCAATTGCTAGTTCTGGAGATATACTAAATTGGGACCCCATGCCTGCAAAACTGAATACTGCAAATAATGGTAAATATATTAAGGAATTTCAAGTCTTTGGAAACGATATAGTATCTGGTTTTACAACACCTTTGCATAACAATTTTCCACCTGGGAGTACATTAAAAATCTTGGGCTGTTTAAATGACGAAATCAACAGATTTCATATTAATTTAGAAGGTCCAGAAATTAAGAAACAGAGACATAAAATTGAGACAGAAGTGACCGAAATACCTTTGCATTTCAATGTGAGATTTGAAGAGAGAGTTGTTGTGTGTAATTCAAAAATATTTGGTAGCTGGGGAGTTGAAGAAAGACATGAATTACCAATGTCTCCAGGGCAAGAGTTTTGTATAACAATTATTTGTGACATAAATGCTTTTAAGATACTGGTAAATGGTAAACTTTATTGCTTCTTTGAACATAGACTCAGTCCTAGAACTATTACATCAGTTGCTGTAAAGGGACCATTAAAACTTTATGCCATGGAATATTCTACAACAAATGCTATAATTGGATCAGAAGAAATGTATTGGCGGATTATAGGGGGCTACTTGCGGCGAGTTGAGTCTTGCCAGAATGGTATCGTTTGGGGAATATCTCACGATCACCGTGTTTGGGTCTATACAGGAGGATGGGGAGGAGGTATTCTCAAAGGTAGCCACCTATTTTATTTGACTGTACCTATATTTTATGAAACGGATAATATATAAAATAAAATTGTGTCATTTTAGGTATAGGGAGCAAAGAAGGCATTCATTCTATGACAGATACTCAAACTTACTGTGTCTACGAAAACCAGAGATGGAATCCTCTTTCTGGCTACACATCTACTGGCCTGCCTACTGATCGTTACATGTGGAGCGACATCACCGGAAAACACAAAAGAACTCGAGAACATACTAAACTTCTTAATCGTCATTGGCATTGGGTAACTTACAACTCATTTTGTTATAAACCTTGAAGTCATGTGTTCACTAAGGGACAATTAATATCTGACACGCGTCTCCATAGAGGCCGCGCGAAGTCGACCGACCCCCACGATTCGCAGCCCGGGATCTAGAACTTTTTTGAGGCGGGGCAAAATATGCCCCCTGCCGGCCTATCTATATCATTTTTGTTTCTTTTAAAGAAGACGGAATTTTGAAGTGAAAACTTCTGTAGGCGCGTTGAGCACTTTTTGGGTGAACAAAAATCATGGAACTCGCGTCATCGTCACCGAAGAAGCGTTGAACACTTTTTTGTTGACAGCGCACTAAACAGTTTTTTTTTAATCTTTTTGGATGGAGCTACAGCTTTCGTTCTTGTACTGACAGCAATCCACATAAATTCCTGACATTTTCGTTAGATGGCGTTACTTAGTTTTCACTTCTATCGGCAGTCCCAGATTGCCCCGTACGTTTTTTTGTAAATATAGGTACTAGTACATGTTGGATATTTATTTTATTTAGGCTAGGACCTAGGACAGGATAGAGAGAGTGAGAAATAAGTCGTGAGATTATAGCATATTAGAATGACCTACAATTTTACTCTTCGAGCTTTATTAACTTGATGTGCGGTCCAATTTTCGATTTGAATGCAAGAGCGAGCGAAACGAACGCAAAAATTTTAGCACTCTGCCTGAGATAAGTTAGATTTTCTTTTGCTTTAGGAGTTACTAGGCTGCAAGAGCGAGCGTAGTGACCTCGAAAATTTTGGCATAGAAAATGCGCTAAAACTGTGGTAAAAATTAAAGGAAATCGCAGCAGGCGTACCGTACATGCAGGCGTCCGGCGGTCGACGCGGGACGCCCACACCCCAACTACGCAACGTTAAACTTAAAAATTAGACCACATAAGCGCTCATCGAGTTCCTGGTAGAATTCAACTGCTTCGGCTCACAACCCGCTCACGCCATTTGACGACCTATATCTACACTAATCAGTGATTTCCTCAGTGCGCCACCCGCAGAGAAAGATTATAAGTGCTGCGTGTTTGTCCCCCCTCCTAGATCCGGGACTTCTTGGGAGAAAAGAATTTGGCGACGCGCGATGTCGCCTGATGACGTGTTATCATGTTATACCATAATTAATTTCAACAAACATCTGGTGTTTTCAGATATCCGAATGGATGATCGACTACAACACACCTGGCGGTGTTGATTCTGATGGATGGCAGTACGCAACCGATTTCCCAGCACCCTATCACGGGAAAAAAATATTTACTGATTGCGTCCGTCGACGAAGGTGGTACAGAAAAGCTCAAATTATTACAGAAGGTCCATGGATTCGGGCCGGAAGTACTGCATTGTTAGATATTTCTATATGGGTGAGATTTTAAATTATTATGTACTATAACAACTCTACCTACCCTTTCGTCTTTGGGGGAATTAGAAGCGTGATGTTTGTTTTATTAAAGACATTTTTTTGACCTTTATTGTCTGAGTCGCCAGGCCATTCATATTTTTTTACACGACTACGGCAAAGCAAAAAGGAGGGTTATGATATTGACCGGTATCTATGTACCTATGTATGTTCATCTGGTTCCTAATAACTTCTAAACTTGACAAATGAGGTAAAGTTGGAAGCGTCTTGGTCGTCCGCTGGTTATAGGCTATGTGCCACATTAAATTGAATAATATGTTGCCCTCTGGAGCACATAAAGCAAGGAACAAAAATATATTATGCCATTTTGGGTATCAAATGAAAGTGCTTAATTAGCACATTTCAAATATATATATATATATGACGGCGTCAGCGATGGCTGAGCGATAGCGCCATCATCATCTCGATTCGGTGGTACGGAATCCATAGTGCAAGCTTACAATAAAACACGATGTTACAGCAAATCAGTTTCAGAATAATTAACACAGTAGATACAACACTTTTAACGTTCACACACTATTTTCTAAGTCCGGGCAAACTGACAGTTTCGCGTAGGAGAAGTGTAGGTCTGTCTCCGTTCGAGCACTTCACAAGACTCTCGACTGACTCGTCTTGCCTTCACTTCCCTCACCACGACTCTGCCCACGTGCCGCCCCCACTAGCGAGCGCGTCACGCGATTTACCCTCGCCTTAGTACTACAATAATCAATTGAGAGACTATTAACGCTCAATTTTATAATCCACGACATATATATATTATAACCCTAAAATTATTTAAATAAAAATAAAAGTTATAAAAACTAAAACAACAAAAAGTCAACTAAAAAGGTTTATACAAGACACAGAGAGCCAATTTTTTATTTATTTTATTTCTATCTGTCTAGACTTCTTTGTGTATAAAGGATTGTCAAACCATTACTTAAAGTGTTACTTTACACTTAAGTAATGGTTTTTCAGACCACACACCGGTAATAGCCCCAATAAGTACCACCATAATTGAAGGCCAGTAAAAGATCGACTCTACACCAAAAAAACCGATTAGGATGCATTCATGCCAACATAGACGAAAACCTAAACTTGAAGGTAACACTTAAAACAAAGGATGATATTGAAAAATATGCAACAACTTTAACAAACCTAATACAAACAGCCGCGTGGAAATGTACCCCGGTTACCACATTAAAACAAGGTAGTAGGAACGTACCCAAGGATATTAAAAAAAACCTGAAGAAGAGAAGACTCAGACAGAATAGTGTGGCATTGTAGTCTAAATTTCCAAGATAAAAGGGCGTTTAATAAAGCAGCCGCTGACCTAAAACAGTACCTTAAATATATCGAAGAGGAAACCCTACAGAATAAGTTAGCCCAAACTTGAATCCCGAAGCTAAAAACGAATATTCACTCTGGAACACGGTAAAAAGTAGTAAGGTGGCTCCTCAGGTTGCACAACATCCCATCAAAAAGATTAACAACATTTGAGCTAGAACTGACAAAGAACGGGCGTTTGGACAATTCCTGCATGAAGTCTTCACTGCCCATGGCGGTGATGTAGAAACTGAAAAAGAAATACAAGACTATCTAGAAACTAAATCTGCAACTATGTCTCCCAATCAAAAACTTTTTAATAGAATAATTAGAACTGGACATGTTCCAATGATATGGAAAATAGCAGAGATAATCATGATTTCGAAGCCTGGAAAACCTCAGTAAATACAGTAAATACGTAATTTGTGTATTTCACAAAAAGATAATGCAATAGTTTTAAGATCCCGGAAGAATTTTCGTAAATCTACCTACTTTACCTATTTACCTACGTTTGAAATACATATCGAAGTACCTTTAATGCAATTAGAAATTAGTTTTACTTAGGTGGTACACATTGACAAATGTTATGTATTGAAAGATTTGATGCAACAACGGTCAGTTTGGATAATTCTAATACATGATTTAGTTACATTAGTTTTAGTGAAAATTCCTAAGATTTGTTAATTGCAAGTTTAGTTAAAAATAGCCTTTACACATCATTTTCAACTTACTGAAGATTTTGCCCGAAACCCGGGAAAAAAAAGTATTGTCGTAAGGAAGTCTCCACTTTCTGTCTCTGTTCTCCGAAGTTTAGGCAAATATATTGAGCCTATTCCGATCACTGATTATTATACACATAAACTTTCCGGAATAAATTCGCTAAACGATGGTGAAAACGTCATCAAAATCTGTTGCGTGGTTTAGAAGAACAACGCGGTCATACAGACACAAAAAGTGATTTTAATTTATAATAAGTATAGATATTTAAATGAAATTTATGTGGGTTGTAAAGGTGGTTACTATATGTTAATGTGGGTCCACACCGGCGCACGCGCACGAACAGTCCGGCATGGACACCTTTGGACATGTTCGCGACCCGTTAGCGAATGGTTTGTGTCACGCGTGCAAGAGACAGTCAAAACATTCGTGCTACCTCGGACGTGCTCAGTAGTTCGAGCGCGTGAGCTTCAATTACGCAGGTGTGAATAATTGCACGCGCACCGTTCGCAACATGCGCACGCGCGTAGAATCTGACGCATCCATAGCTATTCGAGGCGCCTAACGTGCACGGTTCCTGATCACGTGCTGGTGTGGACCCGCCTTTACACTCATAGACGTTTATGACCAGACTCAGATAATAACGGTCGTAATAAAAACATAATTATGTATGTATGTATGTATTTTTTATGGTGTACATAATAAAGAGTATTCTATCTTTTTACCCGATTATCCCAGAAGGAGGGTAATGTTTTTTTATCTAAGTTAAATAAATGTTTGCTTAACAGGCCAATGACGACGATGTATCAGTCTGGGCAGTTACATTGGCAGGTGACGCCATTTATCGAACCGGAGTTACAGTTACAGCACCAACGGTAGGAATTAAGCAATATTTTATAAGCGTACAAGCTGTGTGCGGATGGGTTTTCCCATCAACTTCTCTTATTCGGGAGCTTTCGAGGACGAGTTATCAAAAACCTGATACAACCAACGAAAAGCCTAAGTACCCACTTCCACCTTTCTAACTTAAAAAATAACGAACTCTTATACCACCCTATTTAACTCCTTGTAAGGTTTTGTTTTTCTGACTAGTGATGTGGAGTAGTAACATAATTTTTCCTTGAAGAAGCTACAGGACAGACGCAGCTGTTACTGCGACTGGCAATCGCAATAGCTTCAAGGTTTTTTTTTTTCCTCAAATCAGTCGGTCAGTTGGGAGGCCTAGAAAACACGTGGTTCCAATCAGATGGAGACCAAAACCATGCAGCACGAAACATAATCGCAACTTTGAGAGGAATGTTTCGGTAACAATAAATTCCAAGAAATGTTAACACCAAATTCACCAGATTAGACGGGATTTTTCAAAATCCTTCCTTAGTGCTCTTTTTCGTTAGACAAGGATCTGTTGAGCAAAATTTCATGCTTCTAGCCAGGGATTCCCAACCGGTGAGGCGCGTCCCCCTCCGGGGCATAGAGTGACCTATGGGGGGGGGGGGTGCGACGGCTCTAATAATAAACCATAGATTTTTTAAATTTTATGTTCAAGCTTTTGAAAAGGTTAAAAGGTTTCACAATATTGTAGGCGTAAGCCGACAAAGCAACTCCTTTTTCTTTATGAATGGTCAAAGGAAGAATGTACCGAATCCGAAATAGTACAACATTTTTCGACCTCGCATTGCTCGGTCTTACATTATGCATTCTCACAATTCTTGAGTTTTTCTGCAAAACTCGACAAAGTAACATCAATTTCTGTTTGAATGATCAAAAGAAAATCTAACCTATCCAAGGGGGTGCCAACATTTTCGACCTCACTTTCGCTTTACATTTTTATGCTTTTCTCTTATGTCGACAAAGTAACTCAAGAGCGGGGCGTAGTGATTTAAAAAGAAAATTAGCGAGGCGCGTATGTTAAAAGGTTGGGAACTCCTGCTAGACCCAACGGTTTAGGCTGTACGTTGTCTGTCAGTGAAAAGAACTTTACTAAGTAGAAGATATCACTTGCAGATGTTGCATTTTACAAACGTCTATTATCCCAATTGATACCAGAGGATTTAGTGTGAGTTTCATTTTACTGTCTCGATCAAACGCATCGACCGTTTGGTGCTCCGATTGGCAGCCGGCCGGCCTTCACCGGTGAAGGGCCAATCGGAACGCCAAACGCGCTCGATGCGTTTGATCGAGAAGGTTAAATGAAACTCGCACTAGGCCCTCTGATTACAATAACATAAGAGTCACGCTCACGCGTGAGTTGCATTGACTATAAGTACTACTTAGTATATCGCTTAGGTCCCAAACACAATTTTAGTAAACATTCTGTTTGTTCTTTCAGGGTGCGCATTGGGAACATGTTAACAACCCTCAATCACTCATAGCAATTAGCACATGCAATAATGTAGTTTGGGTAGTTGGCCGAAAAGGAGAACTCTATTACAGAGAAGACATTACTAGAGAGAATCCATCTGGAAGCAATTGGAAGTTGATAGAAACACCTAAATTTAGCCATCCCTATAACCACAAGTCTGGCGCGGGCGCTAAGGCAGTGTCATTAACCAAATTATCCGCATGGGTGTTACTCTTGAATGGTGCTGTTGCTGTTAGAACTGATATTTCTAGAAATCAGCAGGATGGTAAAGAATGGAAGCATTTAACAGGTAAATATTTAGTACTCTATAGTCAGAAAAACACACATCAGCGTAAAGCTCTTTCTGGCAGAGCACCTTGCTATCTGAATTTTGCTGACACAAAAAATAAAACCGGCCAAGTGCAAGTCGGAGTCGCACACGAAGAGCTCCGTACCACCGTACATCATTTAGCAAATAAATGAAAACACTAAACAAAGAACATTATTATTTAACATCAAAAAAAAATTAAATCGCAAAGATAAAGAATTTCATAATGAAACTGAATACTAAGTTATTTTTGTAGTAGCAGAAAATCACCCATCTATAAAAATCAATCAATCTTCCTAGCCTTTTCCCAACTATCTTGGGTCGGCTTCCAGTCTAACCGGATGTAGCTGAATACCAGTATTTTACATGGAGCGACTGCCTCTCTGACCTCCACAACCCAGTAACTGGGTAATACGATACCCCTTGGTAAGACTGGTGTCAGACTTTCGGGATTCTGACGACTCGACGTAACGACAGTCATCCACGAATGACAGGCGGGACCAACGGCTTAAGGTGGAACTAGTCGCGGGGTCGAACTCAATGGTGGGCATGGCCAAAAACCACGCTGTCTCACCTGGCATCGTGTCCGACAGAAATAGTATCAGTGATGAGCAGTTAGAAGCTGGTCTACATGGACAACGTATAGTTCGCACGCACAGAAACACCGTACCGACCAATTTTAGTAAAACGAACGCGTCAAAAATTACGAAAAGGCCTTTGGAAAAAAGGTTTTTCTGAAAAAAACCACTGCATAAATCAATTACAAATAAAGTTTATTGAAATCTTCGATAATTTTTCGGTGTCGGTACGGATTTTGTTTTCGAGATTTCACACTTCTTGTATTACTTATTTACGCCCAAAGTTGCGTTAAAATTAGCAAGAAAAACGAATCTTTGTTGGCTTATAACTTTTTAATGGCTTTTTATTTTACTATTCTGCTTCCGTACAGACAAAATTAATAATGAGACCTAACGATATCATATAAACTTTGAATGTACGATGTCAAATAGTGAAGTAAAACCCCTCCGAAGTTTGTATGGAAAAAATATCAAATTGTTTCACCTTAACGTGCTTTCCAAGGCACGGAGGATTTTCTGGAGCTAGAGCGGTAATGGTATAGGTTCGACATAAGACAGGCAATATTTCGCTTGAATTCGACCCTCATCGACCCGAAACACGCAGACTCAATGAGTCGTCTGACAGACACGCAGTTTTTTACGCTTGATTCAATGAGTCTGTCTATAATTTTGCATAAATAAGAGAACTAAAATCATGGAATAGGAGTGGTGCGTTTAAGCTCAAACGACAACAGCACGCGTAGCATGACTACCGTAGAAACAAGTTTTGTCGACGGAAAAATAGACGAAATGACAGATAAACAATCACAATCTGTCATTTTGTCTATTCTTCCGTAGACAAAACCCGTTTCTACGGTGGTCATGCTACGCGTGCAGGAAAGAGAAGCTCTAAGTAGCTTTGCACCTTTAAAGTATTTATTATTATATTTATAGTTTGATTAAATCAAACCTTAGTTTAGTTAGGGCCCCCCAGTCTTTTTTGCACTAGGGCCTCTGGCTGCCTCCCCCATATAGATCCAAAAAAAAATTGCCAAATACAAGACATTTTAATGTATAGAAACTAAATATCGTTAAATCCAATTTTGTTTACTTGGACGACTTTATTTGGTTTTTTAAAGTTCTATAATCCGCCGTCCGGGGAACGTAATTCATATCTATGTGGTAGGCAGAGTCATAATACCTATTAGGTTTCAGCATAGTTTTTTATTAGTTCTGAATAGTTTTGGGTAAAACGTCCCGAAAGGTCCGTTTAAAAGCCACACATTGAAAATGGAAATTATTATTTTTCTCAGTTCCTCGGACCTAGCTCGGGACTACCGAGTTGAAACAGATTTGTCAAAAATCACAAGTGTAAAGCTTGTGCTCTTGACTGTACCGAAATCATATTTTTCCCATCGTAATGACAAGGCCATCGGCTAGCGACGGCCTTGTCATTATGAACAACTTTCACTATGGGACCAAAGCTGAAATCGTAAAAAAAACCATCTGGTCCCTACATTTAGGTTCGCATGTTTCGCGGGTTTTTTTATTATTTGTTGTTATAGCGGCAATAGAAATAGACAATCTGTGAAAATTTCAACCGTCTACCTATTATAGACGGACAGCGGAGGCTTAGTAATGGGGTTCCGTTTGGCACCGTTTTTATTTTTATTTTTTGGTTGGTAAATCATCAAATAACTTCTCCCGCCGCTCTGGGCGGAGCGAAGGGCGTGTCAGACTCTTACTGACTAAAACCCAACCGTGTCCCTCCCGGCATCCGTTTGGCACCCTTCGGGCACTAAACCCTAAAAAATGCCGTCGTCAGCTACACAATTGTTGTAAAGTACCCGCAATTTTCAAATTATAATATTTTTTTAATGTTTCCAGAATGTGATTTGACATTTAAACATGTCTCGGCTGAAGAGAACGAGGTATGGGCGGTTACGACAGAAGGAATTCTTCAGCGCCGAGTCGGTATAACCGCAGATAACGTTGTCGGTTCCGCCTGGCAGCCAATATTATCAAGCAGCTTAGTTCACGTGACAGCTAGGGGAGGTTGTTTACAATAAAATACTTGAATGATCCGTCTGCCGCAAGACTAACTGATATTTAACTCGTAAAGGATCGTTCGTATCTATCTAACAGGCTCTGTATGAATTTATGAGTTTTTTTATAAAGCTGCGGAATTTTACAAAGCTTATCTTGAGAAGTTCGGTAAACGGCTCATAGATATTATTTACCTCTGCTCGGGGCTTTTGTTCCACCACGAGCTTGCTATGCTACTTAGAAGGGGACAAATCCTACTAAGTTGTCGATCTCATTTAGTTTAAAGATTTTATTACTGGGAAATATGCTTAAATTCCCATCATCGTCATATCTACTAACCTTACAACTAACTGGCACAGAGGTCATCAAATGAATAAGATATTAGTCTAAGCTGAACTGAAAATCTGCGATTAGTTTTTCATTGAGTAGGTAGTCAACCAGATAAAAATTGCTAAACTAAATAAAATATAATGTAAAATGTTAATTACTTAGTATTTTATCCTGTATTAGTATATAGCTTTGATATTCTATCTATTAACAAATAAAGGTGCATACAAAAATGTATGATAATCATTTTAAAATGTAACGCGCATAAATAATTCCAATCGTTAGCAACATTTATTCAATAATAACATGCACTAACCTTCGTGTCGTCATAATTTAACGACGAATTACAATATTAGACTAGACTACAAGATCGGGCTACAGAAATCAAAAGCTAGGTTGCCTACGTAGACCTAGCAATAGATCTAAAGCACCATATTCATTGTAAACAAATCTGAACATTGTTGTAGTACAGTATTTCTGTGTTGCTTGAAACATGTTGAGATGTTGCAGCTTTTCCAGACTAGACAAGAATAGTTTAAGTAAACATTGTTTCCAGCAACATAAAGTTATGTAATCAATACTGAGCGGCTAATGCACAATATTGGTTTACTACAATACGTAATATTCACAACTGCAGCGAAATTATGCAGAACGAATTGTTAATGAAATCGTAGAAGCTTATTCTTATGATTGTACAAATTCGGAACACATTTGTGCGGAACTGTGCATGACCGGCTGGTTCGACTCTCATCTAAGCGATCTCTCATAATTACATCTAGAATGTTAGGGTAGCTAAAAGTTTTTGTGATTTTACTGATAATTTATTAAATAGACTGAGGCTATGTTTTTTTGTTATTTTTACCAAATGTTAGCAACATAAGCAACATTCCAAAGGATATCATTCATTTCGTAACCAAAAATTAAAGTGCCCGCCAGAAAAAAAAAAATGCTTTTTTCTTATGGAAAATAACATCTTGAGATTTTTTTAAATATTACAACGACCTGGCTGCTATTTGAGTTTGAAATATCGATCACTAATAAAGAACTAGATACACAATCAGCGGCAAAAAATGTCCTCACCGAATGAGCACCCACTTGGACATTTGGGTGCGCTTTTGATTTAGTAGCATTCGAACGCTCCGACGGTAAACATGCCACATAGTATCGGTCGTAAAAATGTATTGCTTTTTGAACATAGCTCTGTGAAATAAACTTTAAGAATTGCGTTTAAGGTTGAATTTACATTAATGTATATTTATTTCAAGTAACATAATTTGGTGACAGTTTTAAGAGAACTGTTGTTTGGGATTGTGTATCTAGTTCTTTATTAGTAATCGATGGTTTGAAATTAGGTAACAAAAATCATATTTTTGTCAAAAATATTTTGGACATTCGTTTAAAAACGGAAGCATTTATTGCCCATTGTAGAAATGAACATGATGATAAGTATTAAAAAAATTACGAGAAAAAGATTGAGTTAAATGTTTTTATTATACAATAGCAGGCAGCTAGGCCGGTGCAAAATCCGTTCATAAATCGTTCGCACAAGCTGTTTGATTCCGTCATATTTGAGGAGGGTAAAACGTCACAGGCGGGCAGAGGTTTGGTGACACTCTTCTTTAAAAAAGGGCGACAATGCCCTGCCTAAGAATTATAGGCCCATCGCACTTCTTGCAGCGAGATGAGGTGAGTGAGAAAGCGAGACGTTATCTCTCCCAAACTATTCACCTCTGCATTGGAAGATGTCTTCAAAGTTCTGGACTGGAAACACGTAGCAATCAACTTCAATAGCAACTACGTCACTTACCCTCGGTTTGCCGAGGATATAGTATGTCCGTGACTACCGCAGGACCACCAACGCCAATCGCTTCCATATGAACATATGATACAGTAATCATGACTGAGATAGTCTCAGCTATGACTACTATAATCGGAGGACCAGTACAATGCACGATGACCTCAGTAGAGCTTCCGAAAGAGGTTAAAATTAAAATGAACAAAACTAAGTTCATGTCAAATGCCCACGTAACATCAATCGATCATGAAGATTGGAGACTTTACACTCGAAGTTATGGACAACTACGTTTACTAGGACACCTATTACCATAGATTCAATACATGATTCTGAACCTGACCCCCTGAAAAAAATAAATCTGCTGTTTCGTAGAAAAGTACTACTCGGTCAAAATGTATGGAACAGCTGATTTTTTTTTAATTAACCGACGAAAATTTTCAACGCAGGGGGGTTCAGAATCATGTACTGAATCCATGGTAATAGGCTTCGTGTCGATGTCCCTGCCACCCTGTATATAAAAGTATTCAGTGTATTGATATTTCTAATTTCGATACAATGAATATGCGATGCGTTGAACGGTCGATCAAACAAACATTCGATATTTTGAACACTCGATGTATTGAATGTTAGATTTATTAACCATTCGATATTATGAACGTTCGAGTATTTAGACGTTCGATTTATAGTGGTCGATCAATTGATATTCGATTATTTGGCATTCGATTTGGCATAGTACACCCGTACCGGAAGACGAAGCGCGGAGGTTCTTCTCGGAGGTAGAATCAGTCGAAGTGGCGATGTTTGGGGGTGGCCTATGCCCAGCAGTGGAAGTCTAGCAGCTGAAATGATGATGATGAAGAGGTAGCTAGGTTGTTTCTCGTTTTAAACATTATTTTAATGCTCAAAATATAATATTTAGTATTTTATTTTTCAAAATAGTCTCATTGTAATAGTAAAAAATGTTGAGGGTGTTATTTTCCATAACAAAACCATTTTTTTTTCTGGCTTTAGTTTTTGAGTACAAAATTTTCGACACTTGAATGATGTCCTTTAGCAAACTTGAATATCCTATTATGTAAGTTATTCGTAAGTGAAAAGATATTATTATTTTCTAGTCATTGGTGTTTATCTTATTAAAACTTATTTAAATCAAATATATACAAAAAACAAGCTTTCGCTACAGAGGGACATATTAAATAAAAAAAATTGCTATGTAATTATAATGCCTTTTTATTAACTGAAAACCTGGTTTATTTCAATTGAATGAAGTTCTTTCTTAGAGCAAAAGCCATACTAACATTTGTATAAATTATAACGACTAATGAATTTTTGACTTAAAGATCTATGTATAATATGATGTTATGACAATATTTTTGCGCATTTGCAAATGTTTATATTCTGTTGTAGTAGTGGCCCTTGTTCTTCAATGGAACAACATGTTTTTATTTATACTATACGAACTAAACAAAACTATACCACGACATATTATATCATACAATAGTTATATAATATTAGAGCAAATAATCTAGTTCGTATCTCAAATAGTGATTATTTGGATCATTCTGTATTCTTGGGTACCCAGCGACCAACGCGTCTTGTCCTCCTATGTAAAGGGTATTGTATATTTTCCAGTACACGTCGCGAACTTTTCTTGCAGGATGAAATAGTCCCTGAAAAAACATCAATAATGTACTATAATGTATGTATAAAAAGCTTCTGTTCATGGCGCAATGTTTACTTGCGCCATGAACAGCAATATCACGTCACTTTGAACGGCTACATACTTTTCTAGTCACTGGCTAAATAACTAGCTGACAGTGCTGACCCTATGCTAATCCGGCGCAGTAAGTCATCAATCACCGTTTAATTTTTGTTGGCTAAAATACAAGTGTTCCTAGAAAAGACCACAGTTAACCTCGTAATTCCCGTAATACTTTAGACAAAAAAATAATCAGTAAATAGATGAGACACTCCGCAAAATCATATAAAAAGCTACTCTTGTTGGACACAATGAAATGCAATTCAGGTCGTACAGCACTAATTACCGAAAGGTATATTATACCTAGATAGAAGTTGCCTCTCGTTCTATCGCGTAACTATTAAATCTTCAGAGTACTTGTAGCTGCATACCTAAAATGCGGAGTGTCCCATCTGTGTCTTCACTAAAGTTAAAATAAAACAATGTAACTGTCACATCGGTTTTAAAACCAAAATAGTCTTTTTATGACATGACGTGCAAGTGACATGAGAAATAAATTATGAGGTCGACTATGGTCTGTTCCAAAAGTATCTGATGAAAGTGTAAACAAACTGTTCAGGTTTAATTCCTTCCCAATCACTCACTGAAGTGACAACATTCATCCTTATTTGGAAGGTTTCAACGTTATATCTCAACTAATATTGTTTGAATAACATTATTAGAATGTAATAGAAAAATCATCCACGCAAAATTGAGGTTATAAAATAAACCTCTACTGTCAAACGAAAAACATCTTTAAGGTGATTTAAAATTAGAATTTCAGGCTTTAGCCATCGATCACTAATAAAGAACTAGATACACAATCCCAAAAAAAGTTCTCTTAAAACTGGCACCAAATTGTGAATAAATATAAATTAATGTAAATTCAACCGAAATGCTTAAAGTTTATTTCACAAAGATATGTTTAAAAAGCAATAAATTTTTACGACCGATACTATGTCGCGTGTTTACCGTCGGAGCGTTCGAATGCTACTAAATCAAAAGCGCACCCAAATGTTCAAGTGGGTGCTCATTCGGTGAGGACATTTTTTGCCGCTGATTGTGTATCTAGTTCTTTATTAGTGATCGATGGCTTTAGCAATCGAATAATCAACTCGAAGCTCTCAATTTGTAAATGACACTACAAATTGGCATCCACGGGAACGTTTACTGATTCATTTGTTTAAATTTTCATCAGACACTTTTGGAACAGACTTTATATACATATTAGGTATTTGGCCGTTTTTGAAGACTAACTTAAATTGTTAATCGAATGTAAATGCACGTACGAACAACAAACGATACATACCTGTAGAGCATACTGTAGGATCTTAACAGGACCAAGAGCGACTCTCATGCCCTCCACGGCGTCCATGAATGCTTGCACTAAATGCGGCGAAGTTTCAAAGATGTTCGGCCACACGTGGTTGAGCAGATGCACTAAAGCATCTTCGCATCCAAATCCGTATACGCCCAAAGCCATATGCTTTATGGCAGCACATGCTGTCTGTCGATGCACCAGGTCCCTGTTTTCATATTATAAAATAAAAATGAGTCAATATTATTTAATTGCTTGCAATCTATCTATAATATAGACAGATAGCGAGCAATAGATTCTATATCATCAAATACTTTAGGGCTACAGCAGACTAGCTACTTTTAGCATCAGCGATTTTCCGATTGTATCGATGCTGTGTGGCGTTTTAGCGGCTCTCTGCGTTCCATCGTAGTATTAAAATTGCGCGTTTTAGAGATTCTATCGATGCTGCATAGCAATTTCGCGACTTGCTGCGTTCAGACGCGGTATCGGAATTCATGGTAAGAGTGGATACCAAATCAAATGTGTGCGGACAGTAGCGTTCAGCCACTGTGTCGAGCTTCCGAAAAGCGATTCAATCGCCGCGATTGGCGTTTTTAAGTGTGCGGTGTGGAATGTTTAGTCGCTGCACTTAGCTTCTAAAAAGCGGCTAAATCGCCGATCGCCGATGTTAAAAGTAGCTAGTCTGCTGTGGCCCTAAGGCAACAAAACAAAATATTAATTTATAAAAATTAGCACTACCTGTCCATAAGTGCATCTTCTAGCAAAGGACAAACTGCGTAAATGTAATCTTTGCCCATTTCTCCAATGTACTCAAATAAGAAAGATAATGATTTCAGCACTCCATTCTGTACATTCAATTCTGGTACCCGGTATTCATTCATCAGAGCTGGTAATACTGTGAATGGCGAGCAAGTTTCCGCTACTATGGCGATAGCAACTGTTGTACACACTCTAAAAAATAAAAACAAATTTTATTAGAGAATTATCATAAACTGACAATGTAGCTTTCTTGTGATGGGACTTTTAAAATCGGTCAAGTATTTTTTCTGTTTATCCATTACAAACATACAAAAAATCAAATCTTTTCTCTTTATAATATTAGTTTAGCCAAATATTCAAAACTGTTAATACACATAATAAAGTTTATTTTCATTACCGGTTCTGTCTTTCCTGTACTTTCAAATTGTTGAGCAAAGTCGCTAGCACATCATGGGGACCAATGGCTTTAGCAATATAACCGAAGGTATTTACAGTCGCCCTTCGGATTGCTTTTTTGTGGGCCTTCAGAAGTTCTAGCAGTTCAAAACATATTCTCATCCATTCCCTTGCAGAGACGAACTCGGGTCCTCTGTCTGCAATACGTCCAACCAAATCGATACAATTTTCTTGTACTTTTTCGTGCCTAAAACAGACAACAAAGTTTATAACAACGAAAAATATGCAATAAAAACATTTTAAAAACATTCTATTTTAGGCCACTTACCTGTTCTTGAGAATCGGTGTAAGCCTAGGCAGTAGATCTTTAATTGGCGGTGTCATCTTCGTCATACCAATTACATTAACAATGGCTTTTAGAGCGCCCAGAATGGAACCCAGTACTTCTGGATATTCTTCACCCAAGTATTCATAAAGTACTACGCCAAGATGCCCCATCAATTTTTCCTGTAACATAAATTAATATTGACATAGATGTGACAAAGGACTATCAAGAAATAAAAACGTAAAAAAAAAGGTAAAAATAAAATTGTAGCACATCAGTTTAGTACTGACCTCTTGGCAGGTTTTCATAACGACAGCAATACGTGAAATGAGATCGGCAGCTTGTTGACGGACTTTAGCGGATTTATTGTTCATACGCCACAATATTATACCGCAGATCTGTGGCAGGTATGGCTTTACGCGCTTACCCAATTGGTTCACTATGGTGCCGAATCCGTTCAACATTACTACGTCCTGTAAAACATAATATCTTTTTTTAGTAATAACATGAGTATACAAGTCGAAGCTAGATTGAATCATCAATCGAACAGAATAAGTTTAACAAGCCAGGCAACATTTCAAATAGCTCTCACCTCAGTAGTCTGTTCTTGGAATGCGTACAGTATACCGTCAATAAGAGCTTCTTCCAACTTGGAATCAATGTCAGCTGCGCCTAAGTTGGCGAGAATTTTTTCGATTGACTCCATCACCATCTTTCTGTATTGCTCGTTGTCATCTTTGAGATCATCAACGATTCTGTTAATTATTTCAGACGCTCCAACCTGTGGAATGATTAACGAATCTATACATATTATAAAACAAAGTCGCTTTTCGCGTTTGTCTGTATGTCCGCGTTGTTGTTCTAAACCACGCAACAGATTTTGATGAGGTTTTCACGATAGTTTTGAGAATTTACTCCGGAAGGTGTGTACAATACGTGAATATTAAAGTACCGTTTACTTAAGAAATCTTGATGTTTTGTCAAGTCATAAAAACCGTGCGCAGCAGGAGCCGGTCGCTAGTGTTTACATAAATAAAAAACTGCAAATACCTAAATGCAAAATAATTACATAATAAAGTAATCTAAAATAAGGAAGAATGCATTGTCTGCATTTATTTAGTTCTTACTTTGTTGGCGATTTCAACAGTAGTGTCCACAAGCTGGCGGTAATTACGCCTATCGAGGGCCATACGGTGGTTCCAGAAATGTTTGAAAAAGTGTGGTAGTATCTCATCCATTATGTACTGCGGCTCCACACCGTCCGTACCGCAACACTGTTTCACTACCTGAAAGTTAACACATGATATTAGAAACATGATCAAACCTAACCTAAATACCACACTATTTTCTACATACCTTCAATACAATCTTCTTCATTTCCTCATCTGGGGACTGGAACTCACGGATGAGAATGAGCATCACTTCACGCGTATAATAGTTGGCGTATTCTGCGTCCATGAGTGGGATGAGATAACCGATGGCCTTCAGGAAGGCGGCTAGACCCTTGCCTCGGTGAGTCCGGATACCCTTCCAGAGAGGCTTGAGCACGGAATCGAAGGACTCGATACCGTATGGAGTAGCGGCTTCAGCGAGGGCCGCACTGGCTAAAGCCGTGATGGTACGCACTTTTTGTTGTTCGTCCACCAATCCTGTAATTTAATTAAAATATTAACATTTAATCTTACCATACAAAGTATATTACCATATAATATTAGTCCTAAAGGGTCCTAGTGTGACATAAACGAAACTGGAGACAGCCAATATTAAAAAAATATAAACTTACCATGTTCAATAATTTCCACTAACGATTTGAGATGCGGCAATATAGCACAGCCCATAAGAATAGCAATTTGCTGAACAATTTTTATTCCAGTATGTCTAGCTTGCCAAGACTTCTTTGATCTACACACAGCCTTCAAGAACGGAAGAAGAGATGGAATACCTGTAATGAATGGAGACAAATTAGAATACTTAGAATTATATTATATAATTTTACTTTTCTTTGTATTACTTACCCAAAGCAGATGCGACGACAGCAAACGCTCTGGCAGTTGTGTTACGAACGTATTCATCAATGTTGTCAATATCAGGCCTCATTGTGGAGATCATAGTGGCCAGACCAGCAGCTTTAGCCAGGTTAGAGATAATCTCTCGACCTTCGACACGTGCGTAGTAATCTTCGTCAATCAACAGAGGCTCAATAACGACAAGGATCTGTAAATAACATATTATAAATATGAGTATTTTCACATTTCAGATATAAACTGTACCATTTAAGTGGTCTTAAAAAATTGTAATAGATTATTATTATATTATTTTGGTTCCACGGGACAATTACCAAATGTCGGATTTTTTCACAATGTTTGATGTATTTTTATATACAAATCTCACAATTTACCACTCAAATTTCATACCTTGTGTACGTAGGGGCGGACCAAATCATCCAATTTGTATAGAATCCTATCAATAACTTTGACAAGCAAATGTCTCTCTTGGTCTTCTAAAGTAGGACTCATAAGGAGTGGTAGGATCTGGTTAAATAGGGGGCCCGCACCGAATTCACGAGCCTTGTCTGTTATTTGACGAAGTGCAGCCTTGCACATGGGTGGAGTTCCGTTCTGAAAACAAGAAATACATTTTTGTACTAAGATTCCAAAATATCTTTACTAGCTGTTTCATTCTGACAAAGACGACCGACCGTCTGGTATTATTCTTCGTTTCAGCATATTATCATTTTTATTACACAACGCAATAGAAACATAGACCATACCTTGATTTTCAACAGAAGTTTCATGATCTTCCTCTCTTTGAGTTCTTCTGGGGAGAGAGAGTCCTCGTCGACGTCAATGAGCAGTTTATCAAAGTACTGTGCGTCTTCTGGTTTCATGAAGGGCAGTTGCTGGCTACCCTTGGGCTGCGGGTCGAGCAGGCGCGCGGCGGCGGCGGCGGAGCCTCCCAGTTCCTCCGTCTGCATGAAAAAGCCGATAGGGGTACCACCCAGTGGAGTAGGAGTTGCGGTCAGCTTTCGGGCCGGGGTCCGAATCGGAACATAACCTGGGTAACAATGCATCAAGTTAACAAATTGCTACAGTCGCATGCCGCAATGAATACTATTATCTTGTAAACATGCAGTTTAATGTAGTACACAATCAGCAACTGACAAAATATTTAAGCTCAATCTGGCAGTAGACACGTAAACGGCATGAGACTGTAAAGCCATATTGTCATCATTCATCTGAAAGAAAAATTGAGTATTAAAACGTAGGTATAATAATCTATCATTTTAAATTTGATAACACATGCATTGGACAACACTTAGTTACGTCGATAGATTTCCACATGTCGTAGGCTTTGTATAATACATGTGTCCTGAAACTAAAGGGGTTATTAATAACTATGTGTAAACCCTTAACATTATAAGTCTTAAACATAGCAACTTAATTAGCGTAGTACATTAACGTGTACATACCGGCAGGGGGCGGTAAAACCTTGTACCCAGGTGGGAACATGGCATCTAACTCTTCGTCAGTGTAAGGACGGTTTCGCTCGTCTATTTCTTTCTCCCAGCGGTAAGCTTGCAGCTGCTCTGGGGTCATCGCGGCCACATGTCCAGGTGTAGGAGTGGCCATTGCCATTGCCTTCATTCCCACTGGTGTTGACTGAAAAACAAAAATGTAAGTAATGATGGTTGTTGCGAGTTTCGTATTTTATTAGCTTCATTGCTTTCAATCTGACAGGTTCTTTCATGTGAAAAAAAAAAAACAACGGTGAAGAAGACCACAACATTACTCACTCCTCCAGGTGTGAACATGGGCGTATGAGGCGTATGAGTGGGCGTCGCGTGTGAAGGTGTGGCATGCGAAGGCGTGGTGTGCGTGGGCGTGGCGTGGGACGGCGTGGGCGTGGCGGCGGCCGGCGTGGCGCCGGGCGTCTCGTCCCAGCGCGAGCGCCGCTTGGTGCCGGGCGTCGGCGTCTCCTGGATAGTGTCCACGCCAGTGCCGCGATCGGTGCGCGGTGTTTCAGCCCAACCACTGTTATGTCCAGGAGTTTCTAGAAACAAAATAAAATTACATGTTATTGTAGTCAGTTTCGAAAGAGCGAAATTTATAAGCTTTTATTGGTAAACATGCAATTATTTTCAACTCGCAACCCGCCCCTGCTTCGCAGGAGGAAAACCTCGACATTTCTGTGCTATATCTAATTTAAATATTAATCTACACTAATATTATAAATATGTAAAGTGATGTAATTTTGGATATAGGAGGTAATATTCGAACCAGCACATCCGATTTAAAAAATTCTTACACCATTATTTAGAATGGACCGTCAGGGTGGACATAGTCTATCCTTACATCTAATATATAAAATTCTCGTGTCACGGTGTTTGTTGCCAAACTCCTCCGAAACGGCTTGACCGATTTGTATGAAATTTTTGATTTTTGAATATACACAAAAAATTTCTATAGTTTTATAGTTTACGTCCTATTCTCAAACCTACCAAATGGTAGGTTTGAGAATAGGACGTAAACTATTTTTCGTACCCCTAAGTGATAAGGGTGGTCCACCTCAATTTTTTTTTCTTTTTTTGATCAATTTTTTTATTGTAATTTTTTTATGATTTGGCATTAAAAAATACATACAACCCCAAATTTTCATCTTTCTACCACCAACCCCTATTTTTTAATAGCGATATTAGTTCTTTAATAATTTTCTATTCTTGGCGGTCGATAATAGTTGATCAGTTACCACTCGATCAGTTATTCCCGTCAGGCGTCTACCGGGGTAGATAGGTAGGTAGGATAGGTAGGTAGGTCGGGCAGGGTAGGGTAGGTAGGGCAAGGTAGGTAGGTAGGTCGGGCAGGGTAGGGTAATTAGGTAGGGCAGGGTAGGTAGATAGGAAGATAGGTGAACGTAGGTAGGTATGGTAGATAGGTAGGTAGGTAGATCGGTCAGGGTAGGGTAGGGAGGTAGGGTAGGTAGGTAGGTCGGGCAGTGTAAGTAGGTAGGTCGGGCAGTGTACGTAGGTAGGTCGGGCAGGGTAGGGTAATTAGATAGGGCAGGGTAGGTAGATAGGAAGATAGGTGAAGGTAGGTAGGTAGGGTAGATAGGTAGGTAGGTAGGTCGGGCAGGGTAGGGTAATTAGGTAGGGCAGGGTAGATAGATAGGAAGATAGGTGAAGGTAGGTAGGTAGGGTAGGTAGGTAGGTCGGTCAGGGTAGGGTAGGGAGGTAGGGCAGGGTAGGTAGGTAGGTCGGGCAGTGTAGGGTAGGTAGGTAGGGCAGGGTATGTAGGTAGGTCGGTTAGTGTAGGGTAGGTAGGGCAGGGTAGGTAGATAGGTAGGTGCGCCGTAGATAAGTACTTACTGCTACCCGTGCGAAGCCGGGGAGGGCAGCTAGTAATACATATTATTATACCATAAATATAACACACGGCCTCTTTCGGCGGGGGGTATGTTCTATTATGTTAACGGGTTTGGTTTCCGCACTTAGTCCTTCAAATGGACCATTGTGCGTGGGCCATGGCGGTCGTTTGGGGGGTTATTCCAACCAGCCCACCTCCCTCCAGAAGTTAATTAAAGCTCCCGGTCTGTGTAGAACGTCTGTGAAAGATCTGGGTGACCCGAGGGTTTGTGTTCTAATCTGGGTGACGCCTGTGCATTCAAAGAGCACGTGCGCGACGGTTTCCTCAGCCTCCATGCACGCCCTGCACAGAGGACTGTCCGTTATGCCTATTGTGTGGAAGTGTTTGTTTAGCGAGCAGTGTCCCGTGATGGTTCCCGTCACCAGACGCAGGCCGTTCCTGTCCAGGCGTAGCAAACGTCTGGTTAGTCCGCTATCCAAGGATGGCATAGCCTCCTTGGACTGTCTGCAGCCCGATGTCGAGGTCCACAAATACTCCGCTTGTGTTTGGGTAAAGTCCTGTAGCCACCTGCGTATTTGGTTGAAGGGGATGGGTACGATAGGCTCGGGTCCACAGACTGCTGTGCTGGATCCACGTCTAGCCAGCTCACCTGCTGCGTCGTTGCCTAGCGATCCGCTATGTCCCTTTATCCATTGCAGTGTCACCGTGTTGCGGCTGGATAACGTTATTTGTTCTAGGGCATTGTGACATTCTAGTGTCAGCTTTGAGGTTATAATTTTTTTCTGTAAGGATTGGAGAACTGAGGCGCTGTCGGAGAGTATGCGTATGTGTGTATCCGTAACTCTCCTAGCTTTTAGGGCATGGACCGCTTGTATGATGCCCACACACTCCGCCTGATAGACGGTGTTGAACATTCCCAGCGGGCTGGATATACACACATCAAAAGTGTCTAGGGATCAAGCATTTTTATGCGGATTTCTTGAGATTGAGATGTGGCTTTGTAATAAATTTATGATTTTATAAATTTATATGGATCCTTTTTGGTGCATTTCATAATTTGAATCAGGAACTGTGAATCAAATTCGAGTAAAAGATGAAAATCAGCTGTCAATATTTTCCCTATAAAAACATACAACGCATTGAAGACATTATTAGTGCTACTGTTTCCCTACTACTGATTAAAACCAACGTTATTATGGAGCAGCGACGTCATTTAAGCAGGGAAGAAATGCTCAGAGCCGTGGGAATGATAGAAGCTGGTTCCCGGCAACGTACTGTGGCTTTAGCTCTGAATACAAGTCAGAGTGTTATCAGTCGACTTTGGACACGTTACCGAAGCACTGGTACCGTGGCTGAGCGCCATGGAGGACGGTATCGCTGCACCACACGGAGACAAGACCGATACATTCAAATCTTAGCTCGAAGAGCTCCAACAATAACCGCCATGATGTTAGCCGTGAGGCTTCATCACTCTTCAGGGAACTTAATTAGCGACCAAACAGTCAGAAACCGCTTGCATGAAGTGAACCTTCATTCCCGAAGACCGCTACGGGTACCACCTATAGCAATGCACAATCGTAGGATTCGATATCAATGGGCTCTTGAACACAGAAATTGGGCAGAAGAACAATGGCGTTTCGTGTGCTTTTCTGATGAGTCTCGTTTTGGTATGAGACCGGATACAAGACGTATACGACACTGGAGAACCCCTGGACGCCAACAGCGATTAAAATCCTGCCAGGAAGTCCATCCTTATAGTGGTGGAACCATCATGGTATGGGCGGGTATTTGGATCGGCGGAAGAACTGAGTTGATTTGGATTAGAGGCAACCTCAACGCTCAAATTTATGCTGAGACGATTGTATCAGACGTCATCGTTCCTCTACAAGTGCAAATCGGTCCCTTATTTCAGTTAATGCATGATAATGCACGACCGCACACCGCAAGAGTTGTAAGACAGACTCTCGCCGCAGCTAACATCAATGTCCTGCCCTGGCCTGCTCAGTCGCCAGACTTGAACCCGATTGAGCATGCATGGGATATGCTACAGAGAAGAGCTCTGCCGAATATGGAGGGTATCCAGTCGCAAGAAGACCTTTTTTTGTTGTTGCAACGAACATGGGCGGCCATTCCACAGCGTGATTTGGATGAACTCATTTTGAGTATGCCAAACCGATGTTCTTGTGTTGTTAGTGTTCGCGGTAGAAACACGGATTATTAATTGTTTAAGTTACCCAATAAAATTTTAAAGAAAACTGTTATTTCAGTCTTTTTTTCGAACTTTAATGTTAGTGGTTCAAATGTCAAAAATCCCTTTATTAGGAAAATGGCAAATTTCTTTATTAATGCAAAGGTGACTTGGTTTATCGTTACTGTGACAAACGAAAACACTTTATTTGATGAATCCTTAAAGAAAATTTTAATTAATATCAATCAGGAGAAAAGTTATTGCAAAAATATATGTTGATCCCTAGACACTTTTGATGTGTGTATTTATATTGAAGTCGTGTGAGAAGACTCCGACTCCAGTGCCGGTGTCGGTCTTCGATCCATCGGTGTATACTCTCATCTCTTTCGGGCCTGAGTAGTCACATTGTTCTTCAGTAAGTACAATGTTGTAGTGCCTTTGAAAGTGGTGTGCCTTCGGGGCTTTATCACAAGGTGGTGCTATCAGTGGTGCTATCTTCCTTTATGCGTGTATGCTTAACTCTGGAGTCATTGCTTAGGGTTCCTGATAAGTGGAGCCTAAAGGCGGCTAAAGCCGCCTCCTCCCGCACGATGAGGTGCAGGGGCGGCAGTCCCAGCATTGCTTGTAGGGCAGCGGTGGGTGTGGTTCTCATACTGCTCGTGATTGCGACACAGGCAAGTCGTTGCAGTTTTTCGAGATCTCTTTGGGCTGTGCTCAGGTCCGTCCTGGGCCACCAGACCAGTGAGCCGTATGTAATAATTGGTCGGATGACCGTTGTGTATAACCAGTGTTGACCTTGGGGCTGATCCCCCAATTTCTGCCAAGCAGCCGCTTGCACTGCCACAGGGATATGCTGGCTTTCGTAGTGATGTAGCTCGTGTGTTTTGCCCAGTTCAGTCTTTTGTCCAAATAAATGCCCAGGTATTTGGTTTCAGTTGATAGGCTTAGGGTTGTTCCAAAGAATCGTGGTAGTTGTAGTGTCGTCACTTTTCTCTTTTTTGTGAAGAGAATCAGTTCGGTTTTTGTGGGGTTCACTGAGAGTTGGTGCTTGTTGCACCATTCCTCTACAATCCTCAGGGCTTGACGCATGAGGTTGCATAGTGTGTGTTTCGTGGGTTCCGTTGATTATTATGGTTAAGTCATCGGCGTAGCCTACGGTGAAGTAACCTTTGTCGTTGAGTGTTTTGATGAGGCTGTCTACTACCAGGTTCCATAGGAGCGGCGAGAGGACGCCCCCTTGCGGGCAGCCCTTCGCAACGATGGCCCTTGTAGTGTCATTTACTGTAACTTGTACAGCTCTCAGTTTGAGCATGTTGGTGATCCAGCCACTCAGGGTTGAGTTTATGCTGTGTCTGTCGAGGGCTATGTTTATACTGTTGAACATGGTTTTGTCAAAGGCGCCCTCGATGTCACTGCGCATTCAATCTTAGATACCACGCTGTGCAGCGCGGATTCCGTTGATTTGCCTGTGGAGTACGCATGCTGTTGTTTGTGCAGTGGTTTTACCCGGAGAGGTCCATCTCGGATGTACCTATCACAGAGTCTCTCGAGTGTTTTTAATAAGAAGGATGTGAGGCTTATAGGTCTATAAGCCTTGGGTTGTGTATAATCAGTTTTGCCGGGTTTGGGTATAAAGATGACTTTCACCTCGCGCCATGCGAGAGGTATGTGTCTGAGTGCTATGCAGGCTCGGTAGATCTCCACCAGCCATGGTGTCTGATGATCTACTCCCCACTGCAGCAGGGCTGGGAAGATGCCATCCAGCCCTGCCGACTTGTATGGCTGAAAGGTGTTGATAGCCCACTTTATTCGGTCTTCTGTTACTATGTTGCGGGCTCTTGACCAGTCGAGTTCCGTTGGGGTCCATTCTGATTCAGCCTCCCACGTCCCGTCCTCCAGGATTTTACAGTCTGGGAAGAGAGTCTCGAGAAGGACCTTACTGGTTTCATAGTCAGTCAAAGTGTATGAGTTATCGGGTTTTTTCAGCGCGCCAAGGGTTCGGTCCTGATCAGTTGATAGGATCTTCCTTACGATCAGCGGGGGGTATACATATATTTAGAATAGAATAGAATACTCTTTATTATGTACACCATAAAAATATATAATTATATATTTTTTCCTCTTGTGCAAATTTCTTTGAAAAAACGTCAAGTTAGATTTGCGCAAGCCTAAGTTTGCGCAAGCAAATCGTTACGTGTGTGGCTGACATTACGATGTGGTCAATCACTGTACTATACATATTCGTGTATGTGAATTGTACGTTGCATGGTAAATGCACGCTGTGTCAGATGGGATAAGGTTTATAATTGATTGTGTAGTACGTTGTGATTTATAAAATGCAAGTGTGTGCAAGCACGACATCGTATCAATTGGGTTCACTGATCTGCATGTGTGGTTGTGGCGCTCTGGTAGGGAGCAACAGGAGACATTGGGTTCCGATACATTTTCAACTACCGGGCATATCTCCTTCTTTCTTATATCTATGGGCACAACGCTCGACGTCTCGCTGAGCAACAGAGAGCGCGCGAAGTAAAGTTCGCGATAACGCGACAATGTAGCCCCAGCGTCAGATTCTCGCATAGCACAAACTGCTAAAGATAGAATCTTGAATTTTGAACAGTAGCTAGTTATGAAAAATCTTATTCCTTGGGTTTATAAACTTGAAACTTGGCACGAATACGCACCTTGGTAAATAAAAATATTTGACATTATTCGTTAAAGGAATTTGAAACTCGGCATTAATAATCCTAATAAATTACAAAAAAAAAATAACCGACTTCAAAAATAAACACTACAAAGAGAAAAATAACTTTAATTTCGGAAGTCGGTGTCTTTAGTTTTGAATTTTCGTTTTGTGCCACCGACTTCCGAAATTGAAGTTATTTTTCTCTTTGTACTTAGTGTTTTTTTTTTGGAAGTAGGGTGTTTTTTTTTCTTAAATGTTTTTTTTTTGCACTTTTTAGTTGTGGTACCTACCCCACACAAATTCGAATACCACTACCTGCTATGCAAATAACAGTGACAGGAAGTTATCATCTAAAACCAAGTGGAAAAAATACGTATTATTGAGACCAACTCAAAAACTATCCAAGCAAAGTTAATAAAATTTATATGGGACCACCTCGGGAGCATACCCTTTCAAACAAAAAACAATTTTCAAAATCGGCCCACAGTTAACGGAGAAATCGGTGAACATACATTAAAAAAGAAAACATACATAAAGTCGAACATAGAATCTTCTCCTTTGGAAGTCGGTTAAAAATTAAGAATTACGTTAGCGCCTTAGTGGATATTTCGTAAAGCAACTCGCCAACTGGGTAAAAAAGGGAAATCAGTTTTTAGGGGAGAATTTTACTGCTCTAATCTAATAACTCAAAAATTGGTATAAATAATCTAAAAACTTCAAAAGATTTTTTTTTTATCAACCCTTTTCTGTGCGAAAAGGGGGGACTACAGTTTGTATGATAAATATCATTCTTTCGATTTAGAAACTTGGCACAAATACTTATCTAATTAGGTAAATAATAAAGATTATAATGATAAATTTTCAAAAACGAATCAGTGTTGAAAATCGAAGGGGAAGTAGCGCAGCGCGCAGCGAACACGCGGCGCAATGCGACAGTGAGATAGTGTGAGTGTGGTGTCAGTGTGTCGCGTCGCGACGCATTTGCTGCGCGCCCGCTCTGCTTGCTAGTGTGATAAGGCTCTAAGTGATAGTTTAGATTATACCACATAAACTTTTCGGAAATCATGGGTTCCCTAGTTCCCAAAAAAAGAAAGTTAGGAAGGGCAAGTATGTTAAACTTAACATACTTACCTTCCCTAACTTTCTTTTAGAATTACTGTGCCCCCCGAGTTTGTTTGTCGACTTTATGCAGAAAAGCTTAAGATTGTAAGAGCAAGCGAAAGCGAGTTCAAACGTTTTTGGGCCCTCTCGGCTAGATTAGATTTGCTTTTTATCATTTAAATAGAAAAAGGAGTTACTTTATAGAGTTATGCAGAAAAACCCAAGAAATGAGAATTCATAATGTAAGAGAACATGAAGTTCAAAAATTTAAGAACCCTGGGGGCCTAGGATATGCTCGATTTCTTTTTTGACCATTCACACATTAATAGGAAACTTATTTTGTCAATTTGTGCAGAAAAACCTCCAAACTCATTTTACATCACATAAGTATTATAAAACGTTTAGGTTTTGGAATTTAACAAAGATGTCTTGATGATGGATCAGCGGGTTAATTGCGTAAGACACTAACACCCAGTTGCACAAAGACAAACATTACTTAATCGATAATTAACGCTAATGATTTCATTAATTTGTTCAAAGAATCATTAAAACCGAGTCTAATGTTGCTTTCTATTCAATGACAGCTTTAAAAGTTAAAGTTCGTTTCTGCAACTGGCGGTAAGGCCCGTATTACAGAACCTCGGTCAAAACTCAAGCGTTACTTAAAACTCGTTTAAAGCCTTTCGATTAGTTGAAACTAGTTTTAAGTGCTTGAGTCAGGTTCTGTAATAAGGGTCTTACAATGCAATGGTTTTCATTTTGTTTGCGTTATTTACGTTGTAGAGAAAACAAATTTCTCGAACATTTATGAAGCAATGGATTAGCAATATCATTAAAAATTACTCAGATTGTGTTTGACAGTGTGTTACGCAATTAGGGAGCAGTTCTTGTCTATTGATAAATGAGTTACCTCTGTCTGTTTTGGGCGTCTCATCCCAACGGTTGCGCCTGGAGGCATGTTGCGCGGGAGTGTCTCTACCGGGCGTAGCGTGTCCTGGGGTAATGTGTCCCGGCGTGGCGTCCCACACACGCGCTGATGGCGTTGCTCCGGGAGTTTCACCTCCCCGTCCCGGTGCACTAGGTGTTTCCTCCCAAGCACCCCTCTGTAACAAACAATTATACATTTTATAACATTTTTCATACCTAAAACACAATTAAATCCGTTGCATTCTTCAAGGAAAATGATCACAATACCTCTTGGTCCCAAGATGGTGTGGTTTGAGAGGTTGGTGTAGCTGAAATAGTCTTCTTAGCTATTGGAGTGTCTTCAGAACTCTGATCCCAGCGGCCCTTGCGCTTTGAAGGAGGTTTCACAGCCTCACCATTGGATTGAGCCACTGGTTTAAGAGTCCCTTCCCTAGCCCTTTCAAGCAGCTTTTTTCGTAACTGTAACAGAAGGAAATGGTTTAACATTTCAAATTCACTTTCTAACAACATACCATCACACCTGAAGAGTTAGACAGTACAGTGAAAGGTGTGAGATATAAATTATTATAATCTTGTTGATAAAAAAATATCAATAGTACTAATTATTAGTGTCTTATATAAGACACCTCTACCCTTACCTCTGTTTCTTCAGCTCGCAAGTACTGCTCTTTCATAATTTCTGTATATGTCCTAGACCCAACATCTGGTGTTTTTCCACCTGAAAAATAAGAAAACATTAAAATGACTTGTCAACTTCCATTAATTGGGACTTTTGGAGAGCAGCCACTCTCCAAAAGTCCCAGAACAATTGTGGAAGATTAGGAGAGGAAGTGAGTTTGAGTCATGAACTATGGCATGGCAGCCTGAGACAGTCACGGTCTAAAAATGGTGCCATTAAAAATGCTAATTATACTTCTTTAGTATTAATTGGCCTGGAGTTAGGTGAAATGAGATTGATAAACAAATCGTCATAGATATTTTACACTGTAATATTTGTGTTATTGTCCTGGTGCCATATTATGATATGTATCACAATACCATGGGAGAGAGAGAGAGAGAGAGATAGAGCTATACATGACATACAGCACAATAACTTTTTCGGACTGGAATCATGATAGCACTGTCCTCGGGACTCCATCGGTTAATACTTCATATTACAGTCCCTGTCTATCAGTAATTGAGTATACAAGCTGTGACTATAAATTAATTTAAATAATAACCTTCTGCAAATGGATCCGTGCGCTCTGGAGATATTATCATCCTACGCCTCTTTTGGCGGTACTCATCTTCTCTGTCAGCAATAGTTGGTCTCCTTTTATCAGCAAATGGGTCATAGTCCTTATCGCTCTGGAAAAGTAAAATTCTATGTTACACAAAAACTATTGAATTAAATGAATATATAAATAAAGGTAACACATGTCGATGAAAATATTTGGGTAATTCAAAAAAGTATATATATAAATATTTTATGATACTATCATTAAATATTTGGGTTCAGACAGTTTATTCTGAAGAGTGGAATATAAACATTTATAGTGAGTATTACAATACTAATTGTATTGCACAATTAAATGAAATGTGATAATAATGAATTAAATACCTGTGCAATATCATTTAACAATGAAGCTGGTGCAGTATATCCTGATCGCTTTTGAGTGATTGGTACATTTTCCACATCATCATCTTCTACTTCATCATTAGCAGCAATTGATGTCACATAACCATCATAGCGTGACTTCCCTCCTTGCCCCGCATTATCATAAATATCACTGTCATAGTATGTTTCACCTAGAGATACACCTTTATTGGAACCATTCTCTGGTAATTCATTTTTCTTTGCTTGGATTTCTCTTATCTGAGCTTCAATAGCTAAAAATAATAAAAAATGGTGATGTTTTCATGGTCAAATATTAGGTAGAACACAAACAAACACAAAAACTATTGTTACGAATGGTGCTGTGGTTACGAATCTTTAACATTCGTATTATAGATAAATTGATTGAATAAATAATATGATAGTTGTGTCTAGTAGTAATTACACTAAATAGGTAGCTATCATTAATTTTAGAAATAAAACTTTGGACCCAGTTGCATTGCCTAAAGCTTCAAAATACAAAATTACAGCCAAAAACAAAAAGTGTGCGGAAGCATTTCATCTTCATCTCTCGACTTTCCCAGTCCATTCTTCAGTCTTTACAAGGCGTGGTAACCAATTGCATTGGTCAATCAACAATTAGACGTACATAGAAATCCATAAACATATTTTATTTCTTTGAATTATAGCCTATGCAAGCTATATTGCACTAATCAGCTAAAAAGACGATCGAATCGGAAGATGTAAATTGCAAAATATGCTGTACACAACAACAAAATATGGCTACACAACAAAATCGATTAATTACCTTCGTGTGTCCTAGGAATCTTATCCATTATTCAAGTGACATGAGGAACAATCACAGGAAAATAAATACAAGTGAAAAAGGACGCTCTTGCTACAATTCAATGCGAATTTCAACAAAACCATCCACACTCAATGTCTCAAACTCTAGCCATCGAAGTATAGCTGTATAGGCATAGATAATACGAGGTATTCGATTAGGGTTATGTTCAGTGTGACCATCTAATAAATGGCGAATCTGCCACACTTGTCGCCAAAAATGCCAAAAACATGGGAACACCCAAATACTCCGAAATATTTTATTCCGAATTTCGTTGTTCCGATTTTCAAAAGTCCGAATTTCATAATCCCTAAGAATTATAATGTCTATTATTAAAAATCACGAAATTAATTTTACCGAAAGTCGTAAATACGATTTGTTTGGTTTCCGATTTTCATACGTTCGAAGAATCAAATGCTCGATGGGTTCTCGGTCCGAAAAACGACATTCCGATTTTCAATACTTCGAATAAACTACTAAAATTAGGATTCTGATTCCGATTCAATTAGTATAATATTAAGTTACGCATTATAAAGGTCAATGCCCACATATTAGAACAACCGTGGCCTACAGTAAACACTGATAAATAGTTTATGGAGAGTTATAGTTTAAATATTTTAAAATCTATGAGTTTTTAATTTAAAAACGTCTACTTTGATCCCCTCTATGGTTGGTGAATCATTTGGGTTAGGTTAGGTTAGATCAGTGACCATTAACGCGCGAAGGTAGACAGCGTGACGCGGTAGCGGCCGCCGAGCGCCAGATCCCCTCTATTGTTGATGAATCATTTGGGTTAGGTTAGGGTAGATTAGTGACCCTAACGCGCGAAGGCGAGTGACCGCAGGGAGCGTGCCGCGGCAGCGGCCGCCGAATGCCAGATTATGATAATGGTCACTAATCTAACCTAACCTAACCCAAATGATTCACCAACAATAGAGGGGTCTATTGTTGGTGAATCATTTGGGTTAGGTTAGGTTAGATTAGTGACCATTAACGCGCGAAGGCGAGCGACCGTAGGGAGTGTGCCGCGGTGGCGGCCGCCGAGCGCCAGATCCCCTCTACTGTTGGTGAATCATTTGGGTTAGGTTAGGTTAGATTAGTGACCATTAACGCGCGAAGGCGAGTGACCGCAGGGAGCGTGCCGCGGCAGCGGCCGCCGAGTGCCAGATCCCCTCTATTGTTGGTGAATCATTTGGGTTAGGTTAGGTTAGATTAGTGACCATTAACGTGCGAAGGCGAGTGACCGTAGGGAGCGTGCCGCGGCAGCGGTCGCCGAGCGCCAGATGCCCTTTATTGTTGGTGAATCATATGGGTTAGGTTGGAACTGTGACCAGTGTATTTTGTTGTCTTGCTTTTCAGTTTTACAAGGCCTTTTTATTTCGGAATTCTAATTAATCGGTACTTTAATAATCGGAATTCGTATTTTTGATGTTTCGAATTATCATTAATTCGGACTTTTTGTTATTCGATCTATTGAAACTCGGTATTTTGAGAATAGTAATTATAAACGTTAGGAATATTGAAATTTTGGAATAATAAAAATAGGATTAATGATAAATCGGAGTTGTTATATTAGGGATTTTGAATCATTCGGAATGCTGATAATCGGTATTTTGAAATTCGTATTTGTGACTTTCGGAATAAAGTTTTTCGTATTTATGTATTGTACCCCAAAAACATGCCTTCATGGAAACGGAAAAAAATACACACAAATTCACTAATCTAACCTAACCTAACCCAAATGATTCACCAACAATAGAGGGGTCTATTGTTGGTGAATCATTTGGGTTAGGTTAGGTTAGATTAGCGACCATTAACGCGCGAAGGCGAGCGACCGTAGGGAGTGTGCCGCGGTAGCGGCCGCCGAGCGCCAGATCCCCTCTATTGTTGGTGAATCATTTGGGTTAGGTTAGGTTAGATTAGTGACCATTAACGCGCGAAGGCGAGTGACCGCAGGGAGCGTGCCGCGGCAGCGGCCGCCGAGTGCCAGATCCCCTCTATTGTTGGTGAATCATTTGGGTTAGGTTAGGTTAGATTAGTGACCATTAACGTGCGAAGGCGAGCGACCGTAGGGAGCGTGCCGCGGCAGCGGTCGCCGAGCGCCAGATGCCCTTTATTGTTGGTGAATCATATGGGTTAGGTTGGAACTGTGACCAGTGTATTTTGTTGTCTTGCTTTTCAGTTTTACAAGGCCTTTTTATTTCGGAATTCTAATTAATCGGTACTTTAATAATCGGAATTCGTATTTTTGATGTTTCGAATTATCATTAATTCGGACTTTTTGTTATTCGATCTATTGAAACTCGGTATTTTGAGAATAGTAATTATAAACGTTAGGAATATTGAAATTTTGGAATAATAAAAATAGGATTAATGATAAATCGGAGTTGTTATATTAGGGATTTTGAATCATTCGGAATGCTGATAATCGGTATTTTGAAATTCGTATTTGTGACTTTCGGAATAAAGTTTTTCGTATTTATGTAGTGTACCCCAAAAACATGCCTTCATGGAAACGGAAAAAAATACACACAAATTCAATGAAAAATATTTAACAATTTTCCTATGTATTATTATGCCTATACTAATTGCTATACGTATCAATATTTGCCTCCAAATTTTCGTCTTCATTTTCCGTGTACATAGATTTTGAAGACATGTTTATTTGATCATGTTTTGAGTTGGTTTAAAGGAGACACAGTCTCCGTGTTCCTTAAATCTCCTCCTTTTTTTGTAATTAAAGCGGAAACATATTGGTTTAGGAACCTATTCCTTATTTTTGTTTTGTTTTGGGAAATCCCCGTATAATCTGGCCATGAAACAGAAGTTTCCAATTCGATGAAAAAATTGTAATTTAATTTAATGTAAAACCTAATATAATTACAAAAGATGAATTCATTGAAAATTTATATGAGGTAATTTGAATTTTCTTGGAATCTTTTAAATCTGCCACTTTGGTAAATCGTCAGCATGATCATTGATCTGCCACAGACAAAATTTTGGAGCGAAATCTGCTAAAATGGCAGAAATCTGCCACAAATTGTCACACTGGTTACGTTTTCTTCGAGTTTTCTTCTCAGAGTAATAATTATTACCTTAGAATAATAACTTTATTACTCTGAGGTTTTCTTATACCAAGGGGTTACCATTTTACAAAATCATAGCTGCATAGAGTTTATTTATATTAGTCTGTGGTCTGTGATTATTGCTTAGAGTGAGGATTATTGCATGGAATTTAAAGGGGTGATAGACGTGCGAGCAAGTCTTATGGCTCGGCGACCTTATTCACCCGTTTGTCACATTAAAGTGGATGATATGATAGACGTCACCGACATGGCGGGCTCCAAGCCAAATCTGTTGGATCGGTGGCAAACTTACTCGGTGGTTTTAAAGTGCTTCCCGTGTGTCACCGACGGCGAGCCGAGTAAGTTGGCGAGCTTGTTTTTTATTTTGAATCAGATCTGACTGAACTGGTGGCAAATGTGTAACTGAACTACTACTACTACTTTTCATTGGACTGGCCCGCAGTTGAAGCCCGCAAAATTAACATTTACTTATGTTTTTCTCAATTTCCAAGTCATTGTATCTTGATTTAATATGATTCGCTATCAAGATACAACCTGACACTGACCGCAAATTGAACTGACGTATGAACTTTTTCACAAGAAAGTTCTTAGTCTCGTTATCGTAGTTCTTGTTAAGTTCTTAGTTTGTAACAAATCTAACTTAGAGTCTAGATTATAATTCAGTAAATACATACTTGTTAAAAGGCGCGATTTTTTTATTTTATTTTAAGATACAAAATTTTAATTTTGCGGGCTGCGACTGCGAATACATCTTAAATTGGCTTTGGCTTAGTGCATTGTCTCGGGATTGGCCCCATCTAAATAGTCCTTAATCGATCATAGCACAAAGAATATCATAGCATAACTCGCGCTTTTTGCATGAATCGAGTGCATTCCGATACCGAATGCACCTATCTGCACAGAGTACTTTATCCTATCTGGCACCCAATGCATCAAATGAATGCTGTGCACACCTATCTATGCATGCTGATTCGATTCAGCGATTTTTTTTATTTTATAATAAAATGAGCGGAAGTGGTGGTGTTGGGCGTGGATAGTTGACAATAAATTATTGCAAGTCTTTGCCAACACCACCGATAGATACCGCCTGTGTCTAAATAATTCTGATTCAAATTATTTATTTTATTATCTAAAAATCATAACCCTCCTTTTTGATTCGCCGTAGTCGGGTAAAAATGTTACTACATTGTAAAAAGAATTGACAAATCTATTTAATTTCTCATTTCTCTTTTTAATCTGTAGGTATTTCTCTCGCTACTGCAGCTGGGTACGTGTGTGTCCGTCTACAGAAATTTAATTTTAATGCTTTTACTATTAGTTCTTTAATAATTATGTTAATTTCTGCACAGGAGAAAACAAAATCGATCCTGGCGACTAAAGGGTAATCTTCCAGATTGATTTGCTACAGTACTTTCGGTGAGTGTTATTGTATTTTGTTAAGACGACTTCCACGTCAAATGTGCTGGAAGGTGACACGTATTATCAAAATCGGGATGCCAATTTTTTAAGACTTGGTTTTTTTTTAAACTTATGTTTTTATGTAATTTCGTAACTTATACCACACTTATCAATGAATGTGTTTAAGTTAAGTATATAATCGTCTCCGTTTTCACTCATTGTAAGAAATATTACTAATAGCTTGTCATATGCCCTCCTCGTACATGTGTTGAAGTTTGAAGAGTAAATATATCACAGACAAGCTGTACTTCTGATTCTATAAATTAAATTCCTTATTATTCTTTCCTGAATTGCACACGTTTATACTTTGTATCGAAGGAACTTTATCATAATAATACTTACTCAATCAATTCTGTAAAAAATATAAATTTTTCTGTTTTAACCTTATTGGTGGGAAAGTGAAATTAAATTAAGTTTTGTTATGGCACCATAATAATCTATCTATTTAGCCCATAATGTCCCATTGCTGGGTTACGGCCTCCCTTTTCCACACAGTCTGTTCTCAGCTATTATGAGCCATTCATAGTATACAGGGAATTAATAGGACCATATACCTACTTACCAAAAATCGGACTAGCTATTATGTTGTACTCAAAGATTTCTAGCTAAGTTATAGAAAAACTTGGCATTTTTGTAGTGTTGACATAAACATATTTTCAAATTAGAATTAAACATGCTCATAACACAATTGTTTAATAATTATACAACAATAAAGAAAAATGAAATGACTGTTTTATTGAATTTCACGTAATTATCATATTAATTTTTTAAACATTTCAATTTAAATAAATGTAGTACCAACAAAAATGATCTCTGTCCACAACAATATTTTTGTTAAGTGCCTCACATTAAAAATATTGTTGCCTAAAAATAACTTTTCTATTTAGTGTTCTGATTTAAAATGCGTACTAGCAATCTTTTCTATTGTCACATGTGATTATTTTCTTGGTATCATCATTACAATAAAAATGTTCATCACACATTTTCCTATTACTGGCCCATAATATTCTAAGATGTAACTATGACAATCTTTTATTTTCACACTAAAGCTTAGGAAAGATCTAATATTTGTGCTAACTCTGTCCCTAAACTTATGATAGTTAAGGTAGTATAGTTTGATTTGACCTATTGCACTTGCACCACATTGAGATGAAAATTATAAGGTTTAGTAGATTTATGATATATTCAAACAAGTTTAGTTTTATTATTATGGGGATAGTATTTCTATGTAATAAAAATTTAAGAGGGAACAGGACCTGTGAGGAATTTGAAAAATAGGTATTTAAATAAACTATTACCATCGTCTTACCTCAAGTCTGCCTCCGTAGAGTGCGATAGGGACAGTTGCAACTCAGACCGATTATAACACACAAAAAATTCACGAGATCGACTCGTTTCGTATTCCCCTTTTTTCTCCTCGAAAACAGCCAATTCAATTATTTTAAAATTTTAAGAAAGAGTACAGTCTAGGTTCCAATAATTTTTTTTTATGTTAAAAACTTTTCGAATTAGTCTGGTAGTCCTCCAATCACGGCGAGTGGCGGTAGAAATGAGGTATTTTTGTAATTTTTGGAGGGTCATATTTTCTTTATCAATAAGTTGCTGAAAAAAAGGAAATAACAGGTACGGCACACCTTGATTTTATGAAAAAAATATTATTGCTCTAGAGGAAGAAAAAAAGGGGAATACATTAGTATGGAGAATCGCAGGCGCTGTTCCCTTTTAATTTCTCTTGAATGAGTATTTACGTCGTTTTGATTTTTTTTGTGGTTTATTATATGGTATATACAATTATTGTTTTTTGCTTGTACTGTCAATTAAATTCAAAAGCACTTTTTATGCTATTGTTTACCACATTTAAATGATGTATTTTCATAGTTACTTAGCATGCAATCAAAACATTGTATCCTTCATTATACCGACCTTAACAGTTATACAATCCAAGTAATTTTGTATTCAATGATGGAAATAATGGACACAAGTTTAGAATGAATGAGTTTTGAAACAATTGTTCAAATAAATGATAATGCAAATAAAATTAAACGGCTGGTAGGCATTGTGTGAACTGACTTCATTATCAGTAAAAATGTGCTCTATTTAATTGTTCAGTACTGTAACGACTTGGCGCGAACAAGGACTGCTGGAGGAGACGAAAATGATGCATCAGCAATCCATGATGGTTGGAGATATGATTCCTGTACACTCTGAGATACCCGTGCATGTTGAGGAGATGAATAATGTGAATGTGAACTACGAGAATAATGCTTCCTACGCGTATGACGATCTGTTTCCGGCGCTACCGCACTCGCAGCCGCCGGTCCAACGCAGCATTCAGCAAGCTACCAACAAGCTTCGCGTGGGATCGTCACTGCATACCCAGGTAGGCATAAAAATAAGCTCTGAAGTTTGAACTGCTTAACTACTAAAGCTGTAATATGGATTTATAGCTTTATTCATGAAATTTTCTGTTTTACTATATAAGGTCATTCAGTATGATAGTCCTTATTCACATGTAACACCACCTATTGCAATAAGCTCTTGAACGTATTATTAGGTATATACACGTGGACGCCATATGCGTGCTTAAATCTTACGTAATCAGTAATGGCTAGTGATAAGTATAAATGTTGTGTAATAATATTTCAGTTCTTTCAGATAATAAAAAGCAAATGAGTTGATAACTAACTACTTATTAATATCGCTAAACAGTTGTACTGCACTATCATTTGTTGAATAACCATTATGTTTTATTTTCTAGTCAATCTTATAATTTCCAACATTCGAAATCACCCAGATTATCATTAAAAAAAATTAACCTACCTATAACAACTACCTATAAGTAGGTAAACAAATTATCTTCAACAAAATAAACAAAAATGGTTGACGTAATTTTTTTACAGTTATTCTGACTGTCTACTGAAGCGGAGAGGAGCGGAGCGGATAGCCTTTGGCTGCCTGTCCACTGGAGCGGAGAGGAGACGAGCGGAGATGTGCCAAAATTAACCAATAGAATCGCACCTCTGGAGCGGACTTTAGATTCTATTGGTTAATATTGGAACATCTCCGCTCCTCTCCTCTCGTCTCCGCTCCGGTGGACAGGCAGCCTGGAATTGCATAAAATCTCCGCTCCGCTTCAGTGGACAGGGATATTATGCGAACTAGTTTAAAAATTCATTCAAAATCGGAAAGCGTAGCGATAATGTGGAGCGGGGAAGCGGAAAAAATCCAGCCGCGGGGTATTGCAGCCCGCTCAAATTACTCGTCGCGTGAACTCGGCCTAGCTCCGCACAGTCCGCAACTCCGTTCCGCATCAATGGACAGACCACAGTCGGCTCCGCATTACTCCCTCGCTCCGCTACATCGCTCCGCGTCAATGGACAGGCAGCCTTAATATCTAATTAAAATATTTTTTTAGACACGTCAGATTTCATATACCTACCTAATTCAAATTGAATTAAAAGACATTTATTAGAAAAATATCAAAATCTTTAATCCATGGGCTGCTTTAAAACTCTGACACCAGGTCAGTCACTAACCACACGCATTTAATTTCCTTGGCCACATACAATCATCATAATATGTACGCATCCCTAATTTTATTGTTATTACATATAATCAACTCTCCATCCTTTCAAGGTTTTCCATGTGCCATATGAAGAGAGGAAATTGGACAACGCTAACACTTTCGGCGAGGGCGAGTCCTTGAGAACCTGTCAATCCATCACTAAGGATACCGGAGCGCACATTGAAATATCTACTAGCAAAGATGGCAGCTTGACTTTCTTGATAACTGGCAAACATAGCGCAGTGCTTGATGCAAGGCGCCTAATCTTGACCCATTTCCAACAACAGGTAAATAAAAATAAAAAAACAAATAAAAATATCATTAAAAGTGCAATTCTAACCAACTTTATTTCTTTAATTAACAGGCCAGCAAGCAAATTAATATCCCAAAGGAACACCACCGTTGGATATTAGGAAAACAAGGCCAGAAGTTGAAAGAGTTGGAAAAAGTGACAGCTACCAAAATCAGTGTACCTGGTATTGCCGATACTAGTGAGACCCTCACTATTACTGGCACTAAAGAAGGCATTGAGAAAGCGGAACATGAGATCCGAGTGTGCTCTGAAGAGCAGGTAAAATACCCTATGTACTTATACGCAAATTGATAGTGATTTAACGTTATAATGGTGCCGATTCTCTTGTTCACCGAACGAAACTATCACTAAAATTTCTTACTTTTGGATATGAGAACCTTAAAGCTTTTCTGCAAAAAAAAATCTCTAAATTTAAAAATAATTTTGACTCAACTAAAATCGAATTTTGACAGTCGCGACTCCACGCAGTACTTGTTTGCCCTACCCCGTGATTTTTTTTAAGGGGTGGGAGGGGCGCTTTGGGGGCAGCCCCGACGTGTTTTATATGGAATTTTTCGCTTTTTGTATGGAAAATATGAAAACTGATTACATGTAGGGGTTTAAGAGTTTTTTAAAGGGGTAATTTTCGAGATAAAGCAGATGAAAAGAAAGAAAGAGTACTGTCAGTTTCAGTACTGTTTTTGCACCTGAAGTCGAGGTGTTGTGTGAATTTTAGTTCATGACAACTTATTGTATTCCACACGTTTTTAATCGTGATTAAAATAAAATAAAATAAAATAAATTGTTTATTGAAATAATAATTGATTCACATAAATATTTACAAAATAGGGCCTTAAACTAGAGATTGGTATATAATTATTGGATTCTACCTGAACTAGGAATAAACCTGTATCTCAGGTATCTCACTCAAGTGCTTATAATTATTATACATAAGTATTATCTAAGATTCCTTAAACAAATAGTGAATAGTTTGTCTACTTTAAATTATAGTTTTATTCAAATAATGTTTTTTTTTACTTTTTTGCATTATCGTAAGACATTTATAGCAACCACGTTCTATTATGAATTTATGATTTTGCAATGCGACAATTTTTAATAAGGTCGCGTTTACTTTGTTATACAGAAAAATTTGCCGTGTCAACAAAATACAAACACTGCATATTTATTTATAATACGAATTGTAAAAACGAAAACTATTTTTATGTGTTATATATAACTAGTAAAGGACAATATTAAAATAAGTATACAGCATGAATAAAAATATAAAAACACTTATAAATAAACGTTGGCGGTCTTAATAGTTTAGACCATCAAAATTTTAGGTGAAAAACGTCGAATTCAGAATAGCAAAATTGCCATTTTCACTATATTAATAACTCAGTGCCATCTTAGTGCTGTCAAACTAAAATATAGTTAAGTTGTGTCACTTTAGTCTATTTCAGATTGGGAAATCATCGTTTGACAGGAATAAACTAAATTTTGGTGATTTTTAGTCTAGTTTAACGGCATTTGTGACAAGAGAATCGGCACCATTATTAGTCTTAATCAGCGCTAACTGTAACTGATTTTTTATTTTCCAGTCGCGTAAGGCTATGGAGCGCGTCAAGATCCCGAAGATCTACCACCCGTTTATCCAGGGTCCGTACGGCGAACGTGCCGCTGCGCTTACCGCAGAGACGGGCGCGCGCATCCACATCCCGCCCGCGTCTACCCAAAGCGATGAAATCGTCATTGCTGGCGAGAAAAATGGTGTACTTGCTGCTAAAGCGCAAATTGAGCAAATCTATGAAGACATGGTAAATATTAATATGAATCAATGAAATCAAACCAAAAATTTGTCTAGTTTCTCTACAAAACATTTATAACTTCGTTTTTTGACAGGTAAAGAAATGTTCAACTGTTCGTGTTGAGGTACCAAAATCTCAGCACAAATACGTGATTGGAGCTCGTGGTACGACTATACAGGAGATTCTGAAGGAAACTGAAGTCTCTGTGGAGATGCCTCCTCCAGACTCTCCTACTGGGACCATCACTCTCCATGGACCTCACAATAAAATTGGCCTGGGTTAGTAAAATTAACTGTTTTTAAACTCAATAGAGTCGAAGGCTGACGATTGGAAGACAAAAACGTATTGCGCCGGCCTTAAGTAACATGGGATAAGAGCGGCAGAAGATAATGAACCTCAATGTTTGAAGTATGTACCCACTATATTCCATTAACACGAATTAACCCCAATTTTTAACCCAACAGCTCTCTCAAAGGTATGCGAAAAAGCGAACTCTGTGAAAACTGCAACTGTGGATGCACCTACTTGGATTCATAAATACATAATCGGAAAGAACGGCTCTAATATTAAAAAGATAACTCAAGACTACTCTAAGGTATGATTTATTTTATTACCTTATTAAATAGCGAACTTTATTACTTTAATTTTGCATTTGCATAATATCCCAAAAGATTATATTATTATTTGAAAGAAGAAAAAGATTATTTTTCAAAATGTTTATTATTGTTTTGGAAAGCTGATTATTTTGAAACGACATTTCCGCACACAGATACACGTTGACATAACCCATTCTGAAGACAAGGTGAAGATCGATGGTCCCCCAGAGGAAGTGGAGCGTGCTCAAGTCGAGCTGGATGACTTTGTGAAGAACTTGCTAGCTACTCTTACCTATGTTGAACTTTCGGTTGATCCCAAATTCTTCAAACACATTATTGGAAAGAATGGAACTAACAGTAAGTTGAACCTTTCATGTGAAAATACTTGCATAATCTATCTCTCTAATCTAATCTAATATTGCAGATTAAATCTGTAATAAAATCCTTATTTTTTGTTTTTAGTTAATAGACTGAAGGATGAGACTGGGGTAGTTATTAACATTATTGAAAACGAAGGCAACAATATTATTCGCATTGAAGGCAGCCATCAAGGAGTAGCTGATGCTGAAAGAGAATTAAGAGAAATGGTAATGAAATTAGAGAACGAAAGGACAAAGGAAGTCTATGTTGATCATAGATATATTAAATCTCTTATTGGAGTTAGAGGAGAAAAAATAAAGGAACTTCGCGAAAAGTTCGAACGTGTGCTTATTTCTCTACCCGATCAGGGGCAAAAGAGGAGTCCCATTAAGCTAAGAGGTCCCCAGGAAGATATTGAAAAATGCGAAAAGTATCTTCATAAAGTTATAAAAGAAATAGCCGAGTCGTCTTTCGTCCAGGAAGTGCCGATTTTCAAACAATTCCACAAGTTTATTATTGGCAAAGGTGGCGCGAATTTGAGGAAAATCCGGGACGAAACTCAAACTGTGATCGATCTTCCAGCAGAAGGCGATGACAGCGATGTTATAACCGTACGAGGTAAACGGGAGAATGTTGAAGAAGCGGTTAAAAGAATTCAGCAAATTCACAATGAAAAAGCTAATGTTGTAACAGAGGAGGTCACGATTGCTCCTAAATACTATAATTCTTTGATTGGGGCCGGTGGAAAACTTATTCATTCCATTATGGAGGAGTGTGGCGGAGTACTGATAAAGTTCCCGCCTGCGGAAAGTGACAGCGACAAGGTGGTTATTAAAGGGCCTATCGAAGATGTTGAGAAGGCTAAGCAACAACTACTTGCGCACGCTTCGGAACGAGAACTGACCTCCCACACCGCTCACGTGCGTGCCAAGCCAGAACACCACAAATTCCTGATAGGCAAAAATGGTGCTAACATTAAGAAAATTCGCGAGCAAACTGGCGCTCGCATTATCTTCCCGACTGAGAAGGACGAAGACAAGGAAGCTATATTTATCATAGGTAAGTTTTGGTTGCTCTTTGTGTCTGTCTGTGTGGCCGCGTTGTTCTTCGATAAATTGCGCAACGGTTGCTACGATGCGGTTTTCACCATTATTAAGAGAAATTATTCCGGATAGTTTATGTGTACACATTAATATTAGACTTAGAATTAAAAAAAACGATGTTTTGTCGTAAAAACCGTGCGAAGCAGGGGCGGGTCGCTAGTAGTTTAATACAAAGAAGTCGATAGGAAAACATGATTATATTCTTAACTCAGGTCGCGAGGAGCAGGTAGAGGCAGCTCGCAAGCAGCTAGAAGCAGCAGTGGCAGAGATCAGTAACGTGTCCGAGGGCGAGATGGCGGTGGCGCCGCGCCACCACCGGCACTTCGTGGCGCGGCGCGGCGAGGTGCTGCGCCGCATCGCCGACGACTGCGGCGGCGTGCAGATCTCCTTCCCGCGGCAGGGAGTCAACAGCGACCGCGTTGTCCTCAAAGGCCCCAAGGATTGCATAGAAGCTGCTAAAATCCGCATCAACGAAATCATTGAAGATTTGGAAGCAAAGGTTTTTATTGTCAAATATACTTTTTGTCTACTCATAAAGCACACCAAAATAGAGTTCACTGGTCACATACAGACATATAAACAAACAAATAAAAACCAATACAGTATAGATAATAATTATGATGTTCTGACTTCCAATGCTGTAATTTACACAGGTAACAATAGAATGCGTGATATCTCAAAGGCACCATCGTACAGTGATGGGTGCCCGTGGTGCTAAGGTAAAGGATATCACAGCTGAACATGACGTGCAAATCAAATTCCCCGAGCGTGACACGACTGAGGGCGCAGATGTTCCCTTAAAGGAAAACAATGAGAACTCTGAGCCCGGCCCGAACGACATCATTAGGATCACTGGTCGCCCAGAGAATTGCGAGGCAGCTAAGAAGGCTTTACTTGAGCAGGTAACGAGTTTACTTAGTGAATGACAAGTGTGATTCATAGTTTCGTTTAATCTAAAAAAATATACTATTAAATCAAATCATTCTTTGTTAGGTGCCAATCACGATCGACGTAGAAGTTCCGAATGAACTGCACCGTTTGCTTTCTGGTCAGAAGAGGCGGGAACTGATGCAAACATATGATGTGCACATTCTACTTCCGCTCAATGATGACCCTAGTGACTTGGTTAAGGTAAGAAGAATTTCAAATGGAGTTTTTTTATTTATTACAATGAAGTCTTGTTTGCACTGAATAATTATCATTAGTGAAGGCTAATATTATTATATTCCTAAAGTAATTAACAATAATTATTTTTATTTAGGTAACAGGCACCCCTACAAATGTTGAAAAGGCCAAACTTGCTCTTGCCGACAGAATTGTTGATATGGAAAAAGAGAAAGAAGACAGACTTCTCAGGTGAGGCTGCATTTCCATCAAATGATAATTTCCAATTTGTTATATTTTTTATAGTGCGTTTGGGTGTGTCCATACTTATCCATGAATATTAATAATAAATATACAATTACAGGTCATTTGAACTGAAATTCAAAGTGGATCCTGAATATCATCCTCTAGTTATTGGTAAGGGTGGTTCTGTCATCACAAAGATTCGCACTGATTATGGAGTACAAATAAACTTGCCTAAACGTGGTGAGGCTGATGATGACATCATTACAATCCAAGGCTATGAAGACAAGGCGTTGCAAGCTAAGGAAGCTATTATGGCTATAGTACATCAACTGGTGAGTCCCTATTATTTTACAATGTTAAGATGCCTGCATTATTTGAGCCTCCTAACCTTAGAGTATTTATGACTGGATAAGCCATAAGCGCAATATTCCGAACAAAAAAGTCTGTCAATTTTTGCGGGGGACGCGGTAGCTTCTAGGAAAAACAAACAATAGCTGCTCGCCCGGCCTGCAGCTAGAGAATACTAAAAGGAGTTCGTACCATCAATTTTTTTATCGATATCGATATTCATTCGGAATTTTGCTTGAACCCAGAAATAAAACAGCTGCTGTATAGAAAACTGAAATTTAAGTTAATAGAAAATTTAAAAAATATTGCAGCCGCCATCTTGGATTTTCACTTTGACCAAATTCACACTTTCTCTCTCTCTCTCCCTCTCTCCTTCTCTCTCTCTCTCTCTCTCTCTCTCTCTCTCTCTATCGTATGAGAAGAAGTCAGTTGCAAGTATGAACGCTTTTTCACGTGACGATTTCTGCCAGTTTACTCCTACTGCAAGCCGTGTTAAAGAACTTCGGTCCAAAAACCATTTTCATTAAACAACAAAAAATACTTGGTTTCATATATGACCTCAACCCTACGGTAGTCTCGCTATCATTTTTGCTCAGACATAATCGCTTGTCAAGTGCATGTAAATTTTCTTGATTTGACGTACATTTTCGAATTCAAAAAATATTTTGGACCTTATGAACATTAAAACGAGGTGTAGCGAGACATGGTGACGTCACAAAAGCAATATGCGAAAAAAAATACTCGATTCATGGCTTGAATCATGGTTGAATCGAGTGAAAAGTCATAATATATTATGAGGTTAGGATTTTGAATTTCACTGAAAACAACTAAATATTAAAAATAATACTTACATATGGAAAGATATTCCGTCCTTATTTAAGTTTGACGTATTTGAACGCTTTTTACAAGTTTTGACAGCACAACCAGGCATTTTCACGGAGCACTCAATGAGAACCGCGCGACTCGAAAACGATTACCGATGTGCGTCAGAATCGATTTGAAAGTAGTTTTTATGAACTGACACGAATATTTTGTTGCTGTTCATGTACAGAGGGGAAGTGTTCGTAAGGCTTCTTCAGTCTTAAAGCGCAGGCCACACCGCCAGCTAACGGGCGGGCGGGCTTTGCGGGCGAACATCGTTTCACCTCTTTACATACTTAGTCGGTAGCTCGCGGTGTAAACCGAAGTATGTAAAGAGGTGAAACGATGTTCGCCCGCCCCGCCCGCCCGCCCGTTAGCTGGCGGTGTGGCCTGCGCTTAATACTTTAAGCTCCTAACACATTAAACTAAAGTACTCTATTCATAATAATTTGGAAGAATGGAAGGAAGCTGTTGAATTCAAAGGCTTCATTCCAATGGTATCACACAAAATAGTAAGTCATTGCAATGTGAAGATTCACATTGCAATGACTTACTATTTATATATTGTTATAAACCATAATTATAAGCTATACATTGACGATTGAATGATTGACGAAATGGACAACTACAAAATTGCTTCATTCTAAAATGGTAAAGTCCTTGCAAACGTGACTCTTTTGACATTTATAAATAAATTATAATGTATATTTAAGTATAAATAAATTATAATGTTTGCCGAATAGTCTGATTCTCATTCAGCACATATACATGATGCGGTCGCGGCGATACTTTGAGCGCGCGCGCTTTAGTGTTGTCGAACCGGCACTAGTGCCGCCGACGACGTTTTAAAATTTGTATTATTTTGTAAGTTAGCTAATTCATACAAAACTTCAAACGACTGACATCCTTGTCTCGTCGAAATTTATTTTTGTAATTGAATTAAGTGATGTGACATAATAATTATCAATATTATGTACAAAGAGTATTAAATACACATTTACTGATAAAATATTAATGTAGTACTTGCCAATAGTAGATCGTTATACAAGGAGCTAAAATGACCCATTATAATGAGGTAGTTTTAGGCTGCCTGTCCACCGGAGCGGAGCGGAGAGGAGAGGAGTGGAGATGTGTCAATATTAACCAATAGAATCAAAACTCCGCTCCAGAGGTGCGATTCTATTGGTTAATTTTGGCACATCTCCGCTCCTCTCCTCTCCTCTCCGCTCCAGTGGACAGGCAGCCTTACTCCCGAGCTTTAGCGAGGGAGTAAACAGAAACCGAGGTATAATGGGTTTTTAGCGCCGTGTGTTACACTCTACTTTTCACTACGATTGCGAGAAAATAAAATAATTATTATTTATTAAAAATTATTTATTTTCCTTTCTCTTCCATCTGCAAATTAGGGTCTCCATTCTCACTAGATGATGACATTTTCACTGTTGTAAATTATATTAAGGTCACCAATGCAATTTATAATAATTGGAGAAAAATCATAAATATATCTATCTTACCTATCTTACCTATCTTACCTATCTTACCTATCTTACCTATCTTACCTATCTTACCTAACTTACCTATTTTACCTATCTTACCTATCTTACCTATTTCACCTATCTCACCTATCTCACCTATCTCACCTATCTCACCTATCTTACCTATCTCACCTATCTCACCTATCTTACCTATCTCACCTATCTCGCCTATCCTACCTATCCTACCAATCCTACCTAAGAACAAAGACTTTTTCGTCTTTGGGTGGTAGGCTCGTTGGAAACAGACAAAAATTACAAAAAAATTACTTTAGCCCCTAGAGGATGAAATGCTATTTTATCTTCGCTCTGGTACGCTACAATCACGGATTTTTTGAGCAAGAGAAGTGAAAAAGACCTTTTTTTGCGTCTGAAAAAAGATAGACCTAATAGAAGAATAGATAGGTAGCCCTTGTGTGGAAATTTAGAATTTTACTTTTCCTTTATACTTTATCTTTACATAAAAAGTGTCTTTTAATGATGAATATGAATGAATGAATGAAATTAATGAAACTACTAATTTGAAGTAAACTTTTCATAATTAAATGCTGTGGAAATGCGTTACTTGCGAAGCATGTGTTCGAAGGTCTGACGCTGAACGATAAGACACCGGTGTGAGTTAAAAAAAGATGTAGTGACATGTTGAGAGGATGAATGAAAGGCGACAAAAAAATGTATTTACAAGGCAGATGTGACTGGAAACGCCGAGAGGGGACGCCCTAGGAGGACATAATTATACTGACCTTATTGGTGATGTAGAATAGTAATATATGTGAAATAAGGCTCCTGAAGCTTTTTTATATAAATTTGGCAATTTGAAATAATATTACTAACTCATAAATATACATCGTTGCCGCAGGACAATCAATGTCGAGAGGAGGTCGATATTGATCCACGAGTTCACAGGAGGTTGATCGGCCTCCGAGGCAAAAACATCAGACGCATTATGGACGATTACAAGGTCGACATACGTTTCCCGAAACAAGGTGATGACAGCATCGTTGTCATTACCGGAGACGAGGATAACGTACTTGATGCGAAGGACCATCTCCTCAACCTAGCCGAAGAATACGTAAGTATTCCGGGACACACTGAAATTTCTTAGAAAATAAATAAACTGAATGAACCATTAAGTTGTTGTTGTTGGTGGTATCTTTACTATTTTTAGAAATATTCTCCATTCCTGTGAAACTGGCCCTAAGTGTATTTTAACACAAACGTGTGCTGAGTAATCTGTTGTTTATGTTCTGTTCCTAATTTAAAATTAATCTTCAGATTCAAGATGTCGCCGACCGCTACACGCGACCTGCGGCGCCTTCCCTGGGTGACTTCGGTGATGTGCTTAACGAACGAGAGCAAGCAAACAGCAGCGCAGGCACTGGCGCCGCCGCCGCCGCCGCAGGCCCCGGCCCCGCGGGCTTCGTGGTGAAGGGGGGCCCGTGGGAGCAGCGCGCGCCCGACACGGCGTCCACGCAGGAGTTCCCCACCATGCCGGGGGGCCCGCGCGCCGTGCAGCCTGCCGCGCCCACGCCCTCGGCCGCATGGGGCCCGCGCCGCTAGTAGCGCCCGACGGCTCCTCCTATGTACTCGCATGCGTGCATACTTTTAAGCCTATAGTGTATAGTGGAGAGCGCCGCGTTTTATTTCGGCTGTTTCGACGCGACGACGAATGCGTCCACGTAGATCGTATTGTCGTCGCTTTGCGGCACCCGCTAATAATCCTTGTAATCTTAAAATTGCAGATATCTCGTACTCGCTCATATTATTGCGAAAGTGGGTAGCCAGCTGTATTTTACTGGTGATTTATCGGAGGAGGTCGTCGCTTGATGTGGCGATCTCTCTGAATTATAAATAACGCGAGGTCGAGCCGAACGATTATCATATAAGTATTCGGTTACGCGATTTCGTTATTTTTTATGAATTATTATTATGTATCTATGAGTATAAATGCCATTCTACTAAGTTGTTATTTACTTTGATATTTATAATGGAAATACATGCCGATGTATTTTTTTTAATTTATGCATCTTTATAGTATGCATAATAAACTGATTCCGTGTACTTATTTAAAATTATAATGAAATTTCTATTTTTCATACATAATAGTTTTCACGTTTTTTTATCATGTTTATAATGTTGCCTATGAAATAATGAATCAATAAATGATAAGACAAGAATGAATATTTTTACAAAATAATGTGTACATAGTAAATAAATTGTGTTTGAAAATATTAATAAAATCTTTTACATGAATACAATTGTTTTTTTTTTTTGTTATCTATTCCTCTGTTAGTACTGGAGAACTCTGTTCATGGAGCACCTAAGGGTCAGCGTAAACCTTAGACCATTAACCATATAACCTATGGACCCTCCTCTTATGATTATACCTCTCTGTCAACGCGCAAGGTAATGGATTTGACAATCCAAGACTTAAGGTGAAACAATTTGATATTTTTTCCATACAAACTTCGGAGGGGTTTTACTCCACTATTTGACATCGTACATTCAAAGTTAAACATGATATCGTTAGGTCTCATTATTAAAATTGTCTGTACGGAAGCAGAATAGTAAAATAAAAAGCCATTAAAAAGTTATGAGCCAACAAAGATTCGTTTTTCTTGCTAATTTTAACGCAACTTTGGGCGTAAATAAGTAATACAAGAAGTGTGAAATCTCGAAAACAAAATCCGTACCGACACAGAAAAATTTACGAAGATTTCAATAAATTTTATTTGTAATTGATTTATGCAGTGGTTATTTCAGAAAAACCTTTTTTCCAAAGGCCTTTTCGTAATTTTTGACGCGCTCGTTTTACTAAAATTGGTCGGTACGGTGTTTCTGTGCGTGCGAACTATACGTTGTCCATGTAGATCAGCTTCTAACTGCTCATCACTGATACTATCTCTGTCGGACACGATGCCAGGTGAGACAGTGTGGTTTTTGACCAGGCCCACCATTGAGTTCGAGCCCGCGACTAGTTGCACCTCAATGACTATAATTCTCATTGTTGCACCTTAACTATCTTATGAAAACTTTACTTTATTTAAAGGTTTTGTTTCCTGTTATTATATAATATAAAACTCTAACACCCTATTTTTTTGTTTTTCACACAAAAGAAGCCCTTAAGGCTGCCTGTCCATTGGTGCGGAGCGGAGAGGAGAGGAGCGGAGATGTGCCAATAGAATCTAAACTCCGCTACAGAGGTGCGATTCTATTGGTTAATATTGACACATCTCCGCTCCTCTCCTCTCCTCTCCGCTCCAGTGGACAGGCAGCCTAAGGCGACGTTCGCACGGACGTAATAAAATCACGGCGATTTTTTTTCGAGCATTGGATTTTCGACGCTCTGCTCAGCGCCGAGAGTTGAATATTCAATAGTGTATTTTCTTGGGAGGAGCTCGTGGCTAAGTAATAACAAGCCGCACGGGTCGATCCAGCAGGTTAAGCTGCGCTTGCCGGGGTTGGTCAGTGGATGGGTGACCTATCTTTACATACCGAGACTTCTCCGTGCCTCTGGAGCGGAGAGGAGAAAAGAGGAGCGGAGATGTGCCAATATTAACCATTAGAATCTTGACTCCACCCCTGAGTTTAGATCAGTGATCCTAAGTCAAGATTCTATTGGTTAATATTGGCACATCTCCGCTCGTCTTTTCTCCTCTCCGCTCCAGTAGACAGGCAGCCTTACTAAGGGGTATCGTATTACCCAGTTACTGGGTTGTTGAGGACAGATAGGCAGTCGCTCCATCTAAAATACTGGTATTCAGCTGCATCCGGTTAGACTGGAAGCCGACCCAAGACAGTTGGGAAAAGACTAGGAAGTATTTTTTTTTTGCTGGGATACGCGCTTAATGCGCTCTGTTGGATATTCAACTTTCGGCACTAAGCAGAGCGTCGAAGATCCAATACGCGAAATAAAATTGCCGCGATTTATTACGTCGTCGTACTATTGGAGACTTCACGTGGTGCCATAAGCTCTAACTTAGAAGTAGCTCAAGAATTTGTAAATTTCTTTACTAATATTCCATCTAGAACGACGGAAGCCTTAAATTCCTCACCCGATGTCTCAATTGATTTATTAAACACTGACGTTCCTGGCTGCCCGGTTGAATTTAAATTTAAACATATAAACCCTAAGATAGTTATAAAAGCTTTTCGGCAAATCAAAATCAAATTAACCGAAGATCTATGGGGATTAACTATCAAAGTTTGTACATCCATAATCGAGATTATAGCACCATACTTAGCTTTAATATTTAATTTGTGCGTCGATCCAGGAGCCTTCCCGGATTTAATGAAATGCAGTAAGGTTAAACCACTTTTAAATCTGGAGACAGTAAAGACACCAACAATTAGGTACAGACCAGTATCCGTGCTACCGGTATTCAGCAAGGTGTTCGAAAAAGTAATGCTCAATCAAATGCTTATTTTAACACCAACGAAATCTTACACGATCAGCAATAATGGGTTCACCAAAGAACGTTGTACGACTGACGCCGGTGTCACCTTATTAAAACACATATTTACAGCGTGGGAGGAGGCCCAAGATGCCATAGGAATCTTTGTGACCTCTCCAAAGCATTTGACTGCGTAAATCATGAAACCTTCCTCTCTCCTACTATTTTGCTGTGCCCGACAGGGTCCATAATGATCACATATAATTTTAACTTACCACCTAAGTATACATTGTGATGAATGTATTAGCTATAGAGGATGGATTGCCAATGGATAAAGTTAACTGGTACGTTGATAATGGAGCGACAAACCATGTTACTAACAGAGGTGACTTCTTCGAGAGCTTCGAGTACCTCAAAGGAACACATACGGTGACTGTGGCGAACGGAGAAACCATTGAAGCCATTGGTATAGGCAACATTAGAGCTGAAGCCATCGTTAATGGAAAAGTTGAGCAAATACTTTTAAAAGACGTTTGGTATGTCCCAAAGATTAAAAGAAACTTATTCTCAGTTCTATCTGTGCATGATAACTTGATCACAAGTACGTTCGAGTCAAGACCTAAGCAATGTGTAGTAAAAGTAAATGGAGAAGCAAAAGTAGTTGGAACTAGAACGATTAAAGGGGGACTATTCAAGCTGGAGTTGAAATGTGTCGCGCCCAAAAATCAGGAAGTCAATCAACTACTGACAAACCCTTTACAAGTTTACCATGAAAGGCTAGTACATCAGAACAAAAGACATGTTCGTCAGGTAATCGAAAAAGAGCTAGGATTAAAAATGGAGAACAACCAATCCGACATTTGTGAAGGCTGTATCTATGGAAAGGCGCACAGGCATTCATTTGGAACAAGGGTTAGAGCCACTAAATCTGGAGAACTAATCCATACAGATTTATGCGGACCATTTCCATATTCTATTTCGAAGTTTCGATATTACATTCTGTTCAAGGACGATTTCACACGATATCGTCACATTTACTTTCTTAGACAAAAGTCTGAAGCTAAAGCAGCAGGACATGTCATTAAAGAATTGTTAAGTGACAATGGAGGAGAATTTGTTAGCGCAGAATTCAAAAATGTCATAACTGAAAACGGAATTAAGCAAAGGTTCACAATGCCCCACACCCCAGAGCAAGCAGGCTGCGTAGAGCGTGAAAATCGGACGGTAGTAGAAGCCGCACGCGCCATCATGTATGCACATGATAAAATTCCTGATGACTTGTGGGCAGAGATAGTAAATGCGACAGTCTACGTGTTGAATCGCACAGGGCCAACGAACGTGCCAAGCAACTCTCCACATGAGCTGTGGTACGGACAGAAGCCAGCGATCAAACATCTTAGAATCCTTGGTTGCACCTGCTATCGAAATCTAAAGCTAATCGAAGGAAACTGCACAAGAAAGCAAAAAAGGGGATACTTATTGGTTATGAAGGAGATGAAGGCTATAGAATCTGGGACAAAGAAGCATTCAAATTGATTAGATCCAGAGATGTGACTTTTGAAGAGGTGCCGTTACTGGAAAAATTAAAAGAGGATGTATCTAACCCGAAAGAGCCGACTCCTGTTCTTCAGAAGAATTTCTATCATAATTTTCCAAGTCTCGAGAGTGAACATGAAACTATGATTGATAAAGAGATTGTAGAATGACATGCTTACAAAACCGTTATATGGGCCCAGACTTGAAATGCTAAAGAAGATGGCTGGCATTATCATCAACAGGGGTGGATGTTGAGGAATGCATACTCCTTAACATTTAATTACTCTATGATTGTGTTGCCTAGCAATATCTTTCTGTTATTCTATAAAAATGTCAATATACTTTTTATCGTTTCATTTAGTATATATTTATCAATATACTTTAACAAACTCACCCTGAAGCTATGGCACGCAATTATTTTAACACCCTGTATAAAGAGGAATTCGGATTTTAGCTTTTAATTTATTTTCGTTTTTTTTTTTTTAGAGAATGTTTCCTCTAGTTTATAGTTGCTAAGTGCCTACAAAAATATAATAAAATGTCGTCTGACGAGGGACCGAGTTCAAGCGCGAGTGCAAAAAGAAAAAAATATCTAAGTACAAATGATCCTAAAATCGTAAAAAATAATTATATTGAAGTGTGTTTGCTTTGATGTAAATTAGACTCAAAATGAATTTTTTGATAAATAATCCAATTTGATTGAATATTGTATTTTTTGTCATATACCGATTTTGGGTACAAATGTACCGATTTTTGTGCGCAGCTCTACCGATTGCGCAATCTGACGTTCGAGACCACTGGTTGACGTTAGACGCTATGGCCAATTCTAGCTGGCCATTTCATGAAACACAACCACTTCATGAAATGGTCGAACATTTCATGAAAAGATCAATAATTCTAAGATCTGGCCACGACGTATTCTGTGGACTGTTTGTTCGTGATCTCAGTTCGTGATTTGATATAAAGAAAGCACAGAGCATGTAACTATAAATACTCTGTGGTTTATTCATTTTGTTGATTGTTGATTGATGATGAACCTGTTCCTCCTGTTCTTTATATAATCTGTGTTTGATGACAGACATGACCACAGAACATATATACTCTACGAGACATGACATTGACATGAATAATATAATGTAATTTTATTTCTATCCTAAAAGATTGTTTTATTTGATGCTTAACAAACAATTCATTCATCTGAAATAAAAATTACGTACGCACCACTCCACTTTTTCATGTCCATTTTATAAAGGTACGTGAAAGTGCTGACTGATGTTATGAGAATTTAGATGTACCTAGCCTTTACCTTAGTAGAATTAGGCAGCTTCGTATTGAAGCCAATCTAAACAATCCTATTGATTTCTGATTAAAACATGGATATGTGAGTATAAAGAGTTGAAGTTTAAAGTTATTTATTTTGCTAAGTCCGTTATACGTAAGGATTTCTTGCTTGCTTGAGCCCACTACTAAAATGCTAAAGAAACTAAGTACCTAGATGAAAACTGAAGTACAGTGTTTAGTCATAATTCGCCCATAATTTAAACACCATGAAGTATCATTGTTGTTAGTTGTTACACCTGTAATATTATCTTCGTTTTCAGGTGTGTGACTATTCCGTTTTCTTCACCCGAGTCTGCTTCATTAGCTTGTGATGTCCTAAATGTTGACAAAGAGTTAAAAAGAAGTGGCGTGCAGAGGAAAATAGAAACCAATTCAGAAAATCTTGTAATGTAAGTTAGTAACAGTTTATCTTCTGTGTTTTCATACAAAATTACAGGTGGTATGAATATGGGTACCTATTGGGTGTAGTACCTATCAGATATTGGTATGATCATGCAAAAAAACATTAGATTAGTATCTTACCTACATTCTATATAGGTAATAGAAGTCAGCTATGTGCAAAAGCTTAACCAACGCTAATTATGTCAAAATACACAGATTGACATTTAAATTTTCTTTCTGCATATTTATTTAATTAGAATTTCCAACAACTTTGAACTCAATTTTAGGCAATTAGTGGTATTTACTAAATGTTTACATACTGATCTTGATGTGCTCTGACCACTTTTATTAACCCTGTGAGATATGTAAGTACTTCAACCAGCCCGCAGCATGGGCCATAATAAAAATATATAATTTAGGGCTTAATATTAGATAAATTCAATCAATATTTTTAATTTCATCTGTTACAGATTTTTTCACGGAGAGGATCTGAAAAAGCTTCGAGTAGCAGTAAATGGGTTAATTCAAAATATTTTATTAGTTGTTAAAACAATAGATCAGTTTTAGAGGCAACAAAAAAAGAGAGTTTTTAGTATGCCAGAGCACACGCCAGCCCCAACGCCAGCAAGATCTTTATATGGGTTTTTCATGTATTTGTTTAGCAAAACAATGTTATTTATTTATTGCATATGGGCAATCACACCTGATTACTACTTGCACTACTTCAATATTTATTACTACCCACAAAAATATTGGTCCACAGCCATTCCCATACAATGCTTAGTTGCATTAACAATTTTTGCTTTTTTAATATATCCTAGTGCTAACTTAATGTTAACTGCTAATATAGATAGTCTAAATACAATAAGCGATCCTCACGCTCAGTATGCATGCGAAACAAATGAGACTAACAATAATATACTGGACAGTTGCATTTGTACTGATGCAAATAAGTGTGTTAAATACCGTCATGTGACTTCGGTAGAAGAGTTGGAAGAGAATACAGTGCCTCAATTGCGTGATTTAAATATACGCTTAGTTTGTAAGAAATTGTACTTTAACGAATATAGTACACAGAGACTTGTTTAATTAAATACTTTTGTTCCTGAAATTACTTTATTTTACGTAACCATAGAAAAATAAACAACTACTTAGAGGCTTGAGAGGTGGTTGTTTATTTTTAACTGAGGGGCTACCTTCCACCTCCTTAAAGCAGTCACCAGAACTGGCCAAAACCACAGATTAATACAGATGGGACACTCCGCAGTTTAGGTATGAAGCTACAAGTACCCGGCGGGCTCGTCTCACTGTGCCTATTAGTAGGGCTGCCGCGCGCCGTTTGTCGCAAGATATTAAAACTAATAATACTAAAATGAAGGCAGCAGTTTTTTGCATCCCATTTGGCTGCTTATACTATAATAATAAGGATCTGAACCTCAGGTTTTTCTCACTTCCAAAGGACACGAAAAGGTAAAGAAATGCACGTCTACCTTTAAGTTATTAGTAATGACCTATGAATAGCAATTAATGTAAACGTTTGGTAGGTAGTATAGGTACCAAACGTTTACATTAATTGTTATTCTTATATAAGGCACACGTATTTACGTAGTTCTTAAGTATTCATTATTATTATTATAATTAGGATAGTTAGGTACTTACAAGTTATGTTTACAAGGTCAGGTTCAGGCTTCGATAAGTATAGGTAGGAAAGTACATAATTAAATAATATTTTTGTTTGGTGGTATCCGTGGTAGGTAGACCACGGACTTAGTGTAACCATAACTAAATATTATGTACTTAGTAAATTTTGTATTATGTAGACAACAGGGTATTCGTCGTACATACTTTTATATTTGCCCAGTTACGTAGATACATATTAATAAATAATGGAGACTAAACAAATTAAAGTACCGACGTACTTTAATTTGTTTAGTCTCCATTTACCGCAGGCGGCAGCAGCAGGTGACGTGACGCCGCCGCGACACTCTGGTGTCTATTGCATTTTTAAGAAATCCAATCGCATTTTTATGAAGTCGCCTGCGGTCGGTTACGGATTGCGGGATTGGTGGTACATTTAAAAATATAATAGACCAAGAGCTGATACCTACTTAATTATCTAATTATTCTCTAAAAGATGACAACCCTGAAGTGGTCAGAAGGTATAAGAGTTACGCGATAGAAAGAGAGGCAACTTGTAGGTGAATATAACTGTAGGTAATTAGCGTTGTGCGACCTGAATCGCACTTTATTGTGTCGTAGCAAGAATCGCTTTTTATTTAAATGATTTTGCGGAGAGTCCCATCTGTAATAATCTGTGCCAAAACATACTTTATACTTTACTTTATGCTTAGAAGTACACCAAGCCACAGATTAATAACCCAGGTTCGCACGGACGTATTTTTATGGCGGTGATTTTTTCGTACACTGGATTTTCAACTCTCTGTATTAAGCCGAGCATTGAGAATCCAACAGAGCGCATCCAACGCGTATCCCCCAACACACTGCTTGTTGCGAACGTAAAAATATTGTAACGTTTATTTTATAATAAAAATACTGAGGCCCCGCCCCCGGCGATTCTCCACCGTTTACGCGCTTATATTCAAAGACCATATTCGCTTAGCAAAACCAGCTCGCTCGCGAGTTTGCTCGCGCCCCGGCCGACCGCCGGCGCCGGCCAGCAGCCGGTCGTTCTCCCGCCATTGCACGGTGCGCATGACACTGCGCGCTCTCGCGATCTCCCGCGACCTATTCATATTCATGCCGCCGCAGGGTCTCAGACACTAAAACTTATTTGATCTGTTCTCATTTTACCCGACTAATCGCGTACTGCGTGCTGTACGCAACATTAAGTGGTCCTTCTTGCCGGATTTACGAATCTCGGCCGCGTGTTTAGTCGAACAAAACCTGTGTGCAGGGATGTCACTGCTTCGCACACCCTCGAAGGGTGTTAAAACACGTAGTAAACGTGCCACGGAGCAGCTGACTACGAGTAAAAGTGAACAGTTGGTAAAATCTGTGAAAAGTGAAAAAACCGCGTGTTCGTCGGCGGCGGCCCGCAAAAGGCTTGAGTATGAAGCGGCTCAACTCCAAGCACAAATCGATCTTGATTTAGCACAAAAAGGTGCACAAATTAAAAAGGAATTGCTCCTCAAAAAACTGGAAGTCGATATAGCTGACTTACAAGAAGAAGAACGCGGCTCGGTCTCGAAAAACTCGAGAACGGTCGAGTCGTGGCTCGACAAACAAGATGGCGTCGCGTCCATCGCAAAAAGTGATTGTGCAGAAAACGTTTGTAACCATCATGCAGAGCAGCAACTGGACTTCGTCCGCGAGCGCCCGCCGCACACCGACAGCGTCAACCAGTTGACGGAGGCGCTGCACCAATTACTTACCAGAAGTAATGTGCGTGAAAACAACAACAAAGAACTCCTTGCGCGCCTAGCAACTTCGAAGGATTTACCGATGTTCGACGGTGACCCCATGCAATGGCTGCAGTTTAAAGAGTCTTACAAAGAGTCGTCGCACATATGTAGCTATAGCGATTCAGAAAATATTTGGCGCTTACGAAAATGTCTACGCGGTGACGCCAAAGAAGCCGTCTCATCTCTGCTCATCGGCAACACGTCACCGCAATCTATAATCGACACTTTGGAACTACGATTCGGTAGACCCGAATGTATAGTAAATAAAATATTCGCGCAACTCAAAAAGATTCACCCACTTCCGACGGCGTACCACACGGAGATCGTGAACTTTTCCTTAAAAGTAAAAAACTACGTCACAGCAGTTAAAGCAATCAAGTTGCAAGAATATTTACGAAGTCCCGAAACGACGGCATTGATACTTTCAAAGTTACCGCCCACCCTTATAAATAAGTGGGCAGAGTATACCTACGAGAGACAAGATAGTTCTATACCTAAACTAGAAATACTATCGGAGTTTTTATATAGAGAAGCAAATGTTGTCGCAACCTCCGGTGTGAGTTACATTTACGGTCAAAACGACGTAAGAAAGAAATACGACAATAATAATATAAAAACTCATTCAGTGTTAGCGTGCACTACTACTTCCGATAATAAATGTATGTTTTGTCGTGCCTCTCCGACGCACGCTTTAGACAAGTGCGGCAAGTTCAAACGCGCTATGAGACGCGATCGATGGCAATTTGTACGTGCTAAACATCTGTGCTACAAGTGCTTGAGCGCACGGCATACTGAACCCGCCGCATGCAACGCTCCTGACTGCAGCGAGTGTGGACATCCACATCATCATCTCCTTCACTGGACGAAACCTACCGCGCCTCCGGCGCACGAAGCCGCGCGCTCAGCGGCGCCGAACGCTGCGCGACCAGGGACGGCGCGCCCCGCCGTGAACGCAGCCTGCGTGCAACCATCGACGCCCGACGAGTCACGCCGCGATACCGTTGCCCACGCCCACACCAGTGCGTCCACTAGTGTTAGTGAATCGTCAGTGCCTAAAGTGTTATTAAAAATTGTGCCGGTAACCGTTCACGGACCTAAAGACAATATCCACACACACGCGTTGCTTGATGACGGTGCCACCGTGACGCTGATATCTGCTGACCTCGCTGATCAGGCGGGACTCCACGGTAAGACAGTCACCATGCGCGCCCGCGGTGCTTGGGACTCCGGTGAACTCGTGTGCCAAACGGAAAACGTAAGTTTTGATATTTCTAATAGTACAGGCGATCGTTTTAATTTGTGTGCTCGTAAAATGAAAGAACTTAATTTACCTACTCAACGATTATCGTGTATGGACTTTAGTAATTATTCGGACTATATTAACTACGACTTGTGCAAATGTGACGCACAACCTAAACTATTAATCGGTCAGGATAATTATGATCTTATTGCTCCTATCTTGTGTTTAAAAGGTAATAGGAAAAATGAACCGTATGTTACAAAGACACCGCTAGGGTGGTGTGTACACGGTGTTGTAAACAACATTATTATGATGAACATGTCAGCTGATCGTATTGCGAGTGATGACAGCGCGCAACATTGTTGTGATTCTGAGTTAAACGAGTTTGTAAGAAAATCATTTGCGTTAGAATCAATAGGTATTTCAAAACAACCGCGACAGAATGCGGACGAGTTGCGTGCTATCACCATACTAAATAACACATGTGAATTAATTGATAACCAATGGTTTGTAGAATTGCCTTGGAAACATGATAACTTTGTTATGCCTGATTCTTATCAAAATGCCTATAATCGTTTAAAATCTGTCGAGAGAAAAATGTTAGCCGACAACACTTACGCGTCTCGTTACCGGGAACGTATTCAGCATTTATTTTCGAATAATTATGCCAGGAAGCTAAACGAGGGGGAGTCTAGCGACCATGTTTGGTACCTACCTCATTTCGGGGTCGATAACCCCAATAAGAAGAAGTTACGTTTAGTGTTCGATGCGGCTGCGAAAACACAGGGATGTTCTCTTAATGATTTTTTATTGACAGGGCCGGACTTGTTACAGTCTTTATTTGGAATTATGTTTAGGTTTAGAGAAAATCAAATTGGAGTAATTGCGGATATTAAAGATATGTTTCTTCGAATTAAAATTAAAGAAAAGGATCAACATTCACTTAGGTTTTTATTTACCGATGAAGCCACTAAGGAGGTTAATAAATATGCTATGACGTCGTTAATATTTGGCGCGAACTGCTCGCCTTTTATCGCGCAACATATTAAAAATAAAAATGCATTGAATTTTAAGGATACTTATCCAACAGCTGTCGACGCTATTTGCAAGCAACATTATATGGACGACTACATCGATAGTTTACCCGAAATCGACCTTACAAAACAAATGATTCAGGAAGTCACTTTTATTCACCAGCAGGGTGGATTTGAGATACGGAACTGGGCTAGCAACGTACCGGATGTTCTGGAAAACGTACCGAAGGAAGCTTTGAGTGACAGTATCTGTTGCACGTTCGATAAAGATCAATCGGAAAGGACACTCGGTTTATTATGGTACCCCGCTAGCGACGAGTTAGGATTCGATTTGACCTTGAAGCGTATACCAGTAGACGTCTTAAACTTAAAAAGAAGACCAACGAAGCGCGAACTGTTATGTATTGTTATGTCTATTTTTGACATCCATGGTTATCTGATACCATTTACAATTAAAGGAAAAATAATAATGCGCGAAACTTGGAAAACAAATATGAAATGGGATGAACAATTGAATGACGAGTTAAATAATTTATTTCAGTGTTGGATAATTCAAGCAAAAAAGATAAATAATATTAGGATCCCGCGTTGGTATTTTTGTGATAGTGATAAGAGCATGAGTAACGAAAACTTAGAACTGCACGTATTTTGCGATGCGTCACCGAGCGCCTATGCGACTGTCGCGTACTGGCGCAAGGAACTGAGCAGTGGACATATCATTGTAGCGTTTATCGCTAGTAAATCTAAAGTTACACCTACGAAATCGGTGTCCGTGCCGCGATTAGAGCTACAGGGTGCTCTATTAGGATGTAAATTAGCAAATAATATTAAAATGGAACACCGTTTAAAACCAAGTTCAGTTTATTATTGGACGGATTCAACTACTGTTTTACATTGGATCAGAAATAATTGTAGAACATATAAAGTTTTTATTGCGAATCGTCTAGGAGAAATTGACGAACTGAGTAAGGCAGACGAGTGGCACTATGTGCCAACTGACGTTAACGTGGCAGATTTAGGAACTAAAAGTACCGACTACGTACTTAGCAGCGACTCATCGTGGTTTACCGGTCCGTCATTTTTACGTCAATCACGCTCTTGCTGGCCTCAGGAACCTGAAAATAAAATAATAATAAATGAAGAAATATTAGAAAAAATAAATATTGTAAATGAAATTAATAATGTTAACGACTTACCTGTACCAGAGCCGACGCGCTTCTCCAGTTGGTTGCGATTGCTTCGAGCTGCTGGAACTGTCTTATTGTTCATAGATAAATGCAAGAAGATAAAAACAAACGGGCTTACCGACGAGTTGATGAAACGAGCTGAAACTTTATTGCTTCAGCACTCTCAAGCCACAGCTTTCTGCAGTGACATCTTGCTGTTGAAACAAAATAAAGAAATAAAACGCGATAGTAGACTACGCGCTTTGACACCCGTATTGGATGAAACTGGACTACTACGTGTTGGTGGAAGAATAGGAGCAGCTAAGGATATACCGATGGACACAAAATCACCTGTGATCCTGGATGGACATGACCACGTGGCTCGACTCATTGTCAAGCATTATCACATCCGCGCAGGCCACGGATGCAACGAGTTGGTGGTGAATGAACTGCGTCAAAAATATTGGCTGTTACGCCTACGTCCCACGGTCCGTACCGTTGCGACGCAGTGCTTGTTCTGTCGCATCAGGAAAGCTAATCCAAAGCCGCCACGACTGGGTGACTTGCCCGAAGGTAGACTAGCACATCACCAAAGACCGTTCTCCGTTACCGGAGTTGACTTATTTGGACCAATAGAGGTCACAGTTGGAAGATCCAGGCCAAAACGCTATGGTGTCTTATTCACGTGTCTAACAATACGCGCCGTACATATTGAGATCGTGCCGTCTCTCACTGCAGATTCGTTGATAATGGCCTTACGCAGAATGGCCGCACGTAGAGGCTGGCCAAAGAAGATTTATTCTGATAACGGGACCAATATGCGCGGCGCAGAGATTGAACTAAGGAAAGCCTACGACGCCGTAGACAAAAGTACTGTCGTGAACGAAGCCCTGAACAATGGAGTTTCCTGGAGCTTCATTCCGCCAGCTAGCCCGCACATGGGAGGCTCTTGGGAGCGACTTGTGCGCAGTGTTAAGACCGCCCTCAAGGTGGTCCTGAAAGAGAGAGCTCCGCATGAAGAGACTCTGATTACTCTCCTTGCAGAAGTGGAGAACATTATAAATAGCAGGCCCCTCGGTCATGTTTCCGTGGACCCTCAGGACGACGAGACATTAACGCCAAATCACTTTCTCATAGGGTCGTCGTCCAATTTACCAAGCGCAGGGGTGTTCACTGACCGAGACCTGTGCTTACGAAAACAATGGCGTGTTTCCCAGCGCCTGGCTGACCATTTTTGGACCAGATGGGTAAAGGAGGTGCTTCCCGATTTAGTGCCACGCCGAAAATGGAGGGAGGAGGGTGCCCAATTAAAGATTGGCGATATGGTCGTAATAGTCGACCCTAACTCCCCCCGTAATTGCTGGCCTAAAGGCATTGTACAATCAGTGTACCCCGGTGCTGACGGACGTGTAAGAGTTGTAGACGTTAGGACCAAAAATGGCATATTTAAAAGACCTGCAGCCAGGCTAGGGATATTTTAAGTACTATTTGTATTTTATTTGTATTTTTATTTGTGTTTCCATTTGTATTACACCTGTATTTTCATTTGTATGACCGTTTTTGAGTGTCGACACGACACTGAGGGGGAGAATGTTGCGAACGTAAAAATATTGTAACGTTTATTTTATAATAAAAATACTGAGGCCCCGCCCCCGGCGATTCTCCACCGTTTACGCGCTTATATTCAAAGACCATATTCGCTTAGCAAAACCAGCTCGCTCGCGAGTTTGCTCGCGCCCCGGCCGACCGCCGGCGCCGGCCAGCAGCCGGTCGTTCTCCCGCCATTGCACGGTGCGCATGACACTGCGCGCTCTCGCGATCTCCCGCGACCTATTCATATTCATGCCGCCGCAGGGTCTCAGACACTAAAACTTATTTGATCTGTTCTCATTTTACCCGACTAATCGCGTACTGCGTGCTGTACGCAACACTGCTGTTAGATATTCAACTCTCGGTGCTAAGCAGAACGTCGCAAATCCAATATACGAATTAAAATCGCCGCGATAAAAATTTGCTCGTGTGCTAGATCTGATACTAGGTACTCTATTTTATGCAAAAATCTTTGGTTTTACTTTGGGCTGCAAATCTATCATCACCTAAATTACGAATCCCGGACAAAAACTTCAAATAGGTAAGTACCACGGACATTTGGGTGAATGAAGATTTTACCCGGACGCCCACCGATTTTTTGTAACAATAAAGTTAAACCGTTTAAAATTCGACAGGTTATCCCATAGTAGGCGTAGTAAGTATCGTATTATTTTTTTATTAATAGAAAATCAACAATACAAATAAAAGGCTTGATTTACTAATCTTTTGTTATCTCTATCTATAATGTCTTTTTTAGAACAACTTTATGTAGCTACCACGTTTTATGCAAATAAATATTATTTCTATTTCTATCAATTATTCTTACCTACTTACACTCTCAGACCAATATAAAAGCTTGATTGGTCTGAGCTTACACTATTCTCTATCTGAAGTTCTTACACTATTCTCTATCTCGGCTGTCCAAAATCAAAACCTAGCAAGAGCATCTGATGGGCGTAAAAGTCACATTTTAGTAGTTTTAGGTACGTATCAATAAAGTCAATTATAAAATATCAAAACAGAATTAAGAAAAGGAAGTAAGGATAGTTACGTCAAACTTGTGGTCGGGTTCGATTCTTACTAACCTTTGTTGCGAAATAAACTATCCTGCCATTGAGTTATACTAGTATCTAGGTACGTACGTAGTTCATTATAACTCAATGTATCCTGCCTGTGGTTCCGTGATTGCACGGTGCACCGATGCAGGGACCAACTACCATTACCCTGGGGCTACATTATCGTGTTATCGCGAACTTTACTGCGTGCGTGCGCAGTCTGTTGGTCAGCGAGACGTCGAGCGGTGTGCGAGGGGGAGCGCGCGCAGTAATGTTCGCGATAACGGGACAGTGTAGCCCCAAATGGTTAGTGAGTAACTGATAGAGTAGTCCATAATAAACCAGGCAGGTTTCCCAAACATCTTCTTTGATAGACACATGACATCACGTTTACGGTGTATAGGTAGGTAGGTACCTATTAATACACCGTGAGCGTGACATTTTAGTCGTCTAAACAAAAGCAACCCTACAGGCCAGTCATGTATCGAATGACTACTAAACAAAAAAATTTTTACACGCAGTGTTATTTTAGTCTCTTACAAAGGCCCACTCAATGTACTCGACATAATATAAGTACCTCTAGGATCAGTTAAAAAATTGTCGTAATATATAAATTTTTTGTTAAATGAATATTTAGTAGTCATTGGATACATGAAGTGGGCTGCTTTTGTAAAACGACTAAAATGTCACGATGTATAATACTAAGATTGCGATTTAGTTTCCGAATAATTATACATATTTCTGGGTTTTGTGGTAGCGGCCGGCGCGCGGCCCCGACTTACGTGTCGAGGTCGTGGGTTCGAACCGCTAGCAAATGAAGAACCTTTGTGTTCTTCATTTCATCACCAACCACTGCTCTCTAAAAATTGAAGGGAAACATCGTAAAGATACGGTGCTTACGCTAGAACCTCAAACATTAATTAGGTATTTAAGTATGGCTTTTTCTGTAGTCATTCTGAAATAAAATGTACCTATTTACACTTTCGTGGATGTAATATCAATTGTTAATAAGGATTTGAATTTTGAATAAACTTTAGTGTAAAATTGGAATGATAGTTTGCATAACTTCCGTCCTCGTGTAGTTGCTGGCCGTACTTGTCCAGATATTACGCTGTCTGTATACATTTACAGTTTAAGCTGAGCTCGCATTGTTTAGGATTTCCGTACAAGGAGAGGTCAGCTTATACTGGAAATGCATAGCTTGATATGTAGCCGTGTGTACATAATATAAGTATATTATACATATAATTAACAAAACTTTTTTTCCTGGTTGCTGCATGGCAATATGTTTCAATATCCCAACAAATTCCTACGGCTCTTATCTGTGTAACTAATGTAGGTAGGAAATGAAATGAAATTGTTTATTTTGTAAATAGGATATCGGAATCACTTTTACACGGCATATTAAAAAAAAAATTTTAAATACGCTAGATGAGGTCGGCGTTTCCTAACTGACTACTCTGAGAAGAAACGCCGAAACAAACTCAGAGGTCACAGTCTCTTTTAAAGTCCAGACATAATCTTGCTCAAGCTCAACTCGACGACAATACCAAAGAAAGGACATTTGGTGTAGGCCGCATCAACTAGGTACTCAAACTGCCAGACCATCATTAAAACTACCTACCTGAGAAATAAAATTTAAAAAAACTTTAAAGAGGAAAAAAACCTACATAGTCCTCACATTCACAATAATTAAAATAATTTAATATCTACTTTACAAAGTAATCATGTCATTTGGGATATAATGTCAATGTGATTTCACATTTTCGTAAACGATTCCGATTAATTTGTTTCATTTTGACAGTTCAACAACATTCATTGCTTTATTTACGTTGCTGAGCAGAATTTATTTTCGAACTTTTGAAGCATTGGATTAGAAATCTCTTTCAAAGTGATTCAGATTCCGATTGATCGTGTATTAAAAAAAATCTGCTCAATTTTTTTTGTCTAACTTATGAAGCAATGGACTGGCAATCTTTTTCAATTGATTTAGTGCATTGCGTAATTGGGGGGCTGATTTATTTTGATGATTAGGTATAAGTAATAATTAAAATGTCAAGTTTTATGGTTTTATCACAAGGCTTAGCAGAGCGAGCAGCTCAATCCCAAGGTTTTTTATCTTCTAAATAATCTGAAATTTTTTAGTACCCTTTTTTACAAAGTTTGGTTTTAATACAGCTTTAGTCGATCACTAATAAAGAACTTTAATAGGTAAGTTACGAATGTCAATGGGAAGTTTGTTGTAAAAGCGTACCTATACATTGACCCATACATGAACGAGTTGCCTACTCTGTGAAGGAAGACGTGTGCGATGTACAGCAAGGTTGTGTTTATTCCTGGTATTTAAACTATGGTCTATGAATATCGGACATTTTCTTAAAATTTGATATATTTTTGTGTAGGTACCTACATACAATAGGTTTTCAAAAATACATATTGTAAAGCTACAGTCAGAATATTTATTTCTCTGAATTTCTCTCGAAGGGAATCTCTTGGACCTATAGGTTGTAAATGGCTCGAACAGCCCTTTTCTGTAGAACAAAGATATAATAATGTCCGCACAGCACCCTAATTACTGTTTATTTTAGTTATTTTCATAGTCTGATGTCTTATGGGATTCTTCTCTGGGGAACCTGCCCCCCAATTACGCAATGCACGATCAATTTTAAATTGAAACCAATTGAAAAGGATTGCCAGTCCATTGCTTCATAAGTTCGACAAAAAAAATCTGCTCATTTTCTTGTCGAACTTATGAAGCAATGGACTGCCAATCTTTTTCAATTGGTTTCAATTTAAAATTGATCGTGCATTGCGTAATTGGGGGGCAGGTTCCCCAGAGAAGAATACCATAAGACATCAGACTATGAAAATAACTAAAATAAACAATTCTGGCTGTATCTACGTCAGTTATCTGTCTAATTTTTAACAGCATATGCGGCTGAACTAAGCCTTCCTGACAATTTTTCTATGTGTGGGACCCATTGTAATCATACCGTCAATAGTTATTCCAAGAAAAACTGTCGACTCAACAGGGTCCAACTCTATTCCGTTAAGTTGAACATTGGTAGTTAGTTGCCTGACATTTGGCGTTGAAAATTTAATGAGTTTAGTCTTTTTTTCGTTCAGGAGAAGATTATTTATGCTAGCCACACACGTTACGATTTGCTTGCGCAAATTTGTGTTTGCGCAAGCAAATCGTTCCGTGTGTGGGACGAAATTTGCGCAAATTTCTTTGAAAAAACGTCAAATTAGATTTGCGCAAGCCTAAGTTTGCGCAAGCAAATCGTTACGTGTGTGGCTGGCATTACATTAAACCAATGCACAACTTTAGAGAGTGCATCGTTAACTTGTTCAAAGTTGACTAACTGACGTTTGATTTAAAAAATGAGGGATGTGTCATCTGCGAATAATACGATCTTGTGTTGATCCCATATGTGGTAAGGTAAGTCATTAATATAAATTAGAAATAAGAAAGGACCTAGAAATTTAACCCTGCGGAACGCCCATGGTGCCCGCGGATCCTGCAGATCTCTTGCCATTAACATCGACCCTCTGAATTCTGTTGTTCAAATAAGAAGTCAGAAGGTCAAGAGCCTTGTCCCTCATACCATAGTGGTGCAGTTTCCTGATGAGTGTATCATGATGCACGCAATCGAAGGCATTGGACAAGTCACAGAAAATGCCAAGAGCATCTTGCGATTCCTCCCAGGCCTCGAATATGCTCTTAGTAATTCCACTCCCGCGTCTGTTGTTGAACGAACTTTGTAAAGCCAAACTGTTTCAGATGCAGTAAATTATGTGCGTTGAAATGTCCTAACATTTATTTTTCAAAGATTTTGCTCAAAGTAGGTAATATCAAAATAGGCCGATTTGTGAGATCAGTTGTACTGCCAGATTTGAACAGTGGAATCACTTTGCTAAGTTTCATCAAATCAAAGTCAAAGCATTTATTTCAAATGCTTCAAAATAATTTAAATCAGGAATGAGGAAATACACCAGATGCAATACAAGAGTTAAAAACGATTGCTAAAAAGGGTGAAATAACATCAATTATTGAAGGGGTCCATATTGGCTCACCTAAAGTTCTTTACCCGAAATTGTTCTTCCTAACGATTTGTAATCCGAATGATCACTCTTCCTAAAATGTTTCATCCTAAAGTTTTCATTCATACCTACTGTTTGTAGTGCTACCGGCGATGTTCATAACACTCATGTTTCCGAAAATTGTAATTAATAATATCATTAATGTAAATATATTTAAACTCCTACTATTTTTTATCATAAAACGCTTTTTTCTACTGAGAGAACATAATCATGAACCAGATGCTTTGAAGGAAAAGGTTTGTTTTTAAACTATTTCTTGTGATTACAAAACAACTGTTCACATTTTTACATTTAGCCATTTTATTTTTGGTTATTGTTGTTACATCATATTTATTACTATAACTATACCTGAGATAATTATGTCTAAAAACCAACTGTTTAGAATGATTAAAGGTCGTTTCACTGATTTTTGTCTTAAATGAATGAAATTCAGGTCAAAGAGTCGTCTTGGGGGCACTATGAAAAAAATTCTTAGAAAAATTTCGCGACCAATTTAGAGGTAGCGCTCGCCGGCCGCTGCCGCGGCACCGCTCGGCTCGCGCGTAGTTGGTCACAGTTCTAACCTAACCTAACCTAATCCTAATCTAAACAAAAAACATATGACTTTGAATAATAGTGTAAAAGATGGTTATGTTGAGAAAATATAGGAAAACAAATAAAAGTATAATAGATGTTTATTGCTACTGACATTATGAAGTTGAATGCTTCGGAATTATGAACATTAGAGACAGAGTAGTTAGGAATTGTGATTGTTAGGATGAAAAATGTTAGGAAGAACATTTTCGGATTTCCAATTATCGGAGTTGAAAAGAACATCCGACTTCGTTGGCATACCTATACCGTCCGCCATTTTGAAAAAAACTGGTTTTGGCGGCCAGTGATGAAACAAGTGTCAATCGATAGAGTAAGTGATTGCAAACAAAAAATATTTAGTGATGAATATCGTAAGTGATATACTTCCTGAGATATTTGAGTTAAAACATGAGAAAAAAATAAAGCAGTAATTTTTTTTTTTTCCTGTTTAGTGGATTACAAATGAGTCAGCGAAGTTCGTCCTTACAGTAAGCAACCAGTAAAAAAAAATCCTTGATTTCATTTACAAACATACGGGGTGGCAGGACTGGCAGGGACATCGACGCGAAGCCGGTTACCATGGATTCAGTACATGATACTGAACCCTCCTGCGTTGAAATTTTTCGTCGGTTATTAAAAAAAAAATCAGCTGCTTCATACATTTTGACCGCGTAGGTATTGCACTTTTCTATGAAACAGCTGTTTTTTTTTTTAAATAACCGACGAAAAATTTCAACGCAGGGGGGTCCAGGATCATTTACTGAATCCATGGTAACCGGCTTCGCGTCGATGTCCCTGCCACCCTGTATAATTTACATTTTTAAATATTTTTATAGAAACGTAGTACACCACACCGGTATCAGGAGCAGGGTCCTAGCTACCGGTGGTCATGGCTCCTGAGACAGGAACCTCCTAACGATTCCGACATTTTTGTATGGGACCTGGCATACCTAAGTACCTACCAACCGTACCTGGCGGTCAGTGATGAAACAAGTGTCAATCGATAGAGTAAGTGATTGCAAACAAAAACTATTTAGGGATGAATCTCGTAAGTGATATACTTCCTGAGATATTTGAGATCAAAAACGTGAAAAAATAAAGCATTTAAATTATTTATTTTTTGAATTTAGTGTGCTTGCACCAACCGTCATTTGTTTGATATTTGTCATATGGCTTCTGCCAGAGTCCACGAATGTTTCTTTCCTCACGCGAGTTTGATTTTTCCCATTATTTTCTAATAATAGCTTAGTGTTTATAACATATATTATAAATAATAATAAGAAAAACGGCATAAAAATGGTGTTAAAGTACTAACCCCTTGCACACCAAGTCGATGATGGGCATAAGCTTGTACATGTGGATGATCAGTGAGATATTCGTCAGAAAGCTCATAGCTTCGTAACTGCGGTCTAGAACGGCGTCCTCCAGTTCGGGTGACCGTACTGATTCCACAAAACAAACACCGTGATCCTGGTGGGCCGGTGGTGTTACTTGACATGGTAATACAACATTAACAACAAACACAATGCAACAAAATATAAAAATAAAACTCACGTGAGGAAAGAAACATTCGTGGACTCTGACAGAAGCCGTATGACAAACATCAAACAATATGACGGTTGGTGCAAGCACACCAAATTCAAAAAATAAATAATTTATATGCTTTATTTTTTCACGTTTTTGATCTCAAATATCTCAGGAAGTATATCACTCACGAGATTCATCACTAAATATGTTTTGTTTGCAATCACTTACTCTATCGATTGACACTTGTTTCATCACTGACCGCCAAGTACGGTTGGTAGGTACTTAGGTATGCCAGGTCCCATACAAAAATGTCGGAATCGTTAGGAGGTTCCTGTCTCAGGAGCCCTGACCACCGGTAGCTAGGACCCTGCTCCTGATACCGGTGTGGTATACTACATTCTATAAAAATATTTAAAAATGTAAATTATATGTTTGAAAATGAAATCAAGGATTTTTTTTTCCAGTTGCTTACAGCAAGGACGAACTTTGCTGACTCATTTGTGATCCACAAAATAAAAAAACTGCTTTATTTTTTTCTCATGTTTTAACTCAAATATCTCAGGAAGTATATCACTTACGATATTCATCACTAAATATTTTTTGTTTGCAATCACTTACTCTATCGATTGACACTTGTTTCATCACTGGCCGCCAAAACCAGTTTTTTTCAAAATGGCGGATGGTTAGGTATGCCAGGTCCCATACAAAAATGTTGGAACCCCTTTAGGTTAACTTTGGCGCACCCTTATTGAAGACATGGTATGTACTGATAATCCCCAAAGGTTTGCAGTTTTTTAACATCAAGATTTTTAAAAGATTCTATTATGTCTTTAGCAGTAATAATTGTGAATTCAAAAGTCTTTTCACATTCTGGTACACATTCTTTGATATTGAGTAAGCACAAGTGGAGGACGACGATGACAGAGTTTTGTTTGTTAAAATGGGAATATTAGTGAAGAAATTTTCAAACTCAGTTGCCACCTCCACGTCCGTCTTAATATCTACATAATTGATTTTTAGATGGAAGTCACGATTCCGTACTGTCGTTCGTCCCGTATTCTGTAAACTCTAAATTTATATACCATCCTGGGTTCGCACGGGTAGCATGCACTTAGTACTTATGTACGGCGCACCTACCTATCTACCTATCCTGCCCTACCTACCTACCTACCTACCTACCCACCCTACGTACCTACCCTACCTACCTGCCCTAACGTACCGTACCTGTGTCTTTTTATTCACAAACTACATACATAGTTTCAGAAACGTTCAATTGTAAGTAAAATAAAAATATTTCAAAATTTGCAAGGTGATGGTTCCACCATAAAATATAATATAAAAGTAAATGAAAGTGAAACAAAAGACGATAAATATGAATAGGGTCGGTGCCCTACCTACCTACCCTCACCTATTTTCCTATCCACCGATCCTGCCCTACCTACCCTGCCTATCTACCTACCCTACCTACCTACCTATTGTGTGAGAAAGACAGGAGACCGGCTTCGTTCTCATCCCTACCACTCCCTACTCTGTGCTGTTTACGGGGTGAGAAGTGACACCGGTAGGTAGACGTCTGATACATAATATTATATATATAATAAAATATTACAACATGATGCAATTATGTTTTCATAGTTCAATATACTTACCTGAAGGGAAATAAAACAACAAATCCTTGTTTCAGGGATCAGTTTTCGACTTATAATCCGGTGAATAACTCCGAAACCTGACGCTTTAGGATATTATGTTATTTGACATTTTTTGCTTGTAGTGTCTTCTATCTAAATAAATAAATTTTGATTTAAACCGCGATTCTGAAAAAAATCAAAATGGCTGCCTCACGTTAGGGCCACCCTCCATACAAAAATTGCAGGGGGCGTTGAAATTTTTAAACAGCCGATTTTTTTTAAATAACCGACGAATAATTTCAACGCAGGGGGTTCAGATTCATGTACTGAATCCACGTCGATGTCCCTGCCACCCTGTATTATGTGCTATGCCAATATTGCCAATTATAACTAAGTAATAGGTACCGTAAGGCTGCCTGTCCACTGGAGCGGAGATGTGTCAATATTAACCAATAGAATCTTGACTCCGCCCCTGAGTTTAGATCAGTGATCCCGAGTCAAGATTCTATTGGTTAATATTGGCACATCTCCGCTCCTCTTTTCTCCTCTCCGCTCCAGTGGACAGGCAGCCTAATGCTTGGTCATCCCTAGCACCAGTGAGATGACATTGATAGCTCACTCCACCATCACTTCGCCTAAGTTTTCACCGTGAGGTTTTTTACAGATTCGATGAACGGACGTGGCTGATGACTCTGATGAGGCTAACTTTATCTATGTCATATTATTAGACAGGTAAAATAATTACTTAATGTTACCAATATACAAGGTCAAATTAGCTAGCGAAACTTCGCAGACGTGATGAGTATTGAATGTTATATCTAAACAGGATAAAACAAACAAAAAAAAGTTTTGATGTTCTTTTTTGGGGTCTTCGACCACTGGTATTTGAGCATGAGTTGAGAAAGACATATTTTTCGTTAATCGTGTTTAGATATCGATACCCATGATATCCCTCACGTCTGTGAAGTTACCACAAAAAAACCGGCCAAGTGCGTGTCGAACCACGCACAGTGAAGGGTTCCGTAGTTGGGATTTTGGGATGAATTTATCCCAAAAACAAACTTAACATTGTAGTTGAAAAGCATACTGTCTCATAACAAACATATTCTTACCATTTTTTTATCTAAACTATTTGGGGTGGACGTACCAGTCCCAAACCAGTCACCTGTAGTTGACCATTTGCATCAAAAAGTCAATATTTTAAGGATTTGCGCCAATATCTATAGGTTTTTAAAATCCGGATTACCTTATTACATCTTTGAGAATCTAATACTGAAAACTACAGGTGAATTAATAAAGAAATATAGCTTTCTTTTTCATTTTTGTCGCCACGTGTCTTGTGCACTCGCCGTTTGGCCGCCATTGCTATAAGGAGCGCTCAGTGATAGGTAAAGTTCAATCCCTATAAATTGTAATATTTTTTAAGTGAATGGTAAATATTTTATGAAATTTAGTTAATATAATTATCAATGTAATAATAGCAGTTATAAATTTTAACAAAATTTTAGTTTTTAATAGGTTTCTGAGACTGGTTAACTACTGGAACGCATTTTGTATAGGGTGCCTATAGTTGACCATATGGTTTGGCACTGGGTATTTCTTTGATTTACGTTTTTTGTCATTATTATTGATCTTTCAACAAGTATGTTTGATTATATTGATGCACAATACAACAATGACGATTTCAATTAACATCCTCCAGTAGTTGACCAGTGGTTTGGGATAGGTACATTCATAGTGTTCGTGGAGTTGACCAGACGTATGTTTTAGGCGTCCTACTAAAATTTACTTTAATATTTTTTTGCAATATATACAGGATGTAAAGACAGAACCTTTCATGTCTACCTTTTCTATAGAAGTTTTTAATTTAGTAGGTAGGTACCTATACCTACCTACTTACAACTTCAAATAATGTTTACTTTGTTTTAACAAGAAAACATTCTTCAAGTAGGTATAACCAAGAAGATATTTATATAGCAATTGAAGAAATTCAACTGACTGGAATAATTTAGGCAACCTGTCGTAAATGATATTTACGACAGTTTGCCTAAATTATTCCAGTCACAATTAAAAATAAACTAAACGTTGAGTTTTAAATATAATAAAATGTCCTTTTATTTTATCCACCCCATATAAGTCAATATGTTGGTCAATCACTGGATCAATTTTGGTCAATAACCGGGTACTGGTTGGTCCAACTAAGGAACAGTACGACTTTTAGGATTTATCTCATAATTACAGAAATTCCTAAATGTTTATGCTGCAATGATATATAGGCCTCGTTTTGTCTATAAGCAAACTTAAAAAATAACATAGAACTAAGGTCTTCCGTCAAAATCTGTTAAAGTTACAATTATTTAAAGTCAAAATATCTTCTTAATTGGTTTGGGATTGGTACGTCCACCCTGTATCCATCTAATGTACTATGTTTAATTCATTCGATTGTTTATTTATACAGGTGTTAGGGTAAACACCGTTATCCTTCAAACCAGTGGTTTGGTTTCGTTTATAGAACACTAGCTTTTACCCGCGGCTTCGCCCGCGTGGATGTCGCAAAATATCCCACGGGAACGTTCTACCAGGAATACATAGCTAATAGCCAAGGAAAAGATCATTGACTAACTTTCAGCGGACGCAGTGGTAGGCTACTACAGCGCCCGCGTGGTCAACCATAATTATTATGTTACGCGTAATTTTGAAACTGTGATATCTCTTAAACTATTCATTTAAATGATGTGATGTAAAGGCATATTTTAATCGAAATTGAATGCCCAATTTAAATAACCTATTTAATTGGATAAGGATTAATAAGATACCGGTCAAAATAGCTTCGGAAATAACAATGAAAATTTTATACAATTTTGAAAGATAAAAATGGTTATTGTGGGTCACCCTTAAAAGATAGACATATGCCATCGCGGACTTTTTTGTTGCAATTTTTAAGATATACAATACTCTAGAACATAAATTTGATTTATCTCTCACGACTTACGCAGCGCACGCCAGTAAAGCTCCCAGTCGGCATGATTTTTTCCGACATCTTCAACAATAAACGTCATATTTCAGCCAATTTACACAAAACCTTAATGAATTATACACTAAAACCTTCCACATGAATCACTCCGTCCAATGGTGAAAACCGTTTGAAAATCCGTTCGGCAGTTTTTGAGTTTATCGCGTTCAGACAGACAGACAGACAGACAGACAGACAGACGCGGCGGGCGACTTTGTTTTATAATATGTAAGGATAAATTCAATGGAAAATCACAACTTTTTTTTTTAAAGATGTACATTTAGAATCGTCACGCAATTCCTAAGGTAGGTATTTTTGCCTGTCTTAAGCCAGGAAAAGGTTGTATTGTTATTCATGTGTTGTGTAGGCGATCGATTAAGTCACTCGGGCGGGTGCATATCCATGAATTTGCGGACGGTGTCGGACAATAACCTTTATAATATTTGTTAAAGAAAATAACGTAATTTTTTTTACTCGGTTTTTTATGTTTATATTTATGCCAACTACACATAGTTTAAGTGACAACGGTGTTTACCCTTCCATCCTGTATACCTTAGGTGTTACGACGAGTGCTAATCCTGCCGACAAATTGTCACGCAGTTTGGCAGGTTTCTAAAATGTTTACAAGGTAAAAATTTTAGAATCCTTAAATGTAAATGAGTTATTTATTAATTATAATTGTTTATAAATTACTTAAATACGTGACGTATGTCGATTTAAGGGTCGCGCCACACCTGCCGAACGTTCGGCGCTGAAGTTTCGTTTGAATACGCTCGTAGTGTTTTTCAAGTTACCAGCCGAAAGTTACGTCGCGTAACGCGCTGAAGTAAACGCCGCCGACGACGGTTCGGCGCGTTTGGTGTGTCATGCCAACTAGGGGTCACAAAACCGCATGTATATTAGAAAACCGATTTGACGATTATTATTTAATCACAAAACCGGTTTACCGGTTTATTCGATTATTTCGTTTTTTTTTAAATAAAACCTTTTTTATGATTCTAAATTCTTTATTAATCAGTCTTTATAAGTAATTCGTTTTCGAGCTAAATCAGTGAACACTAGAATAAAATGAAAAACTCCTTTTGAGTGACATCTGAGAATCAACAAAACATCTGGCAAGCAACGATAAACTCGTGGGAGGAACTTTTAGCCTTTAAATTATTGTACACCTGCAAAAGGTTTTTACCTTTTATGCCTCCATTTTCATAAAGGGCCATCTCTACTTTGATGATCGCAGTTAAATCATCTCAAATTCCGTATCTATAGCGGTGAACGTCCTGTTAGGTTGAGAGTAGACTCAGACATGGACTTTTCAATTGCTGCTTGAAATACTTCTTTCATTCCAGCTACTATAGTGGAAGCTCTAGAAGATAATACGAAGTCATTGTCGTCACTTGACCTGCTTTGACTGCTGGGCGGTATTGTCAGACTCTGGGATTGCCCGATCTTTTGTAACTCACTAATGACAACAGCCAGTGTTGCTACATCGCCTCTGTGGTCTAGTGGTTAAACCACCTGTCTCAGACCCAGAGGTCCTGGGTTTGATTCCCAGTGGGAGCAAAATTTTCTGCTCGGTTTGGTTGGTGGTAGGACTTGTTCTAAGTCCGCCTGGCTGGCTACCACCATCTTATCTAAGTCGTCGCCCTATCAACAATGTTAACAGCATTGTTGTGTTTCGGCAGTTAAGAGATAAGATAACCAGTTCCTCTGTGGTTGAGGATTCCGGATGATGTTCGCTTAAACCTTCGGCCTGATCATCACTTACCATCAAGAGCTTCCCCGTTGCGGATAAACAAACAAACACTTCGGCAAAGACAGTACCAATGGTGTTGTCAATATAATAACTGTATTTGTAAATGAGAAAATTATGTGTACATTGTAAAAATGTCATATCGTTTAATAAGTAGTACTTAATAGAAAAAAAAACCGATGAAATCGAAAACTCGATTATCGCTAAACTGAAACAGGGTTTCAAAAAATTACGTGTAAACCGGTTTATCCGGTTTTTTCGATTTCGGTGAAACCGATTTTGTGACCCCTAATGCCAACCGAATACTACGACCGATAATTCCGTCGCTGAAGTGTCGGCGCCGAACGTTCCGCCTGGTGTGCCGCTACTTAATATTTAAGGCATTTGTAGAATTAATATGACATTTGTCAATTACGTATTTCTAGGTCAACGGGAAGTACCCTTTAGGTACCTATTGATTTATTTGCGAGTATTAAGCTACGCGGATGATATGGTGCTGCTGAGCCCATCGATTGGTGCGTTACGTAAACTTCTGCGCTTATGTGAGTCTTATGCGGAGGCCCATGGGCTCAGGTTCAATGCTAAGAAGAGTGAATTTATGATTTTTAAAGCTGGTACCAAATGCTACTCATCTGTACCTCCTGTCACTCTTTGCGGCATTCCTTTAAACACGGTTAAAGCAATTCAAGTATTTGGGCCACTGGGTCTCCGATGACCTGTGTGACAATCAGGATATTGAGACGGAGCGCAGGGCGCTGTCTGTCAGTAGTAGGGATTCACCGGTTCCAGAACTCGGGACTTAGGGTGGGGCTTGGTCGACCAAACCTAAAAAAAAAAAAAAAAAAAAAAAAAAAAAAAAAAAAAAAAAAGATTAGATTTTTTAAAGGTTTTGGGGTACGCTGATTCCAAATCTGCGGTCCTTTTTTACGTAGCATTCTCTGTTGCGAAGATACAGAAATCAATTAGGGATCTAGATGCGCTGTATTGTTCTGCATTCATTAATGAGGTACCCTCATTACCATTACAGTCACCTCACCATCCGCAACTCATTACTAATTAATACCTCATCTGTACAATGGTTTGCTAATGAGGGCCTATGGTTTATAAGTTATCCACAATAAAACTACATACTTCTGTATTCGTTCCTTTTATTACGTTTTAGTGTTATTTCCTAAAATATGTATGAAACATTTCATCTATTAAAATATCATTATAGACAGTATCCCTTGAAAATAATTTTACAAAATTATTCATTGTACATCCATAATATCTATGTAATAAATACATTACACAGTACTCGCCGCAAACTGATGTAAAATCATTTTGGATTCTATCCGTATTCCAGACCCATCTTTTACAATTCCTTTTAAAAAATATTTGATAATATCCTTTAGGTGCTCGTCCATATGAATCGAAATACTGGCCAACACCATGCTCATCAATATGTATGGCTACCCAATGTGACCCTGGTTTATCATCGGTATCCAAATTGCTTATCATATACGTTGGTACCTGAGTATGTATTGGTAATCTATTTGCAGCATATACATTACTTACTAGACTTGGATGAATTTGTTTTAAATGTTTCCGTAATTCTGTTGTATTCATGTTATGTCATTGGTATGCACCAATTACAGTACCTATCTATCCAGTGGATCATAAAGGAATGTGGTTATGGCTAAATAACATTAAAAATAATTAAGCTAAAGATGGTGTCCTATCATTTAAAAGTACTTTAAACAACATTAACAATAATTTTGCTAAAGATGTTGACCTACCATTTAAAAGCACTTATTACATGGTATAAATAAAGCCCTGCAATCGCTAAAGCCATACAGTTGAGTCGGCGGAAGACGACAGTTTGGATTACTTACAGTGCAGCAGTCAATTATAATTCTCAACATACAGCAATAGCAATGGAGGTAAGCGATTCTTTTACTTTTATATTTCTAACTAAATGTGTAAATAACTGTTTACCTGATGTCTATTTTACTTACGAGTCTAAAATGATCATCGTGTTGTTACAGAATTCATTCAACCTCGGTGATGATAATACTTACAAACATTATTACTATCCACTCTCCCCTCGCGATGAAGAAGACAGTGGAGAAATGGTGATTAAAACGAATAGTGATACAAGGAAAAGGAAGTCTTCAGTGGGCAATTTAGAAGAATTTTTCGAAGTGCAACCGAAAAGCAAAAAGAAAAAGACACTATCATCAACAGTGGCTCGAGCTGTTGCCGGAGGAACCAACAAAGTCGACAACAATAAGGTTGAATGCAATATATGTCACGTATTTATTAATAAAAGGTATCTTACAAATCACTTTAATAGCAATGCTCATAAAAGTAATCTTTTAAAGTCACATAATTCATTAACAAATGTTACAGTTGTTGCATCCGCTTTTGGCAACAGAATTTTAACATATAGAATTAAAAGTAAAATAACTCAAACTGAAGAATTAAATTTTGAAACACCAGAGTTGTTTTTAAGTTCATTAAAAACGGATATTTTATTATTGATAAATGAATGTATTCAACAACATACCATTCTTAAAGTAAACTTCGTATTGCATGCTGATTTTGTACAAGAAACTAAAGATATTAAAAATACATTTGATTTTCAAACGTTTAATTACACAATTGATCAGGGTGATGACTTAGATACTTTTTACTCATCTTTAATTGATACTATAGTCAGTAAAATTTGTAAATTTGAAAAAAAAGATAGTGGTTGGAGTCTTAAAGAAATTAAATACATAGATATGAATGTTAATAAATTTAACCCCCTACGTGGTACCTGATAAATATATTTTCTAATTTGTATTCCTACTTTCCATTATGTCCTTAATATTGTATATATTTGGACTGATTGTATTTATTCGTTTTGTAAAGATAATGTTAGATTCTTAAATTTAAATATTCTTGGCATCATGTGTAAATATGTATTAAGTAATAGTAAGTTATCGAGTAGTTTATATTGTTGTCTCTATTTTTGTCTCCTTTCTTTTTTAGATTCCTTATAAATATAATAAGTTTACACTAAGTCCATTACTTTCATTTCATCCTTCTTAACTCTACATGTGTACAATGTTTCAATTTATTCATCCATTTACTGCAATTGTGGCTGGACCGAGTGGATGTGGAAAATCAATTTTCGTAACAAATTTTATTAAATCTTTCAAGGAAATAAGTAATTGTAATTTCACCCAAATCACATGGTGCTTTGATGAAATGCAGCCTTTATACAATTTACAAAACGTCAACTACCATCAAGGAATTCCGAACATTAATATGTTTGATGGAGAAAAGCCACATCTTGTTATCATTGATGATCTAATGAGAGAGTCCGATGGTAGAATTGTTGATATATTTACTAAAGGTAGTCATCATAGAAATCTTAGTGTATTTTATATTACACAAAATTTATTCCATCAAGGCAAAGGTCAAAGAGACATATCTTTGAATTCAAGTTACATTATTTATTTTAAAAATCCTCGTGATAAGACACAGATACGATATTTAGCACGACAAGTATCTCCAGACAATACAAAATTTATTGAAGATGCATACAGAGATGCCACTACAGAAGCCCATGGATATTTAATGGTAGATTTAAAACAGGATACTAATGACTTGTGTCGTGTCAAAACTAAAATATTTCCATTTAATGGTTATTGTACAGTATATGTCCCCGCAAAAACCTTTAAATACTCAAAGAATCAAACAGTTGAAATCATTTGTACATAATGCAGCGTAGACTAACAACGCATAAGAACTTGTTAGAAGCCTTGCGTACACTAAAACCAAAATATCAAAAAGCGGTACTCAAATCATGCAATGAAGAAGAAATCAATTGTATTTGTGAATGTATTCATAACGTTCTACAAGGAAAAGTACCTCTCAAAGAACAAGATAAGAAAAAATTAAATAAATATAAAAATATACTTCGAAAATTGGTGCGTAAGTGTAAGACTAAACTAAGAAAAAATATTATCATACAAAAAGGAGGAGCTTTCTTACCAATAATATTAGGTTCAATTCTGAGTGCATTAGTTAGTTCTTTTATAGGGAATTAAAAATGGAAAATGCAAAGAAAATGTTACTCATTGATCCTGGATTAATAGAAAAATTAAAACAAGAAAATACTGTAAACAGTAATTTATCTCGATTAGACACAGAAATGCAAAAAATTTTGAGTAGCAATGAAGAAGATCGAAAAAAATGGATGCTATATTTACAAACTTTACAAAGATATCTTCACTTTACTGAGGAGGAACGTCTACCTTACAAAATACCAATTTATACTGATACTTCTATCGATGATAAAGATGAATGTAAAATTTGTTATAAAAATAAAAACATAGACATAAAAAATACAGTTGCTACTGAAGCTTTGAATAAAGCAGACAAACAAGAAGATAAATTTCTTCAAACAAATCCACTTTATTCAACATCTCAAATTTTAAGTTTAATACCAAAAACCTATACTAAAAAAGGTGAGTTGTTATTAAAGTTAGTTGGGTCCAGTAAAAACAAAATACACTGGGATAATGAAGGCACAGTAGTAATTGATAATGAAAAAATTCCTGGAAGTAATATTGTTGACTTAGTAAATGACTCACTGAGGCCATTAAAAAGAAGGGATCCAATAGGATGGGAAAGATTTGCTAAAGTATTAAGAGATATTAAAGTACCACTAACTTACATTGGGAATCCAAAAAGAAGTGAGTATATCGACCAACTTCGAGCAAAGGACCTAAGCTTCGTACCAGAAGTTGATGGTGAGGATTTTTTAACTCCGAGTAGTGGTGATAACAAGCTTATTAAAAAAATTAGAAAGAAGATTGATTGGGAAAAATGGAGTCCGTACTAGAAGAAATTAATAGAATATATTATGATCCATCAAATCCTGCTGGCTTTAGTAGTATAGACAAACTAACAAGAGCGATGAAGGGTAAAATGAATAAAGAACACGTAAAGAAATGGTTACAATCGCAAGAAACATACACATTACACAAACCTGTTCACAGGAAATTCCCACGAAATAGATATATTTTATCAAATATCAATGAACTATGGCAAGCTGATTTAAGTGATATGAGGACTTACTCTCAATATAATAATGGTTTTAACTATATCTTGTGTGTTATTGATGTCTTTAGTAAATATGCTTTTGCTAGACCAATGATAAAGAAAAATTCCGAAACAACTAAAGAATGTTTTGAAAGTATATTTATTGAGGCTAATACAACTCCTACACACATTCAATCTGACAAAGGTACTGAATTTATTTCTAAAGATGTACGACGATTCTTCAAATCTAAACAGATTAATTACTATACCACAAATAATCCTGATATCAAGGCTAGCATAGTAGAACGATTTCAAAGAACATTAAAAATGAAAATGTGGCGTTATTTTACGCATAAAAATACACATCGATATATAGATGTTTTACAAGATTTAATACATTCTTATAATCATAGCATTCATTCGAGTATTAAGATGTGTCCATGTGATGTAAACTCTAACAATATTATGACAGTATGGAATAATCTTTATGATAGAGGGGTAAATAAAATTTCCTTAGATAGTCCAAAACCAAAATTTAATGTTGGTGATTATGTCCGAATAACAAAATATAAACATATTTTCCAAAAAGGTTACGAATCAAACTGGAGTGATGAAATATTTATTATATCTTCAATAATCGATAGATCTCCATGTGTTGTATATACGATAACAGATTTACAGAACGACATAATAGTCGGAACATTTTATGAAAGAGAATTACAAAGGGTGTCTTATAACCCCACCTCAAATTATAAAATAGATAAAATAATTAGTTCTCGATACTCCGGTAACAGAAAAGAATTGTTAGTGAAGTGGAAAGGTTATCCAGATAAATTTAATAGTTGGATTTTAGCTAGCAATTTAAAAGAAATATGAATAAAGAAAGTTTTTATTTAACCCTGCTCAGTAATAGTTCAATAGAATACTTTCCTGATAACAAGACCACAAGTTTTTCAACGAAATTACCCAAGTCTGTAAAATTGGAAGGTGAATGGTCCGTTGGAATTGTTGAGTTTCAGTTTCCATGCACCATATTTACCGTTCAAGATCATGAAAATGTTGTTTACATCACCAAAAAGATGTTAATGCCTAATGAGGAAAAACTATCGACAGTATACTATAAAAAACATATTCCAGCCACGAATTATGATGACATTGATCATATATTAACAGCTTTAAACCATATTAAAGAAAAAATAAAATTTCGCTATGATGAGATATCGAAATTTGTATCTGTTGCCATTATGGATACATCAATAATATCGTTAACGTTATCCCCCAAATTGTGCTTGCAACTAGGATTTGAACCAAATAAAAATTTTGTTGACAGAAATCTTGGAAAGTGTCCTGCTAATTTACACTTGGGGTTGCCATCACAATTATTTGTATACTGTGATATAATTGAACCCCAGATTGTTGGCGATGTTATAACTCCTTTGTTGAGAATCATAGCTCTAGACCCCGCAAAATACATTTATGGTGCAAATAAAATGCATGTTTTCTCACCACCTCACTACTTGCCTGTTATGCGAAGGGAATTTGATACATTAGAAATAGATATAAGATCAAGCACAGGTCAAAAAATACCATTCCAATTTGGAACTGTGTGTATTAAACTTCATTTTAGAAAATTATAATGTATTCTCATCGTGAACATACTAAATGCCCTTATGAAAATTATTATTCTCATCAAGCTGGGTCAGGTATTGGAGTAATTTATAAAGGTTCAGCATACCAGCGTGGTCATGGAATCGGGAGCTTCTTAGGTGGATTGTTTAGATCAGTTTTACCTTTACTTTCAAGTGGTGCTCGGGTTATTGGTAAAGAAGCATTAAACGCTGGAGTTGGGCTTTTGACGGATATGGTACAAGCACGCCCCATGGAAGACTCAATAAAATCCCGCCTTAAGGAAGTTGGTTCAAATTTAAAAAGAAAAGCTGATGATAAAATTGATAGATTTAACATGTCTGGATCAGGGTATATAACCAAAAGAAAACGTTTGTCTTCATTCATTCCACCATCAACTGCTAAAGTGAAAGCTATAAAAATATCTAGGGCAAAACCAAATACTGGCAAAGATATATTTTCAAATTAATTATGTCGTTTCTTCACCAACATTCTTGTGAGTGTGTTAAGTCAGAATTAGATTTGTTTGCTTTACCATCAACACAAACAAGTATTGAAAATGGATTGTGGATTCATTATAAACCAATTTCATCACTTGCTGACGATGGACCTATTGAGTTTCAAATTCCGGGTACAGGTGATGACTATATAGATTTGTCTCACACTTTACTTCACATAAAAGCGAAGATATTAAATCAGGATTCAACAAACTTGATATCATCTTCAGTTGTAGCACCAGTAAATAATTGGCTGCATTCACTCTTCAGTCAACTCGATGTTTATTTAAATCAAAAACTTGTGTCTCCACCGAACAATACGTATGCCTACCGAGCTTACATAGAAACTCTTTTAAACTATGCTCCTGCAGCTAAACAATCTCATCTAACTTGTGGTCTCTGGTATGAAGATACAGCTGGGAAAATGAATTCCACCGACGATAAAAATAATGGGTTCATTAAAAGACAAGAACTTGCAATTGAAAGCAAAGAAATAGAAATGATTGGGCATCTTCATGGTGATTTATTTAATCAAGAAAAATTTTTGATTAATGGTGTTGAAATGAGTGTAAAGTTGGTTCGCTCGAGAGAGAATTTTAATTTAATGGCGTCATCAACTGATTCAAAATTTAAAGTTTGCATCACCGATGCTACTCTTATTATTCGTAGGGCACGAATTAATCCTACAGTATTACTTGCACATCAAAAAGTTTTAGCTTCAACGACAGCTAAATATCCTATTACTCGAGCCGAAGTCAAAGTTTTGACAATACCATCTGGTATTCAGGGAAAAACCCTTGATAATATCTTTCTGGGTCAAGTACCTAAAAGATGTATAGTTGGGTTTGTAAGTAATGCTGCATTTAATGGTAGCCTTGTTAAAAATCCATTCAACTTTGAAAATTATGGTATCAATACATTTAGTTTGTACATTGATGGTCATCAAATACCTTCAAAAGCTTTACAGCCATCTTTTAATACAAATATTTTTACATCAGCCTATCATACTCTATTCTCGGGAACTGGTATACATTTTCTTAATGAAGGTAATGCAATCTCTCGTGAGCAATATGCTGAAGGCTACTGTTTGTTAGCGTTTGATTTAACTCCTGATTTATCAGCTAACTCATCGGCTCATTGGAACCTTATAAAACATGGAAGTGTGAGATTAGAAGTTCGTTTTGAGTCATCACTTACACAAACTATAAACTGTATTGTTTATGCAGAGTTTGATAATATTATTGAAATAGATAAAAACAGAAATGTCACTGTTGACTATAGTAGTTAGACTAAGAGAAAGTGTATCTAGATATAAGGAGAAAATTGTATCAATAACATGTTATAAAATAAATACTATGTAAAAAAAAAACTTATTTTCATTTACCCTCTGATTTCCCTTGTATAAAATATTACATTTATATGGAAATAATTGTAAAATAAATGAAAAACATAGGAACTTTATATCATTGATTTTATTATCATATTTTATCATACACATAACACTTACATATTTGTCATTAAACCATACAGTTGAGTTGATATAAAAAGATAGTTATGATTACTTACAATGCATTTATTAGCAATAGACACAATGGTTATCCATTAAACTACCAATTAGGTGAATTGTTAACCTATTTGTCACTATTAAAAAAATACTTTTTCACGTTATCACTCTCGGCAATTTCTTTCGTAATGCTATATATAACTTTGTTGGTGTTATCGAAAATTTTGCTGTCGTTTTCTTTGACATAGTACTTAATCCTTATATTGGCATGTTTCCAATGCTCCGTTATTGGAATTTTCGCCAGTTTTTTCATGTCGTAAACTTCTACTTTGATTAAGTGCGTTGACTGGTTCCCGTCATCTGTATTGGTTGTTATATAAGACACTCCTCCGGCTACAGCTCGAGCCACTGTTGATGATAGTGTCTTTTTCTTTTTGCTTTTCGGTTGCACTTCGAAAAATTCTTCTAAATTGCCCACTGAAGACTTCCTTTTCCTTGTATCACTATTCGTTTTAATCACCATTTCTCCACTGTCTTCTTCATCGCGAGGGGAGAGTGGATAGTAATAATGTTTGTAAGTATTATCATCACCGAGGTTGAATGAATTCTGTAACAACACGATGATCATTTTAGACTCGTAAGTAAAATAGACATCAGGTAAACAGTTATTTACACATTTAGTTAGAAATATAAAAGTAAAAGAATCGCTTACCTCCATTGCTATTGCTGTATGTTGAGAATTATAATTGACTGCTGCACTGTAAGTAATCCAAACTGTCGTCTTCCGCCGACTCAACTGTATGGCTTTAGCGATTGCAGGGCTTTATTTATACCATGTAATAAGTGCTTTTAAATGGTAGGTCAACATCTTTAGCAAAATTATTGTTAATGTTGTTTAAAGTACTTTTAAATGATAGGACACCATCTTTAGCTTAATTATTTTTAATGTTATTTAGCCATAACCACATTCCTTTATGATCCACTGGATAGATAGGTACTGTAATTGGTGCATACCAATGACATAACATGAATACAACAGAATTACGGAAACATTTAAAACAAATTCATCCAAGTCTAGTAAGTAATGTATATGCTGCAAATAGATTACCAATACATACTCAGGTACCAACGTATATGATAAGCAATTTGGATACCGATGATAAACCAGGGTCACATTGGGTAGCCATACATATTGATGAGCATGGTGTTGGCCAGTATTTCGATTCATATGGACGAGCACCTAAAGGATATTATCAAATATTTTTTAAAAGGAATTGTAAAAGATGGGTCTGGAATACGGATAGAATCCAAAATGATTTTACATCAGTTTGCGGCGAGTACTGTGTAATGTATTTATTACATAGATATTATGGATGTACAATGAATAATTTTGTAAAATTATTTTCAAGGGATACTGTCTATAATGATATTTTAATAGATGAAATGTTTCATACATATTTTAGGAAATAACACTAAAACGTAATAAAAGGAACGAATACAGAAGTATGTAGTTTTATTGTGGATAACTTATAAACCATAGGCCCTCATTAGCAAACCATTGTACAGATGAGGTATTAATTAGTAATGAGTTGCGGATGGTGAGGTGACTGTAATGGTAATGAGGGTACCTCATTAATGAATGCAGAACAATACAGCGCATCTAGATCCCTAATTGATTTCTGTATCTTCGCAACAGAGAATGCTACGTAAAAAAGGACCGCAGATTTGGAATCAGCGTACCCCAAAACCTTTTTTTTTTTTTTTTTTTTTTTTTTTTAGGTTTGGTCGACCAAGCCCCACCCTAAGTCCCGAGTTCTGGAACCGGTGAATCCCTACTACTTCTGTCCGGTGTAATATGTTGGCTCGCAGGTTCGCACGATGTACTAGACCAGTAAAGGTGACTTTATTTAAGGCATATTGTCAGTCGTTTTACACGTGCAGCTTGTGGACCAACTTTACGGAACGGGCGTACAGCGCACTGCGCGTGCAGTATAACAATGCTTTCAGGATACTGTTAGGGTTTCCGCGGTATTGTAGTGCCTCGAGTATGTTTGCTGAGGCGCGGACTGATGATTTTTTCGCGATCATGAGGAAACGGAGCGCTTCGCTACTAAGTCGCCTACGAAACAGCTCGAACGGCATCCTGAAGGTATTGTCCGAGCGGTGGGATCTACCCCTGTTGTAGAGGTGGATGCAGCTACATAGTAGCGCCTCCCCTCGCATTATGTAATATTTTTGTGTTGTTGTTTTATTTTACTCGTATTTTTTGACATGTGTATGTATTTCTATCTGATTTTATATAAGACATTTGTATTGTTTCTTTTTATTTTGAATAATTGACATCTGTATGTAAGTAGTTTATATTTGATTTGATTGACATTGTGTAAGTATGTATTTTAATTGTAGAATATCAGAGGGCCTAGTGTGAGTTTCATTTAACCATCTCGATCTTACGCATCGACCGCGTTCGGCGCTCCGATTGGCCCTTCCCCGGTGAAGGCCGGCCGGCTGCCAATCGGAGCGCCGAACGCGGTCGATGCGTAAGGTCGAGATGGTTAAATGAAACTCACACTAGGCCCTCTGATTTGAATGAATTGAATGAATGTTTGAATATTTTTATTATATACGTGGTTAATATTTTTCATTGAATGTAATGTACCTAATGTTATGGACTTTGTCTGAAATAAATAAATTGAATTTGAATTAAAATATATCAATCCGTATTTTTTTATTGCGTAGCTTAGTATTTTTTTTAGAGCCCCAAGGGACTGTGTTGGTAGAGCTACGTATTTGATAATAATTTCAACTTTGTACCCTCACGCGTTCCTGAGAAAAAGGGTCTTGCTTGACAGACTGACAGACAGAGAGCCGGACAACGAAGTGATCGTAGAAGGGTTAAGTTTTTAACCTTTTGAGTTACGGCTAGGGCTTTCAATACCTACCGGTATTCCGGGATCCCGGTTTTACGGAATATTTTTTATATGTTTCAATACCGGTATTGTAATGTCCAATACCGGGATACCGGTATTGGTGATTTTATTTTATTATCAGTAGATATTTATTTTTATTACACATTGTATTTCCAACTAATTGTTTATCTGGGTAAGTTATAAAAACTGCGTATTTTAATTATCTCGTGGTTTATTTAGACAGTTAGTTACATTGCATTAGTCCCAATGTTGAATTTAGCATCTAAAAACAACTGGGGACAGAAATAGTAGTTGAAACTCAAAGGGTAATTAAGAGTACCTAAGACCCAAGCTTCTTCCAGCACTGATATAGAGTCTATTGTAAGAGTGGAAATGGGCATTAATAATAGTACTGGAGTAGGGCTTTCAATACCGGTATTCCGGGATCCCGTAATACCGTGATCATGGATTTTATTTTGGCCATTTTCAATACCGGTATTGACGCCCCAATACCGTGATCACGGTATTACAAACATTAGATGTGACTAATGTGATCTTATTCTCACACTTGTTTTCACCAACGCAAGCGTCCCGCTGTTATCTTTAGCTCACTCTCCCGCGCCCCGCCTGAGACAATGCCCGAAATCGAGCTGTACTTGTGCTTGTCTCAATAAATACTTTTTCTTTCTTTCTTTACTTTATCGATATATTGACGATAATTTGTTCAATCATTCAATCAAACAATCATTTATTTCTTTGTAAATATGGGTAAATTACATAGGTGTTGTCATTGTTAGTTCTCCATGTTCTGCCGTCACCTGGGAATGCAAATCATAATCAATTAATATAATTTATAAAAAACCTTAGAAATATCATTATAATCCCATTGTCAAATCATTTGAATCACAATAAATATAAAATGTCATAATAATACATCAAATGTCATTGGCAACAATATTAAGTCATTACAAAGTCTATATGAAATGCCTTCCTGCAAAAAGACTATAATATATTATTAAGTTTTGATTCCTCATCATCATCATATCAGCCGAAAGACGTCCACTGCTGGACATAGGGCTCCCCCAAGCACCGCCACGCCAAGTTTTGATTACGTTCCTAATTCCTAGTCCTACCAAAATAATCAACCAATACCAAATTGTTATAATTATAAGAGAGCTATGTATTAAAAGTATTTATTTTATTATTTTCAATAAATAAGAACAATTAATTAAGACAGATTTGTAATTAAATACATGTGGAGCAGTGGTGGCCCAGTGGTAACGGCCCCGACTTACAAGTTGTAGGTCGTGGGTTCGAACCCAAGCAGGCGCTTTACTTTGTGTAAATAATTTCATCACCACTGCTCTCAAAACGGTGAAGGAAAACATCGTGAGGAAACCGGCATGTCTTAGAACCAAAAAATTCGAAGACATGTGACATCTACCAACCCGTGTTATTTGCAGATGACACATCATTGATCTTTAAAATCAACCGACGGTCGCAAAATCTTGACGACGTGAATAGCTCTATTCTTCAGGTCCAAGATTGGTTCACGGTAAATAATTTGGTACTGAATAAAAATAAAACCAAATGCATTAGATTTAAATTGACTTTTCCAATACCGGTATTGAAAAAATCCGGTATTTGAAAGCCCTAGTTATGGCACCCTAAAAAAACTGATATTTTTAGGTACCTAACTACACTACCTACCTACCACAAAAAATATATAAGTATAGGTACCTAACAAAACAGGTAGGTAAGCACAAAAGGTAGAATAACTTAGGTAAGTTAAGCCAAAGTAGTAACAAGGTAAGTAGGTCAAAGGAATATTGGTGCCGATTCTCTTGTACACCGAACTAAACTAACTAAACTACCACTAAAATACCTTACTTTTGGCTATGAGAATCTAAAAGCTATTCTGCGGAAAAATATCTCTAAATTAAAAAATAATTTTGACACATCTAAAATTGAATTTGACAGTCACGTCGCGACCCACGTGCTACTTGTTTGCTCTACCCCGTGAATTTTTTTAGAGCCAGAGGCGCGCGGGGGGAGCAGCTTTGACGTATTTTGTATGGAATTTTAAACTTTTTTTATGGAAAATATGAAAAAATATTTCCTGTGAGTAGGGGCATATGGGTTTACGAGTGGCAGAGGGGGTCGAAATTTCCATTATTTTTGCGCTAGGACGCACCGTTTTCGAGATATAAGCAAAATAAAAAAAAAGATAAAGTTTTTGCAGCTGAAGTGTGTGAATTTTAGTTCATGCCAACTAATTTTATTCCACTCCTTTTTAATCGCGTTTAAAAATAGACTGATTTAGTTGGATAATCTAAATTTTTAGGTGAACAACGTCAAATTCAGAATAGCAAAATTGCCATTTTCACTAAACTAATAACTCAGTACAATCTTAGTGCTGTCAAACTAAAATATAGTTAAGTTGTGTCACTTTAGACTATTTCAGAATGGGAAATGCTCGTTTGACAGGACTAAACTAAATTTTAGTGATTTTTAGTCTAGTTTAGAGGCATTTGTGACAAGAGAATCGGCACCACTAAGTAGGTAAATTAGGTTTAAAAAAATATATATTAGTACGTAGGTTATACTTCTTGGAGTTAGTGTTATCTAAGCCTAGTTATATTTAGGTATAAGTAATGTAATGTTTGTCTGCCTGCCTCGGTAAGCCTATAAAGCCTAAGTTTACTCTGAACCACACAGTGGTTCATGCTTTCTGTTGACACAATTGCGTGTTATGTCGTGACGCGGCCGCGGGATACACATACACCCATCAAACGAATTTTTCAGGACGACGCGCGACGCGTCAAATCACGAATTTTGATTGGATAATCACTGCGTCAGAAACTCAGAACAGAAGGCATCACGACACGACACAACACATGAATACGGCTCTATTCTTATGCCTTGTGTGTCTAAAACATTATTTATTATTAATTTTTTTTCTTTACCTTCTACGGGGAAGCTCTTGGCCTGCATCTCACCTGATGGTAAGTGATGATCAGGCCGAAGGTGGAAGCGAACTTCACCCGAAATCCTCAACCACAGAGGAACTGGCTATCTTATCTCTAACTGCCGAAACACAACAATGCTGTTAACATTGTTGTTATGGCGACAGACTTAGATAAGATGGTGGTAGCTAGCCAGGCGGACTTAGAAAAAGCCCTACCACCAACCAAACCGAGCAGAAAATTTTGCTCCCACTGGGAATCGAACCCGGGACCTCTGGGTCCGAGACCGGTGGCTTAACCACTAGACCACAGAGGCGGTTATTTAAATATTTCGCACTCAAAAAAGGTACAAAGGCGGTAATATCCCGGTATAAATGCCTTAAATCCTAAGAAAAATTACTAGGCTTACATCTTAGAATAATAACGCACATGAATTCACGATAAATGTAGGTAGGTAGGGAGGACAGGGTAAGTAGACAGGAAGATAGGTGAAGGTAGGTAGGTAGGGCAGGGTAGGTAGGTGCGCCGTAGATAAGTACTTAGTGCTACCCGTGCGAAGCCGGGGCGGGCAGCTAGTAAAAATATAAAATGTCAAATAACTCAAACAAAATTGTTTTTAATGTAGTCATAGGGGTGACCTGACCGCAGCTCTGTCCGTCTGTTTCGTTCGTTTGATCTGTTTCGATGAGACAGCACCGACTAGTGTCACCTCTGTACCTACTGAATTATGTTTTTACCACTTTATACTTAAGAACCAATATCACATCAAAAAAATAATCCGTGGCCCGACCACCGAAGATTCGTTTTCGATTTCGGTAGAAAGTCTTGTTTCGGTCGGACACTATTATCTAATAAGTGCGTGCGCGCTGCGGTGTAGGAGGTGCAGCATGGTACCTACACATTAGAATGCTAAATATTTTGTTAGATTTTATTTCAGAGAAGAGAGACCGAAGTGTTTTGATGTATTTATTCACTTCATAGCAATGCTTCAAAGGGTCAATATAAATCTTGTTTTTTGACGATCAATATCTGTCCGCTTTTTACAGATATGCTCGATATTTTCTATCGACAATATCCAGCTATCTAATTACGATAATTGACACCTCATAAGGGGTCATTGCACTCATCATTATGAACAATTTTCACTATGGGACCAATCCTGAAATTGCGAAAAAAAAACACAGCTGTTCCCTAGATTTTGACGAGATATGCGAACATACATGTAGGGAACAGCTGTTTTTTTCGCGATTCCATAATTGGTCCCACAATGAAAGTTGGTCGTAATTATGTATGAGTACAATGACCCCTTAAGACTTGTCGCACGAATTAAATTTCACCCTGTATTCGTAATCGATTCCGACTAATCGGCTATCTAATTACGCAACACATTTTCGTAAACGATTCCGATTAATTTGTTTAATTTTGACAGTTCAACAACATTCATTGCATTATTTCCGTTGCTGAGCAGAATTTATTTTCGAACTTTTGAAGCAATGGATTAGAAATCTGTTTCAAAGCCATTCAGATTCCGATTGATCGTGTATTATGTAATTAGGGTACTGTGCCCTAATTACGTAATACACGATCAATCAGAATCTGAATCGTTTTGCTTCAAAAGATCGAAAATAAATTCTGCTCAGCAACGTAAATAACGCAATGAATGTTGTAAAAAATGCTGTAAAAATGAAACAAATTAATCGGAATCGTTTACGAAAATGTGTTACGTAATTAGATAGCTTTTCATTTTGACAGTTCGACAACATTCATTGCGATACTTACGTTGTTGAGCAGATTTTTTTACGAACATAAGAAGCAATGGATTAGCAATGATTCAAAACGATCCAAATTCTGATTGATCGTTTATTACGTAGGTAATTAGGGTACCTATAGGTTCAAATCGAGCATTACTTGTTGATTAATTTATCGATCAACAAAAACGATCGCACAGTGGCGATCGAAATCGTATTTTTTGTCGATCGCCACTGTGGATCGTTGTCGTTATTTGTTGCTTACACATTTACATAGGTAGTAGATTTTATTTGATTGCACGTGTCGATCGTCAAAAAGCACCTTAGGCCTTTTTATTCTAAGTGGCATGGTAAGCATTATGTTGCATAATTTCTAGTAAACACCAAGCGAGACCTAACAGAATTCTATAAATAAGTACATGTAGGTAGGTAGGTACCTTCACCTTCTAATAAACGCGGCGCCCGCGTTAAAGTTGAAAGACAACAAACACTATTTCTATTAAAAATCACCAAATAATACAGGCTACTTACCTTATGATCATAAACCACTGCTACGTTAAACTTTGTGCTAATCGCCACAAGTTCAGAACGCATTATTTATCTGATAATATCATCTAACACCAGTCAATTATCTACCAATCAATAATTTCGGATTTGGGATTCGGAAAACAACATAATCGCACTAAGTACCTACCTACATACCCGACTTTGATCATAACCCCTGATTTGTACATAAATCTGCATTAGGTATAAGTATAGACTGATAGAGGTCATCCAGTCGGCATCACGGGATCCACTAAGTACTTAGTTAGCCACACCCAATCCCACTTTTAAAGATATTTAGGTAAGTATACAAATAGCTACACAGCAGAAAATTTTATTGAAATCGTCCAGCCGTAATCGTATTCGCGTGATGCTGTGGTAAAATACGCGACATGATATTTTTAAGATGATTGATTTGAGCTGGTTTTCTTGAAATATTTTAGGTAACAATACCTGTTTGTTTGAAAATACTAAAGGTACTAAAATACTAGGTGAATTAAGGCTCCTGCAAACGGGCGCAACGCGACACCGATAGAACAATTTTTCGAGAAGTCTTCATAGAAATAATTGTTCTACCAGTGTCGCATCGCGCCTGTCAGCGAGAGCCTTTAATCATAATGGCAGCTAAATGGAGGTTGTGGTCTCATTAATTAGGTAGGTAGCAGTTCAAGTTTTTTTTTCAGCTGTATTGTCGGTAGGTACCTACTTTAACTATTAAGTCGCTAAATAAACTATTACACATAATTAAACGATCCTTGCAAACAATCGTAAAGTCGTTACAAGTTATTTAGGTAAGTACCCATGTTTTTTTTAAATTTAGCTTTGTAGTTACTTTAGCTTGATGTTGTAAAATAGTAACTACAACCGAAACAAATGTCAAATATTTCCAACTTTCCGCCACTACCAAACCAATAAAAATAACTAATGTAAATGACTACAAACGATGCTTAGCATAACAACAGTCTCCATCGTCAAGGTTACAGCGTTAAGATATTCGCGCGCTCGCGTTTAAGATCGTTATTGTCCACATTGCCCTGCGCGGTTGTTAAATCTTACTGTACGCGAGACATCGTCCGATTATGCTAACGAGTCACGATTTATGTAATAGTAGTATCTACTACTACAATATTCAAATACTAGAAGATAAGTCAAGTACGCGACTACTAATGAGATTTCTCCTTTGCACAATATTTCGATCCCTTTAGGCGCCTACTCGCTAGCATAATCATAACTGAATACATATTTCTACTTTGTGTTTTGTATTTATTGCGAAGGACTTATTGAAACCATAATATTATGGAGCTCAATGTTAATATATTTTTAAGGATAAAACAACACTTCCCATGATTAGTACAAAATAAAATTAAATATATTGTTAGTTTTTTACATAGGTAAAATTTATTTAAAAGTACAGAACATATGAAGGACTACACACTGAATTGAGATAAAATACTTAGTACTGACTTTGAAAATGATGTAAGCCACTTTTAGTATTCACAATATGAACTTATTGCATCAATTAATGATTATTTGGCAGACCAAAAGAGATTTTCCAACAGTGCACAGGTCATTAAACCTTATTTTATTATATAAGTGAAATTTGGAATAGAAGCTGTAAGAAAATCTGCAATTAGACCAGCCACTACACCTTATATACCGAAACATTATGGCTAAGAAACTTTAATATGTGATGTTCCAGCATACAAGTTCAGCTGCATGCAGGCAACAAGGGGCCAGCATACACCCAAATATTATATATTATTATAAATTAATTTTAAGTAATATTTCATAGATAGTAATTTTAATATATTTTGTACAATAAAATACAATTAAGTACAACTTGTAGCAAAGATATTAAAGAGAGTAATATTTATCTCAAGTGTTAAAGCTGCAATAACGTGTGTGTACGCACAAGGCATATTTACACAGCACACACGCACGGCAACAACACACCATGTGCTGCACACTATAGTACATAATTAATTTTATTACTTAATAGAATATAAAGACACGCCCAAGCTGAGAACTTCTCCACTTATTTTACAGATTTCAATGCATGATTAGCCAATGAACATGCCTGTACTCCACTAGCAGATTGCTATTAAATAATACATTGATCGTCGCTTAATATCACAGCTAATTATGCTTTGAAAATTATAGACATGTCTAATTTTCACTAATGTAGATAACAATGTAGAGTATAAGTAGACAATCTGAATTAATTTACATTACAATATCATGTCTTTTCATATGAAAAATTTAAAATTACTTTACCAAAAATTAAACAGTGCAGCGCATTATAAATAAATGTGCATACCTTAATATTTAATTGACTAAATAAATTTGTTGCCTGCAGATCTGACATATTATTTTATTTAAATATCGAGAGGTAATATCTTAAGAGAAATTTTAACTTCAACTATTGAAAAAAAGTTAAATCCAAATTTAAAAATATTTTGTATTTATTACGACAATTCCCTTCAAATCCACCTAGTTATTATGAATGTGAAATATCATTCCAAAAGCTGAGTCTCCGTCACACATATTTCACTACCACTATAATTGTGGATCAAAATGTAAGGATCGAAGAGAAGTAGAAGCTAGCACTTCACGAATGTGCGTTGCTGTTTACATGCGACTTCTTTTCCTGTGCATCTGGCGTACGCTGGCCGTCACGCCTTGGAGGCATGCGCTCGTTGATGGCATCCAGCCCCTTTGCCTCAGCAAATGAAGTTATCTTATGATTTGGAGAGAAGCCCTGCAGGGCATTCTTGAGAGAAGTTTTACCACCAGAAAGAGCACCCAATGGCAAAGCACCAGTGGGAGTGAGCCCTTTTAGCTGTAGCACAGATTCACTTTCCTCACGAAGCACAGAGAACACATGAGCCATTTTGCCAATAGCACGAATCTTGTTACGGATGACTTCTTTCCTGAGATTTGCTTCCTCCAATGCATCATCTCCTTCAGACATCAATTCATCATCAGAGCAAATGTTTAGTACATTGACCAGCATTTCTGTAACTTTCTCGCCCACAAATGGAAGAGACCAGGTGAAGACATCCATGAAGTTGGGCAGCCAGTATGGGTGGGGAGAGCAATTAAACTGTCTAATGTTCATCACATTGTTCTCATACTTTAGAACAGCAGCCTTGTTATTATAGACATCCAAGTAGTTAGGTGCAGAAAAAATAGTGATGAGACTGGGAAATCCTGTGGTCTGGCTTTTACGATACATCCGGTAGCCTGCATCTTGAGCTTCATGAGCACGTATGATGGAAAGTAAATTGTTTCTTTGTAGAAAATCACAACAAGCTGCATAGCTATAGAAGTATGAACAACCTCTGACTGAGTTGTGCGAGAAGTGTTCTGCATTTTTTTCATTTCCAAAGTCTTCCAAGGGATCAGACCAAAGCAGGTCACACATAGCTCCAAATGCAGGTGGTTCTTTGAATCTATCTAGTTTACGAATATCATCTAAGTTGTTGATCTCAGGAGAAAGCCCTCCATGCACACATAGGAACTGCTGGTTCATAAGAGCAGCAAGAGGTAAGCAGTCAAACGCGTCCATACATGCATCATACACCTTCTCAGAATATTTGATTTTGCATTCTTGTTTGAAAGTGAAATACTCTGTCAAATGTCGGCATTCATGATTACCGCGTAATAGGAATAACGTCTTCGGATAACACAACTTCAAAGCCCAGAGGTAGAGAACACATTCTATACTGAAATAACCTCGGTCGACATAATCACCTAAGAATAAATACTTGGTACAAGAAGGAGAGCCTCCCACCTCGAACAATTTCATCAAATCATAAAACTGACCATGGACGTCTCCGCACACAGTCACCGGTGAATCGATCTCGATCATAGTTTTTTCTGATCGTAATAAGGTGGCACCATCTTGGATGATTCGTAAAGCTGCATTTTCCTCGATCCGACCTTCTAAGATAAAATGTTGCTTCAACACCTCAGGTAGAGGCTTTGCACTTTTTTCATCGAATACTTCCGATACAGTGAGCTTGCGACTGGGAGGGAAAGCAACACTTTGAATCATACGCTGCGTAGTCGACACTTTATCATTGCTCCCGGACATATTTGTCACATAAAAAACACTAGGTCTAATCCATACACGCCACTATTTTCAAAATGGCAGAATAGATATAATACTAAAACAGAATCCCGATTTCACGACAGAGAAACTACTGCGCACTGGAAAACAATGCGCAAACATCTGGCGAGTGGTCAATAAAATAAACAGGGATATCGAGCGCGTTTTATTACTTTTGAAAATATCATTAAATAGTAACACTGGCAATTTAAGGAACAGTTGCCAGTATGGTCTTTAAATAAACCATTACAGGCACACGTGTTTATGTAACACACCATTAACAAATTCGTAAAATAGTAAAGGAACCAAGTTAAAAATTATCAAATTTTTTCATAAAATTATTATGTAAACCTTTGTTTATTTTGATAATAAGGATTTACATTGAAAAAAAAAAACTAATACATTCATTAGGGTATTCTAGTCGTTTCGTTTTTTATTAGTAATCTAGCAATACTTCTCGCGAATTTTTTTATTCGAATGTTTTCGCTATCCTCAGTGAGAAATTATAAGCCCCCAGTACACGTTAGGTGAGCCCGTCGCTCGGCCAACGTATACTGGGCCTTTTTGAGAGATTTGCCGTTTGATTTGCGAGTATTTTGCGTTGGCCGAGCGCGCTCGTTCAAATCGACCGTCATCAACATAACTGACCCAGGTGGCGGAAAGAGGAACTAATTATGATTTAGGATTTAGTTATGTAAAGTGACAAGATCTGTCAGTTTTTGTTCACCAACAGTGCCTCCCGCCTTCACCATCTCATTCTCATCGTGACTGTACCTATCACAAGACTCAAAATAAAGAATGTTATCGATCGACTGCAGTCTGGTTGCACCTTTATGCCGCGGCGGCGACACGCAGTTCACGATTTAGCTTGGTCATTTTGAAACGAGGCCATGGTGATATGCTTAGAAACGATAGGTCATTGTTTTACTGCTATAGTGCGCGCGGAACTAGTTGGCCGCTGATCATGTCTAAACTAGCCGGAACTTTCACTTCGCGAAGGCAACATGCGTTGAAAGTTTAGACAAAACGCACATGAGATTGCAATAGCGAGATGATTTGTGATGAGATGAGCGGCCAACTAGTCGCGCGCTGACTATAACATATATTTAATAATTTTTTTCGGTTCCGTCGTCTCTTGCTACAGGTGCACAAACCACTAGAACGTCTAAAATCTAAGAATTGCATAGGATCACCAATAATGTGTTTATGTATATATAATTATCATGTGTGTTTAGGGGAACATTGATTCCTCATCGATTAAATATCAATACTACATTATATGTGGGTAGTGAGGAGTGGCAACTGGCGGTGCACAGGCAACCCATTGACGTCTTTGAGGCAGGGTTATAAAACGCTGACGAGATGAATAAGATACCTGCGACAAATAAATTGCCTGAATTAGCAACACAACAAAAAGGATATGCAGGAAAACATTGCCCTAGCTACATGAAGCATGCCACGACGCGCCGCTCGCAGTGACAACTTTTTAGTTCCCACACCGCGCAGCTTACCGCGCCGCCCAAATTGTGGCCAGGCCTTAGAACATTTATTTATATGATTTTGCCAGCTGCCAATGTTTAATGACTCATAATAATCAAGTTCTCTGAACAGATAACTGGAAATGTTTTATACAAAAATGCTCTAAGGGCCAGACTCTTAGGGAAACACAGAATGCGAGGGTAAATATAATTTACGTGGGGTGTTTCATATATAGCCTGCTTTCTATTTTTGCGGGATTTTTTAGAGCATGGTTATGCAATTATTTAAAATTATTCGGCTTGTTCTTATTAATTATTGCAGAATATGTAAAATCGAATGAAGCACAAGGCAGTAGTTCTCAGAACTATGAAGTATTTCAGAAATTAAACTGTTAGAAAAACTAAAAAAAACTACTTTTAAACAGAATGTAGTTCCATAACAATATTTTCTAATGATTTGATTCAGATCAACAAACATGTTGGTCATTGGGCCTGAAGGGTACATTTAATACACGCAAACAGTTGTGTGCATTACAAGATTTTGGAGAATTATTGACAAAAAATTTCGATTAGGCTGTTGTGTTGAGTAATGACTGGACACCCTAATCGAAATAATTTGCATTTTCAAAAATATGCAATACCCGGTTTTTATTCTTGTTACATCATTCTATGGTTTACATGGATTTAACCTCCTCTGACCTCAGAATATGTAGGTGAGTGGTGAGTCGAACTCTCATTCCAACCCTCTCGGCAACGCCCTTGGACCTTAGTGTTGCTATCAGAGAAAAATAAATCACATGGTCTGAAAAAAGAAAAAAACTTCACATCATTTGCTGAATCATTAGACAAAATTTGGCCAAAGAAATTAGGTACATTTTTTATATCCAGTTGAATTTGCGTACATTTATTCTATACTTAAACATGGTGTCAGGGACTTTGACGCGAAGCCTGTTACCATGGATTCAGTTCATGATTCTGAACCCGGGTTGTGTTGAAAGTTTTCGTCGGTTATTTAAAAAAAAATCTGCTGTTCCATACATTTTGACCGGATATTATATTGCACTCTTCTATGAAACAGCAAATTTTTTTTTAATAACCGGCGATAATTTTCAACGCAGGGGGGTTCAGATTTATGTACTGAATCTATGGTAACAGGCTTCGCGTCGATGTCCCTGCCACCCTGTATATAATACTGAATCATTCCCTAAAACTCACCGACCGTGAAATAGTACACACGGCTTCATAAATAACAAGCTATACATTTTCAGTCTATGCTGTAACTAAAAGAAATTCATTTTTTGAACAGCATCGTCTACGTTTCAACGACAGCAGTGAATAAACATAAAAAACAAATAACCAACAAATAACCGAAACATATAAGGGGGTTTGCGCCAAGGTAGCCCGCGAAATTAAAATTTTCTTACGTTTTTTGCAATTTGCAGCTCAGTGTCAGGTTGACGTATGTTGGTAAAAATTTGAGTCGCGACCGCCAAAAAAATATGGTTTTACAGAATTATAATCATTAGAATTAGAATTAGCAATACAACTTCTTATGTCAAATGTCATGATTCCATGAATTAGTCATTCAATACAATTACATGAACTTAGAGAGTTGTATTGATGACATATAAGATTATAATTCTATAAATAAACATATAGAATTATATGTTTATTTAAAGAATTATACTTACATTCGCGGTCGTATCAAACGACCGCGAATCATATTTATATCAACATACAACCTGATACGATCCCAATGAAAATAGCGTCGGAAATAACAATGAAATTTTATCAAATTCTGAAAGACAATATTGGTTACTGAGTCATCCATATAAGATAGACATATGCTATCGCGGACTTTTTTGGTGAACTTTTTAAGATCTTCAATCCTGTAGAATATAAATTTGATGTATCTCTTACGGCTTACGCTGCGCACGCCAGAAAAGCTCTCAGTCGGCATGATTTATTCCGACATCTTCGTCAATTATCGTCATATTTCAGCCAATTTACACAATATTTTAATGAATTATACACTAAAACCTTCCGCATGAATCACTCCGTCCATTGATGAAAACCGTTAGAAAATTTGTTTGGTAGTTTTTGAGTGTATCGCGCTCAGACAGACAGACAGACGCAGCGGGGGACTTGGTTTTATAATATGTAAGAAGGATATGGATGGGAAGGATATAAGGATTAGGACCTAATCGTATTAAAGTACCTACCTACCTAATCGTTAGAACAGGCGAACGATTGGTTTCGTGGAAGTTGTCTATACGGTCGGGTCTAAGACCATACAAATAGAAATACGAAGCTCTCCGATCCTACTCTCCTCCATGAGGAGAGGCGCGAGATGATCCTGCAGTCTTCAGATGATACGCGCAAGTAACGGCAGCTCAATAGACGTCTCGCGGTGTGAACCGAAGTATGTAAAGAGGTGAAACGATGTTCGTTCGCTTCGCCCGCCCGCCCGCTAGCTGGCGGTGTGGCCTGGGGTGCAAGTCATTGTGCTCATTTGTTTTAATCGCGAATCGCGATACAGCGGAACAAGGGCTCCGAGGTCTTTGCAAGAGATCTATCTATTGGGCAGAGCTAGTTTACGAACCTGAAGACCGATGCAGATGATAATGGCAGAAAACTATCCCCCAAACCTAAACTTTTGAGGGATATCTCATAATCCCATTGCGGATCTGAAATGTTGGGTCGTTGAAGATCCGTTCCTGATCCGGGTTACTGGTGATAAATTGACCCAACACATACCGAAGACATCTTGGATATCAGCCTGGATCAAGATTAGGATGGCTTTGAAGCAACTAAAGAACAACTGCATTGGCGGATACAGGGGGGGGGGGGGGCATGGGGGCCATGGCCCCCCCCAAACGACCGAGGAATTCTATACTTTCGATTTAATTCAGGTGCACTTACTTTTACACAGCATAGGGGCTCATAGGTAGGTACCTATATCAGGAATCAGAAATATATTCTTTACAACAGGTGTATCAGGGCCGTAGGCAGGGGGGCCAACCAACCCCGCCTAGGGTACCTCCGTACTCTAATACATAATAATATAATTGTAATCTATTTCGCAAAGGCGTACTTTATAATCTACAAAAGCAGTAAGAGTACGCTTAAATATTGGTATTTTTATCGACTATGACTTTGTTTTGATTGACTTCAGTATTCTCTGAGTCTACCCGTCTAACATAATTATTCCAGGCGGGGTGCTAAAATTTTCGAGCTCGCTTCGCTCGCTCTTACATTCATAATACTCTTACTTATCTCAATTTTCTGCATGAATTTGATAAGTCGATCAATTCGTGTATTCCCGTTCGTTACTTATATTTCTGTATGAATTGTCAAAGATAAGTGTACTTTAAAATCTACAAAAGCAGTAAGAGTACGATCGACTATGACTATGTTTTGAATGACTTCCAGCAACTTCAGCATTGTCTGATTCTGATCTCTCGGACAATGCTGAAGTTGCTGGAAAATTTTAGCACCCCGCCTGGAATAGATTAGACTCTCGTCTAATCTATTCCAGGCTGGGTGCAAAAATTTTCGAGCTCGCTTCGCTCGCTCCTGCATCCTACGTTCTCTTAATTATCTAAATTTTCTACATAAATCTGATAAGTCGATAAATTTACTTCTATTTCTGTATGAATGGTCATACATAAAGAAAACCTAACGTATTCGAAGCGGCATGCAAAAAATTTCGAGCTCGCTCCACTCGCTCTTGCATACTACATTATATTCTCCTAAAGTGACCTTCCCTATTTTGGTCATGATTGCAAAGTGGCGGGAAGAGGGGAAGAGAGAGACAGGACTTTATTTATTGAAATTGATAATAATTTGATGCTCTTCATCAATTTGAATTATGTATTTATCTGAGATGGAATTCCTGGCTAAAGCCCTGAGGTGTATACAAAGATAGAACAAGCATGCACATACTAAGGATCACTAGCAAGTAACCCTCAATTTAAAAAAATGCAGAAAACGTATTTTTTTGTTTTTGTTCTTTTAACCCTAGCTCCGAACCTTGTCAGAATGAAAATGAAATCCCCCCAAAATGAAATCCTGGATCCGCCCCTGAGAACAAGGCGCCGGGCGATGACGGAATTACAGCCGAACTCCTGAAGGTCGCCAAGGTTGGTGAAAAACCGGTTCTTAAGGTGAAAGCGTCAGGGTAGCCCGCGAAATTCAAATTTTCTTACGTTTTTTGCAATGTGCTCGTCAGTATCAGGTTGTATGTTGATATAAATATGATTTGCGACCGTATCAAATGTTTATTTATAAAATTATAATCATAGAAAGCATCAATACAACTCTATAAGTTCATGTAATCCCTTTGAATGACTATTTCATGAAATCATGACATTTGGGGATTATGCTAACCTAAGGAGTTGTATTGCTGATTCTAATGATTATAATAATTCTGTAAACCCATATTGGTTACGCTCGCAAATCATATTTTAATCAACATACCTACAACCTGACACTGACCAGCAAATTGCAAAAAACCTAAGAAAATTTGAATTTCGCGGGCTACCTTGGCGCATCCCCCTTAAGGACAGAAACTGTTTAAACCTGCCTCTGCTTGGCGTTTGTGGACTACGAGCAAGCCTTCGGTCCGATCGAAACTTGGACTGTTCAGGAGTCTCTTGAACGGTGTCAGATTGACTATCTGTACCACATCGAAGTGCTGAAGTCTCTGTATGAAAACGCACCTATTTTTCTGCAGCAAGGTACCTACCTACTGTGAAGCGGAGACTCTACACTCAAAGTTGTTAATGGTTTCTATAATTAGGGTACCTTAGGTACCTAATTAATTAGCTAAGTTTGTCCTAGGTACCATACCTAGGACAAACTTAGCAGTCTAATTATGAGTCCAACTTCGAGCAGGAGTTTAATCGTTGAATCTGACTCCTTGACTCGGCTGGGGCCTGGGCAGCGTTCGGGAAGCTAAGCAATATCTTCTTGTCTCAAAACGAAAGTCCAGTGAGAAAACCAGTGAGTGCTGCCAGGCATGACTTATGGCACTGAAACTTATAGTCTCACAATCGGCCTCATTAGAAGGCTGAAAGTCACTCAAAGGGCAATAAAGGGGGCTATGCTGCGTCTGTAGGAATATATACGCTGGATACGAGAAGCATAGGATCTGTCGATGTATAGCGACGCTTGTGGGGGAGGTCAATATCCAGTAGTGGACTTCTTTCGACTGAAATGATGATGAAGATTACACAATAAACACTCATCCATTGTTACTTACATAGATATATTTCTATGGTATCTTAAGACATCGCAACGCAAGCAAGCAAACGAAAAACCCAGATAACACGTAGGTCACAATTGGTTGGGTAGGTTGGACTCGACTCCTACCTTCTGGGGGTCTATATCTCGAGACGCAAGCGGCGCAGGCGCTGGGGAGTTTTGTCACATTATTCTAGACACTATTCTGAAGAGTTCTGAATGCATATATTTGCATAGACAATTTTTTTGCTGGTTTTCCAAAATGACATTTCTTTCTACCTAATATCCTGGACTAATATATGGGTGATGTACCTAGGTATTCATCATCTGCATCATCAGCCTACAGCTGTCCACTGCTGGGTATCATAGGCCGGTCCAATTACACGCCATTCGGCTCGATTTTAGCCTACTACCATCCACCCTGCGAAGATCATCGTTCCACCTAGCCTGAGGGCGTTCTACCTTAATTTTGCCGATTCGCGGCCTCCACTCAAGAACACGTTTGTAAACGTTTGTAAAAACCACCCAACGAATGACGGATGTGGGTATAAGTTTCAAATAAATAATGGGCTCACAATCTTTGCTTCGCCCATCTATCTAACTCTATCTTTCCTACTTATTTACATGAAGGCACAAAAAATTCGTCTCTCTCATGGCTGATAATAGGAGTAAGCATACAAACCAACAATTACTTGCTTGGTTGTAATACTTAGAACTTGTGTGGTTCAATTGTTAATAATAGGTACATACATACAATACTAGCCACTAATAACTTTACTTATGTTGGTACGTATAGTGAAAAAAAAAAACAATTAGATGTGTCTGTTGATGCTGAATCTTTAATAATGTGGGTCAGTCGTAAGTAATGAGAACTATAGTTAGTTGGTTATCGGGCTGATGCCCAAACAACAGATACGTACCTACCTACTAACATTATTTTTATCGCTGTAGCGACTATTTTTAAATTTTATTTCAGGGGTATGTACCGAACAATTGTTTGGTATTATTAACTGTCAAATGTCTATTCTGGTTACTATATGGGATGATACTGGGTTACGATGTTAATATGCTAAAATTAGATGGGCATGCTGCATATCACCGTAAATAATTATATCTACCATGATAACGTGATGCGTTATTTCTGGACATGCCTGACATATAACTGAAAATTAGGGCTATGTAGTGTACTTATTAATTTGTTGACAGTGGAGAGTAGACTTTGCAAATAGGCATGTGAGCAGAAAAGCAGTGCTGCTAATTTATGAAATGAGTAGGTAGTTAATATTGGTATAGGATGATATGAATGAATTTTGTACTTTTGACATGGCTCTAGCGGTGATACTGAGCACGGTATTGGAATGGGATCAAAAATACGCAGCACTATGGCTCTTGCAAATTTAGCTTCGATATATTATATTGTTTTACTAGCTTTTGCCCGCGTGGATGTCGGAAAATATCTCACGGGTACGTACTACAGGGATTAGATACCTAAAAGCCCAGGAAAAGGTCATTGACTCCTACCACTGCGCCCGCGTTGTCGTCAACCTTATTTTGTGACGCGTAATTTTGAATCTGCGATATCTTTTAAAGTATTAATTATGATGTCAAGGCATATTTTAATCTAAATTAAATGCCCAATTTAAATAACATATTTTATTGGATAAGAATACTTAAATAAAATACAGGTCAAAATAGCTTCGGAAACAACAATGAAATTATTATCAAATTCTGAGATATAACAAGAAAATATTTCGGACAGAAATCAAGACATAGGTACAAAAATCGCATCACGCATGCCATTATAATTTTGTAGCCGACAGGCATGCGACTACGGCTTTACTTTGACCATTTTTGTACGTCTTGATTTCTGTCCGAAATATTTTCTTGTTTCATACTTTTAGAACGTGATTTTTCAGTAGACGGGTTTTTTTTATTTATTTTGGGGTTATAATTTCGTAATAAAGTATTTGCAGAGCCGCTTTATTTTTTGTTGGATAGGCAGTGGCGTATTTACCCTAGGGCCAAAAGGGCCATGGCCCGGGGCGGTAGGCTGCGAAGGGCGGAGCAGCCTAACCTGTCCGAGTCAGGGTGCCCCAAGTCCCAAGCTCGATTCGCTCGCTCTTGCATCAAAAATGTTCCTAGTAACAGTAGTAACATCGCCTTTTGTTCATACACAAAATGTTTTATTGCGCTAACCTCAACACTCAACCAAAACACCAAATGACGATACAATGCTTTTTTTTTTGCGTCGCGAAATTATGGAATAACTTCTCCTGCTTTGGGCGGAGCGGGAGGGCATGTCAGACTTTTACTGACTAAAAGCCACCCATGTTCCTTTAGTTCCCGGTGTGTCGCCAGGGGCCACGGTATCCCTTTCGGACTTTCCCGCGACCCTGGCATCAGCCCTAGCAGACCCCGTCAGTTGTGCTGCCATTTCTTAGAGGCGCGCGTGGAACAAAATGCGCCGTCGACCTCTGGTCCTTATCGGCAGTGAGCATTGCTCACTGTCCGCAAGCCTGCACCTACGGTGGCCGGAAATTGGCTATGGGTTCCCGACGCCCAGGGCGTCACCAGCGGTGACTAGAAGAATGAGGTCGCCTAATTTGCCTTTCCCTCACGCGCTCCGCCTCTTCTTTCGCGAGCATTACTGCTTCGCAGAAGAAAGTGACGACTTCCCATGCCCTCTCGTTCCGCATCATGGCCTGGACCTGCCCCCCAATTACGCAATGCACGATCAATTTTAAATTGAAACCAAAAAAATTGAGCAGATTTTTTTTGTCGAAATTATGATGCAATGGACTGGCAATCTTTTTCAATTGGTTTCAATTTAAAATTGATCGTGCATTACGTAATTAGGGTGCAGGGCCGGACGCGAGAGGTCACTGCCGCCGATCGTCTCCACAAGGACACGGCGGTGCTCCGCCCAAGCCGAGCAGATCTCCACCGTATGCTCCACCGTGTCCTCCGGGCGATCCACATAATGGTGACCTGGGCGTTTCCTCCCGCCTTATCTGGAACAGGAACCTCCCGAAGCAATCGTGTACGGTGAGGACCTGCGTCAGGCGGAAGGTGAGGACGCCATGGCGCCTCTCTAGCCACTCCTCAAAGAGGGCCTAATCGCTGCAATTGTGGCGTGCCAAGCACTAGGTTGCGACAATCGCACTCTCCATGCTGCCATGAGATCCCGCCGGAACTATGTCCTGCTGTACCGTGATTTATCGCGGCAGCGGAGTTACGCCTCAGCGTTTTGCCTCCTCGCGCCACTCCAATATGTGCGCAAGGACTTTGATCCCATAGGGCAGGAGCAGCTTCAAGGTAGCCCCAGCCCGCTCCAGTCTGGGAGCCAAACGTCGGAAATGCTCCACGAAGTTCCACCGCCTGTCGAAAACGAGCCCCAAGTACTTCATCGTCAACTCGACGCCGATGTGAACCCCTCCTATCGTTATTTAGGAACTCGACGGTGGCGTGTTCCGAGGACCATGAAAACACATGGGCTCGGACCACCAGGGCCACCTCGAGTCCCAATTGCCGAATCCTATCGACGAGTGTCGCAACCCCGTGTGTCACTAGTTCGGCCGCCACCTGGTGCGACCGCCCCTGTGCCAGGACCAACGTGGCATCAGCATAGCAAACCACGCTGACGCCGCTAGCAGGTCGGCGCGCAGCACCCAGTCGTATCCGATATCCCACAGATGGGGCCCCAGGACCGATCCCTGTGGGACATCGCAAGACATCTCTCACCGGTTCCATCTTCCCTCGTGACTGGGATAGATGACGGCCCTGTCCGTCAAATAGGTCTCGACCACACGATAGAGGTAGGTTGGCATTTGGTGATACCCGAGTACCTCCCTGATGGAACCCCAGGGCAGGGTATTGAAGGTATTTGCGATGTCTCGCACCAGCCGCCCAACGAGGCGGTCTGCAATGACTCTTTCAAAGAACTTGCCCACCTTGAAGTTACGGCACTATAAACGGGTCTAGGTAGCGCCACTGCTGTGGCACTTTATCTGATAGTGAGGAATGTTGCTAGAATGTAGCTAGCTATACGCTTCCTAACAAATATGTATCTTACCGGGGCGGCAAACCTTACAGGCCCAGGGCGCCGAATCTCAAAATACGCCACTGTGGATAGGTTTAATTGTAGGTATTATAGGTACTTACTTAATTGTACAGCCGCGCCGCGCGCCGTACGTAGCACAGTCTCACTTTTGCATATTTTTTAACAATTTAAACATATTTATTTACTTTGACAATATGATATACAGTATGTTAACTAACAGAGGGCGTTCCCGTTAACTCGCAATAGTATAGCGTCCATACATGCCAGAAAAAATATTAAAATTGAAAAAAAAAATGTTTATTTAATTTTTTTTTTATAAAATTTTCTAATTTTTTTTTAATTGATGCTTAACTGTAATACTCTGTACACGGGCACTTGTCTTTCAACGTGGAAAGACAAGTGCGACAAGTGCGCGTGTACAGAGTGTTTGTTTTACGTATGAAATTAATATTTTTTGTGAATATTTTATGATAAAATAATAAAAAAAGTTTTTTTTTTTCGATTTTAATATTTTTTCAAGCATGTATGGACGCTATACTATTGCGGGTTAACGGGAACGCCCTCTGTTAGTTAACATACTGTATATACATATTTGTAATGTACTCGTCAAGCCCTTTCATTTGATACCAAACTTAGTATGAGTAAAAATTTGTTTTTCGTTCGTCATTTTATGTCCTCTAGAGGGCGCCATATTGAATTTAATGTAACGTATATAGCCTATAACCAGCGGACGACCAGGACGCTTCCAACGATACCTCATTTGTCAAATTATGATCAGTGGTTTAGAAGTTATGAGGTTACAGATGAACATAGTACAAACATACGTACATACCGGTCAAAATCATAACCCTCCTTTTTGCTTCGCCGAAGTAGGGTAAAAATGGTTACTGTGGGTCATCCTCAGAAGATAGACATAATTATGCTATCGCGGACTTTTTTGTTGAATTTTTTCATGTGTACAATACTGTAGTACATTATTTCGATCTATCTCGTAGGGTTCAGCCAGCGTTTGCAATGTAAGCGCAAAAATTAAATGTTTATTTAAAGCACATTAGAAACCCCTAAAATTATCAGTGTTTCTCTACTATATTATGCATGTTTTATACTTAGAAACCTTCCTCTTGAATCAATCTATCTATTAAAAAAACCGCATCAAAATCCGTTGCGTAGTTTTAAAGATCTAAGCATACATAGGGACAGACAGCGGGAAGCGACTTTGTTTTATACTATGTAGTGATGACAGAATAACGCGAGGTGTAGGTAAAACCCTTAAAAAACAATGATTTCTACATGGCTTAACACGTTCAGTGCCGGAGGGTTCACCTAGTCGCATATGGGATGCCGGAACCCCTAGCAGAAGGCTCATTTTAAATGTAGGTTTTTCTTAGCGAATACAGCATTATAAACCGTGAAAATAAAATCAGATGTATATTTTAACAAGAGTTATTAGTATATGCGTTGGTTTTCAAATCAAATATTTAAGATTTTTTCTGAATTTTTTGTTCACGGTTACAAATATTCACTTAAAATTTAACAGGTTGGAAACTACGTATAGCGAGAAGACCCCCAGAAAACATCATTTCACTTCGTTTTATAACACGGTTTTAAACCTAATGCCGTTGACCATCTGCGATTAACTTTAGCGCAAACGTAATGCCGGGAACCCTCCCGGAGGGTCCACTTACATTGTATAATAATATGGCGGCATGGCGTATGAGCTCGACGAAAATGGGTGGAGTCAAAAGTGTTAAGGTCGCTTTATGAATTACACAGAAAAGAACAGGGCTTAAGTGAGAGAGTAAGATCATCTGGACTATCAATAAAGTTCACGCGTCTCAACGAGACGATCCGAGATTGAGGACGCTTTCAGATGCTCGGGTGATACCCAGAACTGTGAAGTATGAAAGTAGGTAGGTAGTACAGTATGAAATTGGGTTTAATACTGCATCTCTAAAATACAGTTGGCATAAGATTCAAAGCAGAATGATTTAATTTCAAGAAAAAACCGTGGACTACGTTTTCATGGGTTTGAAGGTCCGTGGCATACCTACCTACTGTTGCGCCATTTTGTTTTTTTTTTTTTCAAAATGGCTGCCACGCAGGAAACCCTCAGAGTAATAACTAAAGCAATGAAACCTTTAGAAATCGATAGCTGACCCTGACATCAATTCAGTCAGAAAACATAGGTACTTATTATGATCAAACCAGTATTTCATTTCAGTTTAATAGAATGTACTCTGCGGATCAAACCTCGTTGTAAACGTGTCTCTGGGTCGAACTGTCGCGATACCAATTTAACATTTTCTTTCGGACGAAGTTGGTCCATTCCACCTACACGGGCAAAAATCAATATGCTTAGCCTATTCCCAACTAGGTTGGGGGTCGGCTTCCAGTCTAACCGAATGCAGCAGAATACCAGTATTTTACATGGAGCGACTGCCTATCTCACCGCCACAACCCAGTAACTGGGGAATACGATACCCCTTGGTAAGACTAGTTGTCAGACTTTTGGGCTTCTGATAATCCGTAAGTGCTTTCCGAGGCACGGAGGAGTTTCGGCGGCATGTGAAGACGGTCACTCATCCACGGACCAACCCCGGCAAGCGTAATTTAACCTGAGGGATCGATCCGTGCGGCTGTTATAACTTAGCCACGAGCTCCTCTAAAAAAAAAACTTCTGTCTGAGCCAGGAATCGAACCCAGTTTTGAGTTAAGGGATATTTTCGGTTACAAACTTACAACCGCAGACATAACTTTATTTTTCACAGATTCTTTGAAAAATAAGTACTATGATGAAATACAAACTTATTTTTGCTGTCGATATAATTTATAGTGTGCATGTTTAAATATTCATCCCGACTATGGAACCGCCGTTTTTTTATTTAGAATTTATTTTTATGGTGGGTACACAAAATGGACTATCTGAGTGTAACATTGTATAGAAATCTAAGTTATAATTCATAAAGTTCTATCTTAAAAAACATATTTGCAATCAAACCATTTACTTAACTTATAATAAAAATAACTTAAACATGAGGAAACATACAATAAAAACTGTATTTCTAGAAATATTTGCATACAACAGTTTTTAAGTTAATTAAACTAAGACTCTTCCAGGTTCTTATTTTTATACACAAACGTATATCGTCAGTTCACAGTGATAGTAGAATCAACAGTTTTGTACTTTGGTTTGCTATGAGTAAAAGGTAGATACCGGTACTTGATCATATGCTGTGGAAAGAAAGAAAAAACATGTTAATTAATGCATTAATTTGTCAACATCATAAAATGTTGTATGCGATATTTCAGCGGTAATTTCAGAGTAATCTGCTGAGCTTCCGCCTTACACAGAGGAATACAATGGCTCTCTGATTCTCCATATTATTATTATAGTTTTTGATCTCTCGCATATCTCGGGACCCTGCCTGAGGTCCCGGACCTTTGGAATGCGTTCGAAGAGACGGAGCCAACTCGCAGAGTGCCTAGTGCCTTATTTCATTAAAAGCGTCTACCGAGATTTAAGACGCTTTTAATGGAATGATGCACTAACCGACGATTATCTCTATATGCACTAAGTATGCAAGTGCACCCTAGCACAACCCCCTGTTGGTGTAGGAGTATTGCAGGATACCAAACAAAGATATTGAACTATTAGTTTGGGTGGCTAAAGTGGACTGGTTACCTAGAACTATGGCCAATGCCCGACTAATTTATATATAAACATAAATAGATAAAATGGCAGGGAGTGAATAGCACAAGCACATAGTGACGTAACAACAAGGAGGCCCCATATACTGAGGTGCTTCGTCGATCTGTGGGATTGTTCCTGCCCAACTAACTGCTCGCCACAATGGTCACAATGGCCACAAACGGCGGGTATTTTCTTCGTAACTTTCCTACTTGTGACCTCAATCTTGTCTGAAGGAAAGTTATGGATGAGGTCTCTGAAGGCTGGCGGGTTACAGGTGGAAGGGAACACAGACGCTGGCAGAAGTCCATACTTTGGTCGTGCGCATAATAATGTGGGGGAGAAGCGCTGAGTACGACTAGTCGGAATATTAACCAAGTAGTCCAATGAACAAAGGCAGATCGTAGGATCAGCTCGTGGAGCTCTTGGCATACTCTTCGAAGTAACATCTGTAGACGACCGATAGGCTAGCAACATTTTGCAGATGAGTCCGGCTGGATTAAAATAAATTGTTTTTTTTTTCAATTAAATTGAATCACAGACCACGGACACGCCTCGGCGGCCGCTGCTAGAGATTGCATTGTGAACAATTTCCATAGATTTCATTAGAACTGCCGTGTCTCGAGAACCGCGGTATTGTCGCGCCGGCAGCATCAAGACGCTGCCGGCGCGACGATACCGCGGTTTGTGTAATTATTTTATGGTTTAAAAGTAAAATACGATTTATAAAAATTCTTACCTTGATTTGTCTCTTCATAGTAATACAGAACAGGGTTATAAAATACATAACTAATATTGGCCAAAATACTGGAATATTAAAAGCATCTATGAATGTACAGCAGAAACCTATCAATGTGCTTTTGGTAACAGAAAGCCAAAATTTAAATTCTGGCAATCTCCGGATAAATGGTCTGAATTCTTCAGTAGCTCTGGTTGGCAAAGCAGGACCATTATCATCATCACCTAAAACATAAGTCAAATTATTAATTACACTGTGTAGGTATGCCAAACCAACACAATGGTTTAACATACAGTGACATTTTGATTAATTTCATTCTGCACTTTGATTACTTTATTTCAGTAAGATTACTGACAAGTAAAAATAATATGTAATTTGTTATAAAAAATATTTTTTTATGTTGTGATTATTTTTTTATAAAAATAGTTTGGAAAATCCAAAAGTGCACGCCTCATAACACTCATTCATAAACGAAAAAGAAATTCAAAACATAGTTTTTTACAAAAATTTACAATTTATCACTTTTTATGAAGTATGTTTTGACTACTTTTTTACCCATCAATATGGGTAAAATTTCTATCCTCGCAATTCTTACATAATGTCAAAGACTATTTATTTAGATACATAATTAGTCGGTTGCTAGGCAACGGTCGAGGCGAGTGACGAAGTTGGAAATATTTAGATATATAGAGATATTATATTTTAGTTCGTATTTTATTAATTATCATTAAACTACTTTGAATAAAAGAGCCATTTTCAATAGGGTTCCTTCTATGACTGATACAAATGTATAAAAAAATATTGACTCAATTAATTGATTTTATCGCAAGCTAATGTTTTCAGGTTTCATATATTGACGGACAGGAATTTTTTTTCAACTATTTCGATGCTTTTTTCATTTCTGCTGCATTAAATCAATTGTTGAATTACAGTATAATAGTCATCGCTCATTATAGCAGTACGGCTCCGACACGGCAAATAACTTGTCAATCAAGTTAGGATTTTAAGTCAAAAGGATTAAAGTCTATTTTAAGATGGCTATACAAAATAGTGGACGGCTCGCCGGCGCGGCAGTGAGCGGCCCGCGAGCCGTCACACGTCGGGCCGACAGCGCGCTTCAAGCGAGGTGCCCGCTCGCTGGCGCCTCACCGTCCGCGGGGTGACGCCTCGCCGGACGCACGGTGACGCCTTGCTTGTGAACAAACAATAAACTGTTCCCTCGCCAGTGGCGTGCCGGCAGCGAGCGGTCGACGGCGCGTTGGCGGCTAGCCGTCGCCTTGCTTCCGGCGCGTTGGCGGCTAGCCGTCGCTTGGCTTACAGCGCGTTGCTGTTATAATGGGCGATGACCTTTAATCTCCATATAATCCTCTATACAATGATATATAAATTAAGTAGGTTATGTGTACTAGCAGGAGTGTAACAATAAAAACAGTTGCAGAAATGAGGCATTTTTTTTTTTTCGATTGTAGAGCACTCTCTTATGCTTCGCATTATGAGTCGTACAAAGACGAATATTAAAGGGCCATGCCCAATTTTGGTGCCTTTTTTTTTGAACGTACACTAACGTCGCCTTCTAAATGTGTAGAGCACTTCCATACAAACAATAGTTACTATGGCAGCTCAGCTCTAAAGTACATCCGTCTCGAATTATTCGCCCTAATCTGAAACGCGTATTTAATTAGGAAAACTGAAAATATGATTTAACTCAAAGCATTCATTTCAAATAAACCAATTACCGGTACTTTTGAATTGTCAAGGTCAGTCAGAAAGATGAAGCTAGTTGCCCATTCCAAAGCGTAGTAGGTTCCTATGGAGAAGAACGGGCAAGAAACACACAGGACATTCTTTTAAATCATAATATTGTTACAAAATATTGGTTACATCACTCATGTTTAAATTATACGTGTGAGAAAAATTTAGAAAGTCATGCGCGTTAACAGCGTCCGTAATAAAAATAAAAAACGAAAACAATTCTAAAATTAAAATAAGCCGTGGCAGCCAAGAGATGACCAGTCCCCACTGCCGGCGCCCGTTCGCGAACATGACGCATGGATCAGCACCATTTAGCTCAACCATTTTGAAAGGGAACATAATGATCCAACACACATGGTCCTTTTAATGTTCCTATATTATTTATTTCATAGTACAAACTAAGTGTGACTTGAGGTCACACTATGCCACTTACGACAACGTGACGTAACTTGGTCCAGATAGTGTTTAAACTATAAAATAGACAAGCTAAGGGAGTAAGAAGCACACATATTTTCAGTTAATAAAATACTCACGACATTATTACAGTAAACTGTAACTTGATGACACACTATGCCACTTACGCAAATACATAACTTGAGTCCATTAGAGTTTGTCCTATGAAATAAATAGTATAGGACCATTAAAAGTAACTCATATTTTCAGTTTTTCAAAAAAAAAAAAATACGCGTTTTCTAATAAAAATTATTATTAATAGGGCGAATAACTCAAGACGGATGGTACTTTAGAGTTGAGCTGCCCTAGTAGCTATTGTTTGTATGGACAGGGCCGTAGCCAGTTTGTATGGACAGGGCCGTAGCAGGAATTCATTTCGGGGGGGGGGGGGTTTGGGTTGACAACTTTTTTTAGAAGAAATAAAGTATTTCTGATGTCGAGAGGGTAAATAAAGAGTGTAGATTTATAAAAAATTGTATTATCGGAGGCCCGGCAATCTAAATGGGGGCCCGGGGCCCAAGTAAACAGAAAACCTTAAGAACTAGAAGAACATAAGAATATAAAGGCGAGCGGAGCGAGCTCGAAAATTTTGCACCCTACATTTAAATTTAGAATACATAGTAGGCCCCCGCGGACCGCACCTGCCGCCCCCCCTTAGTCCGCCAGTGGGGCCGCTACGGAGCATAAAGGATGCAGGAGCGAGCGAAGCGAGCTCGAAATATTTAGCATCCCGCTCCAATAAGTTAGGTTTTCTTTGTCTTTGACCGTTCGTACAGGAATAGAAATAAGTTTATCGTCTAAACAGAAAAGTTAGATAATTAAGAGAATATAGGATGCAAAAGAGCGAGCGAAGCGAGCTCGAAAATTTTGCACCCTACCTTGGATAAGTTAGACTCTCTCAGAGAATGAATATGTTAGGTTTTCTTTGTCTCTGACCGTTCGTACAGAAATAGAAGTAAGTTTTTCGCCTAAACAGAAAAGTTAGATAATTAAGAGAATGTAGGATGCAAAAGAGCGAGCGAAGCGAGCTCGAATATTTAGCACCCTACCTTGGATAAGTTAGACTCTCTCAGAGAATGCTGAAGTTGCAGGAATTCATTCAATACAAAGTCAGACTTGATAAAAATACAGACATACTGTTCTTTTTGTACATTATAAAGTACCTACCTACTCCTCTGTGAAATAGATTACAATATCACATGTATTAGAGTACGGAGGTACCCTAGGAGGGTCAATCTCCGGATTGAGATTCTGGTTTCTCACATTTTGGGGGGGTTTGAACCCCCAAAACCCCCTCCCCCTGTGTATGGAAGTACTCTACACATCTAATAAGGCGTTAGTGTCCGATAAAAAAAAAGGCACCACTGGCTCATATATTTCAGGCAAAGCCCTTTACCCTTCCAACCTAGCTAAATAAATGCTTGTGCAAGGCCAATGCGAAGGTTCACATTAACAAGGACAGTGAGATGGTTGAGGTTGACATCACAAGCTCACCCTTGGAAGTCCTTAATAATCAGTGGAGTCTGCAGTGCACTTACAAAACTGTACGCACACTCAAACTTTTAATAGTTGAAAAACATAAAATATATACAACTAATGAAAAATCTTACCATCAAAGTCCATAGCAGGATCAATCTTCGGTGTCAGGAATGCAATAAACAAGTTTAAATGATAAATACCTAAGGCATATGTGACTATATACCACCCCTGGAAAATATAGAAAATATGTATATTAGATTAACTGTATAAATTCAAATGAAATCTTCTAGATTAATCCCTTAGCCAAGATGGTGTTTGAGTTGGAATCCAATCAGAATTAACATTTCGCATGTTATGGGGGCATTTTTTACAAATTATGGACATGAGTTTACTTGATGTTTTTAAAATTAATATTTTACAAATTTATTATTATCAAAAACTAAACCTTATAAAAATATTAGTTTAGGTTTTGAAAATAATAATTTTAACTAAGACAAATATTAGTTTAGGTTTTAATTTTACTCTGAGAAAAGTTAGCACTGGTGTCTCTATTCAATAAGTTGCAGAAGTCTTCAATAATAATAATATTGAGATATTGTTTTGGGCGTTTATTTATACACATTGCTTAAAGTTAAGTGATATTCAAACGTCAAAAATGTATGGTTAAACAGTCGCTAATCATTACATAACTTTAAGCAACATTAATAAAAAAATCCCTTGATTAATAAACACATTCTAAATTGATTAATGTATGTTCCCAATGGCCTCATTGCTAGTCTCAATAAGGCAATGAGTGAGCCCATTCCATTAATATGGGCCTTATTTTGATAACAATCAATTACAAACTAAATTGACCAATAAAACAGAACAAGCTGTTGAGTGCAATGAAAATGTCACATGTGTATATGTTTTTCTTATTTGTAAACACATCTCTAAAATGACTAGAATGAATATTATGAATATTATTAAAAATAACATGACATGGATTTCCTTATTACAATGACATCACATTTATCAGCATTGGTTGGCTGGTTCATGTTGAAACAGTACTACACAGAGATAAGATAAGCATAACTTACTTGCTTTGTGAATATTCGGAGCATAAACAAAAGTAGGAGAACAAAACTTCCAACCCATCGAGACCTGGTGTGGGGGGTCCATCTATCTAGTGTACCTTGGTAAACCTGTAATGACAAGGAAAATATTATTTTTCACCAATACTATTTACCTATGTATGAAAAAGTTTAAGTATTAAAAAAAAATATTGGCTCCTGTGTTATCTTGGTATTGAAGGCATAATGTTTAGAAGAGCTCCTAGCTCTTTAGCTAGGTATTGTACTAAGATTCATATATACATACATAATCAGCCTATTAATGTTCCCACTGCTGGGACACAGGCCTCCTCTCTGTGAGAGGGAGTGGGCTGTAATCTACCACGCGGGCCCAGTGATAGTTGATACATATCACATGTCTTAGAATTTTTGGTAGTAAAGACATGCCGGTTTCCTCACAATGTTTTCCTTCACCGTTTTGAGAGCAGTGGTGATGAAATTATTTACACAAAGTAAAGCGCCTGCTTCGGTTCGAACCCACGACCTACAACTCGTAAGTCGGGGCCGTTACCACTGGGCCACCACTGCTCTCTGCTAAGATTCAATGTTACTCAAATCAGGGTCTCAGGGGGTGATCTAGATATTGTAAGTAAAAAGACAATGCTGTGAATATTGAGAATATTACAATAAAGTCAAATACCTAGACATTTTTGTAATTGGCGGCATAAAGACATGACAACTCACAAAAAGATTAGTGTACGAAGGAGTGTACTGTCATCATCTACCTACTCAAAAGCATTTAGATAATAACCCCAAAAATGAAAATTACCTGAGAAATCCGCGTCCACGCTTGTGAAATAATACCTCTTCTTGAAGGTTCAGTAACTAAATCATTTCCGTCCATCATTTTATATTCGTGACTTTCCTGTATCGTAAACTGTTTCTAATACTCGACGTACATTACTAACACGTTAAATTAGGGCGAGTAGGGTGATAAAATATACACGAAATGATAATTTACAAGTTGTATTTACAACTCAAACTTGTATTTTAGCAATAAGTTTCCTTTTTTTCTATCAAAAGTTCTAATAGAAAAGACTAGTTGGAACCTAGTTTTTTCTCTGTGGTGAATAAGGATGGGACTTGTATGAAAATAATCGAAGTTTGTTATCAAAACTAACTAAAATCGTGATTTTTTATTATTATAAGCTCTGCAGCAATACAGCAATACAGCTGCACTACACTCTGCAGCAATACAGCTGGTGGTAAACAGTCATGTTAACAATTTATTTGGAGTACATATAAACGGGTGATAGACATGCGTACAAGACCGCGATTTTTAAGCTCGCCAACTTGCTCGGCTCGCCGTCGGCGTCGGTGACACTTGTAAGATTTCTCACACTGTATCGCGATGTTTTCGACTTTTCTGAACGAAACTAAACAAAAACTACACAAATCACAAAACAAAATGCTGGCTTGCGAGTTCGCGACTCGTGGCAATGACAGGCGTACGAAACTACGAACCAAGGCGGGCTAGCCTACGAGCAAAATTTCAAACTTGTTGGATCGCCGACGGACTTACTCGGCGGTTTTAAAGTGCGCGCACTGTGACACACGGGCGAGTAAGGTTGCCGAGCCATAAGTACGCGGACTTGCTCGGACGTCTATCACCCCTTTAAAATTGTTTTTTTTGTCATTCCTTTACTTCATTTAATTTTATCCAATCCAAAAAAAAAAACTAGATGTAATTTTTGTGATAGAATAGAAGCGATTAATCATCTAGATAACTTGATATTTATTTAAATTTTTTTTAGCAATGCAGCATGGCACCAACACTAGTAATTAATATGCCTTGACGTCGACAGGTTCGATTTGAGAAGACGTATGATGTTTAGTGTTGCCATGAATACCATACTTTATCTAGAGAGGGAGACTATAGACGATCAATCTGGTATAAAATATTTTCGGTCTCTTATTGGGTATCACTTCAGTACCACGAGAGAAAGAGAGAGAGAGAGAGAGAGAGATCACGTTGACCTTGATCTATAGGTCAGCCTGTATTGGTATTTTTCCTTGTTCCTATCCTATAACGTCCGGCATACTGTACTTTAGTCTTTAACATATCATAAACACACACTAGTTCCTGCTATTATTATTTAAAAAACCAGCCAAGTGCGTGTCGGACCACGCACAATGAAGAGTGCCGTAGTTTGGATGAATTTATCCCATGAACAAACTTACCTGACATTGTAGTTGCAAAAAATGTTCTCCCATACATTCCAAATGCAAATGTAAATTGGTCGATTATTATTGGACGTTAACTTGTAGAGCCTACTTATCTAGCTGTGATTAGAGATGGGCGATGGGAAAAAACCCGACGGGAAAATTCCCAAGTTTTTTCCCGTTTGGGAAAAAACCGAGTGATTATGTGGGAAAAAACCTAATAGATGGGTATTTTCATTATCTACACTATACAGGGTGGCAGGGACATCGACGCGAAGTCTGTTACTACCATGGATTCAGTACATGATACTGAATACCCCTGAGTTGACATTTTTCGTCGGTTATTTTTTTTTAAATCTGCTGTTTCATAGAAAAGTGCAAAATCTACGCTTGTTCTGAAGCATGTACTGAATCCATGGTACGTAACAGGCTTCGGGTCGATGTCCCTGCCACCCTGTAATACAATAAAGCTGAAAAGATTTTTTGTTTGTTCAAACGCGGTCACCTGTGGAACTACCAGTCGGATTGTAAAACATGTTTCGAGCAGCTTATTAGTCGCCAATAGCGGATATACCATTACATTTTACATATACCTACCTAACCAAAAAATAGGCTCTATAACTTTTTATTTTAATCTTTATACAACGTTATTATTACCCGACTGCCCCAGAAGGAGGGTAATGTTTTTCGAGTATTTTTATACTCGAAAAACATTACCCTCCTTCTGGGGTATGTATGTCTATTTCTTTGGCACACCCTGTAGCCTAAACGGCTTCATGGATTTTAATATATGAGGTGTCGTACTCCCACATATTTAGTCTTAATTATGTGGGAGTGACATAGGGTACTTATGTAATATTTACATAATGCATCTGCAAATACAAAAAAAAGGGAGGGGAAGGTTTTTTTTTAAATAAGTTACAACAATATTGGTAGGTATCAAATAAAAGCTAGTAATGAGAATGAATGAACACACATTAGCTCTGCGAAATACCATGCCGCGCGGCTCAGACGCGTGGTTAATTCAGTCGCGGGTTAAAGTTAGCGTTAGCCCAAAGTAACTATTCCACGCGGACGAAGTCGCGGGCAGAAGCTAGTAATTTATAAAATGTTGGTATCGCAGGCACAAACAAAAGTTACACCATATTCCCGGTTACTAGTTTATTCCCGCCTGCGATACCAACATTCTATAGATTATACCTAATGCTTGTTTTTCTCTTTTCAGTTGTGTTTTTGCAGTCGGGTTTTTTGTTTTTTAAATAATTTGCTTTATTTCAAGTTTTTTAGTTTTTATAAATATATCTAAATTTGGAATTGATTCATCAATAATAGCTTTTATTTGATAACAATATTGTTGCAATTTATATTTTTTTTAAACTTTCGTCTCTCTTTTTTTTTGTATTTACAGATACAATATATTATCACAGACTAATTAGCTTAACAATATATAAATATAATATAGCCGTGATATAGCCTATGTCACTCCCACCTAGAGATGGGAATTTACCCGGAAAAAACCCAAAAGTGGGAAAATTCAAGGGAAAATTCCCGGGAATCTTCCCGATTGGGAAAATATTCGGGTTTTTTCAAATTTAGCTTATGTAATAGTTAGATACACATACATTAAATAGTACACGGTTTTTAAACTTTATTACTACTAGTTTGAGCTTGTCTAAGTTGAAATGACGCACTCCACTACCACATTTTACGTACACAATCAAATTTAAAGTATGAATAACTAGCTTTCGTCTGCAGCTTCGCCCGCGTGGAGGTCAGAAATCATCCCGCGGGAGCGTACTACCGGGATAAAAAGTATCCTATGTGTTAATCCAGGTTATAAACAATCTGTGTGCCAAATTTCATTCAAATCCGTTCTGCCGTTTTTGCGTGATTGAGTAACATACAAACAGCCAAACATACAAACTTTCACATGTCATCATCATCATATCAGCCGAAAGACGTCCACTGCACTGCACATAGGCCTCTCCCAAGCACCGCCACTTCAACCGATTCTGTGCTTCCCGCATCCAGCGAATTCCTGCGGCCTTTACTAGGTCATCGGTCCATCTTGTGGGAGGCCTTCCAACGCTACGTCTTCCGGTACGTGGTCGCCACTCCAGAACCTTTCGGCCCCATCGGCCATCTGTTCTGCGAGCAATATGTCCTGCCCATTGCCACTTAAGTTTGGAAATTCTTCGGGCTATGCCGGTTACCTTGGTTCTCCTGCGGATCTCTTCATTTCTGATTCGATCACGTAGGGAAACTCCAAGCATAGCCCTCTCCATTGCTCTTTGGGTGACTTTGAGCCTTCTGATAAGGCCCATTGTGAGCGACCACGTGTCAGTGCCATAAGTCATCACTGGCAACACGCACTGGTCAAAGACTTTCGTCTTGAGACACTGTGGTATGTGGGACGAGAAGATATTGCGTAGCTTCTCGAACGCTGCCCAGCCAAGTCAGATTCGACGATTGACCTCTTTCTCGAAGTTGAACCTACCTAGCTGGACAGTTTGTCCTAGGTAAACATACTCGTCTACAACTTCGAGCGTAGCGTCTCCGAGCTTTATGAGAGCGGGTGTTACATGGGCATTTGACATGACCTTTGTCTTTTCCATGAACCTCTATCATTTATTACTCAGTGATAGAAGTGATAAAGCAAAAAAAAAACTGTTCCGCGAACATAAATGTAGGGAACAGCTGATATTTTTTCGTAATTTCAGCTTTGGACCCATAGTGAAAATGGTTCATAATGATGAGTACAATGACCCCTTAAGAGATTTAGTGTAAACAAAAAATTGCGTTGTATAAAGAATAAAATAAAAAAATTATGGAGCTTATTTTTAGGTTAGTTATTTATGTAAAATGTAATGGTAAACTAAACTATCACTAAAATTCCTTACTTTTGGCTATGAGAATCTTAAAGCTATTCTGAGAAAAAAATTCTCTAAATTAAAAAAATATTTTGTCACATAAATCAAATTTAACAATCGTGTGACGACTCCACGTGGTACTTGTTTGCTCTACCCCGTGAATTTTTTTTAAGCCGTAGGCGCGCAGTCGGGGCAGTGTCGACGCGTTTTATATGAAAATTTTCACTTTTTGTATGGAAAATATAAAAAATTCTTACTAACATGTTGGGATATAGGGGTTTAAGGGTTTCCTAAAGGGGGTCAAAAATTTCATTATTTTTGCGATAGGACGCACCATTATCGAGATATAAGCAGAAAAAATAATAATACAGTACTGTTTTTGCTTTTTGCACTGAACTCGAAGTGTTGGTGTGAATTTTAGTTCATGCCAACAAATTTTTACCACACGTTTTTAATCGCGTTTAAAAATAGTCAGATTTAGTTGGATACACCAAAGTTTTAGGTGAAAAACGTCAAATTCAGAATAGCAAAATTGCCATTTTCACTAAACTAATAACTCAGTGCAATCTTAGTGCTGTCAAACTAAAATATAGTTATGTTTTGTCACTTTAGTCTATTTCAGAATGGGAAATCCTCGTTTGACAGGACTTAACTAAATTTTGGTGATTTTTTGTCTAGTTTAGAGGCATTTGTGACAAGAGAATCGGCACCAATGAAAACACCCGCCTAAAAGGTTTTTTCCCTCAAAAACACCCGGTTTTTTCCCAAATGGGAAAAAACCTGGGTTTTTTCCCGTTGGGTTTTTTCCCTCCGCCCATCTCTGTCCCACCTCTTATGTTAAAATCCATCAAGCCATTTAGGCTACAGAGCGTGCCAAAGAAATAGACATAAGTACATACATACTCTCGAAAAACATTAACGTCCTCCTCCTCCGGGCATTCGGGTGATTCGGGTAAAACAACCATTTAGCTGGCAGGAGGGGGCGGAGTACGGACACACAGTTGACTCTAACAAAAATTTTATTTCGCAAACCGATCCCTGAATCCAAAAATGGTTTTCACACACTCACTTTTTTTTTTAACGACCTTTCCAACAACACCTCATACCATAGGAAAGACGAGAAAACATCCCACTTTATGTAGTCTGTGTAGTCAAGCTGCAGCAGCGTCTCCGAGCTAAGCCACGGACAGACATACAGAAAGCGGACATGACGAAACTATTAAGGGTTGGTTGTTGACTACGGAACCCTAATAACCCGATAATCATTGAGACAGACAATGCGATGATTTGAGTCGAACGACAAGACGTCTTTGACCACACAATTCTCACCTTTGAAAATGAAAATTTCTTTTTAGGCCGTCAAAAAATTGTCAAGCAATAGTCACCAAAGTAAAAAAAAGTCGCATTATGATTCCGAAGTTATAGATAAAAGCTGGTGAGGATTGTCGAGTGAACATCTCCACACAATCCTCACCTCTAGTGCTAAGCAAACGGTTGGGAGTATAGACTTGGTTTCAATTCCAAAAAAATATGAAGGCTATGCCAAATCTCGAAAAAAGTCATTATGGTATTCCCGAGATATAAAGGTGTCTAGGTGAGGATTACGTGGTGAGCCTTCCTCGCCACAATCCTCACCGTAATTCTGGATCCTGATAATAAGTCAAAGACCTTACGAATTCAATATGGTTGAAGGGGGCATATTATTATAAGCCTGTGTTATCCCACTGCAGGGCAAAGGCGTCCCTTCCCTCTTTCCACTTTTCCCGGTGTACTGCGATTGTGGGCCAATCCTTTAAGAAGGAGTCCAGCTCATCCCGCTATCTCTTTCTGGGCCTGCCGCGTAGTCGTTTCCTGTTATTTGGGATCCACTGAGTGGTGATTTTTGCGTATTGCTGCTCCGACATACGACATTATTTGAAATGTGATGATGTCAGAGAAAATAATAAAAATGCATTATGTGCTGTTTAAGAAATTTAATGGAATCACTTTTCTAATTACAATTTATACATTGTTATATTTTACATTTTTTAATATAACTTTTATCTAAATAAGGTAGTTCTAATGAGACTACTAAATAAATAACATGAAATAAAAAAAATATGCCTTATGTAGTCTCTACATCTACGTCTATTATTGCGAGTGTTTATTTACAATTACATCACTATATCATAAGGTATTGGACATACAATTTGATACAATAAAACATATTTTATCTTAAAATATTATCATCGCTTTGAATATAAAGAAAATTTTGGTCCAGCTAAATCCTATCATACTAAACGCAACTCCTAGAGAAATGGGTAAATATTGCTATTAGGTTCATAGTTAGAAATTTACAATGCAATAAAGTATTAAATGTAACTTGCTAATTATAACCATAATGTATTTACTAAGTTTACGAAAAATACGATACAATCGCAAAATTTATCGTCAATATCCATATTAACAATTATTATAACTTCACCCATGCCATAATAGGTGCTAATTTCCGAATCTAAATCGGCGTTCGCTCTATAGCCTCAACGACGAATTTTATTGTGACGACGATTGCCGTTTAAACATTTTACAAGGAGAATAAATGCTATATTTAAAAATAATAATTTAATAATCCTGCAAATTATTATACAACAAGTTTAATTAATAAAAATGCACCGCCTTCTGGATTTCCGAGCGACTTATTTAATTTACACTAATATTTTAGAATAAGTATGAAATTAATGGAAGTATTTTTTAGCACTCATCAATGACCGTTATTGCATTCAATTCATAATATCGATCTATTTTAATGTAAGAGCATTATTTATGAAACATAGTCTTAACTAACAGTCCTTTAATATAAATATTTCGGGGAACACTCGAAATATTTCCGGTAGTTTAAAAAATATTTTACACTTTACACATTGTGCTTTGTATTTCACAGCAGTACTTTGTTGAAAAAAGATACCTTGTGAAGAGATTCAAAACAGAGTTAAATTTAAAATGAGGTGGGGTGTTTCATTATTTATTCCTGGGCAGAACACTATTCAACACAGTACTGCTCATGAGTGTTACCAGAAATGTCTATTTCATAATATATTTCCTTTAATATGTAATATAATTATTGCTGGCGTACCAAAATTCCACTACTCCGAAAGGAAATGAATTTATTATAGATAAGTAAATAATAAGTTCTACCGAGTTTAGCAAAATTAATTATTAGTAAAAATGTACAAAACATAACTTAGAAAAACTGCTCCAAATGAATGTATGTTAATACCAGGTGGATCTTAGAATGGTATCACAAAATGAAAAAATTATATTATGCTCAAACAATAAATTCAGGATTCATAAAGAGTAAAGATTTATTCCGAAGTTACTAGAGTGGATTTATTAAATTTGATATGTACCTATATAGTTACGTCGTTTATTTCACTGCTGAGAAATTTTGAATTTGGTTACTGTTATTGGATGCCACCCACGAGCTGAAGACGTCTCTGGAAGTTACAAAGTAAATTATGTTAAAGTAGAAAGTAAATAAACTGTTATCACAAAGAGCTTTTGAGCAAATCTAGCGACGTGTTGCATCTTCTTATATTTGTTGTACCAATGTTTTATGTCAACAGATTGATCAATCAAAAGCTGTCAAGTAACCCTCCATAGGTAAAGAAATAAATAATATTACCTGCAGTGGCTAACAACACATTCATTGGAGCAGTATTCGTCTTCCCATTCACTGTTTGCTATAGCCGGGTTTGTGCACCCCTGCCGGATGCATGATGGTGTACTTCGGTTTTCATTTTGCTGTAATCACATATTTCTGTTAATTCAAAGTGAATTTTTTTCCATCTTGCAAAACTAACCCTATACCGATAATACTTCGTGTGATTTTTGATGATAATGTTTTCATTCTAGAAATGAATTGTGTTGGAGTTTCTGTTCAAGGCTTTAGGCAATAAAATTCACTTATTTATGTGACATTATGTATAAAAATAGTTGGTGCAATTTGCTATTGGGTAACAATTAATATTAAATGTTACATATAAACCCGTGTTAAGAGAAAGTTATTTACATCAGATGATTGTTGTGGAACACCAGAGTTTCCATTGCTGTTAGAAGACTGTTGCTCATTTTTTGAAATTTGATTCTGCTGTTGTGTTGGTTGCTGTGACTGCTGTTGTTGTTGCTGCTGCTGTTGTTGCTGCTGCTGCTGTTGTTGCTGCTGCTGCTGTTGTTGCTGCTGCTGTTGTTGGTGAAGTTGCTGCTGTTGTTGTTGTTGCTGCTGTTGCTGCTGCTGTTGGTATTGCTGCACTTGGTGGGCCTGTTGCATTTGTTGATGAGTTTGCTGCATGTGCTAAAAATTAATAAAAATACATCCATGCTACATTTTATTTACTACTAACTTATTAGTGACCCGCCCCTGCTTGGCACGATTTTACGACTTGACAAAATATCGAATTTCTTTATTATATGTCAATTTAATATTATTATTTTGTTCACATGAACCTTCCAGAATAAATTCTCTAAATGATGGTGCAAACCCCATCAAATCGGTTGCATAGTTTGACAACCTGGTCACATGAAAACAGACTTTAATTTATAATAGAGAAGATTAATCCTTGAACAATTATGGTAAATTTGTTTCCCAGATCAATAATTAAATTTTAGAACAGGCTGCATTTGGGCAGTCAGTCAGCTACATACCTGCTGTGAGTGATGGTACTGCATTGCAGCATGCACTGGGCCCATCGGAGGCGACTGAGACTGCACTTGTCTATATCCAGGAGGTGACAAGGCTGAGTTAGCAGTGTAGTTAGTAGGGGATTGTGTAGCCTGGTAGTTCCTTGGTGACTGGGCAAGATTAGGCTGGCAACCTTGAGGTGAAGTAGATGGGTTCACTTGGTATCCTTGTGGGGATTGACCTGGCACACCCTGCTGAAGACAACGAGATTGGAAACAATATTATATATTATAATTGACTGTCAAAAATTATAGAATACAGAAAATTATTGAATATAGTAGAATGTGTAGATAGTAATTGAATAAACTATAAAAACAAATCAGAAGGTTAACCATGACTTGAGAAACATTAACTATAACAACCATTCTTTAGTACTTACTAGTTATTTTATTAAATAGTTTGGAAAATCCAAAAGTGCACGCCTCATAACACTCATTCATAAACTAATAATATGTCTGCTTACCTGGTATGTTTGAGGTGTCATAGTCATATTGCCCTGATAATTTTGAGGAGACTGTTGAGGATTAGGTGGGTAACCTTGTGGTGTCTGAGCAGGATAAGGGGCTTGATTCTGGTTTCCCGAATAGTTTTGTGGAGAGTATCCCTGTGGAGCAGGGTTTGGCACATATCCTTGAGGTGAATGGCCATTACCATATGTTTGTCCTTGGTAATAATTACCATAGGATGAATTGGCACTATTGGTGTGATTATACATTGGTTGGCTTTCCTGTTCTCCTCCCTAAAAAAGAGAATGTTTGTATAATAACAACATAAAAACAACAATAGGTACTTACCGATTATAAAACTAAGTGTAATAAGGGAAGCCTTCTATTATCAGTCATGAAATAAAAGCAATAAGTCAATGGCCTTACTCTCTCGCTAAAGAACTTTCAAAACCTTGAAAACGTTTGTGTATAATATTTGTAATTATCATGAAATTTTAGTTAAAATAAAGTCAAATTACGTCTGCCTTTGATAATTTAAATGTTATTTAAATTTAAATAATGTGATCTAAAACGTTGAACGCTAAACACCTTTGTATACAAATAAGCTCTCTTCGTAAGTACCTAACCTCAAAATAAACATCGTAAGCTCTGGTGCTAGTAAATAAATTATTCTTACCAAACTTGAATGAAAATGATGCGACATTAACTGTAGTTTTTGATACTATATGAAGAAGATATATGACTAATAATTAGGGCTGAAGGAGCCAGAATACGAGTTTATAATTATTATAACCGCAATATTAAAAAGAAAGCTATCCAACCAAAAGCTCAACAACTAACTGTCAAATTAATGTGTGGTGTGACATGTGTGTTTGAAAACAGCGCCATCTACATGAAAATGTAAATAAGTACAGAATGGTAACAGTTTACAGTCGACTGTTAATTGATGGCGTTACCTACCCAAGGAAATAGTAATTGTCTTTGTATTTTAGAATAAACTCAGAGTAATAACTAAAGAATAAAGATTGGAAACACGATGGAAATTATTAAAATGGTGTAAGTGTAATAGACTGGTGTGGCGTCCGCCGCTCTGTCAGGCGGTCGGGTCAGGTCTGTTGTATACACTGTCCGGGACGTGGTCGCCGGTCGGTACTAATCGGCAGTTTATTAAATCGACTCTGAAAAGCGATTTTGTTTGACATATTTCGAAAAATTACTTTTAGATTAATAGAACGGAAAAAAAATAGTGCGTCGAATGATCGACACGTTTTTCTTCGACATTTTTAATTTTTTTAGGAGGTTGTGCTTTCTGCACTTTTTTTAAAAACATACTTCTAAATGCTATAAAATCACTGCTTTCAATACATTGTCAGCAGTCGAGACATTTTGGAAACAGTCTTGTTATCAAAGTTTTGGTGTCCCATTTGTTTCAACAACCTAGATACCTACTGTATCAGCAGCAATGTAGCAACATAGCTGCCTTAAAATTGAAAAAGTAATTGCAGTAACTAGTTTTAAAATCAAAATTAGACTAACTTTAGGATTGTGTAATTAGTATTATCTGGGGCGTAACCCTGCGTCCTAACCGAATGTGACTGCCGCGCGAATATGCCATTGTTTACCTACAGCACAGATTTAATACAGATGGTTCACTCCGCAAAATTATTTAAATAAAAAGCGACTCTTGTTAGGACATAACAGTACAGGGGGCCTACCACCACCTTAAAGCAGTATTATTTTAGTCTTACTTCAGTGGGGGAAAGAGATTGAGCTATACGTCCTGTAGAGCTTCATCTCTTTCCCACACTTAATAATATTAAAGTAATACTGCTTTAGAGGTGGTGGTAGGCCCCCAGCACTAATTACCTACAGTTATATTCACATAAAAGTTGCCTCTCTTTCTATTGCGTAACTCGACTACGTTACACTCTCTGAATTGGTCCAACAAGTCGAGCCCGCTGCGTACTTAAAATGCGGAGTGAACCATCTGTATTCATCTGTGCCTTCAGGCCTCGTCCTATTTAAAAGCGATTGTCGCGCGAATCCGCGATTGTCGCGATCATTATGTCACTTTGTGTTTGGAAAACAGGAAGGCGCCCTTGTCTGTGTGTCTATATTTCTGACTGACCGACTCCTTGACAGTTCAAAAGTACCTGTAAATGGTTTTAATTGAAATAAATGGTTTGAGTTTATCAGCGCGACCATTCGTTCCGGTCACCGAACAAAAAGTGAGCAATGACGCCGAGTAAAAAAGCGCGAGCGTGACGATCCTGTATTCGCGCGACGATCGCTTTTGGTTAGGACGCGGTCCAAGTCTACTAATTTAAAAATGTTGCAATGGTATCCAATGCCATTGTAAATAATACAAAAACCAGCAATCTACTTCTAATACTTTACGAGTGATGATTTTTTTAAACGTTTTTATGGCTCTGGTGAAAAGATCCATATTTCGAGATATGACACAGTCACTTTCCAGCGTCGATATGTAGTAATTGCTTCTGATCGGTTTTGATGTTCAACAAAATACTGCCGAATTGAATGTATGTGGCACGCCTCAGCAATCCATTCAATACCTCTTTTATCTACAACTACACTGCCTAAAATTAAAATGTTTGCAAAGAATTTCTTTATAGCGTGCGATCGTAAGGCCCACGTATCAGCTGTTGATTGTGATGCAAAACTTTATTTTTGTCCTTTATCTATGAATACTAAAATAATAAAGTTAAAATTACCTTAGATACTAAGCTAGCTCTGTAGGCAGCAAGTGCTTTCAGATATTCTTTCTTCGCTACTTCAGTTTTTTGTTTATAGACCTGTAATAAAATGTTTATTTTAGCCGTTGCAATTTCACAACATATTCAACAAGAACATTAAAATGTTGATAACAGAATACTTACACTTTTATGTTCAGAGTCTAATCCATCCCACATGGACGCTACGATTTTAGACACTTCACCAAAGCTTGCATTTGGGTTTTGACCTTTAATTGCAGCTTGAGTGTCCCGAAAGAACAACGCGTACGCAGAAACAGGCCTGTAATATACATTTACTTTAATACAACTATATTTTACACGTAATTACTACTTTGTATACTATCAATAAGTTGTATCCTTATAAAAATCTGTAATTAATATAAAGCAAACTTACTTTTGAGGTTCATTAGGATCTCGTTTTTTCTTCTTTTTCTGAACTTTAGGCTTTTTTTGCATCTGCCCACGATTCATACCATTGTCTATGGGTTCAGGTGATGATCTTTTTACAGCCATGTTGCCAACGCCCATCTATAACAACAGATTGAGTTACAATTTCGTTCATTACTTCAAATATGTGATACAATAATATGATTCTAAAATACAGTTCATTGGCAACATAAATATGTAGGTAACAAAAGTGTGAATATGTTCCTAAAGATATGTAGGTTATGTAAAGCGATAAAATTTGCCTATACCTGATGAAGCGTAGTTTGTTGCTGCCGGCTCGCTGAGCAATAATGGATAGGCAGAAGGGTTTCCGCATCACCAGGCAACTACCAACAAATAACCAATTCATTAGAATTTTATACTAGTATTACTACTATTTGATTTATTCATTTTTAACTACAAATTAAAAAAAAAATGCCAATGAACTATATTTCTATGAAATAGACTACACTGTATCTACAAAAACACTTGTTTTGGGTAAAAAGTATAGTCAATGCATATAGCAATTAAAAATGCATTTGCAACATTAAAAGGTTTTTTCAAGATCCTTAATTGTTTCTTAGTCATTTGGAAGTAAGACATGGTGTGGTTATCATGCTTGGTTGTTTTGATTTTTTTAGATCTTTTACTATCAAATCATAGTTCAAGCCCATGTTAATATAAATTATGGGAATCATGTAATTTTATTAGGATGAAAGTCATCTCTTATTTATCATGGAGGGGTTATTGCTTGGACTTCAGCTTACCCCATAGAAATTGTTATAGAACTTACAATTAGCACATACAATTTCTTTACATTTTCTTATGCACATGCTTTATTTGTTAGAATAAGTACAAGCATTTATGTACTACTATTGGATGATGCATGAAGCAACAAATAGTTTAAAAAATGCACACAATATAATACATATAGGCAATCAACTGATTGTTTGGATTTTAATTGTTTATGAGATTTTATGAAATATACATTTATTTCGTAAACAATCCATCTAAACAATCAACCAATTAATTAAAAGATATTGTATGAACTAGCAACATTACCAGCAACTACAAAATATATTCTACCTATCAATACATAAGAGAAATTTCTAACAAAAAGCAAAAATACTATAAATGTTATAAGGACTATTTACCTGTGAATGATGTGAAGGAACACTATCATCAGAATCGTCACTAGTGGTGCCGGGGGGCGAGGCCCTCTGTGGTGAGCCATATACGGGGCCTGAAGGCGCCGTGGGTGTGCTGGGGGTCGGTGGGCCACTCATGACTTGAGTTGGTTGTAGCATCAATAACCTCTGCTGTCCTCCAGGTTGTTGCTGGATCATGTAATTACCAGCCGGTGCACCTGCCCCACTGCAAATAAATATTCTGGTTATAATTTTGTATCAAATTTGAGTCAAACTGGATTATTTATTTTAATTCAAATAAATAGTATTTATGAAAGTCTGTAAACTTACATTTTAATCATGACATTGTCTGTGTGTTTCCATGCAGATCTGGGAATTAAAGAAAAAACAGTGTACCCGATACATAATTATATAGTTTCCATGGTAAATAGATAGGTGTTATAATAAAATATTTTGCATAAGGATAATATTGTTATAGATCTTTGTGGGGAGTAGAAGTTTCAGTACAATGAGTAATAACATTGCTGGAAGCATACAAAGATTGCATGATTTTAGAGAAAAGAGGTAATTCTTGAGAGAAAGGAAATGTAACACACAAATAGACTTTCTACTACTACTAAAACTTAAAGTAAAAATAACAGCATGAAAGGATTTAAAATTTTCCTACTTTAATCAAACCTATAAAACCACCTGGTTTATAAATAAGTAGACACTATTGCTTCTGTTCAAGTTCAGCAAGTCTAATCAATGAACAAGTTAATTGTTCATTAACCAAATAAGATTGGGTGTAAGTAGACAAATAAAATTAGGAAATAACATTAAGAGCTCAAATGTTCGAAAGACTGATGCAGCTCGATAACAATTAAAATTTTATTGTGTCTCATTAGTGACAGTCAAGCAGATAAGAGGCCACTGTAGCACTACATAATACAGCAACAACAATAATATTGCTAAAATGTAATAAATAGTAAAGAAGGCTAGTGTCCAAAGTGTCCATGAATCTCATAAGTAATGTTTAATTAAACTGCCTTCTATCTATGATTTTCTTTAAGTCCCAGATCAGAATGGTAATGTGCATGGTTTATAAATATGACTTTAATGCATAGGATGTAGTCAAACCCATATGAATAAATAAATAAAATAAAAAATAAACAATGTAAAATGGGTTGTGCATGTGCATGTTTTGAATGTTGCATTGCACAATGTTTTCTTTAAGTACTATGGTTTGATAGGACAAACAATAAACTGAGCTACGTTTATATTCATAGGATTACATTTGTATGATTTGCAATACATAACTTTTATGAATAAAACTAAATATAAAATACTCACCTATGTGATGTGACTGGGGTATGCGGTTCTTGTAAATAAAGCGGCTGTTGGTACGAGGGAGCTCCGCCGGGTGGTGCTAAGCCATCTTGTGCTGGGTTCATCATACCAACCTAAGATAAACAATGTGTTTTATCACCTCTCCTGAATTCAACATTTTTCTTGTTAACAGTTATCCAAGAATAAATACTTTATTGTCTTCACAGTTATTCAGTGTTCGAAGTTAAAACGATTGTTTCAATAATGTAAAATAATTGGAGCAACGGCAACGTGCAGACAGATATGATTGGTTATTATCTGTATGGAAGACGTAAGTTTGTAATGTATAGTGAAGCACTTATGATATAATAAAGTTTGTTCTAAACGAAATCAAGTTAATTAACGAGAAGAACATTATAAAAAAGGAACAGAAAAGAAAATCATAGCAGTGGAAGGACAAAATCCGTCACTGCATCATTTCATGTTCATCTGTCACAGAGTGTCACTGGTGTCACTGTCAGTGTCAACCGTGACATATTTTCTATCATTCATTCATTTTTGTCTAGTGATGTACAGTACACGAGTAGTCCGAAGACGCGCAGATTCCTATTGGTAAATGCATCCAATACACAGTGACAAATTCCTTAGAAAAGCGAAACGGACTAAAGGGTCCCCGTAACGATCAATTGCCATCAATTTCTATTGAAGCAATATTGTCAATCGCTTCTATTACATTTGGTCGACGATCGATTAGCGCATCAATGTGTATCAATCACGTAAAAATTTGGTCCTAACAGTAACAGCAAGAAACCACTGTACAAGTCTACTTTAGTTTCATGAAATGGCAACCCCAATCTTATGGCGGCAACTTTGAACATCAACATTATGATATATTGTATTAGCATTTTTTTTATTTTCGTTGTATATTTTTGGGCTGGGGCGACAAGGAAGGACCACTGTGTAAGTAACCGGTATTATGTAAGTTAAAATTTCGTGTTTTGTTCTTCAACAGCTTTTCACCGAGCATATCGTGTTGAAAATGTTAAATGGGCACATAAGTATCTATAAATACACTATCATCTGCCCGCGATTTTGTCTGCGTGAAACTTCTTTTTCCCCTGAGCATCGCCCGCCCGCGCTATTGTTTTCGTTTGGCGTCCTTTCTGACTTTTTTGCTTTTTGCTCGGGGTCGTAGCGTACGTAGCGTGATGATAAATAGCCTATAACCTTCTTCAAGATTTGGGCTATCAAATGCAATAATTTTTTTTCAAATCCGTCTGGGAGAGAGGTTTCAGAGATTAGCGCATTCAAACAAACAAAAAAAAACTCTTTAGCTTTATTATATTATAAAATAATATAATATAGTATAGTAAAAAGATTTATTCATAAATAATTGAAATGATAAAATGTAGATAAGAATGTGCATGTCATTTATCTACGGTGTAGGTACCTTTTTAACCGACTTCCAAAAGGAGGAGGTTCTCAATTCGTCTGTATGTTTTTTTTTTTTTTTTTTTTTTTTTTTTTTTTTTTGTATGTTTGTTACGCTATTACTCCGTCAATTGTGGACCGATCTTGAAAATTGTTTTTTTGTTTGAAAGGGAATGCTCCCGAGGTGGTCCCATATAAATTTTATTAACTTTACTTGGATAGTTTTTGAGTTAGCTTCAATAATACGTATTTTTCCTACTTAGTATATATGGATGATATAATGATAACTTCCAATCACTGTTATTTACATAGCAGGTTAGTGGTATTCGTATTTGTATGGGGTAGGTACCACAACTAAAAAGTGCAAAATAAAAACTTTTTACAAAAAAAAGAACAACCGACTTCCGAAAAAGACACTACAAATTCAAAAATAACTTTAATTTCGGAAGTCGGTGGCAAAAAACGAAAGTTCAAAACCAAATACACCGACTTCCGAAATTAAAGTTATTTTTGAATTTGTAGTGTCTTTTTCGGAAGTCGGTTGTTCTTTTTTTTGTAAAAAGTTTTTATTTTTACCTAATAAATGGCAGTAACAGTAATTTAGTTAACCTACTACCATATTTTCAAAGAACGGAAATATCGGAAACAGAATATTCAAAAAGATAAGTACATACCTACATTAGGAACACTATCGTAAACCTGTTTAGTTGCTATGTTATTAAGCTTATGAGGCACGAAAAAATCGCTACGGATAACAAGTTTTATGTTAACAAGTTTTAAGTAATTCACAATATAAAATTATATGTTGGGCGATACAGATATGATTTGATTAAATCCTAACTAATTATTGCTTGATTAATGGCGATAAGGAAAGACTGTACTAAGTAGGTTAGGTACCTACTACTTTGTTCTTTCTGGCCGCATCGGTGCTAGAGAATTTAAGACGCTGATATTTGCCAGTGACCTTGAGTGGTCAGCTTCAGGGCCGTAACCAGGAATTCATTTCGGGGGGGGGGTTGAGATTGCCAATATTTTTTAGAAGAAATGATTCTTTTCTGATTTCAGAGACGGTAATTATAGAGTAGGTACAAATTTATAAAAAAAGTCCTATATTGTTTTTTTTTAAACAGTAATTCCTGTCATTTTTGCGAAAAATCATAAAAAAAAAATATGTTACCATCTTAGACATACCTAATTCCAATTGATGAAGAGCTTATGATTATTGACAATTTTAATAAATAAAGTCCTGTTTCTCTCTTCCTGCCACTTTGCAATCATGACCAAAAACAGGGAAGGCCACTTTAGGAGGTTATACGTAGTACTTATGCAAGAGCGAGCGAAGCGAGCTCAAAATTTTTAGCATCCCGCTTCGAATAAGTTAGGTTTTCTTTATTTTTGACCATTCGTACAGAAGTAGAAGTAAATTTATCGACATAACAGATTTATGCAGAAACGTTTGACAACTAAGAGAACGAAGGATGCAAGAGCGAGCGAAGCGAGCTCAAAAATATTAGTACCTCGCCTGGAATTGGTTAGACTCTCTCAGAGATTGCTGAAGTTGCTGGAAGTCATTCAAAACAAAGCCAGAGTCGATGAAAATACCAATGTAGCGTACCTAGTCTTACTGCTTTTGTAAATTACAAAGTACGCCTATGCGAAATAGATTACAATTATCTGTATTAGAGTACGGAGGTACCTTAGGCAGGGTCGATCTCTGGATTGAGATTCTGATTTCTCACATTTCTTTTGGGATTGATTTTTCAGAAGTATCTCAAAATACCTACTAACTACAATATTTTGGTAATTCTTTTGAATAACTTTCCGTATTTTGGTGTTAATTTATGGAGCTGAAGGTATCCTTAATTTGTAGTTGTTATTTCGTATGTACTCTTCCACTTGATTCATGTAGGTAGATATATCACTCTCTAACTAAAAACTCAAGCATTAGGTATTTAAAACCAGTATACCTAAAGCCATAATATTTAAGTTCTGTAATACGGGCCTACTCATGGGACTAGAATCAGTACCTGAATGGCTTATGTTTCAAAGTTATGTTTACCTGGGTTGCAATTGGGTATATTTTTTAAATTATGCCGAGAACATGATCATGCTGCTCAACCGGTCAATCCTAACCATGTTTATCAGGAATTTTGATATATTGACTGACACATTCTTTTCGTGATGTTTACCTATTTGTATCTTTACTTTAGCTAAACTGTCTATATCCGGTTCTATACAGTCTATTATTGACTGATTTTCGAGTCGACTCTACCTATTTGTAAAATGTAGAGTGGTACCTAAAGTGTAAATACCTATCCACTGACAGGCAATTCAATAAAACCAATCTAAAAAGTAGAACAGATATCGAACGTTGGGTAACTTTTGGGTTCTATGTGCTTCAAAAATATTATATTTATTTTATAATCATATATATGCCGTGTGGCGACTTATAACGAGTTGTTCGTCGTAGGTTCGAACCCAGACAGGTGCTTTACTTTGTGTAAATTATTTCATCACCACTGCTCTCAAAACGGTGAAGGAAAACATCGTGAAGAAACCGGCATGTCCTAGAACAAAAAAAAAATCGAAGACATGTGACATCTACCAACCCGCACTGGACCAGGCACGGTGGATTACGGCCCACTCCCTCTCACCGAGAGGAGGCCTGTGTCCCAGCAGTGGGCACATTATAGGCTGATTATGATATGATGAAGTTTATCGGGTTATTACATGTGGCGCGGGCGGGCGGCGTTTAGTGTACACAAGTCATAACTAATGACCTCTGTAAAAAAATTGCTAATTCATAATGAAATTGGGGTAATTGGTGCTAAAAACGTGAATTTTAAATAGCAGTAGATTTTTATAAATATTAAAACCATTTTTAGTTTTTCTTATGGTTATTGCGGTAGGTACCTATGCGCCCCATTTCAGATCGGACAGGGTTTTTGTTACATGCTGTATAGTCAGGCTTGATAGGTATCCAGCCTGTTATCACCATTGCTTTGTCTTCTGAAGAAACACCTTAGGTACTAACCTGAGGAGCAGAATGGTGTAATTGCGTATACTGTATATGTGAGTTTTGCACGCCAGCGTTTGTGGCATGCTGCCCATGAATTAGTGGAATGTCAAACTCTTCGTCGCCAAAGGATGGTGTGTGAAATGTCTGAAACAAAGAACGAACACATTCAAGAGTTATTATTACTGAAATTGCACTCTTTCAGTTTTAAACTAATCTACTGCAAAAATAATGGAACACTATAAAATTTTAAACGAACTGCATCAAATTAGAATGTTTATTAATTACTATTTTTGGATAAAAACTGCCTATTTTCATTAAGTTCGGTTTGCAAAGTCGTTCTTATTGAATATCATGAATGATTCTAATAAATGCATTTCACACATCAGTATACGCAAATACACACTTATAATGTTTTATCTTCCTCTAACTAGATATAAATTGTGCACTAAGTTGTGACTCTGGTGCACAAACTCCACTCTAGGCTTCCAGGTTGAATTTGTTTATCGAGTCTGCATTCGTAAACTGTAACGTTTGCCGTTCGCCGTAGGATGCTTTTGCTTGACGACCAGATTTGTCCTGGAATGATTTAAGCCTAGTTGGTTCCTCCAGAACATGAAGACAATAGTGTTCGACATAATCTTTTAAAGGGTTAGTGGAATAAGAAATATTGCGAAAAGGTCGACGCTCTTTAGCTCCAGCTTGCGAAAGTTCGTTGACTTTTCCTTTAGTTTTGTTAACTGCGTGCTGTTCCAATTTAAAAATAATAACTTTATTTTATTTTTGGTCAGGTTACTTAAAACTCCTTTTAGTAAACTTGTTTTCAAAATAACTAGTAAAGTAATATGATCTGATTGCATTATTTTTTTTCTATAGTTATAAATACACGCAAAAGGGTAGGTAACTACCACCTGAGTACTCAATTTCGAATGAATAAATAATAAGTATAACTGATTGGTCGATTATTACAACGTACCTTGAACTAGAAGGTAATTTAAGAAATCGACAGAATGCGTGATAAGGGTTCCCTACACCTGTCCTTGAAATATTCGCAAACTTTATGGCTGTTTCCAAAACGAATAAAACGTTATTGCTTTGCCTTCGTAACTTGAAAAGCTGGTGGTTCACCTGTGCGGGACAGATGAGTAGTGTGGTGGATCAAATCTATGAACATCACTGCCTATCGGTGCTTTTAAGCGGAAAACGGAACGAACTCGGGAACCTGAAAAGGTCCGAGGAATAGGTTCGTATTTTAGGAGGTATAGTTTGCAGTTAAAAGTGAAGCCTAGAGCATTCAAATGTGAACGATAAGTCAAGGAAAGCATCGCTCCAGCTGTACTACAGTCGTCTTCCCAGTCGGTTCTGGTGGAGTGCCAGTCTAACCGATCCCTATGTATTCGCTGTTTAGGCAAATCTAATTGATAATCGAAGATATAAAAATGAAAGAAGTACTCTAGAGGCTAAAACAAAACACACAAATTAGGTTCTTCGTCTTCAAATAATTTTGCCTATGTTAGGCAATCTTCAAAACAAATGTTTACGTGTTTATGTTTGCCAGGCGCGCATAATGCAATAATTTGTAACTAATTTATACCTTATTGACACGATTTTATCTTATAATATTCAATACCTAGTTGAACATTGTAAGAAAGTCTCTGAGAATAACAGAAGGCAACAAGAAGTTTCCATACAATGTTAATGATGATAAAAAGCTCTCAGTGTAATTGTACCATTGTATGGTGTTCTCTTGTCTTCGTGCCTCGTTGTGTTGTTTGCGTATTCTACTATACTAGGTAATCATTATTTTAATGTTGTATGTATGATAAAATTAATATTTTATGACTCATCAATTAGTTATTCCAATGAATAAAATATTTACCTATAAGTTAAAAATGGACTATTATTATACAGAAACCTAGTTTACAATCTATAGAAAGTCACTTTTCATGTCTGTCTGTGAATGCGTTGCCGCGTTAGCGTTGTTCTTCGAAATTAGGCGGTATTACGACTATTTTCATGCAGTTTTCACGATAATTCAGAATTTATTCCGGAAGGTTTATTTGTATAATAAACGTTACATATTAGAAAAGAAATCGCAATGTTTTGTCAAGTCGTAAAGACCGTGCCAAGCTGGGGCGGGTCGCGAGTAAATTATAATAACGACCAGAAAAAATAGTCGTAAAGCTAAAAACTTTCATCTTTAGAAGGGTAGGTTGGTAGGTACCTACAGAGTTTTGCTGGTCCCATAAAAAGCGGCCTGATGCGGTCATGAGGTCTCTTTTTATTCTTATTTTGGAGATATCAATAAATGTGAATGAATGTTTCAACTGATTGCAACAAATCAGCTGAGATTGCGGCAAACGCATGCATTGATAATTATTATGTTATATTTTACTCAAAAGTATATTTTACTGTAAAAGATAAATAAATGTTACGATTACGAGTGGAAATTAAAAAAAACATGAACCTGATTCAGAAACTGTTTCTGCTAATTGTAAACCAACCTGATCATTCATAATGTAGATGCTGCTCTTTGCGTCGCGAGGAACAGGCAGCGGAGATTCAAGGTTTTCTGGTCTCTGAAACAATAGAAAGTACAGATGTAGTAATAATATATTATTAAGAAAATAAGGTTGATACATTAGGTAGTTTTAGAAAAACTTTCTGATAACTTTCACATTTTATACCTACTCGTTCGTAGGCTTAGAGAAAACAAGAACAGTCGATATGATTATAATAAGTTTAATTTAGCATAATACCTATAAATATATGTTTTATAGTGAAATGACTATAATATTAAAATATTAAAATGTGGAATACATATTCATCATATTCAATCTATAATACCTACCTACCCTTAAGAAATATCCCATATATAAAAAAAACTAAAATCTGTTCGTGTATTGGATCTTCAATCAACTGTCATTTATGCAGGTATAGACTCGTAAATAAGCAGACTTGTGAAATATTTTGTAAGGGTCCTAAATTATCATTCATTTTCCTTTTGAAAACTAGGTACCTACGCTTTAAAGCTCTGACTTGTCTGGGAACCCTCTAATAATAATTTATCGTAATTATAATAGGCAAGTATGTTGTTAGACGTAGCCTCAAGAGATGTTTCCTGTGCTACGATGAGCGGGCGGGTACAATTTCGCGATCACAAGTCTAATACCAATAACCGTGGTGCACAACAACCTCGTTAGCTTCCCAACATGATAGTTACGATCAATTTTATTGCTTTTTTACTTTTTACACAAAATTAAGTTTCCTGCGGCCCCTATTGGTAAATTGTTGATTATAATCTGTATGGGTTCAGGAAAGTAAATTATTCTAAGCTTAAATTGTGGTGTAGCTCAGTTAAAATTCCTCGTAGAATATTATGTAACCAACTCAACTCGATCTCAATTACCAAGAGGGGTAAGAACTGAAACATTTTACAATTTATGATATAATTTTTAATAGCTTTTCTATTAAGTTCTTTTTTATTATTATTCTGCCTCAAGTTCTCAATTTAAAAAGTAGTAATAATATTTATTTCGTATTACTTATTGCAAGTCGGTGCGCCAATTCTTGATCCAGTTACTATTTCTTAACATTGCGATATTGAATGGCGAGAGTTGCGCACACAAATGGCATTCTCGGTTCGAACTGTACCTCAGTACCACCCATTAATTAATTTACAGTGCTTTTATCTCATTGTATTATTCTATAAAAAAGTTACCAACGCAACTATATCGTGTTTAGATGTAAGATTATTAACTGGACGACCTAAGATAGATCGGGATGTAGACTGGATAATAGTAAGAATGGTTAATGGTTTCACAAGATATTGTTTGTGGACAGATTTTTTTAAGGATTTGGTCTACGTAGTCTTCACTGAATAAGAGATAATAAGAGTACTCAAGTGGCAAGAATTATTTTATAAACGTTTCGTTGACTGAGTCGAACGCTTTAGATTAGACGAGTCGATAAAGTAGCTTTAGGAATGCTGCCTTGAGGAACCCTTGAACTTTTTAGATGTATTGGCGCTCTGTTAGGATTTTATCATGGTAACTTTTACGGAGCTGGTGCATTTCGGTTCGATTACTAGGTGCAGTAATTAATAGCATGTGATAGGTTTTGAGCACTTTATTCAAATAGAGCATTGAGCGTTGTTTTTTTCAAGAGATCTTCGTTTTGGATCGGGCAGCTTCAACTCTCTGACTAACTGACCGACTCCTTGACTATACAAAAGTGGCTGTAAATGATTAAATTGAAATAAATGCTTTGCGTTTGAGTTTGAAGAGATTTACATTTACCTAGTATTTTTCTTGTACGACTCGATAAATGATAGGAATAAATTGATAACTATGAACAATGTAACAGCGAGTATTTAGGTTTATAATTTAGGTTTCTGGTTATAATAAATTAATTTAACCAATTATCAAAGGAATTTATAAGTAGAAATTGGAATCTCTTTTTTGAATAGGTAACTCTTAATATGAGAACCGTTTTAATCGTTGTTCCAAAATGCGATTGATCAACATTGTAATAGTACCTTGAGCCACAAGTCGGTCTCATGCTTCTCGGACCGGTTTCTGTAGCACACCGGCTGCGGTCCCATTGGGCCTTTAGACACACACCACTATCAACAAGTAAGTGAAAGGACATGTCGATAATTGCTTTCTGTACGATTCGATTTTGTAACAACTTAGCAGTTAGTATCAATAAAATATTAATGAATACCACCACCAGGTGACAATACCCTGCTGCCAAACTATTTTGCATCTTTTACGATCATAAAGATCGTAAAACTTAAATTAAATTCCAAAACTAATATTTTCTTTCAATTATCTCATTAAAGGTAAAACATAAATTACCAATAAACAATTTTCTAGCAAATAAATCTTAGTAATGGTCGATTATAATGTGGCATCCATAACGATACGATGTTTCTAATATGTTTTTAGAGCGTGGAAAGTAGAAAGTTTTAAAAGTAGGCAAGAAGTTAATACAGTTCGGAAAGTACCTACTTATCTGGTATATTTGTTTTAAATATTTCATAACTTAACAGGATCTTAAACAGATTTCTATAATATTTCAGTTTTTTTAAGAATACATAAATTTTATTTTATCAAATACTTATAAAACGTCACTTGTGTATTTACTACGATGTATCCATTCTAGGTATCCTTTTATATTTCTAATTCTGAAAAATAAATATTACGTTGCCTACTAGAGCTACAATTGTAACATTATGATACTAAGATTTGAATCCATTACCTACTGTTGTGGAATGGACGAGTCTCTAGGAGGACGTAATTGCCGGTCAGTGACCTCGTTTTGTTCCTTCCACTAAAATAGCATTAAATCAATTGATGTTATTACAATTGGAACACAACTCTCACCATAACTTACAATTTGTGGGGGAGACACGTCTTAAAATAAAAGAGCAGGTGTTTATATTTTTTGTCTTTTTATAGAAATATGTAGTGTTTGGTTCCGGTTATTTATTCATCGCCATTGTTTATTTAAAGCACCCGTCTTCATTTATGTTATCTAAAAATCGATTTTGTAAAAGTATGCATTTAATTTCCGTCATGTCAATCGTTTATAATACTACTGCTTCAAAATTCTTGGCATTCTTAAACTATTTTTATTTATCATTGGCCTGTAAATTGCCGTTATTTGACTCGCTGACGATGCCTTCATAAGGTTTCACCATCGCCGTTCATTGCTCTTGTTTTTAGGGCAACTTACTGCTCTGTATGTTTTATAAAGTATTTTTGTTCCTATAACGACATCGAGTAAGATATTAACCGTCGTCTATGATTAATCATACAACGTAAGCAAAAAGTGACCGGTTATGAAAGAAATAGAACGAAGTAGGTATTTTTTTACCATAGAATAAATTAACAATTATTTAACAGATTTTCAGAGGTTTTGAAATATATTATTTTAAAGTTATTACTTCTGAGGCTTTTTCGTCGTGGTTTCAAATCTCATTATTGACTAAGTTTTCGTGATTTCGGACTGTCACCAACACGCTTGTACCTACACATTGTTTTACATTAGATAAGTATTTTAAACTAAATACCTACGGCCAAATTACCTATACGGAACAATGAATCTGTATGTTGCTTCTTCTTTTAAGTTGGTATCTACTTAGTTAATATTTATAGGATCTGGAAAACCAGAATAAAAGCACAAAAGGATCTAACATGGTGCATGTGGCGAAAGATAAACATATACCTATAGGTACCTAATATTTATTAACCCCGATTCCTGTTTTTTGCTGCGGGCCGATCTGTTTTTAGGGAATGGTCGACTACAAAACCTGGAGGTCACGTTTTTTGTTTTTAATGTTTTATTCCAGACAACCCTCTAACCTAAGCTATGATTGTTCGAGGTTTGTGTTTTGTGCAAACCAGTCCTCAAGTGTTTTCGTTTCTCGGGCAAGAGTTTATTTTAGAAGACTGTAGTTTATTTCCGACACTTACAATTTTAATTAAGTATGTTTACTTCGTTGCACCTGTTTTATATGAATATAGAATGGGTGTCGTTCAAACTTACACGAAAGGTGCGAAACTTGTGTCTGCCTCAGAAGACAAACACCTTATGTATTTCTAAAAAATATAAGGTCTAAGTTAATGAAACTTATATTATTAGCAATACAATGTAAAAACTAAATAGTAAAAGTATTAAATTGGTTTTAATTGTGAATTATAAATATTAATGGAAGGTAAATTGTAGGAAAACAAGTAGCCATCGGGCATGACTTGCACTTGGTAGGTTTTTACATCACGTTATAAATAAAATTGTGGTAGGTAGGTAATCAAATCTAACGTGCAACGTAAATATTAACGTAGACAGATATCTGTTGTAAAAGTAGGTCGCTAATGTCTTCGCTTTTCTATTTCAATTACTTACGTATAATAAGTAGGATTCTAAGATTATTGTCTAGGTGCTTGAAATCTCTACAATTCTTTTTGTACCTATCAGACTATTCGTCAGTAAAATTTTTTTTTTTTATGATTTTGAAGTACGCCATCTGCCAGTCAACGGCAGAGGGCTCACCGAGTGAAGTTAAGGTGAACAGGGGGAGATTGACTTCGCAGACGTTCCTCTAACACCCTCGAAGCTGAATTTAAATCGTAGAGCTAAACTCTAACAATTTTTTCAACAAGTCAGTAATGCAAAAAAGGTTATACCTACCTAATAGAGGGCAAGGAATCGCTTATTTAAGGATCCACTTTATAAGGGTACTATTGGTTAGTTATTAATTTTCGATATTAGTTTTTGGGTCAAACTATAAATAGAATTCTAACTTGCGCCGTACCAACTCTTCGACTAAATTGTATCCAGGACCTTAAGGTACGCAGCCAGCCATGCTCGACATTATGTAGAACAATTCAGTAAGCCCATCGTAGGAAATCTGCAATGTTACTAATTATTACAATAATTAAGGTGTATATGTAGTAAACATAGTAAAACTGCTGATCCGTTGCCTTAGAGAAGTAACCTGTACCCTATTAATTACAAATAAATTGAAACAAATTGCTAATCCAAAGCTTCATAAGTTCGAAAAAAAAATCTGCTCAATTTTTTTGTCGAACTTATGAAGCAATGGACTAGCAATCTTTTTCAATTCATTTCAATTTAAAATTGATCGTGCATTACGTAATTAGGCTGCTGGCTTTATTCCGTATACGTATAAATATTAGGTATACGGAAAAGCTGCATTCAGAACCTTATTGTTGCTATATAAAATTATAAAACGAATCTGAAATAACTACTGATTTAAAATAAATGAAGATAATATAATAATTACATATCAAACAATTATGGAATCATAATAACCCTACGCCTTTATCTTATCTTTATATCAATATCTATGCTCCAGTTTGCTACAGAATTACTGATAGTGTAAAATTTATCAACCATGCAATAGCTTTATAAATATTATGAATTGTACTTAAAAAAAATATATAATTAAACAATATTACAAACTAAAATATTCGCTACCATTTATGATATTTGTCCAGGAAGCACTTCTAGTTAGAACGTAGGCAAACAAACTCTCTTTTTCGTAATGGGGTTATTCTAAAACAGGCTTCGCTGGGTCTGATTGTATCAGATTTGAAATTACTTCCGCAATCATTTAAATATGTAGGTCTGTACTACAAACGCACGATGCGATGTAGCAATTTCAATTTTCTTAAACAACAATAAGGCACACTTAGGCAACATTCACTAATAAAATCAATTGTAACGACAAGACAAGAGTAACATCTTTAGAGATATTAATTACAGTACTGAAATCCAATTCTGACTTTCAATCATAGTTATAAATAAGTTACAAATTTATACAAGTATGTACAGAAAGTTTTTACCCACCATTTAAATATTTAATTAGCTGCCATAGAGATATTCCATCCAACGAGACGAATTAGGTTTAGTAAACATACATTAATTTATACGTTCCGGTCCCATGTAAGATCTAATTAATCTACGGAGGAAATAGAAAATAATACAATTTCAACTTTAATTGATAGAGCACTGAAGTCATTCATTACACAGGTACAAGTTAAACTACCGGAACGACAGATTGGACTGCTCTGGTCCTGCACGAAATAGAAACACAATCAATTTCTGTTAATATTAATTTGTTCCACTTGAATATAGACCTATTTCGAGTTCGTACGGAAACATTTAGTAGAAGCACGATAGAAAGGCACGCTAGACGCACGTGCGGACCGCGCGGGAAGACTGCGTGGCGGTCGTGGCGCGCGCTGCGGTGGGGCGCCGCGCCGCGCCTCGCCTCCGTCTAGTACAGACAACCGCCGCAACATGCCAATGGCGCGATATTCATCCTATTCCTAAAGCAACATTGCTTTTTTGCCTTTACTGCCATACAGAACCACAAGAGCTCAGAGACTTCCACCATTTAATTTTGGATGTTAAGCGAAAATCAGGGACTGTATTAACATGGTCTCTACAACGGTTAAGAGGATTCAAAACTTTGTGGTGCTTTATGCTATATTGTTGTATAGCCTGGGACTTAAAAAAATCCAAAGATAATGTATAACTAGCAAACTAGCTGATTCCCGAATAGAACAAAAATATTTTAAACTTTTTAAATATCAAGCTATGAGCCCGCCACCATATACATACCATATCATAATCATATTTACATTCATTACGATCCATATCAAAATTGGTGGTTATGTGGAGATAGAGGGCGTATCTTTCGGGGAAGTAAGAGTGCACCCTTATATCTACGTTATGTATAGAAGGCTAACGTAGACACGTTTACCCCAAAAGTTCTACATGGTCTTGTAAGGGTTCAATGGGACATGGTAAAACTATTACAAAGAAACAAAACTAAAGTGCTATTAGAAATTGGTTGAAGGTATTCATGAGGGCCAAGATGGATCTAGATTGTATTAATTTAATTCTTCTTTTAGAATCCGCTACTCATGAAATAGACCTGAATAATATTGGTACATCAATGGATTTGAATCAGATAGGATGCATTTGCATTGTATTTGATTTTGGTGGATGTATTAGCCAATTTGGTTTTAAGATTTACTATTTTCTCTAATTTGCATATGGCTTTTGATTGAGTATCGGCTTAAATAAATATCGCGATTATCTTTGTGACATTCCGAACGAGTGTTTGAGGTCTCTTGGTTATTATTCAAATACTATTACTGACCAGAGGAGGTCAGATGTTAAAGAGAACTCCAGAATTAATGGAGGAAAACGGAGTGCCACAAGGCACAATTTTCGGGCCCTTCTAGAATTTATTTTTTAGCCAGATAAATGCTAGGAAATGTGGTGCAAATATAGGATTAGATTTGTTTTTATTTGATGTTGGACTTAAAAAACTTTCATGTAAAAATCTTGTGAACCAGGTCTAAATCCAGCATGCAACTTACCTTGTATCTTAAGGTTGAGATTAAATAAAAGCTTGGGTGAGCTGTTCTACCACTGTTGCATATTAACTATATACACCAGTGGTAGTGCACCTTACCCAGGTTTTAAACCTTAGGCTTCTCCAATCACTCGCCATCTTATTCAATCTCCACTTCCATTCAGCTCGACAAGCCGTGCCTTCCTTCATCAATGGTGCTGGCACTTTTTCTTTACATCTCCCCTCTACCCTAGCCGTATGTTTCTAGCAAGTTTATTGCTATAAGACTTCTCTGACGTGATTGTCAGTGATATACTTGTCCCAGGGGAACACGTGACGAAGCTAAAATAACCAATACTTTTTAAGTAGCACCGAATCCGACTATAGAAAATTACATGCTGTCGTTGATTTCCGCTGAAGAAATTAAATAATGTGGTGTTTTGCATAACTTTTTGATTAATTTCTTTGCCTACTTCTTTTTTATTGTCAATGTGGTCGAACTGTTCGAAGGTAGTATCATAGTGACTGAAAAAGAAGATGTCAATCAATATTCTCTAAGAATATATTATCTATATATTAATAGAATAAGAATATATTATCCCACTGAATGTACATTTCTTTCTTCCACTATTCTCAGTCTTTCGCAATTTGTGTGACAACTACATATTCTGTTGTCGTGTTCTGGCTGTTTTGGATCTACTCTGTGATGGATCTTAGCTTTTGCTTCTCAGACATGCGGGGCAGGTGGAGGGTTTCATGTTGACTTACCTTACCAGACGCGTGGCCTACATCAGCGTTGGGTTTTTGAAACCGAGGCTGTAGAGGTCTTAGTACGATCTGTAAGCTCTCACTGAGCTGTCACTATTTGTGTGTTACTATTTAGAGGGTCGGGCCCGGGTCGGGCAAAGTGTTATTGGGTTTTTCTATCTGGAATTTCTCAGTAACAGCCCGGAGTCTGGATTTGTGCCCGGTTGATGGCAATAGGCTCGCCCCCTATTACATGGGACTTAAACATAACTGGCAAAATGTGGGTGTACCTGCTACAGGTACACCTCTGCCCAACCCTTAGGGGAAATAAGGCGTGATGTTATGTATGTATGTATGTATTTAGAGGTTTTTTAGTTTCTCCTGTAAAAAAGGGTGTCGTGCATTTACAAGGTCCTGCACTGACGCCGACGATATGCTAAAATCTAACATCTCCATTAACTTTGTAAATTACGTATTTTCATTAATAAAGCTCTTTCTAAGATCAAATCATTCACAACTGTAATGCACTTGCATTTCAGTTGTGAAAAGAATTGATCTTAGAAAGAGCTGTCACTGAAGCATGTTATAAATACTTATTTATAACATGCTTCAGTGACTAAAACAAGTTGAATTTTTTGTTCGCCTGCAAAAATCTTTAAACATGTAGCAGTAGAATGAAGATCTTACTTTATGATAATCACAAATTAATAATACAAAATGTAGAGACACAATAAAAAGACGACTATAGCAGTCTACTTACATTATATTACGTCATGTAAGATTGTTACATTAAAATGGTTCTGTGATATTAGAATGATAATAACATCCAGAGAAGAAGGCTGACTTTCTTTTAATTTGGTATTTATTGATTTGTGTTACCTTAGTGATTTATTTATTGAAGAGGATAAAAATATATACATTTGATAAACTAAATTAACTAACAAACTATTAAAATAAAAATTCGTTTACCTTAGTTATAATTAAGTTACCTTAGTCATTTATGACAAGATTTATTTACAGCGAAGGTACACTACTTTAAAGTATATTTTCCCTTGCAATCGGAGCCATCTCTCAAGGTAATAGACTATATAGAATTATTAACCAGCCTGGAAATGTCACACTGCTGGGCAAAGACTTCTTCTCATACAGAAATGAAACGAATAATCATCATCTCTCCTTATGGCGATTTCAGATGATTAAATAAACGCTAAGGTTTACTTCAGCGTCAGTGAATGATGTTGAAGATTAATTTAGATAGTACATAATATAAAATTGAAATATTCTCGTAGGTACTTGGTGCATTCGTATCCGTATCTTCGTGCACGAGAAGCGGTTTCCTTATCACCTGGCGAGAGCTTAATACCAGTAAGTTCTAGTGATTTTGTTGTTGCGTCAATAGAACTGAAAGAATACGATTTACAGCCTCCCTAAATACATTTAGGGGCCTAGCGGCCTAGATTTAAGATTTGCGAACGAGATCGCAAGCTACACCTAGAAGTGATAGTGGTGCCTTGTATTTCTAATCCCACTCAATAAAGTTACTAGCTAAATAACTTTCTAATGGGAAAATCGAAACAGTTTCAAGAGATTTGGGGATCAAACGCGAGTCTGGAAAATGTCGCTGACCCGAAACCATGTTTGTAACGCGTCATTGAAACATTATTTTAGCGTGTATTTTTAGGCATGTAAAACGTTTTATGACCGCCGATTAAAAGTCCTGTATAAAATAAAATTATAAAAATATAAACTAAGTACGTTCTTACCAGGAAGGTCTAGGATCGTGCAAGTTAATTCTAGACCTCACATAATCATGTATTGAGTATGTTTTAAAGCCCATGAAAACAAAAACTTCATCAAGAAGCTCTACGTAGTAAAACGGCAAAATGCAGTACAGACAAGTACAAGTAACCTGCATAGTTTGTTTGGAAAGCTTACCTTGTACATAGTGTAGAGTTTGTAAGCTCTTTCTTGGTCGTCCGGTGTAGCTTGGATTGACTCCATGCTGTCTCATCGACTGCGTAATCGGGCACTAAATCCAAAACGTTATTATGACGGTCCATTTACTGCTTTAAACAGATTACAGTTCTTGCACTATAATTCTCGGTTTTGTCGTTCTGAAGTATTCTCATAACGTTATTTATTGTTAACGATCTAAACGACTATTTAGTCACAAAGGTCTTTAATAATAACAAAATCATAATTGCTCTTGCGGTATATAAATATTATTGTGATTGGTGTGAATTAGTTAATTAAATAATTCAAATTTTTTATAAGTATGGATCTATTATAAATATAATCTAAATAATAAGATCTTAACTATTTATCTTATATCTTTATTGATTGTGTACAAACCAATAATATTAATTTAAAAAGAGTTTATTAGTATTCGTAAAATAATATTATGTTCAGAAACAAAACTGTGCTATAACTATTTAAAAATAAGGTAGCTATTGCCTCATCAAACTACTTACCTACCCTTTTTCCTCTTTCAAATTTTCTCCAAATACCAGCTTTTTAAATCCAGGTAGTGCTAGGACCCTTTTAAGATTTGCAAGGTATGATTCGTTTTACATTGCCGACGGCAACTTTCCCGACCTCCACTGTGGTAAATAGTTAAATGGTATGAACCAATTCCTTATACGAATTAATATTATTTAGCTAGGCATCATTTAAACAAACAACGTCAATATTTTTTTTTTCTGTCGAGACAACTTTACTAATGTTTACAATATCTTTAAAAGCTATCGTTAAGGGACTTTTTTCTTAAACGACTGTAAATGTTTAATGAGGACTATAGCACTATTATATAATTTAATTATTACGTAATCTTAACTATCTTATTTTTAATTTATAAATAAAAAGTGCACTTAAGTACAAAAAGTGTGGTTTACTTTAATAGCCGATACTTAATTAGAAGTGTTTTATCAATGGAGTGCGCGTAAAAAAGCGGGGTGTCGCCAGTAGGTGAGCGGAGGCCACGTGGCCGGCACGCGGGCCCGGCGCGGCGGGATACACTTGCGAATCCGCGAGGGAGCACCCGCCGGAAACCGAGGTGTACCGGGGCTCCTCGAGTACAGAGAAGTGGCGGCCCGCGGCGCGCCTGCCCGCGCCCGCGCCCCGCGCACCCCCGCGCCACACACCCGCACATGCACTGACTCCGCAGCCTTCGTCTCCACACCACCACTCACCCCGCGCACTATGTTTGCCTTAATCGCGAATTAAGGTTCCAGTAATGTTTTCTGTTAAGCTTAGAGCTTAATTTGACGTCATTCATTAGAGATCCCGTTTGTGAAACAGACGAAGGGATTGCGGTACCCACCGAATGTATGTTCATGTCTTTCTTTTAATTCAAGATAATGAAACATTAAAATTCTTTACTCATTAATGTTTTACTACGCATGAAATATGCCAGAGACGTAATTTTATTTATTACTTTCAAATAATCATAAAACGGACTTGATTTTTTATGTTAATACTTCAAGGTTCTGAAAAGCATGGTTCCTACGTACCCACGAATGCGAAATATTTCTGTCACATATTTAAGGTTGTTGCATTGTTTCAGGTTTCCAACTAAAGAAATGATTCAGTAATTATATTACCTAGTAACCATTAAGTAATGACTATGACAAACAGGATTTGACTCAGAATGAGCTGAAAGAATAAGCTGAACCAGCAAGATATTACTCTTATATCTATTATGTGTGTCTCTATTATGTATAATTAAAAAATATATAACTATTAGAAGATAAAACAATTTAGCAACAAAACACAGGCATATCAATAATTCATGGCTCCGAAAGAAAACTGAAGATTTTCCTACAGTGGTTAGGAATTGATCGTTTAGTTAAACTTAATGCTGAAATCCACAGATTTAAGAGCTTCGGTAAATTTCCGTACTGTTTAGAATTTAAAGTTTGAGTTCCCTTGAATAAATTGAATTTTTTCATTCGATTTGTATCCGTTTTGTAGTTGCAATACTGATGCAATTTTAATAACTTGTTACGTTCCTTCATCATCATTACAATAGACCACATTGAGAAATAAACTTCCGATCAAACTCGGATACTAGAATGATGTAGAAATATGAAAGTGACTGAAAAATTTCATTTGAAGATTGAAAGAATATTACCTAAGTAACGAAACGTTAAGAGCATTGAAGAAAATTAATTTCCCACGGGCATAAAGCATGTAATTATGTAGTCTTATCAAGTATATTATATTATCAGGTTTTTGTTATGTATGTGCACTTTTGGATTTTAGAATGGAATGAAACCTATGTGCCTTTAGTTACACCTATGTATGATAGTCGTTAGATAGTTTTGGTTGTCCAGGGCCAAAATAAGATGTTTAACTTTAACTGTTGCACGATAGAATCCGGTTTTGATTTGCCTGCTAGGCAAAGAGATCAAGATCCTATTACTAAAAATGTGTAATGTTTTCATGTATTCTGCAATGGCCCTACATGAATTATCTTGATAACTCCTCAGGGCGGTGTTACGCGAATTTATATGAACTATGCTGGGAAATATTATGAGTAGTAAGATGGATGTTGCGTAAAATTGATCTTACATAACAATGAAAGCTATATAGATCACCAGAACCTAGGAGATTTATGTCGAAATTGACTGTCGTATACATTGAAGCGAGCAGCTTAAAATGTTGCTTAATCACGCTGCAGTGTGGAACAAGTGTGTCCTGTCTCCTTTGCCAAAAAAACTTGTCGTGCGTAGTGCCGGCGCCATAGTGGGCTCGTGTCGCGTTGTTGCGGTAGATCACAGTGGTGTAGAGTAGGTCGGTCTATTTGTGGTGACAGGAGAGGCGTGGGTGCCGCGTGTACTGAGCTGGAGTGGCAATGACCTTGACACTAAGCGAGTGGCCTTGGGTAGCACGTGGCGGCTGACACCCGCTGTCTGTTGTCGGAACGCCGCCGCCGCCTTTCCCAAGGGAGCCTATTGTGGACATGCCTTGTAACAAATACCGTTATTTGCTACTAGTTTTGAGTGCATTTTTTTGCATAGTTTTCTTCGTTCAAAGCTTTAGTTTTAACCGGAATTTAATTTAGGATTTTATTGCAGTTTGTATGTTTAAAATCAGTAATGTGGGGATTGGCACAAGAAAAGACAGGCCTACACTCAGCAATTGGTGAAGTCGGGCTGTGGATGATGATGATGTTTAATATCATGTATCAAAGTCAGATTAAATAGGTTTTAATTAGCCTGATATAAATTTTTGTCAAAAGGCACTAAACGACTAAATTGATACCTAAACTACATTTTGAATCAATTGGAGAAAAAGATCGATTCGACAATTGATCGGTCGATTGGAATCACAAAAATGTAGTCATTATGTTAAAAAAATATAAATCTGTCCGTCAGTGTTGTAAATTTTCCAAAATAATCGCAAATTGTATTACTTCTTAATTTATAAGAGGGCTACAAAGTTCGTTGCGTGCGTTGTAGCTCACGTAGAGCGGCGAAGATAAACCCGTCACACAAAGAATGAATTAGTAAATATCTAGTCGGCATATCCACAGTAAGATAGCGTATGAATGGGTGCGATTCAGAGCGTCGGCGACGTGCGGCAGCGTGTCGAGTGCGGTCGCCGCGGGGCGGCGGCGGCGGTGGCGGCGAGCGTTCAGTAGCCCCCGCCTGGCCGATACGTTTACGAGCCGACACTAACTTTAAGTGACCCCGCCCGCACTCGTGCGCCACAGCCTTGTTTATATCCCATCTCAATGAAAATAAAAGCGTCGTCATTTCCTTGACTTTTCGTAACACCGCGAGATTTGACGACATCCATCAAGCTTCTTCAAAGCAGCTACGAAAGCGATGGAGGTTTCCATTTTTCGACATTCCGTGCACACTATGATCTTTCAGCGTGCATTCATAAGCATAATATATTCTAATGGCTTGTAAATTCATGTCTATATAATCATTCCATTAAAAAATGAAATTTATGCTAAAACATGATACAACAATTCATAAATATTCTAGTAGTGGTAGTCATGGAATTCAATATGCATTCAAAGAGTTAGTATATTTATTTATCAAACAATTTGTTTTATTTAGTTCTGCAATACCATCGGCAATAAATTAATGTATGTATCAGCTACTGCAAATAAACGTCAAATAAGTTAAACATTTTGTGACGCACCTTAGCAACTCAAACTCAACATACGCCGACAGGTTTTCATCATTGAATAGCGAACAAATATTCCAGCGGGTAGTGGCATTTGTCGGAAAGAATGCAAAGGTAATCGACGAGGTAACAGTTGTCAAAGAATGCGTGTGACGTGACACGATCTGTGTGCAGGCGATGACGCCGCGCCGGCACGCCGCGCCAGCCGCTCCGAACATGAATGAACGCGCTAACTTGCTTTTTATCGCCATTTTATCGTACCGAAAGTGACGGTTCAGCTTCGGACACCTGTAATTTGCTTGTTTGTATATGCCAATCATTTTGATTGACCACTACTGTCGGTAATTAAGGCGTGAAGCATTCTGTTCATTTGTAACAAAAAAACTGTGCCTATGTTGGGTAATGTAGGTATGTTTATCTGTTTTAAAGTTAAATAGGTACATAATTATTATCATTAATATCAACACGTGGTTGAAGTTATTATATCCATTCACAGTTTTTGTAATTGTAATAATAATTGTCATAGAAATTAGGGAATATATTGCCACAAGTAAATGATGAATATTTAAAAAAAAAATTCAACTAAATAGTATTAGGAAACACTCACAAATCATATTAGAGAAGGAATTTATATTCGTAGTGACAAATGTGACAATCCTGATTTAAAAAAATATCACAGAAATTATAGCTAAACGTATGCAACGAAACAGCTGCGTAATTCTGGCTCTACGCAGAGTGCTACGAATTTGCTACGGCGTAGTACTGGTCAAATGCATAAACATAGTATAATAATTATGATTTTTAAAAGCTTTTATTCAACTTGCAATGTTTGTATGTTGTTTAGATGGAATCTTGTAAGCTGAATTATTTTTATTACAACTTATAACACTACGTGACCTGTCATTGGTGCATATAAATTTCTATTCATATTATAAATTGAAGTCGCTTTTCGTGACTGCCTGTGTGACTGCGTTGATCTGTTAGACTACGCAACGGATTTTGAAGCGGTTTTCAAGGGAATTTATTTCGAAAGGTTTATTTGCATGTATTACGTTAATATTAAACTTATATTAAATAAAAAAAATCTCAATATGTTTTCAAGTTGTAAAAAGCTTCTGAAGGAGGGGCTCCCAGAGTTTGATTACTTTTTTGAGTATTAGAAACGCTATCTGAATTGAATTGGTATTTCGATTAGCAACAGCAATAGCCGAAGCGATGGCCGATTTACACCATAAAAAAAAAAGTTTAAACTGTATTTTTATACGTTACATAATATCACGCTTGTTTTCCCCGAAGGATTAGGCAGAGGTGTGTCTATAGTACACTCACATTTCGCACGTTATGTTTGTTTAATCTTTCAATTGTATGTTTTGGCTATGTTACGCACTTCCAATCGAATATAAATACTTATTTATATTAGCTTGGAAGTGGTATGCCTTTCTTTTTAACTGACTTCCAAAAAGGAGTACGTTCGAGTTCGACTTTATGTACTAACGATTTCTCCGTCAATTGTGGACTGATTTTGAAAATTGTTTTTTTATTTGAAAGGGAATGCTCCCGAGGTGGGCCCATATAAATTTTAGTTTTTGAGGTAGCTTCAATAATACATATTTTTCCCACTTAGTTTATAGATAGATAGATAGATAGATAGAATACTCTTTATTATGTACACCATAAAAATTACAGACATAGGTTTAGACATTTTACATAGGGTGACACAATGGGCGGTCTTATCGCTAAAAGCGATCTTTTACAGACAACCTTTGGATGTATTAAAGTAAGAAGGAAAGACAATACTGCAGGTAGTCAGTGGTGTACCATTTACATATACAATAAATACATACATACATAAAGCATAAACTTATCTATATAAATATACATAGATAATATATATATAAAGTTATAAACTATATGGATGATAATGATGATAACTTCCTGTAACTGTTATTTGCATAGCAGATAGTGGTATTCGAATGTGTAGTAAATGTGTAGTATTGGGTAGGTAACTATGCTACTACAACCAAAAAGTCAAAAATTTAAACTTTTTCCAAAAAAAAAAAAAACAACTAAGTTCCATAAAAAAACTCTACTATTTTTTATGGAAGTCGGTTGTTTTTTTTAAAGACATGTGAATGGTGTGTTGATAATGTATGAAAACATATGTCCACCGATACCTGTACTACAAGTATAGCGAATAAATGTTTATATACGCTAGATTGAACCAGTCAGTGTCTTTGTCCATCCCAGAGTTGACCGGTTTTATTATAACAGGCGTTTTATAGCCTGTCTCACTCGATGACGTTATGACAGCTTTTTTCAATTTGGTTCCTAGGGGAATAAAAAGTGGTGTGGATCGGAATTCTTTACAAGATTTATGTTCGACGTTAATATGCAGATAGTTTATGCTCTAAAGTTTGAAAGATTTTTAACCGACTTCAAAAAAAGGAGGAGGTTCTCAGTACGTCGGTTTTTTTTTTAAATGTATGATCCCCGATTACTCGAAGACGGCTGGACCGATTTCAAAAATTCTTTTTTTGTTCGAAAGGGTATACTTGTCAGTTGGTTCCATTGCCATCAAGTCAGGATTGGATGATGGAATCCTGGAGAAGTCGAAGGAACTCTTGAAATATTATAGGCACACCTAAAGCGATTTAGGTATTTTTTATAGTAACTCTTGAATTTGCTCTCGGAAAGCACCATTTAGTGAAGTGGAACTGATGATGAAGACCATAGATGGCCACCGGAACTACTCAATAATAAGTATTTCACGGGTTGCGAACTTGCGATTCGATTACTTTAACATGGTTGCTAAGCAATTTATGCCCGTCACAATGCATAGGGTGAAGAGGAGCTGATGGGGAAGTACCAGAAGAACTCCTCAACAATGAACGTCCCTGCATCGGGAAAATCAATATTTTGTAAAAGGTGATGAGCAGTTGACATTAGGCTATTGTAACTTAGATAAATTAATACAAAAACCAAAGACACGGATATTCGTAACATGCCAACCGCATGTAACGAATATCCGTGTCTTTGGTTTTTTTTTGTGAAAAAGTTTTTTAGTCATGCAGTTCAACAAAAACGGTCTCCATCAACACCGTTTTTGCAATAAAGGTTGATGTCTTATATCGGTCTATTCAGAGTATAATAGGCAATTGACCACTTCTGAAACTTGGTTACGGTCATGCATCCCCAACATTTTGGACATCTGCTCCAGCTGATCCTGGCACGATTGACGTAAACTTATTCCTAGCACAGGCATATTTAGCTTAGTTTGAAGGGTTTCCGCAATAATAGTAATGTGGAATCCATCACACTACAACACGTATGATGATGTAATCGGCAATGCGAAGACGTGAGATGTGTTGACCGTCAATATTTAATATAGAGGGGTTTTATTGAGACCGAGTCGGAGGTTTAAAACTAATCGGAAGTTTCAACCTTTCGGACTTGGAGTTCCGAATCATCTCTTAATGTTTATGCCATCTCATATAATATCACTAGCTTTAGCCCATGGCTACGCCCACGGAAGTCGGAAATTATCCCACGGAAACGTACCACCATAACGCGCATCAGTAAAGCTCCCAGTTGGCATGTTTTTTTCCGACATCTTCAATAATCATCGTCATATTTCAGCCAATTTACACAAAACCTAAATGAATTATAGACCTAAACCTTTCTCATAAATCATTCCATCCATTGGTGCAAAACCGTATGAAAATCTTTGTAGTGATGTGTGTGTGTGTGTGTAAGGCAACGTTGCGGTTTAAAAGAAGATGCAGTGACAAATGTTTTAAAGAGTATGCTTAATTAGATGGTTTGGTCCATTGGTCATGTTGAGAAGATCAATGAAAGGTGACTAACAAAAGGTATCTACAAGGCAAATGTGAGTTGAAACGCTGCAAGGGGACATCCTAGAAGGACCTTATTCGTGAAGTTCTTCAGATAGGTCAGGTGCGTAGTAGTCACGACTGGTGTGCGTGTATGACTAGTTGTATGAACGTAAACAAAGCAAAAGGAGTAAGTAAGGATTGTAGGAGGTGGCGTTCAGTAGATTATGTCTTACCCCCATGAGAAAAAGCCGTGAATTTATGTATGTATATAAATAATGTGAAAAATAACTGTTAGTTAATTCACAAATCTATTATAATAAGTTACATAATAAGCTTAAACTGGAAATAGATATTTACTATTGAATCTAAAGACATGTTATTGTATTGAATGTGTTTGGCTGATTGTCAGACGGCACTGTTTGACATTTGTTTGGCGTGTTTGCGGCTTTTGGTCAATGTGTAGGGTTACACAACATTGGTAGGTGGCCAGTGTTTCATGATACTCTTTTTGTAAGCTTTGGTCGACTTTTATTGTATTAATTGTTTTCGATTAATTCAGACGTTCAATATATGAGTTTTTTTTTACCTACAAACTAACAGATTGTAGGGAAAAATATAAAAAATCTCACTATATTTGCAAGGTGTTTTTGGTTACTCATTATTTCGCGTTTTAATTTTTGTTTTGTTTGAAATAGTAAAGTATAAGTATTTATTTTTACCTTTAAAATTGTTAAGGTTCCAGCGTCATTTTTGTGTGTGATGTCGTGTGACCGATTTTAACTTTCGATTATTAGATAACAATAGTGCCATTTACAGAAATCAAAATTTAAATGAAATACTGCATGGAGTTCATTTCACGATTTTATAAAAATAAAGATGTTTAATTTCATGTTGTGTAGACCTTGCTACGCCACTCCTACGACGGCGTAGAGGCTCCCTAATTCACTAAAGGTCAACAATATGCAAGGAAATGTATGAAATTCAGAAAAAAACATCTTTCTTCCTTATTTACACATAGTGTAAATGTTTGAAATATTCAGCGTTATTTTGTAGATTTCACTTTTAGTAAACTAATATGAGATTTCATTTAGTAAAACTATGAATGGCGTAGCAAACTTATAATGACAAACTAAAATGATATTTTTGTACAAAATAAAATAACTACTATACGTGCGCGTGATTAGGGTTTGCCATAAACTACCTTTAAGAAATCCATCATACATTTACAATCACTTGGAAAAATCGTGTTTCTTTTCAAGCTAAGGTACTAAGTGGATGATCAAATTTATGATCTACTGTTACATCTATATGAAATCGAGAGGAAAGTCAGAAAATAAATAATGAGCTGTTTAATGACAAGTCATTCAAAACGTGACAAGACTCAAATTCAATCATCAAAAAAAAAAGAGTCATCAAATCTAATCAACAATAAAATTGACCATCAAATTCAAATTTTTTTTTTGTTAATCTTTTTCTTTCAAAAGTGCCTTTTATGTGCCTAATTGAAATAAATTATTTGACTTTGTCTTTGAATCATCACATCAGATCTTCGTGGTTTGTTAAAAATAGCTATTGGTAACAGTGAGGTAAACGATGGATCTCCCAAGAAAGGTAGTGAAAACTGAAGATGATGAATATGAAGACATCATTATTTTTTACCTTTACTGAGGCGAAGCCCAAATCTTCTTTTTATAGATTATGCGCACAGTATGAGACGAGTCCTTTGCTCTGCAGTGGGAAAATAACAGGCTGGTATTATTTATTTATTAGCACAGTACAACGGGCAGCGTTCGAACTTATGATCTCTCTTTCGATAGTCTGCGGCTTTAATCATTGAGCTTTTGTTTTTAAGTCCTACATAATTATTTCCTGTTTGCTTATTATGGGTATTTTTAATCGATTATCTCAATTGTAATATTTATTGGGGCTACCGCTATCATCTTCCTGATCGTCCCGATTGATTATTAGACACCAAACAACCCCTCTAATTCGCTTTTAGTCACGCCCATTAAACGTATACATTCAGAATTAAAATTCAGATTTTTTTGATTCCACAATCTGGAATAGAGCTTATCGAGAATGCGTTGCAGGCAAAATTACTTGACGCTATTTACGCTTGATTTTGGATATTATTGGGGATAGCAAACGATTTTTTGTTGTTATGACGTGCTTAGTAAAATTAATTTATTCAAGACTTCATATTTTTTCACTGAACTGATTATATTTTAAATTACTTAAATATACACTGAAAAAAATGCAGACTAACTAAGATACATTTTCTCTTAGTTGGGATTAAAATGCTTGGAATAATGAATAATCTGTTCACTTTATACAAGATACCATAGTTGCCAGAACAAATTCATTTTATTTATATCAACAATTATGCACATGCACAGTTTATTCAACAGTCTTTGTTACATCAAACATAACACGTTTGATTTTACCTCAAAACTTTTTTACATCAAAAAATAATTTAAGTTCATGGTAACAAGCAACTTGTTAGCATTAAATCATATAAATCATAGTAACAATTTACCACAAAGATGTTAGTCATTATAAAAAAGTAGGTTCTCAACCATAATTATTACAATAAAGTTACTTTGTTGATTTGTGCAAAAGATACTGACTTGGATTGACAAATAGAAGTAGTTCATATGACAACGGTTCATGTTTACGTTGAATACGAGGTTAATTGCATTAATCAGGATAGCACAGTTATTTGGTGCAAGATCTTAGTTGAAACAACATAAGAATTTCATTGATCTAATAACGTTTCACAGACGTATCGTGCAAGATCTTAGTTGAATCTACAAGTTTAGTGTGTTAATGTGACAATGTTTCATTGTTAAACTGGCCAACATTTGAGCTAAATTAAACAACTACCCGTAATTAAACCAATGCATTACTTAGTAGACGGAACTATGATAATTTAACAAAGTTGTCATAGCTTCAGAAATCAAGATCTTGTTAGGCTCGTATGGAGTCAAGATGTGTGATCACATTAAACAAGATGTTTATTAAAATAAACAATTTTTTTTTTCAGTGTATGTTCATAAAAATTACATTTTAATCACTTTATCCTCAAACATTTTATTAACATTACACTTTCATACGCATAAAAGTCATTACATTTTTGCGCTTCCAAAAGAATTTGGTAGGTAAACATGGGCCACCCAATTACCCTTGGTTCCGGGGAGCCCCAAGGCACGTCAAATTAGGGTTCTATCCAACAATTTTATTTTCATAACGTTGCCGTCCGCGAAACTTTAAAAACACCTTTACACGAGACGATCAACCAATACATGTTTGGTAAGTTTGGTTACATAGTTTCACGCGAATTTTTTCAAAGAATTTTTACCTGACTACGGTGAAGCAAATATAATACATACCGGGCAAAATCATAACATCATATCAGGGTTATGATTTTGCCCGGTATGTATGTATATAGGGAGCTCCGTGGACGATTATAACAATGGGTTCGTGGAAACTGTTCATACGGTCGGGTCCAAGATCTTCAAGACCTGTCGTACAAATGGAATGAAGAGGCTCTCTGATCCTACTATACAGGCATACAGCTCATGGAGGAGAGACGCGAGATGCTCCTGCAGTCTTCAGACGATGCGCTCAGGTACCGGCAGCTCAATAGACGGATCTCTAAGTCCTTGAAAAGCGACCTTCTACACTATAATACGGACCGTATAAAGGACCGATAGAGCGGAATAAGGACTGCAAGGTCTTTACAAGAGATCTGTCTATTGGGCTAAGCCAGCTTGCGAAACTGAAGATCGATGATGAACTATTGAGAGAGATCGAGAGGTTCTATGGACGGTTATACACGTCAACCAGTAACCATGTTACTAATCTGGCAAACGATCCAAGAGCGAAGATATCCCGGACGTCAGCTTGTACGAGATTAGGATGGCACTAAAGCAGCTTAAGAACAACAAGGCCCGTCATTGCCCAGTTTGGGTATTGATGGAATTACGGACAAACTCCTAAAGGCCGTGGAAAACCCGTTCTTAAGGCTCTCCTGAAGCTGTTCGTCTCCGTCATACTCAAGGGTCAAACACCACAGGCATGGAACAGAGGTGTGGTGGAACTCTTCCTTAAAAAGTGCGACAATGCCCTACTTAAGAACTATAGGCCCATCACACTTCTGAGCCACATGGCTCAGAAGTAGTTCTTGAAAACAGCTTGAAGATAGATCTACAAGCTGTATTCAAGAGTCATCACGAACTGTCACGCGCGCGGGTTTTACGATTTTCAATCCAACCTCCCGAGCAAAACGGATTCAGTAAAGGCTTTAGCACCGTAGGAAGATTACATATGTACATACGCTGCGGCAGGTTATACAGAAGACCGAAATTTTTTACCTGACTCTTTATTAGCGTTTGTGAACTACGAGAAAGCCTTCGATTCGATCGAGACATGGGCTGTACCTACTGCAGTCTCTCCAACAGTGCCAGTATCGGTACACTATCGGTACATCGAGGTGCTAAAGTGACTATACGAAAACGCTACTATGACAGTCCGACTCCAGGACCGGACCTCGAAACCAATCCTTCTGCAGCGAGGTGTGAGACAGGGAGACGTTATCTCTCCGAAACTGTTCACTGCTGCACTGCAGGATGGACTGGAAAGAGCTAGGCATCAACATCAATGGCGAGTATATCACTAACCTTCAGTTTGCCGACGACATAGTTATCATGGCTGAGACCATGGAGTAAGTCAGCACAATGCTCGATGACCTCAGTAGAGCTTCCGAAAGAGTGGGTCTTAAAATGAACATGGACAAGACAAAAGTCATGTCAAATGTCCATAACACTCACTCTCATGACGATCGGACACGCTACGCTCGAAGTTGTCAACGATTATAACCTAGGATAAACTATCCAGCTAGGTAGTGTCCAACTTCGAGAAAGAAGTCAATCTTCGAATCCGACTCGACAGCGTTCGGGAAGTTACGCAATATCTTCTCGTCCCACATACCGCCATGTTTCAAGACGAAGGTTTTTGACCAGTGCGTGTTGACAGTGATGACCTATGGCACTGAAGCGTCGTCGCTCACAATGAGCTTATCAGAAGGCTAAAAGTCACCCAAAGGGCAATGGAGAGGGCTATGCTTGGAGTTGCTGCTTGGGGGAGGCCTATGTCCAGCAGTGGACGTGTGACGTCACATATTCGTAGTAATGTTCAGAGGATAGCCGTTGTCGTATGCCACCTACCCTAACAAAACAATACATTGTAACAGTAGTAAGCGATCATAAGGTTTAGGGCAAACTGGCATATTACCACGGCTATCTTCTGAACATCACTATGAATATGTATTAAATACATTAAATTACATTACGTGTAAGTTGTTTATTTTCAGAATCAGCCTACAATTCCACTGCTGGGACACGGGCCTCCTCTCTTCGAGAGGGAGTTGGCTGTAATCTATCACGCGGGCCCAGTTTGGGTTGGTAGATGTCCCATGTCTTTGAATTTTTGGTTCTAGGCCAATTCCTTACGATGTTATTCTTCACCATTTTGAGAGCAATGGTGGTGAAATAATTACACAAAGTAAAGCATCAGCCTGGGTTCGAACCTACGACCTACAACTCGTTAGTCGCGGCCGTCACTACTGGGCCACTTTTCATTTAATATACGATAAATTTTGAATTCTCAGTGGCAGCCCGGAGTCTGGATTTGAACCCAGTTGGTGTCAATACGCTGGCAAAATGTGGGTGTAACTATTACAGGTACACCTCTGCACCACCCTTCGGGGAAACAAGGGATGATGTTATCTTATGTTATGATAAATATTTAATATTCAGGTGAGAATATTTTATTATTTCATACTTTTTAGAGCGTGATTTTTCAGTAGACGGGTTTTAGTTTTTGAACTTACTTTTTGTACCTGTATGGATATAGTAGATAGTTTTGATTGCTGTGTATTTTGTAAACGGTATCGCTCTAAATGTGCGTTTCATAACAAACATGAGACATTGGAAGACGTTTTAAAGAAATAGTTAGTACATCTACCAGTGTACAAAAAATTCGCCAATATGAGTAATTAGTAATTACATTTGTAAATAGTAGAAGAAAGAATCTTTGAAAAATATTTAATTGCTAGGATTTGTTTATAGGTGCCTATTTGTGTGGCTATCTTATGACCTCATTAACAATAATTAGTCTGAAAAGCGCTTTAAACTGAAACTCAAACTTGCAAGTCGCTCTTAATCCTAGTGATTCGAAAGTTTTGATGGATATTGGCTTCCTAAAACTTTGGAGCTACGCTATGCTGTTCTAATACCTACCTCCTACAAAGCTTAGTTATGATATTAAAGAAGAAATATATATATATATATATATAAAAGTTAAATACTTAAAGTCAATCTGAATGTTGAATTGGGTTTGTAGAAAACTGTCTATTTCACAAGAAGTATTGAAATTCGTATTGATCCTGATAATGATGGGTCTGATAGTTTATTGCATATTGAAGGAAGGCATATTGTGGACAATATGCCACCACTTGAGGAGAGCATTATTACTATCAGAAGCAGCATATTATCACCAGGACCGTGATAACCAATGCTGATTGATATTAATATGGTTCAAAAATTCTTTAATGAGTTCTATAAAACGTAACAACAGCATCAACACACTTATAAAAATATAAGAACTTGTTCCTTTCATCTAAATATTTTGTGTACGAACTTCTCCTCGACTGAAGTCGGAAAATTGTGATCTTTGCAATGCAATTGAGTTTAATATTATTCCATTCCACGTTGAGAGCTTTAAATTTAATTACATGGGGACAACAGCGATAACGCAGACTTGGCAGAAGCAGACAAACTTCTGTTATATTTACCTAACGGGGATTTATACAAAATAATCGTTATAACGTAATATTTTAATCTAATCACGGCTAAGTACGTCATTAGAATGAATTCAATTCCATACAAACACATAGTTCCCGTCTACCTACGTGTTCATACAGCGATACACATACAGAGCACTCTAAATGTGATACAGATAATATAATAAAATAAAATTGCGATACGAATTCGTGAGAAAATTTAAATAAATGACTTTTCTGTTTGCACATAAAAAGAAATATATTGCGGCACAATGAATGTTGGGGGTGGTGTGGGTAGTGGGGACAGTCGCGAGGCGGACGAGAGACGGCGCCGGGGCGGGGGTCGGGCCGCTCGCCCCGCTAGGGGGTGACCCACTTTAACGGGACAAGTAATATTACTTTTTACTTTTAGGCAACTATTTCATGTTTTATCGCGATAATAACATATATTACCTATTGTATAACCTTACCCTTTCTTATGAATGTAACATCGCGTTACAAACATCACATGAACGACTGGAAATATCGAACAAAATAATTGTTTCCGGTTTCCATAACCGTAACTTCATTTTCCTCATATCTTTTAACTTTTTCAATCAGTGCTATAAGTCTGCGTTATGGAAAAGGCAGTTTTAATAAAAGAACAGTCTATAGTCTCTACAAGAGGTTATTTCAATTATTATCAAACCAAACAATCAAAAATCGAAACTAGCAATGCGCAGGAAAAATAAGAAAGCATTGAAAGCAATCGTACGTGTGATCTAAACGAACACAATGCCTATACAAATTGTACGCTTACTTATATGAGCTTATGTGTTATTGACGTAGCTTGTTTTCATACACACGAACGTAGCACAAGTGTATGTATGTCGGTTATTCCATACTCTCTTGTTTCGCGTAACAGGATGAATATTTGTTTGAATTAATTAATATCAATTATTACGATCGCCCACGCTTCCGCCCGCGGAATTACATTGTAGATTTTGCTTGCTGTAGAAATTGGAACTTGCGTTTAGTAAGGAAATAGAAAAGTATCTATGAAGTAGAATCCAGTTAGAGCTGACTTCCTAGAAGAAAATATTTGCTAAATGAACACCTTACTACCATATAATATATTACAAACTGTTAATATTTAATTACAACATTAATACTTAATCAACAAAATCACACGTTTCATAAATTCAGTAAATGTACACTAAAGTCTTGCATTCGTGTAATGGATTCAAAGAGGGGTCCCTTGTGCCTAATCTGAGAGTCGAGACTTAAAGCAGCTTTTTAATTTTCAAACATTTTTGATGAACGAAACTTTTTAAGGGTCACGAGGATATTTTGATTTAATTTGATGAATATTTTTTTTTGTTTTACACAGCGTTTAATACAAAAATGCTAATAGAACTTAGTGAAGTGATTTTTTGTCACCTAAAATATTTAAAAGAAGTACCTACTATAACCGCAAAATCAATTACTGGGAGATTCCGATATCCTAGACAGACTTTCGGCCTTCGGGCTTCTGACTGCTATTCGCAGGGCAATATGCCGTGTTCACAACACAACTGAGTAGACTTGATGTCTGTAGGAAGGTTATCAATCTAAAACTCGTATTCAGGTAGATGCTTAACCATTTGGTTTTCAGATCGTCCTTCAAAGTAAACTTTTATTGGCCTACCCAAACCATTGATTTATTCAGTCTGAATTCGTTGGTCTTATACAAGTTACAAGGTAATTATATTGATTCTGATTCATTGACTAATTAAGCTTGTAGTTTTATTATTTCAATCATATAACTTTTACTTGGAACCGTTATTCCCAGAAGATATGCAATGCTTGCAAAAACTTTAGCTATATACTACGATTTTGATTTTCGTTTTTAGAGAAATGGTAAATGAGTTAGAGGGTTAAGAGTTGTTTTGAGAATTCTCGATCAGATTTTGTAGATTAGTTTGCTAGCTAAATACTACATAAATACTCAATAGATAAAAAAAAATCTTATGAAATGTACTGGTATCACAAACTCATTAGTGGTCAGCGTTTAGCAGACCTGTATAATAATGTTTTATAAATAATCTACTTTTGTAGGTATACAAATATATCTATATCGAAGTGAAAACCAAACTTTTCCATCGAATAAGTATTACATTACTAGAAAGATTTTGTCCTCAAACCACTAAAGAAATATAGACAGTCCGCAGCTAAACCGCCTATCGCCATAGCTAGGTAATATAATTTTATTTTATTTCTTTCCTTATTCCTTCATACTGGGCTAAGCGTTTAAGCTTTCAATATTATAGTAATACATATAGGGCTTTATTAGGTTTACTGAAATAATCTATGGTGCACAGTGTTTTGTAAAAAAAATTGGCCCGCGAAACCGATTGAATGGTCGCGCGGATGTCCGGTGTTCGTGGCGACGTGTGTTGGGTCATTGGGTGCCAACCTTTATAATTGATCCAATCAAAGCGAATAAAATGTGTAGGTAGTGTTCTGAACTTGTGAGCTCTTGCAGTCTTTAAGGACTGCTTTGTATTTAATTGACTATTTTAAGACACAAGACTTTTTCCTCATAAATTTATGATTTATATAAAATGCAAGTGATAGTACATATCACATTATGTAATACTTGTTATCTTGTAATTATATGTACTATATCTACATTCACACAGCCAAGGATATGCCGCCGCCGTATTGCGACAGCTTTTGTACTGTCGCGCAGTTGACCTTTTTTAATTAATTCCACTCAGCTCGATTAATGAGATCAAAGGGTTTCTGCTATCAGATAATCGACACCAAAGTAAAGCAGTATATTTTGTTGGTACGACAATGTTTTATTTATCGTGTGCCTGCTATAATTGCTGCTCTGAATATTCCGATCCTTATCTCACTAATAGAATTTGTATCTATGTGTATACGCACTAGGTTACATTACAATTTTTCCTTGGTAGATAATACCAGGGAAATTTGACTTATTTTATCATTTACTGAACACCTCTTAGGTGCACTCTAAACTTACCATATACTGAAAACTTACTGGTATATATTTGATATATTAACTTGTTAAGAACTTATTAAAAAAACAATAAACGTGAGTTAAATTGAACAGAAAACGAACTTTGAGTTTATAATACAAAAAAAAATCTTATCTAAAAGTCAACAGACCCCTAGTTTGTTCCCCAAGGGGAAGAGTTTGCTCACCGAGAAAAAAGGATTAACCTACTAAATGTCAGCTTTTTATGCTTAATTATTTTTCGACTGTTAACTGTGTTTGCTGACCAGTTTTATATTCTTCAGGATGAAGAAATTTTATATCTGCTTCATAAATTACAAATATTAAACTAAGAATGTAGTAGATATCTTATAATTCTCCGCTATTTAGATAGTAGCATAACAAATAAAACAACGTTGCTCTCCTGTTGAGGTATGCAGAAATGATCAATTTAATAAACATATACTTTAAAACATGAGGATCCAAAATAGTGTGGAAAACACAATGACGTGCCCCATAGATATACATCTACGGTGCGTAGACAGTTTAACTGTTATGTTTTGTCGCTTGTACACTGGAATTTTAATGAAAACTAAACTCGTATACTTGAGCAATTTCAGGAATGAAACGAAGACGAGTGCTCGTTTATAAGCGTGATTTAACAACTCCAGCATATTGATTTTTACGTCGCCGTGGGCCCATCCCCTCCCCCGCGGGAAGAGTTGTGCACGGGGGTAATGCTAAAATGCTTGTTCCCCTATTTGAGAGTACATGCTGGAGGGACGTTCAACTGCGACCGCGATAATGTTCAGTTTTTCTTATTCATTTAATACATCGTTTTTACTTTATCGTGAATACTTTACGTAAGATTTACGACCGGATGCGTCTTCATTGGAACGTGAATGTGACACACTTTCTATCGTACACTTATCTGTATTGTAGTTTAACAACTAGTTTAGTGGCGCTATTGTAATGCTTTGTTTTTACAATAACTGTATTTTGAAAGAATACTCAAATCGCTATTAACATTGTTATTAGCATGGCTATACAACATTTGAATGTGTTAATGACACAAATTGTTGAAAAGAGACCTATTTTATCTTAGCCTAGTAAAGTGCCTACAATTTTCAGTACAGAGTTCTCGTTTCTGTTTTAAGTACAGTTATTTTTTATATCATTTATATTTTATAACCTTACAGATCATTAGATCAGTAATATTATAGCCAAAAATTATTGACATGATTTACTAGCTACACTATTTACATCACTTACGCTTCTTTTTACATTTGAATAATATTTCGTATTGATTGGAAGTGTATAAGATATTTGAAAGTCGGCGGCCGCAGTTGTATGTCCCCGCGAGTTTGTTCAGCCCCACCCGCGCACTTTTCAGTGGGCCGCCCCGCGCCGCACCCTTCACTGCACCCCATGTGTTATTCTCCACTCCGTCCCGCGCCGGGACGCTCCTTCATTTTACTCCAATTTACAACCAAAAAATTCAAACAAACATTCCCTAAATTAAATTTAATATTAGGCCTGGGATTGAATCCGTCGTTCTACTGTACGATACTTAAACGCAGTGTTAAGTTAGATTGGAGTATTTCTTGAAAGCCTCCTTATCTGTAGTCTTTCAGGCGTAACTAATTACTGGCGCTGTCAAACAACATTTCGTTCCGTCAGTAGGTACCTATGTTTGTAATTTGGTACCACATTTGCGACACTTGCGGGATTTATGTCAAGTTATAAAGTTGTCCAGCGGTTTCTGGTTGGTCTTTTATTTAGTACTATTTCAGTGTTCTGTATTTTACTGAAATGGTTACCGTTTGCTTTTATAGTCATCGTCTTGTAAAACTGAACGGTTTTCACATTTTACTTTTAGTGTCTCGCATTTATTGAAGCTACCGTTTTATTATTTCATAAGGAGTTCAAGCAGAGGGTGTCTTTAATTTTATCAATCTAAAAATGTATGATATGAAGGAATCCAAAACGTAAAATATCACAGATATACACTAACTACAACGTATAAGTACTCAGAACGGAATATATTTTAGTTTGGTAGGTATAATAATTGAGGGGCGCCACCCCAACCCTACCGAGTTAGGCTTTTAAGAGCTTTTTGTTTTGTAATTAATTATGTTTTTTATTTATTTATAATGTTTTAGTACAGTTTTATTGGGAACAGTTCTTAAAAACCTTGAAATAATAAGGTGGCTTAATATTCCTAAAACAATACTCTTATCCATGTTATATAACGTCATTTTAGTAAAGAAAAAAAAAGTTCAAGTGCAGATTTGCCTATAGAAGAAGAAGAAGTAGAAAGAAGTATCTGTAATAGGGAATCATAAAAATTGCAATTATTCCAGTTCATTGCATTGGTTGAAAGATTGCTAAAGAATTTATTGATGTTTGAACGTGCGTTCAGTTTCACAGCCCTCTAAACAACTTGCTAATCAACAGTTCAATCTTGTGATCAGTTTTTAACCATTCGTTAAAATAACATATTGGTCTAGTGGTCACACCCGCGATTACAGGGCTTGGGGTTCAACGGGATAATTGCGTAACACACATTAAATGACAATTGATTGCATTTTCTTTCATTTTGACAGCTCAGTCACTTTGTCAGTTCAGCCACGTTCATTGCGTTTACGTTGTTGAGCAGACTAATTTATTAAACCTTGAAGCAATGGATCAGAAATATCCTTCAAACTCTTGGGTTGTCATCAAACCTGTGTTATGCAATTAGGGTGCCGTTCTGGGTTCAATCCCTAGGTCAGGCAATATGACAATATTGGGTATTAACATACCTATGGAAATTCTCAGTAGCAGCAAGGATTATGGATTTATGCCTGATTGACCACATATTCAGGAAATACGGACGTAATCATAAAGGAAATTGAAAGCTTGTTTATAAAGTTATTATGATCAATATGATTTCCTTTTCAAAAATCTTTGAATCGTTAAAAAGTTCGCGGAGAGAAAGGGAGGAGGGGTGTAATTCTTTCGTATCGTGTCATTAAAATGGTGATGGTATAGGTAAGTTATTAAATATTTTTTTATCATATAAGTAATTATGGAAGTGGTATAGTCCTATAAAAGATTCCGCAAAGAGTGCCAACTGCATAGACGGTACTAAACCTACGCCGTTTGTCCGTCTGTTAAAGGCCTGTATCTAATATACTGTTTATTTTATTTTGTTACTTTTTATACAATGTGTCCCAGGGATAAGTGACCGCCCGGCGTTAGTGTGTAGGAAATATCATGTAGTTAATTAATAAATTTAAAAAATGTGATATTAAGGGGGCATTTTAAGATTTATTTTGAAAAAACTGAAAAGTAGAGTTTCCTTCGAATTTTAATTTTGTTTTTTATTTAATAAATGTTTTACTACATTTTAGTTATGTTTAATGATTTTAATTGATAAACTATGATGTCGGCTAGTCAGTAAAAAAAAAATAATGGAAAAAGATGAACAAACTTAGGAAATATTTAAAAAAAACTGCAGCACGTCACGCGTCTTTACAAAAAAAATAAAAAAATCATAAAAAAAAAAAAAAACTAAAGCCAAAAGCACACAAATATAAATGTAATTATTAATAATTTTGTACAAATATTCAAAAAACGCCGGGCGGTCACTTATCCCTGAGACACATTGTATAGGTATTCACAAATGACTGAACCTGACTTGATTTCCGTACATCTTTTTCGGGTGACCACTGAAAATCAGCGCTGTGCTGTGGGTCCCCCATAGCACAGCATTATGCTGAGTGGAAGCCTTCTTATCACAGTCATGACGTGCACTATTTCTGTTCTCTATTTTGTTAACTCATGTCTTTTTGTATGCACGTGTTTCTGTGATGAATAAACCTATTTTTCTTTCTTTCTTTCTTTCTAATAGGTAACCAGTTGGAAAGAACATTGCTGTAATCGTTCTATGAATCAACACGTATGAAATATATACAATGTGTTTGGTCTCGGACTGTACAAACTAAAAGGGAAGGTAGTTTGCTCTATTTTATCAATAAAATTATTCTACATGGGGGGTCGGAACCCAACCCCCCCTGAATGGCAGCCATTTTTGTATTTTGATCGCATTTTATGAAGCGTGCATACTAAAAGTACTTTAACTTTGGAATTTAAGGTCCAATTATCGTAAAAAAAAAACTTTTAATAAATGAAAACTGTTACAATACATAATACAAACAATGGGATAAAATAACTCAAATACTGACAATAAATGCTGCATCATTTTGAAATAAATGCTAAAAGATCAATATCACGTTAAAATTAACATTGTTTTTTTAGTTTATCAAGGTTATTACAAAATGCACCCCCGGGAACTCTCTTTTTTAATCAAAAATGTAAAACTCGGCACTATCAGCGCTTATTTTATTACTTATTTTTTTTTTTGCAAACACATACATATTGCGGTAAAGCGCTCGAAAGCGCTGAGCGAAGTTGATACGAGTGACACTAGCCAGAATCAACTCTCAAGCTAGTACATCGTACTCATGGAAATTGCCTGAGCTTGAATAAAGTACGATACTACCTACCGATACCTACAAGTTGACCGTTCACTATAACTTGTCCTTTGCTGTCATGTTGGCACCATTGCTTGTCAAGTTTGGTTTCAATACTAAAAGAGTTCAAAATGGCGACTCACAGAAAGTGCTACTAATCGCGTCTCGGGTCAAGTTATAAAGAACGCACTGTGCTTAATAATTCCATGCACTAGCTTGACAGTTTGATGCCAGCGACGGATGACATTTTGTATGTTAACTCGCTCGCTTTCAGTGTGGCTTTCAACCAAAGAATACTTACACAACTCTTCATGCTTTCAACGAACTCACTTTCAAATCCCAAATTATTTTGGATATTTAACTAATCTTAGGTGTGTCCGTTATTTTAAATTAATTTCAGTACAATGTGATCGTAATTTATAACACAGAAAGTAATTTTACGAGGCAGAGCATATGTGGTCTCTGTGACTGTCATGGATAAACAGAAGCTTAGAGCAACTGACAGTTTTTGTGGTACGGATCATGAATGCGCGAGCCTGCCTCGGACTTGGTCGGATTTAAGTAAGTCGCTTAATCGAAGGTGATGGGCTACACGTGCAAATTTGCAAAATCACATATGATTTGTGTAGCCTTAGGGCGTAAAGGAAGCTGTGATGATTCCAGAACCCCCTTAGCAAGAACCTACAACTGATTTAAAGCTACTCCTTTTAGCTAATCTCCTTTAGACACGGGGTATTATCTACTCACGATGGTGCTGGTGTTAAAGGTAGGGAATGTGGAAAAGGCTCTTCACATTAAGTCCAGTTTCAAAGAATTCGTAGTGAACCAACTAGAAAGCGCCATAGATCAGTTAATTCTTGAATGTGCTAGTGAAAAATGTACCGTGATGAAACAAATTAGGGGTTTGGAGGTGATCGCTTATTCGATGGGACAGGACCTGACTGATGAAATCTGCTGAGTAGTCCACCGTTAAGGTGGGGATTGTCCAAGAAAAATAAAACCTTACTTCACGTGGCAAAACTACAAAGATTTAGAAAGGATGATTACAAAACATCCTTTGTGTAGGTAAAACCCTGTATTTTAAGAGGATTACAAATGCTAAAGCGCGGTCACTGTCAGACTGCATAGAAAAGAAAGAGAAGAGCGATGACACAACGCAGGTAATTTATTGCAAAATATGAAGCAATTATTTATATATAAATTAAAACACTATTACGGTAATATGTTGATTGTAGAATTATCTGACAAAAATTCGAATGATTTCATGTAGGTATATTAATATGATTTTATTAATGGTTAAAAAAAATTTTTTGAGGTAGGTACGAGTACCTATCTTCGTATTTTTTTTCATCGTATCAAATTAGTAATATTATGTTTTCAATACACTATCTTACTAGCATATATGCTGAAAAATGTCATATATTTTTCTGATTTTGTTCACTTTAGTCAATTTAGTGGATCATATACTTTTAGTTATCTTTTAGAAACTAAAACTCTCGTTTAGGCTCGTTTAGGTCCTGTAGTCCCCTTAGGCTGCCTATCCACTGGAGCGAAGAGGAGAGGAGAGAAGCGGAGATGTGCCAAGTTCGATTCTATTGGTTAATATTGGCACATCTCCGCTCCTCTCCGCTCCGCTCCAGTGGACAGGCAGCCTAGCTAAAAGAAGTATCCTCCGAATCAGTTGTGTTGGTACTTACTGATGGGCTTCTGACTCGACCCCAGCTTCTTTCATCGTAAGGTCATCTGTCAATCAAGGTAAATTAAACCTCATCACTTAACATTGTTGTGGACGTACCTACTAGCCTTATAAGTTTAGGACCACGTTACTTACCTTTTTAGGGTTCCGTATGTGACAGGTGCCAAACGGAACCCTATTACTAAGCCTCCGCTGTCCGTCCGTCCGTCTGTCTGTCAGCGGACTGTATCTCATGAACCGTAATAGGTAGACAGTTGAAATTTTCATAGATTGAGTATTTCTATTGCTGCTATAACAAAAAATCAATATCTAATACCCTTAAACGAGCAATTCTTGTATATTATATAATCTGAATCTCGGAAACGGCTCCAACGATTTTCATGTCAGGGGGTTTCGGGGGCGATAAATCGATCTAGCTAGGTTTCATTTTTAGAAAATATACCAAAGAAAAAAACCGGTTCCAGTACCCAGATATTATATAATTAATTAACTAAAAAGTACTAAATAAAACTTACGTAATCATAGAACTTTAATATTTTTTTAAAACCTTGAGGCTTATCTTCAAGTTTATTGTAAGAAGGACATTTAGGCCTCAAGCTTTTTAGAAAATATTAAAGTTCTATGGTTACGTAAGTTTTATTTAGTACTTTTTAGTTAATTAAAAGCTTGTTTTTAAAAAGATTTTTACTGACATTTTATTTTTTAGTACTAGGATTTATTTTCTATCACCTTCACTTTTAAAGTACTTGTCAAGATTAATCCAACACAACAGGGCTATCTTGTAAAGTTGAGGAGTTTCAGTGGCCACCTCCCGGCTTCATCATCTGACCCTGGGCTGAACTATAGTTTTTGTCAATACATATCCAATGAGACCAAAAACGATGGTGCTATCTCGTTTGGTTGAGGTTTTCCCATGGCCGCCTTCCGGCTTCATCATCAGACCCTGAACCCCACCTAGTGTCAAAGCACTTGCTAATACATGACCAATGAGTCCAAACACGATGGTGCTATCTTGTTTTACTGAGAAGTTCCAAAGGCCAACTTCCGGCTCCATCATCAGATCAGCTCCATGGTATAATTTTTTCAAAATGTCTTGGTAGTTATATAAGTATGCCAAGTTTCAGCTAAATCGGATGCCAGGAAGTGCTTGAATAATGGATGACAATTGGAGTAACCGGAAACACATACAGAGCAAGCTAATATAAAGCTTGTAAAAATCAATAACCGTGCATTAGTCTCGCAAAATCTCGAAAATGGCTCGACCAATTTAAATTAAAAAAAAATTGTTTTGTTCGACTCAATTCAGGGCCCGGTTTATGAAAAACCCGAAGCAACAGCCGCAAAATCGAAATTGAAGTTTTGACAGGACAGCGTCTGACGGGTCAGCTAGTAAGCAAAATAAAATAAAATAAAAAATAAAACCATAAAAAATCTGTGTTTTTTTGGCGTTTTTAAGAGACCGTACGTCTTCGTGTGTGAGTCCGGGGAAATAAGCCAAGCCAACACCATCTTATTTACTTAGCACAGACACATTTCTATTCCCGATACTGTGGTCGATTTGGTGTTAGGGAATTCTATTATTCGGTAAAACCGTACAACTCTGCTGCGTGTTAGTATCGCGTAAGGAAATTATAAGTTTCATAATTGATTAAACAAATGTTTTTGGATTAAGTTGCACAGTATATACCCACGACGCGGTCCTAGAGGCTTTGTATTATTTTCTTTCGACGTCAAGGCTACCGCAGCTGTCATATTTTCTATAAGCTCATTATTTTAACCTTGCATGTTGTATTTAGTTATAATTAAAGTGACTATTTTGTCTACTTCTAGTATATTAACGGTGATTAATCTGATACCACTACACTACTAACATAAGTGATAATTTTAAATTATGCAAGCAACTTTACCTCAGGTAATTACCTCAAACCATTATTTAAAAAGCATTACAATTTATGAGTAATAATAACATAGCATGTTTAGTAGGTAGTTATGAAATAATCTGGTATCAAAAAGGTTTCCCAAAACCACTTTACTTCAATTACATTATGATAATAAAATATACAGAATATTAAATTAGAAACATTAAAAGCATCTCGTATGGGCAAGCAATAACTATAAGTATATTTCCATTCATCATGAGTCGCTCATGGGCCGTCTAAAGAAAGGGTTTTAAATTGTTTCTCGATGTTAATAAATTTTAAACAGATAAACCTGTACATCTCGAGCTCGCGGCTTAAAAAACGAGTATCGTGAGTATAGAATCCAGACGAAAAAAGTAGTCGTGCAACATTTCACAAGGCACAACGGCCCGCTGCACTCGCATTGTGTGCCTTAACAATATCCACAGGCCCACAGAACACTACACAATAAATACAACACGTCTACGACGTCATTTCAACAAATCAAATACCCTACGCAAACAAACTCAAATCGACAATTCCAGCCAATTTAAATTTTATGCCCTCCCTATAAGCAGGCACGGCGACGGGAATAACATGTTCATATACAGATATAGTCGGACATTTTGAAATAAGTCTATATATATTTATATCAATACAATAACATTCGGTAAATCCTGTATGTACAGGATAAACTTATTGGTCTTCGTGAAATTGCTACGACATGTCACTGTAGCAAATTGGACGGTTCTCCGCGAGATTACGAATGTGAGCATTATATGTCTATAAGTTTTAATTGCGAAGGTATATAAATGCCCCACAAAATAAATTCTTAGTTTGTTGGGTTTATATTCAGTTTTAGAAGGCACCTAACTTTCATCATGATAATTAATTTCCGTACATAACTAATTATAATGTGCTAATCTTAACCTAGGTGTTGTACTTTTTTTGTTGTTTTTGTGGTGAGTATGTATAGAGAGGCTTCAAAATAAATTATTATTTTGATTGTTCACCAGTTGGAGCCCGGGTCACTAGAGTACACGGAGCGCCCGCGGTCCCGCAGGGAGGGGTCGCAAACAGGTTATGACCCCGACAAGTTACTTGTTCGAAGCCTCGAATGTAGCCACATTTAAAAAGCTCCTGCGTCGGTTGAAACAACCCCGGCGAGGTCCTCGATGAGCGGGCCGCGCGGGGGCCGCGCGCTCCGTCTAGCCTGGCCGCAGCCACCGACTGCGATCCTTTCTGTCCCAAACCAGGATAAGATAAAAAATATCTTGACGTTAAGTGTTGATTTCTGTCACACGTACCTGTTTGATTAAACAATTAGCCAGTTCAGTTTGTATTTATACACGTGTGGACACATTTCGCTCCATTTTATACAAATGTAAAAGCTCTATATCGCGGATGACGATCGGCTGGATGAAATTTTATGAAAAATGAATAATGCTTTGCAACAAAGGTATATTTGTTGTTACGCATTATTCACATGTATATGGTCTCGACCCTGTCGAGTATAACAATGCTGCGATTTGTTTAGATACTTTTTTCCACGCATAAGCAAACGAATATATTTCTAATATTACCACATAATACTCCATTGTTCTCCAGTTCGTTGATATTTCTCCAGCATTTCCAACGCTTGGACGCTATTTAAGTGATACACATACCTAACGAAGCATGAATACTATAAAACAATATTACGGTTTGCAATTAAATGTCTGACCATCGTTTTACGAGTACTCGGCTACTTAGCAAGGTTTTACGTACATTGGAATTATTATAATATTTTATTGTCAATGTTCGGTTATTTTTTAAATAACTTGTAATATTTGTTTTGTCATTTACTATTCTTTATCATTACTACCCAATATGTTAGTGTGCTATCTAACCACATTGTGTTGCCAGTAAAAGTGTTCTATATTCAACTTGATCTTATTCGCATTAGAGATCTCTTACTGCGCGATAGTAAACGAGTATTATATAATAGGGCTGGTTTAACTACATATTTCCGTTTATATAACATTAGAAACATTGGTTCAGAATAATCAGAATAATAATGTGGGTAACTTACTTTTGTTAGCTTTGCAAATTATAGAAATTAGGTGTAGTTACTAAATTAGAATGAAGCAAGGCACGTATTTCGGTTTGAAGTAGGTACGTAGTTAATGAATATACATATCTTGATGTAGGGAAGTTACAGGTTTAATATTAATAGATAACAAAGTAGCCATCTAGGCTTAAATAATATTATGTGTGTAATAAACATGTTAAAACCGTATTTACATTTTAAATCTAAGTTATATTAATTTTTTGATCAATTTTGTTTTTTAGTTCACTTAAGTACCACCTTTTTTTTTTTTTTTCTAACAATCCATTTAAGTTTCTATGTGCTGTCAATCGTGTACCTACTTTATTAAGTTTTGGTGACGAAACTCTATGATATAATAAGTACAATATTACCTTAGTCCTTAACTAAGGTACCTATCTAACCATTATATGAGCTCATTTAATTGTTTAGCTTATTTTATTTGACTGTATAAGTCAATTTATTTTCATTTATTGTTGACATAATCTACTCATTACAATGTTTTTATTGTAAGAGTTGTATTGCTATGTGGTAATGTTAATTATTTTTTGCATAAGTACTATTATAGAATCAAGTTTTTCCAACTGAACAGACAGCTGTGCTGCTGGAGAATTTTGTTGCATGCCAGCTAAAGCACTAGGAAGTGGTGAAGGTGCGCGTTTTGGGGTACTGTCTTATGTAATTTTGACCTTCTGCTGACTCTCAGCCTAGTTTGAATAAATGACTTTTGAATTTTGAATTTTAACTCCACTGAATTTTTATGTCCAGCAGTGGACGTAGTTCAGCTGAAATGATGATGATGAAGATTTTTTTTGTAAAATAGCATTCCAACTTGATCATGCTATTTCGCTATCGCCTAAACTCAATCTCAATTAATGATTGACTCATTAATCTAAATCATCATTCATGCATTATGCAAGAATCTTGAGCAGGTCACGATATTCAGTAAGTCCATCTGCAGTTCAGAAGGCACTCTGAATGCCAGAGAAGGCGACGCGACGGTTGGACATTCAAATTTCAAATACTGGCGAGTGGCGCGTACCAACCAAGCGAGCTCTAGAGAAAAATCGTTTTTTTCGAACGCTTGCTTCACTCACTCTGCTCTCCTCTCCTAAGTTAACACCTAACTGACCTAATTGCTGGATGATTTGCTGTGGAATATCGTACTCACCCACATAATTCGAGGATGTAATGTAACAGCTCGAGTTTGAACTTTACTGACTGTGCACTGACGTAAAATGTTACAACTATGAACATAGTAATGGCAATTGTGAGTACCTAAGTACGTTTAGCCAAGCAATATAGTGCGCATGACTTTAAACACGACGATGTACATCAGTGGATCACTCGTCTTATTTATTGGCCTACGAATGTTCACAGTTTGTGACAAGACAAGTGCTCAGCGTCGTCGAGAGGTTACAAAAGCCAATCTTAAAAAAATGCTCCTCGGTGAGCGCTCTCCTTGTACAACCCGATAAGTAAAACAATTAGATATAAATACGTTCAAATTTAGGGTGATGTGATGGGTGACTACGGATTCAATTTAACACTTAGTTGAGGTTTAATTAATCCCTTCTTTGCATAATAATATTACTTTTAACTGCATTTGTAATGGACTGCAGTCAATATCTCAAATAAAGTTAATAAGACCTTTGTTCAATTTCATTATGCAATTGTGCAAGTGTACTGTCTGTTCCCTTGAGTTAGTATTGTGTTTGATAAAAAGTTTTAAAACCTTGAAGCGAGCTTTTGGCTGAAATCACTAATGATATGTGAATTGTTGTACAAAGAGTGTTGTACAGGGAAGCATTTTGGGACCAATTTTATTTTTTCTACCGACTTATCAAGGATTACTTCATAAATATTTCCAGACGATGTTTAATAAACTGTTCTGTAGTTAATGATGATGTATTTCTAAAGTGGTTTTTTAGATAACACTAGCTTTTGCCCGCGACTTCAGCCTATAACCTTCCTCAAGAATTGGGCTATTCAATGCAAAAAAAAATCTAATCCGACTGGTAGTTCCGAAAATTAACCCCCACATAGAAACTTCAAATCATACAAACAAATTTTACCTCTTTATATATTAGTATAAAAATAGATTTTCAGAACTTTCTTTTGGGACAAGCGTGATTGCCAGGATTAAGGGATCAGAATATTATTATTATGCTTTAGTCGGGGAACAGTTGGGTTTTAATAAGTCAGGAACTTTTTGAAAAATTTGACCTTGTATTTTGAATTATAAGTAATGTATATATATTTTTTTTTAATTATATTTTAGAACAACATGAAAGCCTTAGCATGATAATTATTATAAGAGTATTAACTATAGCAAAAATATGTTAAGGAACTCCAGTTCCTTAAATAATTAATTAATTATTTTAACTTATTATGTGATGAAGTTATATTTAAGCGCAAAATTAATAATAAAATAGGTAACTCAAGTGGGGTAATAAATTCAAACTGGATAGGTTTAAGTATAACAATAACTCGTAAAGTAATAAACGAAATTTCATTTCTTTTATTATTTATTTATACTTCAAGCACAAAGATGTACAGAGGCGGACTTAATGCCATAGGCATAGGCATATAGGCATTTCTTTTCATAATTATGTAAATGTAAACTGAGCAAAACTGTAATTATCTTTTCTTACGATTGCCTGTGTTTCATCGGGAAAACCCCACAACAATCTTAACGACTACATTTGTGTAAATTGTGGGGTTATTTACAGTCTGTGTGTGTAAAATTCCATAGCGAGAGAAGAGGGTGCCATGTTTATAGCTGTTAAGAAATGAAACCATACAGTATCCACGGCGTGAACACACTGCACACTATAGCACGCCATCTGGTGGCCATCAACCATTCCACAAAAAATAAACGTTGAGTAAAAATAAATAAACGCCGTAGGTATCATAAATAGACAGAGTTGTTGAATTTAAACAATATCTATATTTTGATTTATTACATTTATGGGCATGATAGACAGGAATATGTGCTTTGATAAAACGATAGATGTGCTCTACCAGGCAGTTCAATAAAAACATAATTGTCGATTCATGTCTTTATTGAAAACAAACTTTGCATTTTGAATGGGTTAAAAGATTTAATAACCATCAATTTATTCAATCTCGAGCAAGGTGTTAAATAATTCATGAACAAGAGGTTTCTACCTAGATATATCTGAACTATAGAATTCTGTATTGAATCTTGAATGTAGGTTGTAATAAAATCTAATTTGAAACTCAATAGTATAAAAATTCATATTAAATTATTTCAGTTGACCACGCAGTAAAAGTTAATTCGATGCTGACTCGTATAAACATTGTTTAGTCTCAGCGTCGTGTATACAAAAATGAAAATAAAAAGAGACTAAAAATTGTAGAACCGGTCCCGGGTATCGTGGCTCGGAGAGCGTCGGAGGACTGACCTCACTTGGCCTTGACAGCTGCGCTCACTCCGTCCAACGTGAGCCTCTCGGCTGATTCAACCACTAATAACTTCACTATAACATTATAATGCTCTCGATGCAACTATGCGTTACATTATATTACACGCGCTCACATCCTCATACACGCTCGCGACTGAGCAGTCAACCTCTCGTCTAAACATGATTTGTTGCTGTTCATTTGTCTTCGCGATAAACTATGGTGTTGTATTGTACTGTGGCGACTGTGCCGAGGTACTAGCTCTTATAAGTCTTTTATCTGACTTGCTGGGGCACGTTTTGTTGTTAATGTTTACCATCACGTAAATACATAATTTTGTACCTGTGTTTACATTTTACAGCAGTAAAATAAACCATGGAAAAACAAATAATACAAAAAATGGCCTACTTAAATTTAAATACTATGTTTAAAAAATGACAGATTTTTTAAAGTCCTGAAGTCAGTAGGAAGCCTTATGATTTGTTGTATTGGTAAGAACATCTGCACATACACAAAAAACCTTAACGTTTATTCAAATTGAACTTAAGACCCAAATCTGATAAAATCTTAAAACATTTGCTTATCTCATCTATAGCTGTCGGTCGACCTTTTCATTTTAGCTGTTAACCATAATAGTTCACAATCTAAAACAAGAACCTTACATAGATAAGAAATATTTTAAAAATTGTTTAGCACTTAGTAAATTAAGCTCAGGAAAATTATTTACCTGACTTGGCTCCGACAAACATGGGCTAACTATGTATAATGTACAACTTACTCAATTACTTGATAGTGTAACAAAATTATTGAATACAACTGAGCGAAGGCATATATTACGCTAGCGAATAATATGCAGAACGATCAGTCTTTATTAAAGCCAAGGAACTACACATAGACACTAATGCGTGCTCGACACGCACTTAGCAATTTTCTTAAATTGTTGTCAGTTGTAGTACCTACCTACGAGTACAAAAGGACCTAGCTAGATAGGAGCGAGCCATTGGTTAATGATGTTTATTATGAAATAAGTTAAGAATCGTATATAATTAAAATATTTTATAAAATAAAATAAATATAATTAAAATATTTTATAAAATAAAATTAAAATAATATTTTCCGATGTGCTTTAGCTTTGTTTATATTTTTAACCGACTTCCGAAAAAGGAGGAGGTAATCAATTCGGTTGTATTGTTTTTTTAATGTTTGTTAATTCGTCATTTACGAACCGATTTGGAAAATTCTTTTTGAAGTGAAAACTTCTTTAGCGGCGTTGTGCATTTTTTTGGCGAGGGGTAAAAAATGTTAAACTCGCGTCACGACACGTGACCTGATCGAAAATTCGTAAGACACAGAGTAGAAATAGCGCACTCTGTTTTATTTTTTTTTGATTTTTTTGATGGAGCTACAGCTTTCGTTCTTGTATTGACAGCAAGCCACATAAATTCCTGACGTTTTCGTTAGATGGCATTACGTTGTATCAAAAAGTTACTTATTTTATTTGAAAGGATATACTTCCCGATTGGTCCCATTTTATCAAAATTCAGTTCTGATGATGGAATCTATGAGAAACTGAGGGAACTCCTCAAATATTGTAGGCATACACCATAGCGATTTTGGTATTTTCAGCAATAAATTAAGCATTTGCATTCAGAAAATATCATTTGGTGAAGTGGAACTGATGAAAAATACCACAGATGGCCACCGAAACTCCTCAATGATAAGTATTTCACGGGTGGCGCTATTCATGAACCGATCAGGAAAAAATATTTTCTTATTTGAAAGGATATACTTCCAGAATGGTCACATTTTTATAAAAATTCAGTTCTGATGATGGAATTCATGGGGAATTGAGGGATACACATACCGATTTTGGTATTTTCTGCAACAAATTAAACATTTGTTTTCAGACAATATAATTTTCAGTGAAGTGGAACTGATGAAGAAGACCACAGATGGCCACTGGAACTACTCATCATCATCATCATCATCAGCCTATTAATGTTCCCACTGCTGGGAACCTCTGGGCCTCTCTGTGAGAGGGAGTGGGCCGTAATCTACCACGCGGGCCCAGTGCGGGTTGGTAGATGTCACATGTCTTCGAATTTTTGGTTCTAAGACATGCCGGTTTCCTCACGATGTTTTCCTTCACCGTTCTGAGAGCAGTGGTGATGAAATTATTTATACAAAGTAAAGCGCCTGCTTGGGTTCGAACCCACGACCTACAACTCGTAAGTCGGGGCCGTTACCACTGGGCCACCACTGCTCTCACTCCCAGGGTACCCTGTAATTTATGGACTTTGACCGCCCAGCTTAATATATGTAAGGAAAGGTTTGTTGGTGATTAGGTAAGTTGGTGACATATTTTTTTGACACTCTCATGAGACAACGCAAGTGGCTTCACTCACGAGACAGCGCAAGCGGGTTCACTCACAACTCACGAGCAAACGGCTAGCGCTGTCTCATGACTGTTCGCGTGCCGGTGATTTTAAATGATTTTCCAAAAAGAAATGTCACCTACTTACCTAAATCACCAACAAACCTTTCCTTACCTATAGAGTACTGACTAAAACCCACTCGTGTTCCTTCAGTTGCCTGTACGTTACCAGGGGCCACGGTTACCCTTTAGGACTTTCCCGCAACCCCGGCAGGCATCGGCCCTAGCGGACCCCGTCAGTTGTGCTGACATCTCATTTAATTGAGAGTCAGCACAACTGGCTTGAAAGTGTTTTCAAGCCAGTTTTGAAAGATGTATGCACCATCTTTATAAGACCTAGATAAGTTTATACCACGTTTTCTAAACCAAATGAGTAAGATCTTTCATACAAACTGTCTTTTTCACCCACAAAGGGGTTAAAATCACAGTCACCGTCGGTGGCAAAAACGATAAAAACTTTTTACAAAAAAAAAGAACAACCGACTTCCAAAAAAGACACTACAAAGTCAAAAATAACTTTAATTTCGGAAGTCGGTGCATTTGGTTTTGAACTTTCGTTTTTTGCCACCGACTTCCGAAATTAAAGTTATTTTTGACTTTGTAGTGTCTTTTTTGGAAGTCGGTTGTTCTTTTTTTTTGTTAAAAGTTTTTATTTTGCACTTTTTAGTTGTGGTACCTACCCCATACAAATTCGAATACCACTAACCTGCTAAAATAACAGTGATTGGAAGTTATCCTTATATCATCCATATAAACTAAGTGGGAAAAATACGTATTATTGAAGCTAACTCAAAAACTATCCAAGTAAAGTTAATAAAATTAATATGGGACCACCTCGGGAGCATACCCTTTCAAACAAAAAAACAATTTTCAAAATCGGTTCATAATTGACGGAGAAATCGCGTAACAAACATACAAAAAAAAAAAAAAAAAAACATACAGACGAATTGAGAACCTCCTCCTTTTGGAAGTCGGTTAAAAATACAGAACCATATAGTATACAATGTAAGATGGTTGAAGCCGTGATATAGTTATATCCCTAGGGATATAGTTATGAACCGCTTTCATATATAACTATATGACGGTATATTTTACTATATAGTTAAAATATTTTCTTTTTTGCTACCGACTTCCGAAAATAAAGTTATTTTTCACTCTCTCTCTTTGTTTGGAATTCGATGGTTTTTGTTTTGTAAAAAAGTTATAGGTATAAGTGTTTTTTTGGAAGACGGTTGTTTTTTTTTGTAAAATTGATTTTAAGTATGAATGTGCGAGATGGAGTGAGTTACATAGATAGATAGAATACTCTTTATTATGTACACCATAAAAATGTGTGTTATATGTATTATGTTATCGGCAATCTGTATAATTCGGTATTCTGTTGAATACCGAGACATTCTATAGAATGCCTATAACGTTCAGGCAAAGTATGAAATTAATATAATTTATTCCATACTATACCTTTGAATTTTGAAATTTTGAACATTCGGTATTTCTATACAAGGTGTTTTTTTTATATCCCGTAACTCTAGGATCTAGGGAGACCATGTCAAAGAATCAACTAGCATATTTTTTTATTTTTTTTTATCATAATTTACCACTATACTCTCGATGTGTGTGTGTGTATCTAAGTTTCATTGATAAGTACGAGTAAATCATTTTCATTCAAACCAATTATTCATATTTAAACCTAAGAAAATGCGACTTTCAAATATTTTCTTTTTAAGAACCAAAATAGTCTGAAGTAAGTAATATTTCATTTATGGGTTTTTTACATAATCGTGAATTGTCGAATTAATTGAATTAAAAAAATACGCTAGTTGATTCTTTGATATCGTCTCATTCATATCCTAGAGTTATGGGATATAAAAAAAAAAACACTGTACAATACCGAATGTTCAATCGGCAATATGTGGTATATAAAGTAGTAGATTGTTATACAAGGGTCGAAAAGTTCTATTTTTATCATTCATTCCCGCCCTAGGGAGGGAAGCAATTACTATGAGTCTTTCCCGCCCTAGAGAGGGAAGTAGCGTTTTCCACCCGCTACTCGGATCAAACAAACACTACTTTCCGAGCATGAGAACTGAAAAAGAAAATTCTATGTACCTACATCAAAATGTCATAATAGTTTTCATGTAACAACAACTAAATAGCTAGATACCATTTTTATTTGAATACTAGCTTCTGCCCGCGGCTTCGCCCGCGTGGATGTCGGAAATTATCCCACAGGAACGTGTAACATGTCCTAAATCAGCGGGATAATTGCGTAGCACTTACAATAGCAATGGGTTTCATTTTGACAGTTCAACAATTAATTGCGTTATTTACGTTATTTGTCGAACCTCAATATCGCAGGTCATTCTTATCGTTTTAACTTTTAAACTATTTGTCCAAATTACTTAGTGTAAAAGACAAACTTTATCTACATTAAATACCAAAAGAGATGAAGGTATTTATTTTGATAAGAATTAACTAAATACTCTAAAATATGCAATGTAAAAAAATTATTCAATTTAACTGTATTTATTGCTCACTATTTTGGTTATAAAGTCTTCCACATAAAAGGTAGATATATGCTGCCGCGGACTTTTATTTAGGACTCTTTAAGACAAACAATCCCACAATACATTTTCTTCATGTAACTCTAACGGTTTAGACAGCGCACGGACCATACGGTGGAGGTCTGCCCGGCTTGGGTGGACCACCGCCGTGTCCTCGTGGAGGCGATCGGCGGCGGTGACCTCTCGCGTACGGCCCTGGTTCAGGCCATGGTGCGGAGCGAGAGGGCATGGCAAGCCGTCACCTCCTTCTGCAAAGCAGTAATGCTCGCGAAGGAGAAGGTGGAGCGCGCGAGGGAGTGGCAAAGGCCGCGCCCTACCAGCCCTAGCCGCCGCCGCCGTAGGAGACGTCCCGGGCGTCGGGAATTGATAGACGATTTCCGGCCACCGTAAGCGCGGGCCTGCGGACGGAGAGCAACGGGCGCCTCGCCGTCCGATAAGGACCAGGCCCGGGTCGACGGCGCATCGTGTTCCACGCGCGCCTCAAAGAGATATCAGCAAAACTGACGGAGTCCGCTAGGGCCGATGCCTGCCGGGGTTGCGGGTAGTCCCAAGGGGAAACCGTGGCCTCTGGCAAGGCAAAGGAAGGAACACGGGTGGGTTTTAGTCAGTAAGAGTCTGACACGCCCTTCCGCTCCGCCCAGAGCGTGAGAAGTCATTGGATGATTAACCACCCAAAAAAAAAAAAGGCAGCGCACGCAAAGATAGATCTCAGAGGGCAGGAATTTTTCCGACTTACTTGATACTTATCGTTATATTATGGCCAAATCACATAAAATCTTTATAAAGTGTAGCCTATGTGTTATTCTAATGTAAAACCTACATTATTGTAAAGTTTCATCAAAATCCGTTCAGTAGTTTTTGTGTGAAAAAGTAACAAACATCCATCCATCCATCCATCCATCCATCCTCACAAACTTTCACATTTATTATATTAGTAGGATTAATGTAGGGCAGTGTTTTTCAACCTTTTTCATGACTCGACCCCCTTAGTATGAAAACATTTTTCGCGACCTCGACCATTCGAGAACGATTTGAACTCAGTCGAGATTCCCGCTGAGTCGAAGTTTCTGCAGCACGAAACCTAGCCTGATGTTCCCGAGTTGCAGTGAGCCTTGCCTCACGACCTTCCTCAGATTCCTGTGATCGAACTAATTTCATCCTTTTAGCATTTCTGCTACATTGGGAGAGGTTGGATCTTCTTCGAGGCATTCTTACAATAAAATAGTACTTACTACTTAACACACAGTTATTTAGTAAACACGTACTATCGTAAACAATTATTATATATTATAAATACTTACAGATTATTACCTATACAGTCTAAAATTATCACAGTTTAAGTAATAAGTGTTAAGACGTGTAAACCAAACGTACTAACTTTATAAAACAAAAGAATTGCTAGAAAAATTAATTACTAACCTGAGCTAATAAACTTATACTTAATAAAGAAAATCAAGAAAAGAAATGCCTAACCTATACCAAATACTTATAATATTTAAATACAAACCCTAAATAAAAATTAAGATAAGTATAAGTACCGAAAATCAAGGAAAGAAATGCCTAACCTATAACAAATGTTCCCGTTATTCTTTAAATTGACATAACTTTTTTATTTATGAACCGATTGACATGAAATAAACACTAAATGTTAAGTGAAGCTTACTACAATATATTAGTGAAAACCGCATCTAAATCGAATAAGCCGTTTCTGATATTAGCGTGCACAAACACACAGACAAACAGACAAACCGACAAACAGACAAACAGACAAACAGACAAACAGACAAAAAAATAATTAATTACAATTTTGGGTTCAGCATCGATATAATAACAACCCCTGCTACTTTTTTTTCATATATTTCCATTGTACAGACACCACTTTTTTACAATTTTATTATATGTATAGATTTATGTTCAGTACAAAGTTTACTACCTCCCACCAAGTGTTCAGTACAAGTTTACCATTAAAAACAAAGTTCCTTTTGTTACCTTAAATTTTATTATTTTCTAATGTTAAGCGTAAATAAATTAATACTTAAGCGTTCAGAGATGTTTCTTATCATTATTTTCATAAATGAATATTATTTTGTTAAATAATGTTCTTTTTAGTATAGTTGATTATTAGTTAGCAAAAGATGTTTTATTTCTCCTTCATTTTATAAAATCTAATCTTCTAATGGCATTCTATACAATACCGAGGGATTGCATACATTGACTAGGCAGGGTATATAATGATAAACGATAGATAAAATATTGAATACAATGCCTAGACGAGCTCGGCATTGTATAGAATCACTAGGTATTCTATACAATGCCTGAATTACATGCTTTGTCGGTAACATATAAATTATCTTTAAAGTTCTTGTTGGGCTGGGTAAAATAACGTTCAACTTTACAAAAACCTTAAACGAAAACGAGTTTATATGGTTAAAATTTAAAGAATGTTTGAATCAATAAAATTCATAGTTCATACAAACAAATGTAGCTATTGACATAAGTGGCTTGGCAATACTTGGCATAACATCATATCGACGGGACAATGGGCATTCCAGCGCGGGCGGGCGAGGGGGCTGACGGCGGCCGGGGCGCGGGGCGGGATCGACGTGTCCCGTCCTATCCTATTGTGCAAGTCGACGTTTCCCGGACACCAACTTATTAATTAAGTACATAATGTTAATAACAACAATATCTGCCTTGCTTTATGTCTTGTCGTTACTCAGTGAGGGTGATGCAGGTTAAATTCGTAGCGTAGACTACCCCTAACGTAGTCTGTACTTAACTAATAAGGGTTTTAAACCGAGATGACTGGTTTAATAGCTAAATAATTTATTATAATTAATTTAATATAAGGTTCCTAGTAGTTCCAAGCCATGAAAACACTTTTCCGAACCAGCCTTCAATTCTGGTGACGATACAGCCAATATTTTCACGTAAACTTTCTATAGACAATTTTTTAATCTGTTTTTGAATTCGGTCCGTTGATGACGGGATCCCAGCGCAGCTCGCAGGTTTCTTGAGAAACTCGTTCAGCGATGTTGGGAACGCGCCCAACTCGTAATAATATGTAGGTAAGTGGGTATTCAACTAGATTGAGTGCGGGCGGTTCATTAGCAAGCAAATTGTCTTTTAAATTCCTATTAGAAATCTATTGAAGGTAAACAAAGATGTAGTAACAGTTGCGGGCATGCAAGTTGTTGAGCACATGTTTTTAAGTTGTAACTTGTAACTTACCTTGATTTAACGATAATTTTGGGAATGTCCATCATCGTTTCGCATCATTGTTTTAGTAGTATCGAAGACCAATGTGTTTTAACAAAAACCTCTCCTATTCTAAGTAAGGCTACCATTTAAAAACGCTTCTTTATTATTCAACAATCAATCAAAATTCAATTTACTTGCTCAGGTTTTAAACGTTAAAGGTAGGTCAATGAACATAATAATATCTTTATAACTTACTTAAAATTAACCAGTCCCAAGTCATAAAGCGTACATAAGTAAGTTTGTTCAAACTTAAGAACCGGTCCGTAAGAGAAATTGTTAACTGTACTTGATGACTTCGTAACTAAACACATATTACGGAATATTGTATAAAGATTATATAGCTCGTTGTTTTGTTGAAATATTCCTTTCATACTTCTCCTTTAATGTATATGAGAAGATCTCAAAGAGATTATTTCAGCTCGGACACAATCTTACATCTTTAATGACATAATTTTCCTTTTCCACAAGAGTGTAACATTATATGACATTTATCGACGTTTATCTATTTGTAAAGACGTGTTGTTTATTAATAGTTTATATATACTTAGCTTGCAGTAAGATTATATGTACGTAATAATGCAGACTAGTGATTTAGTACAGGTTTTGCTCGCGAGGATCTATATTTCTTAGTTCGCATCGAGGGAAGACGTTATGACTGAAACTTAAATCGGTAGAATAGTGTTTCACTATTTTCGTTTTGAGTAACAATTTTTTTACTCGACATTCGGAATTGAGTTGGTTTATGTAATACTGGAGACCTTGTGTTTATTAATTTAAAACTTAAATTTCGTAAGTGATCTTGTATAATGGTGATTTTTTACATGCAAATAACTTTATTTATTATCTACTTTTATATTTATCGACTCAGTACTGAAGAGTAGGGTTTGATAGGGAGAGTGGTTGCACCATCATCCAATTTACTAATAATAAATAATAAATGTGGATGTAGTTGTAACTTCGTACTAGTCCGTGCCTACCGGCTATGAGTGTATAACTGATGTCAGTAAGTGTGTCCTATCACCATAACAGGTATTATAACTAAACAAGACATACCGTCTTATGAGAACCTACTATATTCTCAAAATTATGTTGGCAACATAAGCTTAAATTACCTAAGGAATAAGTTCTGAGTCGTTTTATATTAATATTTCATGAATCTCCAAGGTTTCCCTGTTCTCTTTGCAAAAGTAGGTTTACTCACACTAGGGAAAATCCAATTCGCTGTGTCGTGCACACGCTCGCACACAGGCGCGCGTGACTTGAGGGAAAAATAAAATTTCTCGCTAAGTTTATAATGGGAAAACTTTGAGAACCACTTAATTATGTTAATGTTTGAAACAAAATTTTAGAAGAGACGTTTAAACACGACAATGATTTAATTTAAAAATAGTAATGTAAGTAGGTATTGATAATAATAGGTAGATATATGTACATCATTCAGTTTTGCTTTCTATGGAGATGAACAATATCAAAGTAGGCACGTATTTGGCCACGTAGGTGTCTTTTAATATTATCTTATTCCAACCGGTTGTTCCATTTCAAAGGCCTATTGGCCATGAAGGTTTGGCGGAGTTAATTGATGTTATAGTTATCATTTAAGTATCTGAGGCATTTTTGTCAGGATTCACACTTTAGTGACACTCATAATCTTGATATAATTCTTTCCAACGATATATAATTACAATTAGGCATGCCATAATCATAGTGCATCTAACGTAAGTTGTTATTATATCTAACTCACATAAAATACAAACACATCATGCTAAAGTAACATTGCACAGCTTTAATTGCATTTTAGTGTAGGTGGGAAATTAATATCTCGAACTAATCAAAGTTTAGTCGGTGTTTCCGAAGCACGAGCCGTGTCTAAGTATCTAGTTTGTTTTCTTATTTCTAGCTGCCTATTACGTATCCTTTTGTTTTTGTGGAGACTGCTTACATTAGAGTTTCTGGTTGTTTTGCATGCGTATACCTACTTCTTTTTATGAATAGTACATTTTTTTAGTACTAACTATTCATGTTGAAAATATTCCAGCATAAAGTTCACATCTCTCTGCAATCACAGTGTATGCATTCCTATACATATCCTTTTGAATAAAAACACACGAGGACGATGGCTCATTAAGACCCACGTTAGGGGTAGCTAAACCACATATGTTTTAAAAGGAAAAAATCATGAACCTCATTTTCATTTTAATGAAAATATCATTTCCTTCCAAGGAGGTATATCCAAAGTTTACATCCGTCATTTTGCATGGGCCAACGGTCGAGTGGCGGTGGCAGGGGTGCTGGGGGGTCGGCGCGGCGGGTGGAGCGGTGCCACCCCGCGAGCACCCCCCGCCCCCTCCGCGGGATCGATACGTCATTTGAGCTGGTCGCCATGGAGACCGCGAACGGAGCGGGGCGGCGCCGCGGCTTCGGATGGTGGGTGCACGGCGCTCCGCGGAGCCGCGAGCCCTCGCCAAATGAAAAAATAGATACAACCTTATTTGGGACAAATCCCTCTATAAAAATTGCCATTTTGAAGATTTCTTCAAATTATATCTCGTATTTGTATTATTTCATCTGGAGAGTATTAGTATTCTTGAAGAAGACTCTTTGCTTAGTCGTTCTCGTAGAGTAAAGTTTATGTTAATGTAAAGTTATTAAAACTTACTTAAAGACAGCCAGTCGACTCGTAATGAATTCCTTCGATGAAATGTTCTCTAATATGTATAGTTTTGATAGAGATAACGAGAAGTACATTTGTGCAAGGTTTTTGGAGCTAATAATAATATGTATTTTTAACCGTTTAATTGAGTTCAATTAGCATTAGTTATTTGAATGTTTTTTTTTCCTTAATAACTATTTCATTTGGAGCCACCCATAATATGGGCGACATTTATAGCTCTACATAAGACGTGGTAGACATTACAGTCTGCAATGTTTTTTTAAGTTGTGTCATTGCCCTGTGGAAATATCTACGTCAGAGGGTAGTTGAAATAAGTAAGTAGTCGTAGTTTTGCGTCATTTATGATTTTGTATTTCCTAGGCCCTTGACTGTCTTTTGGAGAATTTTGAATGACAATTTTTGTCTTTATATGAAGATGACTACTAGAAGTTTGTTGTGTTCTGCACCTTAGTTTTATTATAGAATATTGCATCTACTTTTTCTCTTATATTGTGAAGAATTTCGTATATGTAATTGATGGCTATATTCTCGTAAATTAAAACGGTTCGAGTATAAGTCGTGTTATCACGTTATTCGGGTTAAACCTTAGGACGGACACGTCCTGAGCGTCAGAGGTTGGGGATACAAATATATTACGGGTACTATTCCTGTTGCCTTATATTGAATAGGTTGTAAACTTGTTTGTTTTGGGTTTTTAAATAGATAAGTAGTTTGTGGTATCTTGTAAAGAAGAAATATAAGTAGGATATTCATAATGGGGAGGTGGTTTTAGGCAGACTAGACAGTCTTATTACTTTGTGCCGTAAAAGTCGATCGAAGGTTGGTGGATCATCAACGTTCTTCTTTATGAATATAGTATTAAATCAGCGGTAGTATGATTATAATTTTGTGTATTTGATAGGGTTTTAATAGATGTTTTAAAACCAAATGAAGGCAATTCTTCTGAGGCGGGTTTGTTAGTATTTTAACAATCTTTGGATGAGTTCGGCTGTTAATTATGTTTGGCACGTAGGGATAAACCCAATCTTTGTTTGTATTAAGCTTCTTCAGAAAAGGCGATTAGTTAAAGGCTCGTTTTGCTGCTGTTTTAGAATAATCATTATGATATATCACTTAAATCTTTAGGATTCTTGGTTTACATAATTATTATAAATAATAATTCTTTACTTTTAAAATTATAAATATTTTAATGTTTTTTTTTGCTTAGTTACATTATTGTAGCGTCTTTAACTTATAAATAAAACATAAGTTGATATTTAAAGCTCACTGAAAGATTAGACACAAGCAGATAAAAGCCCGTTCCACGGTACTAAGTTATCAATACGTAATGAGGGAATACAAAGCGAGGGAGAACACTGAATCCGAAGTTGGTTATTTTTCCTTCATGTAAACATTTTATGTGTATATTCCCTTCGTTACTATTAAATGTTGGTTGAATGTATATTTTTTGCGTGCTTGTGTAAATAAATGTATGTTGGCAGACACTTGCTAAAAAGTAAAGACATTAAATCGAGGCAATAATGCCATTTAATTGTTCATATGCAGAGCTAAGACCTCTTCTCAAATACGGGTATAGAATCTAAGAAGGAAATGTCTGGAAAAACTGATGGGTACTGTTTGAGAAAGCTGTTTACCTACAATAAACCAGATGTGCATGACTAGAAGTGTGCAGTTACGAAATAATTATTCTTCAGCATTAGTAACCGTTGCTTATACTTTCTGAAGATTACCAATATACGTTTATTTATTAAACTCATCAAATAAAAGAAAGCCATGGAACGGAATAGTCTAATAAAACATTGAAATCTTTTAAACTGTACGTCCCGACATCTACTTATCATTGTACAATACAATCTACAAATATACAAACTTTCAAATACGTGTATTTGCTTATACAAACAAGAAAGTTAGCGAACAATATAAAAGTAATGGGATAGAGTGAGAAGGCAGAACCAGGAGGGCGGTTGTGCAAGAGAGATGGAGTTATTCAAATTGAGGGTACATATTTCTACATAGGTAACAAATAGCTTGTTGAGAAAAATATGGATATTCCATTTGCGGACTTCCAGTCTCCAGTTACGAATTATAAATAAAATAACCTACATTTTATTTATGAGATTAGTGCTAGTGGCGTTAAGCCCTTTCTTACGTGGTGTTTAAAACAAACGCCTTGGTGAGTGTGTGTGGTACATCGCCGTTGAATCCTACTAAATTCTTTACAAACAGACGTCTGATGATGGCATACAATTGGTTTTAGTGCCTATTATAGACAGTAAATAGTTTCTTCGATTCAACGTTAAGCATCACATTAATGCGGTTCGGAATAATAAGCTAATAACACGCGGTATGAGCCCTCCCACTGACAACGTCTATAAAGAAAATATTTATCCATCTACTTTATAAGGCTTTACTTGTACTGAGTTGTACTTAATCGATTCTATTTGCTACAACGTTGTGGACAAGTTTATTAATTTCGTTGTTTAACTTTATCGAGCAGTACCGATTATTTATGACCTAGTTAATTGTGAAATACTAGAAAATAACTTACTTATGGGTTTCCTCCATATAAGTTTAGCCATACATTTTTCAAAACATAATATTTAATAAAAATAATAAATAATATTTAGGTACTTGTTCACAGACATGGATAATGTAAGAATATTACGATGTTAACTAAGTGCACACTGCACATCTGTTAGTAAATATTGTATAATAAAATGTGGTCACATCTAAGCTGGTAGCGCGGTATTTCCACGTTATGATTATTGAACAAAAAGTAGAAAAGTTGAAGAGAGTTGCAGGAGCAACTTCAAGAACAGGTATTTACACTGTTTGAATATGTAGGTTGTGCAGGTAGTTTGAAATTATTTTCTATAAATTTTGTCAAAGGAAAATATAATTTAATCTGTGTTTTGATTGTAAAATGTAAATTGGATTGAAAGAATGTACAGTTCAAACAATGAATAGGAAGGAATGAATGTGTTGCCGTATTTCCAATTTCTCCCTTATTTGCTGCAGGAGAATCGACTTTATTGATATGCCTTTTGTAACTACCTATAAGATGCTTACGAATCGTGGAATTATGTGGGTTTCTAGTATGAGCCGTTGGCAAATGGTAGCTAAAGTTTGAGTAAATGTGTAACATCATAATTACCACGTAACCGTTTTACGAGTGTGATTTGCCTGCGTTGACCGTTGCATCAAGCAATCGTTTAGTATCTTTTTATTAGCACTAGACACTGATGCCGTGTTGTAGCATTTTGAGAAAACATGATCTCATGATGTACTTAATTATAACTACTACCGTCATTTATATCACACGTACAATATTTATAGTATTGACAATGCCGTAATTTAATTACTCCAATTGTTTCAATTAGGTACTCATAGATTGACTACATCGTTCCAGCACTTGGTGTTATTAATTTAAACCAATTTGCCTTGAATATTTCAAAACTAAATTGTCTACCTTTTTTTACTTAGATAATTAATTAAATAATTAAAAAATAAAAGCCGGCAGCAGGCTGCTCTTTATAGTTAAGTAGATTTTGTAAGGTGTTGAGCGCCACCTACCGGCCAATTTGTGTGTTAACATTTGGAGAGGAATCTACGCAGATGGTGCAGCCATCTATGTTTATGATGCTTCATTGTTAAGAATATTTCATAGCTCATTCCACTGGGTAGGTAAATATCTCTCTTGGGTTTTTACAAAGAACCCTTGCAACTCTCCGTGCGATGGTTATAGCTTCGGAAGTAAGAAATAGTCAACACGGGTATCCGTGTTTTCTCACATCTGGATTAATGGTTTAATGGACAAATATGAGTATTGCGGCGTGGTAGTAAAACATAGAATTTAGTGAGATTGACGGACCCTCTTGGGCGGATAAAGAAATACAAATACAGAAAGTTACTGCTAGAATTGTTTGGAAGGACATTTTATTCACACAATACTAGAACTCAGACTTCAATTTGAGTTCCACTCTGTTGATCACAACACAAACAAGGGTTGTCATCACATATTATCCCTGACAGTCATATTCACTGTAAACCTTTCTAGGTGAAGGTGATTGAGATTATGATAATTTTATTAATTGTACAGATTTGCTACGCAGCTTTACGAGTAAACGCAGTCATAAAACATTGTCATTGTCAAATTTAAAATGTTTATTTGTTGGTAAATACCGATACAATAACTAATTCTGTATGGAACACAAAAAAAAAAAATTAAAGCAATTAGCTTTTATTAATAAATATATTTTTTATTCAGTAGTGCACATACATTTTATACATTTAAGTTGGTGCCAGCATAAGCACATTAGAGTTTTACCATGCACCAAAATCATTGACAATATAATTTAGAGAATATAAACAACTTTGGGATTTTTCGTTCTATTAGGGCCGCGATCAGGATTTACCGGTTTAGGTATTTGGTAATTAATTGTGTTATGGTTATAAGGCTACCTGTCCACTGGAGCGGATAGGAGAAGAGAGGAGCGGAGATGTGCCAATATTAACCAATAGAATCTTGACTCCGCCCCTGAGTTTAGATTTGATTGGTTAATAATGGCACATCTCCGCTCCTCTCCTTTCCTCTCCACTCCAGTGGACAGGCAGCCTAATGGAGTGTATGCTGTGTTTTTAATAATAATTATTTATTGCCATTAGCGATTTTGAATTTTGCGATAAACAAAAAGAATATATTTTATAAGTTATTTTTGCTATCGACACGCCAAGAAGAGGATTGGCATAAAATCTTTATAATTTTTTCTTTAAGTCGGGCGCGTAGACTAAAGTTTTGCAACGTACAAATTGTGAACTAATAAGTGTGCTCATTGTTGAAGAGCCTGATAAATAAATAAATAAATAAATAAACTCGGAATCAAAAATATTGACAAAACAAGGCTGACTTCATTCGCCTGCAGCGACGGTCGGGTCGCAGCGGCCCCTTACTAACTCGTTTGAGTGCACGCACATGGCTATTGCTCTATCAATACTAGCAGGCGAACTACAAATGCAATACTTCTCATTTCTTTTCGTTGGCTATTTACTATGTGAACTTAAATTGTAATAATCCTTATATTACTATAACTACTTTCCTTAAAGCGTTTACAGTAAAAGAAAGGTGTCTTTAATTATAATTTCCCCTACAACTACAAAATGAATATACACCTACAAATGTTTTCAATATATTATATTTCAATTATTATATTATGCTGCAAATATTTACAAATACTTCCTTTTTTAGGCTAGCCCCGCAGCTGAAATAAAAATAAATGGTAACGATAAAGTAGAACATAATTAAAAGTAAAATTATACTCATTAGATGTTCGTCTGTAAGATCAAAATAAAATAGTTGTGCATTTTTTTATGTCTGCAGTGATCTAGTGAAGTCGTAGGCACGTAGAAGCAATTTGTAGACGATCCGAAAACCTTTTGTATACTCCACAAAAACACTACTATAGCCCTATGAATACAATACAAAAACTTCATAAAAACGCTACGAAATCGCTATGCCGAAGCTACGAAGACGCTACGAATACAACTCGTAGACGCTAGAAACCGCTACGAATACGCTACGCTGCTACGAAGACTTTTGCTTTATAAACGTTTGAAGTAAGAACGAAAACATTAAAATGATTAGGAACTGCTACTAATACGCTGCGCAGTTACGAAGATTCTACGCACCTACTTCGTAAACGTTATGGAAACGCTTCGTAATCGCTACGAAACCGCTACGCCATAGCTACGAAGACGCTACGCACACAGTTCGTAGACGCTACGAAACCGCTATGCAGCTACGAAGAAAATGCGCCCCTTCTATAGACGGGGCTCGGGCGTTACGAAAAGGCTACGCTGAAGTTACAAAGATATTACACATTTCGTAGACGATGCGAATGCACAACGCAGCTACGAAGGCGCAACACATCCATTACGTGAACGCTACAAAATCGCTACCCACACTGTTCATCGACGCTACGTCGAAGCTACGAAGGCTCTACGCACACACTTCATAGACGCTTCGAAACCGTTACAAAAACAATACTAAGTCGCTACGAAAACTCTACGCTGACGCTATAAATAAATTAAACAGATAAGTTTACATGATTCCCATCTCCATAAATATTTCTTAGCCTTTCCACCGTGATATAATATTCCAGCTGTTTCTACGTATATGCAAAACACTATCTTTACTACTTTTTGTAAAATTTAGATATTTATAATTTTATCTTATGGCTACTACACACGCGGCAGCCGGCACTGCCGGCGGCCATGCCGCCGGCCTGGCCGACGGGCGCGCCCGGCATTGCCACACAAACAAACGCAAAGGAAATGAAAGCGCAAAAGCTGGAGGCACGTGCCGCGCGGCAAAAGCCGGCCATGCCGCCGGCATGTGTGTAGTAGCCATTAGACTCTTTAGTAGTACCTCGGTGGATATACACACATCAAAAGTGTCTAGGGATCAACATATATTTTTGCAATAACTTTTCTCCTGATTGATATTAATTAAAATTTTCTTTAAGGATTCATCAAATAAAGTGTTTTCGTTTGTCACAGTAACGATAAACCAAGTCACCTTTGCATTAATAAAGAAATTTGCCATTTTCCTAATAAAGGGATTTTTGACATTTGAACCACTAACATTAAAGTTCGAAAAAAAGACTGAAATAACAGTTTTCTTTAAAATTTTATTGGGTAACTTAAACAATTAATAATCCGTGTTTCTACCGCGAACACTAACAACACAAGAACATCGGTTTGGCATACTCAAAATGAGTTCATCCAAATCACGCTGTGGAATGGCCGCCCATGTTCGTTGCAACAACAAAAAAAGGTCTTCTTGCGACTGGATACCCTCCATATTCGGCAGAGCTCTTCTCTGTAGCATATCCCATGCATGCTCAATCGGGTTCAAGTCTGGCGACTGAGCAGGCCAGGGCAGGACATTGATGTTAGCTGCGGCGAGAGTCTGTCTTACAACTCTTGCGGTGTGCGGTCGTGCATTATCATGCATTAACTGAAATAAGGGACCGATTTGCACTTGTAGAGGAACGATGACGTCTGATACAATCGTCTCAGCATAAATTTGAGCGTTGAGGTTGCCTCTGATCCAAATCAACTCAGTTCTTCCGCCGATCCAAATACCCGCCCATACCATGATGGTTCCACCACTATAAGGATGGACTTCCTGGCAGGATTTTAATCGCTGTTGGCGTCCAGGGGTTCTCCAGTGTCGTATACGTCTTGTATCCGGTCTCATACCAAAACGAGACTCATCAGAAAAGCACACGAAACGCCATTGTTCTTCTGCCCAATTTCTGTGTTCAAGAGCCCATTGATATCGAATCCTACGATTGTGCATTGCTATAGGTGGTACCCGTAGCGGTCTTCGGGAATGAAGGTTCACTTCATGCAAGCGGTTTCTGACTGTTTGGTCGCTAATTAAGTTCCCTGAAGAGTGATGAAGCCTCACGGCTAACATCATGGCGGTTATTGTTGGAGCTCTTCGAGCTAAGATTTGAATGTATCGGTCTTGTCTCCGTGTGGTGCAGCGATACCGTCCTCCATGGCGCTCAGCCACGGTACCAGTGCTTCGGTAACGTGTCCAAAGTCGACTGATAACACTCTGACTTGTATTCAGAGCTAAAGCCACAGTACGTTGCCGGGAACCAGCTTCTATCATTCCCACGGCTCTGAGCATTTCTTCCCTGCTTAAATGACGTCGCTGCTCCATAATAACGTTGGTTTTAATCAGTAGTAGGGAAACAGTAGCACTAATAATGTCTTCAATGCGTTGTATGTTTTTATAGGGAAAATATTGACAGCTGATTTTCATCTTTTACTCGAATTTGATTCACAGTTCCTGATTCAAATTATGAAATGCACCAAAAAGGATCCATATAAATTTATAAAATCATAAATTTATTACAAAGCCACATCTCAATCTCAAGAAATCCGCATAAAAATGCTTGATCCCTAGACACTTTTGATGTGTGTAGTTCGGACGGTAAAATCGTATTGTGTAGTGCCTACTGATTTACGAATGGAGGTGCCGTTTAACCTTTTCTTACACCTCCAGGCCCTTTCGTGTATCATAATATCGAAACTAAAATGTTTTAAAACATTCCCCGAGATCATTTAACATTCCTTTTTTTCTTTGTAGGTAATCATTATGATACGGAAAATAGCTCCCACGAGTGGCCATATTTAACTTTATGTCCGGTGCACCCCGTGCTCCCCACTACCACCTTGCTGACTGATTAAGGGCCACAGCAGACTAGCTAGTTTTAGCATCGGCGATCGTCGATTTTGCAACTGTATCGATGCATTTAGCTTCTAAAAAGCTTTAGCTACAAAAATAATTAGAATATTAAATGGCGTCTATATCAATATTTTGTTACTATTAAGTTCAGCGGGTAGGTACCTACCTATGTGTTTTTTTTACACACTCAGGGCCTGTTTCACCACCTACGATTAAGTTCCTATTAACTTAATTGGCAGATAATTTCATACAAATTCTGTTCCATTTTTGAATTTATTCGGTAAACTGTAGTGGCTATTCGGACATCGTGAAATAGGCCCTTAAATTGGTTAACATGTATATTAATTATGTAGTGTTGAAACTGAAACGATTTTTTTGTGAACTTTGCATTTGTGTTTGTTGAGGGTTAACATGGGTTAGGAATTAACAAAACATCATTTTCATTTGAAATATTTTATTCAAAACTCATTCGCACAGTTGTACAGACAGCTAGATCGTCGCTAGTCTTGGTAAAATATCATAAACAAATAAAATATGATTTTAATGATATACTTTGTTGTGATTGAACGTATTTCTTTAAAAAATCGGTGAAATATTCAATTCACAATAAAATTTTAGACCAATACTTCTATTGCTACGACTTTAAATAAATAAGAAGAAATATAACTACAACTTGCGTACAGATGGAGGTTGGTACGAATTAATGCGAGCTGGCGTTGTAAGCACCTCCCGGGCGCGGAAACGGTCGCAACAGTCTTCTAAACTTTCGTACCCACCTCGATCTGCTTTATTTATAAACCTACCAGCACTTTAATATCAAAAGTTACAAAAGATCCTACAATATGTTTCATGTTATCATATTGTAAAGTTTTTTACAAAATGATTAAAATATTGGCCACTATCACTGAGTAAGTGCTAGTAAAAATCACGCGTCTTCCACGAATTAAAGAAAACAAGGACAGTCACTTTCTGTAAGACGTGAAAGAAGGAAAAGCACCGGCCAAGGGTAACACGTCGACCGGCGCTTTTCTCATTATAGTAAACGGCCTTTTTACTTCTAAAATTATAATAGTCACTGGTCTCAAAACATGGCTTAAGTACTATACACCTAAAATATATAAATTATTACAAATTAAGTAAGGCATTTACAACATCAGGGATCCTTAAGATAACTTTATATTTACACGATACTAGATCGCTTTCAGTAGCATCGTGTAAAAACAAAGAAATTGACTAAGCTTATATCGGTAAAACAATTAAGTTTATATTTAAAATGGTCAAGATTTCGGCGATCTAAATGACCTGTGAAGCTTGATCTTGGTCGAAATTTATTTATTTGAGAGTTTATTAGCTTCGCTTTGGTCAATACGAATTTTAATTTATGAGTGACATTTGATAATTTTGAACTTTTTTATCATAAAGGCCTAGTTGTTTACAACTTAGCACTATCGTTTGGCACTGACTTTTGTTAGAAAAGATAAATAATATAATAAATTAGCCCTAAATTGAAGACTCAAAATTCGTTAAAATTTTAGTTTCAGAAATTAACATTTAAATTTAATATTTTAATCACAGTCATGAACAGTTATTTCCTTAATAATTGAGTTGCGCGTGCCACGACATTTTATGAAAAGTAAAAAAAATCAATAACATAGAATACTACATATGACACGAAATCTTAAACTACTCCATGGGGATAATTTGAGTTGAGCATTATTCTTGTGCATAGAAGAGTAGATGGAATTAATTATCACATAGGCGCTTCATCCTTGTGACGGCGTGTACGAGACAGATTGGAATCTCTCGTAGGGCTTCACCTTCGTCGCTTGGCGGACACAGCAGCTGCTATCATTTGTCTTAACATTGGCTCTGGGGTGCACGCCTTAGGATCGCATTTCATCTGACCGTCTCCTCCACATCTGAAAACAGGTAAATTAAGGCAGGTATAAGTATTTGATCCGTGTACAAATTCTGCTTTGTTAAGTATTAAGCCATAACAGAACCGTTTAAAAATAGCTGAGAATAGTCGAGTTACTCACGTGCAATGTAAACATGGTCCTGAGGATGAGCGTACGACTTCTCCTACTTTGTAAGTGTGTCCTTTTATTTGACAGCCTCTCCTTTGTGCCGCACCCTTGTATGAGTGGGTCGGGAAGTGAGGAGGCACTGTAGTTGTTGTTGTGGTCGTCGTCGTGGTAACATTGACTGTGGTTGCCATTGAAACAGGACATTCATATCGAGGACAGCAGAAACCTTGAATGGGTTCTTCGTGGCATCCATGAATAGGAGGCGGGCAGCTTTGTTGTAAACAGATAATGTCACTTCTGAAGCAGAAGCAGAAGTCACATGGGTCATCTCTTGGTATCTGTTGCGCCGAAACGTACACTTTGCCTCCGTAGCGGCAAGTTCCCGGTCCGAAAGCTTGATCATCTTCAGCATAGTCAGGTTCACCATATCCGCTAGTTCCACTTGGAGGGAGTTGTCCATCTTCGTCGGGAACTGGTATCTCATCTGTAGGTTGCAAATCTGGAATACTTGGTTTCGAAACTTCAGTTGTCGTACTCGATGGAGGAACTTCACTAGTCTCACTAGGTTTTTCTTCCGGTTTAGCAAACTTGTCATCTGGAACAGGAGTCACAATATCCTCTCCTTGGCGTATAGTTGTTGCTTTGGTTGTGGAGAATATAAACTCTTCCTCTGGTGCGGTGGTTTCATGCGATACAATTGGATGTGATGGTTTCTCGCTAGTAGAAATTTCCTTTTCAGTTGGTACTGCGATGTCTGATTCAGAAGTTGGTAATTTTTCGGACTCTGTGACAAGAACAGGCGTAGATTCTTCAGTAACTTGAGTGGGTGCTGCAGTTGTATATTCTTTATGATCAGCAGTATACTTATTATCTTCACCTTGACCAACAGCTGGTGTTGTTTCTTCTAATGGTACAGATTCTGATACCTTATCAGACACGGTATCAGGCAAAGGCTCTTCACTGGACTTAGTAGTACCATCCGTTTCCTTTGTTGCCGTTTCAATTTCTTCGTCAGTTTTCTTAGTGGTTAGTTCGGACACCTGAGGTTCCTGTCCAGCCTCTGGTTGCACAGTTGTATGTTTTTCGTCGAGAGGCGACACAGTCGACATATGCTCTTCAATCTTTGGGGTATATTCTTCTGCGGGAGGTGATGACGTCGAAATATCTTCCACAGGTATATGAGCGTGCTCTTCTTCAGAAGGCGATGACGTTGAAATGTCATCTACAGGCTTGTGCGAGTGTTCCTCATCGGATGGTGACGATGTGGATTTGTCTTCATTAGGCTTGTGCAAATCTTCCTCTTTGGTGGGTATTGATGTTGAGATATCTTCTACCGGATTGTAAGAGTGTTCCTCTTCAGACGGAGATGACGTTGAAATTTCTTCTCCATGCTTTTGCGATTGTTCCTCTTCAGAAGGTGATGATGTTGATATATCTTCTACAGGTTTGTAAGAGTGTTCTTCTTCGGAAGGCGACACTGTTGTGAGGTCTTCTACAATTTTGTGAGTATGTTCTTCTAATTCAATCAAATATGGCGTCGTCTCTGAGAATTCAGTCTGAGCAGATGTTTGTTCTGTAGATTTCATGACTTCGGTTTGTTCAGTTTCTTCAGATACTGCGGGCGATTCTCGCAACGTAGTTGCAGTATCTTGTTTTTCAGTTACAGTGTCCTCGGAACCGTGAGTTATTTTGTCATCTTGTTCAGGTTCTTTCTTGCTTACGTCTACGGGTTCAGTTACAAAAACGGGTGCTCCTGTTTGAATTTCTCCCTGTCCCGGAACATATGGTTCTGGTGCTTTAGAAATTTCTTCAGACTGTGTTGTTAGTACTTCTGGTTTATATGTTGATTCCTCTTTTGGTATGTTTGACACTGTCGTTTGTTCACCAAGACCTTCTTTTTGTTCAGTTACTAGTGATTGTGGAACTTCACTTGATGTTTGTACACTTGACGATTCTGTATGTACATCTTCAATCGGCAAATCAGTAGACACTTTTTGTATTTCCGTGATAGATGGTTCTTTCTTGTCTAGATCATGCGATTCGGTATGCATTAGTTCTGGTGTTGTTGTTCCAGCTTCTCCTTCTTTTTCTGATATTATTGGGATGTCCGTTGTAATCTTTTCGGAGTCCTTTACCTCCTGTTCTACTGATTTTGTGCTAGTTTCTTGAGGTTCAGTTACATGTGACTCTATCACATAAGGTTCAGATGCTTTATTTCCGTCATCCATTATTGTTACATGATGTTGAGGAATTTCCGTACCTGATTCTTGTTGGTCTGTATATCCTTCTGGTAGAGTTGTAGTTTTGTGTTTATGATCAGATAAGTCTGGGATGACTGTAGTCTTCTCTTCGTAGCTAGTAACATCCTTGTCAGGGACATCTGGGGTTTGCTGAGATTCTGTAACAACCGAAATTGGTATTTCTGTTGCAGGTAATTCGAATTTGTCAGTCGGTTTTTCTTTTTCAGCTTCTGGTGTCTGATAACCTTCTTCAGGCATCTTTGTGACAGGTTTATCAGATTCTGAACTCTTTTCAGGTATTTCTGACTCCATATCTGTTAATAGTGGTTTTTCTGTGCTTGTTATATAAATGTCTCCACTTTCATCTATTTTGTCGGTACCGGAAGGTAAATGATGATCTGTTGTTTCTTCAGGATATCCGGTTGCTATCTCTTCATGTCCGGTAACGGACGGATCTTCGATTTCTGTAAATCTTCGTATAGGTTCAGTGACAGAATGCTCTGGAGTTTCCGTTATTGTTTCCTCTTTTTCAGAACTGTGTATCTCAGGATGATCTGTTTCAATTTCGACAAGTGGAACTAGCGTAGTTTTTTCATCTGATTCAGTGCCATGCACAGGTAATTCGTATTGAGTTTTGTTTTTATCTGTAATTTCTGAGACATCAGTGAGTCCATCAGAAGGTGAAGTAGAAGAAGCTTCAGTTACATGTGACTCTGGAATAGGTCTTATCTTATCTTCTTCATACACTTTAGTCGTACTCTCATCTTCTGATTTTCTAGTTACATGCAGTTCAGGTTTATCAGTCTCTATACCTTCTTGGGCTTCATTAATAACTGTGGCAGTACCAGGTGCTTTAGTTGTTGGGGATTCAATATCTGAGGTATCTGTGGATTCTACTTCATGTTCGCTTATCGATCCGGTTTCAGTTGTTTTTTCAACAGACTCTGACGTTTTGTGTAATTCTGGAGCTTGAGTGGTCGATGCTGGTTCCTCACTAATTGAATCCTGTCCTACTGTGCTGCCTTCTTCTTTGACGTCAGTAGTATCTACTTTGAAGGTAGTAACTTCAATGTTTTGTTCAGAAACAGTTACTTTTTCATAGTCTGGTACAGATGTCTTCGTAGTTATTTCTTGCTCGGATAGAGATTCTGTAGTGATTTCAGGAGTGCGCGAATGGTCATGAATAACCGGTTTTTTACTATAACTGTCTTCAGCTTCTGTAACCTTTGTTTCAGGTGTTTCTTGTGGTGCTGTGCTTACATCTATGGGTTCTGCAGCATTTGATTCTGTAGTATACGCATGTGCAATTTCATCAGTAACAGTCGCGTGAGATTCAGAATAAGGTGTTTTAGTAATTTTTTCTATGTCCGTAACTGTTGCCTCTGTGGGTTGCTCAGTAATTTCTGGTGATTTCACTACGTCTTCAGGTTCAGAAGTATGTGGTGTTTCAGGTATCTCAGTGCTCGGTCCTTCTACATCATGAATTTTGGGTTCGTCTGTGCTCAAATCTTCATTTTCAGCAGGTTTATCTGTAACTTCCTCATCAATTATCAAAGGTTTTTCTTTTTCTTTATCTGTAACAGGTTTTTCTTCGCCTTGAATAGGTTTTTTAGCATCATCTTCATCAACAGGTTTAACTTTGCCTTCTTCATCGATCAAAACAGGTTTGTCTGTGCCTTCTATGTCATATATTGTAGGTTCATCCTTGCCTTCTTCGGGAACTCCTGGTTTTTCAGTTTCTTTTTCAACTAAACTAGGTGTCTTTGTGCTTTCTTGGTCAGCCAAGTCAGGTTTTCTTTTAGTTTCCTCATCAATTATTGCAGGTTTCTCTGTGAATTCTTTTTCTATTCCGGCAGGTTTCATCGGGTCTTCTTTTTCAATAATGGTAGGTTCTTCTGTACTTTCATCAATAATAACTGGTTTAGCTGTGTCTCCCTCTTCTGTGATGTCTGGTGCCCCAGTACTTTCCTCTTCAATGATGAATGGCTTCATGGTGTCCTCTTCTGTAACAGGTTTCTTAATGCCTTCCTCATCAATTATATCAGGCTTCTTGGTGGTTTCCTCTCCAGCAATAACAGGTAGCTCTGTACCCTCTCTTTCAATACCAATAGGCTTCTTTGTGCTTTCCATTTCATCGACACCGGGTTTTTCTTTGTCATCCTCATCAACTACAGCAGGTTTCTCCGTATCTTTGTCAGCGATAGCAGGTTCTTCTGTACCTCCGTATATTTCCGGTCTTTCTGAGTTCTTGTTTTCATCGACTAAATCTGGGTTTACTGTGATTCCTTCAGCAACTAAAGGTTTGTCTTTGTGTTCATCTTCAATTTCCGGTGATATTTCAGGTTTTGAATCAGCAGATGTGACAGATTTTTCTGTGCTTTCTTGCTCAACCATTGCGGGTTCTTTTTTGTCATCTTGTTCGACTAATGGTTTTTCTGTGTCTAGTTCATCAATAACAGCAGGTTGTTCTGTGCTCTTCTCACCAATATCATGTTTTTCTTTGTCATCTTCTTCAGTCATAGCTGGTTTCTTGTCAACATCTTCAGTTACTACAGCGGGTTCTTCTGTGCTTTTTTCTTCAACATCAGTCGGTTTATCTGATACCTCGTCTTCACCATAACCAGGTTTTTCTTTTTTGTCCTCATCTGTCACAACAACCTTTGCAGTGGTTTCCTCTCTTATGACATCAGGATTCTCTGTAGCTTCCACTTCAACAGCAGGCTTATCTGTCTCTTTTTTGTCAGCAGGGGCAGGTTTTTCAGAGCCAAACTCTTCAATAGGTTCCTGTCCAGGTTTGTCTGTGTCTTTCATATCAACATCTGTGGGTTTTCCTTCCTCGTCAACTATAATAGGTTCTTCTGTACCGTCTTCTGCGATTGTAGGTTTATCAGTGTTATCTTTTTCAATGTCTATGGGCTTATCTTTGCTATCTCCATAAATTAATGAAGGTTTCTCCGTGTTCATATCTGCAACAGTTGGTATATCAGTGCTTACTTGATCAATAATAGCGGGTACATCTGTGGCTTTCTGTTCAGTGATTACTGGTTTGGTCGTGCCCTCTTCTTCAACTAGGTCTGTTTTTTTTGTGATTTCCTCGACAGCCACTGGCTTTTCTTTATCATCCTCATCAATTATGGCAGGTTCTTTTGTACTTTCCTCGTCAACCACAGGCTTTTCTTTACCATCCTCATCAACTACGGCAGGTTCTTTTGTGCTTTCCTTGTCAATAACAGGCTTTTCTTTATCATCCTCATCAATTATGGCAGGTTCTTTCGTGTCTTCTTCGTCAACCACAGGCTTTTCTTTACCATCCTCATCAACGATGGAAGGTTCTTTTGTTGTTTCCTTGTCAATCACTGGTTTTTCTTTACCTTCCTCATCAACGGTGACAGGTTCTTTTGTGGTTTCCCCGTCAGTAACCGGCATTTCTTTATCATCCTCATCAATTATGGCAGGTTCTTTCGTGTCTTCTTCGTCAACCACAGGCTTTTCTTTACCATCCTCATCAACGATGGCAGGTTCTTTTGTTGTTTCCTTGTCAATCACTGGTTTTTCTTTACTTTCCTCATCAACGGTGACAGGTTCTTTTGTGGTTTCCCCGTCAGTAACCGGCTTTTCTTTATCATTCTCATCAAGTATGGCAGGTTCTTTCGTGCTTTCTTCGTCAATCACTGGTTTTTCTTTACCTTCCTCATCAACAATGGCAGGTTCTTTTGTGGTTTCCTTGTCAACCATTGGCTTTTCCTTACCTTCCTCATCATCAACGATGGCAGGTTCTTTTGTGGTTTCCTTGTCAACCACTGGCTTTTCCTTACCTTCCTCATCAATAGTTACAGGTTCTTTCGTGGTTTCCTCGTCAGTGACCGGCTTTTCTTTATCATTCTCATCAAGTATCGCAGGTTCATTTGTGCTTTCTTCGTCAATAACAGGCTTTTCTTTATTATTCTCATCAACGATGGCAGGTTCTTTTGTGGTTTCCTCGCTAACTACAGGCTTTTCTTTGTCATCCTCATCAATTATGGCTGGTTTCTTTGTATCTTCTTCACTATCAATACTTGGTTGAGCTGTGCTTTCTTTTTCAGTAACAGCAGGTTTTTCTTTACCTTCGTCACCAACCAAGGTAGGTTCCTTAGTTTCTTTGTCTACATTGAAAATAGGTTTTTCAGTGCTCATTTCTTCGTCTACTGAGGGTTTCTCTCCACCTAACATGGCGAGTTTAGTTGTTTCTTCTTCAATAACATCAGGAGTTTCTGTTCCTTCCCTGTCAATCGTTGTTGGTTTCTCTGTGATTCCTTCTTCAAGAACAGGGTTTTCCGTAACTCCCTCGTCTACGGTTGCTGGCTTATCTGTTTCTTTCTCTTCATCTATCGTTGGTTTTTTAGTGACTTCACCTTCAATTACAGGTTTCTCTTTCTGGATTTCAGCGCTTGTAACTTCTTCGGCAGTTTGACCTTCAGTTGTATACGTATCCGTTTCATGTGTTTCTTTCACTGTAATCTTTTCATCGACTGGTTTTGAAATGTAGTCATCGGGTAATACCGTTGCCTTCTCTCCTTCAGCGGATACAATTTTTTCTGTTGCTTCTTCAGAAGGCGGTTGCTCTGTTTTTGGTAACTCAGTACTTAATTCAACGGCACCTTGAGTAACTGTTGTTTCCTTTTCACTAATGCAGTTAGGACCTTCACAAGCAGTTGGTAGCTTGGTATCACTAGTTACTTCTTTCCTTCTGCAAGGTTCGTCTCCTGTACATTCAGGAATAGGAATATCCTGAGGTTTGCAGCCATCTACTTCTTTGCATGGTTCCAGTTGATGCTCTGGTGGAGATGCAATAACGTCAGAACCACAACCACCATCTCCACAATCAATTTTGTTACATGATTCTCCTTCACAAGGAGTGGTTTCAATGGTAGGAATTTCCACAGGTTTGCAATCTTCTCCATTTTTACATTGTTGTGGCGATTCAGATGCGACTTCATCAGTTTTTTCACAATTTTCGCCTTCGCAAGGTGTAACTGGAAATACTTGAGTTTGTGGTAAATGGCATTCACCGTTAGCACAACTTTCTGGTTTGCATTTACCGTCAGAGCATTCTTCAGTATGTTCTGCAGAAGGTACTGATGTGTCTGGTTTTTGTGGAACATCACCACAACCGCCTGATCCACATTCAGTTTCAGATTTATGACCATCTGCAGTTATACAACTACCAGAAGTACAGGGTCCAGGTGGTCCTATGGGTTGTTTTGTTGGTTCACTTATTTCACATTGATCACCACGGCATTCAATGGTAGGAGAAGGCATGGGAGATTCCGTTCCAGACATCTGGTTATCGGATTGAGGAGGTACTGTTTCTCTTGGATGATCACATACAAATGTGGGACAGCAAGAATCAGGAGAGTCGTATATTGATTGGCAGTTGTCCATGTAATCAGGTGGTGGACTGCATATAATGGGGTCACACTTAATAATGCTGCTGGCACACCTACAACCAGTGTGGCAATTATTTGTGCTAGGTACAATTGTGTTATTCCTATATGTAACGCCATTCAGGAGGCAGTCACCTTCACCAGGAATTCGGCTTGGTGCTTCATGAGTTTCTACGAGAGGTGTGGTTTCAGTCAACTTTTCTGTACTGGATGGTAAATCACCATCCTGGTCAGACGTAACAACCGAAGTTTCTTTAGGCGATTCAGTCGTTGTTTGTTTGGATCCAATTGTTTCTGCTATTTCTGTAATATATTCTGGAACTGAAGTAACAAACTCTTCTTCTGTTGTTGAAACATCGGAACTTGTACCAAACTTGTTATCAAGCGACGATGTAGGAATCAATCCTTCATCTACAAACTCAGACTTAACTGTGGTTGGTTCAATTTCTTTGATTTTTTCGGTAGAAACAATACCTTCGTCTTCTTTTCTGAATGATGGTTCAGTTGTGACAGTGAATTGATCTCCTTTCGTAACAACGCCCTCTGGAAGTGGTGTCGTTAGTTCAAAGACACTTGTTGATTTTATATCAACGCCATGTGTTTGCACTTCGTCAGTTATGATAGATGGTTCAGTTCCTTTGGTTTCCTCAGAAAGCGTTGTTCTTCCTGGTAGAGATGGCTCAGAACTAGTCTCTTCATAAATCTCACTTGGAATAGTGTTTAATCCTCTATCAGGTTCTAGAGTAGTGAATTCAATGTCTTTCACAGTGGGTGCTGCTGTTGTAACGTGTTCAGTTAGTGTAGGACCGTCTTCTTTAATTACTTTCTCAGTAACAACGTCTTGTTCTAGATTGATTACAGTAGTGCTTTCTTCTTCAACCGCACTTGATGCTGTGGTGATTGGAATATGTGAATGAGGATGAGTACTGTCCTCTTCAGCAACAGCAACCGTGTTTTGTGCATGATCTGGTTCCGTAGTTAATTTATCTTCTTTTTCCAGTGGACTACTGGTTGTAATAGAAGTTACTTGTTCAGGTTTAGAACTTTCTTCTTCAGCAGGGCTACTTGTAGTACCATGAGCAAATTCTTCAGGTTTAGAACTTTCTTTTTCTTCTTCAGCTGGGCTACTTGTAGTACCAGGAGCAAATTCTTCAGGTTTAGAACTTTCTTTTTCTTCTTCAGCTGGGCTACTTGTAGTAACAGGAACAAGTTCTTCAGGTTTAGAACTTTGTTTATCTTCTTCAGCTGGGCTACTTGTAGTACCAGGAGCAAGTTCTTCAGGTTTAGTACTTTCTCTTTCTCCTGCATCTGGGCTTATTGTAGTACTGGGCGCTAATAATTCAGGTTTAGAAGTTTCTTTGTCTCCTTCAGCTGGGCCTTCTTCTGCTGAAGTTGCAGTCGTTGTTCTTGTAATATCACCGTCAGAATATTCTTTTTCAGTCATTACTTCAGGAGTAATGTTTGATATGTCAGCCGGTGTAGCAGTTTCTTTTTTAATTTCATCCAAAGTACTAGAGCTGGTGGTGCTGTATTCAGGTTTGAAAGTTGAGCCACTAGTAACATCTTGTTCTTTTTGTGATGTTGTCAGTTTATCATCTTCACCTTCACTCGGTAATAGGCTTACACTTTCACTTGTCGGAGCGTTTGTTGCACCATGAGGTTTAGCGATTTCTTCGTCAGGAATAACATCAGGGACTGTATTTTGTAAGTCTCCTAGTTCAGTCGTAGCACTTCCATACATTTCGGGAGCCATTGTAGCAGAAACATCCTTATGAGGTTCCAAAATTTCTTCCTCTATCGTTTTGCTAGTAGTAAGTTTCTCAACTTCTTCACTAATAGGGGCATTTGTCGAAACAGAAGGTTCGACAGTTTTATCTTTCAGGTCTGGAATCACGATTTTATCGATTGCTACTGTTGTCTTTTCATGTTCTTCATAAGCAGGACCTTTAGTAGTAACATAAATATATTGATCATCATCTCCAGGAGTAGGTATAATTCCGTCAGGTCCAAGCGGTTTCGATGTTTCTTCTTCGTCACCACTGCCTTCCACTTCAGGCTCTGTAATCGGCATATCTGTGTATGGTGCTTCATCAGGTTCATTCCTATATCCACTTCCTTCAACACTAGTTCTCCTTGGAGGCGACAATGTTGTTAGTTTTTCTATGATCGAGTCAGTCGTAGATTCAGTTGGAAGGTCAGAGGGAAGCTCATCACCTTCACAAATGTAAGTGTCTGGGCAGCACTGACCTTCACGAGGTGGCAGTGAGGAACAGTTTTTGCCTTCATTTTCCATTGGTGCACCACATTCCTGTACGACACAAACTATATCTCCTTTCATGCAGTAACAATGTTCACATGCTTTTTCTGTTTTTATTAAAGCACCATCCGAAAATACTCGGTCATCGTGAACACAATCCTGTGTCATTTGTGTAACTGGTGAGATAGTTGTAGTCGTAAGCAAAAATCCTGGCGTCGGTCGCACGGTAGTTGACATGTCGTCCAAAAGAGGTAGTTCGTCTTCGGGATGATCTGAAAATGATTGCTTTTTAATAAATATATGGACAGTCGTTACAATAATCATAACGAAGTGATATCATTTTCATCTAAAACATATTATGCAGAACTAAAGTTTGTTTTTTAATGCTTTGGCCACATGTACATGCTTGTATTTATTCCTTCAATTTACGATATTTTCTTATATGAAATAGACCTGCAATACTTGAAAATTAATACCAATTAGTCAATATAATAACGTAATATAAAAAAAAATTTACTGATAACTCACCACAAGAATAACGGACCGGACAGCAGACGTCTTTATGGTAAATAGGCGTACAACCATCCACATGCAGAGTACATTCTTGCATAACGCAAGTCGTCATATTTCGAATACAGTAGCAATGTTCGCAAGGTTTGTTCGGTGTCGGGGGTACTTTAGATCCTTCGGGGAAATATTTTCCGCTGATACTGCAACCAAATTTATCCAGTTTGCCAAGTCCAGTTGCTCCATATTCAGCTGGAGACGTGGTCGACGTAGATGTGAGTAGGTCAACTGGAACTGTTAATAAAATAAATATTAAAATCATGCCGCTTGCACATATGCCAGTTCAAATAAGACGATGTGAAAGGCAGTAAAAAAAAGTATGTGGACATATCTGAAGACTATTACCGATATTTATTTTGGTCTGTAAATGCTTAAATGTCATGTGTACCTATCGAAACGTCTGGTATTTTTTAGAATTGGTGTTTATCGAAATATCGATTGGTTCACCATTCCAAACCTTACTTATCTATCTTATGCTTAAAGTGAAAAACCGAAATGAATTAAAAAAAAGTACCTATTTGTAATTATTTATCGACAATTCATTCGTTACTTATTGGGAAAAACCAAAGTCAGTGTGATTATTATACCTGAGTTATGAGGTATATTTCATCACCATCATGTGGGGTACGTAGCCAGGAAGGGAGAGAGAGAGAGAGAGAGTTGTGAGATATAGTGTTTTAATGAACTTACCATCAGGGCATGTAACGATAGGACAGCACTGGTCCGCCCGTTTTTCGACAGTGCAGTCCTGACCAATGGCCTTGGTGAAAGGACAGACCCTTAGGTAGCACATCAGCATTCGGTTGTGGCAGGTGCAGTTGAGGCATGGTTCGTTGGTCATAATTCGGTCGCCCTCGCCATAATGCTGGAAGTTGTAGTAACAACCCTCTGGAGCGCCTGAAATTGTATTAATACAAACAATATTTTAACATGTTTGACATAAAAACAAACAGAAACATTTGAAAAATTGTTTTGCGATTTTAAAAGGCAGGAACGGTGTCGCGTCAGCGTCTATCTACTTTTAAACGACACCTCAGAAAACCAGGGTTATTTGAGCTTTTCGAATTGATAATCACATATTTTTCAGCTGAAGAAATCAACTATTTAACGGCCAAGAAAGCGGCTCATACATGACATAGCTATGATAGAGCCAAGACCTCGCTCTACGTAGTCAAGTTAGGGTATCACAAATACAAATTAGTATTTTCTTAATAATCTTTGAGTTCAATTGAAAAAAAAATTGATTGTGAAAGGCTTCCTATTAGGCAAAATACTATGTCCAAAATCAACTTACCTTCGTACAAATCTAAAGCTGTCTGATTACTCGCTGTAGGAGCTGAAAGTAAAAAAAATACATGTCAGTTATATAAAATTCATACATTCTTATATTATTTTATTTTCATATTTAAATTATATAATTAATTAAGATCGTTTCTCTACTGCTTCTCTGTGTTAATTTAATTTTTCAGTTTCTCGTAATTTTCTTATCGGATTTCGCTGAAGTGACTCGTGTAAAATATGTTCCGCTTGCATGTTGCCGGATTATATTTTTTCTTCAATCATTTTCAATGTCATATTAACTCACAGTGAACCCATGTAAAAGTAACAATCTTATTTCACGTGCTCAATGCCGATTCGTAAAAATAACATTTTGCCAAGTCTTGCAATTCATATGCATTGTTGTTTTTATGAGAAATGTGAAAAAAAGATAAGCTATTCCGTTGTTTGGTTTATATGTTTTAATATTTTCGTTCGAGCATCAACTGCTGTTAAGAGAAAAATATCGATACAGACATTAAAGGCAGAGCGTTCTGAGAATGTTTTACTGCTGTTTTTACGACTGACTTATTAAGCACGTTACAGCTGGGCAGGATATTAGCTGCAAATCGCTCGAGACCCGTGATCGGTCATCGTCTTAAAGTCGTTTTACATATCCGTTTTACTGCGTATAATTACTGAAGCTGAGCGGCGACGCGACAAAGCTGTAATTAAACTAACGGAGAGTGTCGTTAACACCGAAACCGCGACTTCTCTCTCAATTGTACTTAGGGCTAAATCATAACACTGAAATAGAGGAAATGTTTATACGTATAATCATCCAGAAGCGGATATTAAAAGTTTTAAACTACAAGGTAACGTGTTAAATAAATTAGTGCCAATAATTACAAAAAATATAACAGATTTGTGTGTGACTATCTATCTAGGTACTCCCAGAAAACGCATACAAATATAAATACCTAACATAACACCACGCCTTGTTTCCCCTAAGGGTTGGGCAGAGGTGTACCTGTAGCAGCTACACCCACATTTCGCCAGTTATGTTTAAGTCCCATATAATAGGGGGCGAGCTTATTGCCATCAACCGGGCACAAATCTAGACTGCGGGCTGCTACCGAGAAATTCCATATAGACAAACCCAAAAACACTGCGCAACCTGGGAATCAAACCCAGGACCAAAACATGAAGAAAAAAGGTGTAAAGATTGCTGAATTCTAAAGAAGTGAAAGAAGAAAATGTAAACAAGATGAATTTGGACAAATAAATTAAAAAAATAAATTAAGTACACTTTTCTATACTATTTGTGAATATAATATCGTTTATTTAAACAAACAGCCAAGTAAATAGAAATAAAGAAAAAACGAGACATGAAAAGTAAATGTTTTCCGCGAGTATGTAGATTTTGAAGAGCAAAAGCCATCTTGTATAATTGATGATGTCGGTGACTGCAGTATGCGTTGTGCTTATCAGCTCTCGGCGCATGGCGGCGGCGCGCGGCGGCACCGTTAGCGCGGGCCGCGCTCGGCGCGCCTGTATATGGCGGGTGCGCTGGCGCCGCAGCCAGATCGTCCACCTAACGGTCGCCAGGAATGTCGTTAGCATCCAGTTTTTGCCAACCGAGATTTCAATTATACTATTTCCACTCTCACGATTAAATTGATCGTAAAAAAACAACGGAATAAAGTCGTAACGGATTAAATCAAATAAATCCTGTTTTGACTATTTTATTTAACATAAAATTATTAAAATATCACCTGATTTTTTAAACGAATTAAAAAAAGTGGGTTACTCCCACGTAGAGAGAGTAGGTATCGGTGCGCGACGAAATGTCCAAATTCCAAGTTGCCTGACTGAATAATAAGTACCGAATCATACCCGAGTCTTCGAGTACGTGACGTAGCATTTCTAATTCCCATGATACCTAATGAATCGCTTTTACGTATAAGTGTGACGTTATAAATGGCTTTGCATGAACAAAAAACTACTTAATGCAAAATCGTGCGCTTAGGAACACGGGTCGAGGCAATCGAAATGAGGAGCCAGCATGAATTTAAAATTTGCACTACATTAATATGGATTGTTGTTTCAATGAATGAATGCCGGCGTGGTCGCCATGCGTGATGAAGTTCACACGGGTAGACCTAAACATTGTAGGCCGCATTTAAATATACTTCCTATGTATAACATAAATTCAATACGAATTCTTTGAAGGAACCGTGCTGCGGATACTAAATCTGCGCGGACCAAAATAGCCTCATCTAATAACATGCATCGCGAAACAGACACGCACAGACCTTTGTACTGTTAGTTGCGGGTACGGGAAGATACCGTCACGACCGCGGCCTTCCTGCGGGACGGAGCCGGAGAGGCGAGCTTACAGCCAATCATAATACGAACAGGAAGGCTAATCATATTACTCAATAAACGAAGAAAATACGAAGGCTTTACGGCGGCACAATTTAATGGTATCTTATAAAAATGCCATATCTCGAGACGGGTATGAAACGATACACATTATTGCACTTTCATTCGTGAATGATTTGTGAGCTCAAAATAGATAAGGTTTTTCGTATTTCATTGTTGAAGATACAATTTCCGAGAGAAAATCTTTATAAATGAATGGAGATACTTTTAAGTCAATCAAAATTTAGTCAGTATGTTATAGACCGACATAAAGTAATAATCAAATACCAATAGGTAGGTAAACCTACAGATATATGGAAGTATTTATGTTTTGAAGTGAAAACTTCTTTAGCGGCGAAAACTATTTTTGGGATGGCTAAAAGATGTTAAACTCGCGTCAGGTCATGGACCTGATCAAAAATTCGTAAAACGGCTTGCACTGACAGCAAGCCACATAAATTCCTGACATTTTAGTTAGATGGCGTTACTTAGTTTTCACTTCTATCGGCAGTAACCAAAGACTGCCCTGCATATTTTTTTTGCAAAAATTATGATGAAGATGAAGCGAGAATGTGAGAAGCAGCGGAAGTTCCGCTATCATGAGTCAATCTTCTCACGAGCACACTAGGTCGCAGACACCGCAACGGTAGATACTAGTTTAGCAGCTGCATCAAAATATTATAATAAACAAGAATTAGTGTAACGCCGATACCACCATTAGCATATTACTACCTGTTGGAATGTTTTCTTAGTAATAAACGTTGTCATAATCACAAATTCAGCACTCAATATTATTGATATGTTATGTATTTGCAATTCATATGTTTACAGGCTTATAAATAACTAGGTGTACTATAAATACATACATATTAATGAATAAGAAGAAAGGAAGACTAAATAACGTCGTGGATTGCATAATGATGGTATGTAGATGAGTGTGTCCATCGAATCGCTCTTTATAGTTACCAATTAAATGAATTATTTACCACTTAGTTTTAATACACATTGGTAATAGTTAAAGGAGTCTAGACTAAGGACACAGATTTTTTACAATTTATTTACATTAAAAGAGCATATACGAGTACATGTGAAAAACTGAAATTAATGAACTATGGATTATGGGAATTGTAGATTTTTTGCTTATGTTTTCACGTGTTTCTTCAATTAGTATGCATTTTATATCTAATCGCAGAAGTAGTACTAAGTAGTTAGTTTGTATCCTGAATCCTGAAGCAGCAATGAAGTAGGTATACGTATAAACATTTCTTCTGTTTAGTATACTTATATAAATAAGTCTAGTTCTTCTTCATCCGAGAGTAGGGCTTGGTTCCATCATGAGAACTGGGGAGTAATTGCGTTACACACTAATAATTGCAATGCCTTTCTTTTCAAAATTCAATTACATTCATTGCGTTATTTACGTTGTCGAGCAGACGAATTTTTAACACAAATGAAGCCATGGTTTAGGAATTTTCTTCAAAATCGTTCACGCAAAGTGTGTTACAAAGTGCGCTATTGGGGTGCAGGGCAAAACAATGCGAGGAGCTCTACGGAACATCAATAATATATATGAACCCCTGCTTGTGACACTCACCCGCAACTGAGCACGCGAAGCACGCGGCCAGCGCTAGCAGCGCTCCCGCCGCTCGCCGATCCATCTGACCCCGTCCTCTGCAACAAACAAAACATTCAATTACTGTCGCGTTCTATCATCTCCACCTTCACTCTCGTCACAATCACATTGTGGGGTATATAGTACGATTCAATTTCGCTCCGATAATAGAGATACGCTAACTTATATTTAGTTGGACTATGCAAAATTGTTAAAAGCACCAATCTTCTAAAAAACAGCTTCCCATAGTTAAAAGAATTTTATATTTCGTACAAGAACAAGGTAACAGCCGGAGCAAAGATGCCTAATGACGCGGGAAAAAACAATTATTTTATTTCCATAACGCGGACTACCTATAAAAACGACGGTGAAGCAAACAATTCGGACTGCAAACTCATTTATCTTTGCTTTTGCTTTTTGCTTTCCGTTAAAGGTTTTCAGTTGGTTAGATAGAGCGCGTAACCGATCCACTTAGGATTAGATACAGGTAAGGTATAAATATTACTTATTATGCATCAATCTAATATGATCGGTATGCAATAACAATCATAATACGATATGGTCCAAGTGAGTCTGTATTTGCGTATCCGCGTAGCGACGCGTGCGTGAGTGGGAGTAATGTTAGGATCAAGGATCATTGTGCATGTTCCAACACTTCCAGCACAAATCGAGTTATTTTTCCTCATTTTCCATGCGAAGAAAACTCCATAATCATCGTTAGACTTGAGCTTGCCATAAACACAACAATTGCAACAGGTAATGTCAACATTTACCTATATCCCGCTGCTATCTTATCTAAGTTGTAATGACGATCGTATAAAACGGTAATTAAGAATTCTACTTAGTATTGTTGAACGGTACATTTTAGCCAAGAGCTAGGCCAAGGAACGCGGAAACGTGAGGTTCGCACAAAAATGTGCCCATTTAGCTGTGAGTGAATGGGAACTTTAACTGTCCATTCAGAGTGGCTGGAACGACAGCAATTCAAAACAATGTTAGCAGTGGGCAGTTTTAAAGGATTTTCAATGAAATACAACGTATGTGCTAACATATTTCTAGAAACCGCTGTGAATATTAAATAGCCACTTCTGACACCTCAAAGAACGGTCAACCACCACATATACTTCATAGAGTTACTGTTCTAGCTCCTACATTTAGTATACCAATAAAAAATAAACCCTTTCTGTATTATTGCGGTGTACTTTTGCGGTTTACGTATTGAACTTTCGCAAAAATTGTATCGAGGATAAAAAATGGGTTTTCAAAAGCGTAATTTTAAATCATTTGGGTAAAACGTAGATTATTATCAGTCAATACAAAAATAACCGTTTATAACAAACGGTAAGGTAAGTATTCGCGTTTACGGTCCGCGGCTGAAACAGCCAATAGGTGTGGAGCAAATTATTGTAACTCCAGGGTCCGTAGCGTAAGGCGAGCGTTACCGTGGGAACGCATCCGCGCCCGACTTCTGCACACAACCATACACACACACACACACCTATTACGTACTACTCACTACACCTTACACGCATTTTTTAACAACCTCCCTTGCCTCCTCTGCCAGTCGTTGGGGAGCTTTCTCTATTTTTCTTGTCATGAGAGTACCTGTACAAACACGTGTACTATGTATAAGTGATTACTTAAGTGCCTCTCATAAAGCTTCCTTAGGTAATAGCTCTTTGTCTTCTCGTATTTTTCTGGAAAAACCTTTTTAGACGACTTTATTTCCATCAAATTATAAAGTACCCTCTTAGTAAAAGGTGCGCAAATATCTATAGATATAATCTGTATGGTTATTGTAGGGGTCCCTCCGTCTAGACACTCTATGCAAGTCACCTCCGCAGCTCCGTCGGGAGGGTGAGGGTGCGGAGAGTTCACCACTATCTATTTATTTGCTTTACTAAAATACCACGTGTTCCGGACGTTGAGAGCCATTCACATTGTCGTGTTGATATGTTTTTGCGACATTTTTTCTGACTATGTCAGTTCGTAAATAGCTACACGAAGTGTCTCGTACTCTCTGAAGATCATTATCATGTAATGTATGCGAGTACCGAAATAATTAACTCCAAGCTAATGTTGTGATTACGAATATTCGTGTCGGGGAGCTCCAGTTCTTTCATCGTACACAATAGGAACCCACTTCTCAAGCATAATTTGGCATACCGTTTTTTCCAGCGGTATGACGTCAAAAGTAACAGTTAATCCGATTAAAATAAACCTGAATTTGAAACGCAGTCAGTTGGAAAGCCACAAAATATGTGCCGCACTTAATTGTTATTGTGAACTCGTAACTGTAGAGCTTGAGACGAGTGGTGACGCCGTCATTGATCAAGCGCACTCATCTACAACGCTTCAAGAGCTACGCGGCGCTACGCGATCTGAAGCCTACGCTTCTTGTTAGTTTGTGAACACTTTTACTGTGTCTAGTGTTTGTAATTGTAATTGTAAAGAAATATAAATTCAGCAGACGGTGTGTAATATAACTGAATATTTTTGTTTATTATTGTATTTATATTAGGTTCTTTATAGGGGTTAAGCCTGTACAATATAAAATATCGCTTTATGTTGTAAAATCGATTTCACATTGCAAACGTGATAGTAATAGGGAATGCTGTGGATTGTGCACTATTATTATGGCGATGGCGGGGAATAAGTAAATTGATTGAATCAGATCAGAAGGGCGTATTGGGCATACGGTGATTGGGCGCGGAGCGGCATGTCCGCGTTGCGATGTTGCCCAACACATAATTTCGGAACACTGCAACCGCAGCGAGCATTGACACCAATTTCTTGAACATTGAACAACTGCTTTGAGATCGGGAATCTTATACATTATTATTTAAACTTAAAATGCTTATAAATGTGGATGATAATAATTTAGTTATTTTATTGCCCGATTAGATACAATTTGTAAAATGCAGTAGAATAAATTACTTAATATTGTGGTTCTACTGTGATCGGGACATTTATTATTTATATCAAAAGCTTATTCTGAGATATATATATTCTGAGCGATAAATGTCACAAACGAATTGCTTGTTATTATGTGGAACTGTCGGTAGCTATTGATTTGGCTTGTATCCCCGAAAAGAACCTAAAGATAAAGTCTCAAATATTTGAAGTTCCATAAATTATGATAATGCTAGAGATGATTTATGCATTATATTTGTCCATAAAAGTGGTAAGCTAGACCCGGATCGTATAGTAAGAGGCAGCGTACTAGATGCGAGCCGCGATGACCGGCGGGGCACTCGGCAGGAGGGCACAGAGTCACGGAGCACTCCCGCCTCCTCCGCGAATGCTGCGCGCGTACCATACCACTTTTATATTCTCGGTTTAGATAGCAATCTAAAACCTGTGCATGTAAAATTATATTGTAGAATAGCTGTATCGATTTGTAAGTTCTCACAGGACGTTCTCACAGGTCTAACGTTCAAGCGCAGCTACGTATTCGCGAAGCACTCAGTTATCCAAGGCGCGCGCGCCGTTCGCACAATGCGCTCACGTACGCGTGTCGCGATTATCGGTCGTCGTAAATTACAGGTGATTAGCATAGAAGTCGTGTACACGGCGACGGAGCGACGTTATTAGATTCGGCTACAAGCGACACTACGTCGTTATTAGGCGATAATTGTCACTGAAGTGTAGCGGTCGATTAACGGCAGACGCAGGTAACCACGTCCATACTAAGTAGCCGCATGCACACGTCGCATACCGCATGTACCTAGTGTACTAACTCGCTTATAGCAATTATTTCGTACTGAGTCGTTTATGGCAATTATTTTATTCTATCTTTATGAATATTTTGATTAAATAACACTTCTATGGGTATTATACAGTCCCTACTAACATAATACGGATCATATTATACCGACGAGCAGATAATAATAATCGAATAATCGAAAAAGGAAGGGTCTATCCTCTCTACAAAAGTAGAAGCACAGTGTAGTGGAAGTAACTCAACGTGGCAGGGTTTGTGTGCCTCAAGGGAACGGGAGGAAGATAGCAAATATTAGTTTCCTTCATGAGGTACTCGCGGTTCGTTGACCCGCACAAATTTTGTGCCAGGAGATTCATATAAGTATAAACTATCTAGACCGCTTCATCAAGATGTAACAGCGCTTTTTTTGGTACACTGAATAAGTTAACGTTATGGAACCATCACATTTACGAAATAATAATCGAAGGTAATAAATAAGGCGTTGTATGATTTGATCTAAACAGTCCCGATGACTTTAGGGTCATTATGAGGGTCGAACGATGAGGAGGAGAACTACAAGAAAAGTTTAATCAGTTTTCATCATTGCATTCGCACGAAACACAACACATATGCCAAAACAATATCGCGTTATAACTGCAAAAGGATATTTTAGCAACACAAATAACTTGGACATGTCAGATCAGTGCAAGGATCAGAGGGAAAGCTATTTTAATAGAATATGGGATCGTGCACGGAGGCACGCATTCATCGCTAACGTAGTCCGAATAATTTAGGTAAATCCGCTCTAGACGTCTCCGTCACCGTTACACTCGTGTTAACATTCCACTCAGGCGCTCCTACGAATTATCTTATTTCCATGCTATTCCGTGATTTCGATTCGATCTACAAGAAATATCCATCTATTTTGTGTGATTTTTTCCTAATCATTATTTCAAACGCATTCAGGCAACGGTCCCGAGATGGCGCGGCGACATAAAACCTGCAAAATGTGTTCCTAAGAATTATTTTACGAGGAAAGCCACTTTTAATGTCACAAAGACCATCAAAGCTCAAAACTCTTAAGTACATTCTATGTCTGTGTGCTCGAAGAAAGCCACCGTTAGTGTGAGTGGCTGTTGCTAGGCATAGCTTGAATTCGCGATTGTTGGTCCGCGGCCGCGTCGCTCACACGATGAGCGTTGCCCCCGCACGTCGCCTGCTGCTTACTTAGCTATAACTCCACTCAGCTACGTTCCAGGTTGCCGTTTACTGACACCTCTCACGGTGAACTATATACATTGTGTTCAGTCATGTAATTAAGTACAGTGTACCTTTATGCAAAAAGTCTTGGGGAAGAATTATGTCTTATACAAGCGGTTTTTTATATTTATAAGATCTTCCTTCGTATATATTAAGAGTAATAACTTGATTTTGAAAGATGATTATTTTATAAGATGAGTAACGATGAAAGAAAAGAGTGCGCAATGAGTGATGGGCTGTCGATGCACCCTAAGCTTGCGCTCCGGCCGCCGCCCTCGCACGCCGCCCTGCGACCGCTCTCTGACACTCGCTATTAGGGCGACCGCTGACCCGTGCCACTCCGCACCCCTAACACGTACGAGGAAACCATGTGTGTCTCATTGCCCACTAAATCAGTGACCTTTGAGTTCCGTATCCTTTTTATGTGCAGATATAATTAAATTCAGCTAAACTTTTACGACATCGCCGCTCGGGGTGTGTGGGCTCTATGGCCGTGTGGGACATAACAGTTAGGCTCTCGGACCAGGAAGTGAGCGCCCTCGGCATGATGTCTATTGACTTGTATTCGCAGCCATGTTCGAATGCTTCGTGTCGAACACTGTTTACGAGCGTCTGGCGATAGCTGACCGACCGGCCAGTCATTACCGGCCATATCTCTATGTAAGGAATGAATGGCAAGTACTTACAAACGAACCTCAGAGTTTAGCTTTAAACAAGTGAGCACAGGCACGTAGTACGGTTTAAAGTCTTCGGATATTTCCCCGTTAACTGTTTTACGGCTTCAAACATGATTTTCAAGAAAACCTTGACAGCTTTTGTTTTGTTTAGACGAAACACTTGTTTGAATCTACTGAGACTAATAACATGATATAGTTACCTAACCTACGTGAGCAGTGCCTCACTAAACCCTTATGAGGTGCCAGGAGTGCACTAGAATAAACTTACTTATCTAACGCACACGGAGGTGACTACAAAAATAACAACAATAGCTATAGGGCCCCTGTTTTCGCTGTGGAACTGCATTGTGGAGAACTGGTTATTGCGCAAAAACGATAATAAAGAGCCCTAGACATGAAATATTTATACATCGCATTATCATATTACACGGGAATCGTGGTCATCGCTTAGAAAATTATGCTATTCGTTTTCACTTGGAAACCACAACAGGGCAAAAAATTACGTCTGAATAAAAAACTTGACTGAGGTGAAGCTAGCAAAGGGGAACGTGACCCTCGTCCCGTTTCTTCACTTGGATAATTATCATAAACATGATAGCAAAAGCTGGGCAAGCAATTACACATGTATGATAGCTTAATAGAACTGTGGGAGTGTAGTTACGCTGTAATACACTTTATGAGAAAAAACGTTTGGCATGGAATAATGAAGATAGCGGGTGAAATTATTCGATTCACGAAGTCGGCGGCTCGAAACCATGACCTTAAATACATCGAGGCTGATATTTCGAACTCTACTATGTTATACGTATTGAGATGCGCGATCAATTTGAATGAATTACCCTTCAGCACAGCACGGTCGGGGTCAACTAATGCGTGCGGCACCGACCCACATTTGAAGGATTACAAGTAGCTGCCGAGAAAATTTACCGCTAACATTGCCATATAAGCTGTATGAATTTTAGGTCGGTACAAGCATAGCATGCTCTTGCGCCGACATCTGCGCAAATATTGATTTAGTAAGTGGGAGCCACAATGGCGGCGTTTGCGCCCAGCGCTGCGCCCGCGCCGACCACCTTCCTCCTAACGTCGTTCTTTCACCAACATACAACTGAGATAATCAATGTTAAGTAAATAATCATTGATTTTTCTTACGGTTTGTTCACTTGCGGGATAACTTATATAATATTTATTCAAGGGTCAAGAGTTTGTTTTTACAGCGGAACAAGTATTACCGGAGACGTAGTCACAGTTATTTACTGTAAGTAGGTGCTTATCCTAAATACAATATTTTTTTAAGAAATATTCAATTTGAATTTATCACAAAACGAGCCGAGGCTGAAGCATCAAAATCGGTACAATGACCGCGTCCGGGGACCACCGTGAGTACCGTGTTTACTCGTCGATTATATCGTTGCAGCCATTTCAGACGCTTTGAGTCATCACTTAACAATATATCGATCCAATTCACTTAAAAAGCTGTTAACTTTCGGTTACTTTAATTCCGTAAACTATAATTTGAATGCTTAAAATCTTTCAATGTTGAAATCTTACAAAGGAGTCCTTATAAAGTGTGTTAACAAATTCTTAAGAGGCTCACATTAAATGTTTCCCATCAAGAGAACATGAAAAAGTCCAACGCAGGAAATTAGCTTGTTTTACTTGCACGGGTCCGAAATTGAGGCAGTTTAGTACCGTTACAGCAATGCCACAGTTTTAAAATAACCACTTACTGAGACGATGTGCATTTATGTGTAATAAGTGTTATTTTTCAGACGCATAAACGAGAAACTGCCAATGAAATAAAATCGAATTGCTGTACTAAGCGTTATTCGTAAAAAATGTTGGCATAAAAAGATAACACGTTATATTTTATTTTTAAGCTAGTATCAAAAGCTGCAGTTATATTTTAACTGTTTTTATTCGTAAATTCAATACATTTATTAGCCGAATAAATAAAGGGAATCCTGCGGGGCCTCGCCCGTCCATCTCAATTGTTCTGAACCAAACTCAGTTTCTTTTGTTGACCTCTTGTCATTTTAAAGTGGCAGACAGGCATCTGTTCATAAATAAATGTAAAGTTGGTTAATTAAAATAATTTAATTCGATGACGAGGACCTGATATTTGCGCAAAAGAGAGCTTTTCAGTTTTCAAAAGCAAGATGGCTTAACCGTGGTTTCAGAAGTATCTATTTCTACTATTAAAGTCTTGTTAGGTTAGAATTTAAGATTGAAGTTAGAATTTATGATTTCTCAGCAGGCATAGAACGCATTCCTAACATCAAAACCATCCTCCGTTTGAAGGCTTATAAATTATGTTATCGTATCGAGAGTAGTGATTACGCTTTTTCCCTTGTTTGTTATAAAACTCATTTAAAAAATGTATGCAAGTTTAATAACAACATCATGTAATAGATATAAAATGATTGATTGGCTACTAAAACAAAAGAAATCAAAGTAAGGAAGCGTATAAAAGATTACGTCAGTACTATAGTTATCAAAGTTCCATAATCACCAACAGGCATGATGATTTTTTTCAAATCTTATAAGAACAGCGATGTTCGTGATTAGCTCCAGCATCAAGATATTGAATGAATACTTCTAAAAATTATCATTATTGGCATGGAAAAAACAGACGTGGAAAAAATGCCTATGTTCTTTCAAGGTGAAGATGTCGGCGCACGAATGTTTAAAAGCAAATTCAGGGAAGCGCCACGAATCAGGAAGTACTACGCCACAAATAATCCTAATAACCTAATGATCATTTCGACGCGTAGACACGGAGCTACGTAAATAAATAAACATGACAACTATTGTTCCTCCGACAGATACATTAAATGTTGTTTATTTGGTGAATGATTACGATTTTATGTACAGAGATAATGGCGAGATGCTGAAAATATTTTAAGTAAAAAGGTGTACTTAGGCGTTCTACTCGCGCTGTGACGGTGCCTTTAACTTTTAGTTTTCAGAGCTTTTCACTGCAACTTTTTAGGTAATTTGGTCTAGTTAATACTATTCAGTTTAACTATATTATGTATTCGTGGATTTTATGTGAAATAATAAATAGCTTAGTGTGCTATTATGTACCTACAATAGATCTTCACGATAGAAACTGCTTCATCTCGAGAATTTGCTATTGATTTTTCGGTATTCATTTCCTTTGGGCATTCTTCTAATGTGAATAATTCATGTGGGGCCTTCGTTGACATATTACTTTCGAGACCCTCTCAAGATTAAAGGAAAACAAAGAGAGTAGGTAGGTATAGGTACCTACTTCATGCAAATTGTTAGGGGGTGAATTTATCATTCTAAAAATACAATTTTAAATACTTTTACACATTACTTATATATTTAAGTTTCCTTTTTTTGCTGTATCACAAAAACGACTGCACTGTTTCGATCGGATCAACATAAACATAGCCTAGAACCAACTAAAGCGTGAGTAAGTAAAAAATGGTAATTTATCGAGATCGTGAACACTGTACGCCACGTTAAGCTTATGTGAATATAAAACGGTTTAGATTTATATTTTATTCTATTTAGAAGTGAACCGCGGGAAAATGTTAGCGTGCCATAAAAATGTAACGGCTCTAAGTTGAACATATAAAAATGTGTAAAGCTTTGGCGCTAAGAAGCGCTCGCGAGTCGACGTTGGTGGCGACGGCGCGCGGCGGCGGCGCGGTTCGACGGCGGCGGCGGCGGCGGCCGAGCGCGGCGGAGCTGCATGCGCCTTACCCACTCGTAGGACAATGACATCGCACGTTCCGCACCATAAAACAACCTGGACATTATGAAGTGGTGCCTGAGCCTTTTTATTAGCGTGAAAATGTAGACACTACTTATAATTGCGTCATTAAAACTTCCATGCTTATTTTGCGAACGCTCTACTTAGTATTTCAGAACATTCACCGATGATACGCAGGATTTACGGTACTCATATCAATGACACAAAGATAATAAAAATCTCAAAAGCATCTTGTTTTGTTAGTCACGAAAAGAGGTAAAGGTTCATTGAAATTTGAGACGTGAAACAACCATTTATATTTTAAAGGCGATCGATCTTCCAATGGCCCAACGATTTTCCTCTTTTGTCATTGCCATGTTAACCTTTACATTCCTCCGAAAAAACTCTGTGAAATTCAAATCCTTTTATGATCGTCAAAATTCTTTAATATTTCACATGAAAGTTCAAAACGACTGGTGTTTGAACATAAACAATGGTCTGTTAGTCGAGGAGTCATTTCCTCACACTTTAGATCGACACGCAAGGGTCGCGTCACTACAGTGTTCCGTGAGCGCAACAGACAAACCTTCACCCTCATATATCGGTCGGTATAAATACTAATTGGTAAAAGACCTATTCAAACAATACATGGGAATTTTTACTCGGTAAATGGTAAAGTGGACATGTCTATTTGTCTTGTTATTTAGAGTGTGGGTGCCATGAGCGTGGGCACCGAGCAGATACTCTTTAGGGAAGGTAGCTAATGCATCGCTTTACCCGAGACCAGCCAGAATATCGACACGATAAATTTAAGCTCTGGTTATAAATTTAGTCAGTAGTATACGTCTACCCCATTCTTTATTGTTAACGTGAATTTAATAGCGATACTTGTGGGAGAATGCGAAATGTGGAAATGAAATGAGCAGTCTAGCAAGCACCGGTATTATCATATCTTATTGTTAGACCCACGTATGAATATGTCTGCTTGACAAAGCTCGACGATGCAAAGCTTGGCTTGGAAAGGCTCTATATTATAAATCATAACTTTGTTGGGAATTCCAACCAAAAAAAGGAAGGAGAATGTTATTGTGCGTATAATTTTTTACAATGAATTAGGTAATTAATTGAATTTTAAATTTGTAAATTCAAATATAAACGGGAAAACATACCTAATGCAATCTTTTTATTTTTATGTTAAATCTGGCATATATAATAAATAATTTTAATAAAAGAGACTCAAATCACAGATCAAATCAATAGGCATTGAAGAGAGAGTACTTTGGTTAAAATGGCGCCTAATTCAATACAGATCCACAAAAGCTTAGAATTAGAAGGCTTGATCTCAATAACATGGCCGCAGGTAACATCTCATTGAACCACTAAATTTGGCACAGTGACGTCAATACTTTCACGCCTTATATGAGATTGATTGGCATAGAAATAGATAACTATTACCTATTGTAAGTAATATAAAAACTTGCTTCGGCAAAAAACTTGGTCTAAATAACATCATAACCTACATTCCGATTGGTGGCACCGAGCACCAAGCGAAGTGTTAACACTGAATGTGAATTTTAAACAGACTTGGTGTAGGGCCATATTCGTGTGTTTCTCTTTTATCGGTCATTGTGACTGGCATCGCGGCTTGGTTATATTCTGATATTGATATTCAGACGGCGACGCGGCGCGAGGTTTCTTACACACTTGCACCAGCGCGATGTACATCGGAAACCAATAACCATCCTGTACTGGAACAATACTTTCATTGTGCGTTTACACGGCACGTGATATGTCGCCAAGGAGCGCGGATATTTGCAGCTTTGCAAATCTTATTAAAATTACCGCTTAGATAGGATATAATCAAATGATTGTACGTACGTATCAGTACGACAATAAAAATGCTTAAATGAAAATCTCAGACGTTGAATTTTACACTAACAAAATCACGAAGTACACGGTTTGATTATTGCATAATAGTACACGAGAGCTGTCTATTGTTGGTAAATCTCCTTAAATATACCATGAAATAAAAGTCACGTCACAAAATTACAATATAACAAGTGAAACAGAAACGGTTTACGAGCTTTTTTTGCGACATTTTTGTGGTCCGGTAACGGTTTCAGCTCCTACACCGGCGACGACGGCGGCTTGATGGACGCACTGCGCTCGCGCCGACCACCGAGATTCGATGCCATCTACAAAGCTACCGCGCTCTGGACACATTACTTCGTTTTCACCAGATATGAATGTAATTGTGTCACAATTCAATTCTTTTCTTGATTTGTAGAGCAAAGAAGATTCTAAAACGGTCATTTATGGTATGTGTTAAGCATCCTACACTAAGAAAATAATCGTTTGAGTGATGATCGTGAGGAATCGATCCACCGCAGTCATTAAAACCACTGGCTATTCCGCTCCATTGTGGCTTTCGATTCTTACGAGTCTATAAACCTATATAAAGTGGAAGTATGTGGGTAAATATTAAATGTGAATGGCAACACATGTGCGTCGAGTGTGGCAGGTTGCGCGGGTCAATGGCACCTGCGAGGCCCAGATTCAGTTCCCCATAAGTTGCCATTTTCTCAGGAAGCGGCGGCGGCGCGTGGCACGCAGCTCTGTCGACGACGCCGCGAGCGCATTCTGTCACGGCGGACTGCGCGCGCGCATATTGACGCGCGCTTTCATTAATGCGGAGTCACTAGAGTCGCCAAAGACGTTGCTAACATTTAAGGATGGTTAATTTTATAGCTGCCTTCCATATAACGGCTTTGTCTCAGAATGGATCAGGAACATTACCGTAAGCCATATTCTACTGGCTCAGTTTCACACTGCTTGGTAGGTAGGTATGCAAGTAATTAGTGTAGCTACCTTCGTTAAAATCCATGAACTTAAAGTGTTAGAATTTGTATTGTTTTTATCGTTGTAAAAAAAGTGTGTAGTTAACATCACGGCCATTAGGTATATTTAAAGGAAGAGCGTCATCCAGTCATTTAGCTCCCGTCAACTAGGCGTATTTCCGCGCTCTAAGTGCTAAACACTAAACAAAAGAATCGGAAGCTCGCCGACCTTGTAGGTCCCATCATCAATGATTGCGGCTATTTACTTTTGATTTGCCATTTAATTTTTGTTCGTCACGTATGCAAAATCGTTTTTATTTATTTGTTTCCTTTATAAGTTTAAAACATTGCTGAATATACGAAAAGTTATTATAGTTGACATATTGTTACAATATAACACCTGTCGGAAGACCATACAATACTTTATGACTGATATTTCACTGAGGTATTAAATTATTTTCTAAGTTTCTGTTAAGTTTATAGTATGTTAGCTTTTATTAAGTTATTTGACTGTAGCATAGTGCTAAATTAATACTAGTGAGTTACTTTTAAAGGCCTGGTAACATAATGGATCAACAAGTATCTATAAAACAGCAGAAAAATTACACAAAAAAAACTGGCCATGTCATGTCATGCCAATGAAGGGTTCCGTAATGTAGTTGGCATGAATTTATCTCAAAAACAAACTCAACATTGTAGTTGAAAAACAATTTTTCCCATACATCGATATGCACCAAGGTCAAATCTCTAACTGCAAATGTATGTTTGCATTAGAAAAAAAAAATTGTGTGATAATGATAAAGCTACAAATTGACGATTTTAGTTTTTTTTTTCCTTTACATGTGCTGTGAGAGCTTCCTGCCAAATTTCAAGATTCTAGGTCAACGGGAAATACCCTGTAGATTTTGATTTATTTGCGAGTATCAAGATATGTCGCATAAACGGCCGTATTTATTTATTGCGTTGACTCCTGCGTTGAAGACTGATATTTTTAGAGCTCCAAGGATTCATACACGTACGTATTTTATATTAATTTCAACTTGATACTTCCACGCCTAAGAAAAAGAGAAAAAGGGCCAAGTGACAGACTGACAGACAGACAGACAGTCTGACGGACAGGCGGACAACCAAGTGATCTTATAAGGGTTCCGTTTTTTCCTTTTGAGATACGGAACCCTAAAAAACAAACGAATGTTCAGTAAATGATGAAATAATTAACCTTTTCGCAAAAACCTCTAGGTGCTTCGTTTTCAGGATATTTAAGTTTTCTGTGCTGAGAATCAAGCACTGACCCGTAACACGATAAACCGTCCGCCAAAAACGACAGAAAAAAAGAGAAACAGTTTGCTAATAATACTCGTAAGTGACCAGAATGATACCAAGAATGTCAAGAAAACTTTGGTTCCAAAATTCTGTTTCTACACGCAACAAGTAAATTGGGTGCGTTTTCAATAGAACAGGAAGAATAATTGCAAGTAAAGTTGGATGCCTGTGTAGCTAACAAAAGCACGGATGCGGACGGCGGTGGCGGCGGTGGAGGCGGCGTCGGCGGCGGCGCTCGCCAGCCGCGGAACCTTCACCCTGCACTTGAACTCGAGGCGCGCGCCCACCCGCGCCGCCCGCCGGCGCAATCAACCGAACCGAAACCAACAATTCGTACACCACATTCACCGACATACGTTACCAATTTTCGGAAGTAGGCGCAGTACTTTGTACCTACTTATACGATGAGGAAATCCCTTAAGACAAATTCTTTAACTTCAAGGAAAGACAGCCAACAGAGTCTACAGGGAAATATAACATTTGCAACTTCGCACGAGTTTTACTGTGGAAACTTATTTCCCTAAAACTGTTTGCAATAAAATGAACGATCAACTCACGAAAATCTACGTAGCCGACCGGCTGTTGATGTGGTTTTATTATTCCAGCCAGTGTAACTTCTGAGTCAGAATTCGAAGAGGCAACACACTGACCCCGAATAATAAATTTCGCTGCTAAATGAGCCCCGAGGGGGCTGGGACTCCGCAACGAACTCGACTCAAGATAAACATGAGCAATAGGAAACAGTCGATCGACTTCTTAACTTAGGGGAGACAGATTAAAACATAGATTGTATGAAAGAAAAGTATTGGAACTTTGTTAAAGAAGGAAAATCTAAAACCAAATCGCAGAAGATACTCAATTTGAAAACATTTAAAGACTTTCATTGTCATCATTGTCTGAATAAGTTGAATTGATTAAATGTGTTATAATATAATAAAAAGACCAGAAGTAAAACATGAATACATAGTTTTAAAAACATTAGGTAGAATCAGTTACTATGAACTTTGTGAAGGGCTAAAGTAAAGGGTGCCTGGCGCCGAGAGCAAGCGTTTCCTTCTCCATGTGTACGTGACGTCGAACTCTCCGGAAACTTTTGTTGAGATGAGGGAAGCAAGCCTACTTTTACCATTAACTCTGCATAGTATTATTAACTTTGTCTAATTTGCGTGTTAATTTATTATAATCTTTTTTTTTATGAAATACTACAAGAGCAACATTAAATATTTATTATTTTGTTTAAACAATTATCTAATTGTGGTGTTATTTGTAAAACTCAATTGTGAAAAATACCCTTTGTATGCAACAACTGCTTGATTTGATTTCAATCTACTTTGTAAGTACAATCGTGAATGATTAGTGGTGGTGACTGTGAAATATTGAATCCGCCACGCTCGTTGTTGTGGCACGCGGCTGTATCCGATTCACTCACGCTGTACTATGTATTTCACCTTTATTAAATTATGCCAATTTATATGTCATTCAGCAAAGTAATCTATCCATGCAATTATTAATGTAATCATCCAATTTGATGTGCAAATTATTACGGGAATTAACATAAGTATGTGCAACAATTTTACTTAAAAATGTAAGTTTTCTACGAATACAGGGTAAAATAAAATCAGAAAAATATAAAAAAAAAAAACTAACTAAACTCATATACGAAAATGTATATAACATTCATAGTTAACAACGTAGTGTTTTATCCTATGTTTAAAGTTTTATCCTTTGAAAGTGTACCATGGAAAATGAATTATTATAAATATTCAATAAAGAAATAGGGAAATAAAGCAATTAAAGTTTACTATTACTTGATAAAGCAATGTTAACTACTAACTAATAATTAATAGAAAAAAAAATACTTAAAGTGTGTACAAAACCTTAATGGAAAATGTATCACCTAAAACACACACGCTAATACGCTCTCTGGCCTGAACAGCGGAAAAGCTCACAGACCGGCTTTTTCAGACGCCGCGCTTGTGCGCGCTGCGCATCAATGTACATATTTCAATCATTCGCAAGTTATCTTCTTTGGTTACTTATTCCAACTTAACTTTTTATTTTATTATACCAAAAACTTTAAAATATGCTAAAATATTACTTTTAAAGTTAAAAATATAAAAAGACAAGAAAACTCACCAGTCTTTCACAATAAATATATTCTCGTACACTAGACGGCCGGCAGGGTATAATTCAAAGTTGTTGATACAGAGTGTGTATCAGTGTCCAGCAGTTAACAGTTAGATCGTATCGTTGCCGGAGCGTGGTGCTATCGGCACGGCCGGGCCGGCACTGACGCAGAGCGGGAGCTCGCCCGATGCCGCCGCTCTCGGAGGCTTCGCGGCGCGAGCTTTCAGACACAAGACCCGCACGCACTGCACACTGCACTCGCCCTCGTCTACCCACGCGTTGCGATTCTCTCGATCGTCTACTGTTCCGAGCGCCCGACGCACGTTTGAACTCTTAGCGGCGTCCGCTTTAGCGTATAAATATGAGGTCCGGTGGCGGGGGCTGGCGTCGGAACCCGACGCATCGCGAATCCACATCGGCATAAATTGAAGATGCAGCCGATGTCCTCCCCATTGATTTTATTGCTTATCTATTAGATATAGCCAATTAGCAAAGTTCTCACCATCCATAGTTGTCGTGACCGTTTCCGTAATCAGTGCGCATGTTACGTATACATTATTAAATAACAGATAACGAACATTACTGATAATGTTATGAGTCAATGAGGGTTTTGATTGTTTGTATTTGACAACCCAAGCATGTTTCTAATGACAACAAGCACCTTACCCCTTATTTATTAACAAACATTTATCAACAAATCCACTGTTACAATTACTATCTCAAATAAAATAAATGATGAAGCAATTTCAGCTGGTTTTCTTCCTTTCAACTTTTGCAGTTTCAGTGAGACTCATGAAATAAAGATTAGGTAAGATATCTTATGACGACTCTATGTGAAGCATTGGATGCAGTCAATAAATCGTTTTTCAAAACTAAAAGTTCGCACCTTGCACCCTCCTTATATAATTCGGTAATGAGATATGATGTGCAGCGCAGCGAGTGACGAGGACGCGTTGCGAAGACGCACACATGCAGGTCCACAACATTCGATACGCATGTACACGTCAATTACCTCATACTTTTTATTCTGTCATATAATTTCATAAAAAGTACCTACTCAAGGTACCGCATTAAAAATGCAAATACACGCGTAAAATGAGTAAATATAGTAAATTAATCAAAATAACAACTTCAGTATGTTAATTCACTATTTATAAATTATAATGTAAACTTTGACTGGAGATGTGTTATTTTTTATCTATGTTGGTACAGGGCAAAATTGAGTAAAAGAAAAAATACTAAAAGTGTTTTATGCTGACAAATAACCGTTCATGAAAATTTATCAAGATTACAGTGGAAAACTGAGAGGACGCGGTACACAAACTACGTACGGTGTCTAATGTAACACGTGTTCTGAATTCACCGTGACATAAGAACTAATGCATCTAATTATGCAATCAATTTCTGTGGAGTAAATAACAGCGTTAATAATAACTATAACTTGTAGAAATACAAATAATTATATACCTATTATTGTCGTACTTTGTATGCTATTTAAAAAAAAAAACTGATAAGACAGTGTTTTGTTGTTGATGTACTTACAACATTCATAATAATTTTTACTTTCAATATATCCTCGTAAAATATTCCAGAACTGTAAAAAACTTTTAATTTAGTATGCTACGGCGCTTTATATTAACCTACATTTTATTGTAAGTAATTTGTTAATCGCGGTGATTCAAAACAATACAGCCATTAATGTTCTTGAAAACTGTTAGCACAGGTGATTGTTTCTAGATCTGTCACCTTCAGGGGAAATCACGTAACAGACGCGTCACCAGTGCACACTTTCGATCAATGTAAGTAACACAATAAAATTATCGGAGTGATTTTTATGCTCACTTTATTTTTAAACAAGTTGCATTTTAAACAATTTATGAATATTTGAGTACCTACCTACTACGGATAAAATAAAGGCGACAATGCTCTACATATCATTTTGTGCTTGCGTTTAATAAATGGGTGTAAATGAGTGATCATAGCACATAGAACGTTTGACATCATATTGTGTTGTACTTAAGGCTGTGTCATTTGTACTTCAGCAGAATGGTTGGCGGTCCGTCAGATATCCCACGTTATTTCCCGTGTAAACTGTTAGGTAATAAATGTTTAATTGCAAAGTTATACCATATTAGTAGGCGTCGGTCAACATCACGGTATTTTACAAAATTGTCTCTGATTGCAATCTATAATGTCGAAGTAAATAATCACCGTTACTAGAAGAGAAATGTTTTTTTAATTAAGACATTTATATTTTCCGGAAGGACAGTAATTAATTTCTACAAATTCCTCATTATTATTACTTACTTACTTACTACTACTATTAAGTATCGACATCATTATCGAATTTAAATAACTTGTTCCATCCTTTCAACTAGCCACTAAACACTATAAATTAACGATCAATAAACACAACGAATCAGATTATTAACTGTAACCCATGTTTTGAAGCGGGTTTTTATTAAAGAGAAATATTAAACAAATGCTTTTACATGATAAATAAAAATCATTTCGAAATGTATTCCTGAAAAATATCACATGATACAAGCTAACCAAATTTTAAACAATGCCTAGTTTTCAAAAATCATTCACAAAGCGGCCGGTCACTTTAAGAATGACTCAAACCCAAAAGTAACACTCAAAGTATGGTCATAATCGGGGAATTCAACAAAAACATATCGTGTGTAAGCTACTTACACTCTCGTCATAATAACTAGAGTCAACGGAGGGAAATGGAGTAGAATGGAGGCAGTAGGCGCGAACCAGCCAGCTATCTACATGTGCGGTATCTACTACGACTATATCTACCTAATATCGGTATTATTATCCCTAACGGGTTAAACTGTTATATTTAGTGCCAAAGCTCTACTTGGCACTAACATGGACACTTCGAAGAGGATAAAATTTCACTATATGGTGATTTCGCCAGATTAAATCAGATAGATACTGTACTTGTGTACTGATAAACACTATTCCCTATCTTATTCTTTATGCATGTAGTGTTGTGATTTAGAAATCACAGGTGGTTGAACATTTCATTTTTTTTAGGGTTTCGTACGTCCGAATGAAAAACGCATCCCTTAAAGGATCACACGTGTGTCTGTCTGTCTGTCTGGCTGGCTGTCTGTCTGTCCGTCTGTCACCGCCAATTTGCTCCGAATCTACTGAACCAATTTACTTGACATTTGGTACACATATGAATTTCTGTGAGCCAAACACGGACGTGTAATGTAAATTAATTAATTTTTCACTACTCTTGCTCAAAAAATGCGTCATTGTAGCGTACCAGAGCGAAGATAAAATAGCATTTCATCCTCTAGGGGCTAAAGTAATTTTTTTTTAATTTTTGTCTGTTGCCAACGAGCCTACCACCCAAAAACGAAAAAGTCTTTATACCATTCCTCCTCTAAAAAGCTTCTTACCTATCTTACCTATCTTACCTATCTTACCTATCTTACCTATCTTACCTATCTTACCTATCTTACCTATCTTACCTATCTTACCTATCTTACCTATCTTACCTATCTTACCTATCTTACCTATCTTACCTATCTTACCTATCTTACCTATCTTACCTATCTTACCTATCTTACCTATCTTACCTATCTTACCTATCTTACCTATCTTACCTATCTTACCTATCTTACCTATCTTACCTATCTTACCTATCTTACCTATCTTACCTATCTTACCTATCTTACCTATCTTACCTATCTTACCTATCTTACCTATCTTACCTATCTTACCTATCTTACCTATCTTACCTATCTTACCTATCTTACCTATCTTACCTATCTTACCTATCTTACCTATCTTACCTATCTTACCTATCTTACCTATCTTACCTATCTTACCTATCTTACCTATCTTACCTATCTTACCTATCTTACCTATCTTACCTATCTTACCTATCTTACCTATCTTACCTATCTTACCTATCTTACCTATCTTACCTATCTTACCTATCTTACCTATCTTACCTATCTTACCTATCTTACCTATCTTACCTATCTTACCTATCTTACCTATCTTACCTATCTTACCTATCTTACCTATCTTACCTATCTTACCTATCTTACCTATCCTACCTATCAGACCTATATGAATAAGAACAAAAGAACTTTTTTTTTTTAAGCGGCATTCTCTTCGGTAGAATGCGTGCATTGCGTTGCGGCTACAGAGGAAATTAAAAAAAAGACTGGTGCGATATCCTATTTCTAAATTATTCTCCAATAAATTGCATTGGTGACCGTAATATGATTTACAACAGTGAAAATGTCATCATCTAGTGAGAATGGAGACCCTAATTTGGAGATGGATGAGAAAGGAAAAGAAATAATTTTATTAATTTACTATTTTATTTTCTCGCAATCGTAGTGAAAAGTAGAGTGTAACACACGGCGCTAAAAACCCATTATACCTCGGTTTCTGTTTACTCCCTCGCTAAAGCTCGGGAGTAAAACTACCTCGTTATAATGGGTCATTTTAGCTCCTTGTATAACAATCTACTATTAAATATTATATGGCTCACTTTTCGGGGCCAAATTGGAAAATTAAGAAAAATGTTTTGCAAACTGTATCGTGTGACGTATCAAATAGAAGGTCTTGTTGTGAGGATCTCAATTTTTTATTTATTAATGTAAGTATTTTTGTAAAAGGAGAAACTGACTGACTGACTGACTGACTGAATGAATGACTGACTCACTGACTGACATATCCACGCAGAGCCAAAACTACTGGGACTAGGAACGTGAAATTTTGCACACAGTTTCTTTTTATAATGTAAGGTAACACTAAGGAGGGGTTTTTGAAAATTCGACCTTAAGGCTGCCTGTTCACTGGAGCGGAGAGGAGAAAAGAGGAGCGGAGATGTGCCAATATTAACCAATAGAATCTTGACTCAGGATCACTGATCTAAACTCAGGGGCGGAGTCAAGATTCTATTCGTTAATATTGACACATCTCCGCTCCTCTTTTCTCCTCTCCGCTCCAGTGGACAGGCAGCCTTATGGGGGTGAAAGGGGATTTCGTTTGTATGAAAAATCTTATTCCTTGAGTTAATAGACTTGAAAACTTGAAACTTGACAAGAATACTTGTCTAATCATAAAGTTCGTTTTTTGTTTTTCTAAACTACCCCCTAAACGGCGATTGAAGGGGGGGGCAAAGTTTGTATTTGTTAAATTTTTAAAAGATTTGTAAACGATGTCCGATTAACTTGAAACTACGGTTTAAAATATGATTTATTTCTCAAAGATTTACAATCACTTAATGAGTATTTTATACCGGAAAAAATAAAAGTGTGTCAAGGTTTTTCGGAAACAACCCCTAACGGGGTGAAAAGGGTTAAAATATTTTATTTGAATGACCTATCAAGATACACGCAATGACATTAATTTTTGCGATTTACTATTCACAATTATTGGGCCCGGTAGGTGTCGCTGCAATCGAGGTTGCGAGATGTGCACAATTTCTGAGCAGTAACCTAACAAGAAGTAGTAAGCCTGCATGAATTCACGATAGTATTTAATCATTATGTTATGCTACTTGGATTTGGAAGTTTTAAAATAAATACTTTTAAAGACATTTATGAAAATTGATGAAAATTGACCATTAACTCCGAAACTACTGAGTATTTTTTTTTAATACGTTTCAGAATGGTTACTCATAGATTACAGGAAAACCTATAAGTCTATGGTCTTAAAATAACACGGTAAATCTGTCAATATTGTGCTTAAAATCTTACATTAGCAGTTGGAATGTATGGTAGAACATGTTTTTCAACTACAATGTTAAGTTTGTTCATGGGATAAATTCTTCCCAAATATAGAACCCTTCATTGTGCGTGGTCCGACACGCACTTGGCCGGTTTTTTCGTCGTAGAGGTGCTAAGTTCTATTGTACCTTCATAAACACACACTTCATTCCCGGTTTGTTGATTGAATACCTAGTTTATGCTAATAGCCATGCAAGGAATAGACTAATTACGGTTTAGAACATTAATTCGAAACTGCATTTAAGTCCTGTGTATATTAATAACAACAAGTTTTTAATCAACGTTTCAATACGAGATATGGTTAGTGTCAAATCTGCTAAGGCCAGTGACACTACGTAGCGCCACTTTTTTATATTAATTAAAGCGCTCTCAATCCTAACATAACGGCCGCAAACATTACTATGCTAATTTATTATTAGGGTGTTTTCTTGGCATCCGCAATGTGACATACATTTTTTTAAGACTTAACTGTAGCGGAAATATGATTGATAGTTGACCGTTCAAGTACGCTTCAGTCGCTCGTAGCTCTGCATGCTCATTCTGTGTGCAAATCTTAATCTGTGTGCCAAATCGTAGAGGGACAGCTGAATAATCAAAATATTTATTAGACGGCCAAACACACGACATCTTATCTAAATGTAAGATTTAGAAATGTAATTCATTATTTGTTATGAGTAGGTACTTATGAGATAGCGACTGATTTATTTATTCCAAGAGGCATCCACGATACTCTATGCTATACAATGATCGAAATCAAAACAGTACAAAATAAGTGCAAACACAATTTAAAATATTTTATGTAACCTAATTCCTCCGCAATCCAGGTTAAAAAAGGAAAAACGCGAAGGCTTCTAAAGCCTCTTGTAGAGACTCATAAATACGCCACCCCATGCTGGTTTAAGTTTATAAAAATGTGCATACGTATGGAAGCCGCAATATTATGTTCATCATAAGCGCCACCTGCTTGAAGACAATCATTTTGGGCGTGTGTTCGGGCGGATATGAGCCGAATAAAGATTCGCGATGTGTGCAGATTTCACGGGTGTAGTGGTAGCTATTCGTAGGTAGCGACTATTGATTTTGTCCACCCCAGACCGCACAGCCGCCGAACTGCATCCAGTTCCGCTGCCTAACACTTAATACCCATCTATTATTATCAATTTATTGACTGCTTCCATAATATTAGCTTCATAGTCCCAGACGGTAAATCATTTACAATGTAGGGAATGTTGTTAAGCTTACGGAGAGCAGTATTTGGTTTAATTGAAAGTTTATTCTTGTTTTAAGTAGTAATAACTAACTTTTAGAGTTTGAATCAAGTAAATTTTTTTTTGTGTAATTTTGTTGATATGGATTTAAAGCATTTTAATATTAAAATAAACATATCAAATTAAGTAGGGAAGTGTATGTACGTTAGATAGGTACCAAGTATTGCTTACGGAAAAGGTTAAAAGCTCTCGTGACCCAAGCTTACCCAAGTTATTTTAGTAAACGCCTTAGATCTTTGGGGTGGAGAGAAGATATCTCAATATATAATACAGTGTCTCGTCTGTTCCTACAATCTATAGTAAAGTAAAGGTATTAAGTAACTGTTGCGTCAGATACATACCTGCTGTCCCAGGAATTAGGGGTGACGGATCACCCCTCAATCCTTTAATTACCTTGTGGTTACCTTGAGCTATTTGCAAGCAAATTAAGCAGATCGCTTCCCAAGATGTTAGAATATTGTTCAATTTGTTTCATGACTGTAAATATTTTCGAGCTAAAGTTACCTTTTTGTAAGTTTCACTGTGAGCTTTATTTAATTTGTAACACAACCAATTTCGGGGAACGTGAGTATGGGGGACCGTAAGTATAAAGGATGCTGACGGTAAATGTCAGCGCGGTATGTTGTGCGTGTGTGTGTGATAATTTGGTTTCATTTACTTTTATTCTCCATTTTTTTTTATATACTACGGTACCTACGTAGTACATAAAACCCCCCTTACACCACCCTAATACCCTTACAATACACACAATCATAAAGCTGTATTGAGCTACTAAGTAGGCTCTATGCTTCTCAGAAGTCAGGGTTTTCCAATGTGATTAAAAAAAAAAACTATGCATCAGGAATAACTCTCTGATATGACACAGTTAATGTCGATCGGTTCACCGCTGAGCAGAGTCTCAGACCTTATGAATCAGAAATTCTTCAAATTGTATTTCGGACTTTACTCAGGGACTTTTTATATTAGTAATTTGCCGTACTACGGTAGGTACGCAGAATTGTATATTAATCATTATCGTAATTGACAAGCAGTCTGTCTATATATCGGAATTATTTATTATCACCATTTAAAGAAATACATTAGCTCTGTTATACCTTGCCGGGTAAACACACATGCATATTATTGATACCGCTTGAAAATTCTGCTTATTACAGTATGGTGGGTAAACTGTGTGAGTAATACAAGCAGGTGAGTATTACGTCGATTTTCCTCCCTGAGTGCAAAAAGATGGCGTGTATGAAGAGAGTGAGCACTCGAAGTCAAGCGGGTCGCCGCGAGCCTTCCACGAATTTCCCGATTAAAAAACCGGTCAAGCCTGAGAATTGTTCACCAATGTCTCGATGAAACGTGATACGTGTTCGAACTTCGTTTCTGAAAAACAGTTAGCACATTACCTCCTTATGAAACGGCCTACTACTTCATATAGTTAGCAAACATTTTTGTTTACACAGTTCATTGAAATAAAATTCGTATGTTGGCGTCTTGATACGAGGGCAATGTCACCGCGCACTGTGCCGTTAATCCCAAATGAGCTGTGTGTACTCTCCTCCAATCAAATAGGCTTATAATGTCAACAGTTAAGGATAACATAAATTGAATAATAAACTTAATACGGTACCTAACGAAACCTAGCCCAACCTGAGAGATAGCTGGAATTACTGTTTTTGATTTCGTTTTTGTTATCGAATTAGTCATCAACTTACCGTTGAAAACGAGAATTTTATTCTCCTTTAAGAACTTGTCAGTGTTCTACATAACGCTAAATTATAACGGGTTCCTTATTTTTGAAGCAAAATCTAATTAATACCCAGACACCCAATTTACAAAATATTCTCACGCTTTGCATACACGATGTAACTAGTGAAACTGGAATATTTTTATTATGACTCATTTAAAGTGTAACACCCGAGTATCTATCGATGTATTAATAGGCCGGCGAAGTCATCTATACGTGCAACATAAATTTTATGGAATCTTCAGATACACTTGCACCTGTACTTAAGTGGAATATGAAACTGCATACATAAACATCACTCCTGTAAAAAGGTATATGGAGCTCTACGACAATGTATTTTTAATTAATATCTTCTGCGGGGAGCATAATGTGAATCGTTAAAAGTTAGATACTTCATAATAAACAAGCTTTTACCTGTACAAAACTAGGTACATTTTGCAAAAGTTGAATACATTGATATTCATCGGAAATATAGGTATATTTCGGAAATATAGGCCAATAAAAACAATAGAAATGTGGGTTTTTGCAGGTAACAAAAGGATAGATAAACATATTATTGTATCCTTTTGTTACTTATAAAAATGCATTAAAGTTTTTCCGAAATGTACCTATTTATTACTATGTTTTTTTCCCATTTCTAAATACCAATTTATGTAAAAACTTGCTCTCAAGTTAACTTTAAGGGCCTATTTCACGATGTCCGAATAGCCACTACTTACCGAATAAATTAAAAAATGTAACAGAATTTGTATTAAATTATCTGCCCAATAAGATATTAGGAACTTAATCGTAGGTGGTGAAACAGGCCCTTAGTATTTTCATTACTTGAAAATACTGCTTAACTTGCTGAAATTATTTATTGTCGGCGCGGTACTTGTGAACATTTAACGATAAGCCGTTGGTCCCGGCTGTCATTCGTGGATCCTTGACAGTCGTTACGAGTCGTCAGAAGCCCGAAAGTCTGACACCAGTCTTACCAAGGGGTATCGTATTACCCAGATATTGGGTTGTGGAGGTCAGATAGGCAGTCGCTCCATGTAAAATACTGGTATTCAGCTGCATCCGGTTAGACTGGAAGCCGACCCCAAGATAGTTGGGAAAAGGCTAGGCAGATTGATTGGTACTTGTGAACATTTAATATAGTATTAACAAAGTTGTAAAGTACAGTATTGAAAAGTTTTAGATAGTATATGTAACATTCGATGAAAAAATGTTTTATAAGGTTATCCGCTGATACCTATGTGAATCTTCGTGGTATTTGTACACGTTTATTTGTATCGTAAATACAAATAAAAACATCCCCAACAGAAATTAATTTATTATAAGCCAATCTTTATTGATATATGCGATCAGAATCGTGTTGCATTTTAATAAACTTCTGTAGACATGAGCGATTTTATAATCATCAGCTGAGAGAGCAATTTGTTATCAAATGGCATCTGTTCACAAGTGACAGAAAATACCGACAAAATGATCGACTTCATCTTTCCTGTGTTCTTGTATATTTTTAACCGACTTCCCAAAAAGGAAGAGGTTATCAATTCGGTTGTATTTTTTTTTAAGTGAAATCTTCTTTAGCTGCATTGTGCACTTTTTTTGGGATTGGTAAAAAATGTTAAACTTGCGTCAACGTTAACTCGGCGTTTTATTTTTTGTAATTATTTGATGGTGCTACAGCTTTCGTTCTTGTACTGACAGCAAGCCATATAAATTCTTGACATTTTCGTTAGATGGCGTTACGTTGTATCAAAAAGTTACTTAGTTTTCACTTCTATCGGCAGTCTCCAAAGACGGCCCGATATTTTTTTTTTTAATGTATTATCTCGTAACTCCGTCATTTACGCACTGAAAAAAAAAATTGGAAAATTCTTTTTTTATTTGAAATAATATACCTACTTCCCGTTTGGTTCCATTTTTATCAAAATTCAGTTCTGATGATGGAATCCATGAGGAATTGAGGGAACTCCTCAAAATATTATAGTCATACACATACCGTATTTTTTTGGAATTCGGTGGTCATTGTTTTGTAAAAAAGTTATTAAAAGGTTTTATTTTAGTATTTTTTTTGGAAGTCGTTTTTTTTTGTAATATTGTTTTTTTTAAGTTTTGAAAACTTGGTTACCATATCCGAGTTTACGGTATTCTGCGATTTTACGGTATTCTGCGGTTTTATATACCTACTTATATGTTTTTTTTTAAATGAACGATTATATTCTTCTATGACAAGTATACCTACTAGTCCGTTTTATACATTTTACAACATTTACGTTTGTCCTAATTTAAATTCTACTATTTTAATTATATTTAAATAGCCTCAATAAAACTTTTATCACATCAAAAGTGTCTAGGGATCAACATATATTTTTGCAATAACTTTTCTCCTGATTGATATTAATTAAAATTTTCTTTAAGGATTCATCAAATAAAGTGTTTTCGTTTGTCACAGTAACGATAAACCAAGTCACCTTTGCATTAATAAAGAAATTTGCCATTTTCCTAATAAAGGGATTTTTGACATTTGAACCACTAACATTAAAGTTCGAAAAAAAGACTGAAATAACAGTTTTCTTTAAAATTTTATTGGGTAACTTAAACAATTAATAATCCGTGTTTCTACCGCGAACACTAACAACACAAGAATATCGGTTTGGCATACTCAAAATGAGTTCATCCAAATCACGCTGTGGAATGGCCGCCCATGTTCGTTGCAACAACAAAAAAAGGTCTTCTTGCGACTGGATACCCTCCATATTCGGCAGAGCTCTTCTCTGTAGCATATCCCATGCATGCTCAATCGGGTTCAAGTCTGGCGACTGAGCAGGCCAGGGCAGGACATTGATGTTAGCTGCGGCGAGAGTCTGTCTTACAACTCTTGCGGTGTGCGGTCGTGCATTATCATGCATTAACTGAAATAAGGGACCGATTTGCACTTGTAGAGGAACGATGACGTCTGATACAATCGTCTCAGCATAAATTTGAGCGTTGAGGTTGCCTCTAATCCAAATCAACTCAGTTCTTCCGCCGATCCAAATACCCGCCCATACCATGATGGTTCCACCACTATAAGGATGGACTTCCTGGCAGGATTTTAATCGCTGTTGGCGTCCAGGGGTTCTCCAGTGTCGTATACGTCTTGTATCCGGTCTCATACCAAAACGAGACTCATCAGAAAAGCACACGAAACGCCATTGTTCTTCTGCCCAATTTCTGTGTTCAAGAGCCTAATCCTACGATTGTGCATTGCTATAGGTGGTACCCGTAGCGGTCTTCGGGAATGAAGGTTCACTTCATGCAAGCGGTTTCTGACTGTTTGGTCGCTAATTAAGTTCCCTGAAGAGTGATGAAGCCTCACGGCTAACATCATGGCGGTTATTGTTGGAGCTCTTCGAGCTAAGATTTGAATGTATCGGTCTTGTCTCCGTGTGGTGCAGCGATACCGTCCTCCATGGCGCTCAGCCACGGTACCAGTGCTTCGGTAACGTGTCCAAAGTCGACTGATAACACTCTGACTTGTATTCAGAGCTAAAGCCACAGTACGTTGCCGGGAACCAGCTTCTATCATTCCCACGGCTCTGAGCATTTCTTCCCTGCTTAAATGACGTCGCTGCTCCATAATAACGTTGGTTTTAATCAGTAGTAGGGAAACAGTAGCACTAATAATGTCTTCAATGCGTTGTATGTTTTTATAGGGAAAATATTGACAGCTGATTTTCATCTTTTACTCGAATTTGATTCACAGTTCCTGATTCAAATTATGAAATGCACCAAAAAGGATCCATATAAATTTATAAAATCATAAATTTATTACAAAGCCACATCTCAATCTCAAGAAATCCGCATAAAAATGCTTGATCCCTAGACACTTTTGATGTGTGTATTATAAACGCATTATCAAAACTAAAACATCTCATTTTTATGTCGTAGCACTCGTAGCTGGTTGTAGGTATCTATCTACACTCTTATTTATTTGAATTCACTATTAATCAGTTAATTAATTATAGAAAATAAGATTAATTATAGAAATATGTTTAAAAATGTTTGGCAAAATAAGTGATTTTTGTAAAATTTGTTATTTTTGTAGTGACTGTTAGAATCTTTGGTATTTACGAGTAATAAATACTGTAATGTGAATGTTTACCATTTACTGAAACGAAATGAAATTTTATTTTCAAGAATTGTAGATATTACATTACAGATGGTCGGGTTTTTTTAACAGTTTCTAAAACCGCTAAGACTAGCATGCAAAATTACATTAATAATTGAAATAATCTAATAAAATTGAAACATACATCATAGTCAATATAATAAAAGAATTAGAATGTAAATCATTTGTCAAATTATAATAAATAAAATAGTAGAAGTAAAATGTCAGTGTGAAGTTGGGATCAAATTATCGGACGCGTCCGCGGACGTTAACTGTCAGTTCCCTACGATCACGTCAATTCACGTCGTTTCGGTCGTAAGTCGCGGACGTGACCTAAAGCGTTCGGACGTCCGCCGCGGACGTCCGCGGACACGGTGAACGTGGTTCGGACGCGTCCGCGGACGTTTCTGGCATTCCGCCGGCGACGATTTTTTTTATTTTATAATATTTATGAATGACCATAGTTATAATTCCATAAATAAAATAAGTCTTTCAGTCGGATACATAGTGGGTTAGGGGGGTATTACACTATCATATAATTCTAGGATCAAACATAGGATCCTATCTCTTATCCTACATATATGACCTCTAGAATCATATCTGTGTATTACACTATCATCAATATATTTTTTGTCATGAATTTTGTCGTGAATTTTCTTGGAATCTTTTAAATCTGCCTAAATCGGCCACTTTTGTAAATCGTCAGCATGATCTGCAACAGACAAAATTTTGAAGTGAAGTCTGCCACAAATGGTCACACAGGCTCGCGACTTCCCAATCTATATACGTATATACTCTATGGATATGTTCTGTGCTCTATAGTCGCGACGGCTTCGGACGTTCGGACGCGTCCGAAGACCGTGCTAGGACGCGTCCGAAGACCGAGCACTTTCATCGGTCGCGACGCGTCCGATAATTTGTTCTCCTCTTAAATCTTTCAAGATACCAGAGGAACAATTATCGTATTTTTAGGAACGTTCGCATTCTAACCTGTCTCTACGGGCCAGATGCCCGTTTTCACCGACAACTAAGTGACACTTTAAATGAATACCTAAAATAAAAGTGCACTGTTGGATTACGGGCACAAATCTATCAAAAAAATTCATACTTTTTTGTCATTTATTGTCGCTGAGATAAGATTGCGACTAGATTCCAAACGTTTTTAGTTACGAGAATAGGCCTTCTGATCACTCGAGGGTTCTGAAAATCGGATTAAGTACCTACCTACTTCTACTTACGAAGTTTATTTATAGGGTTTATATTATTAGATCTGTTCGAGTATGCGAGTCTTGTCACGTAGATACCTTCTCCCTATAAATAAACGATAGAAAACCTGCCAGGGCAAGTCTCTCGGAGAATATTAAGACTGTATCCAAAATATCAAAAATAAACATCATCACACGTAGACAGGACTGCAACTACAATTTAATGCAGAATATTCAATTATCTCAAGATATATTTAAGTAACTAGTACTTTATGTCTGTGGTACTTTATACTGGCTTGGGATAAGATGTCATAAGTTTTTATTATGGATGTAGTTGGTATATTGCAGGGAGCAGTCTGGGCGAGGCGCGGCGCCGGCGACGATTCTCGTTTGCGCGATGGCTATCAGAAGCGCAATCCCCTATTCCTCGCAGTGCTAATCAATGAATAATTACTCTGTTTAAGGGGCACCTCTATAAATAGCCGGCTGGAGCGCTGACCTGGAGCGACGGGTTAGTCCGGCCTGACAGCCGCGGACACTCGCAGCAGCCTCGCTCGCCGCACCCCCCGCGCTCGCCGCACCACACCCTCCGACGCTGCCGCGCACAGGGCTGCCTCCACCACTAAGCTTTTCCTTAGCTCTGAGGAAATGTAACCACTTATCGAATATTTCTCTTCGCTATTCATTATACCTAATTGTGACAAGTTTAATAAGACGCCAGATTCTCTCCGCCTAACACGGGAGATGATTCATTGCTCACATATTGATAAGCCTCTTTTCGAATCGATTCGTTTCCAGGCACCTACTAATTGCCTGGCCGTGGTTCCAGCGGGCGCAGCCCTACGCCGTCGCCGCTCTACTCGACACGCCTCCGACTCCGCATCCTGCCGTTTTTTGCAAAATTAACTACAAAGGAATCTTTGTAGGCAAAATGTGGACACAGTTTTTCCAGAATGATTCATCTCAATAGTCTAGTTACTTACTTTATAAAGGATCGACTTTTTAAGTCCAGTTTTATTTAACACTTGTATATCTATAATTAGAAATAGAATTCCCGATGCATCGATAGCTGGCTGGTAAGCGCCGCAGCACAATGCTAGGAGGATTGTGCGTGTGATTTTACAAGTAACGGCAGTTCTAACCGAGCTATCGGCTCAGGTACCTACGGTGCCAAGAGGTTATCGGTTATCGAGCTGTCTATAAAGAGATAACCACATATATGGTGCCTATAAGAATTTCCGATTGAAATTGCTTATGGATAAACTTGGCGAAATAAATATACACTTCTGTCATTGCTCGTGTGTTTCATACACTTAAACGTCGAATTACTGCAACTAATACTTTACGTTTAAGTATTGTTTTGACCATAACGTGCAGTGATAAGAAAAAGAAAAAGGTTTAAACATAAAATAGGTTTAAACGTACTACGTGTCCACGATTCGGTTTAGTAAACACAAACAAGTTGTTATTTAATTTTGTGGATCAGGTGACTGGCGAGACATTAGCGAGATGGCACAAGGCTGAACGTGGCGCTGGTCGGAGCGGCCCGACACCCGCCGCCCGGCGCGCGGCGGCGTGGAACAAATGCACAGACCACGCCAATTTGCCACTCGTCATGACAGACACTCGCCACCTTATTTGTATAACGTTAACATGCTCCACACTACAAATATATTGGTTTCTGTTCCCAATACATAAAAGGCTTCGAAGTTTTATACATACTATTTTCTCTATAAAGTATCTAATGGAAAATCTTAACAGGTAAGTACCTCGATTCAGCGTGTTGATGAAAGTTTAATTTCTAAGTAAACCTATTATAAGTGAGTACCGAGAAGACTCCGGTTAGGTAGAGACCTTACAACAATCAATTAACCTGTACAACAATATTGTATATGCCATTCCTGTCAAGGCTCCAGACCGTCCGTAATTAAGGTCGCTAAAGTGGCCTTGGATATAAGACATGATAGAACCCGTAAGGGAGAAAAATGATAAAAATGACTCCACCGCGATTAAACTTGTTGTAATGAATTACGGCATTGCAAGGACGCAGTAAAGTTGAATATTGCATCAGAATGGTTACGAACTCAGGGAGGCAACGATCGCGTGGAATGTTGGCGCGCGGCTGCAGGCTGCGCGGACGCAGGCCGCTGCTGGAAGGCACCGCGTCCGCACCCGCGCCCGCCGCCGCCCGTGACTCACCGCCCAGCCATGTCATCACGTTAAAATTGGGGAAGTACGTGCTTAATGCGTCGATCCAATAGTTCTTGCAAGTCTTCCACTTACTACGGACTTTGACGTCACATAACTACGGAGATTGAATTCACTGGCGCAGGTATTTTCCTTTTGTAGATGAATCATAGAAAATTAAGCTTGCCTATCGATACAAAGTTTAAATTAAAGTTATTAAGTAATCATTTTTATGGCTCTATGCCAAAAAACACACGTCTGTGTATTCGTGTACGACAAAGAGCAAGCTACATAAAAGTTTGCGCCCTGGATAGGTCATCATTCTTCTCCGGATCAACAAACAATAACTCATCAGCTACCTACCTAAATAAGGAGATGAAGCATTGTTTTTCCAAGTTAATAAGTTAACAGAAACCCTTCTTGAAAATTTCTTATTGATCATGGAATAATCGTTTCTATTTACCACCAAATCATGTAAAGACAGAAATGTCCCTCAATTTCGTACAGCGCACGAAGAGAGATTTAGTTATTTCAGAGTACTACCTAAATGAAAAGGCCACTCAACATACTTTTTAGCTTCTCACACATGCGTGAAATGTGGCAGAGATTGGCCACTTCGCTCACATGTCACGCTTGAATTCAACCGACTCACTTCCAAAAGTTAATCAAAGAACTTTACGAGCCGCCGACCGGAGTAAAGTGGTTAGAATTATTTAGAGACTGGGGATTGCTAATAATTTTACGAAAAGGCATGCTTCCTAAAGATTCCGTGGGCTCATTCAGATTCGAGTAGTCTGCAGATGACGTTTTGGGGGTCTTTTTACCTCTTCTTAGTCATATAGTTTGTTTGTGTGCCTGTACTCTTTTTCCAAGTACAAGATAATGTGTTTGTAGTATTCATTATTGAATACATTGGTTATACAGAAAAAAATAAAGTATACACCGTTTATCATGAAAGAAGAGTAGGTATCAGAAGACAATAATCAGATAATGCGAAGAAAATATTTGTGTCTAAAAACACCACCTAATCATGATACCAACCATCATTACAATTTGATCTTATTTAAAAATGCCCAGAATAGCTTAAACTGTCCACGAGAGAGAAGAATAAAATGCATTATTTTGTGACGAACCAAAGTGTATTTCCAAACTTTATTTTCATGCTTTTCCACTGTTCTGTTCTTTGCATAATGTAGCACCTCCTCCTCTGAAACTTTATGTTTCGACGAGAAAAGTTATTTATACAATCTTATTGATCCATTCTTATTAAGTATGTACTCACATGTTTTCTAAACAAAAAAGTATTTCAACTGTATGATGTTAATTACATGCTTAGATTCAGTTATATACGCTTGCAATAACAGCTCTTATTTCAAATGATCAATTTAAAATAATTGGCGTGCTTTTATTAAAAAAAAAACAATATTATATATTCAATTATAAAAGACCTACTCGTCCATATTCAAGCGGGATAATTTAATTTAAACTTGAAAGCCAGTAAGCAAGATATCTTTATGAAGAACATTTTATATATTTCTTTTATCTTGATGATTGTAAGCAGGTATGATGACTCGTCATTTGAAAAACATAAAGAAAAGTGATACCAAAAATCATTCAAATTCTGCACATAAAAAGTGGAATATTCTTGTAAATGCGAGACGTCATCGATAACTAGACTATAAGTCTATTCATGATGAATCATTGTGAAGTGGAATAGAGTGCAAGTGTCCGGTCCGGGCAGTGAACATGAGCGGCCGGTATCGTGCCAGGCTGCCGAATTACCGATATATCTCTCGGTTGCTAAATAATATCGATTTTATGGCGCGGCAGATGGCCGGCCAGGAGCCCGAGCTCGAGACCGCCGTCTGCGACCCTCCCGCGCTGCACCGCCAAGCTCTCCTCACCCCCGATTGAGATTTATCCTCCCAAAACATCCCCTGCACACATGAATGGATTATTCGATTTATATTAAGTTTCCGCAATTTCTATTTAGAGGGTTCCTAAAGCGAGGTAAGCATTTGCGCGACGGATTTGGTGTTCCTTTGTAAACATTTGGAAGGGCATGTCACCGAGCGACGGTCATTAATAATAACAATGGCTGATGTTAGTGGGCTAATTTCCAATCGTTGCTTGTGCCATCTGCCGTTCCTCCTACGCATTTTTGTTTTTGTTAACACAAAACAATTTTGTCAACAAATGAGAATAATAGAGCTATTGTACAATTGCCAATTTGTAGTTTGGTAATAACCAAAAGGTCAGGTTAGTAATTGTATTACCTACTTATTATAAATAGGTATGTTGGATAGTAGTCCTAAAAGTAACAAAAAGAAAACTCATCCTCAAAGCTAGCCAAACGAAAACATATCAATGATGGAAGCATAAACAAAATCAAAGCTACGTTTAATAAGGGTAAAAATACCTTCCATGTTTTTATTCAAAGCGGAATGCCGGCAATCCAAACATCGGAACACAAACAGGGGTATTTCAATATGATACCAAACATAAGTCTGCGGAAACATCCCAATAAAAATAAACGAGTGTCAATATCCAAGTCCGTAATGCAAATTTGCTATTGCGATAAAAGGCCGTGAAAAACGAATAAGCTTATATTCCATTTTACATAATCTCCGTCTAGACGGAAGCTGACCGCTCCGCTCGTACGGTTGGCGTTCTCTTATTGAGTACGGAGTGCGGCTGGGCCGTGTGCGGGCTGGCTCGCGGCCTGCTCACACTGCACACCCGAGCCTGGGATTTGCATCCCACGTTTGTTGGTGAACTACGGATGAATTACGAGCGATTTTCACAGCTTCATAAGTACTTTTCATCCAGGGGGCTCGTAAACTTATCTCTGCGTTCGACTTTTTAATTCTTTTACAAAGGGAGCTTATAGGTGTAGCTTGTGACGGGTGCTGCCTGTCGTAAATTTTACATAAAATGGGAAATTTCTCTTTTACGATGAATACACATCTGTTATTTAGAAAATAAAGCATAGAAATACAAAAAGGAGCAGCTCATTGATCTGTGTCGGTGCGGCAGAAATGTATCATGTTTCGTTGTCAACGGACGCCTCTGTCCATTTCTCATTAATTCTAATTACGCTCAAATGTTTAGGGTTTCACAGGGATCGTTACACAATAAACCCTTTGAGCTCAGAGACGTTAATTTTCATTAATTATAACAACTAAAGATGTACCTACAGTACAGTTATTATCAACGAAATCTTTTACGCTTTGTTACTTTGTTGCCGAGTTGAAACACGATATTTTTGAAAACTTTGAATAAAGTTATGCAATGTAGGTAATTGTTAACAATTAGGTACAACAAGTTTTAGAAAAGATAAAAATAACTTGTAAGATAGATATTTAATCTTGAATGCTATCTATAGGCAACCATGCAAACATCTGTGTTTTGTAGATGAAAACAAGTGCAGGTAAAAAAAACAAACATACAATTATTTGTCTTTCATTAAAAGAAAATATTACTTCACTTCAGGCTCAAGTTTAAATTACTGATAAATTACTATTTTTATGCAATATTCTCGTTTGCTTGCAGCTGCATTTGCACGTACTTATTTTATTTATGTTGTTGTTTTCTACGGAAACTTCTATTTTTTAGAGATAGAAATCTGCACGCGGGCTGACATTGCGCGAAATAGTTTTATTAAAGGACGTTTTATTACAGCTCCGTAAATTTGCATTTGAGGCTGTAGCCTCAAATGCTAATTTACGGAGCGGATGGTGGTGCTGGATTTGGGCTATTACAATAGCCCAAGCACCACCATAGTTCAAATCCCACCATCCAGTTGTGGCTTCTTATTGTTTTCAGAACAAAGCTAGTTGAATTTTTGGTAATAACATAAATTCAAAAATTGTAGCGTATCAGCCGCATGGGTCGATCCATCAGGTTAAGCTACGATTGCCGGGGTTGGTCTGTGGATGGGTGACCATCTTTACATGCCGAGACTCCTCCGTGCCTCGGAAAGCAGGTTATGTCGTTGGTCCCGGCTGTCATTTGTGGATCATTGACAGTCGTTACGAGTCGTCAGCGAAAGTCTGACACCAGTCTTAGCACGGGAGTATTGCCCAGTTACATACTGGGTTGTGGAGGTCAGATAGGCAGTCGCTCCAGTAAGATACTGGTATTCAGCTGCATCCGGTTAGACTGGAAGCCGACCCCAACATACACTCGCAGACAAAGAATACGGGGTCAGTACGAAAAGACTGAAATTACTCTTAAAATAATAGAGCTAGCGGCATGAATGAAACTGTATATTGTAGTTTTTTTTTTTTTTGTGCTGTGTATTTTCTGGTGTACAATAAAGTATATATAAATAAATAAATAAATAATTTACCAGTTAATCAAAAACACCAAATGTTGAAACATTATTAGTTTAATTATCAAAATTAAATTTAAAAAAAACAAAATATTAATAACTTTTACGTTGAAAAAATAATGGTTGACACCACATTATATACCTACAACACAAAAACGAACTTTAAAACAAAATTAATACTTAGCTCTTCTCACAGCTGCCAGGCGATTGGGCATGCTGTTTATTAAGTTTCTTTGCGATGTTGCGGAATATTGGTCCATTATTCCACTATGCGTTAGTGGAAGACCGAAGAATGGACATGTTTCAGTTCTCGAAGTGAAGCTGGGGTGGGGTTTCGATTTCGTACACACCTCCCAAGCTCGTTCCAAGCGTATTCAATTGGATTCAGGACCGGGCTTCTCGCGGGCCAGTCCATACGATTGATGCTAATAACGTCCTGAAAATACTCATTTGAGCTGTATGTAGCCTTTTTTTTTTTGGGTGGGTAATCAAATAACTTATCCCGCTCTGGGCGGAGCGGAAGGGCGTGTCAGACTCTTACTTTACTTACGTTGCCAGGGGCCACGGTCTCCCCTTAGGACTTTCCCGCAACCCCGGCAGCGGCAGGCATCGGCCCTAGCGTACCCCGTCAATTGTGCTGACATCTCTTTGAGGCGCGCGTGCAACACAACGCGCCGTCGACCCGGGCCTGGTCCTTATCGGACGGTGAGCTACTCATTGCTCTCCGTCCGCAAGCCCGCGCCTACGGTGGTGAGGGCCCGAAATTTGCCTCTCCCTCACGCGCTCAGCCTCCTCCTTTGCGAGCATTACTTCTTCGCAGAAGGAGGTGACGGCTTGCCATGCCCGCTCGCTCCGTACCTTGGCCTGGACCAGGGCCGGACGCGGGAGGTCACCGCCGCCGATCGCCTGCACGAGGACACACATCTTCCACATACATTGCACTAGTTAGCGTACCATTTTCTATCAACACTAACTCCATGCGACTCTCTAAAGAGTTCCCAACCGCAGATCCACCGCGATCTACTATGGGTTGGGGTTTTTCCTCAAAACAAGCTGGAATAAAACGTTCCCCTGGCCGTCGGTAGACTGTTCGCCGCCCATCATGTGCATACAGCATAAATCTGGATTCGTCGGAAAACATTAGGTACTCTTGCCTATTCTTCGTCTCCACATTGTACGTGTTCGCGGGCATAACGTATAAATCTTGCTACCCGATGTTCCTTTTCAAGTTTTGGACCATTTGCGGGTCTATGTGGGGTCAAATTAGCTTCAAGACGCCGCCTTACAGTCCGCTCGCTTACGTCGTCTTTACGGGTCTCCCGAAGTTGATTTGATCCTTCAACTGCCGTTAGGTGCCGATTCTGGAGCATGGTCGAAACAATAAATCGATCCTCTCGAGCCGTAGTACATCGCGGTGTGCCGGTTCCTGGTCTTCTTATGTTCTGTCCAGTTTCTCGGAAACATTGGACGACTCGCTGCACTGTGGAAAGTGACACGCCTATTGTTCTTGCTGTACTTCGCTGACTTCTTCTGACATAGGACGATACGTGTTCATTCTTCTGGTCTAAGCGACATCATTATCATCATCAGCCTATGAATGTTCCCACTGCTGGGACACAGGCCTCCTCTCTGTGAGACGGAGTGGGCTGTAATCTACCACGCGGGCCCAGTGCGGGTTGGTAGATGTCACATGTCTTCGAATTTTTTGGTTCTAAGACATGCCGGTTTCCTCACGATGTTTTCCTTCACCGTTTTGAGAGCAGTGCAGGTGATGAAATTATTTACACAAAGTAAAGCGCCTGCTTGGGTTGGAACCCACGACCTACAACTCGTACTCGTTACCACTAGGCCACCGCTGCTCCTAAGCGACATGATAATAATTCAATAATGATGGTGAAAGACGACAATGACCGCCTTTTATCATTTGGATTTGACATATTGAAAACAACACTGAGAAAACAAACAACGTAAAACAACCGCGAATTGAATTTATTTCCAAATTCGAGATTTTTTTAAATTGTAACTTTTATTTTAATTGTATTGTAGATCATTGGTTGTATTTCATACAATATTAAAATTCTCTATAATATAAAGTTAGTTTCATGCATTATTAATTTGCAGCTTACAGGGATTTTCGTCATAGACCCGTATTAATTAACCGCGAGTGATAGTAGGGAAAAGGCTAGGCAGATTGATTGATTGAACATAAATACAAAAAGCACAAACAATAAATTGCATCTGCAAAAAGTGTTTCGCCATCGATCAAAACAAAGCTCGGCTTCTCAGAAGCATGCCAGCCACACATTTGGTAATGGTTTGCACTTCCGTTTGTTCCCATACGCTTTTTAGTCAGCCCTCATGCGTCGTACGCAGTTCAACGAATTAATTTAGCCAATGAAAAACGCCATCAGCCTCACAGCAACTGCGTGTTTCATTAAATCGAACGATACAAACAACCAGTGTCCAACTTGACACTTGTACATTTAGGATTTGTTTTTTCTCTGCTCGAAACACATTAAAATCGCAATTTATTGTTTTCAATTACATGTAGCATGTTGGAACAGCTTGCAGTGACAATAATCTATTCTCATTCAAGTTATAAATAATAATAAAATGGACTACTACATACTTAAAAGTGTAAAAGTAGCTAAGTACCTATAGGACTACAGGTTTACACTTTTAAATAAATCCACAAGGGTTCCAAAAACTTAAAAAATCTTGTTTAGGTATTATCGCTCGCGGTTTTCCCCATACGAAGTGTGCAGATTCCAACCGGTATCGGTCGTGGTCGGTTTTTTGGTTTCTCATGGGCTACTTATAGTCTGATGGTCTGGTTTCGAGTGACCGAATGACAATAGCGCACGATAGACCGGTAAAAATTTGAATAAACACTTCACATTCACTACTTCACCCAGAAACGAATCGAAAACGTTATTTGGATTGGTAATAAATATTCGTAGAGCACCTAATAAGTAATTAGGTTCGATAATGGGAGTCCGCACCCCGGAGAACAAAGAGCTGTCAGCCCACCATTGCTCGGGCGCCGTTTAGGTCGTCAAGGTTGTTAGCCCTCCGCCTACGAGCGAGATGATATAACTCGTTTCCTTCAGTAACTCTTACGACTGAGAATACACAAACAATAATATATCAGCTACGAATTGCTACGCGCAAATCCATGCGTAGCCGATACGCTTGCGTTGCCGTCGCTAGCGAATTAGTACGCAAATAAATAATAACCCAATAATCATAACGTCACGTCATATAACAAGTACATATTAAAAAGAAAAGCGAACGATATACGACGGTTAATAAGAACGATTCATAATGTATAGTCGATAACCAGCGCTTCTTCTGTTGTATCTATTTATTTTGTTCTCTAGGGAGCTCCAGTTCGTCCGTGAAAAAATTATATAATACGTTAATTGAGAGTTAACATTTCGTAAACGTATATACATAAAATGTAGACGTGATTCTACATCATAACTTGCTTTAATGGTTATTTTTCTACCATTTATAGTAAGAAAATGTACTTTAATAATATTTGACCAAAACATTTCAAGGTAATAAGTAGGTATAGCTACCTTATTGAGATCTATCGATACGTGAACTGCAGATTTAGTCACCTGCTAATGTTTCCACGGCTATAATAAAACACTTTGACCAATTGTCTCACAATGGAAGGACAAACAAGGGGATATTGTTTTTTTTATAATTCAATGATTTGCGTAATTTTGTGATGACATCATTGTCACCCAGTGAAGCGTGAAGCTCATTCTTAAAGTTACATATTGAAATTACATTTTAGCCTAGAATCCCGAGAGGTCATAAAAACTGTACTAAGGATTTCCAACGTATTAGCAACTTCATAATTTTTGCCCTGTAGGTAATTGAGTTTTGTCATAGCTAATGTAGCTTATTGAATTTTTGATCAAAGTGAGTCTATCGAATGCTGTAGGGTCGAAATTGACCGAGACAACTAATTTGACACGTCATGCGCGTCAGTGACGTGTCGAGTTTGAGTCGACCGAATTGATCAGTGACGTGACGTCTCTGATCAATTCGGTCGACTCAAACTAAAGCTGAACAAGTGTATTTACTTGCAGATAGGTACACAGAATATAACTTACTTTGTTTGCATTCCGAGACACGCTAAATTCGAAAAGTAATTTAATTTGTATACTGATATAAATAACATTTATTTAATATGTGTAAGTATTATAGTTTTTTGTCGTTCCACTGGAATGTTGTAAGTCTTCGGAGGCAACTCCATAATGACGCTCGTAGATTACATGCATGATTACAGTGTAGAAAGAACTTGACATTTGTGTTACCAACACACTTTGTTTGATGATTTCTTTTTATTTACGAATATGCAATGGAAACAAAGGCATTTTTTTTCACATTTAACATGTATGCCATTACTGTTATTACTTTAAAGAGTTATTTCATTATCGTCGAGAGCACTTTACCTCTATTTTATATTTTAAGCGAGACGAGCTAGAAATGGTTTGATGCCTAACAAGCGAATTATACGAAACACAATCCCACGATCCACGTTTCGCACTTGCCTTATTCTTAAGAATTCTAAGCCGATTTACATATCAAGCTTAAGATTCAAATCTGTTGAATAAGTTTAACCTGTGAATATAAATAAAGCACTAGGTATAACGCTTGCGGACTGCAAAGTCGTCACCGAACTGCGCAAGTAACTGTACCAACTGGGTACCCAAATATTTAATGAGATTAAACGGTAATGCTCTGCAATCATTATTGGTCTCTCCGTAATAATATCTGCCTGTTTTCTGAATTCGTGTCCACGTTTGAGACCATTGCATGTTTTTAAATGACTCGCAACGAGAAAGTCGTCGATATAAATATCCCAGCCTGGGAAACGGACCCGCTAAGACACTTAATCTAAAAAAAGCTTGTCACACATTGCTGACCAAGGTATACAGGTATCTGGCACATTAATAAAGGATGAATGTAGTTGATAAATATAGGAGATGAGACAAAAGGTCAGTCTCTCATCTCTCGTCAAGTGTACTAAGTACACATATTGTGCTAAGGATGGAGGTACATATAGCGAGTCTAAACACTTACATGCCTAGGAAGTACCGTAAGTAACTGTGGGTCATTGGCTCATGAAGATGTCAGGAAAGCAATAAAATTTATTCTATCAACACGACAGCATCGTTAAAATTAACAATACTGCATTACAGTCTAGGCAATATAACGATTAATCTCGACGCTTGGCTAGCATTCCGGTGGCGCGCGATCTGCGCGGGCGCAGACCCCCGTTGCATACGACGCCGACGTGCTGCAAGGAGCAGACGACGATGACGGCGACGTCGCGACGCCACCGGACAATGACAAAAACGACGTGACCAACCAACATGCTGCTCTTGACTTTTTCTGCAGGCTCTGCTGGCTCACGTACAAGTTTAAAATTTTGGTATATGATAATCTTTTACAAGTTTCTAAAGAAAATAGTTCTAATACTAATTTGGTGTTCTATCTCGGAGGATAGAAAGAAGATTGAACACCAAACTTGAACACTAGGTATTAGAACTTCTTTCGATTCTCCGTGTGTTCAATACTTAGAGCTTTTGTACATAAAACTATAGTGGGCTTTCAAGTTTCAGCTCTGCGTTATGAAAATTATTTAGTTTGAGCTTTATTATAAAGTGTGATCTTTATTGGTGGTCAATTTATAATTCAATATCAAACAAAGTTCACTAAAAGTTAAGAGTACTAATTATGAGCCGGGTTTAAAACACGAAACACTTGACTTAATACACATAACTATTACAGTTATTAAAATTGGTTGGTCTCAATCACACGGCCTCTACATCCTTCCTTATTAGACCGTATAACGGCCAGGACGCAAACGAAGAGACCGCAAAAGATAACATCTGGTCATCTTTTTATTACAACAAGGGTTTCAAAGGATACTCGTTTATGTAAATGTGTAAAATAGGCGAGTTGCTGGCCGCACCGTGCGTCTATAAGTTGTACGTCAATCCGCTGGTCGCCAGTTTAGTCTTCGGTGCGAGTGATTTATTACCGCTCACAAGACGCCCCATTACCGTGTCACAATCAATAACCACCGCACTGGCGACTGATGAATTCTGCTTATTTCTTCCTCTTAGCCATCAAACACCCAGCGCAGGTTCACTAGTATCGCAAGAAACGTCTTAGAGGACTCGCCATTATGAATGCTTGTCTACTTCACATAAAAATGCTAGTTTATTAACTTTTAAAATAACTGATCCTTTATGTTATAGCCACAGTCTAACACTGCAAGAGATAACTTCAGTGTTTGTTCAATGACTTGCAGTAATTATTAAAATTACGATTGATGCTTCAAGTCTGTGCGAACAATGAAACCTAAATCGTCGGTTGTAATAGGAAAGTTCTATGCTAGTAGCTTTTACGTGTTATGAAACAAAGGGAAATTTTGCCAATTGCGTAAATTAAGTAACGCTATTTATATTTATGTACATCACATGTCACATAAATAAGGCAAGAAGGAAAATATACGGCACTTCGTTTGGCGTCTTATCGTAAAAAAATATTTATTGATCAAAGTCGCTAGGTAGACGAGGAACACACCTACGGAATAACGTCCCTAAAAGAGCCGCCTAAAAATAGTTTATGTGAAATATATGTATATACTTATTCATAATTTCATACAAACCAAAGATTTGTTGGTACGGTCTACGCTCAAATAAGGTACTTACAAATCTTTCGTATAAGATGTCAAAATAAAGTAAATAATATCACTGCTCCACCTGCTAAGCCTGGCGTTTAGGGCATTACCCCCGCCCTTTGCCCAGAACCGGTCGTTTTAGCGATGTTTGGGGAAATATTCAACAGTACAACATCCACGCATGAGTCAATGTGCGATGGAGGATATTTTGCAGCTTCTCGGAATGTTTATTAATAAAATGCAGAAACAAACATTTCTTTAACGCATTCAAGGACACTGAACAAGAAACAATAGAAGTTATATTGTTATAACGCCTGTGGACGTTTAGTGTCCCTCAAAGAGCATTTCCTTTGTACTCTATTTTCCTATTACGTAAGTAACTTTTCATGTAGGTCATCATGAAAAGTTGCCTACGTAAGAGAAACATTATGTTATGTGTTCCATAAATGGGTAATAAATGAGTGGGTAGGTGTAAAGGGCTAGCAGTAATACCTTGTGTGTAAAATAAGGATTTGTATTATTGGCAGTGTAAATAATATTCTACCACACCCTATATCTCTTGGACTGTGTAGAATGGTAGATTACTTTAATTAATATGCATTTCCGTTAGAGGTTGTATAAAAAAAAACAAAAAGCTTTTAAAGTTTGGCATTGGTGCTTATAACAATCAATAAAAGCAACAAAGAATAAAATTACTCACAATTTACGGGCGGCCAACAATCAATCATGTAATGTAATTTTAAACTACTGTTCCTTGCACTAATAAAGTAATTGATACACATCGGGTGATAGTTAATCATCAGGTGTAATAGCACCACTAACAATCCGCCCACTAATGAATTTATTAACAAAAAATATGCAAATATAACGCAAATATATCTCAATGTTATCTCTTCGTGCAGGGTAAACAAACTTGGGCAGCGGCGACCACTTCTCCACTCAACGGTACTTGACATAATTGTACAAGTTGATCTCGATGAGGCGAGCTTTCTTCTCTTGTATTTCCCACAACATGAACATGCATAATCCGTGTATGTATTACCTATCATTCAAAGCCGAAAGTAAGTGTTTCATTACAGAAAGTAAAACCAAACTCGCTGAATAGTTTTCATTAAAAAAAACATTAACAATGGCTTTCGGATTACACAGATAAGTAGGTAAATGTGACTGTGTTGAAGAAAAAAAAACGGTCATAACTTTATGAAAAGGAAATCAATTAACTTCCTTTCACTAGTTACCTATTTAAAAATAATTTTTCGTTGTGTAGACATTTTCTTAAATTTTTGTTGCTGCGAGCAGACGAACACGCGAGAACAGTTAGGAAATAAAGGTACTTACATACTTGCTTACAAGAATTCCGTATTTACCCTCGGTGATTATTTACATAGAAGTTCTCAGGAGGTTTGTGGTCGTATAGGTACTTACACTCGTACATGGTCAAGTGAACGGAGGTCTGTGTCAGCGCCGGAACCTCTATTTGTCTTAACGCAATACCTGTCAATAACCGTCTTAAGTTCATTGGCACTCCCGCTTTGGCGCATCCATTGCGTAGATTTGTGCATTGCGCTCGCGCACCACCATTTGCTCAATAGGAACCCATCCGACTGGTACCCAGCGTTGTAACACGATCTCGGTATACCATTAGTTTGTTGACAGAATAAATACAAAATAATTGTACTTGACTACAGCTCGGAATACTTAAATTAGTTAAACGTTCGAATTTATCTTCAAAGATAGGTTGGAAACTTGAACCATCCGAATTGAATTGCACTTCCTGTTAATTTTATTTATCTCTCTTGGTATTAAGCATGTTTTTATAAATAATTTAGTTAGGTACCATTCCAAAGCCGACCGCAACGCAGACGGCAACTGCAGGCGAAGTGTCGCCGCGACACGACTAGTTTCTATGAATTTCTATGAAATACCTTCCGTGGCTAGTGACACGTCGTTCACAACTGCAGCCGAGCGACAGCGACCGCAGTCGTGCCGACAACGCTCAAGCGATAACACGTTTTTCTATCTACCGACTGGAAAAGGGGTGCTGCCGCCTGCAGTCGGGTTCGGAATCATGACTGCAGCGACATGACGCCGCGACTACGCAACAAGACGCCGCGACACGTCGTCGCCTGCAGTGGCCGCTTGCGGTCGGGTACGGAATGGTACCTTTAAGAGTAAGAAGGCTAGCTTAAACTGCTTGCTAGCCTGATGTACCGGATCTGTCCGAATAACGTGTTATTACTACAATTTAGTTAGCGAACAACATTAAATTTTTATGATCGCCATCAAGTAATCTAATTTCCCTTCCCAGATGGTTATGACCTAGACGAAATGATTAGTTTTATTTCCTTTCAAGTTCATTTTTTTTGGCTCAGAAAAAGTAAGTGAACGCTCCTATACAAAAAAAACAGAATTTGTAAAAATAGAGTTACAATAATTGTTACATAATTATATATAAAAATTTTGTACCTTTACGTTTAGGACTCCACTACAACGCCTAGGTGGTTACGGGTCGGTCGTATGGAAAATTTAAGGAAAATTTAACTTCCGAACGACCTAACCACAAACAGTGATTAATATTTTCCGCTACACAATAATTTGTATGTATAACACTAATATTTTCCGCTATACAAGTATTTATTCATCGTCTTTGTAAGTAGTTAAGATTCCTAGAAGATGAAGTTATCGCATATCTGTGAATGCGTAGTAATGTTCTTCGGTTATCCTGTAGGTATGAACTATGAACATTGTAATGGGGTAATTCACATTATCATACCTTCGCAGCGAGTGTTCTCATGTCCATCCGAATCATTTAGTAACGTTTGGTAACCTCTTTTTGAAAATGACCGAACTCTAGCTGTCAATACATGTCATAAGTAATTTGAAAGTTGGTGTTAAATAAAACGGTGTTCAATATTTTGTAACAAAACAAGGAACACAAAGGGCGTTACACTCTTTATGCAAACAGAGAGCAATAAGCGCAGGCGCAGACACGTGTCTCACACACTTACACGTCACACACCGCGACAATCAACTAATTATCACAACACTATCATACAAAAGAACATAAAAACGTGCTAATACGTGAAATAAATCGTTCAAATACAATGAACTTGTAATTGGTCAATTATTTCGGACTTTGGGGAATTCGAGACCACAATTCCCAAATTTGATTTTTTGCCAATTTAAATATAGATTCAGATTTCTAGATATAATTTTCAATTCTAAACTGTTATTGGGATCTATTTTCTAGATTGGTGCTCAAGCCAGTGAATTTAAAATTCATTCGAGAGGTATGCAGAAGTGCTAACTAAACACTCATGTTTGTTTTATTCTTGTAAGTAAATACAGATAATTATAGGCAGCTACTAATACCCACATATATAATGTCAATAGCTAATGTAACGGTGATAACACCACGTAAGGAACAAAAATTTTCACACGTGCCTAATGAGCAAAGAAAATAGACTCGACACCTTACAGTAGGTACCTAGTTGGTAGGTGTAGTGTAGGTACTCCTGTGGGTGCGTAACTTCTCAGTCCAGCTTCAACAACGAACTCTATTTGTGATTTATAGGAAATCATTAAAATAAGTTTATGTGCAAGGAAATTGCTAGGCTTTGATTAGACCTTTGTAATTCTAACTTACCGTAGTAAAATTCAGACATTTATCTGTTTTTAAATTGAAGTTCACTAAGAGGTGCTCACACACAAATAAAATGGTCATCATTCTACGCACTAAAGTGAAGAATATTTAAGTATGCATTCTAATCGAATTGCTACATCGGTTTTTTGTTTGCGGTTTAATAATATATTGTACGCTCATACATATTACTCACTTTCCCATGTATGTAAAAGTAATTACATTGTCGTTTTAGGAATATTAATGATGGTAAGTCACTGCCTATATACCTAACACATACAAGAAAACATTAGTACATACACACACGAGAGAAGAATGAGAAGGTATTCAAAGCTGGTATTTAAAAAACGTTTAAGAAAACGGTTTCGTGATTAAACAAATTAAGATATATCTAGCTTAATTTGTGAAATCTAAAACGTTTTTATTAACTGTATCATTTTCAACCTAAATTTTTGTCCATGATTAAAGACGGTATATAGAATTCCTAGTTTCTTCTAATATTGTAACTGTGACCGCGCAGAGTCAAATTACAAGACTTATAATAAGATTTTATATTAACAACAGTGCGTGTTTGAGACATTGACTTTTCGATAAATTTTTCCAAGAACAAAAGTAATTTAGTAACCCGTGACCGCAGAAAGTTTTGTTAGTGACTACTAAACAAACAGCGGTAGATGTGATGCCTCAGTCCCGGTGCACATGTAATTTGTGTTTCGACATAATACCCTTATCGTGACGACAGTCTGCAAGCTGCATCCGCGGCCATTTGTAACAATATTTATGTTTTTTTAATAAGTTCCTGCTTCTATTCGCTTGTAGGTTATTATGCTGTCATGAAATCGACGCTAGTTCCTCCCAATAATAGTTATGTATTCCCTCGCTTCGTTTCTTCCAAGAAAACACGTTTTAAAGTCTTGCTCAGAAAATACGGGAAGCACATGAAAACATTAAATCCATGGCGATTCACATAAATAGTAAATAGGCATATTTGAAAAAGGAAAATATCTCCTAAACAGCAACTTGATGACTCATATTCATATCTCAGGAATCAATCAGCTACGTGTTATTAAAATTTCTGCCACTTTTTTCCATCATCACTTTAATCGTCTGACATCATATCAATTATTGTAATTCTCAGTTCCTTGGCCCTGAATAATTTGAGCAATTAACAATTCAGGATACGATTTTGGATCACCACGAGAAAAACATTTAATAGAAGAATTTCTGCACCTATTCCCCGATAGATTTTTTGAAATTCACTCTATTTCATAGAATTGCTTGGTATTAAAGAATAAAAAACTTTCCACAGAAAGGGTGATGTCATTAACCGGATAGAGGAAAAGTAGAGCAAAGTTAAATAGAGGAGACGAGCACTGCCACCAATCAACATAGAGATCGCGTGCTGGTTAAACATCGAAGCAAATTTATAAATTCTTTGTGGATGAACTCTACATCGACCATTTCTCAATACGAGCTTAGTTTAGTGAAAAGCTAATACGAATGTAACCTTATTAATTGCACCTTTAAAGAAGCTTATGTAGTCTGGTTGTCAAGAATCACTTCCAGTTGAAGACTTATATAATATTACATGTCGTGTAATATTATATAAGTCTTCAACTGGAAGTGTTACATCTACAGCACCTAATGCTAAAGTTTGACGCCATTTTCAAGAACTTTGCTCCGCTTCTCCTCTCGACCCCCAGTTGTGTTTATAAGAGGTTAGAGGCGTGTAATCAATACAAAAGCTACTGCTAAGGATGCTTCTACATCACTGCCATCTTTATTTAAACTGAAAGTATATAGTTACATTGACACCATTCGACAAGGTAAGTCTGTTTCAATAACCCTTATAGAACCAGAAGCGAATTAAATAAATGATCGTGATGAAAATAATGATGCGCCAATGTTTGTGATATTTGAACATAAATAAGTTATAGAACGATAAACCGCTATCAGTTTTATTCCTATTCGTAAAAGTGTTTATGGAAAAACGATCCTTTATTTCGCGAAATTAGCAACGCGGATGCGGTCGTGCAACATACTTAATTAGTATAGGTAGTGGCCAGTGGCCAGGTACCCGCCATCGTTCGGCCAGTTGAGTGTGACGAAGCGCAATCCAAAGCTCCGGTCAATGCTCGGCGCCCACCGTTTGGAAGGTCGCGGCGCGGCCTTCTTTCGGCCAGCCATCAGCGTCTAATGTGCGCCCGCGCCCCACACCCTGTATTTATTTCGATACACTAACAGTTATGAGTGCTCTTGCATGTTTATATGTAGGTTATTTATCTGTGTCGACGTGTATTTTGATTTTAACACGAATACTTCAATGAAATGGATAATTGGACTCAAAGCGGTCGCAGAGAATTTTGAATTGCACGAACGGATACCATGTCAAATCTAACACATCCATCGCTTTGCAGCTCATTTAGCGTTTTCAGGTCTCACGATGACTTTATCATATAAGCCTTTCCTGCGAATACCTTTGTGAGAACGTCAGGGTCCGAGGACTGAGTCACACAACACTTATTATACGAACCCTTTATGTTTACGAAACGTGCGAGAGCTTTTAATATATTTATAATACCCGTGAATATCTTTTGATTAGAAGATAATATTGAGGTTTTATTGTGAAAATGCTTAGTAAACATTTTTGAGGTGAAGGCACCGGCTGATTAAAAAGGTCAACAGAGGCTTTATACTCATTCTATCTCTATCCTTGTATACGTCAACCTATATTGCTTAACTTTTATTTACTCGTAATTTTGTTTATAATCAAGAGTTATTCAGCATTATGTATTATAATATTGCAAAAGTTTTTATTATTTTACAATACCCATACATAAATAACGAGATGGCTCCCAGATTTCTTGCAAAAAAAATCAAATCATGATCTACCTAAAGAGCATGTAACATGCTTTACAAAGAAATATAGTGACCTCGAAATGAAAATCATGCAGCGCTCCTACCGTTACAATAACGAGGTCATTTATCAACTCTGTATTTGTTTGTCTCTACGCATTAAGATACGTATTAGATTTCCATTCACAAATCTGTTTGAGATAGGTACGATCGCGTCGTTTGTTGAATGTTTACCGTGGCTTCGTGATTGCTGCTACTATAATAGGTATAATCACGATAATAAACATGCAAATCGATGTGTACGTATGAAATCAAACGACGCGGACTGATCGGCAGTCGGCAATAAATCACGAACTCTCGACGATCCTTGCAGAAGAGGAAGTGGCCGCACAAGTATCTCCTTCACTATCATGATTCCGCAATTTAACATTAATGAAGTAAACTCGTTAACATAAACACAGTATTCACGTTTTTATTTAAGTGCAATTTTGAATCATATTATACGCAATCATACGAATCAGGGCCGTAATTCCATTAATTTACAAATGTTTCAGTGGTCTTTCGATAGTGTGTTATCAAAAACATACAATCGACAAACCACTTAAACGTTTGTAAATGAGTGGAATCAGGATCAACGCCCAAGTAGAAAGACACAGACTATGCAGTGACTAAAATGTATTTGATGATACCGAAGATGGCTTAAGTAGCCCCGGTAATGATACCTCTTAATAATTTTGAGCTTACTCTACCTATTTAGTACCAAATAGCTAGCTGTATATCTCGAGAATACAGTGAAGGGTGAAAGTAAAGGGGAGCTAACAAACAACACCCCAATAAATTGAGGTTGAGATTTAAAAAGTCTAATAAGATATAGACAAGTTGGAATAAAAGATTATTTTATTATTTCTTTCCCTATTTCACTTTTATTATAAATCGTACTAAAGCGTTTTTTAACTTTTGCTTATGTTATAAATATTCACGCACCTACCTACTTTTCGAATAATACCTAGTAAAAGACGGGAGATAGAGACATTGATATGAAAACAAAAACAGATCCGCTAAAAAAGTTTAATAAAGACAACACGATTAAAATTGCGAAAGGGCATTGTCTCGGATAAAATACTGCTAAAGTACACAAAGTTCAAAAAAGATCACAGAGACATGATCAAGGCAGTGAACGAGCACTTGAGGGAAATGGGATTCAGGTAGGAAAGTTTTTGGGAAAGCCGCGGACCCGCGCGCAGCGCCCGCCTGCGTGGGGGAGCGCGGAAGGGAGTGTAATGAAATAGATAGACGAGACGCAGTTAACAAGTGCCGCGGTGCAAATTGCTTTTTTAACAAGTTTATTTTACTTAAATTTGCAGCCAATTACAAAAAAATCAGAATTAAAACAGCTTGATATGATAATTTGTTCACGCATTTGAATTTTGTTGAATCAAAAATATCGTAAACGACCTTATGTTGCGTCCTTGTGAAGGCCGATCGTTTGCCTATTATTAATAGTAAGTAAATGGTATACAGCGTATAAAATCTGAACCGTGACGAGGCTCTCTATTACGCAAGCTCGAAGCACGAAGAACAAGGAAGTAACCTTTAACATCTGAAACTGTTCAAACAAATATAAGTATTACATTACCTGTTAGATATGCACGATTTTAGTAAATGAATAGACGATTAAGTTAAATACTTATCGGGTGTATTTGTTTATTATCCGAATAAAATACCGTGAACAATAATTCAACGGCTGTAACTGTTTAGTTACACTAACTTCCTAATTTTTAGTACTTAGCTTGTATGGTTGATCATGTGAGTAGCTTTGTGAAACTTCTACATTCGGATTTTTCAACAAAAATCCAAATTTAGCCGTATAATGGCAAGATAAACAGATTGGAGCCTTAACGAATTCATTCTAGTCTAAAATCCGCTAAGTCAATGTTTAGGATGTCAATTACAAGTAGGGCGGGCGGCGGCGGCGGGCGGGGCGGCGCCCGCGCTGTACTGTGTCGTGCAGCAGCCGCGCGGTACGAGCTCTCGCGCCGCCCGATGATTGATGTTAGGCGCAGTGAAAGCACTTGTATATGTACAAGCATCTTGAACCTTAGCGGTATCAAATCCAACCACAAAAACAGCGTGCCCAAAACACGCGTTACAATTTTTCTCCTACATTGCACAATACGAATTTGTTAACGGGAACCGGCCATCTACATTCGACTTTTTTGTTTGTGCACGGCGAGTATAAATTGATAATGTTGGTAATTTGGCGCCCGGCCCGAGTGCCGTTGCCCGCTACACTAATGAGTTTATAATGGACACAATAATATAGGATGATAATATATTTTCAGAATCAATGTCTAGGTCGAGTACGCACTGCTCGTGTAATAGCCAGGTATTAAGATGTCACGAATATTAAAATATCATATCCGGGAGAAACCCGAATATAAAAACGTAGCACTTGACTCATCGTACCTAATACTGCCGTCATAAGCAAAAAGGGCGCAACTGCATCTCAGCCTTAGGTAAGAAAGGCGCATCTCATCTTGAAACAGATTACTTACAGCCTTTTTGCTTAGGACGGCAAATTACGTGCAAGATTTACCTTAAGTATGGAAACAAAATGGGTCTTCTCCACAAGAGACTAATTGCACGTAGAATAGCTCTTACAAAGCAGACTACAACTTTGTGTACAACCTGAGAGATCACTGTAACTTATACATCACGTGTACCTACTGTCTACGTGGAGTACACTAGCAAATGTATCTAGGTTATTTAAAGAGGCTATAGAGCCGATAAGAACGAAAATAAATATTAGTTCTCTGTAAATCAAATATAGGCACCTATATTATAGCTTTCATCTATAGAGTGCAAAACGTAGCTTAATCAAACTTATTCAGGTCAAAAAATATTACGAAGATAAGTTAGAACTTCGAAGATCATTTTCGTTAAATAGATGTTTCTACAAGAATATCTAACTTTCCTAATCAAGCGATCAGAACTTGGGACATAAATAACAACTGAAATGGCGGAAACAGTCGTCCAAAACAATGATGGAGCAAACGAGGCAGGTAGCGAGTGAACGCGCTACTGAGCAGCGCAAACACGACCTAGGAGACTCGGAAATAAGAAACAATAGTAAACTTAGGAATTGCTAAAATTACCATGTTCGTCCATAGAAAGAACTAGTAATACACTAACCAATCCTTAAATAATCACGTTTGCACTCGTGGAGCGCATGCGAGAAAACTTGATCTAAGTAACAAAAAATAATTGCGCACTTTACTAACAGGAAATGTTTAGTATAAAATAAAATTACACACAAAACATTAATACCTACTCCCTGTCATTACTAAAATGTTTATATTAAAACGATTCTTAGAGCTGTGCGGATTTGTGTCACGCACGAACAATAGCGAGAAATGCCTGGCCTGGGATCGTCTAGGGCCCAAAAATAAATCAACCATGACATCACAACACGCAGCGGAGGTACCGGCGCACCGCACGCGCACCTTCTATGAAATACTTTTATTAATAGAGGTTGCTGCATATGGTCTGAAAATTAAACACCATATGGGTTAACTGCTTGCTCTTCTCAGAATAGTATTTACATGCCCGACTTAAATATTTCGCACCATTCCAGATAATTAGACACGCTCATACATAATATTAATTTTATATATACACAATAAAACTTCAAAATAATGATAAATTGGGTGTGGAAAACTGATTAATCAAATCCAAGACAAGAACTTCGCAAATGTTTAAGTGTTAATAATAAAGATATAATTAATGAATTTATATTCGTTGTAAACGTTGAAACGTGAGCATCGACGGCAACGGCAGCGGCGCGGGCGCAGATGACGGCATTGCCTGCTGATCTTCCTTGTATTGTGACTCATCTGCTAGCGTTCATGACCTGCTCCACGGATTTTGTTTACTGGCCCCGACTAGGCTGTTAGCGAAATGACTTAACATTAATCGCATTATTCGTAATCATGTATACCTACTACTTAGATTTTTTGTACCCATCTTAATTACGGAAATACCGAAATTGGCGGAACTAAAAAGGCATCTAACTACTAACACGTCTAATAATAAGCCTAAAAACAAATCTCTTACTAAAAGTTCCAAGTTCTGCACCCTAATTGCGTAACACACGGTCAATCACAATCTGTTTCATTTTGACAGTTCAACAACATTCATTGCGTTATTTACGTTGTTGAGCAGACACATTTTTTGAACATAATTATGAAACAATGAACTAGCAATTTTCTTCAAAATGATTCAGATTATAATTGATCGTGTGTTACGCAATTAGGGTGCTGCTTAAACTTCAAGTTCTGCGCTCGCTAACTGTGCGTTTGCACTGGCGAAACATTCCCATAAAAACATGATGAAATCTCAATTTTCTGTCAATGTCCCATACAATGTTTGACAGAAAATAGAGACTTCAACATGTGCAAACGCACAGTAAGCATTCTACTGAACCTGTGACTGAACGTAGAATAAACCTTTGTCTGTTCTCGCTTTAAAGGTTTCGCTGGACTCACGTGCTCATTATACAAAAAGTGTGGAAATAATTCCCCGATGCGATGACTCTATGAATTTATTAAATGTTCTAATTGCAACATGTAAGGAGTTTATTAAGTACGATTATGAACTTGCAAACTATCCAACAAGTGGTCAGCCCTCGTTGAAGGCCAATGCATTAAGTTTATTTTTGTTTTTGCTGAAGACATATACTTCGAATTAATATTAGTTCTATTTGAACAGTAAAGTTTATCGCAGGGCGCATGTAGGAACTGGTACGATACCTGGAATTGCACATGATATCTGCCTGTAAAATGCAAATGTGCTTCACATCCGGCTCAGAATATCGCGAGATATTATTTAATCTATGATTATGATTATGCCAGTATCGCATCAGCTCGTACGAATACGAGTCAGACCGGCGCGTAATGTGATGACATTTCATCTTTTGCCCTTCATTGCCTTTAATGCGTAACTTATCGTAAATTAACTAGACGTTGCAAATATGAATAAAGTTTGCAGCAGTAGGTACGATATTATTTATCTGTATTCATTTCGACCTTCCTTTCATTAGAGACGTTTACGGTGATTGAACATCCATAATCAGTGTGATGGTGATATCATAAAATGCGAAGGTTCGTTACTTAGTTTTTTTCTATAAAAAACAAGCCTTCGCGTATGATTGTATTTAAAATAATTCTAAAAACTATTTTATTATACGATATGTAAAATTCCAGTCAATGGGTTTTCATTAAATACAACAGTTACTAAAAAGTAACAAAAACATCTAATTTTATCGGCTTTTACTGAAAAAAATAAAGTTGTCTTTGTTAAATGACATGTATTTATTCTTATTTTCCTTATCAACACCGTGCAAACGTAATAATGGCAAAAAATCACACTTGTCTAACTTTTTGGAAATAGACAACAAAAGAATAGACATCTTTATAGCTTAAAGCTCTCCATCTCGCACATTCGTGGCAATGTTTTCACACATCAGATTATCTATGCGATCTATTGTGTTTATATTATACAGATTATTGTCAATTATCTATATAAATACTATATGTAGCTATGTAAATTATATCAGAGAACATTGCAAAAACTTGTAATGAAATAATAACAGCGGAGCAGCGCCGAGGCTGTTATGAGACTATAAGAAATAAGTACCTACCCATTGAGATTATTCAACGATATCAGAGCGTGTATCTCAATATGTACATCTCCGCATTTTCTTGTACATTGATACAGACTAGGATCATCACTTCTCTTGTCGACGTAACGTCTAAACTATTTACTTCCGCCATTGGTTTTTGTAATGAAGTCTAGTACGTACTTAAATAAATATATACCGTTACCACTTAAAACTTTCGTGAGAATGTAGAAACACTCAAATTAGTTTCGATTCAGTATGCGAATACACGCGATTTAACTGAATTGCATTGCAAATACAGACAATGCTGGTGTACAGTTAATAAAGGGAGCTTTAGCTGTGAGCGTCCGAGCCCGAGCTTATGTCGTTGTCTTGAAGCTTTTCGTTGCTCGTCGTTAAAGAGAATAAGTAAATAAATAAATAAATCGTTTAACTTTGTTCTTAGCTTATAATTAAAAGATTTTGGTAATTAATTTTTACCCAATCCTTTTCGAAGTTCCAAGCGATTTGGAACCTACCAATTGCTATTTGATTGACACGATTTATGTTGATGAGGTTTTCAACATCACTTAGAGAATTTATTCTGCAAGGTTTATGCATAGGTACAATACCTACATAAAACTTAAAGTTTAATGTAACCTATGTATTGAACCAACATCGAGATATTTTTTTTTTTTATGTTTAACATACAGAAAATTTTAAACCTCGATGTTTTCTCAAGTCGTTAAAATCGTGCGAAGCAGGGGCACCCCGCTAGTATCTGATAAAAATAGCAAAATGTGTAGAGCAATGCTTGTTATCAAACTTTAAAGTCAAAGTCAAATAATTTATTTCAATTAGCCACATAAAAGGCACTTTAGAATGTCAAAGATTTCCAAAAAATAGAACTGATTCTCTACAGAACAATTATGAAGCATTACGAATTATTTAGCTTTACAGAACAATTATGAAAACCGCCTGCAAACTTATAAATGTAATACTACTCTAATAAAGGTTTCATGTAAGCTCAACAAAAGATAAAAAAACAAACCTTTTCGTAATTCTTGTAAATATTTTTCAGGATTAAATTAAATGAAACCCGAAAATATGCTTTAGTTTCAGGTTTCATTTAATCCTGAAAACCCATTAACTTATTAACATAACATCACAAAGTGTAGCTATAGTACACCAACATTTCGCCATACGCACAAATCCAGGCTGCTACCGAGGAATTTCCTATAGAAAAACCCAATAACACTGCCCTACCTGGGAATGGAACCAAGGATCTCATGCTCATCAGTAGCGCTTGCGACCACTAGACCAATGACGCTGTCTAACGCGTAAAATAATGATTCAGTATGAACAGATAAAATCTCAAAATGGAAGTATCCAAAACTGCCCTAAGTAGAGGCCTAGTAACATGTGGTGTGCTCTAGTTTGCGGCATCGCTTTAAATTGTCGGTGGCGTGGAGTGCACTGCAGTTAGTGGCAATCTGGCAATGTGGGCCGACGGTGGCGATCGGATCGTGTTAAGTAACGGCACCTAACTAATTATCTATTAAAGGCAACAATGGTCTCACGTCGGCAGTGGCGGGCGCGCGGTCACGTCGTGTCGCACGCACCACTCGGCGCGCCCCGCGGCCCCCCCGGCCTCCAGGCCTCCACGTTGCCGTCGCAACGTACCCCCGAAATCAACCTGAATTTCTTTCATAAGCTTCCAATGAGTGCTCCCAGTCTTACTACATAAAAAGCTGTATTAGTTCTAGGGCATCCTCAACGTACAAATGTTTGCTGCGTAATTCCCAGAGCTGGGCAAAATACATGCTTTGCTTTAATTAAAATACAAATTACAAAATACTATCTCGCACTTATTTAAAATACGAATTACAAAATATTTTTAAGTCGTGTATTTGAAATATAAAATACAAAATACAAATTACAAAATACAGTCTGTTAGGTTAGGTATATAAATAGAATAGAACTAATCCAGCCCAGCCAGCAAAGGGAATATTCTTACCATCATATTTTACAAAATGGCGACCGCTAAATATGTCACAGCATTCACATGATTCACTCCATCGCCGAATGAAAATTACATATTGTAATTATTGACAATTTGACGTATTTAAATACCTGCAGTACAGACTACAGTACAGTTTAAGTGCAATGTTGCCAACTTTAGAGATTGACATATTTAGCGGTCGCCATTTTGCTTACGAAAGCTATCGAGCGCTATTTTCTGCAGATCGCACCCATTCGTATGATCGCTAAATGTATTTATGTTCAAATGTATTTTGGAGCCATAAGTATTTGAAATACTAACTACAAAATACCTCAGCGTCAGGTATTTGAAATACCAATTACAAATTACATTTATATGAAGTAATTGAAATACAAATACCAATTACGTATTTGTATTTCAATTACGTATTTTAATTACAAGTATTTCAAATACTGCCCAACCCTGGTAATTCCTTTGTGCTATCTATGACCAGCCTACAACCGTTAATAATAAAGCCTTTAACATGGTCGCCACCCCACAACTTAAACTAACTAAAGTCAAAATTAGAACGGCTAAATCGAAACTTGGGAGATCAACCGCTAGATCGCCTTTCAACTTTCCGATATCTTTTGTGTAACTTTTTTAGGATAGGCATTGTGCACTTTCAGACAATCGTAATAGACATTGCCTGGGTACGTTAGGCACATAGTGGCACTATCCAGGTCAAATCATTTTATATCTGCTGCATTCAAAATTTAGGAAACAAAAACTAATCTCAAAATACCTCGATAGAATTTTTAAAGCTAATTAAGCTGATAGTTAACTAAACTCAAGTATATTATAAAGTGCTTTTTCTCTATTTATAAAAAATGTCCCGCTGTTGCTATTCGCCGATTTTGTAGAATTTTATAATGGCGTAATTTTATTCGCATGTAAATCGTCGTCTACAGTTTTTTTAATGCACAGCTTCATTCGTAGTTGCAAAGCGTTCCGCTTAAAAACGCTAAGGATTTTCCGTAACCGAATGAGAGCACTATCTGACTGAGCTATTCCCAGGCCGCATAAACAAATTCTGATCACACCGGTGCGCGGCGGCGAGGCGTCGTGGAACGTTGCCTTGCCCACTTTAGATAGTTCGGTACGTGTACACTTATCTCTCGGTCATGACCACCAAATTAGCTTACTGAACAACATCAGTCGATTTTCTTCACTGCTTCTGTAGACAATCCTGTGGTGCTGAAGTTTTACTTTAGGTGCTTAGGTACTTTAGTGGCTGAAATATGTGTGTTTTAAATATTATATTTGTTCTCAGAAAAATTCTAATGTGTACGTTCACTTAAAGGACATCTTATGCACAAAAACACAGTTGGATGATATTTAAACACTCAAAGTTCGACACCTGCTAGCTTATGAATTTCTTTTATTGTAGTTTAGACAGGTCACCGCTTAGTCACACAACATATTGTGAAGAATTTCGCGTGTGAAAATCAAATATGCTTGTTGAGTCTCTCGAATTGATCAATGTTTGCATTCGCATCGTAAGGAGTGAGACTCATGCGTCATAATAAGATTTTTTTAAAGCAATGAACTCATTCCAAGTCCTTCCACTGCATTGTGTTTTTCCTTACTGCTCTGCTTAAAAATAATATGAATTCTCGATGTTAACATTAGATCAGCAATACTTAGTTGTAGAGCCTCGGGATTGCTACGAGCCTACGAGTGTTAGTTCAGCCGATTGTAGTTCAGGAAGTGTTTGACGTGTATGATTATGATTAACGAACGTCTAGTGTAAGCTCGCCAGTCTATCTGGTGATGTCGGTGAGTGGGCATAAGATTCAGGCGCTCGCCCTAACGGTATCCCGCTGGCGGCTCTGCACACAAATTAATGGTTGCCGTTCAAGGCCGCCTACAAGCAATCGACATAGATACATCGTTTTGTCGACTATAAGAACACGGCGCCTTCCGACTCATGGTCAAGAATGGGGCCGAGAAAGCGGTCTCAACACAAGCAGTCGCCAGCGCAGCCACACCCGCACCGCCGCGCAGCCGCCGCCGCCTGCCGCTCTGCCAGAAACGAAAGTGCTCGTGATTGTTTGAGTAATTTGATGACCAACATGCTAATTGGATTTTGGCCAACTTGTAATTGAAAAGCTCGTCAATTCATCGGTTAGTCGTTCGTTTTCAATCACGACCGACTCTCTCGATTTTATATAGAAAAAATAAGCACAGAGATCTGCATGTGTCCGATACGGGTTCGTACGTTGTGCTAATGAAATCCTTATCATTGACTCGAGACATGTATTTGTTTGGCGATCCATTCACTATTTCCGTGTCATTAAATCGAATAGGTGGATCACAAAGGTGCTAACCGAGTAGTCGGTGTAAGTCGCTCTGGGTGCTCAGTTTTTGCGTGGGTGTACTGTTACTGTTAGCCGAGTTTCGGCCGCCCCGCCAGCGACTAACCTTGATACTTTCAGTTACGACGTCTAAGTCTATTTCGCACTCTTCTTGTTACCGCTGTCATCTTATTGTGGCCGAGTTAGCTGACAAAAAATATCAATCAAAATTCTAGCACAAAAGCCCGCGGCAGTCGCGCTGTCTCTTGCCCAACATATAAACGAGAAGAAAAATGTTTTAACAACATCACTCTTACATGCGCAAGTGCGCCGGCGCCGGGTCGCTACGTACACCTCCGAATTGAGTGCTTTATTTGGATTTATGATACACACGTGTTTTTGACTAGCATGCATATAATTGCTATGCAGGTACCCACCAACTAATAAGTACTCGTGTTATAGATTGCTACTTCACTTGGTGCTAACGGTAGTTCTGGACGCATAGCTACACAAATTACTGTTTCTCAACCATTTTTGTGTGTACATGTACAGTGGAAGTTGAATCATCTGTATTTTTCTCTATCTCAACCAAATCTGACAGATCATTCCACACAATTTTGTAGAATAGATAATATACCAGATTTTTTTCCTTTTATGATTGGTACCTATTGGTTAATAAAAAACTTAACTCACGTATCACCATACGTACACTTTAAAAACTTCTTTTGAAAATAAATACAGTTTAAAATTGCCATTAGGTTATAGACTTGAACATGAACTTATTATAGGATTTCTTCATTTATGTTACGATTGGCGATGCAAACGATCCGTTTCTAGACATAAGACCCTGGCGTAACTGCATATAAACCTCATGATTCTCATAAGAAATCATTCTTAAATTATCTTTTCGTCATGATAGATGTTTCAGTAAACGTACTGAAACATCTCGGTACGTTGCCTTTCGTCGTAGCTACCCATATCGATTATATCTATGTATTGTATATTTATATAGATAAGTTTATGCTTTATATATGTATGTATTTAATTGTATATGTAAATGGTACACCACTGACTACCTGCAGTATTGTCTCTCCTTCTTACTTTAATCCATCCAAAGGTTGTCTGTAAAAGATCGCTTTTAGCGATAAGACCGCCCATTGTGTCACCCTATGTAAAATTTCTACATCTATGTCTGTCATAAAGAGTATTCTATCTATCTATAGAAGAAAGAAAGAAGAAATCTATCTATCGAGTCTATCGATAATCTATCGAGGACTTACGTAAGAACTTATATTTATGTTTAAATGTGATTTTACTTCTTAGTTCTTACCTATAGAAGTGTCTATTTAACGTCTGAAACTCGGAATCTCTTGGGGTTCATCAATTGAATGACTTTCAAAAGTACACATACTTACCTTACTAAACAGTATTTCCTCCACGACTGCATACGCATAAGTCAACCTCCCCAGACAGATGTATTTTCCTTTGTCTGTATCTAATTTTATTCGATAATATTCCCAATCAGCGGCAGGGCTCGTTTAATAACCCTGTTAACCTCATATACAACAAATAATACCTAAGTTACCATATTTTCTAACATGGTAATATTCTCTTGCAGCAAAACTCATAATGCTTGCGCCATAAATCGAAAAGACATCAAAGGTGTTTTACTCGCTTTTGCAAATTCTCGTCTGCCTTTATAATAACAAAGATATTTTACAATCACAAGAACTATGAAGTAAGGAACGAGATGTAGCATGCGACGTGCAAGTTCAGTGACTTTACCTTCCCTTCGGGATTGGCAAGAAGCGGCATTCGCGTTCCCCGAACCTGTTTGTGTATCCCAATATCAGCAGCGTGGGGATTTTGGAGGCCAATTAAGTATACTTGCAAGTACAACAACGTAAAATTGCCATGTACTAAATATTTGAATGCATAGCGGACGATGCACGTAACTTTTCTCTGTTACATAACAATTAGCGAGCGAGTTGGTCGCGGCGCGGCGCGGGCGCCTGCGTGCGGGGTCATTGGCAACGCGGCCGAGAGCTGCCACTTTAGGTTCAAGGGTATCTAGAACGGGCCTACATGCCATCGCGTTCGGGCCGACTCTAGTCGATCGATTCACTGATCGTACTCACCTTTTCCCCAAAAGAACTCAATTTTTTGTATGAAATTCTAAAACCGCGTAGTATAAACAATTCTCTGCCAAAATTACCTTTCATTTCTTTTCGCCCAATAAACGGAACGGTAAAAAATATGTAGCGCCATCATTTACTCTCGCATAATATACAATTTAAAATAGCAATAAGGAAGTTGAACTTCATTCTTTATGTTTTCCTGAAAAGGTCAGAGTTTGAAAGAAACAATATCCATTTTGATTTTAGTGCTACACAAATGCCAATAGTTTACCAAAAACAATGACACCGAACAACTTTATATTTCAATAACACAATGTAAAACTCGTAGTCGCATGTAAAATAAGGTTTCCAAACGGTAATACGTCTGTGGCATCCAAATCTAATTTCTGAAAAATTGCATTTAGTGTTGGCTACTCGACAGAAACGAGTACGAGATGGTTCGGAATTTCGCAAGTGGTGTGTACTACAAGTTGAAGTGGATATTTTTATAAAGCGGTTGTGTCAAATATGTAGTTTAAGATTCCGAGCACGGGCGCGCGTCATGTAAGCCGGCCGTGTATTCGCTGTTCTTTGTCATTAGCGTGCTCTCACGTCTAGTGCATTAGCTAATTTGTCATCGCTGGGTGCGCTTCGCTGATCGATTTTACATTATTACAATAGACTCCTTTATTTCACACCATGCTTCACAGAACTATAAGAATTAATTATACTTATGATTTAATACTAAACAACATCCTGGTAAAATAAATATTTCATGCGGATAAATTAAAACCTGTAACTGTAAGATTGCTAAAAATTTGAAGTGCCTAACAGATAACTTTATCCTGTCTTATTTAATTTCTATCGACAATTATTACTCATTTAATTTGATGTAGCCGAGCGATGTGTTACTTTTCTCTGATTGTCCATAAAATTCAAAATTACTCAAACGGGTACATTATGCAAATTAAAATCAATTTCATAGGTCCAATTCTGACATATTCCACGAAGGCGTCATCACTCATCATATACCTCATACATCGTACATGTGCATAAGGTTTAAGTTAATTAAAATACTGCAATAAAAGTTTTGAAATGATTGAGTGTCGTGTCCGTTAGTTTTTATTGATCTAACAACACTCCAATGATGAGAAACTACAGCTTAAACTTTTTAGATTCCTGCACTCTTGCATAAAATAAACCACATTTCCAAATTATGTCATTTGAATGCTATATGGATATCTCTTCCTTATGAAGTGGTGTTGTATAAGACACATTGAATAATTATCCTAATAAGGTACTAAGGAAGAACATCGCGTGTGATAGGTAGGTACCTATACCTATGCGCTGCAAGAGGGATTGCATCACTGACCAGGCATTTTTGTAAAACCCGAGAGCCCTTCTCGTTTAGTAGAACCTAAGGTAATTCTTGTGCGAATGATGCACGACTATGACGCATTGTCTGCAGACGTCCATCACGAACTATGCTCGTGCTTCACAATTCTTTCAGTTTTGCCTATAAATAACTATTAATAGATACCGACCACGAAAAGCAATCTCGCAGGATGGCAGTTAAGAGCCCTCAGCTTATTTTACAACGGAGCTCATTAATGAGTGGAGCGCGCGCCCCCGGGAATGTGCGCGCAGCCTCCTCGCGCTACGGTCGCTTCTCACTTGACGCTCCCTACAACATTGTATAATTATTACTTAATAGTATAATTGATTGTAATACGTAGACATCTCGTCCGCTCGCTTCGTATGTCGATAACTACCTAACAGTAAAATATAAACATTAAAAGTTTAGCTGCACTAAGAAATAGCTATTCTAGATTATCCGTATCTAAAAGAAAATAAAATTCAAACGGCTGTATAACCGTGTTTTTGTTGAATAACCAAGATTTTTAATCTACCAATATTCAACATCGATTAAACATTGATAATGAACTGATAGTAATAAGCTATAAATATATTGTTAATAATCAAAGTGATTCTGCGTATGTTCGTGGAACAACATAATGACGCGCACACAGCGCTGCGCTAGCGTTGATGTCTAATATAAAGAACGTAATACGCGTGCGCGTGATTCCCATTCAACTATTGAACGTGACAACACGAGACCGTACGTACGTATTTACGTACCTACACTAGCCTTAACATTCAACTGTATGATTGTATGAATGAGTTTCTTGTCGCAAAAATAACCTTTCATTTATAGCTAAGGTCATTACATTTTATGCTCAAGAGAAAAAAAAAATGACTGACGACGTAGTAATAGTGCTATCTACTTATTTGTAAAATTATGTGAAAATGTTGTATTGATTTATGTATAGCTACAACATTACAAGTACCATATTACCTTACAACTTTAAATACGTGCCTCATTATAGCAGAAAAGTGCGAGGAGTTAGTCAATCTCAGAAAGCACGTTAAAGGCCGAAACACACTTGTAACACCCGACGCCATCACACGCTTACGCATTGGCCACATTTCATCTCGTTGAGCTATTTTTCGTCATTTGGCCAATAGGTATTGTAATACCCGACGCCATCACACACTTGCTTTTTGATAAGCAAGCGTGTGATGGCGTCGGGTGTTACAAGTGTATTTCGGCCTTTAGCCCTTGGTCCCGGCTGTCATTCGTGGATCTTTGACAGTCATTACGAGTCTAACGCCAGTTTTACCAAGGGGTATCGTATTACCCAGTTACTGGGTTGTGGAAGGCAGTATAGGCAGTCGCTCCATGTAAAATACTGCTATTCAACTGCATCCGGTTAGATTGGAAGCCGACCCCAACATATTTGGGAAAAGGCTATATTGATTGATTGAAGCAGAAAAGTGTTTCTTCTGTAACAAAGGTACTACGTATTTCAAGGTTAGCTTGGCTTTGCTACAAATTAACGGAGATTTTTCGAAGGTCAGAAATAACATTAAACAGCCCCCAAAAAGCCAGTCCTACTTCACCACCCCCTCATGCTGAAGCTTGTAAGAAGAAGCAGTGCAACATACTCCACAGCCATTCTTGTCATGATCAGAATCGTGGTTGGTTGGATCCTACATTAAAAAAATTGCATATTTCTGTTCTACCTGAAGTAACTTTACGACCACGTACGTAAGCCGTAGGGAGACCATATCTTCTCAAAATTACGAGTATCTGCGCACGCATCCCAAGAAGATCATAATTATATTCCCTAAACTCTTTTGACATTCATGGGAAATTAGGATTTTGGCCTACGGGTCTATCAGGTTATATACCTATAGCCACAATTTACATAATTTAAGACAGAGTGAATACAATATAATAATAATAAAAGACGTAAATTAAAGCTTTTATTAGGGCTAATACGAAAAAAAAGTGATGAAAACGACATAATTTGGTTTAAATGCAAGTTTTGCGACGTTATGTAAAAAATACATACATTTACAAAATTGTACCTATGTAAGCACTTGTTGGTAAAAGCACCACCTCTTTAGGTGAACTTAGCAATGCCGTCATTTGTTTTTAGGAATCGTGTCGGCCGAGGCCTTCCTCGCGCGGCTTCCATCACAAAAACCACCAAAATGTTTGGCGGATGAGCTAACCCGCCCCGTCCCAGCGCACGACTCATTGATTACCTTGTAAAAAATTCAATCATCGGCTAAAATTAATATTCCCAACGGAATAATCGAATTCTAGTAACATTTCAACTAGTAGCTTTGCCACGCAACCGTTCAATCCACGGAACTCTGCGATCTCAGCTCAAAACTGCGCAGTACACGTACCTATTAGTAACATATATTTTCCGTATATTTAAGTAATTCCTTATAATTTGCAGTCTATAAATCAGTTCGTACATAAACCTATAAAAAAAAAATATCGTTGTAATTCCGCGTTTGAAATCGAAGTTTCATATAAAGACTTAAGTATAGAGGGCTTGTTTGCAGTTAAGTGTTATTTTAAATTGCTGTCAATATCTTGAAGATATATGAGTAGTACACGACTGTCGCGTCAATGCCTGATTGCAGCCAAGGCTTGTATAGTACTTTTTTCAAATAATGCGCGGAAATTCAAACTAAGTAAATTAATTACCTATATTATAAATTCTAGAATCAATGATGAACAACGATAATATTTCACGCGTGTTCATTTGTTTCTTCTTTACTTTAAACAGCCCTATTTGCAAGCTGTTATCTCTTTGGTTACCATGTGTTGAAGTAAAAAGTTCGTTCCATTTTTAAATAACACGACAGATATGAATTTTCATACAAACTCTGATTACTAAAAATCTGTTAGAAATAGTCGTTTTGTATACTCTTGTATCTCTTTGATATTAAATGGCGGCAACAGATTTTTAGTAATCGAGAAATATTTAAGTACAGTACTCATGGGTAAAGTTACTCATGGAAAGTAAAGATGCCACAGTTGACCGTGGTAAATTTGAATTTTTACTGTAGATAAAGAAAAAAAATGTTTCCGTTTCCTTATTTTAAGACGCAGTTATATGCCAGTGACCTTGAGTGGTTAGCTTGCGTGTTCTGTACTGAGCTCACGCAACGCGTCGTACGTCCAGCCAGTAATAGAACTCGCGCATCAAGGAGCGCTGTCCCCAATTTGACGCATTATTAAATTATTATACATAAAACAAAAGGTATTTTAATAAAACACGTATACTAAAATATTAAAAGTCAAAGTCAAAGCATTTATTTCAAATAGGCCTTTGAAGGCACTTTTGAACGTCAAAATTTACAAATTATAGTTATTATATATTATTGATTCTACCGCCCCTTCCAAAATGTAGTTTTCGTATGGAGAAGAATGGGCAAGAAACTCCACCGTTACTCTTTTAAAATGTTTTACAATATTTTGTATAAGTACATTATTTATATAATTATAATATGTGAAGACGATGCACCTAGAATAAAATTACTGTATACAGTAAGAATAATTTAAATTGGAGGAAACGACAGATAAATTAATTATGTGGTAGATACATGGTGTTCACATATTCACAAACATTGTAAAAATAGACGAATCTACTAAAAATTTACAATTAATAAGTCAGTGTGTGAGGAACTAATCACAGGATGTAAAATCAATGTCATATAATGAAAAATAAATACAATTAAGTAAGCAACCAGTTTGATTTTGTTTAGACTCTAAATTGTCCTATGGAGCAGGACCAGCATGTTTCCAAGCATTCTTATCTTGGATATAATCCTCTAATCTGTAATATGCTTGTTTACAAAGTGTACTTTTTACATGAGTTTTAAATTTTCTTTCATTTAATTGTAATATATCACAAGGTATTTTGTTGTAACATTTAACACAGTACCCCATAAAAGATGTATGTACTTTAGATAATCTGAAAAATGGTTGATCTAGTTTATCTTTATTTCTAGTATTAAAATTATGTCTATCACTTATTTTATTAAAAAGATGTAGATTTTTCCTTACATACATAATATTTTCATAAATGAATTGGCAAGGAACGGTCATAATATTAATCCTTTTAAATAGTTCCCTGAGAGATTCGCGACGACGGAGATCATAAATGGCTCTGACAGCTCTCTTTTGCAAAATAAAGATAGATTCAATGTCAGCAGCCCGACCCCACAGTAAAATGCCATACGACATAATGCTGTGGAAGTAGCTAAAATAGACCAAACGCGCGGTTTCTACATCTGTTAACTGTCTGATCTTTCTAACAGCATAAGCGGCTGAGCTTAGCCGCCCCGCAAGAGATGTTATATGAGGTCCCCATTGTAATTTCTCGTCTAGCGTGATTCCCAGGAAAACCGTTTGATTAATAAATTCCAGTTTTTCTCCATTCAATATAATGTCACATTCGCTACTTCTAACATTAGGTAATTTAAATCTAATGCATTTGGTTTTATTTTTATTCAGTACCAAATTATTTACCGTAAACCAATCTTGGACCTGAAGAATAGAGCTATTCACGTCGTCAAGATTTTGCGACAGTCGGTTGATTTTAAAGATCAATGATGTGTCATCTGCAAATAACACCATCTTCGGTTGATTTTGAAGTAGTTGGGGTAAATCATTAATATAAACTAAAAAGAGGAATGGACCCAATATCGAACCTTGAGGAACGCCCATTGCCATTTCAGACCCTAATGAGTTTATGCCGTTTACTTGAACTTTAACCTTTCTATCTTTCAGGTAAGATTTTAGTAAATCAAGAGCTGTATTCCTAATCCCATAATGCTCCAGTTTCAGCAGAAGTGTCTCATGGTCTACGCAATCGAACGCCTTCGAGAGGTCGCAAAAGGTTCCAATGGCATCTTGTGCTTCTTCCCAGGCATTAAAAATGTTCTTTATTAGGGTGACACCGGCGTCAGTAGTACAACGCCCTTTGGTGAAACCGTACTGTTGTTCATGAAAGATGGAGTTTTTATTAAAGTGACGTAACATTTGATTGAGCATCAACTTTTCAAACACCTTACTGAGAACTGGTAGAATTGACACAGGCCTATAATTGTTGGGTTCTTTACTATCACCGGATTTGAACAAAGGAACTACTTTACTGTGTTTCATGAGATCCGGAAAGACTCCTTGGTCCACACTGTTGTTAAATATGAAAGCTAAATAGGGCGCAATGGTTTCGATAATAGATCTACAGACTTTTACAGACATTCCCCAGAGATCTTCTGTTGATTTAATTTTAAGATCTTTAAAAGCTTTTATAACAGCCTGAGGGTTTGTATGCTGAAACCTAAAATCCAAAGGGCATGCCTTCACATTCTGCCTAAGTAAGGCAGCAGAAAGCGCGGGTGAGGAATTCAATGCTTCAGTAGTTTTAAGGGGAATATTAGTAAAAAAGTTTTCAAATTCCTGAGCTATTTCTATATCTGAGTTGATAGGGCCATGTGCAGTCTCTAAATTAAATATAATTAATATTAAATTTAAATAATTTAAAATAATTAATATTTTAATTATCCTTAAAATGGTGAAGGTTTCAGAAAAATACGCTTGATAGCTTTTGCGTAATTCTCAGCTTTTTATCCACGTTAGACACAACTTTACAAATTAATTTCACTATGTAATGTAAACATAATCTAAAATATTCGTAATTATTAAAAAAAAAAACAACGGGTTGCACTCCGGGAGTGCCGCATGCCGGCTAAAGTGAAAACTTGAACATTAACGTTGTGCATTTTTGAATATTTTGGAATGGTTAGGGAATCATTTCGCACGAATTGTTTTATTTATCAGTATAAAAGTACTATAATTTATGTGGTTAAATACAATATTCATTAGTAGTAAATTTATTTATTTTCAAAATATAGTCTAACAGAAATAAACAATTTATATAAACACTTTTCATGAAGTATGTTTTGACTACTTTTTTTACCCATCAATATGGGTAAAATTTCTTACCTCGCAATCTTTACGTAATTTCAAAGACTATTTATTTGATATTTACTTTGTCGGTTGCTAGGCAACGGATCTTACGGTCACGTCCTGACGCGAGTTTAACATTTTTTACCCATCCCAAAAAAAGTGCACAACTCCGCTAAAGAAGTTTTCACTTAAAAAATGCTCCAAATTAACATATTTTTTCCAAATCATTAACACGTTTTATCTAGACGTAATTTTCGGTATAAAATCATTAAAGGTAGCTTATCGTCGCCTTAAAATGAAATTATTGACTTTTGAAGTTTGAGCAACGACGAATTACGACAAAAATTAAAATAAAGTAATTAAAAAAAATCCGTGTGGCCTGGGTCTTATTATTGGGCCTAAAAACGTAGCAAACAGCAAACGTAGGTCCCCTGAGAGTAGTTTATACCCAAGTTGCAACCCTGAAAACCTTGTGCTGCTCCCATAGTGCCCGAACACAGTGAACGTTCCGTTTCCTCGATGGTGGCATTCAAATGATTCAGTCAGAGCTATTATGGCGGGATATTTATTTCAGCTATGTTGATACCCACAAGATGACAAGATGCAGCTATGAGAAGCACTAAATCATAATATATCGGTAATTTTTAATTTTTTGGAAAAAAAGTCGATCTTTGACTAGCTGTCAGTCTTGACTAGGTATCTTCACAACAGAGCTCACAAAAATATGGAACAAAGATACTTAAAACGCGTCTTTATGGTATATTTTTCAAAAAAACTGAAACAAGTACCAGAATTTCGCAGTTTTTCGAGCACCATGGGAATAGCACAAGGTTTTCAGGGTTACAAACGTGGATGTAAACTACTCTCAGGGGACCTAACAACATAAAAAAATCGTAATTACATGCGCGTTTGCGATTTTTGATGTTGTTATTGATTGGACTAGTTCGAGAAAAAAACAACATTTTACTTCTTACTTATTCAATCATCTGTAATCATTCATTGCTTTACATTTATTTATTTTTTATGAAATGATGGTACCCTAATGTTTAATGAAGTTAGACTGATGATTCATAAAACTATTGCGGTCTCATTGTGGCAAGCAAACCGGATACTCTTCAGATAATATAATAAGCGTAAGCTGATGTCAACAGGGATGACGTCTTCAAGGAGGTTAATCTTCGCAAAAAGCACGACTATCATGATAGTGCGGTGCGATAGCGAATACAAAAAAAACGATCCTTCGATGTATCTACACCTCTTTATTAGTCACGTATCGACACAAAGTGTTCGAAGACCACAGATCGGTACTTTTCGCACTAATCTATGATGCTATCATGGGGTTTTTATCTCTTCTATCTCTATTCTATAAAGTTTTCTTAGTTATTATTTTAGATATACTGCATAAAAACCGTAGCAAGACTGAAAAGATAACAACAAAAAAATCTTTTTATCAAATTTCTATGCGAGAAAAGCTTTTACTAGGCCCTTATTTGCAGCATACATTCTCATTCCGCAGTGCTTATTTATCTACAAACTTATGAAATAATTTCACGCTTCGACGACGCCAAGAATAAACTCGTAGCTTTATTTAACTTCACAAGATATTATTACTCTCTGTTTAGCGTACTTACCTGTACTAATAACGAGTTACCTACTTCTATTAATAACACTGCGCTATTTCCAACATCACACGATACTCTACACTTTACTCTGTGTGAGACGTGCGGATGGTCATGCATGAATAACGGCAACTTATGTTCATTTAAAAAAATAATCACTATCAGCGAGTTTTCTTTGCTCTATTAACAATTGCAATAAAATATTTCTCGTAACATATAAAGCTGTGCCTTTCTTATTTTCCCTCAAGGTACACATCGCAATCCAGTCGCGTCATTAGTGATAAATCGTTAGTGAAGCAATAACTTTTTACAGCGCTGGAGTTGATATGCGGGAAGTACTAAGTGATGCCAATAAGAGATCTATCATTGAATCTGCCTAGTATACAGTTAGTGCAGGTTCTCCACCCCTATAAACTCGGGTTTAAACATTAAATAAGCCCATAAAGTTGCAATCAATTAAACATCTGACGTCGGTAAGAGTTATACACCTGAACATAAATCAATTGCCGTCTATAAGGAAATTGGCACGTTTATGTTTCAAGTGGGTACATCTGTGTAAGTACTAGTATAATCTAAACCATTATTGTGCATTCGTGTATCGCTACTGGTGAACATTTTGATGAACATTTTAAGGATAGGATTTTTGATTTCTTGACGGGTGTCACATCCCATTAGGCACAAGTAAATTATAAACAATACAAAATTGGATCCATCATGGAATCTTTAGTTATTGTTGTGAAGTTGTAAGCTCATAACTATTTTAAACATTAATATAATTATTTTACTAGCTTTTGCCACCCGCGTGGAGGGCAAAAATTATCCCACGGGAACGTACTATTGGGATAAAAAGTATCCTTGTCCTAACCCACGTCATGGTCTACCCATGTGTCAAATATCATCCAAATTCGTTAAGCCGTTTTAGCGTGAAACCGTAACAAATAAACAAATATATTCACGATATAAGACTATGTTTTGTAAACATTGTAACAAGGGGCATTTAGAATCCATGTAGCCTATTAGAGTAAATATAACAAGAAACAGATACTTAAATATAAGATAGTTATACTTCTTATTTTGTAAGCCTAAAGTAACATCTTTACATAAGAACAAGAATACAGGTATGCTGGATAGGAATTCGCACTACTTCCCAATGATAGAGACATGGAAACATTGAAACTCACTCATTATTTTAAGTTGCATCCACACCGAAGTTACCTTTTGTGGAGCCATGTTTGCAAGTGTAAGTGGGCAACAACAAATAACAAAAAGTAATTTAGTAAACTTACTAAAAGTTATAGGAAGTAACTAATTGTTATCATGCGGCTAAATTTTGCTCTACAAAGAGTAACTACGGTAAAAATGTAAGTATAAACTCATCACAATTGCCAGAAAATAAAATGATTTTTTTCGGAAGCAGGTTCTGAAAAATTCAGGATAAAAATGGTAGTACTCGTACAAATAATTATTAGCAAGCTAAAGATTTAAATATCATGCAGATACCGAACATACCGAAAAAGCTTTTCCAAGACATGTCGTAAGTTTCCTAAATAAGCGACATAATGTCTCTATCGCTTCCATTTTTTTGCCGAATGTTAGTTACTTGATTGGCTCGTTTATTAGCTCTATTAGCTTTTTCTCACATCCCTATGAATGGAACTTATTCCTACAATGCTAATTAAGTCCAATATTAGCCGTTCGATAATGACATACGAGGGTCGTTGACTTAAGGCATACTTAAGTAAATATTTAAAATCTCTTTGCCATTGTGTGAAACCTGATAGGATTATATTACAGTACATCGTGCGTGGAGCTGTTGCCTGCGCCCGCGCATTCGGAAACGATGCTTAAACAATCATGTAAGCGCTCCCTGGTAATTAGGATAGGTTAGTAAATACTAAATAGAAGAAGCTCTTCACTCCAGTAATGGTAGCTGTAGGCAGGCGTGAGAGCCACTTGTTTTGAGAGTAGAAATAATAGAGATCCCAATCTGTAATATTTTCAAGCCTATTTTCGCGCAATCATATTAATCATCCCTATCGCCGCAGGCGTTGGAAAACTCACGCCGATTCCCGGTCACCGTAGGCGTGGGCTTGCGAACGGTGAGCAATGGGTAGCTCGCCGTCCGATAAAGACCAGGCCCGGGTCTACGGCGCGTTGTGTTCCACGCTCGCCTCAAAGAGATGTCAGCACAACTGACGGGATCCACTGGGGCCGATGCCTGCCAGGATACGAAAGGGATACCGTGGCTCCTAGCAACACACAGGCAACTGAAGAAACACGGGTGGGTTTTAGTCAGTAAGAGTCTGACACGCCCGCCCTCCCGCCGTTCCGCGTTCAGAGTGGGACAAATTATTTCATAATTTCCCACTCAAAAAAATTAATAAAAAATGACTATAACATATTTACCGCAATTTCAACGTTACGAATATGCCTACAACAAAGCAATAATTTTAAAAAAGTAATTAAGCATAATAATATCAAAAATGAACTTCACCAAAAAGAACAAAATACCAGTGTTTATTTTTCATAATTCATAATACTCTATCATATTACTGTTTGCAATAATTATAAACGCGTGTTGGCGTGATATTGTGATGTGTCATTATAATGTAGAAAATGAAAACACTTAATGTTTCTTCTCACTGGGCGTTCACGTAGGCGCTGACGCAACGCCGCCGCGAAGAAGCTGTGCTACGCAACGCAGCGGAGCCTACAGTCCGCGTAGCCGCATAGCTACGCAGCGGTGTCTACAATCCGCATAGTCGCATACTACGCAGCGGTATCTACAATCCGCATAATCGCATACTACGGAGCGGAGTCTACAATCTGCGTAGTGGCATGCTACGCAGTGGAACCTACAGTCCGCGTAGCCGCATGCTACGTAGCGGTGTCTACAGTCCGCGTCGCATGCTACCCAGCGGTGTTTACAATCCGCATAATCGCATGCTGCGCAAGAGAGTCACCAATCCACGTAGTCACATGCTACGCAGCAGTGTCTACAATCTACATAGCTGCATACTACACAGCGGTGACTACACTCCGCGTAGTCGCATACTACGCAAGGGAGTCCCCAATCCGTGTAGTCGCATGCTATGAGAGTCTGTACTCCACGTAGTCTCATACTACGCAGCGGAGTTTACAGGTCGCGTAGTCACATGCTACGCAGCGAAGCGCAGCGTCCGCGTAGTCGCATACTAAGCAAGAGAGTCAGCAATCCACGTAGTCACATGCTACGCAGTGGACTCTATATTCCGCCTAGTCGCATACTACGCAGCGGTGTCTACAATCCGCGTAGTCGCATGCTACGCAAGGGAGTTTTCACCTCGCTTGTTCCCCTAAAACGGTTGGTTCATCGGTCGTTTCCCTAAAATTTCCGTAATCATTGTACGTAAATATTGTAGGGATTGTTTTGTTGTGAGAAAACGTATCGTAACCGCGGCGTCAAACCTTTGGAATTATATTGGTATGAACAGAATGCAGGCAAGCATGCATGCCGTTGTTGCTTCACGTGCTCCGCCAAGAGCTTTCGTTCACTTGCATGCATGCAGCAGCTTGTTCGTGAGTTTCTAACTCCACTATTTTGAATTGCACTGTAGGGGCAGAACCTCGTAGAGTCGGTTCGTCCCGATGTGTTTCTGTGGCTTATAATCATACAACTTTTTAACACGCTTTTATTAGCTTGACCTATATCTATCTATCTATCTACCTACCTACCTATCTATCTATCTATGTAATGGAATCTTTCAACGTAATTTTCACTAACTTCAAGACGTTGATTAACTTGAAAAGAATGATGGACATTTTTCTATGACGCCTGGCGTGACGACCAATAGAGTTATATTAATGCCTAATGCATGTCACTGTAACAAAACATTTTATCTCAAAAAGTAACGGGGTTTGTACAATCGAAGACAAAAATCGTTATAATTTTTTATGACGATATCTTTGTAAAAATAAATCTATAGCTGTTATGTTTATGCTGGGTTCATGTGCTGCCTTTTACGTTAAAAAATTATCACTTTGGCAAGTACCATTAGGTGGTTAACACTATTTTGACATGGACTGTATACAAAAAAAATACAAGTAAACATTTAATAGGTATATCAAATATCCGGGGTTATATCCATAGATATCCGCAGGGCTATTACCTATCTTGCAGAAGAAATGCGATAGCGATCATTTTGTTTCATTTTGACAGTTCAACAACATTCATTGCGATAATTACGTTGCAGAGCAGAATTTATTTTCGAACTTATGAAGCAATGGATTAGTAATCTGTTTCAAAACGAATTGATTGTGTTTTACGTAATTAGGGTACGGGTTATATCATATTACAACAATGATAAAAGCAATAATCGCCAACAACAACAACAGCCACATGAACAGCTGTACAGGCGCAGGAGCAGCGAACTATTCTAGAATTTGTCACATTACATTTAGGTTTTGACCACATTTCAAGGAAAGATATTCTTGAAAGGAATTTTTTGATACCTCTTTGGTAGCAACGAAAATAGCAATCACTTTTTGCAATGGGATCTACATTTTCATTGAGAAAAGTTCTAACTTTGTATGTCAACGTTTATCTTATAGTGAGAATTTATTGATATATAAACCCTTGCCCTTTTGCTGCGACTTCATCCGATGTAACAATCATGCAAGGCATTGTTCGTAATGAACATAGCAGACCCTGGCATTGTTTTTTTTGATTGGGTGTTGTTTTTATTCTAGACCGAGGTTTTAGAGATAGCTTGAACAGTCTCGAGGAATGTGGTTAAGAGGCACAATACCACCTAAAAAACATAGGAGCGGAAGACAATTAACTACGGAGCAAGCCAACAAAGCTCGATTAGTATTATGGTTCCGTTGAAATAAAAAACCTTAACAGACCACATCGAAGTTTTAAAAGAATGGAAGCAAACCTAGTTCTCGAGTGATTTTCCTCGTCTGACTGAAGACGCATATTGCACGCATTAAGGACATACTCGTAATTATACCATATGAACCTAGCAAAAACATAATGTCGCAGAACATGTTCGCGATGGCATTTATTTGAAATGAGTAGGGATGATACATTATATGATTTAAATAAATGCGATATTTTACAAAACAATGTGTGGTTACTTCTAGTGCGGATACAGTCGCGGTATGTGAAGGCACATATTATTCCCATATTTTAATTCACAGAGACCAAATCGGCAGAAACGCATTATTTTACTTGTATGTTTGGCAGAAGAACAGTCGGGAGCTGTGCATATATGATTTCTGTATTATGGTATTGAAGCTTAGGAAGATATGAGCCATTTATTGCTCTAGCTCAACATTGATTAAACCTTATTATCGATAATGACCACTGAGTACACGCTATGGCGTCTGTCACTGGTCAGAAGTCGTTTTCATTTATTCTTCATCAACAGTGATGTCTTCCAAGTACAATGCAGGGGGAATATATACGCCATGACGTCCAATGCCTAATACCATGTTATTGAAATAATATGAGCACAAGATTGTGCGTTGCCCGGTCAGACATATAGGTACAATAGTGATGCACTAAAGCATTTCTGCCATGTTGTTCTCGGTTTACTAGAATATAATCATGCTCTCACATGTCTGGACTTAATGTGTCCACAAAGTTACCACACATTAGATAAAAATATATTACTTGTAGGTTGTAAAAAGTCGGCTATAGTTTTTGTCTAGACAAACCTATCGAGAACAAACACGATCACAAACAATGAACACGAAAACACGATATCTTTTTTGATTGAGGAGTTCATACGGCTAACTTCCAGCTCAATCATCAGACCCTGGACACCACCTAGTGTAATAGCACTTGTTAATACATAACCAATAAGTCCAAATACGGTGGTGCTATCTTGTTTGGTTGAGGAGTTTTTATGGCCACCTTCCGGCTCCATTATCGAACCCTGGATATTAACTTGGACTATAGTACTTGTCTAGACAAAACAAACGAGTCCAAACACGATGATGCTATCTTGTTTGGTTGAGGAGTTCCTATGGCCACCTTCCTAAATTCCTTCCACCTTGTAAATGGGGCAGAATTGGATCTTGTGGACACCACTGTGTTCTTAGGTATGACTTTGGATTCGAAGCTGCAGTGGGGCCCACATATAACCAAATTGTCGAAACGGCTAAGCTCTGCAGCCTACGCGGTCTATAAAATCCGTCATTTGACGGATGTAGAAACAGCTCGATTAGTTTATTTTAGTTATTTCCATAGTGTAATGTCATACGGCATTTTATTGTGGGGAAATGCAGCCGACATTCAGGCTATATTTGTGCTGCAGAAACGAGCCATTCGAGCAATTTATAACCTAAGTTGTAGGCATTCACTGAAAGATAAATTTAAGGAAATAAACATTATGACAGTCGCATCTCAATATGTATATGAGAACCTGATTTATGTAAAAAAGAATATTAATCTATATTCTAAACACAGCGACATTCATAGCTTAAATACTAGAAACAAAGATTTATTAATAGTGCCCAGGACAAGGCTCCAAAAAATTAGTAATTCATTTAAGTGCCAAAGTATACGTTTTTACAACAAACTCCCAAGCCATGTTAAAGAACTGAGCCTCAATAAATTTAAATCATTTATTAAACAGAAACTATGTCAAAGAGGTTTCTATAAAGTTAAAGATTACTTAGACGACAAAAAGGCTTGGGTCTAATTAAGCTGCTCCAATGTACCCCAAGACCCCAAGCAATCAAACAAGTGTTATAATTAAATCAAGACAAAGTATAATTTTCTAAACCTTGTTTTGACATTATAATTATTCAGTAAAATCATCAAATTATACCAGTTTTATATAAACATTGCCATTGTTGAATATTTCATACAAAATGACGTGATTACTTTGTAAAGTATTATATTATTTTAATTATTGTGAATGTGAGGACTATGTGGATATTTATTTATTTTTTTCTCTTCTCTTTTTTCTTTTCTTTCTCAGTTAGTTTTAATGATGGTCTGGCAGTTTGAGTAGTTTATGCGGCCTACCCAAATGTCCTTTCTTTGGTACTGTTCGTCGAGTTGAGCTCCTTAAGTTCAGAGTTGAGCTCCGCGATTACTGACAAATGCTTGCACTGACTGGACAGGTCCACTCAAAGCTGTATGGTTCTTTCCTCAAAAGACCATTTCAGACACTAGTCTACATGGTCCTCATATGGCCTGACCAGGATTATGTCTGGACTTTAAAAGAGACTGTGACCTCTGAGTTTGTTTCGGCCTTTCTTCTCAGAGTAGTCAGATAGGAAACGCCGAACTCATCTAGCTAATTTTTAACATAAATTTTAATATGACGTGTAAAAGTGATTCCAATATCCTATTTACAGAATAAACAATTTCATTTCATTTCATTTCATTTCATTTCCGATTCCATGATCAGACCCTAGACACCATCTAGTGTAATAGCACTTGTTAATACATAACCAATCCAAACACGATGGTGCTATCTTGTTTGATTGAGTAGTTCTTATGGACAACTTCCGGTTCCACCATCAGGTCCTGAACACTGGTCCTGTTTTTTATTTATTTATTTACCAGAATTATAATTGTATTATGAGTCAATAACTAATATTATTGAGAACTGGAGTGAACATTAGCGGCATACAATGTGGAGACTATCATACAACAAAAAATTCAAATACTGGCACTATCTATGCTTAAGAGTATTTTGGAACTGTCAAATAAATCTAAGCTTCGAAAAAACACGAGCTTTTCAAACAAATTAAATGTAATGTAAGCCGGATCCATCCTAAGCCTATAAATTCCGTATATCCAACGGCCTTGGGTGAATTCTCGGGCATACATTTCAGAATATCCACCTTAGGCTGCCTGTCCACTGAAGCGGAGAGGAGCGGAGATGTGCCAACATTAACCAATAGAATCGCACCTCGGGAGCGGAGTTTAGATTCTATTGGTTAATATTGGCACATCTCCGTTCCTCTCCTCTCCGCTCCAGTGGACAGGCAGCCTAAGGGTGGATTTTTGGGGCGGATTTAAAACGAAATAGCCGACTATGGATTTTGCCGAGCTACAATGACTAAACTAATGAATATATTCAATTGAATTTTCGTATACAGAATGGGAACGTCATTATAGAAAGAAAAGAAAGAAAGAAAATATATTTTTTTGCGGTAAACATGACGCAAAAAAGAAACACCGATTATGGACACACCGTTTAATTTTTTGTTGTATTGTCGTCTCCACCTTGTATATACAACTACGTTTAGGCTGCCTGTCCACAGGAGCGGAGAGGAGAAAAGAGGAGCGGTAATGTGCCAATATTAACCAATAGAATCTTGACTCCGCCCCTTAGTTTAGATTTGATTGGTTAATAATGGCACATCTCCGCTCCTCTCCGCTCCTCTCCGCTCCAGTGGACAGGCAGCCTAACATGGTACTTGCAGGTTTGGGGTCTCCCTTGTTTCATCTAAAAGAAATTGACAAATTTTCACTTCCCAAACAATTTTCTGCATAATTTCATTTGCCAAATTATTACTTAGCAAATAAACTCTTCACAAATAATTGTAACGCAAACCTAATGTTTGGCAAGTGAACGTTTAAACAATAACTTGCTTACCAACTAGTACTTTTACCAATTTTAATTTAGTCAAATATTTCAGTTGGTATAACATATTTTACGCAAAATAAAATAAGCCAAATACTCAATTTCGCTAGTTTTCAATTTACGAAAAAAAAATGATACGATGTGGGTGTAGTAGGGTGGGGGAAACACCATGGGACACCTTAAGGGCATTGTCCTTGACCTTGATGTTATTGACCTAGATGTCAAGGTCAAAATTCTGAAAGTCAAGATCCGCGATTCTCAGGAGCAGTAACAGGTCAATATCATGATTTGCTTGCTTCAAGCATGCAGCATGCAAGCAGGCATGCAGCGTGCAAGCAAGCATGCAGCAGGCAAGCAGCATGCAAATAAACATGCAAGCAGGCATGCAACATGCAAGCAGGCATGCAACATGCAGCAAGCATTGTTTCTGTCACGGCTCCGGCGCTGCGGGGTTTGGGCGGCTCCACTCGAGCTTATCGTCGCAGATGGTTTTAACGCTCACCACCGCAGCTTCGGCTTGCTGACCGGCTTCGCCGGCCAGCCTCAGCCGCGGCGGCGTGCCTTCAAACCACCTGCTCCTCAGCTCGCGGGCCGCCTCGCCCCTCCGCGCCTACGCGGGTTTAAATTACACTCTAGGGGTGGGGCAGACAAGACTACGTGGAGTCGGTTTTGCAGCGATTCGTTTCTGTGTATTTGTTTTACGAGAAACAGTTGGTCGGAGACAAAAATTACAACGAGACAAAAAAAAATTACAACAAGACGCTTTTAGCCTTACATAAACTTACAAAGAAGGCAAATAACATCGCATATAAATGATTATATTAAAATAAAAGCGCATTTTTTAATTATATAATTACCAAAAAATCTTCTTTATATTTTTTGTCATAACAAATCAATTGACTAAATGTTTAGTGTCTAAAGATAGTTTGCTGTAATAAATCATTTGATTAAAGACCAAATGCCTTAATGACATTACCCATGGTAATATTCTGCCAAGTAAAAATTTGACCAAATGAAAATGTGCGTACTAAAATCATTCCAAATATTGCATTGGTATAAAAAAGGTTGCTAAAATTTGTTTGGATAATGAAAATTTGTCAAAATCCTTTAGGCAAAACGGGGGGATCCCGCAGGTTTGATATCTCTTTACCCCGGTATTTCACAGCCTTCTGCCCATAATGAAAATTGATGCGTATGACATAAACTTTCATTTCTGAATGTACATGAATGTACATCTTTCATTACTGAAAGTAAATGGTTTTTATTGGATAACTGGCCAAAATTACTCATCATTCTTTGCACAAGTATTTACTACACAGTTTTTAGTGAGTTTTATTAGTACAGTGAATCGAAATACTAGTGAAACATGCAATCATAATTATGTATACATAATAGGTGGGCAGGTAGGTACGTTTTGTTTGACGACAACAGCGATAAGAAACTGCCTTTAGTTGTAATATATATTTCAAGAAATAAAATAAATATTATATCGATGATATTTGGTCAGAGGATGTTCGGCAGCACACCACCTTGAGCGATCGTCACACTGGAGAGCAGTTTATTCAACTCCTCCTCGTTGCGGATGGCCAATTGCAGACGACGCGAGATGATCCTGGTGAATTTTGCCTTTAATTAATTAGTCACAAGCACAACCATCTGTTTTCATGTGTAGATATTTAGGTCAAATGACGTTTATAGGTAGATATACAACATACGTCGCAGAACCTTATTTCAAGATTATATAAATGACCTTCCGTATATGATGGCTAACTTATCGAATATAATTCTATTTGCTGACGACACTTCTCTTATTTTTTAATAGATAGAAAAGATGGGTACACTACATAAATACGAAAAACTTTATTCCGAAAGTCACAAATACGAATTTCATAATACCGATTATCAGAATTCCGAATGATTCAAAATCCCTAATATAACTACTCCGATTTATCATTAATCCTATTTTTATAATTCCAAAATTTCAATATTCCTAACGTTTATAATTACTATTCTCAAAATACCGAGTTTCAATAGATCGAATAACAAAAAGTCCGAATTAATGATAGTTCGAAACATCAAAAAATACGAATTACGATTATTAAAGTACGGATTAATTAGAATTCCGAAATAAAAAGGCCTTGTAAAACTGAAAAGCAAGACAACAAAACACACTGGTCACAGTTCCAACCTAACCCATATGATTCACCAACAATAAAGGGGATCTGGCGCTCAGCGACCGCGGCACGCTCCCTACGGTCGCTCGCATTCGCGCGTTAAGTGTCACTAATCTAAACTAACCTAACCCAAATAATTCACCAACAGTAGAGGGGATCTGGCGCTCGGCGGCCGCTACCGCGGCACGCTCCCTGCGGTCGCTCGCCTTCGCGCGTTAATGGTCAGTAATCTAACCTAACCTAACCCAAATGATTCATCAACAATAGAGGGGATCTGGCACTCAGCGGCCGCTCCCGCGGCACGCTCCCTGCGGTCGCTCGCCTTCGCGCGTTAGGGTCACTAATCTAACCTAACGTAACCCAAATGATTCACCAACAAAAGAGGGGATCTGGCGCTCGGCGGCCGCTACCGCGTCACGCTCCCTACGGTCACTCGCCTGGTCACTGATCTAACATAACCTAACCTAAATAATTCACCAACAATAGAAGGGATCTGGCACTCGGCGGCCGCTGCCGCGGCACGCTCCCTGCGGTCGCTCGCCTTCGCGCGTTAATGGTCACTAATCTAACCTAACCCAAATTATTCACCAACAATAGAGGGGATCTGGCACTCGGCGGCCGCTCCTGCGGCACGCTCCCTGCGGACGCTCGCCTTCGCGCGTTAGGGTCACTAATCTAACCTAACCTAACCCAAATGATTCACCAACAATAGAGGGGATCTGGCGCTCGGCGGCCGCTACCGCGTCACGCTCCCTATGGTCGCTCGCCTTCGCGCGTTAATGGTCACTGATCTAACCTAACCTAACCTAAATGATTCACCAACAATAGAGGGGATCTGGCACTCGGCGGCCGCTGCCGCGGCACGCTCCCTGCGGTCGCTCGCCTTCGCGCGTTAATGGTCACTAATCTAACCTAACCTAACCTAACCCAAATTATTCACCAACAATAGAGGGGATCTGGCACTCGGCGGCCGCTCCTGCGGCACGCTCCCTGCGGTCGCTCGCCTTCGCGCGTTAGGGTCACTAATCTAACCTAACCTAACCTAAATGATTCACCAACAATAGAGGGGATCTGGCACTCGGCGGCCGCTGCCGCGGCACGCTCCCTGCGGTCGCTCGCCTACGCGCGTTAATGGTCACTGATCTAACCTAACCTAACCCAAATGATTCACCAACAATAGAGGGGACCAAAGTAGACGTTTTTAAATTAAAAACTCATATATTTTGAATTTATAATGCGTAACTTAATATTATACTAATTAAATCAGAATCCTAATTTTAGTAGTTTATTCGAAGTATTGAAAATCGGAATGTCGTTTTTCGGACCGAGAACCCATCGAGCATTTGATTCTTCGAACGTATGAAAATCGGAAACCAAACAAATCGTATTTACGACTTTCGGTAAAATGAATTTCGTGATTTTTATTAATAGACATTATAATTCTTAGGGATTATGAAATTTGGACTTTTGAAAATCGGAACAACGAAATTCGGAATAAAATATTTCGGAGTATTTGGGTGTTCCCAGAAAAGATACAGATGTCTTACATTTCACCGATAGTCTGGCTGTTCTTTCGAAATTGTTCGCAAGTTAATTTTTTTTTTCCTACCGAATCCAGTCCTGTTTTTTTTTTTTGTTTGTGTAACACATCATCAACTAACTTCTCCTGCTCTGGGCGGAGCGGGGGGCGTGTCAGACTCTTACTGACTAAAACCCACCCGTGTTCCTTCAGTTGCCTGTACGTTGCCAGGACTTTCTCGCAACCCCGGCAGGTATTGGCCCTAGCGGACCCCGTCAGTTATGCTGACATCTCATTGAGGCGTCCGTGAAACACAACGCGCCGTCGACCCGGGCGTGGTCCTTATCGGACGGCGAGCTGGTAGGCTCGATCTTGGATTTTTTTGTTAAACCCTTAAAAAGTAGGTACCGTAGGTAGACCGTCAGAATTGAGGAGCCACCTTAAACGTCCTGTACGTTTAAGGTGGCTCCTCAATTCTGACGATCTATAGAAAGTACATGTTACGTAACTACTAAAGTAGTTGATCAAATCAGATTGTTATTTACAATATTGTTGTTTTCATGACGCGACCTCCTTAGTATGAAAATTTTTTCACGACCCCCTATCCTCCACGATAATCGTTTATAATCTGTATTTATAGGTAGATATTTGTAATGTCAAATAAATACATTACATATTTGAATAGATTACCAACTTATACTCACAGTTTACACCACACATACGAGTTCAACAACACAACACAGCAACAACTTTATGACAATTATTTTTTTGTAATTAACAGGCTTCGCCAAACGCCTCCAGGAAAAAGCGATACGATGGATTTGTGGGGACAACGTATCCCACTCGCTTCCTACTTAAATCCTTAGTATATTTTAATTTAATTTTATGTCGTATAATTGATGGATTTATTGGGTCATGGCTACGAGGGATTTCCCAGTAGAGTAATTACGTTTTTAAATACAAATATAGATGCGGCAAGTTTGGGAACCAACCTAAAAAAAAATATGCTGTAATTATCTGAAGCCATTGTCTGAAGCTTCAAAACATAGTCGTTTTTTTTTTCCTCAGGGTTCGCGACCCACAGCTTGAAAAACACTGGTTTAGATGATTCTGAACCCGACTTGGTGCGAAGTACCGGTCAGACTGTCCCAGTTTTAAGGGAGCCTATTTCTGCTATATGTAAAAAAAAATAGGCCAACGGTTTCATCAGAATAATATGTCTGAAATTAAATATGTACATAGGTTTCGTAATGTTATTACGAAAAAGTTTGTTTTCAGACATTTTGCGTGTCAGTGTATTATACGGGCCGTACCATGAACATTTTAAATATTTGCCAAGTACAGGACAGGTCAACTTGGCATTTTAACCTGACAGGTTTTCTATTTGTACCATGAGCATTTCAGTCTGACCTGCAATGTATCAACTTCAGACCTCCTACGTTGTCGTTGACCGGTACGTCATATTATAAACAAACGTTCGGAAATACTTTTTCGGAATGTTACCGGTTTTACGGTTATATAAAATTAATTTGATAACAGTATAAAATGATCAAAAATATAAAATAAAATAACTGTGTTTCGTAGCAAAAAATCTTATGTAACACGATTATGACGTTGGAGGCCCTTGTAGATGTAAATTAAACGTACCACCAACAACACCAACCTTCTTGAAAACTTACCAAAGTTATTGCTATTTTCGAACGACTATAACGTGTCAAATAAATTGTCAACAAGACAAGAATATTTATTGATGACTTAAAGGAGAGTTTAAATAGAAAAATTGGAAATATTAGATTTTTTTAATAATCACAAGGATTGCAATGGGGTACATAAAAAGGGCTCAAACTCGAGAAATGTCCTGCAGATTATGGACGGAAGTGACGGAACATGATGTGAATTCTATTGTTGGTGGAGGCATGAGGAACAGGGTGTAAAGTTCACGCTTCTCATTAGAAAAGGGAGGCTCCTCCGACCAGACGGGTATTATGTCTGGCGGGCAACTGCCCGAAAGTTTATCATGCAAGATTTTTGTAACGTCATGTCTTTACTGCGTAGTTCGTATGTATCGGTGTACCTAACCGCTACAGTGCTATCGATGATTCAAGAGGCTGGGCAAGGCTGGGCAGCTGTAGTTTGTTTTTTTACTAAGACTAGGAATATTGTCTTTACCCAAAACATCTATTAAACATTAAATTGGTTTTTATAATGTATTGTGTTCTTAATTTCTATTTCTTTCACATCTACTTACTCGTACCCTTTCTACAACATAAGTAAACCACAAAGAGACTGTTTTATTTGTGGTCTATAATTTTAAATAACGCCACAATAGTATTATATTCACAAATTAACATAATACTTGCGTTTTTTATTTAAAATTAAAGAAAACAGTTCAATAAAAGTTAGTTTTACACGCCTGCTTATTATGACAGCAGGGCAGCTCAGTTTTCAAGGTTTTACATGTCAAAAATGTCTTGATGGTAGAGCCTATCGCAGGTCAGACCAGTGAAATGTTGTCACGTGACCACTGAGCGGCTTTAGTCACGTGATCGCTGGCTCTCGCTGTTATTTGACGTGTTCATGGTACAAAATAGCCCGACAGTTCACTTTCCGTCGAAAATTGACCTGCTATAAGAGTGCATGGTAAGCCCCCGACGGCCGAGTTCTGCTCGGGTGAAATATAAACATATCGTCCAGGTACACCAACGTTTTATCAGATTGCAATTTAGGGGTTTATGACGATCAGAATAGGATCAGAAGGCCAGATCAATTTTTTTTTATCCACTGAGTTTTTCAGTGCTCGACCTCTGGTTAACGTGCATCGTGAGCCCCAAAATGTGTGCTTAGCGTTTCAATCTCCCCCAGCAATAAACCGATGACCAAGAGTCTGGAAATAAGTTGTGAACATTTCTTCGCTTATTTTGTGCTTTGGAGGACAGTAGATTGCTGACACGATGACTGGACCAGCGCGATCCTCTAACCTGACTGTGGTGGCCTGTAGATAAACCATTGAGTGTGCTTCCAAATTTTTTTATGAGTAAGTTTTATTTACTCATGAATAATTCTTCACCAATCAGTATTTGAATTTTGTTTTTTTTTATTAGTACTTGTGCCGTCTAGTTTCATTAGTCTGTTAATTATTCCCAGCCTGATAACTCAACGATGTCTTCTCAGTATCGGTTTAATGGCTTTATGCCGTCAAGCTATCCAATTTCCGATTCCTAATGTCTCCTATTTCCGGGAGGGCGACCAGCTGTCCCAGGGTGGTGTCGGGTTTATCGTCCACAAGTCCCTTGTGAGCAACGTGGTGAAACTCGAGAGTGTGTCGACCAGGGTGGCGTACCTTATACTCAGAATATCCGCAAGATATTCGCTGAAGGTCGTACAGGTTTACGCCCCGACCTCGTCACATCCCGACGATGAGGTGGAGACCATGTATGAGGATATTTCTAGAGCCATACATGCCTCTAAAACTCACTTCACCGTTGTCATGGGGGACTTCAACGCGAAACTGGGCAAACGAAACGATGATGAGCTGCGAGTCCCCAATTTGGAGTTGGACATCGGAACCACCGGGGTCACCTACTGGCCAGTTTTATGGAGAAGGAAGGCCTCTTTATGATGAACTCCTTCTTCACAGAAAGTGGACCTGGCAGAGCCCTAATGGTGCAACAAAAAATGAGATTGACTTCATTATGTCGACGAAGAAGCAAGTATTTAATGATGTCTCTGTAATCAACGCGGTGAAAACCGGAAGCGACCACCGCATGGTAAGAGGTACATTGAACATAAATATCTAACTGTAAAGATCTCGACTGATGAAGTCTACGCTCCGTCCAGCACCGATCCAAGTCCAAAACCCCGAGAGCTACGCCACGCTCGATGTTGTAGACGACTATGTTTACCTAGGACAAACTGTCCAGGTAGGTAGGTCCAACGTCGAGAAAGAGGTCAATCGTCGAATCCGACTCGGCTGGGCAGCGTTCGGGAAGCTACGCAATATCTTTTCGTCCCACATACCACAGTGTCTCAAGACGAAAGTCAGTGCGTGTTGCCATTGATGACTTATCGCACTGAAACGTGGTCGCTCACAACGGGCCTTATCAGAAGGCTAAAAGTCACCCAAAGAGCAATGGAGAGGGCTATGCTTGGAGTTTCCCTACGTAATCGAATCAGAAATGAAGAGATCCGCAGGAGAACCAAGGTAACCGACATAGCCCGAAGAATTGCCAAACTTAAGTGGCAATGGGCAGGACACATTGCTCGCAGAACAGATGGCCGATGGGGCCGAAAGGTTCTGGAGTGGCAGCCGCGTACCGGAAGACGTAGCGTTGGAAGGCCTCCCACAAGATGGACCGATGCCCTTGTAAAGGCCGCAGGAATCCGCTGGATGCGGGAAGCACACAATCGGTCGAAGTGGCGGTGCTTGAGGGAGGCCTATGTCCAGCAGTGGACGTCTTTTGGCTGATATGATGATGATGATGAATGTCTCGGCGTTGACCGTTAGGTATTAGTTCGCGTTTCGTCAATATCGAAACGTAGTCTCCATGTTTTAACAAAGGTTGCTGTAGGGTGCTAAGTGTTAACCCTTCAGGGAAATATATCAATGATATGGGCTGCTAAGCTTAGGTTTAACCTAACCCAATCTGACCTATGTTTTATGAATAAATAACCGTTTTTGAGATGTTTTTGCGTAAGATTATTTATTAATATAATAACTATAATATTTTTGTGAATTCTGTCATGATAATTAACACTGATTACCTACCATACATCAATACCTACATGACTGCTTACAATTACAATTACAATTATAGTATACAGGGTGGATTTTTGAGACGGGGCAGTAAGGACAAGTAAGACGAGGCACTAAGGTAGGATAAAAACTCCAAGTTACTTTTTTATGATGGACAGACTACAAAATAGGGTTTTGTGAAAACTGCCCCTGACTGTAATTTATTTTCGAAATCTGTGAATGCAGATCAAAATGTCTCCTCAAGTTAAGGACAGTCTCCTAAGACCGTTTTCCTGTAGCTACAACGGTTAAAAAAGCTGTCCTAACTGCCCCATCTCAAAAATCCACCCAGTATACAAGGTGGAGACGACATTACGACAATAAATTAAACTGCGTATATCTGATGACGTTCTTAGTCTGCATACGAAAATTCAATAAAATAAGATCCAATAGTTTAGTCACTATCTGTGGTCACTATAGCTAGTCAAAGATTGGTAAAACCCATAGTCGGCCCATCACCACTATTTACTTTGTTTGAATAAATCACTTTTGTAGTTTCGGTACTAGGATTTATTTGAACGTTCCAAAATACTCTTATGCATTAGCACACAAAAACATTACAACACTGCATTAGCATTAAAACACTGGCAATACATACCAGACACACCACACACACACACGGAAACACACCTGGATATATGGCCAGTGTTTTCATTTATTGTCGTATTGTTGTCTCCACATTGTATACCTTGTACCTACTATTGTGTACCTAGACTATATTCTAAATAAATAGGTAAATATATAAGCATTAGCCAGTCGTAGGATAAATGAACAACATGTCATTACAGATTTATCTTTAGAAATAAATCGGATAAATTATACCTCTAACACTTTACGGGTGAGGTACCTACATTGTTTAGATACGTACTCGAAATCTCTCAACCCTCATAATCAAATCAGTCATCACTAGGAAATATGTAAGTAGGTATACCTACGTCTATATCATTATTATATACAAATAATTATAAATATTTGGATACCCTAATAACGAGGTCAGGGTAATTAACTGTTAAGCAAACTCAAAATCAATAGTACATTATGTATGATACAAGTGTGCTATGTTGGTCATTTTACACACTGTACGCGTTTCATACGACGTCTTTCAACGCTATTGCAAGGCAAAACACATAGAGGAAGGCTAAAAAAAAGTTAAATTTTTCCTGTTGTAATGAACGTGCGTACTGGCCACAAACATTAGTAAATTCTATAAAAAAAAAGAAAGTTTTGGATTTTTTTTTCTTTCATTTGTTTTTATGTAATTAGTGCGAAATATTTCGTTCTTTCATACTGCGAAGAAAATTGCAAATTTTTGAATTTGAGTTTAAATTCAGGTTTTGTTAAAAAATTGCCTTGACTGCCTTGTTTATCGTGATAAGTGTTAATTGTTATTGCAAATAAACTGAGAATACAAGATCTAAACGCCACTCAAGTTACTAGGGCTGTTGCTTTAAATGAAACAGGACCTAACCTACAAACATGTGGCCCAAACATTACGAGTATCAAAATCTGTGGTACACCGAGTTGTCATGAGGTATCGGCAGGACGGGCATTATACAAGACTTGCAGGACAGGGACGTAAACGTGTCTGTGGCCATCAGAGATGACAGGTTCATTGTTACTAGCGTGCTTAAAAATCGGACCTTAACTTCTTCTGAGGTAAGAACGAAGCTCCAATAAGTTCGAGGGGTTACAGTAAGCACAAAAACTGTGAGAAGAAGACTGAAATCAGCCGGAATAAATTCACACTTGCCTGTCAGAGCCAGAACATCCCATCGAGTACCTAACTCGAGTTAATTTTGGCCGCATTCACGAAAATTGGAATGACGAAGCTTGGAGTCAAGTTCTATTCACAAATGAGTCCAAATTTTGCCTGAAGCCAGATGATGGAAGGATTAAAGTGTGGAGATGCCCAGGAGAGAGATACGCTCAGTGCAACATCATTGAAAAAGAGGCGTATGGTGGAAAGTCAGTTATGGTATGGGGAGGTATTTGTGAGAATGGGTCACTTACAGCGGCGCGATATGTAACTGAGATTTTGGAAGAAATTGCAGCGCCATTTGCCCCTTTTATAGGAGATAAATTTGTTTTTATGCATGATAATGCACGTCCCCATACTGCCGCTGTAGTTGTCGAATACCTTCGAAAAGTTGAAAACAATGTTATAGTGTAGCCAGCGCTCTCACCCGACTTAAATCCCATAGAGCATAATTATATGGGATAAGCTTGGAAGACAAATTAAGAAAAGAAATCCTCCCGCTAATTTGAGAGGTCTTAAAAACGCATTACAGGAAGAACTGAACGCAATCTCTCAAGATTTTATCGATAACTTGATTAGGAGTTTAGGAGTATGCCAAGGAGACCGGAAGCAGTTCGAAGAGCTAAAGGGAGCAACATTAAGTACTGAATAAAGCCCACGTTAAAGCCTTCCCTAAACATTTATGAAAAAAAACCCCGCACTAATAAAGGGTATAAATGTTGATACATGTACCTACTTACCTTCCTCAAGTGGCCGCCCAGCGTACGTTGGGCAGTCAGTCCTGCTACCGCCTTGTAGACTGGCTAATATTTACTTATATCACAATACCTACTATAATTACATCATTCGTGAGCTCGAGTCATCACGTAATTGTACCGATAAGTATAACAACTGTCTCGTCCGCATAGGTAGCAGTTGTGTTATTTCGATGCGTGGGTAGATCAGCATCAGCAGTAAATATCAGTTGTAGTACAAGGCCTAGAATGCTTCCTTGTGGCACTCTGGAGAGAATTTTACACATTGCAGAGGTTAACACGTTCAGTGCCGGGAACCCTCCCGGAGGGTTCACTAAGTCGCATACGGGATGCCGGGAGCCCTCGCGGAGGGTTCATATTAGATGTACGTTTTTCTTTGCGAATACAGCATTATAAACTGTGAAAATCAAATCTGTTGTATATTTTAACAAGATGTATTAGAATACTCGTTGGTTTTCAAATACAAGCATTTATATTTTCAACAAAACAATTGAAGGCATGGTAAGTACCCGTATTTCAGGGGTGGTCAACCATTTTACGGTTACTTACAAATATTCACTAAACATAAAAACATTTATTTTGAGATTATAAAACAAGAGGATCAGTTTAAAAATCGGGTTTCGTACCAAAATGGTAAAAAATTGTACTTATAGCACGACTTTGGGTGTTTGTGCAGTACAAGGAATTTTCTGCTGGAACGTCCGGCAGTCCCATTCCGACCAAACTCTATATTTATTTATTTTCGTGCCGTATATAGGGACACGGTATCGAAAAGAAAGTATCGATACTGTACTCATGAGTAGTATCGAAACAAAAGTATCGTACTCATAAAAGTATCGAAACAAAAGTATCGATACTTCAAGGTATCGAGTACTTTTCTTAGGGCCTAATGCGCATAGAGCATAGTTTAATATCAGTCAATAAATAACGCCAGTTTAACTTCAGTAGGGCATGAAAAAGCAAATGCTACACAAATTTAATACAATAATAGAAAAAAACAACGGTACAAAAAAAAATTGGTACAAAATTAAATTATTTAGTACTTTAGGCATATAAATTAAAGTTCCCATTCCTCCTCCGTACAATCACTTATGTAAGTGATTGATTAGTGTAGTAAATGAATGAAGGAAAGGTTAGGAATTTATTTAACTGTGAACAGTAGGAACGATTTCGAGCAAAGATCGATGTTTTAGAAGATTCAGAACGAATGAACTAGATGGCGTTGCCATAAACATAAGCCGTGATGTCGCAAGTTTTAAATGGGTAATTTCTAAGATTACCCATTTAAAACAAAATTTCCGTGTAGTGCACAAACATCTTTTGTCTGTCTGTTCGTCCGTCTGTCACAGTTTCTTATTTCAGGAACTACTACAGACTTAACATTTTGAATAAATATAAATGAAGCTTATCCGTCTTTATAACAAGTGAAAGAAATTCAAAATATTACGATGCCTACTACTTTTGTTCCTTTACAAACAAACCGTAAAATGCTGTAATTTGGCCTAGGTACTAATACTTTGCCTAAACAGATTTGAATTTCACTAGTAAACTATTCTAGCTAATCTAATTTCGTCTATGGTACCATTTCACGGTACTTATTCAAAATCACAAAAACTTTAAATTAAAAAAAAATAAAAAATAAAAGTACAAGAGTGTTTTAATTGCTAGTAATGAGCGTTTTCATACACTCTTTATCTTAGTCGATTGCACAGTTACTGTTAGGCTGTCTATCAACTAGGATATCTAATAGGTGAAAACAGTATTCTGCCTCTTATTATAAATGGATAGTTTCTTCAATGTGTGGTGTGACACCATTTTTCATGTCAGTGCTCCACTTCTCGTTACACTACTATTAAGTAGAGCCCATTTTCGCGAATAATTATGCTCTCCATAGTATTAATGGTCCTGTTTAATTTGATATGGCTCTATAGCATTTAAAACCAATTCACTATTTATGTTAATACTAGCTGCACCCCGCGGTTTCACCCGCATAAGTATCGATCCCGTAGGAATATCAGTATAAAAAGTATCCCATGTCCTAACCCAGATCATCATCAGTTTACCCATGTGTCAAATTTCATCCAAATCCTTTCAGGCGTTTTAGCGTGAAAGCGTAACAAATAAACAAACAAACTCACTTTTGCATTAAGCCCACGTCACACGGACGTAAAAATATCGCGGCGGGATTTTATCGCGCACTGTATTTTCAACTCTCGGTGTTGAGCAAAGCATTGAGAATACAACAGGGAGCAACCCAGCGCGTTGAAAAGACACACTGTTGGATTTTCAACTCTCCGCGCTAAACAGAGCGTTATAAATCCAGTGATGAGACCATTGAAAAAGTCGCCCGTGCCTCCTGGGTTTATACCTATTATTAGTTATGATTAGGATGGAAAGCGACCAACTTGCCGCTGGCTTCGCGCGCTCGGCTCGCGCGCGGTTGTTCACAGTTTTAACCTAACCCATTTGGTCGGGACTCGGGGTGCCACAAGCAGCGTGTTTTTTTTTTAGAAAGAAAAGAAAGAAAGAAAACTTACTACTTATAATTGTTATGTTGCATTTCACATAAGGCGTAAAATGATAACACGCACGTAGTAAATAATATAACACTAAACGTTAATAAGCTGTTATAAAATAATTACGTTGTATTAAATTAAAAAAAATAGCACGATATAATTAAATCAAAAATTATAATTAATTCTTTGCATAAAATAATCACAATGGGTTGGATACCCCTATCTCGGAATCTTGGCGTAAACCTAATGCCGGGAAACGGAGGGTCCACTTGCAAAATGTATGGCGGCATGGCGTATGAGCTCTACGAAAATGGGTGGAGTTGAAAGTGTTAAGTACGATGTTATTTCACCTCGTAACACCTTCCACTAAGATACGATTTTAGTTAGTAAAAGAGAGAATGAGGAAGCGATTTTTTTTTATTTTATACAGCAGTTATTTTATACGCATGATGATGCGATATCTTGTCAAAAGCTTGTCCGGTGTCGAAAAAAACTGCAGGGCAATAGGTACCTAGTTTTTTTTTTACTGACGGCTTTAGGTGCTTCGTGCAGCTCTTATGGTGGTTACTTGACGAGAGAAGAAAAAAAGGCAGTGTGTGGTAGTAATAAAGATTACCTACCAAAATAACATTATGTAGGTACTTACCTAAAAGCAGTTAAGTAGATAACATCATAACGTATCGATTGAATTAGGAACACAACGTTAGATATCTAAATAAAAAACAGTGCATTAATGAAAAACTGTGCAACCATGAGATTTCATATAACATTTCTGGACTGTTTTGGTTCTAAGCATAAAATACGTCCATTGTAATCGGTTTTGTAGTGATTAATGATAACATATTACTACGTACTTGAAAGATATTATAAAATATTATAACGTTGCACCCAGTCCCAGCACTAATAAAGGGTAAAAATGTTGATACATGTACCTACTTACCTACCTCAAGCGGCCGCCCAGCGCACGTTGGGCAGTCAGTTCTGCTACCGCCTTGCTGACTGGCTAATATCTAGATTCTAATACCTACTACATCATTCGTGACGAGAGAAGAACAAAAGGCAGTGTGTGGCAGTAGTACTAAAGATTACCTACCAAATTAACATTAGGTAGGTACTTAAAAGCAGTTAAGTAGGTAACATCATAACGTATCGATTGAATTAGGAACACAACGTTAGAGATGTATGTGCATCCATCTCGTGTATATTTTAAACAAGCTAAAGCAGCGCCTAAAGCAAGATGCGCACGGTAAATAAGTATAACGGTGCTTTTACAACCTCCGCACCGGTGCGCGCCTAGCCTCGCCTCGGAACATTGCCAATTCCCATTGCTCAAGTCTTAACATTGGAATTTCTCACCAGTAAAACGTGAATAGATTTACTGTTTATTACATTACATATGAATAATATGAGTTTGAAAGTCTTCAGAAATTTATTTCATAATCAAAAGGTTTTAATACTTAATGTTCACTCACAACCTTATTTCAATGCTAGCGAATGATCATTTAGGTACGCGGTACGCCTACAGTTAGGCAATACTATCTAAGTACTGCATCGATATCAATGATCTACTGCTATATTATGAGGGTGCATCCTAAAAGTTGGCAACGTCGTAAATAGCTGTCAAATATTTACCTGTTTCGATTAATTTGGAAATAATACTGTATGGAAATAAGAAATGTGGCTAACTAATTGACTAGAATATTAATAATGAAATGCAATTATTATAACATTGAATTTGATGTTGTACCCGTTTTAGGTGAAAAAAAGGCATTTGGAAAGTTTCCAAATACTTTATTTACATCTAAAAGTAACTATTCGGTATTACGATATGAATTATTGCATTTCATAATCAATATTCTAGTTTGCTAGTTAGCCACATTTTTTATTTCCATACAGAAATATTATCAAATTAATCAAAACAGCAAAATATTTGACATCTATTTGCGACGTTGCCAACTTTCAGAATAAACCCTCTTAAGAGCGTTTATTCTGAAAGTAGGCAACGTCGCAAATAGCTGACAAATATTTCGCTGTTTTGATTCATCATCATCATTTCAGCCAAAAGACGTCCACTGCCGAACATAGGCCTCCCCCAAGCACATGTTTGATTAATTTGACAATATTAATTATGGAATTAAGAAATGTGGCAAACTAACGAACTAGAATACCTATTGATTATGAAATGCAATAATTAATATCTTAATACCGAATATAGATGTAAAAAATGTGTTTGGAAACTTTCCAAATGCGTTTTTTACACCTAAAACGATTACAACATTAAATTCAGTGTTATAATTGCAATTCATTATTGATATTCTAGTTCCCTAGTTAGCCACATTTCTTATTTCCATACAGTAATATTGCCAAATTAATCAAACAGGTGCTTGGGGGAGGCCTATGTTCAGCAGTGGACGTCTTTTGGCTGAAATGATGATGATGAATCAAAACAGCGAAATATTTGACATCTATTTGCGACGTTGCCAACTTTCAGAATAAACGCTCTATTTATAATCGAATCGAATCGAGTAGGAACTACCACTTCCGGTGCTAATAAACTTTTTAATAGCTAAAGTCCGGTCGAAAAGCAGAAAGACCCCAAATCACACATTAGAAGGACTGCCCTTATCGCGAGCGCGAGTGATAGAGATAAGTAATGAGGGGTCATTGTACGAAATTCTTTCTGCTTCGCGACCGGACTTTAGTTATTTACACCCTGCTAAAAGTTCTGTTAACTTACTGGTTATTTATTATACGTAATATGGTATAAACCTTCCTACTAATAGAAGCATTAAAAAAAATTAAAAAATAAACCATAGATGGCATAGTTGATATCTGGCAAAGGCTGCAGCCGTAGACAGCTGCAGCTAATGTTAAAGTACTCTACTAGGTATAAAATCTGAACTGTCAAATCTAGATAGGTACAATAACGACGATTTTTTGCTCTCTCTATGCAATCTGACGGAAATCTGTGATAAACTTAAACTGGAAAATAAAAGAGTCTCAAAAGAGATTGACCACAGAGCATGAACTTTAAATTGACCAGACCTGGCATTCTTCAACAAGCTTGCTTATGAGGTGCGGTTTTCAAATCGGTTTATAGAGCACGAATGCTTCTTATCTTTTACTCTTAGGCTGCCTGTCCACTGGAGCGGAGAGGAGAAAAGAGGAGCGGAAATGTGTCAATATTAACCAATAGAACCTTGACTCCGCCCCTGAGTTTAGATTTGATTGGTTAATAATGGCACATCTCCGCTCCTCTCCTCTCCGCTCCAGTGGACAGGCAGCCTTAACGAGGCATCTCTTTGCGGGATTTCCTCATTGTTAAGTTTGTTTGGGGGTAAGTCCTCTGAGTGTAGAGATAACATGTGTAAACTTACTTTTGTTTGCTTTTACGTGCCATTTTTTAGCCACTCTTCCATTATTGATTCTCAGATGTAAAGCTCGGGTCATCACGTAATTGTACCGAAGTTCGAAAGAGTAAATCATTTGTCTTCTAAAATGAAACTCGAAATAGGACTATTCGATGGAAGCAACTGGGCGACCTGGAACCTGGTACTTTAGTAAAGCCTACACATCCGGGTGAAGGAGCCAAAGCGGAAGCTCTTACAAAGTATAAGGTAGAGTGTGATAACTATAATAAATAAAATAGAAAGTACTGCACTATTACTACTGACCACGAATATGACCGACGAAATACTTAAAAAAGTCAAATGTGGGACGAAATTAAACCGTCTTTACGAACGAGGATCACAGGACCGAACCTACGATCTGTACGTATTTCAGTTTTAAATCAAGTTGGCTACTGATTAGGTACATTGAAAGATCGTACAATCGAGAACTTGACCACCAAGTTGAAAGATAAAAATAAATCTGAAGCTGAAGGTGAATCCAGCACGGAGGTACTGATAATACATAACAGAAAGCAAGATTACAATTTTGCCAAATTTGAAGCAGAGACGCTTCGCTCACTCGGTCAATTAAATAAAACTAGGTACGTACATTACAGTCACAGTTTCACTTTACAGTCAAAACAAACCAAAATAGACGAAGTCTACTACGCTAGACCCTTAGGCTGCCTGTCCACTGGAGCGGAGAGGAGAGGAGCGGAGCGGAGCTGTGCCAATATTAACCAATGGAGTTGCATAAAATCTCCGCTCCGCTGCAGTGGACAAGGATTTGCGAACTAGTTTAAAAATTCATACAAAACCGCGAAGCGGAGCGGAGAAACGGAGTGGGGAAGCGGAGTGGAGAAGCGGAGCGGGGAAACTGTCGTCATTACTCGTTGCGTGAACTCGGCCTAGCTCCGCACAGTCCGCAATTCCGCCCCGCTACCTCGCTCCACACAGTCCGTAACTCCGCTCCGCAGCCTCGCTCCGCTTCAATGGACAGGCAACCTTCACTGGAGCAGAGAGGAGAGGAGAGGAACGGAGATGTGCCAATATTAACCAATCGAATCGCAACTCTGGAGCGGAGTTTAGATTCTATTGGTTAATATTGGCACATCTCCGCTCCGCTCCTCTCCTCTCCGCTTCAGTGGACAGGCAGCCTAATACGTGTGCGACGGTGTGCACGCGTGCGTAGATTTCTATGTGACCAGAATTTTCTCCCATAATCAGTACGTATAACTAATGTTCTAAAATATAAAAATAGTAAAACATATTATGAATATGATATAACATAATATTTATTCTAATTGGGGTGTTTGGTGGTGTCCGTTAATTCCGGGACATGTTGTATGTATCAGAACAGCGATGACCAATTTTGAAATTGTATTAATTTTGTATTTGTTTTGACATTGCAGTTTTTATTTGAAATTTAATTAATTGTCAGGGGAATATTATATTGATTTGCCCAACACTCTAGCTCTTTCTATAATAGACTTGATATTAAATTGATACTTACTAACATTTTTATGCCTAATGGCAAAGCATAGAGAACTAACAAAAATGTAACATCTCACACACCTGTGTATCTGTAACCTATGTTTACAAATAAATAATTTGAATTTGAATTTGACCTTTAGGGTAGACGTAGTTTTTTAGTGTAGAACTGTAGACTGATTAGTAAACATAGGTTGGGAAGCTCTCAAAGAAGGTGCTGCGACTATCTTCGCAGGATAGCAGATTGCAGCTGGAACTGGATGAGAGGCCCAGAATCGAGCTAGGCTCTAAAGAGCGTGCAATTACAGAGGCCTTTGTCCAGCAGTGGACTGCTATAGTATGATGGTCATACAGAATGGTTCCCTTTTCGTCGAGCCGAGAACCTTGTCTCGCTTCTATTACCCCTACGTCGAGTCTACGATTTCTGCCCCGTTTCTATTCCCTTAACGTCGAGTTTCTTTACCCCGCTTCTATAACGTTTACGTCGAGTTTAATAATATCATATTTTGAAGTACAGTCAGGTTCACATTTTTTATGTGTTATTGTATTCATATAGTTTTACAGTACTAATACAGATGTGTGCTAAGTTGGATGATAAATCTGTTCTCAAAAATATACCAACAAGCTATGGTATCCGAACTATCTGGTTTGTCAACCACCAGAGCTGCACGAAGCACGTAAAGCCGCCAGTTAAAAAAAAAGTACCTATTGCCCTGCAGTTTTTTTCGACACCGGACAAGCTTTTGACAAGGTGAACTATCGCATGATGAACTGCTGTATACAATAAAAAAATCGCTTCCTCATTCTCTCTTTTACTAACTAAAATCGTAATCGTGGAAGGTGTTACGAGGTCAATAACAACGTACTTAACCTCTGAAATGTGTAAAACTCTCTCCAAAGTGCCACAAGAAAGCATTCTAGGCCTTGTACTACAACTGATATTTATTAAAGTAAACGCAGTGGAATTATGTTTTTACTAAATATACAATGTCGCCCATGCGCATGTGACTGCCCGTAATTTTCTGAATATTCATGAAAAAATATCGAAAATAAACTTCAAAAGGGGGGGTTCTCAAGGGGTCAAAGGGTCAAGGGATCAAAAGGGGGTCTATCTATAACATTTTTCACTAGTTTTTTTAAAATAAATACACAATTTTTTACCGAAAAAATTACTTCGATTCCGTTTTTTTTTTCGTAAGTCGATAATTTTTTGTAAAAATTTTAATTAACCTGTTAAAATAACTCATAAGCTTTTGGAAATAATAAACAGAATCCAAATCGACCCATAAACTTCGGAGATGTGTCAAAAAACAAGCAAATCTTTAAAAAATTAAAAATTGATTAACATGAAAAATGTTATAGATAGACTTGACCTTTTGAAGTTTATTTTCGATATTTTTTCATGAATATTCAGAAAATTACGGGCGGTCACATACGCATGGGCAACATTGTATATTGCATGCGTGTGTCAGTTTGTTGGCAGGTACTCCTTTACCACGTTCAGTGCCGGGAGCCCTCCTGGAGGGTTCACCTAGTCGCATATGGGATGCCGGGAGCCCTCGCGGAGGGCTCATTTTAAATGTAGGTTTTTTTTAGCAAATACAGCATTATAAACCGTGAAAATTAAATCAGATGTATATTTTAACAAGATTTTATTAGTATATGCGTTGATTTTCAAAATTCAAATTCAAATTCAAATTCAAATGATTTATTTGTAAACATAGGTTACAGATACACAGTTGTGTGAGATGTTACATTTTTGTTAGTTCTCTATGCTTTGCCATTAGGCGTACAAATGTTAGTAAGTATCAATTTAATATCAAGTCTAATTATAGAAAGAGCTAGAGTGTTGGGCAAATCAATATAATATTCCCCTGATAATTAATTAAATTTCAAATAAAAACTGCAATGTCAAAACAAGTACAAAATTAATAAAATATTTCAAAATTGTCAATTTTTTTTTTTTTTTTTGATAAATCAGAAATGTCAAAAAATAAAAATAGGATATTGTCAATAAATCAAATTAATACAAGAGTGTCAAAATTAGTAATGAATCAATTAAGTATTTTTACTTATCGCTGATTATCTGGTGAAGACTTAGTCCCACAACATAGACTCTTAATAATGGAGGTAAAAGTCAGTGTTTCGTCCAGTAGGAACAAGGAACGGCCCCCACCCAAAACCAGATGGCGTATGATAGAAAAAGAGGAATGCGCCAGTATGTTTAAGAGTCAAGTGGTAGATAAAATGATTGAAATGAAGGATATGGAAGGAAAGTCTGTGAATGAATGTTGGAAAGAGATGGCGGATTGTATAAGGAGAGTAGCTAAAGATGTGTTTGGAGAATCGAAAGGGAAAGGTATAATAGAAAGGGATACATGGTGGTGGAATGAAGACGTGCAAAAGATACTTAAAGGAAAGAAAATTGCATTTAAAGAATGGCAGGGTGTAGAAAACGGGAATGATAGATTAAAGGATGATAAGAAGAAGATTTATAAAGAATGGAAGAGAAAGGCAAAAAAGGCGGTAGCAGTTTCGAGGTCTAAGGCGCAGGAGAAGTTGTATGACTCACTGGAGAGCCCTAGAGGCCAGAAGGAGCTCTACCGGATCACAAAAGCAAGAGAAAGGAGAACGAGAGATATAATTCACATGAAATGTATAAAAGATGACGCCGGTAAAGTTTTGTGCAAAGATGACGAAATAAAAGAACGATGGAAGATTTATTTTGAAAAGTTAATGAACGAAGAGAATAAATGGAATGGTGTGCTTAACCCTTTATCGCATACTGTATCAAATATGATAGACTACGAGTTTTCACAGATAAATAATTTTTGAGCCCTATATACAACGTGTTGATGGCTGAAAACTAGACTATGATTGTATCCGAACACGAAAAATATATTGGCAGATTTCTATCTTGTCTGCGGTTTGTTATTTCCGTCACCGAATATTTCAAACCGCCATTTCTGACTGTGAGTGCGGTTTGTAAATTGGAAAAAACGATTTTTGCAAATTTTTGCTCTAGCTAAAATTATTTTTGTGTTTTGCGAGTGAGTAAAATGGATCCCAAGAAGTTTTACGGAAAAACATGTAAGTAATATCAAGTACTTCTTGACGAAAAACAGACTAGAACTTTGTATCTGAAATGATACTATATGCAGGTAGGATAATCATACGTTTTTCAAATATGATACTTCATGCATTAGAGTTTGTGCCAGTGCTTGGTCAGATATGAGACTACATGCAATACGTACATCGTACAGTGTTACTAAATGTTTTATAATGATTGATGGTGAGAAAGTAGAACAAGTGAACGAGTTTGTTTATTTGGGAAGTTTTACATTGTGGGCATTTGTGGGTCCTATGTAATAAAAAAATATGTCTGTTTGGAATTCTTATTTACTGCTGTTATAAACGTTTGGAGCATGTAGGTATTTAGTGCTTTATTTATTTTCAGGGACTCGGCATGGAAGCGGGCGTGATATTCCTTTAGATAGTGATGATGATGACCTGACCGATGATGAAGATTATGGTTTACCGCCCAAAGGCGTAACCATTGAAGAAACAGACTCGGAGTACGATTTTTCTGATAAAAGTGAAGATGAAGGGAGTGTCACTCAAGATGCATTGGAGGCAATATATCTCGAAGACGATTTTGAATATGAAAGTACGGGAAGTGTTGAAACTATGAATGACATCCTAGAAGCGTCAACATCAACGGGTATAACGGACAAAAACAGAAAAACACAGAAACAAACAAAAAAAAAGACAAAAAAAGATAAATTAACTTGGACCGACAACACAATTACTTATGACAGCGAAGATGTTGCATTTATGGGCTGCACCAATCTACCTGATAACATAATGAGCCTGGAGACACCAATAGCTTTTTTCAAGTATCTGTTTCCAACTAGTGCTATTCATCTCATACATGAACAGAGCAATCTGTATGCAGAGCAGTTGCAACCGGAAAAAGCAAATTCTATAACTTCTGACGACATATCCAAATTTATAGGAGTTATCATGTACATGTCAGTAGTACATTTACCATCTACGCGACACTACTGGGGTGAAGGAACGTATATCGAAAAGGTAGCTTCTCTGCTTACTTGTAACAAGTTTGAAGAAATCAAACGGTTTTTGCACTTTTTTGATAAAACCAAAGAACTTCCTAAAAGTGACCCAAATTGCGATCGACTGCAGAAATTAAGACCGCTTCTGGACATTTTGAGAGCACAATTATTAACAATACCTAAAGAAGAGTACCTAGCCATAGATGAGCAAATGATACCCACAAAAGCCAAAACATCTGGTTTTCGACAATACAACGCGAAAAAACCCCACAAATGGGGATATATTAACTATGTTCTGAGTGGCGCTTCAGGATTCAGCTACGACTTCGACATCTTCACAGGACAACACAAAACCGATGTACCAGATAATTGTCCAAATTTAGGAGCAACTGGCAATGTGGTTACAAGGTTACTAGCCACGGTGTCACAAAATTTAAACCACAAACTTTTCATAGATAATTTCTATACCAGCCTTCCGCTCATGGCACATCTGCATGGCGTTGGAATTCTACCATTAGGTACAATTCAATTAAAAAGGGCGAAAGACATTGATTTGCCAAGCAAGAAGGCATTGCTGAAATGTGAAAGAGGTCACTGCATCGAAAAATCCACGGAAATAGATGGAGTTCAACTAAGCGTGACTACATGGGTGGACAATAAAGTCGTAAGCTTATGTTCATCCTATGTTGGAAAGGAACCTATGGCTCCTGTGAAACGTTTTTCAAAAAAACAAAAGCGTATAATTGAAGTTCCCCGTCCAAAATCTGTAGAAATATACAATAAATATATGGGCGGGGTTGATTTATTAGACGCGATGTTGGGATTTTACAGAATTAAAATTAAAAGTAAAAAATGGTATCATCGCATATTCTTCCACTTGGTCGATATGACGTGTGTGAATAGCTGGCTATTGTGGCGTCGCCGCAACAAACAGAAATCTAACAACGAACACAAGGAAGTGTATATGTCGTTGTTAGATTTTAAACTGTACATAGCTGATGTTTTGATGCGGGAAACAGGAGGAGTTTTTACCCCAACTACCCGAGGCCGAGGGCGCCCTGCTCTAGAACATGCCGCTATAAAAAAAAGGAAACGACGCATTGAACTGCCTCCGCAAGAAGTAATATACGACGCGATTGGACACTGGCCTAACTGGGGCGACAAACGGCAGAGATGCAAAAATTGTTCACACTTATCTTACATTTACTGTAGTAAATGCGAATGTTATTTTTGTTTAAACAAAGAACGTAATTGTTTTAAGAATTTCCATATGGTTTTGCATTAAATATACGTAAAATATGAATCTTTTTCATTTAAAAAAATTAATACAACTTGATAAAATATATAAATATATAAACGAAAATACTTACCCTAACTGCATGTTGTATCATATATAACGTCGCATAAATCGTTACCTGGACTGCATGTTGTATCAAATGTGAGATTTTGGCTTTGGACTCAATTATTTCGGAAACTACTGATTAAAAAAAAAAAAAAAAAAATACTAGGGTACCTATCAGGCCGTAGAAGCATGTAAATTAATTTGAGCCAAATCTAAAAATCCATGCGGTAAAGGGTTAAAGAGGTACATGTAAATATGGGTTTGATCAGGGAAATAAGCATGGATGAAGTGAGAAAGGCAGTTCAAAGTATGAAAAATGGTAAGGCTGTAGGCCCAGATGATATACCAGTAGAAGTATGGAAGTGTTTAAAAGAAGATGGATGTATGTGGCTGACTTTATTCTTTAATAAGTTGTTGCATGAAGGGGGGATCCCACAAGAATGGTGCAATAGTTCGCTAGTGCCCATCTTCAAGAATAAAGGTGATGTACAGGACTGCAACAACTATCGAGGGATAAAGCTCATGTCACATAGTATGAAGGTATGGGAGAAAGTAATAGAGAAAAGACTGAGAGAGGAGAGTGAGATTACCCCAAACCAGTTTGGGTTTATGCCAGGTCGAGGAACAATGGACGCCACCTTTGCACTCCGCCAATTGTGCGAGAAGTACAGACGTGCACACAAGAACTTGCACATGGTGTTCATTGATCTGGAGAAAGCGTATGATAGGGTACCTCGGGATGTGTTGTGGTGGGCCTTGAAAGAGAAAGGTTTGCCCGGGAAGTATGTAGAGTTAATTCGTGCCATGTACAGCCAATCTCGTACGTACGTTCGGTCGGCTGCTGGCAATACTGATGAGTTCAGTGTGGCTGTAGGCTTGCACCAAGGGTCGGCTTTAAGTCCTTACCTCTTCTTGTTGATTATGGACGCCCTGACGTCGGACTTACAGGAAGAGGCACCCTGGTGCATGCTGTTTGCCGATGACATTGTTCTTGTCGGTGAGGATGAACCTGAGATCCAGAGCAGATTGGAGAAATGGCAGCAGAAGCTGGAGAGTGTTGGCTTGAAAATCAGCAGAACCAAAACTGAACATATGTTCTGCGATTTCGGCGGTCTCTCTAGTTCTGGAGCCATAGCGCTTGATGGGACGCTTCTGCCAGCCTGCTCCGACTTTCGGTATCTCGGTTCACTCGTGCAAAGCGATGGCGAAATAGATCGGGCGGTTAAGCACAGAATTAACACTGGATGGATGAAATGGCAGCAGGTCACGGGAACAATCTGCGACTCCCGCATTCCCCTTAAACTTAAGGGGAAGATATATAAAACAATGGTTAGACCTGCTGTCTTGTATGGGTCAGAATGTTGGGCCACCAAAGGGATGAATGAAAGGCAATTGCATGCAGCTGAGATGAGAATGCTAAGAGGGATGTGTGGTGTTACACGAATGGATAGAGTAAGAAATGAGTACATAAGAGGAAGTCTGAAAGTGGCACCGGTGACCGAAAAGTTGTGCGGTAATCGGTTGTCATGGTATGGGCATGTGATGAGGAGGAATGAGGAAAATGTCGTGAAGAAAGTTTTGAGTGTGAATGTCGATGGCTATAAGAGTAGGGGAAGACCAAAGAAACGATGGATGGACTGTGTGAAAGATGATATGGCTAGAAAGGGGGTAACTACTGAAATGACGACTAATAGAGAAGTTTGGAAAAAAGGGACATGTTGCGCCGACCCCAAATAAAATTGGGATAAGGGCAGGAGAATGATGACTTATCGCTGATTATCTGAAGGAGGGATTATAGAATTGTCATCCAAATAGTCCTTTATTGAGTAGTAACATTTATTGATTAAAATTTTCATAAGTACACTTTTGAATTTGTCCAGATTTAATGATTTTAATGTCTCAGGCAGCTTGTTAAATATTTTTGTGGCCATACAGAAAGTACTTTTATTCATTAAGGCTGTTCTGCCATGAGTTATTTCGAGCTCCAGCTTATTTTTGTCACGTAACTTTCTATAGTAGCTTTTGGAAGCTATTTTGTATTGCGAGATGTGTGTTTTGACAAATATATTAGTTTCGTAGATGTACAATGATGGTAGGGTAAGAATGTTTAGGCTTTTAAAAAACGGTTGACAACTGTCGGTGCTATTTAGGCCACACATAGATCTGATACATTTTTTTTGAGCTCTAAATACAAATTCTCTATCGACTGAGTTACCCCAATATATTATGCCATACCTAAGCGTTGATGCAACATAACCGTGATATGCCGTTAGTACCGACTCTAGGTTGACAGTCTTTGACAGTTTGTAGAGAACATATGCAAATTTACTTAGTTTCTTACAAACTTCGTCTGTCTGGGATCTCCAGGTCAAATTTTTGTCTATGAGGATACCAAGGAATTTGGTGACAGTAGTTGACTCTATTTGAGTTCCTAAATACTTAATGTCAGGGATCTTACTCGGAACTCTCTGATGAAAATGCATAATTTTAGTCTTTTCTAAATTGATAATAAGGTTATTTTTGTCAAACCATGATATAATTGTATTTAATGTCATATTTATTTCATTTTCATAAGTCATAGGATCGTCGCATTTAATTACTACTGTACTGTCGTCAGCAAATAGTACCATAGGAGGGTTTATGTGTCCGGGAAGGTCATTAATGTATAGCAGGAAGAGAGGAGGCCCTAGCACGCTGCCCTGAGGTACGCCATATTTTACTGTCCTACATTAGGATCGATATTTCTTCTCGCAGCCATCATCAGTGCATATTTGTATGATTTCTACATATTGTTTTCTATTTGTCAAATAGGATTCTACAGTTTAAGTATATTCCCCCTGATACCATATTTTTCAAGTTTGCTTAATAAAATTGCGAAATCTACATAATCGAAAGCCTTGGTTAAATCCATATAGATAGCGCAAACAGGATTTCTTTTGTCCACATTTGATAGAACAGGAAGGAGAAGATCATGTATGGCCATATTAATTGTATTTTGTTTACGAAATCCTTTTTCAAAGAATTCGATCTTTTTAAATTTTTTGTTCACGGTTACAAATATTCACTAAAAATTTAAAAGGTAGGTAACCACGTACTCGCATAGCGGCAAGACCCCCAGGTTTTTTTTGTATTCTGGGGGTCTATTTTATTTTAAGGAACCGTGGCACCCGTCGGAATACCAAAATACGACTGATTCGTGCTCTAGTTTTTTCCATCTTTTTATATGGCGCTGAAACGTGGTGCATTAAAAGCCGCGAAAGCAGTAAAATCGATGCTTTCGAGATTTAGTGTTAACGTAGGCTACTTCGTATACCATGGACCGCCATGAGAACGAAAGAATCCATACTGGGGGTTCCCACCTGTAAAAACAAATGTATGTGGTAATAGTAAATAAATAAATAAATAAATACTGGAGGAACTCAACATCACCAAGCGGCTATCTACAATATGCCAGGAGCGAAACCCTCAGCTTTTTCGGCCATACTATGCGTTCACTTAACATGGTCTGGAAAGGCTAAGTGTCGCGGCACATCTGCGGAACGTACGGCGCCGACACTTCAGCGACTGAATTATCGGTCGTAGTATTCGGTTGGCATGACACACCAAACGCGCCGAACAGTCGGCGGCGTTTATTTCAGCACGTTACGCGACGGAAAATTACCACTCTTCGCTTGCCGCGCCGCGCGCCGCCGAGATCCACCGAACATTCAACTACGCGCGCCGAACTTTCGGTCGCTATGCGTCGCGTGATGTGACGCTTACTCATGAACGCGACGTAACTTTCGGCTGATGTGTCATAGGGAACTTGGAAAACACTACGAGCATATTCAACCGAACGTTCGGCGCCGATGTTACTAGGCCGGGTGCAAGGAAAGCGTGCTCAAGGCAGAGCACCGGTGAGATGGTCAGACGCGATCAAGAAGACTGTTGGAGGCCGCATTTACCAAGCGGTCCACACTGCAGAATATTATAGATTTTTGATAGCGGTACTTCCTCCAAAAAGGGGCAAAAAGGGGGTTACTGGATATCAGCGCGACTTTAAGTTAGTTTCATAAAAATTCAATGAAGATCTTTTAGGGGTATGAGGAACAGGGTGTAAAGTTCACTCATCCACCATAGAAAAGGGAGGATCCTCCGACCAGACGGGTTGTTATGTCTGGCGGGCAACTGCCCGTTAGTTGATTTCGGATAGTCTTATCTATGTTAATCGCTCGGCAAACTCTAACTGCGCGATGCAGGAATTGTGTGACGTCATGTCTTTTACTGCGTCGTTTGTATGTGGCGGTCTAACCGCTACAATCTGATGAGGATCTTCGGCGTGATGAGCAGAATAGCTCCTCAAAATGCAGTCTACTGTTCACTTTTAGATTTCTACCAGTGGAATCGGCTTTTTAACTACAAAGTAGGGATTGATGGAGCTCAGGTGCTCCATCTTATCACAAAAGTAGAAAATTCTGAAAATTATTTTCAGAATCTCGAAAATGTTTAAAATAAGGTGGCGATGGCTCTACTGTGCACCGCTAGATCGCGTTGTCGTTGCCGGTCAATGAATGGTTAGGTCCCGTCGAACATTTTGTGTGAATGAGTTTTGTTAGATGTAAAGTAGCTTCAAAATTAAAGTAGTACAGTACGACACAACTTAGATTTGAAAATTTTCATTCAATCATTTCAATTTTACGAATGTATTTGGCTATAAGACTTTACAAGTTATTGCGTTTTCGAAAGATCATTTTCACCTAAAGCAGTAAAGCGCAGGCCACACCGCCAGCTTAGCGGGCGGAGTGGGCGAAGCGACCGAAGGAAACTATACAAACTACGCGAAATATTTAGCTCGCGGTGTGAACCGAAGTATGTAAAGAGGTGAAACGATGTTCGCCCGCCCCGCCCGCCCATGTCCGTTTCAACCGCTCGGCCAACTCATAAAATTTGATGAAACTTTGCCAGGAATTAGTGGTAATTTGTTACTATACACACCTCTTTTCCTGAATTTGTTGCAAAAAAAACTAAGACGCTATGACCAAAAATAGTTGGCCGCTAGAACCGCCACTTGCCGTAGTCATCGCCTGTGATTACACAGAAACTAAACAATGCAGATAGGCGAACGATGCATCAAAAGAAAGGTCTTAATTTGTTGTATTTGTTGCAAAAATAAAAAATATCAAAACGTTAAATAACAAAAAGTTATGCTATATTTAGTTTCCAGGTTAAGGATACACAGGTATCTCAGCATAAATATCAAATTAATAGGGGCTAATGTGTATGGACAATTAGTTGCTAATTTGTTGCAGCGAATAAACAAGAAAAATACTAGAAAATAAGTTCAATAATTTTTAAGAGTCGATTTTAGTTGGCCGCTCGGACGGCAATATGCCTAAAATACAATGGCGTTTATTTCGTTATTAAAAATAGGTTCAAGCTTAGTTAAAGTACTAATCGACAGGTAACATAACCTAGTTTGGATAAATGTGGCAAAAATAACGGTGAAATTCATATTTCAGGAGGTATTCACTGAAATAAAGTAGTATGAAACTGTATTAGAGTGGGATGACCATGAATTTTCACAATGAAGGGTGACTAAATCGTGACTATTGGAATGTTCGATAGTCATATCTTAATGTTTTAGGGAGAGTGCATACACTTTAAGGTATCCTATAGCATACTTTATAAAAGTCAAAGTCACAAATCGATTAACATTTCTTTATTCAAAATCAACACAAAGGCAGATTTCTGCAATCGGCAGTTCAGTGAGTAGAACTGAGTCTGCAGCTCAGTTTAAATGAAATGTTATGAACTTAAGTTCACCTATTAACTGTGTGCCACATTATGTAATTTTTTTGATCAAATAAATCAAATAAACTTCTTCTAAGCTTGTTATTCCAAATAACTTCAAAAAAACAAGGCTAATTAAAATTAATACATGGTCTCTTTTCAATTGTATGTAATTTCAATTTGTACAGGTTTTCAAAGTATTGAGCACTTGTAAAATAAATTATAAATATTTTTTCAAATACACCTTGCCGCCACATTGCAATTGTAGTCTTTATTTGGGAAAAAAGTTTTTCTATTTCTGATCTACAGTTGTAAATTTGCTCTAAATCATGTGCTCCGTTCAAAAGCATTACTTGATTTTTTTGCCTCTGTGTTGATTAGATTAGTTTGACTTTTATAAAGTATGCTATAGGATGCCTTAAAGTGTAAGCACTTGCCCTAAAACATTAAGATATGAGATGACTATCGAACATTCCAATAATCACGATTCAGATTATTTCAGACACACTTCATTGTGAAAATTCATGGTCACCCTACTCTAATACAGTTTCATACTACTATATTTCAGTGAATATCTCCTAAAATATGAATTTCATCGTTATTTTCGCCACATTTATCCAAACTAGGTTACGTTACCTGTCGATTAGTACTTTAACTAAACTTGAACCTATTTTTAATAACGAAATAAACGCCATTGTATTTTAGGCATATTGCCGTCCGAGCGGCCAACTAAAATCGACTCTTAACAAATTATTGAACTTATTTTCTAGTATTTTACTTGTTTATTCGCTGCAACAAATTAGCAACTAATTGTCCATACACATTAGCCCCTATTAATTTGATATTTATGCTGAGATACCTATCTATCCTTAACCTGGAAACTAAATATAGCATAACTTTTTGTTATTTTACGTTTTGATGTTTTTTATTTTTGCAACAAATACAACAAATTAAGACCTTTCTTTTGATGCATCGTTCACCTATCTGCATTGTTTAGTTTCTGTGTAATCACAGGCGATGACTACGGCAAGTGGCGGTTCTAGCGGCCAACTATTTTTGGTCATAGCGTCTTAGTTTTTTTTGCAACAAATTCAGGAAAAGAGGTGTGTATAGTAACAAATTACCACTAATTCCTGGCAAAGTTTCATCAAATTTTACGAGTTGGCCGAGCGGTTGAAACGGACATGCCCGCCCGCCCGGTTAGTTGGCGGAGGCACAAACGGAGTTTTTTTAAGTGTTGCAAAAAAGTTTGTGCTGTCGAGGTCTAAACTGTTCGCAGAACTATGTACCTACTAGTTATTTTGGGATAAAAGTAACCTATATTAAAAATTACAGAAATCGATTCAGTAGGTACACGATTCTGAACAAACTACTTTCATAATGTGCATTAATTCAGTTACACATTGTACCTAGTACATACGACCTACGAGTATTGTCATTTCAGTTCGCCTATTCTGTGAGATTTGCCGATTTCCCTGGTTCGTCTTGATCGCCCGTCTAGAGGTCACACATCGATTATCTCCAGATTTTCTTTTGAGTTTAGAACTCGATCCACCCCTTAGAAGTATATATGCGGCAAATTATTATGAGAATGTGACGTATTTGTTTCTATGGCAGCTATTCGTAGGGTAACGTTGGCGTATAACGCGTTTTACAATCTTCATTAGGTTAGTCGCTCATTGCTCATCTATTTAATATATAAATCGATTGCCGTGCATCTTGCAAAAACTCGAAAATGGCTCAACTGATTTGAATAATATTTTTTTTGTTTTGTTCACCTCATTACATGTGTAGTTTGGAACAGCCGAAAAATCTTAATTGAAATTTTGACAGGACAACGTCTTACGGGTCAGCTAGTCAAAGATGATAAGGCATCAAGTCACAACTTGTGAATGGCTAGCGAAATCGTCATCAAATAGAATATTTATTTCTGATGTAGCCATGGTCAAGCACTCAAAACGCGATCTTTCCGAAATACGAAAATTTTCGAAAGGTGCCATGTTTATCATAATAGGTTTAGTGGCCGTGAAGGTTAGCGTAATCATATAGACATGAACACTTAACACGTAATTGACGTAAATGATGTGCACTCCCAAACACAATAAAATTGTATGATTTCTTTTGACTAAAGTAAACTTGGCCTTTACTTGTAGCTATTTGTAAGTATATTCTTTAATAACTTTATTGCAAGTTCACAAAATCGTACAATAATATTTCAAACTAAGAAAAGGAAGGAAATATAAACACTTTATATTGAAGTAATTCAATGTTTAATTAAAACGTCATGATCAAGACAAAAGTAACAGCATCAAATGTTTCAAAAATGAAAAACTTTGTTACAATAGTTGTTTACTTTAAAGTTATCATAACAAATCTGTTTATACACAATACTTTTATCTACATGTAAAATATATCCTGTTGTTAAAAATGAATGAATGTGCCGATTAATTGTTTGCAATGTGCACCAAAACCAATGATAACAATTTAAAATAGGATTTTTAAATCAATAATCAGGCTCTTACAAGTAGTCATGCTTCAGCAATAAGCACACGGCTTTACAACATGCATGCAAACCTCTATTCGGAATATAAAACTTATCTATTAAAATAATTGAAACTATTCGAGTGTATAATTTAAAAGATAGACAATTCGATGCTGATAATTATAAAAGTGATGAAATATTTGCGTCTGTGTTATCCTATGCTAGTTCTATACAAACCTGAGTAAAAACACCAAGTGTCCTTGTAATGTCAAACATTTTGTACTACATTTTATTATACAATTATCATGATGCGGTTGCTCACTCGAAATATAAAAGTGTTAAACCGTAAGTAAATGTGTTTAGCTATCCAGCTTTCGATAAAAAATACTTTATTACATCAAAGTGGCTGTAGTTGTTATGTATAGTTGGCAAAGGCAACACGCCTTGAGACGCTTAGCGAGAAAGAGCAATTAATGGCACGTGGCATTTCGATGGAATCATGCAAAAAAATATTAAAGGTATGTATATAATGTATGTACTTATATTCATTTAAAATCATAATTTCTAAAAATCTAAAATATGCAAACGTGCAGTCAATTCATTAACTAATTATCATAATTGAATCAGTTGATAATATTGTATATAAACCATATTACGTGCTAGGTGTCCTGTACTTGATGTTAGAGATAGATATACAATACATTTTAATTTCTATCACCTAACTAGAAAATAATAAAAAATATAGTTGTTATATTACAAAGAAAAAGTAAATAAAAATAGCTCAGCAACACTGAATTTCCGATTTATCTAACACCTTACAAGTAAAACGGAAAATACGTAAAAAAAATAACAAAGTAAATGTAGGCCAGGAACACGGAGGTGGAATCCTAAAGCCCTTAACAAAATGTAGGCCAGGAACACGGAGGTGGAATCCTAAAGCCCTTAACAAAATGTAGGCCAGGAACACGGAGGTGGAATCCTAAAGCCCTTAACAAAATCTATTCATATTTTATTTAACCATCTATTGGTGTATTTAATTTTACTTAATCTATTCAATTCCTATACTATAATGAGGCGCAATCATATACCTCAGATCCATACAACGCGCATGCACCAGGGACAGAATGCTATTAATCTTTATTAAGCACTATTATCTTTGCAACATTAAGTCACCTCGCTTTCAAGTTAATAATAAAGTAAATCAGAATATGAGCTAAACTGTTGTCACGTGGGCCAGAGGCGCGCACGTCAGTTACGCCCGGCCGTCGTCTCATCAGCCGGTGTCGGCGGCGTAGTCTGTAACACAAAATTATACTTGATCGTATTTCCGCTATTACGCTGTCTACAACTCGGAAGCTTGCTATAATTACCGATATACATAAACCAACATATTCATTAGTAAAAAAATATGTACCGTAGCGTCGTCGCGGCTTAGGCCGGCCCAGTGCACGAAGGAGGGCAGGTCGCGCGTGGGCAGCTCGGCCGCCAGCGCCTTCACGCGCAGGTTGCGGTCGTCCGTCAGCAGCACCACCTCGCGCACGCGCCGCGCCTCTCGCCCGTCGTCGCCGCGCGTGTCTGCAACGTTACGTCACGTAACAACATCACGCGCCTGTAATCCCCGAAGGGTTAGGCAGAGGTGTACACCGGTACAGCCACATTCCGCCAGTCATGCCTAAGTTCCATGTAATAGGGGGGCCTATTGCCATCAACCGGGGCACAAATCCAGATTTTGGCATGCTACTGAAACTGCAAATTCCGGATGGAAAAACTCAATTACCCCAACCCAAACACTTGGGTTCTCATGCTCAGTAGCAGCGCTTGCTACAACGAGACCAACGCAGATCAAAGCATCTGCAAAGTTATAGAATTCTAAATTCAGTTCAAATCGCACGATAACACGACACGCAGACAGCCGATATACCCGCTAATACAATTTTGTCGCGTATCGGAATGCTACTAAGGAAGTGTCATTAAAACAAATAATCGGCGGCGCCAACGCAGATAAAATCACCGTTCACGCGAGCTAAGATATGTAGTAACAGGCCGCCACCGTCTAGCTCTGACTGGGTCGACGCAGACACATCTACCGGTCCGTCGCGCCGCACGCGCCGACACGCATTTGGAAGCTACTGCATAGTACCGTCCAAATACTACGGGCAACTGACAAAAGGATACAGACACTATTTTACAAGAAAATACAAAACAAATCTGCAGCAAAATCATAATACGTGTACTATGAAGCCGCATAACCCTAATACCCGCGAAATTTTGCGGATTTAAATATATTTTTTATTCATTTATTGGCACCTCTTTAGGTTATCATGAGCTATCCAAATATCAAAAAATATTTGGCCTAGGTCTTAAGGGACTAGAGGGGGAGAATAAAATTTTCCTCGATTGTAATTAATGTAAATCATAGTCATACTTTATACTTGAATATTTTCTTTTCTTTTCTTTTTAATGATAAAGAATACTGGCTGGAAAAATGCCAGAAAAAAAAAACATAATAAAGGCGGGAAAGCGACAATTCGATCTTCAGTCGTTTTGTCGAGTGCTTTGTATAAAATTAGTTCATCGGATTCAGATAATGATATAATCAGATTTTTATTTACTTTCCTCTTATTTGAAATGAATAGCAGAGTGTTTACCTCGGGTGAAAGACCTATTTAGGCACGAGATGGTTGGCGCCAATAGTTCGAGTCCCTTTCATCCTTTGTATAAAAATCTACTATTGTTTTCTTGTACAATATTATATGTTTGGGTCGCTCCTTTTATTATGCACTTTTTCGCGCGTTTAAATGGCAACGGTAGCCCGATTCCGCTCCTTGACCGAGATTGGAATAACCCGCTAATTGCAGCCCAAAATACAAAAATAGACATTAATCATAAAGCATGGCAGAAATTAAAAACCCGTCAAAATTAACTAATAAAAAAAGTAAACAAAGATTTGACGCATTGATCACAATGAAAAAATCACAAAAGAATTATTTATTACCTTTTACAACCGTCTACAAATGCAGCTAGGAAATGGCGATCAATATTTTTTTTTTTTTATGTCAGATGGTTATATTTATATGAGATGTATCCTAATACAACCTTGGGGTATAAATTTCACAGTGTACTTTAGAACTAATGTAATGTAAGAAATGGCAGTTAGTTCATCTACATCTGGTTTGACTAAGAGTGGGGAGAAAATCTAATGCTGCAAGCCGACAAAATGATGTACACTGAAGGTAGGGACTATGGAGCGTCTGGGACGATTACGACGGTAGCTTAGCTCATGGAGTCGTCTTCCAGTCTAACTGGATGCAGATGAATACCAGAAGGTATTTAAAGCGACTGCCTATATGACCTCCACAATCCAGCTACTTCCTGGGTAATACGATACCCCTTAGTAAGACTGGTTGTCAGACTTTCAGGCTTCTGACGATCCGTAACGACTGTCAAAGATCCACGAATGACAACCGGGACCAACGGTTTAATGGATTACGGTAGGTCATTCATTCAAGTGTCGAACATGTTGTACCCAAAAACTGATGTTAGAAAAAAAAAACATGGTTTTCTTATGGAAAATAACACCCTCAACATTTTTTACTATTAAAATGAGACAATTAACCCTTCGGCTGCTATTTAAGTTTGAAAAAGAAAATCCAAATAATCATATTTTGAGGATTACAATAATGTTTAAAACGAGAAACAACCTAGCTACCTCTTCATCATCATCATTTCAGCTGGGAGACTTCCACTGCTGGACATAGGCCTCCCCAAACATCGCCACTTTGACTGGTTCTGTGATTCTTGCATCCAGCGGATCATCCATCACTAAGTCATCGGCTTGGTGAAGTTCGCAGGAACCTCCACCTTGTACCTCCACGTTAGGTCTTCCGATACACGGTTGCCACTCCAGAACGTTTCGGCCCCATGCCCATTGGTCATCTTTTCTGCGAGCAATGTGCCCTAGGCCCACTGCCATATAAGTTTGGAAATTCTTCGGGTTATGTCGGTTACCTTGGTCCTCCTGCCGATCTTTTCATTTCTAATTCGATCACGTTGTCAGCGAAACTCCAAGCATAGCCCTTTGGGCGACTTTCAGCGTTCTAATGAGGCCCGTTGTAAGGGACCACATTTCCCTCCATAGGTCCAATGGCAACATGTGAGACGAGAAGATATTATTGCGTAGCTTCCCGAACACTGCCCAACCGATTCGGATTACACGATTGACCTCGAAATTGAACCTACCTAACTAGACAGTTTGTCTTAGGTAAACGTAGTCGTCCATAACTTCGAGTGTGAGGTCTCCGATCTTTATGACGGTCGATGTTACATGGGCATTTGACATGAACTTAGTTTTGACCATGTTTATTTTAAGACCTTCTCTTTCGGAAGCTCTACTGAGGTCATAGAACATTGTACTGGTCCTCCGATATAGTAGTCATGGCTGAGACTATCTCAGCCATGATTACTGTATCGTCGGCAAACCGAAGGCATGGGGTACCAATTCGAACAAATTATAATTAGTCTTGAAAAAAGATCATAGATGGCAGCATAGGTAACAATTATGAAATTAACAGTCACTAAAAAGCGATAAACGGAAGATTTTGGCTGAAGTAAGATTAGTAAAAATCAAAACTTCCTTGTTTAATGCTGATTTATCTATTGTAACTCATAAATCTCGTATTTTCAACAAAAAAAGATAAAACCTTTTTGTTTAGGGCTCTTTGCAATAGATGGCGTTTTACTCAATTTGTCATAACTGTAGTACATTTAGCCAGTCAATAGCCCGACTAGGGAGGTCTCATTTCTTTGTATGGGATTGGGTATCTGTACGTAGTATTATATTATCTGTGCCGAAGGTAAGTGACGTAGTTGCCATTGAAGTTGATTGCTACGCCTTTCCAGTCCAGAACGAGTTCGCTTAACCGATAGTGCAGCTGGCACCGTTGAAGACACTATACAGCCCAAGTCTCGATCGTGTCGAAGTCTTTCTTGTAGTCCACAAACGCCCTGCAGAGAGGCAAGTCATACTTTTCAATCTTCTATATAACCTGCCGATTCCGCAGCGTATGTAGGGGTTTACGGTGCTAAAGCCTTTACAGAATCTGGCTTATTCCGGAGCCTGGAAGTCGTCAAACTCGCGCGCGAGACGGTTCGTGATGACTCTTGAAAACAGCTTGTAGACATGGCTCAGAAGTTCGATGAGCCTATAATTCTTAAGCAGGGCATTGTCCCCCTTTTTAAAGAAGAGTATCACCACACCTCTGTTTGCCGCGCCTGTGTGTCTGCCTGTGGCGTTTTACCCTCGAGTATGACGGAATCAAACAGCTTATGCGAAAAAAACGAAGGCGCGTCGGAAAAGGCGTGTCCACATCAACCGAGAAAGTAAGCGTTACGTATTTGATGAAAATGTAAACAAATGGATTAGAAAATGTACCTATCGTTGACAATTTGTAGAAACACTTGAGTGTAATGATTTGAATATTTGTATACTTAAAACTGAAATTCAAAATTTTAATCTCCTTAATTAAAGACGTTTTTCATTTGATAATTGAGGTTAATTTTATAACCTCAATTTTCGTCGATGATTTTTCAATTACAATTTAATGTTAATCAAACAATAGTTTTTGGAAAAAGTGGTGAGATTTAAAGTCGGAACCTTTAAAATACAAATAAACCTGTTACTATTTCCCTTCAGTGAGGAATCGCGTAAGAATTTAAACTGAACACGGTTCGCTTACACTTAAATCAGATAGTTACGGAACAGACTATAGTCACTAAGTCACCTTGGTCGGCGGCGATGTTGGCGTGCAGGTTGAGCGCCGTGGCCAGCACGCGGTCGTCGTTGGTGGCGCGCGCCGCCTGCTCGGCCGTGCAGGCGCGCGACGCCAGCAGCGAGCCGCGCGACGTGGCCAGGCGCAGCGCCGCGCCCGCCGCCGCCAGCCACGCGCGCGCCGCGAGCGCCGCCGCGCCCACGCGCGCGCTCAGGCGCAGCCCCTCCAGCTCCGTCACCACTGCGGATTGTTACTCTTATTATAGTTATTATAGCACGGCACCGTAGCGTACCTTGCATATTTTGACACGCGCAGGGAGTAAAAATATGCAAGGTAGGGTATAATATTCATTTTATCACATCTATTCAAAAAGACATAGTTTAATCCTCGTAAGCAGGGACCAAAATAGTTTTTTAATCCCTATAGGGACTAAAAGTGATTTGAATTTGGAATATGGATATTATTGTTAGTAATAGTTATATTCATCAAAGAGATCGATCACGAACATTGTATGAATAAGTAAAATGGCAAGAGAGAGAGAGAAAGTGTGAATTTGATTAAAATCCAAGATGGCGGATGCGATTTTTTTTTTAATATTTTGGCAAGAGTATCGTTTTCATAGTTTTTGACGGTGGTAAAGCCGATAGTAGTCAAAATGTAAATCCAAGATGGCGGATGCGATTTTTTTTTAATTTTTCGGCCTGGTTATCGTTTTCATAGTTTTCGAGGGTGGTAAAGCCGATAGTGAGGTCAAAATGTAAACCCAAGATGGCGGATGCAAAAATTTTCAAATTTTTCGTCTTGGGTATGGTTTTCATAGTTTTCGAGGGTGGTAAAGTCGATAGCTCACTATCGACTTTCGTCAAAATGTGAATCCAACATGGCGGCTGTGATTTTTTATTTTTCATAATTTTTTATTTTTGTTTAAAATCATATGTGAGTAGGAAATTCGTTCCTGATGGGGGTCGGACCGCACACGTTTGTTTTCTCATAGAGGGTGATAAAAAGTAGTGTTCATTTCGGGAGCAACACTATTTTAAGCTCGAGTGATGTACTTTGAATCCTTCGCTCCGCTTTGGATTCCAAGAAACACTCTCGCCTTAAAAATAGTTGTTCGCTCCCTTGGCAAACAATAAAACTAACTAACTAACTAACAAATATTATAAACTAGCGCACGGGTGCAAAGTAATTTAATGTGGCGACATATCAAAACATCGAGATTTTAAATGTTAATGTATTATACACAGAAACCTTCCGGAATAAATTCTCTAAATTATGGTGAAAACCTTATCGCGTAGCGTAGCGTAGTTTAGAATAACATCGCATACATAGACGGACACGAAAATTGAATAGATATAGGGTGCACCTTTATTAATTCAATTAATTAATAAGTTTCAATAATCGCAGATCCTTAATAGCCAAGGAAAGGTCATTGACCCGTCAGTCAGCCATAATTATATTGCTGTGCGGCGCCAATCTGTGATATCTTTTATTCTTAATCTATTTTAATCTTAATTAAATACTGGTCAAAATAATTTCGGAAATTAAACAATCCTGTGCGTCTCGGGACGCCCGACAGAAGTGATAACTCAAACTAATCTAAGTTGATCTATACAGACAGATTGGCGCCGTAACGCGTTACGTAACGAATCGGTTTACCCTCCCATAAGAAGTTATAATTTTTTTATGAAATTCTGAACGATAAAAATGGTTACTGTGGCTCATCCTTAGAAGTTACACATATGCTATCGCGGACTTTTCTGTTGATTTTGTTAAGATATAAAATCCAGTAGAAAATATGTTTTATTTTTCTGTTACGGTTTAGTCAGCGCACGCCATGTATGCGTTCAAAAAAGTTTTAGTACTAAGAGCCGTTCAAGTATTACGTAAGCACTATAGGGGGCGGAGGGGTCTTTGCTTTACTTATTTTTGATGACATGGGGGGATGGGGGCGTCTAGATGGTGATAACGTAATTGCGGCTCGAAATATGAGGCGAGTCGCTGCGTTGTAACGAATTCATGTGTCAGCAGGGGTGAGGGGTGCGATACTGCGCAGCGAGTAGCTAACTTCCGAGCCGCCATTAAGTTTGAATCGTACTGTATCAGGTTGTATGTTGATCTAAATATGATTCGCGCCCGTATCAAATGTTTATTCATAAAATTATAATCATGAAAACCATCAATACAACTCTCTCAAGTTCATGTAATCCCATTCAATGACTATTTCATGAAATCATGACATTTGAGGATTATGCCAACTTAAGGAGTCGTATTTCTGATTCTAATGATTATAATTCTGTAAAGCTATATTTGCTACAAACAAATTAATCTTAATCATTTACGAAAATGTATTACGCAATTAGATAGCTGGAATTGGATGAAATAGTACACATTGAACATAAAATATTGTTAGTAATAGAAATGTAGATTAGCTACTTACCCACGACGGGCACGGCCAAGGTGTAAGGTTGCGCGGGCGCATCCACAATGGCCTGCAGCAGCGCCAGGTGGTCGATGAAGCAATTGGTGTCGGGCACCAACAGCCGAGGACGAACTTCAACCTCCGCGCTCGCAGAGCCACCACTTAATATTTCCTAGAAACAAAAGTAAATTATCAACTGTTTATTTACATTATCATTATCATTATCACCCTTCTTATATTACTGGCGTGATTTTATAAATAACATAAAATCACGCCTGTTTCCTCGAAGGATCAGGGAGAGGTGTACCTACCATACCAAAAAAAAATGTTATATTTTATATGTATATGTAATCACCAAACAGTCTCACCAAAAGAATCAATCACGATCATTGCATGAACAAGTAACAGGCTGACAAGAGAGAGAAAGTATGAATTTGGTTAAAATGAAAATCCAAGATGGCGGCTGCGAAAATTTTCAAATTTTACGTCATGAGTGTCGTTTTCATAGTTTTCGAGGGTGCTTAGTCCATAATGAGGTCAAAATGATAATCCAAGATAGCAGCTGCGAAAATTTTCAAATTTTTCGTCATGGGTATCGTTTTCATAGTTTTCGAAGGTGCTAAAGTCGATAGTGAGGTCAAAATGTAAATCCAAGATGGCGGCTGCGTTTTTTTTTTTGTCATACCTGAGACGGAACTTCGTTCCTGACCAGGGGGTCTACTCCCTAAGTCCGTCAACGATAAGACGGGCCCGTCCGAAAGTAGTCCGAAACGATGGCGTGTACCCTACTCCCTATTGATTTCGGATTCATAAGCTTCGAACGGAATCATAGACAATATTTGTGCGCGAATGATACATGACGGTAGAGTTGTGCTATTTTACCGGTCGATTACCGGTTTACGTATTTTGTGGTTATCATGCTTACTATTTCAAAAATAATATTGTTGTCGTTAGAAAATTACCACATTTTTAATCATTTAGTTTTTATTACGTCTTTAGTTGAGCAATTGAATTATTTTTGCCATTTTTGTCCCGATGGTGGCTTTATCGTGTTGATATCTTTGCCTTTTTTCTTTTTGACGTTAAGTGTGTAGTATCTATGACGGCAAAGTATTTTGACGCGGCGCGTCTTTCAAGACTTTCAGATTTGTCAATGAATTTGATATTGAAGCGATGAAAAATTTTGATAATTACCTACATGTATTAATTAAATAAACAAATGGAATCAATACCGGAGACTAGTTCCAATTAAAGGCTAAGAAGTGCACCTTGGTTGGAAGAGGATAAGGTTTGTACTGTTACAGCTAGAATAAATTTTGTTTTGTAAACATTTTCAATTTCTCATAGTTACATGCTTGCTTTTGCTTCTGTTCCTTACATTGTTTTGAAAGAATTGGTCAGGAGAGGGTCTTCTTAAATGGAAAATCTAAATAAGGATGTAAACACCAACGCGAAGAAGGTGGCGGCCCGGCATGATTTACGAATTAGACCTACATAACCAATTTACTTTAACGTTACAAAGTTCATAAGAAGGCATGTCAAGAATTTTGTTTGCCTGTACAAAACTCATAATATTACTATGCCTCTACAGATTTAATAAATTTTAATTAATTTGGTATAACTATAATTTGCAAAAAAAATATTACATTAATTTTGTATTTCAGGTTAGTAGGACTAGTAAGGATGACGCTACACTACAAATAGCAGAAACTGAAACAGCCTGCAGAAAAGAATTACATGAGGCACACTGGGCAAACAAACAAGATAATGTTTGTTCTAAGAACAAGTTCTAAAAGTCAAATTACAGTATTATAAAATAAATTAAACTGATAGAATAGACATGTTTTTTTATTAATGAACTACTCGCTAAAATATCTTCATAAAAAAGTTTGAAAAATAGCATTTGCATTTCCCTTGCAACTTCTTGAGTTGCTTCTCTTGTATGATATTCATTGATATTACTGGGTACCCTCTAACTGCATGTCTCCATGGTGAACTGCAATGTTGTGAAGCACTGCCACTATGGTTGTTTTCACATTTTCTAGTTTGCATGTCCTGCCATGTAAAAGGCATTGAAAGCTTTGTTTCCACACACCAAAGCACCGTTCCACAGAATATGTCGAAAGTAAAGTAAACAAAGCCAAAAGGGGTATTATATCCTCGCACAAGTCCTCAAAAATGTTCTCGTGTGAGCCTATAGTTCCCAACGAACTCAACGTCGGAAATACTCGCCAACCGAAAGTTTCGGCTCTTCCTGTAGAGTTTTTTCGAGCAATTCCAGCATTAAAAAAGCAGCCATCGTTTGGATTATTTAAAAAAAAAATACTTTCGTCGACAGCACGACAACTATTGTGATGTCGTATCAACTGACATATATCTCCGTCAAAACAAGTGTCAAATTCAACTTTTCGGACGGGCAAAAACACATCGGGAGTAGGGATAACTGTCAAATCGTATCGTCATTCATTCTTAGGTCGGGCTTCCAACTAATCGTATGTCCGTAGGTGTTAGGGAGTAGGAAACGCCCGTAACTAAGCCCGAAATGACGGACTTCGTGCTTAGGGAGTAGACCCCCTGGGTCGGACCGCACACGTTTTTTTTTCTTATAGAGAAAAAGTTGAGTGTTCACCTCGGGAGCAACACTATTTTAAGCTCGAGTGAGGTACTTTGAATTCCTCCCTGCGCTTAGGATTCTACTTTAAGATCCTTGGCTCCGCTCTGGATTCAAAGAAACACTCTCGCCTTAAAAATAGTTCTTTGCTCCCTTGGCAAACAATCTACTATTTCCAAATCCGCGCGTGTGCCGTCACACGCCGCCACATATTAGTGTACGGTGGTGTTTGTGCTGTTTTCATGCGGACGAAGTTGCGAGCAAAAGACAATTCTCGTAATTTTGTTACCATTATTTCAGTGAATTTCTTCAAGTTATTGCATTCGACCGGCAATTTGGTTATGACTAAAACATTTATAACTACTTGAACTATACATACTTGCATACGTAGGCGATGTTTATCAAGCGTTGCCTTCCTGGTCTCGAGTTGCTCCTTGCGTCTCAGTAGCTTGCGGGTCGCTTCATCCGTTCCTTCGGCCTCCACTCCTTCACTGTGACTGGGAACTTCACTGGCAGTACCACTTGCATTGTTTTCATCCTCAGAATTTTCAGACTGCAAATCAAAATTATATTATTATTGTAACATAACATCTCGCTTGCTGTAATCCCCGGAGGGATAGAAAGGGCGCAATATGAATACAACCACATTTCAGCAGTTATGTTTAAATCCCTTGCAATAGAGGTCGAACCTATTGCCACCTGCCTCATATTCTGACTTCACTCCTTTCTAAACATTTTTAACTGCGTAGAACTATTTCGTGCAAATTCTCGAAAGTTTATATAACTTAAAATGAGGAATCATTACTTGAAGAGAAAACCTGTATACCTTAGACTTTACTGTTATAATAAGTTCTACAAAAATTTACACTTATTGGCGACCAACAACAACTACCAGACAACAAACTGCAACTTGCCAGTTAACTTATAATTCTATTTTAAGTATCGAATAGTTTATTAGTCACAAAAAATGTTCAGCCTTTTTATTTTGTGGTTGGAAATCATTAAATTACTGAAAAAAAAAAACTGAAAACGTTCATCCTTAAATAAATATACAAAGTCCCCGCCGCGTGTTCTGTCTGTCTGAACGCGATAAACTCAAAAACTACCGAACGGATTTTCATATGGTTTTCACGAATCGGTGGAGTGATTCATGAGGAAGGTTTAGGTGTTTAATTCATTAGGGTTTGGTGTAAATATGCTGAAATATGACGATGATTGTTGAAGATGTCGGAAAAAGTCATGCCGACTTAGCTTTAATGGCGTGCGCCGCGCAAAACCAATAGAGTTATATGAAAACAATGTATTACTTTCCGACATTCACGCGGGCGAAGCCGCGGGCAATCGCCGAAATGTATGTACGCGCATAACTTCTGAACGACTGCACCAAATTGAATCATTCTTTTTTTGTTGAGTTCGTTATTTTCAGGACAAGGTTTGTATAAAAGATAGGTAGGTGTAGGTAGGTGCAAGTAAGTGTAGGTAGGGTAGGTATGCACGTAGGTAGGTAGGTAGGGTATGCAGGTGGGTAGGTAGGTAGGTAGGTAGGATAGGTAGGTAGGGTAGGCAGGTAGGGTAGGAGGCAGGTAGGTAAGTAGATGCGCCGTAGATAAGTACAGTACAACTATTTTCTTAATGTCCTTCGGCTAACTTCGTGTTTCGTCAGTCGTCGGATTTTGTAGATTTGGCGCGCTGTTGGTAGGCATTTGTGCAATTGTTTTGTGAAACAACATAACATGACGCCTTGTTTCCCTGAAGGGTTAGGATGAGATGTACCTATATTAGACTCATTTCACCAGTTATGTTAAGTCCCACGTAATAGTGGGCGAGCCGATTTCCATTAACCAGGCACAAATCCAGATTCCGGGCTGCTACTGAGAAATTCCAAGTAGAAAAACACTTTTCCCGACCTAGGAATCGAACCCAGGACCATATGATCAGCAGTACTCATACTGTTTTGTGAAACTTATTGAACTAACAAGGTGCCAAGAGATCTTTTTACAGCTTTATCTTTATGTGACACATAAAAGAACGTTAAATGGTTAGAGTCTGACCAGTTGTTGCAGCGGCGGGCTGCGCGGCTGCCGCGCCTGCACGGCGCTGACGTAGCGCGGCGCGGCGCCGGCCGGGCACTCCAGGCGCAGCGCCGCCGGCTCCACGCCCACCAGGTACCTGCGCCGGGCGCACACTGTTAGCGAGGCTTTACACATCATTAGCTTTTTGAGAGAGGGCACACGGAACTGCAGCTTAGTGGAAGACATGAGTATAGAAGCAGTACTTCCCCGGACGATATTTGGAAATCTTGTGATTAGGACAGATATCTATTATGATGGGGTCTATAAACGCCCGCACACAACGTTTTACCGTACGCCGCATCAAAATGCTTGGTACTGATGTTGAATCTTCGAAACGCTCACAGCAGTTAAAATTCAGTTCCTGTATTTTATTTTTAAGAACGATCGCATTCTAATTTCAGTCTGAATCTGTAATATTAAAAAAAAGTTTTATTTTTTTACTTTTGTTGTCACTGAGATGAGATTGCGACTAGATTTGGAACGTTTATAGGAGCGGAAATTACCCTTATGATGTCACCGCTAGCAGTTAATAGAAGCGGTCTAAGAGTGTTGTATACATAGCTTAAAGATCCAATTGTACATGTAGACTCACTCGGTGCCGAAGAACAGCAGTTTGCTGATCCTAAGCGCATGCTCTGCAGCATGGTGCTGGCCAAGCTGGTCCACTCGCACCCACGCCACTGCTGGCTCCATGTACATGAGTGGCGTGAACCCGCCCAGCGACGCGTCTTCCGGTAGACGGACGCATACGTAACCTTACGTAAACATAAAACAATAATAATTATTAATAACTATGGAGTTTCTTGCCCATACTTCTACATAAATGATTTGACTTTGACTTTTGAATGCTTCGTAAATGTATTTATTATCTCTGTTGAAAGACGTCCACTACTGGACGTAGGTCCCGATCCAGCAAGAGTATGGTTTCTTACTGTGCGTTTGCACTGGCGTTTCGGCATTTTTTTTTTTCTTCAACAGAACATGTTTAAATCTCTATTTTATGTTAATTTTCCATACAATTTTTGACAGGAAATAGAGATTTTAACTATCAACGGTGCATTGAAAAGTGTGTTTTTGGTCTGTGATTGATACCGTCAATTAAATAATATATTTTTTCGGGCTTAATAAAGAGTCGATGAACCAATCCTGCAACACTTAGAGACAAACGCCACTGAATTACAATAGTTAAAATAGTAATTCTAACCTTTTCATTCTCAAAAACACAAAAAAAAAATGAGAAGGAAAGAAAAGAACGATAAAGTTATTTTTATAGCTTTCTTTGCAAATCGGTATATTTATGTAGTGTCGATTTTCAGCGGGTGCTGGGTACAGGCGCCGGGCAAAGGTGATATACTAGTTATAAACATGCACTATCGTTCTCTTTATCCTTATGGGATCTACGGAACCCACGGCGACCGCAACACGAGATACATTGATACCGGCTATGCTATTAAAGTGACGGGATTATGAATCGATGTAATTAGAATTTACTTTTATGTCGCAAACAATGTAACTAATGCTTTTAATGTGAAGCTCAGTTATCAAGGTAGAATTGTTTTTTAAGTACCCTGTAATCTTATCGTTTACCGTAAATATTTTAAACAAAGACAGCTTCTTTAAATGACGAGAATAAATCAGTATTGTGGCCCAATTTCGTTGCATCATTTACAGAAAATAAACACACTATATATACAATGAAGTATTTGATGATAACTTACGTGTTATAATAACGCGAATAGAAATGACAAATACATTCAACAAATAAAAACGTTCCACAAACCGACCTAATATGGCAACTTGTTCGTAGTATAAACCAACAACAATGGATCCTCACCTTCTTTCATTTCGTTTTCGAATTCTATCGACTTGTCGTCGAGAGATTCCAATATGTTCATAAGCTTTGCAAGCCAGTCCCACGGGTCGGTATCAGCTCTAAACAAAAATAAACAGTTAAATCGTATTTACAAATACACAACGGTAACATAAAGGTAAAAAATAGAAACTCACCCAATTTCAAAACTGTCGAACGATGGTGGTGGATTCCATACACTGCTGTGGCACAACATCCAGTCGGACCACACCTTAAAATATAAAATAATATAATAACTACTATGAAACGATCATACATAATAAATTATTATCAAATTAACGCGCACGGCAATTTTCTTAATTACATGTTACACCAGAGTTCCAAAGTAATTGATGTTTTTTAACTGTACATCTCTAAACGTTTATAAAAAGAAAAAAAAACAAGATCTGGCTCTCGGTATTACAGTAACCCACAAATCAAGAGATAGACGATATGGCGCTATAGGTAGCTACAAGATACCATCACAATACAATTTTTTTGTGCGATATTTCTCGTTTTGCTAAAGGCAAACTGGTGGTATTGTTTTCTTTTAGTTCTAGAATAACTTGATACACTTATGAATTGCGTTTTATGTTAAAAACAGTTGAGTTGATACAGTGTGATTTCTGCGGCAGAAATTCATATCGTTTATGCTTTACGAATTGGAGTCTCATTGCCTGTTTTTTTGTGATTTCTGACTTTTCTAGTACTCAAACCTCAGTTGGTCCGATAGAGATTTTTGATCCTTATATGAAACAGGATCGATTGGTATCAAAAAAAGTTTTAGCGAAAACTGACCATTTTCTTGCTGATTGCTGACATCTTTTTCAAAATCTTTGAATGCAGATCAAAATGTCTCAAAAAGTTGAGGACAGTCTCCTAAGACCGTTTTTCTGTAGCTACAACGGTTAAGGTAGCTGTCCTTGCTGCCCCATCTCAAAAATCCACACTGTATACCTACCTACTTATATTTTATTGTCAGCCTATTTATCTGGTGCCTTATGCTCGGAATATTTGGTAATAAACAACTGCATTTCCCAGAAGAATTAGGCAGAGCTGTACCGACCTTTATTATATACACCCACATTTCGCCACTTAAGTTTAAATCTCATGTAATAGGTTAGCGAGCAATATTGTATATAATTGAATATACCTTGATAGCAGGCAGCAGAAGCAGTGCGTCAGTGTGGTGTTGCGACTGCGGCGCTTCCGGCAGCAGCGCGCAGCATCGCTCCAGCATGGCGCCGAACATTAGCAGCGACACGCCCAGCGCGCACTCCAGCCACGCCGAACGTTCACCGCTGTTGCTCTCTGTCGGACAATCACAATAAATTGCAATCTAAAAAGTCCCAAAATATTAACTACAAGCATTTTAGAAAATAACTTTCAAGGTAGTCTGGGAGAGATTGCAGAAAACGATAAGGCCGCCCATTGTAAGCTTTGTAGTAATTTATTTATTTTTGTTATATACTTTACTGGTGTATAAATAAAGTACTTAAATAAATAAACCTTTTGCATTACAAACGAAAATACATTATCTTATCTTATATACTAATATTACAAAGCTGAAGAGTTTGTTTGTTTGCTTGAACGCGCTAATCTCAGGAACTACTGGTCCGATTTGAAAAATTATTTCAGTGTTAGTTAGTCCATTCATCGAGGAAGGCTTTAGGCTATATATCATCACGCTAAGACTAAAAGGAGCTGAGCACCAATGAAGAATGTTTCAAAATCGAGGTATTTTTTTCCTTTTGAGAGTTTCTGGTGCGTTCGCTGCTTAAACGGTGAAAGTTTCGCAAAAATCATGTATGACAGAATTGTTTCCCTTTTAAATTTCATCCAAATCCGTTCAGCCGTTTGAGCGTGAAAGCGTAACAAACAAACACATTTTCGCATTTATTATATTAGTTAGGATTTGTTTAGAGTAATCGATAGCCATGTCTATATTTACGGGCAAATAAATATAATTACGTATGTGCATACAATCGTTAATTTTATAGTTAATTTTGTTAATTTGTTAATTTTACAAGCATTAATCAGTAAACGATCATGACCAACCGGAACCAGCCACCTGTTGAATCATCGCCTTCTCCGTAATCAACACAGGTCCATACGTCGATATAAAACGAACGTGAAACGTTCATTTAATCATATTTTATACCATTCCCCCTCTAAAAAGCTTATTTTATTCACTGAAAACAGTGAATAAAAAGCTCTTTTAATCACTGTTTTGGTGTTTGAATTTAGAACACACCAATGTATTCGACCTCTATCTCAATGCTATACAACCTCCTTAACACTTTCGACTCCACCCATTTTCATAGAACTCATAACTCACGATTCCGCCCTCAGAGTAATAACCTCTTCCGCCATAAAAGTCTATGACTTTTATTATTCATAGTCCATCGCCCGCGAGGGCTCCCGGCATCCCATACCCAAGTAGATGAACCCTCCAGGAGGGCTCCTGACACTGAACGTCTACATTTAAAATGAGCCCTCCACGAGGGCTCCCGGCTTTCCATATCCAAATATGTGAACCCTCCAGGAGGGCTCCCGACACTGAACGTCTACATTTAAAATGAGCCCTCCGCGAGGGCTCCCGACATCCCATATCCAAGTAGATGAACCCTCCAGGAGGGCTCCCGACACTGAACGTCTACATTTAAAATGAGCCCTCCGCGAGGGCTCCCGACATCCCATATCGAAGTAGGTGAACCCTCCAGGACGGCTCCCGACACTGAATGTCTACATTTAAAATGAGCCCTCCGCGAGGGCTCCCGACATCCCATATCCAAGTAGGTGAACCCTCCAGGACGTCTCCCGACACTGAATGTCTACATTTAAAATGAGCCCTCCGCGAGGGCTCCCGACATCCCATATCCAAGTAGGTGAACCCTCCAGGAGGGCTCCGACCCTAAATGTCTACTTTTAAAATGAGCCCTCCGCGAGGGCTCCCGACATGCCATATCCAAGTAGGTGAACCCTCCAGGAGGGGTCCCGACACTGAATGTCTACATTTAAAATGAGCCCTCCAGGAGGACTCCCGACACTGAACATGTTAACCTTTTATTAAATGTCTATTTTCGCTTAAATCTTGCTTTTTCTCGTAGTCATGGTATAAAGTATAGTATGCAACTCTTGAATAAAACGGATTTATATCGAGGGCCATGAATCACTCGCGTCGCTCAGGATTCTAACACTTGAATCACTCGCTGCGCTCGTGATTCAATCATCATGAATCACTCCCTACGGTCGTGATTCAGTCGTTAGAATCCTTCACTTGATCGTGATTCATCTATGGCCCTCGCTTTAAATCCGTCCTTTATTCATTAGTTGCATAATATACTATTTTTCCTCAAAACTACTAACAAATTAGCTTATTAAACTACCTCGGAATGGTAAACCGTCTTCATCACCATAATTTTATTGAAAATGTGTTTTTCACTCTGTAGGTTAAGATTAAGACCGGATGGGTTTTATGTGTCTTCTTTATTAATATTAATTTTTCATGTTGTAGTAATATAGGAACAAAGCTACACGTGCATGAATAGTGATAGAAACACGTCGTCATTGGATCATCCACCGACAGCTCATCGGTCGCTTCGAGCCGGTCCGATATAAATAGTCGTCTAAAAATACACAGCACGGATTGCACCTGCAAACGCAAAACACCTACTTTGCTGCTTAACAAATACCTGGATAAACAGGCTAACAGAAATACCTACCTGGCAAGTAAAATTCGTTACGTATGTCATAATAAATTCAAGCCTAGCAATATATTATATAGGTAGTACAAGGGTGCAGATAAAAGGTGTTTCTGTATGTCAACTATTTAAATGAAATCCACATTCTTGCAATAGTAGTTTTACATAATGTGTACCTACGCACACCTAAGCCTACATGTTACGTTTCATTGAGACCGACTATGCATTCACACGCTGGAGTCTCGACACGATTCTCCAATGTACAGTGACTACATAAAAGCATTTAATCGTAATCAAAAATCTATGTTCCAACTGATTTATGTGTCGTATTTTTGTACATATAAAACGTTATCTCATATCTTTCCAGGAACTTTCCTCGACATAAGCGCTGCCAAAGGGCATCGTCTTGCCGAACGTCGTAATTAAGGGTCTCGAACGCCATAATTTCTCTATAATAATTCAAAACATCATTACGAGTAATGGCGTAAAAGAGTGGTCGTCACCGTGCCGACGCCGAGTCAGTTTGTTGAACCTGTCGCCATCAAATGTGTGCATTTGTGCGGTGCGCGGGCGCAGGCGGCGCGGCGGCGACGGAGTGCAGTGCATCAACCTCCAATAACTTGTAATTTGTAATTACAAACCTTTACTGCGCCCGGACGGAGCCGCAGGAAATAGCCACGTTTACAGCTCACGTTATATATTAATTTCGTAAATCGAATACGTGTACACCATTGAGTTTCCATTACTTAATAATTATATTTTTGTTCTAAATAACGTGCTTTTAGTAGATTTTAAGCCATAAAATCTAACTGTCTAAGAGCTGTGTTAATATGAACACTCAACAGATATACCAGGAGACTTCGTGCAATCCTTGGGGACCCTCATAAAAATGCAGTTACGAATAATTAATTTATGTAATTGTTGTTTTTACTTTTTACCTTGATTAGTACCTCTCTTCCATAATTTTTTATAGTCCCACATGGGACCCCAGATAAGCAAAAAAATTATGAGGAAAGGATCCAGATTTCCGTCAGTTCCGTTTCGGTTACAACTGCAGAAATAACTTGGTTTTACACAATTTCTTTGAGAAATACACAGCACTGGCACATAAGTCATGAAGGGGTTGCCAGTACATACTTGCAACCCAACCCAAATGAGCAAAGTTATAACTACTTACAACTACATAGTTGTAGGTAGTTATAACTTTGCTCATTTTATTCCTTATTGCGGGAAAAGAGTTCCAGGAACGATTTGGGGAGGCCTTTCCCCAGGAGTGGGACAGTACTAAAAAACTTTTTACAAAAAAAAACGCTACAAAGTAAAAATAACTTTAAAATTTGTAAAATCATTATATTTTTCACTTTTTAGTTGTGGTACCTACTCCACACAAATTCTAATACCACTACCTGCTATGCAAAAAACAGTGACAGGAAGTTATCATCATATCATCCATATAAACTAAGTGGAAAAAATACGTATTCTTGAAACTAACTCAAAAACTATCCAAGCAAAGTTAATAAAATTTATATGGGACCATCTCGGGAGCTTATCCTTTCAAACAAAAAAAAAACAATTTTCAAAATCGGTCCACAATTGACGGGTGGAACAACATTTTTTTTTTCTTTTTTTTTAAACAACCAGCGACGAACATACCTTTTTGGAAGTCGGTAAACTACTGCAATTTCCAGTCCCACAAAGACGGGCTTTTTCGAGAACATTAATTAACATATAATTTGTGAACACAAAAGAACAGTAAAAGTCAATGCAAATGTAGTATTTTTTTTTTAAAACATCGTTACATTTGCAAAAAAAAACGTTTGAAAAATAAGTTTGGCCTCCAGTCCTGTACCATGAAATACAAACTTCATGTTGTTGTCCTTAAAATCAATATTGGGCGTGCTTAAATATTCATCCCGAGTACGGAACCCTACACTGAGGATGGTCCTATGGTCCGTTTTTTTTTTTTGTGAAAGCTGTAGCATCATTTTACATTTTTTTATAAGTTACATTAAAATCTTTTTGTATTGGCACAAGTTTATTGCATTAATTCATACACAACTTGAAATTTTCGAAATCGTATCAAAACGCATTAAGGTACCTACTAGCTACTGTGTTACGTTTATGGCCATATTTCCAACCTAAAGCACAGATTATTACAAATGGGTCACTCCGGAAAATCATTTAAATAAAACGCGACTCATGCTACGACACAATAAAGTGCAATTCAGATCGCACATCGCTAATTACCTACAGTTATATTCACCTAGAAGTTACCTCCATTTCTATCGCGTAACTTTTATATCTTCTGACTACGTTACGCCCACTGAATTCGACAAGTCGAGCCCGCCGCGTACCTACCTGTAGCTTCGTACCTAAAATGCGGAGCGACCCATCTGTATTCAAGGAGCAACTAGATTGCAGTAGATGACATCGTGACATCAATCAATATTAAATGATAAAAAAAAAAAAAAATATTCAATTAAGTAACATCTCCAAATTAGAATTCTAAATTAAAATGTACTACAGAATAGTGTCATCAACTCATGATATAATAAAAAAAAATTGTCAATTGAATGTCAAAGTAATTAGGAATACACAACTACAAGAATTACATTAATTTATCATTCAGAAGTTCGTCAGTACTATAGTATGTTTTCTCTAAAACAAGGTTTTTTAACCTACTTCTTAATTGTTCCGTTGTTTAATCCCTCCAATATTTTGGCAACGTATTATAAAGGATATTTATTTATTGGTATGATGAAAACAGTACATATATTAATACATTGCAAGATGACATATTTTGAGACGTTTATGATAATTATATGAGGTAAGGCCACCAATAACGTCGTGGTCGAAGTCGTCGGACCGAAATAGTTGCACTTAAACTTCATCTTTCCACCTTTATACATATACTAGCTGCCCACGACTAGACTTTGTCCGCGTGAAATTATTTATTTCCGCGACCCACACCGTCGAATCGCGTTGCCTGCCCGCGCTATTATTTCGTTTTCGTTTACCGATCTTTCTGACTGTTTTTCTTTTTGCTCTGCTCCTAAGGGCCATACCGTGATATAAAATATCTTATAGCCTTATGAATTGGGCTACCAAATGCAAAAATACTTTTTCAAATCAGACTGGTAGTTCCAGAGATCAAACAAACAAAAAACAAACTCTTCAGCTTATTATTAGTACACATAAAGGTACATTTGCAACAGCGAATGAATCAATCATAATTTCCAATGCATCTGACCTGTTATTACGAGCCCTTTTAATGTTTCGTCCAATTAAGTTCACCATAAAATATATTTTTTTATTAGAAAACAAAATCGACATCCTGTACGAAACGAGTACTTAATTACCTTTTATAGCACATAATATTCTTATTTTTTTAAATAACAGTTATCTAAAACTTTTTATTTAAGTCCCAACAGTAAATTAAGTAATTTTATAGACTTGATGTTCAGACAAAAATAGATTTTCCTTTTACCATTTACTTGAATACAAGCAGTTGATGCGACTTCATTGTTTTTTAAATGACTACAAAAGTTATTTACGAGTACATAAACGGCCAAGAAGTATTTAAATTCATCTCTCTCTATTTTTAACTTAAATTCCATTAATTTATAATGAGTACCCTTACTCTTAGGTACCCTTTAAATAGACGATGACGCACATGTGAAACATCCATGACTACTTCGGATAATAAATATGTCAGTCTGCTCGATAGTAAAATCCTTTGACCATAATAAATGCCTCTTATTTCTTATTGGGACACACGTTACTATTACTCCTATTCAGTGCAATTAACGATGCCGTCAAATTAGATTCTCTGTTATGTTGTGTTTGTACTATTATCTATCGCGCAGGTTTTACTTAAACAAATGCCTCCTTTTTGTAATAAAATAACGTGAATCAAGAGCGTTATAAATTATAAAACAGTCATTATTATAATAAATTAATAATGCAACAAAATTACTTTTTGACTGATGTGAAAATCAAATAGTAGGTGGTTTGCCTGAGGAGCAAACAACTATTTTAAAGGCGACGGTTTTTTTTAACCCAGAGCGGAGCAAAGGATTCTAAAGTACCCTGAGAACCCTGAGCGTAGCGAAAGATTCAAAGTATGTCACTCGGGCTTAAAATAGTGTAGCACCCGAGGTGGACACCCTACTTTTTATCACCCACTATGATTTCATACTTACTACTTGAGAAAGACAAACAATTTTTTTATTAAAACGTATAATGTGTATTTGCGTAAACAATTACGAACGAAGGCGGAATGCATTTCACGCGTTTTATATTTTTCCATATTTGTTTTTTATTTTTTTATTTCGGTCTTTTACTTTGTCATTCAGCCTGTTACTTGTTCATACAATGTTCGTGATTGATATCTTTGGTGATTGGAATATTCACATTCCAAATTCAAATTACTTTTGGTCCCTAGGGATTAAAAAGCTATTTTGGTTAAAAAAAGTTAGGTTATTCTTCTTAAATAGGGAATTTAAGAAGAATAACCTAACTTTTTTTAATAGATCTGTTATACACGTTTTTATCTGACCGAACTGTTTTTTCTTCTTCTTTCAATGTAAGTACCGATTTTTGAACTATCAAAATATTTCTTATAGATTTCGCGAAAAAAGTAAGGAGATGTGATCTGTGATTTTTAAAATTCCAGCGAATTCATGATCATAATAAGACCCACCGCTGCTAAACATCAACTACTCAAAGGGCGTTTATAAAATGACCGAACGTAAATAAAATTATAACGGTAGAACCGCCAACTTATCTATGCAATAGTTGACAATTTGTCTTACAAATAAAGTACTTTGCTGGTAGTTTATAACAAACATAAAATTATGTTAGTAGGCTCACAGCACAGACAATGTTGGCTACGCAAATCTAGGTTTATTTCATAATTCTCATGAATTTTCCCGATATAAGTTGACGCTATAACGAGGAGCATACAAACAGTGTGTTACATTATTCATCCACAACTGAAAATTAATATCTGTAGTGGATAAATAATATCAAATAATACTTATTTTATGTTACCTAACTTTCAAAAACACAATATCTAAGTACATAAAACTTTTATGTACATATGATAAAAGGTTCCCCCGGCATCGACCGCGTACACATTTTAACATTCTTAGCAGATTATTAAAATCATCAAGGTTCATAAAATAATGAAAAAACAACAAAACCAAATTGTCCGGGGAAAATTTCGTAATAAACATTGCCGTTTTATTTAAGGCACATTTAAAATGTACGATTTGCATTACGTGATTCTGAATAATATATATTAAGCAGTAACAGTTAATATTCCGCCCAAATAAACCAATTAATTATAGCAGATTACGGGCCAAGTCCACCAAGCACGTTAGTTTAAACATTGTAATGCTATTCAGTGCAACTGTTGTCAAAAAGCTAAGCGCACATTACAGCCGCATCAGGCCCCAGCGCAATGCATGTCAATACAAAAACCGGCCAAGTGCGAGTCGGACCCGCACACGAGGAGTTCCGTACTACAGTATAATGTTTAACCAAACGCTGAAAATAACAAGTTTCTTTTATGGGGTTACCTTTTTTTTTTATGACTGCATTAGAAATACACAATCTGTGAAAGTGGCAACTGTCTACCTATTATGGTTCATGAAATCATGAGATACAGCACGCTGACAGACGGACAGTGGAGGCTTAGTAATAGGGTTACGTTTGGCACCCTTTGGGTTCGGAACCGTTAAAAGCGCGTTGCAGGCCGCCTGTAGTGTGCGATGGTTCATACAAAATGTTAAAGTGACGTATAAGGAGGATTTTTGTATTGCGGTGCAGCCTGCCCAAATCTGCGTCAACCTTTAGACAGCACGTCAAAAATGCTTAACGAGGCATTTAGTAATTATCCGTCAGAGCTTGACAAACTTGGCCCTAAACGCACCCCGAGTGGGTTCAAGGCTTCAACAATTCGATTTAAAAAATATATTTTGTTGGGCCTATTAATCATAGAAGTCTAAACTTCTAAAGACACAAGCAAGCAAGCAGGCAAGTTACCATTAAATCATTTATTATCTGTGTCGTCTGAACTGAGCAACAGTAGTCATAAATATGAAGCTAGTTTGCACCAACATTTAAATTCTGACAAAGATCAAAAGGTAATGGCGTCTAGAACTGCTGCAGTACACGTAATAACGTCTTACTTTATGATCCGCGTTTTGCATGACAAATATCACCCAAGGGTACCTAGTTAAACATAACATTGAATTTTATTGATATAGGTATAGTACATATTTGAGAAATGGCAACTAAAACGATATTTAAACCTGATCTTTACGAGCATAGATTTACGACATTTAATCTATGCCTGTAGGTGTATTTCCAATTTTCCATTTCAAATTACCGATCTCTCCCAAAAAAGCACCGGTTTCATTCCAGCTTTTCAGGAACATCGTATTAGGAAGATTTTCTTACTCATGTCCGGACGCAAAAGTTAAATAAATAAATTACGGAAAAATGCAAGTCCGGACAAAAGTTAGTCAGTCAGTAAAGTACATATAAATATATACATAAACTCACGCCTCTTTCCCATGGGGGTAGGCAGAAACTACAAAACGCTGCTACGATCTTTACGATACACACTCGTTTTGCTTCATTCATGCATCTATTCTGGTCATACACGCACGAGGGTCTGGTTCAGTCCTCAGTAACAGGCGACCGCTGCTAGAGGCGACATTGTAAACACTTTCCTTACAAACCGAGTGTGTCACCGTTTACTCGCACTACGACATAACGAGGATTGTAAAGTCGGTCCGTAACAGAAGTTGTGCACTCAACGCACTATCCGCGCCACGAATTTTATAACTACTGCCGGTTCTAGACCCTTACATTGTGTGCTCTGTGGGAGGTACGTTGATATTGAACGCAATCCCCACACGGTCACAGCGTGTATACTCTACTTTATCATCGGATTTTGTTGCTGACAGTACCTACTACTTGTCTGCTTCCATGGATTGAACCTCATTATAGAAAACAGTAGTTGATAATTTGATAGGTCTAAATCTACATTCAATACTGCCATTCCATAATGTAAAAATTACATTATTGAATGGCACTGTTTTAGATTCGTAAATTTGGGTTTACCTTTAAGTGATGCGGCAGTGGTCTCTACGGCGAACATATTAAGCGCCGTGAGCTGCAACAGTCGTGCGGCAGGGGTAGGCAGTGGCTGGCGGTGCAGAAGAGCGCGGAATTGACGCAGCATTATACTCGCGCTCTCGTAAAACGTCTCCATTCTGACAGGAAATAATTATATAAAGACCCAAATTTTAAAAGTGCCTTTTTTCAGTAGTTCAATAGGTCGGTTATTCGGATAAAATAATGTAAACAAATAAATAAATAAAAGCCTAATGAATAAATCGTACTTATAGCTGTTGTTGTTCTTCTTATTTCTCCCTCCGCCGTATGTCGTGTCAATTGGCATTTCTCATGTTTCGTGAGATAATGGAAAATGGCAGAGGAAGACAATTCGTGATTAATAACTTATGTGCCTACTTATACCGAAACTGTCTCTCACTACACTGTGAAACCGCTCATCATGTCAGTGTGAGGATGCACATTTTTTAAACATAGTATACTCACATTTTTAAGTTCTAATTCTAGGTTCTTAGCCATTTAGCCAATATTTAGTTTCTTTTTTGAACTTGATTGCCGAGATTGAATAATATGATGGTGATTTTTACACTTGCAAAAAACTTAGGATTCTCCTATAAGTGTTTGGAAAAGGGTAAAATTTATGCCTTAATATTTATGGAAAAGAAAAACGCACGAGGCGTACGTAATAATCAAAATACTTTTTGAAACATATTTAATAAAGTTTTTTGGTGATAAAATAGAGCGTAATTAATGTAGGTAAATATACTTACTTATACTTTCCAAAATATCTACGATCCGAAAGGTTATCGCTATTAGGACATGAGCGGTCGCATCAATTAGAGTCGATAAATATATATGTATATTATGAAATGAAACATATCTAATAAATACGTAACTTACCCTATTTTAGTGATGAGCTTCCCATGAACGTGTAGATAACTGGTAATGAAATTTTTGTTCAACTGTAACAATGAAAGAATAATTTAACCAATATATCTATGTTAATCATAATTTGTTTGCCATTTATCCCCAAAAAAAGATTTCATGAAGAAAAATGTAAAGGATCCCGAAAGTGAGAGAAAGAGATCGAAAGAGAATGAGCATCTTTCATGAGGAGAGAGAACGAAAACAATTTCAGCACCACATGGTCTAGCAATTAAAATATGGTATCAACCGGTCTTCCATGATATTTTTCTTACATTGACAGCGCGTTTATGTCGTAGCGTAGCAGTAAGTGTGGTTTCATAATTCAGAGGTGATTTTATTAACAGTGGATCAACCTTCAACTAGATCTACCTATCTATATAAACTTAATGGACAACAATAAGGCCCCAGGTTATGATCTTATCGACAAAAAAGTTCTCCAAGAATTACCTCGCAAAGGAATTGTGTACCTCACTTTACTTTTTAATGTCATTCAACGAGTAGTATACTTCCCAGATACACAGAAAGTATTACAAGTAATAGCCATAAACCTGGTAAACCGATCCATGATGTCACCTCGTACAGACAAATCAGTCTCTTACCGATTACCGTCTAAGCTCTACGAAAAGTCCCTACTACATAAAATGTTACTTGACCTCATTGAGAAGTTCATTGTACCAGATCACCAATTTGGATTTCGGAAAGAACATGCTACCATAGAACAAGTCCATAGAGTGTGCAGGACGATCAGAAAATCCTTTGAGAAAAAAAGAGTACTGCTCAGCTGCCTTTCTTGATATACAACAAGCCTTCGAGAGAGTCTGGCACTATGGTTTGCTATTCAAAATAAAAACCTTATTACCACATACATTATACGGTGGACTAAAATCATACATTACAGATAGAATATTAAAAAGTAAGAGAAAATCAATCCACCTCGGGACTCCATGCAGGAGTACCACTGGGCTCGGTTCTTGGACCCCACTTGCCACAAAGCTCCGAGACTACAATTGTCACTTTCACGGATAACACTGCCTCCACTTACCTCGCACAAATGTCCAACACAAGTATCTCGCATTTTGCAAATCAGTTTAAACAAAACTGAAGAATGGCTAGCCAAATGGAGAATTGCCGCCAGTATATCCAAATCTGTGCATACACTCTGTGCTTTACACTCCGTAAATATGATTGTGACTGCGTCACCCTAAACGGCTGACAACTCCCACACCACGAGCCTGTCAATTATCTGGGCATGCATCTTGACCACAGGCTCAGATGGAGGAAACATTTCGAAACAAAAAGACAAGATATTAACCTGAAATACAGAGGTCTATTCTGGCTACTAGGAAGAAACTCAAAACTGGGAATAGACAACAAACTTCTCATATACAAAACTATACTAAAGCCAATCTGGACATATGGCATCCAACATTGGGGATCAGCTAGTGGCTCCAACATAATGAAAGTGCAAAGCGCAAAAAACAAATATCAAACGCACCATGGTTTATCAAGACAACAGAGATCCATGAAATCCTCAACATTCCGATGGTCAACGAGGACACATGGCGACCACTACAAATCCCGACTGCTTAATCATCCAAATAAGCTTGTGGGGCAGCTTACCTCAGCTTATCGAAGAAAAGACCAGAACAGTCAGTGCAAAGAATTACTTCGAAGGGCAGATAGGGTAGACTCCACTGGGAGTAACGCCCCACATTTAAACAAAACCATCTCATCTGCTCATAGTCTAAAAGATTGAACGCATGATGAAATCGGAAAAAAGTGATGTTTACCTCGACGGAAGTCATGGAAGCCAGTTGTTCGTCCCTGGAAGCGGGACGGAAGGTGGTGGTCCTGTGTCCGCTGGGCCGCACCCACACCTCCCTCTTCATGCCGGGCGTGTTCTCTGCGTGGCCAGCGCTGGCCGCGCCCGGCGCTCCGCTTTCAGCATTCTTGGATACCTCTAAAGCAGCTCGACGCTTGCGCTCCGCTGCCTCGTACTACACAAACAAATCATTTGAGTGAACGTTATCGCTTAGCTTTCCATTATAAAAATATAAAAGTATTATTCAGAACAAACCTTTTTCCTGTTTTCGTCGAACAGTGAAAGTAAACTTTCTCGTGCGGAATGAAATGGATTGGACGACATTAAACTTCTCATGTAATAGTAAACAGCATCTAATTTTCTTCTCTGAAAATATTTTTTTTATTTATTATATAAAAATTAGATGTATTAATTAAATTACTAAGGCCCACTTGCATGTTCATGTGTTATGCTAAATAACTCGGAGATAATAACTAACTCAGGATTAATCAAATAATTCATCGTGCCGCACCAAGAGTTAGGCCCACTTGCGCGTTCATGGGTTACCTAAATAACCCGGAGTTAACAGCTAACTCAGGGTTAATCCAAAGAGAATTATTCGATTAACCCAGAGTTAGTTGTTAGCTCATAGTCATTTACCTAACCCGTGAACATGAACGCGCAAGTGGGCCTTAGAGGTAAACCTAGGGTTAAACTGTTAAATATTTAACCCACTGTTGTGGGCGAGTTAAGTTGCTAAACTGGGCGCAGGTGGGCCTTACCCGACAAACGTGCACGTGGGCCTAAGTAGATTAAGTAGTCAAACACTTACCGCATATATTGCTAGTATAGCTAACTGATTGTATGGTCTGCCATTCTTAGGATTGATTTGTTGAGCTTTAGTGTACCAAAACTTACTCTTAGAATAATTATTTGTCTCATTCACTTGTTCCTTATATCGTGCTAAATCCCCCAAGAAGACGTAAATTTTCTGAACTGATATTAAAGCCAAACCCACGTACCCAAGACCTTTGGGAGGCAAGACATGATTATCATTTATGTAATCATCAACATTAAACTTGTAAGTTTTCTCCAACATTTGCACTAGGTTTTCAAAAAATGTGTTTCCTTCTTCGATAATAACATTGATCAATTTCACTATTTCTGGCTTGTCTTCTGGCGTAATTTGAGTAAAACTCTTTCGTAAAGGTTCTATGAAGTTATAGTATAAAATTTTCCAAAAATGATGTTCAATATTATCAGCTTGACAGTACTTAATATCTGACATAAGGAGTCGGTGTAGTGCCTTTTGTAACAAAGCCCTGAAAAAAAAAACTTTTTCAATCTACAATAATGTTTAAACTATAGTTGCCGAATAGTTCCAGCTACATAGGACAAATCAGTTTTATGATGCTTGTTAGTACACGATATATGGAGCGTGGTCAATTTTAGCCACTAGCGAAGGTAATTGCATCTTGTGCAAACGTGTAAAAATTGAGCTAGAGATACAACACATGCGTAGCATTGGAAATAATAAAAATTCAACATAAATACTACTTGTTGTCTTTAGAACCAGCGTATTAAAAAAAAAACAATTAATCTGCGTTCGCAATTTATTTGCCAAATATGTAAACAAACACGAATTTTCCACTTAGACAAACATCAATTTTATGCAAGTGTAAATAAAGTTGATTTTAGACCGACTAGTACTGTTGAAAATGTCATTAAAAATATGAAGTTGTAGCGCAAACTGAACCTTACGTGTAGGCATTACAGTTGTTTATCCCAAAATTCGTGTCTGTTTACATGTTTGGCAAATGAATTGCGAACGAGGATTAAGTACCTTGTTTCGGTGACATCGGGCCAATGTTGCGCAAGCCCAAGCGGTCCTCTCAGTATGTGCGTCTGTAGTATGACATCGAGGCGGTCCACTTCTTGCAGCAGGGCACGGTGTCGGACCGCGCGCGCCGCGTCATTAGCCTCGTAGCCGGCGCTTCCGCGAGACGAACTCTCTTTCATTCCTACCAGACAAACTCATTTGACTATTCGCAAAGGCTCGTCGCAGTAGCGGACATAATAAAGTGCGAATGGGACTGTAACTATTAGGCACGAGATTTCTAGTCTCGTGTCATCTCACTCCCGCTTTTTATAACCACGGTTGCCACAAACGTTGGCGTATACTATAGTTATTATGTTGTGCAGTATCCATAATTTGAACATAAGAATGGATAACAAAATAAGAAAAAACTATTTTGATTATGTTTTAATGCAAATAAAATAACTATCGACTTATTCTAATCTAAGCTTTTTTAAAAGCGACCAAACTCCGATATTGTTCTCTTTTTCTGGAGCAATGCTGATACCGAAATGATGACCAGTACCTTCAAAATTGCATTAAAATATTTATTTTGATTCAAAAACATAAAAACGCACGGTGGTTCGATTTAGGAGCCCGAGAAGTATTTGCGAAATTATGTTAGAAATACTTCAAGTGAGATAAAAATTTGCCCCAGCAGTCTTGCTCGTGCTAATGCAAGGGTAACGCATGCTTGACCTGTTTTGTGTATTGTAAAATATTTTTACTTAAATTGTGCTTACCTCTCTCCATTCTTATGTCTATTTTATTTGGACTAGTTTGTACAATTATAGGTTTGGATGGATTTTGATGATCAAACAATATTTTTTGCGTCTCCACTGAGCCTCCCCTTCTGAAAAGAGTATATAATTAAAACCATAAGCTTCGACTGTATATTACTGCTGCAACATTAACGACGGAATTTACCCCATATCTTTCTGCATGTGTGTTATAGAGGCCTGTGGCAACATTATTATCCCGGGCTGCGATGTGGACGAGTCTGGAGTATGTTTGTTGCGCGAGTTGGAATTCTCTGGATGTCTACAACACAGAGCAGGAAAATTTTTGAAAACTGGTTAAGAAAATACTAGAAATGCAAGTCACTATAATATTTACTTACTTATCATGAGAGTTAAACTTCTTGGACTCGAGAATTTCCTCTCTCCAGTTGAGAGTCCCTGAGCTGGGCCCGTGTGAGGACGACGGTGGCGCCGGCGCCGCTGAAGGAGCGTGCTGGGAATTTTGTAAGTGTTGAGAATGTTGCTGGTGCTGAGCATGTTGTTGGTGCTGCGCATGTTGTTGGTGCTGCGCATGTTGTTGATGTTGGGCATGCTGTTGATTTTGCGCATGTTGTTGATGTTGGACATGCTGTTGATGTTGCGCATGTTGTTGATGTTGCGCATGTTGTTGTTGCGCATGTTGCTGATGTTGCGCATGTTGCAGATGTTGCGCATGTTGCTGATGCTGGGCATGTTGTTGATGCTGCGCATGTTGCGCATGCTGTGGTTGCTGCGCATCGGAGTTTCTTCCGCGGCGTCGGTCTATGGACAATGGTAAAACAAAACAATGACTTATCTGGTTTTCGGTAATGATAACATTAACACTTACATTTGTTTTTACAGGTGGAAACCCAATACAACATTGTAGTCACCAATTTCCACACTCAGAGAACCAATAACCCAAAAACCAATTTAACACCAGCACCAACACAATTGAAATGTTTTTAATCTATCATGTTTTCAACTGACAGGGTTTAAATGTATACCTGTCGATTAACGGAAATGAATGAATAACAAGTCCTAAGTAGCGACTCAGAGTACAGGGACAAGTCATACAGACGACAATATTATGTTAGTTTAACTCTCTGAAATTCCGCCAAAGAGCATTTAAAGACCCAATCGCAAAGAGACGCTGCTATTATCACGCCTATAGTTTCACTAAGACTTAAACAAGTGTTTAGTACACCCACATTTCATCAGATATACTTAATTTATTCTCAAAAACGTGAGCAACTAACCTCTGTTCTCCATGCGTCGGCCCGAGCGCTTGCGGGAGCGCCGGCCGGGGCCTGCGTCGGTCGCGGGTGCATTGCTACCGCTGGCCTGGCTTGGCGCCGGCGACTGCCGCTCAATGCTCGACGTGCGACCGTTCGCCCATGAACCGTTGTTTTTCTTCTAGAATAAACGCTGTGCTATAGATACTTTATAAATGGTTTTAAACAAGCGAGTAATCCAAAACTACGGCAGAGCAAAGTGGTCAAATAATGCAAGAGCTCGTTTTTTTTTTTAAACTGGTCAACTGCGAGTCAGGCTCGCACAAGAAGGGTTCCATACCACCGCACAATATTTAGAAACAACAAACAACGTCGAATAAAACACGTTTCTTGTATAGGTAACCTTGGGCCTTTCATTTTTAACTTAAATTTATTTTCATTATTTATTGTTATAGCGGCAATAGAAATACACAATCTGTGAAAATTTCGACTGTCTACCTATTACATAGCAATTAAAATTGAATGTGCTAAAATTACTGTCGATTACCTGATTTGTTGATAGCCATGCGGCAGATTTGGACATGGCAGATGGGATGCGAAAACCATCGGTATCCCGCGGACTCATGGCACGATTAGCTGATGTGTCCCGGCTGTTGCATTGAGAAACTATTCTCCTGAAATAAAATGAAGAGCTATGAGGCAAAGTCACAATTATTGCATTACAGTTTTCGTGTTGCCATGTAAGATTTGGTAATAAATTGCCATTTGATGACGTGTCGGCTACATATCAAGGAATTCTCTGATGAACTTCCTACTTAACTTAACCAAATTTTTACGCCTACCTTAAAACTTAACATTGTAGTTGAAAAACATGTTCTTCTATACTAAATGTATGGGAGATTATGTTATTGCAACTGCAAATGTAAGTTGGTCGATTATTACAGCCTACTAAGGCGGTTTACACACGGCACCGCGCACCGCCGCGGCAGGCGGTGAAGCGGATCTCATGTCGCATTGGCCTCTAATAAATCCGTTGATACCTAACACACGTAAGTTGATACCTAAGTAAGCAATTATTTAAGAAAATGGCTCTGGACATTTTGTTTTGTTTAGCGAATAATTTAAGTTAAGTTAAGAAACGCAGCAATATTGTGGCAGCGACTATTGTTTTTTTTGTTTTGTTTTTTAATTAATTTTATTTTTTATCACATGTCTTCAGCACTTCCTTTAACCTTTAGTTAAAACGTGGACAATGGTGTGGGTTACATGTTTGTTAAATATTAGGTTAATTATTTCTTTGTATTTTGTAGCATGTAACTGTTTTTTGTCCCTAATAAATAAATAAATAAACACACGTACAGCGCTCCGCCCGACCGCGCGGCCCTCCGCGGCGGAGCGCGGTGCCGTGTGTAAACCGCCTTAGCTGTGATAGTTTTCCTTTTAACTTCGTTATACAGGATGGATTTTTGAGATGGGCCAGGCAAAGACAGGTACCTCTACCGTGGGTCGCTATAAGAAAGCGGTCTTAGGAGACTGTCCTTAATTTTTTGAGACATTTTAATCTGCATTCACAGACTTTGAAAAAAAATTACAGACAGCAATTATTTTTTTGTGCGGCTGCTGACTTTTCTAGTACTCAAACTTTGGTTGGTCTAACAGAGTTTTTTAGGCATTGAAAAAAAGTTTTGTGCCTATTTACTTGTTGACTGTAATTTTTTTGAGTGAGTGAGTACAGATCAAAATGTCTCAAAACGTTAAGGACAGTCTCCTAAGACTGTTTTCCTGTAACTACAACGGTTAAGGTAGCTGCCCTTACTGCCCCATCTCAAAAATCCATCCTGTATATACTACTGCTATGATTTTTTTCACATATCCAAAACTAATCATTTAGCTGGTGGGGGGGGGGGGGGGGATAACACGACTAACAGAACACGAAAAACATCCTCACTTAACGTGTAGAGGCGAGTTTTATTTTTACCACTGTGTCGGCGTGATTAATATGTATACCCAAATTACAGCTTTCTAGTACTAAGAGTCTCTGAGCTAAGCCGCGGACTGACAGACGGACATGGCGAAACTATAAAGGTTCCTTGTTGACTACGGAACCCTGAAAAGAAGTAAATGACAGCGTAACGGGTGACAAGGGAGAAGGGAAGAAAAAACGTGTTGCGCTGACCCCAAGTAAAGAGACATGAGCAGGAAGATGATGATGACCCTATAACTTGATTTACGCAGCACCCATCTTTCAACAGGTACTCCAAAATGCTGCCTTGCAGTATTTAGGGTTATGAGGAACAGGGTGTAAAGTTCACTCATCCACCATAGAAAAGAGAGGATCCTCCAACCAGACGGGTTGTTATGTCTGGCGGGCAACTGCCCGTAAGTTGGTTTCGGATAGTCTTATCTATGTTTTTCGCTCGGTAAACTCTAACTGCGCGATGCAGGAATTGTGTGACGTCATGTCTTTACTGCGTAGTTCGTATGTCGCGGTGTAAACCGCTACATCACTTCCCTCCGGAGACCGGAGGTCGATAGTGGGCTGAGTCTTGGAACTTGCGATGCTTCACAGTACCAGCTGTGGTTCCAGTGAGTCGGAACCGGGTGCCGCATAGTTCACGGTGAGTCGGAACTGTCTGTGGTGATTCCCCAGTGAGTCGGGGTGGCGCTGCGTCGTCATCCAGTGAGTCGGATGTGGTACAGCGCCGGGTTGTGGCTGAGGGTGATGACCACAAATGCGCGTTCGCTGCATGCTGGTGGTCAGGATACCCGTTGAAGCCGTGGGTGCTGGCTGACTGTGTGACTCGCCTCACGAAAGCTTGCGGGAGTGATGATGATGACGTCACGCTGAAGTAGTTGCACGAAGGCTGCGTTGACGTTCATACTCGGGGTCACCAATTTAGTGGCATGAGGAACAGGGTGTAAAGTTCACTCATCCACCATAGAAAAGGGAGAATCCTCCAACCAGACGGGTTGTTATGTCTGGCGGGCAACTGCCCGTAAGTTGATTTCGGATAGTCTTATCTATGTTTTTCGCTCGGTAAACTCTAACTGCGCGATGCAGGAATTGTGTGACGGCCTGTCTTTACTGCGTAGTTCGTATTTCGCGGTGTATACCGCTACAGTATAAAGAGCAAGAACCTTATATGTATTAAAAAGCTCTATATAAATTTATGGCAGTGTATAGAGTGCCACCATTGGCACTCTATCCCTATCGGATAAAGTGCCACTACAGGCACCCTAGTAATACCGCCTCGGTCCGGCTAGAGTGCCGCAAGCATTGGATTGTCATTGTCACTGTTACTAAGTCACGTCACTTGGTATTTTGTTTGATTGTTGAGGTTAGATCGCTGTAAAACACCACATTCCCAAAACATAACATTCTCTTGTGCCTAAACGGACCCTGGCACTTCGCCGGCCGCTACCGCGGCACCGCTCGCTACGCTCGCTCGGCTCGTGCGTTGTGTGGTCACAGTTCTAACCTAACCTAACCTAAATAACAAGTGACAGTGACAATGCAACGCTCACGGCACTCTAGCCGGACCGAGGCAGCGACACTAGAGTGCCAAAAGAAACTCGCGGCACTCTATACACTTCGTAAATTTATTTTACTAAAACAAAGAAATATTCAAAAATAAAGCATACAAGTTACACTCCTACTAACCCTTCAGTACTTTGTTCTCTACTGTAAGAACGTAACGACCTCCAGCGGTCTAAATCGTCTCTGCTGTTTCCAATAGTAGAAGACCGATTACTCTTGTGGCTGTCCCGCCTCTCCCGCTCCCTTTGCTTCAGTCCCGAGTGTATAATATCGTGCTGTATGCTAACGTTACTGTCCTTCCTAGGTCTCTCTGGTTCATGCTGAATGCTTGCTGTACTGTCTTTTCTGGTGCGTTCAGATTTCTTCTCAGTATTTCGAAGCCCCCTACTCGAACTCCTGCAATTATAAATCATTGCAATAAACTGCAGTACTGCTAGTTTAACACTTTCGGCGCTAGATCTAGCGCGATTTTTATGAACATAGCGCGCAAATAAATAAAAGATGGGCTAATTTAGCGCTTTTTGATATATAGAGTGTTTTACCGACATGTATTATGAAAAGGTATGTCGAATTTATTATAAAATTAATAAATGAACTGCAACATAGAATGCCAGAAAACTTAAAAAAATCACTATGGCACTATCTGTTTCAGTGATTTAAAACCAAACAGAATTATTGATAATTTTGTAGAAGTCCTGGAAAATATTGGATATACAAACACTACTGTGATCCTGCAGGAGTGGGAAAATACTAAGGACACAGTAAAATTTTGGCCAAAGGTTCAACAGTCGAAAGACGCAGCTAGTAATTGTCCACATTCAAATGCTGACATGGAATGTGTATTCAGCTTAATGAATGCCGTCAAAACTAAGTTGCAAAATTCATTACAATTAAAAACAATTAACGCCATTCTGCTGATAAGAACTGCTGTCAATAGCCAGGTGCTATTTTCGATTATCAGCTTCCAAGCGATGTAATACGCATGATTGGAAACCCAGAAAAATATAATCCTAAAAATGAAAGAGAAATTAATTTTAAGCCTTCGAGTTCTGTAGAAAATAATAAATGTTGTTGTTTTTTTTTTTTTGTGGTATAAGCTTAGAGCAATGTGTATGATACTTATTATTTCTTTATCTCATTTTTACAATTAACGTTTTAAATTTAGCGCGTAATGTAAAGCTTTTACGCTGATTTTATGAAATCTAGCGGTTTTTTAGTCGCTTTTAGCGCTGAATGGGTATTTCGATATGGCAGCACTATTCATGTGTCTGTCTTAATAAATAAATAAAATTGTTAATTACCTTCGATCTTTACGGCGAGGTCTTCCGCTGCGTTTCGACTCTCGAATTTCAGGCTTAATGTCGTCCTGAACAGATTTTTTCAATGGTTGTGAGAAACTGGTGGAAGTATCACACACATCATCTAATTTTATGTTCTTTTCTACTTCTTCTGTCCAATCCTAAAAAAATATATATAATTTAAAAATATATATATATAATTATAACAATGTGGTATCTTTATGTATTTTACTGTAATAAATAATAAAATAAATAAATAATATTTTTATAACAGGTTATTTAACTAGTATCAAAAATATACATGGATTTATACTTATTTTAAAGAATTTACAAAAAATACTATTTGTAATATAAATAAAACTGGTGAAAAATGGAGTTTCACGCTTTTGAAATTATTCTTCTATCCTTGTCACGCAAAACGATCATTGTATTGAATGGCGCTATAACTATGACGTTTGTAGCAGTGCTATCATTGTGTGTCCATCACAACACAATCCTAACCTTTAAAAACTTCATGAAAAACAATATTGAGAATGCCAAAAAAATTTCAATCAATAATGACTAGTTATATATTTTATTGGTGTACAATAAAGTATATATATACATATACTTTATTGTACACCAGATAAAACATTACAAAAAGAAAAAGTAATACACTACAAAATATACAATGGGCGACCTTATCGCTTACTGCAATCTCTTCCAGGCAACCATGACGTTATGACAATTTCTTGACTATTTTCACCTTGTGTATATATATATATATATATACTAGCTGTTGCCCGCGACTTCGTCCGCGTTATCATGCCGCAAATAATACCGCCTCGTTCGTGCCCGGCGTCGCCCGGGTGTATTTCCGACTTTTCCAGTGGAATTTCAATAATTTTCTTTTATGTACAGACGCCAGCACATCAACCTACTCCAATCTGTCAAATTTTCCCAACCAACGTTGAACCTTATTCTTTAGTGATAAAGTTGAAAATCTATTAAAGAAATTTGACAGATGTGCTGGCGTAACTTGATGTGCTGGCGTCTGTACTCAAATAAACTAAACATGAATTCATGCAAGCACTTTTTGTCAGTTAAAAACTATTTGTGCGCCATATTTCATCCAAATGTGAAAACTACATGAAAATCCGTTCGGTAGTTCATGAACAAACAAACAGACAAACACCAGATTCTACTGTTTTATTATAAGTATAGATATATAAGGTGACTGGTAATTAGTGACCGATACTTAAACACGTGACACTCATCGTTATGAACAACTTTTACTATGGGACCAAACATGAAATCGCGAAAAAAAAATCACCTGTTCCATACATTTGACGAATTTTGCGAACACAAATTAATGTAGGGAACAGCAGATTTCTTTTTCGCGACACATTATATATAAATACATACCTAGAATAACTACATAACTAACAATTATACACTTTTTACCCGACTTCGGCGAAGCAAAAAGCAAGGTTATGATTAATACAATCAAAAAATAAGGAGACTACTAAAAATACGTACTTAATAATTTGGTGCTTAGTAATTTGGACTCGAAAATGTATGTAGAAGTTTACATGGAAGTTTATCATTCTTCTACATAATAAACCAGCACGCCACGCGTAGCATGACCACCATCCACCATGGTTTTGTCGACGGAGGAATAGAAAAAAATACTTTGTGATTGTGAATCATTCATTATGTCTATTTTTCCGTCGATAACACCAACGCATGCAGGGCGCGCGTTTTGATTATTTATTTTGTACCCCCGTATTTGGGGGTAAGTTAGTTTCCGGATAATGGTAAAAAGGAGCGCTTCACGGCGCTCCTTTTAAACTCTCTACGGCGCACCAGGGCGCCGCGGTGCACACTTTGGGAACCCTTAATGAATATTTTCGAGATTTGGCCTACCTACGGTTACAACTATTTATGGGCAATTTTTTGGAATTGAAAACCAAGTCGATACTCCTAGCCGTTTGCTTGCACTGAGGTGAGGATTGTGGGGGTGAACGTCTCCACACAATCCTCCCCAACTTATAGCTATGACTTCGCAATCATAATGCGACAATTTTATTAACCTTGGTTTGTTACTTATGACTATTGCTTGACTATTCTTTAGTGTTCTCAAAATTGATTTTCATGAAGTTTTCAAAGGTGAAGATTCTGTGCTGACGGACACGTCTCTTTCTAGCATAGACATTAAAGGTATCTGCACACAGCGGGCGTGGCGGGGCGGGGCGCGGCGTGGCGTGGCGGCGAAGTGGCGCTGGCGTGACGGCAGCAGTTACACTGCGGGCGCGATCACGTCCCGTCCCGCCGCGAATTGAGAGAGAAAGAATATAAAAAAAGTAAACAGTTATAAGTTCAAAGTAACTAAGTTAGTTAAAGTAACTTATAAATTATTAGTTACAGTTATATGTTACAAGTTTTAAGCTTTAATACAATTCTGAATGTAACCGTCACGCCCCGCCCCGCCGCTTCTGACTTGTATTCGCGCCCACGCGCGGCGGCGGCGTGGCGTGACGGTTACCGTCGCGCCGAGCGGGACGGGTGTGTGGAGTCGTCCGTAATATCTAGCACATTACAACTGCTCAGCGTCACGTCGCCGTCCCGTCCCGCCACGCCACGCCCGCTGTGTGCAGTGACCTTTAAACTTTATACAAATTTGAAATTTACTGAGATATAAAAAACTTTTTTTATTACTGTGGTTTATTTTTTTTTATCTGGTTGATTTGATTAGAGGTATGAAATTAGTTATAAAAAACCACATTATTCCTTATCACCAAGAGATAGATAAAACAAAAAACTGTGTCTAAAGATTTTCAGTGATTCATCAATCAATTATTCAAAATGTATTATTAAGTTTTTAGGGAAAATTAACAGGTTCAACTCAGTTTATTATACCTAGTTTATTTTCTTTCTAAAACTATATTTATGTTTCTAAAACTATATTTACCAAATTAGAAATGTCCAATAAAGTTGCAGAGATCTGAGATGTTGTCTCACTGTCATGCTCATTGTCAGTCTCTTGTTTCTGTTGCTCCAACTGGCTACTTGATATAGTGTTAGCCATACTGCTTGTACCATTCTGTGATGCTAAAAAGAAATGGAATCACAGTAAATAATATTGTAATGTTTGTGTATACAATAACAACTTAGCCCCATCATCCTAAGTGCTATCAACACTGGTTTGAATGTTGTCTTTACCTAAGATGTGGAAAGCTGATATTCAAATAAAATTATACAGGGTGAATTGTAGAGATGGTTTTGCAACTCTCCAAGTAACAATTATTTTTCGTTTTTAGTTTAAAGCATATAAGGATACAATCTCAACACTTGATATAAAAACAATTTGATTTTCGTCAATGATTTAAATCAAATTCGTTTTTTTTTTGTTAATACATAAAATTACCAAAAAGTTACATGTGGCAACCTAATTTGAACATCAGAATTCAAAATAATCAGTCACCTCTTGATACCAATGATTTTTTATATTTTGCTTAGTTATACATGCTACAAGTCATCATTAGACATTCGATTATAATATGCATTTGCGTGCGGTATGTGCTATTGCATACTTTAATACTTTCTTGTTAATGTACAGTTCATCAGTAGTAAAATTTTGACCTTGAGCTGGCCTAACAAAGAAACGAGTTTCAAAACATAAAAGGAAAGTTTGAACTTATATTGGTAGCATAGAGATAGGGGTAATTTCAGGATACAAATGAATATTTGATGAAACTGAAAGACATCAAAGTTAAATAGAAAAACATAAAAATATAATTTTTAAATTTTCATCTACAAACTACATAAGTTTAAAATAGTGACAAAAAATGTTATTTGTTCATAATCTTAAAATTAAAATATAACCTTGAATGTTACCTAAATTAAATAATAATTGTTGCTGCCATATACTTACTAATTTGTGACTTATCTGCAGTAAAGCATAAAATATTATGTTAATTCGCGTCAAATAACTTTGCTGCTCTGAAGTTAGGTTGCGCATGCATGCTGTTATGTGCGCTACTGTTTTTTAAGCAAGATTGACTACTCATAGTCATTTGTAGTCTACTTCAGAGCGGCAAATTTATTTGACGTGAACTGTAAGATCATAGATTGTACTGTTAGTTTCAGCCAATACATGGTCACCTCAGTATGGTGTGAGTGTTTACTTTTCCTACTTACATAGGAAGATGTTTTACTCTATTTCTAGACTAGATTAACAGAGAAGTTAGTTAATTCATCATCATCATAAGTTAGTTAATTACTAATATAAAATTATTTCAGTTAGGGGCTTGAACTCATTGCAGTTTCACAGAATGGACAATAATATTATATACTACTTACAATGTAGCATTCCACATTGCACTTTGATTTGTGGACTCAATAATTTAAACTATTTTCTATCTTTGAATAATAATTTTTCATATTGAAGTAGAACTAATAGTTCTAGAAAACAATACAGAGAAAATGTAAGAAACAGTTTAGGATTTCTTATTATTTTCATCTTAACAATTTAAATTTTATGACATGAATATTCACTACTATGCTACTGCTTACCATCATGAAATTCCTGACTTTCAGTACTGCTTGGTCCAGTGTTAACTTTGTCATTAAAATGTTTATTTTCTGCTGAATTCATATCATATAAATTCAAGTATGACCCGCTAGGAGTAGACTTTCTAGAATTCTGAACATCATAGTTTTTCAAATATGTACTTATAAATTTTTCTCTGTCAAAGCCTTCATTATCTCTTAATCTGCCTCTTCCTCTCGATGGCAATGTTTGGGACCAGTTTGTCATGTTATAATAAGTATCCTGGTTGTATGATGGTTGTACAGACTGATTTGAAGAATATTTATCTCTGCGTATTTGGTCAGCGCTATCAAAACTGTGATGGCCTGATTGTTCTAAAAATTTCTTTCTAAATCTTGGAGGTATATTATCTAAATTTACCATGTATTTGGGTCTTGAGGAATCAGATGTATAACCTGAAGAGTTTCGTCGACCAGATGGTGGTTTACCACCAGCAGATGACATGTGTCGACCTGCAGATGTATCCATACTTCTACTATCTCTATTTCTGTCAATAGACTTTTGATCCTGCATATGTGTAGGTGAAATGGATCTTGTTTCTGATGCTTGCCTGTATTGTCTATTATAATTAATATCATTGTTTGTACCATCTTTATGATGGTAATCTGCAAAAATTCTGTCCCTTTTGGATGCACCTCTAGAATAAGACCCTGAACCCTGTCTATCTGGATTATCAGACATTCTTCTATTGACGTACTGACTAGAATTATCACACCTCATTGGTACTTTAGATTGTCTACCATTATCAGAACAGGAATCTCCTGATCTAGGCACGTAAAGCTGTTGCTCAGGCTTTTTGTGACGCATATTCGTCCCTTTGTAAGTGTCGTTTAAATCGTCAGCAATAGAATTTTGAGATCCGTAGTAATTTTGGTTTCGGCTTTTAGAACCTCCGTCTATGTCGTTTGTGTCCATTTTTGCATCCAAACCATAACTTGATCGTCTTAATGGTCCACTACCTGGTTTATAAAACTTTTGCTGTGGTTTATTTCTTCTATATTCTTTAGAGTCATCATCCATAGCAATCTTGTTTTAATGCATTAAACATTTAGGATATCAACATTTTAAAAAGAACTATAAACTATAACATATCAAATAATCTTTTGCTGTTAACACATTTAGGTTATGTTAGAATTACCACTTTTGTTATTATAATGAATGCTAATTAATTCAGACACTGAAAAAAAAGATTCACCTTATACTATGTATTTAGAACAATATCAAATTTTGTAAGTTATTGAAAAGAGCACATCAATTCATTCACTATTTTTCTGACAAATTTCTGCATTTATTTTATAAATTTTCCAACAGTCAACCCCGGATTTTATGTTCCATAGACAATGTAGACAATGTAGGCACAGGTAGGCAGTTAGGCAGGCAACCACAATAGCTTAGCATAAGTACTCTCTTTTTGCAAATATTTGCCTAAAAAATTCCGAAGAAAGTATTTCATAAAATGCGTGACGGGACTTGAGCTCGTTTTTTGCTTAACTATTGATTAACTGAAAGACTTCGACAACAGAGTAGATATTAGCATAGTTCATAACGACCTCGCTTTTTGCAATTTTTGCGTATTATAATAGTGCTCTGTGTTAACTATTTATAGAAAGCCAAAATTCCGAAGCAAGTCATAAATGTGCGACTTAACTTGAGTTCGTGGTTTGAACTATTGTAGGTAAGCAAATGAAATGAAAAATTTTAAATAACATCTCAAGAGTGGTTTAGTTCAAAGTGGCCTCAGAATTTTGAAATATATATGGGATATCCAAAAAAAATCACGTCATTCTCCCCAGCAACCCCATCACCTGTTTTTTCCATTTTTATGTTTATAAAACTTTTGTGCCCAATATGTACTCCATTTGTTTTACTTTTAATTTTAAAATAGTACCTTGAAAGGTTAAAGTGGGTGATAGACAGGCGTACTTAATTAAAGACCGCTGTTTTTAAGCTCGCCAACTTACTTGGCTCGCCGTCGGTGACACACGTGAAGATTTCTCACGCTGTATCGCGATCAACGCGATGTTTTCGACTCTTCTGAACTAAACTAAACATACATTACACAAATGACGAAACAAAATGCTGGCTCGCGATTCGAGGCGATGACAGACGTACGAAAATACTAACCAAGGCGGACTACGAGCAAAATTTCAAACCTTTTGGATCGCCGGCGAGCTTACTCGGCGGTTTTAAAGTGCGCGTACTTAGGGTGACACACGGGCGAGCAAGGTCGCCGAGCCATAAGACCGCGTACTTGCTCGCCCGTTTGTCACCCCTTTAAGAGTATAGAAACTTCGTTTTTATGTAGGATTGAATAATAGGTTGTGACTTGTGCAACATGAAACTCAAACTCAAAGCATTTATTTCAAATAAAACGCTTGCTACACTGTCGCCAACCCCGTCCCGACAGAGGTGACCATCGTGGTTTACAACCGTGTAGATGGTGGTTTATGACCAAATTCGTTTGACCTTCCAACGACCTTGGTTTAAAGAGCTGCGCTAGCGATCAAGGATGAATAGAGGAGGTTGAGTCGGTGGCCGACCATGTAAACGGCGGTTACCAACCGCGAGTACGTCAGTCGCTAGCTGTCAATCGTCGTAACACGTGTACCTGTTTCCACTTTTAGGGATTTCTCTGTAATGTAATTCGTCTAATTTTAGTTTATCATGTTATTGTTAATTGTACCTACTATTACCGTGGCTAATGACATCGGAAATAGTCGTCTCTCTCGATTAATAATGAATGTTTTGTAATCTCGCCAATTAATGTTTTGTAGGTATTTAGGCCCAGTGGTAATGGCCCCCGACTTACGAGTTGGAGGTCATGGGTTCGAACCCAGGCCGGCCGGTTTTACTTTGTGTAAATAATTTCACCACCACTGGTCTCAAAACGGTGAAGGAAAACATCGTGAGGAAACCGGTATATCTTATCCGAAGACATGTGACATCTACCAACCCGCACTCATGGGCCCGCGTGGTGGATTACGGCCCACTCCCTCTCACAGCACGCGTAGCATGAACACCGTAGAAACAGGTTTTGTCGACGGAAGAATAGACAAAATGACAGAAATTGTCATCTTATCTGTCATTTTGTCTATTCTTCCGTCGACAAAACCTGTTTCTACGGTGTTGTACGGGGGAAAATTAATAACGTAACTGTGCGTTTGCACTGGCGAAACATTCCCAACAAAACATGTTGGGATCTCTATTTTCTGTCAATTTCCCATACAATGTTTGACAGTAACTAGAGATTTCAACATGTTTTGTCGTGATGTTTCGCCAGTGCAAACGCACAGTTAGAGGAAACACTTCCTCGAGTTTCGCGACAGAATGGCATGTTGGCGACCATGTAGTTGAAACAGCTCTGCCGATCGCCAACCAAGGTCACCTCTGTCGGGGACGCGGTTGGCGACCGTGTAGCAGGCGTTTTAAACGGCTCTAATGAGTTCGATGAAAGTTGCAATATAGGGGTTTACAGGGGCGAAAAATCGATTTAGCTTGGTCTCCAGGGAAAGTTAATTTTCTCCGTATTTTCATCCGAGCGGAGCTCGGTCGCCCAAAACCTAGAACAAGAAGTTCGCATGTGCGATAGACATGCGGACTTAAAAGTCCGTGGTTTTAAGTTGGCAAACTTAATCGGCTCGCCGTCCGTCGGTGACACACGTGAAGCTTGCTAACACTGTATCCCGATTTTGTCGAATCTTCTGAACCAAACAAACTAAACAAATATTACACAAATATCGAAACATAACGGCGCCGGCGCACAGTGGATCGTCCCCATACAAGAGGTGTGACATAGAATCAAAAATTTAAAAAGTATTTAATTTAAAAAAATTAAATTTACAGTTGCATTTCTCTATTTAAAGAACAACAAAAATTGTTCTACACTTTTTTTATTTGACCAGCAGTTTCGGAGCGATTCGATGAAAACTGTTATTTTTGTATGGAAACGAACACAAAAATGTCTGTATCTCATGATTCCCTCCTTGTTTCGATTTGCGGTTTTCACTACTGTTAATTGCCCATTTAATGCCACATTTTCTTCAAGGACACATGGTGCCCCCAGAGTGCCCCTTCCGAGATATTTTGCCTATAGTAACTATCTTTGTTATTGTATTATTGATGGAATGGAGGTACATTAAGTATACTTATTACTGAGAATTAGTCATCTATAAGTAGTTCCTTAAATAACAGGTGCATTTGTGAGTATTTTAATGACTTATGAACGCTTTTGTTGCAATATAACAAAAGCGTTAATGAATCATTAAGTAACTAGTACCAGTACTTGCTTAATCTAATTAGATATTGTAATTACTATGTTAACAGCCCTTAAGCTCTGCATTGTGATTGGTTCATGTCATCATTAGCTTATCAAATTCATTGCTAGTTGCAAACTTGCTGCCCTATATATTTTAGTGTGTTTTGCAAATATAATTCAGTTGTAATTACAACCTCTACCAAGTGTTGTCATTAAGGCTTTCCGTGGATTTTCTACATATCTAGATCTTTATGTTGCTCTTAGTAATCATAAAGAAAGATCCAATCAAGAAGGACAGTCGACATGTTCATGGACAAGAACAGAGAGTGGTTAAGTTCCTATATCATTTGGCCAAATTGCTTTAAGGAAAATATTGTTCACACTGAAGAAGCTGAAATTGAGACAGAAGAGGTAATCAGTCCATCAAAATCGGATGCATCAACTTCAACATATAAATCTCCTCGCAAACGCTTTGAAGATTTATCGAGTAGACAGAAAAGAAGACGTGTTAATGAAAATATTGCTAGTTGCAGTCGTCCAGATGAGCTTTTACATACTGTTGAAAGTGCACTTAAGTCTCTGTTCTTGTCCAGGAACTTGTCGACTGTCCTCCTTGATTGCACCCATTTGGAGTAAATCCGATACCAAAATCGTCGACACCAGTTCTTTAGATCCGACACATAATTTTCACTTAACTGGACGTTACTATTCGACTTCAATGTGTTAAATAAATTTTCATAGTCACGAATATCTTTATGATTACTAAGAGCAACATAAAGATCTAGATAAGTAGAAAATCCACGGAAAGCCTTAATGACAACACTTGGTAGAGGTTGTAATTACAACTGAATTATATTTGCAAAACACACTAAAATATATAGGGCAGCAAGTTTGCAACTAGCAATGAATTTGATAAGCTAATGATGACATGAACCAATCACAATGCAGAGCTTAAGGGCTGTTAACATAGTAATTACAATATCTAATTAGATTAAGCAAGTACTGGTACTAGTTACTTAATGATTCATTAACGCTTTTGTTATATTGCAACAACGACAAATTGCGTTCATACGTCATTAAAGTACTCACAAATGCACCTGTTATTTATGGAACTACTTATAGATGACTAATTCTCAGTAATAAGTATACTTAATGTACCTCCATCCCATCAGTAATACAATAAAAAAGATAGTTACTATAGGCAAAATATCTCGGAAGGGGCACTCTGGGGGCACCATGTGTCCTTGAAGAAAATGTGGCATAAAATGGGCAATTAACAGTAGTGAAAACCGCAAATCGAAACAAGGAGGGAATCATGAGATACAGACATTTTTGTGTTCGTTTCCATACAAAAATAACAGTTTTCATCGAATCGCTCCGAAACTGCTGGTCAAATAAAGAAAGTGTAGAACAATTTTTGTTGTTCTTTAATAGAGGAATGCAACTGTATATTTTATTTTTTTAAATTAAATACTTTTTCAATTTTTGATGCTATGTCACACCTCTTGTATGGGGACGATCCACTGTGCGGCGGCTCGTGACTCGCGGCAATGACAGACGTACGAACCAAGGTGGGCTACTTGCAAAATATGTTGGATTGCCGACGAACTTACTCGGTGGTTTTTAAAGTTCGCGTACTTAGTAAGACACACGGGTGAGTAAGGTCGCCCAGCCATAAGTTCGCGTACTTGCTCGCACGTCTATCACCCGTTTTAGGATAATTATATTCAATCACAGACTACAATTATAGGGTAAGAGACACTATCATTTCACGTTTATTTTTGTCGTTGAATAATCCAGAGAAATGGCAACATTGGCAACATTCAAGTGATGTAAAACGTCAATTTTAGAAAGTTGTCTATTATTATAGCATGATCACCATTATTTGACACTTGTAACTCTATAAAATTCCCTTTGATTCCACCTCTACAATAGATCAAAATTTATTTGTCGAACTATGTTTTCAACCTGCAAATTGCAATGGGTTCATAACCCGTAGGTGACGTTAATTAATTTTATTTATTTAGATGACATAAAAATTGTACATTTGTATAGTGTTAAGTATAATAACTGTGTTTACTTTTATCAATTTTTAACAATACTGTTCATGAATAAGAAATAATGTCCTTCGAGTACTTGCCCGTGGCTGAAGACGAAAATGAAGAACCCATAGAATTACCAATCGAAGATGATGGTACGTTGATGTTGACTACTGTATCGGCGCAATTTCCGGGCTGTTGTGGCCTAAAATATCGTCACCCCGAAACAAAAAACATCAGGGGTATCAGATTAAGAGATGGCAGATTGTACCCACCGCCAGAAGGATGGGGCAATCATTTATACATATGTAGCTTTCCTAAAGAATCTAAGCGTAAATCGGGTGAAAACTCTGAATCTGCTGCGACGAAGAATAAGCGAAATGATAATCTATGCTCTGATTTGATTGTGTTGGGGTTGCCTTGGAAGGCCACAGAGCAAACTGTACGAGAATATTTTGAGAAGTTTGGTGAAGTTTTAATGGCGCAATTAAAAAGAGATCCTAAAACCGGAATGTCAAAAGGTTTTGCCTTCATTCGATTTGCTTCATATACCTCTCAGATGAGAGTGCTAGCTCAGCGGCACATGATTGATGGGCGATGGTGTGATGTTCGGATACCTAACTCAAAGGAAGGTTCAGTTGCATCTATGCCCTGTAAAGTGTTTGTTGGTCGTTGTACAGAAGAATTAACAGCCAATGACTTGAGAGAATACTTCTCTCAGTTTGGAGAAGTAACTGATGTGTTTATTCCTAAACCATTTAGAGCTTTCAGCTTTATTACGTTTTTGGATCCTGAGGTTGCACAAAGCCTCTGTGGGCAGGATCATATAATTAAAGGTGTATCTGTGAATGTATCTAATGCCTCACCCAAACAAAACAAAAGTGGTTCCAATCAGCGCAATATGCCAGGCCGGAATTATGAAGATGGCCACCCTCATAACGCTTCTAACAATAACTCATGGAGCAGCCGTAATATGGATATGGTCAACATGCAAGCTTTGAGTTTATCAGGACAACATGGTCAAACTGCAGTTGCTGGAGGCGGTGGGCAAGCTCAAGGTGGCAGCATGCCACTAGGAATGGGAGGATTACCAGTGAACCAGGCTCTAGTAGCAGCTGCATTAAATCAAGCAGCTGGCTGGGGTCTCATCAACAACATACCGTCCGGTGGTTCTGAGCAGGGGGCTTTTGCAGGCCCAGCTTCTTCTGCACCACCAGCTCCACCCAACTTCCTCTCTTGGATGCAACAAGGTAACTCTGCACAGGGACCCTCTAGTCAGTGGGGACAAAGACACCAGTCCCAAGGCCACTCTGTTTGATCCATCATCTGGTTGAAAGCTCACAATAATTTCTGTGATTGTAGCAACAATTAGATAATTTTATCATTTGTTTTATCTTCACTATACAAAAGGGTTGTTCTAATGGTAAAGAGAGTGGTTTACATACATAGTTTGCTACTGATGTTATTTATTTATTGTGGAGTTGCTTGTGTTTCGTTGATTTTATTCAAACTTAAATAATTATATTATAAATGAAGTAGATTACAGTATCATGGATCGTACATTATGCACTAGATAAATAATTGTTATATTTACATATTTATTGATAATGAAATAATTCTTGTTGTGCTTTTTAATTTGTCAATCAAATCAAATGATAATTAACCAACTTCTGAGCTCTTTTCATGATTTTAAATCTTTTCTTTTTGTGTTTGTTGTGTGAATTAAAATCTGTGCAGTAGTTATTTCAATTGAATGCTTAATTATTATTGTAGAAGCCTTAACAATATTCCTTATATTCTATCTACTTTAATTTACCAACATCTTTAAAGTATCTATATCCTTGCTACTCAGAGTTGTTATTTAAAATAAATGAATCATTAACTTTCATTGACAAGTATCTATAAGAATTCCAGTCAAAAATATGACCGGGTGAAATAATTTCAATTGTGTTGAGAACAAGTGACAAGAGAATTTGTTGCTAAGATTATGCTGCTCAATGAAATTTAATGCTAAATGACATTTCTGACTGCCTCAGTAAGTTAAAAATTTGTGTGGTTCTGGCTAGCAAGCTGCAACTGCAAATGTGGCTACACACGGACTGTACAGATCAGGCTTTTACAGTAATACCTAATTAAATCCAGATTATGAAACACGTAGCTCTTAAATAAAAATATGTTTTGGTATGTCCAAATTATATTATATGAGTAGTATACATGAGTATTATGCTCATGAGAACTTTTTTTTGTTATGTGCAAATAGTCCCGAATTCTTGTTATATTTATTTTTTTAAAGGGTGGAAGGTACAAGGTGCCCCTGACTTTTTCTTGTGGTGATATTGCTATTTAGCCTTAATTTAATATCACTATTTACTACTATTTAGGAATTTTATTAACAATGAAAAAATAATTATTTGTTATTTAAACAAATCAAAACCTTAAAATCAATTATTGACCAGCATAGCTATTCACAACCATTCGATTCTTTTACGAATGGGTGATAAAAAACACCGGCCAAGTGCGAGCCGGACTCGCACACCAAAGGTTCCGCACAGCATTAGATCCAAAAAAAAAATTACGTTTCTTGTATGGGGAGCCGCTTTAATTTTTATTATTTGTTGTTATAGCGTCAATAGATATTTCTATTGCCACTCTCAACACATTCTGTCAAAATTTCAGCTGGCTACCTGTGACAGTTCATGAGATACAACCCGCTGACATTCAGACGGACGGACGAACAGCGGAGGCTTAGTAATAGGGTCCCGTTTGGCACCCTTCGGGTACGAAACCCTAAAAATGGTAACTTTTATGGTACAAAATGACAGAATTATCCGTTTTCGATTTGTGAATAGCGTAAATAGGACTCGTTCGATATATTGTTTACAAAGCAAGTTTATTTGAAATAAGAAAAACATAATATTCAATTATTTCGTTAATTACCGTTGGTTTTCTTTTCTTATTACTCACTAAATGTATATTTTATAGTAGCACTTCAGTTATGTTACGAAATATCTACATAATAATAATAATTTATTTCCCACCTAAACATAAATTCTACCATAAAAGTTACCATTTTGTAGTATTCCTCCTAAACGAACCTAACAATCGGTTCTGAATAAGTCTGCAGATCACACGTCACAACAAAAACTATAGACCACTTACCCAGTACGACACGTCGGATTTTTTTTCTTCATAATATTTATAATCCAAGGACTATGGGCAAAAATTGTATGACATGAAAGTGAAGTGATAAACCAACAGAGATGTGGTTTACATTTTTCAAGTATATATGAACATGTAGGTAGGCGATCATTAATTTACAATTTTTTATTATACAAAGGCGTATACAAAATTTGAAAAGAAAGTTTTGAGAAATAACAAAGTTAGTAACAATTTCTGTACAAATTACAGAAACCGTTTAATAATAATCAGTCTTTTATTTGCTATATTTCTACATATTACTTATTTCCAGGATGTAATTTTTTATCGCCAACATAACCGATCGATGACTGGGTGGTTTTTTTTAATGGCAATTTTAAATTATTATTGCAATCATTTTTTTTAACTAAATAAATGTAAAAAATCACGGGTTAGAATTCAATGACGTCATAATAAAAAAATGTTTCCTTACGTGTTTCTGGATCTGGATTAAAAAATATTGTCATTGAGAGTTTTGTTTCGTGGTGTACTCCATCTTGTAGCCCATGAAATATTTATTTTATGTTGTGTTATATTCTGTAGTTTTCTATGAATAAGGATTATATTTCGAGAAAGGACCTACGAAAAGAGGCCTTTAAAAAAAACAAGTTACCATTACCAAGAATTCAAGCTGTCATGGTTATTAAGATTTTTTATTTATATTTGGCAAAAGCTTAAAGACTAAGATAGCAGCAACCATCAAATGTTTAGCTTAATTGACTATTTTGTTATAAAAAGAAATAAGTACCTATAGAATTTTATAATATTTAAACATCACTGCATAGTTATTTACTCATTTATGAATTAATCTTTTTGTAACCATTAATCACATTATATTTTACCAAAATTTTAATAAATCTGTCTAGATATACAATTTAGCAGAGAATCCGGTAGAAAATTAATAATAATATTTTATTTTGTTTAATTAAATATTGTTTCGCAATAAATCGGAGTATCTTTGGATTGGATCTTACGCAACTTCAGTGCTATTATGAGTGTAATAGAATAAGTGTACTGTGCTTTTGTACATTAATAGTTAATGATATGATTTAACAGCAGACTGTTGAGAGTTCATACATTGTATAGTAAAAAATAGAAATCTATTGATTGTTATCATTGTTTAACAAATAATGTTGATTATTATAAATTTATTGTGTATGTTTCCTCAGGTGGATGTGGGTATGAAAATTGTAGACACAGATGTCTATTTTTGACGAAATAAATAGTTAGAATATTTTTGTTACTAAGCAATGTGGGATTGTTTACTGAATGGGTATACATAGACTTAGCTGTAGAGCACTGATCCAATAGACAATGTAAATAACATTTAGAAGAAATTGGAAGGATGTTTGTACAAATTGCAAGACTGTATATACCTAAATGAGATGAAAATACAACATCTATTACGAATAAGTATGTCTCTAAGGAGATTAAACATGCGTTATTAGATTTCATTGCTGCTGAAAAATCGTACACAACATTTCGACCAAAACGAAATCCGGTGAATCTTAGCACTTACAGCTGTCTCTAAGTAAAAAAAGTTGTGATTAATATAAAATAAAACGCCTCCAAAACTTGCTAAGTCGATGGTAGGGAGTTAGGGAGAAAAATTAACCTAGTAAGTAGGTATTTACCGGGCTTTGCTCATACGGAGTAGGATATACTATTGCTGGTTCACACACACATCGTAATTATAATGAAAACAACGTTTTAATCTAATAAATATGGTTAACAAAGAGCTAGCGGTAATTTCTAAGAATTCACGGTACTTACAGTTAAGTGGTTAATATTTTGTTGATGTACCTACTGGTTTTTAGTGTTTAACATTAAACGTAACTCAATACAAATTATGACAAAAGATATAATTATTTTTACATATTTTTACAATATTTGTTTCGGACTTGTTGATTTGAGTATTTTAAACACTTACTAGAACGAAGAATTCGAAATCATTATACATTTCGATCAACACGAAAACACTTTTCTAAACCTACGCCTAGTGCCTCATGTATTTTACTTGCAAATTGGGTGAATTCAATGAGAAATGGCAAATTTGAATTTGCTTACTACTTTCCTTGAGCAATATAAAACCGTCAAAGTGAACTTCCTTATACAAGAAGGGATCATTGTTGTCATCATTCTGGTATTCCTTAAATTTTATTTAATTTATTCAGGGACAACAAAGATTAAAAAAAAGAAGTTTTGACCATATTGATTGCAGCATTTGCAGCCCACGATATTATCCGCATATTAACAAAATAAATAATATGGATATTTTATATTTTGTTATGTGAACAAAAATGTATGGAGCAGCAGGTATTTTTTTTTTGCGTTTTTAATTTTAGTCCCATAGTAAAAGTTCTTCATAATAATGAGCACAATGACCCCTCTTCAGCTTTCCAGTTATTTCAATTACAACTTGTAATTTAAAATCACATAATAGCAACATTAGTAGTTGTCCTTACCCAAACTATTAAGTACAAAAAAAACTTGCTGAATGTATTGTGGTTAAAAAATATATGCAGACAATCTAATTCCACTTGCATTACATTTTATTCTTGTAAATTCTTGTATAAAATTATATGTATAGTAGTTTTATGCTATATTATATTTACTTATATTATACTTCATTTGATGCACCTATTTACATTAGTAACAGATAAATAGTTAATCATTTTTCGGAAAAGATATTATAATTTTTTTAATTACCCAGAAAGTGTCGAAGAGTAACTTTGCACTTGAGTAGATACATAGGTAGGTACCTACTTGTCGTTCGTTTTGTATTTGAATGCCAACTGCTAACATAATACATATAGTTCATTGAGAGCTACTACCTACACAAAAGGTTGCAATTATATAACTTATTCCTTATGGGCTAGATTATTCTAAAGTTTGCAGCGTAAAACATAGTTATTCATTTGACCTATTTTTGTCCATTGCTTACCTTTATAATATCACAATACGTATAATCCCATGGCGGCAAAAATGCCGAAGAGTTTACTTATAGGTCTTTTAATTATCTAGAATACAATAGGTACTATTATTAAATTAACCAGATTTTATAGAGGTCGAATCTTATATTGCTTAGCACATGTATGATCGCAAAGCGTTAATTTTAACTAGAATAAAAAAAAATCCCATAAACTAATTTTGAAAGTCCCAAGGTAGGTACTAAACCAAAGCAATGGATAGATAGATCAAGAAAATAAATGTTTTTGGGATCACGAGACTGTTTCGCGATTAGGATACCGTAGCTGTAGGTATCATAAGGTGCTTCCATAGTCCATAGATAGTGTGACCGTTGCAAAAACTGTGACGAAAACAAATTGTTGTAATGTTAATTTAGGTTTGATAAACTTGAGTTTATTAATCATTCTAACATTAACATTTTGCTAAAATTGAATTTAATCAGCGTATAACGTTCGCCTTCCCTCCTGTCTGTGAGGCTGTTATCTGTGGCTATATTCCAGATGGGCCCAATGCTGGTTCATCATGTTTTCGTTTTTTTTTTGTTCTTAAACATGCATGGGCGTAGGTACCCAGGGGGGGGATTTTGTATGCCTAAGTACTGTTGTCGATAAAAGTCACGTTATGACTTCCTTTACAATTGCATTATATTATTATGCATTAATTTTAGAAAAAAACCGCGCTGCGCGGGTTTTCATGTCGTAGGTACCTATTATGAATAACCGACTTTAAAAAGGAGGACGTTCTATGTATGTTCGGCTGTTTTTTTTTTGTTACTAATAATATGATCAATGATATTTTCGTCAATTGTAGACCGAATTTAATTTGTTTTTTTTTTATGGAAATCGAAATATCGATGACCATTGTAAATGGTTTTTTTTTAAAGTCAGTTAAAAATACCTGAACGCAGCAGCAATATCAAACTATGTAAAACATGATTGTGGGGTGGGGAAATTTCTGATTTGCCCCCCCTGGGCCGAAAGCTGGGTACGCCCATGTAGATGCATGATTCCTTACGATGTTTTCCTTTCAGCTGCCAGTGAACATTTCGGATTTCAATATTAATTTCCAGTATTTCATTACTAACAAGATAATAGACTCAAAGAACAGGCTGTTAAGTTTATTAAAAAAGATTTGTTAGCAGTACCAGGCACCTCAGGATTTTATGTTGTTGTTGTTAAATATACCAAAAAATATCACGTTACTATGAGGTAGGTATTCTGCTAAATTCAAATTTAAGTACTTTGGCAAGTTAAAATATGATGTACCTACTTCTATGTATCTACTACTTTAATTTGAATGAAATCCTGAAAATATAAATATGATTAAAACAAATCAAGTAGGGAATAATAATAGCACTCGTGTATCTGATATTGTTACTTCCCACTAAACTCACAAAGAAAGTGTTACGACTAGTACCCGTGGTAAATTTGTTATCGTCTCCGTACCTAACCGAAACGGTAAAACGAGAGTTTGACTAGGTATGTAAACGTTGAATTTTTTTTTAAATAAACCATAGTACGACCACATGAATAATAAAAAACCTTATTTAATCATGTGGTACACGGTACGTACGCGGTACGACCATCGTATAAAAGTCATCCCCTTCCTCGAAGCATTGAAAATTGTAATATCTTTCCGAAATGATAGTGTTTTATTTATTACGTTTAGAAATAATATTCCGAAAATATTGTCGATAGGTAACTATAGGTATCGGTATTGTTTTCTTGTGTATGTGTTTGCTTGACTTATTTATTTTATTAACTTATTTGGTTTGGGCATTTGTTGTTTGGTTTTAATTTAAATGCATGTCGATTGTTGGTGTATATTAAGCATTGTTAATTTGTGTTATGTCGAATACAAGAAATTACATTTTAATGAATATTTTTCGGAGACACGACAATCCCAATGAGTCAATTTTCATCTAAAATGTTGCATAGTTATTATTTGCACAATATATTTGTAAATAACTGTTTGTATAATTTTCCTAAATGATAAACAAAGAAACCTATATTGTCATACACGAATTTCCCTGTTTATTTAATTGCGATCAAAGTAAAAATTAATTGAAATTGGCACCTCAGATTAACACGTTTTGCACCGACTGCTTCTGATTTTGACCCTTAGATACCTCTTACATAAATGATTATTTTGTAGAGCAATATAATAATAATAATGATGATTTTTTTTTCACAATAATAATTACTTACCTACTTGATCACCTAAATTGTCCAAATGCAATTTGCACATGAACGTAGATCATTCATAATTATAATCGTATAACTTAATATCTGTTTTCGTGCGTGCACATTTATTTGTAATTGCTTTTGTATGTACCTACGCCAAAAAGTCGATATGTCACTCGGTTTTTCTAAATGTCAATTAATAAATTGAACTAATCATAAAAATCATCAATATTTACTACTCTCGAAGTTCATATAATCTTATTGAATGGCTATTTCATGAAATCATGACATGATTGGATTATTCTAACATAAGGACTTGTATGGCGGATTCTAATGATTATAATTCTAAAAACCCATATTTATTATGGTCGCAATCATATTTTTATCAAGATAACACTGACCTGCAAATTGCAAAAAAAGAAATTTTTAATTTTGTGGGCGACCTTACCGCATAATGGTAAATTTGAAAACATCTTCTATTCTTTAAAAACGTTAATTTCATTTTGGCAGAAAAATAATATTCATCACGATATTATCCTAATACTGATCTACAAGTAGCAAAAAGAAAGAAAATTTTAAGAACAATGGCCAATCTAACGTGCTTGGACTTGTCTTCTTGCTTGAAAGTCAAAATTACAAATGAATAATGAAGAACCTTTGTTTAGTTTTGCGAAAAGGGACGCTACGAAAAAGAAATAAATAATACTTTCCTTAATTAAAAGTAAGAATTCATGTTTTTAATTTATGCTATAATTATCATGCTTTATTAAAACTATTTAACAGGTAACATGAAATGCTGATAATGGCTTTATCTTTTTAAACAATTATCCTGAGTTTATACGGTTGCCTGCGATTTAATTTCGGTTTAGAAATAAAATTTACTAAGACTAGAAAAAGTATAGAAAGAGCGAATTTTGTTATCCTAGGAACGTAATAACAAATTCGCTCAAGGATAAGATTTAATTAATATCTTGCGTTCTGATAAGGAAAAGTTGCATTTTTAAGACGATTATCTATTATTTCCACTGCTTTAAAAAAAAAGATATCCAATGATTACACATTAGTACTTATTTTGGTGATAATCTCATCTGGCTAACAAGTTCTATTTTTCTAGTCCAGAATGGCCATTGTTCTTTAGCGGGCTACCGAGCACTTTCACCTTATTGATACTAGATAATTACTTACTGCTTTTTGGCTGTTTACAAACTGCAATAACTACCTACCTAGGATCCTTATCTATCATTTTCCTGCATTTTCGTACAAACAATCGTCCGCAATTGATAATTGGAATCATTCTGTGCAATATATTTGGGTACTTAAATTCTACAATATGTTAGTGTAGGCGCGGTTATTTTTAATCTAAAATGAAATCATGATAGGTGCGTTAGACAATAAGTAACAGAAACAAGGGTGTAGCCAACGTGAAAGAAGTGCAATCTTACAGTTTAACAATAATGGTGTGCCGTGTAGTAGACCCTAATGTCAAAACGTAACAATGATACCTACTTAATTAATACAAATGTTAAATGCCGTTAATTTGCCCAATAACGCGATGATAACTAACGGGCATTAAATCTTACTGTTATCCCAGCATACCAACAATACAGCAGGGGGAATTTAATTTCATTGTGAAATGTATAACTTGGAAACACAGTTTCCCAAAGCTTTGCCCTACAAGTTTCACCATTCAAGTCATACAAAATATTTCTGCTTTAAGATATATGTAAGTAATAGATAACAACACCAAGTAAAAAAACCGTACTTTCCTACTTTATTTAATAATATTTAAAAGTAGGTACCTACTTTATTCTGTATTGATGGGATAAACATTTACAATAATTGAAACTGTACTGATTGTGAAATTATTATACCTATATATAAACAATAAAACGCTAGAAATCAACGTTTATCAATAACCAGCAAGGGACTAATATTATAAGTTCATATTTTTGAGGTGCTTCGCGTCATGGCTCTTGCAAGATACATGTGCGAGAATTTAAGATTATATGTATGCGAATTGATTGCAAAGAAATTCCTTGTAAAGTAGCATAATTGTCTATTTATTATAATGAGTGTTCCGGTGTTGGAGATAATGTGAGTAATTATTTATTTGTAGTATCGTTGTGTGACGACGGGATTTGCGTGGTTTTGTTGGCGCCCTATGTGATGTATCAAGGTTGAACCTGTCCATAATATAATCATAATTATTCTCACTAAGCATAACTTAATAAAGAATTCAATTTTATTGTTAAACAGATATATATTGTCAAGTGATGTTCAGTTTGCTATAAGTAAGTACCTATAGATAACAAAATACCCACACCTAATCGGAATTTAAAACTTTAATCTTTTTTTCCTAATTATTATAATTAAATAGTAAAAATAAAAACGAAATCTAGTAGGTACCTAATGGCGGTTTTAGAGTACCGACTTATTAAATTGCGAAAATACCTATTGATATAAAATAGAAAAGGATTTTGGAAAATACATAGCTAAGTACGTACTAAGGGTCAATTTCGAACGAAAATTATCGCAAAAATAATGTGACAAATTGTCAAGCGCATGTAGAATGCTGTGATTCGTTGAATGAATTATCAACAGTCAATCGTAGCGGTTTTCGCACGCTTTAAAAATTAGTCACATACATTTTGCGATCATTTTCGTTTCAGAAACTGGCTGTAAGCCACCAGCCCTCGGTCAACACCGGCGCAGCTTGTAGAGGGCATCCATCCACCCACTATTATCATCGCTCTGAAATTTTTCATTATTCCAGAACACCAGAGGCTGCAAAGCTTGGGCAGTAAGCCCAAGTCGGCTGGCAGCCTCTATTCGCTGACCACGTTTTAACGCGGGGAAATGTCGATAGTCTTTCACAAGCGAGCAGACATAATTAAAGCAGTTTAATCGGAACCCTAATTGCGTAACACGCCATCAATCAATCACAATCTGTTTCATTTTGGCAGTTCAACAACATTCATTGCGTTGTTTACGTTGTTGAGCAGAGACAAATTTTCCGAACATACCTAATTATGAAGGATTAGCAATATCCTTCAAAAATGATTCACATTGTGATTGATCGTGTGTTACGTAATTAGGGTGCGGGGCCAATCATGTAAACTTTCGGTTTTACATGACAACTAAATTGGTAGTTCATCGTTCCGGCTCATTCAATTTAGTAAAGTGTCGCCAATTCGCCATCGACGCCATCGTACTCAATTTATGTAGGTAGATGAACCGTGAGTCCTATATGGTCGGACGCGCCCGTTATTATTTTTAAACTTTTTATTTTTTATTACATATCTACCTACGTATAACAGAAAACAAAAAGGCTTTAATAAAATACCTGTAACATATTAAGTCCTCAGTCGCACTATTCGTAACTGGGTGTGGCTCTAAACGTTATTTTTAAACGCCTTCAGCCATCACGCTGAACCAGCAATTTAAATAAAACATTATTTACAATATATACCTACATATTAATTACCAGATGTAATTTGATATCAAACATAGCTATTTACGCACTTGTAATTTTATTTTAATGATGAACATGCACATCCTTGTTATTTGCTGCTCCGTGATATTAAAATTCTACTAATGCTAGACAGATTCGATGTTATTAAATATAAGCTGTACATTATAATTTGAGTGTGAAAAACCTATTGACATGAAATAAAATTTATTTAGCGTTGCAATTTTGTTTTTTTTACTGCCCAAAAAAGGAGTGTAAAATGTTCTTTTGTATTTTTTTTTAGGAGTGTTCTTATATGTTAGGGTTGGTTGCCATCCCCAAATTTTGAAAACCAGGCCTGTGTCCCAGCAGTGGGAAAATTAATAAATTCATACTTAGCTACTAGAAGTATATTAAATGCAGAAATAACCTATCAGTATTTCTGAAATAGATATATGTTACATTTCAGCAAAGGGGTTCCGACATTTTTGTATGGGACCTGGCATACCTAACCGTCCGCCATTTGGAAAAAAACTGGTTTTGGCGGCCAGTGATGAAACAAGTGTCAATCGATAGAGTAAGTGATTGCAAACAAAAAATATTTAGTGATGAATATCGTAAGTGATATACTTCCTGAGATATTTAAAAAAAATATTACTGTTTTATTTTTTTTCTCATGTTTTAACTCAAATATCTCAGGAAGTATATCACTTACGATATTCATCACTAAATATTTTTTGTTTGCAATCACTTACTCTATCGATTGACACTTGTTTCATCACTGGCCGCCAAAACCAGTTTTTTTCATAATGGCGGTCGGTATAGGTATACCAACGAAGTCGGATGTTCTTTGAAAAAAAAAGTAGTGCAATACAATCAGATAGCCAAATATAGTTTTTTCTAGATTTAAAGAAGACTGAATATAGCTTTTAAGTATCTATAAGTTTATTAAAGAAGATGCCACCTAACCCATCAAAAAAATATTAGTTGATTGTGATACTTTAATAATAATAATAAAAGACGTTAACTTTTGAATTTGTCGATGACGTCACGCTATTTTTAAACTTCTGCTTCCTGAAATTATTTGCAGCGAATGCAGCGCCACTGGAATCCATGTCATTTTTTGAAACCTCCATATCAATCAATTTTGATTTTATTGCATCAGTGGTAATCTTCATTCCAGAATGCTCTATGGCCATAATCATGGGTGAAAATTTTTCTGGCAAACCTGCTACCAATAATGAACCAACCCATTCTTCGGTGATTGTAAATCCTGTGCCTTTTAATCTCTGAGCCGTTTCGACTACTTGCGTGACGTATGAAGTCATGGAATCGCAATTTGAGTCCACTTTGGTTCTGCTTAGCTCTGAATCGTCTAAGCACACTGCTGGAGGATTCAGGTCTAGGCTATCGGTTGAGGAGAGGTGGTCAGGTCATATCTCACCTCCTCTACATGGATGACTTGAAACTCTTTGCCCCCAACAAATTGCGGCTGATGCGGAGCTACTGAAGGTAACGGAAACATTCAGTAGCGCCATCAGGATGGAATTTGGTGTGGACAAATGTGCAGTCATGCATGTAAAGCGAGGGGAGATTATGGAATCCGAGGGAACTCAACTCTCGGATTCCATACACCTTAGATCCTTCTCCTCATCCGAAAGCTATAAGTATTTGGGTATGTCGGAAGCGTTAGGCATCAACGTTGCTGACATGAAGCAATCGTTGAAGGAGCGCTTCTTTGGGCGCCTGAAGAAGGTGTTAACTAGTCTTCTTTCAGGCGGAAACAAGGTGCGCGCCTTCAACGGTTGGGTCATGCCGGTCCTGATGTACTCTTTCGGCATACTCAAATGGACTCAGACCGAACTCGACGCCCTGGACAGGAGGGTCCGTACACTCCTGACCGCAAACCGGATGCATCACACACGTTCATCGGTGATGAGACTGTACATCCCGCGGAAGTGCGGGGGTCGAGGGTTTTTAAATGCGAAGACCCTCCACAACCGCGAGGTGTGCAGCCTCAGAGAATATTTCTTAAAAGCCGAAGTGGGTATGCACCGTGATGTGGTCGCAGTGGACAAGGGACTCACCCCGCTCTCCATGGCTAAAGAGAACTGGCGCAAACCTGTGGTACTTACTACAGATGACCGCAAGGAGGTATGGCAAAGCAAGGAGCTTCACGGGCGCTTCTATCGGGCTCTTCATGAGTCTGGCGTAGATTTCTTAGCGTTCGTATCCTGGCTACGTTTCGGTGACCTTTTGGGGGAAACTTTAACTGAAGGTTTCGTCTGTGCAATTATGGACGAAGTTATCTTGACGAATAACTACCGGAGACATATTATGAAGGACGGTACGGTTGACGTGTGTCGGGCATGCCATCGTCCGGGTGAGTCCATCAGACATATTATCTCCGGTTGTTCGCGTCTAGCTAACGGCGAGTATTTGCACAGGCATAACCAAGTGGCTAGGATTATTCACCAGCAACTTGCTTTGAAATATAAACTTGTGGACGCTGAGGTACCGTATTACAAGTATGTGCCCGACCCAGTTCTCGAAAATGACCATGTCACGCTGTACTGGGATCGGTCTATCATTACTGACAGGACTATTGTTGCCAATAAGCCTGATATAGTGGTGATAGACCGATTAGCGCACCGCGCAATGATAGTCGATGTTACCATTCCGCATGACGGGAACCTCGTGAAAGCTGAGAAAGAGAAACAAATAAAATATCTCGACTTAGCACACGAGGTTGTCGACATGTGGAATGTAAGCTCGGCTATCATTGTGCCGATTGTCGTAACGGCCAATGGCCTGATGGCCGAAAGCCTCGATCAAAATCTCTCGAGGCTCTCGTTAGGCGGTTGGATCAAGGGCCTGATTCAGAAGGCAGTACTCCTCGACACGGCTCGCATTGTGAGGAGGTTCCTGTCTCTGCAGCCCTAACCACCGGTAGCTTGGACCCTGCTCCCGACACCGGCGGAACACTTATTTTTTTTTATTTTTAAATGTTTTTTATATCCTTTTTTTTTAAGAAATATTTAAAAATGTATTAACCGCTTAGACCGGGGTCCCAGGAAAGGCCTTGCGGCCTTGCTTTCTGTAAAGGTCCGAAACGGGAGAGCTTTAGAAACGGTATAGGCTAAATTACGCGGAGAGTAGGACGCGAGACTGTATAATTTGCTACATGAGAAATTGGTTGAATACTCACATGTTAGTACGATACTTCACCTATAACACTGGTCCTAGACGTTCACTAGACTGGGACGAACGATAGATTTAGCTTGAGGGCTAGACACAACCTCGAACTCGATACAATAACTGCGACCAGGTAGAACAGCGATACGACAACGGATTTGGGTATATATATACAATGTGTTTGGTCTCGGACTGTACAAACTTCAAGGGAAGGTAGTTTGCTCTATTTTATCAGTAAAATTATTCAACATGGGCAAGCGCGGATCCACCGTTGTGGGCACGATGGGCATGCCCACAACCCTAATAGACTTGTGACGTCACCAAAATGTGAGAAACTAGAATCTCAATCCAGAGATCGACCCTCCTACCTCCGTACTCTAATACATGTGATGATTTATTCCCTTGATGTCGAGTCCCGCCACGTCGAGTCGCCGCCACGTCTACTCTGAAAACTCCCCGCTTTTATTACCGCCACGTCGAATCGTTGAAAAAGTCTATTTTGTTACCGCCACGTCTACTAACCATTTTTATTTGTACAGTCGTAAAAAAAATACTCATAGTGAAACTTCCCATAAAAATTACTAGGCTTGCATGAGTTTAAGATAGTAAGTACCTATTGCAATCATTAGACGTGTACAATTTCTGAGCAGTACCTAACCTAAGAAAAAGTACTAGGCTTGCATGAATTCCTGATAGTATTTAATCATTATAGGATTTGGATGAGGCAGACAGATAGTTTATAACCACATAATGATTGAATACTATCGTGAATTCATGCATGCCTAGTACTTTTTGTTAGGTTACTGTTCAGAAATTGTGCACAACGTATATAATGATTGAAATACTATCGTGAATTCATGCAAGCCTAGTACTTTTTCGTCTATGGATAAGGAACAAAACATCATATATGTAGGATCCTATCTATTTATTCCAAGTAACCAACTATGAGTATTTTATTACGACTGTTCAAATCAAAAAAGTTAGTAGACGTGGCGGTAATAAAATAGTCTTTTTAAACGATTCGACGTGGCGGGAATAAAAGCGGGGAGTTTTCAGAGTAGACGTGGCGGCGACTCGACGTGGCGGGACTCGACATCAAGGGAATAAATCCATGTGATAATTGTAATCTATTTCGCAGAGGTGTACTTTATAATCTACAAAAAGAATAGTATGTCTGTATTTTATCGAGTCTGATTTTGTATTGAATGAATTCCTGCAACTTCAGCATTCTCTGAGAGAGTCTAATGCAAAATTTTCGAGCTCGCTCTTTTGCATCCTTTATTCTCTTAATTCTCAAACTATTCTGTTTAAGCAGGGGCGGATCCAGGATTTCATTTTGGGGGGGGCCATTCTGACAAGGTTCGGAGCTAGAGTTAAAATCACAAAAACAAAAAAAATAACAAAAAAAGACGTTTTCTGCATTTTTTTAAGCTATTGCATAGCTTCCATCGCGGGCCTTGAGCGTGGAGACCTAATCCAGAAATTTCGTAACGAAAATACTACCTAAGAAACGAGTGTTTTGTATTGAAAATTATGTTTAACTGCTTGACAACAAAGTTCAAATTTACTTAAACGAATGATACGAGAGTGTTGTATTGAAAATTATGTTTAACTGCTTGACAACAAAGTTCAAATTTACTTAAACGAATGATACGAGAGTGTTGTATTGAAAATTATGTTTAACTGTTTGACAATAAAGTTCAAATTTACTTAGACGAATGATCCTTGACTATTAATAGTTAAATTAAAACCTTTTTATTAGTTTGATGTTCCCGGCCATTACGTTGTGTCAAGTTTTAAAAACTATAAATGTGAATAACAGTTCCTGTCAATGTCATCATTGCTATTTCTTGTATTCGGGTTAATATTTTACAATTGCGTAAGTTGATAAAAAATGCTATGCAATAGCTTCGCCGGGGCAGTCCCCGAGTGCCACACGTCTTTTTTAATTCAACCCAAGAGTTTTAGAGGGTTACTTGCTAGTGCTCCTAAGTATGTCCATGATTCTTATATCTTTGTATACACCTCAGGGCCATAGCCAGGAATTCATTTCGTGCTGTCAATTTAGCTTAGCTTAAAAAATTTTAGCACCCCGCCTGGAATAGATTAGACTCTCAGACAATGCTGAAGTTGCTGGAAGTCATTCAAAACAAAGTCATAGTCGATCGTATTTTTACTGCTTTTGTAGATTTTAAAGTACACTTATCTTTGACCATTCATACAGAAATATAAGTAACGAACGGTAATACACACATATTTATCGACTTATCAAATCCATGCAGAAAATTGAGATAATTAAGAGAATTATGAATGTAAGAGCGAGCGAAGCGAGCTCGAAAATTTTAGCACCCCGCCTGGAATACGTTAGACGGTTAGACTCTCTCAGAGAATACTTAAGTCAATCAAAACAAAGTCATAGTCGATAAAAATACCAATATTTAAGCCTACTCTTACTGCTTTTATAGATTATAAAGTATGCCTTTGCGAAATAGATTACAATTATATTATGTGTTAGAGCACGGAGATACCCTAGGCGGGGTTGGTTTGCCCCCCTGCCTACGGCCCTGATACACCTGTTTTAAAGAATATATTTCTGATTCCTGATATACCTACCTATGAGTACCTATGCTGTGTAAAAGTAAGTGCACCTGAATTAAATCGTAAGTATAGAATTCCTCGGTCGTTTGGGGGGGGCCATGGCCCCCATGCCCCCCCCCCCCCTGTATCCGCCAATGTGTTTAAGTTGATAAACCTACTTCTATTTCTGTACGAACGGTCAAAGACAAAGAAAACGTAACTTATTCGAGCGGGATGCAAAAAATTTCGAGCTCGCTTCGCTCGCTCTTGCATCCTATATCCTCCGTAGCAGCCCCACTGGTGGACTAAGGGGGGGCGGCAGGTGCGGTCCGCGGGGCCTACTATGTATTCTAAATATAGGTAAATATAAGGCGCAAAATTTTCTAATGTTCTTCTAGTTCTTTAAGTTTTCGTCATACATGGGACATGGGTATGCCGAAAACTTAAAGAACCATTTAGATTGCCGGGCCTCCGATAATACTATTTTTTATAAATCTACACTCTTTATTTACCCTCTCGAAATCAGAAATACTTTATTTACCCCTTCCCCCCAAATGAATTCCTGGCTACGGCCCTGACGTCACCCTGTCACGGTTTATTGAGGTTGATTGGCTGATGATATTATATCCAATGCCTATAAGTTAATATTTTAAGTGTTATTTTTTATTCCACGCCGCGCGCCGGGGTGTTATTTTTCGGGGTGCCACAAGGGCACCCCGAAAAAATAGGTTAGGTTAGATCTATGACCAACCACGCGCGAGGCGAGTGAGCAGTGCCGCGGCAGTGGCCAGCGAGCACTAAATACACAATGTCTGTGTCAATGTCAATTCTAGCTGGCCATTTCATGAAACACAACCATTTCATGAAATGGTCGAACACTTCATGAAATGATCAATTCTAAGATCTGGCTACGACTTAAACATTGCCGCTAAAACTTCCGCGCCGCTTTTCTTTTTGGTGGCGTGGCGTGGTGCTAACGTTCGCAGTTTGTACTGTTTGTAAACTTAGTAATCCAACTTGAATCGTTTTGATGAAATCGAAAATAATTTCATCAAAATCGGTTCAGTACTTTAGAATTTAAATGTAACACTGTGATGTGCAATCGCAACACGCATTTACTTTTGTAATTGTTGTGAGCGAACAAACTAACATTTTACAGGTTTATTAATTTACTAGTGTTCCCCCCACGGCTTTGACTACGTGGAACTATTACTCGTAAATACACTGTAAAAAAAATCATTAGCGAGTTCGTACTCCGACTCGCACTTTGCCAATTTTCGGGTGGCTGTGCCCACAACCTTTTTTGAGGGCTGGATCCGCGCCTGACATGGGGGGTCGGAACCCAACCCCCCCTGAATGGCAGCCATTTTTGTATTTTGATCGCATTTTATGAAGCGTGCATACTAAAAGTACTTTAACTTTGGAATTTAATGTCCAATTTTCGTAAAATAAAAACTTTTAATAAGTGAAAAGTGTTAACAATGGGAAAAATTACTCAAATATTGAGAATAAATGCTGCATCATATTGAAATAAATGCTAAAAGATCAATTTCACGTTAAACATATCATTGTTTTTTAGTTTATCAAGGTTATTACAAAATTCACCTCCGGGAACTTTCTTTTTTTATCTACTCGTCTAATAGATGTTTAGTTTACCTAAATAATGATACCAAAAACTCGATTCTATAACAATTGGTTTAAGAGATATTGGTGTTGGAACATAGGCTTGCGTAGGTAGTGAGTTCATAACGATTTGGTTTTTCTGTAGACTTTTACAATGATGATCAATGATAAACAAAGAATAAGTACTATTTATCTGCCTAGCGTTTTCCCAACTATGTTGGGATTGGCTTTCAGTCTAACAGGATGCAGCTGAATACCAGTATTTTACATTAAAATGATGAACAAAGCACAAGTACTATCTATCTGCCTAGCCTTTTCCCAACTATGTTGGGGTCGGCTTCCAGTCTAACCAGATGCAGCAGCTGAATACCAGTATTTTACATTAACTATTATTTCATATTTACAAACGTAGAAAATTTGCCACACCTCCACACCATTTTGAAGGCACACGGTAGCTCGGATCAGCCATAATTTCTTCTGCAGCAACGCGAATACGCCGAGCAGCTCTTCTCAGGTGTTGACTGGCTTCATCCATCTCCAAAGACCAACCGCACCCTAAAGAGCCACCGCGTTTACCAGACTTAACGCTACTGGACTATCTTTGCGGTTGGATGAAGCAAAAAGTTCATTTTGAGCCAGGTCAACACCAGAAAAGAGCTGCTGGGCATTTTCGCGTTGCTGCAGCAGAAATTATGGCTGAGCCGAGCTACCGCGTACCTTCAAAATGGTGGGGGGAGGCAAATTTTCTATTTTTGTAAATATTAAATAATAGTTAATACTTGTTCCTTGTTTATCATTGATCATCACTGTAAATGTCTACAGAAAAACCAAATCGTTATGAACTCACTGCCTACGCAAGCCTATGTTCCAACACCAATATCTCTTAAACCAATTGTCATAGAATCGAGTTTTTGGTATCATTATTTAGGTAAACTAAACATCTATTAGACGAGTAGATAAAAAAAGAAAGTGCTCGGGGGTGAATTTTGTAATAACCTTGATAAACTAAAAAAACAATGATAATTTTAACGTGAAATTGATCTTTTATTTTATTATGATACAGCATTTATTCTCAATATTTGAGTTATTTATCCCATTGTTAACACTTTTCACTTATTAAAAGTTTTTATTTTACGAAAATTGGACATTAAATTCCAAAGTTAAAGTACTTTTAGTATGCACGCTTCATAAAATGCGATCAAAATACAGAAATGGCTGCCATTCAGGGGGGGTTGGGTTCCGACCCCCCCTGTAGAATATTTTTATTGATAAAATAGAGCAAACTACCTTCCCTTAAAGTTTGTACAGTTGGAGACCAAACAGACTGTATAACTGAAGCGTTTGGAAACTCGCGACTCAAAGCAGAGAAAAAAAATATTTTATTCACATGTCGTTTTTCTAGCGCGACTCACAATTGAATGACTCAAGTAAAAAAAAAATTGTTTTTCTTCGAACGATATAGAATTCAAAATTTGAAAATGTGCTCAATTCAAAATTTTTAAAAGAAATAATAGTTTAAGAAACTTTTCCAACTACAAAAGAGGCTTGAACGGCAGCGCAATGCTGCACTACCTACCTACCCTATCTACCTACCTACCTATCCTACCTATCCTAAGAACCTTCTTCTTACTATAACACACAAAACAAAAAAAAAATTTGCGAAATTGGTCCAGCCGTTCACGCGTGATGCCGTGATCAAGGAAATAGGGATTCTATTTTATAATAGATTAGAACAAAGACTTTTTCGTTTCTGGGTGGTAGGCTCGTTGGAAACAGAAAAAAAAATAAAAAAATACGATATCCCCTAGAGGATAAAATGCTATTTTATCTCCGCTCTACCTACAATGACGGATTTTTTGAGCAAGAGGAGTGAAAAATTAGTTTTGAATAATATTTTTGCACGACTCGTAATGCGAAGCATTAGAGTGTGCTCTACGATCGAAATTTTTTTTTTGCCCCATTTCTGTACCTGTTTTTATTGTTACACTCCTGCTAGTACACAGAACCTACTTAATTTATATACCATTGTTTATATGATTAAATGGAGATTAATACTGTACTTTTTAACAATTGATTTAGTTCAGCAGAAATGCAGCAGAAAAAGCTTCAAAATAGTTGAAAAAAAAATCCTGTCCGTCAATTTATGAACCCTGAAAACATTGTAGCTTGCGATAAAATCAATTAATTGAGCCAATTTTTTTTTATACGTTCGTTTCAGCCATAGAAGGAACCCTATTGAAAATGGCTGTTCTATTCAAAGAAGTTTAATTATAATTAATATAATACTAACTAAAATATAATATCTTTAACTAAATATTTCCAACCTTTGACTTGACGTACGTAAGTTGCCTAGCAACCGCCAAGTAAATATCTTTGTAAATAGTCTTTGACATTACGACTTCATGAAAAGTGATAAATTGTTCACTTTTGTAAGAAACTATTGTGAGAGAGCCGATTGCAAAAACACCTACCAAAGATAAATAGGCTAAATGTAGATCGTTAACCAACACTTAAACACGTAAAAAAAATGAGGTCTGCCAGAGCCGGATCCTGCCGGGTCATAGAAACAATCGATATTTTTGACGAAATTTTTTTTTCACTTCTCTTGCTCAAAAAATTCGTCATTGTAGCGTACCAGAGCGAAGATAAAATAGCATTTCATCCTCTAGGGGCTAAAGTATTTTTTTTTTAATTTTTGTCTGTTTCCAACGAGCCTACCACCCAAAAACGAAAAAAACTTTGTTCTTATTTATATACAATAAAAAAGAACGGCTGGACCAATTTCGCTAATTATTTTTTTGTTGTGTTTGTTATAGTAAGGAGAAGGTTCTTAGGATAGGTAGGAGACGTAGGAGAGGTAGGAGAGGTAGGAGAGGTAGGAGAGGTAGGAGAGGTAGGATAGGTAGGATAGGTAGGATAGGTAGGATAGGTAAGATAGGTAAGGTAGGTATGTATTAGGTAGGTAGTAGGTAGGTGCGTCGTAGATAAGTACTTAGTTCTACCCGTGCGAAGCCAGGGCGGGCAGCTAGTGTAGAATAATCATGAATAAGGACTCGATTTATTACTGTTTAACAAAAAAAAAAACTTTTTTTTTTTTTAAGCGGCATTCTCTTCGGTAGAATGCGTGCATTACGTTGCGGCTACAGAGGAAATAAAAAAAAAGACTGGTGCGATATATTTCTAATTTTTCTCCAATAAATTGCATTGGTGACCGTAATATGATTTACAACAGTGAAAATGTCATCATCTAGTGAGAATGGAGACCCTAATTTGCAGATGGATGAGAAAGGAAAAGAAATAATTTTTAATAAATAATTATTATTCTATTTACTGTTTTATTTTCTCGCAATCGTAGTGAAAAGTAGAGTGTAACACACGGCGCTAAAACCCATTATACCTCGGTTTCTGTTTACTACTTTTACTACCTCGTTATAATGGGTCATTTTAGCTCCTCCACAATCTACTATAGTGAAAATTACCTCATAAGATACCCGAATTAAAGTGCTGGCAACAGTTTACCACTGATTAATTATGTAAAAAGGTAGTCGACGAGGTAGGTCTAGGGTGTCCCCTAAACCTACCTCATCGACTACCTGGATGGATCCTACGCCAAATAATAACCAAGATGCCCCTGATAATGGATCAAAAGGTCTGCCAGGTCTAAGCTTGCCGGAACTTTGTGTTCAAAGCATTTGAAGATGGTAGAGAGCATAATTTCACCTGAAGTCAAAATAACATTTGTATCTAAATTTATACTTTATAAATATTAACTGCTTTTTTACCCGACTACGGCAAAGCCAAAAGGAAGGGTTGTGATTTTAGCAGTTAATGTATGTATGTATGTATGAATATATGTTTGCTTTTACGTGTGTTCCAGCGTAGCGCCTAAATTACTGTACCGATTTTGATGAATGAGGTATCAATAGATTCGTAATAATGGTCCGGGTGACATAGGCTATATAAATTCTACCTACATTTATTATGGTGGACACACATAAATTTATAACCTCTAATTGAGATAATCATGACAAGTTTGGTATCAAAAGAAAGGTCTTAACGAGCACATTACAAATATGTATATACAGGTGGATTTTCTGAACCTCACCTCGATTGAAAGTACTCTAAATACTGACGATAGCAAATTTTACTCAAAGGAACAAGCCTTTATTTTAAAAAAACATTTCTGCGTTCAAAGATTTTCAAAAATTCGCTTCCCACTATCGAGAATCGAACCAGCTAAAATCCGAAATGAAATGAAATGAAATGAAATGAAATGAAATGAAATGAAATGAAATGAAATGAAATTGTTTATTCTGTAAATAGGATATCGGAATCACTTTTACACGTCATATTAAAAAAAATGTTTAAAATAAGCTAGATGAGGTCGGCGTTTCCTAACTGACTACTCTGAGAAGAAAGGCCGAAACAAACTCAGAGGTCACAGTCTCTTTTAAAGTCCAGACATAATCTTGGTCAAGCCATATGAGAACCATGTAGATTAGTGTCTGAAATGGTCTTTTGAGGAAAGAACCACACAGATTTGAGTGGACCTGTCCAGTCAGTGCAAGCATTTGTCAGTAATCGTGGAGCTCAACTCAGAACTTAAGGAGCTCAAATCGACGAACAATACCAAAGAAAGGACATTTGGGTAGGCCGCATCAACTACTCAAACTGCCAGACCATCATTAAAACTACCTGAGAAATAAAATTTAAAGAGGAAAAAAAACCCACATAGTCCTCACATTCACAATAATTAAAAATAATTTAATACTTTACAAAGTAATCATGTCATTTTGTTTAAAATTTTAAATAATGTCAATGTGAATATAAATCTGGTTTATTTTGATGTTTATAAGTAATAATTTAAATTTCAAGTATTATGGTTTTATCACAAGGCTTAGCAGAGCGAGCAGCTCAATCCCAAGCTTTTTTATCTTCTAAATAATCTGAAATTTTATAGTACCCTTTTTTACAAAGTTTGGTTTTAATACAGCTTTTAAATCGTTTAATAGGTAAGTTTCGAATGTCAATGGGAAGTTTGTTGTAAAAGCGTATACATTGACCCGAAAAAATAACACCCTGTATTTTTATTGGATCAATCGATAGAGTCAATGGGACCTAGGGCCATCTTCACCTCGTCCTCCCATCTTCTCACTTTGCGGCCTCTGCTCCATTACATCAGTTAGTACTGTAGAGGCTTTATTCCATTTGGTTTGAGATGCAACCTTTGTGTGCGCATGTTAATGGCAGTTGGAGGAAACAAACTTTAAGTTCATAATTAGAATAGGATAAAATAATATAGATAGTCAGCCCCCGGCTGTCACACGGCTGGTTGTAAAATGTATTATAATAATTTGTAGTTCCGATTCTAGAAATAATTATGTTATGCGATGCTAATATGCGTTTAATTTAGCATCATCCCGGTACATGTAAGCCATCAGAGCTTACAGTACCTAACTAACAATTGTCTTTAGATTTTTTTTAAGGGGATATTAGGGGAGATTTTTTTAAGGGGTTATTATTATATTAGGGGGGGAGAGGGCTATGCTTGGAGTTTCCCTACGTGATCGAATCAGAAATGAAGAGATCCGTAGGAGAACCAAGGTAACCGACATAGCTCGAAGAATTGCCAAACTTAAGTGGCAATGGGCAGGGCTCATTGCTCGTAGAACAGATGGGGACGAAAGGTTCTGGAGTGGCGACCGCGTACCGGAAGACGAAGCTTTGGAAGGCCTCCCACAAGATGGACCGATGACCTTGTGAAGGCCGCAGGGGTCCGCTGGATGCGGGAAGCACAAAATCGGTCGAAGTGGCGGTGCTTGGGGGAGGCCTTTTTTCAGCAGTGGACGTCTTTTGGCTGAAATGATGATGATGATGATGAAGGGGATATTATGTCTAGAATCATCCTATGCAACTGTAAGCGAGTTAAGAACTGAAGTTCACACTACAGGAAGGAACGCCCTCGTACCATTTTTTGTATCGTACCGTGAGTTAAAATACGATGTAGTGACAAACATTTAAAAGGGTATGCTGAGATGGTTTGGTCATGTTGAGAGGATGAATGAAAGGCGGCTAACAACATGTATTTACAAGCCAGATGTGACTGGAAACGCCGGGAGGGGACGCCCTAGGAGGACATGATACTGACTTGGTGTTCAGAAAGGACAGGTGCGTAGTACTCGCAACCGGCGAGCGTGTATGACCAGATGTATGAACGTAAACGAGGCAAAAGGAGTATGTAAGGATCACAGATGTAAGGTTCGTCGCAAGTGGCGTTCTGTAGTTTCTGCCTACCCCCATGGGAAGAAGGCGTGAGTTTATGTATGTGTATGTACAGAAAATGGATTAAATACTCGCCAAGAGATCGAAATTATAACATAAACGTAGAATCAAAAATAAATAAAAATCAATCAAAAATCAAAGAACTGTCATAATATGACTGATAAATATCATCGTCCACTGAATCATTAATTATTATGGACACTATAGTGGTGTTGGCTCAGGTTGTACGTTGTTTTATAGAGAATAGTTTTATAGAATTTCGTTTTACATAATTTTTTTCATATACTATCATTTCATAGAATAATCAATACGCAGAATACTTACTTTGAAAAAACTTAAATCATTGATTTTTGTTACAAATACAATTAAAAGTTTAGATATTCGTATCATATAATAACAAATCAAATATTCTTTATTCTCACACTGTTTAGTTAATATAAAACTTATTACCAAGAAAATCTCCAATGCCCAATGCCTAATTTTGATACTGCGACCAATTTTGATGTAGCGCTCGCCGGCCGCTGCCGCGGCACCGCTCGCTTCGCTCGCTCGGCTCGCGCGTAGTTGGTCACAGTTCTAACCTAACCTATATGGTCGGAGTGCCCTAATAGTTATATTACTAGACACTACACTGCACACACACACACTATTGTTAACACCGAACAAACAATATTATTTAAAAAATAATTCTACTGTTTGATAAGTTTGTTAAATAAAAAAATGTGATTAAAAATTCATTGAATTGTTTTTCTGTGAAATAATGTTTCATTCAAGTAAATAGTCGTTGAAACAATAATATTCGAAATAAAAATATAAGGACCGAATATTATATGAAACATTTGTTGCGAAACGAAATTCTATGAAATTTCTGTCTGCGAAACAAGGGGACACCGTTGGCTCACCTTCATACCTCCACCACCAGTCGACGGCTCGAACTCGTTGGTGGGCGTAACTAATATACATACTAATTAGTCTAATTATTTATTTATAAAATTTAGTATTTATTTATCTATTTAAACGTTACGACAACGTAAATAAGAGAGATACAATAAATTTGTCAGTAATAAACCTATTTTTAATTCAGATAAGGAATTCGTTTGCAGTAAACTTTAAATAGCGAGTTCTGATGAATATTGAAAATCGTAGTGTGAACCTCAGTTCTTAACTCGTTTACAGTTGCATAGGATTTTTGGTTTTGATTCTAGACATAATATCCTCTTAAAAAATTCTAAAGACAATTGTTAGTTAGGTACTAACTGATGTAATCTGGTGGACCTTTGAGTAAAAGTGCTTTATCTTGTCTAGTGCTTTATATTTAAAAAGTTTGGATTTTATGGTTTTCCTTTATTTTATTTTTTTATTTATCTTGTTTGTAAGAGAGATTTGATGCTTATGATTGACTCTATCGATTGATCCCATAAAAATACAGGGTGTTATTTTTTCGGATTTTAGCTGGTTCGATTCTCGATAGTGGGAAGCGAATTTTCGAAAATCTTTGAACGCAGAAATGTTTCTTTTTTTTTAAATAAAGGCTTGTTCCTTTGAGTAAAATTTGCTATCGTCAGTATTTAGAGTACTTTCATTTATTTGTTTATTCACAAGGCAACTACAACAGGTAACAATCACAGTATATCACTAGGTTCACGTTATAGGTTTCGACCTGATTATCACCCAAAGTGTAATGTAATCGCACAACACGACTAGCAACAACAACAACAACAATAATAATGATGACAACTACAGTGAAAAATAATAATAAAAAATACAAATAAAAACTCAGTTCACAAAATTACAGCTACAAGGTGTCTGCCCTCCGACACACTTCTACTTAGGCAGGGAATGTGTAGGAGACCAACACGCCCGGTAAAGAACATAAATGACACAGAGTTACATTATTTAAAGAAAACAGTATTTAAAGCGTTACAAGACTAAAAATTAAAAATAAAGAGTACATACATGTCTTTTGAAGGCAGCGGCATGAGAATCGAAGATGTCAATACTGTTATTGTCTTCATTATAAAGTCGACATATTCTAACGATAGGGTTGTAATAGGAGGTGTTATTTGTAAAGACCAGAATTGCAAACGTTTTAGGTGTACGGGTGTTATACCTAGTATTGATGTTTATGAGGGACAGCAGAGCTGGAGAGTCCAGCGTGGAATTTAAGATCTTATGCAGGCTTATTAAGTCTTGCTGTTTGCGACGAGCATGCAAGGGTTCCAAATTAAATTTGACAAGGCGTTCGGAATAGCTTTGTAGCGTTCTAGAGAAGCCGTACCGGTACGAGACCCACTTAACACATTTTCTTTGCACACTCTCAATTCTGTCAGAGTGTACTGCGTAACACGGTGACCAGATTATCGAGCAGTATTCTAATATACCTACTTCTTACTAGGCTTTTATAAAGTAATATAAAGCTTTGAGGTTTTTTAAATCCTTTGGTAGACCTAGATATAAAACCGAGAAGTTTCAATGCTCTATTCGTCATGTTATTGTAATGATCTCTAAAAGATAATTGTTCATCAAACAACACGCCGAGATCCCTGGCTACGTGCTTTCGTTCTAACGATTGTCACTCGAGTTTGTAAGTGTTCTTTATACGTTTTTTCGTAAAACTTATAACAAAGCATTTATTTATGTTTAATTTCATTCGATTGAGGGTACTCCAGTCAGAAATGATATTTAAATCGTTCTGAAGGGATTCACTGTCGGATGTGTTTTTTATCGACGTAAAAACCTTCAGATCGTCGGCATACAATAGACAGGGACATGCCAATTTTGTCACGAGATCATTAATAAAAATTATAAAAAATAGGGGCCCTAAATGCGATCCCTGTGGAATGCCTGACGTAACAATAATCGGTAACGACAAGTATCCTCTGACAGAAACGAGTTGGCTTCTGTTTTTTATGTAAGACTGTATCCACCGGAACAGGGAACCATGTATACCATACGATTTCAGCTTCAAAAGCAATACTTCATGGTTAACTTTATCAAACGCTTTCTGAAAGTCTGTATAGACTGAGTCTATCTGACCGCCCTTCGCGAAAGCAGAACACAGATAGTTTTTGTACTCGAGCAGGTTTGTGAGTGTTGATTTACTTCGAACAAATCCATGCTGGGATTGGGAAAGATACGGTTTAAAATGAGAATAAAAATGCTGATACAAAGACGCTTCAAAAAGTTTTGCCATACCAGATAATATACTTATGGGTCTGTAGTTTGCGCAATCTGACTTGTCACCATCTTTATAAATGGGCACAACGTGCGCCTTTTTCCAGAACTTTGGGAACGTACCCAGTTTCAGCGATCGATTAAACAAGTAATACAGTGGCAATGATAGCTCTTCAGCACACAGGCACGTATCCAGACTTTTGGTTCGGGGGGGGACAAACATTGAAACAACCATGTGAACTGTGTGAAAATCGCTGTAATCACTGTACTATAATTTTCACTGTACTATACTATAATTATATAAGTATTTTTCTGTTTCCGCTGGCAGCCATTACGTCTAGTACCATATCAGGATCTGGCGCCAAAGCGGAATGAATAGACAATAGAGCGAGACCAGTAAGCCTCTCGCCCGCCATTCTATTCCTTAGGAAGGATTTTATTCTCTTTAGGCATGAAAATGACCGCTCCACAGATGCCGTTGAAACCGGAAGGGTGGCCAGAATATGTATTAGCCTGTTAATGGTAGGAAAGAAAACTTTGTCACACGTGTCTAAAATTTCCATAATTTCGACTGGTTTCTTATCTGTGTTTTTCCACTTGGCACACCACATACTGTACTCTGCTTTTATTAGTGATTCTCCAACACTTTCTTCCCAATAAATTTTCATATTTTCTAATTCACTTATTTTCCTCTCGTCCACATTTTTCGGAAGAATAATTTCTAAAGAAGAAAGCAGCTCTCTTTGATTCGCAAATCTATCATTCATGCCAGATATCAAATCGTCCAAGCACGGTATAAAAATAGTTCTTCTGAAGTATTCTTCAGCAGTATCGCTGGGAGGGTTGCTTCGTGCAGTTTGGTGGGCAGTAACTCGAGGACGCTGAATTTCTATTTGCAAGACATCTTCCGCTATTTTGCAGCATGCGTTATATATTTCTGAGAATACCGGGTTAACATCGTCACGTATCTCTTTTAGTTTTCCGATAATGTCATCGGAAAATTTCATAGCAGAAGCCAGGTCGTGTGTAGGGTTCTGCAAATATGCTGACAGTGGGAGAGTATAACTGAAAAATCTTTCACAGGTTTTTAGAGAAATCAAGAAACTACTCTTTTCCATCGCAGCTATGAGTGTAGAGGCAGTTTGGGCGACAGTTCTGTTTGTGTAGGATAGTTCACACAAACAGAACTGTCGCCACAGTTCACAATAGGTTCGAGTAACTCACCAAATACATTTATAGAGTCGTGACGTTCTATAAATGGAAAACGTTCACACATGCCGACCAGTCTTTTTTTCTTACTTTCTGGTGTGAGCTTTTCCACATTTTCCTTGAACTGTTTCCCGGCCATTGCATTGTTGCGAAGTAAATTGCAGACTTCCTTCACAACGCCTACTGAATTTCTCACCTCGGGAACTGAAAGAGCTTTTGAAAGAACTAGGTTCAGACGATGTGCTGAGCAATGTACGTATGTGGCCTTAGGAAATTCTTTTCTGATTCTCGTCTGCACACCACTGATGTGTCCTCCCATGGTAGCAGCTCCGTCATACCCCTGACCAACTAGTTTATCGAGATTCAAACCAATCTCATGACATTTCTTTAAAATTTCTGCACTTATATTTTCGGCACTTAGGTCGTGTATTTCAATGAAACTGAGAAAGTCCTCCCTCAAAATACCTTTATAAACGTATCTCGCACATAAAGACAATTGCTCAGTTCCACTCACATCTAAAGTTTCATCGCCAAGAATCGCGAAACACTCTGAACTATTTATTTGTGTCACAACTTTTTTCTGAATTATCTTTCCGCAAGTATCTATTATTTCATTTTGAATAATAGGGCTAAAATACGTTGCATTTTTAGGGGTTGTAATGATATGATCTTTCAGGATATTATCATAGCTTGCTCGGTATCGTAGCAGAGCCCTGAATTTTCCATCTTTACTAAGTGGCTTTTCTAAAGTCAATGGTCCACTGTCTTTGTCTCCACGAAGCGGCAACTCTTGCTCTCCACAGAAGATGATAGTTGCGATTATAGGTTTTAGTGCTGTTCTATTTCTTTCCTTTTCTTTGAGCCTTTGATCATTAAGCAGCGATGCAACGTCTATAGCTGCTGAATCCATTACGCGTAAGAAATTTTCTGCGCATAACTTAGAAAACTGGTGATATTTAGCAGCAGAATGTTCGCGAAATCTCTCTGTTGCATCTTTCCAATTATCAAATGGTTTGCTGACAAAACTTCCAAGTGTTTGGTGGGAACCTTTTCCAGCGGTGCCTGATGAAAAGACAACGCAATATTTGCAGAACACACCATTCCTCCTCGGCGAATATGTTAACCATTCCCATGATCCCATCCATTCTCTTCGAAATCTAAGTTTCCTCTTTCCAAAGCTACTAGCCGGAAATGAAAATGACGCATCTGGGACAAACGGCTGTGTAATAATATTTTTTTTCTGTTCATCTGTGAGTACAAGAGGAGGATACTGTGTGTTATATATGGCATTAGAAACCACGCCGATATCAGGAAAAGTTTCACTTATAATCATTGTATCTAAACTGCACGTTTTTGAAGTTGAACATTCTCCTTCATCTCTACATCTTCCAGCCGGTTCGGCTGAAATCACATTTTTTTCTGTAAATTTTGACGAAGTTGTTTCTAGTTGTCTACTATCAACAGCAGAAGCCATGCTTGGAGTAGTTTTTTCCTCGCTAGTAGTAACAATTTTTTTTGCCACTGGCTTGAAAAAGTTGTCAATTCTCTTCATTTTAGCAGCAGCAATTTATATACGTTCAAACAAGCACAAATCAAGAAGCACTCACATTTCACACATTACTTTACTTTATTTAAGTAATCTGTGATGGATAGGGCGAACGGTCCAACAAATTATGACGTCTGCAGGTCCAAAATTGTCCAACACTATCTCACGTACGTAACGGACTGGCGATTCTATGTCCTCCTATATCCAATGAAAACAGTGGTTTTGAAGTTTTTTTCCTTTATTTCACGGCACGGGCAAAGTATCAGGTGAACCAAGTCGGAAGGAATTTACTCTACTCTCTATGAAACTGAAACCAATATCAAAATAAACTGGTCTATTGCACATACTGTCACTATTGCAGAGGTATTTCACTTTTCTTCTCGCTCGTCGCTCTCGATTCTCACTTGAATCGCTCTCGAAATAAACTGACATGCAGGTTCCCGGACTCCCGCCCCCGCCGTATTTATACTACATTTTCGTATTCTGGAACACTGTGGAATATTGCGCCATCTACTACCTGGTAGCAGAAAGTTATGGAAGCTTCTCGATATTTCGCTACTCAACGCGACGATCTTTCTACTATTAGTTTTTCTACTCGACGATAGATGTCGTTCATTACTGTTTTCGTTCTCGGTTTCTCTCTAAATAGGTTAGATGGCACTACTAGTAACGTCGCTTACATAATCAGATCAAGATCTATCTATTTTTATTTTACCTACTTATTGAAAGAACACGCAAGCGAATAAATAAACAGATGGCTTAAAACGTTTTTTTTTTTCAGTCAGATTTCGGGGGGGGATAAATCCCAACTATCCCCCCCTCTGTATACGTGCCTGCAGCACACTTGACCAGGAAACGAGAAGGTATTCCGTCCGGACCAGCGCATTTATTATGATCCAGTTGTTTCAATGCCCGCAAAACATAATCGTGTTCATCATAAATCTTCGATAAACAAGAGTTGCGAGACACCTGCGCAAGTGTCGCCACTAAGGGGAGATCCAGACGTATCCTCAAAAACTGAACTAATCTGTCCCTGGCATGTGGGGTATCATTGTCTAGAGCTCATCAAGTAGAAAATAAATATAATTTTTATTTGTTTTTATCTTCAAAAATGATGAATTATGGGGCCGTAGAAGTTGTCTGTTTTAGACCACTTTTGTACGAGCTCTATCTCAACAACTAAACAAATTAGGAATTTGAAACTTGTGTGTATCATGTACCATATACTGAGTAAAGTGGTCTAAAACAGACAACTTCTACGGCCCCATAGGCCGTAGAAGTTGTCTGTTTTAGACCACTTTTGTACGAGCTCTATCTCAACAACTAAACAAATTAGGAATTTGAAACTTGTGTGTATCATGTACCATATACTGTTTATAATCAACAAATACTAAAAACGTCGATTAATAACGTATTTTATATAATATGGGCGATTTACTGCAACTTAAAAATAATATTTTGTATTTCATGCTAATATTATGCGATATAAATTCCACAGATAACTATTTACTAGTCGGAGTAATGACATGGAATTAGTAAGTACCTACTATCATGGCAGCATATACTATTTCGATCATTTAAATTTCAATCATCCAAAAAGGTCTACAAAATAAGCTCTCTTCAAAAGATTTTAAAACCGGCCAGTATTTTTTGAGTTTAAGAACTTTATCGACTTTTTTCAAAGTATCCCTAGACGGTGTTGATGTGTGGTGTACTCGTACCTCATGTTAAAACTACACTCCAATAGACAATAATATTCAGTAACATTGAAATGAATGGTGGTACATACAGGGTAGTATTCAGTTACCTTAAACCGTTGTGGATACAATTTCATATTGAGAAAACTTATTTGTGTAAAAATATTCAGCCACGGCGGCCAATCTCAATGGAGACTAGCCTTCGGCGTGGGAGATATTATAGTGCACAAGTGTATGCGCAGACACGAGTGCACTCTCTCTTCCCTCACTCTCATAGTCCGATGGGATGTGTAAAAATAATTTTTATTTTCGCTTGAGTTTAGATTTCGATATTTTTTTTTGTTGGTACATTGGCGTGTGCTAGCTGTCATTATGGCAAATATATTTTATTTAATGTTTCGTGTTGAGTAATGTAAAATATTTGCATACTATTGTATAGAATCAAGTTTTTTTTCGTAACTGAACAGACAGCTGCGCTGCTGGCGAGTTTGTTGCGCCACTTCTTCTTTCCAGCAAAAGCACTAGGAAGTGGTGAAGGGCGGGCGTTTTTGGGGGACTGTCTTATGTAATTTTGACGTTCGAAAAGTGCTGATTCTCAGCCTAGTTTGAATAAATGACTTTTGAATTTGAATTATGACTATCAAAAATAACGTAATACCTGTATTGACGGAATGTTGTAATTAAAATTTGGCGTACTACTTACATTCTATTTTGTACAATATAGTCTAATGTAGCAAGAGAAATCCTTTTATTTATAAGTAACTAGCTTACCCGGCCCGGCTTCGCACGGTTAGCACTAAGTACTTATCTACGGCGCACCTACCTTTCCTAATTACATATTTCTACCTAATTACCTACCCTACCTACCTACCCTAACTGCTACCTAACCTAACCTACCTACCCTACATATCTACCTGCTTACCTACCACATATACCTATTTCAATCAATCAATCTTCCTAGCCTTTTTCCCAACTATCTTGGGGTCGGCTTCCAGTCTTACCGGTTGCAGCTGAATACCAGTATTTTACATGGAGCGACTGCCTATCTGACCTCCACAACCCAGTTACTGTTACAACACATATACCTATTTATACCTACTAATACTATGTTAGTAGCAAATAAATAACTTTGAATTTAGTTAATGCATGTTACTAAAATAAATGAAATAAACTTCTACACCTATAATAATTTAACACAACAACATTTTTTCATTAAAATTAGACAATTTCTTTACAAATCTTTATGTTTTTTTATATCGCCTCTGTTGTTACCTTTATACTTTCGTATTACAAAAATAGTGTTAAATCTTGTACGACATGGTATGGAACCCTTCGTGTGCGAGTCCGACTCGCACTTGACCGATTTTTTGTTATTGACGAACTTCCAAATTGACTTGACATTATCAGATAAACAGTCCTCTGTGGATGTTATAAACTTGCACCTACTACGCAACAGTGAGAAAGTGTCATAATCACGGGGGTTTTTATATTTTTTGAAACGTCTGTGATATTTATTTTTCTCATTGAGACATTTTTTAAGAGCTTGTGAGTACCAGAAAGGCTGTGCAGAGTCACCCAATTTGGTAGTGGGAGTATGCTTGCTAATTATAGAGTTGAGAGCCATGTATAACTCATCCACTGCCCGGTCGATATCACTTGACAGTAGGTAATAGGGTAGCCCAGTCAACCTCTGTGATAGCCACCTATACCTTCGCATAATCACACTTGTGGAAATTAAGCCGTTCAATGTTATTGGGTTTCATTTGTATAGTGGGAATGCTGACTTTTATGTGTATACTTAAAGGTGGGTGATGATCATCAACCCGACTGAGTGGCTCATCGTTTAACATTACTTGGATACTATCGGAGGTACAAAGGACAAGGTCTAAAAATCTGGAGTTTTTGTTAGGTATATGATTAAACTGTGACAAATTACAAAGGGCCAATAAATCCAGCAAGAGAGAAGACTTACAATCAGGGGCCGCAACAGCATACGTCAATTTGCTGCATGATGGCGTGGGTGTCTATAACAAACCGGGTCTCAATCGAGGTGAGGTGCAAAAAATCCACCTTGTATATCTGTTACCGGCCAAACCCGATTTCAGGACAAACTAGTTTAGCCTAGGCTAAACTAGTTCTTCCTATACGCGATAGGATTAACTAGTATAGCCTAGGCTAAACTAGTTTGTCCTAAGCCCGATAGGATAAACCAGTTTCGGCTAGGACAAACTAGTTGATCCTGATATAAATACGCACACTCTAGGATAAACTGGTATGGCCTAGTCTAAACATTCTAATATATGTATTTAGAAAGTCAAAATAAATAGATAAACTGAATAAAATACTCCGTAATTGGAAAAATAATCATTTTTATTAAACTATAATAATTCGTCGTTAAAAGTTATAGTTAATTTGGTAATACGAACAATCATACTATAACAAATAATAAGTTTTTTTAAAAGAAGCAATTATTATTTAAATTGTTACTAATTTAAAACCATAATGATTCGTCACTACAAGTTATGAATAATAATTGGCAATACAAACAATCATACTATAACAAATAATACTGTTTTTTAATAGAAGCAATAATCATATTATGTCAATTATTAAAATTGTTATTTATTTTTACATGGGTTGCTTTGGTGGCACTTAGAATTGCAGAGTATCATTGCCTTCTTGCACTGGCATCTGTTTGTGGAACAGTTTTTGTTGCAGCTGCATCTCACAAAACCTTGACCTGATCCAACTGAATGTTTCGTAGCTGCAGCCCGTAACGATATTTCAGAGTCTTGGTTTACATCTGCTATTTCTAAAAAAGTTTGACTGCAAATGCCGAATTCTGATCTGAAAAAAAAAAAATTAGCTACTTTAGAATATCATTAATGCTCCAGAAAGATAGATAAGTAATTAAGTGAGAAAAAATTAAACCTGCAATATAGTTTCTGTTAAGTTCGCGTTATGTGCCTTTTGCAACTTTCTGAACTATTACTGTCTTTAACTATATACAAAACTTTACCTATTCTTTTAAGTATGACGCCCTTACACCATGTATAACTTGCTTTATTAACAAACTTCTTGTATAAAACAACATCGTTTTTTTCAAAATATTTTGTTTTCTTTTTCCCTTGTTGCTTAGTTTGCATACACTGTTGATTTTTTACAACGTTAGATACAGATGATGACAAGGGTGCCGATGACTTTGGATCCATCAGATCCAATCGCGACCTCAACTTGTGCCCAAATACCAATTGCGCAGGGGACAACCCAGTAGCAGAGTGAACTGAATTACGATAATCCATAAGATATTTGAGTAATTTCAACGATGTTTCTTTCGCGCTATGAGACGACATAATACAAGACTTTATTCCCTTTTTAATTACCTTAACAAAACTCTCGGCCTGGCCGTTACTAGGTGGGTGATAGACCGGTGACGTCATATGTGAAATCCCGTTTGCCGCGCAAAACAGTTCAAATTCCCGCGAACAAAAAGCTGTGCCATTATCACTTACTATCGTTTTCGGGACTCCGAACCTCGACATAAAATCACACAATTTCCCAATCACTGCGGTCGAAGAAGTAGCCGTGTTCATGTTGTAAGCTTCTACCCATTTGGTATGTGCATCTACCGCTACCAAATAAACGCAACCTTTAATCGGACCTAGGAAGTCTATGTGTATTCTGTAGAAGGGATAAGGTGGAAGTTCCCAGTGAGCCGGCGGCGCGCGCGGCGGCGAGGGGCGCAACTGAATACACACATCGCAAGAACCTATCATTGTTTCTATAGCCTGGTCAATTCCCGGGAACCAAAATCTTGATCGCGCTTCGGCCTTAGTTTTTACTATGCCTAAATGGGAAGAATGTAATTCTTTAAGAATAATTTTGTATAAGCTCGAAGGAATAACTACTTTGTGGCCTCTCATGACGCAACCATTCTCATAGGATAATTGTGATCTACATAAGTAGTAAGGTTTTATCCTTATATCGTTTATCTTCGGTGGCCAACCATTCAAAATAAAATCTTTTATTAATCTTAAAACTACGTCACTGCTTGTCTCCTCGCGCAATTTCTCTAATGTCACGGGCATGCTTCCGTCTACAACAAAACAAACATAAGTCGCGCGGTCGTATGATACTGTGCAATCACAACACTTACACTGTTCGGTGCATGCGCACTCATGAACCGCGCGCGGCAAGCTCGCGCGGGAAAAATAATCCGCGCTGTTATCAGCGCTGCGGACATACTCTATTTTATAGTTATAGCTACTTAAGAACAAGGCGTACCGCTGTAACCTGTTTGCTGATATTTCTGGTACGCCCTTATGGGGCCCAAAAATTGCCAATAGGGGCTTGTGATCCGTTCGAAGAATAAACGGTTCCGATCTGCCATACAAATATTGATGAAACCGACGCACGCCGTAAATAATGGCGGTTGCTTCCTTTTGTATCTGAGCATACCGCTTTTCAGCAGAGTTTAAGGTACGCGAAACAAATGAAATAGGGGGGTATTACACTATCATATATCTAGGATCCCATATCTGTGAGTACTAGTTATATGATAATGTAATACAAACATATGAATCAAATCGTCTTTGATCAAAGATTTTTGACATTTGCTGCTAGATTGGATCAAAGAAACAGGTCTTGCCATATTGAATATTATGTATAAAATTTTCACATTTATTTTCATAATATCCTGGTACAAAATCCGTCCATAAAATTATGTGGTTTTGCCTATTCAGTTTTGCTACTGCGATATTCTTAACTGACGGTTTTATTGACGGATAAAAATGAAGTACAACGAAATTTTGGCGAAGTTCACAATATGCTTAGTGGAATTTTAAAATTATTGTTGGCAGCACTGCTGTACTAAAAAAAAGCAAACTACTGAAACTACAGCCAGGCGGCCGGGAGTTCATTGTTTTGGCTTCATTGCTGATCTATTTGTAATATTGTGTGATGAAAGGCTTCAGTATTTTGTTTTAAGAAATGATTGTAACCACATATTATGACAAAAAATTGGATCCTAGATATAGTATAGTGTAATACACAGATATGATCCAAGAGGTCATATATGTAGGATACGAGATAGCATCCTATATATGATCCAAGATATTTGATAGTGTAATACCCGCCATAGGTTTTTCCACACCGTCTGACCCTACTTGTGAGAGGACTGCTCCCAACCCACTTGGGGAGGCGTCTACCGTTAATATTATCGTCGCGTTCGGGTCAAAATGTGCAAGAACCTGTTCCGATGTCATGAACTCTTTTATTGACCTAAAAGCAGAGTCATGAATATCAGTCCATGCCCACTCACAACCCTTTTTTAACAGATCGTACAACGGACTGAGAATAGTTGATGCGTTAGGTACGAAATTCCTGTAATAGTTAATTAGTCCCAAAAACGATTGAAGCTGATTAACATTTGTGGGCACCGGTGCTTCCAACATTGCTTTAATTTTTTCCGGCGCTTTTTTTAGACCTTCTTTAGTGATAATATAACCTAGATAACTGATTTCGTCTTGAAAAAAACTACATTTTCCTTTTTGTAATGTTAACCCTGCTTCTTCCAAGCGCTTTAAAACTAAATTTAGTTTTTGTAAATGCTCCTGCCTATCCTTCCCTGTTATTAAAATATCGTCTAGCAGGCACAACACTCCGTCTATACCGGATAACAAACCCTCGATAGCGCGCTGGAAAATAGACGGCGCGCTCGCTAACCCAAACACTAAACGTGTGAATCTATAAAGCCCGCGGTTTGTATTGATGCAGGTAATGTTTTTTGAGTCATCGTCCAAAACAAATTGATTATACGCCATAGATAAATCGAGTTTGCTAAACTGTTGACCCCCATGGATCTTTGAAAATAGTTCGTTAGTCGTGGGGAGCGGATACTGTTCGACTAGTAACTGTTTATTTATACTAACTGAATAGTCAGCACACAATCTGACTGTCCCGTTTCGCTTTAGAACTGGAACTATCGGTGACGCGTATTCCGAATATTCGACGGATTCCAGAATACCTAAACCGACCAATCTGTCGATTTCTTTATCAACCATTGCACGCAACGCAAACGCTACGGGGCGCGTGTTGTAGGAAGGTAGCAGACTGCGTACCGACCCGTGACCCAATTTAGTGGAATTCAAGGAAATAACAGGAAAATATACGAAGCAGATTCTTGAACACTTTTTTATTAGCAATCAGAACGTATTCCTCTAATTTCACTTCTCTTCAATAACTACGACACAGCAACCAGCCGGCATTCCCCAACCGGTGTACACCACAGACAACTAAACTACTTATTACCACAGACTACAAAAACTCCTTATTTTGATTGACAACTCAACACCCTCCCCTCAATCAAAATTTTCAAAACTTATCTACTACATTTTAACATGACTCAAAATACTTCTAACACATAAAAAATATTCCTCCCTGTAGCAAATAAAAGAACTTAATTTACCATCTTATTTCTAAGATACACAAATGCAGAGATACACAATGGTTTGGTTAACAAATCAGCAATCTGATCAGCAGTCTTAATATACTTTACTTCTACTACCCCTGACTTTATTTTATCCTTCACAAAATGGAACTTAATATCCAAATGTTTAATTCTTTTCAATTGTTGATTGGGACTGCACACTCTGATTGTTGACTGGTTGTCTTCAAATATCAAAATAGAAAAATTAAACTCTTTAATCCTTAACTCAATTAACATATTATTAACCCAACAAGTCTCACTTATACATGAACTCAAAGCAATATATTCACTCTCAGTAGTTGACATAGCCACTGTACATTGTTTCTTTGATGTCCAACTAATTAAGCATCCATATACATAACAACAATATCCACTGGTTGACTTTCTGTCTTCTAGATCCCCACCCCAGTCTGCATCTGCATAACCAATTACTCTATTCTGCTCTAACTTCTTAGAAAAGGTTAATTTTAAATCCAATGTCCCCTTGATATACCTTAAAATTCTTTTTAACATGTCATATAACTGCTGACTTGCACAATTTTGATATCTTGATAAAAATGTTATACTTAAACATAGGTCAGGCCTCGTACACAACATAGAATACATAATACAACCAATGATCTGCCTACATTTATTCTCTATATCGAAGCTCTCTGACTTTTCTCTTTTTAATGTAGTAAAATCAAACTTAGGATCAATAGGTGCACTTACAGGATTACAGTTATACATTCCAAATCTCTTCAAAACTCTTTCCAGATAATGCTTCTGACTCAAGGTTATTATACAATTTTTAACATCCTGTGTTATAGAAATACCCAAATATTCACTCAACAAGCCTAAATCTTTCATATGAAAATTATTTTTAAAACACTCTTTTAACTTATTAATCTCTGTCAAGCATGATCCAGTAATTTGTATATCATCAACATAAATCAAGCAATAAGTTCTCATGTCACCCTCCACCTTATAATATAAACATAAATCTGATTTACATCTCATGTATCCCTGTGAGGTGATTATCTTGTCAAACTTATCATACCAACAAATAGGTGCATTTTTCAGCCCATAAATAGCCTTCTTAAGTTTGCATACATAACCCTTGGGAATACTACAATTTTTAGGTAGACTCATAAAAACCTCACCTTTTATTTCACCATGTAAAAAGGCATTACATACATCTAATTGGTATACAGACCACCCCATATTAACACTTATAGCTAATAAAGTTCTAATAGTGCTCAATTTTACTACTGGTGAATAAATGTCTTCATATATTTCTTGTTTAAAACCTCTAGCCACTAACCGACACTTAAACTTTAAAATTTTCCCTTCATTGTCCCTTTTAATTCTAAATACCCATTTACTATCAATTACTTCACAATTTTGTGGCTTTTCGACTATTGACCAAGTGTCATTATCCTGCAATGCTTTCATTTCTTCATCAATTGCCTCCTGCCAACTTGATGAATGGGGTCCAGCAATGGCCTCTTCATAAGTGGTAGGCTCCTCTAATAAACTAAAATACAAAGTCTCATAATCCTCAAATCGCTTAGGACGTTTACTCAATCTTTTAGGTCTCTTATCACTTTCTACTTGCTTCACTTCAGTTTTGCTGTCTACCCATTCTTCATCATCTCTACTTTCTTCAATCACACACTTTTGAGTATTCTCTTCTCCCCTAGAAACTTCTCTGTCCACACACTGCTGAACATTATCATCTCCCCTATAAGTTTCATTCATCCTAACTTCTTTCACTCTTCTATCAGTCAACTCATACTCACCATTTGACATTACCTCTTGTTCCACTTCCTCATCACAACTTAAGTCCAAGCTCACAACCTTCTCTTTCATTACTTCTTCCTTATGTGGTGCAACCTTAATCTCTCTCTCTATGTGTACTTCATCATCTTCCTCATAGTAAACTCTATATCCTTTTGTCTCCTCTGAGTATCCCATTAGCAAACCACACCTACTTTTCATGTCTAACTTCTTCCTCTTTTCCTTAGGTACATATGCCCACACTTCACTTCCAAAACTTCCTTTAAAAAAATCTATATTGAAAATTTTCCCATGATATACCTCATATGGTGTCTTCCCTTCAATTGGACTTGGTCCAGTCCGATTCAAAATATATACAGCTGTATTAGCTGCCTCTGCCCAGAAGCGTTTTCCTAATTTACTGTCTGCTAACATAGTCCTAGTAGCCTCCATAATGGTCCTGAACTCCCTCTCAGCCCTGCCATTTTGTTGTGGTGTATAGGGCACAGTGACTTGGTGCCTGATACCTAACTCTTTAAATAAATTTGTCATCCTGCTATTAATAAATTCTGTACCATTGTCGCTTCTAAAAACTTTAATAATTTTACCTTCTTGTGTCTGAACTTCTTTTATATAATTTTTAACTTTATCATAAACCTCATCTTTTGTTTTAATAAAATAAGCTTTCCTGTAATTTGACTTATCATCCTTTAGCAATAGAAGGTATGTATGACCTCCCAGAGAGGTTTCCTCTATAGGTCCGCACAGATCCATATGCACTAAATCATGTATATCAGTTGCTCTAGACTCGCTAACTGAAAATGAATCTCTATGTTGTTTACCCTTGATGCAAGAAGTACAAAAAGTGGTATCTTCGTTTTCATTAAATGTGATATTATAGCGTTTTAAGAACGCTTTGATTTGTTTAAAATTCTGATGTGCTAATGCACGATGCCACCAAAATATATCATGTGAGACTTGATTAACAAAACAATTATTGTCATCAATTTTACAGTTGCAACTATAACGATTATACTTGAATAACATTTTATATAAGTTATGAGTTCTAATTGCCATTACTTGAATTTTATTATCTTTAGTAAAAGTAGCATTTTCTGAATTAGAAATTAATTGAAATCCTTTGTCTAAAGTAGTACCTTGTGAAAACAAATTAATTTTTAAGTTTGGAACAAACAATACATTATACAGAGTAACTTTTTGAAAGTATTCACTATTGTATGCAAGTAAACAAATATTACCAATGCCAACGGCTTGCATTATGGATCCATCTCCCATCTTGATATCCTTCTTAGAGGGCAGGTCACTGTATACACAGAATAGGTCTCTTTGCTTGCACATGTGTTGAGATGCACCACTATCCAGGTACCAGTTCATGTTTACTTCAGACTCCACCTCATTTGCAATCAACGCTACACTATCACTCCTACTGTTTTGACTGGATTGCCCGACACCGCTTCTATCTCCTGAATTTCCACCACGATGCTGCTGATGTTGCCTTCTTTCTCCTACTCTCTGCTTGCAGTCCTTCATGAGATGTCCCTTTTTCTTACAGATAAAACATGTTATCTCCCTACATTGATGCTTGTAGTGCCCTGGTTTACCGCAGTTAAAACAATTTACTCTACTTGTTTTGGACACTAGTGCCACGCTTCCTTCACCTTCTTTCTTGTATCTCTCTTCCTCAACCAGCAGTCTAGCCAGCAGATTGTCCATGGTTTGGGCATCTTTTGGTACACTCTCCCATGCAGATTTAAAATATTTATACTGATCAGGCAATGACATAATTACCTTTGTAATAATAAAGTTTGATGGAATCTTCTCACCCATTTCTTCTATTTTTCCTACAATATTATTCATTTTTGTGTTAAACGATGTTATTGTATCAGTATCTTCAAATCTGAGATTATAAAACTGCTCGTTCAATAAATGTAAACTCAACTCGGACTTTCTTTCATACACGGTTTCTAGTTTCTGCCACATTTCACGAGCTGATTTACACTGCATAACATGTCTGACTGCGTTATCCTCCATCCGCGTAACTAATATTTCCTGCGCCTTAGCGTCTTTCACCCGCCATTTTTGCAACTCCTCTTTGTCAGTTATTTTTTCTTCATTTCCCGTTACAATATCATAAAACCCTCTTGACATCAAAATAACTCTTATTTGGAATTTCCATACCGCCCAATTCTTCTCATTTAACTTCTGAAAGTGCTCCACTTTATCTTCGTTCCCCATTATTTTTTCTTGATGCGTGCACTGGCTCCCATAACCTGTTGTAGGAAGGTAGCAGACTGCGTACCGACCCGTGACCCAATTTAGTGGAATTCAAGGAAATAACAGGAAAATATACGAAGCAGATTCTTGAACACTTTTTTATTAGCAATCAGAACGTATTCCTCTAATTTCACTTCTCTTCAATAACTACGACACAGCAACCAGCCGGCATTCCCCAACCGGTGTACACCACAGACAACTAAACTACTTATTACCACAGACTACAAAAACTCCTTATTTTGATTGACAACTCAACAGCGCGCTTTACAATAAACCGGTTTTGCTCCTTCCTTTAAAGATAGTTTTATTTTGTACTTGTTAAATTTTCCCAATTCATCCGAAAATAACTTAGGGTATTGCAGTTGCAATTCAGTAGTTTCACAAAAGTTGACCGGTATTAACTGTAACCGAAACAATGATAAGAAATCTCGACCAAGAATGGGCGGCCCGCCGTCGCGAACCACATACAAGTACATAATATTCGTTCGATCCGCGTAACGTATCGGTAGACGCAACGTACCTAGGCACACAATTTTCCCGCCGTTATACGTTATGAGCTGTTTACATGTACTTGATAATAAGCAAGTTATACATGGTGTAAGGGCGTCATACTTAAAAGAATAGGTAAAGTTTTGTATATAGTTAAAGACAGTAATAGTTCAGAAAGTTGCAAAAGGCACATAAATCAGTTGATGCTTTATAAAGGATTTAAGTAACAATTATGAGGATAATGTACAAAATTCTAAAGTGAACTTACCTGGGTCATCTGGTCCTCCTGCACCGCAACCGTCACAGCCGCACTCGCCGTCGTCGTCGCCTCCATCTGTACGTAATTCACTTTTGAACACATTTTACGCAAGTGGCCCTTTACGTGACACTTTTTACAGACGTAATTTGCGAATCTACAGTCAGACGATTTATGATTCGTATAACCACATACACTACATTTCACCTTCACTACACTACTACCACTTTTCTCTTTATCCGCTATCTTGAACAGCTGCTGGTTTGCTTCAGACACCTGTGCCAGCGCTCCCGCACTGGCCGCGGAGGCAGCGTGGGAACATCGGAGGTTTTCTGCCATCTCCACGACTTTGGCCAGCGTGAGTTCGGCCAGGTCTTTTGTGTACAGCTTCTCCTTCTCTCGTCCTGGCTGCATCCCCATGATGAACTTGTCACGGAGTGCCTCCTCCACGTTGAGAAAGCCGCATTTTTCGGTCAGCCCTCGCAATCTCGCTGCCCATTGAGAATGAGACTCCCCTGCTTGTTGAGACGCCGCGTAGAAAGTGTGACGCTCACCAAAACCGACACATTTGGGGGTAAAATGGTTGTCCAGTAGTAATAAGAGGTCTTCGTAGGGCACGTCTTCAACGGCTTTAGGTAAAACTAAATCCGTTGTTAGTTTGAAGGTACCTTCAGTGAGTGCGCTGAGCAAGATCGCCTTTCGTTTTTCACCCGCGGAATCCGTCTTCTCGTTGAAGCTATTTGCCACGAAATATTGCGCTATACGCCCTTTGTACGTTTTCCATGTTTGTGTGTTATGGTCGAACGTATGAAGAATTCCAAATTGCACAGACCTAGACATTTTCAACACGCGATAGGTAAAATTCTCGTCGCCAGTGTTAAGTTCGCGAGTGCGCGGGAACCGGGGTACACAAGTGAAACACTGGCTAGCTAGCAACGCACTGCTTTATTCATTATTTGTGACTCGAGAGTTGGACTCGCTTACACAGTAGATGGCGCGCGTGCAGCGCGCGCCTAGCACACATTGACACATACATAACAGTTTCTGAAGTACACCATGTTTGGTGCCAACTTTGTAAAAACCTTCGTCATTTTTCTGAAGAATAACTCCAATAATGTTTCTGAGATCACCTTTGCCTTTGTCAACATCTGGAATCGGTATAGTCACATTATCTCCAATGTTGGCAGGTGGATGAGACTTGTCAGAAGTAGCTTTCATTTTCTTCAAAGATAGTATTTTATATTACCTTCACTCCGCGCAATCAGTTTTTTCACGTCCCCAATTTCTAGCACAGCAAATCGATTCAATCTTCTTTGTTGTAATGGTGTCTTTTTTTCAGATTTTTCTGCATCTTCAACTTGTTCAACGAGTTCCAAATATTGCTCTGATGATAACACATTATAATGAGAAGACTTTTTACTTTCACTAAGTAAAATTTCTGTCAAAAACTTTTCCCTCCATTGTTTCTGATCGGCTTGTCGACTTGACGTAGGTTCATTCATATTGAAAAAGAAGAAAACTTTATAATGTAGTGTAATACTTAAACTTTTAATTTAAAACTACAGTTATTAACTAAATACGTAACTAGGCGCGGGACGTTCGGGGCGAATACGTTACGCACGGCGGCACGGCTGGCAGCTAGACGCAAAATGCGTTTAAAACGACACGACGAATGGCGAGCGAGGAGCGGCGCGGGGCGCTCGGGGCATTCCCGCATGTACAAGTCGTGACATGTTTGCTCAAACCTACAGTACGGCCGTTATAAGTTGGCGAGTGTGAAGTTAGCCTCTGCGAATTCTGGCGCTTGAAATATCGTACAAAAATAAAGGTTTAAAAAAAATAAATGCAATTTGCAGTTCTTATTGCTGTTAAAAACAGTTATTGGCATACATTTTTTTAAAACCTTTATTTTCGTACGTTATTTAAAGCGCCAAAATTCGCAGAGCCTGACTTCACACTCACCAACTTATAACGGCCGTACTGTACTTTCGACTCGGCTTAATTTTTATACTGTTTGGACTAGGCCATACCAGTTTATCCTAGAGTGTGCGTATTTATATCAGGATCAACTAGTTTGGCCTAGCCTAAACTGGTTTATCTCGGGCTTAGGACAAACTAGTTTAGCCTAGGCTATACTAGTTAATCCTATCGCGTATAGGAAGAACTAGTTTAGCCTAGGCTAAACTAGTTTGTCCTGAAATCGGGTTTGGCCGGTAACATATCTATATACATAATATATTTGTAATGTGCTCGTTAAGGCCTTTCTTTTGATACCAAACATGTCATGATTATCTCAATTAGAGGTTATACATTTATGTGTAAAGTCCACCATATTAAATTTAGGGAGAATTTATATAGCCTATGTCACCCGGACCATTCTTACGAATCTATTGATACCTCATTCATCAAAATCGGTACAGTAATTTAGAAGCTACGGTGGAACACACGTAAAAGCAAACAAATAATCATACATACATACATAAACTGCTAAAATCACAACCCTTCCTTTTGGCTTTGCCGTAGTCGGGTAAAAAAGCAGTTAATATTTATAAATTCATATAAATTTAGATACAAATGTTATTTTGACTTCAGGTGAAATTATGCTCCGCCTGACGCAGGTCCTCACCGGACACGGTTGTTTCAGGAGGTTCCTGTTTAGAATAAGGCGGGAGGAAACGTCCGGGTGTCACCACTGTGTGGATCGAGGACACGGTGGAGCATACGGTGGAGGTCTGCCCGGCTTGGGCGGGGCACCGCCGCCGCCGTGTCCTCGTGGAGGCGATCGGCGGCAGTGACCTCTCGCGTCCGGCCCTGGTCCAGGCCATGGTGCGGAGCGAGAGGGCATGGCAAGCCGTCACCTCCTTCTGCGAAGCACTAATGCTCGCGAAGCAGGAGGCAGAGCGCGCTAGGGAGTGGCAAAGGCCGCGCCCTAGCAGCCCTAGCCGCCGCCACCGTAGGAGACGCCCCGGGCGTCGGGAATTGGTAGCCGATAAGGACCAGGTCCTGGTCGACGGCGCGTTGTGTTCCACGCGCGCCTCAAAGAGACGTCAGCAAAACTGACGGGGTCCACTAGGACAGATGCCTGCCGGGGTTGCGGGTAGTCCCAAGGGGAAACCGTGGCCCCTGGCAAGGCAAGGAAAGGAACACGGGTGGGTTTTAGGCAGTAAGAGTCTGACACGCCCTTCCGCTCCACCCAGAGCGGGAGAAGTCATCAAAAAAAAAAAAAGGCGAAATTATGCTCTCTACCATCTTCAAATGCTTTGAACACAAAGTTCCGGCAAGCTTAGACCTGGCAGACCTTTTGATCCATTATCAGGGGCATCTTGGTTATTATTTGGTGTACGATCCATCCAGGTAGTCGAGAAGGTAGGTTTAGGGTGTCGGAAGGGGTATATTTTAGGGGTCTGCCAAAGTGCCAAGTACTTCCGGCCTAAAAAGTTTTTTTTTACATAATTAAGAAAACTTTTTTTTACATAATTAATCATAGGTAAACTGTTGCCAGCACTTTAATTCGGGTATCTTTTGAGGTAGTTTTATATAAATATCGATTATTTCTATGGGCAGGATCGGCTCTGGCAGACCTCATTTTTTTTACGTGTTTAAGTGTTGGTTAACGATCTACATTTAGCCTAGGTAGGTGTTTTTGCAATCGGCTCTCGCACTATATGTTTTGAATTTCTTTTTCCTTTATGAATGAGTGTTATGTATGAGGCGTGCACTTTTGGATTTTCCAAACTATTTTTATTTTTACAATTCTGCTTCCATAATCCATATAGATATAACTTTTAGTTTTGAACGTACACCGTCAAACAGAGGCGTAATCACTAATCACCATACTACGTTTGTATGGAAGAATTACCGACTAGCGAAATAGTATGCTTATAGCTTAGCGTATGTTGTAAATAACGATGAAGGAAAACATCGTAAGGAAACCGGCATGTCTTAGAACCAAAAATTCGAAGACATGCGACATCCACTGCGGTACCCGCACTGGGCCCGCGAGTGGTAGATTACAGCCCACTCCCTCTCATAGAGAGGAGGCCTGTGTCCCAGTAGTGGAATCATTAATAAGCTGATTATGATTATGATGATGACCCATAGAAATATAAATAACTTCTTTACCTATGGTAGTACCTTAGAAGTATACAGAACTAACTGATTATTAGGCACCTGCCTCATGAAACTCCTCATAAAAGCTGTCCACCCCGGATCCTCATAGCTTAGCAGGCTGTCCTCATAAAAGACAATTTATCTAGGTATCCTACCTACATAAATTATCTTTTCGCTAGTCCGTCATTCTTCCATATCTTACAAACGTAGTATGGTGATTACTCGTCCGTTTGATGGTGTATGTACGTTCAAAAGTTAAAATCATATCATAATCTAAACCTATAGGGAAGCAGAATTTGAAAAAAAAATTGGTTTGGGAGTTATGAGCGTCAAAACTTTCACATATTTCAACAGCAATGGCACGTAAAATTTTATCGGAGAGGCAACTGGATGGCGATTGGTACCTAATCTGGGTCTTGAAGTGATACCGAACCCCCCCGTACCGTGCGAATGGACCCCAAATTGGGACAAAACATAAAAATTTTTGGAGAGGCAACCGGATTAAAATGCGGCAGCTTTGAAGTTTATACCCTATTTAGGTATATAAGTAGTAAACATTTTTTGCCATCCGAAACACGTGAGCCGTTTACGCACTCGCGAATTTAGAAAAAAAAAAGAAGAAAGTTGTGCGGCAACCGCTCCATTATTGGTGAGCCTATTTATTGGTAAACTGGTTGCTACACACAGTGCCGGCGGCATGGCCGCCGAGACTGCCCGCCGGCCTTGCCGCTGGCCATGCCGCACAAAGCCGCAGAAAGAAACGCAAAGAAAATGAAGGAGCAGAAGCCGGAGGCACGTGGCACGCGGCAAAAGCCGGCGGCCGTGCCGCCGGCACTGTGTGTAGAAGCTATTAGACGTTATTTCAATTTTATTATAACGATGTTTGAGGTGGCGAAAATGGGGGTGAACCTTATCAAAACCGGATGGTATTGATACACACAATTCCTTGCACTTATTAGAGCTTAACTTTCAAATGCGATGGGAAGTTCAAAACCCACATCAAACGTGTCCTTATCAAGAAAGCTTATTATAAAATTAAAGACTACGTTGAAGACAAAGAAGTTTGGCAATAATTCCCTCTGCACATGTGGCTTCCCTGGTACCTCATTAACGGCAACAAATTACCATGTTTATATTTTAGTTTTATTTACATTCTTCCTTGACTTAATCATAATTTTATTTGACATTACGTATATATACCTACTTTTTAATTTTCAACTCTTTATTTGTGGCTTTTGTGGACATGCATGTTAATTATTCAGATTTGTTACAGTTCTGTTGTAATAGGTAGCAATTATGTCATTTCGTTTAAAATAGTTTTTATTTTTATTAATTTATTCATCTTTTATATAGATTCTTTTCTATTTTGTGAATGTGAGAACGCTGTAGGCTTAGTGGACTGTAGTCTTGTTGACCATCTTCTATTTTGTTAAGTACATACTTGGTACTTGTTGAAAGACCTACACTGTCCTCGCATATTCTAACACTGTATTTTTTTTATTTTTTTTGTTGTAAAAATTGTAAAACCCAATTATTTTTAAAAGAGTAACCGTGGAGTTTCTTGCCGGCTCTTCTCCATAGGAAACGACCAATTGGGACCGACCGTGCGTAGCTTCTGACGTTTCATAAGTGCCCATGTAGGTTTATGTGAAATAAAATATTTTGAATTGAATTTGAATTTGAAATGCCATCCGATTTAAACTATTTTTACTATTTTTTTTCAATTTTTGTTTAAAAATTGTTTCTCAGAAACTGCCCAGCAGGATCGGATGGCATTTTTTTTACAAGATAAAGTTGTACCAATAAATTTTAATAAGCTCACCAATTTTGGAGGGGTCCGTGGCTTACGCCCCCAGTGGTCGAGGCACCTGTGGGCTGTGGCCGACTCCCCCGATTCTATATCTTTTGTTTTTTGTGCTTTTTCACTTACATGAAATGAAAAAAGTGTTTCACCCTAATAATTAACTATTTTTCCTTGCTAAACAAAAGTTATCTACCAAATAGCAGAGAGAATAGATCGCCACTTAACCTTATCATTACACACCTTTTCCCCCATTAAAAGCATATTTAATTTTTTTCATGTTTTATAGGTAACATACTTTTTTTAAACAAGCTTATAATGAACTAAAAAGGAATAAATAAAACTTACGTAAACATAGGACTAAAATATTTTCTTTCACTTTAAGATATAAGCCTCGCTAAGCGGTTAATTATTTTTATTCTTAAAAAATTTCAAACATTAAAACATTTTGTGTCTGACAGTACATTTGATCAAAAATTGCTTTGAATGAAATAGATCGAATCGGGGGAGTCGGCCACAGGTGCCTCGACCACTGGGGGCGTAAGCCACGGACCCTTTTGGAGCGGCTGCCTCATAACTTTTTTTTTTTTTCAAAATTCGTGCTTGCGAAAACGGCCCGCGTGTTTCGGATGGCAAAAAGTTTTTACTATATAAATATAAATAGGGTATAAACTTCAAAGCTACCGCATTTTCATCCGGTTGCCTCTCAAAAAAAAATATGTTTTGCCCACCCCCTCCCCCCCTCCCCATATCTCCGCTCCCGCCCATTTGGTGTCCATTCGGACGGTACGGGGGGGTTCGATATCACTTCAAGACCCAGATTACCACTCGCCATCCGGTTACCTCTCCGATAAAATACGTGCCATTGCCTTGAATATAATTTGACTCGTGTAAACTCGTGTTTGGGCGTAAATAAATAACTTAGAATATGGCAAAATAGTAACCGTACTTTTACCAATCAAATTATTCTACATGGGGGGTCGGAACCCAACCCCCTGAATGGCAGCCATTTTTGTAATTGTTTTAGGTTTTATGAAGCGTGCATACTAAAAGTACTTTAACTTTGGAATTTAATGTCCAATTATCTTAAAAAAAAAAAAAATATAAGTGGAAAGTATTAACAATGGATTAAATAACTCAAATACTGACAGTAAATGCTGCATCATATTGAAATAAATGCTAAAATATCACACTAAAATCTACTATCACATTAAAATTAACATTGTTTTTTTTAGTTTATCAACGTTATTACAAAATTCACCCCCGGGAACTATCTTTTTTTATCTAATCGTCTAATAGATGTTTAGTTTACCTAAATAATGATACGAAAAACTCGATTCTATGACAATTGGTTTAAGAGATATTGGTGTTGAAACATAGGCTTGCGTAGGCAGTGAGTTCATAACGATTTGGTTTTTCTGTAGACATTTACAGTGATGATCAATGATAAACAAAGAACAAGTATTAACTATTATTTAATATTTACAAAAGTAGAAAATTTCCCCCCCCCCCACCATTAACACCACAAACGGCGAAGGTCCGTAACATCCAAGGTTAAAATCTTGATAGATTTTAACCTTGGATTTAACCAGGGATGTTACGGACCTTCGCCGTTTCCAACATACTCTCGAAAAACATTTCTGGGGCAGGCGGATAAAAAATAAAAATAAAATAGATAAATAAATAAAGGCAGTGTATAGTGCCACCAGTGGCACTCTATCCCTATCGGATAAAGTGCCACTACAGGCACCCTAGTAACACCGCCTCGGCCCGGCCAAAGTGCCGCAAGCATTGGATTGTCATTGTCACTAAGTCACGTCACTTGGTATTTTGTTTGATTGTCGAGGTTAGATCGCTGTAAAACACCACATTCCCAAAACAAAACATTACATTCTCTTGTGCCTAAACGGACCCTGGCACTTCGCCGGCCGCTACCGCGGCACCGCTCGCTACGCTCGCCCGGCTCGTGCGTTGTGTGGTCACAGTTCTAACCTAACCTAACCTAAATAACAAGTGTCAGTGACAATGCAACGCTCACGGCACCCTAGCCGGGCCGAGGCAGCGACACTAGAGTGCCACAAGAATACTCGCGGCGCTCTATACACTTCGATAAATAAATGACCAACGAGTTCGAACCGTCGACTGTACCCGCAGGACTAAAATATAGTGTAGGTATGTACCTACTTTACTCTGTGTTCAGAACAATTATGACAGCAGTGTAATATCCACAGGTATTATCACGGTATTATCTATGATGGACACAATGGATGACAGACAGCTAATCAAAATTGATAATGTAAGTACAGCCGTTCTAATAAAATTATAGTATTGTTAAACAGACCTTCACAGTAACCATGGATCCTCAGAGAAAAACTGTAGCTGGTCCAATGGCTCCTTCAAGTCTGAAGACAGCGCGCAAAACTTTTGCAATAACAAATACTTACATCAGAAGTCCAAAAAAGGAAATAATCAGCGTACACACCAGCACTCCTTCTGCAGAATCTCGAACTTTTGATCAAGAACAGAATCAAATTTATCAAGGAGACGTAAATATCCTTTCAATCATGTAAGTAATTAGATTTATACAGGGCCGCAGGAATGCATTTCGGAGGGGGGGGGGAATAACATAGGATGCAAAATAGCGAGCGAAGCGAGCTCGAAAATTTAGGTTAGACTCCCTTAGAGAATGCTGAACTACTCGTAGCTTAACCTGATGGATCGACCAGTGCGGCTTGTTATTACTTAGCCACGAGCTCCTCGCTGCTCCTCGCCATGTAGGGTACCAAATGAAAGGGCTTGACAAGCACATTACAAATATGTATATTATATTGTCTAAGTAAATAAATATGTTTAAATTGTTAAAAACATGCAAAACTGAGTATGCAACGTACGGCGCGGCTGTAAAATTAATACCTATCCTATTATACAATTAAACTTAACAAAAAAAATTTAAGCAGCTCTGCAAATACTTTATCACGAAATTATAACCCCAAAATAATTTAAATAAAAAGTAAGTTTAAAAAACTAAAACCCGACTACTCAAAAATCACGCTCTTAAAAGTATGTATGAAACAAGAAAATATTTCGTACAGAAATCTAGACATAGGTACAAAAATGGTCAAGGTAAAGCCGTCGTCACATGCCATTATTTTGTAGCCGACAAGCATGCGACTACGGCTTTACCTTGACTTTTGTACCTATGTCTAGATTTCTGTCCAAAATATTTTCTTGTTTCATACTTTTAAGAGCGTGATTTTTGAGTAGTCGGGTTTTAGTTTTTAAACTTATCGTAACAAAGTTCAACTAATCTACATTGTTGATCATAATCTGGCTCTTTGTAATATTCAGGGAATCCATACAGTACGTTTTCTGCATACGTGGGCCCCGGGCCCCCAATAATACATTTTTTTATAAATCTATACTCTTTATTTACCCTCTCGAAATCAGAAATACTTTATTTCTCCTAAAAAAAAATCTCAACCCAAATCCCCCCGAAATGAATTCCTGGCTACGGCCCTTTTTTTTTTTTTTTTTTTTTGGGTTGGAAATCATCCAATGACTTCTCCCGCTCTGGGCGGAGCGGAAGGGCGTGTCAGACTTTTACTGACTAAAACCCACCCGTGTTCCTTCCCTTGCCATGCCAGGGGCCACGGTTTCCCCTTGGGACTACCCGCAACCCCGGCAGGCATCGGCCCTAACGGACCCCGTCAGTTTTGCTGAGATCTCTTTGAGGCGCGCGTGGAACACGACGCGCCGTCGACCCGGGCCTGGTCCTTATCGGACGGCGAGCTGCCCTCTGCTCTCCGTCCGCAGGCCCGCGCCTACGGTGGCCGGAAATCGGCTATCAATTCCCGACGCCCGGGAAGTCTCCTACGGCGGCGGCGGCTAGGGCTGGTAGGGCGCGGCCTCTGCCACTCCCTCGCGCACTCCGCCTCCTCCTTCGCGAGCATTACTGCTTCGCAGAAGGAGGTGACGGCTTGCCATGCCCTCTCGCTCCGCACCATGGCCTGGACCAGGGCCGGACGCGAGAGGTCACTGCCGCCGATCGCCTCCACGAGGACACGGCGGTGGTCCACCCAAGCCGGGCAAACCTCCACCGTATGCTCCACCGTGTCCTCCGGACGATCCACACAATGGTGACACCCGGGCGTTTCCTCCCGCCTTATGCGAAACAGGTACCTCCCGAAACAACCGTGTCCGGTGAGGACCTGCGTCAGGCGGAAGGTGAGGACGCCGTGGCGCCTCTCAAGCCACTCCTCAAAGAGGGGACTTATCGCCGTAATTGTGGCGTGCCCAAATCTGGGTTGCGACAATCGCACACTCCAAGCCGCCATGAGATCCCGCCGGAGCTCTGTCCGCTGTACCGTGATTTCTCGCGGCAGCGGAGTTACACCCCGGCGCTTCATCTCCTCGCGCCACTCCCAAATGTGGGCGAGGACCTTCGCCTCCAGATCCCATGGCGGCGTTCCGGCAAGGAGGCTCGCCGCCTCGCCGGAGACCGTACGGTATCCCCGGACCATCCGGATAGCCATGACCCTTTGGGCTGCATGCAACCGGCGGGCTGGGCGCAACCTTAAGGTTCGCGCCCACACCGGTGCCCCGTAAAGGGCCATGGACCGCACGACCCCCGCGTAGAGCCTCCGGCAGGAGGCGTTTGGACCCCCTAGATTGGGCAGAAGCCGCTTCAAGGCAGCCCCGGCCCGCTCCAGTTTGGGAGCCAAACGTCGGAAATGCTCCACGAAGTTCCACCGGCTGTCGAGGACGAGTCCCAGGTACTTCATCGTCACCTCGACGCCGACGTGAACCCCTCCTACCGTTATTTGGGAACCCGACGGTGGCGCGTTCCGAGGGCCATGAAAGCACATGACCTCGGACTTGTGCAGGGCCACCTCGAGTCCCAATTGCCGGATCCTGTCGACGATCGTCGCAACCCCGCGTGTCGCCAGTTCGGCCGCCGCCTCGTGCGACCTCCCCTGCGCCAGGACCAGCGTGTCGTCAGCGTAGCACACTACGCTGACACCACTAGGGAGGTCGGCGCGCAGCACCCAGTCGTATCCGATGTCCCACAGATGCGGCCCCAGGACCGATCCCTGTGGGACACCGCACGACATCTCTCGCCGGTTCCATTCTCCCTGGTGACCGGGGTAGATGACGGCCCTGTCCGTCAAATAGGCCTCGACCAACCGACAGAGGTAGGTCGGCATCCGGTGATACCGGAGTGCCTCCCTGATGCAACTCCAGGGTAGGGTGTTGAAGGCGTTGGCGATGTCTAGAGACACCGCCAAGACGACCCCACCCCGGGCCACAGCATCCCCCGTCGTGAGGGCTCGCACGCGCATGATGGCGTCCACCGTAGAGCGCCCTCGGCGGAAGCCGAACTGGCTATCCGCCAAATCCGGCCCCACTCGCACCAGCTGCCCGACGAGGCGGTTTGCAATAACTCTTTCAAAGAGCTTGCCCACCTCGTCGAGCAGCACGATGGGCCGGTAAGCGGACGGAGAGTCCGCAGGGCGCCCCGGCTTCCTGATGAGGACCAGTTTCCCCGTCTTCCAGCGAAGTGGGAACTGGCCCCTCTCCATGCACGCGCTAGGGAGCCCCCTTAGTCGAGGCCCGAGAGCCCCCATGGCCAGGACCCAGGCTTTCCCAGGTAAGCCGTCGGGTCCTGGGGCGGTATTTTTGGCACTCAGCCTACGTACCGCCACTCTCAGTTCTACCTCGGTCACCTCCGGAGCATCGTCGTCGTAGTCGTCGGCGGTGTGGTCCGCAGCGGGCACCGCAACAGGCGGGGCCATGGGCGGGGCGGAGTGTTCCCCTCTCGAGGGGAACAGAGCGCTCACCACGTCCTCCACAAGCTGTGGCCGGAGACTCTGAGTCAGCGGGGGAGCCCATGGGCGGATTTTCTCCCGCACCAACTCGTATGGGCGTCCCCACGGGTCCCTGTCCAGAGTCGCCAGCGACTCCTCGCGGGCCAGTCCCCTGGCCCGCAGGATCTCCGCTTGGAGGGCGGTCTTCGCCGCTCTGTACCCCTCGTACAACTCCGCCTGAATGGCCTCCGTATCCGGAGGGCGGATACGAAGCCTGCGGTGCCTGGCGTACAGGTGTCGCGCAGCAACGCACGCGGCGCACAGAGTCGTCAGCTCTTGCGACCACCAGTACACCTGGCGCGAAGCACGGCCGGGCTGGACCCGGGGCATTGCCACGTCACATATATCGGACATGGCCTCCCGGAACCACTCCGCCTCATCGTTGATATCGGCAGGCCTGTCCGGTGATGACACCCAGGCCTGCACGATCGAGGCTTCCAGGATTAGCTCCCGGTCCAGCTGCTTCAGCGCCCATCGCGGACCACTCGGGGCCTGTCGGACCGGCGCGCTCGAGGACTGGGCGGAGACGTCAATCCGGATGTACCGGTGGTCGGAATACGTCTCCACCCCCTCCATGACGCGCCAGTCGGCGACACGCGGCGACAGAGCGGGGCTGGCGAACGAAAGGTCCACCACTGATTCACCCCGCATCCGCACACACGTGGGGACAGAACCCCGATTAAGGACGACCAGGCCTGTCTCCAGTGCCTAGTCCTCCACCATCCTGCCCCGTGTGTCTGTATACCGGGAACCCCAAGCCACATTCTTGGCATTGAAGTCCCCGAGAACGAGCACAGGGAGGGAACCGAACCCGACAACGACGACTCTCAACTCCGCAAGGGAGTTGTGGAACTCGGCGAGAGTTCGGTTCGGGGAGAAGTACACCCCTACCACGACAATCTCCCCGAACCGTGCTGCCACGCAACCCCGTCCTCTCTTGACAGCCTCGAGGGACGGAGTACCGGCGGCGGCCGACGATATTAGGGTCACTGAGCCGCTCAGGTCCTCCACCCAGTCATCCCTGGGCGGGACAAAGTACGGCTCAGCGACCACGGCGATGTTAATCGACCACTGCGCCATGCTCTGGAGCAATAGGTCCTGAGCTGTAGCGCAGTGGCTGATGTTCGCCTGGAGGAGGCGTAATGGAGCCGTTATTGGCAGTCCATTTCAGCCCCCTCCCGAGCCCCCTGTGAGGGCCCTGCCGCGGCGACAACGGCGGCGGCGACGACGGTGGAAGCGGCAGCGGCGGCGCCAGTAGTGGCGGTGGCTGCGGCGGTGACGGCGGTGGCGGCGGTGGCGGAGGGCTTGCCCCTGCCTCCGGCTTTGGCGGGTTTGGCGCAGGCCTTGCCCCCAATCCGGTGGTCGGCCGGCTTGCCAGCAGCCGCACATACGACGCAGTGCGGCGCGGCAGTGCACGAGCCAGCCTCGTGACCGGACTGACCACAGCGGTAGCAGTTACCGCTGCGGTCCACCTCCGAGTCGCACTTCACTCCCACGTGGTGACCCACGTGGCAGCGGAAGCACCTCAGAGGTCTGGGTTCCAGCAGTTTGACCTGCGCGGATACCCAGCCCACCAAAAGCCTTTGGCCCTCCTCAGCAACCTTTTTGGCCGCCGACACGGGGCAGCTCACCTCGGTTCGCATACCCCTGGAGCCAGGACGGATGGTGCCCGCCTTAACCTGCTCGGCAGAGCACCCCCCCGTCCTAGCGACAGCGGCCACCACCTGTCCCTCCGTCACCGAGTCGTCCAGGCCCGAAATGCGCATGTCAGCACACATGGTGGGCCTGGACACTCTGGCCTCGTCCGGACTTATCGACTCTCTGATTTTTTCCGGCCAGAGCGTCAGCGGCCGGGCCACTGGCCGCGCCGGGGACCTCCAGCATTCGCGCCCCAGTCGCGGTGACCTTAAATTTGAGGCCATTTTTGGCCCCGAACGCTTCCAGGTTCCCCTCCAGAACCTGTCCCACCTTGGCGAGCACGGTTTGGTAGGACGCGCCCTTCTTCTCCGCCTCCGGCTGTAGTGTGATCACTACAGCTGCGGACTTCGGGGCGCGGAGCCTAGCCGCGACGCCTCGCTCCTTGCGCCGCTGCCGCCTCGCCTTCCTTTTGGCCGCCCTTTTGGCCTTACCCGCGTTCCGCCTTTCCCCGGCGACTTGCCATTCGGCGTCGGCCGGAGAAGAAGCGGGAGGCGGGGGCGGCTGTTGGGCCGGGGCCCTTGCCGCCTGGGCCGGGGCCCTCACCGCCTGGGCCGGGGCCCTCGCCGCCTGGGCCGGTGCCCTCGCCGCTTGGGCAGGTGCCCTCACCGCCTGGGCTGGTGCCCTCGCCGCCTCTGTAGCCGCCCTGCCCTTGGTCTGCCCCGACGACCCTGGTTTGGTCGGGGCAGCTGCGGTGGTGGCATATGATGCCACCTTCCGCTGGCCCGAGGCCGGCTGGCTCGCCGCTAATGGGGGGCGCAGGACGATGGCCTCTAGGGCGGAAAACCGCGCCCGAAAGGCATTCATTTCCTGCCGCACCAAGGACAGGACCCGGTCCTCAGCAGGCACGGGCCGTTCCTGCCCCTTCTGCTCTCCCCCCTGCAGCACCTCGCGAGGGCCGGCTCCTCGGAGCCTGGCCAGGTCCGCTCGGAGCTCCTCGTTCTCCTTTCGGAGAAGCTCCATGGCGGCTACCAAGCGGGCGACCTCCGCCCGCATTCCGGACATTTCGTCCGGCGGAGGCCTGAGGAAACAGGCCCTCGCTGCCGCCAAGATAGAGGCCGTGGCCTCAGGTATAGCCTCCTCCCTGGAGGCCTTAAGTTTCTTCAAGGCCGCTCCCTTGAAAGCGGCCTCCACGGCCTCCTTAAATTTAGCCGCTGCGGCGTCCGGCTCGCCACAGGGAGACCCTGAGAGGACCGCGCTGGTCCCTTCAGGGTGTTGTTCCACTGTGGCGAGCCTCGACAGTTCGCCCGAGCTGGGCTGGCTCGGCTCACCGACCTCCTTGGTGAGCCCCCTACCCGCGCCCTTTTTCCGGGCCCCGCCCCGCCGGCTGGAGTGGATTTTCCGCCTCTCGTCGGCGGACGACCCCTGGCCGTCCGAATTCGACCGCTTCCGGAATTCCTTCCTCCTATCGGCAGTCTTCACTGCCTCCTACTGCCTGACATAGGGACAGAGAAAGCGACTTTGTTTTATACTATGTAGTGATGCATTAATTTTAGGAAAAAAACCGCACTGCACGGATTTTCATGTTTTACCTATTATGCATAACTGACTTTAAAAAAAAGGAGGACGTTCTGTTCGATTGTTTTTTTTTTACTATGTTCAACGATATTTTCATCAATTGTGAACCTATTTTGAAAAATACAAAATAAAAATAAACATACAGACGAACATAGAACGTCCTTCTTTTTTGAAGTCGGTTAAAAATATACGAACGCAGCAGCTATATCAAACTATGTAAAACATGTGGGGGGGATTTCTGATTTGACCTTAACTATAAAAGAGGAATTTATTCAGGGTCGTAGCTACCGCCGTATCTGCCGTATCAATTATAGGGGGCCCCCAGGACACGGGGGCCGCCCCCGATGTGTGTAAGCAAAATTTTTTTTTTTTTTTCATAAATGATAAAAGTAAAAAAAAGTAATTTCTTTTTTCCCGCATAAAGCGTGCTTTCAAAAGTTGGCAACACCCTACATCGGTTATTGCGGGCTGCGGGATTTCCCCGTTTAAGTCATTTACTTATTACATTCAACGGAGGAATCCCACAATAATCGATGTACATACGATGATAAACCACGGAGAGCAGTGTATAATGACGCGTTTTATTTAATTGTACATTACATTTTAATACAATACAAACAATAATTTATTGTTCTTCTGGTTTAGTAGTATTAGTAGCGATTTGTAAAAAAACAATGAGTGAAAGGAAAAGAGATTGTCCCAGCGGAGCTACGAAAAGAAAAGGTAAACAGAAAAGGGAGGAGGTCATAAAAAAAGTGCTGGAAAAAGTGACAGATAGACATATTTTTTTCTTTTGTGAGAAATACAAATCAAAGTACCTACAGACGCGGGAAATATCACTCCTTCACAAAAATGTCGCGTTACACACCAACAACGCTCGCTCATAGGCTTATAATAAGTCAAAAGAAGTGCGGCAGCCTTACTAAGATGGCGGCTAGGTGAGTCATGAGTGTGTGCTAGAACAAATAAACGTGCCGCGATTTGTAGAAAATTTTAATTATTGGAATATCCCAATTTTCGGAGTTAGCCGAATGCGCCTTACCTATAAATGTTCTAAAACTTCATCGACATCAACAGCTGGGTACATTATGTTATATAATGAAGACAGTACATTCTAGTCCTATGGATACAGATGGATGTGCCCTAACAGGCGGGCAGGCGTTGCACATTGCAAATAGAGGATCCGGGGTACGTAATACCACAGACACGGGTTGCTCTGCGCTCGCAGGTAGTTTAATTTGTTTTAATGAATGAAGAGCATAGTACGTACCAGCACAGACAATATCTGTGTTCAAATACATTTTCCTTTAGAATATTGGAGCAAAATACATACGAGTACAGATGACAATGACTTTTTAGTCTACTCCGGTACATAGTATGGCATCGATAGTTATGACTCTGAGCATAATACATGCGACTACAGACAAAATAATGTCTCTTTTACTCTTCTGTGATGCACTCACTTCAGCCCCGGATCTAGAATATTTTCGAGGCGGGGCAAAACTTGCCCGCCCCCCCCCTCCGGACCTTAATTTTAATGTCGGACATTAATTTTAATTAGGCTAGGACAGGATAGGGTTTGAAATAAGTCGTGAGATTAAAGCACAATAGAACTACCTACAATTTTACTCTTCGAGTTATATTAACCTGATGTGCGGCCCAATTTTCGATTTGAATGCAAGAGCGAGCGAAGCGAGCGTGAAAATTTTAGCATTCTACCTGAGATAAGTTAGATTTTCTTTTGCTTTAGGATAGGAGTGACTGCTGCAAGAGCGAGCGCAGCGAGCTCGAAATTTTCAGTATATAAACATATTAATCAAAATCGATCGAAAATGCACCAATACAACAGGGGCGCCAAAACTGTGGTAAAAATTAAAAGAAATCGTGTGCCTTTGCACATACAGGCGTCGACGCGGAACGCCCGGCCCCCCCACTAAGAAACATGAAACCAAAAAAATAGACCACACACCTGCTGCGCGTCTCATTTATTGCAAAGTTGCGGTGTGCGCTGGGTGGTGCACTTGTCTGCCACGCTTGAATTTGGCGCCCCCAGACGTTGCCACCCGGGACACGCGCCCCGGTTCCCCCCCCCCCCTAGATCCGGGCCTGACTCACTTACCCGCTCCTGCGCCGCTGTTCCTTTCGCCAGTGACCGCGTAACCTAATTACGTAGTCCAAACGTGTCGAGGTTGCCGTGCCCTAATATTGTTATTGCGACCAACAATTCTAATCAATTCTAATCTAACCTAGCCTACCTATTTGGTCGGACTACCCTAATAGTTATATTACTAGATCGTGCTCTTATCATAGTTGTATTTCTAGTAAGACAGTTATGAACCACTTTCTTACGGTATTATAGCTAAATCCCTAGTGGTTCATACCCTACCAAATCCTTTGTTCTGCACTCGTACGCAGTTTGCTTTGGAAATGACGAGCATAGTGTATATTAATACAGCGAATGTCTGTGTTGAAATACATTTTGCTTTTTAGTGTAACGAGCACAAAGCGGTCCAACACAGACTGTGGATGTCTGCGGTAATATACAGTGTGGCATTATAATAAGCATCCAGTGTTTGGGTTGCCAGGACCAAAAATATAAAAACCGGACACAGATTCATATTTGACCGGACATTTTACCCTGAAAGCCTGACCGGGCCGTACTGTGACGTGTTATAGCCATTATTGTTCCGCTGTGAAAATGGGATAGTGCTATTTATACTGTATTCCTCCGTCTTTCTCTGACACTGGAACAATGATGGTTTTAACACGTCATAGTATATTTGAAAAAAAAAAAAAAATTGATACTTTTATTTGTGTATTTATAACTGTTAGGTATGCATTTGACACTTACCTATTCTAATTATGAATCACATTTTGTTCTCACTAAAGTAATTTGTAATTTCTTTACATTGAAAGTAACTAAAACAAAGAGTCCCTCGAACGCTTTCGTTCGGCGTCTTTTGGTGTGTCGGGGTTGACCGAAAGCCGAACAAAAGCAAAAGACAGGCCGGACTTGTATATATTTGGCCGGACACCTGCCAACCCTATTCGGGGTGGACATTTAAAAGACCACCCCGGATCATCCATGTGCGGAAAGTGACCTGCACTGTGCCAAACGTGAAAATGGGTATAATACATTATGTCATGGCTCTTGTTTCAGAGATACGAATAAAGATATAATGTGCTGTAAATATACAGAAGATGAAAATGAGATAGCAGCTGGTTTCACTGACGGTACAATGAGAGTGTTTAGTTGCCATACTGGAAATTGTATACACACTTTAGTAGACGACGAATGCCGTGCTTATCCCGGACCTGTAACTGGTATCAAACACCGGCCAGTCAGTAAAGCGAATCCCATTACGAACATGCTGTTGTCATCCTGTTAGTATTCTGATGGTCCCATTTACCTACAATTAATTACTTTCTATCCCACACAAAAGCTGTGACCACGAAAATAGGTAACTGCCTTGATTTAAGACAAAATACCGAATTTCCATCCATCATTTTATGCTTTTAGTCTAAAACGATTATAATATTTATCAATAGAAGAGATACAGACTGGGGAACGAAATACGTGGCTGCCAAGTTGTCGTTTCAGCCAGTGCAGCAGTGCCTCCACCGTGTATTACCTACCCCATGAATAAATACGCGAGATTATAAACATCCACGAGGACCGAATCCCGGGTAAAGCTATTATTTCATGAGGATCCTAATCACAGCATTCACACCACGTGCAAAACCAATACTGAAGTATTTAGCTGAAACTACACAAAAATATTACTTAGGCAGTTGTACCTACCCACTAGTTATTATTATTTAATTATAATTCTTTATTTTAATACAAATGTAAAATATCTTTAGATGTTAACGGATGTATCAAATGCTGGAAATATAAATATGATCAGTGTTTATACACGATTCGTGAGAAACGACAAACCTTGGGATTAAATTATCATCCACGTTACAGTAAATTTGTTACTTACGGTGATGATGCTAAGTTGAACATGTATGACGAAGAAGTACAAACTCAAGAACGAACTTTTTACCGCAGGTAAGCTGTAGGGTCAGCGCAGACAGAGCTGACAGATGCTCAAGCAGTTTTCTTTGATTAATTGCTAATGAATTTAAAAACCACTTCAATAGAGTTGAAAATAGCGTGTGATATATCATTCCGTGCAAAATGCGCGCTCGTGCACAATTATGTTCCTCTCAGCAATGCGGGTGGGTCGCTGCAGCAGATGAGTAAATGAGACAAAGCTTCTTGTATAAATGTTACCGTAAATATCCAAAATCAGTAAGAACCCGTTTTTACTAGTAAATACGCGAAGTATCTAAGAGCGTCAGAATCAACGCGTTTCTACACTTTCTACTAGTAAGAACTAAAGCAGTTAGGTAAAGGCCGAATAAAATTATAACATCGGCTTTTCATTAAATTATTCTCAGGTAAAACCGTTCTTAATAAACGCATAGCAGTCAAAATCAGAATTTGAAATAAAAATGTCAAATATACAGGCAGGGACATCGACGCGAAAACTGTTACCATGGAATCAGTACATGATTCTAAACCCCTCTGCGTTGAAATTTTTTGTCGGTTATTTTTTTCGCAAAATTTTTCGAGCTCGCTGCGCTCGTTCTTGCATTCTATGTTCTCTTAGTTATTTCTCAACCTTTTCTGCATAAGTCGAAAAAAAGAAAGAAGGTCAAAGAGAAAGAAAACCTAACTTATTCGAAGCGGTGTGCAAAAAATTTCATCATCCTAATATCCTATAAATTCTCCATCACGGCCACATTATGATAATGGTGATTCTCTGTAATTCCTCTCTGAAATACTTTATTTCTTCTAAAAAAGGTGCCAACCCTAACCCCCTCCCCCCCCCCCCCCCCGCAAATGAATTCCTGGCTACGGCCCTGGGTATCATTTCCATCCCCGGACTTGAAAAGTGGTATTGCCATACTATAATTAATTAAATCCGGGAAGACCCCTTGATCCACACATAAAGGCCATTGCGTAAAAGTGGTGCCTTTTGTTTTTTTGGCGGCTGTCGATAGGATATGAAAAAAGTGATGCAAAATAACATAACAAATAAATTATTGTATGGGGTCGTATATCATAAACTCAGTCCGAACTGAGATATGGGTGTTAAAAGGAAAAACAATACTTACTATTGTAAATATGCCTTTTGTTTTTTGGCGGCTGTCGATAGGATATGAAAAAAGTGATGCAGAATAACATAACAAATAAATTATTGTATGGGGTCTTCTATCATAAACTCAGTCCGAACTGAGATATGGGTGTTAAAAGGAAAAACAATACTTACTATTGTAAATATGCCTTTTGTTTTTTGGCGGCTGTCGATAGGATATGAAAAAAGTGATGCAGAATAACATAACAAATAAATTATTGTATGGGGTCTTCTATCATAAACTCAGTCCGAACTGAGATATGGGTGTTAAAAGGAAAAACAATACTATTGTAAATATGCCTCTTGTTTTTTGGCGGCTGCCGATAGGATATGAAAAAAGTGATGCAGAAGAACATAACAAATGAATCATTATATGGGGTCTTATATCATAAACTCAGTCCGAACTGAGATATGGGTGTTTATAGGAAAAAATACTATTGTAAATAATTCAATAATTAGCACTTGAAGTTAGTTTTAACGTTGAAGGAACTCGTGGCTGATTAATAACAGCATGGGTCGTTTGATCAGGTTAAGCTACGCTTGCCGGGGTTGGTCACCATCTTTATATAGCGAGACCCCTCCGTGCCTGGGAAAGCCAGTCAGTTAAACCGTTGCGTTGGTATCGGCTGTCGTTCGTGTATCTTTGACAGTCATTACGGTTCGAGAAGCCCGAAAATCTGACAACCAGTCTTACCAAGGGGTATCGTTACTAGGTTGTGGACTTGTGGAGGTCAGATAGGCAGTCGCTCCATGTAAAATGCTGGTATTCAGCTCCATCCGGTTAGACTGGAAGCTGATCCCAACATCGTCTAGCTAACGAAGAGTATTTGCATAGACACAACCTTGTAGCCAGGATAATCCACCAGCAACTTGCTCTGAAATACAGCCTTGTGGAATCGTAATTGCCGTACAGGTATGTGCCTGACCCAGTCCTCGAAAATTGAAAAATCACATTGTACTGGGATCGTTCCGTCATCACTGACAGGACTATTGTTGGCAATAAACCTGATATAGTGGTGGTGTAGTGTAGTATCAAGTATCTTGACTTGGCTCGCGCGGTTGCCGACATGTGGGACCGTTATGTCAATGATCATTGTGCGCCGCTCTACTCGATCCACCACCACCATGCTCACCATTATAGCTTCGAGCTTGTTTTATCTGATAAGTACCATGAGCATATAAAATAAGGTCATCTGTGGTAAGAGTTGGAAAACTATTTAGTTCCGTGTGTCCTGCGGTTATTGCTTGAAATATAGGTAGCTCTGTGAGCAATCATTGTGCTGAAAGTCGTATCAGCCAACGGCTTAATTACAGACCTAAGGAAGCTCTCGTTGGGCAGCTGGATACAATTTTTTACATTTTTTAAAGTTTTTATATTTTTTTATATTCAAATATTTAAAAATGTTTAATATGTAGGATATGGTGAAATAAAGGAAATAATAATAAAAACATAAAACAAATATAATGTATATTAAACGCGTTATACTTATCCTTTATTTCATATACCTACATACTTATCTATTACATTTTTAAATATTTTTATAAAAACAAGTAGGAAACAAAAACATTAAAATTATAAAAAATAGTAGCCCACCGGTATCGGGAACAGGGTCCAAGCTACCGGCCGGCGGTAAACGCGTTTTTTTATTATTATTTTGTTTTTTATATTTATTATCTTGTAATATGTTATAATTACTAAATAAAACATTCACCATATGACCGGTTTTATTGTTTCTAACCAATACATAAATAAAATGGGTGCGCCAAAGTTCACCTAAATTTTCAACTCCGATAATTGGAAATCCGAAAATGTTCTTCCTAACATTTTTCATCCTAACAATCACAATTCCTAACTACTCTGTATCTAATGTTCATAATTCCGAAGCATTCAACTACATAATGTCAGTAGCAATAATCATCTATTATACTTTTATTTGTTTTCCTATATTTTCTCAACATAACCATCTTTTACACTATTATTCAAAGTCATATCTTTTTTGTTTAGATTAGGATTAGGTTAGGTTAGGTTAGAACTGTGACCAACTACGCGCGAGCCGAGCGAGCGAAGCGAGCGGTGCCGCGGCAGCGGCCGGCGAGCGCTACCTCGAAATTGGTCGTGGATTTTTCTAAGTATTTTTTTCATAGTGCCCCCAAGACGACACTTTGACCTGAATTTCATTCATTTAAGACAAAAAGCAGTGAAACGACCTTTAATCATTCTAAACAGTTGATTTTTAGACATAATTATCTCAGGTATAGTTAAAGTAATAAATATGTAACAACAATGACCAAAAATAAAATGGCTAAATGTAAAAACAGTTGTTTTGTAATAACAAGAAATAGTTTAAAAACAAAGTTTTGTAATAACAAGAAATAGTTTAAAAACAAAGTTTTGTAATAACAAGAAATAGTTTAAAAACAAACCTTTTCCTTCAAAGCATCTGGTTCATGATTATGTTCTCTCAGTAGGATACTCAGACCAATAAAAAAGTACTTCTTAATAAAAAAATACTTCTTTATTGGTCTGAGGTAGGATAAAAGCGTTTTATGATAAAAAACAGTAGGAGTTTAAATATATTTACGTTAATGATATTATTAATTACAATTTTCGGAAACATGAGTGTTATGAACATCGCCGGTAGCACTACAAATAGTATGAATGAAAACTTTAGGATGAAAAATTTTAGGAAGAGTGATCATTCGGATTACAAATCGTTAGGAAGAACAATTTCGGGTAAAGAACTTTAGGTGAGCCAATATGGACCCAAATAAAATATATATGTATATATATATATATACATGTATTAGAAGATTTAAGTAATAACTAAATAGTGAATTTCGCTTGGGAAGGTAAAAAATATGCTTTGTAATAAGAATTATTCCATAATAAATGAAAATAATAGTTAATCTTTAAACTGATATAACTCAGTCCGGACTGAGTTTTCGATATAAGACCCCATATAATAATTCATTCATAATATTCTTCTGCACCGTTTTTTTCATATTGGGTCGACGGCCGCCAAAAAAACAAAACGCACCAGTCTTCATACTAATTTGGTCATTGTCTTTTCTAGGCTAATTATAGCGGATATTTAACCATGTATAAGGCTAAAGCCTAACCCCCTTACTAATATCGCAATATAGGGTCGCAGCATTATGCTGAGCGATGGCCGTTTTGCGTGGGTGTGACGCATATTTTCCCTCAACTTGTTTTTTTTTTAGTTTGTGTTCTTTTTACCCGACTGCCCCAGAAGGAGGGTAATGTTTTTCGAGAGTATGTATGTATGTACGTATGTATGTATGTACGTATGTATGTATGTCTATTTCTTTGGCACGCTCTGTAGCTTAAACGGCTTGATGGATTTTAACATATGAGGTGTCGTTAGATTCGTCTTAATTGTAGGAGTGTCATAGGCTATATAATATTTATATATTGCATCTGCAAATACAAAAAGAAGGGAGGGGAAGGTATTTTTTTAAATAAATTATAACAATATTGGTATCAAATAAAAGCTAGTAATGAGTCAATTCCAAATTTAGATATATTAATAAAACTAAAAAGCTTGAAATAAAGAAAATTATTCAAAAAACAAAAAACCCAACTGCAAAAACACAACTGAAAAGAGAAAAACAAGCATTATAATCTATAGAATTTTGGTATCGCAGGCCCCCGACAAACAAAACTTACACCATATATCCGGTTATTAGTTTGTCCCCGCCTGCGATACCAAAATTCTATAGATTATAATGCTTGTTTTTCTCTTTTCAGTTGTATGTTTTTGCAGTCGGGTTTTTTGTTTTTTGAATAATTTTCTTTATTATGCGTCATGTTTACCGCAAATAAACTTATTTTCTTTCTTTCTAATAAACGTTGTATATCGCCTGTAGTTACACAACGCTTTGTCTTCTTCTTTAGAATGTCAAATTACTGACGACTGAAAGAGAGAAATCGGTGTGTAATTATACAGGCGATATACAACGTTTATTAGTAAGGGGGTTATTCTCTAAAACTTTTAGTACACGTGAGTACTAAAAGATTTAGAGGAAGTGTACTAAAAGTGTACACAAGTGTAAGTAAAAGTTTTAGAGGAAGTAGTACATACCTACTTAATAAAAGTTTCAGTGTTAATATAAGGCTTAATACACACAGCTAGTGTTGTAAAATACATAAGTCCTTACGTCGTCGTTTTAAACGTCACGTTTTCGTATTTAAAGATTTATTTCTTAAAAGACTTGCCCCTAATATTGAAATTGGAGCTATTTGACCTCCAACGTGTAATCTTCTATTCAAAGGCGGCGTAAGGCGTGGGCGACGCGACGTGGGCCGCCGCCTACGGCCTCACACCTCGAAGATTTATGCATTACACTTTGTAGTTGGGGCCCCCTACTCTAAATATAAACGTAGGGTGCTAAAATTTCGAGCTCGCTTCGCTCGCCTTTGCACCCTCAACATCTCTTCGGAAATCGACAATATGGTCAAAAGAAAAACTGACATATCCAGGGCGAGGTGTTAAATTTTGGAGTTCGCTCTTGCATTCTGTATTTTCAAACTATTATGTATAGGTCAACAAAGTAATTCCTGTTTCTGTATAAATGTTCAAAAGATTTTTTTTACAATGCAGAGTGTAAATATTTTCGAGTTCGCTTCGCTCGCTATACCATCCTATATTCTTCTGATCCTCTAGCCTTTCTGTTCTGGACAAAGTAGGTATTTCTGTATCAATGGTTAAAATAAAACCTAACCTTTTCGAGGCAGTATGCATGCTAAATAATGTCAACGTTCATTCCTGGGAGGGTGGGCTCCATCTGGGCGGGGTACCTCAAAAAACGTCCCTTCTTTACTTGTAGGAATACAAGTAATTTATTTTAAGGTAGGTACCTACAGTAGCGATCATAAGTCGTTTAGCAATCTCACAAAACAAAAGACTGACGCTAATTACGCAAAACATTTTCCTAAACGATTCAGAATTTCAGACTAATCTGTTTCATTTTGACAGATCAACAACATTCATTGCGTTATTTACGTTGTTGAGCTGATTTTTTTTCGATCTTATGATGCAATGGCATCTGTTTCAAAACGATTCAGATTCTGGTTGATCATGTATTACGTAAATAAGGTACATTACCCTAATTGTGAATAAATATTTAATTTTGATTTTTTCCTGGGCTAGACTGCTGAAGAACAGTTTAAAACTGAACCAGTAAAAAATGTATTTTACAGTGGCACGAAGAATGTAGTGGACGGCCACACCTCAAGAATATTTGCATGTGCCTTCAATCCCAGGTCACACCATGAGCTGATATCCGGTGGATGGGACAACACAGTTATGTGCTGGGATGACCGACAACCATACGCGACCCGCTATTTTGGCGGTGTACATATATGCGGCGAAGGACTTGATTTTGATAAACCCGGAAGACAAGTGAGTGTGCAAGAAGAACAAACACACTTAAGGCAATCGTAATGTGTTTCTCGTTAACTAGTAACTTGACTTTCTAAACGTCAAATACAAGTCCGTCTGACTTTAACTACCTAAAGCCGCGTATTCACTGGACACTAAGTTGCGCGAGCGTAACTTTTTTTACCATGTAGGTATGCATCAATGCATGCGTGCATAGATACATGGTAATACAAGTTGTTTTATTCAACACAAAAACATGTTGCTAAAACAAAAGTTGCATAACTTTGTTTCCCAGTGAACACGGGACTAAAACAGTGTTCCTCCAATAACCTTGGCCAGTGGAATCGCTCGCGCATTCATCCGCTTTCTCGGTAGACCGTCGCACGCCCTCGCTAAAACAAGGTTTAATATTTCGTTGTCCACTCTGGTTGATATACAGTATGTTAACTAACAGAGGGCGTTCCCGTTAACCCGCAATAGTATAGCGTAGCGTCCATACATGCTAGAAAAAATATTAAAATCGAAAAAAAAAAACTTTATTTTATTTTTTTATCATAAAATATTCACAAAAAATATTAATTTCATACGTAAAACAAACACTCTGTACACGCGCACTTGCCGCACTTGTCTTTCAACGTTGAAAGACAAATGCGCGTGTACAGAAAGAATGTTGCAGTTACGCATCAATTAAAAAAAATAGAAAATTTTGCGTACTTAAAAAAAAAAAACTTAATATTTTTTCTAGCATTTATGGACGCTATACTATTGCGGGTTAACGGGAACGCCCTCTGTTAGTTAACATACTGTATATCTAGCCGCCAATCCTGGCACTACCCTGCTTTTTAACTTTAGCTTTTTTTTTTCAAGATACTAACATGCTCATGGCAAGAGAAAGATACCATCCAGTTATGGGATTATGGGTCATGTAAATTAATTGAAACGATCGTACCAGACAACTTTCAGTCAAAACTATATTGCGGGAAAATAGTGCCACATACTAACTTGGTTGTATGCGGTGGATCAGAATCCAACATTTTAAGAGTCGTAGATACAAACATGAAAGTAGTAAGTTAACCAATTATTTATATTTTACAAGCTCTTTGGAAGTTAATACATACTCGTAATTTTCTCTTTTTTGTAGGTTCCGTACCTACCTCAAAAGGAAAAAACGGAACCATTATAGTGGTACCTATCGCTTTGTTGTCCGTCTGTCTGTCTGTCAAGACCCTTTTTATCACGAATGCATATCAAATTAATATTAAATACGGTCTACGGTCCCTTAGAGCTCTAATAAAATCAAGTTTGTAAGTCAACGCAATAAAAATATACGGCCATTTATGCGACATATTTAATTACTCGCAAATAAATCAAAACCTAAGGCGGTTTACACACGGCATCGCGCACCGCCGCGTCAGGGGGTGAAGCGGATCTCATGTCGCATTAGCCTCTAATAAATCCGTTGATACCTAAGGGTCGGGCCACACCTGCCGAACGTTCCGCGGCGGAACGCTCATATTTCTATGGACGTAACGTTCGGGGTAACTTGAAAAACATTAGGAGCGTATTCAACCGAACGTTCCGCCGCGGAACGTTCGCCAGGTGTGGCCCGACCCTAACACACGTACAGCGACCGACCGCGCGGTCGAGCGGTGCTAATCCCTTTGCCAAAACCGCCCTCCGCGGCGGAGCGCGGTGCCGTGTGTGAACCGCCTAAAGGGTATGCTACCCGTTGACCTAGCTAGAATAATGAAATTGGGCAAGAAGTAAGGTTTCACAGAACAAGTTGGTATAGGAAAAAGTCCAAAAATCGTTAATAATTTTATCACATAAAACAATATATTTTGCGATTACAAACTTACATTTGCAATTGGGGAATTAACTTGGGATAAACTCATCCCAACTACGGAACCCTTCATTGTGCGTGGTCCGACAAGTACTTGACCAGGGGGCCGATTCTACTAACCAAATTGTTCAGAAATTGCAATATAACCACAGCTAAATCACGGCGTTTAAGCGTTTTCTCATTCTACTATTAAACAACGATCCAACTGCAGTTACATTTCAGTTGACGCCAACGATCGATCGAAAAAATCTCAAAATCTATTCTGCTAACAAAATCGAACACGAGCGTGACTGACACTGGCATGGCGGGATTAAAATTTTGATAACACAAAAAAATTGTCGCTAAGTACCAGAATTAGTAAGTCACCTGTTCAAAAGTTATAAGGGTTTATAGATGGCCAATCTGGGGAGCATCTCCGCATCTTGGCCCAATTGAATCTCCAAAGCTAGGGCACCTAGCGAAGATCTGTTTTCACCCAAATTTTGTCGCTAATTAGTCGCAATTTTTCGCTAAGTCACAGGTTGAGTCGGGTCTATGAAACTCTTAAACCCCTATAACTCAACACATTGGTAATATTTTTTCTCATTTTCCATACAAAAAGCGAAAAATTCCATAAAAAACACGTCGAGGCTGCCCACAAGCGCTGCGCGCCTCCGGCTCCTAAAAAAATCACGGGGTAGGGCAAACAAGTACATATACCACGTGGAGTCGCGATTGTCAGATTCGATTTTAATTATGTCGAAATTATTTAAAATTTAGAGTTTTTTTTTGCAGAATAGCTTTACGATTCTCATAGCCCGCACAATGAAGGGTTCCATAGATGGGATAAATTCATACCAACTACGGAACCCTTCATTGTGCGTGGCCCGACGCGCACTTTGGTCGGTTTTTATTTAATGTTAAAAAAAAATACTGTCAAAATGAGTTCCATGAAGAAGGCGTGTTTTCAGTTTCAGTGTTTTAGTTTTAGTAACGAGGAGATGAAAATCTAGATTTAAGCATTGAAATACTAATAACACCATAAAAAGCATTCACAGCAGCGCGCGTGAAAATTATTAGCTCACATACACAAATGAAACTATTCAGCCAACTCGAGATATTTTTGTTGTATTGTTATTAGGTACTTGTCCTTGAACGCACCGTTCGATGTGCGATGTAGAGAATCTTATCATAATAAAACATCGCCATATGTATCTATTCAGACTCCTAGATGACGTTGTAAAACTACAGTCTCTGGCAATTAGTGAGTCGCTGATGCTGCCATCTGTTAAAAAAATGGAAGACGCAAAAGTAGCCAGTTTAATAGCCCGACTTAGGAAGGTGTCATTTCTTTGTATGGGATTGGGTATCTGTACGTAGTATTATTTATCTGTGACCCTGTATACTAGATATGTAAACTTACGCATCGTCTTGCCTTCTTTTTACTTCCGATAATTCATGCTGGTGCTGTTAGACTTGAGCATTCACTTGTAACAGGACAGGACATCGAGCATTCGCCGTTTTTTTTGTGCGAACAACAAACAGAGCTAAACATGGCTACGAACATTTTCACGATCATTCTAGCGCACGCTCTAGCCAATGCTTGTCAAAACAATATTCTACACGAAGATTGGAACGGAACAATGACAGAATGGCTCGGCTCGGAAAAATGTTCGAAGCAAATTTACAGTCCTTTCGCTAGAAAGCTCATAGAACGCTCGCTAGAATGCTCGCTAAAACGCGCTCGATTATTTTTCTGTAATGTAACATTCACTAGAATCCTCATTACAAGTGAATGCTGAAATCTATCAGTACCTTAATAGTATAACATTGTGTCATTTTTGAAGATCGAATGTTGGGTGGCTAACATAGCTACTTTACATAAAATGTCATTGTTTTTATGCACAGAACGATAAACTTTTATCTTAAAAAACTGTGTTTTTATGCTTAAAAAACCGGACAAGAGCGTGTCGGGCCACGCACAATCAAGGGTTCCGTAGTTGGGATTGAGATGAATTTATCCCAAGAACTGACTCACAGAAACTCATAAGTGCACCAAATAATTCGATTCGACAACAACAGACAGACACACGAGTAATCCTACAAGGGTTCCGTTTTTTCATTCGGACGTACGGATACGGAACCCAAAAAATTCTGTGAATAAGTATATAAACTGTGTAAATAAATTAATTATGATAAATAAATATTACATTTTTACAAATTATTTATTGTTGTCATCAAATTAACATTAATTTGTGACTATATTCAGTTACTAGACCGTTTGGCGGCTTGCGAGTCCATGCCTCTCCTTCAAATGCGGAGGCACGGGGGCGGCGCCATCGATCACTAATAAAAAACGGCGCACACGAAATAAACATCCGCTAGCCATTTTTCACAAACATTTTGTTACAAAATATTGTGTCCTTCACCACACAATCCTTTGTAACTTTGAAAACTTCATGAAATTCAATTTTGAGAACGCCAAAAAATGGTCATAAATGTCACAAGGTTAAAAAAATAGTCACATTACGATTCCGAAGTTATAGCTTTATGTTGGTGAGGATTGTGGGGTGAACGTCTCCACACAATCCTCACCTCAGTGCAAGTAAACTGGCTGGGAGTATCGACTTGGTTTCAATTCCAAAAAAAATATATCATAAAAGTGTCGTAACGCTATGTCTAATCTCGAAAATAATCATTATGAGGTTCCAGAGATATAAAGGTGTCTTGGTGAGCCTTTCTCGCCACAATCCTCACCTGATTACCGCGGAATGCTTACGTTTTTTCATTTTAATTTTGTGTCAAAAAATAGTCAAGAAATAGTCTTCTCCAACCACGATAATTTCGACCAGGTTTACTATGTAGAAGTAGGTATGTTCTTCCTTGTAAACTACTACATACATTATGTTTTGGTACAGTTGCGCACACTTTTGCAAATCTATTTTAATGTTTTATATTAATATAATAATAATTAGCCCATATTGTCCCACTGCAGGGCAAAGGCCTCCCTTTCCTGTTTCCACTCAACTCGATCCTGAGCCAATATGGATCAATCCCTCGTTTAAGCGTCAAGTTTATCCCGCCCCGCCATCTACGCCTGGGTCTATTAATACGGTAATAAAATATTGTAGTTATTACTTATATACGTATTTATTATTTCTGTCAAAGTTGAATAAATACCTATCTACCAATTTTAAAAATGTTTCTTGCTATTTAATTTCTAGACATTTCCTTCATTTGCTTTGCGAGTTAATTGATGAGTGATGAAATATTATTTCAGATTAATTTTATTGTAGTATGAGTAATTAAGACTATCTATCTACTTATGTATTACTAAAATACCTACAGAGATTCACTATAATAAATATTTGCTACTTCGTTTAAGTAGGGTGATATGTTACTTTATACTATACGTGCTCGGTAAGCACCTTATAACTTTTTTTTTTTAAATAAGGCAGAATGTACGTCATACCATACTCATTACAGTTGTACAAATGTGCGGATCGAAAAAGTGTATGAAAATTCATTGTTATGACGGCGGCGACCCTTGAATTGTCCATACAAACGTAATACCTAAATCATTTGCAATTTGAGCATATTTCCATATTATGTTAATATTCGGATTTAGACAGTATTTATCTAGGCTTGTACATCTTTTTTTTTTCCAAAATCTTACCTAAAATGAAGTTTAAGCGAATTGAATTTCGCCCATTTTTACAGCTAAATGACATGTTTTCATACTGTTTTTTCTGTATTATAAACAACAATATTTGGAATATTGTTTCGGCAGGAGCATAGCTTATATTATCAAGTTACAAAGTATAGAAAAAATTATGAAAGAATATTAAGTTTTCATTCATAATTTTTGGTATTACGGAACACATCCAAAATTATAAATTTCGATAGCTCGTAACAACTAACAACGCTAACAACACACAATACAAATAACACACAACAGACACAGACAACAACACAACAGAACAGAGATAACAATATTCCAAACGCATTTTCCTCCCATCTCGACTTGCAGTTGCGAGCCGTGTTCGCCGGACCCTTAACGTGCTGAGCAGGCAGAAAAGGTTTATGAAAATAAAATGTTAACGTGGTGTTTTTTAAATCAGTAACTAAACAAGAAGAAGTTTACATGGAAGTTTAACATACTTCTACATAATAAACCAGGTCGAAACGACCATGGTCATGGTTGGACGCGAAATTCAAATGAAAAAAAAAGCATTCCGCGGTAATCAGGTGAGGATTGTGGCGAGAAAGGCTCACCACGTAACCCTCACCAAGACACCTTTAATCTCTGGAACCTCTTAAGGCGACGATAAGCTACTTTTAATGATTTTATACCGAAAATTACGTCTAAATGAGTAGTGTTAATGATTTGGAAAAAATATATGTTAAAATAGAGCATTTTTTAATAACTTAATATACCAATATTTTAGATTATATTTACATTACATAGTGAAATTAATTTGTAAAGTTCTGTCTAACGCGGATAAAAAACTCAAAATTACGCAAAAGCTATGAAGCGTATTTTTCTGAAACCTTCACCATTTTAAGGATAATTAAAATATTAATCTTTTAGTATACGTGTTTTATTAAAATACCTTTTGTCTTATGTATAATAAGTTAATAATGCGTCAAATTGGGGAAAGCGCTCCTTGATGAGCGAGTCTTATTACTGGCTGGACGTACGACGCGTTGCGTGAGCTCAGTACAGAACACGCAAGCTAACCACTCAAGGTCACTGGCATGTATCTGCTTCTTAATGACTATTTTCGAGATTTGGCATAGCGTCTATTTTATGGAATTGAAACCAAGTCGATACTCCCAGCCGTTTACTTTCACTGAGGTGAGGATTGTGTGGAAACGTTCACCCCACTATCCTCACCAACTTATAGGTATAACTTCGGAATCGTAATGAATGCGACTATTTTTTTAACCTTGGTGACTATTTCTTGACAATTTTTTGGCGTTCTCAAAATTTAATTTCATGAAGTTTTCAAGGTTGAGGTTTGTGTGGTGATGAACACAAAATATTGTGTTATGTTTTCGTCGCAATTGTGTCGAGAAACGTCGTTTTAGACGCCTAAGCATTTGCCATTACGCTTTCGCCTTCTCGCCTGCAATCCCGTCTCGAGTCCAATGACAAACTTTACCCATTTGTATCAAAATGTACTAAATACATACTACATTTTGATTCAATGGTTAGATTAGAAAATCCGAATCTAACCATTGTTTTGTAAAAAATAATAAACACTTTTCTAAGAATGTATCTATGTTTAACAACATGATATTTATTGTGTTTTCAGACAGAATGTAGTGTACGAAATAATCCAGGCAACATTTATGCGTTTGATTTTGGTACAGTTAGAAGAAAACCAAAGAAAGTAGAGAGTACTTACAAAAAAGTAAGCGAAGTACCGAATATTCCTCGTGTTTCATTTGTTACTGGAAGAAGACTACAGACGGTAGACTTTGGATGACTGGCTGGTATTTGATACAACATGAATAAATACTTGAACGAAAGGAATTTAAAAAAAAATTGTTAATTAATTTTCGAACATGCTTTGATGATTAACAACAATCTAAACACATTAAGTATAATATTTATAAAATATTCATTACTAAATATCAGATCTGTTCAACCACTTTTGTTTAGTTGGTCCCGCATTGTCTTACAAACAAGAAAAAATCATTTTTACCAAATTGTAAGCATTGCATGTTTGCATTGACAATAAATAATACTTTCTATAATAATTTTATTGTAATAGTCGGGTAAGGTCTCGCATAAGAAACGCTGACGTAAAAGTTGTACATCAGTTGTATTGAATTTATTCTCCCTTTTATAACATTTCTCTACTCACAAACAGCCGTTTATACAATTTTATGTGATAGACAAATACACTGTGATTTCATTTTGTAAATATAGTATATAAAACTCTAGAAAGATAAAATATCGAGTTTGGCAAGAATTCATAATAAATAAAAAACATAAATACTTCTACATAGTATTATATACAGGATTTGAACATCTATTATTCGACCGATTCAAGTTGAGCCTCGTCAACGGATGGGTCTTCCCATGTTGCAATTGTTTTTTAGTTTGAGCTTTCGACATCACAGTTGATACCACTTCGCCGTAGTCGAGAGGCGCCAGCGACACGACGGTGGGCGCCAGCGACACGACCGTGGGCGCCAGCGATACGACCGTTGGCGCCAGCGACACGACCGTGGGCGCAAGCGATACGACCGTTGGCGCCAGCGACACGACCGTGGGCGCGGGCGGCGGGCGCTCAGCCGCGCCGCGCACCGCGCCGCACAGCACGCGCGCCTCGCCCTCCGCCGTCAGCTTGCATTTCTTGGAGCCCTCGGATGCGCGGCCGCGCCGCGCCTCGCAGCCCGCCCGGCCCGGCCGGTCGTAACGGTCCACCAACACCTTCACGGACAGGTCTTCGCCGGAAGGGGGCGAGGCCGGCGGCCGGTCGCGGCTATCGGCGGGCGCCGAGCGGCGCGAGTCGCTGCGCCGGAGCGAGTCGCTCTCGGAGCGCGCCTCGAATTCCTTCTTGAGGTTGCTGACGAGGCCGGCGGCGGCGGCAGGCTCGGGCGCGGGCGCGGCGCGCGGCAGGTCGCCGTGCGAGGCGCAGGCGGCGCGGCGGCGGCGCAGGCCCGCGCGCAGCCATGTGTCGGCGGGCGCGGACGCGGACAGGCGGCCGCTCCACGTGGACACGCCGCGGTCGCGCGCCCACGTGTCTGCGGGCGCGGACGCGGACAGACGGCCGTTCCACGTGGATGCGCCGCGGTCGCGCACCCGCTCCATGCGCGCGGCGGCGCTGGCGAGTTCCTTCAGTATGGCACACGTTTCGTTGAACTTCCTCTCGTTGTCCGCCCGCCGGCCGCCCGCGCGCGTCTCGGTGTGCTCGGTGATGATACCGAGGTCGGAGGTCGGTTTCTGCGGTGCGGGCCCCGGCTCGGCGACCTTGTCGTCCTCCTTGCGCGATCGCTCGTCGCGCTCCTTGCGCTTGGCGTCGTCGCGCGGCGCGGGCGCCGCCTTGGGCGCGCGCGTGTCGTAGGAGCCCCAGGAGGAGTGGCGCGACAGGTCCAGCACGACTGCGCTGTCGAACGAGCTCCACGAGCTTTGTCTGCTCGGCGGCGGCGCGTCGTCGTCGACGGCTCTTCTGTCGTCGCTATCTAAATTCGAACGTTCTACGGAATTCGCGAATGTGTCACTAGTTGTCACTTTATTGTTCTTCACGTCTATAATTCCACTGTCACTTTTCACTATATTATCACTATTACCAATAGTCCTGTTCTCGTCGCCTCTCGGCCACGAAGCCTCCCCCGGGTCCCAAGTGTGTATTTTATCGACTTCGAAATTTGTTTGGGGATATTTGTGACTTAGATATTTTGATGGAGAAGCTTGCAATGGCTTGTTTGGTACCTCCGATTGATTTATCAAACTAGCAGGTATCTCTAAAGTTTTGCTGTTTTCAGTTTCATTTAGATTACCAAAAATTAACCTTTGGTATCTCCTAGTAAAATCTTTCCGATCAGTGGAGCCAGCGTTCTCTATCTCGTTGACGATGTGCTTGACGGACGGCGCGCCCTCCTCCTTGAGGCGCATGATCTGGTTGGGCGACACGCTGTAGCTGCCGCCCGCGCACGGCATGAGCATGTGGCGCGTCTCGCGCGACTCGCACAGCTGCTCCAGCGACACGGACGTGGGCGGCGAGGCGCGCGGCGGCGCGGCGCGCGCGCAGTCGGGCGACCAGGAGCGCGGCCGGCCCGAGTACGAGCCCGTCAGCGCCAGCACTAGCGGCGTCGGCTCCATCACTTTGCTTTCAGGTTTTGTATTTTTTGGAGATTTCAGATTAGTTTCAGATTTGGACCGCTGTAACTTCTCCTTGTTTTTCATTGCATCGAGTATACCTTGGTATGTCTCGAGTTGGTTCAAAAAATTCGTATTCGGTTTAATACAGCTCCGTTTTGCTTTAACGTGTTTGAGAGCCTTTTCAAAATTCCAGTTGAATGCTTTCATGGCATACGCAATCACAACTGAAGCTGATCTACTGATGCCCATTTTGCAATGAACGAGAACTTTCGACCCTTCGTTTCTTGCTTTGTTTATATATTTGTAAGTGTTATCCCAGTGCTTCAACAGGTCAGTCTTCTCATCGTCATAAACTCTAATGTTAAGATAGTCGAACATTCCAGGAAAAAAGTTGTCAATCTCTCTCGTCACATTCAATATGTGCCGCACCCTAAAATTAACAACCATTTATTAGTTACATACTAGTAATGCTGACTTGTATGACAATAAATTATAATTAATTATGCCTTAGTGGCCTTCCGCTTGGTAAAGACTTGCTTTCTGCCATCTGTCGCAAGCCTGTTCTGCTTCTTGCCAATAATCTTAAGTGACTGGTTAAAAATGTAAAAAGCTTATGTACCTAACTTAAAATATTAAACTGATCGTGATGATAACATACCCATTGCGTTGCAATTCCTCAAGATTACTCGCGTTCCATTCGGAGCCGAGGTAGACATGGTCGAATATTTCGGTAGGCGCGTCCATCTGGCCCAGTATGGTGAGCATCTCTTGGTCGATGAACGACTTGTACTCTGCGAGGTCCATGTCAAGTTCCTCCTCCAGCCGCCCTCGGATCGCTTTGCTTGTCACCTCGTCCAAGTCCACACTCATCATGATCTCCTTCAACGTGCAGCGTATTACGCGTTCAGTTTCATCCCTCTCTCGAGGCCTATAAAATCAAAAATAAGTAAGAACATCATATAAGTTATGGGCCTCTCTATAATTCGTGGTCTGTAACATACGATGGAAAGCTGCCACATTTTTTTAATACTAGCAACGGCGTTTTATCTAACTGCCAAGCATACAATAAACATACAATGTGTTTGGTCTCGGACTGTACAAACTTAGAGGGAAGGTAGTTTGCTCTATTTTATCAATAAAATTATTCTACATGGGGGGTCGGAACCCAACCCCCCCGGAATGGCAGCCATTTTTTGTATTTTAATCGCATATGAAGCGTGCATACTAAAAGTACTTTAACTTTGGAATTTAAGGTCCAATTATCGTAAAAAAAAATTGTTTGGAAAATCCTAAAGTGCACGCCTCATAACACTCATTCATAAACGAAAAAGAAATTCAAAACATAGTTTCTAACAAAAATGAACAATTTATCACTTTTCATGAAGTATGTTTTGACTGTAATGTCAAAGACTATTTACAAAGATATTTACTTGGCGGTTGCTAGGCAACTTACGGACGTGCAGTACACCGTTGGAAATTTTCAAGTTTAAAATTTAGTAAAGTAAAAAAATTACGAGTTTTCGATCAGGTCACGTTTCCCGACGCGAGTTTTTGTTACCATTTAATGTTTGCCTCAATCTCTGACCGTCGATTAGTCATAACTCATACCCCAGCTAGGTGTAAAGTTCTCATCTGGGCGAATGAGCCCAAACACGATGTAGCTGCTGTAAATTGGCGAGGAGCACTCGCGACTGTCTTCCAACTTCATTATCAAATCAACTCCAGGTCTTTATTGTGTAGTTGTATCATCAGAACTACATATAAATGTGTGCGAAAGTATAACAGAATCGGTTCACAGTTGAAAACTCAGTACGTGAAACATCAATCAACCGCATTTATTTACACTTAGGGGTGGGTTTCAATCTTTATATTTTTATGGAACTAACTTCGAGGTATACCCTCCCCAATAAAAAAAGAATTGTTCAAATCGGACTACTCAGTAAAAAGTTATGCGTGGTCATACATAAAAAAATATACGTGTCGAATAGAGAACCTCCTCCTTTTTTTTCGTCGGTTATATAATAATAAAATGTTGTACGTATTTAACTATTATTTATAATTATTTGTATTATAACAAAATACAGATTATAAACAGTGGATGATAGGTGGTCGCAAAAAAAAATTTTATACCAATGGGGTCGCGTCATGAAAAAGGTTGAAAAACACTGATTTAGAGATTTTATTCCGGATTCCACAAAGCCTACAGACGAAGGTAGGTAGGTAATCAGTGCTTGCTGCCTGTTATGACTTACGGAGCCGAAACGTAGACACTCACGGTACGGCTGGTGCATAAATTCAAGGTCGCTCAGCAAGCTATGGAACGGGCTATGCTTGAAGTCTCCATGAGCGATCGAATCCGGAACGAGGTGATCCGGGAGAGAACCAAAATTGTCGACATAGCTCACAGAATAAGCAAGCTGAAGTGGCAATGGGCCGGCCATATAAACCGTAGAACCGATGACCGTTGGGGTAGACGTGTTCTTGAGTGGAGACCGCGAATCGGCAAACGTAAGGTAGGATGCTCTCAGGCGAGATGGAACGACGATCTTCGCAGGGTGGCTGGTACACAGTTACCGCGAATCGAGCTGAATGGCGTGCAATTGGAGAGGCCTATGTCCAGCAGTGGACTGCTATAGGCTGATGATCATTATCATGATGATGATTCCGGAAGGTTTATGTGTAAGTATATACATTATAAAGAAAACTCGATGTTTTATCAAGTCGTCAAAACAATGCAAAGACGGAGACGGCAGCCCTATAACGATTCATCTTTGCATGCCAGTAACGTGTTTTAATTAACGCATTGGCGTGCATTCGATCCTTGCCTAGGTCAATAAACTAGGTCTAGGTAGAACGCGCTTCATCATTATTATATGTATAAAGGTAGGTTTAGACCAAACGAACATAGAACCAGAACAAGAGCATTCTTCTGTTGATATTCTTGACATTTTTATAGGGATAGACGTGCTAGTGTGTCTAACCAAATAATAGGCCAACGAAGGAACGTTCTGTCCCTGTTCAAACAAAAATTATTAGGTGGAGTGGGATTAGAATGTGCATTCGCTCGTTTGGTCTAAATCGAGCTTTACACACGAATAAACTTATTTTGGGTCGTAGTTTCAAGTGATTCAAAAGTTTGTAAATTATTAACATATGAATCTAATTATATACCTACATACGTATACAAACTCACACCCTTTCGTCATGGGGTGGGCCGGTGGGCAAGAAGAAGCTACTTAACGGGACATGTCATTGTTACATATCATTTGGTCAAAATAGTGTCGGGTAGGTAAAAAAATTGCAAACACACTTGAGTCTCAGTGAATCGGGAGAGGGTGGGCGGCGGGACTCGATGCAGTCCATGGCATGCCACTCGTTGAGACAAGAGCGGTCCGAGTCCACGTGACTCTCGTAGAAGGAACACCACGCGTGCGACGCGCCGCCAGCGAAGTGATTCATCTGCCGCGCCTGCGCACTCGCGCGGTGCAGAGTCTGTAGTGCCGACCTGCAAACAATAACATTATCCATCATCGCTGCAACAAATATTCTGTAAGCAATATGTAACACTTTCTTTTGTTAAAGCGATGGACATATTGCATTATTATCGATTTAGTACTGTCATGAAATGAATCCCATTGTTGTAGATTTTAAACAAGTATTAGGCGTACTGTTACTTTGTATAGTAATATTACGACGTACCTATAAGCTAACGAAGTAGCATACTATGAATTATTCTGTTATTGAAATGTAACTGTAGCTCAGCTCATACTCACCACATGGCCTGTACGGATACCGGCTTGAATATGTGTTGTTGATTGCACACACATACACTGAATCCTCTGTGGACAATGAATCCCTAATTAGTTATTGTTCTGGGCTTAGTAAAAGTATTCAGCGAGGAAAACTGCTCCGTGCTATTAGGGTCAGTGAATTGAGTATTGGACTCTACTTGACTTTATTTACGGATGGTATGAGAAATGTATATTAATATGATACATGTACCTACTGATAGTAGTTATGAAGATGTCGATGAAATTAATGTGAAAAAGCAACGTACCCATCGCCATCCAACTTGATGGAGGTGTCAGCGAGGACGCGCAGCACGAGGCCGACGGAGGTGCGCTCATTGCAGTCGATGCCGAGCAACGCCGCCTCGTTGCTGCGACACACCACTACCAGGTACCGGGTGCGACCTGCGTGAGCGCTCTCCAGTTTCACCGCCTAACGATAAATAAACCATATTTTCTTACTTATTAATTCCATTAATACAGCCTAGCTTCGATAATTCTACGCGGTTAAGGCTACTTACGCACTGAACGTGGCTAACTCAGTGCCCAGATATCTTATTGAAATGCCTAGGTCTTCAATAAAAATGTCAACTGTCATCGATTTCTTAGAACTAGTAGACAACACTTGGTTCCATGCTTCCAAGCGTTCAGCAAGCATCGTATGAGTGCGAACGTAGCCTTGTAAGTATGCTGTGCTAGTACCATTTTGAGCGTTTCCTCGGGACGCAGCAAGTAGAACATGGACTGCAGGTGATGTTGTATGTCGGGCTGAGGAAGTACGCGCGCCGGCGATCGCCTCGGGTTCGTACAGCCGCGCTCTGCACTGCCCAGCACCACTGCTGCACCCTTGTTTGCGAAGTAGCACTCATTGAGACTGAAACAATACATAACATTCATTTTATAAAGATATGCAACACGCGTCTTTTTTATTATTATAACTCGGGTTACTAATCATAGATAGGCACACCCAAAGTTTGGCGATGATAGTATTTCACCTCTATCTGATAATAAGCGGAAGACTAATCCATAAAAGGACAGACTGAACCCCAACCCCGGAAATAAATAATATGTGTACCTACAACACGAAACACCTTAAACCACCAGTTGAAGCCTGTATAGTTTAGAACTGGTGAAGTTACTGAACAGTGAACATCATACCTAATAGCCATACAAACAAAACCCTTGAGCAAATTAAATTTCCGCGTGACTCAACAACAGCCGAGGCCTTGAATTTCTAATTCTAACAATTTCAAGTTCCTAAAAATAAATTTAAAATAATAACCTAAATGCATAGGTACATAACTAACATTGTCTTCGATTAACTTAAACATTTGTTTATCTTGTAATAAAACCGCGTACCTTGATGATAATTACTTTTAAAACATAATGCAACCGTGAAATGTATGAATGACGCCATTTTTAGTAAAGTTGTTGCAATTCGTTTTGCGGGCGGCGCATTTAACCTCCCTTTCACTGGCGCGGGCGCAGGCAGAACACTGCACCTCCCGGGCGCTGCCATCGCCGCGCTGGCTGGCTGGCAGGCTTGCCTCGACGCCTTCATTCTCATATACTTGATTACTCATTCATATATTTAGTTTATTTCATTTACTAAAGCTATATCTGCGTGGATAATACTACGAGTATTGTGTATATAAACACTCGTAAGGAAAACTGATTGGTAACAATTTATAACTAGGGGGTACATTCCATAAATACGAAAAACTTTACTCCGAAAGTCACAAATACGAATTTCAAAATACCGATTATCAGAATTCCGAATGATTCAAAATCCCTAATATAACAACTCCGATTTATCATTAATCCTATTTTTATAATTCCAAAATTTCAGTATTCCTAACGTTTATAATTACTATTATCAAAATACCGAGTTTCAATAGATCGAATAACAAAAAGTCCGAATTAATGATAATTCGAAACATCAAAAATACGAATTCCGATTATTAAAGTACGGATTAATTAGAATTCCGAAATAAAAAGGCCTGGTAAAACTGAAAAGCAAGACAACAAAACACACTGGTCACAGTTCCAACCTAACCCATATGATTCACCAACAATAAAGGGGATCTGGCGCTCGGCGACCGCTGCCGCGGCACGCTTCCTACGGTCGCTCGCCTTCGGGCGTTAAGTTAATGGTCACTGATTTAACCTAACCTAACCGAAATGATTCACCAACAATAGAGCGGCTCTGGCGCTCGGCGACCGCTGCCGCGGTACACTCCCTACGGTCGCTCGACTCGCTCGCCTTCGCGCGTTAATGGTCACTAATCTAACCTAACCCAAATGATTCACCAACAATAGAGGGGATCTGGCGCTCGGCGGCCGCTACCGCGGCACGCTCCCTACGGTCGCTCGCCTTCGCGCGTTAATGGTCACTAATCTAACCTAACCTAACCCAAATTATTCACCAACAATAGAGGGGACCAAAGTAGACGTTTTTAAATTAAAAACTCACAGATTTTGAATCTTCTTCTTTTCGTGTGGTTAGTGACTAACCCGGTGTCAGAGTTTTAAAGCCGCCCATGGGCCTCTGACTTGGCTTCACATCCGTCGAGAAATATCTCTCAGGTTTCCTCACGATTAGATTTTGAATTTATAATGCTAATTGAATCAGAATCAGAATCCGAATTTTAGTAGTTTATTCGAAGTATTGAAAATTGGAATGTCGTTTTTCGGACCGAGAACCCATCGAGCATAAATTGATTCTTCGAACATATGAAAATCGGAAATCAAACAAATTGTATTTACGACTTTCGGTAAAATGAAATTCGTGATTTTTAATAATAGACATTATAATTCTTAGGGATTATGAAATTCGGACTTTTGAAAATCGGAACAATGAAATTCGGAATAAAATATTTCGGAGTATTTGGGTGTTCCCATAACTAGGACACATTTCTGCATTATTTCCATTTCAAGATAGGTACATTGTACGTCTATCTCATTTGTTTATGTTTAGTATAGGTACAGTTCTCTAACTTAGGCCGATAAAAATAACTCATTGTTACAAATAGCGCAATCACAGCGCTGGCATTTTACCTTCATACGGGTCGAGTGCCTTTCAAAAAAGGTAAGTGTTTATACCAAGCGTAAATTTATTATGATGAGGTCAACCGAAAATAGCTCCACGGGAAACAGCGTCTATATTACTAAACATGGGAGGATGAACTTTGTAACGCTAATAATAGAGAGAAAAATAGTTTCACGATGGATAGTAAGCAACAAACTGAATGTCGACTTGCATTAAGGCGGCAAGGGCGGTTTCTCTCAAGGTTCATTAAAAATAGCGCCCGCGTCGGAGCGTTGCCAAAACGTTGCGCTGCCCGCCCATACTATACGTAGACATGAGCGGGAACGCTGCGGCCGCCCATCGCGCTCCGTCAACCTCGCCCAATTCGGAACACGCCACACCGCGTCTTTTGTTAGAGTAACCGCAACCACATGGCACCCACAAGCACCGGAAATACTTCAGTTCTTATCACACCACCTACTGGCCGCCTTCTCTTTTCAGTTTAACTATTTTCCTTCAATTATAAATGTAGAATTCAGTTAATTGTGCATTTGGAGTAACTTACAAGAAGAAGAGGTTCAGTCTGTGGCGTGAATAACTCTTCAATAAATATTTCTAAGCCTGCATAAGGTTACTAGAGCCCAGGTATCTCTGTATTAAAACCTTTTTAACAACTATGTTTACCTAATTGCTCTAGGTAGTTTATAAGATTGCCTATTAATTACCGTTCTTGCATACAAAAAAAATTGTTTTATTACTGGAATTAGACTGTGGTTTTTTTTTTTTTTGGGTGGGAAATCATCAAATGACTTCTCGGAGCGGGCGGAGCGGAAGGGCGTGTCAGACTTTTACTGACTAAAACCCACCCGTGTTCCTTCCCTTGCCTAGACCAGGGCCACGGTTTCCCCTAAGGACTTATCCGCAACCCCAGTGGTAGGCATCGGCCCAATTAGACTGTGGTAGGCTGTTTGAATTTTTAAACGACTTTTTAATGACAGACTTAGCGAGACACTATTCTGTGGCGAGATTTAGGGAACGGTCGATGTTCTCTGCATCAGTAGGGGTGGACCACAGACCGGGCGACCGTACTACTGATATCTCGAATGCCTTTAAGCCCTAATTTTTCTGTTGCTGAAACGTAATGGTGCTATTCGTTTAGAATAGCTCCATCTCTCTCTATATTTTATGTCTATTGGGGTCAGCTTCCAGTTTTACCGGATGCAGCTTAATACCAGTATTTTACATGGAGCGACTACCTATCTAACCTCCACAACCCAGTAACTGGGTATACGATACCCTTTGGTAAGACTGGTGTCAAGCTTTCGGGCTTCTGACGACTCGTAACGACTGTCAAAGATCCACGAATGACAGCCGGGACCAACGGCTTAACGTGCTTTCCGGAGTCTCAGTATATAATGATGGTTACCCATCCACTGACCAACCCCGGCAAGTGTAGCTTAACCTGATGGATCGACCCGTGCGGCTGTTATTACTTAGCCAAAAGCTCCTCCTTCAGTTAATAGCTCCATCTCTCTATATTACTCTGAAACATGATGGGTCTATCTAATGGTCATAGGACATAGTACGGCCCCCAAAGCGTGGAAAGTTCATGGCCCTGGGGGAAAAGTAGGTAACCTAGGTAGTAAATATTGAAGTTGGCAATATTTACTAGAAGGAAACATTAAATTATTTTTAAAAGTACCTATACATAATAATATGTACTACGCCATTAGGTGTTATTTATATTCTAGATTTTTAATAAAATGCAATATCAGTTACCTGCACAGAAAAGTTGTTACAATGTACTACAATTTTCTGCTTAATCACGAACACACAGTCTTATTATAACTTGTCATAGCACCAAGTTTTTACTAAAACACCATTTGTTAAACTGCAACAGGTTTACTTTTAAATATCCATATAAATGTATAAAAACATATCACTGGCTAATCTACTGATTAGCTCTTTCATGTGTAAGTACATGTGTTTAAATGATTTTCGCAAATTAACGATACCATATCTAGTTTTAGATTATTTTTAACATTCAATGAGGTTTTTGCCATAAAAGTTGAATTAGTGCTAGTTTAGGTAATGGCCATGACGACTAAAGATATGAATATGTGAAGAAAGACGTTGATGAAATGGATGGGGCCTTTTAAGGGTTCCCGTAGCCAAATGGCAAAAACGGAACCCTTATACCTAATTTCATGACCGCCTCGCCTGTCCGGAACTCCGGATGGCATAGTCATTTTATTTGGAGACTATTTACACTATATCAATGAATATTGGAAAGAAAGTATATTAGGTGGTATTATATTGTTTTCCATAAAATTATTTGTCCTATTATTGTTTTCCATAATCGTCCCCACTCATAATATTTACTTGTACTATTATCATTTATACTAATTTAACGCTTGCCATATCGACTTATTTGTCATAACTTTTATTTGCCATAATATTAGTTTCCATAATAACATGTGTCATAATCATTAGATTCTATAAGCAACACATTACATAATCGACACTTGACATAAGCAACATTTAACATAATTTAGAAACGTTACAGATAGATGTCCTCAGTATTGAATTATATGATATGTATTATTCCGAATGTTCATTTAAATACATACATACGTACATTTGCAAAAAATTTGGTTTTAGTGAAATAGTGACAGAAACGAATCGCTGTAAATCCGATTCCACGCAGTCTTGTCTGCCCTACCCCTAGAGTGTAATTTAAAATCGCGTAGGCGCGGAGGGGCCTCGCATGGGACCGCCGGAGCCCCGCAGCGCCGAAGCCGTGACAGAAACCATGCCTGCTGCATGTTTGCTTGCCTGCTGCATGTTTGCTTGCATGCTGCATGCTCGCTTGCATGCTGTATGCTTGCTTGCATGCTTGCTTTCATGATGCATGCTTGCTTGCATGCTGCATGCTTGCTGCATGTATGGTGTATGCTTGCTTGCATGCTTGCTTACTTACATGTTGCATGCTTGCTAATGTAAAAAAAAAAGTTAAATGTTATGGTAAACGACATTATAGAAAATGAAAAATATATCAAATGAATTTATGGATTCAAATTATTATGACACTTGATCGATTATGACCAATGAAATTAGTGAAAATGATTTTATGTCATTTCACGATTATGGCAACTGAAGCGTTATTATGGCAAATAAAATTATGGCATATAAAGTTATGGCAAACATTAGTAAACCATATTAGGTACACCGCTAAACAATAGTGTAGTGAAATTACGAAAAAAAATATTAGTAGTTAGTTATTTCAAAAACTATTGATTTAAAATACAAAAATGAGTAAGTATTTTAAATCAATAGTTTTTGAAATAACTATCATGAAGTACAAACTTATTTTTGCGGTCGACAAAATCAATACTGTGCATGCGTAGGTAAATATTCATCCTAAAACCAAATATTTTATTTCACTTATTCCTACATGGGCATTTATGAAACGTCAGAAGCTAGTTGCACGGATCCAAGTGGTTCCAACTACGGAACCCGTTACTGTGCGTGGTCCGACATGCACTTAGTAGGTTTTTTTGTATGTACAATGTACATGTTACCTAAGTACCTATGTGTTTTTTTGCAATTTGCTGGTCAAGTTGTATGTTGATCAAAATATGATTTGCGACCGTGACAAATATCTATTTACAGAATTATAATCAGAATCATCAATTAAACTCACTAAGTTAGAACTGGCAAAATAGCTTAGCTCAAAAATATTTACTAAGTAATATTTACTTGTTACATGCACCGAGTTATGCACTACGATAATAATTATTCTTGTTCTAACGTATCAGTACGAGCTACTTATACGAAAAATGTTAATGCCGTGGTGAAAAGATAAGCAAGTTAGTTAGATTGGTATTGAGGGCTGACCGCACAGATATGAAACTGATAACGATGTCAATGTTTTGGGAACATTGAAGTGATAAAGACAGAATCGCTGCAGGAGCTAAGCATAAGCACCATAAACTATAACTGATTTCTCTTTGCTTTGCTATTTGTGACACCTATTAAAAATCAAAATTGAAATCTGTGCTCAGTTAAACGGTAGGTCTGTAATTGATTTCTGCTATTTGTAGAACTTTCCATAGCAACACCATTAAAGTTTTCGGACACGTAAAAACGTTCATACGGGAACCGATGCAAAGAGAAGAATCAGCCAGGCTGAAAAACATGTCGTAAGCCTTTGAATTAACAAGCCAAATGACAGTAATATTGTATGAAAATCGGAAGCGTGGGATATACATAGGGTGGCCAGTTGAGATGCGTCACTGTATAAGAGTATGGGAAAATCTGAAACTAAATAATATAGTATTATGTACAGGTACTTAGAGAAAGTTCTAAGGAACCATGTCGTCGATTTTGGAGTTAAGATAAACTTAATTCAATGCAAATCTCAACGGATCACTTGTTTATTAATGTCGCTTCTTTTTGTCCAGTGCGTTGGAGGCCCATTTAAAAAACTTACTTACTATCGCATGCACTGTTTTCACCTCTAATGCTTAGGGTTAGGATTAAGAGGGTCATTGTCTTCACCGTTAGATCCCCCAATAACTGTTTTTAGGCTTTTCTAGGCGCCATAATTATATTATTTATGTTAAACCAGCTTGCTCCGATGGCTGTAATTTATCGAATGTTATGTAAAAAAGCTATCCTTATTAATTACTTATTAGTGCGCAAATGATCTGACTACTTCTGACACCTTAGAAGTTTCGGTGAAGAGCTATATTCAAAACCCAAAATTGAAAAAAAATAATAATAATAATAACGCGAATTCGTCTCACTGCTACTACTTCACCATTAGTATTAGCCAGGTTAATAATGAACTAAATGACTAAATTATAAACGACGCCTTCGTTTTCCTGTTTACTTCCATGGTTATAATGACATAAATGCTATTATAAGTATCAAATATTCCACACACAAAGGATATAATTATTGTTTATACTTAAATTATATATGTGTAGGCCAATGACAACGGTCCCGGTGGGTACATAATCAACGCGAATTAAATCTCTTCAAAATTTCATATTTTAATTAAGAACACCGTGTAACATCCATACATTTTGATAATTACCTGAACGCAACCATTTCTACATAAATCCAAATATTAAATTTGTAAAACCAATTATTGGAACACAACTCTTATGTCACTCAAGATAGCACCGGCACGCAAACTACATTTCATTTTTTTTTAATGGTATGTTAGTACATTAAGTATAATTCGTCTGCGTATTTTAGCCAACCATGGCCAGGATCCCGGTACGCGGTGCACCATCCAACACATCCCGTACGACAATAAAGGGCGAGCGCGACGCAACAACGAGTCGACTCCACGGACGACGCACGTCACAACACTCATAGCTTCCTTCTGAACTGAGCACAAACTACCGCTTAAATATAGAAACACGGCGCAGAACAGGAACACGAGGCGATCGGGAAAGAAACACGCAGTGCTTTATACTGCGCGAACCATATTGTTGTGTTGCATTAGCAAGGAAGATCTTCATCGAATGCAGTAAAGGATAAAATACATACCGTGCGTGACTAAACAGTAATTTTTCTCGATGGACATTTAAATGATCAGTCACTACACGGAGAAACACGACCAAACGTGCACTCAACTATTTTAATAAGGTCAAACTCAAACACTAAGATCTGCTTTCAGATTTTTGTCCTTGATATTTAATTATGTAAAGGTGAGTTCAAGCACTCGCGAAATTACAAACGAAGTCCCTTCTCTCAACCTTTAAGGATATCCGTTGAATTTAAGTTTTCTTCTAAATTAAATGCTTACACACAGAGAAAATATGTAAAGAGTTCAGGTAACATCTTAATAATTTGAATCACTCCCCTTCCACGGCATATTGCCGTACTGAATGTATGTGGTACATTTTTTCCGCGCACTTTACCTCGATGGAAGTAAAGTGCTAAGACCAAGTGCAGTAGAGCTCGTCTTTAAAGGAAATTCGCTCAGCGAGACATTAATTTGAACGACAATCACAATAACGATTTTATGTGTGAATATGATCCAGAAAGAAATAGAGATCTATGCCGAATAAAAAAAAAACAATTACTTTTTTAAAACTAAAAACCCGACTGCAAAAACACATAACTGAAAAGGGAATAAAAACAAGCATTATAATCTATAGAATTTTGGTATCGCAGGCGAGACAAACCAATAACCTGAAATATGGTGTAACTTTTGTTTGTGGCCTGCGATACCAAAATTCTATGAGTGCACTTCTCTATTATAGAGTGCCACTGCCAAACTACCTCCGCCGCTTATATTGGCCCTATCTGAAGGACATAGCCTAGCCGTTATATGCCCGTGTTAAGAAGTATGGGGTCGCCGTCAGCGAGAGATGTCGTGCGGTGAACTGTTCCATAGGGATCGGTGCTGTGGCCGCTCCTGTCGAACATCGGGTACGAGTACGACTGCATGCTGCGCGGTACGCGTCTCCATAATGTCAGGGTCAGTTGTGACGCCGCCGCGCCGACGACACGCCGGTTACCGCACGGGGGAAGACGCACAAGCAGGTGACCCTGTTGGGGACGGCTAGGGTCGCTCAAGTTTTAGGTAGGTGGCGGCGGTTTGGTCCCCAGGTGGTGTTGCACAAATATGAGACATTTTGTTTCTCCAGGCTCCGGCCCCATCACCCAGACTTGCGAAATAAAGGTGTTGATTTTGATAGTCGTTTCCCCCCCTCCCCCCCTACCATTATTATCTATTGGACTGTGGAAAGTATTTACGATTGTAGTAATAACTAAGTTTAAAGGAAAACTATCACAGCTAATCAGACTCTAGAAGTTAACGAACGAGTAATAGTCGATCAACTTATAGAGCAAGATCCCAGGGCCCCAAACGTTACTTATTTTCTGAGTTATCAAAATCTGTGGGATAGAGTAGTGTTAGAATGTATTTTGTACCTACGCCATACCTGCTAGCTTGGACCGAGGGCCAATTTACAGGTATCAAGTTACAACAGCTAAGTAAAAAAGTTACTCGCTTTTTTTTAAGTCTGAGTATTGATTTAAAGTATGTTTTATTTACAGAATATTGTTAATCCTAATCGTAATAATTATTATAAATGCGAAAGTCAGTTTTGTTTGTTTGTTACTCTTTCACGCTAAAACGGCTGAACGGATTTGGATGAAAGGATAGTGGGCAAAAATAACTCCGTCATTTATGAACCGATTTGGAAAATTCTTTTTTCGATCAAAAAAAACCTTGAATTAATGATAGAAGATGATTATTTAATTTTCATGTCTAAAAGAATATTTCACAGTAAAAATTGCAAAAAATTATGTGAAAAAGCCATGTAAAAATAAAGACAGTTTTTTTTTCAAGCGGTTCCCACAGTAGTTTCAAGTTTAAACAAATAATTATAACTCGAAAACTATCAACAATCGAGGAACATACATGGGGTACTTTTGGATACCCCTGGGTATGACGACTCAAATTTTTTTATGACATCTCTGTTTGTACCACCTATTTTAAATCTTAAAAGGATTTTAAGCCTATCCACCTTCGAAGGCCGATTACAGGGAATAATAGAATGTTAAGTACTAACTTTTTTAATGTTTTGGATAGCTTAGGGACCTGCATAGTTTTTAAAGTCAGCTAGAATCTATGGAACCTCATTTTTATATTTTTAAGTTGAAAATTTCAGTCTTACCACTAAAACTTAAATTCTTGATATCGATACTTTTTTGAGTAACCTGGGCTGCAGGAATGTTAGCACGTTTATTATTTTATGTATGAAAGTAACATTCAAGACAAAAAAAAACTGAAAAACACTTACTATAAAAATTGATATGAATTTTTGAAATTCCGCCAACCGAAAACTCAAAAAAAAAATACAAAAAAAATTATAACTCGAAAACTACAAAAAATCGCGGAACATACATGGGGTATTTTCGGATATCCCTGGACATGAGTACTTAATCTATTTTTTTGTTATGACGTGTATTTGTGGTCAACCCTGTATATACATAATCAAGAATTGCTTGTTTAAAGGTATTACATAAAGGTACATAAAATACGAATACAAATAAACTCTTCATGAAAATATTTAACATACAATTGTTGCCTTAAGGATGGGATGGACGCTTTTGGATCCCATAATTAAAAAGATTGTTTCCAAGTGACTTTGCTTTTTAAGTCAATAGTTTAAGGATATATTTTTGATTACAACTGCAGTAATAATTATTTTTCATAGTTTTTTCGAAAAATACTATGAATTTTATTTTTACGGTGGATTAAAAAAATACTGTTCCTGCGTAAATATTTATTCTATAACCCTTCACTGTGCGTGTCTGACTACTACGGCGGTATTTTTTTACTTGTATATATACACAGGCTGGCAATTAAGCAAAACAGCTGGATGAGAGTTGTCGAGAATTGAGTTGCCCTATGACCAGCAGTGGACTGCTGTGGGCTGATGATGATGGTGAATTCAAAAATATTGACATGATAAAATGTAAAACAAAATCTCAAAGGGTAGTAGAATCAGGCCCATGAAAACAGTTAGAAATGTTACTTAAATGTAGACATTAACACCTGCCAGTGAGACGTTTATCTTATCCACATTAAATAAATCCTATGACCATCATGAAAGTCCAAGGCAACTAATGAGATCAGTTGATCATTAGTTTCTGGGATAACACACAAGAACATCTCCTGTCCTCCACATTCTTTTTGCATTTATTCTCTGTTCATTTTTATTATGATTGATGCAGCACAATACGCTAAATACTCACTTTAGAGTTAAGTTGGTTTATTTAAATTTTGATTATTTTAGAGTACTTAGTAGTCTCACTTTAACAGACACACACACATTAACACATTTTGATATTGGCAAAAGGTATAGGATACTTCCCATAATATTTGGTACCCTATAGATTTTGAAAAGTGAGATAATCATCAAAATATGTGACTTATAAGAATGTATCACTTGATTGCATTGAATTAAAAGTTTGAATAATTCATCTGTACAAAGGACCTCAATTTCATATATGTCTAACTGTTCCTGAGAATAAGGATTTTGACAGACAGACAAAAAAGTGATCCTGTTTCTGGGTTCTATTTTTTATTTTTGAGGTATGCAACTCCAAAAAAAAGGTGCAGTGTTTTAGTGTTTGCATCATATAATGTAGTTAGAAAAAATATGAGATAATGAAGGAAAGTACCTGGTAAGGAGCCATTATGAGCAATCATTATTATGTCTATTAAATCTTCCCAAAGCCTTATTACATTTTATCCTTAATGTCCTGCTGTTTTATGCTAATGTCCTGGTGGCCCATCTGGTTTTGAATTAGTTTTACATCAACAGAGAGCAAAGTGAACACTGACAGGCCAGACTTTTTAGCACATAGCCTCTAGGTATACTTAGCAAAGATCTTCTGGAATTATGGGAACCACAATAAAAATACACACAACAAAGAACTATACGATATAACTATAACAACTATAACTAACCTAGCCACCGATATTCAGTGTATCTCTTAGAAAAACTGATTGGTTATATACAACTTGTTATATAGTTCAGCCTGAAGGTTGGTTGGCCATCAAAACATAATAAATTCACTCAACTAAAATAATGTATGATTAAATGAGTACTTTTAGTATTATTACATTTATTATTCTATCTTTAATGGACTGTTACGGTTGCCATTAATGAGAATTTTGATATCATAACATTACCTACCTCTTGCTGATGCGGTTCCCAACATCGTCTTCTTCAATATTATCACTTTTTTCTGTCTCATCCTTAAACAAAAGAAAATATCAATTTAACCCTGTAACCCTTTACTAGTTTCTTGAGACCACTAACTTAGGGCTCATAAGCCTAACATCAGTAATGACAGGGCTACATAACAAACCGTTCACATCACATACTACTAACTTTGAAACATGATAGGTCTATCAAGAGACTCAGAAATAGTATTATTGTGATAAATGAACTAACAAGACAAAGAGCTAAGCAGGGCTTATGATTAGTGGTAAATAGAAAGATATATGGGTGTTAAATAAAAGTACGGAATCGTGTACTAAGATAACATTATATTCCTCGAGAAATACTCAATACGTCTGACCAATTTGACACAACATCATAACACTCAACAAAATTTACAAACCAGTACTCACCGTTTTCCTAGGTGTTTGCACACTCGGAGAACGTCGAATTGTAACAAGTGCCATACCACATTAGCGTTAACAAATCATTATCAAGGTATGTAATACAATCACAAACATAAAGAGGAAACCTATTGACTTATCATAACACTAATCCTTAAATGATTCAATAAATGTAAGGTAAAACTTAGTAGCATACATCACTAGATACTTTAAATACACTCATATCTGATTGCAACAAGTACAATCTATCACAACTTCGCCCATTTTTTATTTTACTATATTCTATTCTTATTCAAAGAAAAGATGATGGATGAGTGAGTGAGTGCGTGCCACAGATTAAAAAAATGATGAGTGAAATCCATGGAATTAATAAGTACTATCGGTAAAATTATAATAGGAATCACAAAACTATAATATAGGAATTATATAATAACACGGAATATCATTTCCAATGGAAGTATAGAGTGCCGCTGATACCCCTATTACTCCCACTATCCCACAAACTGGCAACTTTTTTCAAACAGATGATAATGATCATGAGCCGTAGTCGCATGCCATTATAATTTTGTAGCCGACAGGCATGTGACTACGACTTTACTTTAACCATTTTTAGGGTTCCGTACCTCAAAAGGCAAAAACGGAACCCTTATAGGATCACTCGTGTCTCTGTTGTACCTATGTCTTGATTTCTGTCCGAAATATTTTCTTGTTTCATACATTTTAGAGCGTGTTTTTTCAGTAGTCGGGTTTTAGTTTTGAAACTTGTTACAATTACGGAACCTTAAAAACACATAGTATTCCTTTTTATGATTTAAAAAGTTTTTTTTTTCGTTCGTCACTTTATGTCCTCTAGAGGGCGCCTTATTGAATTAAATTGTAACGTCACATTATAACCAGCGGGCAATCAGGATGCTTCCAACGACACCTCATTTTTCAAATTATGATCAGTGGTTTAGAAGTTATGAGGTTACAGATGAACATACATATATACATACATACATACATACATACCGGTCAAAATCATAATCCTCCTTTTTGCTTCGTCGAAGTCGGGTAAAAACTGGTACCATTTTATAGATAAGGTGAAACTTGTCCGTTCGTCTGTCATAGGCAAGCTACTAAAACGCCTTCTACACGGTCACCAACCACGTCGCGACAGAGGTGACCTTGGTGGTTTATAACCGTGTAGATGTTAAACGCCTTCTACACGGTCGCCAGACGCGTCCCCGACAGAAGTGACATTGGTTGGCGACCGGCAAAGTTGTTCAACGTTGTGAGCCATCATCTACACGGTTGTAAACCACCAAGGTTACCTCTGTCGGGATGCGGTTGGTGACTGTGTAGAAGGCGTTTCAGTTTACAACTAAACGTTGAACAACTTTGCCGGTCGCCAACCAAGGTCACCTCTGTCGGGGACGCGGTTGGCAACCGTGTAGCAAGCGTTTTGTACAAAATCGGGTCGTGTGAAAGCTGAATGTGTTGCCGGACGTGAAAAGGCACTTTGTACTCTGAGTTTGTCTGTCTCTCTGTCTCTGTCATCTGTGTTGATCTGTGGCTAAGTTATTACTCTGAGATCTGTGGTGTGTGTCAAACAAACACACAAGAAAAGAAAGACCTGAAATATTGACAAGACACTCACTCACTCAGTCACTCATTCAGACAGACGCGATCACAAGAAAGAACTCTGTAGCTTATATATTATCATAGTAGTATTATATTATAACTGTAGTCCACAGACTACAATTATATATATATATAGGGACTGTAGTCTGTGTACTCTGTGGACGCGATTTAACGTCAAAATCCATGGTCAAAATTAAATTACGTGATCGCGCTATAAACAGCATCAAAAAGAATAATTGAAGCAAGTGTTGTAAATACTATTGGGTAAATGTTTAAACTTAAAAGGTGTTTTACTAATGACTCAAAAATTGTTATGACATCTTTGCAACTCTATAAACACTTATTGAGGCAGTGTGAAAGACTTCCCCCTGACGCTTGTAAACACTATAAATTCGCTGTTAAACAGGTGAGTTTCTTAGCTATGTTTTGATAAAACCTTGAATAAAATTACTGTAGCTATTACCATCTGCTGAACCCGCATGTTCAAATTTATTTATATCCCAGAACGTCATATCGATTTCCTTTAATTAGGTAGTTCTGTCCATTTCTTGAACTCTGTTGAATTTTAAATTTAATTGTTTGTAACATAGAAGTGGTAGTTTGTATATATATATGGACTCCCTTTTCTGCACATATCATTCGGAACGTTGTGTGTGGTGTGTCCTGGCTAACATAGCCAGCCTAGCTTGCTTAGCCTAGTGTAAAACATATTCACTAAATGTTACAATTTACATAATTAACTACTTACGTTAAATTAACATTTGTATGGTTTAAAAAAATAAGGCCCTGTTTCATGGCATAGTATCTCAATATACTTTACTTTGTATGGAATGATTGACATAATAATAAATGTTGATATAAACCTATCCAGATTTGGTGAAACAGACCTTTTAAGTATAATCCAAATATAAAATTATGGGTACATTGGTAAATACTGACGTTGTTGCTTCATGCACAACTCCAACTAGCCTAATTTACTGGGTTTCTTTTTGCCCAATTGCTCCAGACCATGTATAATGTTTTTTAAGTGTATTGTAATTACCTACTACATTCTTTTTCCAGAGCTACAAGCAACATAAGTTTGAACCTGATCCAGAGAGAGTGACAGAAATTATTTCAAAGAGTCTTGAGGATGCTAAATGGATTGTAAATAAGGTAAACATAATAAATAAATGAGCGGAACGCTGATTGTTTGTGTATAACTTGAATGAAATTAAATTCTTCTGGCTTCTGGTTGGAATTTTGCTTCAGATTTTGAAAACAGAAAATATTAGGAGCAGTTTGAAATATGAATGATACATAAATCTTGTAGTGGAAAAAAGTAAATGATTAAATACTTAATAGGTTCTTAATTGATATTGAAAAAACATTAAGCTATACAATTGACAAAATGTTCACTTTTTTTGCAGTATACTCAAAAATAATGGATGCTATGAAGAAGATAGATATTAATGATTCACATAGAAAAAATGGTTTTATTCATGATACTAGAATATTGTAATTGCTAAGGATGTTTGGTGAAAAAATAGAAGATTACGAAATATTGGAACATCTTGGTAAAGGGGGATTTGCACATGTTTATAGAGCAAAATGTCGACGAACAGGATTATTTGTTGCCATCAAAATGATAGACAAAGCACTTATGGCAAGTGCTGGTATGATAGGCAGAGTAAGACAAGAGGTCACCATTCACTCTCGTCTGAAGCATCCTGCTATCCTGGAATTGTATACATTTTTTGAAGATGTACACTATGTTTATTTGGTTTTGGAACTAGCACACAATGGTGAACTAGCAAAACATTTCAAGTTAGGAACTCGGGGGTTATCTGAGAAGGCAGCTGCTGATATATTTAGACAAGTGCTGAGTGGAGTTTTGTATCTTCATACACATAATATCATTCATAGAGATTTATCATTGAACAATTTATTGCTGACGAAGGATCTAAATGTTAAAATTGCTGATTTTGGTTTAGCTACGCAGTTGAATGGTCCAGATGAGAAACATGTAACAATGTGTGGTACACCAAACTATATATCTCCTGAGGTAGCTTCGAGAGACTTTCATGGGTTACCAGCTGATGTTTGGGGTTTGGGCTGTATGTTGTACACTTTATTAGTGGGAAGCCCACCCTTCCACACTCAGCATGTCAAGACTACTCTTAACAGAGTTATTAATGCTGATTACAAGATACCTTTGGAACTGTCCCTGCAAGCCCAGGATTTATTGCAGAAGCTATTATGTAAAGATCCCACAAAAAGAATAACATTAAAGGGTATATTAGAGCATCCCTTTTTATGTAATGCCCAAGGTTCATGCAAGCAAGATATATCACGAGATTCTGGGTTCCTTACAACACTGCACAGTACTCAACACAGCAATAAATTCAGACCTGATGATAGAACTGATCTTGAATGTCCCTTAAAAGAGTACAATGATGAAAAAAAAGATGTCAGACCTATGTCCTACAACATATTTACTCAAGAAGTCGGTTCTAATTCAACATGTTCTAATAACCGAAATTACAATTTGTGCACAGGAATTGATAAAGCATCTGGGGAAATGTTTGATTACAAAAATCAGCATAAAAATGTATTCCAAAAAAGTGGTAGTCCATGCAACAGCAATTTATCTTTATTGGAAAATATGAGAAATATTGACTTAAAATGTAAAATGCCTCAAGCAAACATAAATTTAGAAGAAAACAAAGAAAATATTCCTAAAACTTGTACGGTCAATTCTAATGTTTTGAGTGTTCCTCCACTGTGCGCTGAAAGATTGCCAACGATTTCACACAGGACACGAAATGCAATACTGAAAATAGAATCTTCTGGAGTAATTGTAGAGTTCATTAAAAAGAAAGGCAAAGATCGAGAAGAACAAATAGCAGAAATATGTAAAATATCCAAAGATGGCATGAAAATTATAATATATACAGTTGATAATAAGACTAGGACTCTGAACTTTGATCATGATCCTAATCCTGATGAAGTATTTACTTATCATAATTTACCACAGAAGCATTGGAAAAAATATTTATATGCTTCGCGATTTGTTGAACTTGTCAAAGCCAAAACACCAAAGGTAACATTGTACACATCTTTAGCAAAATGTCAGCTAATGGAAAATGCCACCGACATTGATATATTCTTTTATAGTGGAGAAAAAGTAACATACACCAGTTCAGAAGGGTTAAAAATCATTGACAAAAATCTTAAAACACACTATAATCTTACAACAGCACCTGAGCTGAAATATATAACTGACCACTTTGAGGAATGTTCTAACCGCATGAAGCGTGTACAAACAGCACTATCTGGCATTCCCGATGAATGTTTCCCTTTAATAATAGGAAAAAGACCTGTTCAGCCTGTGGGTAATTTACAATCACCTCTTCAAGGCTCAGTTAATGCAAATTTTAACACTCCACTCTTAAACATTGGATCATTTCATCGAACAGCTGCTAGCTCTAGTCATGTGCCAAGTGATTATAATTAATGGACTTGGAATTTGTAATTCTCAACGTGTCAGTATAACTTGACAAATTCAATTAGATGGCTTAATTAATTATTTTGGAAAATAGAATGTGTTCAATATTTTATTATAGAGTGTAGTATATATTAAGTACTTGTAGTAGAATAAGCGCAAGTTCTAAAAGTAGTTTTTTCTGAAAAGTAACTTACTGAAAAACATTATGCATTTACCTTAAAAGAAAATGATCTTTGCGCTTATTTGATTAATCTACTTGTTGTATACAGGGTGGCAGGGACATCGACGCGAAGCCTGTTACCATGGATTCAGTACATGATTCTGAACCCCTCTGCGTTGAAATTATTCATCGGTTATTAAAAAAAATATCTGCTGTTTCATAGAAAAGTGCAATACCTATGCGGTCAAAATGTATGAAACAGCAGATTTTTTTTTTAATAACCGACGAGAAATGACAACGTAGCGGGGTTCAGAATCATGTACTGAAACCATGGTAACAGGTTTCGCGTCGATGTCCCGGACATCCTGTGTAGATTTAGTTAGTTAAAGTGCCTCTCACTTTGTATTATAATGTTAGCTTTATGGCATTATTGTGCTAAGAGATGTATGTAAGTAAATACATATAAAATAAAACTGCATAGTAACATACTTTAATTTAAACATGTTTTCATTTATAGATTTATTGTATAAGTATAGCCAGAGGTCCAAATAATGACGTCATAAAGAAAACGGCAAATGCGTGTTGGACCACGCACAATGCACCACAGTTGGGTTGAATCCATAGATATAAGAAAGAAGCAGATATGCCCGGTAGTTGAAAATGTATCGGAACCCAATGTCTCTTGCTGCTCCCTACTCCCGCGCCACAACTACACATGCAGATCAGTAAACCCAATAAATACGAAGTCGTACTCACACTTGCGAATCATAAATCACAACGTACCACACAATCAATTATAAACCTTATCCCATCAAACACAGCGTGCATTTACCATGCACCGTACAACTCACTCACACGAAAACATCGATCGCTATCGTTGTGCTGTGCAAAAGTCATTTATTTTACACTAGCTGCCCGTCCCGGCTTCGCACGGGTAAGCACTTATTCACGGGCGCCTACCTACCCTAACTACCTACCTACCTACATACATACATACCTACCTACTCTACATACATACCTACCTACCTACCCTACCCTACCTACCTACCCTACCCTACCTACTTACCTACCTACCCTACCTACCCTACCTACCCTACCTACCCTACCTACTTACCTACATACATACAAACCTACCTACATACTTTACCAACATACATACCTACCTACTTGCATACCTACCTACCCTACCTTCAACTACCTATCATAAGAACCATCTCCATACTATAACAAACACAACAAAAAAAAAAAATCCAAATCGGTCAAGCCGTTTTCATGTTATGTCGTGACAACGGAAAACGGGTTTCATTTTTATATATATAGATAGATATACGCTAGTGATTGACTAAATAGGAAATTTATCGATTCTCCCATTTAATATCGTATTAAAAAAATTGGGAGTTCTTGAAAACTAATACTTAATAAAAAAACGATATACATAATAACAAGATGATATAAATAAACAATACGGAGTAAAAAAAATAAAATAAGTAAAACAAAAAAATTCAACATTATAAGAAAATCTGAATGAGTATAAAACAAGATTTCACATCGGTTTTCCAACCAACCTATAACTGTTGACAAATTGAAGAATAATTCTAGTAATATAAATTCATACGACCACTGACATTGTTGTCGATAACCTACGTTTAACGTTAGTGGATCTGTACAACCACATCACCTGCTCGGCGCAAGACACAGCGGCCGTACTACGCGATGCAACCGCATAAGTGAAGTATCGTTTTGTAATTTTTACATTGCTTGTCGAGTCAGTTAGCGACATACTTTAGGTAGTGGTTAAGACGCAATGTATTTACTGCAAAAATAGTACAGTCGCTGTGATATATTAAAAAAAAAAAACGTAGTAAAGGCAAGAAATATTTTACGATTTGTTGTTTTTCTTGATTTTCAACACAAATAGAGTCAAATACTTGTGCTGATATATTTTATGTGGTTCTATGATTTATAAAGTTTCTAGTTTGGCTTCGATTTTTACAAGAAACCACTGAACAACACGGTATTCTCAAATTTTATCACGATCGCGGTCGAAAGCTCACTAGTTCGCGGAGACGGCCAGTTGCCGAGAACATGAGCAACGTGATCACGACGCGCGGACATTGACACGGCCCCATGTCACTTCTCCTGTTATTTATATTTCTATGGTTGAACTCAAGAACAAACTTAACATTGTAGTTGAAAAACATGTAGGCTCAGTAGTTTGGAGATAAGGGGGGAATGGTAAATTTTCAGATATTTTCTTAAATAAATACCATAAACTAAATATAATAAACCATTTTAAAATTATAAAAAATAAAATTGATACCCTTACTGTTTACCGGTTCAGTTTCCATTTAATGTCACACGGTACAGGTTCTTTTTTTAATTTTCTTATTGTCCCCAAAAGTGACCCCATATTCCAAATTCATTTACTTACGTTACACGTCCGAGTTTGGTTCACAGAAATGCATCATACCTATTTAGATCAAAATACAACCTGATACTGACCTGCAAATTGCAAAAAACGTCAGTGTCAGGTTGTATTTTAATTAAAATATGATTTGCGAGCGTAACCAATATGGTTTTACAGAATTAGAATCAGCAATACAACTCCTTAACAGCCCTTTCACACGGCAGTCCAGTTTTGCAGGATCGGCTTTTTACGGTATCCTGCTAAACTGGACGCTGTGTTCACATGGCAGTTCAGTTTTGCAGGATTCAGTAAAAAGTCCAGCAGCAACAGTGTCCAGCAAAAAACCGCACGCAGGAAGCCGTGTGAACACTGCTATTGAAATATATGTGTGATTAAACGGGATCCCGCTTTTTACTGGACTTTGGATCCAGTTTCTAGTGACAAAACCGAACGGCACAATTCGACCGGATCGGTTTTTTGCAGGATCCCGCATGCGGGATGCTCGTGTGAACGCTAGCATATAAACACATTCGCCATCAAACGGGATCCTGTTAAAAACTGGACTGCCGTGTGAAAGGGCTGTAAGTTAGCATAATCCCCAAATGACGTCATGATTTCATGAAATAGTCATTCAACGGGATTACATGAACCTATAGAGTTGTATTGATGATTTCTATGATTATAATTTTATAAAATAATAAACATTTGATACGGTCGCAAATCTATTTATATCAACATACAACCTGATACTGACCTGCAAATTGCAAAAAACGTAAGAAAATTTGAATTTCGCGGGCTACCCCTGACGCCTTCACCTATGAATCTATGATGATGAGGATGCTCTTCGTAAGTCGCGGACGTGAATTCGTGAATTGACGTGATCGTAGGGAACTGACAGACCTGACAGTCTGTCAGTCGTGGACGTCCGCGGACGCGTCCGATAATATTTAACCTGTTCTCTATATAATCTGTGGATAATTTGTTCCCTGCGTTCCCTGCTTGTTTCTTGAGCGGAGCCACCACAGATATAGATAGACATAGATAACGCAAGTATCACGATCTGTATGAAAACCAAGCGTGCCATTTTTTGACTACCTACTATGACGTCACAAGCATTATTTAGTGATGGGAAAATAAAATCCGCCGCACGCGGCAGCGTCTTTGAATCGATTTTATTATCTTTGAAATCGATACGTCGATCGAGCGTACTGCTGGCTGGCAGTACGCTAACTAAAAGTCTTCGCATTGAGAGGTTGTGTGCTCGTGCGCGTTCCGTCGACGTTCACACGTCGTTTTTGGATACCTTTTCCAAAATTTCAAGTAAGTTTACCATTATAAATACATGAATATTCGATTGAAATACCATAGATTCAATTTAGTTCTAATGTTTACAAAAGCAACGAGATTCTACCCTTTTTCATCTCAATTTTGAATAAAGATCGCCTTTTTATTATACCATTTCTCTATTTATTGAGTAATCGTGTACAGTAAAGAATTATTGAGAATCGCTTAAATAGATTAATTAATCGATTTTGTGACATAGTAATGATATAGACAGAAGAATGAGATAGACAGAGGAATGAGATATACAGAGGAATGAGATAGACAGAGGAATGAGATAGACAGAGGAATGAGATAAACAGAGGAAAATAAAAATTTCTGATCTGCTTAGTAGGCAGTTAGGGATTTATAATTTCTTCAAATTGTCAGTATTTCCCTACTTATTCCTTGTAATTGTTGTAGATTATCTTTCAGAAACAAAAAAAAAACCAGAGAAGAAATTTTAGAAGGTAAACGAAAACCCAGTAAAATACGATATAATAAAATAAAATTAAAATGGATGCAAAATTACTTGAGCTACAACAGCAAAAAGATAAAGAAAGTTGTGATCTTTAGTACATCAATAGTCGGATATGCTGCTTTTGTTAATATTCGTTACTTTTTCCCTTCAACAAAGCATGCTTCCTCAAAATGTATTTAACAAATAGTGCTATGCTTTGTTGGGAACCAATCTTTATTTCCCGTCGCCTCAATCCATTTTTCTTTTAAATTGGGTTCATGTGGGAAACTAAAAAAATCACTAAACGTTACGATAATTTATTAAAATTTCCTACATAATTACTACCTATAAAATACAAAATCATTCCTCTGTTTCCGAAATCGATTCTTGAGAATCGATTTGTGTTGCATACGATGAACAGCACTAATCGCTAAAATTGACAGAAAAATGATAAAAGCTCCTGTACTACGAAACCGATGCGTTAAACGATAGTATCACTTGCTTCGATATTCATCACTTGTTAAAACAAAACGTCGCATCAACCGCTTCAAGTAAAAGCCGCAATGTAATACGAATATTCAGTTTACGTTTGATGACCTATGTTTTTCTCAAATTTGGTATTACAGAGAGTATTAGATTAAATATAATTGATTTTAGTATTAAATACGCATAATATTAATCACAAAATGACTTATCGGTGGAAGGAATCGTTTCCTTTATTTTTTCTCCTCACATTTGTAAAGTTTTTACAATGTATAACTGAGCAATTAACCATTTTAAATTATTTTACTGACGTCCGTCTAGCGTGGCACAACGATGCAGACTGAGCGCGAAAGTGGCAGCTTACGATTATTGTACGTAATAAAAGCGCCTACACACGGCCCTAAAATCAGAGGCAATATCGGGAGAGTGGTGGTGGGGATGAAATCGGCTACTACTCTACACACGTCCCTGCCAGTTAGTATGTAACCCACCGCGCAGCAAAGTGCTCGTCGATCCGAGATGCCACCCGTAGTACGCATGTTTTCAAGTTTTTTCTTAAAGTCGGCCATCGCAGTGTCTTTACCGACCTCTTCATTGTACACTTGTAATTAGTTGTAATAGCATTTTAAAGGCCTCCTGCCTCATATCACGGTTAAAATACTCTTTATGTTTTTTATCCCATAAATACGACAACTCCTTGAAAAGATCAATTATTTTCGTCCAGGACTCTCGCTCCTTCTCCTTCGCCATATCTCCGCATAATATAAAAAAAATATTTACAAAAACACGTCCTGTTGCCACTACAGTCGCACGCAGTGCGGTGAAATCGGTTCCGATTTCGCTACACACGCACGGACAATGCTCCTTAGACGATAATCGGCCCTAAATCGTGAGCTCGCCCGTACCAATTTCTGAGTTAGGGGTAATAATAATAATACTGATTACGATTTGCCTACTCACGAGGCGATCAATGGAGCGATCTAGGGCGCTCCCCACCACTTCCCTGATATTGCCTCTGATTTTAGGGCCGTGTGTAGGCGCTTTAATAAGCTGGGCACGCGAAGTAGTTGCTCTTGCGTTATCTATGTCTATCTATATCTGTGGGAGCCACAGATAATATAGTTACGCGGAGCGAAGGATTCTAAAGTGGAACTCTGAGCGCAGCGGGGGATTCAAAGTATGTCACTCGAGCTATAGTCTTGCTCCCGAGGTAAACACTCTACTAAGGTACTTATTATCACCCTCTATGAGAAAAAAAACGTGTGCGGTTCATACGTAGTATCTCTATATTCTGTAATAAAGTTATATGCTCTGTGGTAGTCTGTGGTTCGGTGGTTCGGTGCGACCCCCGTAAAGAACGAACGCTCTCGGCGCGAGTTCTACTCGCACACTAATGTCCGGTTTTTTTTTCCAGAACGGTATGGTCTGTCTGATAGTCTGACTAGCCTAGCATAATGCAAGAAACACACGCAGCTTAACAAGCACTTGCGTTGCATTGCACCAGACTTTGATCGCCGGCGAATCGCTGGCGATTTTAAAATCTCACGTTCAGACACAAATCGGCTGCTGCCTGTTCTGGAAAGTCTGAGTGTGGACGTTATTACTCTGAGTGTGTGATATACTTTACGGACCATTTAGACGGACATGCTGGCGATTTCTAGTAACTATTATAACATTCATAATGGACGGATGGATGACCCCTGTAACACAGGTTTTTCCTAGCATAGGGGTCATTGATCAATATTTTGTATCAGGCTTTTTTCACATGTAATCAAGTGTCACCTGTATGTGTACTTTTTACGTCAGAAATAAATATACTCTATACTCTACTCTATACTCTATTTCAAAATCTCACGGTCCTACCTGGTCCTACACAGATTTTGACAGCAGAATTGTCGCTAGCGTTTTCAAAATTGCGTGTGTACATACATAGCCAGGCACCGTTAATCAGATAGTTAACTTCGTTAATCGTTAATCCGCTACAAAAAAAGTTAGCTTCGTTAAACGTTAAAGCGTTACATTTCGGAAGAATTAACGCAAGTTAACGTTAATCCGTTAATATGTGTAAAATTGCATCTTTATAAGTACACTTTTTCTATCTAACTAAATTGCACTGCACTCTTTTTTATCAATTATATCAACAGGCAAATGATCACCGACAGTAATTTATAATAACAACAAACAAACAAACAAACAAAACACTCGTCACTCTAAGCACCGGCACTAAGTAATGAAATGATCAAACGAAACAAATCTCTTCGCAGTTTTCTTTCTCACTCGCACGCGCCGGCAAAATATATCTAGTTTTGTTTTTGTTTCACTCGCTGCCACGCGCCGCCCGGCACTTGTCGGTGCCATGCGGTAACTATTAGCCATTGGATTAACGATTAACGAACTTCTGCATATTAACGGAAGTTAACGTGTCCGTTAACATTTTTAAAAGTTAACTTAAAAGTTAATCCGTTAATCAAAATGTTAACTTCGTTAATTAACGATTGACGGATTAACGAGTTAATGCCCAGTATTGCCCAGCTATGTGTACATATCACAGACGAATTAGCTGTCACGCAGATTTTGATTGAGATAGAAAATTAAATTAAAAATTACTTTTATCTAATTTTATATTTCCTACATTTCAAAAATAAATATATGGTAGATACCCAGAAAACGTTTTTCACAAAAAGAACAATAATTACAGCCTATTTTTCCCACTGCTGGGACACAGGCTTCCTCTCTTCCTCTTCCTTCTGTGAGACGGAGTGGCTCGTAATAAAGGTTGTAGGGTTGGTAGATGTCACATGTCTTCGAATTTTTGGGTCTAAGGCATGCCGGTTTCCTCACGATGTTTTCCTTCACCATTTTGAGAGCAGTGGTGATGAAATTATTTACACAAAGTAAAGCGCCTGCTTGGGTTCGAATCCACGACCTAAAAGTACAACTCTTAAGTCGGGGTCGGGGCCGATAGAAACTGGGTCACCCACCACACCATTCTACTATTGTTCGAGCAATAATTGCCAACGTGAAAATCTAAGGGTTCCAATTTAATGTGATCTGGCAACATAAACAGTGATCCTCCATCTTTTTTGTCACGATGCCTCCCAAGAAGCAACCCGAGAAATCCGGTACGTAATTCTATTTTGTGGAAATATAGCAGTGAATTGTGAATTATTTGATCATTAGAAGCAATTGATGCTTTTTGAATGAATTTCAAACCTATAACTTCAGTGTATAAACAAATAATTCTTGTTCGATCATGGTGACATTTACTTGGCTGAGCCACGCGGTAATTGTTATGAACCTATAGCATATTGTGTTGCTGTTCGGTAACCCTTCTATACTTTAGATAGGCTTAATCCTTATTTGTAATCTTGTTCTCATTAAATAATTCTTAATTGAACATTTGTGTACATTTTGACTTGAGAGGAAAGCATTTTACATTGAGGTTATGTAGTCAACTTAATTTTTTTATTATTTTTTTGCAGGGTCATCCGGATCCAAGCCTGCGGAAAAGAAGCCCGCCACGGCTAAAACTCCAGCAGCTGCACCTAAAGCTGCTTCTACAACCACTGCGGCTGCTGCACCTAAGCCAGCGACAGCCAAGACGCCAGCGCCCGCCCCTAAGGCGGCTGCACCTAAAGCAGCTCCGGCCGCAAAACCCGCCGCAGCCAAGCCAGCATCGGCTCCGGCTGCTAAGCCAGCAGCAGCAGCTGCTGCGAAGCCGGCAGAGAAGAAGCCTGCATCGGCGCCCACTGCCAAACCAGGCTCTGCTAAAGCTGCTGCCCTGAAAACGAAGTCGAGTGCAAAGCCTTCAGTGAAGAAAGCTGCAGCTGCTTCAAAACCTAAGCCTAAACCAGCAGCGGCTAAGTTGAAAATCGCACCCAAGCCCAAGAAGACTGGCATCAAGGGACAAAAGAAACAGGTGGTGAAACCTGTTGCAAAGGCCTTGAAAGCACAGAGAAAGGTATGTTTTATGTCATTGCATTTTAAATGTATTTGAATCAGCATGGTATGATTAATAATGAATGATGGTAGAATTTCATGAAATACATAGTACCTGTTAGTTTTATACTATTATCACTAGGTTTCTATCAAACCTAGAGGTGTGTTTGTGTCAGAATTTTATAGAAAGGTGAAATTGTTTGTTAGGGGTAATCTCCGCAAGTACTGATTTGATTTTAAAAAAATATTTCCCTGGTAAAAAGTTACACTAGTGTTGAGTGCCATGTTTTATTATGTATTTGACTTGCACATGAATGAAGTCACAGGCAGGAGCCAATGTTTTATTTAAATAAAATATTAAATTGATGATTTGTCTATCTACAGACAAGTTATTCAGAGATAATGCAGCATTATAACTACTGGGAACTACTTAGTAATGCTACTTAAACAGATTTTTAACCTTCCAGTTGTTGCACCCTTGCGCCGAAAATAAGCAGTCACATGCGGTCTGTGATTCTGCAACTTTACGTGTCTAGTTTGAAAAGACGAATGACTATTTGTGATATTGTATAACACATAATAAAAAAAGAAGTCTTTTATCAGCTTAACTACTTAGTAATGCCTTAAATAGATTTTTAAGCCAGTGCTGTGCCTTTAATAGTTCAAACGTTATTTTATATGTGACTGCTAACAAGAGTCCAAAGTATTCACTTGGGCCTTATTCATGGGACAAATTCCAAAACGAATAGACATATTAATTGGTTACACATCATTATTATTAATCTCCTAAACAACTGATTAGTAGGTGTTTTTGACATTCTTAATTAATTACTTAAATTCTGGAGAATTTACTCTGCATGGGATTGTATATGTATATCTAAACTAGAATGCTGCTCAAGATGTAATTTTCAGTTTTGGTTTTCTAGGTTGTCAAAGGTGAACATGGCAAGCGAGTACGCAAGATCCGCACATCCGTGCACTTCCGCAGGCCCAAGACTTTTGAACCCCCGAGGCACCCGAAGTACCCCAGGAAATCACTTCCCAAGAGGAACCGGTAAGTAACATACATATTGTTCTTTAGTAATTGATTTGGGTAGTTACGCTTCAATTGAAGGGCCTTCTCCACTTAGTTAAATTTAGTCATTTAAATGGCTATTTTGCTGAATTCAGACTAATGAAATTGAATTCATAATTCAGACTCATGTAATCGCATTTAGCAAATTAGCTGCCTAAAAAGTAACCTAATTAAAAAGAAGAAAGGTTGTGATTCTAATGTCTCTGTGGCTCAGCAGAATCATCCAGTATTGTGTTTACAGCTTTCTAAATATCCCCTCTATTCTGAAAAATATGGATGAATTCTGTAGACAATTTCATTCAGCCAAGTGGCTATAGCCTATGTTGTAGGAAAAAAATTATAGTTTTATTTTATGCCGTCTGCAGCCTTATTAGTTTTGTAATGTTGTAGTAAAAAGTAATAACTTTATTTTATGCTGTCACTTCTCATATATTAATGTATGTTTTTTTTTTATATTACAGTATGGATGCTTATAATATCATAAAGTATCCGTTGACATCTGAAGCCGCCATGAAGAAGATTGAGGACAATAATACCTTGGTATTCATTGTTCACACTAGCTCTAACAAGCACCACATCAAGGCTGCCGTCAAGAAGCTGTATGACATCAATGTTGCGAAAGTTAACACCCTTATCAGGTAATTTAAACACAAACAATATGCTCATATTAATCATTCAAAGATTTTATATGATGATATATTTGTGGGAATCTCATTGATAGAGAATGATATCAAAAAAACACACTTCTGATACCATCATGTTAATTTGGTTCAGACATAATTATTAATTTGCAATACTTACCTCATATTAATTTATTGCAGGCCCGACGGCAAGAAGAAGGCGTACGTAAGGCTCGCCAGGGACTATGACGCATTAGATGTTGCCAACAAAATCGGCATCATATAAACTAATGCTGTACTTTATTTTGTAAGAATAAAACACTTAAAATATAATGTCGTGTTATCATTCACTGCTAAAGATGGAAATCAGTCTTTTTATAGCCAAAATTTCTAATGCTGGCTTCCACACCTCTTGTAATGTGTGTGTATTGTAGTCTGGACCGAATGGAATAAAAATGCAGGTGCAGAATGTTTGTTTTAGAAGTATAAAGTATAATTTAAAAACTGGCCAGGTGCGTGTCGGACCACGCACAATTAAAGGTTCCGTAGTTGGGATGAATTTATCCCAAGAACAAACTCAATATTTCAAGTGTAAGGGTCGCGCCACACCTGCCGAACGTTCCGCGGCGGAAAGTTCCGTCGCGTCATGTTTGCTTGCATTTCTATGGACGTAACGTTCGGCTGATGTGTCATAGGTAACTTGAAAAATGTTTTTCAAGTTACCTATGACACATCAGCCGAACGTTACGTCCATAGAAATATGACGCGACGGAGCGTTCCGCCGCGGAACGTTCGGCAGGTGTGGCCCGACCCTAAGTTGTTCAATTATTACCCATTATGGCTCCGCGCACGAAAAAACCTTTTTCGTCAATAGGTAACCCTGCCTATCTAATTGTAAGAAAGCTTGAAATAATTTCTGTAAGTACCACAGACATATAAAGAGTAGCAGACCAAACATTCGCTAAAAATTGCGTAGCCATTACGCACACATAGGGATAGTTGTCAATACAGGGCCGGCCTAGGGCTGGTTGCCGGTATTATGTAACGATATTGAATCAACCAATAGGTACTTACTAAAATTCGCAACAATCGATACTCCCTGGGTATAAGAAGTGTAGATTACTTATCAATAAAGTCAATCAAACAATGATTAGATTATTACCTGCCGAATAAAATTACAAAATTATGTGAATATACCTATTTATGTACACCTATATCACACACATGTGTGATATAGGTTCATGTCATCCAGCACACAGACACAAGGTAACATAATTAATTTTATAATTTATTATAATAGCATCTGTGTTTACACTGAAAATCTGCACTGCAGTATTCTGGAACTATGTCACCAAAACAATTAATAAAAAAATCGTAGAGTAACTTGAGGCTGTTTGATAATTCAATGGTAAATATTTTACAAAAAGAAATTCGTCTTTGTTGCCAAATCCGTCCCTGACTATCTAACGCAGTTGAAACTTAGAACGCGATGCAGAAGATGCTGCTTGTCAATATGGCGGCGCGGGATAGACAAGCTACGCGTCAAATTTTGTCTATGTGTGAGTCAGTATAACAACAGGTGACAGAACGAGATAGAATTTACGGCTTGTCTATTAGCAAAAAAAGGATAAAGAATCATATTCATCTGTCTAAATATAATTATGGATTTATGTTTGGTCTGCTACTCTTTATATGTCTGTGGTAAGTACCTATAAAAGTACGTGTGAGTATCTGGCAGGCCCCAACGAGATTTATCAACAGGTTTACATAAGGACATTATTTTGTACAGTTTTCGTGTTGCTAAACCATTCGTGTCAGTCACAGCACTTGACAGCACCTGTTAAAGTTGCGTCACTTTTGAAAATATGGTTTATTTCGCCTTTGATTTACTTACGAAGATATTGTATTTTAGTGGTATGAGGAACAGGGTGTAAAGTTCACTCATCCACCATATAAAAAAGGGAGGATCCTCCGACCAGACGGGTGTTATGTCTGGCAGGCAACTGCCCGTAAGTTGATTTCGGATAGTCTTATCTATGTTTCCGCTCGGTAAACTCTGACTGCGCGATTCAGGAATTGTGTGACGTCATCGTATGTAGGGGTGTAACCGCTACATCACTCCCCTCCGGCGACCGGAGGTCGATAGTGGCACAGTAGATATAGTGGGCTGAGTCTTGGATCTTGCGATGTTTCTCAGTGCCAGCTGTGGTTCCAGTGAGTCGGAACCGGGTGCCGCATAGTTCACAGTGAGTCGGAACTGTCTGCGGTGATTCAGCAGTGAGTTGGGGTGGCGCTGCGTCGTCATCCAGTGAGTCGGAATGTGTTACAGCGCGGCAGCGCCGGGTTGTGGCTGACTGCTTGCGTCGCCCAGGAGAGGGTAGAATAGGCTCTGCTTGTGAGACCGGCCGGAAGTGCAGGTGCTGTGATGGATGAGGCTGAGGGTGATGACCAGGAAATGCGCGTTCGCTGCGTGCTGGTGATCAGGATACCCGTTGAAGCCGTGGATGCTGGCTAGCTGTGTGACTAGCCTCACGAAAGCTTGCGGGAGTGATGATGATGACGTCACGCTGAAGTAGTTGCACGAAGGCTGCGTTGACGTTCATACTCGGTCACCAATTTAGAGGTATGAGGAACAGAGTGTAAAGTTCACTCATCCTCTATTGAAAAGGGAGGATCCTCCAACCAGACGAGTGTTATGTCTGGCGGGCAACTGCCCGTAAGTTGATTTCAGATAGTCTTATCTATGTTTTTCGCTCGGTAAACTCTAACTGCGCGATGTAGGAATTGTGTGACGTCATGTTTGCTGCGTAGTTCGTATGTAGCAGTGTAACCGCTACAGTACTCGTATAATCAAAATAAAATTTGATTTTATTTCAAGGGTAACTGAAGACTAATGTGTGTTTTTAGGGTTCCGTAGTAAACAAGGAACCCTTATAGTTTCGCCATGTCTGTCCGTCCGCGGCTTAGCTCAGAGACTACTAGAAAGTTGTTTTTTGGAGGATGGGTTTTTTGATAAAATATTAATCACGCCGACACTGGTTACAAAAAATATATCATGAATTTTTTTTAGGGTAATTTGGGGATGTTTTTTTTTTCTCATCTATCCCATGGTGTGGGTGGGGTGTGCATAAGCTTTAGTACTAATTTTTGTTAGAGTCAAATGTGGGTGAAGTTTGACTCTAACTACATATTTATATAATTATTACTCGTTAACTTGTAAAGCATATATACGTACTATGACTTGACTGTCGTGAATTTTTCACACATCCAAAATCAACCATTTAGCTGGCGGGGGGGACACACTTGACTCGAACCAAAATGAAAACACTAATAAAGCCGCATTAAGGCACTTAATCCGCGGCGGATATAGGGTCATTTATATAATACACTTCGTGATTTGTTTTAGTTTCTTCACACATTCACAAGTCACAACACACCACACACACTCATGTATGTCATAATATTTTATTTGATTTTGTTTATTTTCGTTCACTGATTTTGTGAGCTTTTCATATTATCCTATCTTTTACTAGGTACATATTATAATTTTAAATCGGACACACTTCCCTGTCCTTCATACTCGAGCGTATGATGCTGAGCTGAGGCCCTTTTGGCAATGGCATTATAATCATTGTTTTCTGTTTTTTTTTAAGAGGTAGGTGTTTTTTTCTGTGGTAATGCCAATAAACGCATTTTTCTTTCTTTTTATTAGAATGTTTGATTAAATTAAATCTATCGCGCTACGACGTCTCCTGGAGAATTAGTTTGTCCTTGTTATAACCATCAAAAGATCAAATCTCTTCCCGTATTGGGGTGGCCTATTTTTAACTGTGAACCACACGCTGCTCGCAGATGCTAGGCGTTATGAAACAATGCGCAAGGCAATCGCAATTAAGAGGTAGTGGGGCATGTACTAGGTAGGTACGAGTAGGTACGGTACAGTGGCGGATTTGCAGTCTTGGCCGCCCTAAGCCATGTAGTAGGTAAGTGTCAACCGCCCTTTTCTCAGCACCATACATAAAGACTACATAATGAATTTACGTATACAGTGTGTCCGGACATGGACAAGCGATATTCTAAATACTTACTTAAAATACTTAAATATAAACTATTTTAGGGGTTTAAAGTACAATTACACTCTTTTTTTTTTACAATAATTACACATATTGGTTGAATTGCATAAATTTCTTTTTTTTTTCGACTTTCATATTTTTTTTCCAAAGTTATGGAATTGTGAACACATTGCTTTGTAATACAGATGGTAGACAATATTATTGCCTTTCGAATAGGCCTATTTTTATCTCAGTATAACTAAAACTTTGAGATATATGATACTTTTTGTAAAAAAAAAAACAAAATGGCTGCCACAAAGCGGGGAAGTGTATTGGACCCAAGCCTAGAGTGTAAAATAAATTATACTTTAAAATAGTTTATATTTAAGTATTTAGAATATCGCTACTCGATGTCCGGACACACTGTATATTCCCAACTTTTGTCGAAATCAGTTCAGAAAACCGTTTTTTAAGCAAGTGATAATATACAATACGCACACGAATCCGAGGTTCGAACTCGAGACTTATGACTTGGCAGTCAGACGGTCGCACCACTAGGCTATCACTGCTCTCAAGGTTGGGGTGGCGATGCATGGCGCCGCGAAAATCTATGACGCGTTTCAATTAGTTATTTCGACATAAATTTTTAAATGGTTTTAAGTTATTATTGTTAATTTGTTATACGAATACGATGCGGTGCAGTGCGCGTGCGGCCCGCCATATCTAATGTGCGCGAACGTTCAGAATATACAGGGTGGTCAGGGACATCGACGCGAAGCCTGTTATCATGAATTCAGTCAAAGAGAATGATTCAGTACATGATTCTGAAACCCCGCGTTGAAATTTTTCATCGGTTATTTTTTTTTTTATCAGCTGTTACTTACATTTTGACCGCGTAGGTATTGCTCTTTTCTATGAAACAGCAGATTTTTTTTAATAAGCTACGAAAAGAATCATGTACTGAATGTGAATCCATGGTAACGGGCTTCGCGTCGATGTCCCTGACTGACACCCTGTATATACTGGTTGTCGCACCACTGACTGCACAGTGCACTGATGGTCGACAAATCGACATAACGTACCTACTGTCGCCATGTTGTCGCTTATTTGTTTGTCGAATTGTCGCAAGTTCGCAACTATGTTATGGTATGGAGTAGTGATGCAACGAATACTACTTTTACGAATACGAACACGAATACGAATATCAAACCTACTATTCGGCGAATACGAATACGAATACGAATATCTCGCCATGGTAATAAAAGACTTATTTATTTGATGAATGTTTACTGTTCTAATAATTAAAATAAATAAAACAATACTCTCTTGCTTGACTTGTGCTCACGACTGACAAATGAAATAAATGGAATGAATGGTTCGTAATCGTAATGATAGGGAAACTCCCGGAGCCGCTGAAACTGTATAAACTATGGCCGGGGAGTCCCCCGTCGCGTCGTCGTTGCGGTTAAGGGCCCGCATACGTTATATTTTTACGCGCGTTTTTCAAATCTGCAGTAATTAGAGTTGCGTACAAAAATATTAGTTTTTAAATATTCGTATTAGTATTCGCCGAATACGAATATTCGGTAATTGTCTACTATTCGGCGAATACGAATATTCGTATTCGTATTCGTTGCATCACTAGTATGGAGTCGATGTTGTATGTACCTACCTATTAGGTTCCTGTCACTGTTATTTACATAGCAGGGTATTCGAATTTGTGTGGGGTAGGTAGGTAGGTACTGTACCACGACTAAAAAGTGAAAATTTGTAGTGTTTTTTTTTGAAGTACGTTGTGTTTTTTATTGAAATTTTCACCAAATACCTACGTACTAATTTAATTATAGGTACAATGTAGCAGTTAAAGCTGTCTAATCTGTCTAATGTTAAAGAAACAGGAGTATCGCCGTATCCTCTATATATTAGAGTTACTTAATTTAATTTAAATTCAATAAGTGTTGATATTTGCAACAAAAGTAGATTTTTGAATTTGGGTAAGTAGTTACCTATTATTATTTATTTATCATGAAACCCAAGTAGAATTTACGTGAAAGCGACAAGCGTCATTCAATCAAAGGGCGCGGAAGGCCTAAAGACAATCTCGGAGACTCGGTCTACCTACACTGATCAAGTGCTAGTGCTAGGGCCGCTGCTGAATAGGTATAATAAAACAGCATTGCAATTTTACGGTTGTACCTATCTATACAAACACTAAAACGTGCCGATACACATATTATTATTATATGTATCCGAACGTTTGTTTTTTTTACCTTTTATTATAATATGTGTAACCCCCCTGCGTTGAAATTTTTCGTCAGTTATTTTTTTTTAAATCTGCTGTTTCACAGAAAAGTGCGGACCTATGCGGTCAAAATGTATGGAACGCATTGATGTATCCTTTTAAGGCGAGGTTGTCCGAAAAAACGTCGTTTTGTATCGTATTTTATTCGTAGATAACACATAATAAAATTTTGATAAAAACATATTATACCTACATATAAAAATAAAAGAAAATAAACTTATATTAAATCAATACAAGTTTATACTACTGTATTTGTCTATTCTGTGACCCAACTTACTACCTACTCGAGTTCGTGAACTCATGAGCGGTGCGCTTGGCGCGCGCGGCTCCCGCGAATCTGGATTTGTTACGTATCGCTACTCGTTGCGGGGGCTGAGGTAAGCGTTGAATGCCTACTGCGCTCGGGCTATGCCCGCCTTAATGTATCAATGATGGAACGGCAGATTTTTTTTCAAATAAACGACTAAAAATTTCAACGCAGGGGGTTCAGAATCATTTACTGAATCCATGGTAACAGGTTTCGCGTCGATGTCCCTGACAGCCTGTATAAATATAAGTAATATAATATTTATTTTTGTCAACAATTTCACACAAATTTGTGTTTTATAAACAAAAATATTTCACAACTATAATAATTATCAAGGTTACTGTTTAGTATTATGTTTGTGTACGGTATTTATTTTTTCCTTGCAAGTTATCGTCGTCGTATGAAACGCTCAAAGTAGGTACTGAATGAATGACAAATGCGCACGTGTTTTGCACGTTTGCATCGTATTCTCTGGCTATTCATGAGTCTTAAAAATTTGGCGCCTACTAAGTATCTACCGAACTGACGAATTTACGATATTCACGTAAATCGCTGTAAACCGCTCATGACTTTGCGATTGGAACAGATTAACATTACATTATCTACTTACCTGTTATAATTAGAAAGATACCTACATGCCGACTTAAATATGTTTATTTGTAGTGTCTGAAGCGGTTACATCGCCACATAAATGAACTAGGTACGCATCAAAGACATGCATGACGTCACACAAATCCTGCATCGCGCGATTGACATATACAGGATGTCAGGGACATAGACGCGAAGCCTGTTACCATGGATTCAGTACCTACATGATTCTGAACCCCCCCTGCGTTGAAATTTTTCGAAGGTTATAAAAAAAAAAATCTGCTGCTTCATAGAAAAGTGCAATACCTACGCGCTCAAAATGTATGAAACAGCTGTTTTTTTTTTATAACCGACGAAAATTTTTAACGCAGAGGTGTTCAGAATCATGTACTGAATCCATATCCATAGTAACAGGCTTCGCGTCGATGTCCCTGACACCCTGTATATATTATGATTATCCGAAATCGACTTATGGCACAGTTATGGGCAGTTGCCCGCCAGACTGGCAGACATAGAATCATCCGTCTGGTCGGAGAATCCTCCCTTTTCTAACGTGGATGAGTGAACTTTACACCCTGTTCCTCATACCACTGGCACTAAATGTCGTTATCTTATTATTACCTACATTAACAGTTGAGACTCCACCCACTTTTCATAGAGCTCATAATGTCATTCCGGTGCCCCGGGCGGCGGTATTACGTTTGCGCTAAAGCTGACGGTCAACGGCACTAGGTTTGTAACCGTGTTTTAAACACCGTAAAACGAAGTAAAATTGTGTTTTCAGGGGGTCTTGCGCTATACAGTATCTCTGAGGGTATTATCATGTACGGGTGGAGGACGTGAAACAGTAAAGTAAGTACCTACTTAAAGATAATTACTCGCTCTGATCCCGAGATAGGGGTGTCCACCATGAATATTAGTAACCGTAAAAATGGTTTTCTAACCGTTAAATACTGGCCCCCTGACACATAAAAAAACCAGCGCATATACCTACTAATAAATCTTGTTCAAATATACTTACAACATATTTTATTTTTACAGTTTATAAAGCTGTATTTGCCCAGAAAACCTATATTTAAAATGACCCCTCCTCGAGGGCCCCCGGCATCCCATATGGAGCCCGGAGCCAGGAGGGTTCCCGGCATCAGTGCCAGGGAACCCTCCTGGCTCCGGGCTCCACAAACGCGTTTTCTAAACGGATATTTATTCAGATAAATATTTTACGCGTTTGTTCGAAATTCAGATAGCTGGATGCCCAAGTAACACAGTCTTGGAGGTTTAAAACAAATCTGTCTATTCATGGTTAATCTTTAGATAGGGGTTTTCTAAAGATGGTTTCAATAAAGAAAATGTATTCTTATAGAGTTTTTTTTCTCAAGCTCGATTATTTTTAGAGCATTTGTTCTATAGCACACTTATTTTAAGTAGGTTTATAGGTATATTTAATGTTTTAAGATAAAATGCTCTATAACGTCGATCAACAAAGTGAACAATTTCTTCGCAACTATAGGTGAAAATCTAACTAAAAAAATAACTCCTACCTTACCTATTAGAGAACCCATACGCGACGCACCAACCAAATCCTTCGTTCTCTTGCCCACCGATGAAGCAGAGGTTGAAAGAGTCATCATGGGATTAAGATCAGATGCGGCAATGGGATGGGATGGAATACCACCTCGAATTTTAAAATCTTGCTCTTATGCACTTGTTCCGATTGTCACACATAATTGCAACTGCTCAGGTCGAGTCAGGGTGCTTCCCCAAAGCTTTTAAAAAAGCCCTTGTACGTCCAATTTTCAAGAGTGGTGACAGACACAGTGTCAATAATTATAGACCTATATCTGTATTACCTTCTCTGTCAAAGATATTGGAAAAGATTCTAAACAACAGACTGGTCAGTTTTCTGGAATCGAACCATCTTTTAGCTGATAACCAGTACGGCTTCAGAAAGTTCAAATCAACCGAAGACGCTGTGGGCTCTTTTATAGATTGTACAATTGCTAAGTTAGACTGCAGAATGAGGTGTATAGGTATTTTCCTAGACCTATCCAAGGCCTTTGATACTGTGTCTGTTCCTCACCTTCTTTCAAAGCTGGAGGCTATTGGTATTAGGGATCATACCCTCCATATCTTTCAAGATTATCTCACTGATCGGACACAATGTGTCAAGATTGATGGGTGTGTTAGTGATAGTGAGACGATAAATTTCGGTGCGCCTTAGGGGTAAGTAATATATGGTATAATTACAAAATGACTAATATTTACAAGATATAACAACTGAATCTATAATTTTATTTGATTCATCAGTTAATATAATAAAAAGACATAAAACATATTTAGTCTAATATGTAATTTCTATCACAGTAAATAACCTGAGTAGATACTGTAGATAAACTTAACTGATTACCACCTGCCAAGATGGTCACTCGCTACGCTCGCTCGCCTTCGCGCGTTAATAGTCACTGTTCTAACCTAACCCCAATGGTTCACCAAGAATAGAGGGGATCTGGCACTCGGCGGCTGCTGCTGCGGCACGCTCCCTACGGTCGCTCGCCTTCGCGCGTTAATGATCACTGTTCTAACCTAACCTAACCCAAGTGGTTCACCAACAAGGGAGGAGATCTGGCACTCGGCGGCCGCTGCCGCGGCACGCTCCCTACGGTCGCTCGCCTTCGCGCGTTAATGGTCACTGTTCTAACCTAACCTAACCCAAATGATTCACCAACAAGAGAGGGGGGATCTGGCACTCGGCGGCCGCTGCCGCGGCACGCTCCCTTCGGTCGCTCGCCTTCGCGCATTAATGGTCACTATTCTAACCTAACCCAAATAGTTCAACAACAAGAGAGGGGGATCTGGCACTCGGCGGCCGCTACCGCGGCACGCTCCCTTCGGTCGCTCGCCTTCGCGCGCTAATGGTCACTGTTCTAACCTAACCTAACCTAACCCAAATGGTTCACCAACAAGAGAGGGGGGATCTGGCACTCGGCGGCCGCTACCGCGGCACGCTCCCTTCGGTCGCTCGCCTTCGCGCGTTAATGGTCACTGTTCTAACCTAACCTAACCCAAATGGTTCACCACCGCTCGGCGGCCGCTCACGCAAGTTTTGTGTGTGTATGCAGACCAGCCGCTGTGTGCAGCCAGACCGACACCGGTTATTGTTATACGGTGAAGTTTTCTTATAAATTGTATTGTTCGTGTCGCGTCGCGCTGGTCTGCAAAAGCCTTTAGCCTTCTAACCTAACCTATCCGAGTTGGATGGCTTTGAATCGGGGTGTTAACCATAATGATGGTATCATCACTACATAGTATAAAACAAAGTCGCTTTCTCTGTCCCTATGTCCCTTTGTATGCTTAAATCTTTGAAACTACGCAACGGATTTTGATGCGGTTTTTTTTAATAGATAGAGTGATTCAAGAGGAAGGTTTATATGTATAATACATGCATCAGATAGTAAGCTATAATTTATAAATTTATCACGCGGGCGAAGCCGCTGGCGGAAGCTAGTTACCTATATAATTTAAACGATAGACCTAATGATTTTCGATGAAATAAACGTTATATCCAATAACGTTATACGAAATAAGTTTTAGAGTATATAAATGTTATATGTAAAGAAATTATATCAACAGTTGGTATATCTCACGTTTATTATATCTTGTGAACGTTATTGAAATGAAAATATACCAAATAACTTTATATGATATGAGACGCACCCGCGCCTTAGGGTTCAATTCTGGAACCCACACTCTTCCTCATTTATATGAACAACCTGTGCAAGCTGTCACTGACAAATTGCTCTATTTTCGCATATTATGCTGATGACACGGCATTACTCGTACATGGAAATAATTGGGTTGAGACATCAGCACATGCTGAGAAAGCCTTGGCATCGGTTATGAGCTGGCTATATAATAATCTTCTAACTGTAAATCTTAGCAAGACCGTTTTTCTGCCCTTTGCCTTGCAAACCGTTTCATTGCCCTCCCCAGAATCCATTATTTTGAAAGCCCACTCTTGTTTGCAGGATACTCCAATCTCACAATGCTCTTGCCCACAATTAACAAGTTCAACTACCATTAAATATCTTGGGGTACATATTGACTGCCTCCTGAACTGGAAGTCTCATATTGATAACCTCACATCACGAGTTAGAAAACTTATACATATATTTAAATAAAATCTGTCAAGTGCGAGTCGGACTCGCACACGAAGGGTTCCATACCATGTCGTACAAGATTTAACACTATGAATTTTTGTAATACTTTCGTAAAGGTAACAGCAGAGGCGCTATAAAAAAACAAAGATTTGTACAGTACGACACAACTTAGATGTAGCATCGGCAAAATTCGTAAAACCGATCACCATCCGAACTGAGTGCGTCTTCAAAATCACCAATCTTTATTACTGCTTCAGGTGAAAATGATCTTTCGAAAACGCAATAACTTGTAAAGTCTCATAGCCAAATACATTCGTAAAATTGAAATGAATGAAAGAAAATTTTCAAATATATGCTACATCTAAGTTGTGTCGTACTGTAAAGAAATTGTCTAATTTTAATGAGAAAATGTTGTTGTGTTAAAATATAGGTGTGGGAGTATATTTCATTTATTTTAAGAGAAAAATATTAAGTTAACTTTATCCAGTAACATGCATTAACTAAAGTCAAAGTTATTTATTTGATACTAACATAGTATTAGTAGGTATAAATAGGTATATATGGTAGGTAAGCAGGTAGATATGTAGGGTAGGTAGGGTAGGTTAGGTGCCTACAGCAGCATTGCGCTGCCGTTCAAGCCTCTTTCGTAGTTGTAAAAGTTTTATAAACTATTATTTCTTTTAAAAATTTCGAATTGAGCACATTTTCAAATTTTGAATTCTATATCGTTCAAAGTAAAACAATTTTTTCTGACTTGCGTCATTCTATTGTGAGCCGCTCTGGACAAAACGTCATGATATAAAATAATTTTTCTCTGCTTCAAGTGTCGTGTTTTCAGTTTAAGACGCGGATGTAAAAAGATCACGATAGTATCTTTGTGCTAGCTGGTCGCAGTTTTGATGAAGCATATCGTGTTCATTGTGGTGTCTAGTCCTCAAGTTATACCTATAGTTCGTGCCAGCCAAGCGAGAGTCTAGAACCACTATTTTTTGGTGAAGTATTTACTGTACAAACATGTGAGTATTCAACCAATTTCCCGTTTATCAAATCATACACTCTCGCGTCCCACTAATCGCGTAATCTAGCCTATGCCGTTTCTAAAGCTCTCTCGTTTTCGGACGTTGGCAGATAACGAGGCCGCGAGGCCTTTCCCGGGACCCCCGTCCGTCGCGTGGACAGGATCCTGGCGTTCTCTACTCCCAGCCTGCGTCAACACAGTCCCACGTCTTCTAGCCACGTCGGGTTTCTACGCCAACCAAGGCGAGATCGTTCCGGGCAGCAGCAGGACGGCGCCCCGTGCTCAGGACTTCAGGACTCATTGGCTATTAATCTCCATCGGATTAGTTTTAACTTTATTTTTGAATCTTAAGCTAGGCAATCCATCGACCGCGCTGAACTCAGATTTATTGCCGGTTTAATTGCTCTGTTCTACCTCGCGTCTCCGGGATTAAATTAGTAAAGGCCTATACATATTTAACCCGCGTGCGATCGTACACTCAACCCTAAACCGCATAATTCTCCGTTCGGAAAATAAAAATCAACCGTAGTTATAAGCGGCTCGCAATCATACTTAAATTTATTTATCACGTTTTATACATAACTGTTTCTGTTTTTTCTTACTTTAAAAAATATAATACAAATCATATTTTAAATCTCCTGCTATTTTTTCTTTGTATTTAGTTATCCTATGCAAGCGTGGGTTCGATTCTCACCAAGCATTCTTTTTAACAAGTGGCAGAAGCTGATCTCTAATGCTACAATGGCGCCCGATACAAAAGTAAGTAATTATTATTGTTATTTGTTTACTACCTACGATAATAACATTACTACACACATCAAAAGTGTCTAGGGATCAACATATATTTTTGCAATAACTTTTCTCCTGATTGATATTAATTAAAATTTTCTTTAAGGATTCATCAAATAAAGTGTTTTCGTTTGTCACAGTAACGATAAACCAAGTCACCTTTGCATTAATAAAGAAATTTGCCATTTTCCTAATAAAGGGATTTTTGACATTTGAACCACTAACATTAAAGTTCGAAAAAAAGACTGAAATAACAGTTTTCTTTAAAATTTTATTGGGTAACTTAAACAATTAATAATCCGTGTTTCTACCGCGAACACTAACAACACAAGAACATCGGTTTGGCATACTCAAAATGAGTTCATCCAAATCACGCTGTGGAATGGCCGCCCATGTTCGTTGCAACAACAAAAAAAGGTCTTCTTGCGACTGGATACCCTCCATATTCGGCAGAGCTCTTCTCTGTAGCATATCCCATGCATGCTCAATCGGGTTCAAGTCTGGCGACTGAGCAGGCCAGGGCAGGACATTGATGTTAGCTGCGGCGAGAGTCTGTCTTACAACTCTTGCGGTGTGCGGTCGTGCATTATCATGCATTAACTGAAATAAGGGACCGATTTGCACTTGTAGAGGAACGATGACGTCTGATACAATCGTCTCAGCATAAATTTGAGCGTTGAGGTTGCCTCTGATCCAAATCAACTCAGTTCTTCCGCTGATCCAAATACCCGCCCATACCATGATGGTTCCACCACTATAAGGATGGACTTCCTGGCAGGATTTTAATCGCTGTTGGCGTCCAGGGGTTCTCCAGTGTCGTATACGTCTTGTATCCGGTCTCATACCAAAACGAGACTCATCAGAAAAGCACACGAAACGCCATTGTTCTTCTGCCCAATTTCTGTGTTCAAGAGCCCATTGATATCGAATCCTACGATTGTGCATTGCTATAGGTGGTACCCGTAGCGGTCTTCGGGAATGAAGGTTCACTTCATGCAAGCGGTTTCTGACTGTTTGGTCGCTAATTAAGTTCCCTGAAGAGTGATGAAGCCTCACGGCTAACATCATGGCGGTTATTGTTGGAGCTCTTCGAGCTAAGATTTGAATGTATCGGTCTTGTCTCCGTGTGGTGCAGCGATACCGTCCTCCATGGCGCTCAGCCACGGTACCAGTGCTTCGGTAACGTGTCCAAAGTCGACTGATAACACTCTGACTTGTATTCAGAGCTAAAGCCACAGTGCGTTGCCGGGAACCAGCTTCTATCATTCCCACGGCTCTGAGCATTTCTTCCCTGCTTAAATGACGTCGCTGCTCCATAATAACGTTGGTTTTAATCAGTAGTAGGGAAACAGTAGCACTAATAATGTCTTCAATGCGTTGTATGTTTTTATAGGGAAAATATTGACAGCTGATTTTCATCTTTTACTCGAATTTGATTCACAGTTCCTGATTCAAATTATGAAATGCACCAAAAAGGATCCATATAAATTTATAAAATCATAAATTTATTACAAAGCCACATCTCAATCTCAAGAAATCCGCATAAAAATGCTTGATCCCTAGACACTTTTGATGTGTGTATTTATTAATTACCTAATAATATCTATAAGTAGTCTAATTATAATTTTTTTCATAGCACCGGTGTGGTGTGCCCTTTTAAGAGCACAATTTCTAATTCCTAGAGCAATTTTGTTTGTTTCAGGTGCGGTCGTTTTAAATAAAATCTCGGCAAGCCTAACTACAGAACAGTTCGCGCTGGTGCCTTGCTGCTGTTGGTGCTCCTATTACGTCTTTCTAACCTTGTGCCTTTCATTTAATGACCAATTAATTAATGTGATGAAATACGATTGTATGATAATATATAATTTAATGTAATGTACTATGATGCAATTCAAAACTCTTTAACCAGATCGAATACCTTTTCTCTCTGACTTTTTTTCATTTCCTCCCAACAAATATATTATTATTCCCCGAGTTTTATTCATCTCTCGTAATTAGTGTAGCTAGTTCCCCGTAGGTAACGTGTGTTTGAAGTATGAATGCGTAGGGATCACATCTAAGGTAAGCGTTTTTTTGATTGGTGATTTTGCTGAATGTCTAGTTTTTTTTCCTTTTTTCTTTAGCATTCAGCCCCATCCGTCTCTTTTGCTTGCCTTACTGTCGTTTTCTATTTGTTCGCACGTCTATTACTCGTCGCCAAGGGTATGGATTAGGTACACACATATTCCTATAGAAAAACCCCATTCAAACATTTTTTTCCAATAACTCACGTATCACATAATCAATCTTGCTAAAATTCTATTTAAACATTAGTTTTGCGCGTAATTCTAGACCCCGCCGTCGAAACAAACCAAATATTCGCTCAGGAATAAAGGATAGTGGGCAAAAATATATGGGAGCTGGTCCCACTACGGCCACAGTTCATACCACTGTAGTTTTGAAGGCAGTACTTCTCCCTTTACTCAGGCCAAGGTGCATCAAATTCTGTCCCGGGGATCTTTAGTTCCGACTATGTTAGGTTAGGTTAGGTTAGGTTAGGTTAGGATAGGTTAGGTTAGGTTATGTTAGGTTTCGACGCGATCCGACCAGTGCTTGACGAACGACGGACAACGCCCTCTTCCAGCCCCCATACCCTGGCAGCACCACATCAAGTGAGTGTGCCAGCACAACATTATTCAGTTCTGACAATGTTAGGTTAGGTTAGGTTAGGTAACGGGGGAAGTTTCAACAGCTAGTCCCACTACTGCCACAGTTCATGCCACTGTAGTTTTGAAGACAGTACTTCTCCCTTTACTCAGGCCAAGGCGCCTCAAAATCTGTCCCGGGGTTATTCAGTTCCGACAATGTTAGGTTAGGTTAGGTTAGATAAAATACACGCAGCTCCGCTACTACACCCAGCTCAGCCACGGTTAACACCAATGTAGTTTTGAAGACATTGCTTCTCCCTTTACTCATGCCAAAGCTCATCAAAATCTGTCCCGGGGTTCTTCAGTTCCGACAATGTTAGGTTAGGTTAGGTGAGATAAAATAAACGCAGCTCCGCTACTACAACCAGCTCGGCCACGGTTAACACCACTGTAGTTTTGAAGACATTGCTTCTCCATTTACTCATGCCAAAGCTCATCAAAATCTGTCTCGGGGTTCTGCAGTTCCGACAATGTTAGGTTAGGTTAGGTGAGATAAAATACACGCAGCTCCGCTACTACACCCAGCTCGGCCACGGTTAACACCACTGTAGTTTTAAAGACATTGCTTCTTCCTTTACTCATGCCAAAGCGCATCAAAATCTGTCCCGGGGTTCTTCAGTTCCGACAATGTTAGGTTAGGTTAGATAAAATACACGCAGCTCCGCTTCTATACCCAGCTCGGCCACGGTTAACACCAATGTAGTTTTGAAGACATTGCTTCTCCCTTTACTCATGCCAAAGCTCATCAAAATCTGTCCCGGGGTTCTTCAGTTCCGACAATGTTAGGTTAGGTTAGGTGAGATAAAATAAACGCAGCTCCGCTACTACAACCAGCTCGGCCACGGTTAACACCACTGTAGTTTTGGAGACATTGCTTCTCCCTTTACTCATGCCAAAGCTCATCAAAATCTGTCCCGGGGTTATTCAGTTCCAACAGTGTTAAGTTAGGTTGGGTTATGTTAGATTGAGGGTGTATTTCGCCTAACCTATCATTATACTTTAGGTACACGTAGCTCGATTCCTCCAGGATGAATTTTGATGGTGTCATAATAAAAAATATTCAGTTTTATTTGTTCTTTTAAGTAATACACATTTAGTGGCTGGCCGAACTGGGACCACTATTGCCCACCACTTTAAAGCTTAATATTTCGGAAACGGATAACTTAATCCAAAAATGGTGTTCGCACACTCGTAATATTTTTAAACGACCTTTCCAACGACACCCCACACTAAGTGCTAGACGGGAAAAAAAAAATCTCCTCTTTACTGGTAGGGGTAAAAAGTACCCAAAAAAAAACAATGTTTTTGATTATATTTTACCACTTTGTCGGCGCAATTAATATATACACCAATGCCAAATTACAACTTTCTAGTACTTAGAGTCTCTGAGCTAAGCCGCAGACAAAGAAATACACTTAAAGTACACGTAGCTCGATTCCTCCGGGATGAATTTTGATAGTGTCATAATAAAAAATATTCAGTTTTATTTGTTCTTTTAAGTAATACACATTTAGTGGCTGGCCGAACTGGGACCACTATTGCCCACCACTTTAAAACTTAATATTTCGGAAACGGATAACTTAATCCAAAAATGGTGTTCGCACACTCGTAATATTTTTAAACGACCTTTCCAACGACACCCCACACTAAGTGCTAGACGAAAAAAAAAAATCTCCCCTTTACTGGTAGGGGTAAAAAGTACCCAAAAAAAAAACAATTTTCTTGATTTTATTTTACCACTTTGTCGGCGCAATTAATATATACACCAATGCCAAATTACAACTTTCTAGTACTTAGAGTCTCTGAGCTAAGCCGCAGACAAAGAAATATACTTTAGGTACACGTAGCTCGGTTCCTCCGGGATGAATTTTAATGGTGTCATAATAAAAAATATTCAGTTTTATTTGTTCTTTTAAGTAATACACATTTAGTGGCTGGCTGAACTGGGACCACTGTCGCCCACCATCCTTTGCATTTTCAAACCGCGTAAATATTTAATTTTTCCAAACTCAGTTCAAAAATAAAGGAGATCGCCCATTCACGCTAATCCGAATTTTTTTGAAAGGACGACGACCAACTTTCTATAAATACCTTTTACTTTAAATTCGTACTTTACTTGTTTTTCACGTCAATTTATTTGCTAGATATTTTTATTGAAAACTATTTACATATTTATTACTTTTAAAATTATATATTTTTTATCACTCACCGCATCACGCGTGAACGGCTGGCTAATTCCTTTTTCGGTAGTTTTGATGATTGATTCGATCTTATAAGAAATTTCACATAAGCAGTGTTGAGGTGAATGTTCAAATGTGTGTCCATTTGAGCTGTATCTATATGAAGGACGCTACCGACGGACCGAAGGAGTTATAGTATGTTAGGTGGATAAGTAGTGTAGGATAGGTAGCTAAGTGAGTAGGTAGGTTTGTATGTAATAGGGGTAGGTAGGTCTAGGTAATTAGGTAAGTAGGTCTAGGTAATTAGGTAGTTAGGTGTAGGTAATTAGTATAGATAGGTCTAGGTAATTAGGTAGTTAGGTGTAGGTTATTAGGATAGATAGGTGTAGGTAATTAGGTAGGTAGGCGTAGGTAATTAGGTAGTTAGTTATGTATGTATATGAGCAGGTAGGTAGGTTGGTAATTAGGGTAGGTTAGGTTAGGGTAGACCCGTTCACACGGACAGACTCAAGGCACCGTTTTAGCCGAAAGTCGGTCTCATCACGCGTCAAACCTATCTTCCCTCGCACAAGTTTATGCTAGGGTCGCTGATAATCTTTCCCTTGCTTTCCTCCGAAATTCAAAAAACGTATAACGCCAACCGTTCCGCTATCACCCCCCATAATCTACATCAATCATCCTTTCAGATTTCCTCAAATTCCAAAATTCGCTGTCTCTTTCTTCTCATCTCACCACCTAATCCAAATTTACTCATCATAAATATTGTTTTTACTCATAACCCCCCATTTTCAGGCCACAATCATCGCGATACCCCCCTTAACAAAAAAGCTAAGTTTCAAAGTACGTAATTATATAATTTAAATCTATCGCAAAATCAGTTACAAACTCTTTTCGAACTTTCTCTATTATAAGGCCTCATTTTCATTTCACTAACTTTTTCTTCTTTTTGCACTATGTCACGTCATCACACTGACATTGTCATTAAAAAACCAAAATAAAATAATTATAATATGTTATGTTATGGTTTATTCTCCGATTTCTCGGTAAGTTTAATAATAATACTTTCCCAAAATTCTCTGTTTCTATACAATTCCGTTATCTGATGTAAATAACGTACATAACACACTAAGCATACTGTATCTATTTATATATTGTTTTTCTGTTTAATTTTACTCCGTAATTTTTCTTCTCTTCGCTGACCAATACGCTATGAGCGACCTTTTTGTTAAGTTCCCTCTCCCTCTTGGAACCTCTGGATTTGTTCGGAGAGGTAACTCATCGTTCAACATTATTGTTGACTCTCAACAACTTAGTTTGTTAGGGAGTTTCGCTGCTACGGACGAATAGGTTTGTGTTCGACCTCTAGGAGTGTCTTTGAGGTACTCCAACCCTCCTTACTATCACTCCTCTGATCAGACTCTAAGCACTCTGTTAGCTGAAAGTCGGATCAGGAGGGATACCCTACAATTAGGGACATTAAAATACTGGTTTATAGCCCTTATTTTTGTAGGCTGGGGTATTATTTTTTCGGGACTTAGGTTTTTTCCTCTCGTAGCCTGGTCCTCCTCAGCTTATATTCGTTGATTACAACCTCTAGCCTCTTCTATTATTAACACTGCCCTCTGAGCATGTGTCAATAATTAATTTTAACCTATACTTACATTCGCTTTTTACTTTAGTTTAGCTTCTTTATTTCGTCTAGAGTCTATTTCGCCATGGTATATTTTCCCGTGAGTTATTTTAATTCTGTTAGGCTGTATTTTTTTTTTTAGTCGCGCACTTAGATTATTTTTTAGGTTTAGTGGACGCTGCCTGAGCTCGCGTCGAGAAGGTTTAGATTTGGAACGTTCCGTATTTACTCTTTGTCGAATGCACTTAGTAGGCGCTCCTTAGGTTAGGTATTTTAATTCTGGTTTAGTCTTGTTAGTTGTTAGTTGTCTTGTAAGTATTTCATTTTTACTCCGTTACTCAGGACTTCCCCTAACCTTGTCTCGTCTCCTCTTCAACTGTCACCCCTATAGGGGAGACATAATTTTTTTTTTTTCGTTTTCCCTATAGGGATGTCAAGTGTCTTTAGTGACGACATCGTCTACTGTTGTCAAAAATTTGTCGATAGGGTCGTGATTTTTATCGATGATGCCTTCAGTCTTTTGTGTCGACATCGTTTAGGGTTGTCAAATTTTTTTATCGATAGTATCGATAATTTTTTTTTTTTTTGCTGGAAAGGGTGTATTGCAGCATTGCGCTGCCGTTCAAGCCTCTTTCGTAGTTGTAAAAGTTTTATAAACTATTATTTCTTTTAAAAATTTCGAATTGAGCACATTTTCAAATTTTGAATTCTATATCGTTCAAAGTAAAACAATTTTTTCTGACTTGCGTCATTCTATTGTGAGCCGCTCTGGACAAAACGTCATGATATAAAATAATTTTTCTCTGCTTCAAGTGTCGTGTTTTCAGTTTAAGACGCGGATGTAAAAAGATCACGATAGTATCTTTGTGCTAGCTGGTCGCAGTTTTGATGAAGCATATCGTGTTCATTGTGGTGTCTAGTCCTCAAGTTATACCTATAGTTCGTGCCAGCCAAGCGAGAGTCTAGAACCACTATTTTTTGGTGAAGTATTTACTGTACAAACATGTGAGTATTCAAGCAATTTCCCGTTTATCAAATCATACACTCTCGCGTCCCACTAATCGCGTAATCTAGCCTATGCCGTTTCTAAAGCTCTCTCGTTTTCGGACGTTGGCAGATAACGAGGCCGCGAGGCCTTTCCCGGGACCCCCGTCCGTCGCGTGGACAGGATCCTGGCGTTCTCTACTCCCAGCCTGCGTCAACACAGTCCCACGTCTTCTAGCCGCGTCGGGTTCCTACGCCAACCAAGGCGAGATCGTTCCGGGCAGCAGCAGGACGGCGCCCCGTGCTCAGGACTTCAGGACTCATTGGCTATTAATCTCCATCGGATTAGTTTTAACTTTATTTTTGAATCTTAAGCTAGGCAATCCATCGACCGCGCTGAACTCAGATTTATTGCCGGTTTAATTGCTCTGTTCTACCTCGCGTCTCCGGGATTAAATTAGTAAAGGCCTATACATATTTAACCCGCGTGCGATCGTACACTCAACCCTAAACCGCATAATTCTCCGTTCGGAAAATAAAAATCAACCGTAGTTATAAGCGGCTCGCAATCATACTTAAATTTATTTATCACGTTTTATACATAACTGTTTCTGTTTTTTCTTACTTTAAAAAATATAATACAAATCATATTTTAAATCTCCTGCTATTTTTTCTTTGTATTTAGTTATCCTATGCAAGCGTGGGTTCGATTCTCACCAAGCATTCTTTTTAACAAGTGGCAGAAGCTGATCTCTAATGCTACACTACCTACCCTGGTAAGAAGGGTAGGGTAGGTAGGTAGGGTAGGTAATTAGGTAGAAATAGGTAATTAGGAAAGGTAGATGCGCCGTAGATAAGTACTTAGTGCTAACCGTGCGAAGCCAGGCCGGGTAAAGCTAGTTACTTATAAATAAAAGGATTTCTCTTGCTACATCAGACTATATTGTACAAAATAGAATGTAAGTAGTACGCCAAATTTTAATTATAACTGTGCGTTTGCACTGGCGAAACATTCACAACAAAACATGTTGGAATCTCTATTTTCTGTCAATTTTTCATACAATGTTTGACAGGAACTAGAGATTTCAACATGTTTTGTCATGATGTTTCGCCAGTGCAAACGCACGGGTCAATAACGTTATTTTTGATAGTCATACAGAAATCTATTATTTCTTACTTATTATTTTTACACATCCCATCGGAATATGAGAGTGAGGGAAGAGAGAGTGCACTCCTGTCTGCGCACACACTTATGCACTATAATATCTCCCGCGCCGAAGGCCAGTCTCCGTTGAGATTTGCCGCCGTGACCGAATATTTTTACACCAATAATTTTTCTCAATATGAAATTGTATCCACAACGGTTTAAGGTAACTGAATAGTACACTGTATGTGCCAGCATTCATTTCAATGTTACTGAATATATTGTCTATTGGAGTGTAGTTTTAACATGAGGTCACATTAACACCGTCTAGGGATACTTTGAAAAAAGTCGATAAAGTTCTTAAACTCAAAAAATACTGGCCGGTTTTAAAATCTTGTGAAGAAAGAGAGTATTTTGTAGACCTTTTTGGATGATCGAAATTTAAATGATCGAAATAGTATATGCTGTCATGATAGTAGGTACTTACTAATTCCATGTCATTACTCCGACTATTAAATAGTTATCTGTGGAATTTATATTGCATAATATTAGCATGAAATACAAAATTATTACTTTAAGTTGCAGAAAATCGCCCATATTATATAAAATACGTTATGAATCGGCGTTTTTAGTATTTGTTGATTATAAACAGTATATGTAACATGATACACACAAGTTTCAAATTCCTAATTTGTTTAGTTGTTGAGATAGAGCTCGTACAAAAATGGTCTAAAACAGACAACTTCTACGGCCCCCTAATTCATCATTTTTGAAGATTAAAACAAATAAAAATTATATTTATTCTCTACTCGATGAGCTCTAGAAAATGATACCCCACATGCCAGGGTCAGATTACTTTTTTTTCAAAATTTAATTTTATTGTATGGCGACCCCCCTTTAATTTTTAATTTTATTATTTGTTGCTCTTGCGGCAATAGAAATGCTCAATCTGTGAAATTTTCAACTGCCTACCTATTACGGTTCATGAGATAGAGCTCGCTGACAGACAGACGGACAGCGGAGGCTTATGAATAGGGTTCCGTTTGTCACCCTTCGGGTACGGAACCCTAAAAACTGAGGCACTCGGCTGATAGTGCTGATACTGCTACCTTAAAGACTGTTTACTACGCTCTAAGTGAATCAATACTTTCTTATTGCATTTCTATGTGGGGGGGGGGGGGGGGGGGCTTCAAAGACTTACATGTTGCAAGTTGAGCGAGCGCAAAGAGCTGTCCTAAAGGTGATGATCTTCAAACCGTTTAGACATCCTACATCTTGTCTGTATAAAGAAACTCAGGTACTTTCTGTTAGGCAGCTGTTTGTGCTTCGCACAGTTAAGTATGCGTAAGCATCTGACGGTGAGTACTCAACGGTGCAAAACGGCACTTGCTCGACGGCATTTCTATGGCATCGGGAGTCGACTGTATACCTAATAGAATTAACAAACATTGCTCCATATATTCCATTACCTACTTTTCAAGAATTGAAAGTTGGGGTCAAAAGGTGGTTACAAGCGAGTTATCAAGTTAAGCATCACTTCTTTAGACAGACACAAACCCGGTATGATGGATGATCCTACAGACACAAACACAATACATAATCTCTTTTCACATTATATTATTATAATTTCACATTTCACTACACTTACACACATTCTACTAAAGGCTTCTTCTCTTGTACCTATACTGCGCCACTCTTGTCATCCGATGCAACCAATGTAACCTATATCATTTCATTATGTGAGAATGCTGGTATCCATTTGGATACCAGAGTTCATACAAAGACTGCTGATAACACTAAAGGTTATATAATTGTAATACGCACTATTATATACGCATGGTGTTGTTTGTAAGTGTTTGATTGTTCAACCATTTTAGTTCAATAAATCTTTATCTTATCTTAACTTACCTAATATAAATATTATTTATTATAAGCAAATTTTTTAAATTGCACTTTAATGTTTAAAATACTCATTTTATTTAAAATATAGTAATTTAAAACATATTAAATGTTTAATTAGACATACTTTAATGATAAAAACATAAAAAATAAGCATTAAAATATGTCATGTACTGAAAATCATTTAAAGCAAAAATAGGCAATAAAAATGGTGTCATCAAGATAAAATTTACTAGAAAAACGATTTTAATAGAACAAACACCCTAGAGAATTTTTTGTAGTATGGCTCTAGCTCTATGACAAGAATAATTTCACTTGCTACATACTAAACTATCTAGTAAAAGAATAAACCGTCGGCTTATTGCAAGAACTCATTAACTGCAAAAAATCACTAAATACGTTTTTATCTATAATGTACTCCTTTTGACACATTCTACAAAATGCAAAAATTCACTAATTTCTATCCAGTCAATTTTAGGCGTTACGGTCTTGCACATAAAATCCATAACTGCAACTTTGGCAGTCAGGTATTTACAAAAACTCACTAAGCGGCACTAGTTATTTTTATTAACTACATAATTATTTAAAAAACAACGTAGACATATTATACAGAACTCATTTTCACCATGTAATTAACTTTATCCAAACAAGTATAGCATAAATAGTTTAGAATTAGGTTCGATAAAGTTAATTATTTGCATTAAATCAATAAAAAAATGGAAGTGATGAAGTGGGAACCGCACTATATCTTTGGATCCAACGTCTACCACCAACAGTTACCGAAATATCTATATTTTCTGATACTTGCGAAGGTCAAAATCGTAACCAGTTTCCGTATTTCAAATTACCCACCTTGAGGTGATCGAACAGACAACGCGGGAAGCTACGCAATATCTTTTCGTCCCACATACCAGTGTCTCAAGACGAAAGTCTTTGACCAGTGCGTGTTGCCAGTGATGACTTATGGCACTGAAACGATGGGCCTTATCAAAAGGCTAAAAGTCACCCAAAGAGCAATGGAGAGGGCTATGCTTGGAGTTTCCCTACGCGATCGAATCAGAAATGAACAGATCCGCAAGAGCCAAGGTAACCGACATAGCCCGAAGAATTGCCAAACTTATGTGGCAATGGGCATGGGACACATTGCTCGCAGAACAGATGGCCGATAGGGCCGAAAGGTTCTGGAGTGGTAACCGCGTACCGGAAGACGTAGCGTTGGAAGGCCTCCCACAAGATGGACCGATGACCTTGTAAAGACCGCAGGAATCCGCTGGATGCGGGAAGCACAGAATCGGTCGAAATGGCGGTGCTTGGGGAAGGCCTATGTCCAGCAGTGGACGTCTTTCGGCTGATGTGATGATGATGATGGATACCTTTTCAGACTGTGTAAGTTGTCGTCAGTATTTGCAATAAGTACGTACATGGGCGTACCCAGCTTTTGCCCCAGGGGGGGGCAAATCAAAAATTTCCCCCCGCACATGTTTCACACTAATAAATTGCTTCTGCGTTCGCGTATTTTTAACCGACTTCAAAAAAGGTGGAGTTCTGTTCCTCTGTACTTAAGCTTTATTTTTATATGAATTTTTATCTATATTTTTGTCAATTTGGTCCGATTTTGAATATTTTTTTTACAAATTGAACAAAGAATTTTTAAAATTAGTGCACAACTGACGAAAACATAGATGAAAATTCATATAAAAAAAAACCTTACAGACGAACATAGAACCTTCTTCTTTTTTAAAGTCGGTTTTGCATCATAGGCACAATATGAAAGGCCTCACAGCGCGGTTTTTTCTAAAAATGCATAATACACATTGTAATTGTAAAGTGAGTCTTAACGTGAAAGCAACATTACTTTTATCGGCAACAGTACTTAGGCATACAAAATCCAGGGGGGGGCAGCTGCCCTCCCTGCCCCCCCCTGGGTACGCCCATGGGTACGTACTAGCTATCGCAAGTGCTTACGACAACTGTTAAAAAAATAAAATGAAATATTGTTATTTCAGACCTAAGCAGTCCTTATGTAGTTAGTGGTTAGTAACAAACTGTGCTTACATGCTATGTTATTGTTGTTAGTACTTAATTCTATTTAACATAAACCTGTACCTAATTCTACCCAGTGCCTTTGGTTAAGATAGAATTGTTTTTGTTTATTTTTCCGAACTTATTTCGTAAACTTCCAATTGCTTTAATAAGCAATTGGAAGTTTAATAAATTAATTAATATTTGAATTGGTCTATAGGTAAACTACTTATGTAAGAGCTCTGTTAATTACCTGTTTATTCGAAGACTGACTTACATGGGAAGTTTTTTTGTAATTTTTATCACAAAAAAACTTACCATGTAGGTAAGTCAGTCTTCGAATAAACAGTTGTTATTTTGTTTGTTTTGAAGAATTTAATTTGTTTTAATGACTAGCACTGTTTTGTTCATTATAATACTGGTTATCCCTTTTTTTAAATAAACGCTTGATTGATTTTCGTTGTTTTTTTCACAATTGAAGAAATAATTAATTCACATAGCTAACAGACTTACTAATGACTTCTTGCAATACGCCGACGAAACAGATTTATGAGTGGTTTAAGATTACCTAGTAACTGTCATCTCTGTATTCTTTTTTATCTTCTCACAGTATTTCTAGACGTTCATCAGTAAATAAGTAATTTGTAAGAAATTAAGAAAGTTTTTTGTTTTTATCAATATTTATAGCAATTAAGATTTGCATGATTAAATTAATTAAATTACAACATTTTAGCAGAATATGCATCATATTTCTAGTAGTTTCTAGTTACTTTAGTAAAAATTATTTATTGAAATTAAACAGAAACAACATTTTTTATAGGTACCTACTCATTTGAGAGATCAATTAATTACTGGTAAACCGGGGTTACTTTGAATCACGGGGTGACTTTGATCGAAACTTCCATTCATATAAAATCGCGTTAAACGAAACGCAATTTGGTAGTTTTTTTTTAATGTTAGCAACACTGAAGAACTGTCAAATCCTTTTTTGAGGACGCGCTGGGAATTCATCAACGATTTTTAATTGAAAAAGTTAAATGTATTGTTCTTCTAAAAAACTGTCCTGCAAAACTGTTATTGGGGCTACTTTGTAATCACGTAATAAAACCGGGGGTATCAAAGTAACCCCCATTCTACGTATAACTTTATCAGCCAGTTTTTATTTTTTTTCTCAATTTCAAGCCATATTTTTTCACTTATGATTACAGTAATCGAGAGATTCGAGAGAGATTAATTTTTTGTATTTTTTCATGGACTTTCAAAGTTCAATATTGATCAAAGTAACCCCGGTTTACGGTACCTACTCCTATACAAACAAAAATACTCAGTTATGAAGGGAATCAATTATGCCGAATATCCGGTTCGGTAAAAGGTTTACCGAACATTCGACTGAATGTAGGTATTCGGTAAAACCCATGTTCGGCCTATCCCTAATATAGGTACGCTGGCGGCGGTGCCAAAGACGCAAAGTATACAAAAGTATTATACATAAGGCTGGTATACCAAAGTGGACGGATCCCTCCGTAGCTGCGTATTCATATTTAATTTGTAATGTGCATATTCGCAGATTTGTGTACAAAGCCCGTAATTTGACGGATGAGGCAATTTTTCGACGAAAGCCTTAAAAATTAAAAGGTCTGACCTTTTAATTTTTTGACTGTCTCTATTGCATAAAATCATCCAATTCAAATATTTAATACAAATGTACTTAATTAAGCCATTTTTAAGAAAAAAACCACTAAAAACACGTTTTCACTATCAGTTTTTTAGACAAACTGAAAAATATCTATTAAAGTATTTTATCTAGACTTAAGTCTCTATAAAAACAAAGATAAAGAGTACCAATAGCTAAAATAGAATGTTTTATCTTAAAATGTATCATCTTATCTATAAAATTACTTAAAGTTAGAGCATTTTATCTTAAAACATTCAATATACCTATAAACCTACTTAAAATAAGTGTGCTATAGAACGAATGCTCTAAAAATAACCAAGCTTGAGAAAAAAAAACTCTATCTATAAGAATACATTTTCTTTATTGAAACCATCTTTAGAAAGCCCCTATCTAAAGATTAACCATGAATAGACTGTCAATAGACAGATTTGTTTTAAACCTCCAAGACTGTGTAACTTGGGTAGGGTACAGATAGATGTAGGTACTTACTGGTGAACTGGTGTTTAATTAATTATAAATTAGATCAATCAACGTGACCCCTTTATTCTTTGGTGAAAACTTCTCTTTAGTAGCGAACAATTACAGCCACTCAAGATGTTTTGTGTGATTCTGCGAACTAGGTAGGTATATATACCTACATACAATATGAACTATAAAGTAGTGGTGATTTATTTTATTGCCGTTATAGCTAGAACTTGTACCTAAGTTAACATAACTCACCTGATGACGACTTATTACCTACCTACGTATAATAACGAGTTTTATTAATGTTTAGGGTTCCGTACCTCAAAAGGAAAAAACGGAACCCTATAGGATCACGCGTGTCTGTCTGTCCGTCTGTCACAGCCACAGCCAATTTGCTCCGAATCTAATGAACCGATTACCTAAGTTGAAATTTGGGACACATATCTATGACCCAAACACGGACGTGTACCAAACGTAAATGAATGAATTTTGAATTTGGGGGTCACTTTTGGGGGGCAAACAAGAAAATTTTAAAAAATACTTTTGCTAACTGTACCGTGTGACATATCAAATAAAAGGGCTTATTGCGACGATCTCAAATATATTTATTTTATAATTTTGAAATAAATGATTTTGAAGATATTTAAGAAAATAGATAAAAAATTAGCATTCCTCCCCCTTATCTCCGAAACTACTGAGCCTAAAATAAAAATACAGTAAATAGTTCTATGCTTATAGATTACAGGAAAAACCTATAAGGTCTTTAAAAAACATGGCAGTACGTTGGCAGTACGTCACACAATGTTGTGTGTACAAACTTACATTTGCAGTTAGAATGTATGGGAAAACATGTTTTTCAACTACACTGTTAAGTTTGTTCTTGGGATGAATTCATCCCAATTACGGAACCCTTCATTGTGCGTGGTCCGTCCGACACGCACTTGGCCGATTTAAATTAAAATAAAATCTCTAAAACAAGGTTTAGTAAACAAAAAAGAACGAGTTTCCTAGCAAATTTAAGAGTAGCTAATGCTATTTATATTTATTGCAGGCGTCGTCGTCGCGGCCACAGCACGCCGAGGCAGCCTGACTGGCCGTCACCTTGATTGTGGTTCTGACCTGTTATTGCGTCACATAATCATACATATTAAAATGGAGGGCGACGTGTTTTTTCCGCAACATCATGTATTTTATTTTAAATCTAAACGTATTGAACAGTATAAATCGCCTGTTTAATTTTTTTACGTTTGGCTTTTTTAAATATAGCCCAGCCAAAACTGTTATAAGTTCTAGCTAGACATAAGGCAAAACTACCCTCAGGCACCTAGAATGTAGGAATTTAATGGTATTGGACCTGACTAGCGAGCACTGCCTACTGTGACATGGCTCGAGTAGTCGAGTCACACCTTTTATCACATTTTATATGAATAAACTGTGATAAAATGTGTGACTCGAGCCATGTCACACACAAGGCCGTGCTCGCTAGTCTGTTTTCGATTGTAGGAATTGTAATGTTGACTGCATGCAGCTACTTTAAAACATTAGGTACCGTCGACACATTAATCACAGCAAACGGTGCTTTTATTACCTAAGTCAAAGTATTATCAAAATATTGACTGTACAGTATACGAGTATATACCTACCTAAATGACGTTAGGTACCTGCTTGGTTTAGTCTGTTGATATTCTGTTTTGACATTTTAACTGGAAACAAACTGTATGAGGGGTTCCTCTTTCTACTAGAGAGTGAGACGACTTGTCGGGTCCGCACTACTCTGAAAGATATAGATATAGATATTTTTCTGTTAGGTACCTACCTAAATGTTTTATGAAGTAGGTAGGTAAAATACGTACCTAAGTAACTTAATTTTCTTTCAGTTTTTTGTCCGTTCATTACCTGTGCTACCTACCTACTAATAGTAGTAGGTATGTTTAACTTTAATGTGTATTTGTGTACGTGCTGTGAATGCTGTGATGTAATCGACAAAAATGCTCTAACATCATGACGATGAATTTTTGTGGAAATCCTTATAAGATTTTTTTTGCAGAGTCAGAGTTACGAGTGTTAAACGTGATTTGTCATGATTATTATTTTCGAACAAAGTCAAAGCTAAATCATTTATTTCTAAAAGGCACATAAAATGCACACTTTTGAACGTCATCAATTTACAAGAAGAGTGAATTGATTCTAGTTGCCCCCTCCAAAAGATAGGTAGTAGGTATATACGTATGGAGAAGAAAAGGCAAGAAACTCCACACTGACTCTTTTAAAATGTTTATCAATATTTTGTTTATACATGAATCAATTGTATTTTATTTGTGTATTCTGTATTAGTATGTTAATACGACGTAGGACCGAGAATACAATTCAATCAATCTTCCTAGCCTTTTTCCCAACTATCTTGGGGTCGGCTTCCAGTCTAACCGGATGCAGCTGAATACCAGTATTTTACATGGAGCGACTGCCTATCTGACCTCCACAACCCAGTAACTGGGTAATACGGTACCCCTTGGTAAGACTGGTGTCAGACTTTCGGGCTTCTGACGACTCGTAACGACTGTCAAAGATCCACAAATGACAGCCGGGACCAACGGCTTAACGTGCTTTCCGAGGCACGGAGGAGTCTCGGTATGTAAAGATGGTCACCCATCCACTGACCAACCCCGGCAAGCGTAGCTTAACCTGGTGGATTGACCCGTGCGGCTTGTTATTACTTAGCCACGAGCTCCTCCGAGGACTTAGGACCGAGAATACAATTAATAGGTAAAAAAAAAATGAAACAATGAAATAAATTACGAACAAAGGCTCTGCCGTTTATCGTTTTGGAAGACGAGTTATCGCACAAGGTTGGAACTGTGACTGATAAAATGAAAACAAACTGAGTTCAATATTTATTTATTTCATACTAGCTTTCGTCCGCGGCTTCGCCCGCGTGGATATCGGAAAATATCCCACGGGTACGTACTACAGGGATTATTAAATACCTACCTAAAAGCCCAGGAAAAGGTCATTGATTCCTACCGCCTACCGCTGCTCCCGCTTTGTCGTCAACCATTATTATTTTGATTCTGCGATATCTTTTAAAGCATTCATTTGAATGATATATGATAATATGATTTAAATAACATATTTTATTGGATAAGGATAAATATAATACCGGTCAAAATTATTCGGAAATAACAATAAAATATTATCAAATTCTGAAAGATAAAAATAGTTACTGTGGGTCATCCTTAGAAGATAGACATATGCTATCGCGGACTTTTTAGGTACAATACTGTAGTACATTATTTTGATCTTTCTTGTAGGGTTCAGCCAGCGTTTGCAATGTAAGCGCAAAAAATGTGTTTATTTACGACATCACATTAGAAACTCCTAATAAATACCTAGTTTGGAAAATCCAAAAGTGCACGCCTCATAATAACACTCATTCATAAACGAAAAAGAAATTCAAAACATAAGTATTAATAGTTTCTAACAAAAATTTACAATTTATTTAAACACTTTTCATGAAGTATGTTTTGACTGCTTTTTTTACCCATAAAATTTCTTACCTCGCAACCTTTACGTAATGTCAAAGACTATTTATTTTGATATGTACTATGTCGGTTGCTAGGCAAACGGATCTTACGGTCACGTGTCCTGACGCGAGTTTAACATCTTTACCCATCCCAAAAAAGTGCAAGCCATTTTCAATAGGGTTCCTCCTATAGTCCTATGGCAGAAAAGAATCTATTAAAAAATTTACTCAATTAATTGATTTTATCGCAAAGGCCGTAAAGGGCCGTTCTATGTACTTATTTTTTTTAATAACCAACGAAAAACTTCAACTCAGGGGGGTTTAGAATCATGTAAGTATACTGAAACCATGCATGGCAATGAGGTTATACAATACTAGAGAAGTAGTGGACGGCACATAAGCGTCACCACTACTTAGGTGTCCGCAGGCATATCTGAATTCAGTTGTCAGCTTGACGTCAAGTGAGCAATTGCTTAGCGATAAAAAATAAAAAATGGTGGAATTTGCGGTTAAAATTAGTATGTCACGGTCTGAAAGGATTAATAAAGCATGTGGTGTTACATTTCACAATCAAGTTTGCTAAATTTTCTTCAGATTATCCAAAAAAACATTACAAAACGAAATAAATTTAGCAAACATTGTTTTTGCGATCAATGTTACCAGGAAAAACGATGTTGATTTTGCCAGACTGTTGGGAGTTTAGTGAATGACGACATGTAAAAATATTTCGTATTCTTTTAACTTATATCATTTATTTAGTAGGGATAGATGTAGTAGTGTGTATAAAACTGCACATAACTAGGTATTAAAACGCTCGTGTTTTAATACCCCTCCAACAGTTTCATAAACTACTACTAACTATTTTTTAATTGATGTTATTGTTCTAAGAAATTTGAACTGGAGGAGGAGCTCGTGGCTAAGTAATAACAGCCGCACGGGTCGATCCATCAGGTTAAGCTACGCTTGCCGGGATTGGTCTGTGGATGGGTGACCATCTTTAAATACCGAGACTAATCCGTGCCTCGAAAGCACGTTAAGCTGTTGGTCCCAGCTGTCATTCGTGGATCTTGTGACAGTCGTTACATACGGGTCGACAGAAGTTCGAAAGTCTGACAACCAGTTTTACAGGTATAGGTCTGATAAGCAGTTGCTCCATGTAAAATACTGGTGGTATTCAGCTGCATCCGGTTAGACTGGAAGCCGATCCCAACATAGTTGGGAAAAGGCTAGACAGATTGATTTAGATTATTCTAAAAAAAGTGAATGTCGCTGGTTAGTGCGTTACATCACTTTAATTAATTTAATCGATTGTCATGAATATATAAATTATAATATATTACATTATGAACAATATTATTTGTCACAAATCTTAAAACTTTTGAAACATTTTTTTTTTGCCTATGTTTTGTAAGTATACCGTAATCCTTGTAAATTTTTTTAAATCTTTTATCTACACCCATGCTATAAATCCTCTAAGTTCCTGAAACAGTTAGCTTATTGCCAAAATTAAAACAGCCTGTGTCATAGTAACCTTAATGACATCCAAACGGGTGTTATAATGTTGTACTAAATTTCATAATGCAACTCGTTTTTTACTCATCGAACAGCCACATTCTCGTGGTATGTTTATGAATTTCTAAAAAAGAACATTGTCATGCACGCGCGTTTAACAATTAGAAAAGGTTGGGTAGGTTCTTCGAATTCACGTCGTATCCCGCCATTTTTGTTAGATATTAGTATTGCAAAAATTTATTAAGTACTTTGTTGTTTATAGAGGATTCATATCATGGATTCATGGGTGTAGATAAAGTCTTGAATGCAACTGTTATAATTAGGTATTAAAACACTCATGTGATACTATTTTTTACAAACCCACATTCGTGTTTTAATACCCCTTATTATACCCCCAGTTGCATATGTAACTATTATCTATTGAAAGTTCCATAACACAACCTTTCATAGTACATAACTAATTGATTCAATAAAACCTTCATTCATTCTGGGCAAATTATGTTGATAATTGGCAACTCTGGTCGTTTTTCCGATAGCAATGTCTTGTCTCATTCCAACGTCATTAGTTTGACGGTAGAAGAAATGAGACAAACATAGATTATTTTGACAGATTGACATTTTATGTATCCGTTTCAAAGCTACGTCTTTAAACTCGTAAGTGGTGACGTTTTTCAGAAATTGTTTGTAGGACGCTGCGCCTCTAGTATTGTATAACCTCATTGATGCATGGTATCAGGGGGCCAAGTCTACTAATTTACATTTATGTGGGTTTGTAAAAAATAGTATCACATGAGTGTTTTAATACCTAATTATAACAGTTGCATTCAAGACTTTATCTACACCCATGAATCCATGATATGAATCCTCTATAAACAACAAAGTACTTAATAAATTTTTGCAATACTAATATCTAACAAAAATGGCGGGATACGACGTGAATTCGAAGAACCTACCCAACCTTTTCTAATTGTTAAACGCGCGTGCATGACAATGTTCTTTTTTAGAAATTCATAAACATACCACGAGAATGTGGCTGTTCGATGAGTAAAAAACGAGTTGCATTATGAAATTTAGTACAACATTATAACACCCGTTTGGATGTCATTAAGGTTACTATGACACAGGCTGTTTTAATTTTGGCAATAAGCTAACTGTTTCAGGAACTTAGAGGATTTATAGCATGGGTGTAGATAAAAGATTTAAAAAAATTTACAAGGATTACGGTATACTTACAAAACATAGGCAAAAAAAAAATGTTTCAAAAGTTTTAAGATTTGTGACAAATAATATTGTTCATAATGTAATATATTATAATTTATATATTCATGACAATCGATTAAATTAATTAAAGTGATGTAACGCACTAACCAGCGACATTCACTTTTTTTAGAATAATCTAAATCAATCTGTCTAGCCTTTTCCCAACTATGTTGGGATCGGCTTCCAGTCTAACCGGATGCAGCTGAATACCACCAGTATTTTACATGGAGCAACTGCTTATCAGACCTATACCTGTAAAACTGGTTGTCAGACTTTCGAACTTCTGACGACCCGTATGTAACGACTGTCACAAGATCCACGAATGACAGCTGGGACCAACAGCTTAACGTGCTTTCGAGGCACGGATTAGTCTCGGTATTTAAAGATGGTCACCCATCCACAGACCAATCCCGGCAAGCGTAGCTTAACCTGATGGATCGACCCGTGCGGCTGTTATTACTTAGCCACGAGCTCCTCCTCCAGTTCAAATTTCTTAGAACAATAACATCAATTAAAAAATAGTTAGTAGTAGTTTATGAAACTGTTGGAGGGGTATTAAAACACGAGCGTTTTAATACCTAGTTATGTGCAGTTTTATACACACTACTACATCTATCCCTACTAAATAAATGATATAAGTTAAAAGAATACGAAATATTTTTACATGTCGTCATTCACTAAACTCCCAACAGTCTGGCAAAATTAACATCGTTTTTCCTGGTAACATTGATCGCAAAAACAATGTTTGCTAAATTTATTTCGTTTTGTAATGTTTTTTTGGATAATCTGAAGAAAATTTAGCAAACTTGATTGTGAAATGTAACACCACATGCTTTATTAATCCTTTCAGACCGTGACATACTAATTTTAACCGCAAATTCCACCATTTTTTATTTTTTATCGCTAAGCAATTGCTCACTTGACGTCAAGCTGACAACTGAATTCAGATATGCCTGCGGACACCTAAGTAGTGGTGACGCTTATGTGCCGTCCACTACTTCTCTAGTATTGTATAACCTCATTGCATATAGGTCATAGAAACCCCTGGGAACGAGAACTCGCAAAAAAACAATTTTGCATGTAGTAGGCGAACCATAGTGCAGCGCTGCGAACAATACAGTGAACAGTTCTTTATTAGTGATCGATGACAGTGAAGCTTGCCACAACTACAGCTCCGCTCTGTTCATACACAATCAGTCATCACACGCACTCATTTACAATCAAACTCTGATTTCACCAATGAAACAGAGATCGCGATCAGCAATTCAGCATATCTAGCTGTCAGTGTCACAATTGCTATGGAATATTGTACACTGACAGAGTTCTTGAACGCGTTTAGATGCGCTGCGTTCAATTTCATTGATGAAATCCGCACTGAGTGTACTTACACATGTTTACGAAACCGGTTTTTTTGTTGTTGGGAAACTCACGTCAGTCACGCACGTCACTGTTGACAGCGTTATGGGCGTTTGTGCACTACCTAGCTACCTACACGGAATTTTACCGTCCGGCAGTCCGATTCCGAACAAACTGCCCAGTAATAAACATTCATCTAGAACCGTAAAAAATCGGACTGCCGCATACCGGGTAAAATTCCGTGTAGTGCACAATGTAAACGCTCTAAAATTAAGTAGTATTATTATTTATTAAGTAGAAAATTGATTAAGTAGGTAGGTATTATAACGTAGGAGGTCTGAACTCTGTGGTCTGTAGATACATAATATCATCCTGACCGAATTTCAATTTCAGCGGGCGGCAACAACATCCAAATTCTGCGCTACTGAGAAATTCCTTAGGAAAAACCCAACACTGCCAGATCTGTGGTTGAACCCAGGACCCCACCCACGTTCAGCAATCGCGCTTGCGACGTCGACGAGACCAATGAGGCAGTCCTTCCGAAAATCCGAACACACATTCACCCAGAAGAGGTCCATGTACCATTTTACCCGCTTGTTTAACTACGTCCCGAGCGCATCAAAACAGCTGTGAGCCTGAACGAAGCGAGGGAGATAAGACTAGCGAGGGATTTAACCTCGCCCAAGACGAAGATACTTACCTTTTAGGTATCTCCGAGGAATACTCTACATACTTTTCGCACCTACTGTGAGTTAATAAAAACCAATTCGATTCTCGGATTAGTAGTTCATGAACCTGTTAAATAACCAGGTAAAACCTAGTTATGTGCAGTCTCATACACTATTATTTTATATTATCTCATGAAATTTCATCAAAAACGCCATAAATAATATCGTATAGATGACCGACGCCCAGAGTCTAAAGCTGTTTTCAGACCAGCGCGATTTGTCGCGCGACGCGACACGAACAATACAAAACTTCAGCGGGGCTAACACGGGCCTACCCAAGATGTTTGTGACAAGACATGATAAATAATAGCATGTCTTACAATTTGTCTTAAATGCTAGCACGGGTCAACCATGTGACCATACGGACGACACAGTCATTATGTGGTATTTGTGACAAAATTGGTGCGCCCATAGTAGCAAATAAGACATAGAATCCCAAATAAACGTCAAGAAGTTATGTCACAAGTCAAGAGATTATCTCACGCCGCCGTGCTAGCATTTGTGACAAAACTGTTTTATCGCCCAAATTGTGATAAATGTGTGACTCAAGCTATCTCACAGTACGCCATGCTCGCTGCGCAGGGTATAACAATAACCGGTGTCGCGCGACAAATCGCGCCTGCACCCTAATTACGAAACGCAAACTCAATTTTAAATTGAAACCAATTGAAAAAGATTGCCAGTCCATTGCTTCATAAGTTCGATAAAAAAAATTAAGCAGATTCTTTTTGTCGAACTTATGAAGCAATGGACTGACAATCTTTTTCAATTGGTTTCAATTTAAAATTGAGTTTGCGTTTCGTAATTAGGGTGCTGGTCTGAAAACAGCCGCGCCCCGGCATAGTACTCGTAGGTATACATACAGTACTTTCATTTGTGTGAGTGAAAATAATATTATAAGATTAGTTTCCCTACAAATTAGTGATGATGACTCAAGTTGAATACCAAACGAGTTTGACAAGTTATTTGTGGGTAGGTGCTAGCTTAACAACTTTGGCATGATCGTTCATAGCTGATATTCATTAACAACTATGTTTACATTTTGTACTGGGTACGTCTTTCACTGACTTGAATGTGCCCTGGCGGTCTCCTGAGAGCACCACCAACGAGACATTTGAGTGAGCATGACGCTCACTCAAATGTCCCGCTGCACGCTGGTGGTGGTCGTGTGTGAATCATTATGTTCCCTTCAAAATGGCAGATGTGTCTGAATGGTTCTGATCCAGGCGTCTTGTTTGAGAACTGGCGCCGCCGCGTCAGTAAGAGTAAGGACTGCACCCTAATTACGAAACGCAAACTCAATTTTAAATTGAAACCAATTGAAAAAGATTGCCAGTCCATTGCTTCATAAGTTCGACAAAAAAAATTAAGCAGATTCTTTTTGTCGAACTTATGAAGCAATGGACTGACAATCTTTTTCAATTGGTTTCAATTTAAAATTGAGTTTGCGTTTCGTAATTAGGGTGCTGGTCATCTGATCATGTCTTCGGCTTACCTAAGTATTTTTTTATCGTGTTTGTTTTTATCTTTTTAATATATATTATTCTCATGTGTAATTTCAACATGAATGATGTACTTAACCAATATTGTGTAGTGTAACATTATTTTGATTTTAAATTATTGTGTCCGTGGAGTTTCTTCCCCGATCTTCTTCATAGGAACCTACTACGCTTTGGAATGGGCAACAAGCTTCATCTTTCTGACTGACCGACCCCTTGACAATTCAAAAGTGCATGTAATTGGTTTATTTGAAAATGCTTTGAGTTTGAGTTTGATCTTTTGGCGCGTGGGCAATCGCAAAATCGGAACTAACGCCCGCGCCGCCATCTTGTTTTTAGGGTTCCGTACCTCATTAGGAAAAAACGGAACGACTATTAGGATATCTCACTTCTTTGCCCGTCCGTTCGTCTGTCTGTGTGTCAAGCCCTTTTTACTCAGAAACGTGTGGAGGTATTAAGTTGAAATAAATATCAAATACATAGGTAGGTAGTGTAGGTACTAGGTGAACGGTCCCTTGGGAACTCTAAAAAAATCAAGCTTGTTAGTTCTTAGTCAAAACAATAAAAAAATACGGCCGCCATTTATGCAACTGTATTTTGATACTCGCGCATACTTAAATCAAAACCGTACTTCCTGTTGACCTAGAATCATAAAATTTTGCAAGAAGCAAGGTCTCACAGCACAAGTAGGTAAAGGAAAAAGTACGAAATCGTTTATTTCCTTGTATTTGTAGTTGGATACAGTTAGTGGTTTTTAACCGACTTCCAAAAAAGAGGAGGTTATTATGTTCGACTTTATGTATGTTTTTTTTAATGTATGTTCACCGATTTCGCCGTCAATTGTGTACCGATTTTGAAAATTATTTTTTTGTTTGAAAGGTATGCTCCCGAGGTGGTCCCATATAAATTTTATTAACTTAGCTTGGATAGTTTTACAGTTAGCTTCAATAATACGTATTTTTTCCCCACTTGGTTTATATGGATGATATGATTATTCCTAACAGAATGTTGGTTGCCCTGTACACATTATATCCCAGTGATTGATGGTTATAACTATCATCAAACCAAGAATAACTTAACCCAAAATGAAGGTGTTGTGGTTTATTACAAGAACACTCTAAATGTTTCTGTAGATGAACCTTCTATAGCAGAATGCAATTGTCTAACCATCAAAATCAATAAAAACATTGCGGTGTTAGCGGCTTACCGACCTTCTGGTTACAAAAACATAAATAATTTTATTCCATCATTTGATTTATACATGCAATCTTTATCGAATATTGCAAACATTATTTTGGTGGGCGATCTAAATGTTGATATCACTGAAAATAGCTTGGATTCAAACTGCCTATCATACCTAAACCTGCTGGCTTCACACGGAATGCTGCCAGCTCACACTATTCCTACCCATGGCAAAACATGCCTTGATCACATCATTTTAAAAACACGGCTACCAGCGTCCTGCTATGTGGCTGAGACTTCTTTAACGGATCATGACGCAGTTATTCTCATTTTAGAACTGACTAAATCTCTAATTAATTCGGGTAAAATAATAAAACGGATAAATTATGATAAAATTGACTCGGACATAATAAACATTAAGTTTTCTGACATTTATTCCTTAAACGATGTTAATACGGCCGTCTCTCTTTTCACTAACATATTAAATAAAATAATTATTGAAAACACTCAAACATTCAAGACATCTAATCGTAAAAGAGTAACCAAACCTTGGATCACCGCGGGCCTCTTGCGATGTATGAGGAATAGGGATAACTTACATCAAAAAGCTAAGAAGAACCCTAATAATCAAGACGTTGCAATAACTTACAAAAGGTACAGAAATTTTTGTAACGATTTACTGAAAAAAATAAGAAATGAACATGAAAAAACTGAAATTGAAACTGCGGCTCAGATAAATAACAAAAAATTATGGAATGCCATTCAAAATATAACTCACACTACTAAATTAAAAAATGAGCCCCTGCAACTAATTGATAGACATGATCCTCTTTCTTCCATGAACACGATTAATACTTTCTTCGCGAACATAGGTAAAAATTTAGCCGACAAATGTTGTCCCATTGATGGATTTTCTTCTGCACAACCTTCACCTAAGTCGCATCCGCACTCTCTAGCTTTACTCCCTACGGATGCTACAGAAATTGAAAACCTCATACTTAACCTGAAGAATGATTGTGCTATCGGTCGGGACAGGATTTCAACCACCTTCATAAAAAGATATAGAACTATTTTAGTTCCACCGATTACATACATTTGTAACCTTGCCCTAAGCTCCGGAAAATTCCCAAATGACTGGAAGATGGCCGAAGTCCTTCCTATTTACAAGAGCGGTGACGGGGCCTGTGTCAATAATTATAGACCAATCTCCATATTACCTACCTTGTCGAAATTGTTAGAGAGAATCATGAACAAGCGCTTAGTCAATTACTTGGAAAAATACCACCTTCTATCGCCCTGCCAGTTCGGTTTCCGGTCGGGCCGTTCAACCAGTGACGCCATACACAGTTTAACAGATTTAATCTCGGGTAATCTCGATAATAGCAAAAAGGTTGTCGTAATCTTCATGGATCTGGCTAAGGCTTTTGACACGGTTTCCGTCCCGATACTTTTGAATAAGCTGGAGCGGCTGGGGGTAAGGAATACTCAGCTCGAACTGTTCTCCGACTACTTGCAAAACCGATTCCAGAGGGTCAGGGTGGGAGAATGGGCTAGCTGCGATCTTCCCATTGGGCATGGAGTCCCGCAGGGCAGCATCCTCGGTCCCACGTTGTTTTTGGCGTACATCAATGACCTTTTCGATCTGATCATGCCCAATGGGAGGATTATTTCGTTCGCCGATGACACGGCGCTCTTATTCCAGGGCGACACATGGCAAGAGGCTTACAGCTGCGCTCAGCAGGGCTTTGATTTGGTTCAGGCATGGTTAGCTTCCAACAAATTAACACTTAATGTGGATAAAACTAAACATGTCTCTTTTTCTATCAAAACCTCTACCCTCTCCGGTCATAATATAACGGCTCACACCTCTAACTGTTTTTCCATACATTCTGTTGCTTGCTCATGCCCCACCCTACAAAAGACGGATACAATTAGGTACCTGGGAGTTATAATAGACAGCGCGCTTAGCTTCCTTCCACACATTAATCTTCTTGTCTCAAGAACTCGCAAGTTAATTTACATATTTAAAAACCTTCGCCACGTCGCAAACCCAAACATTATAAAAATGGTATATCTCGCACTGTCCCAATCATTGATTACCTATTGCATAACCATATGGGGTGGAGCTAATAAAACATCCATGCTGAAGCTTGAGCGTGCCCAGAGGGCAGTCTTGAAGGTGGGTCACTTCTTGCCATACTTGCATCCAACTAAAGACTTATATGAACTTACTGGCGTCCTAACGGTACGACAATTATACATTCTAAATGCAACCCTCCGCAAACATTCCCAGCTTCATTTTGATCCCACGGCTTTAAAATATAGACGACGTAAATATGCAGTTTGTCCGACAATGCGATTCCATACAAAATTTTCACGGCATCACTTCATGTTTCTCGGCAGTTACCTATATAATAGATTAAACGAAGTTTTGTCGATTTACCCCCTTTCTAAGCAGTCGTGTAAAAAAAAGATTTTTAATTGGCTGAAATCGCTGGACTACGATTCCACCGAGCAACTATTTGTCATCGCATCCTAATTGTGTAACTTGCGGATGGTGGATCCATCGTTACACGATTGGGGTGTGATGCACGCACACATACTCACAACACAAATTATACAACATATACATCTTTCCCCGCACAATAACACTACCCACAAGACTCCACACACACCGCACAGTTCACAGTACACATACATCCCGCACCACGCACTTTACGCCCCACTTCACTCACTAACATGCATAATTAAATAAACCAACCGTAAACTATTTAATTTTTAATTTAATTTAATTTTTTATTTTTAATTGTTTAATTTTTATTCTATTTTTTTTTTATTTTTTATTTGAAATATTTTTTTTTATTATTGTGTTTCCATCTGTATTTGATTTTAATTTTAATTTTAATTTAATTTTTTTTTTTCATGTATTTTCCGTCCTTTGCTTCTCTTTCATAGTTTCAAATGCTTGTGCTCGTACTTTAAACTTCTGCAATGTACCATGAGATGACCTAACACTGGGAGCCTGGAGATCCGTAACACAGGGTTTCCCTAGTACGGACTCCAGTCTCTCGCAAAGGTTCTATTGTCTGCATTTATTGTCTAGTCCGTAAGTGTTTATTCTAAGCCAACCTTTGTGGAGAGAGAAATAAAGATAAAGTAAAGTAAAGATAAAGTAAAGTAAAGATTATAACTTCCAGTCACTGTTATTTGCATATGTAAGTAGTGGTATTCGAACTTGTGTGGAGAAGGTGCCAGCCCACAACTAAAAAGTGGAAAATAAAAACGTTTTACAAAAAGAAAACAACCGGCTTCCAAAAAAAAAAACACTACAAAGTGAAAAAGCAAGTTTAAAAACTAAAACCCTTTTTTTTTCGTCATAGGTATCGTTTTCATAGTTTTCAACGGTGGTAAAGCCGATAGTGAGCCCAAAATGTAAATCCAAAATTGGCGAAAATTTTAAAATTTTTCGTCATGGGTATCGTTTTCATAGTTTTCGAGGGTGGTAAGGCCGAAAGTGAGGTCACAATGTAAATCAAAGATGGCAGAAGCAAAAATAAAAAAAAAATCACGTCATGGGTATTGTTTTCATAGTTTTCGAGGGTGGTAAAGCCGATAGTGAGGTCAAAATTTAAATACAAGACGGCGCATGCGAAAATTTTAAATTTTTTCGTCATTGGTCTCGTTTTCATAGTTTTCGAGGGTGGTAAAGCCGATAGTGAGGTCAAAATGTGAATCCAAAATAGCGGCTGCGATATTTTTTTTTTCATTTTTTTTTTATTTTGTGTTTAATATCATACGTGACTAGGAAATTCGTTCCTGATGGGGGTCGGAACGCACACGTTTGTTTTCTCATAGCGGGTGATAAAAAGTAGAGTGTTTACCTCAGGAGCAACATTATTTTAAGCTCGAGTGATGTACTTTGAATCCCTCGCTGCGCTCAGGATTCTGTATTTTTCTGAAACCTTCACCATTTTAAGGATAATATTAAAATATTAATCTAGTATACGTGTTTTATTAAAATCCCTTTAGTTTTGTGTATAATAATTAAATAATGCGTCAAATTGGGGACAGCACTCGTTGATGGGCGAGTCCTATAGCTGGCTGGACGTACGACGCGTTGCGTGAGCTCAGTACAGAACACGCAAGCTAACCACTCAAGGTCACTGGCATATATCTGCATTTTAATAGCAACACGCAATGAAAACAGCTATCTAATTACGCAACACATTGTCGTAAACGATTCCGATTAATCTGTTTCATTTTGACAGTTCAACAACATTCATTGCGTTATTTACGTTGTTGAGCCGATTTTTTTTCGAACTTATGAAGCAATGGATTAGCAATCTGTTTCAAAACGATTCAAATTGTGATTGATCGTGTATTACGTAATTAGGGTACAGCACCCTAATTACGTAATGCATTTCAAAAGATTGCCAGTCCATTGCTTCATAAGTTCAACAAAAATAATCTGCTCAATTTTTTTTGTCGAACTTATGAAGCAATGGACTGGCAATCTTTTTTAATTGGTTTCAATTTAAAATTGAAACCAATCCATTGCTTCATAAGTTCGACAAAAAAAATTGAGCAGATTATTTTTGTCGAACTTATGAAGCAATGGACTGGCAATCTTTTTCAATTGGTTTCAATTTAAAATTGACCGTGCATTGCGTAATTGGGGGGCAGGTTCAACGAAACTCAATTTTCTCTCTATCTAACCGTTTAGGTAGTTAGATAGAGAGAGCTCTAATAAAAACTAAAATACACTGGGTCATCAAAAAAATCGGCCCACCTGCAGTTTTACAGCAAATCACGTATTTTCTTTAGCGAAACAAAACAAAATGATTTAGTTATGATATGTTTAATTTGACTTGTTTATTTACACCAATTTTAGGACAACATAAAAAATAAATGGTTAAAAAAATAAAAGAGGATGCCCATATATGGCCCTGAACGCCCAGCAATTTACGTTTATGTAAAAAAAACATCGTAATTTCTAGTTATCTAACAAGATATTCATTTATCCGAACAAGATGGGAACATTTTTGCACAAATAAAAAGTACCGAAACGATAAATACGTGAAAATAATTCCCTTTTGTGGATAAAATCAGCAGTGTTGCCAATAATTATTAATTCCGTTCACGAAATAATCGATTATGTTTTCATGGATATTTTACTTATAATATCAGATCCGTAATGCTTATTATTCGATGTATTCAAACAAATACGGTGTTATGTTTTTACTATTGATACTAAATGAACAAGCGAATTGATATTTGATATAATAATGAATGCATAGGATCATAACAAAAACGCTACTACACATTTTAATTACCTATAATTCTTTATCTGTTCAGCACAATAAAGATAGAATATGTTAAAGAAAACATATTTACAAAGACGTTCATAACTTCTTAACCTTTAAACTCCCGAGTAGGGCATGCTATTCGGATATCCGGATATCCGAATTATCCGGATATCCGTCGAAAATATTATCCGAATATTATTTGTTGTACTATCCGGATAAAACGGATAATACGGATAGTTACTTTTGTTCCATTTTCCTTTTGATAATATAACATTTAACGTTGTGTTTTAATAAAATAGGTATTCACAATCGTGACAATTCATGCTATATCTTCAAAAATCCATCTAATGACACAATATTACTATGTAGATTCATCATAGAGAAAATTTAAAAGTGCTTTTGCACAGAGCTCGACTTCAGTTGACGACAGCGATGGTGATGACGTAGCAGTCAGTGATTACAAGCAGCAGAAACTGAAATATCATTTACTTTAACAGAGAAAAATAAGCAAAGAGATCGGAAGGACTCTGGTTGACCATCAACAGTGAATGCTTTGACAAGCATTACATTTACTTTTAAGGCATTGGCAGGAATGATGGCTTTGATTAGTAGTGTTGTTCTCTAGATTCATCTCGATATTGTGTCTTGCTTGAGGAGATCTCACAGAACCAAAATAGAGTTCCTGCTAAATGCAACATAAAGAAAAGGTTAGGATTTGCTACACTTGAATAAGCTGTTTTGGTAACCAACCCAAAATCAGATTGATATGGGTAGGAATGTGGAGCAGAGGCCTCATCATGATTCTCGTCATTCATGATTTGCATTAATTCGTTTCCTGCCTGGACTGTAAAAACCCAATCCGGAAAGTCCTCTTTAGGAATACCCAAAGTTTCACATATGTCCAACGGAAGATAGGACTGCACAATCGCGATAACGAGAACTGAAAGACCCGAAACGCACAAAAGATAGTTCATATTCAGGGAATCGATGAAAGTACATGTCATTCGCGGCTACTAGTTTGTGCTGATGCAACTTATACATCAGATACTTTGACATCAAGCAATGTCAGTGGTGTGATTTTGACTCATTTATTACCAAGCACTACTTTTTAAGACTTCCAGTCTTCATCTAATGTGCTTTCAATTGTTCTAGCCATCTTAACAAAGATAGCATTTGACCAGCTCACGATCTATTATTCCATTGGTAGATTCTATAACCCGTGTATGATAGCTTTTCTCGTATCTGTCAATGACAGATCGGACAGATTTTGCTTTTAGTATGAACTGAAATACTTTAGTATACGATTGTTAGAGAGTTTTTGTAATAAAAATGTCGATTGTAAACTAATATAAGTTTGATTTACCTCTTTTACAGTGGTATCCAAAATATCCATATTATCCGGATATATTCGAATAGTTGTCTGGCAGTATCCGAAATATCCGAATAGTAAAATGGGCGGATAATTGCATGCCCTACTCCCGAGGCAGCCGCAAGGCTGCCGCAAACTATTTGTCCTTCAAACCCCGAGGCGGACACACGGCCGACGCAGGTACACACGGTTTAAATCTCTATTTCTACTATGAAATTAGGGCTAAACTGGTCTGTGAGCAATTTAACTCTATGGCCTGACGGATATTCTCGTCAACTAAATCATTTAATTATTAAATTCCCGTTCGTCCCACCAGGGGGACGACGGCAGTGGGACGAACGGGAATACACCCTTTTTTAACGATTTTTATCATAAAAACATATATCCAAAAATATCAATAGCCAACATTGGAAAAAAATGTTGAAACTGACTGATGTCACGAGTGCGCGCTCGGCATCGTATTTCGTTATTTTTTATTATTTTTGTGTGTAAATCGACGGGAAGTGTTGTTATTTCCATAAGTAGTTTTTACATACATCGTGGTAGATAAATATTTGCACTAACTAGCATCGTTTATTAAATACCTATTTTGATCCGACCAAAAAAAACGTCGGGAACCCGTGAGTGAAAAAGTGAATGTGATTATTTTGAGTTTTGTGTGTGTTTCGTGTCGTGTTATCGCTGGTAAGACTTTATTTTATTTTTTAATATTAGGTACAGTAGGGGTCATTAGTGCAGTTACAACTTTAAAAAATAGTAGATTGACACTTCGCTTTAACTTACGACCTTCTTATAATAAGTCATTTCTATACTGTAGACACACACTCTCATTAGTTTACAAATTATTGTATTCCATAAATTCAAACAGTTTGGTATATAATGGCATGATAGCTAAGCGGTTATCAAGTTTGGGTTAGCGCGTTCATGTGCAGCGAGTCGCGGGTTCGAATCTCACGCGCGGTGATAGTTTTTTTTTATGTTTTAAAAATCACTCGAATGATCACGCTATTGACTATAAGTAGTTCCTTGTTACTTTCGTTCGCCTTGTTCACTAAACTCATCAAACTTTATGATTATACCCACAGAAACCTAAATAAACAATGATATTAAGGTAGACAGATGTAGATAACTTACGATACGACTCATTCACCGCGACTAAATAGAACGTTGTTGGTTGGTTGTTATTGTGAGTTAGTGACGTATATTTAATATATTAGTGGTGTTATCATAGAAATATAAATAACATTCTTTCTTATATCTATGGGTGTTATAGTTCATTTCGAAATGAAAGGAAATATGTATAAATATAGAAATGAAAGCGAATATTATTGCGCTGCGTAAAAGCGGCCTATAAGTATATCACAAATATCTGATGAAACCGGACTGAGTGTAAGTATTATGATTTACTTATTTTATCAAACATCTAATTAAAGTATCCCTAACTGCTGATCCTCGTAGTTATTTTTTGAAACGTTTTAATCTACCATAAGGTCATTGAAGAAAAAATATATAATTTCAAAGTAAATTTATTTACCTTTTTTTATTATTTATCGATGAAAATAAAATTATAATATTTATGTGAAATAGTTTCACATAAATATTATAATTTTATTTTTTTTACTTTAAATAATTTTGTATTTAAATAGTAATACATAATAGTATTTTGCTTAGTTAGTAGCCTAACAGTACTCCTTTTTTGTTTTAGAGAAATACTGTGAGTGGTTGGGTGGAAAGATATGAGGAAGAGGGGCTTTGCCAGTCGAAAGCGAAGTGGAAGACCCCAGCTCATAAAAAACGCGCAGCGACAGCACATTGCATGGTCAGCCAATATGAAACAAGTGGTTTCAAACCGACAAGACATTTTGCCGAATTATTCGACACGTCTTCTATACGAACCGTTCGCCGTGCACTTCACGCAGAAGGTTTACATCATCGAAAACCAGCTCAAAAACCATACTTTTTTATAAACACCCGGATATAAAAGTTACACCTTGGCCAGCACAATCTCCTTACCTCAACCCCATATGGGGTTTGATGATACAGCGATGGGAAGCACGGAATGAGCGATTTGATGACCAGTTGAAGTTGCATTGCATGGAAATATGGGATTTAAGGGGAACAGATATGTGCTTCAATATTGTGGGATCCATGCGTCAACGATTACTTAATTGCATTGATAATAATGGGGGTTATACCAAGGATTATGTTATTATATTACAAATATTGATTTTAGTAATATTCAAATTATATTGTGTCTTAACCGTAATAAGAATTATTTAGAGGTTTAGTTTCAATCTTCTTTTCGTAATGAAAATGAATACTTAAGCTATAACCTCATTATGTCCTTTGTTAACTTTGAGGTTTGAGATAGAACGAACTCACTCGCAGTAGAATAAAATTAAAGTAGTAATACTGAGTAATTTAATTGTATTGTGACAACGAGTCCGCACTTGTTATATTTACGTCGGTAGATTTGCTAAACTTGTGGTATGTTACCCACACACGGAGTAATTAAAGCACAATATTGTTATATTACTAAGATACAATATTTTAAGCCTGATTGTCATAGTTCACTGATTAGCTACTTTACTTTTGTTCTTTATGAGAAAATAAACTCTTTTAACTAGAAGTTTATTTATCTATACTTCTTATAATAATTACATCGAATAAACATTTTTTTTATCACTTATTGAACATTTTTATTCTTAACCCCATAATTCAATAACAATATAGTAATTATTACATCGTTTATTCAATTATTTTTATTAAACGAAAATTATTATTTTCGTTTTAATAAACGAGAATAATAATATAATAATAATAATTATCTAATAATAAAAGAACAGATAAAGATTATTGTTGAAAAGAAAACTAAAAATCTCGTTTCGAGATTGGAACCCAGACCTATGTGTCTGACAGTCCGATACTATACGCTATCAGCTATTAGGACTTCATAAATAGTAGTGAATTTTAGCAATGGTATGAACCGACCAAGGTCACACGTAATTACTTACTCTTGGGTGTGAAAGCGACGGTACGTTTTGTTTCGTTCGACGCTAGTTTGTGAACACATCACTTAAACACACAGATGTAGAAACCGCACACAGACCGGCCTACGCGTGTTCGAAGCAAAATAGTTCTTAGCATGATAATGAAATTATGACCGCTTACTGTACTTAATCGTTTTATTATTTGAACTAAAATACACTGTTTATCCATTTTTTTTAACCAAATAATGTTACGTCATCAGAGTTGACGTCGTTAAGATCACAGTGGCGATTATAATTTTGTATTAAAATTAGGATTCGATAAAAAAAATCGATATCGATCTATAATTTTTTTGTGTGTGGTGTGGCAACATTGAATTATGCCGGCCGGCTGTCAAGTCAATGTCAAATCACAAATCGACTTTCTTTGTTTTCGTTTGCATAACTTTATTTTCTTGCGAATTTGTTATTTTAACCATCGAATACGCTTATTAAATGGACTCCGAAGATTCTTTGAACTCTGAGCCCTGATGACCACGGCCTGAACATGGATTCCGCTCCCGCTTCTAACGATATCCTCAGCACGAACTTTGACTCGATATCCACAAATTATGAAGACCCCGGCATTGTCGCTGGCCCGAGTACTTCCGTGCCCTAAGTAATTCATTCAAAAGGTCATTTACGCTGTGTTAATTGTGGTTTAAACGTCACGAGAATACGAAGGCATTTTATGGAAATAGCAGAAAGAGCAAAATGTTATACAACAATTCGACACAGCAGGTCAGTATCATGTCTTCCTCTGAGAAATGATTTTTAAATAAATAGACAGAGTACTATCAAAGTTAGTGTTGTTTTAGGATATCTAATAATTATGACTTGTTTATTAGGTACAAGTGTCGAGTGACAGTTTAGTGTGCGAACAACAAAATGTACAGATTGATGGTCATGGACAAGTGTGCATCAGCTGCGTGCGGCAGATTGCTTTTGAGAATAAGATCACATACACTCAGGTCTGATTCTCCACATGAACAACTCGAAAGGAGTGTGATTGCCTGTCAGATTGTACCAAGAGCGGTAAGTTATCAACAGTTTAGAATTAATACAAGCGTAGTTCTGAGATTTGATACTGACATACTTCTGAGTCTATAGTGTAATATTCAACTTCTTTCGTGTCCGCACAAGTTATATTTCACATAGTACAGATTGTCTAGAAACTTGAGAAAGATTTTTTTGAAATTAATTCATAATAATATAAAATGTTATTGAAAGATATTTTTTTGATTGTGAATTTATTTGTACCAAAACCACAGTAATTCACGTTTACTGTCTTTATGCACTGAGCTTTAATTTTTATTATTATTTCAGTTGCCATCATCATCTCGTTAGAGCAGTTTAGAGCAGCATCATGTTCAACTACAGAACCGGAATCTGAACCATCCAGTCTGCCTATGAAGCAATTTGAACCATCCAACCTACCTTCGGTGCAATCTGAAGTAGCTGACAGTGTATAGCAAGCGGGACAACAAAGCTTGAACACATCCAACAGTATACTGCTGCCTTATTATGTAAGAGCACCAAACACTCAAAATCAATGTTTATTTCCTGGCTGTAACAAGACCAATCGGCTCGCTGTCCCATCAGCACTTCGGGTACATCTTTTTTGTAAGTACAATTACTATGTACCGCCGGATTGTAGAATCTGTTATTACCATTTAAGTAGTACCTAACCCCTGGAATCTACTTTTAGAATCAATATATAATCATATTAAAACATTTAGTGCAGCACAAATTGAAGATTTGGCCTCATTGAAAAAAACGATTTTATCTAAATAACCCCAACTTTTTTCTAAACCAAGACCTTGACCGTTTCATTATTTAAATCGCATATTATCCTATCCATATACTTTGAATTGTGTTTGTGTGCACTTGAGGCCAAAGTGTCTATGGAGCGTGGGCGTTCCCCTTTTGATTATAAAATTAATTAAAAAGGATACTTAATTTCACACATTTTTGGATTAATTTTAAACACGCTCTAACTTTTCAGTCTTAAGTGTCATGATGAACTAGTAGATCGTTGTACAAGGGTCGAAAGGAATTGATGTCTTTCACCCGTGTTAAACACTCTACTTTTCATTTCGAATATAAGGAAAGTAAAAAATAGTGTTTAAAATATTTATTGGTAAGTATGAACATGAGTAGGTAGTACCTATTTAACTGCGAAGTTAGAACAATTTGTGTTTTTTTTTTTTAATATGGAACGCCTCGCGTCAAGTCGCGTCGCCGCTGCGGGCCGTCCCGCGTATTAGGTTTTTTTTTTTATTCACACTGGCTGTGTTATATAAACAGCCAGTGTGAATTTAAATAAATCCTCATAAGACCAGAGCCTAGTGTTTCCACTTTTTGGGATTTCTCCCTTTTGTACGGAAAAATGGCCAGTAATAAGCATGCAAGTAGCTTATTGTTATTGACGACAGATTGCTACGAGGCAAAAAGAACAAAAAAAAAAAAAAAAAAAGTAATATGCATGGTTTAGGGATATTTTATTTTGGCATGGATTTAGGGAATTTTAGGGAAAAATTGAACTTGAGTTGGTAGCCCTATTGTTTATAATACTGGGCAGCACCCGATGTACTACTTTATGGCTTTTGCAGACCAGCGAGACTTGTCGCGCGACGCGACACGAACAATACAGAACTTCGTGGTATAACAATAACCGATGTCGCGTCGCGCGACTAGTCGCGCTGGTCTGCACAAAGCTTTAGGTACTCTATGGTACCACCGATTGAATAAAGGGGATTCCCTGAAACTTGTAATGATTGTAATTCGTCTCGTTTTAGTTTACCATGTTATTGTTAATAGTACTATTTCCGTGGCTTAAGACGACATCGGAAATAAGTCGCATTATACCTAGAGTTGGTTTGTTTCGTCTCTCTTGATTAATAATGAATGTTTTCTAGGTATTTATGCGAAAAATTAAAAATACCCTACACCAAGGAATTTTTATCTTTTTTAGGGAATTTTAGGGATAATTCATAAGGAAACTGGGGAAAAACCAAAAACGTAAATGGAAACACTGTCGCAGCTTTTTTGTTTTTATTCTATTCGATATTTTTCATGTAAAAAGTTTCGTAGCCGACTACCTAACCAAAAGTTCTATTTTTAAAATTCATTCCCGCCCTAGGGTGGAAAGCAATTACTATGAGTCTTTCCCGCCCTAGAGAGGGAAGCAGCATTTTCCACCCGCTACTCGGATCAAACAAACACTACTTTCCGAGCATGAGAAATGTAAACAATTGTTGCAGTTTAATATTGTGTATTCCCCCTCTTGCTCGAAAGGCGGCCAGCAATCGCCGTTTTAGTTACCTAATCAAGGTTTTGATGGTCTCTTGAGGGATTCGGTTCCATTCTTCCCTGATGACGGTTTCCAGGTCCCCTAAGGATGTAGGGGCTGGATTACGGGCTCTAACCTTTTGTTTAAGGGTGTCCCAGATGTGCTCTATGGGGTTAAGATCAGGGCTTCTTGCTGGCCACGACATAACCTGAATGCCGACCTCTTCAAGGTAATCGGTGACAATGCGTGCTACATGTGGCCGTGCATTATCAACTCAACATTTTCTCCAATATAGCCGGCATATGGCACCACATCGTCTTCCAAGATCTCTGTGATGTAGCGTACCGCAGTTAAAGCACCACTTTTTATAAAAACCAGCTCCGTACGTCCAGTTAAAGATATCCCAGCACAAAACATTACAGAGCCCCCACCATATCTGACTGTATCTCTTATGCAGCACTGGGCATAACGTTCACCTGGCCGTCGCATGACATTACGGCGTCCATCAGAACCGTATAAAGTCATCCGACTCTCATCGCTAAAAATAACTGACTCCCATTGGCCTTGTGCCCTTGTATATAGTCCAATTGACGTGGTTATGCGCAAATTGAAGTCTGGCTTGTCGATGAGCTGTGGTCAATTGTGGTCTCGTTGCAGGCTTGTGTGGTGTTCTGCTCACGTAGTCTCCTTACAGTACTGTCACTTATAGCCACACGCCGATCTTCACGTAACCGTCGCTGGAGATATACACCAGAAAGGTGTCGATTTAATATTTAAAGCTGATACCACAATGAAGCGGTCATTCCTTTGAGTTGTCACCCTATGTCTCCCAGATCCAGATCTTGTTCAATACTGCCCAGTCTCCAGAAACCTTTGGTAAACTAGCCAAACTGCAGACCGGCTGAGATTTAACCTCCTGGGTACGAGTGCTACGACACGTTGACTTAAACCTTGTTAGCAAAGCCACAACTTGGGCCGCCTCAGCTTCAGTAGTAAACTATAACCTCAGCAATTAAACTTAACGATATGCACATGAAATCCCTAGAAAGGTCTGTTTCTGACTGGAAGAACGGGTCCATTTGTTCCGGTGTAAAACCGTCAAATCAGCATTCAACAGTAATTCTGTATAGAAAAAACTGTTAAGTACCTTCAAGTAAAGCCGCGATTCCATTAGGCAAGTCTTGCATGCAAGTATGACGTTACATTTGAATACAAGTTGCTTGCATTGGAAACATGTTTTCGAAAGTGTGCAAATTGCATACAGGTTTTACTTGCATAATACAATACAAGTGGAGATGTTCAACAATTGAGTAGGACATCATGGGTACTTATAAGACGTGCTGCTGTGGTTGGTGCTGCTTGCCGAGTGATGTTACGATATTATTATAATAGTTATACCAATAGGTTACGATATTATAATTTTTACAGCGAGAGATAAAAATGCGCGTAGGTACACGTCACTCGTTCGAAATCCGAAATGTGCAACTAACGTTTGCGCGTTCAATTTGCACGTCACTTGAATTCAAAAAAAAATGTACAAGTCCAACTACCCTACCTCACACAAGTTGTAGCTTGTATGCCGGTTTGTTCAAGTTGTATGCAATTTACAACTTGCATACGTAACTTGCCTAATGGAATCGCGCCTTTAATGTAAAGGTGCGTTCATAATTTTTTAAATTGAAACATTTGTTTGTTAGATTTCGGTGTTAAAAATATAGTAGGTAGTACTTCTTGCTTCAAAACCTGAGTAAAGCCTCGTGCAGACTGGCGGGACGCGACATCGGTAATTATTCTACCGTGAAGTTTTCGTAGACGGAATGCAGTAGGTACGCGAAAGAAAATCAGTACCCTAATTACGTAATACACGATCAATCAGAATTTCAATCGTTTTGAAACAGATTGCTAATCCATTGCTGCATAAGTTCGAAAAAAAATCTGCTCAACAACGTAAATAACGCAATGAATATTATTTTGAACTGTCAAAATGAAACAGATTAGTCGGAATACTTTACGAAAATATGTTGCGTAATTAGATAGTGGGTGTTCCTTACATTTATGTTTGTAGAACTCTTGAAAATGTAGAAAACAGCACTTTTTTTTCACGATTTCACATGTGGTCCCACCCGTCCCACTGAAAAAGTTGTTCATAATAATGAGTACAATTACCCCTAATTAGGTCGTTAGTGTTTTACCAATAACCCTATAGAGAAGAGTTTGAATTGTTTTTAATTAGCTATGTCAGCTGTACTGTAGTCAGCTTTTGCAGAAATCATTAATAAAGACAAAGCTGCATAAAATACAGCTTTTATCATAATGTACTCTTCTATTTTATTTACATTGTGTCGTTGTGAAATAAAATAAATTTTAAAGAAAATTACGAGAATACTTATACAATAATCTAAGGCAAAGCCAAGGATTGGATAAAAAATTATAGGTAGGTGGATATTGGTGCCGATTCTCTTGTCACAAATGCCTCTAAACTAGACTAAAAATCACCAAAATTTAATTTAGTCCTGTAAACGAGGATTTCCCATTCTGAAATAGACTAAAGTGACACAACTTAACTGTAGTTTAGTTTGACAGCAATAAGATTGCACTGAGTTATTAGTTTAGTGAAAATGGCAATTTTGCTATTCTGAATTTGACGTTTTTCACCAAAAAATTTGGTGTTTCCAACTAAATCTGACTATTTTTAAACGCGATTAAAAACGTGTGGAATAAAATTAGTTGGCATGAACTAAAATTCACACCAACACTTCAACTTCAGTGCAAAAACAGTGCTGTATTTTTTTTTCTTTTGCTTGTCTCTCGAAAATGGTGCTTCCTATCCCAAAAATAATAAAATTTTCGACCCCCTTTAGGAAAACCCTTAAACCCCTATATCCCAACATTCCCAACATATTGGTAATTTTTTATTTTTTTCCATACAAAAAGTGAAAAATTCCATATAAAAATAGTCGAGGCTGCCTGCTGACTACGGGGTAGAGCAAACAAGTACCACGTGGAGTCGTCACGCGATTGTAAAATTCTATTTTAGATGTGTCAAAATAATTTTTAAATTTAGAGATTTTTTTGTCAGAATAGCTTTAAGATTCTCATAGCCAAAAGTAAGGAATTTTAGTGATAGTTTAGTTAGTTTAGTTCGATGTACAAGAGAATCGGCACCAGTGTCCTGCTTCAGTCCTTCAGTCGCACAGTTTAGGCTCCGCGCAAACGGGTCACCAACCACAGGCACCGATGGCTGTCGCCTCCCAGCACTGCGCGCTGCGGTGCGGAATAGGCACTGTTGTAACGGGTGGCCGCAACACGTGTGCGACGTAACCACACAAAACCTATGAAGAAGCTGTGGTCGGTGGCCCGTTTGCGCGGAGCCTTAGTTATTTAGGTACTAAAATTGGGAAGTAACTACCATAGATATCCATAATAATCACTACATGCATATTATTATAAAACAAAGTCGCTTCCCGCTGTCTGTCCCTATGAAAATTGCTTAGATCTTTAAAACTACGCAACGGATTTTGATGCGATTTTTGAAATAGATAGTGAGTCAAGAGGAAGGTTTATATGTATAACTAGCTTTTGCCCGCGGCTTCGCCTGCGTGGATGTCGGAAAATATCCCACAGGAACGTTCTACCAGGATTTAGAGCATTCCATGTCCTAACCCAGGTCATCGCCTATTCTTATACCTTTCATCTAAAATCGTTCAGTCGTAACAACATGAAAAGGTAACAGGCAGATAATAATCTAAAACAGTCCCCATGACTGTTTTAGAGTTTCGTACCTCAAAATGAAAAAAAAATTATACAAAAAAAAATTAAAACCGACTTCCAAAAAAAATACTACAAAGTGAAAAATAACTTTGATTTCGGAAATCGGTGTCTAGTTTTGAATTTTCGTTTTTTGACACCGACTTCCGAAATTAAAGTTATTTTTCACTTTGTAGTATTTTTTTTGGAAGTCGGTTTTAATTTTTTTTTGTATAAAATTTTTATTTTTCACTTTTTAGTTGTGGCACCTACCCCACATAAATTCGAATACCACTACCTGCTATGCAAATAACAGTGACAGGAAATTATCATCATATCATCCATATAAACTAAGTGCGAAAAATATGTATTATTGAAGCTAACTCAAAAACTATCCAAGCAAAGTTAATAAAAATATGGGACCACCTCGGGGGCTTACCCTTTCAAACAAAAAAACAAAATTCAAAATCGGTTTACAATTGACGGAGAAATCGGTGAACATACATAAAAAAAAAAAAAAATACATACATTAAGTCGAACATAGAACCTCCTCCTTTTTGGAAGTCGGTTAAAAATAGGATGACATCGTTGTCTGTCAAGAGTAGTCAAGACCCTTTATATAAGCTTTTATTCAACTTGCAATGTTTGTTTGTTTGTTAGTAAGTTAGTACTTATGTTTGTTTAGGTGGATTCTAGCAAGGAGAATTAAGATCACTTCCTCTTATCCCACGGAGTTGACATTTTACATGTTGGTTCAATTCCGATGACAATACATTTTTATGACGAACATGATAGGGTGGGTGATGCAGAGACAAAACATGGCAGGTGCAATATCATCATCATCATCATCATCATCAGCCTATTAATGTTCCCACTGCTGGGACACAGGCCTCTTCTCTGTAAGAGGGAGTGGGCCGTAATCTACCACGCGGGCCCAGTGCGGGTTGGTAGATGTTACATGTCTTCGAATTTTTGGTTCAATATAAGGGTGGTGCAATATAAGGAATAGATAAATTGAAAATTAATACATACTAATACATAGATACATACATACATATAAACCGAATAAATGTTGAGTAGATAACCTAACTATGTCTTTTTACTTATAATATCATTGGGTGGCGCATTGATACCTACATTTCAAACTATTTAAAAAATTACACGATGAATTTCTTTTCCCATTTATAAAGTCGGTTTTAATTTTTTTTGTAAAAAGTTTTTATTTTTCACTTTTTAGTTGTGGTACCTACCCCACACAATATCAGAATCAGAATCAGAATCAGAATCAGAACTTTATCTGCTATGAATGTAGGTACAGGTATAAGATGTTGTACATAAATTAATGAGATCGGCTACAGTCTACCTTACGGCGTGCAAATTATTACATAAATTAAAATATGTTAATACAAAAAAAAAAAAAAAATACAATGTCAACAAAACAAGACAGAAATTAAAGTGAAGTCAATTAATTATATTTTAGTCAGGTAAATAAATCTTAAATGGTCTGCAATTAATTATAACAATCATAATCAGGATAAATTTTTATCGTTTAAAAAGTCTTTCACCGAGTAATAACATTTGTCTAAAAGTAGTGCAGTTATCTTCTTCTTATCCAATACCACTAACTGCAATAAATAACAGTGACAGAAAGTTATCATCATATCGTCCATATAAACTAAGTGGGAAAAATATGTATTATTGAAGCTAACTCAAAAACTATCCAAGCAAAGTTAATAAAATTTATATGGGACCACCTCGGGAGCTTACCCTTTCAAACAAAAAAATAATTTTCAAAATCGGTCCACAATTGGCGGAGATATCGGTGAACATACATAAAAAAAAAAACATACATAAAGTCGAACATAGAACCTCCTCCTTTTTGGAAGTCGGTTAAAAACCAATTAACATATAAATAAAAACTAACGTTGGCAAAACAATGATGGCTGATGTTTCTTCATTATTATTATTTTAATTTTAAAACTTCACGTCGCAGAACAAAAAGCGAACGAATGATTTCTGAGAAGTGGTTGCAGACTAAGAACAATGTTACCACACAGCAACGTTACTTGAAAACCAAATGTTACAGTGTCGACTGTTCCCCATTTTTAGTCGTAGAGACGGAACTAAGACGACTCACCGACCAAAAAATGTTTCTAGAATAAATTAGTGTCGACGCGATAGGGTCGAGTTGTTTAGTAACGGCTACCAAAAAGCGTTATATGGGTTTGCTGCGTAGTTCGTATGTGGCGGCGTAACCGCTACATCACTCCCCTCCGGAGACCGGAGGTCGATAGTGGGCTGAGTCTTGGATCTTGCGATGCTTCGCAGTGCCAGCTGTGGTTCCAGTGAGTCAGAACCGGGTGCCGCATAGTTCACGGTAAGTCGGAACTGTCTGCCGTGATTCACCAGTGAGTCGGAAGTGGTAGAATAGAATAGAATAGAATAGAATACTCTTTATTATGTACACCATAAAAATTACAGACATAGGTACAGCGCCGGGTTGTGGCTGAGGGTGATGACCAGGAATGGCAGGAATACGCGTTCGCTGCATGCTGGTGGTCAGGATACCCGTTGAAGCCGTGGGTGCTGGCTGGCTGTCCGACTCGCCTCACGAAAGCTTGCGGGAGTGACGATGATAATGACGTCACGCTGAAGTAGTTGCACGAAGGCTGCGTTGACGTTCATACTCGGGGTCACCAATTTAGTGGTATGAGGAACAGGGTGTAAATTTCACTCATACTCTTAGAAAAGGGAGGATCCTCCAACCAGACGCGTGTTATGTCTGGCGGGCAACTGCCCCTAAGTTGATTTCGGATAGTCTTATCTATGTTCTTCGCTCGGTAAACTCTAACTGCGCGATGCAGGAATTGTGTGACGTCATGTCTTTGCTGCGTAGTTCGTATGTGGCGGCGTAACCGCTACAGACCATTTTAAAGTCCACCATGATCTGACTGCTGCACCCAGGATTGGCTCCAGACGAGGTAACTCCTCAACGGTCAACAGTACAAGCAGGAAATTTTATATCGCATTTAATTATTATATTACGTTCTAAATTACAACATGACAATCCCAGGTGCAGCAGCCAGTGCTGCACCTGGGAGTGGCTCCAGACGAGGGGATTCCTCAATAATCAACAGCACAAACACGACATTTTATACATGGATATGTATTGTGCTATTATACTACTGGAATTTAGGGTCTGATGATAGAGCCGGAAGATGAACACAGGAACTTCTAAAAAAAGACTACCATCGAGTTTGGACTGGTTGGTTTTGTCTTGACTATAACTATAGCCCAAAGTAGTATCCAGGGTCTGATGATAGAGCTGAAAAGAGATCACACATAGAAACTGCACCCTAATTACGTAATGCACGATCAATTTTAAATTGAAACCAATTGAAAAAGATTGCCAGTCCATTGCTTCATAAGTTAAGCTAGCTTTTAAGAAAACATTAAAGTTATCTGTTTACGTAAGTTTTATTTTGTACTTTTTAGTTCAATAAAAGCTTGTTACTTATATTTTATTCTCTGGAATTCGCGGCGGCATCAAGTTGAAATAAATATCAAAAACTTAGATCTACGGTCTCTTGGAGCTGTAACGAAAATCACACTTCCAAGTAAATGCAATAAATAAATACGGCCATTTACTTAAGCCGCATATTTTGACACTCGTATGCTCGTACCTAAATACAACCAGTTTATTTGGTACTTACTTCCCGTTGGTCCAGCAACATGAAATTTGGCGAGAAGTAAATAAAGATTAAAATCCGAAAATTGGTCATCTATAGTTATATGTATTACAGTGCTAGCCCGACGGGAAGTACCTAGGTACCAAAATAAGCTTTGGTTTATTTGCGAGTGTCAATAATATATGCGGCATAAATGGCCGTGTTTTTTTCAAAAGGGTCTTGACTCTTGACAGAAAACGAAGTCATCCTACTTACTTATTTAATGTAGCACGGTAGACGGTATAATAACTAAGCCATATCTTAGAAATAAATGCCTACAGCCGCGCGGTACGTAAACATGCGATAGGGCTGCCCGCGGCCGCCTCCAGTATTTTAATTACATTTGCCTACTTTGTGTTTCCATTTAGTTTTGTGATTGTAAATGTACTTTTTTTATATAAACAAATATAGTAGCAGCAGTAATACTTAATCTGAGAAAATTTCAACTATCTAGTGACAGACAGACGGTCAAATTTATTTATTCTAGTATTATTCTTACACGCAGTACAATGAACAACTATTATTAATAATAAAATACCACGTCTTTACTTTGAATTATACAAACTAACAAAACAAAACACACATGCCCCGAGATTTTAACACAAGCGTACCTACCGTATCACGATTCATGAACCGCCTATAACTACCTATTTCACTCGTGTCAATCACTTTACTCTATTCACATTATTTATTAATAATCCATTTTTCGGGAGATAAAAGGAAATACTTATCCATTAAAAAGACACACGAATGTACCTATCTACTAGTAAGTAAAATTATTTTATAGTCTTACCTTTCAGAGTTTCTAGGTAATTTAAAAAAACTTATATCTGGATGCGTTATTGACGAATTCATGCAACCAAAAACAGCACAATATATCCTACACCTATTCGTCATATTAAATATGTACTTGAACTTATTTTTGTGAAAAAATCGCGCGGTTATTGTTAAAAAAACGACACACCGTCCGTTCGTCACTGCGGCACAGTCGCGATCGCGACTGTCTGCATACCTCGCGCATACCTCGATCGAGGCGCGTAGGTATAGCTCGCGCTTCGTCCGTTTCTATGAAGTTGGAAGACCGTCTACCATGGTAGGACCCTCTGGTGAGAGTGGTGAGTCTAGGGTTGCCAACCGTCCCGCTATACGCGGGACGTCCCGTTTCTGAGACCCATCCCGCTCATGGTGTGTGCGGGACGCAAAATATCCCTCTTTTCGGAAATAGCTACAAACGCACATACATTGACTGCGCACCACATAGATTCTGTGAAGTCAGAACTACAAGTTAAAGTTATTTTTTCCTATCCATGCAAAGATATTTACAATTTTGTAACTAAAAAATAAAAAAATTCTTAAAAGTGCCAAATCACAAAAAAAAATCATTTAAAAAGTAAATTATAGTTCTCTTAATAAAGTATAATTATATAAATTACACTATAACTTATTTTAATCTTACTATAAGGTTATAGTCTAAATAAACCGTTTTTAGGGTTCCGTACCCGAAGGGTGACAAACGGAACCCTATTCATAAGCCTCCTCTGTCCGTCTGTCTGTCAGCGAGCTCTATCTCATGAACCGTAATAGGTAGGCAGTTGAAATTTTTTTTTTTTTTTTTTATTTATTGTTCAAATTAAAGTATAACATATATAAGTACAACTTAACCTAAAACAGCTTATACTAACATAAATTCATATAAGACATCTGTGTCTGAAGTAGATAAATAAATATCTGTATCTCAGACAACAATTTCACAGATTGAGCATTTCTATTGCCGTAAGAGCAACAAATAATAAAATTAAAAAATAAAGGGGGGTCGCCATACAATAAAATTAAATTTTGAAAAAAAATATATCTGACCCTGGCATGTGGGGTATCATTTTCTAAAACTCATCGAGTAGAGAATAAATATATTTTTTATTTGTTTTTATCTTCAAAAATGATGAATTAGGGGGCCGTAGAAGTTTTTTACGAGCTCTATCTCAACAACTAAACAAATTAGGAATTTGAAACTTGTGTGTATCATGTAACATATACTGTTTATAATCAACAAATACTAAAAACGCTGATTCATAACGTATTTTATATAATATGGGCGATTTTCTGCAACTTAAAGTAATAATTTTGTATTTCATGCTAATATTATGCGATATAAATTCCACAGATAACTATTTAATAGTCGGAGTAATGACATGGAATTAGTAAGTACCTACTATCATGGCAGCATATACTACACACATCAAAAGTGTCTAGGGATCAAGCATTTTTATGCGGATTTCTTGAGATTGAGATGTGGCTTTGTAATAAATTTATGATTTTATAAATTTATATGGATCCTTTTTGGTGCATTTCATAATTTGAATCAGGAACTGTGAATCAAATTCGAGTAAAAGATGAAAATCAGCTGTCAATATTTTCCCTATAAAAACATACAACGCATTGAAGACATTGTTAGTGCTACTGTTTCCCTACTACTGATTAAAACCAACGTTATTATGGAGCAGCGACGTCATTTAAGCAGGGAAGAAATGCTCAGAGCCGTGGGAATGATAGAAGCTGGTTCCCGGCAACGTACTGTGGCTTTAGCTCTGAATACAAGTCAGAGTGTTATCAGTCGACTTTGGACACGTTACCGAAGCACTGGTACCGTGGCTGAGCGCCATGGAGGACGGTATCGCTGCACCACACGGAGACAAGACCGATACATTCAAATCTTAGCTCGAAGAGCTCCAACAATAACCGCCATGATGTTAGCCGTGAGGCTTCATCACTCTTCAGGGAACTTAATTAGCGACCAAACAGTCAGAAACCGCTTGCATGAAGTGAACCTTCATTCCCGAAGACCGCTACGGGTACCACCTATAGCAATGCACAATCGTAGGATTCGATATCAATGGGCTCTTGAACACAGAAATTGGGCAGAAGAACAATGGCGTTTCGTGTGCTTTTCTGATGAGTCTCGTTTTGGTATGAGACCGGATACAAGACGTATACGACACTGGAGAACCCCTGGACGCCAACAGCGATTAAAATCCTGCCAGGAAGTCCATCCTTATAGTGGTGGAACCATCATGGTATGGGCGGGTATTTGGATCGGCGGAAGAACTGAGTTGATTTGGATCAGAGGCAACCTCAACGCTCAAATTTATGCTGAGACGATTGTATCAGACGTCATCGTTCCTCTACAAGTGCAAATCGGTCCCTTATTTCAGTTAATGCATGATAATGCACGACCGCACACCGCAAGAGTTGTAAGACAGACTCTCGCCGCAGCTAACATCAATGTCCTGCCCTGGCCTGCTCAGTCGCCAGACTTGAACCCGATTGAGCATGCATGGGATATGCTACAGAGAAGAGCTCTGCCGAATATGGAGGGTATCCAGTCGCAAGAAGACCTTTTTTTGTTGTTGCAACGAACATGGGCGGCCATTCCACAGCGTGATTTGGATGAACTCATTTTGAGTATGCCAAACCGATGTTCTTGTGTTGTTAGTGTTCGCGGTAGAAACACGGATTATTAATTGTTTAAGTTACCCAATAAAATTTTAAAGAAAACTGTTATTTCAGTCTTTTTTTCGAACTTTAATGTTAGTGGTTCAAATGTCAAAAATCCCTTTATTAGGAAAATGGCAAATTTCTTTATTAATGCAAAGGTGACTTGGTTTATCGTTACTGTGACAAACGAAAACACTTTATTTGATGAATCCTTAAAGAAAATTTTAATTAATATCAATCAGGAGAAAAGTTATTGCAAAAATATATGTTGATCCCTAGACACTTTTGATGTGTGTATTTCGATCATTTAAATTTCGATCATCCAAAAAGGTCTACAAAATAAACTTTCTTCACAAGATTTTAAAACCGGCCAGTATTTTTTGAGTTTAAGAACTTTGTCGACTTTTTTCAAAGTATCCCTAGACGGTGTTGATGTGTGTACCTCGTGTTAAAACTACACTCCAATAGACAATATTCAGTAACATTGAATGCTGGCACATACAGTGTACTATTCAGTTACCTAGCTTAAACCGTTGTGGATACAATTTCATATTGAGAAAAATTATTGGTGTAAAAATATTCGGTCATGGCGGCCAATCTCAACGGAGACTGGCCTTCGGCGCGGGAGATATTATAGTGCACAAGTGTGTGCGCTGACACGAGTGCACTCTCTCTTCCCTCACTCTTATAGTCCGATGGGATGTGTAAAAATAATAAGTAAGAAATAATAGATTTCTGTATGACTATCAAAAATAACGTAAATAAATACCTGTATTGACCCGTGCGTTTGCACTGGCGAAACATCACGACAAAACATGTTGAAATCTCTAGTTCCTGTCAAACATTGTATGAAAAATTGACAGAAAATAGAGATTCCAACATGTTTTGTTGTGAATGTTTCGCCAGTGCAAACGCACAGTTATAATTAAAATTTGGCGTACTACTTACATTCTATTTTGTACAATATAGTCTGATGTAGCAAGAGAAATCCTTTTATTTATAAGTAACTAGCTTTACCCGGCCTGGCTTCGCACGGTTAGCACTAAGTACTTATCTACGGCGCATCTACCTTTCCTAATTACCTATTTCTACCTAATTACCTACCCTACCCTTCTTACCAGGGTAGGTAGGTACCTAACCTACCCTACCTACCCTACATATCTACCTGCTTACCTACCATATATACCTATTTATACCTACCAATACTATGTTAGTAGCAAATAAATAACTTTGACTTTAGTTAATGCATGTTACTGGATAAAGTTAACTTAATATTTTTCTCTTAAAATAAATGAAATATACTCCTACACCTATATTTTAACACAACAACATTTTCTCATTAAAATTAGACAATTTCTTTACAAATCTTTGTTTTTTTATAGCGCCTCTGTTGTTACCTTTACAAAAGTATTACAAAAATTCATAGTGTTAAATCTTGTACGACATGGTATGGAACCCTTCGTGTGCGAGTCCGACTCGCACTTGACAGATTTTATTTTAAAGTAATATGGACTGCTATTAAATCTAACCAGGTGTTTTATTTACGTTTCATCCTGATTTGCGAAGAAATGTTTACGTTTTTTTTGTATTCTTAACAAAATTTTTTGTATCCCGCTTTTTAAACCTTAATCCCGCATTTTTAAGCTTCATTTCCCGCAAATTCCTATTTTAAAGTTGGCAAACCTAGTGGTGACGGTCTGGGTCTGCCCGCATGCGGTTGGCAAGGTGACTATCTATCGCCGCTCAAAGACAAGTTATTGTTCCAAAAATAAAAATGGACATTAACTAGGAAGGCTGATACTAGTAAGTACGGCATTATGATAAGAGTAGGTAGTACCTGTGTGAACAGTATAAAAACTGACGATATTCTTCGGCCGGTTCACTAGACGTGGCTGCTCAAAGTCGTGTTATTGTTAGGTAGGTAATAAAAAAACAGATATAATATAACCTGACCGGTTTTTCCTGGTTTTCAAAATTTGGGGATGGCAACCCTACCCTACCTACACTACACCTACCCACCAAATACTGAATCAGCCTTCCTATCCTAGCGATAGTAACCAGTACGGCTATCTCTTGGAATATAGGATAGGAAAGAAAAACAAAGACTGTTATTTAATGGACTCGTATAAGTTTATTAACAAAACGGAACAAAGCACGGAGTCACAGACAAATAAATTAGATCTGTAATTATTAGGGTGAATATAATAAATTGTCACTTGTAGGAATGCAATTTGAGATAAGACTGCAAGCATTACTTATTTTGAATTGCAAAGCAAATGGCGCAACCCGCGCTAGTCAGTGCTTGCAACCGAAGCAACGGCAAACGGGCAAACTCGGTCGGTCGTCGTTAATCGTTCGTGCCGCTCCACACTCGTGTCCACGTCACCACGGTCGCGACGCGGTGAATACGGCGCGGCGCCCGACGTGATTTATTCACAGTAATTCCTATTGACGGCTTTGGTATCGTTTCGTTCGTTTTACTTGGTACCGTGTCTAGTAATTTATAATACGCAAGCACGAGGCTTGTGTGGAGCGAAGCGGGTACGTACTACCGATACCGGTACTACCAGTGTTGCCAGGTGCACTGTAATTACAGTAGATTTACTGTAATTTTACTTCTTTTACTGTGTCAAATATCGAGCCAAGTTTGCCAAGTTGGAGAACTCTTCTTTTTGCATCACCTTAAAAAGAAAAGAAAAGAGTAAGCGGTCGGTGGGTAGCCCTATGGGCGTAAGCCGTAGGATGAACGATTACATTCTGACAGATATAATAATTAGTGACCGACCGAAGGTTCGGTTTCGGTTTCGGCAAAAAATCTAATTTCGGCATCGGTTTCGGTTTCGGCAGAAAACCTGCCGAACCTTCGGCCGAACCGAAACTCTGCGTTCGTGAATTATCGCGCGTCGTTAGGCTGACTCAGTATGAGGTCCTTCCTTTATAATGTAAGTTTAGTGTTGATTATTGACAAATTATTGTTCCAAGAAGAAAAATTTATAAAAAATTAACAATGCTAATTTTTATTACCATTTTTGTTTGTTTTACAGCAGTAACATAAAAACAAACTTTTTTTTCACATACTTCAATTATTGTTTTTTTTCCTTCATTTAACACGAGTAATTATAATGTTGTGATTTGTGAACGCAATTAATGAGGTCCTTCCTTTATAATGTATGTGTTGATTATTGACAATTTTTGTTTCTAGTAGTTAACATGTTTTGTAATATTTATAATTTCTGTTTGGTTAATACCAGTATTTTTTTTTTAAGTTTTTACAATTCAACTTTTGTTTTTTTGTTTATTTAACACGTGTTAACTGTCTGTAAATGTAAAAAATAAGCCAAATTACAATAAACAATAGATTTTAACATGTCTAAAAAAGGTTCGGTTTTGGCCGAAACCGAGACTGATACCGAAGATTCGGTTTCGGTTTCGGTGTTTCGGTCGGAAACTAATAATAATTATAGGCTGATTTTAAAATAATTTGAATAGGTACCTCATGCCAAAAAATATCAGGTGTCTGACTACTATCAATAGTATTTATCAAGTGGTATGGTATTTATCAAATTACTGTATACTGTATTTATGTAATACATTAGACAGTAAAAGCAGTAAAATACAGTAAATCTACTGTAATTACAGTGCACCGCACCTGGCAACACTGGCCAGAGCTCACGTACGACGCGGTCCCCTTCGGATATATTCGACAATACTCGCTTTATCTGTCGTGTCGGCAGACCGTGTCGAGTGTCGACTATCGTTCTCGTTCACTCGTAAAGTTTTATCACATTACCAACTAGAAACTACTAACCAACACGTCACTTCAGTCAGTGTCAGTGCAGTGTTCATAGTGTTGTGGGGCGAGCTGTCGCCGGATGTGCTGATTATAAAGTCCTCTCGAAAAATAAAGTCTGACAAGTGACCTTGTACCTTATTGAACAAAGTGACTATTACGATAGTACGTAATAAAAAGAAACATAACCTACAAAATGTCAGACAGCGCACAGGACGTTCTGAAGGATGCGGCGGCCGGCGCCGCTGCTGCTGCCGCCGCTGGAGGATCACTATTCAGCACATTTGATATTATTGTGCTCGTTATATTACTGGGAGGCACCATTTGGTGGCTGTATAACTCGAAAAAGGAAAACAAAAAAGATGAAATACTGCTTAGTAAATATTCAATCCAGTAAGTGTAATTGTTGTGCAAGTTTTTGTTTATTACCCTAACTAATTTAAATTCCACCCACTTTTATTTTGAAATTAACTTTATCAGATTTATAATTACCTATGTAATTAAGTAGGTAATTATAAAAAAAATAAGATAATTAAGTAAGTACTTATATGAAAATCGGCACCTACCAAGTAATAGTATGACTTTACAAAATACTTACGACAAGGGCAATTCAATTGCTATTTGCGAAATTGCAACTAAACTTTTACCCTTGCTTGCTACTTACTTCCATTATCATTGTCTTTGTAAGTAATTATGTACATTAGTAGCGTGACTTTACATGTTTTTATTGTGCTATCATTAAAATTTAAACGGTCGTGTAGATAACTTCCAAAGTATCAGGATGTAGTAAATTATTCAATGGCATCTCTTTATAGCTGCAATAGAGCAATGTAGCCATAAATAGAACCACAGGTTGTAGTAGGATAGGAAACTAATAGCCGTGTTTACTGACGTCATAAGAAAAGCACGACTGAGTTGTTTTCTTTTCTCAACAGGATAAGATAATAGGTCCTTTAGTAAGGGGAATTCGAATGACAAAGGTTAGAAGTCTTCCTTTTTATTGTGTTTAGTGTTCGCGATACAAGTTTGCGTACCGTACCTACCTACGCATGTAAGTAAGGCAAGGTAAGGGCAATTGAATCACAATATCAGTGATTGAATGGATGGACGATATTTTTAAATAAAATAAAAACAAAATAACTTGGTTTTATTATAGGTAGGTACTTACTTAAAAATATTTACATTGTCAGTCTATATGTATATATCTATGTACTATATAAAACTCATGTAGCTTCGATTATGATTGAAAAAAAGTGGTCAAATGCGAGTCGGACTCGCACACTAAGGGTCCCGTATTCCGTACCACCGTACAATTAATACCTATTAACACATTGTTTTTTAAATTAGTAAAAAAACAGGACAGGTGCTATAGCAATAACAATAAGTGAAAAAACGCCGATTAAAACATGTTTCTTGTATAACCCCCTTTAATTTAAACTTTATTTTATTTTTATTATTTGTTGTCATAGCGGCCATAGTAGTACACACTGAAAATTTCAAGTGTACCTACTACGGTTCAAAAGATGCAGCCCACCCAAGTGGCCGCCCTCCCACGGTGCGCCATATCGCGGACGCACGCGCACGACGCACCGTGGGAAACCTAGCGTGCGTGGTAGCGCAGACGCGCGTTGAACGCGTGCGTGGCGGTGCGTCCTCGTGCGGGCTGGTGCGCGTCCGCGATATGGCGCACCGTGGGAGTTGGCTTTTACGGTTCAAAAGATACAGCCGTATCTTTTGAACCGTAATAGGTAGACACTTGAAATTTTCACAGAGTGTGTACCTACTACTATGGCCGCTATGACAACAAATAGTAAAAATAAAATAAAGTTAAAATTATGTCCGTCTGTCCGTCCCGTCTGTCACACGGCTCTGTGACTGTGACAGATGCTAGACGGGACTCACGGGACGGACAGCGGAGGTTTAATAATAGGAGGTCCCGCTCGCTGGTACGCTTTGGGTACGAACCCTAAAAATGTCTGTAGGTAGGTAGCGTACCTACATCAAAATAATAATTATTACCTTCATCATTTATGTACTTACTAACCCTCGACTACTCAAGTTCTGACGAAGGCGGATAAAAACACTTAAGTGCCGAAGTTAAAAATCTTGAGGAATGTTTTTTGGCGTGGCATTTTTTTATCACAGAAAAAACAACAATTTTGTTAATTATAATCCAAGATTGTTTCCATACAAGCTGCATACCTACTAGATGTTGACACAAAGTCCTATAGATGTCGAAAAAAAAAGCACCGAGTATATAATATACATTTATTATTTCGGTTACCTACTGTACCTATTGCATAATTGGGATCAGGCTTCTGAGCACGATCGCCGATAAAACTCATGGCAATAGTAGTCATTGGCCTTAGACAGTTTCGACATACTTACCTACTCAGAGTTTTCACTTTTCAACACAGCAAGCATGACAATGTGTGAAGTCTGTCCTATACATCACTATTAGTTAATTAAAATTCCAAGTCGATTTGGCGATCTAGCGGTCAGGGTCAACGCCAATTAAGTCAGTGGATAATGTTCGAACAATACGACCGTGTTGACTAACTTGAAGATTCGTCAAACGGTTTAGTATTGAATAAACTTATTCAATATTATTATTAGGTCTATACAAAGTACGTACATATTGAATAAACTTCATTTGCTTAATTAATTAGAAGTGAAGTCACAATTATTCACTAGCTGTTGCCACTGTTTGTTGCCGACTAAAAGGAGTTGGGGAAACTGGCTAGCCTCCTTGACGAATCTTCTAAGTACAGTGGCAGACAATGTGGCAGATCTAGGATTGTTGTTTGGGAGGGGGTTGAACCCGCTGAGGGTAGGATTTAGCAAAGTAAACACTAAAAAAGCACACAACATTTTACAAACCAAACCATTGACGAATTTGCGAAAAGTAATCCGAGGAGCTTCCTCAATGGTTAACAGACAGACATACATCTCGGATCTGACTCAGCGCAACACGGAACGATAGTCTCGGTACAGTCGTATAACTGCAGATCTAAATAATGATCACCCAAATTACCTCCAAGTAATACCCAGCTCCGAAATTACATTAGTCCAATAAACTTGAAATACATCCTCGCTTCATAAGTACAACAGAGCCTCCCAGCTTTTTTACTTATTTCTGAATCAAGGATTGTACCCTAAATACGTAATACACGAGTACATTAATAAAACTTAAATTGGTGTGGAGACGACTTTGCCGTAGACGTTTTAAGTATGTCGTCAGCGTATTCTACAAATGAATCGTCCTTATACAAACGGCGGCGTTTGCAAACGCACACTGGTTTTTGAAATGTCGAAGGCAAATTGTAAAATGCCTCGATTTTTGTAAAAGTCTATGTATCCCGAATGGCGATTTGAACGGCCGTTTAGAAAATACCACGGCACACTAAAATAACTAGGTACCTAGTTCTATATTCTCTCACCTGTGGCGCTGCTAATCAAAACAATAACAATGGCGTCGTATAGCGCAAAAAAAACAAGATATAGACATTTACCTATTTATTTTATGGAACGTATGGAATGAAAAAACCATCGACAAAAAAGTGTTTTGAGGATAAACGCGAGTAAAAAATGTCCATGGAACTAACATTCGACGTAGGTAGTCCAGCGGCTAACTTAAATACTTATTAAAATTCATAAACTATTATAACGTTTTTAGGGTTCCGCACTTATAAGTTTTCGCGAAAATCTATATTTGCCCATATCTTTTTATTATCGTGTTGACTCAGGACCTTTAGGCTGCCTGTCCACTGGAGCGGAGAGGAGATAAGAGGAGCGGAGATGTGCTAATATTAACCAATAGAATCTTGACTCCGCCCCTGAGTTTAGATCAGTGATCCTAAGTCAAAATTCTATTGGTTAATATTGGCACATCTCCGCTCCTCTTTTCTCCTCTCCGCTCCAGTGGACAGGCAGCCTTATACACCTAATAGGGACTATAGACTTCAGTATCTAGTATAAATTTCAACTTGCTAGGTCTACCCGTTCCTGAGAACAAGGTGGTGACACACGGACAGACAGACGGACAAGAGAGTGATCTTATAAGGGTTCCTTTTTTACCTTTTGAGGTACGGAACTCTAAAAACGTACGAAAATTTGAATTTCGCGGACTGCAACTGCTGATTCACCGCTTAAAATACCTACCTTTGATTGTGGGCTAGTCAGTAGTTGTTATAAAATATAAAAAATTGAATTATGAGAACCTAATCAGAGGGCCCTTCCCGGTTCGTCTATCGTCAACGCGAGCATGGTCGAAAAGCTTGCTGTTTCATCGAATTGCTCGATCCGCAAGTGAGACCTGCGAACAAGCAAGTGAGAACGCAATAACATTGTACGAAAAAGAGTGTGTAAAGTGTAAACATTTGTTTCAGTAAATACGTGTTTTTGAATAAGCCTTACAAGTTTGTGAAATAAATGTTTGTCATTTAGAATCTCTATTACATGCGCGAGGTTTCTATCACGAATAATCACGATGTTTTCTTTACTTTTACAATTTATGAGTACATTATGACCGGCCAAAGTTTAGGTAAAAGGAGAATGCTCATGGATGTATGGAATCCCGTACCATGTTGCATCAAAATCAAACTTTGTTTTTTATGGACTACACTGATCATATTAACTCCTAAAAAAGTTCTTTTTGAAAAAGAAACCCGGGTTTTGGAGTTATTTTAGAAAAACGAAAATAACCTAAAACTAAGGCCAATTTTTTTTACGCTCCCAACGACTTATTTTTATAGACTTGTAAAACACTGACGAACACGATTGCTCTAAAAAACAGCGTAATCTACTTTATTTGATTTGCCCGACCTTTATATTGCTAATTTTGAGAGGGTAACGTATCTATGGGTAGGTAGGTGATATATCATTGGATGCCACTCATGCCACCGCGCGAAGCGTGATGGCTACCACACCAATACCAATACAAAATTATCTTATAGGTGTTCAGTCAGACTAAAAAAAACGCTCGTTGAGTCTAGAGAACGTCTTGAACAATAACCCTATAATAATCTTCAGATAGGACTATTCATGACAGACTCTACTGCCCATGGCAATGCTCATGTTGCCGTCGTGAATCGACTGAGTTAAGTGATAGAAAAAATAAAACAAACAAGTCCATAATTTGGGTTTTTTATTAGCAATCCGTCAAAAATATTTATTTATGTATTTAAATCATTCATCATACTCGTGAAATAAATCATCTAAAGCCGTTGCCGGCGCAGTTACGTCATTATACCGTCCCCAGCTCAAATACCATACTATGGTCATCACATGGGCACAGCAGCCCACTGTTCGCTTACCAACGAGGCAGCTGCAGCAATAACCTACTATGGTTTCTAATGTGTTGGCCACAGCATCATCTCTGCTAATCAATAAATACGTGTGATAAGTACGCTATGATCCAGGTGGTGACGACAGATTCGTGCTGACGGTGGCACATAGAATTTATAATTAAGTAATAACAGATCCTTTATAGAAGAGGGTACCAGTAAACATTCTGTTTCAAAACAATGAACAAATATACAGTGATTGGGTGTGCTAGCAGCACGCTTATACACAGAAGACGTAATTGTTGGATTTGATCTAACTTGAGCAGTGTGTAGGTTTTGTTGTGGAAGAGGGGGCGGCTCAGGAATATTGAGATCCCCACTTGATCCAGCATCTGGCAAAATAGCCTTTGATATACCAGGGCGATTGGAGTCATGCTGATCATGACGTTGCACTTCTTTTGTAGCTGACCTCCAGCAAGCAGCACATACTCTTTCCAATCTTGAGACCTAAAAAAATAACAGTTAAACATTTAATACAAAACATTTCGCAATGGGTTACAGACTTAATAGAAGTATGTCCTGTAATGTGATGTAACTGTAAATACATGATAACGATCAAGCAGTAATTGTGTCAAAATAGATAATATTGTCTAATACCAACAACATTATTTATTTGTGAAACCTCCACTTATCGCAACTCAATATTATAAACACATCTAATAATAGTATTATCACTATCCACTATAGAAGACTGGAGAAAAGAAGAACATGGATAAGAAGTCGAATTAGGTTTTTTTTTAAATATATTGCAACATAAATAAAATATTTACCAGATGCAGCGGAACATGTCTAACTAAAATGTTTCTCTCTTGTCAATCTTTTCTTACAGGATATGTTCTAGTTGCACGTAGAATAGAATTGCCACAAGAAAAACATAATCTTCTATGACCAAAAGCAGGCAAAGATAAACTTCCTTCACTGATTGTGTTTGCTCGATCTTGAAGCAGTGTCAAACACTCTGTACAAAGCAAACATTCTGAAGACACCTGAAAAAAAAAGTGTATTTTTGTGGCATTACCTGATAGATATTCACAGAAGTTACACATTTAAGTAATTAACAGAGGTAGAGCCTTTTTTGGCCTCAGTTTCGTTTTTTTGTTATTTGTTGTCCGAGTCTAAAATAAATATTTCTATCATTGTAAAAAATATTTTGTAAGATGGTACGTGGTGGAGATGGTACAGTCATTAAAAGATTAGTCAGGAAATAGAAGGTGTCTGACATTCTTGGGTATACAATCAAAGAGCAAAATAAAATCTGCTTACCTGAGTAGGAGTTATCCATGACCGTAACAAATTAATCATTGGAGTAGACGCTTGTTCTAATGAATGTGTAGGTTGGTTTCTGGGTATTAAAAATGAACAATTGGTACATCGTCGGGTTTGCCGGGTGATTGACAGTTTCAATCGGTCGACCCCACGATTCGACTTATTTGCACAATTAAAAACGCAAACAAAAATCACAAAATACAAACGAGTTCTACTTCTCAACATACAATTCGATAATTTACTAAAACTATAAAATCTTTCAAAAACACAGACTCGTTTTCGATTAATTTCGATATCGCAAAAGTTAGTACAGTAAAACACAAATGTCAGATGCACAGATAACTATAAACTAGTCGGGAACTCGGGATTTAGGGCTGTAATCGATAAATCAAAATCTTTATGGTAAAAAAATCGATTTTGTGTCATAATTGACACCAAATGGATTTAGTTTGGTTTATTGCAGTAACAAACTAAATCCATTTGGTATACTGATTTTATACAATTTTTGCTGTTACCGGTGAGGCCTCGATGTCGCACGGGGTGCAACACAACGCCCATATCGTCAAGCCCCGGTGTCGCACCTCGTGCGACACCCTCTCACGCGGCTTATAAGAACTCGCACACTTGTAACACCCGACGCCATCATACGCTTACTCATTGGCCACATTTCATCTCGTTGAGCTATTTTTCGTCATTTGGCCAATAAGCAAGCATGTGATGGCGTCGAGTGAAGTGTGTTTCGGCCTTTAATCTCTATTTCTACTCTGAAATAAAGGCTAATATCCACTGTGGATGGTTTTACTCTATGGCCGGACAGATCTCGTCAACTAAACCATTCAAAATAAAAATACACACTAGCCAACATTGAAAAAAAAAGTCAAAACTGACATTTCTCATACTTCAAAAATCGAACTCGCCCATGCAAAGCAAATACATATAATTCGTGAAATGTTTTTCAAGCAAACGTTATAGTTATATACGTATAATAAACGAAAGAAACTATTACTGGTTAGTCGATTCATCAAAAATCGATAAAGTCTTCTTGACATGCAAGTCGACAGTTGACGTTGTTCAAGTGAAACGGAACGTCATTTTTATCCTCTCGTAGGGTGGGCCGGCGGAATCAGTAGTAAAACAACATCCATACTTTTAAACTCAAAACTAAATTCCCTGTTCAAAAATCAAAACCCCGACGCGTAGTGTCGTAAAAAATTATGAAACTAATTACTATAACATTTTGATCTTGATGCGCGAGACTTTTTGGTACCACTTTTGGTCATTCTCCTTTGCAAAAAATCTGATTTTTGGAGGCTTATACCTACTGAATTTGATTCTCAAGTTTGTTATTTTTGGGAAATAATAATGGTTCCGAAAAACAAATTAATCTCCAGCGATCTGTGGCCGACTATTATTCTAATTAACCAGCGTTATAATGAATTACCGACAAAAAACCCAAAACATAAACGAATAAAAATATCCAATTTAACAACAAATAAGAGCATGTTCAAATTACATTTTCTCCTAAAAAAAAATGGATCTTCGAATAACAAAACTAAACTTCCAAATAGAATACTGAACCTCCGACAAAATTACTAAGTTACCGACAACAGAGGTTTTGTCAAAATAATCATATTTTTACAACTTGCATGAACTGTTTTAATTTCTATTGTTGGTTATCAAATTTATTTTTTAACTCTCAATAATGATGAAAATACCTCAACTGTTCGGCCCGCGCGATCGGGTTCGGGCATATTTTTTTATTTAATTAGATAATGTACGAATTTCACTCCTAGGTTGTTCCGTTTTGCGTTCAGACAAAGTGACAGCGGATTTTAATGGTTTTTAGTAGTATTAGTGTAAGTTTTTGAATTTTTGCAAACCGAATCAGGGCACCCCGACTTTACGTAGTCTTTTGGGTCCTACCCCTAGAGTGTATATAAAAACCGGAGGCGCGGAGGGAGAGCAACCCCCGTCCGCTGTAACAAAGCATGGGTGCCTATCTTTTGTTACGTAAGGGCGAAGGGGTTGCACTTCCCGCAGCGCCGGAGACGATGCAGAAGCAACTTAGGCGCCCAGAAAAAAATCGCCAATGAAGCTTTTGGCGATTTTGGCAATTTTTTTCTCGGCGCCTATAGTTTTGCGCACTTTGCGGTTTTCAAAAATACACTATAAGGCTGCCTGTCCACTGAAGCGGAGCGGAGAGGAGACGAGCGGAGATGTGTCAATATTAACCAATAGAATCTAAACTCCGCCCCTGCGCTTAGATTCTATTGGTTAATATTGGCACATCTCCGCTCCTCTTTTCTCCTCTCCGCTCCAGTGGACAGGCAGCCTTAGGCTGCCTGTCCACTGGAGCGGAGCGGAGAACAGAATCTTGACTCCGCCCCTGAGTTTAGATTTGATTGGTTAATAATGGCACATCTCCGCTCCTCTCCTCTCCTCTCCGTTCCAGTGGACAGGCAGCCTAAAGGGTCTACCAAAAAAAAAACCTACTATATAAAAGCGACCGATCGTCGTAATAAAAATAAAGGTACCGATATCGAAGCATACCCGTTGTAAGTAAAATTCATGATATATGATGCTAGTAAAAGTTATTGTTACAAGTACATTTTTATATTTTTTATAAGTTTCTGTATAACCACTCAGAATAATATTTTCAGTATAATGTTACAGTTAAAATAGCACCACAGTCTATGAAATATGAAAGGTAATTTATGAATTAATAGTAGGCAAGTAAAGACAAAAATTACAAAGCATAGTTTTCAGTAGAACGTAATTTATGCTGGTAGAAAAGTATTATCGCAATAAACAGTCATGTTTATTTTTCGAAGATTTCAGTATCTCATTCGGTCGTTTCGTCATTTTTATTCGGACAAAAGTAGTCGGAAAGTTAGTATTTTAGGCAGTAGATTTAATATTTTGAGTAAGGACAATTCTTCTTTTTTTGTCGGAGCTTTTATTACTACCCATTTTTGCTATCATATAAATAGAAACCTAGTAGATATAGTGCACAAGAAACGAAACATATTAGTTTAAAAATTTCAAAGAAAGATGTGTGAACTGACAATACAACGCCATAATCACGTACGAGCGTTTGTATGAAAACTTGAAAAGTATGACGGGTTGGCCGGCATTTCATACAAACTTTCAAGCCCTTGTTTTTCGAAATGACTGAACCGATTTTAATGAAACTTCATAAGCAGGATACAAAGGTCTAAAAATTTTGTTAAGAATAACACCATTTAGAATAGGTATGATATCATTAAAAAAACAATCAAATTATTGAGTATAATTTATCTATACACGCGATTTACCTACCTACAGGTAGGTACGCTATAAATAATCGCGTGTATAAAGGAATTTCGCGTAATTCCTACGTTAGTTAGACCTTCGTTCTTCGCTTTCTTGATATAGATAATAATATGCTAAAGAACTTGAGACGATTGCGAAACTATCTATTGTGTGGTCATTCAATTGAAATTCTTCGACTGGAAAAACGTCTATCATAATAGGTATTGAACTTGATTGATGCCTTGATGCTAAATATATTATCCACCAAGTAGGTACCTACCTAAATTATTTTGTGTTATCAGTTGTGATTGTAGCTGTTGTATAATATAGGAAGTCGCTAACGATAACGTTGCTACTTACCTATAGATATGCGTTACTTAAACGCATTATAAGTAATTATAACTACTTATCTACCTACAGATTTTAATATAAATAATATCATGTAGGTAGGTACATTTACCTTATAGTCTAAACATGTTCTTGGATGGTGGAACAAGCATCAAACTTTTTTGTAGCTAGATTCGCCATGATCTAAGTAGAGTAGGTAATAATTTTACAACGTGTTCCTTTTGATATCCCATAATTCTAGGGTATTAATGAGAGTCAAAGAATCAACTGGCATATGAATTATTTTCATTCAAAATAAAGCTTTGTGCAGCACCGGTTATTGTTAAAATGTTAACCGTGAAGTTTTCTGAAAAATTGTATTGTTCGTGTCGCGTCGCGCGACACTTGTCGCCTGCAAAAGCCTTAATTCGACCGTCACGATTATTTAAGTACTTAAGTATGTAAAATACCCTTACGTGAAAAGAATATGTAAATAAAAAAAAACTTTTTACTAATAAAAGTAAAATTTAAAAAACCCCCGACACAAACAAAATCCTTTAAAAACTTATAAAATAAAATATACTGGCCCTTTAAGTTTAACGAAGTGTATAGAGTGCCGCGAGTTTCTTGTGGCACTCTAGTGTCACTGCCTCGGCCCGGCTAGGGTGCCGTGAGCGTTGCATTGTCACTGTCACTTGTTATTTAGGTTAGGTTAGGTTAGAACTGTGGCCGGCCCATAGTGCTGCTCCGGCCCATAGTGCTGCTTGACGAGGTGGGCAAGCTGTTCGAGCGGATAATCGCAGCCCGCCTCGTCGGCCACTTGTGCAGAGAGGGGCCGGACCTGGACGACAGCCAGTTCGGGTTTCGGCATGGGCGCTCTACGATCCACGCTGTGTCGCGGGTTAGAGTCCTGGCGGAGGAAGCGGTGTCCCGGGGCGGGGTGATGTTGGCGGTGTCCTTGGACATCTCCAACGCCTTCAACACCCTGCCCTGGAGTTGTATTCGGGAGGCACTGCGGTATCATGGGGTGCCTCCCTACCTCCGCCACATCGTTGGGGCTTATTTGTCAGAGAGGTGTGTCACCTACATGGGACGTGATGGTGGAAACCAGCGCCGCATGTCGTGCGGTGTTCCGCAGGGTTCGGTTGTAGGCCCGCTCCTGTGGAACATCGGGTACGACTGGGTGCTGAGGGGCGAGCTCGGCCCGGGGGTAGACCTGACGTGTTATGCGGATGACACGCTGGTCACTGCCCGGGGGAGCTCGCACAGGGAGGCAGCGTTGCGCGCGACGGCTGCGGTCTCACAGGTGGTGAGCCGCATACGTCGCCTAGGCCTGGAGGTGGCCCTTAGTAAGTCGGAGGCCATGGTGTTTCATGGCCCCCGGCGGGCGCCGCCACCCGGCTCACATATCGTGGTCGGGGGGACTCGGATCGCTGTCGAGTCTACCATGAAGTACCTAGGATTGGTGCTCGACAGCCGGTGGGACTTCGGGCCCCACTTCCGACGGTTGGCGCCCAAGTTGCTGGGTGCTGCTGGGGCGCTGTCAACGCTGCTTCCCAATCTGGGGGGCCCGAGCGCCGCTTGTAGGCGGCTCTACGTGGGGATCGTGCGGTCGATGGCCCTTTACGGGGCCCCGATCTGGGCGGCTGACCTGACGGCCGGTAGCATCGCTGTATTGCGTAAGCCGCAGAGAGCGATGGCCGTCAGAGTCATCAGGGGGTATCGCACGATCTCCTACGAGGCGGCTTGTGCACTGGCCGGATCCCCGCCCTGGGACCTGGAGGCGAAGGTGCTCGCGTCACTTCATCGGTGGCGCGAGGAAGCCACAGCGCGGGGCGAGCGACCGATGCAGCGACACATGGAGCTGCGTCGGTCTCAGCTTCGCGAGGTCCTGGTGGCGGAATGGCGGGAAAGGCTTTCACGCCCCACCGCCGGCCTCGTCACCATCGAGGCGGTCCGGCCGGTGCTCGACGACTGGCTCGGGAGGAGGCACGGCTCCCTGTCGTTTCGGGTGACGCAGGTGCTCTCGGGGCATGGCTGCTTCGGGAAGTACCTGTGTCGCATAAACAGGGAGCCGGACGCTCGGTGTCACCACTGCGTCCATTGTCGGGAGGACACGGCGCGGCATACATTGGCAGAGTGTGCCGCGTGGGAGGAGCCGCGCCGTGCCCTCGTTTCAGAAGTTGGAGCCGACTTGTCACTGCCGGCCGTCGTTCTTTCGATGGTCGGGAGTGCCGAGTCGTGGGACGCGGTGGTTTCCTTCTGCGAGACAGTCATCTCGCAGAAGGAGGCTGCGGAAAGGGAGAGGGAGATCTCGTCCACTCACCCGGCCCGCAGCAGGCGCACCGGGCGTCGGCGGAGGGCGGATAACGCCCTCTTCCAGCCCCCCTAAATGGGTCCAGGGGCGAAGGATTCGGGGACATCCGTCGCCCCCCATCACACAGGACCCGAGATGGCGGCGCGTAGTGTTCCACGCGCGCCACTCTAAGACGTAACGGGGGGAGTTTGCACACCTCACTCCCCCTACGGGACGGGGCCCGCAGAGTGCGGGCCGTCACCAGTCCGGGGCAGCGGAAGTCGCAATTTGCTCCCGCAGCCCCCCGACGCAAGTGTGCGAGGGAACACCGGGGTGGTTTTAGTCAGTAAGAGTCTGACAGACCCCTTCGCCCACCCCAGGGCGGAGGACATCCATGAGGATTTCCACCCCGAGAAAAAAAAAAAAAAAAAAAGGTTAGAACTGTGACCACACAACGCACGAGCCGAGCGAGCATAGCGAGCGGTGCCGCGGTAGCGGCCGGCGAAGTGCCAGGGTCCGTTTAGGCACAAGAGAATGTAATGTTTTGGGAATGTGGTGTTTTACAGCGATCTAACCTCGACAATCAAACAAAATACCAAGTGACGTGACTTAGTGACAGTGACAATGACAATCCAATGCTTGCGGCACTTTAGCCGGGCCGAGGTGGTGTTACTAGGGTGCCTGTAGTGGCACTTTATCCGATAGGGATAGAGTGCCAATGGTGGCACTCTACACTGCCTCCCCCGACCCGGCTACAAAGTATTAACTACAAATTATATTAAACTTAAAGGGCCAGTATATTTTATTTTATAAGTTTTTAAAGGAGGAAGGTTTTTGTTTGTGTCGGGGGTTTTTTAAATTTTTTAAATTTTACTTTTATTTCCTGCTTTTTAAACTTTATATACGTATTACTAGTACATACGTTACGATCGATACGTGATCTGCACCACCTGTACGTATTTTTCCCACAGTAAAGTTAGTTACTAATTTACCCTGTTTTTATTGCTTCTCCATCATCAGACCCTTATAAATATATTAAAAAATATACCTATTCATTGAGACCATTCCAATGAACCCAAACACGATACCACTACTGTTAGTTGGTGAGGAGTTGGGTATCCTGCAAATACCAGGTAATGCTGCAGCATCAGTTCAAGGTTACTATGTTATTATAATACCATTGAAGTAGCAGACTACCAAATTTAGACTCAATCAGACCTGTGGAAGATGCTCAAATCCATTCATCAATTAGAAAAGACCTGATAATCTTCAAACGGCTGAATACATTTTCTTGAATAATAGCTAAGAACACTCCAGCACCCTAATTACGTAATGCACGATCAATCGGAATTTGAATCGCTTTGAAACAGATTGCTAATCCATTGCTTCATAAATTCGTAAAAAAAATCTGCTCATCAACGTAAATAACGCAATGAATGTTGTTGAACTGTCAAAATGAAACAGATTAGTCGGAATCGTTTACGAAAATGTGTTGCGTAATTAGATAGCCTATCAAGCACCTTTCAAACAAAACAAAACAAATCTAAATCGGTTCAACCGTTTGGGAGCTACGATACCACAGACAGATACACAGATACACACGTTAAACTTATAACACCCCTTCGTTTTCCGTCGGGGGTTAAAAAGAACAACCGACTTCCAAAAAAGACACTACAAAGTCAAAAATAACTTTAATTTCGGAAGTCGGTGTACTTGGTTTTGAACTTAGGGTTTTTCGCCACCGACTTCCGAAATTAAAGTTATTTTTGACTTTGTAGTGTCTTTTTTGGAAGTCGGTTGTTCTTTTTTGTAAAAAGGTTTTTATTTTGCACTTTTTAGTTGTGGTACCTACCTCACACTAATTCGAATACCACTAACCTGCTATGTAAATAACAGTGATTGGAAGTTATCATCATATCATCTATATAAACTAAGTGGGAAAAATACGTATTATTGAAGCTAACTCAAAAACTATCCAAGTAAAGTTAATAAAATTTATATGGGACCACCTCGGGAGCATACCCTTTCAAGCAAAAAAACAATTTTTTAAATCGGTCCTCAATTGACGGAGAAATCGCGTAACAAACATACAGACGAATTGAGAACCTCCTCCTTTTGGAAGTCGGTTAAAAAGACAATTAGTTTTGACTATACTGGTCCATTAAAAAAAATGACGTCACATTTTTTATTGGTTTTAATAAAAAACTTTTATCAAAAAAAAAAACAACCGACTTCCAAAAAAAACACTACAAAGTGAAAAATAATTTTAATTTCGGAAGTCGGTGTCTTTGGTTTTGAATTTTCGTTTTTTTGCCATCGACTTCCGAAATTAAAATTATTTTTCACTTTGTAGTGTTTTTTTTGGAAGTCGGTTGTTTTTTTTTTTGATGAAAGTTTTTATTTTTCACTTTTTAGTTTTGGTACCTACCTACCCCACACAAGTTCGAATAACACTACCAGCGACACAATTAACAGTGACAGGAAGTTATCATCTTATCATCCTTAAAATGAATTAAGTCCGAACACAAGGTAGCTACTGTAAAACGTTGAGGAGTTCCCTTGACTGTCCTTCGTCTTCATCATCAAACCCCTAATGACAGTCACAACCCATCTAAGTGTAAAGTTCTCATCAATACAAATTAATCAAGCCCAAACACCAGGTAATTGCTGTAAATCGTTGAGGAGTTCCCTCAACTGTCTTTCGGCTCCATCACCAGATCGACTCCAGACCTTCATTAAATAGTAGTGCTTTAAAATACTTAATGAAAAAAAATTACAAACGCACTAGTCGCCACTACGATTTTGAAGGTTCCCCTCGATTTGTCTGGGATGCCATCAACAGATCCTGGTTTCGTTATAATTTTTTTTGAGGATTTCCCGCAAGTCGTCATGAATTTCATCATCAGAACTGAATTTTGATCAAAATAGGACCAATCTGAAAGTATAGCTTTCAGATAAGAAAATAATTTTCTAAATCGGTTCATAAATGACGACACCCGTGAAATACTTATCATTGAGAAGTTCTGGTGGCCATCTGTGGACTTCTTCATCAGTTCCACTTCACCAAATGATACTTTCTGAATGCAAATGCTTAACTGGTGGCTGAAAATACCGAAATCGCTATGTGTATGCCTATAATATTTGAGGAGTTCCCTCAATTTGTCATGAATTCCATCATCAGAACTAAATTTTGATAAAAATGGGACCAATCGGGAAGTATATCCTTTCAAATAAAAAAAGAATTTTCCAAATCGGTTCATAAATGACGGAGATATGAGGTAACAACCGAATTGAGAACCTCCTCCTTTTGGGGAAGTCGGTTAAAAATGATTTACTCTAATAGAAGTACAATCAACCACACAATTCACACATCAAAAGTCTAGTGTTATGTTATCTTCGAAACTATGTATACGTGTTTTAGGACTTTTTGCATAATTTCTTATAGCATCTAACGTGTTGTCGTCATACAGAAGCGCAATTACGGTCATACGGAAGCGCAATAACGGTCATATAGAAGCGCAACAACGGTTATATTGTATTGTAGCGCAATAGCAGTCATACAGAATCGCAATAATGGTCATACAGAAACGCAATAACGGTCATACTGAAGCGCATAAGAGCGCAATAGCGGTCAGACAGAACCGCAATAACGGTCTTACAGAAGCAGTTGCAGCCTTTCAAGTTGTTGAATTTCCAGACTGATGTCAAACAATGATTTACTTTTATTTTTTTAATGTTAAATGCAGCCAAGCAAGATGACATAAGTTCAACAATCCTTGCCCTCTTGGAAGTTCTGTCGGTTACCCTGCATATTATTATTATAATTTGGATATTCTTTGCTATTGAATGTAAAATAAACGAATAGTAATTTAAAACTCAAATCGTATGACGTTTACGGAAGTTCGTTTCTTTCTTTCTTAGAACCGATTAACCGAAGAACCCGAACTCTTACTTTTCATGTCAGTCAGACAGGCCTTGACATATTGATATGTATTTTTTTAACAAATCTTAGGCTTCCTATGCTAAATATGCTAATAGGACTCGACAGAAGCTTAATGGCATAACACTAGAATTTTTCTCTTCGTGCCTGTAGCAGGCACGTTGCGCACCTTTACCACAGATACCTTTAAGTCTTGTGCAGACACCGGTTATTGTTATACCAAACCGGTTATTGTAATACAAAACTTCACGGTATAACAATAACCGTTGTCGCGTCGCGCGACAAACAAATCGCGCTGCGGGGCTAACACGGGCGTACCCAAGACGTTTGTGACAAGACATGATACATTTTATCATGTCTTATAATTTGTCTTAAATGCTAGCACGGTTCAACCATGTGATAAAATCTGAGGCGCGACATGCCTTTCTTGCTGCTAACTTCATAGTGTGACACAGTAAAAAAATTAAAATGTCTATGATCACATGATCAGTGAATATGCGAACAAATAAAATAATACGTTTTTATAGTGCAGGTTCATACAGTTTTATAACTTTTTATTTTATAATAAAAAATTAAAAAAATTTAAATACTCACCACAAGCACGACATTTTAATTATGTCGCACGGACAGTAAGCAAAACCTTTTATTTTATTTTCTTATTTGCCCCCTAAAAGTGACCCCCATAATCAGAATTCATTTATTTACGTTACGCGTCCGTATTTGGGTTACAGAAATACAAAAACTTGACAGACTGACAGACAGGCAGACACACGAGTGATCCTCTATAATTATGGGTTCCGTTTTTTCCTTTTGAGATACGGAACCCTAAAAAAACACAGAAGAGCATAAAGAACTCTTCCATTTTTTGAAATCGGTAAAATAAAAACATACAGACGAACATTATATCATAACCTCAATTTTTGAAGTCGGTTAAATATAATCATGAAATCACACTTTATTCACAATGTGACCAGATAAAAATGCTTGGCACGTAGCACGTACACACATATTACGATAATGTTAATGATACTTAAATACGTAGGTATTTACGAAATACCGTGTTTACGTAAAGGTTGAATGAATTACATCCTTCTTTTAATTTGGTTAGCATACAATAGAATCTGTAATAATAAGCTGTAGATACCTACCTATAATGATATTCGCTAATCTCACAAAAGTGGTCACGTAACGTGACAATGCAAGTTCTTGTAAAAATATTGTAGGTATATATAACATTGTTTACTTGTGTTTTCCTCGCTAATACAATCAATAAGTAGTAAGTACAACTTTGAAATGAAACAGGTAAGTAGTAAAGTAATTTGGAAACAGTAGAGTTTTTCTAATAAATAAAGTAAATAGTGTAGGTACCTACTTACCACTTTAAAAAATTTAGAGTGAAACGTTTGTTAGGTCATTAGTTGACTGTCAGCATTTATTTTTATTTATTATTATACTATACTCCCTAAGTTTAGGTAGGTAGTTAGATAAAACAAAAAAACCACGTGACGAGAGTACGAGACAGCTGTCAAGTAACCGACTAAACGTAATACTGACACTTCAGTTGTCATGCTACGTCACAGTTGTACCACATATTACGTTATACTGTTATACTCTGCAATTTAGCAACTTTATAATTCGTGGTCGTTTACAGTTTGGGCTGTTTACAATAGACAGTTCACAAAATATTATATTATTATAATAAAGCTAAGAGTAGTTTATGAATAAATGATAAAGTTTAACATTTATGTACATTAATAAAAGAGGAACTATTGTAAAAATCCAAAAAAAATAATTATTTGGTTTTATCGTATCTTTAAACAAGAAGAAGACAACTGTCATCTATAAAAAAAAACCCTTTTCACGATTTGTTTACAATTTTACATAATTATAGTATAGGTAGTACCTACACAAACCTCATCCACAGCAAAGGTTCGAACGATGTAGGTATCTAAATGTACCTAATCAGATCTCTGAATGGTTATCTGTGGAATGGTCTGAAGTCCAAATAAAACAATGCGACTTATTTTTTAGGGTTCCGTACGTCCGAATGAAAAACGGAACCTATAGAGGATCACACGTGTGTCAGTCAATTTGCTCCGAATCCAATGGACCAACTACCGTGTGACATATCAAATGAAAGGGCTTACTGTGAGTGCCAATTTTTAGTTTTTTCATTTTAAAATAAATAAATTAGTGTTATTTAAGAAAAAACAAACAACCGACTTCCAAAAAAGACACTACAAAGTAAAAAATTACTTTAACTTCAGAAGTCAGCAGTAGGGGTTTCGAATACCGGATTTTTTCAATACCGGTATTAATACCGTATAGAAAATTTCCAATACCGGGATCCCGGGATCCCGGTATTGGACAATAAATAATATTGGACAAAATTTTTTTTTACTTAATATTGTTTTTTTTTATTCAACCACTAGTAAGTTTCACTACAAATAATGAAAAACTATTTTTTAAATATAAAATCACTTTTTAATATAACTTTAAGTTGCAAACAGAATCTCTTAACAAAAAAATAGGTTATATTTTTTAATAAAACGTTTAATTTCGAATAATCAATATCTAAGTTATTACAATTTAGCGATCTATTTATCTTTATGATTTTTGTAAAATAAATCTCTTTAAAATCTGTCAAAATTGTTCATGCACGGTGCTTTTAAGGCTCTTTCTTCCTGACTTACTAAAGTTACTGCGGAGATGCAAGATGCTGCAAGATGCTATGTAACACTACATAGCATCTTGAGCTATAACGTAATATAATGCATATAATATCTTTAAAATTAACAATTAAATAATATTGTTAACTAAAATCAAATAAATCAGTCACAAATTCATAATTGTTTCGGTTCTTTCTTCCTGAAAATGAGTTCGTAGGCAGGAAAGAGCATCTTAACTTTTATCTGAGAGCGAGCTTCTTAAACGGTTGCACAAATAATATATGTAACCCAGGAAAAAGTTTTCTCTGCCTGTACGCTCATAGGTGGAATGCTAAGTAAATAATTATACGCCATGTCAATGCCGAGAGATGTATCTTTCGGTCGCCTCCAGTGCTACCATAAATGCCCATTTCAACTCTTGCAATAGACTCTACACCGTGTTATTTTAGTCGTCTTACAAAAGCCGCCCACTTCATGTATCCAATCACTACTACACATCCATTAAAATAAAAACGTTTTCCATAAAAAAAAAAAAACAACCGACTTCCAAAAAGACACTACAAAGTCTTTAATTTTGGTAGTCAATTGTTTTTTTTATTTTTATGGAAAACGTTTTTATTTTAATGGATGTGTAGTAGTGATTGGATACATGAAGTGGGCGGCTTTTGTAAGACGACTAAAATAACACGGTGTATATCAGTGCTGAAAGAAGCTTGGGTCTTACTCTTAACTTTCCTTTGAGTTTTAGCTTCTATTTCTGCCACTAGTTGTTTTTCAAATTCAACATTGGGATGCTGGCGTGACAAAGGAGTTCTATCACTATCATCAAAACCGAATCCCATTTTGTAAGTTTCTTTGAGATTGTAACTCGCTTTAATCTCACGATGACATGGTGTATCTCATTAGAGGTGAGCTTTATAAAAATAAAAAATAAATCTTCTTCAGCAAAAAAGTTTCAGCATCGTGTAAGTATTAGATAACACCAGATATTACCAGCCAGCAGTATTCATATTATTGTTATTATTAACAGCCGTCTCTGGTTTATGCGCATTCGAAGGGCGGAGGGAAGGTTTCGGCTAATGACAATGTCTGCTTGATTTAGTTTTTGCAGCATGAATTTAAGGCAAGCATCAGCCGTCAACAGTGGGGCAAGTAGTAATAAAATGTAACTAACTGTCAAAATTAAACACGAGATAATTAATAAGCGGTTTTTAAAACTGAACCGGATAAAAAATTGGTTGGAAATATAATGTGTAATAAAAATAAATTGTTTCAATGTAGGTGTCTACTGATAATAAATTAAAATTACCAATACCGGTATCCCGGTATTGGACATTTCAATACCGGTATTGAAAAATGACAAAAATTGTCCGGGATCCCGGTATTAGCCAATACCGGGATCCCGGTATTGGAAGCCCTAGTCAGCAGTCTTTGGTTTTGATTTTCGTTTTTTGCCACCGACTTCCGAAATTAAGTAAAGTCATTTTTGACTTTTTAGTGTCTTTTTTGGAAGTCGGTTGTTTTTTTTTTCTTGTAAATAGTTAATACAAGTTAATACAATTTATATGTGACCACCTCTGAAGTATGACCTACCAAACAAATAAACAAGTTTATAAAAAAAAAAGAAAAAACCCCAAGTCACTGCGAAAACGCATAACTGAAAAGAGAAAAACAAACATTGACCATGAATATAGACCATTAGTTTCGGAGATAAGGGGCCCCGGCCTTATCTCCGAAACTACAGAGCCTACAATTTGGAAAAAATATAGAACATAGTTCTATACATATACAGGAAAAATTGTTAACCAGTGAGCAAACTTAATCACATGACTCATCATTATGAACAACTTTTACTATGGGACCAAACTTGAAATAGCGCAAAAAAATCAGCTGTTCCATACATTTATGTTCGCATAAATCGTCAAATCTAGGGAACAGCTGATTTTTTTTTCGCGATTTGAGGATTGGTCCCATAGGTGCCCATAGTAAAAGTTGTTCATAATGATGAGTAAAGTCATGTGTTTAAGTTTGCGCACTGGTTAAAAATTTATCCTGTAGATTACAGGAAAACCTATAAGAAAACTATCTACGGTTTTAAAATAGAGGCTTTTGCAGACCAGCGCGACAGATAGTCGCGCGGCGCGTCACCGTTTACTGTTATACCGTGAAGTTTTCTTAGAAATTCTATTGTTCGTCTCGTTTCGCGCGACTAGTCGCGCTGGTCCGCACGAGCCTTAACATGGCAAACCTTTCAATATTGTGGTTACAAAGTTACAAACGTATATTTACAGTTAGAAATGGAATATACGGCAGAACATGTTTTTCAACTTCTTCAACTCCCAACTACGGGACTCTTCATTGTGCGTGGTGATCCGACACGCACTTGGCCGGTTTTTTAATCATAAAATAAAATACATATTTATATTCTGAATTGTATTTTCTTTAGTCACATTCCTTATCACGATGTTTCGATATCTTATCAGAGCCAAGTAATTGCTTAGTGTTTGTTACTTTGTACTTTGTTATACAAGACGGTACAATGTACAGTTATGGTCTTCCCAGTTTATCAGCTAGACTTGCTGCGCAGAGAGCATGGCGTAGGCGTACTGTGATATAGCTTGAGTGATTGAGTCACACATTTTATCACAATTTGGGCGATATAACAGTTTTGTCACAAATGCTAGCACGGCGGCGTGAGATAATCTCTTGACTTGTTAAGTTGTGACATAACTTCTTGACGTTTATTTGGGATTCAATATGTCTTATTTGCTAATATGGGCGCACCAATTTTGTCACAAATACCACTTATTGACTGTCGTCCGTATGTCAAACAAAAGTGAATTAGTTCACAACAAAATTAAAAAGTTGTAAAACTGTATGAACCTGCACTACAAAAACGTATTATTTTATTTGGTCGCATATTCACTGATCAGTGATCAAGATCATAGACATCAGATTTTATCACATGGTTGCAGGGCTCGGAAACCGGTTAATTTTCCAAACCGGTTTTGGTCATTGACCCCGAACCAGAATCGATTGCGGTTTAGGTTTCGGTTACCGGTATTTTAACCGGTTAATGGGACAAACCGGTTTTTTACAAATTGTGATTCTGTTGAGCGAAATTAACCGGTTAATTTGAGTTTCGACGGTAAAAACTAGTTCTACATAATACGCCATCTCGCTTACACCTACAATAATAAAGCTCTCGCTCTACGCCAACGAATGCGCAATTCCGCACTCACAAGCAGATTGTATTCGACCGCGTTGCTAGCTGAGTAGTTTCGTTCGACGTGTGTGCAACATTTTATTATTTTATAAGGTGGATTTGTGGTTGACTTGCGTAAATAAATGAAACCTTATTATCAAATGAAATACTTACTGGTTGGAGTGTAGCTTTATGGGCGAGGACAGAAAAATAAAAAAATTGTGTTCCCCAATTTTATTGCATTTTATAATAATAAAACATATTTTTTTTTTTTATAAAATGCACTACATTTCCAAAATGGTAGCTCGAATGAGAATCTTTTCTGGAAAAAAATTGTTGCTCTAATCGAAAACCAAGAGATGATGTGAAAAAGCTAAGGATTTTTTCAAGTTTTTCATGTTTGACAAAAAAATACAGCATTTATTCCTTAAATTCATATTGGGATGCTGCACAGAGAGTAAGACAGTGGGGGGGGAGTAAAATTTGGATTAATTTTTACCTATACAGTATGTTAACTAACAGAGGGCGTTCCCGTTAACCCGCAATAGTATAGCGTCCATACATGCTAGAAAAAATACTGAAAGTGAAATTTTTTAATTTTTATTTTTTTTAAATTTTTTTTTTTTTTTTTTAATTGAAATGTAAATGTAACACTCTGTACACGCTCACTTGTCTTTCAACTTGGAAAGACAAGTGCGACAAGTACGCGTGTACGCGAGTGTTTGTTTTACGTATGAAATTAATATTTTTCGTGAATATTTTATGATCTTAAATAAAAAAAGTTTTTTTTTTCGTTTTTTATATTTTCTCTAGCATGTATGGACGATATAGTATTGCGGGTTAACGGGAACGCCCTCTGTTAGTTAACATACTGTATATTAGGTCGCACCGCTTACGAGATATTTGGTTTATGGTCATCTGGTTTGCTCATTTCGTTCTCATGGTTTTCGACTAGACGGACAATTTCTTTCCAGAAAGGATGTTCATCAGAAGTTCCATTTTGGAAATTAAGAAGGTATAAAAAAATATTGCGAAATCTCCTAACTCGAAAACGGCGCGTCGTAGAACCATGCATCTCAGTGCAAGTTGCTTTTTTTCGCGCAACCGCAACAGTGACACTGCAATGGATAAAAAGACAGTGGATCGCTAGGTAACGAGCTGGCAAGGTGAGCATCCAGCACGTCAGTTTGTGGACCCGAACCTATCGTACCCATTCCGTTCAACCAACTACGCAGGTGGATACAAGAGTTCACCCACACACAAGCGGAGCACTGCTGGACCTCGACACCGTGCTGCAGGTAGTCCAGGGAAGCTAAGCCAGTCTTGGATATCAGACTAACCAGGCGTTTATTACAACTGTACAGGAACAGCTTGCGCCTGATGACGAAGACCATCACGGGACACTGCTCGCTAAACAAGCAAGGACATACATAACGGACAGTCATCTGTGCAGGGCGTGCATGAAAGCAGAGGAAATGTTGCGCATGTGCTGTTTGAATGCACGGGCATCACCCAGATTAGCATAGAAACCCTCGGGTCAACCAGATCTTTTGAATAGACCAGGAGACTTACTCAACTTCTCGAGGGCGGTGAGCTGGTTGGAATAACCACCAACGGTCGCCATGGCCCACGCATAATGGTCGAGATCGAAGGACTAAGTGCGGAAACCAAACCCTCCATAACATAGAACCTCACTGTGGCCTGGACATGAATAAAGCCAGCAAACCTGACGGAATAGGGTGGAAGAGTCTAGAGAGAACTTCAACGCTCAGAAAACACAGCCCTGTCTTTTCACTGGCAAAAAGATCCAGTTCCAATTATCACCTAGTTTCCGAGGTGTTACCGACCGCCTGGAGCTTTTGGGTATAGAATTGACGTCAGATCGCAACTTGGCTCAACCACCGAGTCAAAAGCACAGACTGCAGCCAAAAAAAAAAATACTGCCTCACCTTATTTAGGATACCCGGCTATCCTAAATAAGGTGAGGCAGTATTTTTTTTTTGTTTGGTTGGGAAGTCATCAAATAACTTCTCCCGCTCTGGGCGGAGTGGAAGGGCGTGTCAGACTCTTTCTGACTGAAACCCACCCGTGTTCCTTCAGTTGCCTGTACGTTGCCAGGGGCCCCGGTCTCCCCTTAGGAGTTTCCCGCAACCCCGGCAGGCATCGGCCCTAGCAAACCCCGTCAGTTCTGCTGACATCTCTTTGAGGCGCTCGTGGAATACAATAGGGCTTCCAATACCGGGATCCCGGTATTGGCTAATACCGGGATCCCGGACATTTTTTGTCATTTTTCAATACCGGTATTGAAATGTCCAATACCGGGATACCGGTATTGGTATTTTTATTTTATTATCACTAGACACCCACATTGAAACAATTTATTTTTATTACACATTATATTTCCAACCAATTTTTTATCCGAATCAGTTTTAAAAACCGCGTATTTTAATTATCTCTGGTTTATTTCGACAGTTAGTTACATTTTATTACCACTTGCCCCACTTTTGCTGATGCTTGCCTTAAATTCATGCTACAAAAACTAGATCAAGGAGACATCGTCATTAGCCGAAACCTTGCCTCAGCCCTTCGAACACGCATAAACCAGAGACGGCTGTTAATATCTGGTTGTATCCAATACTTACACGATGCTAAAACTTCTACTTTTTTGCTTGACTTTTTTTGCTGAAGAAGAGACGCCTGCATCTCGATGTTGAGTTTGAAAAACCACTAGTGGCAGAAATAGAAGCTAAAACTCAAAGGAAAGTTAAGAGTAAGACCCAAGCTTCTTCCAGCACTGATATAGAATCTATTGCAAGAGTTGAAATGGGCATTAATGGTAGACGGTAGTACTGGAGGCGGCCGAGAGATACATCTCTCGGCATCGACATGGCGTATAATTATTTACTTAGCATTCCACCTATGAGCGTAGAGGCAGAGAAAACGTTTTCCTCGGTTACATATTTGTGCAACCGTTTAAGAAACTCGCTCTCAGATAAAAGTTTAGATGCTCTTTCCTTCCTACGAACTCCTTTTCAGGCAAAAAGAACCGAAGCAATTATGAATTTGTGACTGCTTTATTTGATTTTAGTTTAAAAAAATATTATATTATTATTAAATTGTTAATTTTAAAGAGATTATATGCATTTTATTACGTTATAGCTCAAGATACTATGTTCCACTCCGCAGTAACTTTAGTAAGTCAGGAAGAAAGAGCCTTAAAAGGACCGTGCAAGAACAATTTTAACAGATTTTTAAGTGATTTTAGTAAAAAATATTGTATGTTGATTTTAAAGAGATTGATTTTATAAAAATCATAAAGATAAATAGATCGCTAAATTGTAATAAATTAGATACTGATTATTCGAAATTAAAAGTTTTATTTAAAAAATAACCAATTTTTTATTATTTTTGTTAAGAGATTCTGTTTGCAACTTAAAGTTATAGGTATTAAAAAAGTGATTATATATTTAAAAAATAGTGTTTCATTATTTGTAGTGAAACTTATTAGTGGTTGAATAAAAAAAACAATACTACTTAAAATAAAAAATTGTCCAATATTTCCAATACCGGGATCCCGGGATCCCGGTATTGGAAATTTTCTATACGGTATTAATACCGGTATTGAAAAAATCCGGTATTCGAAACCCCTAAATACAACGCGCCGGCGACCCGGGCCTGATCCTTATCGGAGAGCTACCCATTGCTCTCCGTCCGTAAGTCCGCGCCTACGGTGGCCGGAAATCGGCTACCGATTCCCGACGCCCAGGTCGTCTCCTGCGGCGGCTAGGACCATGAGGGCGCGAAATTTACCTCTCCCTCACGCGCTCCGCCTCCTCCCTCGCGATCCCTCCCTCGTGACCGGTACTTCACATCTGAACAGATTCTGGGTTTGTACAAAGCTCAGGTCCGATCCTGTATGGAATATTGCAGCCACTTATGGGAAGGCTCAGCAATATACCAGCTTGGCGGATTTGGTGGAATGCAGAGCAAAAAGGCTCATATGCGACGAGGCGCTGGAGGCTAGGCTTCACAGCCTAGCTCATCAGCGTAATGTTACCTGCCTGTCGGTTTTCTACAGACTGTACTTCGGAGAGTTTCTGCGTTCAAAGCAAGAGTGAACAGGTATTTTCTGGGTTTGCTCGTTTTATCATAGTTCTCATCCATCGCATTTCGTCAGGCGAGATCGAGGTCGAGAGCAAACTCATATTGCATAAAAACAAAAAGATCGACCGTCCCTTACCTAGTCTTTTTGGAACGAAGTTCCCTTTCGCGCGTTGCGAAAGGGGGCTAGACGGAAAAAATTAGTACCAAAAGTTGTAACGACACTTTTGTTTAAGACCAAAAGTTGTAACGAGTTAACGACACTTTTTTGTGTATTTGAGAAAAGTTTTACAAATTAAAGTCGAAGTCGACGTCGACATCGAAATCAAAGTCAAATTCGAGGTCGATGTCGAAGTCGCAGTCGAGGTCGATGTCGAAGTCGAAGTCGAGGTCGAGATCGAAGTCAAAGTCAAAGTCGAGGTCGAGGTCGAAGTCAAAGTCGAAGTCGAAGGCAAAGTCGAAGTCGGAGTCAAAGTCAAAGTTGAAGGCGTCGAAGTCAAAGTCATATCATTTATATACGTCAGCCAATATGTCAGATGTTATTGTTTTTAATTCAGAGCCATGTAGTATAGAAAGATTTTTAGCCTTGTTAAAAATTACTAGATGGCTCTTTATTAATATATAATATGCAGCTAAAAGAACTTCGTTCCCACCGGGTGTCCCACGACACCTCCCGACTTATTTTTTTTCATTACTTCGTAATTTTTTTACATATATTTTTTGTCTCTTGTAAATAATCGAACATGGAAAACATTTTACTCTCCTCCTTTTTTCTCATGATACTTGTTATTATAACACTGTCTATGCTATTATAAAACACGAATTAAGTAGCGGCCGCACGACACTTCTTGTATGAAAGATGCGAACCAAATTCTCTTTGCGGCGAACTACGAAAGAAAACAAAACACAAACAAGCGCGTGAGAATGTAAAAAACGGCGGCGGCAGGCGTGCGTCTGAGTAAAACCGGTTTATTCAGGTTAGCGCGAGTTTTATAATTCTATTCTCTGTAATAACCGGTAACCAAAATTATTTAGGTTTAGGCGAAACTGTTTTCGTAATTAACCGGTTAATCGCTGAACGGTATTTTACCGGTTTTATGAACTATATTAACCGGTATTTCTTAACCGGTTCCAAGCCCTGCATGGTTGACCCGTGCTAGCATTTAAGACAAATTGTAAGACACGATAAAATTTATCATCCGATTTTGACTTCTATTGCGTTGGTGGCATGACAAATGGCAGCTACAGTTAATAACTTAACTTGGTATTGTAACCACTTTTTTGCTGTTAATGCCATCCTTAGGGCTACGGTATAGAAGTCAGAATCGGTTGAACGGATTGTAAAAAAGGTTTGTTTAAATGTCTAGTCTTATTTCAAATGGAATTAGATACCTAGCTGTTCAAATATAAAACCTACTATGGCCGCTATGACAATAAGTACCTACAGTGTTGGTGGTACTAGACCTACCAACACCTACGGAACACGTTATGCGCGAGCCCATCTCGCATTTTAGCCGTAGTATTTTTTTTTAACTTTAACCAGTTTTTATGGAAAGTGTTATTGTTTTTATTTTTTTTATAAATATAACTTCTGCAGTCCGAATTGGATGATTACTTATAATAATTTATTTATTACGCACCACAGTTACGCATAATTAAAATTTCAATGCCAAACTAAACATGTAGGTATGTAGGTACTTGCCTCTTACCCTCAAGAAATCGTACCGACGATGTCTAGAAATAAAATTCATTTTTCAAACATAGAACGAAACAGTTGATCAAAAAGTTAAGGCCGACATAGATTTAGCTACCTGGAAAGTTACTACTCTCATAACTACATTACATCAAATCTAAATAAATATGAGATTTGTGTGCCTACATAATTATCATTTAGGTATCAGAGACCACTAATAGTAGATAGGTACATCAGCAACTGGAAATAAATTGGTTCAATATTGATTATGTATTTCTCAATATACCTACCTACATCTCTACAGTCAACTTCGTCAAATACTTACTTATCCGTAAACTGTCGCTGCGTCGCGCTATCACAAGGCATACTCGTAGATATCTATCTATGTACTCACTTTATTTTTTCATACCATTATTCCTGTTATGTAGATAGTGTAGGTAGGGTAGGTCTAGGTACCGTATTAAGCTGTTTTCAGACCAGCGCGATTTGTCGCGCGACGCGACATGCCGACACCGGTTATTGTTATACCGTGAAGTTTTGTATTGTTCGTGTCGCGTCGCGCGACAAATCGCGCTGGTCTGAAAACAGCTTTACAGTAGAGTTTACAATACTTTATTATAGGTATTATAGCCCGATTCAAACTTAAGCCGACGACGTTCGCACGGACGTGTTTATATTAGTGTTGCAACAGAACTCTGCTTCCGCTTCCGCAACTGCAGAAGTTCCGCATGTTTTTTCACTTCCGTTTCTGCTTCTGGTTCCGCAAACTTTATAACAGAACTCTGAACGGAAGCGGGGAGAAAGTGATGAGGAGCGGTGCACCTTCGGGAGTACAAGAAAGAAAAAAGACTACCTCTTCATGAGGATCCCCTTATGTGGTGGAATGGAAATGCGCACAAATACCCCCATATTTTGCCAATAGTTCGCCAATACTTATCAGCTCCCCCCAGCAGTGTAGCCAGTGAGCAATTATTTAGCGGAGCTGGTTTAATATATGAAGAACATCGAAATAGGCTGAAAGGTGAAAAAGCGGCCAAGTTACTCTTTATTAAATATAACTTGCCGCTGTTTAATTTTGACTACTAAAATACAAATTTAATAAAAAAAGTTTTAAATGTACAATTGTGCTTTTTTTTCATAGTGTTAACGCTTCCGTTTCCGCTTCCGTTTCCGTTTCCGCTTCCGTTAAGATTTACTTTTGACATCTGTTTCCGTTTCTGCTTCCGTTATGCCAGTTCCGTTGCATCACTAGTTTATATCGCGGCGATTTTTTTTCGCGTATTGGATTTTCGACGCTCTGCTTAGCGCCGAAAGTTGAATATCCAACAATGTGTTTTCTTGACGCGCTGGGATACGCGCTGAATGCGCTCTGTTGGATTCTCAACGGCTCAATATTGAGAGTTGAAAATCCAGTGTACGAAAAAAAATTGCCGCGATAAAATCGCGTCCGTGCGAACGTCGGTTAATGGCGGCTCGGGAACATGAGGCGAGTCGCTGCGCAATAACAAATTCATGGGTCAGCGCCCAGCGGGGGTGAGGGGTGGGGTACTGCGCAGCGAGCAGCTAACTTCCGAGCCGCCATTAACTTTGAAATTTTGAATCGAACTATAGGATAGGTAGCTGCTGCCCGCGGTTTGGCCCACGTGGACTCTAAAGCTGTTTTCAGACCAGCGCGATTTGTCGCGCAACGCGACACCGGTTATTGTTATACCGTGAAGTTTTGTATTGTTCGTGTCACGTCGCGCGACAAATCGCGCTGGTCTGAAAACAGCTTTATTCTTTTTCAGAAATAAAAGTAACTAGTGAAAGTCGTGTCAAAATCGGTCCAAAATCGTTTCGGAGATCTGTCGGAACAAATAGCCAGACCGACAGAAAAATTAAAATTGTTTTATATAGGTACGTATACTATAATACAACGTTCATACGCATTTCTTAAAAGTTATTATTTTAACATTACAAACAGACACTTAAATTTTATATTACTTGTATAGTATCTATCTATGTACATAGAGCTTTATTAGTTAAACAATAACTCCTACCTACGTCACATTAAAAGGTTTATAATGGAACGTAGTTTATAATAGAATGTAGATGTAAATAAAATTGTGGGTTATGTATGATTATGTGGAGATAAGTATTAGACAATGTAGACACGTAGGTATGGTGTACCTAGTATTTATCTACATTGACTAATACTTATCTCCATTTTTTAAATAAGATTTGACATTTATGTAAATAAAGTTTTCATCACACCTATTCGAAAAACGACAGTTGTCTATATTAGACTATAGAGGATAGCGGGAGCAAAATTGATTTTGCTCCCTAGGGAGTTTGAGGTTTCTCTCTTCTGATTGGTCCGCTCCGTGCTTCTGATAGCGTACTGATTTGCGTAGTTAAGTTGGAGGCGCTCGCGTGAAGGTTTAATGTAAAAAAAATATCGAGTAAGTACCTAAGTAGCTTTTTATTTTTCTCATAGGTAGTGATGAAAAATATTACTTTGTCCCCTTGTAACACAAATAACTATTTTTTACAGACCGTTCAACCGATTTTGATTTATATTGCGTTGTGGCATGACAAATGGCATCTGCAATAAACAATAATTGGTATTGTAACCACTTTTTTGCTTTTAATGCCATCCTTATGCCTAGGGTATAGAAGAAAAAAATCGATTGAACGGACTGTAAAAAACGTTTATTTAAATGTCTATTCTTATTTCAAATGGAGTTCTCAGATATGTACCTGCTTTAATATTCTTTTATACATATACACCGAGAAATTTGAATCACAGTTTTGCTAGAACAAACGTTGTTCAGTTCAGACCATGGTCTACTACCATTCTATAACATTCAATAAAAAAAAAGGTCAATGGTATTTGAAAAAACACAAAAAAGATTTATTTATTTGCATTTCGGACCGGCATTGGCCGGACATCTTGTAGTCCACGTGGACTCATCATAACTCTTGAATGCCATATTGCTACCGCCTACCACGCAACATAAGACTTATTTGAGGACGCCTAGTTTAGTTTGTTTTAATAACATATTGGACGGTATAGAATGGTAGTAGACCATGGTCTGAACGTTTGTTCTAGCAAAACTGTGATTCTTTCACGGTGTATAAGGTAATATCTGATACTTAAAATTTCGTTGTTGTGAAGTATCTACTAGAGACGTACAAGGCGGCAAAAACGCGCGACAAAGTGATGTAAATAATGTACCTATACTCACTTATCCTACACAGTACACACTGAATAAATATGTGTAAAGCTCTCTGGTCATAAGGCAGTGTACGCAACCAGCGTGGTGCATTGCTCAGTGTTCACATAGTTACTTGATTCCAGTTACTACCGGTGGGTGTCGCGTCAGAATCTGTGTTGATGATGACGCGTCAAGTTGAACGTTTCAATAGGCATTAGTAATTCAATAATAATACGTAACGCCTCATTTATCCATGCTCCTTACCTTACCTTTATTTTCAAAATGAATGGCTAGGTAATAATACCTATAATGTTATTTTTCTGTCATAATATCTTAAATTCATAATATAAAGCTCAAGTTCAGTCTTGCTGTGCTGTTCATGTTCTTATCCTTGTTTTTTTTATTTTTACATTATGTTGATTATTTGCTTCCGTGTTGAATTCAACCAATGGCTGTAATTTCCTGATGAATGACGTAGTTCAATGTAGATTTGATTTGTTGGTTAATTATGCATTAAAACACTGTTGGACGATTAACTTTTTATTGTTCTTCAGCATCTTATCTGTCCATTTCAGTGATTGTATGGTTGGTTATCTTAGTTTATCAGTGCATGACCTTGAAAACGTGATCCATAACTGTATGTCGCATTCGCTTTCAGTTTCATACTAAGGATGAAGTACGCCCGGTTTCTGGAAAGAAAATCAACTTTGCTAACAAATTGTCAAGCGCGAACGCTGTGATTGGTTGAATACAATATCAAAGGCCAATCGCATTACTTGATTTACCTACATTTAATGTGACACGTCAATTTTTGTGCCAGCAGAAACTGGGTTACCTTAGGCTGAGGCTACAGTAGGCAGCGATTTGCGATGCGACTGGAAGAGCGAAACGAGAAAAACTTGGTATGGCCATGGGGTACCAATTCGAACAAATTATAATTAGTCTTGAAAAAAAGATCATAGATGGCAGCATAGGTAACAATTATGAAATTAACAGTCACTAAAAAGCGATAAACGGAAGATTTTGGCTGAAGTAAGATTAGTAAAAATCAAAACTTCCTTCTTTAATGCTGATTTATCTATTGTAAGTCATAAATCTCGTATTTTCAACAAAAAAAGATAAAACCTTTTTGTTTAGGGCTCTTCGCAATAGATGGCGATTTACTCAATTTGTCATAACTGTAGTACATTTAGCCAGTCAATAGCCCGACTAGGGAGGTCCCATTTCTTTGTATGGGATTGGGTATCTGTACGTAGTATTATATTATCTGTGGTATGGCTACATTACAAGCGAAATTCCGGCGTATATTAGGCGATGACGTGGCTACAGTACACATGCTCCACAACAAAACAGCAAGAGCGATTCATGCGGCTTCACTATAAAAAGAGAAAACTAGCGATTTCGCTGAGAATTCGCTAGTTCATCGCATTTTAAGGATCGTAAAACATTCGCGGCGACTCCGTGCCAAGGTGGCTACATAGAGGGAGCTTACACAGGCGACACATTTCGACGCGCACGGCGCGCGAGGGCAGGTCGTTTAGTTCGCGGCATTCACACAGTCGATAGGTTGCTGTAGCTTTGTGTAAACGTAACGTGTATTATTTTCAATGGCTTTGTCAAAACCAAACCTTGTATTTTTGCTTGAAAGCTCTTACCTCAAGTACAAAATATTTTTGAAAAAGAGATTCTGTTGGATTCACAAAATTAATAAAGAGCGCAGTAAATATGCTCCATGTTTAGCCATCCATATTGCAGGACGTGCTTGTGTTTTGGATACAAACAACTCAACGTCCATCGTAGATTCATACATAAACCTCTTTAGAAGAGCGATCAAAACAAACTGATTTGAACGTGTCGCAGCGTCATGAGCGAGCGCCGAGTGCACAAGTATTGCCCCCGTCTCCCGCATCTCAGTCCGATGTCCGTAGCGTGATTATGTAGCCACTTGACAGCGGACCTACCCAAACAGTAACTTTGAACTTCTCGCAAAATAAATCGCTCAATGCATTTAAATTCGCTCAAATAATGTAGCCATTTAATATAACTGACGAGCATTTGTTTTTTACGTTCTGAAGTACAGTTGTAATGTAGCCGCTATCATAACAAACACTAAATTTGAATCGGTCGTTTTCTTAAAATGCGATCAAATCATCCATCGCGGTTTACTTTACGCATAATGTAGCCACACGCATAATTAGTAGCACTATTGAACTAGTCGTGCAAGTGAGAAATTTTCTAATAAATTCGCTTCAATTTCGCTGATATGTTGATGTAGCCGATGCCGTGATTACAGTAATATTGTTCCTATCGCATAAAGAAATCAAAGATCGCTAGTAATATTTGATGTACGGTGTAGCCATATACGTGAGCATTCATTTACTTGTTTTAATCGCTCATGTGTCGCGGGTCGTGTCGCGGCCTAATGTAGCCTCAGCCTTAGGGTCGGGCCACACCTGCCGAACGTTCCGCGGCGGAACGTTCGGTTGAATACGCTCCTAATGTTTTTCAAGTTACCTATGACACATCAGCCGAACGTTACGTCCATAGAAATATGACGCGACGGAGCGTTCCGCCGCGGAACGTTCGGCAGGTGTGGCGCTAGGCTTACATACGTAGGTAATTTCTGAGTCGTCAAACTAGGTAATTTCTGCATTTGGCAGGTAATATTTGCGTACTTATGTAGTTAAATATCAAAACCTAGTACCTAAGTATGTCCAGTCAGTGAAAAGTCGGAAATGAAAGAAATATATTTTTAGCTAAGAATACAGGATGTCTCAAACGTAGTGGTCCAAAGGCAAATGGGGTTAAGTGGAAGTGGCCACGCACGTAGCATTTAAAAATTTAAAAGTTGAGATATTCTCAACAGTTAAGAAAATTTCGAAAATTGAATTTCTCCCAGAAATAAATCCTGTACTTACCCTAATTACGTACTTAATACACGATCAATCAGCAGCCTAATTACGTAATGCACGATCAATAATAAATTGAAATGAATTGAAACAGATTGCTAGTCCATTGCTTAATAAGTTCGAAAAAAGTATCTGCTCCATATTTTTTTCGAACTAATGAAGCAATGGACAATTTGAAGCAACTTATGAACAATATCTTGCCTGGTGATTTGTGGGCTAAGGGTACGGTACCCTAATTACGTAATACACGATCAATCGGAATCTCCATCCATTGCTTCATATAAGTTCGTAAAAAAATCTGGTCGAAAACGTAAATAACGCAATGAATATTGTTGAACTGTCAAAATGAAACAGATTAGTTGGAATCGTTTACGAAAATGTGTTGCGTAATTAGATAGCTGGTTGTGGTGAACCGCCGATTTCAACATAACCTTTCGATGTACATAATAATAATTAAATATACTTTTTTTTTCGCAGAGCTGCGGGATCCATCCAAGTTACAGAAAATTCTTTTATTAACAAATTAAAGTCATCTGGAAGAAGTTTAGTTGTATTCTATGGATCCCAAACGGGTACTGGAGAGGAGTTTGCTGGTCGTCTGGCCAAAGAGGGCATACGATACAAGATGAAGGGCATGGTCGCTGATCCTGAAGAATGCGATATGGTAAAAATATTTTTTTGTACCTCTGTTACCTGTTGTTAGTTAGCTGATGTCGTTTTTCTTCAAATGTTAGTATCTATCTACCTCTAAATAATTGTCATGTCTTTTTTAGGAAGAACTCATGAAACTCCAAGACATACCGAATTCTTTAGCTGTGTTCTGTATGGCAACATATGGTGAAGGAGATCCCACAGATAATTCTATGGAGTTTTATGAATGGTTAAAAAATGGAGAACCCGATTTAACTGGTTTGAATTATGCTGTAAGTAAAGAATATTGTTTTAACTATATATATACTAAATAAAAAAGAACACAGGTAATTTTATCTCACAAGATAGGTGAGGAGATAGGTGAGAAAAACGATTTCCGCATAGAAAGTTCGTACTGTAGGTAAGTAAGTATATTATGTACCTACCCTAGGTAGGTATATAATAGGCTTTGGCTTGACACGTGTCTAGATTATACCGCGTGTCTAGATTATAGTGATACTAGCAGCCCGCCCGGCTTCGCACGGGTAGCACTAAGGGTCAATTCACACGTACCACAACCACACCACAGCCACAACGACGCCATGTGGTCGGGCGTATATTTTGTATTGAAAATGAATATTACACACACCACACACGTACCACATTTTGCCGTTGTTATCGACCACCTGTGTAATACGACCACATCGCAACCACAACGCGACGGCAACGCCACCACCGACGGCACATCGCCACGAATTGCATCCTCTACGAAAGCCGGAGTATAACTGCACATGACCACGTGGTTACCACATCGCAACGACAGCGACAACGCAACCACATCGACATTTTGTCGATAACACAACGCAACTGCAAAAGCCGCTGCGACACTATTCACACGTAACCACAGCTTGACCACATTTTGTCGCTGCGACGTGGTGTGGTTGTGGTACGTGTGAATTGACCCTTAGTACTTATCTACGGCGACCTACCTACCCTAACTACCTACCTACATACCTATCTACCTACACCTACGTACATACACCATACACCTAGGTAGGTAGGTACCTTCGAAGACCGATTACAGGGAATAATAGAACGTTATTAACTTTGTTTTAAGTTTTAGGTAGCTTAGGGACCTGCATACTTTTTTCGGAATCTATGGAACCTGTTTTTTCTCTGTAGTTGAAAATTTTAGTTTTACCACTAAAAACGTAAATTCCTGCTATCAATACTTTTTTGAGGAACTTGCAGGAATGTTAGGAAGTTTATTATTTTACGTATGAAACTAACATTCAAGAAGATACTGTCGCAAAGAAAAATCTAAAAAATACTCACTAAGTACAAAAAAATACATGAATTTTAAGCTCCACCACTGCACCGGTAGAAATATCAAAAATATTACAAAAAAAAAAAAAACTCGAAAACTACAAAATATCGCGGAACATACATGGGGTATTTTTGTCTCCTGGACATGAGGAATCAATTTTTTTCTTTATGACGTCTTTTTTGGTCCACCTTGTAATATGTATAGATCATAATTACCGTTGTCTCGTTTTGTTGAGATATTTTTCGACGCCATGTGAAGCGAAGTCAGAGGTCCATGGGCGGCTTTAAAACTTTGACACCAGTACCCTAATTACGAAATACACGATCAATCAGAATTTGAATCGTTTTGAAACAGATTGCTAATACACGATCAATCAGAATTTGAATCGTTTTGAAACAGATTGCTAATTCATTGCTTCAACAGTTCGAAAAAAAATCTGCTCAACAACTTAATTAACGCAATGAATATTGTTGAACTGTCAAAATGAAACAGATTAGCCGGAATCGTTTACGAAAATGTGTTGCGTAATTAGTTACTAACCACACGAAAAGAAGAAGGAAGAATTTGAGAAGTATGGAAGAAAAGACAAAAATCTGTCGATAGTCTGAGCATTATGCTAGTTAGACACACAGTGACTAGTCGACGCGATACGTGCTGCGACTCGCTGCGTGTGTAGTTAGCATTAACTGCGCGGATTAAAAGACGCGTACCCGAACCGTAATGAAATAGAAAAATATTTTTCTCTATGACCGAAGTCCGAATGTCATGCATGTCATTCATTCATTATTACTGTCATCGACCAAGACCATCATCGTGTTTAAAAAAATCAAAAGATGTCAAAGTCCGACTGTTTCATGTTCGTAAACATTGTAGGATTTCGAATAAATATCGTATAGAAAGGAAAAAGAAACTCTTCACAGTTTTTTAAAACTGTGTGTTTCTGTGATTTATATGTTTGTGAAATATCTAGATTTTCCGCGATAACCTAATTTTCAATGTTATCGTTGTGGTAAAACTGTATCAATTTACAGTTTTTTACAAAATGGGATACAGCAGCAATCTTGGTACAATCATTTTCGAGTTTATTCATATAAATTCATTTAAGTATATTTAAATTATTCGAAGATGTGCCCCACTTCTGTGAAGAAATGAGTTAAAAAATCGCAAGAGTTTATCGATATTTTAAAAAAAATACAAAGATTATCTTATTTGCAAGCACTGTAAAAAACAGAAAAGTATTTTCATGAAATTATAATTTTTTAATTATTATTATAATATTAACTATGAATGCTATAGTAAAGTTACCTCGTCTTTTCGGCTATAGAAGACTGTTAGGTTCAACAATGCGGAAATTGCGTTGTGTGGTGAGATACTTGATGTAATACATACTCTACGTAATTTATTATGTCATGATTTTAGAGTATTAATAAATTTTCAGGTGTTTGGGCTTGGCAACAAAACATATGAACATTACAATGCAGTTGCTATTTATCTAGACAAGCGTCTTGAAGATCTTGGCGCTACTCGAGTGTATGAACTTGGTCTTGGGGATGATGATGCAAAGTATGTATTACATTTGAGTGTATGTGCTTGCAATAATTGGACACACTTTTTATTGAAGAATAAAGAATACTATGCATATTTTACTCATTGTAAATTCTGAACTTTTAATACAGAAACATTTAAGTGAAATATGCATGTGTTGGGCATTATTCAAATCTACATTTGGCAATTTTTATTGGGCTTTTATGGGTTTACAAAAGTAACTCCTTATTAATAGAGTATTTATTTACATAATGTCTTCTTAGTGGTAGATATTTGGACCATTTTGACCATTGTCCAATAATATGGAGTATTCCATACCATACACAAACTAGTTCCAGTAATGGAACTAGTTTAATCATTATAAAGACTCATTGAATTGACAATAGTTATAACTGATTCCAGCATTGAAGATGACTTCATTACATGGAAAGATAAATTTTGGCCATCAGTGTGTGAGAAATTCAATATTGAGAGCACAGGAGAAGAAGAATTGATGCGTCAATTCCGACTTGTGTCACATGGTCCTGAGGACATACAGCCAAATAATGTGTTCACTGGTGAAATTGCAAGACTGCACTCTTTGCAAGTTCAAAGACCGTAAGTATCAGCAGAGAAATATTGATTAGAGCATAATTTTATTACTTTTTCGAGCAAAAACAGTAGATACAACTTAAATTTCTTTTTACAGGCCTTATGATGCTAAGAATCCATTCTTAGCACAAATTACAGTAAATAGAGAATTGCACAAGGGTGGAGATAGATCCTGTATTCATGTGGAACTGGATATTTCTGACTCAAAAATGAGATATGAAGCAGGTGAGTCAAAGTTGTCCATATCGTCAACTGATTGTGCGTATACCAATGCTGCAACGTGATTAAGTACTAGAGTAGTGACAAAGCACCATAGTTTGCCATAACATCCTATGAAACTATGTAAAAATACTCGTATAAGCCCTATTATATTATTATACTTATTTAAAATGTGCCACTGGAGGCCCCCTACTCTCTATCCACTTCTCTCTATTTAAAGGAAGAGTACAGCTCATCCCGCCATTAACCCATACTAAATCTGTACTAATAATATAACTGAAGAGTTGGATTTCGTTTGTTTGTTTGAACATGCTAATCTTTAGAACGAACAGTCCGATTTGATATACCAACTCTTGAGGAATATTAACATCACGCTACAACCCCTAGGACCCGAGCAAAAATAAAAAAGTCAAAAAGAACGAAAACGAAGTAAGTAATAGCGCGAGCGGGCGATATAGTGCGATGCGGAGGGTCGGGGCACAAAAAAATTTACGCGGTCGAAGTCGCGGGCAGTAGCTAGTAATTAAGAGGCCGTGCACGTAACCAACTGATTTTGATCAATTTTGTTAATTAGTAATTGTGAGAAAGGGAAAAGAATTGAGCTACGGGTGTGGTGTCGTAGGGAAACATCTCAAACCCTTGGTCAAATTCTAGTGCATGTTAGAAAAAAATTAACCGGCCGAGGGCGTGTCGGACCACACACAATGAAGGGTTTCGTAGTTGGGATGAATTTATCCCAAGTATTCATGGAAAATTACAAATATTCGCAACAAGTCTTCCGAAAAATTAGGCGAGACTGACGTTTGATCACTTTTTTACGAGAAGCTACTCTTGAATTTGAACATTTAAAAATATCTTCAACATAGTTGTAATATGGTCAACTTGCATGTGGCTGAACCACTTTTTCAACTTCGATACAAAATATAGCAGAAAAATAATGTTGAAAAAAACATATTTGTTTTGAAAACCCTGTCATTAATGTATTTTTTCCTATTATTTAGCAAATCATATCAAGTTTAAAAATCACACATTAGTCTTCAGCTATCCTTGAAATAAAATCAAAATTATATTTTATGATTATACAATACTAGCTTTGCCCGCGTGGATGTCGCAAAATATCCCACGGGAACGTACTACCGGGATAACATACCTATAGCCGAGGAAAAGGTCATTGACTCCTACCGCTGCGTCCGCGTTGCGCGTCAACGATAAATTATTTTGTTACGCGTAATTTTGAATCTGTGATATCTTTTAAACTGTTCATTTAAAAAGAGATTGACCAAGCGACTAAGGAACCTAGTATCGCTACGAAACATGCTGTGACTCAAAGATTTATGGTTTAATTTAGAGAATGATCTGAGGGCTTTCAAATGTAATTTACCATTTTATCATAAAATCTCGGCATTACACGGTAATTAGGTCTCAAAATCTAGGTTTAGTATCGAATCTCTTACTGACTTTTGGTCATTGTATGCTGGTAAATTCAAAATACGAATTTGACAAAATGACGTTTTAGTATTTTGAATGATCGTCAATTCCGACCTCAATTCCGACAGATAAAGGTTGATTTAGGGACTTTAGAAGTAAGTAAAAACTTGAGAATTGTCGACTTACCGGTGTTGGAGAAATCCAAAAAGCCAGAGTATTGTAGACATTTTCACTTAACTTAACTTCTCTCAATGACTGCCAACGTAAATACCGCAGAAGAATCGAACAGTTAATACACCGACGAACTGAGTCTCCCATAGTGAGCAACTTTCAAATGTAACGCAATTATAATGATTATTTATTGCTCAAGAAAATGAAATTAATCAAAAAATTCAAATATTCACAAAAACAAACAAATTAATGCACAATCGGTGGAAAGCAAGAAGTTAGTCACAGAGTAGAACCTGCGCATTCAAAAATTGGCGCCAATAATTAGCGCACGTACAGTCGCATAAACAGCGCAATGGATGTTTTTCTACCACATATTGGTTTCTGCCCGCAGATTCACCCGCACCCATTTTATTTTAATTGATATGGGTACTTGTTTACGCTTATGTAAATATACTATAATTGGGAATCAAACGAGCTTACCTGTTAAGCGAAGTCTTGATTCTAATTTTACTTCGCGGCGAACTGAAATATAATTAATTAAACACAGTAGTATTTCTATACGCATCGTATAACATCGCGTTATTTTAGAGATAAAATATTGTGAATATTTTAATTTTTTGAATTTTTATAGAATTCTCCTCTGCTGGCAACATCACTTACTGTCACTTATTTTAGAGATCCGTATGAGGAACTAGCTCTGTTTTCTGTACAGAGTAGTTCCGTATACTTACATTCACTAGGTTTTCCTGGAAGGATAAGTGAATTAGGTAGACTAATTATTGCAGCTTTGGGGCTGTTAGTGGTGGGTGGGTAATTATATTTCAGTTCGCCGCTCATAAAATTAGAATCAAGACTTCGCTTAACAGGTAAGCTCGTTTGATTCCCAATTTTACTTCGCGGCGAACTGAAATATAATTAATTAAACACAGTAGATGTTTAGAGTTGTCTGCAATAATTTAGTTAGTTAATAAATTACGGCATATTGTGATTTATTAAGTAATTTTGTTATTTTTAATAACGTTGCTTAATTTGGAATATTTAACTAATATTGTTCATCAGTAATGATGAGGCATAATCAACACAATGTCGATTGACGTTGTGTCTAACTCAATAGATGCCAGCTCTAAGTTTGTTCTGTATTCGGAACGGGTATATTATGATATTGAGTACTTTAGAAGTCTCCATGATATATGAATATGTCTCAGAATAGTAGTCTCAGATCTTCCTGTAAATAATTAAATTATTTGAGATGGTGTTGCGCTTAATGTGTGTGAGTTTGCAATATGCTCATAAACTCAATAATTTTCTTGAATTGCAATTGCGCATTAAGTCCCAACAGAAGACGAGCTTGAAGAATCTTGAAGATTAATTGTAAAAATTATTATTATAGTATAATAAAGAGTCTTCTCTTAATATCAAGTCTCTTAGTTATCAAGTGATCTGACTAAGGGATACCATGTCTGTGAAGTCCTTAGAAGTTAAGCTTAAGTAATATGGCATAAGCGGTGAGGTCTTTGGTTAACATTTGTGGAAACTTTTTATTTCAGTGCAAACTATGCCATAGCTTTAGTTATTAAGGTGTTTTGGAAACTAGATTTGCGAGCACGGAATAAGCTTTTAACTTGCTTGAAGTTTTGTGAGCGTCAATTAGTAAGGGCAATAGATTGTTCCCTGGATAGAAGAGAGATTTGAAAATTAAAAGTGAAAGAGTCTATTTCAAATGAATAAGGATTTTCCCTCAATTATATTACTTTCCATAAGAATTTCGCACATTCTGTTAGCAATCATTACTTGACTAGTTGAGAATCGAAAGCTTAGATTCATTTTAGAAGTATTTAAAGGGGAGCGGTAAAAAAGATGTGGAAGACCAAGAAAGAACTTCTTTTCCCTCAACATTGTAATATGTCCAAAATTGGAATTGTGTAATGTAATGAGTTACATTCTTTAGGTGAGGGAGTTGTATGATTAACCCTGTTATGATATGCACTTAGTGAGCAGATCGCAGGTTTTAAGGTAAAGCTATTTTGTAGGTGATTCATTCATAGTACCTGCATTTTGTATAGGTAGTACCCAAATCTTGTTCTAATCACAGTCTATTAATACCTACTTTGTTCTCACAATGCTGCTCTCCCCCCCTCTTATTTGTTTCCTTGATAACTTCACTTTAGTGTTGTAATTATCATTGAAATCTACTGCTAAATATTTAGGCTAGTAGTTGGTAATCAAATGTAGACAATTTGATTTTATAACCTTTGAATAAGATCACCCATCTCTGCCCAGCTCTTCGGGAGATACGGGCGTAATTTTATGTAATGCGACTAAGTTCACTAGTACTTACTTTAATTTTGTTTTAATACAGACATTTCAAGGTACATTTCAGGCCTAACAATTCGTTTTGTTGATTTTCCAGCTCAGACATTTAAATGTACTTATAGTAATGTTTATACATGTAGGTACTTATAAATGTATTTATATTTATGTTTTATCATTGTTTTCATATTTTGCCCAAATAAATAGTCAGCTTGAGTTGGAAGAAGACCTTGTTTTCCGTAAGTGTCACTCACTACTGGTAATTTTGTAGGTACAGAGGACTATAATTAGACTGTTGAAGTATGAAATTCCTAATATTGAAGGTATTGAGAGTAAGTATATTTATAATTAACCCTTTAGGTATTGATTATCTCGTAATGGTATCTTTTATATGGTCCAAGTGATAGGAGTACCTATAGGATGTAAATAAATCATATTATGATTTCATAAAGGTAAGTACTGTGGTATATAATACTTATCTATTTTAGTATGTTAAACTATAGTTGATTAGTGTACAAAATTTAAATAAAATTTCGTTTATAATATACATATAGTTACTACTGGGAAATTTCCCTTCAATATGGTATGGTGGAATTCTTACTGCTCTAGATGGGTTAGGTAGTCTCAACAGTTTTTGGTTCATAATGAAACTGAATTTAATATTTTGTTCGGGACTGAAATATATTTATCACATTAAGTTCTGTGATGATATTGAGAGGTTGAAGTATTGAATTTGATAGGTACCTATCAAATATTTTCTTGTCTATGTCCACAACCAGTAACGGAATCAAAGGAATTAACTGTTTTATCAGCATTTATTCCATATCAGTCTTGTTGAATTGTTATTTTGGAGTGTAAAATGTAAGTCGGGTTATTGTTGAGATCCACCCAATGATTGATATCATTGGATTCACCATGATAATAATTCGTTTATTTTACTGACATACTCCATTCCAACCAATTAGGTTAAATAAAACATAAAAATCATAAAATTTTCAATGGTGTGATTCCTGTTATTGACCTGGTAGTTGGATGTTTTATTTTGTTATTTACATAAGTAAATAAATGAGCTCTTATTGTGCTTGTTTTACTTTTTCTCAATAGAACTGTGAAGTTTCTCTATTATGATATTGTGGTATTTATTGATTAATTGTTATTGTTTGAAGCTATAAAATTGTGTAAGTACTAAAGTTTGTTATTGTATCAAATAGTTTATCAAATAGGATAAATTAAAGTTCATGTCAATTAGAGATGATGTTACTTTTGTTCTGGTTTTAATTTGGTGGTAGTGGGCATTGCCAGGTGGTTTTGTTGTATCAGCCAAGTCAGTTCATAATTTGTATTTGTCTTATAAATGTTCTTCATAAGCATAGGGTCAGTCATTGCTTTCCCCATGATATGGGTAATATAGTAACCAGTACAATTTGTTTTTAGAATATTGCAATCTCTTGGGTAACGGAATCTGAATAGGATGAATATGTATTATGTGGGAGCATGGTGTAGTACTTTGTATGGGTTTGTGCCATATCACTTCTATGTTTAAAATCGACAGTTGCCATAGGTATAGGTAGCATTTGTCGTCAGTCATTATTTTCAGATTCAGTATCATAGGATCAAGTTAACAAAGTATCTTGTAGGTACTTGTATTTGAATGAACGATTGTAAAAATAACAGTTTTGCTTTATTGTTTTAATTTACAAAATAGATATCATTTATTAATTTGTGTCAGGATAAGTAAGCCACCTAGTGCTAGATAAGTCACCGAGTATCTGGTACACCGTGATTTCTTTTAATTTGGTATATTAGTCTGTTAAAAATGACAACTAAACAGCAGTCATGAATAGTAGTATAATGGCATTTTTATGGCTGGTGTTTTATATCAGTGATGGGCATGTGCAACATTAGCTGATAAAAGGAAATGAGTCAAGGTGAAATGTGCTTCCATAATATCATTCTTGATTTGAAAGCTAGCTCACAATAGTATTGAGGTTTCATGCTATGAGCATCTCGTGCTAAGCCTGTGCACACCAAGCCGAATATGTACCAGCTAGTAACATAAAATCAATGTTGTTAAGAATAGCTCGTACTCATTGCTAACAATCCATATTCGCTATATGGAGTATAATGCTTTTGCAAGTTTATAACATAAGATCAATGTTGTTAAGAGTATCTCGTACTGCCAACAATCCAAATTTGATATTCGCTATATGGAGTATAATGCTTTTGCAAGTTTATAACATAAAATCAATGTTGTTAAGAGTATCTCGTACTGCTAACAATCCAAATTCCGTATTCACTATATGGAGTATGGTGCTTTAGCAAGTTTATAACATAAAATCAATGTTGTTAAGAGTATCTCGTACTGCTAACAATCCAAATTCCATGTTCGCTATATGGAGTATAATGCTTTTGCAAGTTTGTAACACATGGACAATGTGCCGGGTTAAGTAAAGCTGTCTCGCAGCCTCCATGCTCGTAAATTAAAGGCATATAGAACTACCTTTTCCAATTTCTTAACTAAGATAAAGAAATGTTTCTTACCTCTTATGACGAATACATACCAGCGTTAGCTATGTAGAATAACATCGTCAAGTGCATCACTTGCCACATTGGTAGTTTCTCATCCAGCTGGTAACGTGGAGTTAACGTTACCGAGAGTATCTCGTACTCACTGGAGAGTTAATGCTGACAATTGCATACCAGTTAGCTATGTACAGTTACATCACTAAGGGCATCACGTGCCACTCTGGCAGCTTCTCATCCAGCTAGCAACGTGGAGGTAACGTTACTAAGGACATCTCGTGTCGACTGGAGAGGTGCTATAACAAATTGAGTTAATGTCCACCATGGTGTTTGTAAAAACACTGTCAGTATCACGTACAAGGTGGTCAGTTAAAGTCAGGCATTCTCGCACATTAAAGTACATCGAATGTGGGTAAGGCAGGACCTCAGGACTAAGGGTGCTTCTGATTAGTTCCGATGTAGGTATTTATCGCCTTTCTTCGTTGATGGCCGTCGTGGTCGTCTCAGGTTTCTACTAACGATACACTTATTGCACTTTCTATCACATATCACAATAAGCACTCGTTATTTTGGTAAAGACTTCTGTAAACTTATTAAATATGAATAATTTGACGAGAGGAAACTTTTTCGTTGCGATGTCAAAGCGCGCGCGAAAGAAAAGTGAAAAGCAAGAAGTTAGTCACAGAGTAGAACCTGCGCATTCAAAAATTGGCGCCAATAATTAGCGCACGTACAGTCGCATAAACAGCGCAATGGATGTTTTTCTACCACATATTGGTTTCTGCCCGCAGATTCACCCGCACCCATTTTATTTTAATTGATATGGGTACTTGTTTACGCTTATGTAAATATACTATAATCCAGACCAGACCTTATCTTTATGCAAAATGTGTTCACGTTAGTTATTTCTTTAAGTGGTTAATTAAACCCGGATGGGTTTACAATATTTACTAGTCTATCGAGACAAGCAAAAAGTTAAAGTGAATCAGAATATTCTTATTCACTTTAACTTTCTTTTTTTGATTTTTATATATAGGTATATAGGTACCTACATTTATATTTGCCGTAAGTAAGTGTTGGGACAATTTCAGTCTTTACTTAAAAAATAATCTATGCGACATAGAAACATAACATAAGTTATTAAATTAAATCCAAATTGCAAAATAATAATGACATTCAAAACATAAAATGAAATCATTAAATTAATTATACAATAATAATAAACTATTATTAAAGACCTTCCGTTCGAGACTGTACTTAAAACTAAACGAATGGGACGTGCATACATGCTAGAAAGAGAAAACTCGCCGGACGCCAGCATATTTTGCTCAGGATGCGCGCGCATAGAATCTTATGGCGCGCGTTTGTTCTATTTTGAAAGAGTTTCTATTGATGAATGAAACAGGCAAAGGTATCTCAATACATTCTGCCTTTGTCATAACCATAAGGTACTTTTAACACCTACAGATTATTATTACAATGTTATAATAATAATTAGTTGTTATTAACTTTTGTTACTAATTATTGAACTATAATTTCAATAGTTCGATGCGTAAATAAATTATGTATTTTGCGTAAGTCAAGAAGGTTTTATTGTTTACATACTCTTTGAAGCCAATGACATGTGACATTACTTACGTGAAAAAAAAACTATGTATGGGTAAAATGGGAAATCGAAATAAAAACGAATACTTTTATGGTGTTTTTTTATCTGGAGAATTTAAGGATTCGCATTACCAGATAAAATTATTATAATTAAAAACAAGATTTATCAACATTATAAACTTAAGTCACAGCAGAGTAAATAGCGATACCAGGTTCGGTCAATGTCTTTTAAATGAACTGCAAAACAAAGAAATAATATGATGTCAAGGCATATTTTAATCTAAATTAAATGCCCAATTTAAATAACATATTTTATTGGATAAGGATTAATATTATAATACCCGTCATAATAGCTTCGGAATTAAAAATGAAATTTTTATCAAATTCTGAAAGGTAAAAATGGTTACTGTGGGTCATCCTTAGAACATAGGCATATGACGTCGCGGACTATTTTGTTGAACTTTTTAAGATCTTCAATAATGTAGAACATAAAACTGATGTATCTCTTACGTATTACGCGGCGCACCCGCGCACGCCAAAAAATCATGTCGACTGGAAAGTCGACTTGATTTTTTCCGATATCTTCAACAATAATCGTCATATTTCAGCCAATTTATACAAAACCTTTATGAATTATACACTAAAACCTTCCGCATGAATCAATCCGTATATTGGTGAAAACCGTTTGAAAATCCGTTCGGTAGTTTTTAAGTTTATCGCGTTCAGACAGACAGACAGACGCGGCGGGGACTTTGTTTTATAATATGTAAGAATAAGGATCTTCAGTAAGTCAATCAAAGGCGAAATAAACCATATTTACGAGAGCACAAAAGTGATGCAACTATTAATAAGTGCTGTGACAGGGGCCTTCACTGTGACAGCCTACTTCTTAAGCGAAATCCGAACTTACGGGCGCTTCGTTCTCCGTCTCAATTACGGTATGTCCGTAAGTGAGACGGAGTACGTAGCGCACGGCCGAAACTACAGATTTAGCTTACGGAGTAGACATACTTTTTTTTTTCGCGGTTTGCCGGCTTTCGTTGAAAGGCACGCAACCTGAACATAGTCACATAGACATATTATTTCCCCTGGTAGTACGTTCCCGTGGGATACTTTTCGACCTCCACGCACGCGTGTACACGGCAAAAGCTACTCATTTACTTGCACACAACATTCTGACAATAATATTTTATATTCACAGGTGACCACGTAGCAGTATACCCAATAAATGATTCCAATCTTGTGGATCGTCTGGGCCAGTTAACCGGAGCTAATCTTGATGACATATTCTCACTTATCAACACTGATCAAGAAAGCAGCAAGAAACATCCATTCCCATGCCCAACTTCCTACCGCACTGCTCTTTCACATTATGTGGAGATCACAGCATTACCTCGTACTCACATATTACGAGAGCTCGTTGAATATTGCTCAGATGAAGAAGTAAGCACATGAGCCAGATGATGTTTTTATGATTTTTATTATCAAAACTCAACTTACAAAAATAATAATTATACCTAATTTAACTTCTATTTCAGGATAAAAAGAAATTAATGCTCATGGCAACTAATTCACAAGAGGGCAAGGCTTTGTATCAGTCGTTCATTGCAGAGGCTTGTAGAAATATTGTACACATTTTAGAAGACCTACCATCTTGTAAACCTCCTCTGGACCATTTGTGTGAACTGTTACCGCGCCTGCAACCGAGATATTATTCAATTTCATCCAGTCCTAAGGTAACTAAACTGCTCTTCTTTAAATTCGCTACTTAAAAGTTTGTTTAAAAAATGATTAAATGATTTATTAATATTTTATTATTTCAGATGTATCCAGAGACAGTTCATATTACTGCAGTAGTTGTTCAATATAAAACTCCTACTGGTCGCGTGAATAAAGGTGTAACTACTACATGGCTAGCAGATAACAAACCTGAGCCCGGCAAGCCCCTCCCCCGTGTACCCGTGTATATAAGAAAGTCTCAATTTAGGTAAGTAAAAGCTGAAATTACTAGTGCTCAGCACACTGGAATTTGGCTTCATTTGCGGTCACCTATATTTTTTCCCTTCATCCTATAGATCCAGCGAAGAACTAAAACTTCTGGGACTCGTATTATGCATGCTCAGAATTAAAATCAGATGCGGAATCGATAGGAATACGGAGAAAACCGGAATTAAGTGAAAATGGAAAATAAATCGATATCTCTTTGTACATCGTAGATGCAATACCTAAACTTTGTATGGAGTTAGATATTGTATTGTTACTGTAATAAAACAATGATCTATGTAAATCATATTATTATTTTGAAATGTACAAATAAAAACAGTTTTTTGCTGACGTTAGCATAACTTTGAAACTAAACATTAAAAAAATCATGGTTCCTTCCCAGAAGTTTTAGTTATTTGCTGGATCTATTGGGTGAAGGGATAAAATATAGGTGACCGCAATTGAAGCAAAATTCAACAGTGTTCGCAGGTATCAATGTATGTATCAATAAAAAAATTGAGTTTATATAATTGAAATACTATAAGTATGTATTACTTTTTAGATTACCTCTGCAAACCCAAACGCCGGTAATAATGGTCGGCCCAGGTACGGGTTTGGCTCCATTCCGTGGTTTCTTACAAGAACGCGCTTATGCGCGTGCTAATGGCAAGGAAGTTGGAGACAGTATTCTGTACTTTGGATGCAGACATCGCGATCAAGACTTCATTTATCAGGAGGTGTGTTTCACTTTTATAAATCCTTCATTAACTTAGGCTCAATTCACACCGAGATGACAGCGGCCACGGCGAGCAGTTTCAGTTCCAAAATTATTTATGAAGAATACGTAGTAGCTTGAGAGGCTCGAAAGCTGCTTACTGCCTAGCTTATGGTGACTACTCGCAACCCATCTAACAGCCGGGTGCGTGACGCGCATCTGCTCGCGGCACCTCGGGCGGCAGCCTCCATCCTCTGATCTTTTATGAACCGGCCCAAGAAACATCCCGCGCAGCCACGTGTTGCCCGTGGTCGGCCACTTCCATCTCGATGGCAATTATTGATCCTTAGTGTATCATAAAGACATTAATAATAAACTACGCTTTGATAAAAATTTCAGGAACTCGAAAAATATCAGGAAAATGGTGATGTTAAATTGAACATTGCATTCTCTCGTGACCAAAAAGAAAAAGTTTACGTAACGCATTTGATAGAAAAGGACATGGACCTCCTATGGGACATCATTGGTAACCGTAATGGACATTTCTACATTTGCGGGTAATTATTTAAATCTACTACTTATGATTTTAATCAATTCCTATGTTATTAGTAGTCCATGTCACAAGTACCTTAATTATGGCTTTTTAAAATAAAATAATTTTTAGCATATTTTACTGTGTAGGTTTGATAAGTTTAAAATGCATCTCAAATTATGCCTGTGCTATGTTAGAAAGAAAACCCGCTTTTCAAAAGTTAGAAAATGCTGAAGAAAATGAATTAGGTGAAACATTAAAAATACTTTCAATAGTTTCAATTAAATTGTTTTCAAGAAGATTAGTCGTGTAGTTTTTGAGTTATTAGGTATTTTCAGGTGGAATTCAAACTTACCTTTTGCTATCGATAAAATCAATATTGTGCATGTCGAACAGTCAAATGTCACAGTGGCAACAACAGTCCCTCTTTGTGCGGCGTGCTGATAAAGCTGGGAACAAATTATCGGATGCGTCCATGGACGTTTACTTTTCCCTACAGTTCCCTACGATCACGTCAATTCACGTTCGAACTGACAGTAAACTTCCGCGGACGCGTCGGACGCGTCCGATAATTTGTTCCCAGCTTAAAGCAGCATCGTCACTATTACTATATATAATCTTTTACAGGGATTTTATGTTTTTGTCCTTTTCAGTGATGCAAAGAATATGGCTGTTGATGTAAGGAATCTTGTTTTAAAAGCCATCCAGGAAAAGGGCGGGCGCACGGAATCTGAAGCTGTGCAATTTATCAAGAAGCTCGAGTCTATGAAGAAATATTCTGCAGATGTATGGAGTTAAAGCACCCACAAGTTTATTAATAGGCGAATTTGTGAAACTGTAGACAATTTTTCAGTTATGAACTTATGCGTAATGGTGATTATTTTATGTAATTAATAATTTGTAAATTTTGTGACTCTGTTAGACACAAATGGTTAAGTTAATTGCTGTTTGCCGTGCTGTTATTATTAATATTGCAGCATGGGAGAAATAACATTTATTAGAAAAATGCCAGGTCTTAAGACAGTCTGTGCATAATATTTAAGGAAATACATATATTTTTTAGTCAAGCGCTATTAGGTAACTCTATTCCTGGAAGTTGTAGAATTATTATTCCACAAAAAAAATGTATAAGATATTCTAATTAAAGACGATCAGAGAAAATTTAAGAAAAACATTGTAAAATGAAAAATAAGTATTTGAAACACTTTAATTATAAAAAAACCATTAATAGGGTGGGTTTTACAATCGGAGTATTTTTTTATATTTTGACGGTTTTTCTATACAAAGACTGTCAAATGTCTATTATTTTTGAGTTTTATGATAACTGACGATAGAAAAGTCTACTCCAAATCCAGTAAGTATCAGTAGAAAGTACAAATGTGCATTATGTCATTGAGTTTGAATGCGACATTCACATCTAATCATCATTTCTCTATTATGAGACAAATACAACATTGACTACAAAAGTTTACTTAAATACAGAACAAAGTAGAACATTGTGACTTTTGGACATGTTTGTCCATGTTGTGAATATAAACTAATATAATAAATAATGTTATAAATATTTTCAGGGTCAGATTATAAAATTGGAGAAAATATTGTTATTGGAAACTTAACATCGCTCCATAAGTTTAATTGTTAATGTTTCGAACATCCTGCTCGTAATGATTTTAACTGTCCTACCTACCTTCATTATACGTATTCTAAAATGCTTGTGGAGGATCCGATTACTTACGAGTCTCTTAATTAAATACTAAAGCCTAATGTTTGTATAGTTCATAGTGGCCGTACAAATACCCCGGAGGCCATAAGAAAGTTGTTACATATTACATAGCGCACGCTGACGTGACGAGTAATTGAAGCTTGGTCGCTCAAACAGTGCTACCTACAAAATATTCTGTTACGTCTTATCACGATACGCACAATAGTAGGATAGCATTTTGGTTCATACTTTATGTTGTGACAGTTTACATTTCGACTGACGTAACAGTAACTATTTTACATTTTAACATCTTTCCTTTTCCCCCGAAGTTTAGGCAGAATGTACTATAGGTACGTATACCACTGCCGCAGCTTCTATTAAAACTGAATCGACCAGTTATGGAATTTGAAATCCTAATGATAAGGGCCAACAATTGAGTAGACACGAAAAGATTAGCAGGAATTAAAACCATGGAAAACGAGGGTTGGGAAATTCGAATTTTCATCAGTTATTCAGTTAAGTAGCATTTATGGTTATTAAAGTATTCTTACAAGAATTATTTACTTTTGTAAGTAGAAGGATCCTTTTAGACTAGCAGGTAGGTAGTGTTATTTCAGTTGAGAAATCCAAAACATTAGATTTTAACATAAATCTATGTATATGTTCACATTTTATCAGCTGTTGTGTAATTTTCAGATATTTAAATATTATTGTTGAAGTTTTTATAAATTGTGGAATGGGCAATTAGGTATAAGTAAGTAAATGATTAATTTTTATATAACATCTTGTAATAAATGCAGTTTTATAAGAAGTGTTAAGTTTATTACCCATAATTAGTGTAGCGACACACCTGCGGAACGTTCGGCGCCGACACTTCAGCGACTGAATTATCTATCGGTCGTAGTATTCGGTTGGCATGCATGACACACCAAACGCACCGAACGGTCGGCGGCGTTTACTTCAGCGCGTTAGGCTGCCTGTACACTGGAGCGGAGAGGAGCGGAGATGTGCCAATATTAACCAATAGAATCGCACCTCTGGAGCTGAGTTTAGATTCTATTGGTTAATATTGGCACATATCCGCTCCTCTCCTCTCCGCTCCAGTGGAGCAGGCAGCCTAAGCCTAGCGCCACACCTGCCGAACGTTCCGCGGCGGAACGTTCGGTTGATACGCTCCTAATGTTTTTCAAGTTACCTATGACACATCAGCCGAACGTTACGTCCATAGAAATATGACGCGACGGAGCGTTCTAGGGATGCCCGATCTTTTGCTTTGAATCGATCTTTTGGATCGTAATGGATCGTAACCTCGTGAATCGATCCACGATATGAATCGTATTGCATTGAATCGATCTCATTCGATCTCGGAAGATCGTATCGTGATTTTATGAAAATAATAAAAAGGCACAGTACGCAATACGCAATTACGCATGCAAAGTTTTTTATTTTTATTTAAACGTATTTTGTTAACCTTTTGACCGCCACAGTCGTGTATAGACGACAAACGAAAATGTGCCCAGTACGCCACGGTCGCGACTGCGTGACAGAATTTTATACGTAAATAAATGTCATAAAACAGCATTGTTTTGTTTATTTCCCTTGTTAATTATGTACCTTGACTCTTCTTAATTTATTTGAAGTGAACTGCTTTCGTTAGATTTCATTTTTAGTAACGTAAGAACACAAAAAAGAAAATCAGTCATAAAGTTCGAAAAATATAGTGCCCTCGACGCCACAGTCACCATACCAGGACACGTAGTGATGCAGGTAGCACTCAATATAACAAGAATATCGACCTCGACGGCAACCTACGTTATATTTAATTTACTCTGAATTCTGCACTAGTAAATAAATAAAACATTTCATACTGAACTTTTACGTTTGAGAAATCAAGAAAATTTTATAATACTGAACTATGCGCTTTATAAAAATCGAGTTTTAGTTGATTATCGATTAATTGTAATGACTGTAATGCCCATCTCTATCACACTGTTGTATTGTCTGTGCCGGGAACGCCACAGTCGTCTATGCTTGACAGTCCCATGACATCAACATCATACGCGGAACATTTTTTAATAGAGTAGTTCGTATATTATTAGTAAATATTATTAATAATAATGGACGACTATACTATGAGTAGTGAAGACTTTTTAAATATACTGCTACATACATATAGTTAAAAAAAATCTCTAAATTTTGTTAAATTATTATTATACGACTTGATTTCATTACCACAAAATAAGAAAAAGGGAAGGTAAGTGATACGATTATATTTGCTTTCATATCGTCAAAAAAGGAAGTTTATTGAGTTTGTTTTCATCATGACTCATAATGTAATATGTAGTATAATACTTTGATGGTGATCTGCTCGCACTTGCGCGGTTTTTTTAGTCAATGCCTCTAACTGACAAATAAACATCGGATGTATACAATGTCGCCCATGCGCATGTGACCGCCCGTAATTTTCTGAATATTCATGAAAAAATTTCGAAAATAAACTTCTAAAGGGGGGGTACATGTGCATGGGCGACATTGTATACATCCGATGTTTATTTGTCAGTTAGAGGCATTGACTAAAAAAACCGCGCAAGTGCGAGCAGATCACCATCAAAGTATTATACTACATACTACATTATGAGTCATGATGAAAACAAACTCAATAAACTTCCTTTTTTGACGATATGAAAGCAAATAAATAATCGTATCACTTACCTTCCCTTTTTCTTATTTTGTGGTAATGAAATCAAGTTATACCCCCTCTTAACTTTCTAGTTCTAATATAGACCTAATGGCTGCTATACACAGTGCCGGCGGCCGCACAAACCCGCAGAAAGAAACGCAAAGAAAATGAAGGCGCAAAAACCGGAGGCGCGTGCCGCGCGGCAAAAGTCATGCCGCCGGCACTGTGTGTAGGAGCCATTATGCGCGGCTGTTACTTTGAAAAAAAAACTCAAAATGGCGGAAGTTAATCCGGCCATAAAATTCATACGAAAAGATAAAAAATACGATTACAAAAAACCGATGATACATGTCTCATTTTATTTATTGCATTATCAAACAATAATATCGAAATCAAATTTCTCATATTTATAAAAGTTTTTCCACAATATGAAACAGAATATCAGTGAAAGGAAACTAACGAAAAATACAAAACTTTTAAAACAAAATACCTATTATTATTTCGATATTATTAATAAATATTGGTTGCGCACCTCTAGTGCAGAGGCGAGCAAAATATAAAAAGCCGTGCCAGCTACGCCACTGTCACCGTATGGTGACATGAAAGTACGTCAAGATTGAACATAGTGCTGTGATGGTATTGACTTAGTTTTATCGATTGTTGTTTTGAATTGTGGATTCAACGCCTAAACAGTGACACATATCATTATGATTTCTGTCATAAAGGACAAAGCGGGATGAAATAAAACTCCTGTATTATATTTTTCCGGTATAGACCTTTAATTAAAAACATACTCTAGGTTAAAAAATAAATAGTTAGTGCTTAATCGATATAATTTCGAACTCACTACTATTTTGTAGGTATTAAAGGATGAATTCATTGCTTGGCGCTGAGGGCACGCTTTTTCTTTTTTGACGTGGCGGTCAAAAGGTAATTCGTAGTATTTCCTTTTGTTTTAACATTCTGTTTACATAATTTGCACTGTCCACCGGTGTCAGATTTAATAAAAAACCTCCAAACGCTTGATTTTATTGGCGGAGCCATATTAAAACAGTATTTTAAAATAATATGTCACACTCACAAAATAGAACACTTCGTATCGTATCGTAGTAATATGTTCAATGAAATCAAAACAACTTAGAGAATGGTGTTCTCAGAACATCAACAGACACAGCGGAATAAAATAAACAAAATATTAACACATACCCTCATTTCATATTTCATACGCGGCGCAGTCCTAAGTAATTCGAAGCTAATTTCTATGAAGGAAGGTAGGTGTAATCTTACTTTGTTGTATTATTCTGTCCCCGCCAAAATGCTAGTGTTGGCAAAGATCATAAACATCATTATAGTTGTATCATTTTCGTTTTTTATTGATACGATTTTTTCATACGATCTGCCAGGCATACGATTCGATCTGAGCGGAGATCGCATCCTGTTGAATCGATTCAAAAAATCGACAGATCGCATTGCCGTGAATCGATCTTCTAGAAGATCGATTCAGATCGGGCATCCCTAGAGCGTTCCGCCGCGGAACATTAATCTGTGGCGAAACTGAAAGGGAGCGTTCCGAAACATATGAGTGCGAGACCGCTGGCGGTGGCGCTGCGAACGGGCAGATTTTTGACTGTTCAATTGCCGAAAAGTTCTCTAGAATTAATATATGTAATGTTTAGTATACATTAAATTGAAATACCTAAATAAGAGGGCGGCAAAATTGTCTACCGCCCCGGGCGGCCGGCACCCACGCTACGCCGCTGTCGCGTGATGTGACGCTTGCTCATGAAACGCGACGTAACTTTCGGCTGATGTGTCATTCATTTTAAGGAACTTGAAAAACAGTATGAGCGTATTCAACCGCACATTCAGCGCCGTACGTTCGGCAGGTGTGTCACGCACGACCCTTAGGAAAACGTAAAAATTATGACGCATTCTGTTATGCTCATGTGCTCATGGTTTGTGCGCCAGATCCACCTGGCGAGCACGTCCACCATAAGGGCTCGTACATACACGGCATCGCCGCCGCGCCGTTTCTGCTTTGCCTTATCACTTATAAAAGCGCTTGTATCTTTGCAAGCGGCCGGCGATTGAATAAAACAAACAGTTCAAAGAATACTAGCGGTGTGGTGGTGGCACGGCGGCGGCGCGACAACGTTGTACAGTCACGAGCAACAATACTTTCACTTAGCAACTTTCAAAAGTGATTTGCTCCTACTGTATTGATTGTTATTTTATGTTGTTACGAATAATATAGTATTTTGTTGCAATCCATATTTGAAGTAGGCCTTATCTCAATGTTGCAGTCAATATTCCACGAGAAAATCACTTTTGAATTTTGCTGAGTGGATACATATTGGTGCTCGTGACTGTACAGACGCCAGCACATCAACCTACTCCAATCTGTCAAAAACCATTATCTTTTCAGCTCCGGCACAAACCGCGGCCCGCGGTAGATAAAAGCGTCAACTATTCATCAGCCCCGGATCTAGGGGGGGGGGGGCAAACCGGGGCGCGTGCCCCGGGCGGCACCTTGTGTGCGTTACGATTGCTCCGCCAAGTTATCCAAACAAAAAAAAACTTCGCCCAAAAAATTGTCGGAATTTGTCAAAATCGAAGGGAACAAACCAAAAATTTGTCAAAGTAGAAATAAAGAAGATACAAGGGTTTTAAGTTGGCCGCGCGAACGTAACGTGGAGGATTGCGCGGCCATGGAGATCTCAGCAACTACTTGGGTTAGAGATCTATTTTTTTTTGTCAATTGAAGACTGAATTTGTCAAAAATTGTCGAAACAAGTATTATAAACTCTAGATCAAAATTTTACGAAATATTCGACTTGGAAGTTATGGCCGCGCAATCGGCCGGACACTCTGTTGGCCGAAGTAAAAAAGGAGTTACCGGAAATTTATGGTTTTTTGTGGCAGTGCTATAGGCACCCTTCCAAATTATTATTTAAAGACAACGTTTTAGAATCTGCAGTCGGATGCCAACAAGGTGATCCCCTCGGGCCAGTCATTTTCAGTTTAGCTATCCACCCCATAATACAACAACTAAATTCAAAATTTAATGTGTGGTATTTAGATGATGGGACTCTAGGAGGTGACGTAGACACTGTCCTAAAAGATTTCCAATTCCTAAAGCAACAGTTTCAATTCATCGGCCTTGACCTCAACTACTCAAAATGTGAAATTTACCCCTGTGACAATACCGACAGACAATCGACTTTCCAGAAATTCAATACAATAGCCCCAGATATCAAAGTTTTAGAAAAAAGTTCACTGCACCTCCTAGGTTCCCCAATTTTAGAAGACAGTTTTTCACCTTTCATTGATGGAAAAATTAAACATTTCAATGACATTTCGGATAGACTTTCTAAAATTAACTTGCATTCCGCATTCACCCTTATCAGATACTGCTGTTTCGGTCCAAATTTTATGTATTTTCTCCGTGCTTCCCCCTTGTGGAAGAAGCCACACCTTTTGGACAAAATCGATCAAATCATCCGAAGCAGTCTAACATCAATCATAAATGTGGCATTGGACGACCGCGCGTGGCTGCAAGCCACACTACCCATACGTTTTGGTGGGCTCGGCGTCCGCAAAATTTCCAGTGTAAGCTTACCGGCGTTCCTGTCCTCGGTCCACAGCACCGAAAAGTTAACCACAAGAATCTTAACCGCTTGTCAGGTTGACTCTGAAGTGCCGTGCTTGACTGATGCGATGAACGCCTGGAAAATGGCTTGCCCAGACACGGAGCAGCCCGAGAACCTGTCTTCCCAGAGACAGTGGGATGAGCCGCTCTGCAGGTTGGTACGGAACAATCTCATTAATACGTCCACCAACACTGCGGAGCGCGCCCGCCTATTGGCTGTGGGAGAATGGGAGTCGGGCCTCTGGCTTCAGGCGCTACCGTCACCCAACATAGGCACTATGCTGGGTGACACCACTTTCCGGCTCGCTACAAGTCTGCGTTTGGGCGCTCCTTGCGGGGCTCCGCATCGCTGTCAGTGCGGTGAAGCAGTCGACCGCCTCGGACACCACGGCCTTTCCTGCGGCAGGAGCGCTGGTCGTTTGGCACGGCACGCAAGCATTAATGACATTATCCGTCGGGCTCTTGTCACCGCCGGGGTGCCAGCTGTTTTAGAACCCAATGGCTTGGCACGCGACGATGGGAAGAGGCCAGACGGAATGACCATAATGCCTTGGAAGATGGGTAGGCCTTTGGTGTGGGATGCAACCTGTGTCGACACCCTCGCGCCATCCCATCTTCTCAGCACGGCGGGCTGTGCCGGGGCGGCTGCTTCTGGTGCAGAAAACCTCAAGCGGCGGAAATATAGCAACCTCATTGGTAGCTATATTTTTGAGCCGTTTGGGGTTGAAACACTGGGGCCGTGGGGTCCGAGTGCTCATCGAGTATTTCGGGACATCGCCAAGCGGCTGGTCGACTCCTCACGTGACCCGAGGGCTGGCCTATTCTTCGGCCAAAGAATCAGCATTGCCATACAACGTGGCAATGCTGCCAGCCTTTTGGGCACTTTTCCTGTTGACAGCGATGCGGACGAATTTTTTGATGCCCTATGACCGTTTCCCCCCCCCCCTTTTTATATACTTGTACATATTACTATTATTATTTTAATTCTGTTAGATTTTAAATCATGTAAATATCTATGGTCACTATTATTTGAATAAACACTTTTGTAGAATTTATTGCTTTTGTTAGTTTTGACAAATTAAGGCCTTTCTTCTTGTAACAGTTTTACCGTATGAAGTCTTCAGTTTTAAAGAAATATTCAACAATCAAGAAACAACAAGTGCACGATTGCGCGGCCATAACTTCCAAGTCGAATATTTCGTAAAATTTTGATCTAGAGTTTATAATTCTTGTTTCGACAATTTTTGACAAATTCAGTCTTCAATTGACAAAAAAAAATAGATCTCTAACCAAAGTAGTTGCTGAGATCTCCATGGCCGCGCAATCCTCTACGTTACGTTCGCGCGGCCAACTTAAAACCCTTGTATCTTCTTTATTTCTACTTTGACAAATTTTTGGTTTGTTCCCTTCGATTTTGACAAATTCCGACAATTTTTTGGGCGAAGTTTTTTTTTGTTTGGATAACTTGGCGGAGCAATCGTAACGCACACGGCACCTTTAGGGGGCGCCACACCCAGCGCACCGCAACTTTGCAACAAATGAGACGTGCAGCACTTATAATCCTTCTCTGCGGGTGGTGCACTGAGGAAATCATTGATTAGCGTAGGTTTAGGTCGTCAAACCGTCTGAGCGGGTTGTGAGCGGGCGCAGTTGTATTCTACCAGGAACTCGATAAGCGTTTCTGCGGAGTGTGGCCTATTTTTTAAGTTTTACGTTGCGTAGGGTTTTACGACGCGGGACGCCTGGCACCCCCCCGGGGGTGCCAGGCGTCCCGCGTCGACGCCTCGAAAAAATTCTAGATCCGGGGTTGCTATTGATACAGGCCTGTCGCGGTCAAATTAATCATGGCGTTGAAGAGGAAGATGATAGGGTTGCCATTGCTGCCACAGTAAGTAGCCAGTGCAACGCCCGATTGAGGAGCGCACTGGAGGATGCATTTCGAAGTTCATTACCAGTCGCCCCCGCGGGGATTGCCACCGGAGGCAAATGCGAATAAAAATTCCCAATCGCCACCGGCGGTGACTGGGAAGTCATTGTCGCCACTTAGCGCCGGCCCGAGGATTCCTGGCGCCCTAGGCGAAAGATTTAATAGGGAAAGTGAGTATTTACGCGACTAGGTTTTTCCATTTTTATACCAGATTTTTACTTGCAAGTACGCCGAGTCGCCGACTAATTGTCGGCCCAAAATACATGCAAGACTTCAAAGTATTTTACTCGGCTACTCACTCCGTTGACGCTCGACGCGATTGTGGTCCTTATTTATATTTAGTTAAGGGATCAATGTTCTATGCAAGCATTTTGTCGTCCAACAAGGCTTGAAACTTCATCAATAGTAGATTGTACAAGGGTCGAAAGGAATTGATGTATTTCACCCGTGCTAGACACTCTACTTTTCATTTCGAATATAAGGAAAGTATAAAATTTTACTATTTTCTTCTAAAATACTTATTGATAATAAACATGAGTAGTACATATTTAAAATTAACTGAGAAGTTAGAACAATTTGTGAATTTTTTAAAATTTGTAACGCGCCGCTTCACTGCCGCGCAGTGTTTTCACTAACGTTTTTGGTTTTTCCCCAGTTTCATAATGAATATTATCCCTAAAATTCCCTAAAAAAAAAAAAAAACTTTGGTTAAGGGAATTTTTCATTGTTGTAGCATTAAAAACCTACAAAACATTCATTATTAAATCGAGAAAGACGAAACAAACCAACTCTAGTTATAATGCGACTTATTTCCGATGTCATCTTCAACCACGGAAATAGTAAAATTAACAATAACATGGTAAACTAAAATTAGACGAATTATATTCATTACGAGTTTCAGGGAATCTCCTTTAATCAATCGGTGCTGCCAGAGTAAAGTAGTACATTGGGTGCTGCCTACTATAAACATTAGGGCTACCAACTCAAGTTCAATTTTTCCCTAAGATAAAGATTTCCCTAAATCCCTGTCAAAATATAATATCCCTAAACCATGCTTATTTATTTATTCGGACAACAAGGATCCATGATGTCATTAATACCTTAAAGCTAGTGTTAGTAGTAAATTATTTGAGTTTGTAATTGAAAGACATTTTGCACAGAAGATGACCAAGTAAGGTACAAAGGACCATGACCGATTTTGTATGGACCCCGTCCCCCCCCTCCAACAGCCATGTGATACATGCCAATATGTTTATAAGGATCCAGAAAAAGACTTACTGTCTTGTTCAATTGCAAAATCAATGGGATTTTTTTGTAATAACAAAAAACATTTTGGTTGGCTAACCTAACCTAACCTTACCCATCCTTACCTAACCTTTTTTTTTTTTTTTTTTCCTCGGGGTGGAAATCCTCATGGATGTCCTCCGCCCTGGGGTGGGCGAAGGGGTCTGTCAGACTCTTACTGACTAAAACCACCCCGGTGTTCCCTCGCACACTTGCGTCGGGGGGCTGCGGGAGCAAATTGCGACTTCCGCTGCCCCGGACTGGTGACGGCCCGCACTCTGCGGGCCCCGTCCCGTAGGGGGAGTGAGGTGTGCAAACTCCCCCCGTTACGTCTTAGAGTGGCGCACGTGGAACACTACGCGCCGCCATCTCGGGTCCCGTGTGATGGGGGGCGACGGATGTCCCCGAATCCGTCGTCCCTGGACCCATTTAGGGGGGCTGGAAGAGGGCGTTATCCGCCCTCCGCCGACGCCCGGTGCGCCTGCTGCGGGCCGGGTGAGTGGACGAGATCTCCCTCTCCCTTTCCGCAGCCTCCTTCTGCGAGATGACTGTCTCGCAGAAGGAAACCACCGCGTCCCACGACTCGGCACTCCCGACCATCGAACGAACGACGGCCGGCAGTGACAAGTCGGCTCCAACTTCTGAAACGAGGGCACGGCGCGGCTCCTCCCACGCGGCACACTCTGCCAATGTATGCCGCGCCGTGTCCTCCCGACAATGGACGCAGTGGTGACACCGAGCGTCCGGCTCCCTGTTTATGCGACACAGGTACTTCCCGAAGCAGCCATGCCCCGAGAGCACCTGCGTCACCCGAAACGACAGGGAGCCGTGCCTCCTCCCGAGCCAGTCGTCGAGCACCGGCCGGACCGCCTCGATGGTGACGAGGCCGGCGGTGGGGCGTGAAAGCCTTTCCCGCCATTCCGCCACCAGGACCTCGCGAAGCTGAGACCGACGCAGCTCCATGTGTCGCTGCATCGATCGCTCGCCCCGCGCTGTGGCTTCCTCGCGCCACCGATGAAGTGACGCGAGCACCTTCGCCTCCAGGTCCCAGGGCGGGGATCCGGCCAGTGCACAAGCCGCCTCGTAGGAGATCGTGCGATACCCCCTGATGACTCTGACGGCCATCGCTCTCTGCGGCTTACGCAATACAGCGATGCTACCGGCCGTCAGGTCAGCCGCCCAGATCGGGGCCCCGTAAAGGGCCATCGACCGCACGATCCCCACGTAGAGCCGCCTACAAGCGGCGCTCGGGCCCCCCAGATTGGGAAGCAGCGTTGACAGCGCCCCAGCAGCACCCAGCAACTTGGGCGCCAACCGTCGGAAGTGGGGCCCGAAGTCCCACCGGCTGTCGAGCACCAATCCTAGGTACTTCATGGTAGACTCGACAGCGATCCGAGTCCCCCCAACCACGATATGTGAGCCGGGTGGCGGCGCCCGCCGGGGGCCATGAAACACCATGGCCTCCGACTTACTAAGGGCCACCTCCAGGCCTAGGCGACGTATGCGGCTCACCACCTGTGAGACCGCAGCCGTCGCGCGCAACGCTGCCTCCCTGTGCGAGCTCCCCCGGGCAGTGACCAGCGTGTCATCCGCATAACACGTCAGGTCTACCCCCGGGCCGAGCTCGCCCCTCAGCACCCAGTCGTACCCGATGTTCCACAGGAGCGGGCCTACAACCGAACCCTGCGGAACACCGCACGACATGCGGCGCTGGTTTCCACCATCACGTCCCATGTAGGTGACACACCTCTCCGACAAATAAGCCCTAACGATGTGGCGGAGGTAGGGAGGCACCCCATGATACCGCAGTGCCTCCCGAATACAACTCCAGGGCAGGGTGTTGAAGGCGTTGGAGATGTCCAAGGACACCGCCAACATCACCCCGCCCCGGGACACCGCTTCCTCCGCCAGGACTCTAACCCGCGACACAGCGTGGATCGTAGAGCGCCCATGCCGAAACCCGAACTGGCTGTCGTCCAGGTCCGGCCCCTCTCTGCACAAGTGGCCGACGAGGCGGGCTGCGATTATCCGCTCGAACAGCTTGCCTACCTCGTCAAGCAGCACTATGGGCCGGTACGCGGATGGTGAGTCCGCAGGGCGCCCCGCCTTCCTGAGCAGGACCAGACGACCAGACTTCCACAGAGTGGGAAACTGGCCCTGCTCGAGGCACGCCGTGTAGAGTCCTCTCAGTTGGGGCTCAAGCTCCTTCAGAGCGAGGGCTAACACGCAGCCGTGGATCCCGTCGGGCCCCGGAGCCACGTTCTTGGCCCGGAGCCGCATCACGGCTGCCCTCATCTCTGCCTGTGTCACCTCTGGGACGCTGATGGCGTTCTCCTCCTCTGTAGGCTCTGCGGCTGTGGGCAAAACCATCGGCGGCGGAGTATGCTCCGCTGTTGCCGGGAAGAGGGCTGCGACCACCTCCTCCAGCAGCTCGGGTTGGAGACTCTCAGTAAGTGGGGGTGCCGCGGCTCGAAGTTTCCCTCGCACCGCGTGATAAGGGCGCCCCCACGGATCCCCATCTAGAGTCTCCAACATCTCCTCCCTGGCTCGCGTCCTCGACTCGCCGATGGCCAGCCACAGAGCCTCCTTAGCCGCGCGGTACACCTCATACAGCGCGGCTTCTTCGTCAGGATCCCGGCGACGTCTCCTCCGGTATCGGGTGTACGGGCGTCTAACCGCCACGCACGCGACGCGCAGCTGCGCGATCTCGGCGGTCCACCAGTACACCTGGCGCCTAGCGGACTGTGCGTGGACCCGGGGCATAGACGCGTCGGAAATTTGCGTCATCGCCCCGCGGAACCACAGCGCCTCCTGCTCGACGTCGACGGGTCCGTTCATTGCCGACTCCCGGACCCAGGCCTGGACGATGGCGGCCTCCTCGAGAAGCTCCCTGTCGATGCGCTTACGCGCCCAGCGCGGACCGTCCGTTCGCGGGGCCGGTGGACCGCGGCCGCCGGCGGTCTGGGCGGAGACGTCGAAGCGGATGTATCTGTGATCCGACAACGTCTCCACCTCCACGGCGACACGCCAGTCGCGGACACGGCTCGCGACAGCGGGGCTAGCGAACGAGACGTCTACTATAGACCCGCCCCGCTGCCGCACGCACGTGTGAACCGAGCCCCGGTTTAGAACGGTCAAGCCAGTCGTGACCGCCCACTCCTCCAGCACCTCGCCCCTAGCATCGGTCACAGGGGATCCCCACGCCACAGACTTGGCGTTGAGATCCCCCAGCAACAGCACCGGGCGAGGGTGTAGTCGGCCCACGACGGCACCCAACTCGACAAGGAACCTCTCGAAGTCGGCGAGACTCTTGTTGGGCGAAAAGTACGCCCCAACCGTGCCAATGCCGTCCGCGAGGGCGGCTACCCAGCCATGACCACGGGACGGGTTGACAAGAGCCCCGCCAATGATGGCCACCAAACCGTCCAAGTCTCCCACCCAGTTATCCCTGGGGAGGACAAAATACGGTTCGGCGACCACAGCCACGTGAATCGACCACTCTGCCACGGTAGACGGTAGGCCAACTTCATAGAAACGGACGGAGCGCGAGCTATACCTACGCGCCTCGATCGAGGTATGCGCTAGGTACGCAGACAGTCGCGTCTGTGCCGCAGTGACGAACGAACGGTGTGTTGTTTTTTTAACAATAACCGCGCGATTTTTACACTAAAAATAAATTCAAGTACATATTTAATATGACGAGTAGGATATATTGTTGCTGTTTTTGGTTGCATGAATTTGGCAATAACGCATCCAGAGATAACTTTTTTTAGATTACCTGGAAACTTTGAAAGGTATTATTATTAACAAACAACAACAACAAAATTATTTTATAGTCTTACTATAAAATAATTTTACTTACTGGTAGGTAGGTACATATTGTGTGTATTTTTAATGGATAAGTATTTCCTTTTATCTCCCGAAAAAAAGATGTCTGGATTAATAAATAAAGTGAATAGAGTAAAGGAAAGTGAAGTATTTTATTTATTTGTGTAGATAAAAAAAGTATATTTACAATCACAAAACTAAATGGAAACACAAAGTAGGCAAATGTAATTAAAATACTGGAGGCGGGCAGCCCTATCGCATGTTTACGTACCGCGCGGCTGTAGGCATTTATTTCTAAGATATGGCTTAGTTATTCTACCGTCTACCGTGACTCTGCCATGCTCTGGAGCAAGAGATCCTGAGCTCTAGCAGAGTGGTTGATATTGCCCTGGAGGAAATGGTAGAGCGCCATTATATGCAATCCATTTCCTCCGCACCATTCCTAGGCCGGGAGTCGGCCGAAGGGCAGCCAGGCTGCAGGGGGGGTAAAGAGCCCCCGGCCGCCTTGGCAGCCCCTCTCTTCCTCTTTTTCTTCTTCTTCGTGGCGGGCGCGCCACAGGCTTTTCCGCCCGCTCTGTGCTCGGCGGACCTCCCTGCAGCTGTACAGAGGCTGCAGTTTGGTGCTGCGGAGCACTGGGCCGCCTTGTGGCCGGCCTGACCACAGCGATAGCACTGGTCGCTGCGGTCTGTTTCGGCAGTGCACCGTGCCCTGACATGCCAAATGTCGTGGCAACGGTAGCAACGCAAGGCCATGGGTTGCAGCCGCTTCACCCTCGCTGCCACCCACCCCACCAATAGACGCCTAGCGTCAGCTAATTTATTCGCCGCTGCTACCGGGCACCGCACCCAGATCGTGCCGAGCCCGGAAGCATCGACGCGTATCTCACCCGTCCGGACGTCATCGGGCGGACATCCACTGGAACGGGCAACGGCCGCCACGACGTCAGCCGGAGTCGTCGAGTCGTCCAGCCCGTTGATTCGCAGTTCAGCGGTCTTCATCGGCCTGGACACCCGAACGTCCTCCGGGTTGAGGACTTCCCTCAGCTTGGTGGCCAGGACGTCCGCCCTTTCGCCGCTAGAGGCACCCGGCACCTCAAGCAGTCGCGCCCCCGTAACCGCATTCCTCAATCTGAGGCCGGACGGTATACCAAGGTCGGAGAACGGGACTTTGGCTTTTGCCTCCGCAAGGACCGCCTTATAGGAGACGCCCCTTTCGACGGCTCCGGGCTGCAGAGTGATTACTACAGCCGCGGAGCGTGGGGCTCTGATCCTAGGCGGCCCCTGAGCCTTCTTGGGTGCTGGCGCCGGTGCTCCAGTGGGTACCGGTGGTGCCGGCACCGTCTTCTTCTTACGGCGGCCCTTCTTGACGACCGTCGTCCAGGCCTCTGTGGTGGACCCGGGTGCGGTCACTGAGGGCTTTTTGCCGGCAATGGTTGGTGTACCCGACATAGCGAGCTCCTCCTTCCTCCTCCTGTCCGCAGCGAGTGGCGGCCGGAGAGTCTCTGCTGGGAGGAGCCTCGACTCCAGGCTCAGCATACCCCCACACTGCAGCATGCAGATGCGAACGATCTTCTCGATCTCCGCATCCGCAGGTGCGGGGGTAGGGACCGACGACGGGGCCGACGACGCGGCCGGCGGTGTCTGGGCAGTGACGGAAGCGGAACCGGTGGCCGCAGGACGCACCTGTTGCCATTCCGCCCTCTGCGCGGCGAGCTCCCGCTTGAGGTCCTCGAGGTCAGATCTGAGACGGCTATTCTCCTCCCACAACTTCGCCGTCTCGTCTGAGCTTGTGCGACTAAGGAGGACCCCAACTGCCTCCTTAATGCCGTCAGCCGCCTCCTTCAGAGCGCGCGTGAACGTGCCCTTCAGGCTGCCAGATTTTGTGGCAACCTTCAGAACGACGTCTACGCCGTCCAAAACTTGACGACTGAGCGCCACCGCCGACAGGCTCTCTCCGGCAGCCGCCTGAGCAGAGCGTTGCTGTCGGGCCCGTCGGGCCATCTCGCTGACCTCGTCAGCCGCCACCGCCTTCCGCTGCGCCCGCTTTGCGGCGTTCGCCTCCGCTCTATTGGCTTCCAGTAGGGAGATAGTGGAGCCATCCCCAAGTTCTGCCACCGTGGGCTCGAGGACCACCTCCTTGGACCCCGAGTCACTCCCTCCGCTGGGTACTGGCGTGTCAGGGCGCTTAAGAAAGCGCCCCCGAAAGTCACGCGACGTCGCAGACCTTCCAGCAGCTGCACGACCTCGCCCTCTCTTGCTTTTCAGCACTTTAGGCGCCGGAAGATTCTCCTCGCTAGAAGAGGACTCCGCGTGCTCCTCGTCCTCTTTGCGTGCGTGCGTTCTCCAAAATTTGGAAGCACGCTCAACTCCCTCCCCTTTCGTCCGCGAGCGCTTTGAGCTTACGCTCGCCATGCTTGCCACACTAATCCTATCAGATGTGGTGTCAGAGTCTGGCACCACACCCACACCCATCTGCTCGACCAACACGATCGGCAATTTATTTTGTTTATTTTTGTTGTCATTTTCATCCTTACCTAACCTAACCTTTTTTTTTTTTTTTTTTTTTTTTTTTTTTTTTTTTTTTTCTCGGGGTGGAAATCCTCATGGATGTCCTCCGCCCTGGGGTGGGCGAAGGGGTCTGTCAGACTCTTACTGACTAAAACCACCCCGGTGTTCCCTCGCACACTTGCGTCGGGGGGCTGCGGGAGCAAATTGCGACTTCCGCTGCCCCGGACTGGTGACGGCCCGCACTCTGCGGGCCCCGTCCCGTAGGGGGAGTGAGGTGTGCAAACTCCCCCCGTTACGTCTTAGAGTGGCGCGCGTGGAACACTACGCGCCGCCATCTCGGGTCCTGTCATCCTGTGTGATGGGGGGCGACGGATGTCCCCGAATCCGTCGCCCCTGGACCCATTTAGGGGGGCTGGAAGAGGGCGTTATCCGCCCTCCGCCGACGCCCGGTGCGCCTGCTGCGGGCCGGGTGAGTGGACGAGATCTCCCTCTCCCTTTCCGCAGCCTCCTTCTGCGAGATGACTGTCTCGCAGAAGGAAACCACCGCGTCCCACGACTCGGCACTCCCGACCATCGAACGAACGACGGCCGGTAGTGACAAGTCGGCTCCAACTTCTGAAACGAGGGCACGGCGCGGCTCCTCCCACGCGGCACACTCTGCCAATGTATGCCGCACCGTGTCCTCCCGACAATGGACGCAGTGGTGACACCGAGCGTCCGGCTCCCTGTTTATGCGACACAGGTACTTCCCGAAGCAGCCATGCCCCGAGAGCACCTGCGTCACCCGAAACGACAGGGAGCCGTGCCTCCTCCCGAGCACCTAACCTAACCTAACATAACCTTTTTTTTTTTTTTTTCTCGGGGTGGAAATCCTCATGGATGTCCTCCGCCCTGGGGTGGGCGAAGGGGTCTGTCAGACTCTTACTGACTAAAACCACCCCGGTGTTCCCTCGCACACTTGCGTCGGGGGGCTGCGGGAGCAAATTGCGACTTCCGCTGCCCCGGACTGGTGACGGCCCGCACTCTGCGGGCCCCGTCCCGTAGGGGGAGTGAGGTGTGCAAACTCCCCCCGTTACGTCTTAGAGTGGCGCGCGTGGAACACTACGCGCCGCCATCTCGGGTCCCGTGTGATGGGGGGCGACGGATGTCCCCGAATCCGTCGCCCCTGGACCCATTTAGGGGGGCTGGAAGAGGGCGTTATCCGCCCTCCGCCGACGCCCGGTGCGCCTGCTGCGGGCCGGGTGAGTGGACGAGATCTCCCTCTCCCTTTCCGAACCTAACATAACCTAACCTAACCTAACCTAACAGTGATAAACTGATCTTGAATTTTGAAGGTCACATGGCAATCCTGAATGATGAACAGCATTTGTGTATTCTTGTGATTGGGTAATTGTACAAAAGATTAAAAGAAAAAAGTGGGTTATGTTAGGCTAACCTAACCTAACCTAAGAATTGACGAGAACATCCGTCAGGCCATAGAGTGAAACAGCTCACAGACGATACTAGCCATTATTTAGCAGTAAAAATTGTGATTAAAAATCAAAGATATGGTTTACAACATGTTATTTTGTGCCAAAAATAATAACATTAAAACATGATTTTTCTGGGATATCCCATATTTTTGACAGATGTCGTCATAGTAAAAATTGATCACCTTACCAAGATGGTTGGACTGAGATACATTTTAAATCTGTTGGTCGGTGTAAGGTTTGGGGGGACGTTTTGACAATTGATGTTCCACAGAAGTGGGCCCAGGACCGAGCACTGTGGAATACCGCACGACATAATATATCGTGCCAACACCCGCCGTCACGTCCCCTGTAGGTGACACGCCTTTTCGCCAAAACCTAACCTAACCTAAGCTAACCTAACCTTTTTTTTTTTTTTTTTTTTTCTCGGGGTGGAAATCCTCATGGATGTCCTCCGCCCTGGGGTGGGCGAAGGGGTCTGTCAGACTCTTACTGACTAAAACCACCCCGGTGTTCCCTCGCACACTTGCGTCGGGGGGCTGCGGGAGCAAATTGCGACTTCCGCTGCCCCGGACTGGTGACGGCCCGCACTCTGCGGGCCCCGTCCCGTAGGGGGAGTGAGGTGTGCAAACTCCCCCCGTTACGTCTTAGAGTGGCGCGCGTGGAACACTACGCGCCGCCATCTCGGGTCCTGTGTGATGGGGGGCGACGGATGTCCCCGAATCCGTCGCCCCTGGACCCATTTAGGGGGGCTGGAAGAGGGCGTTATCCGCCCTCCGCCGACGCCCGGTGCGCCTGCTGCGGGCCGGGTGAGTGGACGAGATCTCCCTCTCCCTTTCCGCAGCCTCCTTCTGCGAGATGACTGTCTCGCAGAAGGAAACCACCGCGTCCCACGACTCGGCACTCCCGACCATCGAACGAACGACGGCCGGCAGTGACAAGTCGGCTCCAACTTCTGAAACGAGGGCACGGCGCGGCTCCTCCCACGCGGCACACTCTGCCAATGTATGCCGCGCCGTGTCCTCCCGACAATGGACGCAGTGGTGACACCGAGCGTCCGGCTCCCTGTTTATGCGACACAGGTACTTCCCGAAGCAGCCATGCCCCGAGAGCACCTGCGTCACCCGAAACGACAGGGAGCCGTGCCTCCTCCCGAGCCAGTCGTCGAGCACCGGCCGGACCGCCTCGATGGTGACGAGGCCGGCGGTGGGGCGTGAAAGCCTTTCCCGCCATTCCGCCACCAGGACCTCGCGAAGCTGAGACCGACGCAGCTCCATGTGTCGCTGCATCGGTCGCTCGCCCCGCGCTGTGGCTTCCTCGCGCCACCGATGAAGTGACGCGAGCACCTTCGCCTCCAGGTCCCAGGGCGGGGATCCGGCCAGTGCACAAGCCGCCTCGTAGGAGATCGTGCGATACCCCCTGATGACTCTGACGGCCATCGCTCTCTGCGGCTTACGCAATACAGCGATGCTACCGGCCGTCAGGTCCGCCGCCCAGATCGGGGCCCCGTAAAGGGCCATCGACCGCACGATCCCCACGTACAGCCGCCTACAAACGGCGCTCGGGCCCCCCAGATTGGGAAGCAGCGTTGACAGCGCCCCAGCAGCGCCCAGCAACTTGGGCGCCAATCGTCGGAAGTGGGGCCCGAAGTCCCACCGGCTGTCGAGCACCAATCCTAAGTACTTCATGGTAGACTCGACAGCGATCCGAGTCCCCCCGACCACGATATGTGAGCCGGGTCGCGGCGCCCGCCGGGGGCCATGAAATACCATGGCCTCCGACTTACTAAGGGCCACCTCCAGGCCTAGGCGACGTATGCGGCTCACTACCTGTGAGACCGCAGCCGTCGCGCGCAACGCTGCCTCCCTGTGCGATCTCCCCCGGGCAGTGACCAGCGTGTCATCCGCATAACACGTCAGGTCTACCCCCGGGCCGAGCTCGCCCCTCAGCACCCAGTCGTACCCGATGTTCCACAGGAGCGGGCCTACAACCGAGCCCTGCGGAACACCGCACGACATGCGGCGCTGGTTTCCACCATCACGCCCCATGTAGGTGACACACCTCTCCGACAGATAAGCCCCAATGATGTGGCGGAGGTAGGGAGGCACCCCATGATAGCGCAGTGCCTCCCGAATACAACTCCAGGGCAGGGTGTTGAAGGCGTTGGAGATGTCCAAGGACACTGCCAACATCACCCCGCCCCGGGACACCGCTTCCTCCGCCAGGACTCTAACCCGCGACACAGCGTGGATCGTGGAGCGCCCATGCCGAAACCCGAACTGACTGTCGTCCAGGTCCGGCCCCTCTCTGCACAAGTGGCCGACGAGGCGGGCTGCGATTATACGCTCAAACAACTTTCCCACCTCGTCAAGCAGTACTATGGGCCGGTACGCGGATGGTGAGTCCGCAGGGCGCCCCGCCTTCCTGAGCAGGACCAGACGACCAGACTTCCACAGAGTGGGAAACTGGCCCCGCTCAAGGCACGCCGTGTAGAGTCCTCTTAGTTGGGGCTCAAGCTCCTTCAGAGCGAGGGCCAACACGCAGCCGTGGATCCCGTCGGGCCCCGGAGCCACGTTCTTGGCCCGGAGCCGCATCACGGCTGCCCTCATCTCTGCCTGTGTCACCTCTGGGACGCTGATGGCGTTCTCCTCCTCTGTAGACTCTGCGGCTGTGGGCAAAACCATCGGCGGCGGAGTATGCTCCGCTGTTGCCGGGAAGAGGGCTGCGACCACCTCCTCCAGCAGCTCGGGTTGAAGACTCTCAGTAAGTGGGGGCGCCGCGGCTCGAAGTTTCCCTCGGACCGCGCGATAAGGGCGCCCCCACGGATCCCCATCTAGAGTCTCCAACATCTCCTCCCTGGCTCGCGTCCTCGACTCGCCGATGGCCAGCCACAGAGCCTCCTTAGCCGCGCGGTACACCTCATACAGCGCGGCTTCTTCGTCAGGATCCCGGCGACGTCTCCTCCGGTATCGGGTGTACGAGCGTCTAACCGCCACGCACGCGACGCGCAGCTGCGCGATCTCGGCGGTCCACCAGTACACCTGGCGCCTAGCGGACTGTGCGTGGACCCGGGGCATGGACGCGTCGCAAATTTGCGTCATCGCCCCGCGGAACCACAGCGCCTCCTGCTCGACGTCGACGGGTCCGTTCATTGCCGACTCCCGGACCCAGGCCTGGATAATAGCGGCCTCCTCGAGAAGCTCCCTGTCGATGCGCTTACGCGCCCAGCGCGGACCGTCCGTTCGCGGGGCCGGTGGACCGCGGCCGCCGGTGGTCTGGGCGGAGACGTCGAAGCGGATGTATCGGTGATCCGACAACGTCTCCACCTCCACGGCGACACGCCAGTCGCGGACACGGCTCGCGACAGCGGGGCTGGCGAACGAGACGTCCACTATAGACCCGCCCCGCTGCCGCACGCACGTGTGAACCGAGCCCCGGTTTAGAACGGTCAAGCCAGTCGTGACCGCCCACTCCTCCAGCACCTCGCCCCTAGCATCGGTCACAGGGGATCCCCACGCCACAGACTTGGCGTTGAGATCCCCCAGCAACAGCACCGGGCGAGGGTGTAGTCGGCCCACGACGGCGCCCAACTCGACAAGGAACCTCTCGAAGTCGGCGAGACTCTTGTTGGGCGAAAAGTACGCCCCAACCGTGCCAATGCCGTCCGCGAGGGCGGCTACCCAGCCATGACCTCGGGACGGGTTGACAAGAGCCCCGCCAATGATGGCCACCAAACCATCCAAGTCTCCCACCCAGTTATCCCTGGGGGGGACAAAATACGGTTCGGCGACCACAGCCACGTGGATCGACCACTCTGCCATACTCTGGAGCAAGAGATCCTGAGCTCTAGCAGAGTGGTTGATATTCGCCTGGAGGAAATGGAATTGTGCCATCACTGGCATTCCATTACCTCGGCATCACCTCCTTCCCTGGGTCGGGAGTCGACCGGCTGGGTGCTAGTCTGTAAGGGGGGTGCAGTTCCCCCGACAGCCTTAGTCCATCTTTGGCTGCGCTTTTTGGGTGCGCCACAAGCTTTCCCACCTATTTTGTGCCCAGCGGACTTCCCTGCAGCTGCACAAAGACTGCAATTTGGTTCCGCCGAGCACTGGGCCGCCTTATGGCCAGGCTGACTGCAGCGATAGCAGAGCCCACTGCGGTCTATATCAGCAGTGCATTGTGCTTTGACATGCCCTTTTTCCATGCAACGGTAGCACTGCATGACCCTAGGTGGCAGGAGCTTTGCGCCCGCTGACACCCATCCTACCAGTAGGCGTCTCCCATCGGTGACCCGTTTCGCTGCCGCTACTGGGCAACGCACCCAAATCGTACCCAGCCCGTCAGCGCCAAAGCTGATATCACCCGCCTTTACATTTTCAGGCGGGCACCCGCCGCTTTGGGCTATGGCTGCCACTACCTCCTCTGAAGTAACCGAATCGTCCAGCCCACTAACGCGCAATTCAGCCGTTTTAATGGGCCTTGCCACCCGGGCTACCTCCGGATCGAGCACCTCCCGCAGCTTGGCGGCAAGAGCGTCTGCCCTTTCGTCACTACCGATGCCCGAAAGTTCATACATTTTGGCACCCGTGGCTGCCGTTTTAAATCGGAAGCCAGCCGGAGTGCCAAAATCGCCGAAAGACAGCTTCTTTCTTGCCGCCGCCAGAACTTCCGCATATTTTACGCCCCTTTTTTCAGCTTCGGGCTGTAGTGTGACCACAACAGCCGCAGAGCGAGGGACGTGGATCTTGGGCGTTTTCTGGCCATCCTTGGCGGCCCGTCCTGTCAATCCCGGCGCTGTCTTGCCCTTGGCACGCTTCCTTCTTCTCTTTTTGCGGCCGACGACCGTCGTCCATGCGTTGGAACCGGCCAACGGTGTCGCGGCAGGTTGCATCTCCACGGACTTTTGGGTCTTAGAGGGCTTTTTAGCCTCCTCCACTCGCTTTTTGGCCACCCCCGCAGGCTTCTTGTTCCCAGGCGCGGCTGTCGGCGGCGCAGCCGGTGGCGCAGCTGGCGGCGCAGCCGCCCGGGAGGCGGGTATGGACGAACCCTCCGCGGGCTTTTTGTTCCTCTTCCCGGACCAGCTCGACTCAGCCGCCGCGCTTGTTGCCGGTTGTCCTTCATTCCTCCGCTTGTCCGCAGCGAGCGGTGGGCGGAGATTTGGAGCCGGTGGGAGCCTCGCCTTCATCTCCTCCAGTTGGGCACTCACCATCTTCCCACACTGCATCATGCAGATGCGCGCGATCTTTTCGATCTCCGCATCCGCAATTGCAGGTGTCGAAGAAGGGACCAGCGTCGACAGCGTCACGATAGAGGAGGAGCCGGCTGCCGCAGGAGCTGCACTCTGGGCGGCAACCTGCCGCTTGAGGTCCTCCAGCTCGGATCGGAGACGGCCATTCTCCTCCCATAACTTCGCTGTTTCCTCCGTGCTAGTGCGATTAAGGAGGACCTCAACCGCCTCCCTAATACCGTCCGCCGCCTCTTTAAGAGCACGCGTGAAAGTGCCCTTCAGATTGCCCGACTTAGTGGCAACCTTCAGGACGATATCCACACCATCCAAAACTTGGCGACTAAGCGCCACCGCCGTTACGCTCTCGTCGTCAGCCATGCGAGCAGAGCGCCGCTCTCGGGCCTGTCGGGCCAACTCGCTGACTTCGTCAGCCGCGACAGTCTTTTGCTGCGACCTCTTTGCAGCATTGGCCTCCGCTCTATTGGATCCCAGCAGGGAGATAGTGGAGCCTCCCCCAAGGTCCGCCACCGTGGGCTCAAAGACCACTCGCTGGGACCCCGAGTCACTTCCTCCGCTGGGTATCGGCGTGTCGGGGCGTTTAAGAAACCGCCCCCGAAAGTCACGCGACGTCGCAGACCCTGCACCAGTTGCGCGACCTCGCCCTCTCTTGTTCTTAGGCACTTTTGGTGCCGGAAGGTTCTCTTCGCTAGAAGATAACCCCGCGTGCTCCTCTACCTCCTTGCGCGCGTGCGTCCTCCAAAATTTGGAAGCACGCTCAACCCCCTTCCCTTTCGTCCGCGAGCGCTTTGAGCTTACGCTCGCCGCACTCATCCTGTCAGATGTGGTATCAGAATCTGACACCACACCCACACCCATTTGCTCGACCAACACGATCGGCAATTCTTTTATTGTTTTTTGTGTATTTTTTTCTTCCATAATGAATCCCACGAGTAGATATAGGTACTACATGTCCACCGGGCAGAGCCTAGATACCCGGTAAGCCTACATACTACAGAGTGCGGCAGGTGCTCTGTAGGGGAAGCGCTCGCGACTGGACTCCCTCCAGCCATTCATCCTCTCACCGCGCTTCAAAGCTTAGGATTGGGTGGTTTTTTATCTTAGAGGTAGCCTTCCTCTGGGCCAGGCAGTTAAGCCAAGCCCCCGGCAGCGGCATTAGACATGCCTCCGTTCGCTGTCCGGCCAAACCGACTCAGCGAACCCACCGAAAGTTCTCTCGTTGAAGACTACTCCTCAACGAGAGAAACACGCGCCGCTTTGGTGCGCCTGCACCGCAGTGGCATGGTCACGTCATCTGTCGATCGACTATCGTCGATCGATCAGGAGCGACCCCGTCCCGGTATCTCTCTTAGTCTGGTCTCTCACTTGGGCCTTTCCGGCATGAGTAACTCTACCGGCAGAGCCCCAAGATCATTGAGACGCACAAGCCCCACCACGACGACAACGTGGAGACACATTCGGTGGGGAAGCTAACCTAACCTAGGTTAGGTTAGTGACAGTACAGTACAGTGATCAACTTACTGATCTTGGATTTTCAAGGTAGCTACATGGAACTACTCAAAGATGAACAGCATCACCGTATCCTTGTGATTGCGTAATTGTACAAAATATTAAAGAAAACAGCAGGTTAGGTTAGGCTAACCTAACCTAACCTAACAATTGACGAGAACATCCGTCAGGCCATAGAGTGAAACAGCTCACAGACGATACCAGCCATTATTTAGCAGTAAAAATAGTGATTAAAAATCAAAGATATGGTTTACAACATGTTATTTTGTGCCAAAAATAATAACATTAAAACATGATTTTTCTGGGATATCCCATATTTTTGACAGATGTCGTCATAGTAAAAATTGATCACCTTACCAAGATGGTTGGACTGAGATACATTTTAAATCTGTTGGTCGGTGTAAGGTTTGGGGGGACGTTTTAACGCATCGTCCTTTCTCACTTGGCCATCATCTCCACAAAATGCCTCAGAATGGGAGAATAAAAGCTCTCTGACACTGTTTTCAGAATGCTGTTGCTACTGGCCCGTGTTCTAGTGCCTAATGATGCGACTTTCGAATGATTGCATGAAAGTCGTCAGTACGACTCTGTGCAAACATTTCCGACGCACTACAGAAACGGGGCAGTCTCAAGAACATTCTGAAAATATTATTATATTGGACGCGCAAGACATCTAGCGACCTTTTGGTGTAGCTGGTCCATAGACCCCCGTGTACAGACCCTGACAATATGCCTTGAATAGTGTTTTCTTGACCTGATCGGTACAGGGGGAGAATCTACGTGCCACCATATTACCTCGGACCGCCAGTGCCCTACGCTCCCTCTCAATATCTACATTGTCTTTTTAAGGTCGTCGGTAAGTATGTGCCCCAGATATTTAAATGTATTCACTCTTTTTATGCTCAGGCCATTTAGGGTAAGATTAGGGGCATAGTCTAAGCATTTACCGGCGGCCTTAAAGACCATGTACTCACATTTTTTTACATTTTACACGAGCCCATGTGTAGCAGCATAGTCCTCGCACACTTTTAACATGTGTGCAATGGATCCTGCAGTCGGGCCCAGCAGCACCATGTCGTCCGCGTAGCTGATACTGTTAATATTAACACCACCAACCCGACAACCGACACGCATGCTGTTGAGCTCGACTATGAGGTCATTAACAAAAAGGTTGAAGAGCTCAGGAGATGTCAACCCACACACTGCTGTCAAAAACTGCTGTTTCATAGAAAAGTGCAATACCTACGCGGTCAAAATGTATGGAACAGCAGATTTTTTTTTTAATAACCTACGAAAAATTTCAACGCAGGGGTGTTCAGAATCATGTACTGAATCCATGGTAACCGGCTTCGCGTCGATGTCCCTGCCACCCTGTATTACTCGGATACTCGCTCTGTCGACGCTCGACGCGATTCTGGTCCTTATTTATATTTAGTTAGGGATCAATGTTCTATGCAGGTATTTTTCTTAAGACAAGGCTTGGAAATTGAAGTATCATTTTTTACATACGCGATTGTAGTAGTACTTACTTGTATGATATTACGGATCAATTTTCGTTGCAAAAAGAGAATACTTGAAAGTATCTCGCTCGAGCCCTGGTTAAAAACCGACGTAAAAGGTACTTAGAAGCCCTGGTACTAGATTTTGCAAGTACGACCCATGATGGGTGGATCGATTGATAGGTCTAAATATTTTCCATTTGTCATGTCATGCCAAATTGCCAAAGTAGGTAAACAAAATAAATATTGTTTACTTGGGACAACCCTACTGCCCTGCTAAGCCTAAATGCGGTACCTACCTATCTCAGAGATACGCCATTTTAGTTTTTTTTATACCATTCAATAGCTATATTAATTTCGCTTTACAAAAAGTCGATTTTCTCAAAACTTACTCCGATTGAGATAGCGCCTTTCGGCTTAGCAGGGCAGCCTAGCTGTCGCGACAATGCCTACACGTTGTCGGCATTTACCACGAGATCAAAGGCGTCGCCCTACTGTATCTTTTTATACTGTGCCTAAAGCAGGGACCATTTTGATTACCCATTGAGTTTTTAACCGACTGCCCCAAAAGGAGGAGCTTCTCAATTCGGTAGTATTTTTTTTTTTTTTTTTTAATGTGTGTTACCTCAGAACTCCGTCATTTATGACCCGATTTGGAATATTCTTTTTTTAAAAATGAATGAAAATAAAACCAAATGCATTAGACTTAAATTACCTAATGTTAGAAGTAGCGAATGTGACATCATATTGAATGGAGAAAAACTGGAATTTATTAATCAAACGGTTTTCCTGGGAATCACGCTAGACGAGAAATTACAATGGGGACCTCATATAACATCTCTTGCGCGGCGGCTAAGCTCGGCCGCTTATGCTGTTAGAAAGATCAGACAGTTAACAGATGTAGAAACCGCGCGTTTGGTCTATTTTAGCTACTTCCACAGCATTATGTCGTATGGCATTTTACTGTGGGGTCGGGCTGCTGACATTGAATCTATCTTTATTTTGCAAAAGAGAGCTGTCAGAGCCATTTATGATCTCCGTCGTCGCGAATCTCTCAGGGAACTATTTAAAAGGATTAATATTATGACCGTTCCTTGCCAATTCATTTATGAAAATATTATGTATGTAAGGAAAAATCTACATCTTTCTAATAAAATAAGTGATAGACATAATTTTAATACTAGAAATAAAGATAAACTAGATCAACCATTTTTCAGATTATCTAAAGTACATACATCTTTTATGGGGTAGGTACTGTGTTAAATGTTACACTTACAACAAAATACCTTGTGATATATTACAATTAAATGAAAGAAAATTTAAAACTCATGTAAAAAGTACACTTTGTAAACAAGCATATTACAGATTAGAGGATTATATCCAAGATAAGAATGCTTGGAAACATGCTGGTCCTGCTCACTTGGCCATCATCTCCACAAAATGCCTCAGAATGGGAGAATAAAAGCTCTCTGACACTGTTTTCAGAATGCTGTTGCTACTGGCCCGTGTTCTAGTGCCTAATGATGCGACTTTCGAATGATTGCATGAAAGTCGTCAGTACGACTCTGTGCAAACATTTCCGACGCACTACAGAAACGGGGCAGTCTCAAGAACATTCTGAAAATATTATTATATTGGACGCGCAAGACATCTAGCGACCTTTTGGTGTAGCTGGTCCATAGACCCCCGTGTACAGACCCTGACAATATGCCTTGAATAGTGTTTTCTTGACCTGATCGGTACAGGGGGAGAATCTACGTGCCACCATATTACCTCGGACCGCCAGTGCCCTACGCTCCCTCTCAATATCTACATTGTCTTTTTAAGGTCGTCGGTAAGTATGTGCCCCAGATATTTAAATGTATTCACTCTTTTTATGCTCAGGCCATTTAGGGTAAGATTAGGGGCATAGTCTAAGCATTTACCGGCGGCCTTAAAGACCATGTACTCACATTTTTTTACATTTTACACGAGCCCATGTGTAGCAGCATAGTCCTCGCACACTTTTAACATGTGTGCAATGGATCCTGCAGTCGGGCCCAGCAGCACCATGTCGTCCGCGTAGCTGATACTGTTAATATTAACACCACCAACCCGACAACCGACACGCATGCTGTTGAGCTCGACTATGAGGTCATTAACAAAAAGGTTGAAGAGCTCAGGAGATGTCAACCCACACACTGCTGTCAAAAACTGCTGTTTCATAGAAAAGTGCAATACCTACGCGGTCAAAATGTATGGAACAGCAGATTTTTTTTTTAATAACCTACGAAAAATTTCAACGCAGGGGTGTTCAGAATCATGTACTGAATCCATGGTAACCGGCTTCGCGTCGATGTCCCTGCCACCCTGTATTACTCGGATACTCGCTCTGTCGACGCTCGACGCGATTCTGGTCCTTATTTATATTTAGTTAGGGATCAATGTTCTATGCAGGTATTTTTCTTAAGACAAGGCTTGGAAATTGAAGTATCATTTTTTACATACGCGATTGTAGTAGTACTTACTTGTATGATATTACGGATCAATTTTCGTTGCAAAAAGAGAATACTTGAAAGTATCTCGCTCGAGCCCTGGTTAAAAACCGACGTAAAAGGTACTTAGAAGCCCTGGTACTAGATTTTGCAAGTACGACCCATGATGGGTGGATCGATTGATAGGTCTAAATATTTTCCATTTGTCATGTCATGCCAAATTGCCAAAGTAGGTAAACAAAATAAATATTGTTTACTTGGGACAACCCTACTGCCCTGCTAAGCCTAAATGCGGTACCTACCTATCTCAGAGATACGCCATTTTAGTTTTTTTTATACCATTCAATAGCTATATTAATTTCGCATCTAATGTTATAAGCCAAATATCTTTATTTAACTTAAAACGTTTTAAAAAACCACTCAAAAGTTTATTATTTCCTTAATTACAATTTACAAAAAGTCGATTTTCTCAAAACTTACTCCGATTGAGATAGCGCCTTTCGGCTTAGCAGCAATGCTATTCTGTAAAAAAACAGCCTTGCGGTCAGCGCTGCCGCAGCGGTGAAACTCAGTTTGGTATTCACTAAGCTGCGTAAAGCTACACTAGCGCTCAAGGCTGTGACGGCCGTGAGTTAAAACTACTCAACGGATGATAGGGAGGGCCATGGGAGGGCAATTTTGACAGTTCTTCATACATTTTGGTATTCCCTAAGAAAAAACAGCGACGAAGTCGCCTACAGCCTCGCCCACAGCCTCGCGTCTAACTGTCAAATCTAAAAGCTACAATATTCGTGCGGAGTCTTGACAAAAGTATATATAAACAGTATTTAAATACAAACTTATTTGACAAAAATGGCAGCTCGGTTAATTATAATGCTAAATTTATTAGAAGAAGCTAAGAAAAGTGATGATTTGGAGAAAGCTCGACAGGCGAAACAAATACGAAAGTTTAAAACAATATCCCGTGATACAGAGTTTATCCATATTTACAGGCTTTCTGAGGATTTAATTAATTTATTAGAAATTGATTTAACTCCCTACATGCGTCCGCGAGTTCGTTCCAGCGGTTTAAGCAAGAGGTTAAAGGTTTGTTTACAGTTATGTTTCTTGAGATATGATGGGTAAGTACCTAACCAAACACCAACAAAAACTTATTGAATTCCTGATGTTTCAGATATTATGCACTCTATCATTTTTGGCTAATGGAAGTTACCAAAAAATCATTGGCAAGAATGTAGATACTTATATATCTCAGTCTTCTGCCTCTAGGGCAATCCACGAAGTCGTTGATGCTCTCAATAATAAGAACATCATAAGTAAATACATTCGATTTCCGCAAAACCACAACGATCGACAAGTAATCAAGTCAGGGCAAGTATCAAAAGTACCAACATTTTCTTGATAGTCTTTCAAATTTTGTTAAAGAGCCATTGTTTTGAAGTTTGAATGTTGATTCCTTACTTACAGGTTTTATGAGAAATTCAAAATTCCAGGGGTGCTAGGTTGCGTTGATGGCACCCTGATTTCCATGATACGTCCTAAGGAACATGAGGAACGATATTATTGCCGAAAAGGCTATCATGCCAGGAATGTTTTAATTGTAGGTAAACTGTAGGTTTGTCTGAATTAAAATAATGTAGAATTATAAAGAATCCATTGTAATTATTATACCTACTTATTTCAGATTAATGATGCTGATCTGAACATCTTGCATGTGGATGTGACATTTGGGGGTGCAACACATGATAGTTTTGTTTTTTCAAACACTAGAGTTAAGGAGCATTTGGAAAATTTAAATAATAATGAAGAAAAAGTGTACTTACTTGGTAAGTTATTATTTACAATACAATGATAACTTAAACACAAGTCAAGATTGCACTTAATTCCAGCTTCATTAATTAATTTCAGGTGACTCAGGATATCCTCAAAGGCCATATTTAATGACTCCCTTTAGTAATCCAGAAACTGGAACTCCAGAGAGCTATTACAACAATTTGCACAGCAGTGCACGGAACAGTGTGGAGAGAACTATTGGAATACTGAAAGGGCGGTTCAGATGTTTATTAGTTCACAGGGTATTGCACTATGATCCTATAACGGTGGGAAAAATAGTGATAGCTTGCTGTATTTTACACAACATGTGTAATCGAGCCGGGCTACCAGCTCCTAAGTTAGACCAATCTGACTTAGATGAAGAATCTAGGTTACTTGGAATCCTGACACATCAGGCTCCAACACATGATGATTTAGTGAGTGGGCAGATAAGTAGGCGAGATTTAGTTAATCAACTATGGCGAGCACGTCATATCTAACCAATCAAATTGGTCAACTAAACCAACCCAAAGGTGACGGATTTATTTTATATAATTTTATACTCCCAATAGCACACATCCAATAGTCCCTTCACCTTAATACTTACTATCCACATCTTATCCCTCTCTCTTATTTCTTTTACTCACTTAGCTTTCTCATCTCTCATTCTAGGTTGGCTGGTCAATATGTTGACCCATAAAGCTGCATCCTTGGAGGAAAAACTGAAGGCTATAATTGAAAGAGTTGGAATGTTTTAACTGAACAGACAGCTGTGCTGCTGGGGAGTTTGTTGCACTACTTCTTCTTCCCAGCTAAAGCACTAGGAAGTGGTGAAGGGTGGGCGTTTTGGGGGACTGTCTTATGTAATTTTGTTATTCGAAAATTGTTGTTGATTCTCAGCCTAGTTTAATAAATGACTTAATTTGATTGATTGTTTGTTTGTTTTTAATGGTAAATAAAAAAAGAAAACAATAGGTAGGTATCTATTTAATTTTTATATGCTCTATACTGTAAGCACATTTTAAAATTCAGTAAAAATAAAAAAAGATATAATACGTCCATATAGCATAATAGTCTAATCATTATTCATAATATAATATACTTAAGTACCTATCTATCTTATACACATTAAACGCACACCTTAAATATATGACATAATTGTAATTGTTTATCTAAAGAAGCTAATACTAATACTAACATTTACTAAGAAAAACAGTTCGATTATTACTACAACAACATAAATTTCGATTTATCTATCATAAACTTAATATTTAAACTTAGATTAAAATTTTATAGGTACTAGATCTATGTTTCATTCAAGTCTCACGTCTGATGGATGCAAATAAATCCTGCAGTGCCTGGGTCTGCCTTGCACATAAATCCTGCAGTCCCTGGGTCTGCCTTGACCATGACTCGTTTATCTCTTTAAAAGTCTCCAACATCCTCTGCTGGTTTTCAATAAGGAGTCTTTCATTCTCCAAACGCCTCTCTTCAATGGCGACAAAGCGTTCGGTCAGGCTCGCCATTTGTGACTGTCTTTGAGAAGGTGGTGAGCGCTGGATCAAACGGCGTCGTACCATTCGACGCCTACGAGGTGCTATAAACAGAAAAAATTAAACAACTTACTAAATAACTAGAGGTAAAATAAATATAAAGGCCAATAAGTAAGTATAACAGCATCACATCATTCTCTCTCTGAAGGAATAGATATTACAATGTAGTATACAATCATGTAGATTGAATAAGACAAAAACCTACAGAAAATCCCAATAAATTGGCCCAACCTGGGAATCAAAAGTGAGACCACTACTTAACCAAAATATAATAAAGTTTTCCTTACATGAAGAGGCGATTGGGGCATTACTCCTATGAGGCACTGCAGGTGGTGATCTAGTCTCAAACTGTAATACAAAAAAAAGTTTTCTAAATGTCCATTCAAATAGTGTAATACATATTGTAAGACATAAATTTAAAACCTCACCATTTCTTCCGCATTAGGCTGGTTTTCGATATTATCCCTATGCCTAGATGGGCCTGGTTGTACATCCTGCAAATATATTTTATATTGTAATCAGCATCATCAGCCTAATTTAGAATTTAACATCACAATGTTATATTTTATTAGAATTAACTTACGGGTATTGAAGGTGTGGACTGTTCAGTCTGGAGCATGCCTGCAGTAGCATGTTCTACATGCAGTAATTGCACCTGACTCTACAAAATTAAATTTGAAAATTATAACTTCCCAATATACAGTTTTCATATTAAGTAATGTGAGTAATTTAAATCTAGTAAAACCTGAAGTATGCTCTCTGACACTGGTGTATATGCCTCCACTGTCACATCTGGTATACTCTGCAAAAAAAAAAATACTTAAGAATGCATTGGGAAGTAAAATAGGTACATAAGTATTGAATTATATTTCAATAAACATACCAAGACCACATCATCTGATACATCATCAATTGGCATGTTGGGAGTCAAATCAACACTTGGCCCAGGTTCATTTGCAGGCTAAAAATAAAATGTTTGAAAATTAGATTGATATTATATTTCAGGAAATATTTTACTATATATTTCATGCATGCTGTTTTCATAAATAAAATAAAATTAAAACAAGCATAACAAAGAAAAACATAAATACATGAAGGTCAATCTCTAGCTCCCTATCACCAGTAAAAAAGCCCTCGCCACCCATAATAGCGACTATTCGTTCTTCTATTGCAGAGAGGAACCCTTCCTCTAGTTCACCACCACCTGTTCGTTGCCTATCCATCCGTATTTGACTAGCTTTTCTTCTTACCGCTGACTTCTTATCCTTCCAATACTAAAAAAATAAATATCCAATGTCTAAATATCTAGATTTTGCATAATCATAACATAATAAATATGTTTTAAGTTATAATTATAGCCAATGTACGGTCAGTTATATCTGTTACCTGACCCACCTTGCCGTTGCTGACCACTTTGCCGTGGGTCGGGTAACAGCTATAACCCACTTATTATTATGTACTGCATATTTAACTTCGTTCTTATGATACAGTCAAAGTGGCTGGTGTGCTTCGTCAGCTTGTATAGGTATATGCACCTATGCAAGCTGACAAAGCACATCAGTAATGCAATATTATGCTGTTAACAAACCTTTGACCATTGCTTCCAACTTTTAATGCAGCCACTTCCATCACTGTTTAGCTTGGCAGCTACTTCTTGCCATGCTGCTTGTGTGCGGTCTCGGGCATGTGCTGTCCGAGGGTGCCCTGTGGCAAGCCAACGTCTCTCTTCCAAACTTTCTACTAGCATCTCTACTTGCGCACGGGATGGGATCGCACTTCTTGGCATGCTTAAAATACACAATGTTACGTTAAGATAAAAGTACATACTACTATTATAAAACAATAATTAGATAATAACTCGTGGATCATAGAACATTATTTTGTATTCATACTCATGTAATAACAGTGAAAATATCATACTACTCACATCTCAGTAGGTAGGTTTAATTATCCTTTTAGTCACAGAACTATCTCTATGTTCTAAGCACTCACTCAAATAAGTAACTTAGCTTGGCACCTAAAAGTTTTCAAAGTAAAAACAAAAAATTTCAAGTGGTTTTGTTGATAGCGTCGCGTCGTTTCGTTTGTTTTGTTTTTTTTATTCATCGTCGCGCGTTGCTCGAAATAGGCAAAGGAATCGTCATTCAACCTAAAAAGGTAATATTAAATATGCAAACTTAATTAAATTATGCTATTTGTTAAATAGTTTTACACTTTTCCTTAAAATACTTAAATATAGACCTCTAATGTATATTTTAAACCCATAAAACTCTCAGTCGAGATTTATCGATTATAATTTTAAGAATTTGTTTCAAGCCCTTGGTTCGTCTATGAAACAGCGACGGGAGGGCACAGCCTTGAGTTCGTCGACGACCACAACTACGTTAGTGAATACGGTTTGAATCAGAGCTGTACGCTCGGTCGATCTCAAGGCTGTCTCGTCGACGAACTCGTCGCAGCTTACAGCCATGAAATTGTCTTTTAGAGAATAGCACTGCAGGGCAGCCTAGCTGTCGCGACAATGCCTACACGTTGTCGGCATTTACCACGAGATCAAAGGCGTCGCCCTACTGTATCTTTTTATACTGTGCCTAAAGCAGGGACCATTTTGATTACCCATTGAGTTTTTAACCGACTGCCCCAAAAGGAGGAGGTTCTCAATTCGGTAGTATTTTTTTTTTTTTTTTTAATGTGTGTTACCTCAGAACTCCGTCATTTATGACCCGATTTGGAATATTCTTTTTTTAAAAATGAATGAAAATAAAACCAAATGCATTAGACTTAAATTACCTAATGTTAGAAGTAGCGAATGTGACATCATATTGAATGGAGAAAAACTGGAATTTATTAATCAAACGGTTTTCCTGGGAATCACGCTAGACGAGAAATTACAATGGGGACCTCATATAACATCTCTTGCGCGGCGGCTAAGCTCGGCCGCTTATGCTGTTAGAAAGATCAGACAGTTAACAGATGTAGAAACCGCGCGTTTGGTCTATTTTAGCTACTTCCACAGCATTATGTCGTATGGCATTTTACTGTGGGGTCGGGCTGCTGACATTGAATCTATCTTTATTTTGCAAAAGAGAGCTGTCAGAGCCATTTATGATCTCCGTCGTCGCGAATCTCTCAGGGAACTATTTAAAAGGATTAATATTATGACCGTTCCTTGCCAATTCATTTATGAAAATATTATGTATGTAAGGAAAAATCTACATCTTTCTAATAAAATAAGTGATAGACATAATTTTAATACTAGAAATAAAGATAAACTAGATCAACCATTTTTCAGATTATCTAAAGTACATACATCTTTTATGGGGTAGGTACTGTGTTAAATGTTACACTTACAACAAAATACCTTGTGATATATTACAATTAAATGAAAGAAAATTTAAAACTCATGTAAAAAGTACACTTTGTAAACAAGCATATTACAGATTAGAGGATTATATCCAAGATAAGAATGCTTGGAAACATGCTGGTCCTGCTCCATAGGACAATTTAGAGTCTAGACAAAATCAAACTGGTTGCTTACTTAATTGTATTTATTTTTTATTATATGACATTGATTTTACGAGTACATCCTGTGATTACTTCCTCACACACTGACTTATTAATTGTAATTTTTTAGTAGATTCGTCTATTTTTACAATGTTTGTGAATATGTGAACACCATGTATCTACCACATAATTAATTTATCTGTCGTCTGCTCCACTTTATTCTTTTTACTTTATACAGTAATTTTATTCTAGGTGCATCGTATTCACATATAATTATATAAATAATGTACCTATACAAAATATTGTAAAACATTTTAAAAGAGTAACGGTGGAGTTTCTTGCCCATTCTTCTCCATACGAAAACTACCTTTTGGAAGGGGCGGTAGAATCAATACTTTACTTTGTAAAATTTTGACGTTCAAAAGTGCCTTCAAGGGCCTATTTGAAATAAATGATTTGACTTTGACTTTATTTGAAAGGATATACTTCCCGATTGGTCCCATTTTTTTCAAAATTCATTTCTGATGGTGGAATCCATGACAAATTGAGGGAACTCCTCAAATATTATAGGCATACACATAGCAATTTCGTTATTTTCAGCAACCAGTTAAACATTTGCATTCAGAAAGTATCATATGGTGAAGTGGAACTGATGAAGAAGTCCACAGATGGCCACCGGAACTTCTCAATGATAAGTAGGTATTTCACGGGTGGCGTCATTTATGAACCGATTTAGAAAATTCTTTTCTTATCTGAAAGGTATACTTTCAGATTGGTCCTATTTTGATCAAAATTCAGTTCTTATGATGAAATCCATGACGACTTGAGGGAACTCCTCAAAAAAAAATTATAAGGAAACCAGGATCTGCTGATGGCATCCCAGCCAAATCGAGGGGAACCTTCCAAAATCGTAGTGCGTTTGTCAATTATTTTAAAGCACTCCATTTAATGGTCTGGAGTCCATCTGGTGATGGAGCCGAAAGACAGTTGAGGGAACTCCTTAACGATTTACAGCAATTACCTGGTGTTTGGGCTTGATTAATTTGTATTGATGAGAACTTTACACCTAGATGGGTTGTGACTGTCATTAGGGGTTTGATGATGAAGACGAAGGACAGTCAAGGGAACTCCTCAACGTTTTACAGTAGCTACCTTGTGTTTGGACTTAATTCATTTTAAGGATGATAAGATGATAACTTCCTGTCACTGTTAATTGCGTCGCTGGTAGTGTTATTCGAACTTGTGTGGGGTAGGTAGGTACCAAAACTAAAAAGTGAAAAATAAAAACTTTTAACAAAAAAAAACAACCGACTTCCAAAAAAAACACTACAAAGTGAAAAATAACTTTAATTTCGGAAGTCGGTGGCAAAAAAACGAAAATACCAAACCAAAGATACCGACTTCCGAAATTAAAGTTATTTTTCACTTTGTAGTTTTTTTTTTGGAAGTCGGTTGTTTTTTTTTGTTAAAAGTTTTTATTGATAGGGTTTTTCTAAGCAGTTAATCAAAAACCCATACGATGTGGGGTTACCCACATCGTATGGGTTTTTGATTAACTACGAACGAACAATTAACTTGAACGGCTGAAAGGGTTTTCGATAGGGTTTTTCTAAGCAGTTAATCAAAAACCCATACGATGTGGTTAACCCTTTTGAACGGCTTAATTTAAGCCATTCAAAAGGGTTATACTTTCAACTCTCTAATCTAAACTATAACAGCGTAACATTCCGATCGGAGCAATGTAATATGATCTCTCATTAAAGCCCTATTACATTTCGACGATGATTTTTGCGTTAAACAGGCAACTTTGGCGTTCTTATTCTGAGTAACTGAAAGACTTCGACAATGACTTACTGAGTGGTGGAGAAGAGTTATTACTTAGTTTAGCTCATAGCGGCTTCGCTTTTTGAAATTTTTGCTTACTATCTATAAAAAATTAATCCCTATTTCCTTGGTCACGGCATCACGCGTGAACGGCTGGACACGAATTTCGCTAATTAATTTTTTGTTGTGTTTGATATTGTAAGGAGAAGGTTCTAAGGATAGGTAGGTGAAAGTAGGGTGGGTAGGTAGTTAGTTAGGGTAGGTAGGTATGTAGGTGCCCGTAGATAAGTACTTAGTGCTACCCGTGCGAAGCCGGGGCTAGCAGCTAGTTTATTTAAAGCCAAAATTCCGAAGCAACTTTTCAAAAATGCGCGACGGCACTTTTTTGAGCTTGTGGCTTGAACTATTGTAGGTACATAGCAAAGCTAGCGATGGTGGCTGGTTCGTGGTGCTCGCTCCACCCCACCCATCACGTTTATTGAATAACCTTGTGTTAACCCGAACAAAACCCTTATAATAAATAGGTTATTATAACGAAGGGGTAACCCGTTCACTGGGTTTCAAGTATAGAACCCATTCAATGGGTTATCATGTAACCCTTTCACTGGGTTTCAAGTTAGAACCCATTCACACACAGAGATCACGCTAAAATGTATATTTAAGACCTTTTATGTACCTATGTTCACAAATAAAGTTTGTTTTGATTTAATTCAATGGGTTATCCATATTGACGAGATAACCCTTTTACAGGTTTTCAAGCATAGAACACATTCAAGGGATTACATCAGATAAAGGTAACCTCATAAACGGCTTACCCCTTCGAAAAGCTTAACTCTTAGGCTGCCTGTCCACTGGAGCGGAGAGGAGAGGAGCGGAGCGGAGATGTGCCATTATTAACCAATCAAATCCAATCTCAGGGGCGGAGTCAAGATTCTATTGGTTAATATTGGCACATCTCCGCTCCTCTTTTCTCCTCTCCGCTCCAGTGGACAGCCTTAACCGTGGTTGTACGGTCCCTGGCCTAAAGTGAGGTGGTGGTGGTCCCTGGCTGGCAGTTAGCTGAAAGTAGCAAATCTTGGCAGCTGAAGGGTTAATTTAAATCCCTAACTAAAATTATAAATGCAAAAGTGAGTTTGTTTGTTACGCTAAAACGGCTGCACGCATCTGGATTAAATTTGGCACATGGGTAGACCATGACTTGGAGGACATAGGATACCTTCTATCCCGATAGTCCCACGGGATCGAGACTTATGCGGGTGAAACCGCGGGGCACAGCTAGTAAATAAATAAATGGGAAATCCCACCGGGCACACGGCTTATAGTACAATAAAAATACTTTAATATTTTTAAAACAATGTATTAAATTAACCGCTTTATATTAGTTATTATATACACAGTGACGTTAACAAAATGCAAACCATCCGTTTGTATAACCAGTAAGTACTTACACAGACTGATTACTATCATCGATCATCATAACTATGGTAATAGATGGAAGAAAAGGATTTATCCAGATACCGCAATTGGCTTGGTATCGCATATATTAATCTAATATCAGCAGACTCGCAGCTGTAAAATGGAGAAAAATTAACATACTACTCTTCCCAGAAAAGCTTTAAAAAAATAGAGCCAGACGAAAACCGTGACGTTTCAGTTTCTAAATAGATTTTAACTTTTATAACTTTGATATTACACAAACTTGATTTTGAAGGTTTTAGTTTACAAAGATTATAAAGATCAACTATTAAATAGAATTTTTGATAGACCATTTAAATAAAGTTATTTTAGGAAAGACTGTTTAAATATCTTGTGAATACAAATTAGTTAAAATCTGAAACTAAGTAATGAAATTTAACTTGTTTTCGCTCGAGCTCTATATCAAAATTTACTACATAATACGCATACTCATACAAGACATATCACTAAAAAACCAACACTATTTCTCAACATATGTATTAAAATACTGGATTCACTACAACAATGAAATATCAAATTGCTTTTATCACACTAAATCTATTATGTACACTGATAAAACTATATATTATACGTCAGGATGATCAATGTGCTCATTATAAGTCAATGATTTTAAAGAGTTACCACAAAGCTTCATGAGCGTTAGTCCTCGGATTAACATGAATGCTAATGCCGATTCTTTAGTGCCTTCTGAAAGAAAAGAAATACAAGTACTGACTGCAAAAGCTCATCTTAATTTTATTAACAAGCTGTTTAGAAAATGCGGTGTAATTTATGTAATATTTTCATAAACTGATAGTAATTCAGTTGTGGCAAAGATAGTCTACCTTTAATAAGTTCACTGCACAATTCTATTCATCTTGTCAAAGAATTGAATGAAAAACAAATAAACTCAAATCCATCATACCAGTAGTCGGGCACACAATATTGTACTTTTTTTTACACATAATTTACACATAGTATTAACTGTACATAACTTTACATTTTCAGTCTTCCGCAATTAGTAAACAATTGGAGTTGGATTCACCATTTTATGAAATATTCATAAAATACTATTTTGTCACAACCAATTTTATATTTAAATGATTCTCAAGCAATAAATCAATATACTTGTGACAAATAATATTTCATGTAAGTACATTTATTGCAAGTTGGAAGTGATAATAGCTGCAGAAATTTAAAGGCACATTTTATTTGGCATAAAGCCGAATTATCATTGAAATAGTTTACACCAAGCATTAATATGAAATGCTGCTATTTATTACTGCACAAGGCAAAGTAAATGGTCTTGGTTATAATGAGCATCCTGAACTTTTCATCGTCAACCTCGCTATTTTTATCTTTAAAAACATAGGATCATTTACCCTTTTAAAGGTACATATTAATCCAATAAGAATGTTCTTAAAATTATCTACGTAACATTTGTAGCATTATACTCTACGATTTATATAGTTCTTTTATAAGCGTATAGTATTTTATGTTTCTGTTGTGGAGTTTAGACAATCTATTGATTAGAGATCGGATATTATATGAATCGTTTTACACATAGGCTGGATCACAATATGAACATTGAACGCGTCAATATCGTATCTATTATTAAAACTTAAACATAACTAAGAACTGAAATAAGTAGTAGAAGGGAAACATTTATTAATTTATAAGCTACGTGTCACAAGTCATATAAATAAAATGTGAGACTAAAAATAAAAACTCAGAATACGAGACCTAGCTTCTTTCTCTTGGTAGCCAGCAAAGATTATTTAGTCTCAAATGTAAAACTTATGTACATTGTGTCAAACAAAATGCAACACCATAAAACTAATCAGCGTCATTACAGTATTTAACACGTAAGTAGTGATGCCGGCTGGCGCGGCGTTCACTGCCGGCCCTTGTGCGCCGCGCTCACGAATCGGGCGGAATATCCCACTCCGCTAGGCCGCGGTCCACTAACTCTCTATTCAGGAATATTACTTGCTGAAATATAAAATAAAACTATTGAACACAAGCCAACTTTTCGCAAACGAAATATCTTATCTATGCTTCATTTATTTTACAGGAGAACTAATTTTGATAATATTGGCTCACCTGAGGGTGTAGTGTGAGGTAGAGATGTACGAGTGGGAGGCCAGCCTCGTCGTAGCCGGCTACTTGCGCGTGTAACAGCTGTCCCGCCGTCAGTCCGGCCATAATACGGAGAGCTTCGCCGCTCCACTCTGTTTCTACATTACGCAACAATAATACTTTATTAGACACTTTTTAAGAATAAGAATTTCTTTTCGGAACATGACTTCTTTTTATTTTTAACCGACTTTAAAAAGGAGGACAATATCAATTCGACTGAATGTTTTTTTAAGTCATGTATGTTCAGCGATATCTTCGCCCATTTTCATGATTCTTTTTTATGTTTGAAATATTATTGTTCCGACAAATTTAAAAGGGACCATCCCTTTTAAATTTGATGAAGGTCTGACGAAAACCTTCGGAGATAGACATTGGAGGTCCTCATTAACAGTATGTGATTTGATTTTTGCACTGAAGATTATAGAAAATAGCTGGTTAGCTGCTAAGGTTGAAATAGTCGCGGGCTCGAACTCTCTGGTGGGGCATGGCCAAAAAGCACGCTGTCTCACCTGGCATCGTGTCCGACAGAAATATAGTATCAGTGATGAATACGCTGGTCTAAATGCACAACATCTAGTCGCACGCACACAAACACCGTTCTGAACTATTTAAGTAAAACGAGCGTGTTTTATGAAAAAACCACTGCATAAATCAATTACAAATAAAGTTTATTGCACTCTTCGATAATTGAGCATTGTCGGTGCCGACTTTGTTTTGGAAATTTTACACTTCTTTTATTACTTATTTACGCCCAATGTTGCGTTAAAATTAGCAAGAAAAACGAATCCTTGTGGGCCCAAAAATTATTTTATTATTCTATTTCGGCACAGACAAAATTTATATTGAGAAAAAACGATATCATGTATAACTTTGAATGTACAATGACAAACAGGGGAGTAAAACCCCCCGGAATTAGGCTGCCTGTCCACTGGAGCGGAGATGTGCCAATATTTGTCACACAATTTATCATTTCAACCAATAGAATCGCAACTCTGGAGCGGTTTTAGATTCTATTGGTTAATATTGGCACATATCCGCTCCTCTCCTCTCCTCACCGCTCCAGTGGACAGGCAGCCTTAGTATGAAAAATATATCAACCAGTTCCACCTTAACAGTCGTCAACGGATTTTGTTTATAGGTTGTGACCCACTCTGAAATGACGCGCCTGAATACCACATTTTACGCACACAGCAATGCGGTAGTGGGGCACGTCATTTCAGAGTGGACAAACTATACCTCGTTATTGAACAAATACTGTGTAGGTACAGTTGTTACACATCAGTGGTAACACTTGCACTACGAAAATCACGTGTACTGGCTGAGACATTATGGTGCTGTCAATGTCAAATCATTACCACGGTCCGGCTGACTGTACATGACGTGTTTTCGAGACAATTAGTTAACTTATGTATTTGGTCTGTGGTTGGAACAAAATGTATACCTCGTTTTGGTAAAATAGATTGTATTCTATGTTTTGGAGCTATATGTGAGATACAGTATTATGCAACAAAGGTTGTAGACAATTGCCCAACAACATCAGGTTCAAAAAGATGTAAACATTATCTTTTTGAACCTGATGTTGTTGGGCAATTGGCTGCTTTAATGTAAGCTTAATGACTAAGAGGTAATAGGCATAGTAACATTGATACAGTATTTAAAAAAATAGCTAAAGCCCAACATTGTTTGGAACAACACAAACACAAAAGAACTCACCTTTATTTGCTGGTTTTACAAAGGCAAGAACAGCTTCTGTTGCCTGGAAAGGTAATGTCATGAAGTCTGAGCGGATCTGTTTCAGTTGATCATTGTCCACTGTCAAATAGCCACCGAAGTCCACCAGTTTTACAACAGATGTGTCATTCTCTTCTGATGTTGATATCACTTGTGCACGATACCAGTTGTTTTCAGTTGGTGCAGCACAGATTGAACCATCTAAAAATATATTTTTTTTAATTTTCACATTTCTATGAAATACATAACACCATATTATACAGCATCGTATAAGTATGGGATTTTAATTATGTAAATTATTGTATGTGTGTTTAATATAAATTATTGAAGTTTTAATTTAATAGTTTTAATGAGAGAACATAAAGCAAATTATTTTCATAGTTTCAATGCCAGCAAAGAACTTCATCTGTACCAAATTAACCAGTTACCTTTGACAGGACGTGGCAGGGATGGCACGTCTGGGTTCTGATATGTAGCTGCCATGAGACGGTGTAGTGCGTGCAGAGACGGGAAAGTCGGATGAAGTGGTTGTTGTAGGAAGAAGTGTCCTGCACTCACCAGACACGTCATTATAGTGTCATTATTCACGGACTCCACAAGCTGAAAGTGCAATTAGCATCTAGTGTCATACACAAGTTTTTAATGTAGGTATATTTAATTGTTTTTCACTTAATGCTGTTAATTATTTATTATCTTAGTAACATACATAATATTGTAGACTTAATTTATCTGTTATTTTTTTGTATATGTATTACAGATAAGGCATAGACATTATGATTGCAAAATGTAATCATAAATTGTTTACAATTAAATAAACAACACCTTTCTACCATAACTTACTTGTAGAAATTCTGGTACAAGAGGCACCAATCTTTGATATAGTTCTGCACTAATTTCTTGTAAGGAAAAGTTGGGAAATTTCTTTTCAGGAAATTTTTCCTTTATCATTTCTAAAGCTGCTTCTATTTCACTTTGAGTTCCTAAAATGGGATGTCAATATTAATAATGTTCAAAACCAGGAAAAAATTAATATTTGATAAGTATATACTATATTACCTTCAACTGCACAAATTTTTTGTTTTACAGAATCAGGATGTCTTCTAACATACACACTTGCACCAGTTTTGGTTTTTATTTGGGTTACAAAAGACCCATGTTTTCCTATAAGGAGCCCTACAAGGCTCTGTGGTATAACAAATTGATGTATTCTAAGTGCTGTTTCGGAAGGAACCATTTCATTGTTTATATTGGCTGGGGGAGGACTGGCAGCTTCCGAGCATCCTTTACCACTGTCACTTGAACCCTAAAATAAAAATAGCATGGTTATTTTTTTTTATTAACTGTTCTGTAAATTATATAATGTTGTTTAGATTATAAATAAAGAAAACCATTTCAATAGCTTATTTCTATTTTGCTTTATTCCAAATTAAAGCTGAGCTAAATCGGCTGCTTCGTTAGTCTAGTGCTTGCAAGCGCTACTGCTGACCCGGAGGACCTGGATTCGATTCCTGGGTCAGGAAAAGTGTTGTTGGAGTTTTCCATCAAAAATTTCTCAGTACCACCCCGGAGTCTGGATTCGTGCCTGGTCAATGGCTATAGGCTAGCCCCCTATTATGTAGGACTCAAACATAAGTGGCGAAATGCGGGTGTACTATAGGTGCACCTCTGCCCAAACCCTTTGGGGACTAAAGGCGTGATGTTATGTTATATAAAAGAGTCAACTTTGACTACAATATGTAAAGGTCCTTAAATGATTAGGTCTTACCTCACTGTGGTTATCAGAGAAGTGGCACATTGATGGACTAGCTAGCATAGGGTCCACAGGACTATGATTAGCAGAATCTCTTTCTGAGATATGTCTACTTTGTGATGTGGAAAATCTGTTATCAGTGTCATTACTATCACTAGGTTCATCAACTACATTAACATTATTATTATTAACATTTGCATCTTCAGTGTCACCTGCAGTGCTTTCTTCAATAGTATTAACCTCAGATTCAATTTCTTCCAATTTTGTACACTCCTGCTGTACAAAATTCTCTCCTGATTTCCCAGGTTTTTCTTGTGAATGTACAATATTTGTATCGCCTGCTCTAATTATTATTGGGGAATGGTCAACAATATTTTTATGACAATTGGCTACATTTGGGAGTGTAGAGCACAATATGTTTGGTGTCTTCTGTTTTCCTTTAAATGATGGTTGTTTAGAGCATAGGCTCATAGAGTTAAACTTTTCAAAACCAGCTGACATACGTTTTTCCTTTTCAATTGATTTTTTCCTAATAATTTTTTCTATTTCTATATCAATTTCTTCATCTGTCAATTCTAATGGGGAAGACCTTTGGGAATTGCTTCCATTAGGTTTGATGTCAATGGGAGCTGATTTAATAACAGAACAGTCCGCTTTGCCCAAGGGAGATGTTCGCTGAGCTTCAGCCTGAGCATTCAATGCCTCTGCAAGCTCCTCTTTCAAGCTTTTTATCCTCTCTCTTCCACCCGGGTCAGATTTTGCATATTCCCTTTTTTTTCTGAACCAAAAGATTCCCAATAAAACAGCAATGGATGGGACTGACCACATCAGTAGTTGACGACAAGGGGCCATTGTAATAAGCCACTTTTATAAACAATCTAAAACAAAGAGAGTTGTTACTGATAAAAATCAAGTAAAAGTTAGTATGTAGTACTTTTAGAAGGCATGCAATTTCTAATGAACACAAAGAGATTGATAACTGCAATGATTCTATTAGAGTTAATTTAGATTTAATAAAACATTGATAGGTTCCACATAATTCGCACCATTGGATACATATATATAGATTGACATTAGGTAACTCAAATTTAAACTTATACAACATTCAGTATAAGTAGGTCAATTACCTTGATTAAGTCAAAATATACATAATTTTAATATAATAAGTATATTGAAGTTAAAAGGAGTAAGAATATTATTATTTAGGCAATGAAATTAGAATGAAATGTGTATCATCAAGCACATTATCATTAGGAAATATTTTAATCACGGCTGACATACTTTTTGTTTACTTGTATGCAGCAATATCAATGTTTATATTATACCTATTAACATAATATAGTCTTAATATATTTCATTTTAAATGTTTTCGCAATATTAATGACCTAGAGATTATAGATTAAGTATACCTACACCTATACTCTATCTATAGAGTGTATTTATAAAAATAAACAAAGAACAAAATATGTGATTTAAATAATGAATTATATACTTTTAAATCGTTTTAGTACATAATGTATTGACATATTATTTATTTATTTTTATCATTGGCACTTGTTATCTGCTGATGCTTGTAGAATAGGCAAAACTTTTTTGTATGTGAATAAATAGGTTATTGCTCGCGTGTTTATTTATTATCTGAAGTGGATTCCGGAACTATAAATAGTGTGTATCCTCAATTCAATTTTAAATATGAAAATGGAAAGGTATACATTTGGGAATATATACACTATTTACAATATTAAAAGACCGGGTCCGGAGATAGTGAAATTAGAGCAAAGCATGGGCATTGTATTTTCTTCGATCATGATAACTGCGCTATAAATTACAGTTAATTTGATAAAACTTCTTTGGCAATGCTAATAATACCTACACAACCATGTGCCACTGATCTTTTTCGGAACACAAGATAAAAATGTTGTCCGGTGAGGGTCACGAGCAATATGTAAAAACCTTCACTAGCAACACGTAAGCAAATGTGGAACCATAAATGAAAGGTTACGCAATTATAATCGTGTCAACACCTTAAAAATTCTGAGACGCCAAATATCATTTTTACGTGAGGTTTCCAATAATATTAAGGTATAACTTTGCATGTTTAAATCTCAACCTATGAACTTGGGTAGGTACAGTCCCAGTGATCCTAATGTGGAATCATGCCACCGGCAACAAAAACTAAACTATACTTACTTAAATTTCCAAGAAAGAATGTACTCACTTTTTAAATAATAAAATGAAAACAAGTCGAAAAGATATGTTAACCGATATTACTAACAAATTTCACTAAATTTTATCCAACAATCCACGTGCTCACAATGTTTTCGAAGCACAACAAAATTCAATATGGCTGACTGAAGTAGGTAGTGCAGGCAGATTGGCAACATCAAAAAAACTATGGTTCATTCTGTTCTACGTTCAGCATGTGCTCTATGGAAATTGGCGCTGCCTGGCGCTGCGAACTTTATTCCAATTCCAATGTAGCCCGCGAAATACAAAAATTTCTTACATTTATTATAACTAAAAGCTCGCTCTTGCGATGGCAGCACTGTTTAGACTGTCATTATTGTGTTTCAGTTATGCTACGGCTATACTGTCACGCAAAGATTCGTGTCGCGTTGTCGCGACAAAAACTATAAAGTTCGTGTTCGCTCTACGACGAACTATACTGGCTACATTACATTGTCGCGATAAAGCGAAGATTGTTTTTGATTTCGTGTTGTCGCGACACATCTGGACAAGCAGTTCTTCACATCGCGAATCATTCTGCGAACTCGAAAGCTGGGGCTACATTTGTCGCGTTATCGCGAAATAAACTTCGCGCGCTCTCTCTCGCACGCCGCTCGACGTTATATATTTATTAAGATGTGTTCTATAGTAATTAAAATTGTTTTTTTTTAATGATTCGTCTCTTGAGGGTTCCATAGCACTGTTTCTGCTTCATAATTAACGATGAGTTCCAAATATTTTAATTAGGTACTTACGACAAAATTTAAATATTATAGGTACGCAAAATACGCGCTTTGACGTGAAGTTACGTGTTGCAAGACAAATACATGCAAAACTCTCGACGTCTTGCTGTAAACAAAGAGTGCGCGAAGTGTGGCCAGCAGCACGAACTCTGTCGCGATAAAATCCTTTGGTGTTCAGTAATTTACCGACAGCCGCGCGAAGGCTTCGAGTTCGCGTGAATAATTCGCGATGTGACGAATTGCTTGTCCAGACGTGTCGCGACAACGCGAATCTTTGCTTTATCGCGACAGTGTAGCCGGGTAAATACGCGTGAATGATTCGCGACGTGACGAATATCTTGTCCAGACGTGTCGCGACAACGCGAATCTTCGCTTTATCGTACCAGTGTAGCCGTAGCATTAGGGACTAGTAATAATGACTTATAAATTATATGTCTATGACTAGTAACGAGCGCACGAGGCGCGCGCACAGAACGCTGCGTTTCGGGCGCGCACCCAGTGACAGCCTTTTGACCCGATAAATAGAAATTCATAAAACTTGATTGAGCGCACAAGGCGCGCGCACAGAACGCTGCGTTTCGAGCGCGCACCCGGTGACAGCCTTTTGACAGCAACGATTGTTAGGATCCGTAGAAATGGAATTGGCAACTGTCAAATTGGCGATAGCATAGCTTTAGCCAAAATTTAAGAATTTTCTATGGAACATTTGTTAAACTAATTATTTTCACAATGCCGAAGATGCGTGAAGTACATTTTTGTGAGGAAATCGATGCGCATCAGTTTTCTAAAGATTCAGCAATGACAAAAAGTGGCTAAAAGCCACAAGGAGACAAAACTTCAAGCCGGAAAAATATTCGAGGTTATGTCGTAAACATTTCTTGGAAACAGATTTATACTGGTACGTCATTAATTGTGTTCTAAAAATATTCAGCATTATCATAGTGTTCTTTATCCTTTTTGGTTGTTTCTAAGAACTCTAGGTATTGAAAACAAGCACCGTTACCTGAAAAAAACAGCAGTCCCAACAGTATTTCCTCGGACTACTACAACTCTTTCTCAAGAAGCTCAAGCCTGAGAAGACCGGTTATTAAAGCCTAAAATTTTGACTTGTAGTTTGTAACTAATAAATTATAAGTTACTTTTAACTAACTTATATAGTTACTTTGAACTTATAACTCTTTACTTTATTTATATTCTTTCTCTCTCAATTCGCGGCGGGACGGGGCGTGATAGCGCCCGCAGTGTGACCGCTCCCGTTACGCCAGCGCCCCGTCACCGCCACGCCACACCGCACCCCGCCCCGCCCCACCCGCTGTGTGCAGATACCTTTAGCTTCTAACCTAACCGATCCGAGTCGGATTGCTTTGGAATGGGGGTGTACTGTTAACCATAATGATGGATGGTATTAATATATATTTTAAACGATAGGCCTAATGACTCGATGAAATAAACGTTATATCCAATAACGTTATTACGAAATAAGTTTTATAAAACTTATTTCGTAATAACGTTATTGGATATAACGTTTATTTCATCGAGTCATTAGGCCTATAGTATATAAATGTTATATGTAAAGAAATTATATCAACAGTTGGTATACCTCACGTTTAATAAATCTTGTGAACGTTATTGAAATGAAAATATACCAAATAACTTTATATGACATGAGACGAACCCGCTGAGCTGTTGGAGTTTGTTGCGCCACTTCTTCCCACCTAAAGCACTAGAAAGTGGTGAAGAGCGGGCGTTTCGGAGACTATCTTATGTAATGTGACGTTTGAAAATTATTGATTCTTAGCCTAGTTTGAATAAATTACTTTGAATTATGAATTTTATGTTTATTAGTTTTATTTTCACACCCTATTATCTAAAGGCCAACTCCCACGGTGCGCCATATCGCGCACGCGCATTAGCCCGCACGAGGACGCACCGCCACGCACGCGTCTGCGCTACCCACGCACGTTAGGTTTCCCACGGTGCGTCGTGCGGGCTGGTGCGCGTGCGTCCGCGATATGGCGCACGGTGGGAGTTGAGCTTAATAGACCCCTATTCTACATAATTTACTTTACTAAAGAAAATCTTATTACAGGTACAGCTTATTTATTATTAATTTGTATAAATATTTATTCAAAATTGCTTAAAATAATTGTTACAGAAGTTATCAACTTATTCTAATATCTCTGAAATAAATTCCTCATCTCTGGAAACATATTACTTCTAGAGCTTTATGTATACACATTATATTACAGAATGATCTATTAGTACAATATAGCTGGCCCTGTATCTGATAATAATATGAGCTAGTTTTTGTTAACATAAAACTATGATTATTTATATCATTATCCAGATACGGGACAGTCACTGGTGAGATCATTGCATTCCTGGTGGAATACGGACATTTCACTATAATAATTGTGTCCTGTTCCAGTAAGCCATCTGGTGAGGCACCTGAATATGGCCTGTGCTTGCTTATTTTATCCATACTTTTCGACTGTTAACCCATATTGTGTCTCATACCTAGTCTTTAATAGCAGCCTCTTCATTCATTATTCCATGGGTTGTTGCTTTTGATGTAAAGGGTCTCTGATTTAGGAGTTGCCTGCGGGAACTTGCCTTCGATGAATCTCTCAAGTGGCAAATTGTGTGGAACTTGCTGGCAGTAATGTGGTGCCTCCGCTCTTTATACCTTACTGAACAATTTTTCTGCCCTTGTGTGAGCTGCTCAATATTATGGATTCTTTCTTTACTGATTTTTGTTAGACGTAGTTTTCAGAGTTTCATTTTCAGCATTGTTATCTGTATAGGCATGATCTGCTCCAATAGCATAAGTATTTGCAGGATCAAATAACTGCTTTAAAGGCATATGTTTCTAAAGTTAAAATTCCAGTCATGTATGACTGGAATTTTCATTTTCATTTTCAGATTAGAGCTGTAGCTCTAATCTGTAAATAAAACAGGTGAGTTTAGTCTTGATAGCAAAAATTAAAGGCACTAACTTCAAGACTTTTACTTACGATAAAACGTTTTGTATCAAAGTACAAAAGGAAAACGAGAACCAAGCCAGCAATCACTCTTTCAAAATCATAGTACTTAGAAGGGAAAATGTGTGAATTGTAGTTTTAGGGTTATACCTGTCGAAAAGGTCTGCTTTCCTTCCTCGTAAAGATGCACATCGTTTCTTCAATTCAGCTTTTAGCTCAGTTATCCGCCATGTCGAATACAAAATTTTTCACAACAATTCTTTCAATATTATGAAAATTACAAAAAAATTAAAACCGACTTCCAAAAAAAATACTACAAAGTGAAAAATAACTTTAATTTCGGAAGTCGGTGTCTTTAGTTTTTAATTTTCGTTTTTTGCCACCGACTTCCGAAATTAAAGTTATTTTTCACTTTGTAGTATTTTTTTTGGAAGTCGGTTTTAATTTTTTTGTAAATTTTTTTTATTTTTCACTTTTTAGTTGTGGTTCCTACCCCACATAAATTTGAATATCACTACCTGCTATGCAAATAACAGTGACAGGAAGTTATCATCATATCATCCATATAAACTAAGTGCGAAAAATATGTATTATTGAAGCTAACTCAAAAACTATCCAAGCAAAGTCGATAAAATTTATATGGGACCACCTCGGGAGCTTACCCTTTCAAACAAAAAAAAATATTTCTAAATCGGTCCACAATTGACGGAGAAATCGGTGAACATACATAAAAAAAAAAAAAAAACATACATAAAGTCGAACATAGAACCTCCTCCTTTTTGGAAGTCGGTTAAAAATGTAATCAATCAGAAAAGCGAAAACACAACACAAACTTGACAGGTACAAGCTACGCTAGCGCCATCTCTCCAAAGCTTTCACTTGCCAACCCCATTAAAAAAATTCAATTAAATTCTTTCATCCATTGCATTCGTCTCGGGCGCTGCGTTTTGTGCGCTCAATCAAATTGTATGTATGAATTTCTACACTAACGGATTATAACAAGCGCTGGCCGCTGCTGTCAAAGGGCGCACGTCGTACGCGCGCCTTCGACGCAAGTTCCTTTTTTATAATTTTTACCCAACTTCGGCGAAGCCAAAAGGAGGGTTATGATTTTGACCGGTGCCTATGTATATAAGTATGTATTTCCTTGTCATTTTCTCTGTATCAGTAATAAACTTAAAAAAGAAACACAGTTAGGAACTAGTCATAACAAGCGCCTGAGGCGGCGCGCGGCGAGGCGCGCGCCTTGGGGTCGCGACACACCTGCCGAACGTTCGGCGCGGAAGGTTCAGTTGAATACGCTCCTAATGTTTTTCAAGTTACTTAAGTATGACACATCAGCCGAACGTTACGTCGGTTCATGAGCAAGCGCACATGACGCGACGGAACGTTCCGCGCCGAACGTTCCGCAGGTGTGCCGCTACACTTACGCGCTGCGTTTTGTGCGCTCAATCAAATTGTATGAATTTCTATGTAAATGCCCTGGAAACAGATTTGGGCGGCGCGGTGTGGGAACTAAAAAGTAGCCGCTGTGTATATAGTGCTCTGTGGGCGCGCCGCCGCACGTACGTCCTTTTTGGCAATCTACGTGCGCAAATTTTAGTTGATGCGATCTATTTACAGTATTTTTTTTCAAACACCCAGATACTCCAGATAGTCAGGCAACTCACAACACGCCGGTTTTGACATTTCGCGCGCTACTGAACGAAAGAACAAACAAGTCGCGACATGTTGCGCGCACACAGCGCTACGCGCGTCGTCAGCACACTGGTCGTCAGTCAGTCGGTCCACTTGTTTCGAGGCTACCAAACGGTTCTTTCGAATGTGAAGTGATCAACTGGTGCCATGGAACAAACGCGTAAAGGTATGTGCATCAACAGTATTTAACTTTTAATTCGATTTTTGCATTTAAAGTTACATAGGAACTATAGAACCAACTAGTAATTTAGTAAAAAAAAAGTTATTATTTCATGATTATTGGACCGCAACTATTTTTGTTGGTAGTTGTTGGTCTTGAAATTATTATTTATGTGTAGTGACATTCTGGCAAATTACGTTTTGGCTGCAGCAACTTGCAGTAACTATTTTTATGTGTCTTTTAGACCTGGCGAAAGGAGTAAAGCGGAGTGAGCTGTTCGACATCTGCCTGAGATAAATGCAGACTAAATAATTGCATTCTATACACCTACTTCGTCATGTAAATAATTGTGAAAAATATACTACTTTCTTGTTCGCTACAATTTGTTTTATTTACATATAAATGGACACATCTTAGGAAAATTAGAATTTTTAGATGGAAAATACAGAAGACGGAACCCGTGCATGTCTAAACTTTCATTTGGCTTAAATTATATTGCTGATACTATAAGGTTTCTTTAATTAAATACAATAATGGAATGTTTTTTGCGCGAAATATCATGTAAAATAATATTGAGCGCATAAATTGATGAAAAGGACGTACGTGCGCCGCCGGCGCCGTGGCATGCTTCATACATTTCTGTGCATTTGTTTTTACCGCTCGCCGCGCCGCTCACCGCTACCGCTGATAGCGGCAGGGCTGTGGCCAACAAGCGTTGCTGTCAAAAGGCTGTCACCGGGTGCGCGCCCGGAACGCAGCGTTCTGTGCGCGCGCCTCGTGCGCTTGTTATAACTAGTCCCTAAAGGGACGGGGAGTGGGACTCGATTTATGGGTTAGGGGTCATTCGGCCCACTATGGAACTGGGACCGCGGACCAGTTACCCCTTTTAAAAATTGATAATGGGTAGCTGGGCCCACATCTGTTTTGATTCAATCAAGCGAAGGGTGGCTTAAAATGGTTAAAGTGGGTGTAAGGCTGCCTGTCCACTGGAGCGGAGAGGAGAAAAGAGGAGCGGAGATGTGCCAATATTAACCAATAGAATCTTGACTCCGCCCCTGAGTTTAGATCAGTGATCCTGAGTCAAGATTCTATTGGTTAATATTGGCACATCTCCGCTCCTCTTTTCTCCTTTCCGCTCCAGTAGACAGGCAGCCTTATACACGTGTACTTAAAGACCGCGCTTTTTAAGTTCGCCAAGTTACTCGGCTCGTCGTCGGTTACACACGTGAAGCTTTCTCACTCTGTATCGCGATGTTTTCGAATTTTCTGAACCAAACTAAAAACAAACATTACACAAATGACGAAACAAAATGCTGGCTCGCGGCTCGCGGCGATAAAAGACGTACGAAACTACGAACCAACCCACCGTGGAAAAATGTTATGAAGATAGTACAACACTGTCTTGGTCCTATTAATCTACCTACACTTGGTCATGGGTAAACTAGACTTGTTAAAAAAATCATGTGGGGCCGTCTTTGGGGACTGCCGATAAAAGTGAAAACTAAGTAACGCCATCTAACGAAAACGTCAGGAATTTATGTGGCTTGCTGTCAGTACAACAACAGCTGTACAACATTAAATTTCAAAAAATAAAACAGAGTATGGTGTCAACAAAAAAAGTGCTTAACATTCCTAAGAAGTTTTCACTTCAAAAAATTTTGATAGTTAGGTCCCAACTACCTACTTGCCTGTGTGATACAAATTTTTTCTCTTAGACATAAAAATATTCCTGAAATCTCTGTATTGACCGACACTGCATACCATTCTGTCTTAACTACAGAGCTAGTTCAATCTTACCTTCCGTATCATCTTCCACCAATCTGGAATAATAATTATGATAACCTATTATCATAATCTTCCCATTTCTTCATACCAGCCAGCTGGTATGAAGAAATGGGAAGACTTACTTATGAAACATCCAAATTGCTAAAAAGGTTCAAAACTATACACATTCTTGTTATTTTATCCTTTTTAATTAAAAATAAACCTAGATTCTAAACATGGGTACTATAGTAAAATTTTTCATTATGTTACTGTTATATTAATAGCATACCTTAATGTTACTTAGCCATTGCTGGCGTTGAACATGTGTAAATATCGCATATCGCATTGCTTCCAAAGCATAAAATCCGACTGGATCAATAAATATTAAGTTCACTATGGGTCTATGAGTCATAAAATGGAATGGAACTTATTCAATACAATAATTAAACACTCACTCAACATAATAATAGATGTAACAACAGACTAGAGAGAGGACAGGACAGTCAAGTTCAAATTATAACATTAGTCTAGTCAACAAGCCTGACAGATGCATACTGTGCCAAAAATTCAATACATCAAACAAATCTTGTTTGCTTTCAATTTGGAGTACCTATTTACAAGTCAGTGTGAACATTACTAATCAAAATCATTAAAATATTGTTGCTATGTTAGAACAACGGTGTTAATGATACTAGTTTTAGACCAGGAGAGTGGAAAATAATAGAAATTAAGTCTTGTTGATATAATTATTTAATAGGTATATGTACATTCCTTATTTTTTTTTCATTTCTCATTTCGGACAAATGGGATTAATTCAAGGAATGTTGCACAATAATTTGACTATAATTTCATGTAACTGTAAATATTAACAACTGAATAATTGTATGAAGTTATCATTTTACGCTAATGTGTTTCAAACACTTAGTACATGTTATTTATGGAGAAATACTGTTAGTCTATTAGACATAATTTAACAATGTAGGTATGTATATGAAATAATTTTGAGAACTAAATTTATAAAATCACAAAGTCATGTTTATTCATAACAGCAAAACAATTTACATAGACTTACTGTAGACATAATTAGTGCTAATTTTTATATAGCATCTACCGCATCTGCTTCATCTTCTGAACTGACTTCATCTCCAAATTCAATATCCTCATCCAGACCATCCACGGAATAGACCACTGTCTCATTGATTCGTACTGTCTCTGGGAATTCTCCATACGTCTTCAGATTCCTTGCCTCGTCAGGAGTGTATTTCAGGATAACATCAGCTTTTGCGTCTTGGTAATCTCGCAAACCTATTAGTATAATGTCACCTTGGTTTATCCAAACTTTTTTCCGTAGTTTACCTCGGATATGACAAAGACGTTTTATGCCATCAAAGCACATGGCCTCCAAGCGGCCATTACCGAGCATCTTTGTGACTTGGGCGTACTCCTGTCCGTCTTCTTTGAAGACCAACTCACGTTTTTCTGTTTCGTTTTCATTCTTTCCTCTCCTCCTGTTTTTACCACCTTTTCCTTTATTCTTCGGCATAATTTATATAATTTTGAGTACAAACATATACAGTAAGACTACGAAAATCTCATAAATTTGCTCTATAGACAGGCTCGTTTGACAGAAAGTTTTTTTTTATCCTGGTACGTTTCGCGTTTCGTGCTGCGTTGCTACTTGCAATGCACAGATAAAAAATGTGAAGATTACATTCTACGTAGGTTAGCGAAAGCCATGTCACAGATTATTAGCCATGTGGGGTAGGGTACCACAACAAAAAAATTAACACTTTTTACAAAAAAAAAACGACTTTTTGGGAGTCAGTGGCAAAAAACGAAAATTCAAAACCCGACACCGTGTTGTGGTACCTATCCTACACAAAATCTAATACTACTACCTGCTATGCAAATAATAGTGACAGGAGGTAATCATCATAACATCCAAACTAAGTGGGAAAAATAGGTATTATTGAAGCTAACTCAAAAACTATCCAAGTAAAGCTAATAAAATTTATAGAATATTGGACCACCTCGGGAGCATACCCTTTCAAACAAAAAAACAATTTTCATATCGGTTCACAGTTGACGGAGAAATCGGTGAACATTATGTACATACATAAAGTCAAACATAGAACAGAGAACCTCCTCCTTTTTGAAAGTCGGTTAATAAAGCAAATAAATCAGAGAATTTTCAACATTTGCCCTTTAATTTTTTTGAATGATAAAATAGTTTTACAAAACTTTTTATGTTTGTGTACCTTTTGTAGCACTTCATAATACGATATCGCGGGCGGACTTTATGTATTGTGATGCGGTCTGGCTCAGCCGCCTTGTGAACGCCTAGATTAACTATCCGCGCCCACCACCACCACATTACATTACCTTACTGTGCGTATAATGAAATCTCTAGTTCTTGTCAAACATTAGGAACATTGATAAAAAGGTTGTGAATGTTTCGCTAGTGCTAACGCATAGTTAGAACGCTTACTATGCGTTTGCACCAGCAAATATTAAACAAGTAGTAGATGTTTCGAAACTTATCACATGAAACAAATCTCGTAACTTGTTTTGTTGAATTTTTGTTCGCACTGTACGCAACATGAGTAATTTTTAAGACATATTTCAAGTTAGTTACTGTGCGTTTGCACTGGCGAAACATCACGACAAAACATGTTGAAATCTCTAGTTCCTGTCAAACATTGTATGGAAAATTGACAGAAAATAGACATCCCAACATGTTTTGTTGGGAATGTTTCGCCAGTGCAAACGCACAGTTAATTAAGCACATAAAACATGTCAGTCAAGTGATATGAAACGTCAAACATGTTTCGCGTCAACAAGTTGCGTGACAATGCGAACGCGAGTCGATACTTTGACAGAAAACAGAGATTTCAACATTTTTTGCACCCAGCGGATTCCTGTGACTTTTTATGAATATTATATTTTATACGAATTCCACGAAAATGTATAACTCATATTACGAGGCTGTGTATTCAAAGCATAATCAAAGCGTTATGCCGGACAGCCGGACATGGTTTTCTACTTGCGAAACACAAAAAGAGTAACCGCAACTGACTGCATAGACAACCTGACCCATGGCGCCTAGGGGGACCTGAGACGATCATCATAATTTTCCTACGGCTGCCAGCTGCCACAGAACAGTTTCTGTTCTGTGATGGCTGCTATTGGATTGCTGCTATTAAAGGGAAGATAGACGTGCGAGCAAGCAGGTGTACTTTTGGGTCGGTGATCTTACTCACCCGTGTGTCATACTTTAATACGCGCACTTTAAAACCACCGAGTAAGCTTGTCGGCGATCCAACAGGTTTGAAATTTTGCTTGTAGCCCGCCTTGGCTCGTTTTTCGTACGTCTGTCATCACCGCGAGTCGCAAGCCAGCATTTTGTTTCGTTATTTGTGTAACTGTGCGTTTGCACTGGCGAAACATCACGACAAAACATGTTAAAATCTCTAGTTACTGTCAAACATTGTATGGAAAACTGACAGAAAGTAGAGATCCCAACATGTTTTGTTGGGAATGTTTCTCCAGTGCAAACGCACAGTAATGGATGTTTAGTTTGGTTCAGAAAATCCGAAAACATCGCGATACTGTGAGAGAAATCTTCACGTGTGTCACCGACGGTGACCCGAGTAAGTTGGCGAACTTAAAAACCACGAGCTTTAAGTTCGCATGTCTATTACCCACACTTTAGAGATACAGTGCGTTCATTATAACTTGTGTCCCATGGCGCGATTGGTAGCACTGAATTTTGCAGTCATGTGATTGGCCATCCTGTTCTGTCAGTCAGTAGTAAGCTGGGAACAAATTATCGGACGCGTCTGTGGACGTTTCCGTAAGCCGCGTCGTATTTGAAATATGAGGGACTAGTTATGACAAGCGCCCGAGGCGCGAGCCTTGTGCGCTACGTTTTGTGCGCACAAGAAAACTAGTTGCATAATGACAAGCGCTCGAAACACTGCGTTCTGTGCGCGCGCCTCGTGCGCTTGTTATAACTAGTCCCTGATAGTACATTTAGTACTACACTGTGCAAACTATCGATCGTAAGTCGCGGACGTGAATTGACGTGATCGTAGGGAACTGACAGTTCGCGACTTCGGAGTTTCGGACGCGTCCTCTAATTTGTTCCCGGCTGTATTGAAACTAAAATTGCAAAACTAACTGTGCGTTTGCACTGGCGAAACATCACGACAAAACAATGTTGAAATCTCTAGTTCCTGTTAAACATTGTATGGAAACTTGACAGAAAATAAAATCTTTGGTCATAGACGCATGGAATTAGTAAGTACTCTAAATAAAGCACGGGCACGGCAATGGCAAAGGGCTTCATATCGATGGCAGCAAAGTAGAAACGGACATCTACGCTTTTTGTGAAAATGCTTTTTTTGCAAAAATGAGCTTATAGTAAACCCTATCTACAATTTTGTATTTTAAATTATTTCAAATTTTAAAATAATGTAAAAAATGATATTATAAGTTTTACCTAAAATATCATCATTGCCATAGACTCAAATTTTGGGGGGCGTGCGTAGGCGGGCCAAATCCGGGCACAAATCCAGACTCCGAGCTGCTACTGAGAAATTCCAGATAGAAAAACCCAATAACACTGCTCGACCCGGGAACCGAACCCAGGACCTCATGCTCAGCAGTAGCGCTTGCGACCACTAGACCAACGAGGCTGTCGTTACTATTTCTAAGTAGGCAAAATTCAATAAAATTACATTTTGCAACTCGTAATTCGAGAAGCAGGATATAAATTAGATTAAAAATATAAATAAATAAAATAATAATACTATATGTATATTATCCCTAGGTTTTTTAAAAAATATGTTTTGGGATTTTTCGATGTAGATATAATGATCACGCTAAAAAATATTTATGTACGTTTGCCCCGCACGGCTGGGGCTTGCAAAAACCGTCGATTTTACCGGTAAAATAAACGGTAACTAATTTTTTTTTACCGGTAAACCGGTAAATCGGTAATGGATGTATTTTTTTTTTATTTGCTTTGATAATAAAGTAAATAAACTATTTCAGAAGCCTAAAATCACGAAAATAAATAAATAAACTTGGTTGTAAACGTAATTATTTATTTTAAATAAAATACAGTACAGTAATACAGTAAATACAGTTGCGATTCATGCCATAGAAGAAAAGCAAACAATTATTATAAAATATTAATACCAATTTTCTTGCAGACTATTTTTTTTCAAAATCTGTGAATGCAGATTAAAATTTCTCAAAAAGTTAAGAACAATCTGCTAAGACCGTTTTCCTATAGCTAGATAGAACGGTTAAGGTAGCTGTCCTTACTGCCCCCTCTCAAAAATCCACCCTGTATTGTATATTTTCCTTACAGTAAATTATCTTAATTTTAATACAAACGCATTATCTAAGTACATTCAAATGAATAATCATGTCATGTAACACAATAAATCGATGACTAGTATAAAAAAATCCTTGTGATAGCTTTTATTTAAATATAAACTTACCGTTGCTTCGTAGATTGTAACACAGAGCATGGATTGTAACAAATAAAACTCCCAACACCGTTGAACACAAGCAAACAACAAAGCACCAACAAAGACAAAATAAAGAAATCCTGTCATATGTCACAAACGTCACGTAAACGTCGAAACTGTCAACCATTTACATGAACAATAGGGCCAATGATATTATAATAATTTTTACCGGTAATTTACTAACCGCCAAAATAGGCGGTTCACCGGTAAAACGGTAAACCGGTAAACCGGTATTGCATGCCCTACGCACGGCCCCCCAAAATTTGAGTATAAGGCAATGATGATATTATATTTAGAACTTATAATATCATTGGTATAAGGTGTGCACCAATGCAATGTACTCGCCTCTAGGAGTATATGTACCGGTTTCTTTTTCAATGTACCTCTGTACTTTTGAAGAAATATGCAAAAAAAGGGGGCCGTGCCAGCCAAACGTTTTCAGCACAAAAATGTTAGCCTAATAATATTTAGTTGATTTATTTTTCATGCCAGTTTCACTTACAATCATATTTTACTATCTGTATTCAACTGCCATGCCGTGACAGTTGTCATTATACTATGACAACTGTCTATTTTAATTTTGAAGGAACATACTTGATATTTCGCAGTCGAACTGAATGGATTAAATCCGAATGTTTCTACGCAATCTGTATTTTATTCAAGATATCCATGCACTGTGCCTTCATCTCAGAAGTGGGATAGGACAGGCTAGTTAAAGATTTCTAGCAAAAACGCTCACAATTTAAAGTTTTCGATACATGTGTACAAAAAAATTACGCAACAAGATGGAAGATGGAAATGCGACTCCAAAGGAGACAACAAACCGTCAAAGTTCGTTTTCAAATAAAAGAAAACGATACGATCGTAAAGAAAAAAGGAAACGGCGCAAGCGTAGATCAGCGAGTAATGATACAGACACGAATCTTTCGTGTATGAGAAGGAGCCGTTCTCGGGAGCGTCGCGAGCATCGTCATCAGCAGCATAGGAGTGGCAGTAGCCGAAGCAGTGATCGTGATCATGATCATCATAGGCATCATCGAAGAAGCAGGCAGCCGAAGTAATCACCGTGAGCATCATGGGCGGCGCCGTAAGAGTGGAAGCAGCCGCAGCAGCCAAAGCAATCACCGTGGGCGACATGGGCGGTGCAGTAGGAGTGGAAACAGTCGCAGCAATCGCAGGCAGGACAGCAGGACTGCAGGTGTACGTGACAGCAGGAATGCAGGTGGACGTGGCAGTGGCAGTTGTTCCAGGTCATCGCGCCCTCGCAAGCGCTCATGTTCCCCGGTAAGACGTTCCAATACTGACAATGTGACACATTTATTGTTGACTAAATTAGTGAATACCTTAGTAAATACTCGTCCTGAAGGCAATAAATTTCAAATGTTAGGAAACGTCATACCTGATTTTGATCCGATGGTAAAGGGGCAAACTATTCAAATGTGGCTTAGTAAAGTTGATGAATGTGCGAAGTTATACAAATGGGGTGATGATCAGGTCATACATTATGCTTTACCAAAATTAGTTGGTGTTGCGAAAACGTGGTATCAAGCGTTACCCACTATGTCGTTTTCGTGGCCTGAATAGAAGCATAAATTGTTAGAATCCTTCCCTAGTAGTGATGATTATGCCGAGCTGCTTACAGAAATGTTATCTAAACGCGTAAAATATAATGACTCACTAGAATTATATTATTTCAAAAAAATTAATATGTTGAACCGGTGCGATATAAAGGGTAAACGAGCAGTCGATTGTTTACTGTACGGAATCGAAGATCGTTCGTTAAGATTAGGCGCGAAAGCATTAAAGTGTCAGGAACCGGAACAAGTACTAGAATATTTTCAGTCAATTAAGCAGCAACCACGTGAAACAGATAGGTCGCGTCCTTATGTAGATAAGCGATCTAGCAATGACATAAAGGCTAAAAGTGGCAGTAGTTCTATCGTTTGTTATAACTGCAACGAACCGGGACATTTTAGTTTTAAATGTACTAAAAAAATTCTGAAATGCAATATTTGTAATAAACTAGGACATAGTACGATAAATTGTCTGAAACTACCCTCCAATAATATTAGTAATAGTGACAAGGAGGATCTAGGTCAAAAGGATGTTTTACGCATATACGCCGAGAGCACCGCTAGGCACGAAAGTAAATACATCATGCAGTTGATGCTTAACGGACAATCGGTTCTAGGCTACGTAGATCTAGACAGTCAATGCACTTTAATGCGTTGTAGTGATGCTAAGGAACTAGGAATTACTTGGACGAATAATTCTGATCTTCCTACAATGAGAGGCATTGGCAGCAACATTGTATCGCCTCTTGGGATCGCTACTGTTACTATACAGATACAAAATGTTAAAGAAAATGTAGATGTGTTTGTTGTAGACGACAACATCATTAAATACCCTGTACTTGTCGGACACAATTTTACTGAAAAACCTGATATAATCATAACAAAAACTTACGATTCTTTGATATTTACACGGGAAGTTAAAAACAAATTGTATCTTATGTTTGCCTCGGACACGTCAATACGGGCTAAGGAAATGTGCATAGTTTTAGTTTATTGTGGCGTCAATTATTCAGGAACTGTGTACGTACGTGGATCTCTTCGCGGAAAATATGATCATGAATTTTACCTCCTTTCAGGAGAATATGAAATAAATAAAGGCAGTGGTTGTTTGTTGATTCAGAATATATCAGACAAATCAGTTATGCTTAAAAAGGATTCTTTAATAACTCGTGCCTTTAAAACTGACAGTTGTTTTGATGTAAATGTCTTAAATGTGACTACTATCAATAATAAATAAATCTAAGCAATTAATAAAAATTGGTAAAAGTTCCGAATTTAATTATGACCAGAATTTAACCAGTAACCAAATAGAAGAATTAAAGGATTTACTAAATAAATATAAGGAATGTTTCTCTAACAATTTAAAGGATTTGGGATTCACCAACATAGTACAAATGGAGATTGAATTAACCGATTCTAAACCAGTCGTATATCGCCCATACAGGCTTTCATACCCTGAGCGCGAGCTGGTGGTGGTTGTTGAACGCCCTATTTTGGCCTTGTACGATGCGAAATTGGAAACTGAATTACACACTGATGCATCAAAGTTAAGTATTGCTGGCATTTTATTGCAGAGACATAGTGACGAAATGCTTAGGCCCGTAGCGTATTACAGTCGGAAAACAACTAAAGATGAACAAAGTTTACATTCATTTGAATTAGAAACTTTAGCTGTTATAGCCTCACTGAAACGTTTCCGTGTTTATTTGTTGAGTTTAAAATTTAAGATCATAACCGACTGTAATGCGCTGCGTACTACTCTTACAAAGCGAGATCTTATACCGAGAATATCTCGGTGGTGGGTACAGTTCCAGGAGTACGATTGCGAAATTGAATATAGGTGCGGAGCTCGCATGGTGCACGTAGATGCCCTCAGTCGTGCTCCTGTAACTGAGCCCATGACGGGTGATGATGAGACAGCCGTACTCGATGTTTTAAATATTGACGTTAAGGACTCGATTTCCACGGTACAAAGTAACGACGAAGATATCGGGAGAATCAGAGATATTTTACGTGACAAAAATACGAATTACGTAGCATACCTATGTGTATAAAAATTATAAATTAAAAGGTGACCATGTGTACAGGATCGTTGGTGACAAAATTTAATGGGTAGTTTCTAGAGCCGTTAGGTGGCAGGTTTTAAGAATGAACTACGACAATGTAGGTCATTTTAGCTATGAGAAAACTTTAAGTCGACTACGTGAAACATTTTGGTTCTCTAAAATGCGACGTTTTGCCAAAAAGTACGTATCGGCATGTCTTGAATGTGCGCACCATAGGGCTCCAGGTGGCCGTAAGGAAGGTATGCTTCACCCAATACCAAAACCAGATATTCCTTTTTATACGCTTCACGCCGATCATTTAGGCCCGTTCGTTCGCTCTAGGAGAGGTAACACTTATATTCTTGCGATTATTGATTCTTTTACAAAATTTATAAGCATAAGTGCTGTACGGGATACAAAAACTACCACAGCCATAAGAATTTTTAGAGATCAATTTAGTACTTTTGGTACTCCAACACGTCTTATCACTGATCGGGGTATTTGTTTTACAAGCTCGAAATTTAAATCGTTCATGGAGAGTACAAATGTTAAACATACTTAATGCAGTGGCCACTCCAAGGGCGAACGGACAAATAGAACGTTACAATAGAACCATATTGGATGCTTTGAGCACGAAATGCCACGGTAAAAGTGATAACACTTGTGATGAATACGTCGGTGACATCCAGCTAGGTATGAACACCACAATGAATAAAGCTACGGGGAAAAGCCCATCAGAATTGCTATTCGGTTTTAAAGTTTTAAATCCATCAGAAAATATAATAAATGAGGTATTAAATGAAGTTATATGTCGTGTTAGTGATAATGATTTAGTTAAAATGAGGACAGAAGCTAAGTCTAAAATAGATGAACAACAGCATCATTCAAAGAAGGCATTTGATAAACATAGAAAACGAGTGACGATTAAAATTTATTCGTTGGAACCTGGATCAAAGTTTAGTATGATATTGTGATTTAAGTATTATTTTAATGAAAAGGATTTGAAATTTTAATTGATAAAAAAATTAGCTAATACAGTAACATGTTTTAGAGAATTATTTTAGATTTACTGTGAATGAAAGTAGCTATTTTGGCTATCAAAGGACGATTGATTTACTAAAATGAACTACATGGACTTGACAGAAGACTTGATGATGCTATGCATAGGCTATGAGCAATCAGTGCTGATGATGATTGAAATGATTGATATCGAAGAAATGGCGATATTGCATAGATGATTGTAGATTATAGCAGACTATGCATAGCATGTCGTAAAATTAGGCATAGGCTATGAGCGTCCAGTGCAGAATGCGAATGGTGATGCTAATCATCGCACAGATGGACGTAGATCATAGCAGACTATGCAACTAGATGATGTAGAGCATGGGTTGTGAGCGGTCAGTGCAGATAGCGAATGGTGTCAATTGACATCGCACAGATGACCGTAGATCACAACAGACTGTGCAAATTGACGATGATTATGACCTGAAATCAGACTGTGTAAACTGACAATGACTACGACCTGAAACGAAACAAAATTAAGCTAAGTTTACAGCAAGTATAAATTATTACTATTGTTGTTTTAAGTTATTGATTAAGTCTCTGATAGTATTGTTTTATTTAACTCGAGTTAATAATGTATTTTTTTTTTTCTCTTATGTTATTGTTTTTTTTTTTGTTTATCAAGTGAGAGGACTCACTTATTTAAGGATGGCCGAGTTGTTAGCCTAATAATATTTAGTTGATTTATTTTTCATGCCAGTTTCACTTACAATCATATTTTACTATCTGTATTCAACTGCCATGCCGTGACAGTTGTCATTATACTATGACAACTGTCTATTTTAATTTTGAAGGAACATACTTGATATTTCGCAGTCGAACTGAATGGATTAAATCCGAATGTTTCTACGCAATCTGTATTTTATTCAAGATATCCATGCACTGTGCCTTCAAAAATATGTTAAGGATATCACTGTATTTTTTAAACAATTTTATGTTTTTATAGGCATATAAAAGATTTTCAAAAATATACCGAGAAGGCATAGTCATAACTGCGTTATTATTCTAAGGTCATAACATTAATCTCCTTAAATTTCTCTCTGAGAGAGTGTCTCGGACTTAGTTTATAAATTGATCGAACAGCTCTTTTCTGCAAAACAAAGATAGTTTGGAAAATCCAAAAGTGCACGCCTCATACATAACACTCATTCATAAACGAAAAAGAAATTCAAAACATAGTTTTTAACAAAAATTAACAATTTATCACTTGTCATGAAGTCGTAATGTCAAAGACCAATGAGGTTATACAATACTAGAGGCGCAGCGTCCTACAAACAATTTCTGAAAAATGTCACCACTTACGAGTTTAAAGACGTAGCTTTGAAACGGATATATAAAATGTCAATCTGTCAAAATAATCTATGTTTGTCTCATTTCTTCTACCGTCAAACTAATGACGTTGGAATGAGACAAGACATTGCTATCGGAAAAACGACCAGAGTTGCCAATTATCAACATAATTTGCCCAGAATGAATGAAGGTTTTATTGAATCAATTAGTTATGTACTATGAAAGGTTGTGTTATGGAACTTTCACTAGATAATAGTTACTTATGCAACTGGGGGTATAACAAGTGGTATTAAAACACGAATGTGGGTTTGTAAAAAATAGTATCACATGAGTGTTTTAATACCTAATTATAACAGTTGCATTCAAGACTTTATCTACACCCATGATATGAATCCTCTATAAACAACAAAGTAATACATTTTTGCAATACTAATATCTAACAAAAATGGCGGGATACGACGTGAATTCGAAGAACCTACTCAACCTTTTCTAATTGTGAAACGCGCGTGCATGACAATGTTCTTTTTTTGAAATTCATAAACATACCACGAGAATGTGGCTGTTCGATGAGTAAAAAACGAGTTGCATTATGAAATTTAGTACACTACAACATTATAACACCCGTTTGGATGTCATTAGGGTTATATGACATTGGCTGTTTTAATTTTGGCAATAAGCTAACTGTTTCAGGAACTTTTATAGAGGACGTATAGCATGGGTGTAGTTAAAAGATTTTAAAAAATTTACAAGGATTACGGTATACTTACAAAACATAGGCAAAAAAAAATGTTTCAAAAGTTTTAAGATTTGTGACAAATAATAATGTTCATAATGGAATATATAATTTATATATTCATGACAATCGATTAAATTAATTAAAGTGATGTAACGCACTAACCAGCGACATTCACTTTATTTAGAATAATCTAAATCAATCTTCCTAGCCTTTTCCCAACTATGTTGGGATCGGCTTCCAGTCTAACCGGATGCAGCTGAATACCAGTATTTTACTTGGAGCAACTGCTTATCAGACCTATACCTGTAAAACTGGTTGTCAGACTTTCGAGCTTCTGACGACCCGTAGGTAACGACTGTCACAAGACCCACGAATGACAGCTGGGACCAACAGCTTAACGTGCTTTCGAGGCACGGATTAGTCTCGGTATTTAAAGATGGTCACCCATCCACAGACCAATCCCAACAAGCGTAGCTTAATCTGATGGATCGACCCGTGCGGCTGTTATTACTTAGCCACGAGCTCCTCCTCCAGTTCAAATTTCTTAGATCAATAACATCAATAAAAAAATAGTTAGTACCTAGTAGTTTATGAAACTGTTGGAGGGGTATTAAAATACGAGCGTTTTAATACCTAGTTATGTGCAGTTTTATACACACTACTACATCTATCCCTACTAAATAAATTATAAAAGTTAAAAGAGTACGAAATATTTTTACATGTCGTCATTCACTAAACTCCCAACAGTCTGGCAAAATCAACATCGTTTTTCCTGGTAACATTGATCGCAAAAACAATGTTTGCTAAATTTATTTCGTTTTGTAATGTTTTTTGGATAATCTGAAGAAAATTTAGCAAACTTGATTGTGAAATGTAACACCACATGCTTTATTAATCCTTTCAGACCGTGACATACTAATTTTAACCGCAAATTCCACCATTTTTTATTTTTTATCGCTAAGCAATTGCTCACTTGACGTCAAGCTGACAACTGAATTCAGATATGCCTGCGGACACCTAAGTAGTGGTGACGCTTTTGTGCCGTCCACTTCTTCTCTAGTATTGTATAACCTCATTGTCAAAGACTGACAAAGATATTTACTTGGCGGTTGCTAGGCAACTTACGGACAACGGTTGGAAATATTTAGATAAAGATATTATATTTTAGTTAGTATTTTATTAATTATAATTAAACTACTTCGAATAAAAGAGCCATTTTCAATAGGGTTCCTTCTACGGCTGAAACAAATGTACAAAAAAAAAATTGACTCGATTAATTGATTTTATCGCAAGCTACAATGTTTTCAGGGTTCATAAATTGACGGACAGGAATTTTTTTTCAACTATTTTGATGCTTTTTCCATTTCTGCTGCATAAAATCAATTGTTAAAAAGTACAGTATTAATCTCCATTTAATCATCTATACAATGGTATATAAATTAAGTAGGTTCTGTGTACTAGCAGGAGTGTAACAATAAAAACAGTTACAGAAATGGGGCAAAAAAAATTTTTCGATCGTAGAGCACACTCTAATGCTTCGCATTAAGAGTCGTGCAATAATCTGAATGTCTGCGGCAGAGTGCGGCAAAGTGTAATGTCATACGGTATTCTGTTATGGGGAAATCCCCATAACAGAATACCGTACGACATTACACTTTGATAATAGCTAAAGTACACTAAACGAGCTGTCTCTATGTCAGTTAAATTACGAATTTTTCTAACAGCATATGCTGCGGAGCTTAGCTTTTTTGACAATTTATCTATATGTCGTGGATGGATGGCGCCACAGTACAGTGGACAGCGCCATCTAACAATTTGATTCGTAAACGAATAATCATGTGTTCGGAAACGCAAGCGAGCACTACCGCTTGGACACGATCGTCGGTAGAGAGGATGCAGCGATGACTGGCGGGGAGACCGAGTGTGGCGACAGTCTACAGTGGACAGTCGAGCTCGGACAGTCTTGGCAAGCGCTCAGTACCAACGCACGTGTTTGTTTTCAACGCACGTGTTTATTTTGTTCGTTACAGTTTGAGTACCCACTATAGTGCCCACATCTAAAGTATGTCGGGTCGTGATGAAGACCCGATGTCTCGCAGCTCGGCCACCCGAGTGATCCGACATATATGTGGGCCCCACTGAAGTTTAGCATCCAAAGTTAAGCCTAAAAATACTGTGCTATCTTCAGGATTCAATTCTTCGCCCTTTATCAACAGCTTAGTTTTCACCTGCCTAACGTGTGGTAGAGTAAACTTAATGCATTTGGTTTTTTTTTCATTAAGAAGTAAATTATTAACATTGAACCAGTGAACTACTTTTGAGATCGCGCTATTTACGTCATCAGTAACCAGCTGCTGATGTTTAAGTTTAAACAAAAGTGAGGTATCATCAGCAAACAATACTATATCATGGTTATCCCTTATGAGGTAAGGCAAGTCATTAATATAAATAAGAAGCAAGAAGGGACCAAGAATTGAGCCCTGTGGGACTCCCATTGTTACTAAAGATCCGGGAGATCTTTTTCCATTAACGTCAACGCTCTGAATCCTATTACTCAAGTATGAAGTAAGAAGATCCAGGCCGCTGTTCCGGATCCCGTAGTGGCGGAGTTTCCTGATTAACGTTTCATGAAGAACGCAATCAAATGCCTTGGACAAATCACAAAAGATGCCCAAGGCATCGCATTTATCGTCCCATGCATTATAAATATGTCCTAACTGTTCAACACCGGCATCAGTAGTTGAACGACCCGTTGTAAAACCGAACTGTTTGGTATGTAATAATTTATGTTTAATAAAAAATCTTTGCAATTGCTCTAAAATAAATTTCTCAAATATTTTACTGAAGGTAGGTAGTGCTGAAATAGGTCTATAGTTCGGTACATACCGGGGTTTTTTTTTGTTTACCTATAGGGAGGTATCTCCAGGTAAACAAAAAAGAACCACTTGACCAGACAGCTGTCAAGTAATCGACTAAACGTAATACCTGTCACTCCAGTTTTCATGCTACGTCACAGCTGTACTCTTCAATTTAGCAACGCTATTTGTTGACGTTTATAATAAAGGCTCGAAGGCTGAAAGTCGCCCGTGTATTATCTGTGGCCGATGGGGCTGAAGGTTCTGGAGTAGCGACTGCGTACTGGAAGACGAAGCGATGGAAGGCCTCTCACAAGGTTCCTGCGGTCTTCACCAAGCCGATGACGTGGTAAAGACCGCTGGAATCACAAAACCGGTAAGTGGCGCTGTTTGGGGAAGGCCTATATCTAGCAGTGGAAGTCTTCCGGCTGAAATGATGATGAAGAGTTAGCTAGGTTGTTTCTCGTTTTGAAAATTAATGTAATACTCGAAACATTTAAAGTCAAAATATTTTATAGATTTTTTGTATTTTCAAACTGAAATAGCAGCGGAAGGGTTAATTGTATCCAGGAAGCAAGTTCTCACAGCACAAGTAAAGCAAAAAGTCCGAAAATTGATAATAATACCTATGTAGATTTATCACATAAAAAAAATTGTGATTACAAACTTACATTTGCAGTTGAAAAACTGACCGTGATGTATATCGATGGGAGATTTTTTTTTCAACTATAGAATTAAGTTTGTCCTTCCATCCTAAGATTGCTTCGTTGGTCTAGTCGTAATATTATATTATCTGTGGTCTAGTAGACTGAGATTGTGTGATGAATGTTATAATTCCTAGATAAGCCTCGTTGGTGTAGTGGTCGCAAGCACTACTGCTGAGCATGAGGTCCTGGGTTCGATTCTCAGGTCGGGCAAAGTGTTATTGGGTTTTCCAGGGTTTTCCATCAGGAGTTTATCATAGTCCGAAGTCTGAATTTGTGCCCGCTTATTACGTTGGACTTAAAAATATTTGGCGAAATGTGGGTGTACTATTATGTACAAACCTCTTCCTAACCTGTAGTCAAAAGTTATGACTACTTGGCCTGGAACGGAGAGTTTGAGTTTATCAGTGTATTCGATAGATGTCGTTGTGCAAATGACGTATTGGACAGAAGCTGTGAAAAGATGGAAGCAATAATAATAAGTACTCTGTGGAAGTCTTCAAATCTCAGAGTAATAACTAAAGCAGCTTTAGTTATTACTCTGAGCTTCATATCTTGTAGTTCGGCGTACTTAGTTTCCGATGGTAGGTACCAATAGAAGTTATAACAATTCAGAAGTCGCAAGGTGTAGCAAGGAGAACGGTATTGTCAGCGTACCTACCTCAGATGCGCTTTCCACCAACAGCAAACCCCTTTTCCCAGCCTCCAAGAATTTTCCGAATTATTATATAGGTACACATTCAAGAGCAGAGGGACAGGAAAGGATATATCGCTGCCTAACGCCTTTCTGGAGAACATTTGACCACAGTAGCGGATCCATTTGTCTAAGGAGCTCAAGCCCACAATATTAGGACTTCAAACCTGAAGTTTGAATTAAAAAAATTTCAACAATTACTTTATTGAAATTACCTACTTACTTTATAAACTGTCTTCGTACGATAAGCGAACATACTTACTTTTCTCGCCAAAACTGTGCCTATTTATTCGTCTTGGGGGTCCAATTTCAGTTTCTGCTCATAAAGTAAACTTTACTTTCATAATTTGATTTAAATACATTACAAGCCTATTTAACTTCACATGATATATTATATTATGGAACACTAATGTATTGTATAAGGAGGTACCAATTTTTGGACGTCAAATATTGCAATTCTATTTTGAACGTCTTCCTCTTGTCCCACTGTCTTAAATTTTTCGTAAATAAGTACCTAGTTGTCCCGATGACAATACAGTAGTTTCTGATCTGAGAACCTTGTAGGCTTAACAGACTGTATATCTGTGGTCCATTTTCTATTTTGCTAAATATCTGGTACTTTTTGATAGGCCTACACTGTCCTCTCATACCTATTATCACTGTAATAAAAAAAAATCCTATGTAAAAACCAAAAAAATCCTATGTAAAAACCAATTTATTTTTAAAAGAGTAACCGTGGAGTTTCTTGCCGGCTCTTCTCCATAGGAAACGACCATTTGGAACCGTGCACCTAGCTTCTGACGTTTCATAAGTGCCCTTGTTGGTTTATGTGAAATAAAATATTTTGAATTTGAATTTGATGATGACCTGACGCCGCCGTATCTGCGCCGCCCGGGGCCATAGCCCCTTCTACTCCCCCCCACGCTACGCCTACTACTGTATCTATATTTCGTATAATTAATATTAGGATTTAATCAAACGTAAGTTCTATTTTTTTTAAAGTAGCTGTGCTGCTTTTTTGGCGTCAATTTAAGTCTGTTCCTAGAGGGTTAGTTAATTATCCCAACACTGCTGAATAACTGTTTGCTAGGAACATGCGAACACTAGCCGGCGGAGGTGAAAGAAATTAAAAAAAAAAACAATAACTTTCACGCGCAATGACATAGTAGGTGTATCGTAATGAGACAAGTTTGTATTTGTTTGCAGTCGCAATCACCGCGGTCGACCCCTAGATTGGTCAAACACCGCAAGCGGAAACAACACGTGCTATAAGCTCTGTCCCCTCTGCAGTTATGTCACGTCTCGAACTTCAGCATTAATAATCAGCATCGATCAATGCGGATGCTGATGTTGAAAATGATGCTCAAGTTCCGTGGATGCTGATGCTGATGTTCGCAACAACCATGGTTTGCATACTTATAAATCCTAATTTTATATCACCTTCCATAAAGATGTTTTTCATTCGTGAATAATTGAGACTATTTTTATAACCTCAATATTCGTCGAGCATTTTTCAATAAACTAAATTATGGGCATGTACGTTAGCTTTCACACGTACGTAAGATATCCTACATGCCCATACAATTAGCTGGCATCCAGGGGGCCAAGTCTACTAATTACTAACGACAAGGGGGCCAAGTCTATTAACTACTAATTTACAAACGTCACAATGGTCGAGGGACCATTGTGACGTTTGGGATGGTGAGTCAAAAACTAAAAATGGAGAGACCATTGTGATGTTTGTAAATTAGTAGACTGTGGACGTGTGAAAACACGACTTAGAGCTGTCATTGTGACTTTGCTAAGGAATCAAGAAGCGCGTGAGGCGAGCTAGAAAACTCACTCAGATACGTTAAGATATCACTTTCAGTGAAGAGCGAGCGAAGCGAGCTCAAAATAGAAGCATCCTGAACCGGGATTGGTGAAGATTTCATGGGAATTTAACTAAGACAATGCAAGAGCGAGCAAAGCTAGCAAAAATTTTGGAGAATCGTGACTTGGATAGGTTAAGACACGTAGGTTAGATTTATTTGTTTAGAGCTTTAAGAGCAGGCCACACCGCCAGCTTAGCGGGCGGAGCGGGCGAAGCGAACGAAGGAAACTATACAAACTACGCGAAATATTTAGCTCGCGGTGTGAACCGAAGTATGTAAAGAGGTGAAACGATGTTCGCCCGCCCGCCCGCTAGCTGGCGGTGTGGCCTGCGCTTTAGAGTTGGACCGTGCCTTTAGTTTGAAGCCTTAGTAAGCCGTAACAGATGAAAATATCGATAGATTTACAAACACACATTAAAACAAAATTTCAAACAGAGACGAATATAGAACTTAGTCTAAAGTTGAAACCTTCGAAAATTCAATATGAACAGGTTTCTTTAGGGCCGGCGCTCACTGGCGGCACGGCACGGCAAAGGATATTTATGCGACGAATAGAAATATAACATATGTGTATACAGATAAAATTGAAATTTCAATGATGATGCCTAAAGACGTCGCGGCGCGCGGCCTAAGGATACTGCGGCATCGCTTATTTCAATTTGATTGATTTCTAATTGTCGCATAAATATCCCTTGCCGTGCCGTGCCGCCATTGAGTGCCGGCCCTAAAGAAACCAGTTCGTATTGAATTTTTACGGAATCACTTAATAAATAGTAACTTTACACTTTTATCAAAATGTTTTAGATCAGGGTATCATAATATTATCATCAAAATTTAAATAAATATAGCTATGTCTATGACGTAAATACCTTCGAATATTATGACCCCATTGTACTGAAAGAAAGCAAAGGGGTTTGAAGATTTTGGCCCTAAAATCAGCCACCATTTTGATTTTTTATCAAAATCTAGGTGCAGTCTAAATGTCATATATTTGGATAGGGGACACTTATACAAACATAAAACTTGATATAACATAACATCATAAAGTGTCACGTTTCTGAGATATTCAAAGATAAAAATAACAATTGTTATAACAAATTAATTAATTTATGTTGAAGTTACTTCATGTTGATTAAGTTATTTACACATGAACGAATTGACTATACCTGGTGGATAAAACACAAGATTTTTTAATCATATTCGGTATGAATAATATCATCCAAGAAGGCAGCGGGAGGTTGAATAGGTTTTTCATGGTGTCGCGCCCATGCCATGCGCCATATAATACATATAATTATATACAACTAGCTTTTACCCGCGGCTTCGCCCGCGTGGATGTCGCAAAATATCCCACGGGAACGTTCTACCGGGAATACATACCTAATAGCCAAGGAAAAGATCATTGACTAACTTTCAGCGGACGCAGTGGTAGGCTACTACAGCTCCCGCGTGGTCAACCATAATTATTTTGTTACGCGTAATTTTGAAACTGTGATATCTCTTAAACTATTCATTTAAATGATGTGATGTAAAGGCATATTTTAATCGAAATTGAATGCCCAATTTAAATAACCTATTTAATTGGATAAGGATTAATAAGATACCGGTCAAAATAGCTTCGGAAATAACAATGAAAATTTTATACAATTTTGAAAGATAAAAATGGTTATTGTGGGTCACCCTTAAAAGATAGACATATGCCATCGCGGACTTTTTTGTTGCAATTTTAAAGATATACAATACTCTAGAACATAAATTTGATTTATCTCTCACGACTTACGCAGCGCACGCCAGTAAAGCTCCCAGTCGGCATGATTTTTTCCGACATCTTCAACAATAATCGTCATATTTCAGCCAATTTACACAAAACCTTAATGAATTATACACTAAAACCTTCCACATGAATCACTCCGTCCAATGGTGAAAACCGTTTGAAAATCCGTTCGGCAGTTTTTGAGTTTATCGCGTTCAGACAGACAGACAGACAGACAGACAGACAGACGCGGCGGGCGACTTTGTTTTATAATATGTAAGGATGTCGCCCATGCGCATGTGACCGCCCGTAATTTTCTGAATATTCATGAAAATATATCGAAAATAAACTTCTAAAGGGGGGGTCTATCTATAACATTTTTCACTAGTTTTTTTAAAATAAATACACAATTTTTTACCGACAAAATGACTTCGATTCCGTTTTTTTTTTCGTAGTAGATAATTTTTTGTAAAAATTTTAACTAACCTGTTAAAAAATTCATAAGCTTTTGGAAATAATAAACAGAATCCAAATCCACCCATAAACTTCGGAGATGTGTCAAAAAACAGAAAGCAAATCTTTAAAAAATTAAAAATTGAATAACACGACAAATGTTATAGATAGACCCCCCCTTTTGAAGTTTATTTTCGATATTTTTTCATGAATATTCAGAAAATTACGGGCGGTCACATGCGCATGGTCGACATTGTATATACCATATAACACACATCCTCATTCGGCGGAAAAGGACAAAAATATATGTATACCCCATACATATATTTTTGTCTCTTTCGCTCTTAACTAAAATATTACATATACATGCTGTAATTATGTTTTCATAGTTCAATATACTTACCTGAACGAAAAAAAAAAGTCGTTTCAGGGTTTAGTTTTCGACTTATATTTCAGTGAATAACTCCGAAACCTGACGCTTTAGGATATTATGTTATATTACATTTTTTGTTTGTATAAGTGTCCTCTATCTAAATATATAACTTTCGATTTTCACCGCGATTTTGAAAAAAAATCGAAATGGCGGCCTCACCTTAGGGCCACCCTCCATACAAAAATCTTCAAACCCCTTAAGTTAGAATGTAGTTCGTATTGTGAATACCTACGCCTTTTTTTTTCTGTCATTTTTTAATTTTTCTGATGGTCTATGTGTATTTATGAATGACAGCTATCCTCGATGTACCTACTCAGTGTTGTTTACATTGTTATAAATAACTTTGCGATGATCGAGTGCTGTTATATCAGGATCAGGACGTAGGTTTAATTTTCGTACATTTAGCTATAGGTAGTAGGTAAAAAGTGTTGGCTTGCAGTATGGCAAGCGTGCAGTCGGGTCGGCGGCTAGGGAGGGCGGGAGGTCTGCTGGGGTGAGGCCAGACGGCGAATGAACTGCAGAAAGGGTTAACGTTCGCTTCCCCTGCAGCACCGCCGCCCACGCTCGGTGCCACCGATACCTACCTATGCACATAGCAGCTTTACTGGAAAAATAACAATGACGTATAATATCTCCCAAGTCTTGGGAAAACGTCTAGGTGGTTTTAAGTTTAAGATGAATTGTATTTTTTGTTTTTTCTTCGATTTAATCGGTACTTGATTAAATGAATTCATGATAAATTGTTCGGTATTACCGTTAATAGAGCTAATTATCTGTAGGTAACATGAATTTATCTAGTTAAGACTCAATTTCACCATACTCTGTTAGATATAACAGACTGTTAACACACATGTCAACTGCTGTGATTGGCTGTTGTCATGTCAGTGAGCCAATCAAAGCAGTAACCTGAGTTTAATGACCTGTTAGCTAATTTTTGTGTTTGGTGAAATTGGGTCTAAGTATCCAATCTTTGTTTTGAACGATAGTTAAACATGACGCCTCATGCATTAGTTGAGCAGATTAAGTAATTTGTAAATACATATATTTTATAATTTTTAGTAATTTTAAAAATTAATTACATAATGTTGTTTCCTGCTTTTAAAATTCATCTACCTGCCCGTCCTTAAGCTTAGATTAATAATAACTTTGTTATTACTTAAGTACCCTAACTTATTTGAATAATCTATTTAATTTATTACTCGATTACAATATTTTTATATTACAATATTACAACTTTTAGCAGATACTTAGGTATAACTTAGATTACTCGTTGTAAGTCCCGAACTACCCACTCGGTTTACCTACAAACTTACAAATGAAGGCTTGACACGGAAAATAGCCGAAATATCCAATAATTATTCTTTTTATTCGTTAAACTTTTTTGATGAATTTTTAATGCATTATAATTTAAAAATTACGTTACAGTCAATAAATTAGTCACTGGTGTAAAATTATTTATTTATTGAATGTCTTTGTTCAATTTTTTCAACACTGGCATGAAATTGTTCTTTTCGCGTCTGTGCTAGTGTGCTTGCACTCATGCCTCAGATTCAAAGGGTAATTGGCGTAGACACTCGGTGCGTAGTGGAGGGATTTATATTTCCAAACAGCATTTAAAATTTGAAAATTATTTGTGGTGCTACGGCGTAGCACCGTAGCAATACCGGCGTAGCGCAGGGTTATTGTTTTATTTATTTATTTGTATCATGTGATGATAATATACAAATGTTGGTTTGACTATGTTGTTGAGGTGAAGATAAGATATGTAGATGTTATAGATGAGAACTTAACTAGCCAATATAGTTTCATGGTTCTATTTTGTAAGTCCTCAAGTTTGGGATAATTTTCGGGAAAAAGTAACGGGGCCACGGAGAATGTTAGAAAATAATACGTTCTATATGATCTAAATCTAAAGGGAAATGACGTGCCATCTAGCCTTCCATATATCGATTGTAATTCACGCTCGGTTTCTTCACGTAGTTCTGCGAAGTAATACGAGTCATTCATTATTGTAATTTTCTTTACGTATTTGGCCTATTTGCGATAGTGGTAAATGTATAATCTATCTCTTTTTATCGCTATTATTTTATTTTAGTCATAGATGTACATAAATGACAACATATACCAATTTTATTAATAAATGTACAATATAATATCCTAACTACTAAAACTATTAACAAAGTAAAATATGGCTTTGCAAAATTCATCCGCATCTTTATCGACTAGTAATGTACCCAAGAGCCTGGCGAGATTGCCACGTTGTGTGGCAATGCTTAGCCTCTGGCCAAGGTAACCATAATCAGCCTATAATGTGCCCACTGCTGACCAACGTAAAAGCCATAAACTATTGACGTGGTGATGGCTGATCTTGCTAAAAGATTGTATGAGCAGGTATTGTGATTATTTCATTTCAACATAATCAGGCCAATTAATCTAAATAATAGAAAACTGCGTTGTCAGCAAACAGTATAATATTTTATTATAGGTACTGCACTTCAGATGGATAGGTTGGTTCACGGTTGGTTTGACTTCGGGATTCATTCCATAAAAAATAGTCTCAGTAAAAAAGATAAAATACACTCGTTTTCTCAATTATGAAGGTAATTATTACGATAAAATCATAAGATCTAATCCCAGATATAGACGTTTGTTTTCTCCTACTAACAGAGGTAACTCAGTGCTAAAGTGTCAGGACCTCAGCATGAGTTCATGCTATGGAGGTTTCTCATTTATCCAGCTCCCACTTAACCAAGCTTTACTGTATAGGTAATAATAAAATACCAGCTTATTTTGACCCACTGCAGGGCAAACGCCTCTTTTCATACAGAGAAGGCATGAGGAAAAAACCTTGTATGGTAGCTCGAGGCTAAGTAATAACAGCCATAGTGTTACACGAGTAGATCCATTAGATTAAGCTATGCTAACCGGGGTTGGTCCGTGGATGGGTGACCATCTTTACATACCGAGAATCCTCCGTGCCTCGGAAAGAACACAGATATATGTCGGTAACCTTGAGTACTTGGCTTGCGTGTTCTGTACTGAGCTCACGCAACGCGTCGTACGTCCAGTCCAGTAATAGGACTCGTTCATCAAGGAACGCTATCCCAAATTAGATGCATTATTAATGCATAAAATTAATAATACATAAAACAAAAGTTATTTTAATACGTGTTTTATTAAAATAACTTTTGTTTTATGTATTAAGACATCAATTCGGATGGAAGGTCTTTCACCCGTGTTAAACACTCTACTTTTCATTTCGAATATAAGGAAAATAAAAAATAGTATTATTATCTAAAATATTTAATGATATTAATAACATGAGTAGTACCTATTTAAAATTAACTGAGAAGTTTGTGAAAATGTTTAAATATGGATTGCATCGCGTCTCCTTCGCGAGTCGTCCCGCGTATTAGGTATTTTTTAGGGTTCCGTACCCGAAGGGTGACAAACGGAACCCTATTCATAAGCCTCCGCTGTCCGTCTGTCTGTCAGCGAGCTCTATCTCATGAACCGTAATAGGTAGGCAGTTGAAAATTTCACAGATTGAGCATTTCTATTGCCGCAAGAGCAACAAATAATAAAATTAAAAATTAAAGGGGGGTCGCCATACAATAAAATTAAATTTTGAAAAAAATAATAATCTGAACCTGGCATGTGGGGTATCATTTTCTAGAGCTCATCGAGTAGAGAATTAATATAATTTTTATTTGTTTTTATCTTCAAAAATGATGAATTAGGGGGCCGTAGAAGTTGTCTGTTTTAGACCATTTTTGTACGAGCTCTATCTCAACAACTAAAAAAATTAGGAATTTGAAACTTGTGTATATCATGTAACATATACTGTTTATAATCAACAAATACTAAAAACGCCGCTTCATAACGTATTTTATATAATATGGGCGATTTTCTGCAACTTAAAGTAATAATTTTGTATTTCATGCTAATTTTATGCGATATAAATTCCACAGATAACTATTTAATAGTTGGAGTAATGACATGGAATTAGTAAGTACCTACTATCATGGCAGCATATACTATTTCAATCATTTAAATTTCCATCATCCAAAAAGGTCTACAAAATAAACTTTCTTCACAAGATTTTAAAACCGGCCAGTATTTTTTGAGTTTAGGAACTTTATCGACTTTTTTCAAAGTATCCCTAGACGGTGTTGATGTGTGTAGGTACCTCATGTTAAAACTACACTCCAATAGACAATATATTCAGTAACATTGAAATGAATGCTGGCACATACAGTGTACTATTCAGTTACCTTAAACCGTTGTGGATACAATTTCATATTGAGAAAAATTATTGGTGTAAAAATATTCGGTCACGGCGGGCAATCTCAACGGAGACTGGCCTTCGACGCGGGATGTATTATAGTGCACAAGTGTGTGCGCAGACACGAGTGCACTCTCTCTTCCCTCACTCTCATAGTCCGACGGGATGTGTAAAAATAATAAGTCAGAAATAATAGATTTCTGTATGACTATCAAAAATAACGTAAATAAATACCTACCTGTATTGACCCGTGCGTTTGCACTGGCGAAACATCACGACAAAACATGTTGAAATCTCTAGTTACTTTGTATGAAAAATTTACAGAAAATAGAGATTCCAACATGTTTTGTTGTGAATGTTTCACCAGTGCAAACGCACAGTTATAATTAAAATTTGGCGTACTACTTACATTCTATTTTGTACAATATAGTCTGATGTAGCAAGAGAAATCCTTTTATTTATAAGTAACTAGCTTTACCCGGCCTGGCTTCGCACGGTTAGCACCGGCGTATCTACCTTTCCTAATTACCTATTTCTACCTAATTACCTACCCTACCTACCTACCCTACCCTTCTTACCAGGGTAGGTAGGTACCTAACCTACCCTACCTACCCTACATATCTACCTGCTTACCTACCATATATACCTATTTATACCTACTAATACTATGTTAGTAGCAAATAAATAACTTTGACTTTAGTTAATGCATGTTACTGGATAAAGTTAACTTAATATTTTTCTCTTAAAATAAATGAAATATACTCCTACACCTATATTTTAACACAACAACATTTTTTCATTAAAATTAGACAATTTCTTTACAAATCTTTGTTTTTTTATAGCGCCTCTGTTGTTACCTTTACGAAAGTATTACAAAAATTCATAGTGTTAAATCTTGTACGACATGGTATGGAACCCTTTGTGTGCGAGTCCGACTCGCACTTGACAGATTTTATTTAAATTCATACTGGCTGTTTATACACTCACAAGACTGGAGCCCAGTGTTTCCACTTTTAGGGATTTTTCCCTTTTTTAGAGAAAAATGGACAATAATAAGCATGGTTTAGGGATATTTTATTTTGACAGGGACTAATTTACTCTATGTCACCACCGATTGATTAAAGAGGATTCCCTGAAACTTGTAATGATTGTAATTCGTCTAATTTTAGTACAAATGTTAAAAAATATTTAGAGGTGCTTATGAAACAGTCGATAATGCCGGCAAAGAAAGATCGTCTGCAATATAGACTCTTGAACATACTTACATTATTTTTATTATGATCAAGAAAAAGCATTACCTTCTCAACCCAACCCGATTCTGCCTTTGACGACGGATTGCTGATAAAATGATGTGCGCACAAGTACTTTACGAAATAATGAACCTGGTTGCTGTTGGTTACTTAGAGCATCTTATATTGTATGGTTATATGGTACTGGTAGTGCACAATTTTGTAAAAAAAGGTGTGAGTGGAGAGCTCTCAGTATAATTCTCTGTTACTGATGATTGTTTTGTGCGTATCTGATGCTCTACATCTGCTATACATCTGCTCTACATCAGTACTGGAGATATCGTAGCCATCAAATACAATTGTCGCAGCTGTGTATTGCTTAGCAGCATGACTGACTTCTGACATATAGTTGTAACAAATCTAAAATGTTTCCAGTTTTTAGTAATGCTAATTTGTGTAGGAGTGCACCCCCGTCAAGAACATACGACGGATCTGCAGGTATTATGTTATTTGAACTTAGTTGCTATGTTATCCAATATGTTCTTGTCAATGATGATTTGTCACTTTTTCTCAATAGCTGAGTTTTTGGATTAAATAGGGGGAGGGACGAAGGACAAATAATTTATAGATATGAGTGAAATAAACATAGGTACATTTCTAATTTTCTATTATAAAACACATTTTGATTAATAAATAGATTGGAAATTCCAAAAGTGCACGCCTCATAACACACATTCATAAACGAAAAAGAAATTCAAAACATAGTTTCTAACAAAAATTAACAATGTATCACTTTTCATGAAGTATGTTTTGACTGCTGTTTTACCCATCAATATGGGTAAATTTCTAACCTCGCAATCCTTACGTAATGTCAAAGACTATTTATTTAGATATTTACGTTGTGGGTTGCTAGGCAACACGATAGGTCAAGGTTGAAAATATTTAGATAAAGATATTATATTTTAGTTAGTATTTTATTAATTATAATTAAACTACTTTGAATAAAAGAGCCATTTTCAATAGGGTTCCTTTTATGGCCGAAATCAATGTATTAAAAAAAAATTGACTCAATTAATTGATTTAATCGCAAGCTACAATGTTTTCAAGCTTCATAAATTGACGGACAGGAATTTTTTTTCAACTATTTTGATGTTTTTTTCATTTCTCTTGCATTAAATCAATTGGTAAAAAGTACAGTATTAATCTCCATTTAATCATCTATACAATGGTATATAAATTTAGTAGGTTCTGTGTACTAGCAGGAGTGTAACAATAATAACAGTTGCAGAAATGGGGCAAAAAATATTTTTCGATCGTAGTGCACACTCTAATGCTTCGCATTACGAGTCGTGCAAAATATGAGTTTTAACGCAGCAAAAGCTTTCTTTTTTTGGGTTATGATTTTGTTATTTATGTTTTTTTTCAAGATGACTGTAAATAAAACGCATTTTGCATACTCATATTTTCCTAGATCTTTAGTATGTCAAAAAGATACCAAAAAGGTACAAAAAACATCAAGCGCCGCCTTCCCAAAACCTTATCTACTATACTATGAGCATTGATAACCACGCTTGCTCAACAGAGGTTGGCGATTTTCGACTGTCCAGGTTTACGCACGACGTTTTTCCTTCACCGATGTCAGTAATGTCCAAGATAAACTCAGAAAGTACATATGAATTGAAAAAGTCGTATTGGACCTTGTCCGGATTTGAAATCACACACCCCACAACCTCGTGCATGAGTGTCGCGTCCTTAACCACTAGGCCATCACAACGTCTTCGTGACTATGATACATAACTAAAACAGTGTAATGTTATCTGAGCTAAAATTGAGCTAAAATTCATTTATCCATACTAGACACAATATGTACAACAACACAAACTAAAATAAAAACAATACCTACCGTTTTAGTTCGGAACTCCCTGATAACCTGCTCTCTGACAATGAAAACTTGTAGAAAACAGTTCATCAAACAGCCCATTACGACAACATGCATTATATATTGGAACTTTCCATTGCGCACATAAAGATCATCAATCACAGCAGAAAATAAATAGATAAAATATTTTGTTGTGATTAATTTATTTTCTTTATTTGCGCACGAGTATCATTCGTGAAACACAGGCGCCATCTATGAAATAAACACGTCAACACTATAAACATGGGGTTTGTGGTTATCGCTGTTATATTCGACAAAGTAAACAGATGTCGTAACCTGTAGTTTGCTTATAGATTTTTAGAAATAATAATGTAGGTATTGTTAATGACTACCTCGTTGGTGTGAACTTGGGGTTCGGGATTCAATCCCCAGGTCGGCGAAAGGTACCCATGAGGATTTCCCCGGAAAACAAAATCGGGAAAAGTGTTACTCGGTTTTTCCATATGGAATCTAACAGCGGCAGCGCAGGAGACTGGATTTGTGCCCGGTTGATGGCTCGCCCCCCAGTATATGAGACTTTAAATAACTGGTGAAAGCTGGGCGTACTATGGGTACACCATCTACCTACTCCTTCGGGAAATACAGGTGTGATGTTATGTTTTAATATCAATATTGACTATTACGGTGTTGACATATTGCGCTGCAGTCAATATCAATCACCTTTTATAAGTTAACTAGCTGCCCGCTCCAGCGTCGCATGGGTAGCCCTAATTTGCAATAAAATAATATTGCTATAAATTGAGATGAAGGCTATCCTATCTTTTAAGTTAGATCAAACTGCACACGGTGTGCAATTAAGTAGTTTAGGAGTCCATAGCGGACAAACAACGTGACGCGTAATTTATATACAGGGTGGACCAAAAATACACGTCATAAAAAAAAATATTGATTCCTCATGTCCAGGGGTATTCGAAAATAGCCCATGTATGTTCCGCGATTTTTTTTAGTTTTCGAGTTATTTTTTTGTATTTTTTTTTTGAGTTTTCTTGCTGGTGGAGCCTCAAAAATTCATGTCTTTTTGTAAGGAGTATTTGCCAGTTTTTTTTTATGGTGTCACTATTTGGACCACCTATTTTAAAGCTTAAAAGGATTTTTAGCCTAACCTTCGAAGGCCGATTACAGTTAAGTACTAACTTTATTTTTATTTTTTGCGTAGCTTAGGAACCTGCATACTTTTTAAAGTCAGCTAGAATATATGACCTCTTTATTGTATTTTTAAATTGAAGTTGAAAATTTCAGTCTTACCACTAAAAACTTAAATTCCTGCTATCGATACTTTTTTGAGTAACTTGCAGGAATGTTAGCCAGTATATTATTTTATATATGAAAGTAACATTCAAGACGATAATGTCGCAAAAAAAAAAAACTGGAAAATACTCACTACAAAAAAACAGTAGTTTTCGAAATACTCGAAAACTACAAAAAATCGCGGAACATACATGGGGTATTTTCGAATACCCCTAGACATGAGGAATCAATTTTTTTTTTATGACGTGTATTGTCGGTCCACCCTGTATATTAAGAAGTTGGTCCCTTTCCATTGTAACCAGAGTACGAGATGTCACCGAATATTATGAACTCAGAATAATACAAGAATTGCTGCTAGAACTCGGAAAAGACGAACATTTCGGTCTTTATATATGTTATGTTATATATGTTTGAGCACCCGTGATGGCTGTATTACAGCCGGGAAACAACTTTCAACCCCCGGTAGATATAGTAACGTGATATGTCGTGTTTGTGTTTGGGAGCCTTAAGCCTTACATTGGTCTGTGGAACGAATAAGTGTAAGATGTGCTAGGTAACAAATAGTGTCCACTTGCTAAATAAATAGTCAGCAACTTATCCTTCAAAAATTAGCAGTGAACTATGAAACGAAAAACAAAAGAAAAATCTTTGTGCTTAACTTAATATTGTGGCTTAACTACTATGCATAAGTAGTACCTAGGTACATTCTTCGATAGCAGGCGACACAAGTAGGTAGACTATTTATTGAATATTTTCTTCTATAAGTTACTGTTGTCTTCCAAGTTGGTCGCAGCTACTAGGTTAGGCACATGACAAAAAGACGTTGGTTGTATAAAAAGACGATCGATTGGTATTTACGAAATCAAAATGGGAATTACTTGAAGATCGATAAAATACATGCCATTATAATGCACTAATCCTTCTGATCATTATATATCCTTCTGATCATTATTTTCTGATCATTAATCCTTCATGATCTTCCTTCTGATCATTATTTTCTGATCATTAATCCTTCATGATCTTCCTTCTGATCATTATTTTCTGATCATTAATCCTTCATGATCTTCCTTCTGATCATTATTTTCTGATCATTATATTCTCCCTAAACCTTCCTCTTACGGAACTTATGCGAACTGGTACAAATAAAGTGTTCTTCATCATCATCTTGTAAAAAGCTACTGCTTAACATGGCCGCCCAAAGGGTTTATTGATTTTCTAATTATAAATCAAGGTGAAAGTTCAAACGTTGATTCAAAGTTCACAGTAGTGGGATATTTGGGATTATATCTATGACTGTTATCAGTTTATTAATAACTACGTACTTCATGATAGTTCAGTTGGTTAAGGTAACAAGGAAGGGAAGTTATAAGAAGTACACAACTGAGAGACTAGAAAGGATTGGTAAATTCACCGTAGCAATAAGACTGCTTATATTCGTTAGTATATATTTGTTTAGCGACAAGGCCCTTTAATTGATTTATGATAATTATGTAATCAAGCTGAATCTGAGATAGATAGTGTGAACTGTGGATAGGTACTGGTAACTAATTAGTATCTAGAAAGTTTATCACAGCTGTGATCCACGCGGTTACGTTACGCCCTACTTGACAATAGGCTCGAAATAGTGCTCCGGTAAGTAAGTCCCACACAAGTTTATGTTGGGGATCTAGAGGACAGGGAATCTCATAACTTTACGTGCCAATTTCTGAAACGCCTTGTGTTTATGGCTCCAGATGCAGCCGCTATAAAATCATTCAGCCACACAGCTATGACCACCAAGTAGAATCCATATTCCGTAACCCTATTCAATATAAATTATGTCTTTATCTTCTCTTGGTTGATTTTATCGAGGCCCAAATTGATAGTAGGAAATATGGGAATCTGCTTAATCATTCACTTGTTTTTAAATTAGTTTCGCGTGCGCGTCAGGGAATTCAGTTAGTAAGTAGTTTAAAATACTGAACTAGTTAAAAAGTTGCTCAGTGTTATCTAAGGTCACATTGTACGGCGCCATCAAACGTTTTGTGTCAGCTCGAGGCAAATGTAGCCGCCACCCCTGGGCGTCGGGAATCGCGAGCCGCGCGGCTTGCGGACGGAGAGCGGAATGGGTAGCTCACCGTCCGATAAGCTCACCGTTCTACGCGCGCCTCAAAGAGATGTTAACACAACTGACGGGGTCCGCTAGGGCCCATGCCTGCCGGGGTTGCGGGAAAGTCCTAAATGGTCAGCGTAGCCACTAGCAACGCACAGGTAACTGAAGGAACACGGGTGGGTTTTAGTCAGTAAGAGTCTGACACGCCCTCTCGCTCCGCCCAGAGCGGGAGAAGTTATTTGATGTTTTTCCACCCATATAAAAAAGGATCACCAATAATTACCATGAAATATGACGAAAACACCCCAAGCGGACAACCCGCACTGGGCCCGCGTGGTAGATTACGGCCCACTCCCTCTCACAGAGAGGAGGCCTGTGAACATTAAAGGCTGATTATGTTATGTATGACGGAAGCTATAATATTTAGAAGTAGTTTTTTTATCGTGGCTTCATAAGATTATTGTAGCAGTCCGCAGCTAGACATAGGCTTCTCCAATCGCAGCATAAACTCGATCCCCAGCTGCTCTCATTCTCATCCAGCTGATACCAAGCAGTTTGCGAAGATTCTAAACGGTTGCATTCGATTTGGCATTATTGACACTTTGATAAGTAGGTAATCTTTAAGACTATGTAATCTTATTCCATGTGCTCGTAAAAAAGCATTTAAATAGAAATTAACATGCATCGTGAGTGTGACGAGTGTGCGCGCGCTTGCAAAGTATTTTTAGCCTCGATAAAAACTTAATTTAAAAAAACATTATTTAATACCAGAGCTGAAAGTTTTTGGAGCTGTAAAATCAAGTTCATCACAAATTGTAAAGTAGTACAACCAACATCATTAGACTAACAGTATTTCGTTGTCGAGTAAACAGGAAGTATTGAACAAAGGCCGCGTCTTCACACCCCAGTGAGTATATACGAACAACATAGCTGGTGCGTAGTACATAAGAAGATCCTTTCGTAACAGGGTCAGGGCACTGTGTGACGGTGACAGCGCGTGCGCGTGTAAAGGTCAAGGTCAGGTGCCCTGGAAGATTTCCTCGGGGTCGTCGGCCGAGGCGCTTATTTTCAGAGGCCTGGTCCGGGACTCGCGACCTTCACCGCGATATGACCCTAACGCGGCACGTGTATTAGCGTGCGTAGGCGTTTACTTTATGGGCCTGTGTTAGCGTTACCGATACCTATTTGATAATGTATGGATTACTTTGATCTACGTCGAAGTTAGTTTCAATTTGACTATCAAAGTGGCTTGTGGATTCTCTATTCTCTCTTCGCCGAGATTTCGAAATAAAGGTACTGCGTTCATATTTTAAGGCCTCCACCTAATTATAGGTTCAAAACGCAACTTTTTCAGTACTTTCGAGATGGAATACAGGCGTTTGGTCTGCGGTCTAGAGTTTAGCAACCATTCGCTAGGTCAATTGAGCATCCTTAAGTGAATTCTCGGATCACAGCCTTGAAGAGTTTTGGGAAAGAACCTTTTTAGTATTTTTCAGTGGCATTAGGAGTTTTTCAGGCACCGAATGTGTCGAAGTTTAGAAAGCTTACAAGCCTGAAGTCAAGACAGACTTTCCCCAAGTAATTTTTCACAGAAGCAAGACGTCATGATCGATAACAACGGCAATGGTAGCGTTATAGATTGCGACGCAATTAACTAAACTCATTCACGTTCTCAAACATAATATAGTTTTAATCACGCGTTTAGGTTATCAGTAATCGTAATTAAAGGACACGGTCGTTGTATATATTTAGACATACTTAATATGTACATATAATAATATGTAACTATGATTGATAATTTCGATTAAGTAGCTAAATATTATCAAATGTTATCTCGCACGTTGTTTCTCACGTGTGATTCGGTTCAGAGACTAAATACCCGTAATGTGTAAAACAAAGATGATAACTTTTAACGGTCATGATTTCGAGATGAGTAATAATTGTGTCACATGCGTATATCAGCTGTGCAATGACAAGTATTTTTTCTGTAGCCGTGATTGCGGTGCAGATTGCGCGTTGAAAACGCGTCTTCTTTCTAATCACTTATTACAGTACAGTAAACACGTTTAGGAAGAAGAGTGGGGCGCGTCTTCGTGGATGGCACTATCTACAGGGTGTCAGGGACATCGACGCGAAGCCTGTTACCATGGATTCAGTACATGATTCTGAACCCCTCTGCGTTGAAAATTTTCGTCGGTTATTTTTTTTTTAATCAGCTGTTCCATACATTTTGACCGCGTAGGTATTGCAGTTTTCAATGAAACAGCAGTTTTTTTTAATTTAATAACCTACGAAAATGTTCAATGCATGGGGGTTCAGAATCATGGAATCCATGGTAACAGGCTTCGCGTCGATGTCCCTGACACCCTGTATAGTGTTGGTACGATAGATACCGAGTACCTATTATCTCTATGTATCTTCTATATACATATATATCATTCTTCCGTACATATGTTTGTCACTTAACTCCTCCTAAACGGTTGGACTGGTTTCGATGAAATTTTGTGTGTATATTTGAGTGGGTCCCTGAATAGTTTGTAAATACAATTGGACCCGGTAGGTGGCGTTGTTCGGGCCGGACAACGTCTGCTAGGTCCGCTTGTATAGATATAAAAAGACTCACCCCCTGTTGCGTAACGTGTGAAGTCATCAGCGAGGCGGGGTGGGTGTGTACCAATCTACCAGTACATCGTTTCCTTCATCTACAGGTAAAACAGGCGTGATAATTTACATGATTCAAAGATTAAGAGTAGATGGTACAGGTGACAGATTGACTCGATTATTGACGATCTATATTGTCAGCGATATGCTGTGTTTTGACGACCAATAAGACCTACTACGTTTTACAGGTTTGGTCGATTTTGTCGGTCGTTACTGTCACTTGTTAACGATGGATAAATAAGGTTAAAAACGAGCATCACTTGTTGATTTATCGATCGAAAAAACTATTCAGTGGCATTCGACAAAAAATACGATGTAAATTACTGACGTGTCGATCGTCAAAATCAAGCAAACCTGTGTACCTTTATACATATTATGATCACATAATGTTGATCGTCAAAAGTGATATAAATATGATTGGACAAGCAATGATTATCGGAAGATAGCGTTGTTGTTCATCAGGTTAGGCGCTACGAAGGCTTTCGAGGAAGATCTGCGCCACACCCATCCTTCTGAAATTCTGTTGCGCGGAAGAAATCGTAATATTACGTAATCCCATTGGAGGCAATCTCTGTTTCTACGTGGGTGACATATGAAAGAGTCAAAGCCACAAGTTTCTTCCGTTTTGATTTAGTTACGATAGTTTTATTTATATTTAAATAATATACTGCCACTGGGTAGCAAACAATATATTGTCATCTTTGAACATATTTTCGAGTGTAGGCAACCTGAGGGCAATTGTGTTTTTTGTACTTAGACTTTACTATCCAGCCCATAATTATATCCCGAACTGACGTTAGAGTGACCGTGCTCTGTGGTTTGATAAACGTGTGGTGTGGCACTTCACCGTTTGACCGACTTGGTCGCCCATAGGGATGATTATGAGTTCTGTGTTCAGATTTGTCAAGTGAATCATATACTGGGACTTGCCTTTTTAGAAGTGACTGACTAATGATGACTCACGGTAATGTAACTAACTGGGAAATCTACGGTTCACTACGTTCGAAAGTTAACAGAATGCAGAATTCTATGAGTTTATACCAACTTAAAAGCTCACTTCCAAGTCCTATGAATACAGGGTCAATAAATTTATAATTAATTGTGTAGAAATACTTGGCGACAGCAAGTATTGGTACGCGCGGGTGAGTGCCGGGGGCGCGGGCGGCGGACGGGGGCGGTCACGGTCGAGGACGCGGCCTTGACACGCGCCGCGCAGCCTCCGCGCGCTCCCCCCTCTCTCGCCGACAAAGTATCTTGGCAGTTGGTGTAATGGGGAACTAAATTGAAATGTACCGAATTTGACATTATTGTTGACATTTGCCTTAGCAAGCAGCGCCACCTTGAAACGCACATATATGTATGTTGGACATCTTAAACAAGATCAATTTCTGAATAATGTTGTTGTATACCTCTATAGCGGAACTTCCTACACAAATACACACATCAAAAGTGTCTAGGGATCAACATATATTTTTGCAATAACTTTTCTCCTGATTGATATTAATTAAAATTTTCTTTAAGGATTCATCAAATAAAGTGTTTTCGTTTGTCACAGTAACGATAAACCAAGTCACCTTTGCATTAATAAAGAAATTTGCCATTTTCCTAATAAAGGGATTTTTGACATTTGAACCACTAACATTAAAGTTCGAAAAAAAGACTGAAATAACAGTTTTCTTTAAAATTTTATTGGGTAACTTAAACAATTAATAATCCGTGTTTCTACCGCGAACACTAACAACACAAGAACATCGGTTTGGCATACTCAAAATGAGTTCATCCAAATCACGCTGTGGAATGGCCGCCCATGTTCGTTGCAACAACAAAAAAAGGTCTTCTTGCGACTGGATACCCTCCATATTCGGCAGAGCTCTTCTCTGTAGCATATCCCATGCATGCTCAATCGGGTTCAAGTCTGGCGACTGAGCAGGCCAGGGCAGGACATTGATGTTAGCTGCGGCGAGAGTCTGTCTTACAACTCTTGCGGTGTGCGGTCGTGCATTGTCATGCATTAACTGAAATAAGGGACCGATTTGCACTTGTAGAGGAACGATGACGTCTGATACAATCGTCTCAGCATAAATTTGAGCGTTGAGGTTGCCTCTGATCCAAATCAACTCAGTTCTTCCGCCGATCCAAATACCCGCCCATACCATGATGGTTCCACCACTATAAGGATGGACTTCCTGGCAGGATTTTAATCGCTGTTGGCGTCCAGGGGTTCTCCAGTGTCGTATACGTCTTGTATCCGGTCTCATACCAAAACGAGACTCATCAGAAAAGCACACGAAACGCCATTGTTCTTCTGCCCAATTTCTGTGTTCAAGAGCCCATTGATATCGAATCCTACGATTGTGCATTGCTATAGGTGGTACCCGTAGCGGTCTTCGGGAATGAAGGTTCACTTCATGCAAGCGGTTTCTGACTGTTTGGTCGCTAATTAAGTTCCCTGAAGAGTGATGAAGCCTCACGGCTAACATCATGGCGGTTATTGTTGGAGCTCTTCGAGCTAAGATTTGAATGTATCGGTCTTGTCTCCGTGTGGTGCAGCGATACCGTCCTCCATGGCGCTCAGCCACGGTACCAGTGCTTCGGTAACGTGTCCAAAGTCGACTGATAACACTCTGACTTGTATTCAGAGCTAAAGCCACAGTACGTTGCCGGGAACCAGCTTCTATCATTCCCACGGCTCTGAGCATTTCTTCCCTGCTTAAATGACGTCGCTGCTCCATAATAACGTTGGTTTTAATCAGTAGTAGGGAAACAGTAGCACTAATAATGTCTTCAATGCGTTGTATGTTTTTATAGGGAAAATATTGACAGCTGATTTTCATCTTTTACTCGAATTTGATTCACAGTTCCTGATTCAAATTATGAAATGCACCAAAAAGGATCCATATAAATTTATAAAATCATAAATTTATTACAAAGCCACATCTCAATCTCAAGAAATCCGCATAAAAATGCTTGATCCCTAGACACTTTTGATGTGTGTATATTGTAAGCTTTTGTCATTACGGAGTTAACTTTTTTTGCGTTTTACTAACGATAAGCAAACCTTTTTAGAAGACGTAATTAGGTTGTTTTCATAACCACAGTCAGAGCTGGGCAAAATACACACATCAAAAGTGTCTAGGGATCAACATATATTTTTGCAATAACTTTTCTCCTGATTGATATTAATTAAAATTTTCTTTAAGGATTCATCAAATAAAGTGTTTTCGTTTGTCACAGTAACGATAAACCAAGTCACCTTTGCATTAATAAAGAAATTTGCCATTTTCCTAATAAAGGGATTTTTGACATTTGAACCACTAACATTAAAGTTCGAAAAAAAGACTGAAATAACAGTTTTCTTTAAAATTTTATTGGGTAACTTAAACAATTAATAATCCGTGTTTCTACCGCGAACACTAACAACACAAGAACATCGGTTTGGCATACTCAAAATGAGTTCATCCAAATCACGCTGTGGAATGGCCGCCCATGTTCGTTGCAACAACAAAAAAAGGTCTTCTTGCGACTGGATACCCTCCATATTCGGCAGAGCTCTTCTCTGTAGCATATCCCATGCATGCTCAATCGGGTTCAAGTCTGGCGACTGAGCAGGCCAGGGCAGGACATTGATGTTAGCTGCGGCGAGAGTCTGTCTTACAACTCTTGCGGTGTGCGGTCGTGCATTATCATGCATTAACTGAAATAAGGGACCGATTTGCACTTGTAGAGGAACGATGACGTCTGATACAATCGTCTCAGCATAAATTTGAGCGTTGAGGTTGCCTCTAATCCAAATCAACTCAGTTCTTCCGCCGATCCAAATACCCGCCCATACCATGATGGTTCCACCACTATAAGGATGGACTTCCTGGCAGGATTTTAATCGCTGTTGGCGTCCAGGGGTTCTCCAGTGTCGTATACGTCTTGTATCCGGTCTCATACCAAAACGAGACTCATCAGAAAAGCACACGAAACGCCATTGTTCTTCTGCCCAATTTCTGTGTTCAAGAGCCCATTGATATCGAATCCTACGATTGTGCATTGCTATAGGTGGTACCCGTAGCGGTCTTCGGGAATGAAGGTTCACTTCATGCAAGCGGTTTCTGACTGTTTGGTCGCTAATTAAGTTCCCTGAAGAGTGATGAAGCCTCACGGCTAACATCATGGCGGTTATTGTTGGAGCTCTTCGAGCTAAGATTTGAATGTATCGGTCTTGTCTCCGTGTGGTGCAGCGATACCGTCCTCCATGGCGCTCAGCCACGGTACCAGTGCTTCGGTAACGTGTCCAAAGTCGACTGATAACACTCTGACTTGTATTCAGAGCTAAAGCCACAGTACGTTGCCGGGAACCAGCTTCTATCATTCCCACGGCTCTGAGCATTTCTTCCCTGCTTAAATGACGTCGCTGCTCCATAATAACGTTGGTTTTAATCAGTAGTAGGGAAACAGTAGCACTAATAATGTCTTCAATGCGTTGTATGTTTTTATAGGGAAAATATTGACAGCTGATTTTCATCTTTTACTCGAATTTGATTCACAGTTCCTGATTCAAATTATGAAATGCACCAAAAAGGATCCATATAAATTTATAAAATCATAAATTTATTACAAAGCCACATCTCAATCTCAAGAAATCCGCATAAAAATGCTTGATCCCTAGACACTTTTGATGTGTGTACATGCTTTGCTTTAATTAAAATACAAATTACAAAATACTATCTCGCACTTATTTAAAATACAAATTACAAAATATTTTTAAGTCGTGTATTTGAAATATAAAATACAAAATACAGTATTTTGACTATTTTTATTTAAAATACAAAATACAAATTACAAAATACAGTCCGGTGTTAGGTTAGGTATATAAATAGAATAGAACTAATCCAGCCCAGCCTAAGGCAAAGGGAATATATTCTTACCATCATATTTTACAAAATGGCGACCGCTAAATATGTCACAGCATTCACAGGATTCACTCCATCGCCGAATGAAAATTACAATTGACAAGTTATGCAACTGACAATTTGACGTATGTACCTATAGTACAGACTACAGTAGGTACAGTTTAAGTGCAGTGTTGCCAACTTTAAAGATATTACATATTTAGCGGTCACCATTTTGCTTACGAAAGCTATCGAGCGCTATTTTCTGCAGATCGCACTCATTCATAAGATCGCTAAATGTATTTATGTTCAAATGTATTTTGGAGCCATAAGTATTTGAAATACTAACTACAAAATACCTCAGCGTCAGGTATTTGAAATACTAATTACAAATTACATTTATAAGAAGTAATTGAATTACAAATACCAATTACGTATTTGTATTTCAATTACGTATTTCAATTACAAGTAATTCAAATACTGCCCAACCCTGACCACAGTAAAGAATTAGTTTTCTTGTTCATTTGTTTTTGAAGTGGCTATATTTTTACCTTAAAAAGTCACTTCAGTTTTCATTTGTCTCAAGATTATTGAGACAAATGAAAACTGAACATTATCACACTTTAGAAGCATTATGAAAAAGAAAATGTTTCCCAAATGTTTTTTCATCTCTCATGCTCGGAAAGTAGTGTTTGTTTGATCCGAGTAGCGGGTGGAAAACGCTGCTTCCCTCTCTAGGGCGGGAAAGACTCATAGTAATTGCTTCCCGCCCTAGGGCGGGAATGAATTTTAAAAATAGAACTTTTGGTTAGGTAGTCTGCTACTAAACTTTTTACATGAAAAATATCGAATAGAATAAAAACAAAAAAGCTGCGGCAGTGTTTCCACTTACGTTTTTGGTTTTTCCCCAGTTTCTTAATGAATTATCCCTAAAATTCCTTAAAAAATATACAAATTCCTTGGTTTAGGGAATTTTTCATTTTTATAGCATAAATACCTAGAAAACATTCATTATAAATCGAGAGAGACGAAACAAACCAACTCTAGGTATAATGCCACTTATTTCCGATGTCGTCTTTAGCCACAGAAATTATATAGTACTATTAACAATAACATGGTAAACTAAAATTAGACGTATTACAATTATTACCAGTTTCAGGGAATCCCATTTATTCAATCGGTGGTGCCATAGAGTAAAGTAGTCCATCGGGTGCTGCCTAGTATAAACAATAGGGCTACCAACTCAAGTTCAATTTTTCCTTAAAATTCCTTAAATCCCTGCCAAAATAAAATATCCCTAAACCATGCTTATTATTGGGCATTTTTCCCAAAAAAGGGGAGAAATCCCTAAAAGTGGAAACACTGGGCTCCGGTCTTGTGAGGTATGTTTTAAAATTAATTCACACTGGCTGTTTTATATAAACAGCCCGTGTGAATTAAAAAAAAAATACATAATGCGCGGGACGGCCCGCAGCAGTGACGTGGTGTGTTCCATATTTAAAAAAAAAAACACAAATTGTTCTAACTTCTCAGTTCATTTTAAATAGGTACTAATCATGTTATTTAATATCAATAACTATTTTAAACACTATGTTTTACTTTCCTTATATTCGAAATGAAAAGTAGAGTGTTTAACACGGGTGAAAGACATCAATTCCTACTCGGACTATAGCCGCCCTCGCTACGCTCGGGCGTCTAAATACCTCGTATGGGAATTGATTTCTTTCGACCCTTGTATAACAATCTACTATTTCAATTTAACGCAAGCTTTTGTTTAAATATCAATTGAAGAAGCAGCTTTTAATGATTATTTTAATAAGAAAGGGTTATGTGGTTAACTGCCTGATAGCGAGAATATACGTATAAAGCGATAATTAATAAAAGATTATGATATGTTTCATGCTAACCTTGGGTATTCCCGTATAGTGAAAGCCTACACTTTTGTGTCGTCACGAACATGACAATATATTATCGAAGGCCGAAGGCTGTAATAACTACTCAATTCTGGACAAAGCACATGTGTTCCTACCAGAGTTTTAATTGTTTTTGTACTTAAACCATTTCATCCCTTGCGTGATAAGCCAAGTTTTCCAGACGCGCCATAACTGCATGCTTTACTTGAAAAAAGTTGGTACTTAATACTTTATATAAAATTAATTGCTGTGGTAAAAAAGACAGCCTGGGAACGCTGAACAGGGCGTTCTGGGGGTCTTATTAGGCTTGCGATGAAAAAGAGAGCATTATTATTTGAGTCTTTTTCAGCTAAAATATTATTTCTGGAAATAAGCAAATGCAAATTAACTTGCTAAACAACAGCTCGTTTAATTTTGTTAATCTTGAATTTTAAAATCACCTACTTATAACTAGTTATAATAGTTGGAATGTTATCAAATATCGATCATAAGCTATGCAAGTTTAATTAAAGCAATGGCCTTGTGGCTAGAAATGTTAAATCAATTGCAGGATTTTTAGTAGAAAAATATCGACTGCTGAGCTTTCTAATTTCTGAATCATAATGTACTCATAAAGTTATTCTTAAAATCTTTCCCTCTCTATTCAGGACTTATATAATATATAAATGGCAATGTTTTCTTTCTTAAAATGTTCTACTTTGTCGTTCTTCCTAAATTTCGACGATTTTTTCCATGTACGTAGGTACTCTCCGTCTTAGAAAAAGAAATTTGGATTAGCCCTCATACTCGTATTTTAAACACTTAGACATCGAACACCTTTATTAAAAGAATATGGGTGAAACCTCTGAATTCAACAAAAACAAACCCACTCCTACTAAAAGCTCTGTTTAAAAATAAATGTAAAACATAATAATTATCTAACAAATGACTCCTCAGTGACACGTTCATAAAATTAACTCATTTTCATCATCAATGGATTACAATTACTAACCGCGTGACAATTAAACCTTTGTCGTTTTAAACCGTCCCGATAACCTTGACAGTGCTTACGAAGTTCAAGGTGGATATCGTCAGGTCACGTAATTGCTATAGATCGTAGTCAGCAGACGACAAAGCAAGTTTTGGTGTGGAATGGAACTAAAATAAAATAGCTAGAATTCTTCCAAGATTTTATTAGTATTTCAGTTCAAAGCTTTCTGTCTGTAAGATTTTAGGTAACTGAAAGTTAAGAAACCATATTGAGAGCTATATTTTTGAGCCGTTTGGGATTGAAACACTAGGGGTTCGAGTGTTTCGGGAAATCGCCCAGCGACTGGTCGACTCTTCACGTGATTAGAGAGCTGTCCTATTTTTTTACCGACTTTTGGCGAAAGAATCAGCATTGCCATACAACGTGGCAGCCTTTGGGCACTTTTCCTGTTGACATTAATGCGGACGAATTTTTTGATGCCTTATGATTAGGTATTTCTCTTCCTTTTTATATACTTGTACCCATATTATTATTATTTTAAGTCTATAAGTTTTTAAATTATGTAAATACCTATTATCTTGAAAAAAGTAAATAAAATATACATATATAGGTACCATGAACTTGGTTGAATAATTACGTGTTTAAAACCAAACAAAAATAGTTCGAGGTCACATAACACATACGTTCATCAATCAATCGAAACGTAAAATATGAAATTGTGCCTAATAGGTACCTAATAAGCGCGTTTTTGTTTATTCGATCGTTTTATAATTCCCCTTCCGGTAATACCATCTTGAACACAATGATATTTTTTACTTTAATAGCATATACAATATGATAATATTTATGATACAGTACGTATCAGTATAATTATTATATTTATTCTGTTCACTGTTATTAACATAATTTAAAGTACTTAGTTACTTACTAACGTCAGTATGTTCAGTAATAACTTATAGTTTGTAAAGACTTGACATTAGACATGTTAGTAGAAGTTTAATAATGCTGCAAATGTTACTGACCAACAAAGGATCATCATCATAGGCAGCCTTGTTCCACCAACTGCTGAGTATAGGCCTCCTCCTTTTTGTGCCATCCTTCCCTGGATAGTGCGAGTTTCATCCAGGTCGTCCCCGTGATTTTCTGTAGGTCGTCCACTCACCAGGCTATTGGTCTGCCAAAGCTCCTTCTACCGTTTCTCGTACAAAGGACATGGGTAGTACATACTATGGGTATGTACAAATAAAATAAACATACAATTAAAAAGACTTCACATAAACATATTATAAACGTTGATTGCTCAGTATGTGAACCACACAGCAATGGTTCAGGTACTGAAAATCGAATTTCTGCGCGAATGTCCTCAGGATGCCGCTGGAGCTAGCCCGAACGCTGCGCAACAGGGATGTTCGTGGTTTTTTCATAGATATACCTATAGATTTTACTATTTTGAAAAAACAAATTACGTCAATGAATTAGTGATGGTCACTAGCTGTTGCCCGCCACTTCGACAGCGCGTACATTCTCCAGGAAGAAAAGTAGCATATGTCTTTCTCTAGGTCACAAGCGACTTATTTGTCAAACATTTAATGATCGGTTCAGTAGTTTAGGCGTGAAAATTCAAATTCAAAAGTCATTTATTCAAATTAGGCTGAGAATCAGCACTTTTCGAACGTCAAAATTACATAAGACAGTTCCCCAAAAACGCCCGCCCTTCACCACTTCCTAGTGCTTTTGCTGGAGAGAAGAAGTGGCGCAACAAACTCCCCAGCAGCACAGCTGTCTGTTCAGTTAGAAAAATAACTTGATTCTATACAATAGTATGAAAAGGTAACAGACAGACATAGTTGCTATCGCATTTATAATATTAGTATGAAATGGATTGGACACTCCATAATAATATTATGTCTTACGTACTACGCCTTCCACTGTTGTGCCCAAGCATTTTTATTTTTACGTGAATGCACTGATGCTTTATACGGTCTGAATCTTTATTTTGGGAAAACTTTGCACATGTTAAGGCTCATTATGTGTGAGCAGACTTGGAATTCTATTGCCGAGAATATTACAATTTTTTGGTTTTGCGGAAGAATTAATTCAGATTAGCAGACGAGACAAAGGTTTCATTTGTCCAAAGGAATTTAATGCTATTTGTTCGGACACAAAATGCAACGTTGGGGGTAGTTTGAAAATACAATAGGTTCCTACCATTTAGTTAAATGTACTACGTACTACATTTAACTCAATGGTTCCTACTGTGTTTTTCATGGAACTTCTGAAAGTATAAGTAATCATACTATGATTTGAACAAACCTCTGCGGTACCTTTTGCCATTGCGTACTATATTATCAATTTATTGATCCTCCATTCCCCATCTGAAAGTTAAGCTAACTACTTGATCTAATGTGCTGCTGCTTTCAAATCTTTTGTCAACTGTTGTGTTTGATCGATTTAAACTAACAATTAAATAAAACCGGCCAAGTGCGAGTCGGACTCGCACACAAAGGGTTCCGTGCTACCGTACATTATTTTTCACTACTCTTGCTCAAAAAATGCGTCATTGTAGCGTACCAGAGCGAAGATAAAATAGCATTTCATCCTCTAGGGGCTAAAGTAATTTTTTTTAAATTTTTGTCTGTTGCCAACGAGCCTACCACCCAAAAACGAAAAAGTCTTTATACCATTCCTCCTCTAAAAAGCTTCTTACCTATCTTACCTATCTTACCTATCTTACCTATCTTACCTATCTTACCTATCTTACCTATCTTACCTATCTTACCTATCTTACCTATCTTACCTATCTTACCTATCTTACCTATCTTACCTATCTTACCTATCTTACCTATCTTACCTATCTTACCTATCTTACCTATCTTACCTATCTTACCTATCTTACCTATCTTACCTATCTTACCTATCTTACCTATCTTACCTATCTTGCCTATCTTACCTATCTTACCTATCTTACCTATCTTACCTATCTTACCTATCTTACCTATCTTACCTATCTTACCTATCTTACCTATCTTACCTATCTTACCTATCTTACCTATCTTACCTATCTTACCTATCTTACCTATCTTACCTATCTTACCTATCTTACCTATCTTACCTATCTTACCTATCTTACCTATCTTACCTATCTTACCTATCTTACCTATCTTACCTATCTTACCTATCTTACCTATCTTACCTATCTTACCTATCTTACCTATCTTACCTATCTTACCTATCTTACCTATCTTACCTATCTTACCTATCTTACCTATCCTACCTATCAGACCTATCCTACCTATATGAATAAGAACAAAAGAACTTTTTTTTTTTAAAGCGGCATTCTCTTCGGTAGAATGCGTGCATTGCGTTGCGGCTACAGAGGAAATAAAAAAAAAGACTGGTGCGATATCCTATTTCTAAATTATTCTCCAATAAATTGCATTGGTAACCGTAATATGATTTACAACAGTGAAAATGTCATCATTTAGTGAGAATGGAGACCCTAATTTGGAGATGGATGAGAAAGGAAAAGAAATAATTTTATTAATTTACTATTTTATTTTCTCGCAATCGTAGTGAAAAGTAGAGTGTAACACACGGCGCTAAAAACCCATTATACCTCGGTTTCTGTTTACTCCCTCGCTAAAGCTCGGGAGTAAAACTACCTCGTTATAATGGGTCATTTTAGCTCCTTGTATAACAATCTACTATAGAAAATACTAAACGAAGAATATTATTATTTTTGAAAAACGCAAAGATAAAGTGGTGTTTCATAACGATACTACGAGTATGTATTACAAAGTTATTTTTGCAGCTGCAGAAAATCACCCATATTAAAATAAATACCTTATGAATGTATATAGCTGATTATATATGTACAGTTTATAGTACATAATATACAGAAGTTTCGAATTCCCAACTTGTTTAGTTGTTGAGATAGAGTTCGTACAAAAATGGTCTAAAACTGACAACTTTTACAACCCCTGTTTCACCATTTTGGAAAAAAAAACCTCTATTCGATGAGTTCTAAATAATGACACCCAATGAACCCCACATGCCAGGGTTAGAGCTGAGCTCTTAGGGAGCTATTTAAAAATATTAACATCATGACAGTAGCTTGTCAATATATCTATGAAAACATCATGTACGTTAGGAAAAATCTTAATCTTTTCAGTAAAAGAGGTGAAAGGCACAATTATAGTACTAGAAATAGGGACAAATTAGTTCAACCTGGTTTCAGACTGGCTAAAGTAGACTCATCCTTCATGGGGTACTGTTTAAAATGTTACAATAAAATACCTCCCCACATACTCGAACTAAATGAAACCAAATTTAAATCTTGTATAAAACGCACACTATGCTGCCAAGCATATTATAAATTGGGGGATTACATCGCTGACAAAAATGCTTGGCTCAACGCTGGTCCAGCTCCACAAGGGCGCATAAACTAGTTGATTAGCATCGAAAATATTGTTGGAGCCGCTGAAGATTGCAAAAACTATCTTTGCATTGTATAAATTCAATCTCTTAGTATTGTATAATTGCATTGCACATGTGTGAGCACTGTGACCATTTTACAAAACTACCATTATTGGGTATGTCTTTCATTGACTTGAATGAGCCCTGATGGCTGAGAGTATGTCATACTCACTTAAGTGTCTCGCTGGTGGTGGCGTGTGTGTTGGATCATTAAGTTCCCTTCAAAATGGTTGAGCTAAATGGTGCTGATCCATGCGTCATGTTCGTGAACGGGCGCCGTCAGTAGGGACTGGTCATCTCTTAGCTGCCATGGCTTATTTTAATTTTTAATTTTTGAATTGTTTTTTATTACGGACGCTTTTAACTTGCACATCTTTCTACATTGTTCTCACATGTTTAATTTCAACATGAATGATGTAACCAATATTTTGTAACAATATTTTAATTTAAAAGAGTGTCCGTGGAGTTTCTTGCCCGTTCTTCTCCATAGGAACCTACTACGCTTTGGAATGGGCAACTAGCTTCATCTTTCTGACTGACCGACCCCTTGACAATTCAAAAGTGCCTGTAATTGGTTTATTTGAAATAAATGCTTTGAGTTTGAGTTTGAGTTTGAGTTAGATCTTTTTTTTTTCAAAGTTTAAAGTTTATTGTATGGAGACCCAGGCAACTTATAGGCAAGTGAACACGGGTGAGTTTAAGTCAGTAAGAGTGTGACACGCCCTTCCCCTCCGCCCAGAGCGGGAGAAGTCATTTGATGATTACACACTATACTACAAATGGTCCCTTTAATTTTATTATTTGTTGTTATAGCGGCAATACAAATGCATAATCTGTGAAATTTTCAACTGCCTAGCTATTACGGTTCATGAGATAGAGCTCGCTGACAAACAGACGGCCAGCGGAGGCTTAGTGATAGGGTTCTGTTTGGCACCCTTCGAGTACGGAACCCTAAAAACGATTACCTAAATACCATAACATAATATGATTTGAAAGATGATTTACCGACACTGTAAGTCTTCTCTGATTGCGAAATAACTTCCCATGGTATGAGTTCTACATTAAATTTTTACTGAATAACCCATTAATAATAATTACCTCACCGCCGTATCTCTTCGTTGACGTCTTGGTGGAGCTTCGAACTGTAGGTCTGTGCCGGTAGAGTTTACACTGTCGGAACAAGTCTAGGATGAGGAGCCAGACCAAGAGAGAATACAGAAACCCGCAGGACAGCATGTGGCGAGCTGTTGGGCAGTAGCGACCCCACGGACCCTATCTCCCGGGAGAAGTCAATTCAATTCAATTACCATTTATTCTCTCTTCACAAAGCTGACTTAAAGTTAATGCGTACAAAAAATATCTCAGCTGTATTCCACCTTTGTGAGAGACTGGTGCCTGAAGTATTGTTCCTCATCTCAATGGCTTGCCTTTATTGACCGGCTGGAGTAAACACTGACGAGGAACAGAGCTCTCACCTCATTCTTGCCTTTATTGGCCGGCTTGAGTGGAGATTCGCAAGAGCAAACGTGCTCGGAGAACGTATTCCAGTTAGATGCTGGTGGGGATCTTGATCGTACTTCTAGGATTGTCCTGATGGCCGTGGAATACCTCTCTCTAATTGTCATAAGCATCTCAGGACATGTGGCTCCCTTGTCGCTACGACACTTTGTGCTAGCGACCGTTTTCGGGGGCCCATTATTGAGTGTGCAAGTCACCCCCTGCCATTTTACCTGCGTCCCGAAAACTGTCAAAGACTTAAATAAAAAAAAATGAGCATTATTTACTGATAAACTAAAACTAATTTCAATATAAAATAAATTAAGCGAAACATAACACGCGGTGCATGTTCGCGGATCCGCCAGTGCGTACCCATACTGTTCGATATGCTCCCGCCTCCCACAACCCAGGCAGTCAATTTGCTGAACGCCCTGATTGCCCAGGAGCCAGATGTTGACATATTTATGTAAAGCAGTAAATCTATGTTAAATGTTTGTATGAACTTTTTTAGTGTAAGTGCAGCAAGCAATTGTTTTATAAATAAATAAATATCTATTGCACTTCGGTGTCTTCGTCAATCAGTGCGTCTTTTGACACATAGTCCTCCCCCTGGTTCCTCCTTTCGTCACGGTCTCGTGTGTCTCTAGCTGGCTTATTCCCATTTTCCCCCCTGAGAGAATCCCCCTCAGGGGGGAAAACGGGACCCTATAGTAAAAAAAATCCCGAAAGTCCCCTTTTCATTTTGAGTCGTTCCCCTTTTCCCCCCTGAGAAAAAAAAAAAATCAAATCAGTTGTCCAAGGTAGAGAGATACGATACGAGTTCACATAATCTATAATTTCTGCATTCGTTTTGTTTTCTCCTTGACTTTAATGCTTTCTTCTGCAAGCTCTTGCAACATGTTTTGTTGTGTGAGATGGTGAATTAAAACAAAGTCGTCTGAAATCGTTGGTGATTTAGTAATCTTCAAATAATATTGATGCCGTATTTTGGCCAGTTCATGCTTCTAAACACTTCTTCTAAGACTGCTGAAAGGATCTTCAGAGATAAAGGGTCACCTTGTTTTACCGACATTAAACTTATACCGTCTTATTACAAAACACGGTCTAAATTTGGTCCAAGCTTAATCCTTCCAGTCAGGTGTTTTATTTCGAACCTTATTCCGACTGCTTTAAAGTTCTTAATTCAACATTGACAACTTAGACTCGGTTTAAAATCAGTTTTTGTATTTAGAACTTTAACGATGTCAAAATAAATTTCGAAATTCAAAAACGGCTCACTGGTTTAAACCTGGTTCTAAAGATAAACCTTGTTTTGTAATAAGGCCGATAAGGTCTGTACCTTCCGATTTAATTTTTGTCGCCTTTTTTGTGTATTAATTAGTACTATTACAGACTTGGTCCATTGGGTAGGAATATTTTCGGTGGTTAAAATTGTATTGAAAGGTATCACATTTCTTGTAGGTTTTCCGGTGAGATTGTTTTAAGAGCTTCGTTAGTTACGTAATCAGGGCTTGGCGCTTTGCCATCTTTTTGTTTATGAATTGCAAATTCTATATCAGATTTAAAAATTTGTGGGATGTCTTCGTTATCGTTGACTAGATTGATTTCTTCTCATTTGTGTTGCATATTAGAGTATAGGTTTTTGTAGTAATTGGTAGCTTGCATTAGTAGTTGACATGATGGATTTTATAGAGGTTCAGTTCTTCTGAATTTGTTCTTTATCCAAAGGATCCAGTCTAATTTATAACCTAGTTCTTTTAGGGCTGTTCTGATGCCTCCTGTAGTTGCTATGTGGTCGTTTATGCATTTTATTCTTTTAATATTTTCTTCCTTATAATATAAAATTAACAAATAAATAAGTTGGTGATTTATTTCTTTGTTAATTTTAGTTATTGCTGCTCTTACATCTTTGTCCTTCAATTTTTTCTTCAGGTCTTAGTAGAAAGAGCATTTTTGATGTTTCACTATATTCCTTCTCTCTGTGTGGTTGTTTTCCTTTTGAGAAGGCTTTAAAGAGGAACAAATCGTACAAATATTGTATTTCGTTTTTCGATTGACTAGACTCTTGGGTTGGTTAGCTAAAAGTTAAGGCTCGTGCAGACTAGCGCGATTGGCCGCGCGACGCGACACCGGTCATTATTCTTTCTTAGAAATTGCTTTGTTAGAGTCGTGTCGCGCTGTCGCATCGCGCCGGTCGGCACGACGCTTTATTTGCAGGTTTCTTGATATTCCTATAAATTATGATCTGGTTTTAGGAGGATCTTTAACATCCAGTGTTTCTCTCACCATTCTATAGGTTAGTATTGAAGTTTAGGCAGTTGGTTACTTTCATGTTATGGAATGGTTTGGGTAGTTTGTTGCTATGTAGTCTATTTCACTTTTGTACTTGTTGTCAGGGGAAGACCAAGTCCATTTGTGTTTTCGATTCTTTTTAAAGAAACTGTTCATATAACGAAGGTTATTTTCCAGTCCTAGGTCTATCATTCTGTGCCCTTTGTTATTTCTGTAACCTATACCAAAATTGCTAATGACTCTATTAGGTTTCTGTGTTCCTATTTTTCCTTTGAAGTCTCTCATGATTATAACGTTTTTGTGTGTTCGTTGTAGAATATATCCTTGTCTTGCTTCTTTGCCATCTCTATTGGGTCGTCCATTTGTTTTTGTAAGCCGGTAGTTTAGAACAGTAATTCTCTCGGATATACCAGTAATTTCTTAAATATTTTTCTTAAGGTTTTTCTTAATTATAAATCCAATCCCAAACTGTACTTTAGTTTATTCTTTGTAAAAAGAAGATGAAGTCGTTATACTGCACTGCTGCTGCTTCCTATTCTACGTACTTCGCTGAGTCCCATTTAATGTTTTCTAAAGCGACTTGTAGTTCTTGCAGTTTTTCATCTGTTCTAAGTGAAAGGATATTGAGTGTGTAAATGTAATTTTCATCCCACCATCTCGGAAAGAGTATTTTTAATCTTCAATATCTGAGTGGAAAAGCCGTTTTTATTCGCTAGAGGATAAAGTAAATTGAATTTAGAACATCGTGTGCACTAAGTTTGTGAATTAAAAAAAACATTAAACCTATTTACTGCTACCTCTATGGTGCCGAATATATCATACAACTTTTTTTTAATTTTTTTTAAAACTCAGACTCGGAACCTTCTTGGTGTTCTTTTTTCAATTTGCTTTGTACGCGGTTCTTTACGCGGCATTTTTTCACGTCATTGTTAAACCTTTTATTAAAAACAAGAAACTTGAAAACAAGTGAAAAAACTAAAATGAGTGATTCTAGCGACGAGGAAGTTTGCTTGACGCCAACAGAATTGACTGAAACTGTTAATAATGCGCAAATGAGCTTTCTCCCTCAACAATCACGCGAGAAGTATTTAAAACAGTACGATATGTTCAACACGTGGCGACTAGCAAAAGGAGCCAAAACTTTCTCAGAAAACGTTTTGCTGGCATATTTTATAGAATTATCCGAGAACAAGAAAGCAAGCACTCTATGGAGTACGTATTCGATGCTAAAAGCAACAATAAAGATGAAAAAAGACAAACATATCGATACCTATCCTAAATTAGTGGCATTTTTAAAAAGAGCCTCATCTGGTCATCAACCAAAAAAATCGAAGGTTTTCACAGTATCTGATATTGAAAAGTTTCTTAACGAAGCACCCGATTCCGTATATTTGGCGGCAAAAGTAAGTCAGTTGCACATTCAGTATCTACTTAAGTATATTAATCTCAATTAAATAGTATACTTAGTAGATGTTGATAGGCATAATTATGCGTTCATATCAATTTTATTCATTTATCTACTACAATACTCTTTACGTTACAGGTTGTTCTTATTATTGGAATAAACGGAGCATGTCGAACTAATGAACTAACACAACTTAATGTCAAAAACATTGAGAAACATTCAGATGACTTACTATTAATTAATTTACCTAATACAAAGACAACAAAATAAAAACTTTTTACAAAAAAAATTAAAACCGACTTCCAAAAAAAACCACTACAAAGTGAAAAATAACTTTAATTTCGGAAGTCGGTGTCTTTGTTTTTTAATTTTCGTTTTTTGCCACCGACTTCCGAAATTAAAGTTATTTTTCACTTTGTAGTGGTTTTTTTTGGAAGTCGGTTTTAATTTTTTTTGTAAAAAGTTTTTATTTTTCACTTTTTAGTTGTGGTACCTACCCCACACAATATCCAATACCACTAACTGCAATAAATAACAGTGACAGGAAGTTATCATCATATCGTCCATATAAACTAAGTGGGAAAAATATGTATTATTGAAGCTAACTCAAAAACTATCTAAGCAAAGTCAATAAAATTTATATGGGACCACCTCGGGAGCTTACCCTTTCAAACAAAAAAATAATTTTCAAAATCGGTCCACAAACGGCGGAGATATCGGTGAACATACATAAAAAAAAAAAAAAAACATACATAAAGTCGAACATAGAACCTCCTCCTTTTTGGAAGTCGGTTAAAAAGAGACCGCAACTTCGTCATTCGCAAGGAATACGTAACGATTGTTGAGAAATATCAAGCCTTACGCCCGCCTAACACTCCAATCAATCGATTTTTTCTACAGTATCGCAATGGAAAGTGTGTTAGACAGCCTATGGGTACTAATAAAATTGGCAGTATCCCACGAGAAATAGCAACATTTCTTGAACTTCCAGAACCCCTGTTGTACACGGGTCATTGTTTCCGACGAACTTCAGCCACACTTTTGGCTGATTCCGGAGCTGATCTCCTGTCCCTTAAGCGCCACGGAGGCTGGAAGTCCAATGCAGTTGTAGAGGGATACATAGAGGATTCCATCCAAAATAAGTCTAAAATATGTGAAGGCATCGTAGGAGCCATTACACTGAAAGAGCCTCAATCGGATCCTTGGACTGGCCCTTTTACATCAAAAATAAGCCGTTATGAAACACCTAACCATCTCCCTCTCTCTCCAACATTCACGCCAAGGGAATCCGATGAATCGGTACAACTATTAAGTATGACAGATAGTTTACCGAAAAACAGTACACAAGTGACTAACACCAATATTACAGTACCAAACAAAAATATTACACTCAATTTAAATAACTGTAGCAACGTTACTTTAAAATTTTCTTAATTATACCTTAGTATTATTTTGTTATAATTTAAAGATTATTCTGTAATACTTACCTGTTATAATGTAGTAATTAATACCTAAACTGAAATAAAAGTGTACCTATCTTGTGATTGTAAACGTTTTTTTTTTTGCATTTAGTCATTTCCTCGCTGAGGTGGAATGAAAAGTTACGTGTTGCACTCGAGTGCAAAGATTTTTCACCTCGTGCTCTTTTGATTCCCTCGCTAACGCTCAGGCTTCTAATTTTGAATCACTCGCTGCGCTCGTGATTCAATTTTAGAATCCTTCGCTTGCTCGGTCATCAAAATTGAACACGCGGTTAAAAAGCAACTTTGCACTCTTGTATAACAAATAACTATTTTTTGGCCTATTTTAGTATTTAATGCATTGTTCGCGATTGTTATAGATGGTGGTTTATTTCCAGCGGCGTGGTTTTCATGAATCCTCATGATAATCAGCCGGGTTGCGGATATTTTTTTTTGTGGTGTTGTTTGTCGTTTTTATCGTTCTGATACCGAAGTGCGTTAATTCTTAGTTTTCTTTCATTTCAGTGAGTGAGTTTGATCTCGCTCTATAAATTTCCTCAAAAGCATTTCTAAAGTTAGGCTTTTTGGAGGCATTGTTTCTTGTATCGTCAGCCATTTTGGCAGTCGGTGAATAAGCAGACTTTTTTTTCGTTTTGTCTCGCTTTTGTTCACTTGTTTCTTTTACAATAACTTTATCATCCTTATGGTAACCGATATGACCTTTTTTCCTTTGATGCTATAGTTTCGGCGTCAATTTCGTCCTTTTCTCTAGAGTTTATTTGCTAAAATCTTCGCTTACGCTAATTCCTTTAGGTAGTGGTAATCTCTGGTTCTTCTAAACCTCCATTTTTCTTTAGTTATTAGTGAAAATGACTAAAATCGGTCTTACTTTATCTTTTTTCAGTCCTAATCTATGCGTTTTTATGATTTCATGTTTGTCGATATAAATCATATTTCTTTCTATAAAGATAGATCTTATTATTGCTATGGGTAATGTTTCCTTTGTTTCTTCTACTGTTCTACTCTTTCTTTTCAAAGCTGTCTCAAGCTCTTAATTTTCTTTGAAGTTCTATAATTCATAATGTTTTCTTTCTTGAATAGTTCCAGTATATTATATAATATTGTGTTATATTTTTGTTACCGAGTAACATAATCTAACGGTTAGCTTTTCCATCTCACCCCGGACTTTTCGAATAAGGTTTCCATTTGACTGAATAACCCATTACTTATTGCAAACAATTTGAAATTGTCACTTTTCTTACTGGTCAATGTAGGTACAATGTATTTGAGTTATGCTGTGCCAATCGATATCAAACGAAAGCATTTTTCTTTAGGGAGCAATCGGGAGCATCTAATAAATCAAACAAATCGACAAAAAAAGAAAAGGGTGAGTGTTTCATTGTCTCAAGTATGCGAGTAATCGTTTTCATTAGCTCAACGAACTGACGAGAGTGGAGAGAGACCGCCGATGGGAGCGTTGCAAAAAGCGTGGTGCGTGGCGCGCCGGATACGGGTTCCCGTTGGAGCGCGCGGCGCGGGCGGCGGAGGGGGCGCGGGGCACGGGAATGCATCGGGACGTTGACTGTCTGGGCCCTGCCTGCGTTATCTGCAGTTGCCCTTTCGTACGATGCACCGTAACCCTCCTTCCACCCTTACTGTGGGGGCCAGCAGACTACTGCAGCCCCCTTTATTCTAGAATTTGCTATTGACCTGAAATAAGAAAGTAAACATGTTTTGGTGGGGTCGACGAACTTTATTCGATTAGATACAAGTTAATCTTGTTAGCGATATTATGAGCTTAATTATATTTGTGCTTCTTTTGTAATTATTATTGCTAATCATGAAAATAGGTACATAATATACTTACACGAGCCAACAAATTTAAATAAATTTACTTCCAAAGAAAACAATCGATTGAACTATGAATTTCGCCATAAAGCAGTACTAAATATGAGTAGGTAGCAAGAATTAACATTCGAAGTTATAATTACTGTAGGTTGTAAGTACCACGAACTAGGCAGTGGTCGTTCGCAGGAGTCGAGGCCGCGTGATAACGATAGCAGTAAGTAATGGCCGACAAGCCTTGAACCTGCAGTGTAAGGACCTTCACAATGTCTCGTTCATTGTTTATTGAGCATTGTTATATGACCAGTTTATTTAAATACAGTTGTATTGATTGTTCTTAGATGTACTAGTTGCACTAGTTAGTACTTCACATTGGTCATCGATTTGTGCTTTAATTTGCTCTGATTTATAAGGCTCACCTTTATTACATGGGACTGAAACGTAACTGGCAAAATGTGGGTGTACTATAGTACAACCTCTGCTTAATCCTTCGGGGAAAATTGACGTCATGTTAATTATGACTATATGAGTTATAAAATTCACTGAAGAGATATGAATATTTTTCAAAAAATATCATAATTAACAGAACTTTTCAAATAATTAATTATATTTGTGAGTTATATTATAGCATACATACATTAACTTTTCAGTTCGTTCAGTTTTCTCAACCAGTCTTAAGGGGTATCGTGTTACCTAGTTATTAGGTTGTGGAGGTCAGATGGGCAGTTGCTCCATGTAAAATATTGGTATTCAGCTGCATCCGGTTAGACTGGAAGCGGACCCCAACATAGTTGGGAAAAGGCTAGGCAGATGATGATGACATAAGCTCACGCATTCTTCCCATGGGGGTAGGCAGAAACTACAGAACGCCACCTGCTACCTTACATACTCCTTTTGCCTCGTTTACGTTCATATATCTGGTCATACACGCACGCCGGTTGCGAGTACTACGCACCTGACTTTTCTGAAGAACATCACCAATAAGATCACTATATGTCCTCCTAGGGGGCGCTCCCGTCGTTACCACTCATATCTGCCTTGTTACCTTTTGTTAGTCGCTTTTCATTCATCCTCTCAACATGGCCAAACTATCTAAGCATACACTTTTAAATGATTGTCACTACCATCTCCTTTTAAGCCGCACCGTTGCCTTATCACATAATATCATTCCTCAACCTATCATTCATAGTCTCACCACACTTGCTTCGCCAGGAACGCATTTCCACAGCATTTATTTTACTTATTTTGCCGCACCCAACATTTACTTCTATTCATAAGCGTAGGCACCCACCAGCGCCCATTGTAAACAGCCTGTCGAGCATTTTTACCCATCAACAAGTTGGTTACAATCGCATGTAGAGCACCATTCACTTTATTTCCCGCATTTACTTCATCAATATTTCCAGTCATCAAAGTCATCAGTCTCACCAAATATACAAAATCACTTACTGACTCCACATTCTTGTCATTTATTTTCACATCACACACCGATACATCCTCTTCTCTTTCAAACACCATGAGTAAGTATATAAATAGATGGATAAATAGAAAATATTTCGTTATGGCATCCTTACAGAAAACTAGTGACTTCCGTCGTTATCGAGATTAATAATCTATCTCTCAATAATGAATTCAACAAGCATCAGTTGCAACAATGACTGTCAGCACAAGTTTCTTAAGAAAAGATTCAAAAGTTGCAATTATCAATAAGTTTTTGATAAGCAAAGCCAGCAAAAAACGTGTTGGCAATTAGAGTATTTCTAAATATTTATCATAGAAGTGCCAGAAGTACCTCAGAACCGCTTTTTCTTGTGTACATTTCAATATAATAACAAGTTATTTCTAGTAAAATTCAGTTTTAGATTTATTGTATATTTTATTAGAATAAATAATTATACGAATCTTTCTGTAAAAAGACGGACTTGAATACAACTGTTAGCTAACTTTTCATGGTAATGGTCAATGTTCAATTATAGTCAACTTAATTATTAAATTAATAGTTATGATCGATAAAAAATAGATACAGAATTGCAAAGTATCCACCCTAAGGGCTACTGCGTTCAATTGGCCCACGCTGCCAACTTTAACGTTCATTGCTCCGTTTGAATCCAAGACGTCCTTCAAAGTAGTTCGAAATTAGAAAATATATGAAAATTCATCGAAATCGCCCAATCATTAGCAATTTTTACAAGAGCTCTTAAGGCATGAAGAGGTCTCAAGGTTGTCATGGCGGTAAAACCTTTATTGTGGTTTTCACGCAATAAACTTTCATTTAGTAGAAAGTAAATGCCGTAAATATAGATATTATACTCTAGAAAAGTTGGCTTCGACTTTGGTTGACTATAGCTAATGAACACTTTTCAAGGACTTCGGATTTTTGCCCCTAAACTGAGGTGGCGAGTGAGGCGACACGCAAACCAACTTTATTTAGGCGTCTATTTAACGCAACCTGTCAATCTAGAAATCACACTTCATTTAATATTATTATGAAGTAGTTCTTTTATTTTATGATACAAGAATGTCAGGAAGTTTATTATAGGAGTAGGTAGCTACTTTAGTACGATATGATATATTATGTCCATTTCATATATATATGCATGTATGACCCCAAGAAGACCACATGCACGTAAACACTCGCCCTAGATTTTGACAAACTTTTTGCGTAAATTGTTTATTCGATAACCTAACACGGTTTTAAAGTGCCCAAAGCTCGTTTTATTCAATTTTATGTGCGGTTGCATCCATTCCTGGCAATGGGCAAACTTTTGTAAAGGGATTACTGAGGGCCGAGCGACCTTGGGCACCGTGTCCTCGGTCCGTGTCAACGACAGCGAAGACTTCGGCCTCGGTGAGTGCTGACTACCACCCCCCCATCCCTTCACCACACACCCTGCCTGCCCACAACCGATTTCCAAAAATTTCGTGAACTCTACGTAAATACCTATAAGTCCATTCTTTTATTACCTACAGTAGAGTCAGACTAGCTTCAGTTCTTAAAATAATTAGATCTAGTTCTATAAATGGTTGCTAAAGGTACCTGAAACCATTAGTAATCGAATCATTATATGTGCCTTTGTGTTTGTATTGCTTGACATGGCGGGGGCACTGCCATGTACCCGATTTGTCAACCCAGGAGCGATATTGATTTTCATTTTCGTGGATAGTTTTCCTTTGTTTTTAATTTTCCATTATTTTAGATAATATCGCAATTAACCCTTCTCGCTACACATTTAGGCTTCACCCAAAGCGTGCCACATAGCCTATTTGTTCGTTCGAGATTTGTGCGTGAGATATGGCATTTTACGAAATAATAGGGCAATGTTTATTTACAAAGTGGTAATATAGTTAAGGTAGTGGTGCAGGGTTGAGTGCGATGGCGGGGGGTAGTGGATCCGAGGGCGTCGACTGGCACCCAGAGCCCGACATTGAGGTACCCTCACGAGGGCATTCCACCGCTGCACTCCTCAAGGTTCCAAGCTTTAAATATCAAATTATATGAACAGTTCAACCAAAAATAACAGAACTAAACAACATTGGTGCTTTATAATAAGTTGATTGTCATCGCGAATCATGTAAGGTAATCTTGTGTTTTAAATCTTTTCTCAAGAAATTGTCGTGAAGATATTTTAAGTGACAGGCAAATATAGCGTTGATTTCAACGCATTCGCCAATTTATAATATTCTAACTGGAACAGCCGTCTGCAAAAATATGTATGAAAATGTGAAGGGGTGGAGTCGAGTAAATTAGTGCAATGGACCTGTTATGTCTGGGAGAAGAAATACATGTCCCGACGTTGCATATTGATCGGGGACCGCGACCCCGCCGGCTGCCGCTGCAGGCTGCATTCACACCGACGCTATGCATGCCATGCTCAACGGGAATTAATTGGAGCACTAATCATTATCATGCTATAACTTTTATTTTATAACTAAATTAGTGAGGCAGCCTGTAGGAATAATTTGTTGATAATTAAACTCTATCATTTTGATCTCTATCAAAGATAAGATGTATTACGCCAATTTTCTTTGTAACTTCGTTTTAGGAAAATCAGCAGACACTTTGTAGAATAAGATGGTTCATCTATACAACAAAATACTGTTTTTGTACTACTATCATTCAATCATTCATTTACAGTCACAGTTAGCACAACAAATAAATAATGACTATTTGTAGAAAGTTTCGAAGGAGTTTTTTGTATAATACTTCGACTATGACTAATTTATTAATATACCGTCGCAGTCAGCATACTAAATAACATTAAAATAAAAAGATGAACTTATTTTCTGTACATAAACTAGAAAACAGTTAACAATAAAAATTAAAAATATATGAATTGCTCCAGCGATTCACTAATATTAAAAAAAAATACATAATGTTTATTTACCTACTTACTGTGCTATCTGTACCAAGTGATTATTATGGCATTGTAGTGTATATATTTAGGGAAAAAAAAATATCTAAAATAATTCAACGGCACTTCCTCCTGTAACAATGTTATCTTTAAACTTGACACGTTGTTCTACACGTGGGTTCTAGCGTCTCGGCAATGCATCTAACCTTGATATTGCTTTGTCTTTGGCACAAAATAGCGTAAAGATAAGATATCTTTTTTTTTTGTTTATCTTCATAACCCAATATTTTTTTTAGTAACACCTCGACCTAGCCGTAGACCCTGACGTACAGGCAGCGTAGCCGAACCGTATACCCCGCCATAGAGGCAGCATAGCAGGAGCGTAGACCCCGCTACAGAGACAGCGTACCAGTAGCGTAGACCCACCGTTGAGGCGGCGTAGTAACAGCGTAGACGCCAACATAGGAGCGGCGTAGCAGCGACGTAGAGCCTACCGTATAAGCGGCGCGGAAGCTGTGTGGAGGCCCCGTAGAGGCGGCGTCAAGGCATCCTCGACGCCCCATAAATAAGTGTTATATAGGCATCTTATAGATACAAAAATTACCCTGCTTCCGGTTAGGCTGAAAGTTTCTTTTTATCGGAAACATAATTTCTTGAAAAATCCTGATGGTTTTTATTTTAGGAGTAATGCCCGTTTTAACTAAATATTCTTGCACTGTTGGATTTTCAACTGTGTGCGCTTTTATTTAGGCATAACATTTAGGTGTCGCTTAGGTGTGTTTCATAGTTGAATAGTCTTCATTTATTGCACGACTCATAATGCGAAGCATTAGAGTGTGCTCTACGATCGAAACATTTTTTTTGCCCCATTTCTGTAACTGTTTTTATTGTTACACTCCTGCTAGTACACAGAACCTACTTAATTTATATACCATTGTATAGATGATTAAATGGAGATTAATACTGTACTTTTTAACAATTGATTTAATGCAGCAGAAACGGAAAAATCATCAAAATAGTTGAAAAAAAAATCCTGTCCCTCAATTTATGAACCCTGAAAACATTGTAGCTTGCGATAAAATCAATTAATTGAGCCAATTTTTTTTTACATTCGTTTCAGTCATAGAAGGAATCCTATTGAAAATGGCCCTTTTATTCAAAGTAGTTTAATTATAATTAATAAAATACTAACTAAAATATAATATCTATAACTAAATATTTTCAACCTTTGATTTGACGTCCGTAAGTTGCCTAGCAACCGCCAAGTATCTTTGTAAATAGTCTTTGACATTACGACTTCATGAAAAGTGATAAATTGTTCATTTTTGTTAGAAACTATGTTTTGAATTTCTTTTTCGTTTATTAATGAGTATTATGTATGAGGCGTGCACTTTTGGATTTTCCAAACTATTTATTTAATACTTCAAGCACACCAATGTACAGAGGCGAACTTCATGCCATAGGCGTTTTTTACCAGTCAACCTTTGGGTGATGCAGAGACACACAGTGGTAGGTGTGAGAATTGAGGAATAAATATTTATTTAAACATAAAGATATACTTACCTATTAAAACTATAAATATAATAATAATATATAAATATAAGCACAAATAAATACACATAAATATTCTAAAACAAATAAGATAAACAGTGGAAAAACATTACCGTTGTGATGATACTGCCAGTGCCAGCTTCTTGCAAATGTGCTCGCGTTTAACTTTAAAGGATAATCGGTTGGTTGCCATTCTGATTTCCTAGGGGAACGCATTCCACAGAGAGATGACTGAATGAAGAAGGAAGAGGGAATAAGGCCTGTGCGGTGAGCGGCACATTAAAGAAGATGATTGTGAGATAACCGTAGATTCCTATTGTGTTTGACGCAAACGTACTGAAAGTGGGGGGCTAGATTACTAAGGCAAGAGGGAGAGTCCAGAAATCAAAACAAGATGGTCAGCGCCCTTTGCTCTCTGTGCTGACGTATGGGCAACCACTTTAGAAGCGACCGATGCGCAGAGACATGATTATATTTACGCTGATTGAAAACGAATCGAATGCAGTTATTGATAAGACAGTCAAGTTTGTCGAGGAGATCTGTGTTCAGGTCATATTAGCACACATCGTCATAATCGATGATAGGGAAAATTACGGACTGCACAAGCATATGTCTTCGTAGTATTCATGATGATATCACAACAATGATAAGATTGAAAGCGTTAGACTGGTGATGCTTTGCAACAAGAATCGCAGCTTTTTGCCGTCTCTTACTACTACGCTTTGAAATGGCCAACTATCTTCATCTTTCTGACTGACCGAATCATTGGCAATTATATATTATTATCAATTGGCTTAAGTAATTGAAGTAAATGCTTCGAATTTGAAGCAGCAACCAGATTTGTTTATGTCGGATTGGTCGGTGTGAGCGCAGGTCGGGGGCTCGCAGCAGTGCGCTCTCCATGGCGCCACACGCGCATGCGTGAGACGCTGCCGTCGCTGCCACCCGCATGTGCCCCAACGCGCCGTGTCCTGGTGCCCTTCCATGCCATCCAACTTTCACTCCCCAACACACTAAGCCATAAAAAGCTATCGATAAAACAAGGGATTTATTTTATTCAAAGTATTTATTAAAAATATGTGGTACAACCTGTTCATCTCAAATACATATAAAAGCTAACACAAATATCGTAATATTTGTTTACACATATATATTATACTATAATATTATACTATAATATACTATAACATATAATATATAGAACATTTATAAAGAGGTATTTGTTTGTTTCTTTGTAAGTTTGTGTAGGGGTAATCTCCAGAACTACTAGCCGGATTTGAAAAATTCTTTCTGCATTGATTATCCAAATTCTTGAGAAAGGTTATCGCTCGCGGACGAAGTCACGGGCAGAAGCTAGTATACTCGTATATGTATATATATTTGTAATCGTTCATGGCTCTAACAATTTCGAAGAAAGCTGCAATATAGGGGTTTACGGGGGCGAAATATCTACCTAGCTAGGTCTCTAGGTCTATAGGATCTGAGAAAATTTAACAAGATACCTTAGAATAATGACATGGCAGCATGGAATTAGTAAGTACCTCTACCTACTATCATGCCAGGACGGAATTAGTAGGTACTATACATGGAATTAGTATGAACTATCCTATACTTTTAAATGAGAATTATCTATTTTCACCCGAGCAGAGGTCGACCATGTATTACCACTAGTTACCAGTATTAAACTTCACAACTTAACAAAGAAGTATTATACTTTACATGTATAAAGTCGAGCCGTAAGAAAAGGAGAAGAGATCATTAGGCTTAATAAAATTCGTCCGCATCGCTGTCAATGCCCAAAATGTTGATTCTTCAATGCTAAAACAAAGTAATGTAACCAGCAGACAGCAATTCACTTACTTAAATAGCTTAGCAATAATTGGCGTATCAAAGAGTAAATCAACCTCATCCTAAAGTCACCCACGAAAACCTATAAATGAATATTACACCTTCGCCCTAGGTCGATTAATATTTTGAACCGATCCAATCGTTCAAGTACATTATAATATTCGTACGTGCTCATGACTGCGAAAGTAATCTACAATCTACGTAAGTATAAAGATATATCGAAATCTAATTAAGGTAATAGGTATATTGAATATCATCAATTTAATGTCAGTAATAAAAAAAAAAGGATATGTATTTCACGTAGAAACTCGATAAATGAATAATATCATCAGCTTTAAACATAGTACTATAATTTTCAACTTATTTAATTACTGCAGCCCTATATAATGAAGATATCTTAGCATAAATTAATTCTTGCGTCGTTAAATTGTATGTACATTAGAAAGTAATTATAATGTGGAGTAAATAAGTTTACGATGCATGACAATAGCTAGAGTTCAGTGAGACTGTCGCCAAAATAGTCGTGAACGCTGAATCCGGCCGTGAGCCGCCGGTGGCAGTGACCTCGGCGCACCCTGCGACTGCACCGCACCCCCCACCCCCGCGCGCCGCACCACCCCCGCACCACCCCGCACGCCTAATGCTGCTACACCCCCAGCCACCCCCTGCCGCCCTCTCATGTTTATGTTTCAAAATGCTGTGTTAAATTGCAGAAAATTGAAATGTTTCATGCACTTGTTTTCTTTGTATAGCAAATGTCAGTGTCCTAGTTCACATGGATTAATTTCAGTTCTGGGTCTGACTGCTTATTCGATTTTTCATTTGATTTTCCTATTTTAATACTGATTTGCAAAGAACAAAGGCGCTAATAATCGCATGCGAAATAGCTCATTGAAAATCTTCATTGAACTTTTAAATACAATTACTTTGGGTAGAGCCATAGAGTTTCTTATTTAATGTTAGAAGTGTACTTCTTTGCTAAAGCTATATTTATTTCTTTTGAAAATAATTAGGTACGTACTTATTTATATTGAATCCCATCATCACTCTTGTCATCCCAAAAAGACCAGATCATGATAAAAGTATGTAAGACACATAACATGCATGGCTATAATTTGCTAACGTATTGGTCTATGTCGTTACTAGTGCATGGGTTCACGTTGCTATAATTCCTCGGGCACTTTTTTACAAAACCTCCAGATGGAGGGACTGTGCCATATTCTTTTGTACGAAACACTAAAACCGTCGTAGCGTGGCTGTGACCTATCTACGACACAGGTTGATTCATGTTTGTTGCCGCTCATTTTACGGGTTTTTACATATCCATCCATCCCTTGCCATTGACAATGTGCTAAGCCATGGGCCTCACAACTAAATATTAATAAGTTTATAGGCTAGCCCTTTCGTAGCGCATGTGCTAATCGTATCTCATATATATCGATATATGAGAGCATGAAGAATGATGATAATTATATAATGCAGATAGCACTTATTATAGTACTATCTGCAAGATTATCTAAATGATACTAATTTAAGTACGAAGTACGAAAGTATAGTACATATCCATCCGAAGCAAATTGAGCAAGTCCAATACAATGCTACGTGGAAAAGTTACTATAGCTACTGGCTTGGTTGTATACATGAAAATAGTGTGAAAAAATGTCCAGTTGTCAAAATGTTAAGTTAAACAACTACTTTCATAGAGATGTTGAAATAATAACATCTATAAAGGTGATGTTTAACTTAAAGGATTGAATTAGAATACGTAGAAATGAGGAAAGTTTTAGAAAAATCAACTGATAGAAGAGGCATTAAAAAGAAAATTCCATTGAAAAAAAAACGTTGATGAGAGATCTGGATAACACAACGTAGAAGATAAGGAAAGTTCTCGATAAAATATTCTTAGAAAGTAATAGATGCATATTTGAAGGAACTAAGTGTACAATCAGCAGAGCATCATGCTGTATCAGCCTCACAAACGCCCTATCGTGCACGTCATGAAGATGATAAAAAAAATCGTGTATTATCTTAAATCGGCGATAAAAAACTGTTCTATAAAGCACATAACAGTTTTACTCGTGTCCAGTTGGTGTGCTATCTACTAGATGGTTATCAGTCGTTATCAACGAGCGTGCTCGTTTGTCCAGTGAGCATCGATCGAGCACACTGTATCACTCCTCCTTGCCTTCGCGGAAGTGATAATAGCTGTTACGTCTTATCTCTCGACATTAACACTGACCGGGTTAATTTAAGATATCGATTGAAATTCGGAAATGTTTAATGAAAGAATAGTGGAAGGACATGAGTAAAATATTTCAGGTAAACCTGAAGTATTTTGTTGTTATGTCGTAGATATATCTATGACAACTGAATTAGTCGTTTCAATCAAGGAGGATATAAACACTGAAAAATATATATTCTTGATATTCATCATCTATGACATTTCAGGATTTTTGTTTATCTTATTTTTACTTGTTACAAAACGGGGTCTTTTAAATAGAAAATAGTTTTAAATGGTGTCAAAGTAGCCTTATGTCCTTACGTACGTATATTGTGTAAAAAAAATACAAACATGTTCAGGTTTTGGAGAAGGGAAAAGTGAGCGTTTCTTGACTTTGTTATAAAAAAAGCTATATTTAAAATTTCAAAATAAATGAAAGTATAAAATAAGTGTTTGTTGTTTTTATATAAATCTACTTTAGGAACGGAGGTCAACTACATTCAAATAATGTTTATTTTTGTAGTGGGCTACAATAATTTTTCACTAATTTCGTTGCCAAATAGCCGGTTAGTCAATAATCTATAATTCCATACATAATTAACTACATAGGTACTGGAACGATTAACACGTTGAATAATTGAATGTTAGCCTCGTTGGTACTTACGTCACCATCCTCAAGTTCAAGGGCGACATGCACCGTAATTAATTCGTAAGTCACAAAAAGTTGAATCATTCCATGCTCTCTGATTTATTTTTGGTGCCACCGTTCACTTAATACGTACTTAAGTGTAATTTTACGGCTGGTTATTTGGTTATTAAATAATGAAATGGCTGCAAGGGCTCGATATTTTTTTTGAGAGTGTGTTTTCGATGAATTATTTGTAATTCAGTAAGGTGTATCGTGAGTGCAGTGCACTCTCGTAAAGGTCACAGTTAAGGTTAAAGTTGATGTCGGATGGGCGTTGCAGCGGCGGTGGCGGCGGCGCTGGGCGGGCGGTGCAGGACACCTGAGGGCGGGAGGGCGAGGGGCGCACGCTGCAGATTCACTTTCGTCCGGCTGCGACCGCCCGCCACGCCAGTGAGAGAAAGTTGGCCGCGGCGAGCGAACGAGTCTCGCGTCGAGCGGCGCGCCGCGCACGCACGTATCCGCGCTCGAACTACGGCGCCCGGCCGATACATTTGCCCTTCAACTTCGTACGCGATCCACGTAAACAATGCGCTGAAATGTCCCATATCTAAGAAGATTTCCGTATCGCATGTGAATTTACTTTCGATACTTTTGTGGAGTAATTGATAGTTTTATAGTAGCCGGTATTTATCGAGACTATAATAGACAATATAATAGACGTAGTGACTTATCAGTATTTAAGGAACGATGCAGTGTTATCCTAAGTTATCCCCTAAGCGCGAGCCGATGGACATAGTATACGAGTCGGAAATGCTTCCTGGAGCGCGGAGGCTGGAGCTGCCGGCGCCTCCGGGCAAGGAGTTCCGCGCGCCCGTGCTGCTGGCGGCGCCCAGCATGGCGCCCGCGCACTCGGTGATCCAGTGCATGCGCCCTCCGCCGCCGCCGCCACCACCACCGCCGCCACGTCTCCACAAGCCGCCGTCCTTCGAGGAACCATCCAGCTCCATTCCAGATTTAGGTAAGTCATCCAATCATTAACATAAACTGTCAATGGTACCATTCATTTTTATGAACAAGAACTACGCCGCGTAGAAGTGCTACGACGCTACGAGCAACAAGAAGTCCGATAGTTCAGTCAAAGCAAACATATTTTGACTCAATGCGTAAGTATTTATTTTATAGTATCTATTACTGGACCCGGTACTGTGTCAATTTACGTGGCAGCATAATTTTATTTTGACGTAAGTTCGCGTAACATTTTTGTTAAGAACATACGTAAACGTAATGCAAATAGTCGTCAATTAAAAGGAACTTATTTTGTTTGTGCGTCGAAAACATATTATTACAGATACCTTCACTTATGAATATATAAATAAATACTATAAACGCTGCTATAATATGTTTTGTTTTCGGAATTGCGGAAGTTTGTATACTTTTTCATTCACCTTTGACCTTGGATACTTGAAAACAAATCCGTAGCGAAGATACACATAAAAAATGTATGTATTTTTTTCAAGTTTAGGTTTTATAGCATCAACGTTTTTTGCTACAATATATTTAGACGAATTACTATGTGTATAATATATAAACTCTTTTCCAAAGGGTAAGCGTCTCTTCGTGGTATCCATACTTGACGTGTTGGTATGCCATAGATAAGTTGCAACATACTCGTATATGACGCTTTTTTTCGCTTTTACAAATTTTGTAATGATCGATAAGATGACTTACCAAACCTACTAGCATATTGTTTTGAAGAAATAACAAAAAAGAATACTGGAATTGTGGGAAATGCTCACTTACTCGTACAAACGCGTATATTAAATAAAACGCCCCAATTTGAAAACAGCTCTTCCGGACATCGATAATATAAATTGCACCATCAATATCATAATCATAGACAGGTCGGTATTATTTCACCTACACGAAGATCAAAATATTAATTAATTTTCCACCCTTCGTACAATTAATTCAAATAAAAGAATATTTATTTTGAAAAACTTTGATTTTTAAGTTGGAATAATTCGACATAAATAGAATTATTATATCTGCTTATATAAAAAGTACAACAAAAAGAACTATTTCTTGAAATAAATAAAAATAAAGTTAATCTTAAGATATTGAATTCGGGGACCATTGTCGAAACCCAAACTTACCTTTATCTCCAGATTATTATCTAAGCATAAAATAATGCTGAGATTACAACAAAATCATTTAATTGAATGACCTTATTGTCCATGAAGCTCTAAAAGATATGCATTGTGAAGGTCAGTTCCTACTAAAGACGTTTGTCAAGGATTGTTGAAGTGCATTTTGATATTATCTTAGTCTATATTTCCGTTATCCTATTATCTCAGTCTTGAGAATATGATACCACCGCACACACAAAAAACGTAATTTTTTGCGTCTTTGTTACATTTGCAGTACTTATATATAATTATGTCAGCATAAAACATACACAACGTTATTTTTGTGTCAGAAATATCGAAACACTCTAATATTATATTTTCAGTATTATACTCAAATCTATATAAATGTTGTGGCCTGATCTTAGAACAATATTTCAATTTGAAGTGTTCGATCATTTCATGAAATGGTTGTATTTTAAATAGAACATTGATCGCTGCTCACATCATGATGTGATTTGGCCAGATCATTGAATACTCAACGTTTGACGATATTAACAGTTAAACGCACGACTACTTCATGATATGGCCAAACATTAGTGATCATATCGTAAAATAGTTAGATTATCCACCGGTAGAGGCGTTGATGTTGCTTTGTTTTTGTTGTGCATCATGGCGGCGGCATACTACAAATCAAACAAAGTACCACGAAATAAAAGTCGATGGACTTTTATTGTATTTTCAAATATGATATTATGGACAGCGACCAACTTGGAAGTAGCGCTCGCCAGGCACTGCCACGGCACCGAAAATTAACAACAAAACACACTTAAAATTTGTTTAAAAGAATTCAATATTCACGCCGGTTGTGGCACCCCGACATTCGTTCGGGGTTAGGTTAGGTTAGGACTGTGACCAACCGCGCTACTTCCAACTTGGTCGCAGTTACTTGACAATTTTTACTACACCTTAAACCATGGATTGACACAAACGACTAACAGTTCATGAAACGTTGACGTTTAAACGATAATTATGGTCAATTTTAGCTTGCCATTTCTGGAAACACAACCATTTCATTAAATGGTCGAACAGTTCATGAAATGATCAATCCTAAGATCTGGCTACGACATTAATAATTTAAAGAGACATTGTGAAAAATTACTAAGTTATGTCTATTTCGGTAGTCAACAATAATTACCAAAATAAATTTTATTACTGATTCTATACAAACTTCACAAACGGAATGAATAGTGCAATACTTACTGTATTGCACTATTTATTCCGTTTCTTCCAGCTTGTAATTTAAAAGAACATTCTGATCTATTACGTATTTAATATAAAATCGTAGCGAGATCAAAACTGTAAATTGAATATTAAAAAAAAAGTATTTGCTATGAGGTTTGGAAACGATTCTAATGCAGAAAATATAGTTTTTAGATTTTTGTCTGTTTGTCTGAGTGTATGTTCCAGTATCACGCAAATACTACTGGATAGATTTTATTCTTTTGGATATATATTCGATAGAAATCTGATCAGTCTATAGACTGATCAGATTTCTATGGCCTATAGGCCATAAATAATCACACTATTTGCTATGGGGGATGAGCAATATTGCAAACCTTAGGTCCTTAGTTCGATTCCCAACTAATTTTTGTGATAGCTGTTCGTCAGGAATAATCTGTAAGAATGCATCAGTCAGTGAATCAGTGTTGTGCTGTTAGGTAGTATATGCAGGAATGTAGGCGTTCATTAATTCACTAAAAACGAATAACTTCGCAAGATGGGAAATTACTACTTAAATCTGCGGGTATCGCCTCACCTCAGGACGTGCTGTTTCTCACACGGACAACTGCACGTCACATGCTCCCGCGTCACTAGACCTGACTCTTTGTAACGGTTATAAAAATACCCTTGAGTAAGACCGAAAATATAAACGTAGTAGGTATACAGGGAAGTTTTATAAAAATGTGGCTGTTTTTTTAGTGTATTGTGGTGTCGAAACGACTTCCACGCGAACGAAGTCGCGGGTAGAAACTAGTACAAATATGAAAAATGACATATTAACTACCTGCCCAAAAATCATAGAAAACTAAAACAACTGGTTTAATAATGGATTTTAATGGGCATGCAACAATTCACCATAACATTTCGTAAACTATTTATGATTATATACAAAAAAGTGATGTTATAGCGGTTCGTTTGTACGTTGTCTTCGAAACCTCAGAAAATCAGTTTTTTTTTCTTGTTTATGTACAAATTATTATATATTTCATGCGTTTGAGTTTGAAACGCCTAAATCAGAAAATGCGACAAAATGTTTTTTTATTGCTATTTTCTAACCTCGTTTATTTTAAGCATAGTATTAAATTCGGAAAATGTGGAAATGTAGATAGTACGCGACGAGTTACTTAACTACAAGTAATAAGTAGCGTTCAAGCACCTGCGACTGCAAAATAATGCAACTCTAAATATCTCAAAAGCAGACTAGCATGTGAACGTAAATCGAAATGTCATTACAGAAATACGATTAGGAATGAAATGACGAGTCCAAAACTGTAAATTTTACGTGGGTGTGACAAACGGACGGTCATGACGGACCGGACGGTTGTGTCATAGGGTGCATTTTTCTGCCAATAAACGCATTTATCTTTCTTTTCTCACAAAACTAAGCGTTACCAAGTTAATGAGACTAGGGAACCCTAAAAATATACATCGTACCTACGACAATGTATCCTTTTTACCAAGAAGCTGCAGAAGAAGCAGTAAAAAGTACAATAATGTAAAACAATAATTAAGCTAGAATCTGCTAAAAAAACAGTGTTTTTTGCACATTATGTAAAGAAGGTCTAGTGGTATTTAGGTAACATCTGCGGTAACCTTCAGAACATCAGGTAATACCTATAACAAAATGATTGCGTAAAATAATTTAACATCGCCTTGGCCGCTGTGAATTCATACTTCCTGCTTCGGAAAATTGTAACAGCGTACTTGCCACACAGCAATTTCCGGGTGATGACGACACGTCATGAAGGTCACACTTATTAAATAAACGACACATATTATTGCATTGATTAATTATAACGTACGGTTATCCAAACAAACACAACCAAGGATGTGATTTATTTTTAACTTTTATTCGATTTCTAGCGGGCAAAAGGAAGAGAAGTATGAGAACCAGCGGCGTAGCGTGGGTGTCGGCCGCCCGGGGCGGAAGACAGTTTTGCCGCCCTCTTATTTAAGTATTTTAATCTAATGTATACTATACATTACATACATTAATTCTAGAGAACTTTTCGGCAAGAACAGTCATCATTATATTGCATTATACAGGTTAGATTTTAAATACAATAGTTTAATCACGTTTATTAATTACAAACATTATTTTACTTCAACCACTTAGATACATATAACAGGTACAATACCTATCACTTTTATTAGGTACAAAAGCACAAAATTGTCTATGCTGACTTGCGGGGATTCCCCGCAAGTCAGTATAGACGGTGCTGCCTGTGTCGCTACAAAATATCATTAAAAAAAAGTGGTTCCCCGAATTCGTCACAGAATAAGTAATGAAAAATTCCGAGCTCTTTTCAATCGGTCCGAATTTGTAGTTGCGATAAACATATGAAATGGTTAAAATATTTTTATTATATATTGTGAAATTTTGCCGCCCCCTAAAAAGTGCCGCCCGGGGCGGGCCGCGCCTGCTGCCCCACTACGCTACGCCACTGATGAGAACTACGTTGTTTTTATGAATAGCGTTATATTTAATCGATCTTCTTTTGTACACCGAGTTCTCTGTTAATTAATATTTATTTTGCCATGATTTCCTATGTTGATTTGTTGGAGGATCGCAGATAATATTAAAAAGAATAACGTCAGTATTGAATACTGTTTACTTGTTTTTCAGTATGTAACGTAACTTCGTGAGAAAATTGCAAATAATCTTCTATAATCATTTCCTCATTTTTAAACGAAACAATTTCATAATTTTTAAAAGATGCGCTAACAATGTAAAAAAATCATAGACAGTAAACTTCTGCTGACCAACTTCATGAGAAAAAACGTGATCACGTTTTCAGTTGGAAAACGCACGTGCCTCTTGAGTAGTGATCCGTCATCTAAAAATATTTTACTCTGCATCGCTTTCTCACGTTTTAGAAAGATTCATACCTATACACCCACAAGAAGTGGTTACTTTGTAGTTACCACGCAAAAAAATCATAAATGCTAATAAAGTAGAACAAATTCGTATAAAAATATACAAGAAAATAAGGAAATCCACCTGAAGATTAAATTAGTAGGTATATTTGGTGTAAAAATAGATACACGTAACCTGAAGATCTTCTAAAATCTTGAGAAAGTAAAACTAATTGTATCTATAATAATTATAATATAACAGAATATATTATAATAAACTTACAAAACGGAGTTATTAAGTAATTATACTAATATCAATGATGGTTTTCTATTAATTTGTCGGAAAATATAATCAAATATAAAATCGCGACTCATTATCATACGCTTGCACTTGAACATATTCTTAAAAGTACTCCTTTGTTCCGTTCTATATACTTATACGTTCTATGTAAACACTGACATATATGGAAAATAATCGTGCTAACAATATTTTCGCGAATAAGATTAGATAAATATCGCAAGGTCGCAGCGACGAACGTGTGCGGCGCGTCATTTGGTGTCATTAAGGTCACTGTGACATTGGACCGATAGCAGTGACAAAATAATAGCCGTATCTTATCTGGCAATGTCAGCGTCGCGGGCGCAGCAGGTGCGCGCGACCCCTGCACCCTACTTGTTTGCGAGCCCTCTCTGGGACGCTCACTAAACGGTGTGACAGCAATCCGTCAGATGAGTCACACGATATGCTTCGTGCTCCTTCAATGATTTATCGCCAGCAGCACCTGAGTGTCAAAGTGGAAATATTAATAATAATTTAGATGGTTTCTAATTAAATGTTAAAGGAACCCCAGAAAAGGGAGGACTGGCATTGAAAGGTATCTTGCATAAAAATAGAATTATCAGAAAAATTGCCAGTGGTGCAGGTAATCATGATTTCCCCGTTTTCAGGGTTAGCTGAACTATAATTATACGTACGTGAATAATGTGATTGCAAAGATTCAGCTATATAGCGCAAATGATGTGTTATCATATCGCCATAACCTTCTGAGTGAGCAAATTACTTCCTGCTGATTCTAGTAGTAGATATATATATCTCATTATTTATCGAGCATTATTATAATATTAACACAGGATTTCTACTCAACGACAGCGTCATTTTTAGCGACCCTGTTATTGGATCGATAATATTTCTTTTACATATTCTGCGACACAAGCACTTGTTTAAAATCTTTCTGAATTAAATAATTGTGACTCGTATTCGACTATTCAAAGTACCATATAAAGTTACTGCTAATGATCGGGAAACGTTAGCGGAAACTGAATATATAATAGCGAAAAATAATCCAGGATCTTACTAGTTTATAAAATATATCCCGGAAAACAATAAACTGGGCATGTGATTTGATTGCTCTGCGCTATTATACCTACCATGTATAGATTTACATAAGTATGTACGCTATAAACGACTGAGTACACAGGGAAGTGTTGGCTCGCAACCTTGGCCGAGGTCGCGAAGCGTCACTCGCAACACTTATAAATTGTTTCATAACAACTCATTCGTGAATCCACTAATTGCTCAGTGCGGCGTTTTCCTGAAAGGCTTTTAGCAGTTGGTATGGAAACGCCTGAAATTGGGAAAGGTGTATTAATGTTTGGTGGTCTGCGCCCCCCTGGGGCCCGCACGGCGCGGGCGCGCGGTGCTAGCCTTCGCTTTGAACTTGCCCCGCGCCCGCTCCACCCTCGCTGCTGTGACCGAGCAGAGGTCATGGCCACACATATTTTCGAAGTACGTGCTCCATCAATTTTCGATTACAAGTTCATGAAAGGTGTCGTGTCGCCTGTACACAATAGCTATTTCAGCCTACTTCATAAAAATATGTTCGATAATCCTGACTTTGGCCTACAAACGACTATAGATTTGGAATCAATAAAGTATATTTGTATAGCCTTCATTGAATGATAAATAACCAGGTGCCAACAAACTTTCCTATTTTCTATGTATTGGTAAAATAAATTCTATAAGGATGGTCTCGTTTCCTGTTTTGATTTGTACACAAATTATACATGTTGCAAACAGATATACACGTCATGCTACATATTTAATCCCAACTTTGGCACATATTCAGCCACTAAAACAAAGTGAAGCAGACAATATCAGAAAATGAAAATATATTATACCTACTTTTGTATTTGTTTGATTGTGCAAGTCCGAGAGTTGTATGAAGGTCATTGATAAGAAATCTGCAATGTTACAAACGTTGTTTGAGGTGCCTGATGCCTTAACGTAATAAAAATACACGTAATCATAATGGGTACACATAGTTCTTTGATTATTTTTTTATTTTTTATTTAAATCACGTTTTTACTGTTTCAAGGTGAAGTGACGCTAATCCTTCACTACAAAAACACAAGTAGTCAAGTACCTATAATATTAGCATGACTAAAAGTACACACAGAAATAAACAATGAAAGTATAATAGCAGTAATTATCATTATTATATTCAATCGTATATTATCTACGATATGTACATATATCCTTGACACTCGATATTGACAGATTATTGCATTTGGAGCATGATCACGTTTTAGCACACACGAATTTACATATGAACAAGTTTCATAGATTGAATTACATATTGCAATAGGTACTCGTACCTTACATCACACATGTAGAGTGACTATATTCACATTTGCTTTCCATGAGCCATGACATTCCGGAGTCTGCATTGTGCCCGGGTGATGGCAATGGCCCGCCCCCTATTATATGGGACTTATAACTGGCGAAATGTGGGTTAACCTCTGCCTAATCCTTTAGGGAACGTTTTTATGTTATGTTATGTGACATTACGATTTTATCCCTAAAGTAAAAGAAATATAATTCGTACGAATCATTTGTCAAGGTGACTATGAAGTGGGTCCTCACTTGGCACTCGACCAAGGGTGTATTCAGCCTTGTCCGTCCACGTAATAGTGGTGAAGTCAAAGCTAATTTACGTATATTGTGATAACATGTTCCTTAATAAATCATTTAAAAGAAGACTGATTACGGAAATCTTACAAACTATGGTACATCGGTTTCTCGACTTCCACCAAGTTACGAATTATAATATTTTAAACCATATCTGTTCAATGAAAACTAAGAACAAAAGTGTTTATTTTATTTTTCATTTATCAAGTAAAGTAATGAAATACACTTTAAACATTTAAATTAAATTAGATAGGATCTCCTTCATCTAAAGTTTAATTTTCGGAATTCAGTGTTAAAGCTCTCCTTTATTGTTTGTATATAGAATTTTGTCTCTTTTCTCGCTGTTTTGGAAAAGATTTTCGAGTAAGCGTTTATTGTAAGTTGCCTATTCATGTTAAGATGATGGAAATGATTTTTAGTGGCAGTTGTAGTTTGTAGTAATTTGAGCGGGCATGTAGTTTTCTTATACAGAAATATGTACTTCTACAGAATTTATAATTTTTTACTGTCATCGACTCCCGTCGATGATTAGAAAATATTTGAAAAACAGATTTTAGTAAATGTACTGGATAATGTGACGATTTGGTATCGCAAGTAGTGCACTAGCACAGATTGTTAGCGGCACAATTCATCCTGTTAACTACGATGGGAAAGATGCTCTCAAGCTAAAATCTGAAAGACGTCAAAAGTACAAACCTTACGGATTATTCTACATTAGAACCAATCGAGTTACCTATGATACAAATAATTTGGAACATAATATTAGGTAGGTATATATTTACTAAGTAGGTATTATTATGCTCTTATTTTTAGCTTACGTATGTTGTTGAAAAAAATGAATAATTTTAAAGATGACATAATTAAAAAAGTTGTGTCTGTCTCTTTTTTCTTTAAAACAATTTGGCGCAGATGCTAATCCGTTATAAAACTTGGCAATATTCAGTGGAGACTGAGTCGAGCCGATTAAACTGCAGCGTTTCATTTGAACCCATTACGGAGAGTCAGACAGAAAAAAATATATAATTTGGTTGATTTTCATTGCCCACCCCGTAGCGGTTTTCGTGGCAAACAAACAACAAAATTAGGTTTCGTAGCGCCCACCGACCGTCTGAAAAATACTTTATAAATAAATTCTACTCTTTAAATAGATTTCAGACAAGACTTGCACAATTCATTCAAAATTACTTTACACTCTGAACAAACAAATGTATAAAACCTAAACAGTCCAGTGCTTAGATTTTCAAGCCGAGGAAGCTGGGAGGAGGAACTAGTATTAAGTGTGTTAGACGAGCGAACATGGAAGCGGGCGGGTGCGGCGCCCCTGACCCACGCACTCCGCTCCGCGTTGCCATGGTCACGGCCGATCGATCCGAGCTGGGATGCACCCGGAATTGAATTGAATATCCGTACTCAAGGTTTCTTACCACTACTAACAAGTGCAGTTACTTTTATACGTAACATTGCGTTAAATGTTACATTACCTACATTGCTTGCTCTTTATTGGTGCTATATTTCTGAATACCGAGGGTATTTTAATTTCAGCGCGCTATTTTAGGAGTTTGCGGGCCGTGTTAAGTAAACTTAGGTGGTATAACGTTTATAATTGTAGCGTGGAGGATACTAAAAATAAAGCCTGCTAATTTTATAATTGGTTGATTTTGACTCAGTAATCACAAGTAAAAGCACCAAAAGTTCGTCCTAAATGCCGGTAATTACTTTCAAAGCTCGTTTTTGTTGACGCAAATGAAATAACATATAGGTACGTCGTAACAAGGTTGTTCACAGACAAAAGCCTCGATGTAGTCGGAGGCCCCCCCCCTGCCACACGGCACACCGTCCTTGGCAATTCCAAGGACAGGATGCCGTGTAGCTGGCAGTGGGAGCTTTTTCCAGGGACTACGGTATACCTACTTAGGCGGAAAATGTGAAAATATTGGCTCTAGAACTGAAATACCGGTGTTAGTGTAAGTATACTTAATTCGCTACTGGCTTAAAAAGTTTCTACAACTAAAGTACTTCAATACAATACATTGGAAGCGCTTAGTTTTCGAACATAACATACAACATTATCTTGGTACTTATGTGTAACAAAATAGTTTTAGTCCCCAAATTCATTCTATTCCGGACAGATGACGAGAGGAGATGTTTCTGTAACGACACATTTGTTGAGGACTGGGTCAACGAACGGCCGGATAAAAATAAAGAGCTCCCTAAACATGCCACGTACATTCAAAATCGGGCTGCCATTGAAGAATGCTAATACAACTGGGTAAAACTTTAACGAAAAATCTTTGAAGTAACTATGTTATTAGCATTTAGGTATATCAAACTTTATATTTTTAACCGACGTCAATACATGGCAGAGCTTATACATATTTTCTTCTGCATGTATTTTTTTATTTATTTTAATCGATATTTTCGTCAATGTAGAGGAAGCTTGCGCGGTAGTCCCATATAAATTTTATAACCTTTGCTGGGGTAGTTTTTGAGTTAACTTCGATAATACGTATTTAATCCACTTTGTGTATCTTGATGATGTTATAATACTTCCTGTCACTGTTGTTTACATAGCAATAATTTCGGAAGTCAGTGGCAAAAGGACTTATTTCTGTGTCACTAAGACACATCACAGGAACAAAGCATATCATGGCATGCTTGTTGTCTGGTATTTATGTTGAACTGGGCCTATTTGGCGCAGCCATGAGGCACACGGTACTATTGTTATTTTTTATTTACATTTTTCTGTTTTTGTGTGAATATTGTGTGCCTTAGCTTGAGTCAAATAAATGTATTTTCTTTCTTTCTTTCTTTAAAGATAAAATTATATACCTGTGCTGTTTTTCGGTTACTAAACCTATCTACAGTTCACACAAGCAGCTAGTTCCAGAACCTCCCGGTTTGATGACTAACACGGTAGTAACACGGGATCCGAAGAAGTTCTGAGGCAACAAAAAAAAACCGGCCAATTGCGAGTTGGACTCGCACACGAAGGATTCCGTACCGTATTAAAAATCAAGCAAAAATGCCGAAAAAAACACGTTTCTTGTATTGGGACTGACTTTATTAAATAACATTTTTAGCAGCTGTTCCGTTTGGCACCCTTCTGGAACGGAACCCTAAAAATGAAAGTTAGTTGCTAATTAATAACATAATTTTCAAGAAAAGGGTGTGAAAATGTCTCTGAAAGTTCATTTTCTTCACGTCGATTCCTCAAAGCCTCGGTCACATTAGCGACGAGCATGGAGAGCGTTTACACCAGCATTTGAAATATTTATTTAAAAATTATCAAGGATACTGGGATCAGGCCATATTAGTTGACTATTTACTGGTCATCATATATGTATAGTCATCTTATAAGAGACACAAATCCAAATAATTACAATAAAAAAACTAAGGCACTTCAGAGGGTTTACGTCGTACGGCATTTCATACAAACTTTCAAGCCCTTGTTTTTCAAAATGGCTGAACCGATTTTAATGAAACTTCATACGCATATGCAGGATACAAAGGTCTAAAAACTTAGTTAAGAACATTTTCGAAATAACCTATTTAAAACAGGTACCTGGAAATCTCTGTTTCTAAGGAAAATTTTAAGTCGGTCTAATTTGGCTGTAACACTATTTTTCGAAAATGTTCATAACTAAGTTTTTAGACCTATGTATCCTGCATATACGTATGAAGTTTCATTAAAATCAGTTCACTCATTTCGAAAAACAAGGGCTTGAAATTTTGTATGAAATACCCTATGACGTAAATCCTCTTAATTTTAATTAAATATTTTCCATCCTCATTGCACAAACAGATATTAAAATCATGTAAAAAAACAATCGATATTTTAACAAAAATCACCAAAAGTCGGTTTCTTTCAACATCCCATGCCTCCACTTGTTACTTTAATGCAGAAAATAATAGGTTTTCTATTTCTAATTTGGTTTGAAATATGTAATTCATTTACTCTTGTTTTGATAAATTGCAACACATACCCACACCGTCAAAGCAATAAAGAAAACGTGCTTACAAATGATTAAATTAATTGATCATGTGTTGTTTGAATGTACGCAAACAAAATTAGGTGAAAAATACACTACAGAATGAGAATTTGTGGTATGGTCTGCAGGAAAACCAAAAGCTAAGATTTATTCGTCTCGAAATATGCGCAACATGATTTAAAAACAATACACAATGAACAAATCCGTTTCTGGTGTTTTTAGCACCAGAAAAGGGTTGTATAGTATGAGAACCTTCGCCACCAGGAGAGTATAACTCGCGAAGCGATCGCTTGTCCACGTCGCCCTAGCGTCGTCACAACGACGTCAATTGCGTCGAGCTACTTGCACAAGTACATAACGCGAATGCATTTCATACGTGATCGGTCTACATAGAGGCAGTTTGTATATATTTGTTTTTACTGAAGACAAAATCTAATTCATTTAATTGTTATTAAAAATAAATCACCTAGATTTATCTTGCCTTGTAAGAAAAGATCGAAAACTGCATTAATTTATTATGACTATGCTTTCGCTGTTATTTTTAATACCATAAAATTTAATCCCCGAAGGGTTGGGCAGAGGTGTACCTATAGTACACCCACATTTCGGCAGCTATCCTGTAAGGGGCGAGCCTATTGGCATCAGCCGGACACCAATCCAAGCTCCGGGCTGCGGGTGAGAAATGAGAAAAAGAAGTGTTGAAGTGTTATTGGGACAGTTTGACACTGACCTGGGAATCGCACCCAGGACCTCATACTCAGCAGTAGCACTTGCGACCACTAGACCAACGAGGCAGCTAATTTGTTTTTTTTTTAGTTTAGTTGGTATTTGCACATGACCCACCACAATATGTTTTGCACTGAATGTCGACGTTTGACATATATATTCAAAAACAAATTAATTCAACATGATACTCATAATACCTATAATTATACAGTTTTTCTTTGTTCTTCGTTCAAAATATATATTTAGATCCATGTAAACACGTTTTATGACATTGAATAACCAACAAATCACAAGCACTACAACAAAGTTCACAGCCAATCGAATCTGTGAACGTATCGAATCGCATACAGACGTACATTCATGCAATTTACACATGATTATCGCATTGGCAGTAGCTGCACACATGTGCATTATTATGGCTATCCTTTTTACACTCGCAGGCGGCGATACCTCTTTCGAAGTGCATTTGAATGCATTGCGCCATTTTCTTGGCACGTGCAAACTCTTCGCTTGTTCAGTGGCCCTAGTAGATAGTAGTGAAACTTAACAGTTCACGATGATGTTAGTGACTTTTCCAACAAATGCACGCATAGATGAACTCAAACGTATGTAGTTTGAAAATTCTAAAAATAAATAAAAGAAAAGTGGTAATTAATCATGGAATTCAGAATAACCTATTTATTTTGGACTAAATAATTATAGATTTCCCTGCATGATTTTGATCTTGATCTTTTAATCTGGGTAGAAATTGAATGTTATGTTAATAATATTACTTATGTTTTAGTTGTCCTTTTGTGAAGGTTCTACTTTCTCAATATCTGCAACTAACCATAATCATTATCCTATGATAATGATTATGGTCTATACGTCTAAAACATAATTACTAAGTACTTGGATTATTAAATCACACTGTATCATGTGTGATGAATTTGAATAAAAGTGAAGTCACAATACCGCCGCGCGGCGCTCGACCGAGAATGCAGTTCAGTGCAACCGAGTACCAGGGCAACACGGCGCTACAAGAGATCTGAATGCACTTTTCTCTCGCTAACTATATGCATGCATACTACATAATGCTTACATGTATTATAGTAACCTATAAATAACATCTGTACATACACGTGCCGAATATATTAATAGCTTATTGATTGTGTGTCTATTAGATATACCTAGGTAAATTATAGCAGTAGTTAAAAAAAAATATTATGCTTATGATCTACGGCCAAAATGTGTTTTATATATTATTAAATTATTCTGCGTTAATAGAAGTGAAAATAAAACCTTCGAGATAAGCATCTTAATACGGTCTATGAAACTTATAACGAAGACATGGTCATGTCAAGACAAAACGTCGTTTTTCATTCAGACGAGTTGTTTTGAAAAACACTCACTGGATTGTAATGTCCAGGCTGCAGGTGCAGCCCAATTTGATTGGCATATCATAACACTCTCTTATACAAATATTTTTCTTTATTGTCATTGAGACACTTAATTATTGTTATTGGGACGAGTTTGAATATGGGAAAGCGTGGGAACAAATCGCACTGCACTATCAACAATGCACGGACATCACCTGCACTGACCGGATGATGATTCAGTATGGAAACTTAGCAAAACTTCTTATTGGATAACATATAATATTGAAATGAGTAGTGCTCTCGCTTTTACTTGTTTCCAAGTCGGTTATTACGCGAGACTGTAGTAGTGAGCGTTAGACGTAATAGGCGTTGCTTTCTAAGCAGTGAAGGTGAGGTGCACGCTCGGCGCATTGCTCGCAGTTCAAGTTTAGAGTTGCGCGGGCGCAGCGATAATTGCAGAGATCGTTGCACTTCTAACGCCCTGCGCAGGGGCAACGAACGCACGCAGCTGCCCGGGAAATAGATCCCGTCCCGACTATTTCAGAGCATGCTTGCTTAGTTGTATAGCGAGCGCTCCCGTGCCTTGCCTTAACTAACGACTTACCTGTAATGTGAGAAGCTCCCATGAAAAAACCATGACTGAATAAGAAGGGTCCACGGAATATAGTTTACCCTTGCAACTTAGTTCGTTTAGTGTGATTATAATACGTTTTCATTGAAATAGTGAGTTTTTTATTAATCTTGAATAATCCGAATTTTGGATCAATAGCCATGCCACCCAAGCCACCCCAACCAAAATATGTGGTGAGATCATACAAACAATAAGCAAAGCTCGTAACGAAATTCTGTTAGTAAATCTCCATATAAATCTAAAACACATGATCGACTCATAATATGCGAAACAATTAAATGGTTCACAATTGATTGCCAATACTTTTTGTATAAGCTCGGCCCACTTAGTAGCGCGAAGTTCATCAGGGCGTTGCACTTTCTGTATGATTCCTCGACGCGCGCGCAGCCCGGCCGCGAAAGTGATTCATTATGTGATCTGTGCGGTGCAGCGTGCACTTCTATTGTTTGCATTTGCCATTCATATAAATTCTCTAGCGCATCGTATTTCTTTTCTTAATGATGTTTTGCACTTAAGTCATGCAAGGCTTTTAAATATTTAATTAATTAGTCAGCACTACATTTTAGTGCTTATTTTAGTATTATTATGGACACTAGTTCATTATTTTATTATGGTTAGTTAGTTTGTTCGGATACGTAGACTACGAATTTAAGAAAATTGTCTTGAAATTATTGAAGTTGCAAACTGACGAAGGAATAATAAAAATGTTGGTATCAAAACCTCTAAAGTGTATTTTAATTTTCCCCTTTAAAAAATTCATAATTGCATTATGCTCCTGATGTGCCCACTTTTAAGTGTATTTTGACGTAAATAATTGATCTACGAAGCAGTTTGTTATTCCTTGTGCCAGCATAAAAATCCAAAATTTATGTAACAACGTAAGTCAACAACCTTCACCCAAGTACCTGGTTTAGTTAGTGTAGCTAGACTAGCTAGCACAGTATATACGTTATAAAAGTGGTTTGAACGCAGCGGGTTGGGAATGTTAGCAATAGAAAAAAACCTGCAATGTTAGAAGTATCTAAGCAAGTCGGGTGCAGTGGCCGAGCAGTGCCAGTGACCTGCAAGTGAACGCGACGACGGCGATGAATGCTCTAGAGAACTCGTAGCCAACCGCTACGAAAGTGCTACGAGCGTAGATCACGTCTTGAAAGGTTCGTTTTTAAGGTGAAAATGATTAATGATTAGCTTAAACTATTTTTCTTTCTTTCTTTCTTTCTTGCATTTTGTTATGATTCAATCAAAAAGGTTGTACCCTCGTGTTTTTACGACATATATTAAATGTGAACGATATTGGTATCTAAGAAAATACAAGTGATTTTGGCGAAATGGGATGTGTCATCTTGTTTTTCTATAAGGGAGAGGGAGAAAACATGACGTGTCTTGATCAATGTTGGAAATCCCTGTTGAAAACTACGATGACTCACCGCAACTAACTGAAAAGGTTAGGTTTTCGGGAGTACGAAGTGTTATCTAAATAATTATAGTAGATGTTACAGTTGAATAACGCCATTATAACACTGTTATTATAACTAATATTACTATCTACGTTTTTAGGTTTCAAATTGCCTTTTTGTGAAAATATTTTGGAAAAACCACGAATGACGATTGAGAGTCCGATCGTAAAATAATGACCACATTGTTGAATTTGTAATAGGTATCATACGCCCTATGAACATGTATGGAATTATGGATTCAGCAAATGGATGTATGAATTCAGAATGTTTTGCGATACAGTGAGCGAAGGGTACCGGGGCTCGCGGTGTCATCGTACGCCACTGACCGACACCTCACACCTTACATTAAAACTCGATAAAACGATTATTGATTCGACTCGTACGATTCGAAGCTTATTTTACTAAATAATTTAATATTTAGTAATGATTTGTCTTATAGTATCAGATTTGAATAATTTTTATAAGACCAAACCTATTCGTCGTTTATTTCAGAAATTATACTTTTCAAAATAACTGTCTGTAAATTAAAGTAATATAATCATAAAAGCTGTTAAATAAAATAAATCTTGCTTAGAATGTGTAAGACCTAAGTCGTAAGTAATGGAATGCGGCGAGTGGTGTAATGAGCATGAGTATGTTAGGGGTGCATCGACTCGAAGTGGAAAGTGCGAGTGAAAATGTGCAGCTAACCGCGCTGCCTCCGCTGCCCACTGGCCAGGTACTGCCCAGGTAGCATTACCAACAGGTGGCTAATTATTTATCCGGAAAACCTGTCCTGCCATGCCTAGCCAACTAGACTCGTAGTTACTAGCTTCCTAGCCCACAGCAACACACGACAATGTTAATTACACACATTTTCCACTTCTCTGTAAACGTCGTCGATAGTATAGTACCTACGCCTTTCATTCATAGCTAATTGAGCGAAATGGATTCGTAGCAAATGTTTTATATTCGTAACCGATGCTTTAATGGACACGATGAAATATTAGTTAAATTGCTAAGAGAAAATGTAAGCTTGTTTGTGTACTGGAATGTTTACGAGTTATTTTCAAAGAGTGACGCCGCTAAGACAATCTTGGTTCAATCAGTTTATTTTTGTTATTTATTTTTGAACACTACAATGAATCGGGTTTTAAATTGTAGCAATGTGACTTTTATTTTCACTTGTGTTCCAGTTTACTTATTTGAAGCACGTAGATAGGTGGCAGTAAAGATGATAATGGAGCGATGTAGGATGAATTCAGTGGTGCGCGGGCTCGGGCTCGGTCAGTTTTTGCAGTGTGTTGCGTTTGCGCATACTGATGCGCGACCCGCGGCCCGCGGCCGACGACCCACCCCTCGCGCCCCGCTCGCGCCCCGCGAGCCCGGCGCTTGACCCCGCTTCCCCGCTGCACGCCGCCCTGGGAAAAACTACACCAAAGCTTTACTTACACAGTTTTCTTACTGTTAGGGTTGCTTAACAAGGCCGCCTAGGGCCGATTCCTGCCGGGGTTGCGGGAAAGTCCAAAAGGGGTACCGTGGCCCCTGGCCAGGCAACTGAAGGAACACGGGTGGGTTTTAGTCAGTGAGAGTCTGACACGCAATCCACGTTATTTGAAAATTTCCGACCCAAAAAAAAAAAGGGTTGCTAAAAAAACTGTCACGCAATGTTTATAAAAAAATTGTGTTGTTGTTGTTTTGTTATGCATTAAATAATAACAGAGCTTCTTTCATAAAGTTCGAACTACAGGAAAACAGAATCTATCTCTCGCCCACGTGGCGAGGAAATTTTAAAGAGCTAGTAAGTTTTTACCTTGTGTAGTTCTAGCAGTAAATCTTTTTCTATCGTTATAAGTAATCTTTTATTTTTACCCTGAAACACAAAGCGTAGTTTCAAGGTCTTCAATTTCAAAAGATCCACTACTAAAAGTAGATTATTATAATGTTGATAGTATGAAAAGCTTCGCTATCAATTGATTAAATAATAATCATAAAAGCTACGAATTGGGGACACAAATCAGATCAAGATCAAATTATTTTAATCAGTGAGTCATACATAAGAGCGGTAAAATTTTCTACGGAGTTAGAAGCGATCAATGGCGAGAGAAAGATCCTCAGAATCCTAACGCTACTACGTGCCAAAGTCGATTTCACGTCACGTAGATTTCGGTTTCGCCAACCTACTGCTACATGTAGATTATATGCAGTCAGTGCTAAAGGCATAATTAATGCAAGTCAACATGCAGTCTTTGGTGCAGATGTCTTGCAGTTTCTTCAATAAGATGTGGATACGACAGTAAATTTTTCGGAAAAACTTCTGAAAGTCATATATCAACTGATACCTATTGAAGACTTCTGAAAAAATTGCAGTTAACACGCCATTTGGGATTGGCGTTTTAAAGAAGTGCAGCGTGAACAATGTGCTAAGTTAAAAGCTGATTGATTATTGCCATAGACAACCGTTTTGTGCGTTAACGATAGTTAAAGCTACTGATTCAGATCAATGTCTTAATCAGTATGTCTCGTATGTCTATTAAGTTGTGTAACTGTCCATGGAGTTCCTTGCCCGTTCTCCATAGGAACCTAGTACGCTTTGGAATGGACAACTAGCTTCATCTTTCTGACTGACCTACTCCTTGACAATTCCAAAGTGCCTGCAATTAGTTTAATTGAAATAAATGCTTTGAGTTTGAGTTTGAAGTGAGATGTGATAGTAGGGCTGCGACGCGGGCGCCCGAGTCGACGTCCCCGGCCAAGGCCCGTCGGTCAGGGACACTCCATCTAACTCGATTATATACTAACTCGGCGTATTAGAGATAGCTCTACAAGTATTAGAGCTCTTAGCGATACAAATCCGTGTTTCATTATGCATATTTCTAGTGATTTTCCTTTAATCTTGTTATATAAAGAATGTTATTTTTGTGGTTAAAAGAATTCACGTTCAAAAGAGTTTATTACTTTCGTAATTAATAACACAATATTATTTGTTCATGGTTAAGAATAGCACATTTTGCGACACTCGAGGGCAGAAGAGGTAGGGTGTCTCCCCTTAGTAAGCGAAAATGTGATTAAAGGATTATGCCAAGCGGGTGGGTAGCAACACCTGTGAGTTAACATCGACATAACTATGGTCAACAATCACCAACTCTTCTGGCAAGAGTCGTCATTATCGTGATTATTTTCCCTTCATTAGTTTCCAGTAGTATAATGACGATGAAGTCGTGTCGAAGTTTCATAACTCGGTAAAATACACTGTAGACTTTCTAAACAATAAATTAATTGTGCGGATTTCAGGGGGCCAAGTCTACTAATTTACAAACCTCACAATGGTCTTTCGATGGTGAGTTTTTGACAGATTCGCTATACAAAATCTGTCAAAAACTCACCATCGAGAGACCATTGTGACGTTTGTAAATTAGTAGACTTGGCCCCCAGGTTTTACCCCTAGCTTCGCTTTTGACCGCGAGTTCCAAGAACATAGGGATATTATATAATTCCTATAAGTAGGTGCTTTACGCAGATGAAAGTACATACTGATAACGCAATGATGAAGTCTACCACTGGATACAAGGAGGCGGGAGCGGTACAGAATTACAATATTTACTAGAACGAGATTTTCATGGAAAATATTATTTTATTAGCACTATAATAATACTGCAATCGATTCTGAACTGACGTTTTCCCGCAAAATATTTCATTCCCAGATTCTAATATTTTATTGGTTATGGTTACGTTCAACTGACAATAGTAATTAACAAGTAAACCGATGTATAAGGTGGGGTCTGCTTTGTTATTGTAGACCTTACATTGTAACTAACTGGCGGATACAGACAATTAAAATTGACCCAACTGTAACTTCGATGTGTACTTGAGGGGTGTCAAAGAGGACCTTGCTACTCTCAACCGTGAAGGCGAAAACGCAAGTAACGAATGTTGGGCAGTAGAATAATCTTCGACCTTATGAAGAGCGAATATGATCACGAAATATAAGTAGTTAGTTACTCTCAGGGCCTGTTTCACCACCTACGATTAAGTTCCTATTAACTTACTTGGCTGATCAAATTCTGTTCCATTTTTGAATTTATTCGGTAAGTAGTGGCTATTCGGACATCGTGAAATAGGTCCTCAATTTAATAGGTATGTGTTGGACATAAAACATTAAAGTACTAATGGGATTGGTTAAAAAAAAAAGCAACAGGTTGCACTCCGGGAGTGCGGGCAGAAGTGAAAACTTGAACATTAACGTTGTGCATTTTTGAATATTTTGGAATAATTAGGGAATAATTTCGCACGAATTGCTTATAAAATTTATCAGTACAAAAGTACTATAATTTATGTGGTTAAAATACAAAAAATACAATATTCATTAGTAGTAGTAGTATATTTATTTATTTTCAAAATATAGTCTTACAAAAATAAACAATTTATTTAAACACTTTTCATGAAGTATGTTTTGACTGCTTTTTTTTACCCTTCAATATGGGTAAAATTTCTTACCCCGCAATCTTTTCGTTATGTCAAAAACTATTTATTATTTTGATATTAACTTGGTCGGTTGCTAGGCAACAGATCTTACGGTCACGTCCTGACGCGAGTTTAACATTTTTTACTCATCCCAAAAAATGTGCACAACGCTGCTAAAGAAGTTTTCACTTCAAAAATCGTAACAAACCCGTTGGTTTCAGGGAACTATGCTGAAACTCACTCTTGAGCTCAACAAGTCACACCACATATGATCGTTATCGAGTTCTTTACTATTCGTACTAATTCTCAAATTCATTCATTCACTGACTGAAGTGACAGACAACGCATAGCCACCGCTGGGTCTTCAAAAGTTCCTTAAATAATGGTGAGCACACAGGAAGGATTTTTGAAAATCTACTCCCTAATGTTTTAAGTAGAACGTGTTTATGGAAGTTTGACATTTTTGACAAACACATTTATGTTTGCTGATAGTGAATCCCATCTGGCACACGACTTGTAGTGAATAACACACTGATATAAGTCCTCATCACAATAGCGGTTTTCGAGCGTGTTTCCAGCGAGGCAATTGTTTAACGCGCTCGCCCATGTGCGTAGCACGCACGCCGGGTGTGCGCAGCGTGCTCGCTCCGTTTGCGTAACGAGAGTTGTTGACGTGAATGTCATATAATGGAGAGAGTGAGTGCACAATATTGTGAAAACGCGGAGAACACGTAGCGTAGTCGCGGCTAGCTCGGTTCACACCCGCGGTGAGCACGTTCACAAATCGCCTGGATGGAAACACGCTGGCGAATCGTCAGTGTGATTATCGTCTAAGTAACTAACGATTACGGGTACGCTGCTATTATTATACCTACCATAATGGATTATGCGTAGAAATAGACTGCCACGTCTACTACAAAATATAATAAGTTTAGTGTTAAAGTTTTGGGTCAATACCCAACATAATAAATTTCAGGGCTAGTTCTAGCTTCCAATTTAGAATAAAGTATACTATGTAACTTAGGGTGAAAAAATCCTCCTTTTTAGAAATCTATTAAGAATATTTTTACTAGGTACAAAAATTATTTCGTATGTGAATATATCGCTAGAAATGATATGCTTTAAATAACTATAATCGAGCACATTTAGCAATTCCTCTTTCAAATATCGCCGTGAAAAGCCTTTGAAACGCGGTAAAGCGGGTTCCGCTGGCTTGCAATGTTGCAGACTGTATTGTAGCCGCGATTACCCTCGGTAAGTCGGTACGTGCAGGCGTATATTTGTGTATGTTCGGTTACACTACACTTTGGTGCGGAAACGAGGTGCGTCGGGCTTCTCCCGTCTGGCCCCACACTACGGAGCCACCCTGTCTGCAAGCACCACCCGCCCCCCTATGCCCACTGTGCACCGGCCTCCACCCCCCCCTCTCGGATGTAATTCACTCTCACTAACCCACTGCAGCACAGTCAATCATGCACATTGTACTGTCTACCTAATTCAGGGACAGCTAGCAAGCTATGGTATACGTAATTCCAGTCTGTTTGTCACACTCCAAAGTAATTGTTCACATGATAATGATACAATGATTCTGTCGATACAAAAAATGGGTATCGCAATCCCAAAAACAAAGTAAAGAGCTGGTAAAAAGCAAAGAATAAATGAAAAGAATTTAAGAAAATGTTTTACCTTCTGTCAATGACTTACTATTATTTAACAAGGCAATAAAGAACGCAAAACAGAAAATTAATTACAATAGTTATCGTCGTGAGTAAAAAACCAGTTTACAATGTAACAGTAATTCGATAAGTGCATAAATGAATGAACACGTAAAAACTTTGCACGTTAAACGCTACTCTACAGCAAGCTACAAAGTTTTTGTTCCAACTTGCGACAGTAGAGCACATTATACCGAGGTATAAAGCGCTCATTTCAAATGCTACGTGAAAACACCTTTTATAATTTTTCATCTCCATTTCCCCAAGTTTTTTGTCCGCATGTCACAGACCGCGTCACTCAAAAGCTTCAGTGTGTTCTCTTTTTATAATGTCTGCAAGTCGGTGGTGAAAGCGCCAGGGTAGCGGGGTAGGGTGAAGGGGCACGGGCGGGCGGGGGGGCGCGATGTCGAGGGGAAGTGCCCCCATGTCTAGACTGGGTCGGTAGTTTTCCGGGATTCAGTTGGCTTTGCCTGCAGTCTGCTCACCCACTCACTGCAATGAACCTATATCCATAGATACGTATAAAGCACGTCTGAGGACCCTCGCCGCGTCAGACGCAGTTTTTGTATTATTTGTCTATAACGTAGTTATACTGTGTCGGGGTGGCGGAATGTGCGAGTGAGCTCGTCTGCAGGGGATGCTTGTCATACAACAATCGATATCGTTCGTTTTGAAAAATTATATTGCGTAACATGATTAGCTGTCTCGAATTTCCTCAAAGTTATCTCATTTTCTATACTTTGTTTTGCAATAGATAAATATTCGTATTTCGTGAGCTATTCTGAATGCTTACGGTGAACTAAAATGTTCTTAACCTTTTTAAATTAAGTAAGACTTTCTTCATTAGTAATTATATTTGAAAATAAGAATAAAATAACACACGAGGTACAATTTTTTATTCAAATAGGTGCGTTAGGGAAACTACTTTAAATAAGCAGCTTTAATTACCAATATTATCATAATTATATACTATTTTAAATGTAGGCAGTTTCGAACATAACAAAAATAAAAATAAAATTTCCCTTGATAAGTATACACGGCTACACATCAAGCTTTAAACATTTCCAGTATAATCTGACTTCTCATTGTACGGAAATCCTACACAATGCGAGATCAGCTTATAATGGAAATGGGTAGCTTGTTATGTAGCCGGGTGTACGAGTAGAGCCCCAACATACTGTCAGTAATGGTATCTACGGAAAATCGCCATTTGTTTTTCTTTCACCAAAGGTTTTTGGTAGAAAAACTTTGTGTTTAGTCAATAAATACAAAGGACATTGACCATCCATATAATGGGAGTTGGACAAAATGCTGCCCAGAATAGACAAACAGCGCATAGTGCAGTGGTTATAATAGTCTGTAAACCAAAGCTCTTCAAAATCTATCTGAGGAGTTTTGAGATAAAGTATTTTTGTTGTTTTTTTATTGATTATTATAATGACAACCAATGGCGCACTTTACTAATTAATCACAGTTATTATATTATTTTAAACAATGACACACATTATTATTTCCTTTATTTTATTTATATACATATCATTAAAAAAAAATTGCCTTGTCTCCTAATTTTTTCCTTGGCGGAAAATCACTTGTTTCGCTGTGTCCCTATTTGAGGGAACGTACTTTTATATTTGGTTTCTTAGAAAAAATATGATATTACCTGTCTAACTTCTTCTTTAGTCAAATTCATATATCTTATTCAGCTTCAAAATAGGATGCTACTCGATGGTTTCGACTGATCAGAGTAACCTATTAAATGTATTGTTAAATAAGAACGGAAATGCCACATTCAATGCAAAAGCTGGTATAGTCAAACACTTTAAATAGGACCATAGGTAAAACTAACAAGTAAAGACTAAGATTGTATCTCTGTACGTTTCAGTAACAGCGGATAAAGCCATAAACTGAGCGAAGTATAAAGCTGTACCTACGCATAGTCAACCTTACATCTATATGGTAACAATTTGACTTTGACTATCGCCCTTATTTCGTAGCTGTGGAGGGTGGTTTTTGTAGTTTAAAGTGCGGTTGACCGTTCTATGTAGGATCTATAGAGTGTCTTCTACTAACCTGATGATATGTATACAAAGGCTGTTCCATGGAAGTGGTATCGATAGTCAAGTAACATGGCGTCCGCTGCGGTTCTCGGGAGGCGCAGCCACAGGTCCTATTCCAACCTAAACAAGTCATTGACGGCTCGTCTATGAATTAACAACAATAGGCAGTTTCCTTGTAACAGGCCTTTGTGATATTGAACTATATGCGTATAAATAAGCGTAGATCGAGCTTGTAATAAAAGTGTAAAATGCGTAAACGTTATAAAGGCTTAGGGTGTGGTCACAGCAGGTATGTTCCGGTTAGTTCGTAGGTTTATACTTTCCAGCCTGAAACCACGTGAATATAAATACTCTTAGGAGTATTTATATTCACGTGGTTTCAGGCTGTAAAACCACATGTCGCTCAAGATGCGCTATTACTTTACAAGTGATAACAACATAATGTTTTTTTTAATGCACTCCTTGAATAATTGCTTTGACAATATCGGTGTTGAATCGGGTACCTATTCTTATTCCTCTAACAATATTTCAATTTACCTGTGATTCTGCGAACTCGCCTCTCACCACGCCAATGTGAACCGAGCCTTAGTATTAAAGTTACTACTCAAACACAATAAGGTCTTAAAATGGTTCTCTAGACTTGTTTACAAAAAGCTCAATAAACACCGTAGTAAAAAGCGAAGTACAAGTACACAATGAGAAGAAAACGACTTCTTAAGTAATCGGTGTTCAACATGCATACAGCAGTCAACAGTACGAATAGTGGAGTAACAAAGAATAATCCGAGTGCATACTAACCTAATTATAGATTCCAAGTTGTGTTGCAAGTGGAGACGAAATGCCTCTCTCTCTCAAAATAGTGAAGCTAATTACGTTTCGTAACTGCGGCCTGAAGGGTCGTGTAGATCGAGGTGCCTATATTTAGCGTGGCGTGCAGGGCGCTCGGGGGCGCGGGGGCGCGGAAGGGCGCGCGGTGGCGCCGGTGACGCGGAAGCGTAGGGCGGGCGGAGGGCGTTGACCGTGAACGTGGGGCGGCATCGATCCGGGCGGCCATACCCTCGCGCAACGGAAAGTGTGTGCCAAGCACTGCCACAACCACGACACCGCTGCATTACTTAAGTAATCGACAAATTATTGGGGAAAGCTTATATATTATATTAGACTAGCTTCTGCCTGCGGCTTCGCCCGTGTGGAGGTCGGAAAATATCCTACGGGGACATACTACCGGAATAAAAGGTGTCCTATGTCCTAAAATCTAGTCTACCTGTCAGCCAAATTTCATCGAAATCTGTTCAACCGTTAAGACATGAAAAAGGTATCAGACAAACAGTGTTACTTTCGCATTTAATAATATTAGTATGGATGTTTGTTTACGAAAATCCATCGTAACGAACTCGTGTATTTAAAATACACGACTTGTACTGTCTGGCCATGTTCATGTGCAACAAAACTCTAAACTACGTAGATCCTTAGTGCATCAGTACCCAAACACCAAACACTTGTATTATTTATAAAATTTGGATTGTAAAGTAGTCCATTCTAAATGTAGGTAGAGCACGTGGTCGGTGTTCGCTCAGTTCCCTCTAAAGAGCTTTCAGTGGATAATCTCGACGTGCCGGTTACGGAAGCTTTGCGGGCGATGATGCAGGCAACAACAAAAGGAGTATTTATAATTATTGGGTTATAACCATAATATCTGACCTTCAGTGCCTAAAGGAGAATCTTGGCATTTTAGATACTTTAATTATTTAAACTTTAGCTAGTTTACTCACCTCGTAATCATTTTGTTAGATCAAGAACGCGACTGACGAAATTTTCGTGCCTAAATATACAATACCTTTCTATAAATACGTTTTTATTTTTGGTTCTCAAAACAACAAGCCGTAAGTAATATTATTATTACGTAACAATTATAACAATCTTAGAAAATTAAAGTAACCATATTGTGTGAGGGCTTATTTCAAACGTATTTTATTATTCCGGACCATTACGACACAATATCCGTGTAGACGTGGAATAAACTTGAGCCCTCCTTGCGTCTATCCCTTCGATCTAATAACGAAATAAAAGTTAGTAGGGTGCCCTGGTCACAAGGGTAGATTGCTTATAGCCAAGATACACGAAGATATGTATGAGAAGGGGGCTGGAGCGCTGTTTGTAGAGAGCAGTGTGCGTGCCGCGAGCTGTTTCCAGACGTACAAACATTATCATGATAATATTCATGTTCAAGTAATTTGGAACAGAAATTGCATTTCCTCAAAACATGCTACTACACTTAATTGTGATAGTTCGTAAGTATAATATTTATAATCCGTGTGCCGTGAGCTTTGGGGTTATTTTTAACCACAAAATAATACTATACTCCAGTTACATCATATTTTTGTTTCCAGGAAAATGGGGAACATTTTCATAAATAGCTCAGCACAGTTATTAGGGGAAGGTTTTAATTAAATAATATTAGCTACAACAGTAGGAAAAATAATAGCAAAGGAAATTGACCTCCGGGAAATCTGACGGAAAACCCCGCTGAGCAACACCCAGCCTAAAAATACAGCGTATTTAAATATTTACGTTTATTGGTATCGAGTGGCAATAACGCGTGTGCAATGGGGGGGTTGGGGTGGGGAGTTGAATGTCGGGCAAGGGCGGCATGAGTCACGTCATGGCCGATCAATACTGCACGGGAATGCGTGGCGGGCCCCGCCGACGCACCCCCCAAAGCGACTGCACTCCAGAATTAATTCGATGCCATTACTTCCCCAATTCCGGCTAGTTCACTGTCACACTCATAGTGTGTGTAATTTTACGTAGTAACTTTAATATTTACAGAGACTGCACGTGATAAAATAAAAGAGGTCGATTAATTCTTATCAACTGCGAGCACAAGTCGAAAATACAATTCGTACCTACAAATATTCGCCACACTCAAAATAAAGTGCGTATTCAAATTGCATTTGTCCAATTGTCTAAAATAATGCCGTAGCCAGCTGTAAATTGAAAAGTAATAAAGTATGTTCGGTTCTAAATTGGCTGAAACAATGTGACCGGAATGACTTTTAGATCGAATCATAAGTTACAGCGTCCTCTGCCGACACTACTTATCATTTATTCAACCCAATTTTATTACAATCTAAATAGCAAATGTAAAATCTCAAAAAAACAATCCAATTAATTGTGTAACTATACAGGCAATATACAACGTTTATTAGTAAGGGGGTGAGAGTATAAACGGAAAAAAGAGAGGTCTTCGATTGACGTCATGACTAACTAAAAAATATATTTTCTGTAAAATTCATGTCATTATGAGAATGATATGAATTTTACAGGAAATAATTTTTTGCTACGTACCATAAAAAAATCTTTATTTTATTTAGAATAGACATCAGTGTTCTTTTACAAACTACCAGGGAATGAAATATGAAAACAAATACAGTTATGTAATTTTAAACAATTCGCCCACGTTCGCACGGACGTCAAAATATCGCGGCGGGATTTTATCACGCACTGGATTTTCGTTTCGTTGGTGTTGAGCAATTGAGATTGAGAATTCAACAGAATACTTCCCAGCGCGTCGAAAAAACACACAGTTGAATTTTCAGCTCTCGTCGCTAAGGCAGAGCATTGAAAATCCAGTGCGCGAAAAATAATCACCGCGGGAAAAATCGCTCGGGCGTACCTGGGCCTAGACAGTTTTCTTTCAAAGTCAGCTCGTGACTCGCTGAAAATATCAAACTGATGAAAACTTTAAAGGACTGCTTATTTCTAAAACTACTTATTGATCAAAACAAACCATCAAGCAGCATTACGTGATTCCGGATTAAAATAGTTATTTGTAGCTTCGTAATTTCAGTCCATTTCAGGGAATACTATGTGGAGTTAGATTTTGGCGGAAGTTCGCTGGAAACTTGCCACTTGGCGATAAACACCATTGTAAATATAGGTAGCAACATTATAAATATATTAAACAATATTAGCTTCCGAGTACCTACTCGTTGAATTTATGTTTTTTTATGAATTTGTCTCAATTTATTTACTAGGGCTCACTTGAACCACCAATCACGGAATGCATTTAAACACCTTGTTCTCTGTGTGAGATGACTTCGTGCTAAATGCATTCAATGATTTGTAGTGCAAGAGGTAAGGCGCGGTTTAAATACTGTAAGTATTTAAATTACGTACTTTGGTCCTTGATTTTTTTTCTTATAGCTCCTTACTTGGGAACAGTTGTAAAACAATCAAAACGGTATCACAATCAACCTATAAACACAAATAAGGTTTAAAATCTAAACTCGTACTCCAACTGGTATTTAATTTGAAGGGTAAAAGAGGGTTCAAATATTTTACTAAATTGAGTTTTTTATTATGTTATACATATTTTGGTACGTTTATGTAATTCTTACACTATGATAATATTGGCCGGCCATATACCAGTAATCATTCACAAATTGAAAGTCAACATGAGGATGGACAGTCATTTGAAAAATCGGAGGTTGTCAACCACCTACTAGTAGTGATGAAAGTATGGACCCTGCACTAAAATGTAAAGGAGTCTGACTCTAGAAAATACAAAAATCAGCGTAGTGTTTTTGTCTGTAAGAACATTACAAAGATATATCTTTATGTTTATTTACTTCACCTATAGAATTATTATCTTATAGGTACTTTGTATGTAATTAGTTTGTGATAACTCTTAGATATCATTAGGTCATATCAACATAGACAGTAACCACGTGAAGTCGAATGTACACAAGTGCTTGATTAATTTGATTAAAATAATAACGTATCAACAGCCACTACTTTATAACCATGTCCTATCCCAATAGTTCACAATATTAATATAATGAATGGAAACCAGCAAGACACAGGTTTCTCAGGTACATATGCATTATGTACCTTACCTGTTTGTAAATGACCTAAACCTGAAAAATTAATATATAAGGTATACAGGGTCAAATTAAAATAGCTAGCGAAACTCCGCAGACGCAATGGGCATCAATATCTAAACATGATAAAACTGTATTGGCTTTAACCGCATTTTAGTGTAGTCTTGAACTATAATTTAAAAACCTAGTACTTTTTTTGTGCAAACTTCACAAGCGTCATGTGTATCGATATCTAAACACGATAAAACAAAGAAAAACAGATTTCCTCAACTTGTACTTAACAATATAACCAGCGGTCGTTGACCCTAAAAATTGCATCAAATCTTTTTTTTAATCGTGTTTAGATGTCGATGGTTCACGTCAGTGGTTTAGCTAGCTAATTTAATTTGATCCTGTACACTGCAGTAATTAATTAAAGGCGTCATCATTTAATTACACGCCCATCATGTCAATACACGCTCGTAAACTAGAATCGTAGCGCGTCGTCTCAAAACTTTCCACAATCATTTCTGGGAGTTCGTGTAACTGCAAACAATTAATTTTAAAACTAAAGCCATTCATCACAAAAACAAGTTCATACGGAAAATAATGTTGTACTTATTCAAAATTTTCTATAGTGAGCTATTGTAAGTAAATAAAGTTATGATGTCAACCCGTGAGGGCCATTTCTTTAATATAGTTTACTGAGCGTTAATTTGGTTCTCGTGAGCTCTGCTATGTGGAACATTTTTCGCGTCTAGTTACGTCGTTGCTCGTAATTATAGCATAGTTTAAAGAAAAATCACCTCTACAGTGTATACCTACGTTCGTCCGGCGATCCGCCATAATGCTTGCGTGTGTTTTGTGGCATTGAGCACTAATAATAATCGGTGAACTTGACATTGAGAACGGAGGCTCGTCATCGTAACAAGATGTTCCATCTCTTCCGCACAATATTGAAATGCTGATGTTAAAAAAGGATGGCTAATATTATCTTCTGTGTTCGCGAGTGTTTGTAGGTCAGTCGTGTATTTGTTCCGGACGATAGTCCGAAAGTCGGCTGGAGGTTACATTACGTAGTTATTTAAGTTAGAACTCAGCACACGATGTGTGCAAAGTAGGTACCAACACAGCTGAAATCTGCTGAATCAGACCATTTAGCGAATTAGCGCGACCTCTCGTGATGGAAACTGTTCAGATTGTGTCATCACTCCTCTTTGCCCGCTTTGTACTTTAACATGCTTATGATACTAATAAACGTATTTTTGATGTAACATAGTACAACAAAAGAACACTGGGAATCGCAGACCTAACTAATCATTCAATGTAATTGCATCCGTACACTGAAACGATAAAGTACCTATTTCATGATCTATAAAAATATTATTATAATATTTACACTCTCCTGATTTAATTTCCAGTAAGTGCTGTGGTAATTGCAAAACCATCCATTTTTATTTAAGAACTAAAAATAAAAAAACTGAAAGATTGAACTCGTAAATGAATTCAGAAAACTTTTCGTGCTATCTAAATTACAAAGTTTTTCACTTCGCGCTAAAACGAAGATCGCGTTTATTGTGAAAAGCGGTATCTAGTAGCGTTCCCAAGGCCTTCTTGCACACGTTAACCTTATACAGCCTACGTTGTTTCGGAAAATTCCGCTAGATGGCGCTGCTTGAAGGCTGCTCGCAACTTAAAGTTTCAAGTGAATCTTCAAAGATGGCGCTACTTAACGCAGCTGTCGTACATTTTATAAAACAAAAGAAAGCTGTGATAAAAACGTGACGTTTGGTAATTAATAATTCCCTTCGGGAATTACTCTTATTCAGAATAGTATACAGAGGTAGGGTTCTAATGGGTTCGTATGGTCTTCTATTGGTGTAGTTTTTTTTTACTATAGGTAGTATTCAGGTTGAAAATACATAAGTACCTACTGAAAAATGTAAAACTTTTTTATGTACAGTTCTGTTAAATTAGTTATTCTTATCATTTTCTACATAGTAGGTATTATTTTTACAAAACATGTCTTAGCCACTTATTAAATTTAATTTCGTGGAATTATTTCGAAATATGCAATTCAGACCTTTATAGACGAAGAAAATTGAACGATAATCTTAACAGACATCGGTTATAACTGCATTATTTTAACAACAATCTGACGTCCTACTCGACGCTCAACAAGTAACATCGATACTGCACTCTATCGGGCAACGCACTGTAAAGCAATTGTTATTAAATTATGTAGGTTATAAATCCGGATCGGTAAACAAATAAAACGGCTGGCTACGTCAGCCGGCGGCGGCGGTGCGATGTGTTGCGTGTTCGAACGGCACGTAGAAATGCGTCACTCACTCGCGGTCGACGCTCCCCATACAACAAATGACGTTCTGACTCATATTCAACGTTATGGGTATTTTTGTATAATGATATACAACCTTTTTATTTTTAGTCTTTGAATTTAAATATAAATGTGAAATGGGCAAATTTTTGTTGATAAAATAAGTGTCACACAATTAGTTGTTTAATTTATTTTTACGCGGGTTTTCGTAGCACTGGAATGCATACTAAAATAACAAAACAAAACTTATGATCACAGTTACATCATCAGAGTAATAACACCGTGCCGTCTATGGGTTGCATTGCACTGGTTTCCACGGTTATCTCGGATTAACATAGAAATGATCAGCATCTCCTCTCGTGTTGTAAGCTTAAGTCTGTGACCGACACGTGGGCCACCTATCCCCAAAGGCCAACCAACTCAAGTTGTGTAATGTACTAGAAGGAAGATAAGATACTTTCTTTCACTATTTAAAAAACTTGCGTTGTTTAGCTACAAAGGAACAGTAGCAAGCCACAACTCTTATGTATTCAACTGTTTTAACTGTTTTTCGTAGCACTGACATATCATGATTGGTTTAAATTCAGCATCCTTCTCTTATTAGATTTATTTACCTTCAAAGGTCGTCTTCAAAGAAAATTTAATTTTCACGTTAATTAATGAGAAAATGAATAGGTATGTTAGAAATTGCGTCTGAACAGACAAACTATGATGATAAAATATCTGGGTAACACAAAGAACGAAAATATGACATACGTAAGTAAGTTTTATACCTGCACATACCTACGCTTTACCTTCTTATAAACTACGAATCAGTATTCCAGAACCTTCAGTTCTAAAGTTCTTAAGACGGAGTCAACGGAGACTGGCATAAGGTCACACAATCTAAGTTGCAAGCACAAACTATGCAGCCGCATAAAAGGTAGTTAAAGTACCTCGATAACCCCGTAAATTCTTGCGATCTCTTTTTCTTAATGAGTTTTTAATAGAATATAATAATGCTGCCTTATATCGGTGTTTATTGTCATGCACGAGCGCTTCAACTTTGATTATTACACGCGGGAATTTGCGCGGGAAAGTAAACGATTTACTGCTTTTCTTTTATATTCATTCAAGTTTCAATAAATTGTCTTGGAAGAATTATATTGAATAATAAAATAACTAAAATAAATAAATAGGCATTGTTCTCAACACCGTAGAGGCGTAGACCATTGTTAAAACCTTGTAATATTTGCTGAAATGCATATGCTTATTTTATTAATTAAAGTATTACATTTATCTAACTATACGAACAATAATGTAAAAAATTTAAAATATTTTGTAATTTGCTACGACGGGCCTACGCCTGCTACGTCGCACTTAGTTCCGCTACTCGCCCACAGATGGCACTACTTGTTGTTTTCGCTTAAAGAGTTAAACCATGGATGCGTCGAGAACAAATTCCAAATATTGTGTGTTAGTCAGACAAAATACGTGTTTTCTGCTTTAAATTGAGTATGCTCACCATTTCAGTCTCATATTTAGCAGTTAACTAGTTACGGATAGTAATATAATATTACTATCCGTAAGTAGATTTAGAATCTCGTGTGTAGTTCTTTAACAGGACACTTTTTAGTCGATTGATGATTAATTCGATTTAATTCTTAGTTTAATAATTAAATAGAGAACAGAATAAATAAATATATTAAATATTTAAGCCTACTGAGCTAACCCTAGTAATAACTGCAAAACTAAATGAGCTCTTTTAATTTCATGTATATACCTATACCGTTAATTTAAGGCCGTACAAACAAAGGTGTAATAATCCTTAAGACCTTCAAACATAATATCGATATGACAGCAATGTAATAAAATAAAGTAGTTTGTCGGAGAAGGGCGGGCGATATCGTAACTGTAGCCAGCGATAGCGGAGTCGGTCGCAGCGCAACCTTGCAGAGTTTGTTGCTCCTGCAAGGCGACACAGGGGGGAGGGGGGTGAGCGGCGCGGGGGAGCGAGGTGACCATCTAACCTCCAGTGACACGGTCTAACTAAACCACAGATAAACAACAACAGTATGACAATCTAATTTACCAACTCTTACTCATACTTAAGCTACTATTACAAATTAACTTACGCAATGTTACTATTCGCGATATAAATTTTTAAAGTATGTATTTAACAAATTTTCGTTGAAATCTTTTGTTCTACTGTATTTTTCAAACTGTGATACTACACTTTGGACTAGGTTCTCTAACATGTTATAGCTATAGATGCATTACATAACATTACAAGCGTATATGGTATCTCATTAATAATTAAGCTAGCGCAAATATTGATTGACCTATTGTAGGGCTTGAATTTTTATTAATAACAGTTCCACACAGTTCGTTATAAGTTGATGTTTCATTAATGATAAGCATGTTTACTATATTTCTACATACTCGGGCCGATCGTCAGCTTATGTCCTTTATCTATGTGTGCCTATGTAGGTACTGAGTATCCTTCGCACCATATCGAAAGTAACAACAAGGTTTACAGCAACACTAACATCAGAAACAGTTTTTTGTTCTTGTGGGTAATGCAAATGCGTGCTTCATTACGCTAATTTCAAGATAAATGCTGTTCGAAAACATAATGAGATAATTACTTAACTATCGACCAGAATTAACGTTTGTTCTTGATGAAGTTTATTGTCCTAAATACAGGTTGTTTACTTCTCCACACTAGCATTGTATTGATGAATATCCTTCACAATATATGCACATTGTTTATTAGAGAAGAATGTTTGTGCACCCGTACACGACCACTCGCTGATATTAGTTACCAAGCGTAGTTTTCTATTGATTGTTGTGCAGGTAAAGCTTTGTTCGTGTTGTTTATATTTATGAAAACAGTATTTTTCCACCTGTTGAGTTCAATATTTTCGACTTTAACGCAACAATACTTTGCGATCAGAACCTGTGTGCTAGTCCACGCTCAGCTCGATCTAACAAAGTTCTTTCTTCATAAAAGTTTGTCCACCCACGGCCGTCACGGTTGCGTCTCCATTGGTGGCCTGTCCTAGTTTTTAAAGCAAGAACTTAAGCTAAGATTACTCCACCGTCCCCCAAGCTGTGACTACAGCTGTTTACGTATCCGACGACGGCTTGACCTATATACCAATACAATTGTATTATTCATGAGCCTGTCACTCGATTGCCTTTGTCGCACATAATCACACAGTCCTGTTTAAATATACTTGTTTTACAGCACCATAACAATATTGTGACCTATAAAAGTGAGCACGTAACGAAGTCGGAAGGGCTTAATACGAATCCGAACTGACTGAGTGTATTTTGGACGGATTTATTTCGTTGGAATAAATAGGTTACGATAAGAAAGTTTCATTTCGGGGTTAGCTCTATGATGAGACTGAAACGTGCTTATTATTTTCGACTCTTATGTTTTAAACGTTTAATTCTAAATTATTGAGCAACTGAACTTGCTAATTCGATAAAGATTAAAATAAGTAAATATTCACTATGTGATTGACGAAAAACGTCACGGTATTAAAATATAACAGAGGTAGGAATATTTTGTTGAGATCTATTTTAGGACAACGACTGTTGATGCGCAAATATCGTCGTGTGCAGCGTCTCCCGATGACCTACATGTATACGAAGCTGTGTCTACGTCGCCCGACTCATGTCGATTGTACTAATCACTTTGACTTTATTATTTATATGCAAATTAATTAATGTTCACGCATTAAGGCATCTGTCTATACTTAAGCCCACAATACTATAGCAGGCGACGAGATAAAATGACATTGACGCGCTTACTTCATATCTCTTACGTCATTCCCCCATCATTTGTTGTAAAAATCCCCGACACAAAAATTTTATACATTTATATTAACTGAAAAAGGCGGCCAAACGATAAATATCAAGCTCATTAGTGATGATATTAATGATAAGTATTTAATTAGGGTTTATTGCAATTACAATTCAATAACAATAGTGATTGGTATAACGAAGGCATTAAAAGGCTAAACCAGTAGGTATGTATTAGCAACGCAGTGCAAATTCGGTCAATGCTATTCAAATTCATATTGCTGTACAACATGAATTATGTTCGTCTCTGTAGAAATAAGAATTAAAGGGATTTATCTTAACTTGAAATTCGAATGGCCGTTCTGTCAATCGTCGAAGCCGTAACTCGAACATTCCAGAATGAAGACTCTGATTTAGAACACAAATTGTTACACAGATTAGCCAACTTTGTTCAAAAAGCTTCGGTTTATTATATTTTAGAGTGGTCCATTATCATGTTGGATGTATAAAATGGCAATACAGTGCAGGAGCGTGTCGTATCTCGCGAGGGCGATAATTGTGAAGGTCGCGTCGCAGCTGGATGTAGCATCACACGCCCGACTCCTCCATGTGGTATCACTAGCTAGGTGCTTCGTTACGATATATCGAGAAACACGCAGTTTAAGCTAAAACGTAACGTAAAGCGATAAGCGAAAGGTAGTATTTACATTAACGCTCGCTTCGGTCGGTGGCCTTACCTCGTTAGAGTTCATGCACCCGCGCGAAACTGGGGCACGTACCGCGTGCTCCCCCCTCCACTCTCGCCGCCTCCCCCCGTCGTCCCGTTACCTACCACTAACTTTTCATTGAATTGTTTCTATTGCTTGCTTCAGAAATAATATACTATGATAAATGCAGAAACACTTTATTTACATTTACTTGTGTACATAGCTCACAGTATTTAGCTAACTGCTCCATTCTTTGTTTCTGTTGGAACCATGTTAATAATTTTAAGGTCATATGCTCGAGAAATAAAGTGCTTGTTAACTGTCGCTACGTAAATTCTTCAGCGATTAAATCATTGTTGTTACTTCAATGTAGAGAAAGATTAATATGATGTGGAAATATCTAGTAGAGTGATGAGTAGACGTAAGTAAGTGGTAGTGGAAGAGAAATGCTGTCACCGCGCCGAGGCGAGTGAACCAGTATTGCGCGGTACGAGAGTTGCGCAAGCGCAGCTCGAGAAAGTGCGAGTAAAAGTTGACGCAACCCACGTCACACGCCGCTCGCCTCGCCACGTCACACATATACATCGCTCATGTATAGGAGCTGTATGTGTGAGTGTAGTTATGTATACGTACATAAGTGTCATGCACTGACGACACTTGATTACAATCGAACATGTTATACAATGCCTTTAATAATAAACTTTGTTACGAAGACGTTGCCACACGTAAGAACATCGAGGGTACGTTTTCATAACACTTATTGAGATAAATGACAAGCTAATGTGTCTCGCACTGTGATCGCTTTAAGTTCTAGTAATTATTCAAAAACAATGAAACAATTCTGTAACACGACAGATAAGCTGCAACTACATTATGCACATACGAGTAGACACTTGCAATATAATATGTGTGGCTTGTATGCATTCATTGATGCAGTTTTATGTGCTTGAGGAATTTATATAACGCCTTTTACCCAGAAAAAATCTTAATATTGGTAACCAACATTGCAAAACCTTATAGTATTTTTAAATAACAGAATAATTATCTGTACTCTACATGAAGTGTATCACAGATTTACAGCATTAAAATTATTTTGAATTTCCAATCACTAATTTAATATGCATTGATGAACCTCGAATTTATCTTGACATTATGGCACTTGATAGCTTAGGTATGTATGACTAATAAAATAACCTTTAGCTAGGCTGGTACATCAAGTGCCTTAAAATGCATACTAACAATTTATTGAAAAGATAAACAGTTTTGCTGTAGCTTTTAAAAAATTACATGAATTGTAGGTAAATTGGAGTAATTTTCAACGTGGAGGATCTCTACAGGGAGGTGAGGGGGAAGGAGCGAAGTGCGCGAGGGGAGAGCGCACCGTGGCGACAGAAATAGGGCGCGGAGGACAGAGCAAGGCTGCCCCGGTTGTCGGCCGTCGACCCGCGCCCGAGCGCCCGTACCTACGAGTACGTAGACGACGTAGCACTGTGTGCGTAGCGCTACGAGCTACTACGGACTACGAGCCGTGTGCGCCGCCTGACGTGCCGACGTACTATCGCCCCGATAGGGATGCACCGCCTAATCTACGTTACGTACACGACTTGTTTGTTACGATCTATTAATGTGTTACGTCGATTTCATAGGGTTGTGTTCAGATATGAAGGCATCTTTTTTCTATATAATAAAGAAAAAAAAGGGAAAAATATTTTAATTAAAAACAGTATAAAAGTCACATAAAAATGAATTAACTAAATAAAATGTTCGACTATATTTTTGTAGCGCCATCTATCGTAGAATAGAATAACTTTAGTTTATAACGAGAGTCGTGAAGCCATTCGCACCGCGCGCCCCGCTTCTCCCCCCGCGATAAGGGCACGAGTTCGTTGCCCCGATAGAGACTGACCTCAAAAACGAGGACACTGCAAAATTAGGACGATGACAACGTAATGACTCGAGCGCCAGCTCACTATATTCGAGTTTCAACCTAAAAATCATTGTAATAAGAAATAAGTTTGTTCAATCTGACTTATTGAACTACATGTATTTGATCAATTAGGCAAATACGCTGACTTCAACAGCAGCGAGCTAGCTCAAAGTGTTTTACTGTACGATAATAATAGGTTCAGGTTATTCCGGGAATTCAAGTATAGGTAACTGGTGTTTAGTTGACCTGTAGAATGTGGGTTCTTCTTCTGATTCATGTAGCGTAAAAGTTGATTGAGGAAAATGGAATAAAAATTCAATGTATTTTGATTAAGAAACATAATAATATTAACGAGGACAAGAACGGGTATACATTTACGCATTTAGAACATAGGTATAGACTCGTGTTTTATTTAGTTTCATAAATTCAGAACGTGACCCAAATTGTGTGCCGTAGGCTGTAGCGCCCGTGCCGTCACTCACTTCTGCCTCTCTTGTCTATCACAATACGTTTACTAATATATATATTCTTTTGTTACAGGTAAGTGGCAGGTCATTCCTCCGCGCGATGCTTCTGGTCTAGCTCTCGATAAGTTAAAGGGGTATCTTGAAAGGTAAGCCGTATATTTGAGACGCATTAGGTATCCAATGACATCACAAGAACTTTTTTCTTTTGTGTTAAATGAAAGTCTTTCAGTTGAAATTCGTTTTAAAAACATTATGATGGGAATTCCAAAAGCATTTCTAAAAACATTATATTGATGTAGTTGAAAAAATTAACATAATCTTTATACAGTTTGTGATTGCTCATAAACGTTAGACAGCCATTGTTTATATTTACTAGCCTTGTAAAAGTATTATCTATTACAGTTAATAAACGGCGTGAAACTAATGTTTACACGATAAATTGACACGACCACGTTTGAAAGTAAACATAAGAATGTGAAGGGGATTATTCTGAAAACGTGAGCCGTTTATGAATTGCGATAACGATTGCAATGGAAAATAAGTGCAGGATGCATCGCGCGGGCCGGGAGCCGCTGCTAAATATAGTCCGGCCGACGACCCGCAAATAGGTCGCTCCCTGCGCGCCACTCCACCGCCACACCACCGCCACACCACAGCCGCGGCACCCTCTAATCATAACCCGCTTCAAATTCTACCTATTAATTTGTCCGCTCGATTCCATCGCACTTACATTAATTACATGGAGTCAGCTATCTTCGCGCGATTGTTGACGTTATGTAACTACAATATTTACAACAACCACTTTCTCCACGGCGGTGGATACATCAAATGAGCAATGAAGCTATAAGAGAAATTTACATAAATTACATGTTGCTCATCCACTTGAAGCATTTTTATCAGACTTCTGTTGAAATTCCAACAATTTTTTAACTTAGCATTGAAACAAATCAAGTTTTGTTTCTTTATTACTCGGTAAGTTATGAAAAACTCATGTAAACGACCGAAGGTGCATGAACTGTAAGCGCCTGTACTGCTGTAGTTACCGGAGTTGTTTCACTGTTTTCAGCAGTTAACCGGACGTAAAAAGGTTAAAAACGAATGTAGATCGATTGTTTTTAACCTTTTTAAGTCGGGTTTGATTGTAAACATAGTTTGCATTGTTATCAATCAATCACGTAACTCGTAACCGTGGTTAAAGCGACGAATTAGCTGAGACTTTGTTCACGTAGAGACGAAACGCTCGCAATAAATTGCAACAGCATTTTGGAACTGGCGCACTGCAATATGCATTCATAATAAATTAGTAAGGACACGTCAGCAGTGTGGCGTGGGTGTTGTTGTTTTCCCCATGGTTTATGTTGGCTGAGCTCGGCCGGTGCTGGCGGCGAGGGGCGCGGGGTGCGGGGCGCGGGGCGGTGTCGCAAGCCGCGGGTGCATGGCCGGCCGTCGGCACCGCGCCGACCCTGACTGACTTATCTTGCGAACGTGCGGCGCGCGCAAATTCTAACGCTGGCAAATTTAACAGCCCGTGGATTATTGCTGCACGTTGCTTCTCAGCGTGATACACAGGTACTATCGAATTCCGCATTAACCTTTATAAACATGCCATGCCATGTTTTTTTGTACCTTGTTATGCCATTTACCAATACAACGACAACAACGTTAAGTCAAAACATAAATAGAGTCTTAAGTTTGTAGTAAGCTAGCACAAATACAATCACAAACCAATGTCACTCCAATTATGTTTTCTGAAGTTGATTCAAAATATTTACGTGCGTACGTCGTTTAATTACAGTGTATTACGTACCGGAAATGTGATGATTATAAATGTTCACAGTAAGGGTCTAACCGATCCGTATTTTATGATTTTCGGTCCGTGTACGTTCCTGATGGCGCATAATAATGTCCCGTCGTCGTTGAAAGTAAAACCATTAAAGTCGTTGAACTGCAAGCTTATTTATAATTTATGTTGTGACCTGTTTTACAACTGCGTTACATCCACCCTTTACAAAACAACAACATTTCCATTTACGGCGACAAATTGTGCGTGAACTGTACAGTGACGGGCGGGCTGTTTTGTTACATTTTCTTGTTTCATTATAAACTTCCCGTCACAAAAATCATGTAATTCATTGTTCATACATTTCAGCAATACTCGACAACAAAGGTAACACTACGTCGGCGCTCTTATCTTAACGCTCAATTTAAATGAGCTCACTGAAAAATTTTTTGGTGAGTAGACTTAGTAGAAGATTCTAGAATGATTAAACCTTGTTACTTTATAAGATGTAGTTATCTCTAGATGGTTATCTGTAATCGTTACATTCCCTTTCTCTTTATCTCATGTCTTTGGCAAAAGATTCTACAGTTCAAGATCAGAACATGTTTCTAGAAAACCTATTATAATGACTAAATTGATTGGCGCCAATAACAATGCACTAGGTCACTAAAAGCTAGTTATTAAAGCACAAGGTACAGGCTATTTGTTTCACCTTGATGTACGAGTAATGAGTAACAGACATAGGTTGTAGGTATTGGCGTGCGGTAAGAGGCGAGCCTAGGCTGGATCTCAAAGGCAGAGAGGCAGGGAGCGGCCGCGGCCGACTCCGACTTTGTAATACATTCGGCCTAGTCAGCGATCGTTGCCCCGAGTCGCTCGAGGTCGCTGCAGAGCTGCGAGATACGCCAGCCGAGTGCGCCCGAACACCCGCGGAAATAACCGAACGACAAATTGGCGGGGAATTTAAATCCATGACGTTTGATAACATCATACTATATTATTCCAAATACTCGAAATTATTATAAATGAGTAAGTAGCTTAGTCGTGAGTTAGTAATATGTTGTTGCCATAAATCCCAATTAAAGGTATGATTCCGATCCCCGTTGCATCACTGCCGCTTGCAGCGGGGATACATTGCCGCGCTGCTGTGCTCGAAATGTAATCTCATATGAACATGTATGGGGACAAGTAGCGACGCGGCAGCACTGCCGCGAGCAGCGGGGATCGGAATCATACCTTTAGTTGATGCAGCTTTGTACCCAGTAGCAGGTCTTACGATGCAAGCATGCAGATCAGCATGGTAAGAAATCTAAAGATACCAATCAAAATAACGACTTCAGGCACAGTTCAGGTATATTTAACGTTCCAAATCCTATCCATATTGATTATAGTGGTTCTTAATTAGGTAATAAGTCGTAAACAGGCCGCTTACGTAATCTTTACTGGAAGTTTAAAAACAAACAACAAGACTGTTCGTGCGTATTGTTTGTAATTTCCCTATTCAAAAGCAAAAGTTATAAGTTATGTAAGTGGTCGGAAAGTCGCCGTGTGACACTTCAACCCAGTGCTGCATATTCCGGAGTGAGTCCAACGCACCCGTTTCGCGCTCATTAGTATGGAGACAGCGGCTCACCACTTTCACTCTCGCCAATAACAAGTGTTACGCAAGCCGCCGCCGTCACCGCCAGCTCTCTACTCTCGTCGACTATCTCCGACGCGGGCGCATCGCTCCCGCCACGCCATCGATAGATTAGCGAGCGCAAAAAATGAACATAAATTCTCGCAATAATGCTGCAACAGTGACGAGGCGGCGTAAGACGCATCCTCGGGCCTAATGATAGTCTCGGCAGAAATGAAAGTGAATAGTGTTTCGGTTAGTTCATAGTGGGTCAGCGGAGTAGGGCAACGGGGGTCGACGCCCGCGCAGCCTCGCCGGGTGAAAGTGGCCCTCCTCGTCCCCGCGCCCTCCCGCCCTCCCGCTCCTCCAATGCTAAAGGCGCGTCGACTTACCTGCGCACGCGCTGCTTTTTGCAACTTGGCCATGGAACCTATTACGATAACTGCGAAATAACGCTCAGGCAGCAAATGTAAATGCATGGCCTTTATTTGTGCTCGATCACACGACATACCTAACAACCAACACGGCAAGGATTTGTAAAGCTACTTTGTACTTTGTGCTAAGTATTCATGAGCTCAAATGTCCGAAAGACTGATGCGTCCGAAAGACTGATGCAGCTCGATAACAATTAAATTTGTATTGTGTCTCATTAGTGACAGTCAAGCGGCAAATTTCAGAGTTTCTACTAAAAGCCAAATATAAAGAAGACTTTAAAGTTGTATTTAAAAGCACAAATTCAACAACGAAAAGCTAGGCTTTACATTACAACATGCAATCATCCATAGACCTTATTCTTACTCAGAACGATCAAGGAAAATCCTCTTCGCAGTAAATTAATTCCCACATTCGTAGGTCATACATGTGCAAGCAATAGAGCTTTATCGCTACCAGTAATAATAAGCTATATTAAGATTGTTCATATTTCAGTCCTCATCGGGTCATACGTTTTCCTCAAAGTGACATCATCAGCTCAAGCCTCATAAAGTAGTTCAGTGGAAACAATGAAAGCGTTTATCGTTGTTCGCGATGAGCCGCCTCGCCGTGAGCAGTACGCGCGGCTTATGTAACCGGCAGACGGTAGTAAGTGATTGAATAGGCCCCATCTTACGTAAATGTAACGTACTTGCCTACATATCAAGTGCTGCTTACGTAAGCATTTAGAAATATTTCGCTATGCTGTATTATTGCACCCCACAAGGGGAACGATCCGATATAAAGCGCAACCCCGTAGGACTTCTAATTGTTCAGTTACAAAATATTTACTTTACGGATTATCGGATTGATACAAAAAAAAAAGAAAAACCTGTTCAAACAGATGAAAACTCACACCTGAAACAAATTAAATGAATAGCTACGATTTTTAATACTGAACGCCATACCAAAAGCTCGACTGACTTTAAAATAGCGATTTTTTACTCGTTTATTTTTGTTGGGAAATACTGATAAACTAGTAGGCCGATTTTCCTTGGTTTAATTATAAAACAATTTGGGATTTTATAGACTGCTAGCTAAAACCACAGGGAACGTTCAAATGAGGCCATCGGGAACGCAAGTAGACAATATTTATGAAAGATTATAATTTAGATGAGTGAAGGCTTAATAAAATGATCCGAGGCTGTGGCTGGAGCCCGGGTTGCGACAGCACGAACAAAGAAAGCGGCAACGGGCCGGCCTTGCTGAGTTCATCGACCGACTTTTGCAGGTCGCAAGGTTTCGCCAATCGGGCTTCTCGTAGCTCCAGGATATTGCCAATTCAGTGCGATCAAGGCTGCGCACAACCGCCTGGCCTGGCCGAACCTCTTACTTTTCGTTGCAAAGAAAAACGTACACATATTGCACTGCACATCAGAGGTGACAAATACTAATGGATTCTAAACGAAAGAATTGTTTAGTTAATGAAATCTATTTAGATAAAACAGCTGAGGGTTTTAGGGGAATAAGTGCTGTAGTAGAACATAACTCTAAACGAAAAATTTTATTGTTCGGTTTAGTACCTGTTAGTCAAAAACTTGTTTAAAACACATGGCTGCAATGATTTGAGTTTTTGCTTATGAAGACTAGGTACTAGTACCTACGTTGATTAATTGAATAGAAGTGTAAAGAACTAGCGTTTGTCATATTATAACACAATAAAGTCTAAATTGTAATTAAACAATGCCGTAATCGTTTTCAGGAGCAACATTGTAAGACCCATAAAAATTTTGCGCTGAAAATTCTGATACTACCACCAATAAATAACACTGTATGAAGTTTCATTTTATATACAAAATATTAACGTATTTTCTAGTACGAAAAGTACTAATTGGTAAATAGCACATTGTATTTAAGATGACCAACTATTTATAAAAATGATAACTTTTTTAGTTAAATGCATGTGAGTTTCGCAAAGATCGAATTCCCTGTAAAATAAAAAAAACGGGTTCACACACATTCACAAGTCGATTGGTTTCGAGGCCAGCCACTGCCCTGATACTTGTTCAATACATCTGGCGCTACTTTCAGTTCATGAGGTTAATTGTGCATACTTACATACTTATACTGTTCAGTATTTTTCATGCAAGGTTACGATATGGGATCGAATGGCCGTGATTGTTTACAATTGGTCATAAATCTTATCGCTTCACTAAAGACAGCGCATACTTGGATACATAAATGGCCTTCTCAATCACCCAGTTATAAAAAGTACACGTTACGAGAAATACGAGAAACTGTATTTAGCCGTTACGTTACGACTGTCTACATAAAACATTTTTATTTTTATTGCCACTCAATTTTTCTTTCTTATGTTCTTATGGTTTGCGCTTAAAGATTTCTAGCATGTCTCTATGGTAAAGGGTCTTAAGGAATCCGTTCTATAGATTACTATGAATAATTGTTGCATGAAGTATGTCTTATAATTGCGCAAAAAGCACTAGAACTGTAGGGTTATCACTTTCCTCTTGATTTAAACTGACATAAAGCTTTTTGGCAGTTTTCCACATTCAGGCTAGCAAGATCCACACACCCCTCTAAGCTTTCATATTTCAGGATCTAACGATCAAAAACAGTGCGAGTGGGTCGTGCTGTCGCCCTCTTTACGTTTTGACACACATACATTTCTGCCAACATTCATACAGATCAACAAAGTTACGTACTCAAAACCTAGATCGTCGGTGCGACACGGTTAGCTTTATCTGACACAATCGAATTCATGCCTAGGGGCGTATGAATACGTAACGCACATATAGACAAACATGGTGCGTCATAAAATATTTTATGGGTGGAAAAAGAAACGAAAAGTTAAATATGGATGTACGCGAGCTTTTTGTTTAATACCGTTTTTGTGACGGCCACTGGTCTGTGGTGCGTAGGGCTGCAACGATCATCATTATTTGAATTGTAGTGATTCTATTCATAGGTAGTATAAAAAAATTATGTTAATGATTTCTTGGCCTTCTGGACGTAGGTAGGTAAATGAAAATAATATAATGTTTTTATGTTACAATTAAAGTCAGCGACCAGCGTATAACTTCAGAGAAGATTGCATATAATAAACTGTAGATAAAAATTTGATAGGTAAGCAATATGCTCCTGGGCAGACTGGAAGGCACCTCCGTTGTAAAAACACAGCTGAAATACGAATTTAAAAAAATATTGATCGTTAAACTAAATTGTAATTATGTCCAGCGCAGGCCTTCAGCTACATTATTTTATGACTAAGTAAATGAGTCGCGCGACCCTGAATGATAAACACCGAGTCCCGTTACCCGAGACAAAAGCGACTCGTATGTAGTTCAGTTGTAAAGCCACTTCCTGTGACACGTAAACAATGTATGCAAGAGTGAAACCCACAAGAAAATAGTTCATTTACATTGAATACCGGCCATCAACCGTATATAGGACGCGGTGGACGGTGGTATGACAGGAAACACGACCAAGTAACAAAATTAAACGAAATCTGTGAAACCACGGCGAGTGGTTGGCGCTTTGTGTGACCTTATTCGTTGTTTTGAAACTATTCACATAGTATGAAAAGTAAAACTTCCACATTCATGTAATGGTTCTCTAGACTACATGTATTTGTTAGTTTTACCAGCGATAATTTATAATCTATAAGCACTTGGCAACTATATAATTTTGCATTTATTTTATGTGCATGGTTTTACTAAATCACGCTGTCAGTGCGTTACTCATGCCTGCCTCACTTATTGGATCAAGCTAACGTCATTAATTTTATAATCTTGATGATTTAATCTGTTTGGGGTATAATGGTGTCAAGTCAAGATGGCTGCCCTAGTTATGGGCCAGCTAATCCGGGACGCGTACTATTTGTAGGCGAAATTTTAATGTTTCCATATTCATTGGCCGCCGAGCGTGACTGATTGGACCACATTCCACTCTGGTGTTTAGTTAAATGTTCAAATAGTTTGCAAGGTGTTACTGTTTGCATTTGTTAGGGTAACTTAATCAATAAATTGTATAGAAATACTACTGCTAACAATGGACACCATGCAATGGTATCGAAAATATTGGATTTATCATGTCAGGGAGCGAATTGGAAACTCTACCAGGCAGTACCAGGCAAGAATTAGGGGAATGATAAAATATAAGAACGATAACGTTGTTAATTTTTAACCGGTGTTACCATCAAATATGTTAATATATTTATGAATGTTGTAGTTTTGTATCGCATAGAGATAGCGTTTCGAGCATCAATGAAATGTTTCGCTAACATACATAGTAAATTTCAATCTTTGCCCCAAAAACACAATTACAATGACCGTAACATATAAACATATCATATTTATTACAAACGTGTGTAAAAGAGTTTAAAGAGTAAGTAGGCATAAAGTCATGTAAGAGTTCTATTGTCAGCAATTCAGCATACATACATACATACATACATACATACGTACATGCACGTTCTCGTATCCGTTTTGCGTCATGTGTTTTTATTGAAATATTGAAAATCCGTGTTCCTGTCCCACTTACCTTAATAGTTTTATAACTGCGGTTACATGTCAATGAACTCTGACACATCATATACCAGTATTATTATTTTTAATAAAATATATCTATGTATATTGATTGATTTTTAATAAAATAAATCAAGTAAAAGCTTTCCAAAATCGAGAAAATAAATATCTTCACTGTAGATTTTACTTTCGTTTCGTTGGTAATTTATTAATCTTCAAAGTCAGGTAATAAAAATAATAGCATCAATCATCAACCCCTCAAATACAAAAACTTTGATCCAACGTGCCTATTTTGAAATACTTGCATTGCTTGCACGCACGAACCAAATCTAGATTCTAAACAATTTCTTGAATTAAATGAGATGGCTTAATGGCCGCACTCAATTATAATAGACAATATAGTCGCACAGGAAAGTGGGCCAGTGAGATGATGTTTAGCACTCATCAGTCACACTGCAATCACAATGCAATTAGAAAGCGAATTGCACAAGTGCCGCTCGCGCAGCGTCGCTATCAGAAGAAAGCGCGTCCAACATAGGAAAGTTGAATCGAGGGCGGGGTGCGGGCGGCGGGGGGTAGATGCGCGCACGCAGCCACTAAAGTAGTACACTTTCGATCTCAACTCGCGTCGGTGAGAGTTGTGCGAAAATGAAAGTGGTGTTGTCATTATGGTCCACTTTCCACGCTGAGGTCAAGAACCCCGCAAGTCCAGTTCTAAGCCTGTTTCCAGTTAATTGTAGGAGTGCAGCACCGTCTAGAATGTACTGTATTCTGTACATACCCGTACCTGCCGCCTCGTACTGTTTGTTATGAAGCGATATAAAAATAATGTAGCAAAGATAACACTAGTGCATACTTATGAATATGAGGTCGCATTAATCACAGAAGCTTTTTCGTCATAATCATAACAATGCGCACCTTTAGCAAATTAGAAACACAATATTTCCCTTACTTTCAAATGTTGTTTGTTGTCAATTAACTGTCCTGCTCTAGAGCCAGCAACAATTTCATATCGTGGGAAATAGAAATCAAGTTTTGAAGCTGATATTGAGATAGCGACGTATCTGTCAGCTGACATTATTATATGATAAGTTTAGAAATGTTAATTAATGGTTAAAGTTATGGGGGTACTTCATTATCGACAAATGGAACGTTTGTTTGAAGCCTGCGCAGTGACACTATCGAACTAACTAGAACTGCCAGATGTCACTCGTTGTATTTATGTAACAATTATTGTTTATTAAACTTTCTGTTTACCTATGACTTGTACTCGTATTTTATTCACTTTTAGTTTTATTTAGCCGATTTTTTTTGTATTCAATAAGATAAGATCTCACTTAACCTAGAAAGTTCGCCAATTGGAGTGCTAAATAAAAGGGAGCATCTAGTTTAAAAAGTGGGACGTTATCAAACTATGAAAATTACAAGTATAGCAAGAGATGAAAGTACTTATGATGTCACAGAAAACTCTTTGCTAAAAATGGGTGTCATTTGAATGCATAGATCGGTGATACCAGTGCAGCATGAATGTGGAGCGAGGGTTGCAGGGGAGCGGGGTGAGGTCGGAGCTCGGGGGCGGTTGTCGGGGTGTGTACCGAGGTAGATGACCGCTGCTGACGTCAGCGCGACCTGATGCTGCCCGGCTTCAGCTTAACCCGAACTCTGACCTCTTGCACTGATGTTTGCATATTTTACTTAAACGTGTACATATGTAGGGTGCAATGATTGCTGTTTCCGTTGCTGTTGTTCAACTATCACTCCTACTACAATAGAAATAGATTTCAAAATCGTAACAAGAGGAAAATATTAATTGAAGCTGTATTTGCTGAGCTTTGATTACAAGCTATTCAATTTGATGTTGATATGGAATAAGATAAACTAGTTTGACTAAATAGTATTCTTACACAAAAGGTTACCCGCGTAGACTGTTACAGGTCAAGTAGATTTGGCACGTTAGGCACATAAAGGAGGACCACTAAACACATACTTAAAATTTGTTCCATTGAGTACCTATGGAACATTTTGGTTATTAACACTTTTGACTCCACCCACTTTTCATAGAACTCATACGCCATGGCGCCATGCATATTGGAAGTGAACCTTCCACCTGGGTTGTCGGCATTACGTTGCGGAAGGTCAACGGCATTATAAAACCGTGTTATAAAAAACTGTAAAACGAAATAAGATAGTCTTTTCAGGGGGTCGTGTCCCTATACGTAGTTTCCAACCTTTAAAATGTTTAGTGAATATTTCTAACCGTGAACAGAGCGTGATTTTTTAGAAGTAGGGTTTTAGTTTTTAAACTTACTTTATATTTTATTTATTTTGGGGTTATAATTTCGTAATAAAGTATTTGCAGAGCCGCTTTAATTTTTTTTGGATAGGTTTAATTGTTTTATAGGTACTTACTTAATTTTACAGCCGCGCCGTACGTAGCACGGTCTCACTTTTTCATGTTTTTAACAATTTAAACAAATTGTTTACTTTGAAAATATGATATATATACATATTTGTAATGTGCTCGCCAAGTTCTTTCATTTGGTACCAAACATGGTATGATTAAAAATTTTTTTTTTTTTTGTTCGATACTTAATGTCCTCTAGAGGGCGCCATATTGAACTTAATGTAACGTTACATAGCCTATAACCAGCGGACAATTAGGACGCTTCCAACGATACCTCATTTGTCAAATTATGATCAGTGGTTTAGAAGATATGAGGTTACAGATGAACATACATACATACCGGTCAAAATCATAACCCTCCTTTTTCCTTCGCCGAATTCGGGTAAAAATACTTTATCTTCTCATTAGTGTAAGGACCTGAGAGTTTAAAAAACAAAGAATATTCAAAGCCTTTTTTTTAAGTTTTACTTTCTAGGTATAGCTTACAAAGTGTACGAGGCACTTGTATGAGGCGCCTTCAAATTCCTATAGTTGTTCCAAGTAGTGCGCTTCATACGCCCGAACAAAAGATAAAAAAAAGATTGAAGGTATATTTAGTCGTAAATTAAAAGTTTAAAAGCGTCCGTTCCTTATTGAACGTCGTAAAACTGTAATATTTACAGCTGGTAATAATGCACTGTCAGAGCCGGCTCCTAGAGTATAATTGGTCGCCTTGGCCCATTAACTCGCCACTCTGCTCACGAATCATTCGCCAATTCTAGATTTAGGTTTTCAGTTCACTGGGTTGTTGGCATTTCCGATCTTCACGTGTTAAGATTTTAGGCATTTTTGTACAGTCAGGAATTATTTGTATGTAACGTAACATCGTCTGCATCCCGAAGGGTTAGGTAGAGGTATAGCCACAGAGTACATTCTAATATACTGAACAGGGCCGGCCCGTCCATATAGGCGAACAAGGCGAACGCCTAGGCGTCATCGAAATTGAAAAATAATACGATACATTTTTTTTAATTAAATTCTTCAATTTTTTTTTGGTTTGGCCACACTGCTCGACAGCGACAACCGCCCGGTGTGCGTAGGAAGGTGTAATATACACTCTTCAATAATAAGTAATAAGAAGAAATTTAAAAATAGTTTGGAAAATCCAAAAGTGCACGTCTCATACTTATCACTCATTCATAAACGAAAAAGAAATTCAAAACATAGTTTAAAAATGAACAATTTATCACTTTTCATGAAGTCGTAATGTCAACGACTGACAAAGATATTTACTTGGCGGTTGCTAGGCAACTTACTCAAAGGTTGGAAATATTTAGATAGAGATATTCTAATTTAGTTAGTATTTTATTAATTATAATTAAACTACTTTGAATAAAAGAGCCATTTTCAATAGGTTCCTTCTACGGCTAAAACGAATGTATAAAAAAAAAATTGACTCAATTAATTGATTTTATCGCAAGCTACAATGTTTTCAGGGTTCATAAATTGACGGACAGGAATTTTTTTTCAACTATTTTTATGCTTTTTCCATTTCTGCTGCATTAAATCAATTGTTAAAAAGTACAGTATTAATCTCCATTTAATCATCTATACAATGGTATATAAATTAAGTAGGTTCTGTGTACTAGCAGGAGTGTAACAATAAAAACAGTTACAGAAATGGGGCAAAAAAAATATTTCGATCGTAGAGCACACTCTAATGCTTCGCATTACGAGTCGTGCAAAAAAATACATTAAATAGTCTGTTTACTGTATTGTTTTATTTTGTTTCGAATGTCATAAAAGGTCGCTGTTCTAGTTTTTCGCAGGGCGCCAGAAATTCTCAGGCCGGCGCTGATACTGAAGGTGTATCAGAGAAACCGACAAATATTAACATAATTAGGAAAAACCGAAATTTTATCAGTCTAGGGTAATTTAGGATCAGTTACAGGTGGTGTATAGCACACCCACGTTTCGCCTGTGTACTAGAGGGCGAGCCTATTGCCATCAGCCGGGCACAAAGCCGGTCTCCGAGCTGCTACTGAGAATTGTTTAATGGAAAACCCTAATAACCTTTTGCCCGACCTGGGCATCGAACCCAGGACTTCATGCACTTCATGCCCAGCAGTAGCGCTAGCGACCACTTGACCGACGTGTTTTTAGGGTTCCGTACACGAAGGGTGCCAAACGGATTCCTATTACGAAGACTCCGCTGTCTGTCTGTCTGTAAGCGAGCTGTATCTCATGAACCGTAATAGGTAGACAGTTGAAAATTTCACAGATTATGTATTTTCATTACCGTTATAACAACAAATTTAATAATAAAAATTAAAGGGAAACATAATATAAAGTTACAAACCACTATAAAACTATACCAAAAACTTCTGATTTTGACAAAAATATCTAACCTGTGGATGTGTAATTATTCTATTTTTCTTAAAAAAATAAGAAATAAAAGGCCGTAAAAGTTGTCAGTTTTAGACTATTTTTGTACAAGCTCTATTTCAACAACTAAACAAGTTAGGAATTTAAAATGTTTGTACATCATGAACCATATACTGTATATAATCAAAAAATACTAGGTATTTGATTTAAATATGGGTGATTTTCTACAACTGCAAAACTAACTTTGTACTTCATAGTATCATTATGAAATACAAATTTATATTTGCGACTTTTAAGATATAAGATGAAAAATAATATTATTCTTCGTTTAGTATTTTCATTTATTTGCTAAATATTGTACGGTGGTACGGAACCCTTCGTGTGCGAGTCCGACTCACTCTGGGCCGGTTTTTTTTTAAATTATGTTTGAAATCAGTTTGGTCGTTTCGTCAGTACTGATTTGTGAAGTTGACATGTATTTTGATACTTATAAAATAAAAGTATCATTACCAATGGAAAAAATTATAAACTCAATACCTACGTTTCTCAATTCCTACATTAGTTTGTTCGCTAAAGCTATTACATTACTATGACAAAAGCTCAAGCCGGATAATTAGAATCACTATCACAATCACCACTTATTATAAAACAAAGTCGCTTCCCGCTGTCTGTCCCTATGTATGCTTAGATCTTTAAAACTGCGCAACGGATTTTGAAGCGGTTTTTTTAAATAGATAGAGTGATTCAAGAGGAAGGTTTATATGTATAATACATGCATAATATAGTAAGCTATAATTTACAAATTTATCACGCGGGCGAAGCCGCTGGCGGAGGCTAGTTAATTATAAATTGAATATTCTGTAATAAATAGAATCAGCGTAACAAAATGCTGGAAATAGTGGTTGTCGAATATAACAATCTTAGTGTAAGAAACTAAACAACAGTAACACAAAAAAAAAAACAATATTGAATGTGGAGTAGGCATGATAAACCTTAACGTCTAATAGGACATCAACGATAATATTTGTTGATATCTTCGTCTCATTCGCTACGACCAAAATTGCCGGATACCGACACCTCTATCGGTGTAGTAAGGGTTGTGTTCCGATACCGGTACCGAGACCGGTGTAGTAAGGGTTGTTAGGGGCGGGCGGCGCGTAGCGGGTGCTACGAGCGCGGCGTAGCGGCAAGCGCCGCGCGCCATTCGCGCTAACGCCGCCGCCGGCCGCACGCGCCCCATTCGCGCGGCTCATGCGTCTCCCGCTTCCCGACATGACTGTGACCGAGTGCCATCACCACCAGCGGCCGCAGGAGCCTGCGCCCCCTGCGCCCCCCACCGACTCCGAGGTGCTTCTCGGCCGAGTCCTCGCAGGTGAGCGCTCATCAGCTGATCTCCACCTGTCAACCAAAACGTGTGCTCATGTTACCGTGCTGTGAATGTTTGGATGATCCTCACGTTTCTGTGTACCTTCATCGCTTTTTGGTTTTGCCAATTCAAAGTTTGATAACAGTGATTTACACAAACGTTTCTATTATCGAAGTCATTTAGCATTTTGTGTTGTAATATTTGTTTTGTGTTATGTTATGTAGGTATTATTAAATAATAGTAGGATAAAAAGATAAAATAATGTCCTTTTCACTTTCCTGCGAGTGCGGGCGAGCGCGCGGGCCGTGCGGGGCGCGCGGCACGGCTCGCGGATCTAGGTCAAGCGGAGTTCGTTGCCCTCGGCCTTCCCGGCTATATTCGACGTCGCTAATCACCGCCCCCCCCCCCCCCCCCTCCCCGCCGCGCCGCCGTCGCTTTGTATCCTCGCTCCTACTGGCAATATAATAATCACAGAGTCGGACTTAACTATCTTTAGGGATTTAATTATTTTATTACTAATTTACTATGGATGCAATACTATTATAACGAGTGTTGGTATTCTCCATGCCTTTTTCACTGCCTTTGATTTAAAATTATTAAATAATTTCAATACGATGCGATGTTCTTACATTGAAAATTCAGCCGAAAGGAATTCCCATGACCTATTTAACCAAAACTTGGAATAAATAGATCTACAATGGGCAAATTTACTTCTGCAAAGAAATTACGTTGATAACATAATTACTTGCGAAGGCAGTTCACGTTCAAATAATACATTGTATTAGTCAATCAATAGTGATTGCATTATTCGCAAAGACGAGCGAGTGTGTATCTGCGCTCGACATCATGGTCGAGTCGAGTTTCGCAAGTGGAGCCCATCGCTGAATGCCATTTTATTTTGGAGGCCGCGCGCAGTCGGAGGGCCCGCGGTCAACGGCCCCGCGCGTTATCTAGGTCGCCTCAGAATAACCTAGCGCCGATACTCTAATAATAATCTACATGAAGCCTTGAAATACTGTTGTCCCACTCTCACTCACGACACCTCCATAGCCGCGAATAGCGACAATCCGTATTTCGTAAGACATGCTCTATTCCGTGTGCGCAGCCGCTAACTAGATTTGACTATCTCTTTTACTCGTGCCTGCGAACCTAACCAGAATAAGCAAATAGAATATAAGTTTCTAGATTTATTCCTATCTCAATAGGCATTTTACGTTTACGTAATACCTGACTAATATTCTCGGAGTAACTTTGCAATTTGGACTAAATAATAATTAAATAAAGTAAAAGTACTAAATATCAAGAAAAAAATATTAGAGTAGAGGTAGACTCCTAATCTCAATATGAACCAATAATTTAATTCAATATGGTATGATTAATTGGAAATTCGCGAAAATCAACCTAATCACCAGAAACAATAGCATTTGTAAAACGAATAAATCATAACAATATTATTTATTGTCTACATTGTTAGTAACACGTAGTTACAAATACGTATAGTGTGACCGTAAAAATCTAATATTTTTATGAGCCGTGAATTTTAAACAAATAATATGAAACAAAGTGTTGCGTGTGGCGCGCGGAGTGACGTAGAGAGCACGCGGCGCGCGGGGGGCGAGCACGGGGCAAGGGGTGCGCGGGCGCGCGGACTCGGTATTGCGATCAAGGCCTCGAGTTCGTTCACCCGGCTGCAATTGGGTCACGCTCGCCGCCCCGCGCCGCGCTCCCCACACACAAATAACTGTTTAAATCACACTAAATCCGTACCTGTAACGTCACACTAAGTATGTAGGTAACCTTAATTGTTTAATTTAAAATGTTAAAGACATCAAACGTATTGTAATCACTCGATCATTCACAATATACGACTGCATACTTTGACTGACTTGTAATTAATTCATCGTTTAATTGATACGTGGTTTGAATGTAAAAGAAGTAAAGTAAATCTCTTATTACGTAAAATGTTACATGATGAATATGAATGAGATGATTGTTGAAAGTATGTGATAGGAAAGAGTGAGTTCGTTTAACTCAAATGGATTGGCAACATAAAGAAAGTCGTTATGCAGGTACCCATAACTTTTGCATATCGTATAAATAACATTTCATTAATTAATACGTCATCTTCATTCAGTTGTAAAGTCAACACGTAACAATTAAATAAATAGCTTTTGTGCATTTAACTATTTAATTAATTAGGTAGTCTATTTGATAGTCTGCAATTTATTGAGGTAATGCACGCAGTACAATACAAAATTAAAATCAATTTGTTATAAGTTTATATCATCAATCAATGATCACTCTTCGGAGTCTTCGTGTAATAAAAAAGAAACGAAACGTTAACGTTAAAAATTCAAACATCTATTTGCACATTTTCGTTGTATAATAAAATAAGACAACAAATAAAAATAATAAAAGTACTTAAATATTAATTATGAAGCACATAAATATACAACGGTTATCAACTTCAGGAAAGTTTCATGGAAAAATCGCGAATGAGCTGAAGACATAATGTAGGGGTGGTGGGGTGGTAGAAGGTTGCGGCGGCGGGCGCGCGGGGGGCGCGGGGAGGCAGTCGCGAGAGGCTGCGGGTCGACGCCCGCGCCGCCCTGACCCCAATTTGATCTGCGCTCGCGTCATATCGCGCGGACCTCTCGTCCAGGCACACTCAGCGGAAAATACCCATCGTTTCAACATAACAGCTTTATGAAATGACTAACTAAAACGACGCTTTACAACGTTTTGGATACAGGATAATGTACATCATTATACATATGTTGCATGCATACACAATTGCACTTGCCGATAGCGTCAAGTCATCTAAACAGTTGCTGTGGCAGACACTGTTTAGACGGTCCGAACCATCGCAACCGACTAAATCTTATGTCCACATCGCTTTACACATTATGATTAATTAATAACTGTATATCGAAGCGATCATTTTGGGTATGAAGCCCCATGTTCTATAATCCGCGTTATATTTTTCCGGTAACCCGCTAACCCGCCGCTTACCGAACCTAAACTTTGAGAAGAGTGCCGAACATTGTGTTCGTTACCTCATTTTTTATACGCGACCCGTTCATGTACTAAACATTGTCCGTAATTTCAACTAACTGATTTTTTTAATGAAAATACTGGGTCATGACTTAGTTCGATGCAACTTTTTATTGACTACCAAGAATAGATAGTTGATTGTGATATATCTATTTGTAATTTTGTACGTAGGTCAGTCTTAAATAATTTTGGTCCAAAATACCTGTTACTATGCCAATGATTATTAGCATCGGCTTGAAAACGGACTATATAGTAATTCAATGTAAGCGGTTATGTAAGACTTGTGTGTTTGTACAAATTTAGGACAAAACACTGAAAAGTTGTTTCACTTTTTAGCACATTCTTATGGCTAGCAGGCGAACGAGGGAAACGCCAATAGTTAGTAACTGTTATATAACAATTTGAGAGCAGTGGTGGCCCAGTGGTATCGGCCCCGACTGAGAGCAGTGGTGGCCCAGTGGTATCGGCCCCGACTTACGAGTTGTAGGTCGTGGGTTCGAACCCAAGCAGGCGCTTTACTTTGTGTAAATAATTTAATCACCACTGCTCTCAAAAAAACGGTGAAGGAAAACATCGTGAGGAAACCGGCATGTTTTAGAACCAAAAATTCGAAGACATGTGACCTCTACCAACCCGCACTGGGCCCGCGTGGTAGATCACGGCCCACTCCCTCTCACAGAGAGGAGGCCTGTGTCCCAGCAGTGGGAACATTAATAGGCTGATGATGATGATGATGATGATATAACAATTTACGCTAAACGACAATAGGTACATAGAAAACATACATTAAATGTACGGCGTACCACATGATGGCATTTTACTATATAAACCAGAGACCTTTATTTGAATGTGTGCCATCTATCAATTGAATTATTTTGCCTTGGTAATATAAACGCACCTTGAATCTCCCACTCATTGACTTTATATCAATGTTACAAGTTAGTACGTCATTGTAATTTCTGTGTATTTTTATTTTCAATTCATCGTTCTATAATCTGGCCCAGAACAACGTTTATTGCTTCTATTATTGATATTACGGATTTCATTCCTGAAATAGAATTTCATAGTTTTTAAAGTCGCTATGATAAACATGGAGCTAATAATGGAAAGATATCGTGATTATCGCTACTAATAACAGATAGTTTGTAAAACGTGGGAATTTACTGAAGGTTCATCTGAAACGGTCATTGCCACATAGGTATCTAAAGATTAGTCATTTCTTGGCAGGTATTGCATCTTATCTAACTATGTATAGCTACGACAGTGTGTAGCAACTGTTTAATTTAATTCAGAATTCACACTTTAATGTTACCGAGACTACCACGAAGCCTTTTCTTATTAAAATAAATCTGCATGTATTCGAGAGCACGTTAGCAATCGTTACGCTTACTGTAGCCGCTGATGATTAAGTATAGTGGGTCATACCATGAGTCAGTGGTGACCTAGATGCGGCAGGCTGTATCGACGGTGAGCGGGAGCGCGGCCTACGTGCTCTAAATACTGCCAGAGTAGGTTAGGGAGCGAGGTCGACGACCTCAGCCCTGCCTACCCGCCGAACTTTCCGGGCCATCCGAATTGTGTGCCCTACTGTGTTGGAATCGGCTCACGGGGTCCCAATGTTATCCAGACAAATAACTTTAATAATATACTTAAAGAGTTATCTTTAAGTAGGACAATATTAATGTAGCTATACGAGTTAACTAATACTTCAATATGTGAAGTAGATAGCTAGGTTTCCTTTTATGTCAATGATTTTAAACCGTAAACATATTTTATTAAATCAATCTCAAAAATATGGAACGCTATCTCGCTCGTATAAGGCGAATTTATATACGTAGGTACTTGTATGTACAGTATATGACGCTATATACAGCTGTGCACAATAGTGTAGAAATAATCTAAATGTAAAAAGAACCGTTAGACTAGCTGCACACAATGCCAGTCCAATGCCAATGACCAGAGCTTGCTTTGTTGTAACCAATTTAATTGACAAATATTTATTTTGTAGATTAGATTTGTTAAATTTTACTACACCACCAAATAGATTATGCTATTAAAGGAATGCTGCGCAGTCACGTATGTCTTTTGATAAATGGAAATATTTTATTGAAATCTTCTATTAATTATTTATTTCTTATACCAGCCGTCATTATATGCTATTTAAATTATTTGGCTTCATCTGACGAAGGGTTAACAGTACTATAATGGGAATTAACTTTGAAAATATACTAGGAAAATAAACTGTCCACAACGCCATCTAGCGTCGAGTAGAACGTTTGAAACAGTTTAGATAGATGTCGCTAGCTTCCCGCGTGAACGAAAACGTCTCAGCCGTCATAGTAACAGCAGATGATTTTTTTCTTCTTTGTATTTATAAAATCACTACATATTATAAAACAAAGAATAAAGTCCGCCGCGTTTGTCTGTGTGAATGCAATAAACTCAAAAACTACCGGATGGCTTTTCATACGGTTTTCACCAATGGATGGAGTGATTCATGAGGAAGGTTTAGGTGTATAGTTAATTAATTAATGTGTACAATGTCTAATCAAGCGCTAGCTCGGGTCACTAGTTTTATATACTCGTATATACTTAAGATCATCTATTGATGGTCGGTATATTAGAAGTTACATAAAAGAGTTGTTTACTAGCAAACGTTTTGGTTATTCACAGTTCATTATTGTACAAAGCTCTAGTTAGAAATAAGTACATCCTACATAGGTATTTTTAAGATCATTCTTTTAATAAACTTTGCTGTATCATAATAGTTGGATAAAACAGGTATAAACAAGCATAATTATGTACCTAGAATCGTAAAACGAAACATTCAATTGGCACCGTAGTTTTATACAATCGGTCTGTGATTTCTATAAACTTACATCTAACCCCAAACATAAGCTGAGACCTAAAAATAGCAGTTGCTGGTTAGGCCGCGTGGACACAGTCGTAGGGTGGCAGGGTGGTGGGTGGTGGTGGTGGGTGGTGGCGCCGCTTGGCCGTGAACTGCGCCGACCCCTCGCGCCCACATCACTCCGATTCCTCCGCGGTCCGCAAACAAAATTACCTGCTAGCATTTAAATTATTTCAAGTGGTTTTAGATAAGATTAGATCTTATAAATTCTTGTTACAGTATTTATTTATATAACAATTGCTTGTTGCACTTACAGTAAACACAAAAGCGGCAATTTCTAAGAGGGAATTATTAAAAGCTATCTTAAAATGCATAGTATTAAGATTCTCTTTGAAAACTAATAGAAATAAATAGCTCGTCAGTGCCATAGCTGAAAAACAAGTTCAACGACCTTTTGTCTTTATCCGATAAATGGAAGATTCAGCTAAAATAAGTATTATTATAGATATAATTATCTTAACATTCAATTAAAGTGAGCAATCTTAGAAAGATTACATTTAATAATCATATTTCACAATTTAATAATACCGTGGGCTTTAAATTATCGCTTGTCGGAGGGTGTAGAAGGGGGTTGTTCATTGACGTCACGGGGGCGCATGCGCGCGACTCGCCCACGCGTTCACCCTACGTTCGCCGCTCGCTTTCGCGCCAAACCGTTGTTGGATCTCGCGCTGGTTATAACCTAACATACACTAACTTAGACCAAATATTGTATTTTAAACTTTAATCAAATCACCGATGTTTTATCATCATGGAATCTAATAGTGACAATATACAGCTGCAACAACAACCAACAGGTGAGCAATCCAAGTATTATTGAATATTTTTATGACCTTTTGAACTTGAAATATAAGTAAGCGGTCATTGAACTTTGCTCTTTGTATGAACGTTATCGAATTCTTCACTGTGATCTGGAATTGTGTAACTTATTCGTTACAGTTAATTATAAATAAAACGTTTTAACATAATTACATTTAATTTTGTACGTGATATCAACAATCTGTAAACTAAAATAGATAGGTACCTATTTCTCCCAAACAATTTCATAACATAACCGAATTTTATAACAGATTAGATTACACAACTAAAATATACCTATTAAGTTTTGTTTTTATTTTGTTATTAACGAACTAATCTATTTGTTTGAGAACGATCTAGCCACATCTAGACACATCTGTTTGTGAAGTAGGATCTAAAAGATTTTAAAACACTGGCAGTATTCAATTTCAAGGTTTGAGGAAGCTTTCCGAGATTTGTTAAATATAGCATGTGGCCTAGAATGTGTAGTTATAGCGCGTCATGGTCATAAACGTCAATTTGATGGTGAATTGGTCTAGGATGGTTAGATGTAAGAAAAACACGCGATTAATAGTGCCCGCAGATTGATGTTATTGATGTTAAAAGTAACAATATTTAACGTGTAACAGTAAAGAATTGCTAAACAATAACAATACACTTGCTGAAATTAGGATCGACAGTTTCTTACTCAGGAACTTTTGTCAGAAAGACCCTGACAAGTGCCTGACGCAGAAGCGTTCGCATGTCAGCCGCACTTCCATCAGGGCTAATGATCAGTTTAATTAAAGGCGGCAGTGTGCACATAGGTGGGTTGTGCGTGCATGAGTCAGCCGCATCCAGACCGGAACACGGCACGTCAGCGCACCCTGCGCGCGGTCACCCCGCTCCATTGCACACATGCATATTTCATTGTAATGCACCAATATCCGTTCCACTTTTACGGTTATCTGCCGCCACTTGCATGCGTAAAGTGCAGTGTCACTTGTTATGGTTAAAACTTTCATACTTGCCGACTGCCGTACTTGGCGAGATTTCCGGTCGTGCAATCGTTCAGTTTTGGTTTTCCGGCGATGTTTTAAAAGTTGTTGTTACTTTTATCGTTAACAAATAACTGAAATAAGATTTCAAATTCAATCAATAAAATAATATTATTTTCAAGAATTATTAACTTAATAGAGACTAATAGAGAAGTATGGAAGATGTCCCTTACATGTTGCGCCGACCCCAAATAAATTGGGATAAGAGCAGGAGAATGATGATGATGACTTGGCTCAAGTTGTAATTAGTCCAAACAATGCAAGCTGTCAATAGAGTGGACGTTAGGTAATCAAGAATTGCATGTACGTATAAGTTGCTCGTTACATAGGCACTACGCTGGCAAGAACGCTGATGAAAATGGTTTCAGAACTCAAAAGGATCATTTTCTCCGCAAGGATCTTTTCCTTGTTATGTAAAACTCTCCTTTGACGGTAGTCTGTGCAGTGATATAGAATACGTGTGACTGCGTGTACATCAGCATTTCAATCTTCTTCAGCTTTAAAAGTCTTCTTTTCAAGTAAACTTTTTATGTAAAGAGAGACTCGACGGCGCCCAACTCAACTGCACATAGAAAAAATAGGTGTGTGCCTTAGTGTGCGTGGAGTACGCGGCACTACGAGTATGTACTTAGAGAGTGCATCGCTCCCGGGCGCCGGTGTCGTCGCACTGCATATAGGCCAGTGCACGCGAATGCCCGGACCCCCCCTCCCCGCCCTGAGCCGTCGCCGCCCCAACTCCCCGCTGCACTTCGCGATTTTCCATTTCCATCGTATTGCCCGTTCGCTAATTCCAGCGGTTGACTCGGCGCGATGTCGTAACGCGGGGAAATTTCTCAGGCCTTTCTCCGAGCATGACTCTGTAGCAATGACGTCTTCCGGTAAAGGGCATTCACTGCTCACAACTTTGACATTAATAAACTTGATCTGTAACATTATATAACAGTTTGGAATTTTGTTATAGCTGCATCCTGCACGTCTTTGACTTAATGTGTCGTGAATTCGTGATGCTGTTTTCATTTATACATATTTAAACTTTTTATTTTATGTGTAATTGGAACGACAAACGACAAATGGGCCACAATATATTTAGTTTTTTCATTAAACTTGTTCTAAAAACTTATTCAGTAGTTTTGTTTAAAAATAGTAGAGCGCGCAAGTGGAACAACAATGCAAATTCTTTCCGGGCATGATTGGTGGAATGACTGATGTGTAATATTGTTTACAAAACAAAATTATTCAAGGGCAATAATTTTACAATGGAAATGAGTCAATTTACCTAATAGAAGACAGGGCGTAGGTAATGATGACGTCGCAGTATTTCTTTTCACATATTATGTAACAAATAAAAAACTGGGACAGAAATATTTACAGTGAGCTGTCAATCAATTTATATTAGGCACGTTATAATGCGGAAGGTCTATCGGTGTTGCGAAGAACGTGCAGTGTGCCCTGTCGAGTGTGGGTTCAAAGCGCTCGCTAAGGCGCGCGGGTAAACAACGTCGTAAGCGCGCCGGCTCCGAGGCGCAGTTACGTCTGTACGGTTCTGAGCCCCCGGATGTAGTTACAAGTTCCCGCGGTCGTTGCCCGCCCGATGCGTGCACGATTCCCCTATATCGGCTAACTGTGGCGCGAAAACTAAAAGCGTGAGCTGCGACACATATAATGTGCTTTCATGCCTTACACACTTGTTAGTTATGCGTTTCAGACGTTTACAGAGTTTTCAGTGGCCTATTTTCGTAGGTGGTTTTCCTGCTTCGGGGAATCCAACAAGACTCTTGGCTAATTGTCTTGTTTAAGAATGATTATTTTCCACTTAGACTGAATCTTATAAGAAAGGTCTTATCAAATTTGCCATTTTTTAAGGTAGGTTTTCAGTTTACAGGATAGCTTGACTACGATTTCCATATTAGTGTGACAGTATCAGTAGATCAATTAAAATTGTATTGTCTATTGTCATCAACACTCATCACGTTGATGACCCATTAAAATAAATGATTGTGACAAGCACAAACATTTTCAATTAAATAATTAACTTTTATATACTTACTGAAAAAATTAAGATAAATCGCAATAGTGAGGAAAAATTTCATAATTAAAAAAAATCTGGCTGTAATTTTTTTTCCCGCATAATAAAGTTATAACATTGAAAATAATTGAAATATTAAAAACTTACAAATGCAGATGGTATTGCATGAACACGGAAACGGTTGGGTGCCGTTAGCTAGTAACTGTATGAGTGTAGTCTAGAACAATCCTGTGCAGGCATGCCTAGGTTCCAGTGACATGTCCTGAATTGATGAGCAGCCTTCGATTCAGCCATATTTCGACCGTAATCACCATTCAACTAACTGTGCATTTTATTACAACATTGACTATCCTTATTTTAGTCGCATAATATTTGCAATAAGCTGCGGCAATAACCTATTCATCTGACAATCCAATTACGGGCACGCCATGTGATGCGAAGCTGTGTGCAGGTGTTTACCCCACATAACGAACATGTCGCATCTCCTATTTACGTAACACCATAAATACTTTGGCATTAATGGGTTATGCAACGATTTTTGTGATTCTTTTGGATCTACTTATACGTTACATCATAGTCGTAACTTAAATCTAGAGTTAGTAATGCATTTTTGTGCCAACTTAGGAACTTTGAATATCGTTCGTGCTGCGAATTGAAATCGGGGTCAGTGGTGGGACTCACGATATTTACAAAAGTAGTATTTGGAAAACATTGGGAGGAGGAGGGTTGTGTGTGCGTTAGGGTGCACGCCGGCGGCGGGTGCGAAGGGTTAATGACCGGCTGTCGGCGCATTGTCGCGCGGGTGTCGCGCCCGCACCCGCCGCGCGACACTCGATGACTCCACTTCAGCTACGAGCACTGCACGCGATCTAATCTACAGTATCATAACAAGTTTATCACCATATAAATAGATCGTTAACATTTTGAAGCTAGACGATCCCTCGATCCCTGGACGATCATACATATTTATAGAACGACGCAATGTGATGTGGTTATTGATTTCATCCGGTATTATTGACCTCTAGAATATCGTCTCTCCAAATTAACAAATCCATATTTTTATCTTCAGTGGTAGTTATCTCCCACCTTTTTGCATAACCAACTTTGGTACAACGAAATAAAGATAAAATTCGTGTGATACTATCTCTATCATACCATGTTAGTCGATTACCCCGGGTGACGTAAACGCCGTCCTTGAAGCGAATCTACAAACACAATTGTACAAATATCTGCCATGAGCGGGTCAGTGACCCTCGACATCGGCTCCATCGCGATACAGGCAGCGCTACAACACAATGAAGGTAATATACGTACGCTATCAAACTCAGTTGATGTTGAACTACAATGACTCCTCTTTCTTAAGCCTATAGCGTAGCGTAGTCAGTCACGCGTAGGTGACAACCAAATTAATGACAAAAATAACTCATAAAAACAATGCGTCAGTCACACAATCTGCTATTAACGGTGTTGGTAATTTAGCAACAATGGATTATTTTCCTACGAGACTGTGATTATAAAAATATTCGACATAAATTGTTTTAAGCAATTTGAAAGTTTTTTCCACGTAGTCTGTTCACACAATGATGTAGTTACACCTGTGTGTCGTCGTGTTCACTACCATATTGTCTCCCTTAAAGTGCTCCGCTTTTCAGTCATTCATTTATACAGTTCCATTTCACCGGTGCGTCATCACTCTTACGCTCTGATTTACATACTCATGCATTCTTACACGCTCATTAGGACATATGTATGGAACATAATAAATTATTTTCAGTTCGGTTTGTTTGAGAACGTTGCCTCGTTGTTGTTTGAGAACATTGCTTCAAGTCCGTTGTCACAGTAGATTCCGCTACACGATGATGGTACTGACGGTACTACTGGCACTGACTCATGACAGTTCACTAAGAAGTCCATTGACACGGACCTTTTGAAAATATGTGTTAGTTAGACACGTCGACAAAATAAATCCCGTATGCTTCGGTTACAGGCGAACTCGATCATTGTAGGCTGTAGAGAAAGAAATCTATTTTGAAAATAATTGCTACAATGAAACTACATAGGTATTTGGTTAGTAACACGAACGTGAGTGAACACGTAGGATTTGTATAACTTTTATTTCGTAGCAGCAGACATTTTGTGAAAAATCAGTTTAGTATTTTGTAGAATAAAAATAATGAACACGTCAGCATTCTAATTCATATACAAATTCAAAACTCATTTCTGAGAATCAGCACTTTTCGAACGTCAAATTTACATATGACAGTCCCTCAAAAATGCCCGCCCTTCACCACTTCCTAGTGCTTTAGCTGGGAAGAAGAAGTGGTGCAACAAACTCCCCAGAGCACTGCTGTCTGTTCAGTTAGAAAAACTTGATTCTATACCACAATAGTATTATGCAAAGTAATTTAAATTACACAAAAGCAAAACATTAAAATAAATTATTTGCTATATGTCAGCTAGCACACGCCGATACACCAACAAAAATCATTGAAATCTTTACTCAAGCGAAAATAAAAAGTAAACCCGAAAGCCTCCAGGCTTATAAGGCGTGCCCGTTTGCTTAAAGCTATTAAAGCTGTAACACGAAGTCACAAATTATAAACTAGGGACCATCGAAATAAAAATAAATAATATAAATAAACAGTTGCGTTCACAGAGAGAGGAGTAATCCTCTCTCTGTGAACGCAAAGATCAGCCATTACCTCCCTCGCCATATTTGAGGGAAGGAGGCAACCCAACCCCCGACGCTACCGCAAGCAGGGAACATGACGAACTTGCTGCCGGTCGCTCAGGCAAGAATATGATCAATTTTCGCGGTCACTAGCTAACCACATATTGCAATACAACTCATAAATAAAAATATTAAAAAAAATTGTAATGTCAATAAAAAATAAAATTAAAATAATAATAATATTTGACTTATACAGTCAAATTAAATAAACTAAACAATTATATGAATTCATATAACCTGTCAGTAGGTAAGCTAGGTAATTCTGGAGAAAGAAAATTATACATTGTCTTGATTTAATCATAGCGACCAACATTCTTAGCGTGTAAGTCGTTGATTCTAGAACACTTGTTTGATTGCTTGGGGTACATTGGAGTAGCTTAATAAGTCCCAAGCCTTTTTGTCGTCTAAGTAATCTTTAACTTTATAGAAACCTTTGTCAGGATGTTCCTCTGTGTGGAGCCCTGACCGCCGCCAATAGCTTGGACCCTGTTCCCGATACCGGTGGGCTACAATTTTATGTAATTTTTAAATGTTTTTATAATTTTTATTCTAATATTTAAAAATATAATTTATATGTGTATTGAAATAAAGGAAGTAACGATAGTATCTATCTAATAACCTTCACCTTAGATGACACGACAGGCACCACAGAGTGTCTACATAGTTGCAGTCAAAGTAGTTTGGTTGAAATAAACAAAGGAACAGGCTACACTGTATTATCAGTGACATACATTGCTAGCTCGATAGCATAGCAGCGATAAGCTGAACAAAACATCGCTTCGGTACAATGACCCAGAATTATATAAAAATGTCCTCGATTTTGATAACGCTGTGACAATGACATTTTATAGCGACCTCGAGCTATTATTATTATTGCTTATATTATATCAGGAGTGGTGTATTTATGTAACATCCAACGTCAACAAAAACTCATTTTTGTAATTTTAAATTATGTTGTTCAGGAAGTAGTTGATACAATGATACGTCACGTTGTCAGCCATACAACTAACAAGTACCTAGGTAATGATAACAGATTTTAGTTATTCTAATTGACCGATAAATTGTGTATTAACTTGATTATCGCACTTATGTTAGCATTAAAACGATTAGCGTGCCTAAACACAACAGGACAAATATTGTTGTACCTATTGTGACGCCATTATTATATGTGTTCAACTGTACAATGCGTTGTTCGAGAGAGTTGCATCGCCTAGCGCTCGGTGCTAATTGGGGTACATCGCGGTGCGTTGACTCTGAGCTGAAAATGTTGGCCGGAACGTTCCACGAGCGGATGTCAACTTTCTCGCGGTTACGTAACGCGGAGAGATGTGAGCACTAGAACGTTCGGAGTCATCGACCACGGCCGCCACTCCGCCAGTTACGAAACACTGCGCTGCACACCACAACAACACTGCACCTAATAATATTGAACTCGTATTAACATGTGGACAACATTCCAGTCATGTAAAACTAACGTATTTGCAATAAACGCTGCAGCAACGAATAAGTTAATAACTAAATAACACTTGTTGTTGTTATGTATGAAATTAAAATAAAAAGTTTAATTATTGCAAAGCCATAAATCGTATCGGTGTAGGTAATTGTATTACATGCAACATAAACTGGTCTCACGTAATGGTCCTTACTTAGTTGCGGACGGGGTAGCTGTAACGAGGCAGCGTGCAGTTATTAATGAGTATTTTAACAGGTGCGACGATTAGCTAGACTATTTGAAGTATAAATTGGTTGTATCGTGTGTAGTTAGTACGAGGCGGTGGGTCGTCGTTCGCGGCGCGAGGTCAACGCCGCGGCGCCGCGCCGCCACCCGTTCAACTTACAGCTTTCACGACGAACTACTTCAACTACGTACTCAAATTTCTTGAAAACTAACTAGACTAGGAAGTACTTATTCGATATTTTTAAGTTTAATAAAAACATTCTATACGGTCTGGTAGATTAGATTCGTAAAGTAACTAACTTAGTTAAGAGGTCAATATCAAAACAATGTTACTATTTATTCTGTTTATGAATTATTTATTGTTTCTGTTTAATTTCTTCCTTATCGCTTTTGTAGGTCAGTCAGTATGTATAGGCATAATAATATCATTATTTGGGTGCTTGTGCGCCCTTCCATATCACGGTTATCTCGCGACAACAATTGGAAGTAATGGACTTGAGTTAACGTCACGCTGTTGACAACTCCAGAAAGTTTAAACTTTACTTAGAAAGTATTATTATAACACAGTACAACAATGAATTTCCCAAAAATAAAAGGAAATTAAATTGAAGAAACTAATGATACTTTTTATAATCTGTTTGTTTTTCTCTAATACTTTTTATAATCTATTTGTTTTTTCTCTATGTTCTAAGTTCTAAGAATTATTTTACAAATTCTTAATTGGGTTGTCAACAATGTTATCAATGAGCGACTATTTAATTGCATTGATATCTAGTTAAGTGGTTACAGTTGGTTTAGCACGCCGACAAGACTGCCATGGTTAGCTATTCCTTTTTTTATCCTATATCGTATGTAGAGCGTGACAGTTTACGTGATCATCAGCGGGTTGAGATGTTTCAGGGAATCAGGGTACACACGGCACAGAAGTGAAGGGGTCGAGTGCACGTTCATGACACGCCAGCAATTATAAGTACGGAGGCGTCATTGAACCCGCGTTATTGCGAAACAACGGAAACCAGTCCAGTGCCGTCCCTCCCCCTCTCCGCACGTCGCGATCCCCTCCTACACACCTGCTGCGAATTTTTAAAATCCTAGATTATAGTTGACATGCGACTAGCTCCTACCCGACGTGATTGGCATGCCCAGTTGGTTACATCACTAGCCCCTGCAGTCTGCAAAACTACACTATTATTATTTTACTAGTTTTTATTAACAATAAACATGATAGCCAAATATAAAAACAATTTTTGATAATTTGCTATTAATAGTTTTCTAATTGCTTTGGTTTAATTGAAATCTTACATAATTCTTGAATAGTCATGCAGAGAAAGAAGCTATATAGGATTTCTAAACAATAAATGTGAATGTAATTCCATAAAGGTAGTATTTTAGAATGTAACTTTCAAAAACAAAAAATTCTATCTTAACTATATATGTACCTATAACAACAAACAGCAGTCTGAGTTTGCCACTTTCCAAATAATTTCAATTCCTCACCGCACTGGCCACATTGTTGTGTGAAGTACTTATATTTCCGCAACAGCAGTAGTAATATGCTGTCGGTACCGCGCCTAGCAGCGACCTATAAAGATACGTGCTTGATAGTGGTGCAGTCAGGGACAACGGCCGGACTGCCTCATTCGCAAGAATCGCAGGTAGGCTAAGGGGTTAAAGAACTCCATTGCACTATATCAAATACCATTGAACTCGCTCCGTCCCGCTCCCACGTTGCACCCCGCGATGCATCGGTTGCATTCGCCACCGTGCGAATCCTGTCTGATTACGCGACACGCATGCGTATGACATTATCTACGAGTAACTATGGAACACGTAAACCGGTATATGGACGTTACCTATGTGCTGCCTACATGCACTATTCTATGTAGGAAAATGAATATATATGTACTGGCAAGTTTTAGTGCATGCGCAACAGCACGTGACGGGAAAATATCGGGGACTAACAGGACAATGCGAGAAAACTTTAGTGTGGGAAAGTATTTGGCCAGATCAACGTGTATTCTTCTATGTAAAATCAATTCGGTTTAAATTCTAATTATAATCATTATCGCAAACATAACGTTTTGTACATAAAGATGAAAAGTTGTTTTGTTCAAAACACTTTTTTATGACTATGAGTGCATCGTAAAATATTTAAAGAATTCATAAAACATTAAAATGATGGATTTTCTAAGTCGATGTTATGTCTTTTAGAAACTTGAGCCACCTGTTACATAATCGGTATAAACTCAGCTTACTCTGATCGTGTGTCGATAATCAAGTTTAACGAGTGGAAAGTTCAAAGAGGGCAACGACATCAGACGACAGTGTCGGCGCTTTGTCGCGCAATCGCCTGAAAATCGCGCTAATTTGTATGACACTCGATCGCGTGTTACCGCAGGTGACGTACCCGTGAACCAGGAACAACTAGCCGAAGATCAAGTTCCACGGGCATTGACTGCGACATGTGCGCGCCGCCGTCGGTAGCTACTTCTTATTTTGTACTAGAATGTATTACACACCTATTACGTCATGCTCGCATGAACACATGCCACGTAAATATAAATTTGAAATAAGAACTCAACTCGAAAGTACAAAAAGCGGTAAAATAAAAGAGTGTATAATCCCCTTGTTTGGGTTGATGACTGATGGACGATCGTGAAAATGTGGGCCGAGGCGAAGTCGAAGCTCACACCTGGTTGCGGCCAAGGCTTGTATGTACTTTTCTCAAATAATGCGCGTAAATTCAAACTAACTAAATTAATTATAAATTCCAAAATCAATGTCGAACAACGGTAATTTTTCACGCGCCTATATGTTCATTTGTTTCTTCTTTACTTCAAACAGCTCTATTTGCAAGCCAATTGGAAATTTAAATAAAATCTTTAATAAGTTACCTCCTTGATTGCCATGTGTTAAAGTAAAAAGTTCTTTCCATTTTTATTAAATAACACGACAGATATGACTTTTCATAGTAAATTATTCGGTCGCTAAATACGACAGCTTTTCATATAAACATTGCCGGCCGGGCGCTCGCAGGTATTCGACCAGTACAGCATTTTCGACTTACCTCGAAGAAGGTTGTCAAAATAATGCTCGAATTTCCAAGCATGTTTGAGAAAATGGTATTCGATGAATATACCCAAAAACAAAACAGATTTGTTTTTTTTTTTGGCACGTCAATTATTTGGCAGACAATAGCGATAAATTCAAGGTGAAATGATAAAATGTCATTGAACTTGATAAAAATAATTGAATTCTACACGTACGCTGTACAATGTACGTAGGTAATTGGTGTTTGTAAGAAAGAAAGTATGTACCTACTTGTTGCATTGTTAACGTATTTTTTGGAACATCGGACGATAAAAGACATTACATTTTCAAGTCATATAATCCGATTGCAAGCCGGATATATCGTCAAAGAAAAAATAAAAACAATCTCAAGGAATTTGTAAAACGTCGTAAGTTTAATATAAAATAATCGTGCCGCGGCGCTCGTGTAGCACGGCCCCGTAACCGATGGACCATTTCCCCAAATTGTAGCGGTCGCTTTTCCCAGAGACCTCGACTCGAAAATGCCCGTCGCGTCGTACATAATACTGGCTCAGTGAACACTCTCTCCGGCTCCATTTCATTTCGCCCCGCCCGGTCTACGGAGGCGTAGCACTGGCGTAGCAGTCGCGTAGCACCTTCGTAGCACTGGCTTATTTCGTAGATTCGTAGTAATACCTATGTTACATAAAAGATTTGGATCCCTTGAATTGATTCTAAAGTTCAAGACCAACGTGACCACAAATTAATTCATCTTTAACAATATTGCTTCACAAACAATGAGTAGCGACCGACTAAATGTAAAAATGTTCCCTTCCATTATTTTCAAGAAATCAATGGGGAAGTAAGTGACATGATATAAGTACCTACAAAACTAATTATTTAAAATAAATGTCACGACATCATGGCAAAAATGACGTCTAATGAACATTCATCAGTGCGTGACCCTTATGTATAAAGATAGCACTAGATTTACATGCGATATTGAACTTTTGGCAGTCTACGAGTCTATTTCTCAATTCAAGGCTATTTAAAATTTTGCATTTATTGCGTCTTTACAATGTTTTCAGGAAAAAGAATATTTTGAATACTATTCTGGCAAACTCCAAACCTCATAAACAAGTTCCTGGAAACAAAAAGTACATTTATTGACGTTTGCATAGGTATAAAGTAGGCTGATCCAAAGATTAGAGTTCAAAGACAGGTCTTTTATCAGAGAAATACCGAATGTGGAATCGGTAACGCTGTCATTAGATCACGTGGAGCGGTGGAGTAGGTACAGTCGATAATATAAGTCATGCTACACGCTACGTGTAGATAGGCGGCGAGGTATATACGTCGGCACTTGTTTACCGCGCGATGCTCGCAGACCTTGAGATTCGGCAGCGGTCAGTGGCCCGAGGCCTCGCACACAAAATATAAATCTTATTATTACCCGCCGACCTCGGTGGCTCGGTTCCTCACCGGTTGTTCTATTACTAATCGCAGAAATTTATCCGGAAATTAGTCATTCTGCATTTGAGTTGAGTTTTGCCTGTTTAAATACTTGAAATATGTAACCTCAAAGACGTCTTGGTTTTTCGCGTATGATTGAATAATTACAATAATATATTAATAATTCAATGTCAAACTAACAATGTGAAGGATGAATGTTTTTAGATGATTAATATGTTGGTAATTCTTGTGCTAATTGGCAAATATTGTGAATCAGACGCGCCTAAGGGTCTAACTTCTCTGAAATGATCAGAGGTGCATTCTTGTTACAAACGCACTGCGATTTCCTTGTTAATAATACGTGATTTTATAGATTTTGTCATTCCCTTCCTACATGGCAACCTTCTTCACTTGAATAATAAATTAATTGAGCATGAGTTGACATGATTAAATTAGACCAGTGTCACATGTTTCCGGAACGCTAACAACGTGACCTGAGGACTATGTCATATGCGTATAGTTAATGTAACTTTTTAATTTTCTCCAACCACATATGTAGTTAATAAATGTGAGTTGTTATTTTTACATGCGATTCATTTTTCACATTACGGTTCGTTGACTTGGTGTTCGCTTGTGCTGGTAGCCGAATTGAGTGTATGATCAGGTTTACGTCGGTGTGGGTGAACATTCTTGTGCTATATAGCGCTCGTGTGTGCTCGTTACAGCACGGCGAGATGTGAAGTAACCACGTCTGTGTTGGGTATTGGCAATTTCGGAGGCGGCTCAAGGACGCCCGGCTCAAGTTCAGTAGCCACCTTCGGCAGTGAACGACATCATTTCGTGCGTTGACCCTACCGCTTCCTGTGCCAACCGAGGAAAATACTAAAATCACTTAAAATGTCTATTTAATAGTAATATATGCGCACCATTTAATCGACTTTGACTTAGAAACAATACCTTTATTAGCATATAAAGTGATATGTAGAGTGTGAATGACCTCGTTGTTTGCCTCGACAAGTCGACACAACCATAAAAATAACGAACACTGTTTTTAATCCATTGTACTTTTTCCTGACTATCAGTTGAAGCCATTGTGAGCAGTTTATTGTAATTTCGATCTAGACTCGGGTTAAATTTTTAACAAGTTAATGCAAAGTAGCTACAATGTTTGATTTTCCTTGTTACAGGTAAGTGTCACCGACCGACGCACCGTCCTCAAGTTTGTTCGAAAGGAGGTAAAGTTAGCTCGCTTGATATGATTGCACATAATGGTGTGTTCTCGTTAGAGCACAATGCACCAGGTTGCAGTGCTGGAGTCAGTCACCCCGTCCTAACGGGGCTCGCCCTATGCCCGCTCGGCTCGCGGCTCGCGGCTGCCGTCATCACGCCGCGATTGTCGTGCAATCGTGCTTACTAATGCCAACTGGACTCCATACGCATACATAATATTATGGACATTCGCATCGCCCCTGCGCCACGCCTATTCAGAATGCACATTGAGGAAAAGAACAGAAATTCTGTCGTAACAATGATTCGCCAACTACTTATTGTGTTATTAGCAATGTCCAAGGATCCCGCCGAGCTATTGACAACAAATCACCAACACAAAACACCACAGAAATAATTATTATTTGGGTGCTGATTACTTTAGGTTATCACATACAAAATGGTCGTTAAGTACCGGAATGCCAAGGGACTGGGGCTATTGTTGTCATCCTTATGCCAAAGTTGTTTTTTATTCCTTTTACATACACTTCTGTAGAAACGCTGTTGGCATTGCTCGATAAAAAATTAAAATATCGCATGTTTGATAAAATCAATATAAACGATATATATCAAACGTGTTAATATCAGTTTTTTAGAGGATCGCAAAGTAAAATCTAAATTATGAGAATACAATATTGTGAAAATATTGCACGGTATCCCGCTGATATTTTATCATTAAGGCGAATATTTTGTAAGGGCATCCCTCGGTCGCCATATCGTTTAGCGCTGACACAATACATCAACGATATGGGAATGTCGGTTACGAGCCGATCTAATCTAACAAAAGGAAGTTAAAAAACTTTTGTAAAAGATTAAATCCTCGCATTTTTTGTCGTCAAAAAGGTTTCGATTAAACAATCATTTTAATTTTTTCACCATCATCTCAGAAGAGTTAGATATCGCGAAACTTGCACAATAACGTATCCCGGCAAAAAGTTGAGACTTTACCTGTTCGTGAAATCCGAGATGAAAAGAAAGGGTAGGTCGAATCGCATCGTGATTTTTTTGACAATAGGAGAACACCATTCTGCTTGCAGTTTTTACGCAGATTGTAAAAAATTTAAAAATTTACAACCTTTGAAATCGAAGTTGAAAGGAAGTTGGGAGTAAGGGTTAGTAGATTTCTATTGATCTATTGTTTACTCAGCAGATGGTATACAATTCGCTCGTTGCTCCTTGATCCATTGACAATATGGGTCATGATGCTTACGTCCAAACAGCGACAATATCCTTTAACCTAAATCTATCTCAGCCTCAGCCCATTCAAAATATAGGCGACATCAAAACAATAGCCATCTTTTGCTACAGAAAGAAAATACCCTTGAGACAATGTAACGACACAAAAACGAAATGTCTCGTAAAGACTTTTCTACGAAATTGTCATTACATAGTGGTAATTTCACCAATAAATCGTTAACACTGTTTTATTGTTCATGTAATATTGGTTCCTTTTTGTTGTGGTCAATAAGACTTGCATGCCATCAATGCTGGCATAATTTCTTGTTTTTTTTTTAAACTCCGTCGCAGAGTATAGAATGTTTTATAGTTATTTCGTGAATTGTGTTACACCTATTATTAGTCTTTCTGTATTCAAAAAAATAAATGGTCGTCTCCATGCAAGTCGTTATGACACATTTTTTCGAGAAGGTTCCTTTCTTAGTTATCAATGTGATAGTGGAGTGGCACAGCAAGAACATGGTACACCGTTACACGCACTTGCGGAGTTGAGTGCACGCGCGCGCGGTCGCCGACTCCATCAGTCCCACAGTCCCACGTCCCCAGTGCTCTTCCCGGCGCCTATTTAGTGCCCTAATCTTACCTAAACCTTGTAAAGTCAACCAACAGTTTATTAAATCATACGATTACGTCACTTTTGTTGCCAGAAAACAACCAAGAAACATGTGTCGGGTGGCACGCGGCGCACATGCGTATGGCATGCGTTGGCTGTACATCACTATAATATACTCACTCAAAAAAACACACCACAAAAGACCCAAAATATTTAAATGCCGATGTTTGTGCGGATCCACTTTTTACTAATAACAAGGTGCAGGCCGCTGCACGCTGCCACGTTTCTCCGCCAGCTGGGAGACGAGGAAGTGCGCTCACAATGCCAACCACGCAAATTATTGATTGCCGAAAATCGAAACTGCTCCAATAATAACCATTGTGTTCTTTTCGGTGAATAAAAGAAAACTTTGCATCGCCTCCAACCACCTTTAATAATACTTATGCCAAGTTGAATGACTGTTTTATTGTTATTTTTTTGTTGACAAGGAGGTCACTGTGCGTGATATTACACTTGAATCCCGCTACCAAAGACTAAATTAGAAGGCATCTTGTATAGACAGCAGATTATTCTCTGCTGTAGTGTAATTATAGCAATTCCAATAATGGCATCCTACACAAAATAGTCGTAGTAAATGATGTTAATCAGTGTAATAGAACAGAGTACAGCTTAGTAAAGCCACAGTGCTTACCTACATAATTTAGAGGGTAGCAGTTTTAGTTTGCGTATAAAATTAACTAGGCTTATTGAGAGAACTTTAGAGTTTATATTTCCAGTACTACATAGCGTAAAACTAAAGTCACACTAATTATTATAATAGCGAAAATAACAATACATTGCAGAAAATAACAATTATGTACTCATTTAATCGTATACCATGTGGAGTGTGGGGGCACTCTAAAGAAAAAAGTTATTGGAACCGGTCGCTTATAAAATGAAAGTTGGATATAGGTAATGCGCAGCACTTTCTCCGCGAACTATGTTCGTACTTCGATGGCAATGCTTCCCTTCGTCGAACAAACAAAACAAGAAAAATTTAGTTTAATTATCAGAGTTAAATTACAAACTAAATGCACACATAGGTATACATTTTCCCGGGTACTACATAATATACATTTTCTGGGCTTCAGCGTGAGAATATTATGTAATTGTTTACCATATGCTTTTCTTTTGACTAATAATTGGTTAGGTTTAGTTATTACATAACTGTTTTAAGCTGTTTTCAGACAAGCGCGATTTGTCGCGCGATGCGACACAGGTTATTGTTATACCGTGAAGTTTTGTATTGTTCGTGTCGCGTCGCGCGACTAATCGCGCTGGTCTGAAAACAGCTTAAAACATTGATATTCGAATAGTACCTACGATGCCATCACGCCTAAGCATCACGCACATTTAATAAAAAAGTACCATCTTATAGCAACCTTTTTTAGCCAGCTGGCAGAATTCGAATTAATACATGGTTTTTAAACAATGCCTCATGGCATCGTCTTTTTCCAAAATAGTGACATTTAAATATTTATTTACTATCTATTTGAACGGTTGACGGAGTGGGTGATTTAAATAAACTCAAGGGGATCATTTGCGTCGCAAACAACGACGACGGGGTCAGTAGACTCGTGCGCGCAACTGCCGAAATTATCGCGGCCGGTACACGCGCCGCGCGCCGCCGCGGCCAACGAACGAGCCAAGGCCACGATGCCTCCCCGGCCCCTACCCGCCGCCCACTCTAATCTCACAGCTCCTGCTGACAGCCTAGATATGTTATGAGCAAATCGATCACCCTTCATACACATAAATATAACCCTCGCCTATCGGCCGACTCGAGGCCTTGAACCGCGATAGCGAACCGATAAAACATTTAGGATTTCGATTTAGCGATATCTACATATTGATAACAATGCGTTGCACCATATTTATTTATTGCAAATTAATTTTAAATGAATACGTATACTAAGTTGTCCTTAGGTAGAGTACGGTATTATATGTGCCTGAATGTAGCTGTAATGGAGGTTATTTATCTAGGAAGCAATAAATGTGGATCAGGTAGGCCCAGCCAGGCATCAGTGTTGGTGCCAGGCAGAGCGCGGGAGGCTGGCGGGTGGCGGAAGCGCCGCGCGAGGAGCGAGCGCGGGCGCGGGTGCGGGGCGCGGCAGGTGGTAACGTCAACGCGCGGCCGTGAACTTTCTTCGGACACGTTTTCAGGAGTTAATGCTGCGCAATATTTCAAGGCTTACCCCCGACGGCCCCCGGGCCGCAGCTTCTTGCCGCGTGCCAGTTTTCTCGCGCCCTTTTCCTTAAAAATATAATTCAGAGGTTTCCTTACAAATCTTCACTTCCTAGTTGCAGTATAAATGCTTTAAAATTAATACAGTGCCCAAGTTAAATTGAAAATAAATAAATGAACATTTGCACCCAATTAGGCGCGCAGTGGTCATGTAAATCATATGTAAGGAAATAGATGATGAATAGACTGATTTTAATGTGTTTACGATTTAGTAGCCCGTTGCCGACACTCTCATCAAAATGTAAATTTTACGTATTTAGTTCGAGTTCACGTCGGTGTTCATCGATTAGGTACAAAATTCAGAGTGATCCAGAATAACATGTTGTGTTTCGCTGTCTTCTATTAGTAACACAAAACTTAAGCATCCTCGCTGCTTACATAACCTAAATCCGGCCGTATGTAAAACTGGGTTTTCGTCTGTAAAACAGTTAAATTTTCATATCTCATTCGTTTAAATTCATAGAAAATTATCAGAACTCACACAAGGCACTATAATATGACATTAATGAGGGCGAGTAAATGTAACACTAGGAAATGTTCGGCAAACACTTCCTCATTGTTGCGCACAGTGTTGTAGTGTAGGTGAGTAGTGCAACGCTGCGAGCTGCAGCGGTGCGGGCGGCAGCGCGGGCGCAGCGCACACGAGCCCGACCAGCATCATTATACAACGAGGCGCATCATCGCCGCGCGGGGGACGCCGCGATGCTCTGATTACGCAAACACCCACTGCGCAACACCTCTCCTATACTTCACTACGTTACGTTATTGCAACGTATAATTAGACAAGCTCAAAGCTCTAGAGTCTTGGACCAATAGCCGATTTCAATGCTCTACTTGGCGCGTTCGCATTTCGCTCGTTATGCTACGATAGAGAACATGCTTTGTCCTATTTCCATATGTTTTAGTTGTAAAGGTAGATTTATCAGAGGTGAAGGGGGGAAACATGTATTATAATTCCAAGTTGCTTAGTAGGATGTGTAAATAACATACAGACGTCCTCTGACGGAGCAGGAAGTCTCGACTTGATGCAAATATCAAGGTGAGGTGACCGAAAGGAGAAAGGCTCCTTCATCAGCACAATTCATGTAATTGCATAAATATTTTATTTACTTCACTTGATTATCATAGGTTGATATACAGACTCTTGCCCTACCCTAGCAGACTTGAGAAGTATTTAATAAATATGAAAGCATTTAAATGCCGTCAATAAGCTCTAACCGAATCAATATGATTAAATCTTACAGTCATAATTACTTACATCTATGTTGATAGGATAGATAAATGAATGCCCAATTGCAGAATAATGATGTCCAGTGTTGTTAAATGGTTGCGCGAGCTCTATGTTTAGCACAATTAGATTTAGTAAACCGTCAAATTTCCTCATGTCGGGCGTTGCCTTGAGGTTGACATTGCGGCTAAATCAGCACAGTTTGACATTGACATGTTCCGATATTCGAATGAGGAAGTGCTCCTAGTTTATTCGGCGGGGCCGTTCACATGTTTGGAGGTTTGCGATATTAGACAACCCACATAGACAACGATCGGTATTGTACACATTTTAATTTCGCACCGCCAGAATACAAAAATAATAGATATACCAGATATACATACAATTGGTGTAAGAATACTGATGACTACACATTATTTTCCTGAGCTCTAAGTACTGAATCACGTCGGGGTCGTTGTAGCCTCTCATTTGCGTGTTTTATATTATTTTTTGCCAAGTTTCCAAGGTTACATTGCGTCATCCAGTTTGCCGTTTACGCATTAAACATTCGACTTCAAATGGAAGTCAACATTGAAATACCTATCTATAGAACTATTAATGCCTCCATTGGATTCCATCCATAAATAATGAATAAGGTAACCAATAAATAAGATCACGTTAAAATTTAAATTGAAATAAGTCTTTGGCTAAGTTCAGGACAGCTACGAAGCAATATCCTGCGTCGCGTGTCGTCTCCGCCGAATTAATTGTCGTAAACGGTTCCTCACAAAGTGATGCGTTCGGCGGACGCTGCCTCTGTGTGGGGCTCCCGGCGTCACCGCATTGAGCTATTAATTGAACACGCCCGACAAATTGACCTTGGCCTTGGCACGGGTTGCCGAATCAGCCGAGGTCAACCACGATTGAGAGCGTCCGGATCACACGGCCTGTATGTCATGCTTGCTTATTCATGGTAATAATACACTCTGCCACACAAATACTGATGTACGACAGGTATAGAATGACAATAAATAAAATAATAAACGATTGACTTAGTATCTTTTGCTGAATATCTACAACGGTATTATTTTGAACATTATAAAAAAATTGGAAAATCATAAAACATTGTCAGGTTGCCGGACTTGTTAGTCATAATTTTTACATAGACATCTGTTAAAATTTCATGATTGTTTTCAACTTGTACCTACCAAGAAATGAAAAGTAAACAAGGTAAATTTCTATTAAAACTAAAATACGTGCTATCAATTTACCTAAAAGCCATGTGGGGTGGTGAGGGCGCGGCGCGGGCGTAGTGTCGTCGACGACGGCGGCGTCGCCGCTACAGCCCGAGCCCGCCCGGGGTAATTGACTCATACTGACCTCGCACTGCTTCGGAAAAACTCGCTACAGCTCGGCACTCTTCGCCAGTCGACACCGCTACGTACCTACCTACCTTTTGATTTATCGTACACAAAATTAGATTTTTTATAAGCTTTGATCAGGATCAGAATAATTCGGAATATTTCTTGACTTAGGTAGGTAATGTAGACTATTCACTTTTCGTGAAAGATTTCTCTGGAGATGAAGTTACAAAAAGAAAAACTTATCTTCTTTTTCAAATCTAAATTAATATTTCTGAAAAAAAAAACTCGATTTATTGCAACACATGACATGACATGATAGAGCGATGGATTTTAGCAGCACTACAGGAACTACCTCCTAGCTGAAATCCAAGTTAAATGGTTAACGATTTATAGAAGAAACAAAGTCGATGATCAAATACGGCCACAATAACAATCAGTCTGGCAGGCGGGTCGAGTTTCCGATGCGCATCGGGTATAATCGCCGTCTCAGCGAGACCTTGACCGCGCGCTGTCCGCTGCAAACATTCGGACTCCATTCCGAACGGCCGAATTGCCAACGAGGCTCCTCGTGACTTCGCAGAACTTTCCAGCGAATCCAGGCCACCAGCATCCGATTACAATAATAGTGCGACTTAACTTTTTCTACCTATATTGTTTTTTAAGAACTTGCGAAAATTAACATTATTTGGTATCAATCATTTGAACTTTTGGACAACCATCGTCATGAAAATTTTGAAACCATTAGCTCTCCATGGAATCAAGTAATCAATCCAAATCAAGTAAACAAGATTATTATAAGTACAGAATAAAATAACCCATAAAATCGACATTAACTTGACAAACCAATGCACCAGTCACTTTCTCATTCAAATGCTTAATATGTTAATGGATCATATTTCAACGCCTGCCTTACCCTTGCGGTTGTCAGTTGTGAAAAGGGATCATTGATCACATTCTTTGAAAAGTTGTTAAGCTAATTTATGAGTGGGATAATGGTTGCGAAGTAAATAAAGTGCTAAGTCCCGTTTGTCCGGAGGCTGGGCAGGCACAGGCACGCTCGCTTTTGTCCCAGCGTCCTTCGGCCGGCGAGGTAGGAAGGCCGACTGGCCCCTCGGTTATTTTTGCCTTTTATTTTGTTAAACGACTCTTCAAATAGTGGTGCTTGAACCTTCGAGAATTGTGTAAGTAGTGTACAGTAATGTTAAATTACGAGTATAATCAACTTTTTCTTCTATTTTTGTATCAAATTATTGCTTGATGGCGCTATTGATGTTGATTATGCCTTGTGTTACCATATTTGCCTGGTAATCCGGAAAAACAAAAAATTTTAACCATAAATTGCAAACAATATGGCATACGGTCTGCTTTTTTTTATTATTTCGTTAAAAAATGGCCGATCAATCGAGATCATCAAGTCCCACCGACTGTGGTCACAATGAACAATACAAAACTATACATGTGGCTACCGACTGACGATGCCAGCTTGGAGTTTTTTGGCTGAGGACTACATTGGAATATGAACTCTATTTCAGAAGCCATTAAATTCAGTATAGTGCTTTTATAAAGTTTTTAGTAAAAGCAGACTACGAAATTTGATATTCGCACCCCGATATTAAAAGTGAGGGCAGCGGAAGGAAGTAAAAAACTGGGTTCCTATACACTTTCACGTTTTAATCGACACACATGTCGCCATTCGATTTTTTTTTTCATATAATGCTTTTGTTGTCAGAGATCAGGGGTCAAAAATAAAAGTAATTTAATCATTATAAATGTATACCAATGTAGGCAATGTATACCAATGTAGATAATGTAAATTAATTAACTATAGGTACATACGTTGGCGTAGGTGAAGAGCTAAATAACTAAATTTTTCTTGTTTGGAGAAATTATCAGGCGAAAATATGCGGCATGATTGCATCGGTGTTACCAAAATGGTGAAAATTTTATTTGACCAAAAATCGCAGTTATTTCCACCTACGCCGAAGATATATGAATTAAATTGTGATCATCATCAGCATTTCAGCGGAAAGACGTTCACTGCTTGACATACCTCCCCAAGATTTAATTGTTCTAAAGGCTCTGAAATCACGGTCACAAACTTACGATTTAAATTAAAACAGTGTGCAGTCCTAAAGTAAATCAGACTTAAGTAAATATAGTATTACCTGCTGAGGGGCTTGTGGTGTGGACAAGTAATAACAGCCGCACGGGTCGATCGATCAGGTTAAACGGACGCTTGCCGCGGTTGGTCCGTGGATGGGTTACCATCTTTACATACCACGACCCCTCCGTGCCTCGGAAATCACATTAAAGCCGTTGGTCCCGGCTGTCATTTGTAGATCTTTGACAGTTGTTACAGGTCGTCAGAAGCCCGAAAGTCTGACAATCAGTTTTACCAAGGGTTATCGTGTTACCCAGTTACTGGGCTGTGAAGGTCAGATAGGCCGTCGCTCCATGTATAATACTGGTATTCAGTTGCATCCGGTTAGAGTGGAAGCCGACCCCAACATAGTTGGGAAAAGGCTAGGCAGATGCTGATGAGTATTATTATTACCTACGAAGGTGCTTAAAAAAAACAAAATATGGTACCAACATATATAGGTACCTATAGAGTATTGCAAATCCACGTGTACTTACACAAAAAATGCACGTGTGGGAGGATATGCGAAACCCTTTAAAAAAATTCCTTTTGTGCAAAAGGGAAAGTATTGGAGCGAAATAATCTCCACAAAAAATAAAAAAAATATTGAGGAACACCTTTCAGTAACACGTTTAGGGGAAACCAACAAACCCTTTCCTTTCCTTTGCTAAGTTCTTAGACAACTTAAAGGTGGTTTATTGAAGAGACTGGTTTCTCAAAATTCACCATATTTCTTATTGATCGAAAAAGTAAAATAGGTACATCCACGAAATTAATTTCATTCCTTAATTAGATATTTTATGTGAAAAAGGTAATCGTACCAGTAATAACAGTCAGATTCTTATGTCAACAATACATAAACGCAGGCAGTTAATGTGAATTTGGAGCAAACATTTGTTTTCAACATAAAATAACAAACAATATCACATAACATGATAAATAAATACTAAATACCTAGTTAGAAAGCTATTATGTGACGTTGTGTAACTATTTATATCGGTTCCGTACCGCTTTTTGTTGACTACTTAACTACCTCGGCGTATACATAGCTGTGCCAATTTTTTTATTAGTTCAATAGAATTATCGTTTAAAACAGATTTCAGAGCTGTTTCATTATAGTGATAGCAGAGCATCGCAATGAAATAAAATAAATATAGTTAATTGTGTTGATGTGTCGAATTTCGAGAACAAGAAGTGCCTAGTAGTGGAGTCAGTCAGTAGGCTGTGTCGGAGCGCCTGCGCGCCGCGTGCCGGTGGCCTTGACCGGCCTGCGCCAAAATTTCCAGGTCGTTCACCCGCCGCGACGCCCACCGCCACTCGTTTTATCTCGCGTAAATAACTGATCGTGCAAGCGAATAAACACCCAATAGAGATTCAAATAAGACCGACTCTTCCACTTTTACAACTATTGTAACGCCGGTGTTATATAAAGTCGTGTTTATGTATCTATTGTTAAAAGAAACTTGTTTATCAATTACAAGAAGGTAGGTAATACGTATTATGCAGAGTTACACAAAGTTCCTTATTATCTAAGTAGTTTTAATAGCAGTCACGTTATAGCAATCGGTGCTTAACAAGCTTTAGTCTGTTGCTTTTAATTATCTTACACATCTACCAGGTCACGTGTTTTATGCATACGACATTTTGTATATAAATATATTTTATCACGTTTTGGCGACTAGGTACTGAAAGATTATTATTTTAATAATACCTAAGTTGGCACAGTCACGCGCGTGTGTGCGTCCAGTGTCTACGTATATTCATACATGGGCTAGGTGAAGGTTGTAACTTGTAGGTCGTCCCAAAAGTTTACTAGGTAATTATGGTCATAAAATCCCGGAAGTGTGTACTCAGAGGGAAGCAGGCAAACAGGGCGCTTCGGCAGCGGGTCAGTCCGTCACGCGGCGACCTACACCGCGCTCGCCATCCATTAGCTCGATTTCGTGTTCAAGTTCACTCGCGTTCCATCACCAAAAATATTTTCGTAGTGTGACGCAACCGGCAACGGCTACGTCCCACTCGAACACTCGGCTAGTCTCTCTGTTGGTGCCGCTCTCGCGCGACCTTGGCCGCGGTGAGCCGCAAGGTTCGGGTCTTCGAACTCGCGCTGGAGCGCGGGCGCGGGGCGCGGAGCCGGCAGTCCTCCAATCGCTCGCCGCGCACGCCTGAGCGTGCTCGCGATTGGTCCACCGTTGGCGCGGCAATGACCTCGGAGACCGGAGTTCGAAGCGCGCCGATCCTCGCTCCGAAGCGCAGAACGACAGGCTTAGCCGACCGATAGAGGCGAATTTCGCTTAGCCAGCTACGCTTCGTCGTCGAAGCGATTGTATCGCACAGAGCGCTGATCTTTTTGCAGACTTTCACTCTTAAGGGGAGACTCGCGCGGCTTCGAGCAGGAGCGCGCGCGGCACTCGCTCAGTTCGTCGATCGAGCTCGAGTGAGACGCACGCGGCGCGTGCAGCGGCTATATCTCGCGGGACGAGCGACCTTCATCCCTCGACGTGCCGGCCGCGCGCCCCGGCCTATGCACTTCTGTCCTATATTCAGTGTCACAGCGCGCAGGACGTTTCATGTCTAAAGCCAGCGGGCTCCATGTGGTTTACGTGTAGTGCAGTGCGGGGGAGGACAAAATAATTAGATTTTAAGTACATAAATATAAATGACTTTAGTGATGTCTCCTGATAGCAGCTACGGGCGCTACGATGCGCCTACGCCGGCTGACCATAATATGATGAGCCCGGCGCACAAGGAACGAGAACCCGAGTTGCATATAGGTAGTCCCTTTTATACAATAATTTTATTTGTTTATTTACATTACATATTACAACATTATCACTGTGCTGTAATTCCTATGTTGTCATTTCAATCTTTGTTATTGTAGTTGGCAATCTGTTGCTGACAGTTTTTACTATAGAACGTAAATTCAATAATTACCTATTTCGTAAGTTTACATTTTATTTACTTAATTGAAATTTTACAATTAGGTCATTAAACCTTCGGCATTGTTTTTCATTTTATCGATTTATGCATAAGTACTTATACATAGTTATGTGCATATACCTATTGTACCGATTTACTGCAACAACATACCTATTATGAGAGTTACCTAGCAATTTAATAAAAATCTCGTTTCTTAACTACTTTCTTAGTTCTTCTTACGTAACAACCATATTGTTCCATATTAAACCACAGATAAATAAACACAACAATGTCCCGCCAAAAATGTTAGTTAACTAGGTACTTATTTAATATCATTTATTGACATATTATAATAACTAGCTTTCGCAAGCGGCTTCGCCCGCGTAGAGGTCGAAAATTATCCCACGGGAACGTACTACCGGGATAAAAAGTATCCTTTATGTTAATCCAGGTTATAAACTATCTCTGTGCCAAAATTAATCCAAATCCGTTCAGCCGTTTTTGCGTGATAGAGTAACAAACATCCAAACAAAAACATACAAACTTTCACATTTATAATATAAGTAGGATTACATAATAATCTAGCTATTTCAGCAAAATAATTCTTGTTGTCTTGCATGCTATTTTCTTATAGTATCTTACCGTAATTAGCTTAAAAATAGCTTGAAATAAGCCAAAATAAACTCGTTTTCAGCTAGGTTTAAACTGAAGGCCAAACTCTCGTGGATATTTTTTTTATGTGTGAGAATTTATTGGCCTTCTGGAAAAATAATATAATAACCGGTAGGACACAATAACATTTCATGCTAGATTAATTATAACGACATTGGTAAAATCTGATTAATGACTAATTTTTAATGATGAAAGGGTACAATGCTAACATAATATAGAATTATTTTCGATCGAATGTCAAATCGTCTGCAGAACGAATATTTGATGGATGAATTGTTGAACATTTCCGCTCGGAAGGGCTCAGCGAAAAACAATTAAAATGGCATTGTACAAAATAACGCACTGTACAACAATGTCAATAGTTCTCCAGTACAAATCAGTGGGGTAGGACTGGAACCGTGGCAGCGGGGAGCTCTTCAATATTTGCAATCGATTCCTAATGATCTTATCGCTCTTTATCGATTGCTTTTGTGATTTTTTCCCGTGAAAAATCAAGCTTCTTTAACAAAGAGTTAACCGTTACTCAGGCACCACTTCCAACCCTTTCAATAACTAAATTAATGATTTAAACTATTGATAGTTTTCCCATGATGTAAGAAAAGTGTTATGTGTAGTATGTAATAGGTGTGTGAAGCAGGTTCAACGTGGCGACAACTGCCTCACCTCGCCACTTTTACTTTTCTCTGAATGCGTGTAACACAAGATTGTTCGCTTGCACATAATTTATGATAAACAAGTCGCTGCAGCACGTAACACTGCACACTACGAAGTAAATTGACAATAATTGTCAATTATTGCCGATGAATTTCCAATCAAGACCAGCTGAAAATAATAAAACCGCTCTTTCTGTGATATGTTTAACAGACGTGTTCAATAACGAGGAAATAAGATTTGAAACGTGATTTTGATCGTCGTCAAGTAGATACTTACTAATTATTTACAAACAAACATCGCCGTGACACAGATCCGCAGCGCTCGGAATGGCCGCGTCAGTATTTTGCGCGCTCGGTCGGCATTCGCGTTACGTGGACGAGAGACTTTCTCGCGCACTTTCCTCGCCTTTTAATTGACGTAACGAACGAGCGACTCTCACACACGCCACCCAGAAAAACGCGCGCGTTGCATCATACGAGGAGAAATGGCTGCACGCTACTGACTCTGTTGCAACTGCACCACTTACGTCTCACGTTGCTTTCCCTGTTCTATTGTGTTCCCCACCCACCGGCGCAGTCGCCACATGCACTGTTGACACTGTAGCGAGAGATGAGACCAAAATTATTGCGTCGAGGGCGACCATACACCGCCTCTAGAAAAAAGAAAGTAACAACTGTAGAAAGCGACGGCGGCGAACGTCGACCCGCGGCGAGTGGTGTGCGCCAGAAATAGAAAGTTTCTTCCAAAAGGCGAGCCCGCTCCCTTAACAAATAAACAAACGGCTGGAAGAGGAAAGTGAGAGCAGTCCGGGGCGCCGCCTGAACCAGTTCCTGGCCGCCAGTCGAGCCGCCGAGCGCGCCCGGCCGCCCGCACCTGTTGTTGCCGAGGGACTGCCTATCACTGACCTATTAAGCATTATTACTAACATCATTAAGGATTCTCAAATTTATATTTACTTCAAGATAACGCTTCCGTATTAATCATCTTCACAATTAACTGATTGGATAATAATGTTGCAGGAACACGTAACGTTTGACCTATTTAGGTTAATGTTATCAAAGAACATAATTTTAGGTAATGTTCGTAATCACTATCTATTCTAAAGTCAGTTGTTTTTGTTAACATTGTTGTTTATTACGAAGATGGGGTCATCGACTTGGCGAGTTGAGAGACTTTCTAAAATGTCTATTCAGTGTCTGTCACCTTGAGGCACGCAATATGAGCAATGCAATTCGATACATCATAATATGACCATTCAGACAATCAATGCAGCTTTTTTTTACTTTGAATTGTATTATTCAATGCCTTATAGGTATGCCCCGTAAACCAATACACCGATCGTAATTTCATTGCTTACTCTACTAAAACAATATTATGCATTTTTCACACAAATCAGAAGGCAGTAAAAATGCTTGCAAAATCTCTTATCGTGAGGTAATGTTATGAGTTGAAATGAAAGCTAAGCTAGTAACACGCGATCACGCCTCACGTGTACTGCCACTGATAACATCAGACTGCACGTACCTACCTACACTATGAGTCTGCATCTCAGAATTCACTGTTTTTAAGTCAGTTAAAAATAATTTTGTTCTTAACTCGTTCTCTAGGTTGTAACTGATTATAACACATCTATTAGTGCAATAATTTGGTCTGAAAGTCTGAGTAATAGACACTAGCTCATGAAATTATAAACGTCTTGGAACTAAAAGTAATATTAATACAAGGTCAGGATATAGGTTACACTTACAATCTGAAGTTTGTTCAACATGTTCAAACAAAACATTTCACAACTTCCGCCTTATATTGTGACAGTCACCTTGACGTATTGGCGATAATCTAATGCACGTGAATAGGCTGAATTGCTGAAATTATCAGCTCATCACCAATCGGCAATCTTCGAGTAATGAGTAGTGTTGGACTGTTGATGTTGGTGGCACAAGGCACAAGGTCACGTGCAAGCACCGCTATGTTTGTTACACAACTCAGGATGTTTGGCACGAGCTAACTAACGCCGTAATCTTTCAAACGTCCATAAAATTTATCGCGAACTACGTAATACGTTATACAGGGTCTCTTTAACCGTTTTCTGTGTTTTGTTGCAGAGTTTGACGGTACTACGGTGCTGTGCCGCGTTTGCGGTGATAAAGCTAGTGGATTTCACTACGGCGTGCATTCCTGTGAAGGCTGCAAGGTAAATTAAATATCACACAACCAATAATATTATAGTAAATAAGTTATCGTTATCCATATGCTCACCAGCACCGATGTTTCGTTAATACCACTGCCACCACCACTACGTCGTCGTTACCGCCACACAAACATAGGTACCTAGTAAGAAATGCCCGGAGCACGTCTTATTTTAAAATGACAATAGTTAATAGAGTGTCGCATGCGGGTAGTCTGGGCATCTGAAGCAGGAAGTATGAGTACGGGTGACATGACGAGGACCCCTCCCCCCCTGCGAGTGCTGTCACGGCAGGTGCGAGTTAGTACCTACCAGCACCAAGGTCGCAACACGCGGAACACAATCTCTGTGCACTCGCCGCACAAACAACCAGATGACCTTATTTACTTACTAAATGTTAATTTGATTCACTCCGACGTCGGCGCGGTAAAAAAGTATCGTGTGAACTTGTATTAGGAATGGTTTTTGGGTCAACGGGTAGGTACCTGCCGGCCTCGGTCGGGCGACGGTCAGACCCCTGCGCCCCAATTCTAAACATTTTATTTTCAATACCTGCGCCCGCCGGGACAATCACACGGGAACCGGCTGTCGCCTTTAAACTTTTGATCCATAAGTCAAACGTGCATTGATAGAAAATAATGAGCATTGATTGGCTAGTAGTAATGTTAGTGATTAGGTTAAAGTGACACTTCAATTCATGTCAATCATAATAGCTGTAAATATAAAGTAATATCCGTCGTACGGCCGCACCTTCGTATATGAAACGTTAATGTATGCAGCTCGTGGCTCCTCACTCGTTCAACTGACGACCCTTGAACGTGAACACTCGAGATGCATGGAAACATCCTTAAAAGTGGCCGTCCCATCATCCCATGGCCCATTATGTTACATTTTTTACTTTATGGTCTATTCTTCCACTTAACCGTATGTGTGGTTTGCTTTCCTTTGGATTTGTTTCGATAAATCTATACGTAGCATAAAGCCTTCTAATTAAAAAAATAAGGAAATTAGAATAGCAATAGCTCACGTATTAATACAAATGATTGAAAACTTGACGAATTAAGAGAAACTTCATTATCACGTACTAACGTTAAAGGTTATTGTTAGTGAAAGTAGACAATTACGTGACCGGTGAGCGTTCAAGAGCATTGGAGTCCACCGTAATTACTTCCTCATAATTATTGTACAGTATTATTAACTCATAAAGTAATAACAAAGAATAAGTAGAATTTCCCTTGAATCTTAGTTCGTGGTATCTACAATTTTATTGTAAAAGTTTAAATAGAATCGTCGGTGAATATAAAAGTCGTTTACGAGTGTTAAACCGAGGAGCAGACGGGGATAGAAGTGCAAGTGTAATATAAACTGGTTTGTACGTTACAAGTTCGGCCGGAGTAGGCTCGGGACAAAGCATGTCCTTCAGCGCCGCGGATGTCTGCTGCATTGTGCAACTCTTATCCAGACCACTTTCAGACTTATTATACGATTAACGGCTGTAGAACTTACCCTGCCAGACCGAGTGGACGTCTGATACGATTCATTTAGGTAAAATTTTACTATTGTTAGTACAATACTTAATGTTTTTTGTAACGTTTTTTTGTTACGCATCTCTTGACACTATTAAACCGAAAATCTTAGTTGACGACTTTAAAAATCTATAAAAATATACGTACTTAATTGGTAATTCGTAATTTACAAAACAACTCCGATTAAAGCGCTAGCTAGCGGCGTAAATATGAAACTGATAAAATAGTTCGGCTACTCGACACTAGATGTCGCGTCGAGCGTAGCGCTGCTGTGCTGCCACAGCTTTGAGTTGCGGTTACGAACGGAAACTACTTGAATGAATGACGAGTGAGCGTGTAATTTTTATAACGATATGAGGTGCGGGGTGTTCGACCGTACGCACTGATGTCAACGAACCCAATGTTACTATTTACCTTTTTTTAATAAACTTATCAATAATTGATGATTCTTACGTGCATTCTTACGTAGTTTACTTTCAAATAAAAATTATTTTTATTAGTAGCAGCTTCACTACTTAATGTGAAACTATATGGTTAAAATATCAGTTAAATTCATACTCGTAACTCGTAAACACTAGTTATATTCATGTTAGTTTATTAGGCGTCAAATTCCAACCAACAACAAATCTTATTTTGTAATTAAGTCGTGAAATAAAATTGTCAATCCGGAGCATGCGGTTGCTACGTCGGAAGAGCTCGCGGACTTCTTTGTTCTCGTCGTTTTGGCCGACTTAATTTCCGTGCGTTGTGGGTCGCTTATTTTTTCGGCACCAATTCTGCGGTGTAGGGCGAGCGGCCGTCGACCTCGCTAGCTAGCTTTGCGCGCCAGGCGCCGCGTACATTCGCGCCGCCTCTTCTCGCCGTAAACAACTTTTACGGGCATCGAATGTACGCGCTACGTGAACGTAACCCACATTATTTTTGAACTGTCAGCTCATAAGTTCGTTGATCCCCAAGCAGTCATATTATTTATTGAGAACACCGCGCGCTGACTGTTGCGTTTGCGTTTATTATTTCCTGTTCAACAAATCTATACCTACTGTCGAACTTGACTCTAAAAAAGTTATGTACAAATAGGTACATAACTCATTGATTTTTTGGTATAATCAAGGTTCATACATGAATGCAAATAGATTTTGGACAACTCGTATCTAATATATTATCTGTTGCGACGATTAGTTTCAATAACAACTTGTTTTCATATTTCAAATGATGTCAATCAATTTTGTTTACATATTACAAATTGTAGTTTCGAAATATAAATAAATACCTAATAATAATACCTAAGTACTCACATAATGTAGATCAAATAAGTGGAACTTCTCCGTTATTATATTACATTCATTACCTACTATTTATATATTTATGTATGTATGTGGTTGAGTTTTTCCTTATACTTTCATATGCATTAATTTTACAGTTTTTGCGGTAAAGCTGAATCACCTTTGCACCGCGCCCACATTTAGTGCCTTTAACACTTCTAGTATTTGACATGGACATGTTGCAATGGGGACAGTGAATTACCTATAGGAGTTACGTTAGTTACTAAGAATAAAACCGCAATACGTGAACGGGAAATGAATCACAATGACTGAGTCAGACGTGTGCTATCAAGTAAACATCTGTGACCCGCCGAGCGTCTCGGGCACGTAAAGCGGCTGCTAGCGGCCGCTTGGTGGTCGCTTCCTCGTAAATTTTGCGATCCAATGCGTCAGCATGTTTTGAGCTTGAGCCGGTGTTAGCGGAGTCGTTGTCCGCTGCACCGTTAGCCGTCGTCACAGCGCGCGGCAATACCTACCTCACCTCGCCCGCCCAGGCCGCTGAGTTTGTCACTGCCGCCAACTAACAACCGTACACTACATATTATGTATCGTATCGTATAGCATACGCCCATGTATGTATGTAAATACTTATATTGTTTTGATTGGCATAGCTACTTAAGTGAATTTAACACATAAAAATTATAAAAAATACCTTAGTCAGTCGCGCGTAATTACAACTATGCCAAATTTGCTTTAAAAATGATGTACAACAGACAAAGCCCGGAAGAATATCTGCTCATAAAGCTCGATAGTGACACAATATAATTGTGATAGTGATGAGCTAAGTTTTGCTAAGCATTTGAACTGCTGGAAAAAATCTCGACCGATCCCTATATCGCGAAGCTTAATCACAAAGTCATTTTGACCAATGCACATCAACGAATACACGTTGATGTGCAAGCAATGCCACTGCTAGTAAATATAGTGACAGAGAAGTCGACCTACATAGTGTTGACGAAACCCTCGCTTTAACTCTATTTATTTATATCTAAGTGCCATTTATATACCCGTTCTCGTGACTCACCAAATTAACGAGAACTAGTTATGTGAATCTGTCACTTGTCAATACTCGCGTAAATAATTAAATACACAAAAGTAACTCAACAAACTCGTCGTTTCATCATAATCCTTGCTCACTGCAATTGCCGTCGCGTTCTCATATAGAACTTTAAGTGCTTCTTCTAATAATATAAAACTATTTGCGAACCATAAGAACTATTGCGAAACGCGGAAGAAAATTTTCTTATATTCATAAATAATGATATTAATACCGTTTTATAATAAAGGTACACGTGCCAATAAATATTGATGCAAAATATAAATTTGAGTCACCAGTAGTCATCACGTTATCAAAATGACCTAAAATGATTGAACTACTTTCAGTATAATGGAATTATGTGAGTACCGGACACATATAGAATGAGTATTTTTTAGAACTCGAAAGGGAGTCACCGTGTTAATTGCTTAGAGGTCGTTGACATATTAAGATTATTCAATTTAAAAGAAAGACGTCCTACTAAGATAACAATACACACGAACGAAAGGTACTCGCCTATAGGTAGGTAATATAATTGCAGCGGTCATACTGATTCTGTAACTGTGTCAATGATACTGTTTACAAATTAAAAATGAATTCGTGTACAATACTAACTCTTGACTCTTAACACGATTCTGTATTTTTTTGCTGTGTATGTAAAGATATGTAGGTACGTAATCGCTAAGTGTAGTTCAGTCAGACGGGCGGGGAAGGTTTTGTTTTCGCGGCAGCAGGTCAATGACCGCGCGGCCGGTCACTGCCCGCGCTGCGACCAATTATGGGCCACTCGCACAGCGCACAATGGATCGATGGCAGCGCGAAATTAGGCCACCGACCCGAACACCGCGCGGCACGCTTGCGCCGCCCGCTTGCCCGCGCCAGCCTCCGCGCTCGCTTGTAGAACCTCATTATGAGGCAGTACCAAATGCCTACTAAATAATACACTCTCTGCGTTAACGTAATTAGTGTAGCTAATCCGTAATTCAAGTACGCCGAATAGTATAAAATTGAATTTTCGTAAGCTGTCTAAACCTAAGATTTTGAAAATGTTTTCTTTTACCGCGTAATGGTCTGACGGCTCATTGTATCTTAAATGATAAGTGTGATAACGTTCAAAACCTCAATAATATTATTGTTTTATGTATTGTACTGTAAAAATAAATAAAATACATTTTCAAAGTTCTATGAACAATGCGAAAACTGTAGTCTGTCGTAATATTGGAACGGAAATACGTACGATAAATTGCACAAGTGCATTGTCGTGTAATGATCCATTAATTAAATTGGATCAGTGCAGCCCCTAGGGGAGCGCGCGCGCATTGAGGTAGGCCGTGACGCATGCGTGACGTCACTGGGCGTAGAGCCGGTCGACGACCCGAACGGGCTGCAGTCGGCTCCCGGGCGCGAGGGGCATGCGGGGGAGCCTCCGCGGTTGTGCAATCGAGCGGTCGACGACCCGGGGTGAACGTCCGCGCGCCGCGACGCCACCGGGATGCGCCCGGCCTATATCCGGCGCACCGGTGCAGCGGCGGCGACGCATTCTAGAGCGGCGTGGACCGTTAGGAGCGCGCGAGGGGGCCGGGGGCACTCTCACTTTCTCGGGTGGGTCGGCGGCCGGCAAGTAGGTCGCGCGGGTAACTGTGCGGCGCGCGACGCAGCGCCCGCACAGTCCGCTGTCGACCGCCATCCGCGTCGGTGCAGTGCGCGAAAGCCTTATTGCACGTACACGTCGCGTCACTGTTATCGAGGAGAGTGGTGGTGCTAGTGGCAAGCAGTGGTAGTGAATGGTGCGTAACATGTCGTGTGGCGCGGGCGCTGAGTTGCGCGAACGACACTCGGTGCTGGTGAGCATGCTGGAGGCGCGCCGCGAGTCCAGTGACTCGGGCTGCTCCAGCGACGACGGCTCGGACAACGAGCGTGACTCTAACTGCCGCTGTGATCCCCAGGGCTTCTTCAGGCGGTCCATTCAACAGAAGATCCAGTACAGACCCTGCACGAAAAATCAACAGTGCTCCATCCTTAGGATCAACAGAAATCGGTGCCAGTACTGCCGATTGAAAAAATGCATCGCCGTTGGCATGAGCAGAGATGGTGAGTTGATACATTTGTTACTAAAAATATTAGAGAAAAGGTTTAAAATTCGAAAATTCAATTTAAAATACAATTATAGCATTTACATGTTCCAATATCATAAAAAAATGCTACATTACAATATTTTGATTCATAAATTGGATATTAAAACTTAATCATCTCGTAATATTGAGATAGGTCAAAAATTCATTTGAATAATATTATCATCCTTCTTAATTTTTGTAATAACTAATAGGTTATGTGATATTATATTATGACTAGATGATTACGTTGTGATATGTCGGTCAGCATACACTGGGTTGCAATATGCATACGCAATTAGCAGCGGGAAGGTCGGGCGCGCGCACGTCTTGTCGTCGCCAAGTGTGCCGCACGAGCATGCTGACGTGCAGCGCGCGTGCTGCTCTGCGGACAGATCCTATTTCGCGCATGGGAGGGGGCAAGGGGTGCGGGGTTCGGGGCGCGGGGCACAGCTCGCGGTGTGGGAGGTCGGTTATGCAAGCGCGGGTGAGCGCACGCTAAGCGGGTCGACGCCCGCGCTATGCAGAGCCGCCCCGCTCCGCTCGTTGCGACACTCGCTCGTAGCAGCGCAGTGACACAGCGAGCCCCGCTGAGCCGGTGAAAGCAGAGAAAGGCGCATTTCGTAAGCGCGAGAGTGAAATTTATATTTTCACTTTCGTAATGAAGTTCGATGAACTCGCTTAGTTTCCCCAGGTGTATAATAGATGATGATAATACACAACAATTCAAATAATACTCATAGGTTTTATTGTTATCGGACACTTATAGGTTTGATTGCTACTATCTTTTTGCATAAAAGGTTAATAAGACCTCATTTACTGACGATTCAAATATTTTGTATACAAAGTAAAGTAAAACGAAATATGAATATACAAGTGAATGAAAACGTTTATCTAAATTAATTAAATCTACTAAGATATATATAATATAACCTTGTCGTACATTGATCTAACTAAAACACACACAACAAAACACTTGAAAAATAAACCGAGATCTTAAGCGGATTTTATTTTTATAAAGTGCATTTCAAAAGTAATATCAACTGTACGATCAAAGTAATCAGACTGTACAAGTCGTGTACAAGAAGTAAACGCAAGTAAGAACTGATGTCATATATTCCACTTAGTTCGGCTACTCGATAACAGATGGCGCTGTAAGTAGAGTGAGATACTAGCGCCGGTATATTTTTGTTGGAACTAATAGTGGTCTTAAATTCGTGAATCATAAAATGTAACTTGTTAATAAAATATTCAGTAGGAAAAACATAAACAAATGATTATAAATTATTTTCGAATTAAAATATGGTATTACTTGAACATTTATTAAATTCAGTCAATATTTATTCATAAAGTTAATTAAGTATATATTTTATTGTTTATTAATTTCTACTCCTAAACTCTTTTTACTTTACATACCAATAGTTTCTTATAACAGCAATTACACGAATCCTCACCAAATTACCACGGTCAAATAAAATAATGATTGAACGTGGAAATCGTTTACAAGGCCGATTTTTTAAGATATTTGCATAAATATTCAGGAAACATTTTCAAGAAACTACAATTTCCTCCCATTAAATATTATACTATTTCCGTTTTAGATTCAAAATATTTCTCTTACCTCCAACGTCTTAGAGATTTATTCGATAATAACAAGCGAAAAGTCGTTTAAAATGTGTCATAAAATATTACATATTGTGTGCAATAAAACAGAAAAACGTACGCAATGTAGACTATGATTTCGGCTTTATTAGCCAAGAGTTAGAATTTGGAAAGCGACCGTAATATTCCCATGTCACGTCAAATCGGCAAGGCTCAAATGGTAGGTGGCGCAAGTGGTGGAGAGGGGCTGGCTGGCGCGGGGGCAGGGGCCTGCGCGGAGTTTATTGACGGCGCCCCCCTCCCGCGCGCCCCGCGCTCCCCCCGCTTCAAGTTCAAGGTTGGCGCGGCGCGCGCCGCGGCGCAGTGCGAGGGAGTCCGGCCCGCGCACCGGTCGTCAGCCCTCATTGCTATCGCTATGTTATTAAGTCGCTCCGCAGTTCGGTACGAGAACGCGATACTTGCTCACGGTGACTGCTCCAGTATACGCCGCTGACTACATCGCGGTGGGCCGAACTTACACTATTGGATTATTACTGCTACACCTTGGATTACAGTGATTGTGCAAATTATTAATATTATTCTTCATGTGATATGTGACACTTTACTTCGTGTATAAATTCAAATTAGTCATAAACTAACATAAAGTTACCAATTCATCTAAGTTATCAGTGGCCATTGGCTGTGAACTAGTAATAGTGAAAAACTGTAATGGTATCAGACATGGGAGAAGATTTACCAATCCTGAAAGGGATCCTCAACGGGGTTGTGAAATATCACAATGCACGTAGGTATTTTTTATATACAAATATTGATTAACTTTATCAATTATATTTTGATTTTATAAACATTTACCGATGTTCACTAACGTTAGCGAAAACGTCGTAGCAGGCTGCTACGAGTACTACGCGTTGCGTAGCATTGAACGTATAGGATTTGCGAATTACTTGTTATTTCATAAAGTACTTTAGCATATCAATGCTGGTCTACTTTAACAAATTATGCACACTTATATTTAATATACTTTAAATTAAAACAATGATTCCAGATAAAAAATAAATCTACTTAAAATAAAAAGACATAAACGAATTCTTTGGCAATACAATATCTCGGTTCTATTTCTAACAGGTACAAATAATATAAGATAATATATAAAATATTATAGTATATAAAAGTAAATAATTTTTTTTAAAAAGATCCTAAAATAAAAAAAATAAAAACAATATTAGTTGAATCAATCAACAGGTAGGTAGATATAACAAAAATACATAATCAACGTAATACCATTTTCTGGTAATAAATATATCTTTTAGCAAACATAATTATTTGATGTTAGGCAAATATGCAGAAACCTTTATTTACAAAGCAAATATTTTGTTTATAGGTAGATATTATAAAGTACAACAAAGGCAATAGTAACAAAAAAAAAACAATGTTGCCGGTTGTGAACAATGGGATCGTGCATCTGGCGCGGCCCACATCGCACAGCGAAAGTCAGGAGAAATGGCGAGAGGGCGCTCTCCGCTTTCGTTTTCAACCGCGCGGCGTGCACGCAAACACTTTCACCGACGTGCGCGCATGAACGCCGCAAGCGCCGCGCCCGCCCCCGGCGCTTACTACATTTTGGTCCACGGTGTGCCTAGCGCGAGAAAGTCGTAACACTTTTTAGCGTGACCTCGCATTTCGCGCTTTGTCACTCGTCATTCGAACTAGTTCACTTAACCGAGACGCATTCAGGGTTCCCCTCGGATTCTTTGCTTTACGCGCCAGACAAGGGTGAGCCGCGCGATGCGACGGCCGATGAACTCTACCCTCGCGTCAGCTGCGCGTGCACATGGCCCGCAGCGCACCCGCACACGCGCGCACTTAGCGACAGCTGCAGCCCAGTGTATGTTTAGTCACGACCTTGCGCAACATTCCCGTTCTTAGTTGCCAGTTCATTGTGTGCTCGCTTTTTAATTCGAGCCCTGGAGGTCATTTTGACGGTTTATGCATAAATTAAACTTTGTTTTCTTTGTTACAGCCGTGCGATTCGGACGTGTTCCAAAGCGCGAGAAAGCGCGCATCCTTGCAGCGATGCAACAATCGTCGACGTCGCGAGCAAATGAGCAGGCAGCGGCTGCAGAGCTAGACGATGCCCCGCGGTTGCTGGCTCGCGTGGTGCGCGCTCACCTCGACACCTGCGAGTTCACGCGCGACCGCGTCGCGGCCATGCGCGCACGTGCTCGCGACTGTCCCACCTACTCGCAGCCTACTCTGGTGAGCATACTTTACTGAGCTCCAATGTAAAAGCTTACTAACTCAAGTAATTATTTGAAACACTCTGAATATTGAAGATCGGATTGTAACGAAATATTTTCTTTTGTTTTAGGCGTGCCCCCTAAACCCTGCACCAGAGCTACAGTCTGAGAAGGAATTCTCACAGCGATTTGCACACGTGATTCGTGGTGTAATAGACTTCGCTGGTCTCATTCCTGGCTTCCAGCTGCTCACCCAGGACGATAAGTTTACGCTGCTCAAAAGTGGACTATTTGATGCGTTATTTGTGCGGCTAATCTGTATGTTCGACGCGCCACTCAATAGTATAATTTGTCTAAATGGCCAAGTCATGAAACGGGACTCTATCCAAAGTGGCGCCAACGCAAGGTTCCTTGTGGACTCTACTTTCAAGTTTGCCGAGCGCATGAACTCTATGAACCTAACAGATGCGGAAATCGGCCTCTTCTGCGCTATAGTGCTCATCACGCCAGACAGGCCGGGACTTCGCAACGTAGAACTTGTGGAAAGAATGCACGCGCGACTCAAGGCGTGTCTGCAAACGGTGGTCGCCCAGAACAGACCTGACCGACCAGGATTCCTAAGAGAATTAATGGACACCCTTCCTGACCTCCGCACTCTGAGCACACTACATACCGAGAAACTTGTGGTTTTCCGTACTGAACACAAAGAGTTACTACGGCAGCAGATGTGGACTGATGAAGAGGGTGTGATGTCATGGGGTGACTCCGGTGCTGACGAGTCGGCACGCAGTCCCATCGGCTCCGTGTCCAGCAGCGAGTCCGGCGAGGCCGGCGGCGACTGCGGCACGCCGCTGCTGGCCGCCACGCTGGCCGGCCGCCGGCGCCTCGACTCGCGCGGATCCGTAGACGAGGAAGCACTTGGCGTGGCACATCTCGCTCACAACGGGCTCACCGTAACGCCAGTCCGCCCGCCACCGCGCTACCGCAAACTGGATTCACCAACAGATTCTGGCATCGAGTCAGGAAATGAAAAGCACGAAAGAATAGTCGGCCCCGGATCCGGCTGCTCGAGCCCGAGATCCTCCCTAGAGGAGCACTCGGACGACAGGCGGCCACCTCCCTCAGCTGACGACATGCCTGTGCTCAAGCGCGTACTAGAAGCGCCACCGCTGTACCACACCACCTCGCTTATGGACGAGGCGTACAAACCGCACAAGAAGTTCCGTGCGATGCGCCGCGACACCGGCGAGGCCGAGGCCCGCGTGGTGCGGCCGGCGCCGTGCGCGCAGCCCGCGCAGCACCCGCACCCCGCCAGCCCCGCGCACCCCGCGCACTCGCCGCGCCCGCTGCGCGCCTCGCTGTCCTCCACGCACTCCGTGCTGGCCAAGAGCCTGATGGAGGGGCCGCGCATGACGCCCGAGCAGCTGAAGCGCACCGACATCATCCAGCAGTACATGCGGCGCGGCGAGGCGGGCGCGGACGGCTGCCCCATGCGCGCGGGGCTGCTGGCGTGCTACCGCGGCGCGTCGCCCGCGCCGGCGCCCGTCATGGCGCTGCAGGTGGACGTGTCGGACGCCGACGCGCCGCTGAACCTCTCCAAGAAGTCGCCGTCGCCGCCGCGCTCCTTCATGCCGCAGATGTTGGAGGCGTGAGATCGGCCCGCGGAGCCGATTGTCTCCGCCACCCCACCCCGACCTACTTTAAATTAAATAATCTAGTTAATAGTAATCGTTCGCAGATCGTTTTAATATATTATATGTGATAATTTGATTAGGACGCGTGAGTGCGTGGCCGGCGCCGGACGAGGAGAGCGCAATAGACTGAAAAATAATTTAAGACTATATAAGTGTAATTTATAAATGCAATGCAGCGCCGGTCGCGGTGTGTTTGTTGTGTGTATTGTATGTGCGTATGTGAGCGTGCTCAGTCATTTGTTTGTTAATATAATGACAGGTTGTCGAACTAAAATAAAAGAATCTTGTAAAAATTACTTATGTATTTTAATCCCAAATCCCTAAAAGAAGATTCCTAGACAGAGAAACCTAAACACATACACACCAGTGTCAAAAAAATATTGACAAACTCATGTAGGACTCTAACCACACCATGTGACATGGTCACAATCTCAGTGATATACAAACGCTTATTCATGAAGTAATTCTCAATAGCATCTCCTAAAGATTATAAAGCCTTGAAAATAAATGGAGTTTGAATAATTTCTTTGATTCAAATTTGGGCTGTTCTTTGGATAAAAGTAACGCTTACGATTAGGAATCTGAGAAGTAATAAAATTAAGCCCTGCTCCACAATTAGACTATGATACTACGAAATAGAATTCAAAGAATTTTTCACAGATATTATCTTATTTAAGTCTAAGATTGAGCGCAGTGAAGAAGAATAAACGAGGAACCTGACCATCGAGAACGAGTGAACCACCAGGCAAAGAGGATCACCAGTACTTACTATGCATATACAGATTCCTGCACGAATGATTTATATATGTAAGTAAACTAAGGCCTATACAGTATACATGTATCAATAATTGCATTACTTAAAATGGTCAAGATAATAAAGAGGAAGGCCACGGAGCGGTCGTCGACCCACCTCGGTTCACTTCCGGACGGCTCTACCGCTTCCACTTCTGAAGGTTGTGGTTGACCCTACCAAATCATTCCGCATATTTCAGGCTCACTAAATCACCATTAACATCGCGTAAATCTACTCATACATATTCAAGTAATTAATGGGTAGAAAAATATTCCACTTACACCATTCCGGTTCTTGGTCAGGTTAGTTCAGATGAGTCTGACTCTGATAGCACGGTCCGTCTATGATTTCCTTTTTACACGCGGAACTATAAAACGACCTAGATCATAGTTCCGCTTACCTAAAGTATTCAAGATCATATCTTAGTTTGAATGAACATAAAGAGTCGCATTACCTATTTCCTTTACACGATAGTGGGTGTCGTGAGCTTGGGGACGTTTACACATGTCTTAGGCCTTTTCTATTTTATTTATTATGTCCTTTTTAAGATTGCGTCGATCCTGATTGGTGGTGAAGAAATCTTGAGGACACTGAATTTTACGATCAGAAATGATGATTCCTTTTCTATATTACATATGGGAGCAGTGGGATAGAGCAAGCAACATCATGTAAACATAATATAGTTTTTAATTAAACTCACTCTAGTTTTCATGTTAGACACGTCATGACACCAGCTTATTTAGAAAGTAAACATAAAGGTGTTGATAAATACTGCATCAATACTGAATTCCTATAATTACAGACACGAGACATTCGATTTGAAATATAAGTTGTTGATAATTGTTTCTTCAAAATTCTTCAGGTCATAAGTAGAAACCTACAAATAACAATCAATCTTTGGCTAGACGAGCTACTTTCCTTAGTAGTGATAATGATTTGAATATGATAACAAAGAATCAATTTGCCTTTGCCTCTTTTAAGCGTAGGTAGATAAAGCTATTATTATCCACGTAATTCATATTATTATGTTGTGATAAAGCATGCAACAGTAAAAATAATTGAAATGATAACTGCGCAGTACCTAATACAAGATGGACGTCATCGGGTTGGTTCCCGACTTCCTCTTAGGCATGAGATGTGGCAGGATATTCACAATATTGGATGTTATTGACCGTTCGGTGGTCGCCGGGCGCATGACATTTGGCGCGGGTGCACGGCGCAGTGCGCGGCCGTGCACTTGACTCGGTAGGATGCAATGTCCGCCCGTGCCTCGCCACGCGTAACCCCGGCCTGCCTCACCCCAGCCGCCAGCCACCCGCCTCGCCTCGCCCAGCATCGCAGCCTCCACTTCAATCAACAGCTATCTATATAATCCTTTTACCGCCATCTTGTTCCTGGAAATTATTGCACCAGAAATTTCCATGCAGGCTTCTACCTGTTTTGATGAATCGATTTTGTAGCGATGGACCGTACAATAGATGAATTTATGTAGTTTGTCTGTCAGGGAAGGATATTATCAGAGTTTAGGTGAAGTTATTAGTTAGCACATGAAATGTATTTTTATCACACAATAATGTGTTGGAATTCCATTACTTCCTGTTGCTGTCGGTTCAGATGAAAATAATGAGTCCGTTTTTCAGGAAGATTTTAAAATACTTTTGATTCTTACTAACTATGTTATGGTTGCAATTGTAAGCACACAATGATTAGAGTACCTACTAATGGGTTTCAAATTAAAGAAGTAAAACTCAATAATTCAAATGACTTTTATTCAATTTACTTACATAATCCTTACCTAATAGATATCGGGTGTTATTATTGTTGTTAAGACAAGATTTAATTACATCGGTGACTAGCAGTTTTTAAGTGTGGTTCAGAATCACGTTATTCTTCCTGATTACAAACTTCGCCATCCTGAAGCGGCTGCATATCTTGCACAAAAATATATGTAGGTACCTAGGTGCTGGTTATCTTACTGCCTATAATCCTTGAAAATGTTGGCATTATGTCACTCTAACATTGAATGACACAAATAAACGAACTCGTTGTTCCTTTTACATTGTTATACAGTGTATTTGTTGTACTGTAAATAGTCAATGTCAGAGACCTTCAGGCGGTAGGAATACGGAAAACCCCGAATAAGGCTGCCCGCGACCTTGTGCCGCCGAGGTCGAGCCGTCGAGCCGTCGAGCCCGGGCTGGGCCTCGGTTCACGCGGAAACAGGACACTTACGTGTTTATTAACGTCCATAATATTAATATTGTCTAGACTTTTCGACACGCCGAGCAGCTAATAGCCAGTTCACAAAAACCATATTGTATGTAACTATGATAACCAGAATAAATACTTGCTAAAACATCTCGAACTAATACAGTCGGTGACTTCGAGTAAGTAGGATACTGATTGTCACTTGCTGTAGGATTATTATTTCCGCGCTCGTTACATGAGCCCTTGCAGTGATATGTAGGTAGGTATTAAATTTTGCACGAGGTGTAGAGCGTGGGCGGCCAGGAGATAGGGGCAGGGTGGAGCGTGGGCGCGCGGGTGTCATGCCACCCCCAGGGGGACGGGCGGGGCGCGCGGGGTTCGGGCGGTCGGCTCCAAGGTCGCAGAGTCACAGCCGGGCAAGGTCGGCGTGCCCGCGCGTGCCCGACCGCCCCGCGCCTCAGCCTTCACACCCGATAACACCCTAGATTTGCGTGGGACGTGACCTTTATCCACGTTCCGGAGAAATAATTGTATAAATACTTAATGCTTTTTTTTTCGGTTATGTACATATGTACGTAATACCTATGTCGTATGGGCTTACTTATTTTTCAAAGGTTGAGTGATAAGAAGTTACACAATAGTGCTATTCCTACCTACGTGCCACCAGCTACGTAACAGCCCGTAATGCGTAAATGTCAACTGTTGAACATGGCCTCCTCGTGCTGAGGGTGGCTAGTCTTGATAATCACGTTTGGCAGGCAGATGTTATAGCGTGCAGGGGCCGGGTGATGCTGCTGCTTGAACTCCTGGTAAACTCTGATGTAATGCATAAATCACCTCTCATGGTTCTACGGGAACAGAAAGAGATTGTGTAGTTTAATTTGCGACTAACAGGACACAACACAGCGAAAGTGATAATGTACCTAGAACTTTAGTCTTATATTGTTACTAGTTTTTGCCCGCGGCTTCGCCCGCGTGGATGTCGGAAAATATGCCACGGGAACGTACTACCAGGATTACATACCTAATAGCCGAGTAAAAGCTCATTGACTCCTAGCGCTGCGCCCATCCTGCTGCCATCAACCATATTATTTTGCTACGCGTAATTTTGATTGACTCCTAGCGCTGCCGCGCTGCGCCCATCTGCTGCCATCAACCATATTATTTTGGTACGTGTAATTTTGAATCTGGTATTCATTTAAATAATATAATGCATATTTTAATCTAAATTAAATGCCCAATTTAAATAACATATTTTATTGGATAAGGATTATTATAATACCGGTCAAAATTGCTTCGGAAATAACAATAGGGTCGAAGTTGACTAAAAATTTCTTGTTGTCCATCATATATAATATAGATTATTAAAAAATATTGGACACTTATGTTTTCCTTTTTTACGTAATCAAAAGATTACGGCAATACGTTGAGTTAAAATGTGGCATGACGTCACTGTCCGGTAGATTTTATACTGAATTGTGTTGTAGCAAGTCCCCACTCCCCAAGTTTAATGCGTTTTATCTAAATCATTTTTTATTAATATGATAAAGCAAAAAATACGTGTCCAATATTTTTTATTATCTGACTTACGAACTAAATAGTTTTTTTTTTACCCAGTCAACATCCCTATTAATTTTTTATCAAATTATGACAGATAAAAGTGGTTACTGTGGGTCATCCTTAGAAGATAGACATAATAATATGCTATGGCGGACTTTTTCGTTGAACTTTTTAAGATGTAAAATCCTGTAATCTCTTACGGTTTACGCGGCGCATGCGCATGATTTTTTACCGACATCTTCAACAATAATTGTCAAAATTCAGCCAATTTACACAAATATAATATTTAATTATACATTTAAACCTTTCTCATGAATCACTCCGTCCATTGGTGAAAACCGTTTGAAAATCCATTCAGTTTTTGAGTTTATCGCGAACAGACAGACAGACAGACGCGGCGGGGGACTTTATTTTATAATATATAAGGATCTTTCGACCAGATACTTTCGACAATCATCATAAGTACCGATCATCTTTCGACCAGAATCTCTATAATTTGCGAGAAACCACTCAATTTGGCTACTAGGTAAAGTTTATGAAGTGAAACAAGAATTTTCTAACAATGGTTCACCTGGGTTTCATCATAGCTCTCCTCGCGAGAACATAAGCTTTCATCCCATTTATAGAATCCGTGGGCGGCTGGAGACTGAGCGCAAAGGGCAAATGTCATAGAGATAGTTTTATAGTGAAAACTGTAATACCTTCCACGTGCCACCGGCAACCATATTGCATGCAAAATGGTGATGTTAACGTAATCTAAGGTGACTTATGGTGTATTTAACAAGGATCGTGATTTAGAAACAATAAATAAAATACAAGTGATTAAAAGATTTTTATGTATGTATGTAAAAGGATAAAAGGATAAATGGAAAACATTACCCTTTTTGCAGTAGAGGAAAATAACTGCTTAGTGTTTTAATGTAAATTCGTCGTAATTTATTGACCGTGTATTTCCTAATCAGTGTCGACAACATTGTCGTGTACCATCGCGTACTCATGTTTCTGGTCTGCTCTTCTTTTTCGGTAAGCACATATAATAGCTATTCTGCTGATCGGTTATATGGACTTGTATTTACTCATTTTATTTTCTGATTGTAATCATTATCCTCGCTGATATTATCTAAATAATTTGTATCAATTAAATACGATGGATCAAACCTTACGTTTTAAGCTTTGTGCAGATCAGCGCGACTTGTCGCGCGACGCGACACCTGTTATTGTTATACCGTGAAATTTTCTTAGAAATTGTATTGTTCGTGTCGTGTCGCGCGACAAGTCGCGCTGGTCTGCAAAAGCCTTTAATCTCTTTTATTTCGAGTTATTTTACTCTAGTTAAACCTAAGAACACATGTAAAAAAAAAACGCTAAGAATAATGCCGGAATAAAACTCTCGCAAGTTTAAATTTTATTTTGGTACAGGTAGTAGAGGCGTAAAGCCAATCCCTGTATATGAGTCAACACTGGGTGGTGCTGAATAGTACACAGACATTGTCCTGCACAATTATGAATAAAATCATACAAATCTGTTTCGAGCCAGCACCTTAGTTGATTGTTTTTTTACCGCACAGAGTTGGCCCTACAGATAAAAGGACAATCATGTTAGCTCTCAACACTTTTCTAAAGCTACGCGCTATACCGCAACATGATTGTCCCTTAAAGCAAGTAAGGCGTCTAGGAATAAATCTGTGCCGAATATGGAGTGAATTAGAGCGAGACAAGTATATTGCATCGTAGTTTACATTCGTTTGTTATTATTTCGGTCAGACGTTGAACTATGACATTGACCTATTGGCGCTTGTGGAATTAATTACTTCAAAACATTGTCACTCATAGAAACGGAGGACCAAGCTATCGCATTTGCTGTAGCAAAAATACGAGCTGCGCATTAAAAAATAAAAGTCCAGCCGACTGCCATTTCAAAGCGGAAGAATCGGAGTATTTCCAAGGATAATAATCGTATCCAGAGTGGACGTCCTACTAACGCTGAAAAAAAATAATGGACATTGTAATAATAAACGAAGCCATTGTTTATCTGAAAGTATTAAATTAAATAGACCTAATGCAAAAAAGCACTGAGAATTGATTACTGATTACTACTAACTACTTTATTTCCTTGGTAATTTTGTACGTTTAATTACCAAGTAAAATAGTTTACCGTCTGTTTTAAATATATATAAGAAATGAAATACAACCAACACGCGCCAAAACTCTTTAAATAATATCATCAGTAACCATGAGTCAATTCGTAAGAGCTGTGTCCATTAGAAAATTCATAATATCCTTAATAACGGGGACACATAATATTGTGACTCAACGCCTAGAGCGCTGGTTCATACACAGATATTGGCTTCACGCCGCCCGGAGTCGCATAAATTAAAATTACTGGAATACAAGGCATCCTTGAAATGAAATCGTTATGTATATAAATTATGTACAAAGATTATTCTTTATACATAATTTTTTTGCTAATAAACAAACATATTCTACGATTAGCATACGAAATTATAAAGTGGCTTTCAAATTATTAAGCCTGATTTTGGTAGGAAATGTGTGCAAAATTTCACAATATTGATCTGCCCTACAGAAATACCAAGATAATTATTCTTATTAAAAAAAAATTGCTTTAATAAATATACTTTAGAGTGAAACCTCGTATATACGAAAAAGGTAACTTTACAGGAGGAAGAAAACACTGCACCCTATAAAATTTTAGGTGACGAAAAGCAACAATCAGGAGGCTTCTCTAAGTGATATAACAATACAATATGTTAGACATAACAGGTGCCAAAAATTATGTACCGATACTCACAAAACACTAAAACTTACTTTTAAACATTTTATTAAGTTCATACTGTTCGTAGCACTGTTCTCCATTCGAAAATATTTCTTTGTACGGAGCCACGCGCGTAGCGTTAATTGTGCGTAGCACTTCGTAGGCGCGTAGACGCGTAGGCATTTGCCTACGCGTCGCGTTGCGTGGCTCCGTACAGGCGAGAGTGCCTTGTCGCCCGTACTTGCATTGCGCACGAAAAAGAGACAACTTTTCCACGATAAAATAATGCATACGTTAGAACAATCAATTATGAACCAGTATTTCCTGTTCTTAATAAACATTGGAAATGTTATACGAGGTAATCATTATTTTACCGGCTCGACCTATCTGTTAACCACAACAAAGAGAAAAATCTACTACCCTTGTTATGAAGAGAACGATTAAAACATCGTTGTGTACATCTATACAGGTACTTGTTTTTTTTATTTGCAATTTTTTTTACGTAAGTTTTCTAGATAGTAAAAGTTTATCAAACTTAATTAATAAAAAAACAAATGTGAATATTGATTTAAAGAGCAGACAGAAAGTTGGTGAAAAACTACTAAATCAATACTTGCGTCCTATCCTTACATGAGTAATGGAAAGTTTTCCATCCTGTGTTTCCCTTTCAAAAGAAATAGAGATATAGATAGCGTCATTCGACCGAGAGGTCGAAGTCTAGCTAGGCTAACACGATTGTCTGTCTTATTTTGAACCAAATCTACTAATATTGAGGTGACCTCGAATAAAATTATCGATCCTTTGTCTGAGTCCTTAAAAGCCTATCCGACCCCCGGTAGCCTTGATGTTTAGATAATTCAGGCGGGAATTTAGGTCGTATGGAGGCAATGAATTGGGGACAAACTGAAGGCAACGCCGAATGACATTTATGACTTACCATATGTATTAGTTTCATTAAATTACATATTTCACATTGACTTGTACATCATTCAGATACCGAATAGTACTTGTGGCACGTAAGATAAATAGATGCTTGAACAATTCAATGTACGACTGTGTGTGTGTATTTTATGTGTTTTTTTATGAATTTTTATGTTAGACAGTAGGTTTTTTTAAGAGAATTCCAACATAGATCTTATAGACGGAAATAAAGTTACAGGGAGGAGTGGCAACAGTTAAGTTAAAAAAATATCTATATAGGTAAAGTATAGTTAATAGAAAACGCGTAGGTACAAAGGCGGATCCAGGAATAATTTCCGTCTCCATTGAAGTTTACGAGTCAAAGTAAAATTCAAAAGATATTCCAGCATGAATTTCCCAACTCCATCCAAAGTGCGAAATGTAAACTGAGCCGCGAATTTGAAATTAAATCTATTCAAGAAGTTTCCCTGATTGTCCCAAGGTTGCGTAGCTAACACGGTGTCCTGGAAGGGCGGCGGGGGCGGGTGGGGGCGCGGGGGCGAGGAGGTGCCGGGGGTAAGGTCGCGACAAGGTCACCGCGGGGTCGCTCCGACCAGCATTGTCTGCAAACATAATATTGTAATAAAAACTGCCTACGCGACCCAAATGTTAGACATTACGCAATACCTAAGAGATCGCGTTCATATTGATTAAACATCGAGAATCAAACTATCTTCGTGTGGTTTCGAGTCAAAGTTTTATTCCCAAAACCAAATTGATCTATACAATATTGTTCCTACATGTCTCCTATATTTGCTGTCTCGGGTAGTTTTCAGTAGGTAGGTATGTAATGCGACACCATTTTTGGTATCCAGTATCCAGAAACCGTAATCTCTTTCAAACGCAGTACTTTGCCAGTTCTAGTTAGTGAATTAATTAGCTGTCTCACCTTTATCACATTGTAGTTGGGTAATTGCAGTCACCGTCACGTATCATTGTTACATAGCATAACATCAATCAAACAGCCTATTAATGTTCCCACTGCTGGGACGCAGGCCTCCTCTCTGCGAGAGGGAGTGGGCTGTAATCTACCACGCGGGCCCAGTGCGGGATGGTAGATGTCACATGTTTTCGAATTTTTGGTTCTAGGACATGCCGGTTTCCTCACGATGTTTTCCTTCACCGTTTTGAGAGCAGGGGTGATGAAATTATTTACACAAAGTAAAGTGCCTGCTTGGGTTCGAACCCACGACCTACAACTCGTAAGTCGGGGCCGTTACCACTGGGCCACCACTGCTCCTAACATAACATAATCAGCCTATAATGTTCCCACTGCTGGGACCTAGGCCACAATATTGTTAAAATATATAAAATGGCTACAATTAAAAAAAATATATATTTATTGTAACAATTTTTTCATTGCTACTAGAGGTATTTTATGTCGGATACATGACAGAGTAGCCCTTTGTAAGACGGCTAAAATGCCACGGTGTATATCAGTTTATTTAAAATGTATCTTTAGTAGTCATTGAATACATGAAGTGGACTGCTTTTGTAAGACGACTAAAATGCCACGGTGTGTATCAGTTTTTTTTAATGAATCTTTAGTAGCCATTGGAAACATGAAGTGGACTGCTTTTGTAAGACGACTAAAATGTCACGATGTTAAGTGCAGAAGCCTTAGATTGTTCAATCATCTTAGAGCGCTTCAAACGTTATTTAAAATCTTGTCAGTGACTCAAAGCAATATATTTGAAACATACCTGAATACAGAAACTCGACTTAATTTCTTTGGGTTACCAACTTAAAGTAAATGAAAGTGGTGTCATTGAAAGTTTTCCGTTAGGTCTATCCGGCTGGTAAGTTGAATGAAGGATATCTACTTTTAGAACGATGAAGAAAACGAAAATATAAGACGTTAGTGGACTTTTGCTGTGAACTGATCATAATCGTGTAAGTAGCGGTAAACCCGTAAAAAACAATATTATATTTTCCACGAAAAAAAAAAACAATCTATATTTTAATAATAAAAATCTTAAATTCATTTATCTGACTGACAACACACAGCCTAAACCGCTTGGTCTACAAGCATACATTTTTTCACAAGAATTTCTTAGAGCGAAAGTGAGCAATTTTTTTTTAAATTTCATCTCCGATTGGGGTTAAATCGGTAATATTTGTATTGAAGATTATCATTTTTGCCAATGGGAAATCCCATCGGGCAAACCGCTTGGTTTTATTAAATTCCCTATTCAATAGGAAATATGCATGTAATTTATTTTTTTGCACTAAATCAATAAAAGAAAATAAATATACCTTTTTTAGGTTTGAAAGGCATTAAAACTTAAATACAACTAATGCTTGTTATTAAAAAAAAATAGTGCATGAAACTCCAACAATTGTCAACTACCCGTTAAACGTCCGTTTCTGTCGTAACTTCCAGCATTGTCGAAGACCACCAAATAAACGCAACATAAAAGAATAGAATTGTAAAACACGTAAGGCATAAAAAAAACGGAACTTATTTCTTGACTCGTACACAATGTATATTTAAATAATGAATAAGTTTTGAATTACCTACGTGCATATTCCCTATTATGTAAAACCATTACGTACCAGCAACTCGGTTAAAATAATTTTCATTTAAAAATGCAAAACATGTGAAGGTGACACGGTATGCAAACGTATGTCGTTCGTGTCAATATACAATGTCAATTTTTGCTACTGCATCAATCTATGATGCGCTTACCTTCTACAAGGAAAGCACATTATATTGCGCTTTGTTTAATGTAATTTTTAAAATAACTAAATTATTAATATGGTTTCATGAGCCAAAATATTTCTTTGAGAAATATAATTTTGACAGAATCGAATTAAACATTCAGGCTTGAACAAACGTCGAATTCTAAGAAATCTGTATATAATATAAAATCCGAAAATCACAATATATTTCACTTGCCAATTTGCTACGAGAATGTCATCATCGTCATCATCTTGAATGGCCACCCACTGCTCAATAAGTGAGCAGACTTCATCGCGTTCATCCCATAATTATGTGATTTGCTTCCCTGGTTTATACGTCTACGTCTCATCCAGATCTTACTTGCGGTTGATCGGTTCATCGGTACGATTATGTAAGCCTGTAAATTTGTATTTTATACAAAAGTGCATAATATCATTAGACACATAACAATGACGTCTCGTTTACGCAATCAATTTGGTCATTGATGCAACACGCGTTCGTTTTCTACGTAGGTACGTTATCAAAGCGAGACTCATTTTCTACACAGGTGATTTGGCACGAGGCAGATTGAATAGATTGGGTCGGTGGGTGACGTCATTACTAATTTTAAACCTTTGTTAGAACTTTCGTGGTTCTGAGACCAATAAGGGCGATGTTGTCCGAGTTTGGTGCCCAAATTAAATAAAACTAGTGGAATTATTTCGAAGCTTTACTGAAACGAATAGAAAAGGGAAAAAACTTCAAAACGTACTTCATGAAAAGTGTTTAATTAATTGGTTTATTTTGTTAGACTATATTTTGAAAATAAATAAATATACTACTACTATTAATGAATATTGTATAACCACATACATTATAGTACTTTTATACTGATAAATAAAGCAATTCGTCTAATGAATATTTTGGAATGGTTAGGGAATAATTTTGCACGAATTGCTTTATTTATCAGTATAAAAGTACTGTAATTTATGTGATTAAATACAATATTCATTAGTAGTAGTAGTATATTTATTTATTTTTTAAATATAGTCTAACAAAAATAAACAATTTACTACCCATCATTATGGGTAAAATTTCTTACGTCGCAATCTTTACGTAATGTCAAAGACTTGTTTTGATACTTACGTTGTCGGTTGCTAGGCAATGGATCTTACGGTCACGTCCTGACGCGAGTTTAACATTTTTTACCCATCCCAAAAAAACTGCACAACGCCGCTAAAGAAGTTTTCACTTCAAAAAATGGGCCTGTGAGTTGGCAACAATAAATAGAATATAATACAATACAATGGGTATACGTATAAAGTAATGTGGAGCATCTATATTTAGAGAGTCATCCACGTTGATGTCACAGTGTTGTGAACACATGTCAAACGGATGATTTATGGTTTGTTTGTAAACATTCACTGTCGCATGAACTTACAAAGGAGCTGCACATTACTGGCTCTGTTTCAGGTATAGGAGAGACGAGCGAACGAAAGCTGAGATGGAAACCATTTAACAAATAGTTTAGAGTGTGCAGATTGTTGTGAGTTTACACGCGACCACAAAATGACGAAGAAATGTTTGCAGCGTCTGGAAAGTAAAACTTGGATGATAAAATCAAACGCACAATGATGACTTGGTTCTATTTCAATGTATATCCCACAGCTAATATACGTACGCCATATATATGACAAAATTTATGTATAAGCTAGTTTTAAACTAGTGTATTTACATCGTTAATACTGTCTTTCCTACTTATGTGTATTATTCAACTTTAGTCACATTTACATAAATGTAAGGAGTAATAATTAATCACCCAATTTCCCGAAGTATACTTACCTTGTTTAGGTATAGAAATATATCATATTATAAAGTTCTTTGTGTCTAAAGTAGTACCTAATATTAAATCGGTTGAGTAGGCATGTAGGCCTGTTGGGCGGGGTGACCTTGTAAGGGCGTATTAGCGAGGATGTAGGTCAGTGAGACCCATCGCCCTTGACCTAGGGCGGGTGCCCTTCACGGCGTCCTCTGCGACGCTCTGCCAAATATCGTGAGACAAGGGCATTTCAAGCCTAGTTTACAATGTATTTTTGTATAATAAAACTGTGTTGGTGTAAACAATGCCTACGTAATTTTATTGTGGTATGGTAAAACCCGGAAAATCGCGTTTTGTTCCCTACTTGGTCCTTGATGTCATACATCTGGTATTCCCAAAAATATCAATTACATAATATAATTATTGAAGTAGTGGTTTATTAGTTTAATATTATTATAAAAACATTATTAATATAGGCACACATAATGAACACATGAAAATAAGTATTAACGAAGTATGTATGATAAAGAAAATTCCGCGGATGTCGTATTACGAATGAATTTTGATCATATTGAGTGTTCGACCACATTTTCTGCCCCTGACTGTTTTCATTAGACTCAAGATTTTATCATTTCGGTGTAAAATCGCCTCCGCCATACTGATACTGAGAAGAGTTATCATAGTATGTGTAATGCCAGCAGGGCTTACTGAAAACCATTTTGTTATAGACTAGCGACTCGCCCCTGCTTCGCACGATTTTTACGACTTGACAAAACAACGAGATTTCTTAATAAATAAATAGTAAATAAATTGTTACTATATAGTATATAGTAATAAGTAAATTGTTTTATACACAAAAAGCTTGCAGAATAAATTTACAATGATTGTGAAAACCATATCAAAATCCGTTTAGGAGTTTAGAAGAACAACTCAGTTACACAGACAGACACGAGACCCACTTCAATTTATAATATGGATAGATACAGATGAAAGTATCCCATGAATTTTATACCGGCAACCAGCATGTTTTCTTCGTAGTATTTTTCAGACTTGTCAAACCGGAAAATGCTACGTGGGAATCCGTCAACGTATCTGCACGTAGGAAAACCAGTTCACGTTGTTCTGTGGTATAAGCAAAAAAATATAAGCATGTTATGACCGTCTGTCTTTAAATTTTTCCTTCATATGGAATATTTAATTAGACCTTCACAGACTGTCGTTCAAATACCCTCGGATTAGTATACAGCTATATTTACATTGTGTCCTGATTGCTACCGATGTCCTCTGCGAAGAAATTATATAGAAAGGTAGTTTCCAGTACCTATGTCAATTTATTTGTCTATGTCGATCACCTCCATCGACAAATCGTTATATTTTTTATTAAATTAATAGTTTTTTTTTTGTCTACTATACCTAAGCTTTTATACAACCGGGTCCGTTAGTACAGAAATTCATGTAATTTATAGTAAAAGTAGAGAGTAGAGTAGAGTAGTAGTAGTTTTTGGGGTTCCATACCACAAAAAGAAAAAACGGAACCCTTACAGGATCACTGCGTTGTCCGTCTATACGTCTGCTTGTCAGTCTGTCAAGACCCCTTTTTCAGGAGGTGTCAAATTGAAATTAATATTAAATATGTAAATCTACGGTCCCTATTATAGTAGCTCTAAAAAATCAACCTTCTAAATCAACACAATAAAAATAGGACATATTTTGATACTCGCAAATAAATCAAAACGTATAGGGTATTTACCGTTGACCTAGAACCATGAAATTTGGCAAGAAGCAATGTCTCACACACAGCACAAATAAAGAAAAAAGACCCAAAAACGTTAATTTGCAGATTAATCACATTAAAAGGTATTGGCGATTACAAACTCACATATATGCAGTTGGAGAATTGACCGTAACGTATATCGATGTATGGAAGGACATGTACTTCAACTAAAATGTTAAGTTTGTTTTTAGGATAAATTCATCCCCAGTCCCCACTACGGAACCCTTCATTGTGCGTGGTACCACACGCACTTAGCCGGTTTTTAAATCAAAAACACTCATTTTTGAGCGCTGCACATTGTATAGGCATCTATAAATCAATGCAAAGCTTGTAGAACTGCGCCGATTGTCAAAGAATAACATCCAGAAAATAGCGAGGTGACTTTACCATGACCTTGCACAAAGCTATATTTATCGGAATCAATGTTGCATAGAGCGCTAAGGAAAATCGTATTTTCGCGAATTATTCCGGGAAGTGCTGATAGAGGCGAGTAACGGGTTGGCTGTTGTTATTCACATATTACCGCACTCACACCAGCTTAGGCTTATATATCTAGTTCGCGTAGCGTATACGAGGAGCGTGAGCCTGTGTGCGTCTGTGACATTGAACTTCACACTTCACGCGGCGGCGCACGAGTTGCGTAACCGCGCCACACCGCAACTTTGAGCGACGAGTTCACATCTACCGACGCGAATCAACCAATATACTTTATATTTTCTAGATAGATTTGAGTGTTACGCAATTATTATACATACGCGCACCCTACGCGCTTTCACACAAGGTTAAATCAATACTAAAAATATATTATGTAGATACGATTTTATCAGACACGCCATGCGCTACATGCGTATCTTAATCAAAATATTTTATCGCAGGAAAAGTGAAATTCATCGGAAAATTTTGCACTTTCCTATATTGCAATTTACTGAGAAAGTATTGAAACAATCCTTTTAATTAAATTTGCAATGGAGCGTTAGGTACCTAAAGAACATTTTCGACACACATTTCAAATCAGCCAAAGGCATTCTTGATCAAAAACCGCACATTTTATAGTAAAAGTAGTGGGATGATGTAATAAAATTAAACTTGTTGACAAGTAGCAACAGCACGTGGCGGGGTTTCGACAATGACATTGACATTGGCCGCCGTCAGGGCTCCGGCGAGTGGTCGCGACCGCGCGCGCCCGCAGCCAGGGAAATAAAACATGTATGTATAATATATGTAGCATATAAACGGACTTTTAAATAGGCTGGTTGGAAATAAAGCATAATAATTTAACATATTTTTATTTATACAAGAAAATTATGTTTGATCCTTTCTACGAATAATGTACGCAAAAATAATGCATAAAATCACTACGGAACGGTTTTCCAGATGTCTTATGTGTGATCCTCATTATACTTGACATCATCCACGTATGTGCCGGTTTCTTGTTCATGACAATGACTAATCCATATTCTGATAATCTAAACTAAAAAATCATACACAATGATAAATCACACATTACAATATTTTCCTGCTACAGGAAGAAAACTTGTGCCTTGTGACGTGTCACTTATAACAATCGTTAATTGGATCTCATTGATGTCCGTGTTGTCCTTGAGTGTATACTAATTTGCAAGTGGACGCTTCCGCGACGTGTCGCGAGGTCACCCTTCTGTATTGTATTAATAATATTTATTACTGGTCTGCACGTGGTGCAGCATCTCGATGTTTCCGTGATTGACAATAAACAGTTTTATCAAAAACATAGATAAAAATTTTAGTTCATTATCACTTATCGTTATATCTATCCACGACTCAAAAATGCGAGCAAATAATTTTCACAAAGATGTCAAGGTGGGGACGACATTGACTATTAAAAATATTAGTGTCAAGAGCAAGTTCATTAATCAATATTAGTTAATTGAAGCAGACTGTTTATCTAGGCACTTTTTTACCTAAAGGCGTTAAACAGACATTACGAAAATGTCAAAAGTAACAAATGTAGTTAAAGACCGAAGAGTCGACCGGGTGGCCTCCGCAATCCGCAAATAATAGTCAATAAAGTGGCAAGTCCGGGTGACGCAGATGGTCGAGCGGCGGCGAGGCGGCGCGGGCGCGGGCGCTCGCTCGTCTATCTGACTGTACAAATAGCAGCGACCTTGAGATTCGGCGCGCGCGACAAGGTCACCGCGCAAATCGTTATCAGCGTGACGTTAGCGTGTGACCTCCACGGAGGTGCCCGCGAGATAACGCGGCCAGATACCGGTAGCGACCGATAGTGGCGAGTCGCGGGCGCACTCGCCGCGCCGCACCATCCTACGGCACGCTACTTCCGCATACGCACGCCTCTACTACGACACCATGCCATCATACACTAGGCTTACTGATGGTTACTGCAAACTGCCACATGATATAAGTAGAAGCTACGTTAACAAATCACAAAATGTAGCGATGGTCTCGCGGATTTGCTATAGATTCTAATGAAAATTTGCAAATTTACAGGCATAAACCTAATTAATGACATGACAATGAGTCTATTGACTCTTGTAATATTAATAGAATGGGTAATGCTTTGCACGAGCCACGTGGTTTACTTTGTATGTAGATAAAATGATCGGTGGAGATACCTATCTACTAGATTCCTAGCAGTAATTCCGATACTCTAATAAAATTAACACCTTTTTATTTTGAAAGTCGTTTGTTCATCAATCGATATGTTTACCTACAATAATATTTAATATGATTGTTTCAGAGTAATTTAACATGGGGTTATCAGCGCACGGAACTGCAGCCATCATTGAGAAAATGGTAGCGATAGTTCCATCGACAAAAGGTTTTTTTTTTTTTAGCTTTCGTTTTATGTTGGTTTGGAATAAAGCCAAAACAGCGTCGGTCGATCAGAATCACTTTCTACGCGCTTATCGTTGCCGTCCGCAAAATATAGTAGCGACCTTGGGTGTTCATGGTCGTGCAAAAATATCAACTTGACATTCTAACGATTTCCCGATCATTGAGTTGCTAACCAGGAAGCAGCGGTTAACATTAACCACGCCTCACGTCCCGAGGTCAAGCGCTAATTTTATGTTCGTTTATACTATACATGCTTATATGTATATTTTAAGTACCTGTATACTTTGTAAACACCATATTTGCCAGACTTATAAATAGACTACAAAATGAAATAAACAATAACATAATAATATTTGTTATACCATTGGCTCGACTTCGCAAACAACCCAAAAATCCTTGGAAAATAAATGGTAACTAAACTAGGTACCTACATAATATCGAAAGTACCTATACTGAATTAGTCAGCATTCAAAAATTCTTCACTTATTTGTAGGCTGGTTTAGTTTGAAACGGGCGTTTACAGTCAACTTATTTTAATCCAAATACAAAAAAATACAAATTTCCATGGCGCGAGAAAGTAAGTGCAGTGTGGCAGTAACGTTTATTTGATAACAAAACTAAACAGCGTGCCCACTTCATGCTCGAACACGTGCTTTTGTACTAAAAGTAAAAAAATATGTACTGCACTTACATGTGCCAACATGAGACGAAGAAATTCAACATTATGCAGAATTATTTATTCTTCAATGACATTGATATTTAGCTATGTATTTGTTCTAATCCCACTATATATTAAACAATCTCATTAACATTCCTTCTGCCGTTTGATGTTAACAAGCCACAAGCCCACAGATTACTGTTGCTAATTAATTGTGAAATCTATTTTCTAAAACACATTACCAACATTTCTTTCTAGTAGGTTTCGTCTTGTATCATAAATAAACTAGAGTGTGTTTGGGTGAGTTGAACATGACCTGAATCCAAATACGGGCACGCGAGAGAAATCTTTCTTAGGCTACGAGCAGCCAGAAACGGCGAGTCTCACGCTGTGGGCGAACTGATATGAAGAGAAAGGACCTCTTCCTTTTTAATATGTATGACCTGATTTCCATGAACACTGACTTCTTAAAAGCTTTTAAGGTAAATAGTGTCATTAAAATAAAACTATTGTTACATGTAAGTAAATAAGGCATAGCGTCATCTTAAAATTGTTCTCATCATCATCTTCTCGGCTACGTAATTCTCTATAAGGCCAAGTCGATAAGGTGTATAACAAAACGACTTAACCAAAAGATGTATTCTAATTTTAAAATCCTTGTAACGATTCCTTGTTTAGTGTTAACATGAAGCGATTTACTGAAAAAAGGTTAATTTGGCGTAAAGTAGCAATAAACAGCAGAGAGTCAGGAAACTGGTTTATAGTTACCATCTTTGTTGGCCACTAGGACAGAAAGTACATGTGGTCGTATTATAAGTGATATCGCCTCAATTTCTCTGAGTGCGGCGCGTGGCAGGGCGCGGCAAGTCCGCGTGCGCCCGCGCCGGTCGTGGAGACACCGCCGTACAATGGGCGGAGAAAACGGATGGATGCTGTCATCGTACTCTCGCGGCTTGACTTATGACTTACAAAATCTACATACAATCATCAGCGATGTGGAGCAGGCCAGTGGGCCGCGCGGCCACGCACCGCTGCTTGCGCCTTTAGCTCTCGTGAAGTGTCGCTTCATTAAAATTAGTTTCCATAGAGGTCTGAAAACTATAAACTTTTATGGGAACAAAGCATGTCTTTACATATTCACTGAATTCTGATTGCATTAAATCTTTAATTAAAAACACAATTAATATTTGCAATTTATATACCTATGCAATTTATATATTTATGCATTATAATATCGCAATTAAATTGGAAGAAATCTGGCTAGAATGTATGTACTTCCCAACCTACAACATTACTGGTGTTTGGTGTATTAGTATGCCATGGAAAATATTTTAAATAAAATATGTAAGTATCTGTCTAGTCAATCTCGAACAATATTCGTCATATTTTCACGTCTCGAAAATGTTTTCTCTACTAGGGATGTAACGCGTATTCGCCAAGAAGCAGGCCTGGAAAGCCGTCCGTGTGGCCTCATTAGAATAGTCGGCAAATAATCGGTTGAATGAAACGACTGCGTCCATCGATGACCCACTTTAAAATAAGTTTTTCAAAGGTACTGTATATTTTATTTTGTGTATAATGTTAAATGTGTCAAATGTACGGACATTAGTTGTAGACGTGTGATTTTTCATCTCCTTTAATATTAGAATATGCTCCGCTAAAGCCCAAAAACCTTAACAGTGGTTATCCGAATTTGCCTGTTTTTACCCGACTACGGCAAAGCCAAAAGGAAGGGTTATTAAATAGTCTTAGTGTATTTAGGTCCTGAAAAAAAATGTATCATATGTTAGAGATACAACCTTGTTTTAGGGAAATTAACGGTTCAAAACACGATAAATTGTAATTTGCTCGAAGAAAAAAGTCCAAAACAGGGTCGATTTAAAAACCATTTTTTGTTCATTTATTAATACCTACAACTGACAGTACAAAATAATTTGAAAATTGCTTTACCACTCATATTTTATATTGAATTTAACGGTTGGATTTTTGAGCTATTTTGTTTTTTTATATAAACACAAAAGTAAATCGGGCTAAATGAGGTCACACTCAGTCCATATTGCACAGTCCACTGCATATTCGCTCAACACCCTCGTTGCTCAAAAAAATTCAAATAAAAGAACATAATTATTATTATCAGAGATGGATTTACGACAGATCTGGCAGGTGGCGCTGTTCTGGCAGGTCAACGTCTGCCAGGTCCTCTAATACTCGTATTGTATAAATTAATAATAATATTAGATATGTTGACGTTTAATTGTCATCTTTCAATAGTGACACACATTTCAAATTATTATCGATAAACTTATAGTCAAGTGCGAGTCGAATATGTATTTTTAAAACACGTTATTATTTTCTAAGTTTAGATAAAAAAAAATTACCCACAACGGGGAAGCTCTTGGCCTGCATCTCACCTGATGGTAAGTGATGTATTTCTCGAATAGTGAAGCAAGCAGGGGTTTACATGTGGGAAGATTTTTTCTCGAATCCGTGATTTTATCGTATTGTCTGTGTATGAACAACTTTCAGTTTTTAATACTACAGTCACTGTCACTACTGTATACGATAAAATATCGTATCCGATATAGGTACTTGAAAATTAACACCGTGTGAACCGAGATGTTGCGGATATTCGCATAGACTGCATCCGAAATTGCGGAACTTCCGCATTTATTTACACCTCCGCATCCATCAATAAGGAGCTCATGCGGATGCAGATGTGGGTGGAAAAGGGTAAATAGTTAAATACTTATAAGTAAAATCATAAAATACAAAATGGAACAACGAACAAATATAATAATAATTTAAATTATCAATATAGGTCTAAATCGGCATATTTTCACGAAATATTCTTATATTTATAGAACACATATAATTTCGAGAAATATTGATTTTTAAATGACTATAATTTAGTAATTATTTTATTGTAATTGCCGCGAATTGAATTACATTCATCATACAATGAATCAGCGCAGCAATTTGCAAAAAACGTAAGAACATTTTGACTTTCCCCTTGCCGCCTTGACAAATGCATTAAAAAAACTTGAGATCCGCATCCGCAGTAAAAAATCAGCATCCGCAACATCCCTGGTGTGAAAGTTGAGTTGAGCTCCACGATTACTGACAAATGCTTGCACTGACTGGACAGGTCCACGCAAATCTGTGTGGTTTAATTTCAGACACTAATCTACATGGTCTTCACATGATCTGACCAAGATTTATGTCTGGACTTTAAAAGAGACTGTGACTTCCGAGTTTGTTTCGGCCTTTCTTCTCAAAGTAGTTGGATAGGAAACGCCGACCTCATCTAACTTATTTTTTTATTTGACATGTCAAAGTGATTCCGATATCCTATTTATATAATAAACAATTTCATTTCATTTCGTACCCTGGTTATGCGGAAACGGTAAAACTCTGTGCCGATGTTTTTTGATGTTTACTTACCTACTTTCTTTTTTGACAAATAGTCCAGAATACACACCCTGGATTATTCTTATTTTTGCTACTACTTTGTGCGATGACATGTTTCCACGTTTTCGTTTTCTTTCACGGTGCGCTGTACTAATCAAGAAAGCCAATTCACGTATTAAGAAACGTTCAAAATCTAGCTGCAATCTCATCTCAGCAACAAACAATGTCGAAAACGCTGGGTCTGTAGGTAAATTGGAGGTAAGTAATTTTGGGTGTTTTCTCGTGGACCTACTTTTTGTCCTACCAGTAGGTCCACGAGGTTAAATTATTTCTGTTGGTCCTACTGAAGTGTTGAAACCAACATTGAGACTGAGTTTAGAATGTGAATGTTCTTAATAACTTTTTACAAAATAAAACAACTGACTTCCAGAAAAAAAACATAAACCCAGTGAAAAATTATTTTAATTTCGGAAGTTGGTGTCTTTGGTTTTGACTTTTCGTTTTTTACTACCGAATTCCGAATAAAGTTATTTTTCACTTTGTAGTGTTTTTTATCATGATTTCATTTTTCACTTTTTAGTTAATATCATAATCAGCATATTCCCACTGCTGGGACACAGTCCACCTCTCTGTGAGAGGGAGTGGGCCGTAATCGACCACGCGGGCACAGTGTGAGTTGGTAAATGTCACATGTCTTCGAATTTTTGGTTCTAAGACATGCCGGTTTCCTCACGATGTTTTCATTCACCGTTTTGAGAGCAGTGGTGATGAAATTATTTACACAAAGTAAAGCGCTTGCTTAGGTTCGAACTCACGACCTATAACTTGTAAGTCGGAGCCGTTACCACTGGGCCACCACTGCTCTTTTAGTTAATAAGAGTGACAGAAAGTTATTATAACATCATCAACATAGGCTAACTGGGAAAAATACGAAAAAAAAATTTCATAAAAATATGGGACCACCGGAAGGACGCTTGCGCGGTGGTCCCATATTTTTATTTAACTTTTTTTTTTTTTATACGTATTGAAACTAACTCCCAAGCTACCCAAAGCTTCGAATCAATACGTATTTTTCGTATTTTTACCAAATAAAAAAAGAAACTTCAAGATCGGTCTAAAATTGACGAAAATATCGATGCACATACATAAAAAACAAAAAAAAACATCCAGATGAACATAGAAGCTCTTCCCTTTTGGTTAAAAATACGGAAATTGCCCCTCTGATGTACTTGGGTCTAGATCATATTTGTTATTTATATGTATGACCAATAAATGCAAGAGCAGGCAGCTAATTCTGAAAAATGGTCATATTTTTGTTTTCTTTTGGTTAGATTTAATACGCCTTTAGCTTATAGTTGTATAGAATAATATCACGACCTTATTTCTTCAAGTCGTGTATCAAAACTACAGTTTGTAGCTTTTCAGCGCAAGATGAAACTCAGTGAGGTGTTTTTTCGCGGTCGGCGACCCGCATTTCACGCTCGTACTCAACACTTGAATCTTTCCAATTTATTGCCTTACTTTGCTCAACGCCTTTTTATATTCGTTCTCTACAGCAGATGACAAATTGAATACACAAGCAACCGGGCGCAACGACCGTATTTACGCCAGATTTTACAAAATTAGAAACTTAAAATTACATTTTAAAACAGAACGATTAAGAACTCGGGATTATATTTCAGCAGACAATTTATTTGCCGCCTAAGCAAATAAATTAAAACATTTTCCTGAAAGTGTAAGCCCTGTCGTCTTTCACGTTGACACGCTGTTAGAAAACAAAAGTATTTTGTTTGAGGAAAATGATGCACATTTTATTTGTCTACAGTTTGTTTTCGTCTGTAGATACAATGAGAAACGACTTATTTAAGAAAGCCAAAACGATTTGCTTCAAATAAAGCGGAGGTTTTTGTTTGTACCTATAACTTTATAAACGGTGTTCGGTCAGTGCAGGTCACATATACAATGTTTTCGCTAATTCAGTACATTACAGAGGGCAAAGACACATAGTTTGTATAAACGAAGCGTGTTGATTGCGACGCAGAAATGGTTATCGCTCAGACACGTGGCGAACTGCGTGCGACCGCCATGTCGCCGCAACGTGATTGTTGCAATCATGAGATCCACTCGAAAAATAGGTATTATATATAATAAAAAATATCAATTCTACAAAAAAACATAAATCTGGATCAAAATATTTTTATTGATTATTATTTTTTAATTTTATCTTTGTAAGTTATCTAACAAATGTCACGCTACGGAATATTCTGGCGGCTCTAACCTTTTATATACTAAGGTATCTACAAGAGAAATAAATAAAGAGAAAAATAAATATTACAATGCAAATCTAAAGTAAACTCATTGATATTGATCGAATGACAATAGAATTCGTGTGACGTGTGTCCCACCACTATTTTTATTTTCACTCGCATTGTATATTATCTATTTTAAGAAAATTGTTTCCCATCGTACAACAATACAGTCTGTAACAATTTAACAGTTGCAAATTAGAACATATTTTTCTTGTTTTTTTTTAAGTAGTGGGCTTGTCATTTTTGGGTATATTTGTATTTTTTTGTTGTAGATGTTTGAAACCCTTTCTATAATTAAATAAAAATTTAATAATCACTGTTCTTGCTGTTTTCAGAATGAGAAGTTCCCCATGGGAAAAGAAGCAGCCTAATAATGACAGTTCATTCAAAATACGTTTAGGTACGTTTTGAATATGATTTAACAAGAAGAATATATGTATATCCAATATTTTGTAACGTTTTAACTCTCACTCATCGTTAGCGCAAACTTTTCCCAGGTTCACACGGACCGACAATCGTTCATAAAATACAAGCTTCATACAACCGGAAGGCATATAATAATGACGCATCTGTTTTCGAATAAGTATAGTTTGCATAATAGGTACCTACACGTCATAACGAAGATTAAAATAATTAACGAAGTCACTACTCGTCGCCGAGACCTCCGAAATTGCATCCGTATTGCTCGTCGGACTGCTAAATAGATTAACGCGTGGGTTACAGTTTTCTGCTATTTTACTTAGCTACACATACAACTGAAACCAGGCGGTTATTCTGTGAAATTTGTGCACAGATAAGTTGTCACGACGTTACTAACGTGACGTGATAATGTTATCAGTCTGGCTTACAGTGTCCGTGAAAGATGAGGAATTAGACAAAAAAACATTCGATGATATTGACTATAATGCCAATTGTTGACCTTCACACGTGTGTCAAGTACAACGCAATTGTAATGATTAAATAGTAAAGGTTTATGATAAATTCTAAATAAATTATGTAAGTACTTAATTCGATTAAAAGTAATTTAAATGAGTTTATGTAAGTATAACAAATATTTAACTAGAACAAAAAAACTTACAAGTAACATAAATAATGTTTTAAAACATTCAAGATACAATGAGATTCATGATACCTACGTTGTGATAAAATATCAATTATTATTATATTTCCGTAATTTTAAAACAAACAGGCTATTATCTGACGATACGTAGGTATTTGATCTTAATTTTGGCACTGTAAAGTTTTACATAGGTATTTTTCAACAAGGTTATTAATTTTTTCAAGGCGCACTTTTTTAGAAACGTTCGTTTTTTGCAGCGAGTGGGAGTCTGTTTACAGCTGCGATCCACTCGTGATTTACAACTGAACATACGCAGCTAATAACATTCTATGTAATAGAACACAAGGTCTTGACGTATTTTGGTGGAAATGTAACGTACATTAACAACTAATTAACTAATGCGATAACTCTTATTCATATCGGAAAAAAATATATGTTGTAATATAACTTTATTACATACTAGCTTCTACCCGCGAGTTCGTTCGCGTGGCAGTCGTAAGACATTATAAATACACCCTTTATTAGATATAACGATTTAGCAATTGGATAACAATGCAAATAGTCATAGGTTATAATTATGTATTATTGGTAGAGAGAGAGATTTAGAGAGTATTTAGGCAGTGATTGATAAGTCTATACTTATAGATAGTCAAATAGCCTTTGTAAAACAATAGAATTCCTTATTGGAACGCAATTTTTGATTTTTGAACTGTAAAATATGGTGGTAAGAATCCTTTGCCTTATAAAAGCTATAACAGTCAAATTTTTATAAAACTTCCTTTTTTTTGTGTGTGGAATCATCAAGTAACTTTCCCGCTCTGGGCGGAGCGGGAGGGCGTGCAGACTCTTACTGACTAAAACCCACCCGTGTTCCTTCAGTTGCCTGTACGTTGCCAGGGGCCACGGTAACCTTTAAGGACTTTCCCGTAACCCCGGCAGGCATCGCCCTAGCGGACCCCGCCAGTTCTTATAGTTCGGCAGCCAAAATATGCAGAGAGTACTGGTGACGTGGGAGCAAGCGACGTACAGTTCACTTGTCCGTGAGAGAAGTAGCTTGTCCCGAGAACACCCGCAGCCTTCAGTATAGCAATTTCCCATTGCTTGCGAGGTTTTTAATATTTTGCAAATAAATGAACGTCTGCGTTCTTGCATCACCATCATTTACTTGCCCTTATACCAATTTCTTTGTGGTCGGCGCAACATATCGTTTTCTTCCAATATCTAATGGCACAACACTAATACATTATACTAACTCATTCTTACAGAATAACCCTTAACTTCATGTTTATCTATCTACGTTCTACGAACTATCATGTAATTTTTGAAATATAAAAAAGAAATACGAGTAACAACGTAAAAAGAAAAACGGTCCAGTTCGAGTACGACTCACACACGAAGGGTTCTGCAGCACCGTACAATATTGAACAATATTGTCTAAAATGGCCGAAAAAATACTTTACTTGCGAAATAAAATTAATTTAAAAATTCCCAGATTCCCAGGTAAAACAAAGTGTTATTGGGTTTTTCCATCAGGAATTTCTCAGTATCGGTTAGAAGACAGGATTTGTGCCCGGTTGATGGCAATAGGCTCGCCCCCTATTACATGGGACTCAAACATAGCTGGCGAAATGTGGATGTACTATAGGTACACCTCTGCTTAACCCTTCGGAAACCCTAAAAATAATCACAAAATATACCAATAGTTGGGAATAGAACTTACAACCACAGGTTTGCAAGGCAATCGTCAAACCGCTTGGTTATTTGCTTTGTCGAAAGTTAGCTTAAAATAGCCGTTCTTATTTTTGTGTAGATACCATAGCAAATAGCATGATAGTTTATAGCCTACAGACTGACCGGATTTATAGAGAATATCTATGCAAATTTTGAATAGAATCTATCTAGTAGTATTTGCGTGAACATTGTATAGACAAACAGACAAATTTTTTTAAACTATATTTTCTGCATAAGAATCGTTCCCAGATCGCATAAAAATTACTTTGAAAAAAAAACGATGTCCAGTTTTCAGAGTTTATTTTAATTTTACCTACGTCTTTCAGTTAACGGAATCGCGACCTTCGATTCAATGTACACGTAGCTAATTGCTTGTTAAATATATCAGTTGTTGAAAACAAATGCCGCTCGATATTGCGATAAACGTCACAATGTTCGTAGATTTATTTAGAAAGGTCTCACGAAGGTTTAGTCAGTGTCACATGAAGGTCTTAAAGTGGCATTCGTTTTGTACTACTTAACACTGTCATTTATCATAATATAAAACCCTGATGATAGCATTAATCAAAAATAATTGTTCCTTCACTTGTATCCTAAAACATCAGCTCTATATTACGTCAAAATTAATTAAATTGGATTGTAAAAATTGCTACCACCCAGGATCAAGTATCTTTTAACATCGAAAAATAACTCATAAAAAGTATTTAATAGGATATTTCCTAAAAATGAAATCTTGATTTCATAGTTTAACTGCGCAATGTGCTCATTCAACAAAAGTCGTAAGTCAGAGCTAGAACGTATAGACATAACATAATTCTACTCTACACGTCACACATTGTTACGTTAACACGCTATTATTCCTCGAACGATTGTTGAATCTGTACTGCCCATAATCAATTCAATTAGCTTCGGATGTCTTAATTAAACCAGCGCTCCAGTCCGTGCAAATTCACAGATTAAGGTTGACATTCACTCGTTTGTTCTGTTGCAACATTTGCATTGACCTTGCTGTATTGAGAACACTAATGGATGGGATGGAAGCTTTTAATGAATGATACAATACGTATTCATTTAAAAATGGAACAATTATGATAGGTGACAAGCAGAACGTCACCTACATTGTCGTTGTTGCTTTTTATGGTAGTTTTAAATCCTTGTAAGGCGCGGCGGGGGTGTTGGCGTATTGGCGACCTTGGAAGCAGCATCATGCGATATTTTTGCTCTCGGCGTTAATGCGGAAGACTATTTCAAGAGTCAGGGTCAGCGGCGCCCGTCACCCGCGCCCGCGCACCTCGTGAGCGGGACGCTGTGGTGTCGGGTTTCCGTAACGTGACGCGACATCTACCCTCCATTATTTGATACAATTACCCAGTTCCATAACCCCTTTATGCCATCATATTGACGAACGGCAACAGGTAACGTAATAGTTTCTAGAAATGCTAAGCATTTAACAAAACTGTCCATTGTCTGCATACACAAACGTAAGTACTACGATATTTTTCATAAATCAATGTACAAAAGACGTCAATAAGCCGACGGCTGCGTTCTTGTAGTTGCGGTGAGTTCTTTTGACCTCAACCCGCTTGTGTGAAGGTAACCTATAGTGATGTAAATAGACAGGAAGCCCATACAATGTCAGGAGCTCAATCACATATTTTTAACCAAGCATAAAATGCTTGGTTAAAAATATGGTTCTGTATACATTTCTAAACTTGACCAACTCTAACCATAATGTTATAGTGTGTAGAATTACAGCAATTGGCTCTGATATTGACCCTTTTGAAACAAGTATTGTTCATGAAAATGTACCGAGTATTATTACTTAGTCTATTTATATTATTTATTGGAAAACCGTTATTTACCTAAACGTAATTCATTTTTTTATTTATTCAGATGTAGATGTATATTGTACAACATAAAACCATTGTAATTTAAATAAGCTGTTGTAAGTCGCGTCTGAGATCACCTCTAGACTTTGAAATGAAACCAAGGCCAGTGCTAATGTTCATTTGACCTTCAATTTTTTTCACGAAATCATTTTAGAAATACACAATAAGGATGGACCAGCGGAAAACATTCGGTTGCTAAAGGATTTTTTACGAACGATTTTACGAACATGTTTATACAAACACGTCGAGAACGATTGAAAGCTTTTTAGACAGAAGTTTTTGTTTTAAACCTATGAAGTTTTACATAAATGGAGTAAAAGAAAGTACCTACACACTGAAGTAAATCCATATACATACTTAATTTATTTACATTTTGTTACCCGATTACGTCGTCACTTTCCACACGTGTCCGTGTCATGAGCAAATAAGTAACGACAATACTAGGCACTAATTAATTACTATTCTCTAATTCCTTGCCTTTCGTTCGAAACCGGCAACGTGGGACAGCGAGTGTCGGATCGCAAATCGTAGATCGAGAACTCGCATGATCTAGTACTGAGGGCGAATTTCACCAATGAAACTGAATGCGATCGCACACCTAAACAACGTTTAAGAGCTGCCTGTGTAAGCATGGTTGTGGAATATTGATACTGGATACTGAACGCAATCATCTTGAACATTGTTTAGATGATTGCGTTCAGTTTCATTGGTGAAATTGGCGTTAAACATGAAACAGTACGCCAATCAGCCAGTTGAGCATGTGAGTGAGCACATGATATAAAAAGCTGTGTTTCAGATTCGTTGTACACCTGGAAGACGTTTATCAGAGTTCTTAGTAACGAGGTAATACACTTGAAAGTTGGGTCCAGGTGGTACGCACGTACACCTGCCGATTTCACGCAACTGTTCAGTTTTCTTCACAAGGTAATGCCGAGCTGACCTTAATTTCATTTTGTACGTACATATAGTTAACTTGGATTTTGGATTATACTCGCTTCATTGCTTCTTCAGAGAAATCAGAGAATTCTTCAACCAAGCCCTCATATCTACAAATCTGGTTTATATTAAGTATGTGCTGCCTTCAAACCCTACAAAAGAATAGAATCTTGTATTGTATAACATCACGTTTGAATTTTCAGATCGAGTTGACTAAGCCCTAGGTACTGTCTGTAGCTCAGTTGACAGAGGCCTAGGTACTGTCTGTTGCTCAGTTGATAGAGGCCTGGGTACTGTCTGTTGCTCAGTTGATAGAGGCCTGGGTACTGTCTGTTGCTCAGTTGTCAGAGGCTTAGGTACTGTCTCTGGCTCAATTGACAGAGGCCTAGGTACTGTCTGTTGCTCAGTTGACAGAGGCCTAAGTACTGTACTCTGTTGCTCAGTTGTCAGAGGCCTAGCTACTGTCTGTTGCTCAGTTGACAGATGCCTAAGTACTGTCTGTTGCACTACACAGATTACACTTTACCCAATCAGAGAGTCGAACCCAGAACCTCGTGTTCTGCTGCTCTTGTCATCACCAAAGCAGTGAGACGGTCATAAATTTTAATGAAAACATAAAAAAATCTCGAGTGTTGTCCTCGAAGGAACCTTCACATGAAAGTACAATGCTTCTTATTGGTCATTAGCAGGGCCTTGAACTTTGAGAACGCGCCGGTAAACATGTTTGCGCAGTGCCCACTGCGCACTCTTTATTGCTGTGACGTCTCATCTTGCCCTATACTGCATTTGTTTTATTCCCCGGTTTATTCCGTTACCTTCGGGCACGTGGCACTCCAATTGGATTCCTATCTGGCCTTCAGTTGAACCGAGACTAACTTTTATGGTGTTCTACGACATACCATCATTCAAGGCTAGTTGTTTTATTACTATTGGATGTTCGTATTAATCTTCTTTAATTTATTGTCTTGCCAGACAACTGAATTTTGATTCCTGCATCAGCACATGGCAAAGCAATATTTTTTTAATATTATGATCAATGCGGTATTTACTTATATTGAAGATTAGGTACATACATAATTAAATATAATTAATGTCATCGCAGAACGTGTCACTGATGTCAGCCAGCATCAGCCCACTGCTGGGCAGTGGCACATTTATATGAAGGAAGATTGAATTAATTTGAAGGACAGTAAGTTAACATTGTATCGATTTGAAGTCATACAACAGGACATAGTTTATATTCCACGCAAAACTATAAATATTATCACAATAATCAGCAATAAACTCTACATTATATGAGTGTGATGAATAAAAATAACTTCCTAGTTGTCCGGCTTCAACTCAGCATACCTACATACATAGCATAGTAAAAACAATGATCGAGGAAAACATTCCTGTTTACGTCCATACTTAATAAAGTCCTTTGTGACGTAGTATAGTATGGTGACCGAGGTGGCCGAGATAATGAGTGCGTCAAGGTCAACGCGTGTTAATTACAATTACCGTGAGTGGTCATTCTTTGTTCCAATAATGATTAATGCCGGTCGCGAGTGGCGAGAAGTATCGTAAATGAGATAACAGGAAGCGTCCGTGTCGCGCCAATGTCATATGACAAGGTCGCCTGACATTGGCCTGCGCCGTCACCCGGCCCGCAAGCGAACCGTACCGCCGCCGGACCACGCTACCATCCCGGAAAACAAGTGAACAAAACAGCACCGTCCGATCTAATCTTTAACGGGTCAAAACTAGCACAAACGGGAGTTTGGGCCTTCAAATTAAGAACTTTGGGAGGATAGTTTGTCATCCTAAGTGGGACTCCTTAGTCCCACCCAAGGTGTGAACGGGCGCTATCTCTCGGGCGCGTGTTACATTGACCTCATCCTTGCCGCTCTGCCGCGCTCCAACCACAACATTGTAATGATTTACTGCAGTTCCTTGTAATACAAACATGGACGCTTCACATTGATGGGTATTATAATAGGTATAACAATACACTAGGGGGTCACTTAAATATCTCAGCTACTTACGACTGGTGATTAAAATACATGTAGTAAATATATTATAACATTTTGAACCATAAAACTTTGTCGCACTAACCGTATGTACCTAACTACTACCTACAGTTTTCATTCTTTTCATACATGTAAGCTGTAACCTTGTACAAGAAAAAATATCAGCAAATACAGTTATTGTTTTTTATTTAGATATTATTTGCGTAAACAAAACTGAAACGTATTAACAAACACAAAGGTTCCAAATTGCGGTGACATTGTTCTTTCTTATCGCCTAATCAGAAAAGCAGCGAGACCTTGAGCCTGACCCTGGATATTTTTATCCGCATACACATTTCGCGAGTGTTATGTAGACACGAAGCTACGTGATGAGGAACTGCCGAAATCATATTTAAGCAATATCAGATAAAAAATAAAGATAAAACGTTTTTACGTAATGTAAAACCGAAATATTTGTTCAAGGATAAAAATAAATGTGACATCATAATATCAGCGTGTGTGAAATTAAAACGTCGCCATACATCTTTGCTCATTTTCTATGATACCCATCATGGAAAATAAAGCAACAAAGTAGAGGAAACTCTTAAAAAGTATGAGGATGGATTGTCCTGTGTGTTTGGGGCGGGCGGAGGAGCCACAGGCGGGCGGCGGCGGGCGGCGCATGGCGACTGCGGCGAGGTCGTGCGCTGCCTATCTAGGAAGTCAAGCGATACGACCTCGACCTTGTGTGTGCGAAAAAATATTATTCGACAACGACGCACACACATACACCTCTCCCCCTCTCCCCCTCACGATCATCTCGCTGTGACGTTCTCTTGTACATTAACAATTAATCACATTACCACAAAAAGGTCACGTTGTAGAATGTAAGGAATACGACTTCTGGTATTAATAATCAGAATAAGATTGTACGAAACTTAGCAAACAAACACCAGAACATCTTCACATCAAGATTACGAATTGCGGAAAAGATTGAAGGTCGTATGCAGATGTTTGTGGAATATATACAAAAGCGGTTTAATTTACGACGATCGTATATGTATAACTAAAATATCAGACGCGGAAATGTGTGACGAAATATAACAATAAATTAATCATGTGGTACATTACATGTCGAGCTGTAATAGGATCACACGTGATCCCTTGACTCATCGGCGACAGACAGACAAACACTTCGTTACTTTAATTAACGCATGACGATAGCACTCGAATAGTTTCTTAGTATTTCAGTGCGGTACTTTTACTGGGAACACTTGACATGATACTAACGTCCAGGAAGTAGCACTCCAAGATTTTATTAATGAAATACCAAGAATAAACATAAACTACAGATACGCCTACTTATTATCAACTTTTATAGTGTATTACCTAAAATAGAAAATTTTAACTCCATAGTGGGTGGAATCGATAAATTCACGAATTGGCATCACTAGGCGAGAACATAAAGGTCTCGAGCTATCAAAATCATTATCACCCTTTGTGACGACATCACTAGTTATTTCCGGTTCCTTAATTACCATGCGTGATTTTTCGTAGGTTGGGAAGAAAGCTGAGCCTTTTATCCTACGAACGATTTAGTTAGCCATAGCCAAATAATGATTAGTAAACAAGAACCAGATAAATTTTCAAAGGTTTGATTTCATAAAGTTTGTGGTCTGTAGGCAAGACTGGCGCAGTGATCTAATCATGCTGCTGTAATTATTTACGCAAGTGCAGGCCATGTGATAGAGCTGCGAGCCGCTCTCGATTGTCGTCCGATGTTATGGCAATATCCACCCCTGCCGCCATTGTTCGCCTTTGTTGCGCAACACCGTTTGTTAAACATTCGCAAGGTAGCCGGTAGCCCTCAATTGTTTTCATTTACTATATAAACAGGCTCAAACGAACGTACACTCCTCGTATTCGCCACTGCTGTTCAAAAGGTGTTTATTGACGCTGCGCCAACTGATGTTAAATAAGGACTAAGTACTAATAATATTTAACCATAAGCAATAACTATTTGTTAATATACTGCCTACCTAAGAGTTTAATTTGGGAGCAGCAGTAAATACTTTTATTGTAACCGTTACCAATTGTACCGTACATACGTAACTGCTTTTAGGATTTTAAATTACTTTTCGTATTGATATTACTCATTCAGCCATATTAACGTTACCGAAAGATATGCTCACGATATTACATCAATTGGTTATATTGTTACGCAATGAGAATGTTTAACATTTAATTGATCATAATGTGGCAGGTTTATCTGTACTTAAAATTCAAAACGAGCATGTTATGTTTAGATTCATAGTGTAAACAGTGATAGCCTCAGAGCGCGACGTGCGACATTAGATGAAATGACCTTACTCTTGAACGATAGAGCGGCTGCGCAGCTGTGGACAGCGCCCGCGGCCGCCAGCGCCACCCGCCTTATCTCGCGTTGTTGACTTTCGCCAAGTTATCACACGCACCAACCGCTAGGGTTGACACTCTCCCTCTATTCACCCCACCTTGCAAACCGTTATCTTTACATTATTGTTGCGAATAGTTCAATAGTCACACTTTCGCTAAATAAGCGGCACACGACCTAAAATTTTATTAACACACTTCATGTTGACACGCTTTTATAACTCTGCTTTCATGAAAATACTTGACATGCATATAAACACAGAAACTGACCACGGTAGAGCCAAGGAGATGGCACGGTAGCGTAGTATGAAAGTACCAGCTTCAACTAACAGGGATTCAGTAGCTGATCCCAATCCCACAATTTATATTGGTATTAGTAAATGTTGGAATCTAGCTTCCAATCTCTTTTTATTTAAGATGTATCATACGGCGACCAAGAGGATGCAGTTCATTCCCGGGCAGGATAGTTATCTGCCATGAAAAATAGAGTATGGCAGATACTACCCCTCCCGATAACGAAGGGATTTCTTGATATAACAAGTCATGGCAACTAATACAAGATGTGAAGAATTTTGTTGGATTTTTTCCATTAGCACACCGGAGAATGGATTTGCGTCCGGCATGACTCGCTCCCTATTTCAGAGTCTCGGTATAGCTTCTGCACTAATAAGTTGTTTTTAAAATTAAATCTTTAGAATCTTTACTTTTTGTTGGAGGTACTGATTTTTTAATAACTAATATTATAAAGAGGTAAAATATATGTTCGTAAGTTTGTATGTAGGGGGTAATCTCCCGAACAACCAGTCGGATTTGAAAAATCTTTTTACATTGGATAGTCCAAGACGAAGTTTACAGGCTCGCGGACGAAGTCGCGGGCAGACCGCCGCATCTCTACGTTGACGTCGTGGTGGGGCTTGCGCGAACTCTAAGTCTGTGCCGGCACAGTTTACTTTGTCGGAACAGGTCCAGAATGAGGAGCCAGACCAAAAGAGATGTAGAAACCTGCAGGGCAACATGTGGCGAGCTGTTAGGCAGTAGCGGCCCACGAACCCCATCTCCCGGGAGAAGTCTTGTTCCTCATCGCTGGAGTGAACACTGACGAGGAACAGAGTTCCCACCTCATTCTTGCCTTAACTATATGCACACCAACCGAGGGTTGTCCTTGGGTGCACTTGCATAGTGCCAACTCAATAATTGTTGGTTTCTGCGTCATTTCATTAAAAAACGTCTAACAAGCCGAGTGAGTTGGCTTCGACCTTCGTCCGCCTTCCAAATTTCCGGGACCCCAGGGTCCCGAGAAGAGTTAAGAAACGTAAAAATAATAATATAATAATAATTTTATTTCAGAAGAAAATCTTAATATGTTAGTACACATTAACTTTAATAACTTTGTTAGTAAACATGCAGGTTGGACAAATAATGGACGCGCTTACAATCAAATTTCCCCGCATGGAGACTAGTATTCGACCTGGACGGCTGGACCCTCTGCAGTAACGACGTGGCACGCAGCACGCAGCACGCTTACGTTTGATCGCTGCTAGGCCATCAGTGTGCGCTGACTGCAGTGCGTCGAATTTTGCGTGTAGGCGTGGCAACCCCAGCAGCATCCTGCCTGATTGCATTGATATATTAAACTCGAAGAACATGATGGGTTTTTGCCTACAACTTGTCCAGAGGCTACACGTGTAAAATGTCTGACAATAACATATTGTCAGACAGTTTACACGTGTATAAAAAGCGTCACTTTCACTTCACACGTGCAACGAGCGGATAAGCGTTGTATGGTGAAACTGAAAGAAGCAATTTTGCAAAGCTTTAATGTATATTTAGTTACATAAATAATATACATGGTTGCACAATATTATACAGAAAACAACAAAAAAATATTAGTGGAAACGATAATGTGTCGCCAACCGACGCCCACTGCCTATGAAAGAGCTTTTTGTTCGTTGCACAAACAAAGTGTTGTTCTAGGAAGATACTGTACGAGTTCTTTGTATACGTCGCACTTCTCCACATATTTTATTTATCAGGTAGTGCAGCACTGGCCCAGTTATATTCCAAGAATATAGAATTCGCACTACCTATATAGATAACAATATCAAAAAATAAGTTAGATTAAAGTTGTTTGTGCCAAAATTGACACATAACAGCAGGTGAGTTTGTTCAAACAATTTTACTTTGCAAGTTACTCCATATCTGGTAAAATTGTAATAATCCTATATATAGTAATAGTAATCACATGTATTATGAACAGAATCCTTCTAATATATTAAGGAAGTGTTGCTGTCAATTAAAAAATGAATCAAAATCTTTGTAATCATGCAACAAATAAAATTTGCGCATGCTGCGCTGTTGCGTTTAAAAGACTTAATTTCTACATCTAATTGTAAATAGACATTAATAATGTGTTAATACAAAGTGTCATTGTTGGCCCTGAAGACTAAAGATTATGAGTAAATGAGTAAATATGCTACAATCTACATATCTACCTCGTAGTAATCGTAGCGCTGAACACCGACCACTTCCTTGTTTGTCTTTGCGATTATGTTATTGCAAAATTTATTATTTTTGCAATAATAGAAAAATACTTATGAATTCAAGGTTAACCTGGCCTTGCCGACACAGTTTTCAAAGACGTCAATTGTTTAATTATTAAGTTTAGAAGAGGGTAAGCAACCAGGCAAGCTGGCCAAGTCGCACGCGGCGCACTATTTACAGTTCCTATGAAGGTAGGTTAGGTACTGCTAGGTAACGTACGCACAGCACTCCACATTCTTTATTAAACATGATATAACGTTAGCAAACGTCGTAAAATCGCGGAAGTTTTCATATCTACTTACGTATACGCAATAAACTTGCGTCACAATATAAACTTGTAATTTTTATAGTTATGTATGACTTGTTATTAGTAATAAGTAAGTCTATTAGTAATCAATGTTTTATAATTCATACATGTGTTCACAATAATAGATTGAAAGATATGCATAAGCATGTGGCAGTCAACAAAAAACTAATATCAATAGTCATTGAAACGAATGTGTGTCAAGTGCGTGCGCTAGGGCCGCGAGCCGCGAGCCGCGGGCCGCGGGCCCCGTGGCCGCACATTGCATCTGCCCCAATGCTGTCGGAACGGGGGCGTCATTGTTAAATGCGACCATTCGACGAAATTTAATTGGCCCGACCTAGCTCGTAAAACTGTTGTAAAAAGTGTGAAGGTCTGGCGGAGGTAAGGACTCGACAGAAAGAGGTCAAGTGTAATGCCTCGTGTTCCACTGACCTCATTTGGGAGCCGACTGCCGACACTGTTCGCCGCGCTCGCCGCCTTTCATATAAATATTATGTCCTAGTTTGCCACTGTTCTACAATTACTGTTCTTTGTTAACATTCCGAAGACAACACACCGGGTATATGCAACTTCTTATAACAATTTATCCATTTTTTTTTTGTTATTAGAAACAGTATTTTATTTATTATATGGACTTAATCATTTGAAAGGAATTATTAGGTATATCTAGATTATGTTAATAAAAACAGGAAAGCTTTTCTAACAATATAATAATTATGCTATTTATGATTAATTTAAAATGATATCTGAATCTGAATTAAATGAAAACCAACTTGGAAAGCTACTGCTAGTGTTGTTTGCACGAAAACAAACTAAAAATTTTATTGAGAATCATTGTTAGGACAATGAATCAGTAGGCCATACAGAACCAGGAATAAACCTTCTGTAAATGAATGTGACACAAGAGAAACAGCTTGCAGCAGTTAAAACAATTCCGACTCTGCAAGTTAAATTAGAATAACAGTGAATAATCCGGAAACAGTCGCAGAAGAAGTGACCTCCTCTTGTCGAATGAAACCTTCAGCTGCTATTATTAACGTTATGACCGCGAAATCGGAGCACTGACACACATCCCGCCCGAATAATACCATATACTACATAATTCATAGGAACCTTGGCCCCAATGCTGCGTATGCGTGGCTCATCAGCACAGGCCGACGAGACCTATCATGAAAAAGTTACGATTATGTCTGCGAGCGACATACATCACTGTATTACCTAATGCTAACTAAACTTTAAACACTATCCATGAGCTCTTTAAAGAGCGTGAAATATAATGTGTATTTTTTTAGTTGCATAATTCTAAACAAATGGTATATAATTATGTAAATGTCAATTATGAGAAAACATACAACGTACCTAAATCTTAACGTAGATCAAGGTGAACTTAAGCGAACGTATTCAATATTCTTATGCGACCTTTACCTATGGACACTCATTGTCTTTTTTTCTTTAAAATCCTTGTGAATAATGAAAGGTGTCCTTAAAAATATACATTTGTACAAACAAAGCTGAATTGAAAACATATTTTCAAGGCTCTACAGTCAATAATGATGTGATTTGTGCAAGAAACCACGCAGCCCAATGCGAATCAGACTGGGGGTTCTAAGGGTTCCGTTACATTAAATAGAGGGGACTTTACTTTTACACTTTAAAAGATACAGCTTTGTGAAAGACAGCCAGACGCAAAGACAGACGGCAGCGTGTATTAGTGATGGTCTCCATCCTCCTGCAGCTGCACCCTAAATAATATTTTAATATGTACGTTGTTACCGCTCTAATTGTTTTCATCATCATAATCAGAATCAGCCTATTAATGTTCCTACTGCTGGGACACAGGGCTCCTCTCTGTGAGAGGGAGTGGGCCGTAATCTAGCACGCGGGCCCAGTACAGGTTGGTGGATGTCACATGTTTTCGAATTTTTGGTTCTAGGACATGCCGGTTTCCTCACGATGTTTTCCTTCACCGTTTTGAGAGCAGTGGTGATGAAATTATTTACACAAAGTAAAGCGCCTGCTTGGGTTCGAACCCACGACCTACAACTCGTAAGTCGGGGCCGATATCACTGGGCCACCACTACTCTCTAATTGTTTTGAAATAAATATTATTATGTTTGTTGGTGTGTCACAAACATAGTGCAATGAGTCAGTGCAACTTCTGCGCTTGGCTATACAGCTGCGGAGAGATTAATGACATCGATCGCCACGTGGAAATGCTCTGCGACTATCTAAGCCTGTTTTCATCTAGAACACTCGGGATAGGACACTTGTACAGAGTTAATTATACATCTGATAACGTGTGAATGCGTTACACATAGACATAATATGCAATTGCACAAACAAGTTAGAACACATGACGCATTCTGTTTTGGCATTTTACCAGATAAATATTATCCCGCGATACATTCTTGTTGCATTTAAAATGCGTAAATACAGTGAATAGTGAGGTCTAAAAACGTGTCATTTATTAATTCTGCCTTTAACTAAGTCCTAATTTTTTTGCGTTAGACCTTTTTCACTGTAAATAAACTTCGTAGAATTTGAGCATGAGTCAGAGAACAGACGGTCATATTGTATCTTGTATCCGCGTGGCTAGCCACAAGCTTATTTAAAATTAACAATAATTTAACGAACTACTTTAAAAACTCTCTTATTAATTTAAGTTTATTACTTATTATTTGTAACCAGTTACTATGTCGCTGTATAAGGCAATCGGACGAATAATAATTGTTTACCATATTCTGTTCATTCATGTTTTTCTTTGTTGTCCAATAAATTTGGTTGGATTCGACGAACGCACAATATTTGCCGTTTTGCTCTTTACTTTTCACAGGGCTAGTAAATATCAAAAGTAGTAAATAGATAGCTCGTAGCAGTATTTTATTTTGTATAATATTTAAATTAAAATAATGCCATTTGGTTACAAATACAATGTCTGATTGTACAAACATTATGTGCACTACCATACAGATAATATTATTGAAACTTGTAGCATTGAGTTAAATGTATATTTAACTCAATGACTTGTAGTTGTAGGTATGTTTTTATGAGTATTAGCTACGAGAAGTTCACGAACATTTACACACTCCTCCCAGTACATTTCTTTTTCTATATAATTATTTACCAAGAGTATTTACTGTAGATAATGTAAATGTACATAGACTTCATACATCAAACCTGATATAATTTATGGAGTTATTAAACTGACCGATAAAAATACGATCTCGTCTTTCAAGCAGGAGAGGTCGGATAATATTACTTCAAGGTCCGTTGACGGGCTGACCTCGGCGTATCGGTCGTGGAGGACAGACGGTCGCAAATATTTGCGCGCGTGAGAGGCACGAGAGGCGAGCGCGCGGCGCGGCGAGGGGTGGCGGCGGGGGGAGCCAGGTGACCTTGCCGCGCGTCTGCCGCACGACCTTGATCTTGAGACGACCGCGGCAGCGCCCGCCCTCGCCGCTATGCGAACTGACGACACGACACTTGAACGACTCCTACCGCTCCGGTTGCGAACTATAATCAACACAATAAGCCATTATTAACATTACTAATTACTTGTGGAAACGCCAAATGCAAAAACATGGCAGCTTCATATGATATGAATCATAATGAACCACACGTTGTTTTCGGAATTGGTGCAAGACTGACTGTCATGAAATATGTTTTGACTCACTCAGCCCATTATAGTATTTGACAAACGAAATCGAAAAATTCTGCTAGATAAACTTTAAAAAATATGACTGCAACCATTGTTCTTTTTTATTTATTTTCCTGAAACTGTATTACTTTAAAAAGAAAAATACTAAGACTAGGTATAACTACACTGCATACCTGAACTCTTTTCATATTACATGTACCACACAATGCATAATAAATTATAAATACTTTTGTGCTTTTTGTACGCACAAAATAAAATAGTCATACGATTACGAGAACATTGTAATATTTGTAATACTAATTAATGATAACATTACCATTTACCGGCCTGTAGTCCTCAAAGTGTTAGATAGAGGTGACCTACTCCCACATTTCGCCAATTATGTTAAAGTTCCGTTCCCAGGGGCCGAGCCTATTGCTACGTAGTAGTATCAACCGGACACAAATCCGGACACAGGGCTGCTACTGAGCAATTCCAGATGGAAAAACCCAATAACACTTTGCCCGACCCGGGAATCCAACCCAGGACTTCATGCTCAGCAGTAGCGCTTGCTACCACTATACTATAGACCAACGAGGCAGTAGCAGTAGCGGCAGGTATTCAGGTAGAGCTTCATTGGGGACATTGGGAAAGGTCAATAGAATAATAAGTATAATGTCACAGACAAAACTGTAAATTGGTCAAAACCACTATTGATCGACTAAAATTATTAGAATAAAAATACTTTTATACTTAGAAACCATTGTCTTTAGCATGATATAGGCTGTTTTTGTGAAGCCTTTTTCTTTGTAGTGATTCTAGATACAAATAAGGCGTTCTGCAGAAACTGATTGTCAAAAGAAAAACGAGTTTTCTCAGTTGTATCTAGGAGGCTGGATTTGTGCCCGGTTGACGGCAATAGGCTCGCCCGCTATTACATGGGACTTCATCATAACTCGCGAAATGTAGATGTACTACAGGTACACCTCTGCCTAACCCTTCGGGGATAACAAGCGTGACGTTATGTTATGTTAAAACGCATTTTAACTTAATCTCGGTTTTGACCGATTAACAGTTTTGACTGTAACATACACATATTTTCGATAAACGAATTCAATTGGGACACAAATATCGAAACATTGTTGTAACCCGTCCAAAATATATACAGATTGCATTCAATAATATTCTTGTCTCAAACATGTTTGGAAATTCGAACATTATTTTGACAACCTTCTTCGAGATAAATCGAAATTGCTGTACTGGTCAAAAACAAGCGAGCATCAGGCCGGCAATCTTAGTATGAAAATCCATATCTGTCGTGTTTAGCGGCCAAATAAATTACTATGAAAACTCATATCTGTCCTGTTATTTACTAAAAATGGAACTAACTTTTTAACCGACTTCCAAAAGGAGGAGGTTCTCAATTCGTCTGTATGTTTTTTTTTTTATTTTTTTTTTGTATGTTTGTTACGCGATTTCTCCGTCAATTGTAGACCGATTTTAAAAATTGTTTTTTTGTTTGAAAGGGTATGCTTCCGAGGTGGTCCCATATAAATTGTATTAACTTTACTTGGATAGTTTTTGAGTTAGCTTCAATAATACGTATTTTTCCCACTTAGTTTATATGGATGATATGATGATAACTTCCAATCACTGTTATTTACATAGCAGGTTAGTGGTATTTGAATTGTATGGGGTAGGTACCACAACTAAAAAGTGCAAAATAAAAACTTTTTATAAAAAAGAACAACCGACTTCCAAAAAAGACACTACAAAGTCAAAAATAACTTTAATTTCGGAAGTCGGTGGCAAAAAACGAAAGTTCAAAACCAAATACACCGACTTCCGAAATTAAAGTTATTTTTGACTTTGTAGTGTCTTTTTTGGAAGTCGGTTGTTCTTTTTTTATAAAAAGTTTTTTTACTTCAACACTTGGCAACCAAGGAGGTAATCATCATTCTCCTGCCCTTATCCCAATTTTATTTGGGGTCGGCGCAACATGTCCCTTTTTTCCATACTTCTCTATTAGTCGTCATTTCAGTAGTTACCCCCTTTCTAGCCATATCATCTTTCACACAGTCCATCCATCGTTTCTTTGGTCTTCCCCTACTCTTATAGCCATCGACATTCCCACTCAAAACTTTCTTCACGACATTTTCCTCATTCCTCCGCATCACATGCCCATACCATGACAACCGATTACCGCACAACTTTTCGGTCACCGGTGCCACTTTCAGACTTCCTCTTATGTACTCATTTCTTACTCTATCCATTCGTGTAACACCACACATCCCTCTTAGCATTCTCATCTCAGCTGCATGCAATTGCCTTTCATTCATCCCTTTGGTGGCCCAACATTCTGATCCATACAAGACAGCAGGTCTAACCATTGTTTTATATATCTTCCCCTTAAGTTTAAGGGGAATGCGGGAGTCGCAGATTGTTCCCGTGACCTGCTGCCATTTCATCCATCCAGTGTTAATTCTGTGCTTAACCGCCCGATCTATTTCGCCATCGCTTTGCACGAGTGAACCGAGATACCGAAAGTCGGAGCAGACTGGCAGAAGCGTGCCATCAAGCGCTATGGCTCCAGAACTAGAGAGACCGCCGAAATCGCAGACCATATGTTCAGTTTTGGTTCTGCTGATTTTCAAGCCAACACTCTCCAGCTTCTGCTGCCATTTCTCCAATCTGCTCTGGATCTCAGGTTCATCCTCACCGACAAGAACAATGTCATCGGCAAACAGCATGCACCAGGGTGCCTCTTCCTGTAAGTCTGACGTCAGGGCGTCCATAATCAACAAGAAGAGGTAAGGACTTAAAGCCGACCCTTGGTGCAAGCCTACAGCCACACTGAACTCATCAGTATTGCCAGCAGCCGACCGAACGTACGTACGAGATTGGCTGTACATGGCACGAATTAACTCTACATACTTCCCGGGCAAACCTTTCTCTTTCAAGGCCCACCACAACACATCCCGAGGTACCCTATCATACGCTTTCTCCAGATCAATGAACACCATGTGCAAGTTCTTGTGTGCACGTCTGTACTTCTCGCACAATTGGCGGAGTGCAAAGGTGGCGTCCATTGTTCCTCGACCTGGCATAAACCCAAACTGGTTTGGGGTAATCTCACTCTCCTCTCTCAGTCTTTTCTCTATTACTTTCTCCCATACCTTCATACTATGTGACATGAGCTTTATCCCTCGATAGTTGTTGCAGTCCTGTACATCACCTTTATTCTTGAAGATGGGCACTAGCGAACTATTGCACCATTCTTGTGGGATCCCCCCTTCATGCAACAACTTATTAAAGAATAAAGTCAGCCACATACATCCATCTTCTTTTAAACACTTCCATACTTCTACTGGTATATCATCTGGGCCTACAGCCTTACCATTTTTCATACTTTGAACTGCCTTTCTCACTTCATCCATGCTTATTTCCCTGACCAAACCCATATTTACATGTACCTCTTTAAGCACACCATTCCATTTATTCTCTTCGTTCATTAACTTTTCAAAATAAATCTTCCATCGTTCTTTTATTTCGTCATCTTTGCACAAAACCTTACCGGCGTCATCTTTTATACATTTCATGTGAATTATATCTCTCGTTCTCCTTTCTCTTGCTTTTGTGATCCGGTAGAGCTCCTTCTGGCCTCTAGGGCTCTCCAGTGAGTCATACAACTTCTCCTGCGCCTTAGGCCTCGAAACTGCTACCGCCTTTTTTGCCTTTCTCTTCCATTCTTTATAAATCTTCTTCTTATCATCCTTTAATCTATCATTCCCGTTTTCTACACCCTGCCATTCTTTAAATGCAATTTTCTTTTCTTTAAGTATCTTTTGCACGTCTTCATTCCACCACCATGTATCCCTTTCTATTATACCTTTCCCTTTTGATTCTCCAAACACATCTTTAGCTATTCTCCTTATACAATCCGCCATCTCTTTCCAACATTCATTCAAAGACTTTCCTTCCATATCCTTCATTTCAATCATTTTATCTACCACTTGACTCTTAAACATACTGGCGCATTCGTCTTTTTCTATCATACGCCATCTGGTTTTGGGTGGGGGCCGTTCCTTGTTCCTACTGGATGAAACACTGACTTTTACCTCCATTATTAAGAGTCTATGTTGTGGGACTAAGTCTTCACCTGGGAGCACTTTACAGTTTTTGACACTTTTAAGGCTGTTCCGTCTTACTAGCATGTAGTCAATTTGTGTCGCGTGGTGGCCACTTTTGTAAGTTATGAGATGCTCTTTTTGTTTTTGGAACCACGTATTTGTTATTGCCAGGTCGAAGGCCGAAGCAGCTTGCAGTAGTGTCTCGCCATCAGTGTTACGGTCTCCGTATCCCCAACCGCCATGCACTCTCTCATACCCATCCTTAGGTCTTCCTACATGCCCGTTAAAATCACCCCCCACATACACTTCTTCACTATCTTGCACATCCATCATCACCCGATCAAAATCCATCCAAAACTTCTCTTTTACACTATCTTCACACCCTGACTGGGGTGCATACACACTAACTATATTAACCACTAAACTCTCCACAATTACTTTAACCGCTATCACTCTATCACTCACTCTTTTAACATCCACCACACATTCTTTCAACTGACTATCCAAAACTATACCCACACCATTTCGCTTGCCATCGCTCCCACAATAATAAAACTTATATCCTTCTCCTATCTCTCTAGCTTTCGCGCCCTTCCACTTTGTCTCTTGCAGACACGCTATGTTCAGTCGTCGCCTTTTTAAAACATCTGCTAGTTCCCTTCCTCTTCCAGTCATCGTACCTACATTCCAGCTCGCACATCTCAGTCTAGCTTCTCTCACACTCCGAGCTTGCGTCTTACGTCGCACCCGCCCGTTCTGATGCGACAACCCTTGTCCATTTCCCACAGAAGCCGGGTGCTGCCCCTGCGCGTCGCCTGTGGGGTACGCCCTAGCCCTATCGCGCATCATAACATTTTCTCTCATGTTGCTTAGGGTTTTGGCAAAGTTTTACAGTCGGCCGCCAGCCTGACACCAACCCTCCTTGGGAATGCTTTTGTTGGTGGTTTTCCCGCCACCTCGCGGGTGACCCAAGGTGCTACGATGGTATGCACTAGGTCTCCAGTTCCCTTAGTCGCCTCCTACGACACCCACAGGATGAAATGGGGTGGCCATATTCTTAATCCGGGACCACACGGACTATCCGGGACCACACGGACAAGGAGGTAACTTATCAAAGATTTTATTTAAATTTCGAACTGGCTTAGCAAATAGAGCTGTGAAGAAACAAATGACCATATTTGCGCGTGAAAAATTTTTTTAGTTCGTCATTGATTCTGGATTTATGAATAATTTACTTGGTTTGAATTTCCGCGCATTGTTTGAGAAAAGTACTATACAAGCCTTGGCCGCAACTAGGCATAGATTGCGGGCCTCGACAGTAATGTACTATTTTCAGCGAATTTTATGTCAAACAACATGTATAATAAAATATAAAAAATTACTAAGATTAAATGCGCAGTTATAGTTTGTAAAGAATTGTATACAAAATTCTCCAGAAGTACAGACTTGTACAGTTTGTAAACTTCTTGCCTGACTGCACAATAGAATCTGATATTTCTCGCATTATTATTCAGCATTTCCTTAGCTGACTCACCAATATATGGGATGAGATATGTCAATACATATAGATAATATATTTGAAGGAAACTGTACTTTTTGTTTTTACACCTGCGAGGTAATAAAAACAATCCGATTTTGTTTTGTAAAAGTATTCATAAGTTTTTTTTTTATCGCTTGTCTTGCGCTAGCGCAAAGCAAAGTTTAAGTGTTTAAAGTGAAAAATGTAGTGTTTGATCGTAAACCACACTTCCTTCACACTGCGACAGTTGATGCAAACTTTAACAATCTTCAAAATGTTGAATTATACAAACTCGAAATGAACTTTCAATCGTCGCTGCTCATTTTTAACAGACTTCCAAAAACGTTCTGGTGGTTCTGGTTGGGTTGGTGTTTTTTTTTTTTTTTATGTATGTTAACCGATTTCTCCGTCAATTGTGGACCGATTTTGAAAAATATTTTTTCGTTTGAAACGGTAAGCTCTCGAGGTGGTCCCATTGTAAATTATATTAATTTATTAATTTTGCTTGGATAGTTTTTAAGTTAGCTTCAATAATACATAGTTTTCGCACTTAGTTAATATGGATGATATAATGATAACTTCCTGTCACTGTAATTTGCATTGCAGGTAGTGGTATTTGAACTTGTGTGGGGTAGGTACCACAACTAAAATGTGAAAAATAAAAACTTTTTACAAAAAAATAAAAACCGACTTCCAAAAAACATTACAAAGTGAAAAATAAGTACAATTTCGGAAGTCGGTGGCAAAAACGAAAATTCAAAACCAAAGACACCAACTTTCGAAATTACTTATACTTATTTTTCACTTTGTAGTGTTTTTGGAAATCGGTTTTTATATTTTTGTAAAAAGTTTTTATGTTGTCTGCCGGTAGTGCACTAACAGTCACTCTCAGTCAGTAATCAGTAATCGAGTGCTCTGCAAGGCGTGAGTACCTAAGACCGTCGTTCCGTAATTTCCGGCTGGAACCGTCTATGTTTCTCCACCTGAAAGGGTTTTCCTTGCTTACATATTACATATTACTAAGTTACACTCATGTTCTGTGGCTCCGAAGTCAAATCATGAACGGTCAGAGGAGGGAAATTATATTATCTCATGCCGCAATAGAGAACAATCTTATTTAAGGCTCGTGCAGACCAGCGCGACTTGTCGCGCGACGCGACACCGGTTATTGTTATACCGTGAAGTTTTCTTAGAAATTGAATTGTTCGTGTAGCGTCGCGCGACAAGTCGCACTGGTCTGAAAAAGCCTTTACGCCCGCTGTAAGAGAACGAGATGATTTAGATAAATCAAAAATGCGGAAGGCTTCTTATCCAAACACTATGCTTGTAAAATCAGTAATCCAAAAAATGGCATTGATACACTGTATTGATCGACATTCGTAAAGTTCCAGATGCCGCATCGGTACTCATCGAAATGAGGGTGAGGGTCGTCCCCTAGCAAGCAGGCCTGACGATGGAGCTCAACCTGATAGCAACTGTAGTAAGCATAGCATATACAGGGTGGCAGGGACATCGACGCGAAGCCGGTTACCATGGATTCAGTACATGATTCTGAACCCCCCTGTGTTGAAATTTTTCGTCGGTTATTTAAAAAAAAAAAGCTGTTTCATAGAAAAGTGCAATACCTACGCGGTCAAAATGTATGGAGCAGCTGATTTTTTTTTAAATAACCGACGAAAAATTTCAACTCAGGGGGGTTCAGAATCATGTACTGAATCCATGGTAACGGGCTTCGCGTCGATGTCCCTGCCACCCCGTATAAGCATAGTACATATTTAGACTTGTGATATTGATGTCTGAAGATGATTAGGATATCTGAAATTATAGTAAAAAACTTAAGAACAACCTTTATATTGCAGTTTTTCCGCGTATTTTTTATTTATTCTCCATAACAATAATCTATTTTCCTTGTCTACCTACGTATGCTGTTTAGTTAGAACGTAGTTAAGGTAGCTAGAGAGAAGGCGCAACGTATAAAATGGTCAGCAACACGTGGACGCTGCAACCTTGCGATAAGCGGCATCCGCTGATAAGGAGGCGGCACGTCACCGCCGCGGTCGCACATTTCTCGCGGCCGCACTCCGCGCCCCGGCCGCCGCCGCCTGCGACGCTGCGCTTGCGCATGCTGCAAGGTCGCGCGTGCACCCCACTTGCAATAAACTTTACACGTGTCTATAACACATCAGTGCATACAATAATCTGTGATAAATTAAATGCATTGCATCAAAATCACCCACTTTGTACTCTACATACATATATTGCTAATTTTGCCATGGCTTGCTATTATAAGTATAGACACATGACCCACATACTTTTTGGACTCAGTCCGAAATATTTATGAGCAGAAGGCCTCGACTAGACTACGACTAGACTTAAATATTTAAACGCCGGATGTGACCAATTATTATTCATCGTTCTGAATATAACATCTGCAGAGCTACAGCTGTGACATGCGCTTCGTCATAGTCATCATTTTCATTATCTTAGCTGGTATCCGCCCACTCCAGATCAGATCTCAGCCGTTATAATTAATACACAGACAGACAAACTGAAGAGCCCTTTACATTCAATAACAATGTATAAAAATAAAACAACACTCACTAACCAACATAACATATCACTTTCATTCAGGTTGAGATACCAGTAAAGGTGTTGAATCGCATTATGCTTGGACAAAATGGCTAAGACACGAAGGGTTCCGTACACAGAACAGATAATATCTGTTCCGTGGTTCCGTACCACTGTACAATATTTAACACTACAATACATATTTTAAAAAAAAAACGGGTTGCACTCCGGGAGTGCAGTGAAGTGAAAACTTGAACATTAACGTTGTGCATTTTTGAATATTTTGGAATGGTTAGGGAATAAATAAAGCAATTACGAAATAATTGCTTTATTTATCAGTATAAAAGTACTATAATTTATGTGGTTAAACACAATATTCATTAGTAGTAGGAGTATATTTATTTATTTTCAAAATATAGTCTAACAAAAAAACAATTTATTTAAACACTTTTCATGAAGTATGTTTTGACTGCTTTCTTTTACCCATCAATATGGGTTAAATTTTGTTGTTAGGCAACGGATCTTACGGTCATGTCCTGAAGCGAGTTTAACATTTTTTACCCATCCCAAAAAGTGCACAACACTGCTAGAGAAGTTTTCACTTCAAAAATACTTTAGTAATTATTAAAAACATGCATACAGTGCGAAAAAAAGTGAGAAAACGCTGAAAAAAACACGATCCATGTACCTACCTTTAATTTTATTTTATTTTTATTTTTATAGCGGCCATAGTACACACTCTGTGAAAATTTCAAGTGTTTACCTATTACGGTTCAAAAGATACAGCTCCGTGACAGACGGACAGTTGGACAGCGGAGCCTTAGTAATAGGGTCCTGTTAGCAGCCTTTGGGTACGGAACCCTAAACAGTTCTGATAAGACGAAGCACAGGCACTAGCTAAATGCATGTAATTTTTTTAATTCATAATCCTATATGTATATTTATTAACTATACGTACTGAAGATTGGGTGCAGTTTTTTTTATCAGTATAATAAATATATTATAAGCTATTCGTCATATAAACCACTAGGGGACTCTCGTCGTGGCATATATTTCCGTCTAAAGAAAAGAGTCAGTGGGAGGGATCAATTCCCCATGATGCCTCTCCCCCGCTTTGGCCTTGGGTGGTTCTCTTACTGCCGAGATATTTGAAAATCCATTAAAGTGGAGGCCGTACTCGAGAAAACCAATACGACTTTGCTTTAGTTCGTTATATTATTTTAGCTGAAAAGGCAATATAAAGTTTTGTGTCAACATAGTCAGTTTGACGCAATAGCGTAATCTCTGTAACCGTACGTACAGCCTGCTAGTACGTACTCGCGGAAAGTCCCTGAATGCATACATGTTTAAAGTCGTGCACGTATTATGTTTTATAAATTCAAAAAAATTCAAAATTCAAAAGTCATTTATTCAAATTAGGCTGAGAATCAGCACTTTTCGAACGTCAAAATTACATAAGACAGTCCCCCAAAAACGCCCGCCCTTCACCACTTCCTAGTGCTTTTGCTGGAGAGAAGAAGTGGCGCAACAAATTCCCCAGCAGCACAGCTGTCTGTTCAGTTAGAAAAAAAACTTGATTCTATACAATAGTATGCAAATAATTTACATTACTCAACACAAAACATTCAAAAAAATATATGCCATAATGACAGCTAGCACGCGCCAATGTACCAACAAAAAAAAAAAAATCGAAATCTAAACTCAAGCAAAAATAAAAACTAAAATGGTAAACAGAACTTAATACCCGAATTATAAAGCCTCCAGGCATAAAGGGCGTGCCCGCTTACATATAGCTAATAAAGCTGTAACTCGAAGTCACATAATTAGATATGATAAACTAGGACCATTGAAGTAAAAATAAATCAACAAAAATAGATCAACAGTTAGGCAAGAATAATATATAATCTACTGTCGAGGTCGCTAGCTAATCACATATTGCAATACAACTCATACGAAAACATTGTAATGAGTAGATCATGTCAACAATAAATAAAAATAAAATAAATTGTATAATAAAGTCAAATAAATTAAACATTCTATAAACTCATATAACCTGTCAGTAGGTAAGCTAATTCTGGAGAAAGAACATAAACATTGTCTTGAGTTAATCACAGCGACCAACTATTTTTATCGCTTAAGTAGTCATTGATAGAATAGTATGCCTTTGAACAAAGGTTGGATTTTACTTTAGCTTTAAACGCATTAAATGGCAAATCTAGCAGAGAAGTGGGTAGCTTGTTATAAAAGGTTATACCAAGCCCAACAAATGAGTTATGAACCTTATGAAGCCGGTGAAAAGGAGCTCGTAATTTGTCTTTATTTCTGGTGTTAATATTGTGGATATCACTGTTTTTAGTGTATACGTGTATATTTTGCCTAATATATAAGATATTGGCGAAGATGAATTGTGATGCCACTGTAAGAATACCAATATCTTTAAAAAAATCTCTCAGAGAGACTCTGGTACCTAGTTGGTAAATTGCTCGGACAGCTCGTTTTTGAAGAACAAATATATTTTGAATGTCAGCGGCTTTGCCCCACAGCAGAATACCATAGGACATAACGCTATGGAAATAACTAAAATAGACTAATCGAGCTGTATCAACGTCAGTGTATTGTCTTACTTTCCTGACAGCGTAGGCGGCCGAGCTGAGCCTTCCCGCTAGACTTGAAATATGTGGGCCCTACTGAAGTTTGGCATCTACTGTTATGCCCAGAAAAACTATGTATTGTGTAGGTAGGGAGAACCGGGTAATACAAATATGGGACACAATAAATAAATAAATTGCAAATATATCATTAATTCAATCATCTATTAAAAATGTATATTTGCCATTGTAATTTAGGTACTCAGCATCAAGGCCGATTTCATGTCGTCACTCGTAGTATCGCATTTAAAATGGCAACTATTATTTTCCTTCCACTTTAGTTCCTTCCTTCCAAATAAAGTTACTTACCACATTTCAGCTTTAATTTCCTTTAAAATTAGTAATAGGCTTCATATAGTATATTCAGACATAAATAATGTAGTCACACCAAACTGATTTCATTTTAAGATCTGTGATTTTTATTTCATTATAGCTTCTGCGGCTTCGCCCGCGTAGAGGTCGTAAATTTTCGCAAGGGGACGTATACAAGATTATTTGGGATTATGCATCTACGTAATGTAAAGAGATCCTGATATGATGAAAGAAGTCATTTAACGGCGTCATATATCAGATACAGCCTATCCACGCCAAGAGTGCTTTATTCACATTCAGTATAACAAACGTAGGTCTGTAGCAACAATGGATCTTGTGTTTCATCGAGCTAGCAATATATTTACCATTTTTAACCGACTTCCAAAAAGGAGGAGGTTCTTTGTTTGTCCGTGTTTTTTTTTATGTATGCTCATCGATATTTTCGTCAATTGAGGACAGATTTAGAAAATTCATTTTCAACTCATTTGCTATTAAAGTTTCTCTTATTGAACCACTTTTAGGTTTTTAATTGCAATATATTAAACCCGCGTGCTTTTTACTTTATATTACCGCACTAGTGCGATAATGTGCGGCACAGATAACTATTTACTAGTCGGAGTAATAACATAGCAGAGGCAGTATGGAAATAGTAAGTACTATCATGGCAGCATGGAATTAGTATATAATATGCCTCCCAGCATGGAATTAGTATGCACAGTATTTGCACCCGAGCAGATATGTGCGAATTATTAAATCTCATCAAAGAGACTTCATGCCTTTTTATGCCTACTATGTAAATAAATAAAATATGATAAATTACTTTAATTTTCGTATTCAAAACATTATTTTGCGTTTATTTTTTATAGAGTGTTTAACGGTTTTGCCAGTGCCTTTATTTACCCCTGCGCGCGCATCACTAGCGCGGCGCGCGGACAAAACAAAACCAGCGCACCATTTTTCATAAATATTTGTTAACGTTTTCGTTGTGTTGTAGCGGTTACACCGCCACATACGAACTACGCAGCAAAGACATGACGTCACACAATTCCTGCATCGCGCAGTTAGAGTTTACCAAACGAAAAACATAGATAAAACTATCCGAAATCAACTTACGGGCAGTTGCCCGCCAAACATAACATCCGTCTGCTCGGAGAATCCTCCCTTTTCTATAGAGGATGAGTGAACTTTACACCCTGTTCCTCATACCTCTAAATTGGTGACCCTGAGAATGAACGTCAACGCAGCCTTGGTGCAACTACTTCAGCGTGAGGTCATCATCATCTCACTCCCGCAAGCTTTCGTGAGGCGAGTCACACAGCCAGCCAGCACCCACGGCTTCAACGGGTATCCTGACCACCAGCATGCAGCGACCGCGCATTCCTGTCATCACCCTCAGCCTCATCAGCAACCTTGGCACAGCACCTGCACTTCCGGCCGGTCTCACAAGCAGAGCCTATTCTACCCTCTCCTGGTCGACGCAAGCTGTCAGCCACAACCCGGCGCTGTACCACATCCGACTCACTGGATAACGACGCAACGCCACCCCTACCGCTCACTGGGAATCACCGCAGACAGTTCCGACTCACCGCGAACTATGCTGCACCTGGTTCCGACTCACTGGAACCTCAGCTGGCACTGTGAAGCATCGCAAGATGCAAGACTCAGCCCACTATCGACCTCCGGTCTCCGAGGAGTGATGTAGCGGTTGCACCGCCACATACGAACTACGCAGCAAAGACATGACGTAACACAATTCCTGCATCGCGCAGTTAGAGTTTACCAAACGAAGAACATAGATAAAACTATCTGAAATCAACTTACGGGCAGTTGCCCGCCAAACATAACACCCGTCTGGTCGGAGGATCCTCCCTTTTCTATAGAGGATGAGTGAACTATACATCCTGTTCCTCATACACTAAAGTGTGATTAATTATTATCAAAAATACGAAATCTTAAATATTGTTACCAACCGACGTTGAAAAGTTTTTAAAAGAAGCTCCGCGTAGTCAGTATGTACCTTGCAAAAAAGGTCAGTTGATCTTTATGAATCTAAATGTTTCATCTGTAAAACAACAGTTCTTGTGTAAAACAGACTTGACAACAACAAGTTTGTCTTTTTCTTTGCAAGTGTGTTGAAAAATGGCATATGAAACGCGCGTACATTGATCATTACACACTTGTATCATAACCATAATGTGCTATTTTCATTAGGTAGAGGAAGTTTGCGCGGTGGTCCCAAATAAATTTTATTAACTTTACATGGATAGTTCAATAGCTTTCATTAGCTTCAATAATACGTGTTTTTCCCAGTTGGTCTATGTGGATGATGTTATAATAACTTCCTGTCACCGTTATTTATACAGTATTAGAATTTGTGTGGGATAGGTACCACAATTAAAAAACGAAACGTAAAAACTTTCCAAAAAAAAAAAAACAATCGACTTCCAAACAAAAACATTACAAAGTAAAAACTAGCTTTAATTTCGGAAGTCGGTGTCTTTGCTTTTGAATTTAAGTTTTTTGCCACCAACTTTTTTATGTATTACAATATCAAGAAGTTTAACCTAAGTTAAGATCACTAGTAAAGGTCGGGGCAGGTAGGTCGATGTGTCAATTGACGTTTTGTTGTGTTGAATGTGACCGGCGGCGGCTGAGGCGCGGACGCCGCGTCTAGCCGGATGGGGGGTGACATTGTGTGACCGCAGCGTTTTTATACAACTATTTGATGATACGGTGACGCAAAACGTCTGTTACTACAAGGTCGACTTTAATTGTATTGTTGTGTATATTTCTATTTATTAACCACATTATTGCTCTAAGTGCAAATTATATATTATTGTAGGTGCCTAGTATTGCTAGGGCGAAAAATTGATAGCTGAGTAGGTGCGGCATGACAAGAGAACACCGAAAATATATTTGCAAAGTTTCCAAAATATATTGAAGAGTCCCGTGGTCAGGTCAGGAGTCCGCTTTCAGATTTCGAAAATAGCCTAGAAATAACGTGATCTCAGAACCGTTGATTATGGTATGATCGTGTGCGGCCTAATCTATAATGACATAAATAGGCATACTTATGAAGAAATTTTGGGCTTTACCTAAATCTGACGAGTTTGAAAACTGACATTTGGATAATTTGTAAAAGGATATTCAGGGCGAATAAAATTATTCTGTGCAATGTCCTATACTGATATTGTATTTTTAAATATCTGACGGATTAATGGAGCTTTTTGGCAAATATAACGAAATTTCATTGATTTAGGAAAGTAGGTACACAAAAGTGGTCATAATTTTGCATTTATCTCTAAATCAGCTAATAGAATAGCTTTAATTGATATTTGAATTTAAAGCTGACCCTTTTGTGAAAGGATGTCGGTAATGTCGGTATTCAGAAATTTAAAAACAGCCAACACTTGACACTATTGATTAAAAGTTAGGTAGTAAAATTAGAACATCGTCAGCGTACACCATAAACAGAGTTGATTATTTCAAAATTTTACTCACTAAATAAAATAAAAATTGAAAAACATCCTCATTTTATGGCCTATCCAAGGAGCCATATTTAAAAAAATATCCAAACCTCGCAAGAACTAAAATGAACGAAAACATTATTAACATTATACTAACTAACGCCTTTAATCGTCGTAAGACTTTTCTTCCTAATAAACAATTTTACATTTACATCATATTCAAGGTTTTATTGTTACTCAAACCTCTGCACTCGATGTTACTGATATCGCCCCTAATTCTTAGTGAAAATACGTTTTTATGAGTTTCAAGTCAGCTGTGTTTCAGTGCAAGTGTTAACAATTTCATGCGAGCGCAGCCAAGTGCACAGCTAGTTCACAACAAAAATAAAATGAGCTATATTACATTCAAGTATCATGTCCCACAAAGGTGAGCAGGGTAATCTCGAATGTATTACAACATGACAGATCCCTTACAACCACGCCGCCTCTTTGAAAACCATGCACATGCGTCTGGAGTTCTGAACCGATAGAGGTACGGAGTAATGCACACCTGGATCTAGACAAGATGATTAAATTAAATGCGAAATGAATCAGTTAGAACGTTTAGAACCTGTATCTGGCCATATTTTTTTCACTTGTCTTTAAAGCTTATCCGATCATTAAAAAAAATCTCCTCACACTAAGAATTTCTCCTGTTTCGATGGTGCGTTTACAAACATAAATCTTCCTAATATTTCTCTCTCTCTCTCTTTAGAAGCCAGTCAAAATATTTATTCCATGCGGGAATTGAACTCTTTTTGTTGTTCGCAACGCATTGCAAAAATCCTTCGTCCTCCCTTTCATACATTTTCTACGAACCAACGCACAATACAGGCGGGCCGCACCGCACTTTTTTACCCGATTTCGGCGAAGCAAAAAGGAGGGTTATGATTGTATGAAAATGCGTTGCGCTGTGGCCCGTTGCGGCGGTAATGTGCGATTGTCTTCATCTAGATAGCATGATTTTATAGCCGTGTTTATGTTTCGTACAATACTTACACGGAAGAACCAAAAAAAACTTGAAAAATTACACTTTATAAAGGAACCTAAATAAGGAACTTTAATAAATTTTTCGTAGACCGTGCTACGCCGGGCCTACGCAGCCGTAGAGGGTGTATAGTACCCAGAGACGCAACTTGGACAAATTAAACTGTTTATATATTCAAAATAGACAGCTCAATGTTTCTTTTTGAATAGGTGACAATGATTAGAAATTTGTGGAATACTTTGTAGGCAAAGACAAAATGTAATGGAAAAAAGTACTGGAAATCTTGCGTGGCGTAGCACGTAAAAATGATCTAATAATTAATCAAATAAAAGTAAAATCTACAATGAAATAGTAAAAGCATATCTGTACTTGAGCATGCATATCACAAATACATACCTATTTATATATTCAGGTAAATTTTGAGCAAATTTTACAAACCCAATTACAACTGATTTTATTAACTTTTTTGAGAACTCAAAGTAAACCTTAATTAAATATTTACATCATACACTGAACGAACTATGTAATTATGTACATAGCACTGTGATGATACATAGAATAGTTTGACCATAAAAAAAGCAAATGACAGCAGGAGTTATCGAAGTGACCTTGTATTTGTATTATAGAGACGGAGGATTCGACGCGTCACGAGAAGGAAAACATAAACATTGTGGGGACGAATTAATACGCGCAGTTTTTCTAGGGGTGAACTCAATGATGTTCTTTTCGTACTTATTGACAAGTTTTTTCATAACTATGACCGAGTATAATAAGTTTTAACTACGTTAAGGATAAATATTAAACACTTGTGATTCGTACAGTCAGTGACGTTCAATAGCGAAGTGAAATGTAGGTTTACACTATCCAATGTTTCAGAAGATATTTAGAAATCATAATTAATTTATTAATTTATTATTTAAATAAATAAATGTATAAAAAATAAATAAATGAAACCTAATTATTTTTGTTGCTGACTTTAGAATTACAAAATCTATATCTTGCTAGGTAAAATTATTCTCCCCGCTTTCTTTATACAGCTGGCAAGGATTTTGAAAAGTAAATAGTGCTGAAATGTCAAACAGTTCTACTTCCATCGCAGACTCGGGCCTCGGGCATTACCTTACTAATCCGCACGTAACCAGCAGTATGTACTTAGCGTGAATAAATGCGCAGGCACATTTAACTACGTATTATAGTACCTTTGCCTACAGACATATAAACGTCCTTCACGTTGATATCTAGTGGCTCTTGAAATATAAAGTTACATGAACTAAGAATCCATGACTCATATTAATCGTTATAAATTATCTTATGTTTTTCTAGAACCAGCTCATATGATAAAAATGAAACATATTTATGTACCGATGCTGTCTTAAAATTCCCCTTGAATAGAGGTCATGACGCACGGTAGCATGTATTTTCTCCAATTACCGTATAGTGACTGGCATAAAGTAGGTTTAAAAAAAAAAAGTTGGTGACTATAATTAGTTAGGCTCCAGTATCAGTTACGACCACAATTCTACACTACCAAGGTATAGGGATGAGTGGCACTTATGAGATGATAAACCTAAAGCCATCCATTACTTAAGACCGTAGAAACTCAGTTTGACTCGGTTAATCCACGTGGCATGTGTTTTAACAATTATAGATGATTAAAATGATCAAAAATGTGAATGGTAATAATGTAGGGAAATTACTGAAGGTGATCGTTTTAGGTAGAATGACCAGTTGTAGGTTTGACACGAGGGAAAAAGAGTAATGACGTGCAAGGTTATCGTGTACAGCTATCCTTGAAAGTAAACCAATAACAATTGGTCAGTGTCGTCTTCGTCACACACGCACATCTGACTCATTAGGTACTGAATTATACTGTGGTTAGCGCTCGCTTGCGTCAGTCAACACACAATAGAGCCTTGTATTACAAAGAAAGTTCGAGAAAGCAAAAAAAAGGGGAATTGAAGCTATCAAAGTAATTTTCTTATTCCCATGGGTTTCCCTGTACCCTACAGTGCCCTACACATTTCTAAAAAAGGCTATTGTCCATATAAGAAAAATGAGTGAAATGAATCTATTTTCCAGTCCTGCTTTAGAAATCATTAAGACACTCCTTCTTCTAACGAGTATTTCTTATAAGACTACGGACTATAATTTAAATTTTCCTTAAGTTTCAGTGGTAAGCGTAGTTAAGGCGACGAAAGCGCTACATAAAGGGCTGTCTGCTGTAACAACGTAACGTATTGTGATCATCAATTTATCTACCAGACGCCACAATCAATTATACCAATTCATGAGAATTCATTGCACTCGGCAGAGGGTGGTGGTAAAAGGGGAAAAGGTTAACCCATTTTCAAGGACGTTCACTGGCACAATAAGAGAAACCTTTAAATAAAGAGTATAACGATGAAGTAAGTGATTTACAGTGATTTACAATATAATTAAGACGGTTAATAGTCTTTTCGAAAGAGTTTTATGATAGTTTTTTTTTTCTATAAATTTACGTTCTTATAACAATAATTAAATCGTTGTAAGCAGGTTATTATAGAAAAGATTTTCTTATAGAATTAAAATAATTAGGTTCTACGATATCGAAATGTTGAAAGTTCCGGAGTGTTCAGCGACTTTTGTCTCTGGCTGTACCTCACAAACTCGCAGTCCACCCTGTCAATGACCGACGTGACACAGATGGCTGACAGTACAGTACGATCATTCGATCTACCAGTTCGGATTGCCCGGATTCCAGGTGTCACCGATTTAATGCTAATTAATTACAAGTACCCGCTACATAAATGAATGAAGTTTAATAATAAACCAACAATAAATAACAACAATCAGTTATTTATTTGGGTTATGAAATTAGAATGAGTACTAAATTAGTCACGCTGTGGTCGCGCACGGTGTTTTACGCGAGTCATTAATAATACTACCTATATTGGGAAAACATGTTGACGCTTTTGTGTATAATCAGTCATTCACTACTAACTTGTTTCTTATCAAAACTTCTAAGAATTAACTTGTTTGGAAAGTAAACTATTATATATGGTAGGCGGTAAATACGATAATCGTATAAAAAAATTGTTACGAGACTAACAGACAACAATGCTATGCATAGCTGCAATAATTTATTAGTTATTTTTATTGTCAAAGATTAATTTTTCTTTCTTTTTTTATTCTAGGTGCCTATGTAAACATGACAGGTACCTATTACCTGGAATTAGCCATAACCTCAATATAGTAAACTCCTATATATATGTGATAAGTGACCCCTCCAAAATTTGCCTACTCAAACAGGAAAACGTGAAAAAAGCAATAATAAATACAACACTGAGTTACTGACAGAAGTAATTGCCGCAATAATATTATTGCTGTTATTGTTGCTGCAATTTTTGAAGAAATGCCTAATTAAGGCAAAAGTAAGTAAAAATTAGGCTTTCTCCCGTTTTTGGAAGAAACGTCTACCATGCTTCGTTTCATGTAATTTTTGTTAACGCCAGCTTTATCACAATTTTTTTTGGGTCATTTTATAATGGTTTATAAGTACAAAACAAACTTCATGAAATTATTACATGAATCACAAACTAACAAATTAATGAATTTGCAATAATACAACATACGAGTACATGGGCAAATCCTGTCCGAACCGCAATGACGTTCCTACCTTCAAAGGAATTGGTGTGGTTTTAGAAAACTGTAACAGTAAACTTTTGTTGCCAGCGCAGTAGGTAACGGGTAGGGTATATTATTAACTACTTAATTACGTATTTAAGATAGTTGTCCGCAAATAAGTCGTCGATTAAATTAGAAATAGATCGTGTTTGGCAGTGCGATGCAACGACGTTTTATATAATTAGCGATGCACAAATGAAGTGGCTTCGAAGGAATTGGGTCGCTGCGAGTGGCGGGCGGGTGCGGGCGGCGCGGGGGGCGTCGGAATTCGCGTAACGTTACGTCAGCGGGCGTCGGCCTCGCGGCGGTCGCTGACCTGCGGCTATCTCTAGCGCGGCCGCTAGTCGCACGCGCATAATTACGCACACACCATACACATGTGCTGCATCACTAAGCTGCTAAATGCATTGACTAGCAGCTCTAAACATCTGCGTCACCGACCACTTAATTGCTCCAACATTTCAAGAATTCAGCTGACGAGAAGTACCTCTGCTAGCTGTTGTCAAGTCACGAATAACTTGGAACAAATGAGTTTTTCGAAAATAGATGTTCAAAAATAATAAATGACGGGATTGGTCCAGATTGTCATTCTTTTGAAAATATGCGTACGTTTCGTATTATTTTCATGTCAAGAGCCGTGTCGTGTAACGTACTCAAGGTTGTCGACCTGGTTCTACACTGTTCTTTTGTATCTTGAGTCTCAAAGGTTGAAATGAAGGTACGTGCCTACTGCGTTCAAAACGGGAAATAATACGGTTCATTTCATTTATCAACTTTAAGTTCTTCCACATAGTGTAGGCGTAATGATGCGACTTTGTGCGGCTTGTGTAAGAACTATTATTTCTTTCTTATTAGAATCATTGATTGATTAACAACCATAAAGTGTATTTTGCAATATTTATAATAATTACGTAGCTGTTGTTAAGCAGCCATAAACCTGCATATCATCCATTTAATCTTTTTTTCTGCAGTAAGGCTGTAATGTAACCGAGGCCCCTTGCAAAGTTTGTCACAACGGACTGTCCAGAGGAAAGTATCAGGGTCACTCCTTAGTATTACGAATTACGATTACAAAGCCTCTTATGCCAATAACTGTCCAGTGTCCATTATTCACAAACCAAGCAAGCCTTTGTTGCGTGATGAACATATCGAATGACACTTATTTACTATTTTTTTATTTACATGAAAACCGATGCATGACCCAAAAAAAATGACTCATCTTACTGTACCGATTGTCGTAATAAAATTATTTTGATTTCGTGTTTTCGACTTTCTTGTAGAAGAGACGGGGCATAAAAGGATATAGCCCCGCTTTTTCACAAATAATACCTTAGAACTCCAATAGTAACCCACCTAATGACCTGGATGGCTTGCGAGGCAGGCTCTCCGCTTAAATACTGACATTTTAGTCGCATCTGTCTGGCCTGGGGTCGATGACATCACACGTGAGAAACGATGGGAATGCTGGGATATTATAATGAGTATTTGGTATTTGATAAACACCGATACCTGCCAAAGTATACTCTAGATTGTAACTTTATTCAAGAGGACACAACGCAACCTAAACGCTCTATCTATACCTACTTTTTGCTAATGAAAATTTCCACTGATATAAATAATACTTTTGGAGTCATTGGTTGGGGTTAACTACCTACTGAGTAAGTAATACTAGAACGTGGAGCTTTATCAACCTGCTTATCTCCCCTCGATAACTTTCCGTGGGGTAATTTTTGCATCGTACACATGCGTCCCGCTCACGCCTGTAGCGCCCTGGAGAGATACATAAATACTATATCGTACCTACGCTACGTAAGTACGTCGTTACGGACACCCGTAGGTCAACCATCACATCACGGTACCAAATGGTTGAGATCGGCTTATCGTCATTTATCACAAACAACCCCGGGTCGATTAGGCATGGGTATACCAGAACATTCTATCCTCTCCTATTAATTACTATTATACAACAGTAAACAAAAACACTAAAATAGAAAGTTCCTACTACACTTCAGAACTCAGCAGCATGCATTCAGCATTTATCCACGTACCTATAGTATCAGTTTCCGGTAATGAAACACATAACTTTATCAAATTTTCTTTCTTCTTTGCATTCGTTTTAATACACTACATGTCTCTTTATGACTACTACTGTACTAACGTACTTGAACACCATTCATGAATTATAAACTACTACGCTTCTATCTTTATACAATACCTTTGTATTGTCTCCGCTAAATACGAGAAATTATCAATAGAAGGTCATTAAGTGAAGTTGTTGAAAATAAAAGAAGGTAACTTTCTCGTCTCAGTGACAGTAGCAGACGGAGGCGCTGAGCACAGCGCGGCGCCGGACCTGGCAACTTTCTACTGCTGTGTCAGCACTCTTACTCGCCCAACCAACTTACTCAGTAAATAAACATCGTACTTTTATAAAAGCATCACTCGATCGATCTCACTTCTAACTAATGCTATTTACCTACTTTACGTTGAGCTGACAAACGATTGTTATGTCAACTACTACGGTTGGAAAAGTCAACATCAACGAATATGTTTTAATTCAATCAGTTGTTGAATTGAATATTTAAAACATTTTGCATTAAATGTAAGGAATTCTAAAGAACGAGGTTACTGGTTTAAAATTTAGCAAATACTGGGTATGTGACTTTTCTTTACTAGTTTATGGTGCAAAAAATCCTTGTAAAGAAACCTGAACTTCAGGAGCATAGAGCGACGCACGCGTAGTGATTAATGCTCGTTAAGCTCGTTATTTGTCTTTTTCTTTGCTTTGCGATGGCGAACAATTAGACTTCCCACTTAGTGATAATGATCACCGCAACTAATGGAGATCAGAATATCAGAAACTTTCCCAGGAGCGCCCAGGTGCGCTACTCTCATCCTAAAACAAAGCTGAAACCTTTTTTCACCTTTAAGAACCCTGACCTCCATATCTGCATGAGAACGGGTTATGTTGTAAGAGCTGGTAACCAGCAATACTCTATATATAATATTAGTAAAATAAAAGTAATCAATTCAGTATCTAGCGACTAACTGTGAAAGTTGTATTTCAAATAGTAAACACTGACAATAAAACTGACTTGTTAAGCTATTCATAGAGCATTTGCATAAAAAAATGCGTATCACTGTATTGGTTTCTTATTTCAATAGAGCAATAAATAGAAATGCTTCCGGATATAAGCAAACTGACAAACAACTGTAACTAATAGATTAGATAGAAAAAAGTGCGAGAAAGCGAGCGGGGCGAGGGGACGGGGAAGTAGGACACTTTCATTCTCGTTCATTTCTTTTCGGATGCAACGCGGCGAACATTTGCCGTGCTGCTTAGCACGTATCCATTACCTCCTTTCCTTGCACACTTATTAGTAGAGCTTGGTGCCGATCTTGTATTAATTTACGTAAAATATAAACCGAGTTAATTGCAAGTAAACACGAAAGAGTTTAATCCAGAGATTCTCGATATTTTTTGTCAAAATTTGTTGTGTAAACGTATCCTACTTAACTATGCTTATAAAGGCGAAAACTTACATACGTATATAAACAGCATCAACAGGTAGATTCTTAGAGAATGTTAAATATAGGTGAGCCCTACTAAGCAAACATCGATAAGATCGATACACAGTGAACTATTATTGATTTTTATTGGTTGTTCATACACAACTCACAAGTACAACAGTGCAATCCACTTTGTGTGATGTTCCATAAAAAGTTATCCTTTATGTAACTGAAAATGAGGACATTCAATACATAAAAATGACACTATTTGGCTGCTTTTAAATGTGAACCGGATTTTAGTCATAAGATCAGCGTACAATGACGGAACCGCACGGACTGAGCTGTCGAAAGTAAGAACTTTCTAGGTCACTATCCACCGTCACGCTAATCACGCATTTTTATAATAGAAGAGTTTTCTAATATGTACAAAACTATCTAATAGCTAATAGTAAAAGCTTGAATGATTTTAATTTGCCATAACTATAGTTTGTTTTGCTACTTGAGTAATTTTTTAAAGCTTTGAACTCTCGTGACCCGAATGTATTCTAACTGCTACTAAGTACTAATTAATAATTCCTCAATACCTTTTGTGTTTGTTTGCCCCTGTGCTAGTAAAGTCAGTTATTCTGCATCATTAAGCAATTAAATACTATTTTTGCTTTGGATATCATTCAAATGAAAGGGCCCAACTTTCACTGCCATATTATATGTGCGTGCACTCTATGTAAACAAATTGGATTAGCATACAATTGACCCATACACACAACCCCTACGCAGTTATACATTTTTAGAAAACGGGTAATTTAGAAAGGTACAGAGGTATTTCTTATATTAGGACACCTAAAAAGGCCTCAAAACGGATTTCCGATAATTAACTACAGTTACGGATTCCAAAATAAGTGAACTTTAGTAATGAAAATATTTTTCATATCTGAAACAATACAACATCAGCAACGTCCGCTTGTTCTCCATTCTAATGAGTTCCAGTAACCTAATTTACTGTAAATCTGATATAGCTTTCTACGGCCGAATCGCAACAGGTCAAACTACACTGCGATAGTAGAGTGGAAAAGGTGAAATTTAGCAGAGCGAGAAATCGACGGGATGTGATGTTTATTGTAACGAGCCCACGATCGGGCGTGCGCGCAAGAGAAACTGAAAGTAATGGCGCTGCATTCAACCCACTTTCACTAGTACGCTGCGCGGGCGCAGCGCAGGCGACGCCACCTCTCGTGCCCTATGCCGCGCCGTGTCGTGTCGTGCCGCGAAATTTGATACGCACATGGAGAACATATTTACACTTCGAACAAGAAAGTACTTTCACGATTACGAAATGTTTACACCTTTAGGCTTGACATTGACGATCGGGAGATGATGTATTGTGTATGCTAAGTGGCTTTTAGTCTACATTAACATGGCCCTCATACATACTTAAGATTTATTACTGACGCTACGAGGACACCGGCGAAATATAAATGTAATATGTAGGTAATGAGTTGCTTTCTTTTACACTGAGGTGAATTATTAATTTATAATACTCAATATCTAGTTTCACTATGGACCCTTCTGCTGAATTCCAGATGCTTCTGTCCTTCTTGTGTCCGCCACACACATTCACGTTTCAAAATATTTTAATTTCTTCTCACAGAAACCATAATTTGTTAGATGTCTTTACGATATGTTATGCATGTTCCTAAGAGAAAGCTTGTGCCATAACACCTTCATAATTTATTTAACTATAGATTTACTTTTGAAATATAAATATGCTTAGTGCTTTTGACGTAGGTAGGTAGGTACCTATCTGGTGCAAGTGAAATCACTACAGGTACGTTCAGTAAGTAGGATGGCTTAGAGATAAGTTTCAGCTAACTTTCAGTTAGTCGAGCAACGTATACCCTTCACCAGCTTTTCAATGTTTAAATTTTTCGAGGTTTCAGTTGTTTAGTTCCTCTATTTGATGGCAATTTACAATGCGCATTTTTGCTCAAAGTTAGTAATAATGTGCGAAAAATAACGTAATTTATTTCGCTTTAGGTACATAGGTGAAATAATTAATCAAAATAATAAATTAAATTGTAACTATCTGATATTTATGGTAGGTATAACTTATCCACTCTGAAATGACGCGCCCCACTACCGTATTTACGTACACGGTACATAAGGCTCTTGCAGACTAGCGCGACTTGTTGCGAGACGCGACACCGGTAATTGTCCTTTCTTAGAAATTGATTTGTTCTACGCTAATGAACGCTAACACTAATAAATCAATTTCTAAGAAAGAACAATTACCGGTGTCGCGTCTCGCAACAAGTCGCGCTAGTCTGCAAGAGCCTTATGTACCGTGTACGTAAATACGGTAGTGGGGCGCGTCATTTCAGAGTGGATAAGTTATAATAAATTTTAATTTTAAATTAATTTGAATGTATGGACTTTTTGCAAAACTTATAAGGACTTATAATTTCGAAATGCATACCCTACACATGACTCCTATTATTGCATAAAATTTGCTTTTTATAATAACCACAATATATTTGTCTGTGTTATTATAAAAGCCAAATTATAAAACACAGAAATCCGCATTACCGCAGATCGGTGCAACGTGACTCTAACACAAATCAATTTCTAAGAAAGAACAATTAACAATGAACGTACGTCTCACGTCGCACCGATCTGCGGTAATGCGGATTTCTGTGTATAATATAAAGTCTCGTGCAGACTGCCGCGACGCGACACCGGTATTGTTGTACCGTGAAGTTTTCTTAGTAATTGTTTTATTAGAGTCGCGTCGCGCCAGTCTGCACGAAGCTTAATGCGGTATAGTGGGGCGCGACATTTTAGAGTGGACAAGCTATACTAGGTACCTATTGAAATGGTTGAGCCCTTTGACTTATTAGCTGTAGTGAGTGCGTACGCAGGATTGTGTCACCTACTTCGTGTAAGTATATCAAATATTATCTCGCCAGAATGGCCAGGTTAGGTAGAAAGCTCTAATTTTGTGCAAAAATAATAACACAGTGGCAGTGGTGACAGATCACTAACTCGTCCCTGAAGAAAGAAGAAAATTTAAAACTAAGTCTAATTAAAATATTTTAACACTTCTTCTACCTGTAACAACATTTGCAGAGTAATGGGTCGATGACACATTAGTGTTTTAATGTTTTTCATGTGATTAGGTTTCTTATTATTTTATAACGGGTGACCACTGAAAATTAGCGCTGTGCTGTGGATCCCCATAGCATAGCATCATGCTGAGTGGTAGCCTTCTTGTCACAGTCATGACGTGCCAGCAGCTGCCGATTATTTCTGTTTTGAGCTCGTGATTGATTATATTTAAATCTACCTATTGTTTTTTTTTTCTTGTTCTGCTCGAACTTATTATGTTTTTTTATGCACGTGTTTCTGTGACAAATAAACTTATTTTTCTTTCTTTCTTTTCTATAAAAGCTGAGGTATCCTTCGTAGGTTACGTACATAAATATTTACATGACTACAGTAATATCTCATGTAACAAATACGCAGATCAAATAATATTCGTCATTGAATTCAGTTCACACGAAAATATCCTTCCTGCTGCTTAGCTTAGCTTTCCTGTTTTTCTTTAACAGTTACGACTCCAACTTTTTAATACAGCTCTTAAGCCATCCCGCTATACATTTTGGAAGTGAACCAACCGGGAGGGTCACCGGCATTACGTTCTAAATCGTGTTATAAAACACTGTTAAGCGAAGTAAAATTGATTTTTTTGGGGTTCTTGTCACTATACGTAGTATCTCTGGAGGTATTTCCATGTATTAGTCCCCACTAATACGTGGGACGTGAAATGATAAAAAATATAAAAATTAAGAAAAGTATGATAACTCGCTCTGATTCCGAGACTGTCCACCTTATAAATGAGTGAATATTTAACTGTAACCGTGAAAATGGTTTTTCATTCCTCATGCTCGGAAAGTAGTGTTTGTTTGATCCGAGTAGCGGGTGGAAAACGCTGCTTCCCTCTCTAGGGCGGGAAAAACTCATAGTAATTGCTTCCCGCCCTAGGGCGGGAATGAATTTTAAAAATAGAACTTTTGGTTAGGTTACGAAACTACGGCTACGAAACTTTTAACATGAAAAATATCGAATAGAATAAAACTAAAAAGGCTGTGGTGTTGTGAGTGTATAAACAGCCAGTGCGAATTAAAAAAAAAAACCTATTAAACGAGACGGCTCGCGGCGGCAGTGTTTCCACTTTTAGGGATTTCTCCCTTTTTTAGGGAAAAATTACCAATAATAAGCATGGTTTAGGGATATTTTATTTTGACAGGGATTTAGGGAAAAAATGAACTTGAGTTGGTAGCCCTATTGTTTATAGTAGGCTGCACCCAATGTACTACTTTACTCTATGGTAGCACCGATTGGGGATTCCCTGAAACTCGTAAAGAATATAATTCATCTAATTTTAGTTTACCATATTATTCTTAATTTTACTATTTCCGTGGTTAAAGATGACATCGGAAATTAGTCGCATTATACCTAGAGTTGGTTTGTTTCGTCTCTCTCGATTAATAATGAATGTTTTGTAGGTATTTAATGCTATAAAAATTTAAAATTCCCTTAACCAAGGATTTTTTATATTTTTAGAGAATTTTAGGGATAATTCATTATGAAACTGGGGATAAACCAAAAACGAAAGTGGAAACACTGCGCAGCGGTGACGCGGCGCGTTCCAAATTTAAAAAAAATCATAATTGTTCTAACTTCTCAGTTAATTTGAAATAGGTTGTTGGTAAATAGGTGGTTACATGTTATTTAATATCAATAAATATTTTAGTTTACTATTTTATACTTTCCTTATATTCGAAATGAAAAGTAGAGTGTTTAACACGGGTGAAAGATATCAATTCCTACTCGGGACTATAGCCGCCCTCGCTGCGCTCGGGCGTCTAAATACCTCGTATGGGAATTGATTCCTTTCGACCCTTGTATAACAATCTACTATTCCGCCCCTGAAATACTGGCATCTTGACACATTTTTTAATATTTGTATTTTAAAACCAACGCATAATTTAAACTAATAGGTCTTGTTAAAATATACAACAGATTTTATTTTCCCACTATATAATGCTGAATTCGCTAAGAAAACCCTATATTTAAAATAAAATGAGCCCTCCGCGAGGGCTCCCGGCATGCTAGGTATATGGGTTCACTCGAGTGGGCACTGAACTAGTGAAACTGGCAAAGGTTTGCTAGTTACCAGTATTTTCTCTCTCTCTCAAATTTGGCTTTTATAATAACACAGACAAATATATTGTGGTTATTATAAAAAGCAAATTTTATGCAATAATAGGAGTCATGTGTAGGGTATGCATTTCGAAATTATAAGTCCTGGTAAAAAACCGGAGTTTTGCAAAAAGTCCATACATTCAAATTAATTCTCTTTATTTTTTCAATAGTTCTATATGTCATTGTTTTCTAAAAAACCCTTAAGTCGAGTCCGGAAAAATTAAAAGACCGGACAAAGTCCGAACAGGGGCCGAAAAGCTGGACATGTCCGGACAAATCCAGACGGTAACCCCTAATAATGTCCAATATTCGTGAATTTGTGATATTTTATTCGAAATTCCCAAATTGAATTGGTATGGTTTATATTATATAGACTACTTGAAACAGCACCCTCTTTGCTAAGTACCTATTATTGAGTACAACAACAATTAATATCATAATTTAAATATCAAATAACGAACCCACATGAAGTTCATAATAGCCAAAGCGAGTGCGTATCGCTGCTCGGCGCGCTCGTGGCGCTAGCGACAGCGGCGCGCGCGGTGTCAGGCGGTGTCGCTGAACCGCGCGCGAGTCAAGGGCCTCGGTCGACGACCGCACGCCAACCGCGGCCCCTTTTTCCTCCACCACAATACACACACTAAATTGGCAGGCCGCTTTACAATTCATTAAATTTGACTCTAAGTAACATCTGGCTAACTGTATTTTTATATTCTAGTATTATTATTCATACTTTGCACACAATCACCTAGATATATTATGTTTAGCAACGACACAAAATCATCGAAATGGAATAGTTGTCTTGCGATTATGACAACAAATGACTCTAAATTAAGTTCGTGTTTACCTATGTCATGAAGACACTTAACTAAGTAATTGTGTACTTTATAGACGCATTATAATTTATTGATAGGTTACATTTTCGGTTCAAACGAGGAAATTCAAGAACCGTTGAAGTTAATTTGACGCGAAACGACACAAAATATCTTTGTCGTAAATGACTTATCTAAGAGCGCAGTGCGTGTGTTTACCAACACACGCGTACGAGCATGAATTGTATGTTTTCATTGAGTGTTGGAGTTGCAATAGGTTGGTAATCGGTCAAATACGTGGCGTGCAATGCGTGCGGTGGCGGTCGGCCACGGCTGGTCGACGAACCCGCACGATCATAACGCTCACTGACTTAACAACCTGTATTGCTACAAATAATTACAAACCAAATACGTGCAATTTTTCAATCAAGGCCTACGGGCTACGACCGATTTCTTGATGAAGTTGAAACTGATCGGGTACATTGAAAACAGAATATACTAGAATCTTCAAATTGAATTTATGCGAATGGAACACAAACGTCTTTGTATTTGGTTATTTTAAGCTTGAACTTTTAAGAATATTAAGTTTTTTCTTTCTCTGTTTGCTATGCAATGTAGTACAGTACATAAAATAAAAATCGTTTATGTCTAATACACAGGTTACCAAACTTATTGTCTACTAGCTTCTGCCCGCGGCTTCGCCCGCGTGGATGTCGGAAATTATCCCACAGGAACGTGTAACATGTCCTAAATCAGCGGGGTAATTGCGTAGCAATTACAATAGCAATGGGTTTCATTTTGACAGTTCAACAATTAATTGCGTTATTTACGTTATTTCTCGAACATAATTATTAAGCAATAGCTTCCACTTGGCGCTCTAGCGCGTCATCCCCTGGCTGGCCCGCCCCTCCACCCTCGTTCTGTGCGCCGTCGACTCAATATCGCAGGTCATTCTTATCGTTCTAACTTTTAAACTATTTGTCCAAATTACTTAGTGTAAAAGACAAACTTTATCTACATTAAATACGAAAAGCGATGAAGGTATTTATTTTGATAAGAATTAACTAAATACTCTAAAATATGCAATGTAAAAAAAGTATTAAATTTAACTGTATTTATTGCTCACTATTTTGGTTATAAAGGCTTCCACATAAAAGGTAGATAGATGCTGTCGCGGACTTTTATTTAGAACTCTTTAAGACAAACAATCCCACAATACATTTTCTCCATGTAACTCTAACGGTTTAGGCAGCGCACGCAGCATACGGTGGAGGTCTGCCCGGCTTGGGTGGACCACCGCCGTGTCCTCGTGGAGGCGATCGGCGGCGGTGGCCTCTCGCGTACGGCCCTGGTCCAGGTCATGGTGCGGAGCGAGAGGGCATGGCAAGCCGTCACCTCCTTCTGCAAAGCAGTAATGCTCGCGAAGGAGAAGGTGGAGCGCGCGAGGGAGTGGCAAAGGCCGCGCCCTACCAGCCCTAGCCGCCTCCGTCGTAGGAGACGTCCCGGGCGTCGGGAATTGATAGCCGATTTCCGGCCACCGTAGGCGCGGGCCTGCGGACGAAGAGCAACGGGCAGCTCGTCGTCCGATAAGGACCAGGCCCGGGTCGACGGCGCATCGTGTTCCACGCGCGCCTCAAAGAGATATCAAGGATCGAAGGAACACGTGTTGGTTTTAGTCAGTAAGAGTCTGACACGCCCTTCCGCTCCGCCCAGAGCGGGAGAAGCCATTGGATGATTAACCACCCAAAAAAAGGCAGCGCACGCAAAGATAGATCTCAGAGGGCAGGAATTTTTCCGACTTACTTGATACTTATCGTTATATTATGGCCAGATCACATAAAATCTTTATAAATTGTAGCCTATGTGTTATTCTAATGTATAAGCTACATTATTGTAAAGTAAAGTTTCATCAAAATCCGTTCAGTAGTTTTTGTGTGAAAGAGTAACAAACATCCATCCATCCATCCATCCATCCATCCTCACAAACTTTCGCATTTATAATATTAGCAGGATAGGATTAATTTAGGGCAGTGTTTTTCAACCTTTTTCATAACTTGGCCCCAATAGTATGAAAAAAATTTTTCGCGACCTCGACCATTCGAGAACGATTTGAACTCAGTCGAGATTCCCGCTGAGTCGAAGTTTCTGCAGCACGAAACCTAGCCTGATGTTCCCGAGTTGCAGAGAGCTTTGCCTCACGACCTTCCTCAGATTCCTGTGATCGAACTAATCTCATCCTTTTAGCATTTCTGCTACATTGGGAGAGGTTGGATCTTCTTCGACGCATTCTTACAATAAAATAGTACTTACTACTTAACACACAGTTATTTAGTAAACACGTACTGTCGTAAACAATTAAAATATAAATACTTACAGATTATTATACAGTCTAAAATTATCACAGTTTAAGTAATAAGTGTTAAGACGTGTAAACCAAACGTACTAACTTTATAAAACAAAAGAATTGCTAGAAAAATGAATTACTAACCTGAGCTAATAAGCTTATACTTAATAAAGAAAATCAAGAAAAGAAATGCCTAACCTATAACAAATGTTCGATGTGATTCTTTAAATTGACATAACTTTTTTATTTATGAACCGATTGACATGAAATAAACACTAAATGTTAAGTGAAGCTTACTACAATATATTAGTGAAAACCGCATCTAAATCGAATAAGCCGTTTCTGATATTAGCGTGCACAAACACACAGACAAACAGACAAACCGACAAACAGACAAACCGACAAACAGACAAACCGACAAACAGACAAACAGACAAAAAAAAAAATAATTACAATGTCGGGTTCAGCATCGATATAATAACAACCCCTGCTATTTTTTTTTCATATATTTCCATTGTACAGACACCACTTTTCTACAATTTTATTATATGTATAGATTTTGTTTTTCTTATACTCGTATATTTTGTACTAAATAACAAAAACTGTAATTCTACGTCTGGCAAGTTGACCTGCACCCTAATTGCGTAACACAAGATCAATCACAATCTGTTTCATTTTGACAGTTCAACAACATTATTGTGTTATTTCCGTTACGTACTGACTAACATACATTTGAAAAAGAAAAAGTTCATAGGCAGGATAAAATTTCTATGATAAGTTTGTTATGTTACCTACCTAATAAAAATATTTTATCAAACAGAAGAGAATTTTGATAAATCCTACAAAGTTGTTTATTGAAGAGACGTTTGATATTACCCTACCTCTCTTAATTTTTATTAATAAATATGTTGACAGCTGATAATTATGATGTTAAGAGACTTTTATTATTTAATTTATAGTTTCTTAGTGCATTGTGAAGTTTCAGCATTGCTTGTTTTTTATAGGCATTATTTGTATAATGCCTCCACTGCACTTGTGTGCAGTGGTGGCCCAGTGGTAACAGCCCTGACTTACGAGTTGTAGGTCGTGGGTTCGAACCCAGGCAGGCGCTTTACTTTATATAAAATAATTTCATCACCACTGCTCACAAAACGGTGAAGGAAAACATCGTGAGGAAACCGGCATGTCCTAGAACCAAAAATTCGAAGACATGTGACATCTACCAACCCGCACTGAGCCCGCGTGGTGGATTACAGCCCACTCCCTCTCACAGAGAGGAGGCCTGTGTCCCAGCAGTAGGAACATTAAGGCTGCCTGTCCACCAGAGCGGAGAGGAGCGGAGATGTGTCAATATTAACCAATAGAATCAAAACTCCGCTCAGAGGTGCGATTCTATTGGTTAATTTTGGCACATCTCCGCTCCTCTCCTCTCCTCTCCGCTCCAGTGGACAAATGCGAGCAAACGTGTCGTGCACAGTCACGAGCACCAATATGTATCCACTTAGCAAAATTCAAATGCGATTTTCTCGTGGAATACGAGTATTGACTGCAACTTTGTTATAAGGTCTATTTCATATTTATATGGGTTCCAAAATACTATATTCACAACATCATAAAATATTAATCAACACAGTAGGAGCAAATCACTTTTAAAAGTTGCTTAGTGTATACATATTGGTGCTCGTGACTGTACCTGCAAGTATTTTCAGGTCAGAATTCATCCCACTTGTCTTCCGCGATTTACAGATGGACAAAGTGTCTATTAGCTGTGCCATTAGTGATAGCTCCTCTTGCTGACTAGGCTAGTATTTTTACTAGTAAGTATTTTTTTTTTGTTGTTGTCAAACCTATTCTTTAAAGACTAAAAGTCAGATTGATTCCAAGGTAACGTTAATAGTTTCATCATCAATCTGTAATAATTGTATACCAAACACAATTTCGGTGCATAAAACTGTTTATGTTTCAACAAATATTTTTTAACAGCCTTTATCCTATTGTCCATCAATTTATTTAATAAAACAACAAATAAATGAACATAGTGAATTGAGGAGAGCATATGAAGAAACACGTCTGCAGTTCCTCACAGGTTTTACTGTCGCGTCGTAACCGTAAAATGTCCGAATGGTATTTGTAACCAGAATGGCATCACCTTGTGGACCTATTTAAGTAGTTATTTTGGCTAACGACCGTCTGGCGAGAGGTTAATCGTGGTTCACCTGCGGGCAACTGTCGGCGCGGTGCCACAGCGGCTCTGTTCGCCGTTGTTTGGTAGGTGTTTCCGCGACGCTGACCGTGAACGTGGTCGCTCACCCGCACCACGCGCACTAAACTTGCGAACTTTATAGGGCGGGGGCGGTCACCTGTCCCGAAGATTTGTGTAACGTCCCCTCGAACAGACAATCCGTCCACAACTCGATGCGTCTCGTCACAGATATAAAGGTAGCGAGAAGATCTGCTTGTCGAGTCACCAAGAACGTTGGTGATACATTCGGATTTTAATGCAGTTTCTGTTTATTTATAAACTTACTAGCTCTTGCTAGCGGCTTCGCCCGCGTGCTTCTTGGAAATTAGCCGATAGGAATGTACTACCGGGTTAAATTATCCAGGTCATGGTCTACCCATGTGCCAAATTTAATCCAAATCCTTTCAGCCATTTTAGCGTGAAAGCGTAATAAACAAACTTAACAAATAAACAAACAAATTAATATTATTATATACAATGTGGAGACTACAATAGAATACAATACAACAATAAATGAAAACACAGGCAATAAGTATTTTGGAACTATCAAATAAATCCTAGCATCCAAATTAGAAAAATGAGTTTTTCAAACAAATTAAACAGCAGTGTATCCACCCCTAATACGTTTAATTAATATCCAACTAGGCCTAGGGTGAATTCTCGGACATACGTTTCCGAGTATCCACCTCAGGGTGGATTTTTTGGGGTGGATAAACGGAATAACTCGAGCTGACTATGGATTTTGCCGATCTTAAATTAATTCTAAGCTATATTGATTAAACTATTGAATATATTAGATTGAATTTTTGTATGCAGACTGGGAATCATTAGAGACACGCCGTTTTATTGTTGCATTGTCGTCTCCTTGATATTCTACCCCTTTACCCACACCAAGTCTGATTATTTACGAAAAAACAAAATGTTGTTTTAGGTCATTTAGAAAGGTGCATGGTTTGGAAAACACCATATTTTTTTTTTTGGTGGGAAATCGTCAAATGACTTCTCCCGCTCTGGGCGGAGCGGAAGGGCGTGTCAGACTCTTACTGACTAAAACCCACCCGTGTTCCTTCCCTTGCCTAGACGGGGGCCACGGTTTCCCCTTAGGACTTATCCGCAACCCCGGTGGTAGGCATCGGCCCTAACGGACCCCTTCAGCTTCGCTGACAATTCTTTGAGGCGCACGTGGAACACGACGCGCCGTCGACCCGGGCTTGTTCCTGATCGGACGGCGAGCTACCCAACACTCTCCGTCCGCAAGCCTGCGCCTACGGTGGCCGGAAATCCAATTTTCCACCAATTCACCAATTCCACCAATTCACCACGCGGAAGAAACAATATTATTGCACCTGGGCAAGCAGGTTGTATGGGTCATATCATATGTCATTCCCAAAAAAAGAAAAGGTCACGGCCTGGCCACTGGTGGGCGTCTTAAAATGGCGTGATTACGAATAAGCAGAAGCAGCTTCCTATCAGACAATAACATCCTATGCCTTATTCTATTTATTGTATTGAGTGAGGAAAGCCCAGACCACATTACGAACCGAATTCGTTGTGAGTGAATAACATTGTCTAATATGTTATTAGAGTAAATTATTGAGTGACTCTAAACTTAGGCAAGTTACGGACTGATTATATAAAATGTTAATGGTAGCCACTTTGCCAGTTCATCATATTATGATGGACTGACAAATTGAATGGTACCTATCAACCTAATGTCCGCCATGTATCGGCCGCCAAACTTTCATTGATTAGCGGCAGTATATAGGTTGGTAATTTTGGTATAGCTAGGTACCTACTACTGTGCAAGTGAGGTTCACTTTTAGTGGAACCTGTGGTGGAACCGGGTGCTGTGCAGTCTGAGCACTCCCATCTATTTACATTCTTCTTATTCGGAAATCTCGTGGTTTTAATCAAAGGCAAATTAACTTCTGTAAAGCGAGCAACAATTCATAATATTCATCTTATAACGAGACGTAGAGTATGTGCCATATAAGGGTCGAAAGTAATAAAATGCCTAGCCCTAGGTGAAAACAAAGCTAGATATTTTCGTTGGCAACTCTAATAAATGTAAATTGAAATTGACTTTGAGTTTTTCAAAGTCAATTTCAATTTACATTTATTACAATCCATAATATACACATTCGTACAAGTCAACCTTCGCTTCTTTCAAAAGTAAGTAAATCTGCATTTCAATGTTTTCGAATAGACGCTTGTGAGTTTGTGACCATATAGTATGACGCCCGGTTGTCGAGCCGATAAAAATGCAAAAAAGGAACAACCTGTATTTTTGGGGCACCAACCGAAAGGATCAAATCTCTCTAATAAACATTACATAACAAGTTAAATGAAATTTACGCGTTCGTCCCGCGAATACGCAATCGTCGCGAGTTCGCGATCATGTTCGGCGAGAGAGCCAGATACATAAAATCAACACGACTATCGCGAGGAGTCGCGGAACTTTAACACTTTAGACTCCCCATTTTCGTCGAGCTCATACGCCATTGCCGCCATACATATTGTAGGTGGACCCTCCGGGAGGGTTCCCGGCATTACGTTTGCGCTAAAGTTAACCGTCGCGGATGGTCAACGGCATTAGGTTTAAAACCGTGTTATAAAACACTGTAAAACGAAGTGAAGTATTGTTTTCTGGGGGTCTTCTCGCTATATGTAGTTTCCAACCTTTTAAATTTTTAGTTAATATTTATAACCGTGAACAAAAAAAAATAAAAAAAATCCTAGTCTTTGATTTGAAAACCAACGCATATACTAATAAATCTTGTTTAAATAATATACAATCTGTTTTTATTATCACGGTTCATAATGCTGTATACGCTAAGAAAAACCTACATTTAAAATGAGCCCTCGAGAGGGCTCCCGTGATCCCATATGCGACTAGGTGAACCCTCCAGGAGGGCTCCCGGCACTCAACGTGTTAAATAACTCTGATGTTCATAATAATATATTTTGAAACAGAATTACATTATGTTTTTGAGAAGTTCCATCCGTCTTTCATCTTACCTACGCAATTGCGTAACACAGTTTCCATAACAGTCCAAAGAATTTTGAGGGAAATTCATAATCCGTTGCTTCATCTGTTTGAAAAATTCGTCTGCATGACAACGTAAATAACACAATGAATATTGTTAAATTGTCAACTGGCATTGGGATTGTGAGTGTGTTACGCAATTAACCCGCAGGTAAGAATTACCCTTTGGATTCGTGTCAAAATACCTACAGATAATATTACCTACGTGTCGGATTGATTCCCGGTTGAAGCAGGAAACTTCTCAGAAACAATAGTGCTGTTTTACATAATAATATTATGTTCTTTTCATATTTTTAAATTATTAAAAGTCGGCCATTCAAACTTTCCACATAAGTATAGAGGTTCATATTATTATCGGTACGGAACGTTATACATACGAAAGTTACTTATGTACCTACCTCAACACATCAATGGCTAATCAGTGATTAGTGAGATTTTTATAAATAATGGTTAGTAGTGTTTATAAAATAGTTGACACAAAGCAACTCTAACATTTTATTATGTTAATGTATCGAGAGGCAAGAATCATTATGGAAGATTACTATAGGGAGGGATGAGTGGCGTGGCCAAGTGGAATGGAACCGGCGACCTTGTCAGGGCGAGGTCACACCACCCCGCCCCGGGCCCGACGCCACCTCGGCAGCTTCTACCTGCGCCTCTGCGGACGTCAACGCGAACCCACATAATGTGTAACATAAATGCCACCCGTCACAGAAAAACTCCATTGGTTTTAATTCTGTACTCTTTTTTTAATTAGCAATAATTAAAATCCAATTTAATAAGAGCAGTAGCGGCCCAGTAGAGCACTGGTGGCCTAGTGGTACGGCCGCGAGTTCGAATTGTATGTCGTAGGTTCGAGCCCTCGAAGCCGCGAACCGCAAGCGCTTCACTGTGTAAATTATTTCATTACTACTCTCAAAACGGTGAAGGAAAAGATCGTCAGGAAACCGGTAAGTAAATAAAAAAAAAAAATTGAGGACATGTGACATATCTACCAGCCCGCGCTGGGCCCGCCCTTATAGCGCTTTTTGGTAGCCGTTAATAAACAATTCGACCCTATCGCGTCGACACTTATTTATTCTAGAAACATTTTTTGGTCGGTGATTGGACTTAATTCCGTCTCTACGACAAAAAATGGGAAACAGTCGACACAGTAACATTTGGTTTTAAAGTTACGTTACTGTGGTGTAACATTGTTCTTAGTCTGCAACCACTTCTCAGAAATCGTTCGTTCGTTTTTTGTTCTGTGACATGAAGTTTCAAAATAAAAATAATAATGAAGAAAACATTGTTTTGTCAACGTTCGTTTTTATTTATATGTTAATTGGTTTTTATTGTTCAAATATAAATGGAAAAAGAAAATCATTGTGTAATTTTTTTAAATAGTTTGAAATGTAATCAATGTAAACAAATATAAATAATCGTTTTTACTAACATGTCTTTACATTCCCAGAGCTTGGAGGCTTTGGTTTTATTAGATTTAATACTAACTATATGTTATGGAACCAAAAACAAACCATTAACTTGGTACCTAAATAATTTAAAAGTATTTTTATTTTAATTTAAAGAAAATATTCTAGTCACAACTGGTCAAGAAGTTACTAGACTGTGTCGACATGAAACCAAAAGTACTTATAAAGTTAACGAATTCACATAATGGTTTACTGTTTCCAGCGATTCTCAAACGTTCGGAGGCCATATAATTTCATGTTTGATACATCGGAACTTGATCCACCGCACTAGACAGTTTGGAACTAAACTTTTTGGCACCAGGTATTTCAAAACTCTTTTCTTGATTTTTATATGATGAAGACGATGCATTTCGTGTGTGGTCTGGAAGATAAGCTGTAGATCAATTCTGTAGTTATACAACTTTAATAAACCTATTCTGATGACGCTGTAAATTTAAATTTTTAACAAATTTCGTCTGTATTTTGGTAGCATAATTGAAATGCACCAGTGTTGGCCCGGATTGCCGAGAAGATGCAGGTTTCAAACCTGTCCAAGATCAACAATATTTATAATTTTACGATTCTATAAAAAAAAAATCGATGATTCAGTTTTTAGATATTCATCTAAACAAATTCAGTCTTTCTATACTTCTACACGTTGAATGAATTATCTTGAATAGTTTTGAGAGCAAAAAATTTTAAATTTAAAAAACCCCTGACACAAACAAAATCCTTTAAAAAATTATAAAATAAAATGAACTGGCCCTAGTTTAATATAAGTTGGTAGGTAATTAATATTTTGTCGTCGCGTCGGGGGACGGCATGCTATTGTAAAAAAGATATTTTCATTCGCCCTCACTCGACGTGACGACAAAATATTAACTACAACTTATATTAAACTAGGGCTAGTTTATATTATTTTATAACTTTTTAAAGGATTTTGTTCATTTTATTTTATAACTTTTTAAAGGATTTTGTTCGAGGAGCTCGTGGCTAAGTAATAACAAGCCGCATGGGTCCATCCATCAGGTTAAGCTACGCTTGCCGGGGTTGGTCAGTGGATGGGTGACCATCTTTACACACCGAGACTCCTCCGAGCCTCGGAAAGCACGTTAAGCCGTTGGTCCCGGCTGTCATTTGTGGATCTTTGACAGTCGTTACGAGTCTTCAGAAGCCCGAAAGACTGACACCAGTCTTACCAAGGGGTATCGTATTACCCAGTTACTGGCTTGTGGAGGTCAGTTAGGCAGTCGCTCCATATAAAATACTGGTATTCAGCTGCATCCGGTTAGACTGGAAGCCGACCCCAAGATAGTTGGGAAAAAGGCTAGGAAGATTGATAAAGGATTTTGTTCGTATCCGGGATTAAAAAAAAAAATAATTTAACTTTTATTTCCTGCTTTTTAATCTTTATATATTTATTACTAATACATACGCTACGATTAACACGTGCCTCGCTTAAATCTGCGCAGCTGTACGTATTTTCCTACAGTAAAGTTAGTTACTAATTTACCCCGATTTATTTTTGCCTCTCATCATCAGACCCTGATTAATATATATCTATAACCTATTCATTGAGACCATTCCAATGAGCCTAAACACGATACCTTTGCTATAAGTTGGTAAGGGAGTTCAGTATCCTACAAATACCAGGTAATGCTCCAGCATCAGTTCAAGGTTACTATTTTATTCTAAAATCGTTGAAGTAACAGTTATCAAATTTAGACTCGATCAGGCCTGTGAAAGATGCTCAAATCCATTCATCAATTAGGAAAGACCTGATAATCTTCAAACGGCTGAATAGATTTTCTTGAATCATAGCTAAGAACACTCCCGATCAAGTCACCTTTCAAACAAAACAAAAAAAAATCAAAATCGGTTCAACCGTTTGGGAGCTATGATGCCACAGACAGATACACACGTTAAACATATAACACCCCTTCGTTTTCCGTCGGGGGTTAGAAAGCAATGAAATATGATTACATATATGCTCAACTGTCCGAAAGACTGATGCAGCTCGATAACAATTAAAATTTTATTGTGTCTCATTAGTAACAGTCAAGCGGATTGGATGATATACTATTCCGCTATAAATAATTAAGTTGGTTTAATTATTATAACTCATGAAAACTAGATCATCAAAAGTAACTAAGTTATGTTATTGACAATACATAACTTATATACGTTAAATAAAATCTTTGCAGTACACGTTTCGTATTTTGCAAGAACTCTTTATTTATACATTCTTTTGCTTATATCAAATCAAAAGTACTAAAATATTATGTTAATAATTTTTGTCAAATCAGGAACTCAAAATATCAAATCTATATATTTTTATATTATAAAAGGACAAACTGATTGAGTCACTGACTGACATATCAACGCAGAGCCGAAACTAATGGTACTAAGAACGTGAAATTTTGCACACAGCTTCCTTTTATAATGGAGGGGAGCACTAAGAAGGGTTTTTGAAAATTTCACCTTTAAGGGGGAGAAAAGAGGGGATTTCGTTTGTAGGAAAAATCTTATTCCTTGAGTTAATAAACTTGAAACTTGGCACAAAAAGGACTTGCATGAATTCAAATTTCAATCATTAGACGTCGTGCACAAATTCTGAGCAGGCACTGTACTAGGCACTGTACTAGGCATGCATGAATTCGCGTTAGAATTCAATCATTATGTTATGCTACTAATTGGATTTGGATGAGGCAGACAGATAGTTTATAACCTGGATTAATTGGTAAATTAGTACTTAACATTAAACTGCCGGGTTATAAGAAACTATGGTCAATTATACAAGTATATGCTCCAACTGAGCAAGCTGTCATTAGCAATAAAAAACAACTCGGATAAAATTATCCTAATGGGAGATTTTAATGCACAAGTAGGGACTAGAAAAAACAACGAAGAATATGTTCTTGGAAAATTTGGCTATGGTAAGAGAAGTTGCAACGGCCAAAAACTTGTTGAATTTCTTATGGAACATAAACTAACTCTACTTAATTCAATTTTTAAGAAAAACAACAATATCAAATGGACCTGGATTTCCCCCGATGGGTCATACAAAAATGAAATCGACTATATAATAAGCAATCACCCCAGAGCATTCACAGACACTGCTGTTATAAGCAAGCTGAAGTTCAACACAAACCACCGCATGAAACGCAGCGCCTTAAGAAAGTGCCCCATTAAAAGTTCCCGAAACTACATAAACACCAACCGATTTGACCAACGAAGAGATCTACAAAACACAGATAACACAAAGTTAGAACAAACAGAGAATTTCCCAATAAAGGATTCAACTGTGACACAGAAATATAATATACTAGAGAAACAAATACAAAACCATTTGATCGCAAACAGGAAAGAAAAATGTAATAAATACCAACTCAGCGACCAAACTTTGCAATTGGTAAATGAAAGGAAAGAACTGATAAAGAACCAAATTAAAAAAGAAAACATAAAATAGATAACCGAAACAAGTAAAAAACTTAAAGCAAGCATCAGAAAGGACCGTAAAATCAAAAGACTACAAACCCTAGAATACCATATACAAAGAACCGGTGGTGTCAAAAAAGCACTAAAAGAACTACGGGAGGCCGGAAAAGAATGGATACCAAAACTTAAAGGAGGTCTAAGATCACTACACAAAGGAATAACATCAAAGAACTAGCAACAGACTTCTACCGTCGTCTATACGCAAAACAAACACCGAACATAAGGAAAAAACATATCGAATCAGTATTCGAAGCCACTCTAGAACCCGCACCTTCAATTTTACCAGAAGAGGTAGAGAAATCAATCAGGAGTCAAAAGGCTGGAAAATCTCCAGGACCAGACAAAATAACAAATGAGCTGCTGCAAGGACCGATGGAAGAACTGGTACCCATTCTAACTGAGGAGCGGTGATATTCCTGAAAGATGGGCAAAATCTCACATCATCTTAATACACAAAAGGCGACAAAGAGGATATTGAAAATTACAGACCTATAAGCCAGATGTCGAACGTGTACAAGATATTTGCAAAGGTCGTTTTGGATAGAATAAGCCCAATGTTGGATGAACAACAGCCAGTCGAACAGGCAGGTTTTAGAAAAGGGTTTTCGACTATTGACCACATCCATACAGTCAAACAGGTCATCGAAAAATATAAAGAATATAATAAAATTATATATATTGCCTTCATAGATTACGCAAAGGCGTTCGATAGCTTAAATCACGAATACATTTATGGGAAACTCTAAAGCAACAAGGAATACCAGCAGCATACATCAACATCATTCAAACCATTTATGCCAACAGTAAAGCTAGAATTCAATTGGAATCTCTGGGAAACGAATTCCGCATAGAAAGAGGTGTGAGACGAGGTGACCCATTATCTCCAAAATTGTTCTCTGCCGTTTTAGAAAACATCTTTCGGAACTTGAACTGGGAAAAGTTTGGTCTTAACATAAATGGGTTGAAAATGAATCACCTCAGATTTGCCGACGACTTAGTGTTATTCGAGGAAACCCCAGAAAACTTGCAAATCATGATACAAAGTCTGAGCGATGAAAGTGAGAAAATTGGTCTGAAAATTAATTACACTAAAACCAAACTAATGACTAACTCTATAAAAGTAGATATAAACATTAAGGAGGAAGCTTTGGCATATATAGAAGACTACATATACCTTGGTCAAGTCATCTCTACCAAAGACCAAATTAGCCAGGAAATAAATATGAGAATTGCAATAGGTTGGAAAAAATACTGGTCAATCAAGGAAATAATGAAGTCTAAAGACTTAGGCATGACTTTGAAAAGAAAGACTTTCAACTCATGTATACTCCCATGTTTAACATATGGGTGTGAGACATGGGCACTCACCAAATCACTCAGAGGAAAGCTTGCCAAGTGTCTGTCTTGCAAAGGGCAATGGAGAGAAGCATGGTAGGCTCAAAGAGACAGGATAGAATAAGGAACACAGATCTCCGGTCCAAAACAAAATTGACAGACATTCTAACAAGAATAGACCAACAGAAGTGGAGGTGGATAGGCCATATGATGCGAGACACTAAAGAAAAGTGGAGCAAGGCAGTAACAGAATGGTATCCAAGGGATGGAAAAAGAAATCAGGGAAGACAGCTTTCCCGATGGGAGGATGAAATTAAGCTGACAGCAGGTCCAAACTGGAAGAAGATACCTAGCGACAGACAACAATGGAAATTGTTAGAGGAGGCCTATGCCATGAGGCACACCGAAATTCGAGACATTTTGTGATTTTTTATGTAAACTTTATTGTAAACTATGCTGTCTAGTTTCGGAATAAAAGGCTTTATTATTATTATTATAATTGGTAAATTTCCTACTTCCACGCGGGCAAAGCCGCAGGAAAAAGCTAGTGTATAATAGTTAAATAATTTTATCCATTAACAAACAACCATAAAATAGTGGATAATGATTTCTTAGTATTTCTATCTCCGAAACTATAAAAGATGGAAAAATAATGATTTTTATTCTTAAAGAACTCGTCAATATGACGTATTTAATGCAATTAATAACTTCTTGTAGTTAATGCCTTTCTGGAGTAAGCCATTGAAATATTGCTTGGAGGTAGATTTTGTGGAACCAATAATTTGTTTACTGTCTGTCTGTAGAAAGTCGGTGTGAGACAGAATCGGTTTTATACTCATTTTGCGCTGTTACTTGTCGAAACAGTTTGAGAAACTGTGTCTTTATGATAACTTTTTTATACACATTTTAGCAATTTATTTTTAAGTAACAATGACATAACATAACAACACCTCGTATAAATATTTTTTTTTTTTGTTATTTTTCTAGTAACATGGTGACCACACCGATACTACACATTTTTTTCTCGATTAGTAGTAGTACGCATATTACAAAATGAACACTAAGTGTTTAAAAATAAGTCTACACAAATAATTACATAACGTGTGGACACAAACACTATATATAGTTACTGAAATGCTTTCCGGTAAAATTGTGTGCGAACTGCTACCACACATAGAGACCAAACCCCACACAGTCACTGTTTCGTAGCAGTTACGAAACTGCGACAACATGTAACTGCTTTGAAAATGATGCTGTGACCGAAAAGTGGTATATAGGCGCGTGGTGGATTACGGCCCACTCTCTCACAGAGGGCCGTGTCCCAGCAGCGGGATCATTATTGGCTGATTATGGTATCTAAATATCAGCATATTTGAATAATTAATAATTTATTTGCTTGGCCCTGCATTCTGCATCACCAACTTCTCCTGCTGTTGGTCGCACGCTCTGATAGTATACTCGCATGTCATCCTCGGGAACTGACGACTACTATTAATCTGTGCGACTACGCAATAAGGTAAGTACTGTACACACAGTTTATGTTTAGATATAGACACGATCCGCGACCGCGGGTAGGGCGCACGGACGTCGGTCGGAGCACTCGGAGCACTCGGAGCGGAGTCGGGTCGGGAGCGATGACGGCGGTGCGCGGCCTTGGCCGTGATCGCGCGCTCGATATAGCCCGGCCGAGCGCCCCGCCTGCTGCCTGCCTCCAACCTCCCACGTACCATCTCCTCCCCACATTTCACCTCATACCTACCATATTCTATTTCCTTCCGAATTTCTTATAGGTACTTTCCAGTTATTTCAGATACAAAACACTATTTGATCGATTATTAGGCAAATTATAAGGTAAATTAACAACGGTTAGGTATATTTTCATTAACAAAGATAGTATAGTATTGTAAAGAAAATTCATATGTGAATTCCTGTATTCAGTCTGGCATGTTCAATTTGTAAATTAGGTACCTACCTGCACATCATTTTCTTTGATTAAGTATAACATAAAATAACATCAAGGCTAAATGATGAACGTTTTATACCACGCACCTTATTATTGCGATCCCAGAATTATGGTAAAGCAAACAATATTAACGTCTGGAGGTCAAAAACATTGCGACGCAAAATATTTATTCCGCAAGCTGTGCATAAAGTCGCTCGATAGTACTTAGTAGGCAGACGGCGTAGTTAGAGCGAATCAGAATTAGACACCAAGGCCACCAAGCGAAGTGATATCATTTATATGGCGTGTCTGTCCCTGAACTCGGCGAATGACGCACGTGGATTCAAATATCACCCTGACCTTAGTCGTAAAAATAATCTTTGTAATGCCAGCTAATGGAAATACTTTCCACCCAAACACATATATCAAGGGTCACTTACAAAACCAATTTGTCTTGAAAAGTAATTTGGCTCAGGAATCAGAAAGGACAGTTCATATTAATTCTATTGGGAAACTGAAGGCAAAGTAGGTTTCCCTTCATTCACATTGAGTATGTACATTTATGTACTATGGATGTGCTAAATTCATGAAATAAATATAAGTGTATTGCAAAAAAAAATTATACTGTGGGCAGTAAGATTGGCTGTGTTTTTGGTTTTAAAATACACAAACCACGTTGTAATACATTTTCGTATATTTATTTATACTAAATAAATTACACTTAATTTTATTTAGCTTTAGCCTTCTTGCCTTTCTTTTTAGGCGGCGTACTTTTATTAGTTTTATTGTTCTTAGAAGAATTGCCCTTTTTGCCGCGACCCTTCGTTTTCTCCTTGGCCTTTTGCGCGCGCAAGTCTTTTTTCATACGAGGGTCGACCACCCTGTATTGTCCTTTAACTCCCTGAGGTCGTTTCATGCGTTTGGCGGTAGTATGTTTTTTAGCCACCACATAAGTTATTTTCTTTTTTCCCTCTGTCTGTGCCTTTTTATACACAGATTTGATTTGTTGGGCTTTCTCTCTCTCTGACATATCGGCATTCTCCATAACTGCTTCTACCTTCTTCTTGGCACGTTCCATCTTCTTTATCATGCGCTTCTTCTTTCGTGCTTTGGCTTCAATCACTTTCTTAATAGGTCTGGCGTTAATGTCTTGTAACCTATTCTTATACTCGTCCGTGTATTTCTGCAAAAACGAACAAAAAACGCTATAATAAAGTATGAGTTAAAATAGCAGCAGTTACAATAAAGTTTAGACCATAATCAAAATTACCTCTGGTACAATGACTTCTTTCTTCATGTGTTTCTTTTCGTCGTCCACAAACCAATCCGGCAAATTCTTATCATTAAAGGCGTAGCGGTTCCATCCATCATCTATTAGATCTCTTTTGAACTTCTTCGACGTAGCTATCATCGTTCCTAAAGCGAGGGTCTCAGCATCCATCTTAAGACTTTTCTTCAGCCGTTTTAAGTCTATAAAAGGATTAAAGATAAATAAAATTAAAATTAACCACCACTGTGTTAAAGGACTCCGTATCAAAGTTGCGACAAACAAATGCGCGACAAATGCTGGAGGGACAGTACGATAGGTCGACCATCAGCGGTGCGACAGCACATCAGCTCGACGAACGTTAGCGCGACAGATTGTTTTCACGACAAACGATGGCACTGATGATCTGCTATTAGCAACAAAATATTATAGAAATGTATGTCGAACTTTAGTTTCTCGAGTAAAAATTGTGTCGCGCTATCGTTCGTCGATTAAAAGTTTCATCGTCCCATCGATGGTCGTGAAAACAATCAGTCGCACTAACGTTCGTCGATCAAAAGTTTCGTCGTGCCATCGTTTGTCGTGAAAACAATCTGTCGCGCTAACGTTCGTCGAGCTGATGTGCTGCCGCACCGCTGATGGTCGACCTATCGTACTGTCGCTCCAGCATTTGTCGCGCATTTGTTTGTCGCAACTTTGATATGGAGTCGTGTTAAAGGCATATCGGACACCTACAGAGCTATTCACAACCATTCGAATCGAAAATAACACATTTTCTATTACTAATTTGTCTTGCAGGAAATAGCTTTCAGAAGTATGGCGGTCGTCTATCTTATTTAAACTGACAAAATTTTCGGGTTTTAGGGTTGAGCAGATTTTAGAGTACTCTTTTGATAACATTGATTGATAAAATAGCTATGCTGGAATTTCATACTCCCAAACCATACCTGGATCTTGTGAAACAACTTCAAAGCCGTCTTTTTTACTGGTCTTTGCCCCAGCTTTGCCTGGTGTAGGAGCCACATTGTCTTCTACATCGTAATCACTGTCTGATGAATCATCATCGGAGCTGTCGTCATCCAGTTTTCTTTTTAAACCACCACTGTTCATGTCTTCAGTTATACCATCTTCTGCAACTTTTTTGCCTTTTTCTTTGTAAGTTTCCACCAACTTGTCCAAGTCGACACCTTCGTCGTCTTCTTCATCAATGTCCTTAAAACTGTCTTTCTGGAACCATAGCTCTGCCTTCATGGAGCGCCGGGAGATTGGATCAGTGTTATCCAAGTCAGTCAACAGAGGGTGGTTCTTGGGTACCGCCTGCGATTTAGCCACCTTACTATTTCGTAAAGTGTTTAATTTTGTTATTTTGGCCACTTTTTTATTTTCAGTATCTGAATCTGAAAAAGCTGAAATACAAAGCGAATGTAAACAACCAGTTAAAGATAAAAATAATACCGAAACAATAAAATTTTTACCCGACTTCCCCAGAAGAACGGAGCAAATACAAAAAACGGAGGGGTAGGTTTTATTTTTATAAAATAAATTTTAACTCTACTACTCAACGTCAACTCTCAAATAGATTTCAAATAAATATTACAAATTAATAAAACCATGGTATAATAATACCAGGTATGGTATTCCGAGTCACAGTGGTCACGTGGGCGATACAAGTCTACGTCATCACAGCTGTGTTACCAGTTTTGAGTAATAAAAACTCACCAACCACCTTTATTACCTGTGTGAATCCGATAAAACAATGAGGTTTTAATTAACAATTACGTTGGTATATGTTTAAATTGAATTGTTTCGTTTGATTAGACAAACGGAACGACAATATAAATGCTTTGTATATATTTTTTTACAGAATAGTGACATAAAATCTTTTCATATTTCGTGTTTTGTTGCAATAAAGTGGCAACTGGATAGTGACGTAAGCATGTGTCACTCCCGGAATGCCAGACCTTCTTTTCTTAGACCATGAATAAAACTAAAAAGATTGAAATAAGGTAAAGAAATAAACATTAAAAAAAAAAAACATAAAAGCAAAGAGAAAAAGAATGTCCGGTTTTTTGTTTTCTTTTAATAATTTGCTTTATTTCTTTTTAGCAAAATAAGCATAGAAAACTAAAGTGTTACGGAGTGTTACCCAAAGTCTCCTTGTCTTGCTCAGTATCGGAGCCAGATTCCATTTCGAGTTCACTGTCTGAATCTTTATAGTAGAGGCCTGAAGAGTCCAGTTTAGAAGACTCTGTATCATATTTAATATACTTTTGTTTTACTTTGAACTCATCATCTGAGTCGCTGGCCTCTGCCACTATATCTGGTTGCTGGTCTACCATACGCGCCAATTCCTAAAACCAATTATTGTTAAAATATTTGATATTCAATGGCATGAGGAATGTATACGGTTTATGTGTGATAATATCATACTAAAAAGAAAATAAAAGCTCTAATTTAGTTCTCTTTCTAATTTATGACTACTTACTTCAGCATTCTTTATGTCTGATAACTTGAACATATCATTGCTCTCCAAAATAGGTCCTCCGTCACCTTTGAGTACCATTTTCAGATTCATTTTCTCTGCCAGTTTCTGTCTTTGTTTATTTAGTTGTTTCCTCTTGCGTTTGGACGTACGCCTTTCTTCATCCTACAAGAAATTTTGCATTAAATAATGATTTATGTATAGGTTCAAAAATTCGTTGGTTAAAATAGATTTGCGTAAAAGTAGGTAGCTACGTGGTAAATACTGGTAACAGTTTAAATACATAATACTAGGTTTTGCCCGAAACATACAACCGGGATTAAAAGTACCCTATGTGTTAACCCAGGTAATATAACTATTTGTGAGCCATATTTCATGCAAATTCGTTCAGCCGTTTTTGCGCAAGCAAACAGTCGCCCACAAGTATTAGGGGCTTTACAGGGCAACTATGAAAACCCAGCTAAGAAATAAACAAGTAGCAGATCAAAGTGTATTTACCTGTAGTCCAGCAATCTCTGCATCAACATCTTCTTCTTCATCATCACCCTCAGTTGCTTCCACCTTTGATTCATCATCACTGCCATCTTTGGCATCTGTTTTGACTACCTGGAAAATAAAATTAAATATGCCCCATAAGATAAAATCATGTTATATGTATAACTAGCTGCTCCCCACAGGTTCGCCCACTTGGACCCTAATTTTTATTCTAAAATAAAATACCAGTGTAACTTCCGTCAAAATCGGTCCAGCTGTTTCGGAGATTAGCCGGAACAAACAGACAGACAAAAATTTTTTTTTTTTTTTTGTTTTAAAATCTCATAATTATGCATTGAGTAAAACGTTGTTATTTTGACATTACAAACAGATACTTAAATTTTATTTATTTGTATAGATAAAGATTGGACATGGAAAGGAAAGAACATTGTGCTCGAGATCAGAATTCCAAAGTAAAAAATAATCTTAATATGACCTACATAATGTTGGTTTAAATTATAACAACACTCAGAGCAGTGGTGGCGCAGTGGTAACGGCCCCGACTTACGAGTTGTAGGTCGTGGGTTTGAACCCAAGCAGGTGCTTTACTTTGTGTAAATAATTTCATCACCACTGCTTTCAAAACGGTGAAGGAAAACATTGTGAGGAAACTGGCATGTCTTAGAACCAAAAATTCGAAGACATGTGACATCTACCAACCCGCACTGGGCCCGCATGGTGGATTACGGCCCACTCCCTCTCACAGAGAGGAGGCCTGTGTCCCTGCAGTGGGAACATTAATAGGCTGATTATGTTATGTATGTCATAACAACTCTACAGACAAAATCAGCCCTCAAACAAAATGGTTTAATAATATGGCCCAAATCTTTGAAATAAAGAACAAAAAGTACCAGAATATCTTATATTACCTGTGAGGCTTTAAATTCCTTCATTTGTTTGAACCAGCTAAGCAAAGCCTTCAGATCCTTTCTGCCAAGTACTTTAATATCTTTACAGCATTCCTTTAATTCTGCAGTAGTTTTAGGGTGTTCTTCAATGGACTTATCATCAAACACAATCTGTAAACAAATATTATTATAGCAGTTAGAGTTACATTGTTGACTGCAATATAAAATTTGATAACCATCATTCAAATGTCAAAGCTAAATACCTCAGAGCATCCTTGCAGTAAGTCTATTGGGTCCTGGTCTTGACTCAGGAACTGTGAGAGCATTACTTTGTGATGAGTGGTGTAATCATTTTCCAGATATCCCTCAGCTTTAGCTTTCTTTTGTTTTTCTGGGTGTAAAATATTTATATGTTGTTTCTTAACTATATCCAAATCCTCAAATACATTTTTGGGATCAAGAAATTTAGGGTCAATAGTATCAGGTGCAATATAGCCCTGACAGACTACAAATATTTCAGATGATTCATTACGAGAGGCTTGTGGTTTTGTTGCATGGACTTTCTTGAAAAACTGTTTCAACACCCACAATAGGGCATGATAATCTTTAGATCTGAATACTTTGGTTACAAACCATCCTCCCTCTCTCAAGAAATTTGTGGCTAGTTTCAGTGCACTGAGTGTCAGACAGGCCTGCTGGTATGCATCATGAATCCAGTTCAAACCAACGTTTGGGGCACCATCGTTGAGAACAACATCAGCTTTCCATGTTTTGATTTCTTTTTTTATTGCTGTTTTACATTTTTCTGTTGTAATATCTTCGGTTAGGCCGATACAACCGGGAACAGGTTTGATCGGAAACAAATCGACGCCAATGACCACACTCGATACAGGCATGTTCTGATGCGCCACCTGCATCCATCCACCAGGGGCGGCACATAGATCGATGCATACTCGTGACTTTTGTAAGAACCCAAATTTTCGATTCAATTGTATTAATTTGAAAGCAGCTCTGGAACGATAACCTAAAATCACATGTAAGTCATAAATTATAAACAACATGAGCACACGGGAGACTACCAAAAAATTTAGCATTACCTACTTAATGAAAACATTACCTGTCTCTTTTGCAAGTTGATAATATTTGTCTTTCCGCTGTTTTCCTACTTTTGTTTTCTTCCCCATTTTTTTTAATGGATCACATCAATAAATATCTGAATAATCACAACGTGTTTACAGCTTCAATTAATGCTTTTTTGAGGTTATATGAGCATATGTCACACACACACAATTGAAATTGACAGTTTCTCACTGACAATCAGTGCGTTCCGAGTTAGACTGTCATCGATTTGAGCACGCTAAAAGCCGATCCGAATGGTAAGCGTGCGTGAGCGCTATATCGATGTTCCGTGAATCGTCATCGATGACGTCATGACATGCGCCATCTTGCGATAACGCCGACCGACCATGGCTTTTCCTGTGTGGCTACCATGAGTTTCATTTTACCATCTCGATCAAACGCATCGAGCGCGTTCGGCGTTCCGATTGGCCCTTCACCGGTGAAGGCTGGCCGGCTGCCAATCGGAGCGCCAAACGCGGTCGATGCGTTTGATCGAGATGGTAAGATGAAACTCATGGTAGCCACACTGATATCATCGTGAGAGCTGTCAAAATTGACAGTTGTACTGTTTTTGTTTTGAGTCGCATCATATCTTTAGACTAACGTGGCATTTTCGAAATTGTGCTTCTGGCTTGCGTTCGTCACCTAACCCAAGAATAAGAAGAAATTCGTGGTATATACACAAAGAAATATGATATGAAAGTTTTGACATTTGAGAGATCACTGTGAGCGCGTTCACGAGCGTTCCGAATTATTGACAGCCCGCTGCTGTCAGCGTTGTCACATCTACCAACTTTATGGTAGATCTACCTATTTCACCTCCCATCTACCTATCTACCTACTTTGGCCTCAAATCTACCTATTTTTCAAAATATGCCGATTGAAAACATTTTTTAGGAACACACAATTTGAGCCATGCATGACGGCTAAACGACACTGACACTGACAGTTAGCAGCGTTCCGAAACGATCTGTGCTCCGAATTTGGCGCGATATTTCTCTTTCCGTCGCGTCGATATTGATGTGAGCGGGAGCGGAGTGAGCGTGTCAACGATACATTGTAGGTTGTTTGTGGTCAAAATTATCGCGAACCGGAACGTTTGACATTTTTTGATGAAAAGTGAGTTTTGTTTATATTTCGTTCTCGGCCATTTGAATTTTGTATGTGCTTTTTTACCTATTCTCGTCTCGTTATCATCACATCACCATCACCAATAAAAGAATAAAACCTCTTTAGAACAGAAAACCTTTTTATTTAATCGAATTAGTAATTCTGAAAATGTACTGAAATTAGGGTGGTAGATCTACTAATTTTTCATTTAAAATCTACCTATTTCTACTACCTATTTTTGACATGCCATCTACCGATTTTCTAAAATCAGGTGTGACAACACTGGCTGTCATAATCGTGATATCTTATTCGGAACGGCAATTATTGATTACAGTGCTGTGAGCGATTACGTTCTAATTCGGAAAGCGGCCAATGTCAATAGCTGCGTTCCCAGTTACACTCGTAAATACCAAATTAGCGTGAGCGCGATAACGATGTCTCGCGTGAATCGTCATAGATAACGTCATGACATGCACCATCTTGCGATAACGCCGACCATACCCTAACTAATATTATTATAGAATAGATTTATTTTCATATGGTGAATATAGTGAGTATAGACCAATTATGGAGTAACGAACAGGAGTAAGATAGGGATCATAGGGGGCTACCTTGTTAAAGTTTAAGTGGAGCCAACATTACATCGTACTATTTGATGAATCACACCCTAGTGTAAATAGTTAAAAATTAGGTCTTGGATTTTTATTTATTAGTATTATTTTACATACAGTTAGAGTCCGTCTGATGAGAGAAGTCCCACGGCAATATGTGGACCTATCTGAATAAACAGTTAGCAACTTACATTATGATCAATCATTCAATTCTATTTTTTCTACCTAACCTTTTCTCAACTATATTGGGGTAGGATTCCAGTCATGTCTGTGTTCCAGTCTAACAGGATCCAGTGCACCTGAATACCAGTATTTTACAAGGAGCTACTGCATAGCTGACCTCCACAACCCAGTAACTGGGTAATACGTTACCCCTTGGTAAGACTGGTTGCCACTGTCAGATTTTCGGGCTTCTGAGTTCTGACGACCCGTAACGACCAAAGACTACAATTAGGTATATTATAAGGTATATAACGAGTCGTTACCCCTATATAAATACGGTCGATATGTACCCTACCCTTTGACACTTTGACAGCGACTGTCAAAGATCCACGAATGACAGCCGGGACCAACGGCGGTGTATTATCTATGCAACGGCGTATACCGGGCTTTCCGAGGCACGGAGGAGTCTTGGTATGAAAGGATGCTAGGATGGTCACTCATCCACTGGATTAAGGTCACCGAGCCATAAGACCGCGTACTTGCTCGCACGTCTATCACCCCTTATAATCGCCCAGGTTTTTTTAAAATTGATTGTACACAAAAAGGGCGATTTCAATTTAGACGTTTCGTGTCGGACCGCTGCGGTGCCGAAGCGGTGCGTTTGTCGTATTGCGCACGGACGGTTATTTGTTTTCATACAAAGCGCGCAGTGCAGCAAGAGTACGGCGTCCGTCGGTACCGGGAACGCTCGACAACAGGACGGTAACGTCGCAAACTCGACGTGTTCATTCTTTCCCTGTTGAATAGTGCGTCAGTCGTCAGAGTCCATGGCTAACGGTTGTCAAATATATTTAAAACATCACTAGCATACAAACGCACGGCAGTCAGATACGCTTTCAATTTAGGCGTTTGATAACGGACTGCTACCGTACTGCAGCGGCCCGGCAGCGGGTTATAATCAGCGGCACGGCGGCACGGTAAACGTGCGGCAGCGGTCCGACACGAAACGTCTAAATTGAAAGCGCCCAATGATACTCTAGGAGTGGGCGTTGCGACGACGAACCGTTTCCAAAGACCGTTTTATGTTCTGCGACGATGGAAACGTTTTACGTCCTGGGTTCAAACAGTCTTCGTTGCACAAACCAGTCTTCGAATTATTCAGTGCGATTCTTTATTTTACGTCTTTGAAAATACAGTCGAGAACGCAATGATAAATGATTCAACGAACGGAACAACACGAGACGAGTCGTCGTCTTCGAACGACCGAACGGAACGCGACAAGTAGTAGACGGACGGACGACGAGTCACTCGTCGTTCGTCGTCGTCGTTTACAAAACAGTCCTTGCAATAAAAAGTGAACTTTATACCAATGATATAGAGTCGATAATATATTACCAGTTGTCAATGCGTCTCGTTCCGTTTGTTTGCAAAACAGTCCTTACAATAAAAAGTGAACTTTATATCACTGATATAAAGTTCACTTTTTACATACTAAGAAACTGCAACTATTTCACTCGACGAGAACGTCGGGAACGTCGAAAAGACGACAACGACGAGAACGTCGAAAAGACGGCAACGCAATTATTCTTCGTCTTCAAACCAGTTGCAACGACGACCGTTTCTTGCAACCGTTTTCGTCGTCTCGAAAACGGTTGCGTTTCGTCCGCGAAAAATTCGACAACGACCCACCACTATGATACTCTCAATTTTTTTTTTACACGCAACAAGAATATGTACGTTTTCAGATGAGTTTTCAGATTGTCGAGAATACAAACCACAGAATATATACACTCTACGAGATAGAACGATGACGTCAATAAATTCCGTATTTTTTATGTTGGCAATCGGTATTTCGTCAAAATCACCATTGTTTCATGTCGTAGAGTTCGTGGTTTGTGACTGCGCATTCTAAAAATAATCAGTCTCTATTTAAGCATCGTGCAATTCGCTAAATACTGAAGTTACTTTACAAGAGTTTTGAGTTTATACTGCAAAACAAATTACTTGAAATTATCAATTTTAATCTCCCGTCATCATGACTCCAAATCTTCAAACATTCGTCAACAGTTTTCAAAATCGTCTGTGAGTATTGCTTTAGCCACTATTTATTCCCAAAATGTATACACCATTCTTTAATATGTCTATAGGCAATGATTATTACAAACTAGTAATATCATTTTAACGAGGTTATTACTTTAATTAATGACTGCATCATTCTAGAACATTGTAGTACAAGGTACATTTAGTGACACACATACAAATATTTATTTAGTGTGCTAGACTGTTTTTATTAAGTAGTAGTGATGATAAGAATTCTTGTGTAGTATTTTTTCTGTTTGGTTCTGAAACTCACACTTAATGATGCAATGAGTAGGTACACAAACACAGATAACACAATTATTTAGATGCAGATCCATGCAGATAGAGTATTATATTGTGATTTCATGTGCATGTTCTGATGTTTCACAGAGAACCACCGGTTCGTCAGCATTTAAAAAATGTCTATGGAACCCTAATGATGACATGTGGCTCAGCTCTGGCTGGGGTCTATGTTGACATGTACACCTGGTTCCAAGCTGGTATCCTGTCTGCTATTGTTGGGGCGGGTCTTATGCTTATGTTGATTGCAACTCCTGACACCGGCAAGAACACAAACCTGCGTCTTGGATACCTCTTGGGTTTTGGCCTTACCTCAGGTATAAATCCTTCCCTACTAATACAAAAAATGCTAAAGTAACTCTGTTGGTCTGTTACCTATGCCTTAACCGTTAACGGCTGAACAGCTTTCAATGAAATTAGGCACAGAGGTATACTTTTTATGCCAGTAGTATGTTCCCATGTTTACCTTTGCACAATGTTTTGTTGATTTCATACATGGTCAATGTTTTTTAACTTCACTATCAATTAGGAATGAAGTTATTTTCAATATTTTAACTATAATAAACGTTTTAGGAATGAGCCTGGGACCACTGCTGGAGTATGTCAGCTTTATTGATCCATCTATCATAGTGACTGCTCTCTTGGGCAGTACATTGGTGTTTGTTTGCTTCTCCATTGCTGCAATGTTGGCTGAGCGCGGCAGCTGGTTATTCCTGGGAGGAACCCTGATGACTCTGCTCACTTCTATGTCACTCATGACTCTAGTCAACATCTTCATGCAGTCTCACTTCCTGTATCAAGTAAGTACAACAAATTCAAATTTTATTCATACTGTAAGTACATAATGTATGTAATAATTACCTAGTGGTATGCAGACTTCTGGAGTATTCTATATCATCGCTCGGCATCCAATACCGCGAATGTGTCATTTTTGACGAATCATTCTACACATTGCGTAGAATGAAATAAAACTAAAATCAGACTTTCTTCAAAAATGTCACATTCATGGTATTGGATGCCAAGCGACAATATATTGATTATAAGAAGTCACTTTATTAAATGACCTTGTAAAACAACAAGTCACTGTACAAAGTTCAGTATTTCTTTTTTGGTTTCAAATAATGCATTGCATATAATATTATTTCTGAAGATTGACATGAATATACATATTTTAATGTTGTTCTGTATCTGTATGACTTCTCATGGGACTCTTGCATAGGAATATGTATAAATGGAAAATGTTATAGTGTCAGATTCTTCATTATCATCATAATATTATGTTACAGGCTCACCTATACCTCGGACTTATGCTGATGTGTGGCTTTGTACTATTTGACACACAACTCATCATTGAGAAACGCAGAATGGGCAGCAAGGACTTTGTGCAACATGCTTTAGAGTTGTTCATTGACTTCATTGGAATGTTCAGGAGACTGCTCATTATTTTGTCACAGAAGGTATGGGTTTTTGTCCCATGTACCTAGATGTTTATATTTGAAATAAAAATATGTTTAAGTAATTTAAATTAACTATATAAACATAAATTTTCAGGAAGAACAGAATCGCCGCCGCAAACGTGAATAAACAACATTACGTCGCAAATTCCTTATTTACGCAAGACTTAACTAATGCTACGATACAATGACGTAGGTCCACGTATAAACGTGCAAGTTGCTCAAATGAGTCATCTTTCAAGTGATGCAACTAGGAAGTTAAGTTTCGCGAAGGCAAGGATATCTCATAGTTTTGGGAAGAATCCTTGAAATATTGTTTTATTTACTATTTTGTTAATTATATGATATTTAAGAAATTTACAAGTTTATTAAAGGATTAAAATACATTGGAACCGATTGGATATATGTGTTTTTTTTTTTTCGTCCAGATTTGTCACTATTTAATCTTTAGCATTTAATAGTAGGCTTTGTATTTGCTCCGTGGTACCAACAAATGGCAACTTAGACAACAACTTAGGTAACACCAGCCCACAGAGCAGGCCCGGATCTAGGGGGGGCAAACCGGGGCACGTGCCCCGGACCATAGATAATACACTTACCTCAGGCGGCAACGTCAGGGCGCGCCAATTCAAGCGTGGCAGACAAGTGCACTACCCAGCGCACCGCAATTTTGCAACAAATGAGACGCGCAGCAATTATAATCTTTCTCTGTGGGTGGTGCACTGAAGAAATCACAGGTCGTCAAACGGTCTGAGCTGGTTATGACCGGGCACAGATCTGCGCCCGGTCATAACCCGCTCCGACCGTTTGACGACCTGCTTTGCATTCTACCAGGAACTCTATGAGCGTTTCTGTGGTCTATTTTTTAAGTTTTACGTTGCGCCTACTACGCAACGGTGCCGGGCGGCGTAATTACAAAAGGGGATGCAACAAAGACACCCATAGTCTGTGCTGCATCATGTCGCGTATGGCTTAAAGCAGTAATAGTCTGTCCGAACCCAGCTGCAACACAGAGCGGTCTGTAGTGCAGCCGCATTTGTTTGTATAAGGCAATACAAAGGCGGATGCAACACAGACACCCATAGTCTGTGCTGCATTATCTTGTGAATGGCTTAAAGCAGTAATAGTCCGTCCGAATAAAGCTGCAACACAGCGCAACGCATTTGTTGTGTTTTTGTGACACCCATAGTTGCATTATGTTACGAACGACTTGAAGCGTTATTAGTACGTTCGAATGCTGCTTCAATACAGTAATCTTTATAGTAGTATTTATTTATTTATTTTTTAATTTATTTGAAGAATATAATAAAAAAGACAAATGCGGTAAAATTACGTTTTATTTTTCATGTACTAAGTATATTGATATCTTAGTAGGTAGTGCAGCATTGCGCTGCCGTTCAAGCCTCTTTTGTAGTTGTAAAAGTTTCATAAACTATTATTTCTTTTAAAAATTTCGAATTGAGTTATTTTCAAATTTTGAATTCTATATCGTTCAAAGTAAAACAATTTTTTTGACTTGCGTGATTCTATTGTGAGTCGCTCTGGATAAAACGTCATCGAATAAAATAATTTTTCTCTGCTTCAAGCGTTCTGTTTTCAGTTCAAGTAACGGATTTAATTAAACAATGACGATAGTATCTTTGTGCTAGCTGGTCGCAGTTGCGTCGAGTACATTGTGGTATCTAGCCCTCAAGTTAAATCTATAGTTCGTGCCAGCCAAGCGAGAGTCTAGAACCACTACTATTGGTGAGGTATTTACTGTACAAACATAAAAGGTCGTGAGGCCTCCTGGGACCCCGGGCCGTCGTGCGGCCACCGACCCAAGTTCTCACATCGCGGCCTGTGGCCAACGCAGGCACGCACGGACTCCGCTGTGCACACGCCGCTCGCCTCCGTCACCTTCTCACATGGTAGAGGCCACAACGCACCGAACCCCAACGAGACGCCGTACGACGGGACGACACTTCGGTTCAGCGCAAAGGACTTAGGCACATTCATACTTTAGCTCCTAGAACTTTTTCATAACATCAATAACTACCAAATTCTATGTTAGGCGGTTTCCTGGTTGACCTGTAATCAGGATCATTACGTGATATTAACTCTTTGCCCAACTTTTGATTTCCGGGATTAATTAGGTAATGGCCAATACTTGTTTAACCCGTCGCGTTCTATTTTAGTTCCCAACCCTCAAACACGTAATCTTCCTTCTAAAACAAAAATTCTAACTAGGCGGCTCGCAATAGCCTTTTAATCTAATTTATTACCTTTTATACCTAACTGTTTCTTTTTCTTTACTTTTAAATTACAATACAAATCATATTTAAAATCTCCTGTTATTTTTCTTTGTATTTAGTTATCCTATGCAAGTGTGAGTTCGATTCTCACCAAGCATTTTTTAACAAGTGGCAGAAGCTGATTTCTAATGCTACAGTAGGTACTCTAGTAGTAGTTTTAGGAACACATAAGCGCACACAACACATAGGTCTTACATATAGGTCGCATAAGCGAGAATATAGCAGTCAAGTTAAGGTAAATGAAAATTTTCGTAAAAACGTATTACACTCTTCTTGCCGCGTACCGAGTGCTGGCCATTCACATTGAATTTTTTTTAGCGTTAAAAGACTCTTCTTTTGTTTTTTCGAAATTTAATATCGTGTACCTACTCCACACAGTAGTTATTTAAAAAAGTCATTAATTTGTCTTTATTCAACATTTTTCAATAAGATAGGTAATTCACGCACGCACGCACTACACCGACTCGTCGCTAAGTCAAGGGTAAACTAACATAACAAAATTCAAAAATCATAAATAATTGTGTCTTCCGCGATCGGTCTGTAAAGCCGCCGCATTTGTGCGACGTTGCCATTCCAAACGCGACCATAGTACAGACACTAATTACCTAGCGATCTGCATTGTAGACAGAGCGAGTACTTACCTACTTTTATGCTGTATTGCAGCCGCTTTTGTTGTAACAATGTCTTGCGGAACCGATCACATTGCAGACATTCTTCAAATGTCTGTGGTGTAGTCGTGTTTGTAATGCTTTATTCATACGGACGCGGCTGCGTTACAGAGCAGCACCTGTCTGTGTTGCATCCCCTTTTGTAATTACGCTGCCGGGCGTCATGCGTCGACGCCTGTATGTGCAAAAGCGACACGACTTCCTTTAACTTTTACCACAGTTTTGGCGCCCCTCTGTTGGATTGGCGCATTTTCGATCGATTTTAATTAATATGTTTATATGCCTAAATTTTCGAGCTCGCTTCGCTCGCTCTTGCAGCCTAGTAAGCAGACGTTCGCACGGACGTAATAAAATCGCGGCGTTTTTTTTTTCGCGTATTGGATTTTCGACGCCTTGCTTAGCGCCGAGAGTTGAATATCCCACAGAAGCGCATTAAGAAAATACACTGTTGGATATTCAACTCTTGGAAACTCCTCAACATAAAACTGACTGAATCGCAAACACTCCAAAAAACACATAGACATTTTATTGTTGTCATAGACTTTTACGTCACATTTACTCTGACCAATAGCGACGCTTTTCAATTATTTGAATTTCCCACAGTTTTTTTGCATTTTTTGAAAATTAATTTCTTGCTCAAAAAAAAATTATAATCAAAAATATTGATGGAGGCTTAATTCTGAAGTAATAAAGTTTATAAAAAAAAAATATTAGACCCATATTTGAATCACATGCATATTCCCTATTCTATTCTCTGATGATATTTATATAATGATGGCACGGAACCCTTGATGCGCGTGTCCGACTCGGTCTTGACCGGGTTTTATACTATGATTTAGTAGTATTTTCATTTCTGTAACACATTCCGAGTCCTTTTCAGGATTTATTTTTGTGCTCGTTTAACTCGCAATTCAAAAGTGAAAAAGGGATTTTTCTAATTAGGGTAGGTATCTAAAATTCTAAATGCAAAACATCAAGTGGCGATCTTGAGTCATGAGTGCGACTCCATCCATATGTATATTGTGACTCCATCTGGTGAAATAGGTACAATTTAAATAAAAACTGTATTTTTTTGTTATATTTTAATTCCGATGTAAACTCTTCAAGTGTGTAATATTACAATGTCTGAAGTGAGGGAACACGTCAGTCATAGCTACGGAATACAATCTCGATCTCGGGAGATCTCGAGCCTTTTTTCGAGATTCTATCTCGTGGGAAGACAATCTTGAGACCGCGAGTCCAGACTATGTTTCTTGAGTGAGAAGCCATTTTCAATAAAGTAATTGTTGGATATATAGGGTGCATAGTATGTGCCGATTTGTTGTATTATGTATGTACTTAACTACTTATGCGTAGTGAAGATTATTATTACTTATACAAACGAAGATTTATTTGTTTAAGAGATTTGATTACTTACCTACTTAATGATTTTTTCATTAACAAAGTATAACACAACGTAGGTAAGCAAAATCTCGATTGCGATTCAGTTGCTAATCTCGATTCGAGACTGCACTCCCAGTAGCAGGTTAATTTTATTATTTGTATTTGATACAAATATACCGAATAACACACTAATAAGTATGTAGTTACATATGCACTTACGCACCCACACGACAGCTTTTAAATATCAAAATACTTTGAGATAGTAAAATACACACATCAAAAGTGTCTAGGGATCAAGCATTTTTATGCGGATTTCTTGAGATTGAGATGTGGCTTTGTAATAAATTTATGATTTTATAAATTTATATGGATCCTTTTTGGTGCATTTCATAATTTGAATCAGGAACTGTGAATCAAATTCGAGTAAAAGATGAAAATCAGCTGTCAATATTTTCCCTATAAAAACATACAACGCATTGAAGACATTATTAGTGCTACTGTTTCCCTACTACTGATTAAAACCAACGTTATTATGGAGCAGCGACGTCATTTAAGCAGGGAAGAAATGCTCAGAGCCGTGGGAATGATAGAAGCTGGTTCCCGGCAACGTACTGTGGCTTTAGCTCTGAATACAAGTCAGAGTGTTATCAGTCGACTTTGGACACGTTACCGAAGCACTGGTACCGTGGCTGAGCGCCATGGAGGACGGTATCGCTGCACCACACGGAGACAAGACCGATACATTCAAATCTTAGCTCGAAGAGCTCCAACAATAACCGCCATGATGTTAGCCGTGAGGCTTCATCACTCTTCAGGGAACTTAATTAGCGACCAAACAGTCAGAAACCGCTTGCATGAAGTGAACCTTCATTCCCGAAGACCGCTACGGGTACCACCTATAGCAATGCACAATCGTAGGATTCGATATCAATGGGCTCTTGAACACAGAAATTGGGCAGAAGAACAATGGCGTTTCGTGTGCTTTTCTGATGAGTCTCGTTTTGGTATGAGACCGGATACAAGACGTATACGACACTGGAGAACCCCTGGACGCCAACAGCGATTAAAATCCTGCCAGGAAGTCCATCCTTATAGTGGTGGAACCATCATGGTATGGGCGGGTATTTGGATCGGCGGAAGAACTGAGTTGATTTGGATTAGAGGCAACCTCAACGCTCAAATTTATGCTGAGACGATTGTATCAGACGTCATCGTTCCTCTACAAGTGCAAATCGGTCCCTTATTTCAGTTAATGCATGATAATGCACGACCGCACACCGCAAGAGTTGTAAGACAGACTCTCGCCGCAGCTAACATCAATGTCCTGCCCTGGCCTGCTCAGTCGCCAGACTTGAACCCGATTGAGCATGCATGGGATATGCTACAGAGAAGAGCTCTGCCGAATATGGAGGGTATCCAGTCGCAAGAAGACCTTTTTTTGTTGTTGCAACGAACATGGGCGGCCATTCCACAGCGTGATTTGGATGAACTCATTTTGAGTATGCCAAACCGATGTTCTTGTGTTGTTAGTGTTCGCGGTAGAAACACGGATTATTAATTGTTTAAGTTACCCAATAAAATTTTAAAGAAAACTGTTATTTCAGTCTTTTTTTCGAACTTTAATGTTAGTGGTTCAAATGTCAAAAATCCCTTTATTAGGAAAATGGCAAATTTCTTTATTAATGCAAAGGTGACTTGGTTTATCGTTACTGTGACAAACGAAAACACTTTATTTGATGAATCCTTAAAGAAAATTTTAATTAATATCAATCAGGAGAAAAGTTATTGCAAAAATATATGTTGATCCCTAGACACTTTTGATGTGTGTAGAAATAAGTACGAGAAAGTCAAAAACGAAGATAAATCAATTTCCAGTTTCTTTTGTCCAAAGACACAATTTTGTGTTCATCAGAATGACGGGTGTATGACACAAATGGCCATGCTTGATGTATGAGAGCAATGTACTGAATGTAGGTACGTAAAATTTGAAGCTATGTACTAGTTTTAAACCACAGTTATTAGAAAAAAATATGTGAGCCGCCAACCTGAAGTCAGAGGTCTTAGGGTGAGTTTCTTTTACGCCGGTAACACATTTCCGCTACGAAACCGTAGTAGTTCAATTTAACTGGCTCGCGTCATGTTCCGATAGGCGAAATTCGAAGCAGCGGAACATGACGCGCGCGAGCCAGTTGCTGCTGCGGTTCGCCGCTATGGTTTCGCGGAGAAGATGTGCTAAGACTGGCTTTAACTATCTCGAGTTGCGTAAAGTCGAGATGGTTAAAAGAAACTCACACTAGGGCCTCTGAATGGCGGGTGTATTCGAAAACTGGACAAATTACCAACTCAATGTGAAATGCCTATCGTAGCAATGTACCTAACGTTATCATATTACAAGCTCATAATACTATGCCTCCTCTTAAAACCGCATCAGGATGGGGTGACGCTTTTGCACGGCACCTCGAAAAAGTATTTTTACCGAACCCAGCCATAGACTTGGAAAATGAGGAGTTAGTTGATAGCGTTCTACAACAAGAGTTCCAAATGTCGCCACCCCCGCGTCCTATTAGAGTACGCGAAGTCTGGCGGCTTACCACAAAGCTTTAAGATAATAAAGCTCCCGGGTCCGATCTTACCAAAGAAATACTGAAAAACAGTATGTCACTCAGGATGGCTGGACAAATCTTCAAAATAGCTCGCATTTAAGTAGGTCAACAGGGCAATTATGTGACGGCTAAACACCCTTATCTCAGAATTTGTGACGCTACAGAATCTTAGATAATCGATCGAAAACGTGTCCAGCCAGCTTGAAAAACCACTTTTCACTGGTCTCTCAATCTCAGTAACGGAAGTGATTTTGACGACTTTTTGCATATCAACGGGCGTCACATAAATTTGTGACAGGCATGGAGCTAAAAGTTTTGAGATACGTACAGTGGTTTAGTAGAAAAATGCAAAAATCTGTGCCAGCCATCTTGAATTTACGTATAAAACTTTTGGCTGGCACTTTCGAATCTCAATAACGGTAGCGTTTTCGAATATGACTCCTTTACTAATATTTAGTGACGCAATTTGTGACAGTAATAACGTTTGATTTATAGCGGCACATGTAAGGGTTTACGAGAAATCAATGAAAACTAATGTCCAGCCAACCTGAAGTTCAAGATGGCTGGACACCTGTATCTCCGCTGCCTGATGATCTACGACCTTCAAAATGTGTTCAAAATTTTGTGACGGGGACGATAATGATAACCTGAATTTGTGACGGAGAAACTTTGCGTAGTTTCAAAGATATTGAACATTTTAATTTTCCCATACAAACACTGCAGTAGGGTTACCAATATTGTAGGTTTTATGTAGGACTAAATATATTTTATGGTGTGTTCTTTAATGGACGAAAATCCGTGTATTGGTGATACTAATAAGAACAACTGTAGATATTTAAATCAATAGAAGACAGAAGTGAGGAAGGGGGGTAATTTTTTAATGTTATTGATTATTTACGTGCAGATATCTACTCCTTTTAGTAGGTAGGTATTGGTGTTTTTCATGGTAAGTACATGGTAGTTAATGTGTCAGGATAACTAATGCTCTAAGGTATTTAAATGAAAAAATAATGTTTGCTGTAAATAAAATCACATTTATTTATTTGTACCTATACAGCGTTTCAAATGACGACGATCAACTCCATTTGCACTTCAGTAACCCTCGCCTTGTACCACAACGTTTTTACCACCGCCCTAAGTGCTTGAAGCGCAAATGAAGTCGGTGGTCGTCATTTTAATCATAATACCTAGCTGAATATACTTAAATATTCTTCAATACCTATTTATAAAAGACAATTATTACACAAAAACAATCACAGCATCAGTAGCTGCTACCGGCAGATTAGTCGATTAAAAAGAAATCCTTTATTTAAGTAAAAAATATGGTCACCTCACAATATTAGTGGATGTTTGTATGGGAAAGTTTAAATGATCAATATCTTTGAAACTACGCAAAGTTTCTCCGTCACAAATTCAGGTTATCATTATCGTCCCCGTCACAAAATTTTGAACACATTTTGAAGGTCGTAGATCATCAGGCAGCGGAGATACAGGTGTCCAGCCATCTTGAACTTCAGGTTGGCTGGACATTAGTTTTTATTGATTTCTCGTAAACCCTTACATGTGCCGCCATAAATCAAACGTTATTACTGTCACAAATTGCGTCACTAAATATTAGTAAAGGAGTCATATTCGAAAACGCTACCGTTATTGAGATTCGAAAGTGCCAGCCAAAAGTTTTATACGTAAATTCAAGATGGCTGGCACAGATTTTTGCATTTTTCTACTAAACCACTGTACGTATCTCAAAACTTTTAGCTCCATGCCTGTCACAAATTTATGTGACGCCCGTTGATATGCAAAAAGTCGTCAAAATCACTTCCGTTACCGAGATTGAGAGACCAGTGAAAAGTGGTTTTTCAAGCTGGCTGGACACGTTTTCGATCGATTATCTAAGATTCTGTAGCGTCACAAATTCTGAGATAAGGGTGTTTAGCCGTCACATAAAGTGCCCTGTTGACCTACTTAATGCGAGCTATTTTGAAGATTTGTCCAGCCATCCTGAGTGACATAAAAACAGTTACCCCAGAAAAGCCATTGTGTTTCTTACATCACTTTTTAGTAGATACCGTTTTAAAAATCCAATACCGCTGGCATGGAAGGTATCCCAAATCTTAATGATATACAAGATGGGTAAACCTAACGACGTATCTTCATATAGACCCATAAGCCTTCTGCCAATCCTCTCCAGTGTTCGAGAAGCTGATGTACAGAATATTACCCTAAATAATGAGAAAATTGTTCCCGACCACTAATTTGACTTCAGACAGGAGCATTCTACTACTGAACAAGTTCATCGAGTCTATGATAAAATAATGAAAAGCCTAGAAGTAAAGCTGTGCTGCTCCTCATTGTTTCTAGACATCCAGCAGGCCTTCGACAAGGTTTGACACAAGGGCCTGTTATACAAGCTGAAAATCAACCTTTCCCACCAGTAGGTACTACCTACTCACTAATGAAATCCTAATTGTCGGAAATAATATTTCAAGTACATAATAGAAGCAGATGTGACGTCGCGATTCTGTAATATAACTGCTGGAGTACCGCAAGGGTCGGGACTGGGACCGGTGTTGTACACAGTCACAGATAATATAATACTACAACACAGTATATACTGCAGATCGCCCGCAGGCTGATGACGTTACTACAGCAACATTTGCTGATGATAACGCAATACTAGCAAGCCACACAGATCCTGCTATGGTCTCACACATGCTGCAAGGGGGCCTCGATAAAATAACCACATGGATCATGGCTCTTCCCGCCAATATTTACCTCCAATTCATCCGCTAAAAGTAACAGCTGATCGCGGATTGCCACAGAAAAGAAAAAAAAATTAAAAGCATAACCTACGTTATTGTTCATAACAATATACAACGTGAAATTTGAATCACAGTTTTGCTAGAACAAACGTTGTTCAGACCATGGTCTACTACCATTCTTTAACAATCAATTTAAAAAAAAAACGTCAATGGTATTTGAAAAAACACAAAAAAAAGACTGATTTATTTATTAAAATTTCGGCCCGCATTGGCCGGACATCCTTGTAGTCCACGTGGACTCTTCATAACTCTTTTGAATGCCATTTTGCTACCGCGATGAGTCCTTAGATGTTACGGTTAATGTTTGAACACGTTTGAGCAACATAAGACTTATTTGAGAACGCCTAGTTTAGTTTGTTTTAATAACGTATTGGATGCTATAGAATGATAGTAGACCATGGTCTGAACAACGTTTGTTCTAGCAAAACTGTGATTCAAATTTCACGTTGTATATCCTGTATTTTAATATTTAAAAATGTAATTTATATGTTTAAAACTAAATAAAGGATATACCTATTATATTATTATGCATTATATTATAATAGAAGGAAAATGAGTAAATAGTTATATGAATAACTTTCCCGTATTTGTATTATAAGAAACCCCTGGCCTGTAGTTTAGTTCTACATTAAGTGCTAGGAAATTGTCATTTAACACAATAAATCCTTTTCATTTAGACTTAGCAACGTATACGGGGCACAACTAGTTGCTAATAAAATCGGACAGACTCTAAGGCTGCCTGTCCGCCGGAGCGGAGAGGAGAGGAGAGGAGCGGAGATGTGCCATTATTAACCAATCAAATCTAAACTCAGGGGCGGAGTCAAGATTCTATTGGTTAATATTGACACATCTCCGCTCCTCTCCTCTCCTCTCCGCTCCGGTGGACAGGCAGCCTTAATGTGGAGTTTTTATTAAATCTGGTTATCCTTAATAATTATGATACATTGCTACGGTAAGGCATTTCAAATTCAGATAGTTTGTAATTTATTCAGATTTAGAACACAATCGACATTCTGACATCTGGCGGCTCAAATACTTTTTAAAAAGCTTTTATTCAACTTGCAATGTTTGTTTGTTAGTTAGTTTGTTTAGGTGGATTCTTGCAAGCAGAATTAAGACCACTTCCTCTTATCCCACGGAGTTGACATTTTACATTTAGGTTCAATTCCGATGACAATACATTTTTATGACAAACATGACCTGATTGGCTACCCAGGATTGGCTAGCCGGCGGCAGACGAGGGAACTCCTCATCGGCCAATAGTACAGACACGAAATTTTATATTCGCTTTAATTATAATGGTCTGTTCTAAATTCCACCACGATCTGGCTACTGCACCCAGGATTGGCTTCAGACGAGGGAACTCCTCAACGGTTAACAGTACAAACAGAAATTTTTATATACGCTTTAATTATCACGGTCCGATCTAAATTCCATCATGATTTGGCTGTTGCACCCAGGATTGGCTTCAGGCGAGGGAACTCCTCAACGATTAACAGCGCAGACACGAAATTTTATATGTCCTTCAATTATGATAGTCCGTTCTAAATTACACCATGATCTGGCTGCTGCACCCAGGACTGGCTTCAGACGAGGAAACTCCTCAACGGCCAACAGTACAGACACGAAATATTATATACGCTTTAATTATGATAGACCGTTCTAAAGTCCACTATGATCTGACTGCTGCACCCAGTATTGGCTCCAGACGAGGGAAGTCCTGAACGATCAACAGTACAGACACGAAATTTAATATATGATTGAATTATGATGGTCCGTTCTAAAGTCAATTATGACCTGACTGCTGCACCCAGGATTGACTCCAGACGAGGGAACTCCTCCACGGCCAACAGTACAGACACGAAACATTATATACGCTTTAATTATGATAGACCATTCTAAAGTCCACCATGATCTGACTGCTGCATCTAGAATTGGCTTCAGACGAGGGAACTCCTCAACGGTTAACAGTACAAACAGGAAATTTTATATACGCTTTAATTATCATGGTCCGATCTAAATTCCACCATGATTTGGCTGTTGCACCCAGGATTGGCTCCAGACGAGGGAACTCCTCAACGGTTAACAATACAAACAGGAAATTTTATGTACCTACGCTTTAATTAGCGATAAGGCCGCCCATTGTACGGGGTGGCAGGGACATCGACGCGAAGCCGGTTACCATGGATTCAGTACATGATTCTGAACCCCCCTGCGTTGAAATTTTTCGTCGGTTATTTATAAAAAAATCAGCGGTTTCATAGAAAAGTGCAATACCTACGCGGTCAAAATGTATGGAACAGCAGATTTTTTTTTTTTAATAACCGACGAAAATTTTCAACGCAGGGGGGTTCAGAATCGTGTGCGTTACGATTGCTCCGCCAAGTTATCCAAACAAAAAAAAACTTCGCCCAAAAAATTGTCGGAATTTGTCAAAATCGAAGGGAACAAACCAAAAATTTGTCAAAGTAGAAATAAAGAAGATACAAGGGTTTTAAGTTGGCCGCGCGAACGTAACGTGGAGGATTGCGCGGCCATGGAGATCTCAGCAACTACTTGGGTTAGAGATCTATTTTTTTTTGTCAATTGAAGACTGAATTTGTCAAAAATTGTCGAAACAAGAATTATAAATTCTAGATCAAAATTTTACGAAATATTCGACTTGGAAGTTATGGCCGCGCAATCGTGCACTTGTTGTTTCTTGATTGTTGATTATTTCTTTAAAACTTAAGTCTTCATACGGTAAAACTGTTACAAGAAGAAAGGCCTTAATTTGTCAAAACTAATGAAAGCAATAAATTCTACAAAAGTTCAGTTAAACAGACGAAATCAGTCCATAACAAGGAGTACGTGGCCGCGCGATCGAAACGTTACTTTGTACACTGATATTATCACTATCTATAATTGCTAGGATTTCGGTGTGAACATCCAATTATTCGACATATTAACCTCATTAGAATGACATATCGTTTTACCCTCAGAACGGTTTTTAAAGCGTGTAATCTCAAAAATATGTTATCTCATACAATGTTCGAGCAGGGTAACCATAATTTCGATTTGATTTGGGAATAAGTACCTCTAACTGGAGACTATATTGGACAACATCTAGTAGTAAAAAATAACAAATCTAATAATAATAATTATTATTAACATTGATCAGGCAGGGGCCATAGTCCAATATATTTGGTTCCATATCCTGCAATAGTCCTACACCAACCGAGGGTTGTCCTTGGGTGCACTTGCATAGTGCATACAGCGATAATCGTCAGTTGGCGCCTCATTTCTTTAAAACGTTCGGCCCCTCGTACGCCTTCCAAAGGTCCGGGACCCCAGGGTCACGAGAAATGTCAAGAGACAAAAAATAATTATTAAAAACTTGTATTCAATAATATGTTTATTCATCACAGATTACACAGTTTTGCGCTCTCACTCTGACAATCATATGATTTCACACTCGCACAACTGCTGGGCAGCCGACCACCCCGGCCGAATGATAGCCACTTGGTTGCCGAGAGCGGCCACGGGTAGCGCTACGTGCGCGTTGCCTCGCAGTTTAGCAACAATACAAAAAATCGCGTGACAGTTTAAAAAAATAAAAAGGTGGTTCACTACATACTTACATAAAAATAAAAACATTTAATAATTACTTTTCCTTCTGAGACAATTCTAAGATTTGTTTAAAAAAAAAACACACACGAGGTAAAATATCGCGGATTGGACATTGCAGTGATCTGGTAAAAAGAACCTGGCTGTTGACTGTGGCTGTTTATTTAATAAAAACGTTCACATTCATTCAAGTCACAATCTATCAAACTTGTCTAAAATAGGTAAATTATAGGGGAGACCGGGGTGCGTAAATACAAAAGCGGATGCAACACAGACACCCATAGTCTGTGCTGCATTATGTCGCGTATGGCTTAAAGCAGTAATAATCCGTCCGGACCCAGCTGCAACACAGAGCGGTCTGTAGTACAGCCGCATTTGTTTGTATAAGGCAATACAAATGCGGATGCAACACAGACACCCATTGTCATTGCTGCATTATCTTGTGAATGGCTTAAAGCAGTAATAGTCCGTCCGAACCCAAACTACGCAGCAAAGACATGACGTCACACTATTCCTGCATCGCGCAGTTAAAGTTTACCAAGCGAAAAACAGATAAGACTATGTGAAATCAACTTACGGGCAGTTGCCCGCCAGACACAACACCCGTCTCGTTGGAGAATCCTCCCTTTTTTATAGAGGATTAGTGAACCTTACACCCTGTTCCTTATACCATACTAAAGGGACACCCATAGTTTCATTATGTTACGAATCTCAACACACACATGAATCACATGCTGCTTTAATACAGTAATCTTTATAGTAAATAGTATAATCATAAATATTTATCAGAAGAATGTAATAAAAAGTACGAATGCATTAAAATTACGTTTTATTTTGCATGAAGGACCGTAAAAAATAAAAATTGTCTGTGTGGGACTTAGCTCTACCCAAAAACTTATATCTAAGTACTGGTAGTTTCAGGAATACATTTTTTTTCTGTCTGTGTTGCATCCGCCTTTGTAATTACGCGACCGGGGTTGGAAGTCACATTTACGATGTTTTGATTTTTTACTGCCTATATTCTTGGTATAGCAATGACATTTATATATCAATGGACAGTGTAACTAATATAAAAAAAAAACTTTTTGTCTTTTGAGGAAAAACTACATTTTTGAGAAAAAAGATAAGTGTTATTTTTAACCCCGTATCAGGGATGGTTGTCACAGTGTCTAGGGTAGGTATTCACATAGTAAATCAAGGGGGGAAAAAAAAATAAAAACACCTATTTAAATCAAAAGAGTATTTTTTATAAAAAATTGAATGTAGAACTGGTACCCATAAAAAGGACGTAAAATATTTTATTCATTATGAAAAAGAATAGTCATCAATCATAATCATAATCATTTTTATTTGTGTAACATGTAGTGAATACAGTTCTTAAATTAAAGTTCATAGGTCGCTATGTTATGCCAAGAGGCGTACAAATATGATTGCATGCGAAATAAAAAACAATATGGAATAATTTCTACAGTCAATGCATAAATAAACAATCATAAATTAAAATTGTCACAATATTCAATAAAAAATTGTTTTAATCGGTTGCTTCGGAAGTAGCGTCTGTGAAGCTCCTTACTCTGCCATACCTCCTTGCGATCGTTAGTGTCAAGCACTACAGGCTTGCGCCAGTTCTCTTTAGCCAAGGAGAGCGGGGTAAGGCCCTTGTCCACCGCGACCACATCTCGATGCATCCTCAAGTCGGCTTCTAGGAAATATTCCCTAAGACTGCAGGATATGGAACCAAATATATTGGACTATGGCCCCGCCTGATCAATGTTTTATTATTAGATTTGTTATTTTTTACTACTAGATGTTGTCCAATATAGTCTCCAGTTAGAGGTACTTATTCCCAAATCAAATCGAAATTATGGTTACCCTGCTCGAACATTGTATGAGATAACATATTTTTGAGATTACATGCTTTAAAAACCGTTCTGAGGGTAAAACGATATGTCATTCTAATGAGGTTAATATGTCGAATAATTGGATGTTCACACCGAAATCCTAGCAATTATAGATAGTGAGATATCAGTGTACAAAGTAACGTTTCGATCGCGCGGCCACGTACTCTTTGTTATGGACTGATTTCGTCTGTTTAACTGAACTTTTGTAGAATTTATTGCTTTCGTTAGTTTTGACAAATTAAGGCCTTTCTTCTTGTAACAGTTTTACCGTATGAAGTCTTCAGTTTTAAAGAAATAATCAACAATCAAGAAACAACAAGTGCACGATTGCGCGGCCATAACTTCCAAGTCGAATATTTCGTAAAATTTTGATCTAGAGTTTATAATTCTTGTTTCGACAATTTTTGACAAATTCAGTCTTCAATTGACAAAAAAAAATAGATCTCTAACCCAAGTAGTTGCTGAGATCTCCATGGCCGCGCAATCCTCCACGTTACGTTTGCGCGGCCAACTTAAAACCCTTGTATCTTCTTTATTTCTACTTTGACAAATTTTTGGTTTGTTCCCTTCGATTTTGACAAATTCCGACAATTTTTTGGGCGAAGTTTTTTTTTGTTTGGATAACTTGGCGGAGCAATCGTAACGCACACTCAGAATCATGTACTGAATCCATGGTAAACGGCTTCGCGTCGATGTCCCTGCCACCCTGTATATTTTGTAGTGTATTACTTTTTTTTTCTTGTAATATATTATCTGGTGTACAATAAAGTATTTATAAATAAATAAATAATTATCACGGTTCGATCTAAATTCCACCATGATCTGGCTGCTGCACCCAGGACTAGCTTCAGACGAGGGAACTCCTCAACGGCCAACAGTACAGACACGAAACATTATATACGCTTTAATTATGATAGGTACTTAGACCATTCTAAAGTCCACCATGATCTGACTGCTGCATCTAGAATTGGCTTCAGATGAGGGAACTCCTCAACGGTTAACAGTACAAACTGGAAATTTTATATACGCTTTAATTATCACGGTCCGATCTAAATTCCATCATGATTTGGCTGTTGCACCCAGGATTGGTTCCAGACGAGGGAACTTCTCAACGGTTAACAGTACAAACAGGAAATTTTATATACGCTTTAATTATTACGGTCCGATCTAAATTCCACCATGATTTGGCTGCTGCACCCAGGAATGGCTCCAGACGAGGGAACTCCTCAACGATCAACAGTGCAGACACGAAACATTATATACCTACGCTTTATTTATGATAGACTACAAAACAGATATTTTATCAAAATTCCAATGCTAAAAAACACAAAATAAATATAAGTAAAAATCTTTTTAAAAAAAGCTTTTATTAAACTAAAAAGTATAAAATAAAACTTACGTAAACAGATAACTTTAATGTTTTCTTTAAAGCTTGAGGCGTGAACGTCCTTCTTAAACATAAAGATAAGCCTCAAGCTTTTAAGAAAACATTAAAGTTAAGTATCTGTTACGTAAGTTTTAGTTTGTACTTTTTAGTTCAATAAAAGCTTGTTTTAAAAAGATTTTTACTTAAATTTTATTTAATAACTATGGTTTTTAAATTGTAAACTTCAGATTTTACGTACAGACGCCAGCACATCAAGTTACTACAATCTGTGAAATTTCTTTAATAGATTTTCAACTTTTTCGCTAGAGAATAAGGTTCAATGTTGATTGGGTAGATTTGACAGATTGGAGTAGGTTGATGTGCTGGCGTCTGTACATTCGGTACATTGATGCACACATAATTTTCATGCATGCATCAGCCATATCGCGTACGAGCAATCGGCTCACTCGAGCTCGAAGACAAATTGAAAATACGATTGCCGTGAACAATGGCCGTGAGTAACAAAGATGTGAAGTGATCACTTTATTATTTCTCAGCCAAATGCGGAAATCCATAGCACTAAAAGTGCCATCATTCATAGTGATCATATCATTGCTTAGGTGCTATTGGGTACTATTGGGTAGTCTTTTCATTAAATGGTCGTAATATTATAATGATGTGCTATCTACTACCATTTCCATCATGTGGATGTATTTTGTTTTTATCATACAGAAACATTTTCCTAGCTTTGCCAAGCTCATTATTAATTAATATGCTAATAAAATTTATAACATTGGCCTGTCCATTCTGAATATCTGTAGTACGTGCGACATCTAATTTACTTGCCATTGATCCACCATCAGGATTTTCATAAGTTTGGGTTGTCTCTTTATATTTTCTAATGGTATACAACTCTTGTGAGATACTCCACTTACAACATTGACAATTCTTCAAATATTTGTAAGATTGAGCTTCTGAGTCCCAACTTCGTACAACATATTCGTATGTTGTTACTCCTAGCAAAGATATATAAATGTGAAAACAGCACAAATGTAATAAGGCACATCCTATTGCTGACGCCATTGTGCAAAATAAGACTAAAAAAATTAAGAAAGATATTGAACTCCTACAAAAATTTGACGTAGCCGTCGTGCTGTTTAATGTACTACAGTTAATAAAGTTTTGTGCTTCAGTGCTTAAATATTTAGGATTAGTAAAAAATATCACAATGTCTGCTGCACATAACGATGACGTAAACGTAGATATCATGAGCGCCGTAGCGACGCATGCAATAAACGCCACGTAATTCCTCCGGCCGATGCAGTTGTTGAGCCACTTGCAGTGGTGATCGAAATGGTCCACACATTTGTTGCATATACTACAATGTTTCGTTCTTCTGCTGCTCGTGTGTATATTGCACAGATGACATCTTCCATTTTCAATAACATGGGCGTGAACTTCTCGATCGAATTCAGGAACATTGTAAACTTCCAGCTTTCTCAATTCAGTTTCGCTGGGATCCAATAACGACGCAGTAAGATGCGACGATACGTGGAACACATACAATATAATGAGGACCACTAAAGCTATTGTCCTCAATTCTTCAAATTGTATTTCAATCAGAATGAAAAAATTCAACGATCCAGTCGCAATGAAAACGAACCAGCCGATAATCTGTTGATAGTTCAGCGGTAATTGAAGTCCGTTCAATCTTCTTTGAGGTCTCGGCGATTGATGTGAGGCACAGCATTTGTCCATCGGTACTTATTGTTAATAATCATTGATTTCAGCACCTACTTTATATTATTTATTGTCACGTTATTCGTCGGACACCTATTCCACACAATACCAAAACACTAATCAGTCAACTCGAAACTAACGAATGTAAAATTTTATTATTACGTAGGTATAAAAGATACAACAATAACAAGGCTTAGCATTAACCTTGTGTTGTTACTTAATTGCTGGTCAAGCCCGTATTATGCGCGCGCATCTATTCAACTTCGGTAACGATTTCGCCTTATTAACATTCTTTTTGTCTAATTCCTAGGATGACTTCACCCTAGGAATTAACCTTAATAACATGACTTCATATGAAATGCTGTTAGTTTGATTTTTAAATTAGAGCAAGTATATGTACAATTGTACCCAGTTTGTATGTACTGCGTAAACAGTGTGTACTTTCAGCAAGTTTCTATGGTAACCAACAACATGTAATTCAAAATAGAAAGGTTTGATAAACAAAATGCCATAAGTTAGGTACACGCGCAGCGTCTTTAGTCTCCAGCGACTTGAAAATCTCGCGTCCACGCAAAGATATTGAAATCTACTGTCAAAATCTGTGTGTGGACGTGAGAAGAAGTTGCAGCATGTGTAGCTAGCATTAACAAGGCTGCATGATAAGAAACTGCGATCGATTAGGAAATTATTATGAAATATATATCAGTTCCTAATAAGCTAAACATATACCTACTTACTTACAAATACCGAGGAACAAAAACTAGTTCACGTTAAAATTACAAAAACATGTATTAGTCTTACAAATATGTACATATTAAGTAATTATAGTAAAGCCAAGGAAACTTCCTTGACTTTACTATAATTAGATAGATAGTTTATCAAATTGTAGTTAGTTTTTTGGAATTTGCAGGTCAGTGTCAGGTTCTATCTTAATCAAAATATGATTCACGACCATAACAAATATTTATTTACAGAATTAGAATCATTCCTTCAAGTTTTTCTTCCATTGAATGGTTTTTCATGAAATCATGAATTCATAGGCGCGTATTACACAGAACGTCACTCAAAACTCAAGCATTACTTAAAACTAGTTTCCCCCAATCAAAAGGCTTTATCAAGTTAAGTAATGCTTGTTTTTTGAGTGAGGTTCTGTAATACGGGCCTTGAGAAGGATGTAATGATTATAACTCTGTAAATACATATTTGTTATGGTCGCGATTCATTATTTTGATCACAATAGAAGGATTCACCATACATTTTCCGTTTACGTAGTGTGCCAATTTGATAAACAATTAATTTCCCTGACTGTAAATACAAGATTATTGATGATATATTGACCCTTACAAATTAATTAGTCGTAATTTGTGTGTTATTCTCGACATTTGAAAACTTCCGAGCCATTTCCCGCCTAGTATGTACAAGTATCCCATGGCCTTTACAGTCCAAATCCTCTTCATAGCATTTATTTCTGCAACATTTTCTACACAGTTGGTACAGACATTTTCCACCCTGAAAATAAAATGCATCTCATTATTCATTATAATCCTACTCAGCAGTGGACTGCTATGGGTTGAGCTATAGATTTATTTAATAATCTTCATCAAAACCAAAAGACTAGAAGCAAAAGTAGGTACTAACTAGAGGATTAGGACAATCCTTATTAAAACAAATTTGACCACTTCTGCCATTCTGTTGCATGTCTTGTTTTTCTGGTCTTCTACTAATCCGCCTAATCTTTTTCATTTTCTTCCGAGAAATAGGAGCTTCATCAATAGTCTCACTGTTTCGTTTTTCAGCTACACTTTCCTATAAACAACAACTGGTAAAATATTTATTACACTATTCTACGACTTACGTATATTTCTAATAATTATTGTTATACCTGAATGTGAATAGTATTCAATTTCTCCATCTTTTGTGTGTGCTCTTCAGGTGACATTCTTACATATGGTTGGCATATCCATGGTGGCAATATTAAATTGAATCCAATCCTGGATATATTTTCGTCATTGTCAAAATAAACTTTTCCTTCATGATATGGTAAATACTTGTTTCTAACATTTGTACATACTCTTCTAAAGTCATCTAAATTTTGTGCTGTAGCCAGAATTTGTCTGTCCTCATTGTTGTCTTCAAATGAAAATCTATAAACACAACTTTATAATTATACCACTCAACCACTGCACTATAGCACATGCTATCATCAAAACAACTTCAGCTAAAGTTATTTTGATGATTGATTTACTTACATTTTATGAAACATTTTAAATAAGTGTCCTCTTATGTAAGATGATGGGCAAGGATATTTTTCAACCAGATCTAGATACTCTCGAACCATATCCCATGTTAATGGGTTGATTCCTTCAAATAAAGCAGGGTTTGTAAGGGTACCTTCTGCACTCATTATCCCATCTACTTTAGTGTAATCTAAACATCTGTAGACATCTTCTAAGCATTGAATGTTTCCATTTGCTAGCATGGGTATTGATATTGATTCCCTGAAGACAAAAAAATCTGATTATTTCTATATCAATACATAATTATAAGCTTTATCTTGAGTAAGTAACATTGTTTCATATACAACCAAATTTTTTATCATCTTAACTTATAAATCCACCTTAGCTATGTTATGACTATGAGATACAATATCAAGGTTTTACTTCACTGTTGCATAATATGATTAATTATTTAGATCATGAGGGGCAAAACCAAATGTTGTGTGACACAACTTGGGAGAGGCCTATCTTATGAGAGTGTGAAATTCTATAGGTTTCACAAAAAAAAAAAAAAAAAATTGAATCAAAAAAAGAAAACCCACCTTACTGCCTTTATATGTTTCCAGCTAGCAATACCCGTCAATGGTCCCTTTTGTTCTCTTGTTCTTCCATGAACTGTGAGCATTTTACATCCTGCATCTTGCAACATGAGTGCATACTCCACAGACCTCTCTATGCTTTCAAATATCCGTACTTTACATGTTATTGGAACAGACACTGCTTCAGACATTGCTTGCACTGCAACAAGACCAGTTTACTTACTAAGTTAAAACAGTAATTTGCTTTTATTCATTTACATAGTCTATAAAGAAGTCTTTATAGTGTTTTTTTTCAGAATTTTTGATAATAATGTTATTCTAATAATTACGTAGGTAAAAAAGGTAAGCACAGCTAGCTAGAAAAAAACTGTTACACCTTGCATGGAACAAATACTTGAGTTATTAGAACCTGCATCATAGAGTATGAAAAAATACTTATTTAGTACTCAATCAATAGTCTCAAATAGATGTAAAATAAGATGGAAAGTTACCAATATTCTTCAATAGTTCCCAATCTTCCTGAAGAAATGATCCATATCTGCCTCTCTTAGCAATAGATTGAGGACATCCAAGATTTACATCAATGGCATCACATTGTGATTCAACAAGTTTTGCCGCAGCAGCCATTGTTTCAGGGTTATTTCCACAGAACTGACATGAGCAAAAGTACTTATTAATTATAATTATTTATAATAATAATTAATATATTTTTTATAGATTAAACGTTTTTTTTAAATCGTTTTTTTGATAAAAGTATTTAAAAATAGTTTGGAAATTCCAAAAGTGCACGCCTCTTAACATAACACACATTCATAAACGAAAAAGAAATTCAAAACATAGTTTCTAACAAAAAATTTAAAATCACTTTTCATGAAGTATGTTTTGACTGCTGTTATACCCATCAATACGGGTAAATTTCTAACCTCGCAATCCTTACGTAATGTCAAAGACTATTTATTTAGATATTTATGTTGTGGGTTGCTAGGCAACACGTTAATTAAAGGTTGTAAATATTTAGATAAAGATATTAGTAGTTAGTATTTTATTAATTATAATTAAACTACTTTGAATAAAAGAGCCATTTTCAATAGGGTTCCTTCTATGGCAGAAACGAAAAATGTATTTAAAAAAAATTTACTCAATTAATTGATTTTATCGCAAGCTACAATGTTTTCAAGTTTCATAAATTGACGGACAGGATTTTTTTTCCAACTATTTTGATGTTTTTTTTACATTTCTGCTGCATTAAATCAATTGGTAAAAAGTACAGTATTAATCTCCATTTAATCATTTATACAATGGTATATAAATTAAGTAGGTTCTGTGTACTAGCAGGAGTGTAACAATAAAAACAGTTGCAGAAATGGGGAAAAAATATTTTTCGATTGTAGAGCACATTCTAATGCTTTGCATTAAGAGTCGTGCAATATCATTAATTTAATATGTATGAAGATGTAATAAAGAAAATAATAATTTTATTAATACCTTTCCTTATTACTACAATTTTTTGGAGTTCTTTAATAAATAAATAATTGTAAACATTATAATTATGAAAGAGTTAATTGTTAGTCATTCCACACAAAAGTACTTTAGAAAACCATTAGAGAAAATATATTATTGTTTAATTGTTATTTTTTTTAAACGTGTTACAGCACTATGATACTCTTTGCTTTTATGATCTGTTTCAAAAATATAATGATTAAATATTAGGTGTAAGTAATGTAGACACAAATGGTTTAATGAATTACTTTTCTAACATACCAACCTGGACAATGAGCGGGCGATCCTCTTCACATGTTACCATATTATCTTTCCTATACTTATGATCTTTGGTGAAGACATTACTGTGAAACATAGGAGTATAGCACAAGGTTGCTCCATGCCTGCGACAGAGAAGGCGCCATGCCAGCTCGCTAGCATCGACCATAGGAGCGACTACAAATCGTGGCCGCCCTATAGATTCAAACCAGTCATGAGTCATCTTTATAAGATAGAATAAGGCAGCAAGACCTACTCTTTAAATACGGTTGCCCAATACTTGGGCTCCTTACTATTCTTTTAACTTAGGATACCAAATTTAGAATGGAACTTGACATATCATAAATAAAACCAGCGTGGTGGATAAGGCCCACTTCCTCTCACAGAGAGGCCTATGACCCAGCAGTGGGAGCGTTATAGGCTGATTATGTTAGTAAAATCGTGGACCAAATCAGGAACCAAAAAAAAATTGAACACTATCAGTAGTCTTCACTCAATCAGTCATCTTCCTGCCCTTGTCCCAGTGTCAGTGGCAAAGTCAATCAAAGGAAAAGAACTTCAGAAATACAAATTATGTACCATGTACAATAATGGTGCACTTTTTTATTTGGTCTGAGTGTGAGTGGGTGGCTGCACGTGCACGTGTAATTTCAGTACTCTGAGACGAACAAATTCAACAAATCAAATTACACTGTAAAATACACGTTGACACGGTTGACGTGAAAATATAAATAATAGTGAAAAATCAATTTTATTGACAGTAATGACAGTGACACTTGTTTTACTTGCAGTGCGTTCCGAGTTACACTGTCATCGATTTGAGCGTGCTAAAAGCCGTTCCGAATAAGCGTGAGCACGATTAGCACGATAACGATGTTCCCGTGAATCGTCATCGATGACGTCATGACATGCGCCATCTTACGATAACGCTCACCATGCCTTTTTAACCGACTTCCAAAAAGGAGGACGTTCTATGTTCGACTTTATGTATGTTTTTTTTTTTTTTTTTTTTTTATGTATGTTCACCGATATCTCCGCCAATTGTGGACCGATTTTGAAAATTATTTTTTTGTTTGAAAGGGTAAGCTCCCGAGGTGGTCCCATATAAATTTTATTAACTTTGCTCAGATAGTTTTTGAGTTAGCTTCAATAATACATATTTTTCCCACTTAGTTTATATGGACGATATGATGATAACTTCCTGTCACTGTTATTTATTGCAGTTAGTGATATTCGATATTGTGTGGGGTAGGTACCACAACTAAAAAGTGAAAAATAAAAACTTTTTACAAAAAAAAATTAAACCGACTTCCAAAAAAAACCACTACAAAGTGAAAAATAACTTTAATTTCGGAAGTCGGTGGCAAAAAACGAAAATTAAAAAACAAAGACACCGACTTCCGAAATTAAAGTTATTTTTCACTTTGTAGTGGTTTTTTTTGGAAGTCGATTTAATTTTTTTTTGTAAAAAGTTTTTATACTAATATCACCGTGAGCGCTGTCAAAATTGACAGTTGTGCTGTTTTTGAGAGTCGCATCATAACTTTAGACTAACGTGGCATTTTCAAAATTGTGCTTCTGGCTATCGTTCGTCACCGAACCCAAGAATAGGAAGTTTGTGGTAAGTTTTGACATTTTTTAGATCACTGTGAGCGCGTTCACGAACGTTCCGAATTGTTGACAGGCCTCAACTGTCATAATCGTGATAGCTTATTCGGAACGGTAATTATTGATGTCAGCGCTGTGAGCGCTAATTCGGAAAGCGGCCTTGGGGTGCGTACCGAGATAAAGTAAAAATTGCTAACTGCGACCAAATTGGAAGTACCTAACGCTCGCCAGCCGCTGCCGCGGCACCGCTCGCTTCACTCGCTCGGCTCGCGCTCAGTTGGTCACAGTTCTAACCTAGATTAACACATTTCGTCGGGAACTCGGGGTGCCATAAGCGGCACGCGGCGGCGTGAATTTTGAATTTTAAGTGCTATGTTGCTCAACACACCGGTTCTGGCACCCCAACATGGGTAAGGTTGGTAACTTCCAAGTTGGTCACTTTCCTTAATATCACACATTGAGTTATAATGTACTACGTACTGTAGCATTAGAAGATCAGCTTCTGCCACTTGTTAAAAAGAATGCTTGGTGAGAATCGAACCCACTCTAGCATAGGATAACTAAATACAAAGAAAAAAATAATAGGAGATTTTAAATATGATTTGTATTATATTTTTTAAAGTAAGAGAAAAAACAGAAACAGTTGTATAAAACGTGATAAATAAATTTAAGTATGATTGCGAGCCGCTTATAACTACGGTTGATTTTTATTTTCCGAACGGAGAATTATGCGGTTTAGGGTTGAGTGTACGATCGCACGCGGGTTAAATACGTATAGGCCTTTACTAATTTAATCCCGGAGACGCGAGGTAGAACAGAGCAATTAAACCAGCAATAAATCTGGGTTCAGCGCGGTAGATGGATTGCCTAGCTTAAGATTCAAAAATAAAGTTAAAACTAATGCGATGGAGATTAATAGCCAATGAGTCCTGAAGTCCTGAAGTACGGGGCGCCGTCCTGCTGCTGCCCGGAACGACCTCGCCTTGGTTGGCGGAGGAACCCGACGTGGCTAGAAGACGTGGGTCTGTGTTGACGCAGGCTGGGAGTAGAGAACGCCAGGATCCTGTCCAGGCGACGGACGGGGGTCTCGGGAAAGGCCTTGCGGCCTTGGTTATCTGCCAAGGTCCGAAAACGAGAGAGCTTTAGAAACGGCATAGGCTAGATTACGCGATTAGTGGGACGCGAGAGTGTATGATTTGATAAACGGGAAATTGGTTGAATACTCACATGTTTGTACAGTAAATACTTCACCAAAAAATAGTGGTTCTAGATTCTCGCTTGGCTGGCACGAACTATAGGTATAACTTGAGGACTAGACACCACAAATGAACACGATATGCTTCATCAAAACTGCGGCCAGCTAGCACAAAGATACTATCGTGATCTTTTTACATCCGCGTCTTAAACTGAAAACACGACACTTGAAGCAGAGAAAAATTATTTTATACCATGACGTATCGTCCAGAGCGGCTCACAATAGAATGACGCAAGTCAAAAAAATTGTTTTACTTTGAACGATATAGAATTCAAAATTTGAAAATGTACTCAATTCGAAATTTTTAGAAGAAATAATAGTTTATGAAACTTTTACAACTACAAAAGAGGCTTGAACGGCAGCGCAATGCTGCAGTACGTAGTAGTATAACTCAATGATATCACATTTGGAAATCCAAAAAAAAAGTTTATCGAGTTTTCTTGTGTGGTCATCCTACTTTATTTGATTTGTTGTATGCCGCCGCCATGATGCACAACAAAAATGAAGCGACATCAACGCCTCTACCGGTGGATAATCTAACTATTTTACGATATGATCAATAATTTTTGGCCACATCATGAAGTATTCGTGCGTGTAAATGTTCATATCGTCAAAGTTGAGTATTCAATGATCTGGCCAGACCACATCATGATGTGATCAGCGGTCGATGTTCTATTTCATGAAATGCAACCATTTCATGAAATGGCCGAACACTTCATGAAATGATCAATTCTAAGATCTGGCCATGACATATATAAAAACCGGAGGCGCGGAGGGAGAGCATGGGTGCCTATCCTTTGTTACGTAAGGGCGAAGGGGTTGCACTTCCCGCATCGCCGGAGACGATGCAGAAGCAACTTAGGCGCCGAGAAAAAAATCGCCAAAGAAGCTTTTGGCGATTTTGGCTATTTTTTTCTCGGCGCCTAAGGTTTTGCGCACTTTGCGGTTTTCAAAAATTCACTAAAAAAGGTCTATTCTACCCAAAAAAAATACCTACTATATAAAAGCGACGGTTATAATCCGAAGTGGTTCCGAGTAGTTTATGTGGCCTACCCAAATGTCCTGTCTTTGGTATTGTAATTCGAGTTGAACTCCTTAGTTCAGAGTTGAGCTCCGCGATTATTAAAAAATGCTTGCCCTGACTGGACAGGTCCACTCAAGTCTGTGTGATTCTTTCCTTAAAAGACCATTTCAGACACTAATCTACATGTTCCTCATATGGCCTGACCAAGATTATGTCCTTCTCAGAGTAGTCAGATAGGAAACGCCGAACTCATCTAGCTAATTTTTAACATATTTTTTTATATGACGTGTAAAAGTGATTCCAATTTTCTATTTACAGATTTAAATGACAATTTCATTTCATTTCAGCACTGGGTCACTACCTTAGGCCGCTTTCCGAATTAGAAACTAATCGCTCACAGCGCTGACATCAATAACGTTTCGTGATGACATCAATAACGTGGCGTTCCGAATTATGATTTATATGTCAATGTTCCGAATAAGATAACACGATTATTATGATAGCTGAGGGCTGTCAACAATTCGGAACGCTCGTGAACGCGCTGACAGTGCTCGCTCAACGTCAAAACTGGCATTATCATATTTGTTTCTGTTTATACCACTTTCTTCTTCTTCTTGAACAACAAGGTGGCGACAACAATAGCCAGAAGCAGAATTCAAAAATGCCACATTAGTTAAAGTTATGATGCGACTCAAAACAAAACAGCACAACTGTCATTATGGAAGCGCTCACGATGATATACTTACAACTACAACAATCGGTACTTTCGACGCGTGTTGCCGTCGCGAGGTGATAGTTCCGGCTAGTTTAGACAAAACGCACATGAGATTGCAATAGCGAGATGGTTTGTGATGAGATGAGAGGCCAACTAGTTCCGCGCGCACTATAAAAGGTATGGTCGGCGTTATCGCAAGACGGTGCATGTCATGACGTCATCGATGACGATATACGTAACATCGTTATCGCGCTCACGCTTATTCGGTACTGGCTTTCATGCGCTCAAATCGATTACAGTGTAACTCGGAATGCACTGCATGTTAGCGTTCTGTGATCACGTCATATCATAACTGTCAACAGTGTCACTGTCAATTTGTTCCGCTGTTAAGCTGCTTGGTACTCATGCTCTTGCTCACCGGCCTCGTCTTTTAGAAAATAAAAAAGAATATCGTTTTTATTATATTCATCAAGTGAATAAAATTGTGTTAAAAATAGCCCTGCTGTCAGCTAAAATTAAAAACGATGCAATACTTATTGTATTAGTGAGAGTATAACTGCGTCGAAAAACAATTTCTATTTTTGCTGGATTTGGTTTTGCAAATAGTGTATTGGTTGAATAATTGGATTTAACAACTTAAAACCTATTTTGACACACCTACACCTACAACCTACTTTTGCTCCACAAAAAACTGCAGAAATGGCGCATGATATCATGGTATTTTAGTTATTTACATCATTCAAATTCTTACATTTTGTTCCTTGTTTGTATCTTGGTTAACTTTCTATAAAATAATAATTATGTTTGTTTCAGAGTCAGTTTTACACAAGTCTTAATTTACCGCTGCAAGAAAAAGTGGACGAATTGACACGAATTATAGACCAGTCTACTCCAAACAAAGATCTTCAAACTTTGTTCCCTCAGTTGATAAGTAACATATTCTCCAATACTTTCAACAATGGCTGGGGACTGCGGACTGTTACTGGTGATAACAAAAAGCTAGCATTTGAAGCTTTGATTGGTTTCTTTGAACCACTAGGACCAATGTTCCGGCTATGTTATAAACTTTTATCTGACCCACAGTTAAAATATAACCTACCTTTAAATGCCTTACCTGTAAGTAATTACTTAATAATACATCTCATAATAAAATGTATGAGCTATCAACATACCTGAGGTGGTAAACCTGCCACTATCTTATATTATTATGTGTGTTATACACTTTATTAAGGTGGATGCTAACCTTTTTTGTTAACTACACTTATAAAACTTATTTATTGTAATGCTATTTCTATTTCAGCTGGACTTACAGATGACTTTGGAAAGGGGAAGATGTCCACAGTTTTACTCTGATATGCTTGTTACGGACTCGCAAACTCTTAATGTGGTGGCTCTAGCACTCAGTATCCTTTAAAAGAGTAATATATAAAAGAGTTTTACACAGAATCCAAGCAGGGTTGCATGTGCATCCAGTCCAGCACAAAGTAGTCTACTACTTTTGATGTTTTAATTGTATGTGAGGAAATATTGCCTTAAAGTCTGACCGGAACCGCTGTTCCGCGCCTTAGGGATGCGCGGCGAGGCAGAGACCAGAGAGCAAAATTGACCAATGAGCGACCGGCAGAACGCCGCGCTCTGTGATCTTTGACGAATTAGCGGCCTGCACTTCGCCCCAGTCTCGCCACGCACACACACCTCAGGTGGAGAAAAGCATTCTCGGTCAAACTATTGTTACTAATATTATTAATGCGAAAGTGAGTTTGTTTGTTTGTTTCGCTTTTACGCTAAAACGGCTGAACAGTTTTGGGTGAAATTTGGCACATGTTTAGACAATGACCTAGGTTAGGACATAGGCTACTTTTCATCCTGGATCCCAGACATAGTCGCGGGCAATAGGTAGTAGTCAATTAATCAGAATTGTTTAATAGTATTCATATTCTCTTGACATGATCCAATAGTTGTCTGTCAGTAGAGAAGTGAATTACTGAGAGGAAAGTGAAACTTCTCATTGACCCTTGCGCAACTTCCTTTAACCCCTAATTTTTGGTGCAATAATACTATTAGGTTTCAGTAATCTGTAGTCTACACAAATGACATATATTTTCCTACATTATGTTTAATCAGATCCATTTGATTACTACATCATCAATTTTGCCCTCCATCTTGTGAGTAACAGCCAACAAACAAGTTCGTGGGAGAACTGGAGCAGTGCTTACTTCGCTCTAGCATGTGATTATCTCATGCACTTCCTGCCTGCGGATCCAAACATATCTGTGTTGCCACATATACCCAACTACACTGGAAAAGTGCCCATGGCTGCACCTCTACAAACAGCTAATAGGTATTTAGGCCTTTATTTCATATATTTATTTTAAGTCTATCTTTAAACCCACATTCGATATTTGTTCGCGCCACACCGCGACTTCACTACAGAAGTTTAAATACTACTACTAACTACTTACTATTAAGAAAACAAAAAATAAGAGTTAAACGCCTGCTACACGGTCGCCAACCGCGTCCCGACTCCCGACAGAGGTGACTTTGGTGGTTTACAACCGTGTAGATGGTGGTTTATGACCAAATTTCGTTCAACCTTCCAACGACCTTGGTTTAAAGAGCTGCGCTAGCGACCAATGACGTATAGAGGAGGTTGAGTCGGTGGCTGACCATGTAGACGCCGGTTGCCAACCGCGAGTACATCAGTTGCGCGCTGTTAATCGTCGCGTTCGCGTGCGCTCGTAAGACGCGAGGTACACGTGTTACGAGCGCAAGTTTTATAAGTTTACCTATGTATTAAAAAATGCAAAATGGAGAAAGAAAAATAAATTGTTACTAAGTTGATCGAGCTGTATAGACCTACCCTGTCTGTGAGATCTCAGCTGCGAACACAAAGTACACAGACAACAATAAAAAACACCTAGCTTGGGAGGTTTTAGTTTCTAAATGGAAAACATTTTGATCCAGACGTCAATAAGGCATCGGTCAAAAAAATTCAACATGACGTCTTTACTCCTCGAGTATCAACGCCTGCTACACGGTCGCCAACCGCGTCCCGACTATAGTTGTAAATAAACCGGTTTAAAACCAATATCACATGGGCACAATACCGTACATTGATTACGACGTATTACTTTAAAAATTAAGTTTAAAAACACCTCGAAACAGAAAAGGAAACTGGTGAATTTCTTAGCAACGAAATAATTAAAATTCTCGAGAAGACGGATCTACAAAATTCATTGCAATTATAACAGACAACGCTGCCAATATGAGGACTAATTTAAGGCCTTTCATTTGATAGCCAACAAGGCTTTTTATGTTCTCTAGAGGGCGCCATATTCAATGTAATGTGACATCTTATAGCCGACGTTCAAGCAAGACGCTTCCAACGAAACCTCATTTGTCAAATTATGATGAGTACTTTAGAACTTAAGAGGGAACAGATATATTACCGGTCAAAATCATAAACCTCCTTTTTGCTTCGCCGTAGTCGGGTAAAAAATGAGATTTCTGACGTCTTAAGTACCTTTTTTTGCCAATCATAGATGGTGTTACATTTATTTTCCAGGCCCTTATATTCTCCATCTCTGCTACTAATACCTGACCTATCTGGCACCAGCATGAGCAATCAACATACAACATCTCAAAATCAGTCACGCAATGAGGTTTGGCGCTCTGAAACAGTGCTACAAGCCTTCATTGATATTTGGATGAGTGTAGAGCAATTCAGTGCCAGAAATGTTGAGGTAAGAGCAATGCTTGCTTATATTTGTTCATTCTCAAAATGAACCCTGCTATGCTCACTGCTCCTGCAACATTTATTTTGAATATGTTGTGGTTATCAGCTTCAGTTTAATCTTAATTGTAATTGTTTTTATTCAATACAGATGTTCCAAAGGAATTACTCGACTATATCTTCCAGTCCAGAGCGCGTAAGAACAGTGCGGGTTCTTGTCAAACATTTGCACTCTTTCTCAGCCAAACATATGTCGGACCCTGCTGTCCGATCATCAGCACTTAGAAAATATGCTCGACAGATAATGTGTGTTCGCGCCTACCATTATATCAAACATTTGGTTACGACTTGGCCACTAGACGCGTCGTTTAGACTCGTCATGGAACTATGGTTGAGTCTAATACAGCCATGGAGATATGTAAATAACAATATTTCTCAAGACAGGTGAGATTATACTTATATAAACATTAAATGCTGTTGGTTGATAAGGAATGGCAGGATGCAGGACCAAGCTGTTTTTTTTTTCTTATAAATCCCTGAAAATTTGAAAATCAGGAAAAGCTGAAAGTGCTTATTTCTATAGGATTTTTGTATGAACTATTGTTTAGACAGGACAACGTCTGTCTGGGCAGCTAGTTGTTGAATTACTTTTTTGTTGTTTTTTAGGGTTCTGTACCATAAAAGGTAAAAAATGAACCCTTTAAGATCACTCTCTTGTCTGTCTGTCTGTCCGTGTGTCGCCACCGATTTTCTCAGGAACGGGTGGTCCTAGCAAGTTGAACTTAAAGGAGAATGCTCAAGCTCCATATAAAAAAAACCCAGCTTCGGGGAAAAAGCGATATATCTCAAATAATCAATAATAATAAGTACTAAAATAATAACCGGTCATGATCGTGATCCTTACTGGCAAACATATAAAAATTGCCAGTTTTATTATGCAGATTATGCAGTCGTCGATATAAAAAAATTGATAATTAGTTTTAATTACTTTATTAAAAAATATTATGTTAAAATGCGAGCTTGGCCAATTTAATTTTTTTTTACAATGCTTAAAGTCGTTGAAAGTACTATGGTTATATTTATTGTAACAGAAACTTCGAGAGTTCGACATCAAAATAGTCAGGATTTAACAGCATCGTCACGTGAAAATACTATTGTTAACAGCGATACTCAGGGGCGGATCCAGCCTTCGAGTCAGGGAGGGGTCACATAGTCGGGGTCCAGGCAGGACAAGCCCAATAAGTGGAGGACTAAGTCGGTCGGGGGCCCGGAGCGGCAAAACAAACTGAGGCCCCCCGGTCTTCTCAGTTTATGTAGGTATTACTAGAAAATTTTGCAAAAAATTATAATGACAGTAAAAAAAAAAACAAGTATAACGTGCCTATTTTATGATCCACCTACATGATCTCCCAAACCGCAGGTTTTTTTTGAGGGAGTTGTATTTTCATCTCCTCAATAGGCTATTTACGAAAAGAAGAATGTAGGGGAGCGACCAACGCGAGCTCGAATTTTTTTGCACCTCGTCTCTGAATTCTCGGTTAGATTTCTATTGAACATCCTTACAGAAATAGGAGTTGCTTTGTCGACTTAAGGCTTGTGCAGACCAGCGCGACGTGACGTCGTGTGACACGATCACGAACCAAACAATTTCTAAGAAAACTTCACTTCATTGTTTTTATTCGTAATTTTTTTCTTTTTTGCGTCATGTTTGCCGCAAATAAACATATTTTCTTTCTTTCTTTCTTTTTTTCACGGATAACAATAGCCGGTGTCGCGTCGCGCTTATCTGCACGAAGCTTTATGCAGATAACTTAGAGAATAAAATTAGAAGAATATTAAACTCAAGAGCGAGCTCGAAAATTTTTTCACACCGCCTTGGTTAGGGAAGGTTTTGAAGTGATAACTTTTTATGGGAGGGTAAACCTCTTCGTAACATAACGCGTTACGGCGCCAGTCTGTCTGGCTTCCCTTTTTCTCACGCAATTCTTTTGTCGACCTATGCAGAAAGTTCGAGAATGCAGAATGTAGCGAGCGAAGCGAGCTCGAAAATTTTCATCGTCAGCCACTCTAAACTGCTTCTTACTGAATATATTTTGACCATGTTTGGGATATTCTTAAGATTTAGGGGGTCGCCAGGACCGGGAGACCTGGGGCGGTTTGTCTTGACACTATTCTGGGGTATTATATTTCTACGTCTAGTTGCTAGCTTCAGATAAACCGGGCACTTATGAAACGTCAGAGGCTTAGCTTCAGATAATTTTCAGATAAATCTACATGGGCACTTATGAAACGTCAGAGGCTTAGGAGCACGGTTTCATTTGATAATCTCCTATGGAGAAGAGTCGGCAAAAAACTCCACGGCCCATCATCATAATTATAATAATAGCAACAGCACGTCTTATTATGCGTGTCGTTCGCGAATGTGTAGCAAACATATCCTACGCGGCAACATCATACAAAGTACCTATTTATTTGATAGTATGTATCAATGAGATTAGAAAAAATATCAGTGGTCGACCTTGACACAGCCCAGGGGCCATGACCCCCATGACCCCCCCCCCCTGGATCCGCCACTGGCGATACTATGATATTGATTTGATAGTTTGAGTCCTATATTATTGCCAACAGCGCCATCTATACTATCAATAATTATATAATCACGTGACGACACTTGAGTAGAGGTGAAATCAAACCAGAGTGTATTTATAACATTTTTATTTACTGTTTTAGAGGTATGTGGAACAGGGTGTAAAGTTCACTCATCCTCTATAGAAAAGGGAGGATTGGAAACTCAACTGGCACTGTGAAGCCACATGCAAACTACGCATCAAAATGCTGCATCGCGCAAGAAAAGTTCAACATATATACAAGATCCTGACATCTATCGTTGGGCCGTTGCCCGTCATACACGACACCCGTCTGGTCGGAGGATCCTCCCTTTTCTATAGAGGATGAGTGAACTTTACACCCTGTTCCTCTTACCTCTAAATAGTAAATAAAAATGTTATAAATACACTCTGGTTTGATTTCACCTCTACTCCCAAAACTTCAAGTGTCCTCACGTGATTATATAATTATTGATAGTATAGATGGCGCTAATGGCGATAATATAGGACTCCAAACTATCGAATCAATATCATAGTATCGTTGTTAACAATAGTATTTTCACGTGACGGTGCTGTTAAATTCTGACTATTTTGTTCTCGAACTCTCGAAGTTTCTGTTACAATAAATATATCCAAAGTACTTTCTACGACTTTAAGCATTGTAAAAAAATATAAAATGAGCCAAGCTCGCATTTTAACATAATATTTTTGAATAAAGTAATTAAAACTAATTATCAATTTTTTATATCGACGACTGCATAATAAAACTGGCGCAATTTTTATATGTTTGCCAGTATTTATTCATATTCGGTATAAATAATATCATCCAAGAATGCAGCGGGAGGCTGAATAGGGTTTTCTTGGTGTCGCTGTCGCGCCCTTGCCATGCACCATATAATACATATACCATATAAGAAACGTCCTCATTCGGCGGGGGGTAGACACATTATTTTTGTCTCTTTCGCTCTTAACTTAAATATTACCTATACATGATGCAATTATGTTTTCATAGTTCAATGTACTTACCTGAAGGGGAAAAAAAACAAAAAAATCCTTGTTTCAGGGTTCCATTTTCAATTTACATTTCGGTATAATTTACACTCCGAAACCCGATGCTTTAGGATATTATGTTATATAACATTTTTTGTTTGTATAAGTATCCTGAGTTGTATGGGTGCTCACAGGGGCGTAGACTCCGTACAAGCCGATTCCTATCGGCTTCCCTTCGGTAATTCGGAACACAACCACTCTATCGTCATTGAATAATCACACTATAAGTATTTGAATACAATTAAAACATTACAAAACGCCTACATAAAAATTTTTGTCTTTATATCCCAACAACAAAACATTTCGCTCTAAAATAACTCGTAGGCGCGTACGGGTTATCGTGAATTCAATTTCTATAGAAAATAAAATCCGTCTGACGTCACTCGGTCACGTGACTCCGTGCGTTTTATACCAAGCAAGGAAGCCGGCTTGCAACGAGTTATAGTAGGTAAAGTAGGCGAAAACGCGCTCGTGTGAACGAGAAAGAACTATGTATTGCTATTACTCACTCGTTCTCGCATTTGATATTCGGTTGTTGTCGTTGAGTATCGTAATGCGTTCGGCTCGGTGTTCGGACATCAAAACATTATTTCATCATTCGATTGACAATGTGTTGGTTTTTGTCGTAATCGCAACCATATAATTTGTTTACAGAGTTAATTTGCATTTTGTATTCATTGTATTCATTAGTTTATCATTACTAGTACGAGTAATATTTGTTTTCAGGTATAGAAAAGTGATTAAGATAGTGTTTGTGTTATGAGTTTAGTGAAAGAAACGTACGTTGATTGAACTACGTTGTAATTAGGTATTTGGGGTAAGTAGAAAGTTTTAATAAGTTGAACTTACATCATTAGAGTAGATTTGAAAAATGATTAGTACTATCAGTAGGATTAGGATGGCGGCAAATAGTTTTGATTGTTGCTTGACGAATTATTTACTTTGTGAGGAAACATGCTTTTCAAGGTTTGAAAATAAGAAACACATAATTAATACTGAATTCTTTATTAATACCTACATTATGAAACAAATTCCTTAATTAAAAATACTTTTTGTATTATAATTACATTTGATTTCATTCTTAGAGTAAAATCAGATGTGCTGTCATCTTGTGTTGAAACGCCAAACTAGCTTCACAAATCTCAAAATAGTATTTCTTTTCTCGCCGACAGATGTCGTTAAACGAATCACAGAACAACTTGATTATTTTTCGCTAATTCGTATGAAGCTCCTATTAGAAAAGTAAATCGAAATAGGAATTTAAGAAACGGTTTATTGACACCATTATTTTGTTAGATACACAAGAAGTAGCTTTTCGCGGCCACGATGAAGGTCTGAATTCCAATAACCGCGGTAACTATATCAAAACTTTGTTATATCTGAGGAAATATGATCCGTAATGAACTCGCATTTAGAACTATGATCTTCAGTTCAGAACCCCGTGTTTTCTGGTCTCTCTAGTGATATTCAAAATGATTTAATACATTGTATTGCATCCGTTTTACGAGACCACATTAGATTAGAGATAGATAAAGCTCAATTTCTGTCTGTAATGATTGACGAAACTCCAGATGTCAGTCATAGGGAGCAATTAACTGTAATTTTTCGATATTTATCAGAAACTGGAATTGAAGAACGATTCCTGGGTTTTTACGATGTTAGCGAAAGTCGAACTGCTGAAGTTTTATCCAAACAGTTGTTAGAAATACTTGACCAGTATCGTTGTAGAAATAAGTTAGTTGGTCAATCTTACGACGGCGCGGCAGTTATGTCTGGCGAGCCACGGTGGAGTACAAGCGAAAATTCGTGATGCATGTCCTTAAGGCAATGTTTGTCCCATGTTACGCTCATATATTAAATTTAGTACTGAGCCGTTCCCTTGAAAATATTCAGGAAATGAAAACGTTTTTTGGACACGTAAATAGTATCATCTTATCATATAGTAAATAGTAACATCTGCCTGTACAAGACTGAAGAGCCAGAAAGCTAGCCACAAATTGTAAGTAACTGGACTTCACGCACGGCTGCAGCCCCTGTTTTTTTTTTTTTTTTTTTTTTTTTTTTTTTTTTTTTTTTTTTTTTTTTTTTTTTATTTAGAGGACTAGTTTCTGGGCACAGAACTATTTAGGTACAGTGAGATACAGCTGTTACCTGACCCACCTTGCCGTTGCTGACCACCGTTGCCGTGGGTCAGGTAACAGCTATAACTCACTGTACCTATACGAATGAAGCTCCTTACGGAACCCTCGGTGCGCGAGTCCGACTCGCTCTTGACCGGTTTTTCATTAATTTAATCTTTTTTTTTTTATTGTATGTCTCGAATAGGGGCGAGCCTTTTTCCATCAACAGGGCACACATCCAGAGAGACAAATGTAAATATGTAATATACTAAAATAAAAATATTTACAGACAAATAAAAACACAATAACAATTTTCCCAACCCAGGGGTTGAAAAGTCCGGTCACAATTACGTATCCTATATCGCGCTGAATATGGTGATCGAAAGGCCAATACCAAAATTAATTTTTGTTTCTTCCAGGTTTCCTATGTCCAATAACAACCAAGAAGAACAATTCACGAACACACTCGATGCAAGTTTTACTCAGTTCATAGCTGAAAACTTTCCATCATACACTTGTATCTTCCAACTTGTACTGCCTAGATTTATGAGGCTAGACCTGAGTGCCTACAAGAACGCTGTTATGCTGTTCAGATTAGGCAAAGTATGTGTATTTTGCTAAATAGAGCCAATTCATTATAGAGGCAGTAATGACTGAAGGTGATATTAATTTGTCGTAATTTTTCAGGTATTTTCACAGCAGCATCTATGTCCTATTTTATGGAATTTAGAACAAGCAATTACTGACAGTGGTTTGGGATTAAACCCAAGTCCAGATACCAGTTATAACAATTCTAGTATTGAACAAAGGTAATTTCGTTTCGTTCCTACATTAATTCTAATGATTTATGAAATCATTATGTGAATGTGTCTAATAAAATAATAAATTCTGTTACAGTTATACATACAATGGCGTATCTTTACATAAATGGGTGACAATAGCTAAACAATCTATATCAGAATTGAATCTGTCAGCTAATTTCGAATATCAACCGATTTGGAGCGATAACATGCGATCATTTGCGTCTCAGTTAGTAAAGAGAATCGTTACTGCAAAAATAACAGCAGAAAATAATATTGAAGAGTTTAATAAGATATTACATCTACGAAAGAAAGGTAGTTTTGAACATGATTATAAATATAGTGTTGGAACCATCGATCACTAATAAAGAACTAGTGATCGATGGTTGGAACGCAAAACTATGAATAAGCACTATTCATTTTCAGGATGAATATGATGAATAATGATGATGAACAAGAGACATAAAATTATATTAACTAATTATAAAGTCTTAACTTAATTTTTCAGGCATATGGGGCGCAATAAAAGTCTTTCTGATGATAGAAGATCAGGATGAGGAAGTAGCTTTATTGGAAGAGTCCAAGAGAGTGCCAAATTATTTAACTACCAGCTGTCATCACTTTTCTCATATATTTGGGGTAAAACAACTGCATTTGCATATTTTGTGAAAGCATAATGATTTTTGTTTTAGAAATTAATCATAAATCATAACATTGTAATACCGTAATAAGTTAATAACAACTGAACTATAGGTACTCTCGAGTGTGATACGTGTGAATCATAAAATTATAACTTTGAATCAACTTTAAAACGAAATATCTTATATAATATACCAAAAATAGAATCGACATAGACATTAGCATAATATTATGACTTATCCCATGAATTCTTATTTTTCAGTTGAATGAGAATGCAGTGCTTCCACCAGAGTCAATCATAGCAGATAATTCTCTGGAACATTCGTCTTATGTCAATACTACAAGTTTTCCACTGTCCATCACAAATAAGGTAAAAAAAATCCATAACTATTATATACTAGCTGTGCCCGCCACTTCGTTCGCGTGCATGTCGGAAAACAATAATGTGTCGCTTAGACAAAGGTGTTAATACCACTCCTCGATTGAAAAGGAAGAATCTTCCTATCTTGCCTGGTGGAAAGCACTACCTGGGGTTCTCTACCACAGCCCATTCGAATGCAGTCACTGCGTCTTCAGGGTTTAAAATGTCAATGCGACGAAGTGTCACTTTGATTTTTGAGAATAAATAAAAATCAAGGCGCCTGGTCGTTGCTCATTATATATCTGTGCACCTGCCGGCCGTACTGTTTAAATCGACTGCCCGTCTGGCGGAGTGTACTGAAGCGTTTTCGTGGTGAAGAAGGATACTCCCGAAAACCATAAAAATTACAACACCAATTCATCGTAAAAAAAAACTTACTACTAAAACAAAATAACCTACTTCCATAAAAAAAAACGGGCCGAGTGCGTGTCGGACCACGCACAAAGAAGGGTTCCGTTGTAGGGATGAATTTATCTCAAAAACAAACTTAACTTTGTAGTTGAAAAGCATGTTCTCCCATAAATCGATACACGTCACGGTCGGAAAACGTAAGTTTTTTTTTTTTTTAATGTGGTAACACTACGAGTTAACGATTTTTGCACTTTTTCCTTTACTTGTGCTGTGAAACCTTGCCTTCCTGCAAAATTTTATGATTCTAGGTCAACCAGAAGTACCCTCTAGGTTTTGATTAATTTGCAAGTATCAAAATAATAATATGTCACATACATGGCCGAATATTTGTATTAGAGCATTAAAAAAAAAATTGACTTAGTAGGTTATTTTTTTAGAGCTCAAAGGGATCGTGGTAGATATACGTATTTGTTTCCACTTAATACCTCCCCGCGTTATTGAGAAAATGGGTCTTGACAGACTGACAGACAGACGGACGGACAACGAAGTGATCCTATATGGATTCTGTTTTTTCTTTTTGAGATACGGAACCCTCGAGGTAATCACAACAAACAACGGAACGAATTTCTTAGAATCTTCGGTACAGTCGAGGTAAAAGGTTAATACACGCTAGACAATAAAGCAACAAAAGAGCGTATACATTTCAGCAATTTAGAAAGTACTGTTTATTGCTTATTAATGACTTATTGTTGTCGTTATTTAGAGTGGGCCTGATGCTACATACGTATAGAGTATAGATATTTTTTTAAAGAAATGCACATTTATCACTATTGTTTCATGTTAAACAATTAAGTCGTATCACGATTTTAAAGAAAGATAGCGCCACCTATCGCACTACTACTAAACTAATAATCAAAGCATTTTAGCCTAACTTTTGATTGGGTCATTGGGAGTTATATTCTATCTATTCACAATGTATCGCGTTAAGTTTGCACGCGAAGTATGCAAAAATAACCAACCTAAAACAACACACGATCTCACAAACCTGCCCCCCAATTACGCAATGCAGGATCAATTTTAAATTGAAACCTATTGAAAAAGATTGCCAGTCCACTGCTTCGACAAAAAAAATTGAGCAGATTTTTTTTGTCGAACTTATGAAGCAATGGACTGGCAATCTTTTTGCCGATTGCGATTTTTGCTGATCGATAAAATTGATCGTGCATTACGTAATTAGGATGCTGCTTGAGTATACGTTGGTATTGTCGTTACGTGTTCCTACATTACGTAATGAAAAGTTCTTCTTGAACACTTTCAATTGATTTTGATAGAGTGAAGCGATTGCGATGAAACAAAAACAAAATGATACTCAGAGTTACACCACAGATTATTAATCTGTGGTTTCACACAATATTTGAATATAAGAGAGCCCGCAGACATATAATTTAGTCGTTGGCCGACTAAATCGCAGAGTATACCAATAGGTATAGCGACATACGCTAGCCCGCACATCTTGTCCAACTAGATCGTCCAATTAAATAATTGGACACCGATCGTATCAGAATCGAGCTTACGCACAATTAAAAAGTTGTCCAACTATCGGCCAACTGCTCGTTAGTACGGCTCGCGGACTATCCAACTTTGTTGGTCAGTCGCAAGGCAAGATGCAAGGTGACCAGACGCGCGCGCGTGATTTCCCTAGAAATGATATAAATATTGTCTCCCATATTTTATTTTTTAGAAATTGTATTGTTCGAGTCGCGTCGCGCTAGGCTGCACTGCACGACGCTATGTTTACGTTGTTGAGCAAATTTTTTTTCGAACTTATGAAGCAATGGATTACCAATCTGTGTCAAAACGTTTCAGATTCTGTTTAATCGTGTATTATAACGCAATTATGGTACAAGTCACGATTATTTTAGGGCTCCGTCAAATATTTCGTTTTACAAAGGGGTTCCGTCACCAAAAAAGTTTGAGAACCGCTGCTAGCAGGTACTTACCGGAGAGTTAATCCAACCCTCTCTTCAACGGTGATAGCGAGTCGGAAAGATATGTCCTGTTTGATTATCGCTGACCTGATTAGATATACGAGCTCATCAAAAGACGATGTACAAATTGACTTACGAGTTGTAGTTGGGTTCGAATCCAAGCTGGCACTTTACTTTGTGTAAATAATTTCATCACCACTGCTCTCAAAACGGTGAAGGAAAACATCGTGAGGAAACCGGCATGTCATAGAACCAAAAAATTCGAAGACATGTGACATCTACCAACCCGCACTGGGCCCGCGTGGTAGATTACAGCCCACTCCCTCTCGAAGAGAGGAGGCCTGTGTCCCAGCAGTGGGAATATTATAGGCTGATTATGATGATGACTAACATTAGTTATAATCAATTATTAAAGTGGCTAGGTAACCAAAGGCCCTAGTGCAAATAAAACTGGGGGGCCTTAACTAAACTGAGGTTTTATTTTAATCAAACTATAAATACAGTATGTTAACTAACAGAGGGCGTTCCCGTTAACCCGCAATAGTATAGCGTCCATACATGCTAGAAAAAATATTAAAATCGAAAAAAAAAAAAGTTTTTTTATTTTTTTATCATAAAATATTCACGAAAAATATTAATTTCATACGTAAAACAAACACTCTGTACACGCGTACTTGTCGCACTTGTCTTTCCAAGTTGAAAGACAAGTGAGCGAGTACAGAGTGTTACATTTACTTACGTATCAATTTAAAAAAAAAAATTAAAATTTTATTTAAAAAAAATTTAAAAAACTTTTTTTTTTATCTTTCAATATTTTTTCTAGCATGTATGGACGCTATACTATTGTGGGTTAACGGGAACGCCCTCTGTTAGTTAACATACTGTATATATAAATACTTTAAAGGTGCAAAGCTGTTTGAGCTTGTGCGTTTAATTAAGCATTCTTTTCCTTTCCAGTCCCTAGACTGGTGTCTGGTAGGTAAACAATAATTTTCATTAATTTGCATGAAGGTCATAATAGCATTATTTTTTTGGCTCCGGCTTATCTCTTTCGTTTTACCACGCTACGCCATTGCTGTACATAGAAAATACGTTACAACGACAACACGTTCCATCGAATACTTATTAAACTATTTTCCCCTTTCGCAGAGAAGAGAACTGAGTCCGTTATCTTATATTAATTCTAATCTACCACCTAACCCAACCGAACCGTTCACCTAGCCGTAATAATGAAAAAAAAAAAAAAAAATTGTGAAAACCGCATCAAAATCCGTCGCGGAGTTTAGAAGAACGACGCGGTCACACAGACAGACACGAAAAGTGACTTTAATTCATTACGGCTAGGTGAACGGTTCGGTTGGGTTAGGTGGTAGATTAGAATTGAGACCACCTCATGTCTGTCCAACAAATCCTGTTCAGGTTAAATTCTTCTTTCACTCATTTCGGTTTCGCTGATACCGCTGATAGTGCTATGAAATGTAGGTTCGATGAAGCATTATTAAAACTGAGAATTTGAATCGTTTTATCGATGGAAATTATTAAGATAATACAAAAAGTGATTGTATTGCAAATTATATGAATCACTAAATTATGCGTAACAATATTCGTGGCATAGTTTTGTGCGAACTGAAAATCGATGTAACAAGTTTTGATAAAATAATAGATAACCCTAACCGAACTTTTTTATTTATTTCAGCTCCGCAGCAAACCTACTAAAGTACACTATATGGGTGACCCGGACCTGATGCCAATAACGACCTATGAGAGCACTATATTAGTGAGGATGTTGTACCAAATAGCTTCAAGATTAAATGAAATGGTATGTTTTTAAACTAAAGTAGAGTATTTGATACTGTCGGACCTTTATGAGACAGTACCTAACAATTATGATTTTTCAATTCTCAGTATGGAGGCCAATTTACTAATTATTGGAATAGAAATGACTTGTGCGGATTCATTGCTCGTGAAGTACTACAATCGCCCTGCACGATTCATACTTATGTGAAGGATGTAACAAATCATCAGAACATTGTGAGTGAAGAGCTCCCGCCGCGCCTGTCCCTGCGCCGGCTTGGTTCCCACGCCTTCGTCATATGGGTCACTCTCGGCTATATCCTGATCAAGATGTTTTCCGTCAGTGGTTTCATTTATGTGTTTGTGTTAGTCATTATGTGGATAACGTTTGTTTTCTCAAAAGCTACTTCTAAAATGTTAAGATTAATTTAAATCATGATCATTCAATTTTATAAAACTTTATTCTTGCATGGAATAAAATATTTTCGTAAGGAATTTATGTTTTTTTTTTATGAGGAAAAATACAAAAACACACTATAAGTAACTAAAAATGCACGCACGCTGTGTTTTAAACCCGCACCCTATTACAAAACAAGTTCTTATTTTAGTTCAAGTTTAAACCATCGAGCCAGTTATTGTATTTTGTACTTTATTCCCACAGGTGTTAAGTTCTTGATACAAAATTAATAAAAATTTACAACTTCGACTCTGATCTACAGCACATATTAGTTCTAAAGTCAGTTGTTGTATTATAGAAGACTAGCTTTTACCCGAGGCTTCGCCCGCGTGGAGGTCGCAAAATATCCCACGGGAACGTACTACCGGGATTACATGTGTACGTTACCCCAGCAAGAAAGTGTCTCCTAGAGTTATATGAGTAGAACGTATAATTTGTGCCTTATTTGCTGTAAATGTGCCCCCACATAAAAAATGTGTGCCCCCTGTCGTTTTGGAAAAAAACGGAAAAAACGATTCTTGCTGGGGTAACGTTTTTCTAGCAGGAAAATTCTAAACGAATGATCGGAGAGAGAAAAATTATGCATGGCCATAGAGCTTATTTGTGTGCCAAATTGTGCCCCCAAAAATAAAATCTGTGCCCCTTCAGGTTTTCGAGATATTGCATTTCCTGCTGGAGTAACGTTTTGATGAATCGTATATCTCTAAAACCATTGCATGTGCCCCTGTAGAATAAACATACACGAGTAGCTCTTAATGTGTGCCCCTTAGTGCCCCAATTAGATTTAAGAAAATATTTATAGTTTTCAAGTTATCGCGGTTTTATGAAAACCCAAAAAAACATCGCAGCGCTCAAATGAGACAAGGTATAAGTTCGCTGAAAACTGTATTCGGTCCTTCTTGACGCTAATAATAACCATACAAAGTTTCAAAACTTCACATGCATGCGTTTTTGAATAATCTTGCTAAAAGTCAAAACGATGGTGTCATAACTTTGACGGCAAAATACAAGGAACTGGCTCAATCCCAGATGTGTAGGTGTAAACCAAAATCTTGTGCCTTTAGTCAAAAATATATGGTGAAAATATTCAGCTTGGAATGTTTCGCATTAAGTAAATATTAACAAAAAACCAAAATATGTAAGCAACGGCTGGCTATCCGACCAAATATGAATGACTACTAAAAAGCGACGGATTCATACATATCGATGACCTTCTTTACTTTACTCACTAACCGGTTCACACGTGTTGTGCCTGAGTACAATGAAGTAGAAAAGTAATAAGTAATAAAATAAAGTTGTTATTGGATTATATCCTACTAGCTGTTTCTATGACCTTACACAAGATAGCCTAAGTGCTATATTCCAAGGTAAGCTATCTTCTCCATTCTAAATTTCATTAAAATACATCCAGTAATTTATTTATGAACGAAAGAAATACATCCAGATATTTGCCATTTGCCAGGTATTTGACCAAAAATTTGGTCCCGATGTTTAAAAAAAAATATAGTTCATGAAATGTGTGATGAATGTGAAAATTATGAAAATAAAACTACTAAAAATAGGTAGCTCTTTTTTGTATATAAATAAAAAGCCCGTATTTGTCTTTACATTATATATATATTTATTGATAAGCCGTAGGTTAGATAAATTTACAGTAAGTCGCGGCTGTAAGACGTAAGTAGTTACAGAATTAAAATCATCAAAATCACCAATACAACCGTCCAAGTTCATAAAGGCGTAGGAACAAAAACAAAAAATAATTCTGACGTGGTGTCATTATAGTCACAAGGTGCATTTAATATATATTTTAATGAGCCCCAAAACTTTTGAACGCGACTGTAGGGACAACAGCTTAGGTATAATACGTCCAATAAAGAAGGTCTTCGATATGTATGAATCCGTCGCTTTTTAGTAGTCATTCATATTTGGTCGGATAGCCAGCCGTTGCTTACATATTTTGGTTTTTTGTTAATATTTACTTAATGCGAAACATTCCAAGCTGAATATTTTCACCATATATTTTTGACTAAAGGCACAAGATTTTGGTTTACACCTACACATCTGGGATTGAGCCGGTTCCTTGTATTTTGCCGTCAAAGTTATGACACCATCGTTTTGACTTTTAGCAAGATTATTCAAAAACGCATGCATGTGAAGTTTTGAAACTTTGTATGGTTATTATTAGCGTCAAGAAGGACCGAATACAGTTTTCAGCGAACTTATACCTTGTCTCATTTAAGCGCTGCGATGTTTTTTTGGGTTTTCATAAAACCGCGATAACTTGAAAACTATAAATATTTTCTTAAATCTAATTGGGGCACTAAGGGGCACACCTTAGAATAATAACGCATAGAAGCCGCGTCTAGTACAAAACACGAGCGATATCGTGTGTCCAGTTCATTTTGTTTGTGTGCGTGAGCCGAATGTGTCTACGTTCCGCAAACGCACACAAATATAGCTTTCAGTGATACCATTACCAGGCCTTTACCCACAAAAATATGGGAAAAGGACCAAACCAAGACAAGTATTTTATGTTATCAGGAACTGGAACTTCATTATTTTTCCGGAAGGTAAAATTCGATTTATCCTTACATATTATAAAACAAAGTCCCCCGCCGCGTCTGTCTGTCTGAACGCGATAAACTCAAAAACAGATTTTCAAACGGTTTTCACCATTGGACGGAATGATCATGCGGAAGGTTTGAGTATATAATTCATTAAGGTTTTGTGTAAATCAGCTGAAATATAACAATTATTATTGAAGATGTCGGAAAAAATCATGTCGACTGGGAGCTTTACTGGCGTGCGCCGCGTAAGCCGTGAGAGATAAATCAAATTTATGTTCTAGAGTATTGTATACCTTAAAAACATCAACAAAAAAGTCCGCGATGGCATATATCTATCTTCTAAGGATGACCCACAGTAACCATTTTATCCCATATAATTTTATAATATTTTCATTGTTATTTCCGAAGCTATTTTGACCGGTATCATGTTAATCCTTATCCAATAAAATATGTTATGTAAATTGGGCATTCAATTTCGATTAAAATATGCCTTCACATGACATCATTTAAATGAATAGTTTAAGAGATATTACAGTTTGAAAATTACGCGTAACAAGCCTCGGGTAAAAGCTAGTTTAAAATAAAAGGAAATAAATGAACCGTTAATCGCATGAAGAAAATGATTAGTTCAATGCGTTTAGAATGTGTGATGGGTTTTTAATATTAACATGTATTAATTGCTGACATGTAAAAAGTCGGATATGATATCAAATAATAGTAAGTGTTGTAAGTTTCCAAATACTTATTTATATTTAAATAGGAGGATGACTGAGAAAATTACAAAAAATTAAAAATTTTAAAAACACTATGTAGCAGTGTCGATAGCGATCAAAATTTAGAGGCTGTAAATAGTTTAAATTGACGCACCCAGAATCGCCACCAGTATCCTATTTACAAAGACTAATATAAAATACCTAATGACAAGTTAGTTTCTCGAAACTGGCAAAATGTTTTATCGTATTCCATAAGGTAGGTAGTAAGGTACCTACCTACATCAAAAACATTTTTTTTTTTGCTAATTAAATTGAAAGCAATGTGGGTATTTTTTTCCTCACAAATAGCAACACTGTATTGTGATAAAGTAGGTTATTAGAATTTTTGTTTGATGATCGATTTACGTAAAAAGAATGTATAAAATGTAAGTATTTACTTATGAAATGTAATTTGATCACATTTTGTCTTGTTTTCCTAGTGCTATGACATCTCTTCACGCTACAAACTGTCATTTTCAATTATTTTAAATTATTTATTCGCGAGCTGTGTTCGACGGAACGTGACCTTGAGTACTGACGGCTCGCCGAGAGAAGTTAGCCACTATGGCTAAGTTTTAGTTGCCTCACTTTTTGCACTCGTACTAGGTTTCTATGCGTTATTATTCTAAGGGGCACACATTAAGAGCTACTCGTGAATGTTTATTCTACAGGGGCACATGCAATGGTTTTAGAGATATACGATTCATCAAAACGTTACTCCAGCAGGAAATGCAATATCTCGAAAACCTGAAGGGGCACAGATTTTATTTTTGGGGGCACAATTTGGCACACAAATAAGCTCTATGGCCATGCATAATTTTTCTCTCTCCGATCATTCGTTTAGAATTTTCCTGCTAGAAAAACGTTACCCCAGCAAGAATCGTTTTTTCCGTTTTTTTCCAAAACGACAGGGGGCACACATTTTTTATGTGGGGGCACATTTACAGCAAATAAGGCACAAATTATACGTTCTACTCATATAACTCTAGGAGACACTTTCTTGCTGGGGTAACGTACACGGATTACATACCTAATAGCCGAGGAAAAGGTAATTCACTCCCACCCCTGCGCCCGCGTTGCCGTCAACCATCATTATTTTGTTACGCGTAATTTTGAATCTGTGATATCTTTTAAACTATTAATTTAAATTATATGATATCAAGACATATTTTAATCTAAATTAAATGCCCAATTTAAATAACATATTTTATTGGATAAGGATTAATATACTCGTAATACCAGTCATAATAACTTCGGAAATAACAATGAAATTTTTATCAAATTCTGAAAGATAATAATGGTTACTGTGGGTCATCCTTAGAAGATAGACGTAGCTATCCCGCACTTTTTTGTTGAACTTTTTAAGATGAACCATTCTGTAAAACATAATTTTTATATATCTTTTACGGTTTAAGCGGCACACGCTATTAAAGCTCCCAGTCGGCATGATTTTTTCCGACATCTTCAACAATAATCATCACATTTCGGCCAATTTACACAAAACTTTAATGAATTATATACCTTCCGCATGAATCACTCCGTGCATTGGTGAAAACCGATTGAAAATCCGTTCGGTAGTTTTTGAGTTTATCGCGTTCAGACAGACAGACAGACGCGGCAGGGGACTTAGTTTTATAATAATATGTAGAGGATTAACGCATTATAGCTACGGTTTCCTAGAAGAGCGGTGGCCGACTGGCCGCACATAATGGCTAGAGTGACGGCTGTCATGAAAATGATAGCAGCGGCAAAGATTTAAAATGTTTGATTCGCCCTACCACGTCAAAACATAGTCACGTTTCTTTTCGTTTTGACACATGTAACCAGGGGGCCTACTCCGTAAGCGAAATCAGTAGTTTCGGCCATCGTTACGGCACAGGCGCTTCGCTCTCCGTCTAACTTACGGTATGTCCGTAAGTGAGACGGAGAGCGAAGCGCCCGTAACGATGGCCAAAACTACGGATTTCGTTTAGGGAGTAGGCCTTCAGGGACCGAAACCGGTATGATCAAGACGGGCAATTTTTCGATAAGAACATTTATATTTTTTACAAGTATTTTTCAAGGTTACCTTATATTGTACTACAACCAGTATTAATAGCGATGACCGAAATAAAAATTACCTCAATCTTACACGTGCCGTCGGTATTAGTCAAACGGCGCGCATCGCCTGTGTGTGTAACCGGTAATTAATCGGTAACCTAAATAGAGGTAACATGTTTCTTCTTCTTGTTAACCAAGAAGAAGAAACATGTTACCTATATTTAGCTAGTTTCCTAGAAGAGCGGTGACCGCTCACGAAACATCCGCAATTTACGGGCGAATGACGTCACCAAAACGTTGATTGTGAAAGTAAGTTGATGTGGTTTCCTAGAGAGCGTTGTTGACACCGTAAAACAAATCCCGCTCCCAAAAGATTTAAAATGCTAGATTTGCACTTTGTCACAACAAAATTTTTATTCATACTGAGAAGAGTGAGTTCACACATTATTATATAGCGTTTTATGATAAACAAGTGTAGTCACTGCGTCATTGTGTGTCAAAACGAAACAGAAACGAGACTATCTTTTGACGCGGTAGGGCGAATGGCCAATCTAATGATTTAAATCTTTGCCGCTGTCATAATTTTCATGACAGCCGTCATTGCGGCCGTCAAGTGCGGCCACCACTTATCTAGGAAACCGTAGCTTTACCCAGATAGCGAATCGCTCATTAAAGCAGTACGGCTACGACACGGCAAATAACTAGTCATTCAATTTAGGATTTAGGAAACTATTTTACGATGACTATACAGAATAGTGGACGCCACACACGTCGCGCCGACAACACGCTTCAAGCGAGGAGCCCACCACTCCTCGGCGTAGCAACGCCTGCAGGCGGTATGCATGGCGCCTCGCCGTCCGCGCGGTGACGCCTCGCTTGTGAATGAACAACAACCTGTCACCTCACCGCGACCGGTGGCATGCCGGCAGCGAGCGGCATAGATAATACACTTAAGCGAGCGGTCGCTCTGCTGACGGCGCGTTGGCGACTAACGGTCGCCTTGCTTCCGACGCGTTGCCGACTAGCGGTCGCCTTGCTTACGGCGCGTTGGCGACTGGCGGTCGCTTTGCTCACGGCGCGTTGGCGACTAACGGTCGCTGTGCTTTCGGCGCGTTGGCGACTAGCGGTCACCTTGGTTACGGCACGTTGGCGACTAGCGGTCGCCTTGCTTTCGGCGCGTTGGCGACTAGCGGTCGCCTTGGTTACGGCACGTTGACGACTAGCGGTCGCCATTTAAGTGTATTATCTATGCGGTCGCCTTGCTTACGGCGGTGAAGCGGTGCTGTTGGGCGATGTCCTGTCGTAAAGTAACCAAAATTCTTCGATAGATGTACCGATTTTCGATCCCTGGTACAAAGAGCAAAGTTCCTACTGTCAATGGGATACTTATGAATGAAAATTATTTAAGTAATTTAAAGAATTTATTAAAGTAGCACTTAAACAATATCCTTACGGAATAGAAAAACACAACACTCGCACGGCTATAACGTTGTACAAAGCTAACAATATTTCTTGAGAGTGAGTTTGGGGACGATGTTCATTGAGGCCAGTTCTTGGAAGAGCAGTTTGCAAGCGTAAGGCATCTCAACGCTGGAGACAGCGGCGGACGAGTGGCAGGCGTGGCACCACGCGCGCGACGCCAGGCGCCCGCACGCGCCGCAGATGTCCGCGCTGAACGCGTCCGATGCCAGCATCAGGCGCTCCATCAACAACATACTGCACAAATTGGACAAGTACAATATTTTTTATGTATGTGACTATCGGGGAACCCTCCGAGGCAGTCGAGGTAAAGGCGAATTTGTGTTTGGCCACAAGGCAAACCGAAAACATATCAGAGACAAAAAATATCAACATTATTGACTAAAAAATGGTCGTAAATTAAATAAATAACCACCAGTCCGTGAATAACTTAAGAGCGTTTATGTCGTACGGCATTTCATACAAACTTTCAAGCCCTTGTTTTTCGAAATTACTGAACCGATTTTTTAAGAAATTTCATACGCACATGCAAGATACAAAGGTCAAAAAAGTTAGATTTAACAACATTTTCGAAAAATTGTGTTACGGCCAAATTAGACCGATTTAAAATTTTCATTTAAATTTTAGTTCTTTGTATCCTGAGGATAGGCAGGCACGTATTTAAATGTATTTATTTTCGCCTTTATTTCAACGTGTACAACCTTGCTTGTAGGTATAGGTATGTTGAAAATAAGTATAGGTATGTTGAAAATAGGTATAAATAAGTGTGTTACTACAGTGCTTACCTCGCACCATATCCAATGAGACAGTCTCGTTCCATTTCGCCGAGCCGCAGGCCTCCGTCTCGCGAGCGTCCTTCCGTCGGCTGGCGAGTGAGCACGGCGCGAGGACCTCGCGCGCGGGCGTGCATTTTATCTTGAACCATGTGCTTCAGCTTTTGGTAATATACCTACATAACAGAAATTGGTTGAATTACTACGTACATAACATTGATTTTGCATACGATTATGATTTGTATAAATAATAATAATATAAATAATTGGTGCCTCATTTCATTAAGCACGTCTAACGGGCCTCTGCGAGTTGGCTTTGGCCCCTCGTACGCCTTCCAAAGGTCCGGGACCCCAGGGTCCCGAGATATGTAGACATATATAAATAATAATAGGCACTCTGGGCGTATAAAACTATACTTGAATGCGCGATTTTGGTACTTAAAGTGTAGTGGTTCGCGAGGGCGTTTTATTTACCTATCGTATTTATACTTACAGGGCCAGAATAAATATAAGCTTCCAAGGGTTCTCCAGTTAAACCAGAATAAAATATATCTTTGCCATGATAGTTATACCCGTGTTTTTCTAGTTCACGACATACATCACGAACCTTGGACCCACCAAATGCAGTACCTGAAGGAAACATGTATAAACAATGTGTAGGAAACTTTTATGAATTTGAATTACAATATAAAACCGTAATTTAAAAAAAAACAATATAAAACGTTCATACCGTAATGAAATTTTCCTTCCATCAAGCCAGCTTTTCCCGCTAACAGTTCGATAGTTTTCCCCACCGTCATTCTAGAAGGGAAACCATGTGGGTTCATGATCATGTCAGGACAAATGCCTCTGTCGTTAAACGGCATGTCTTCCTGCTGCACAATCAAACCGGTCACGCCTTTCTGACCGTGTCGGGAACTGAACTTGTCTCCTATCTCCGGAATACGCGTCTGACGTAACAATATTTTAATAAGAAAAGCATCCTCCGAGTTTGACGACACCATAACTTTTTCTATATAAGATTCAACGGGCCCTTTATACGTGATGGGAACATCTTTATAATCCACCTGTTGTGGCTGGCCCTGCGTGACGGGGTTCAAAGTCGCTGGCGGCATCTGCTTATTTATCAAAACTTGTCTATTTTCAACCATTTCGCCGGGTGCAGCAATGCCGTCCGTATCAAGAATTTCATGTGCTCTAATAATTTTGCCTGTCGTAGCATCTCTCGAAGGTCCCAAAATCCTATCAGAGGTTTGATTACTATATCTCTTCATAGTAGTTTTGGCACTTTTGTATACAAGGCAGCGGCCGTACCCGCGGTCGATAGATGCTCTGTTCAGAATCAAAGCGTCCTCGATATCGTATCCGCTGTAGCTCATGACGGCGACGGTGGCATTCTGTCCAGCTGGCAGTTTGTCAAAATTCGTCAGTTCTATCGTTCTAGTCTTAACCATTGGACATTGTGGATAGACTAAATTGTACATTAGTGTATCTATCCTGTTTTTCTGGTTGTAGCCAATAGTACCTGAAATATTAACAATATATTATTATAAAGTGTTCAGAACCCTACTTGTATATGAATAATCAATACTAATATTATAAAAATGTGAAAAGACAGACAAAGCTGCTTTCATTTCGTTAAGGCATGAAAAGGTCAGACATTTATTAGCTTTTCATGTCTTAACGGCTGAATGGATTTCGATGAAATTTGGCACGCAGTTAAGTTAGATCATGAGCTGGGTGAGGACATAGGATACTTTTTAACCCAGCACGGTGGTACATTCCCGTGGGATAAGTTCAGACCTCCATGCGGGCAAAAGCTATAAATTATAAACAAACCAGCTATGACCGGCGACTTCGTCTGCGTATCTTTTTTTTTAAACAAGTCAACAGGATTAGCCTATATTGTCCTCCAGGTCTTACTTAGGTTTAGTGGTTTAGACGTAAAAAGGTAACAGACAGACAAACATAGTTACTTTCGCATTTATAATATTATACAATCTTATTTTTAGTTAATACTAAACCTCTTAAGGGGTCATTGTACTCATCATTCATCAAAAAAATCTGCTGTTATTATACAGGCTGGATTTCAGAATTGGTCCCATAGTAAAAGTTGTTCATAATGATGAGTATAATAAGCCCTTAAGAGGTTTAGTATACTTAAACAAAAAATAACGTTGTATAAAGCACGGATGCATAGATGTACTTATAACTTACCCATCGCTTGTTTACCCATAGCGCATTGGTAGGTATTTCTAGGACTCTGATTGTGATGTGGGTAGGGGACCAGACCCGCACAAACACCGAGAATCGTGAACGGCTCGATTTCCAAATGCGTGGTAACATACGGATCTATATCAATTTCTATAGTAGCTATATGACTGTCATTCTCCTCGTTTACATCTAGGTATTCAATAAGTCCATCGTTTAAAAAGTCTTGAAATTTTCTGATTCCTCTATTTAATTCGTTTATATGGAGTTGTTGGACGAGTGGATAACCCTTTTCTACAATGATATACGGCCTACAGAGTCGACCGCCGTCGCTGCATATGTAGACTGTCCTCTGATTGTGATTAGGGTAAATGGACACGAAAGCCGATATGAGTCCGCGTCGTCGGAACATTCTAAAGACTTTTATAAGCCGTTTGTATTGTCTTGAAACACCTAGTATATTACCTGAAAATAATAATATCATGATGAGGTTTCTTAATTCTTTTGAGTAATATCCATCGATCACTAATAAAGAACTAGATACACAATCAGCGGCAAAAAATGTCCTCACCGAATGAGCACCCACTTGAACATTTGGGTGCGCTTTTGATTTAGTAGCATTCGAACGCTCCGACGGTAAACACGCGACTTAGTATCGATAGTAAAAATTTATTGCTTTTTAAACATATCTTTGTGAAATAAACTTTAAGCATTTCGTTTAAGGTTGAATTTACATTAATTTATATTTATTTCAACTATTATTACTTAAACACAATTTGGTGCCAGTTTTAAGAGAACTTTTGTTTGGGATTGTGTATCTAGTTCTTTATTAGTGATCGATGGTAATATCCAATAATCTGGTTAGTGCCTAACCATTAAGAAACACCATGTAGACGGCCGGGTGATTGATTTCCTCGCCACCTAACAGTCTGACATCTTCTACGCCCGCGTTGCGAGCGAGCCTGGCGATGGGCTCCTCCGAGCACTCGGTGGTGATGTGCGTCATCAGCGCCAGGTTCTTCACGAGGCCGCACGCTTCACCCTCCGGAGTGTCGGACGGACACAACATGCCCCACTGCGAAGGTTGCAAGGAACGCGGTCCAGATACCTTCCTAGTTTTTTCAAACTGAGAATTAACTCTGGTCATCATACCCAAGGCGGATATGTAACTGAGACGACTTAGCACTTGAGTTACTCCATGCCTTTCCATTTTGAATCTTTTGATCGTCCAGTTACCCTGGAAAAGAAAATAATTTTAAACCACACATTCCTAGATTTGAATTTATTGCATGAAATATTTATGAAGTCTTACAGAAGAAATGGCGGCGAACAATCCATTCGCAATCAGATCAGGCCTCATGTGTTTAACAACATCAAACGGCGCAGCTTTAACTTTAGGTATGATTTTGTCTGCTATTGATTTCAATTCCCAATTGAATCTTTTGAAAAGATCTTCAAACATCAAAGCTAGCAAAGAGCCAGCTAGCTCAAGTCTCTTGTTTCCATAATAGTCAGGGTCATCAATAGCAGCCTTATTTGTCTCAGCTTCAATAACTCTTTTAACCATTATAGCTAGGTAGATAGCTTTTACATAGAAATTATAGTTTTCTACTGCTACATGAGCTAGGATTGTTGTAGCCAACAAATCTCGAGCCTCGTCAATGGGAGTACGTACTTTAGCACCACCTGATTGAAACCTGTGAAAAGAAACATAACCACCAACCATAACATGACCACCATTACATTTAATTATAAATGATAATCAACAAGCAAGGCCACTTATATAAGAACTAGGTATCTTTATAAATTAAAGCCTATAATTATTTTATTTTCAATATCCGCTTTTAATTAAATATAGCCTATATTCTGCTCCAAATTAATCTCTGTCTACCTGTAAAAACTACCTGAAAATCCGTTTAGGAGTTCTGGAGATGTGCGCGAAAAAACAAACAGACAGCGAGAAAATAATTCTAAAAATCGCTGATTTATTTCCAATACTCTTCTTTAGTTAACCCATTTCTCTTTTTTATTACTTTTCTTCAATGAACAGAGACACTGGATTCTACTGTTTTATTCTATTGCAGATTGTATACCTTTTAACCTTAAGTTTGCTTCCGATATAAGATAGAGCTTGATTTTGAGTAAAAATTTTTAAATTATGACAATCCATGATGCAAGGGGCCATCTTTTTCAGTGCTGTATCATCAGTACCTATGAGCTGCATAATTTCTTGATCACTGCAGATGCCCATAGCTTTGAAGGCGACTGCAATAGGAATGTCCTGAAAATTAACTGCAAATTAGGGTAGGTCATAAAGTTAGTAAAATATAAATGTTTTGTTTGGTGTAGAGGCTGAGAAATTAATTGCCACAGTATTATATCCTGAGTCGAATTTCCACAGAAAATAATCATAAAGACTTTTTTCTCTTCTATATATATAATTTCAATAACAATTACAGATAGGTTAGATATTACAATTACAGGTAGGTAGATACCTAGTAATTCTCCTATACAACTTACATCAGACAAGGCATTATGTCGCAATACATATTTTCCATTTTTTACAATGACATTAGTTCTGGTTTTCTTTTCATGTGTGGAACTAGTCACTTGACATTGAATGGCTCCTTTGAACTCATCAACAATCATGCGATTCCTGGATAATTGTTCTTGGATCAATATCACTTTCTCTTGACCTGTAAGTTTTTAAATAACAAATTATTACTTGAGACAGAATCAGTGATAACAATAATTAAGGATAACTCTAGCCTTCATAGAAAGTCAAGATGCAAAAGTTGTACAAGCCATGTAAATAATTTTTGAGACTAATAATAAACTATTTCCAATATGTTTTATTAAAATCAAGTATTTTATGAAATTACCCCTAATGATAAAATAGCCGCCTGGATCATGTGGACATTCATTAAGTTGTGCTAGTTCAAAATCCGATTTATTTGTTAGTACACAATTTGAAGACCTTAACATCAATGGCATTCTGTAAACAATAACATGAAACAACATACATAATTTTATACAGTAAACTTATTAGTTAAACACTTAACAATGAAAAACTCAATACTGACAACCTTTTTGATAATGATTGATGATGTTTTATTTTGTATTACTTTTTAAAATATGGACATCAAAATGATATTGAATACACACCTTCCAATCAACTGTTTATTCTTTATAACCCTTTGATTACCTCTTATATATTCTATGTCAACTGTGATTGGTGCAGAATATGTCATATCTCTGAGTCTGCATTCATGGGGCGTAGTGGGCTTGGTAACATTGTAACCTTCTTCTAAGTCTGGTGTTCCCACATAGGCATTTAAATATTTTATGTAAAATAATGGGTCCGCATCACAGAACACTTTTTCATTGGCTTGCACTATTTTCTTTATTTCAACATTAATAAAATAGTTAAAAGAATCAATGTGCTGTTTAACCAAGCCTTTGACTTGTAAAAATGATGGCACTAACTTCCATTTGTCCTGAAAATTAACAAATGTGTATGAACTTCTGTTTCTATTGATGACTCCATTTACATCATAAACAATAAAAGGCAAGTGTCCTTCCTGACTTACAATATGAAGTTCAGACTTTATTGTACAGAGAACACTGTATGAACTAAAAAGTTAACTTAAAAATATTTTACAGGAGGATGACTGAAGGATAATAGTGTCAGAGTGTAAACATTAGAATAATAATCCCCCACATTACTATTAATATTATTAAGGCTCTTCTGGAACAACAAATTCCAGTATCCTGGACACTGTTATTGTTACACATTGGTAATGTGACGGTCTTACATTGGTAGAACTTTGTAGTGGTATTTCTTTGTTAACAATTTTTACGCCATTCGGACAGACCTAACTGGTCATGTGGATCACTGCGGTCAGTTCCATGGAAACGTAGCACTTTAAAACATACTGCTCTCATCGCAAACTAACCTCCAGAGTTTTTATAGGATCTCGCGAACCCTTAGAAGAATCCCAATCATTTTGTCTCTTGTTAATCTCCCCCATGGTTAGTTTCTATAGAATGGTACTTGAAAACTCCATTAAGCTAATCGTTATAGTACAGAGAATAGACTGTATTTTCTTTGTTAAAAACAGCACAAATAAAATACTCAACGACTCATTTTCTTTCTCATGCCGCAAGAACCGCAAAACCACATTACCACACTTGTTGTGACATAAGAAGTGTATTATCTATGAGCATGACATAAGTGCTGTGACATTGACAAAATGACAGCAATTGTCAACAATTTGAATTTTTGATGGGGGCGACAGAACCATTTTTAACCGACTTCCCCAAAAGGAGGAGGTTCTCAATTCAGTTGTATGTTTTTTTTTTTTTTTTTTTAATGTGTGTTACCTCATATCTCCGTCATTTATGAACCGATTTGGAAAATTCTTTTTTTATTTGAAAGGATATACTTCCCGATTGGTCCCATTTTTATCGAAATTTAGTTCTGATGATGGAATCCATGACAAATTGAGGGAACTCCTCAAATATTATAGGCATACACATAGCGATTTCGGTATTTTCAGCAACCAGTTAAGCATTTGCATTCAGAAAGTATCGTTTGGTGAAGTGGAACTGATGAAGAAGTCCACAGATGGCCACCGGAACTTCTCAATGATAAGTATTTCACGGGTGGCTTCATTTATGAACCGATTTAGAAAATGATTTTCTTACCTGAAAGGTATACTTTCAGATTGGTCCTATTTTGATCAAAATTCAGTTCTGATGATGAAATCCATGTCGACTTGAGGGAACTCTTCAAAAAAATTTATAAGGAAACCAGGATCTGCTAATGGCATCCCAGACAAATCTAGGGGAACCTTCCAAAATCGTAGTGGCGACTACTGCGTTTGTAATTTTTTTTTCATTAAGCATTTTAAAGCACTACTATTTAATGAAGGTCTGGAGTCGATCTGGTGATGGAGCCGAAAGACAGTTGAGGGAACTCCTCAACGATTTACAGCAATTACCTGGTGTTTGGGCTTGATTAATTTGTATTGATGAGAACTTTACACCTAGATGGGTTGTGACTGTCATTAGGGGTTTGATGATGAAGACGAAGGACAGTCAAGGGAACTCCTCAACGTTTTACAGTAGCTACCTTGTGTTTGGACTTAATTCATTTTAAGGATGATAAGATGATAACTTCCGGTCACTGTTAATTGTTATTCGAACTTGTGTGGGGTAGGTAGGTACCAAAACTAAAAAGTAAAAAATAAAAACTTTTAACAAAAAAAAACAACCGACTTCCAAAAAAAATACTACAAAGTGAAAAATAACTTTAATTTCGGAAGTCGGTGGCAAAAAAACGAAAATTCAAAACCAAAGACACCGACTTCCGAAATTAAAGTTATTTTTCACTTTGTAGTATTTTTTTTGGAAGTCGGTTGTTTTTTTTTGTTAAAAGTTTTTTTTTTGACATGGTTTTCGTTCAAACTTTCGAAATTCTAATTCTAAACAAGGAATTCTATGCATCCGGATTTGATAAAATTCACCCTCATTTTCACCCTCACCCTCACCCCACCTCATTTTCAGTAATAAATCATTGGTAAAAAGTTTCAAGAATTATAAACAGCGTTTAGACATTATTTCAATTATAACGATGTTGGGGGGTGGCAATTTTTTATTATTTAATCCAATGAGGTTATACAATACATATTGTTTGTAGGACGCTGCTCCTCTAGTATTGTATAACCTCATTGATTTAATCAATAAGGTATAAACATCATGCCTGCTATACAACGTGAAATTTGAATCACAGTTTTGCTAGAACAAACGTTGTTCAGACCATGGTCTACTACCATTCTATAACAATCAATTTAAAAAAAAAACGTCAATGGTATTTGAAAAAACACAAAAAAGACTGATTTATTTATTTAAATTTCGGCCCGCATTGGCCGGACATCCTTGTAGTCCACGTGAACTCCTCATAACTCTTTTGAATGCCATATTGCTACCGCGATGAGTCTTTTGATGTTACGGTTAATGTTTGAACACGTTTGAGCAACATAAGACTTATTTGAGAACGCCTAGTTTAGTTTGTTTTAATAACATATTGGATGGTATAGAATGATAGTAGACCATGGTCTGAACAACGTTTGTTCTAGCAAAACTGTGATTCAAATTTCACGTTGTATAATGTACTCTGTGATCGGTATTATTGTACTAACATAGTACCTACCTCAATGATCGTGTGATCGTTTATTCGGAACGATCATCGTGCGACCATCCACAATCAGGGTTGGGCAGTATTTGAATTACTTGTAATTGAAATACGTAATTGAAATACAAATACGTAATTGGTATTTGTATTTCAATTACTTCTTATTAATGTAATTTGTAATTAATATTTCAAATACCTGACGCTGAGGTATTTTGTAGTTAGTATTTCAAATACTTATAGCTCCAAAATACATTTGAACATAAATACATTTAGCGATCTTATGAATGGGTGCGATCTGCAGAAAATAGCGCTCAATAGCTTTCGTAAGCAAAATGGCGACCGCTAAATATGTAATATCTTTAAAGTTGGCAACACTGCACTTAAACTGTACTGTAGTCTGTACTGCAGGTACATACGTCAAATTGTCAATTACATAACTTGTCAATTGTAATTTTCATTCGGCGATGGAGTGAATCCTGTGAATGCTGTGACATATTTAGCGGTCGCCATTTTGTAAAATATGATGGTAAGAATATATTCCCTTTGCCCTAGGCTGGGCTGGATTAGTTCTATTATATTTATATACCTAACCTAACACCAGACTGTATTTTGTAATTTGTATTTTGTATTTTAAATAAAAATAGTCAAAATACTGTATTTTGTATTTTATATTTCAAATACACGACGTAAAAATATTTTGTAATTTGTATTTTAAATAAGTGCGAGATAGTATTTTGTAATTTGTATTTTAATTAAAGCAAAGCATGTATTTTGCCCAGCTCTGTCCACAATTCCACATGTTCGTCGGTAATCGTACGTAGTCACTATTGTTGACTGGCAAGTATTCAAGATGGAAATGGAGTCTATTGCTGCTACCTGCATTTATTTATTTCACGGTTCTCTGTATTCCGGTGAATGTATGATCGGCGATCGTGCGGGCACGTATACGCAACTAGCTGAAATTCCCTTTGATGCGCGTGCCCGAAAAACCGACAACTCACAGCCTCGGATCTAGAACTTTTTCGAGGCGGGGTAAAACCTGCAGCCTGCCGCCCTCCCGAATCCTATTTTTTTTATATGGAAGTCGGTTTTTCTTTTAAATATACTAGTACATGTCAGACATTTATTTTTATTAGGCGATGTGCGGTCTAATTTTCGATTTGAATGCAAGAGCGAGTGAAAGCGAGCGCGAAAATTTTAGCACTCTGCCTGAGATAAGTTGGATTTTTGCTTTAATAGTTACTAGGCTGCAAAAGCGAGCTCGAAAATTTAAGCATTCTAAAATTATTCTAAGATTCTAAACATATTAATCAAAATGGGCGCCAAAACTGTGGTAAAAGTTAAAGGAAGTCGTGTCACCTTTGCACATACAGGCGTCGACGCAGGACGCCCGGCACCGTTGCGTAGTGGGCGCAACGTAAAACTTAAAAAATAGACCACAGAGAAACGCTCATCGAGTTCCTGGTAGAATACAACTGCACCCGCTCACAACCAGCTCAGACCGTTTGACGACCTAAACAAAAGAAAGATTATAATTGCAGCGCGTCTCATTTGTTGCAAAGTTGCGGTGCGCTGGGTGGTGCACTTGTCTGCCACGCTTGAATTTGGTGCCCCATAACGGTACCGCCCGGGGCACGTGCCCCGGATTGCAGGTTTGACATGAACACTACAGATTTCAACATGTTTTGTCGTGATGTTTCGCCAGAGTGCAAACGCACAGTTACATAGGAACACTTCCCCTCTGTATGTATTTGGGTCTTTTATTAATTAAACAATAAAAAGTCGAGAAAAAAAAATCCACAAGGCATGAGAGATGTTAAGGGGTGTGAAAGGATAGCAGATGACCCCTTCAGTCGACCATTTCAATTTGGCACACGTTGCACCAAACACCCTGTATATCTATGCGACTTGGGGTGTAGCCGCTGTAGCACAATTAAAAAGATGAGCTAAGGAAAACTCAATGGCCACTGGTGAAAAAGCAGCTATTGTGGAAAGGTCAATAAATTATGAATGAATGTTAAAGTAGCACACCCCTATTAAATGTATTTACCAAAAGCGCTTGTAATGAAAACAGACTTCGTTTTTTTGGGAGCATCAGCGAATTTCTCCTATAAAAGTCTGGCTTTAATAGACAGCACGAGCCTCGACGAATTATCGTATTTTCAATTTTTTCTTCGTTTCTCCCATAGTTTCTTATCATCTTTGGGAAATATACTGAGGGGCAATTCCCGTAATCTTTAATTAAGTACTTTCGCACTCTTAAGCTGGGAACGAATTATCGGACGCGTCCGCGGACGTTTCCGTAAGCCGCGTCTTATTTGAATTAGGATAGTACATTTAGTACTACACTGTACAAACTATCGGTCGTAAGTCGCGGACGTGAATCGTCGTGATCGTAGGAAACTGAAAGTTCGCGACTTCGGACGCGTCCGATAATTTGTTACCAGCTTCAGTCGCGGACGTGAATTGACGTGATCGTAGGGAACTGACAGTTCGCGACTTCGGACGCGTCCGATAATTTGTTTCCGGCTTTATCCCGCATCTCATTTGCAATCTGTCAAAAATACAATTATTTACATTTACTAGGAGAACATTCACGGTCCATACATTTTTGGGCTAAAGGTCATTGGGCGTTTTGTTCGGACATTTGACCCACGGCGTACACAAACAAAACAGGGCAGACTGTGCAGATTACTATCTCTGCAACACTATGGTACAGGTCGCATTCTTGTAGACAGCAGGATTCTAAGAAAAAAAGGACGAAAAAAAAAATGTTGAAAATTAAAACTTGTACGAGGATTGGCGTAAGGCCGATAAGCACAGTAGTGGTGATTGCTAGAGCAGAGGCCTAGGACAGGCTTTATAGAAATCTCTGGATGGTTTTGAAGGCCAAAAACAGCTATTTAATGTAGTAAAAGCTAGTAACTGATTGACGAATGGTGATGAATTAAAAGAGCGTTGGAAGAGATACTTTAAAAAATTAGAAGAAAAATAAAAGAAGATTAAATTGCTACCTGGACGTTAATCGTCTTCAGACAATGCGCTCAAATACCGGCAGCTCAATAGACGGATCTCAAAATTCTTGAAAAGCGACCTTCGCTACTTTAATACGGACCGTATTCCTTAATACAGTCCGTATTATAGTGGCGAAGGTCACTTTTCAAGACCTGCAGCGAGTCGCAAAGACCATGGAGCCTTTGTTCCGCTCTATCGCATCTTTACGTGATAGAGCGGAACAAGGGCTCCAAGGTCTTTGCAAGAGATCTGTCTATTGGGCAGAGTCAGTTTGCGAAACAGTAGACCGAATATGGCAGAATCGTATTCGCCAAACCTGAACTACTGAGAGAGATCGAGAGGTTCTATGGACAGTTATACACGTCAACCAGTAACCCTGTCACGAATCTGGCAAACGATCGAAGAGCTAGATTTACCCGTCACTATACCGAAGTGGATGTCAGTTAGTACGAGATTAGGATGTCTCTGTAGCAGCTTAAGAACAACAAGGCGCCAGGTGATGACGGAATTACGGCCGAACTCCTGAAGGCCGGTGGAAAACCCATTCTTAAGGCCCTCCAGAAGTTGTTGTCTACAAGCTGCTTTCAAGAGTCATCACGAACCGTCTCGCTCGCTGGTTTGACGACTTCCAGCCTCCCGAATAAGCCCGTTTCCGCAAAGGCTTTAGCACCGTAGACCGAAGAGTATAAACTGCCTCTCTGCTTAGCGTTTGTGAACTACAAGAAAGCCTTCAATTCGATCGAGATTTGGGCTGTACTGCAGTCTCTCCAACGGTGCCAGATTGACTATCGGTACATCGAGGTGCTGACGTTTTTGAAATGTCAAAAACGCTAGCACCTCTCGCTGCAGCTGAATAGGTTTCTGCAAACTATTTTTTTTTAGGTTTTTTGCTGAAAACTATTCTTCTGCAGCGAGTGTTGAGACAGGGAGAAGTTGTCTCTCCGAAACTGTTCACCGCTGCACTGGAGGATGTCTTGAAGGTTCTGGACTGGAAAAGGGTTGGCATCAACTACAATGGCGTGTACATCACTCATCTTCGGTTTGCCTACGATATAGTAGTCACTACTAAGACAATGAAGGACCTCAGTAGAATTCTCGATTACTTCAGTAATTCAATAGAGCTTCCGAAAGAGTTGGTCTTAAAATGAACATGGACAAAAAGAAAGTCATGTTGGAAGCCCATTGTATCACCCGCCTTCATGGAAATCGGAGACTCTACACTCGAAGTTATGGACGATTATGTTTACCTAGGACAAACTGTTCAGCTAGGTAGGTCCAACTTCGAGAAAGAGGTGAATTGTCAAATCCGACTCGGCTGGGCGGCGTTCGGGAAGCTGCTTCTCATCTCATATACCACAATATATCAAAGTTTTTGATCAGTGCGTGTGGCCAGTGATGACCTATTATGGCACTGAAACGTGGTCGCTCACACACGTGGGGTCTCATAAAAACGCTGAAAGTCACCCAAAGGGCAATGGAGAGGGCTATGTTTTGAGTTTCCTTACGTGATCGAATCAGAAATGAAAAAATCCGTAGGAGAGCCAAGGTAACCGACATAGCCCGAAGAATTGCTAAACATAAGTTGCAGTGGGCAGGGCACATTGCTCGAAGAAAAAATGGCCGATGGGGCCGAAAGGTTCTGGATTTGCGACCGCGTACGGGAAGACGTTGCGTTGGAAGGCTCCTCCTCAAGGTGGACCGATTTCGGTATTTCCTTTAATAGGTACTACTAAAATGCTAGTTCAACTAATGGGTACAAAATGTTCATAAGTATGGCTCAGTGTTCAACTATTGGGTTAAATCCCTAATATTTATAAAAAAGCAACTTATAAAAATAAATTGTATCTCTAGACGGTTCTTTTTTTAATCAGTCACAACCTGAGGATGATGGAATAATAAAAAAAAACATGCATGAATGTCATGAAATAACTGAGTTACTTACAGCTATTTGAAGTTGTCAAAAAAGCTTAATCGTTCATTTATTGGTGCCAGACTCAGACTCTCAGTGAATAAAATGTGTAAATAAAAATTCTGTGTGTTCATACTTCGTGTAGTAACTGACTTTCTAAGGTACCTAAGTACATACCATAACTAAGACCATTATTTTCTTATATTCTATTGCCTCCAATAAGAAAGAGAAGTCCGTTGTGGAACCATTTTAGTGAACTCGCGGACATGTGTGAGGGAATGAGAGATATATAACTGCGCTAGTCAGACGCTAGAAGCTATGCCAGCTTGCGCCGCGGGATGGCATGGTATACTGAAACTAAAAACCATTTACTTTTGTTTTTATTACAGATAAAAATATTTTTTATTAAATGTTAAATATATCTTTTCTCCCGGACATAAAAAAAAAAATTATAGATAATGAAAAGTGAGACCAACCTCATTCATTTAAAACACATTTGGTTTCTGTACGCAGCCTTTTATGAACCGGGTCAAATATGCCCAATGACCTTTGAAAGTGCCGGCCAAACAAAAAAAAAGTTATATTCCGTTACGAGTAGAACATGTTATTCTCTTCACTTTTCACTATGGGACCAAAACTGTAGGGCCATTCCCTGCGCTGTTATACATCTTTGTAAAATACTGTATTCAGTATGTTTTAGTTAAGAGAATAACAGTAATCTAATTATAATAATAGCTTTTTATGGCAGTAATCATTACAGTCATCATCTTTTATTGTGAAAATAAGGTTCTATGGTTATCGCTCCACATACCTACAGTATGAGAAATAAAGTTTTTTTTTTCGACAGTATTATTATTAGCTGATTGAAATAGTTATCACTAGTATTAACTGGTTTTAGGTCTATTTCATCATGTCAGCCGAAAGACGTTCACTGTTGGACATAGGCCTCCCCCAAGCCCTGCCACTTCGATCGATTCTGTGCTTCCCGCATCCAGCGGATCTAGGTCATCGGTCCATCTTCCAACGCTACGTCTTCCGGTACGCGGTCGCCACTCTAGAATCTTTCGGCCCCATCAGCCATCTGGTCTGCGAGCAATGTGTCCTGCCCATTGCCACTTAAGTTTAGCAATTCTTCGGGTTATGTCGGTTACCTTGGTTCTCCTGCGGATCTCTTCATTTCTGATTCGATCACGTAGGGAAACTCCGAGCATAGCCCTCTCCATTGCTCTTTGGGTGACTTTTAGCCTTCTGATAAGGTCCATTGTGAGCGACCACGTTTCAGGGCCATAAGTCATCACTGGCAACACGCACTGGTCAAAGACTTTCGTCTTGAGACACTGTGGTATCTGGGACGAGACGATATTGCGTAGCTTCCCGAACGCTGCCCAGCCGAGTCGGATTCGTTCGACGGTTAACCTCTTTCTCGAAGTTGGACATACCTAGCTGGATAGTTTGTCCTAGGTAAACATACTCGTCTACAACTTCGAGCGTAGCGTCTCCGATCTTTATGAGAGTGGGTGTTACATGGGCATTTGACATGACCTTTGTCTTGTCCATGTTCATTTTAAGACCCACTCTTTTGAAGGCAGTAGAGCCTTCAAAAGAGTGGGTCTGACCTCAGTCATCGAGCAGTATACTGAGGTCCTCCATGGTCTCAGCCATGATAACTATATCGTCGGCAAATCGAAGGTTAGTGATATACTCGCCATTGATGTTGATGCCTAGTTCTTTCCAGTCCAGAACCTTGAAGACATCCTCCAGTGCAGCGGTGAACAGTTTCGAAGAGATTATGTCTCCTTATCTCACACCTCGCTGCAGAAGGATAGGTTTCGAGTCGAGTCGTTTCCGATAGTCGTTCTGGCACCGTTGATGAGACTGCAGTACCGCCCATGTCTCGATCGAATCGAAGGCTTTTTCGTAATCCACAAACGCTAAGCAGAGATTCGAGGCAGGTTATGCTCTTCGGTCTTCTGCATAACCTGCCGCAGCGTATGTATATGTGGTCCACGGTGCTAAAGCCTTTACGGAATCCGGCTTGTTAGGAAGGCTGGAAGTCGTCAAACTTGCGCGCGAGACGGTTCGTGATGACTCTTGAATACAGCTTGTAGATATGAGTCAGAAGTGTGACGGGCCTATAGTTCTTAAGCAGGGCATTGTCCACCTTTTTAAAGAAGAGTAACACCATACCTCTGTTCCATGCCTGTGGCGTTTTATGGACATAAAACCAGTTAATACTAGTGATACCTATTTCAATCACCTTAGACTAGTACTTACTATTAAAAAAAACTTTATTTCGCATACTGTAGTTATGTGGAGAATAACGCTAGAACCTTAGTTTCACAATAAAAGATGTTGACTGTAATTATTACTGCCATTTGGCACTTTCACATTTAGCCCAAAATGAATGATGTCCTTTTTGATTTTTGATTTACGCTAGAAGAAGTAATCTCTGCAGTGAGGAATATGAAGCGTGGTAAGTCACCAGGACTTGATGGTCTCAGTGTGGAGCACCTTGTCTGGCGAAGCGTCAGCTTGTTTCCACATTTATGTGCGTTTTTTAACTTATGTGTCAAACACGCTTACCTGCCGGAACTTTTAATGAGAACTGTGGTGGTTCCAGTTTGGTTCCAGTCGTCAAAAATAGAACAGGCGATTTGAGTGCATCAAGTAACTACCGACCAATTTCACTTGGTACGGTTATAGGCAAGGTGCTGGAGCATCTCATACAGCCTGAACTGCAGAAGAATTTAAAAATTGACGATGCGCAGTTTGGTTTCCGACCCGGACTCTCAACAGACTCTGCGATTATTAGCCTTAAGAGTACGATTGCCTACTACACCCACCAGAGAACCTCAGTGTATGCTTGCTTCTTAGACCTGAGCAAAGCTTTTGACCTGGTGAATTATGAAGTCCTCTGGGGCAAGCTAAAAAAGTCACAAGTACCCCACCAAATTGTAGATCTGTTGAGGGTTTGGTATGGAGGCCAAACTAATCAAGTGAAATGGGGTGACACTTTATCTTGTAGTTACAGGTTGGATTGTGGTGTTCGCCAGGGGGGATTGACTTCTCCGGACCTCTTTAACCTCTTTGTCAACGATCTGATTGCGGAACTCAGAAGAACCAAAGTTGTCTGTCACCTAGGCAATGTCTGCGTGAACAGCTTGAGCTATGCTGATGACATGGTTCTTTTGAGTCCCTCGATCAAAGGATTGAGGAAACTTTTATCTGTTTGTGACCATTATGCTGATGCTCATGGACTGAAATATAATGTACTCAAAACCGAATCCATGGTATTCAGGTCCGGAGCTGGTTCGGGAAATATACCCAGTGTATACTTGAATGGTGCGACCATAAAGGTCGTAAAGCAATTCAAGTATTTAGGGCACATTTTGATGGACAGACTTCACGACGACTGCGACATAGAAAGAGAGCGTAGGGCCCTCTCAGCGAGGAGTAACATGCTCGCGCGCAAATTTGTGAAGTGCACCAAGGACGTAAAGAACACTCTGTTCAGAGCTTATTGCTTGTCAATGTACACCTGCCAACTCTGGTGCAACTTCACAAAAAAGATGTACAGTTCATTAAGGGTTCAACAGAATAGCACTGCTGCAGTGCTATTCTGTAAAAATCTCACGGTGAAAACTTAGGCGAAGTGATGGTGGAGTGAGCTGTCAATGTCATCTCACTGGTGCTAGGGATGACCAACCATTACATTTACAATCATAATCGAGATTTTAATTACATATTTTTATGCTAATTCAATTGATCATTTTATATTATTTCAAAGCTAGTATTTAAGTGTCTAAACATTACCTACTATTTAGGGGGTTTTAAATAAAATACTAGCAAAACAGATATTCAATCAGAAACTCAATTTTGTTTTATTCTATTTTGTTCCTAGACTAGTCCATAATATAAATACCTAGTCTGAGGCGCACGCAGGTGCCTACAATAAATAAAATAAAACATAGGTAGGTACCTACTATCTACACGTTGAAAATGCGCAACGACATAGTTCGTTAATATGAACCCATTGTTGACTGATTATTTATTTATAACGCAATTGAGTGATAATAGTGTGTAATTTAACCCCACACAAACTACCTATACCTATGTGGCAAGTTGGCAACTTACCTTAACGTTGCAGGTAGGTCATTTAAATAAAAATACATATATTTTATTGGAGACCTACGCGTTGCCTATAATAAAATAATAATATATTCATCAAATCATTACAAAATTCTTCAGTTCAACAGCTGACACTCTTGCAACGGGCGCATCGAATCACTTCACCCCACGTTGAAAAGGTAAGAATCGCGCTTGCGCGCTAAGCGGACACTATCACATGGTGGTTTTTATAACTTACCTACCCACCGACTCATTTAACTTGTAAGTTTGTAACGCGTCACGTATGCGCAATAAATACTAACGTCCAATAAGGACCTAGGTACAATGTTTTATTGTAGTTGGATACCTAGGTACCTACCTTCAAAACGTTGCCAATAGAATCATCATTACGAAAACTGACACTTGTAACGCGCGCTCTGGCGCTCACTCAGTGTTTCCAATTACGTTTTTGGTTTTCCCGTTTCATGAATTTTCCCAAAAAAAAAAAATACTTGACTTGGTGATCATGGTGATAATAGTCCGCCTTTGTACCTTTTTTGAATGCGTAAAGTTTTAATAAATAATAAAAAATCATTCCACATATAATAGCATTAAATAGGTACCTACAAAACTTTCGAGATTACAAAAAAATCATTATTAATCGAGTGAGACGAAACAAACTAACTCTAGATATAATGCGACTTAGTTCCGATGTCGTCAATAGCCACGGTAATAGTAAGTAGGTACAATAAAATTAACATGGTAAACTAAAATTAGACCGATTAGGTACCTATATTCATTACGAGTTTGAGGGAATCATCTAAATCGGTGATGCTATAGTGTAAAGAAATACATTGGGTGCTGCCCACCTACTCTATATAATATACATCAACTCAAGTTCAATTTTTCCCCAAAATTCCCTAAATCCCTGTCAAAATAAAATATCCGTTGATCATGCATAATATTGGTAATTTATTCCTAAAAAAGGGAAAAATCCATAAGTGGAAACACTGCGCTCACTTCGCCTCGCCGAAGTGCTGTTGCCTAGGTAACCACCCGGGTGGTCACCATGGAAACCACATGAGTTTTTTTTTTAAATTTTCCCTCATTGACGGCCATGTCCATAAGCCTATTCGTATTCAGAGACAGTAATTAGTACCTATTTATTTCAATGTACTAATTGTATGTCAACATTAAATAATTTGTAAATATTAAATATAAGTATTAAATAAATTAAATGGTATGGTTTACAACAAAAAGGTGTAAACCATACCATTTTTGTACATTTAAAACGTCAGTCAGTTTATTGCATATATTTTGTTTTCAATAATTAAACGGTTTTTTTTTAATTAACTAGGTACCTACCTACTAACCTGCCTGTAAGTAGATATGTAACGAGTTGAGTTATCACATACTCAAAACATTAAGGGCGCCTTCAAATTTGCCGCAAAGTGCCGCGCGGAGGCAGCGTAAATCCATATAATATAAAACACGCGACTGCAGCGCTACACCCGCGCATCATTTCATTGATTTTATTTAGGCAGTGTATAGAGTGCCACTGTGGCACTCTATCCCTACTGGATAAAGTGCCACTACCGGCACTTTATTAATACCGCCTCGGCCCGGCTAAAGTGCCGTAAGCATTGCATTGTCATTGTCACTAAGTCACGTCACTTGGTACCTACCTATTTTGTTTGATTGTTGAGGCACAGATAATATAATACTACGGTTGAGGCTAGATCGCTGTAAAACACCACATTCCCAAAACATTACATTCTCTTGTGCCTAACCGGACCCTGGCACTCTAACCTAACCTAGCTTTCAGCCATTTTCACTTGCTAAGCCAAGGGATTAGATAGCACTTAAGTTTAGCCGGCTATAGATGAAAGAAACTAACCTCAACAATCAAACAAAATAACAAATACCACTGCCAATGCAATTTTTATGGCCGGGCCGAGGCAGCGCCACTAGTGCCGCAAGAATTCTTGCGGCACTCTCTACATTTCTTTATTTTATGCGACAAATTTGAAGGCGCCCTACGAAGATGCAATGTCAATGTCCAATATGTAGGTACCTACAGCTACTACCTACAAAGCCTCTTCGTAGTTTGCGCGTACCTACGTACTTACATTGTTTGTTTTATGATTGTCAGCTGATAAATTGAATGCAAAAATAATTTTATGTAGATACTTATGCGCGTCTACCTATCTATACTTACAATTTGTTTATTTATCAAATCATATACTTAGAAAAAAATTAAGATGTGCGCTAAACGTTGCCAATCATCGTCTTACTGCCCTTGTCCCATGTTACTTGGGGTCGGCGCAACACGTTTTCCTTTTCCACTCTCCCCTGTCAACATTCGTGCAATAGTCATCACTCTCTTCTCTTTCACACCATTCCTCACACAATCCATCCATCTTTTCTTTGGCCTTCCTCTCCTGCTCCATCCATCAACATTTAGGTAAGTATATTCATCACTCTTTTAGTCACATGCATTTCCTCTCTCCTCATATCATGCCTTTAGCAGGCCGAACGATTTCCTTTCTACTTTTCTGTCACTGGCGCCACTTTTTAACTTCCCCTTATTATAATAAAATAGGTACTCATTATCCATTTTCGTCACTCCACACAGCCATCTCAACATTCTCATCTCCACTACATGCAATCTGTTTTCATCCGTATTCATTCAGTAACATTCCGAATGATCCATACAGTCAATAGAAATAATATTCATCAAATCATAATCATCATCCTCTATTGTTACTAAGTTCAATAGTAACTGACACATGCGCGCGCATAGGGCACTGCACTGCACCTTGCCACGGTAGACGGTAGGCCAACTTCATAGAAACGGACGAAGCGCGAGCTATACCTACGCGCCTCGATCGAGGTATGCGCGAGGTACGCAGACAGTCGCGTCTGTGCCGCAGTGACGAACGAACGGTGTGTTGTTTTTTTAACAATAACCGCGCGATTTTTACACTAAAAATAAATTCAAGTACATATTTAATATGACGAGTAGGATATATTGTTGCTGTTTTTGGTTGCATGAATTTGGCAATAACGCATCCAGAGATAACTTTTTTTAGATTACCTGGAAACTTTGAAAGGTATTATTATTAACAAACAACCACAACAAAATTATTTTATAGTCTTACTATAAAATAATTTTACTTACTGGTAGGTAGGTACATATTGTGTGTATTTTTAATGGATAAGTATTTCCTTTTATCTCCCGAAAAAAAGATGTCTGGATTAATAAATAAAGTGAATAGAGTAAAGGAAAGTGATAACACGAGTGAAATAGGTAGTTATAGGAGGTTCATGAATTAATACGGTAGGTACGCTTGTTTTAAAACCTCGGGCATTTGTGTTTTGTTTTGTTATTCAATTCACAAAGTATTTTATTTATTTGTGTAGATAAAAAAAGTATATTTACAATCACAAAACTAAATGGAAACACAAAGTAGGCAAATGTAATTAAAATACTGGAGGCGGGCAGCCCTATCGCATGTTTACGTACCGCGCGGCTGTAGGCATTTATTTCTAAGATATGGCTTAGTTATTCTACCGTCTACCGTGACCTTGCCGACGTGAAGTGGTGTTGCCATGGCTACCAGATTTGGGTGAAGTGAGCTTTATCACGCCGCGCTTGCGCGCCTTAGGCGCTGAAGATATCAGACCAATCAGAACAAGGCGTGACGTGAGTGAATCGCATGAAGTGTTCTTTATCACGCGTACACCGCGCGTGCGCGAGGCGCTGCATAGATATCACACTAAGGTTTTTTTCCCATCATGCCTATTCGTGTTCACAGACAATAATTAGTATCTATTTATTTCAATGCTTTTAGTTACTTCAATGTCTAAATCCAACCGCTTTTAGATAATTAAAAAGTCAGTTTATTGCCTACATTTTGTTTTCAACAAAAATTTTCGGGCTAAGGACTTTTTATTTGTACACACAACGTATTTACCTAATTTTAAAACTAACGGAATTAAAATAATAATAATATACAGTACATGTATACAAAAAAGTGGAGGTAACGATCTTACGGCATCAAAAAATTCGTCCGCATCGCTGTCAACTGGAAAAGTGCCCAAAAGGCAACAGTCGACCAACCGCTTGGCGATGTCCCGAAATACCTACTCGATAAGCATTCGGAGTATTCGGACCCCACGGCCCTAATGTTTCAACCCCAAACAGCTCAAAAATATAGCCACCAATAAGGTTGTTATATTTGCGCCGTGAGGCTTTCTGCACCTGCAGCAGCCGCCGCAGCACAGCCCGCCGTGCTGAGATGATGGGATGGCGCGAGGGTGTCGTCACAGGTTGCATACCACACCAACGGCCTGCCTATCTTCCAAGGCATTATGGTTATTCCGTCTGGCCTCTTCCCATCGCCGCGTGCCAAGCCATTGGGTTCTCACACAGCTGGCACCACGGCGGTGACAAGAGCCCGACGGATGATGTCATTGATGCTTGCGTGCCGTGCCAAACGACCAGCGCTCTTGATGCAGGAAACGCCATGGTGTCCGAGGCGCTCGACTGCTTCACCGCACTGACAGCGATGCGGAGCCCCGCAAGGTGCGCCCAAACGCAGACTAGTAGCGAGCCGGAAAGTAGTGTCACCCAGCATAGTACCTATTTAATTAATTTATTGAGTTTACCTAAATACATAATAAGTAAAAAGAACATACACACATCAAAAAAAGTTTGCGATCACTTAGAAAATTAGAAATCTTTTTTGGTACAGCAGACTACATTATGATTTTTTCTTCTTTTTAGAATCTTTCAGGAAGTGAATTTCTATTAAAAAAGATATAACGTAAACACTTTGTCTTGATAAAGTTAAATTTTACAAATATATCAACTTTTGCTAGTAATCACAAACTTTTTTGATGTGTGTAGGTAGTAATATCCCATCATCTAGATTGGCAGAAAACCACAGTACAAATTAAAATATTGCGAACCACTCCTGCAAACAAGAAAAATTAAAATGATTATAAAATGTATGTACATTTATTCTAAGCTGATACAATTATTTAGGTTGTTAGGTTGCCGTAGTCTAATTTAAAATTTTCCTGTTTATTGTTTTACACGCTATGTCGCAATGTAAATCAATACTAAGAATGTCTGTCATCCAAACATCCAACTCTCCTGATGCAGGTCTACTGGAAAAATATTCTATTGATAAATCTTTTTGTATTTTACTTTATTAAGTGTATAGTGTGTACATAAATAAATAATTAAATAGAATTTATTCATTTTTATCACATCAAACTATTTTGCTAATACATTTTTGCTACATTTTTCTTGATGCCGGGGAACGGAGCTAAGTCGGATGTGTGTTAACTGGACGCCACCACCGCTGGAAATAATGGTAAGCATTTATTACTACTTGATTTATTTAATTCCTACACTCATCCGTGTATAATATTTTCTTGAAATAAAATTGTGATTGTCATCAGTATAGTAATTTAGTACTTTCAATAAGTATATATACTGGTTAAGTATATATACTGAATTATTTATAATAATTATTAAAATTAATTGTTTTGCATACAATGAGTTGCAGCATTTCTTAATTCCATGCTCCAATTTATTTGGTCCGTAAATGATGTATGTTTATCAAAAAAAGTTTGTGAAATAATGAATATACCAGGATTGACGTTGTAGCAGCATCAACATACCCAAGTAAGCGCGCCACGCGCGCCTATAACAACGTCATCAAATCAAGTAGAGTCGGTGTTCCTTTATTGTCTTCAGTTCATAAGGCATTACTTAGAAACTGCAGGGCTCATCGGTCAGTGGATTGTCTTAGAGGCATCTGCTAAGAGATAGAATATTTATCAGATTAATAATATTCAATGTGTGCCTATTCTTTTTTTTTAGTTTACTTTTTTAGTCCTACTGCTGGGTAAATGTCTCGCCCATAGTTTTCCATAAGTTGTTTTTTCGCTGGCCAATCGGTCAGGAACGAGTCCAAATCGTAACGACAGCGTTTCATAGGCCTGCCTCGGTGACGACGACGACTGACGACGCCGGTCTTCGGGCACCGTGTGGCGATTGAGGCCCCCCTACACTTTTAACTATTATTTATTATCACCAAGTTAACTAGACACTTGCCATACTTACCTGAGTGGCTACCTAGGTACCACAGTGGTACCAATGATGGTTAGCTTTGAAAGAACTAGTGGTACTACCACTAGTTCTTTCAAAGCTAACCATCATTTCAGACGAAAGACGTCCTCGTCCACTGCCAGACATGGTGCCAAAATCCGCGCCAAAATTTCTAGAAAAACTTTTACCAACATGTCAACATTAAGTCGTATTACTACTTAACACATTCACGATTACAAACTAGTAATTATTGTCACTGACAAACTAATTCAAAATAGGTACTAAATTCAAACTTTCATTTGTTTATTTTATATATAATTTTGGACTTTCTTTTGGAACTGCAAGCAAACACAAAAAAAAAAAAACGTTGCGGACGGAACCACAGACTACATAGAGAACAGACGGAACCATAGCAAGACATTTTCACCACAGATGATTTAGATTTGATTAAGTTTAGTAATCTTGATCAAATAAATAATTACTAAATAATAAATTGTAACTAACAAACTAATTCAAAGTATTTATCTACTTAAGTAAAAAATACATTTGTTTATTTAAAGCTGCTGTTATTTTTAAAACTTGGAACGTTGCGGGCGGTGCGAGTCACCAGTCAACAATAATTTTCTTTCTTTGACAATGGGGAATACAACTTATACAACTGTCAAAATGGCGCTGACGTAGCTAGTTTCCAAAACAAGCTACTATTACAAGGTGGGTTTTTTTTTTTTTTTTAATTTTTCGCTTTGTTGTGTTCCCAAATACTTCGAAATTGGAGTTCACCATTTCCCGAAAGACCCTAAAATTAAAAGATTGTTCCTTATAGCTATTCGTAAAGTTTTTTTTTTTAATTTCGCAGAGTACGAGGTTATGTCGGAAACATTTTGAAGAAAGTGATTACAAGGAAATATAGTGTTAAATTCTGACACTTTCCATGTCAAATAATTGATTTAAAATATTGAAATGAATGAAAACAACGAAATAGTGAAATATAAGCAAACTCATGAATGAACATAAAATTTCATGTATGAACTAAACGTCAAATTTATGTCAATTTTATTATGTATGTAGGGACCTAACTATGATCACGCCATCTACAATTAGCTTTTCGTGACCTTCCCCATAGATTGGTTTTGTTTCCATTACTTATTATATACTCAAGTGGGTGATAGACATGCATACTTAAAGATCGCGGTTTTTAAAATGCGCGAACTTAAGCTCGCTAACTTACTCGGCTCGCCGTCGCCGTCGGTGACACACGTGAAGATTTGTCACACTGTATCGCGATGTTTTCGACTTTTCTGAACCAAACTAAACATACATTACTCAAATAACGAAACAAAATGCTGGCTCACGACTCGCGGCGATGACAGACGTATGATTGTTTGGTTGACGTTGACGTAGTTTGGTTCTGAAAAGTCGAAAACATCGCGATACAGTATGAGAAATCTTCACGTGTGTCACCGAACGGCGAGCCGAGTAAGTTGGCGAGTTTAAAAACCGCGATCTACGTACGTATGTCTATCCGCCACTTGAGTATTATTATGTAATGAACAAAACTAATCTATTGTCAAAGAATTATACAATTATTGTTGACTGGTGGCTCGCACCGCCCGCAACGTTCCAAGTTTTAAAAATAACAGCAACTTTAAAATAAACAAATGTATCAATTAAGTGCACAAATACTTTGAATTAATTTGTTAGTTACAATAAAATTAGTAATTATTTATTTTAATAATTATGATCAAGATTACTAAAATTCATCAAATCTTAATCATCTGTGGTGGAAATGTCTATAAATGCCACTATGGTTCGGTCCGCAACTTTTTAGCGCACTACATGTACATAATATAGACTAATCTGTGCGTGCACTGAGGTTTGCCTTTGCACTTGTTGATCCAAAAGTCCAATAATATCATATCTACAAAATAAACAAATGAAAGTTTGAATTTAGTACCTACTTTGAATTAGTTTGTCAGTGACAATAATTACTAGTTTGTAATCGTGAATGTGCTAAGTAGTAATACGACAGAATGTTGACATGTTGGTAAAAGTTTTTCTAAAAAATTTGCCGCGGATTTTGGCGCCTATGTCTGGCAGTCACAGAGCACTATTATGATAGACAGAGCACAATATTATTTAACTGCTGGCAGTGGACGAGGACGTCTTTCGTCTGAAATGATGATGCTGATGATGAAGAAATGGGTACCTCAACTCCAGAATTCCTGGGTTGCAGTTCATAAATATAAGTTAACTAGAACATCAGTCTGATGTTAGCTTTGCAAGAACGAGTGGTAGCCAGTCAGGTAAGTATGGCAAGTATTCTGGTGATAATAAATAATAGTTAAAAGTGTAGGCCTCGATCGCCACACAGTGGGAGCCTGAAGACCGGCGTCGTCAGTCGTCAACGAGGCAGGCCTAAGAAAAGCTGTCGTTACGATTCGGACTCGTTCCTGACCGCATGGCCAGCGAAAAAACAACTTATGGAAAAGTATGGGCGAGACATTTGCCGAGCAGTAGGACTAAAAAAGTAAACTAAAAAAAAAAGAATAGGCACACATTGAATATTATTAATCTGATAAATATTCTATCTCTTAGCAGATGCCCCTAAGACAATCCACTGACCGATGAGCCCATTAGACCCTGCAGTTGCTAAGTAATACCTTATGAACTGAAGACACTAAAGGAACAGCGCCTCTACTTGATTTGATGACAATTATCAATCCTGGTAAGTATTCATTATTTCACAAACTTTTTTTGATATGTATACATATTACGGACCAAATAAATTGGAGCATGGAATTAAGAAATGCTGCAACTCATTGTCCTCAAAACAACTAATCTTAATATATATAAATCTCGTGTCACAATGTTTGTCCTCAATGGACTCCTAAACCACTTAACCGATTATAATAAAATTCGCACACCATGTGCAGTTCGATCCAACTTGAGAGATAGGATAGTTTAAATCTCAATTTATAGCCGCAATTTTAATTTATTGCTAATTAGGGCTACCCATGCGAAGCTGGGACGGGCAGCTAGTAATTATTATAAATAAATCACACCACTATACATACTTATTGAAAGTACTAAATTACTATACTGAAGACAATCACAATTTTATTTCAAGAAAATATTATACTCGGATGAGTGTAGGAATTAAATAAATCAAATAGTAATAAATGCTTACCATTCTTTCCAGCGGTGGTGGCGTCCAGTTAACACACATCCGACTCAGCTCCGTTCCCGTTCCATCAAGACAAAATGTAGCAAAAATGTATTAGCTAAATAGTTTGATGTGATAAAAATGAATAAATTCTATTTATTTATTTATTTATGTACACACTATACACTTAATAAAGTAAAATACAAAAAGATTTATCATTACAATTTTTTTCCAGTATACCTGCATCAGGAGAGTTGGATGTTTGGATGACAGACATTCTTAGTATTGATTTACATATATGCGACATAGCGTGTAAAACAGTAAACAGGAAAACTTAAAATTAGACTACGGCAACCTAACAACCTAAATAATTGTATCAGCTTAGAATAAATGTACATACATTATATAATCATTTTAATTTTTCTTGTTTGCAGGAGTGGTTTGCAATAAAAGGTTTTGAATTTGTACTGTGGTTTTCTGCCAATCTAGATGATGGGATATTACTACCTACACACATCAAAAAAGTTTGTGATTACTAGCAAAAGTTGACATATTTGTAAAATTTAACTTTATCAAGACAAAGTGTTTACGTTATATTTTTTTAATAGAAATTCACTGCCTGAAATAATCTAAAAAGAAGAAATCATAATGTAGTCTACTGTACCAAAACAGATTTCTAATTTTCAAACTAATCGCAAACTTTTTTTGATGTGTGTATGTTCTTTTTACTTGGGTAAACTCAATAAATTAATCAAATAGGTACTATGCTGGGTGACACTACTTTCTGGCTCGCTACTAGTCTGCGTTTGGGCGCACCTTGCTGGGCTCCGCATCGCTGTCAGTGCGGTAAAGCAGTCGAGCGCCTCGGACACCATGGCGTTTCCTGCAGCAAGAGTGCTGGTCGTTTGGCACGGCACACAAGCATTAATGACATCATCCGTCGGGCTCTTGTCACCGCCGTGGTGCCAGCTAGCTGTGTTAGAACCCAAAGGCTTGGCACTTGGCACGCGATGATGGGAAGAGGCCAGACGGAATGACCATAATGCCTTGGAAGATGGGCAGGCCGTTGATGTGGTATGCAACCTGTGACGACACCCTCGCGCCATCCCATCATCGCAGCACGGCGGGCTGTGCTGGGGCGGCTGCTGCAGGTGCAGAAAGCCTCACGGCGCAAATATAACAACCTTATTGGTGGCTACATTTTTGAGCCGTTTGGGGTAGAAACATTAGGGCCGTGGGGTCCGAATACTCCGAATGCTTATCGGGACATCGCCAAGCGGTTGGTCGACTGTTGCCTTTTGGGCATTTTTCCTGTTGACAGCGATGCGGACGAATTTTTTGATGCCGTATGATCGATCGTTTCCTCCAGTTTTTTATATACTTGTACTGTAGGTATATTATTATTATTTGAATGCTGTTAGTTTTTACGTACGTACAAATAAAAAATCCTTAGCCTTAGCTTGAAAATTTTTTGTTGAAAACAAAATGCATTCAATAAACTGACTTCATAAAAAAGCGGTTGGATTTAGACATTGAAATAAATAGATACTAAATATGATATGTTTCGTTCGTATTTGTTTTGATTCTAATTATTGTCTTTGAATACGAATATTAAGGACATGGCATATTAAGGACATGGCCTCCGATGTTGGAAAAAAAAACCTTAGTGTGACATCTATGCAGCGCCTGGCGCAAGCGCGGAGCCTACGCGTGATAAAGATCACCCGATTCATTCACTTCACTTGCTCTGCGGAGCCTACGCGTGAAGTGATAAAGATCACCCGATTCATTCACTTCACTTGCTCTGATGTCTTCAGCGCGCATGCGTGGCGTGAGAAAGTTCACGTCACGGCGAGGTGCAATATGTACCGCGCGCATTTGTCAGTTCTGTTGAGATGTTTATGATTTGATGAATGTATGGATCGGAATGTTGGGCCGTGAACAAGACGGATGAAAATGAAAAAAACATTGCATGTAGCGGAGATGAGAATGTTGAGATGGATGTGTGGAGTGAAGAAAATGGATAAAGGAAGAAATGAGTACCTATATATTATAATAAGGGGAAGTTTAAAAGTGGCGCCAGTGACAGAAAAGTTGAAAGGAAATCGTTTGGCCTGGTAGGGCATGATATGAGGAGAGAGGAAATGCATGTGACAAAAGAGTGATGAATATACCTAAATGTTGATGGATGGAGCAGGAGAGGAAGGCCAAAGAAAAGATGGATGGATTGTGTGAGGAATGATGTGAAAGAGAAGGGAGTGATTACTATTGCATGACTGTTGACAGGGGAGAGTGGAAAAGGAAAACGTGTTGCGCCAACCCCAAGTAACATGGGACAAGGGCAGGAAGATGATGATTGGCAACGTTTAGCGCACATCCCATATTTTTAAATATGATTTGATAAATAAACAAATTGTAAGTATAGATAAGTAGACGCGCATAAGTAGGTACCTTCATTAAATTATTTTTGCATTCAATTCATCAGCTGACAATCATAAAACAAACAATGTAAGTACCTACCTATGCGCAAACTACGAAGAGAAGAGGCTTTGTAGGTAGTAGCTGTAGGTACCTACATAATGGACATTGCATTTTCTTAGGGCGCCTTCAAATTTGCCGCATAAAATAAAGAAGAATTCCGCAAGAATTCTTGCGGCACTCTAGTGGCGCTGCCTCGGCCCGGCTAAAGTGCCGTAAGCATTGCATTGTCAGTACCTACCTATTACTTGTTATTTTGTTTGATTGTTGAGGTTAATTTCTTTCATCTATAGCCGGCTAAACGCTATATTCCCTTGGCTTAGCAAGTGAAAATGGCTGAAAGGTAGGTTAGGTTAGAGTGCCAGGGTCCGTTTAGGCACAAGAGAATGTAGTGTTTTGGGAATGTGGTGTTTTACAGCGATCTAGCCTCAACAATCAAACAAAATAGGTAAGTACCAAGTGACGTGACTTAGTGACAACGACAATGCAATGCTTACGGCACTTTAGCCGGGCCGAGGCGCTGTTAATAAAGTGCCGGTAGTAGCAATTTATACCTAGCGATAGAGTGCCGCTAGTGGCAATCACTGCCTCAATAAAATCAATGAAATGATGCGCGGATGTAGCACTGCAGTCGCGTGTTTTATATTATATGGATTTACGCTGCCTCCGCGCGACACTTTGCGGCAAATTTGAAGGTGCCCTTACCTAATGTTTTGAGTATGTGATAACTCGTTACATATCTACTTAGAGGCTAAATTTAGTAGTAGGTAGGTACCTTGTTAATTTTAAAAAACAGTTTTCATTGAAAACAACAAAATGTAGACAATTTATAAACTGACTGACGTTTTAAATGTACAAAAATGGTATGGTTTAGACATTGAAATAATATACAAAAGCATTGAAATAAATAGGTACTAATTATTGTCTTTGAATACAAATAGGCATATGGACATGGCCGTCAATGAGGGAAAATTAAAAAAAAAACTCATGTGGTTTCCATGGTGACCGCCCGAGTGGTTACCTAGGCAACAGCACTTCGGCGAGGCGAAGTGAGCGCAGTGTTTCCACTTAGGGATTTTTCCCTTTTTTAGGAATAAATTACCAATATTATGCATGATCAAGGGATATTTTATTTTGACCGGGATTTAGGGAATTTTGGGGAAAAATGGAACTTGAGTTGATGTACCTATATTGTATAGAGTAGGTGGGCAACTCCCAATGTATTTCTTTACACTATAGCATCACCGATTTAGATGATTCCCTCAAACTCTTAATGAATGTAGGTACCTAATCGGTCTAATTTTAGTTTACCATGTTAATTTTATTGTACTATTACCGTGGCTATTGACGACATCGGAACTAAGTCGCATTATATCTAGAGTTGGTTTTTAATAATGTTTTTTTTGTAATCTCGATTGTTTTGTAGGTATTAATGCTATTAAATATGTGGAATGATTTGTTATTATTTATTTAAACTTTACGCATTAAAAAAAGGTACAAAGTCGGACTATTATCATCATGATCACCAAGTCAAGGATTTTTTTTTATGGGAAAATTCATGAAACTGGGGAAAACCAAAAACGTAATTGGAAACACTGAGTGAGCACTGCGAGTGAGCAGTGCGCGCGTTACAAATGTCAGTTTTACTTAATATTATTGATGATGATACTATTGGCAACGTTTTGGAGGTAGGTACCTACTACAACTACAATAAAACATTGTAGGTCCTTAATTAATGGACGTCGATATTTAGTGACGGTTACAAACTTACAAGATAAGTCGGTGGGTAGGTAAGTTATAAAAACCACAATGTGATAGTGTCCGCTTAGCGCGATTCTTACCTTTTCAGCGTGGGGTGAAGTGATTCGATGCGCCCGTTGCAAGAGTGTCAGCTGTTGAACTGAAGAATTTTGTAATGATTTGATGAATATTATTTTATTATTGGCAACGTAGGTAGAATCTCCAGTAAAATATTAGGGACATAATAGTATAATCTACATGTATTTTCATTTAAATGACTAAGTACCTGCATCGTTAAGGTAGGTAGGTACGTTGCCAACTTGCCACATAATTTGTTTGGGGTTAATTACACACTATTATCACTCGATTGCGTTATAAATCAGTCAACAATGGGTTCATAATTACGAACTATGTCGTTGCGCATTTTCAACGTGTAGATAGTAGGTACCTACCTATGTTTTATTTTATTTATTGTAGGCACCTGCGTGCGCCTCAGACTAGGTATTTATATTATGGACTAGTCTAGGAACAAAATAGAATAAAACAAAATTGAGTTTCTGACTGAATATCTGTTTTGCTAGTATTTTATTTAAAACCCCCTAAATAGTAATGTTTAGACACTTAAATACTAGCTTTGAAATAATATAAAATGATCAATTGAATTAGCATAAAAATATGTAATTAAAATCTCGATTATGATTGTAAATGTAATGCTTGGTCATCCCTAGCACCAGTGAGATGACATTGACAGCTCACTCCACCATCACTTCGCCTAAGTTTTCACCGTGAGATTTTTGGTACAGAATCGACTTGCAGCAAGTCGATTCTGTACCAAAAATCTGAACCCTTATGAAACTGCCAAGATGCTGTAGTGCCTCGAGCTTGTTCGCCGAAGCGAGAGTCCCGGATTTTTACGCCATCATGAGGTCGAGGGTCGCGTCTTTTTGGCAAAGTTTGAGGCGCTCCAGTAACAGCATTTTGAGGGCTGTCTCGTGCAACCTAGCAAGCCCCATATTTGTGCACTGGATTTATGATATACAAAAAAAAAAATATGAAATACAAATTGAAATTAAAATGGAATAAATAAGTAATAAAATATATGTAAAAACTAGCTTCTGCCCGCGGCTTCGCCCGCGTGGATGTCGGACTTACAATAGCAATGGGTTTCATTTTGACAGTTAAACAATTAATTGCGTTATTTACGTTATTTCTCGAACATAATTATTCCACTCGGCGCTCTGGCGCGTCATCCCCTGGCCACGGTAGACGGTAGAATAACTAAGCCATATCTTAGAAATAAGTGCCTACAGCCGCGCGGTACGTAAACATGCGATAGGGCTGCCCGCCTCCAGTATTTTAATTACATTTGCCTACTTTGTGTTTCCATTTAGTTTTGTGATTGTAAATATACTTTTTTTATCTACACAAATAAATAAAATACTTTGTGAATTGAATAACAAAACAAAACACAAATGCCCGAGGTTTTAAAACAAGCGTACCTACCGTATTAATTCATGAACCTCCTATAACTACCTATTTCACTCGTGTTATCACTTTGCTTTACTCTATTCACTTTATTTATTAATCCAGACATCTTTTTTTCGGGAGATAAAAGGAAATACTTATCCATTAAAAATACACACAATATGTACCTACCTACCAGTAAGTAAAATTATTTTATAGTAAGACTATAAAATAATTTTGTTGTTGTTGTTTGTTAATAATAATACCTTTCAAAGTTTCCAGGTAATCTAAAAAAAGTTATCTCTGGATGCGTTATTGCCAAATTCATGCAACCAAAAACAGCAACAATATATCCTACTCGTCATATTAAATATGTACTTGAATTTATTTTTAGTGTAAAAATCGCGCGGTTATTGTTAAAAAAACAACACACCGTTCGTTCGTCACTGCGGCACAGACGCGACTGTCTGCGTACTTCGCGCATACCTCGATCGAGGCGCGTAGGTATAGCTCGCGCTTCGTCCGTTTCTATGAAGTTGGCCTACCGTCTACCGTGCCCTGGCTATCCCGCCCCTTCACCCTCGTTCTGAGCGCCGTCGACTCAATATCGCAGGTCATTCTTATCGTTCTAACTTTTAAACTATTTGTCCAAATTACTTAGTGTAAAAGACAAACTTTATCTACATTAAATACCAAAAGCGATGAAGGTATTTATTTTGATAAGAATTAACTAAATACTCAAAAATATGCAATGTAAAAAAAGTATTCAATTTAACTGTATTTATTGCTCACTATTTTGGTTATAAAGGCTTCCACATAATAGGTGTCGCGGATATGCTGTCGCGGACTTTTATTTAGAACTCTTTAAGACAAACAATCCCACAATACATTTTCTTCATGTAACTCTAACGGTTTAGGCAGCGCACGCAGCAAACGGTGGAGGTCTGCCCGGCTTAGGTGGACCACCGCCGTGTCCTCGTGGAGGCGATCGGCGGCGGTGACCTCTCGCGTACGGCCCTGGTTCAGGCCATGGTGCGGAGCGAGAGGGCATGGCAAGCCGTCACCTCCTTCTGCAAAGCAGTAATGCTCGCGAAGGAGAAGGTGGAGCGCGCGAGGGAGTGGCAAAGGCCGCGCCCTACCAGCCCTAGCCGCCGCCGCCGTAGGAGACGTCCCGGGCGTCGGGAATTGATAGCCGATTTCCGGCCACCGTAGGCGCGGGCCTGCGGACGGAGAGCAACGGGCAGCTCACCGTCCGATAAGGACCAGGCCCGGGTCGACGGCGCATCGTGTTCCACGCGCACCTCAAAGAGATATCAGCAAAACTGACGGGGTCCGCTAGGGCCGATGCCTGCCGGGGTTGCGGGTAGTAATCTCATCCTTTTAGCATTTCTGCTACATTGGGAGAGGTTGGATCTTCTTCGAAGCATTCTTACAATAAAATAGTACTTACTACTTAACGCACAGTTATTTAGTAAACACGTACTATCGTAAACAATTAAATTATAAATACTTAACAGTCTAAAATTATCACAGTTTAAGTAATAAGTGTTAAGACGTGTAAACCAAACGTTTAGTACGTTTAGTTTACACGTCTTATCTAACTCAAAAGAATTGCTAGAAAAATTAATTACTAACCTGAGCTAATAAACTTATACTTAATAAAGAAAATCAAGAAAAGAAATGCCTAACCTGTATCAAATACTTATAATATTTATATACAAACCCTAAATAAAAATTAAGATAAGTATACCGAAAATCAAGGAAAGAAATGCCTAACCTATAACAAATGTTCGCCGTGATTCTTTAAATTGACATAACTTTTTTATTTATGAACCGATTGACATGAAATAAACACTAAATGTTAAGTGAAGCTTACTACAATATATTAGTGAAAACCGCATCTAAATCGAATAAGCCGTTTCTGATATTAGCGTGCACAAACACACAGACAAACAGACAAACCGACAAACAGACAAACAGACAAACAGACAAAAAAAATTTTAATTACAATCTCGGGTTCAGCATCGATATAATAACAACCCCTGCTACTTTTTTTTCATATATTTCCATTGTACAGACACCACTTTTCTACAATTTTATTATATGTATAGATCTTTTTAAAACAAGCTTTTATTGAACTAAAAAGTACAAAATAAAACTTACGTAAACAGATAACTTTAATGTTTTCTTAAAAGCTTGAGTCTTATCTTTATGTTTAAGAAGGACTTTCACGCCTCAAGCTTTTAAGAAAACATTAAAGTTATCTGTTTACGTAAGTTTTATTTTGTACTTTTTAGTTCAATAAAAGCTTGTTTTAAAAAGATTTTTACATATATTTTATTTTGTGTTTTTTAGCACTATCATCAGACCCTAGACTACACCTTGGGTTATAGTTTTTGTCAAGAGATCTTATTTAGTTAAAGATTTTCTGTGACCACTTTCTAGCTCCACCATCACTCTAGACTTCAACCTACGTAATGCACGATCAATTTTAAATTGAAACAAATTGCTAATCCATTGCTTCATAAGTTCGACAAAAAAACTTGAGCAGATTTTTTGCTCTTCTTCTTGTCTTGTCTAGATAAGGAGTTCCTATGGTGACCTTACAGATCTATCATGAGGGCTATAGTACTTTGTAAGACAAAACCAACGATCGCAAACACAATGATACTATTATGTTAGGTTGAGAAGTTCCTTTGATCTATTTTCAGCTCTATCATCAGACCCTGGATACCACTTTGGGCTATAGTTCTAATCAAGACAAAACCAACCAGTTCAAACTCGATGGTAGTCTAGTTTTTTTTTTGAAGTTCCTATGTTCATCTTCCGGCTCCATCATCAGATCCTGAATTCCACTAGTATAATAGCACAATACATATCAGTACATATATATATATATAAAATTTTGTGTTCGTGCTGTTGATTATTGAGGAATCCCCTCGTCTGGAGCCAATCCCGGGTGCAGCAGCCAGGTCATGTTGGAATTTACAATGGTCTATCATAATTAAAGCATATATAATGTTTCGTGTCTATACTGTTGGCCGTTGAGGAGTTCCCTCATCTGAAGCCAGTCCTGGGTGCAGCAGCAAGATCATGGTGTAATTTAGAACGGACTATCATAATTGAAGGATATATAAAATTTCGTGCCTGCGCTGTTGATCTTTGAGGAGTTCCCTCGCCTGAAGCCAATCCTGGATGCAACAGCCAAATCATGGTGGAATTTAGATCGGACCGTGATAATTAAAGCTTATATAAAATTTCCTGGTTGTACTGTTAACCGTTGAGGAGTTCCCTCGTCTAAAGCCAGTTCTGGATGCAGCAGTCAGATCATGGTGGACTTTAAAATGGTCTATCATAATTAAAGCGTATATAATGTTTCGTGACTGTACTGTTGGCCGTTGAGGAGTTCCCTTGTCTGGAGTCAATCCTGGGTGCAGCAGCCAGGTCATAATGGACTTTAGTACGGGTCATCATAATTCAAGCGTATATAATATTTCGTGTCTGTACTGTTGGCCGTTCAGGAGTTCCCTCGCCTGAAGCCAATCCTGGGTGCAACAGCCAAATCATGGTGGAATTTAAATCGGACCGTGATAATTAAAGCGTATATAAAATTTCCTGTTTGTACTGTTAACTGCTGAGGACTTCCCTCGTCTGGAGCCAATCCTGCGTGCAGCAGTCAGATCATGGTGGACTTAAGAATAGTCTATCATAATTAAAGCGTATATAAAATTTCCTGTTTGTACTGTTAACTGCTGAGGACTTCCCTCGTCTGGAGCCAATCCTGGGTGCAGCAGTCAGATCATGGTGGACTTAAGAATGGTCTATCATAATTATAGCGTATATAATATTTCGTGTCTGTACTGTTGGCCGTTGAGGAGTTCCCTCGTCTGAAGCCAGTCCTGGGTGCAGCAGCCAGATCATGGTGTAATTTAGAACAGACTATCATAATTGAAGTATATATTTTCGTGCCTGCGCTGTTGATCGCTGAGGAGTTCCCTCGCCTGAAGCCAATCCTGGGTGCAACAGCCAAATCATGGTGGAATTTAGATCGGACCATGATAATTAAAGCGAATATAAAATTTCTTGTTTGTACTGCTAACCGTTGAGGAGTTCCCTCGTCTGGAGTCTATCCTGGGTGCAGCAGCCAGGTCATAATGGAATTTAGAACAAACCATTATAATTAAAGCGTATATAAAATTTCGTGTCTGTACTGTTGGCCGTTGAGGAGTTCCCTCGTCTGGAGCCAATCCTGGGTAGCCAATCAGGTCATGTTTGTCATAAAAATGTATTGTCATTGGAATTGAACCAACATGTAAAATGTCAACTCCGTGGGATAAGAGGAAGTGCTCAAGCTCAGCTCAGCTCTCAAGATTCCACCTAAACAAACATAACTTACATACAAACAAACAAACATTGCAAGTTGAATAAAAGCTTTTAAAAACATAAAAAACCATCATTAAAAAAATCATCATCATTTAAAAATTATCAATACAATTATCATTAAAATTATCATTACAAATTATCATTAAAAATCATCATTAAAATTAATCATTATAGATTATATTAATATTTTAATGATAATTGTATTGATAATTTTTAATGATGATGATTTTTAATGATGGTTTTTAATGTTTTTACGTAGTTATTCCATTTTAATTTCAATTTGTATTTCTATTTTATTTTTTTTTGTTTATGGGTATTTTGCCTGAATTAAAACACAATTTAATTATTTTGATAAGTTTGAGAATGATGAAGATTGAGAAAATTGAGAAGAATGAATTTGAAGAATGATGCGGAAATGAATGTGGTTTTTTTTTTATTCCCGTTGTACGAACTCGTTTCGTATCTTTTATGACTGGAAAACAGCGCTGCCATGAACTAGCACTGCCGTGTTATACCCCCTTGACCGTCACGCGCTCAGCGTGGTAACTGGCTCCAATTGTCACGCCCATTTTGGGTTGTCCGAGACCACCCACGAAGCCTGACCATATGAGATTAAAACGGTAATATCTTATAAGATTCTTATTGGAGCTGTTTATAAAGCGTATGTGGTTGGAATCGTTATAAAACAAGCTAACACAATAAAAATGGATCGCTACATGTTTGTTTCGTAATGTATTGTTTATTTTAATGTAAAATCACGGGAAAGGGGGCTTTTCCCCATTACCGTGAAAGAGAAATTTATTGAAGACAATTGGAAAGTGGTGGATTTTTTAAAATATTTTTTAAATATTGTGTCACTAATATAGTTTAATTTAAAAAATAACCCCACACGCCCCCTTTTATTATATTTAAATTAAAAATAAAACTAATTACTTACTTGAATGACAAAGCTCAACTAGCTGGCGTGACGGGTAGGTTTTTTCACAACAGACGGCGGTATTTCTGCGTATTTAGCGAGCACACATAATAAACAAAAGGCACTGGCACTAGCTCATCTATTGTTTTATCGTGTAGACAAAAGCAAACAGAGACTCCACTAGTAAAATTGTTTATTTTTTATCAAATTTCACACCACGCACTGACAACGATTAGCACAAAACAATACACTAAAAACATTGGATCACAGTTTTTATTACGTTGCACTTTATTGAAATCTGAATCTACAATAGTCTTTATCATGTTATTTACTAGTGGGAAAACACAACACAAAGACTTGTTGACTACCGAAAATAAACTAAAACGAAATAAAATCGAAATAAAACAATTGCCGTCCGCCATATTTGCAGCGGTGGTCGAACTGAATAAAAGAATGAAACATTACGGCACAAAACTGTTCTACGATGTTTAGCATGTGAGATTGAACGTCTTTGTTCATTTATAGATTAAATATTTAGACCTGGAACGCAATAGTATACACAGATTATTAATACAAATATCAGTCAAATAGACGTGAGGTAGTGATAAAGCTTATTTAGCTGACTTGGCGAATAGAGAGCTGATTTTTACTCCGCTCATTCAGTGGAGTTGACGGTCGAGGGGCGGACAAACTGTACTTTTATGAACGAAATTCTCTTTTTTACATGGGCAATTGTATCAGGAAAAAAAAAGAACTGACTGACGTCTGTCTGACACACGTCTGACAGCAACCGCCTGCCTGAAGTCAGAAGTGCCTGATTCGTGACTTTTGCTTGTAAAAATAATAATGTAATAAAATTATGATCAATAAGCTCGAAATTCTGTCGGACTTTGTGAAATACTATTTCGAGCTAAAAAATTAGCATCAATACATACCTCTTTCAGAAAAATGTCCCTATAAGTAATATAACAAATTTTACACATCAAGATGGTTTACGAGTCCATACCTCGTACAGTTAGAATTCTCCTGTTAGGAGAACCTGGTGTCGGAAAAACTTCGCTTATACTTTCCCTAGTAACTGAAGAATTTACTGAACATGTGCCGCCAAAGGCTGAAGAAATCACAATTCCCGCAGACGTTACGCCAGAACAAGTACCAACCAACATTATCGATATTTGTCGTATGTACCTATGATTACAACATAAAATGCTTGTAGGACCCTGTTTCGTACGATTAGTATTGTTTGCTTTGCAGGTTTTAACAAGATGTAGAAACATGTAAGTGCAATTAGTAGGTACTTAGAAATTGCATTGCATAATTTCCGTTTTACTTAGAACTTTAGTAAAGCGAAAAATATTAAACACAGGTTAAAAGTTCACAATTTCAAATAAGGTTAGGTTGGTGGGTCGCCTTAGGGGTTCTTCAATTTCAAAGCATATTTAAAATGTTTTTTTTTTTTTTATCGCATTGTTTATTCAATTAAAACTACATACCTAATAAACATATCCGAGAGTTTATTAACCTAACATGTAATAAACTCTTCAGTTGCAGAACAAACATTAGAGCAGGTGGGAGAAGAAATTGAAAGGGCTCATGTAATATGCATAGTTTTCTCAGTGGACAGACAAGAAACACTCAACAAAATAGCATCATATTGGTTACCTTTTGTGAGAGAAAACTGTCCTGATGAGTACAGAAAGCCTGTCATCCTGGTTGGAAACAAGATTGATTTAATTGACTATTCTGTCATTGATGTAAGTCTTATAACAATGTTATTGAATTGTATTTTATTACAGTTGAATACAATACTACATTTTTATACAACTATTTACACTAGGTACTACTTTATGGGGTTTATTCATAAACAACGATTAGAGTTAAAATGTGTTCAAACATCAATAATGTATGGTTAAACAGGAGCTAATCATTACTTAACTTTAAGCAGCGTTTATGAATAAGGGGGTAAATAACTAACTTAGACACAAATATAGATAAACAAAAGGGAAATAAATACTTTTTACAAAAACAATTGACTTCCAAATAAAACAATACAAAGTTGTTCTTTTTTGTAAAAAAGTTTTTGTTTTCACTTTTTATTTACCCCATTCAAATTCGAATATCGGCTATGTAAATAACAGTGACAGGAAGTTATTATAACATCATCCATAAAGACTAAAGCGCAGGCCACACCGCCAGCTTAGCGGGCGGAGCGGGCGAACGTTTCACCTCTTTACATACTTCGGTTCACACCGCGAGCTAAATATTTCGCGTAGTTTGTATAGTTTCCTTCGTTCGCTTCGCCCGCTCCGCCCGCTAAGCTCGCGGTGTGGCCTGCGCTTAAGTGGGAAGAATATGTATTATTGAAGGCAACTCAAAAACTATCCAAGCAAACTTAATAAAATTTATATGGGACCACCTCGAGAGCAAACCCTTTCAAACAAGAAAAGAGTTTTGCAAATCTGTAGTACATTTAAAAAAAAAAACATCCAAATTGATAACCTCCTCCTTTATTAGAAGTCAGTTAATTAGGTGTTGAAGTACTGCTCCACATTTTTTTCAACTGTAAACGTGCCCTTTGCTTACATTGAAGGTATGTACTGTACAATGTAAACGAAGGGCATGTTAACGAAACATACTTTTTATTAATGTTACAGAATATTTGGGACATTGCAGAAGAATATCCTGAAGTGGACAGGTGTATAGAATGCTCGGCAAAATCTCTTATAAATGTTTCTGAGATGTTCTACAATGCACAAAAGGCGGTACTCCATCCAATTAATCCGATTTACTGTATTGAAGATCAAGAGGTAAGTAATGACCTGCTCAGTAATGTGAGTTAACATGGTCAAGAAATTCATTTTTTTTTATAGCTTACAGATACATGCAAAAGAGCTTTAACAAGAATATTCAAGATCTGCGATTTAGATGGCGATGGCCTTCTGGATGACTATGAAGTAACAATGTTTCAAAGGAAATGTTTTGATTCACCTTTGCAATTACAGGTAATTTATTGAACATTGTGCAATTGTTTTAGTATTATGTGTTGTTATTTTCATTACTTATGAGATAACAGACTAATTACCAACTGTTTCTGAATTTTAATCAGTATTAGTTGCATTTTTATCATTTTATATTATACAAGCGACCCGCCCCGGCTTCGCACGGGTCCAATGCTGATACTAAATATACTACAGAATGTCTTTATATAGGTACAACGTTCACGGCCGGTGCCGCCCGCAACCGCTATGTCCCTGCATTGTAAATCTGTAATATCTTCGAAAATATTCATTTAAATTACATGCTGTAAAGGGCCAAGGTACTTGTGGTGTTCGGTTGAATCACTTGTTATTTTGGCTTTGGGTTTAGAGTAAAACCACCAAATTATCAGTAAGTAACACATCAACTCAAAGAGCACGTCTACTCGGTTCCGTGGATATAACGGGACTCTCGGGACAATCTTGCGGCGCTACCTTTGAGTTGTGTGCTACATTTAATTGTATATCACAGTACTTAATTGGATAAGGATTAATGTTGTATTACTTAAAATCGCTTCGTAAATAAGCCATTATTTCTCGTAAAAAGTAAAGGATAATAATGGTTATTGTGGGTTATCCCTAAGAGATAGACATAATACCACCGCGGATATTTTTTTAGACCTTTTTAAGGTGTACAATACTTTGATCTATCTCGTAGGGTTTAAGCAGCGTTTGCAATGTAAGCCCAAAAAAGATGTGTTTAAATAAACACATATTTTTAATACGACATCACATTAGACACCTCTAAAATTATCAGTGTTTCTCTACTATATTATGCATGTATTATACATATAAACCTTTCTCTTGAATCACTATCTATTAAAAACAACCGCATCAAAATCCGTGGCGTAGTTTTAACCATCTAAGCATACATAGGGACAGACAGACAGCGGGAAGCGACTTTGTTTTATACTATGTAGTGATGATTAAAGTGTTTGTTTTCTCTATGTTGAATAATTAATTTCAGGTTTTAGATGAAGTAAAATCAGTAATTGCTCAAAACATTGCTGGTGGTATAGAAAATGATTGTATAACAATAAAAGGTTTTATTTTCTTACATTGTTTATTTATACAAAGAGGGAGAAATGAAACAACATGGACAGTCCTTCGAAAGTTTGGCTATGAGGAGAGCCTGGAATTAACTCATAATTATTTATATGCTAAGTGAGTATTTTATGCTTATTCTTACATATTTTTTATTTTTTTTCTAAACGATCTCTCATAGACGTATTCGGTTATTTGGTTCCTACTCCTAGGGCCACTATAAAATCTTTTTTTTTTTTTCAGTATTAAAGTACCAGTAGGCTGCACATCTGAACTATCATATAAAGGCCAGCAGTTTCTAGCACAGTTGTTTGAAAAATACGATAATGACAAAGATGGCATGTTAAATCCCACTGAATTAAAAAATGTATTCTCCTGCTGCCCTAGGATACCATGGCATAATTTGCGATACACTGTGCCTACAAATGATAAGGTATAACATTTTATTATGTACTTATTGTTTTTCACTAAGCAAATATAGCTGTAAAAAATTTACTGTTTTGATTAATTTGGCAATATTACCGTCCGGAAAAAAAAAAATTACTAGCGAACTAGAATATGAATTGCAATTATAACATTGAATTTGATGATTGTTTTTTTTTTTTTTTAAACACATTTTCACATCAAGCTAGCCAGTTTATGCTAATCACGCACTGTATAGGATTTCCGTACAATGCCAATGGTATGTCAGCTTATACTGGAAATGTAGCCGTGTGTACCCGTTTTAGGTGTAAAAAGGCGTTTGGAAAGTTTCCAAATACTTTCAAACGAAATATTCGGTGTGCCCAGGGCCCCGCGATCGATAGGGGTCCCCCTAGTTTCTGCCAGATCACCAAATCATAACCGATATTTATTACCGAAAAAGATATTTAAAAGTATTTCGAAAAAAATCAAACGATAATGACTGACTACAATAGGTACCTACTTGCTCGTTAGATTTTGCATGCGCGGAGCTACTCTATTCTCGCTCAAAAATCAGGCTTTCCGATTTCACCATGTTAAGATAATTTTAAATAAGTATATAAAAATACAATTTAATGGTATACTAATCGCCCAGTCAACAACATCAAACATCGCAAACGCGCATGTATTTACGATTCATACCCAAGTTTGCAACCCTGAAAACCTAATATTATAAAGAGGTATAATTTGTTTGTTTGTAAGTTTGTACACATAAAAATCTCCGGAACTACCAGTCGGATTTAAAAAAATCTTTTTGCTTTGTATAGCCCAATTCTTGAGGAAGGTTCGCAGACGAAGTCGCGGGCAGAAGCTAGTTGTTGAATAATTACCGAATTTTGGGCACTAAACACGGGCCCCGTGATCCACGTGGCAGGGCCGTCTTTGGCGGCCTCGCAATAGGTTAAAGACGGCCCTGTCGGTGTTACAATATTAATTATTGCATTTCATAATCAATATTCTAGTTCGCTAGTTAGACATATTTCTTATTTCCAAGTAATATTACCAAATTAATCAAAACAGCGAAATATTCGACATCTATTTGCGAAGTTGCCCACTTTCAGAATAAACGTTTATAAATATCAGCCGCCTCATCATTTCAGTCAGAAGCCTGAAAGTCAAGTCACAACCAGCCTTACGTATGATCATTTATACTTCTTATTATGGGGATAAGCTTGCTCTTTCATCCCTAGATTACCATTATTATCAGAATTGCATCATTCATGTCCAGCACGCGTTCATGACCACAATAGAAACGGGTTTTGTTTGTCGACGGAAGAATGGATAAAATGACAGATAAACAATCACAATCTATCATTTTGTCTTTTCTTCCGTCGACAAAACCCGCAGAAAACCAGTTTCTATAGTTGTCATGCTACTTGTGCAGGGTTGGTATGTGTAGGAACAGTATAGTCCTTGCTTATAGGATGTATATACTACCGAGACCTACAAACGGTGTCTACAATATAACATCACGCCTGTATTCCCCGAAGGGTCAGGCAGAGGTGTACTTATAGTTCACCCACATTTCGCCAGTTATGTTTAAGTCCCATGTAATAGGGGGCGAGCCTATTGCCATCAACCGGGCACAAATCCAGACTCCGGGCTACTACTGAGAAATTCCAGATGAAAAAACCCAATAACACTGCCAGACCCGAGAATCGAACCCAGGACCTCATGCTCAGCAGTAGCGTTGCGCGTTGCGTTTACGGTGGCTACAAATAGCCGCGTAAATTTAGAAATTAATTTAATTTTTTGTTTTTAATTTTTAATTGTGATTTTTAATTTTAATTCTAATTTTGTTATTTTAAAATTAATGTAGATCATGCGGTCTGTAATAAAGATTTTTATTATTATTATTTACAAGTTGGCGGGATCATATACTGGTAGTGGTGTTACCGTTGCCCACAATTTTACACTAACACATTGTTGTCATTGCAGGGATATTTGACTCTACAAGGTTGGATGTGTCGTTGGACTTTAATGACGTTAGTGGACTTGCAAAATACAAGTGCTTACTTAGCTTACCTGGGCTTCAATTTTCTAGAAAATGAAACGCAAAAAACAGCTATACACAGTAAGTTCAAGAGTAATGACATAATATCCATTTTTTATTTTAACTATGACTAGTACAACAGTAATACGTTACATGCTTCCGTTTTTTTTACAGTAACTCGTGAAAAGAAAGTTGATATAGCCAAAAAACAATCCAGTCGTAATGTTTACCAGTGTCATATCATTGGTCCAAGGTCATGTGGAAAAACGTCTATTTGTAGAAGCTTCCTTGGCATAGCACATAAGGTTTGAGCTGGAAATGTTCATGTTCCACTACCAAAATTATTATTCTGTTGCAAATCTGAAATAGTACCTATTAATTTCTTTTCAGAAAATAAAGCCACACGCCAATGAGCGAGGAGACAGCAATACTTCTGAGAATTGTTGTATAAATACTGTGTTGGTGTATGGTCAAGAAAAGTACCTAGTATTAAAAGAAATACCAATAACGCGTGTCTCAGATCCACTGCAGCCGCACGAAGTCAATTGTGATGTTGCTTGTCTCGTTTATGACGTTGCTGCCAGTCGATCCTTCGAATATATTGCTCGGATATATATTGTAAGTATCATTCAAAGTGATAAAATAACCTTAAAAATAAGCATAGGTGGGATAGGACGTGGCTGGCCTGTATTTGTTCTTGTCTCGGATCTTCAGATAGGAGCCTACCTTCAAAGAACGACATTATGAATATGTTGCTAATTTGTTTACAGAAATACTTTGCAGAAAGTCATATTCCTGTATTAATAGTGGGAACTAAAGGTGACGCGCTGATCGCGAGACAGGAGTACATCCTCCAACCAGATGTGTTCTGCAACAAATACCAACTGCTGCCACCTCAGTTGTTCAACATTAGAGAAAATAAACACGATGTGTTCGTCAAACTCGCTACCATGGCTGCATTTCCGTAAGTAAACACTTATTGTTACTGCTTTTACAAATGTTTTACCTTCAATATGGTACCAAGATGTGGTTTGCAATAATTTAAATAAAGTTGTCCTGATCATATAAAACAAAATTCATATAAGTCTCTCTAAATAATAATTGCTGGAATTGCGATACTGTTATTTTAATTGTCTTTGTCAGTCAATTTCAAGCAGCTTGGATTTTATTCAGCAAGCACAGGTAAGTGTAAATTGTATCGTAGTTATTTTGAAGGCTTCAAAGTCAAAGGTTTTTTGTTTTGTTTTTTAACAGTGAACTCCTAATATTTCAGACACTTGAAGCACTTTGCCAGCTTGACAGGCGACAATTCGTCGTGGTGGAAGGCGGGAATTGGAGTCGCCGCTGCCACTGTCGTGGGCCTTGTCCTCATTAAGATATTTAGCTTCCAGAAACGTTAGATTAGAAGTACAGTACTGCAGCTTTTATTTATTGTACATAAATATTGTTATGTATTAAAAATAGTATTGAATTTAAATGCTTGAAAAATTTATTTAAATATACTTAGACCAAAGAAAAACCTTGAATACAAATAGTATATCATGTTTTCAGTTGTAAATAAAACATTTGATTGCAGAAAACGCTTTCATTATGAGCACACAAACAATTTAAAATATAAACATAATACCGCTTTAATTATGTGCAGTGTCTGGACGCAATCTATATTTTGAATCTGTTCGGCAGTAAGACTAGTAGGTACTTATTCGTTTTTTCACTTCTGGACTCATTCCAGGGTAAAACCTTGGAATTTATTAGTATCGCTCGTATCGTACCTTACACAATCCACACTGTAGCTCACGAGAGAAAAAAAGTCATTCGTCGTTGAAATATGCTGAAAACCCTTTGTGAATTCCTCCCACGCGCCATTCAACGAACGCGTTAAGGGGCCGTGCATCGTCTGATTTTGATCAATTTTGTTCATTAGTTAAAATTCATTAGAGAAAAGGAAAAATAATTTAAACAAAACTATTTTTGATTTGAAAAGTTGAGTTCTTTGTTTTGCATGTGGTGGAAAGGGATTTTTCAAATAAATTAAGTATTCATAGAAAATCACAAATATTCGCAACAAGTTTTTAGAAACTTGACGCGAGACTGACGTTTGATCACTTTTTTACAAGAAACCATGGTATAAGAAACCATGCAAGAAACTACTTTTGAGTTTGAACATTTAAAAATATCATCAACATCGTTTTATGGTCTACTTGCATGTGGCGGAACCACTTTTTTCAATCTCAATACAAGTTATAGCAGAAAAATAATGTTGAAAAAAAACCATATTTTTTTAAAAACCCTTTCAGTAATGTTTTTTTTTCTTATTATTTAGCAATGAGGTTATACCACTACTTAGGTACCCGCCACTCCGCAGGCATATCTGAATTCAGTTGTCAGCTTGACGTCAAGTGAGCAATTGCTTAGCGATAAAAAATAAAAAATGGTGGAATTTGCGGTTAAAATTAGTATGTCACGGTCTGAAAGGATTAAAAAAGCATGTGGTGTTACATTTTACAATCAAGTTTGCTAAATTTTCTTCAGATTATCCAAAAAACATTACAAAACGAAATAAATTTAGCAAACATTGTTTTTGCGATGAATGTTACCAGGAAAAACGATGTTGATTTTGCCAGACTGTTGGGAGTTTAGTGAATGACGACATGTAAAAATATTTCGTACTCTTTTAACTTTTATCATTTATTTAGTAGGGATAGATGTAGTAGTGTGTATAAAACTGCACATAACTAGGTATTAAAACGCTCGTATTTTAATACCCCTCCAACAGTTTCATAAACTACTACTAACTATTTTTTAATTGATGTTATTGTTCTAAGAAATTTGAACTGGAGGAGGAGCTCGTGGCTAAGTAATAACAGCCGCACGGGTCGATCCATCAGGTTAAGCTACGCTTGCCGGGATTGGTCTGTGGATGGGTGACCATCTTTAAATACCGAGACTAATCCGTGCCTCGAAAGCACGTTAAGCTGTTGGTCCCAGCTGTCATTCGTGGATCTTGTGACAGTCGTTACCTACGGGTCGTCAGAAGCTCGAAAGTCTGACAACCAGTTTTACAGGTATAGGGCTGATAAGCAGTTGCTCCAAGTAAAATACTGGTATTCAGCTGCATCCGGTTAGACTGGAAGCCGATCCCAACATAGTTGGGAAAAGGCTAGGAAGATTGATTTAGATTATTCTAAAAAAAGTGAATGTCGCTGGTTAGTGCGTTACATCACTTTAATTAATTTAATCGATTGTCATGAATATATAAATTATATATTCCACTAAGAACATTATTATTTGTCACAAATCTTAAAACTTTTGAAACATTTTTTTTTTGCCTATGTTTTGTAAGTATACCGTAATCCTTGTAAATTTTTTAAAATCTTTTAACTACACCCATGCTATAAGTCCTCTATAAAAGTTCCTGAAACAGTTAGCTTATTGCCAATTAAAACAGCCAATGTCATAGTAACCCTAATGACATCCAAACGGGTGTTATAATTTTGTACTAAATTTCATAATGCAACTCGTTTTTTACTCATCGAACAGCCACATTCTCGTGGTATGTTTATGAATTTCAAAAAAAGAACATTGTCAACAAAGAGGATTCATATCATGGGTGTAGATAAAGTCTTGAATGTAACTGTTATAATTAGGTATTAAAACACTCATGTGATATTATTTTTTACAAACCCACATTCGTGTTTTAATACCACTTGATAAACCCCCAGTTGCATAAGTAACTATTATCTAGTGAAAGTTCCATAACACAACCTTTCAAAGTACATAACTAATTGATTCAATAAAACCTTCATTCATTCTGGGCAAATTATGTTGATAATTGGCAACTCTGGTCGTTTTTCCGATAGCAATGTCTTGTCTCATTCCAACGTCATTAGTTTGACGGTAGAAGAAATGAGACAAACATAGATTATTTTGACAGGTTGACATTTTATGTATCCGTTTCAAAGACGTCTTACTCGCAAGTGGTGACATTTTTCAGAAATTGTTTGTAGGACGCTGCTCCTCTAGGTATTGTATAACCTCATTGTTATTTAGCAAACCATATCAAGAAATTTAAAAAACACATTAGTCTTCAGCTATCCTTGAAATAAAATCCAATGTTTATTTTATGATTATACAGTAAATCAAAGGCGAAATAAACCGTATTTTCGAGAGCGCAGAAGTGATGCAACTATTAAAAGGTGCTGTGACTGACACGAATGGTTTAGCACTACGTAAACTGTACTTTTATACTTACACAGACTTTAAGCTTTCTTACAATTAGATATGATAATGACGAAAATGGGTTTTTTTCGTGCAGGGAGCCTTAGGCTGCCTGTCCACTTAAGCGGAGAGGAGAAAAGAGGAGCGGAGATGTGCCAATATTAACCAATAGAACACAGAGTACATGCAATAGAATCTTGACTCAGGATCACTGATCTAAACTCAAGGACGGAGTCAAGATTCTATTGGTTAATATTGGCACATCTCCGCTCCTCTTTTCTCCTCTCCGCTCCAGTGTTGTCAAAGTTTTTTATCAAATTGTCAAAATCACACTGACAACTGACAGTTGTCTAAGATAGACAGAAGATAGTGAAACTTTTTATTTGACGATCACAAAGTTTATGCGGTTATCTACAAAATCATGATTTTACAGAAGAGCGTTTTAAACGCAAGACTGTGATAACTAATAGAAGAACAAAGCTATCTTCTCCTATTTTACATCATTTCGTTAAAATATTACCAAAGAAATAGTTAATAATACCCAATATTACTATAGTATTTTTTTGTTCCAAAAAACTACTTCGAAACTCCGAAGAAAATAAATTGGAGCTGTGTTTAACGTGACTAAATATCGTGATTAAAAATTAAGAATCAAACAATAGAAACATAATATGACGAAACAAAGAATTCTGAGTCGAATTATGTAAAAGAGTGAATTTCGTAAAAAGGGCAGTTGCCTCTTTCTACTTTGCTGCCGTCGTACTGTCTACACGGAACGTCATTTTTGTCTACTCTTCCGTCGACAAAGCGGTGCTCATGCTACGCGTGCTGATAAATCTACATGGTCCTCAAATGATCTGACCAAGATTATTTCTGGGTTTATTATTGACATTGTAGCGGTTAGACCGCCACATACAAAAACTACGAAACAAAAAGACATGACGTCACACAATTCCTACATCTCGCAGGTTAGAGTTTACTGAGCGAATAACATAGATAAGACTATCCGAAATCAACATATGGGCAGTTGCCCGCCAGACACAACACCCGTCTGGTTGGAGGATCCTCCCTTTTCTATGGTGGATGAGTGAACTTTACACCCTGTTCCTCATACCCCCAAATTGGTGACCCCGACGTGATGAACGTCAACGCAGCCTTCGTGCAACTACTTCAGCGTGACGTCATCATCATCACTCCCGCAAGCTTTCGTGAGGCGAGTCACACAGCCAGCCAGCACCCACGGCTTCAACGGGTATCCTGACCACCAGCATGCAGCGAACGCGCATTCCTGGTCATCACCCTCAGCCACATCACCCCGACTCACTGGGGAATCACCTCAATCACCGCAATCACCTCAATCACCGCAATCACCTCAATCACCGCAATCACCACAATCGCCGCAATCACCGCAAACAGTTCCGACCCACCGTGAACTGTGCGGCACCCGGTTCCGACTCACTGGAACCACAATCACCATCGCCGCAATCACTGCAGACAGTTCCGACCCACTGTGAACTGAGCGGCACCCGGTTCCGACTCACTGGAACCACAGCTGGCACTGTGAAGCATCGCAAGATCCAAGACTCAGCCCACTATCGACCTCCGGTCTCCGGAGGGGAGTGATGTAGCGGTTAGACCGCCACATACAAAAACTACGAAACAAAAAGACATGACGTCACACAATTCCTACATCTCGCAGTTAGAGTTTACTGAGCGAATAACATAGATAAGACTATCCGAAATCAACATATGGGCAGTTGCCCGCCAGACACAACACCCGTCTGGTTGGAGGATCCTCCCTTTTCTATGGTGGATGAGTGAACTTTACACCCTGTTCCTCATACCCCCAAAACATTAATGTATTATAGATACTATACAATCAATTCAATTTATTTATTAACAAGTAACCATGACTCATCTGTTAGTAAACTTATCCTATGTTAGTAATAAATGTAATTCTATTCTTATAATACACACACACACACACACACAGACACACAGATACACAGATACACACACATTGCACACACATTACACAGATTGCTGTGCAGGGAGCACTGTCCGACGCTTCACCGCGGCTGTACCATTCCATGGGAAATGGCGCAGCAGCGATTCACGTACGGACAGTCTAGCCTGCTCGAAATTAGGGACAGGATACTGTTGTTGCTGCCCCACACCCCACGACGCACCAGGGACGCACAGCGCTTACGCATTGTGGCAAAGAAACAGTCCACATGTGCATCCGCGAACATCCCCGATGCGCTGCAGTAGCGGGGCAGCCTCAACAGCACCCTGAACGCGCTGTTGTATTGCACGCGTAGGGCATTGTACGATTTTTGAGTATATCTAGCCCACAGGCTGCTCATGTAAAACGAAGTGCAGTACGCTTTGAAAAGAGTAATTTTAACGTTTACCGAACAACGAGCAAATTTGCGAGCCAGCATGTTCGCTCTAACCGACAAAGCCCTAGCGCTCGTTCTATGTCTTCATCGTCCCTGAGGTCAGGGGTAAGTATGTGGCCAAGATATTTAAACTTGTACGCCCTTTCTAATGGCATACCATTAAGGTAAACTGGTGGTACATACACTGGATACCTACCCCCGGCACCAAAGACCATGAAAACACTCCATTTTATAATTATAAGTTAAGCCATGTGAGTCGGCATACTCCTCACCAATGGCAACCAGCTGTCTGAGGCCACAGACCGACGCACTCAGCAGCACCATGTCGTCTGCGTAGCTGATATTATTAACGCAGACTCCATCTATATGACAACCGATCTTGACGCTGCTGAGCCTGCCAATCAACCCGTCGACATATAGGTTAAAGAGCGTTGGTGAGCTCAAACCCCCCTGTCTCACCCCGCACTCCAACCCATACGGATCAGACAAAGCCCCTGCCCATCGCACACTGTTGACCCTGGTTTCTATACCAAAATTTAAAGATGTTGATTATTTCAGGTGGAACATGAGCTTTTTTAAGTTTATCCCACATAGGATATCATAAGAAACCAGGTCAAAAGCTTTGGACAGGTCCAGGAAGCATGCGTAAATAGGAGTGCTGCGGTCGGTGTAGTACTATGCGAGCCAACTAAGAATGCGCCTGTCAAGACGCCATTTTGACAGTTTTGCAGTACTTTATCTGTCAGGAACGGTCAGGAAAGTACTGCTATCGTGTGAAGTTGGCAACAAGCGCGATTCCATTCTTAGTTGGCACGCATAGTACGTGACAGCATGCTTAAAAGACAACACAGCGCTTTCCGTTGATAGTCCATGTCTGAACCCGAACTGATTATCATGAGGTGTTATGTACTTATTTAATTGTCCATTAAGCATGCTGTCAAATACCTTAGATATAACAGTTGCTAATGAGATAGGCCTGTAGTTATTTCTATCAGCAAGATCGCCCGACTTATTTTTCGCTATAGGCACCACCACAGCCCGCATCATCTCCCCAGGCATGTAACCATGTGACACGCAAAAACTATACAACATTGCCAAAACTCTGGGTAGATGAGGACCAGCATATTTGAGGTGCTCAATGCTGAGCCCGTCGTGTCCGAGAGATTTGCCACGCGACATGGAATTTATTATTTGCCTAATCTCTTTCGACTTGCACTTTAATTCTAGTTCCTTGCCAGGCTCAACATTCAGCACCGACTGAGAAGACCCTAGTGGAGACTTCACAAAAAAGTATTCCTTAAAGAGGTTGCAAATCTCCTCAGGTTCACTTACGCCGCCGACGCTCACAGGGAGACTCGGCTTGCTGTGTAACTTATTCGTGCTTTTCCAAAATGCCCGAAAATCGCGCTTTGAATGGTGTGAGGTAAGAATGTCCATTTTAATTTGATCTTGCCTATCCTGATTTATTCCCTTGATGTCGAGTCCCGCCACGTCGAGTCGCCGCCACGTCTACTCTGAAAACTCCCCGCTTTTATTCCCGCCACGTCGAATCGTTGAAAAAGACTATGTTATTACCGCCACGTTTACTAACTATTTTGATTTGTACAGTCGTAAAAAAATACTCATAGTTGGTTACTTGGAATAAATAGATAGGATCCTACATGTATGATGTTTTGTTCCTTATCCATAGACGAAAAAGTACTAGGCTTGCATGAATTCACGATAGTATTCCAATCATTATATACGTTGTGCACAATTTCTGAACAGTAACCTAACAAAAAGTACTAGGCATGCATGAATTCACGATAGTATTCAATCATTATGTGGTTATAAACTATCTGTCTGCCTCATCCAAATCCTATAATGATTAAATACTATCGAGAATTCATGCAAGCCTAGTACTTTTTCTTAGGTTAGGTACTGCTCAGAAACTGTACACGTCTAATGATTGCAATAGGTACTTACTATCTTAAACACATGCAAGCCTAGTAATTTTTATGGGAAGTTTCACTATGGGTATTTTTTTTACGACTGTACAAATAAAAATGGTTAGTAGACGTGGCGGTAACAAAATAGACTTTTTCAACGATTCGACGTGGCGGGAATAAAAGCGGGGAGTTTTCAGAGTAGACGTGGCGGCGACTCGACGTGGCGGGACTCGACATCAAGGGAATAAATCTTTATACTTTTTTGTTTTTTTTTTCTTCTCAATCAGTTACGTTTTTATCATGGTCTGGCAGCTTGAGTAATTTATGCGGCCTATTCAAATGTCCTTTATTACTCTGAGGTATTGTTCGTCGAATCGTTGAGCTCCTTAAACTCTTGAGTTGAGCTGCACGATTACTGACAAATGCGTGCACTGACTGGACAGGTCCACTCAATCTGTGTGGTTGTTTCCTCAAAAGACCATTTCAGACACCAATCTACATGGTCTTCACATGATCTGACCAAGATTATGTCTGGACTTTAAGCCCTCGTTCCCACGGACGTAATAAAATCGCGGCGGGATAAAATCGCCCAGCGCAATTTTTCCCCGCCTTCAACAGAGTGTTCGAACGAGCGTGAAAAAATCACTTGGAATTAAATCTGCGAGCAGTGCGGATGTACGATGGGTTCCGCAAAATCATTAGCGGTAGCTAGTTAGGAGGCCAGAAAACCGCAAATAAAAAAATTGGATGCATCCCTTGAATCATCATCATCATCATTTCAGCCGAAAGACGTCCACTGCTGGACATAGGCCTCCCCCAAGCACCGGCACTTCGAGCAATTCTGTGCTTCCCGTATCTAGTGGTTTCCTGCGGCCTTCACAAGGTCATCGGTCCAGCCCTTGAATAATGAACTATATTTAAAAAGCCATTTTTTTAAGCCATATAATTATTTCGAAATAATATCCTGAAAATTATAATAAATAGCATGTTTCTTCTACTGTTTTTTATCAAATTAAACCCGTTTAATACCTACTTACTTTCTTTATGATAAACTCCACCTAAATACCTACTTATGCCCAGAACTGACTGATTATTCCAATGTTTTATTACGGCCTTGAGCATGCGACATGTCCGCACTCTACCTACGAGCCGGCGTGCCGTACTGACCAACGCGCGCGATTTTTACGCGTCCGTGGGAACAGAAGTACAGAACTTCGTATGTCACATTCATTCAACGCTCAACGCCGAGCGTTGAAAATCGAACACTGCGCGATTTAAAATCTCTCGGCGTGGAAAAATCGCGGCCGTGTGAACAGATGTACCGCTTTGCATTTGTTCCATTCCAAGCGCGCCACGCGATTTTATCACGCGCGTGCTTTTCATGTCCGTTTCAACCGCTCGGCCAACTCATAAAATTTGATGAAACTTTGCCAGGAATTAGTGGTAATTTGTTACTATACACACCTCTTTTCCTGAATTTGTTGCAAAAAAAACTAAGACGCTATGACCAAAAATAGTTGGCCGCTAAAACCGCCACTTGCCGTAGTCATCACCTGTGATTACACAGAAACTAAACAATGCAGATAGGCGAACGATGCATCAAAAGAAAGGTCTTAATTTGTTGTATTTGTTGCAAAAATAAAAAATATCAAAACGTAAAATAACAAAAAGTTATGCTATATTTAGTTTCCAGGTTAAGGATAGATAGGTATCTCAGCATAAATAGGGGCTAATGTGTATGGACAATTAGTTGCTAATTTGTTGCAGCGAATTAACAAGAAAAATACTAGAAAATATGTTCAATAATTTGTTAAGAGGCCGACGTACTACGGCACGAAATGCAAACTCGAGACGTGAGCAAAATGCGTTTGGAATATTGCTATCTCTGTTCGACAAAAGAAGGCGGGGCCACAGATTACGGGCGCGCTTCGCAGTGTGTGTGAGCGGATAATACTAGATGTAGGTACTGTATGCCATTCATTCATAGCGAGTCGACATCATAAATATTATTTTATTATGAGTTATTACTCATTAGGTATGTTCATTATTTGCTTTATTTTTGTTGACTAATTTGGGGAATCGCTAGTGAATGTACAGACTAGTAATGCGTTTTTTGGAAATTTCTTTACCATGCCGATGTCTCAATATTTTAGGATATCTCGACTAATCTCAAGATAGAAGGCCTTGTAGAGAAAACCTAGCTAGTAGATACGTCATACAAATAAGGTAGGTAGGTAGGTAGAAAGAAGAGGTAACTTTGCCGCTCTGAAGTAGACTCTATATGACTGCGCGCATGCCAGTAGGTACGCATGCGCAACCTAACTTCAGAGCGGCAAAGTTATTTGACGCGAAGTGTAGGTACCTATACTTCGTTATCGAGCATGGACTTGTGGCACGGTAGATCGGCGGACCGACGGACGACGCTAGAGTAGTCATACGCACGTCGCGTAAATATAAATTATAGGGATAAGTATCTATTATTATTGTCATTATTTATTTTAAGTCTGTTTGTGTTTATTTATTTCCTTTAGAGTGGTCTCCACTTCTTATTGGTGGTCTCGCACTGGATTTTAAACTCTCCGTGTTGAGCCGAGCGTTGAGAATCCAACGCGCTGGGACACTCTCGTCCTAGCGCGTTGAAAAAACACGCGTTGAAAATCCAGTGTGCGAAAAAAAAATCCCGCGGAAAATAACAGCCCGTGCGGTGCGAACCTGGGCGAACTCGACATTATTTTGCGACGGCACAAGCAGCTCTGCATAATTTTTTACCGACATGTGCGTAAGTGCAAGCGACACGTGGTGGCGGTATATTTTCATCATCCGAACATAGACATACTGATGTCACTCGCACCGCTGCACATACGGGTATTTTGCATTCCTAGCCGGGCGAAATTATTTGTGCGGTTTTTTCTGCTGTAAAGTAGGTAAGACTTACTAAAATGTACAGACGACCAATGGGGAGGGTCCAACAATGAGCTTTATGGGCTAATATGTTGATAATTAAAAAAAAGTGTATTCATGATTTAGAAAAGGTTTAATTTTTTTAATAGTTGCATCAAAAAATATAAAATAATCTAATTTGATGAGGAAGAATGCCAGGGTTCATCGTCACTTTCTTCGGCCTCTTCTGTTCCATATTCCGAATCTGAATCATCTGATTCTGGTGATGGTGGCAACAAAATAGCTATCGCTTCTTTGGAAAAAGGTTCCATTCTGCTTTTTGGTTTTGGCCTCTGACTTGTGAGCAGTGGATCCGAGGATAGTAGAAGGCGATTCATTACATCTGCATTGCCATCTATTCTCGAAAACTTCCTCGCAAAATGATATCTATACATTCTGAAATGTTTATTCCTAGCTTCAGCAGCCTCTTCCGATAGTAGTCCGATAGGCAATAACGCCTTTTCCATGACTGTAGCACCATGCATCAAAATTTTGTGCATAGTTGGACTCATTGGATGCCAGTCGTAGAGCGAGACGTAGACGTTTGCCGTCTCCCAACAGTAGTCAGCAAATTTTTTCAATTTTTTCATTTTATTGAACAGGTATTGTCTAGTCACAACTTTGTAGTTAGAGACCCCTGGTAACCCTACAACAATAAAAAGAAAACACTTCATAATTTGCTTGAAAATAACGGTTAATACTTTTTAGGTAACACCGACACAAACGCATACGTTTCGTCGAAAGTAGCGTAAAGTAGCACTTTATTCGTAAAATATCTATAATATGACAGTTTTTGTCATGCGTAACAATAAAAATCGTTAATCGGAAGTACTCGGAAGGATAACTATAATCACTTTGAAATTTAAAATTCAGGTAAAAACTGATAAAAAAATCGAGATAGTTGTAAATTGATTTTGAACCTTACATATACATGTAAACATTAGTAAATCTTAATAAATAAAACTGTTCTTACCTGTATTATGATGATCCATAGTAGTTTTGGTTAAATAACTCACTTAAAAAAGCAGTGAGGTCTCAAACGCAGAGTACGTTTTTAATGTAGCCAGTAACTGACGCGAGCGCATGCGACAACAATTAAGTTCCGACTGGCTTGCTAGCTACGGTGCGGGCGCTCGAGCCCGAAAAGGGTCGTCTATTGTTCAGTAGCTACCTGACTCGCTGACTAGTATTAATTTTTGCTTTTATGTTGGAATTTGTTTTTACCAATTACACCCGGCTAGGAATACAAAATACCCGTATGTGCGCTGCTGCACCGACAAATAAAAATCTGCGTTCGCAGTTCATTTGCCAAACATCTAAACAAACACGAGTTTTTGGAAAAATAACTGTTATGGACTACACATAAGGTTCAGTTTGCGCTACAACTTCATATTTTTTTTATGACTTTTTCAACATTACTAGTCAGTCTAAAATCAACTTTATTTACACTAGCATAAAGTTCATATTTGCCTAAGTGGAAAACTCGTGTTTGTTTACATGTTTGGCAAATACATTGCGAACTCAATTTAGAGCGAGCAGTGTTCTCAATAGTGTCCTTGAGACAATAATTACGCCCGCTCGGTCACATAAGTAAAGAAAAGGAACAGTGACATGACATGACAAAACTTCGTACAACCGCGTTATGATAGGTAGGTACTTACAATACTACAACTTGGTGGTGGCTATGGCTTCGTCGCGTACGGAGAGCAACTAGCTTATACCGTCTCGGCCAATACTCACCACGCTACGGCTCATATTACATTGGCGCAGAAGGAACGGAATGGAAGCGAGTTTTTGGCACGAAATTGGGTCAAAACATAATGAACTTTATGTCAATTGTGTAACTTACAAACTACAAAATACTCGCTGAGGCCATAGCTGAGGCTCTTTAGACACATAAGTAGGTACCTATCGAATAATATTAGTAACTAGCTGCCCGCCCTGGCTTCGCACGGGTATGCACTCATCTACGGTTCGCCTACCTACCCTAATTACACCTACCTACATACATACCTACCTACCTACCTACCTACTTACCTACCTACCTACCTACCTACCTACCTACTTACCTACCTACCTACCTACCTACTTACTTACCTTCCTAAGTAGGAAGGTAGGTAGGTATGTATGTATGTAGGTAAGTAGGTAGGTACCTACTTACCTACATACATACATACCTACCTACCTTACCTACATACCCACTTTACCAAGATACATACCTACCTACTTGCATACCTACCTACCTACCTACCCTACCTTCACCAACCTATCCTAAGAACCATCTCCTTACTAGATAACAAACACAACAAAATAAAGAAAATTATTCAAAAAACAAAAAACCCGACTGCAAAAACACATAACTGAAAAGAGAAAAACAAGCATTATAATCTATAGAATTTTGGTATCGCAGGCGACAAACTAATAACCGGATATACGTATGGTGTAAGTTTTGTTTGCCCCGCCTGCGATACCAAAATTCTATAGATTATAATGCTTGTTTTTTTCTCTTTTCAGTTATGTGTTTTTGCAGTCGGGTTTTTTGTTTTTTGAATAATTTTCTTTATTTCAAGCTTTTTAGTTTTATTAATAAAAATCAAAATTTGGCATTGACTCGTTACTAGCTTTTATTTGATACCAATATTGTTATAATTTTTTTTTTTAAACCTTCCCGTCCCTTTTTTTTGTATTTGCAGATGCAATATATAAATATTATATAGCCTATGACACTTCTACAATTAAGACGAATCTAACGACACCTCATATGTCAAAATCCATCAAGCCGTTTAAAGCCGCGTGCCAAAGAAATAGACATACATACATACATACATACTCTCGAAAAACATTACCCTCCTTCTGGGGCAGTCGGGTAAAAAGAATTAGTGAAATTGGTCCAGCCGTTCACGCGTGATGCCGTGATCAAGGAAATAGGGATTCTTTTTTATATAATATAATTATATAGATCAAACAAAGACTTTTTCGTTTATGGGTGGTAGGCTCGTTGGAAACAGACAAAAATTAAAAAAAAACTTTTTCCCCTAGAGGATGATATGCTATTTTATCTCCGCTTTGGTACACTACAATGACGGATTTTTTGAGCAAGAAGAGTGAAAAATTTTTTATTTCTTCCTTTTTAGTGGGTCGGTTTGTAATTTATCTAAGATACAATAGCCTAATGTCAACTGCTTATCACCTTTTACAAAATATTGCTTTTCCCGATGCAGGGACGTTCATTGTTGAGGAGTTCTCCTGGTACTTCACCATTAGCTCCACTTCACCCTATGTATTGTGACGGGCATAAATTGCTTGGCAACCATATTAAAGTAATCTTCTCTAATCGCAACCCGTGAAATACGTATTATTGATAAGTTCCGGTGGCCATCTGTGGTCTTCATCATCACTTCCACTTCACTAAATGGTGCTTTCCGAGATCAAATTCAAGAGTAACTATAAAAAATACCTAAATCGCTATAGGTGCGCCTGTAATATTTCAAGAGTTCCCTCGACTTCTCCAGGATTCCATCATCCAATCTTGACTTGATGACAATGGGACCACCTGTGAAGTATACCCTTTCTGACAAAAAAATAATTTTCTAAATCGGTCCGGCCGTCTTCGAGTATTCCGGGAACAAACATTAAAAAAAAAATCGGACGAACTAAGAACTTCCTCCTTTTTTTGAAGTCGGTTAAAAATAGGTCAAGTCAAGAGGAGTGTCAGAAATATTACATACAAATACAATACAATTTAGCAAACAAATAAGTACGCGCGTACAGGTACAGCACACTGTAAAGTACCTAATCGTCTAAAGTTGACAAAAAATACTATGAACGAACTCCAACCAAGCACGTTGCGTTAGTGTGCCTTGTGCCTGTCGGAGCGATAAACACCTACAGGGAGCACACACACATTGACAATTATTGCTTGACGCGATAGCACTACTAGCCAGGGCCGGATTTAGGGGAGGGCAACCGGGGCGAAAGCCCCGGGGCCTCCACAAACGGGGGGCCCCCACAATAGAGACTTCGGAAAAAAAAATCTTTCAAATTCCAACTAGTTAACACTAGTAAGCATCTTTTCCTTTGATATTTGTTTTGTTGCTCTTTCACCTTTACCTACAGCCTACAGTACTTTATACATACATGATTATTTGATTATATTAATCTTAAATAACAGAAATCATTGATCTATATTTGTTCACTCCAATCAGGCAATCAGATCAGTGAAATATCAAAATCTCAAATGGCCCTGATAAGCACTTCCAATTCACTACCCATCTTGAGGGAGTACCCCAATCGCTTAATGGCTGAGTGGGGTGGTACTTGCCCGCAACCTCGGAGATTGGGTATTCGATTCCGTGTCTCGACAATTTTTTTTTTTCTTATATTATGTATGTACATATAAATTAATTGCAGTATATCAAGTATATGAACAATCGGTGTTCTTCAATTCTTAAATAAATCAATTATTATTGACTAATTGGTAATTTTTTTCATATTTCTTTCAGATAATTCTTGTTTCTGTTTATATTTATATATGTATTTGTTCAATACTAAGGGAATCTACTTGGTTCCACAATAAATTATTTATTGAAAATCTCGACTGAAAAAAAATTTTTTACTTTATTTGGAAAATAATTTGGGGCGAGGGGGCCTCCGCTCCTTTGTTGCCCCGAGGCCTCTGGACCTCTAAATCCGGCCCTGCTACTAGCTATCTGAAATTATGAGAAATTTGGATGTGTTCCGTAATACCAAAAATGATGAATGAAAACTTAATGTTTTTCCAATTTTTTTTCTATAATTTGTAACTTGATAATATAAGCTATGCTTGTGATGAAACAATATTACAAATATTGTTGTTTATAATAAAGAAAAAACAATATGAAAACAAGTCATTTACGCTGTAAAAATGTACGAAATGCAATTCGCTAATACTTCATGTAGAGGTAGGTTTTTGAAAAAAAAAAGAATTGGAAGCCTAGATAATTATTGTCTCAATCCGAATATCAAATTTATTTGGTGGAAATATGCTCGAATTGGAAATGATTTAGGTATTACGTTTGTATGGACAATTCAAAGGTCGCCGCGTTCTTAAGAGTCGATTTTAGTTGGCCGCTTGGACGGCAATATGCATAAAATACAATGGCATTTATTTTGTTATTAAAAATAGGTTCAAGCTTAGTTAAAGTACTAAACGACAGGTAACGTAACCTAGTTTGGATAAATGTGGCGAAAATAACGGTGAAATTCATATTTTAGGAGATATTCACTGAAATATAGTAGTATGAAACTGTATTAGAGTAGGGTGACCATGAATTTTCACAATGAAGTGTGACTAAATCGTGACTATTGGAATGATCGATAGTCATACATATCTTAATGTTTTAGGGAGAGTGCTTACACTTTAATTCACACTTTAAGGTTTACAGAGATCTGCCTTTGTGTTGATTTTAAATAAAGTAATCGATTTGTGACTTTGACTTTTATTAAGTATGCTATAGGATGCCTTAAAGTGTAAGCACTTGCCCTAAAACATTAAGATATGAGATGACTATCGAATATTCCAATAATCACGATTCAGACACACTTCATTGTGAAAATTCATGGTCACCCTACTCTAATACAGTTTCATACTACAATATTTCAGTGAATATCTCCTAAAATATGAATTTCACCGTTATTTTCGCCACATTTATCCAAACTAAGTTACGTCACCTGTCGATTAGTACTTTAACTAAGCTTGAACCTATTTTTAATAACGAAATAAATGCCATTGTATTTTATGCATATTGCCGTCCGAGCGGCCAACTAAAATCGACTCTTAACAAATTATTGAACTTATTTTCTAGTATTTTTCTTGTTTATTCGCTGCAACAAATTAGCAACTAATTGTCCATACACATTAGCCCCTATTTATGCTGAGATACCTATCTATCCTTAACCTGGAAACTAAATATAGCATAACTTTTTGTTATTTTACGTTTTGATATTTTTTATTTTTGCAACAAATACAACAAATTAAGACCTTTCTTTTGATGCATCGTTCGCCTATCGGCATTGTTTAGTTTCTGTGTAATCACAGGTGATGACTACGGCAAGTGGCGGTTCTAGCGGCCAACTATTTTTGGTCATAGCGTCTTAGTTTTTTTTGCAACAAATTCAGGAAAAGAGGTGTGTATAGTAACAAATTACCACTAATTCCTAGCAAAGTTTCATCAAATTTTATGAGTTGGCCGAGCGGTTGAAACGGACATTGCTTTTCGCGTCCGTGGGAACGAGGGCTAAAAGAGACTGTGACCTCTCAGTTTGTTTCGGCCTTTCTTCTCAGAGTAGTCAGATAGGAAATCATCTAGTTTAAAAAATATGATTGACGTGTAAAAGTGTTACAGACAGACCTACTTACAAAAATAAAATCATTTATCATTTATTTCGGAGATTGGGAAGCTGTCCGGAAAGACCGCCGAAACGTAATATTTTCTATAATATTAACATTCCAAAGTTGGCTCGTTAATGAGCACAGTCAAAAGGGACGAAAAAAGAATCACTTAATATACTATAGTAACTTATTTAATGAATGCATGCCAGGTTTCAAAATACATAATACTATCCTTACACACTTTGTAAGACAAAACTTGCATAAAATATGCAAGAAGAAAGTTTTTACATGTCCTTGACAGAAGTACCTTGTTCAATTCAAGTGAATACAATCTCATACCTATACAACATTATTTTCTATTTGATTGACTTACAGCAGGTTGAATATCTCCATCACACTTGTATGGTTTATAGAATATTGAAACAGTTTTCTCAAACTAATCTGACTACCACAAAACCGTGTTTATGTTGTTTAGGCTAAACAACTGATATTATACGAGTTTGTGTTAGTAAGTTAACATTTTATTATAAGTACCTATATGAGTAGATCATTGTATACTTTGCTGTTGAAATCTCAATAGTTTTAGCATTATGAATTTTAGTCAAGTTTACAAAACAAACTTAATGCATATAAAAAAACTAATACGGTCTCTGGCGATCCCTGCCCCTGAAACAAAGAAAATCAAAGATTAATTAATACCTTTTTTAGGGTTCCGTAGCCAAATAGGAAAAACGGACCCTTATAATTTGTCATGTAAGTCTGTGACACAGCAGCCGATTTGCTCGGAGACTATTTTGTAATAATATGTCGATTACAATAGTCTCCTGTGTATTCTGTGCACCGCTAAACAAAGTGTAGTGAAAATACGAAATAATAATTATTAGGGTCAGCACTCCCCATACAATAAGTAACAAGAAAAAAATTCAATGCACGTGAGCGTGTGGGGTAATGTTGGATCCCATAATTTATAAAAGATATGTTTCTGCAATATAAGTAAATATTTTTTTATGGGATGAATGAATGAATGATTATTTTATTTGTTGGGATATTTTTGGATCCTACCATTATATAAAAGTCCCCCGCCGCGTCTGTCTGTCTGAACGCCATTAACTCAAAAACTACCGAACGGATTTTCAAACGGTTTCCACCAATGGATGGAGTGATTCATGCGGAAGGTTTTAAAGGAGAATGGGCGCTGTTATATGAGTTGCGTCCCAACCCTTGTAACAAGTTGCGTCTAGTCTAAGCATGTTCATTTAGACTTTTTTATGATTAATTAAGCAAGTTTTTATTAAAATTGCGTGCAGGTCAAAAGTTATTGGGCTACAACTGCTACAAGTGATAAAAGGGTTTTCGTATTAAATAATGCTTTAATCATTTTAACATTCTGTGTTACTTATTTATTATTGCATTCATAATAATTGTACAGTAATCACAGGCAGTAATAGTAATTTTTAGACAGTTATTAATAAACACAAAGTTGGAAGTACCGATTTTATTTAAAAAAATAGATACATTTATCACTGCATTGTACAGTATTGTAAAAACACAGGCAGTAATAGCTATTTTTAGAAAGTTATTCATAAACGGAAAGTTGTGAATAGCTATTTAAAAAAATAGATACAATTATCACTGAATGAGTATGGCTTAAACAAATGCATAATGAGATTTAGGGTTGAGCCTATGTTGTTTCTTTCGAGGGTCATGTTGATGCTTTTACACATGGTTTTGTCAAAGGCGCCCTCGATGGCAATGAAAACGGCCAGTGCTGAGCATTTGTGGTCCCCTGCGCATTTGATCTTGGAGATTGATCATTCAGCCTGTTACTTGTTCATACAATGTTCGTGTTTGATCTCTTTAATATTTTTAGTTAGTTATCAAATAAAACTTGCCCGGTTTTATTTGGGGCGAATTCGTAACGAATAGTTCCATAATTCGTAACAAATAACAATATTAAGTCCACAAAACAAGCAAGAGGTCCTTTAGGAATGCGTAAGTAAAGAGCTGAATACCAATTTAAAACACGATCAGCAAACTGATCAGACGGATAAGCCCTGTCAGACAACACGTTATGTAACAGGTGAATAGAATCATATGCCAATTAATACATTGTCAAATTGTGTGGAAGGTTTTACTGTATTTAATATTTTAATATCTGGTCAAACCGAGCTCTGCTCGGGTGAAAATATAAACATATCGTCCAGGTACACCAACATTTTATCAGATTGCCGAGGCTGTGAAAATAAAGAAAACGACTTTTCCTAGATATGAGACATAGCTAGATCGATTGTACACCCCCGCAAACCCATAAATTGCAACTTTCATCGAAATCGTTGGAGCAGTTTACTAAGAATTGCTCGTTTAAAGGTATTAAATTAAATAAATGAAACCACTTTAACACTTTCCCTGCACGAGATACAGAGTTATGCTCATACAAACAAAAATAACACTCATTGAGATCTCTCATATGATACAGGTAGAAAAGTGTTACAACACTTGGGACGAAACCGCCCATTCTTCTTTCATTAAGATATTGTGTAAACTGGGTGAAATATGACTATTATTGCTGAAGATGTCGGAAATATCATGCCGACTGGGAGTTTTACGGGCTTGCGTCGCGTAAGAGATATACATCAAAGGAGGATGCTTAAAAAAAACCCAGCTCCGGGGGAAAAGCGATATATCTCAAATCATCAATAATAATAAGTACTAAAATAATAACTGGTTATAATCGTGATCCTTACCGGCAAACATATAAAAATTGCCAGTTTTAATATGCAGATTATGAAGTCGTCAATATAAAAAATTGATAATTAGTTTTAATTACTTTATTCAAAAATATATTAAAATGCGAGCTTGGCTCATATTATATTTTTGGCAGTGTATAGAGTGCCACCTATCCTTATCGGATAAAGTGCCACCACAGGCACCCTAGTAGAGGGCGTTTGGCTTGCCTTGCGTGAGCTTGTGGACGCTTGTCTCCGATCCGGTCTAGTGTCGGTTTTTGTACACAGATCAAAGGGCGCTTGCGGCAAGCGCTTGCGACGCGAAATAAAAATAAAAACAGTTTGGAAAGTGATAAATAATGAAACTAATAGGAAAAAAATACGGAACAGTGAGTACATATTGGAGACTTCACGCGGTGCCGTAAGCTCTAACTTAGAAGTAGCTTAAGAATTTGTACATTTCTTTACTGATATACCATCTAAAACGACGGAAGCTTTAAATTCTTCACCCGATGTCTCAATTGATTTATTAAGAGCAAACGTTCCAGGCTGCCCGGTTGAATTTAAATTTAAACATATAAACCATAGGATAGTTATAAAAGCTTTTCGGTAAATTAAAATCAAATTGACCGAAGATCTATGGGGTTATCTATCAAAGTTTGTACATCAATAATCGAGACTATTGCACCATATTTGGCTTTTTTAATTTGTTTGTGGACCAAGGAGTCTTCCCGGATTTAATGAAATATAGTAAGGTTATACCACTTTTTAAATCTGGGGACAGTAAAGACACCAACAATTATAGACCAGTATCCGTGTTGCCGGTATTCAGCAAGGTGTTCGAAAAGGTAATGCTCAACCAAATGCATAATCATTTTAACACCAACCAAATCTTACACGATCAGCAATATGGTTTCACCAAAGGACGTTGTACGACTGACGCCGGGGTCAGCTTATTAAAACACACATTTACAGCGTGTGAGGAGGCCCAAGATGCCATAGGAATCTTTTGTGACCTCTCCAAGGCATTTGACTTTGCTTTACCGAATGTTAAAAGTACTGATTGTGACATAGTATTGAATAAGGAGAAACTAGAATTCGTAGATAAAACTGTTTTCCTGGGGATTACGCTCGACTCCAGGCTGCAATGGGGTCCTCATTTAACCTCTCTTGCAGGACGGCTAAGTTCAGCAGCATATGCTGTAAGAAAGATCCGTCAATTTACTGATGTAGATACCGCGAGGCTAGTCTATTTCAGTTACTTTCATAGTATCATGTCTTACGGTATTTTACTATGAGGGAGCTGCAGACATCGATTCTATTTTTATTCTGCAGAAAAGAGCCATCAGAGCAATATATGATCTCCGCAGGCGCGATTCTCTTAGGGAGCTGTTTAAAAATATTAACATCATGACAGTAGCTTGTCAATATATCTATGAAAACATAATGTACGTAAGGAAAAATCTTAATCTTTTCAGTAAAAGAGGTGGAAGGCACAATTATAGTACTAGAAATAGGAAACAAATTAGTTCAACCTGGTTTCAGACTGGCTAAAGTAGACTCATCCTTCATGGGGTACTGTTTAAAATGTTACAATAAAATACCTCTCCACATACTCGAATTAAATGAAACCAAAGGGGATGTTTTATTTTCGGCCATAAAGTGTACGGTAATTTAAAAAAAAGGTAAAAAAACCACGAATTCAGGAAAAATACTCTTTCCTAAATATTCCCCCTAATTCTTCGGCACAAAAAATAATAGTTTATCAAATTATTGCCATTTATTCTTTTCTTTTGATCATGGCGTCGCCTTACTTGCATATTGCTTTCGTCCAGAAATCATGTTACATTAAAACTTAATAATATCACGTTGACGCTATTTAAATAAATATGAAAAGCACGTATTTCTGTGCTATTAAGATAAGATAATAGAGCTACCTTAGAAAACTTTTTCATAAGTTAGAAAGTGTGATTCATCATTTAAAAAAAAATATTTTACTTTTATGGATTGTAGTTACTTCTGGACGAAAGAAAAATTCAAACATTGTTTGTATTTGACATCACATCTGTCAGTCTCGCTCGTTCACTCCGTTCAATCTTGTTGTCTCGTGGCTTCAATCAATATTTGGATTTAATAGTGTCCGTGGAGTTTCTTACCAACTTCTCCATAGGAACCTACTACGCTTTGGAATGGGCAACTAGCATTATCTTTCTGACTGACCACCCCTTGACGATTCAAAAGCGCCTGTAATTGGTTTATTTTAAATAAATCCTTTGAGTTTGAGTATAATGAGCTGAAGCCCAAAAATGTGTCAACATTTGATCGTGTCTTGGTGGGCCCACTTTTATCTAATACATACATAAACTCACGCCCCCTTCCCATGGGGTAGGCTGAAACTACAGAACGCCACCTGCTACGATCCTTTTGCCTCGTTTGCGTTCATACACTCACGCCGCGCGCCGGTTGCGAGTACTACGCACCTGACCTTTCTAACACCAATAAAGCTGTTTTCAGACCAGCGCGATTTGTCGCGCGACGCGACACGAACAATACAAAACTTCACGGTATAACAATAGCCAGTGTCGCGTCGCGTGACAAATCGCGCTGGTCTGAAAACAGCTTTAGGTCAGTATAATATGTAGGTACTCCTAGGGCGTCCCCTCCCGGCGTTTCCACTCACATCTCACATCTGCCTTGTAAATACATGATGTTAGTCGCCTTTCATTTATCTTCTCAACATGACCAATACCATGGACCAAAGCATACCCTTTTAAATTTTTGTCGCTACTTTTATATAATGTCTGTACAAGTGTACATAAACGTTTTTAACCGACTTCCAAAAGGAGGAGGTTCTCAATTCGTCTGTATGTTTTTTTTTTTTTTTTTTTTTTTTTTTTTACGCGATTTCTCCGTCAATTATGGACCGATTTTGAAAATTATTTTTTTGTTTGAAAGGGTATGCTCCCGAGGTGGTCCCATATTAATTTTATTAACTTTTCTTGGATAGTTTTTGAGTTAGCTTCAATAATACGTATTTTTCCCACTTAGTTTATATGGATGATATAATGATAACTTCCAATCACTGTTATTTTAGCAGGTTAGTGGTATTCGAATTTGTATGGGGTAGGTACCACAACTAAAAAGTGCAAAATAAAAACTTTTTACAAAAAAAGAACAACCGACTTCCAAAAAAGACACTACAAAGTCAAAAATAACTTTAATTTCGGAAGTCGGTGGCAAAAAACGAAAGTTCAAAACCAAATACACCGACTTCCGAAATTAAAGTTATTTTTGACTTTGTAGTGTCTTTTTTGGAAGTCGGTTGTTCTTTTTTTGTAAAAAGTTTTTATCTATGTAACAAGTCAGCGAGGCTTTCAAAGCGGCCTTGGCATTCAATAAGAAAAACTTTTTCGTAAACAACAAGAACACAGTTTTGACAGTTCTAGGCTAAGTTATGTAAACGTCATCTGTCCAACCAACCTGTCATGGCTGGCTGTCGATGGTCTTATTTCTCCTGACAAACGTCAAACATTTTCGGTTTTTTAGTGCCTAAAAAATATTAGATATTATGAAAAAAAAAAATGCCGTTATTGTATTCAGGGGTTCGTTTCCCAGGTTTTCTAAAGCCGGGTCTGCTGCGCCATGTTTTAGTGTTTTACTAACATGAAACACCAAAATTTTACCGATTTGGGGGCGTGGTTTAACATAAAACATGCAACATGAAACATAGCCAGGTCTGGTGCGCCATGTTTTAATGTTTTATTATCATGAAACATCAAAATTGAACCGATTTGGGGGCGTGGTTTAACATGAAACTTGATAAAACATGAAACATGAAACATTAACGTGTTTGCCGCGACGAACGGATAACATCACCCGCGTTCGGTAAAAACAACAAAAAAACAAATGATGTTACATCCACTGATTCTTCTGATCTGCCAGATTCACAAAGAGTGATTATATTACAAAATGAAACCATAGTAAGCCCTGCTGCAACTACATCTACTCAAATTTAAACCACACATGACACTGATGCAGAAAAAAAACAAGCTTTTCAATACCTGCAATTTTTTTATAACTAACGTGTACACACGGCTACACATCAAGCTATACATTTCCAGTTTATGCTGATCTCGCATTGTACAGGATTTCCGAACAATGCGAGGTCAGCTTATACTGGAAATGTATAGCTTGATGTGTAGCCGTGTGTACGTATACTGTGATGATTATTTTTAATTAATAACATGAATAATGCACAAATTGTTAAAACAACATTTTTTTTTTCTTTATTTCAAGTTGTTTAGTTTTAAATATAATTTGGAATTTAAATCCAATATTGTTGTAATTTATTTTACAAAAAAACCTTCCCTCCTTTTTTTGTCAGAGCGTGCCAAAGAAATAGACGTACATACGTCATACTCTTTCGACGATTTTTGAAATGAGCGATTTGTGGGCGTGGCCTTAATATTAAACACAAACATTTAACATAACATGTCGCAGCGGACTGGCTGTTTACTAAACACGTTTATTTAACATGTTTTACTAACGTGTTTTGTTAAGAACATTGGCGCAGCAGACCCGGCTTAAAGTGTACATGTTATGGCCGGAGTCCCATACAAAAATGAAACGTCTCCTATAAATCTTATATAAAACGCACACTATGCTGCTAAGCATATTATAAGTTGGGGGATTACATCGCTGACAAAAATGCTTGGCTCAACGCTGGTCCAGTTCCACAAGGGCGCATAAACTATGTAGTTGATTAGCATCAAACATATTGTTGGAGCTGCTGAAGATTGCAAAAACTATCTTTGCATTGTATAAATTCAATTGCATAGCACATGTGTGAGCACTGTGACCATTTTGCAAAACTACCATTTACTGGGTATGTCTTTCATTGACTTGAATGAGCCCTGATCCTGTGTGTTGGATCATTAAGTTCCCTTCAAAAATGGTTGAGCTAAATGGTGCTGATCCATGCGTCATGTTCTTGAACGGGCGCCGTCAGTAGGGACTGGTCAACTCTTAGCTACCATGGCTTATTTTAATTTTTGAATTGTTTTAATCTTTTTTATTACGAACGCTTTTAACTTGCACGTGACATTGTTCTCACATGTTTAATTTCAACATGAATGATGTAACCAATATTTTGTAATAATATTTTGATTTAAAAGAGTGTCCGTGGAGTTTCTTGCCCGTTCTTCTCCATAGGAACCTACTACGCTTTGGAATGGGCAACTTTTTTTTTTTTTTTTTTTTCTTCTCCTTTTATCTGCAATCGGCCTTCTAGCCATAATCAGATGGGATCTTCGTGTGAGATTGTTTTTGTGATGTTCCATTGAACATTCACATTATGTGGTTCAGTACTAAATTAACTTTAAATTTTCACTGTCTCTGGTCCAAGTTCAAGATTTGCCATCTCTTTAGGCGTATTATATCTGATTGTCTGTTTAGGAGGTTCTTGGCTAAGACATTGCTGTGCTTGCTCAGTCTCTGTTTGTATGTTTTGCATTTTTCGCATAGTTCTTCTTTCACTGTTGGTATCTTTAGGTGCTCGTGTATTTCTGTGCTTCTGACAAACCAGGGTGCATTTGAGATTGTTCTTAGGGTTAAATTTTGGAACCTTTGTAAAATTTCGATATTGGAGTTGCTAGCCGATCCCCAGAGTTCTATTCCGTAAGTCCAAATTGGTTTTATTATAACTTTGTATACAAGTATTTTGTTACTGAGAGATAATTTTGACTGTCTACCTAAGAGCCAGGATAAACTTTTCATTTGTATGGTGGCTGCCTTTTTCTTGGCCTTAATGTGGTTGGCCCAGGTGAGCCTTCTGTCTAGATGTAGCCCAAGGTATTTTACTGTGCTACTGTTTGGCAGTGGTTTACTTTCCATGTACACCGGGGCACAATCACTCTTCCGAAGAGTGAAAGTCACTTGAACTGACTTTGTCATGCTAGGTTGTATTCTCCATTTTTTCAGCCAAAGATCTATTTTATTCAGCTGGACTTGCGTTTTTTGGGATGCCTGCGTTGGATCCTTGTCACTGGCTAGGCATGCAGTGTCGTCGGCGTAGGTCGCCGTTACCACGTCATCAGTATTAGGCAAGTCTGCAGTAAAGATCGAGTAGAGTACGGGCCCGAGCACAGAGCCTTGTGGGACGGAGGCCTTCATTTCGTAAAGATTTGACAGTTCTTCCTCATACTTAACTTGAAATTTTCTTTGGTGTAAGTAAGATTTTAATATTACGTAAAATGAGTTAGGTAGAAGAGATTTAATTTTGTACAAAAGTCCCTTGTGCCAGACCCTGTCGAATGCCTGTTGGATATCTAGGAACACCGCAGAACAGTATTCTTTATTTTCCAACGACTGTCTGATTTTGTGGACTACTCTATGTACTTGTTCTACAGTTGCGTGCTTTTCACGGAATCCAAATTGATGGTCTGGTATTATAGAATTCTCTTCAAGGACTGGTTTTAATCTTCGTAGAAATATTTTCTCGAAAACCTTCGATATGATTGGGAGTAGGCTAATAGGTCTGTATGAACTTGGTTCGGTTGGTGGTTTTCCCGGCTTCGCTATCATACATATTTGTGATATCTTCCACATTTTTGGGTAGTATTGTACCCGCAAGACAGCATTGAACAGCATTGTTAAAAAGACGATAATTTTTCTGGGTAGATGTTTGAGTATTTCACCTGTGATGAGATCGTAACCAGGACTTTTATTGTTCTCCAGATTCCTTACTGTTCGTGTCAGTTCTCTCGGCGTGACCAGTTTGAGTAAAGGTGACAGCTGATTATCGCTATTCAGATAATTATCGACTTCCTCTTCAAAATCAGTCATCGACGACTCATTCGGAGTGAAAACCGTAGAAAGGTGTTGTGCAAAAAGCTCCGCCTTTTCGCATGCTTTTCTAGCCCAAGATCCAGTAGATTGCCTAAGCGGGGGTACAAAATTTTGTGGTCTTTTAAAATTTTTGGTTATCTTCCATAGTGAATAGTTATCCTGTTTTCGAGCTGACAATGTTGAGAGTTTTTGTTGAAACATGGTATCTTGGTCATCATGAATGAGCTCCTTCAGTTCCCTTGCAGCTTTATTAAAATCTCTTCTGTCCTCTTCAGATCTACTCAAATGTAGCTGTCTTCGCAGTCTTCGTTTAACCTCCAGTTTATGTCTTATCTCTAGGGGTATATTATTTTTAGAGACTGAAGTGTTCAGTGTTGGGGTAGCACTCCATGCTGCTATTTGTATAAGATTAGTTATATAGAATGTGGCAGAATCTATGTCTTCTTCAGTTTTCAGTTTTACTTTTAGATTAACTTCTTCTTCTAGGTAGTCTGCAAATGAGTCCCAGTCAGTTTTTCGATTACACAAGGTTAGTTTTGACTGTCTCTGGATTGCTGCAACACTAAATGTAGCAATAACTGGGGAGTGGTCAGATAGTGTATCGAATGACGACTCTACACAAAAGTTCATATCTGACAGTCCCTTGACAATAAGGAAGTCCAGCAGGTCAGGTGTTCTGTTTGTATCAGTTGGCCAGTAAGTTGGTTCGCCAGTTGACAGCAGGCTTTGCCTGTGGGTTTCAACACTCTTCTTTAGCTCACGTCCTCTGGTAGTGATTAGTCTAGACCCCCAGCAGGTATGTTTACAATTCCAGTCTCCGCCACTTATATACCTGTGGCCCAACGTGTTAAAATATCTGTCAAACATATCATTCTTGACTTTTTGGTTTGGTGGACAATAAACCGCACTTATGTTGAGAGGACCAATTCAATTCTTGGAATGGGCAACTAGCTTCATCTTTCTGACTGACCAACCCCTTGACAATTCAAAAGTGCCTGTAATTGGTTTATTTGAAATAAATGGTTTGAGTTTGACGCATTCACACGGTGGTGCGCGTTTAGTAGCCATTATGATCTCACGACGAGCGCATGTCTAGTTCTTTATTTAAAATGAGTGGCTGGTCGAACGAAGAGAGTTTATCGTTTCTGGAATATTACCAGAGCGAATCGTCTATCTGGAACCCCAAAGACGTTAATCAACGACACAAGTTCGGTGTCCGCCATGCTTGGGCGTACGTAGCACACTGACGCATTCACAAGCATGAAAACGACTTCCAAATGCCAAGCGAGATTTGTGGACGCTTGGGGCTTGAAGACGTTTGCCAAGGCTTGGCAAGCATGTAAATCCGGCATAAGGCTTCTCCAGTGATATACATCGTGTTCCAAATTGAAATGGTCGACTGAAGTGGTCATCTGTTAAAACAATATTTTTGCTAAATGATACCTGACAACCCTATTAAATCTGTTATCTCACTCTTATAAGGCAAAATCTTGGCTTGAAAACGTTTGCCAAGGCTTGGCAAGCGTGTAAAGCTAAATTTTAATAAGGCTAAATTTTGCATGCCAAAACTCAGGCAGAATGTACCCGGCTCACTATCTAATATATAAAATTCTCGTGTCACGGTGTTTGTTGCCAAACTCCTCCGAAACGGCTTGACCGATTTTTATAAAATTTTTTGCGTATATTCGGTAGGTCTGAGAATAGGACGTAAACTATTTTTCGTACCCCTAAATGATAAGGGTGGTCCACCCCAAATATTTTTTTTTCTTTTTTTGGTCAAATTTTTTTACTGTATTTTTTTAATGATTTGGCATTAAAAAATACATACAAACCCAAATTTTCATTCTTCTACCACCAACCCCTATTTTTTAGTAGCGATATTAGTACTTTAATAAGTTTTTGATCAGTTACCACTATCGAGTGGTAACTGATCAGTCTGTTATTCCCGTCAGGCGTCTACCGGTGTAGATAGGGTAGATAGGTAGGTAGGATAGGTAGGTAGGTCGGGCAGGGTAGGGTAGGTAGGTAGGGCAGGGTAGGTAGGTAGGTCGGACAGGGTAGGGTAATTAGGTAGGGCAGGGTAGGTAGATAGGAAGATAGGTGAAGGTAGGTAGGTAGGTCGGTCAGGGTAGGGTAGGGAGGTAGGGTAGGGAGGTAAGGTAGGGAGGTAAGACAGGGTAGGTAGGTCAGGCAGTGTAGGTAGGTAGGTCGGGCAGGGTAGGGTAATTAGGTAGGGCAGGGTAAGTAGATAGGATAATAGGTGAAGGTAGGTAGGGTAGGTAGGTAGGTCGGGCAGGGTAGGGTAGGTAGGTAGGTCGGGCAGGGTAGGGTAATTAGGTAGGGCAGGGTAAGTAGATAGGATAATTAGGTGAAGGTAGGTAGGTAGGGTTGGTAGGTAGGTCGGGCAGGGTAGGGTAGGTAGGTAGGTCGGGCAGGGTAGGGTAGGTAGGTAGGTCGGGCAAGGTAGGGTAATTAGGTAGGGCAGGGTAGATAGACAGGAAGATAGGTGAAGGTAGGTAGGTAGGTAGGGTAGATAGGTAGGTAGGTCGGTCAGGGTAGGGTATCCCGGTAGGGCAGGGTAGGTAGGTAGGTCGGGCAGTGTAGGGTAGGTAGGTAGAGCAGGGTAGGTAGATAGTAGGTGCGCCGTAGATAAGTACTTACTGCTACCCGTGCGAAGCCGGGGAGGGCAGCTAGTATTTGTATAACAACTTTATTGTACTATACCTACATTCTATGCAAATAAATGATTTGAATACGTAAGCAATTTAACAGAGCAAAAAACACGAGACTCCCGGACGACTGGGAGATATACAAAGAGACCCAATACACATACAAAAAGCAGATCAGGACCGCTTGGCGTAAGTTCTGTGAATCATCGAAACAAACAGTGAGGCCGCAAGAGTAAGGAAGATCCTATCAACTGATCAGGACCGAACCCTTGGCGCGCTAAAAAAACCCGATAACTCATACACATTAACCGACTATGAAACCAGTAGAGTCCTTCTCGACACTCACTTCCCAGACTGCAAAATCCTAGAGGACGGAACGTGGGAGGCTGAATGGACCCCTACGGAACACGACTGGTCAAGATCCAGCAACATAGTAACAGAAGACCGAATAAAGTGGGCTATCAACACCTTTCAGCCATACAAGTCGGCAGGGCTGGATGGCATCTTCCCAGCCCTGTTGCAGTGGGGGGGTAGATCATCTGACACCATGGCTCGTGGAGATCTACCGAGCCTGCATAGCACTCAGACACATACCTCTCGCATGGCGCGAGGTGAAAGTCATCTTTATACCCAAACCCGGCAAAACTGATTAATTATACACAACCCAAGGCTTATAGACCTATAAGCCTCACATACTGAAAACCCTCGAGAGACTCTGCGATAGGCACATCCGAGACGGACCTCTCCGGGTAAAACCATTGCACAAACAACAGCACGCGTACTCCACAGGCAAATCAACAGAATTCGCGCTGCACAGCGTGGTTTCTAAAATTGAATGCGCAGTGGACCACAAATGCTCAGCACTGGCCGCCTTCATTGACATCGAGGGCGCCTTTGACAAGACCGTATAAACATGGCCCTCGAGTGCCCTCGACAGACACAGAATAGACTCAACCCTGAGCGGCTGGATCACCAACATGCTCAAACAGAGCTGTACAAGTCACAGTAAATGACACTACGAGGGCCATCGTCGCGAAAGGCTGCCCGCAAAGGGCGTCCTCTCGCCGCTCCTATGGAACCTGGTAGTAGACAGCCTCATCAAAACACTCAACGACAAAGGTTACTTCACCGTAGGCTACGCCGATGACTAAACCATAATAATAAACGGAACCCACGAAAACACTCTATGCAACCTAATGCGTCAAGCCCTGAAAATTGTAGAGGAATGGTGCAACAAGCACCAACTCTCGGTGAACCCCACAAAAACAGAACTGATTCTCTTCACAAAAAAGAGAAAACTAACGACGCTACAACTACCACGATTCTTTAGAACAACCCTAAGCCTTTCAACTGAAACCAAATACCTAAGCATTTATTTGGACAAACAACTGAACTGGGCAAAACACACAAACTACATCACTACAAAAGCCAGCATATCCCTGTGGCAGTGCAAGCGGCTGCTTGGCAGGAATTGGGGGATCAGCCCCAAGGTTACCCACTGGTTATACACTACAGTCATCCGACCTATTATCACATACGGCTCACTGGTCTGGTGGCCCAGGCAGGACAGACCTAAGCACAGCCCAAAGAGATCTCGAAAAACTGCAGCGATTTGCTTGTGTCGCAATCACGAGCAGTATGAGAACTATACCCACCGCCGCCCTGCAAGCAATGCTGGGACTGCCACCTCTGTACCTCATTGTGCGGGAGGAGGCGGCCTTGGCCGCCTTTAGGCTCCATTTATCAGGAACCCTTAGCAATGACTCCAGAGTTAACCTCTAAGTCCGGGCCGTCGAAAATTAGGGACAATAATTGCCAATACCGTCAAGCCGGGCTGTCGACGATTAGCGACAGTACGTTCACGCTGATTCAAACTGTATTTGTACTATGCATAGGGGCTAATATGGTCTACAGTTAATTTTATTCTATGGATTTGGTAATATACTTGTCAAATACATCGACTAAAACGTCAAAATATGCAGAAACAATTCTAGAAAAAAGTAAAAATTGAACATTTTGGCACGGCAAAATGGCGACCGCGCATGCGTTCAGCGCGCTGCACTACGCGTCGTATTTATTTGTTTTCTATTGTTTTTTAAGTGTAAATCGACGGGAAATGGTGATAATTCAATAATTAAGTAGTGTCGTCATCGTATATAGTTAATACTTGCACTAAATAACATCGTAATTACCTATTACGGACCCATCAAAAAATGTAAACAAACTCGTTTGTGAAAAAACGTGTTGATGTGATATTTGTTGTTTTGTGTGTGTTTTGTGCATGTAATCGCTGGTAAGTCATTTATTTTATATTCTTGAATAACTAATTAATAATAAAAATGCATAATACAGACAAAAAAAGAGTTCAATATTTTTTTGTCAACTAAATAATGTTACGTAATGATACGGTTATCTATTTATTGAACTTTTTTGATTATATGTGTTTTTATTTATTGTGTTTATGCGTAAATAATGGTTTTGACCGATAGTATATGTATTCATAATGTATCCTGCGAAATTTCATGTGAATCGAACCAGTAGTTTTATTATAAATAATCAAAACAATGAACAACGGAATTTCTTATAAGAATCTTATAAGAATGTTTATTTATCAATACTAGCGTTCGCTTACAAAGATTCTAAGTATTATAAAAAATCCTTTGTCTAATCAGGAACCCAAAACCATTAACGATAAGACTATTTACGTAACAAAAAGCTCTCAGTTTTTGTTTATGTTAGCGAGCTCTTATCTCTGACGCGCCGCGGGCGTGTCGCGCGGCTTGACGGGTTGTCGCGAAATCGCGAATCGCGCGGCTTTAGAGGTTAAGCACACACGCATAAAGGAAGATGCGATCAAACGACGACCAATGATGGCATCACCTTGTGATAAAGCCCCGAAAACACACCACTTTCAAAGGCACTACAACATTGTACTTACAGAAGAACAGTGCGACTACTCAGGCCCGAAAGAGATGAGAGTATACACCGATGGATCGAAAACCGACTCCGGCACTGGAGTCGGAGTCTTCTCACACGACTTCAACATAAATATATCCAGCCCGCTGGGAATGTTCAACACCATCTATCAGGCGGAGTATGTAGTGCAGCATTGCGCTGCCGTTCAAGCCTCTTTTTAACCGACTTCCAAAAGGAGGAGGTTCTCAATTCGTCTGTATGTTTTTTTTTTTGTATGTTTGTTACGCGATTTCTCCGTCAATTGTGGACCGATTTTAAAAATTGTTTTTTTGTTTGAAAGGGTATGCTTTCGAGGTGGTCCCATATAAATTTTATTAACTTTACTGGGATAGTTTTTGAGTTAGCTTCAATAAATACGTATTTTTCCCACTTAGTTTATATGGATGATATGATGATAACTTCCAATCGCTGTTATTTACATAGCAGGTTAGTGGTATTTGAATTTGTATGGGTGGTTGTGGTAGGTACCACAACTAAAAAGTGCAAAATAAAAACTTTTTATAAAAAAAGAACAACCGACTTCCAAAAAAGACACTACAAAGTCAAAAATAACTTTAATTTCGGAAGTCGGTGGCAAAAAACGAAAGTTCAAAACCAAATACACCAACTTCCGAAATTAAAGTTATTTTTGACTTTGTAGTGTCTTTTTTGGAAGTCGGTTGTTCTTTTTTTATAAAAAGTTTTTATGTAGGTGTAAAAGTTTCTTAAACTATTATTTCTTTTAAAAATTTAAATTAAGCACATTTTCAAATTTTGAATTTTATACCGTTCGAAGAAAACAATATTTTTTGACTCAGTCAGTCTATTGTGAGTTGCGCCTTTGGAAGCTTTGGATTTGGAGTTTTTTTATTGAGTTACAAGTTTTGGATTAAAAGTACGACAGAAATTCTCCTGGGTGAATTCATAGCTATATTAATATTTCGTGAACGCGTGTCACGCGCTTGCAGCGAAGCTTGCCGTTTGTAAGTTATACGCGAGTTACTAGTCAAACATGTGAGTATCCATATTAATTCCCCATTTATCAAACTATACAGCCTCACGTCCTACTCCCCGCGTAATTTAGCCTGTATCGTTTCTAAAGCTCTCCCCGTTTCGGACCTCGACAGAAAACAAGGTCGTAAGGCCTCCAGGGACCCCGGGCCATCGTGCGGGCAGCATCCCAAGTTCTCTGGCCCCAGCCTGTGGCCAACGCAGGCACGCACGGGCGTCGCAGTGCCCACACCGCCCGACTCCGTCGCCCCCTCTCATGGTAGAGGCCTCATCGCACCAGACACCAGCGGGACGCCGTTCGACGGGACGTCACTTCGATTCAGCGTCAAGGACTTAGGCCTACTTATACGATAACTGCTAGAACCTTTCGTATTAACAATAACTACCAAATTCTATGTTAGGCGGTTTCCTGATTGTCCTGAAATCAGGATCATTACGTGGTATTAACGCTTTGCCCAACTTATAATTTCCGGGATTAATTAGGTAATGGCCAATACTTGCTTAACCCGTCGCGTTCGATTTTAAATCCCAACCTTCAAACACGTAATTTTCCTTTGAACAAAAATTTTAACTAGGCGACTCTCAAATAGCATTTTATTTTTTTCTTTTTATACCAAACTGTTACCTTTTTAACCGACTTCCAAAAGGAGGAGGTTCTCAATTCGTCTGTATGTTTTTTTTTTTTTGTATGTTTGTTACGCGATTTCTCCGTCAATTATGGACCGATTTTGAAAATTGTTTTTTTGTTTGAAAGGGTATGCTCCCGAGGTGGTCCCATATTAATTTTATTAACTTTACTTGAATAGTTTTTGAGTTAGCTTCAATAATACGTATTTTTCCCACTTAGTTTATATGGATGATATAATGATAACTTCCAATCACTGTTATTTTAGCAGGTTAGTGGTATTCGTATTTGTATGGGGTAGGTACCACAACTAAAAAGTGCAAAATAAAAACTTTTTACAAAAAAAGAACAACCGACTTCCAAAAAAGACACTACAAAGTCAAAAATAACTTTAATTTCGGAAGTCGGTGGCAAAAAACGAAAGTTCAAAACCAAATACACCGACTTCCGAAATTAAAGTTATTTTTGACTTTGTAGTGTCTTTTTTGGAAGTCGGTTGTTCTTTTTTTGTAAAAAGTTTTTTTATGTTTAAAATTATAACTCAATTATACCATTTATTATTTTCCTGTTCTTTCTCTTCTTACGTAGTTGTTTGTTGCGAAGTGAGTTCGATTCTCACCAAGCATTCACAACAAGTGGCAGAAACATTTTTATTAACGCTACAGTAGGCATCATACAAGCGGCCCATGCCCTAAAAGCCAGGAGAGTTACGGACACACACATACGTATACTCTCCGACAGCACCACAGTTCTCCAATCCTTACAGAAAAAATGTATTACCTCAAAGCTAACACTAGAATGTCACAATGCTCTAGAGCAAATAACGTTGTCTGGCCGCAACACGGTGACACTACAATGGATAAAAGGACACAGCGGATCGCTAGGCAACGACGCAGCAGACGAGCTCGCTAGACGAGGATCCAGCACGGCAAGCGGCAGTCTGTGGACCCGAGCCTATTATACCCATCCCCTTCAACCAAATACGCAGGTGGCTACAAGAGTTCACCAACACACAAGCGGAGTATTGGTGGACCTCGACACCAGGTTGCAGGCAGTCTAAGGAAGCTATGCCATCCTTGGATAGCAGGCTGACCAGGCGTTTATTACGCCTGGACAGGAATGGCCTGCGCCTGGTGACGGGGACGATCACGGGACACTGCTCGCTAAACAAACACTTCCACACAATAGGCATAACGGACAGTCCTCTGTGCAGGGCTTGCATGGAGGCTGAGGAGACCGTCGCGCACGTGCTCTTTGAATGCATAGGCGTCAGCCAGATCAGAACAGAAACCCTCGGGTCACCCAGATCTTACACAGATGTTCTAGATAGACCAGGGGTTTTAATTAACTTCTGGAGGGAGGTGGGCTGGTTGGAATAACCCCCCAAACGGCCGCCATGGCCCACGCACAATGGTCCACTTGACGGACTAAGTGCGGAAACCAAACCCCATAACATAGAACATAGATAGAAGGGGGTGACTACCGAGATCAGGACTAATAGAGAAGTATGGAAAAAAGGGACATGTTGGGCCGACTCCGAATAAAATTGGGATAAGGGCAGGAGAATGATGATAAAGTGTTGACTCACAGGCCTTATCTGTCTGATTAGTTTGCTGATCGTGTTTTAAATTGTTACTCCGCTGTATATTTATTGACGACTTACGCATTCCTAAAGGACCTCTTGCTTGTTTTGTGGACTTGATATTTATTTGTTACGTAGTACTATGGAACATTTGTGTGTGACCTGTGCTCGGTCTTTGCCTCGACAGCGAGTGCGACATGACGTCTCAAGAACGATATTAGAAGCAAGATCGCGGTTTGCTGAATAAAACTTCCCCGAAATAGGCAGACGCGTCACCCGACTGGTCAGAGGATCCTCCTTTTTGTATAGAGGATGAGTGAACTTTACACCGTTACTCATGCCTCTAAAAATACAAAACACCTTTTTCACTTGAATTTTAATAACTTTTGACCTGCACTCAATTTTAATAAAAACTTGGATTATTAATCATAAAAAAGCCTAACTGAACATGTTTATATTAGTCGCAACTTGTTACAAGGGTTGGGACGCAACCCATATAATAACGCCCATTCTCCGAAAACTAAAACCCGACTACTGAAAAATCACGCTCTAAAAAGTATAAAACAAGAAAATATTTATATTTCGGACAGTACAGTTTTGTAGCCGACAGGCATGCGACTATGGCTTTACTTTGACAATTTTTGTACCTATGTCTTGATTTCTGTCCGAAATATTTTCTTGTTTCATACTTTTTAGAACGTAATTTTTCAGTAGTTGGGTTTTAGTTTTTAAACTTACTTTTTATTTTATTTATTTTGGGGTTATAATTTCGTAAAAAAGTATTTGCAGAGCCGCTTTAATTTTTTTTGGATAGGTTTAATTGTTTTATAGGTACTTACTTAATTTTACAGCCGCGCCGTACGTAGCACAGTCTCACTTTTGCATGTTTTTAACAATTTAAACATATTTATTTACTTTGACAATATAATATATATACATATTTGTAATGTACTCGTCAAGCCTTTTCATTTGATACCAAACTAGGTATGATTAATTTTTTTTTCTTTCGTCACTTGTCCTGTAGAGGGCGCCATATTGAATTTAATGTAACGTCACATAGCCTATAACCAGCGGACAATCAGGACGCATCCAACGATACCTCATTTGTCAAATTATGATCAGTGGTTTAGAAGTTATGAAGTTACAGATGAACATACATACATACCGGTCAAAATCATAACCCTCCTTTTGGCTTCGCCGAAGTCGGGTAAAAAGGGCCCGCTGGATAGAAAAAAACTTACGAATGTAATTTCTACTGTACTATCCAAGACTGTTGGAAATAAAAGAATAATTTGAAAAGTACATTGGAATTGCAAAAAAGTAAGAACATTTGAATTTCACGAGCTACCTTGGCGCATCTCCCATAACTAGCCTAGTCTTATTTCCCAAAAAATATTTGTCTGTGCTTTCATCTAGCTTGTTGGTTTTCACTTTTAAATCGCGCAGCTAGCGCGATTGCAGCTTTAGGTCTGTGGGTTTGCAAATTGCTTTGCAAATTGCAAAGTTCATTCGTGCTTCTGTGTGTCCAACTCTTTAGCGATGTGTGCACATGTACACTAATCTCACACACATAGCCCAAATATTCAAGTCATCCCTCAAAAGAAAACAATGTTAGCACAAACCGATTTGTGGTCTGAATAAGTCTAGCAGAAAAGTGCTCGCACATATCGCCACTGCTAGTTTGCCAATGAATGAAAAATGAATGCCAATAATGATAATTACCCTCCGTCGCTCCTCATGGCTCCGCCTCCACTGCCGCGGTCGCTGCCACCACCGCTGCTGCCGTAGCTGCGGCGGTCGCCGCCACGGTCTCCGCCGCGCTCGCCGCGCCCGCCACCGCCGCCCCAGCCGCCGCCGCCCCCGCCCCGGCCGCCGCCGCCGCGCCCGCCTCGCCCCGGCGGGCCCCCGCCGCCCCCACGCCCGTTACCGCCTGAGGGTGGCCCACCGGCTCCGCCTCCGGCACCTTCAGGTTTCTCCTCGTTACATCTATTGCACGCTTTTCTCCACGAAAAGTTTGTGTTTCCGCAACTCGGGTTAGGACATCTCCAATCCCCAGCTCGATTGCCAGATGGCGGGCCGCCGCCGCCACCGCCACCACCGCCGCCGCCGCCGCCACCGAGTGCGCCGCCGCCCCCGCGCGGGCCGCCGCCGCCGCTGCCGCCACCCCCGCGCGGCCCTCCGCCGCCGCCTCCCCCGCGACCTCCGCGGAAGCCTCCGCCACCGCCTCCTTTATTTCCGCCCCAAGTGTTTTGTCGTTGAGCGAGAGACACTTTAATAGTGGCTCCATTGAAATCTTTTCCGTCGAACCACTGAATAGCAGAGGATGCGGCGTTAGAGTCTTCATAAGTCACGGTAGCTTCTCCTTTTGGCTGCCCAGATACTTTATCCTTATACATCCATACTTTTGGTCTTTGAGTCTTCTTGTCGGTCTGTAGCAAAATAATCAATATTATAAGAAACTGAAGAAGAAAAGTAACTACTTCATATGAAAAGGTTTCGTTTTAACTACACATCAAATTCCTAGTATTTTTATTTAGCGGTTTGGGTTGTGCGAAAGTCTTTCCTTTTGACTTTATGACATCTATCTATATACCTTGTATGTATTTATATAAAAAGAGAAACATATTGAATTACTGACTGACATAATCAACGCACAACCCAGGGAGCAACTACTGGGACTAAGAACGTGAAATTGTGTACAAGGCTTCCTTTTTAGGGTTCCGTACCTCAAAAGGTAAAAAAGGAACCCTTATAAGATCACTCTTTTATCCGTCTGTCTGTTTGTGTGTCACCACAGATTTTCTCAGGAACGGGTACACCTAGCAAGTTGAAATTTATACCAGATACCAGTGGCGTGCCTAGGGGTCAAACTTAGGGCAAGCCGACAGATTTTTTACTATAAAAAAAACAACTAAGTGAGGGATTGACTGATTATCATGTACAACATTATTATAATATAATTTTGGTTAGAAAAATGCGAAGAGTTCTACATAATATTATTTCAAGCATTCGTACGTAATTGTCATAAGCGCCATCTATATTATTGAATGCGCGTAATTACACCGTTTAGCCGAACCTTTTCACCGCAATATTCGCTTGTCACATGCATAATTTAATTTCAATCAAAGGCACTAGATGGCTCCCAAAATACCGATTTGTCGAATTAGTTGATTGAAAATGTTAAATATGAGATATTACCTAAGTTTTTAATAATCTAATACAATGACAATAGTCAACACTCTCAATCTTTATTTCAAAACACCTATGAAGAATCTCTTCGATACGAACATTATTGTGTTTTGTGATCTCAATGAGATGTACGTTTATCAGTGGTTTACCAAAACTACAAATGCCATACAAACAACACTATTCATGTGCTTTCATGAGTTTCAAGGCACCAGCTACCTACCTAAGTTGGTGTAATAAACAATCGAATGCCTATTTTATTTTAATCTGTGAAGTAACGAGATTGTAATATTTTGTCTGTAAAACTCAAAGTAGGTATTTATATTTACCTTTCCGAGTAAGGATTGCACACACTTTAGTACTTTACAATGCGTTTCCGAATTCATTTTAATGATAAGAAACTTTTTAATCACTTCAAAAACTAATCACAACACTTAAATTCAGAGAAAAAAAAAAAAAAACTAAGCGAAAAAGTGCCGGGTCGCCGCTCAAAACAAAAACAAAAATTGAACTTGTATCGTTCTTTAGAAATTCACGCACTGCGCAAAGACTTGCGCAGCGCCTCGCGACGACAACGCTCCTACTATTCATAAATCAAACACACGATTCGTTCCATTCATAAAAAATCAAAAGCCTGGCTTAAAAATTAGAACAATTTGCGAAATAAGTACATACAAATGGTATCAACAAAGTTCACAATTTCTATGCGAAAGTTGAGAGGTCCAGAAGCCCGGTTTAAGCCAATTGGTGCGAGCGAGAAAGCTATGCAATGTACCACAGAATTTACGCCTTCATTCATCGATGTGATCTTGCGTCCTGCTTATCGCTGTAGTGTTAGAGTGAGATCGCAACTGCGGCATACGAGAAAGTTTGGCAACAGTGCGTTATGCAAAACGGCGCGGAATTTAAATATTATTCTTTGAGTACGTAAACCTGGCATCGTAGCTAGCGCGCGGCTGATACAGTGAGTGCAGCGCCGCTGTTATTATTCTTATCAATTCTTGCGACATGAATATTGAATGATTGACTTGGTTGGTTTTACAAGTTTACAGGTAAAGTTTTTTTTTTTTTTTTTTTGTGGGCTCGCGTTTTTAGGCAAGCCGGGCTTTTTGGCTTATATGAAAGGAACGCCACTGCCAGATACTGAGGTCTATAGTCCCTATTAGGTGTATAAAAATCAAGGTCCTGAGTGAACACGATAAAAAGATATGGGTAAATTTTGATTTTCGCGAAAACTTGTAAGTACCAACCTTAATTTTCAACATTTTTTATTTTTCGGAATTTTCCCTTTACTTGTGCAGTAAGACCTTACTTTTAACCACAATTGACAATTCTAGGTCAACCGGAAGTACCCTATAATTTTTGGGTCGAAAACCTATATATGGTATTTCCCGTTGACGTAGAATCACAAAATTTGGCAAAAAGCAAGGTCCTTACAGCACAAATAAAGGAAAAATTCCAATAAATAAAAAAAGTTGAAAATTAAAGGGTGTCCCCATCCCCATACATACATAGTTGACGCCAATTAAGATAGTCCTCTCGAGTTGTATGGGCGCTCATACAATTTAGAGGACTAGTTTCTGGGCACACAACTATTTAGGTACCTATACGAATGAAGCTCCTTAGTCCTTACGGAACCCTCGATGCGCGAGTCCGACTCGCTCTTGACCGGTTTTTTTAATATAATGTATTACTTTTTCAACTCTGAAGCGGAGATTAGATTCTATTGGTTAATATTGGCACATCTCCGCTCCTCTCCGCTCCAGTGGACAGGAAGCCTAAAGGTTGAATTTTCAAAAACCTCTTCTTAGTGCTACCCTACATTATTAAAGGAAGCTGTGTGCAAAATTTTAAGTTCCTAGTCCCAGTAGTTTTGGCTCTGCATTGATATGTCAGTCAGTGAGTCAGTTTCTCCTTTTATATATGACTAGCTTTTACCCGCGGCTTCGCCCGCGTGGATGTCGCAAAATATCCCACGGGAACGTTCTACCGGGAATCCTAATAGCCAAGGAAAAGGTCATTGACTAACTTTCAGCGGACGCAGTGGTAGCCTACTGCGCCGGGTTGCCGTCAACCATAATTATTTTGTTACGCGTAATTTTGAAACTGAGATATCTCTTAAACTATTCATTTAAATGATATGATGTAAAGGCATATTTTAATCGAAATTTAACGCCCAATTTAAATAACATATTTTATTGGATAAGGATTAATATGATACCGGTCAAAATAGCTCCGGAAATAACAACGAAAATTTTATAAAATTTTGAAAGATAAAAATGGTTACTGTGGGTCATCCTTAGAAGATAGACATATGCCATCGCGGACTTTTTTGTTGAATTTGTTAAGATATACAATACTCTAGAACATAAATTTGATTTATCTCTAACGGCTTACGCGGCGCACGCCAGTAAAGCTCCCAGTCGGCATGATTTTTTCCGACATCTTCAACAATAATCGTCATATTTCAGCCAATTTTCTCAAAACCTTAATGAATTATACACTAAAACCTTCCGCATGAATCACTCCGTCCAATGGTGAAAACCGTTTGAAAATCCGTTCGGTAGTTTTTGAGTTTATCGCGTTCAGACAGACAGACAGACGCGGCGGGGGACTTTGTTTTATAATATGTAAGGATAAGGATTAACGCAGTATGTAGTGCATACCAAATAATGGCTTTAAAAAAATATATAAAGTGTTAAATAAAATATACCTTAATAATACCGATAGATCCAAAGTGTTGACATAACTCATCTTCTGTAGTACTTGTATTCATGCCTTGGATAAATATGGTGTCTTCTTGCGTTACCATATCACCCCCACCCCCACTCCCACCCCGGTCTCCGCCGAATCCGCCGCCGCCACCTGTAGATGAACTTGTATTTAGTTACTGCTATCACAAAGTATATTACACACTGCTTGCGAACACCTATTTTTGTTTTACCCATCCAATATGGCTTGAAAGTCATTGAGATTTTTATTGAAAGTAACCCAGTGTTATTATAACACAATACCACAGCGTGAACTTTATTTTAGAAGTATATTTGATAATTACAATGCAGTTTTTTTTTTGTCCAATTTCACACGACATTACCAAAAGCAAAACACTCTCTCTGTAACTGTTGATACAACCAAAATTTTAACGTTTTCTCAAAATATATAAAAAAAAATATGGAATCACCTAAGATTATTGTATTTCCTTAGTTGCAAAATAATATAAGGTGTCTAGGTCCGAGAATGTCACAATAGCACAAACAGTACTCGCCATTAGTATGGCACATCGGTAACACGACAAAGACTGGTAGCGTTTTGTACAGCACTGGGTCTGTCGCATATTGCACTGTTACTGTCTATCCCTAGAGAAGTACGAATCCTTTATGTAAATAATTAATTGGAATAAAACTCATAGCAGAAATCGATGATTGTTTACTGCCCTACATATATTTAAATAAATGCAAATAAGCCTTAGTTGTGAAGTGTAGTAATAGAAGTGCGGCACACCTTGTCGCGTCAGCGATAGACGAAGATATTTTCTTGTTTCCGATGTACCATATTTTTGGTCAAGTACAGTACTATTGTTAAACCACTGCAGATTCTACTTTATGTAACAATTTCCAATAACACATTCAATTAAATTTCAATTAGGGCTGCCAAAACGATAAACATGTTTCTGGTATTACCATAAAACTTACACTAGTATTACGCAAAACTTATCATAATAACACCAGTTGTGTTTACATTACACAACTATCAATACACCTTTCATGGAAGACCATAGCCGGAATGTTGAAACCAAAACTCGTGTCGTATATGTATATGACAACGACGGACCTTCCCAACTACGTATAGGAATAATATCCGCCATAGCGTGCGTTGAACCACCTATTTTACACACCTTAACTGGGGGAAATTATCAGCAACCTCGCGTAGTCCACACACCACACCTCCATAGATTTTAATTTACTTATTTTATTTCTTTGAGTGTGATGGCAACAGGAAGCTTAAGCCACCATTAAAAATGTTTATCACAAATATTACAATGCATTTAACACCGCAAAATACTTGCATTGTTAACCCAAAAAATAATCCTGGCAGAGTATTTATAGATTGTTTGATGAAACTTTAGTGCTGCTTCAAGATACAAAACCCTTAACTGACATTAGTTCTTACAGGTACAGTCAGCCTCAAGAAAATGTATACATCGACACGGATTCATTTGATTGTCTACAATTTGTGTTCCATAATACTGTATCAAAGTGTAGCTACAATTAAGAACCCAATGTGTAATCTTTTGTGGTTACACATTGATACAATATCATAGACAATCAAATGAATTCTTGTTGATGTATAGATTTTTTTGAGGCAGACTGCATACGCTAATTCACCGAGGACCCAGTATGAAATACGCACGCAACCAGGTTTTTTTTACCAGTGAACCAATAGAATACCAGGTTTGGCAGCCCTTAGATAATTACAAATTAATAAAATGTTAACAGCACCGCTCGCTCATCGCGAGGAGCTTTACCTTTATTATAACCACCCCCCCTGCCGCCGCCACTAAAACAATAAGAACAGCGTTTAGTACACTGGGCAGGCTGGGGACACACTGTACGGCCGCGGAGATTGATTCACACCTAGGTACACTTTAAGTGACCTTATTCCATGTGTTGCATCCTTTTCTTTACCATAACGTTTAATACCTTGATACCTTGAAAATCTTAGAACATTGTTGGGTGATGTTAATATTACAATACAATATTTCTCGACATATATGCATGCTAGCAGTAACAATTTAAATATTTTCAAGAAGAAAGCTTGAAACATATTTTATAAAACAACCTTGAAACTATTTGCGCTCATTCATGTTGATACTTTTTAAATGCATTATTTTTCAAAATTGTTTTACGCCCACACCTTTACATGGAGAATGTAATTAAGACTTGGAACGACGGCTGGACAAATAGAAGAAGAGTCGCCACTCAGTCCCATTCTCTATGTAAGCATGTGTTAATATAATTATATAAAGAAAGCTAATATCCTTCTGATTTTCCGTTAGGAAGAGCTTCGTTAATTAACAACAAGTTCATCAACTCATATTCAACAGCTACATTGGATATGGGTTGATGAACTTGTTGTCAATTCATTACTTGAAATACATTTTTTGTGATGATGACCTGCATCAAGGTCATTTTTGGTGACATCCAATAATATTAGCCTTCATTACACAATTCATATAATTATGTACACTTAATTTAATTAGATGTATGTCTCTTTGGGATGGCAAAGTCCCATTAACTTAATTTTAAAATATTAATAGACAGCATTGATGATATTGTTCAACATAAAATGGTGTTTGATGATATACCGGGTGCGGCGATTGAACTGTCCGTATGTGAAAATGAATTATTTCTGTTAATTTTCAATATTTATTTATACACTTTTGCCATGTGAAAATAGAAAGTTCAAAGTTTTATTATGACTTATTCCGAAGGAATAAAACCGCCTTTAGCCTTTACTACAAGCTGAAGTCTCTTTCTGAAAGAAGCGCAGGCTGCTCGAACGACGTCGTCGCTCAAACAATTCCATTCTCGCGTAAGAGTAACTTTGAGCGCTTCCACCGAAGTGTGTTTTTTAGCACAGGCCCTGGCCTGTAAAACACCCCAAATACAAAAGTCCAGCGGATTCAAGTCGAGCGATGACGACGGCCACATATCTCGGTCGATCAGCAGTCGACCATTTGCTTACAATCAATTTTGCGTTCCAATTGCTCTGTGCGATGGTGCCGAGTCTTAATGAAAAGTCCAACGCTCAGAACCGAATGTGTTGCGTGCCCACGGTATCAGCCCTGGTCGCAAGACTTGGTCTCGATAGATTTGTTGGTTTGTTTTGCCTTGGTTGCGACCCATTGGAAGTAAAACGAGCGGAGAACGGCCTTTTTCAGACACCACCGCCCAGACCATGATTTGGTCGGCTCCTTGGCGTCGACTGACTTGCAATTCGTCTAAATGGTCGCTGACATGTCCCTTCAACCAAACACTGTCATTTTGTTTGTTTAAAAACTGTTCAACGTAAAAAGTTTTCTCATCTGAAAACACCTAATTAGGAAGTCCGCCAGAGACGAGCAAGCGAATCAGTTCTTTCGTTCGATCCAACCGTTTGCTACGCTGTAAAGCAGCGAGTTCTAAATTCGAATGTGTTTCTTTTACAACAGAATCACTTCAAATGATGATAGAGAACATGTCAAAGACCAACATTTGAAATTTTGGTGGCGTTCGATTCACTGGTTCGGTTTTAAAACAGTTAGATAGAGACGGACAGTTCAATCGCCGCACCCGGTATATAGCTCAATCCAACAAAATACTGATAAAAGTGTGTACATAATTATTATTAATGCTAATTCAATACCAATTTTAGATGACACAAAATCAGTACAGCAGCACAATGAAAATCATATTATTATTTTCTTTGGAGAAATAATATTATAAATAATAAGTGGAAAAAGATTTTAATGTAATATATTTTAGCTGTTAATAGTGATACATAATTTGTTTTCATTTCGAAATGATCCCTGACGGTTTTGAAATAATGTTAGAATAAAAATACTCAAACAGCAAGATATGCAATGGAAATGAGTAATTATTATTAAAGGATTTAAATAGCTAAGTTTATATTGATAAAATAGAGACCAGCCAGACATATTAAACAACCTGTTTTCCTTACTTGACTAATTAATAAGCATCTGAATAAACACATTCCTCATAATTTTCTTCAAATAAATATGTTACTGAATAAGCACATAATAATACATGATTACATCTTATGATTTAAGTGTATGAACAGGTAGAACTCAAGCTAATGTGCGCATTTATAATTTCTAAAGTGTAGTTATCGTGGACGTCTACGTCCAGAAAATGTATGGAAATACGGGCACGTTTTATCCATGGCATAACAAAACAAGGTATGGCATTCCGGGACTGACACATGCCTACGTCACTATCCAGTTGCCACTCTATTGCAACAAAACACGAATTAAGGAAAGATTTTAAGTCGTCATTCTGTTAAAAAATATATACAAAGCATTTAAACTGTCGTTTCGTTTGTTTAATCAAACGAAACAAATCAATTTAAACATATACCAACGTTATTGTTAATGAAAACCTCATTGTTGTATAGGATTCGCACAGGTAATAAAGGCGGTTGGAAAGTTATTATTACTCAATACTGGTAACACAGATGTGATGACGTAGGTAAGTGTCACCCACGTGACCACTGTGTCTCGGAATACCATACCTTGTTTTCTTATACCATGGTTATAACGTTATCGCGGACGGAAAAAAAGCGTATAGGTGGTCTCGTTATCGTGATGCCGCGGACGTCCACGATAATATCGTCATGTTAGAAATAACAGAACACTGGTCGCTGGTCTGCCAAAATTACTGTATTGTACGTAATTAATAAACCTGCGCTAGCTCCTAAACTATATATTTCAATAACGTAGTGTCAAGGAAAAAACGATCTGCACTAATAAGATTTACCTAACGTTATATGTAGAGTTTTTATTTGATAAAGATTATGAGTTAAGAGGGTGCATCCTAAAAGTTGGCAACGTCGTTAATAGCTGTCAAATATTTACCTGTTTCGATGAATTTGGAAATAATACTGTATGGAAATAAGAAATGTGGCTAACTAACTATCTAGAATATTAATAATGAATTGCAATTATAACATTGGATTTGATGTTGTACCCGTTTTAGGTGAAAAAAAGGCATTTGAAAGTTTCCAATTAAGTACTTTTTTTACATCTAAAACTAAGTAGTCGGTGTTATGATATTAATTAGTGCATTTCATAATCAATATTCTAGTTCGCTAGTTAGCCACATTTTTTATTTACATACAGAAATATTATCAAATTAATCAAAACAGCGAAATATTTGACATCTATTTGCGACGTTGCCAACTTTCTGAATATAACCTCTTAAAAGGCCTTCGTAAGTAGGCACTTGTTTTAATATAATGTATTTTTTATTTTTTTTTATAATCTAACACGCTGTTGCAATTGGCTATTGTTTTTGTCTGTAAAATATGGCTCAATATCTACTTACCCTAATAAAATCAAAATTTTGCCTTCAGAATCCTAGGAGATAAGGGTCGACGGTCGAACGGTATTTTTTTGCCATTTATGAGCTGTTACCCGCGACTTCGTACGCGTGAGCTTTGAGAGAGAAGAGAGATAAGATTTTTTCGCATAATGCAGATTTCGCGATATACTTTGCTTGCGCGATGTAGGATTCTGTGACAGCGGTGTTTGTAAAGCCAGCCAAAGAAGACAGTTGTGTTTGTGAAGTTATATAGCCAGGGACTGAACAACACAAAAATCTCATCATTTTGCGGCCGTTATACTAGTTTTGGTAACTGCCTCGCCAGTCTGTTCCTCACTAACAGATCCCAGAGCTTCGGAAACGAACCTACCGATTTAAAAAAAAGTTATTTAAAGTATTATTTAAGATATTCATAACAACTTCAATTTCAAAGCAATATAATATTTTAGAACTTGAGATGTCCCCACATAGTGACGCTTTCTGTACCTGCCTTGCTTAACTGCTTTCTGCACAGGTCAAAAAAGGAAAAGTCTTCATGCACAGGCAGGAGTGCAAATCCCTTACTACTAGTTTTTCCTGTGTAATTAATTTGAAACAAAGCAATGTAATGTGGTTTGTATCCTGCTTATGCGTATTAAGTTTCATTAAAATCGGTTCAGTCATTTCGAAAAACAAGGGCTTGAAAGTTTGTATGAAATGCCGTACGACGTAAACGCTCATAACTGGTGTGTTATAAGTTAACTGTCAGTTATAAGTATAACTGACGCCCCTTTTGTCTACACAGGGTGAGTGTTATCGTTTGTTGCTTCAGTTATAATCCGTTGGCGCTCGTAGCTACATGTCTGAGCAGCTGTGGAATCATGGCATCGATGGATGATGCCGTGCCAATTATTGGTTTATCACTTGTAGCATCAATGTCTCGAAACTTCGCCAATAGTTTTGCTTATGCTGATTCGCGTTTGCCGCGGTCGTGGTACTCTTTCGATTTGACTTTCCATAAGCAAAGTTCGGAACTATAAATTTCTATAATTTCTTCTAACCATTCTCGTTGATTGTCACGTGGAAATTGCGCTGAATGCGAAAACGTGGAACCGTGGGGAATAAAAATAAAGTGTGCTTGCAGCTCCTGCAGTTTTCTGCTACAGACAATCAGTTTTAGTGTAGCGGCACACCAGGCGGAACGTTCGGCGCCGACACTTCAGCGACGGAATTATCGGTCGTAGTATTCGGTTGGCATGACACACCAAACGCGCCGAACGGTCGGCGGCGTTTACTTCAGCGCGTTACGAGACGTAACTTTCGGCTGATGTGTCATAGGTAACTTGAAAAACACTACGAGCGTATTCAACCGAACCTTCAGCGCCGAACGTTCGGCAGGTGTGGCGCGACCCTTAACTGTTCAGTTTTATCTTTAAGAGTATATAACACTGAAGAAGCCTGACGAACACTTCCCCTCTGTAAAAGAACAACAACAAAATGTTCTTGTACGTTCAAACTACTTTCAAATCGATTCTAACGCACATCGTAAATCGTTATAAGGGCGCGCGGAGCTGTGTGAATGCCTAGCTGAGCTGTTAAATTCTGTAAAAAGCGTTCATCATCATCATAATCATCATCAGCCTATTAATGTTCCCACTGCTGGGACACAGGCCTCCTCTCTGTGAGAGGGAGTGGGCCGTAATCCACCACGCGGACCCAGTGCGGGTTGGTGGATGTAACATGTCTTCGAATTTTTGGTTCTAAGACATGCCGGTTTCCTCACGATGTTTTCCTTCACCGTTTTGAGAACAGTGGTGATGAAATTATTTACACAAAGTAAAGCGCCTGCTTGGGTCCGAACCCACAACCCACAACTCGTAAGTCGGGGCCGTTACCACTGGCACGGTAGACGGTATAATAACTAAGCCATATCTTAGAAATAAATGCCTACAGCCGCGCGGTACGTAAACATGCGATAGGGCTGCCCGCCTCCAGTATTTTAATTACATTTGCCTACTTTGTGTTTCCATTTAGTTTTGTGATTGTAAATGTACTTTTTTTATATAAACAAATATTTTATTCTAGTATTTATTCTAGTATTATTCTTACACGCAGTACAATGAACAACTATTATTAATAATAAAATACCACGTCTTTACTTTGAATTATACAAACTAACAAAACAAAACACACATGCCCCGAAATTTTAACACAAGCGTACCTACCATATCACGATTCATGAACCGCCTATAACTACCTATTTCACTCGTGTCAATCACTTTACTCTATTCACATTATTTATTAATAATCCATTTTTCGGGAGATAAAAGGAAATACTTATCCATTAAAAAGACACACGAATGTACCTATCTACTAGTAAGTAAAATTATTTTATAGTCTTACCTTTCAGAGTTTCTAGGTAATTTAAAAAAACTTATATCTGGATGCGTTATTGACGAATTCATGCAACCAAAAACAGCACAATATATCCTACACCTATTCGTCATATTAAATATGTACTTGAACTTATTTTTGTGAAAAAATCGCGTGGTTATTGTTAAAAAAACGACACACCGTCCGTTCGTCACTGCGGCACAGTCGCGACTGTCTGCGTACCTCGCGCATACCTCGATCGAGGCGCGTAGGTATAGCTCGCGCTTCGTCCGTTTGTATGAAGTTGGAATACCGTCTACCGTGCCACTGGGCCACCACTGCTCTGCCTAGCTGTGCTGTTAAATTCTGTTTAAAGCGTTCAAATACGTCAAACTTACGTATAGAACTGAATAACCTTCCTTATAATAATTAGTCATGTGTTATTGAAATTAAAAATACTAACCTCATAATACAGTATGTTAACTAACAGAGGGCGTTCCCGTTAACCCGCTATAGTATAGCGTCCATACATGCTAGAAAAAATATTAAAATCGAAAAAAATATATATAATTATTTTCATTCGATCCAACCATGATTCAACAAAAAACATGGCATGAATCGAGTATTTTCCTCACATTGCTTCTGTGACCTCACCGAGTCTCGCTACATCTCGTTTTTATCTTCATAAAGATCAATATACTTTTCTTTTGCTTTACGAAAATATGTATACGCAAAATCAGCAAAATTTACATGCACTTGACATGCGATTGTGACCTTTACTAAAAATGATAACGAGACTACTGTAGGGTTGAGGTCTTGTTTGAAACGTAAATTGACATGTCGATAATTTCTTATTATGAATTACTTAGATTTTTTTTTTTTTTTATACGTCCATTGAAATGGTTTTCAGTTCTTTAGGCATTTATAAGGATCACCACGCACCCATATAACGATTTACGAAGTGCGTTAGAATCGATTTGTATGTGTAAGTAGTTTTTATCAGAACATTTTTGTTGTTGTTCTTTTCCAGAGGGGAAGTGGTCTTATAGCTTCTCAAGTATTATTGTATACTCTAAGCGCATAAGTGTTCGTGTACACGGCACCGCCGTCGCGCCACCACCGCGCTTCCGCCGCCACCGCGCCGCTAGTATTATTTAAGGGGGATGCGCCAAGATAGCCGTAAGAAAGGTAGCGACAAGGTAGCGGCGCGGCGGCGGTGCCGTGTACACAAGCACTAAGGCTTCTCCAGTGTTATTTACTCTGAAGGTTTTATCTAATGATGATTTGATTACTTATCAGTATCACATATTATCATATTACCATAAGTATGTCGCACTCCACGTACTTACGCGCGCTAACTACCTACCGGCCGCCGGGCCGCGCGGGACCCATTTCTCAGTGGGTTGCCGAAAGCCGCGTGGCGCGTGCATACGCATATAATTTCGGTCGACCTGACGTACTTAGTTTCAAATTCTATGATATGACTGGTTCTGATGTATTATGTGCAGGTGATGGATGTAGATCCAGCAAAAGAAGAGATAAATGTATTTTTGTTCAGTTTACCTGCTGATACAGAAATGTGAGTATCTAATTTGTTTTACTATCGTTTTTTAGGGTTCCATACTTCAAAGGAAAAAACGGAACCCTTATAGGATCCCTCGTGTGTCTGTCCGTCTGGCACAGCCAATTTGCTCTGACTCTAATGGACCGATTAAGTTGAAATTTGGTACACATGATATGTATTATAGTAGCGTAAATAAATGAATTTGGAATATATTGTAGAACATGTTTTTCAACTACAATGTTAAGTTTATTCTTGGGATAACTCCTTCATTGTGCGTAGTCCGACACGCACTTGGCCGGTTTTATTTAAATAGGTAAATTGTTTCATGTTCTGTATTTTATTGGTAGGTACGGAAATTTTACTTCTACCACGTAATCTATGCTTCTAAGCGTCTGAGATAAGAATAGAAAGGTCAATGACCTCCATTTGTCAACTTTCATTTAAAATTACGTACTTATAGCAAAAATTTTAGATGCTAAAACATTAAAAAGCATTTTATTTTATTTCATAAAGTGCACTACAAATACCTACTGACATCTTTATCGAAAGAGGCAGCCCTGGCAATTCACAAGCGGCGCGCAGCTACAAAGCAAAACTCACTATTACCGTGCTTAAGCTTGTAAGATTAGGTACATTTTCGTTCGCAGCTCTCATACCTATTATCACTGTAATTTAAAAAAATCCTTTGTAAAAACCAATTTATTTTTAAAAGAGTAACCGTGGAGTTTCTTGCCGGCTCTTCTCCATAGGAAACGACCATTTGGAACCGTGCATCTAGCTTCTGACGTTTCATAAGTGCCCTTGTTGGTTTATGTGAAATAAAATATTTTGAATTTGAATTTGCAGCGTCTTGTGACTTGAAAGTGTAGGCTATTATAACAGTAGGTATTGAAAATTTTGTATGGAGTGCGACATATGGTAATATGTGGTTCAACTATACAGTTCTCAGTAAAATTCTTTTCTACACATGTTACGATTTAACTGAACAGTTATAACTGCAAGTGTGTAGCCCGCTTTATAGGAGATACTTTGTATGTACTCTTCCTTTTGATTTGTGTAGATTTCTTGTGTCTAATCCATTTCAGCCCGGTTAAAAATAATTTATGGGTACATTTTGTTTTATCTAAATTATGCTGAGATTTTAGTAGAGTGCCTGGAGCGTTAAAAACATGAAAACCTTAGAGTTCTGTTACAGTGAATGAAATATAAAATTCAAAATGGAATATTTAGCATAAAGGAAAATTTATGTAAAAAAATATGAGCTTGAATTAAAACAAAAGAAGATTTTTGGAACAATGCATATTATGCTGTAGAATATTTTTGTATATCTAAATTAAGTTAACTTCTATTATATGACATAGTAATCCAGAAAAAGAAAATAATTAAGGAAAATTAAATAAAGAAGAAAATGATAAATAAAATATTTGTTCATTAATTAAACAATTTTCATTGTTGTAAAATAAAAACAAATGTCTTCTTCGACTTTCATTTATTTGAAAGATATTGGTAAACATTGCAACTTATAGTATAAAAAACAAAATCCCACCATGGTTTTAAAATTCATTGTAACAAAAATCTGAGGTCAAAACCCCCAGGCGCTCCATAATCATGCTGCACAACCCTTACCATGTTTTACAGCAATTTTGATTTCTTTTCTTGATATTATGATGTTTACTTGCATAAATGTTCAGATTAGAATCAGTAAAAAAATTATCTCATCCCTACATACATAAAAAAAAAAAACTTGTATACAAATAAGTATACAGTACAATCACTAATGTTGTAGACTACTCTGGACTTTTTACGTGGGAGGTTTATGTTATGAATGATTTAACCAGTATTCAACCTACATAAAATATAAAGCAATGACACTCACCCATAACCGCCATCTCTACTCCCCCCATCTCTATTGTAGCTTCGATCACCTCCTCCAAACCCTCCTCGGTCTCCATTGCCACTGCCACCAGAATATCCTTGTCTGTCACGATCTCGGTCTCCACCATAGGTAGAGCTACCACGATCACCACCTCCATAATAACTACTTCCACGATCGCTGCCGCTCACGTTGTAGCCACCACTGCTGCTGTTGCGATCATAGCCACCGCCACCACCACCACCACTGCCGCCATAGTTGGAGTCAAAGCTTTGACCATAACTGTTTCCTTGTTGGCCAGTTCCATATGAGTTACCACCTGAAAACAAAATATACAAGTTTCACATTAATTATCAATAATTTATAACAGCCACAGTGCATTCTGCCTCTTATGCAAAAATGCTTGGTACACATTTTTTTTAAATCGGGGACCGGCAGTAAGCAGATACACAAATTGAGGCGTGAAGAGGATCCTAAAATATTATCTACAGCAATGTTACATAGTATCCGTTCCCTGCCTCATGAGGCTTCAGCGTTGGGATTTACGAGTTAAAAACAGATCAATGATCAAATTAACGTAGGGTTGAGATTTGGCGACCACTAAAAAAAATAAGAGAAAAAGTTAATACAAGATCTCACCGGAATTTTGTTGATTCCAATCTTGACTTTGGCCAGAAGCATAACTGCTTTGATAACCTTGTCCAGACCCAGAGTAATTGTTGTCACCAGAAGCCATAGCTGGTGGCGGCACAGAATATTGAGCTGAGTATCCGCCGCTGTAATCACCCGCTGACAAAATAAATTCACAAAATAAGCTGTAGCTTCAGAAAATGATAACAGGAGCAGCAATATGATAAAAATAGCTACTTACGGTCACCCATTTCGAACAAGCAGAAATTTAATAGAACACAATAATCAAAAAATTCTAGTCAAGAAAGTATAGATTATGAAGAAAAGACAAACCACGCCACGCTACAATGGCGCCCACCTTTTTTTTTTTTCTAACGTTTTCTCTAAAAACAACCACAAATTCTTCCGATCCCATCTATAATTTTCTTTACTGGCAACAAGAGATAAGCTGGGAACAAATTATCAGACGTGTGGGTCCGCGGGCGATTCCGTATGCCGCGACTATAAGTCGCGGCTTTTTTTAATCTGGTAGGCTGGGAACAAATTATCGGACGCGTCCGTAAGTCGCGACTGACAGTTCCCTACGATCACGTCAATTCACGTCCGCGATTTACTACCGATACTTTGCACAGTGTAGTACTAAACGTTATTTATGTATTATCTTAATACAGCCGTAAGCCTCGACTTATTTGCATATGTATATTAGACAGTGTGTTTCCCCTAAAAGCATCGGAGTTCTTCCGTGGCAAATCTTAGGATATTATTATTTATTTAAACTTATAAGCAAGCATTACTCCAAGTACTCTGTGCATTACTCTACCTAAGGTACAATAATAATTGTCACCAATTATCCTGCTTTAACTTAATAATTATGATGTTTACAAGATTTTTTCTTTAATGTTGTTTTCTGTTGTAATGATGTTTAGTGCGAATTTTGAATCCGCGCGTCACTCATTCTACCACTCACGTTGCTCGGTTTGGCCACCAAGTAAGTAAATTCACCGAGATATCTCTGGTAGTCTCAATCAATCAATAAATCTTTATTTTATTCATGAACATAGGTATTACAATAATTAAAATAAATTTAAGTGGGTGATAGACATGCGTACTTTAAGACCGCGATCGCCAACTTACTCGGCTCGCCGTCGGTGACACACGTGATGGGTGACACACGTGATGCTTTCTCACACTGTATCGCGATGTTTTCGACTTTACTGAATCAAACTAAACTTAAATTACACAAATGACGAAACAAAATGCTGGCTCGTGACTTGCGGTGATGACAGACGTACGAAACTACAAACCAAGGCGGGCTCTACGAGCAAAATTTCAAACCTGTTGGATCGCCTTACTCGGCGGTTTTAAAATGCGCGTACTTAGGGTGACACAGGGGTGAGTAAGGTCGCCAAGCCACAAAACCGCGTACTTGCTCGCACGTCTAGCACCATGATAGACATTCGTACTTAAAGACCGCGAATTTTAAGCTCGCCAACTTACTCGGCTCGCTGTCGGTGACACACGTGAAGCTTTCTCAAACAAACATAACACAAATGTCGAAACAAAATGGCTGATGATACACGTCCGAAACTACGAACCTGTTGGATCGCCGACGAACTTACTCTCTGGTTTAAAGAACGCGTACTTAGTATGACACTCGGGTGAGTAATGTCGCCGAGCCATAAGTACGCCTACTTGCTCGCATGTCTATCACCCCTAATACCGCATTTACACATGCGTGTTCATGATTTGCGTCGCCATTCGACCAATTGTTTGGCGACATATTCATGTGGCTTTAGGCTACACGAGTGACCGTTTACACATTCGCGTCTATTCATTTCTACTTCAGGTTCACGAAATGGACGACGTCATTCTAGCGGCTTATAATTATTTGGAGATGCTACAAAAAATAATTAAAAGAAAACGTCACCACAGACGATGATGGTCCTCTCCTGCATTAGATTTTATTGTTTAATAATAATAATAAATAATAATAATAATAAAATTGTTTATTTATCCAAAAAATTATACACACAGACACAGTTCAAGGAAAGTGGCAGAAATACAATGAACATAATAATATAGCTTTGAGCACAAAAGATTTAGGTCTACAAAAAATATTCAGTGTATACAAAATAATAATGAACCCTGTCTCTTAAACTAGGAGGCCTGTATCTTAAGAAACAGTGATCGGCCAAAATTGGTATTTAATAAAACAGAGCTTTACACGAGTTGTTGATCTACCACTAAATGCTTAGGTATAATATATTAGTTTTATCAAAAAAATGGGTGAGTGTTGTGTGTGTATATGAATGTGTATATGAATGTGTATGTGTGGGAAGGGAGAAGGAATGTGTGTCGATGTATGTATATGTGTGTATTTGTGGTGTTTGTTTTTGAAGAGGTAGGTATTATTTTAAGCGATGTTTGATAGTAAAGACTCTGTTTTGATATAGTCCTGCTGTATGAGCCAGTCTGAAGTTTTTGATTTGACATTAAATTTATTCAGGTCAATTATGTCTAGTGCTTTCTGAACTTTCTTGAAGACTTGATGGCTTAAGACATAGTATTGCCGTCTTGCAAATGAGGTTTGTTGTTGTTATCAGCTTCTTGCGTCGATGTATGAAAAGTAGCCATCATAGAATACTTCATTAGTCTTAGGTCATTCACTGGTGAGCCATTACTTCAGATATACTATACTAGTAAAAGCATTGTATACTTTCTCTTTATTTTTATGATGAGCATGCTTTGGGTTCCTAATGACTGACTGACTTTGGTAAAGATCCAAAAATATCATAACTTTATTATTCGTTCAGTCCATTTTGACGTTGTTTGCGTTTGTTTGGAGAGCGACTGAGCGAATGTGTAGTGTAAACACTAGTTTTTCTCGTCACTCGTTTCCCTTTGACTGGTGTCAAAAAGACCGCTCCCGACGCTATTACGTCACGCACGAGTGCCGTGGCGAAACACGAGCGAATGACGAACCACCGCTACACCGTTTACATAATCGTGTTCATGCCTCGACTCCCCGTTCGCTTAGTCACTCGCACGAATGTGTAAATGCGGCTCGGGATAGTACTCTTTATTTATAATGTGGTGAAAAACTGCCTTTTTATCCCACCAGGTGACAAGACAAAATCCATACTAATTTACGATACAAAAGTAAACAAGTATCGAAAATAATTCAATACTCTAAAAATGACGCACTGTTCTGCTCCAGACTGCAAAAATCAAGGGAGACATATATTTCCAAAGGATCCAAAACGTAGAAAATCCTGGGAAAAAGCGTTGAGAACCAAAAACTTTAAAGCAAGCAAGCACTCTGTATTGTGTTTGCTGATTTTGTAGCTGATGATTATTTTGGCCAGAATAAACATACAGGTGATTGATTCATAATAAATCGTGGTTTATAGTAGATAGATTTGCATGGAAAATAATGATATTTATGTTATTTATTTCAGTGTATGAACCTAAGGCTAAATTCTTAAAGAATACTGCAGTGCCTTCATAATTTTCTTTTACTAAAACAAAATTAGAATCAACATCCGCTAAACAGCGTTTAGAACGCTTAGTAAAAAGGTCTTAGCGGAAATTAATGCTTGATGTATCTACAACCCTCACTACAAGCCTTCAAGAAAGCAATGAAACATGTTTATCCAATTTAGTGGTCAGACCCAATTACCAGGCATAACAGTATTAAAGGATAGAACTTTAGCCAGCTAACTTAGAGCATTTAAGGTTAAATGCTCTAAGTTAGCAAGTAAAAGAGTTCATATTGAATGGTTGATTGGTCTTACTAAAACCTATAAAATGCTCAAAAGTTAATTAGATAGACAATTATATTCCTATAGCTAGAAAAAAAATTTTTTAGTTCTGTTATGTGTTGTAATTTTAGAGAGAGTATAATGAAAAATAAAAGACAAAGAATATTCTACTGTGGTTTTATTAACAGAACATTTCCTAACTTTTTTCATTTGGGATTTTGGGTCTTGCATTGGCCCTGAATGTATGTGTTTGCACCTTCAACGAAATACCGTGCAGTCAACAAACACCTAGCTTCATACATATCCTTTTCTTTTGGCTGAGCATTGAATCTGTCTGAAAGAAATATAATTGCAATTTAGGTAATTTGGTAAGTCATGCAACATAGGAGCAGGTCCCTACTTTATTTAATATTAGTCCTAAGATCTAATTGTAAAGGTATCACTAATGAAACGTCACAAGAGATTTTATAAATGAACTCACCTTTCGAAGAACTACTGTATTTCTTGCCTATTGAGAGCAGGAATCGGCGAATCGGCATTGATGTTTTTGAAATAAGAAGTTGGTGGGCATCAATATTCTGGGTCACTGAGTAACGTGACCATTTATTTTTTTACTCAAAACGGGACATAGGTTTATTTATCTCAATTATAATAGGGCAGATTCATTAGGAAACTTATTTTTGAAAATACCAGCATACTCGTATGTTCTCATTTTCTCAATGAAAAAAAAAACTTTTTTAATAAAAAAAATCTTATCAATATGATGTACTTAATTAAAAATTAAGCAGGATAAATTTTCGGTCATTTTTACATTTGTCTGCAGAACAACTTTCTTTTAATACAGCTGGTGATGATTTTAAATAAGAATAAAGTTCTTGGCACGTTTTTTTAATATTCAACTTAGTAATCAACATCGCCAAGCCTGTAACTGGGTTTTTTCAGACGTCCACAATTTATTATTAAAGAAAGACTCTGAGAACGGGACAATTTTGCATCCCCAGGTGTTTTTCGGGGACACTGGGACGTAGAACCGAAAAAAGGGACGGTCCCGTTAAAAACGGGACGTATGGTCACGTTATCACTGAGGGATGTATTGGGCCCTGGATTGCAATTATAGTTTCGGTCGTATGCTTCTTATCTGAAAGTTAAAAACATACAGCTTATTAGATTCGAAATCAAATATCGATTATTTATCAATATAACATTAAAATTATTTATTGCTTACCTCTCAATCAAAACTGCTTTTTTCCCTGCTGTTGATGCATTTCTATTACGTAACTCCGCTTTTAATTGTGAAACAGTCCAAAAAGTATGTTTTTTTACAGACAAAATTATTCAAAAACAGCAATAACAAAGTCACGTCAACACAAACTCTACAAGGCAGAGTCGATGCTAGCGACATCTACGTAAACCTTTGAAGTTTCCTCCCCATTGTAGATTGTTGTCTGTGCTCTGGCCGCAGCTGTGGGTAGTTAAACGCTTGCTACACGGTTGCCAACCGCGTCCCGACAGAGGTGACCTTGGTGGTTTACAACCGTGGAGATGATGGTTTACGACCAAACGTTGAACAACTTTGCCGGTCGCCAACCAAGGTCACCTCTGTCGGGGACGCGGTTGGCAACCGTGTAGCAAGTGTTTTATTCCTGTATTTAAGTGTATTGTCTATGGTAGTTATCTAATCTGTGGCTGTGGCCTGTATTATCTATGGCTTGTGTGTCGAACTGTCAGATGTCAGATTGGGACGACTGCTTGTACTAATCTGTGTGCTTGTAGTTAAACTTTTACTGAAAATATTACAATATTGAAATCAATGCGAAATAGATTCAGTGATGATACAGTAACTCTAGATATATCAGCACTTATTTACCCAGTTTAATTGAAATATCATAACATCGATTGTGAGCGATTAGGTTTTACTAACATTTTAAAAAGTAGCCTGAAGTTATCCATTATCGTTGCTTTTCATTATTCTTTTGGCTGTTTTCGCGCTTCAACTTTCTCACTCAGGCACTGCGATTTCCTGTGAAAATGTCTGCGTATGTTGATATGAGTTTAGAGGATATAATTAAAACTAAAAGAGAAAACACCAGGTAATAAGTCTAGTATCTTTTTGTTGTCTCTCACAGGTCACTCTTACCATCCCACCGGATTATTATAATTTATGTAACTCTTTTGTTACAGAGCGAAAAGGAGTAAAGTTAAAGCACAGCCACTCAAACTATCACCTAAAAAGGCGCCAATAACCGATGCTAGAAATAAAATTATATCAAAAAAAAGAACTCAAATTACCGATGCTAGAGAAAAACTAGCACAACTGGCTAAACAGAAGGATGCAAGATTAAAATTAGAAAAGTTACGCCAAGAAAGAGTAAGTTCTTCTGATTAAAATACTACATTAACTAATCAGTCAGTAATTGTTAGACCCATGGTCTATCAATATTACGTTGGACACTGTGTACAGTTTGAATTTTGTATGCAAAACTTTATTTATTTATTCATTGGATTCAGAGATCCAGTTTATTAGTAACAATAATGTTGATATGAATTTGTTGAAATGATAAATTTATTTTGTATAATAGTAGATAAACATTTGCTTAAATGTTTAGGCGAAAGTCACTGGACCAGTTAGAAATACATTTACAAACAGAGGTAAATTTACAAGGGCGCCACCAGTCAAAGAAAGAGGTGAGTAAAATTTTGTTAAGTAGGTAACATAGTTTAGTCTAACACAGCGGTTCCTAAAGAATTAAGGATATGGAACACGCAACAAATCCCTTTCATTTTATAGAACCCTACATTCAATTATAATAAGTAATAAACTTGAAGTTTATACCATAAATTGTTGTAAAACTAATCCTCTACAAGATGTTTCACAACAATTGTCGCAACTTTCTTCTTGGAATTTTCACACAGTATTTGTAATAACCAAATATAGATAATCCCAATGAAAATTTACCAGTCGGTAAATTTGTAGTAGTGGTAGTTTTTTTGCAGAAAATGTCTTTTTGTCATGTTCAGCATAATTATCTATAATAGATATTTAAATTAACTGTTGATGGATTTGTTTGTTTAGTATTTATAGATTCTACAAGGCAAGTAGTTTCACAGCCTTTAACTATGTCTAAAATTGGCTTGAAACGTCAAATTAACACAGGAAGATTTGCTGAAGTCAGGTCAAATGAGAAGTCAAGATTTTTTGGTAATTCAATTAACTTTTTACTTAAAAGATTTTTCTCATAATTAATTGGAATGACACAATTGATACTTAAAGTTATATTATTAATAATAAATTATTATTATGCAGAATTTCAACATAAACATAAGCCCAAACTTAAACCAATACTTCGAACTGTTGAAAATGATTTAGAAATAATTGATGACCCTATGGGAGATGAATACAGCCCACCAAAGTCAGCGTCGTTAAATCGCAAAGCTAGCCTGCAGCTCAAGATCATAACTCACAATAATGAGGTTCGTGAGAACAGAGTCGCTACTATTCACAGGTAATAAATGGTTCTATCTGTCTCTATTCTTTTATACGGGGTACTTATACAGCATGTACAGTCCTACCAACTTATCTGTGAACTGAAAGAGGACGGCACCGTTGATTCAGTGTTGCTAATTAAGATAAGGTGCCCAAAATTGAGTAAGTTTTCAAGAAGGAAATTTCACATTAGACATAATCGTTTAATAAGAATTACAGTTTATACAAACTAAAAACAATGATACCTATATAAAAATAATAAAATAAATAAAAAGAATTTGATAATTTACAGTTACGTAGGTACGCTAACAGTTTAGTCTCTCAGCAATAAACAATGGCTTTATCTAAAAATTAATCCAATGAAGTGGAAATTCAGCAGATAAAATGTTCCACAGGGGGATACAACTTTCATTTAATGGGAAGTTAAGGAGGTACCTACCCTGCAAGAGGTACCTGGATGTCTAGCATTTAGGATCGGGCCATACCTGCCGAACGTTCCGCGGCGGAACGTTCGGTTGAATACGCTCCTAATGTTTTTCAAGTTACCTATGACACATCAGCCGAACGTTACGTCCATAGAAATATGACGCGACGGAGCGTTCCGCCGCGGAACGTTCGGCAGGTGTGGCCCGACCCTTAGGACCGTACCTAACCCCTAACACCAGATTTGACTAATTATAATTAGCAGTGGTACCTAGTGGTAGTGTAATGTAATAAAAAAAAACAAATTGCTTTACAATAATTTATTGAAAACCAGGTTTACAGTAATTGTGATCTTTAGATGAACCTGCATACACAACTTCATCCTGGTTGTGAGGCCATACTCCGCTTATTTCCGTACCACTATCATCATTATCACCATCGCTTTCGGTTTTAGTGTCACTTACCACTTCTATAATAAAAGGTTTATTTAAATACAAATCATGTTTCAAGTATTCTCCTTCTAACCTGCGAACGTGTTTACAATGCTGTGCCCACTCATGAACTGTAATAGCGTCAAAAGCTTCTCTAACTAGGCGGGGAATTTCAGCATTTTCAGCAAATCAGCCACTTTTCTTTTCATTGTGCTCCATACGAGTTCAATGTCATTGAGATCACAGTGATGTGGTAAATATAAGCATTTGTGTCTATTGTCTTCTAAATTTTTTCAATCTCATATACTGGTTCAGGCTTGTTTCTCTTAATAATTTCTAAAAGCTGAGGTTTAGTCAAATTCTGTCCGTAGTCAATTTTATTTTGGGTCAACTATAATTGCATATCTTTTTTAAGGAATTCGTATTTGGGACTATATTAACACAAATACGGTGATAAGGAGCATTATCCATCACTATTATGGATGGTTCTTGTAAATTAGGCACAAGCTTTTCAATAACCCACTTTTTAAAGTTGGTACTATTCATCTCGTCATGATAATGACCACTTTTTGTGTTTGATTTAAACACAAGTAGTGCATTTGTAACAAATCCAGTATCTCTTCCCGCATGAACAATAATATATCTTTGCCCCTTTCGATACAGGCTCCAATACTCCGTCTTCACCCTCTCCTTGCCAACATTTACCCGATATATGCGAAGAGTGAATATAGGTCTCATCTAAATAAATTATGGGCCGGGGCTGGGGAGATTTATTATTTTTATCCACTGCATGCAAGTACTTATCTCTCCAAGCTGATATTTCATTACGCTCCGAACCTTCCGATTGGATTGAGATTTTTTTAAACGAAATCCCACCTTGTGAAGCAGTTTTCGCAGACTCTCGCTGTCCTGTGTAATTTATATCTGTCTTTAAGACCTCTAGAACCTTTTTAACAGTAGGGACCTCTTTTTTAGCAAAATAAAATTCATGTACTTTCCTCCGTATAACTCCCATGTCAAAATCATCAACATGCCAAAATCCACTTTTACGTTTTCTCTCCTTGCCTGGTGTCCTAATTTTTGTACCAGTTTCATCTGCTGCGTGCCCTTCCTTAACTATTTTGAAATTAGTCCTTGACTCACACCTGAAATATAAGATAATAAAATAAATGTTAGTAGTTTGAAATCTGGCAGATTAGTTGGCTCACTCACTTAGCAGGCTACCTAATAGATGTACGTTACCGTTACGCTAACCTGCAGCAAGAATAGAAACGAATATTTCGTGGACTTAAATAAATAGTTAAGTAGGTATCGGGTAATTTATAACAAGAAAGTTGACAACACTAACCTGTCGCTGCCGAAATTCGTTTGTATATTTGATTATATGGAATAATCGGAGACCCCGCCCGAGCTTCTTCTTCAAAACGGGTTTTAACCTTTAGAATAATGTTTCGAGCATCACTTTTAATAGCTTTCGGCATATTTAACTTCATAAATTCAACAATATCACGACAAAACAACCAGAGAACCCGAATGTAGTAGACACTGACAATCGAATGACATTTCAACATGACGGCCTTAGTTCCAATTTTCGCCATTTCACAGATAAGTTGGTAGGAGTGTAAGGGTAAACACTGTTGTCACTCAAACTATGGGTAATTGACTTAAATATAAATAACCGAGTAGAAAAAAAAAAACCTTCTTTAATCAATATTAAAAAAGGTTTTTATCCGACACCGTCCGCTAATTCATTTATATGCGCCCGCTCGAGTGACGTAATATGATCGCTGCCCGTCCTGCCTACCTACACAAGACATGAATAAAAATACACAATACAACCTGTGATGCAACTTTTCCTGGCTTAAGACACGCAAAAATACCTAGGTAGGTACATTTTATTCGACAAAATAGGAAATGAAAAAAAAACCAAATCATTGGGTAGGAATTTTTGGCGTATTTAAAAAGTTAATCACAATTTTATGTACAGCTAATCTCTACACTTACATGTTTAGTTTTCCGTGTCCAAATAGCCACGGTGGAACTTTAGCGGTCTCCTCAACATTTATTCTGTTCAAATGCGATCCATTGACGGCCACGCATGCCTCCGCACGATTTCGTACGTTGTTTCGCACTCGAGAAAGCACAACAGTGTCATTTCTTATGTCTCTTAAAGGACTACGAATTTGCTTTTTGAGTTCCGACGTATAACAGAACTTTGTGGCATGCACCCGGCCACAGATAACCAAATATTGCTCTCCATGTACTTACGCGCGCTAACTACCTACCGGTCGCTCAGTGGGTTGACGACAGCTGCGAGGCGCGTACGTACGCATATAATTTCAGTCGAGTTGACGTACTTAGTTTCAAATTCTTATGATATGGCTGTTTCTGGTGTATTATGTGCAGGTGATGGATGTAGATCCAGCAAAAAAAGAGATAAAATGTATCTTTTTTCAGTTTACCTGCTGATAGAGAAATGTGAGTATCTAATTGGTTTTGTCATCGTATTTTTTTTAGGGTTCCATACCGCAAAAGGAAAAAACGGAGCCCTTATAGGATCATTGGTGTGTCTGTCTGTCTGTCCGTCTGTCACAGCCAATTTGCTATGAATCTAATGGACCAATTAAGTTGAAATTTGGTACACATATGTATTAAAGTAGCGTCAATAATTAATTAAAATTAATTTTGAATATGGGAGTCAGTTTTGGGAGGCAAATAGAAAAATAATAAACAAAGTTTTGCAAACTGTAGCGTGTGACATATCAGATGAAAAGGCTTGTTACGAGCTTCTTAAATATTTTAATATAATATTTTTTTAATCAATACTTTTAAGTGTATTCAAGAGTTTACCATTCCCCCCTCCCTTATCTTCCAAACTACTGAGCCAAAAATTTTGAAAAGTTACAGAGACTGGTTCTGTACTCATAGATTACAGAAAAACCTATAAGAAGTCATAACATGGTTAGTCTCTCAATATTGTGCGTACAAACTTAAATTTGCATTTGGAATATATTGGAGAACATGTTTTTAACTACAATTTTAAGTTTGTTCTTGGGATAGCTACGGAACCCTTCATTGTGCGTAGTCCGACACGCACTTGGCCGGTTTTATTTAAATGGGTAAATTGTTTAAACTCGCATGTTTCGTGTTTTGTACTTTATTGGTAGGTACGGAATTACTTCTACCACATAGTTTATGCTTCTAAGTTCTAATTTTACGTCTGAGATAAGAATAGAAAGGTTAAAGAAAATTACGTATAGCAAAAATTTTACATGCTAAAACATTAAAAAGCATTTTATTTTATTTCATAAAGTGTACTACAAATACCTACTGACATCTTTATCGAAAGAGGCAGCCCTGGCAATTCACAATAATAACGCGGCGGCGCGCAGCTACAAAGCAAAACTCACTTTACGCTTGGAAGGTTAGGTATATGGTATAAGAAGGTTTAGGCTATTATAGCAGCAGGTATTGAAAATTTTGTATGGAGTGCACTATCTGGTAATCTGTGACCCGGCGCTTCATACACTAAGTCAATTTACCCTCGTGAAATGAACGGCGCTACGACGCTGCGCGGGCGTACGTACGTTCGCTAGCGAAACAGATAGCTGACTGATTGGGGCACTGGGGGGGTCGCACGGTCGCCGGTCGGCTCGCGACCGGTCGGTCCACGTGACGCGTTCCCCGCGCCCCCCCGTGTTGAGACACAGCGTTGATAACCCTAGCGTATAGGGTGAAATACTCTTGTGATAAAATGTAGATTTTCTTTAAAAAAATAAAGTTGTAATTTTCCATTAAATTTACGTTCCATAAATGAAACCAAACCACTGGTTTCAAGGATATCGGTGTTTACCCTTTCACCCTGTAGTATCGAAACGAACTTCAGTACACCGAATACTTTCGACAACCGCATTAGCTAGATACGAATGCCTCCTCATTGTGATGATTATTTTTAGAACTAATGTAGCAGAAAAAGAGAAGAGTCCACCAAGACCACCATCAATTCTGAAAAAACGTCCTATGGCTGCCCTAAGAAGTGAAGCAAAAGCTCCAAAAATTGAAAAGCCACACTTGGAATACAGAATTATAGTGAGCAATTTAAGGAACACTGTTACTGGTGGGGATATTGAGGTTGGTATATTCAAATAGAATAATATTAGGTATTGCTCGCATTACATTTGGTGTATTTGTCAAAATATTCGCGTTACTTGAGTATTACAAAATATTCTGTAGACCTCCTGGTTCCGTAGTAAAACAAGAAGTCTTAGGCTAAGTTCACATGTAACGCGCGTCAACGCACGATCTAATTTAAAGAGAGTTCAGATAACGAGCGCTAACATGCGTTGCTAGAGTATACGTCAGTCTGGTTTCAAGGCGTGAACACGCGATCTCCTGCGTCTAGAAACTTTTTCTATGAGCGCTACGTAAACGCTCGCTGTATAATTTTTTCGCAATTTATTTACCAACATCTCAATAGAGGTTACGAAATCTCTCCCGTCATCATATATACTAGCTGGATCTCTTCTAAAAGAAAACTTCAGTAAGAGCATTCCAAGATTTGAATTCAAGCCCAATTCTATTGTCACAATTAAAAAAGCATTCAAGTCTTAAAGCCTTATGGGGTATTTCCGTTAAGGTTCAGGGAGATATCATCGACACAATTGTCCCTGTTAACAGGCATATTTAATCAATGTAAAGATAGCGGTGGTACGTTTCCTCATTTAATTAAACGTAGTAAAGTTAAGTAGTACCAATTTTCAAATCGGGTAGTAAGAGCGGTCCCTGTAATTATAGACCTATGTCTGTGCTACCAGCATTGAGTAAAATATATGAAAAAATCATGCTAGACCACGTTATGTTGACACATTTAAATTGAAATGGGATTTTACATAGTCACCAGTTAGATTTCACGAAAGGTAGATCGACGACTGACACTCATCAGTCACATTTTGGAACTCTGGGAGAAGTCCCCAGGATGCAATTGGTATTTTCTGTGACCTCTCAAAAGCGTTTGACTCCGTTGACCACAATACACTGATCTGTAAATTACATCACCACGGAATTCGTGGACAAGTTGCTGATCTTGTTCTTTCCTATCTATCAAACAGGCAGCAAAAAGTAAACATTAATAGAGCGACGTTGTCGGGGTCTCTAGTTAAAATGGGCTTGCCTCAAGGTTCAATTCTCGGCCCTTTCTTATTTCTAGTTTATATAAATGACCTTCCTCACATGATGGCTAACTTATCCGATATAATTCTATTTGCTGACGACACTTCTCTTATTTTTTAACTAGATAGAAAAGATACAGATGTCTTACATGTCAACGATAGTTTGGCTGTCCTTTGGAAATGGTTCGCAGCTAATAATCTTTTACTTAATGCGAACAAAACTAAATGTATTAGGTTCTCATTACGAAATGTGCCTCAAGTGGGTCCAAATCTGAAACTCAGTGGCAAAAAACTAGATGCAATAGGGGACTACTACTTTAGATTCCAAATTGCAATGGGGCGCCCACATTTGAACTCTTTGAGGTAGATTAAGTTCAGCTGTATATACAGTAAAAAAAATAAGGCAGTTGACTGATATAGCCACAGCTAGGTATAACCCAAGTAGCAAGATTTGGTCATGTGAATATCCTAGGAGTTTTTGTTTTTGTCCTATTGAAATCCTACAAACGTTTATAAAACTAATTATAGGATCGTACGTACTTGTAGCGCAAATCGTCTTGTAAGATGCTGTTGTAAGATCACTGCCTTAGTCAAAGCGTTTATTAGATTCCTATAAGACGTTTATTCTTATAAGTCGATTACAATAGGAACATTTTGCCACTTGGGAATACTTTGCTTATTTCCACAGTATGTTTTATGGCGTTCTGCTGTGGGGATGGGTAGCTGACGTAGATTCAATTTACATTTTACAAAAGACCAGTTACAATATAACAACGCTTGTAGAGCGCTGCAGATGGGGCTGCCGCGACACTGTAGTGCCTCGGGCATGTTTGCAGAAGCTAGCGTCGACTGCTTCTATGCGACGATGCGTAAGCGGTGCGCGTGTCTGGTGCACATGGTGCGCGGCAACCCCAACAGCGTGCTGATGATGATAGCGGACAGGCTCGACTGTCCATACATTAGACGCTGCAGTAACTTGCACATCACCTACAGTCGTCGAACACTAAATACAGTGTAGGAAGTGTTGAAAGTGCGGTGGTTTTAGTTTTTGTTTTGTATTGTATTTTAATGTTATTTTATAAATATTTGTATATGAGTCTTGTTACTTGAATAAATAAATAAATGAATAATAATAATTCTCATTTCATTAAGCACGTCTAACGGGCCTCTGCGAGTTGGCTTTGGCCCCTCGTACGCCTTCCAAACTCAAACTCAACTCAAACTCAAAGCATTTATTTCAATTAAACCATTTACAGGCACTTTTGAATTGTCAAAGAGTCCGTCAGTTAGTCAGAAAGTTGAAGCTAGTCGCCCATTCCAAAAAGTAGATCTCTGTGGAGAAGAACGGGCAAGAAACTCCCAGGACACTCTTTTAAATAAAGACATTACAAAATCCTGGGTACATTATTCTTGTTGCTTCTATATGTGAGAACAATGTGAAAAAAAGAAATAGAGACAATTCAAAGTATAAGATTTAAAATAAGCCTTGGCAGAAAAGAGATGACCAGTCTCAACCGACGGCGCCCGTTCACGAACATGACGCGTGGATCAGCACCATCCAGCTCAACCATTTTGTAGGGAACCGAATGATCCAACACACTCGCCACCATCGGCGAGACATTTAAGTAAGCATGACAAAGTCTCAACTGCCATGCTCTTTCAAGTCAACATAAAACGTAATATAATAGCAGAATAAACAGCCCCATGGTACTCACATTTACAAAAACTGAAAAAATGCTTCTAAATTATACAAAACTATAGTTTGCAATGTATTATACTATCAAAAAGAAAGATAATCATTATCAAATATTGGAATATTCAACAATAAAAAATTGGTTAGTAAAAAATAAAATAAACATGTTGTTCGTAATGTCAGAAAAATAATATAAATAAAAATAAAAAAATAAGAAAAGGGGTAGCAACTCTTCCAAATACAATAATTTCAACTAGTGAGCCCAAGTGGCTGTGGAGCAGGACCAGCATTAAGCCAAGCATTTTTATCTACGATATAATCATCTAACTTATAATATGCTTGTCTACATAGTGTGCGTTTAATGCATGTTTTAAATTTCTTCTCATTAAGTTGAAGAATATCGAGTGGTATTTTATTATAACATTTTACACAGTACCCCATAAAAGAAGTGTGTACTTTAGACAATCTAAAACGTGGTTGATCTAATTTGTTCCTATTTCTAGTGTTAAAATTATGCCTGTCACTTATTTTACGAAAAAGACGTAGATTTTTTCGAACACACATAATGTTTTCATATATATACTGACAAGGTACCGTCATGATGTTAATTTTCTTAAACAGTTCCCTTAGAGATTCGCGTCTGCGGAGGTTGTAGATGGCTCTGACAGCCCTCTTTTGCAGAATAAAGACAGACTCAATATCTGCAGCCCGTCCCCACAGCAAAATACCGTAAGACATGATGCTATGAAAGTAACTAAAATAGACCAGTCTCGCGGTATCCACGTCTGTTAGTTGGCGGATTTTCCAAACAGCGTAAGCGGCTGAACTTAGCCGCCCTGCAAGTGATGTTAAGTGAGGACCCCACTGTAGTTTTGAGTCAAGCGTGATCCCTAGGAAAACCGTCTTTTCGACGAATTCTAGTGTCTCCTTATTCAATACAACGTGACATTCACTACTTCTAACATTCGGTAACGCGAATCTTATGCATTTAGTTTTCTTCTCATTTAATACCAAATTATTTTCTGTAAACCAGTTATGGACCTTAAGCATAGCGTTATTTACGTCGTCAAGCTCCTGTGCATGTCTGTTAACTTTAAAAATAAGTGATGTGTCATCAGCAAATAACACAATTTGTGGTCGGTTTTGCAGTAAATGAGGTAAATCATTTATATATACTAAAAAGAGGAATGGACCCAATATCGAGCCCTGTGGTACACCCATTTTGACTTTTAAACCCAATGAATTTACACCGTTTATTTGAACTTGCTGCAGTCTATCATTCAAATATGATTTTATTAAGCTAAGCGCAAGTTTACCCAATCCGTAATGCTCAAGTTTTAAGAGCAGTGTTCGGCAAAGGTGCAAAGGTGCAAAGGTCCGGGACCCCAGGGTCCCGAGATATATAGACATAAAAAAATAATAATTATTCAGATTTGTTACAGTTGTAATATCAATCATGTTATTCGTTTAAAATAAGTTGTTTTTTTTATATTCTTTTTTTTTGTGAACTCTGTAAGCCTTAGTGGACTGTAGATTTTTTGACCATCTTCTATTTTGTTAAGTAGCTGGTACTTGTTGAAAGACCTACACTGGCCTCCCATACCTATTAACACTGTTATTTGAAAATATTGTATAAGCCAATTATTTTTAAATGAGCCGTGGAGATTCTTGCTGTCTGTTCTCCTTATGAACCGACCAATTGGAACCGTGCACCTAGCTTCTAACGTTTCTTATGTGCCCATGTACGTTTAAGTGAAATTTTTTTTTTTTGTATTCTTTGACGCGCGTTAACGTCCGCGCATGTGATCGGTTTTTAGGTAAATATCAGAATGTCTGCGCGATATGAAAACGCGCGGCAATTTTTTTTTCTGAACATAATCTTATAGTTTCTCCAAGTCCGTGTGTCTGTCCGAGGTTTAACTCACAGACTTTTGGTCTGGCTTAAAAGCTGTAATTTGTTTAAACTTCATACTTCACAATTACGATCGATCTTTATTATACCTACATCATAACGAAAACTGTGTGGTTTTTCGTATTTTTTGCAGCTTTTTCAGAGCATTATTTATGCCATTAACATAATTATTGTTTTAGGAATTATTTGGGGATGTGGGGGGCATGCTTGAATCACGATTGGTTCGCCCTGGCACTGCAGAAGTTATTTATAAAACTCAAGAAGATGCTCAGAAAGCAGTTGATTTATATCACAATAGACAGCTAGATAGTCAGCCTATGAATTGCCTTCTTGTTACTCCAAGGTCACCTTCTACGACAACCAGGTAGGTAATAATTAAATAATTATATATTTAATGTGTGTTCCGTTCTGGCGCGGCCAAGATGCCAAACAAGGTTATGGTTATGGCAGTAGATTGTAAGTATATGTACCTTTTGGTACTAGAAAGAGAAACAATAGTACCACATTATTTCAGGACTTATACACCATTTTCAGTAACCGGGCTACAGCGTATTCGTTCTAGCACGGCCACGCTTAGATTGGCACCATTTTCAGTAACCGGGCTACAGCGTATTCATTGGCGGATACAGGGGGGGGGGCATGGGACCTACCGAGGAATTCTATACTTTCGATTTAATTCAGGTGCACTTACTTTTACACAGCATAGGTAGGTATATCAGGAATCAGAAATAAATTCTTTACAACAGGTGTATCAGGGCCGTAGGCAGGGGGGCCAACCAACCTCGCCTAGGGTACCTCCGTACTCTAACACATATAATTGTTATCTATTTCGCAAAGGCGTACTTTATAATCTACAAAAGCAGTAAGAGTACGCTTTAATATTGGTATTTTTATCGACTATGACTTTGTTTTGATTGACTTCAGTATTCTCTGAGAGAGTCTAACCGTTTAACGTATTCCAGGCGGGGTGCTAAAATTTTCGAGCTCGCTTCGCTGGTTCTTACATTCATAATTCTCTTAATTTTCTCAATTTTCTGCATGAATTTGATAAGTGGATCAATTCGTATATTCCCGTTCGTTACTTATATTTCTGTATGAATGGTCAAAGATAAGTGTACTTTAAAATCTACAAAAGCAATAAGAGTACGATCGACTATGACTTTGTTTTGAATGACTTCCAGCAACTTCAGCATTGTCTGAGAGAGTCTAATCTATTCCAGGCGGGGTGCTGAAATTTTCGAGCTCGCTTCGCTCGCTCCTACATCCTACATTCTCTTAATTTTCTAAAGGGGTTAGAAGATTTTTGTATGGAGGGTGGCCCATGATGCCGCCATTTTGATTTTTTTTTAGAATCGCGGTGAAAATCGAAAGTTATATATTTAGATAGAGGACACTTATACAAACAAAAAATGTCATATGACATGATATCCTAAAGCGTCAGGTTTCGGAGTTATTCACCGAAATATAAGTCGAAAACTGAACCCTGAAACAAGGTTTTTTTTGTTTTTTTTCCCTTCAGGTAAGTATATTGACCTATGAAAACATAATTGCATCATGTTTAGGTAATATTTTAGTTAAGAGCGAAAAAGACAATAATATGTATACCCTCCGCCGAATGAGGACGTGTGTTATATGGTATATGTCTTATATGGTGCATGGCATGGGCGCGACACCCAAGAAAATCCTATTCAGCCTCCCGCTGCCTTCTTGGATGATATTATTTATACCGAAAATTATTAAAAAATCTTATTTTTTATCCACTAGGTGTAGTCAATTAATTAATGTGTAAATAACTTAATCAACATGAAGTAACTACAACATAAATAAATTAATTCATTATAATAATTGTTATTTTTATCTTTGAATATCTCAGAAACGTGACGCTTTATGATGTTATGTTATATGAACTTTTATGTTTGTATAAGTATCCCCTATCCAAATATATGACATTTATTGGACACCTCGATTTTGAAAAAAAAACAAAATGGTGGCTGATTTTAGGGCCAAAATCTTCAAACCCCTTTCTACATAATTCTGATAAGTCGATAAATTTACTTCTATTTCTGTATGAATGGTCAAAGATAAAGAAAACCTAACGTATTCGAAGCGGCATGTAAAAAATTTCAAGCGAGCGATATTTTCCTAAAGAGACCTTCCCTATTTTGATGATGATTGTAAAGTGGCGGGAAGAGAGAAACAGGATTTATTGAAATTGATAATATAATTAGATGATCTTCATCAATTTGAATTAGGTATTTAAAAAAAAAAAACAATAATTAGTATTTAATAAAGTACCTACTCTGTATTTACCGTCTCTGATATCTGAAATACCTACTTTATATCTTCTAAAAAAAAGTTGGCAGTCCCAACCCCCCCCCCCCCCCCCCTCGAAATGAAAAGCTACGGCCCGGAGGTGTAGGTATACAAAGATATAACAAGCATGCACATACTAAGTAACCCTCCTCGTAAATGAAGATAAAACTCTTGGGTTGAATTTAAAAAAATGCAGAAAACGTCCTATTTTTGTTTTTGTGATTTTAACCCTAGCTCCGAACCTTGTCAGAATGGCCCCCCCCCAAAATGAAATCCTGGATCCGCCCCTGAGCGTATTCGTTCTAGCACCGCCACGCTTAGATTGGCACCATTTTCAGTAACCGGGCTACAGCGTATTCGTTCTAGCACGGCCACGCTTAGATTGGCACCATTTTCAGTAACCGGGCTACAGCGTATTCGTTCTAGCATCGCCACGCTTATATTGGCACCATTTTCAGTAACCGGGCTATAGCGTATTCGTTCTAGCACGGCCACGCTTAGATTGGCACCATTTTCAGTAACCGGGCTATAGCGTATTCGTTCTAGCACGGCCACGCTTAGATTGGCACCATTTTCAGTAACCGGGCTACAGCGTATTCGTTCTAGCACCGCCACGCTTATATTGGCACCATTTTCAGTAACCGGGCTACAGCGTATTCGTTCTAGCACGGCCACGCTTAGATTGGCACCATTTTCAGTAACCGGGCTACAGCGTATTCGTTCTAGCACGGCCACGCTTAGATTGGCACCATTTTCAGTAACCGGGCTATAGCGTATTCGTTCTAGCACCGCCACGCTTAGATTGGCACCATTTTCAGTAACCGGGCTACAGCGTATTCGTTCTAGCACGGCCACGCTTAGATTGGCACCATTTTCAGTAACCGGGCTACAGCGTATTCGTTCTAGCACGGCCACGCTTAGATTGGCACCATTTTCAGTAACCGGGCTATAGCGTATTCGTTCTAGCACGGCCACGCTTAGATTGGCACCATTTTCAATAACCGGGCTACAGCGTATTCGTCCTAGCACGGCCACGCTTAGATCGGCTGAAATCCACAACTTTAATGGATTATTCGTGTCTGAGCTCAGACCTTGTTGGTCGGAGTGTCTGAGTTATATGTACGTATTATCACTACATAGTATAAAACAAAGTCGCTTTCCGGTGTCTGTCCCTATGTATGCTTAGATCTTCAAAACTACGCAACGGATTTTGATGCAGTTTTTTTTAATAGATAGAGTGATCCAAGAGGAAGGTTTATATGTATAATACATGCATAATAAGGTAGAGAAACACTGATAATTTTAGAGGTTTTTAATGTGATGTCGTAAATAAACACATTTTTTGCGCTTACATTGCAAACGCTGGCTGAACCCTACGAGATAGATCAAAATAATCTACTACGGTATTGTACACCTTAAAGTTCAACGAAAAAGTCCGCGATAGCATAATGTCTATCTTCTAAGGATGACCCACAGGAACCATTTATATTTTATATCTTTCAGAATTTGATAATAATTTCATTGTTCGGCATTATATTTATCCTTATCCAATAAAATATGTTATTTAAATTGGGCATTTAATTTCGATTAAAATATGCTGAGAGATGTCATTCAAATGAATACTTTAAAAGATATCGCAGATTCAAAATTACGCGTCACAAAATAATTATGGTTGACGACAGCGCGGGTGCAGCGGTAGGAGTCAATGTTCTTTTCCTGGGCTTTTAGGTATCTAATCCCTGTAGTACGTACCCGTGGGATATTTTCAGACATCCACGCGGGCGACCAGACAATAATTCCATTCCATTGCCTACTTACTAACTTACATTATTGTAAATTTTTACTATTGCTATTGAATTTTTGTCAGGAGTATTCTACCTGAAAAACTGAAGTGACTATTAAATAGATTTGAAAGGGCTTCTTTTAAATAAAAGTAGGTCTATTTTATAGAACATAATACGTAAATTTACCTCAGACACGAATCATTCATTAAAGTTATAAATGATGAAAGGGGTTAGAAGATTTTTGTATGGAGGGTGGCCCTAACGTGAGGCCGCCATTTAGACTTTTTTCAGAATCGCGGTGAAAATCACAAGTTATATATTTAGATAGAGGACACTTAAACAAACAAAACATGTCATATAACATAATATCCTAAATAAAGCGTCAGGTTTCGGAGTTATTCATCGAAATATAAGTCGAAAACCCCCTGAAACAAGGATTTTTTGTTATTTTTCCGTTCAGATAAGTATATTGAACTATGAAAACATAATTACATCATGTATAGGTAATATTTTAGTTAAGAGTGAAAGAGACAAAAATATATGTATACCCCCGCCGAATGAGGACGTGTGTTATATATAAGGTATACGTATTATATGGTGCATGGCATGGGCGCGACACCAAGAAAATCCTATTCAGCCTCCCGCTGCCTTCTTGGATGATATTATATAAATACCAATATCAATCTGCCTAGCCTTTTCCCAACTATCTTGGGGTCGGCTTCCAGTCTAACCGGATGCAGCTGAATACCAGTATTTTACATGGAGCGACTGCCTATCTGACCTCCACAACCCAGTAACTGGGTAACACGATACCCCTTGGTAAGAAGTAACGGCTGTCAAAGATCCACAAATGACAGCCGGGACCAACGGCTTAACGTGCTTTCCGAGGCACGGAGGAGTCTCGGTATGTAAAGATGGTCACCCATCCACTGACCAACCCCGGCAAGCGTCGCTTAACCTGATGGATCGACCCGTGCGGCTCGTTATTACTTAGCCACGAGCTCCTCCATATTATATACAGGGTGTTAAAGTAGTTGCGTGCCATACTTTCAGGGTAGGTTCAGTATCGATAAAGGAACCGAGGAAAAATAAAAATATAATTTAAAAAAAAAAAAATTGCAAGATCAACTTTTTTAATTTGTAGGTTTTAATTTTGAAGGAGATAAGGACGCTAAAGTAGGAAGAAGAAATACTTGGAATTGTAATTTACTTAACTAGTTACCTATCCTTCACCCGGCGTTATCGAAGTGTTCAGGCGTAGGTATTTCATTGCGTTCGATAGTAAGTAGATAGGTAACTCTAGGAAATTATGAATTAGCATTATAAAAACATATTTTAAGCAATTTTCTAATCAATTCTAAACGATCGCTATTTAATTAGTAGGTACTACATTAGGTTCATCTTATGATAATTTTCGATTTTTTTAAACTTTTTTTAAATGTATTTTATTTTTATTTTTTACGGGATCCTTTATCGATACTGAACTCACCCTGAAGCTATGGCACGCAATTACTTTAACACCCCGTATACCGAATATGATAAAAAAAATCCTATGTTTTATCCACTAGGTATAGTCAATTAATTCATGTGTAAATAAGTTAATCAAAATGAAGTAACTACAACATAAATAAATAAATTCGTTATAACAATTGTTATTTTTATCTTTGAATATCTCAAAACGTGACGCTATATGATGTTATGATAAAGTTTTATGTTTGTATAAGTGTCCCCTATCCAAATATATGACATTTATAGTGCACCTCGATTTTGAAAAAAATACTAAATGGTGGCTGATTTTAGGGTCAAAATCTTCAAACCCCATTGATAATTTATATAACACCACTTAATATGTATGTACAAATCAATATTGTATTTAGTTAATTGTTTCATACCCAAAAGGTCTCAACGGGGCCTTATTACTAAGCCGTTTGTCCGTCACAAGGCCGTATCTTTAGAGCCGTAATAGCTAGCCAGCACCCTAATTGCGTAACACACGATCAATTACAATCTGAATTTTTTTGAAGGATGTTGTTAATTTATTGTTTCAATTAAGGGTCCGGCGAACACAATATTCCAAAATGCGTTTGGAATATTGTTATCTCTGTTCTGTTGTGTTTTTGTGTTGTTGTTGTTGTCTGTGTCTGTTGTGTGTTATGTGTGTTGTGTGTTGTGTGTTGTTAGCGTTGTTACTAGCTATCGCAATTTATGATAAATTTGGATGTGTTCCGAAATACCAAAAATGATGAATGAAAACCTAATATTCTTTCATAATTTTTTCTATACTTTGTAACTTGATAATATAAGCTATGCTTCTGCCGAAACAATATTCCAAATATTGTTGTTTATAATACAGAAAAAACAGTACGAAAACATGTCATTTAGCTCTAAAAATTGTGCGAATTTCAATTCGCTTAAACTTTATTTTAGGTAAGTTTTTTTGGAAAAAAAAGATGTACAAGCCTAGATAAATACTGTCTAAATCCGAATATTAACATAATATGATGGAAATATGCTCAAATTGCAAATGATTTAGGTATTACGTTTGTATGGAAAATTCTAGGGTCGCCGCGGTCTTAAGTTCGAAATATGTGTCTGCTCAATAACTGTTGTGCTGTAAATAACGCAATGAATGTTGTTGAATGTCAATTGTGAAATGAAACACATTGTGATTGATCGTGTGTTACGCAATTAGGGTGCTGTTCAAATACCTATAGTCCGCGCGCGACTAGTTGGCCGCTCATCTCATCACAAATCATCTCGCTATTGCAATCTCATGTGCATTTTGTCTAAACTAGCCGGAACTTTTACTTCGCGACGGCAACACGCGTTGAAAGTACCGGCTAGTTTAGACAAAGCGCACATGAGATTGCAATAGCGAGATGATTTGTGATGAGATGAGTGGCCAACTAGTCGCGCGCGGACTATATACAAGAAATTGCTTTTTATTAAATGAAAGAAGCACTTTCGTTTTCCGAACTACTATATCCTATACCTATACTATAACTATTATATCCGACTGCCCCAGAGGTAAAAAAGGCCTACTATCTGAGTTTTCTTGGTACGAAACTGCGCGCGCTACGCCCCGCCACGACCGTTGTAATCTGGTCGCAAAGGGTCCAACCAAGATGCGGACGTTCATAGTAAAGTATGTATATGTCATGGCCAAATCTTAGAATTGATCATTTCATGAAGTGTTCAGCCATTTCATGAAATGGTTGCATTTCATTGTCATGTGTCATCAATTTCATTTCGTGTCATCAATTTCATGTCAAAGACTGACATATCATTAAACGTTGACGCTTAAACGATATGGCCAATTTTAGCTGGCCATGTCATGAAACACACCCATTTCATGAAATGGTCGAACACTTCATGAAATGATCAATTCTAAGATCTGGCCACGACATATACAAAGCTCGACGGTAGTACGTCATTCGACCAGTTGGTCTTTGCGGCCAAGTGCTTGATGCATATTGGGTTTCCATACTTTACAGTAGGTACTTGGCTACCTGCGGCCACTCGGCGTGGTCGTGGCCGCATAGTGCGCCAGTTTTTCAATTAAGTCCTATTAAGCTAATATTTTTTTTATTGTTCTTTCAGGAGCAGTAACAAACCTGAATTATATAGCACAAATTCAAATGTAGAACCTGATATTTCTACTTTTCATAAAGTGCTGTTTAGTAACTTGTAAAACATCATATAGGTAGGTACTTGTGAACATTTCTTTCAAGTTCGAGTGACTTTAAATGATAAACTTTCATGTGTGTAATAAAACTAATGAATCAACAATATTAAAGACAGCAAATTGTTGTAACCTGATTCTTAAATTACCTGCATTGTCAAAGTACATGCGCTTTGAAGTGTAGTTGCGGACTGCCTGTATTACCTATTATTTTCCTATCTTTATACTTAACATGTATCAGGAATAGTACTCATTAGGGAATAAATTTTCTTTTTTAAATTGAAATAATATCCAATAAATAATATGCATGAATAGTTTCTGTAATGAGTTCATACTCGTAATTAAAAATATTACTTATTTACTATTTAACAGCTCCCCCATTATGTTATCCGAAATATTGTACCTTCCATTCTTAAGTGGTCTGTATACACATAAGGTGCTCTTCCGAAGGTGGCTGCAGCCGCAAACCGCAAGCGGCTACGTTGCCAAATCGCAATGATAGACCACAGCGGCTCTGTTTGACAGCCAGTGTGGGCACTATCGGTTTGAGGTCTGCATAATCTGCATTCGATGCTCAACCGCAACGTCAGGCGGCAAAGCCGCCATGTAAGGAAGCGTTTTCATACAGTTTATTAGAGATTGCGGTTACGATCGCCTTCGGAAGAACAGATTAATTTAGAATTTGTAGATATAATATTGCATGGAAGTCCTAGGCATCTCCTTCATACTTTAAGTTTAGTTTTACTTGCGACTTACATCTTGTTGATTTGCAGGTTGGTAAATAATACTTTATTTACCAACCTGAAAATGAGCAACATGCTGCAGTATATTTTAATATAATATGATTTCATTGGACTTATTTCTTGTCCATAGGAAGTTTAAATAAGCATGTGTATGTATTAAATACCCCCTAATATTAATAAAGATTTTTTGTGGAGCATACTAAAATTGCAATATATAGGTAAAAGAAAACTGTATAAACCACTTGTCACTTACTATAAGGCTGATTTTATGGTGACGTTTACGGCACGCGCATGTGGAAACCTCGTTTTATAACCATACACTTTTGACCGCTCTACTGCATGCTATAAAATCAACCTTATCTCTCTATTAAATGTTTGTGTGTAGATTAAGGGGTTTATTCATAAACGTTGCATAAAGTTATGTAAGTAATGATTAGCGTCTGTTTTAACCATACATTTTTGACGTTTGAACGCCACTTAACTTTAAGCAACGTTATTATATAAACCCCAATAAAACTAAACCAGCGGCAATGTATGATGGCGCTTGTGGCAACTTCAAATGAAGAAATAAAGCAGAACTATTCCATAGTGTCCGACCGAAAATAGATTTTCAGCCGAAATGAAAAAGAAGCTTCGGGTTTAGTCTTATTTTCGCCCGAAAACGAAAATGATATAGACATTAATAGTACATTGTTTGCCAAGGGAACAAACAACAATTTTTAAGGCGAGAGTGTTTCTTTGAATCCAAAGCGGAGCGAAGAATTCTAAAGTAGAATCCTGAGCGCAGCGAGGGATTCAAAGTACGTCACTCGAGCTTAAAATAGTGTTCTCCCGAGGTGAATACTCTACTTTTTGTCACCCTCTATGTGAAAACAAACGTCCGACCCCCATCAGGTACGAAGTTCCTACTCACGTATGATTTTAAACACAAATAATATTCATGACAAAAAAAAATTCGCAGCCGCCGTCTTGGATTTACATTTTGACTTCACTATCGGCTTTACCACCCTCGAAAACTATGAAAACGACTTCCATGACGCAAAATTTTAAAATTTTCGCATCGTCGCATCTTAGATTTTTATTTTGACCAAATTCACACTTTCTCTCTTGCTAGCCTGTTACTTGTTCATACAATGTTCGTGATTGATCTCTTTGGTGATTAGAACTTTTACTAACAATATCCACATTACAAATTCAAATCGCTTTTAGTCCTTAGGGATTAAAAAGCTATTTTAGTCCCTGTTTACGAGAATTAAACTACGTCTTTTTGAATAGATGCCGTAAAAAAAAAAAAATCCGCTGTAAGTACACTGAAATCTTGTTTGTTTATTTTTACACCTAAAGAGAGAAACAGCAAATAAAGACTTTAAATGAAATAAAACACGATAATTACATTAGAGGATACACAATTTCATGTATTTCGTGTTGTATTGATTGACCTGATATTGCAGAGTTTTATGAACGAACTTCTGATTTTCGGCTGGTTTATGGCCGAAAACGAAAATATGGTCGAATCATGATATTTTTGGCCGAAAATGGCTGAAAACGAAAACGAAGCTTTGGTCGGTCACTATTGGTAAATTACATTTCCAGCGGTACGTTATTACTGCGGCTCGTAGTACACACAACAATGCTGCCGATTCTCTTGTCACACATGCCTCTAAACTAGACTAAGAGCCTGTTTCACCACCTACGATTAAGTTCCTATTTATTTACTTGGCAGATCATTTCAAACAAATTCTGTTGCATTTTTGAATTTATTCAGTAAGTAGTGGCTATTCGGACATCGTGAAATAGACCCTAAAAATCACCAAAATTTCGTTTATTCCTGTCAAACGAGGATTTCCCATTCTGAAATAGACTACAGTGTCACAACACTATATTTTAGTTTGACAGCACTAAGATGGCACTGAGTTATTAGTTTAGTGAAAATGGCAATTTTGCTATTCTGAATTAGACGTTTTTCACCTAAAGCGCAGGCCACACCGCCAGCTAGCGGGCGGGCGGGCGAACATCGTTTAACCTCTTTACATACTTCGGTTCACACCGCGAGCTACAATATTTCGCGTAGTTTGTATAGTTTCCTTCGTTCGCTTCGCCCACGCCCGCCCGCTAGCTGGCGGTGTGGCCTGCGCTTTAAAGTTTTGATTATCCAACTAAATCTGATTATGTTTAAACGCGATTAAAAAGGAGTGGAATTTAATTTGTTGTCATGAACTAAAATTCACACCAACACCACTTCAGGTGCAAAAACCGTATCTTTTTTTTTCTTTTGTTTATATCTCGAAAATGGTGCGTCCTATCGCATAAATAATGACGACCCGCTTTATAAAATCCATAAACTCCTATAACTCAACATGTAGGTAATATTTTTTCATACTTTCCATACAAAAAGTGAAAAATTCCATATAAAACACGTCGAAACTGCCTCTAAAAAAAATTCACGGGGTAGAGCAAACAAGTAGGTACCACGTGGTGTCGCAACGGGATTGACAAATTCGATTTTAGATGTGTTAAAATTATTTTTTAATTTAGAGTTTGTTTGCAGAACAGCTTCTCATAGCCAAAAGTAAAGATTTTTTGTTAAAGTTTAGTTCGGTGTACAATAGAATCGGCACCAATGTCTATAATCTGTTTCCTCACATTAGCAGTACCTACCTACCTACCTAAATTAGGCCGATTCAGATTTCATTTTATAGTTAATAAACATTCACTGCGTTATTTACGTTGTTGAGCAGATATTTTTTTCGAACATATGAAGCAATGGATTAGCAATCTGTTTCAAAACTATTCAGATTCCGATTGATCGTGTATTACGCAATAAGGTTACAGAATCGCTACCGAGCGCGACTGCTATATCGCCTATATCTGAATAGGCCTTACTTAATAACGGAAATTCATAAAAACTTCACAAGCCATCATACAGTGGCGCCATCGTAGACTAGGATCTTTATACCTGTAATAATATAGAATGATTTTGAAACATGAATGTCGATTCAATACTCAAACCTAGTCTTACATCGAGATTCATGCTTGAGTATCTTTCTAGAATAGAATACTATACCTACCTACAGGCCTTAGAATTAGATACCAACTTATAGCTTAAATGATCGATTTGCTAATTATTAAACGTTATCAACACAATTTTTGTTTAAATGTTTATTACACGTGAAATCCTAATGACTATGATCCCTAAACAATGCGAATGCCGTCCGATCGGACTACCAGAGTGAGAGAAGAGGGATCACACCTTCCCGCAAAGTTAAATATAAACTAATAATAAAAGCAGAAAAGATTTAAATTTTTGTATGTTTGTTTGTTTGTTACGCTTTCACGCTAAAACGGCTGAACGGATTCTGATGAAATCCTACCCCAGGTCATGGGATCGCGACTTAGACTCAATTTCACCATACTCTGTTAGATATAACAGACTGTCACATGTCAACTGCTGTGATTGGCTGTTGTCATGTCAGTGAGCCAATCAAAGCAGTAACCTGAGTTTAATGACCTGTTAGCTAATTTTTGTGTTTGGTGAAATTGGGTCTTATTCTACCTGGATTAACCTAAAGGATACTTTTTAGCCCGGAAGTACGTTTCCGTGCCGACCGACACGCGGGCGAAGCCGCGGGCGTAGGCTAGTATTAAATAAGTGAAAAGGCGTAAGCGTGTAAGTTTGAGTGTTTTATTAAGTGAAATATTATACAACCTTATTAAAAGCTTTTATTCAACTTGCAATGTTTGTTTGTTTGTTTGTATGTAAGTTAGTATGTTTGTTTAGGTGGATTCTTGCAAGCTGAATTAAGACCACTTCCTCTAACTCCATGGAGTTGATATTTTACATGTTGGTTCAATTCCGATGACAATACATTTTTATGACAAACATGACCTGATTGGCTACCCAGGATTGGCTCCAGACCAGGGAACTCCTCAACGGCCAATAGTACAGACACAAAATTTTATATACGCTTTCATTATAATGGTCTGTTTTAAATTCCACCACGATCTGGCTACTGCATCCAGGATTGGCTTCAGACGAGGGAACTCCTCAACGGTTAACAGTACAAACAGGAAATTGTATATACGATTTTATTATCACGGTTCGATCTAAATTCCACCATGATTTGGCTGTTGCACCCAGGATTGGCTTCAGGCGAGGGAACTCCTCAACGATCAACAGCGCAGACACGAAATTTTATATATCCTTCAATTATGATAGTCCGTTCTAAATTACACCATGATCTGGCTGCTGCACCCAGGACGGGCTTCAGATGAGGGAACTCCTCAACGGTCAATAGTACAGACACGAAATATTATATACGCTTTAATTATGATAGACTATTCTAAAGTCCACCATGATCTGACTGCTGCACCCAGGATTGGCTCCTGACGAGGGAAGTCCTGAACGGTCAACAGTAGAGACACGAAATTTAATATATGATTGAATTATGATAGTCCGTTCTAAAGTCCATTATGAACTGACTGCTGCACCCAGGATTGACTCCAGACGAGGGAACTCCTCAACGGCCAACAGTACAGACACGAAACATTATATACGCTTTAATTATGATAGACCATTCTAAAGTCCACCATGATCTGACTACATCTAGAATTGGTTTCAGACGAGGGAACTCCTCAACGGTTAACAGTACAAACAGGAAATTTTATACAATATGTAACAAAAACCCTGTTGTTCCTTCTACCTACGTTTTAAGAATCGGTATACATACGTAATAAAGCAAGTCATTTATAAAAAACTGTTCAACAAAAATAATTAAAATAAATATTTAATTATTAATATTTGAAATGTTTAACTGATTTCTTACCTCTGCAATTCTGCATGAAAGCGATGCCGCGAAATCAGAAAATAGGTAAAACATTCCCGCCACTCTCTTTGATCGGTGCCGCTGCGCCCGTGCACCCGCGCCGCTCTACCTATTTTTCTGCACAAGTTCGCGACCTTGTCAGCTGTTGTTTATCACTGAACACGAATGAATCTTTGAAAATGTTGGTTTACACGGTATTTGCACAAGCACAATTGATAATTGTTAAAACTACATTATTTTAACACTTTTACATAAAAAGAAAAAAAAGTCACCGCGTCTGTCACATAAAACCTTATGTAGGCACCTACTTAATTTATTATGATGTCTAACTTGACGGCCACGGAGATGCTGTTCAATATGACCACCTTGTACCTCGACACATTTGTTGCAACGCCTAATCATATTTTCACGTACACTTCGCAGAACGGACGTATCGGACTTGATGTGGTCAAATGCTGCTACTATGCGTGAACGCATTTTGACCTCCGTATCACACGATTTTTTGAACACCTGTTGCTTAACAGTGCCCCAGAGGAAAAAATCTAATGGCGTCAGATCAGGTGATCTTGCGGGCCAATTGATGGGTCCACCGCGACCAATCCATCTCTCTCCGTATTCAACATCTAAATAGCTTCTCACAAGGCGGGAGAAGTGTGGCGGCGCGCCGTCATGTTGAAACCACATACGTCGCACGATATGGAGCCCTAATTCCTCAAGTTCATCACTCAGCTGTTCTTGCAGGAAACGAAGATAGTTGGCGCCGCTCATTGTTTGGTCTAAAAAACAAGGTCCAATAATTTTGTCACCAATAATTCCAGCCCAAACATTAATCCTCCACCGATGCTGGAAGTGACTTGGTTTAATAGCATGCGGGTTTGTGATCGACCACACGTGCTCATTGTGCGAATTGAATACACCTGTTCTAACAAATGAGCACTCGTCGGTGAACAGTATCCAATTCAAGAAATCACTATCTTGTTCGATCTTGTCGAGTACCCATCTACTGTATTCTATTCTTGGCTCATAGTCGGAGGGAAGTAGTGATTGGACGCGACGATAGTGAAATGGGTGCTGGCCATCTTCTTTGAGTACTCTCCAAACGCGCATATGGTTTACTCCTAGTTCTCGTCCCACTGAGCGCGTACTTCGCGTTGGATCGTGCTCAAACAAATCCAGGACTTGCTCCTCGATGTCACTGTCTTGAGTCCTCGGCCTGCCTGCGTCAGCTCGATGTTGGTCTCGTCCGTGCACACTGCCGGTATTGTACGATCGTATGTGCAAACGTTGGAATGCCATCGCCGACGGTAATGGTAGACTCGCAAAACGTTCTTGGTAGAGTCTGCGTGCTTCTGCATAATTGCAGTCACATTTCCCAAGACACATCAACATGTTAAAATATTCTACGTTAGAATAAGACATGGTTAACGTTAACGTAAAAAAACACAAGTCACTCACTCACTACGTAGGTCAAACTCAACAATAACATCCGTTCGGAAGTAAGCTGCGCGGGAGACTAAGGAAGTGATTCGCAGGGCGGCGGGTGGCGGGGTAAAGGGGTAGGTAGTAGGCACGTGGGGTAGTACTGACCCGCGGGGCACGTGCGCCGGCCGCGGTAAGTTTTGGCGGCATCTTCTGTCGCATCAAAGAAAGCCGCCGAGCTCGTAGGCTATTTAGCGAAATAAAGATATACTTGTAAAATCAGATACTCCAAACATTTTTTTGAATGTGTCGTTTTTAATAGTTATTTGATTTTGACCTCTCCACTAGCCAATGTTGATTTTTTTTAAATTATAATTTCATCAATGTTGTGCTCGTAGGTAAATGTATACGTTCCTAAAAGGAACAACAGGGTTTTTGTTACATATTGTATACGCTTTAATTATCACGGTCCGATCTAAATTCTACCATGATTTGGCTGTTGCACCTAGGATTGACTCCAGACGAGGGAACTCCTCAACGGTTAACAGTACAAACAGGAAATTTTATATATGCTTTAATTATCACGGTCCGATCTAAATTCCACCATGATTTGGCTGTTGCACCCAGGATTGGCTTCAGGCGAGGGAACTCCTCAACGATCAACAGCGCAGACACGAAATTTTATATATCCTTCAATTATGATAGTCCGTTCTAAATTACACCATGATCTGGCTGCTGCACCCAGGACGGGCTTCAGATGAGGGAACTCCTCAACGGTCAATAGTACAGACACGAAATATTATATACGCTTTAATTATGATAGACTATTCTAAAGTCCACCATGATCTGACTGCTGCACCCAGGATTGGCTCCTGACGAGGGAAGTCCTGAACGGTCAACAGTAGAGACACGAAATTTAATATATGATTGAATTATGATAGTCCGTTCTAAAGTCCATTATGACCTGACTGCTGCACCCAGGATTGACTCCAGACGAGGGAACTCCTCAACGGCCAACAGTACAGACACGAAACATTATATACGCTTTAATTATGATAGACCATTCTAAAGTCCACCATGATCTGACTGCATCTAGAATTGGTTTCAGACGAGGGAACTCCTCAACAGTTAACAGTACAAACAGGAAATTTTATATACGCTTTAATTATCACGGTCCGATCTAAATTCTACCATGATTTGGCTGTTGCACCTAGGATTGACTCCAGACGAAGGAACTCCTCAACGGTTAACAGTACAAACAGGAAATTTTATATATGCTTTAATTATCACGGTCCGATCTAAATTCCACCATGATTCAATTTGCTTTGTACGCGGTTCTTTACGCGGCATTTTTTCACGTCATTGTTAAACCTTTTATTAAAAACAAGAAACTTGAAAACAAGTGAAAAAACTAAAATGAGTGATTCTAGCGACGAGGAAGTTTGCTTGACGCCAACAGAATTGACTGAAACTGTTAATAATGCGCAAATGAGCTTTCTCCCTCAACAATCACGCGAGAAGTATTTAAAACAGTACGATATGTTCAACACGTGGCGACTAGCAAAAGGAGCCAAAACTTTCTCAGAAAACGTTTTGCTGGCATATTTTATAGAATTATCCGAGAACAAGAAAGCAAGCACTCTATGGAGTACGTATTCGATGCTAAAAGCAACAATAAAGATGAAAAAAGACAAACATATCGATACCTATCCTAAATTAGTGGCATTTTTAAAAAGAGCCTCATCTGGTCATCAACCAAAAAAATCGAAGGTTTTCACAGTATCTGATATTGAAAAGTTTCTTAACGAAGCACCCGATTCCGTATATTTGGCGGCAAAAGTAAGTCAGTTGCACATTCAGTATCTACTTAAGTATATTAATCTCAATTAAATAGTATACTTAGTAGATGTTGATAGGCATAATTATGCGTTCATATCAATTTTATTCATTTATCTACTACAATACTCTTTACGTTACAGGTTGTTCTTATTATTGGAATAAACGGAGCATGTCGAACTAATGAACTAACACAACTTAATGTCAAAAACATTGAGAAACATTCAGATGACTTACTATTAATTAATTTACCTAATACAAAGACAAAAAGAGACCGCAACTTCGTCATTCGCAAGGAATACGTAACGATTGTTGAGAAATATCAAGCCTTACGCCCGCCTAACACTCCAATCAATCGATTTTTTCTACAGTATCGCAATGGAAAGTGTGTTAGACAGCCTATGGGTACTAATAAAATTGGCAGTATCCCACGAGAAATAGCAACATTTCTTGAACTTCCAGAACCCCTGTTGTACACGGGTCATTGTTTCCGACGAACTTCAGCCACACTTTTGGCTGATTCCGGAGCTGATCTCCTGTCCCTTAAGCGCCACGGAGGCTGGAAGTCCAATGCAGTTGTAGAGGGATACATAGAGGATTCCATCCAAAATAAGTCTAAAATATGTGAAGGCATCGTAGGAGCCATTACACTGAAAGAGCCTCAATCGGATCCTTGGACTGGCCCTTCTACATCAAAAATAAGCCGTTATGAAACACCTAACCATCTCCCTCTCTCTCCAACATTCACGCCAAGGGAATCCGATGAATCGGTACAACTATTAAGTATGACAGATAGTTTACCGAAAAACAGTACACAAGTGACTAACACCAATATTACAGTACCAAACAAAAATATTACACTCAATTTAAATAACTGTAGCAACGTTACTTTAAAATTTTCTTATATTACTTATACCTTAGTATTATTTTGTTATAACTTAAAGATTATTCTGTAATACTTACCTGTTATAATGTAGTAATTAATACCTAAACTGAAATAAAAGTGTACCTATCTTGTGATTGTAAACGTTTTTTTTTTTGCATTTAGTCATTTCCTCGCTGAGGTGGAATGAAAAGTTACGTGTTGCACTCGAGTGCAAAGATTTTTCACCTCGTGCTCTTTTGATTCCCTCGCTAACGCTCAGGCTTCTAATTTTGAATCACTCGCTGCGCTCGTGATTCAATTTTAGAATCCTTCGCTTGCTCGGTCATCAAAATTGAACACGCGGTTAAAAAGCAACTTTGCACTCTTGTATAACAAATAACTATTATTTGCAACAAATGTAGGTTACATTGAATGTAGAAAAGTGTTACGTCCTCACGCTGGGAAGGCCCGGTCACTACTGACGAGATGGGTTTCCGCGGTCGTTAATATAGTTCACTTTGCCATTAATTTACGAAATTAATTAAGTAGTTGTTTATTTATTTAAATTCAAATTCAAAAACTTTATTTCGAGCCAAGACTCATAAAGGGTTAGTAACAATGTGGTGCGGTGTAGTCACTTGTCCTTAGGGTTCATTAGAAAACCAGCGTCAGACAACATTTAATTTTGTCTGGCATTAATGCTGAAATGACCCTTTTTGGCGCAGCCGTGAGGCGCACACTTATTGTCCTAAGATTATTTTTACTTTTTTATTTGTTGTCTTTTGTGTTTCACGAACTGTGTCCAAATAAATGTTTTTCTTTCTTTCTTTCTTTCTTTCTTTCTAGATACCTAGGTAACAAAGCGGCAACGTCGCGCGCGCCGCCGCGCCGGAGCGCGGAGTATGTTCAAAGCGGGCGGCCGGGCGGCCGGCGGTGGCGCGGGCGCGGGCGGCGGCTTTGAAGTACTTACAACGATCACAGCAAAAACACTAAATTTTTAAATTCTCGATGACATGAATTGTATACTCCATTCACATTAATGCACAAATTATACCGACGGAGAATATTGTTATTTATTTTTCTAATTAAATCACTGTCTGTCGCTAAGCACTTTAATTTGTGAAATGCTAAAATAATCCTAGTTTTTAGTTCAACAATTGTATTTAACTCTGAGGCACACTTTAATTACACACACACACACACACACAACCAAAGTTTAATTACGTGTCATAAAGCAGTCAATCAAAAAAAAAACTAACACTAAATAATAATAATCCCAAGTTACGTGTCCTGTCACAATAAAAAAAAGAAATACTGTCTACTGTGGTAACGGTGGGGCCTTAGCGGTTAAACGTAGGTATTTAGTGTCCTATCCTATCACATTAACAAAACAAAATCACAATATTATCAGCGCGCGAGTTCGCGGAGCTTCCGTGTTACGTAACGTCTCAGACCAATAAAAAAGTAATCCACGTCAGTGTATTTTCTTACTTTCCTGACGGCGTATGCGGCCGAACTGAGCCTTGAACTATGGGTTTCAAAGCTGAAATCGCGAAAAAAAATCGGCTGTTTCCTACATTTTGATGAGATATGCGAACATAAGGCTGCCTGTCCACTGGAGCGGAGCGGAGCGGGGCTGTGCCAATATTAACCAATGGAGTTGCATAAAATCTCCGCTCCGCTCCAGTGGACAAGGATTTGCGAACTAGTTTAAAAATTCATACAAAACCGCGAGGCGAGTGAGGAAGCGGAGCGGGGAAACCGTCGTCATTACTCGTCGCGTGAACTCGGCCTAGCTCCACACAGTCCGCAGCTCCGCCCCGCTACCTCGCTCCACACAGTCCGTAACTCCGCTCCGGTAACTCGCTCCGCATCAATGCACAGACACTGTCCGCAACTACGCTCCACTCCGCTGCCACGCCCCGCTTAAGGCTGCCTGTCCACTGGAGCGGAGAGGAGTAAAGAGGAGCGGAGATGTGCCAATATTAACCGATAGAATCTTGACTCCGCGCCTGAGTTTAGATTTGATTGGTTAATAATGGCACATCTCCGCTCCTCTCCTCTCCTCTCCGCTCCGGTGGACAGGCAGCCTAAATGTTTAAAACGGAACCGAAGATTTTTTTTTGCGGAACATTAAAAATGATTTTCGATCATTCCAAGCCAGAATTAAAATTGATGAAGAGCTTAGCTATAATAAATTTCAATATAGGCCCTGGGACATCAGCATAATGCGGCAATAGTAGGGATAGAATTTTCTAGTAGTAGTATAGTATACAAGAGCGAGCGAAGCGAGGTCGACATGACATGCGCAGAATTACAATTTTTACACTAAGATTTAAAAATAAAGATCTAATTTATCATGGTTATATCATTTCGAGTAAAGCCCAGATTAAAATATCTGAAAAAGCAGTAGGTATATTAATTGCTTCCGCTTCTCTCTTTTAAGCACTTCCTGATTTTGACGTTCCATTGTATCATTAATCACCTGGTAACCAAAATAAGCTACAAATAATATGGAAAAAAAAATTAAGAACGAGCTATTTTCGATCAAGTGAATTTTAACGACATGGAATATACCTACATGTTTTGTTTTTAACTACATAAATAGTGATACGCATTATGGGCTATGTAAGGTTTTATTGACACGTGTGAAGTTCGAACACCATATTTTTTTTAATCAAGTTGCGTATATATTTTTTTTTTTCCGTTTTGGCAACAGCCCATGTCGACTATTCTGCCAGTGTCATGTTGTGACGGCAGCACAGCAAGATGAGCCGTCGAACTTTGCACTTCGTGACTTAGTGTTATTAGCTGTAAGGACGAGAAAAGTTTTGTTATTTGTTAATTTATATATATACATTTTTTTTTTTTTAGTTATTACTCTACTAAAAAACGACACAGATATTTACCAGACTACATTTTAATATCATTGTTATTTAAAAATTTTGCTAAGACTTGGATCAATTTAGGGGAAAAGTTAGTCAAGAGGGAATGGAAGTTAGTAGGAAGGGTGATTTTAATTTTGGGGAGCTGGTACAAATCAAAAGATTGTGAATTTGAAGGACATGAAAAAAAGATGTGGTCCAGAGTACCTTCATCAAGTCCGCATTCGCACAAGGAGCTGTCACGAACACGAATCTTATGAAGAAATACTGGACTGCAGAAGTGACCGAGTCTCAGTCTACACAAGGATGAAACAGTTCTTTTAGATAATTTAGTGCATTTAAAAAACCAAGGTTATCGCTGGATGTCGGGTTGGATACTGGCGTAGTACGCCCCCCTTCAGCTTTGAACTTACTTGCCACCCTGCTGACCACGAGTTATGCATTTTAAGTTTGGTGTCAGTCCGTAAGTCGTAACTATGGACGACATAATGTTTTTGGTCAACAGGGTTGGATGTTGCAAATTTAGCCAGCGAGTCGGCGCACTCGTTGCCAGCTATCCCCGAGTGACTAGGAACCCAAGCTATTTCAATGTTCAAACCGTTATTAGAGCAAATGAAGAGCAAATTTTGAATATCTATCTATACATATAATAAAATTGTAGAAAAGTGGTGTCTGTACAATGGAAATATATGAAAAAAAAATAGCAGGGGTTGTTATTATATCGATGCTGAACCCGAGATTGTAATTACATTTTTTTTTGTCTGTTTGTCTGTTTGTCTGTTTGTCGGTTTGTCTGTTTGTCTGTGTGTTTGTGCACGCTAATATCAGAAACGGCTTATTCGATTTAGATGCGGTTTTCACTAATATATTGTAGTAAGCTTCACTTAACATTTAGTGTTTATTTCATGTCAATCGGTTCATAAATAAAAAAGTTATGTCAATTTAAAGAATCACATTGAACATTTGTTATAGGTTAGGCATTTCTTTCCTTGATTTTCGGTATACTTATCTTAATTAGTAATTTAATTTTTATTTAGGGTTTGTATATAAATATTATAAGTATTTGGTATAGGTTAGGCATTTCTTTTCTTGATTTTCTTTATTAAGTATAAGTTTATTAGCTCAGGTTAGTAATTAATTTTTCTAGCAATTCTTTTGTTTTATAAAGTTAGTACGTTTGGTTTACACGTCTTAACACTTATTACTTAAACTGTGACAATTTTAGACTGTATAATAATCTGTAAGTATTTATAATTTAATTGTTTACGATAGTACGTGTTTACTAAATAACTGTGTGTTAAGTAGTAAGTACTATTTTATTGTAAGAATGCCTCGAAGAAGATCCAACCTCTCCCAATGTAGCAGAAATGCTAAAAGGATGAGATAAGTTCGATCACAGGAATCTGAGGAAGGTCGTGAGGCAAGGCTCTCTGCAACTCGGGAACATCAGGCTAGGTTTCGTGCTGCAGAAACTTCGACTCAGCGGGAATCTCGACTGAGTTCAAATCGTTCTCGAATGGTCGAGGTCGCGAAAAATTTTTTTCATACTAATGGGGTCAAGTCATGAAAAAGGTTGAAAAACACTGCCCTACATTAATCCTACTAATATTATAAATGCGAAAGTTTGTGAGGATGGATGGATGGATGGATGGATGGATGGATGTTTGTTACTCTTTCACACAAAAACTACTGAACGGATTTTGATGAAACTTTACAATAATGTAGCTTATACATTAGAATAACACATAGGCTACAATTTATAAAGAATTTATGTGATTTGGCCATAATATAACGATAAGTATCAAGTAAGTCGGAAAAATTCCTGCCCTCTGAGATCTATCTTTGCGTGCGCTGCCTTTTTTTTTTTTGGGCGGTTAATCATCCAATGACTTCTCCCGCTCTGGGCGGAGCGGAAGGGCGTGTCAGACTCTTACTGACTAAAACCCACACGTGTTCCTTCGATCCTTGATATCTCTTTGAGGCGCGCGTGGAACACGATGCGCCGTCGACCCGGGCCTGGTCCTTATCGGACGGCGAGCTGCCCGTTGCTCTCCGTCCGCAGGCCCGCGCCTACGGTGGCCGGAAATCGGCTATCAATTCCCGACGCCCGGGACGTCTCCTACGGCGGCGGCGGCTAGGGCTGGTAGGGCGCGGCCTTTGCCACTCCCTCGCGCGCTCCACCTTCTCCTTCGCGAGCATTACTGCTTTGCAGAAGGAGGTGACGGCTTGCCATGCCCTCTCGCTCCGCACCATGGCCTGAACCAGGGCCGTACGCGAGAGGTCACCGCCGCCGATCGCCTCCACGAGGACACGGCGGTGGTCCACCCAAGCCGGGCAGACCTCCACCGTATGCTGCGTGCGCTGCCTAAACCGTTAGAGTTACATGAAGAAAATGTATTGTGGGATTGTTTGTCTTAAAAAGTTCTAAATAAAAGTCCGCGACAGCATATATTATCTACCTTTTATGTGGAAGCCTTTATAACCAAAATAGTGAGCAATAAATACAGTTACATTGAATACTTTTTTAACATTGCATATTTTAGAGTATTTAGTTAATTCTTATCAAAATAAATACCTTCATCGCTTTTGGTATTTAATGTAGATAAAGTTTGTCTTTTACACTAAGTAATTTGGACAAATAGTTTAAAAGTTAGAACGATAAGAATGACCTGCGATATTGAGTCGACGGCGCACAGAACGAGGGTGGAGGAGCGGGCCAGCCAGGGGATGACGCGCCAGAGCGCCAAGTTAATAATTATGTTCGAGAAATAACGCAATTAATTGTTGAACTGTCAAAATGAAACCCATTGCTATTGTAAGTGCTACGCAATTACCCCGCTGATTTAGGACATGTTACACGTTCCTGTGGGATAATTTCCGACATCCACGCGGGCGAAGCCGCGGGCAGAAGCTAGTCTATAATAATTTTACTATGAAGTTTTGACTTATAGCCTGAATGCTGCTACGAGAACCTGAAAAAATTACTGAATTTTGAATGTTATGAGTTTTAATGAAATTAATTGCTTCTAAAATGCCAATACATTCCCCAGTAAATACTGAAACCTCTGGAGGGCACTGGAAGAGAAGGGCAATTTTGGAATTCTGGAAGTATGTTGCAATTCCTGTGCATCCTGTTGGGGTTACTTTAGACGCATCTGAGTAGAATAAATTCCAACCCCTCCAGTACCTCTCAATGGCCCGATCAAAGTTACCTTTTACGTCCTCGGAACTCTTTGAAATACCAAGCTCCAGAACGACTTTTGGCCTAAAGTGGACTACCTCGTATGCGGAAGAAAATACTGGTAGGGTGGGATACTGACAAACAGGTGAGGAGAGGTTTTTAAGTTCTCTATACCTATTCATCAGCGGGGGAAACGACTTATGTTCCCAATAAGGTGATATTTCTAAAGATAGGTGGATTTGTTCTAAAATGGGACGAAAGGGTGAAAACTTTTGACAGGAAGCGATCTGCTAATTATTGTCTTCGAAGGTTAAGGGGAGGCTCTGCACATTCTACCTGGAGGGCATTTATAGGTGAGAATTTCATTGCTCCTACAACAATCCTAAGGCATTTGGCTTGAATGGCGTCTAGTTTACGAAGCACCTCTTTATTACAGGGCTCAAGTAAGAAGCAGCAATAGTCCATCACACTTCTGACCAGAGCATTGTACACTAATTTCAGAGTGTATGGGTGAGCTCCCCATCAGACTCCAGATAAAGCCTTGAGGACTGATACTGAGCGTTCACATTTTTTTTGCAACATTGTTGATGTGATCCACATCCGACATTTTGGAGTCCAGGGTAACTCCCAGAAACCTGGTCTTTTCTTTGATCGGGATATCTTGACCATCTATGTTAATATGTACCTGGGGGACAAGACGTCTGCGAGTAAAAATAACTGCCGTACTCTTAGGAGCGCTCAAAGACAACCCGTGATCGAGTAGCCATTGGTTTATGAAGATAAAGAGACATTCAAAGATAGAGCGGCATCCTCTATGGAACTGCCAGAGACCAATAATGCAATATCGTCAGCATATTGAAGGATTTTACAATTATAATTCAAGCATGAAGGGAGATCTGAAGTGTAAATATTAGTTGCGTATATAGGAGTGTTGAGTGTTACTTCGTTGACAATGCATCTGACATTAGGAGACACCTGTGTGTGTAGGGAGGGACCGAGGGACCAAAGGGGTAGTAGCCGTAGTAGTTTTTTTCATAAAATTGATAATTCAGTCGATCGAGTCAAAGCATGAAAAATCGATTTACAAAAAATGGATTTTGAATTGATATTTTCTTTGACCGTTTTGAACTATAATTAATTTTGATTAATAATAACATAACACAACATCACACCTGTAATCCCCGAACGGTCGGGCAGAGGTGTACCTACAGTAAGTACACCTTCATTTCGCCAGTCCCGTGTAATGCGGGGCGATCGTTTTGCCATTAACCAGGCACAAATCCGGACTCCGGGCTGCTATTGAGAAATTCCAGATGGAAAAACCCAATAACACTTTGCCCGATCCGGGAATCGCACCCAGGACCTCATGCTCAGCTGTAGCGCTTGCCACCACTAGACCAACGAGGCAGTCAAATGATTTCGAATTTTATGTGTTAGGTTCGAGAAAAAAGCAACTGACACTTTATCGATTTCAGATTGCCATTCACCATCCCTACTTGCACATCCAATCTTGGCGTCACGTCAGGTATCATTGCAGCATTGTAGTTCCCGACCCACGTTGTGTTTACGCGTTTGTTGTGTACTGTGCGATTATTGTGTTCTATTTCTACGCCCCTAAGATGACCCACTGACCACGACCATTGCTATTCTTTACGGACTAACATCTTCAAAACCCGATTACCATTGCTATTCATAAAGGATTCATCTGTTTTGCTCTGCGATTCGGATAAACGGATATTATTAGAATACTCTGTCTACGGATATTATGATGAGCTGCCTAAACTGTGGCATATCTGTAAGGCGGGTTCATACAACGGCGGATCCAGGGGGGGGGTCATGGGGGTCATGACCCCCCCCTGGGCTGTGTCTAGGTCGACAACTTATATTGTTTCTAATCTCATTGATAAATATTATCAAATAAATACTTTGTATGATGACGCCGCGTAGGATGTGTTTGCCACACATGCCCGAACGACACGCATAATGAGACTGGTGCTGTTATTATAATTATAATGATGGACCATGGAGTTTTCTGCCAGCTCTTCTCCATAGGAAATTACCAAATGAAACTGTGCTCCTAAGCCTCTGACATTTCATAAATGCCCATGTAGGTTTGTCTGAAGCTAGCAACTAGACGTAGAAATTAAATACCCCAGGATAGTGTCAAGACGAACCGCCCAAGGCTCCCGGTCCTGGCGGCCCCCTAAATCTTAAGCAGTACTGTTTAATGATATCCCGAACATGGTCAAAATATATTCAGTAAGAAGCAATTTAGAGTTGGAGGCTGAGGATGAAAGTTTTCGAGCTCGCTTCGCTCGCTAAAATCTACATTCTCAAAGTTTCTGCTGTCGACAAAAGAATTCCTATTTATGTATGCCTTTCATACAAAAACTTTCCCTACACAAGGTAGTGCGCTGAAATTTTCGAGCTCGCTACGGTCGCTCTTCCATTCTGAATTCTTCTGACTCAAACTTTTCTGCATAAGTCGACAAAGTAACTCCTATTTCCGTAAAGATGTTAAATAGAAACCTTACCGAGAATTCAGAGACGAGGTGCAAAAAATTTCGAGCTCGCGTTGCTCTCTCCCCTACTTTATTTTTTTCGTAAATAGCCATTAAATAGCCTATTGAGGAGAAGAAAATGAAACTCACAAAAAAAAAATGTGCGGGTGGTCCATGGTGTAGGGGGATTATAAATTACGCACGTTATACTTGTTTTTTTATGCTACTTATCATTATAATTTCTTTGCAAAATTTTACTAGTAGGTAATACCTATAGTAAACTGAGAAGACTGGGGGGCCTCATTTTGTTTTGTCGCTCCGAGCCCCCGACAGACTTAGTCCTACACTGATTGGGCCTGTCCTGACTGGAGCCCGACTATGTGACCCCCCCTGACTCGAAGGCTGGATCCGCCCTTAGTTCAAAGGCATATTAAGAAGACTTATCAGGGAAATGGTGTTGTTATTTTCCTGTCAAAACGCATTTTCCCTCAAGAATCTAGGACAGCCGCTCGGTTAGTATTGAAGTATCCAGATCCCTAGGTGCAGCATCAGCGCTGCTTGGACGGGGATAGCTTTACAACCTGCATAATCTACGCGTCCAGCGATCACGCCCGTCCGTCCGGCACAGTTCGTCTTTTTTTTTTTTATTCTTTTTTTTAATTTAAGAATATTAAAATAATTCATTCGTTCAAATAATAGTTTCATGCCTTCACAAATAATAATATTAATAATAGCCTTATTCCGAGCCACGTAGAGCCTAGCTGTTGTGGTCAATAGCTGACTGTAACTCGTTCATTATATAGTGCTCTGTGAACTCGTTATTATGTTGGCTCGGCCGCCCGGCCGGGGAGATGCTCTTACAGAATACCAACGTAAAGTACCAACATTATGTTGGTACTTTACGTTGGTATTCTGCGCTTGGAATAGTTGTGGGAATAATTAGTGAGTGAGTGAATCGGAAGCTCAGGGTTTGGGGTGGGAAAAGGGTGGCAACGCATCAGCAGTACGTAGGTAACCCTGGTGCTGTTGACTTCTATAGGCGGCGGTTATTGCTTATTAACATCAGGTGATCAGCATGCTTGTTTGCGCCCTAGATGGTGTAAAAAAAAACCTAGCGCCTCGATGGATGGCGTGTCGAATAGTAAAAAATCATTCTTTACTCGATTACCACAACGCCTAGCGCCATCTCATATCGAAAAGCAGAGCTATTTAGTGAAAATTTATCTTTATTTTTCTGTTTCCTGATCTTTTAGAGTCGTGAAAGTTTTTTATCTGTAAACTATAGAATAATAGTACAACAATAATTGCTAAAATAAAACAATATTTTACTGCACATTGATTTTTACACCTAAGCAGGCGCCCATAGCCCCACTGGTCATGTCTTTTGATGTAGCACCTCTAAATAAATAGATTGACTTTGCAAATGCAATGCTAAAGTCGCTAGAATGACGACGTCATCCATTTCGTGAATCTGAAGTAGAAATGAATAGACGCGAATGTGTAAACAAGGCCGTCTTAGGGCAAGCCGGGGCCCCTAGGCAAACAAGAATTTAGGGCCCCCTTGAAAGTAAAGGGATTCCTGTTCTGCAAAATCTTCTATTATAATATCCTCAGTATTTTTTTTTATGATATCACGTTCTATGGACATAATTGACAAATTAGTTAGTCGTTCTTGTGACAATGTCGTTCGTAATTCATTTTTTATACCCTTTTTTGTGAAAATGAGCGCTCTCTACTACAATAATAATTGGTAATCATCAAGTAAAGGAATATTTCGCGCTTTCGGGGCCCTCGTGTGGTGCGGGTCCCTGGGCACGGGCCCCCTGTGCCCTTATGGTAAAGACGGTACTGCTCTCACATATGATTTCCGGTGATCAGCCACCAGAAACGTTTTTAAGCCACACGAATGTCTCGTCGAACTATTCGTCGAATGGCGAGGCGAAACACGAGCACGAATGTGTAAATGTGGTTTATAGTTATCTGTGGATTCGTTACTCTGCTGTCAACTCCTCAACCACAGACTAATTTAATTATCTGTCACTGGCAAGTGGCAACACTGCCAATTTGTCAACTTGTTTGTGAGTTCTGTGACATATAGTCACAGACTAATTAGCTTCATATAGTGCTCTTATCTCTAAGTAGTCTGTGGTGCTCTGTGTCTGTGACGCTTGACGCTTGAGTTGACTTGCGAGTTCAGCTCACTTGATTAATGCTTGATTACGATTATTTATTACGTATTGTGTTGAAAGGAGATTATATTGTTAAAGCAGCTTTTACAAAGTTACGGGAAATATAGTTTTGAAGAACAGTGAAATCAATTACAAGTTGTCTACAAAGATGGATAGAGAAGATGGTGAAATGAGTGATGATAACGCAATGCTTGTTGATGATGTAAAAGAACCAATTTCATACAATGAGGATTGTACAGTGGTACGTAATTATATACACTATTTTCCTTACAACTTACTATAAAGTTCATACAAGTATTATTTAGTTGTATAAAATCTGTGTTGGATGGATAAACCAAAAAGTAAAACTCATTTATTTTTGTGTTATATTTCATTTTTGGTAAATGACAGTAACATTGTAATTTAGATTATGTATTAAATTTATTGTTCTTACATAAACCAGGTGTACAAAGCTGGCAAAGCTGGTTTAATCATTGAAAAATTGGAGAAAGTTGATGCTTCCAAAATAGAGGAAAGAGCAAGGAGATTTGGCTTAAATCTCACTGGAAATAGAGTAATTACACAGAGACAAATCGATGAACTTTACTCAAATTTTGGAATAGAAAGTGGAAATGAGAGACATTTTCGTTTTGATGCAATCAATTTAAATGGAGTTGATGGACTTACTACAAAAGAAATATTCCAATATTTAGAAGATTATAAACCATTATCTCTAGAGTGGATTGATGAAGTTTCATGTAAGTTGTGTTTCATGTATACATATTTAATAACCCTCCTGTTTAGCTTTGCTGCATTTGGGTAAAAATATCAGAGTGATGTAGGTATCATATTTGATGGCTCAACCTTTAAACTTTTTAATTTTCAGGTAATGTTGTTTGTCAGGATCATATCTCCACAGCATTAGCACTTTTGGTTCATTCTAGAGAAATAAAAGACAATAACTTGAGACAGATTCTTGGTGATAAACCAAATCATCATTGGCGAGAAGGTATGCCACATCCTAAAAAAGACTTAATACTAATGAGGTTTGCTACTAATGGAGACAAAAAAATCATAACAAAGAAATCACAAAGTAAACATATTGATGAATACTATGATCAAAGTATGGATGGTGTAAGTAAGAACCCATGGGGTGATCTGTGCAAATCTTGGGGTGTCTATGATCACCAGGAAGTTTTTCAACGCAAGCCTAGATATAATAATGAAGATGATTTGGAAGAGCCAGATAAAACTGTTAAAATAAAAAATAAAAGTTTAGCCAGTCGACTAGGGAAAAGACATGCTGATGGAAATAGCAACCAATCTATACAAGCTGAAGAGAGTGATTCAGATTCTGAATGGAAAACCAAATCTAAGACACCTAGAATGAGGATGCATGCAGATGATGAAGAATCTAAACAAAAGAAAAAGGTAGCTTCTCAATACTCTCAAGATCCAGAAGGCTATTCAGCATTGTCAATTGAAGTAGACAATTCACGTAGCAATAATAGTCAAAGGGAACACACAAAGCTGTCTGAAAAATTTAAAAAGCATGCTACAAAAAGTAACAATCACAGTATACAGTCACGATTAGGTGAGAAAGTTGTTCCTCTGGAAGATAATGAAAGTTTTTCCAGTGATGATGTATCAGAAAATTCTGACAGTAATGTTATGAGTAGAGTGCATAAAGTCAATACCACTAGTAGTGTTTGGTCTAGATTAGATATTAAACCTAGTGGTACAGTAAGTCCAAGTGACCAGAGTGACTTGCGGGAAATTTTAAAATCAAGAAAGCACAAGAAATCTGATGACCTACGAGACAAATTAGGTAAATCGAAACAGAGTAATTTACGAATTGAAATTGACAATAATTATGCACATGATTTATAGTGCATATTCTAGCATAATTTTGTCTATATTATAACAAAAAATGCCTCAAAACCACTAAGATAGAAAATTTCAAGGCTGGTTTTATGAAATGCCCAAAAATAACTCTTCTTTTTATTTGCTTTATACAACGGCGTCGTTAACAACGTGTTCCTTTTGATATCCCATAACTAGAGTATTAATTACACCATGTCAAAGAATCAACAGGCATTTTGTTTATTGGTTTTTCATTCCTTTTTTTTTTTAAGATAACTTATTATTAGACTCTCGATGTGTGTATCTCCGTTATCATTGATAAGTACGAGTAAATAATTTTTATTCAAAGAAATCATAGTTTAAAGCTAAGAAAATGCGTGTTGTCATATATTTTTTTAACAACAATAGTCTGAATTAGATGTTCCTTATTTTTTATATTTCACGTAAGTGTTTTACACAAATAATCGTGATTTTATCGAACTACAATTTTAAAGGAAAAATAAAAATTGATAAATAAGTCATACGCCAGTTGATTCTCATACCCTAGAGTTATGGAATATCAAAAGGAACGCCTTGTATATTATCAATAAATAAATAATAATAATACATACAAAACCTTTTGAAGTCAAATGCATTAAAAAAAAGAAAATCGACATTTCGAGAATGAGTCATTATGTCCAGGAAGATTCCCAAAATGACCATTCATGAAATGATAATTTCAAATAAACGCGCGCTTGTCTTTACGATGACTAAATAGACGCTGTCTGACAAGGTGAAAGTAATATTTGAAGATATTTTGTTAATATTGTACTCTGACAAGGTATTTTAAACTATAAAACGCATTCCCGGAATGACGAAGTTTATTGATGTGAGCACAGAGCACTATTACTACAAATACTGGATGTGAGCTGTGTAAAAAATTTATTGAAAGATACACATAGTACATATGGATAAAACTCTCTGGACATTTGGTTATATTGATGTTTCTTCATACTGAGCCCTAGCACATTGGGTTCACTTTTTATTTATTTTTCTGTCATTATAATTGCAGAAATGATGATAATAGCTGCCGGAAAAAACATTTAAGGCTATTTTTGTTTATTTAAAAATAAAGTTTTTCTTATGTAGATAAATGATGGAAACTGGCTAATATCGATAGTTTGAATGTTTTGAATGTTTGATTTTAAAGATTAGACGCGACGCGTTCTCGAAATTCGACGCGACGCGTTTTCATAAGTCCATCTGCCTAGCCTTTTCAGCCCCGTATCTAGAATTTTTTCGAGGCGGGGCAAAACTTGCTGCTTAACCCCCCCCCAATGTTTTTTATTTTTACAGAAGCCGGTATTTTTTTTAAAGTATGCTAGTACTTAGACTTAATTTTAATTAGGCTAGGACAGGATAGGATTGAAATAAGTCGTGAGATTAAAGCACAATTGAAATTTTCCACCTTGGTGATTTTGAGCCCATAGTGTTTTAGCTAAGTAATTATATTGTAATGTTAAGTGTCTGTTTTTTTATTAAGTGTTTTCAAGTAACGTGTTTAAATGATTTAAGAGTCACTAATGAATTTGACTATCATGCATAATAAATTATTATACTTTTTATTTACATAAAAGGAAAATCTTTAAATGAAAAACTTTAAGATTACGAATTGATAACCAATAGACAGGCTTCCAAGTTTGAGTATGTTAACACAAATGTGTAATAACTGGAATTCTAAATCATTCCTCCATATTCTATGTATACACTGCCTAAAATATTCAAGTAATGTATAAATCTTTATTACTAAAAACTTAGCCCCATTTACACGATGCAAGTTTTTTGCCAAAAATTGAAGCAAAAAAATTACATGTTGTCTTTATAGGTACTGTTTAGACGGTGAAACTTTTATTATTGCTTCAGCCACAAGCAATTCAATCGCACTGTGTAAATCAGGCAGTCTAGGTATTGTATAAAGTGACATTCACATATCAGTAGGCACAACTCACAAGACAATTTAAAAAAATGAAGACAATATTGTAATTTGCATTCTACATCATACCTTGACTATGTATGTAAAATTTAAAAAAAAACCGGCGTGCAGGGTTCCCTAGTTGGAATGAATTACGCATGCACGTATTGATTTTATCAACCAAAAAAATAAGTTTGTAAAACTAATTTTCGGTGTATTATTTACAAAAAGGCAACACCGGAAAATAGGCAAATCTGCAAAATAAATCCAAATTATTGGATTATCTTTAATCAGGCCATGGGAACTGGAAAAAACTATACCTATGTACCGAAATATAATAATATACCTATATACCATTTAATAACAGGGTTTATTGCTTACGTTACTAGAGATGAAACCGTTTTGAAAATGATGAAAAAGAATATGCATTATAAGCAGAAAACGGCCTATTATTAACAAAATCCTGTCATAATTCATAATGTTTCGGCATGTAAAGAAAAAAGCGCCTTTTACACCTTAAAAGGTGGTGCTGGAACAAATTGCGTCTATAGCCCATGATTTTGAAGCTGTGTATTTTAAGAACGGCTGGTCCTAGATGAATTTTGGTATGGTTTTTTGTACAGAATTTAAATATAAGGAATTAACTTGTGGTAGCATAAATTGATGTAAAACCACAGATAATGCAGATAGTTCACTCCGCAAGTCCGCAGTTTAGGTTTGAAGCTACAAGTACGCGGCGGACTTGACTTGTTGGGCCAATTGCCAATTCAGTATGGCTGTCGCGAGCCCCGCCGCGCCACTACCTAATTGCGTAATACATGATCAATCACAATTTCAATCGGTTTGAAACTGATTGCAAATCCACCTCACAAGGTAGAAAAAAGATCTGCTCAACAACGTAAATAACGCAATGAATTTTGTTGAACTGTCAAAATGAAACACATTAGTCGTAATCGTTTACGAAAATCAATACTCACGCGCCGCCCGTCGTCGTGTCGTCCGTTCGTCGCAAGATAAGGCAAAATCATATTATTGCATGCATCGCATTTGGCTGCTTATCCAAGCTTACAAGGATCCGAACCTCACTTTTTCACACTTCCAAACTGCATCGAAAGGTAAAGAAATGCACGGTAATTAGTAATTAATTACCGTAAAAATCTACGGTCTACCAACAATCGTCTTCTACGATGTCCTTCTCACCGCTCCGGTTTTATTCACTCTTCGTTCTTTGTCCAGGCGGTATTTCTTTGGAATACGCTCCCTCTGAACATTAGGATGGCAACTAGTCGGTTATCATTCAAAGTAAAGGCACGTGAACATATTCGTAAAAAATTGGCAGAATCTTTGCAGCGCTGATTTGCTGGATTTGTTTTCTCCTCTACCTATCGTTATTTCTCCTGACAAAGTTTATTCGGTTTATATGTATGTATCTATGTATTAGTATGTATTGATTTTTAATTTATCTATCCCTTATATTGCACCTGCCATGTTTTGTCTCTGCATCACCCTAAGGTTGACTGGTAGAAAATGCCCCAGGCATTAAGTCCGCCTTTGTACAGTATTTTTTTACTTGTGCATAAAGTTTTAATAAATAAATAATTAGGTTGGTACTTACCTACCAAATGTTTACATTTGTTAATCTTATATATGTCATCCTGACTCACCCGTATTTAGAGTAGTTAGAATATTAATTATTATTTTTATAGTAAAGCTAGGTACTTATAAGTTCTGTTTACAAGGTCAGGTTTAGCTTTCATATTATATGGCGGTATAGGTAGGAAAGTACCTATTTCAATTGTAATTTTGTTTTGGTGGGTACCTACCATGGAATGGACTCACTAACTACATATAAATATATAATATTTACTTAGTAAGATTTTGATTATGTAGAAGACAGGGTAGGTACTGGTACATACTTTTTTATTTGCCCAATTACGTAGGTACTTATTAATAAAATAATGGAAAGTATAAAAATATAATAGACCAAGAGCTGAGGCAATATTTTTGTAAGTTTTTCTTTGATGGTAGTAGGTACAATCGCTTTCCTTTTTTGATATGCTACGCAGGTCAGTAGGTATTGGTAAGTCGAAGTGGTCAACTATACCGATGATCGACATGACTAACTGACTATGCCTGCTGTCACTGTCTTAATGAAACCGGGCACAGATTACTGCGTTTAGGTTACATACATATCACCCGGCCAGCTCCTACACTTTAATACCATAATCATTCAGCATCCTAATTGCGTCTGCTCAACAACGGAAATAACGCAATGAATTTTATTGAACTGTTAAAATGAAACAGATTTCCAGATTTGATACGCATGTACGCACGGCCACACATCAAGCTATACATTTCCAGTATAAGCTGACCTCGCATTATACGGAAATCCTATACAATACTTACCTACCTACCTAAACACCTAAAAGAGATTTTAGTTTCATAGAGAAGGTACACACTATCTTACGCCGTAGGTATGCCAATTTTAGGTTAAAGTACAGACGCCAGCACATGAACCTACTCCAATCTGTAAAATTTTCCCAATCAACATTGAACCTTATTCTTTAGCGATAAAGTTGAAAATCTATTATAGAAATTTGACAGATTGTAGTAACTTTATGTGCTGGCGTCTGTACCTAATACCTATGCAGACATTGGTAAAAAATAAAATAAAATGTTTTCTTAACTACAAACTACTAAGTAAGTACCGAGCCTAAGTTTATTTGAACACATTACTGGTAATTAAATATTCAGATTAATTATTCTTTATAAGATAAGTAAGACATTCTTTATTATACGACATTTTTTATAAGACAACCATAACGTAGTCCGAAGGTATAAGACACGAGAAAGAAAGAGGCAACGTCTAGGTGAATATAACTATACTTCATTTGAAATAAGATTAGACATTTAAACTAAACCTTTTTTAAAGTCCGTTCAACCTATTTAGACTTCTATTGCGTTGTTGGCATGACAAATGGTAGCTACAGTAAACAGTTGGTATTGTAACCGCTATTTTGCTTTTAAGAGGGTGTATCCTAAAAGTTGGCAACGTCGTAAATAGCTGTCAAATATTTACCTGTTTCGATTAATTTGGAAATAATACTGTATGGAAATAAGAAATGTGGCTAACCAATTGACTAGAATATTAATAATGAATTGCAATTATAACATTGAATTTGATGTTGTACCCGTTTTAGGTGAAAAAAAGGCAATTGGAAAGTTTCCAAATATTTTTTTTATCACATCTATTCAAAAAGACGTAGTTTAATCCTCGTAAACAGGGACCAAAATAGCGTTTTAATCCCTAGGGACTAAAAGTGATTTGAATTTGGAATGTGGAAATTGTTAGTAAAAGTTCTATTCACCAAAGAGATCGATCACGAACATTGTATGAATAAGTAACAGGCTGGCAAGAGAGAGAGATAGTGTGAATTTGATCAAAATTAAAATCCAAGATGGCGGATTTGTTTTTTTTTTTTTCATCGTTTTCGACTGTGGTAAAGTCGATAGTGAGGTCAAAATTTAAATCCAAGATGGCGGATGCGAAAATTTTCAAATTTTTCGTCATGGGTATCGTTTTCGTAGTTTTTGACGGTGGTAAAGCCGATAGTGAGGTCAATACGTAAATCCAAGATGGCGGACGCGAAAGTTTTCAAATTTTTCGTCATGGGTATCGTTTTCATGGTTTTCGAGGGTGATAAAGCCGCTAGTGAGGTCAAAATTTAAATCCAAGATGGCGGATGCGAAAATTTTCAAATTTTTCGTCATGGGTATCGTTTTCGTAGTTTTTGACGGTGGTAAAGCCGATAGTGAGGTCAAAATTTAAATCCAAGATGGTGGATGCGAAAATTAAAAAAAAAATCGTCATGGGTATCGTTTTCATAGTTTTCGAGGGTGGCAAACCCGATAGTGAGGTCAAAATGTGAATCCAACATGGCGACTGCGATTTTTTTTTATTTTGTGTAAATCAGTGAGTAGGAAATTCGTTCCTGATGGAGGTCGGACCGCACACGTTTGTTTTCTCATAGAGGGTGATAAAAAGTAGAGTGTTCACCTCGGGAGCAACACTATTTTAAGCTCGAGTGATGTACTTTGAATCCCTCGCTGCGCTCAGGATTCTACTTTAGAATCCCTCGCTACGTTCGGGATTCTACTCTAGAATCCTTCGCTCCGCTTTGGATTCAAAGAAACACTCTCGCCTTAAAAATAGTTGTTTGCTCCCTTAGTAAACAATCTACTATTTTACATCTAAAACTAACTATTCGGTGTTACGATATTAGTTATTGCATTTCATAATCAATATTCTAGTTCGCTAGTTAGCCACATTTTTTATTTCCATACAGAAATATTATCAAATTAATCAAAACAGTGAAATATTTGACATCTATTTGCGACGTTGCCAACTTTCAGAATAAACACTCTTAAGGCCATCCGGTCATCTCTCATTATAGCAGTACGGCTCCGACACGGCAAGTAAATTGTTAAACAAGTTAAGACTTTAAGTCAAATGTTTTAAAGTCTATTTTACGATGTCTATACAAAATAGTGGACGGCTCGCCGGCAGTGAGCGGCCCGCGAGACGTCGCGCCGACAGCACGCTTCAAGCGAGGAGCCCGCTCCTCGCCGGCGCCTCGCAGTCCGCGCGGTGACGCCTCGCTTGTGAATGAACAACAAGCTTTCACCTCACCGGTGGCGTGCCGTCAGCGAGCGGTCGCCTTGCTGACGGCGCGTTGGCGACTAGCGGTCGCCTTGCTTACGGCGCGTTGGCAATTAGCCGTCGCCTTGCTTACGGCGCATTGACGCCTAGATATTTCGAGGCGGTACCGGGGCGTTACTGTGCTGGAGCGGTGCTGTTATAATGGGCGATGTCCTTTATGCCTACGGTATCAATCGGTACGGTTAGAATCGGTTGAACGGACTGTAAAAAAGGTTTGTTTAAATGTCTAATCTTATTTCAAATGGGGTATAGGTAATTAGCGCTGTGCGACCTGAATTGCACTTTATTGTGTTGTAGCAAGAGTCGCTTTTTATTCAAAAGATTTTCCGGGGTGAACCATCTGTATTCATCTGTGGTAAAACGAATGCGTTACGAGATTTTTGCAATAGATATACCGATTTCTGGGTAGCAAATTTTTTTTTTTGCTTGTTACCGCAATTAACTTTTCACATAATATGTTTCTAATTACTAAATAAAGATATTCCCAGTGAAATTATTGTAAAATAACTAATGCAAACAAAAATAAGTAAAAAAAAAAAAAAAATTGTTTCTTGACTCCTATAAAATGTATATTTAAATAATGAATAAGTTTTGAATTACATTGTCCTTATAATCCTTACATATTATAAAACAAAGTCGCCCGCCGCGTCTGTCTGTCTGTCGGTCTGAACGCGATAAACTCAAAAACTGCCGAACGGATTTTCAAACGGTTTTCACCATTGGACGGAGTGATTCATGCGGAAGGTTTTAGTGTATAATTCATTATGGTTTTGTGTAAATTGGCTGAAATATGACGATTATTGTTGAAGATGTCGGAAAAAATCATGCCGACTTCGCTTTACTGGCGTGCGCTGCGTAAGCCGTGAGAGATAAATCAAATGTATGTTCTAGACTTAGAGTATTGTATATCTTAAAAATTGCAACAAAAAAGTCCGCGATGGCATATATGTCTATCTTCTAAGGGTGACCCACAATAACCATTTTTATCTTTCAAAATTGTATAAAATTTTCGTTGTTATTTCCGAAGCTATTTTGACCGGTATCTTATTAATCCTTATCCAATTAAATTGGGCATTCAATTTCGATTAAAATATGCCTTTACATCACATCATTTAAATGAATAGTTTAAGAGATATCACAGTTTCAAAATTACGCGTAACAAAATAATTATGGTTGACAACGCGGGCGCTGTAGCCTACCACTGCGTCCGCTGAAAGTTAGTCAATGATCTTTTCCTTGGCTATTAGGTATGTATTCCCGGTAGAACGTTCCCGTGGGATATTTTGCGACATCCACGCGGGCGAAGCCGCGGGTAAAAGCTAGTGTATTATAAAACAAAGTCTCCCGCCGCGTCTGTCTGTCTGATCGCGATAAACTCAAAAACTGCCGAACGGATTTTCAAACGGTTTTCACTAATGGACGGAGGGATTCATGCGGAAGGTTTTAGTATATAATTCATTAATGTTTTGTGTAAATTGGCTGAAATATGACGATTATTGTTGAAGATGTCGGAAAAAATCATGCCGACTGGAAGCGTTAGGCCAAGAACGCACTAGCGGCTAGTCGCAATGCGGCGAGCCGGTGTGGCATGCCCTCAGAGGGCATGCCGCATGTCTATTTTATATGAAATCGTATGATTCCAACGCACTGACTTGCGGCCAGCTGTCAACTGCTGCTGAATTGAAGGACGGTATTGAAACTTATTCAATACCTTAATATTATTCTGTACCATCAAATACGGCGTACCATGCGGCAGACCACAAGTCATGCGGGCTGCCGCACTGGCTCGCCGCTATTGCGTTCTTGGACTGACCTGCGTCGCATACACCGTAAGAGATACATAAAAATTATGTTTTCCAGAATGGTTCATCAAGTTCAACAAAAATGTCTTGAATTTGATAAAAATTTCATTGTTATTTCCGAAGCTATTATGACCGGTATTATATTATATAAATTAATATGCCTTGACATCGTATCATTTTAATGAATCGTTTAAAAGATATCACAGATTCGAAATTACGTGTAACAAAATAAGTATCGTTGGCGGCAACGCGGGCGCAGCGGTAGGAGTCAATGACCTTTTCCTCGGCTATTAGGTATGTAATCCCGATATTATGTTGTCGAGGGATATTTTGCGACTTCCACGCGGGCGAAGCCGCGAGTAAAAGCTAGTTATATTATATAAAAATGAATAGGTAATCCTACAAGTGTAACTGTTTTTACAAGGTTTTATTTGATATGCCTTGTATGTTGTGTGTCAATCACTCGTCAAAAGAACAATAGTCTGAGATCTCTGCGTTGCGGTGTACACTAGGCATTCCCTAATTAGACTTCACGTTAGTGCTAACGGGCAAACGTCAAGATTTTAAGATTAAGTCATTCCCATATTTGGATTTCCTATCAAATAAAAATCCTTAATAGTGGGACTTCATTTTATTACTTTTGTGCGAATTCTTGTGCAATTAGATAAGAAACAGTAGTGCTTGTTTAAAAAATCTAAAAAACGTGATGTTAGTTTAAAAAAGCTGGTTATATCAAAAATTGGACATACCTCGAATACTTAATAGTAAGACTCCTTATACATTGCGCGGAACGGAATGGAAGCGAATTGTTTTGACCAATGTCAAGTTTATATCAACTATACCTTTGGTCTGGCCAAAACAAATATAAATAATGTACCTAGATAATTTAAAAAAAAAGCTTTTTTTGCAGGGTCTGTCAGTGTCACATTTTTTATGCGGTGGCGGTGCCTCGGGCCGGCTAAAGTGCCGCAAGCATTGCATTGTCACTTGTTATTTTGTTTGATTGTTGAGGTTAGTTTCTTTCATATAGAGCCGGCTAAACTTAGTGCCATAATCCCTTGGCTTAACAAATTAAAATGGCTGAAAGGTAGGTTAGTTTAGAACTGTGCCCACACAGGCACCGGATCCGTTTAGGCACAAGAGAATGTAATGTTTTGGAAATGTGGTGTTTTACAGCGATCTAACCTCCACAATCAAACAAATCCGGGCCGGGCCGAGGCGGTGTTAATAAAGTGCTGGTAGCAGCACTTTATCCGATAGGGATAGTGTCGCTAGACACTGCCTATAACTAAATTCAGCGGTATTGACATTGCACAACCAAATAAATAATTGGTCAAGCAGAAATTTATAATGCTGACGAGGCTGAGTAGTTACCTACTCAGGATCGTCAGCATTATAAACTTTCTTCTTTTTTTGCAGATTCTGCAATGAGCAGACAAAAATAGCCCATAAGGGGACGAATATATTTTGGATGTGACTTTACCTACACAAAATATGACTGATTACTGATTAGGTACTACTTTTTAGTAGATTATTATCATTGACGTTCAATTTAAACTACAATTGAGCAGACACCGCGAACAACATTTTTGCACAACCTGTTATCTGGGACACCACACGTCTCAGTCTACTACCTTAATACGCATACACCGCGGTTGTCACATTTGACATCCGCGGGGCACATCTTTAGTTCGTAAGGCCCGGACTCCACCAAAGCGGAGTTGTCAAAACCGGAGACGAGAAGAGATATTTTTCAGCTAGGGTGTATCCACCAAAGCTGTGCGCGGGGGGAACTAGCGGCGCCGGTCATATCTCTTCTCGTCTCCGCTGCGCGTTGCGCCAGCTTGCGAGGTACAGCTCACATTTCCGCTTTGTACCGCCGCCCAGCTCAATCTCGGCGAGGCGCAGCTCACATCTCTGTTCAGTGTGGTGTGGTAGTGGTATCCACTGAAGACGAGATGTGTGAATAACGAAATTCTATTGGTAGTTTAAAACACATCTCCTCTCCTCTCGTCTCGTCTCCGCTTTGGTGGAGTCCTGGCCTAATAGCTGCTCTAGTTTACATTGATTATTATTTAACACTGCGACAGAATATATAATAGTACAAGTACAGAAGATTCACTCCGCAAAATCATTTAAATAAATAGCGACTCTTGCTACGTCACAAAAAGAGCAATTCAGGTCGCACAGCGCTAATTATCTACAGTTATATTCACCTAGAAGTTGCCATTCCTTCTATCTCGTTACTCTTATATCTTCTGACTACGTACGACAGATGACAGATTTTACCATGATTACTGGGCCGACAAAGGAAGCTCGCGGGGTGGTCCCATAAAGATTTTATTAATTTTGCTTGTTTAGTTTTTGAGATAGCTTCAATAGGTATGTTATAAAACTTCTTGTCTCTGTTGTTTACATAGAGGTAGTGGTATACGAATTTGTGAGGGATAGGTACCATATTTAAAAAGTGGAAATAAAATCTTTGTTGCCAAAAAAACCACTAGAAAGTGAAAGATAACTTTAGCTTCGGAAGTGTTTTTTTTAGTAACAAAGTATTTCCTTTTAGTTCTTACTGTCAACTAGCCTACCCCCGTAGCCACAAATCCCTCGTGACTTGTAAATTGACGCTTTCGTTCCATTTCGTTCCGCGGCAATGTAATTTGATCCTTAGGCTCATATTTCTAACAAAAAAAAAGAAATTATACAAAATACATTATGTATCAAAATATAACGTTCAAGAAATGTGGGTGCAAAAGACTAGATATTAATAAATCTAATTATGTAGAAATATGTTTTATATTTAATTAAAATAAAATATCATTTAATGTATTAGCAACAAAGATAAATAATTTGATAATTCGGAAGACGAGTATTCGAATTGACTTTAAAACATTAAATTAATATTTTACATAGATACAAATTTATTACGTAATTACATTAACCGTTTTGGTTGTTAAAATGTGTGTTTATTAATTATTGCTATTGTTGTTAAGCCTCTAGTGATGATGAATTGATGATGTACAAATTCATAAAGACAAAAATATGCAAAATTATTATTATTCCTACTTGGTATAACAAATAATGCTCCTTTATTATTACCACGTTTGAATGTTTTTTGTCTTTACGATAAAGTAATAGATAATAAATATATTTTTCTAGTGTCAGAATTTTCATTGAAGCCTTTTTAAACAAAAATGATACATAACACTTATAATTATCTGTTAGTGGGTAAGTATAATACTGACGATTTATTATCTGCTTTGCAACTATCAGTAGGGCCTGCTTGCACCACAAATCCTAAATGCGTTTAGCGCTAAACATATTATCTACATCATTCAGGCTCTGTCATCTTCAAACTTAGAGTATTAAGACTGGAGAAGCCTTACGAACACTTCCCCTCTGTACATGAACAGCAACAAAATATTCGTGTCAGTTCATAAAAACTACTTTCAAGTCGATTCTAACGCATATCGGTAATCGTTTTCGAGTCGCGCGGTTCTCATTCAGTGCTCCGTGAAAATGCCTGGTTGTCCTGTCAAAACTTGTAAAAAGCGTTCAAATACGTCAAACTTAAATAGTAGAGGCAGTGTATAGAGTGCCACCATTGGCACTCTATCCCTATCGGATAAATTGCCACTACAGGCACCCTAGTAACACTGCCTCGGCCCGGCTAAAGTGCTGCAAGCATTGGATTGTCATTGTCACTGTCACTAAGTCACTAGTTTTGTGTGTTAAGCATGCTGTCAAATACTACACAAAACGTCAAACGTCAGTTCACGCATGCTTTCTTGATCTTTCGAGGGCCTTTGACCTGGTTTCCTATGATATTCTATGGGAAAAGCTAGAACACACTAATCTACCAATAGAACTCATCAACATCTGCAAGTACTGGTACGGGAACCAGGTCAATGGCGTACGATGGTCGGGAACCATGTCGCAGTCCTACAGGTTGGAGTGCGGGGTGAGGCAGGGGGGTTTGTCCTCGCCAACCCTATTTAACCTGTATATGAACGATCTGATTGTGGCACTCAGTAGCACCCGGACAGGTTGTCACATAGACGGAATTAATGTAAACAACATAAGCTATGCTGATGACATGGTGTTACTGAGTGCTTCGGTATGTGGCATAAAGAAACTGCTTACCATCTGTGAAGCATATGCCGAGCAACACGGGTTAAAATACAATCCACTCAAGAGTGAAGTCATGGTCTTTGAGGCCAGAGGAAACAGTAGTACAGGTAACGTGTTTCCCAGCATTATGCTTAATGGTACAGCTTTGCGTAGAGTATCTAAATTTAAATACTTAGGACATATGCTGACCTCTGACCTCAAGGACAATGATGACATCGAGAGGGAACGGAGGGCGCTGGCAGTGCGGGCGAACATGATAGCTCGCAGGTTTGCACGTTGTTCGACAGAAGTCAAAATTACTCTTTTTAGGTCTTATTGTACATCATTCTACACGTGCAGCCTGTGGGCCGACTATACTCAAAAGTCTTACAGTGCCCTCCGAGTCCAATTTAATAATGCGTTCAGGGTGCTGATGGGGCTGCGGCGATTCTGTAGTGCATCAGGGATGTTTGCTGAACATCGCGTAGACTGCTTTTACGCTACGATGCGTAAAAGATGCGCAACCCTGGTGCGTAGAGTACGTGGCAGCGCCAACAGCATTCTTAACATGATCGCCAGTCGGCTGGACTGTGCTTACATCAGTCATTGCTGCGTCATTTCTCATGGAATGGCGCAGTAGTGATTGTTGAGTTTTCTTTTATATGTTTTATTCTGTTTAATTTTAAGTATTACTAACACTAGTCTATAAGAACATTGTTACTAACAAAATGGACACCATGGTCTGAAATAAAGTATTTAATAATAATAAGTCACCACGTCACTTGGTATTTTGTTTGATTGTCGAGGTTAGATCGCTGTAAAACACCACATTCCCAAAACATTACATTCTCTTGTGCCTAAACGGACCCTGGCACTTCGCCGGCCGCTACCGCGGCACCGCTCGCTACGCTCGCTCGGCTCGTGCGTTGTGTGGTCACAGTTCTAACCTAACCTAACCTAAATAACAAGTGACAGTGACAATGCAACGCTCACGGCACCCTAGCCGGGCCTAGGCAGTGACACTAGAGTGCCACAAGAAACTCGCGGCACTCTATACACTTCGAATAGTAGACGGAATATCCTTCCATATGTAAGTATTATTTTTAATATTTAGTTATGTTTTCAGTGAAATTCAACTTGCAACTGTCTTCTTCTCATACGATAGAGAGAGGGAGAAAGTGTGAATTTGGTCAACGTGGAAATCCAAGATTGCGGCTGCGAAAATGTTCTCATTTTTCGTCATGGGTGTCATTTTCATAGTTTTCGGTGATTAAACCAAAAGTGAGGTCAAAATGTTAATTCAAGATGGCGGCTGCAATATTTTTAAATTTTTTTTATTAGCTTATATTTCACTTTTCTATGCATCAGCTGTTTTATTTTTGGGTTCAAGCAAAATTCCGAATGAATATCGATATCGATAAAAAAAAATTGATGGTACGGACTCCTTTTAGTCTTCTCTAGCTTCTAGGAAAAAAACAATAGCTATTGTTTGTTTTTCCGTTAGTTACCGCGACCCCCTTGCGTCCCCCGCAAAAATTGACAGACTTTTTAGTTCGGAATATTGGCTTCTCCAGTCATAAATACTCTAAGTCTTCAAACGATTATCAAACAATGTTTTAAATACGCATATTTAGTGATTTGTGGTGCAAGCGGGTTAAATATTATAAATACGTTAGTTAAGTACGATGATATCATATTTATATTAAATTATACAATGCAAAAATAACGAATAAAAGAATAATAATATCATTATTTACCTGTTTGAGTGTTAAAAATATATTCTTTTTTAATTTAATTCAAAACTAAACAAAATTTCTTAAATAATACACGTGTCTAAGCACTTGTAGGCACGTGTTAATAATTATTATGCTGTCAGCCCATATAATAACTTATTCTTTTGGTGCTTATTGCAATACATTGTTAGAATGTGCAATTTATATGACCAGTAAAACTGTTAAAGGGGATTGAGCAAAAGTGTTCTATGGACCAACAGCTATGGTCGTGATATTAGTGTGAAGATACCTCAACCTTAGTGCAAAGCGGCATCAAAATTTGACCCGGCTCCGTTCAGGAACAGGAAAAAATTCTTAGGACACTGTCCTCAACTTTTTTTTTACATTTTGGCCTGGGTTATCAAATTTTGAAAAAAAAAATTACAGCAAGAAAATTATCAATTATTCAAAAACTTTTTTGATGCCATTCGACCCTGTTTCTAGTACTAGAATGTGTCAAATGGCACAAACAATTCGTAGTGATCAATCATCATATCCACGATCTCTTATAAATAACGTATGCAGTCGCTAATTAAATATCAAGGCATTTTAAATTGCGTCTATGAGGTGGTCATAGCGGTCAGATCTTTAAAGTACGAAAAGTGTCTATTAAAACTACCTACTTTATGCATCTAAAAATGATTTTCATTATTCTAGCTGACTGTATCATTTTTTACAAAATCTGTGAATGCAGTTAAAAAATTCTCAAATAGTTAAAGATAGTCTCCTTTTTTTTTCTACAACGTTTTCCTGTATCTACAACGGTTTAACTACACTTGTAAATTTAAAAATTATATTTTCTTCAAAATTGCTGGGTCAGATTTTGATGCCCCTTTGAACAACGGTATAGATGAGGTATCCCTACTCAAATAGCAAAACCGTATAGCTATTGGGCCATAGACCACTTGTCAAGTCTCCTTTTTAATGATTATGCAAATTCCAGTTTATAGCTGGTCCAACTATAGATGGTCAACAGATCAATTTTAGTTAAATAATAACATTCTAGTTTTTACATGTCTAATTCTGGCACGTAATTTCCACATTTCAATTTTTTAAATGATTAAAAACTTCTTCTTACAGTTAACTTTGTTTAACGTGAATAAAAAAATATTCCTCTCAAAGAATTCAATTTGTATAAATAATAAGTATGAAATAGTGGAATGTTTCAGTCTTACTTATAAGTACGGTCTGTATACGCTATGCGCCATAGCGTATTAATAATAGTGTTAAGGCGCCTACAAACTACGGCGGCGGCACGGCCGCTCGGGTTTTTGCGTGTCACAATAAATTGAATGTGCCGGCAGCCAGTTAATGCAGCCTTTAAATGTATAACGAAACATACCAAAAATGGTAAAATTTTGATAGAAAATAGCTTAAAATTATGTGTCAGAACTTGGAATAATATCATTCATCATTTAACTCTTTTTTCTTTGTCTTTCTCTTCTTTGCGGTCACTTGAATCGTCTTTTTTCTTAGATATTAATGTGTGCTTGGCTTTCTTAAATTGTTTTTTAACTTTGTCTTTCACTTTACTTTTTTTGGGCGTTGGTATTACTTCTACTGATTTCATAGATGAACTATTTGATTCACTATTTCTCTGAGCTGAAATGAAAAAAAAAAATAAGATTAATAGGTACCTACATAGTCTATCTTCTATCTATCTATCTATATATATAAAAATGAATTCCTATTTCCTTGGTCACGGCATCACGCGTGAACGGCTGGACCAATTTCGCTAATTCTTTTTTGTTGTGTTTGTTATAGTAAGGAGAAGGATAAGTAGTTGAAGGTAGGGTAGGTAGGTATGCAAGTAGGTAGGTATGTAATTAGTTAAGTAGATATATTATATAGGTAGGTAGGTAGGTATGTATGTGGTAGGTATGTAGTTAGAGTAGGTAGGTAGGTAGGTAGGTAGGTGCGCGTAGATAAGTACTTAGTGCTACCCGTGCGAAGCCGGGGCGGGCAGCTAGTATATAATAAATAAGCCCGTTATCAAATAAACAAAACATAGAAAGTCGGCGCTTATTTCTATAGATGGACGCACATTTATCCCTGCTTAATCTGGCCGAATCGGGGAACACTACAAAATGGTAACTTTTACCGTAAAAAATGTAAAGGTGGTAAATAAATTATTATTATTATTAGGTATTGCGTAACATAAGTGCTAGTGCTACTATAAATAAAATACAGGGTGGCATCCCGGGACATCGACGCGAAGCCTGTTACCATGGATTCAGTACATGATACTGAATCCCCCGTTGTTGAAATTTTTCGACCGCGTAGGTATTGCACTTTTCTATGAAACAGCAGATTTTTTTTTTAATAACCTACGAAAAATGGCTGGCTTCGCGCTTCGTGAATTTTATTGTAAAATAGAAATAATATTCTTTTATAGTTTGAAATGATTAACTATTCACACTCATTGTTCATTCATCTGATTGAACGAGAACTGAACGCATCACTATTACTTTAAATATGGCAACATTATTTTACAAAGTGACATTAGCTACTGTCAGTTGGCTTCGTCTAATTAAAAATACGACTATAGTACATATTTCGCCAGTTATGTTTTAAGTACCATGTAATAGGGGGCGACCCTATTGCCATAAACCGTGCACAAATCCAGACTCCGAGCTGCTACTGAGAAATTCCAGATAGAAAACCCAATAACATTTTGCCCGACCCGGGAATCGAACCCAGGACCTCATACTCAGCAGTAGCACTTGCGACCACTAGACCAACGAGGCAGTCATATTTTTATCAAATTCTGAAAGATAAAAGTGGTTACTGTGGGTCATCCCTAGTGCTTCTTTACGGACATACGGGGCGTTGGGCGTGGCTTGCGGCGGGGCGGCCCGCACAAAATTCAAACATAATTATGGCGTTGTATGAGAGCGTTTATGGAGCATTTTTATAGGCGTTTGCTTGAAATGCACGAGGCAACGCCGCGGGTACCGCCTGCATACTAGTTCTACTACTTTTCACGCCACGCCGCACGCCCCGCGCTTCCATAAACAAAATCGTATATTGCCATATGTTTGTGTTTGCGCGTGTGATGACGCGGGCCGCTGCACGCCCCGTCTGTCTGTAAACAGAAAAAACGTCCGACGCACCGCCGAACGCCACGCCGCACGCCACGCTCAACGTCCCGCGTCTCCGTAAACAAGCACTTAGAAGATAGACATTATGCTATCGCTAGTGTTGGGATTTTATCCGGATAAATACTCAAAATGGATAAATAATAAATAAATAAATAAATAATAATAATATATTTATTCAATAATTACAAGGTATAAAAATTGTACAGGTTTGCTTAAATGTAAATTATATTCCTAAGACTTACGTGCCTGAACTAGGTAATCCTGTGTTTCAGGCGAGGAAAGCTAAAATAAACTTATAAAATAAATAAATAATTAACAGGTTGACAATAGATCACTAATTATTATTGAGTAGCTTTACTCTTAGTTTCAAATTTAATAAATACTTAACGTAGGTGAAAGTGCATACATTCATTTTGACACAGTTAGTAAATTCTCTGTATCTTCGTACGACATCCTTTGGAGAACATCCTTGAGAATTCTCTTACAATTTGCGTGGTTCATGGAATAAATATTTGCTGTCGCGTTTAGTCTATTATAGAGAAGAGGACCGAAATATAGGTAATATTTTGATACAAAAGCATGTTTTGTTGTATTTTGTGGACAAACTATATCTTTACGTCTTTTATTAGTATTTGCAGTGCTGTAGGGTAGAGCTGTGTGTTGTTTTAATACAATACCCATTATAAATAGCTGTCGAACTGTTAATACTTCACAAGCTTTGTATAGGAGGTTAGTGGGAAATAAGAAAGGGCGGAAAGTAGACACTTTGAGAATCGCCCTTTGAGCTCTCTCGATGGTTAGTAACATTGTTTTACCCGCTCCTTCCCATGTGGTAATACAGTAAGTTAATATTGATTGACATAGAGCGAAGTAAACCTGTCTAACTAGTTTTGGGTCAGCAATATAGCGTAGCTTTTTAAAAACAAATATCAACTTGCGAATTCTATTATTTAAAGCTTGTATATGTTGTTTGAATGAAAGTGTTTCATCTATTATAACGCCAAGGTATTTTGTAGTATTTGTCATTTTAATGTTGGGACAAACACATTGGTTATCTGTAGGAACTGTGCAATAATGAGCATATAGTGACGAGGTAGTGCTTGTTGATGTTTGCTTGCGCATCGAAAACTTAATGAAATTGGTTTTTTCTGCATTTAGTGTTAGTGAATTATGATGAAGCCATTTATTAACAATATTGAAACCATGTTGCGCAAACTTGTAGACATTTTTTTCTGAGTCAGCCGAAAATAGAAGGGCAGTATCGTCAGCATAAGAAACAATTTGGCCGTGATCTAGATTTAGGTTACAAAGATCGTTAATGTATATTAAAAATAGTGTAGGCCCTAAAATACTTCCTTGGGGCACTCCGAAGGACGTGTTTTTTTGACTATCGCTGAGAACATTACCAATTCTTACACATTGGGTACGGTTTTCTAGATAGCTCTTAAATAGTTTCAGCTGGGTGTCTCTGATACCTATGGCTTCAAACTTGTGCAACAGAATAGGAATAGAAACCGTATCAAAAGCTTTGGCGAGGTCCAGAAAGATTCCTACTGTGTGGTTACCATTATCAAGTTCTTGTGCTAGATAGTCAGTCAGATGGTGCACGGCATCGTCTGTTGACATTTTAGGCCTAAATCCAAACTGCCGTTTAGATAAAATTGATTTATCCTCCAAGTATTTGTAAAGCCTTTTATTCATAATTTTTTCTAATATTTTTGACATAGTAGGCAGCAAGGAAATAGGTCTATAATTTGTTACTTGATCTTTACTGCCTGATTTGTAAACAGGGATAACAACAGCTTTTTTTAGGCACTCGGGAAAAATACCTGTAGATAAACATTTTTGGAAAATGCAAGTTAGTGGCGGGCCCAAAATGTGCCTGAACTGTTTAATAATTTTATTTGATATGTTATCCCAGCCAACTGCGCAGTCGTCCTTTAAACCCATGATTATCGTTTCTACCTCATTCTCGTCAGTGTCTAGCAACACAAAAGATGATAAGATAGTGCTACACGTAAATGGTGTGTTTGTTAGTAATTGTGATTGGCCCTGAACTTTTTCAGCCAAACATTTACCAACATTAACAAAGAAATTATTTGCAATGTTGGCAGATGCTAACTGTGATGAGTGTGCTTGTAATAAACCTGAAGATGACTGATTTTCTTTTGAGTTATACGTTACACTTTTAATAATACTCCAGATTTTTTTAGTATTTGTACCAGCTTTTTCGAGTGAAATTTTATCGTAGTTGCTTTTTACTTTTTTTAGAAGATTATTACAAAAGTTACGATATCGTTTATACGACAGTTGCAAAATTAAATTATCTGGATTAGATTTAGCTTTCATATGCAGTTTATCTCTATTTCTCATACAGCGAATGAGCCCTGTCGTGATCCATGGTTTTATGTTGTAAGTTTTGTTATTTCGCCGAGATATGACCGTGTTTTTCTGAATTGCATGTTGTACATTATTGATTAGGTACAACATACAAAACTGCGGATCAGCGGAATCGTAGACTGGGTCAAAGTCGATATTGCGTAAATCTTCTTCAAGTTTATTTACATTTAAACTAGAAATTGTGCGAGTGACTACTTTAGGTAAATTACAATTTAAAATAAGTAGGGTAGCATTGTGATCGGTGATTGTTGAATTAATTACAAGGGCAAGTGCAGGGAAAATTGACTTGAGCATAATATGGTCCAAACAGGAGCCACTTTGATGTGTAGGAAGCGTGTGAGCAGGAAGCAAACCATGGAAGGCGCATAGGTTAAGGTATTCCTCAGCGGATGCGTCAGCACTTTCTGGAAGTATATTGATATTAATATCTCCAATTAAAATAGTATTTTTGAAAGACGACAGGTTCTGTAAGGTGTTGTTTAGAGAGTCCGTGAAATTGTTTATATTTCTAAAAGAGGGGGGTCGATATAAGGCAAGTATTGCTAATTCAGACCCAATTTTAATTAATAATCTGTTACAGTCGTGCATACTTGGTTCCTCGACAGAGATATTCAGATGATTTCTTGCATAAACTATCACCCCATCGTTCTGATTGTAGTTTATGTTACTTTTATACATATTATATCCGGGAATAAGTGGTATGTTATAATGTTTGGAAAGCCAACATTCGGTTAGTACAATAACGTCACAGTTTATATCTAGACGTTGTAGAAAAACACTAAAATTTTCGAAATTTTTAAAAATACTGCGAATATTTTGGGTTAGTATGGTTAGTGGACTAGTGTGGGAGGAGAGATATTGTTTACAGTGTTCAACGTCACAAACATGGGATTCAGATACAGAGAAATTATCTATGTCATCAATTAAATTATTAATCATAATATTATAAAAACAAGAAACAGGGGCTGAAAAATACGTACTTAACGGCGCTCTTAGGCGCCTCCATAATTAACAGAATTTATGTACCTTTTTTCAGCCATTATTTTCGCTGGGCAATCAGAAGCACCTGTCTTGTGATTGCTCGGCTTTTTGAAGTGCAGGCAAGTGGCACACTTTGGTTCCTCCGCCTTCTTTGTGCATTCTTTAATGACCCAGATCACTACAGTGGCCACAGGTAGAAGTGGTCTCCCGACATGATTTGGCCGCATGTCCGTACTGCTGGCACTTATAACAGCGCGTGACTAGAGTAAAGTCTCTCACGGGGCATGACGACCAATTTATAAACACTCTGTCTTTTGATATCAGGGCTTTACGTATGTCTGCAGCTACTTCTATTATATAATTACAGGTTTCAGCGTCCTTCTTACCTGACTTATGGCTTAACTTAATGGAGGTCAAAAAGGTCTCGAGGCTGCTATCCTGAAGAGTCTCTGCTATATTCTGGTGGAATAGACAAGTAAAAACTTCCTTCTCTTGCATGGATGAGGGCACTCCGATAACTACTACTCTAGGTTTCCTTTTTGAGGGTTCGTCTACTGTGAGGCCTGAGTTTGATTGCTGCATCGATTTTTTTACCTTCTCAATATCGTCCTTCGTTTCGGTGCTGATAATGATACCGCCATTTTTCGTCTTCCGTAGTCCTCTTACCTGAAGTTTCATTTGCTCCGGGCATATAATTTTTTGGACAAGTGTTTTTGTCTCCTCACTCGACTTCAGTTTGTCGTTAGGGTATATGGCCACTGAGCTTAAGTTTATCGGCTGTATATAATTGTTGGTACCTTTTTTAACCATCTCAGCAAAGGAAGTTCCCGTTTCCGGTTTAATTGAAGCTCCAATTGACAGCTTAATGTCTTGCAGTTGCTGCGACAGATCAATTTGGTCTTCGAGTGTTTGGACGGTGGTATGGGCCCGGACGGCTCTCATCTTAAGGGACTGGTACTGAACTGCCATCTGAGATGTGCCGTGACTAACTTTTCGGCATAGGGCACTTATACGCAGTTTTTGCTCCATGTTTAATTTGCCCTCCGTTACAATAGAGCACACTTCATTAAGGCACTGCTCAATGGACGACATCCAGTTCTGGATTTCCGGCGTAGGTATCACTTCCACCATGCCATCTTCTCTTTGGCTGGGTGGTTGCGGGCGAGGTGCGGATGCGGGCTCGGGTGCAGGTGCAGCTGCAGGTGCTGGTGCGGGCACAGGTGTGGGAGGTGGGCTCCGAGCACATCTGCCACCCCTGCTGAAGGGACTGTTTGCCATTGTGATACAAGTTATTTACTTGTTAATCACATAAACACATTTTCACATAAACGAACGAGAACACATGATATGCTACGTATGACACAATTTGCTTCACTACCGGCTGTTTGGTAAAACCAGGTCACGATTCAGCAAGTAATTATTTATTTATTTTAATAAATCTTCGACACGTCTGTTCACAACAAAGTGCAACGATCCAACCGTACATACCGTACCGTAAATACTCATAAATATCCGTTTTCACTTGAGTATTTATCCAAAACAGCGGATAAATACTATCTAGAGTTTTCGTTACGTTATTTACCGTAAATTTTGCAATTTTACGAACAAAAGCACTGAAATAAATGACAATCTGAAAATATACATTTGTGCCGTACTTTATTAATCACTTTAAGGCTGCCTGTCCACTGGAGCGGAGAGGAGAAAAGAGGAGCGGAGATGTGCCAATATTAACCAATTGAATCTTGACTCCGCCCCTGAGTTTAGATCAGTGATCCTGAGTCAAGATTCTATTGGTTAATATTGGCACATCTCCGCTCCTCTTTTCTCCTCTCCGCTCCAGTGGACAGGCAGCCTAACCATAAAAAAAGCCTATAATAACAATGATTTCCCTCGATCATGAATATTTATATAAGTTACCATTTTGTAGCATTGCTAAACGAACTTTACTATCGAACCCGACAACGAATCAAATGGTTGTGAATAGCTACTGAATTCGTCTGGGATTCTTTTTGAATTCTTCTGGCGATTTGTACGATTCGGCGCGGATTGGTGACCGAGGATTCGAAATTTCATTAAGAATTATAAAATTCATCTTGTTTGGCGCGAACAGATGTACACCACCACCATTCGTAATTAATTTGGTATTAACGATCAAAGGTATTACAAATTCCAGTTACAGTGATATCCGTTTTATTTACCTCTTTTGCTGGCAATGGAAGCCGCAATAGCAAGATCTTCTTGGCGTTCTCGACGGCGTTCTGCATCAATTTGTTGTACCAACTCGTCACGCATGCGAACTATTTCCACAAGACGCAGTACCAACTTTTCCTCACGGGCCTATAATTAGAAACCATCATGTTAAGGTCAGCACATAATCGGCAAATCAGCAGAGATAGCATTGAGAGGCAAGGAGCATAATATAAGTTGTTATAAAGTTCTAAACCATGGGCAAAAATATATGGGGCTTGGCTCAAATGTAGTTTAGTTCAGTAACTTTTACTAAATAAGACACCCATGACACGACTGTAAGAAGCTATTACAAATAAAAAATCTGCCAACCTGACGGATTTTTGCCACCATTGAGTGCAGTCAGTTTGTCAGTAATAATTAACATTTAACGGGTTCGACAGATTTTTCATTGCTTATAAAATGAGGATGTTTTTCGGATAATGTGGTTAACCCACTGCCTCACTATTATGGTATTAAATCTGAGCAATCTCATAATGCGATAAAAAAAAACTACAAATAGCAATTCTTCGAAAACACAAATAGGAGATGAATGGTAGCACGCTATTACGCTACAACTTGTATTCGGCGAATTACAACTTACGCCCCTTTCCCACGGTAACATCCCGATTTTTGCAGGATTCTGTTTACTAGTGTACAGGTTTCAATACTAGCAGTCACACGAGTATCGTGTATACAGTATCCTGCAAAAAAACCGGTTTTGCCACTACAAACTAGATCCAGTTGTCCAGTAAAAAACAGGATCCAGTTTAATTACACGTATAGTTTCAAGGAAGTGTTCCCACTTCCTGCATACCGTTTATACTGCATACGTCCATCACGTATGAATTTTCTTATAAGACTAATCTACTGCTCGTTGCTCTACCGCAAAAAAACCGGATGCAAACTACTGTGTGTGAACACACCAATGATTTATACGGGTTCCAGTAAAAAACCGTTCCCACAGAACTGGACGACCGTGGGAATGGGCCTTTACTTCGAAAGTAACTGGGTAAAAAAAACATCAGCGCCGTTTTTTAACTACGTTCTCCTAACCTTTAGAAACTCAACAAAAAAAGTCACATGAAAATTGAAACACTATAAACTTCGTTCCACTTTTTAGGGTTCCGTAGTCAATAATAAAAACCCCTATAGTTTCGTAATGTCCGTCCGTCTATCTGTCTGTTTGTCCGTGTCTAAGCTCAGAGACTGTTAGTACTAGAATGCTCACGCCGACAAAGTGGTAAAGACAAATAATTAAAATAAATTTTTTTTGGGTACCTCCCCTACACGAAGTGGGGATGATTTTTTTTTCTCGTCTATTCCTTAGTGTGGTTGTACAAAAATATTGAGTTTGCTAACACCTTTTTTGGATTTAGAGATCCGTTTGTGAAATAGTAAACTTTTAAAGTGCTTGTTGGAGTCAAGTGTGTGTCCTCCCTGCCAGCTAAATATGTAGTTGGTTTTGTTTGGATATATGAAAACTATCAGCTAAGTAGGCTCTACAAGTTAACGAGTAATAATCGACCAACTTACATTGCCAGTTGCAAATGTTCTCCCAAACATTCCGTATGGGAGAACATGTTTTTCAACTACAATGTTAAGTAAGTTTGTTCTTGGGATACAGTCATCGCAACTAACCCTTCATTGCGCGTGGTCCGCCACGCACTTGGCCGGTTTTGGAGTATACTGCACTCGACATTACGGTATTACAATAGATCAGAAACACACTAATTCCCTTACCTTATCAGCATCGATGCGGTTAACAGCGGGCTGTGATTGGATTATCCGAATTTCATGTTCAATGTCAGCTTGTTCTTGTTCCAACCGTTGTTGTCGTCGTCTGAAATGTTGTTTATGAATAAATATTGTTGTATGTTGGTGTAGAAATCTGGTAGATACGCAAACAACTGATAATAATCTACATTGACAATCCAGTTGCAATGAGGATTAAAGAGTTCAGATGTTGCCAGCATTTAAATTAATTGTCTGGTCTGGTCAAATTTAGGTACAGTGGATAAATACAGTCATTATCAATATGTCTATTAAGCTAGTATTGTCCCATAGCGGTCCAAAGGCGAGCCTTTGGCCAGCTGTGGGACCTCCCTTTTCACATTCTTCTGGTCATGATGCGTCATTGATACGTTTAAGGCAAACAATTTGGTTTCTGGAAAAGTACATGCTTGTCCACCAATGGGAGATTAAAGAGAAGAAAACACGTAAACGTTCTCTTAATACATTATTTAAATATTCAATATTTAAATGGTCGTACGGACTTCCAGATAAAATGAATGAAGAAAAACAATTTATCTAATATATTTTCAAACCATTTAATGGACTGCATGTACTGATGGTGCCACCTAAGCATCTTTTCGTTTCGCGTACACAGTCCGATGACTACCATTATCATAAGCCAATTTGATTCAGTTAAACTACTAGTTTTCGCTCATAAACAATACAAGTGCTACTTACATGTACATTAATTCAGTTTGTTTTCTGAACAAGTCATTTTTCTCATTGACTAGTTCACACAGTTGAATGACTAAATCTTCGACTTCCTCTTGCGGTACCGTGTCAGCTTCGTCGCCTGTAACAGATACATCCATTAGTGATAAAGTAATTCTATGATCTACGATGATACGTAAGAGATAGAGGATAGAGAAATCAAACAAATCAATACTGTGAATAACAAATCAGAACATCTCTTAAAATTTACGGTGAACAGACACCGTTCTTTTTTTTCAGGGTTCCGTGGCAAAAACGGAATCCTTATAATTTCGTAATTTCTGTCTGTCCGTCCGTCCGTCCGGATGTGACACCGCCATTTTAGTCTGAAACTATTTGCACTATATCTATGAACATGAAAAAGGTGTATTTCTCAAAGAAACTGTGAAATACAAACATATTTCTGCGGTTTCTTGAAAATATCCCAAATCTGAAGAACTACACGACAGTTGAAAGTATATTTTAAGTTCACCAACTTAATTTCGTTCAGAATATACCACCATATATTTCAAAAGTTATACACACATACCTACACATATTGTTTGCGACTTTAGAAGCGTATGTCTTACCAAATATTGATTGTCGTATATTCACTACACCATTTTATAGCAGTTCATTAGATAATAATTATATAGTGCATTCTATGTATATCTATAGTGCAAATAGTCTCAGACGAAAGTGGCTGTGACATACGGACGGACAGGTCAAAATTATAAGGGTTCCGTTTTTGCCATATGGCTACAGAACACTAAAAAGTCAAATAAATTTAGAATAAGATGTAAGAATGAGTGCTCAAATAGAAATAAAATGTGCTGGCATATGTTTACCCTCACACTTGTCGCGAATCATTTTTTCGATGAGCACGCCCTGTCGCTCGAGACCGAGCTGCTGCGTCTCCAGCAGGTCCAGCTGCACCTGCAGGGCTTCGGGCGACATCTGCAGCTTCACCTCGCGCCGCTCTGGGAGGGGCAGCCCCGGTGCAGGACCCTTTGCCTTCCGCCCGCCTGCTGGACATCAAATATTTACTTATTTGTGATCATTATTCTGCTGCTATGGGAAAATATCATAATTAAATATCCTTTTCCGCACTTAATCAACAACCAATGAATGAAAACATAGTACAATCATTCAGAAGCCCATTGGAATTAGTTTTAGGGATAAAAGGTTTCTGTTTTGAAATAATTTTGTCATTAAATGAAGTTAAATTATTGTACTTTGTTAAGTAAGTCTGAGGGTCTGAACTACAAGTTTGAACTCTACTGTTGAATTGGAAAGCTTGTTAATTTTGTTTGTTAATTTTTTCCCACCTTCAGAATTGATGCTCTTCATACCAGTAGTGTTGATACCTTTCTCCAAGGAGCCGCCGCCACCCGACACCGTGGACAGACTGTCGGGAGGGGTCGGCGCAGGCCGCCTCTTCTTAAGGGTTGGTGTGGACTTACCGATTGATTTCTATGGGAAAATAGTCATCGATTAAATAATATGTTTTCAAAACAAAACTCTAGGTAGACAGAACAGAACCGAACTCACGCTATTAAACATTGTAACTTTGTTACAATGTTTCAATGTCTCATTATACATAGTTTATGAAACTGTTGCATAAAACATTTTATAGGGGATGATTCATGATACACCGTGGCGGGAGCTAGCCACGTATGGTGCGCGGACGAGGCACAGATCGAAACAGAAAGTCAGTATCCAAGTATCAGGTACCAAATGGAATATCAATGAAGGCCATTCAGTTTGAGAGTTTAGAGAAAAGTGATATTTAGTGACGAATTCAGAGAAAATTTTCAAGAATACATAAACTTTGGGTTTCCTCGAATCCCATGAATTTTCACCTAGGCTTTACGTGAGGCTTAATATTGCAAATGTGCCACTGTCACGACCTGGAAGGAACACGTCAAATTACAAGCCAACCTGAATACAGGGTGGGAAGATGAAACAAGCTCTGGAACCTCACATATTGATGCTACCAATTTTAACTCAAAGGCTTTTAACATGCAATTTTCCAAAAGTAAGTAAAACTGCATCTTCTACTATTAATATAGCATCAATATTTAGGGTATTTCTACTTCCCCTTTAGGACCCACTTCAACTTTCCACCCAGCACCCAGTATACAGCAGACTCCCTTTTGCCCGCAGCTTCGCCTGCCTGGAGGTCGTAAATTATACCACGAGACCGTACTATAGAGATAAAACTATGCTATGTATTGCCAGGTTACCTGTGTGCCAAATTTTATCGAAATCCGTTCAGCCGTTAAGGAGTGAAAAGGTAACAGAAAGAGTTACTTTCGCGTATCCGGTTAGACTGAAAGGTATTTCCGAGTTTTGTTGACTGAGAACTATTCATTCGGTAAGCGGAGCCGAAAGCGGTTAGTAGAAAAAATGTTTATTATACAAATGAAACGCATACTTGGTCAGAGTTGATGGTAGAGTTGTACGAGCTGAAGGAGGATATGCTCGCGACATCGTCCATGGAAGTAGAAGGGTGTTGGAACCGCGGCGCCTCTGATATCGAGATGACCGGCGGCGGCGGCGGCGCTTTTGCCTTTTTCCTTCGGGGCGTGCTTCCGGGGAGATTCGGAGTACTTGTTGCCATTGAAGATCTATACATTGAGCTGGAAATAATACAATTTTAAATAGCACGTTAACCTTTTAAGTCGACTGTTATTAATGGAATAAAAAAATGTCCATAAAATTTCTTCATTTTTACCTCTTGCTGTGTGTTTCTTCATCGTCTGACGAGGGTTCTTCGCCATCGGACCAGAATGGATTTACCGCGATAAGCCTTTTTCTGTAATTGGTACAAATTATTGGGTAACTTATATTTTATTTTGATATAAACAGTTGTTTTGCGAATGGGATTATTAAAAAAAAAAAAACAGTCATAGGGACTACCAGCAGAAATGATAACTTAAAACTGGTATTATCGCGCTATATTCTATAGTATAGCACTACGGGGGGCGGCGCGAGCATGTCGGTGACGCGAATCCATAAGTTTATCCCCTACCAAAAATCGTTCGATGTGCCTAAAGAAGTTGTGACTTCAAAATTAACAAAGTAGGTATTATGCAATCGCACATCATATATTATTATTATTATAGTAGAAACTCAACGACAGGCCATGCTAAGTGCTTTTACCAACGCGGCAGACATGATTTTGATAAGTAATTGTACTAATGCATTATAGGTATATTGGCAAGAAGAAGCAGCGCATGACTGCATCTAATTATCATTCAAATATTTATGTATTGAAAATCTACCCACTGCATGTTTATAACCGTAAATTGCCGTATATTACGACTACAATGTGAACCGAACAACGAGGTAACGTTTGATGTAATGTTGGTAGGTACTCGATACCCACTTATTGTTCTTTTGTTATATTGTGCACTACTACGTGATCTACCTCGTCATAATATGTACTCGTGTGAGTACTTGAACTTTGCGGAAAATATTACAAATCAATGTACCTAATCGTAACGAATATATTTTGTAATATTCATGATCATTTATTTATTTATTTAGGATCTCAAACAAAAGATATATGTACACGTCACGTCACAACACAGGGAAGTACAATGTATGGAAACATATGAAGACGCTTTTAAATTTCCGTCTATGATAACGTTGCGTTGTGAGGTGCACCGTGCACGTTAGATATTATAAAAGCGCACTATAGACATTTCTTATATTTCGACAGAGACTAGCACAGTGGCGGCGGCGACGTAATGACCTAGGTTAGGTTAGGTTGTGTTATAAAATACAATAGATGACGTATATTTAGTAACTTAATCCGCTTAACTGTTCTTAATGAGTCTTAGAGAACCCTGTAAGAAATATTTCTTTTTGAATTGATTTCTTACAGAATTGGGTTCTCTAAGACTCTTTAAGAACAGTTAAGCGGATTAAGTTACTAAATATACGTCATCTATTGTATTTTATAATGGATTTCCGCAAAGTCACGCCTGAGTCAATTAACTAGGTTGTGTTATGCCTGGGAATCCTCCGGATTTCCTGTTCTCGATATTCTGGTCCCCAAACTCGATGGCACCAACCGCTTTATTTTCAACCTGAAGAATCTGAATGATTTTGTTTACACAGAGCCATTCGGCTTATAATGTTTCGTGTCCCAGACTTCCTCTCTAACCAAACGACTGGCTTTGTGAAGTCGACCTGTCACAGGCCTACTTCAATTTGCCAATACAATACACAGATGATTCCTATAATTAAGTTACAGAGCAAGATTGCTAGTAATGACCTGCCTGACTTTTGGCCTCAGTACAGCGCTTCTTAGTAATTCTAACAAATTGGGTAGCACTAGCACAGACGCTAAGAGAGGAGGCTATTCGGATACTCGTCTATTTTCTTGAGGTTCTCCATGACTACCAGGTCCTGCGAGTGTACGTCCAAATAGTATTAGATCACCTGGGGAGGCAGACGAATTTTCAAAGATCTATCATAACTCCGTGCAAAAGCCTCGTATTTCCAGGTGATCCTGAGTCCTGACCATTAGTGTGTCAAGCAAGAAACTAAAAGAAGACTTTGTCGGTGTTGTTTTACGTATAGAAGTAAAGGAAGAACTAAATTGGTCGCTACTAAATAGTCATCGGGCTTTTCTGATTCACAACCCGCCACGACCACATAGGAAATGCCATAACCGCAGGCGCGTCGGATGTAGTTTGTCTCGATGGATACGCACTATTAAGACCGTGGATAGATCAAGAGCAACAGCTCCATTGCAATCAAAAGGAGGTGCTCGCAATAATAAAAGCCATAGAAGAACGAGGTCGAAACATGTCCAGGTAGACTGTCTTATTGCAGTGTAACAACACGACTGTTGTAGCCTTTTTAAAAAACGAAAGGAGGACCAGGTCCTCTTCATTGATGAAACTCACGAGAGAGTTTTTTCAAATCCTTGACCAGACCAGTACTAAATAAACTTGAAAATCCAGCATATTTTGGGAAAATACTACTGCCACGCAGAACATCTTTCTCGCCATCGCCTCTCTCCTGAGTGGCAACTCTTACCAGTATAACCAAAAATTCGAAAAGTTCGGAGTTCTAGTAATAGATCTATTTGCGTCAGAACGGGCAAAACTCGTGATGAATTATGTATCACAGGATCAGATCGACATTCACGCAATGTACCACGATGCCTTCTCCCAAAACAGGACCTACCCACTAGCTTGGGTTTTTCCTCCGCCTTACCTATTGCCCAAGGTATTAGCTCACCTCAACTCTGCGTCGAGTGTCTTTCTAATAATAGTTCCGAGGTGGCAGAGTCTATTGGAGAGCAGACCCAAAAGCCCGAGCCTTAGCACCTTCTTTCACAATCCGGAAACTGCATTCACAGCTGATATATACGGTGACCGGCCTTCCATCCCCAAGAGTCTGGGAGATGACGTTAGAAGTATGGAACTGAGGGAGTCCCAGTTCGTTGAATCAGTATGCGTAAATATTCATCCCGACTACGGAACCATTTTCTAAGCGTGGTCTGACACGCACTTTTTTTTACCCATCTGCCCGTCTCTATTCGGGACATATCAATAATTATTAGTATCTTCCGGGTACTTTACTTTAGGTACTTATTGATAATTACACTAACACAAAGTATAACGGTCGATTTTGAGAAGGTTCGGTTGAATACGCTCCTAATGTTTTTCAAGTTACCTATGACACATCAGCCGAACGTTACGTCCATAGCGTCACATGACGCGACGGAACGTTCCGCCGCGGAACGTTCGGCAGGTGTGGCGCGACCCTTAGCTCGGATAAGTCGCGATTTAATGCAAAAAAACGCAGTATCATTTTATCCAGAAGTAACGGTGGACTTTCTTGCCCATTCTTCTCCATACGAAAACTACCACTTGGAAGGGGCAACTAGAATCTATTTAATTATTTTTTTGTAATTCTTTGACGTTCAAAAGTGCCTTTTATGTGCCTAATTATTTCACTTTGAATTTGACTGTAGGTATTATCAGTAGGACAGTAGGTAGGTAGAAAACATGATTTAAAAAATTATCGTATTATATGTTTTAAGTGTTGATATGTATAATACTCACATGGGCGTGGTGGTAGCATTCTCAGGTTTCGGTGCGTGATGTATGGGTGGCACTTCGTCATCTTCTTCATCACTACTACCAAAAGGATTTGTGCTGACTCTTTTAGTTGGTTCCAGGATCACATTCTTTAAAATAAAATTAAGCTTATTAAACAATTCAAATTATGTAAAATAAGCATGTTATTAAAAAGGATAATACCTCATCCTCATCATCTGAGAAGGGATTCAAATGGTCTGGATATACTTTAATGTCCAATTTTGTTTCTTTTTCCTTTTTAATAGCTAATGCTAAAGCTTTTTCTAAAGCATTCTGTTTATTTCGTCTAGGAGGAGCACTAATACTTATTTCATGATCATGTTGAACCTCTAAAGGTTGTTCTAATGGAGGAGTACACTCAATAACTGTTGATGAACTATTGGCTATCCTGCTGTCATCTGTTACATTGTTGACTTCTGTATGTACACTGCTGCAGGCATCATTATCTTCTTCTGCATTAGTCATATTATGTTCAATAGTATTTACACAGTCTTTGTCTTTGTTTCTTGTTTCTATTACATCTACATTTTCTAAACTCGTTTCAACATTTATACTTTCATCTGCTAATTGTGTTTGTAAGAAATTGAACTTTTCAATATTACTTTTATACACTTTCTCTGGAATGTTATTACTTAACACATTTTCATTTTCCATCTTCATATTCACACTTACAAGTATCGGTTTTGAGGCTATTTCACATTGAGATCTACTGGTACTGCTAAGTTCTTCAGATTTACTAATACTGTTGTCTTTTAATGAAATATTTGAGATTTTGTTTTCAATATTAGTGTCTTTATCTATATTTTTCTCAAACATGTTTATTTTGTCTAAAAAATGATAACATTTTCTAAATTAGCAAGCAAGTTATAGTAACAAGTTTATATCAGAAATAGTTAAAAAGATAAATAAAGAGACACACACATGACAAACATAACAAAAGCATCTTCCATCACGTTAACAAAATTTAGCTCTTATTCACATGTTAGACTAGTTGTCTTACTGTGCGTTTGCACTGGCTAACATCACAAAAAACCATGTTGAAATCTCTAGTTCCTGTCAAACACACGTTCCTGTGGAACATTGACAGAAAAAAGAGATTCCTACATGTTTTGTTGTGAATGTTTCGCCAGTGCAAATGCACCATTATTGTGCAATAAGAAAACATTTCGGGATGTTGAAATAAGCATTCAATATGAAGTTGACTAAGAAAGAACATGATGCAGAGCAGAAAATTGTTGGAAATGGATAATATTCCAAAGTAAATTACATTATTAATTCCATATAATTCCAGCATCAATATTTTGTATGATAAAAATGTATTGCCTTGCAACAGTAGCATACATGTTTTTGATAAGATTATAGGACTTTATTCATAGTTATTAACATGTATATGGCATAGGAATTTGATTAAATGATTGCAAGTAAAATGAAGCACTCACCCATAATAGATTGCGGTCTTGATTTATATTTAGGAGTAACGGGCTCCTCATTTGACACTGACTTTGTCTCATGTGCAGTATCAGTGAATGCCAGCATGCCCATTTGATCATGATCATTATTATTAAAATATTTTGATAAAGTCTTTTCATTTTTACAACTATCACAGGTAAATTCAGATCCTTCAACTATCTCAAAATTCTTAGGGTTAAGATGCCCTGAGCATTTAGAACAACGGAAACATCTTCTGTGGTACAGTTTGTGCGATACAAGAAGGCGCTGGGCAAGGTACACAGGCAGGCCACATGCTGCACATTTGTCTAGACCAGTCTTTCCAAACCTTATTGGTGCCTACAAGAGTTATAAAGATAGGTAATAAAGTGTGAGACAGAAAGTATTAGAGAAATTTAGAAAACAATAGTTTCACTGCAAACATTGCACACAGATATTTAGACTTTCTAAATAGATTGAATAATAGAGAAAGATAGTTAATAATGTGTTTGTTGTACTAACTGATGTCTCCGTGGTGGTTGTTCTAGTTGATACCTTTGACTCATTTTCAGATACCTTGGTATTGACTGAAATAGAAATGCTAATTAAATCATTGTTGGTATGATGGTAAGTATTTGTGAATCAGAGGTAACCAAAGTGAAATTGGCATTGAATATGAGTATAATTGACAGAACTCACCTGTATGACCTAGACGCTGGTAAAACTGAGACAAGTAAGTTAATACTGACAACCTGTCTGGCACATCATTCTCAACCATGTCCTCTGGGTCTAACAGTGAGGGAATACCTAGGTGCTTCTCAGCAACACTATAAGCTAGTTGGTTATTTTCATATATATTTTCAGGTTTCAACTTTGACATGTCACTGAAAATCATAACAACACCAATACATTGAATTGAAAATATGTGTTTACTGTTCACAGATGGCCTAGGATTAGGATAATAAGTTTATAGTTAATCAGCGTAAGTTTAAGTTATGTGTATTCATTCCAAGATAACACTTACATTAAATCTGGCCTAAAATGATGAACCAATGCACAAAATGCTAAGCCATTTCTCCAAGATGTTGTCATATTATCTATTTGCACCTCAGGGCAGTCTTTAACTAAACGTTTGCACCATAACTCCAGAGCTTTAGTGCCTTTTCGTTCAGACATTTTTATAAACTTTTATGCAACTTTACAAGCAGTTCAAAATGCAGTACATCATCTATGACTCATTTAATGAATCTTTTCACTGAAAATAACAATGAGCCATTATTATTAAATTTGAGACGTACAACGTAGTAAATATTTGCCAGTTTGCCAGATATTAAGCAATGAAACCGCATTCGAATAGGATTTTTATTTTAACATTCATTTTATGTTAGTGGTTAGTTGGCAATTTGGCATTGGCTAGGGATGTACCTGACTGAACATTTACTGCAAATGTCAATACACTTTGACACTATCGATAAATAAGCAATTGTAAGGGGGTCCATAGACGATTAATTAAGCCAACTAAATATAAATTATGCTGTCAAATTTAAAGTACTTACTAATTCCATGGTCAAATCTGATATAGCGCCATATTCACCATCTAACTTGCTGTACATAAAAGCGTCCCATTGGTCCCACCCACAGATTAGATAAGTAGTCCCACCAACCAACGCCACGCCAAAAGTTTGAGTTAAGCGCCTTATTCACCATCCATCTTGCTGTACGTCCCGGCAAGCCATGCACGATGCACGACGCAAAACGACTGTGAATAAATAAAAATAAATAGTCTTGACGAACGTTACCGTACGTCAATTATTATTATTACTTGCATCGATTAATAATAATAATTGATGTACGTCGATACTATTCACTGTCGTTTTTCATCGTGCATCGTGCATGGCTTGGCGGGCCGTACAGCAAGATGGATGGTGAATAAGGTACTTAACTCAAACTTGCGTCAAGGTAGCCCGCGAAATTCAAATTTTCTTACGTTTTTTGCAATTTGCAGCTCAATGTCAGGTTGTATGTTATATAACAAATATGGCTTTACAGAATTTGTATAATCCTGTTTTTTTTTTAAATAACCGACGAAAAATTTCAACGCAGGGGGGTTCAGAATCATGTACTGAATCCATGGTATCCGGCTTCGCGTCGATGTCCCTGCCACCCTGTATAAATATGGTCACCCATCCACAGACCAACCCGATGGATCGACCCGTGCGGCTGCAGGTATTATTTAGCCACGCACGAGCTCCTCGCCATGATAAGTAGATATCAAATCCATAATCAAATCTAAATATTCGGTGTTACGAGATTTGTTGCATTTCATAATCAATATTTTAGTTCACTAGTTAGCCATATTTCTTACATAAAATACAGTAAGTACCTAATATTGCCAAATTACTCAAAACAGCGAAATATATATGGCGCTATTTGCGACGTTGCCTACTTTATAAACGCTCATAAACCTTTATTTATAATTTTTTCATGTAAACGAAATGATATTAAAAAAAATACTGCGTTTTTTCCGTAACTGAATGCCATTCCAGGCCGGCTTATTCTACTTCCTGTACTGTGACCGGAAAACACATGCGTCAGTCAGCAGCAACCGAGTGAGGTCCTTAGTAGTATACATATATAGTAGTCTATGGTGAGGGCGACGCACTATTCTGGCGTGCCCTGTTCTTAGACCACAGGGGCGGATCCAGGATTTCATTTTGGGGGGGGGGCATTCTGACAAGGTTCGGAGCTAGGGTTAAAATAACAAAAACAAAAAAAAGACGTTTTCTGCTTTTTTTTGTAATTCAACCCAAGAATTTTATCTTCATTTACGAGGAGGGTTACTTGCTAGTGATCCTAAGTATGTGCATGATGCATGCTTGTTATATCTTTGTATACACCTCAGGGCCGTAGCTAGGAATTCATTTCGGGTGGGGGGTTGGGGCCTTCAACTTTTTTTAGAAGATATAAAGTAGGTATTTCTGATTTCAGAGACGGTAAATAAAAAAGTAGCTACTTTATAAAATACTATTTTTATTTTTTTTCTAAACTGCATTTCTAGTTTTCTTTGTGGAAAATCATTAAAAAAAATTATGCTACCATCTCAGATAAAAGTACCTAATTCAAATTAATGACGATCGAGCATCAAATTATTATCAATTTCAACAAACAAAGTCCTGTCTCTCTCTTCCCGCCACTTTGCAATCATGACCAAAATAGGGAAGGTCACTTTAGGAGAATTCAATGTAGTATGCAAGAGCGAGCGGAGCGAGCTCGAAATTTTTTGCATGCCGCTTCGAATACGTTAGGTTTTCTTTATCTTTGACCATTCATACAGAAATAGAAGTAAATTTATTGACTTATCAGATTTATGTAGAAAATTTAGATAATTAAGAGAATGTAGGATGCAGGAGCGAGCGAAGCGAGCTCGAAAATTTTAGCACCCCGTCTGGAATAGATTAGGCTCTCTCAGACAATGCTGAAATTGCTGGAAGTCATTCAAAACATAGTCATAGTCGATCGCACTCTTACTGCTTTTGTAGATTTTAAAGTAGGTACACTTATCTTTGACCATTCATACAGAAATATAAGTAACGAACGGGCATACACGAATTGGTCGACTTATCAAATTCATGCAAAAAATTGAGACAATTAGAGAATTATGAATATAAGAGCGAGCGAAGCGAGCTCGAATATTTTAGCACCCCGCCAAGAATACGTTAGACGGGTAGACTCTCTCAGAGAATACTGAAGTCAATCAAAACAAAGTCATAGTCGATAAAAATACCCATAATTAAGCTCGCTACTCTTACTGCTTTTGTAGATGATAATTAAAGTACGCTTTTGCGAAATAGATTACAATTATATGTATTAGAGTACGGAGGTACCCTAGGCGGGGTTGGTTGGCCCCCCTGCCTGCCTGCTGCCCTGATACACCTGTTGTAAAGAATATATTTCTGATTCCTGATATACCAACCTATGAGTACTTATGCTGTGTAAAAGTAAGTGCACCTGAATTTAATCGAAAGTATAGAATTCCTCGGGCGTTTCCCATGCCCCCCCCCCCCCCCCTGTATCCGCCAATGTTAGACCATGCCCTACTGCGGTATCTGCTGCTCACCAGTCACCACGAGACTAGGCACTAGCTCCTTCCGGCGGCGCCACCGATTGACCACAGTAACGCATGCAAAGTATTATATAACTTTCCTATAAGCAAAGTATCTTGCTGTCCAAGCACGAGACGAATCCTGACTCTAGATTAGGAATACGTTAAATCAAAACATGATTAGTTATTTGAGTAGATAATTATAATTTAAGTAACGTTCATTTATAATGTAGGCACAATTAATTTAAAAAAATTGGGCGGCAGTTTCCAAGAGCGTCAGGCCTGTAGCCAGCAGGGCACTGGTTTGGAACACTTATAACATTTCTGTTGGCATTCCTTTCTTCATAGTTCTCCACTTGTCCACCTTTGTAACCGATGTTCAAATCATTGATGTTCAGCAAACTGAAATATTAAAAATATTTATATTTTTAAGGTTCGATGCCAGTAAAGTATATGAAAGGGGAAGGAGAAATGGAAACAACAAATTCTACATATTGTTAGCAACGTCTGAGCAACAGTCTCGTAAAATCCCAAACTTAGAGAGCCAGTTCCCCTAGGCGCCTCGGATAGGTTAAGGTTCGTTTGGTTATTCATACAGTAATAGGAGTTATTTTGTCGACAATTTAATTAAAACAGAATTAATGAATCTAGGCAAGGCATCTACTCTAACTTTCTACCATTGCACGATTTCAAAAATATATTATCATTTTTTAAATTTAGGTTAAGTAATTGAGAAAAGTTAGATTTTGATCTTAGAAAAGAATTAGTACAGTGTTTATTTATTTATATTATATTATTATTATTATTTATGTACACACAGTAAAATACATAAAAAGAGTGTTGTGAGATAATAAATTATCTTATCACCACATACTTAATATTCATATATTATTATGTATTTAAAAAGGAGTAAAGTAAGGATAGTAGCATGTGGCGTTCTGTAGTTTCTGTCTACCACCATGGGAAGAAGGCGTGAGTTTATGTACGTGTATATGTAATTAGGAATTCACTTATTAAATTATACACACCTTTTCCACACATCGCGGCATTGGCCATTGATGAATTGTTGGCCAGACGGGCAATTGGAGGGAACTGTGATGACATTTTTCGTATTTGTTCCGCTTCTCCATATGTCGCGACAGGAGCCATTGATCCATTGCTGACCAGGGCGACAGTTGGGTGGAACGGTTACTATATTTTGTGGTGACAAATCTGAGTAGTCCGGTTGAATTACACTGAAAAACAAATTTTAATTTAAAAAAAAATATCCGCACCGGGGAAGCTCTTGGCCTGCATATCAGATGGTAAGCAGTGTCGTAACTATAAGGTGGCAGGGCTGGTAAAATACCACGGGCCCCCGGACCGGGCGGGGCCCTCTGCCCGAGAGGCCGCGAGCTCAGAAGTAACCTAACATTTTTAATAAAATTTCGTTTAAATCAATACAATTAAAAAGACCATAAACAAATTCAAATAAATTACTAAACATTCATACAAAAAGGATCAATTTTGGAACGCATCCATTGGCGGGCGAGCTTGTAACACTCGGGGAATTCCCGCATTTCGTTAACCGAGAAGTATTTTTTTCGTGGCGCTGGTGGGCTAGCGCCGCAAGGTGTCAGGGGAAATTATAAATATATGTAATACCTACCTATGCTTTTGATAATTAAATCATCATGGCTCATGACTTGGTCTTTGACTAACATTCAGAAGTCCAAACTCAAAGTCAGCCAACGAGCAATGGAGCGAGCAATGGAGCGCAGTATACTAGGCGTTAAATTAACGGATCGTGTTCGAAACACAATATTGCGCTGCAAAACAAAAATAACGGCTGTTGTGGTTCAAAAGACTGCCCAACTTAAATGGGACTGGGCAGGATATGTCTGCCAGACAACCTGTGGGCCCAAATAGCACAGAACTGGTACCCTGAGACAGTCAGGCGGGGTAGCGGTAGACCACGAGGAAGACAGTGGTTCTGTCAAAACTGGAAGGAGAACGCTCGCCCTCGCGAAAGATGGAAGGAGAGGTGGGAGGCTGGAGTGGCATAGCGTAGGCAACTAAAACAAAAACTACTTCAGTGATTTATTAAAATTAAATTACCTACAACGTGATGATTTTTACTGGGGCCCCAGCCACTAGTAAGCGATCATCAGGACGAAGGTGGAAGCGAACTTCACCCGAAATCCTCAAAGTCTCAAACTACAGAGGAACTGGGTTTCTTACCTCTAACTGCCGAAACACAACAATGCTGTTAACATTGTTGTTATGGCATTAGATAAGATGGTGGTAGATGGTAGCCAGGCGGACTTAGAACAAGCCCTACCACCAACCAAACCGTGCAGCAAAATTTTAACCCTACTGGGAATCGAACCCGGGACCTCTGGGTCTGAGACAGGTGGTCTAACCACTAGACCACAGAGGTGGTTACTTGATTAATCATGTCTTAGAATTTAACCTCATTTGGGGATAAGTGTCAGGATTGGAAACTTGCGTATTCCCCAAGTCCCCAACCCCAGTAGGTAGAGTAGGTACCTATTAATACCCACCTATTAATTTAAAATTTTCCTTATGTGTCTTGTCTTATCGTTCAAGTTGTTTAGTTGTTATTTTACCTTTAGTGGGTTGATGATAAAAATTATGAATGCAATGCAACTTTTATCACAATAATTGTGTTAATTAATCGCTGTGTCGATTCCTAAATTAGATTGTGTAATTTACCTATCCTCCTAAGCTTATAAGGAAAATAACAAAAAAACCAGACATGTTGTAATCGTGATCGTGCCCGCCTGGGGTTCCGTCTCCAAGCGTAGACGACACTAAAAAAGATTCGATAACAATAGAAATTAAAAAAACTTTTTTACTAAAAATTTAACTGACGAAAAAAAAAAGAACTGAAACGAAAAATAAATAAAATCTATTAGGTACATTCTTTACGTTAATATAGTAATAATGTTATGAAAAATAACAGCAAAACAATAATTAATACTTATAGAATAAATTGTTTTAATATATTTTTTTTTTGTGGAAACTTCTTTAGCGTTGAGCACTTTTTGGGTGAACAAAAATTATGGAACTCGCGATTGTTTTTTGTTGACAACGTCTGCTTAATTGTTTGGAATTTTTTTAATGGAGCTTTCGTTCTTGTACTGATAGCAAGCCACATAAATTCCTGACATTTTCGTTAGATGGCGTTACTTAGTTTTCACTTCTATCGGGAGTCCCAGACTGCCCCGTTTAATTTTTTTGTTAAATTGACTTTTGTTGTAGTACATAATCTAAAACCACAATTAAGTTACACGTAGGTCCTCGTATTCGTAGAATGATTTAATGTAATAATTTAATGTCTTTGTTTTTAAGCAAATAAAACTATGATCATAGTTTCAATTATTTATGGTCACCCTATACCTACACTGGTACGAGAGCCCATGACCAAATTTTTTAGGAACAAAATATACAATCGTTAGTATAGTATACAATCGATAGATTTGGTTATTCTGAATCCCAAATTCCTAACTTCAAAAATTTTCCGCGTCACGTGACCCAAGCGCATTTTTAAATATGTCAAAAAATGAACGATAGATTTTAGATACCAAAAACACAATTTTCAAAAACCAGTAGCGTCACACCCAGGAGACTTAGGATACTTTTTTTTCTCGGTAGTAAGTTCCCGTGGTGATCTCCAACATACACGCGAGCAAAGCCGCAGGCGAAAGCTAGTTATTAATAAATCGGACATATTGCGGCGTTTTTCCCGAAACCATCAAACTGAAATTAAAAGTTTTTTTTTAAATAAATTAAGGACTCAATCCTTACGTTGTATAACTCTGTGTGAATTGAGTTACGTCCATTTGGACAAAAGGAAACTGGGATACTAACGTTTGAAAATAATAGGTAAGATAGGTATATTTTCTATAGACCATCATGATTGAGGAGCCATCTTAAATGTCCTGTAACTTTTTATGGGTTTTTCTACAAATTCGAGGATCGGGCCTACAAAATCGGCTAATTTACTACTAAATATAAGTCCAGTACCTAGTACATAAGTCCAGTGATCGGATATTCGGATGCATATTTACCTAAATTTACGTTTTGGCTAAGAAATTATGGAAGTGGCTTTAAATAATATATTTTTCTTTATATAAATCCCGGATTTGATTGTATTCCGGGATCAGATGCATGGAAGGAAACGATTTATTAGCCCTCTAAGGCTGCCTGTCCACCGGAGCGGAGAGGAGAGGAGAGGAGCGGAGATGTGTCAATATTAACCAATGGAATCAAAACTCCGCTCTAGAGGTGTGATTCTATTGGTTAATTTTGGCACATCTCCGCTCCTCTCCTCTGCGCTCCAGTGGACAGGCAGCCTTATGAAGGTTACTTTTGCGGTGTAAACATAAAAAATTATATACCTACAAAAACACAACAAACATTTTTTAACGAAACTCAAGGCTCCAAATTGTTTGTGGCTACGTGCTATGCCAATTTGGCTAACTACTTTACAACATTAGCTAGCATTTCTATAATCAAAAAGTATTAAACAAATCAATTCCGGAATCGCGAGATTTTTGCGATCGATACAAAAAAGCATTCCATATTAGCCAACACCTGCACTTAAGATCAGCCTATTAATGTTCCCACTGCATGCTGGGTGGGACACAGGCCTCTACTCTGTGAGAGGGAGTGGGAGTGGGCTGTAATCTACCATGCGGTCCCAGTGCGGGTTGGAAGATGTCACATACCTACATGTCTTCGAATTTTTGGTTCTAAGATATGCCGGTTTCCTCACGATGTTTTCCTTCACCGTTTTGAGAGCAGTGGTGATGAAATTATTTACACAAAGTAAAGCGCCTGCTTGGGTTCGAACCCACGACCTACAATTCGTAAGACGGGGCCGTTTCCACTGGGCCACCACTGTAGGTATTAATTTAATAATACTTTTAATTTAAAAAAAACTATTCGGGGAACTGCCTTGGGATTTTTCTTAGGTAGAGGATATCTAAGGATATTGACTTCGGGAAACTGGTTTTCAACACACTTGCTCATTAAGTGGCTCATCTATTAGTTAAACTTTTAAGTTCATAATTCAGTGTAGGTATGTTTAACACGCGTGCTTTTGCTTTTCATTCCCGCACTAGTGCGGTTATCTATTACTAGTCATAGAATGATAGAATTGCGCTTGTTTTATTATTGTCAGCATTCTTAGTAAAGATTCTTCATGCCTTTTTAGGGTTCCATAGTAAAAAGGAACCCTTAGTTTCACCATGTCCGTTTGTCTGTCTGTCTGTCTGTCCGCGGCTTAGCTCTGTCTTTTAGTACTAGAAAGCTGTATTTTGGCTATAATGTGTATACCCATTATAAACATGATATAATGTGTACCCATTATACACATTAATCAAACCAAAAAGAGATTAAAAAAAAATTATAAAGCCGATAGTGAGGTCAAAATGTAAATCCAAAATGGCGGATGCGAAAATTTTAAAATTTGTCGTCATTGGTATCGTTTTCATAGTTTTTGAGGGTGGTAAAGCCGATAGTGAGATCAAAATGTAAATCCAAGATGGTGGCCTTTTATTTGTTGTCGTAAAATTTTTGTTTTGTGTTTAAAATTATACGTGAGTAGGAAATTCGTTCCTGATGGGGGTCGGACTGCACAGTGCACACGTTTATTTTCTCATAGATGATACAAAATAGAGTGTTTACCTCGGAAGCAACACTATTTTAAGCTCGAGTAATGTACTTTGAATCCCTCGCTACGCTCAGGATTCTACTTTAGAATCCTTCGCTCCGCTTTAGATTCAAAGAAACACTCTCGCCTTAAAAAATGTTGTTTACTCCCTTGGCAAACAATCTACTATTCTTGTCTAACCCATGGTGTGTGGTGTTGTTGGAAAGATCGTTTAAAAATACAGGGAGTGTGAGAAAACAATTTTTGGATTCAGGGATCCGTTTGTGAAATATTAAGCTTTGAAGTGCAAATTTTTGTTAAGAGTCAAGTAATCCCCCTGCCAGCTAAATGGTTGGTTTTGGATATTATTATGTGAATTTGGATGTTACCAATTTTTGATCAATCTGAACATTCGATTTTTTTTAAAACGTAAGTAGGTTGGTAAGTATGCGCTTGGAGCGGTTTTTGATTGTGTACTTTTAATGAATTTAAACAAAGCAGCTGCATTAAAACATTTTTGAAAAGCCTCTTTCTCTTTAATACCAAACATTTCATCTTATACAGGGTGTTAAAGTAATTGCGTGCCATAGCTTACGGGTAGGTTCAGTAGCAATAAAGGAACCGAGGAAAAATAAAAATTTAATAAAAAAAATTAAAAAAATTGCAAGATAATTTTTTTTAATTTGTAGGTTTTAATTTTGAAGGAGATAAGCACGCTAAAGTAGGAAGAAGAAATACTTGGAATTGTAATTTACGTACCTATTTACCTATCCTTCACTCGGCGTTATCGCAGTGTTCAGGCGTAGGTATTTCATTGCGTTCGATAGTAGGTATACTATTAGGTAACTCTAGGAAATTATGAATTAGCATTAAACAAAATAAAAACATTTTTTAAGCAATTTTCTAATCTATTTTAAACGATCGCTATTTAATTAGTATGTACTACATTAGGTTCATCTTATGATAAATATCGGGTATTTTTTAAACTTTTTTTAAAATTTATTTTATTTTTATTTTTTACGGGTTCCTTTATCGATACTCACCCTGAAGCTATGGCACGCAATTACTTTAACAGCCTGTATATTGAAGGAAGATCATGAACTCGGTTATTTTATTAGGTAGGTAGTTAGGTACCAACATGGAAAGCTGAAAAGTAGTGTATCGAATAATTTTGGGTGTTTTTATCGGAGATCACATTTAAAAGTAGCAGTTTTAATCAACTTCTGTTGATGACCAGTGACCGTACCTAATAGCTACTCATCACTCATGCTACCTTAGCTCTCCTTAACATTTGGTTAACAGGGTAAAATAAAACCATCTCAGGCCGATGTTTACACCTTAAGATAAGTTTAATCATTGTATCTTATCTTCATCATACCCAATATCAGCCTGTAAACATAGAACATGTACATGGCCATGGCAATAAGATAAAATAGGTGAATTGAGCTCGTTTGTAACTCTATGTACCTAAGTAGGTAGAGAGCCAATTTTGGTATGGCCATGTTCATTATTATTGAAAATACAATAAGTATAATAGAAACAAAATAGAACACTCACCTGAGATTGCTGTCTTCTATAAGGGCTTTAATCCAAACGTCGCGGCATTGTCCATTAATAAATGCTTGGCCTGGGGGACAGTTAGTAGGCACCGTGACAAGGTTCGCAGGCGCAGCGGTAACTCTCCAGATCTCGCGACATTGACCGTTCACCCACTCCTGTCCATCTGGACAGTTTGTTGGAACCGTTACCACATTTTGTGGATTTATGTCTATATTATTTGGTCGGGCATTACAAGAACTTGCAAGCAAACAAAGAAATGTTACGAATATAATCATTTTAAGTTGCTTGCACTAAATTGCGAAATTCTTTTGTCTAACTACTGCTTGCTGCGTACTTCAAGATGAGAACAATAATGAACAAGAATCTTAATTGATTTCTGATTGTATTTATCACTTCAAACGTAGTTTATAGAGAAGATAATCTAATGACGTAGTAGATAAGCTATCTGCAAGCGATTTATTAATACAAAGAGTTTATATTTTTTTTGTAAATAAAGGTAGGTAGTGTAAGTAACTTATGTATATTTTTGTTTTTATAAATGCATTTAATAAGAATGTGATGCCTAATAAACATCGTTACAAATCGGCCCCTTTATAAAAGAATCAATTTAACACTTGAGAGGCACGTGGGTAGGTCCATACCTCTGGACATTCCCAGGGTTTCTTAGTATGTCAATTTGACCATAATGATAAAAAGGGACTATACTCTGATCTTGAAACACAGGAAAATGTACCATTTGCTGTGTACAGAAAGACTAAAATCTTTATACTAACTGTCATGAGCCAGTCACGTGGACTCTAGTCCCTGCGTGCTGGTGTGGATAAGTAATTTCCGGCTATTAACCAATGGATGTCGTGTTTTGTGTCTCATCGTCTGCTGTGTTATTTTTTCTAGAATGAAAAATCTCAAATATTTATTAGGTATAGAAAAGCATGAGTTCAAGGTATCAGTTACTGTTGCTCTATTTGGAACCCGCTTATGTTGTCTTGCATATTGTACACCCAGAGCAAGTCGTAAAAGATTATCTAATAAAGGATCACGTCAAAATGATTATCTCAAAGTTCCTTCCGTCTGCTAAAATGCATAGGTACGTACTCCATGCATACTGCATAGGTATTCATTTACCAACCGTGGCACCTTAATAACACAATACCACACTCCCAGTAGCGGATCCTGTGGGGGGCGCAAACTTCTTAGCAAACATTACACTAAGTACTTAAATAAAAGGTACAATTGTCATCAATTATCCTACGTTTTCAAGAGTATGTTTTACAATGAGAAATTTGCGAAAATTAATCCGAGGAGGCTTGTTATTAGTCTATATACATAGTTACATAATCAGCCTATTAATATTCCCACTGCTGGGACACCGGCCTCCTCTCTGTGAGAGGGAGTGGGCCGTAATCTACCACGCGGGCCCAGTGCGGGTTGGTAGATGTCACATGTCTTCGAATTTATGGTTCTAAGACTTGCCGGTTTCCTCACGATGTTTTCCTTCACCGTTTTGAGAGCAGTGGTGATGAAATTGTTTACACAAAGTAAAGCGCCTGCTTGGGTTCGAGCACTTCGAACCCACGACCTACAGGCTACAACTCGTAAGTCGGGGCCGATACCACTGGGTCACCAGTTCACCACTGCTCTTATTAGTCTATGCGTTATGCAAAATAAAATGTTGTGTGCTTTTTTAACCGACTTCAAAAAGGAGGAGGTTCTCAATTCGACTGTATTTTTTAAAATCATATCTATTCAAAAAGACGTAGGTAGTTTAATCCTCGTAAACAGGGACTTTAGCTTTTTAATCCCTAGAGACTAAAAGTGATTTGAATTTCGAATGTAGATATTGTTAGTAAAAGTTCTATTCACCAAAGAGATCGATCACGAACATTGTATGAACAAGAGCAGGATTTCTATGTTATGTCTTATTGTTCCTAATTATAGTAACAGGCTGGTAAGAGAGAGAGAAAGTGTGAATTTGATCAAAATTAAAATCCAAGATGGCGGAAGCGAAATTTTTTTAATTTTTCTTCAAGGTTATCGTTTTCATAGTTTTCGACGGTGGTAAAGCTGACAGTGAGGTCAAAATGTAAATCCAAGATGGCGGATGCGAAATTTTTTAAATTTTTCGTCATGGGTATCGTTTTCACAATTTTCGACGGTGGTAAAGCTGATAGTGACGTTAAAATGTAAATCCTAGATGGCGGCTGCGAAAATTTTCAAATTTTTCGTCATGGCTATCGTTTTCATAGTTTTCGACGGTGGTAAAGCCGATAGTGAGGTCAAAATGTAAATCCAAGATGGTGGATGCGAAAATTTTAATTTTTTTATTATTTTGTGTTTAAAATTATACGTGAGTAGGAAATTCATTCCTGATGGGGGTCTATTTTAAGCTCGAGTGATGTACTTTGAATCCCTCGCCGCGCTTAGGATTCTACTACTACTCTTGAATCCTTCGCTCCGCTTTGGATTCAAAGAAACACTCTCGCCTTAAAAATAGTTGTTGGCTCCCTTTTTTTTTTTTTTTTTTTTTTTTGGGTGGGAAATCATCCAATGACTTCTCCCGCTCTGGGCGGAGCGGAAGGGCGTGTCAGACTTTTACTGACTAAAACCCACCCGTGTTCCTTCCCTTACCTAGACCAGGGCCACGGTTTCCCCTTAGGACTTATCCGCAACCCCGGTGGTAGGCATCGGCCCTGACGGACCCCTTCAGCTTCGCTGACAACTCTTTGAGGCGCGCGTGGAACACTACGCGCCGTCGACCCGGGCTTGGTCCTGATCGGACGGAGAGCTACCCATCACTCTCCGTCCGCAAGTCCGCGCCTACGGTGGCCGGAAATCGGCGATCGATTCCCGACGCCCGGGGCGTCTACTACCGCGGCGGCTAGGGGCTCGAGGGAGCGACCTTAGTCTCTGCCTCTCTCGCCCCGCCTCCTCCTTTACGAGCATTACTGCTTCGCAGAAGGAGGTGACAGCCTGCCATGCCCTCTCACTCCGCACCATGGCCTGGACCAGGGCCGGACGTGAGAGGTCACTGCCGCCGATCGCCTGCACGAGGACACGGCGGTGCTCCACCCAAGCCGGGCAGACCTCCACCGTATGCTCCACCGTGTCCTCCGGGCGATCCACGCAGTGGTGACACCCGGGCGTTTCCTCCTGCCTGATCTGAAACAGGAACCTCCCGAAACTACCGTGTCCGGTGAGGACCTGCGTCTGGCGGTAGGTGAGGGCGCCGTGGCGCCTCTCTAGCCACTCCTCAAAGAGGGGACTTATCGCCGCAATTGTTGGCTCCCTTGGCAAACAATCTACAATTTTTTGTATATTTGTTACGCGATTACTCCGTCAATTACGAATTGGTTTAATGATTCTTTTTTTGTTTGATAGGTCCTTCAAAAATAAGTACTTACGTATTTTTCCCACTTTAGTATATGATGATAAGTTCCTGCCACTGTTATTTACATAGCAGGTAGTGGTATTCGAATTTGTGTGGGGAGGGAAGCCGGTACCACAACTAAACAGTAAAAAAGAAAATTATCAAAAAACAAAAAACCCGACTGCAAAAACTTAAAACTAAAAAGAGAAAAACAAGCATTATAATCTATCTATAGAATTTTGGTATCGCAGGCGGGGGACAAACCGAACCTTAAGGTTGCGGCCAGCCCGCCGGTTGCATGCAGCCCAAAGGGTCATGGCTATCCGGATGGTCCGGGGATACCGTACGGTCTCCGGCGAGGCGGCGAGCCTCCTTGCCGGAACGCCGCCATGGGATCTGGAGGCGAAGGTCCTCGCCCACATTTGGGAGTGGCGCGAGGAGATGAAGCGCCGGGGTGTTACTCCGCTGCCGCGAGAAATCACGGTACAGCGGACAGAGCTCCGGCGGGATCTCATGGCGGCTTGGAGTGTGCGATTGTCGCAACCCAGATTTGGGCACGCCACAATTACGGCGATAAGTCCCCTCTTTGAGGAGTGGCTTGAGAGGCGCCACGGCGTCCTCACCTTCCGCCTGACGCAGGTCCTCACCGGACACGGTTGTTTCGGGAGGTACCTGTTTCGCATAAGGCGGGAGGAAACGCCCGGGTGTCACCATTGTGTGGATCGTCCGGAGGACACGGTGGAGCATACGGTGGAGGTTTGCCCGGCTTGGGTGGACCACCGCCGTGTCCTCGTGGAGGCGATCGGCGGCAGTGACCTCTCGCGTCCGGCCCTGGTCCAGGCCATGGTGCTGAGCGAGAGGGCATGGCAAGCCGTCACCTCCTTCTGCGAAGCAGTAATGCTCGCGAAGGAGGAGGCGGAGCGCGCGAGGGAGTGGCAGAGGCCGCGCCCTACCAGCCCTAGCCGCCGCCGCCGTAGGAGACTTCCCGGGCGTCGGGAATTGATAGCCGATTTCCGGCCACCGTAGGCGCGGGCCTGCGGACGGAGAGCAGAGGGCAGCTCACCGTCCGATAAGGACCAGGCCCGGGTCGACGGCGCGTCGTGTTCCACGCGCGCCTCAAAGAGATGTCAGCAAAACTGACGGGTTCCGTTAGGGCCGATGCCTGCCGGGGTTGCGGTTAGTCCCAAGGGGAAACCGTGGCCCCTGGCATGGCAAGGGAAGGAACACGGGTGGGTTTTAGTCAGTAAAAGTCTGACACGCCCTTCCGCTCCGCCCAGAGCGGGAGAAGTCATTGGATGATTTCCCAACCAAAAAAAAAAAAAAAGGCGGGGGACAAACAAAAGTTATGTACACCATATTTCTGGTTATTATTGTTATATTTATTGTCCCCGCCTGCGATACCAAAATTCTATAGATTATAATGCTTGTTTTTACCCGACTGCCCCAGTAGGAGGTAATGTTTTTCGAGAGTATGTATGTACCTATGTCTATTTCTTTGGCACGCGCTGTAGCCTAAACGGCTTGATGGATTTTAACATATGAGGTGTCGTTAGATTCGTCTTAATCGTAGAAGTGACATAGGCTATATAATATTTATTTATTGCATCTGCAAATACAAAAAAAAGGGAGGGGAAGGTTTTTTAATACAACAATTTTTTGTTGTATTATCGTCTCCACCTTGTATACAGGGTGTCCCGGACATCGACGCGAAGACGGTTACCTGGGGTTTAGAATCATGTACTGAATCCATGGTAACCGGCTTCGTGTCGATGCGTTAAAATTTTTCGTCGGTTATTAAAAAAAAATCTGCTGTTTCATAGAAAAGTGCAATACCTACGCGATCAAAATGTATGAAACAGCTGATTTTTTGCCTGCCACCCTGTATAGTATATGGTACATGATATACAGAAGTTTCAAATTCCTAACATCTTTATTTATTGAGATATAGGGCTCGTACAAAAATGGTCTAAAACGAACAACTTTTACGGTCCCCTCTTTCTTCATTTTTGAAGATAAAATAAAATAAAAACTATATTTTTCACAATGACAGCCACATGCCAGGGTTAGGTTATAAAAAAAAAACAAAAGTTTATTATGAAGAACCCCCTTTAATTTATAACTTTATTTATTTTTTATTACTTGTCGTTAAAGCGGCAATATAAATACATAATGCATTGAGTTAGTACATTTAACTCAATGACATAATGCGTGAAATTTTCAACTGTCTTAGTTGAAAATTTTACGGTTTTGAAAAGTTTAAAATTTCACGGTTCATGAGATATAGCTCGCTGACAGACAGACGGACAGACGGACAGCGGAGGCTTAGTAATAGGGTTCCGATTGGCACCCTCGGGTACTAACCTTAAAAAACGCACTTGAATTGTGCTCTCTACTTATTATATTCGTTACTACATTAAAACTAAATTTTTTGTAAACCATAATATAGAGCCAAGTCTTGTAATTTCATTTATCGATTAGAGGGAGGTAACTAGTTTGGTACCTACCTAAGCTACGTTTGTTTGTGCCCTGTTGTTTGTGTTTCCATGTAGGAATATTGATTTCTCGAAAGAGTCCATGTTGTTAGCGTGCGGTCCATTTATAGCGTTTACCTATAGGTACCTCTACGTACTACGTTACGTAGGTCACAGCGCCTATTATGCATAGATGTATGTCCCGCTCGCGCTGCTGTAGTGCGCAATAGGGTGGGCGGTCAACATTCGACCATATTCTTGGGTCGATTCACTTAGCGATCGAGAAACAGAGTGTGACACGCGACAGCACAGTGTTGACGTATGTTGTATAAGTGATACAGTGTGAAATTTGATAAAATTTTCGGGACTGTTGTTATAACCCAAAGACTGAAATATGAATCGGAAATATTTTGTAGCGTTCTTTACTATTTTATTTATTGTTTGTGCCGAAGGAAGAAAAACTTCGGGCAGAAGTCGTGGGACTGGATCTCGTCCTGGATCGACCAAAAAGACAAATTATAACCCTCAACCTGCGCCAACATCTTTTAGTAATCCACAAGCTTCAGCTCCAAAACCTACTCTATTTGGATGGCAATCCAAGCCGTCCAGCGGCCAAAGTCATTCGTATCCTTCCAGTGGAACAGGATTATCCGGTGACAAGTCAAAACCAGCGACTAATCAAGAAAGTATTCAACGAAGTAGTGCACCTAATAATTTAGCTGGTCAACAACATTCTAATAATCAACCGAGTCATGCTTACCCATCTTCGAATGGTTTATCAGGAAGTGCTGGCAGTGGATATCCTCAGCAAACTGCGAGCAAATACCCACAAGGAACTGGGTTGTCAGGAAACACTGGAGCTGGTCAATCAGGGTACCCACAGTCAACTGGATTATCAGGAAGTGGCCAGTCTGGACACAGTTATCCACAACAACACGGATCCGGTGGTGGCTACCCTCAACAAACGCAGCAACACAATACCGGAATGGCTGGTTCTGCTGCTGCACCGCCAACGTATAACAATGGTCAGAATTATCAAAATAATTACGGAAACAGTTACCATCCTCAAGGGTCACCTGCCCATTCAAATTACGGCTCTAATTACGGTGGTGGAGGTGGATACGGTGGCTATAATCCAGGGTACGGCTCTCAATCGCCTGGATACTTTGGAAACTATGGTAGAGGAAATGGAGGTGTGAGTCGTTCAGGAAGCGCTCTGAAGGGTATAGGTATCGCAGGTGCTGGTATTGGAACGGTTTTGACTGGGTTAGCCCTGTGGAATTTGGCCCGCTCTACTGGAAGACAGCACCATACCGTCATTTACGATAACAGGGGTCAGCCTGTGGCTGTCACAGCGGCCAACGACACTGCCCCCATTGCTGATTCAATTTTAGCCGATCTAGTAAACTGCAGTTTGACCATAAATAATGATAACAAAACCGAAGTGCTCGCAATACCTTGTTCAATCGCTACATCGTTTACCCCTGATGCCGACGTAAAAGATTCTGGTGTTAGTAAGAATTCTACTGACAACACGAAGTGCACCATTACGGTTCTTACAAAAGCAGGCGCCGAATTTATGACGACAATACCATGCTCGATTCTCTTAAACTCTGCCGCAGAAAACAATGTTACAGAACCTCCTCTGGTGGTTGATGAACCGTACAATATTAGTAATGTTACTAGCGAGTCGAGCATCCAAAATAGCACTTTGACTGAAAATAACGCAACTTTAAGTGAACCGACGGCGCTCAGGTTTTCCGGTGAAGATATAAATGCGGATGGTGCAAAATTAGCACATTTAAATTGCACTATCCAATCGGAGGAAATAAGAGATCCGATCAATCCTTGTTTGTCTGTTAATCATAATTTAACTGTTATTCCGTTACCAGCAACAGAGGCGCCACAGTAAATATATTTGAACCTGCCTTAAATGATGTGTTTCGTAAAGATAAATGTAAAAGTTTTTATATAGGCGCAAATAGGTTCTACTTTTAAAATTCTTATATATAAAGATAAAAAACACTTGCAAAAATATGATTTCCTCCATTTATTTTTAAATAAGTAAGATTTTTTCAATATATGTTTAAGCAAAAAAGTATTATCTAATAGTCTATAACTAATGCATTTTAAAATAATATCTAATATCTACATCAGAGGTACGAGGTAGGTCCCATTGGTTGGGGTTACTTATCCGCAAAATTGAGCTTTTAAGTAAATCTATTAATGAAATGGGATAATAGATACACAAAATTCTTTCAATAGAAGGAATGCTTGTCCACTAAGAAATGACGCGCCACACTAGCTACCGCATTTACGCACACGGTATGTTGAAAATCTAGTGTGCGAAAAACATCCCACCGCGATATTTTTACGTTCGTGCGGACGCGGACGTGGGCTTACGCGGATTTCTTTGGGTAAAGCGGAACTGGCGCGCGTCATTTTGTCAGAGTGGACAAGCTATAATACTACTTTACCTTCATAGTCTCAGTTCCTATGTTTACATCCGGTGGTCCTAGATTTAATTCCTACTGTTATTTGAATGTTTTCTGTGACTCCCTGTCGCATGTCATATAGCTCGATTTCTTGATAGACAATTTTTCAGTATTACTCAATAAAACTTGTTGATGTATACAGGTATACTACCTACACTACATACACATCGAATGTGTCTTTGTCACTGCCTGTGTGTGCATACACGATTGAAAATTCATTAAACAATGATACCTACCACATTGTTTCAATATGAAGCCTGCACAGTGTCGCTTTGATTGTAGCTTTCACATTTCATATATGTAACGGGTGATTCATTTAGAGGTACTTTTTTATCTATGGATTTGTTGACAGATAAAGCGTCAGTCGTGTTATTCTATCATGGTATTTTTGTTCAGTATAGTTTTACATTTTATCATGGAAAGACTTAGGCCGACGGCCGACACAACGTCTACAAATTATTCAGCTGTATTACGAAAATCAGCTCTCCATGAGGAATGTGTTTCGTGCACTTAGAGCAACTCATGGTCCACATAATCGGCCTACCGAACGCACGATCCTGCGACATCACACCCCTAGACTTTTTCCTTTGGGGCTATATAAAGTCCAAAGTCTATATGGATAAGCCGCGTACGATTGAGCAACTGGAAGCCAATATTACTCGCGTCATTGAAAATTGGAACTGCAGAATTGACCATGTTAACTGCAGTTACGGACAACATTTGAAAGAAATAATCTTTAAAAAATAAATGTAAATAATGGTTGTTTTGTATGACAATAAAGATAACCCGATACATTTGTAAATATTTTTTTGTTTTAGTTTTGAAAAAGGTACCTCCAAATGAATCACCCGTTAGGTACCTATAGGTACCCTTTGCATTGTTTTATAAATGAAATTCCGTTATTGTGTGTGTGGTGTGTTTTTTCGTGGAAATTGTTAACCGTAACTAGATCATTAGAGCAATATTCCCGATTGGTACCATTTAATTGATTGTTTTCTATGTTTTTGACTTAAGTAGGAATACCTTATTGTATAGAAAATAAAGACAAAATCAATGTTAATGAAATATTATCTAACGTGCATTTTATTTAATTACCAAGGGAAATATCAAGGGTTGGTAAGTACTTAGTTATAATATGACTATAAATTATAACAGAAACAAACACTGTGCCTCTGCCTATAAAGTAAGTATAAATAAATAAAATCTGTCAAGTGCGAGTCGGACTCGCACACGAAGGGTTCCATACCATGTCGTACAAGATTTAACACTATGAATTTTTGTAATACTTTCGTAAAGGTAACAACAGAGGCGCTATCAAAAAAACAAAGATTTGTAAAGAAATTGTCTAATTTTAATGAGAAAATGTTGTTGTGTTAAAATATAGGTGTAGGAGTATATTTCATTTATTTTAAGAGAAAAATATTAAGTTAACTTTATCCAGTAACATGCAATAACTAAAGTCAAAGTTATTTATTTGCTACTAACATAGTATTAGTAGGTATAAATAGGTATATATGGTAGGTAAGCAGGTAGATATGTTGGGTAGGTAGGGTAGGTTAGGTACCTACCTACCCTAGTAAGTAGGGTAGGGTAGGTAGGTAGGGTAGGTAATTAGGTAGAAATAGGTAATTAGGAAAGGTAGGTGCGCCGTAGATAAGTACTTAGTGCTAACCGTGCGAAGCCGGGTCGGGTAAAGCTACCTAGTTACTTATAACTTAAAGGATTTCTCTTGCTAAATCAGACTATATTGTACAAAATAGAATGTAAGTAGTACGCCAAATTTTAATTATAACTGTGCGTTTGCACTGGCGAAACATTCACAACAAAACATGTTGGAATCTCTATTTTCTGTCAATGTTTCATACAATGTTTGACAGGAACTAGAGATTTCAACATGTTTTGTCGTGATGTTTCGCCAGTGCAAACGCACGGGTCAATACAGGTATTTATTTACGTTATTTTTGATAGTCATACAGAAATCTATTATTTCGTACTTATTATTTCTACACATCCCATCGGACTATGAGAGTGAGGGAAGAGAGAGTGCACTCGTGTCTGCGCACACACTTGTGCACTATAATATCTCCCGCGCCGAAGGCCAGTCGTCGGTTGAGATTGGCCGCCGTGGCCGAATATTTTTACACCAATAATTTTTCTCAATAAGAAATTGTTTCCACAACGGTTTAAGGTAACTGAATGTGCCAGCCACTGTATGTGCCAGCATTCATTTCAATGTTACTGAATATATTGTCTATTGTAGTTTTAAGATGAGGTACACAAGCTGGGTACACACATCAACACCGTCTAGGGATACTTTGAAAAAAGTCGATAAAGTTCTTAAACTCAAAAAATACTGGCCGGTTTTAAAATCTTGTGAAGAAAGTTTATTTTGTAGACCTTTTTGGATGATCGAAATAGTATATGCTGCCATGATAGTAGGTACTTACTAATTCCATGTCATTACTCCGACTATTAAATAGTTATCTGTGGAATTTATATCGCATAATACACACATCAAAAGTGTCTAGGGATCAACATATATTTTTGCAATAACTTTTCTCCTGATTGATATTAATTAAAATTTTCTTTAAGGATTCATCAAATAAAGTGTTTTCGTTTGTCACAGTAACGATAAACCAAGTCACCTTTGCATTAATAAAGAAATTTGCCATTTTCCTAATAAAGGGATTTTTGACATTTGAACCACTAACATTAAAGTTCGAAAAAAAGACTGAAATAACAGTTTTCTTTAAAATTTTATTGGGTAACTTAAACAATTAATAATCCGTGTTTCTACCGCGAACACTAACAACACAAGAACATCGGTTTGGCATACTCAAAATGAGTTCATCCAAATCACGCTGTGGAATGGCCGCCCATGTTCGTTGCAACAACAAAAAAAGGTCTTCTTGCGACTGGATACCCTCCATATTCGGCAGAGCTCTTCTCTGTAGCATATCCCATGCATGCTCAATCGGGTTCAAGTCTGGCGACTGAGCAGGCCAGGGCAGGACATTGATGTTAGCTGCGGCGAGAGTCTGTCTTACAACTCTTGCGGTGTGCGGTCGTGCATTATCATGCATTAACTGAAATAAGGGACCGATTTGCACTTGTAGAGGAACGATGACGTCTGATACAATCGTCTCAGCATAAATTTGAGCGTTGAGGTTGCCTCTGATCCAAATCAACTCAGTTCTTCCGCCGATCCAAATACCCGCCCATACCACGATGGTTCCACCACTATAAGGATGGACTTCCTGGCAGGATTTTAATCGCTGTTGGCGTCCAGGGGTTCTCCAGTGTTGTATACGTCTTGTATCCGGTCTCATACCAAAACGAGACTCATCAGAAAAGCACACGAAACGCCATTGTTCTTCTGCCCAATTTCTGTGTTCAAGAGCCCATTGATATCGAATCCTACGATTGTGCATTGCTATAGGTGGTACCCGTAGCGGTCTTCGGGAATGAAGGTTCACTTCATGCAAGCGGTTTCTGACTGTTTGGTCGCTAATTAAGTTCCCTGAAGAGTGATGAAGCCTCACGGCTAACATCATGGCGGTTATTGTTGGAGCTCTTCGAGCTAAGATTTGAATGTATCGGTCTTGTCTCCGTGTGGTGCAGCGATACCGTCCTCCATGGCGCTCAGCCACGGTACCAGTGCTTCGGTAACGTGTCCAAAGTCGACTGATAACACTCTGACTTGTATTCAGAGCTAAAGCCACAGTACGTTGCCGGGAACCAGCTTCTATCATTCCCACGGCTCTGAGCATTTCTTCCCTGCTTAAATGACGTCGCTGCTCCATAATAACGTTGGTTTTAATCAGTAGTAGGGAAACAGTAGCACTAATAATGTCTTCAATGCGTTGTATGTTTTTATAGGGAAAATATTGACAGCTGATTTTCATCTTTTACTCGAATTTGATTCACAGTTCCTGATTCAAATTATGAAATGCACCAAAAAGGATCCATATAAATTTATAAAATCATAAATTTATTACAAAGCCACATCTCAATCTCAAGAAATCCGCATAAAAATGCTTGATCCCTAGACACTTTTGATGTGTGTATTAGCATGAAATAAAAATATATTTTTTTAAGTTGCAGAAAATCGCCCATATTGTATAAAATACGTTATGAATCGGCGTTTTTAGTATTTGTTGATTATAAACAGTATATGTTACATGATATACACAAGTTTCAAATTCCTAATTTGTTTAGTTGTTGAGATAGAGCTCGTACAAAAATGGATGGAGAGCAACGGGCAGCTCGCCGTCCGATAAGGACCAGGCCCGGGTCGACGGCGCGTCGTGTTCCACGCGCGCCTCAAAGAGATGTCAGCAAAACTGACGGGGTCCGCTAGGGCCGATGCCTGCCAGGGTTGCGGGTTGTCCCAAGGGGAAACCGTGGCCCCTGTCAAAGCAAGGGAAGGAACACGGGTTTTGTTTTTTTTTTTTTAGGTGGGAAATCTGCAAATGACTTCTCCCGCTCTGGGCGGAGCGGAAGGGCGTGTCAGACTTTTACTGACTTAAACCAAGTAACATTTTAGGTTCTGAAAAGGTTTACCAAAGGTTCTAGAACCTTTCTAGAATTACTCAAGGTTCTGGGTGATTAGTTTACACAACGCTAAAATAACCTTATTATTGCGTTCTGTATCCCAAAAGGGCCCGACCTACAGAACCTCCGCATAACGTTTTAGCTTTAAGTTGTCAAGATGAAATAGTAAATCCCAGAACCTAAACTTAACCTTCTCAAAACCTGATAGGCCTTGCTAAGTCTAAATTAGAACTTACATGCAAGCCCTGAACTAGCCTGGATTTGGCATAGAAAAAGTCCTGTTAATCAGGTTCAAGTTCTGAATATAGGCCATTCTGAGTTCATAAAGGATTACGAAAATCTAAATTAGGATATTTTGGGGTTCTTAAAGTTATATTTAGGTTTTCTAAGATGTCTCTGATTGAATGAGCTTTCAATGACAATAGAATAAATAAATAAATAATGGCGATTAATGTTTCGTAATGATATTTATAGGTAGGTAATGAGATGCTGTTATTACTAAATGTTTTTGTCAGTTCTATTGCGACTGTTACTTTGTTGATGAAATAGGTCCCGATAATTCTGTAAAACTCACGGGCCCTTTAAAATACATGTTTTTTATGATTTAAGTATTACAATAATAAAAAATAATAATTAAAAAAATATCCGGAAAAGGTTGTAATGCTTGGAATATTACATAGTATCTACGTATAACACTGAAATGTAATTCAAACCTTGTCATATTGTAGAAATATTAGTACATTTACTTAAAAAATTAGATTCTAATATCATAAAATGGCCGACTTGATACTAGAACTTAAAAGTTTGGGATTTAACTAATTTATGATAAAGAAGCCATGGCTTAAATCCTTTTGCACTTGAAAATTACCAAAAGGACTTTCATTATGCTAAACTAGGAGCTATTGGTATACTTGAGGGCTATATTGGCCCAATGAAGAACTTTCTGTTGCCAATCTAACCACTACCCAAAGCTTGCTGAAACCAGTGAAATATAAAATTGTGAGTGATTTATTTCTGCATACAGGCTGTTTACTTTTGACAATCCATGGATATTAATATTTATCGAAATATCATGATTCGTTTTTGTGTCACAGTAAAAACATCTTCGATACATTTGATGCCAATATTGCCCCCTGATGTCGTTAATGAAATGAAATGAAAAAATGAAATGAATTGGGGACATTTCTGTAAGGATCTTCATTGTAAATATGTATCTAAATGATAAGATTATTCATGTTAGAAAAATAGTGCATAATACACAACACAATGTTATTAGACTAGAAATAGGATTGGAATGTGCATATAATTATTTTCTCTTATGATTTTCTCAAATAAAAAAAACACTTTCCGTTTCAAATTGCCACTGTTGGTCATCTTGTGCCAGGCCCAGGACATCCTGTATAGTTTTGATGGATATTGTTGGAGTTTTAATTAGGCACTCGCGAAGCCGACAAGGTTGCGAAGTGGTTAGCAAAAAATCAAAAAGCATTAAAAAAAAGTCTTACAATGCTCGTCCTAATATCTTAGGACTAGAAACTATCTTTATAAATATCAAAAAGAATATGAAAATTCAAATTAGTCTCATATTATGCCAAAAGGACTGAGATTGGTTAGCGCGAAAACCTAAAAGTCCTGCAAAGGTTTTGAATTATCCTCATAAGTTTTAGCGAAATGTGTTTCTGAATAGGCCCTGCTTGGGTTGCATGTACGACCAACTGGCCAAGCTTTAGCCTATGGAATGCCAAAATAAAACCTAAGCAGAAACTTTTTAGAACCTGAAGCTCTCAGAACAATTTAGTAATAATAATAGGTAAACGTAACGTTATTTTAACCTCCTGTGCAAGCCCATTTGGTTTTTCAAATTACTATTCAGACCTAAGAGCTGTTAGCGATAAAAAAAAACAAAATAAGACCTGAAGTAAAATCAGAAACCAGAAAATTACTATTTTAGGACTTAGAAGCATATTTCAAAACTTTGGCTTCGTAAAAATGTTACTTGTCCCTTGCCTAGACGGGGACCACGGTTTCCCCTTAGGACTATCCGCAACCCCGGTGGTAAGGAACACGGGTGGGTTTTAGTCAGTAAGAGTCTGACACGCCCTTCCGCTCCGCCCAGAGCGGGAGAAGGCATTGAATGATCTCCCACCCAAAAAAATAAAATAACAAAAAAGGCGTCACTCGTCAGTGGTCTGTGCATAACCTGGGGCCTGGGGGCCTACCACAACCACTAAAAGCAGTATTATTTTAATCTTACTTCAGTGGGGGAAAGAGATGGTGCTATACGTCCTGTAGAGCTTCATCTCTTTCCCACACTAAAGTAATATTAAAATAATACTGCTTTTAGAGGTGGTGGTAGGCCCCCTGAAGAATTGCCAAACTTATGTGGCAGTGGGCGCCCGGGATTGTGTCAAATAACCGGTAACCAGTGCGTTTGAATTGTTTTCATGGCGTCTTTATTAGGTAGGTAAATAATAAAGGTAGATACGCTAGGTAGGTTGACATACCTAAGTATTGGCTATTAATGTACCTATTTACACCCTCTTGATTTTATCACTGATTGTGCTACCTTCTGTAGGTAGGTAGCTATCAAGTATTTAGATAACGTGATTTTAAATGAGTCACCAAATCACCTTGTTGAGCAAGACCTTTTGATGTGGGCGATGTACATTTCACGAGGCCCTCCGGTGGCGCAGGAAGACGATTTAAAAAAAATTAAAAAAAACGTGCGTGACAAACCACGCAGAATGAAGATCACACACACAGAGGCGGCTCCCACCCGCCAGCACCCTAATTACGTAATGCACGATCAATTTTAAATTGAAAAAAAAAAGTGAGCAGATTTTTTTTGTCGAACTTATGAAGCAATGGACTGGCAATCTTTTTCAATTGGTTTCAATTTAAAATTGATCGTGCATTGCGTAATTGGGGGGCAGGAACGAACGTTGACATATTTTAGCACACTACCTCCAAAAGGTTAGGTTTTCTTTTGACCATTGATAAAGAAATAATACTTTGTCGACAACAGAAAAGCTAGAGGATCAGAATAATACAGGATGGTATAGCGAGCGAAGCGAGCTCGAAAATTTTTACACTCTGCATTGTAAAAAATTTCTTCTGAACCTTAGAATAATGATCTACGTATGGTATTCCGAAATACCGCTCACCGAAAGGGCGGCGCGGCGGCGTCGAAGGGCGGCTTCAACCAATCGTCGTTGAAGAGTGTTTTCGGTGAACCGTTACATCGGCGAAGGATTCATTCGGACTACCAACCGTCGATGAATAATATTTTCATCGGCCAATCATTTTTTCGATCAACAAACCGTCGGAGTAGAGTGTTATCGGAAAACCGTCCTTTCGGTGAGCGGTATTTCGGAATACCATACGTAGATCAAAATAAGAGAATGATAAAACTAAAAAAAATATATATAAAAATATACACTACCATGTAAACTTCCACCGAAAATTGGTTTGAACGAGATCTACTAGTAAGTAGTTTTTTTTTAATACGTCACAAATCGTAAACCGCAAATTTAACTTTAACGAACTACAAGAACTTTTATATTATGTTACTTGCTGCTACGGAACCCTTCATGGGCGAGTCCGAGTCGCACTTGGCCGCTTTTTCTTTTGACCATTCATACTTAAATAGGAATTACATTGTCGATTTCCAAAGAGAATTGAAAGAAAAATCAGAATGTTGATGCTGCAAGAGCGAACGAAGCGAGCTCGAAATTTTTGCACCCTACGTTTATATTTAGCGTTGGGGGCCCCCAACTATAAACTGCCATTTTACTGAACATGTTTTGGTCTTGTTTGAGATTTGTTGAAAAAGTTGTCGTTAGCGCCGCTGGTACGTCTGCACCATAGGTAAAGCCGCCACTGCACACACACATAGGTACGTACGGCGCGGCGCTACACTGCGTGCGATACTTTGATTGCCGTTGAGAAGCGTGAAAGTAACGTATAGTAAACAAACAGAACGGGAAATCTCTCACTTTTCGTATTTTATATTGAGGACAACGGCAACGGTACCGGTAACGGTAACGTTATATGTGAGGACAACGGCAACGGTACCGGTAACGTATCTACCTTTGTCGCAACGACTAATACGACTCTAGTAGGTTGGTACTTAGGTGCCTAGACGCATGAAATCAAGGTGTCCTGTGTAGTGCGCGGGGCCGTAGGCAGGAGGGGGATTTTGGGGGTTCAAACCCCCCCGAAATGTGAGAAACCAGAATCTCAATCCAGAGATCGACCCTCTTAGGGTACCTCCGTGCTATAATACATCTGATAATGTAATCTATTTCGCATAGGAGTACTTTATAATCTACAAAAAAGCAGTACCTACGTCTGTATTTTTATCGAGTCTGACTTTGTATTGAATGAATTCCTGCAACTTCGGCATTTTCTGAGAGACCTATACAAGGCGGGGTGCAAAACTTTTCGAGCTCGCTCCGCTCGCTCTTGCATCCTATATTCTCAAATTTTTCTACTAGACTTACTTCTATTTCTGTACAAACGGTCGAAGACATAGAAAACCTAACTAATTCGAGTGGAATATCATGCTAAAAATTTCGAGCTCGCTTCGCTCGATCTTGCATCCTATATTCTTCATAGCGGAATAAGGGGGGGCGGCAGGTGCGGTCCGCAGGGGCCCCCCTTATGTATTCTAAATATAAATGTAGGGTGCAAAATTTTCGAACTTACAATTTTTTATAAATCCATACTCTTTATTTACCTTCTCGAAATCAGAAATACTATATTTCTCTTAAAAAAAAAACTCAAACCAAACCCCCCCGAGATGAATTCCTGGCTACGGCCCTGAGTGCATGCCAGACTCTATGGTTGTAAGTAATAAATCCGTAAATCGGAAAACGTGTATTTTTATCTATCCCAAGCGTAACGAAGGATTCTGGAAAGCGGAATCCTGAGTGCAGCGAGAGATTCAAGCTCGCCCAAGATGTAGACATCAGGAGAATTTACTCTTCCTACTTTTCTCCCTCGCTTCGCCCAGGAGACTTCGCGACAGCTCCCTTGTTGCACTCGAGAGCCCTCTGAATCTTTCGTAACGTTCGGGATTTAATATAGCGCCCGTGACATAAGGGCTATAGTCATTTAAAGTCACAGCTTTATTCCCTTGGTGAATAATCTACTATTATGCTCGTGACTGTATGTAGCTACGGAGGGAAATATCACAGTTTTTAAATCTGCAGAAATGTTCCGTTCTTCTATTTTTAGTAAAATTCTTTTTTAACCGACTTCATAAAAGAAGGCGGTTTCTCAATTCGACCGTAAATATATTTTTTTATGTTTGTTCGCGGATAACTTCGTTGTTTATGAACCGATTTTGATTATTCTTTTTTTGTTTGAAAGGGTAAATTCCCGAGGTACTCCCATATACATTTTATAAACTTTGCTTGGATAGTTTTTGAGTTAACTTCATATTTTTCCCACTTAATTTATAGATGATAATATAATGATAACTTCCTGTCACTGATATTTGCATAGCAAGTGGAGGTATTCAAAGTGTGGGGTAGGTACCACAACTAAAAAGTGTGAAGAAGTGGAATAACACAAATAATGAATAATAAAGTGAAAAATATTTTTTTTTTATAAATAAATAAAAACCGACTTCCAAAAAAAAACACTACAAAGTGAAAAATAACTTTAATTTCGGAAGTTGGTGTCTTTGGTTTTGAATTTTCGTTTTTTGCCACCGACTTCCGAAATTATAGTTATTTTTCACTTTGTATTGTTTTTTTTTGGAAGTCGGTTTGAATTTTTTTATAAAAAAAAAATATTTTTCACTTTATTATTCATTATTTGTGTTATTCCAAATCACCAGCCAACGGTAATCTACAAAAACAACGCTTTCATTGAATAGGTACACTTGTGTACCTATATCTTATCTCATCAACCTCGTGATCAAGGAAACTATCTGTTTGTTACCTAATTTACTTATTGCCCGTCTGGTAAAGGTATTATTATTAAATTATTATACTTACCTATGAAATGACTGATAATGATTAGTAGTGCGTGTGGAACACGACGCGCCGTCGACCCGGGCCAGGTCGAGGTCCTTATCGGACGGCGAGCTGCCCGTTGCTCTCCGTCCGCAGGACCACGCCTACGGTGGCCGGAAATCAGCTATCCAACTAGGCCTTGGGTGAATTCTCGGGCATACATTTCAGAATATCCACCTTAGGGTGGATTTTTGGGGTTGATAAATAAACGGAATAGCCCGAGCCGACTATGGATTTTGCCGAGCTATAATGACTAAACTATTGAATATATTCAATTGAATTTTTGTATACAGAATGGGAACGTCATTATGGACACGCAGTTTAATTTTTTGTTGTATTGTCGTCTCTACCTTGTATACTGTAACACTGTACCTACCTGTAACAGCATACTTTTGTAATCTTTGATTGTTTTTGCATGCAAACCCTATTTTATATTTGGAAACTTTCCCTTTTGTAAAAAATATTAGAATATTTTAATTCTAACATTTTCATTGAAAGCTGTCATCTGTCTACCTGCACGTCTGCCTGATCCTGACCCCGCCTATCCCGAGCATCCCTGTTAGGGCATGCTATTCGGATATCCGGATATCCGAATTATCCGGATATCCGTCCAAAAAATTATCCGAATATCATTTGTTTTACTATCCAGATAAAACGGATAATACGGATAGTTACTTTTGTTCCATTTTCCTTTTGATAATATAACATTTAACGTTGTGTTTTAATAAAATAGGTATTAGCAATCGTGACAATTTATGATATATCTTCAAAAATCCATCTAATGACACAATTACTATGTAGATTCATCATCAGAGAAAATTTAAAAGTGCTTTTGCACAGAGTTCGACTTCAGTTGACGACAGCGATGGTGATGATGTAGCACTCAGTGATTACAAGCAGCTGAAACTGAAATATCATTTACTATACCAGAGAAAATAAGCAAAGCGATCGAAAGGATTCTGCAGGTTGACCATCAACAGTGAATGCTTTGACAAGCATGGCATTTACTTTAAAGGCATTGGCAAGAATGATGGCTTTGATTAGTTGTGTTGTTCTCTAGATTCATCTCGGTATTGTGTCTTGCTTGACGAGATCTCACAGAACCAAAATAGAGTTCCTGTTAAATGTAACATAAAGAAAAGGTTAGGATCTGCTACACTTGAATAAGCTGTTTTAGTAACTAACCCAAAATCATATTGATATAGGAAGTAGGAATGTGGAGCAGAGGCCTCATCATGATTAATTCGTTTCCTGGCTGGACCGTAAAAACCTAATCCGGAAAGTCCTCTTTAGGAATACCCAAAGTTTCACATATATGTCCAACGGAAGATAGGACTGCACAATCGCAATAACGAGAACTGAATGACCCGAAACCCACAGAAGATAGTTAATATGAACTATCTATCAATCTAAACTAGTAGCCGCGAATGACATGTCATTTGCGGCTACTAGTTTGTGCTGATCCAACTTATACATCAGATACTTTGACATCTAGCAATGTCAGTGGTGTGATTTGGTCTCATTTATTACCAAGCACTACTTTGTAAGACTTCCAGTCTACATCTAATGTGCTTTCAATTGTTCTAGCCATCTTTACAAAGATAGCATTTGACCAGCTCACGATCTATTATACCGTTGGTAGATAACCCGTGGATGATAGCTTTTCTCGTATCTGTCAATGACAGATCGGACAGATTTTACTTTTAGTGCGAACTGCAATACTTTAGTATACGATTTTTGGAGAGTTTTTGTAATAAAAATGTCGATTGTAAACTAATATAAATGTTTAATTTACCTCTTTTTCAGTGGTATCCAAAATATCCATATTATCCGGATATATTCGAATAGTTGTCTGGCAGTATCCGAAATATCCGAATAGTAAAATGGGCGGATAATTGCATGCCCATTCCCACGTCGTGTGAAGCCGGCCCTTCACCCTTTTACCTTTTCTAACCTAGCTATATTCTTAGACCTTAATTTTAACCTCTTTATTGCACGTAATGCGGAAGCATTAGAGTGTGCTCTACGATCGAAAAATATTTTTTGCCCCATTTCTGCAACTGTTATTATTGTTACACTCCTGCTAGTACACAGAACCTACTTAATTTATATACCATTGTATAGATGATTAAATGGAGATTAATACTGTACTTTTTACAAATTGATTTAATGCAAGAGAAATGAATAAAACATCAAAATAGTTGAAAAAATATTCCTGTCCGTCAATTTATGAAGCTTGAAAACATTGTAGCTTGCGATAAAATCAATTAATTGAGTCAATTTTTTTTTTAATACATTGGTTTCGGCCATATAAGGAACCCTATTGAAAATGGCTCTTTTATTCAAAGAAGTTTAATTATAATTAATAAAATACTAACTAAAATATAATATCTTTATCTAAATATTTCCAACCTTGATCTATCGTGTTGCCTAGCAACCCACAACGTAAATATCTAAATAAATAGTGTTTGACATTACGTAAGGATTGCGAGGTTAGAAATTTACCCATATTGATGGGTAAAACAGCAGTTAAAACATACTTCATGAAAAGTGATAAATTGTTAATTTTTGTTAGAAACTATGTTTTGAATTTCTTTTTCGTTTATGAATGTGACTTATGAGGCGTGCACTTTTGGAATTTCCAAACTATTTTAATTTTATTAACGTAACCTACGTTTAGCTCCGTGGAGTTAAATGTAACCGTTACAGTAGGTAGGTAGGTACGTAAGTCGGGAGTTGTGTAGGTAGGGTAGGTAGGTAGGGTAGGTCTTGGTAGTGAGGTAGGAAGGTGCACCGTAGATAAGCTTACCTACCCTACTAGACATACTAGACAAGTAACCTACCTACCCAACCTACACCTACCTAACTATATGTATGTAGATGTAGGTAGGTAGTTGTAGGTAGGTTAGGGTTGCCAACATTTCTTCGGCGAAATATTATAGTATTTTTCAAAATAAGCTATAAAAAAATATAGTACACTTCAAAAAAATATAGTACAACCTATTTTATGCAAAAAGCAATAAATTAATTTGTTACTTATTTATTTATTTATATAAAAACTGTATTTTTTGCACCTTTGCATTTTTTTTTTTTTGGCGGCGTTAGTAGTGGCGCACTTAAACTAGACGCATTTTCGTCATCATCGTCACTTTCCATAACTAATTTATTTAGGACATCAAATTCTCAAAAGAAAGAACAACATCAAATTGATAATAATTACCAAAATCCCAAAACGAAATTATATATCAATAACAGATAAAAAATTCGGATATCGTTGTCAATTTGACATTATTGACAAGTTCGGAACGCAATGACAGATGAGTTCGGGTAAATGGTATTAGTCAAAAGTTAATGTAAAGGCACGTTCACATTTTTTTTTAAATGAGGGATTTGTTTGCTAGATTTCGGTGTTGAAAATATAGTATTTTTGCGTACTTACGTAATTTGTCAACAGTATACAGGATGGCCAAAAATACATGTCATAAAAAAAAATTAGATTCCTCATGTCCAGGGGTATCCGAAAATACCCCATGTATGTTCCGCGATTTTATGTAGTTCTCGAGTTATAATTTTTTTTGTATTTTTTTTTAGTTTACTGCCGGTGGAGTTTCAAAAATTCATATCTCTACCCCTGGGCATGACGAATCTAATTTTTTTTATGACGTCACTTTTTGTACCACCTATTTTAAAGCTAAAAAGATTTTAAGCCTATCCACTTTCGAAGGCCGATTAAAGCGAATACTACAATATTAAGTACTAACTTTTCTTTTTTGTTTTGGGTAGCTTAAGGACCTGCATAGTTTTTAAAGTCCGCTAGAATCTATGGAACTTCATTTTTATATTTTTAAATAATTTGAAGTTGAAAATTTCAGTCTTACCACTTAAAACTTAAATTTTTGTTATCGATACTTTTTTGAGTAACTTGCAGGCATTTTAGCACGTTTATTATTTTATGTATGAAAGTAACATTTAAGACGATATGATCGCAAAAAAAAAAAACTGAAAAACACTTACTATAAAAATAGATATGAATTTTTGAAACTCCAACGGTTGAATACCTACTTAAGAAAAAATACAAAATAAAATTATAACTCGAAAACTACAAAAAATCGCGGAACATACATGGGGTATTTTCGGATATTCCTGGACATGAGCAATCAAATTTTTTTTTATGACGTGTATTTTTGGTCCACCCTGTATAGTAAGCAGACCCGAAATATAGTACAATACTATATATTATAGTACGGTTGGCAACCCTAAGGTAGATAGGTGTAGGTAGCTAGGTGTAGGTAGGTAGGTGTAGGTAGGTAGGTGTAGGTAGGTAGGTGTAGGTAGGTAGGTGTAGGTAGGTAGGTGTAGGTAGGTAGGTGTAGGTAGGTAGGTGTAGGTAGGTAGGTGGAGGTAGGTAGGTGTAGGTAGGTAGGTGTAGGTAGGTAGTGTAGCATTAAAAAATCAGCTTCTGCCACTTGTTAAAAAGAACGCTTGGTGAGAATCGAACCCACTCTAGCATAGGATAACTAAATACAAAGAAAAAAATAACAGGAGATTTTAAATATGATTTGTATTATAATTTTTAAAGTAAAAAAATTAGAAACAGTTATGTATAAAAGGTGATGAATAAATTTAAGTACGATTGCGAGCCGCTTATAACTATGGTTGTTTTTATTTACCGAACGGAGAATTATGCGGTTTAGGGTTGAGTGTACGATCGCACGCGGGTTAAATATGTATAGGCCTTTACTAATTTAATCCCGGAGACGCGAGGTAGAACAGAGCAATTAAACCGGCAATAAATCTGAGTTCAGCGCGGTCGATGGATTGCCTAGCTTAAGATTCGAAAATAAAGTTAAGACTAATCCGATGGAGATTATAAGCCAATGAGTCCTGAAGTCCTGAGCACGGGGCGCCGTCCTGCTGCTGCCCGGAAAGATCTCGCCTTGGTTGGCGGAGAAACCCGACGTGGCTAGAAGACGTGGGTCTGTGTTGACGCAGGCTGGGACTAGAGAACGCCAGGATCCTGTCCACGCGACGGACGGGGGTCCCGGGAAAGGCCTCGCGGCCTTGTTATCTGTCAAGGTCCGAAAACGAGAGAGCTTTAGAAACGGCATAGGCTAGATTACGCGATTAGTGAGACGCGAGAGTGTATGATTTGATAAACGGGAAATTGGTTGAATACTCACATGTTTGTACAGTAAATACTTCACCAAAAAATAGTGGTTCTAGACTCTTGCTTGGCTGGCACGAACTATAGGTATAACTTGAGGACTAGACACCACAATGAACACGATATGCTTCATCAAAACTGCGACCAGCTAGCACAAAGATACTATCGTCATCTTTTTACATCCGCGTCTTAAACTGAAAACACGACACTTGAAGCAGAGAAAAATTATTTTATACCATGACGTTTTGTCCAGAGCGGCTCACAATAGAATGACGCAAGTCAGAAAAAATTGTTTTACTTTGAACGATATAGAATTCAAAATTTGAAAATGTGCTCAATTCGAAATTTTTAAAAGAAATAATAGTTTATGAAACTTTTACAACTACAAAAGAGGCTTGAACGGCAGCGCAATGCTGCAATACACCCTTTCCAGCAAAAAAAAAAAATTATCGATACTATCGATAAAAAAATTTGACAACCCTAAACGATGTCAACACTAAAGACAGAAGGCATCATCGATAAAAATCACGACCCTATCGACAAACTTTTGACAACCCTAGACAATGTCGTCACTAAAGACTGAAGGCATCATCGATAAAAATCACGACCCTATCGACAAACTTTTGACAACCCTAGACAATGTCGTCACTAAAGACTGAAGGCATCATCGATAAAAATCACGACCCTATCGACAAATTTTTGACAACCCTAGACGATGTCGTCACTAAAGACACTTGACATCCCTATAGGGAAAACGAAAAAAAATTATGTCTCCCCTATAGGGGTGACAGTTGAAGAAGAGACGAGACAAGGCTAGGGGAAGACCTGAGTAACAGAGTAAAAATGAAATACTTACAAGACAACTAACAACTAACAAGACTAAACCAGAATTAAAATAACTAACCTAAGGAGCGCCTACTAAGTGCCTTCGACAAAGAGTAAATACGGAACGTTCCAGATCTAAACCTTCTCGACGCGAGCTCAGGTAGCGTCCACTAAACCTAAAAATAATCTAAGTGCACGACTAAACAAAAAAACATGGCCTAACAGAATTAAAATAACTCACGGGATAATATACCGAAATAAAGAAGCTAAACTAAAGTAAAAAGCGAATGTAAGTATAGGTTAAAATTAATTATTGACACATGCTCAGAGGGCAATGTTAATAATAGAAGAGGCTAGAGGTTGTAATCAACGAATATAAGCTGAGGAGGACCAGGCTACGAGAGGAAAAAACCTAAGTCCCGAAAAAATAATACCCCAGCCTACAAAAATAATGGCTATAAACCAGTATTTAATGTCCCTAATTGTAGGGCATCCCTCCTGATCCGACTTTCAGCTAAGAGAGTGCTTAGAGTCTGATCAGAGGAGTGATAGTAAGGTGGGAGGGTTGGTGCACCTCAAAGACACTCCTAGAGGTCGAACACAAACCTATTCGTCCGTAGCAGCGAAACTCCCTAACAAACTAAGTTGTTGAGAGTCAACAATAATGTTGAACGATGAGTTACCTCTCCGAACAAATCCAGAGGTTCCAAGAGGGAGAGGGAACTTAACAAAAAGGTCACTCATAGCGTATTAGTAAGCGAAGAAAAGAAAAATTACGGAGTAAAATTAAACAGAAAACAATATATAAATAGATACAGTATGCTTAGTGTGTTATGTACGTTATTTACATCAGATAACGGAATTGTATAGAAACAGAGAATTTTGGGAAGTATTATTATTAAACTTACCGAGAAATCGGAGAATAAACCACAAAACAACTTATATTAACATTATTTTATTTTGGTTTTTTTAATGACAATGTCAGTGTGATGAGGTGACACAATGCAGAAAGAAGAAAAAAGTTAATGAAATGAAAATGAGGCCGTATAAGAACGGCGGTTCAAAATGAGTTTGTAACACATTTTGTAGTAAACTTGAACGTTACGGTTGCGTATCGTAAAAGTCATCCTTATGTTAAGGGGGAGGCGTCGCGACGACTGTAAGACAGTAAAAGAAGCGAACGACTCTCCCAAACGAAAGGAAAGATAGAAACATCCCCACACTCAGCAAACGGGGGGTAAAGGAAGGGGTGGACATTTCCCTGCAAAGCATCATGGTGATTGGATATGGTGTATGCAAGGACACCCAAAGAGGGGAATCCCTCGCCCCTCAGTCCAACAGGGGACTGGGGTGGAAATGTCTTTGAAACACGTGGAAAAAGAAAATTTCCTGGCTCACGGCTCAGTGTGAGCACAGGAAAAACTTAGGCCCTCAGTCCAACAGGGGACTGGGGTGGAAATATCTTTAAAACACGTGGAAAAAGAAAATTTCCTGGCTCACGGCTCAGTGTGAGCACAGGAAAAGACTTAGGCCCTCAGTCCAACAGGGGACTGGGGTGGAAATATCTTTAAAAACACGTGAAAAAAGAAAATTTCCTGGCTCACGGCTCAGTGTGAGCACAGGAAAAAACTTGGGCCCTCAGCCCAACAGGGGACTGAGGAGAAATCCCTTTAAAACACGTGGAAAAAAAGGTTTCCTGACTCACGGGCCCAATGTGAGAACAGGAAAGAGAAAAACCCTCCGAAAAGCGAAGAAGAAAAAAGCCCTTCCGTGACAGAGAAAGAGAGTCTCCTCGGCCCTCGTCCCACGGAGAGACCGAGAAGGGATTCTATCACGAAAGGGTGAAAAGCGTGCCGGACACGAAAATTCCTTCCCGAAAGGAATGGAGAAACTCCTCCATGACGGGGAGACAGAAAAAGGTATCGCATCGCGAGAGGAAGAAAGAGGAATCTCCCGGCCCTCAGACCTACTGACGGACGGGGGACAAAAAAAATCCTCCCGCGAATGGAATGAATGAGTCCCCGCATGGGGAAAAAAATAGGGGAACTTCCTCGGCCCTTGGCTAGATAGGGGCCTGAGAAAGGAAATAGGTGAGATGAGAAGAAAGAAACAGCGAATTTTGGAATGGAGGAAATCTAATAGGATGATTGATGTAGATTATGGGGGTGCTATTTCAAAATATCTTTGATGTGATATGACCCGGAATGAACGGAGTCACAATCTTGAAGGAGGTAAGTTGTTCTGGAGAGTACTCTACTCACCCGACACTTCACAAAGCGAGGAGCAAGCTTCCCGGAAAAATAATCAGATCCCGAAGACCTGGAGAAATTCCTCCTCCAGACCGTGTCACCGACGTTGAGGGTGATAGCGGAACGGTTGGCGTTATATGTTTTCGAATTTCGGAGGAAAGCAAGAGAAAGATTATCGGCGACCCTAGAATAAACTTGTGCGAGGGAAGATAGGTTTGACGCGTGTTGAGACCGACTTTCGGCTAAATCGGTGCCTTGAGTCTGTCCGTGTGCACGGGTCGGATCTATAATAACTTCCCTACCAAACATAAGAAAGTTTGGGGTAAAACCGGTAGCTAAGTTGATACATGAGTTGAGGTATAATTTGACCTTGGGTAATAATTTTGACCAATTTCTTTGATTTTCGCCGACTAAGATGCTTAAACATGTAATAACGCTCTGATTGTAACGTTCAACTGTATTAGCCTGTGGGGTATAATACGGAGTAAAAATTGGAGATTCAATGTGGTAAGACCTGAGGAAATTCAGCAATCGGTTACTACGGAAAACGGTGGCATTATCGCAAAGAATGGCGCGTGGGACTCCGAAATTAAAAAATATCTCAGATTCCAGCGCCTTAACAACAGAATTAGCGTCGACCTTTTTTAAAGGAACGAGCCAAACATACTTGGAAAATACGTCGACCATGGATAAAATATAGCGATAGCCATAAAAGGCAATAGGAAGGGGGCCAACGATGTCAATAGAAATAAGCTGTAAGGGTGAGGAGACGGCCTTCGGGTACAGCATCTGTCCGCGCGGTTGAGTGTTAGAAATCTTATAGGCCTTGCACACCTCACATTGACTCAATGTTTCCGTGACGTCACGAAACATATTTGGCCAGTAGAAAAGTTCCTTGATCTTAAGGTAAGATTTCAAGACACCAGGGTGTATTGAAGGGAAATCATTGTGAACTTCCCATATGGCGAGTGGAACTTTCTCTGAAGGCAATACGACGCGCCATGGGTCAGATGAGAGAGGGCTGGTGATAGGCATACGTCTCAAGAGGACACCGTTCTGAATCGCGTAATCGGGGAACATCTGAGGCGTATCTCGAGCGCCCAAATAAATCCTCTTATACCAACGGTCCGTAGTATGTTCGGGACCCTGATCGAACGAGACAGGGCTGGCATAAACCCTGGAAAGTGCGTCTGGGACGACGTGTTGCGACCCCTTGCGATGAACGATGTCAAAAGTGTATTGGGATATGACGGTGGCCCACCGGGCCAGGCGCCCAGAGGGGTTATTTAAAGTGAGTAACCATTTCAAAGCCATATGATCCGTTATAACCGAGAACTTCATACCATCTAAATAACACCGGAAATGTTTTATAGAATCAAGAACGGATAAAAGCTCGCGTTCGGTAGTGCTATAATTTCGCTCCGCCTTGGAGAATAGGCGGGAATAATAAGCGATAGGATGCTCCACACTATCGATTTTTTGTGAGAGAACCGAACCGAGACCGACCGCTGAGGCATCACACTGCAAAAAGAACGGCTTGGAAAAATCCGGACAAGCCATTACAGGAGTGTTGATTAGCGCCTCTTTCAGCTTGGAAAAAGCTTGATCGGCAGCCTGATTCCAAATTATGGGATCTCGACCTTTGCTTTTTCCGATCAAGGCGGTGAGTGGCGCGATTATGGACGAAAAACCGTCTACGAAACGCCTGTAATAGGAACACATTCCTATGAAGCCGCGCAGAGACTTGGCACAGGTAGGAGTAGGATAATCCCTAATAGCGTCAAGTTTGCCAGGGTCAGTTTGCAGACCCTTTTCGTTAACAATGTACCCCAAATATTTGAGTTCGCTCTTGCAGACTCGCACTTTTTTAGGTTAATTGATAAACCGGCTTCCTGGAGGCGGTTCAACACCTTCTTGAGGAGGGCGAGATGGCTGTGGAAATCCTTAGATATTAGGATCAAATCATCGACGTAACCGAAAACACAATCGTCGCTAGTGGAGGTAAATTCGAAATTTACGATCATGTCAGTGAGACGTTGCATCTCGGAAGCTGCGTTTGTGAGTCCAAACGGCATTCTAACGAACTCAAATAAACCGCGTTGAGGGATTATGAAAGCAGTCTTCTGACAACTATCGTTGTCGGAAGACTGCTTTCATAATCCCTCAACGCGGTTTATTTGAGTTTGAGTGAGAATGGTCGTTGTCCTTTTAAAAAATTTCGGGTTAACGCGAATGGGCGGGGGTCCCGGGAAAGGCCTCGCGGCCTTGTTATCTGTCAAGGTCCGAAAACGAGAGAGCTTTAGAAACGGCATAGGCTAGATTACGCGATTAGTGAGACGCGAGAGTGTATGATTTGATAAACGGGAAATTGGTTGAATACTCACATGTTTGTACAGTAAATACTTCACCAAAAAATAGTGGTTCTAGACTCTTGCTTGGCTGGCACGAACTATAGGTATAACTTGAGGACTAGACACCACAATGAACACGATATGCTTCATCAAAACTGCGACCAGCTAGCACAAAGATACTATCGTCATCTTTTTACATCCGCGTCTTAAACTGAAAACACGACACTTGAAGCAGAGAAAAATTATTTTATACCATGACGTTTTGTCCAGAGCGGCTCACAATAGAATGACGCAAGTCAGAAAAAATTGTTTTACTTTGAACGATATAGAATTCAAAATTTGAAAATGTGCTCAATTCGAAATTTTTAAAAGAAATAATAGTTTATGAAACTTTTACAACTACAAAAGAGGCTTGAACGGCAGCGCAATGCTGCAGTAGGTGTAGGTAGGTAGGTGTAGGTAGGTAGGTGTAGGTAGGTAGGTGTAGGTAGGTAGGTAGGTGTAGGTAGATAGGTGTAGGTAGGCAGGTGTAGGTAGGTAGGTGTAGGTAGGTAGGTGTAGGTAGGTAGCCAGGTAGGTGTAGGTAGGTAGGAAGGTGCACTGTAGATAAGTACTTAGTGCTATCGTGCGAAGCCGGGGCGGGCAGCTAGTCGATGAATAATATTGGACCATCGATATACTCTAGGTCTAGGCCATTGAGCGTGAATTGGATTTGGCATTTGGGTATACTCGATTTTGCTGACTAATGTTGCATTAGTTAGTTCACTTTCATCCAATTTACACTAGATGTCGCCGATCAATATAAGCCAACTAGGCTGAAAGAATGCTTATTACTTTGCGCTCCGTATTCGATTACCTTAATATTACGTACCTTTCCGAGAGCAAATTCAAGAGTTAAGTACTTACTATAAAAAATACGATATACATAGATAGAGTAGAGCAAATTCAAGAGTTCCCTCGACTTCTCCAGGATTCCATCATCCAATCCTGACTTGATGACTATGGGACCACCTGGGAAGTATACTCTTTCAAACAAAAAAAGAATTTTCGAAATCAGTACAGCCGTCTTCGAGTAATCGGGGAACATACATTTTTTTAAAAATGTTCCGACGAACTGAGAAGCTCCTCCTTTTTTGAAGTCGGTTAAAAATATCTATAATAGCGATAGGAACTTCGTTTCAACTTGATGTCCCACGACACCTACGGACTTTTTTTTTTTAGTTTGCGTATGAATTAAATACATTTAAACAAAATAATTGATTGTTTATTTATGTTTTCGGATATTTTCGATATTTATCGTATATTGATACATGCTTGTCATAAATCCATGTCGGCATCGATGTTTTTCTAACTGTGCGTTTGCACTTGCGAAACACCACGACAAAACATGTTGAAATCTCTAGTTACTGTCAAACATTGTATGGAAAATTGACAGAAAATAGAGATCTCAACATGTTTTGTTGGGAATGTTTCGCCAGTGCAAACGCACAGTTATATTGATCATCCCTACATTGGCTTGCTTGCCATATTGAAAAATAGAACTTACAAATCGCAACGCTTAATTAAGTTGCGTTCACACCATGGACTTGCCCCCCAAATACGCAAAAAAGATTGCCAGTCCATTGCTTCGTAAGTTCGACAAAAAAATCTGCTCAATTTTTTTTGTCGAACTTATGAAGCAATGGACTGGCAATCTTTTTCAATTGGTTTCAATTAAATTGATCGTGCATTACGTAATTAGGGTGTTGTTCACACTAAACGTAGGTATGATCAGCCGCTGATTATGAGCAGGCTCACTATTACCTTATTAGCTTGTATTCAGTAGGTATTAACTTTAAATAATCTCTGAACACACATGGAGCATGGGGATATTTCGGGATGCCCTTGGAGAGGACCTCAGAGTAATAACTAAAGCAGAGAGGACCTTCTGTATTTTTTCTTTGAACGTCATTTCGTGGGCTACCTTGTATTGTACATACTAATTCCATACCAGTCCCGAACGTCGATCGTGACAGTCACAGACTAAAGCCGGCGCCAGACTTAACTTCACATGTTTGAACACATGTTTGATTGCTAAGTGTGGCACGGGACTTTGGGTATGTGTTCAAAGTTTGAACAAAGATTTGCACTTTGCCATGCGGTGTCGGTCTTTTTCGACACATCAAAGCGTTCAAAGTTGAATGTGTTCAAATGTTTGCGTAGCTTGCCACACACACTTGTTCAGTGTTCAGTTGCTCGAGCGTTGTTGAGCGGATTGGTTGTGTGCTTGTGTGTGAACTTCTTCTCGGTTTCTCGTAATTATTGTTTTCTTGCACATGTAAAAAATAATTACATGCACACAAATAATACAGGCACACTGAGTCTACGAAATCGTCGTCCATCTTGTTTGTTGTCTACCAGCATACTGTGGAGAAAAATGTTTGCGAAGCAAGTCGGGCAGGTTACGTCAATATGTGTTCAAATGCTTTGCAAAGTCGTCAAAGATATGTGAAAATCTTTGAAACTATGTCTGGCGCCCGCATAATGCGGGCGCCAGACATAGTTTCATAGAAACCGAGAAGAAGTTCACACACAAGCACACAACCAATCCGCTCAACAACGCTCGAGCAACTGAACACTGAACAAGTGTGGCAACCTACGCAAACATTTGAACACTTTCAACTTTGAACGCTTTGATGTGTCGAAAAAGACCGACACCGCATGGCAAAGTGCAAATCTTTGTTCAAACTTTGAACACATACCCAAAGTCCCGTGCCACACTTAGCAATCAAACATGTGTTCAAACATGTGAAGCTAAGTCTGGCGCCGGCTTAACGCTCATGTAACGTCTTCGGTCAAGTTCGGTCTTTGTTATAAAGTACTCTGTGGATTTGGTTTTATGTTGTGCGTGAGTCTGTCTACGATGTTGTGTATTGTTGAGGGTATTGTGGTTGACCACAGAGTACTTCAATAAAGTACTCTGTAGTACTATTAAACATTTGTGTGTGGTTGGGTGGTTGGCATGGTGGCTCTGTGGTTTGTACAGCAGCTGGCCTCCTGTCACTGGATCACTTGACTTGAGTCAGTCATAAAAATTAAAAGTTGACAGTTGTTATCAATTATCAATACAAACACAAGGCTCAACGATAAAGGAAATTATTGATGAAATGAAAAAATATACATTTTACAGTTGAACGCAGTAAGCTAAGATCAAAATGTCGGACCCTACAATACAAACATTTTGTTGCCATCATACTGGTAATAAAGAAGACTTTGCAGTCAAAATAATGGATGAATTTAACACGGATTCGTATAATATAGTGTGTCTAATTTCGTCTACAGTTGGAATTTTAGGATCAGTTTATCAGGTAGGCGTCTAATATATTTAATTAATTTAATCAGCATGTATTTTTCTATAAACTTGGTGTAATAAACTTTGTCCTTACTATGGCTTCTCAAGTTACAGTTTGCCGGTTTGGAAATCGAGGGCATGTAAGACTCGGTATCATTCACTTTTTGTGTGCACTTTTTAACTTTCTAGCATAAAATTGATTGTTGTCACAAATTGTTTACAAAATAAAGCTATTCAGAATTAAATTTAAAAAGCACCTGTGTAACATACCCCTAGGGTGTGCTGTGCAATAATAATAATTACCACATAAAAACAATATTCTAGAGTGGACAAATATAAATCTAAACTACCTACCTATCTATGTACAAGAGCAGGCATGTAATTAACTTTTATTCAAATATTTTTAGATTTTTCCAGATGTCATAAATCGAATACAGAGAGGGATCGGCTCCACACGTGGGCGTCAAATTATCATCTGGTTAGCAGTGGCAGATTTATTGGCATCATTTGGTAAAAATTCTTACTGCATCAACCTTTGTTGTCTTTTTATCAAAGTATTGATTAGTTATAGAATAAAATGATTATATCTTAATCAGCCTATTTCAACCTTCTTGAAATGGAGATGGCCAGTGTGGGTTTCTGGAGTACATCTTCAAATTTTTTGTTCTAAGACATGCTGTTTTGCTCATAATGTTTTGTGTGATTAAATGATAATTATATTTTAATTTCAGGTGTGCTTGTACGCTCCTCGCTATGGCTCAGGTATAAAAATATAATGCCTTTACCAGATGATGACGTTAGTGTATTGTTCTGTAGCATAATTTCAGTAAGTAGTTCATATTATTGCATAGTAGCTCTCTATACTTACTCTCGAAACATTAAATGGTTATTCAATCTTGTACTACTGAGCATGAGGTCTTGGGTTCAATTCCCAGGTTGGGCAAAGTGTTATTTGTGTCTTTCCATTAGGCATTTCTCAGTAGCAGCCTGGAACCTGGGTTTGTGGCTTGTTGATGGCAATAGGCTCGCCCCCTATTACATGGGACTTAAAAAACTGGTGAAATGTGGGTGTACTATTAGGTTCACCTCTGCCTAACCCTTCGAGAGAAAAGAGGCGTGATGTTATATATGCTGTGTGTGTTAATGCTAAAACTCTATCTCAATAATTTCAGGCATGGACACAATACTTTTACACTGTGACTTGGTTCTGGACCTTGTTCTATGCTATAGACACATGGCTTACCATAAAGGGCCGTGATTCTCATCCTTTACTTTATCACTCTATTGCCTGGGGACTACCTGCAGCTACTACTGGTGTTGGCTTATCTATTCTATACATTCCCAATGCAAAGTAAGTACTTTAAGGCTACCTTCAAAGCTTGAGATGTTAAAATTTAAGAAGGTTTTGTAATGTTTTGCATTAAGTAATAGCATCATAGAAAAATAAACAATTCATAAACAACAATATGAACGAAGTACTATATTGCACTTGTGTATATGGTGTAAGACACATTATAATTTTAATCTAGTGTTACAAACATTATGCAAATAAAATGCAAAAAATATAAATTTTCGCTATACCTACATAACATAATCATTGAGTAAATGTCTGACCTCAAATTAATTCTTTTTGTATTACATTCTAATCAATTTACTTATTTGTTACAGATGCCACAATCTACCGAGTGTTACCAGTGCCTTGTACAAAATATTGCCTAACTATTGTGCTACTTATGTGCCAATTGCTATGGTGATGATAGTAAACCCAATTATGTATGTGATGTCAAGTAAGGATGTGGAAATGGCTGTTGCAGTTCCTCTTTCCCAGGTACCTATCACCAATGAAAAATATAGTAGGTTGCTAAACATTATTTAATTGTACTTAGTGTTATTACTTCCTTGCATAAGCATAATCAGAATGTTCCTACTGCTGGGCCGTAATCCACCACGTAGGCTCCGTGCACCATGTGGTGGAGGACGCATCTTAAAATTTTTGGTTCTATGACATCCCTGTTTACTCACGATGTTATCCTTCACCGTTTTGAGAGCAGTGGTGATGAAATAATTTACAGAAATTAAAGTGCCTGACTGGGTCCGAAGTTCCAACCTAGGTACGACCTATAACTACTCGCCGGCGACCGTTTCCACTAGGCCTCCACTCCCTTTACTAGATTTAATACTTATTATATAAACAACAAGCCGGGGTACGACCTGTAACTACTCGCCGGCGACCGTTTCCACTAGGCCTCCACTCCCTTTACTAGATTTAATACTTATTATATAAACAACTAGCTGGCCTTCCCGGCTTTGCACAGGTAGCTCTAAGTACTTATCCTACGGCTACCTAACCTACCTACCTACCCTATAAACCTTCCCTTGGGGCCTACCACCACCTCCAAAAGCAGTATTATTTTATTATTACTTTAGTGTGGGAAAGAGATGAAGCTCTACAGGTCGTATAGCACCATCTCTTTCCCCCACTGAAGTAAGATTAAAATAATACTGCTTTTAGTGGTTGTGGTAGGCCTCCTGGACTACGACAGACATTTCAAGACCAAAATCAGCCAAATCGGCCCAGTCGTTCTCGAGTTATAAAATTACAACGAAAAGTGGCATTGATTTTTATAAATAGATAGATGATGATTCGATCTAGTAATTTAGTTTGCAAATTGCAATGTTGCGCATGATTAATGCAACGACGTCGTTCTGCTGACGCACATTATTGCATAATTTGCAGATAAATGAGTTAAGAGATCCTTATAATGGTAAGTATAAGACTATGATGCAAAGGAAAACTTGTTTGTAAAAGTGAATAAGCATGTTTGTCTTCATCCTGTTCTGTTCGTCAGATTATCGACCTTGGAAATTTACAAAACGAGATATAGAACGGGTCTACCTTGTAGATTCGAATGACGTTGTTGCTATAAGGTTTACCATATCCATCCAGATTTGTCCACGCTAATTAAATTAGAAAAAAAAAAATCTGAAAAATAAATAAGTAACTTATTTTACAAAAAATATATTTTTAGTGGCACGCATGATCGAATACTTGCAGGTACTTACAGAAAAAAAAACTGACACTGGATCAAAACACGACACGCGGCTACATATCAAGCTATACATTTCCAGTATGAGCTGATCTCGTATTGTATAGGATTTACGTACAATGAGAGGTCAGCTTATACTGTATATTTATAACTTGATATGTAGCCGTGTGTTCATAACACAAAATAAAAAATGTTATAGGTAACTAACTGCCAGTTGTACTAGTACTGGTAGGTGACTGCTGCGCTACTGGTGAGCATGAGGTCCGGGTTTCGATTCCCAGGTCGGGGAAAGTGTAATTGGGTTTTTTACACACCCTTAAGGGGTAAGTACACCCATATTTCGCCAGTACCCCTCTGGATAACCCTTCGGAGAGTATAGGCGATGTAATAAGTACGCAGGTATCAAAAATACCTAAATCAAATAAAGCGAAAGGTTCTGGATTTTTGTAGGTGTTTGACCTACCTAAATTCAAGGTTTTCCCTTATTATAAGTAAGATTCAATGAAACTTAAAACTCATATTATGCATTTTATTCATAAAACCACAGTCCTTGTTTACCAGCCTTATAAGGCGGCGGCTTACTGGCTGAAAATCATAACAATAATTAGTGCATGACATCTGGAGCGTCAGCTGCTCCGGTAGTGGGGGAGTCCAAAGTTAAAGCATGTACTTATGTCAAAGTTGTAAAAAAAAGTATTTTCATAGCGTACGAAAACCACATTAGACTTGGACGATTTTTTTGATCATCTTCAACCCAAACAAAATTGTCAGCTACAGAGGGGAATATTAGTGGTGTAAGTACCTAAAGGCTCCTGCGAACAAGCGCGACGCGACTGTGCGACGCGATTCTGGTAGAACAATTTCTATGAAGCTTTCATAGAAATTGTTTTACTAGAGTCGCGTTGCGCCTGTCGGCGAGAGCCTTTATGAACGTTATTTTGGGATGGCACATCGGCTAAATTTGAAACTGAGTAGTAGGGCAACGTGGTCAAATAATTTTGTTTATTGAAAAATTTCTGCCTGGCTAGAGTGGCTAGTAACTTTGGAATCCCCCTTGGGCGACTGACTTTAATTTGGATGATTATTGAACAATAGGTACATAAAATTCTATCACAGGACCATTCGACAGCGTGTGTCGCAAAAACGTCATTCGAATCTACATAGTTGTAGACCCTTATAAAACCATGTTACCATTAAGATAAATAATTTTAAATTCATCATCATCATCTGCCTAGCCTTTTCCCAACTATGTTGGGGTCGGCTTTCAGTCTAACCGGATTCAGCTGAATACTAGTATTTTACATGGAGCGACTGCCTATCTGATCTCCACAACCCAGTAACTGGGTATACCCGTGGTAAGACTGGTTGTCAGACTTTCGGGCATCTGACGAACCGTAACGACTGTCTAAGGCTGCCTGTCCACTGTAGCGGAGAGGAGAAAAGAGGAGTGGAAATGTGTCAATATTAACCAATAGAATCTTGACTCCACCCCTGAGTTTAGATTTGATTGGTTAATAATGGCTCCGCTCCTCTCCTCTCCGCTCCAGTAGACAGGCAGCCTAAGGGGGGTATTACACTATCATATATCTAGGATCCCATATCTATGAGTACTAGTTGTATGATAATGTAATACAAACATATGAATCAAATCGTCTTTGATCAAAGATTTTTGACATTTGTTGTTAGATATGATCTCAGAGTAATAGTTATTACTCTGAGGATATGATCAAATAAACAGGTCTTGCCATATTGAATATTATATATAAAATTTTCACATTTATTTTCATAATTTCCTGGTACAAAATCCGTCCATAAAATGATGTGGTTTTGCCTTTTCAGTTTTGCTACTGCGATATTCTTAATTGACGCATAATAATTAAGGCGAAAGCCTAGATGATCTCACTGCCATTTTGTCGATAGATGGTGACACATCCACAATTTCGAACATTTTCAATTTTTACACCTAACATAGAAATTTTTAATAAACAACTTTATTATGTGCGAAACCTAGGGCATTAACTTGATTTTTTTAGATCATCACTGTGCTTGTTAACTGGTATCATACAAAGATTAGATCAAAATAATGATTTAGCCTCATGAATTTACTCTTTACACACACATGCAAAGTAAATAGTAGTAACTTCCGACTCCACTAGATGTCGTTTTATTCAAAAATGGTTGGAAATTAAAATGTCCCTGGACCAAATTATTTATAAGATTAATATCCTTACATTATAGCAAAATTATCGAAGATTTCAATAAATTTTATTTGTAATTGATTTATGCAGTGGTTTTTTCAGAAAAACCTTTTTTCCAAAGGCCTTTTCGTAATTTTTGACGCGCTCGTTTTACTATAAACTATTGTGCGTTTCACTCAATAATGTTCCCCCGGCGCGGGTGGCGCGGTGCGGAGGGTGACGCTCGCGCACACATGCACGAAATGTCACACGCACGCCTGAAGCTCTTTCGTTTGATTCAGGCACACACGTGCGTGTTGTAGTGTTTCCACTTTTACCTACTTTATCTGTTTGACTTCGCCCTGAGAAAATTATCGTAGGTATCGTTTGAAATTAGAATAAAATTTTTGGTTTGAGTGGACGCTGTGTCAGTGAATTTGTGTTGGTTGATTGAAGAACAGTACCTACCTACCAATCAATCTTCCTAGCCTTTTCCCAACTATCTTGGGGTCGGCTTCCAGTCTAACCGGATGCAGCTGAATACCAGTATTTTACATGGAGCGACTGCCTATTTGACCTCGGTACCGATACCCCTTGGTAAGACTGATGTCAGACTTTCGGGCTTCTGACGACTCGTAACGACTGTCAAAGATCCACAAATGACAGCCGGGACCAACGGCTTACGTGCTTTCCGAGGCACGGAGTCTCGGTGTGTAAAGATGGTCACCCATCCACTGACTAACCCCGGCAAGCGTAGCTTAACCTGATGGATGGACCCGTGCGGCTTGTTATTACTTAGCCACGAGCTCCTCAGAAGATTGAAGAACAGTACCGTAATTACGTAATACACGATCAATCAAAATTTGAATAGTTTTGAAACATATTACTAATCCATTGCTTCCTATGTTCGGAAAAAGATCTGCTCAACAACGTAAATAACGCAATGAATATTATTGAACTGTCAAAATGAAACTGATTAGTCGGAATCGTTTACAAAAATGTGTTGTGTAACAGACGCCAGCACACCAACCTACTCCAATCTGTCAAATTTTCTCAATCAACATTGAACCTTATTCTTTAGCCATAAAGTTGAAAATCTATTAAAGAAATTTGACAGATTGTAGTAACTTGATGTGCTGGCGTCTGTACAATTTATTATACGTAATCTATTTTCGTAGGTACCTACCTACCTCCTCGAGCATATTTTCTGTTATAAATTATAATATAATTATATCTTCTTTTGGCCAATACCTACTTAGGTACCTACATTTTCTACCTTACTGCTCGGCCACGACTTGCTTGAGGCTAAAGTGCCTGCTACACGGTTGCCAACCACGTCCCTGACAGAGGTGACCTTGGTTAGCGACCCGCAAAGTTGTTTCAACGTTTGGTCGTATAAACATCATCTTCACGGTTGTAAACAACCAAGGTCACCTCTGTCGGGTCGCGGTAGGCGACCGTGTAGCAGGCGTTTTAGCGACCGGCGCGGCGCGGCGTTGCCGCGTTGTGTAGGTACGTTGGTTGGCAAGAGAAGACGTACGCTCTTTGCATTCCCACTCTTTACCGACGCCGACGACGGCGCGCTATGGCTTTTATTTTGTGGTCGTGGAAATGGGGGGGAGTGCTCGAGTAGTAGGTATTTAGTAGGTACCTATCTCTATCTGGACATTGGTTAGCTCCATTCTTGAGAAAGACTGTAGGCCACCACGCAACAACACGCTAACATCACGCTACAACCCTTAGGAGCCGAGCAAAAAGAAAAAAGTCAGAAAGAACGCTAAGCGAAAACGAAGTAAAAGCTCGGGCGGGGCGATAGGATGCGATGCGGTGGGTCGGGGCCTCGGGGGCCGAAATTTCACACGGACGAAGTCGCGGGCAGAAGCTACTGTATATGTATTATAAAGGTTTATGTAGGTACTTATAACATTTTAAATCGTAAATCAATACCTATTACAACGATATGAAAAAAAATATATATATAGGTAAGCCTCCTCTGGCAGTCGGGTAAAACTTTATTCTATTGATAACGTATTTAGGTATGTACTATATGTAGGTAGGTACATACTTATACCAACTGTTCCCCACGCTTTTACCCGCGTTCCCGTAGGAACCTATCCTACTGCTCGGCTCCCATGAGCAGCAGTGTGATGTTTTATAGCCTAAAACATTACCAAAGGCTACAAAAAAATGATTAAACTGGTAGGTACCTACCTAGTTTGTGAGATTAGCGCATTCAAACATCAAACTAATAAACTGTACAGCTTTATAATATTAGTATTTTTAGATAAACCTAGTATAGTACCTATCTATAGATTACTAAATCAACAAATTGGCAGCAGCTGATTATGAGGTAGCTTCGCCTCGCGCTTTCGTTCGAGCTGCGTGATAGCGTCTTCGTAAGCCGACGCGACGTTCGCGATTGGATTTTCGACACTCTGCTTAGCGTCGAGAGTTGAATATCCAACAGTGTATTTTCTTGACGCACTGGGATACGCGCTGAATGCGCTCTGTTGGATATTCAACTCTCGGCGCTAAGCAGAGCGTCGAAAATCTGATACGCGCAAAAAAATTGCGAATAGGTTTGCTGTTTTAATCATTGTCCTCATAGCTTCCGTGGTCGAGCGGTGTAATGTGGCACTTGCGAAATCAGAGGGTCTAAGTTCGCACCTGGTTAGTCTATAATCTATCTGTCGTTTTTTTTAATCCTATTTTATCTTTGGATTTTTTTTTTTAAATCTTATCAAAAACAAAACAGTTTCGTCACATTTGCATTCTGCTTAGTAGGTACCTAATGTAATAATTACCTCGACTGTTTGTGATAATTTTGCTTGTATGAAGGTTAGTATACAAGCAAAAATATCACAAACAGTCGTGAACACTAAAATGTAGGTAAGTAGGTACCTACCTACCTTATGCGTACGTCCATGAATAGGTAACTAAGTAAGTAGGTACCTACTTACCTAGAAATAAGAAGATAGTAGTAATTTTGTAAACAATTTATAGGTAGTCAACTATAACAATTACACATAGGTACATATCTATAATTCTCGTCGGCGCGGCGGCGAGCGACAAAGGGGCGGCGGCGGTATCTTATAAAAGTACTCTGTGGCGGCGGCGCCGCGGCGGTGCACTATTGTGTGATTCGTATAACATCGTTTCAGTTCGGAACGGTGTTTGTGTGCGCGCTAACTAGACGTGCGGCTAGACTAGCGTCTAACTGCTCATCACTGATACTATCTCTGTCGCACACGATGCCAGATGAGATAGCGTGCTTTTTGGCCGCGCCCACCAGTGAGTTCGAGCCCGCGACTTGTCGGTTCTAAATATCAGAACATCCTACAACTTACTACTAAAATACTGCCCTATGTTTTATTTCCCCTTTTTCTTGGTAAATTTCTTAGATGGCAAGACCAATTTATCTCTACGCACATTGACATGTGCTAATAATACTAAAATGTGCAATTGTTATGAAAAATCAATGTGGTTTGTCTGTGTATTCACTTATCTTGATGGTTTCACATAAATTAAATATGATTCAATCAATAGATGTAAGTAGTACCTTACGTGTCACCATTGCGTAGGTAGGTAATTAGAAAAAAAATAGGTAAATTTGCCTACGCTGATCGCCTGATTTAGGTATACCCTAAGTTTACATGAACTTCTATTCTCTGATTTTATTCAACCCAAACCAATGAATTAGTACCTAACCGTGTCAGAAAATGTATTATCAGTACCTACTTACCTACATACAGTAGAAAGATTTTTAAATCTTTAGGTACTTTATATTTAAAGTAGATATTACAATAATTACATTAGTATTGTATCTGTGTGAACCAAATGCAGATCGCAGATATTTTTTTTCACTTTTAGCATTCTTTCTCATTCCCTAATAAAAAACATTTTATCAATCATAAAATGTAAAACCCGCGGGCAAACCCGCGCGCTGGCGCTAACTTTCTAGAAACACAATTTTGGAAACGATTCGCAAGTTGTCAAGATAAATTAATCACGCATGGACTGACGACGTGTAACCTTGGCGCTTGTTCGATTTTCGAACAACGCCATCTATTATAAATATTTACCGAACGTAAACTCGTAACACAACAGCAAATAACTCTTTCTCAGTGGTTCTTTAAATTTCTGTTAGATGGCGCGATTCAGGTCACTCACACACGTAAAGATTTTTCGTTTTTTATTGGGTCTAATTCTCCTAAAAATACTGTTTTTTTTATAAAATTTTGGCGATGTGCGAACATAATACATTATAAAGTCTCATTATACTTGCTTTTATTCTGCAGAAACCGTTTATTTACGGAGATTACATCATCTGAAAAATGTATGGCGAGGCCTGTCTAGGCATCCACCTTAAGTACAACAAAATTTTGGCGAAGTTCACAATTTGCTTAGTGGAATTTTAAAATTATTATTATTTTTTTAATTATTAATTACAATTTCGACTATGGGGTAATTTCAACTAATGCCAATATCTCTTATTCTACTGTATTTGTAGCAGCACCATCTGTGAAATTTTGTGGAAATTATCTGTTTAGCTACCTGGATATAGATGGCGTTTTGGTACAAATACAGTAGAATAAGAGTTATTGGAATTAGTTGAAATTACCCCATAGTCGAAATTGCCCCGCCCGACTTTATACTAAAAAAAGCAAACTACTGAAACTACAGCCAGGCGGCCGGGAGTTTATTGTTTTGGCTTCATTGCTGTTCTATTTGTAATATTGTGTGCCGAAAGGCTTCAGTATTTTGTTTAAAGAGACGATTGCAAACACATATTATGACAAAAAATTGGATCCTAGATATAGGATAGTGTAATACACAGATATGATCCAAGAGGTCATATATGTAGGATAAGAGATAGGATCCTATACATATATGATCCTAGATATAATTATGATAGTGTAATACCCCCCTAAGATCCACGAATGACAGCCGGGACCAACGTAACGGCATATCGTGCTTTCCGAGGCACGGAGGAGTCTCTGTATGTAAAGATGGTCTCCCATTCACAGATCAACCCCGGCAAGCGTAGCTTAACCTGGTGGATCGAACCGTGCGGCTGCTATTACTTAGCCACGTACGAGCTATAATAGTTTATAATAGTTTTTTAAATAGTTTTAAAGTACCTACTAAAAAACATTTGTTTTTCAGTTCACGAGTAAAGAGCGAAGAGTAGTAGATACATTGAGATTGAAGTTTTTCTTGATCAATGTGGTGTTCTATCTGTGTTGGCTACCAAATCTTGTAAATGGCTTTTTGCTTTGGACAATGTGGTTTAACATGCCTGTCAAAGTTATTATCACTATTTGGTACATAATGGTTAGTATTATATTAATTATGAACATATTTTTTTACCAACCTTAAATTGTAATCCCCACAAATACGTACAGTATTTTTTTATTATCACAAAGCGAACCGCGCTTTACTTGTGGCACCATTAGCACCAAACACGCAGGACGAGCTCCCGGTACAATGCGATGACGAAGTGGGGAAGTGTGAGAAAGAGGGTGTGTGTGTGTGTGTGAGTGAGAGAGGGTATGTGTGTGTGAGAGAAAGGATGTGTGTGTGTGTGAGAGGGTGTGTGTGTGTTGATGCTACTCATCTTATCGCAGACATTTACAGCGGGTATATTTACTTGGTTACCAAAAGTAAAGCGCGCGTCGCTTCGTGATATAAAATGCTATAATTAATATGTATTGTCTTGTTTATTTTTTCAGGCACTAACAAATCCCATGCAAGCATTATTAAATGCACTTGTTTACCGAAAATGGAATACAAATAAATGGAGAAATATGCCATCATTTAGTAACGAGTCACGAAAAGAATTTTGTTTTTATGATGAGCAGTCCCCACTGTTGGGCTCAGAACCTCCGAGATTACAGTTATCACCTATCCCACCGGGTATTAATAACTACGCGACTTTGTGATCAACTCAAATCATTCCCAGTATTGTTGGCATTTTGTTATTCAATTTTTTTTTACATGAATATACTTTTTATAAATGATTTTACACATTTGCCTTTTATTTAATTAATTAATTAAAGAATAGTGTTTTAATGGGCATTCAGAGAAAAAATATTTAACAGTATTAAGTGAAATAGATGATTTTTATTAGTTACAAGTATATATACATTATTTATCATTTTACAAAATACATATGCAATTAATGATAACTATCACATATCATCATGCTCGTTATCCGGTGGGGCCATAGTAAGATCTGTTACATCTTTTACAATCATATGGGCTATTTGCCAGGCCATTTCTTCTTCCACTTTAGATGTATTCATTGGCACAAACCGGCTCACCATTTTCTTCAAGACAGACTTATCCTTTTTGTCTGGATCTGGTTCAAATTTAGATTCAAACCTGCCTAAACTATTAACTCTTCCAAGATTTAAGCCATCAGGTCTATTCCTCTGCCATAAAGCATCAGCGTTATACAGCTGATTAGAGTCTATTGTCATGTCAGGTACAGAGAGATTGCGTTTCTTCTTACGGAAGACAGGGTCTCCCATTGCAAGGAGAGTATTTTGAGTGCTAATACTAAATTCACTGCTGCAATCAGAATGTGATTTATGATTGGAGGACCACATGTTTTCAACTGAATGTATCATTTCTGAGAGGTACTTAAAATACAACTCCGATTCTAAAAATGCTTTGACATACTGTTTTAGTGTTTTAAACACAATTTGATAAGGCAAATCAAAACAAGTCGCTAGTGGACCCTCTTCTCTGCATATATCACTTTCAATTTTTAGTCTAATATCAGTTGGAAATCCAATTGGGTGTGTTGCCTGAAGAGAGAAATATTTTTCATATATAGATATAGCATCAGCTTGAGCTTGGTCAGGGCTTGTTGTGTTACCATTCAGCAAATTATCCCGGAAGTGCATGACTGCCATTAAAAATTCTAATAATACCCTGCAAGATTCTTGTTCCAAAAATTCTGTGAAGTAAAACAAAACTGTTTCATTATGTAAAATATCTTTAAGAGCTAGAGAGCCACTGGTCAAAATGTCAATTTGTGCTTTAATGTAAAATGGGCTGTTGATAAAATCATTATAATGATTATTTTCTATTTGGCTAGTAAGAACATCTTGCACTGGCTTAAAACAGTTTTCTTGTATCTGCCCTTCAGGCTGGCAAATATTGGATATAACAGATTTTCTGTTACTATCAGGTAAATCAAGTTGGTATGGAGCTTCTAAAGCAACAAACTTTTTGAAAATTGTTACTGCTTCCTCAGTGTAATCCCTGAGTTGATTATTTTCTCTGGCCAACTTCTCAGATTTCACATGTTCAGGTAAGCTGCCACATGAACTCATAGAACAGTCATTAAATCTTGTATTACTAGTACTTGTAAACATCTCACTGTTTTCTCTCCAGCTGCATCTTTGTGATTTTATGATTTTCTCTTGTTTTAATTCACACTTGCACTGAAGGTCCAAACTTCTAGTTCGATTAATTTTGGATATATTACCAGTTTCATTAGCATTGGTCGAGTTTAGTACATGTTTTCTGAATTCTTCTATTTCCAACAAACATTTAATGATTGAATCCTTTCCTATTGATTCCATGTATTGAACAAAATATTTGAGAGCTTTCTTTTCAATAATTATATCATGTAAGCTTAAGGATAACTTGGAGCTCTTTTCAAACATTTGTTTGGGATCTGGAACACAGTAGCACATACGTTTTAGAACACTTTCGTGCCACAGTTAATCGGAGTGTTTATGTTTTGTACTTACCTTCATTTTCTTCAAGTAATATTTGCGCATTTATTAGACTTTTGATGTCAGGTGTGCTCACGTATTTGACTTCTGGAGGCCGCACTGGGCACCCAGTTTTACCTTTCGCTAAAATGATTGAAAATGATTAAGAATAATACATGGTGTAGTTTCTATAACGACGATAAAGGGCGAACATAAAAAAAAATAAGACTTGGCAGAATACTTTACCTGCACTTTTCCAAAACTTAATCATTTTCGTATAAACTCTTCGTTATACGTGTCTATTGGAACTATGTACAACCGCAGAAGTAACCTACGTAAGCTCTTCATAAGTGCGTTTTATGACCATAAGCGTAAACAATAATAAGAAAATGAAAACAATTTGTTTATGTACTATGCAATAGTGGAATACGTTTACATTACAAATGTCAGTTTATTCGTGTCAAATGTGTGTCAAACGTACACCAGAGAGTATTTCAGTTAGTTTTTATTGACTTGGTATCTAGTTATTTGAGAATTTGTCAAGAAAGCGTACATTTTTTAAATCTTTGTGACATAAGCTTTTGTAGAACCTGGCCTGGCCACAGCCCTGCCGCTATCAGCGGTAGCGGTGAGCGGCGCGGCGAGCGGTAAAAAGAAATGCACAGAAATGTATGAAGCATGCCACGAGGTGCCGCTCGCAGTGGCAAGTTTTTAGTTAGCGCGCCGCTCGCCGCGCCGCTTGCCGCGCCGCCTAACGGCCTGGCCACGACCTTGCCGCTAGCAGCGGCAGCGGTGAGCGGGGCGGCGAGCGGTAAAAACAAATGTATAGAAATGTATGAAGCATGCCACGGCGCGCCGCTCACAGCGGCAGCGGGAGCGGTATTTGCCAAGCGTTTCGCGGCAGCGGCGAGCGGCGCGGTCACGCCTGCGCGGCTTGAACAAATGTATGGGCGAGTGAATGAGATGCCACTACTCAGAGCGGTACGGACGACGGCAGTGCAGGGGTGGACTGAGCTGGCTGGACGAATAAAATAGTTTGGAAAATCTACAATGAACAATTTCTCACTTTTCATGAAGTATGTTTTGACTGCTTTTTTACCCATCAAAATTTCTATCCTCTCAATCCATAACTACGTAATGTTAAATTCCGAATCTAAACCGTGACCGGGTTAGGTTTTCCGGGTCAGGTTCGGAATAATCCAAGAGTGTTATAATGTTGCACCTCCAATAGCCATGTATACAGCCGCCATCGTTTGATAGCGGAATTGATGATGGTTCCACCATTTTGAAAAAAAATACAAACTGATCCTGGCATGTGGGGTATCATTGTCTAGAGCGCATCGAGTAGAGAACAAATATAATTTTTATATGTTTTTATCTTCAAAAATAATGAATTAGGGGGCCGTAGAAGTTGTCAGTTTTAGACCATTTCTGTACGAGCTCTATCTGTACAACTAAAGTTACATGATCTGTGATGTGATCAACACGATCAACACCGTCTAGGGATAAGCTGGGAACAAATTATCGGACGCGTGCACTCCTTCCCGCATATTCAAAATATCCTGTTTCAAATAAGAACTGCTTTCGAGGCAAAGAAGAGCCACTTTGGATAACGCCATGTTAATAAAAAAAATTCAAAAGTCTAAGTACGTCCACCGCGGTTGCTGCCGCTAACGCTACTGTCAAGTACGTGGCATCAGTGGCATGGGCAACGCCCCGCCTGCCGCTCGCCGCCCCGCTTGCCGCCCCGCTCAAAGTCGTGGCCAGGCTCTAAAGCTGTGGCCACTGTGGCCAGGTACTTTTTGTAGACAGCCACAGACAAACATAGCTTTTATATGTCTGTGACATACAAGCTTGGCAAAAAAGATTTGGAAAATATTGAGGGCGCCACTAACGCACTTAGGTCACTTCGATTGAGAAAATTGTTAAAATAAATGTGCAACAATAAACGCTGCTTGTGGGTGACTCAAATCAAAATCTAGACTAGACTAGATTTTGATTTGAGTCATCATTCATTATAGGTCTACTGTATTAAGTTAAATATTTAGTTCCAAATGTCACCACGTAAACGTGTTTTTGGCCAAGCTGTTTTTCTAGAACCTTTTTGTAGACAAGCTTTTTTTTAGAACCTTTTTGTCATGGGCTTTGTTTATGCATTTAAACAACGTGTGTTACAAAATGCAAATAGAACTAAAAAACATGTTCATTATAGGTCTACTGTATTAAGTTAAATATTTAGTTCCAAATGTCACCACGTAAACGTGTTTTTGGCCAAGCTGCTTTTCTAGAACCTTTTTGTAGACAAGCTTTTTTTTAGAACCTTTTTGTCATGGGCTTCGTTTATGCATTTAAACAACGTGTGTTACAAAATGCAAATAGAACTAAAAAAAAACGAAGGCAATCCTATTGGGTCAACGATCCGAAGGGGTTGACCCAATATGATTGCCTTCGTTCTTACAAGAATGGTTGCCAATGTTTTTTAAACGAATCCGCAGTTGCAGCACGCGAAATTCAAATTTTCTTACGTTTTTTGCAATTTGCAGGTCAGTGTCTTCGTGGCTATAACCAAAGGCGGATCTTCACCTAACGCTCGAACAAAAGACACCAACGCGAGAATCAAAAAGTTACTTAGTTTTCACTTCTATCGGCAGTCCCCAAATACTGCCCATTTTTTATTTGTAGTCATTCTTTTAAGTCATTGATAAAGAATGAATCCCAAAAACAGCATAATGTCTCACTGTTTGGCACATGTGCCCCTCCCAGAAATAAATCCTGGATCCGCCCTTGGCTATAAACGTTAATTATGTATTTACAGAATTATAAACATTACACGTCAAATGTCGAAACAAAATGACAGCTCGCGACTCGCGGCGATGACAGACGTACGAAACTACGAACCAAGGCAGGCAAACCTGTTGGATCGCCGACGAACTTACTCAGCGGTTTTAAAGTACGCGTACCTACTTAGTATGACACACGACACGGGCAAGAAAATTTCAACTGTCTACCTATTAAGCTTTGTACAGACCAGCGCAATTTGTCGCGCGACGCGACACCGGTTATTGTTATACCGTGAAGTTTTGTATTGTTCGTGTCGCGTCGCGCGACAAATCGCGCTGGTCTGCAAAAGCCTTTATGGTTCATGAGATACAGCCCGCTGACAGACAGACGGACGGACGGACGAACAGACGGACGCAGGTGTAAGGCTGCCTGTCCATTGGAGCAGAGAGGAGAAAAGAGGAGCGGAGATGTGCCAATATTAACCAATAGAATCTTGACTCCGCCCCTGAGTTTAGATCAGTGATCCTGAGTCAAGATTCTATTGGTTAATATTGGCACATCTCCGCTCCTCTTTTCTCCTCTCCGCTCCAGTGGACAGGCAGCCTAATAATTGGGTTTCGTTTGGCAGTCTTCGGGTACGGAACCCTAAAAATGAAACTTGGCCTATAGGTAATTAAAACTCTTTCGAAGTATCCTGATAGTCCGGTATAACATGATAACGATTAACGACAGTTATGTTGCTGGCATCGACCCGAGTTTCGCGGTAATTCGCTATGCAAATAGGTATGCATGTTTTATACGTTTGCCTTTCGTCTGCGTACTGTAATAAATCGAGATTAGATAAAAATTTAAGGCTTTTTCCTGAGCTGTTTTGAGTAATTTTTTACAATATCGAATTAGGTTCCTACATTGGATAACAGGATAATGTTCCTTACTACGGGCTTGGCAGGGGATTATCTAGTATACCTACGTTCATTTCACCTTGTAAGATGCTGTCACCTTGTTACCACCACCTTAGTGCTTGTCTGCGCAACTCTGTAAACATGTCGTCAAACAAAAAACACCAGTATAGGTACTGAACTCTTATTGTACGCACAGTTATCATAGATTTTCTAGCTACTAGCAGTACTAGCTACGTGCAGATACTAAATTTATGATCTGTAGTGCAGGCACTGGGACTGCGTCACATTATTTTGTACGTTTCGGCTTTATTTTAGCATTGATGAAGTAGTTGCTCGCCGCTGCGTTTACGTGTTGCGATTTGGATTCCCGCACGAATTAAAGATTTTTTTTGCTCATAGTTTGTTGATCCTGGTCTGGACTCTGGATGCACTAGCCATGCATGGGCGACCTATAAGTATAAATAATTATGGAGACGATACCCTTGCTCGACGATGCGCCAGCCCGCGTCGTTGCCGAGCCTGTAGATTTAAATTCCCCTGATAACAATAATTCTATAAGTTTGATCCAGCCTGTTCCATCTTGCTGTCCTCCCCCCAGCGACGCCCTAAGCCGAGCTTCGTAAAACGTACCCCACAGAGGGGGTGCCTAGCGAGCGCTTGCCTATTTTTAATTAGCATAGTTTGCCCTGACTCGAGGCTTTGAGTGTAGAAGCTTAAGGCAGCCACAGGAATGTCCGGTTAAGTAGTCATGACCTCAGTGTTCAGGTACGAGAAGCACTAGTAAAAAAAAAAGGAGGTGTGCCTACGTCGTCGATTGCATTGTGCATAAACACAAGATATTGCTTATACTACTTAGTCCATTAGTATTTAATAGCGATAAATATTCGTTAGTACAATAAATTATTGTCCTACCTAATGCTTTTCTAACATATCGGCTCTGTGAGGCACTTAAAGTTATCTACGACGCTGAAGTGTCGAACATAGAAGTCATTAGGTGGGTAGGTACCACTGACTATTATGCAACAAAATTATGTAAGTTTCTATATTCTGTGAATTTGAAAGCGCAACTAGGTACCTAAGTAGGTACCATAAATATTATGGTAGGTACCTTACCTATAGGTATATAAACTTTGAGGTTTTGCTATAATTAAGTTTATCTGTCTACCTCTCCAATAGCCCCATAATATGGTGGTAGGCTATAAAGTTGATGGTGTCCTTCCTAAAGGTGGCGGTTTGCGCGGCGACAAGACCTGAGAGTCTGAGACCGAGACACTAACGTCTTGGTCTCCGCTGGTGTACCTACTTACTGTGGGCCACTGGGCCGAGTTTAGTGACAAACACTGTGACACGAGAACTTTTTATAGGGTGACTGGTAATAAAGTGACCGATATTTAAACACGTAACTTTACTCATAATTTTATTATGAATTACTTTTACTATGGTACTAAACCCGAAATCCCGAGAAAAAAATCTGCTGTACCATACATTTTGTTTTGCGAACATAAATGTAGGGAACAGCTGATTTTTTTCTACGTGTTTAAGTATCGGTCACTAATTACCACTCCAGTCACCCTATATACCTATTCTAAGATAGAATATGAAGAAGAGATAGAAAGAAGATTTCAATTTTATCTAAAACTCATTCGAAAGAGCAGTCCATCGATTAATAAATATTCGATGATACGTTCAGTGAAGTAACGTTTGGCGATAAAAGGTTGTTTCGCAATAAATTCCATTCGAACAAACGTTCAGTCGACTTTGCGTTAATCGAACATATGACTCCCGAAGTAAAGTTAGGGACCTCTTACTTACTTGTACCCTTAATAAAAAAGGTGCACAATGCAGTTATAGGAGGTACTTACCTACATAATTACTTAATAATTAATTATGTTGGTAGACACGACTACCTAATATTTCTGTTGCATAATAGGTACCTACTTCTACTCAATCAAACCTTATCTTTGCTGGATCAAGTTTTTGAGTAAGATTAAATTATCCACTTGGTGTAGGTATTTGATGATGTTTTAAAACTTCTTGGCACTGTTGTTTACAGAGCAAAACTAAAAGATTAACAACATAATAAGATTTGGGATATTATTTCATAACTACTTATTCAACCTTTTTGTAAACCTATTACAAACCTGCTGACGCACCCATTAAAACAATACAATATCTGCGATCCCTTACGCAATCTGAAGTCTTAAGACGCAATGCACCGGCTGAGGCTATCGACCTTCCCACAGTTACTTGAAATAACTGTTAAGTTGATGGAAATAACTCGGTGTTAAGCAGTGAGCAGGGCAACCGGTGGCTCAGGCCAGTCGCGCATGACCACGGGACTCGATCGCAATTCCTACTTCATCGCCCACTCGCGTACATATTATAACAGCAGAAATGTGTAAATTAATAGCTCTCGCCATGACTTTGTGCTCTGTTTTAGTTGGAATTACAGATTGTACTTCAAGTTTTGACCAAAGGCAAACGGGAGATTTAAATGTGCAAATTGGTTTAAAAAATATAAACATTATTGCTTTACTTAAAGGAGGAAAAGAAGAGTATGTGGTATGTACTATCTATCTATTTGAAAAAAGGTTAATTGGTGTAGGTCCCGTTAACTACGGGTGGTATTCTAAAAGTGGTTTTTAAATCACGAATGTTTATTATCTACCAGAGTTGCCTATCTATGTTGATTCTATTTGTATGTTCGTACGAGTTACCTTTATCTTTAATTAACTCTACCTATTACGGCAATAGTTCATTTCATGGTGCTATATTTGTTAATTTTGCAGGATTACGATTACGCTTACGATTACTCAGAAATGACGATAAAACCGCCGAACGGTACAACTCCAAAACCGTTAAACGCAACAAACACAACTATAAACAATGAGATGCAACACAATGCGACTACTTCTACACCACTATTACTAGAGCAGTCTACAGAAGCTATAAGTAGTAGCACTGCTGTTGCTGTAGAAGTAACAGAAGTGTCTGTGAATCAGACTGCTAACAATCACGTTGTTAGTACACTTCAGACGGCAGCGGACGCTCCGACAACAATATCTCCAGATTCTTCAAATAACGCGAATGCCACAGCTCTACCAATAACAAATAAATGCAGAAGAGGATTTGCTCAGAATAATGAAGGAAAATGTGAATATAAGGTTCATGGGACATCAAACGCGTAAGTTATAAATTGACATAGTAGTTGAGGTTTTTTTGAACCAAAATTGAACCTTTAAATTTTCGCATTGCTGTCGGGTTCGGGGTTTTTATCGGATAGGTACTGTTTACGTCTGCCTACCCACTAATATCACAGATCGTACCTATGAGGATATTTTAAATAATGACCTTGAGCTTATCAGTTTTAGGGAAAATTGAGAGATTATGTTGAGCTGACAACCACAAGTCAACAGCTATACCCAGAGAATTATGCCGCTTTGCTTAGGTACCTACTAGTATAGGGAAAATATAGGGTGACAAATTCGATACAGATTAGGTAGGTTACTAGTTGTTTTAATACCAAAGCCCCTTACATAAAAGGTGGCAGTCCTACCACACGCCGATTAGATAGTTCAATGTGTGTGTGTGTAATGTGAATATTTTGAATTGTGAATGTAATATTTATGCTATTCTATACTTAGTATGTTATATATATGTGTATTTATTGAAACTTATATACATGTGGATGTCATATCTGGAAATAAAAGATTTCATTTCATTTCATTTTCATTTCATTTCATTTCATTTCATTTCATTTCATTTCATTTTCATTTAATAGTAGGTGCTTAAATGCGTGAACTGACTACGAGTAGGTACCTACTTAGGGCAAGTAGGTAGGTAGGTACTCAGATGTCGGTTGATGCCGACAGCGATAGAAATGTACGTGAATAGGTACTCTAGCTGGGACTGCAACTCTCCCTAGGTACTCCTTTAATCATTTCTTTGTGTTTTCTGATTACAAATAATGTTATAAGTATGAATAAAAAGTTGCAGCCATTTTGTTAATCAATTATTTTCTTTCAGATTACGCAGAATCGTAAAACTTGCTCAAAAAATCAAAATAGGCAGAGAGTATGGAGGACCATAAAACTGTATGGATATAATTTACAAAAAATTAACATTTGCCATGTCAGCTAGTAGATATAAATTTTATTGAATGATGCAAGTATTTGAGGAGTTTTAGACAAACTTTCCTGAACTATGTAAAAGTAATATCAATGGTGCATTTTTTACTAGAATTGGCATGTGAGTCTGAAATAAAATTGTTTTAATTTGTGTCCCAAGGTGTATTATTATTTTTTCATGTAATTAGGATTGTGACGATGTTTTGAACAGTATTGATAGTATAATGTTGGACTGATAAATATTTGGTATGTTAATAGAAATAAAGTCCATATTAATTGAATTTAACTAGGTGTGTTATTTGAAATTTTTATACTTTTGGGTTAATAAATATGGAAGAAATAAGGTGGTTGTGAAACATGAAGAAAAAGATGTATTTTAAAATAAATTCAAGTTATTTATTTACATAAAGTGCATCTGATCAGCACATAATGTGTGCGCATAGCGTAGAATTTAATTCATATTTCAACATGGGACGGGCACTAGTCATTTTGCATTTGTTGGCTTTGTACTATCACCATTGAGCTTTGATATTAAGTGCTTGAAAGTAATGTCAATGTGATTTATTAAGTAAAATTATCATTACTCACAATAAATAAAAACATAATAAACAGCGTATAATCACATGAAAATGATATAGGAAGTATAATCATGCAGAGATTATAGCTTACAGAGGCAGAACAAAAGTGGAATGAAAGCACCTATAGTAATAAACACTGGGACTAGCACAGAGCTCTCGTCCATAGAGTATGGGTCTGGCTGTTTGGGCCCACTGGCACGCCGAGACTTAGAACTCTTCTCTTCAACCTCATCTCTAGGTTCTTCTGTTTCATTTTCTGGCCACACCAATGGGGGCAGTTTAGGCACTTCATCAATAGTGCCTCTCATTACATATAAAGCATTGATTTTTGGATTGTCTCTATAACCTTTAATGAATTCTACCTTTATTTTGCCACCTCTTATATCAGACTCTTCTTCATTGTAATACAGTTTTCCATTTTTGATTGAATAAGGTATATACTCATCATGGGCAACACCACGGCTTACTTTGTCAAAAATGTCCAAATCAGCAACGATGGTGTGGTCTCCATTTAAAACTACATCAAACACTTTCATGTTAGGTGCATTGAAGTACACTTCACTGAACTTCAACACTAGCACGTAGTCGCCGTCCCTGTTCGCTGGGATGTCGTAGCCGAACGTGCTGTGGTGGTACCTCTCAGTTTGATACAGTATTTCGTCTTTTGGGTTCACCCTACCGATCATAACCAGTTGTTTACCATAATCAGAAGCGGTACCGATTCTTCCTTGTAATGGATCCTTTTCGTAATGTATGCCATAAATATCAGTATGGGCTGGTCCGCCGGCGTTTATGGCGTAAATTATTTCACCCAAACCGGTAGCAGTTTTTAAAACAGAAATTAATGAAACGACGATAAAAAATATCAACTGACACATTTTGTACGACGATTATTATCCTCGTTCAAGATTAGAATGTTTAATCACTTGTGACACAAATGATTAAAATGTCACTTGTATTACTGAGGTAATTGATACATTATTCATTTATTGTAACTTTCCTTTTACAAATGAAAATTGACACGGTAACCAACAGCCGGCAATCGGCAAACCATGCCATGCCATTGCCAAATTTTAACTCTTGTAAATCGATTTTTTTATTATGTTTGTAACGAATGGAACCAAGTCATTTGAGCCAGATTAAAGTAGTTTTTTGAGTTCTTGAGTCGACACTAGTCGACAGCGACAATAGCGCAGCATGGTTTAAGAATGTTAGCGTATTGTAGTAGTACAAGTTTACAAGTTATTGTTGATGAAAAAGACTGAAAACAATTATGAGAAAGGACGCAAACGCAAAATAAATGCTACAAGGCGTCAAGGTTCTTTAGAAGAGTGGTCAAAATCGGAACTAACGCTGTCATCTTGGTTTGTCAATAATTATTTCCATGGAAATTACAATTACAATGACAAGCGTCGAAGACTCGATCTGGAAAGAGAAAACAGTACCCTAACATGATCAATCAAAATCTGAATCGTTTTGAAACCGATTGCTAATCCATTGCTTCATAAGTTCGAAAAAAAAATGTAAATAACGTAGGTAATGAATGTGGTTGAAATGTCAATATTGTAACAAATTAGTCTTATTCATTTACGAAAATGTGTTGGTTGGTTGCGGCCAAGGCTTTTATTGTACTTTTCTCAAACAATGCGCGGAAATTCAAACCAAGTAAATTAATTTTAAATTCCAGAATCAATGACAAACAAAGAAAATTATTCATGCGCCAATTTTCATTTGTTTCTACAGTTCTATTTGATAAGCTAGTTCGTTTAAATAAAAACTTTGATAAGTTACCTCCTTAGTTGCCATGTGTTGAAGTAAAAAGTTAGTTCCATTTTTAAATAACACGACAGATATGAGTTTTCATAGTAATTCATTTGGCCGCTAAACAGGACAGATATGGATTTTCATACTAAAATTGCCGGCCGGGCGCTCGCTTGTTTTTGACCAGTACAGCAATTTCGATTTATCTCGAAGAAGGTTGTTAAAATAATGTTCGAATTTCCAAGCATGTTTGAAAAATAGTACATTACTGTGGAGGCCAGCAATCAGGGCATTGATGGACGATCGTGAAAATGTGGGCCAAGGCGAAGCCGAGGCACGGAGGCACACATACGTCAGTCCATCAATGCCTGGTTGCGGCCAAGGCTTGTATAGTACTTTTCTCAAGCAATACGCAGAAATTAAAACTAAGTAAATCTATAATCTTAATATATATAAATCTCGTGTCACAATGTTTGTCCTCAATGGACTCCTAAACCACTTAACCGATTATAATAAAATTCGCACACCATGTGCAGTTCGATCCAACTTGAGAGATAGGATAGTTTAAATCTCAAATTATAGTCGCAATTTTAATTTATTGCAAATTAGGGCTACCCATGCGAAGCTTGGGCGGGCAGCTAGTATCTTAATATAAATAAATCTCGTGTCACAATGTTTGTCCTCAATGGACTCCTAAACCACTTAACCGATTATAATAAAATTCGCACACCATGTGCAGTTCGATCCAACTTGAGAGATAGGATAGTTTAAATCTCAAATTATAGTCGCAATTTTAATTTATTGCAAATTAGGGCTACCCATGCGAAGCTGGGGCGAGCAGCTAGTCTATATATAAAATGAATTCCTATTTCCTTGATCACGGCATCACGCGTGAACGGCTGGGCCAATTTCGCTAATTCTTTTTTTGTTGTGTTTGTTATAGTAAGGAGATGGTTCTTAGGATAGGTAGGTGAAGGTAGGGTAGGTAGGTAGGTAGTTTCGTATGCAAATAGATAGGTATGTATGTTGGTAAAGAGGGTACCCTACCTACATAGGTAGGGTAGGTAGGTAAGTAAGTAGGTAGGGTAGGATAGGTAGGTAGGTATGTATGTATGTAGATAAGTAGGTAAGTAGCTAGGTAGGGTAGGTAGGTAGGTAGGTAAGTAGGTAGGTAGGGTAGGATAGGTAGGTAGGTAGGTATGTATGTAGGTAGGTGTAGGTAAGTAGGTAGGTTATATGTTTGTATGTATGTAGGTAGGTAGGTAGTTAGGGGGCGGGCAGCTAGTAAATTATAAATTCCAGAATCAATGACGAACAAAGAAATTTTTTCACGCGTCCGTATGTTCATTTATTTCTTCTTTACTATAAACAGTTCCCACAGTTCCATTCCATTTGCTAAGCCAGTTCTAAATTCAAATAAAATCTTTTTTAAGTTACCTCCTTGGTTTCCATGCGTTGAAGTAAAAAGTTAGTTCCATTTTTAATAACACGACTTATTATGAGTTTTCATAGTAATTTATTTGGCCGCTAAATGGATTTTCTTATAAAGATTGCTGGCCGGGACCTTGCTTGTTTTTGACCAGTACAGCGATTTCGACTGATCTCGAAGAAGGCTGTCAAAATAATGTTCGAATTTCCAAGCATGTTTGTGAAAATATACTGTTGGACAATAATAACTTTTTAATCCCTAGGAACTAAAAGTGATTTGAATTTGGAATGTGGATATTGTTAGTAAAAGTTCTAATCACCAAAGAGATCAACCACGAACTTTGTATGAACAAGTAATATAACAGGCTGGCAACTCTGGCAAGAGAGAGAGAAAGTATGAAATTGGGCTAATAGTTTTCGAGGGTGTTAAAGACGATTCTCCGTGCTGCTCGACGAGGTGGGCAAGCTCTATGAAAGAGTACATGTACCGCCTCGGCGGGCTGCTGGTGCGGGTGGGGCCGGATTTGGCGGACAGCCAGTTTGGCTTCCGCCGAGGGCGCTCTACGGTGGACGCCATCATGCGCGTGCGGGCCCTCACAACGGGGGATGCTGTGGCCCGGGGTGGGGTCGTCTTGGCGGTGTCTCTAGACATCGCCAATGCCTTCAACACCCTGAGTTGCATCAGGGAGGCACTCCGGTATCACCGGATGCCGACCTACCTCTGTCGTTTGGTCGAGGCCTATTTGACGGACAGCGGCCGTCATCTACCCCGGTCACTAAGGAGAATGGAACCGGCGAGAGATGTCTTGAAGCGGCTCCTGCCCAATCTTGGGGGTCCAAACGCCTCCTACCGTAGGCTCTACGCGGGGGTCGTACGATCCATGGCCCTTTACAGGGCACCGGTGCAGGCGCGTTCCTTGTGGCTGCGGCCAGCCCGCCGGTTGAACGCGTCCCAAAGGGTCATGGCCATCCGGATGGTCCGGGGATACCGTACGGTCTCCGGTGAGGCGGCGAGCCTCCTTGCCGGAACGCCGCCATGGGATCTGGAAGCGAAAGTCCTCGCCCATATTTGGGAGTGGCGCGAGGAGATGAAGCGCCGGGGTCTTACTCCGCTGCCGCGACAAATCACGGTACAGCGGACAGAGCTCCGGCGGGATGTCATGGCAGCCTGGAGAGTGCGATTACTGCGATTGTCGCAACCCAGATTTGGGCACGCTACAATTGCGGCGATAAGTGAGGAGTGACTCTTTGAGGAGTGGCTAGAGAGGCGCCACGGCAGCCTCACCTTCCGCCTGACGCAGGATCTCACCGGACACGGTTGTTTTGGGAGGTTCCTGTTTCGCATAAAGCGGGAGGAAACGCCCGGGTGTCACCACTGTGTGGATCGGCCGGAGGACACGGTGGAGCATACGGTGGAGGTCTGCCCGGCTTGGGCGGAGCACCGACCGCCGTGTCCTCGTGGAGGCGATTGGCGGATGTGACCTCTCGCATCCGGCCCTGGTCCAGGCCATGGTGCGGAGCGAGAGGGCATGGCAAGCCGTCACCTCTTTCTGCGAAGCTGTAATGCTCGCGAGGAGGCGGAGCGCGCGAGGGAGAGACAAATGTTGCGCCCTCGCGCCCCTAGCCACCGCCGTAGGAGACGCCCTGGGCGTCGGGAATCGTGAGCCGATTTCCGGGCACCGTAGGAGCGGGCTTGCGGACGGAGAGCAATGGGTAGCTCGCCGTTCGATTAGGACCAGGCCCGGGTCGACGGCGCGTCGTGTTCCACGCGCGTGTTAGAAAGTGGATGTAAGACTACATTAAAGGCATTGATATCCACTTATCTACCAATTTTTACCTACTAATTATTTAATTATGTATGTAGGGAAAGGATATTATTATGTAAAGCGCAGAAAGACAAGACTAGTAAAAAAAGTAAAAATATTTATTTAGGAACAACAACAAAATTAACATAAATTACAATGGAAACGATGATAGCTACAAAAGTTAAAAAATTGTGTCGCAGCTATCAACGCCCGTCTAAACATAAGATGCACATTGTTCCAAACTAATCTGTGACATGGTTACAGTTTAGCTAGCTTTAAATAAAAATTTAAAAAAATAGACTAGGCATTTATTTCAATAAGGCTTGTCAATAAATAGGTATAGTTAATGAGAAAGCTAGTTGTCCGTTCCAAATCTAGGTCATCAGTCATCACAGAGAAGAAGGACAAGAATGGTAGCTTGTTTTAAAGTATTGTATCAATACAAACATCGTTAACACATTAATCTCTTGGAAATTTGAGAAATGGTCTCTCAAAGTTATAGCAATGTATCAACAGAACATGATTGTCGGGTACCCGTATTTTATAGTTTCCCAATATTACTCAAGTACATCTAACATTGCCGCCATTTTAGACCAATCGCAGATGGTCATACTTAGTGCTAAATAACTTCTAACATAATGTAATAATTAACAAATCTTATGTAGTGGAACTATCTTAAAACTTAATAAGATTATTTAGCAATTTAGTACGTATTTATTTGTAATCTTTGAGTAAAATAATATCATAATTAGAATAACATCAAGTGGATGTTCTGAAAATCGTTTGAAACACCAAGTTACTTACTTTAAAATTGCATTAAAATCGTGATAAATATTATTGGTATCATATTAATTATTACTTATTCAATTTAATCATCAAATCATTTATTGTAGGTACTGAGGTATATAACATTTATTTTGATCTTCATGGAATCACAAATCCAGATCAGTAATGTTCGAAAACTCTAGAATCGTTGTTTGTGGAACAGGCTTTTGAGTTACATTAGAAACCATATACATACATAATTCTTCTGTCTATGAATTAATATCAATTAAAGAAATGCAAATCAAATATTACAACCTTTCTATTCACTAAACATTAATTTACGTCTATTGAAATAATGTTGAAATGGAACGTTTCCTTATGTCAATGTCATCTATCATTCTGACAGCTGACATTCAGCTGACATTGCTGACATGTGATTTATTGTTGTAAACAATCAATAATGTTATCAATACAATTAAATATTCTCCTGTATATATGAGTAATCTTACACGCGCCTCAAAGAGATGTAAGCAAAATTGACGGGGTCCGCTAGGGCCGATGCCTACCGGGGTTGTGGGAAGTCCTAAGGGGAAACCGTGGCCCCTGGCAAGGCAAGGGAAGGCACACCGGTGGGTGTTAGTCAGTAAGAGTCTGACACGCCCTTCCACTCCGCCCAGAGCGGGAGAAGTCATTTGATGATTTCCCACCGACAAAAAAAGAAAAAAAGGGTGTTAAAGCCGATAGTGATGTCAGAATGTAAATCCAAGATGGCTGAAGCGAAATTTAATAAAATTCGTCATGGTTATCGTTTTCATAGTTTTCGAGGATGGTAAAGCCGATAGTGAGGTCTAAATGTTAATCTAAATGGTGGATACGATAATTTTCAAATTTTTCGTCATGGGTATCGTTTTCATAGTTTTCGAGGGTGGTAAATCCGATAGAGAGGTCAAAATGTGAATCCAAAATGGCGGCTGCGAAAACTTTAAATTTTTTGTCATGAAAATTTTGTTTTGTGTTGAAAATCATACGTGAGTAGGAACTTCATTCCTGATGGGGGTTGGACCGCACTCGTCTGTTTGAGTGTGTTAAAAGTAGAGTGTTCATCTCGGAAGCAACACTATTTTAAAGCTCGAGTGATGTACTTTGAATCCCTTGCTGCGCTTTGGATTCAAAGAAATACTTTCGCCTTAAAATAGTTGTTTGCTCCCTTGGCAAACAATCTACTATTTTAGAATTTTTGTCCCTTTGTCTGTTTGTATGTATGTTCCAGATTGGCGCAAAAATGGCTGCAAGTAGGTAATGCTAAAGTACCTAAATAATAAAGTTGGTCATTATTAGTTTTTCTAGAAACTACCTCCTAAAGGAGTCAGAATATTTATTGAGACCATAGGATAATTATAACTAAAGGCAATGTTCCAAAATGTTATTGTTATCACATGTACCTAGTGGAAGGGATTCATGTAAAGTATGTAAACATCAAAAGCTGACTATGGTTTTTTAAACCAGCGATTAAAGGGTGTTCATACCATATTAATATGAAAAAAGAACGAATTTCTGCCAACATTGGATTTTCAGTATCGATACCAAAATAATATCCTACAAAGTTTTAATTAAAAGGTATAAAGATTCTGAAACCGTTTAGACTGTTCAAACAGTCGACATCATTGCAGGCTTTTGGGGATCCAATTGTTTCCTAAAGTTAATCAACGTTTTTAATGTTGTCATTTATTATAACATCATCTTTTAAATAGTTCGGTAGGTATCTAACATTGCAGACGTTACCTACCGAACTATTTAAAAGCTATCGATAGGTGCCGTATGTGGAATACCTCAGGTGCCTGCCATTTAAGCGGGTGCCCAATGTGGAATACGTCATATATTTTTTATAAACGGAAACCTCTCGACCTTGATTGATAATTTTAATAATTGACATCAGATTAATTATAAAAAGTACTAAATACAGACAAAGGTAAATAAAGAATAATATTAATAATAGTAAAGCCAAGCAAAACCATGATAGGTGTGAACTAGAGTTCTTTTGTACTTGATTGTTTTGGTTCGGGAATAATAATAATAATAAAGTTTATTAATCAAAAAGTAACAATACAATTTGGCCAAATTCTGTGAGCCACAAACTAAGCATCGCTTGTATCTTGTGGCTCAGGAGTGCGATTAACAATATTATGGTTACCTTCCAGTATGAGGGTATTTAAAGACAAGTCTTAGAAGAAAAACATTAAATAAAACATTTGTCAAATTCTAGACATAAATTAAGGAAAAGTAAGAATTGTTTACATTTTGTTGGACTTGTGTAGTTATGCCAGGTTTGAGTGGGTGTGATGGTGTGTGTGTGTGTGTGTGTGTGTGTGTGTGTGTGTGTGTGTGTGTGTGTGTGTGTGTGTGTGTGTGTGTGTGTGTGTGTGTGGTGCAGGTTCTATATCAAGGCTTCGCTGTCTTCGTATGATAATGTTAGAAGAGCTGAAATTACGATTTTTTTACAGGTTTTGGTTGAGCAGTCTCTTAGGTCGCAGATTTTACTTACTTTATTGTAAGTGTTGGGAAAGGAAAAATACGTACAACGTCGAGCTAGTTCAGATTTGGCGTTTGGAATGGGTACTCTGAAGACACGTTTGTTTATTATTTCGCCGTAGTCAGGCCGTTTTTTTATTATAGCGTGATATTTGAGAGTTGCTTGGAGTATAAAAATTTTTCGTACTCTAAGAACTTCAAACTCACGGTAGATGAGGTCTGTAGGGAACCTGAAAGGTTTTTTAAGTGCAACCTTGATTAGTGCCCGTTGCGCCCTCTCTAATGTAATAAATGTGCTTTTACCAGCGCGTCCCCATATACAGATACAGTATTGTATGATTGACTGGCATAGTGCGAAGTAGACCATTCGCAAAATATCAATAGGGGTACAGTCGCGGAGTTTTTTTAGGACGTGTATTAGTTTTCGTACTCTGGAGGAAAGGGCATAAATGTGGGATTTATACGTTAGGTTGTTGTCTATGGTTATTCCGAGATATTTAATTGTGTCAGTACGTTCAAGGATTTTACATGTGCAGTTGTGGTGAGGGGCGTTATTGGGTGTATGTGAGCAAGTGTGTATTTTTAGAGTCGTAGTTTGAGAGGGGCTGGAAGCACTGGTTTTGGAAAACGCAATGTATTTGCTTTTACTGACATTTAAGGTCAGTAAGTTTGTGTCTAGGGAGTGCGCTATCTGAGCGAGGCCTTGTTCTGCCAGATGAATCACCCGCTCCCAAGTCTTATCATGAAAAACAATGGCTGTATCGTCGGCGTAGGAGATCACTTCAGCGTTACCTATAGGGAGATTTACAACGTCGTTTATGTAGAGTGTGAACAACGTTGGGCCGAGAGTACTGCCCTGCGGGACACCAAACGTGATAGGGAGCAAACTGCTTTGAAGACTGCCTATTTTTGAGTATTGGTACCGAGATGACAAGTAGCTGCGGAACCATTCTAGAGGTATACCTCTTATACCCGATATCTCTAATTTCTTTAGAAGAAGCCCGGGTGAAACGGTGTCGAATGCTTTTGCCAAATCAAGAAAAACACCGACACAGCATTCTCCATTTTCTATGTGGTGGGAAATGTGATGGGAATGAATGCTTTTGCCAAATCAAGAAAAACACCGACACAGCATTCTCCATTTTCTATGTGGTGGGAAATGTGGTGGGAATGCATGTATCGGACTTTGGGCATGGTTCTTTGCATTATAATTTTTGCATTTTATTCGCGCTATCTGTTAGGACTGCATGTATACCATAGCTCCTAAAAACAGTTTGCCACCAATATGAAAATTAGAATCTTAAAGCTTCAAAATGCTTTTTTAAAAGTTTCAATACGACCGTTTTTCACTGACAAAAATCCGGGAATGGAATTTTTTTATGCTCCCTTAATTTTTTGTGTAAGTAATTTGTTACACATTGATAGGTAAAGCCAAGCCAACATTTTTGTTATTTACTATCGAAACCAGATAAATTTTCGTGGACCCCCTGGAGGTACAACTTGTGAACCCCCATTCTATTTTCACGCCAACGTAGACCTCCGTTGCGTCTCCCGTGGCCTAGGACCCCTGGGGGTCCACCTGGAAGACTTTGGGAATCACTGAACTAGACCTACATATAAATGTCGATTCTCCGTAGAGTCGATGACTAAGAGGCATATGGACATTCAAACTTTTAAACTATAGGTAGGTATTTACTTAGGTACTTACTTACCTAGTGCTTGATGAAAATCTATTGACTTCTTATCATTAGGTTACAAACGTTAGCACAGTATTATTTTTCATGTTCAGTGATGTGTTTTCGAAAAAATATTGTGGGAGATTAACATAATTTATTAGGCGAATTATTAATGGTTTCGACTTTTCAACTTGACTGGGCTCGCACTCAGCAGAAATTTTCAGTAACGCATTCTCGACAGGGCTTGATAAATGTATAGTGGATGGTAGGTACCTACAGGTGACTGTGCTAGATGGCAAGTTACAAATCTACTATGCAGGGGAAAATTAGTATGTAGGGGTTTACGGCGGTGAAAAGTCATCTAGCTCTGTCTCATATCTGGGAAAAATCTTTTTCTTTATTTTCACAGTCTCGGAAATCTGATAAAACGTTGGTGTACCTGGACGATATGTTTATATTTTCACCCCGAGCAGAGCTCGGTTGACTAGATATTTATGAGATATTTCATGTTAATGCTAGAACGGTAGCGTATAAAACAAAGTCGCTTCCTGCTATCTGTCCCTATGTATGCTTAGATCTTTGAAACTACACAACGGATTTTTATTTTTACGAGATAGATCAAAATAATGTACTACAGTATTGTACACCTTAAAAAGTTCAACAAAAAAGTCCGCGATAGCCTATGTCTATAATCTTCTAAGGATGACCCACAGTAACCACTTTTATCTTTCAAAATTTTATAATAATTTCATTATTTCCGAAGCTATTTTGACCGGTATTATATTTATCCTTATCCAATAAAATATGTTATTTAAATTAATTTAGATTAAAATATGCCTTGAAATCATATCATTCAAATGAATACTTTAAAAGATATCGCAGATTCAAAATTACGCGTCACAAAATAATTATGGTTGACGTCCTTTTGCTGGGCTTTTAGGTATCTAATCCCTGTAGTACCTACCCGTGGGATATTTTCTGATACCCACGCGGGCGAAGCCGCGGGCAAAAGCTAGTAAGTACGAGTATTATAAGGTAAATTGTACACAGTGTTCAAACATTATAAAGCCTCACGGCATCATGGCATGTATACGGATATTATTATTCAATTGAAATTGCGAACTACGCTAGGCCAGCTCAAGGTCAAAGTGATACCACTGACGACTTGCAGTCGACTGTACAGTTCTTATTTTACAACAGTAGCGTTTATTTTTACGCGTATTTAGCAACTGCTTAGATTAGATGTTTTTAGGCGTCCGTCGGGGGCCGTTACTGACCCTTAGGAGATAAGAAGCACGTAGTGGTAAAGGGCTCACGTGCACCGCAAGGGTTCTGGGGTAAACGACTGTGTTTCCCCTGAGATGTGCAAAAGTAGTCGTAGAGGAGGTCCAAGTGGGCGCTCCCGTTCACATCATCCCGGTCCATTTATAGGTAATCTGCAGTGAGAAAAGTCTATCAACTCTTCAGTTTTTTTAATCTGAATTATTGAACTAAATATTAAATTAAAATCGGACCGATAAAATATTTGAAGAATCATTACGATTATAGCTAGCTATATATTAACTAACTACTAACCAGCTTTATGGTATAAATATGAAATACTAAAATGCTATGTGAGTTACGAATTATTTTGTGTCAATTTAGATGATGTGTCAAAGTAACAGTGTTAGGTAATCGACATAAGTCGCTGTCCGTACATGGTGGGGAGACCCGCGGTATGGTTATTCGGTTATTCCGACTCATCGTAAGGCGTTTTAGTACATTACTGTCGAGGCCCGCAATCAATGCCTAGTTGCGGCCAAGGCTTGTATAGTACTTTTCTCAAACAATGCGCGGAAATTCAAACCAAGTAAATTATTCATAAATTCCAGAATCAATGACGAACAATAGTAGATTGTTATACAAGGGTCGAAAGGAATTGATATCTTTCACCCGTGTTAAACACTCTACTTTTCATTTCGAATAGAAGGAAAGTATAAAATAGTAAAACTTCTAAAATACTTATTGTAAATAACATGAGTAGTACCTATTCAAAATTAACTGAGAAGTTAGAACAATCTGTCAAAATTTTTAAGTTTGGAACGCGCCGCGTCACCGCACCGCCGCCGCCGGCCGCGCAGTGTTTCCACTAACGTTTTTGGTTTTTCCCCAGTTTCATAATGAATTATCCCTAAAATTCCCAAAAAAATATAAAAATTCCTTGTTTAAGGGAATTTTTAATTTTTATGGCATTAAATACCTACAAAACAGTCATTATTAATCGAGAGAGACGAAACAAACCAACTCTAGGTATAATGCGACTTATTTCCAATGTCATCTTTAACCACGGAAATTGTAAAATTAACAATAACATGGTAAACTAAAATTACACGAATTATTGAACTAAATATTAAATTAAAATCGGACCGGGATATTCATTACGAGTTTCAGGGAATCCCCTTTAATCAATCGGTGCTGCCATAGAGTAAAGTAGTACATTGGGTGCTTCCTACTATAAACAATAGGGCTACCAACTCAAGTTCAATTTTTACCTAAAATTCCCTAAATCCCTGTCAAAATAAAATATCCCTAAACCATGCTTATTATTGGCCATTTTTCCCTAAAAAAGGAAGAAATCCTTAAAAGTGGAAACACTGCCGCCGCGGGCCCTCCCGCTTAATAGGTTCTCTTTTTTTAATTCGCACCTTTTTTTTTTTTTTCTATTCGATATTTTTCATGTAAAAAGTTTCGTAGCCGATTACCTAACCAAAAGTTCTATTTTTAAAATTCATTCCCGCCCTAGGGAGGGAAGCAATTACTATGAGTCTTTCCCGCCCTAGAGAGGGAAGCAGCGTTTTCCAACCGCTACTCGGATCAGACAAACACTACTTTCCGAGCATGAGAAATAAAAGAAAATTTTTCACGTGCAAATACGGTCATTTGTTTCTTCACAGCTCTATTTGCTAAGCCAAATCAAAATTTAAATAAAATCTTTGATAAGTTACCTCCTTGGTAGCTATGTGTTGAAGTAAAAAGTTAGTTCCATTTTTAAATAACAGGACAGATATGAGTTTTCATAGTAATTTATTTGGCCGCTAAACACGACAGAAATGGATTTTCATACTAAGATTGCCGGCCTGATGCTCGCTTGTTTTTGACCAGGATGGCAATTTCGATTTATCTCGAAGAAGGTTGTCAAAATAATGCATGTTTGAGAAAATATTATATCCGTATCCATGCCATTAGGCTTTTCTCACAAAACAGGTCGTACAAAGTTACCTAACTCATTTCAAGAGCTTCCCATCCCTATGTTCAAGAAAAAGCTGACGAGTTGGTAATTGGATAATATTGGTTATATGACATTGGCGAATATATGGAACACTGTAAAACGGGCATTGATACCCTATTGTTGTGACCGTCAGACCGCCAAGTTCTCGAGTTCGAACCCAAGGCACGCACCTCTGACTTTTCGGATTCATGTGCGTATTGTATAATAATTATCACTTGCTTCAAAAACGGTGAAAGAAAACATCGTGAGGAAACCGGCATGCCTGAGAGATATTTCTGGACGGCATGTGAAGCTTGATACACCTTTTTCCGTCTTTTTCCCAGGGGTCTGGGGTAACTGGGGGTTTTAGGCTGCCTGTCCACTGGAGCGGAGAGGAGAGGAGTGGTGATGTGCGAATATTAACCAATAGAATCTAAACTCCACTCCAGAGTTGCGATTCTTTTGGTTAATATTGGCACTTCTCCGCTCCTCTCCTCTCCTCTCCGCTCCAGTGGACAGGCAGCCTTACCCCCGGGAAAAAGGCGTCAAGGGAAAAGGGCGAGAAACCGTAGAAACTACGAAAATCACGTAATAATCATAATATTAGATAATTGGTATTGGACTTTTTCTTGTTGCTTGCAAATTGATTGTACTTATATTCGTACACCATAATATGACCGTATATTGTAATAGAATTTACAGAACTAATAAAATCATTGACATCATACATACTATCATACATACATATATAGGTTTGCTACATTCTAACAAATTCTGATTCAGAAGGGTTCTCTAGCGATATCGCTTTGCGTCAAGACCTGGTCATGTAGTTTTAGTTGTTCCACTTGTTACATTGTTTCGAGCTCCACATAACTCGTTCCCTTTAACGAAATCTAATTTTGAAAGCTCTATATTCGGTTTATCTCCACCATTTTGAAAGTTTCTGGTGGTTTGGACTAGACTAGGGATAGCCTGATTGTGGAGTAACGATGCGCGTGAAATTTTTTTTAATGCTTTTTCGATAGTTCTGTACTTACTTCTACTAAATAATCCAGAGATATTATCGTTTTGAAAACGAGAGGATTCTCTATAAATAAATACCGATAGCGAACCGTCCATAAAGTCGATTACGCACCTTTATTTAGGATTAATTACGCGGCTTCATTGCTCGTTTAGTGACAGTGACAGTTTCGTTATTTACCGACAGTTCCAGTACCTACCTACTAACTACAAAGCCTATTGATGTCGTCGGGACAATAAGGACGTAATACGGTTTAATGTATGTTATTATACGAAAATACAGAATCAAGGTGACTTCGGTACTTGGAGTATGTGTGGTGCAGAATCATAATTTCACGCACCCCCTTCATAAGACTGTAAAATATTGGCAGTTTGAAACCAATCGCCTCTTTGGTGAAGTGATGGCGCAGCTGCTGTGCGTGACAATCGATTATTTTACTGTAGAATTTTTCAGCTTTTTCTTTTAGGTCTGATACCTAAAGTAGTAAGTCACAGACGAGTTGAAACAAATTGGAACCAATAGGTACATAGAATCTTAAATTCATGATGAATTCTATGTCTTGTATTCAATTTGTTTCATAAAAAACAAACTCAAAGATATTTCAATGTTCGTTTCCTTCAGAGGAATACATCGGAATAAGAAAGTGCATTAGGTATATTCCTTAGTGCTGGACGTACTACCTCTACAATTTTTCAGGCTAACATAATGCCAACACTCACACAAACTCGTCGACTCAAACAAACCCTGCTTTGTTTGATATACCTACGTAATTCGCAAATGGGGAACCCAATAAGTTGGAATTTCGATCAGAAGTAACAAAGAGAAGTCAGTTACAAAGAATTGAAGGCAGAAATAGGGTTCCTTCGAATTCAGGAAAGGCCAGTGATTTAGAGCGATATGAAATGTGGAGCCAAGTTTAAGGAAATTATTTTATGTAGAGTTATGAAGATAGGTACTAACTAGAAAAGAAAGAAGGCCATGTTATTACTTTTCATTTTATAAATATAACCTGAAAATATGTTAATCATTCTCCAATTAAAACTAAAAGCTTCATGGTGGATGAATATTAAAAGTGTGTAGGTAACTATTAAGGTTGTTTTTGAAGGATTTGCAAATAATGCAAATCATGGAGAAAAATCACTGACGACGCAAATATAACGGAAACAATCCTGAGTTATCCGCTTCAAGGGCGAGGCGAGCCTCGTTTTGATAAATTATTGAAGCTTTTTGTGACTTGACCATAGTTATTTGCGGATTACGGTCGGAGGCGCCGCGACGTGCGCCGCGACCGGAGGGCTAAGTGGGCCAAAGTCCGAATCTAACAATAGGATTATGTCGACCCATGAAAGCCTGACACCAATAAAAATGAATTCCGGTGTTCTATTTTTCAGCATTTAATTTTTCAGCAAATTGTCCCTGTATTTTAATTTGTTTAGCGTTGTATACCCAGTAACAACTTCGCTTACAAGTGGGTAAACGGACATTTGCTGAATTTCGTATTTGTCTTGAGTTTTTTCTTAATTCTATCTAGGGCATTCCGATTGTACAGACCTTTTTTGTTACTCGTATTTCTGTAATAGCAGATTTCCCTGCGGATCCTCATTAAGATTCCTTTCTGTGAAATATTTCATATTTAAATAGCTGTTAAATCTGTCTAAGTTTTCAGTCGGTTAGAATTTCATGCCATGTAACTTGTATGTTTGTGAACAATGTGTAAGTTTCATAAATGAATTTGAATTTATAGTACGAAATAGTTTCGGAAATTTTTGCACACAAAAACGCACTTATAGGCACGGTACCTTTGAACTTCTTATCATTTAAAAACTTAACATAGGTACTTACCTAAGTACTTTATCAGCCTAATTTAAATAATAATACCTTTTGTTACAGGTATAGGTAGCTTAAAAATTACTGTGTTTAGCCATAGAGCTAATTTGCATTCTGCTCACAACAGAACGTTATTTTTAAATTCCTGCGGCAAACGGATATCAATTAGGCGAAACACTTGAAACATTTTAGGGGTAAAAATCTAGAACTAAAAAATCTATTGGTGAAAATTGAAAACCTTTTAAAAATCTGTTCACGTAGAAGAAAAAATGATAATAAATAATCGGTACTGATGCTGCAAGCTGCAGAACCATTCGACTCCGTTATCTAGGAGGCTTATGTCTAGCAACGAATGCATATGGCCCATATTATCAATATGTTGATGATGCTAACTGAAATATTTATAAGATTAAGTACGGAATGTATGTATTGCTAATATTTAGCCTCAAATGTCTCTCTTTCGGTTTTCCGATTAAACGTTAAACATTTACCCCCTTACTAATAAACGTTGTATAGCGTCTGTATTGTTACACAATGCTTTGTCTTCTTCTTTCGAATGTCAAATTACTGACGACTGAAAGAGAGAAATCGGTGTGTAACTATACTAACTATACAGGCGATATACAACGTTTATTAGTAAGGGGGCTAATATTTTGTTGTTTAGTACTAAGAAATTGCGAAATTGTGTAAAACTGCAAGGAAAGGATTTCGTTCGGAATATCTAAGTATACCTTACCTATTAGGCCTTTAATTGTGTGGCAAAAAATTTTAATAAATAAACTAGAAACAATCCTTAAAATCGATATTCATTGTTCACATTTAGTAGATGTTGATTCGAGAGACCGAAAAAACATTCAATTAAATCTATACCTACCTTAAATGTATATACAACCAAAAATATATCTATGATAGATATCATAGATATATTTTTAAACCAGTATGTAGATACATACTGGTACATAGTATCTAACAAACAAAGTCGCTTTTCGTGTCTGTCTGTGTGACCGCTTAAATCTCCTAAACTGCACAATTATTTTATAAGCGGTTTTTACCATCATTTAAATCATTTATTCCGGAAAGTTTATAGGTGTGTTGGTTAACAGGTACGTTTCTATTCAGCTTAGATATAGCACAGAAACTCGATGTTTTGACATATCACCTTAGAATCCGTATGAAGCAGGGGGCGGGTCGCTAGTAGATTCAAAATAAGCAGAAGATTTACAAAGAAAATAAAAATAAGTTTAGGTAATACTAAGAAGATTTAGATTGGGTACATATTTGCTGGCTGAGTTTCTATGCCATTAGACATACTCACATAGATGCCGTGAACGCAATCCATTCGCAAACGAACATTAGGTAAATGTTTACGTTTCTTTCTAAAAGAACCCAGTGATTTGTTTAAATCAAGTACTTGTTTGTGCATAGCAGGGGAACATTTAAAGCGTTCGCTGTCTGAAAACTTCTGAAAGAATTGTAGTTTTAAGAATACTTTGTTGGAAAGTGCTGAAACGTCGCTCGCCGCGTCGCGCGTCGGTCTCGGCGCCCGGTGGTCGTTGTACCGCGCCGTACCGCGCGCATTACGGCAGACATGCTGCAGTCGACATTCTTTCTTGTTATTGTCTTCTGTCGCTTATAGAAAAGAACCGTTTCCAAGAATTCGTTTCTAAATATAGATTTGAAGAGCTTTTTGTATAATAATACTGTCATGTCGGTGTTTTTAAGAGAATGTAAATAATAAAACCAATGTCCAATAGAGTAGAGATAGAGTTCACTAGTTTAATCTGCATTGCTAAATAGCTGTAAATTTTACTATGTTAGTAATAGTTTAGTACTTACATGGGGTACCAATTCGAACAAATTATAATTAGTCTTGAAAAAAGATCATAGATGGCAGCATAGCTAACAATTATGAAATTAACAGTCACTAAAAAGCGATAAACGGAAGATTTTGACTGAAGTAAGATTAGTAAAAATCAAAACTTCCTTGTTTAATGCTGATTTATCTATTGTAACTCATAAATCTCGTATTTTCAACAAAAAAAGGGTAAAACCTTTTTGTTTAGGGCTCTTTGCAATAGATGGCGTTTTACATCACTGTACCACATTTATGCTGTAGCCAGACAATAGCCCGACTTAGGGAGGTCGCATTTCTCTGTATGGGATTGGGTATCTTACGTAGTATTATATTATCTGTGGTACTTAGTTTCTTAAAATCTAGAAACGACATCAGATTTATCCGTATACTCCGTTAATTATTGACTAGGTGGAACAAGACAAGGAACATGTGATTTCTCTTAAATATTATTTCCAATAAAGATAAACGACTTCGCAAATGATGTTACTAAGTCAAAATGAACCGGAGTTATTCGGGTATTAATACTAACACCTACACGATTACTCCCATGCTACAGCACAACAGGAAGTTGGGGCAAACTTACATAATACGACCACAAGTACCAACATGAACACGCTCCAGTTAAATTGAGTTGTACACGATACGTCTTCGAGTGGCTGTGCGAGCCACCCCGAGCCACCCCGAGCCACCCCGAGCCACCTCGAGCAACCGCGAGCTCAGATTCAGACTAGAATTCATATTTCATGAATACTGTATGACATATCAAGTCGTCGACATAGGAATGGTAGGTATATGTATGTAAATCGATTGTTATGTACAATGTTTATTAGGATAAACAGTTACAACTATTTAGCTTCAGCTCTCATTCCACTTCGCGCCCAGCGTTGCTGACTTGACAATCCTTCGTAAGTGATACCTACAGTTTTGTTACGAGTATGCTAAATTATGTTAAATTCTAGGAATGCTACGGAACACCAGTTAGTGTTTGAATATACTCCGACACGAGTACAGTGTTGGTTACCCCAGCATCGCAAATTCATACACTACACACTGTCTACATGTAAAAAGCGTTTTATTATGTATACACACCATATTCTGCAGCCTGCAGTTGGCATAACGGCTAAAATATAACGGAGAAGTAAAGCTTATGTAAACCATAATATACCAACGTACGTATATAATTGTCTTAGGGACTTAATTTCACAAAAACGTCGCACAAAGTATAAGTCACACTCAAGCTTGCTTGATTAATTATAGTAAATGATGCTAATTGTGTCGCTGATTGCTGAGGGAACAAAGCTCGGAGCTAAGTAATGTGTCAGACTCTGGGCCGGACATTACGATCTCTGTGTTTATTCTTTTGTCAGCAACAGTACCTTCTAATGCCAGTAGGCAGACGAAAACAACTGAAGCTAGCTTTTACGTTTTTATTCAGTAGATAAGGACGGTTGTGACTGAATCACGGCTAAATTTATCTCCACTCACTTCTGCAAGTTATGATCGAGCTAGCAACCTGTCTTTACTGTATAATCCAACACTTACTGCTAAACGTGGCTTACCTCCAGTGTTTACACTACCATCTTGAAAGCTTTCAGAATACCAGAGCTTAGTTTAATTTGAAACGAAATAAAATAAATAAGCTTACCTACTCATGTTTCTTTATTGACTCCCACCTACTGCCTGGAGAAAACTGAAATGAAACGTTTGAAGATGATTGATATCTGCAAAAAATCTAGCGGCTATTGATTCGATTTATAAAAATAGATTAGACTAGACAGACATGCAAACTATTATGTACGTCAAGTATAGGTCGTTTGTAATTTTTATTTTTTTCCAATATAAGGTGTTCTGTACACCAATTCGTTAAACTGGTAGAAATAATAATGATCGCACAGCCTACTAATCATTATGAAAATACCCGACCAAAACGACCGGGAAAGTCAGCGCTGGTCAAAACCATAATTATGTAGGTGTACAGTTGACGAAAAGCATATTGGCTGGAAGTTGCAATACTCTTGAGAAACCTGGATTTTAATGGTCACACTCTACTCAATGATGTTGAAATAAACAGTAACCTCCTTTTATACAGTTTTAAACTTTAAGTTACGGCTAGGTAACTTATATCAATTAAGTGTGGCAGACGTGTGGGTGAACTAAGCGAAGCTATCGGGCCGAGAGTGTCCGGCACGACGGATATTAAGGTGTATATTTCACGTTTTACAGCTCCGGATACTGGAATGGCTCCGACCATAGCGTGGCAGGTTAACCAACACTCTTTAGGCTTCACAATATAGGATGAAAGTTTGTCCTACTTCGTCCCACTTTGTCCATAACATCATTTTCTTTGGAGGTGCAAAACAGCGATAACGCCTACAGTTCGTTAACCCCTTCAAAAAATTTTTTTTTCAGTGTTGTGGTTGGAAAGACCAAGTCTTGCCAAGGGGTATCGTGTTACCTAGTAACTGAGTCGTAGAGGTTAGGAAGGCAGTCGCTCCATGTTAAATAGTGGTATTAGCTGCGTCCCCAATATTGTTGGGAAAAGGCTAGCCTTTTCCCAACAATATCAACATAGAAAATCTTTCCGATGATGTTGTGCCCGGAAAGATCAGACTTTCATCCTAAAATCGACGACATGCATAATATTACGATTATGTATGCACCTGTATTTTCCCACAAAATAAATAAATACTAGCTTTCACCCGCGGCTTCGACCGCGTGGATGTCGGAAGCTATCACACGGGAACGTACTACCGGGATCAAAAGTATCCTATATGTTAATCCAGGTTATAAACTATCTACATAACATAACATCATGCCTTGTTGCCCCGAAGGGTTGGGCAGAGGTGTACCTATAGTGCACCCACATTTCGCCAGTTATGTTTAAGTCCCATGTAATAGGGGGCGAGCCTATTGCCATCAACCGGGCACAAATCCAGACTACGGACTGCTACTGAGAAATTCCAGATGGAAAACCCAATAACACTTTATCCGACCCGGGAATCGAACCCAGGACCTCATGCTATCCATGTGCCAAATTTCATCCAAATCCGATAAGCCGTTATTGCGTGATTGAGTAACACACATCCAAACACACAAACATACTTTCACGTATTTTATAATATTTTTATTATTTACGTACACACGTACGTGAGGAGCTCGTGGCTAAGTAAAAACGAGCCGTACGGGTCGATCCATCAGGTTAAGCTACGCTTGCCGGGGTTGGTCAGTGGATGGGTGACCATTTTCAGATACCGAGACTCCTCCGTGCCTCGGAAAGCATGTTAAGCCGTTGGTCCCGGCTGTCATTCGTGGATCTTTGACAGTCGTTACGAGTCGTCCGAAGCCCGAAAGTCTGACACCAGTCTTACCAAGGGGTATCGTATTCCCCAGTTACTGGGTTGTGGAGGTCAGATAGGAAGTCGCTCCATTTAAAATACTGGTATTCAGCTACATCCGGTTAGACTGGAAGCCGACCCCAAGATAGTTGGGAAAAGGCTAGGAAGATTGATTATTTACGTACACACAGTAAAATACATACAGATACGACAATCAATAATGAGCACAAAGAGGTACAATATTATTACACATCTTTGACATTTCTCGGGGCCCTAGACCCAGGCGGACCCGACCCCGTACGAGGGGCCGAAGCCAAGAGGTCCGTTAGACGCTTTTAATTAAATGAGGCCAACCGACGATTATATATATCCCTGTATGCACTATGCAAGTGCACCCAAGGACAACCGCCGCTCGGTGCAGGACTGTTATACTATGGATATGGAAACAAACATATTTGGCTATGGGTTTGGTTGGCCTGGTGACCTGGAACTATGGAAGGACTTATGGACCCTGCCTGATCATTGTTTTTTATGTACACGGATAAAATGGCAGAGGGTGACATGCACACTCAATAATGGGCCACCGAAAACTAAAAAAAAAGATATTCATTTCATTACACACCGATTTCTCTCTTTCAGTCGTCAGTAATTTGACATTCGATAGAAGTAGACAATGCGTTGTGTAACTATACAGACGTTATACAACGTTTATTAGTAAGGGGGTTAGTGTGTAAAGAACCACAAGTAAAAAGTGAAAATTAAAAAGTTTTTACAAAAAAATTAAAAAATCACTTTAATTTCGGACCTCGGTGACAAAAAACGAAAATTCTAAACCAGACACCGACTTCCGAAATTAAAGTTATTTTTCACTTTGTAGTGTATTTTTGGAAGTCGGTTATTTTTAGGGTTCCGTACCTCAAAAGGTACTAAAAGGAACCCTTACAAGATCACTCTCTTCTCCGTCTGTCTGTCCGTGTGGTGTGGCACCACCGATTTTCTCAGGAACGAATAGACCTAGCAAGCTGAACACCAGATACTGAGGTCTGTAGTCCCTATTAGGTGTATAAAAATGAAGGTCCTGAGTCAACTCGATAAAAAGATATGGGCTAATTTAGATTTTCGGCGAAACTTGTAAGTAGGTAGTACGAGTACCTACTTACAAGTTTACGCGTAATACCTTAATATTCATTTTTAATTTTTCGGAATTTTCCCTTTACTTGTGCTGTAAGACCTTACTTTTAACCAAAATCGACAATTCTAGGTCAACCGGAAGTAGTAAGTAGTAGTATAGGTTTTTGGTCGAAAACCTATATGGTAGTTCCTGCTGACCTAGAATCACGAAATTTGTCAAATAAAGGAAAAATTCCAAAAAATTCAAAATGTTGAAAATAAAGGGTGTCCCCATAAAAACATAGTTGACAGCTCTGAGTTGTATGCAATGGGCGCTCATACAATTTAGAGGACTAATTCCCGGGCACAGAACTATTTAGGTACCTACCTATACGAACCCTCGGTGCGCGAGTCCGACTGGCTCTTGACCGGTTTTTTTATTTTATATTTATATAATATTTCATCTCTGGTGTTGATAACTTAAAGAGTAAAAATTGAATATTTGTGGATACTAAAATATCAGTCATCACCGTTGCCATCCAACTATGTATTTTGGTACTAGCTTTTAGTCTATCTAGTAGAATATTATGAATGTTATGAAATTCCAAGGAATATTGCTATCAAAACATAATCCAAATTCACTTTGATCAATGAATTTATATCTGATGGCTAAAACAATCGCTCGACGGTAGATTTTAGTGGAACAACAATGAATAATATTACCTTCAGGCTCTAGCGTACGTAACTCATGTTTTTGAGAATAAAAGGCATTGTTCATGTTCATACTATTGTTTCAGCTAACTTTGCTTTTTGGGATTTTTCCTCCGGTTACTTTGTATGAGAAACTTACTAAGTTGTTTAGTGGGTTCATAGAGGTATGAGGAACAGGATGTAAAGTTTACTCATCCTCCATAGAAAAGGGAGGATCCTCCGACCAGACGGGTGTTGTGTCTGATGGGCAACTGCCCAACGATTGATGTCGAGAAGTTATACAGGGTGTCAGGGCCATCGACGCGAAGCCTGTTACCATGGATTCAGTACATGATTATGAACTCCCCTGAGTAGAAATTATTCATCGGTTATATTTAAAAAAATCTACTGTTTCATAGAAAAGTGCAATACCTACGCAGTCAAAATGTATGGAACAGCTGTTTTCTTTAAAATAATCGACGAAAAATTTCAACGCAGCGGGGTTCAGAATCATGTACTGAATCCATGGTAACAGGCTTCGCGTCGTTGTCCCTGACACCCTGTATATTATACAATGCCACCCATGGGCATGTGACAGTCCGTATTTTTCTGAATATTCATGAAAAATTATCGAAAATTAACTTTAAAAGGGGTCTATCTTTACTGTTTTTCATGTTATTAAATTTAAATTTTTTGAGTAGCGTTTTTGACCTTGTTTTACATTTTTTGCCATAATTATCTCCGATGTTATTGGCTCGATTTGGATTCTGTTTATTATTTCTAAATGCTTATGAGTGAAGCTTTTTTCATGAATATTAAGAAAAGTATAGGAGGTCACATGCCCATGGGCGGCATTGTATGTTGATCGTGCGGAAAATGGTGCTTGCGCGATGCAGGATTTTGCGTGACGTCAGTGTGTGATGCGTAGATCGCATGTGGCGATGTAGATGCCGCCATAGGATATACAAAATTAAGGTGATATGGATTTGATTACCAAGATCTGAAAGGATTTTTGTAGAGTCATTTAAGTAGTTTGACCGCCTCTGTGGTCTAGTGGTTAACCCACCTGTCTCAGACCCAGACGTCCCGGGTTCGATTCCTAGTGGGAGCACAATTTTCTGCTCGGTTTGGTTGGTGGTAGGGCTTTTCTAAGTCCGCCTGACTAGCTACCACCATCTTATCTAAGTCTGTCGCCATAACAACAATGTTACCAGCATTGTTGTGTTTCGGCAGTTAGAGATACGATAGCCAGTTCCTCTGTGGTTGAGGATGAAGGAAGGTGAAGCTCGCATCCACCTTCGGCCTGATCATCACTTACCATCAGGTGAGATGCAGGCCAAGAGCTTCCCGGTAGTGGGTAAAAAAAAAGTAATAACAGCCGTACAGTTCGATCCATCAGGTTAAGCTACGCTTGCCGGGAGTGGTCTGTGGATGGGTGATGCTGTCATCACCCGTGGGTCGTCAGAAGCCCAAAAGTCTGACAACCAGTCTTACCAAGAGGTATCGTATTACCCAGTTACTGGGTTGTGGAGGTCAGATAGGCAGTCGCTCCATGTAAAATACGGTATTCTGCTGTATCCGGTTAGACTGGAAGCAGACCCCAACATAGTTGGGAAAAGACTAGGCGGATTGAGTTTAAGTAAATTATTATTTAAGCTCAATTTTATCTCTCAATATTTTGTAACCATATTTTGATTTAAAAGAGTGTCCAAATGAAATCAAATAATTTATTTGCTTATAATGTAGGTACTTAAACAGATATGATGCTATTTTTATAAATGGTCCCGATGGCCCGATTAGTTTCTTGCCCGTTCTTCTCCGTAGGTACCTACCTCCTACCTACTACGCTTTGGAATGGGCAACTAGCTACATCTTTCTGACGACACCTTGAAAATTCAAAAGTGCATGAAATGGTTTATTTGAAATAAATGCTTTGAGTTTGAGTTTCACCTCAGAGTAGAAGTAGAAGTAGAAGACCTACTTCTTTATATTTTTCAAATGATCGATATTTGTACGCCTCTTATTAAAACAGAGGACGGGGATCAACCTAATATATTGGAATACTACACAATTGTAGCTATACCTATGATTAAAAAAAGAAAGTATAGCATACAAATATGATACGTCTCCGCTCAGTGGTATCCACTGAAGCTGAGTGGAGACGAGCTGTGTGAATAACGAAATCCTATTGGTTGTTTAAACACATCTCCTCTCCTCTCGTCTCATCTCCGGTTTGTTGGAGTCCGTAGCTTAACTTGGGAAAAAAACGTAAAATTGGTCACCAAAGAAATTTAAAAAATCTCATCATCATCATCAGCCTATTAATGTTCCCACTGCTGGGACACAGGCCTCCTCTCTTCGAGAGGGAGTGGGCTGTAATCTACCACGCGGGCCCAGTGCGGGTTGGTAGATGTCACATGTCTTAAATTTTTTTGGTTCTAAGACATGCCGGTTTCCTCACGACGATGTTTTCCTTCACCGTTTTGAGAGAAAAAATCGATTAAATTCTAATCCCGTTTTTTTTTCAGTCAATTGGACTATGATGACGCCCTTATAAGGCTGCAAAAGAGAGCAACCATGAGGTGATTAAATGATGACGAGGATGATTAAAAAGAAAGCATTTTTATTCTGAGAGCCTACATAATGTATTAAGACCCAAAGTTATAAAAAAACGAAAACGGGTGGGTCGCAACGTCGCAAGTGACAAGTGAAACGGACGGTAATACGGTGTGTATCGAGGGGATTGAGAGTCGTGCAGTGCAACCGCTACATTGGTTTCAGACTTTCAGTAAGCGTACGCTCGACGCTCCGTCCAACCAGTCAGTATGAGGCGGGCCGAGCGGTAGCACGCGGTACTTGACTCGCCTTTTCGCTTTCCGCTAAATAGACACGATATCAACGCTCCGTAAAAAGTTATGATGAATTATTTTCATGCATTTATAGTTATTCCAGTGACTCTGTTAACGTTAAAACTCAGATATCAGCACAAATATTAAGAGATGAAGTTAATTCAATGCTAAATCTGTAATGTTTTTTTAATCACTGTGATGATGAGAGATCCAATTTTGTGATTTTAAAATAACAATTGAAGAATTCCGCGTAAGTATTGTTTTCCTCGTTATTTGTGTACGTACATAATGGATTTATAATTTCTTAGAAGTTTTCCACGCACTTTTCAATTTCAATTTCGTTTTTCCACAATCCCACGGCGCGCGGCGTGATCCTCATGGTTATACATTTACATGATTCAAAAAATCTACATGTTTTATTAAGTTATTAAAGTTATATAATGTCACTATATTTATTTATGTAAATACCATCAGCACTCAGCTGTCTGTTAAATAAATTTAATTAACCTTAGTAATGACGGGTTTGCATGAAATATGATCCAAAAAGACAATTATGTTTCACATAGAGCCAAGGGCAAAATATGTTGTAGAAAGTGACTGAGTAGAAAAACAATATTATATCTATGTATAGATACGGAAAACTTTAACATTACCCAATCATGTGTACTATCCCTTATTGTAAGAGAATGTTAATGGCTCTCTAAGGGTCTCTGAGACTACTTCACTATCCACCTTTTCACATAATATTTCGCTGGAGAACCCTTTCAAATAGGAAGAATTGAATACCTGCTTATTTAGGATCACAATACGTTGAACTTATTATATAGTACGTATAAGTTATTGTGTTATAAAAATGTGGGTTGGACAGTTTGCCTATAGATTTATTTTATTTATGATTTATGCGTTGCTTATTATTTTTTACATTATTGTAATATGTAAAGCCTTTCTTATGATCTCTTTGAAATATTATGCTCAAACATTAGGTATATAATATTACATACCTATATTGATTACAATGATCTACTTATTTGCCTTTTACATGAGATAGTTTAGGTATTCAATGTTCAAGTTATAACCGAGAGTTTGAAAAGTGAGCGGTACACTCACTCGCGGTAGTGTGCGGTCACTTATATTAGTTTAATCTTGAAGTCCAAGTACGTCGTCAGATTTTTAATAAATTTGTCTCTAGTTCGATCAACCCATGTGGACTTTGTCAGGCTTTAAAATTCACGGATATTCCGAGTTTTGAGGCACGGATGTTCGTCGAAAGAGGAAATAGTCCGGACTTCTAATCTTCGTTCACATATTCGACGAGTCTATTACAGATTGAAAGGCTTGATGAAAAACTAGATTAAAGGAACCTTTTCATTGGGTTTAAATTAAGGATTTTGGATCCTTTTTATAATCTGATGAAGGTTGAAATAAGTAATCATGTAGAGATACATTTTCAATATTGTAGGTACCCAATCTGTTCTTTTCAAACAGAAGCTGTCATTAGAGAAAGGCACGACTTCATTAACAAGGTTTTAAAAGTATTTGTCTACCTAATTCCTTTAGCAAATAATGCTAAATAACCTTACAAAACCAACAAAAAAGTATACAAGGAATCACGAAAACACATTCCTGTTTCGTTATGTAACTTACGATGAATAGAACTTTGAGATAAATTGCTAACAAATGCAAATAAGCTGATAGGAAGTATGCGTTTATAACTAAAAGAAATCGTGTAAACAACGTCCGATATTTTTATCTCAAGTAAACAGACGAATTTTATCTGTTGTTTTCCTGAATTTAATTTTAGTATGCGAGTGCTTGTATGCAGGAACTCTCTCCTATCGTTGCGGGCTCTATATCGTACTCTACGCCATAGATAAACGGTCGCCATCGATCTTAACAGTGCACAGGCGTTGTTTGTGGGAGGATGCAGTTTCTCCGAAAACAGCAACTCAATTTCGAGGTATTGCACTCGAATAAGTAGACGAAAATCAAACTGAAATTGACTTTTATAATTATAAATAAATAAAAGCCGTTTATTCCCAAAACACAAAATATACACTTTTACAACATTCCTTAAATCTTTATTTCATGCATTAAGAAAATCACATGCAATAAATATTAATTAAATTATTTACTAGATTACAATTTTATTTTATTTGAGTACTGTATGTAACATTCCCGACGTTAAATGTTTAAATGCCTAATTATTTACCATTTGATTTCATTTTCATTTTTTTTTGTTTCATTAAGTATGTATTCATAAATATTATTATAGGTTATGCGATACATTATTTCAAATTATAATAATTAAATTAGTCTCATAACGATAAAATACATTTCGATAAAATACAATTGATTTAGTAAAAATATGATAAAAAGAAAATAAAGTTTCATTAAAGATTCTTATTATGTTAATAGGACAATTTCATTAATAAAATTTTAGACTTTCATACTTAAAGGGAATTAATTTTGAGCTTTAACTGGGAGAGTAAAATAGCTAGAATAATTTTGTGGGCTAAATTCACAATGCATATTTTCTTGCCTCATGGGTTTCCTTCCGAATCAGCAAATCCTAAGTTGGGCCGGTAGTATTAGAAAAAATATATCAACCACGCCCGCATCCGGTTCCAAAAAATATAAATAATCGTAAAAATACAAAATAATGATTTTACCTACATTTCAGTAGATCTGCAACTGTATGCAGGTACGCGCTAGATAAACCACATCCAAAACTTTTGACTTTTGCGTCGAAACAAGCTTAGTATTTTCTTTACGTCATCAAAATAAGGATTCTTCAAAGTCAAGTAAAACGGACTGCGCATAAACTTATGTAAGTATTATTAGTGCAATGACTCTTGTTTTTTGTCCTCTGGTTGTGAGGTTAGTTAAACCTACATACAATAATAGTAGATATATGATAGGTAAACGTTTAGTTTCTTAGAGCTCAGTTGATTGTTTTTGATGAAAATATTAAACTGAATCTTTGCAAGAAATACAATTGAAACAGCTTACGTAAGTTCAAATTCTTGTCTTAAGGCACCTGTAGCTACCCTCTCGCTACATTATTGGAAAATAATTTTCTGCATTAGGTATCCCTCGAATTTGAGTCGAGGTTGTCGTCGTACGTGATCAATACAACTTTTTCTTGTTGAAATCATTTCACATTGTACAGACAGGGCAAACATTAATCAGATATGTCTTACTAAAGTGCACTCAAGCGACTAATACTGTTTGATTTGGCACGTGATAGCTTTTGGAGCAAACTACATCGAACGATGAGAACTACGAAAAACATTTTTATGTATAATGTAATTCTAGGTACTTACATTAGGCGAGGGAACTCATATCTATGACGTCATCTGGGTCGATGCTATACAAGTCACAATCTACAAGGTATAATTTTAAATTTATAACTGACTAGTTTCTACCCGCGATTTCGTCCGCCAGCCTTCCTCAAGAATTGGGCTATCCAATGCAAAAATAATTTTTCTAATGCGACTGGTAGTTTGGGAGATTACCCCCTACATACAAACAAATAAACAGACAAACAAATATTACCTCTTTATAATATTAGTATAGAAAATCTCATATAGGGTACATTGTACTCATCATTACGAACCAATTTTATAGGACAAACCCTGAATTTAAGAAAAAATGCAAATCAGCTGCTCCACACATTTTTTCTATTTATCCATAAAATTATAAATAACCTAAAATGTCTTAATCATTAGAAATAGAAATAGAAATAATTTATTTATCAAAAAGAAGAAATACAATGCATGTTACGTTAGTTACTATAATATTACATTTATGCTCGATTTTTGTGAATAATGACCCCGATGCTAGGAAAATCCTGGTTTCCTGGGCCATCCGTTCGTCCTCTAAGATTTATTGTGAGTACAATGACCCCTTAAGACGTTTTCGGTTATTTCAATACACGTTGCGTAGCAAGTTATAACATCTTAGTGACCTCTAGCCTCGAAAGCAGTTCAATCCTTAATATAAAATTAATGGAACTCAACTAATTAAAATGTAACTATGGTAACAAGAGATTAGTTGCTTAAGACGCAGGACCCAGTGTCTCTGGAGCAATTCTTGAAGGAAATAATTGCATTTAAATCCTTTGTAACTTGGTGGAGGAAACTATAGGACAGATTGAATTGATGTTGTTCGTAAAACTTTGTCTAAATGACATCCTTAAATCACTGATTTCGATTTCAAATACATAAGTAGCTATCTTTCAATACCCTATAGCAGGGTGGGGTCCGGATACTTTTGAAATTCTTTTGGGGGTCCAAATTTCGACCATCTGGACCGCAGTCCGCCTGTTGCCGACCGTTGCCCTATAGTACATAGGGTATAGGGTATTGACAACCTATAGTATAGGTTGTTTTTAAATATCATCTCGGTACTGATCGGCGCGGGCGGCGGCACCGTGAGTTAGTGCCAATGTTAAATAAGTACTTCATTACATTACCAAGTTGCCATTTTCAGTGTTCCATGCCAAAATAGTAAATCGTAAAGTGGGAAAAGTTAAACTTCAGTTTCCGGGAACAAAATGCTGGAAACTAAAACCGGCCAAGAGCGTGTTGGACTACTCACAATGAAGGGTTCCGAAGTTGGGATGCATTTATCCAAAGAATAAACCTAATATTGTAGTTGAAAAACATGTTCGGCTATACATTCCAACTGCAAATTTAAGTTTGTACGCACAATATTGAGATATTTGCCATGTTATTTTAACACCATAGACTTCTTATAGATTTTTCTGTACTTAATCTATTATTTATTATCTATTTTATTATTCCATACTCTGTTTTTTTTTTAAATAATATTCTCAGTTGTTTCGGGTCAATTTTCATCAATTTTCTTAAATATCTTGAAAAGTATAACTTTTAAAATTATGAATAAATATATATTTGAGATCTTCGCAATAAGCCCTTTCATTTGATATGTCACACGGTACAGTATGCAAAACTTAAAAAGATTATGATTGCCACCAAAAGTTACACCTATGTTCAAAATTCATTCATTTACGTTACACGTCCGTGTTTGGGTAACAGAAATACATAAGTGTATGTACCTTACCAAACTTAATCGGTTCATTAGATTCGGAGCAAATTGGTTGTTACAGACGGACAGACAGTCACCTAGCTAGACAGACACACGACTGATCCTATAAGGGTTCCGATTTTTCCTTTTTGGGCAAAACTCATCAAAATGTTACTTATTCACTGGTCATCAATTAATACTATGGAGGATAAAATATCTCATAGGAGATAGGTACCAATAGGAAAGTGGGTGTTTTCAAGAATATTCTTCGTAAAGTCCAGAATTAGCTCAAAAGGATGATAGCAGGGTTCTGTAAAAGAAAGTTGATGGCCAAGCTTTGTTATTCGATATGTCATTATAAGTTTATGGGAGGGCAGTGAATTTTAAGGCCCAAACAAACCTCAACAGAGCCCGAAAACAAACTGTGAAACAACCTGAAAAATACTTAGTGCGACGGAAGATAGAATAATATTTTTGTATTCAAAGTAATATTTTAATAAGTCTGGGAATAACATATCAAATTACTTTCTTGAAGTAAGTAAGTCTGTTCTGAAGTTTCAAATTACAACTTTTGAAACTACATTTCGAACCTGAAAACAAGTTTCATTACTTATTTCATTCTTTGCATGTTTCTAAAAGACATAGCTAGTAAACATTCAAGCATAATTAATAACTGATGATCATGTCTTGTTTAGTAGATGTTAGCTGAAATATTTCAAAATCTCAGACTACTCGGTTTGCAAACTTCAGACGGCGCGCGGCCTCCCAGAGCAAGATCAGACAAATTGGCCGTAATATATCACGGCTGACCAATTTACTTTAAACCACGAACAATTCACTTTATCTGTAGGTATACCATCGAAACCGATTCATATCTTGATATATGGAGTGGATAAGACCGAACATCGCGAAGTTTATTCATGCGACTACTTAATTCCCTATGATTCAGCATTCCGTTGGATTTGGAACGAATTCGATCTGACTATTGTAAAAAATTTCTTCGAACTATAAACCGTTTGCTCTGGATTCCAGATCAAGAAATAAACGTGTTTAAAGATTCGAATGCTTTCTTAAAAAAATTGCCATATAATGTAGGTAAAAATGAATATTTTTACGCTAAAGTTAAAAATTCATGAAGTTATATACTTGTTTGGGGTGAGGAACAGAAAAGAATATGCAGATAGGCACACCAATTCCCAAAACTCGTTATAACACGGATTATGTTGGTTTTAAATGTGCCTTAGAAATCGGATTATTTAATCATATCCATTTAAATTTTACGGTTAGGATGAAAGCTAATCGGAATACGGATGCACGCCTAAGATAAGCCAGCTCGGTTTAAGATCAGGGACATATTAAGTTGGAATAATGAAGAACAGAGTAAAAAAAATACAATTTGCCTGTCTTTATGAATAGATCAAGTTATACGCTCTTTTAGTTTTATTGGTGGTAGGTTACGAAGAGCTAAAGTTCTGGCCGGTTCTCAGGAAGAAAAGAATAGAAAAAGAGATAAATAGCTTTTTCACTTCTCTTGCTCAAAAAATCCGTCATTGTAGCGTACCAGAGCGAAGATAAAATAGCATTTCATCCTCTAGGGGCTAAAGTAATATTTTTTTAATTTTTGTGTTGCCAACGAGCCTACCACCCAAAAACGAAAAAATCTTAGTTCTTATTCATATAGGTAAGATAGGTAAGATAGGTAAGATAGGTAAGATAGGTAAGATAGGTAAGATAGGTAAGATAGGTAAGATAGGTAAGATAGGTAAGATAGGTAAGATAGGTAAGATAGGTAAGATAGGTAAGATAGGTAAGATAGGTAAGATAGGTAAGATAGGTAAGATAGGTAAGATAGGTAAGATAGGTAAGATAGGTAAGATAGGTAAGATAGGTAAGATAGGTAAGATAGGTAAGATAGGTAAGATAGGTAAGATAGGTAAGATAGGTAAGATAGGTAAGATAGGTAAGATAGGTAAGATAGGTAAGATAGGTAAGATAGGTAAGATAGGTAAGATAGGTAAGAAAGGTAAGATAGGTAAGATAGGTAAGATAGGTAAGATAGGTTAGGATTCCCTAAACCAAGGAATTTTTATATTTTTTAGGGAATTTTAGGGATAATTCATTAAGAAACTGGGGAAAACCAAAAACGTAAGTGGAAACTGCCGCAGCTTTTATTTTTATTCTATTCGATATTTTTCTTAAAAAGTTTCGTACCCACAGATATTAATCTAACTAGATGACGCGATTGTAAGTATGTATTTCGCGTGTCAAAAAACGGAGTAAAAAATATTACGATCAATGATCGTAATCTGAGATTTTCATTTAGCATTATCGGCACCGGAAATCCACCGAAATCTAGAAAAATGTCTTTTTAAGCCATATTGAGCTGTAAAGACTATATAGAAAAATTGGCCAAGGCATTGGAAATGTTTTCTTTCATTGGTAAGTTTTGTTTTTAAATTATGTGTGAAAAAGTGGCACGCTTGGTTTTCATACAGATGAAGGGACTTGCGATATCTAGTTAGATTTATATCTGTGTTCGTAGCCGACTACCTAACCATAAGTTCTATTTTTAAAATTCATTCCCGCCCTAGGGAGGGAAGCAATTACTATGAGTCTTTCCCGCCCTAGAGCGGGAAGCAACGTCTCCCACCCGCTACTCGGATCAAACAAACACTACTTTCCGAGCATGAGATATGAAAATATGATTTACAACAGTGAAAATGTCATCATCTAGTGAGAATGGAGACCCTAATTTGCAGATGGATGAGAAAGGAAAAGAAATAATTTTATTAATTTACTATTTTATTTTCTCGCAATCGTAGTGAAAAGTAGAGTGTAACACACGGCGCTAAAAACCCATTATACCTCGGTTTCGGTTTACTCCCTCGCTAAAGCTCGGGAGTAAAACTACCTCGTTATAATGGGTCATTTTAGCTCCTTGTATAACAATCTACTATTGTTTATTTTCGCAAGTTTTTGGGAATATAGAGTGGCTCTTATTTCTTATTATTTTGATATTTACGTAGACAGACACTGAGGCATTTAATATCCGTTAATTTGTCTAGGTGAACTAAGGACTAATTAATAATTTCGGGGAAAAATACATGTCGCCTAATGCCAAGATTTGTGAGACCACTCCACGGAGCTAATATACACAAATTGGGAATTATCATTCTACAAATATAAATTACGTACGTATATATTTATACGTTTAGAATTACGTTAGTTAGCTTAGCAGACACGTTCATAGAATAACATTGTTTAAAATATAACTAGTAGATAAATATATGTACCTGCACCATGCAGTCGCTTGACTCTACATAATAATGCTATTAAATATGTTTTTTTTTGTAGTAATCAAGTAACTTTGTAAATGTCTCTCTATTAATCTATAACATGTAATATGAAAAGAGTATCTTAGTAGCTTGCAAATGTTCTTGAAAGAAAAAATAAACTTGAGTTATATATCTACTCGTAGACGATGGAATGATAAGTATAACGACGTGCTTCTAATAACGTTATCTAAGTCTGGTATCTCCAAATGCTTCGAGTTATTAAGTTATTACTAACACATGGTGCCCGGCGATGTCGACGCACCTATTGGGACTTGCTGTGGAATGGTACTACGAGTAATACTGCAAATGCTTTTGTACAATTTGCGATATCGCGGCACCAGGTAAGGTGAAATGAAAATATTCTGGCTACACTGAATATTTGTACAGAACCACAATTATTACATAAAAGTTTCACAGTGGCTTGATAGGCACAAGGTTCCAAATAAATAAAATGTCGATCCGAATTTGTACGAAATTTGGTATCTGCCGGACAAGTAAATCGGAACTTATCTAGAGGATCATTTATTTTCATTTCCTTCATTTGTCTCAAAAAGGTAAAATTTTTAGTTCTTCGTGTGAGCTGGCGTCTCTACTGGGATCGGGACCTGTATGACAGATCTACAGAGGGGGCAAAACAGGCCATAAATAACCCTGCAGAATATTTATAACAGACGCGGATTGATATGTATGCATATCATTTGTAGCCTCTTGGTGGCTAATGAATGTAGTTTGGTCATAAAGTCATAAATATGCAATGAGGTCAGCTAAGGTCCAACTTGGGGCAGTTCGGAGAATGCGGATATGGACTGAATTTGAGAAAAGGCTTAGAATCTAGCTATCTTTAAATTGAGTAGAAGCTGCTAAAAGCCAAAGCAATTGAAAGAATAAGCATTTTAAGGCACAATTCGTTTGATTGAATCAATTTTATCTTGATAATGCCTTTTTGAAATTTTTTGTTTTACTAATTAAATTTTTAGTCCGTTTCTTCACGAAGATACCGATTGACAGCTTTCACCAAGAAAATTTGGAGTAATTAATCTTAATTTTTTTCTTGTATTTTCCTTTTTTCTAGGAATTCAAGTTGAGCTTGAAACAATTTTATCTTTGAAGTATTTAAGAATTTAGTCCCCCAATTTGCTTTACCCTCTTCGCTTTCACGTCAAGACTTAAGATTCTCAAACGTGCATCAAAAATCCCAAGACGTGAAAGTTCTTTGTAAGCGAATTATCATTACAAAGTAAAAATGTTTTGAGAACAAGCACTCAACCTCGGAACTTCAAATTTTTGAGAGTTCTGAAGTAAACAGGGTTTTTATATACCTAGATATTTTAAAACAGCAAAGGGAATATGCAAAATGTTGTTTGTTTGAGACAAGGAACAATTTGACTCCATGTTGATCTAAGTTGTTAGAGTTTTCTATACAGCGTTGAGTGTAGTTGAGTGTTGATTCCTTCACTGTTTGCAGTGTCGTGTGGCAGGTAGAACTTGCCTTAGTAGAAGATAGTGCAACATGTGATAGGATACATTAAGGGTTTTTCGTCCAACAGTTCTGCCCTTATGTACTTACCCGCCATCTGCATAGTTCGCGGAGTATCTATAACGTATTAAGGATGATGATCCACTTGAATGTATGAATACTTGGCATATTTTTTAACCGACTTCAAAAAAGCAGGAGGTTATAATATGTGTTTTTAAAATGTTTTCGTAAGTTGTGATTACTTTGATTTTGAAAATTCTTCATTTGGTAGAGGAAGTTTGAGCGGTGGTCCCATGTATTATTTTATTTATTTATTTGGTGAAAAATAAAAGACGGTTTCACAAAAAAAATAACAGCCAACTTCCAAAAAAAAAAACACTACAACAAAGAATAAACCCACTCTTTTTGAATAATGTGATAGAATAGTAGATTGTTTGCCTAGGGAGCAAACAACTATTTTAAACACGTGTTTTTTTTTAATCCAGAGCGGAGCGAAGGATTCTAGAGTAGAATCCTGAGCGCAGCGAGGGAATCAAAGTACGCCACTCGAGCTTAAAATAGTGTTGCTCCCAAAGAAAACAATCTACTATTTTATCACATTACTAGCTTTTGCCCGCGGCTTCGCCCGCGTGGATGTCGAAACATATCCAACGGGAACGTAATCCCGATAACCTGTAGGTTAATTCAGGTTATAAACTATCTGTGTGCCAAATATCATCCAAATCCTTTCATCTGTTTTTGTGCAAACCGGAATATACATACAAACAAACAGACCAAAATTCTTAAAACTATATTTTCGGCATCAGACTGGAATATTCAATGTAAGGTTTGACTTCGTTATTATTTTATTTTACTTCGTCTGCGTAGAGTATAAATTCTTTTTTTCTAGATAATTATGAGTTATTAAAACTTATTTGCAAAAAAATAAACGAACGAAAAAAAAACTGAAATGCGAAAAATAAAGAATAACCTTTTAGTGACAACAAATTGATGATCCTTTAATTATTTATTAAAGGATCATCAAGTTCTGTTGATTATGATAAAGAGACTATTATACTTTTTAGAAAATTGCCATAATGTGGTCCATCATCATCATCAGCCTATTAATGTTCCCACTGCTGGGACACAGGCCTCCTCTCTGTGAGAGGGAGTGGGCTGTAATCTACTACGCGGGCCCAGTGCGGGTTGGTAGATGTCACATGGCTTCGAATATTTGGTTCTAAGACATGCCGGTTTCCTCACGATGTTTTCCTTCACCGTTTTGAGCAGTGGTGATGAAATTATTTACACAAAGTGCCTGCTTGGGTTCGAACCCACGACCTACAATTCGTAAGCGGTAATGCGGTTATTAAGAATGTAAGAGAAGGCTGAGCTAAAGAGTTTATTGTAGTTTGTCGTGTAGAATGTATTTAAGGCGACGAAACCGACTTTTAATGATTTTATACTGAAGATCACGTCTAAACGAGTAGTGTTAATGATTTAGAAACATATTTGTTAAATTAGAGCATTTTCTTAATAACTTAATAAAGGTATATTTTAGATTATGTTTATATTACATACTGAAATTAATTTGTAAAGTTATGTGTAACGCGGATAAATAACTGAGATTCACGCCAAATCTATCAAGCCTCTTTCTCCAATTTAATAAAACACGTATACTAAATGAAATGATCTACCTTTACTTTTTTTTTCTTTAATACCTTTAGTTTTATTTATATTAAATTAATAATGCGTCTAATTTGGGACAGCGCTCCTTTATGTGCGAGTTCTACTTTTACTGGGTGGACGTACGACGCGTTGCGTGAGCTCAGTACAGAACACGCAAGTTAACCACTCATGGTCACTGGCATGTATCTGCGTCTTAAGGACAGTAATACATATTTTATCTCGATTCTGCCAAAAACCCATTGGGGTTATGGGAAAAGAGAGTAAGTCTAATCTATGTATGGATTACACATATTGTATACGATGCTTCGCTGGCAGACACGAGTAAAGCACTCGACAGTGCTAACGCTGCGATGCCTGCAACTGAGCCAAGCGGCACTCACGTCCGATTGATGACTGAATAAATAATATCTAAACGTCTGGAGCAAATGGCTCATGTGACAAGCTAAAAGAATGTATTTAAACACATAAAGTTGGAAATATTAATGAAACAGGAAAGTACCTACCCAGTCAGTATTTGTAGGTGTCGCAAAGATCCAAAACACAATAACACTTTTGTATTAGGTATACTTACCCAAGATGGTACCGAATACTTCACACATTCGAGTCAACGCTTATTAATCCCAAGGGCAAGAGATTATTTATCATCACATGTGTCAAGTACCTAATAGAATAAGTATGCAAGCCACGATACAGCCTCTCTTAATTAGTTATAAAATGAATGGCTCGTCTGGAGTCTGAGATTCAGCGTCAGTTTTGCATACTATGAATTAATTTAATTTCTTTGGCTTATTTATAGCTGGAGTTATGAATTTTTTCCATTACATTTTATTTTATATTTTTCTATCTCGGTATTTAATTAGGGGTTTATCAAAAAACGTTTAAGAAACGTTTAAACAACAAAAATGTATGGTTAAACAGTCGCTAATCATTAAATTAGCGACTTCTTCTTCTTCTAACCATACATTTTTGACTAGTAAGTAATCTTAACTTTAAGCAACGTTTATGAATAAAGGGGTTAATGTGTAGGCTGTGCAACTCCACAATAAATAATTAATTAAGTATGAATAAGGATTTCAAAGTGCTTTAATAAATTCGGGGCTTTGACAGTTTTTGTTGGATTTAGAAAGTGTGTACCAACACCGACAAGTGGAGCGTGGAGCGATTGTGAGGGAGCGAGGGAAACCGCAGCTCCACTTTAATCCTTGTTTAGTTCAGAAACAGAGAGGAATGCATAAAATTAGGCCGCACCGCGCACATTACGTGTGGCTTTCGTGTAACTGTACGACACCACGACCACGGTCCACGTTCAAGCTACTAACATAACCAGGCCTTTTATAGAGTAAATTGGATGCCAGAGAACCAACTTTAGTAATGACGAAGATGATTCAATGAAGACTTAAACTTACGGCTATTCAACGAGTGTAGAAAGTTGCATTACGAAGCCGGGAGTTATTTGTTCTTCCCGACATTGTGATAATTTTTTTATCGAACCATTCCTGGGAACCTTCTGGTTACGGAGTTAGTGAAGGTACATTATTCATTACCGTAAACGGCGATTATTCACGCCAAAACGAAAAGTATTTTCCCTGCTATTATTTTTGTACAATGTTACTTATTTTGCTATACGAAGCGTAAGTGACTGTTATGCTTTTTTAATAAGAACTACCCAAAAACTAACTGTTTGTTAAATTATTACTGGTTGAGAACGAAATTATATATTTTTTACAGTAGGTAGGTAATTTAATACAATTATGTTTCATTTTATAAAATACCTAATGCTAGTATGATATGGTATGATATTCTTAGTTGTGTAATTTGAAACGAATGTTTTACAAATGAGGATAAAAAACTTTTCATTGTAAATGGAGCATTACAAAGTAGTCAGCCTGGCTTTGTGAAATTGTTTTTAACTAACATTATCCATTATAGAGGCTGAATTAATTAAATAGAAATGTAGGTATGAACACGTCGACGTACGTAGGTCCAAAGGTGACCAGAACTTTGAAACACATGTAGACGGTTATATAAGTGGTTGGACTGCAGCAAAGCGGTAAACATGAAATTCTCATGTGATCAAATTGAGAGACCACTGTTGAATTCCTGGTACTGGGTATACTGCTATAACAGCACTTTGCTTTAATCAAAGCTAATCTAGAGCTACAGCTACATACTACTATATTATTAAGTTTACAGTTAATTTTTGTGTTGATTGAGGTGTAAAGCTACAGAGTAGCTGTGTATTAAATATTTATATTTAATTTTAACTTCCAAAAAATACAACCCTTTGTATGAAAGGCGGGAGAATTTGCTTTAGTAACAAGCACTGGGACGCACTCGGCAATTTCATGGCTGTGCGCAGATAAATATTGGTTGTTGTGCTTGCATAATCAAGAGGGATAGGTAATCATATGTTCAGTCTGATGAGTTACCTTGGTATTAGTAGATTATGTTTACTGAGATTATTTTCAGCCACACAGTACACTAAAGTACTGTACTGTGCCCCCGCGTCAGTATGGATTTGGCGTCATATTATTGTGTTTTTGATGAAATTGCATGAGTTAAGATAAAATAGTGTATGAAATAATGCAAGTGCACATAACTGGGTATTGCCCGGTTATTGAACTTCTAATTCGAGAATCGAAATGGTTTTTATTACCTCCGCAGTAGGTGCGAAAATTAGAGTATTCTACTCGGGGATAAAGTTGTCTTCATCTTGGGCGCGCTTGCAATCAGGATTCTAGTCTTAACTCCCTCGCTTTGCGCAGGAGCTCACAGCTTCCTCGCTGCGCTCGCGAGCACTAGACTCCTTCATTGCGTTCGGGATTCAAAATAGCGCGCGGCTTTATACTCTTACTGAATTATCTGCTATTAATTTCGGAAGTCGGTGGCAAAAAACTAAACTACAGATTCAAAGACACTGACTTCCAGATCTTCTGCACAGCAGCAGGTCTTTCTAGCTCCAGACCAAACAAGCGGATGCTATTATCTTTACGCGAAATGATAGAAATAATGAAACTTGACTTTAACGATATGCTTTCAACCTTTATCGGTCAACAACAATATAACTAACAATAATCATGACACTTATTGGTATAACCTTTTAAAGTTGCAATTGGATACGACCGACTGAACTTGTTTACACGCGGACCTTGAATCTGTAAAATGTAGGGCAGAAGGGCGTAATTTTAATTAGCTGGCGTTTCCTTTACTGTTGTGTTCTCTTTGTAAGCAACTATTATACCTACAATATTTACTCATAGGTAGGTATGTACATAAATATAAGTAAATATGCCATTTAATTAACCTTTCAGGGATGGGTAAATTTTTTTTAAAGAGTAAGTCTGTGTTGGAATTAATAACAAACGACCGAAAACACTGCCAGTACCGAGTCTTATAACCCCCATGACCTCGATTGCTTCATGAAAGCTTTCTTGAATACTCGTCAGTCCTTAGTTATATCTGCACCTTATCTCAATACGGCTTAGACCCCAGGGTGTGTTTGGAGTTGACAACAGGTACTTACCTGTTGTCAACTCCAAACACACCCGACGCACTCCGAGCGCACATCTGTACTACTTAGTACAGATGTGCGCTCGGATTCATGGGTTTGTTCAGATAATGATTTCTTTCATTCTATGAAATACTAAGTAAATACTTGTTGTTGTTCTGTTGATTATGATAAAGAGACTATTATACTTTTTAGAAAATTGCCATAATGTGGTCCATCATCATCATCAGCCTATTAATGTTCCCACTGCTGGGACACAGGCCTCCTCTCTGTGAGAGGGAGTGGGCTGTAATCTACTACGCGGGCCCAGTGCGGGTTGGTAGATGTCACATGGCTTCGAATATTTGGTTCTAAGACATGCCGGTTTCCTCACGATGTTTTCCTTCACCGTTTTGAGCAGTGGTGATGAAATTATTTACACAAAGTGCCTGCTTGGGTTCGAACCCACGACCTACAATTCGTAAGCGGTAATGCGGTTATTAAGAATGTAAGAGAAGGCTGAGCTAAAGAGTTTATTGTAGTTTGTCGTGTAGAATGTATTTAAGGCGACGAAACCGACTTTTAATGATTTTATACTGAAGATCACGTCTAAACGAGTAGTGTTAATGATTTAGAAACATATTTGTTAAATTAGAGCATTTTCTTAATAACTTAATAAAGGTATATTTTAGATTATGTTTATATTACATACTGAAATTAATTTGTAAAGTTATGTGTAACGCGGATAAATAACTGAGATTCACGCCAAATCTATCAAGCCTCTTTCTCCAATTTAATAAAACACGTATACTAAATGAAATGATCTACCTTTACTTTTTTTTTCTTTAATACCTTTAGTTTTATTTATATTAAATTAATAATGCGTCTAATTTGGGACAGCGCTCCTTTATGTGCGAGTTCTACTTTTACTGGGTGGACGTACGACGCGTTGCGTGAGCTCAGTACAGAACACGCAAGTTAACCACTCATGGTCACTGGCATGTATCTGCGTCTTAAGGACAGTAATACATATTTTATCTCGATTCTGCCAAAAACCCATTGGGGTTATGGGAAAAGAGAGTAAGTCTAATCTATGTATGGATTACACATATTGTATACGATGCTTCGCTGGCAGACACGAGTAAAGCACTCGACAGTGCTAACGCTGCGATGCCTGCAACTGAGCCAAGCGGCACTCACGTCCGATTGATGACTGAATAAATAATATCTAAACGTCTGGAGCAAATGGCTCATGTGACAAGCTAAAAGAATGTATTTAAACACATAAAGTTGGAAATATTAATGAAACAGGAAAGTACCTACCCAGTCAGTATTTGTAGGTGTCGCAAAGATCCAAAACACAATAACACTTTTGTATTAGGTATACTTACCCAAGATGGTACCGAATACTTCACACATTCGAGTCAACGCTTATTAATCCCAAGGGCAAGAGATTATTTATCATCACATGTGTCAAGTACCTAATAGAATAAGTATGCAAGCCACGATACAGCCTCTCTTAATTAGTTATAAAATGAATGGCTCGTCTGGAGTCTGAGATTCAGCGTCAGTTTTGCATACTATGAATTAATTTAATTTCTTTGGCTTATTTATAGCTGGAGTTATGAATTTTTTCCATTACATTTTATTTTATATTTTTCTATCTCGGTATTTAATTAGGGGTTTATCAAAAAACGTTTAAGAAACGTTTAAACAACAAAAATGTATGGTTAAACAGTCGCTAATCATTAAATTAGCGACTTCTTCTTCTTCTAACCATACATTTTTGACTAGTAAGTAATCTTAACTTTAAGCAACGTTTATGAATAAAGGGGTTAATGTGTAGGCTGTGCAACTCCACAATAAATAATTAATTAAGTATGAATAAGGATTTCAAAGTGCTTTAATAAATTCGGGGCTTTGACAGTTTTTGTTGGATTTAGAAAGTGTGTACCAACACCGACAAGTGGAGCGTGGAGCGATTGTGAGGGAGCGAGGGAAACCGCAGCTCCACTTTAATCCTTGTTTAGTTCAGAAACAGAGAGGAATGCATAAAATTAGGCCGCACCGCGCACATTACGTGTGGCTTTCGTGTAACTGTACGACACCACGACCACGGTCCACGTTCAAGCTACTAACATAACCAGGCCTTTTATAGAGTAAATTGGATGCCAGAGAACCAACTTTAGTAATGACGAAGATGATTCAATGAAGACTTAAACTTACGGCTATTCAACGAGTGTAGAAAGTTGCATTACGAAGCCGGGAGTTATTTGTTCTTCCCGACATTGTGATAATTTTTTTATCGAACCATTCCTGGGAACCTTCTGGTTACGGAGTTAGTGAAGGTACATTATTCATTACCGTAAACGGCGATTATTCACGCCAAAACGAAAAGTATTTTCCCTGCTATTATTTTTGTACAATGTTACTTATTTTGCTATACGAAGCGTAAGTGACTGTTATGCTTTTTTAATAAGAACTACCCAAAAACTAACTGTTTGTTAAATTATTACTGGTTGAGAACGAAATTATATATTTTTTACAGTAGGTAGGTAATTTAATACAATTATGTTTCATTTTATAAAATACCTAATGCTAGTATGATATGGTATGATATTCTTAGTTGTGTAATTTGAAACGAATGTTTTACAAATGAGGATAAAAAACTTTTCATTGTAAATGGAGCATTACAAAGTAGTCAGCCTGGCTTTGTGAAATTGTTTTTAACTAACATTATCCATTATAGAGGCTGAATTAATTAAATAGAAATGTAGGTATGAACACGTCGACGTACGTAGGTCCAAAGGTGACCAGAACTTTGAAACACATGTAGACGGTTATATAAGTGGTTGGACTGCAGCAAAGCGGTAAACATGAAATTCTCATGTGATCAAATTGAGAGACCACTGTTGAATTCCTGGTACTGGGTATACTGCTATAACAGCACTTTGCTTTAATCAAAGCTAATCTAGAGCTACAGCTACATACTACTATATTATTAAGTTTACAGTTAATTTTTGTGTTGATTGAGGTGTAAAGCTACAGAGTAGCTGTGTATTAAATATTTATATTTAATTTTAACTTCCAAAAAATACAACCCTTTGTATGAAAGGCGGGAGAATTTGCTTTAGTAACAAGCACTGGGACGCACTCGGCAATTTCATGGCTGTGCGCAGATAAATATTGGTTGTTGTGCTTGCATAATCAAGAGGGATAGGTAATCATATGTTCAGTCTGATGAGTTACCTTGGTATTAGTAGATTATGTTTACTGAGATTATTTTCAGCCACACAGTACACTAAAGTACTGTACTGTGCCCCCGCGTCAGTATGGATTTGGCGTCATATTATTGTGTTTTTGATGAAATTGCATGAGTTAAGATAAAATAGTGTATGAAATAATGCAAGTGCACATAACTGGGTATTGCCCGGTTATTGAACTTCTAATTCGAGAATCGAAATGGTTTTTATTACCTCCGCAGTAGGTGCGAAAATTAGAGTATTCTACTCGGGGATAAAGTTGTCTTCATCTTGGGCGCGCTTGCAATCAGGATTCTAGTCTTAACTCCCTCGCTTTGCGCAGGAGCTCACAGCTTCCTCGCTGCGCTCGCGAGCACTAGACTCCTTCATTGCGTTCGGGATTCAAAATAGCGCGCGGCTTTATACTCTTACTGAATTATCTGCTATTAATTTCGGAAGTCGGTGGCAAAAAACTAAACTACAGATTCAAAGACACTGACTTCCAGATCTTCTGCACAGCAGCAGGTCTTTCTAGCTCCAGACCAAACAAGCGGATGCTATTATCTTTACGCGAAATGATAGAAATAATGAAACTTGACTTTAACGATATGCTTTCAACCTTTATCGGTCAACAACAATATAACTAACAATAATCATGACACTTATTGGTATAACCTTTTAAAGTTGCAATTGGATACGACCGACTGAACTTGTTTACACGCGGACCTTGAATCTGTAAAATGTAGGGCAGAAGGGCGTAATTTTAATTAGCTGGCGTTTCCTTTATTTATTTATTTATTTATTTATTGATAGGAGAACCAACAGCTATAACAAATCAATAACAATTGTTTAAGAAACATAGAGCCAATTACAGGTCCTCACGGGTAAAAACAGAAAAATTAGTAGAAATCTTAGGATCACTAACAAGCACGATAAAAAAGATTAAGTAAATAGATTAATAAATAATTATACATAAATAAGGTACAATAAGCACTATGCACTTTTAAAAAAGTCAGCGTTAAGCTGAGCGCGTGCAGAATAGGTTTTGGTGGTAAATGGGTCAAATGCGAACTCTTTACAAAGAATATTAAAGTCCTTACTCGCCCGCACCATGTATGAGTTTTGCCTGTAGTTAGAGGAGGAAAAAGGAATGGAGATAGGCGGATTAAATCTTACTGATCTCTGAGGAACATTGAAACGTAGTTTATGTAGAAGATCAGGACAGTCAATCTCGTTAGACATAATTTTCAAAAGGAAAGTGCAATCTGCTAGTCGACGACGACTTATGAGTGGCTGTAAATGAAATTTCTTGCATAGATTTATGTAATTATCAGAATGGTATGGTATACGTAGCCGAAAACATAGAAAACGAATAAATCTCTTTTGTATATTCTCAATACGTTCAATGTACTTGCCGTAACACGGGTTCCAGATTTGTGACGCATATTCAAGATGACTTCTCACAAAAGAGCAATAGAGAATTTTAAGGGTCTTGGCTTTCTTGAAACACCCTGCGAGTCTCATAACAAAACCCAATGACTTCGAAGCTTTGGCCACTATTTGCTCGATGTGCACGTTAAATAAAAGTTTGGAATCATGAAAAACGCCCAGGTCGCGTACACCGTCGGATCTGTGTAATACTTGCCCTTTAAGTTTATAAGTTGTAGGGAGAGGGACGCGTTTTCTGCTAAAGGAGATTACTGAACATTTGACAGGGTTCAAATCTAGTTTATTCATCAAGCAATAATCATCCAATCGCGCCAGGTCAGATTGGAGAGCATCCATGTCATCATCCGATGATATTGCAGAAAATATCTTCATGTCATCAGCAAAACAAAGTAAGTTTGAATTGTGGAAACACGAGTCGATGTCGCTCACATAAATGATAAAGAGTAACGGACCCATCAAAGAACCTTGAGGAACACCACTAGGAGCTGAAACCCAGCTCGACATGTAGTTACTGATAACGACAGCTTGAGATCGGTTTTCAAGGTATGAAGTAAACCAACGAAGTAGATCTCCTCTGATACCATTGTTAAAAAGCTTTGTTTTAAGGATATTGTGGTCAATTCTATCAAAAGCCTTACTGTAGTCCGTGTAAACGACATCGACCTGTGCCCCATTGTCCATTCTGTCCGTTAAAAAGTCATTGAGCAAAGCCAGGTTAGATGCAGTTGAGCGACCCTTAAGAAATCCGTGCTGAGAAGGGCTAAACGACTGACTCAGCGCTGCGTAAACTTGGTCGTAGACAACCCTCTCAAAAATTTTAGCTAATATGCACAGTTTGGAGATAGGTCTGTAGTTAACTATTTCATTTTTATGCCCTTTTTTATGCACCGGAGTTATGAAGGCAGACTTCCAGACTTGGGGAACAGAACGAGAAGAGAGCGATTTAGTAAACAATAGAGATACTGGTAAGGCTATGGTTCTAGCACACCCAATCAAAAATTTTGGTGATAAGTGGTCTGGACCGGCAGATTTGAACGGATCAATTTCACTAACTAGTTTAACTATTACATTTAGGTCAATCTCAATTGAGTGAATATCAGAGGGTATATTATAATTTGCAGTTTGAGGAGGACAGTAATTCGTAGTCGCAACATTGGTAGGATCAAGAAAAGTAGAATAGAAGTGGGAAGAAAATGCATTACAAATAGACTCGGGAGAAGAAATCGTCACATCACCATACTTGAGGAAACTGGGTATTGCATTGGACTTAGATCTCTGCTTCACAAAGCTCCAAAAGCGTTTAGGGTTTCTTTCGATGGAGGCTTCTGTATCAGCTAAGTAGTTAGTGTAACAATCCGCTTCAAGTTTATTAACCCGCTCACGTAAATGTTTAAAGGTCGCCTCATCTGTAAGTCTGCCATACGTCTTAAATTTACGGAGATATTTAGCCTTCTCCTTGATCAAGCGTTTAAGTGCCGGGGAGTACCAAATAGGGTATGAGCTGTGAGAGACTGTCTTACTTGGCACATACTTATTTTGAATTTCCGCTATAGTAGTATAAAAGTAGTCAACGGCGGCATCAAGCGACATGTCAAAAAATACGCTTGTCCAGTCTATAGCTGCTATTTCACCGTTAATGGCTGTAAAGTCAGCTTTACCGTAAAGGTAACGAGTAAAGGGAGCGGGAGTTAAATAAGTGTACTCTGCAAAGTTCACGTCGATACAGAGGGCCGGATGATATTTGTCGACAGGTGATAAGGGCACCAAACATTCACAGACTGAAACAATTTCATTACATAAAACTAAATCCAAAATCTTACCATAACCATTTAATATTCCATTATATTGACTGAACCCTAAAATACGCAATTCATCAGTTAGCATGTACTCGTCGCCACCACAAATATTCACAGGTAATAATGTGTTGTTATTTAATTGCCACAAAATTCCACTAAGGTTGAAATCGCCAATTACTAGGTATTTATCAGTTGGATTGTTTAGCACTATACCACTTAAACTATGGAGAAAATTTGATAGCTGGTCGGAAAAAGAATAACCATGGTTTTGCTTACATAGATATATGACGCAAATATTCAATTTAAGGTAATTTCTTGTGTTGGGCTGACGTACACTCAAAGTTAACCACAAGTCTTCGGCCGAAGAGTGAAATAATGGTTGGGGAACAGCAGATATACACTTACGGATAGCTATCAAGATACCACCGCCACGAGACTGACCCGTGAGACAGTAATCCCGGTCGCGACGCCACACAATATACTGATCACCAAATAACTCCGAGTTAAATATGCCATCGACCAACCAAGTTTCGGTTAAAACAATGACATCGTATGAACATAGGCATAGTTGGCGAAAGAAGGATTCAGTCTTGGTACGGAGCCCACGAACATTCTGATAATAGACATGCAATTTGTTGTTACCGTCTACAGCCATCGATAAATCGCACAAATTATAGCAACACAATTAATAGTATGATAACAACCACTCAAATAACAAAGCGCTAAAAGACTAACGATTGCACTGTCTATGACAATGTTCACGGATAATAAATACTCAACGTTAGTGTAAAATAACAAAATAAAAGCGAGTAATAAGCAATTATGTAGGGTAATTAGGCATACACAATTCATAAACGGCACAAAAAACGCACCAGCAGGACAGGTAATTGTGCGAATAAGCAGGCAGTAATTAGATTCAATAATGAGTGCAAGCGAGATAAGCATAGAATGGGATATTGCGACGAATAGAACAGCGCGATAAGATAAGCATAAGGCCCAAATACGAGTACAAAAGTGAGGTGACGAAGCTTGGAGCACGTCAGAGACGCTAAACCTTTTACAAAAACTAAAGTGATAAACAGTTAAGGCTATTAGCACATAATAAATAAAAATGAATTTACGTCTAGACTTATGTTTTAAACTATGTTTATAAGACAATGATAACCGAAAGATGCGCCGCTCTAATTTAGCTTGTTTAAATCTTTCTCCTTAGAAATTACAAAGACAGCTGATCCCTCCTGCCTGCGGACATGAATCTTTCCGTGTTTGACCCATACGTGCTTGTACTCTTTCTCCTTAGCTAATGCTCGGGTTTTATTCAGCAACTTTTTGGAGTCAGGGTTGAGGTGATCATTCACATAAACCCGGTTCGATTGGCTTGTGAATCCAAGGTCGTGGGCGGATAACGTCTTACAAGAGCGTGCAGCCGCGACAAAATCCTCCTTCACATATCTATTTAGAAAACTGACCACAATTAACTTATCCTTTGTGTTGAACATTGGAATCCTGGATATGTAGTTGACCTGGGTTTTAGGAAATGTAAAATTAACCTTTTGGCTGATCTTATCCAGGATAGCGAACAGATTTTCGTCCTTTTTTAGGGGAATGCCCTTAATTTCCACATTGTTCAACCTTGATCTCTGGTCGCTAGCAGACAGCTCCGACTTAATCAAGTCAATGTCAGATTGAAGAGAGCAAACAGATTCCTGAAGATTTTCAAGACCAGCAACCCTAGTCTCAATGCCTGCAAGTTTGACAGAGAAATCATCCAGCCGATTACCATCGAACTCACGACTAACTTTGAGTTCTTTGAGCTCATCTTTAATGGATTTGACATCATCAGACAGCATCGGCAGGCCAGCCAATTGAACCTTGAGCTCACGAATCTCATTTAGGATCGTTTCCAGAGACGCAGGTTCAGGTGTTGGTAGTGGCGACGGGATGGGGGTCGGTGACGGTGAGGAAATTCGGCACGCAGGACATTTCCATGCCGCCCTTCTGTCAGCTCCTAGTTTTCTCCATCCACCCTCCGTGATGCTAGCGCAGCCAAAATCGAGGTGCCGTTTGCATGAGGCACACTGAACGCCATCATTGAAGTCAGAATTACAACTGGCACACTTCATCATAGTTGACGTTGAAATACTGTATATAGTTACTGTTGTGTTCTCTTTGTAAGCAACTATTATACCTACAATATTTACTCATAGGTAGGTATGTACATAAATATAAGTAAATATGCCATTTAATTAACCTTTCAGGGATGGGTAAATTTTTTTTAAAGAGTAAGTCTGTGTTGGAATTAATAACAAACGACCGAAAACACTGCCAGTACCGAGTCTTATAACCCCCATGACCTCGATTGCTTCATGAAAGCTTTCTTGAATACTCGTCAGTCCTTAGTTATATCTGCACCTTATCTCAATACGGCTTAGACCCCAGGGTGTGTTTGGAGTTGACAACAGGTACTTACCTGTTGTCAACTCCAAACACACCCGACGCACTCCGAGCGCACATCTGTACTACTTAGTACAGATGTGCGCTCGGATTCATGGGTTTGTTCAGATAATGATTTCTTTCATTCTATGAAATACTAAGTAAATACTTGTTGTTGTTCTGTTGATTATGATAAAGAGACTATTATACTTTTTAGAAAATTGCCATAATGTGGTCCATCATCATCATCAGCCTATTAATGTTCCCACTGCTGGGACACAGGCCTCCTCTCTGTGAGAGGGAGTGGGCTGTAATCTACTACGCGGGCCCAGTGCGGGTTGGTAGATGTCACATGGCTTCGAATATTTGGTTCTAAGACATGCCGGTTTCCTCACGATGTTTTCCTTCACCGTTTTGAGCAGTGGTGATGAAATTATTTACACAAAGTGCCTGCTTGGGTTCGAACCCACGACCTACAATTCGTAAGCGGTAATGCGGTTATTAAGAATGTAAGAGAAGGCTGAGCTAAAGAGTTTATTGTAGTTTGTCGTGTAGAATGTATTTAAGGCGACGAAACCGACTTTTAATGATTTTATACTGAAGATCACGTCTAAACGAGTAGTGTTAATGATTTAGAAACATATTTGTTAAATTAGAGCATTTTCTTAATAACTTAATAAAGGTATATTTTAGATTATGTTTATATTACATACTGAAATTAATTTGTAAAGTTATGTGTAACGCGGATAAATAACTGAGATTCACGCCAAATCTATCAAGCCTCTTTCTCCAATTTAATAAAACACGTATACTAAATGAAATGATCTACCTTTACTTTTTTTTTCTTTAATACCTTTAGTTTTATTTATATTAAATTAATAATGCGTCTAATTTGGGACAGCGCTCCTTTATGTGCGAGTTCTACTTTTACTGGGTGGACGTACGACGCGTTGCGTGAGCTCAGTACAGAACACGCAAGTTAACCACTCATGGTCACTGGCATGTATCTGCGTCTTAAGGACAGTAATACATATTTTATCTCGATTCTGCCAAAAACCCATTGGGGTTATGGGAAAAGAGAGTAAGTCTAATCTATGTATGGATTACACATATTGTATACGATGCTTCGCTGGCAGACACGAGTAAAGCACTCGACAGTGCTAACGCTGCGATGCCTGCAACTGAGCCAAGCGGCACTCACGTCCGATTGATGACTGAATAAATAATATCTAAACGTCTGGAGCAAATGGCTCATGTGACAAGCTAAAAGAATGTATTTAAACACATAAAGTTGGAAATATTAATGAAACAGGAAAGTACCTACCCAGTCAGTATTTGTAGGTGTCGCAAAGATCCAAAACACAATAACACTTTTGTATTAGGTATACTTACCCAAGATGGTACCGAATACTTCACACATTCCAGTCAACGCTTATTAATCCCAAGGGCAAGAGATTATTTATCATCACATGTGTCAAGTACCTAATAGAATAAGTATGCAAGCCACGATACAGCCTCTCTTAATTAGTTATAAAATGAATGGCTCGTCTGGAGTCTGAGATTCAGCGTCAGTTTTGCATACTATGAATTAATTTAATTTCTTTGGCTTATTTATAGCTGGAGTTATGAATTTTTTCCATTACATTTTATTTTATATTTTTCTATCTCGGTAAGTATTTAATTAGGGGTTTATCAAAAAACGTTTAAGAAACGTTTAAACAACAAAAATGTATGGTTAAACAGTCGCTAATCATTAAATTAGCGACTTCTTCTTCTTCTAACCATACATTTTTGACTAGTAAGTAATCTTAACTTTAAGCAACGTTTATGAATAAAGGGGTTAATGTGTAGGCTGTGCAACTCCACAATAAATAATTAATTAAGTATGAATAAGGATTTCAAAGTGCTTTAATAAATTCGGGGCTTTGACAGTTTTTGTTGGATTTAGAAAGTGTGTACCAACACCGACAAGTGGAGCGTGGAGCGATTGTGAGGGAGCGAGGGAAACCGCAGCTCCACTTTAATCCTTGTTTAGTTCAGAAACAGAGAGGAATGCATAAAATTAGGCCGCACCGCGCACATTACGTGTGGCTTTCGTGTAACTGTACGACACCACGACCACGGTCCACGTTCAAGCTACTAACATAACCAGGCCTTTTATAGAGTAAATTGGATGCCAGAGAACCAACTTTAGTAATGACGAAGATGATTCAATGAAGACTTAAACTTACGGCTATTCAACGAGTGTAGAAAGTTGCATTACGAAGCCGGGAGTTATTTGTTCTTCCCGACATTGTGATAATTTTTTTATCGAACCATTCCTGGGAACCTTCTGGTTACGGAGTTAGTGAAGGTACATTATTCATTACCGTAAACGGCGATTATTCACGCCAAAACGAAAAGTATTTTCCCTGCTATTATTTTTGTACAATGTTACTTATTTTGCTATACGAAGCGTAAGTGACTGTTATGCTTTTTTAATAAGAACTACCCAAAAACTAACTGTTTGTTAAATTATTACTGGTTGAGAATGAAATTATATATTTTTTACAGTAGGTAGGTAATTTAATACAATTATGTTTCATTTTATAAAATACCTAATGCTAGTATGATATGGTATGATATTCTTAGTTGTGTAATTTGAAACGAATGTTTTACAAATGAGGATAAAAAACTTTTAATTGTAAATGGAGCATTACAAAGTAGTCAGCCTGGCTTTGTGAAATTGTTTTTAACTAACATTATCCATTATAGAGGCTGAATTAATTAAATAGAAATGTAGGTATGAACACGTCGACGTGCGTAGGTCCAAAGGTGACCAGAACTTTGAAACACATGTAGACGGTTATATAAGTGGTTGGACTGCAGCAAAGCGGTAAACATGAAATTCTCATGTGATCAAATTGAGAGACCACTGTTGAATTCCTGGTACTGGGTATACTGCTATAACAGCACTTTGCTTTAATCAAAGCTAATCTAGAGCTACAGCTACATACTACTATATTATTAAGTTTACAGTTAATTTTTGTGTTGATTGAGGTGTAAAGCTACAGAGTAGCTGTGTATTAAATATTTATATTTAATTTTAACTTCCAAAAAATACAACCCTTTGTATGAAAGGCGGGAGAATTTGCTTTAGTAACAAGCACTGGGACGCACTCGGCAATTTCATGGCTGTGCGCAGATAAATATTGGTTGTTGTGCTTGCATAATCAAGAGGGATAGGTAATCATATGTTCAGTCTGATGAGTTACCTTGGTATTAGTAGATTATGTTTACTGAGATTATTCCCTTCCAAAGCCTTTCTAGTTCACTTTTTAATTAAGCTTCATCATTCACATACTTCTGTAGCAAAGAGCGATCTCCGTCGATTGATCACTGAGCCGGTTCATCTCTACATATAACACGGGTTTCTTTACTAGTACTAATGAAACGGCGTCGTTGGCTCGGATAAATAAATAGTCATCTACTACTTATTAAGCCTGATTTATTAGGACTCGATTCATTGTGCCGCTTAATGTTTACTTTTGCGTGTATAAAAATTTAGTGTGGAGCAAAAATTGTGCGACCTTTGTGTTGTACCGATTTTCTAAAAACTTGAAGATCATAGGATTTTATATATAGCCGGTAAAAGTTGCGTAGTCAACCAACCTAAGGCAACGAAGCCACTCAGACAGATAATTTTATAAAAATAATATATCCAAAGAGGCCAATTTTTCTTCTACAGAAAAAGAAAAATAAAGAAAAATTGTATGGAGTATCTACGCATTCACAGTGGAAAAACAACATATTTCTTGCAGAAATACTTACATATTCTAATACCGTTAGAAATACTTTAAACTATACTAGACTAAGCTGAAAATATAATATCGAAACAAGTTTTTTTTAGCTCGATAATAATATCGGTAGCTATAAAAGAAAATTGATACTTATACTTTTATGTATTTTCCTCTGTGCTCTCCAAAAAAATACTGAATAAGTATTACAGTGTTCCTACATTGTGAACAGAACAGTAACATAAATATAGTTGTAGGTCTCACTTCGCTCTATAGGTACTAGGTACTTGTGTTATAGAAGCACAATATAAGGTAGGTACGTCGTAATACGAGATAGACATAGATTATAGCTTACAATATTATTATTTGTATATAAAACATATAAAAAAACCCTTTCCGACTCGTGAGGATGTTTTTAGGTAACTGAGAGTCTATTTTTGTGGTAATTTTCAGGAAAAACGAAAAAAAAAATTGCCTTGAGATTATTACCGGGTTAGTACATAGGGCGCGGGTGGCCGTCGTTTAGTGGGTCTACAAGTCATAACTACCCCTTGTTGAAAATTTGCTAATTTTCAATGGATTTGGGGTAATTTTGGTAGTAAAAATGTGAATTTTAAATACCAATACCAATATTCCTTAGCTTTTTCTTACCGAATTCAGCATTCTAAGCCGTTAAAATAAAATCTGATGTACTTTTATATTAGTATATGCGTTGGTTTTAAAAACCCAGCATTTTTATTAAAAAAAAATATATTGTTCACGGTTACAAATATTCATTTTTAGATTACAGGAAACCTATAAGAAGTCTATGATCTTAAAATAACATGGTAAATCACTAAATATTGTGTCTAAAAACTTACATTTGCAGATGAAATGTATGAGGGCACGTGTTTTTTAACTACAATATTAAGTTTGTTCTTGGGATAAATTCATCCCAACTACGGACCCCTTAACTGTGTGTGGTCCAACACGCACTTGGCCGATTATTTTAATTGAGAAATTCATTTATCATTCTATATAGGTAGGTACTTTTTGAAAAGTATGAATTATTTTACAAATAACAAAAGAAAGAAAAATAGGTTTATTGGAAAAGGGATTGTAATACCACGATTAACATAGCACTGTTTGATCTATTTAGCTAACATCATGTCATACATCATGTGTACAGAGCGAAATTCTGTCTGTGCAATTGATACTGACATGATCAAAGCGTACAAAAATAACATAGTTATGGTATAAGATAACATCCTATAGCTAATATAATTGTACTAATGTAATAAACTTCAATGTACAGAAATTGCTAAAATATGTCCGACGACTAAATTGAAAAACATTTATGTCATAGGTACTAATGTAAAAAACTGCGTAAATAAGCTGCTCAATTTTTTTTGTCGAACTTATGAAGCAATGGACTGGCAATCTTTTTCAATTGGTTTCAATTTAAAGTTGATCGTGCATTACGTAATTAGGATTCTTTCAACTTTCAAAGAAAGTCAACAGTCAGGCTCTTTTGGCTTACCATGGACTAGTTGCCTCTGTTTAACGGTATGGATATGGTGTTATTTTTTGGGGCAGTCTATTGTGAAGGAACTTGTATTAAAATTTATAATGCAAAAGCTATGCATAAGGTCAATGTGCGGTCTTAAGACAACAGATAGCTGTCTTTGTTTTTTATATTATATGTATATTGAAAACGGCTTTATTACCCGACTGCCCCAGAAGGAGGGTAATGTTTTTCGAGAGTATGTAATGTAGGTATGTATGTCTATTTCTTTGGCACGCTCTGTAGCCTAAACGGCTTGATGGATTTTAATATGAGGTGTCGTTAGATTCGCCTTAATTGTGGGAGTGTCATACGCTATAAAAAGCAAAAGGCTAACTAATAACCGGAAATATGGTGTAAGTTTTGTTTATCCGCCTGCAATACCAAAATTCTACAGATTATAATGCTTGTTTTTCTCTTTTCAGTTATGTGTTTTTGCAGTCGAGTTTTTTGTTTTTTTAAATAATTTTCTTTTGTAAAAAATAATAGACAACTCTTTAAAAAAATGTCGTTAGTCAGAAATAATCCAATACGGACTCAATACGTAAATCAATTCTTTTTTCTTCACAGGTGGTCCCATATAAATTTTATTAACTTTGCTTGGGTAGTTTTTGAGTTAGCTGCAATAATAGGTGTATCTATTTTTCCCACTTAGTCTATATGGATGAGGTTATAATAAGTTCCTAGTTATTATAAAATAAGTTCCTGTCACTGTTTGTATATAGCAGGTAGTGATATTCGAATTTATGTGGGGAAGGTTAAAAATGTAACACAAGACAACAAGTGAAAAATATTTTTTAGAAAAAACAAATACAACATTTTTTAACCTTCCAGCGGTCGCGCGCGGTCTCTGAGACCGCAGCGAACTTATTTTAGTAATTATGCACAAACTATGAACAATAGGAGGTTGTGCTTCGGTGATATCCTCGGGGGGGTGAGTTACTGCTCCTCAGTAGCCTGTGACATTGGTCGTAAAAGCAGCTGTTACTTTATTTGTGTTTGCGGTCCCAGATTCCGCGCGCGACCGGTTGTGTACTAGAAAATTCCTTGGAATTTAATTGAAACTGGGGTAAGTATTTCAAGTTTTTCTATCTTTTTAGTTTTTTACTTAAATTATGTCATATGTAATTATGTTATTTATGTGTTGCACTGTTTTTTGTGGACAATAAGTTACGAAAACTTCAAACGGCGAGTATCTCGTATACTAGAGCACGCGGAAACAGATGATGAATACTGTGATGGTGTGTCAGGCGAAGAAGACAAACCAATTCAATACTCGACAGCACAGGAAGAGTGTATTCAATTGGACAGTGAATTTAGTGGCAGCGACAATGATAATGTGCCTTTGTCATCATATTTTGACAGACGCATCATAAAGAAAACAAAAATATATATATGTTATTTTAGAATTCCTATAACATGATGGGATTGATGATAAGATTGATTGATGTCGATGATAACTATAGTAAGTCTATCAATGATTAAAACTAGAACAGATAAATTCATTTTGTTTTGTTATTTTGTTGATTTATAACGTTTTTTTGTGTCGTGTGTGTAAAAATTTGCGTTTTCACAGACTATTTAACTATTAAGTACAATTTTTTTTAAATATCAATAAATAATGTATTTTATATATTATACATACAGATAAAAGACTTCTTTTTATTATGTGCTATACAATATCAGGAAATATTCATTCGTCTTTTCAAACTAGACACCTAAAGTTGCGGAATCACAGACCGCGCGCGACTGCTTATGTTCGGCGCAAGGGTGCGACCACTGGAAGGTTAAACATGAAGAAAGAAACATGATACTGACATAAAAACTGTAATTTACCCGAGCAACCATAGATAAGATAAACCTAGATGCGAGCTACCTAGTAGATATAGGTACATGTAAACCTAATAAGAACCTTTGTTTACCTAGGTATGTACCTACACCCACTTTAATAATGGCTTTTGGTAGAGGCTCGTAAAAAAGGGGAAACAGAATCCTTGCGTGTGACGTGATTTAATTTATCACCCCTGCGTATCTCCCAAATCATTTAGGCTTGTATTGGTACATGTATTTTTGCTAGAAGGGAAGTTTTACACAAGTTTTCAGTCTGAGTCTCTGTTCAGACTTATTATCATAGTGATGGATGACTTTCAGGATAGAATATAAAAGATTTATGTTTGAGGAAGGTGAGAGAAGTACCAATGTCACTTGGCCTCCTTTTTTTGTTTTTTTTTTGTTGTTGGGAAATCATCAAATAATTTCTCCCACTCTGGGCGGAGCGGAAGGGCGTGTCAGACTCTTACTGACACGCCCGTGTTCCTTCGTAACCCTTTAGGACTTTCCCGCAACCCCGCCACTTGGCTTCCTTATCGTGTAATCGTGGGAATCACAGAAAATAAAAGAAAAATATTACTTACACCTTATACCAAATTCCATTTTGGTTTAGTTTCCATAAGTTATACGTGTACTGCACCATATGGTAGTCAAATAATTTCTGTAGTTACTACAATATTTTCCAGATAACGACAGCCCTTGTAGAAGACTTGTTTGTAAGAAACTACGTACCTATCAGAAAATGTTAATATACCGTAAGTTTAACTATTTCTAAGAAATAAGAATTTCTAAGAATGTTTGTTAGGTATATTGGATTTAGTCAAATCGAATTAGTTTCAAAGCAAATGACGCTATTTTGGGGAAGTTTTCGGGTATTAAAAGTAGCCGTGAGTCGTGTTTATTAGAAACTACAAGTTTCGTATTATCGATACTTACTACCTTTTTGTTTCAATATAAATCAATCAAAACGATTCATAATAAATTCAATTTAGTTTTCAAACGAATTGAAAGCAAGCAATTAAACTAACTTACGTGATAAACGTCCTAATCAATACGGTGAGAAGTAGTACTCTTCTGCTAATAACTGGTTAATTATAGACACAACAACATGTCTATTGTGTCTCGTGTAAATTATATCTTTTTTTTCTGACTAGGTTACACAAATTGCTATAGAAGCTCGTTTTATAAAAAAAGTACATGTACATTATAGTAAACTTATAGTAATAGAACATATAGACCTGTAGACCGAATTTCCACTATGGCGGTCAATCTCAGCGGAGACTAGCCATCAACGCGGGAGATATTATAGTGCCCAAGTGTGTGCGCAGACACAGGGGCACTCTCTCTTCCCTAACTCTCATAATCCGATGGGACGGCAATCCGACACGACTCGGGAGAGATCATGCAAAGGACGGGCAGGACCAACTTAACATACTTTCCGAGGCACGGGGGTATCACACCGCCAACTTCCAAACTCCGGGCTGTTACTGAGAGATCCTAATAGAAAAATCTAATAACATTTTGCACAAACTGGGAATCGAACCTCACGCCAACCAACCAGACCAACGGGGCAGCATGGCGCGGGAACTTATAGTACCTACCCACGTAGTTGTATGCTAATTATGAGAAGGATTAAAATATGTGGAAAATATTATACTAGCGCATGCAAGAAACATTTCCGTAATAGTAGCAAAGTTTAAAACCTGACTTTTAAATCTCTAGCGTCTTAGGGAAATTTACGTTCTTGCATTAATAAGCAGAGCGCCGTCGGAACAACTATCAACGTGGAAAGGCTTGCGGCTATGCACGTCTTCAGTGTATCCACTCCAGTGTTACCCACAGAACATAACATCACACCTTGTTTCCCCGAAAGGTTGGGTAGAGGTACACCTGTTGCAGGTACACTCACATTTTTCGCATGTTATGTTTAAGTCCCCTGTGTGTGTGTTGTGTTATGGCGCAATGTGGGTGTACTATATGTAGACCTCTGTCTAACCCTTTGGGGATTACAGGTATGAGGTTATTATTATTTTCCTTTATTTAGTTTTTAACATATAAATTACATTTTTAAATATTAAAATAAAAATTATAAAAATATTTAAAAATATAAAAAGTAGCCCACCGGTATAGGGAACAGGGTCCAAGCTACCGGCGGTCAGGGCTCCAGAGAGAGGAACCTCCTGACAATGCGAGCCGTGTCCAGGAGTACCGCTTATTATATTCTTTATTATCAGATAACAAGATCCAGCGTGTTAGTAAACAATAATTAACTTATTACTATAGTGTTAGTAGTTCAAATAAATTTGAGAAGAATACAGATTAGAGAGTATTGTGAAAAGGACATCCCCAAGTTAACGTTTAGTGATTATCCTTCTCACAAAACTTTTAATAATCGGAGAGTCAATAGTCTCCGCCATAGTTTTTAGTATGCTGTTGCCACTCGCCCGTAACCTTGATAACAGCGACGCGGTTTTCTTGCGAATGACGGCGTGGAAGCCGTCAGTTCGGTTTTGTGCAAACATGGTAGACGCGCTGCACCACCGTGGTAGTCCCAACAGCATCCTAAAAAGGTTATTATATTGTACGCGTAGGTCATCCAGCGTTCTTTTGGTATAGTTGACCCAAAGATTCCCCGTGTAAAAGCACTGTCCCCTGTCCTTATGTTATGTCCTTGTCCCCTGTAATAGGGGGCGAGACTATTGCCATCAACCGGGCACAAATCCAGACTCCGGATTGCTGTTGAGAAATATAGTGTAATGTACCTATTGGTAAAAAACAAAGCAGGTAGGTATAGGTCGCCGTATAGTTTGCTTTGTTTTCGCAGCGTTAAGTCAACTGTTTCATTAACACTGCTCTGTATTTATTTAGGTTTCATCGTTAATCTCCGTGGTCCTATATACCAACTGTGGTGTAAGTTCAGTTCAAATGTACTTCTTATACTCGTATTTATCTATTCTATACATCTATACAAAGAAATAAAATTGAAGTGTCTGTTTGTAATTTCAAAATAACAGCTTTTTACTAAATGCATATGAAAGTACGACCCATGCAACAAAAACACAATTAAGTATTTTTTTGTTTGTATGTCTGTATGTTTGTTCCGGCTAATCTCCGAAACGGCTCTTCGACGGGAGTTTCACTGGCAGCTATGTAAATAAAGTTGATGTAAAGACATCATCGCGGACAAAGTCGCGGGTAGCAGCTAGTATAATATAAAATCGAGATATGTCGAAAGGAAGTAATTCTGTTTAGGGCCGGAACTCGATAGACATGAGCACAATAATGCTCATCTGCGGGTTCAGGGCTGCTCAATCTAAGTTAATTGTTTATATAGCGAGTCTCGACAGATTATGCCCACATGTCTGTATAGATAAGGGTGAAATACGGATTAATTAAACTTTAGCCTCTCTCTGCCTTTATTGTACACACAGAGACGTCAAATTGTTAATTACGACACGAGTACGTAAATAACAAACTAATTCTCGCTCTCATTACAACTTTTATTAGAGTGTTCTTGTTTTTTAGGCGGGTTTTGGACGCTTTGGAAAGTGTGTTGTGTTCACGAAGTGTTAAGTCATTACTGTATGTCGTCCTTCCAACTTAACAAGTAATTTAGAGCAAGGGAGTTACCGTTTCTTAGTTTCATTATTAGCTATTCAATCGATCTTCTTGATTTTTTTGTATAGGTAGGTATGCAGTGCCCGTCGTTGTGTAGAATATGTGAAAATAAAAATGGCCATTGAGGATTAGGAAAAAAAATTGTTACCATGATGAGGCTATAAGCAAAATGAAGTACTTACCTACATTGTTAATGAACTAATCATTGGATAGTAGGTACATTAATAATAATTTTTTTAAACAGTGGAAACGATAGATTATTGTGTTCAAAAATACATCTTTTGCCTATCCGAATGCAGGCTATTAATGATATCTTATTTCTGAACGCATTCTTTTACGTTCTCCTAGAGATGTCCATATTTAGTCTAAAGTCTTAGGATTTTATTTCTAAATCAAAATTAATTCGCAGGCAACCGAATTAATTCATTTAACTTAACTTTGGCTTTAAAAACCAGTACTGACTTACTCGTATCTACGAGTAAGTCAGTAGGTACTGGTTTTTGAGTCAGTATTGATTGATCTATATCAATCAATATTTTTGACAAGTAAAAGTAAACAAAGCAATTTTTTTTTATTTGTGTTTATCCGTACTCTACATAATTCAGGGCTTACGAGTATTTCACGATGTCCGAATATGGCTATTCGAACATCGAGAAATAAGCCCTACTTACCGAATAAATTCAAAACTGGAACAGAATTTGTATGAAATTATCTGCCAAGTAAGTAAATAGGAACTTAAAATCGTAGGTGGTGAAACAGGCCCTTATAGAGAAAAATATCTTAATTTTGAATGTCACCGATTAAAAATATACTACAATATACTACTGTTTGACGGTGTACGTTCAAAACTAAAAATTGTATTAATCTAGCCCTATATACATAGAAGCGAAATTGGGAAAAAAATATTGGTTTAGAAGTTATGAGCGTCGAAACTTCCATATTTCAACACTAATTTTAACTCGTCTTTGGGCGTAAATAAATAACGTGTGTAGTAAAAAATGGCAAAAAAGAAACTGTACAGAGATAGATAATTTATTCAATAGTTCAAATAATTTTATTTTGAGTAAATACATTCAGTAGTTTTTACATAATATCTATACGCCCAAAGGTCTGTTCATGAAATTTTACGCGCTCGTCTACGTTATAAATCATCGTCAATTTCACTAAATCCCATCCCACCAGCTAAATAAATGCTAAGTAAATAAAACTAAATAAATAAATGATAACACTAATTAGCATGCATATTAGTAACGCCCACCCACAAGTTCGAGCTGTCGACTAGTGTACCCTTAATACTCCACTACTTCAAAAAATATATTGAATGCCGTACTAAGTTAACTACTAAGTTAGTTACTAAGTTAATAATTAATAAATAGGCAAATGAACCGACATAATGTATCATCAAGTAATGTTTTGTAAGATAGCTATTGCTCAAGCATGGCCATTGTTCTTTTCAGTTTTATTTTTCATAGTATAGATCAGTGATTCCCAAAGTGGTCCAGGTGGACCCCCAGGAGTCCACGGGAGACGCGACGGGGGTCTACGTTGGCGTGAAAATAAAATGGGGGTTCACAAGTTGTAACTGGGGGTCCACGAAAATTTATCTGGTTTCGATAGTAAATAACAAAAATTTTGGCTTGGCTTTACCTATTAATGTAGGAAGATTATTACTTATTACTTACACAAAAAAATTAAGGGAGCATAAAAAAATTCCATTCGGTGATTTTTGACAGGCTGTATTTCGGTGACAAACGGTCGTATTGAAACTTTAAAAAAAGCGTTTTGAAGCTTTAAGATTCTAATTTTCAGATTGGTGGCATTAATTAAATATGTAAAGTAGAGAGAAAATACACTAAAATAAGTCAATCAAGAATGGTAATAAACTAACAACCGTTAAATGGTTCTTCCTGTTTAAATTTGTATAATTAAATAATGAGTAATTAATGAAAAAATAATATTGCATAAAATCCAGAACCTACCTATTGGGACAAGACACTGGCCCCTGTAACACAGGTATTTTTACCTAGCGCAGGAGTCAGGGCTTCACTTTGTTTGTACACATTTTTTATGCCGATAAAAGAATTTATTATGAATTTATTAGTAGGTACTGTGAGGGGTGCGTGTTCGTGTGGGGCGTCGAGACGCTCTTAGTGTGGGACAGATATATTCTCCGTAGCTGAATGTATAGTGCGGGTTCTCTTCAATGATACAGTGATACGTTATATTTATAATATGTATTTAATTAGTTATTTTAGGTCAAAATATATTACAACATGAATACGCGCCTACGAAGTGACAGCTAGCCTTCTGCTATTTTTTATATAAAACAATTATTACGAACCTATTCTAAATTCGAAAGTGACTCATCAGATAGTTCGAACTGATATATTCATAACAGCCAGTACAACATAAGGTTGATAATACCATAAAACCTTACATGAGCTACGCCCACCTCGAATAAAAGCACAGGAAAATTGCTTTTATTCAGAACATTCGAACAATCTGACTTTCCCTACCTATACCTATACGAAAAACTACCTAACAGTGGGAAATCATTTACACGGCTGAGGTCTTTCTCTTACAAGAGATGGCTTAGTTCATGACAAGCGAGTCACGAAGGCCTGACACTACGCTAAGTGTCAGCCAAATTAAACTATAGCATGTGCTAATGTGCACTTCAAAAATTCAACGCTGTCATGCCTAAACCATACCGCAGCAAAACCACTGTAAAAGGTACGGCAAGCCTCGGGAAACAAACAAACTGATGTGATAATTCACATCGACCCAGAGGGGGTTTAGAAGAGATAAGAAAGAAACTTAACATCTAAAACCTTAACCCCATCGGACAATATTGAGCCAGAGGGAATTCAGGATCAAGAAGTAAGTGTCCAACCAAAATAACTATCTCATGGCCACACTCCAGATGAATAATTCTCGAAAATTCATCACACCGCAATAATATCAAAATCCCAAATCTATTCATTAGTTCATGTTGACTGAACTGTCGATCCTCAATCATCGGCAGAAACCAAATGTGTCAAATCGACACACTTCGCGAGGCTATGCCCCTTTAGCGAAGTTGGTATCAGCCTAGATCAAGCATCATCCCCTAGTATAAAACTCAATCCCCATTAAATGTCAGTCTCTCCTGACTAAACTGTGGGTCCTCAGTCATGAGTTAACCAATTGTGTTTATCAAACACATTTTGCAAGGGCTATGCCCCTTTTAGCAAAATAGATGTTAACCCAGACGGAGCGCCATCCCCCCCCAGGAGGGACCACAGTATTTCAAAACTATTTACTTCCCTCTTGAATCACAACGATAAATTCTGGAGTGCGTTCATGCTAAGCTAAAACAAGAATATAATTTGAAGACGATGAGGTTGACACGTTCCCTCAGGCTCCTTGGCGACATGAGGAGTGACACCTCACTCGCTCCCGGCCGCGTCCGATGTTTATTCCCCGCATATGTAACGAAAACACACATAACAATGCATTAGTATAATATAAATAATTATTAAAATAATGTGCAAAATTATTATGATGTTAACATCTAACGATATTAGCTTATTTACAATATGTACAACATTAAGAAAAAAAAAAATCATATTCTAGTGTGAAAGGGTTTTAATCTATTAATGTGAACGATATCCCTAAATGTTCTGTTATTAAATTTTTTAATGACATAATTTACGTCTGATAAGCGTCTAATTATTTGATATGGTCCCTTATATAGCCTGCATAGTTTAATGCTTTTATCAGATACTCGCCTAGGCGTGTAAACCATAACTAATTGATTTGGAGTAAAACTCCTCACTTTCGCCTTTCTATCGTATATGACTTTTTGCTTCAATTGTGCCCTTTTTATATTATTTATAGCACAGTTAATTAAGGCATTGTGATGACTTTGTCGCTCTTCAAAATTGATTGTGTGATCCCGATCATCATTGTTAACAATCATATCAGTGCGGAATAAAGGTTCCCTTGCATACATCAACATGAAGGGTGAAATTCTAGTGCTTGATTGTTTACTGGAATTGTATGCATGACACACTAAGGGTATATAACTACACCAATTCCGTTGGTCAGCAGAGACATACATAGAGAGCATTTGTGTTAACGTCCTATTGAATCTTTCGACTAGCCCATTTGAAGCAGGATGGAATGCTGTGGTAAAGCGTGATTTGGATCCGAAATAATTTACAGTTTCTTTAACTAAATGTGATGTAAAAACTGACCCCCTGTCTGAGACAACTTCTTTAACACCACCTAATCGACAGAAAACATCTTCAATCAGGAACTGGCTGATTCTTTCTGCTGTTGCCCTGGGCACTGCTTTACAGATTGCGTATCTCGTAGCATATTCAACACATACAATCACGTACTTATTACCATTCAAAGACTTTCTGAACGGACCTAACAGATCAATTCCTACCTTTTCCATTAGATGGGTAACTATCACTGGTTGTAACTGAGCCACCTGTTTGGATTTCTTCCGCTCCTGGCACAACGTACAGCTTTTTACGTACCGATCTATTTCATTCTCGGCATCTTTAATGAAATATCCTGCTCTAAATTTCGCCAACGTCTTGGCTAGTCCTAGGTGTCCGCCGGACCAAGGGTCGTCATGTAATTCTTGCAAGAGGTCGTGTAGCAAGCGTTTTGGAACTACTACTAACTCCCGAATACTATTCAATCTCCTAGCTTTTTTACATAAAATACCATTTATAATGCTAAATCCCCTGTAGATATTCGTATTTTCAGATGCGATTCTATCTAACTGCTGCCTACAAAACTCATCTCCTAATTGTTCATCTCTCATCTTTACAACTTCTATCTTATACACTTGCATACCATCTTCTTGACATGACATTGGCTTTTGCTCCACCTCCTCTAAGTATAAGGGGTTCCTGCTTAAAAAATCGGCTATAACATTATCTCTTCCTGCGCAATGAATGATGTCAAATTCGTACGTCTGGATGCATAACGACCACCTAGCCAACCTTCCATTCATATCTTTCCTATCTCTCAACCAACATAATGCTTTGTGATCTGTAACAACTTGAAATTTCAAACCCCATAGGAAATGTTTGAAATAATTTAACGCCCAAACTAAGGCTAGGCATTCTTTTTCAGTTGTTGAATATTTCTTTTCGCCATCGCTCAGTTTCCTAGATGCATAAGATATTGGGTACATGATGTCTGTACCCTGCATAAGACAAGCACCGAGGGCTTCTCCGCTAGCATCGACATAGAGGCGGGTCAGCATATGTTTATCACTTGAATAAAAATGCAAAATGGGTGGGTTGTTCATATGATCGATTATCATGTCAAACGCTTCCTGATGTCTCTGAGACCAACAAAATTTTGTACCCTTTTTTAATAGTTTTGTTAGGGGTAATACTACCTCGGCAAAGTTGTTGATGAATTTGCGATAATAAGAAAACAAACCCAAAACAGATTTTACTTGTTTCGTATTAGTGGGGGGTTTCAATGACTTTAATGATTGTAATTTTTTTTTATCAGGTTTGACGCCATCTCCCGAGATTTCGTGACCCAGAACAGATATCTTAAAGTAACCAAAACTGCATTTGCTCGGTTTTAGAGTGAGGTTTGCCTTCTTAAGTCGCGACATCACTTCTTCTAAGGCTTCTTGGAATTCAGAGAAATTCTTACCCCAAACCAGTATATTGTCCACATAGCAAATGGCGTTTCTATATTTGATGCCTGCTAGGACTTTATCCATGGTTCTTTGGAAAACAGCTTGACTAGTTTTAAGACCAAAAGGAAGAACATTAAATTCGTATAAGCCTGCCGGAGTGGCGAAGGCTGTTTTGTGTTTATCTTTCTCGCATAATCGATATTGCCAGTAACCTGAGTTTAAATCTAAGTCCGCGAAGTATTGCGCCCCAGATAAATAAATCATAATGTCTTCGATAATCGGTAATGGATAACTGTCTGTAATGACCTTTTTATTTAATTTTCGGTAGTCTACGCAAAATCGCCAAGTTTGATCTGGTTTTTGCACTAATACTACCGGAGACGCATAAGCGCTTTTAGATTCGCGAATAACTCCGTTAGTTAACATTTCTTCCACTTGGGAATTAATAATGTCAAGCTGTTTTGGTGACACCCTGTAAGGTGGTCGATGAACTGGAACATCATCTAATGTTTTAATCTCTACTTCAGTTAGATTACAGCTACCTAAATCTGAGCTGGAAAATGCAAAATTTGTTCTATATGAACAAAGAAGTTCCTTAAGTGTCGATTTTTCAGATTTTATCAGATTCGGATTTATATTGATATCCTCCATTGGATCTGTATTTTTTGTTAGTGATGAGACTAGCAATTCATCATTTTGTTGTATAAGTTTTGAAAAATGTAAGTAATCGATTTTCGAAATTGTTTGCGAACTTCTTTCTTCTTTAAATGTGTGGCCACTTATGACAGTATTGTTTTTTAATATTTCGTCATGGTGGTTTTGACATACCAGGGTATTTGACAACGTCGTAATATTTTGATCAGAAAATTTGCAGAAATTTGCACGAAAATGACCTTTTAATATTAAACAATTGTTATGAAAATCGATGACTGCACCGTATTTATGAAAGAAGTCCTGGCCGAGGACCAGTTTCTGGTTAATGTTCTTAATGACCATGAAACTGTTAGTAAAAACGCATGAGTCCACTATTAAGTTAATCTTCGTTTCTCCAAGGACTTTGAGGCACGTACCCGAAATTGTCTTCACAAAGTATGTCGTGTTGTCACTGGTATAATTGAGGTTCAGCTCCTCCATAAGATGCTCTGATATACACGAAATTGATGCTCCGGTGTCTATCAGCGCAATATGAGTCTGTTTAGTTATAATTACATTAATAAAAGGATTTTGGTTACTTTGTTTGTTATTTTCTGTTGGGAGTTGAATGTTTGTGGACACAGCCTGCACCTCCCTGTCATCGTTTAACGTCTGTGTCCTTGGTAGTTTGGGTTGCTGGGAGTTCGTGGTTCTCTTGAGCTGGGAATAGAGGGAGAAGTATAGTTCCTGTTTGTGTATTGATATCTTGGTCGGAAGTTATACCTTGGGGTATGGAATGTCTCTGCATCTCTACGGTCCCCTGAGGAGTGTGGGGTGGTCGTAGGTGACGGCCCGGGGGTTGGCGGTCTCGCGGTCATTGGGGATCTTTGGTTATCCACGGATAGAGGGTGTTCCATCCTTACTTTATTTGGGATACCTTTAGGAGGTTGTAGGGGTAGATTTACTACTTCATGATGATTTTCCTCAAATATTTCTTTAATTTGTTCGAGGGTGGCTCTAAGTTCAGCTATTGAAGCGTAAATTTTTGTGCCCAGTTTAACTTTATAAGCAGACGTGACCCCTTTTAAGAATATTTTAATAAAAATTTTCTCCTCTTTGATATTTGCTTTAAGAGCAAAGTCTGACAATGTATAAAAGAATGCGATTATGTCTTCGTTGGCCTCTTGGCGAGCATTATAAAATTTTTCAACATAATCTATGCTGGTTGGAAATTCGGCTTTTAATAAATCACAGATTTTCTTAAAATTTAAATCCTCTTTGTATATAAATTTGAAATATGCAAGAGCGGGACCTTGTAAGTAGGCTCCTAATATGAGCGCTAAGTTAGTTTCTGGCCAATTATTTATAGCCGCAACGATACGGAATTGTACGAGAAAATCTTCGAAGCAATATGCACCAGTGCCTGAGAATTGTACAACTTGTGACATGGTGCAATTCTTTCGACAACCACTTAGCTTTAGTTCCTGTGCAGATCCAGTCTCCAGTTGATGGTTATTGTGTGTCGAGGTGTTGAATTTATGTTTTTTTTTTCTAAATTATATTTTTTCTAGTGCAGTATTAACTGGCTCTGCATACGCCTTATTTTAAAGCCCGGTTTTAGGCGCCATCCACCATATGTGAGGGGTGCGTGTTCGTGTGGGGCGTCGAGACGCTCTTAGTGTGGGACAGATATATTCTCCGTAGCTGAATGTATAGTGCGGGTTCTCTTCAATGATACAGTGATACGTTATATTTATAATATGTATTTAATTAGTTATTTTAGGTCAAAATATATTACAACATGAATACGCGCCTACGAAGTGACAGCTAGCCTTCTGCTATTTTTTATATAAAACAATTATTACGAACCTATTCTAAATTCGAAAGTGACTCATCAGATAGTTCGAACTGATATATTCATAACAGCCAGTACAACATAAGGTTGATAATACCATAAAACCTTACAGTACCTACCCACGTACTGCGTACTTTGTGAAACTGTTTAGTACCTACAGGCTACATAGTGATTAGAAACCGCTACACAAATTCATTATATTTGCCGTTTATACATAGAAATACCAAGTAGTTTTCGCAGTAATTAATTAAGGTACCTACGAAATACTCATATTAGAGAGAATTCAATTATTAGTAATTTAGCCTCCAGCATATTGTTATGAGGAGAGAATCTTCATCATATTATATTTTTATCTAAACTAATATAATAAAGAGAAAATATTAGATTTTTTGTATGTTTGTTTGTTACGCTTTCATGCTAAAACGGCTGAACGGATTTGGATTAAATTTGACATATGGATAGACAATGTCAGGGTTAGGATATACTTTGTATCCCGATACTCCCTCGGCATCGAGGCTTATGCCGGCGAAACCGCGGGGAAAAGTTAGTCTTACATAAGTGATATTCTCGTCGCATTTTATTTTGTGTCTCGTTATAAAAATTTATTCGCTCCATCGTAATTTATCAATAAATTGCTTAAAACTAAATAAAATAAAAAATCGAATGCAATTATTGAAGTCTCACAATAAAAAAGAAATTCCTCCCGGTAACAGAGAAAAAGTTAATTAATGAATCAATTACAGTTTTAATTGATAAGAATCAATTACAGTTTTATTAATTGATTAATTAAAAAAAGAAAAGAAATAAAATATGTTTATTTGCGCTAAAACTGACGCAAAGAAAGAAAAAAAAAAAACACGAAAATAACAATAATTAGGTAAGTAAGTAGTTACCTACTGTACTATTAAAAGTGTTTTTTACCAGCGAACATTCATATCAGGGGCTTAGATATTTATGAGTACCAAACAGATATGAATTCATGGGCGAAGCTAATAATGTAGCTCCTAACGCCTCGGTCATAAATATGCCCTGATGCTTATTAAACAACATCAATTTCCTAAGGGGATTATTCCATTACACTTTTTTGTTCATTTGTATAAAGTAGATTCCTTAATTCCACAGATGTGTATAAAAAAGTAAAAGAATGTTTATTAAAACACGCTCAAAGTGACTTCATAACTAGTGTTTCGTTATGCGCATCGTCGCGCGGCTGCACGTCGAAATAAAAGCCAGTTGTACGCTCTTATGGTGGAAACGACCCTTCCCATATTCAGAATGTGAAGGTTCTCAAGGGTACCCATGAGTTTTATGGAGCTTTACATAGCATTAGTCTTATATTCGTCGAATATTTTATGATAATTTCTTGGCATTCATATTGAATAACATTTACTTAAGCACTTAAGATAAATGTGTTTTAGTTATATTTTTGATGACCATTTCAGACATAGGTAGGTACTTAAATTATTTTCATTCAAATTGAAAATACCTTTTTAAAACACTAGCTTATTTTCCTTTAGGGATTAGGCTGCGTAGGTAGTGTAGCCTCTAAGATAACATCGATTCAATCATTAATTCCGAGAGCGTCTCGTCGTTGTCAATAAATGTGTGTTTTCAAACTACAGACTGACGAACTGTAAACTTGATTAATCTAATCAGTGCTTTAAGAGCGCTGTTTATGTGGTATCGGCGTAAACTCTCTGCATTTTATAGCTTTTAGATTGAGAAAACGCTTCACTTTATTCACTTTATCTAAAGCGTGGATCCCTACCTACTTACTAATGCCTATCGAGCCGTGTTTGCTAACAGGCACACGACACGAGGAACATGCCTTGTTTTTGCTCTTTTTAAATCTTTTATTATAGCTTTCTTGCTTTGATCCTTAACGAATTGCGTATAAGCCTGTTTAGAGTCTTAAGAATCTAATAGGTACATGTACAATTCAATGTGACATATTTCCTTTATTACATTCCCTTTAATTGACTTGTTTCTATTTGGAAATAAATCCGAGAAACTAAAACTAGAAACGTACGAATTTGCAAGACGTAATCCGTCGCTAACAAACGGTGTTTCGCTCTGCGTCATTAGGCGCCACCTAAGCCCAAGTGATTGTCCACTATATTGATGGTAATAGTGACTATTTTTTACGCCAACGCACGTCCGAATAACCAGTCCGGTCCAAACTTTCCTGTTGAGAAGACAAAGTGCTATATTTATTTATTTGGAACTATCATTCTGTTATATGACCTACATACTTAACGAGGGACATTTCTTTGATGGAGAGATCACAGGACTTTCGACTACTCGTGAGAGTGGCGAAATGAAATGACTGGAAGTGACCTAAGTGATGTTACACCGTAGTATTAATTTTTTCGTTTATTAGCGATACTTAAATTACAGTTAAGGGTACCTAGCTCTTTTAGGGATATTTCGTGAATACCATATTTTGACTCGGTTAGCAAGAAAAACAGACGTTGTAAGTTAATTAATTAAGTACTTTGTTAAGGTTGTGGATATAACAACCGCAGAAGGTACTATAATTTGGAGGTACTTGACTTGTAAATACTTGTTTAAAAGGCGAACCAACGAAACTTTAGATGGGTTTGTTTCAGTACAAGATTTTATAAAATTATTACATTATAAATGTGGTCCTTGCCTTACGTTCTGGGAATTATATACAATTCAAACCTTGGAACGTTTGTTTTCAAACTAGAGTAATTTTAAATCACTTTTGTTACTCTTAATTGGCAACCTAAAATGTCAGTAACATAAATTAATTAGCTCTTTTCAAGTTATGGAGCTAAGTTTAGTTGCTGGCTATGAAACAGCTAAATTGAATTTGGTGTTTTCATCTTTTTTTTAATTCAAACATATGCTGTTACGCTGTTTAATTGAAAATTGCCGATCGGGAACTTTTCGTAACGAACAGGACGTGAATTGTGTCCAGCTATAGTAAAGTTAGTTGTTAAACAGCGACACACCTTTTCCTGTAGCTTTTTGCGTACGCAGACGTGCCGTCCCCGGAGTGCCTTTGAATAGTAATTCCGATAAGGTTGAACGTGTCACAAAAGAGGAATATTTTTCGACACGCGTTGTGCCCTTCCTCAGGCGATATTATAAGGTCGCTGATCTTAAAGGTAATGAAAACTCACGCATGATCATATTTTATATGAAAATCTAGGTATTAACATTTCAAAAGGTGCATGCACGTTAAAGGTAGATTAGAGTGCGGGGTGTGGGTACCAGTGTCAGATGTACCGTGTACGGTACGTTGCACGGCAATACAATTAGCTCGTAACTACCAAGTTACACGTACACGGCTTAATGACGTGACACTTAATTGTCAGGATTCAGTAAAGTGAGCTGAGGACTTGTGGAGCACCCCTCGGCATCAGCTAAGAGCACGCACTAAACTAGTTTAGTCACTCGGGATTACTCAATAAACAAACTTTGTCTGTAAGCCGTAGTTATCCTGGAGAACTTTGAGTGTTCGGGTGATAGTCCACTATTAAGTACCTAATATTGATGTCGTGGCCAGAGCTTAAAATTGATCATTTCATGAAATGAACATCGACCACTGATCACATCACATGTGGCCGGGCCAGATCATTGAAAACTCAACGTTTAACGATATGAACAGTTAAACGCACGACTACTTCATGATGTGGCCAATAATTAGTGATCATATAGTAAAATAGTTACATTATCCACCGGTAGAGGCATTGATATCGCTTTGTTTTTGTTGTCCATCATGGCGGCGGCATACAGCAAATCAAACAAAGTAGGGTGACCACGCGAAAAAAGTCGATGGAATTTTATTGGGTATCCAAATATGATATTATGAAAAGCGATCAACTTGGAAGTAACGCTCTGCGGCCGGTGCCGCGACGTGAATTGCAACATAGCACTTAAAATTGTTAAAAAAAAAAAAATTCGCCGCTTATGTGGCACCCCGACCAAATGGGTTAGGTTAGGTTAGAACTGTGACCAAACGCGCGCGAGCCGAGCGAGCGGTACTTTAAAGTTGGTCGCAGTTACTCGGCTATTTTTCATACACGTTACACCATGGATACCCTACATTAAGGATATGGCCAAACGTCGACTGAAATATCATTTAAACGTTGATGTTTAAACGATATGGCCAATGTTAGTTGGCCATTTCATGAAATGGTCAATTCTAAGATCTGGCCACGACATTGACATTGTTTCATGATTTTTTTATGTTTAAAATATTTTTATGTTTTTTTAATTTTTCTAGATTCGAGGTAATTTTGATTATTAATAAAAATACATGCTTTCACAGTAATCTCAAATATGCATTTTGATTCGGTGAATACGCAGGTTATGGAAGAGAATGTTTAACAAATAAATAATTGATTTCTATTTTGGAATGAAATACGTAATACGTAGCCTATGCAACTAACATAAGTTTAAATTTAAAAAAATACCAAGCAAGTAGGTACTTATATTTTATAACTTGTTTATCTCTTCTTAAGTAGTTGAAGTACAGTAATTTTACATTATAACCGTCAGTTTATTGTTAGTTAAGAAGATATTAATGGCTACTAGCTTGGTAAGTCCGCCTGAAGTATCCGGATTATACGGTTTGTTCAGCGAGTGAGAACTTCATACATATTTATGTGCATATTGTAAGCACAATGTTCGCTGTATATGGCTTAAATAATTCTATATTATGTTACATCTAATACATAACTATTTGATCATAAGAAAGTATTTACAGTATCCAATAGAATTCAGGCCAATTTAATAATAGCAGTTCTAGGAACGAAAACTTTAGCGATCAAAAATTATAATGAAATTTTTATTTTAACTTGGGCATCAAATGGGCTTTTTATTAAATTTTTCAATACGCGTCCATAGTTATTGAATATCTGTACCTACCTTTTGCTCCATGGAGTTTATATTAACGTTCACCATTTATTGAGATAACATAATTCAACCACTCTAAACTTTAAACAAGCAGTTTGCAAGCCGCGTTATTATTAGCTCATAAAAGTGCTTTTCAAAAACTGCCGGGACTCTGAGGAGTCTGAGGCACTTATACGATAGGGAAAAAATACGAGCTCCTTCAGTTGCTGCGGACAATCGGAGAAAGTGGCTCCAACCCGGAGGGCGGCGCGCTCCTTTATTTAAGATTATTCCATTACACAGCCGCTGCAGGCACGGACATAAATAACCGACATGCGGATAACACACAACCAGCCCGCCAATCTTGTGCCTAGGATATTTTTTTTTCTTCTGCACAGTCTTTGATATATTTTTTTGAGTGACAGCGGTCCGGTTTCCCAAGCTTTTCTATTACATTCCCTAAATGTATGCCGCGTTACATGTAGGTATTACCCTGAAATAAGCGTTATAATAAATGACCTTTCTATTCTTTACAGATAATGCACGCTGTTCATAGATAGTTATCCAAGAATTTGTGGCTGTCACATAGCAAAATAAGAAAAGTTAAGCCGCCGAGTATGGAAGGCGACGACGTGGCGTACTGCGTGCCGGAGGGGCAGGTTTTCCAGCGGGCCTATATCCGGATCCATGGCTACATCGCACTGCTCATCTGCCTCCTGGGCTGCGCCGCCAACTCCGTTAACATTGCCGTACTCAGTCGAAAAGAAATGATCTCGTCGACCAACTCCATCCTGACCGGACTAGCAGTCGCCGACTTGCTCGTCATGATCGACTACATTCCTCTGGCGTTACATATTTATACAGATATATGCGCAGAACTCAATCGGAATTCGTATGCGTGGGCTGTTTACGTCTACTTTCACTCCATATTCAGTCAAACCTTCCATACAATATCTATTTGGTTGACGATCACGCTTGCCGTTTGGAGGTTCATAGCAATAAAGTTCCCTCAAAAAAATAGGACGTTGTGTAACAAGAAGAACACTAATATTGCTATAGCAGTGGCATATGCCGTGTGTCCAATACTCTGTCTTCCCATATATTTTGCAATGAAAATTCAAGAAATACCTTCATCATTGAAAAATACGCATGAAAATGCCACATTGAACGATACAGATACAAACGAAGGAAACGCAACAGTGAGCTCGGAGCGAGACTACGCCATAGTGATGACCGATAACAACGAGCTGCTCACAGCTATCTTTTGGGTTTACAGTGTATTTATTAAACTCATTCCGTGTGTAGTGTTATCGATATTAAGTGTGTTACTAATTCTTAAAATGAAGTCTAGTGATCGGAGAAGACAGAAATTATTGAAAAAATCTGCAATCAGCACTAACGAGGTACGACTAGTTTTATGTTTTTATTTAAAAAAAAACTGGTTTATGTTTTAAAAAATCTGTTCGATTTTTTTTAAATCTGCCCTAACACGACGTGTGACTCCGGATTTTTTATTTGTCTGTCTGTAAGCTTATTGTTTATATCTTTTTAGTTGGCTTTGTAGCCGTAGTTGGGTTTTAGTTTTTATAACTTTTAATAAATAGATTCCCATTCAGATTAATTAAGTCCCTGATTTGAACAAATAGGTCATGCAAGTATCGATTATACGTTATACCTACTCTCTACGTTTGCATATTCTACGTGCATTTGCAGTGGAACTCGGAAATTCTTCTGTACTCCACAAAGCTCTGCATATAAAGATTTTGGCATTCGTGTAGATTTTATTTTACTATTTCTAGATTTTATATTACATGTTAATTATCTTGTTTGAGCTAAGTGAGATGTATCTTTACTTAATTGGTTTCTCAAAGCATCTAAGCTTCCAAATCTTTGAATAGAAACAATACGTGTAATAACGACGTACAAGAGAACTATGAAAAGAAAATGTTAGTTCCTTTTTCTTTGTTACGTAGCCCCAATGCTTTCAGACAGATTTGTGACAATAGAGCGGAATAAAATGAAATATAAGCTTGTTGAATACGCATTCTTTTGACCGTATAGTCCTCACATCACAGCAGTATACGACCTCTGCTGAAAAAGTGCCCCCAAATGATCGCTACATTAACCGGTTAAAAGGGAATTTATAACCACCACGTTATTTTGTGCAGGGTGAGAAAGCTCGGTTGAACGAGGATGGTCCGAAGCGAGGCGGAGGCGGCGGAGGCCGTACCGACCGCACCACTCGCATGCTGGTCGCCCTGCTAGGCCTTTTCCTAGCCACAGAACTGCCACAAGCTCTCTTCGGCCTACTCACAGCTATAGCTCCACATCTCTTTCAAATCTGTTACTATGCCTTCGGTAAGTTTTTCTTTGTAACTCCTGGTTTTCGTAGTCGATCGTGGCTTAATTGCTCCGACCTAGATCCATCGATCTACGAGGTGTCAAAGTGTTGAATGGTAAAGCTGTTTATACATCAAGATCGCTCCGTGTATCGGAGAGCGGTATAATTGATGAACTGCTGGCACGGCTACAGTCGTGAGTGTGTGTGAATATCATTATGTTATGGAAGGCAAAGCTGCTTGTGACACGTTTGTCGCGCGTCACAAGCAGCCTTGCTCTCTATAATGCATAACCCACATCAACGAATTAGTTACCTTTCTAAATTCTTAAGATTTGAAGAGCCTTCGATTTTGGTTATTGTAGAATAAAAAATATAAAAAATTTGAAAATTGAAGATGGTTATTTCTTAAACAAATGAAGACAACAAGTTGATGATTAGAGCCTACTTTGAAGCAAAGAACGCCTGTATAAGGAAACTCCGCTCCTCCATAGCACGAAAATTTTAATAAAATATATAGTAAACAGAATAGAATTATGATTACATTGTTTAGCACAAACATTTTAACAAAATATAGTAGAACAGAAAGAAAGAAACATAATATAAAATGCAAGTGACACCACATCTATTGTGATATAATTTGTACACAGTTACTCTTGAACATAGTTCCAGATTTTACAAAACGTAAATATACATAATTATGGTCGTTAATAACTGAACAAGTAGCCACATATGGATAGTGTACTCTAATCTGTCCAGATGTGGGTGTCGAGAGTCGCCCTTACATTATTAACAGATAAACTTAGCAGGGTAAGGTCGGATGGTCCTCTAATCTCTTCCTCTTATTTTATGGGCACTTTTGGCAAGAGCAGACTCCGCTTATACTCTACATTATTAACACAAATTGGAATATAAAAACAATTAGGACCAGAGGATTTTCCTAAGAGCATCTTATGTTGTGGTGGGTCGTAGCGAAAACAAGGATGTAGTTTTATTTTATTGAACTCAGTAAGTGATGCAATTGTCCTAGACATTTTTAATGAGATGTAAAATGAGACTATCACAATGTGGCTTCGGCAAAATTAGGGTCGTTCCCACACGGGGCAGGGCAGATATATGTAACTAAACGGTACTGTCAGTCAATGAAAACGAAAGCGTAGTTTGGATCACGCTACCGTAATTAATTCCACGAAACAATACTCTTTCATTTGTTTCCTTCCTTTTATCTTAGATGGGAAACTATTTACTCGTTTAGTTCTTTCAAAATGATGAATGTAACTTGTTCTTTATTACATTTCTAGAACGTCTAGCCCTCAATTATATTTTTGGTTTATGTACCAATGACTAAAATATTAATTAAGTATTTTGAATAACTCTGTGTCGACAGGTATAATAACAAACATTGCTAATGCCAAAAACATCTTTAAATAAAGTAAGTACGTACAATAAAGATCATTAATACCTTAGATGGCATTGGGTTACAAACGTAGAAGAACAATAATAACAATAAATTGCAATAAATAAATACTCGGTCATATACCTTCTGCCTTTGGATAAATTTTGATCATGAAATTATTTTCAACAAAAACACCGAAAGGCCCTGAAATTCTTAAATCGTTATTATTTTAAACCACTACTACAATAAAATTGAAAAAATTAAAATACGTGATAGTTCATATCGGTTCTGTCAGTTGCCAAAAACTATCACTGACCTACACAAAATAGACCAATTCAAATTAGGTTTGCACGAATTCCTAGTAGAAAAATGTTACTATTCTTTTAATGATTATTTAAATGAAAGATGGACTGATTTTATCTGAAATGACCACGCATATCTAATAATTATTATTAAAATTCTATTTGACTTATGTATTTTTTATTTTGCCATTCTATTTTTAATGTAAATTAATTTAAATTTTATTCTGTATATTTAATGTTGCGATTAGTTCCTAATTATATTAATTTGCACACCTCATTAGGTTATAATACAATGTACCTTATATACCTGTAACACCTTTTTAACATGTATTATGCAAATAAATAATTTGACTTTGACTTTGACTGATTAGCGGTTTCAGCCGCAAGAAAAATAATTTTCTTTTATACCAGCTGAGATATTTTAATGAAAAACATTTTAAAATTGTATGTAGGTAAGTTCAAGCTGAAAAGCCACGAACTCGGCTTAACAATGATGGTCGGCTAATAGCTATATAATTCACGTTAATGTGGCAGAAGGCGGTAGTATTTATTACTTATTCGGAAATCTTCACGTTAAACTGTAACAAAGCTGTATTTACAAACCGAATGTATAAAAGTTTCACAAGGAAAAGATTAAGCGAGGACCAAAATTATTTATGGTTCACAGGTCCATCGTTAATATACATGTTGTTTGTTCATGTATACAAGTTAAAATGAATATTTTGGATTTATATGTATGTTAGTTATTGTTGGAGGACTGCATAATATGCAAACTTATATGATGGCGCTATTGCGCACTCAAACTGTTTGAGAACGATCCTACTAACTGTATGAATTGCAATGTGTTTATTCTACTAATAACTCTATTATACAACATGATCCAATCATTATTTTTCTCAACCCGTATGACGTTGAAACAATAATAAATAACTGCATTATTAATAATGTGTAGAATTGTTCAAGTTCATTAGATATCTTTTCACGGAACTCAAACTAGCAATATTCGTTTAAAATGAACTGAAGACAAGCAATGACCGCGGGTAAGTTGATCGGAGACAGACCTTATTGGTGCTTATCTCTTTAAAGTTTTGTTCAGCCTGAAATTACTTTTAGAAGTAGTAGAAACATCACTTTTAAATCATGAAGAATGGATAATAGCATGACATCAGAAGAATTAAATAGTCACGAGATTGTTAGAGCTAACAATATCGTGACTAATTATTTTATTTTTCTGCTTTGCTTGCAGCCACGCCAACAAAAATATTCTAAAGCATGGCCACCTTTAAGTTTATTATTTAATATATAAATAAAAAACTCAAAGATGGCCATACATAAACCCTCAAACAAAGGTAACAATTTAGCCATGAACCTTCTGGATAGCCACGGAAAAACAAGCAGTCCTGATGCTGTTAAGATTACTCTACTAAAGTCCGCTAGATCCTAATGAAACTGACGGAACTCTTGGTGCGTTAAAACGAATTAGTATACTCAACGGCAGCACCGCTAGTGCTTATTTAGTGGACCAGGTAAGTGGATAATAGAGTAACACTATATTTCCACACTGTGGTGTTATTTAGCCCCGTTTTAGTACAGAGGAGTCATGAATGATATATAGTTATGTGACGCGTTTGTAACTGGACCCCGAATTTAACAAGTTCATATTAAGTTTATAGGATTTGGTGGAATTGTGTGCAGCATCAATCAACATTTTGGAATATCAAGTATTCCAAGAAATCTACTCTATATAGGGTGACTGATAATTATTAGTGACCGATACTTAAACACGTGACTTTACTCATAATTATGAACAACTTTTACTAAGGGATCAAACCTGAAATCGCGAAAAAAAATCTACTTGTCCCTACAATTTTGATGAATTATGCGAAAACATGTAGGGAACAACTGTTTATTTGTTTCGCGATTTCAGGTTTGGTTCCTTAGTAAAAGTTGTTCATAATGATGAATAAAGTCACGTGTTTAAGTATCGGTCACTATTACCAGTCACACTATACGGGGTGGCAGGGACATCGACGCGAAGCCGATTACCATGGATTCAGTACATGATTCTGAACCCCCCTGCGTTGAAATTTTTCGTCGGTTATTAAAAAAAAAATCAGCTGCTCCATACATTTTGACCGCGTAGGTATTGCACTTTTCTATGAAACAGCTGTTTTTTTTTAAAATAACCGACGAAAAATTTCAACGCTGGGGGGTTCAGAATCATGTACTGAATCCATGGTAACCGGCTTCGCGTCGATGTCCCTGCCACCCTGTATAGGTACAATGATTTATATTGATTAATATTTAGCGATATAGCAGTACTGTAGGTAAATAAGACCTAGCTAGAGGTAAACTAATATTTATGCAATAATCTGTAGATAAACTGTTATGGATGTCAATATTAATCGTTTTCATCCGAAAAGAAAACCACCTTATTTTGGCTTCGTCGATTCATTGATTCGAATACCTATTACTTAAATTCCTATAAAGCAGTAATATCAGTGTGGTATGTTTATGTGGTTTGCGTTAATGAGCTCTTAAAGTCAATCAGTTGTTTATTTATGGCGATATAAAAGCTACAGATGGCTGCTGATTTGTTGAAGCCATCTATGGCATGACTAATGATCGCATACACACCAGGCTAAGTAAGAAAACAGCTACCTACATTTTCCTCTTTCCGAAATGTATTTAATTTTCGATAAAATTTGAACAATAACGTAATTTGGTAAAGCCGAAATAAATTAACATAGTAGGGATGTTTAGACTAATTAATTAAGTGTGTGGCCTTTAATAAATTAAATTGGTGTTAATGCTGTGATTCTGCTACATAATTAACTAAGTACTATCATTAGGCGGTGTTTAACTCATTAGAGGCTTTCGTCACCAATTTTTTTGCTATTATGGTAATAAACGGGCTTTTAAAATGACGACAGCTAGTTAATAACTGTGAAAAATATAGCTGTATTATGTCCTTTTGTCCAAATTGAAAGTACTCTATGGTGTATAGAATAGATGTCAACATCTATACGCCATAGAAATTCAAATTCAAATTCAAATTCAAAAGTCATTTATTCAAACTAGGCTGAGAATCAGCACTTTTCGAACGTCAAAATTACATAAGACAGTCCCCCAAAAACGCCCGCCCTTCACCACTTCCTAGTGCTTTTGCTGGAGAGAAGAAGTGGCGCAACAAACTCCCCAGCAGCACAGCTGTCTGTTCAGTTAGAAAAAATAACTTGATTCTATACAATAGAGGCGACGAGAGTACTTAGAGTACTTTCAATAGAGGCGACTACTGCTTAGGGGCGGGAACCACGTATACAGGGTGTCAGGGACATCGACGCGAAGCCTGTTCCACCGCAAACTTTTCGTCGGTTGTTAAAAAACAAAACTTTTGTTTCATAGAAATGTGCAATACCTACGAGGTCAAAATGTATGGAACAGCAGATTTTTTTTTAAATAACCGACGAGAAATGTCAACGCAGGGGATTCAGAATCATGTACTGAATCCATGGTAACAGGCTTCGCGTCGATGTCCCTGTAACCCTGTATATTAACATGTATGTAGAAATTTTTAAAGTAGTAGAATAAGGCTTTTTTATTTTATTTTAGTATGGCGTATAGGTACATCATGGGCTTATGGCCGATTCTTTTGCATCACCAGCACCCTAATTACGTAATGCACGATCAATTTTAAATTGAAACCAATTGAAAAAGATTGCCAGTCCATTGCTTCATAAGTTCGACAAAAACAATTGAGCGGATTTTTTTTTTCGAACTTATGAAGCAATGGACTGGCAATCTTTCTCAATTGGTTTGAATTTAAAATTGATCGTGCATTGCGTAATTGGGGGGCTGGTCATTGAGTAGATCGTATTACATATTTATATTTACACACATATAGTTACTATTAATATTGAACAATTATAGGATTTGGTTCAGAGCGCGGTAATCAGGGTGCACACGGCCCGTTTCGTAGATGTCTTAATGATCAAACCTTAATTATACCTATTAAGTAGGAGGAATGATTGGCATCCTAATTAGAGGCAGAGTAAGGTAATTACATGAAAATGTAATTTGATGTTGGGTACTAAGCTGAAAATTATGTGTCCTATCCTAATATAATGTGGGTAGAACATTAAGAGCTAAGTGCCCTTGCTGACGGAGGAGGCCTAGGAATTTGCGCAATTCAGTTACCACAGGGTCACTGGAGTCGCACCTATTTGTAAATAATGTAGTCTGACATAGTCTAGTCTAATTGTCTGTTGCTTAAATGTTAGAAGTCACGTCAAGTTTTTGATAAAGCAGTAACAGACGCTTGTTTTATAACCACGTGGCACAGTGTGATGCAATCTATGATATTGGACGTTTTAAAAATAAAATAATACGCAGCTCGCGTGACTCACGATCTGAACTACGTTATATATAGGCTTGTTACTAACTAGACTTGACGCTACTTTATTTTATGTAAGTATTAACTATTAATTGGTTTTGACAGAGAATGTACCTTGACTTACTCACTTACCTGCTCAGTAGTAAAATAATTTCAATATTTTTAATTGACTCAGGCGTGACTTTGCGGAAATCCATTATAAAATACAATAATAAACGCAGATACTCCGCGTTCGGCGCTTGTCGTGGTAACAGGTCGTGTCAATCGTCATCCTGGGGATGCCTCGTTGACAGGTGAAACACGTGTCGATTTTTTACAGGGTTCTCTATGACTCTTTGAGAACAGTAAAGCGGATTAGGTTACTAAATATACGTCATCTATTGTATTTTATCATTTCAATAAACTGCCCTTTAATAGTTGCCCACTTGTAGTTTTTGTAATAAATGACGAGTTGTAGTGGATCTGAAAACTAGAAGTAAAAAAACGAAATTCATTTAAGTTTGAGAAATGTTTTTGAGCTATAGCTTAACAAAGTTTAATTTCTGTTTTCTTGTCCCATCATAACAGTATGCTCTGAAAATTACTTAGGAAATCACCAATGCCTTTACCTAACTAAGCGTTCCCGAAGCTATCTAATTCGCAAGACTTGAAAGCCTATGTTCATCAGACGACGGTTATATTAAATCCATTTGTTACACGAAGGTTAGACAAAAACTTATTTTTTAACTTACAATAATTTCAATCGCAATAAGACGTCCATTTAAATCAAATAACTCTGCCTAATACCTTCTGTCCAGAAGAAGTCCCTTTTAATTACTTAAGCATCTCCCAAGCAGCATTTAGTGACAGGTATTTAAAGTCTGCGAATACCACGGTAACATGGAAGGTATAATTTAACATTCCCAAATTCTCAATTTTTTTATGGATCCAGTTAATGGAACCGTAAAAGGTAGTGCACGACTAAAATCCTGCTTTGTACAGAAATTCACTGCACATGTCGTATGCAGTAATGGAAAGAAAAAGGCACTTAAGCCATGCGCCAAGGTAGCCCGTGAAATAAATTTGCAGGTCAGTGTCAGCTTGTATCTTGATTAAAATATGATTTGCGACCGTATCAAATGTTTATTTATAGAATTATGATCATCAATACAACTCTCTAAGTTCATGTAATCCTATTGAATGACTATGTCACGAAATCCATCTTTATATTGTGACGAAATTATGACATTTGAGGATTATGCTAACTTAAGGAGTTGTTTTATTTATTTGTTTGTTTGTTTGTTTTTTTTGTTTTACTGATTCTAATGATTATAAATCTGTAAAGCCATATTTGCTACGCTTGCAAATCATATTTTAATCAAGAAGCAACCTGACACTGACCTGCAAATTGCAAAAAACGTAAGAAAATTTAGATTTCGCAGGCTACCTTGGCGAATCCCCTTAATCGCAAACCCGGGGGTGTGATGGTATCACAGACAATCACTTCCCACTACCTCCAGTCTATTCTGTACAAATGTCACCGTAATAACTGAGGAGAAGTGAGCTTGAAGTGAACTGTCAAGGCCTAGCGATCCCTATCATCAGGGGGAATGACAGAATGCAGAATAGTTTGGTTACTTCAGTGATTCCCAAAGTGGTCCAGGTGGACCCCCAGGAGTCCACGGGAAACGCGACGGGGGCCTACGTTGGCGTGAAAATAAAATGGGGGTTCACAAGTTGTAACTGGGGGTCCACGAAAATGTATCTGGTTTCGATAGAAAATAACAAAAATGTTGGCTTGGCTTTACCTATCAATGTAGGAAGATAACAAAAAATACTGGTATTCAGCTGCATCGGGTTAGACTGGAAGCCGACCCCAAGATAGTTGGGAAAAAGGCTAGGAAGATTGAAGATTGATTGTAGGAAGATAACAAATTACTAACACAATATAATTAAGGGAGCATAAAAAAATTCCATTCGGTGATTTTTGACAGGCTGTATTTCGGTGAAAAACGGTCGTATTGAAACTTTAATAAAATCATTTTGAAGCTTTAAGATTCTAATTTTCAGATTGGTGGCAAACTCTTTTTAGTAGCTATGGTTTACATGCAGTCCTAACAGAGCGCGAAAAAATTATATTGCTTTACATCGTTAGATCAAATCTTCACAATTTTTGACGAGTTTTGGGAATATGGTAAAATGTAGCAGCAGGGGGTCCACCGAAACCAGGAAAATTACGAAAGTGGTCTACGAGAAAAAATAGTTTGGGAACCTCTCGGTTACGTTAACGTGATCCCTAGCTTTATTGCAGAAATTTTTACTTAGTTGGTCTATGCTATCTATGGAATTGTTGACTCTAGAACCTAGATTGATTTCCAAAATCAATCTGGAGCAGCAATTCGTTGAAAACGAATTGAACTAGCCAATATAAGTAGCTATAGGTATACCTTGACAGGCATTCCCTTTACATTGCGGGGCACGCAGCTGAACCTGTGAGATACAATTTAAAATGTTCTTTATTTCCTAAAAATCCTGAAACTGTATGGAAATTGAATGAACGTAGTTATTTATAGTGAGGTTATATCCTAATTTGGTGCTGAATTAAAAAAATTGGTTCAACGTTATGTAGGTATACGTTTTTATAGTAATCTCTTAGTTTCGGAAATCTGAAATCAGTCTTAAAAGGTGACCGCTGAAAATTGTTAACCTACTTACATTGAAAAACTGAAATAATGTGACTACAAAGTCTAGTCTAGACTATTATAGAGCTAGCCATAAACAATTTCAAACGCGCTTCATAATTTAATTGACAGTGGAAATTGTATGGATTTATTAAAACCTTTTAGTAATAGTTTATTTCCAAAAACATCCCATTTTCCATTTTAATATCATTTTATATTTTACGATGCAATGACCTAAATACAACTCTTAACTGAACTTAAATAAAAATGTATTTATGTAGACCTGTAGCCTAACTTCATTCAACGAAGTTGATAGGCAAATACATGTTGTATATCCCGATAATTTGTCAAATTAAGTGATGAATTCGTCCCAAGCGACTTGCTGGTTCCAAAGAAAATTACATTTTTATTACGTATCAATATAACTAACATTAATCAATCACATAATGCGGCGTAGGCAGTTTACAAGGGCGATCCAGAATATATTATGTATTAAAATTGAGATTGATTTGCTTATGAAATTAAGCGGAGTAAAGGTAGATAACGATGCACATATTGTGGTACATGTGGGCCTGAGAAAACATTCATGCAAAGCTTTAATTAAGTGGGTATATCAAGATGATAGGCACTTGACGCACGCCGTGCCAAGCATTACCAAGAGAGGCCTTATTTTACAATGAATTCTGCGAAATAACTGCTTTTATATTGAACAAGCAAAAGTTTCAAACCAGTAAATCAAATGTTTCACTTAAGATAAGAAACGTTATTGTTGTATTATGTTCCTGTTCATTAAGTAAACCTGAAAGTAGGTAGATACATAGTTATTCGTACTCTCAAGTTTACTGAGGGTAAACCTGTTTTGCAGGAGTGTTGAACTTTGTCTTAAAGTTATCTAATCAGTAGATTTAAATAAGGGAAAGTAAACACACCGAGAATCCGAAAGCCGTAGAACAAAACTTAGTCAATATTGTAAGAAAAAACAGCGTAACTTTTCCACAAGATTCTTTTAGCTCCTAATGTAGGTTGCTATTAGGGATTCATGACACGTTTCTTGTAAAAACTTAAAGTACCTACTTTCATTACTAAAATTGAAATCTGAACGTAATGGGTAGGTAATAGCATACCTACTTTAACAGATTTTAACTGAGAAAAAAGGTAATACCAAACTTCGGGTTCTCATAAATATTTCACTCACCTTGGAAACTCAAACTCAAAGCATTTATTTCAAATAAACCAATTACAGGCACTTTTGAATTGTCAAGGGGTCGGTCAGTCAGAAAGACGAAGCTAGTTGCCCATTCCAAAGCGTAGTAGGTTCCTACGGAGAAGAACGGGCAAGAAACTCTAGATACAGTTTATATATGGGTCATAATCAAAATCGGAGTTTGATTTTTGGTAAAAATAAAACTCATGTAATTACATGCAAAATCAACTTTTAATTGTAAAATATCCAATTTTTAACATAATCCAAGGTTCTAACAAGATCGACTTTAATTATTTTTGTAAATATAGCCACTATTTACTTTTTTACGGTCCACAGAAAATATCGAATTGACCACAGAAATGAATGAAATCAACTTTTGGTTAAAAGTGTTTAAAGTAACGATGATCAAAAAACTTATAATGATTGAATATATGTGGTATAATAAAATAACCAGCAAATTTTTAAATTAGATAGTCACAAAAACAATAAAAAAAAAAAAACTGTGATTCCACAGGAAGTATTTTAATAGTCTACAGGAAAGACCACCATAATCATTATACTTAATTCGGAATTCACACAGTCATAAAAAAATATTATCATCGCTATCACTGTCGTTGAAAATGCTATTACTAATCATCCTCTTAGTTCTGTGAAGTGGTACAACAAAATCATCATCTTCTGAATAGACATCTTCAACGTGAAGTCTTTGTGTGGTAGTAACTGGAGCACGTAATTCTATCGATCCATCAGATGTGGGAGAATTGCTAGAAGCAACTGATGTAGATGCATTCGGGGTTCCAAAATATCTAGGTAATGGTCTACGGCTTAAAGCAATTGGTATTGATGCACTATGTGGCGATCTAGGCTCTTGTGATGGTGAACGTAACAAATCAGTCTCAACTTCTATTTGTCCAATTTCATAGTGGCTGCATTTAGTATGAGCTGCACATATTATACAACTTAACCGTCTTGCATGAAGTATATTGGGTTGCTTTTTAGACCAGCAAATTTGGTAAATTTTTCTTTTTTCTTTTCTTTCTTCAATAGCTGCATCATCTAATCTTGCGCGAGCACGGCGCATACTCTGTTTTTTCTGTTCGCGGCGTCTTCTCTTTTTTTCTTCCTCTGTTAATTTTTTTCTTGGAGGCATATTACCTAAAACAAAATAAGCTAAATGCTTTTACCTGCGCCCAAAACCAAAAAATACATAAGCACAAAGGCCTTAAATTGCTTGTGTATTGTCATAAACTCACAAACAATCTAAAAGTAAAGTCATTTGGTAGCATAGGTATGTGCATATAAAATCAATCCGCATAGCCTTTTCCCAACTATGTTTGATGTGGATTTTCATTAAAAAAAAAATAAGCCAAAACCAACTGACGTGAGAAAAATCAGCTATAGGTAATAAAGTGGTTATAATTAAATATCAACACAAGCATAACAATTGAGAATTTTCATTATAATCCATTCTGTAGACAGACGTCCCTCCCGTGGACACAGAAACACAAAAGAATTCCACAGAAGGGACTGTCTTATACAAAATTCACAATACGGTGATATTTTTTAGGTTAGATTAACAACAATGTAAAATTTGTAAAAAAAGTTCATTTGACTTAAAAATGCAAACGTTCTCGTAATAATTTAGTGCACACTTACCGAAATATCTGATAGAGAGGAAAGACACACGATCTTTGACGAAAAACTTGGAGAAAACAATTTTTAGGTTCGTTAAAACACATTCACTGTTATTTCCATGTCGGCACAATGACAAGTGACAGTTACAATAGAATTGCCAGTTTAAAAATAAAAATATCGATTTGTAATATGTGAAATCGATTCTGAGAGCTGGGTATTTTGATTCCACAGAATGGATACATATTCTGTAACCAACTGTTTAATCTGATTTTTATTGAAAATAGGTGGGATTATTTTTTTAAATCACTAGAACAATAAAGCATAATATATTAGCTATAAATTATCAATGGTCTGACGATGCCTGGAAGAATATTTTATTTTTAAAATCCATGCAAAGCTCCATAATCTTAGAAGTAACAAGTCCACAGAAGGATACTTTCTCATACTGTGTGCATAAAAAAACGTATTTCATAAAAATAAAGTGAACATTCTTCATTGCGAATATAGTTTAGTACAGAATCCATACCTCAATTAAAAAATATATTTACAATTTTTCATAAATATGGAAATATTTAGTGATAACAGTTTTTTCACATGTTTTGATTATGACCCATATATGTACATACAGTGAGTTGCCAAACCCAAGTGTCTGAACCGGATAGTTAGGGCGTGTCAATATGATGTCGATAGTATTGGTTTGATAAATTGCTATTACCCAGATATATCAAGAGCGAGCTCCGACCCTTTTGTGTCCAATTGTTTCATGAAATAATAGTATCAAGTACCTATCTACTATTGAACCGTATAATATTGAATTAATTTGAATTATAGTTAAAGTCAACAAAAGACTTCAGTCTTGCAGCCTGGGCCTGCCGTTTTAAACCTAACTATAATATTATAAATGCGAAAGTGAGTTTGTTACGTTTTGACGCTAAAACGGCTGAACGGATTTGGATGAAATTTGGCACATGAGTAGACCTGGGTTAGGACATAGGATACTTTTATTCCCGATATTCCCACGGGATTGAGTCCTATGCGGGTGAAACCGCGGGAAGCAGCTAGCACATAATTATATATACAGGTTGTCAGGGACATCGACGCGGTAAACTGGTACCATATACTCAGTACATGATTCTGAACTTCAACGCAGGGCTTGAAATTTTTGGTCGGTTATTTAAAAAAAAAGCTGCTGTTTCATAGAAAAGTGCATACCTAAGCGGTCAAAATTTTTGGAACAGCATATATTTTTTAAATAACCGACGAAAAATTTCAACGTTGGGGTTCAGAATCATGCACTGAATCCATGGTATCAGTTTTCGCGTCAATGCCACCCAGTATAATATTATATACGCGAGAGTTTGTGAGGACGAGTGGATGTTTTTCACGCAAAAACTACTGAACGGATTTGAATGAAATTTGGCACACAGATACTAGTAGTTTATAACCTGGATTAACACATAGAATATTTTTTATCGGTAGTACGTTCCCAGTGGGATAATTTCTGACATCCAGTTGTTCAATCAGTTGTGACATCCAATGTTATAATTTGTCTACACAGTGTAAAGAATGTAATTTCTAGATTCTATTTGTTAACTACCTACCTCTTTGCTAATTTATATTTTTGACTGTGTTAAACCGTAAACACGGTCAGTTTACATGGAGTGAATTGAACACAATACTGATTTAATTTTCCATTGACGCAGGCGAGGTGATGGACTTGATGGCGCTGGTGGGGTCAGCGGTGAATTTCGTGCTGTACTGCAGCATGAGCCGGCAGTTCCGCTCCACGTTCACGAGGTTGGCCCGGAAGGTGCTGCCCCTGGGGGGCACGCGAGGCGACCCCGTGCCTACGACGACGACCGAGACCACCAAAGCGTAGCACACCCGCACCGCGGCCACCTCGGTCGCGCACCTCTGAATCATTCACAAGGTACCACCATTCGAATTTCGATCATTCAAAATTTCAAGTACGACTCATTGAACTCTCTGATCGTTTAAATAACACAATGAATAACATTTAAGTTTGTTTTGGACTTACTAAAGTGGATAAAGTATGGAGGCGGATTTTCTCTGTTAATGAAGTGAACTTTTTTAATTTTGTAAGTGTAAAACTTAAAGCGGTGCTTACTGTTCGACATTATTTAGTATTAGTGACTAGGGATTAAAGCTACGAACCAAAACGTTTAGTATTTATGATTATGTACTTATTTATAAGTATTACTTATTGTATGTTTAATATTATGTAAGTTCAATGTATAAAAATTAGTACATAACCATTCATTGTAAAAATGTATTGGATCCTACCTATGTTTCAGTTTCAACAATTGATTTCACATGCTCTGTGGTATTATTGTTGGGCCAATTTTAAAGGCTGGTTTTGACATCGAATGTTTTTCAAATCAAATCAAAAATGATTTATTCATATTATAGGCTGCAGAGAATCAGCTTTGTTTGAACGTCAAAATTGCATAAGACGGTCCCCCAAAACGCCCGCCGTTCACAATTTCTTAGTGCTTTAGCTGGGAAGAAGTGACGCAATAGAAGCAAAACTGTCTGTTAAGTTAGAAGAACTTGATTCATTACAATAGTATGCAAAGTAATTAATATTACACAGTCAATCTTCAATTTTCCTAACCTTTTCCCAAATATCTTGGAGTCAGCTTCCAGTCTAACCGGATGCAGCTGAATACCAGTATTTAACATGGAGCGACTGCCTATCTGACCTCCACAACCCAGTAACTGGGTAATACGATATCCCTTGGACAGGTGTCAGACTTTCGGGCTTCTGACGACTCGTAACGACTGTCAAAGATCCACGAATGACAGCCGGGACCAACGGCTTAAGGTGCTTTCCGAGGCACGGAGGAGTCTCGGTATGTAAAGATGGTCACCCGTCTACTGACCAACAGCGTAGATTAACCTGATGGATCGACCCGTGCGGCTTGTTATTACTTAGCCACGAGCTCCTCAATATTACACAAAACATTAAATTCAATTGTTTGCCATATGTCAGCTAGCACACCCCACGACATACCAACAGAAACAATGAAAATTGTTGTTGCGAGTAACCCGTAACCTTGTTTTGAAAGTATCTAGACAGTTTTTATTGTTTTATTCTAGTTCGCTCTGACTAAGTGAAATCTGGCCGCAAACACATCTGTTGTTAGTGAATGGAATTCAAAGTTAAATACAAATTAAGTGGCTCTCAGAAACAACAAAGTTCGAGAGCTCATGTACATATTTGTACAAACATACAAATTAAAATTACATTAACAGCAATCAGGGATTTTGTGTCGAAGTTTTCTCCAAATTTTCAAAGTACTATCGCGGACACTGGTGGTGTTGTTAAAGGTACTATCGCGGACACCAGTGTTCGCGATGGTACTTATGAAGGATTTATCTAATCATAGCCAGGATAGGAAACGTTTGTTGAATCTGAAACATGATATAATTAAGTAAGGGTAGTCCAACCCCCTTAAAATAATTACATTAATAAGCCCTTCATAAATATTATTATATGTCGATCGTGAGAGGGCAATAGACGTAACCATGTTAGTGATGGGTTGCATATGAATAAGGGAGTTACTCACTAGTCATTTTGGATAAATAAGTATCTAGTAACTAAAGTAGTTTTATAAATAATTTTCCATTTTGTGTAGAGTTTATATTTATAGGGATACTGTATTTCGCTTCTATCGGTTGCAGGCACCCAATACTGAAAGTTACGTTCGTTGCAAATTGGAAACTTTGTTGTTAATGGTGTTTATAACGCTTCAAATTGGAAACTAATTTAATTAAGTACTTGTACGTTATAATGTCGTAGAGGCCCAGTGGTTATTGTTGCATGCCTCGCCTCGCATGCACGAGGTTGTGGGTTCAAATCCGGGCAAGTACTAATGTGATACAAGAATTGCTCGTTTAAAGGTAAGTATTAGATTTATAATTAAATGTCTACTTTTCTACTTCTCTTCTATTTCTTTGGTACCTGCTTAGCACAGATTTCTAAAGTAAAAAGGGGTACAAGAGTTGGCCATTTGTCGCACGGAACAAGGACTGGAAACTAGAATAACCAGAACGGATGAGCTTTTACTTTTTTGTTAAGCACTACCTTCTGCCCGCGATTTTGTCTGCGTGAAATTTCTTGTTTTAACATAAAATATAATTATCATATATCACTAATACTGCAGCTACCCGTTTGTGAAAAAAAAATCGGAATCAAATCAGTAGTTTCGAAGATTTCCCCCTAAATACACAAATGTTCCCTTTTTATAATATTTATACTTATGCTAATATTATAAAGAGGTAAAATTTGTTTATTTGTAAGTTTGTATGTAGGGGGTAATCTCCGGAACTACCAGTCGGAATTGAAAAAATATTTTTGCATTGATAGCCCAATTCTCTAGGAAGGTTACAGGTTCACGGACGAAGTCGCGGGCGGAAGCTAGTTAGTATAAATAAACTGACGAGCAATATAAAAAAGCCACTAACTTATCATGAAATATTTCCGAAACGTTGAAGTAAAAAGCAACATTCAAGTGTATTTAATAGCGCATAAAAACATCTATATGAAAGTTAAAAAAAAATTCTTCATACTAACTTAATGCTAACTTGTGTCTTTTAGAAGATATTTCGATTTTTTTGGCAATTTGCAAGTGACATTTGAATATTGCTCGTTAGTGTAGATAGTGGAAACTGAAGTTGGGTCTTACAATTCAGAATCTTAATCTATTGTCTCTGGTTTCAGTTCTAAACCTCATACTGATTAGAACACAATCCGTATGGAGTGAAATTCGAATTGAACATTTGAAATCACGTCCCAACTAAAGTTTTTTTTTGTAACGTACCTATTATTATTTCATAATTAAATGAAATCTTTTAAAGTCCAGATATAAATACACATGCAATTATAATGAATTAATAAAATATAAAAGTTAATAAACATAAAATATTGTTTATGCATAGAAGATTTTATGAAATACAACAACCATAAAAAAACTTGTGCGTAATAATATATTAATGCAATACGCATAAATACATTTCTAAGTACAGCTAAATAAATTACTTAGGGCAAACGTAATTACCTAAGGATTGTTCCTTCCATGTTTTCTGGTCACGTCGCCTGTGCCTCGAGAACTGTAATGAAATAGATCCCAAAAGTTTACGCAATTAATATCATATTACTTAAGTACATCTAAGAAGTACCTACTCTTATAATATTATTAAAAAAGAACATCATAAAAATTTTATTTCAAAGTTTTGCGGGACACTAGTTAGAACTCTAAACAATAGATTAACAGATAAATATTAGGCAGCGAGTGCCAGGGTCCGTTTATGGCTGCTACACACAGTGCCGGCGGCATCGCCACCGGCCATGCCGCACAAAGCCGCAGAAACAAACGCAAACAAAATGAAGGAGAAAAAGCCGGAGGCACATGCCGCGCGGCACTGTGTGTAGGAGCCGTTAGGCAAAAGAGAATGTAATGTTGTGGGAATGTTGTGGTGTTTTACAGTGATCTAACCTCAACAATCAAACAAAATACCAAGTGACGTGACTTAGTGACAGTGACAATGCAATGCTTACGGCACTTTAGCCGGGCCGACGCAGTGTTAATAAAGTGCCGGTAGCGGCACTTTATCCGATAGGGATAGAAGGTCGCTAGTGGCACTATATAGGTACACTGCCTAAATATTATTCCTTTTGTCTTGATTTTTGAATACCAAAATTAGTTTTCTCTTAGCTAAAAGTTTAAATTATAACCAAGAAGATAAACTTTCTTGGTAATAAGTCAATGTATTTTTGTCTGCAATAGGAATGTTTACTGTTAGGGCCTGTTTTACCAGATACCATTAAGTTCCTATTAACTTACTTGGCAGATAATTTCATACAAATTCTGTTCCATTTATGAACTTATTCGGTAAGTAGTAGTTATTCGGACATCGTGAATTTATAGGCCCTTAGTTAGATAATTAAAAAAATATTTGACACGTATTTTTTGGTTTATCATATTAATAAAAAATGTTTTAGATAAAACGCATTAAAGTTGGGGAGTGACGTCATGCCACATTTTAACGTGTTGCCGTAACCTTATGATTACGTAAAAAAATAAAAAATTATACCTGAAAGCCAAAAATCCAAATTTTTGTCTACGTCCCTATTCAATGATACAAAAATGCAGCGTTCTTTTGTTTCGAATAACAACATTTTTCGTGAAAACATTTAGCTTAGGACGTAGCGCCGGTAAAGGCAGCTAAACAATGTGAACACTCACTTCTACGGGTGATATTGTTTTCCGCCGGAGCAATGCTCATACTCGTCGTAAAGCCATGTACGACCGTGCCGTTGAATTATGAACGTTCACGAAATTCACCCAGAAAATTTGCCAAAACATTTATTTCTATAATAATAACAACGTCCGTATGCTGTGTGGTAGGTATATGTTTAACGCATTCAAGGACACGGAACGAGACACAATAGAAGTTTTATTGTTCTAACGCCTCCATGGGCCTTTAGTGTCTCTCAAAGTATTAAGCTCACTATTGTCACTAAGCTGCGTAGGTATTAAAACTTTTTCAAAGACGAGTTTTCAATGTATAAACAGCCGTGGGCTTGGTATATTCGACCTTCGTCCTCTTGGTAGGATTCCAGAATGAATTAATAAGGGCTCGGCTTACTGTTTGAGTTCACTGGAAGACCCCAAAAAGGTACGGTAGCCGATACATTGTTCGAACAGATCTAATCGAGTGCGATCTAAAGGGTTGACCCAATTGACTACGAAAAAACCTTTTTGATGTGACCTATCGTGGTATTACTTTTATTGAAGAAGTTGTTACAGTTACCTATAACGTCTGTCGTACTCCCTTCTGTAATACCGTGACAATACTTACTTATTATTTTGAGAAAACTATACGCAATAGTAATGACTATTTATTCAGTATCGTTATCTGTCCGCGTTCCTAGCGATAACTTTTTTGCAAAAGATATTTTCATAGTTAATATTCATAAGAAGTTATACCTGAACTAAATGTGGATCAAACAGATAAAACAGTGGTGTACCAAACTCGGCTGAAGTTTCATTAATTTTAGCTTCAAGTTATAACTTCAGAGGCTTCCATCGCTCAACTTTCGTATTTCTATTTTTATTATGCGATAAAATGCAAACCTGCATTAAATTAAGTGTTTTCAGGTTAATTCTTTTTTTAAATGATTTTTATGTTATTTATATGGAGTATTATATAAAATGTACATACCTGTGTATGTGCGTTAGCTTTTTTTTATTATTTTGTTCGAAGACAGATAAGTATCTAAAGTTGTCTGTGTCTTCGAATGAACCAGATAGATTTCAATATTGTCAATTTTATTATGTCTGTATTCTTCAAGATTGATTTTACAAACCTATCGATCTTAACCTATTGTTTTAGGTTATCAAATCTATGTAGCTAATCGACGCGTAGACAATTATATTTGATATAAATTGTAATCATATTCTAATAATGTAAGTGCATTGTTCTCATGTAGTCAATTCCTAATCAAAAAAGTTGTACATACTTTTTATATGTGAAAGAGACGTATTAGTGAAATATATTAGAAAGTAGACAGTAATCTATATGTATAAGTTTTTTTTACCAAACCTTGTATTTAAATTTTATTAGACCCTTAGATAGTAATATGACGTTTTTTTTATTTGTTACCGTTGTTATTAATTATTAGAGTATATAGTATACTAAGATAATTCAAGTATGTGTTAGAGAAGCCTCCTGTAAACGTGAGAATGACGCAAACCGATTCATGTGATCATCGATAAGTTTTAACGGTGCTCCCCGAGGGTATCCATCCCGAATTTCGACAGTTTGTGAACCGCATTTAATGTCGCAATAAATCCCAATATATTCTACACATAATCTTACGCTGGAAAATTGAGAATCTGTAATACAAAATCAATGTCTTCTGTGTATCTATCGCGATGGAGAACGTAAGAAGATTACTTTTAGAAAATTGGATTTCTTAACTTGTCAATATTCATGTCATAAACATTATGAATCGAGGCGTGAAATTTTTCAGATATTATCTTTAGCTGATACACCAAACATCTTGGTTGGTACATAAAAACAAAATCCATCAAAGTTTGGAATGTGCCCAACTTTCCCATTATATATATGATATTTCGTTTGTTATTTGGTCCTTGTTTGCTTACAAACATCTTTCAAGATTTGTTTAAGGAAACATTTTAGAAGATGCTTTTGAACATATTAAAAGTATGTGACGATTGTAATGAAATACAAAGTTTATATTAATTTTAAGCTCCAGATCAAGGAGGCATTGGACTTGCGCCAGATTTCATCGGAATAAATGCAGGGTGTCGCAGCTGTGAGCAATTAACGAAATCATAAAAAGTTACTCTGAGTTGCTTTGTTCCAAAATGCCATTAAATTTTTTGTCAACTACTTCATTTATTATTTACATGAAACCTAATGGCATTTCATAAAATAATATATCTGTGAGACAGGGATCCCAGGTCACATCTCTGCATTAGTCTATGTCATACTATTTAGTGTTCCATAACATTACACATGTAACATATTATTATTTAAAAGGTTCCAAAGCATTTTGGCGAGTTACAAATGAGTTGTCACTTTATTTCGAAGGTTATCATATCGAAACACTCCAATATATCAAAAATATTCTGATCTACACATCTGTAAGTAATTGTGTATGATTCAATACTGTCTTTATATTTACAAATAAACTATTTATGCGCACTTTTGCTTCATGTTTAACGTGTATCACAAAATAGCGTTAAGTACTTATTACTTATGTAAAACTTAAAAAATAATTATATGTATTTTCACAGGATTGTCATGAAATAATTATATGATGATGTATACAACGTGTTCCTTTTGATATCCCATAACTATTTATGAGACCATCAAAGAATCAACTGGCATATTAATTATTTTATTGTCTAAACACTTTTTGTCTTTTACAGTTTTCATACAAAATATTTCGACAGAGACACAATTATTTATGTAAAATACCCTTATGTGGAATATGACAACGTCGCATTTTCTTAGCTTTTAATATGAATATATGGTTTGAATGAAAATGATTTACTCGTACTTATCAATGAAACGTAGATACATACATTGATAGTCTAGTGTTATGTTATTTTCGAAACTATGTATTTTTCGAACACTTTTTCTAGGACATTTTGTATTATTTTATACCATATTATAAGCATATAGTTATGGGACATCAAAAGGAACACGTTGTATCAAGAGGGTTTACGTCATACAGCATTTCATACAAACTTTCAAACCCTTATTTTTCGAAATGACTGAACCGATTATAATGAAACTTCATACGCAGGATACAAAGGTCTAAAAACTTAGTTAAAAACTGGAAATCTCTTCTATGGATAATTAAAAATCGGTCTAATTTAGCTGTAACACAATTTTTCGAAAATGTTCTTAACTAAGTTTTTAGACCTTTGTATTCTACATATGCGTATGAAGTTTCATTAAAATCGGTTCAGTCATTTCTAAAAATAAGGGTTTGAAAGATTGTATGAAAAGCCGTACGACGTAAACCCTCTTAATAGAATTTTCCTTCAAATCATGTAAGTAAGTATATCATTGTAAAAAGTTCGAATCCTTCTATTTGATTCTATTATTGAATGGTTTGATAGCCCTCTGGGACTTCAATCCTCTAACGGTAGCTGCACAAAGTACCTAAGGACCGAAACGTTTATGAAGAGTCTCGCGACGCCATTTTTTGCGATATTAATCTTGGAAAATTGTCTCATGTAGAAATATATTGTAGTAGCTAGGTACCAATTTTGTGTAAATGACTGTGAAATCTGTACTGTATGTAGTTGTTAAAATAAAATTGTACGAAAATAAGTGATGTTGTAAATAAAGATTATACATATTTTTTAATACTTGCCTTGTCTTGCATATTACACTGTAATATTCCTTTATTTATGTTTTTATGTTACCATGATTATTTAATCAGAAAACGTGAAGAATATACTGACTCTCGTTCCACAAAAAGCGATTTTCAAACCATGACATTAAGAGATAAGGTTGGAATTGCATAGGTAGGTACATTTTCACTTTTTATTCGGTTTTCGGGGCTTAGCAGCACATATTTCGCGTTTCAGAAAACAGTGATATGTATATCATAACATCATCTCTATTTGCTGGCCTTGCATAGCTTCGTCTGTTGTTTTTTTCCACGCTTCTCAAATCTGCGGGTATTTATAAATTGTAATATTTGTTCAACGTTATGCAGTGGACTTACATCTTGTTCATGAAAATTTATGATTGTTAATAACAATATTTTACGCATTTGTTTCTATAAGAGACGCTATCTACGTACACATTTTAATCTATAATAGAAGGCTCTATAATCTCTATAGTGTATTAAAGTAGGTACCTACGTATTTAATTAGTTAGTTATGAATATTATAGGTACTTCATTTGCAAATATAATTATAATTTTAGCCTCTAGGTAGGTAGCTAAACATCTTGAGCTTACAACGTAGCCACGTGTGACACGTTGAAGCAGAACCTTATTAAATATTTATTCGCTTTTCGGCTTGACTAAATAGAGAATATAAATCTTTAGAATCTGAAACATTTACATGGTTGGAGGGCTGTGAAAAGCGTCTGATGTCCCATTTTGCCGATTATAAAACAAGTGAAGATGTCGGGAAACTGAACAGGCATTACATAAATATTTTCAAATAGGTAAGTCAACCGGGGCATTAGCGTCTTTGGGGCAATTGCGTTTAATTGAAATAATTTAAAATCTGTTTTAAAACCGACCTCTCCTGCCATCTAGTTTTGTTTATTTTTAATAAAATTAAAAATTATAGTTTCAATAGATGGCGTTGAAACGCATAGATTCAAAATATCGGCCATATTGAAAATCATTTGATTTTTGTGAAGTTGTGCTGCACGAGGTGAGTGATCAAAATCCTTATAAATCCATATTTTTTCTCGGTTTTCCGTTTTTATTCTGAAATGTACTTAAATAATATATTATAGCCTGTCTATAACAATAGTTATTTTTATTGAAATCGTTTTGGTTGTGGAGAAATAATGATTTAAATTTTTTAGGTTAGGTCTGAGCTTATGGGGTAAATGCATCTGCAGTTTCGGGGTTATTGCGTCTATATGACGCATTTGCCCCAAAACCAGAGATGTTAAACCTTAAACTTAATGTTAACCTATATTTCGTGTTTTTTTTATTTTCATTTAATAGTTAATTTATTTTCATAATTACCTAAATGTTTCAGAGTTTTGTTTAGCTTTGAATTTAAATTTATCTTTCTTCATTTTTTAACTTTTTGTGAGAACTTTAGCGATTATTTTTTGCTATAGTGAAGTTATCAATTTGTGTTGCAGGTAGAATACGATCACAATGGTTATATTGAGATACATTGATATCGATAACTTCAAAAATGGATATGTTACTTTTATTTAGCACCCATTTTAGGTTTTTCTAGGAGAGTTCATTCTAATTTTACTTTCACAAATAAAATGTTCTTAACGTCTGGATTTGACACGGGGTAAATGCGTCTAAGAGAAAATAGTCGCATTTACCCAGTTTATATGACATAGCTTCTGATGTGATGATTATTTAATATTTTTGTAATTTACTAAAAGATTCGTATAAAAAACTTTAATTGAAGGAAAATATATTCATTTCAGCCTTCAAACGTCACAGGTTTAAAACTTATTTAATGAAGACGCGTTTGCCCCAATACGGGAAAAAGCGTCTAAACTTTCAATTAAAAAAAAAAATGCGTATTTACTCGTATTTACTGTGACTAATGGAACACACAATAAATTAAGGATGCACACAGATAATTTCTATATACATTTGTATTAAGGATTTCTCTAATAAATTTATAATTAGTGTGATATGAATTTTCAATAGCCTGTAAGGAATTTTTATGACGCAATTGCCCCGGTTGACCTTACCTGGGTTTTAATCTATGAAAACCTCTTTTTATGGACTGTACACACATTTATGCTCAGACCAAATAAAAAACCAAGACAGAGCACTGCGAACAATACAGTGAAGCATGCCAAAACTACACCTCCGCTCTGGGCATACTTAGTAATAACTAGCACTTTGCCCGCGACTTCGTCCGCGTGGTTCTGGTTTCAAACTCATCTTTAAAATGGTTATTTATATAAATCTACAAACAATTTGGTCATGCAAACTTAATCATGCACATACACACACACACACATACACACACACACACAAACACATACACATGTAGGTAGGTAGGTAGTTAGGGTAGGTAGGTGCGCCGTATAAAGGCTTACCCGTGCGAAGCCGGGGCGAGCAGCTATTAAATTATAAATTCCAGAATCAATGACGAACAAAGAAATTTTTTCACGCATCCGTATGTTCATTTATTTCTTCTTTACTATAAACAGTTCCCTTAACAGTTCCATTCCATTTGCACACACACACTTACAAACATACTTTCGCGCAATAGTAGTAGTACCATGTTATGTTATACAAGGTGGAGACGACAATACAACAAAAAACTAAACGGTGTGTCCATAATGACGTTCCCATTCTGTATACAAAAATTGAATTGAATATATTCAATAGTTTAGTCATTATAGCTCGGCAAAATCCATAGTGGGCTCGGGTTATTTCGTTTATCCACCCCAAAAATCCACCCTAAGGTGGATATTCTGAAATGTATGCCCGAGAATTCACCCAAGGCCTAGTTGGATAAACGGAATTTATAGGCTTAGGGTGGATCAGGCTTACATTACATTTAATTTGTTTGAAAAACAAAATTCGTTTTTTTTTTTCGAAGCTAGGATTTATTTGACAGTTCCAAAATACTCTTAAGCATTAGTAGTGCTAGTATTTTAATTTTTTGTTTTATGGTAGTCTCCACATTGTATATGTCGGAGACGGTCAATAGTACGGTCGCTAAACGAAGCGCGGCACGTGAATCGAGTGGCGGGAAAACGAACACTCGGCTTACTTCGTGCTACGACGGAGCCTAGCGACTGGGGCGCCGCCGCCGCGGCCGGGGCGAGAGTACTTGCCTTCCAACCGTTCTGGAGAACGGAGCCTCCAGTCTAGGAACTGTCCTTCGTTTCGTTTAGTTGTCGTATGGTATAGTGTCTGATAGCAATGGAGTTAAGACGTCGCGGTACTGTATTCGATTCGTTGTGCTCTGTGCGTTGTAGTTAATTGTGTTAATTGTAATTTGTGATCATTGTGATAATTTGTCATTTTAATAAACGCCGTGTATCGAACCCAGTGTGTTGTCATTGCACGAAACCCATCTTCTGCCCACATGATATCTGAATCTAATGGAATAAATCCTGACGATCCGACATCAGAAGTGGGATCAAATCGTGCTAATGAGATCACACGCGGGACAGTGACAATAACAATCAGTGGCGGTTAATTTTTGAAATGCAAAACCAACAAATGCACGCGCTGTTACAAACTTTAAAAACGAAGCCAGTGAATAGCAAGTTAGTGTACACCAGTGTGGCCAGAATTCGAGCCCGACAAACTTGATTCCGATGCTCGATCATAGTGTGCAACCGCTGACTTATGTTTCGACGGGAGGGCAGTGGAAGGAAGCCAGCTTATTTTGACAATAAGCAAGGAATTGAAGGACTCTGCATCTACATGGCTGACGCAGATAACGTATCCAGGTATGACATGGGACCAGTTTAAGGAGCTGTTCAAGGCCAGATTCGTGTTGGTTCAGGCGCAAAATGAAAACGCTAAAAGTGACCGTTGGCGAGCCGTTTTTTTTGAAAAATAAAATTCGGGGGTAAGACAGAAAAATATTTTTTTTTGTGAATTTAGCATTCTTATCACTTACGTGGGGTATCTAAAAGGGTATTAAAATTTGGTTATTTTTGAGCTCAGACGCACCGTTTCTGAGATATTAGCGAAATACCCTGTAAAAGTTTTCTTATGGTTTTTTTGTGTAGTTTACCAATTCTAACCCATTTTTTAAATTTCTTTTTCATGATCCATGCCACGCGATCAAGGGACTAGCGCGCGGCGCCTGTCAATCCCAATTGGGGGTAAATTGCGCCACACAGCTGAAGTCAGATCGAGGGCGCGTAGCGGCGGCAGTGCAAGGCGTCTTCGAAGTAGAAGTTGCAGTCTGCGCACGAGTCTGCGCACGAGCGCGTGCCCCGTTACGTACACTCCAACCGTCTGCGGCAGTCTGCGCGCGAGTCTTGTGTGGGAGACCAAGACATATCGCGGCCTGGTGCACGAACATGCAGTGGCAGCCAATCAGATGGTGGAGCACGTGCTGCAGCAGTAAACGGCGAGTGGAAGTTTGCATCGCATAACTACCTTCAGGCACGTTAGAATAAAAAGGTGAGCTGTATTGTTTTGTTTACAATTCTGGTGCTAAATGCTCGTTAGTAAAGGAGAGTTGTGCAGTCAAATTAAGTGGCAAACTAGCGTTGACTGGTATTGGTCAAAGTAAGGCCACTATTTCATGGGAAACGTAAACAAAATATTGTAACTTTAAAATGTACTAGTTAGTCAAGTGTTCATAAGTTCCGTTCGGATTTTGTGTAGTAGAAATTGACAATAGTACTATCGAAATGTTATGACATATTTTGCCCGACGTCTAGTAGATTTTACTAGAACGTGAAATTTTACAACTAGGAGTGTTAATATTATGACCATGACACAATATACCATTCTAAGGTATGGTAAACAACATCACGCTACCCACATTAGACTCTGCGAGTACCCTCGAAACCGATTTTAATTTCTGTTGATACAGACATTTCTCTGGAATGGAAACCCGAACTTTTGAAACAATACCCTAAACTAAAGGTTTCATAACCTGTATGTTAGTATCAGTTTTAAGCCAAGAACTTTTATTAAGAACATTGGCAGTCATAAATGCAGTCGAATAATTCAATGTCAATAACTACACAGTCGACAGTTTACAGTAGTGACAGACAGTAACTTTTTCAAATTCGTCACGTAAAAAGACCGATCTAACGCCGCGACTTCACAGATGCTGGGCCTATTTGTAATATTTTGATTTTAACGTTACTTATAACAAAGGGAAAACTCAATAATTTTTTTGGATGGGGTCATTGTCTTGATTCAAAATGAAGAGTGTAACAAAACGAAACTAGACCGAAAATATAAGGGCCTATTTCAGGTTGTAGAGGTTCTAGTAGATCGTTATACCCTAAAAGCTTTAAATTCAAGGCGCACTTACAAGTACGCTCATGTGAAGCGAAGACGCATGACAGGGGATCAGAGTATTACCTACTGACGAATTTGAGGGAGAGTCAAGTGAAAGTTTTGTTGATGAAACTGAGTAAATTAAGTTGTGTGTGTTGTGTGTGTGATGATAGTTTGGATCAGAGGTTGATTTGTAGCCGTAGCTCAGTAGAAATCGGTGTCTGCTGGAGACAGTAGTCCGTGAGTACGCGGTAGGCAGTCAACCCTGGTAAATGTGGGGTTTCGTGAGAAACCATAAAGTCCGGGAGTGACTTGGCGATCCGAGGGGGATGCGCAAATGAGTGATTGAGTAACTGGAGGTTACTAGAGACACATCAACACATGCACCTTTGTTGATTATTTAGTTTGTGATCTTGAGATTTGGGAATCAAATAGTGAGTAATGCTCTGAACTCTGACGTTTATTTTGATTTTGTGATGTGCTTCCCGACACTAACTTGCAAAGTAATATTATGATAGGACACTGATGAAGACTGAAGTCGACATTGATGAAGTCCGCGAGATTGCGTCAGAGAATATTAAACGTAGTGCTGAATATGACAAGTCTTGATTTGATAGGATAAAAGAAGCTAGAACAAAATTATCGGTTGCGAATTTTGTGTTATTTTGTGTGTGGGAAAACAAAAAGCGAAATCAGATTAAGTTAACTCGAAAGTTCAAAGGTCCGTTTAAGATAGCGAAAACTTTAGATGGTGATTGCTATACGTTAAAAGCTTCAAATTCTGACCGTACTTACAAATACACTTACAATATGTTAAAAAAGATGCCAGTAGGTCATGTACCAGTCGAAGTAGATGGTGATCACGGTGGTGATGAGCAAGCTTATATTATGGGAACCACGCGAGTAAGGTTCTCTATCGGCCGTATTGTGTGAGACCGTACCAGTAGTCGTATTACGTAGTCGTAGCCCGGTAGAAGTCGGTATCTCTTGAGGCAACTCAAGTAGTCCGTGGGTGTGCGATGGGCGTGTTTCTCTGGCGGAGGTCTGGGTCTGGAGAGACCATGTGTGAGAGCAATGTGATTGCTAGTCGGCTAGAGAGCCGTGGCGTTAGAGTGGTTTACTCGTGTGTGGGTTTCTAAGGCTCTTAGTAAAAATATGACTGTTAATTTGGAAAACGATGGTATATGGCTCTGGTTGATGATTTTTGCTATGATTAATGAAAGTTTGTTTAGTTCATTGAGAAGTAAAAGTATTGTTTTGTTAAAACAATAAAGTTTTAATTAAAGTAAGAGATTTAAGTCTCCTAATCTCGAAAGTTGGAACCCGTAAATGGTCAGAATTGGCCGAGTCGAACAGGCACTGTTGTTGAGTTTTGGTTACAGGTTAACACACGAGGACGTGTGCACGCAGGATGGCCGTGTCGGAGACGGTCAATAGTACGGTCGCTAAACGAAGCGCGGCACGTGAATCGAGTGGCGGGAAAACGAACACTCGGCTTACTTCGTGCTACGACGGAGCCTAGCGACTGGGGCGCCGCCGCCGCGGCCGGGGCGAGAGTACTTGCCTTCCAACCGTTCTGGAGAACGGAGCCTCCAGTCTAGGAACTGTCCTTCGTTTCGTTTAGTTGTCGTATGGTATAGTGTCTGATAGCAATGGAGTTAAGACGTCGCGGTACTGTATTCGATTCGTTGTGCTCTGTGCGTTGTAGTTAATTGTGTTAATTGTAATTTGTGATCATTGTGATAATTTGTCATTTTAATAAACGCCGTGTATCGAACCCAGTGTGTTGTCATTGCACGAAACCCATCTTCTGCCCACATGATATCTGAATCTAATGGAATAAATCCTGACGATCCGACATATATATTTTTTTAATTATATTTTTTTGTCTGGTTATTTTCATATAAATTCAATTTAAATTTTTATGTTAAAGTCTCTTTTGATTAGTTGTAAGTATTACTATAAAACAAAAATTGTGTCTTTTTTTTTACGGGAGGACAGTTAACTGGCTCCTGCAACACAGTTATTACTAGCGCAGGAGTCAGGGATTTCTTATATTGCTTGGAAAAATTGTTTTATACCAATAAATATATTTTTATTTTTTATTTTCTTTTTTTTTTCATACACGCTTACACGCACACATTTACAACCATTTACAATGACACTACAATATAACTGGACCACACAAAGTGCACACATGTTTACGAAGCCGTCACGTCACTGTTGACAGCGCTATCTTGGTTTTTTATTTGGTCTTAGCATTTATGTGCTAAACTTAAAGTACTTATGTAGGTTCTCTGTTCCTTGTATAATTCCATCATTAATATAATAAGTGAATAAAATTTTTAAATCCTTCTTAATAAAAAGGAGATTTAAAATTTTTATTCACTTTTATTTCAAACACAAATTTTTAGGTATAAACCTTTTTTTTTTCAGTCGTCGCTAATAAGCGTGAACTGAATTGACTGAAACGATTCACTACTAGTAGAAAATACGAATCAATTCAGTCAATGATACTTCAATGCCCGACCAAGTTCTCTAAAAAGCAGCGGCACAAGGCCACAGTCAGCACTTCAGGGGGCCAAGTCTGCTAATTTACAAACGTCACAATGGTCTCTCGATGGTGAGTTTTTGACAGATTTTGTATGGCAAATCTGTCAAAAACTAACAATGGAGAGATCATTATGACGTTTGTAAATTAATAGACTTTACCCCCAGGTCGTCGATCCGATTGTCTTGGCGTCCCACACTCTTGCCAACTCGTAGTCTCCACATTACGACTCGTTTGCTCCAACACCCAATGAATCTACATAAAATAACAAAAGTAGTGATTGTTATGCTAACAAAAACATCTGTTTCAAAAACTTTCAGTTATTACATTAACATTTCCCGTCGGAGTGTAGCAGTCATGAAAACAATGTTCGGAAAAATTCCATGAAATCATGAATTAAGCATCAATTGAATGAGACGAAAATAAAACGCTGTCTGCAGATAGATACCTTTACATACGTACGTGCGTAAAACACTAAGCGATCTTCATTCCTACGTCGAGGCAGGTTATTTGATCATGAGTGCCAGTCGCCACATAAATCGTGACTATTTCTGTACGGGTAACAAAAAAAAAATTGAATCGGGAACTTCTTTAAATTACGAGTGATGAGTTCAGCTCTCACTCGATGATGTTTATAACGACTCCCAATAAACTTGGATATGGAATCAGATCTGTGGGCGTTACGACTGAAGTGAAAACGTTTCTTTTAAGCATCAATTACACTGAACTTATATACAGGGTGATATCCACGCGAAAACTGTTAAGTACCACTTACAGATGATTCTGAACTGTTGAATTCCCCTGCGTTGACAGTTTTCACCGCATACTATACATTTGACCGCGTAGGTATTGCATTTTTCTAAGAAACAGCTGATTTCAAATTTCAACGCACGTTCAGAGTGCCATGGTAAGTTTTCGTGTCATGTCCCTGCCACCCTGTATACTTGCCAAATCGTGGAGTCCGCCAAATACTCGATGAATTTGGGGTAAATACGATGAGGTACCTATGTGCCCTAGTGGGACATTACGTATGCATGGAAACATGATTAGCGCCGTATAGATAGGATATCGACTGTGAGGCCGGTCAACTCTGTCATTGTATCCTTCTGGTATTGTATAATTATTTCAGTATTAACATTTAGTTGATGTCATATTCGATTCTCTCATTACTGCTTTCACCATTAAAAATCTTAACAGAGTTAAGAAAAGTACCTATTAACTTTTTCGCGCGCGGCTTAATCCACAAGTATTGGAAAAGTGTTAGGTACTGTCTCCGTCAAATACAATAGCGCCTGCTGTACAATTAAATTTTTTTCTTTTCAGCAGTCACCGAGATTAAACTGGGTGCAGATTAATCCGGAAATTATCCTCAACAATCTTCTACAAGTCGCATGTCTTTCCCAGCGCCATTTCTCACTTAATCCTGCGAGATGCCTGACATTTATTTTAACAGCTTTTTATTTTAGGGCAGAAGCTATTATAGGTACTGTTAGATTACAATCAGAGCTATTTTAGTTAAAAATTATAAAAGGTTTCCTTATATCAAATGATTTCTATCGCTCTGTCATGTCAGATCAAATTGAAGCCTACTTTAGCCTACCTCTTCAAAGGGCAAAATAACTCCTGTCTGTCATAATCTTCTTGAGAAATTAATATTTAGCTTCTACGAAAAGCTTCTTTTTTAATACATTTGAATCATAAATCATCACAGGGCAATTTTTTGGACCTACTCTTCAATGCTCTTTCTTAGTACCAAAATAATTCGTATGCGTAATTTGAAGAGCGCAAACAATACACTATCTTTGCGATAGATGATGAATTTATGGAACGCTTTCTTTTTAAAATGTCGCCAAAAAGGCAAGCTGAGCAATTTCATTATTTTGTCACAGTTTTGGTGACGTGGTAACCGTATACCGTGTTCGCTAAAAGGCCTCTCATTTGCTTAAGAAAACAATAGATGGGTTCTCGTGTAGGCGAAGCTTGAGTGAATAGCCACTTTAGTTATGCTCAGGTTATTTTAGATAAACACCGAGCCACCTATTATTGTGAGCTCAGCATGTTTCCAACATCATTACTTAGTAAACTGTTAATTGTTGTTACTGAACAACCAACAACATAAATATTAAAATGTTCAGAGTGAAACCTTAGTTGGCAGTAATTGGCGGAATTAAATTTAAACTTTTAATACTGTTAAGTAATTCTAGAAACATATTAGGTATAGGTAGGTACGTGTTCATTCTGAATCGATATCTAGTTCATATTTGATTAATAGATGAACCGAAAACTGTTCAGTGTTTGGGGAAAATAAGGTTCCCGCGGGAATACAATGTGATCGACTATTTTGTTGTGCGATGTTATTTGTCAATGTCAGCGAACAGTAATCATTAGCTATTTAATCTTTTCTCTATTGTATGACTCACCTTTGACCACGTGATGCCAAAGGATGATGTGGTCGACGTCGGTACACGATTGCTAAGAAGAATCTACTCTATAAGTTAGTCTCAACCTTTTACACGTATTTTTCAATAAATAAAGCTGCGCAACGAACTATTTCTCATTTAGGCCCGCTTTGGGCACATTTTCCTTAAGTTAAGCAATTAAGAAGAAAATATCGACCTCTTTTATTTGTGTTCCTCATTGGAAAACTTTAGCTTTGGAAGATTTTAGCAGAAGACCTTCAAGTTCCGAATGCTGAAACTTGTCTTAAATGATTACTTAGAAAACTTAACACATTATAATACCATGGGCCTAGTAGGTACTATAAAGAGGGTTGGAGTATAACTACGTGGCAATATTATTTAGAAAAATACCGATAACCCTATATACACGACAGCAATCACTTCACAGCCTAATAAATAGCTACGATATAATTTTCTAATTTAAATAGACACTGTTCTCAAATGATTAAGCAATAAATAGTACACAAGGACTTGAAGAGCGTCTAGGTCGCACAAAAGAGGGTCTAACCATTTGCAAACTTCTAGACAAATAGCAGTGACAACGGAGTTTCAGTAGCTGATAGGTACTACCAAAAGGTGCTTATGTATTTACGAGAATCCCGGAACATTATGAAGAGCAATGCTTAAACTTTTGGTCAGCCCTATGTCATTACCACTGGTCCCTAATTATGCGAGGCTGGGTAGTCCGGTCAGTGCTCCCTTAAGACCGCCACCAGTAATTGCTATTTGTAGGGTGAGACACCCATAAATCTGTCAAGTTTCATAATAGTAATGATACAAGTTTGAGTTAAGGATTCAATGGTAGGAGACAACACAGATAAGGTTATCTATTGCTAAGTGAGAAACGAAAACATTCTTGAAGCTTTACTGTATTTTCAAATGATAATAAACGTAACTTATATTATGTTTGCGAGAAGCTCAGTCTTCATATTCCACTGTGAATCGGATGAGACCTTCATAAATTCAACTTTTTGGACTAGCAAATGTTTCATTTTCAGAATTGATGCCCCTTTCTCCCGAGCGCTCGAAAACTAAAGCGAAAGTGTCCTTGTTTATGATTAAATGGACTGTACTATACGGAAATTACGCTAGTTCTGCCACAACAACGCACTTTACTTACAAAAATATATATGTTTGTATACTTTCAATGTTTCCTTGCACTTCATCAGGACCTTGACCTTTGGTTGCGGCGATGAAGATATAAACCCTTGTTATTACAGATCGTAATCCAATCCCGGCAGGATTGACTCGATTATAGGATTTAGGGTGCAATAAGGCATCAAATTATACGAGCATGAGGGAGCTTTGTTCTCAGGGACACTTCATGCCACAGCTGTTGGGCGTAAAATATTTTACTGGAGAAAAAAATGTGACGTGAACTTATTATCTCAATGCAGTCTAGCCATCAAAGCTTACAGCTTAGCGAGGGCGTTTCTTTTGAAGGTGATAAATTATTATTATTACGTTATAATCAGAGGCCCAAGGGCTCACCCTCCTTAAATTTAAATTACCTGCTCAAATGGGATCTTTAACATTTTCTTGGGAAATAAAGTTATGGTGGTATTTCATGGTTTCAAAGAAAACTCTCGCCATGAATTTTAAATAATAATAAAAAAATACAGTATTGTTCAGCAGCTATCTGCTGAACAATACTGTAATTGTTTTTTTTACTTACTTATGTAGGTACGGGTGTCTACCTAAACCTATTAAATTTTTCAGTTACTAGAAAATGTGATAAACTCCAAGTATAGGTACCTATTATTGTTTAGACATCACTTCCCTTTCAGCACATTCAGAGTGAAAGCGATCGTGAAAGATAAACATTAGTTCAGAGTTTCAATTACGGCATGGTTTTGAAATTACATGTTGGGGTAATTGTCCTACAAGATTATAAAATTAACATATCTACATGGAGATTGGTACTATGCTGAGCTAAATTCAGGATACATCGTTTTGTCTAAATGTGCCAGCACATAGAGTCTAATGATGATAGCCTGAGACACTGAGACACTAGAGCTAACATTTAACATCGACATTAAATATAATAGTCAAGTTATCAAAGAGAATAATATTGTGACATTTTTCACTAAGATTAAGTTCGGAATAGCAGGAGTTTGCTTTTAGTTTGTACAGGGTAAGCGTACAGTAGGCCACCATTATGACGATCAAATGTCAACGAGTGAGCTTATTAGGCGTATAATGGTTGTTTTATGTAGATTTTATCATAGTAATGAATATGTAGAAACGGAATATCTCCAAGTATATACTAACGTTTAGGTACTATACGAGAAATCAAAAATAGCACCCTTCTCGAGATTATGAAGAGATATTTTTATTAGATTAATAGCGGACTTATGTGAGGATTTTAGGTCGTAAAGACCACCTCCCGGCACATAACAATATCATCGCCATAATATTCCGCTGTTACACGCGTCATCATATTTTTACGACAGGCTTCTGATGCTCGATTAAAATTTATAGATTCAATAATATTGTGATGGGTAATCTGTATGTAAAAAAAGTGTTATTACGATGCGAATATATTTAGAACCTGAACGTGAGAGTACTTATTGTAAATGGCGCACCCATTTCCCCGAAAATTATATTAAGTAGCTAATCATTACGTAATATATTCGTTCTTTATCGGTTTTCGCCTCAATCTTTGATAAAAAGTTCTCAAAATAATATGAACGACTATTCATAATGGAACATTGTAGAAACGGATTATAATGATAATGTATGAGCTGTGAATGTCACATTAATGAGGTAATAATATTAGGGACATGCTGGATGGATGGATAAACGCATAATACGGGCATGGTGCCAAGAGTTTGCACTAATATGTGACTGTGATCACTGACATTTTGTACATCACCTTTCCCTGGAGATCGTGAGTAGGTAGATTAATCATGATACATTACACTTATTGTACCCATTATAATAAGTGTACCTAATGTATTATCATTAATCTATCTCCTACCGACGATAATACTGACGTATTATCCCAGGATTAGTTACCAGCGCCCATTTTGTAGGACTAGGTACATGATGGCCAGAGTGGGCGGGCTCGAATGAAGCCACAGTATTCTACTTCTCCCACGTCGTAGCTTTTGATACTTTGGATTTAATTTTAGTGCTTTTTATAGGATGACATTTCTAGAAAAACAAGGTTTTTGTTTGTAAACGACGTAAAATTGAATTGTTTAAATGAACCCGGGTAAAAGCGAGGATGAAAACGAGGACGTATTAATTATTTATGAGTTGAATTCTACGGGCAATATGTTTCCATTTAGAAACATCTCTGTTTACCAATTATTATTATTTTGTTTTATATTTTCGTATAAAAAAGAAACATAATATTCTAACAAAATAATCATGTTCTTGTCATCATTATTTAAGAGAAAGCCTTATTAAATCATTGACACTTTGGCACTGAAACTAACATGTTTGTTTTGGTAACAAGAAAAACAAAACAATTTAAAAGAGATGATGGTGTCACTACTATAAATTTCATAGAAAATGTACATGAATTTTGCGTTGATATTTTGGAACAAAGGGAATTTGCAAAGGGTGTCAAGCGAGATTAGATTTTTAATGAGAAGCTATTATTCTTGCTTCATTGCTTTGCACACAACATTAATTTTCGACTTCGTCAAACGATGTGTCATCAAAGAATTAAAAACAAAATTATGCGCTGATTAGTTTCAATATTGTCCTTTCCTACGTCTTCATGGCTGCTTGACGCTTGCTAAATTCGTGGAACTAATTTCTTGACGTTCTGAACTAAATGAATTGTTCGTCGCACTAAGCTGGTTTGAAGGCTAGTCTTTGAACTAGAGCAATACGTTTTGGCATTTAATTATTTTATTACTAGTCATATTTATATAGACGGCAGGCATGAATTGAGACTGCCAGAACATCTGAAGTTTTTTAAATAGAAAATTGTTTTTATTAATCAACCGTTTGCATCATGCATGAATCACGGAAAAGTTTGTATCATGCATAACTCAGAGGAAATAACTGAACATGTAAGCCGAGCGGATTGATGTCAAGGATCATATTTTTTCAATCATTCAAATCCTTCACAATTCAAAGGTTTCTTTGGGAGGGTGTATGTTTTTAAAAGGTTTCGCTTTTCAAGGGATGCAAAGTACTAAAAGTCAGCTAATCAAATCGGGAGCCTTCGCGAAGTCTTTCAGTCGAGTCACGTCCGCTTTTGTCAGCCGCCGTCGACGGCAGTAAATTATTATTATGACGTCATATAATTTGACTATCCGGAGGATTTATTATCCGTATCACAGTTTGTACCGTATTTAGGCCGAAAGAGTTTAATCACTTTGTAGCGAAACACGTAGCGTTTCTGCTATTTCGTTTTGGATTATCTTTTTATCTGTTGAGATAACGCAGATTGCTTGTTCTTGTTTTGCCGAAAACTTAATTTAAATGTTTGTATGGATTATGTAGATACTGTGTGCTGTTTATATTTATATTTTAAATAAAGATGAAATAAATGAATCGTCTTAACCTATGGTGCACAGACTTGGTATTTGACTAACACCCAGAAGTCCAAACTCAAGATCTGCCAACGAGCAATGGAGCGCAGTTTGGAGTTAAACGGATCGTGTTCGAAACACAATACTGCGCTCCAAAACAAAAATAGTTGTCGTGGCATGCCGGACAAACTGTGGGCCCAAATAGCACAGAATTGTTGCCCTGAGACAGTGAGGCGGGGTCCCGGCAGACCACGTCGGAGATGGTGGGACGAGCTGGATAGGTTCCGTCAAAACTGGAAGGAGGACGCGCGGGCTCACGAACGATGGAAGGAGTGGAGGGAGGCCTTTGCCCAGGTGTGGGCAGCGTAGGCTTGTAAACAAAAAAAATATGAAACCATAATAATATATACGCAGTGGCCTAATATTACTTACGTTACCAGCAATATTAAGATTTATATTTAGTAGGTACCTACATATATTGCTTTTAAACAAAAGTGGAAATTAACAAACATACGGGGGGAAAGGGACATTTTGGGAAAGGGACGTTTCGAGAAAGGGACATTCGGGAAAGGGACATTTTGAAACCAAGGGACATTTTGGGAAACGGACATTCTGAGCCTGAACGCTTCTGAAGGTATAATGTTTTAATATAATACTTAGTTAATATAATAATTAGTACCTAGTCATTTTCAAATATTGCATCCTTTTTATAAGGTTACTGATGCTGAAACTGGGTAGCAGGTCGCAATTTCAGCATCAGTTTCAGGACACGTGTGTGTGTGTGTGTTACGAACAGACTATTATGAAAAACTATCTAAAAATAGAACATTGTTCAGTGTTCGTACATTGTTCTTTACATTCGATGCGAGTTAGAACGGCTATTCTCTTATAGGATAGTTGTCCTCTTTGTCAACACACGTTGCAGAAATATGTAAGTTCAGTAGATTCAGAGATAAAGGAAGGGAGAAAAGTCAATAAATTGTTATCGGGTTCCCATCAACGTTCGATATGTAAGTAATTCAGTTATTTAATTTTAAATATGTGTCTGTTGTTTCGACACCACTAACTCTATTATTATTTGTAGGTTCTCGAGTAAAATGTAGCGAACTGACCATCTTACTATAACATCCTATTGTATCGAAACCTACTTTTACGAATTGATTTGATTTGATGTAGGTAGGAAGTAGGACACATCATTTCGTATGAAGTATGAATAATAATTACCGATATCGTGGAAAAAGCGAGGAAAAAGAAGTGTCACTTACCAGCCGGTTGTTGATTTGTGTTGTTGTACTTCGAACTTTCGTTTCTTTTTCTTTGATGCTATATACTTTGTTATCGTGAAATATTATAACAGCAACGAGAGTTTTGCAAGAAATGGTAATTTAATTGAAACAACAAAAAAATCATAAACTCTATTAACTAATAATTGAGTTAGTAAGCTTTTGTTTCGATCAGAAACTGGGTTTTTTGCGAGCACACAGTTTTTGCACCGGGTTTGGGACGTCACGTGTACCATAAAACGATCACTGTTACGCCCGCCCTTCAAATTTATTGCTGTTGAAATTGTTCGAGATGGAAGTGACTGAATGAGCACCTTTTTCATAGAATGTCGGAAAGGCTCTGAGTCAGAAAAAGGAAGTTAACAACAGAGGGGTTAAGCAGCTTTTGAACAAGGGTCAGGTCCATCAATGTGAAGAGGAATACATTTATTTTACGATGGCACTTCTATCCGCAAACTTAATAGGATTGAATGATGGAAAAATAGGTTTATTGGATTTTCCTTACCAGTGATATTATATTCCTATGTATGAAGATACTCCCTTCATAAAGGGATATTATTCAGGTAGCAAACGTGAAACCTCAGGACAGAGCCAGACCTTTCAGTAGGTATCTATCTGTAGCATCCATCATTCACATGTAGGTACTAGAGATGGTCCGAATGTGGTTTGAACCGAATCCGAACTTCGGCCGAACATTCGGTTAAAATGAAAAGTTCGGCCGAACCACAGATTATTACAGATGGGACTCTCCGCAAAATCATTTAAATAAAAAGCGATTCTTGCTACAACACAATAAAGTGCGATTCAGGTCGCACAACGCTAATTACCTACAGTTATATTCACCTACAAGTTGCCTCTCTTTCTATCGCGTAACTCTTATACCTTCTGACCACGTCAGGGTTGTCATCTTTTAAAGAATAATTAGATAAAAGTAGGTATCAGCTCTTGGTCTATAATATTTTTAAATGTACCATCAATCCGTAACCAACCGAAGGCGACTTCATAAAAAAAAAAATGAGATTCGATTTCTTAAAAATACAATAGTAACCAGAGTGTCGCGGCGGCGTCACGTCACCTGCTGCTGCCGCCTGCGGTAAATGAATAATTTGTTTAGTCTCCATTATTTATTAATATAACTGGTCAAATAAAAAAGTGTGTACGAATACCCTGTTGTCTACATAATAAAAAAAATAATAAGTACATAATATTTAGTTATGGTTACACTAAGTCCGTGGTGTACCTACCACGGATACCACCAAACAAAAATATTATTTAATTATGTACTTTCCTACCTATACTTACCGAAGCCTGAACCTGACCTTGTAAACAGAACTTGTATTGTAAGTACCTAACTTAAGTATAATAATAATAATGAATATTTAAGAACTACTTATATACGTGTAACTTATATAAGAATAACAATTAATGTAAATGTTTGGTACGAGTACCTATGCTTCCTACCAAACGTTTACATTAATTGCTATTCATAGGTCATTACTATTAACCTCTATAGCTACGCGGCGCGAGTTCGCGACAACCCGCCAAGCCGCGCGGCACGCCCGCGGCGCGTCAGAGATAAGAGCTCGCTAACATAAACAAAAACTGAGAGCTTTTTTTTACGTAAATAGTCTTATCGTTAATGGTTTTGGGTTCCTGATTAGACAAAGGATTTTTTATAATACCTCGAATCTTTGTAAGCGAACGCTAGTATTGATAAATAAACATTCTTATAAGATTCTTATAAGAAATTCCGTTGTTCATTGTTTTGATTATTTATAATAAAACTACTGGTTCGATTCACATGAAATTTCGCAGGATACATTATGAATACATATACTATCGGTCAAAACCATTATTAACGCATAAACACAATAAATAAAAACACATATAATCAAAAAAGTTCAATAAATAGATAACCGTATCATTACGTAACTTTATTTAGTTGACAAAAAAATATTGAACTCTTTTTTTTTCTGTATTATGCATTTTTATTATTAATTAGTTATTCAAGAATATAAAATAAATGACTTACCAGCGATTACATGCACAAAACACACACAAAACAACAAATTCCACATCAACACGTTTTTTCACTAACGAGTTTGTTTACATTTTTTGATGGGTCCGTAATAGGTAATTACGATGTTATTTAGTGCAAGTATTAACTATATACGATGACGACACTACTTAATTATTGAATTATCACCATTTCCCGTCGATTTACACTTAAAAAACAATAGAAAACAAATAAATACGACGCGTAGTGCAGCGCGCTGAACGCATGCGCAGTCGCCATTTTGCCGTGCCAAAATGTCCAATTTTTACTTTTTTCTAGAATTGTTTCTGCATATTTTGACGTTTTAGTCGATGTATTTGACAAGTATATTACCAAATCCATAGAATAAAATTAACTGTAGACCATATTAGCCCCTATGCATAGTACAAATACAGTTTGAATCAGCGTGAACGTACTGTATCCGTTCGGCGACAGACCCGCTTTACGGTATTGGAAATTTTCGTCGCCGTTCGGCGACGGCCCCGATTTAGAGGTTAAAGGTAGACGTGCATTTCTTTACCTTTTCGTGTCCTTTGGAAGTGAGAAAAACGTGAGGTTCGGATCCTTATTATTATAAAGCAGCCAAATGGGATGCAATAAACTGCTGCCTTCATTTTAGTATTTTTAGTTTAAATAAACGGCGCGCGGCAGCCCTACTGAATAGGCACAGTGAGACGAGCCCGCCGGGTACTTGTAACTTCATACCTAAACTGCGGAGTGTCCCATCTGTATTAATCTGTGGCCGAACTTCGGTTTTCTTCCTTTCTTAACTTTCTCGAGAGCGACACGTCGTGACTTGTTTACGCATTTACTTCAATTATTGCTAGATGTACCCCGCCCTCACACCGCGCTCCTATTTTATTTTTGTAATAGTATGTCTAATTAATGAGGCAGAGATTTTCAAGACTAATAAGAAGAACAGGATTTAATTTAAGGTTTACATTTACAATGTTCCTAACTAAAATAAATCACCATAAGTGAGTAAAAGACATAATTTTATTTTACTGTAGGTATTGCTATTCTAATTCTATTAAAGGATGTCACCAAAATCTGCCCAAAAAAGTACCGAGGTACACTTAGTGGCATAAAATACACTAGACTACACTGAATGATATGGCATTTTTAGATTTTGCTTCTGATGAGGACGAGGGTAATAATTTACGGGGCCGAGAATAATTTTTAATTCATGAAAAGCACGCCATTTTGGCACTCTATCATCGGCACAAGCAATACCTTACCTTCTTTTAAAACTGTCAAGTTGACCAAAGACTACAATATAATTATAAAGTTGACAGCGGTCTGCTGTCGGCTACAGCTACTGTTGTTTCACGTTTGTTTCGTTTTGAATATTTTCCTAAATAATTCAATCTGAATTCAATAACAACTCTCATGGTCTACTCGATTTTCGTTAGGCAAAGATATGGTACTTAACGTCAGAAACGATGCTTAAATCCAAAAGTAGGTGAATACAAGCTGTGAATTTGGATGAACAGGAATGCTAGCAGCAGCATTAGAAGTCTTTCATAGCGCATAGCAAACTCGATAAATATAGCCTCATAGCGTCAACATCCAAGGGTTTCAACGTGACTCTGATCTCCGTCATATCCCAGCTCGACATAAATGAAGTCAGATCAACCAGGTTTCAGTGAATAAAGTCGCATTTCAATAAAGCCTTTTATTATTATACATGTTTATTTTATATTGATTTCTTAAAATGAACAGAACATCAAGCCAAGCAACATCAAATAATTACAAAATACCCTTTTTATCCTTAGCCTGTCTCTATTATGATGTACATAGGGGGTGGAAGGTGAATTTCTGACACAGCAACCCACTTCATGGAACTTTTCAAGTGCCGATAATGAGACACAAATACACAATTAATTTCCTATTGTTATCGGGCCCTGGAGCCCGAACGGCGCTCAATGAATTAAAGTCTAGTCTTTCCAGTAATATCTACCAATAAAAATTGAATAAATAGACTTATCGAGTCATGCCTGTTCTGTTATTACTATACGGAATAAAACAATTAATATCTTTTAGTTTTATTAGCGTTCTTCATTTTCAATTTCACTTCATGGTTTAATATTTCATCCAAGACTACAGTCAGCTCAAGACCGACATGGGAGATGTTGAAAGACTGCATGTCCATCCAGTACTCCATTACAAGAAACGCACCTCATGTTTGTAAGCACTAGCCTGAAAGCAATAGATTTGTTAAAATCTTAAGTATTTTATTCTCTTCATTATGATAAAACGTGAAGTTCAGGGTACTTACTTACGTAACCCGCGTTATGAATAACAAAATCCGTTAGGAACGATATCGTGAGGTTACAAAGGTCCAGAAAGAATAGCCAAGTTTTCGGGATTATCTATCGTCAAGAACCAAATCGGTCATCTCACGATTTGGTTACCAGAACACAAACGGAATACCAAAAAAAATTGCTAAGTTATTATACAAAATACACAACACAAACAAACAACAGATGAGTACGCCGAAACCGTGTATTATTTATGCCCGAAACGTAGAAACCACGTAGAAACGAAGGGAATGACATGTGAACGACATTTACGAAATAATGTCAACCCGAGTGTCAACCAAATGTACCGCAATACACAAAGTTGCCACACGATTATAGGTTACCTAAAACTTTAAATAATTTATTATGTAGTTTTAAATTATTTATGAATAAAAATCCAATTATTTTCTAATTCCTCTATTTTTTCTCTTCAATTTGGTGCACGTGTACCTCGAGGTACATGTTTGGGCAAAGTTGTATGGGCTGTTGCTGACCTCCTTTCAGTCAAAATAGTGCAAGTAGATATTATTTTTCTTGTACCGAATATTCGGCATCTGAACCGAATTTTGGCCGAATGCCGAAGTTCGGTTCAAGTTGCCGAAATTCGGTTGAAACGAATGTGAACCGAATTTCGGCCCATCCCCAGTAGGTACTTATCTAACCCGTAAGGGCGGTAGATTGGTAATGTGAAGTGTTAGTGCCCAAGCACAGATCATCATCGAGAGATAATATGAACAGGAATCGGCAGAATTTTAGTTACCAGTGTGTCGGAATTTCACGATTTTGTTTTAAAAGAACATTTTCATAACGCTTATAGGCTTACAATATGGCTGCTAAAAAACTCAAGCCTCGTGCTAACGGGCGCGATGCGACGGTGCGACCCGACACCGGTAATTGTTCTACCATGAAGTATTCTTAGAAATTATTTTGTTCGAGACGCGTCGCGCCGTCGCCGTCACATCGCGCTGTCGCGTCGCGCTAGTCTGCACGAGACTTAATATGCGACGATATCTTGTTGCAGAATAGACTTTTGTAAAGTCACGAAGTGTTATGTGAGTATACGATATCTTGTCTCGCGGTGAATTGGTATTCAGTAGTTTCGAGACAGAGATATCTATGTACTTACACGTTCATTGAATTGTTTCAAGTTATCTGTCTGAAGTGTCGAAGTCCTTGAGACATTTGCTAAAATTATATGTTACTCGACACTCAATCCCGTAAATTCTCACCTTGCAGAGCGTGATACATAGTTATCTATATAGGTATTTCAACGACTAGTAAACAACGCAAGAGTAGGGGTGCTACACAAAGGTTCGGATCGGGATGATTCGGCACAGCCGGGGGGTAAAATCGAATATATGTAGATATAAGTAATGCAGAACGTGATGAGGCGAAGGTAGATGCCTCTACTGTTGCAGGTGTTATAAGAATTACATAACGAAAGACTAATATTATTTTACATGATATACAATAAGGTCCCATTAAAATAGATGGACAAATTCAAATAGATGGACGGGGTTTGAAGATTTTTGTATGGAGGGTGGCCCTAACATGATGCCGCCATTTTGTTTTTTTTTCAGAATCGCGGAGAAAATCGAAAGTTATATATTTAGATAGAGGACACTTATACAAACAAAAAATGTCATGTGACATAATATCCTAAAGCGTCAGGTTTCGGAGTTATTCACTGAAATATAAGTCGAAAACTTAACCCTGAAACAAGGATTTTTTTGTTTTGTTTTCCTTCAGGTAAGTATATTGAACTATGAAAACATAATTGCGTCATGTACAGGTAATATTTTAGTTAAGAGCGAAGGAGACAAAAATATATGTATACCCTCCGCCGAACGAGGACGTGTGTTATATGGTATATGTATTATATGGTGCATAGCATGGGCGCGACACCAAGAAAATCCTATTCAGCCTCCCGCTGCCTTCTTGGATGGTATTTTTTATACCGAATATGATTAAAAAATCTTACGTTTTATCCGCTAGGTGTAGTCAAGTAATGTTCTTATGTTATAGGGTTTGGTTTCCGCACTTAGTCCGTCAAATGAACCATTGTACGTGGGCCATGGCGGCCGTTTGGGGGGGTTATTCCAACCAGCCCACCTCCCTCCAGAAGTTAATTAAAGCTTCTGGTCCGTTTAGAACATCAGTGTAAGATCTGGGTGACCCGAGGGTTTCTGTTCTAATCTGGGTGACGCCTGTGCATTCAAAGAGCACGTGCGCGTCGGTCTCCTCGGCCTCCATGCAAGCCCTGCACAGAAGACTGTCCGTTATGCCTATCGTGTGGAAATGTTTGTTTAGCGAGCAGTGTCCTGTGATGGTCCCCGTCACCAGGCGCAGGCCATTTCTGTCCTGGCGTAATAAACGCCTGGTCAGCTTGCTATCCAAGAATGGCATAGCTTCCTTGGACTGCCTGCAGCCTGGTGTCGAATTCCACCAGGTCTCCGCTTGTGTGTGGGTGAGCTCCTGTAGCCACTTGCGTATTTGGTTGAAGGGGATGGGAACGATAGGTTCGGGTCCACAGACTGCCGTGCTGGATCCTCGTCTAGCCAGTTCGTCAGCTGCGTCGTTGCCTAGCGATCCACTGTGTCCTTTTATCCATTGTAGTGTCACCGTGTTGCAGCTAGATACCTTTAATTGTTCTAGTTCATTGTGACATTCTAGTGTTAGCGTTGAGGTAATACATTTTTTCTGTAGGGAATGGAGAACTGAGGCACTATCGGAGAGTATACGTATATGCGTGTCCGCAACTCTCCTGGCTTTTAGGGCGTGGACCGCTTGTATGATGCCCACACACTCTGCCTGATAGACGGTGTTGAACATTCCCAGCGGGCTGGATATATTTATGTTGAAGTCGTGTGAGAAGACTCCTGCTCCGGTGCCGGAGTTGGTCTTCGATCCATCGGTGTATACTCTCATCTCTTTCGGGCCTGAGTAGTCACACTGTTCTTCCGTGAGTATTATGTTGTAGTGCCTTTGAAAGTGGTGCGTTTTCGGGGCTTTATCACAGGGTGATGCCATCATTGGTCGTCGTTTGATCGCTTCTTCCCTTATGCGTGTGTGCTTAACTCTGGAGTCTTTGCTTAGGGTTCCTGATAAGTGGAGCCTAAAGGCAGCCAGGCACGCCTCCTCCCGCACGATGAGGTGCAGAGGCGGCAGTCCCAGCATTGCCTGTAGGGCGGCAGTGGGTGCAGTTCTCATACTGCTAGTGATTGCAACACAAGCGAATCGCTGCAGTTTCTCGAGTTCTCTTTGAGCTGTACTCAGGTCTGTCCTGGGCCACCAGACCAGTGAGCCGTATGTAATGATTGGTCGGATAACTGTGGTGTATAACCAGTGGGTGACCTTGGGGCTAATCCCCCAGTTCCTGCCAAGCAGTCGCTTGCACTGCCACAGGGATATGCTGGCTTTTGTGGTGATATAGGGTGTTTTCGTAGTCAAGTAATTCATGTGTAAATAACTTAATCAACATGAAGTAACTACAACATAAATAAATAAATTCGTTATAACAATTGTTATTTTTATCTTTGAATATCTCAGAAACGTGACGCTTTATGATGTTATGTTATATGAAGTTTTATGTTTGTGTAAGTGTCCCCTATCCAAATATATGACATTTATTGGGCACCTCGATATTGAAAAAAAAACAAAATGGTGGCTGATTTTAGGGCCAAAATCTTCAAACCCCAACGCAGCGTTCAATATGTCTAACCAAAGAAATCCAAGTAAAAAATAAGTGATTTTATTTTGACCTAAAATAATAAATGGCATTGGGTAACCAACATTTTTAGTGTATTTTTCGTTAGTTGATTTATTTTTCTTGTAAGTATCTAACACGTTTATCAATTTTTTATTTTATTTTGGTGGTCTGAATGATTTCTAAAAGTTTGTCCATGTAATTTAATTGGACCTTTTATATTTTCATACAAAGATGTTTAATATTTCCTTTTTCAGTAAGATGTTCATTCATCATGAATTACTGAAAGGTTGGAAAGGTACTATTTACAGAAATTAATCCGTACTCATATACTGAAGAGCGAGGAACGAGTAAAATACTGAAAATATAAGAAATCCCAAAGAGACCCCATATCCGTTAAAGGCGCCTATATAATTTGGTAGTCAAGTACCAATAGCAGTGTTTCTTTATCCTGTTGATCTCTAGGAATCAATACCCCAGTGATTGTTATGCCGTAAAAAATTACGACTGCCATTTAGATTTCTTGCTAACTTTATTCTTTTGTATTCCTGACTGTGATATAAATAAAATAATTCGAAATCAAAACAATTTCTACCATAGGCAAATCTTTCATAGTAAGCAGTGCAGTGTTTTTCATAGTATGTTTTGGTTTTATTTTTGTTACTTTAAAATTAAGTACCTACCTACATATTAAAAAAAATTTGGGTTTTGTAATTTCAGCAATCCAAAAGTATCTAGAAAATTAAAATTTCAACAGAATAAGGACACAATCATCACACATGCTTTCCCTATTCTATTCTAAACAAGTCGTTTTATAATAATTAATTTTTCTTTTTGTTCAATTTTTTTTGTCATTTTTAATGTTTTATGTTATTTCATTTGAATCTCCTTTATTTCATTTTAAACGTATAAATTACATTTTTAAATATTAAAATAAAAATTATAAAAACATTAAAAAATATAAAAAATAGTAGCCCACCGGTATCGGGAACTGGGTCCAAGCTACAATTTTAATTATTTTTAAGATTACTGTAATTTATTTTTAGTCTAACATTTCAAAATAGCATGTTGATCTATGTAACAGGAAAAACCTCTGTCATACAGGATGTCCTAGTTCAGGGGTCGAGACCAGAATGATTTAATGTTACTGAAGCTTTGGAAATAAATGACTAATTACTATATTATAATCAGTAGGTACTTGAATATCTAGAAACTATCTCGTTCATCCCTGAAAATAATAAATTACATAACGAAGTTACACTTCCGTATAACTACGTTAACTGTATACTATTTACTAACTTATACGTAGGTACTTTTACCACTGTTTGGGCGACAGATAATGAGTTTAACCGACTTCCTGATCCCTTTCAGAAGTTGATTATAAATACCAACTATCTGCCACAACTTTCAACCCTATTAGTTAATTAGGTATAAATCCATTTCCAACGCCATAATATGGTCAAATACCTTTAGATTTAGATGTTATAAATCTACGTGTAGCATATTGAGTTTGTATTTTTTAGCGTGTGTATTTTTATTGTATAATACACTTGGAAGCTAATCCTGCTGCTGTTAATGTTGACCCCTATTATGGGTTTATAGGATTAAAGGACTGTAGGATTATATCATGCAAAATTAAACTGTAATGTACGGCATTAAAGCATGACGTTGGCTAATTGCATACCTAACATTAATCGTTGAGTGTCAAGGTAATCGCACCACATGTAAGCGAATTGTAAACCTTATTTGCACATGGTGGAACTGGCCGATGATTGACGAGGCTCTGCCGATCGGCATGACAGATGGTTGCCAGATTTTTAAATTATTCCCAGGCCAGTGAAGAGCAGCAGAATTGTCAATAGAAAAGGAATCCGTGGTTAATATTCTCATATCCAGCATTGTTTGTACAGTCAGCTGCAGAGAAATCTCACCCCCTAGCAATATTTTTGTAAATGTGCCCCTCTTTATATAAATAAACGATTATTTTTATTATTTATATATTATTATAATATAAAAATACATTGCTAGGGGGTGAGATTTCTCTGCAGCTGACTGTACCTACGAGTAATTCCAACTCTACCGGAGTGACGTATGTTCAACAATGCCCATCTAAGGTTAAAAATGTTTCAAGCAGAAAACATTTCTTTGGACTTTATTAACACACATAACAACACAACACTTTATTAACATAATACCTGAAATCCCCGAGGCAGAGGTTTACCGCCTATAGTACACCCACAGTTCACCAGTTATGTTTAAGTCCCATGTAATGGAGGAAGCCTATTGCCATCAACCGGGCAAAATTCCAGATTCCGGGCTGCTATTGAGAAATCCTTGATGGAAAAAGAAACAACAGACATGCAAAAAAAAAAAAACTATTATGGAAAATATTTTTTTAGGGTAAGTAATATATGGTATAATTACAAAATGACTAATATTTACAAGATATAACAACTGAATCTATAATTTTATTTGATATAATCATCAGTTAATATAATAAACGATTGATATAATTTTAAAATAACTAATTTTTATAATCATAACATACATTTAATATAATATCGTTTGATATACCACTCAAAAGACATAAAACATATTTATTCTAATATGTAATTTCTATCACAGTAAATAACCTGAGTAGATACTGTAGATATACTTAACTGATTACCACCTGCCAAGATGGTCACTCGCTACGCTCGCTCGCCTTCGCGCGTTAATAGTCACTGTTCTAACCTAACCCCAATGGTTCACCAAGAATAGAGGGGATCTGGCACTCGGCGGCCGCTGCTGCGGCACGCTCCCTACGGTCGCTCGCCTTCGCGTGTTAATGATCACTGTTCTAACCTAACCTAACCCAAGTGGTTCACCAACAAGGGAGGAGATCTGGCACTCGGCGGCCGCTGCCGCGGCACGCTCCCTACGGTCGCTCGCCTTCGCGCTTTAATGGTCACTGTTCTAACCTAACCTAACCCAAATGATTCACCAACAAGAGGGGGATCTGGCACTCGGCGGCCGCTGCCGCGGCACGCTCCCTTCGGTCGCTCGCCTTCGCGCGTCAATGGTCACTGTTCTAACCTAACCTAACCCAAATGGTTCACCAACAAGAGAGGGGGGATCTGGCACTCGGCGGCCGCTGCCGCGGCACGCTCCTTTCGGTCGCTCGCCTTCGCGCATTAATGGTCACTGTTCTAACCTAACCTAACCCAAATAGTTCACCAACAAGAGAGGGGGGATCTGGCACTCGGCGGCCGCTACCGCGGCACGCTCCCTTCGGTCGCTCGCCTTCGAGCGCTAATGGTCACTGTTCTAACCTAACCTAACCTAAGCCAAATGGTTCACCAACAAGAGAGGGGGGATCTGGCACTCGGCGGCCGCTACCGCGGCACGCTCCCTTCGGTCGCTCGCTTTCGCGCGTTAATGGTCACTGTTCTAACCTAACCTAACCCAAATGGTTCCCCACCGCTCGGCGGCCGCTCACGCAAGTTTGGTGTGTGTATGCAGACCAGCCGCTGTGTGCAGCCAGACCGACACTGGTTATTGTTATACGGTGAAGTTTTCTTAGAAATTGTATTGTTCGTGTCGCGTCGCGCTGGTCTGCAAAAGCCTTTAGCCTTCTAACCTAACCTATCCGAGTTGGATGGCTTTGAATCGGGGTGTTAACCATAATGATGGTATCATTATATAATTTAAACGATAGACCTAATGATTTTCGATTAAATAAACGTTATATCCAATAACGTTATACGAAATAAGTTTTAGAGTATATAAATGTTATATGTAAAGAAATTATATCAACAGTTGGTATATCTCACGTTTATCATATCTTGTGAACGTTATTGAAATGAAAATATACCAAATAACTTTATATGATATGAGACGCACCCATTTTTTTAAGTCCGTTGCTTTTTTTAGGGTTCTGTACCCGAAGGGTGACAAACGGAACCCTATTCATAAGCCTCCGCTGTCCGTCTGTCTGTCAGCGAGCTCTATCTCATGAACCGCAATAGGTAGGAAGTTGAAAATTTCACAGATTGAGCATTTCTATTGCCGCAAGAGCAACAAATAATAAAATTAAAAATTAAAGGGGGGTCGCCATACAATAAAATTAAATTTTGAAAAAAAAATAATCTGACCCTGGCATGTGGGGTATCATTTTTTAGAACTCATCGAGTAGAGAATAAATATAATTTTTATTTGTTTTTATCTTCAAAAATGATGAATTAGGGGGCCGTAGAAGTTGTCTGTTTTAGACCATTTTTGTACGAGCTATAACTCAACAACTAAACAAATTAGGAATTTGAAACTTGTGTGTATCATGTAACATATACTGTTTATAATCAACAAATACTAAAAACGCCGATTCATAACATATTTTTATATAATATGGGCGATTTTCTGCAACTTAAAAAAATAATTATGTATTTCATGCTAATAATAAGCGATATAAATTCCACAGATAACTATTTCATAGTCGGAGTAATGACATGGAATTAGTAAGTACCTACTATCATGGCAGCATAATTATACTATTTCGATCATTTAAATTTCGATGATCCAAAAAGGTCTACAAAATAAACTTTCTTCACAAGTTTTTAAAACCGGCCAGTATTTTTTGAGTTTAAGAACTTTATCGACTTTTTTCAAAGTATCCCTAGACGGTGTGGATGTGTGTACATGGTGTACCTCATGTTAAAACTACACTCCAATAGACAATATATTCAGTAACATTGAAATGAATGCTGGCACATACAGTGTACTATTCAGTTACCTTAAACCGTTGTGGATACAATTTCATATTGAGAAAAATTGTTGGTGTAAAAATATTCGGTCACGGCGGCCAATCTCAACGGAGACTGGCCTTCGGCGCGGGAGATATTATAGTGCACAAGTGTGAGCGCAGACACGAGTGCACTCTCTCTTCCCTCACTCTCATAGTCCGATGGGATGTGTAAAAATAATAAGTAAGAAATAATAGATTTCTGTATGACTATCAAAAATAACGTAAATAAATACCTGTATTGACCCGTGCGTTTGCACTGGCGAAACATCACGACAAAACATGTTGAAATCTCTAGTTCCTGTCAAACATTGTATGAAAAATTGACAGAAAATAGAGATTCCAACATGTTTTGTTGTGAATATTTCGCCAGTGCAAACGCACAGTTATAATTAAAATTTGGCGTACTACTTACATTCTATTTTGTATAATATAGTCTGATGTAGCAAGAGCCTCCTTCCAAGAGTGTCCTTTTATTTATAAGTAACTAGCTTTACCCGGCCCGGCTTCGCACGGTTAGCACTAAGTACTTATCTACGGCGCACCTACCTTTCCTAATTACCTTTTTCTACCTAATTACCTACCCTACCTACCTACCCTACCCTACATATCTACCTGCTTACCTACCATATATACCTATTTATACCTACTAATACTATGTTAGTAGCAAATAAATAACTTTGACTTTAGTTAATGCATGTTACTGGATAAAGTTAACTTGATATTTTTCTCTTAAAATAAATGAAATATACTCCTACACCTATATTTTAACACAACAACATTTTTTCATTAAAATTAGACAATTTCTTTACAAATCTTTGTTTTTTTATAGCGCCTCTGTTGTTACCTTAACGAAAGTATTACAAATTCATAGTGTTAAATCTTGTACGACATGGTATGGAACCCTTCGTGTGCGAGTCCGACTCGCACTCGACAGATTTTATTTTGGAAATGTTTTTATTTTTCACTTTTTAGTTGTGGTAACTACTATACACAAATACGAATACCATTACCGACTATGTAAATAACAATGACAGGAAGTTATTGTAACATCATCCACATATCCACATTGGCCAAGTGGGAAAAATTTATTTATTTATTTAACCATTTATGTACACACATTTAACAACAGACAAGAAGAAAAGAACAGAAAAATACGTACAAAGGTGATGCTTATTTCAAAGAAATCTCTTCCAGCATACCTGCGATAGGACAGGGGGATAAAAAGAGATGTAGACACCGTGTGTAAGAGTAGAGAGAAAGTAAAATACATAAAATTAAAACAATTCATTACATAATAAAATAAAACACATAATATGAGATAATACTTACTTACATACTTACATACATAAATACATACTTACATACATACTACTAAAATAAATATCACTAAGATGATGTTAATTGAAATGTAACAAAAAAAAAAGAAAAATACAAAATAAATACCTACGCAACTATGACATAGTGGAAAGATAGTGTTCTTTCACTCTTCTTTTAAATACTGCGACAGTTTGGCAGTCCCTGATGTCGGGCGGAAGTGAATTCCACAACCGCACCGCGTGCACAGTGAAGGAGTAGGAGTAGAAGTCAGTGGAGTGGGGAGGGGACTTAAGGAGGTTTCTTAGATGCGACCTGCAAGGTACATCAGAAGGACGGGCGTAGGAAAAGCGCTCCCGCAGATAGGATGGAGTTTTAGGATTGTGAAGTAGGTTAAATAGCAGACACAAAATGCGGAAGGTTCCTGCGAAATTGAATAGGGAGCCACTTGAGTATCTTGCGAAAGTTAGAAACGCGATTATACTTTTTAAGGTTAAAAACAAAACGAATACAGATATTTTGTAAACGCTCAAGTTTATTTAAAAGCTCCTCGGTAGCATCCAAATAACAGGCATCGGCGTAATCTATAATGGGCTGAATGAGAGTTTGAGCAAGGGAGATTTTGGTGTTCAAGGACAAGAAGGTCTGGAGGCATTTCAACGAAGGGAACGTGAAGTGCACTTTGCGACTGACTTGAGCAACATGGGCAGTCCACGATAGATAGGAATCCATGGTCACCCCCAGGTTTTTAACCGTGTTTGCGTATACAATCTGAACTCCATTCAGACAGAGTGGAGACAGCGACGCAACATCGAGCCTATTCCGCATATACCTGCCGCCAATAATAATGGCCTGGGATTTACTGGGGTTGATTTGCAGTCCAAAGGACCCCCCCGACCACTCGCCAATCAAATCCAGGTCGCTATTCATGGCAGACACGGCGGTTTCCGCATCTTCCCTTACGAAATGATTGTAAAGCTGCAGGTCGTCGGCATAGAGATGGAAGTGAGAAGAGATGAATCTGGTGACAAAGTTAATAAAAATAGAAAAGAGAAGAGGAGAGAGAACGCCGAACGAAAATTGTGTTATTATTGAAGCTACCTCAAAGGCTACCCAAGCAAAATTATTAAAATTTATATGGGACCACCGCGCGAGCTTCCTCTACCAAATGAAAACATAATTTTCAAAATCTGTCCACAATTGACGAAAATATCGAGGGACATACAAAAAAAAATAAAGTACAAGCAGACGAACATAGAACTCCCAATAAGGGGGAGGCCCCTTATTGGAAGTCGGTTAAAAAACTAAATTACATTTTGCCCGTCCTGGGATTCGGGCCAAGGACCTCATGCTCAGCGGTAGTGCTTGCGACCACTAGACCAACGAGGTATTGAACTTTTTACCTACACATTATCACTAACAACTTACACGACTGCCCGTAGTTGCGAGTGGTAAATCAAATATTGACTACTGTTCGAGGAAGATAAGGCAAGAAGGAAATTAAGATGAACGACCAACTTCCAAGTTCAATCAGGTCAACTTATGTATTATTGAGTAGATGGTCCATTTTAAGTGGTTTACCGCTCCTGCCTCCTGCCTATACAATAGGCCTTGTTTTAGCGAACTAGTTTAGTAAGTAGGGTTGTACCTACTTACATACATATTCGCGAATTCATAAGTCAAGAGTTCCATTAATCTTATAAATTAATTTCGACTGGTTAATAAACAAATAATAGAAACAATCATCTTTAAACTTCGGAGATTAGTAAAACTTTTTAAGGGTGAAATGAAGAGGAATATTAATTTAACTGGGACTTGACTAACGTAGGGAGGGGAGAGTGGTTCAGGCGCCGGTCATTTATAGCTGTCCAAAAGCTCAGAGGTCGGAGGGCACTGGGGCTCTTGTGTGAAACATTTCAAAATAGCATGTTTTTATTAAACCGTCTGCAATAAATCAACGCCATTGTTGAGGTCAGCACTTCAGTAGGATGACCTTCAGTAGTCATTGAATTAAAACGCTGCGTAACTTCAGCGAGAAGTTAAATTCCGTGATAAATGATTCTGGGTTAAATTTTGAATTTCGGCCAACGCGCGAGTAATTAACAGACTTTATAGTTATAAAAGATGGAATTTGTTGAAGGTTTCGATCACTTATCTTAAAGGCACGTAAATAAACAATAATAAAAAAATTATATACCTACCAGTACCTTAGAGATTTAGTAATAATCAAATCAATTTTAGTAGAGATTCTCCAAGCAGTTTATAAATAACTTGATAAATAATCATTTGTAATGTAATCTAAATGTTTTCAATTAAGGATAAACAGAAACATTTAATTAATGAATTCTTTATTTTAGAATGTAGAATGATGAATGTTGAATGTTTCAAGAAAGCGTAGCCTGAGAAATTAAAGTGAAGAAGAAAGGATCAATTACAAATGAAGCCTTTGCCAAACTTTACTTTATAATGGATTCTTTAAGAAAACGTAAATAAATTATGTGGAGTGTTCGTGTTCTGTACTAGCAGCTAAAATTCCGTTGGTTCTCATGAGACTGGTGGAAGGTGAATCTGATTTATTATATAATAATAGTAACCCCACCGCCGTATATCCAAGTTGACGTCGTGGTGGGGCTTGCGCGCTCCGAACTCTAGGTCTGTGCCGGTAGAGTTTACTTTGCCGGAACCGGTCTAGGATGAAGAGCCGGACCAAGAGAGATACAGAAACCCGCAGGGCAGCATGTGGCAAGGTGTTGAGCAGTAGTGACCCCACGGACCCTATCTCCCGGGAGAAGTCTTGTTCCTCACCTCTGGCTTGCCTTTATTGGCCGGCTGGAGTGAACACTGACGAAGAACAGAGTCCCACCTCATTCTTGCCTTTAGTGGCCGGCTTGAGTGGAGATTCGCAAGAGCAAACGTGCTCGGAGGAAGGAAGTATTCCAGGTAGTGCTCGTAGGGATCTTGACCATTTTCCGGGCTCTGGGATTGTTCTGAAAGCCGTGGAATACCACTCCTCCTCAAGCACCTCAGGACATGTTGCCCCTTTGTCGCTACATCACTTTGTGCTAGCGACAGTTTTCGGGGACCCATTATTGAGTGTGCAAGTCACCCCCTGCCATTTTATCCGTGTACATTTAAAACATTGATCAGGCAGGGGCCATAGTCATCCCATAGTTCTAGGTCACCAGTCAACTTAAGCCACTCAAACCCATAATCCAATATCTTTGTTTCCATATTCTGCAATAGTCCTACACCAACCGGGGGTTGTCCTTGGGTGTACTTGCCTAGTACATGCAGGGATAATCGTCGGTAGGTGCCTTATTTAATTAAAAACGTCGAGTTGGCTTCGGCCAATCGTACGCCTTCCAATGGTCCGGGACCCCAGGGTCCCGAGAAATGTCAAGAGACAAAATAATAATAATACCATTTATTTCAGGCGACACAGGCCCATAGAAAAAATACCTTAACCTAAACCCCCAAAGCCTTACCTACCTTAAGCCTAAAGAGTTGTGTTAAGGGGGGGGGGGGGGGGCGCCAGAGTGTAATTTAGAATCGCGTAGGCGCGGAGGGGCGAGGCGGCTTGCGAGTTGAGCCAGCAAGACGAAGCTGCGGCGGTGAGCTTTAAACCATCTGCGACGATAAGCTCGCGTGGGACCGCCGGAATCCCGCAGCGCCGGAGCCGTCACAGAAACCATGCCTGCTGCATGTTGCTTCCTCGCTTGCATGCATGCGCTTGCAGCCGCGGCGGCGAGCGTTACAACCACCTGCTCCTCAACTCGCAGGCCGCCTCGCCCCTCCGCGCCTACGCGATTCTAAATTACACTCTAGGGGTAGGGCAGACAAGACTGCGTGGAGTCGGATTTACAGCGATTCGTTTATGTCACTAAAACCTAATTTTTTGCAATTGTTTTAGGACTAACAATTTAATTATAAATGAACATTTGGACTAATACACATTACATAAAACAATACTTAGGACATATGACTTTATATCATTCAAAATTAGGATATTCAGTTATTATAGTACTTATTCGATATTACGACTATTAGAAGTAAAGATAAATAAGTACTTAAAACAAAATTTTAAATTTTTGAACATTAAGGTTACTGAAGTATAAAGCAAAGTGGACTAACCTCAACAATCAAACAAAATAACAAATGACAGTACAATGACATTGACAATACAATGCTTACGGCACTCTAGCCGGACCGAGGCAGCGCTACGAGTATGCCGCATTAAAGGCACTTTATCCGCGGCGGATAGAGGGCCGTTAACGGTCCTCTATACACTTCGTTAAATGTATGTTATTATTATTATACAAATTAGTTATTTTAAAATGATATTATCGTTTATTGTATTAACTGATCATTATATCAAATAAAATTATAGATTCCGTTCTTATATCTTGTAAATATTAGTCATTTTGTAATTATATCATACTAGCTTTTACCCGCGGCTTCGCCCGCGTGGATGTCGCAAAATATCCAACGGGAACGTACTACCGGGAATACATACCTAATAGCCGAGGAAAAAGTCATTGACTAACTTTCAGCGAACGCACTGGTAGGCTACTGCGCCCGCGTTGCCGTCAACCATAATTATTTTGTTACGCGTAATTTTGAAACTGTGATACCTATCTTTTAAATTATTCATTAAAATGATATGTTATAACGGCATATTTGAATTGAAATTAAATGCCCAATTTAAATAACATATTTGATTGGATAAGAATTAATATGATACCAGTCAGCATGATTTTTTCCGATTGATTTTTGACGTGTCGCTAGCTACGGAAGGTATTATAATATAGAAACTCATGGAATCCAGTCGAGTCGTGGCGGCACGTCGCCTGCAGTTGCTTCCTGCGGTCGAGTACGGAATGGTATCTTTAGGTACTCAAATTTTGGAGGTTTCCATATAGACTCGAGTGCCATATCTAACAAACTCAAACGTTAAAACTGGAGTTTATAACTTTATTAGATAAACCAGGCGGTTAGTAACATTAGCAATAACTGGATCAAATTCATAATGAACGAAGGCTTGTATCTGTCTCACAAAACATGTTTACTTTTGCCGGGTTGCGGTAACTGTCACGCGACATGAGGAAATTCAATTACGTCCCGTGTTATTCTTGTTTCCGAACGTAATTAATGTCATGACACTTTATTTTAGTGTCACAGTTTTCATCGCATTTATCTTGACAGGATTTCGAGTCTTAGATTTTGTTAGCTGCTTTGTCTGTTTCTTGACATTAAGATCTAAACTGGCACATTTGTACAATTTTACGAATTCTTCGTCATTTGGGCGATAGTGTGGTATACTTTGTATTTTCTCCATTTTTAAAGAGTTTAATATTTTACTAATTGAAGACTTCAACTGAGAAATGCAGCAGTTTGATTTGTCAATTAAATTCCTCCCAGGTGGTAACTGACGGAGAGTTAGAACTGCATGGTGATGTTGTTTGCAAATTTTCAATTTGAGTGGTTTCGTTTGTGCGTCTTTTGTGATGTCTTTTGTAGTTGTAGCGGCATCAGTGCTGCGATCTAAATGTTGTGTGGGCTCGATACTCGTGGACTTATGTCGCTTCTTGTGTATATCTGAGCTCCGAGCCTGGACTCCTACTTGACGACATCTGTCCAATCCACTTCCAGCTTGAACAGATATCGAATTAGATTCTGGCCGCTTGCCTTTCCTCATGTTGTAAAAACTGTAAGTAGAGCACGCAACATCACATAGTTGGATAGCTTTGACATCGACGCGAGCAGCGGTTGGTGTTGTTTGGTCAGTTGAGACTTCTTCAGAATCGCGTGGACTGCTAAATATATGCAGGCGTAGTTCATGAAATAGAGCCGTAGAAGGGTCATTAACTAGGTTGCCTAAATTCCAGAGAAACCGCGACATGTGGATTATGATTAGGTGTGTTCGACTACATAAAATAATATTTCATGTTATATATAAATTGTCAAATCTTTGACAATTTATTTAACAGATAAGCGGTCATGTTACCATGGAGAACTATATCTGAATAGGTCTTATAGGTATAAGGTTTTATTAAACACGATTTTATTTTTTTAACGAGGATTTTTTACGCGTGCGTTATCAGAGGGACATACCCGTATTTTTAAAAACGTTCGCATTCTAATCTCATTCGCTATCTGTTAAAAATACAATCAAATTACCAACATTTTTGACAAGTTTGACAGATTGCGACTTGAATGTGAACGTTTTTTAAGTACGAGAATTGGTCTTGTCCAGTATGTTCATACTTCAGTTTGACGTAAACAAAACAAAATGAGTATGTAGGGATCGTAGCAGGTGGCTTTCTTTAGTTTCTGCCTACCCCCTTATGAAGAAGGCGTGTGTTTATGTTACCTTTTGTTTACCTTTTCGTAATGTTTAAAGCTTTGTTGTGGAGGTTTTTGGTTCTACTTTAGAAAAATTATGGCTAAAAGACGTATAATCCCAACTCTGAAATGGCTTTAACATGGCAAGTGTCATTTTACTTTAAAATTAATTTACCTGACTGTACCTACCTAGCTAAGTTTAATAAGGTAAAATCTACGTATCTAATTCAACTGATGTAGATTAATACTCAGATTTGAATATTAGAGAAAAGCAGTCTTTATAAAGTTCCGCTGGTAGGCAGGTTCTGATTTATCCAAGTGGTGAGGAAAATATTGGAATTATTGCAGTCCACTGATTTGGAATACTCAATTTATTACTTCATAGCCAGCTACTTAACTCAAGTATAAAAAAGACTTTCCTTCGCTGTTTTTCCTTTTTATCCGTATTTCAGTCAATTGGAGGAATGTAAGGTAAGTTCGAAGATAATGTAGGTGGAATAGTCCGGAGATTGTGTGGAGTGCCCGGTAATGGGCAAATAGGTTTGTTCCTTGCAGGAAATAATGCCGTTATAGTATTTTGTTTATATGAAACTTACTTATGAACAGCACTATTACCTCCTAAAGACCATGAAACAGTTTGTAAAAATTATAAGTGTACTGAGGCTGCGGCAGTGTCATCTTGCCGGCGACTGAGATAAAACAGCCGACGACGAATTGAAGTAAATCGACTGCAGTCGCATAAACGTGTCGACGACGGCTGCAGTTACTTCTGTCGTCATAAATGCCGTTCATCTATAAAGTCTATATTACATACTTAACATAATCAGCCTTTTAATGTTCCCACTGCTGGGACACAGGCCTCTTCTCTGTGAGAGGGAGTGGGCCGGAATCCACCACGTGGGCCCAGTGCGGGTTGGTGGATGTCACATGACTTCGAATTTTTGGTTCTAGGACATGCCGGTTTCCTCACGATGTTTTCCTTCACCGTTTTGAGAGCAGTGGAGATGAAATTATTTTACACAAAGTAAAGCGCCTGCCAGGGTTCGAACCCACGACCTACAACTTGTAAGTCAGGGCCGTTACTTCTGGGCTACCACTGCTCAGTCTATATTAGCTTTTAAGGAATTATAATAAAAGTTTATAAATCAAGGTTGATTTTGAAAGTAGACAGCTTTGTTCTTAAATGTTACGCCGGATATTGATCTCAAGTCGAAGAATTTCGGATTTGAACGGCAAAAGGGGTTCAGTTGTCTGTGAACAAGCGATTCTCAAAATACATATTTCCGATACGAAATATTGACACCTTTCTGAATCAGGTATCTTATTTGTCTCTTTCCGTTTCAACTGTTTATATTTACTTCACTGCAGGATTTCAGCATTACAAGACACTTTATTTCGCTTAATTTTTTCTCCCTCTAGGTATCAGAAATGTAACTAAAAATCATAACAAATATCCAAAAACTTGTATCGTACTCTCTGACTCAGGAGGATAAACCCACGTTCGCACGGACTTGTTATTATCGCGGCGATTTTTTTCGTTCACTGGATTTTCAACTCTCGGTATTGAGCCGAGCATTGAGAATCCAACAGAGTGCATCCAGCGCGTACTATGCGCGTCAAGAAAACACACTGTTGGATATTAATAAACTCTTGGCGCTAAGCAGAGCGACGAAAAACCAATACGCGAAATAAAAATCGCCGCGATAAAAACACGTTCGTGCAAACCTGGGCTAAGAGGAAGCTAGAGAGCCTATTGGGAGAACCGCTCATCACAACTACGATATAGGTACCTAATGTAGGAGGACCTAAGTAAGCATATTACCTTGGATGATTTTATCAATAAGAAGTTCTAGATTGGTTCTCTATCTTTTTAATTAAAACATTATAATATGTCGTTTTCAGCGACACCGACTGTTTATCGACTAAAGCTTATTTTATTTTAGGTAGGTAAGTACTTACTTTCTGTGCTGTTATAACCTACTCTTTATAATATATGTATAAAAGTGTGTAAGTACATAAGGTAATCTCGATGATCCTTTTTGTGCACAAGAATATAACAGATACGCAAATGTTTTCGACGAGGAGCTTTTTATTAAAGTAAGATAGATACTTTTCTACTTAAGACTACATAGTACCTAATCATTTGAATTATCAAATGGTTACTGGTTGAGCAAGAGATCAGCTATTTGCAAAACGAGTTAAACAGAAATCAGTAGATGCTATAAATAATTATTTAATAAACTTGACATTTTCAATCTAATATCGACTAACCAACAACCAAGCGATGGAAAATTCAAACCAACTTCAACTTGATTTTGTGATCGACATTTCATTTAATAGCATGAAATATACTAGATTGATAGCGCGGGCGTCGTCCAGAGGCGGACTAGTTTTCCGTGCACTTTATAATCTTTTGATTGATGTATGTTTGTGATCGATTGTCACCTGCTTTTTAGTGCCCCCCGAACTAGTCTGATGCCACTTCTGTTTCCGTTTCTGCAGAGTCACTTGTCACTGGCGAATCCATAAACTGTCAAAACTCAGTTTTTATGTTGCTTTTGCTTGACACTGAGATTTTGTTTGCAGAATAGCACTGCTGATGTTTTAAATTGGATTTCTATCTCTGGTTATAATAATACTAAGCTATTCTTAGTAACTTCATCACCATCAAAAATGAGTAATGAATTAATAAAACATTTAGGCCATTAGTAGACATATCCATTAGTTCCGAATAAATAGCGAATTCCCTATTTGATTGAATTAAATTTTTCATAGGTAAAATTATCGAGAGAAAAAGAATTTTTAGCTATGCATCGTTTTAATATCGCAAGTTGATGAATATGATCATTGACTTTTGCTTGCCCAAAGATTAATGTTTTTAGATATTTAATATTATAATATTCAACAAAATGCAAAAATGATTTTTTTGTAGAATATTTAATTAAGGGTCCTGATGTAGGGGTCAACCGCATGCTCTGTTTCTGACACAGGCTTTAATTATAGAACTCAATTTGGCGAGTGACGTCTTTGTGATAAAAATTTAAAAGTATAATCTGATTCGGATATTTCCAGCAAAACCTTTCAAGGAATAAAATATTAATTTGGGAATGAACATACAGTAGGTACCTGGAAGTAATAAATGACAGAGGCGATGCCGACACACGCTCTACAAAGCCGTACTTTTTCTAATACTCGTTGTGCCAGATTAATTGGTGTGGATTTCTCATGTCCACTACTCCACTTATGCACCTAGACAACTTGTCTTGTTTCATAGGTAAAGAATTTGCTTGACAATTTGTGCCATATGGAGAGCCGTTGTCGATAAAGCTTACTTCCACAATTCAATGTCTATTTTAAAAAGTGTCGTCTGTGCTAGGCATTATTCCTATATATTTTTTTATTTTTGTCACCTAGCAGGTAGATATTCCCTCGCCATATTTACAGGTATCGTGACGAAGTGATGTAACATAATCTTTAGAAAGGTCGGATATCTTGAGAGCTCATAAAATTTGGGCTCCCTGAAAGGTTCGCTAATAATCGCTAACTTTTCTAGCAGGTTTGGTTATCGCAACGACGACGGAATATTTTTATTATTATCGACTATGAATATTCTTGTGCAGCCTTTAAAAAGCTCTTGTTTATACATACTCAAACCTATTTCAGTTAAAATCTGAATAGTGTTAGGACATAAGATGTTAAAGGTCACTTAATCTAATTCACAGGCAGTTTCTATACATTTCCTTCTGATGAGTTTTAGTTTTCTCTTTCAAATTACAGTTTAGTTCATTTGCTACGTGCAGCATCAAATGGTCGGCGACTGTTGCTTACAAAATGTTCGCTTTTCGATCTAGAATAAATTGTAGACACTATTCTAGTCAACGCTGCAGCAGTACGTTCTTTAGCTTAAATATAACATGTTTGAAGTTTACTTACGGCCATTATATCACAACAAAAAATATTTTACGTAGGTAGGTACCGTTCGGAGACTGAAAATAATATTAATAAACTGTTCCACCGAACCGAACTTATCAAAACTTTGTTTCAGTGCGGTTAGTGGAAGGTGCTCACTGCTCAGGTGCGTTTCGGACAACATAACATAACATCACGCCTTGTTTCCTCAAAGGGTTGGGCAGAGATGTACCTGTAGTAGATACACCCACATTTCGCCAGTTATGTTTAAGTCCCATGTAATAGGGGGCGAGCCTATTGCCATCAACCGGGCACATATCCAGACTCCGGGCTGCTACTGAGAAATTCCAGATAGAAAAACCCAATAACACTTTGCCCGACTAGGGGATCGAACCCGGGACCTCGTGCTCAGCAGTAGCGCTTGCTACCATTAGACCAACGAGGCAGTCTGCTGCCAGCTGTTGAAATCAGTGCTCTTGAGTGGAATACCACAATTTTACTACAAACTACAGAGAGTTACACTTCAAAAATAGCCCAAGCACAAAAATACAACAATTATTTGTTATTTTATCGTGGCTAAATAAGTAACATATATCGCACGTGTACCTATTCGTCAAAAACAATTGATGCGTTCTGTGTTTTCCTTGTAAACACATTCGATTGAGTAAATAAAATGGCCAACCAATTTGTATTGAACTTTTTTATCAACACAGAGTCACAGAGGCGTGTGTACATTAAATTGAGCAATAATGGAAGAATGGTGTAAAACGGTGGAAAATAAGGCGTTGTTCAATTACCAAACTACTCGAGGTTGGAAAACAAAATATTGATTGTAAAAGCGAGGCCATGTGATACCAAAAGTTTAGATATAAACAATTTCGGATCAAATTACGTTCACAGTTAGTTTCTGACTAATTGCTTAACTTGACATTGTTTGCAGGAGCACAATAGCGCTACGAGAATAGACTAATTTTAATTTAAAATAAACCTTTCGCATTATGAGGGAAGTTTTGTTTCATAGTTAACCAGCAGATGTTAAATATAAAGTACCCCGGGCCATCACAATTTCGTAGTGCAACACTAATGCACTAGAAAATTGCCTTCTGCTGAGATAGGAAAACTCTTTATCTCTTGGCAACTAAGAAAGATCGTGAAGCAAGAAAAGAGTTTGATTAGAAGCTTTACTTATTCATTTCTTGATGGCGGAAACGTAGTCGGATAGACATGCGGTGGCAGTCTAATCTATCATTCATTACTCATGCACAATCGTGCGCTCACGATGTCACGTTGTTAAGCTTTGTTACTGGCGAGAGCTCTGGGAACGCTCTCAATTCATTCTACATTCTGATTGGAAGGTTCACAATAGCAGAAAATCGTGAAACTAGCAAAGCTACACAGTATACGAGTATCTAAATGCTAAAGAGGTAGTAACAATTCCCGTTAACGAAAATAATTTCAAAATTTATATTAGAACAGATATCGACTGTGATAATGATATGTCTGAGAAGAATGACATATCGCTTTATAGAGCTTTGAGCTTTATATAGTTTATCACGTGCGTCGGCTCTCGATCCAAGCTGGGATATTACTTCACACTTTACTATGACATAAAACTCTGAGTGTTTAAGTACCTTGCTAATGCGTTCAACATGAGTTCACAATCAACAATTTAGAATATTATATCTTATCTATGTTTCCCAATGCTAGGGAATATTAGATTACCTATATACACATGTCACGTAGGTACCTACATAGTATATACCTACATTTTGTTATTGTAACGGAAATACATTTAACTTTTCGTGTGATTTTGTGAATGCCGAAGAATTATTTCGAATCGAAGATTAAAGGGTCCTATATAAGAGATGCTTATAAAGCGCGTTAGGAAATTTATCTAGGATGGATTAATTTTTTATTATGAAAAAAATTCGCTGGTTTCTATTGAAAGCAGCGAATTTTTAATTCGTAACTATAAATAGAAGATCAACAAAGAAGCAAGTACCTAGCCTATTTTACTGATTTCCAGAAAACAGTCGTATTATAGAGAAAGAGTTTACTTATTTATTTTAGTAAAAGATATTACATCAACATTTTAAGTGAAACCGTTACGATAAAAGATCTTTCTTTGAATCTAACTTTTAGCCTTAAAATCCAGATCAGGCTAGAAAAATAAGTCGACATTTAGTTCGGTATTTATAAAGCGTGTGAGTTCGGTCGTATTCCATTATGCGCCGTCGGTCCTTTGTCGGTGCCCTAGGGCGCACTTCCCTGGCAGCCAACATGTGTACCATTTTATTGTCCTGTGTCAGACACGAAGTTAATAAATTACGACTGAGCTGTACATTACTTTATATTTGACTTTTACTGCTCGTAAAATTTTACTACAATGGAAGGAATCATAAGATACGTGTGTAATGTCCTACGTATTCCAATTAGAATTGTGAGGTTCGTTTGATGACCTCGACCCCTTTTTTACTGAAAAGTGTTTGCACACAAAAAACACCATTTCATTGAATTTCATTTTCTTTAACTGTAATAAACACCACCGTAGTCTATAAGTGGAATTCCATTGATCGTAGCACCGCAACCCACGGAAATCTCTTTTTGTAAACCTTATTATACCGGTGTTCTTAACTTTTAGATTAGATCTTATACACTACTTCCCATTCCATTGGATATTGCCAATTACCTCACGACGCAGCTTGTAACAATGCTTTCGTTTCAGCGTATTCCAAATAGTTCGTACGATATCGTACGATTTTAATTTGCAATTTGACTACAACACGTAGGGTCTATTATGCCGGTTCCTTTCTTACCTGTATCTTAGGTCTGTATGTTATGATAACCGAAAAATATAAAAATAAAATGTACAAATATTTGTACGGTCTACAGATAAAGTGGTTTCTGCAGTCTTTTTGTGTTTGTTAATGTGATACAATTACGTTTTTGATAATTTAAAGAAATACGTTTGGGCTCGTAGAGCAATAGATGTTTCGACGAAAATACCATGTTGATAAAGTGAAGAAAAATTAATTGCTGTACTGTACCTACTTTTTAGAAATCAAAATAGGCCATCCCTTTTCAGTGTGTCACACTTTACGGGGAATAAAAAAAGCAGTTAAATAATACCTAAGTAACCTGACTTCAAAAATTGTCAAGTTAACTGTACATTTTAATATTTAAAATGTAGATTTGGTGACCTTATTCTGATTGATCCGATATTGGGGAGTTCACCGTCTCGAGAAAAATTTAAAATTCAGGCACAGATGTGAACCTCACGTATTGAAATGTAGCGCACGCACGCTCACCTCTAATCGGATAGGTAGCTCCCAACCCAATCTTTGAAATGAGCATGTCACGTTCTTTACTGATCACTAAAAAAAAATCTTACCCACAAGAAGTACTTTAAGTAATAGCATGAGTTTTATGTATCGTTTTACAAATTGTATTTTTGCTAGGTCATTTGGGCAGATCGAAGGGGCTCGTGGCTAAATAATAACAGCCGCAATGGTCGATCGATCCGGTTAAGCTACGCTTGCCGCGGTTGGTTCGTGGATGGGTGACCATCTTAACATACCAAGATCCCTCCGTGCCTCGGAAAGCACGTTAAGCCGTCGGTCCCGGTTGTCATTTATAGAACTTTAACAGTCGTTATTGGGTAGTCAGAATCCCGAAAATCTGACAATCAGACTTACCGGGTATCGTATTATCCAGTTACTGGGTTGTTGAGGTCCGATAGGCGGTCGCTCCAGTCAGCTGTGTCCAGCTGCATCCGGTTAGACTGGAAGCCGACCTCACATAGTTGGTAAAAGGCTACGCAGATGATGATGACTTGGGTAGATACTTATTAAATCCACAATATTATAACATCATGAATGTATTTACCTACCTACCTACCTAATTTATACGCACTTTTACCGAAATAAACAAAAATATAAAAATAAAAGGTTTCGCTTAAAATGAGTAGAATATTGTATCAAGCGTTGTTCATTACCATGCCTACGAATGTATTTTGAGATGTTTTCCGTCGGGAGAAAAATATTTTACAGGCGGAGAGTCAGAAAATAAACACAGTTACGTCATGATATTGTGATACTTTTTATTATTTTGCCATTATTAATTTATATGAAATGGATATTTGGCCGCAAAGATCGGTTTTAAAACCACGCAAATTTTTCAGCCCTCAATGTAGTGCGTGCGATTGTACCTACTGTTTCTAGTAGGTATCTATAATTGATTGTTACGGTTCTATATGGCATTACTACATCACATTAAATTGACTATTCATCCATCCTGTAGAACAGTAGAACCGTATGCAATATGGATATTTGTTTTGTTCGCTGGTCTACATAAATGTGGGTCTAACCCACACATAATAATGTACGCCGGCGAACAAAACTTTTAATCCTGCGTCATTAATATCGTTTTATAACAGCAAACAATATTATGATTAATGTTTCCGCTGCATATTTGTTTGTAAAAAGTGTATTTATACATCATCATCATCATCAGCCTATTAATGTTCCCACTGCTGGGACACAGGCCTCCTCTCTATGAGAGGGAGTGGGCCGTAATCCACCACGCGGGCCTAGTGCGGGTTGGTGGATGTCACATGTCTTCGAATTTTTTGGTTCTAAGACATGCCGGTTTCCTCACGATGTTTTCCTTCACCGTTTTGAGAGCAGTGGTGATGAAATTATTTACACAAAGTAAAGCGCCTCCTTGGGTTCGATCCCACGATCCACAACTCGTAAGTCGGGGCCGTTACCACTGGGCCACCACTGCTCTAGAGTATTTATACAACATAGACAGATTACCAAAGTCGCATTATTGTATAGAAAAATGATGAGTTTTCAGAAATTCTGAACATTGTTAACAAAATTATGAATATGAAACAATTTGAAATTGAAGAGCATTGGTTAGCCACATATTTGAGTTAGTTAGTAGTTGAGTTAAGCAACTATGTACTTTATTGATTTATCCAGTGTAGTAATGCTTTAACAAAAATTTCTTTTTTTTAGTTCTGAAATAACAATTTGCAAGTAAAGCTATAATTGCTCTATTTAAACCACGAAGACATCCTTTCAACTCTAATATTACTTTTTCTAAATATACACTCAGCATTGTGTCTATAAGTGGGATTTACGAAAGAAAATGTTTTTGCTTAGAAGTTTCAAAATCTTTTTGTGCCGCGCTTTATCCCGTCTAATTCCGAGCTTTCTGTACTAAATAAATCTCTATCACCGAGATTTTCGACTATTAAGCCGGTCTTTACTGAGAATAAATAACTCTTTTTGTTTTGTTGGACCGTAAAGCCGTCTGTTACTGTTTCAGTTTGAAGGTCGGCTGCGCTAGATCCGCGCCGGGCCGCTGCACGCTGCCTCAACGTATGAATGGACGCTGCACAGATCAGATCACACTGTAGGTAATATCTGTCACGGTGCAACGAAAACAACGTATGGTTTTTGTATACGACCTACGTCGAGTTTATTTTGGTATTTACGTGTAAGAGAAAATAATACGCTGTTGGTAACAATTTATTGCACCATGTGTATGTTTCACTGAATTGAAAAAAGAAACGTATATCATTCTGATGCTGACTTACATGACCCACACCACAGGAAATTAATTACTGTGAGTGTAAATAATTGTGGCAGATTTGTTTTAAGTAAGTGCTATAATTCTTTGGCTATTTTGAAAACTAACTACTAAACTATGATCCCTCCTTGGTCTAGTGGTCGCAAGCGCTACTGCTGAGCATGAGGTCCTGGGTTCCAATCCCGGGTGGGGCAAAGTGTTATTGGGTGTTTCCATAGCCCGGAGTCTGGATTTGTGCCCGATGGATGGCAATAGGCTCGCCCCCTATTACATGGGACTTAAACATAACTGAGAGCAGTGGTGGCCCAGTGGTAACGGCCCCCGACTTACAAGTTGTAGGTCGTGGGTTCGAACCCAAGCAGGCGCTATACTTTGTGTAAATAATTTCATCACCACTGCTCTCAAAACGGTGAAGGAAAACATCGTGAGTAAACCGGCATGTCTTAGAACCAAAAAATTCGAAGACATGTGACATCTACCAACCCGCGCTGAGCCCGCGTGGTAGATTACAGCCCACTCACTCTCCCAGCGGGGCTAACACAGGCGTACCCAAGACGTTTGTGACAAGACATGATAAATTTTATCATGTCTTATAATTTGTCTTAAATGCTAGCACGGTTCAACCATGTCATAAAATCTGAGGCGCGACATGCCTTTCTTGTTGCTAACTTCATAGTGTGACACAGTAAATTAAAAAAAATTAAATGTCTATGATCAGTGAATATATGCGACCAAATAAAATAATACGTTTTTATAGTGCAGGTTCATACAGTTTTAAAACTTTTTAATTTTGTTGTGAACTAATTCACTTTTGACGTACGGACGACAGTCATTATGTGGCATTTGTGACAAAATTGGTGCGCCCATAGTAGCAAATAAGACATAGAATCCCAAATAAACGTCAAGAAGTTATGTCACAAGTCAAGAGATAATCTCACGCCGCCGTGCTAGCATTTGTAACAAAACTGTTTTATCGCCCAAATTGTGATAAAATGTGTGACTCAAGCTATCTCACAGTAGGCCATGCTCGCTGCGCTGAGAGGAGGCCTGTGTCCCAGCAGTGGGAATATTAATAGGCTGATTATGATGATAAACATAACTGGCGAAATGTGGGTGTACTATAGGTACACCTCTGCCTTACCCGTCAGGGAATACAGGCGTGATGTAATGTAAACGTAACTGCTGTAAATAAGGAAAGAGTTATCTACTTGTTCACTTTTTGAAGTTTTCATTTTGGAGGCTCAAAACACTTTCAGCTTATACTCTTTAAGTGTCGATTAATTCCAAGTTATTTTTGCTTATTTATTGATTCTACACATCGATGTATCGTGTAGGTATGATAAAGATTGTTTATGTTTATTTTATACGTTAGCTACTTGCGTGATTCATGTTCCAGTTGAAAGCTTCGACAACCGTGAAAATAAACCGAAATTCGAAATGTGAACACTATTCATTTATCGAAAGCTCTCTCTTGGTTTTAGTGGCCACCATTTCAAAACTGGAAATAAAGCGAAACATTCTTTGATAAATCTGAGTTTTATTTGGTTTATCTACTGGTCAGATTAAGAGTACCTACAAGGGTTTTCTACGGCTATTTGAAATTTTTCAAATGTTTGATAGATACGTTTTCAATATTGTAAGAGTTGCGAAGCTTCGACCCGACCAATCTACTCAACACAAAATTCAGTTGCGGTCCTAGTAAAATCGAATGTTTTGTGTTGTTATTTTACTTTGTTTCAGCTCACTCACACGGGACCATTGACGATTCGTAAAAAAAAAAATGATTCGTCATGACGGGATGCACGTTCATATTGCATATGGAAACGAGTTTTTTCGCGATTCGTCAAAATATCCGAAAAGATGTTCACACACTTGGTTCGTGATGCAAAGTTCAGTCTCGGACGACCGTTTCAGCGGATCCGTCACAAAAAATCACGATTCTTTGACGAACGTAATTTTTAAAAGACAATACGTGATATTTAATAAGACGTTTCCGTGATTTTTCACGATTTGTGATGCGTGTGAACACGGGCATTTAGAAAGCATAGCCATCGTTAAAAAACAAATCGTGAAAAAATGCTATTTGTCAAAAAACACGAATCGTCTTCGTGTGAATGAGCCCTTATTAAGTTATTTCTAAAGGTAAAGTATACAGTCATGTGTTTTGATGAATTGAAATGAACATTCTATGTAAATTATTTGTTTGATGTTTGGATTAGTTGCTTGGTAATCAAAATTCTGTTAATTAAATAACATTTTCAGATTGCTGACCGTCTGTAGATCACTGATTGTTTGCTTATCATCTTATAATTTTACGATCTGTTTTGGATAATAGGTAGTTGACGAATCTCATGTGATTTATTTTAAACGAAAAATTCGACTCGTTTAATAATGAAACTCGATTCGAACGCATACGATGTTATGGGCGGGCGGAATCTCACGTGAATGGCGAACAATAAAGTAATCGATGAGAGATGCCTGCCGTACGTGCCTTCATAAGCAAGAGAGTGATTGTGAAACAATTATTGCTCAACTACTCGGGACGGTACTGTATTGACCTCTTCCACTTGTAGGTATATTGTATTGACTGTTTGAAGAGAACCTGATCATTTACGTTCCCAGAATAGCTGTATGAATGTGTAGGCACAGTGAAAATATCAGATAGATCAGTTCCTTAGAAACTTTAAAATCCGGGTAAACGTGACTTTTTTACCCAACTACGGCGGGTTATGATTTTGACCGGTATGTATGTATGTGGGTAAGTATGTTCATCTGTTCCCTCATAACTTCTAAACTGCTTATCATAATTTGACAAATGAGGTATCGTTGTAAGCGTCTAGTCCGCTGGTTATAGGCTATGTGACCTCACATGAAATGTGTGAATATGGCGCCCTCTGGAGGACATAAATCATGAACAATTTTTTTTAAATGATGGCATATACATCAAGTGAAAGGTCTTAATTAGCACATTTCAAATAATATACAGGATGGATTTTTTTTGGAACGTTTTGAAACAGGATCGATTAGCATAAAAAAAAGTTTTTGTGAAAACTACCCATTTTCTTGCTGACTGTAATTTTTTTTCAAAATCTGTGAATGCAGATCAAAATGTTTCAAAAAGTTATGGACAGTCTCCTAAGACCGTTTTCCTGTAGCTACAATGGTTAAGGTAGCTGGCCTTGCTGCCCCATCTCAAAAATCCACCCTGTATATTGTATATTATAATAACCCCAAAATACTTTTATTAAAAATAAAACCCAACTACAACAAAAAAAAGCCAACTAAAAAATTATTCAAAAAACAAAAAACCCGACTGCAAAAACACATAACTGAAAAGAGAAAAACAAGCATTATAATCTATAGAATTTTGGTATCGCAGGCGGGGACAAACAAAAGTTACACCATATTTCCGGTTATAATTGTTATATATTATTGTCCCCGCCTGCGATACCAAAATTCTATAGATTATAATGCTTGTTTTTCTCTTTTCAGTTATGTGTTTTTGCAGTCGGGTTTTTTGTTTTTTGAATAATTTTCTTTATTTCAAGTTTTTTAGTTTTATTAATATATCTTAATTTCGAATTGACTAATTACCAGCTTTTATTTGATACCAATATCGTGGTAATTTATTTAAAAAAAAACCTTCCCCTCCCTTTTTTTTGTATTTGCAGATGCAATACACAAATATTATATAGCCTATGTCACTTCTACGATTAAGACGAATCTAACGACACCTCATATGTTAAAATCCATCAAGCCGTTTAGGCTACAGAGCGTGCCAAAGAAATAGACATACATACATACATATATACATACATACATACATACTCTCGAAAAACATTACCCTCCTTCTGGGGCAGTCGGGTAAAAAGGTACTCGTATCAACAAGACATCACAGACAAATTAGTCACATTGTATAAGATTTGTGTAACTTATGACATCTCACCTTGGTAATAAGTAACATTAAAGGGGCGGGGCCTCATCTAGGTCGTTTCTGATGGCCAATTATAGCACCGCGCACGCTCATTGGTCATGTACCTAGGTGGAAAATGGAAAAGAACAAAACAGCAAAAAGCTGTTGTAGCAAAAGCCCCGGCCGTGAAGAACCTTAATGTTCTTTACCGTTCGGTAAATTGAACAATTGATTTACAATACGAAAAATTGGAGCCTTCTGTTCGTTTACATTGGGACTAGTGGCTCATGTACCCAGCCTTAGTCATTCATAATATTCCCGGAAGTTACAATCAAATGAAAAATGGACCTCTACGTCGTTCGTTTGAGTCAATCAATTATTTTGTATTTTTCTTCCTCTGTTTAATGTCTCGTCATATTAGGCTCGTTATAATTCGGGGAAATTCGAAACAAAGTTGCTGAGAGGAGTTTGGAGATTGTTTTGAGATCAAATATTTGAATACGACTTTTTTGCAGACATTGAGCAGTGATTTGTAAGGTGTGACTCATAGATCGGTTTTTTGATTCGTGCGTAAATTAAAGAAGTTTCCAGCGATAGTATCTAAGTTTCTTTCTGTGAACTAAACTGAGATGCTACGGAGTCATGAGACAATTACTAAATAATTAATTATTATTAATTACATTTTTAAATATTTCTTAAAGTTAATATATTTAAAAAAAACATTTAAAAATAAAAAAGAATAGAGTTCCGGCGGTGTCGGGAGCAGGGTCCAAGCTACGGGTTGTTAGGGTTGCAGAGACAGGGACCTCCTCACAATGCGAGCCTTATCGAGGCTACCTTCTGAATCAGGCCCTTGATCCAATCGCCTAACAAGAGCCTCGAGAGATGTTGATTGAGGCTTTCGGCCATCAGGCCATTGGCCGTTACGACAATCGGCACAATAGCCGCCTTTACACGACACGTGCTTTCATTCGCGATCGGAGTGTGCGCGATTGACCGCGGGAAAGTTTGCACGCGTAATTGTGAGTGATTGTTTTTATCCATTTTTGTGGGCGTTGAATCTTTTGCGCGCTATTACTCCTGTAAGTGCTTGTTCACGTTAAATCGCGGGCGCGGAGGCGGGCGCAGTCACGAAATATCAATACATAGAATAATATGCAAGTGTTCACGTACAAAACGCAGCTCGCAGGTGCGGTGAAAGTAGCGGGTAGCAAGCTAGCGACTGGCTCGTGCGGCGCGCTAGCGGCAAACATATGATACAAACGATAGCACGCTAACTTATCGCTACAAACGATAGCACGTTTTCATCATGTCGTTCAAAACAGAAGAGTTTTATCAGTTTTGTTCAGGCCTCCCCCACATTAGGCGCGCGCGTTCCTCGGGCGTGTGAACGTCGCGGGCGCGGGCGGGGTGCGGGCTTTCCTTACTCACACGCCCGAGGAACGAGCACGCCTAATGTGTGGTCAGCCTAATTTGGCAAAGCAAACACAGTAATCATATGAACAGAAATGTTCTTAATAAGAAAAATAAAAGATCGTCAACCATGTTTGCAACCTCTGACAACATGTCACACTCGCGCAAACGCCTGGCCGTCAATGTGAACACGAGCTCGCCACGTCTACCGCGCCCGCACCCGCCGCCGCGCCCGCGCGTTCCTACGTGAACAAGCACTAAGGAAAGAGCGTCGTGTGAAGGCTATCGCGCGTGATTCAATACGGGAAACTTCCGCGACCTGGAGTGTATGAAAATCACGCAGTTTTGTTAAACGCGCGTTCTAAAGACTAGTGTTCTAAAGAAATGGACAAAAGGATAAGAAGGAAGGAATATTACACGAGCAGCTACGGTATGTTCGCTGGTGTAAGCGTGGTAATAATAAGAAAACAAAGATCGATATGGATAAAGTAATATCAAAAGTAATGTCATCAGTTCGGTCACGAAATATCAAACACATTGAATAATATGGAAGTGTTCACGTATGTACAAACGCAGGTGCGGTGAAAGAAGACGCGCTCGCGCCCGCGCCCGCTACCGCGCCCGCGAGTTCAACGTGATCGAGCACATATAGATATAAACAAAATCTTTGTTGGCTTGAGGCATTCCGTTATAATTGCAAGAATTGACAAATTTTTTATAGGATCTTTCCCTTATGTTGTTGATGTTTTTTATATTCCTCGGATTTAATTTTCCATAGGCATGCATGAGACTGTATATTGCCAAGAGCTCTGTAATAAGATCCTTACTCCATAATCTAATATTCGCCATTTTATGTCGACAATCGTTTTCACAAAAACGCTCGTGTAAATTATGTTCGAAGCGCACAGACTTGAACGCATGAATGAGGTATGAGGGGCGGCGCGGGTTGCGGGCGCGCTTGTGCTTTATCGTTCTCCTTTTCTATCTTTACATGCGCGCTTTTCCGCGCGAAAGCCGATTTACGCGTTAAAGAGCGTTTGTGTAAAGACGGATAATGACAACCCAGCTCACATTCTACATGTTTTAAATGTTTAATAAAAGTAAAAAAGTCCAGAGCTTTTAAATGTTTCTCTTTCACAGCTTTCACGATGTTCTCGTCATGTGGAATGGTAAAATCGACAATCATTGCGCGACGCGCTAACCGATCTATCACCGGTTTATCAGGCTTATTGGTGACAATAAACTTGTCAGTAATGATAGTAGATCAATCCCAGTACAACGTGTTTTATTATTATTATTTTTAACTAATGTTGTCCCACTGCAAGGCAAAGGTATCCCTTTCTCTTTTCCACTCCTCTGAGCTTCAACCCTGTAGACTGTCTGTAAGAGCACAGTGTTGACCTAGTGCAGAACTACGTTTGTGGCGCAGGAAAGCCGATAATTAAATTCCTACATTTAATTAAGTATGGCGTAAAAAGTACTCTTCATTTTTTACCTACGCTTGTGCTGTATCTACATCCGTTTGCAATGTAATTAAATTGCATTAAAATTGATTTTGTTTTAAAAGAAGCTTTTGTAAACGTCGAAGTAAAAACTTTATTTTTAGATCGGGTTCTTTTAAGTTTGTTCCCTTTCTGAAAGACGTTTGTTTATACAGCGAGGCAGGGACATCGACGCGAAGCCGGTTCACATGGATTCAGTACAAGATTCTGAACCATGTATTGAAATTTTTCGTCGATTATTAAAAAAAAATCAGCTGTACCTAGGTATTGCACTTTTCTATGAAACTGCAGATTTTTTTACAGCTACACATCGTTTTTAGGTACAGCTCTGCCTAGATAAATAGGTACTTGTTTGGGGAGCAGAGGCGTGAAAAACATAATGCAACTCCCACAAAATACATAACGATCATAATATGACTATGAATACGCCTCATACTACGGCAAGCTTCACCATGATAGAGTCTTTGTATATTTTTCCATCGTTAAAACTGCGTTGTGTTGACATTTATCGATGAGGGTGGCAACATGTGGCATGTGGACATGATAGGGAAAATGTTAAACATCGTATTTTTATTCCGTCTCTTTTTCATGTTGTTCTAAAAATCCTTTGATATTTAATCAAAATATTGTTACCTACGTAAAGATAGAATTTTTTAAATTAGTACGATTTCTAAATAGAAAAAACTCCTATCCAATAAACAACTCGATATACGTACTCGAAAATAAAACAATCTACATTTCAAAATAGCCTGTTTTTAATTAACGCCTTTTTGCTAAATAAATAATAATGAAGTCGCTTAAAAATATCATTTTAATGAACAGCTATTGATATAACGATGAGTACTTAGTTATTAACGGTACTCTTCATTCACACGTTTTTCAAACGCAATCGAGTAAAAGCCGCTGGGGGGAAATTAAACAGGTATTACCTACATGAAGCTTTTAGTGAACGTGGTTTCCGATGAGGCATGTCTTTAATATTCACGCAGTATTTGCTATTTCTACCGAAAAACGATTATATGCTTTCCACGAATTAATTGTGACAAGGTTACAGGTGGGCGGGCGTAGGTTTTACTTCAATATTACTACATAAATTGGACTGTTTTATTTTGAATGGCTCTTCAATATCAAGCGGACAAAAATAAGTAGTTGGACGATAAAAATATCGTACCTACCTAAAGCAAGGTGGAAAAGAAAAGATGAAAACACCTGAAAATAATTATTAGGGAGGTATATATGTCGCAGGCAAATTGTATGATTCGTCTTTTATAAACGGCGCCGTTCGTTTACAAACGCTGGCGGTTTTGCAAAATGCCTAAGGCAAATTGGCAATTCGTTCAAATGTTATAATTTCGACATTGATTGTTAGTGTAGAATGACAATCATTAAACACAGGTTGGACAAATCATACTTTATTTCAGCAATCAGGTACCTAGTATGTTACCGTAAAATTGTGAGAACCGTTAGTTATCGGTATTATTTCTGTTAGATTATTAACAATAGAAAAATTGTGACCTGGGGAAATTAGGTTAGAACTGTGACCAACCGACTACTTCCAAGTTGCTCGCAGCTAGGCGGGCTATTTAATATTAGAGCAAGGTGCGTTACGTCGCACACAAGTTTGATACCAGTTCACAATTTGTCGGTATTATTTCCGTTAGGTTATAAACTATCAAAAAATAATGCGTTAACTTGTAAATTGCTTGTTGCCGTTCAAAATTTTCGACAATTTTGTAGCCGCAGGAGTCCTCCGGGCCCCAAATAACGGTAGGAGGGGTTCACGTCGGCGTCGAGGTGACGATGAAGTACCTGGGACTCGTCCTCGACAGCCGGTGGAACTTCGTGGAGCATTTCCGACGTTTGGCTCCCAAACTGGAGCGGGCCGGGGCTGCCTTGAAGCGGCTTCTGCCCAATCTAGGGGGTCCAAACGCCTCCTGCCGGAGGCTCTACGCGGGGGTCGTGCGGTCCATGGCCCTTTACGGGGCACCGGTGTGGGCGCGAACCTTAAGGTTGCGCCCAGCCCGCCGGTTGCATGCAGCCCAAAGGGTCATGGCTATCCGGATGGTCCGGGGATACCGTACGGTCTCCGGCGAGGCGGCGAGCCTCCTTGCCGGAACGCCGCCATGGGATCTGGAGGCGAAGGTCCTCGCCCACATTTGGGAGTGGCGCGAGGAGATGAAGCGCCGGGGTGTAACTCCGCTGCCGCGAGAAATCACGGTACAGCGGACAGAGCTCCGGCGGGATCTCATGGCGGCTTGGAGTGTGCGATTGTCGCAACCCAGATTTGGGCACGCCACAATTACGGCGATAAGTCCCCTCTTTGAGGAGTGGCTTAAGAGGCGCCACGGCGTCCTCACCTTCCGCCTGACGCAGGTCCTCACCGGACACGGTTGTTTCGGGAGGTACCTGTTTCGCATAAGGCGGGAGGAAACGCCCGGGTGTCACCATTGTGTGGATCGTCCGGAGGACACGGTGGAGCATACGGTGGAGGTTTGCCCGGCTTGGGTGGACCACCGCCGTGTCCTCGTGGAGGCGATCGGCGGCAGTGACCTCTCGCGTCCGGCCCTGGTCCAGGCCATGGTGCGGAGCGAGAGGGCATGGCAAGCCGTCACCTCCTTCTGCGAAGCAGTAATGCTCGCGAAGGAGGAGGCGGAGCGCGCGAGGGAGTGGCAGAGGCCGCCCCCTACCAGCCCTAGCCGCCGCCGCCGTAGGAGACTTCCCGGGCGTCGGGAATTGATAGCCGATTTCCGGCCACCGTAGGCGCGGGCCTGCGGACGGAGAGCAGAGGGCAGCTCGCCGTCCGATAAGGACCAGGCCCGGGTCGACGGCGCGTCGTGTTCCACGCGCGCCTCAAAGAGATGTCAGCAAAACTGACGGGGTCCGTTAGGGCCGATGCCTGCCGGGGTTGCGGGTAGTCCCAAGGGGAAACCGTGGCCCCTGGCATGCCAAGGGAAGGAACACGGGTGGGTTTTAGTCAGTAAAAGTCTGACACGCCCTTCCGCTCCGCCCAGAGCGGGAGAAGTCATTGGATGATTTCCCACCCAAAAAAAAAAAAAAAAGGAGTCCTCCGGGCACCAGAATCCATGAACACCTTACGTTTTTCACGTGCTGGATAAATAAAAACTTAAAGCCGCGGCATTTTGTAAACGGCGTATGAATTATCCATCAAATATTGTGGCATATCATAAAGTGACTAGGCAATTTACGTTTTGCCTTAGGTATTTTGTAAACCGTCAGCGTTTGTAAACGGACGGCGCCGTTTGTAAAATGACGAATCAATCACTGTTTGCGAGATATACATAGTGAAACAGTAATATTTATATTAGTCAGCAGATATAATAAATACTGGCAGTTAAAAAAAATGTAGGTACTTATGATGTTTAGGTGTGGTCTAGTCTTGAAAATAACTTCTTTGATTTGATGATTTGTGTATAAGTTAACTTTAAGCAATTTTATATAATGCTATATTGCAAACCAACTACTTGTAACTGTACAGACAAAATCCATAGCGCAAATCAACTCAGTCTATCGCAGCCCACTGCTGCTGGACCTCTCTCAGGGTGCGCCACAACACCCTGTCCTCCACCTTCCACATCCAGTCTGTCCCAGCCACCTTTTTAAGGTCCTCGGTCCACCTAGCGGAAACGCGGTCTCCACTCCAAGACTCATCTGCTACATCGGCCATCGGTCCTTCAACAAACATGAACCACCCACTGGCACTTCAGCTTGCTTACTCTGCAAGCTATGTCGATAACTTTTTAAGGTCCAGCCACCTCGTCGTTGCGATATACATAGCGCAAATACCTGTGACCAAACAATTGTTGACTGTGAGTGTACATTCCTATGAAAAGAAACATTTTCTAGTAGCTACTCCACGTTAAATACCTAGAAGGTGAAATAAAATCCAAGTTAAAGTACAAATTACTTACAAGTACTCTTAATAGATGAGGTAAATCTGTGATAACTACATTTAATTACACGACTAAGTTAACATTAAGCTTTATTAAGTTATGCTAAAAGAAATTCGTTTTAACTTTATGAAATTTAATTATCTGGAGTAAGAAAATATTTTATAGATTTTCGGCACTCACGAGAAGGTCACAGGTCTTTTTTTAGCAGTACCTACCAGACGTGCTTATTATAATGATTGATTTGGAAGAAATATAAAATGTCATAGAAAATAAAAAGTTGTGAATGAATCAGTGTTTAGTGGTATGGTAAATTTAAGATAGTTAATTAACTCAAGCGTGACTCTGCAGAAATCTATTATAAAATACAATAGACGACGCATATTTAGTAACCTAATGGTTACTAAATATACGTCGTCTATTGTACGGTAACTTTATTTGGATTGCTCACGTTAAATTTTTTCGAAGTGCTTCTAGCATTATTAAAATAGTCGCCTAAGACATATAAAGATTATACTACACTTACACGCCTTGAACATTGCAATTATGTACTAGTCGCAAGTATCTAGACCTCAGTATATCTCATACAAGATCAACAGCACTCCTTCTTTTAATGATTCGCTCCTAAAAAAATAATGTGAATATTTTTTTTATTACTGTCATGAAAATGCTTCTTTTTCGCATTTGGTTAATTTCAAGTGGCGCAATGGGTGAGAGCGATCTGTTTTGTATGAAAATTATTTGTTTCAACAGATATTTTTATTCATGATTGTTGTGTTGTAATGGATCGCGACGTGGTTCTCTTTCATTGTTGCTCCTAAACCTTGACATTTATGTCTATTAAGTATACCTACAAAGGAATAGCTCACAAATTGAGCCTCGTAAAAAAATATGACAGTTTTCATAATACTCGTAAGATTCTTTTATTGAATACATAAAAGTATAAACAAGTAGCTAATATAAATGTAATGTAACTAGTGTAGGATCGTGCAGAGATGACACGGACCGTGAGCGGTTATATCAATAAGACTGTGCACCTATTACTATAACCTACTTTACCCTGATTGCCAATACAGCGAGGGCCAGCTGGCTACTAACCAGTAACAAGCTTATCAATTACCTACAATGGAGTGTTGTCGTAATTGGACGCAAGCAAGCTTATTATCATATCTACGCGTACTATAGTGCGGTTACGTATTAACTAGATAATATTCTCAGAATCGAGAATCCGAGACCGAACGATCAACAACATCACAGAACGTTGCACAAACTAAGGTTACACAGAACGGGTACTTTGAAAGAAAAGTTGTTTCATTTAATAGGCATAATTTTGTATATCAGATTCAGGTGGCCTTCGCAAACGGCGTCAAAGCTTGTCATTAGATTTTGTTTTACGTGGGCCGGGGTTTTAAATTGCCGGAGCGTAAATGCCTTTTTTACATTTGCGCTTGTTTTACATTGCAGAATTTTCTAGAGCGTCGCTTTTGACACAATACTCACTTCATAGAAGTGGAAATGTTCTCTACAAATTGGATGGCAAGGTAATAAGGGTAGCGAGAGTACTTCCAGTACGAAGAGACCATTATATAAAACTGTTACCAGAATTTCAATACTGAAATAGTGTTGAAATTGGAGCATGCACCTTTCTAGATTTATTGATTTAATTGGAATTACGAATGGACACAGCTGCCCCAATTTAGTTGCTTAGAATTCGGCGCTGACTGTAAATCTCATAAGCTCTTATTGGTTTCTAGATTGAAAAAAAAATACAGAGGCGGACTTGAGGTAGAAAAGTCCTAAGTCATTAATGCCTTAGGATTTTCCACAGCTGACGGAAATAAGTACAACAGAATACTTCGTGCATAAATAAACTAAGATGCAGTTAAGAAGAATGGTTTTATAAGTAGCCAGGAAAAAAACGGCAATCCAGCTTAAGTATCCCCACGAAACTAAGTGCCTAGTTTTGTAAGTCCATGCACTCATGCAAAACCATATTCTAATTTTAAAGATGAAGGAATAGTTGCATTGTTATAAATAATGCCGAGCCAACCAAAATTGCCATATTTCATTGCTTACATTTCTAGTAAGAGTAAAAAGTAAAAATCTTGATAGAAAATCATAAGTTACTTAGATTTCAATTCATTTCGATTTAATATGATAACAATTTGTTAAGTATTTAATTGTAAAAATACCAACATGACGGAAAGCAATATTATGCAATTTAAGAAATATTGTTATTATTGATTTATTCCTATAAAACGCTTTCAGCACTTACTGCGTTTTTTTTCCGATGAAGTCATCTTCCGTCGTATGTTGCGGGAACTCAAGTATATTTTCATTTAGAAATCGGGGGTGAGCAAAGGGTGCGCGGGTTAGAAATAAGGCTGAAGGCTCCTTACACTGAAAAAAGGGCTCTTACTCAGATAAACTCGTCCATCCCTACTTATACTTATTACTTTGGTTAAAAGACGAAAATTTGATTTGCGGTCGTTTTCAAGTTGATTCGTTGCTTTAGTAAGGGCACGCCGGAGCCAACCTATTACTTGGAAAAGCTACCGAATTACTGTCCTGTGACCCAAAATGGTTCCGTTTGATTAATTAGATTTTTCGTATTAACATAGAAATCCAGTTTACATGTAAAATGGAGATTTATTTCCACCAATTTAGGTGGAAACCACCGTAATTGCGATTAAATTATTGCCCAGATTTGAGCATCAACTTGTTTACCTATGTACTTACCTTAATCATAAATGGATTTTGGCTAGTGTGGTAAATATTATATCCATTTGAGATTGAATAATGGTATTTACAAGCTTTGCTTAGGAACAATTTTATCGTAGCGGCTAGCGTCTTACTAAACAGAAACTGAAATATATTATTTTTCCAATCTCTAGCCACCGAAAATTAGCTGAGTCATTTTGGAATGTGTCGCTACACTGAGATTTTTAATAAACATATATCTGCAATCAATAACAGATAAAAACAGATTGAAAGTAGTATTAACCTAGTTATACTTTGGATACGAAGAAATAGTAAGTTAAAATTACTTTGTACTCTGTTATTTTTAAATACTTGAATAGGTAGGTAGGTACGTAGAATGGAATAGAATGATGTAACGATTGAGAACGGTGAATGATCGGGTAATGGTGTAACTATAGAGTTGGTACCAAATCACATCCCTCCATGAAATACATCAAGTTGAGAATACTTTGACAGGATATCGGATGTGTGTAGAAAAAGAATCGAAAAGAAACATTTATCTTCGATATATTTTCCTTGCTTTCCTCAATTATATCGGGTTCGACATCAATTTCCGAAGGTGCGAGATGAGGATCTGATAATAATTTCAACTTTTTGTAGAGCAGAATGAAGTAATTTGGTCCTCGAACCGGTGTGTTTATTTTTGGGTTTTGTAATTACTTACTGTGTCAGTACTTAGTTTCTTAGAAAGAATAGGCGTGTACAGTAGTTCTTGAATACTAAATCACCAAAAGGATAGACAATAGTGTCTTCCTATTTGCTTTAAGTAGGTTCGTGGATGCAAATTCGTTCGTTTAGCGAATAATATTAAACATCAGATTTTAAACACAAAGCTAGCCATGGCCATTTTTGGTGCGTCTGCAAAAAACGCGCCCAAAACTCGTGTTGCATAGTGAATTACAGCAGCTTTGTACCCACGAAAATATCAGATAGGTACAATTTGTTTTGTTGACACTTCGCGCAAGCTGCGACATATGCGAATAGTACTTTTGTGTCGACAATATTTGGGGCTATAAATCGTGCAGCCAGGTTTGATAAAACTAGGGAATCCCTCTCACTTGTCACAGGCTCAGGCACCAGAGATGGCACGACGATAAGCAGTTAATAATGAAAAGTTGTTTTTCCACAAAACCTGGTATTTGTTTTCTTAATTACGTCACTTTGTCAATGAGGTTACATTCTACAGGGTGTGGCATAGGTGTGGACGAAAATGTAACTAAGTAAGGTGGCCACGGTTATACTTCGTTCATTTAAAACTGTGTTGTGGTAAGTAATCAGTTGGCCGGCCATGCCATCATAGCGATATTTTTGCTTGTCACATCGGATCGCGGTTAGAATTTCCACTTTTCCACCCACTGAACAATTTTGATATTTGCTTTTAAGTTAAAAGCAAATAAAAGCCTTGCTGTTTATTTGCGTTGTATTGTTGAGTTATGTATATTTGATTACTTACGTGTATGGTTGTACATGTAGGTATGTTTTGTCACGACCTTTATGCGTGAGCAGAACTGCAAGTAGGCACCAATATGCGGTACATTCAAATATGGCTTGTACACAAACGAGAAATAGAAATAAATATAATTGTATTACATGTATTTTAAGTGGGGAAGCTAGACCGAACTTCTATTCCTTGTAGGTATAGGATATGAAAATTATCAGAATGTTATTCACATTTTATTTACGTAATAGTAGGTTTAATAACAATAGGCATCAATGGATTATACCTACAATAAAAACTAAAAAAAATTGAATATACATACATTTAACTCATGTTATATCGCAATTCACAGAACAGTTGTGCTTTCTGTCTCCTAAATTTTATTGTTGTTTATTAGATAGTTTATTGAATATAATGTCTACTCATTGTCTATCTAATCTAAGTCTATTTACTGAGATTAAGCAAACATAATTTCAAGACGCTAAGCTATGCCTAAGTTTGATACGTAACTTAATAATTTGCTTTGTTGATGTTACAACACTTGAATTAGTAGTTAATTATTTAGGTACAGTAGGTCGCAAGTCAGTGGTAACAAAATCTAGGTATACGCGAGCCTCTTATTTTATTGTAACTTCGCACTACGCTAGGCGAACTCAAGGTCAAAGTGTTCCACCGACTTGCACTCGACTGTACTAATCTTTAAACATTTTCTGTAAAGTAAAAGACTAGTAGCTACGTATTGTAAGAAGACATACAGTAAAATCTGCCATTATTGCCCATAGTGGATATCTTTGCCCGAACAGAAAAAAAAAATGTAAAATCTTGAATAGTAAATTTTATTTACAATAAAATTCAAGATTTTAGTTATTTTTCGTGTTCGGGCAAAAATATCCGCTAAGGCCAATGATGTCCGGTTTTACGGTACAACACTTTTTCTTCTCCGCTCCGGCTATTTATTTCCGACTTCCTGATTCAATCGAGATGAAACGTTACTAGATATTTATTTTTTCCGAACAACCTTCATACTTATCTTAGCTTCAGGTAGAGACAACTTAAGAAGGTCAATGAATTAAGGTAAATAATGAAGGTAAAATTCAGAGTATATAATACTTATTAGTACCTATAGATAGGTAGTGAATGTGGGCATTCCGTTGCTCCAATAAACTTAACGGCAACTTAATAATAGCCTTTATTACTATACTTACTTAATAATATTCCTACGTACTTCAGTTGAGGCTTAATTAAGAAGTTCTACCTAATAGTTACATGCTTGATGAAATATATTCAAAAATACTTGTTTACGATAAATAGTTACCTAGCTAATATATACAACGTGAAATTTGAATCACAGTTTTGCTAGAACAAACGTTATTCAGACCATGGTCTACTACCATTCTATAACAATCAATTTAAAAAAAAACGTCAATGGTATTTGAAAAAACACAAAAAAAAAAAACTGATTTATTTATTAAAATTTCGGCCCGCATTGGCCGGACATCCTTGTAGTCCACGTGGACTCCTCATAACTCTTTTGAATGCCATTTTGCTACCGCGAGGAGTCCTTAGATGTTACGGTTAATGTTTGAACACGTTTGAGCAACATAAGACTTATTTGAGAACGCCTAGTTTAGTTTGTTTTAATAACATATTGGATGCTATAGAATGATAGTAGACCATGGTCTGAACAACGTTTGTTCTAGCAAAACTGTGATTCAAATTTCACGTTGTATATCTATCTACCTATCTAAAGGTAGGTTATCTTATTTATATTTTTTCATAAAATTGTTGGCCATTTTCCTCGTCTTGTAGTTTTAATTAATTTGTAGAATTTCAATTGTTCAATGAAAGGGATTTTTGAAAAGGGCCTCGAGGGCTGTCAGAGGAATTTTGTGCTTTTTGATATTGAACAGAAATGACTCCGGGCTATAACGTATTTTTTAAAGAGATTTTTTAAAGCATCAGACTGTGCTTCATTTGCTTCACCGGATAAAATATATACGTATATCGGATAAAATATATACGTATATCATGATTCGGCATCGATACAAAATAATATAATGTTGCACGGTATAAGCAAAAGAAAATGTATGCAGGACACTACCCCTTTGGGTGTGTTAGAGTTAGCGTTTTTTGAGTTACAAGTCCAAATCATCTATCGTCCAAACGCGTCCCATAGTAAGAATGAAAAGTTATTTCTTTTCTCCAAGGGAACAAAAAGTGTCTCTCTTAACAATATTAATGATTGAAAATATACCTAGAAAGATTAGTCTAATCTAATCTAATATGATCCAGACATGGCTTATTAAAGAAAAACGTTCGCTGGTGTTTGTCAGTTTGTGAAATAAAATAATTTTAATAAAGTTATGAGCCAGCGATGATTAAAGCAATATTCGCTATCTTCTGTATACCATAACTAACTGCCCCCGCGGTTTCACCCGCGTATGTCTCGATCCCTTGGGAATATCGGATGAAAAGTATTCTATGTCCTTATCCAGGTCATGGTCTACCTGTGTGCCAAATTTCATCCAAATCTGTTTAGCCGTTTTAGCGTGAAAGCGTAACAAACAAACAAAAATACTCACTTTCGCATCTATAATACATTCTGTCAAAAAAGTATCGGGAATGGATGATTTGTTTTATGGTTCCAAATAGAATGTTTTGTGTTTCTTGATGTTGTTTGATTTGCACAACTGTTTTCCATTTTGGCGCGGAGTTTGAGTTGCTTCTGTCATTTAGATTAAATACAGTGCTGTTTTTAGTTAGATCATTCTAGTGTGTATTGCGAATTTCATAATGGACAAAAACATCTAACAAATAGTTTGTGTTAAATTTTGCATCGCCAATGGAATTTCGTGTTCGACGTCACTGAAAATATTTCAAAAGGCTTACGGTGAATCGACTTTATCAAAAACACGTGCTTATGAGTGGTACAAAGCGTTCAAAAGCGGTTGAGACATGCTGGAAGATTTGCCTCGCCCTGGTAGGCCATCAACGTCTTCAACTGAAGTTAGCATCGCAAAAGTGAAGGAAATAGTGACTGAAAATCCTCATTCAAGTTTAAGAGAGATAGCCGCTGAACTTCCTGTGTCTCACGAGTCGATCCGTATCATTTTAAATAATCATTTGGGTATGAAACATGTTGCCGCTCGTCTAGTCCCAAAAGACCTGAATTTTCTCCAAAAACTCAATCGCATAAGAGTCTCTGAAGACATGCTAGAACGAGTCAATTCCGACCCAACATTCATGAAACGCATTGTTACTGGTGACGAGACGTGGGTTTACGAGTTTGACATGCAAACTAGTCAGCAAATTTCGGAGTGGCGCCTTCTAACTGAATCGAAACTGAAAAAAACAGAATTCGCGACGAGAACTAAACTCAATTCCGGAAAAAGCGTAAAAATTTTTTTTGGTGTCTTTTATTATTCATTGGCGTAAGTGTATCGTTTCTGAAGGAGCATTAATTTGAAGGTGATAAAATCAATTTGGATGAATAACTAACATTTTGTGTATTATTGATCTTTTCCCGGTACTTTTTTGACAGAGTACTATAATATTAGTCAGGTTGGGAGGCATTACTTGATTCTGGGTGACGTATCTAATAAATAATAGGACGTATAGAAATTAAATTAAAAGAAATCTTGCTATAAACGTTCTTCCAATTGCTTTTCGTTATTGCTCGTAGTTACGAGCTCTTCTTTATTAGCTGTTTTTATTTATTTGACCTGAATCTGTTTTACGTTAACATTCAATGAAAAAGATGGGAGACTTTAAAAGTCGTAAGTAACGAGTTTGATATATTTATAAAGTGCACGATCCCTTTTCCAGCTGATCAAACCCTCCGAAATCCGGTCCATTATAAAAGGTTAGAAGAGTTATTAAGGGTTTCGAGATTAACTTTTTGTGTAGCAGACGTTGACAACACTGGACCTACTTAATACCGAGATTTAATGTTAACCCTTATACCGCAGACATTAACTTAGTTATGTAAATGTATGTCTGCGTTTAAAAATTATTTATTTATACTGTACTACACCAGAAAAAACGTAACATAAAATATATTTTACACTACTAAACATACAATATTGCGGTCTTGTCGCTTGCCAAAAAACAATAAATGCACTCATTTATTGTTGAATGTGAAGTAAGGTAGGTATTTCTTTAAATAATCTTACTAAAAGAAAAAAAGAAAAATGCGTTTATTGGAATTACAACAGAAAAAATGAAAAATACACCTTAAAATTATAAAAAAAGAAAGTAGGTAATTATTATAATGCCAAAAGCTTGCATGACTTTAGTAATCATATTTTTTTAATCAATGGTCAGTTACTTACCTATATTTAACTTTTCATTGTTGTACGTAATTAAACCTCATTATTTTAATATTTTTTTTGTTTGGTGGGTAATCATCAAATGACTTCTTCCGCTCTGGGCGGAGCGGAAGGGCGTGTCAGACTCTTACTGACTAAAACCGACCCGTGTTCCTTCCCTTGCCTTGCCAGGGGCCACGGTTTCCCCTTGGGACTACCCGTAACACGTAATTAACCCTTGCATTGCTTAATTTCAAAGTACTTACCGATAACATAATTAGTTAAAATGAGTACCATATAATATATAACATTACTGATTTTTCATTTCATCCATGCATATTAAATATTATGTGAAACACGCTTGTCATCTCTGCCTGAAGGTTTAATATAAATGGTGCAAAACTCTTTTTGCCGTCAAGCGTGGGTGGCATTTTGGTTTTGCAGATGATTAAATTTTACTGTTTATATTAGGTTACCAACCCTTCATTCCACGTATCGGAGCAGTAACCACACATTTATTTTGAGAGGTAAACCTAATAGGAGACCATTTTCACGGAACATTAGTAAGTAGGTACCTAAGGTCTAGTTCTATCTAGTCTAGTCTAATTTCCACTTAACAAACATCAACTTTATTTGAGTGTAAATAAAGTTGATTTTAGACTGACTGACTGGTACTGTTTAAATTGTAAAAAAAAATGAAGTTTTACCTTAAACTGAACCATATCTGTAATAGGCATTACAGTTGTTTTTTTCCTAAAACTCGTGTTTCCATGTTTGGCAAATAAATTGCGAACGTAGATTATTATCATATAGTTGTGTGGTGTCTGTTAATGTTGCTACGACTATCGTAGTTCGTGTGGTCGGGTTCCGGACAGGGAATAAATGCCCCAAAATTCATCTTTTGGCATCTAAACCTAAATTATAGGGATACATTTTATGAGCGAGCCTGGGCGCCAATATAAGGCCCGCGCTGCTGTGACTTGCCGCTTTTGGGGCAGAATTGGTACTTGTAAAAGTTAGGGTTGATTTATTGTAAGATAGTTTTTGTTGTATCGCTATAAATCAATCTAGTTTTACATGTGTCTTATGCTACAGAGATAGCCATCCTCGTGGAATGTCTTTGAAAATGATTCGGCGTTTCTGTTCGCATAAAAAGCTCGCTTACGAAGCTACTTTCTTCTAAAGTTTAGGTAGATTGGCTTGGTAAATAATAGGACTTGCTATAGGTTATATAATAGCATACTATGAATATCGTAATTCGAACTGCTTCATATGCAAGTTTCCATAATAAACAAAGTTTTCAGTAATGGAGAAAACCAGTTTAACCATTTTAAAATTATATTGGAAATGTGTCTTTCTGTACCAAAATAAGATTTTTGTCTCTTAGTTTCCATAGGAATTATGTATTTTTTGTATTGGATTTTGGACTAAATGCTAGTTTTTAACATTACAGTGACGGCATTCATAGATTCTTTTCTAGCAAAAATGGAACTAAGCCCCTTTGAAAAATCACTCCTCATTTGATGATTGCTAAAGTACTACTTCAGATTCATAGGTAAATAGGTACGAGGTCAAGAGTTGTCAATTGTTTCTTTAACCCTAAAGACTTGAGGCTTGAGGAATTCCTAAAACGTGAGTAGGAAGCTGTCACACATTCCATTCGAATTATAGTTTCTTTAAGGGCGAGCGTCATGTTTCAACACTGAAATATTGAACTATGTTGATAATAGTACATTATGATACGAGTGTGCTGTATTGGTCATTACCCATGAGGCGGTATTATTCGCGCGAGCCAAAGGCGAGCGCGATAATTTAGCCGAGTGGGTAATGAACAATGCGCACGCGTTTCATACGACGTTTTTCAACACATTTGCGAGGAAAGAAACCGTCTTGTTGTAAGACTTATGCTACAATAACGTAACTTTAGAGAAATGATACATTTAGATTTATAAAGTTCAACTGACCTTTGTTGTCAGGTACTGACTATCCACTTCCTGTAAAAACGTTTCTACGTCGGTTCGTATTTTTCTTAATATGTAACCTGCAGTAACCACACAACACAACATTTATGTACTTACGATAACAAATATTTATGAAAAATGGCGCGCTGGACTTTTTTTCGGGTAGGCGCGCAAGGCACTGACAAAACCGCTGAACAGCCTACCATCACGTTCGGTCGGAGGTGGAGACAAAATTTGAAACTTGAAAAAATTAGATTTGGCTGCTAATTATTACTAATTATTCTCTATCGAGAGAGAGTGAGAGAGAAAGTGCGAATTTGGTCAAATGGAAAATACAGTATGGCGATTGTGAAAATTTTCTCATTTTTCATGGGTGGCGTTTTCGTAATTTTCGATCATGCTATAACCGATAGTGAGGTCAAAATGTTAATCCAAGATGGCTTCGATGGTTTCGATGGTTCTTAAGCCGATAGTGAGGTCAAAATGTAAATCCAAGATGGCGGCTGTAAAAATTTCTCATTTCGCATTTTTCTCACCCATGACGAAAAATGGGAAAAAATTTTGCAGCCGCCATCTTGGATTTACATTTGACCCCACTATCGGCTTTAGAACCATCGAAAACTACGAAAACGACCCCATGACGAGAAATGATAAAAAAAATTACAGCCGCCATCTTGGATTTACATTTTGACATCACTATCGGCTTTAGAACCATCGAAACCTACGAAAACGACACCCATGACGAAAATAAGAAAAATTTTGCAGCCGCCATCTTGGATTTCCATTTTGACCTCACTATCAGCCTTAGAACCATTGAAAGCTACGAAAACGATACCCATGACGAAAAATGAGAAAATTTTCGGAGCCGCCATCTTGGATTTACATTTGACCCCACTATCGGCTTTAGAACCATCGAAAACTACGAAAACGACCCCATGACGAGAAATGATAAAAAAAATTACAGCCGCCATCTTGGATTTACATTTTGACATCACTATCGGCTTTAGAACCATCGAAACCTACGAAAACGACACCCATGACGAAAATAAGAAAAATTTTGCAGCCGCCATCTTGGATTTCCATTTTGACCTCACTATCAGCCTTAGAACCATTGAAAGCTACGAAAACGATACCCATGACGAAAAATGAGAAAATTTTCGGAGCCGCCATCTTGGATTTCCATTTCGACCTCACTATCGGCTTTAGAACCATCGAAACCTACGAAAACGACACCCATGACGAAAAATGAGAAAAATTTCGGAGCCGCCATCTTGGATTTCCATTTTGACCTCACTATCGGCTTTAGAACCATCGACAACACGAAAACGATGCCCATGACGAAAAATGAGAAAATTTTCGCAGCCGCCATCTTAGATTTCCATTTTGACGAAATTCACACTTTTTCTTTCTCTTTCTATCGAATTAGAAAAAGACAGACGCAAGAATGAAGCCGCGTTAAAGAACTTCGTTCCAAAAATCTGTTTACTTTGTCACACTATATTAAGTCGCAATAAGAAAGACATGTCGTGCCTTCATAGTACTTACTAATTCCATACTGCCAGACTGCCATGTCATTACTCCGACTAGTAAATAGTTATCTATGGCGCACATTACCGCACTAGTGCGATTATGTAAAGAAAAAAGCGGTTAAATAAGAGCCACTTTACGAGCAACTGTGTTGAAAAATATATTTGTGATATGCTCTTACTTTTATACCTACACGATATCATTTTATACCATGTGTTTCCGATAGGTTACGTAGGCACGTGTGACATGAATTATTAAAACATTCTTCCACATTTTTTGCGAAGTACTGGATTGTATTTTACGTCCCACTTCTGGTTGGTAAGTGATCGAATATTGAATACGATAGGTCCCGAACAACGCACCGATACAATTAGAGCATGACTTGCTTTATTATACCTCCGTAAAACGAAATTCATAATAGAAAACGAGAGAAAAATACGAACTTAATGGATAGCAGTTAACAGCTATCGTGTTTGGGAGAGAAATATTTTTATTAAAAACAGTTTTGAATTAAATAGATATTATTTGCTCGTTCCATTTCAAATAACCTGAATCTTCATGTTCGTCCATTCGATAAATCATTAACACAGCAACTTTATTCTACTCTCCTCCCCCGGGTCCTCTTCATTATGTTGGTAATGACTTGAAAGGTTTTACACCGTTCAATTTTATAATACAATCGAATCACGTTTTATCGATCCATGTTCCCAAGGCGAGCACAAATAGAAATAATCGCGGCCACCTTACCCCATGATGTATAGTCACGATCCGTCATAGCCCTAACCAGCTTATAAATCAAGACAATTTCTATTAAACTGATTTATCTATAAACTCGACCCTTCGAACGTGAAACCGAAGCTTTGAAACAACAGCTGTGTTTTTAGAAGTTTTAGTTTAAAATAAGAAATATCGAATATAAATAAAGGCAAGCATTTGTTGTTTTTTGTACATCAATACCAGTCTATTGGCTGAAACTCAGGTAAAATACAGGGTGAAATTGAACTTTTACTATGGGACAAACCCTGAAATCACGAAAAAAAAATCAGCTGTTCCCTACATTTTGTCAAGCTATGAGAACATAAATGTAGGGAACAGTTGATTTTTTTTTTGCGATTTCAGGGTTGGTCCCATAGTGAAAGTTGTTCATAATGATGAGTACAATAACCCCTTAAGAGATTGCCCACGAATTCAATTTCACCCTGTATATTAGATTCTGTGCATGACAGGATTATGGTGCTAAATAAAAATACAACGAATATTTAAAAAGAAGTCATATTTTTTGCGAACAATTATGATCGAGATGTAAATAACTGGGGAAGGAATCTGTCCCTTTGTTGGTACTGAAATTAATGGCATATTGCAAGAATTTAGGACACAGAGCCCAAACTAACTTATAATCTAGAAAAAAAAAATAATTCTGTTACGTAGATAGGCACGCGGCAGGCGACCGGGTATCATGTCCTTTTCGAGAGAAGCCTTGACATAACAAGAGACGAATGAAAGTCTTATGTAAATTCCGTCAACATCCTTCAAAAGAAACTGTTTACATAACTTCTGAGCACTATTCTTGGCAAGAAAAAACGTAGGTTTGCATAATAAAATACTCGCGGATAGAAGCCACAGCTTTACCGTTTTTCCCCATGGGGAATGGGGGGCGTTGTTTAATCTTGTAAAAACATATCTACCCGTATTTATAATCTGTGGCTGACCCTCATTTCCGAATACACGCGAGGTTTGTTGCGAATAATTACGATATTACATTTGTCTCATGCCCGGTACATGATTGGGCCATTAATTAGGGACATCGATGTTTAATTACATTTCTGTGTCCTCTCCCTCTTTTGTTTGTCGTGCCAAATTAATTTCTGAACGGTGCTTCAAATGATCAGAAGGTAACCATAAATTAATAGCAATCTATTATGAAAAGGAAAATATCTGAACGAAATATAAGTTCAAAAGTAAATTCAATAATACCTACGTATTATGTTTAATTTCGTTAAAAAGGGTAGATGGCAAAATATTTTTAAGGTAAAAGCGTAGTTTGGGGACTTTGGGGTTTCTAAGTTGGTAACTTTAGGGTGACTGGAAAAATAGATGCTCTATTTACGGAGAATCAAGATCAATATTTTCTATTGTAAATGTGAACCTGCCTGTTTAAAATGCAGCCACATGATTGCTACGAAAACAACTTTGGTCTGAACTTTATTGAAGGGATTTTACTCGTTAAAATAACCTACTGTGAAGGCATCTCTAATGCCGCATGTGAACGACGCATCAAAAAATGTGTGTATTACGATTACGACACGATCAATCAGAATTTTAATCGTTTTGAAACAGATTGCTAATTCATTACTTCTAGTTCGAAAAAAAATCTGCTCAACAACATAAATAACGCAATGAAGATTATTGAACTGTCCAAATGAAACAGATTAGTCGGAATCGTTTACGAAAATGTGTTGCGTAATTAGATAGCTGACGTCACACAATTTCTGCATCACGTAAGCAGAATTTACCGCGCGATCAGCATAATTATATAACTTTCTGAGATGAATCGTCGGGCAGTTGCCCTTCAGACACGACACCCGACTGGTCGCAGGATCCTCCCTTTTCTATAGAGGATGAGTGAACTGAAAGAACAGAGCGTCTTTTCTTCTCTATCTACTACTATGGAACTAGTAATTACCTACAGCATAATGTGTAGGTACAAGTTGTTGCTTGTTGTATTAATAAATTGAAACTTTGTCAACTCTGTCTCAAATATTGGCGACGCAACAACGAGACCCATTAGTGCTATAACTAGGTGTCTTTAGGCAGTGGTAACCAATTTCAATCAGTTGGGCGTTGCCTTGTTTGCCAACCTATTACTTACGTAAAACCGTATCAACTTAATTTTATCGAACATCAAATTAACAATTTCAAATTTAAATTCAAATATTTTTAGAACATAGGTAGGTAAACAAAATAAGTTCAGATGTTAATATTAATCAAATGAACGCTATGTCTTGCCGTCAACGGCGCACAAATATTCAATTCAATGTTCAATTTCCAAAGAATCTCCTAATTAATGGTACCCAATTAGATGGCAGTCATAGTGTGGCAAATTGGGAGACTGTCAGGACCGTCTTCTAACAGCCATCTTCACAGAACTGTTTCAAACTAACTTCGCTCTTAATGACTTATTAATAAGCAGCTATATACGTTTGCTGTCGAAGTTTAGTTCATTTGATTAATACGAGTATAACCCTATGTGTTAGCGTTGATTTCAGCAAAGCACTCAGCAAAATTAACTGTCAATGTATAACACAATATCGTCTGTTTTCACGACATATTTGTTTAAAGGAGTCTGCCTACTATACACCGTAATGTACCATGACCGTGCTAGAAACGAGTAAGGCATAAAAAAAAATGAAAAGTATTGACTGACTATGTCCACTAGACGGGTACACTACATAAATACGAAAAACTTTATTCCGAAAGTCACAAATACGAATTTTAAAATACCGATTATCAGAATTCCGAATGATTGAAAATCCTTAAAACAACTCCGATTTATCATTAATCCTATTTATACATATAATTCCAAAATTTCAATATTCCTAACGTTTATAATTACTGTTCTCAAAATACCGAGTTTCAATAGATCGAATAACAAAAAGTCCGAATTAATGATAATTCGAAACATCAAAAATACGAATTCCGATTATTAAAGTACGGATTAATTTGAATTCCGAAATAAAAAGGCCTTGTAAAACTGAAAAGCAAGACAACAAAACACACTGGTCACAGTTCCAACCTAACCCATATGATTCACCAACAATAAAGGGGATCTGGCGCTCGGCGACCGCTGCCGCGGCACGCTCCCTACGGTCGCTCGCCTTCACGCGTTAATGGTCACTAATCTAACCCAACCTAACCCAAATGATTCACCAACAGTAGAGGGGATCTGGCGCTCGGCGGCCGCTACCGCGGCACGCTCCCTACGGTCGCTTGCCTTCGCTCGTTAATGGTCACTAATCTAACCTAAACTAACCCTCACCAACAATATAGGGGATCTGGCACTCGGCGGCCGCTGCCGCGGCACGCTCCCTGTGGTCGCTCGCCTTCGCGCGTTAGGGTCACTGATCTAACCTAACCTAACCTAAATGATTCACCAACAATAGAGGGGATCTGGCGCTCGGCGGCCGCTACCGCGTCACGCTCCCTACGGTCGCTCGCCTTCGCGCGTTAATGGTCACTGATCTAACCTAACCTAACCCATATGATTCACCAACAATAGAGGGAATCTGGCACTCGGCGGCCGCTGCCGCGGCACGCTCCCTGCGGTCGCTCGTCTTCACGCGTTAATGGTCACTGATCTAACCTAACCTAACCCATATGATTCACCAACAATAAAGGGAATCTGGCACTCGGCGGCCGCTGCCGCGGCACGCTCCCTGCGATCGATCGCCTTCGCGCGTTAATAGTCACTGATCTAACCTAACCTAACCCAAATGATTCACCAACAATAGAGGGGACCAAAGTAGACGTTACGACGACGAATTTAAATTAAAAACTCATAGATTTTGAATTATAATGCGTAACTTAATATTATACTAATTGAATCAGAATCCTAATTTTGGTTGTTTATTCGAAGTATTGAAAATCGGAATGTCGTTTTTCGGACCGAGAACCCATCGAGCATTTGATTCTTCGAACGTATGAAATTCGGAAACCAAACAAATCGTATTTACGACTTTCGGTAAAATGAATTTCGTGATTTTTAATAATAGACATTATAAATTCTTAGGGATTATGAAATTCGGACTTTTGAAAATCGGAACAACGAAATTCGGAATAAAATATTTCAGAGTATTTGGGTGTTCCCCCACTAGACCGTTGCGTCACCGACCAAGACCATCACGTACCATACACGGAGCGTCAACAATTGTCGGCGAGAATATTTTGCAGACCAGGTGCTGATACGCTCCGTGCGTAGCAAGCGACGTTGCCAAGCCGGTGCGCGCCGCCGCGCCGGCGAAACACAATTTTCTGGTATAGGAAATATTTTCTCAACAAAAATATTCGCTCGCTCTTCTTGACGCGTTTGCTTCATGCGAAAATACAGGTGAACTACTACAGCCGAGAGAACAGGAACCGTATGGATATTACACGCGGATGATACAGTCACTAAAACCGTTATGGTACGCTGTTGAGACGTTCCAGTGGGCATAGTATTCCGTTTCATGTTTCTTTCCGTGCCTGATACGTTCATAGCACGGTTATGTTATGGTACGGTGTAGTGGGCAGAGAGCATAAAGGAGGAAATTAAAAGCGCCAATTGTAAAACTAATGGAACAGACGCATTAACGTATTGAGTTGTAAGCATTACAGTAACACAATCACCCATTAATATTAATGAACTTTTACAATACAGACAAGGATATATAGTAATAAATAAAAACGAGGCAGTCTGGGACTGCCGATTGAAGTGAAAACTAAGTAAAGCCATCTATCGAAAATGTCAGGAATTTATGTGGCTTGCTGTCAGTACAAGAACGAAAGCTGTAGCTACATTAAAAAAATCCAAAAAACTAAAACAGAGTGCGCTGTCAACAAAAACTTGAAAGTCTTACGAATTTTCGATCAGGTATATGTAAAAAAAGTACACAACGCCGCTAAAGAAGTTTACACTTCAAAAAAATTCTTCAGGTCGGGGTTTGAAGGACAGCAAATTAAATGAAAAGCACCTACTCCAGATCACGATATGCCGTGTATAGTCAGGGGCTCAGGAGATTTGCGATTGTGAACACAAAAGGGGTTGACAAAAATACCCTTTCTTATTTCTACAGCGGTCGATGTTATCTCAAAGGCTTATACACCTAGTCGTACAATAAAGTTGTATCTAGAATGAGATTACGCGTCGAAATTTCGTGTATACTGCTAAATGTTAGTACCATTGTACCTAAAGCGAGAATCGTTGTAAGATTGTCATGTTCCTCGCATTCCATTTGTTGAATTTCTCTTTTTACTTCTGATCCGTCGTTTCGTTAGACAAAGGTTCTAAATTTGCATAGAGTGTTGGTAATTGGAGGGTACAATGATTTTATGCGTAATTTTCAGCAGAGCTTAGTAGCTGTGTCGTCATCAGGTAATGTATTAAAGATTGATTTGACGGGGGTACTCCGCTGACACGTTAAATCGCGTTCTAATACCTTTCAACCCGTCCCTGAAACCTGCGGTGTATCTATTGAATATCTAATAAGTACACAAATCAAAGCCTCATTTTGTGTCATTTGACGGCGCCAGTAATATGTTCCGTGTAGCCTACCTAAGTTCATAATTTATGTATGTAACTAATATTATGTTTGCTCGCTTATTCGTTTGTCTCGGCCAAGTACCATATTACATTATGCTTTCTATGTTTAGAAATATAACAGAAGTCCCTATATGAGTCTCCAATAAAAAAAATTGGGGATGGGTTTCTCGCATTCAGGTTGTAAGATGTACCTATAATATGTTCAGTATCAGTTTCGGGGTATCTACTTACAAAAAATAAATGAGATTTTATAAAAAACATAACATGTAATAAAATGCAAGTCCCGTAACGCAGTTCTTCTACCGCAAAAAGATGTGAGATCTAATGTAATACTAAGTCTGTTAATTTATACAGGACCTACGAATTTGTCATCTTTATTTCTTGAATAAATAGAATAACTTGGCATTCGCACGGCAACATAATCTACCTAATATTAGCGCTGCGCTTTATTTTATTTAATTTAAAATAGTAGATTAATGTTATTTGATTATGTTGCCGTGCGATGACCAAGTTATTCTATTTATTAAAGAAATAAAGATAACTAATAGATAGGTAAGTACTGATAAATTAATAGACTTGATTTTGCATTAGATTTCACATCTCTTTGCGGTAGAAGAACTGCGTTGCGAAACTTGCATTTTTTTACACGTTATGTTTTTAGGGGATTCGTTTATCTCGGGCAAGTTCTTATTACATTATGCTTTATTAGAAATACATATAACAAAAGTCAGTCCCTTTATTAGTCTCAAATTAAAATCATGGGATTACTTTCTCGCATTCGGGTTGTGAGATGCATGATAATGTGTTGTAATGAGCACGAAGGTAAGCATTTCCGTTTGACAAGGCCGATTCCACCCCTGTGTGTAATAATCTGGAAATGCAGAGATAAAAACGTGATGTATCTACGACAACCATAATTATTATTTTCATTTGTACTACGAAAAAAGCGATTAAAACGCAAAAATACGACTGTATTCCTCTGACTGTTATTAATACTGACACAAATACTCAGCTTTACTACAGTTTTATATTTTTCAATCATAGTATTCTAACCAACCATGACTGCGAATAGGTTGGCACTTTACTTTATACATATTTTAATTACTGACCAACTACATGGTTCAGGTGTACCAAAAGATTTCCCACGGGTTGACGACGATAGACACATATGCAAAGTTAGCTCAGGTGTTAACCTTTACCGGGTTAGTCTTTTTACCAGCGCTAAAGAAGTGATCTATTCTTGCAACGAAACAAGTAGGTAACCTTAAAAACATAAGAACCTCCTTTTACATTCAGATCGAAATGCAATCGGTAGGTACTGGCCATATGCACTTAAAATAATCCAAAAATGCCATTAGAGTTTTCTTTTACGTTTTACTTTTTCAGTACATTAATTAGCTTCCATTTACTATTTCACCGATGGGTGGCCTGTATTTAATTTTAATAATTTAACCTCTTTGTTACAATTTTATTTATCGTATCGAATATCGAAATTATCTTAATGGATAATTTATAATTTAAGTAGTTCATTTCGAAACAATCAATAACAAATATAATATTGTATTGACAATATTATATTTTATTTCTACATTAATGTCAGCCTATAATGTTCCCACTGCGGGGACACAGGCCTCCTGTCGGTAAGAGGACGTGGGCCGTAATCCAGCACGCGGGCCCACTGCGGGTTTGTAGATGTAACATGTCTTCGACTTTTTGGTTCTAGGACATGCCGGTTTACTCACCATGTTTTCCTTCACCTTCACCATCACGTTTTGAGAGCAGTGGTGACGAAATAATTTACACAAAGTAAAACGTATGTCAGGGTTCGAACCGACCTACAACTCGTAAGTCTCAGCCGTTACCACTGGGGCTACCACTGCTGCATGCAGTGGACTTCCTAGGAGGACATATAGGTAGTGACGTCATTGTTGATGTTCTTCAGAAAGGTCATGTGCGTAGTACCTACTACCAACCGGCGTACGTGTATGATTAGATGTATAACCGTAAACGAGGTACAAGGAGTATGTAAGGATCGTAGCAGACGGCGATCTATACCTTTAACTGACTAGCAAATCTTTTTACTTACTAAAGTAGTAGGTAAGTTCTTGCGATGAACAGTCGTTGACACAAGAGAAGAAGAAACAACCCAGCTTCACTTTTGTAACTAGCTTTTGCCCGCGATTTCGCCCGCGTGGGTGTTGGTTAATATTCCACGGGAACCTTACTGGATTTAAAAGTGCCCTGTCCTGTGTTAATCCAGGTTATAAACTATCTGTGTGTTCATCCAAATCCGTTCAGTCGTTTTTGCACCGGACAAAAGTTCTAAAAACTTTATATTTGGCATCAGACTGGATCATAAACCACGTATCATTTACTTTAAAAAAAAAACGAGCGAGCCTAAAGCGGGCATTACATTATTCAATTTGCAGAGCGATAAAGTAGTGCTGTAGTGCGAGCTGAAAAAGAGCTGACTAATAACACTCTTCTTTATTTCGGTAGTGATCGTCGTCCGAACCGCACCTTCCGAAGAGCGCTAAAGAAATATATTCTTGCCTAAAGATAAAAATGGCGCCATCAAAACACCAGAAAGTTGGTTTTGCGTTGGTGTCGACTTCAATTACAACGATTAAAAAAAGACGCAGAAAATGCTGGGTCCATCATTTCTCATGACTGTCTTTGTTTTTATAATGTTTATGTTTTTTATCCCATAAAAACGGAATGTCTTTGTAGAGTTCTATTATATTTGAGGCCGTCAGCGCAAAAGTGACTTAAGCTAGAGACAATTACTATAGAGATAAGAGATATTAAACATTCCTTAGCAGACATTAAATTAGATACTTAATTTAATAGCACTTCCTTTTCCTTAGACTGCGGTTGAGTCATTGTGAATTTACAACAAATACGTCCTCCCCTTCAAGCGCGCACCGACTGACTGACCTTGCTAGATCTATTTACATCATCCAATCTGGTGCGCTAGCTAGTGCACTAGATGAGCAAGCGTGGTAGAGCCCATACGATCGCACTAGATTGGATGGATCACTAACTGCCTAACTGCCTTTACACCATCCAACTTTTGCACGCTAGCTCACCTAGCGCTCTGCAAATTGGATTATGTAATGCCCGCTTTACAGTACAGTACAACTATTTTCTTAGTGACCCTCGGCCGTCGTCGATTTGATTTGGAGGTATATTGAGAGCGTCCAGTCTGCACCAAGTGAAAAGGGCAACTGATAGAAATTCGATGACTGACGAAAAATGAAGTTTGCCGAAGAATATTAAGAAAATAGTTATACTCTGAGCAGTGGGGGCCCAGTGATAACGGCCCCGACTTACGAGTTGCAGGTCGTGGGTTCGAACCCCAGCAGGGGCTTTACTTTGTGTAAATAATTTCATCACCACTGCTCTCAAAACGGTGAAGGAAAACATCGTGAGGAAACCGGCATGTCTTAGAACCAAAAATTCGAAGTCATGTGACATCTACCAACCCGCACTGGGCCTGCGTGGTAGATTACAGCCCACTCCCTCTCACAGAGAGGAGGCTTCTGTCCCAGCAGTGGGAATATTAATAGGCTGATGATGATGATAGTGATACTCTAGTTGCGACATTTCACATTGATAATAAGCAACATTATAGGGGCGGCGCCTCTTCATTTGTCAAATCAAATAGCGGCTTCCTGTGACACACTTCCGTCCCTTTTCACGAAATTACACCCACAGATTGAGCGATCTAATCTGTGCAGATAGCAGGAAAGTGAGAGGAAAGCGTTTTAAATACAAAAAAACAATGTAAGTACAGTTTTGACTTCGTTAATTAATATTTTATTATAAGTATAGTTATATAAGTATAGATAGGTATACCTAGATATATATATCGATAAAAAAAAATCTGTAAGTCATATCACGTGACTATAACATTAACCTCTCTGCTCGACAAGATTTTGACACGTGACACATCAGCTGGCTCGACGGGGTGTTGCGAATTACGTCATGAAATTCAGGAATTTACATCAATTTTCAGCATTCGATTTTATTGAGAAAAATATGTTACCGCGCCTATTTTATACCATAAGTTTGTGGCAAATATCTTTAATTATATGTTGAGGTCAGTAAAACCGCGTCAGTACACTGCGAAAGTTGTATAGAATAGGTATTACTACACCTATCCAAAAGGTAGACTATTTAAATTCACTGAAAATAATGTACCTAAACAATTTTCTCTCTTGCTGAAAATATGAAAAAGGAAAAATAAATATATTAGCATTCTCTCTACATTCTTACTTTTACCACATTTCATACATAAACTACATAAAAAACACGATCAAAACTTGATAAAAAATACAAAAAATTATGTTGCAACGTGACACTTCTTAGTGCTGACCGTCTACCCAATTTTCTTATTTCGATTCAAAAGTTGCATTCAGCTTAATCGATACTCGCAATAAAATCGAACATGAAAAAAGTGGTAGAAACTGAATAAAAACTCTTTGGTGTATTTCCCATGAACAATTTTATTTTTGATATTAATAATTTTATCACGTACAATGTGTATAGGGGGTAAGTTTTTAGGGTTCTGTACGTAAGACTGAAAAAACGGAACCCTAAAATATCACTCGTGTGTCGGTTTGTCGGTCTGTCACAGCCACTTTAATCCGAATCTACTGGACCGATTAAGTTGAAATTTGGTATACCTACATATGAATTTCGGTGACCCAAATATGGAGGTGTAACGTAATAAATGAATTTTGAATTTGGGGTCACTTTTGGGGGCAAATGAAAAAAAAAGAAAAAAAAAAGGTTGCCTACCTACCTAATATGTTTGGAACAGGGCTGTAGCCAGGAATTCATTTCGGGAGGGGGGGGGGGGGGGTTTGGGTGGAATTTTTTCTTAGGAGATTAACATATTTCTGATTTCGAGAGGGTAAAAAAGAGTATAGATTTATAAAAAATTGTACTATCGGGGGCCCGGCAATCTAAATGAGGGCCCGGGGCCCGCGTATGTAGAAATCTTAAAGAACTAGAATAACGTAGAATAGAAAATTTTGCACCCTACATTTATATATAAAATACATAGGGGGCCGCATAGCGGAAAAACGCAAGAGCGAGCGGAGCGAGCTCGAATTTTTTAGCATAATATTCCACTCAAATACATAAGTTATGTTTTCTTTGTCTTTGACCGTTTGTACAGGAATAGAAGTAAGTTTAAGTTAAGTAGAAAAGTTAGAGAATATAGGATGCAAGAGCGAGCGAAGCGAGCTCGAATTTTTAGCATGATATTCCACTCGAATAAGTTAGGTTTTCTTTGCCTTTAACCGTTTGTACAGGAATAAATAAATAAACTTAAACTTACTTCAGTTTAAGTTTAGTAGAAAAGTTTGAGAACAGGAAATTTTTTGGCTAGGTTAGACTCTCAGAGAATGCTGAACTTGCAGGAATTCATTCAATACAAAGTCAGACTCGATAAAAATAAAGACGTAGTGCTTTTTTGTAGATTATAAAGTACTCCTCTGCGAAATAGATTACAATTGTCAGATGTATTACAGTACGGAGGAACCCTAGGAGGGTCGATTTCTGGATTGAGTTTCTGGTTTCTCACATTTCGGGCGGGGTTTGAACCCCCAAAACCCCTCCCTGCCTACGGCCCTGTTGGAACGAAGTTCTTTAACGCGGCTTGCGGTAGGAGTAAACTGGCAGAACTAGTCACGCGAAAAAGTGTTCATACTTGCGACTGTCTTCTTCTAATTTGATAGAGAGAGAGAGAGAGAAAGTGTGATTTGGTCAAAATTTTAAATGAGAAAATTTTGTTTCTGTTTTAAATCATACATGAGAAGAAATTTCGTACCTGATGGGGTCACCTGACCGCACACGTTTTGTTTTTTTTATGAATTTAAAAAAAATTACCATTCCCCCCACATATCTCCCAATCCATTGAGCCAATTTTTTTTTTAAATACGGAAATTGTTACTTGGTTATAGATTCCTGGAATGTATGAAGAACATGTTTTTATCCGACTTCAAAAAGGAGGAGGTTCTCAATTCGACTGTTTTTTTTTTGTATGTCGTTACGCGATTACTCCGTCAATTATTAATTGATTTTGATAATTCTTTTTTTGTTTGGTAGGTCATACTTCAGAGGTGGTCCCATAAATTTTTATTAACTTTGCTTAGATAGTTTTTGAGTTAGCTTTATTAATACGTATTTTTCCCACTTAGCCTATGTGGATGATATGATGATAAGTTCCTGTTACTGTTATTTACATAGCAGGTAGTGGTATTCGAAGTATTCAAGTCGGTTGTTTTATTTTATTTTTTGTAAAAAAAAATATTTTTCACTTTTTAGTTCTGGTACCCGGTGTACTTGGTTTTGAAATTTCGTTTTTTGCCACCAACTTCTGAAATTAAAGTTATTTTTGACTTTGTAGTGTCTTTTTTGGAAGTCGGTTGTTTTATTTGTAAAATGTTTTTTTGAACTAAAATATTAAGTTTGTCCTTGGGATAAATTATTTGTATAAAAACATGATAAATAACATATTCATCGTACGGAACCCTCTCCAGGCGAGTTCAACTTGCTCTTGTTCGTTGTTTTAATAATTTCATAGTGGTATTATTTAGTTATTTTTAAACAACTTCAAAAAGGAGGAGGTTTGTAATAATTCATCTCATATAGCATCTCTGTCAAATCTGAACGGAATTGATGTTTTTGGGGTCTCCGTAATCGTAAAAGATTCCTTACAATTTTGTCATTTCCTTGTCTATGTGCTTGTCGGTCTGTATCTCTGTCCTGTCTAAATTTAGATTTTATAAATTTGCACAGTCCAGTCTTCCTTACAGTGGGTCAACGCGGGCGTTTTCGCAGGGCGTTCACGCAGGGCTGGATTGCGGGACGAAGTAGGCACTGTTTAGGTCCCAAGCTGCCGCTCTGCAGTTTGGAATATAGTTTTAACACGGGTCTGTGATACGGATTATATTCGTATACAACCGCAGAATTAACTTTGTTTTTCATAGCTTTTTCGGAAAACACAAACTTATTTTTGCAGTCGATAAAATTGATGCTGTGCAATGTGCATGAGTAAATATTCATCCCAACTGCAGAACCCTTCACTGTGCGTGGTCCGACATACCCTAAACCAGTTTTTTAAATTTCGTTGGGACACTACCACAAAAAAAAACAATTTCTAATAATTGAGTATCTTAATAGAAACAAAAACTAACGAGCTTATACAATTAACGAAAAATATTAACGTCATTAATTAAAAGTGTTTGCGGAATACCTTCCCAATTTTTTGAATTAAGTTATCATCATTCCCAAACAAAATTTTGCTAAGCCTAAGAAAAGTATCCTGGGCATTCTGTAGCAAACTATCAGAAAATATCAAAAATAAAATCCACAATAAATAATTGTCCAATAAATTAAAATAATTTTGAGCAGCGAGCGCATTCTGAATTCAAATATAGAAACAATTCGGCGCGAAATTAAATAAAATAAATGACGTACCTATCCCGGTCATCTAGATAAGTCTTGTCTGTTGACTCGGTTTCTATATTATATTATAATGTACGAAAAACGATTAAAATTACATTAGAACAGTATAAATCATTATTATAAACAATGTTTTATGTATTTAATGCTTAAAACAATTTTATTTCAATTACCATATATCGATTTCTGACATTCGACATAATAATAATCGAGTCGATCGAAAAAATCGTTTGGCATAATCGCTTTCGCACATCATTACAATAAAAAAAACATTACTAATCGGAGATTTTGAACACAAATTGAGTAGTGGTAATGAATATTACGTGATATTTGATCTGTGTTCGTATATTACGTTAAGATCTGGACATTTTCTAGTTGTTTATAATATTTTAAATAATATTTGTCTCATTTTAATTCGTATTACATGTGTATGTGTGATATTTGTGAAAAGTAAAAATGTAAACACGCACGATTGGCGCGAAACTTCGACTTTGGATATCAAAAAACTTCATTACCACTACATAGTTACTTTGACCAATGGATGAATTCGTCAAATAATTAAATGATGTATTATTCACTGCCCCTGCGGTGGAGTTTGGATGTTCGAAATCCCCAATTTTCATGTTTTTTAGCCTCGACTACCACTGTCATCAAAATGGCGATTATCACATTTACGGGCTTACATTTTATTAAGGTAAATTAATTAAGTTGCGCTTTAAATATGAAAGATTTAATGGCGTTATCATATAAGTTTTTTATTCAACTCTCTTAATTAACGCACATTCTTATGATTTGATGGGTAGCATAACAAATATTTTCATTATTAAATTAGGATGTCGTATGTCATCATTTTGGGGTCCAATTGGATCCGCTACCGAGCCGGCGGAGGTCTTCGTGTTCGGGTCCAATTGGGGGCGCTTCCGAACTATACGGTTAAACACATAATGCGGGGTAAGCAAACAAAGCCCCCTGTAGTCATTTTCCTGTTAGGTTGACATGATATTATATTAACATGGCATTCAAAAGTTACTTAGATGGCACCCCACGACGGTATATCTTATAATATCTTACTCCATAATATATATTTTATTACTTAGGTACCTACTAAGTAGTTATGCGAACTTGACACGTAGGGGGTATTTTAATTAGTGTTTCTTCTGTGCAAAATTGTATTAGCTGACTTTCACGGCCCACGTAAAGAAAATTAACAAGAACCTAAAGTATCTATGGAATGCGAACTCCCTGTTTTGTACAAGTAGCTAAATGTCACTTATTTAGTTCGAGCACTGAATCTGGTAAATAATGTGATTATTTACCAGATTCAATGCTTGAAATTGAACGAAAAAATATACATCATGTACCTACCTACTTATCCGAAGAAAAAATTAAAGAAGAGAAAACTCAAATCATAGCTAATAAAAAGAAATAATAAACACATAGCGAACCTTCTTTTTATTTTTAAATTTAGATCAAAATGCATTCGCTACCTACTGGCCACTTGAAGTCAAAATAGTTAAGAAAATGCCATTAGACTTTTTCTTTTTTATAATTTTTTCATTATGATATATGGCATCCATAAGATTATTTTTACTTAAAAGTGCCTGTATTAAATTAGTTATTTTATAAAGTAACCTCTTTATTACAATAACATATTATTTAATCATAAAACTGAACAATATATTTAGCACTATTTTTTATATCCTTAATATTTACAATAACACTGCTCGACCTGAGAATCATAAACCTGAAGCACTCATTTTTGCAATTTGCTATTCGTAGGTGGTTGGCTAATGGCGGTTGACCTATGGTGAGCTCATCAATAGCGCAGTTAAGACTTTTTGAAAAAGTACTTAGTCAATAATCGACACAGATAATCGTCATCTATTAAACACGAAACTCTTGAATATATTTCTTTATAAATTACGTTTGATAAGCAAACAGATTTAAAACCTTTCGTATTTCACAAATAGCAACAATTAAATCAAACGATTATTTCGATGTAGTTGTTAGAATACTTATTTATAACGGTAATGTCCACGCGATGTTGTCATTAAAAGTGTCGTAAAATAAACAGTTGTTGTGTGAACTAGTGCTTAACCGGAAAACTTTTTCTTCGCTCCCTCATGGATATCTGAGCCTAGTTTGATGACAGAAACGGAACTGGTAACACTTGTCTATTGTAGGGAGGAAAACACCCAGCGTTGTCACATCTACCAACTTTGTGGTAGATCTACCTATTTCACCGCCCATCTACCTATCTACCAACTTCGGCCTCAAATCTACCTATTTTTCAAAACATAACGATTGAAAACATTTCTTAGGAACACACAATTTGAGCCATGCATGACGGATTGACGACACTGACACTGACAGTTAGCAGAGTTCCGAAACGGAATCTAGATCTGTGCTTCGATTTTGGCGCGATATTTCTCTTTCCGTCGCGTCGGTATTGATGTGAGCGAGAACGGAGTGAGCGTGACAACGATACATTGTGGGTTGTTTGTGGACAAAATTATCGCGAACCGAAACTTTTGACATTTTTTGATGAAAAGTGAGTTCGCGCGTTTTGTTTCTATTTCGTTCGCGGCCATTTGAATTTTGTATGTAACAATTAACTTGCTTTTTTACCTATTCTCGTCTCGTTACCATCACATCACCATCATCAATAAAATAATAAAACCTCTTTAGAACAAAAAACCTTTTTATTTACTCGAATTATTAATTCTGAAAATGTACTGAAATTAAGGTGGTAGATCTACCAATTTTTCATTTAAAATCTACCTATTTCTACCTATTTTTGACATGCCATCTACCGATTTTCTAAAATCAGGTGTGACAACACTGAAAACACCTCTAGTTAAATGTTTGACTTTAGCCGTAGTTATCAAGGTGGTACCTATATTGATATGATACCACATCGCCAACCGACTATTGGCTGCGTGTAGTCCTAAAATTATTCAAGTAATTCGTATCATTCGCAATTTTTCTGCTGGGTTGAAATTAAGAAATAACGGAGATAAATTACCGATAGTTATCACCATGATGGCAGACAGGTTGGTGACCTCAGTTTTCCTTAGTAAAGTCTCAAGTAGCTTTTTTGGTGAAGCTCTCTTGCAGCGAGAACAGGGCCATAGAAAGGGGAATCTTCCAACAACAGTGTACAAAAGAACTTTCACTATGAAGCCCTTGAGTCAGCCTAACGAGAACCTCTTCAGGTGTCGGCGATAAGGGTCTCTACACAATAAAGCTGCCGGCTTGGCGGCCCAAGCCGGGCTAAGCCGCCAAGCTCATTTTAAACAAAAGTTGTCCGACTTGCAACGTTCTGAAGCTAACCTTTTTGTGTGTAAACACCTCAAGGTACAATAGGTCAATGACCGGTTAGTCCATATCCCATATATAGAAGTAAGTACCTACCTACACAATATACAAGGTGTCAGTCGTGTGCCAAATCACATAAATAATGTTGATATAGGTATCCAATAAGCAATGACGACATAATAATATCGCCGATATTTTTCTGAGCAGAAATATAAAAATCAAAATACGCCGTATGAGATGCCTCACCCCCCCCAGGGAAATATGAGCGAGATAATTGTTAATATTATTATAATTATACGTTGATGATATTGGAGTTAATAACTAGTATGTTGATTAATAAACATTTAGTACCTACCTCTAAAGTTGACTAAGAAACTATTTGATAGTTGTTCAGTCAGAGAAATTTATGTTTAAGCATATACCCTACAACATTAAAAAACCATTTCATACAACTGTCGAAGAATGACAGTTGTGATTTCAATAACTTTTAAATTGTCCGTATGAATAAACGGACAATGTAAGTTGTTAGTCAATTTGTTTAATAATTTATTGTCCTGACTTTACTTTAGTACCTACGTCATATTATTGTCATACGTTCCTCAGCACGTATTCGTATAGGTTCCATTTTAAACGACCTTCCCCATAACTCAGTAGCTGATTTACAAAAACAAACAAAAAATACTGAGGAATACTGGAAAACTACTAGAAAAACTGAGTTGTTTACGGTACTTATTTAAAATAATTTGTCACGATAACAAAAACGAATATCCTTAACTAAATTCGATGTCCTTATTTTGTTATTTAGGTGCCTTACGAATCTACCTATCTGTCACTATTTCTAGAAAGTATGTATTTTCAGCAATCTTTGATGATTCATTTGTGGTACTAGTGGTGCCATTATGTAGTAAATTATCACTTCAAATACGAGGCTAGTTGCTGACCGATTATTATAGTTCTTTATGTAAGCGCTAGATGGCGTATAGTTAAACTTTATGTTTCTCTTTCAGGAAAGTAGATGTCGCTACTTGTATCGTAATCGTAATGGAAAACGTAACCACATGGGTGACGTGGGAGATGTAAATCCTGAAATGAACAAAGAGTGAAGAGCGCCACCACAACCACAATGCCATTGTTTATTGTATGTGTGTGTTTTATGGTGTAGCTAACAATTTGTTAAAATAAATAATTCAAGCGTTTGTTTCTGACAGTAGGTAGGTATCTGGTATCTGTGGTTAAGTTTTGCTTCTCTATCTCTAAATATTATAAAACTAACTCCCAGTTGCACATAAGTCCATTAAATTTAATTATAATTCCCCAATAAAAGTAATGCTGTCACTTTCTGATACGTTCCGTTAGAGAAAGACAGCATTACTTTTAGTGGCCGCCGTTTAGTCAATTCGTAAAAAAGACGCTTTTTTTTAGCGTTTACACGGCGTGCGCTGACTAAACCGTAAGGGCCTATATAGATACACACGGTGGTGTTTTTTTGCGTCGTCGACGCGCGTCAGACGCAACTAGCGCTGGTTTTTCAAGGCAGAAAATGTAATGCGCAGACTACGCGTGTTTCATGGAAAAATGCTGTGTGCATATGACCTAAGAGACATAAAATTAATGTTCTACCGAATGGCAAATCTTTAAAGATCCGCGATACCATAATGTCTTCCTTCTAAGGATGAACCAAAAGTAAACTTAAAAAATTCGATAAAAAAAAATGTTATTTCCGAAGCAATTTTGACCGTTATATTATTAATCCATATCAAATATAGTATGTTATTTTATTAATTAAATTAAAATATGCTTTGACATGATCATCATCATTTCAGACGAAAAACGTCCACTGCTGATCATAGGCCTCCCCCCCAAACACGGCCACTTCGACTGGGTCTGAGCTTCTTGCATCTAGCGGATTCCTGCGGCCTTCACTAGGTTATCGGTCCATCTTGTGGGAGGCCTACCAACGCTCTCGGCAACGTCTTCCAGTATGAGGTTGCCAATCCAGAATCTTTCGGCCCCATCGGAAATCTGTTCTGCGAGCAATGTGGGCCCCTGCTCACTTAAATTCTGCGGGCTATGTCGGTTCTCATTCAATCAGCATTGCCCTCTCCATTGCCCTTTAAGTGACTTTTAGACTCCTAATACGGTCCATTGTGAGCGACCACGTTTCAGTGCCGTAGATCATCACTGGCAACACGCGCTGGTCAAAGACTTTCGTAATGAGACACTGCGGTTTTTGGGTCCGTGTAACCGGTCCATGCAGTCGAGTCTGATGCGACGACTGTTCTCTTTCTCGAAATTAAACCTATCTAACTCGACAATTTATCCTTGGTAAACATACTTGTCCATAACTTCGAGGGTAGCGTGTCTGATCTTCATGAGAGTGGTACTACATGATTTGATGTGACCTTTGTCTTGTCCATGTTCATTTTAAGATCCACCCTTTTGGAAGCTCTACTTAGGTCATCGAGCATTGTACTGAGGTCCTTTATAGTCTAAACCTTGAAATCACAGATTTAAAATTACGCGTAACTAAAAAATAATTATGGTTGACTGCGGCACAGTGGCGGAATACAGGTCGAATTATTAGGAATGCAAAAAGAAAGCGTTTGAAACGTCTTAACCATAATGAAAACGAAGAATGCGACTGTCAAATAACAACGAAAATACTTCTTTTCAAAGAGCTGTAGAACCGTCTCTTTAAGTGGGGTTTACACGGGTGACTAAAGCCGCATGCACAAATTAACCGACAAGTAAAACAACAAAAACCTTTCAAAAACAACTTTAATTTTGGAAGTCGTTGTCAAAAACAAAAATAAAATAAAAGACACTTCCGAAATAATTTCTTACTATGTTTTTGGAAGGCGGTTCTATTTTGTTTGTTTTTTTTTAATATATTTTTTTTTGTTGCGGTGTTTACCCCAGACAAATTCGTATACCATTAATTGCTATGTAAATAACCTTCCTTTTCTTGAAGTCGGTAAAAACAAATGTGACAGGCCAGGGCCAGGGACAAGTATAACACCTCATCAACCACAAAGTGGATTCATAACGGGTGGGTCTTTTTATGATTATTTGAAGATAACTCAAAAACTACCCAAGCAAAGTTAATAAATTTTATACGGGAACACCCTGCGAGCTTCCTGTTGACAGTCCAGTAATCACTGACATATCGGTGTACAAACATGAAAAAAGTTAAACTTCGCCGAATGCATAATCTCCTCCTTTCTTAGAAATTAAAAAGGCCTTTCATTATTAAATATTATTCTTAGGTCATATTAGTTGGTCGCGCCCGTGCGAAGCCAGAGCGACCCCGCCAGTATTTGTATAAAATACGTAGCATATTTTATCGTTTCAGAGATTATAAAAATTTTGGTATTATTAAAAATTTAACCAGTCGCGTCTCGTAGCTTTCATCGCTTGAAAACTTTTCGTTTTTCCGGAGTTAAAAGTACCCAGAGTCTTCCAGTAGTGTGCCGAACTGCTTCTTTGACAAACTTTAAAGTTACTTGGGTAGTTTTAACGGCGAAAATGTAGGTAGGTAAAGCTATAGATGCATTTTAGTTTCGTAAGAAATTAATAAAGTTATATAGGTACATCAAACAGTAGTAGTTTTCGCTTTAATTTTCTTGTCATCAGTGGAATTCTTCACAATAATTATTCTAGAGAGAATACTTATAAAAGCTATGTTTTTGTAAGAATTCCATTTACAAGAAATATTACTGTCTCCTGAAGAATAAAAACAAATTTAAAGGAACTTAAGAGACATTTTAATCGTTGGTCCCTGCAGTATTCCACCCCCGCGCCCGGCTGCTTCTGTAAGAGTTTCTCCAACGTTCCTCATTTCAATTCCATAAAAACCGTTTCGCAACTCCTTTTATTTTTACGTTGAAATACCTTTTGTTTCTTTGTCCAAGACGGGTATAACCTTAAAATAGAATAAAATAAACATTAAATTTTTTTGTATTTTGGTAATTAAATTAAACGGAGTGTATAGAGTGCCGCGAGTTTCTTGTGGCACTCTAGTGTCACTGCCTCGGCCCGGCTAGGGTGCCGTGAGCGTTGCATTGTCACTATGTCACTTGTTATTTAGGTTAGGTTAGGTTAGAACTGTGACCACACAACGCACGAGCCGAGCGAGCGTAGCGAGCGGTGCCGCGGTAGCGGCCGGCGAAGTGCCAGGGTCCGTTTAGGCACAAGAGAATGTAATGTTTTGGGAATGTGGTTTTTTACAGCGATCTAACCTCGACAATCAAACAAAATACCAAGTGACGTGACTTAGTGACAGTGACAATGACAATCCAATGCTTGCGGCACTTTAGCCGGGCCGAGGCGGTGTTACTAGGGTGCCTGTAGTGGCACTTTATCCTATAGGGATAGAGTGCCAATGGTGGCACTCTATACACTGCCTAAATTAAATTATTTTGGGTCAGAAAGCAAGCAATAATACCTACACTATGAAAAAATACGTAAATGTTATATTAGGAAGAACCTTTTTTTCAGCATTAAGCCTCAAAATACAAAAACAACCTTAAAAAGCTGAACCGAATATTTTTATTTTTATTGGTCCTGTTTGTGTAGGAGGTACTAGGTATCTAAAATTAGTATCTAAACATTATCTAAAGCATTTCCAGCTGAACAAACGATGAACATAACTCTTCTTCGATGTTATTCATGTCACTGTTGAAAAATGCATGCTGTGATGCCGGTGCATGCAAATGAAACGACCCAGGAAAGATTGACGGACTAAAACGAACTGTTTTCGAGGATCTTGGCATATTCAGGTGTCGGAAAGCTTTGCAGGAATCTCATTTACCTTGCCGTGGAAGGCTTCGATCAAATATGAAACAAGAAAACCCTTATTTTGTTTAATCATGGGATGGTTTATTTTTGTATTAAATATGAAATGTTCGAAGTAATTTCGTCTTTCGCCGAAGATCTAAAAGAGGATCATTTGCTTACCAAAGATGATGATGATGATGAATGGATCTATCGCCCTTTGCGTAATGCCTAGTTACGTACGCCCCTTGTGAAGGTTTTAGAGAAAATTTTGGCCTGCAATGGCTTCGAAAAGGTGAAAGGGTCCAATTATATTATTCCTTAAATGTTATGTACACCGTTTACACCTATAATTTGTGTATAGATTAGCAGTAATACCTTTCCTAATTAGTATTATTATTTTTAAACTAATTGTTGTATGCTCTTGGTGTTCGTTAATAAATAAATAAAGATGCTTAGTTATGAGGACAATATTCTCTACCTTCGCCATTAGGTAGGTCTACAAAAGCCGTACTTTTGTAGACCTACCTATTGGCGAAGGTACAGAGTATAGTCAAATCGGATATAATGTGAGCAGTGGTGGCCCAGTGGGTTCGAACCCAGGCAGGCGCTTTCTTTACTTTGTGTAAATAATTTCATCACTGCTCTCAAAACGGCGAAGGAAAACATCGTGAGGAAACCGGCATGTCCGAGAACCAAAAATTCGGAGACATGTGACATCTGCCAACCCGCACTGGGCCCGTATGGTGAATTACGGCCCACTCCCTCTCACCGAGAGGAGGTCCGTGTCCCAGCAGTGGGAACATTAATAGGCTGATTATGGATATAATGTTTTATTAAAAGGAACCAAAACAAATATTCGGGTATCTAGAAATAATACAGAATGTAATTTGCAGCTAGGTATATAAGATATGCGATACGGGTGACACGGTGGAAATTTAAGCCCGTAGGAAAATGTACTTATCTATGTTTATTTTAACTGAACGCTTTTGTTATTCAACAAACTGCACGTAATCAATTCTAGATTTAACTCTTCGCTTATACAAACTTTGTGAATTGTTCACACTGTTGTTCCACTTGTTGTTCCAATCCGAATTGAACTGGAGACAAATACTTAGTTATGTCGTATTCTATAAATTGTAAATAGTTAAAGGGTTAACACCCTGGTGTGAATTCTTCTTCACACAAACTTCCAATTCCTGTTTAACCAGTAGGTACCCTATTTGCGTAACATGATTTTGAAGGTTATTGCTAATCCAATGCTTCAGTGTTCGATTTAACTGCTCTGCAACGTAAATAACGCAATGCATTTAGTTGAACTGTCAAAATGAAAGCCATAGCTACTGTGAGTGTGTTACGCAATTACCCCTTATAGATTAGTTAATTTTCTTTTCTTCATTTCTAGTTGTACATCGATATTAAAACCTTTGAGAACTTATCTCAATAATTAATCAAAGAGCCCGTCTTTGTTGATGGACAAAAGATACATAATATAAAGAGCAAAGTTGCATATTTTCAACTTCGAACTTCTCGGTGTTTTTAATCCAAACTTTGCTTGTACCATGAACAATTGGGGAAAGGAAATCTTTGACAGTATTCGTTCCTGCAGCAACTTTTGCGTTCATCGTTTTGTACCGAAGTGTGTTTTGCGAACTGTACGGATAATACCAAACTTGAATTGGATAATAAAATAATAGATTCAATACCATTTCCGAAACTGAATGAAAACAAACATTATACTATCCAATATCCAACTATTTTGTGATCCCTCGTAAAATTTTAAAACTATTTTGAACGTTACGTTTTACGATGTTGATTTTTCCAATATTTATTCATACCTTATTACCCAGATTTCTAGAAATAGGTGCCTACTTCATCTTTTATAGCTATTTAATAAAAACTTATTAAACAAAAATGTTGTTCGTGTTCTAAAGCAAATAAATAAGAGAGTTTATTATTAGCTAAGTTCTTATTGAATCTATGGTGCTGTAGTAGGTATATTTGAAAACGTTTGTTTACATTCCCTCGAGAACGTGCAGCTATTTGCAGACACGTAATATAATACATGGTTAAGGTTATCTATCACCCACGCAGTGCACCCTTCGCAAATTCTACACCCTACGCGTTATTTACATGAGCGTTTAGACCCGCTAGATAACTTGCATTGTTATGCTTTACTGTAGAGGACAGTTCAGTACCAATAGAAGTACCATCAATTGGTATCATCCCGAAACAACTATTTATCAGTTTAAATACTGCAATCGATCTCTCCAAATATAGTATAATTTACATTACAGAAAGTTAAATATTAAACACATGTTGCATAGTACGGAAATTTCTACAATTAGATTTAAGACAATAATTTCAATGCAGTACAAAACACCTAATTTATCTACTCGAACTTAATCTTCAAATTCAAATTCAAATTCAAAATATTTTATTTCACATAAACCTACATGGGCACTTATGAAACGTCAGAAGCTACGCACGGTTCCAATTGGTCGTTTCCTATGGAGAAGAGCCGGCAAGAAACTCCACGGTTACTCTTTTAAAAATAATTGGGTTTTACAATATTTACAACAAAAAAAAATATAAAAAATACAGTATTATTAGGTATGCGAGGACAGTGTAGGTCTTTCAACAAGTACCAAGTATGTACTTAACAAAATAGAAGATGGTCAACAAGTGTACAGTCCACTAAGCCTACAGCGTTCTCACATTCACAAAATAGAAAAGAATCTATATAAAAGATAAATAAATTAATAAAAATAAAAACTATTTTAAACGAAATGACATGATTGCTATTACAACTGTAACAAATCTGAATAATTAACATGTCACCAAAAGTCACTAATAAAGAGTTGAAAATTAAATAGTAGGTATATAATGTCAAATAAAATTATGATTATGTCAAGGAAGAATGTAAATAAAACAAAAATATAACCATGGTAATTTGAGAGCAGTTAATAGAATCTTACATATTTTGCCGTTAATGAGGTACCAGGGAAGCCACATGTGCAGAGGGAATTATTGCCAAACTTCTTTGTCTTCAACGTAGTCTTTAATTTTATAATATGCTTTCCTGATAAGGACACGTTTGATGTGGGTTTTGAACTTCCTTGGTTTACACCCGTGAGATTTCATCTAATAAAATACCAGGTTGTAGGAACCTGATAAACTAAATTTAAAAAACAAAATAATAATAATTCCTTTATTATCAGGCAACTAAGACTCTTTGATAAAATACATATAATATAGATAATATAATATTGTTTTCGAATGGAGCTTCAAATTTCTGAACAGATGGTCTACTCCTCAACACTTAGAAAATACTTGTGAATGGTTGAATTGAAATAAGTAAGTAAATGCTTTTTACAGACTACTGAGTATATGTCTAATGCGACCAGAAAACGTTATGTTTTTTATGTCCAGTAGCTAGTTACTCGCCCAATGCGTATTAATTTAAACGAGCAATATCTTTTTCGCTAATAATAAAAGGTTATCGATTTCATTAGTTTTCTTTAGAGTGCGTAGCTGCGTGGGATCAAAATCATGCAACGCATCGTATTGCTGTATGAAACCATGGCTGAATGGCAAAAGTCGAATAAATACCTACTACTACAGAAAATGCACAGATTGTGTGAAGGTACATTAGAGGTATAATTACAAACGTAATAGGATTACCATACAAAATCAGCCTCACTGCTGGGACACAGGCCTCCTCTCTCCGAGGGGGAGTGGGCCGTAATCCAGGACTACCCAATTCCAATTTACAGTTTTGATTTGCGTTGTTTACCTACCTACTTATAGGCTGGTGTACAATTTTCTATCAATCTATGGTCGTCCTATTTTGTGGAAGCTTTCATAGAATATAATAGAATACTCTTTATTACGTACTTCAAACAAATTACAGATATAAATGTTACAAAGAGTGACACAATGGGCGGTCTTACCGCTAAAAGCGATCGTCGTCAATCATCAATTTATGTGTCATTATTTTCTTTTTGTCTTTACCAAAAATCATCATTATTTTTGATTTCAGAAGTCTTTTTTTTTAAGTAAGTAAAAAATCATTTATTTCAACATCTAAATTACAATATTGAGGTACCGTTGGTCCCAACTCCCAAACTAGGCACAGCCTTTATATTGGGCACCATTACTTAAAGAAATATAAAACAAATTATATTTTGATTATTTTTAAATAAAAGTTGAAATTGGCGCAGTTATTTTAACCCTATAGCTTCTTCCAGTGCCTAGTACACTTCTGACGTCAGAGCATCAGGATGCGAAAGCTATATTTGCTTACATACTGTTTTTTGTCTTGGGTATACATATATAACGCACACAAGCTACAATAAAATAATAATGGATAGAAAATAATATAGCTATACCTAAGTGTCATGTTTGTGAACGGGCGCCATCAGTTGTGACAGTCATCTCTTAGCTGCCATGGCTTGTTTTATTTAAATATAGTTACTTAATAGTAAATAGTTTGATTTAAAAAACTGTCCGTGGACTTTCTTGCCCGTTTTTCTCTATAGGTACCGTACCTTACCCTTTGGTATAGAATCTGCAACTAGCTTCATCTTTCTGACTGACCGACTCATTGATAATTCAAAAGTGCCAGTAATAGGAACAGGGATGATGCCAAATTTTTTTATTGATAAAAAAATATTGGACACGATATTTTTTCTTTTTTTACACAATCAAAAGATAGGCAATACATTGAGTTAAAATGTCACTCTTCGGTAGATTTTATACTGAATTGTGCTGTAGCGAACCCCTACACCCCAACTTTAATGCGTTATAAATATATTTTTTAAATATGATATATAAAAAAATACATGTCTAATATTTTATATTATCTGACTGACGGACTAAATAGTTTTTTTTTACCCAGGCGACATCCCTATTGGTTGAATTGAAATAAATGCCTTGAGTTTGAAATTTCAGCACAAATGTATAACAAGGCATCTGCCTTGTTATACATTTGTGCTGAAATTTCTCTCTTTTTTTGTATAGAAACATCAAGAAGATCTCTTCTTGATGTTTCTGTACAAATAAGGGCTCTTAAATGTTTTATTCATGTGTTTATTTTTAGGAACCTATATACAAGTTGTTCAGAGGGTCAAAAGATATGTTAGTTGAAAAAAAAATGTGAAGTAGGTACCTTCTATATTCAAAGTTGAGTAGAATCTTAGAGAGCATTCAATACACTTGTATTGGTTCCTGTTTATTTATATAAGTACTTTTGTAACGTAATAAAACTGTGAGCGTTTTATGACGTAATTATCATACTTGTCATATACGTTGGCATTAAGCATCTAATTAGATGAGACAATGGACACCAATACGATGTTTCTACCAAAAAAATATTCAATATGGGTATATAATATATATGTAATAGTATCTATTTTTTATACGACATACTTATTTAGTATATTTTGGTATTGGTGAATGTTTTTGGTTTGTCAACGAAAGTAAGAAATGAAAATGTGTGAGTGAAGAAAAGACTTCTTGAAAAACTTATGCGGATAACACCACACTCCTAATTTATTCAAATGAACCAAAGTAAATACAATATGTACCTACCTACTTGCAGTATACGTAGGTGCATAGGTAAGATAACCGTCTTATGTTGCGACACACACAAAGGAGTGGAGCTTCTACACTGTAGAGCACATGAAATAATTATCATCAATAAGCCTTTCACGCAAGCCTAGCTATTCAAAGACTTCTAAAATAATTAACAGTTCCTATTTCACGGCCCGTCTTTATAGAATATCAAGTAGAGGCATCAGGGATGTGAAATGTCGGATCGCCGTCACTCACACGTCTTCTCGGTGAAACATGCCAGGTTGAGCGCTGGCAGGATGACGGCATCACTGATGAACTAGAAATGCTTTGATATTCTACACGAAAACTGTCTGGTGAAACCATGAAAAGTGTAAAATGTAAGTAGTTAAAGTATCTAGATAATAATTACTACGATAATTACCGCAATTCGAAGCCTCTCCACTACAAGCGCATTTTTATCGGTCGATAATAACGCAAGCGTTATTGCGATATCTGTTTTCAGTACATTTTGTATTAGGACGGCCACGAAGTTACACATTACTGCAATAATAACAACGCAATAGAAGTAGGACGCTTGCGTTCCTCTGTCTTACGATATTCCAATCTGTGTTCTTAGAACTTTTTGTATTAGGACGCATGCGATATTACACATACCTGCGTTAATAACGTTAGTACGGTGTATTGCGAACGGGGGACCTGCAGTATAGGTTACACGCAGACGTTAGAAATATCGGACGATAAAAACGCAGCCGTGTGCAAGGAATGGACGCTATCGTATCGCAATAACACTTGCGTTATTATCGACCGATAAAAACCGCACATGTAAGGTAGAGGCTTTAGTCGTCACAACCCCTGTTTTTACAAACCAAATAATGATACACAAACGCTGTTTCCTAAAAATTTTAATATTTAAATAAAATATTAGCAAAATTGTTAATTTTTTAAGATACCACTTAGCCGATAGATTTTGTTATTTAATTCTAACGAATTCTGTTACTGTACTAAGTTTAATTTTATATACCTACTTTATTGATATTTGTACGCCGCCGTTGAGAAGCTCGTGGGTAAGTAATAACAGCCGCACGGGTCGATCGATGAGGTTAAGATACTGAGAGGTTGGTTCGTGGATGGGTGACCACGGGTGTGATAGGTGGGGTGTGATGGGGATCTTTGACAGTCGTTACGGGTAGTCAGAAGCTCGAAAGTCTGACAACCAGTCTTACCAAGGGGTAGCGTATTACCCAGTTACTGGGTTGTGGAGGTCAGATAGGCAGTCGCTCCATGTAAAATACTGGTATTCAGCTGCATCCGGTTAGACTGGAAGCCGACCCCAACATAGTTGGGAAAAGGCTAGGCAGATTGATTGATATTTGTACGCCATCAAAGGCAAAACATAATGATCTGTATACATTTTTTTATTTATAACAACTGTTTTCACACCCACCCATGTTATATGAATAAACTTTGACTTTGACTCGTCATGTCGTCGTGCTATGGCAAGACTTTGTTTTCCACCAATTTCCACTTTGTTTTCCGTTTCCAAGTACCTACCTACGCAGTCAACAAACTGTTAGCAGCATTTTTTAATCCACTGTGACTAAACGAAACGATAAAATATTCCAAAAAAAAAAAACAACCAACTTCCAAAAAATACACTACAAAGTCAAAAATAACTTTATTTTCGGACGTCGGTGAATTGCGTTTTGTTTTTATACTCAAAACTTTCCTCACGACATTTTCCTCATTCGTCCGCATCACATGCCCATACCATCAGTCAGGAAATAAAGGGTAAATTTGCCAGATTGCTTAAGCAGTTCTTTCTCAGGAGTTTGTAAGCATTGTTCTTAGGAAACTGGTTACAGATTGTTGAGGGAGAACAAATAGAATAGATATTTTAATTTATAAGTGTATTAAGTGGGAATTAAGTGTTCGCACGATTAAACCTTTTTTTTTTTTATTATTGTGTGTTCTGTTCCCGCAGACAAACCGTGAAAACGGTTTTGTGGGGCATAGTTTTAAGCTAAGAGTCATTTTAAACCTTGTTATTGATAAATAAATAAATAAATAAATAATGACAACCGATTTCCGCACAACTTTTCAGTCACCGGTGCCACTTTCAGACTTCCTCTTATGTACTCATTTCTTATTCCCACACATCCCTCTTAGCATTCTCATCTCAGCAGCATGCAATTGCCTTTCATTCATCCCTTTTGTGGCCCAACATTCTAATCCATACAGAACAGCAGGTCTAACCAATGTTTTATATATCTTCCCCTTAAGTTTAAGGGGAATGCGGGAGTCGCAGATTGTTCCCGTGACCTGCTGCGTTTCAACCATCCAGTGTTAACTACTTCGCCATCGCTTTGCACGAGTGACTCGACTCACTCGAAACACGAAAGAATAAAACATATACTTAAAATAATAACATATTAAAATTATATATATCATGACATGATTACTTTGTAAAGTATAATATTATTTTAATTATTGTGAATGTGAGGACTATGTGGGTCCTTTTTTTTTTCTCTTTAGTTTTTTATTTCTCAGTTAGTTTAAATGATGGTCTGGCAGTTTGAGTAGTTGATGCGGCCTACCCAAATGTCCTTTCTTTGGTATTGTTCGTCGAGTTGAGCTCCTTAAGCTCTGAGTGAGCTCTACGATTACTGACAAATGCTTGCACTGACTGGACAGGTCCACTCAAATCTGTGTGGTTCTTTCCTCAAAAGACCATTTCAGACACTAATCTACATGGTTCTCATATGGCTTGACCAAGATTATGTCTGGACTTTAAAAAAGACCGTGACCTCTGAGTTTGTTTCGGCCTTTCTTCTCAGAGTAGTCAGTTAGGAAACGCCGACCTCATCTAGCTTATTTTAAACATTTTTTTTAATATGACGTGTAAAAGTGATTCCGATATCCTATTTACAGAATAAACAATTTCATTTCATTTCATTTCACTCGTGCACATACCGAAATTCTGAAATATGACCTACCAAACAAAAAAAGGATCATCAAAATCAATTCATAATTGGCGGCGTAATCACGTGATAAAAAAAAAGAACATACAGTCAAATTTAGGACCTCTTTGAAGTCGGTTAAAAAGGTACGTAATACCATATCCTCTGCAGGCACAGTAATGATCCTACATACTATTTTCTGATGTTCCGGTGGCGGAAATGAAAGTGCCGCTAGTCCTATTTTTGTCTCGTCTTTTATGATAAGTATTAGCGTAAATAGAACCAGGCGGAACACTTTCAGATATCGAGAAACACATTTGCAAGGCCATAATTGCTGACAAAGAGCTTGTCCATACGTCCCCCACGTTCGGACAAGCTCTTTAGTTGTTGAATTTAAGTTCGTACGGTAACTCATAACAAAATAATACCTACTTACCCAAGTGAGTATCTATAAATATTTATTATTAAACATTAAAATCGCTTTTCGTGTCTGCCTATGTAACCGCGTTGTTCTTCAAAACCACGCAAAGGATTTTTATGCGGTTTTCACTATAATTTAGAGAATTTATTCTGGGAGGTTTATGTGTAAAATACAATTTGAAAATAGTGCTGAAATCGCGATGTTTTGCCAAGTCGTAATAACCGTGCAAAGCAGGGCCGGGAAGATATAAGCGGTACCGATATAATTGAAACAGACGAGGATAACTTTATAAGTGAATAATTAAATTATTCTGGCAAAGTTAACCGAACCTTGTACCAAGAACGATAATTTTATTGTACATAATATAGAAAACACGCATAAATGTTATTGTTGAATGTAAATTATCTCCGGAAAGTTGGTCGAGTCAGATAGAAAGTTGAAGTGACGCATTCCTAACAAACTGTGAAGATTAATAACGGTGAAGTTAATTACTTTTGGGCAATATAACACGGAGTTACGCAGAGCAGCCATTAATGGAATAAATTATAGAAACTGCTGCCCTTTCCATCATGCCGTTGCGCTCTAGTAGGTTCTAGAAAAAATACGAAACGTACTTATTGACTTTGTTTAGAAGCTAGAAGGCTTATGTTTCAATGAAATGTGGAAAGGGTGTGAATGAATATAGAGGCAAGGTCGTTTTGTAGCGCGTAGCAAGTGACAATAGGGTCTACGGCTATGTAGCCGTACCGCCGCGTAGCGCCTTTTGTCACTTGCTACGCGCGCACTTGTTATTCTAGTGTTAGAATCGTAGCACGTAGCGATTCGTAGCTCGAATGCCTGTGAATGAATATGATGTGCCACTCCATTGAAACCTGTTTTAACTTCACAAAGTGCAAACTTTTAAATATTTATTTAATAAAGTGCCTAAAAGAGTCACCGTGTAACACGTGTTAACAACACGCTTATCTGTTCCACACGGTGCCGTCGCCATTTTGTTAATTTAGCGTTATTTTACGGCCCATTAACATTTATTAGCTTGCAAGCAGCAAGCATGACTCGTATTTCCCTTTTAACCGCTAGCCTTATGTAGTACTAGTACCTAGGTACCTTTTATGTATGCCAGGGGACGTTTCAATAACCCGTAACGGCTACACCCAACCTTTTATGTAATTGGAAAAAAGTGATGAATGGGTTAATACCATTTCTTTTGTAAAACGAGTAATTTATGAGATTATGAGGTGTTTCTATTTTTTTTTTTGTGGGCGCGTAAATTGATGTGTCGTGGTTAAACAAATGTTTTTGACAAATTTATTGGATTGGGATATTTATCAAAACGTATACGTAGAAAACGTTTAAACATTGTAGGTTACTTTAGTTTATTAAAATGTTTTTGCGTACCCATGTATTACCACTATACTTACATACTTTCCTTAGATTATAATTTTTTAAAGTTTTGATTGCTTTGTCGACCACGTCGCCCAGTGCAGAAAAACATATGTATAATTGTTGATTTTGATGCACGTATTTAATTCTAGAAATATTTCCACTGGCAATGTTCTAAAGCGAACTTTTTCGGCAAAGGTTCTTTACAAGTCACGCTGTATCCTCTCTTCTCTTTCCCTCTCATCTTCGTCTCCTCTACGACATACCTGTTTGTTTCGTCCTCTATTCATTACGGTCTTCTTCAGAAGAGTTTTCATCCCTTGGCCTTTTCCGTCCCTCAACTCAGTGTCATCCTGTTGTGTATTGTCCTCCAATTCCATAATTGTATCGTGCTCGAACTCGTCAGCGCTCGTGAAGAAAGAAACTGCAGTAACCGACCGATAAAAACCGATTAGTACACGTGCAAGCCAAGTACGTGTCGGACCACGCACAATGAAGGTTCCGTAGTTGGAAAGTTGGGATGCATTTATCCCAAGAACAAATTTAACATTGTACAAAACACGCCTGCAAATGTAAGTTTGTATGCACAATAGACATGTTATTTTAAAACCATAGACTTCTTATACATAGGTTTTCCTGTAATCTATAAGTAGGTATAGAACTATTTTCTGTTTTTTTCCAAAATTTTAGGCTCCGTAGTTTCGGAGATAAAGGGGAAGGAGGAATGGTGAATTTCCATCTATTTTCTGAAAAATCTTTAAAGTATTTATAAAAATAAAAAAAACAACGGGTTGCACTCCGGGAGTGCCGGCAGAAGTGAAAACTTAAACATTAACGTTGTGCATTTTTTAATATTATGGAATGGTTAGGGAATAATTTCGCACGAATTGCTTTATTTATCAGTATAAAACTACTATAATTTATGTAATTAAATACAATATTCATTAGTAGTAGTAGTATGTTTATTTATTTTCAAAATATAGTCTAAAAAAGATAAACAATTTATTTAAACACTTTTCATGAAGTATGTTTTGACTGCTTTTTTTTACCCATCAATATGGGTAAAATTTCTTACCTCGCATCTTTACATACTGTCAAAGACTTATTTTGATATTTACTAACGGATCTTACGGTCATGTCCTGACGCGAGTTTAACATTTTTTACCCATCCCAAAAAAAGTGCACAACGCCGCTAAATAAGTTTTCACTTCAAAAATGAGACTCTCACAACAAATCATTTGATATGCCCCGAAAACCTGACCCCCATATTCAAAATTCATTTATTTGTGTTACACGTCCGTGTTTGTGCCACAGAAATTCATATGCAACTAAATTGGTCCAGTAGTTTCGGAGTAAATTGACTGTGACAGACGGACAGACAGACAGAAACAGGAGTGATCCTTTACGGGTTCCGTTTTTTTCATTCGGACGTACGGAACACTAAAAATATGCATTCAATAAGCTTCTGCTCACAAGAATAGTTCGCGCTGAAATGAAAAGATTATCTAATTAGGTACTTTAATATTCTGTCTACAGCTTTAAGGCTCCCGCAGACAGGTGTGACGTAGAATAATTTACATGAAAACTTCTTGGAAATTATTTTTTCGGAATCGCGTCGCATCGTCGTGTTGCACCTGTCAGCGAAAAGAAAGAAGCGAAATATTTCTTCAAAAAGACTTTAAAATGATTTTGGATAATTATGATCAATGGAGGACATTCAAGGACTTGAAAAGGTAAAAAAAAGTTCATTTAGTATTTAATATTGATGGATTTTGCGACTAAAATCTGCAACGAGCTTTTAAAGTAATATACGAACGAAATACTTACCAGTCTAAAGTGATGGGTATTCGATTGAATTTACATGTCATTTAATGCGACAAGATGATTGATACTTAAAATATTTTTAAATTTATTCCAACCAGATTACATAAATCATATACATCTTACCTTGATAGTTATGTACTTATACCTACGTGAAACATAGAGCGACAACAAAATTCAATGAAACAAAAACTTTGTTACGTCTAAGTTTTTGTTACTTCTGTACAAAGAAATTGGCAAAATTCGGTAGGCAGAAACATTTTTTCTGCTTGCTGATTGTGAATCAACCTATTTGAATTATTAAACTGGGATCGGCGAATCGGGGAAAGAATCGAGAGTCATATTCTCGAATCACATTTTTTTAATCTTTTGACTTATGTCAATGTCAAAAGATATCGAGATATTTAAAGGAGATTGGCTTAAAAATCCGGGATATTTGCGTTATTAGAAAGATTATTTAAATCGCTTTGGTACTGAAAATAGATTTCTGTTTTGAGACGCATTATGGCTTCTGCTTGGTATTGTATTCATGGAATGCTTTGTTTATTTTGCTATTCTATTACTTTGGTTTGTATTGCTAAAAGCTTTGGTAACTTAGAAAGTTAGTACTTATAGGTGTAAATGAAATGATTGCTTATGTTAAACTTATGTGAGATTTACTGTCACATAATGCAATCTGTAATATTTGTGTCTGGTTTGATTGATAAGGCCTGTCAGGCATCCTAGAAATTCAGACTCAGGGAAACGTAGGATCGAGAATGACAGCACCATTATCCGCTCTATTGGCAAAATTCCTTATGGGAACATTACAGTTTTCCGTAATGTAGGGTCAAAGCATTACACGGAGGTGTGTAGATATTCCTGTCTTGTAATTAGATAATCATTCCCGCAAGTACCTATTTACGGGATTCTATAAACGTGTGCCGGTTATGTAATCAACGAGCATTTTTATATTTTTTCATCATCAGCTAATCAGCTTCGTTCTGAAAGACAGATGATAGGATACCTAATTCACCAGTTAATCCAGGCTGGGCAGGCAGATTTCTGTTCGCCCTTTTACTTTCGATACTATTATTAAAAGGAGACTGAAATATACATTTGTTAATAGGTACCCAATTCATACATTAGTTATTAGTTACCCAATTAGTTACCTAAGTTAGGTTAGTTATTTTTAGTTTTGGAAGAAGATCATGTTAGTTGTTAATTTAAAATACACATTAGGGTCGCGCCACACCTGCCGAACGTTCCGCGGCGGAAGGTTCGGTTGAATACGCTCCTAACGTTTTTCAAGTTACATTTGACCATTGACATATATCATATGACACATCAGCCGAACGTTACGTCCATATAAATGCAAGCAAACATGACGCGACGGAACGTGCCGCCGCGGAACGTTCGGCAGGTGTGGCGCGACCCTTATATAAATAAAGTTATTCATACATGACATGACATTTAATTATAACGTCTAGTTCGCAGAGGCCGTTAATATTCTGTTTGTTTCTATTACCACTTAATTAAAAATTAATACTTGACTAGGTATTATTAAGCCGTCATCAGTCTAGTCTAGACTACCCTTTGTAGTTTCATATGCTGACCTAATTTTTGTTTTACGATTTTAGAATCTTAGGTAGGGACTCGTGGCCAAACGATAACAGTCGCACTGGTCGATCAAAGGTTAAGCTACTCTTGCCGCGGTAGGTTCGTGGATGGGTGGCCATCATTGAGATCCCTCTGTGCCTCGAAAAGCACATTAAGCCATTGGTACCGGCTGACATTCGCCTTAGATATTTGACAGTCGGATCGATACGGATCGTCAGAAGCCCGAAAGTCTTACCAAGGGGTATCGTCGTATTACCCAGTAACTGGGTTGTGGAAGTCAGATAGGCAGTCACTCCATGTAAAATACTGGTAATCAGCTGTATACGGTTAGATCGTGAAGCCGACCCTAACATAGTTGGGATAAGCCTCTACATCTAAAGCTATAACATTTAACAAGTTGGCTCTCTGTCAGTGTCATAGAATAAAGAGATAGCGTTCTGTTTTTGAGATTTAATTAAAAGTAAGTATAGTCTTACCTGCGCGACTGCGGCACCTATCATCAAAGTTTTTAACAAAAATAAGACTTTTAATACAATTTCTAAGTGCCTACTTAGCTTTTACTATTTGATCGAGCAGTAGGAGGGTTATAAGTTAAAATTAAGATTATCCAATTTTAAAACAAAACAAACTGCGTTAACTTTTGGCACAAAATTATTCAGATTTTTTATCTTAAAATCACAAAAAACAACAGTTAGAGATAAGTTAAACATTGGATAAGATTTATGAATAGAGTTTTATTTCACAAAAAAATACTCTAAAGCGAGTTGAAAAATGTTGTTTCTAAACGCTCCCAGATGACCCAGCGTGGATTTTTTTGTTGTTTTATGAAATATATCTCGAAAAGTTTCGAACAATTTTAAATAAAAATCACTTCTATCATTTTCATATCAGGTTTTCCACATGAATCGTAAAACAATGTTTCCCTCCAGTCAGTACCTACTTATTTATTGACTATGTACAACTGAACGTGCTTTTGTGTATTACGTTTTAGCTGTTGCTTCCGTTTCCGGCAGTATCATTTTATAATAATGGTGAAATATTACATTGTCTTTGTTTCTCATCTTGATTTGAATTCCTTGTACCTAAATGAAAACAATAATTTCTGGAAATATGTAGGTACTTCTACTTCCTCTGTGAAAAAAATCATGGTTTTTTCGTATATGATTGATGTTTTCAGAAGCCTATTTCTTTCCTAAGTAAAATTCCTATTTGGCTTTTAGTTTGGTTTGGTAATATGTTTTTGGACTAACTAAATATAATTAGGTACCTATCCTTTAGTTTCTCATCTTGTTATTTCAGTGTATTCTGTAATACCTAGACGTACTTTAACCTTCAAACACGAGTATGGCCTAAATAAGTACCTACTTAATAGTCTGTATATAATGAATATCTAAAGTTAACGGTAGCAATAACAAGGCATTACTATTACCTACCCCTCTATGCAATATGAACCTTTGTGAGATACATAGGACATATTCCGAATAATATTAAAATCATTTTGTTATTTACAGCACTATACGGTTACGATTTTATAACATTACTCATTGAGCTTTACCTTGGTTGGTATTATATAACGAAAAAGATAGTTTGTTTCCATAGTTCTATTTTTGCAGCTTTTCCCATTGTGAAATTTTTGCTTACCTCATTTTTATTTTTCAAATATGAAACTGGTGCCTTAAGAGCGTTTACGTCGTACGGCATTTCATACAAACTTTCAAGCCCTTGTTTTTCAAAATGGCTGAACCGATTTTAATGAAACTTCATACGCATATGCAGGATATAAAGGTCTAAAAACTTAGTTAAGAACATTTTCGAAATATCTTATTTAAAAACAGATAACTGAAAATCTCTGTTTCTATGGATTTAAAATCGGTCTAATTTGGCTGTAACACTATTTTTCGAAAATTTTCTCAACTAAGTTTTTAGATCTTTGTATCCTGCTTATGCGCATGAAGTTTCATTAAAATCGGTTCAGTCGTTCCGAAAAACAAGGGCTTGAAAGTTTGTGTGAAATACCGTACGACGTAAGCCCTCATAAGGATGTTAAAATCATAATCATATTTGGGAGTAAATAAAAAGGGTTGCTGTCATTAGTATTCAGTACCTACATACATAACACAAAGAGTAGGTAGTTATCAAATTCTGTCTCAATGTTTTCGAATAAATTAACAAAACGAGTAGCAAATATGATGTGTTTTCATCTCTAGCCACTATATCACTGAAAGCTTTGCAAATAATAAAAATTTGTGAATATATGACTGTTATGAGTGTTTCCATTTTAAAATCCACAAAACTCATTTTGAATGGTGGATTTTAAAATGGAAACACTCATATTTCTGTTTGTTTGTGGCGCAGATATAATAAAACGGATTTTACACCACTGGCTGTTGTTTTCATTCCAGTTATGACTCGTCATTACACGAGGAGCATGCAGTAAAACCCTTTGTAACAGTAATCAAGTACCTACGCTACGTACATATTAAGTTCTTCTTACATGTCGACATCATCTGCATAGCCTTTTCCCAACTTTGTTGGGATGGGCTTGTAGTCTAACCAGATGCAGCTTTATACAATATTTTACATCAAGCAACTGTCTATCTGAATGCCGCCACCCAGTTACTGAGTACCACGATATCTCTTGGTAAGACTGGTTGTCAGATTTCTTCATATACCTCTATTATGTCCTACAAAAACTGATTGAATTTGATTTATTTTCTGTTACCACTATACTTAGGTATAACTTTTTTGTTGTCATAGGTAATTAAATTGCTGGCACATTGCTCGTAGATCAGATGGCCGATGGGGCCGAAAGGTTCTGGAGTGGCGACCGCGTACCGGAAGACGAAGCGTTGGAAGGCCTCCCACAAGATGGACCGATGACCTTGTGAAGGCCGCAGGGATCCGCTGGATGCGGGAAGCACAAAATTGGTCGAAGTGGCGGTGCTTGGGGGAGGCCTATGTTCAGCAGTGGGCGTCTTCTGGCTGAAATGATGATGATGATGAGGTAATTAAATAGAATATCTTCACTGTCATCTCGTGTGGTTAGGCGGAGATCGGCTCGGAAAAATCTATAACTATACAATACGCTTTATATGGCACTAGCGACCCGCCCCTATTTCGCACGGGTGCAATCGACATTTCAAAACATCGAGATTTCTGTGCTATATATGTATAATAGTATGTCAATGTATTGTACACAGTAACCTTCGGAATAAATTCTCAAAATGATGGTGAAAACCTTATCGCGTAGCGTAGGGTAGTTTAGATTAGCTAAGAGGCGGTTCTATATCTTGCCATTCACCAAAGTAAATTCCAATCTCAAAACTGAAACTGAGAATTTCCTTCTAAGAAATTCAAATTACGCTTGCTAGGAGTCACGCGGAGGGTACCATTATAAATTTTGAAGAAAAATTACGCGTTTTAAATAATTTGGGTTCCCCATTCAGGAAAACTTTAGCTTTTTATTTAATGAAATTATTAATTCATGAAAACTTTAGCCAATTTTAGTTATTAAATGTCGTTAATGATTTGATTTTTAAAGGTCTGTCTTTTTAACATAGGTACAACCGTATGATTGTGTGGCTACTAATTATTTCATAGATACATATAAGACTGTACTTAGGTTTGAAGACCCACATTTTTATTACACGACTGCCCAAAAAGGAGTGTAATGTTTTCAGGGTTCATGATGTATGTATGTATGTATGTGCGTTTCTTTGTTCCACCATAACTTTTTAAATGCCTGAACTGATTTGGACGTATGGGGATCGTTAGAATACGAAAATTTTATTTTAAAAATCATTAAGGCGGCAGCATGGCACCATTTCCAAATGTGAAAAAAAAAAACTCCAATGATTAAAAAATGGGTATACAATTGAAGACCTTGATGAGCACATTCCATAACTATATAATTTAGTGGTATACATTTTACATAGGTAAGATGAACATGCAATACAAACTTTTCATCCCCACACGCCTTCCACGCCTCGCCTCGCCTCGCCGTGAGAGAATAAACCATGTTTAGGGCTTAAAAACAAAAGCCACCCAGCATGACATGTTTTATTAAAATTAAACTTGTCGCTAAAATGTATTAAATAAAAATAAGTAATATAAAAAATTAAAAACACGACTGCATTGCCAAAAAACTACATTCATTTTTGTCGGGCAGTCGTGTTTTTAATTTTTTAAATTAATTTCTCTGAGTATTTTATCCCGTTACCTTGCAAAGTATTAAATCGTCAACAAAAGTCGGTATGACGTAAAAACTAAGTAGTTAAGCGAAATACTTAAAAGCTCAGTTAAGCAGATTGAAAACTGCTGGTACTTTGAAATTCCAAAGGAAATAGCCGGGGCTGGGGCACTCGGGATAAAACGAGTTCCCCGGCGGATACGCCAGTATTTAAATGCCTTCACCGGAAACAAACGGTTCTGGTACATTGACGCAAACATTTTTGTTCTTGTTTACATAATTACACAGTTTTTGTCGGGTATTGTGCTAAAGAGTTCACAGACGTTTACTTCAACTTCTTTTTTAGGGCAATTAAACTGGACAGTTTCATTATGCTCTTACATACCTAGTAATCTTAATCAAATGTTTTTTTTTTAAATTCGTTGTGGCTTAATCCAACTAAGCCCTTGACGAGCGTTTTGGAGTTGACATTGGCAAGATGGATTACAACAAAAAATCGAATGATAGGTAAGTACCTACAGCGATTTGACCTTAGATCTTTATCTAGACATTTCGTCGCCGGGTGTTGGCTTTATACTCGTCAATCACGTAGCAATTAACTGTCACTTTGGTAATCGTCACGTTATCCGCGTGATCAGAAAGTTAAGCGGCAGGCGTGATCGATCATTCGATTATTCTTCGATAATTCACTTACGTTAGGAAATCTTGAACGATAATTAAGTTAAATAACAGGCTTATTATTTCTATAACAGTAGGTCGGCTTTTGGAGGCAAGGGTTAATGGGTGGGTAAATGTAAGAGGAGGAGGGGTGGGGGTGGCACAGTGGTAACGGCCTCGACTTACGAGTCAGAAGGTCATGGGTTTAAACCCAAGCAGACGATATACTTTGTCTATTTTATTTCATCACTCTCTCTCTCTCGCTCTCAGAACGGTGAAGGAAAACATCGTGAGGAAATCGGTGTGTCCTAGAACCAAAAAATCAAGTCATGTGACATCTACCAATCTGCACTGGGCCCGCGTGGTAGATTGCAGCCCCTTACACTCCCTCTCGAGGAGAGGAGGCCAGTGTCCAAGCAGTGATTATACTATAAAGCGTAAGAGAAACCTTAAAGCTGTCTAGCACTAAAAGTATTATGAGCTAAGCCGCTTACAGACAGACAGACAGATATTATAAGGGTTCCTTGTTGACTGCGGAACCCTAAAAAGTGGACAAATTACGAAGAGAATCAAGTTGTGCCAGAAAAATATATACAGCTTTGTAACTGTTTTACGTTTTCGAAGTAGTAATTTCATTAGGTAGGTAATTGGTTTAAAAGTTTGTTGTTGTTGTTGTCGAAGCAGGCTTACCTAACCTAACAAGTTGTTAATTACCATTGCAGACAGCGGTATCATACAATTTAGTGACGAGTACAATTTGATGTTGTGTACAATATTTAGGTAGAGTGAAACTCGCTTTCGGCGCCTTCCGTCAACTTGTGGTTTCCAGTTGGGGCATGATTGATTGAATCCTCATAGAAGAAGGCCCCGCTAACCAATCACTGGGATCAAATCGATGGAAATAGGGGTCAAACTATGACTGATTAATGTTTGATAACCAAACCGGGTCAAGCACTTTGTATGTAATATTTTGAGGAAAAATTTCGTTTCAACAGTAATAGTAAAAAAAAAATTTCGTTCAAAAATAAAGCTTGTTCACTGCATTCGTCTCTAAAACTCCAGGAATATTACTAAGGCCCACTTGCGCGTTAACAGCTAACTCAGAGTTAACAGCTAACTCAGGGTTAATCCAATAATTCTCTTTGGATTAACCCTGAGTTAGCTGTTAACTCCGAGTTATTTAGTCGTCTCGCACAGGGTCGCACCATTATGCTGAGCGATGGCCGTTTTGCGTGGATGTGGCGCATATTTTTCCCCAATTTGTTCTTTTTTGACCTTGCCAATGAACGCGCAAGTGGGCCTTAAACATACTTCAGAGTATCGCAATATTCCTGCAAAAATCTCACCGTTAATACAAGGTGAAGCGAGCTGTCATTCCAGCTGATGCTAGGGATTGACACTATTCAGAGCTCACTTCACTTAGGACAGATTTTTACAGAATAGACCTGCTGAAGTATCGTTAATTCGCGAGAGAATTCTACGTGTGATGGAACATTTACACTTACAATCGTTCGGAAGCGTGACCTACGTCAGCTGTTACCGACATGACGTGGGGTAGCCCACCGGGGACAGGATCACTTCCCTACTTCACCGTTGGTTACTTCTAATAGATTTCGGCATCTGGTTGTGATAGGCCACTCATTCATCATACTTTGATGTGGTTTAGGGTACATACGTAAGCCTTTTGACAAGCAAATCATGGACCCATTCATTTATAAACGTTGTTTAAAGTTAAGAGACGTATTATTTAAAACAGTTGCTAATCCTTACTTATCTTTAAGTAGCGTTTATAACTTATCTGAGAAGCAAAAGAAATCAACGATTTCACTTTTACGTGTTTACCTTACCGGCATTCAATGCTGGGGCTGCATCTGCGTCTATCGTGACGAAGCTTAGCACAGTGATACGATACACGCAGATGTGACCAACCATTATCGGATATCGTCTCGCGATAGTTTGGGCTGCGTAGCACTTATCGCCCGGGTGGCGGTACATAAAAAACGTAGCGAAGCCGCCAATGAGACCACGGCATTAGCGCGATACCTTTTTAGCGAGCAAAAACATACGAAGCTTCGATACACATTGCTTTGTCACGATAGGCAGTTGCGGCCGGAGCATTGAATTCCAGAGTAAGGGCTCGTGCAGACCAGCGCGACTTGTCACGCGACGCGATACGAACAATTAATTTATAAGAAAACTTCACGGTATAACAATAACCGGTGTCGCATCGCGCGACAAGTCGCGCTGGTCTACAGTTACACAAGCCTTTACAGATTGCATTAATTAGTTACCGAAAAAAGGACATGCACCACGCCTGAAAACACCGTGGTAGGCAAGCTTGCAGCGTGTTGGTAGTACCTACAATTTAATTTACTTAATCGTTGTTTTATAGTTTCTGTTGAAACTATGACTTTATTTTATATTACACAGTGCAGCATTGCGCTGCCGTTCAAGCCTCTTTTGTAGTTGTAAAAGTTTCATAAACTATTATTTCTTTAAAAAAATTTCGAATTGAGCACATTTTCAAATTTTGAATTCTATATCGTTCAAAGTAAAACAATTTTTTTTGACTTGCGTCATTCTATTGTGAGTCGCTCTGGATAAAACGTCATGGTATAAAATAATTTTTCTCTGCTTCAAGTGTCCTGTTTTCAGTTCAAGACACGGATTTAAACAGTGACGATAGTATCTTTGTGCTAGCTGGTCGCAGTTGCGTCGAGTACATTGTGGTATCTAGCCCTCAAGTTAAATCTTTAGTTCGTGCCAGCCAAGCGAGAGTCTAGAACCACTATTTTTGGTGAAGTATTTACTGTACAAACATGTGAGTATTCAACCAATTTCTCATTTAACAAACTGTACAGTCTCGCGCCAGCGCCACCTGCGTAATTTAGCCTATGCCGTTTCTAAAGCCCCCCGTTTTCGGACCTCGACAGAAAAGAAGGTCGTGAGGCCTCCTGGGACCCCGGGCCATCGTGCGGCCACCGACCCAAGTTCTCACATCGCGGCCTGTGGCCAACGCAGGCACGCACGGACGCCGCTGTGCACACGCCGCTCGACTCCGTCACCTTCTCACATGGTAGAGGCCGCAACGCACCAAACCCCAACGAGACGCCGTACGACGGGACGTCACTTCGGTTCAGCGCAAAGGACTTAGGCACATTCATACTTTAGCTCCTAGAACTTTTTCATAGCATCAATAACTACCAAATTCTATGTTAGGCGGTTTCCTGATTGACCTGTAATCAGGATCATTACGTGATATTAACTCTTTGCACAACTTTTGATTTCCGGGATTAATTAGGTAATGGCCAATACTTGTTTAACCCGTCGCGTTCTATTTTAGTTCCCAACCTTCAAACACGTAATCTTCCTTCTAAAACAAAAATTCTAACTAGGCGGCTCGCAATAGCCCTTTAACTAATTTATTACCTTTTATACCTTACTGTTTCATTTTCTTTACTTTTAAATTACAATACAAATCATATTTAAAATCTCCTGTTATTTTTCTTTGTATTTAGTTATCCTATGCAAGCGTGGGTTCGATTCTCACCAAGCATTTTTTAACAAGTGGCAGAAGCTGATCTCTAATGCTACAACAGGTAAAATTCAATAGCTTTCATCGTTAAAAAAGGTAGAGACTCTACTTAAAATTGTAATTTGAGTTTCGTTAGATTTTATCTAGTGCTTTGCAAGACAGCCACTTTTGTGCTGCCATAAAATAGATATTTATTTTAAAAGATAATTTAATAGATAGGTAAAACTTTAATAGTAAGATACCTGCTGAAACTTTGTTAACAAAACTTATTAAAATATTCTTAGACTGAACTAAGAAAACGAATCTAAATTAACAACTAATTAAAACTAATTTAGTGTATTTCTTGGATGGCTGCATTTAATTTGCGCATTTTCGTTTTTATTCAATTAGATATCGTTTAAAAAAGTTATAGCTTATTTAATTCTATTTTCGTTAAGAGTTTTCAAGACTTGACTTTCAAAAAAGGCTTACTGAGCTATTACGACACCTATAAAAAGTAATTTTCTCGATTTGGTTATAACAGTTTTGAAGTACATAAAAATACACCTTTTCACTGACTAACTCTGAAAATTACTTTCTCTCTGCTAATTAGACTATGTACATATGGGTTAAACACATTTCACGACATAACTGTCTTGTACCTTTGATTTATAACAAGCCGGCAGGGATCGAGAACATCCTGATTAGGTAAATTTAAACGTTATGTGGCGGAGAAGCACGAACTATATAACTTAACTTGTGTATGTGTGTATTCAGACAGCACGACTGTAGCGAAATATTAATATCTACGTAGTGTCGCACTGTATTTCTATTTGCAGTTTGGGAACTAGATACTAATTGACTGTAAATGAGTAATGACTCCAAACATAGGGTTAAATAACTTTACTAGTTTGAATATACGTACAGCCGTGCTCATTAACCTGTCAGTGACAGATTAATGATTATTTTGACTTCGAATCTGATGTAGTAAAGTTTTCTGCTCTGAAAAATTAAATATTAGTTGTAATAAAAAACGTAAAAATTACCGGAAAATATCAAAAGCAATCGGTCACCCTGAACAGAACAATGTCGTATTCTGGCGTACTTCCAGCTAGTTCCAGATTATGGATAGACGTTTTTATCTGTAACTTACAGTTGTGGAAATGAAAGAAATTGCTCGGCGAGAATTATTTTTTTACGAATAGTAAGTGACTTCGACAAATTGGAAATTTTTGGTAGGTTTCTAATGAAGAATCTTCAGCAGTAAAACATAATATGCATCTCGTAAATTTCCATGGTTATAAAATTAGGCTGCAGAAGCCCGCTGCAATATACACGGAAAAAACGTAACGGCTAGAAATAAACAAGTTATTGTTATTTACAACCAAGCGACTCGGTTCTGAGAGAGCCTGCAAAGTTTGTTGCTAGAATTGAACAAGTGAACTTGGTTAATATTACTTGCTTGTTTGGTGTTAACAAAGCTGTATTGCACGTTTTAAATAAGTCTTGGTTATTTGTAGCCGTATAATTCGTATAATTTTTTGCCAAGCCAAATTGGTACTTTGCTAGCCATTTATTTTTTCAGTGTATGTATTCAAGCCATAGTGATGTTACCTATTGGCTATTCTGCTATTCATCATGTGCCTAAAATAGGTTAGGACATGAGAACATTGCTGCTACTACTTCGGTACTTACTACTATCACATCAAACTTAACATCATGCCTATATTCCTTGAGCACTTAGGCAGGGCAGAGGTGTACCTATAATAGTACACCTACAAATCGCCAGATAAGTTTAAGTCATAGGGACGAGCCTATTGCCATCAACCGCCAGCACTAATACAATCTGCGGGCTGATAATGAGAAATTCCAAATAGAAAAACCCAATAACACTTTGCCCGACCTGGGAATCGAACCCATGATCTCATGCTCAGTAGTAGCACTTGCGACTATTAGAACAACGCTAGTTATCCTCTTGGCAAAATGCCATAATGGCTGGTCTCCTGACCCGTTCCAAGAGTATTGCTTCCTCCTGTCAATGAATTAATTATGCCCTTTGATAACTGAAAATCGGATGCTCGCTTTATTGGCGAGTGTGGTCTGGCCGTTAGTCAAAATAGTCTAGTTTGTGTCTGACTAAAATTAATTGGTAGATTTTCAATCATCAAAATTAATCGGTAGATTAGTAAGTTGAAGAGAACTAAAAAGTGAATTCCCAAATTTTTTTTTTTTTCACTTTAGATTTTTTTATATTTAATAAACTATTAAACACAATTAACTATTTACACTACGAACTAAACATAATGACTAACTAACTGTACAAATAAATAAAAAAAAAAACAAACGGACACTTAAGGTCATCACCCATTATAACAGCACCGCTCCAGCATCTAGCGCGCCGGCACCGCCTCGAAAAATCTAGTCGTCAACGCGCCGGAAGTAAGACGACAGCTAGTCGCCAACGCGCCGTCAGCAAGGCGACCGCTCGCTGCCGGCACGCCACCGGCGAGGTAACAGTTTATTGTTTATTCACAAGCAAGGCGTCACCGTGCGGCCGGCGAGGCGTCACCGCGCGGACGGCGAGGCGTCTCCGCGTGGACAGCGAGGCGCCGGCGAGCGGGCTCCTCACTTGAAGCGCGCTGTCGGCCCGACGTGTGACGGCTCGTGATAGACTTTAAAGGATTTGACTTAAAATCCTAACTTGTATGACAAGGTATTTGCCGTGTCGGAGCCGTGCTGCTACAATGAGCGATGACCTTTAGGCGTCGAAGTAATTCCTTATTGTTTAAGGAAAATACAATGTATAAAAATTTGGCTCTATTTCATAATCCTGGCCATGTATACATTTGGATTTTTATATACGTATGTACCTACACCTACAGAGTCTGCATTATAGCCTTCCGTCGCGCTTTTAACAAAGTTTAATGTTTTGTCACTATATAGTGACTGAAAAGATAAAAAAGCTTTTTAAAAGTGGAGTGTGTGGAACACCAGCAAAATATTTTAAATGTGTGCTGTGTAGGTACCGCACGTCCATGGTTTGGTCAGTTTGACTTTAACAGTGCCTTTATTTCGTAGCAGTAAGGGCCGTTTTCGTAGCTTAAGTTACTAGTGACGTACGGTTGACCGTAGGTACACTCTAAAATATTTCACAGGGAATTCGCTAGTATTTCTATTATGCACGAAAGTAGCCTGCACGCAAGCTTGTGGAATAAGAACAATATTTTACAGCAAGTTTCTGCTACAACGTGACTTTGAATTGTGTAGTGCAGGTGTGACGTTTTACCGCGTGCAAACTACTTGCACCACGGAAATGCGGTGTTATTCTGATGCAAATAAATAAAAGGCTGCACTTTCTTTATGTTGCAAATTATCGCGTTGGTTCACTTCAGTATACAAAACCACGGTTAAATATTTTCGTTTGTGTTTCTCCCCTGTTAAAATCCTATGTTAGTTATTTTGGGATCAATTGATATCTCCCCTATTAAAACCATTACGCAAATTACCATAAAACCAAGGTGGTTTTCATGATTAAGCCTGCCTAAGTATGCATTTCCAGTTTAATTCAAATGTAAATTAGACATTAATATTTTCATTGTTCTAACTGAATACGGCGTCTTTAATGTTTAATAAACAGAGGAACCTAACTGGCTTTTAATGCCCTGGGACCATTAGTACCTCTGTTGAACGAAAGGATTTTCATACCTCTAATGCTCTTAAATATGAAGTACTAGCTGCGCTCTACGGTTGGTCCCGCATAAGTCTCGATCCCGTGGGAATATCTGGATAAAAAGGATTCTAAGTCCTAAACCTGGTCATGGTCTACCCATGAGCTAAATTTCATACAAATTAGTTCAGCTGTTTTAGCTTGAAAGTGTAACAAACAAACAAACAGCATAGTTACTTGCCCATTATTCTTCATTCGAAAACTACCTTTTGGAAGGGGCGACTATAATATTTTTTTTTTTTTGTAATTTTTTAAACTGCCTTTTTAATGTGCCTAATAGAAATAAATTATTTGACTTTGAAACAAACTCACTTTCGCATTTATAAGTTAAAAGGATTAACTGCAACTTGGAGTTTCACTTCCGATACTTTCCTCCAAGAGGAGCCAGGTACTCGTAGAATACCTTGCACCTATGTCCGCAAATAATGATAAACTTTTTTGTAAAACTGGATGCGTCATATTGCCGTCTATTGTGCCTAGGTTACGAGCTCTAAGCCCTCAGGCCGCAAAGCTGCTCTGCGTTTAACCCGTAAAGATTTCAATTTAGATTAAGAGGGCCTTTGTGACTAACGATAGGTGCTTGAGGACGTCAGGCGCAGTTCTAGCACTCAGCCTTATTACTAACTCTGTTGACTGGGGAAATCTTTTCGCCGCAGAATATCTAAGCTGCTGTAAAAGTCCTGCAGTGACTGAATAGATGCAGAAGGACAATAGGGTTTTGTATTGCAACTTGGGAGAGCCCTAAGTTCAGCAGTGGGCTGCCATACAAACGAGTCATACATCATTTTTATCGGACCTCTCGCTCGCACTTATGGCCCTTATGAACCAGTGCTAGTGTTGTGCGTAACTGTGTTAATATTATTGACATAATGATTTATGAAAATATGATTCTAAATTACGTTTTTAATGGCCTTAGTATCAGATGTTATGCCGCGAAGTAAAGAAGTGAAGCTTTATTCTTTACAAAAATCTTTAGCTGGCTATATTTTACTTTCTTTCAAATAATTTTAATACCTCCAGAATACACAGGTGCCTTCTCGGTACAATTTTGTTTTTTAATTTTGCTTTTACCAACAATAGAGCTTCCTGTCCAAGTACATGATTTGTATCATAAAAATAAAACATGTTTACAAAAGCGACCGAGTTGTTTTGATTTCTGGGAAAGTATTTATTTGATAAGTACTAACGACCGGTAACATCGAGATTTCTTGTAATATACACAAATAAGCCTTCCGAAATAAATTCTCTAAATGTGGTTGAAACCGCATCATTATCTGTTACGTAGTTTAGAAGAACAACGCGGTCACACAGACATATATTATACGAAAAGCGCCTTAAATTTTTAATAATATGTGTATTATAATTATATGGAAATTATCTTTTATACTATTAGAACTGTAGTCGAAAGATTTATAAATAGCTAGTGTTTTAGTCTACGTTACAGCTGTAACCGAGAAGGGCTTTCCAGTATAATAATATCCCTTAATATTATTATCAAGAGCAGGCCTCCCCCACATGCCGGCGGCCGTCGTTGTACCTACTCTCATACATTTATCAAATAACGCCGGCCTTGACTAATAACCATGTTATCTCAATTACACAATAGGAAAATTTATAATATGTCCGATTTTTTAATACTTTTATGTGTGCTATCGCGTCTAAATATAGATAGAACATATAAAAATATTTGGTGTGTTATTGTTTTATATTTTTCAGTCGTTTCAATATATAGGCTGACTGGTAAATTAGTAACCGCTACTTAAACACGTGACTTTACTCATAATTATGAAAAAAAAAAACAACGGGTTGCACTAAAGGAGTGCCGGCAGAAGTGAAAACTTGAACATTAACGTTGTACATTTTTGAATATTTTGGAATGGTTAGGGAATAATATTTCGCACGATTGCTTCATTTGTCAGTATAAAAGTACTATAATTTATTTGGTTAAATACAATATTCATTAGTAGTAGTAGTAGTATATTTATTTATTTTCAAAATATAGTCTAACAAAAATAAACAATTTATTTAAACACTTTTCACGAAGTATGTTTTGACTGCTTTTATTTTACCCATCAATATGGGTAAAATACCTCGCAATCTACTTTCTTACCTCGCAATCTTTACGTAAAGTCAAAGACTATTTATTTTGATATTTACTTTGTCGGTTGCTAGACAACGGATCTTACGGCACGTTCTGACGCGAGTTTAACATTTTTTACCCATCCCAAAAAAAGTGCAGAACGCCGCCGTATATTTATTTAATTTATTTATTTAGGATCTCCAACAAAAGATGTACATAATACATGACACAATTAAAGGGTAACATCGGGTATTAAGTCGGTGTACTGCTTCACTTATAGGAGACCACAGCATACACAATAAAGTTAACAACTAAGCTAACAAAGTTAAAACATAAATAAATAGGTAAAAATGGTAAAAATAATTTTTTTTTTTAAAAGGACAATAACTTAATAAGAAAATATAAAATTTAGAGATACTTAAATTAAATTAAATCTAATAAACACTTTTTATATTTGGAGAGAGACTCGCAGATATCTAAGTTCGTAGTTTTAGCTAACATGTTATATTGCCTACAAAGTCTTGGCATGTTCCCTATATTTTGACGAGTTATGCGAACATAAATGTAGGGAACAGTAGATTATTTTCTTGTGACTTCAGGTTTGGTCCCATAGTAAAAGTTGTTCATAATGATGAGTAGAGTCACGTATTTAAGTATCGGTCACTAATTACCAGTCACCCTATACCGGGTTTGAATATCGCGTTGTTAAACGTAGAAGGCAGTTAGAAATATAGTTAAGTATATAATACTTACTTCTAGTTTTTAATATCCTGTCTTACACACCTGCCGGGTAAACTCTGTGTCTAACTATGAATAACAAGTCCAACTGTTTTCACTTAAAAGTTAAGTTTCAAACAAAATACCAGATACAGCAGAACTTCATCGCACGTGTAGAAACCTTTGATATACTTACAAGGTACTACAAGTTCTCGGTAAGCAAATATTTTATTCTTGTAGGTAATGTTTACTTCTTGTATGATAAATATTATGCTGTATAAGCATAATCCAATTGCTAAGACACAAGCCTCCTCTCTGTAAGAGGGAGTGGGCCGTAATCCATCACTCGGGCCCGGTGCTGGTTGGTGGATGTCACATGTCTTCTAATTTTTGGTTCCAGGACATACCGGTTTCCTCACGATGTTTTCCTTTACTGCTTTGAGAGCCGTGGTGATGACGTAATTTACACAAAGTAAAATGTCTGTCTGGGTGCGAACCTACGACCCGTAAGCCGTAAGTTCGCACCCAAACAGACGCCCATATAAGCCATATATGTAAGCTACTGGGCCACCACTTTTGAAGTACATATTTCATACTTGTAAGTATAATGTTTACTTCTTGTATAATATGTTACGTTTGAATACACATTATTATGCCCTTGTTTTCGTTGTCTCTCTTGTTTGCAAGATCGATTGACAGCGATGTCAACGGATTTAGGAAAGAATTCAGCAAACGAGGTTCGTTTCAAACAACAGTGAAGGGGAATCCGTGAGAACAACACCATATGTTTCAAATAACATATTCATTAGCACTAGGTTTCTAGAAATGATAGATAATTATGTTAATTGCATCATTGTGAGTCGAGAATTAATCGTAAATAATTGAGATGAGTCTGTGAGAAATTTAGCTGAATTACAGTATCATTGTCTGTGCCAGAAATTATAGAGTGCTGTTATGAAGAAGAGCTGCTTCTACCGCCTTTTTACCCGTGTTTAAGTTTTTGTTTCACAGTGTCCCGATAGACACTAGGTGTCTTATACTATGTGTAGCCATAAAACATATCTTAATGGGTAGGTACTTAATTACGTACACGTGTAGCTATGTCGCACGTATTACATTATTTTGTTGACAGCTACATATTCTTACAGTATTATGGAACGTAAATTTGTAGCCTATCAATTAATTAATTCTTGTTGATGTTTACATCTTTTTGAGGCTGACTGTGCAACTACTTTGTAAGAGGAGTTTTGTGTACCAGCACCTAGAAGATAAGTATAACATAAATGTTTACAGCATGTTCCTAGTGTCTGCGGGTACACTCAATGGCACTCGATGGTCACAACTTATCTCCAGCTCCGTGTTAATGACAGTTGCACCATTAGCATATCGTAACAGTTTAATCGATAGTCTGAGTGGCTTCTCAAGTTCTCAGTGTTTACCAGTGCCTGTTTACACATTAGTCTGTCACTGTCATTGTTTGTTTAAAACATTTATAATATGGTACATGGTGTTGTAAAAAATTTCGACTGTGTAGAGCGTCGTCTTTGTTACTCATAGACATGTCAGTGACAGTGTCTGTCAAAAACTCCATGTTCTTTAAAAACACACAGGCACAGGAACTGATGTACACGTCTGTGTCAGGAAAATTAATTGCTAGACAAATTGACACCTCCCGTAAAATTTTCCGTGTTCACACAACGGTTACGAATCGCACTTCTGATTTGAATTTACAGACAATTTAAGTTGGTAGTCAATTGTTAAACATTTAATTTTCCTAACTATACTTATAGATAAAAAATAATTTCGTCGCGTCGCGTCCCTAGTTGCTACGGATGTTTTCATTATCTATCTCTGAGTTGATAACAAAGAATCTGTTTACATTAACCAGTTTTAACCCGTATGAACCATATTTAGTTTTATTTTGATATAAAATGCTAGTTTACCTTTCGGCTGTTATAATTATAACCGTCATTACAATGAAACCTTTATCATCATACGATTTATGGTGTGTCCGGCACAGGGTTTAATTGATTTTTTTCTTAATCCATGTGACAGGTTCTTTACATGATCATTATATCAGACCAGTTGTAATAGAAGTAGAATATTTATTCGCTACAAATTAAGTTATACCTACAGTACAACTATTTTCTTTATCAACTTGGAAGTATATTCCAAGTCAATTGTGAGCGTCCGGTCTGCACCAAGTGCAAAGGACAACTGAACTGACTGATAGAAATCCGACGACTGAGTCTGACGAAACACGAAGTTTGCCGAGGGACATTAAGAAAATAGTTGTACTAAACATTACTCCAACTTATAACTTTGCTTTAGATCAGCGGTCGGCAACCTTTTAGCAGGCAAGGGCCATGTAGTGGCAAGATGAGGTAGAGGCGGGCCGCATTTGCTTGTTAATAATTTTGATAATAGGTATCTATCTATTTGCTTTCATGTTTGTAGTTGAAATTCTTAGAATGGCTTTCATATGCTCATCTGTGAGACGAGAAGCATTTTTTTTTCTGTAAGTAATTGAGAATTGAAAAAGTTTGTTCGCATAAAGTAAGTAAGTACTGCCAAAGATTGTAATTAACTGAGGAGCAAACCTTTTTTTATTCGTCAAAATCAGATAGCAGGTTAGGCAGACGCAAGATGAACAGACATCTAAAGTTTAGATGTCTGTTCATCTTGCGTCTGCCTAACCAATATAATTTGTGACAGGGACTGAAATCGTGAAATAGCCCACGAAAATAATATGCATAGTATCCATGTAATTTGAACCCGGTACGGTTTAGCATAAATAAATCCTGAATCTCTTTTGGATGATAAATGCAATTTGTGCCCCACTCATAATCCTTTGATGGGGTGTCTGCGAGCCGTGTAATTAATCATCGGGAACTGTCATATCGACATTGAAATTAAGGTTATTTAAAACCCATTCGACCTGTTAGGAATCAATGTATTTCAATCAGAACGACATAAAGCCAATTACATCGATGAGATACATAATCACACATAACAAATGAAACTCAAGTTAAAATCAGAAGATCTGTAAAAGATGTAGATTCCGAGAAGTAGTGCTCGGCAGGGCTATTACCTATCTTGCAGAAGCAATGCGATAGCGATCAATTGTTTCATTTTGACAGTTCAACAACATTCAATGCGATAATTACGTTGCAGAGCAGAATTAAATTTCGAACTTATCAAGCAATGGATTAGTAATCTGTTTCAAAACGAATTGATTGTGTATTACGTAATTAGGGTACGGATGTCTTCGTGTAAAATCATCATGGCCGTCCAAGGACCCGACTATTGACGAAGTAAAATCTTATTGATGTACCTAGTTATGTACATACTTGTGTAGGTACCAATATAAATGAAAAGCTACCATAAATAAATTGTCTCCAATCAGGTTCACCTTTGTTCTTAAATCAACGTTCATTTTAGCTTCGACATTTAAGATGGAGGCTATCCATTAGCGAAACAAATATACTTTAGCTCTTCGTGAATCTATAATAAAGGACACTATTTCCAATAAAGTTATGTCTACCAAATGCTTTGATGGATAGATTATTATTTGGAGAGTTCTTTACAAGTCGAATTAAGTTTCAAGAGTTTTATTATTATAAACTGGATGGTCTGTAATAGCGTGTTCTGTCTCCGTGAAAAAAGGTTTACATACTCAAAGGTCATGGACTCCCTTATCTTATTTAATTTTTTTATTATCAAAGACCAGATATCACTATAGCATAATTTGTGTCTTAACGAAAATCGTCATGTCGTTAGTACGTAATGATCAAAAGAGAAAAATGTACCTAGGTAACCTTTAGCTTTTTCTTAGTATAAAAAGCAATTTCAGTAGGCTCATCCTTAACCTATAAGGACTAATTTACTTTGTTTTGTTTGTATGTTTCGTTTTCAACAACTTTCGACACAGGTCGTGTTTTGGCTTATTTCTTACTAGCGAGCCGCCGCGCCCCTGCTCTGTGACTTGATAAAACATTGAGATTGCTTTAATAGTTGCAAGTTTAAATATATTAAACTAATCATAATAAAAAGATAATAATTTCCAATCCGAAATAAATTCTCTAAATGATGGTGAAAACCGCATCAAAATCTGATGCATAGTTTAGGAGAACAACGTGGTCACATGAAACAGTTAATCGTAGTGTAGTTTTTCTTTTATTAAAATCTTGACACTCAAAACTAAATCAAGATAAAAAATAAAACTCAAGCAAGTGCTTATCAAAAGCTGATGTGTAGTTTAGGAGAACAACGTGGTCACACGAAACAGTTGATCGTAGTGTAGTTTTTCTTTAATTAAAATCTTGACACTCAAAACTAAATGAAGATAAAAAAAGAGAACTCAAGCAAGTGCTCATCCCTCCGTTTCAAATAGTCATCGTTTCTTTGTTTAAGAACTTAGTTGAAGAAAGAGCTTTTTAAACCCCATTAAAATGGAAGGCTATTAACGAAGCAATCTATTTGGTATAGTCTGCATGGAAATTAGTTTCGGCCAGAGACGACTAAGCTAAACTTTAAATTAATTATCTTTCTTCCCATGGACCATAAAGAAAGCTTTGCGAAAATAGCGCTTGAATAGCGTCGCTTTCATTTATTGAACTTGTTTTCACCCATTATCTGTCCCGTTTAATTAAATCGTACATAATGAAAATATTCGTCTGAAGTTCATTTCTTATTTTAATCGGTACCAAGCTATCTGTGACGTAGCCGGTACGTACTTAGGGACCCAAAACAATTGGCCAAACGCCGTGAGTCTCGAACTCGCACGAAGAGTTCCGTATTTTGCAAAAAAACCCTGAATAATATATTTATTTAACCATTTATGTACACACATTTAAAACAGACAAGAAGAAAAGAACAGAAAAATACGTACAAAGGTAATCCACTTTTCTTGTAAGTATCCTTTCATTTTTAACTTCTTTTTAGGGTTCCGTACCTCAAAAGGCAAAAACTGAACCCTTATAGGATCACTCGTGTGTCTGTCTGTCTGTCCGTCTGTCACAGCCAATTTTCTCCGAATCTAATGAGCCGATTAACTTGAAATTTGATACACATATGTATTTCTGTGACCCAAACACGGATGTGAAACGAAAATAAATGATTTTTGAATATAGGGGGTCAGTTTTGGGGGGCAAAGAAGAAAACATTTAAAAAAAGTTTTGCAAATTGTACCGTGTGACATATCAAATGAAAGGAATTGTTACAAGAATCTCAAATATTATTTTAAAATAATTTTTTAACAAATATTTTTTGAGATATTTACGAAAATAGATGAAAATTGACCATTCCCCCCCCCTTATCTCCGAAACTACTGAGCCTAAAATTATAAAAAAAATTCAGAGAATGGTTCCTTACTCAAAGATTATAGGAAAACCTATAAGAAGTCTATGGTCTTAAAATAACATGGTAAATCTCTCAATATTGTGCTTACAAACTTACATTTGCGGTTGCAATGTATGGGAAAATAAGTTTTTTCAACTACAATGTTAAGTAAGTTCTTGGGATAATTTATTGCTACTGCTAGTTCGACTAAAGCCCCCAGTACACGTTCAACGGGCTCGCCCAACGTGTACTAAGGCGAGGCATCCGTCACTTCTCGTACCTTCCGCGAAGCATTCTGTTTGCCAATTTCATAGTACTATGGCATTGTCGGCAAGCACTGCTAACACATTAGCTTTAATTATAACAGTCTGTTCTAAATTCTACCATGATTTGGCTACTACATCCAGGATTGTCTTCAGACGAGGGAACTCCTCAACGGTCAACAGTACAAACAGCAAATTTTATGTACGCTTTAATTATCATAGTCCGTTCTAAATTCCATCATTTATGGCTGTTGCACCCAGGATTGGCTTCAGGCGAGGGAACTCCTCAACGATCAACAGTGCAGGCACGAAATTTTATGTATCCTTTAATTATGATAGTCTGTTCTTAAGTCCACCATGATCTGACTGCTGCACGCAAGATTCGCTTCAGATGAGGGAACTCCTGAACGGTACACAGTACAAACTCGAAATATAATGTACGCTTTAATTGTGGTAGACCATTCTAAATTCAGCCATAATCTGGCTGCTGCCCCCAGGATTGGCTTCAGATGAGGGAACTCCTCAACGGTCAACAGCACAAACAAGAAATTTTATATACGCTTTAATTATCATAGTATGTTCTAAATGTCGCTAAGATCTGGCTGTTGCACCCAGGATTGGCTTCAGGCGAGGGAACTCTTCAACGATCAACAGTACAGACACGAAATTTATTATACGGTTGAATTATCATGGTCCGTTCTAAAGTTCACAATGACCTTGCTGCTGCACCCAGGATTGACTTGAGACGAGGGAACTCCTAAACTGCACACAGGACAGACACGTTTTATATATGCATTTAATTATGATATTCTTTTTTTTAAATTCCACCATGATCTGGCTGCTGCACCCAGCATTGGCTCCAGACGAGAAAACTCCTCAACGGCCAACATAACAGACACGAAATATTATATATGCTTTAATTGTGATAGAACATTCTAAAGTCCACCATGATCTGACTGCTGCATCCAGGATTGGCTTCAGAAGAGAGAACTCGTGAATGGTTCACAGTACAGACACGAAATTTTATATTGTATATGGATATGTATTGTGCTAATAAATTAGATGGGACTTGGGTCTGATGATAGAGCCGGAAGATGACCATAGGAACTTCTAAAATAAACGAGACAGTACCATCGAAATTGGACCGGTTCGTTTTGTCCTGACAAGAACTATAGCCCAAAGTAGCATCCAGGGTCCGCTGATAGAGCTGAAACATGATCAAAGAAACTTCTCAACCAAACATAATAGTATCATTGTGTTTGCGGTCGTTGGTTTTGTCTTACAAAGTACTGTAGCCTAAGGTGTAGTCCAGGCCCTCATGAGAGATCTGGAAGGTCACCATACGAACTCCTTAACTAGACAAGATAGCCCCGTTGTGTTTCGGCCGTTTGGATTTGTTTTGTTTCAAAAGCTTGAGGCGTGAACGATTTTCTTAAACAAAGATAAGCCTCAATATTTTAAGAAAACATTAAACTTATCTGGTTACGTACTTAAGTCTTATTTTGTTCTTTTTAGTTTAATAAAAGCTTGCTTAAAAAATACTTTTACTTATATTTTATTCAGCCTAATACAGGACGTAATCCGATGGCAGTTTTAACTCGTGCACCATTGTGGGAACCATTTAGCCTGTTTCTAATGAGCAAAATAATGCGTCAGAGGGATGATCCATTTGACATTTTATTATTTTATTGTTTATTACTGCAAAATTGTTGACATTTTTATATTAATTTGACAATGACTGTAATTCAAACGATTTGACATAAAGTATAATTATTTATTGTTATAAATTGTTATTTAAAATTATAATGTCTTTAAATTTGTGTAAATTAAACATGATTTGCATGCCTTTGTGACGGTAGAAAATTGAAGACTTTCATAATAAAACATCAATGTAAAAATTACCCATTTTTGCAAAGAAATAAATGATTTATGAATTATGATGATCTGAATTTTGCTACTACATTAAATAATATATTATGGCAACTAGTAATGTGAATGACATTGATATTCAGCTTAACATTGCCGTCGAATGCATTAAGAATTCTATCAGTGCACACGAAAAGATGGAGAGCAGTGGTGGCCCAGTGGTAACGGCCCCGACTTACGAGTTGTAGGTCGTGGGTTCGAACCCCAGCAGGCGCTTTACTTTGTGTAAATAATTTCATCATCACTGCTCTCCAAACGGTGAAAGAAAACATCGTGAGGAAACCGGCATGTCTTAGAACCAAAAATTCGAAGACATGTGACATCTACCAACCCGCACTGGGCCCGCGTGGTAGATTACAGCCCACTCCCTCTCACAGAGAGGAGGCCTGTGTCCCAGCAGTGGGAACATTAATAGGCTGATGATGATGATGATGACACGAAAAGATTATCATAGCGGGAGACTACAATATAAATTTTAAGGAGAAATCAAAAAATGAAATATCGGAATACCTTCTATCACTCGGCCTTAGTCCACGTATTCAAGAATATACGACAAGACAGAATTCAACACTATTGTTGAATTCTATCTTGTCTATACAATAATATTCAGAAATTTCCCTCTACAATCCGGTACCATACATAGTTATTTTAGTTACTACAAACAACGGGTTAGATTTAAATAAAAAAACATGGTATAGGCGGCCCGCCTTTTAACGCTCACCACCGCAGCTTCGGCTTGCAGGCCGGCGCGCGGCGGCGGTACATATTCATCGTACGGAACCCTCTCCACGCGAGTTCAACTCGCACTTGACCGGTTAAATTTTATTTTTATTATTTGTTGTTACAGCGGCAATAGATATCCTACACAAAATGTGAACATTTCAATTGTCTACTCTACCCATAGATATAAGATATATTTCTATGACTCTACCTATTACGGTTGATGAGATACAGCCCACTGACAGACAGACAGACGGACGGACGGACGGACCAACGGCTTAGTAATATGGTTCCGTTTGGCACCCTTCGGTGTACGAAACCTAACATGACATGCCAAAACTAAAAAGGCACTAAGTGATCATGAGTTGGGGAAATTAATCTCCGTCAATTTGCCATTAAGTACATACAACTGTCAAATAATGACATTTGTTATTTGAATATACGGTCAATTTAACTTCGTAGTCAATTTGGTAAACTACTAATTTCCCTGCCTTTACCTATAGAATCATGTGCATATTATGATTAGTTTTACATTAAATTTCATCTCATAGCATTACAAGAAGGTACTTGTAATTATTCAGTCAGGCCAAAATGATGTAGATTCACGTGTTCAGTTTGCGCTCTCTATGTATGGTAGATTTTAAAGCTCTTATTTTACCTTTGGGCTCCAGAATTCTTTGCCAGCGAAATACCTCAGGCATTACGTCCATCTTTGTACGGTATATTTTTTTATTTGTGCGTAAAGTTTTAATGAATAACAACCTACCTATTCAACGTCAAATTATTTTTGTTTAGGTGTTACATTGAGCACAAAAACCGGTACAAGTAGGTAATTGATTAATGAAGTGAAAAACATTTTTTCACCACAATATTGACGTGAAAGGGCTGTAACAAAAAGTTGTTGACGTGTCGATGAATATTCGTTGTATTGGGTCAAGACAGATCGGTGTGTACACTTTGAGCCCTTAGATGTTATTGTGGTTTTAGGGATTTGAGTGAACTACAAAGGGCAGTTTTGTTGTGAATGGGTGACAGCGCGGTGGTAAGTCTAAGTAAACTCATCTGTCACTCTATGTTACATGGCATTACTAAGTTAACGAAGTACCTATGCCAGGGGTCTTCAACCTTTTTGAAGTCAAGGGCCGAAAATATTTTGATTTTGGTTCGGTCAGCAAAACAAGGTAATTAGATAATATTCCATTATAAACTTATAGGTAAGTAGGTACCTTGCAGTTTCAAATGATACTAATAAAATTGAATCAATGAGATCTTAACTAATTTATCAATATCTGCCCGAATAGTGGTTGTTGCAATTCTCAAACTGTTTTCAAGGTGAAGATCGGTGATTCTGGTCCTTGCCCTGGACTTACGTTTTTCATTCGAGAAAATAACTGCTCGCATGGATATTGCGAAACCAAAAAGTTATGTAATTTTTTGTGCATAATTTCTGATTTTAGGAAAAAATCTGTAATGGGGATGTATTTTGATGGATTGTTGCTGGTCTATTTTGTTTTGATTTCTAGACATGAATAATTTTATTTAGTCAAGCTATTGCCGGGCCGCCAAGGAAGACAACACGGACCGCGGGTTGAAGACCTTTGACCTAAGTATATACCTATTTTACTGAACATTTTTATTTGTAACTGAAAATACAACAACAGCAGTTATTTCTAATTTACAAATATAATACGGTTTTAATACAGCTAAAGTACCTCGTTCCAAAGAGTAATACAACCAAGTATCGTCAACGGATGCCTTAATAAAAATCAACTACACGAATAAAATTTCACGGCCTTTATCTGGTGGGCCTGAACGCGCACTTGACCAATATTTTATCGATCTATTTGTATGGATACGGGCGAGACAGGACAAGGTATTACAGAAATAGGACAGCAAATATAGGGGGCCCCAAAATGGGCCGCTATTAGACGGCTCATATTTTCACAAACAACACTATAATTGGCATGTTCGAATTAACAATGCGCATAGCTTGATTATATTTCAATAACTTGAATGTTACTGAATTGTTTTGTTCGTAGGCTGTATAATGAAAATGAAGGTGAAAATGTTGGTATTGACATAAGTGGTACTAATAAGTGATCTCTTTCAAAAGGATTTTCTAATGGGAACTTACGAGCCTAATAATTCTTACGTTAAACAATATTGCAATGTTCTGTATGTGTGCCCTTGAAACGGAAACACATCCGCAAACCTCTTGGTACCGCAGTAGGTGTCAATTGTTTAAATCCTGGATAAAGTTCTGTTATAAAAGGTCAGTCCGCCGTCTCACCATCGCAGGTTTCTAATCCTGTCTAAGAATTTACCTATCACCTTGCATTATCCATATTTTTATCGCATGTTCAGAACGTAACTTATTTCCTATAGAGGCTCTTGGCTATTATGCCACCGAGACCTCATCTCGGTGCATCCCCACGTCGCGCGCGTCGTCGGCTTCTAGGAAGTATTCCCTGAGACTGCATAGCTCACGGTTGTGCATTTAAGAAGCCTTAACCTCCGCACTTTCGCGGGATATATAGTCTCATCACCGATGACCGTAGCTGATGCATCCGATTTCAGTCAACAGCGTGCGGACCGGGTTCCTATATACAGAGCGTCAAGTGCTGTCTGAGTTCATTTGAGTATGCTGAGAGAGTACCTACATCAAAACAAAGCCGGCATAACCCAACTGTTGAAGGGGCGCACCTTGTTTCCGCATGATAACAGAATATTTAATAATTTATTCAGGCGGCCAAATAAGTACTCTCTCAGCGAATTTTTCATGTCAGCAGCGTTGATGCCCAACTCTTCCGACATACCTAAATACTTGTATGTTTCGATTAAGGACAGGGATCTTAGGTGAATGGAATCCGAGAGTTGGGTTCCTTCGGATTCCACAATCCCCCCCTCGCTTTACATGCATGATTGCACATTTGCCCACACCAAATTCCATCCTGATGGCGCTACTGAAAGTTTCAGTTAAGTACCATCATTGCAAATTGCAAATTGTTGGGGGAAAAATAACTTATTTTTATAATTTTTGGAAAGGGGTTTGAAGATTTTGGCCCTAAAATCAACCACCATTTTGTTTTTTTTTTCAAAATCGAGGTGCACAATAAATGTCATATATTTGGATAGGGACACTTATACAATCATAAAACTTCATATAACATAACATCATAAAGCGTCACGTTTCTGAGATATTCGAAGATAAAAATAACAATTATTATAACGAATCTAATTATTTATGTTGTAGTTACCTACTTCATGCTGATTAAGTTATTTACACATTAATTAATTGTCTACGCCTAGTGGATAAAACATAAGATTTTTTTATCATATTCGGGATAAATAATATCATCCAAGAAGGCAGCGGGAGGCTGAATAGGATTTTCTTGGGTGTCGCGCCCATGCCATGCACCAAATAAGACATATACCTTAGAACACACGTCCTTATTCGGCGGAGGGTATACATAATATATTTTTGTCTCTTTCGCTCTTAACTAAAATATTACCTATACATAATGAAATTATGTTTTCATAGTTCAATATACTTACCTGAAGGCTGAAGGGAAAAAAAACAAAATACTTAATCCTTGTTTCACGGTTCAGTTTTCGACTTATATTTCGGTGAATAATTCCGAAACCTGACGCCTTAGGATATTATGTCGTTTGACATTTTTTGTTTGTATAAGTGTCCTCTATCTAAATATATGTATAACTTTCGATTTTCACCGGGATTCTGAAAAAAAATCAAAATGGCGGCATCATGGTAGGGCCACCCTCCATACAAAAATCTTCTAACCCCAATTGGGTTAAAATAACGCTCTGACTGTTAAAATTCAAAGGATTACACGACAATGATTTAAATCAAGCATGTACTCCATAAAATTATCAATTTCCCTAGAAACCTTAACAAAGAGCACGGATTTACATTCAATAAAAATATAGGAGGATTTTATTAGATATCCCTGCCATTTTCCAATTTGGTATTTTTTGTTTATGAATTGTTGATGTCATTCCATGATAGGTCAATCACGAGTTAAACAAATATAAATTAAAGTTAAAAAAAGAAAAAATATCGTATAGGAATTAAATTAAAAAAATCTAAAATACAAAATTTACATTTCTTTTCAGAATTTTAAATTAATTGTAATAGATGAAATGAAATGAAATGAAATGAACAATCTAAGAAAACTTCACGGTATAATAATAACCAGTGTCGCGTCGCGCGACAAGTCGCGCTAGTCTGCACAAGCCTTTAACTTTTGACGGCACGGTTGGCGCAGTAGTTAAGCGATTGACTTTGACCACAACAAGCATGTATAATAAAATGCTTGTAGATTTTTAGCAGTGAACTGTATTTCCAAATAATTATGTTAATTTTAGTACAAGAGCAAAAGTACATGTCACAGAGAGAAGATTCTCGCTGCGTGTCGCAGGTTCGATTGCCGCACGGAACAAATACACACATCAAAAGTGTCTAGGGATCAACATATATTTTTGCAATAACTTTTCTCCTGATTGATATTAATTAAAATTTTCTTTAAGGATTCATCAAATAAAGTGTTTTCGTTTGTCACAGTAACGATAAACCAAGTCACCTTTGCATTAATAAAGAAATTTGCCATTTTCCTAATAAAGGGATTTTTGACATTTGAACCACTAACATTAAAGTTCGAAAAAAAGACTGAAATAACAGTTTTCTTTAAAATTTTATTGGGTAACTTAAACAATTAATAATCCGTGTTTCTACCGCGAACACTAACAACACAAGAACATCGGTTTGGCATACTCAAAATGAGTTCATCCAAATCACGCTGTGGAATGGCCGCCCATGTTCGTTGCAACAACAAAAAAAGGTCTTCTTGCGACTGGATACCCTCCATATTCGGCAGAGCTCTTCTCTGTAGCATATCCCATGCATGCTCAATCGGGTTCAAGTCTGGCGACTGAGCAGGCCAGGGCAGGACATTGATGTTAGCTGCGGCGAGAGTCTGTCTTACAACTCTTGCGGTGTGCGGTCGTGCATTATCATGCATTAACTGAAATAAGGGACCGATTTGCACTTGTAGAGGAACGATGACGTCTGATACAATCGTCTCAGCATAAATTTGAGCGTTGAGGTTGCCTCTGATCCAAATCAACTCAGTTCTTCCGCCGATCCAAATACCCGCCCATACCATGATGGTTCCACCACTATAAGGATGGACTTCCTGGCAGGATTTTAATCGCTGTTGGCGTCCAGGGGTTCTCCAGTGTCGTATACGTCTTGTATCCGGTCTCATACCAAAACGAGACTCATCAGAAAAGCACACGAAACGCCATTGTTCTTCTGCCCAATTTCTGTGTTCAAGAGCCCATTGATATCGAATCCTACGATTGTGCATTGCTATAGGTGGTACCCGTAGCGGTCTTCGGGAATGAAGGTTCACTTCATGCAAGCGGTTTCTGACTGTTTGGTCGCTAATTAAGTTCCCTGAAGAGTGATGAAGCCTCACGGCTAACATCATGGCGGTTATTGTTGGAGCTCTTCGAGCTAAGATTTGAATGTATCGGTCTTGTCTCCGTGTGGTGCAGCGATACCGTCCTCCATGGCGCTCAGCCACGGTACCAGTGCTTCGGTAACGTGTCCAAAGTCGACTGATAACACTCTGACTTGTATTCAGAGCTAAAGCCACAGTACGTTGCCGGGAACCAGCTTCTATCATTCCCACGGCTCTGAGCATTTCTTCCCTGCTTAAATGACGTCGCTGCTCCATAATAACGTTGGTTTTAATCAGTAGTAGGGAAACAGTAGCACTAATAATGTCTTCAATGCGTTGTATGTTTTTATAGGGAAAATATTGACAGCTGATTTTCATCTTTTACTCGAATTTGATTCACAGTTCCTGATTCAAATTATGAAATGCACCAAAAAGGATCCATATAAATTTATAAAATCATAAATTTATTACAAAGCCACATCTCAATCTCAAGAAATCCGCATAAAAATGCTTGATCCCTAGACACTTTTGATGTGTGTATTTGTATGGCCTACAGGTAGTTGTTCCGGGTCTGGCTGTTTGTGTATGTGAGTTTCAATGTTTGTAAACTCACCCACAATACAGGAGATTCCTAGTGTGGGGCAACGTTTAAAAAAAAAACTTTTTATGTCATAAAATAGTGAAACTGCAGTTGGTTTGGATATAAAGCAAGAGCAACAATAGTGCAGAAGCAGTAAACATTGTTTTGTGTTGTTGCCTGTCACTCGATAAAGGTGAGTTCTGACTGTGCAGGTCGCTTTGACGCGGGTATCGCGTATCACCCTGACACCCTTATCTTGGGACTCAAAACAATCTCAATAATTGTGTACCTAATATCATGGTGATCGATTAAAATGTCGCACAATGAATGTTGCTACAACAGTCAGAGAACTTTGAGAATGCCGAGAGCGATAAGGAGGAAATCAAGTGCCTTAACTCACGAAATGCGAGATGTAGACTCAGCTTTCATTGTGCCGACATCAGTCAATATAACATAATTATTAGGCAAAACCCTCGAACAACTCCCGAAGAGGCTCTCGTTAGTCGGTGGGATGCGGTACGCTTGATTCAGGAAGCGGCACTAATTGACCTGGAAACGACTCGTATTGTTAAGATGGCCTATCTCTGGAATCCAGTGCAGCTTGGACCCTGTTTTCGATACCGGCGTGATACTATTGATAAAAATATTGAAAATTTAAAATTGGATAAATTGAGCACTTAAACGGATTATTTATTAAGTGCTTGCATCGACTTGCAATTTCATGTTTCTGTTAAGCTAATAACGATAAAATCCTGTTATTTAACTTTCTGCCAGCATGCATTATTTTTGCGTAGGTACCTAGGTAATGGAAACGCGCTATAAAAATTGAGTACCTTGGTTTTCGCAGAACAATTACAGTAATTACTTTGCATGCGCCAAAAGAGCTTAAATTCTGTAACAAAGTTTAAAAATATTAAATTTAAGTAATGATTTCTAACGCATTATTTCATGAGTACGAAATTGCTCAGTTCCAAAAATGAAGCAATTTGTTTCCAGGTCGGTGGCATACTTCCAAAAAACACCCGCATTTCACTGCACCCGGAACTATGCAAATTGTCTCCGAGTTACAAGAATACGTGGCAGTGGGCATACTACTTTATTTCTACCTCAGTTTGCTGTATAAAATAAGCAATGTTCTGCTTTGGCAACAGACTAAACTTTGTAAAGTGGATTATTTACGTAACGTCGTGCTGTAGACTAAACTTAGTCTATCGATTAAAAGTGTTTATATTTAAAAAATGCAGTACCTCTTCGATTTCAGAGAAAAATTGAAACGAATTAGAAACGACACCGCGACGTGTTTCTCGATATTTTAATATTTTAAAAAGAGTATTCGCCTTTTTAAGATTTTTTGACTTAAAAATGAATGACGTGTAAACACAGACGGGCTGATAAAAATGTTTCATATGAAATTCATAATTTACAAGAACCAGTTCATTTTGAGTGACGGCTAGAAAGCGTAATTATTATCTTTTAGAAGAAAATAATTTGTAAAAAAAAATACCAAGGCACGCGAATCACTACAACAAATAATGTTCAGGCGATAGCATCTACCTTATTCTACCGAAAAATTACTATTGTAATCCAAATTAGGTCCTACGCAAAGGGAGTCATAATTTACAACACAAAAAGCAAAGGTATAATCTAAATCAAATAAAAATACGTAATACTTAATACAATTGTCAAACACGTGTTTACGTCGACGACTGCCTCTGATAAGAGCGAGTTATTCAGGGCAATACTTTTAATGATCTCACACCTTTTGCTGCCCTCGTGCGAAACTCGTGATGCCAAGCTCACCCACGCGAATCCAATCACGACGCGTAATGTACCTATAGGTACAGTCTGGTAAATTGCGATAAAACTAGGTTAAAATATACCTTTTTCTTCTATAGCAATCTTGGATCGAAATTGAACAATATCGCTGGTATATAATTTAATAGATACCTACTCTCAGCGAAGTATGGAAGCGATTTTCAATAGTCGAATAAAATTTCGATCTGTCGTCGCTAAATGATTTATCGTGACATTTTCAGGTCTCAAATTGTCAGTCTGAACTTTTGTTGATTACCTAACTAGATTACCCAGTGAACTTTGTACCACGTGAGACAAAACGTCGAAGTTTTAGATTTTTCGGCAGTAACTTTTGATTTTTCCTAATTTTCTTTTTTCTTAATCCACCCTAGTATTTAGGATTCTTCATTTTTCCTAACGCTTTATAAAACCAAAAGTAAATTATTATCTCTCTAATAGAAGCACAAAAAACTTAGATCCTTACATGCTTTTCCACGACACACAAATTCTTAGACTTTCTTGTTAGTAAATCGTAGTTCTTTTCTGGAATATTCCCATGTTTGGAACATTTCCATTACATTATATCGAAGTCACGACGGACCTAATATGTTCCACAATTCGCCCTGTCGGTCTCGCTGCCTGAGAAACCAACACCTGACAGGATTATTCCGACAAGATATGCGGAAAATAAAAATGTTAGGCAAATAAATCTACACATATCACCATACTTTTGTACGAAAAATATAAATGACATGCCTGTGGCCCCCTATTATGTGGGTATATGTTTTTGTGTTTACTATGTTACGCATTAAAATATTCTATCTAATGGAGAGTGAATAAATCCTGAGCAAATCTTGCACCCAAGTCTAGGACGTTGGAGGATCATTGTGGGATAGCCCTGCATGTCTTTCACGGGGAGAAGAGAGATGAGAGTTAGGTTCCCCCAACGTAAAAAATAATAAATGAAAAAACTTAAGTTAAAAAAAACCGGAATATATCCTATCCCAAGTCAGGTACGTCCTACTGGACGTACCTGACTTGGGATAGGATAGGACAACAGCTGATGCGATCTCAAAAAAAAAAAATCTAAGCATAGATATAGTAATTCAAATTCCGAACTATCAATTCTTTGAAGAAAGATACTTTGTGTAGAGGTACGAGTAGTAGAACTAAATAAAATAGTGTGTGAATCACTCATCACGTTACATTTTTATAAGTCGAATTTATTATTTGAATTATCACGCAATAAGAAGAAGAAGAAATGTTATCAATTCATCGATGTTTCATGAAACTTTTAAATGAATTAGGAACCCACTGTACTTTACTACCCGCGCTTTTTTATAGTAGCCATTTTTTTCGGGTTGAATAGACCCTTTTGTGTATTTTTGAAAACCCCAAAGTGTGCAAAAACTTATGTGATGAGAAAAAAATCGCCAGTTTCTTTCGGGATTGGTGGCATAGTGGGAGTATTAAGGGTGGGGGGAGGGTTTCGAGGGTAGGTTTTGCCGGGGAGCCCCGATTCCCGAGCTCTAAATTCTCCTAGAAACAGTAGTAACATTGTTTTTTGTATAAATGATAACGGCAATCTGTATAATCCGGTGTTCTATAGAATACCGAGACATTCTTTAAAATGCCTATAACGTTCAGGCAAAGTTTACTATCACTGGGGGAGTTTACTACCGGGATATTACTTAAAAAAAACAAAGTTCCCCATGTTACTATCAGTTTTGTTATTCTAGTACACAGTTTAGTAGATACCATTAAAAACAAAGTTTATTTTGTTCCCTTTAATTTTATTATTTTCTCATTTTAATCATAATTAATTAAGAAGTGTTCAGAGATGTTTCATATTATTTTCATATACAATATTTCGTTAATATTTAGTAGAGTTGATTTTGAATTTGCAAAAGATGTTTTATTTGTTCATCATTTTATACTTTACCTAATCTTCTCGTGGCATTCTATACAATACCGAGGCATTACATGCTTTGCCGGTAACACATACAATGAGTGAGAACTGTCAAAAGATAGCGTCACATTCGATTACGTTTCGTTACTACCGATCTTTAATGAGTACAAATAAAGCTTTATTATTTTTAAGCGACTTCCCAAAGAGGAGGAGGTTATCAATTGATTTCATTCATTATATTATTATTATTATATGCTTTGCTTTTTAATTGAGTTCATTTCGTTGCATCAACTGCTTTATTAAAAATGACTTAAAGCAAAAAGCTTCCAATATTTATACTAAAAACCATTAAAATTCGCCGTTACTTTGTCTGAATTTAAAACGGAACAAACTAAGAGTGAAATTCGTACATTTTCTGTGGTGTCAATTTTGTACGTAAAACTTTGTTTTTTTTTTAAACTGGACGATTTTTCTCGAAAGCGTGAAGACATGAAGACTACCCAAAAAAAAAAGAATTTTCGAACGCGCGGGTTTTAAACTAAAGTGGAGCCATAAATTATGTTGATTGGTAGAGTATTAGAAATAGATAGGTATAATACATTTTCATTAAATCAAACCTGTTGTCAAACCTGTATATTAAACAGATAAATCTAGAACTATTAGATGACTCTTGAATTCCGAACTGGAATGTTTTCGACTGGAATAGTTTTTTTTTTCGCACTTTCAGGGTTGGTCCCATCTATTGAAAGTTGTTCATAATGATGAGTACAATGACGCTTTAAGAGATTTCCAACGAATTTTTCATCCTGTATAGAAAAATTTATAAGCCAAATCCAGCTCGCATAGAGCTGGATTTGGTTTATGTACCGTATAGTGGATAACTACCTACCCTGTTTGATCGTTTATTTCCCGTGTTTGTAACGTAAACCTTCTATTTATTTTTCGTCGAAACAGTTGAACGTAATTGATTGAAACAATTCACTCCATTTGACGAAATAGAATCATTTTTTTAGCCTGTAATAAAGCAGGCAATTTACCTAACCTAACAAAATATAACACCGAATTTCACAGCAAACCAGGTTGCTAATTATGCAACCATTGCAAGCCTTTAATGCAGTTGATTTCTATCAGACGATTCGGTAGATAAATTACGACACTCAGATAAGCATACCCACATAATGTTAATTAGTTCAGTTGTAACTGTTAATACAATGACAACGAGCGCAAGCGTGAATGTACGTAATGGCGTAATTGTTTATGAAATGATATTTTCATCACACCTATTCGAAAAACGACAATTGCCCATAGAGGATAGCGGGAGCAAAATTTAACTTTGCTCCCTAGGGCGTTTGAGGTTTTTCTCTTCTAATTGGTCCACTCCGTGCTTTTGATAGCGTACTGATTTGTGTAGTTAGGTTGGAGGCGCTCGCGTGAAGGTTTAATGTAAAAAAAAATCGAGTAAGTAGCTTTTTATTTTTCTCATAGGTAGTGATGAAAAATAGTGTGTATCACTCGGGGGACAAAATATTTTGCTCTCGGGCGGCGTATATTGAATTCCTCGCTAACCTCAGGATTCTACTTTAGAATCCCTCGCTACGCTCGCTACGCTCGGGATTCTACTATAGAATCCTTCGCTTAGCTCTGAATTCAAAATAACGCCCTGGAAGATCAAAATATTACTTTGTCCCCATGTAACACAAATAACTATAGTGCATGTTGACATGCATCGGGACAAGTCGGCAATAGACGTTTTCAGGCGTCTGATGTCGTGTAGCGCTGACAACCTTGTGGCATACAGGGATTGTATTATTACTGCCCATTTTTTATGTGGGTAGACAGAAAATACAGAATGCCATGCCTCCGTGGCGTTGCTGTAAACGCTAAATATTTCGAAAAACAGTTTACCTACCTACAAGAAAGTCTTTGCTACTATCCGAATAAAATCCGAACTACCGAAATGTTAACAGAAATCAAGTCCATTCCACCATTTTTATTCTCAAGGTCTGGAGATATGTCTGACAGCAAAATAACCCCATTTCAATGTATTGTGAATATAAAGAGTATAACTAGTATATCGCTGAAACATTCAGTTGGCAGATATTGGGGCGTGTGAAACGACACGATTTTATTGTATTTTATTTATTGTGTGACGCTCGCCGTATACATACGTGTTCAGGACGCCGCGCCTCCGGATCTTGGCTTGGCCACAATACTATTATTGCGTAGATGTGTGCTTTTTTTAGGGGGAAATGACGTTTGTCGATTAATCTCCTTTTTATGTTTGGCCAAGAACTAAACAGAATAGAAAGATAATAACATAACATACAATACCGTAAAGCTTTCCAATGGACGCAGTTAAAAATGTAGGACAAAATTACAAAAATATCTATTAGCGCTCACGCAGACATACAATTAAGTCGGCCAACTATATTGTAACTTACTAAGAAACAGATTCCGATTTAGTTGGACAAGATGTGCGGGCTTGAATATACCTATTGGTATACTCTGCGATTTAGTCGGCCGACTATCGGCCAACTTAGTCGGCCACCAACTAAATTGTATGTCTGCGGGCTCTCTTAATCTCGCGGTTTTATAATTATTATCTATTATTTATCTATCTATATATATACATATATATATTACATATATATATATACCGTACGACAATTGTTCTATATATATAGAACAATTGTCGTACGGTAGTCTCGCGAAAATGGCTCGACCGATTTATTTTGCACGACTCGTAATGCGAAGCATTAGAGTGTGCTCTACGATCGAAAAATATTTTTTGCCCCATTTCTGCAACTGTTTTTATTGTTACACTCCTGCTAGTACACAGAACCTACTTAATTTATATACCATTGTATAGATGATTAAATGGAGATTAATACTGTACTTTTTACTAATTGATTTAATGCAGCAGAAATGAAAAAAACATCAAAATAGTTGAAAAAAAATTCCTGTCCGTCAATTTATGAACATTGAAAACATTGTACCTTGCGATAAAATCAATTAATTGAGTCAATTTTTTTTTAATACATTCGTTTCGGCCATAGAAGGAACCCTATTGAAAATGGCTCTTTTATTCATAGTAGTTTAATTATAATTAATAAAATACTAACTAAAATATAATATCTTTATCTAATTATTTTCAACCTTGACTTAATGTGTTGCCTAGCAACCCACAACGTAAATATCTAAATAAATAGTCTTTGACATTAGGTAAGGGTTGCGAGGTTAGATATTTACCCATATTGATGGGTAAAACAGCAGTCAAAACATACTTCATGAAAAGTGATAAATTGGTAATTTTTGTTAGAAACTATGTTTTCAATTTATTTTTCGTTTATGAATGTGTGTTATGAGGCGTGCACTTTTGGAATTTCCAAACTATTTTTGATTTGTACGGGACTTTAAAATATCAAATTAATATGTGCCTTCTTCATCAATCACTAACCATTTATAATGGGTCTGTTCAATGTAAATATTGATCGAAATTATTGAGTGGTTCCCGAGGAATGAATGACCTTTTTTGACATTAATGTCATAAGGTGAATAGCATGCATTAGTAGCTATTGGAAAGCAGCTGTTTGATACTAAACAGTAGTGCCAATGCACTTTGCGCTCAGTTGTTAGTTGTAACTCATACGACTTTCCTTTTAAAGAAAACAAGTCATCACATCAAAAATGTTTGTTTTTGCTAACATAAAAGGTTTACGTTTTAAATAATATTTTTTTCTTTGTTGGATTTTACATTTCACTTTAGTTCTAAAAATGGCATTTGCATCACATTAATTAAATATGAATAAAATATAGAATCGACTTTGTGGTGATGCTTTGCGAAGGCAGAATATAATGACTTATTTATGGAATAGTAGATGGAAATACTTAAAATCACTTAAATCACCACTACAAGTTTGTTAAAGCTGGTTTTGTTAAAGAAGCGATGTTTCTGTCGCACATAGATCATGTGCAGTTAAAAAAAACATTTCATAACATAACATCACGCCTTGTTTCACCGAATCCCCGTTATTTTAAACTGCCTAACCCAGACAGTTAAAACAACGGATTGCACTCCAAGAGTGCCGGCAGAAGTGAAAACTTGAACTTTAACGTTGTGCATTTTTGAATATTTTGTAATAGTTTGGGAATAATTTCGCACGAATTGCTTTATTTATCAGTATAAAAGTACTATAATAATTTATGTGGTTAAATACAATGTTCATTAGTAGTAGTAGTATATTTATTTATTTTCAAAATATAGTCTAACAAAAATAAACAATTTATTTAAGTAAACACTTTTCATGAAGTATGATTTGACTGTTTTATTTACCTATCAATATGGGTAAAATTTCTTACCTCGCAATCTTTACGTAATGTCAAAGACTATTTATTTTGATATTTACTTTGTCGGTTGCTAGGCAATGGATCTTACGGTCACGTCCTGACGCGAGTTTATTATTTTTTTTCCCTCCCAAAAAAAGTGCACAACGCGGCCTAAAGAAGTTTTCATTTCAAAAAACATCGTCGATAATATCATAGACAAAAGCCTGAGTGTACTTACAGTGGTGTTACATATAACTTTGGTACATTTCATATATCTTTGCTGGCAGTTTCTATAGTCATTCAATCCACGTTCGTACGATAAAATGATATTTACTATCGGTCAGGCGGAGATCAATCTCAGTCATCGCTTACTCGCTCGGCACTCCTTTTGTAGTGTTTACCTCAAAATACCTAGTTTTATCTTATGTGTGACGGCCATTTTTGTTGATATTAAGATGTGGACATCCACAGATAATTATGATAATGAAGACAATTTTGTTCTAAATTAGTAAGAACTGTTATTATTTTTATGTTTGCATTTTGTTTCTTTGTTATTAAATTCCATTTATTTTATAAGACTATGTAAAGATAGTAATTACGTAGGGTTCTGAAGTTTTTGCCAACGCTTCTGGGAAAATGTCGTGAATTGGTTTTATAAATACTGTTTTCAATATTAAATTTTCTAGTTACTCTATGTCCAAATATTTACATACAGGAAGGAAAGGTACTTATTCGATTAGCTTCTTTGTGCCTTTTCTGTGCCTATTTGAAATCAACTATTTGACTTTGACTTTGACTTTGAGCTTTTAACATAATTGAAAAATAAATTATTCCAAGGTAATATTGCTCGTTTATAAATATTATTCCGTTCCACGCAACCCTTTTAGTCATATTAAATGGTTGGTTAAATTTAACTAAGAGGCCATCAAGTCTATTTATTCTAACTAGCTAGGCAATGATTAATTAATATTAGTTTTGATGTGGGACGATTTTAATTTGATTTCTTACGTTTTCCTTATTATAAGTCCTGGTCTATAAATAGTCTATTATAAGTCCTAACTAGCACATGCTGTTGTTTACTTTGGAAAATGGACGTATTAGTGTACCTATCATAAGTTCGAAAAATATTTCACCGAATTTCATTTCACCTAAAACTTTTCAACTATTATCGTTTCGTTTTTTTTTACTTCATCGAAGTCACGTCTGCCACTGTATTAGTTGACCTATTATTAATTCGATTTTTTTCGTTACTCCGACGTTTTATTTGGTCGAAAAACTTATTACCGAAGTTACACTCAGCCGAAATAACATTTGTTCGAAGTATTATGTTTCCGAACATTCATTATACTACGGCGGATTTTACATGGGGAAGCGCTGCGGGGTTTTTGGCGGCCCCACGCGAGCTTATCGTCGCAGATGGTTTTAACGCTCACCACCGCAGCAGCTTCGTCTTGCTGACCAGCTTCGCCGGCCAGCCTCAGCCGCGGCAGCGGGCCTTCAAACCACCTGCTCCTTAGCTCGCGGGCCGCCCCACCGCTCCGCGCCTACGCGGGCTTAAATTACACTCTAGAGGTAGGGCAGACAAAACTGCATTAAGTCGATTTTGCAGCGATTCGTTTCTGTCACTGAATTTTGTAACACAACAATTAACTTTTTATGACACTATTTTAATTTAATATTGATAATGCTACCAAGTAACCGGCTATATATTTGTGACCAAATAATATTCCGTAAAATTTTGTTTTGACGTGGTGAAAGTCTATTAATTATTGGTCGAAGCCTCTTTTGAACTCTTTTCATTTATGGCAAATGAAAAGAGTTCAAAAGAGGCTTCGACCAATAGCTAACGGTTATTTTGTAAATCGGCGAAACATGATACTTCGATGAAATAAAAATATTAGGGATGCATCCGATACCGATACCGATACCGATATATCGGCGATACTCGAAGTTTGCCGAAATATCGGTATCGGCGATATTTTTATGGCCGATTCAACGATACTTTTTAAATTTCGCGCTTTAAAAATGTAATGTAAACGCGCGTGTTGTCTCGTTTATTTCATTGCAAACGAGGCACGAACGCTAACTGTGCTCGGGGAAACCCCGCGCTTTATTCAGTGTCTTGTTTCGCCCGCCCACTTTGTCCTCGCACTCGCTTAACTATCCCATTTCGCTAGGTTGACTGTTCTCGTGCGTCTAATCTCAACCTGTCTATAATTTTAAACAGTTTTATTTAGTTAGTCCTGTTATTTGTTCTTTTTATATTAATTAAAAAAATAACCTGACATGTGTTTTAATTATTTTACTTTCATTTTTGAATTCAATAAGCGTATCGGTATCGGTATCGGTATCGCCGATATTTTTATAAGAGTATCGGTATCGGTATCGTATCGGCAAAAAGGCGTATCGATGCATACCTAAAAAATATGTCAAATAATGCATATAGCTAAAAAGACGTCGGTCAATATTTTTAGTTAAATGAAATTCGATCAAAAAAAAAACGGAAAATGATGGGTTCCCCTTTAATTCGTATGGTGTACATAAAACAGAGTATGCTGTAAAGAGTATGCTGAGATGGTTTGGTCATGTTGAGAGGATGAATGAAAGGCGACTAACAAAATGTATTTACAAGGCAGATGTGACTGGAAACGCCGGGAGGGGACGCCCTAGAAGGACATATACTGACCTTATAGGTAGGGTTGCCATACGTCCCGTATATACGGGACTGTCACCGTATTTGACCATCCCGTCCCGTATCACTACAATGTCCCGTATTTGTCCCGTATTTCGACAAAATAAGTGGGGGCGCGCGCAATAACGTAATTTGAAAAAATATAAACATGTAACATTTCGAATAAAAACTTTGATTTTATAATGTAGTTTTTTCTATTTTATTTATTTAAAAGTTTTGATAGCCACTACGGTTGAGATCAGAGGATATCTGTTAGAAAACACATAGTTTGTCTTTCACATGTTCACATGCGTGCTATGTGTATGGTGTAGTCAGGGCCGTAGACAGGGGGGGGGGTTTGAACCCCCCGAAATGTGAGAAACCACAATCTCAATCCAGAGATCGACCCTCCTACTAGGGTACCTCCGTACTCTAATACATGTGATAATTGTAATCTATTTCGCAGAGGAGTACTTTATGATCTACAAAAAGAACAGAACAGTATTTTTATCTAGTCTGACTTTGTATTGAATGAATTCCTGCAACTTCCGCATTCTCTGAGGGAGTCTAACCTATCTAAGGCAGGGTGCAAAAATTTTCGAGCTCGCTCCGCTCGCTCTTTTGCATCCTATAATCACTTAATTCACAATTTTTTTTGCTTAAGTCGACTTCTATTTCTGTACGAACGGTCAAAGCCAAAGAAAACCTAACTTATTCGAGCGGGATAGTAAAAATTTCGAGCTCGCTTCGCTCGCTCTTGCATCCTAAATCGTCCGTAGCGGCCCCACTGGCGGACTAAGGGAAGGCGGCAGGTGCGGTCTGCGGGGGCCTACTATGTATTCCAAACATTAATGTAGGGTGTAAAATGGGTACGGCCCTGGGTGTAGTTGAAAAGCCATGTGTCGTCGTTGAATGTGTTATTAGTGTTTTGGGCATCGGAAGAGAAAACGTCCCGTATTGGTTCCTAGAAGTTATGGCAACCCTACTTATAGGTGATGTTCTTCAGAAAGGTCAGGTGCCTAGTACTTGCAGCTGGCGTGCCTGTATATGAATGTAAACGAGACAAAAGGAGTATGTAAGGATCGTAGCAGGTGGCGTTCTGTAGTTTCTGCCTACCCCCATGGGAAGAAGTCGTGAGTTTATGTATGTATGTAAAACAGAGTATACTATTCTATCTGTTAAATAAGTTGACCTGTAGAGCTCTCATGTAGCACAACATTTGTATTCAATGACACCGACAGCTGTTTTCTTATTTGAATGTTAAACCTTTTATCTGAGACGTCGACGTTAAGTTTCGTCTTTTCAGTTCAAACTTTTACTCACTTGGATTTCTACCAAAGTCATTTAAAAATATATTTATTTATTTAATACTTCAAGCTCACAAATGTACGGAAGCGGACTTAATGCCATAGGCATTTTCTACCAGTCAACCTTTCGGTGATGCAGAGACAAACAGTGGTAGGTGCAATAGCGAGAATTGAGCAATAAATATATCACACAATACACTAACACATATATCACATAATATTCCTCACGTTATATTAATTAAAAAGAAGGGTTCCCCATAATTAATTATTACGAGGCTTTTGAAACAGCACAACGTATAAAAAGGAAATACAAAGACCATAAACCACAAACGGCTTTATTAATTCAGAACATTTTAAGCAATGTTAGCAGGAATATTATTGTTCGTAGCGGCGTAGCTTCGTAGGGGTTGAATGAAACGTAGCAGCCGTAGCGTCGGCGTCGTAGCGCGTAGCTTGTAGCAGAAGGTTGCGGAATTAACAATAAAAACATGTTTAAAACCTTGTTTTAATAATGATTGTTAAAGATTCAAACGAGATTCGTGGTCCATATTCATAATAAAACATTGTATGGAAATAAAAGAGAGACAAGTTTTTAATAAAACATGTATAATAATGTTTTATTGCCGTATATAGAAGCTCCTTTAGTTATATGATGATGTTTAAGTATAGCAGCCTGCTTATATGACTAAAGCCGCTTCTGTAAATGTGCTTTACGTATGAACCTTAACATAAGATTGCCATACCTAGCCTAACCTAACATAAGGCTTTGCTTGTGGCCGCAGGACGTGGTGTTCCGTCGCTTCCGCGGACAAATACCACAGGACAGCGTAAAGTTTAGCTAGTGCAAAGTGAAGTGCTACTAACATAGTCTAAGCCTTATTTATTAGCACAAGTGTTGTTTAAATTAGAAATTATGTTTAGGTTAAGGTTAAGGTATTTTTTATGGGCCTGTGTCGCCTGAAATAAATAGTATTATATTATTTTTCGTTTATTCATTTAGGGCTGAATTCACCAATGACACTGAACGCGATCAGCATTAAAACGCGTTCAAGAGCTGTCAGTGTCAAAATTGTTATGGAATATTGTACACTGACAGCTCTTGAACACGTTTAGATGTGCTGAACGCGTTCAATTTCATTGGTGAAATCCGCATTTAGTTTTTTTATAAAAATATTTCTTGTAATAAAAAGATTAGATATTATTATTATTATTATAGGTATATGAATCTAATAAAATAAACTGTACAACAAACACAATTTTGTAAGACAAACTGCAGCCTATCTCCATGTCTTTACAGCTTTTATCTTTGCGATAAAACTTCCGTAATATTTTCAGCTACCATGTGAGTCTGTTATTTATATGCTGCGATTTCCGTCTGTGTGAATGATTGACCGGATTATCTCAGAAGCAGTTGAGCCGATAGTTGATTGTCTTATAAATATCAAGGTTGGCATTTTATACAATTTGTAATATTTATGAAAATATCAGGTTACTATCCCATTTACGTCGTTAACGTAAACTAAATCACTAGGGATTGATAGTAAAAAATAGCACGTTTGTTGATTTGTTGACTACTAGCTTAAATCCGCGGCTTCGCCCGCAGGGAATTCGGAAAAAATCCCACGAGGACGTATTACCAGGATAAAGAGTATTCTTTTATTTGATCTATCCGTGTACCAAAATCCGTTCAGCTTTTAAGACGTGAAAGCTGACAGACAGACATTTATAATATTATGTATAAAAAATATGGAATACTACATATATTGCTTTTCTTGTAGAGTAGGTAGGTATTTAAAAATTCATAAAAAAAAATATAACGGTGATTGTAAAACGTAAAACTTCTTTATTAAAGTTTTACTATGACCATTCAAATTTAGATAGCTATGCTATTATTATGAGTTGTAATATTTCGGTCGATTTATGAAAGCATTATAAACTAACGTTAGCAAAACCGAAGTTTTAATATCTTGTCATAAAGCTTACTATTCAATGGACTTTTAAATCACAGTTTAATGCTTGAATCGCATGATCCCTGTGTTTTTGCCTAATATTATTTTAAGTCTCGTATGTGGTCATTAAAAGTGATTTAGCTCAAGTTCTATTTACAAAGTAAATGTTAATTGGCCTGGACCCTGATAGGTAATAACGATTTGTCACACCAACAAAACTTTTTAGAACACTATGAAATTTTTGAAGGCTGGTTGGTACTGTAACATCGGAGGGACTTCACTCAATATATTTGTATGTTCGTGCGTGTGAGGGGGAGTATAACACAACAATGATGTAATACACGGGGCTTAATGAGCTCTCATATTGTGTACTGCATAATGATTTCCTTTATAAGAACGCGCACACTATTCGGTAAGTAGTTCGACCATTTCTCTATCAAACAAAAACTACATTCTTTTTTTATTTAAAATACAATTTGTCAGAATGTTCGAATGCTATTTTCTTAACAGTCTGTACAGCATAAGGTTGCTTATCGCATAAAACTTTATAGTACCTATATTGATGTTCTCACCAAAATAGACCAATAAAAATGGAGATGGCTGGCCACATGTTATGAGGCACTCAAGACAAGTGGAGTGGAGATAGAATGGTACCCCAGAGATGGCAAAAAGAACAGGGGAAGGCAATACAAAGTATGGGAAGACGAATTAAAGCTCACAGCGGGTCCAAATTAGAGAAGAGTTGCGAGAGACAGGAATCAGTGGAAGTTGTTAGAGGAGGCTTTTGCCAAGAGGCACACTGATCTAAGAGATATTCTGTAAACTACAACTGAAAATACTATAGCGAAAAATGTCCAGTACCTAACAGAGGGCGTTCCCGTTAACCGGCAATAGCGTCCATACATGCAAAAAAAATTAACCACGAAAAAAACGGTATAGAATGTATGCAAATGCATATTTCAACTAAGTACCCAAATGATTCGCTCATTAGGGTACTTGGTGTTTGTGCAACTGTACCCTTACAATAGGCGATAAACACAGACAGACGAAAGATTTATTTTTGCTTTCTTTGAATTTCCTGTTTTCATAGGAAATAGTTTAAAGTCGCAAACAGAAATAGGAATTTTCTTCCAGAAAGGTAGAATCTTAGAAAGGAAAACTCTTGCTCTCGGCACGTTCCTGGAAGAATTTGTTGGAAGACACGCTTTATTTATGTAACTATTTATACTTTCTTGAGGACAATCTTTTTCTATCCGATATGAAAATACTAAGAAAAAAAAACATTGCTCAGTATGTTGTCATTACTCGTGGCGCTTCGTGATACTTTTTTTTAAATATTTTCTTGGCGTATTGCCAGAGTCTGTCATCTGGCGTCTGTTACGTTTAACTGATAGGATGATACGCAAATTAGCAAGCGCAGGCGCAGAACCGGAACACAGATTTATGAGTAGAGACGCAACAATGATCTTTTGTTGAAAATTATAGAATAATAAAACTGGTTCGGAAAGAATACTTGTCGGACCATCTGTGTTATTGTAAAAGGATAGAATCATGAAGACAAAACTATCTCTTAATATACATACGTTATTTTGTTTTCATCTGTAACAAATCACAATTTGGCAGATTTAACTCGGTATATAACAAAGTTTTACGTGAAACAGTTCTTTCACAATACAAAAAATAAGAAGGCAGCGTATCCAAACATTATTGTATCGTGTCTTGGCACGAAATGAAAGACAATTTCTTGAAATTATTTTTAGTTGATTACGACGTTTTGTCCCAGTCTGCGGTGTTATGTATGTTTTTATGTATACGTTGAGTTGGTGATGTAATGCAACAGACACAACTACCGTGTTTCTGTAACCAGTGTCACTTGACACACGGAAAAATAAGAAACTAACTTCTAAAGTACTAAATTACACATATTATTGACATTTTCCTTTGAAAGTAGCACCTCCATAATGTGTCAAAGTATATTGGGCACCTTGAATTAACAGTTTAGACACCGTATAGTGCTGACCCTCTTGCCATAAACACAGCTGGTCCGTTCATATATTATCTACAAAAAACTATTTTTGATTATGCTTCATCGGTGTGGCGATAGAAACCGCTGCTCCCGAGAATTGAGGTCATGACTTTGATTCCAAAATAGGGTATAGTGGGTTTGTTTCATAGCTCGTTCCTAGTAACAGCTATTACTTCGGGCTGGAATAGAACGTGCTAATTGGCTCAACCTTATTCCTGTAAGGCTAAATATCTTTAACGGAAAATGTGGGCGTGCAACATTATCCTACCTTATAGAACAGGCACTTATTAAACTATTATCATTATCTATCTATACGAAAGGAAGTCGCTGAAAGTCTAAGTCCAATGAAAGTCGCTGTTCGTGTCTGTCTGTGTGACCGCGTTGTTCTTCAAATCGATGCATGGGATTTTGATGCGATTTTCACCATCATTTAGAGAATTTATTCCGAAAAGTTTGTGTGTATAATCTATAAAAATTAAACTTGCCCATAATAAATAAATTTGCATATTTTCTCAAGCCGTAAAAACTGCGCGAAACAGAGGTGGGTCCCTAGTTTATTTAAATATAATTGAGATAAGTTGCAAGACCATCTTATTCTAATCAAAGGTCGATTACCAGTTCTGTCTGTCGTTATTGAATGAAACTACCTCTGCCACTGACACTGCGAATAGTAACCGAAGCGGAGTTTCAACCACAGATTTAAGAGGTCCTATAGAAGCATAGACATCCGATCTCAGCGACGACGACCTTTAATCTGTCAGGCTTTGTTCAAACGCAACAAACATTACTTGCGCTAGGAATTTAACGGAGCTCAAGATTCAAATAATCACAGTTGCTCCGCCAGTTAGTTTGGTGGACTCTAAAATAAGGACGGTTGAAACTAGAATATACTCTAGATTCAAGATGCAAAATTGCATCTCTCAATTGCAAATGTGTTTCAGGTATTTTTTTAATAACTAGGTAACGTAAGTATTATAAAAATTGTAAATCTTTATAATAAAAATAAATATATTTCGGATTAAAAAGACTTTTTGAAGAAAGAGTTTGCGTTGCCAAAAATATAACAAGTAGGTAAGTGAAATGAGGCGTTACTGGACAAAGAAACCAGGTCAGCAGCCAGCATAATGTAAAGTTAATTGAAATAACTTTATGGTATTTCTTGTTACACTAGAGGCAATATTAACATGCTCTACTTAAATTTTTCTCCAGTTAGATCCACGTAGGTATTTCTGCTAATCGCATACCATTCGCATTTTCCGCAGATTATCTCTGTACCTAAACATAGGCTTAATTCGGCACATATTAGTATTTCTTTCAACGATAAAAATGTATTTCACTTCGTTTTTTTTTGTTTTATTCTCCGCATACGATGTTTATTTTTATATCTTCATTTGTATTCAAATAGTTCGCGTGAAGGTCATGTATACGTGTGAATTAAACTTTTATTATTGGAGTAATTCAGACACGTAATAAAACATCCACAATATGATTAGAGCTTAATGCAAAAAGCATGCACTATTATTCAAGTAGGTACCTAAAAGATAGGTTAGGCCTAACTACTATTAATATTTATATCTTACAGTAAGACTAAAGATTTTTTTTTTTTTTAATAATAAAAAGTTTATTTTGGAACAATAACACAAGACACAAGGGTACAATAAATAAAACGATGATAGCTGCAAAAGTATAAACTGTAGCGCAGCCAACAACGCCCAGATAGTTTTTCTAAAGTAGGTACTTAGAATAGGTCGCAAAAATACCTAGTCTAGTTATTTTTTCTTACTTACTTAATGCTATTTTAATTCTTGGCATCGGCTACAATCTCACGCATTTCATTATTACCGACTTCAATACAATTGTTTTGAATGAATATTATTCTATTTAATTAGCTGTCACAAGGTCACTAATTATGTTCGTCATACTAACTGGTTTTTCTGGACACATGTCAATCTTACTGTTTACAAATCGTGTATAAGTATTAATTATGTGGATTAATAATTAGTTTGAACTGCATCCTGATTTATTATAAAAAAATTGTTTATCTGTGGCGGTGACGGCGTAGGCAAGGTTTGCTGTAGACAATAAGTTGATAGACACAATAGTTGTGTGGTTGTGTCCATGCAATAGTGATGTGCGATATAGGAGGTTGTTTACTGGGATGGTTGCCGCGGTTCCAAGCGCGGCTGATCGCAGTGGGCGCCCAATCATCAGTGCGACTCTCGTGCCCGCAGCTGCCACACGCACCGCGCGGTCACATTTTCAGTGTTTCACATTTTCCGACGCGAAGCAAACGGTAACGCGCGTCTAATATTTGTGAATGAACCAACAACCATGAAATCGTGTATTATCGAGTACAACACTCGGTAAGTCGTTTTAGTAATACTTTAACAGATTTATTGTAAACAACTTGTTGAATACTTACGTGTACTTTACTATTTGTTTGAACTTTTTCGATGATTTTATTCTTGTAAGTAAATTTTTAACTGATAATTGATATGTTAAACATGAAAACGAAATTATCAGGAACTCTAATTAAGTAATTATGTTAGACATGTAATTAAGTTTCTTAGAACTTGGTGATGGACCCATGCCATTATGGGCACTCTACTTTATAGCCCTATAATTACTAAAGTCGTAAATGGCTCATTATTGTGTTCTCACAATTATGTATCCCAACCAATAATAGACACAATAGATTAAGTGGCCCTCTACGTTTTGTTGAATACGTTTGTGAATGCGTGTCTAGAAACAATTACGATCATTAATAAAGCAACTTAGGTAATTAATCGTTTAGGGACTTAATAGAATCAGTTATACCAATTAATGAAGTAAAAAAACGTTTTTAGGTACATTCAGAATTCAAGTTTTACATTAACATAATAATAAGTAATTCGTATTTCTTTTCCACGAAACTCGAGTCTACCTAGACGTGGAAAAGATCACGTAGATTTTCCCAATTTTTCCTCTAATTAGGTGAAAGGCATCTTTTCTACGGCACAATATCTACTGATCTGATATTAGATTAGATTTGGTAAGAACAGCCAATGAAGGCAGGCATCATGAAATATATCATGTAGGTATCACATTTATTTACACCTACAGACATGGTCTGGTGTTTGTTATATTGACGTTTGTTATATTGTTTTGGGAATATATCATTGGTAACTTTCCGGAGTCGTAGGTTACCTTATACTATTTAAATAGTAATTTAGCTTTATGTTTGTAGTTACAATAATTTATTACAAACAAAAAACAACGTTTTACACGCAGGAATACACAATTCTCTTCTTCTTCTCTACGCGAAAATGTATTTGTTTTTATTAAAACGCTGCTCTGTACTGGGATCGTTGTCTTTTGGTTTGTGAAAATACATACAGCTGAGGGAATTAAAACAATCATTGGTTTGCTATGTACTTTTAACTGTAAATAAATAAATATCCTCCATGATTTAAGCGTAAATATATTTCAGTTATAGTCAAAATGCTTTTAATTAGGCGAAGTACTAATTAGAGCACAGCCTTAGTGTCATAAACGCACTTAGCGTTGAAAGCATGAGGTGCTTGGCCCTTAAAAAGGTGCGATGACAATAACCTACGACTCTGGAAAGTTACCAATGATATATTCCCAAAACACAGTGGAAACATGGTACACCTTTGCCAGAAAACATAATTTGTTATGCCTGTATATGTATAATTAATGTTATCTTATCATTCGTTTATATCAAGCCAAAATGCCGCGTTTTATTACTAATTTAATAGACTAAGATATAGGTCAATACAGTACAGTACCTATATACTCTATAATAAAAATAAATTTCATCAAGCAAGTTTACAACACCGTTGGGAAATCATAACCCGTCGACTTCTGTCAATACCTACTTATTGGATAAAACATAAGGGTTATTAATATCGATTTATTATAATATGTATTAGGTACTAACTTCCGCCAGTGGCTTCGCCCGCGGATATAGCAATATAGCATTCTACTGCTGAAATATTTTTTTAAATCGGTCCAGAAGTTTTTGAGTTTATTAATTACAAACAAACAACAAAACATACAAAAAATCAAATCTTTTCTCTTTATAAAATTAGTTTTGATTTCATATTCGTTGCTCTGCTACGTAATATTGAGTTTGAGGGTAGTAATCAAATGCTGTCGAATATTCGCGGGGTCTGTCGAACTAATTAACTTTGTTAGTTTAGGTCTTGCGGTTGAGTTATTGCAGTTTTAATTAGTGAGAGAGTTCATATTATATGTATAATCATAGGTTTAACTTTTAACTACGATCAGGTTCCTGGTTGAAATGTTAATTTGAGCAGGTACCTGATTGCCCGAAAAGTTTGCGAGGTTGCGGTTTTCGAACCTGGCAATACCAGTGCGAAAATTCATTACAAATCGCTATATCTGACGATCAGGAAACCAGGGTTTCTAATGTTTTGAAATCCACAATAGATACTGAGCAACTGACAAAATAAAGTAATGTTATAACTAAACAAAAGTGATGATTTGTGCTTGTTCCTTCTCTGAATGAGATGAGGCTTTTGCTGTGCTGTAGGACAGTAACAAAATTCAAATTCAAATTCAAAAATCATTTATCGATCTATAAAAAAGATCATATTACGACCTATTACATTTGAATAAAATAAAATATAATTCCAATCATAATAAATATATATAAAAATAATTAATTAGATAATATAAATAACATTAAAATTATAAAATTCAATTCAATTAAAATCTTAACAATAAATAAAAAAATAAAAAATTTAAATGTTTAAAAATACGCCTGCCTCTGAGTCATTTGTTTGTTTGTCATTACATTAATCATAAAACAATGGTTAATGTACAGACAATCAAACCTGCCCGCAAATACGTAACAGGCGACGGTTTAGTTTTAGTGACGTACTATTATAGTTATTATTACAGCCGGCCTAATCTGTACAAATCTTAACGATGAAAACTCAGGTGAAATGAGGTTCGGGAGATTCATTGAGAAGGAAACGCCCGGGTGTCACCATTGTGTGGATCGCCCGGAGGACACGGTGTACTCGTGGAAGCGATCGGCGGCGGAGACCTCTCGCATCTGGCCCTGGTCCGGGCCATGGTACGGAGCGACAGAGCATGGCAAGCCGCCATCTCCTTTTGCGAAGCAGTAATGCTCGCAAAGGAGGAGGCGGAGCGCGTGAGGAAGAGGCAAATTGCGCGCCCTCACGCCCCTCGCCACCGCAGGAGACGCCTGGGCGTCGGTAATCGGCTACCGAAAGGTAGGTAGGCGCGGGCTTGCGGACGGAGACAATGGGTAGCTCGCCGTCAGATAAGGACCAGGCCCGGGTGGACGGTGCGTTGTGTTCCACGCGCGCCCTAAAGAGATGTCAGCACAACTGAAGGGGTTCGCTAGGGCCGATGCCTGCCGGGGTTGCGGGAAAGTCTTAAGAGGAGACCGTGGCCCCAGGCAACTAACAGGCAACTGAAGGAACACGGGTGGGTTTTAGTCAGTAAGAGTCCGACACGCCCTACCGTTCCGCTAAGAGCGGGAGAAGTTATTTGATGATTTCCCACACATAAAAAAAAAACAAGGCAGTCTGGGACTGCCGATTGAAGTGAAAACTAAGTAATGCCATCTAATGAAAATGTCAGGAATTTATGTGGCTTGCTGTCAGTATAAGAACGAAAGCTGTAGCCCCATTAAAAAAAATCCAAAAAAATAAAACAGTGCGCTGTCAACAAAAACTTGAACGTCTTACGAATTTTCGATCAGGGCACGTGTCTTGACGCGAGTTTAACATTTTTAACCCATCTCAAAAAAATTACACAACGCCGCTAAAGAGTTTTCACTTAAAAACAAAAAGGTGAAGTGAGGTTGAAGTGAGCTGTCATTCCAACTGATGCGACGGATTGACACTATTGACAGCTCACTTTACCTGTGTAGTAAGTTTTCAAGGTGAGATTAGTACAGAATAGAATGCTATTCTGTATGTAAAGTACATGTAAAACAGGTAAACTAACTATACAGTGGTACAGTACCTCTTTTAGGTTGCCTGTCCACTGAAGCGGAGAGGAGAGGAGAGGAGCGGAGTTGTGCCAATATTAACCAAGAGAATCTAAACTCCGCTCCAGAGGTGCAATTCTATTGGTTAATATTGACACATCTCTGCTCCTCTCCTCTCCTCTCCGCTCCAGTGGACAGAAAGCCTAAGACGTACCTACTTTGCTTTAACGATGAAACAGGAGAAAGTAATAATATTAATAGATTTTATTTTAACTGGCGACTGATTAGTTCGCACTTTTTACATACTTGACATAATATGGTGATATACTTTTCAATGTTCGTAGAACACAATCAAGAAACGTGTTTTTTTTAAATACTCGTACTTTATTTCGTTAAACTTGTTTAAAATGGTTAATATTCCATAATAATTATTTATTCAATATTTTAAATAATTAGAACTTGACACAGTATTAATTCGTGTAATCATTCTTCCGCATTCGTTCCGTAGCCAGAGATGACGGTCACTTTGTGCCCACGACTAACCTTCGAATAATAAAGTATTGGTTATTTTGTTCTAATGCGTTTAGTGGCCTTTTATTATCGCCAAATAAACATAAACACAATAATAATAACCTTATAATTCTCATTTTCAAACAGCTATATCACATTCGTTTTCTTTTACTTCCTCAGTCATGACTCAAAAATATATGAATCGGTGTTTATAAACAAAACATGTTTTATTACTTTCCTTGTTTAAATATCCAAATGTGTATCATGTTGTAAATTTATCTCAGATGTTAGCTGCAAACTCACGTTTTTATGAACGAAAATGTAATGATTTATACATTTTGGCTTTTACATTTAACGTTGTTAACAGACAGGGCTTCATTATAGCTGACTGAACATTAAAAAGAAACTCTCTGTAATGGCTACAAGTATAATGGCAATGTACTATGCTGTATAATTATTTTCTATTTGGTATTTAGGGAGAATTTTTGAGATGGGTCTGTAAAGCGAAAACAACTTGAGCTACAATGTAATGTGGTCAAAGTTATCATGAACTCAATTACGGAATCTATTTCTATTTCTGTTATTCACTAAAAGCACTTAGATTTGCCTCCGCCAAAACCATCGACTCTTGTTATAGAACAATACCAGTGGTTTAAAAAATATTGGTAATTCAATCCTTGTAGGTATTCTATGAAATGGATCACATGATTCCTTTGACTACGTTTTTCTACAGGTATATAGCTCTACTTTCGTTTTTTACGAAAATTCTCGATCAATTTCATCCGAAAAATTCACCCTGTATGTCCACAATATGAGTTTTGTTTTTGTTGCAAACTGTCGTGTTTTTCTATGAAACATTCCGTGGTACGCCCCGGGGCCAAATTGCGTGCAGTACATATATGTTTTCTCTATAGGTAGCGTGTAATATAAAACAGACGTTTGTTTTTGTCTACGGGAAAGGCCACCAATTTTTCTAGTCATAACGAAAAGGTAAGGTAGGACTGTGGTTATATAAAAATAACGTATACCGATATGGAGTTTTAGCTTCTTTTTCTTATCTCGTTTCCGTAAGAAATACACCAAACATAATGATGACGGCGATTACTGGGATCACCGAAAAAGAAGAAAAGGATAAGTGTGACACTGGCTGGTGATCGATGGTTGCGTGTCGGCGCACTTCTGATGACAAAGGTGATGTCAAAGGAGCCGCGGTCGTACCATATTCCGGCACAATCCTGATGATATTGAAGCTGCTGAACCTCTAAAACGATGACCACTTCTGATAAAGGCTATCCTGCACCGTTAATTATGAAATTATGAAATCCCATGTTTAAAATATTAGCCAGTCAGCAAGTTAGTAACGGGGTAAACTATCCGATATGGGCCAAACGTATATTTAAGTATTCGCCACTACTGGATGCTATTGTAACCAAAGAGACGTGCAATAAAACGATGTTTAACATAGCTTCCTCTAGATTTTAAATTAGCATATAAGATGTGGATGCACGTATGTAGGTCGATCGGTATTTTATATGAATCACAATAGCAGCCCCGGGCGCCAACTTCAGGGGGCGACAAATTCAAGCGTAGCAGCGCAGCAAGCATGGCGTACTGTGAGATAGCTTGAGTCACACATTTTATCACAATTTGGGCGATAAAACACTTTTGTCACAAATGCTAGCACGGCGGCGTGAGATAATCTCTTGACTTGTGACATAACTTCTTGACGTTTATTTGGGATTCTATGTCTTATTTGCTAATAAGGGCGCACCAATTTTGTCACAAATGCCACATAATGACATTCGTCCGTACGTCAAAAGTGAATTAGTTCACAACAAAATTAAAAAGTTTTAAAACTGTATGAACCTGCACTATAAAAACGTATTATTTTATTTGGTCGCATATTCACTGATCATGGATATTTTTTTTTTTTTAATTTACTGTGTCACACTATGAAGTTAGCAACAAGAAAGGCATGTCGCGCCTCAGATTTTATCACATGGTTGAACCGTGCTAGCATTTAAGACAAATTGTAAGACATGATAAAATTTATCATGTCTTGTCAGAAACGTCTTGGGTGTTAGCCCCGCAGGCAAGCGCACCACCTAGCACACCGCAACTTTGAAATAAATGAGACGCGCAGCACATTTTTTTTTTCTTTCTTTCTTTTTTACAACAGTTTTGGCGCCCCTGTTGGAGTGGCGCATTAACGATAACTAAAAAAAAAAACAGGAAAGTTTTAATTTCGGGGATTACCTTAGCCCCAATAATATTGGCGGGGGGCAGTTTTTGCCCCGCCACAAAAAAAATCTAGATCCGGGGCTGCACAATGGCCTTCTTCGGGATGTCGTAATGTGCCATATTATTGGAAGTGAAAAAGTGAAAAACACGCTAAGGGCTAACCCTTAGCGTGTTTTTCACTTTTGTCTCAATCACGTTAAATCCTCTACGGTATTCCGGGACCAAAGTTGTTTAAACTAAAGATACCGAATAAAATATTATCATTCGGCGCTATTTCCTTCCGTATCACATCACTGCCAACTGTACTATATGTAAGTAATCGTTCGTTGAACCTGAATAAATGTGCAAAGGGTCGCAACCCTAGTGATCAAATTAAAGTTGCCTACATCCGGAAGGTGTCGGTTTTCCAAATATTATTAAGCATGGGGAAATCTCCTGTCCTCTTCCTCTCCGTTCCATAATATAATTATTACTCAAATAATATAATTATTTATTTAGGTAATCTTTCCTAAAGTAGTTAAAGCACTAGAGTAAATTATTTATTCTAAAATAATATTATAATACGATTAGGTACCTAAAAATAAAATTTTTATAAGTTTTTTTATTTTATTTAATGAGATTGGTGATATCGCTAACCACGTTGCCTCTCTTATCAACTGTAATTGTGTTTCTCGTTTCCCGTTCCAACTAGAAATAACATTCACAATTTTTTTTTTACTGAAATATATTAATACAATCTTTATCATCATGATTCTCTTGCCCTTATCCCAATTTATTTGGGGCAGCGCAATATATATATTTTTTTTCCATCTCGGTACTACCCCACTTTCTAGCCATATCGTCTTTCGCACAGTCCATCCATCGTTCCTTTGGTGTTCCCATACTCTTAGAGCCATCTTTATATATTCCTACAAATACACGATAATACAGATAATAATATTATTTATAGAAATAGAAAGTATGCAAGTTTCCTATTTATTACGTAAAAGTTACGAGAGACAAGAAAAGTCAAGCTTACGTGATACTTAACGTCGCGAAAATAGATATTTATTTATCCATTATCTTTTGACTTCTTCTTTTCAGCGCTTGTTTAAGTATTTAATTTTATTAGTGCAATGAACACAAAACCGAAAATTTAAAGCTCCCGTAGACGGGTCAATCGCGACTGTTACTTGTGCTATTCTAAACCAATGGACTCAATTCTGCCACTGTTGTAGCAAGTAACTGCCACCAAATACATTTATTAATTTATAAAAAAAACACATACAACTATCATCACACGTTTACCTAACACAATAGTGTAGTTATAGTTATAATAGCTTACAAACATTATTGTGTGTGGTGAGTCTCTGCAAAATGAATGAAGTGTTGGAAGGCCATTTGTGGTCATCTGCGACCGCAAAGTTCAAAATTTTCCATCACAGAAACTTTTAGTATCAGTTTTCCATCACACAAAGCTTTAGTATCAGTTTAGGAACGGCCAACAATTCATTAAGTTTACATAGCAAATATCCTCAAAGTGTTATGTCGGCAACATTAAGTGGGTACTTGTTTGGATACAGGAGCAGAACAAATATTGTATTGCTCACACTTAAGAAAACTTAGGGACCTTAAGGGCTTCGTAGTTTCCGCTGAAATTCAACAATGTTGCCGTAATAATAACTAAGTAAGCAAATGTTTTATTTAATAGCAACTTTAGGGACTTTAATAACACTTTATCATGGTGACACAGAAACTCACTTACGGTCACCATCAGTACGAAAAAAGGTGAAATTAATATTACAATAAGAGGGTCGAGAAAAGTCGGATGTCAAAATCCGACCATCTTGGTCGTAATTTTAACTTCGAGAGGAAGTCCTACCAAACCGAGGATACCAAGAGAAAGTAACTTACAAAGAAATAATACTTTAGCGATATTCCATTGAAGCCTTCGATAATGTCTCAGATTTGTGACATTTTATCTTTTCGAAGCTCAGTTGACAGATGCGATATCTATTGTAATACTTGAGTATTCTATTATGTTTCAGAGCGACCCTTTAGCACCTTATTATTCTCAACTGAAATATTTATTTAACTAAATGAGTCCTAATTACCTAAGAGTTAAAAAACAATTCAACTCTGTATGTGTTTATTTCGTGAATTTTCAGTTGAACCACGCTCATGTTTAAAATTATTGAGTAATGTTTCAATTAAAGTTGAAAAAGATTAATGGTTCTCATCGTTGTGGGTATTATTAAATAACTAAATGTAGGTAGGTACCTATGTAAATATTTTCAAGCAGATTTCAGTTTCCAAATTGTAATATGAAACGTTCATTATATAGTACTAGCTGCGCCCCGCGGTTACACCCGCATAATTCTATATCCCATGGGAATATCGAGATAAAAAGTATTCTTTGTCGTAACCTAGGTCATAGTCTACCCATGTGCCAAATTTCATCCAAATCCGTTCAGCCGTATTAGCGTGAAAGCGTAACAGCGTAACGTTTTAGCAAAGGATATTTCAGCCATACAACAGCAGTAGTATACAATTTACCTCCTGTAGAACCCCTCCTGTGTATATTCCCCCCTCCCCCCCTCCTGTGTATATTTTCGAGTCAAAAATAACCTAATCTTTCAGAAGCTGCATGCCGGAGCAAATATTATTGTGAAGAAAAACTGCAAAGGCTCACTACATTCCATAACTCATTGCTAACTATAACAGAGTATTCAGATTTATGATGTGCGTTGGTGTCTACAAACAATTATTTTCAACTGTTTTTTATCCTCCAAGGCCGCTAGAAAATTTTTTAAGAGAATGTGTGCAGAGTTGCAGACCGAGGAGCATTAAACATACACACATTATTATACTTAGATATTATAACTACTGACTTTCAAGCCACACTACAAACATTGGATTATAAATATTGATAACAAGTGACGCACGAAAATGCAAACACAATAAGACAAAACGGTTTGAAATGTAAATAAATACATGTGAATATCATCAATGGATAAAAGATGTTGTACCTTTGTGTCGTTGTTTGTTCCAAGAAAATGCATTTGGGCATAAACTTATTATTCAGGCTAAGTGTGCTTAGCTGGCAGATCTTGTGTCTCGCGGCTAACGAGGGGATATTGTTAGGGTACCTTCTACGTCCCTGGTGCTTGTTATCCCCGTCATACCTCGGTACCGTAAATACAATATATGTATAACCGAACCGTAATATAATGTATAAGTGTATAAAATAATAATTATGGTACCGTATAGGTACAGGGTGGATTTTGAGATGGGGCAGTAAGGGCAGCTACCTTAACACTATCGTACCAACTTGGTTTGAGGTTTGAGTACCTACTAGAAAATTCGAAAAGCTGAAAAAACATTTTCCAAATATCGTTGAAAAAATAATTAAAATAAATTTGGATTTTTTCCAATAAAAACTCTATCGGACCAACTGAGGTTTGAGCCTCAGTTGGTCCAGATAAAGTGTTTTGTTTAATAAACATGATCTATTGACATCAAAAAAAGTTTTTGTGAAAACTGCCGACTTTCTGGCTGCACTTGTGAATGCCGATCAAACTTAAAAAATTAAGGACAGTCTCCTAAGACCGTTTTCCTGTAGCTACAACGGTTAAAGTAGCTGTCTTTACTGTCCTAGATCTCAAAATTCCACCCTGTATATTAGAGTACCATATTTTCTTCGTTTGACCACAATTAGCATCCGACACTATGAGTCTACTTACTTACTATCTATTCTGTAGGATCGGTAACAAAGGTAGTTAAAACTTTACAATATTTAATTAAATATTATTCAACTGTATTTAATTTTATGTTCCTAATGATGACATTATTAGAAGTACAGAATATGCAGTACAAACGGTATATACTGATATATATTATGTGCTTTTGCATACATAATAATATAACAGCGCAGGATAGCCTTTAGAAGAAGTGGTTATCGTATAAGCGGTTCTGCAGGGTTCATCATCATCAGGGTTGTACCGGAATAAAGCAGTTCGTCGTGGAAGTGTCGTACCAGTGGTACGACAGCGGCTCCCCTGACATCTACGCAAAAATACATGCGACGCTCTGCTTGAGTGACTGTCATCAACCTGCAGTGTCCCAGTTTTCCGATCTTTTCGGTGGTCACACTTTTCCGACCTTTTCGGTGTAAGTAGTAACTTCGTAACAAAACGTGGCGGTGCCTCTTGTTGCGGCGTCAAAAATATCATTATTAGTTCCTGGAGATGCGACGTCTCTCTTGTCTGATCTGAATTTTGCAAAGGGATGCTCCTTATTGAGTTTGCGATGGAATTTGTGGTAGCATTGCAATTTCTGTAGAATATAATCAACACGGATACGAGTTCCTTGTTTATTAAATTCATGCTTTATTGCTGAAATCATTCGTTTGGTTGGCAACATTATTTGTCTTGTGGGGTAGAAGTTTTGAAAGTCTGGTGGTAACTTAAATTTCCGGGATGCCATTATTATGTATGACTTTATTTTAATCGTAATCCTAATTATAAATTAAAGTTATTAAAGAAAAAAAAAACCAAAAATACCTATATACCTATTTTTATTTTTTTTCTTTATTTCTTTACTTTCAATAAGTCACCCCAAATAATAAGTATATTCCAAAAAATAGGTAGCACTCCAACCTATATGCATTGTTACCAAAATCATGCTTGCAAAATAGATGGCCTGATCCCGCTGTTCCAGAAAGCAAATTGACCGTAATTTTGAGCCGAGGTCAAGGATGGGGCTTAGCGACCATTTTGCGAATTTGTAATACCATCAGATTTTAATAAAAGTTTTATCAACCCGTCGGCGATAAATTGTATAACAATTAATATCACACTGTGAATTTTATTAAAAAACCAACGACAAAATACAACGAATCGATTACAAAGAAAATCTGATAATAGAATACCATTATTTTTTCATCATTATTTTATAATGAAAATTGAACTGGGATTGCGTTGTTCAATAACAAGTACTTGAAGTTATCTATACTAATATAATCCACTTATCCGAGTATCTCCCTAACACGGCACCGCCCGCGCGCCCGTTTAATACTTTGGCTAATAAAATGGCGTCGAATGTCACAAAATGTCCATAAATTAATAGCTATAACCGTCTATTTGTTCTGTAAGCGACACCTATTGAAGCTAATGGCTTGAATAACAAACAGAGCACGAGCTATGTTCATCCATTAATGATTTATTGTTTAAACTAGACGCTACTGCAAATTGTTCTCTGGTAACGACGACGGCGATGCTTGTCATGGATGAAGCTAACCATACAAAATGCAGCTGCGGTGATGAAGTTCATTTGCAGTTTGTCCGTGGTTTTGGCAACTGCAGGCGAAAATCTGAGAGCAGTTGTAGCCAAAATTAGAGCGAGAATCTTGGAGCCATGCGGGTTTTAAGTAAATTGCAGCACTCTCAATTAGGTGTATTTCGAGAAGAGCAAAGTTTTTATTTGAAAAAAGGATTGTTCAAACTGAACCAATACTTTATAAAAAAATACGAACTGTGGAAATGGAAACACTGCAGTAGACTATGTATTATGCAGTTATACATTACGAAGGTGCTTTACCGTAATAATGTAAATTTCGCGTATAAAGACCGCCCGCGCCGCGCGCCGGTCGAAAGTAGTCGGAGCCACATTAACACGGTTCTGCGCTGTAACATTCCGCGACTTGTGCTTACACGGCGGAGTTTCACCCAACTTTATAATGCGGCGACACTTTTCAGCTTCCGACGATTCTAGAACAATTTTATGTGGAAAGTACAACCGTTTTTAAATCGATACTGTTGATCAAACTTAGTAGACCGGATTATATTACTTCTTGTTAGTTTTTAGCTGTTTAGAAGGTCGACAATTTTCTTTTTCCCGAATGCTGTAGCTTGAAAATTTGAAACCTAATTGACACTTTCTGTTATAATATTTTATTATATACCAGCCAACTATACTGTCCATACTACCAATACCTATTTTTATGGGGAGACGGAATGAGAATAAACTATTTACTAATACATAACATCACGCCTGTAATCCCCGCTAGCTAGGCAGAGGTGTGCCACACCTCAGTCAGTGTACACACACATTTTGCCACAAAGGTAAACAAAATAAAATCTGTCAAGTGCGAGTCGGACTCGCACACGAAGGGTTCCATACCATGTCGTTCAAGATTTAACACTATGAATTTTTGTAATACTTTCGTAAAGGTAACAACAGAGGCGCTATAAAAAAACAAAGATTTGTAAAGAAATTGTCTAATTTTAATGAAAAAATGTTGTTGTGTTAAAATATAGGTGTAGGAGTATATTTCATTTATTTAAGAGAAAAATATTAAGTTAACTTTATCCAGTAACATGCATTAACTAAAGTCAAAGTTATTTATTTGCTACTAACATAGTATTAGTAGGTATAAATAGGTATATATGGTAGGTAAGCAGGTAGATAATATGTAGGGTAGGTAGGGTAGGTTAGGTACCTACCTACCCTAGTAAGTAGGGTAGGGTAGGTAAGTAGGGTAGGTAATTAGGTAGAAATAGGTAATTAGGAAAGGTAGGTGCGCCGTAGATAAGTACTTAGTGCTAACCGTGCGAAGCCGGGCCGGGTAAAGCTAGTTACTTATAAATTAAAGGATTTCTCTTGCTAAATCAGACTACTTATATTGTACAAAATAGAATGTAAGTAGTATGCCAAATTTTAATTATAACTGTGCGTTTGCACTGGCGAAACATTCACAACAAAACATGTTGGAATCTCTATTTTCTGTCAATGTTTCATACAATGTTTGACAGCAACTAGAGATTTCAACATGTTTTGTCGTGATGTTTCGCCAGTGCAAACGCACGGGTCAATACAGGTATATATTTACGTTATTTTTGATAGTCATACAGAAATCTATTATTTCGTACTTATTATTTTTACACATCCCATCGGACTATGAGAGTGAGGGAAGAGAGAGTGCACTCGTGTCTGCGCACACACTTGTGCACTATAATATCTCCCGCGCCGAAGGCCAGTCTCCGTTGAGATTGGCCGCCGTGGCCGAATATTTTTACACCAATAATTTTTCTCAATATGAAATTGTATCCACATCGGTTTAAGGTAACTGAATAGTACACTGTATGTGCCAGCATTCATTTCAATGTTACTGAATATATTGTCTATTGGAGTGTAGTTTTAACATGAGGTACACACATCAACACCGTCTAGGGATACTTTGAAAAAAGTCGATAAAGTTCTTAAACTCAAAAAATACTGGCCGGTTTTAAAATGTTGTGAAGAAAGTTTATTTTGTAGACCTTTTTGGATGATCGAAATAGTATATGCTGCCATGATAGTAGGTACTTACTAATTCCATGTATTACTCTGACTATTAAATAGTTATCTGTGGAATTTATATCGCATAATATTAGCATGAAATACAAAAATATTTTTTTAAGTTGCAGAAAATCGCCCATATTATATAAAATACGTTATGAATCGGCGTTTTTAGTATTTGTTGATTATAAACAGTATATGTTACATGATACACACAAGTTTCAAATTCCTAATTTATTTAGTTGTTGAGATAGAGCTGGTACAAAAATGGTCTAAAACAGACAACTTCTACGGCCCCCTAATTCATCATTTTTGAAGAGAAAAACAAATAAAAATTATATTTATTCTTTACTCGATGAGCTCTAGAAAATGATACCCCACATGCCAGGGTCAGATTATTTTTTTTTCAAAATTTAATTTTATTGTATGGCAACCCCCCTTTAAATTTTAATTTTATTATTTGTTGCTCATGCGGCAATAGAAATGCTCAATCTGTGAAATTTTCAATTGCTTACCTATTACGGTACATGAGATAGAGCTCGCTGACAGACAGACGGACAGCGGAGGCTTATGAATAGGGTTCCGTTTGTCACCCTTCGGGTACGGAACCCTAAAAACCACGTGACAAGACAGCTGTCCAGTAACCGAGTAAACATAATACCTGTCACTTCAGTTGTCCTGCTACGTACTCTTCAATTTAGCAACGTTATAATTCGTTGACGTTTAGAGTTTGGGCTCTTTACAATAGACAGATTTTTATTAATTAAGAGATTATTATAAATCTAACTAAAAAATTATGCTCAACCCGTTACATCTACAAACAGTAGTTTATGAAAAAAATATAAAGTTTAACATACATTAATAAAAAAGGAAACTATTTAAAAATCTAAAACAATTTAGTTTGGTTTATCGTATTTTTAAACGAGAAAGTGTCATATATAAAAACCCTTTATACGGTTTGTTTACCTTTATTTAACTACCTAAACCTATGGAGTATAGTTATGTTTAACCATGAATTGTATAGTGTGATTTGTGGTAGTGGAAACCGATAATATATGTTAAACCATAATAATATTAAAGTAGTGTAGGTATTTTTGTACCAATGGGTGAGCTATATTTGATTGTTTCGTAATCTTTTACGAAATAATGGAACGAAGCTTGAACTTGACCGAAATCTTCACTCCAAGGATCTTCGTAATAAGAAATGAGTAGGGTCGTCTAAAAAATTGAATAAGTGACATCCGACGCGTTAAAGAATGCCTGAATAGACTATTCATCCGGAAGATCTGTCAAACCAATCTATTTCAAAGAATATTTTAGCGAGAGATCGATTAACTTTATTTTCTCTTCCTTTGCATGTTGGCACAGTCTCTTGACACGCTTCGTCGCGTAAGGAGATTATAAAATCATTTTTCATACATACTAGGTACATAAACTAGAGATGCCACGAATACCTACTCGCTTTTATTCGGTATTCTGTAGTAATCGATTTTTTTTGTTATTCATCTAATACCAAATAATAGTGTCTATTATTTGACATTCGGCGAATACTTGTTTATAGGTATGAGGAACGGGTGTAAAGTTCACTCATACTTATTAGAAAAGGGAGGATCCTCCGACCAAACGGGTGTCGTGTCTGGCGGGCAACTGCCCGATGATTGATGTCGGATAGATAGTACATATGTCGTGCGGTAAACTCGATTTGTGTGTGACCGCTACAGTTGATGCGCGATCATTGTTGGGCGGTTTTTGATGCGTAGTGTGGTGTAACCGCTACAGTTGTCTTAATAAAAATAAACTTTTAATGAACAGAAAAACTATAGACTTAAAAATGATTCATCTTTATAAACAAAACACACATAAGTTAGCCAAAAATCAGTCATGTTGAAGTTAATTAGTTAGATTTTTTTATTAATAATTTAATATTTAAAGTCTAAAAGGTGCAGATTGTGGTGCAGAAAAACTAGTTTTCTTCACGATTGTGATCAAGTCGGTTGCGCTTTTTTTCATAAATCAAACCTGACTCAGAAAATAAATAAACTATATCTGAGAACAAAAAAACTTATTTTTATAGTCATTTTTTTATGTCGAGACTATTCGCCATAGGGAATGGCGATTAATCGGTATTCGACCATTCACTGTTACAACTATTCACGGCATCTTTAATAAATCCGCCTTCTTCCCTTGGAGGTAGGCAGAAACTATAGAACGCCACTCCTTTTGCTTCGTTCACGTTCATATAATACCTATGGTCTAAACGCACGTCATCGGTTGCGAGTCTTGGTTGTTGGTTTTCCATAATTCGAAAATAATTTGCGTTTTACGCAAAAACAGAAAAACTAAAGGCGTTATGTAATTATTTACAAATTATATTTCGAAGTTTCTTTCCCAAAGTTTCTTTAACAAGTTTTCTTCGCAATTGCATCGATACGTTAATTGTTATTAACGATCGTAATTCATAATACTTTATTATATCTTTGTTACATCATCACTATGAGAAAACAGGACAATAGTTCTCGTAAATCAGATTGAGACAAAGGCAACGAAGTAGATAAACACACGTATAGACGTTAATGCGACGAACTTGAAGTAAAATCATTAAACGTAGTTAATTGTTTTGCCTCAAGTATCTGCACGAGTGTGTGAGTAGGGTAGGTACTTAGAATTTATTACGTTAATTATTTATTAAGTGATTGTTTTTTCAAGAAAAAGCTTCTTTATATATCATGTCGACACGTGGTAGAGAAAAACGAAAGCCCTCACCCGGAAAAGTTAGTGCAAAGGTTTATTTTTGTCTATACCATCTTTCTTGAATAGTTTTATGAAAAAAATAAAAATAAAACAAAAACCCGACTGCGTAAAAAGTGAACTTTAAAAAATAGGAAACAAGATGACGTATTTCATTCTCCAATCCCACTTAATACTATAAACAATCTCATGCAGTCAGAAGCATCTTCTCAAATATAACAAAAAAGTTCCATTGCCCAGTGACACTCGCGCATTTTAGACGAATCTAAAGATATATCATTTATCAAAATCGGTTCAGCCGTTTAGTAGTTTCGAGGGAACATAGGGACGGACGTATTTCCGTCTGTAAGGAGGGTTATGTCTTTTATCTGTAAGTATGTGTATTGTGTATACATACAGGTAAACACATTACCTACTTTTTTGACTTCGCCGCAGTATGGTAATAACAATAGTCATTTAAATTTAAAATTTTATAACACAAACAAACGAAAACACCGAAAAACAGTTCCATTTTCGTAACAAATAGTTTAAATAATTCATTTTAATATAAACCATTGGTGGTTTCGGCCGCTCTAAATTCGCAAATACCTACTGAAACTACATTATGTAGGTACAATAGTGTTTGCTCACTCGTTTCACACGCATTACTCATACCACAAATCTATTAACGGCTTGAAATAGTGAATAAAATAGTTTGTTTGAAAGTGTTTTGTGATTACTGACTGACAGATAACCAAACAGTGTGACTCAAAGTCTTTTTACATTCGGTATGAAAAATGATATGCGAAGAATGAACGTGAGTTGTTTTAGTGCCTCTTGGAGTGGGCTGTGTTGATTTATAGATTTTTAGAATGGTCTAGCTATTACTAATATTAGATGTGTTTGTGGTCCACATACCTCCTTAATGGAAAGTACTATTTTTTATCGCTGATTGAAATCAATCTGAATCAACTTTGAAGATTCAGATTGGTTTCAATCATTCAAGTCATTGGAGCAGTGGTGGCCCAGTGGTAACGGCCGCGACTTACGAGTTGTCAGGCGCTTTACGTTGTGTAAATTATTTCATCACCACTGCTCTCAAAACGGTGAAGGAAAACATCGTGAAGAAACCGACATATCCTAGAAGCAAAAATTCGAATGTGACATCTACCAACCCGCACTGGGCCCGCGTAGTGGATTACGGCCCATTCCCTCTCACAGATAGAAGTCCTGTGTCCCAACAGTGGGAACATTATATTAGGCTAATTACGCTATGCTTATTCAAGTCGTAGCCAAAATGAATACGCTTTGCAAGAACTTTTACAATAGGTACTTGTCTGACTCTGTGGATTTTTCACATTTTCTGCAGTGGTTTTGGTTTTACCCGGTTCCTCTAATTAAAAACTGATCGCTAAAACATTAGAGCCTCTAAACGAGCACGATACAGGTCAAGAGAATATGACAATTTGAAACATACAGAAATCATACTTTCTACAGAAAGTCTAGTTTTAAATAAAAAAACATGCTTGGGAATTATTAAATACAGACCTTATATTGAAACTGTAATTATCTAGCTCTATTACTTATTTATTAAATTTTATTGTTTAATCTATTTTCTAAGTTCATAAACAACTGCTGAGCATGAGGGCCTAGGTTCGATTCCTGGGTCGAGTATAGTGTGGACTTTCTTTGTATCAGCACGGATCAGTGCCCGATTGATGGCAATCGGCTCGCCCCCTGTTACATGGGACCTCTTCCTAACCCTTCGGGGAATACGGGTGTGATGTTATGATGTAGTTACAAATTCTGTAGAATTATGAGCTGTGACGTTTATTATCTCAGAAAATAAGAATTATTTTCTGATCCGCCAGTGGCGTCGCCCGCATGATAAATACCTATATAATTTATAAAAAAGAGCATAATTATTATAGCGTTATTTTTTATTATAGTTTATTATTATTTTCCGTTTATTCAATTTTTTTACATATGTAATACATTTTTAAATATTTCTTTAAAAAAAGGATACAAAAAACATTTAAAAATATAAAAAATAGTGTTCCGCCGGTGTCGGGAGCAGGGTCCAAGCTACCGGTGGTTAGGGCTGCAGAGACAGGAACCTCCTCACAATGCGAGCCGTGTCGAGGAGCACTGCCTTCTGAATCAGGCCCTTGATCCAAACCGCCTAACGAGAGCCTCGAGAGATGTTGTTATTATTTTTATTGTTATTTATTTATTATTTTATTGTTACTCAGTGATAATATAGCATTCTACAGGAGAAAGATTTTATTAAATGGTCTAGCAGTTTTTAAGTTTATTCATTACAAACAAAAATATACAAACGTATAGAAAATCTAATCTTTTCTCTTTATAATATTAGTTTAGAATTAATATTAATGAGTTTCTGTTTCGTCTTGGGTTTCTAAGACAAGTTTCATAGCATTATTTTGCATTGAGATCTACCTGTCCAATCTTTCAGGTAGTTCTTAAAACGCCTGCTACACGGTCGCCAACCGCGTCCCGACCGAGGTTATCTTGGTTTACAACCGTGTAAATGATGACCAAGCGTTGAAAACACTTTGCCGGTTTCCAACCGCGTCCCTGACAGAGGTGTCACCTTTGTCGGGAACTCGTGTAGCAGGCACTTTACAGTGAAGAGACGTTTCGTAACATTGGAGGCTCAGTTGCTTATTAATTTTCCGTTCAAAGAATATTGTTAATTAAAAAGTGCTTTGTTTGTTCGAAAGGACAGTCGATACTTTACCGATAATAATCTCTTATTAAATTATAAGTAAGTCTCCGTCTTTTGTGTTGTGAAAATATTGCAAGTTTGCAAGGTTCGCGGGGTATAAAATATCCTCAGCTCTAAAGGACCCTTTTAACACCTCCCAAATACATAATAAGAAGATAGATCGTGAAGTTTAAGTACGTGCAAGATTATGTTTCTACCTTTATGCCTTATGGCTGACGTTTACATAATTGATGGCGCAGCAAGTGGCGCCATCTAGTTTTGTTACGATGTTACTGGAATCATCGAAAAGGTCGGAAAAGTAAGAGTGACACTGGCTGGTGAGAGTCACTCTAGTAGAGCATCAATGGTTGTACAGACGCCAGCACATCAAGTTACTACAATCTGTCAAATTTCTTTAATAGATTTTCAACTTTATCGCTAAAGAATAAGGTTCAATGTTGATTGGGAAAATTTTAAAGATTGGAGTAGGTTGATGTGCTGGCGTCTGTACATGGCGGCAGTCTTCTGATGACAGCGATGAAGTCAGAGGAGCTGCTGTCGCGACGAACTGCTATACTGATAACTAATACTGTAAACTTTCTATGTTTTTATTTTTATTCCTGTGTGAATATTTTGTGCCTTAACCTGGGTCAAATAAATTTATTTTCTTTGTTACTTTCTTTCTTCTTTCTATATTCCGTAACAATCCGATAAAATCCAATACGATGTCCACTTACGGTAAAGCCTATCCTGCGGCGTTCTACTTTTTTTACAGCCGCATGACTTAAGTTATAAATTTTATAGCTGAGATTTACATCTCTGGTTGTGATAGGTGTATTAATCTTACCACCTGGCACTACGAGTGCCATATCCATATCGTACCGTAAATATATTTTTTTAGCTATATTCGCTTAGAAAATACTGATATAAACCTCATCTGAAGAACTCCATGCCGCAGTTTATTGGTTGATTCACAATATTTCGCAGTGCTGTCGTGTTTTTTCGCTGAAAGCAGAAACGCGATCAGGATTATCAGTATTTTTGTCGAAGTCCTAATATTTTGCCCGCAGCATTATAAGACTGAATGAAGTAAGAAGACTAGTTACACAATATCAAGATAAATTGTGTAGTATTTAATTAATAATAGTCTGTATTTTATTGACAAAAAAACTTTATTGAGCTTCAAATCGCTATAGAGCGCGCCTTTGTTACTGAATTACCTATCTACTCTGGTCGTTTAAAAATAGTAGGTAATATTTCAATTTTATTATTTCAAAAGACATTTCAAGGTAATTGTCTCAGGTATCTAGACGTGCTTATTGTCGGAATTTTGAAAGTGAAACAAGAACTTTTTACGGCAAAGTTTGTCTCACTTTTAAATTAAAAGTTTGGTAAAGTACGCCATAAAATATGTATTGTAACGATACAAAAACTTTCCTTATTTAACACTGGTACGCATTAATTTATTCCATTTTTTCATCGGTTTATATCGTTTTTTTTCATCGTTTTTAATCCGCAACAGGGTGTTTTACTTTCATCTTCTATCATTATATTATAAACGTACTACTCGTCGCAATATTGACGCCTGCTACCTTTCGAACTGAGTTCTTTACTTACTATCAAATTGTTTTCTAAAATACTAACGAAATGAAACCGTGCGAAGTGCGGTTTTTCACAAAACATCTAGTTTTTCTGTTATAATTATGTTAGTTTAATATTAATGTATATACAGTGTATATACATTAATATTAAACTAACATAATTCCGGATGGAAGGTGTATATTATACACCTTCCATCCGGAATAAACTCTCTAAATGTTGATGAAAAACGCATCAAAAAAGTTTAAAAGAACAACGCGGTCGCACAGATAGACGCGAATTTATTTTATAGTACCTAATAGTACAGATCAAAATTGTAAGCAAAATTGAAACATATTGCCAACGGCTTTAGTGCAAGCAGTTTTATTATATTTCTCACACTTCCTATCGTATTAAGGCACGGGTTCAACTGCAAACTTGATACAATTTATTTGAAAGCTCATAAAATGGTTAATATGTATGTGTGTGGACTGTGGACCTACATTATTATATTTTCCGATAATAATAAATAGGTAGTACATTATTATTAATATCTTCTTGTACTTATTACCCCTGTAAATAAGTAACAAAAAAAAAGCCAAATCAGTCCAGCCATTCTCAAATGATGCGCGTAGCAAATACCAACGTACGCATTTTATTTATATTCAGAATGACACTCGTTATAAAGGAGGATCAATCTAGTCCCTACTAGATTGATACGTTGGTATTTGGTATGCGCATCATTTGAGAATGGCTGGACTGATTTGGCTTTTTTTTTTGTTTTAATAATCCGAGTTAGTTTTTTATGGAAGGAAAATATAGGAAAAAATCATATTCGGGAAAAACTGAACGTTCTTTTCCTAAAAGGACTGGAAAACGTCTGTCGGGTGGCTAGTTATTTAATAATTGGCATTCCAAAGATCCTGAAAATTGCTCCAACATTTTAGTGCTTGCTTATTTATTTATTTCTTAATTAATAAGCTTACTTATATAATAGTTTCTACTACTATTTAAAAATATCCTAATACTTAACATGAAAAAAATAAGTAAGGTAGGTACTTATGTACGTAACATTATTCTTGAAATTCGTAACAAATTCGTATTCGTAAAGTGGTATACCACTGAAAAGTATTTGTTATTATTTGGAACAGCTACACGAAAATTACGTACCTGCTTATATAGATAAGTACCTACCCTCCTCACATGAAAATGACATACATCGCGTATGAGTAGAATGACGTTGCCTGTACTCAACCCTTTCAGTAGAAGTAAAGCGGGATCTTGAATGTGTCACCCGGAGCTTTGTGAGACTTTACTGTTCCTGCAGCAGCAACATTTCTTGTTGCATAATGTGACTTTATAGGTATTCTTAAAGGATTTTATGCACGCTGGAGATTCCCACATAAATTTTAGTCTCGATCGTTGACTGCCACGTACGTTTAAAGTGCATTTTAGCGGCATGACTGAGATTCTATGCGTCGTTTTGCATATTTATAGAATATTAGAGTAGGTGAGTAGGTACTATAAAATTCTATAAACTTTTATCCACTTAAAGAAAAAAAATAAACATGAACGTTAGGAATTCTGTCCTGCTCGGTGCTTGGAATTCCGTTAAAAATTTTCTCGACATTTTTATTACCGTACTTTGTCCGAACTATTTGGTATAGGTAATAAAAATGTTGGTATTAGTATTTTGCTTCACACAATAAAACATACGTAGTCACATCTACAAACAGTTGCACAAATCTTGAACAAGACCATATGAAATAAAAATCTTTTTTAAATTAATCTTTTAATGAACTAGAATAATATGTTCATTAAAGATACAGCATCAAGCTGTATCTTTAAGTGTAAGAACGATATGTTCACGCCTCAAGTTTTTAAGAAATTATTAACGTTAACATAGAACTTTAATAATTTCTTGTAAAATTTATGTAGTTATTATTAGATCATTAAAAGCTTGTATTCAAAAAGATTTTACCTATATTTTATTTTGTACTTTATTATTAAAAAAAAATTAATTATCTGTTCTATCATCTTCACTTGCAAGGTACTTGTTGGTGGACATAAATCCAAATGGCCGAAATACAACAGGGATATCTTGTTTAATTAAGGAGTGCTCGTGACCAACTTCAGACTCCATTATCAGATCCTGGAAACCAAGTAATTAACTTGTCAATTGATATTCAATGTGTCTAAAAACTGTGGTGCTATCTTCTTTGGTTGAGGAGTTCCTATGGCCACCTTCCAGCTCCATCGTCAGACCCTGAACACCACCGAGTGTAAACCACTTGTCAAGACAAATCTAATGAAATCATACACGACTGGGCTATTTGGTTTATTTATAGAGCACCCGTGAGTACCTTCCGACTCCATCATCAGTCCCTGGACACCACCTAGTGTAAATAGCGCTCGTCAATACATTACCAATGAGTCGACACACGACTGTGCTATCTTGTTTGATTGATGAGTTCCTATGGCCTCCTGCGGGCTCCATCATCAGATTATGGGTATTATATTTTTGCGTTATCACCGAAGAAGTATGTTAAGTTCCAGCTCAAACAGATGCCAAGAAGTGCTTGAAAAATGACAATGCGAGTAACTGGAAACACATACGAATGAAGCAAGCTAATATAAAACTTGTAAAAACATTATTTGGCGTCCATTGTTCAATAATGCATTAGGGGTCCATCGCCAGATTGATATGATCGAGTTTCTACGGTCCCGGACCGAAAATTATGTAAATCACATTCAAATGTATTACGATATCTCTCAGCACCTCTTATGGGTTAACTTGGGACGTAATCCATTATTAACCAACTAAGGTAAAGGGATTGGCGGTGAAAACAGTTTCTGTGCAATATTGTGGGTACCTATCTGATCCACCATAATGGCTAAATCGATTTGGCCGAATGAAATGTCCAATGGATTTCACTAACAAGGTCAATGCAAAATTCTTAATTTGTAGGTACTTTGGTTAAATGATGTTGGCTGGTTAATATTTTACAATATCAATAAATTAACTGTATTGTTTCGCTATTTCCTAAATAAATAAATTATCAATTGGCTCCAACATCAGGCATCGTATTGTGAATTGTGCGCGAATAAACGGCTAGAGTACCGATCCGCAATAAAATATACCGATAATTTGTTATATTCACAGTCTGTTACGCTAGATATTCGGTATCATAAACCTTTTAGAAGTATTTGCGAATTGTAGCAGTATATTTAAAATAATGTGTGCTGAGCTGTTTTAGGTTCATAGTGTTAACGCCGCGATTTATAGTGGTCCCATAAACATTTTTATTAGAAATTGCGTTAGAATACACACGTGTGAAGCACATGATAGGTGATAGACCACCAACAATACACATGAACAATATTCGATCTCCGAGCATCGAGCATGGCCATGACCTTGACGCTATTGTACACTATTTACCAACTCTACGAAAATTGTTTTGTAATACAACGGCTTCTCATATACGTGGAATACATGTGACGACTCCTAAACTCTTATTGACTTTAGTTATACAACAAACGTCCAATTCAATATTTCGTAAATTTTTAATGAAGTTGCCTTTGTTAAAGTTGGACGTCATTTGTTCCAGGTTATGACGACAAAGTACGTATCGAGGTAGTTGGTGTTGTTCGCGGCGAGGCTTCAGCCTGCAGTGCCGATGACCAGCCGGTGCGGGCCGCGAGCGCACCGCGAGCATGTCGAACGCGACCGACGCATTCTGCGTGCCTGGCGCCACCGACTTCAACAAGGCGTACAGCCGCTTGCACGGCTACATCGCGCTGGTGATATGCATCGTCGGCTCGGCCACCAACTCCATCAACATCGCGGTGCTGAGCCGCCGCGAGATGACCAGCTCCACCAATTCCATCCTCACCGGCCTCGCCGTCGCAGACCTGCTCGTCATGCTGGAATACATCCCTTACGCGCTGCACATGAACATCAAAATAGGACCTCAAGTTAACAAGAACACTTACGCTTGGGCGGTTTTTGTTTACTTTCATTCAATATTCAGTCAAACGTTTCACACCATCTCTATTTGGTTGGCGGTGACTCTCGCTGTGTGGAGATACGTCGCGATTGCGTTTCCCCAGCGGAATAGCACCTGGTGTAATAAGAAAAATACAACTCTCGCTATCGTAAGCGCTTATGTGATATGCCCTTTCTTGTGTCTTCCGATTTATTTCGCGATGAATATAGTGCCCAGTGAAGTGACAGCTCAAAACAATTCACAATTCGCAGAGGATCTCTCCCTGCCGGACAATCGGACTGTTTATGTTTTAGAAATGTCAAGAAACGTACAATTAGTTACAGCAATAATGTGGATTTATAGTGTAATATTAAAACTCGTGCCGAGTATAGCGCTGTCGATATTAAGTACTTGTTTAATATCAAAGTTAACAACGACGGAGCGAAAGAGGCAGAAACTTCTAAAGCGTTCAACAATCGGCCCAAATGAGGTAAGTTGGAATCAGAATATATTGGAAATGTACGGCTTCTTTAGGTTCACTAGGTACTTTCATCACGTCGTAACTAAACAATGTTTTCAAAACAAACAAGCTTAGCTATTCTACATACGACAGTGAACTGGTAATAAGTACCATTGTATCAACCGCTATATAGCTACACGAATTGTTATGGTTGCATAATGTGTGTATTTATAAACGATCTGCAATAACATTTAACGTTTTGAAATTGTAATTAACGTGCGGGAACGTGCAGATTAAAACTAATCTAAATATTGACAACAGAACCACAATCTGTTATATTTGTATATGGCGATTAAATTATTACAAATTGTGTGTACATAACCAAAGCTACAATCCTATAAAGTAGGTCTTATGTGGCTTTCAAAAACACTAGATGTTGCCAGATAATCAGTAATTCGAGTAAGAAGAAAAAACTCTTCAGAAATCCTCGACAATAATTAGCGGCGATACTTGATGCCCACTGCTTTACTTTTATTCTCGCTCGGAGACTCGTTTTGGTGACACGAAGTGTTATTCGGGCGCAGCCTCTTGGGGGTACTTCAGAAGTTATCATCCGAAGAGTAAATAAGTCGTTATTTTATATAGAAAACAACAACCGACAGTACCTAGAGACAGAAATATAGGTCAATTTTGGGGAAAATTTTGCTTTAACATTATGTTTTTGAATATAATGGGACACTGGAGTAATATCTTACTTAACTTCATTGTTCTTGTTTCAAAATCTCTAATTAGATTTTATTCAGAGTTTTCAAATGAAAGGGATGACGTAAGAAATGAATTATTGTTAACTTGAAATGAATCAATCGACACAAGGGTTGGCGTGAACAGTGTCATTAATCACATGTAATTGCGTTATTCGATTGTGCTGCTTTTAATAATACGTTTCGGCGAAATAATATCTGAAATTCACAGTCAACAGCCTACTAATTATCGAAGTACCAAAATAAATCAACCTATTAATAAAGGAACAAATGGATCCCTTCCCTCCGCAATGTCAATATAAAATGACATAAAATCAAATTGATTGTAATTTAAGTAACCCTTTGTCCACCGAACCTAACTGTTGATGGGCAAAAGGGTTCTAAACGTGAACCCTAAAATGTAAATACCGTAAATAAGTGCTATTATTGAAACGTTTAATTGAAATAAAGTAGCGAAAAGGGTTAAAATTGTTATTAGGGGTCCCTATAAGCTTCAGCTAAGAGTAGTTTAATTAGAAGATAAAAATTATCTTTAAAATGAAATGGAAACTTATTTTTTACGGGTCTATAAAAGGTTTTGCGATGGTTACGGTTATAGGTAGCTATTTACAAAAAAAAACCGGCAAGTGCGTGTGGGACCACGCACAATGAAGGGGTCCATAGTTGAGATGAATTTATTTCAAGAACAAACTTAACTTTCTAGTTGACAAAATTTTCACCCATATAACGACATACGTCACGGTAAATTCTCCAACTACAAATGTAAGTTTGCAACGGCAATATTTTTTTTTTATAATAAAACTACAAATGAACTATTTACAGATTTTTTTCCTTTAATAATGCTGTGAGACGTTGTTACTTGCCATATTTCAAAAGTCTAGGTCAACGGGATGTACTTCCCGTCCCGTTCCGTCCCGTCGTGTTGTCATCCCTATAAGTTTAGATTTTTGCGAGTATAAAAATATGTCGCATAAATCGCCGTCGTTTTTTATTGCGTTGACTTCGAAGCTTGATTTTTTTAGAGCTCCAAGGAGTGACCTATGTATTTGATTTTAATTTCAACTTGATACCCCCTTACGCGTTTCTGAAAAAAAGAGTTATGACAGACAGACAGACAGACGGACGGACGGGCGGACAACGGAGTGATCCTGAAAGGGTTCCGTTTTTTCCTTTTGAGGTACGGAACCCTAAAAAGCACTTTAACAGAGCTTGCTTCTTTTAAAATTCTCTTTTACCAAATTAGGTCTAGTTTTATAAAACTAAGTTATCTCATAATCCTTAGAAAAGCTGCGGTTTACAGTAAATACGACGAATTTTTAAGGAGAAACATTTAGAGCCCAACCTTTTAACATGTACGCGCCCCCAAAATTTATTTATAATCATTATGTAATTTATATCCCCCTGAGTTACTTTATCGATATAAACAGAAAAGTAATTATGAAACATTTACCTAGGTTTTTGAAACTAGACTTAACCTTTTCTAATACTAAGAACGTACAATTTTATAAATCTATAATTTATTATTGGAGCCGCCGCACCCCCCTTTGGCCACTCTACGCCCCCCGAGGGGGTCGCGCCCCCTGGTTGGGAATCCCTGATTAGAGATTTTTTTTCATAAAAAAGGATTTTGCTATAATATATAGTGTACCTAATTTTCAAACTCTGATAGCTGAAACTCAAGAGATCGTGATGCACACACGTTTCGATTTGCTTGCGCAAATTTAGGCTTGCGCAAGCAAATCGTTACGTGTGTGGGAAGAAATTTGCGCAAATTTCTAGGCTTGTGTGATTTTAAATTTTCGATTCCAAGCTTGTGCGTTTGCGCAAATTTGCTTGAGCGTGTGTTCAAATTTCAGTAGATTTCTTTTATCAAATGCGATAAACTCAAAACCTACCGAACGGATTTTCATACGGTTTTCACCTATGGACGGAGTGATTCATGAGAAAGTTTTATTGGCTGAAATATGACGATGAAGACAATTGAAGGTGTCGAAAAAAATCTTGTCGTCTGGGAGCTTTACTGGCATGCGCCGGGTACAATTCGGTAGTTGATCACAGGTGGCAACTGTAGGCGACGTGTCGCGCGACAGGACTGGTTTCTATGTATTTTTAAGAAGGCGACGTGCTGACGTGTCTCTAGCATCGGAAGGTACTTCATAGAAATTCATTGAAATCAGTCGTGTCGCGGCGCACATGGTTCGGTTTATTGTACCTACGTATATATATTTTTTGTAGCGATTTTTGGTGACCACACACGTAACGATTTGCTTGCGCAAACTTAGGCTTGCGCAAGCAAATCGTTACGTGTGTGGGAAGTTTGCGCAAATTTCTAGGCTTGTGTGATTTTCAATTTTCGATTCCAAGCTTGTGCAAATTTGAGTTTGCGCGCTTGAGCGTGTGTGGGGCATGTGTTCCAATTTCAGTAGTTTTTTGAAGCAAAAACTTCTTTGGCGGCATTGTGCACTTTTTTTGGGCTTGGTAAAAAATTTTAAACTTGCGTCAGGACACGTAACCTGATCGAAAATTCGTAAGACGGAGGGAGAGTAGAATTTGTTAGTAACCTAATAAAAAGTACTAGGCTTGCATGAATTCACGATAGTATTTCAATTATTACACGTTGTGCACAATTTCTGAGCAGTAACCTAACTAAAAGTACTAGGCATGCATGAATTCACGATAGTATTCAATCATTATGTTATGCTACTAATAAGATTTGGATGAGGCAGATAGATAGTTTATTATTTGGATTAACATAATATTATAGGATACTGTTTTCACTTCCATCGGCAGTCCCCAAAGACTGCCCCTCATGTTTTTTTTTTATCAACAATCGAGCTACTCATTGCTCTCCGTCCGCAAGCCCGCGCCTACGGTGGCCGGAAATCAACTCGCGATTCCCGACGCCCAGGACGTCTCCTACGGCGGCGGCTAGGGGCGCGAGGTCGCAACATTTGTCTCTCCCTCGCGCGCTCCGCCTCCTCCTTCGCAAGCATTACTGCTTCGCAGAAGGAGGTGAAGGCTTGCCATGCCTTCTCGCTCCGTACCATGGCCTGGACCAGGGCCGGACGCGAGTGGTCACTGCTGCCCATCGCCTCCACGAGGAGTTATGCCAGTCTTTGGGTGCAATTTTCAATTCGTTTAATAAGTTGATGTGCGAATAATGCTCTCTTTCCCTTAACCAGTCTTTACACCATATGGTACGGTTAATTTTACGTCTTTGTTTTATTTTTTTGTAGCGATTATTAGGCCAACTATAGCCAAAGCGTCATCAATAATTGATGCCATTACCGCGTAACACACCTGGACGGTATCTAAACAGAAATGATATCACAAGCAAATTTGAGCCGTGTGTGGTCAATACCGGCGTCAAGCAAATTTGCGCAAGCAAATCGTAACGTGTGTGGTCAATACCGACGTCAAGCAAATTTGCGCAAGCCTAAGTTTGCGCAAGCAAATCGTAACGTGTGTGGCTACCATTACTTAAGTATAGGCTTAGGGTAAGTAAATCATAAGGGATGAAAGTTAGCAAATCGCTTACCAGTTAATTTTAACTAACCTTAACTTATTAGCTAACCTTAACTTTGAAATGGGTATCCCTAAACGATGTTAGACCTGTAAACTTTTAAAGTCCATTTAAGGTTTATCCAAATATTGAACATGATTATTATTCTTCTGAACAACAAAAATGTTCAATTTTTCTTTCTTGTTTTTGTTCAATATTTCTTTCTTGCTTGTGTTCAGTATTTCTTTCTTTATAAATAGTTATTCTGTTGTTTATTACAGTTTCGTTTGCTGCTTCAAAATAGAATCTGCGCACCCACAACAACAGTTTAATTTAATGTAACAATATCTGGTCTTATTCAAAAGATGAATGGCAGGTCAATGTACAGATGTCAGATTTTTTAATAGACGGAACCAATTTATTTGAGTTGGAATATAAAAAGAGTTCATTGACGCTCGAATGAGAGAGTTCTACGAGTGAATGAATAAATTACTTTATACGAATAGGTACAATCTGTCTGTTTGTAACTTGATATATGTTTTATTATACATAGTGTTTAGCAGAGTAAGTACTTTTTGTGATGCAGGAGTCAAGACTAATTATTTATTCCATAAATAATCTTATTCCAGGCCGGGCAATATTGCTTTCTTTTCATTAGATTTTCTTAAATTTTTCTTTATTCTTTTTCATTGATATACCTTTTCCTTGACCCCTTGCTTCTAATCATTATAAATTCATCAGATTCCTTTATTCTCTTTTATTAGGTAGGTAATTTTATTTTTGGGTGCCGATTTATTAAAGTGCGCGTCAGACAAGTAATAGGCATTTTCTTTTTGTTCGGGAGGTCTTCTTCGTGTCTGATACCTTTTAGTACCTAGTTAATACAATAATCCACTTTCAACCCTCGCTATCGTTTCGTTTCGGTTTGAGGATAGAATCCATTCTATAGTCTTGACATTCAAAAGTCCCTTAATGGCCTAATTGTAATAAATGATTTGACTTCGACTTTGTTAGAACCGTCTGAAATTATGAAACTTTTGAAAATAATGTTTCAGGCTTGGTTTGTATGAGTCAAAGGAAACGTCTCAAGCGTGTACAGTCACGAGCACCAATATGTATCCACTTAGCAAAATTTAAAAGCGATTTTCTCGTGAAATATTGACTGCAATTTTAAAATAAGGCCTATTTCATATTAATTGGGGTTCCAAAATATTATTTTTCGTAACAACATAAAATAACAATCAACACAGTAGGAGCAAATCACTTTTAAAAGTTGCTAAGTAGATACATATTGGTGCTTGTGACTGTACCTACCTAAATAATTACCTTCTTTACACTTCTGACAGATATTACAAATCTGGCGTATAATTTTCGTGTGCTCACGCGACTCGTATAAACTAATTAGTTCTTGGGAGGACGTGACGTAATTAACGTAATAACGTTAGTCTTTCAAAGGCCTCGGTTCCGCGGACACGTCGTCTAACGCAATCAGCGATGCCTATAGGGCGCAAAAGTGACAACCTAAAGAAGGGGGAGTGATTTTATTTACAGTGCACAGCTTAACAAAAGCGGTGTTAACGAAGCTAACTGCGCTACATAACTTTGTAGCGTAGGTTGTGACTGTGACCCGTTTGAACGCAATAACTTTTTGAAACTACATGCTAGAATTTGCAAGCAAGTTGTTTGCTGAGTTGCGCAACAAGCCCGGAAAACGCTATACATGTCTCTTTCTAGCTACTGTACACGTTCACGCTCAGCCTCCGCCTCCGCTACGCGCCGTAGCAAGGCGATACGCGTCTACGAAAAATCTGCTATTAAAATGAAATAAAGAGAATTTTGGCTTGAATACGACAGCTTGTTTTGTCTTCTATTATGCATAAGTTGAATGATTATACTAAGCTTATGATGAGAGATTAGCTAATATTTAGCAATTTTGCAAAATTGACAACAATAATATGCCGGAGGTAATTATGTGCAGGCTGCTGGGCACCTATCCTTCCTTGTTGAATCTCTTTCAATCATGACAGTTTCGCCCATATTATACTTTCGTTGTATACATTAGAATCCTGAATTATTATAATGACATGTGAAAATGGTGGAACTCTTCTAATCTAGGGAATCTTTTCAAATCCTTTTTACAGGGTCGTCTTTTTATCTATAGGCTTGGCTCCACATGCCGTCGAGAAATATCTGTCAGGCATGCCGGTTTCCTCTCGATGATTTCCTTCACTTGCTTCACAAGTGATAATTATACAATACGCACATGAATCTGAAAAGTCAGAGGTGCGTGCCTTGGGTTTGAACTCGAGACCTTGGCAGTCAGACGGTCACGCCACTAGGATAGCCTACATTGTTAAACAGGGTTGTAACTAGGGATGCCTCGATACGCCTTTTTGCCGATACGATACTGATACTCTTATAAAAATATCAGCGATACCGATACCGATACGCTTATTGAATTAAAAAATAAAAGTAAAATAAGTAAAACACATGTCAGGTTATTTTTAAATTAATATAAAAAGAACAAATACTATGACAAAGTAAATAAAACCGTTTGAAATTATAGACAGGTTGAGATTAGACGCACGACAACAGTCAACCTTGCGAAATGAGATAGTGGGCGGGCGAAACAAGACACTGAATAAAGCGCGGGGTTTCCCCGAGCATAGTAAGTTCGTGTCTCGTTTGCAACGAAAAAGACGAGACAACACGCGCGTTTACATTTTTAAAGCGTGAAATTTGAAAAGTATAGTAAAAATATCACCGATAGGTACCGATATATCGGCAAACTTCGAGTATCACCATCAGTATCGGTGTCGGATGCATCCCTAGTTGTAACATTTCATTATGGGTAGGTACGACATAATGTTTTGCTAATGACATGGCTATAGCTTGAAGTACGTAATTCAGCAGAAATTGTACGCATTTGAACTAATCAATCAATACCGTCTGCCGCTGTCTGTATGCGTACACACTGCACGATTAAACGGAACATTTCCCAGAAAATGTTCATTCTAACTCACCGGTTTGTCGGCCGGAATAGCCTTTAATCCCACTAACTTTCCGGCCTAATGCCATCGCATATTTCCGGATGAAGCTACCCGATTCTCATTAGTGGGATCGCCGCATGTTTCTAATCATCCTGAAGCCGATCATTCGGGGCTCTCAAGGGGCATAAACTAAATATAACTTCTCACTTAAGTACTTACTAACTAAATATTAATATGCGAAGCCGAAAGATAATAATTTCACGAGTTCCATTGGGGAGATTTATCAACGGAATAGTTAAACAGAATATTCACCATCAAAACTATTTAAATTTTGATCGGTACATCTGGATTTATCGAAACAGCTTTGCTTTAATATTACTATAGTTAATAGGCCGTCGATAGATAAATGCAATAACATTAAACGGTTCCCCCTACCCTATCCACCCTATCCACCCTATCCAGACGGCACGTTTCTAAATTTTAACCGAAGATTGTGTCTTTAATCGAAAAATTGTTTCTCCAGACCGCATGCCGCAGCCGGTAGCATGCTGGAGGAACAAATCATGTCGCAAACAAAACATAATTTTTACCTACTGATTAAACATCCTTCTATCTGCAGGAAAACGCATGCGGGTACGGCAGATTTCCACGCTTTAATGAGTTTGATTCCCGACTACAATGGCCGGACCATTATCGGTGGCTATCACTTCAGAATATTGCTTGCTGAACAATAGCGATCGACACAATCATCCATTGATAATGAAGCAAAGGGGTAGAGAACGGCTATAATTTTCATCTTCGCTTACCTTCTGAGGCGATCTTTGCCAAACTTTCCTTCGCTTAAGTTTCTGTTTAGCTTTTGAATTTGAGACAAACAATTGCTTTTTACTTGATTGTTATAGTTAGAAAATATCAAAGTGTTATTTGTATTTATCGACGTTTCCATATTAAATTGTAGAAATCGTTTTAGGCTTCCTGATTATGAAAAACGTGAACAGAACAAAAAGTTCTTTTGATTAAATAACAAAAAGCAATGGTTGTTCTGTCTGTGTCGTTGTAACTTTTATTACTGGTCCAAAAATGATTGCTTTTTGCAATCTCTATCATAACTTTTATTGTTCTATCAAATAACTTTCGCTTATATATTGTTACAATATGTTTTTTATTAATTTAAGAGACATACAACGTTTGCAATTTATTACTACCTACCTATTAGAAATTTGAGCTGTGGGGGCCCAGTGGTAACGGCCCCGACTTACGAGTTGTAGGTCGTGGGTTCGAACCCAAGCAGACGCTTTACTTTGTGTAAATAATTTCATCACCACTACTCTCAATACGGTGATGGAAAACATCGTGAGGAAACCGGCATGTCTTAGAACCTAACATTCGAAAACATGTGATATCTACCAACCCGCACTGGGCCCGCGTGGTAGATTACAGCCCACTCCCTCTCGCAGAGAAGAGGCCTGTGTCCCAGCAGTGGGAACATTATAGGCTGATTATGTATTAGGAATTTTGTACCTGAAATTAGTCATTTTTAAATTGTTTGTCTAATATTTACTCACATTTTCTCACTATGACGCCATCAGTCCTACGATATTTAGTATTTAGAACAGGATCATAAACTAGGATAGTAGACAATAGTTCAAAAAGTATTGACGTTGGTACGTTTTTCCAGCCAGAAAAGCAGTGCCTAGCAACGGAAGAAGCGTGCGCTCGGCGGTCCAGTCGCACGGACCGCACGACGCGCATGCTGCTGGCCGTGCTGGGCCTGTTCCTTTCCACGGAGGTGCCGCAAGGGCTGCTGGGGTTAGCCAGCGCGCTGGCGCCAGACTTCTTCAAGAGCTGTTACAGCATGTTCGGTAAGTACACACGCCGCACGACGCGCACGCTGCGGGCTGTGACCGGCCGACAGGAACATAAACTAATTCGGTCACACCAATTTCAAAATATCGAAAGAACAGATAGGGCTTTGACATCGCTGTCATTGCTGTCGTTTCCAATCCTAGAAAAAGCGCGCCTAATAAAACACGAACAGACGCGCGCGAGCAAAATACTGACACGATGTCAAATGCTTATGTTTCCAGAATTATTGTATATGTTGGCTAAAAATGAGTTTAAATGAATAAAACAACGTTTGATTAATAATAAAATAAAAGTTTTAATTAAAACGATGAAACATACTTAGATATGTTATGATATGTCGGCCCGGCTAAAGTGCCGTAAGCATTGCATTATCACTGTCACTTGTTATTTTGTTTGATTGTTGAGGTTAGTTTATTTCATCAATAGCCGGCTAAACTTAAGTGGCATAATCTCTTGCCTTAGCAAATGAATATGGCTGAAAGATAGGTTAGGTTAGAACTGTGACTAAACGCACGAGCCGAGCGACCGATAGCGAGCGGTGCCGCGGCAGCAGCCGGTGAGTGCCAGGGTCCGTTTGGGCACAAGAGAATGTAATGTTTTGGGAATGTGGTGTTATAATATAATTGAGTCAATTTCAACAACTCGATTTTTTACCTAATTTGCATGGACTTTTTCATTTTCAGGTTTTGTAAAAAACTGTAATAATAAAGTGCAACATATCCACATTTTATATACATTTTCTAAAAGGGGATTATATGATTATATTACTTAGAGAGTTATTTGGGCCACCGAAATTGACGAGCCACCGAAATTTTTTTATTGCCACCGAAATTGTATTGGTGACACAGACCTTTAAATCTGTGAATTTGTTGATGGCTTTAAACTGGAATCTGACTGTAATGCAAGTGGAACGACCGTTTAAAAATTTTGAAAACATTATCCAGGATTTCAATAGAAAATTCTTAGAAACCTAATTTTTTTCCGTGAATGCATTTTATAGGATTGTAAAGACAGTTTCATCAGTACTTGACAGTGATCGCATTGCAAGAGCTTTGAATTTTTTTGCCCAAACTATCTGATGGATTTTCATAGACCCTGGGAAACATATTAGGACTTTTGGCAAAAGCCAATCCTTTTCATTCACTTCATAGTCGTTGACAATCTTTATTTTCATACCTGTGACGGTTGTTTGAAAACCTTCCACTAAAGCGCTAAATATCGTTGATGTCTTTGCCAAAGGCAACCAGACGATCTGCAGATCTCTTAAGAACCCGGCCTACACCATCAGGTGCTCCTTTTCTATGCCCATATTTGCAATAATGCCATATCACTCGAGATAAATCTGGGAAGTATAGTTGAAGCTGCGATATATTATAGGTTTTTTTTTTTGTTACTGTATTGTCCTGACGGAGAATCGGATATGAGGTGGAGAACCGATCTAAGAGGTGCAACAGCTTCAATATCTTGCAAAATTGGTATTAAATGTATTAAATTCCTACGCAACTCCTCAGCTTTGACAGGGCAGCTTTTAATTTTTCTCTTTTTTTTTGTTCTGCAATCCTCTTCTTTTTTAACCGTTCTTGACTATCTTTTGTCTTTTTAAAATAAGATATTTAAAATAGTGTTCAGTCTATTTAAACTCTCACATTTGATTATGAAAGCAGGCATGAGCAAAATAATGGGATATAACAGACTGCAATGGATTGGATAATGCTATCTCTGTATAATCTATAGCTAGGTATGTTATTACGAGTTCTGTCAAAGTAATTTCGGCATAACAAATTCAAAAACCTTCATTAATATTAATACAATAATTGATACTATTGATAGGCACAATTTCTATCGAGTCGTGTAATTTCCGTGGACACTCAGATGCCACGGAAACCACAGAAATTGGCCCACAGAAATTGGAAACGTGGCTATTTTTATTAAATTACAAGAAACTATCAATGCTATGACTATTGTTTTCTATAATCTTAAATGTGTACCAAAGGCTACTTAGCATGCCTAAAAGTTTTGTTTCTTGAAAAAATCCTTTTAAAACCTGATCACCGAAATTGCAAAATTTCGTTCCGAGTACACTGAAATCACGTACTTACATTTTTGGTGGGAAGACGTGGTGATATGGCGCACTATCCTTCTCAGTGCGTGTAAGCGTACGACTATTTCTTGCCGGGCAGGGATTTATTGTTCGTTTAAACTTATTGGTGGAAGCTCAGGACGGCAAAACAATATGACCACAGAAATTAGTAATTTCGCTCGGACAAAACTACCGTTGACATGTACTCATTAACTATCAGTCTAAACATTCAAAAATATTTAGCTTCATGTAGGTCAATTATTACTTAACGCACTCAAAATACTTTTTCCTGTATATGTTGGACATTATCTTCCTGAGAGGTAAATGATGTGTACGAAAGTGATTGTGGACAAGACACAGAAATTGATAATTCATCATTTACTGATGTTTTTCTTAAAAAGTAATAGTCTTATAAATATAATTTAAGTGGCTTCATTTAGATTCACGTCTCTTTAATACCGAGAAAAAAAATCGTTGCATTATCTGTAAAGCAGCACTGCGTTTTCAGCCTAGACGCGTAAATTTTTCGCCTGAGAAATTCACTCAATTATAGCGATGTAACCTCAACAATCAAACAAAATACCAAGTGACGTGACTTAGTGACAGTGACAATGACAATGCAATGGTTACGGCACTTTAGCCGGGCCGAGGCGGTGTTAATAAACTGCCGGTAGTCCTTTATCCGATAGGGATAGAGTGCCTCTAGTGGCACTCTATACACTGCCTAAAAAAGTTTTCGAAGCCAGGCAGTTGTGTTCAAACGATGAAACATTTGTCGACCTCTTTTTGTTTCTTCTATTATACAAATCATAATTATAATAAATATGTATGCTTTTTTACATAACCTAAAAAAATTAAAATTCTCCTATGACAATAAAAGACCTACCAGACGTGATAAAAGTATTTTATTTATCTATCACATATTCGATATCCGTGCATATTATACTGCCTGTCTGTAGATTTTCATGATATTTAATAAGAGGTTCTTGTGGCTTATCGTTTATTACCTACGCGTCTTTAAGCAATATCATGTTACGAAAACATAACCGATCGAATTTGGCTCGCCTCAAAAATACAAAACTTACCCATGTACCGTATGTAGACACGGTACCTACTGAAGTAGACGCCGGAAATTATTAATCGATTAAATTTTCGACCTGTATAATAGGTACATTAGGTATCGTTAGCGTCAATTTCTAGGTGAAGCGTGCCAATAACCAATCCTTGAATTGTGAGAAGCCGCGCTATGAGCAATTCACTCACACAAAAATTACTTGCATTTTTTTTGCCGATGGCGTCATAATTTATTCCGAAAGATTTAAGTGTATAACCTACATTAATATTAAAATTATATAACATATAGAAACCATGATGTTCTGTTAAGTCGTTAGAACCGTGATAGGGGCGGGTAGCTATTTATACATTAACCCTCTTATTGATGATCAATTTTTAGCGTCTGTTTACGCCGATAGCACACCTCTGCCGCGAAACTATAGCAGCGAAACCACAGTAGTTCAATTCAACTGGCTCGCGTCATGTTCACCTACGCGAAATTCATGTAGCGGAACATGACGCGAGCCAGTTAACAATAACTTTTTTTACGTTTAAACGTATCTTGACTTTAAGAAAAGTTTATGAATAAGAGGGTAAATCTTTGTTGTCTATGTACGCGTTTATTCATAGTTTGGTTAGAACAGTTACGACTGTCCATAAATACCTACATTTGTTTATGTTTCCAACCCCAAATAAAAAGTATATAGGCTATAAAATATATTTTTTATCGACTACTCGTACTAATATTTTTTTCTTGTTTTTTGTTTTTCGGTTCGTAATAAAAGATGTCTATGTAAGTAACTACTAACTACCTTATTTTATTGTTTAGCCTATTTGACAGGAAACAGCTGTCTCCGCTCTTTTAATATTATTTAAAAATAAGCCAGCTACTAGTAGCTAATTTCCCGAGAGATTTAAGTTATCCTTCTCTCGATTCTGTTGATATTTATATTTATACTTAGTGTTTTTCGTTCAAGACAACTAATGAATTAATAAAAATAGCAAAATTATGTACTAAGGGAGCCCGCAGACATACAATTTACCCTCTTTGAGGAGTGGCTAGAGAAGCGCCACGGCGTCCTCACCTTCCGCCTGACGCAGGTCCTCACCGGACATGGTTGATCGGGAGGTTCCTGTTTCGCATAAGGCGGGAAGAAACGCCCGGGTTTCACCACTGTGATCGTCCGGAGGACACGGTCGGGAGGTCTGCCCGGCTTGGGTGGAGCACCGCCGTGTCCTGGTGGAGGCGACCTCTCGCGTCCGGCCCTGGTCCAGGCCATGGTGCGGAGCGAGAGGGCATGGCAAGCCGTCACCTTCTTCTCGTCGTAATGCTCGCGAAGGAGGAGGCGAAGAGCGTGAGGGAGAGGCAAAGGCCGCGGCCTAGCAGCCCTAGCCGCCGCCGCCGTAGGAGACGTCCCGGGCGTCGGGAATTGGTAGCCGATTTCCGGCCACCGTAGTGGCGGGCCTGCCGACGGAGAGCAACGGGCAGCTCGCCGTCCGATAAGGACCAGCACCCTAATTACGCAATGCACGATCAATTTTAAATTGATACCAATTGAAAAAGATTGCCAGTCCATTGCTTCATAAGTTCGACAAAAAAAATTGAGCAGATTTTTTTTGCTTCAAATGTTCGAAAAAATTAAAAAAAAAAAATTAAATATAGCAACGAAAAATTATTCATCCGCTTCGCTGTCGACTGGTAATGTGCCTAAGAGACTGGCCGCATTGCCACGTTGTATGGCAATACTTAGCCTCTGCCCAAGGTAAAAACCAGCCCTTGGGTCACGGGAAGTGTCAAATAGCCGCTTGAGGTTTTCTGCAGCCGCAGCAGCAGCACCAGCACAGCACGCCGAGCCAGGAAGATGGGATGGCGCAAGAGTATCGACATAAGTGGCATCCCACACTAAAGGCCTACCCACCTTCCATGGAAATAAAGACATGCCCTCCGGTCTCTTGCCATCGTCGCGTGCCAAGCCATTAGGTTCCAATACAGCTAGAACGCCGACAGTGAGAACACCGCCGGCGTTCCAGCTTTCTTGTTGTGTACATTAACGACATCATCCGACGAGCTCACAAGAGCTCGTCGGATGATGTCGTTAATGTTCGCGTGCCGAGCTAAGCAACCCGCACTTCGGCTGCAAGACAGGCACTGACTGACACAACTTCCATATATAGACGCGCACATAAAAACACTACTTCCGCCTCGCTGCTTCCCTACGGAGTGTATGTCATTAGTTCGATCAACAGGTGTGCGACATGTCATAACCTCGACAAGTCGTTTGTTCGACAGGTCGCTTGTGCGACAGGTCGTTACTTCGACAAGCAATGAACGTTAAACAAATATGGCTTATAGATAATACGGTGGTCGATACCGATGGCGCTACTACTTTTTACTCGACTGCCCTGGGGCAGTCAAGAAGAAGAGCGCCAAAGAAATAGACCCTACTTCTGTGGTATCAAATACAAACTAGTAATGAGTAAATTCCATGCATTGTTTTTAAGTTTTAGTGACCACGTAATACCGACGCGGCTTGACCGCGGTAGGGCTGCCGATCGGCATTTTCTTGGTTTATGTAAACCAGTAGCTCCCAACCCACTGGTTAGGAGCGGACCATATTTTGACTCCTGTGGGTGGGACCACTGTCCACCCACAGGAGTCAAAATATGATGGTCCGAAAACGATTACAAATTCGCGGGCGATGCATTGCCTCGCGCCGATTATTGTGAGTGGCGAGCCCCGTGAATCCCGCGGGAGTCACGGGGCCAGGAGGAGGAGTTTTTTTTTTTTTTTTGGGTGGGAAATCATCAAATGACTTCTCCCGCTCTGGGCGGAGCGGAAGGGCGTGTCAGACTTTTACTGACTAAAACCCACCCGTGTTCCTTCCCTTGCCTAGACGGGGGCCACGGTTTCCCCTTAGGACTTATCCGCAACCCCGGTGGTAGGCATCGGCCCTAACGGACCCCTTCAGCTTCGCTGACAACTCTTTGAGGCGCGCGTGGAACACTACGCGCCGTCGACCCGGGAGGAGGAGGGGTAATATCCCATAATCATTGTATTGTCGCTCGCATGAGCCGGTCAGTTGTAAGCACAGAACATAACTCTACGAGGTTGTAAGTGTGCGCAAGGATCGAGTATTGATTGATAAATTGTATCGTTACGTCCCAGAATATTATGAAAAAGAAGCTAAAGTTGATCAAAAACTGAAATTCGCGACCTTTTTAGCACAGATGCTGGTAAAGTTACAGAAGAAATCCGGGAAGAACTCATTGAATTTCAAAATGATAGACCAAAATACGAGAAATCGCCTTGCGCTATTTTATGGTTTCCTCAACAAGTTATTTAAATTAGCAATTAACAATTATGAAAAAAGGGGTTTCTGCTTTGTTAGTAAATAAAAACAAGGCCATCAATCGATTGAAAATAAGTGATGATTTGTGCAGATGCAAGCTCAAAAATCACATTGATTCAAAATGTACCTATCTGTACTTTCTACAAAAAAAAAATGTTATCTTTTAACCGATAAAGGCCCCACCGTTTACTAATAATGTTAATGCATGTTACCGAGTTGAGTTTTTGAATAAAGTTTATTTTCGGATTGATTCAGTTTATTTTTACATTATTACACATTATTTTAAGCCTATATTATGGGATATCAAAATGAAGAACGTTGTACAAAAATATAAAAAGTAGTAGCCCCATCGGTATTGAGCACCGTATTACTAAATCGTAATTTTGTTCAACGTACATTGCTTGTCGAAGTAACGACCTGTCGCACAAGTGACCTGTCGAACAAACGACTTGTCGACCTTATGACATGTCGCACACCTGTTGATCGAACTAATGACATACACTCTTCCCTACGACTAGGCGCTCCTCATCGCTGTCAATGTGACGAAGTTGATCTTCGCCACAGTGACAGCGATGAGGAGAACAACATGGAGCTCCTAGTCGTAGGGAAGCAGCGAGGCGGGAGGTAGTGTTTTTATGTGCACGTCTCTAACTACGTATGGTTGAACACTATGATTATGTTCACAACAAACATAACAGTCACACGACCACCACAGTATGTAGACTTAGAGCTGGTTGCGCAGGCAACACGTATGTACCTACACGCGGGGCATGCAGCAGGTGTTTAACCGCCCAAACCGTACAGGGTTACATTATCTACCTACTTATAGGTAGATAATGTAACTTAAAGTGAATGGACTTTTAAATACAAAACGTACCTATTGCAGTATTTATGCCTGCCTGTACATTTATCAGATTATTTACGTCCCTTTCGTAATAATTATAGTTTAAAATAGTTTGGAAAATCCAAAAGTGCACGCCTCATACTTATCACTCATTCATAAACGAAAAAGAAATTCAAAACATAGTTTAATAAATCGGTCAAGTGCGAGTCGGACTCGCACACGAAGGGTTCCATACCATGTCGTACAAGATTTAACACTATGCATTTTTGTAATACTTTCGTAAAGGTAACAACAGAGGCGCTATAAAAAAACATAAAGATTTGTAAAGAAATTGTCTAATTTTAATGAAAAAATGTAATGTAAATGTGTGTAGAAGTCTATTTCATTTATTTTAGTAACATGCATTAACTAAATTCAAAGTTATTTATTTGCTACTAACATAGTATTAGTAGGTATAAATAGGTATATGTGTTGTAACAGTAACTGGGTTGTGGAGGTCAGATAGGCAGTCGCTCCATGTAAAATACTGGTATTCAGCTGCAACCGGTAAGACTGGAACCCGACCCCAAGATAGTTGGGAAAAAGGCTAGGAAGATTGATTGATTGAAATAGGTATATGTGGTAGGTAAGCAGGTAGATATGTAGGGTAGGTAGGTTAGGTTAGGTAGCAGTTAGGGTAGGTAGGTAGGGTAGGTAATTAGGTAGAAATATGTAATTAGGAAAGGTAGGTGCGCCGTAGATAAGTACTTAGTGCTAACCGTGCGAAGCCGGGCCGGGTAAAGCTAGTTACTTATAAATAAAAGGATTTCTCTTGCTACTTCAGACTATATTGTACAAAATAGAATGTAAGTAGTACGCCAAATTTTAATTACAACATTCCGTCAATACAGGTATTACGTTATTTTTGATAGTCATAATTCAAATTCAAAAGTCATTTATTCAAACTAGGCTAATTACATAAGACAGTCCCCCAAAAACGCCCGCCCTTCACCACTTCCTAGTGCTTTTGCTGGAAAGAAGAAGTGGCGCAACAAACTCGCTAGCAGCGCAGCTGTCTGTTCAGTTACGAAAAAAAACTTGATTCTATACAATAGTATGCAAATATTTTACATTACTCAACACAAAACATTAAATAAAATATATTTGCCATAATGACAGCTAGCACACGCCAATGTACCAACAAAAAAAAATATCGAAATCTAAACTCAAGCGAAAATAAAAATTGTTTTTACACATCCCATTGGACTATGAGAGTGAGGGAAGAGAGAGTGCACTCGTGTCTGCGCATACACTTGTGCACTATAATATCTCCCACGCCGAAGGCTAGTCTCCATTGAGATTGGCCGCCGTGGCTGAATATTTTTACACAAATAAGTTTTCTCAATATGAAATTGTATCCACAACGGTTTAAGGTAACTGAATAGTACCCTGTACCACCATTCATTTCAATGTTACTGAATATTATTGTCTATTGGAGTGTAGTTTTAACATGAGGTACGAGTACACACATCAACACGGCAACACCGTCTAGGGATACTTTGAAAAAAGTCGATAAAGTTCTTAAACTCAAAAAATACTGGCCGGTTTTAAAATCTTTTGAAGAGAGCTTATTTTGTAGACCTTTTTGGATGATCGAAATTTAAATAATCGAAATAGTATATGCTGCCATGATAGTAGGTACTTACTATTTCCATGTCATTACTCCGACTAGTAAATAGTTATCTGTGGAATTTATATCGCATAATATTAGCATGAAATACAAAATATTATTTTTAAGTTGCAGTAAATCGCCCATATTATATAAAATACGTTATTAATCGGCGTTTTTAGTATTTGGTGATTATAAACAGTATATGGTACATGATACACACAAGTTTCAAATTCCTAATTTGTTTAGTTGTTGAGATAGAGCTCGAACAAAAATGGTCTAAAACAGACAACTTCTACGCCCCCCTAATTCATAATTTTTGAAGATAAAAACAAATAAAAATTATATTTATTTTCTACTTGATGAGCTCTAGACAATGATACCCCACATGCCAGGGACAGATTATTTTTTTTTCAAAATTTAATTTTATTGTATGGCGACCCCCCTTTATTTTTTAATTTTATTATTTGTTGCTCTTGCGGCAATAGAAATGCACAATCTGTGAAATTTTCAACTGCCTACCTATTACGGTTCATGAGATAGAGCTCGCTGACAGACAGACGGACAGCGGAGGCTTATGAATAGGGTTCCGTTTGTCACCCTTCGGGTACGGAACCCTAAAAATTAACAATTTATCACTTTTCATGAAGTCGTAATGTCAACGACTGACAAAGATATTTACTTGGCGGTTGCTAGGCAACTTACGGACAAAGGTTGGAAATATTTAGATAAAGATATTATATTTTAGTTAGTATTTTATTAATTATAATTAAACTACTTTGAATAAAAGAGTCATTTTCAATAGGGTTCCTTCTACGGCTGAAAGGAATGTATTAAAAAAAAATTGACTCAATTAATTGATTTTATCGCAAGCTACAGTGTTTTCAGGGTTCATAAATTGACGGACAGGAATTTTTTTTCAACTATTTTTATGCTTTTTCCATTTCTGCTGCATTAAATCAATTGTTAAAAAGTACAGTATTAATCTCCATTTAATCATCTATACAATGGTATATAAATTAAGTAGGTTCTGTGTACTAGCAGGAGTGTAACAATAAAAACAGTTACAGAAATGGGGCAAAAATAATTTTTCGATCTTAGAGCACACTCTAATGCTTCGCATTATGAGTCGTGCAAAACGTAAGAAAACTGTTCTGTAATCGCCAGACACGAAATCATGGCAGAAAGAGCAAACATGGTGATATAATGATGACCTTTCCTCCCTTGTTTATGAACTTACTTAACTTTCCTCTCCAGTGGGACACGAACAGACTGATAATAATGCTTCTTAGTCAAGTTTGCAATAATAATTATAATAGATCGGTAGGTATAGTACTGTCACTCTATCAGAGCGTCGTCGCAACGATGGTTGCATGGCGACAGTGATGATGTCAGGGCAGCCGCTGTCGTATCACGTCCACGACGAACTGCTATATTCCAGCACAATCCTGAAGATACTGAAGCTGCTGAACCACTAATACGATGACCACTAATAGTAAAATTTATCCTGTGCCGTTATATAAATTCAACATGAAACTACCTAATAAGCTATCAGAATAAGATTCCCTATACAATGTGGAGACTACCATACAACAAAAAATTAAAATACTGGCACTACTAATACTTAAGAGCATTTTGAAACTGTCAAATAAATCCTAACTTCGAAATAAAAAAAATAGTTTTTCAAACAAATTAATGTTAGTGTGATCCACCCTAAGCCTATAAATTCCGCTTATCCACCTAGACCTAGGGTGAATTCTTGGGCATACGTTTCCGAATATCCACCTTAGGGTGGATTTTTGGGGTGGATAAACCGAATAACCCGAGCCGTCTATGGATTTTGCCGAGCTATAATGACTAAACAATTGAATATATTCAATTGAATTTTTGTATACAGAATGGGAACGTCATTATGGACACGCCGTTTAATTTTTTGTTGTATTGTCATCTCCACCTTGTATAGTCTTCAATGTCACTAAACGTAAACAGAATAGGTACTAGGTAAGTGTTTCCTAGATAATTATGCAAAGGGCTTGCGCATATTATATTAATTTATGCAATAAGTTAAGGGACCGGGTGTTTGGCGTCTGTCCAGCTTTGTCATAATTATGTACAACAGATTGAGCTGATTGAATTATGAGACTATAATAAACTTTTCGTTTTGAAATGTTAGTTTCAGTTTCAGGAAACTTTTAGATCAAAAGCTAAAAACATTTTTCCACTGCGGGTAGTATACCTATTTATATTTCGTTCTATGACTACCGGGGAAGTTATTTCATTTATCGTGCACATCTCTAAACTCAAGCCGCTGTCGAGAAGTTTTAGCAGAAAAATCAATTACATACACTTTGCCAGATCTAGAAATCTACACGATCGGAAAGCACTTCAAACTTTACAGATGAAACAATTTCTAACTTAACTCCTTATTCTAAAACGTGGTTTGGGTAACGATAGAATTCGATACCTAGAAACTGAGCAAAATCACGCTTTGGAATTAGATGAACTAAATAAATCAAAAATGGTTTTATGTGAGTGTTACTTATGTAAAGTAATTCATTGAGTGACTTGGTTCTCACTTTACTAATGCGTAGATATCTATAAGATAGTGCACTCTAATTTCTGTAATTATAAATATTATTTTTAGTCATCAAAAGAGCTAAAGGAATTGAAAAAATAAAACAATTTTGTCATGACGAAGTTTCGGAAAGATCTCAATATTTTATAATTTTACTAGTTATCCACCCTGCTTCGCATACTTTTTACGACTTGAAAAAACATAGAGATTTCATTATTACTGATAAGTTTAATAATTATTATAATACACATAAACTTTCAGAAAAAAATATCTAATTGTTGGTGAAAACCGCATCACAGTCCGTTGCATAGTTTAAAAGCGGTCCCACAGACAGACACGAAAGGCGACTTCAATTTAGAATATATATTGATGATAAGCAAAAGCTAGTGCTATCTACATCGCCTCAAGCAAACTATGCATCACACTTTTTCTTCTGCAATAATTAAAGTTAAGTCAAATTCTACGGGAGAGTAACCTCTTATTTATTGAAGAAAAGAGTACATAAATTATTTATACGAATTAATTTCCATTAACTCAGCGTTATCCTTCGTATAAACCGTCTTGTTTTCTAAAAAGCGATTTAGCAGAGCGGATTAAAAGACGTCTTTGCATTAACACTATATATTTACGTTTTTGGATAGCTAATGGGCTTTTGGCGCGTGGCCAATTCGGAACTAAAAACGGCATCTTGTTTTTTCATTTTTTCACATTTCCTGTTGCCCCTGTTGCCATTTAAAAAAATTGTTGCACAAATGTTTACCAACAGCCAACGCGCCAACAGATCCTTGCAACAGTGTAGGTAGATATAAAAAAAACGAAGTGTATAGAGTGCCGCGAGTTTCTTGTGGCACTCTAGTGTCACTGCCTCGGCCCGGCTAGGGTGCCGTGAGCGTTGCATTGTCACTGTCACTTGTTATTTAGGTTAGGTTAGGTTAGAACTGTGACCACACAACGCACGAGCCGAGCGAGCGTAGCGAGCGGTGCCGCGGTAGCGGCCGGCGAAGTGCCAGGGTCCGTTTAGGCACAAGAGAATGTAATGTTTTGGGAATGTGGTGTTTTACAGCGATCTAACCTCGACAATCAAACAAAATACCAAGTGACGTGACTTAGTGACAGTGACAATGACAATCCAATGCTTGCGGCACTTGAGCCGGGCCGAGGCGGTGTTACTAGGGTGCCTGTAGTGGCACTTTATCCGATAGGGATAGAGTGCCAATGGTGGCACTCTATACACTGCCTAAAAAAAATATCTACCCATCTTACATTGTTTAAGTCGCTGCAGGGTGCTTTTAGTGCTCTTTCACTCCTGAAAGGGATAGTATCATAAGTCGGCGCCTCTTGGGTTCAGATCAACTGCAGCTTAACCGTGCTATTTTAACGATGCAATTACCTTCAGTAACGGACCGGACATTTATGACTGAATAATGTGCTCTCGGATCAATGGCTCTTTGTACTCTCATCGTATTATTGTAGTCAGGAAAAATTTATTGTTAAGCAAATCGACCCTCTACGACAATTTGCCATTTCATACTACTGTCAAAGAATGGCAGTAAGTATTTAAGTTGGTGGTCAATTTGCTTAGCAATTTATTTCCCTACCTTTACTTGAAATTCGGATCTACGCTCTTTAGGAGCCAAAATTAAATAAATGTGCTCCATCATTAATGCTCATAATTAATGAGGACCCGATAATGAAGATCATATTACCTTTGTTTGAACCGGTTTTCAGAGAGTTTGAAATATTTTGGGATAGGTCAACATTAAAATACGCAGAGTTAAAACATCGAAATTAGAAATAGTCTGCCGGTATCTAAAAACCAAACCAATACCCCAGCAGCTCCGTACTGTATATTTAATCTTCTCACAACGAGTAAATCATTGTATACTCAATAAATAAGCGGATTAAGAAATACCTAAATATCCGTATTAGAGACACCCGCCGCTCTCTTTAATTCAAACTTTATGAGAATTTATCCAGATGTTTTAAAAGAGAAAAGCTAGACAAAACGTTGTAGGATTTTCTTATTTTCGTACGTAGAAAAATATTCAGAGAAAATATCGAAGAAAACTTGTTACTAGATAATTTCCTGTATATTCGAAAATTTTATTACCGAATAGATAAAGGCAAATATATTTCCTTATCGGATCGTCGGGAACAGAAGGTATTACATAAATCGTGAAGATATAAAACATTGTATGAGTAGGATAACTCGTAGAGTCAAGTGTTTGCCGCCCACGAAACATATAACTTTTAGATATGTAGGTACCTCTAGGCAAATAGATCGAGTTTTGTTTATATGTTATTCAAGACACGCTCTCTACTTCGAAATTGTATCTTTCTATGTGACTCCCCGAAAATTTATTTGTTCCATGCTAGTACTTACAGAATATTTTATTAATTAATACCGTAGTGCTCACGCAGCGTAAGAAAATATCAACGAAACAATTATTTACGTGCTAGGCCTTTAAATGGGATTTTGTTATCAGAAAATTGGAGTTCATCTTCAATATTTTTTGTCGTGTGGTTTTTCACTAACCTGTACCCATATCGCGTAATACACGATCAATCAGAATCTGAAACGTTGCTAATCCAAAAAAGGTCTGCTCAACAACGCAATGTATGTTGTTGAACTGTCAAAGTGGAACAGATTAGTCGTAATCGTTTACGAAAATGTCGTACGTAATTAGATAGCTGGTGTCAGAGTTTTTATGCCACTCATGGGCTTCTGACACGGCTTCTCATGTCGTCAAGAAATATCTCTGAGGCATGCCGGTTTCCTCATGATGTTTTCCTTAACCGCTTTTGAAGCAAGTGATAATTACTAAATTAAACGAACTTACCTAAGTGAAGTTCTATTGTAATTATACGTAGTGCTTAGTCCTCGATAATTATTGATTAACTATGTAGTCTCACTATATTCCATATCGTATTCACGCGTATTCAGAGAATAAAATCCTGAAAAAATAAATCTTTTATGCTGGTAACTCCAGCTATGACATTCTATTTAGAGTAATCTGCAATGAGAGAATTAAAATTAACAGACAGTAACTCTCCAACTTCAATGCCAGGGTCAAAAAACAAACTATGGTCTTGTTTAGGGCTTGGGAGGGAACATAGTATCGAGGACTAAGCACTACGTATAATTACAATAGAACTTCACTTAGGTAAGTTCGTTTAATTTAGTAATTATACTCCATGCTTAGTCCTCGATAATTATTGATTAACTATGTAGATGTTTAGAGAGAAGATGAAGTTGGAAATTACAAATATGTTTGACACTATTAAATAATAAAACATTCAGATATCATAAAATCAAGTTTATGATGTAACTGAAAACTTTTCAACATTTAAACTTAATTCTCGTCCAATTCTAATTATCAACTATGTATTCAGTAGGTATACTTCTTTGGCTTTTCATTAATTTATGACAAATAACACATCAGTCTCAACGTTACCAACAGTCTTGCCAAAGAGATATTTATTATCTTCTCTAATCAAAGGTCTATTATTATAATGGTTTGTAAGACCCTTTGATCCTGTGTACCAACCAACTGTTTTAAAGATACTTAATATCTACTGACACACCTCTACTCCCATTGGAGCATGACGTGTTGAATGAGAAGTAAATTTCTTGATGTCTACGCCACTGTCTATCATTGTATGTGTAATCCAACGGCATTATGATTGTCACAATTTGTGTGTATGTAATATTGTAATGTAATCACAGGACAAATGACTGGTTTCATATGAAAATAGAGCAAAATAATATTTGTTTGCTGTTTTCCTGTCTTAGATCATGTTTTTAACAAATCAGTGATTTTTGAGTTAATATCTGAATCAATCAATTGGATGTTATTAAGTCTAATTACAGATAAGGTTTATTTGACCGCTAGTAAGGGCTAAAAGAATTACCTACTTTTTGGTTACTTTGTCAAGTGATAATTTATTGTTGTATTGAGTACCATCTTCCTATAAAATTTAGTAGGTACCATTGATGGATCCCACATATCATCAGTATTCAGGATGACTTGGTCGTAATTTAAAGATACCATTAAATAACCTCTTACTTTGAGGATCTGTCCCTACAACAGAATGTATGATCAATAACACTGCACTGTTGAGTGATGTATATGAAATGCCATTGGCCCTTGTTGGCTTGCCACTTGTTGTGTACGAACACTCTAATCTAATATTATAGCGATTGAAAAAACATGATCATTACCACATATCCACCACTTATGTAGTGCTACTGAATACTGTTTGAAAGTGTAATCTGATACAGAAGATATCCTGACCATTCATCCTCATAATTTGTCATCTGGCATCATTTGCTTCTGAAAACCTTTCCCTGACAATATGCAGGCCCCTAGGGAAAAAAGGGCTGCTGTGCAGAAGATGCACTATTCCGGAAGGTTACGACAATAATTGGTTTGATGGTTAAAATCCAATAAGTAGGTACTTTAATCTGTGAAATGACCATGATAAATGGGTACCAAGGTTATGGTCACATAGGAAAAAACTAAGATACCAAAAAATCTGATCATCTTAAACTGTCTGAATAGTTTATTAATCAATGCAGATGGTGGAAATGCATAAAATACTGGGTAATTTACCAAAATTAATGTAAGTCTTATATTTTCTGCAAATGGATCTCTACGCCAAGATGGATATCTGTCACATATTATTAGCTCTAGTAGCAAATAGATCAATGGAATGATCTCGAAAAAGATCTCACTATGTCCTGAAATGCTGCTGGAGCCAGTTCCCAGTCACAATCAATGTTTTTATTTCTAGACTCAAGATCAGCTTTTATGCTGTCTTTGGATCATATAAAAATGTAAAAATCCCTATTTTTCGGAGTGCCACATATGCCTAGCCAGGAGATTAAGATGATTAAATTGGTTTCCACCCCTTTAATGATATAATCTATGTTAGTAGTATTGTTTCTGCATAATAAAATTTGGTATAATTTTAAGTCCTCAGTAAAACATTGTACATCAAGAAAAGCAGCTTTAAATATGATTTGCCTTGTCTTCTTCTGTCCAAACCCCATTTGCTATCTGACCATCAAAACAAATATTCCGCAACAACTGTGAGATGCATCTGAGTAAATTTCAATCTCAAATTGACAATTTTTACAGGGTTTTCATACATTTATGCCACCACTGTAGATCTTCTTTACTTACACTTGATATTGTTCATAATTAAATCAAAGTAATAACTGTGGTAAACTAACTCTGTACATCTTTGTTTTCCAAAATGTTAGCATACTTATTAGTAAACCATAACGCATACATGGACAACAAGTTGCTAGGTTACGGTGTAAATAATGGATGAATAGAACATCTCTTTCATCTTTTACTGACAAGGTCATACTCTTTGTATCAATCACAAATCTAAGTGTTCAGCAACTCGATTGGATTTGAGATTACTTTTATCCTTTTATGTAACAACCAAGACTGCAAAATTTTGATAGTTTTACTAAAAACAATAATATTCCTAACATAAAATCCTCAAGATAAATCACAGATTTTTATCCCCCACTACAAGATAAGATGTTACTACTGTGAGCCTGTGTAGGGGCAGTACATAAACCAAAGCACAAACTACTGAATTCATGAACATTGTTTTTACAATAAACCCTCAAATATCTTTAGTCATCAGCTGAACATCTACGTTCAGTGTTCACTGATATTAAAAAAATATACATATTTTAAATCAATTGTGCACATGTAATCATTTTATAAAATGAGTTTACATGAAGTCCGTATGTCTTTCATTAGAAACTGTTTTGTGTGGATACAATTAATCCGACATTTTAGATTTAACATATAACACTGGTATATCCAACTCGTTTGTGTACAGTAAATATTTTTGATACAAAAATCTGTCCACTGATAGACGCACACTGTACGCCTATTAATAACACTCAAATCCAAGAACCATTTATTTCCTTTGGTATAAGTATATTTTCAGACTCTGAAAAGGCACAATTTTAAGGTGATATAGGTATTATCTTGTGTAGGAATTTCCATAAATGGAATTTTATATCCCTTCAACCATGACCAGATAACTTTATCTTGTGTGAGCTTTTGCCAATAAGAGCTCAACCGTCCAACAGACGGCTGCAGTTGGATAACAATTAAAATTTAATTGTGTCTCATTAGTGACAGTCAAGCGGGGGTAAAAATATTTAAAACGACATACAAATGTCTTTACCTCTTTGTTTGACGCACAGGTTTGTGCTGGTACATCTTGCCTGATGAAATCCTCTGCTGTAGGTTCCACCCCGTGGTCCTACTAGGCTGCTACCTGCCCCCCCCCCCCTTCCCTGTTTGGTTCGACTCGAACTTGAAGGGGTCATTTGAGATTTCTCTCTCTCAAGGGGCTGCCTTTTTAATTGACAAGTTCATTAAACTTTTCACTAAACAGAAAACTTTTCCTTTTCAGTGTAACTGTTGTTCTAATAATGTTTCTATCTATCTTAACTGGTCTTGAGATATCTGTGAGAATTTCTTTAGATATTTATATTCTTTGTGTTTTGATTGTTTTTATCAAATTACCAATCCTGTTAACGTTCCGGTAAAGCAATTCCCAATTGCTATAGTGGTCCTCCACTCTTGGTCCCTTTCCTTGATTGGGTTACTTATCAGACAATCTAATTCTATGATCAATTTTGAAGCATCCAGTAGTAGTAAATACAACAGTAATGGTATCAAATATATTATACATAGGTCATTCTTCTTTATAATTACATTAAATACTTTTTAAGTAAAACATTTAGGTTTGGAGCTGGACGGGATTCCCAAGGCCATTATGATTTCTTCATGCAATTCCATAAAACCATTATCCTTTAGTTCTTGGGTACTTACAAAGCACATTATCATCATTGGACTAACTTAGTCTGATGACACAAGTGTAAAGCACTGATAATTCTTTATCAATATTGTAATACTTACTCAATAGTTTCTCACCATAGAAAACAATAAGTGCATAACATAGAACTTCTATATATACATTATATTTTGTGCTTTTTACCTCAACTTGAGGTTTCGAGATCAAGTCTCGAGGGCCTTATCTCAACAGAGAAAGCAATATGTCTTGCATAGGCAGTGCATAACCTAGAACTTCTAGGTATAGATACACTATATTTTGTGCGTTTTTCCTCAACCTGAGGTTCGACATCAAGCCTCGAGCCCCTCGAGGTCCTGTCGTAACGCGAACTTCATGTTACAAGAACAGATGGACCAAATACCGGCATTATGGCGGGTAATAATAAGCCTCTTGCTATTTTGCAATCCAAATCAATCAATCGTAATCCACTGAAAACTTTCAACAAAATCACACATACGTACCTGTGTTTTCTTCTTTGTTTATAACATTGTTAAGTCCTATATGTACTGATCAGCCTTTATTACTGATTCCAAAGAGGACGCCGGCTTTAGCCGAACTCGTCCTTGATCTCGCCTACGCGATTTCTTTCCAATTTTCTTCCACATTTTCTTTAGTGGAATTGTTTGACTGTTTATTGTTGATAATATTAAAAAATAATAAGTTTTTATAAGAAAATTCTATAATTTTCTTAAAAATGACGTGCGCTACACGACGCGAAAAAAGTGAATGTCATAGCTGGAGTTACCAGCATAAAAGATTTATTTTTTCAGGATTTTATTCTCTGAATACGCGTGAATACGATATGGAATATAGTGAGACTACATAGTTAATCAATAATTATCGAGGACTAAGCATGGAGTATAATTAAATTATACAATACGCACATGAATCCAAAAAGTCAGAGGTGCGAGCTTTGGCAATTAGCGTTTATAAACTTTAGACCCAAAAATAGTTCACGATAAGAATGTCAGGGTGAAAATAACTTCCAAATATGAGACTGTTTTTAGAATGACGTAGAAATATGAATAATAAGAGGAGAGTGAAGTTGATGCCAAAAAAGTTTGTTTGACACCGCCAACGCGTTAAATTAATTGTTCATATTCATATTCATTTATTTGCATTCCACAAGGTAAAAACAAGATGTTTAACAAAAGGCTTAGAGCTAAGAGCCGTTGTAGACCCAGTTAGGGCACAGCAAAAATTATTTTAACAAATAAAAAAAAAAAAAGCAAGTTGTAGAAAACTAAAAATTAAAATTAAATTAAATTGTACTTAAAACTGAATAATAACATTCGCATAAAAATTCAATAGCAATAATATAAATAATTCCATTATTAGTAAGTACGTAACTATTTTCTTAAAATACTATTATTACATTTAGATAAATAACCTAAGTAGTAATATTACCTAAGTAAATATAACTATTTACTTGGATAATATTATCATAACACTTCTTTAATTAGAGATCATATTCTATGGTTACAAATTAATAATAAAGAGATAAGTTTTACGTGTCACAAATTTTAGACAATTCATAGATTCATTAGTAGCATTTTATAATTATTAAATAATTGTGTATTAAGTAGTAGGTGTCACGTTTAATTAAATAATATTCCTGATATATATACGCATGTAATGTATTCATTGTAATTATGGTCTTTCATTCAAATATTCGTTCACATTATAATAACTTTTGTTTAATAGAAATAATTTTAATTTATTAATAAAGATATTGTTGTTATTTATATTTCTTATTTCTTCCGGTAACTTATTATATTGTTGTATTCATAATGTAGTTATTGACATTTTCTTTCTCGAATCTGGGTCAATTAGGAGTTTTCCAACTTAATTACGACAACATAAGACTTCAGGAGGCTTTTGTGCGATGGCGAAGGAAATAAACTCTGTGTTAGTTTCTTGCGGAAACTCGTAGATCGTAAAACAAAACACAATGACTGGAAGCATACAGCCTTAATCTAAACTACACGATCCCATCCAGTGGCTCCATGTTACGATATCCATTAAAATAAGTAATCTACGTGACCCAAATTGGTTACTGCCCGTCGGGGAAATTCTTTTTATTTTTCATTTCGGGAACCGAAACGTCAGTTGTTATTATTTATTGGTTTAAGTATTTAATGTAAAAAACTACGGTATTTTCCGAAACTTATTCAATAATACCTACAGTTTTTTGCGCCCTTGGGATGTAGGAACTACCTACCTATCTACATTATATTGTTTCTGATATTTTGACGATGACGTTTTCAGCTACCTGTCTATTGTCACATTACCTGAATATAACCGCGGACTTTGGCTTACTCTGCCACTACATTTTTTAAATAAACCTCAACCGAATCACGTTTTCCGTATTAGAAATCGAGTCCAGTAAGCCAGACTATCCGAACAACAGACAGAAGGTAATTTTTTAAGACCACAATTTTTTTATATAAATTATATAAGATGCGTTGTCACGACCTATCGCCACCCGTGTTATGATAATTCGAAGGTGTTGCCAACCTAAACACACGTGCTACTTGGTTGTGAGACGTACCTATAAACCTTGAGTGTCTCAGTCTGCTGGGAATGTAAATAAAGTTCAAGAAATAAATCCCATCTGAAAAAACAACTGCAAACCCTTTAAATCGTAAACACGGTATTCCAATTCAGCATAACTGAGATTCAAATTAGTTTTCAAGACCTCAAAAAGGACCTAAAGAATTTTCAGTATTCTTTTTTAAATGAGAAAGTGAAGGGGTCTTAAATCGCAGTCGTTGCGCTCTTATAACTTTTTATTAATTTTCTTATAGCTAGCAGGAAAAGCTCACGCTTGTATATTTTTTTGTTTATTGAGAAATATTTACAAACTTTTATATTTTACTGCACGCAAATCAATTGAAATATAACTAGTTTTCTCGAATTTTGCATAGGTAGTGTTTTGAATTGCATTTGGATCCGAAAAAAACACAATAGGAGTGTTTTTTTCATCGCACCCACGCCAATGTAAGCCCGGTATTGAAATCGTTAATCTTTTGGTAGTCTTCCCAGCATCTGTGGTTACGGAATGTAATCCGTATTATTTTGATATTCTTGGTACCTTGCCTATCCACTGAATGTGTGCCCAGAGAGTTCCTACTATAGGTATACGTGGATACACAACGTATTGTTATCGACGGCATTGACTCTTTTTTATAAAAAGTTACCGAGAAAATGTATCGAATATTCGAAAATGCTTTCACCAGATTTTATAGATATTTTTACCTATCTAAAATTTTAAATTCAAGCCTGTGCTAACCTACTTTCATGTCGCCACAATAGTTATTATGACAGATAAACTACTCGTATAACTACAAAAGTTACTGCTATAGCGCCTCAACCGTTACGTTCTTACCGCTTCTAAAACGACTGAAGGCCTTAAGCCATATTAGACCCATATTATAAATTTTCAAATCACACACAAATAAAAACAAACGAACAAATATACAATATAAATACAACATCAACACACAAATTAAGTAATTCAAATTAAGCATCATAATCATAATAATCATAACTAGCTCAAATTCAGTCTCTTACGTGCGACACTATATATTATGTAACCTGTCTGTCACAGCAGTGTCGCACCTAAGGACAGTCCAACCTATTTGCTATCATATTAAGAACGACATTGGAGCTTGACCGCACAAGAGACGCACAGCGCTTCCGCATGACATCCACCCATTTGGCTGTTGTTCTGCCAACACTCCTACCGTCTTACGGCAATTTACTAACTGTCATATATTTCTTCCTCAGGTGACTTAATGGACGTGCTGGCATTGTTCACGTCATCGGTGAACTTCGTGCTGTACTGCAGCATGAGCCGTCAGTTTCGCTGCACGTTCGCCCGCCTCGCGCGCCGCATGCTGTCCGCGGCCGAGGAGCCCGCCAAACTAGCCAACAAGTTAGAACCGACCACGCAGGTATTACAATGTTAGGACAGCTAGTTTGTTATCAGTGTTTAATGTTTGTGACTAACACAAGCGGCTTAGCATGTTAAGGATTTAAAGTTGAGAATTTGTTAAAGCCCGCGGAATTAAAACATTGCAAAAAACGTAAGGCGCGGTTCATACACAAGTGGCGAGGGGCGCGGGCGTGGCGATGGTGTGGCCCGGGCGTTGCGCTGCCCGTTTCATATTTCATACAAAATTTATTGGAGCGACGTGGCGTCGTTCGCAAACGTCATCTGTATACATATTATGTCCCGTGCCTAAAAATAATGCTAAAGTATAGTTTGAGAAGTTCTCAACTTCAAATTCTCAATTCAGACCGGATTATATGTGACACAAGTCACGGAATTGGTCGTTTTATACCTGACAAAATTCGTGAAACAATTCACATTGTGCTTACTACACTGCTACTTTTTATATGGTGTGTTGGTACGTAAGTACGTAGGTTTTCTTTTTTCTTGTTACGTAAGTACATAATTTACGCATAGTCGAAGCAAACTTGAGTAAGGTTACTGGAATCACGTCCCTAAAGTTGTGAGCTGTTTATTTCCCAACTTTAGCGGCTTCAATCGGAAAACAATCTATCCTTATGTATCTTGGCTCCAGTTTCAGATGTATTTAGTTACACTAATTTTGCTTCATTTAATCATTTTCATCATTGTGTTGTACGAAGAAGAATATACAGGGTGACAGGGATATCGACGCGAAAACTTTTACCATGTATTCAGTACATGATTCTGAAACCCCCTGCAGCTGCGTTTAAATTTTTCTTGAGTTATAAAAAAAAAATCAACGCAGTGTAGAACAATCATGTACTGAATCCATGGTAACAGTTTTCGCGTTAATGTCCCTGCCACCCTGTATACATAAGTACCTACAACGTCCTTAAAAATAAATAAAGGTTTAGTGTTATTCTACATTATATTTTTTACACAAAGAAAGATTTAAAGTTATAATTATGTTGGGTCACTCGACAACCCACGCTATTTTCTTTGAATTGCAATTTAATGTCTGAAATCTTGAAGTTTGAATCATAGTTGTCTGAAGTTCTTCATATCAAAGTGCAATCTGCATAGCAGAATTAATGTTCTCTTCAAAGGCCAGATCTAGAAAATGAACATCATAATTCATCCTAACTTTTGTCCAAATAAACGATCATTCTTCAGTTTGTTAGCAGACCGAAAACAAAAATGTTTTGTAAAATATATTGAAATATATACTTAATGTCAATGAACGAAATAAGTACGTACTAATTTTGTTTTAACTATTTCTTTGATACAAATATTTTTTTGTATAGTATTTAAGTAATATAATAAAGAGGTAAAATTTGTTTGTTTGTAAGCTTGTATGTAGGGGGTAATATCCGGAACTACCAGTAGGATTAAAAAAATGCTTCTTGCATTGGATAGCATAATTCTTGAGGAAGGTTATAGGCACGCGGACGAAGTCGCAGGCAGAAGCTAGTACCTACTAAAAATCGTCTCAAACCTGAAAAAAATCGCACAAATAGGTTATAAAATACAGGGTGTAAGGAACAGCCCTCCGCAGACTGATGGGGTGAATTCAAAATATCATACTAAGATGACCGGTACATAAAATTATTTCAGGAACGTTATGGGAATCCAATAAACCTGATTTGTTTTATTACCTCACACGCAATGTATCGTTACCATGGCAAAACCTACGTAGCAATCAGCAGCGCAGGGAGCGTTTGGCCGCACTACCCGCTACGGGGTTGCGGGAACAGCTGATTTCACGCGTCGTTCGTTAGAGTAACATCCATTGCTGGTTATTTTTTTTAGCTGTTTTTTTTTACATAAATGAAGTGCTGGTACAGAAAATGTAATGTTACATTGAAATAAAGGCATAGTAACTGAAAAAATTATGAAAAAAATTAAAAATTTCCGGAGAATATTTCCGGTGGAAAATGATTCAGAATAAGGAGCTGAATACACCCTCTTTGTTTGCGGAGGGCTGTCCCTTACACCCTGTATATTTATTACGATCAAAAACACAGAAAAATAAAACCTTTTGGGACTAAGAAAGCTTTTATGAGGGAACAAATAAATCTTCCACCTGTTACTGACGTAAATACACTTAGGTAAACAATACCTATAATTCGGAGTATGATTCCTCGAAATAATCAACACAAGAGAAGTAACTCCCAAAATAATAATAACAAGGAGAAACATGATGCTTATAAATTGAGTAAAATAAAATTACCTCGTTGGTGTAGAGGTCGCAAGCGGTACTGCTGAGCATGATGTCTTGGATTCGATTCCGAGGTCGTGCAAAGTGTTATTGGGTTTTTCCAACTGGAATTTCTCAGTAGCAGCTCGAAGTCTGGATGTATGCCCGGTTGATGGCAATATAAGATTTCAGCAATTCAGCTGCATCCGGTTAGACTGGAAGCCGATCCCGAAATAGTTGGGAAAGGGTTAGATGATGATGATGAAGGCAATAGGCACGTCCCGTCAAACATAACAGGCGAAATATAGGTGTACTATAGGCACACCTCTGCCTAACCCTTCGGGGAATACAGGCGTGATGGTACGTTATGTTAAAATAAAATTGAAAACTGTTTCGAATAAAAGTATGATGACGTCACACGGTAACCTTCGGTCATGTTGCAGATACCGATACTTTTATAAAACAACGATAATCCTACATAATCTCTTCATTTTTTTTAAGCTGAGCGTGTTTTCATAGCTCATATGTGCCGCTACGCTTTAGCAAATACGTGATTAAAAACGGATTTCAAAAATTTTCCATATTCCGTTTTAGTACAATTTTCAGACTTACTTTTTATATCTTGTATGGTATTAGAAGCATGTTCTATTAATTGTGTCGTTACTTAACGCTATTTGATGGCGGTCAAAGAAAATGTATGTTTAGGTCTTTTGTAAAGCCTTATTTTATAAGAAGACACATCCACACAAATTAATTGAATAATTTAGCATCCAAATCCCATTGAATTCACAGTTTGTAGAACAAAGAACAATCTCACTCTAGATATGTTCGAGTATCCATATTGTAGGGAGGATGATGGAATTATAATTAGTTGTAACATCCATCTCGGGATTAGGTGGTCTCACAATGACCATTGATAGACGTGTTTGTTAATTGAATGATTGTTTGTTCACAGGTCACCGGGCCACTATAGCGCCAAATTCCCGCCCTCTTTAGGGTGGTAGAAGAGAGTATTATATAAATAACGATACAGGTAAGAAATAAAAAAGTATTCAATATTTTGCAACATCTAGTGACTTATTAAAACTTTTTGTGTTTTCAGTTTAGTACGTTTTATTCTGAGTATGTCATGAATATCCTTTAAACTCAGTGTGTTAGTAGATTTTTTATGTTCATTATACGTATCTATTTATAATGTAGATCGGCTCCCTATTGAAAGTTAACTTAATAATAATAATTTAATAATAAGCTTTACTGTATCTGCATAGATATACAGTAAAGCTTATTATTAACTAAGTTATTACGTTACGCAAAGTAGAAAAAAACAGTACGGTATTTTATCGTCCACAAAATATCAGGATTAATAAAGATAGATAAGTAGATAGAATATTCTTTAAGTATATATATATATTTTTTTTAATTTTCTTTTTTTGCACGACTCGTAATGCGAAGCATTAGAGTGTGCTCTACGATCGAAAAATATTTTTTGCCCCATTTCTGCAACTGTTATTATTGTTACACTCCTGCTAGTACACAGAACCTACTTAATTTATATACCATTGTATAGATGATTAAATGGAGATTAATACTGTACTTTTAACCAATTGATTTAATGCAAGAGAAATGAAAAATAGTTTGGAAAATCCAAAAGTGCACGCCTCATCATAACACTCATTTATAAACGAAAAAGAAATTCAAAACATAGTTTTTAACAAAAATGAACAATTTATCACTTTTCATGAAGTCGTAATGTCAAAGACTGACAAAGATATTTACTTGGCGGTTGCTAGGCAACTTGGTCAAAGGTTGGAAATATTTAGATAAAGATAATATATTTTAGTTAGTATTTTATTAATTTTAATTAAACTACTTTGAATAAAAGAGCAATTTTCAATAGGGTTCCTTCTAGGGCTGAAACGAATGTATAAAAAAAAATTGACTCAATTAATTGATTTTATCGCAAGCTACAATGTTTTCAGGGTTCATAAATTGACGGACAGGAATTTTTTTTCAACTTTTCAAATTTCCAAACTATTCTTTAATGCACACACATTCATAAAAAGTACTCTGTGCACACATTCGAAAAATATTTTTTTGGAACGAAGTTATAATGCGCAGCTTGCGGTAGCTAGTAAATAAATAAATAAATAAATCTTTATTTCAGACTACAGGGTCCATAATTTTTGTTAGTATTTTGGTTTTAGTAACAATGGCGCTTAAAGTAGGTTAGTATTGTTAGTTTACACGAACTACATTTATTAATGTTGACCTATGACTGTCCCCACCCAGTATCCCTGAAAGGGGCAGGCGCTGTAGTAAGGAGGCCGCTTTCTTTCGCATGATGGCATGAAAACCATCTGTGCGAGACTCTGCGAACATTCCCGAAGCGTAAAAACCGTCAAGCGAAAAAGCATTGATACTTTTATGCCTCCTCCATGCGACTTTCTTCTTTCGAATTCACATTGTGAACTTCGTCAAAATGTAAATCCAAGATGGCGGCTCCAAAAATTTTCTCATTTTTCGTCATGGGTGTCGTTTTATTAGTTTTCAAGGGTTCTAAAGCCGATAGTGAGGTCAAAATGGAAATCCAAGATGGTGGCACCGAAAATTTTGACATTTTTCGTCATGGGTGTCGTTTTATTAGTTTTCAGGGGTTCTTAAGCCGATAGTGAGGTCAGAATGGAAATCCAAGATGGCGGCTCCGAAAATTTTCTAATTTTTCGTCACGGGTGTCGTTTTCGTAGTTTTCGATGGTTCTAAAGCCGATAGTGAGCTGTCGGCTGTCTTTCTGTAGGATAGCATATTTTAAAACAATACTTACTTAATAGCTAAGTAGTTGATTAATTAGCCATACGAATCTATGGAATGGAATTGATAGACCGGTAGCGATGTACAGATTACACAAGTATGTTCCTCGGTATCAACGAATTCTTGGAAAATGTTGTGTACAAAGTAAATAAGTAGGTAAAAATATGATTGTTTGTGGAATAGGTACCTACTCTACTATTTACAAAGACAAGATAACATAGCCGTTACTTTGCTTCTAGAAGCAATACTAATACTAAGTGGTTCTAAGAAATGAATAAGTATTCATTAGGAAAAATTGTTTTTCGTTTAGACTGAATAGTATTTGGTCTTCTATCTTCTTGAAACGGATATTTTTCTAACACTGTGTATCTTGTTCAGTGTCCTTGAATGCGTTATAACACCTATGGGCGTTTAGTATCCCTAAAAGTGTTAAGCTATTCGAATTTATTAGATATTCTTTTAAATTGATATGTGTATGGCGCAATGTAGAGGCCTTTCAATATATACATTATGCAGTAAGCTGAAGTGATTAATAGTTAACCCAACATTTACATAATTAGGATAACAAAGCACTAGCATAATTGATGTTTGTGCGTTGATTATGGACCGATGGGATCAACGTCGGTTCTCACACGTGTATGTTTGCCAAACACAACGAGCCAAAGATTTACTTCTACCACAGATTAGTACAGATTGGACACTCTGCAAAATCAATTAATTTAAATAAAAAGCGACTCTTGTTACGACACAATACAGTGCAATTCAGGTCGCACAGCGCTAATTACCGACAGTTATATTCACCTAGAAGTTGACTCTCTTTCTATCGCGCAATTCTTTTAACTTCTGACTACTTTACGCCCACTGAATTCAACAAGTCGAGCCCACCGCGTACCTATTTGTAGCTTCATACCTAAAATGCGAAGTGTCCCATCTGTATTCATCTTTGCTTATACAGCGTGATCGAGGAGCGTAGTTGCATCTTATGGTCCTGTTTCAATCACCATCTGTTCTTTAGGGTGAGGCTACATTAGGCCGCGACGCGACCTGCGACACAATGAGCGATTAAAACAAATAAATGAATGCCCAAGAGTATGGCTACACCGTACATCAAATATTACTAGCGATCATTGATTTATATATACGATTGGAACAATATTACTGTAATCACGGCATCGGCTACATCAACATATCAGCGAAATTGAACCGAATTTATTAGAAAATTTCTCACTTGCACGACTAGTTCACAATAATGCTATTAAATATGCGTGTGGCTACATTATGCGTATACTACGAGTAAACCGCGAAGAATGATTTGATCGCACTCATTGCATGTGTACTGTTGATAGGGATGCATCGATACACCATTTTGCCGATACGATACCGATACCGATACTCTTGTAAAAATATCGGCGATACCGATACCGATATCGATACGCTTATTGAATTCTTAAATGAAGGTAAAATAAATAAAACAAAAGTCAGGTTATTTATTTAATTAATATAAAATTAACAAATAACAGGACAAACCCGACAAACTAAATAAAACTGTTTAAAACTATAGACAGGTTGACATTAAACGCACGACAACATGCTAGGCCAAAGTGGGCAGGCGAAACAAGACACGAATGAATAAAGCGCGGGGTTTCCCCGAGCATAGTTAGTTCGTGCCTCGTTTGCATTACATTTTAAAAGCTCGAAATTTGAAAAGTATCGTTGAATCGGCCACAAAAATATCGCCGATGCCGATATATCGGCAAACTTCGAGTATCGCCGATATATCGGCATCGGTATCGGTATCGGATGCATCTGTAACCACGTCATTGCCGAATATTAGAGGTACGTCGGATTTTCGCTTTAATGTAGCAACACCATGTTTATCTCGTTTCAGTCGTTCCAGTCGCATCGCAAATCGCTGCCTACTGTAGCCTCAGCCTTTTAGTGGCGGTTCTATTACTTAATTAATCGTTATGAAGTGTCAATCAAACGAGTTTATCAGTGGGTTTTGATTACGGTTATGTCTTATTTAGCTGCAGCCTGCTTGATGATCAATCGGTTCTGACTGATTCTCCCTGCTGCCTTACTTTTTTTTAACTTGGTGGCCTGTTTTTGGTCTGATGCAAAATGACAAAAAAAAATGAATTTTATTTTTGTAAGCAAAGCCTTTTAAACGTCAATCATATTTTAAAAACTAGATGATGTTGGCGTTTCCTATCTGACTACTCTGAGAAGAAAGGTCAGAGTCAGAGGTCACAGTCTCTTTAAAAGTCCAGACATAATCTTGATCTGAATGCCAATTCTCGTACATAAAAAACGTTCACATTCAAGTCGCAATTTGTCAAACTTGTCAAAAAGGTTGGTAAATTAATTGTATTTTTGACAGATCATTGCGAAAGAGATGCGAAAGCGAGCGGTCTTAAAAGTTAGGGGAATTGCCCCGCAGATCACATGAAGACCATGTAGATTGGTGTCTGAAATGGTCTTTTAAGGAAAGAACCACACCGATTGAGTGGACCAGTCCTGTCAGTGCAAGCTTTTGTCAGTAGTAATCGTGCAACTCAACTTAGAACTTAAAAAGCTCAACGACTCGACGAACAATATCAAAGACTACATTTGGGTAGGCCGCATAAATAACTCAAACTGCCAGACCATGATTAAAAAGAACTGAGAAAAAAAACAAGAAAAACAATGAACCACTTATTCCTCACATTCACAATAATTAAATAATGTAATCATTTTCAAAGCAAATATTCATGTCATTTTATATTAAAAAAATCATCAATGATTGACATTGATGATTTTTTTAATATAAAATGACATGAATGCGTATAAAAATCCAGACATAATCTTTGAAGACCATGCAGATTGGTGTCTGAAATGATCTTTTGAGGAAAGAACCACACAGATTTGAGTGGACCTGTCCAGTCAGTGCACGTATTTCTCTGTTATCGTGCAGATCAACTCGGAACTTAGGGAGCTCAACGATTCTAGTCTAGAGACTAAAACAGAATATGCGTGCCAGACTTTTGTAATTTTGGCATAATTTTCGAGTATCATCGTTTTAAATATGTCAAGCAAAACTTTGATAAGAAGTAGGCGATACTTACTTCACATCAAAGTTTTCTTTTTATTTGATTATAAAGATAAAAATGCATGAAACTAAGTCGAGCAGAGGTTATATTCCTTTATTTCAACTCGCAAAGTGACTCAAAGAGCAGCTGTTGTCAAAAACCTCCTTGGATCAAAGAGATATTTGAGTGACGTTGAGATTATTTGAGATTTATTTCGAGAAAACGGTACGATAATAAATAATTCTATGCTCTACTTCACTTAGTAAGTACGTAATATTTACTGTTTCTCGATGCCTAACAAGTCCCAAGTGTCACGTTTGGTTTTATTGCCAAGATACGTGAAATAGACGCACTAGGTCTGGATATAATCCATCTAGTACGCCGAGTAAAAGTTATCGAGTTATTTATTGGGTTACCCATCGACATGAAAGACCAATCTTGTTCAAAGCAATTTATTTCAATGAAACTTGATCTAGCATGGAAGACTTATTAGCTTGCCCAAACATAAATAGGTCAAGGGCTCTAAGCCTATTAAATGTTTGTGAATTTAGGAGACATTGTTAAATCGATTAATGTGTTTATAATTTCTGACAATGAAACGATTTTCTGTTTCAAACATTCAAATATGTATCATACAATAGACAAACTAGCTTTGCCCTAAACTAAAATACATCGAAATTAGTAAATCCATCTTACATAAGTATTAACCTACAGTCAACAGTCAAAGGTTTGTAACTCTCCGCAGCTTATTTAAAGGCGATTGTCGATAGTAACAAGATCTTTCGAACTTTTTGTTCAGCGAACCTGAACGTTATAAAATATCGTTTAATTGGTGCACACAACATAAGTCAAAGTCGAAGTCAAAGTCAAAAATTTGAGGTGTCAAGGGACACCCGGATGGAACGAAGTTACAACTTTAGCAAAAAGTGTCGTTACAACTTTTGGTCTTAATAAAAAGTGTCGTTACAACTTTTGGTCTTATTTTTTTCCGTCTAGCCCACTTTCGCAACGCGCGAAAGGGAACTTCGTTCCAATAATTTATTTCAATTAGGCACGTAAAAGGCACTTTTGAACGTCAAAGATTTACAAAAAAAAAAAAAAAAACTAGTCGCCCCTTCCAAAAGGTAGTTTTCGTATGGAGAAGAACGGGCAAGAAACTCCACCGTTACTCTTTGAAGATATTTTGTATACATCACTATCACTCCATAGTATTAAAACAAAGTCGCTTCCCGCTGTCTGTCCCTATGTATGCTTAGATCTTTAAAACTACGCAACGGATTTTGATGCGGTTTTTTTTTAATAGATAGAGTGATTCAAGAGGAAGGTTTATATTACATATTATAGTACATAAAAGAGTCCACGCGGGCGAAGCCACTGGCAGCAGCTAGTTAAAAATAGTTTGGAAAATCCAAAAGTGCACGCCTCATACATAACACTCATTCATAAACGGAAAAGAAATTCAAAACATAGTTTTTAACAAAAATGAACAATTTATCACTTTTCATGAAGTCGTAATGTCAAAGACTGACAAAGATATTTACTTGGCGGTTGCTAGGCAACATCAAGTCAATGGTTGGAAATATTTAGATAAAGATATTATATTTTAGTTAGTATTTTATTAATTATAATTAAACTACTTTGAATAAAAGAGCCATTTTCAATAGGGTTCCTTCTACGGCTGAAACGAATGTATAAAAAAAAATTGACTCAATTAATTGATTTTATCGCAAGCTACAATGTTTTCAGGGTTCATAAATTGACGGACAGGAATTTTTTTTCAACTATTTTGATGCTTTTTCCATTTCTGCTGCATTAAATCAATTGTTAAAAAGTACAGTATTAATCTCCATTTAATCATCTATACAATGGTATATAAATTAAGTAGGTTCTGTGTACTAGCAGGAGTGTAACAATAAAAACAGTTACAGAAATGGGGCAAAAAATATTTTTCGATCGTAGAGCACACTCTAATGCTTCGCATTAAGAGTCGTGCAATAAAGAAGAAAACAAGATATTGTGCTGACACTATTGGCTATGTCACACTTTAAAATAATGAAACATACAAATTGAGGTGTGCGTCTCAAGGTTGCACCAAATGGGAGTCCAGCTCAGCATTTGTATCAGGCAAATATACCTGACGCTAATATTCTGTTGGATCCCTGCAGTGACATACAGTCACGCCAACAGAGACCGCTTTCTAGCTTTTAAAATTTACACAACATGCGACCGATCGCTTTTAAATACGACGCGGCCATATCACCGACTTGTCAAGAGTTAAAAATGTAATAAAATTCGGTCGACATTGTGTTACTTTTTATTAATAAAAAAGCTTTGACGTGGTTCGTACTCGCGAATATCAAACATAAGTGCACAAAACTTGTTGTTTTCATCAAATTTAAGTAGTGAGGTCCCTGCGTGCCTCACAAAGCATTTTAAAATTGAAATGGTATTCAGTAAACTTTGCTTTGTGAAATCGGACGTCGTTTACAAAAATTTTAAACTTGCTATCAACGACACGCATTGAAAAAATAACTACAATCGAAGTATAGAAAAACTTTGACTTTGTATAGCATCAACTCAGTCAGTTCTTAACGTTGTGGCAGGCCGTTTCTAATGGTATCTATGTCATATTTACTAACCTCTATTCTATACAAATTCACCGTGAAAACGTAGGTGAAGTGAACTTGAAATGAGATAAAGATACTGTCAATACCTAGCATCAGTTGGAATGGTAGATTAGCTGTACTGTTTGTGGCCCTCGAAACAAATAAGTTGAAGGTTGTCTTTTTTGCCAGTTTGAAGAAGAGCAATTTGCCTCAAATACTATGAAAAGGTTGATCGACTCATTTGATCGTTCTGATTAAAACTTTAATAGTTATGAACTTTACTCTATCGGTAGTGGATTAAATCCACTAAACGGGTTGCGGAACTTTTTGCTATTTTCTCTGTTGAGAGCAGTTATGAACAAATCGTAATTTTAATAGCTTTTGTAACTAGTTAACTTAGTAAAAATATTAAATATTATTTACTTCCTTTTCTAGCAATAAATTTTCGGGTAATTCAATACAGAGTTTGAGTTACCCGAATATTTTATTTAAATAATAAATTTTATATTTTGGGTAGTCTATAAAGTAATGTATGATAAATTGATAACTTATTTGGTAAATTAAATATAATTATCATTAATATATTATTATAAGTTATAGACTTATTATGTAACTAGCTGCCCGCCCCAGCTTCGCGTGGGTAGCCCTAATTTGCAATAAAATAATATTGCGGCTATAAATTGAGATGAAGGCTATCCTATCTTTTAAGTTAGATCAAACTGCACACGGTGTGCAAATTTGATTGAAATCGGTTAAGTAGTTTAGGAGTCCATAGTGGACAAACAACGTGACGGGTAATTTATAATTATATATAAAGATAAGACAGCTTTACAGTATTATAAAGCAGCGAAACCACACACAATGAAAGCATAAAGGCATGAAGCAATACATTCCCGCTACCATTGTTTCACATAGCGACTTATAAACTCTTACGCGACGTAGATTCAGGGCTTTAGCGATAATTCCGCTATATTGGCTACTTACTAGGAATATTCCGTGAATTATTTTGCAGCCGTTGCGGATTACTCGGCTTGCTGAAGGGGAATCTTATTTAGTGTTTGGATGCTAACCCTTCGCCCACTATCACGATCGTCATTTATTTTCCACCCGCCCCCGCAACTCAGTGCCGGGAGCCCTCGCAGAGGGCTTATTTTAAATGTAGGTTTTTCTTAGCGAATACAGCATTATAAACCGTGAAAATTGAATCAGATGTATATTTTAACAAGATTTATTAGTATATGCGTTGGTTTTCAAAAAAAAAGAAATTGTTTTTGAATTTTTTGTTCACGGTTAAAAATATTCACTAAAAGTTTAAAAGCCCCCAGAAAACACTATTTCACTTCGCTTTACAGTGTTTTATAACACGGTTTTAAACCTAATGCCGTTGACCATCAGCGATGGTTAAGTTTAGCGCAAACGTAATGCTGGGAACCTTCCCGGAGGGTCCACTTGCAATATGTATGGCGGCATGGCGATGAGTTCGACGCAAATGGGTGGAGTCGAAAGTGTTAAGTACGTGTTTGTTTTTCGAAGGCCATGTTGAATTAATAACTTTATTGTTATGTGAATAATTAGCGTATTTAGTTACCTAGAACTAACATATGAAATAATAATATGAAATAACAATTTGTAGCTTATAGAAATACCACGCATAAAATTACGCGCATTAAATTACTAGCGAAAATAGATCATAATAACGCGTTTCTCATTTACGTACTGTAAAGGTTGTCTGCAAAAGGGAACCTTACATCATGTAGGCTGGTAGAAAATTACGAAAATAGAATAAAATTAGTTTTCAAAATTGGATAGGCGGCTATTGTTTTCAAGAAACAAGTAACAACAGATATGCGAAAACAGCGTAAAAGGGAGCACGTCCTCTTGAAATAAATAGCGAAAATTCAATATTGCTTCTTATTATCTTATGTAGCGACTGCCTCATTTAAGTAGGTTCTAGTACGATAACTCATATCTGTCGTGTTATTTAAATAAAATCTGTCAAGTGCGAGTCGGACTCGCACACGAAGGGTTCCATACCATGTCGTACAAGATTTAACACTATGAATTTTTGTAATACTTTCGTAAAGGTAACAACAGAGGCGCTATAAAAAAAACAAAGATTTGTAAAGAAATTGTCTAATTTTAATGAGAAAATGTTGTTGTGTTAAAATATAGGTGTAGGAGTATATTTCATTTATTTTAAGAGAAAAATATTAAGTTAACTTTATCCAGTAACATGCATTAACTAAAGTCGAAGTTATTTATTTGCTACTAACATAGTATTAGTAGGTATAAATAGGTATATATGGTAGGTAAGCAGGTAGATATGTAGGGTAGGTAGGGTAGGTTAGGTACCTACCTACCCTGGTAAGAAGGGTAGGGTAGGTAGGTAGGGTAGGTAATTAGGTAGAAATAGGTAATTAGGAAAGGTAGATGCGCCATAGATAAGTACTTAGTGCTAACCGTGCGAAGCCAGGCCGGGTAAAGCTAGTTACTTATAAATAAAAGAATTTCTCTTGCTACATCAGACTATATTGTACAAAATAGAATGTAAGTAGTACGCCAAATTTTAATTATAACTGTGCGTTTGCACTGGCGAAACATTCACAACAAAACATGTTGGAATCTCTATTTTCTGTCAATTTTTCATACAATGTTTGACAGGAACTAGAGATTTCAACATGTTTTGTCGTGATGTTTCGCCAGTGCAAACGCACGGGTCAATAATTCATAATTTTTGAAGATAAAAACAAATAAAAATTATATTTATTCTCTACTCGATGAGCTCTAGAAAATGATACCCCACATGCCAGGGTCAGATAATTTTTTTTTCAAAATTTAATTTATTGTATGGCGACCCCCCTTTAGTTTTTTAATTTTATTATTTTTTGCTCTTGCGGCAATAGAAATGCTCAATCTGTGAAATTTTCAACTGCCTACCTATTACGGTTCATGAGATAGAGCTCGCTGACAGACAGACGGACAGCGGAGGCTTATGAATAGGGTTCCGTTTGTCACCCTTCGGGTACGGAACCCTAAAAAGGAACTAACATTTTACTTCAACACATAGCAAGGAGGTAACTTATCAAAGATAAAAAAACGAACGAACAGCCAGTTCGAACTTTAAATATCGAACTGGCTTAGCAAATTAGAGCTGATTAAAGAAAAGAAGAAACAAATGAACGTACTGGCGCATGAAAATTTTCTTTGTTCGTCATTGATTCTGGGATTTATAATTAAAATACTTAGTTTGAATTTCCGCGCATTGTATGAGAAAAGTACTATACAAGCCTTGGCCGCGACCAGGCATTGATGGACTCACGTAAGTGTGCCTCGGCTTCGCCTCGGCCCACATTTTTACGATCGTCCATAAATACCCTAAAGGCTTGTGCAGACCAGCGCGACTTGTCGCGCGACGCGACACCGGTTATTGTTATACCGTGAAGTTTTCTTAGAAATTATATTGTACGTGTCGCGTCGCGCTGGTCTGCACGAGCCTTAATTGCTGGCCGCGACAGTAATGTTCTTTAAATCTTTCTGTTTTATTACATTAAAGTACAATATCAAGTCCCGAACGCAGTGTTTTTATTTGAAACTATGTACCTACAACAATTACTAGACCCGTAACTAGAGTGTAAATTCAAATAACTCGGTCTAGTTTACAAAATTAAATAGTTCTCTACAATCGGATAGTGGTTATTTCTCAGTATGGTTTTGAGCTATTCATTCACATTCAGCTAATTTTGGACGGAACGAAATAGTTTCGGTTTTACTAAAGCCTAAAGTTAGTTGGTTATCAAAGTCACATGGTTGAATAATTGTTAGATCTCGATAATTTTGACATTGAAATGAAAGGGAGCATTCAAAGCGTAAAGCTCACTGGTGGAAGTGTTATTATGTATTGTTATTTTCGTTTATTCATTTATTTATTTTCATTATTAATTTCTGTGCCAGTAGAATGAAAGGAATCTCTTAAGTAGGCATATAAAGAAATTATTTATTAGTTAATTCACGTATACACGTGAAATATTTTACATCCTACCCAAGTTTCCCGGCTCCAATATAAGAATATCTAAAAGAATACGGATCGCATTCCTACCATTTTCTGTTACCAACCTTGTCTTTTTTACAATAAGTGAAAAGGAATGGCTATTTATTTTACCACATAGTTCAAAAATATAAAATTTAAAATACGATCTCAACGTTTATGATTGCATCGTGCTAGCTTCGTGTAATATTGGTGATACCTATCTACTATAAGATTTCCAACGTGAGTCCGTAAATATTACGTGGCACGTGTGACGGGAGTTTCCGACCTTCTTAATATATACATAAAATCACGCCTTCTATCCATGGGAATAGGCAGAAATTGAAGAACGCCACCTGCTACGCTCCTTACAAACTTCATCACACCTATTCGAAAAACGACAATTGACCATAGAAGATAGCGGGAGACAAATTCAATTTTGCTCCCATAGGAGTTTGAGCTTTCTCTCTTCTGATTGGTCCGCTCTGTGCTTCTGATAGACTTGCGTAGTTATGTTGGATGCGCTCGCGTGAAGGTTTAACACGTTCAGTGCCGGGAGCACTCCTAGAGGGTTCACTTAGTCGCATATGGGATGCCGGGAGTCCTCGCGGAGGGCTCATTTTAAATGTAGGTTTTTCTTACAAATACAGCGTTATAAACCATGAAAATAAATCAGATGTATATTTTAACAAGATTTATTAGCATATGTGTTGGTTTTCAAATCGAAGATTTAGATTTTTTTTGAATTTTTTGCGCATTGTTACAAATATTCACTAAAGATTTAAAAGGTTGAAAACTACATAAAGCGACAAGACCCCCAGAAAACACAATTTCACTTCGTTTTAAAGTGTTTAATAACACAGTTTTAAACCTAATGCCGTTGACCATCCGCGATGGTTTTAACTTTAGCGCAAACGTAATGCCGGGAACCCTCCTGGAGGGTCCACTTGCAATATTTATGGCGGCATGGCGTATGAGCTCGACGAAAATGTGTGGAGTCAAAAGTGTTACTTAATGTAAAAAAAAAATCCGAGTAGGTAGGTACTCGTAGCTTTTTATTTTTAACCGACTTCCAAAAAGGAGGAGGTTCTATGTTCGACTTTTTTTTTTTTTTTTTTCGTATAGTTATGGGTGAAAAATAGTGTGTATCACTCGGGGATAAAATATGTTGTTCTCGGTCGGCGTATATTGAATTCCTCGCTACGCTCAGGATTCTACTTTAGAATCCTTCGCTTCGCTCTGAATTCAAAATATCGCCCTGGAAGAACAAAATATTACTTTGTCCCCTTGTAACACAAATAACTATTGCTACGTTTACTTTCATAGATCTAAACTAATATTATAAAGAAAAAAGATTTGTTTTATGTATGTTTGTTTACACACACAGGTTACACGCTAAAACGGCTAAACGGACTTGGATGAAATTTGGCACATGGGTAGACCTGGGTTAGGCCATAGGATATTTTATCCCGATATTCTCACAGGATCGAGACTTATGCGGGGGAAACCGCGGGGTGCAACTAGTCTGGTCATACCTGCTGCTACTTAATAATTCTTATTAATAGCCCTAAGGTTCAAAATATGGGCGAAAATAAAAATGTTTTACGGTTTTGGTCCTAAGTGCTCAGTGACAATTTATGCGACGGACCCAAGCGACTGTGGCGACTAATAAAATAAGGACTAATCTAATATATTACCTACTTAAAGTCCATGGAATCTGTTCGTGAAACCTGGAATGTTCTTGGGCTTGCCCAGATTATTTTAGTTTGCATAGGTACTATGTTTCTAAAATAATCTAATAATAATATGCTAATGTTTCCACACATTAAACTAAATGGCGATATTTAATTTCTCTACATCTAAATGAAGCTAAAATCCATAACGTTATATACCTACCTTCGGATTGTTTGTATTTATTTATTATTTGTGTATTACTATGGGATCTCTAATTCGTGAGTCTCAAATAGCTTTTTTACGATTTAATTAAAGGTACGAAGTGATGTGACACAAATTCTATACAAAATATTTTTTCAAAATGGTTTCAAAATTTGGCATTCACTCTTTTATTTATATTTAGATTTATGTAAGTATGCCCATTCTTCCCCATACGAAAACTACCTATTGGAAGGGGCGACTAGAATCAATAGATATTTTTTTGTAAATTTTGACGTTCAAAAGTGAAAAGACGTGTGGCACTCGGGGACTGCCGCGGCGAAGCTAATATTGCATAGCATTTTTTATCAACTTACGCAATTGTAAAATATTAACCCGAATACAAGAAATAGCAATGATGACATTGACAGGAACTGTTATTCACATTTATAGTTTTTAAAACTTGACACAATGTAATGGGAACATCAAACTAATATTTTAATAAAAGGTTTTAATTTAACTATTAATAGTCAAGGATCATTCGTCTAAGTAAATTTGAACTTTATTGTCAAACAGTTAAATATAATTTTCAATACAACACTCTCGTATCATTCGTCTAAGTAAATTTGAACTTTGTTGTCAAACAGTTAAACATAATTTTCAATACAACACTCTCGTATCATTCGTTTAAGTAAATTTGAACTTTGTTGTCAAGCAGTTAAACATAATTTTCAATACAAAACACTCTTTCTTAGGTACTCGAGTTTTCGTTACGGAATTTCTGGATTAGGTCTCCACGCTCAAGGCCCGCGATAGAAGCTATGCAATAGCTTAAAAATGATTTGACTTTGACTTTGACTTTAACACATATCTACACTAAGTTCTCAAAGACGTACACCTACATTTCTAGAAGATCATTTCTTGAAGGGACAAAGGATATCACTACTAGGTAGATTCGTCTTTGATTGTATTAGGTCCTAGGGATCGGGGTAGGCCTAACGAAATTCAATCAAGAACAGTCTGGGAGCCTTGGGTGCAGCTGAGACAAATTAGGAACCTACATACCTACACAGACGATGTAAGCGTTATTAAAATATCGATCTGATATTTTAAACATAAAAACGACACAAAATATTTTAGCCACAGTTTTAATAAAGCAAAATTGTAAACCCAATATTGGTACAACAAAAAAAGGTTGATATAAGGTTTTCTGTGTACCCAAATGTAAATAACTACCGCTCATGGATACACCCACTCGAAAGTTCAATAACAGGATGCTATGTTTACGAAATAGAATGTTATCCATTTTGTTAGGAATCCTAAAATACTCTAAAAATGCAATAAATATCTAGATAACTCATAAACATAACAATTTTTGTTCTGATGATAAAGTGGTACCTATGTATATGTGAATAGCTAGCGATTATTATTGCAACCGGCAGCAAGTTCGTCATGCTTTAGATGTCACTGCTTGCGGTAGCTTCGGAGGTCGGGTTGCCTTTTTCCTTCAAATATGGCGAGAGGAGCAATAGCTGATCTTTGCGTTATGCTCGTGAACGGGTGCTGCTTGTGATGACTGGTCATCTTGCTGTCCATGGTTTTGTTGTTAACTGTTTATTTATTTTACTTCGATGGTCCTATTTTATCATTTGTGATTTCGAGTTACTGTTATGCATAAACATAATCCAGCTTTGCCTAAGTAAGCGGGTACGCCCTTTATGCCTGGAGGCTTTTATTTAGTCTTAAGACTTTCCACTCCACCTACTTTTCATAGAACTCATACGCAATGCCGACATACATATTGGAACTTTGGAAGTGAACCCACCGTAAGGGTTGCCATACGATTGTGCTAAACTTACCCATCGCGGACGGTCAATGGCATTATATAGGTTTAAAACTGTGTTATAAAATACTGCAAAACGAAGTAAAATTGTGTTTTCAAGGGGTCTTGTCGCTATACGTAGTTTACAAACTTTTTTTTTGTATATAATTGTAACCGTGAACAAAAAATTTAAAAATAAACGCTGGGACTGCTGATTGAAGTGAAAACTAAGTAACGCTATCTAACGAAAATGTCAGGAATTTATGTGGCTTGCTGTCAGTACAAGAACGAAAGCTGTAGCTCCATTAAAAAATAAAACAGAGTGCGCTGTCAACAAAAACATAAACGCCTTAAGAGTTTTCGATCAGGTCACGTCCTGACGCGAGTTTAATATTTTTCACCCATCCCAAAAAAAGTGCACAACGCCGCTAAAGAAATGTCTTTTTGGTATTTTTTTTGTTGTTGGCTCACCACATGTGGTACATAATTTAATTCAATGTTTTGTGTTTCGTAATTTTAATTACTTACTATTGTACAGAATCAAGTTCTTCTAACTAAACAGACATCTGTGCTGCTGGGGAGATTGTTACGCCACTTCTTCTTCCCAGCTAAAGCACTAGGAAGTGGTGAAGGACGGGCACGTTTTGGGGGACTGGGGTTTCATGTAACTTTACGTTCAAAAAGCACTGATTCTCAGCCTCGTTTGAATAAATGATTTTGGTTTTTACAAGGGTCAAATTATAAATATAATATTTTATTATATGTAGAAAATATAAGTGGTGTATAAGTAAATGCTTGTAGCTTAGTGCCTTTAACTGCTGCATTATGGCATATTTAACCCTGCAACTCGTAATGTTTCTTATACAATGATGATATTTACAGACTCCTAGGACACTCCAGAATTGACCTCAAAATCCCCACTATCCATCAGTTCCTCAAACGAATGTCAAAGCGGTACTTTTACTCCGCCGTCAAACATCGAAATCCCCTGTCAAAGCAGCTAGTTATGTCCCGTCAAATAATCAAATCTGTAAGGCTCGCCGCCCTAGGCATATCCTCTCAGACCCAGATGACCCCATAACTCTCCTCCAGGAGAGCAGTAGGGCCACAAGTACAGTTCCCAAGAAAACACACCAACACTATTTCAGACCTCGCCGTAGAGGTCCGCGATCGCGACCCACCCGAGTAAATGATACCCGCCCCCGACCCTTGCTCGATAACGATGCGCCAGCCCGCGTTTTTGCTGAGCCTGTAGCTTTAAATTCCCCTGATAATAATAATGATCTATCCTTGATCCAGCCTGTCCATCTTGCTGTCCTCCCGTTAGCGAACGCCCTAAGCCGAGGTTCGTACCCAACAGGGGGTGCCGTTAGCGAGCGTTCGCCTAGTTTTAATTAGTATAGTTTATGCCCCTGGCTGGAGGCTTTGAGTTTCTAGGAGCTTAAGGCAGCCACAGGAAAGTCCGGTTAAGCAGCGAAGACCTTGGTGGTCACCTGCAAGATGATCTAGACAAAAAAAAAAAAAACTTTAGAATTTAACCTTGCTACGAATGCTCACCCACCCGAAGAACTGTAATACCTTATTAAGAAATGAATTCAATATCAAATAGTCCATGATGTCTATACAAACATGATGAACGAATACAACTGAGTGAGTTCTTAAAGAAAGAATAACAAGATAAAAGAGTTTTGTTAATAGAGTTTACCGTCCCCCGGTATCTTAGCGTACTTCTCTTTATTTAACTAATAAATTGCGAAAATGTCTAGTAAGTGGCTCTAGAGGGAGTAATTTCATTACAATTAGCGAATACGAATATATAATATATAGCAGGTGTGTGCGTTGATTAGTCACCAAGGACGCGAATTTACGATATTAGTTCTGTTACCCTGACATATCGTACGTAGGAACATTAGTTTACATGGTACTAAAGTTATTAGGATAAGTTTAAAGCCATTCATTTTAGAACGTAAAAGCGAGGATGAATATCCAAAGTTGCTGAGCTGGCTAGTCAGTGATAAGCCATTTCAAAAGGGCTTTACTTTTTTGAAAGCAGACTACTGTATTTATACTTTATAGTAAAGTGTTTTAAAATTCGTCTTTGAATTTAGCTATTTGTGTGGTATCACGTGACTATAGAGCTGTTTAATTAAAGTCGATTTATTGACAAAGCTTCAATTAATTATGTTACAAAAGCATTTAACACTCTCTTAATGCATTTAACTGTTCTTAATTATAATTGTTCTTAGGTGCTGAGATACAAATTGGTCTGGTCCTAGTTAGTCAGCTGTTTAAATTAGAACCTCGTTTACAACGAAAAGACATTGATTAAGTGTATCAGTAGCCACCGAAGCCACTCGATCAACGGAGTGTTAAGATGAAAAATTCGATCTATTTATATCTTTTCGTAACATATATTTTGGTGACAATGACGGATGGTGTTTTGATACTAAGAAGTTACTGATTCTCATCAATAAGGAAATTGTAAAGTATTTGTAACAAAACATAAATAACTTAGAAAATTACCTATATTAGAAACGAGTGTTGTCTAAATAATGATTCTCGGTACTACATGTACGAACTAGGTACTACATAAACTTCCCAGTTTTCTATCATATTGAAATAGTGTTGTAACTATTCCTAACTTATATTTCGCATTGAAAGTAATAAACTTTGTCTTATGTGGTTGTTTTACAAAATACTAAATATGTATCAAAAGATATTTGTCTGAAAGCTGGACGACATTAGCCTTCGCAGCCCTAGTTTCGAAGCTAGGAAACTAATATAATATTGTAACTTTTTTTGTGGTGTAATGTTAGTGGAATTTGCGCCTTATTGATTTATAGCCGGAATACCATATGCTTGTAACTTTACCGTCTTCGCTCAGGAGATATATTTGTTGTCAATATTGTGGTGTTAGTAGGACGTCTTTAGGCTAGGCGGAGTGACGATAACCGCAACATAGCTGCAAATGGATATAATATGAGAAAGTGGCCGAGGAGACAGTTTAGTAATATTTCCGATTAGAGAAGCCTAACATAGACTCTAATCATCGAAATATAGTATTAAAAAAAAGATGTTTTTCGTATCTGTGTGTAATTGCTTAGTTCATCTTACCTACACAATGAAAGAAAGAAAAATAAGTTTATTTGTCACAGAAACACGTGCATAAAAAATAAAAAAAATAATAAATTCGAGCAGAACAAGAAAATAAAAACAAATGGCCAATGGGCAAAAAAAAATAATAATAAATATATATTTGGGTAATGGCCTTTGATTCGGTGTTCACCATCATTTAAAGAACTTATTCCGGAAGATTAACTTATATAAGGCATGTAAAGCTGTTTTCAGACCGGCGCCATTTGTCGCGCGACGCGACACCGGTTATTGTTGTACCGTAAAGTTTTGTATTGTTCGTGTAGCGTCGCGCGGCAAATCGCGCTGGTCTGAAAACAGCTTAATATGTCACAGAAATCTGGATGTTTTAAAATGTCGTCACAGCAGTAGGTACATTGTATTATACCCGTGCGAAGCAGGGGCGGGTCGTTTGTGTTATATAAAAGTGGATTCTCGTAGTAAAACTAAATGACACGAGTAAAGTCATAAACAAATACTAAATATAAATAATTTTCTGTTTCACTATTGTTTACAAATACAATGTCTCTAATGGAATCCCGATTTAAATTCTCAGATGACTATTGCTAAAAATACGAGACCACCCCTCCAATTATGCAATGCACGATCAATTTTAAATTGAAACCAATTGAAAAAGATTGCCAGTCCATTGCTTCATATGTTCGACAGAAAAAATTGAGCAGATTTTTTTTTGTCGTAATTAGGGTGCAGGTTATTTTCGAATCGGCGATGTAGTAGTTTCGAATCTGGTATGTCGTATTAAAAACCGTATTTTTTAACGTTATAAAATTTTTAATCATACAGGAGAGGGAAAATTTGTACATAGATGTATGTTAATTTGAATGAACAATTTAAAAAAAATTGGTTTATATACCATCGTGATACGACAAAAAAATACCGGTTGTTTTTAATTAAAGCAGAAAAATATTGTTTCTTGTGGCTATTCATGATGTACTCGGGAGTTACAGAACATTGGATAATATTTTATCGTGTTTTTGTTCTTATACAACCACCTTTTTCATCTAAGTAGGTAGTGTATTTTTTTAATACTTTCCAGCACGTAACATGTCCACTTTTTGTTGCAGGTACCATCGCTCTCTATAACTTCGACAGCTTAGTTCATAAACTTATGTAGCAATTAGTGTATTGTAACTATTACAATCTTAAACTGTAGTCACACATTACTAGATATGTAAATATTCTAAGCCAAAGCTAATAAATAAGGCCCTAATGTAACTTTGTATTTTAATTAAGTAATGGATTTGTATTGTAGTTTTTGCGTCTAATGAGCCGTGACGCAAAAACTAGTTACTTCAATTATTTTAAACTGTAAATATTTCTACAACGTTATTTTTAATTATTACAATCTTAGCGTGGATTAACGTAGTTTTACTTAGGGTCCAATGATATGCATAATTTTTATTATTAAATGTAAATAATAAATTACTTTTGTGAACTTTTGCATTTATATCAAGTTTCTCTGAAGGACGATTATGTTGTTTAAATGAATATTGTAACGAATTTATATAATTATTGTCAAAATTGCATTTTTATAACTAATGTTATAATCTAAGATATTCTTTTTGATGTATGTTGATCTGCTCTTATTGAACATGTTAGTCTAACGTACCTAACACCTTAGTCACCAAAGCATGTACCAAAGTTATATATTAGGTATAGGTAATACCTACGTGTTCATTGTTCGCACCATTATTGTCATAATAAACTGATTAATTTCTATTAATTTCGAAGTGGTGGTTTTATTATCCTAAACTTATCAAATTTCGAAGGGAATAAAGAAACATGGATTGGGCACGAAACTGATCCAGAAAAATATTCGAAGGGCTGCAAAATATCGGGTTATTTCGTCCAAACTAAAAGTGGCAAAGTTTGTGGACGCGTCGATCAATCACTGACAATATCTCGATAACCACACGTGCACAATCCATGTTACAAACCTATCTACAGGCTATAACTAATCACGACGCAAAAACCGGCTTTAAAATTTAACAATGACCTTTCTTACAGTATCATGGATTTCAGCTGAAATACGAATTAGGTAATAGTGTCTTATGGTACTAGTGAGCTATGTAGATCATTACACGTTTTGCAACACTCTTGCGAGGCAAAAAAAAAAAGTTTTATAAACTAATTATGTAAAAAAATGGTGAAATAAGGCCCACGGATTCCTTTTATCGCGGTGTCTTCGCAGGTTGAAGGAGAGTCAAAGGTACGAAGCCGTCGAACATTCTAATAGGTAAAAAAAGCATAGAAACTGCTGTTTTTTCTATGAAGAACATGACAGAATGTTATTATTTGTCAAAAATAAATAATTTGATGAAAATAGAGAATGCTGATTTAATGGTATTATGGCACACTAAATCTATGTACAATATAATACGTACCAATTCCATGCTTGCATGTCATTACTACTAGTCAGAGTAATGTCAGTAAGTCAATAGTTATCTGTGGCGCACATTACCGCACTAGTGCGGTAATACTAAAAAGCACTCATGTTTAATACACTGCATTATATGAACCTAAAAGCGGTTCAACAAGAGTCAGTTTACGAGCAAGTGAGCTGACTTTTTTTTCCAACTTTGTAGCATAGCCAACATAATAGGTATCGAACGTTAAAGCTACGAATCTCTATGGGCCATGTCATGCCGCTCACAGTTTACCCTTCGTTCAATTGACCTATATCAAAATGCTTAATCGTAGGTGTAGGTTTCATAATTAAACCATTACTACACTACATAAGCTAATGGAAAGTTCGCGTGAGAAGTTAATAACTCTATACCTTAATTTCTTTAGATGTTACTGAAGTGTAAAATATTTGATTAACACACATTTTACCTACAGTTAAGTCACTATTCCAATAGGTACTGATTGTCTTCTACTAACAGAATGTAGGAAGTGTGGCAAGGAAAACTAATCCATTAGTGGGTATATACAGTTATTTACGAGGTACTTTAGTTCAAGACAAAGCAGCAACAGGAACCAATAGAATGCTTGAGAGCGATCGAGTGATTCTACTCATTTACTTTGATCAGTTTCCGTTTACCGTTCAAGATAATTGTTCTGCCAATCCAAACACTCGAAATTCACTAGTGGTTTAGTTTTTCCATAGGGAATTGGTTCAAGTATCTGCGGTGTCAACGACCCATTTTCTAAGAACAGATTAAACCTGACGAAGGTGTAGTGTAGGCGAGAGATAAATTAATGATAATAATATTAAGTATATTCTGAGTATTTCTCTAAAGGCCATTTTATTTATATCCATTATTCGATAAGTAGGTATCATTTTCAGGTTTATAAATAAAATGTCTTGTCTCGATCTTTATTTCTTAGATATTTAATAAGTTTGATGACATCTTTCATCATATAAATTGCGTCAGAGGTCGTTTTTATTTTGGATCTTGTAATAATATATTCATGCAAACAGATAAACAATATGACTACAAATAAACATATTGAAAAAGCTTTTAATAAACAAACCGGACGTCATGACCGGAATGGTTCTTTTATTTATTGTTACCCGTTATACATTGTCCAGTCCTTTCAATAATTCATACAAAAATGCACTTTCAGGTTTCCAGAATTTTCCAATTTTCCCGGAATTTTTTAAAGAAAAGTTTGCCAAGTCGGTCCAGCCGTTCTGAAGTGATGTGCTTACGCAACGAACAGCAAGAGAAGAGACTAGACTAGAAATTATCCCACGGGAACGTACTACTGTGATAAAAAGTATCCTATGTTCTGGTCCAGCACTCGAATTAAGTAACACACGAGCAATCATAATCACATTTAGAAGGATATTGCTAAACCATGGCTTCATAACATGTTCGAAAAATTTTGTATGCTCAACAACGTAATTAATGGAATGAACGTTGTTGAACTGTCAAAATTAAACAGATTGTGATTGATCGTGTGTTATGCAATTAGGGTGCAGGTCATGGCTAAGGTACATGGGTAGACACCCATGTACCAAATATAATTCAAATCGCCGTTTTAGCGTAAAAACGTAACAAACAAACAAACCTCGCTTTCGCATTTATAATATTAGTTAGGATTATAATTCTTAATTACATAGATAGACGACTATCTAGTTAACAATACAAAGCCAAAGCTTTCATGAATTTTGAATTGATCTCAATCTAGAATATTTTAATTAAAGTACCAAGCTTCTGAAGTCCCTCAGGGCTTAATCGTGCTCTATCGGATAAAACTAAGTACTTCGGACGTTTATCTGGAAGTAAAACAATATTTAGCGTTGCGAGCGTATTGCCCTATTGGTTGGGAAAATAAACAGTGCTCATCCGCAGACCGAGGCTGGGCTTAAACAAATTATATTCCCGGAATAAAATGACTGAATTAAGATTTTAGTAGGTACACAACTTTTGTACCTTTGTAAGTAACTTCTCGTGGCTGGGCTACACGAATTACCCAGTTCCTAGAAGACTTACAATGATTGCTGAGATGGACGAAATTATTATATATTATTACAGAGGGCAGTACTTAGGTAGTACGTAACCTAAATCTATACTAAGTGGAGATTTCACTTTTATCAGATAGCCACCTAATCTACACTACATAGTATTTAAGGGTACTTAGCGTTGCTAAGAAATTGGGGATTTCTGCTTAAGGACTCAGCGCAGTACTACAAGAAACACCTCATTTTTTTACCGCTGAAACATAATTATTCAGCTTTTCATAATGAAAATATCAATACTGAAATGTTCTAACCTTGAAAAACCTCAGAGCTTACATTACAACTTCATTAAATAGAGTTGCGATGGTGACATCTTTTTATACAAACTTTCCAACTTGTTGTTCATGTTCAACTGTAGTGTGAATGTTTACATAAGTTGAAAATATGTAACAGATTTCAATATCTCTTGCAAGCCTCCATATAAAGGTAGGTACTCGTATATGTTATAATGAATGAAAGTACGTATCTGTGTAGGCAGATATAGCACGCCAGCGCCAGCAAAGAACGTTAATCATATTTTCCATAATACCTATTATTGGTAGATATGCAAACAGAATATTAAGTACACGCCTACAAGCTGTACATGTGGTACCAGGTGTATACATGCGATTAAAAAAATAAAAACCTGATTTAATTCAATAACACACCCCTTACAAATTGTCTAGGTTCAAATGCTTTGCATGTGTAAATAAACGCTTAAATGAGTTATTGGTCTGGTTACACAAAGGGTTACATAATTACGTAATGTAGCCAGTTGCCGCACCTTTCACATATTCTATCGTTAATTAAATTCGCTGAGCGCGCAAATTAGTTTAGAGAGCCAGCGAATAAATAATTAAAATGGAGTTTTTTTATTGTTTTAGCGGTAAATTCAACTTCATCCAGAGAACTCGCTTTTGGTTTAATGAATAAAATACTGGTTTGACATTGTTTACAAAAACATTTTGCATTTTTTTTCTCTCTTCCACCTGGACCTCATTACATGTCATGTTTGTTGAAACTTCGGGCTAGTCTCAACCACACAAGGGGGTCTACAACAGAGACCCAAGCTTTACAAAATCAGGGCAGGTATGGGATACATGACCAGACTAATAGTCTGTGGCGACGACGTGATTTTCCACTGCCTGAGTCTATTTGGCCAAACTGTGCGGCCGTGCGCACACAGCACGCCCACATACCTGTCTGTGCACCATTTGGAAATTCTAACTCAAACATAATCTCTTGGTAATAATATGAAGTTTTGTTTCAATTTAGAAATTTACCTACTACTTAACTTCCACTTCATTGAAAATACATGCGGACATTTTTTTTACAACTCCTTGAAGACACGCAGGAAAAATATCAACATGCAAAGTACGGAACTTAATATGTAAATATTTCTCAACATGTGACATCTGTCCGGGACCGCGGGTCGCCAGAAGAACCGCAAGACTCGACAATTTAAAGGGGCCTACGAAGTTACTGAGTTGCTTTACATAATGTAGAAGATTTACTGCCAAGCTAGACTTGACTTTTTTCACAGAATTCTAGGTATAAATAACCTTTTTGGACACTAAACCAACGTCTAGAAGCTGAATTTTTTTCGTAAGCTAATTCCAACTTACTGGAATAATTTTTCCAACCCTGATTATTTTTAAACTAGTGGTCTAGGTACATCGTTTAATATAGGTACCTTAAGTAATTTTTGACAAAATTCTAATCCTAATTTAGTAAATACTTTCTAGAAGTGTGATAAGATTATAACATTATTACGGTGTTTACCATGGTATCGTGTTTAATAATCGTGAAACAAGAAAATGTAACAATTATTGCCAATTATATTATGCGTCTGACGTAATAATAACAAACCGTACTGAAGATGAAAACAGACAAGAGAAATTCTTTTATGATTTTCATGTTATTTTCTCAATAAGTATAGGTGCCAATTAGTTTTGTTTGTATCTCTTTTGTCTATTAAATGTTCTTTACAGAATTACGATATTAAATAGTAATAAAATAAGTAGTAAAACGTATCAGTAGACAGTATTTATTGAGATTTTAACGAAAACGTTTTATTGTTTTATTTCTTTAAATACAAATCTAAATTGAAATCTCATTTTATTCAGAAATATTTTCATAATAATCTAACTGCAATACACTTGTAAATTGATAAATACACGTAAATCAGTTTGACAGCATTAATTAAGTATTCACACATTTTCTATTTATTTAGTTTCAGATTGACAGGTAGACAGCGATTATAATCAAATAAGTAACGTAGCGGCGTAGCACGTCGTAGACACTCGTAGCACCTACGGAAAATGCTACGAAAGGTTAGGCTTTCGGGTAATGCAAAGATTTTTCATTATTATAAAAGTTACGGTATTTCAGCTTATAAAGTTGAAAAATGTTTGTCGTGTGTGTGTGCGTTGTTGCGAATGTGTTATCAAAGTAATTTGTAGGTGATACACTTGACTAAATATTGTGAGCTGCAATTGCAACTTTGCACAAAGTCTGGTTGGCATCATAATTTAGCGTTACACCAGGGCCATGTAGGACGATGCGTCTTAAGGCTGCCTGTCCACTGGAGCGGAGAGGAGAAAAGAGGAGCGGAGATGTGCCAATATTAACCAATAGAATCTTGACTCAGGATCACTGATCTAAACTCAGGGGCGGAGTCAAGATTCTATTGGTTAATATTGGCACATCTCCGCTCCTCTTTTCTCCTCTCCGCTCCAGTGGACAGGCAGCCTAAGGCGCGGGGCGGCCTGCGACTGACGTCGCCATGCTATTACAGACCAGTGGCGGCAGCAACTGCGACCGCGTCGGACCTATTCAGAATGTCTTTATCAAAAGTCGCACCGCTCTGAGTCGTGGCATGCCCGCTGTGATCTTTGTTTTTTTCATCGCACGCTCCCCGCCGACCGCGGTCATTCGACTGTTTCCGCGCCACAAAACGCACCGCAAGTCGCACTGCGGCGATTCAGTCATGGCATGCTCTAAATAACTTCTAACATTTGTTCTCGCTGCAGCAGACGCAAGACGCAGGTCGCGCGAGCGATGATGTCGTGGCCGAGGTGTTAGTAATATAACACGTTTTGTGTTTAGTTGGCGGTCTAGCTGGTGGTAAATACCGCCGTCCGTCCATAGACGTTTTGCAAAATCAGAAGCATCGCTGCCGCTGCGTTGGAGCGTCGCCATCCCAGTGACAAAGCTGATTTATCTCATGTAGCAGGTGTGCTAGTGTTTTCACCCACGCAGCCACGATACTTTAATTGGTATTTGTATTTTAATTTTAAATGAAAATTAAATACCCATCCATTTTAATATTGCTTTAATAACAGAAGGGTCAAACCAAGTTTTGTTTTTTTAAATAGCAGTTATTAATTCGACGAACATTTGCCATAACAGAGAACCTAAAGCCGGCGCCAGACTTAGCTTCACATGTTTGAACACATGTTTGATTGCTAAGTGTGGCACGGGACTTTGGGTATGTCCTTTGATCTTCTTCGTCCAGCAGTAAATTGTCCTCATCGTCTCTATTATCACCCATCAAAATCTGTTAGATTTGATTTTCCTTGAGTTCCTTGAACTAAACGTTCTTTACGAAACATAATCTGTAACAATAGAAATAAATAAATGAGGGTAATTGTAAAAAATCATAACTGCAAAATGTAAATTAAAACAACCCTCATGGGCCATAGGGACACCGGTGTCCCTTTATCTTTACAAAGGCTTATCACAGTACTCAATACGAATAACGGTTTATAACTATAGACAAGGAAAATATACTTACCAGGCAATAAATATTTCACGATATAAAAAGTTGAAAATCACTTTTACACCTCAAATCACTTTTGCAAATTTTTTGAATTACACACCAAACAAACTGTCAATTTCCAATAGCGATAATCAAATAATGACAGTTCGAATGCTGTGTTGGCATAAATAAAAAATGAAAAGATACCTTCAGAAACTAGTTATAGTAAAATAACACCCAACCGTCTTTTAGTTTTTTTCTTCATAGAATTTTTTGGTTTGGGACAAATGTGTCCCCGTAGTCGTCAAAGGGAGCAGATTCGATTGATTTCTACGCGAACAGAATATCATCCATTTTACAATAATATCTGAAATCTAACAATACAATGCAAAGCAACCTTTCAATTCATCATGATCTTTGAAATATCAACTGGCAAAATAAATGCGTCTGCGGAAACCAAGTAATTAATCTATATTGCTTGAAGTTTGCGTGTTTTTTTTCTTCACGTCATCGTATGAAGCAACCGAACTTCAGCATAAGGCTGCCTGTCCACTGGAGCGGAGAGGAGAGGAGAGGAGACCAATAGAATCTTGACTCCGCCCCTGAGTTTAGATTTGATTGGTTAATAATGACACATCTCCGCTCCTCTCCTCTCCTCTCCGCTCCAGTGGACAGGCAGCCTTACACTCGAACAAATCGTTCGCTTAGAGCATCGTACGAATGAACTTGAGACACTGAACATTTTCATCTTTTGAGTTTAGGTAAATTTTAGTATTAATAGTAGGTAGTAGCTCTTTGTGAAGGAGTTCCTCCAGGGCAGTACCTATTACTGTGGCCAAGCAGCGCGGCAGCGTTCCGTTTTGAAGGGAACGTCGACCGGTGTAATTTCAGGATGTAATATTTCAGCTTTTTCTCTGGGATGCTGACCACTAACCACCAGGAAGACTGCCAACTTATTTCACAAAAACAAAAATATATAAATTATGTTTATTACATAATTTATTCTGGTAACTGGCAGGAAAGACAACAAAACATTGGCAACGCTAGCGCCGTCGCTTTCCTTTCGCTAGCGACATACAGGATTCTTTCATCAAAGCATCACAAGTTTTATGCTCATCCAGTTCCCATCCGCAGCATTACTACACTATCCACATTTTATCGTGTTGAGTTCCCGAGAATAGTCTGGTCATATCATTCTAAAAATATTAGACAGGCAGCCAAGTTAGTAGGAGGGCTGACTGCTTCTGCCGCGCTTGGTTTCCTCACAATGTTTTTTCCAGCGTTAGACAGGGGTATATATAAATATAGATTAAAAAACAAACACAAATATAATGGAAGTTTCAAACTATGTAGTTATTGACTAAGTGTAAAGTCAGGTTTGGCAAGTAACACATTCACTTTGAACTACTAACTGTTATAATGGATAAGTTTCAAACTATAATTTGCAGTGGTAGTCACCGTATTTGGTTCGAGAGCGATTTTCAACTCAATTACTTTCATGTCGAAGCTAGTGCACACTGGTTTGCAATATCATTTCGGACATGTTCCAGATATTATTCCCTTATCAGTAAATTACAAAATCTAATCTGGATACGCTGCTTTTACGCGACATTTCCCATGTGTCGTTCTGGCTTTTATCAACGTATATTACGTCCCCTTAATTCGTTGCTTTATCTACTTTTTAGCCTTAATTTCCAGTCAAACGCTTCGATAAATCTGATTAAATTAATTCAGAATGCGGGCGACAAATTTGATTAACATTTCAAGGACTTTTACCAATACTATTCTATTGTAATGTGCTTCTAAACAAACTATTAACATAACTAATTAATTTATTGTTGTAGTATCCATGTAGGTAAAAATACAACACACATAAGTCAGTACTGATTAAATAAATCCGCTTTATAAACGCCAATATTATTAGATATTAGTAATTAGTCGGATAATGGAATGTAACTACACTGCATGAAGTTGGCAACACTGCAAATACCAATCCGTTTGCCAAGCGAGACGATTTTGGCAATGTTTACTTTCGTAACCGTTCCGAAAATTGAAGTAGGTACATTTTATCGGCTAATTTCTGCACCAATTACCTCCTCCCAGTGAGAAGCCCTGTGTCCTAGGAGTGAGAGAGTTATACAGGATGATTAGTGCAGGAAAAGGCAAACTACTTCTCTTTACCTAAGTAATACTTAGGGCCTAATGCTTGGTTCTTTAGAGGATTCCTTGGAATTCTATTTTTGACATGAAGACCTAGGTTTTCTATGTTGATCAACTTTATTCAATCCTACTTATTATAATATAATATCCTACTAAAGTTTGTATGTTTGTGTTTTTCGATGTTTGTCGAAGAGAGTTTATAACCTGGATTAACACATAGGATGGATACCTTTGCCGATAGTACCTATGTTCCCGTTGGATGATTTCCCGACATCCACGCGGGCGAAGCCGCGGGCAAAAGCTACTGATTTATAAATGTTTGCACGTGCACATTATAATATTGCTCAGTAATGATACCGCTACAAAGTATATTCTTAGCTTCTAGCATCACGTACATGGCACGTAAGACAATAAAATGTTAACGAAATGCAAACGCTTCTCACAAATTGACATTCTTACAGCATTCTGTGGATTGTTATACCGCAACCCAATTACGTTCTCATGAATAAATAAAATGTTATGTACATAATAAGGATGTGGTTTGAACAGCAGTACGTACACAGTAAAAGTACAAATCTTGATCACGTATTCAGATATTATTTTTATGACTATTTCACTTTATACTCCTGTTATACACATATTTTTCTTATTAGATAAGGTTGATTTCACCAAGCTTGAATGTTTTCGTGACTTAAATAAATAATATTTCAGTTAAGCATGGATCATCAATAATATATAATAGTTTCGACTTTACTTTTGAGTTTTCGTTGTTAATGTGTTCGACTACATAAATAATATCTACTGCTGCTTTCAGCTGAATAAGCTTATATCAATGTTAAACAGAATATGAAATATTATTTTGTTCAATACATTTTGAATAATACCTACTATGACATGGATTTATATATAAATCCTCTACGAATGCTTAAGGGGGATGCGGTAAGGTGGTAGCCCCCAAAATTCATATTTTTTTACGATTTTTGCAATTTGCTGGTCAGTGTCAGGTTGAACCTTGATTAAAATATGATTCGCGACCGTAACAAGTATGGCTCTACAGAATTATAATCATTAAAATCAGTAATACAACTCCTTATGTTAGAATAATCCTAAAATATCATGAAATAGTCATTCAATAGGAATATATGAACTTATTATAGTTTTAGAGAGTTATTGATGATTTTTATGATTACAATTATATAAATAATTTTTTGAAGGAAAACATCGTGAGGAAACCGGCCATGTCTTAGAACCAAAAATTCGAAGACATGTCACATCCACCAACCCGCACTGGGCCCGCGTGGTAGATTACGGCCCACCTCTCTCACAGAGAGGAGGTCTGTGTCCCAGCAGTGGGAACATTAATAGGTTGATTATGTATGTATGTTAAAAAATACAATAGACGATGTATATTTAGTAACTTAATCCGCTTAACTGTTCTTAAAGAGTCTTAGAGAACCCTGTAAGAAATCGACACGTGTTTCGCCTCTCAACGAGGCATCTTCAGGATGACGATTGACTTGTTGCGAACTCGGACACGAAGTGTTGCCACCACACGAGCCGAACGCAAAGTTACTAAATATACATCGTCTATTGTTTTTATAATGGATTTCCGCAAAGTCACGCCTGAGTCAATTAACTGTATGTATGTTATGTAAATAAATTTTTGATACGGCTGCAAATCATATTTATATCGATATAAAACCTGATAATGAACTGCAAATTGCAAAAAACGTGAGAACATTATGAACGCTTTCGCCATATGAAGGATTACCTTCCTCTAATATTTCCAAAATTACACTAACACCTTCAACTTAAATGAAGTCTTATACACTGCTCTTTTCCATCGGTTTAGATCTATTTTTAGTCTTTCTACAGCTCTTTACGGAGTTTCCTATCTACCATTGTACACAGAAACTCTAGCCAGCTTAGGTTATAATCTATTCTAAAGTTGATTGGTAAAGCCGGTCCCAAACTATGGCTGGTTCAATGTTATAGCTTATTGTCGGTCAAAGTTCAAAAGTGGTTGAGTTCGGCTGATTAATAGCTGACCGTTCAATTCACATTCGTTTTCCAAACTACCTGCCATTAAACATTGTGGTCGTTTTACTGCGACGTGCACGACATGAATTTCACGTTGTGGGTGAATCGGGAAATTTGGTCCAGATTTTGGTCATTTTCAATTTAGAGAGAACAGGCTTGGGGATAAATTTTCGTTCCTTATCTGCGGAGAGCTTCTGCAGTTGAGTCCAATCCAGGCAGGGTTGCCATCCGACCGGGTTACCTCGGATTTGTCCTAGTTTGGAGGGCGTAAACACACCCCAACGAGGTATCCTCAGGATGACGATTGACTTGTTGCGAACTCGGACACGAGGTGTTGCCACGACAAGTGCCGAACGCAAAGTGAACTACGCCGCCGTATAACCCCACTTATACTAAATAGATCACTAAATTAGGATTTGGATTAGGTTACTAAATATACGTCGATGTAGTTTATAATGGATTTCCGCAAAGTCACGTCTGAGTCAATTACCTATCTTGGTTTATTTGTGTATTTATGTATAGATAACTATACAAGAATAAATAGTAGAAATGCTATGTAGGGTTATTTTAATTTGGCTAGCTAAACTCCGCAGACGCAATGGATCTAAACATGATAAAACATAAAATATTATAACTTGTTTTTTTTTCCGGGGTCTTCGACCGTTAGTATCGTCATCTTAACACGATAAAACATAAGAAAAATGTTTTTCTTAACTCATACTTCAAGTAACAACACTAACAGCGGTCGTTAACCTCCCAAAAAAAAACATCATATCTTTTATTTTATCGTGTTGAGATTTTGATAGTTTAGCTAGCCACTTCATGTCCTTGATTACATCTAATTGTTTTATAGAAATGCCGAAGGATATAAACAGTTGCTGAAGTAATTAAGTAAGGTTATTCCTTCGTCTGCATAATTATTTGCAGTGCAGCCGTAAAGTAAAGAAATAAGTTCCACAATAGTTCAAGAATAAAAAAGCAATAGTTATTAAAAAAATATTTTCTTTAGTTCATAAAGTTGGCAGGCTATTACAAAATAGCCTTCAGTCGTACAGTACTCATAATAACTCAGGCAATTTTTATATTACTGTGAATAAAACTAATAAAATTACTAGAGTTTAAGTGAGCGCCGAGTGAGCACCTGGTTCAAAGTTATTTCAAGTAAAAGGTGCTATTTAATGATATTGTTTAAAAAAAAATCTTCTGCTTAATAAGTTTTTTATGAAAGAAATAATTTATAATAAATCATAGCTTATTATAACTTAGTAAATTAGAAAGTATTATCCTAGCCAAACGGCTGGTTGAAAACCTAATTTGTAAAATTGAACCTTAGCGAACTCAAAATCTTTCCCTACTTTCTGATAAAACACAGTTACAAGAAAATTGAATTGAAACACAATATTTCATGTTATACAGGCCAACAAAGTGGTTATACCGGCCTACCGGCCTTATACATTCACGCCTGCATCACCTTTTAACTCTCTAACCCGCACACATTTAGCAACACAAGGTAAGGTGGAACCACTTCAACTTAGTTCAATAAACCATTCTTATTATTCCAACAAAATGTCGTACAAAACTTTATATAATTCACATTAATTTTATCGTCCTTGTCAACATTTTCATGCTCTGCTGATTCCCATAAGTCGTCATTAAATCGTTCCCTAACGCAATTATATGTTAATAATAAACCAATTTAACCTTTATGGGTGATAAATTACTTTAATTGTTAATGACTTCAAACGGTTTTGGAAGTGCCATTAATTAATTTACCAAATTACCGTAGTACGTCGGTATCCAGGCACCGTACAAAGCGAGAGTTCAGTCAATCACGTTGCCAACATTTATCAGATACGGCGCGTAAACTTATTATTGTCACGTGTCAGTACCGCTCCAAATTGCTGTATTCGAGATTCCAACAGTTACAATTATTATAGTAATAACATAACATTTTACGAGAGGTTTAGAGTGAAATCCGGGGGTTATTTTATGTTTCTGAAGGATTTTGAACGAAATAAACCACTTTGCAGTTATATTGACATAAGACAGTGTAGCTTATGTAAAAGGATAACCCGACTATGACAGATAGTTGGCATGTACTAAAGCGCCTCTAATGGCATATTTCTAAACTAACTCGGCACTTTTAAACTGTTCGGTTTACACATTCGTGCCAAACAGTTTCAAACAGGTTATGTGAGAAAAGGATAGTTATTGACTACCCATAGCTAAAATCTTCTTAGCGTGTCGATGGTAATCTAGATAGAGTCGGCCCAGAATTTCGCTACGAGTTTGCATCTTTAGTAGCGTCCACACAATAGGACACACTGGACAGGATATTAAGTGACCAATTGTTTATGGAACAGCACTACATTTACACTCCAGGGTTGAATCTCCACCCGATCTCGGTTTCGTTCCTTCGGCTAAAGACTTCCAGGTAAGCCAAGGCAACTCATGTTCAGGTGGGAGATTTTCAGCAGGTGGACGAATAGGTTGGGTAGGGAAGCACTATCTCGCCACAGCTTTAGCCTTTCCATAAACCGTTCGCCAGTGAACGGGAGAACTAACTTTAAAAAGCTGTTGCAGCTTTTGTGACACGTGAATATTTGGAAGCAAAATTCTACAAAAGGAGTACCTACCCAGGCATGTCGTAAACAGTACCTAATATATCCTAAAATCATGCTGTTACAAGCTAAATACGCTATTCAGATTGTGACCTCCTATAATAATGCTTTGCCAACAGACTTCATGTAAGGATTTGTGTGGGTCAAGTTAACAAAGTGCCAAGCTAAAGTTTATCAGACTCGAAACTCGTTACGTAATGTAAACTTCACACGAAATTGTAATGTATTGCTACAGCGAAATAAAACTCCAGCTTCGCTAAGTTTAACACGTATAATGATTTGGTAAATATAAATCACAGAAGGGGTAAAAAGATATAAAATATATAATTATACTGGTATTCAGCTGCATCCGGTTAGACTGGAAGCCGACCTCAACATAGTTGGAAAAAGGCTAGGCAGAATTGAATTTCGCACATTTTTCAGCGTAAATGACATATTTTCATACTGTTTTTTCTGTATTATAAACAACAATATTTGGAATATTGTTTCTGCAGAAGCATAGCTTATATTATATCAAGTTACAAATTATATAAAAAAATAAAGAAAGAATATTAAGTTTTAATTCATTATTTTTGGTAATACGGAACACATCCAAAATCTTAAATTCCGATAGCTAGTAACAACGCTAACAACACACATAACAGACACAGATACAACAACAACACAACAAAACAGAGATAACAATATTCCAAACGCATTTTCCTCCCATCTCGACTTGCAGTTGCTCGCCGGGCCTTTAAGTCTCCTCGGTCAACATAGACCTGCTTTAACCGGTAAGTTAACGCTACAGTTTAGATCAGTAACAAAAGGTGCAGAATATGTTGGTTTCCACAAGCAACTCTAAATTAGAAAACTTGCAGAACGGATGAGCTTGCTGTGATTGTATACACTGCAAGAATTGCTTGCGGAAGTTAACTTCTGCAAGTTTTTGTTGCTAATTTAAACTCCGCTTATGACCTTTTTCTTTTCACAGAAGCACTATTTTAACGAGTGCTGATATGATCCCATTGATTGATCGTTTGCTGTAATGCTTATGCATCTTATGATACTGCTTCTATAGCGCAGGCCACACTGGGAACGAAGCTAAGTTTAACTTCGCTCATGCAGCTTCTTCTTCTTCTCTCTTCTCATCTTTCACACCTTGGTTCATAGTTTGTGGTGTGAACCAAAGTATGCAAACACGCGGTAGCTCATGGGTGAAGTTAAATAAATAAATAAAAATCTTTATTGGTGACCACAATGATCCATAAAAAACACGATAAACAGATAAAATAATAAATTATTATCACATAGAAATTAAAAACAATTACAAGAAAACAAAATTCAAATTCAAACACACAAAAAACAACGAACAATCTTAGCTCCTTAAAAGGCTTTATAGCGGAGGCAACACTCGTTGCCCAGTGTGACCTGCGCTATAAGGTCTTTTATTGTATTTGAAGGATGTTAAAAAAACGATTTTACAACGCCGGGCAATATCGAACGCCGGGTTCGAAAATCCTTCCTTCTGGACGAACATCACATCTCGTTTCTGCTCACGTTTATTTTTGTTTTTGTTAGATTACTTTTATATACATAATTTATTTATAATATTTATTTAAATTTTTTAAGAACGAAAGTTTGAAGCTTGTTTTGTATTCGTTTTCATAATTATTTAATCGGTTAATTTTGCTAATCTCGGTCTGCGCAGTTTCGCTAGGCAATTTAAAATAACCCCGTATAATAATTAGGTACTAGGTCTTGGTCAAATTTTTGTTTTTTAAAGTAAAAACCGAGCATTCACGAAGCTTATTTAAATAACATTGAGATTCAATTTCAATTCTCTACAACTTTATTAATTATGTTCTCTGAGATTAGTTTTCAACTCAAACGTTAGGTAGTTCTTTAGTTACCTTTTTATGAAACAGCTACGTTTTCCATTTAGTTTGTCTGTGTCATTATTTTATTATTTTACCTACATTCGAAAATTAACTAGTTTCTTTATAGATTGGTATTTTAATCACACCTTATTATTATTAATGCCTTTCATAACCCGCTTATAGAAATCTAACATGGGCTATATAATAACACGTACACATAACTTATTTATGTAAAGGGTAGAGGAATATGTGTGCTTATTAATCTTCGTAATATTCATCAGTATAATCCTGTAATATTAACGGATTATAGTGTAGAATATACCGATTTATACGCCATCGACTGGTAACACGAATTGAGTGAAACTCATTCACTCACTCATGAAGTAATATCAATATCGAGAATTATTAGTGTTCCCCAAATTGGCAATTGAGCTAACTGGAGGTGTACTTTGCTTATAATTGAGATCAACTTACTTTTGATATTCACTTAATGTTTAGTAGAACGATAAACAGCTTTAAAATTAGGGGTTTCGTAAACACTAAGAGTAAGTCTAGTTCTCTTCTCCAGCCTTTTTCATGATTTTCAATGTTATTCGTCTTGACCTCCTGAATCTTTCTTATAAAAATAAAATTGCTATAGCTACTAAACGGGAGTGATATGAAGACCCCTACTAAACAACCTATTTAAACATCTACTAAGAATAAGTCTCATACCAAAGTTAGAAAAAAAATCTTTTTTCCTTTTAACATCGTAAAGCGATCCACACGCAAAGAAAGCCGTATTAAAATGGAAAGAAAAAAAAACAATAGACTATAGTTAGCTACATCCCATTAGCTGTCTACCGTCTCCACTTAAAGGGCAGCTTTAAGTGGTCCATATCCATTAACATGCGACGACAATTTCCGTACCGTTCCGGCCCGTACTTAGTTCGGTCCGGTGCCCGGTGCCGCAGAGAGGCCGGAAACCCACCGGATTGGGATACGACAAACATGGAACTTCGGGTAGTGAAACATTTATTAGTAAATGTGAGATGGACGGATATGCAGGGTTATTTTAAATTGGCTAGCTAAACTCCGCGGACGATATGGCATATACCCATATCGTCTGCGGAGTTTCAACAAAATCATATTAATACATTTTTTATGTTTAGTTATCGTTATAACTAAACTTAAAAATAAATTAATTTGATTTTTTTGTGTTCATCGACCGGAGTAACTCCGGTCACAAACGGTCGGTTCAACTGATCACAATAGTGATCAGTCGTGATGGGTATCGATATCTAAACACGATAAAATAGTTTTTCCCAACTCATACTTCAAGTAATACTAGCAGCGGTGGTTGACCTCAGAACAAAAAAAAAACATATACTTACTTACTTTTTTTTTTATCGTGTTTAGATATTGATACCCATCGCGTCTCAGGAGTTTAGCTCGTCAATTAAATTAACCCTGTATAATGTTAGGTACAGACGCCACCACGTCAAGTTACTACAATCTGTCAAATTTATTTTAATAGATTTTCGACTTTATCTGTAAAGAATAAGGTTCAATGTTGATTGGGAAAATTTGACAGACTGGAGTAGGTTGAAGTGCTGGCGTCTGCTGTACTAAGTCTTGGTCGAATTTTTGTTTTTGTTAGTAAATACCTTATTTAAATAAAGGGGTTAGAAGATTTTTGTATGGAGGGTGGCCCTAACATGATGACGCCATTTTCATTTTTTTTTCAGAATCGCGGAGTAAATCGTAAGTTATATATTTAGATAGAGGACACTTATACAAACAAAAAATGTCATGTGACATAATATCCTAAAGCATCAGGTTTCGGAGTTATTCACCGAAATATAAGTCAAAAACTGAACCCTGAAACAGTTTTTTTTTCCCTACAGGTAAGTATATTGAACTGAATCATGTATAAGTAATATTTTAGTTAAGAGCGAAAGAGACAAAAATATATGTATACCCTCCGCCGAATGAGGACGTGTGTTATATGGTATATGGTGATATGGTGCATGACATAGGCGTGACACACACCAAGGAAATCTTATTCAGCCTCCCGCTGCCTTCTTGGATGATATTATTTATACCGAATATGATTAAAAAATCTTATGGTTTATCCACGAGGTGTATTCAATTAATTCATGTGTAAATAACTTAATCAACATGAAGTAACTGCAACATAAATAAATAAATTCGTTATGACAATTGTTATTTATATCTTTGAATATTTCAGAAACGTGACGCTTTATGATGGTATTGTATTTGAAATTTTATGTTTGTATAAGTATCCCCTATCCAAATATATGACATTTATTGTGCACCTCGATTTTGAAAAAAAATCAAAATGGTGGCTGATTTTAGGGCCAAAATCTTCAAACCCCTTTAATTTTTTCAGTTCTCTACAGCTTTATTATTTTATGTTCCCTGAGATTAGTTTTCAACTCAAACGTTAGATAGTTCTTTAGGTACCTTTTGATGAAACGTACCTACATTTTCCATTTCGCTTTTCTGCGTCATATTTTATCAATTTTAATTTAATATTTTAAATAAAGAAACTGAGCAAAAAAAAAGGGTTGTCAAACAAATCCAAAATAATCATCTTTGTACCTAGGTTCTGTTTTAAATTTAGCCATATTTTATTAATGCTAACCCCTCACTGCTCACAGTTGACGGGGACGGGTCGGTTATCCGTTCTAAATTGGGGAAATCTAATTCAAAACCCCAATTTCAACGCTCAATTAACGCGCGCTGATAGATTACCGAACGCAGTTTGTTTTATTTTTTATTTATATTTTATTTTTACTTTATTAGGGAAACAAACAATTTTATAAAACATATACTTAGGTAACAGTAAAATAGTCAAAGCTAAAGAAGGATTATTCTACAATCCACTACGTTTCCACGGATTTCAGAAATGAGGTACAGTGGAGATACACACAGACAACTAATTAATTGAATTAATTTAAGTTATAATTTAAGCTACAAAATATGTACCTAAAAGGTGGCCAAGTGCGAGTCGGACACGAAGGTTTCCGTACCACCGTGAAACATGTAGGTATTACGACATTTTTTTTTCATACTTTAGTAAAAATAACACAATTTCTTCTATTGGGAACCCCCTTTAATTTTCCAAAAAGGAGGAGGTTTTAATATTATGTGCGACTTTATATATGTTTTTTTTATTTATGTTCACCGATATCTCCGTCAATTTTGAAAATTGTTTTTTGTTTGAAAGGGTATGCTCTCGAGGTGGTCCCATATAAATTTTATTAACTTAGCTTGGATAGTTTTTGAGTTAGCTTCAATAATACGTTGGTATTTTTCCCACTAAGCCTATATGGATGATATGATGATAACTTCCTCTCACTGAAATTTGCATAACAGGTAGTGGTATTCGAATTTGTGTGGGGTAGGTACCACAACTAAAAAGGACATTTTAAGGACCTCAGTGGGGATTTGTGACGTTGGTTTTTTCAGATTCCAGTTTTTGATTATCGGGGGGAATTCAAGACTTTTTTTTTTTTAGATTCCTTTTTCCCCCTCAGGGGGCACTTTCAGGGGGGATTTGTGGAATAAGTATTTTTTTCGTTTCCGCTTTTCCCCCCTAAGGGGGATTATCAGGGGGGAATTCGAGACTTTTTTTTTATAGATTCCCCTTTTCCCCCTAGGGGGATTTTCAGGGGGGATTTCGGGAATAAGCCTTTTTTTTTGTAAAAAGTTTTTAACTTTATTATATTTATATTATTTGTTGTTATAGAGGCTAGTAGTACACAATCTATGAAAATTTCAAGTGTCTACCTATTACTGTTCCAAAGATACAGCCCCGTGACAGACGGACGGACAGCGAAGCCTTAGTATTAGGGTCCCGTCAGCATCCTTTGGAACAGAACCCTAAAAAGACAAACATTCATGAAGAAATGAAATAACTTGCTACACTACATCGCCAAAACTACTTGTCAGCATCAATATCACTTAACACTCATACAAGCGCACTCAAGATGGCACTGCGTCCCATCGCAATCTTTTGCCGTGACAAGCAACCACTGCAATTCCTGAAAACTAAAATTTACAGTGGCGTTCACCAGAAAGGAGCCCAGACAATGAATCTGGATGAGTGCGGCAGCAATGATTCCATTGTCTTGGAACTCGCTACGAAATAAATCAGATTTTCTTATTCGTCGTTTCGAATAAGATATTATTGACCCAAAAGTTCGCCGCTTGCAGCGTCGGTGGCAGCGCAGAAGTCACTATGACTGCATTTTTGGGGCACTGAGGTCAAGAGAAGGGACATCGTTTGAGCCATTTATTATGTTAATTTATTAGATCGGACACGCACTTCCCTGTCTTTCAATTCAAGCGTATGGCACTCGTGGGTTGCAGCTGCAAAGTTGCACTTTGTGCAGCCATCTGGCATTATGCTGAGCTGAGGCCCTTTTGGCATTATAATATTGTTTTCTGTTTTTGTTCTTTTTTAGTTATAAGGTGTTTTGTTTTTATTGTAATGCCAATAAACGCATTTTTCTTTCTTTCTTTTCATAGCTGCACACCCACACCCTGCTGCAGTACCGACGATGTAGCCCCACATTACGAGGATGTAGTTACATCTTCCCACTTGGGTTTGGAAAATAAATCAGATAAGAACAGTGAAGGAGTATAGGACCCCTTGGCCGCATTTTACAACACGCACCGTTATGTAGGGTATGTAATCGGTAATGAATCTCTCGAATACTTAATCCAGACTGGTTCACTGACGTCCAAAATACATTATAAGTCGTTTCTTGTACACACGGCTACACATTAAGCTACGCAGCACGGCTACATTTCCAGTTTAGCGAGGTAAGCTTATACTGGAAATGTATAACTTGATGTGTAGCCGTGAGTACTCCCAAGCCTACCTCATTCGTTTTTTTTCGCGATCCGGCGGGAATTCCTCTGAAAGAAATATTCTTCGTAATTTATTGTCTAAGTAGGGTCTCTGGGTAGTCGAGCGAGAGACTGATATTGACAATAGAGTGATGAACGATACAACTGGTTGCCTATTGTAGTTTAATATACTTCCGAACTCACATTTACTTCATCGAATATTTTGCCTTATTCATTTTTTGGCTATTGTTAGGAAAGAGGATTTCGTAACAGTTTCCTTGCTCAGTCTCGGTGGCATTCGCTTTGCTTTCTCAATCCTCAGGGGCAACATTGCGCACAGAAACAAGGAATTAATAATTCATCAATAGGTACCTATTCTAAATTTACTTTCACTCATTTGCGCATAACTAATGAAAGTTTCTTGTCGGCTCAGTCACGCGCTAACTGTAACCAAATTCAGACGTGCTCAATGTTTTTGTCATTTGAATATTAATTTGGATCGTTTTCTGAGAAAGCCGCATCTTCCGACGTCGATTTTGTTACAATCTTATTTTTTTTTTTTTGTGGCTGTATCTGCATGAAGGGTTAAATAAATGAGTTACTGCCATGTTCAGATAGACTAGAAGTAGCTATCCTCGATGTATACAATCAAAGATGGTTTAGAGGTATGAGGAACAGGGTGTTAAGTTCACTCAACCACCATAAAAAAGATGTAAGACGTTTATTTTCTCTACACAAGTTATGTACTTAATGGTAGTATTTGACAATAGTGCACCAACAAGGAGCTAACTTTATGAAAGACTGGTGCCTGAAGTAGGTTTAAATAAAAATCTGTATTACAGGTCACCAGGGCTCTCCCGCGGCTAGATGCCTGTGATTTGGACAATAATAACAAAGTTTACCTTACTAACGTAGAATTAAAAACATAATAAAATTAAAATTATAATACAAAAAAAAATACAGAAAGACTTAGTGGAAATACCAGAGTGTGTGTGAGAACGAGAGGAAGTTTAAAAAGAGATGTGAGAGTTATGTGAGAGGTTGCTTTAGTGAATGTAGTGCGAGTATGGATGAGGCTGCCTGTCCACTGGAGCGGAGAGGAGAGGAGAGGAGCGGAGATGTACCAATAAAAACCAATAGAATCTTATCTCCGCTCCAGAGTTGCGATTAATATTGGCACATCTCCGCTCCTCTCCTCTCCTCTCCGCTCCAGTGGACAGGCAGCCTAATGGTATATAATATGTACAAGCAGCAGTGGGGATGAATAGTAGAAGAGATAGTCTATCTGAGAGGGATCAACAAATTCTCCGTTCCCTGATAGTCTAGTGTTTTCAAATATGTAGTCACTGAATTTTTACATTAATGTTTCGTTTGACGATATAATATTAAGGATGGTATTTAGCTTATTCTACAGATATGGGCCTAGAAAGAAGAAGAAATTACGCGAGTGTGCAGATCTGGAAGGTTGTGTTTGGCATACTCTGCCTTTTCGACGCTTGTCACGACAAGATTCGGATCGTATTGCAACATTTAGTGTTCTTTAAGCATCAGCAAGTATATCCCACTCCTTAATAGGGCTACGGTTTGGAATAAGTAGGGAAGACCGGAGGCCAACTTTGAGAATGGCACGCTGTGATGCCCTCTCAACTTCAATAATATGGTTTGGTTGTAATGCAGTACTCTATTAATGACTGACATAGAAAAGGGAGGATCCTCCGACCAGATGGGTGCTGTGTCTGGCGGGCAACTGCCCGAACGTTGATGTCGGGACTAGTCGGGAGTTTGTATATATATCGATCACGCGGTAAACTCTAATTGCGCGATGCAGGATTTGTATGACGTCATGTGTTTGATGCGTACGTGGCGGTGTAACAAAATCTTTATGAAATAAAATAAGTCTTTTTTCAACCCACTGTTGGATGATATTCATCGGGTATAAAATTTCGTGCCGCTAATTCATTTTAGTCTCGTGCCGGTCAACACGCCCCGCACGACGTTATTGAATTTAAAAGTCCATAATTTTACGTTCGCCACTATTATGCTCAAGTTTCAGGTAAAAAATAGCACCTATAAAAATAAGTTAGGCTTTTAGGGCTTAGCGTGACGTATTTGAGGAGAAATTTATGTAACAATAGGTCGGTACTAGTTGAGAGCATGCTGTAGTATCAGTCAGCTCATGTCCAGGCGGATTAAGCACGTCGCTCTTATAGTAAGAGCTTCTAACTGGAAACGTTTAACTTGAACTTAGCTGTAGTTCATCTGAATTCATTTTAATATGAAATTAAGACATGTTCAAGTATATAAATTGTATTCACATGGGTCTAGCCGTCATGCGTCAGCAGAAAATACGGTGAAAAATAAAGAACCTACCTACGTAGTAAAATTGATTTTGTTTTACTTCATATCGAACTTGGATTTTTGACGTGAAAGGTCTGTAAAATCACACCGACATATCACCATACCAAGAAAAAGTGCTAAGGTACAACTCACAATAACATGGACCTACTTGAAGGCTCCCTACGGCAAACAGGCGCGATGCGACTCTAATAAAAGAATTTCTAAGAAAACTTAATGGAAATTGTTTTACCAGAATCGCGTCGCACCTTCTCGTAGCGCGACAGCCGCTACGCGAGAGCCTTAAATCATAGACTTGTTGTCATAGCCAACGGCCGTGCACCACGACTAGGGTTTCTCATTTCCCGATTTTTTTTTGTTCCCGGATACCGAGACTTCTCGAGCACCATTTCCCGGGAATTCCCGGGAAGTTGGGAATTTGATTAACCTCAATAAAAATTTATGACAAAGGTTTTAAAATAAAATACACATTTTCGTAATCAACAATATGTTCATTTTAATCAGTCCTCGTCAATTAGTTAAAAAATATGCCTTCTTAATTTCCTTTATAATCACAAAATATAAAAGTGAAATCTTTAAAATTAACAAAATATCAATCACAGACTTTTTTTTATAATTAACTGTAACTGTTAATGATAAATATGATCAATTTGATTTATAATCACAGAGTTTTAAAACGAGAATAAAATTTGAGTAAAATCTTTAAAATTAACAAAATAACAATCACAGACCTTATTTTTTTTATAGTTTCTGATAAATATGATCACTTTGATACCTAATGAAAACCCCCCTACCTAGTCAAAATGTTTCATTAAAATAAATAATGACATTTAAATCACAGTCTTTTGATAATCATCTCCGTTACATACATGTTTGCGAGTGACTGACTGAACTAAACAAACAGCGAGATCACGGGGTGGGGCATGCCTTATTGAGTAGTAAAAGGATGTAAAAGGGGAGAGGAGATAGAGGATATATTTTTTGTTATAAGTAACACAGGAATTAACATTTTTTCACAACGTTTTTTTTTTTATTTCTCGACTTCCCGGGTACTCAACCCTTTTTTCCCGTCTCGACTAAGGCCAAATTTCCCGGGAATTCCCGCTTCGAGACTTCTCGATGAGAAACCCTAACCACGACCTATTGTTCAGTATCGTTAGTACAAACACCCAGTTTCGGTGCGAATATTCCGTGCTAATAACAAAAAGGCCATGCTAATATTTATTTCTTGCTATAATTAAACCAGCGCGCGTCTCGTAGCGCTGAAGTTGATCGAGCCGTCTTACATAAACTTAGATTAATTTTAAACCAAATTAAGGGGGAAATTTCACCGATGAAACTGAACGCGATCAGCACGTCGTAAACTGCGTTCAATACCCGACAGTGTCATAATTTTAATGGAATATTGACACTGAGGCCTCTTGAACGCGGTTCAGACATGCTGATTGCGTTAAGTTTCATTGGTGAAATTGGCCTTAAGACGAAATGAAACCGAAATAAAAGTGTTAGCAAGAAAAGAGTGTCTTCATTTTAAAACTAACGATTTTGGGATATCCTTTCTTCTTGCCAAATTTTATGATTCTATGATTTTATGATTTCATAAATCTAAAGAATAGAGTTGTTTGGTATAAACCTATACGGGTTTTAATTTATTTGCGAGTGTCAAAATATGCAATTTGAATGGCAATTTATACCGCATATTTAAACCCAACCAAACACCAACCAACCAACCATAAACGGGTTGAACATAATCTGGAATTCAATAAACTCTCAATTGATTTGATTGGCCTTTGTTAATTCTGATAACCAATCACAATAACGGCTTATGTGAGATTTGACAGATTTACTGATCAAGGATTTAGCTTTGATAAACTGGGGATTATGTACCTACAATATGTACAAATAAAAAAGGTCGAAAATAAACGTTTTAAAAATACTATACCTGTTCCAGTCATTACCTTTTTAATAAAGTGAAATGGTAAAGCTCTGTAACACCATTTTAGTTAAAAGACTTACGAAAAACCAGGTTACTCATACCTACATACAGATTTGTTTGAATCCAGTCTCTTTTGAGATACTCAGTAAGTAAGTACAAGTACTTATACTTACTTTCGTATGAACAAGAATGTTTTTTGATGTATAGATACTACTTTACAAACGCTTTTCTGAACTTATGTAAGTAGATGTGTTATATTGTTAGAGACTTAAAGTGAAAACACTTTCGAACTGAAAAAGAGTGAAAGTTAGCCTTAAGATATTATTTTCATCACATCGTATTAAACCGAAAATAAATATTCTTAGCGTGTGCTAAGCATTTATTTATTTTAGAATGATCGCCTAGCGTACCCTTAAGTATTTAAGTCGATCATTCTTCCATACAAACGTAGTATGTGTACGTTCAAAACTAAAAATTACATCAATTTGTCTTGTCATTATCTAGCCCTGTATGGAAGTAGAATTGGAAAAAAAAATTGGTTTGGAAGCTATGAGCGTCGAAACTTCCATATTTCAACACTAATTTTAACTCGTGTTTGGGCGTAAATAAATAACTTATGTAGTAAGAAAATGGCAACATAGAAACCGAACAGGGATAAATAATTTATTCAATAGTTCAAATAATTATATTTTGAGTAAATACATTCAACAGTTTGTTCATAATATTTATACGCCCAAAGATCTGTTCATGAAATTTTGCGCGCTCGTTTTCGTTATAAATCATTGTCTATTTCACTAAATAAATTAATAAATCAATCAATACAAAATAGATAAATAAATACTAAATAAATAAACAATTAGTAATTAGCATGCATAATGCATATTAGTTACGCACCAACGACTTCGAGCCGTCCGCGTCGACTAGTGTATAACCCTTAAACACTCCACCTGCTCGGAACATAGCGTGCTTAAAAATATGCTCAAATTAATACATATTATGTAGAACCACAAATAATTCTTCAACGCTACAGTAATTTGTGTTTACACACAGTTAATTTCAATGGTTGTTCATTGTATAATACCTCCCTAAACTGAAATGTACGCTGTGATTTGAGTTGAAATTATACAGTAAGATAAATTGTTTTGCATTACAATAAGATTCAATTTAAACGTTTGAAATATTCTGAAGCCGACCAGATTATAAATCAGAATTGTGGCTTTTAAAATACATGATGTAGGCATTTCGTTAGGAGTCCCTTGAGTTCGAAAAGGTCGTCCCCGCTCGCATGCACATGTTATGCTTCTGAACAGAATAATTTACATTCAGCAATATGTCTTAAACTATAAACATTTCTCACAAGGATCTTGAGCCCTAACTTTTAACAAAGAGTTTTTTTCTAAATACGATTAAGTACCAAAGGCTACTTTTAAAATACCCTTGGGTACCTAATCGTCTTTATGCGAATATACCTACTTTTTGTTTTTTACTTAAAAATCGTCCAGCAGAAGATTTGCTTCAGGTTTTAGTTAAAAATCGTCCAGCAGAAGATTTGCTTCAGGTTTTAGTTAAAAATCGTCCAGCAGAAGATTTGCTTCAGCTTTTAGGAATCCTAAGCAAAGTCAGTATATCACTGCCACGTTATTGCAGTGCTTCAGTAATGTTTGATCAAGCCAGAGTAAATAGCTTCTCAGCTGTAGTGCGGAAAAAGAATGCTTCTCTTCTTGTAGCAACAGCCTCCTGAAGGCTATTGCTGATAGGCCTGGCGAAAGCCCCATAGTGAGGCATCTTATTAAAACGCTGTCTGTAGTAGATTAAGTAAGTACTAACATAGCAATTATGTTAAATTGTTTACTAACATCTATTGGATAACAGTTAAATTGTATATTGAAAAGGTAAATAATATTTATACAGGGTTATTGGTAAAACACCAACAACCTCTTAAGGGATCATTCTACTCATCATTATGAACTACTTTCACTATGGGAACAAAGCAGAAATCACGAAAAAAAATCTGCTGTTCCATACATTTTGACGAGATATGCGAACATAGATGTCTAGGGAACAGCTGATTGTTTTTTCGCGATTTCAGCTTTAGTCCCATAGTAAAAGTTGTTCATGATGATGAGTATAATGACCCCTTAAGAGGTTGTTGGACTGTTGGTGTTTTACCAATAACCATGTATATATAAATAATATTAAGTCAACAGTTTCTTTAGTAGTGACATTTTGTTTTAATAAACTTCTTTATATGTAAACGAGACATTTAAATATAAAGTACAGGAAATTAAACCGTAACATGTTTAAAGGAAGACGGTACGTGCCCTACACAAAGGAATCTCAATAATAATGTAGAAACACCCTTATGCTTAACAAAATACACGCGAAATCGAATAGGTACCAATACATTATTTACTCAATTATCGTTCCCGACATGTATCAAAGGAAAGACAAACCATATTGTACATGTACAGACAACGACAAAAATCTTTTTATTTATTCAATAAAATATGTCGCAGTCGTCTTTTGAAATTATTCAATACTTTCCTGAGTATAAATCGCTACAAACCAACAAAATATCAGTAATTTAGTAATATTACGATAGTTCATCATCATCATCATCAGCCTATTAATGTTCAAGCCTATTAAGGGATTGGGCCGTAATCTACCACGCGGGCCCAGTGCGGGTTGGTAGATGTCACATGTCTTCGAAGTTTTGGTTCTAAGACATGCCGGTTTCCTCACGATGTTTTCCTTCGCCGTTTTGAGAGCAGTGGTGATGAAATTATTTACACAAAGTAAAGCGCCTGCTTGGGTTCGAACCCACGACTCGTAAGTCGGGGCGGGGGAATTATGATAGTTACGATATTTCAATTCCCAGTATGTATGGTTCGCACGGCACTTGTAGAGTGCGAACGACCTAATTGGTTTTATGGAACTACAAGTTGTAATTGAAACAACTGAAAATTCTTGAGATCATCGTACTTATTTTTACATTATGAACAACTTTTAGGATGGGAACAAAAATGATGCAAAAAAATTGCTGCGTTGCATTTAAGTTCGTTCTTCTCGACAAAATGTAGGAAACAGTAGATTGCTTTCAGCACCAGGCTAGCCTGTGCAATCTAGAACGAATGGAACTGGTAGCAGCTGCATGACAACAACCAAGACTTCATTTAAATAGCGTGCAATTGGAGTCCAGCAGCAGCAGGTGGACTGCTAATGTTAATACGCTCACCGCCTGAGGAGAGCGCAAGACCTATAATAAAAAAACAGAAAACATAGAAAGACAACTAATCATGCATAACACTCTAAATCATAAATTATGCAATGGGTACGTATTCCTGTTAAATTGTATAAATTAAAAGACTTTTCTGTCTAACTGTTCCTACACTTACTAAAAATAATCCCGAAGAATCGTGACGTATGTTCTTGTAGAGTTCAACGTGTTGTAGAACACCACAATCTAATAATCCTTGTTCAACAAAAATACAAAATGTGTTGAATCTTGTACTAAAGTGTTGATTAGTTTTCCACTTCGGTTTAAATAAGAAACCTTTCGGATGAAATCGAATTAAATCTGCTAAAATTGGAACTTGTCTGTGAACAAAATGTAATCAAAGCAATATTGCGGCGAAATGCAATCATGAGAAACTTATTAATTTATTTGATGGGATATCCCGATTTGTGAGACTTCGAAGGAATTTTAGACTTTAGGAATAAATATTGAATTTGCTCATAGGCTTGTTGTAGACGACACGGTTTCTTTACGGCAGTGTTTTTCAACATGTGGGTCGCGCAGCCTCTGTGAGGAGGTATTCCTCGAAGCGCTACCATTTTGAGGCGCACCTAATGAAGCGCTCCTTTTTTATTCCTCGGAGCGCACCTTTTAGTACCGCTCCCGATAGCAATTAAGGGAGTCGCGAGACCTCAGTAAAAGAAAAAAAAGGTTTAAATATATATTTTTTAAACTTTGTTTTGTTACTTAAGCTAATTCCAGCACATTTTGAAAATATATGACCACCTGTGACGAGGACGAGGGCGGGCTCCAAAAATCATGAAATTCGTATAACGGAATTTATAGATGGCCCTTTAGGATCGGTATTAGTTTCTGATACGCGAAATATGAATAATAATATAAAATTATCCTAAGTGTGTTCACTAAGAAGTTCATAATCTGCTTTTGTGACCGAAAACGTGCTTACTTCGGTTCTATTGTCTCGAAAACAATACGTTTGAGATGAAATAAATAACAATACTAGAGCAAACAATGCGCGAACACAGCCGATAGGATTTCTTTTATATTCAAAGAAACCCTAAGAGATGAAAGAAAGTATTTCAGTTGGTTGAATTTAACTGTTCCTAAAATATTAGATATCTACTTATACCTACTTAACTACTGAAAAGTTGTCCTCGTCATTTTCAACAGAATTTCTATGGTATTTTTTTAAAGTAAAATAATTAAGTATGCTATAGTACAGGCATGTATTTCATCGAACCTAAAGTAATGCCCATTTTACTTTCCTATTAATATTAATGAATTACTAATAATTAATTTTTAGGGGTCCTAAAAATACTATATAGCCTTACCTTACCCGATTGGTCGAGGTAACCTACCTTAATGACTGCGAACAAATGAGAGGAAAGACAGAAATTTAAAAAAGTGTTTTATTTTAAAATAGTGTACGTCATTAGGTACATGCTTAAACTGTAGTGCAAGTGCTGACTTTTATAAAGAACACGTGAATCAAGTGTCTTCCCCTTAACTTTAGTGAATAAGAAAGACGTTAATGGACGACTTCTTAATTTTATAGTTACTTAGCAGTTTATTTTAAATTAAAATTACTTATTAGCTAAGAAGCTAGATTGTAATGTGAATAAAGTATCACCAATTGTGAAACTTTATGAGGAAAAAAAAAATAAAAAATTACATGCCCAAAATTTTTTAAGGTTCATTAATTTAAAAAAAGTATACATCAATAGAAGGTCAATAAGTTTTTATTCAGAGTATCATTTAAAATTAAATATTTCCCATTGTGACATAAACCCAAAATCAGGCTGTTTTTTCTTCTGTACTAATATGAAAAAGGCTCTTTTTATAAAAATCATAAATAATAAAGGTACAGAGGTATACAGAGCTGCGTGGTATAAATCGAAATAAAACTCATTTTCTGTTCTAGAATAAATGCACAAAGTGTGTATTGTGTTTCTGCTTCAGAAAATCTTTTCAATTACTCTGTGTACAAAGGAAGTATGTACGTATGTACTCGAGTATAAAGATATTCGAATACATACGTACTATACCTAGTTTGTATCGTTCACAACATCTCGAACTTACGTTAGCTACTTATACTTAGCTCACAAGATGTTCGCGCATGTAAAGTAGTAGAGTGCACAACTTTTTAATAAGACAACTTAAGCTTTTGTCTTTTTCCTCTTTGTTAAAACTTTCCTGTACACAGTAGTTTTTAAGGTTCCTTATCCAAGGGTTCCCAACGGGACCCTATTATTAAGGCTCTGCCGTCTGTCCGTCCGTATGTCAAAGGGCTATATTCTTTTTTTTTACTGTCTAAGGTAGACACTTGAGGGGCTGGTGGCTACGTAATAACAGCCGTGTGGCAGATCAAACGATCGGGTTCAGCTACACTTGCCGCGGTTGGTCTGTGGATAGGTGATCATCTTTACGTACCAAGACCCCTCCGTGACTTGGAAAGCACGTTAAGCCGTTGGTCCCAGCTGTCATTCGTGGATCTTTGACAGAATCCCGAAAGTCTGACAACCAGTCTTACCTAGGGTTATCGTGTTACCCAGTTATTGGGTTGTGGAAGTCAGATAGGCAGTCGCTCCATGTAAAATACTGGTATTCAGCTCCATACGGTAAGACTGGAAGCCGACCCCAATATAGTTGGGAAAAGGCTAGGCAGGGGCAGAGGTAGACACTTGAAATTTTTACAGAATGTGTACGTAAATTGGCCGCTTTAACAACAAGTAATAAAAATAAAATAAAGCAAATGAAAGGCGGTTCCCAGAAAGGAAACGTGTTCTTTGTTAAATATTGTGCGGTGGTATTTCGTATCGAAGTTATTCTTTTGGTGTTTTACATCTTATAATCTTCTTCCTCTATCTCTTTTACATCTTCTTAAGGCTTATGCAGACCAGCGTATCTAGCATGCGCTTTCTATGTCTACGAAGAGTAGACACAGCTGTTTCTATACAAAGTGACATTTCCTTTCTTCATTTTTGACATTGCACCGTAGAAATCTTTCTTCAATCTGTCACTTTGTCTTTCGTTTCTAACTATCTTTGTCTAGGTCATTTTATATGTAGACTATTTCAGAAGAAAGTTTTCTATACCAAATTGTCAAAATCACTCTGACGACTGACAGTTGTCTATGGTAGTGAAATATTCTACTCGACGGTCACAAAGTATACAGGGTTATCTGCAAAATCATAATTTACAGAACAGCGTTTTAAATGCAAAACTGTGATAACTAATAGAAGAAGAAAGCTATCTTCTCCTATTTTACATCATTTAGTTAATATTACCAAGGAAATGGTTAAGGCCAATATTACTGTAATGTTATTTGTTCCAAAACACGGTACTTCGACACACTGAAAAAAAGAAGCTGTACGTAGTTGTGTTTAACGTGACTTAATATCAGTAAAAATTGACAATCAAACAGTAAAAACATCCTATGACAAAACAAAGAATTCTGAGTCGAATTATACTAAAGAGTGAATTTCGTAAAAAGTGCAGTTGCCTCTTTCTACTTTGCTGCCGTCGTACTGTCTACACGGAACGTCATTTTTGTCTTCTCTTCCGTCGACAAAGCGGTGCTCATGCTACGCCTGCAGCACGACTTGTCGCGCGACGCGACACGAACTAGGTATACAATTTCTAAAAAAACTTCACGGTATAACAATAACCAGTGTCGCGTCGCGCGACAAGTCGCGCTGGTCTGCACAAAGCTTTAGTCTCTCTATTTTACGTCTTTTTTATATATTTCTTTATGATATAACCACGCGAGAAAAGGCATTCATGAGAAGTAACAATATAATGCTTAATACCCTCACAGAACATAATAGTAGCACATTCTGATAACAATTTAAAATGGCTTACTTCAAAAATAGTAAATAGTTTAAAAATATTTGCTTTTTTAGAAATGAAACAACTTAACGAAATTCTCCAGTCAAAAAAATTACACTGTATCCTATTAATTCATCTCATTTCATGAATTTGTAGAAACGGTATGAGTAGTTGGGTACTTGTTTTCAGCGGCATTGTTTTTGATTTAGGTAATTTTTTTATTATATAGTACCTAAAATAATAGGTATTTCATTAAAATTCATATGAAAAGCAGCTACCATATTATATTATATGATAATTGGTATTGTTTATCGAGAGATATACCAACAAAAATATTTTCATAAAATTCTATTACTAAGATGAGTTGGATAAGTTTAGTCGAAATATTACCTACGATTTTCTTTTGTTCTCAGACGTCGCTGTCGTTCATAATAACTCGCAAGATATTCACAATTTTGGCAAATTATTGTTACCATTACATAGATACCTTTATAAAAAAACACGGGTAGGTACGGTACCTTCGCGTTTAAGAAATCGTTCAGGACCCGAATTGCGAAATACGTACTTTTAATCACAATCTGACGGACTTGTAAAGAAATTTTTAATCCATTGCTACAGATTGCTTCATATTCTGTCAATTTCTTATTTCCATACAGTAATTTGCCAAATTAATCAAAACAACGAAATATTTGACAGCTATTTGCGACGTTGCCAACTTTTTGGGTGAACGCTCTTAATGACGCAATGAAAGTTGTTGAATTTTCAAAATGAAAGGCATTACCAATGTAAGTGTGTTACGCCATTACCCCGCGGACTTGTGGAGCGTCGTTTTTGTCACTCATAAGTCATACATTATTGTGGCAGTCTCTTTCTGGGTACAGTCAACAGCACAACAGTGACAACAATTAGACGTTGATAGCGCCTTTATGTCGTAAGGGTGTTTTCGTTTTGCAAATAATGCAACGAATTGAAATTAATGTTATCAATAATAATATTATTTATAATGAGGTTGGTACAAAATTAGACGCACTAATTGGATAAACTATTAGAAGTGACGCTTCAATTTAATTTTGTTTCATAATAACCGATTAATAATATAAATTGGGTCAAGCGACCGACCAATTAGGATTTATAAATATCGCAGATAAACGTCAAACGACGTCGGTATCGAGTGATTTATTTCAGCGATGGAATCAATGACGGTATCAGAATCGAGTGTAAATAAATCGATTTGGAGGCATCCGATAGGAAAATGGCAAGCTACCTAAGTGATTTGAAAAATATCATACTTCCTATCCGCTGTCGCTGTCGGGTCATAAAACGTGGCGGTGATCAACGAAACGTGTCCAATGTTTTCAAAGCGGATACTTTAGTTTGCGACCTTGTCTTCTTTTTATTTTATAAACTTTGCAAATCATTCTTCTGAGAATGAACCGTAATGGAATAGTAGATTGTTATACAAGGGTCGAAAGGAATCAATTCCCATACGAGGTATTTAGACGCCCGAGCGTAGCGAGGGCGGCTATAGTCCGAGTAGGAATTGATGTCTTTCACCCGTGTTAAACACTCTACTTTTCATTTCGCATATAAGGAAAGTAAAAAATTGTGTTTAAAATATTTATTGATATTAAATAACATGATTAGTTAGTACCTATTTAAACTGAACTGAGAAGTTAGAACGATTTGTGATTTTTTTTAAATATGGAACGCACCGCGTCACTGCAGCGGGCCGTCCCGCGCATTAGGTATTTTTTTTATTCACACTCTCTGTTTTATATAAACAGCCAGTGTGAATTAAAAAAAATACCTCACAAGACTGGAGCCAAGTGTTTCCACTTTTAGGGATTTCTCCCTTTTTTTGGGAAAAATGGCCTATTGTTTATACTAGGCAGCACCCGATGTACCTACTACTTTACTCTATGGCACCACCGATTGAATAAAGGGGATTCCCTGAAACTTGTAATAATTATTGTAATACGTGTAATTTTAATTTACCATGTTTGTTAATAGTAGGTACTACTTCCGTGGCTAAAGACAACATCGGAAATAAGTCGCATTATACCTAGAGTTGGTTTGTTTCGTCTCTCTCGATTTATAATGAATGTTTTCTAGGTATTTATGCTATAAAAATGAAAAATTCCCTAAACCAAGGAATTTTTATATTTTTTAGGGAATTTTAGGGATAATTCATTAAAAAACTGGGGAAAAACCAAAAACGTAAGTGGAAACACTGCCGCAGCTTTTTTGTTTTTATTCTATTTGATATTTGTCATGTAAAAAGTTTCGTAGCAGACTACCTAACCAAAAGTTCTATTTTTAAAATTCATTCCCGCCCTAGGGCGGGAAGCAATTACTATGAGACTTTCCCGCCCTAGAGAGGGAAGCAGCGTTTTCCACTCGCTACTCGGATCAAACAAACACTACTTTCCGAGCATGAGAGATGAAAAATATATACTTTTGTCTGTCTTTGTAATTTTATTTTTCCTTTTCAGAGAATTCGTGTATACTTAATACTTACGAAAAAAATTTAAAAATAAAGTAGGTTTTATCCTCGTGTATTCATGTCGTTTAAACCACGATGAGATAAAACAAACTCGGATAAAGGAAGTTAAGACTTGAAAACGATAAACACAGTGTGGTGAATAAGAACCTAAATAAGCAGACTGAATGTGAAAGGTGGATCGTTTATTTTGACGAAGTAAAAATAAGTACAGTTTAGGAGAAACTAAGCTCAATCCCAAGAGCAGTGGTGGCCCAGTGGTATCGGCCCCGACTGACGAGTTGTAGGTCGTGGGTTCGAACCCAACCAGGCGCTTTACTTAGTGTAAAATAATTTCATCACCACTGCTCTCAAAACGGTGAAGGAAAACATCGTGAGAAAACCGGCATGTCTTAGAACCAAAAATTCGAAGACGTGACATCTACCAACCCGCACTAGGCCCGCGTGGTAGATTACGGCCCACTCCCTCTCACAGAGAGGAGGCCTGTGTCCCAGCAGTGGGAACATTAATAGGCTGGTTATGTTATGTGAAGCTCAATCCCCTATTTAACAGACAAAATTGTTATGAAAATAATTCAATTCAACCATTTATTTCGGAAAAACATCCATATCGTATTAGTATTTGCACTTAGAAAAATATGTTAGTAGTATTAAATAAAATCAAAAAACAATATTACAATCACAACCAAATAATTAAAATAAAATCAAAACTAAAATCAACATTATAATCAAATTAAATTAAAATTATAATAACATTAAATAATTACAATCAAAACAAAATAAAACTAAAATCGAATTTATTAAAATAACATTAACATTAAAATGATGTCAAAATTAAATAAAAATGAATATAAAATTTTTAAATGACCACAGCTTAAATTTTACATAAAATGTCAATTCATATATCTTTCCTCCGCACCGGGCCCGCAGCTATGTCTACGAGACCAGTGCATCAGAAAAGGGCAGTCTGGCCTCTCCACAATAATCTTCAGGATACTATTGATGGCTTACAAACCCGAATTTCTGAAGATTAGCCAAGAATTCGGAGATTAGCCAAGAACAAAGCATATTATTATAATACACTTAGTGCACAAGTGTGTTCACAAACACAGGTGAAGTCCTCTCATCCCACTTTTGTAGTCCGATGAGACAGCAATCCGACACGACCGTCAGTTTAGGAGAAGTCATACAAAATGGTAACGGTTGTATAAATGTATATCCATTACAACTATTGTTCTACGTGATTAGACCTTTAAAACTGTATATTAATTATTTTTATTGGTTGTTATTAGTTTTTGAGGTACCAAATACCAAAACGCCTAAGGGTGGATCCAGGATTTTTTTTTAAATCCTCGACGACTTATTAATATTAATGAATTGGTTGTAGAATATTAACCAGATAGAAAAAAAAAACAATAATCTGATGATCTCATAGGAATTGACCAGTTATAGGAAGCAAAATTTGCTTTCGAGTGTCAGTTTGTACGTACTCCTCTACAGGTCGTACTTTACAATCGATCTGGATGAAACTTGGCATACAGGTACATATTACGACTTTTTTCATTTTTTTTGTCGTCGGGGTTTTTGATTGGAGGGGTACTTCCTCAAAAAGAGTGCTACTGGATATCACCACCATATGAGATCCGATTTCGATCGTTCTTTTTTTATTTGAAAGGAAGTAACATTAAGATGGTCAAATACAAAGGACCATGCGTCATTTTGGTACCAACGCTCAACAGTGATGAAACTCATGCCATGTGAAAGCTTTTGGGGTATTATTTAATTCATTCCATGGCAGCTAAGTCGAAATCGAGCGCGAACATGGTGTTTTGGAACATTAAAAAAGGTTAGGTTATGTTTGGTTAGGATAGGTTATATTAGGTTGATCTCATGATTCCCGGTCTAAGTGTGGGAAGGGAACAATGGGTTGGTTTTTAGTCAGTAGGATTCTGACAGATCTCTTCACCCGCCCCAGGGCGGAGGACTTCCATGAGGATTTTCCCACCCGGAAAAAAAAAACTTAGGTTAGGTTAGGGTATGTAGGTAGATAGGGTAGGTAGGTATGTAGGTAGGTAGGGTAGGTAGGTATGTAGGTAGGTAAGTAAGGTAGGAAGGTACCCTTTTTGGTTAGGTTAGGTTAGATTCACCGTGCCGTGCGCCCGTGCGGAGCAAGCGAAATCCCGGGGCAGGGTGATGTCGGCGGTGTCGTTGGACATCTCCAATGCATTCAATACCCATGCGTCATTTTGGACGCCACTTTCATTCAACAGTGATGATACTTATGCCAAGTGAACACTTTTGGGGTATTATTTCTTTCATACTATGACAGCTAAGTCGAAATCAAGCACGAACATGGTGTTTTGGAACATTTTTAATACTGAGAAACTATAAAATAAAATTCATAGTAAATAGTAAAGTTTTTCTTGTTTTTTTTTTGTTTTCATGGGCGTGCGCTGTGCACACAGGCACAGTATAATAAAGTAATAATAATAAGTTTCGGCAGTGACCTTGAAATAATTACCAAGGTAGCATGGAAACACTCCGACGTTTAAAAAAAAATGTGGTTCAACTCCAACAGGAATGTTTTTAGCCGCAGGATCTTGGACGTCGTGTATTTCTAAGATGCTACGTTCGTACGTACTCTTCGACGTTCTGTGCAGCAGCAGCATCGATCTTTGCCAGCAACGATGACAAATACTTTGTGTGTTACACAACCTGCAAAGATCTTGAAATAATTACCTACGGCCGCTCAGTAGATAAACCTTCCGCGTCCAGGCATAACTCCACGCACTGAGACTGTTGCGTACTGATCTACACTGAGACTTCGAAGCGCGTCGCTTCGACCACTTTCTATGATGACCTTAATACTGTTATAAATTTTTTTGTGGTATGAAGAACAGGGTGTAAAGTTCACTCATCCTCATTTGAAAAGGTCGAGGATCCTCCGGCCAGACGGGTGTGGTGTCTGGCGGGCAAATGCCCGTAAGTTGATTTCGGATACTCTTATATAAGTCGTTCGCGCGGTAAACTCTAATAGCGCGATGCAGGATTTGTGTGACGTCATGTCTTTGATGAGTAGTTAGTATGTGGCGGCGTAACCGCTACAATTTACTTAATTATACTGTTACGCAAGTAGCTATCTACCTTATCGCCTTTCCCTGCCCCTTCTCCTCCGGCTTCTAACATTACCATTAAAAACAAAGATACTTTTGTTACCTTAAATGTTATTAAAGGTATTTTCTAATGTTAAGCAAAAATAATTAATTAGGTACTTAATTAAGTGTTCAGAGATGTTATTATTATTTTCATAATTATACAATGCTTACTGTTTTATTTCTCCTTCATTTTATACTTTTTTTTATGTTCAAAAACACCATGTTCGCACTCGATTTCAACTAAGCTGCCATAGTATAAATTAATTGATACCTCAAAAGCTTTCACATGGCATGAGTTTCATCATATGCTTTTTTGTTGCGACCTTGAACATCCTCATGGATGTCCTCCGCCCACCCGTGGATGTCCTCCGCGCTCTCATGAATGCGCTCCACCCTCTCATCCCACCTAACGTAACCTAACCTTTTTTGAATGTTCATAAACACTCAGCTGCCGTAGTATAAATTAAATGATACCCCAAAAGCTTTCACATGGCATGAGTTTCATCCCTAACCTAACCTAACCTTTTTTGAATGTTCAAAAACACTCAGCTGCCATAGTATAAATTAAATGATACCCCAAAAGCTTTCATATAACCTAACCTAACCTAACTTTTTTTAAATGTTCTAAAACACCATGTTCGCGCTCGATTTCGACTTAGCTGCCATAGTATAAATTAAATGATACCCTAAAAGCTTTCACATGGCATGAGTTTCATCCCTAATCTAACCTAACTTTTTTTTAATGTTCAAAATCACCATGTTCGCGCTCGATTTCGACTTAGCTGCCATAGTATAAATTAAATGATACCCCAAAAGCTTTCACATGGCATGAGTTTTATCCCTAACCTAACCTAACCTAACTTTTTTTGAATGTTCAAAATCACCATGTTCGCGCTCGATTTCGACTTAGCTGCCATAGTATAAATTAAATGATACCCCAAAAGCTTTCACATGGCATGAGTTTTATCCCTAATCTAACCTAACCTAACTTTTTTTGAATGTTCAAAAACACCATGTTCGCGCTCGATTTCGACTTGGCTGCCATAGAATGAATTAAATAATACCCTAAAAGCTTTCACATGGCATGAGTCTCATCACTGTTGAGCGTTGGTACCAGACTCCAAACAAAGTTGCCCATGGTCCTTTGGTGAAGATCTGATGAGGATCTTCAGCATGATGAGCAGAATACCTCCTCAAATGCAGGCTCGCTATTTATTCAAACCTATTTGTTAATTTTTCTAGCTGGCCTACCAAGTGTTCATAAATCGTTCATAACATGTAGGTATATTTTCTATTACAATATGCGTAGAATTCAGCTTCTTTTGTTGATTGTATGTATTTGGGTTGGATGTCAGCTTACGTGAGGTGACTAATGAGTACTTTATTAAACATATACCCTTACTAATAAACGTTGTATATTGCCTGTATAGTTACACAACGATTTCAATCTGTCAAAAACTCACCATCGAGAGACCATTGTGACGTTTGTAAATTAGTAGACTTGGCACCCTGGTGTCTTTACTCTTAATTTGTCTGGTTTTTAGGGTTCTGTAGTCAACAAGGAACTGATACTTATGTCCGTCTGTCTGTCTTTCTGTCTATCTGCGGCTTAGGTCAGAGAATCTTAGTACTAGAAAGCTGTAATTTGGTATGAGTCTATACATTTAATAGGGTGCGCCAAAGTTCACCTAAATTTTCAACTCCGATAATTGGAAATCCGAAAATGTTCTTCCTAACATTTTTCATCCTAACAATCACAATTCCTAACTACTCTGTCTCTAATGTTCATAATTCCGAAGCATTCAACTTCATAATGTCAGTAGCAATAAACATCTATTATACTTTTATTTGTTTTCCTATATTTTCTCAACATAACCATCTTTTATACTATTATTCAAAGTCATATCTTTTTTGTTTAGATTATGATTAGGTTAGGTTAGGTTAGAACTGTGACCAACTACGCGCGAGCCGAGCGAGCGAAGCGAGCGGTGCCGCGGCAGCGGCCGGCGAGCGCTACCTCGAAATTGGTCGCAAAATTTTTCTAAGTATTTTTTTCATAGTGCCCCCAAGACGACACTTTGACCTGAATTTCATTCATTTAAGACAAAAATCAGTGAAACGACCTTTAATCATTCTAAACATTTGGTTTTTAGACATAATTATCTCAGGTATAGTTATAGTAATAAATATGTAACAACAATAACCAAAAATAAAATGGCTAAATGTAAAAATGTGAACAGTTGTTTTGTAATCACAAGAAATACCTAGTTTAAAAACAAACCTTTTCCTTCAAAGCATCTGGTTCATGATTATGTTCTCTCAGTAGGATAAAAGCGTTTTATGATAAAAAAACAGTAGGAGTTTAAATATATTTACATTAATGATATTATTCATTACAATTTTCGAGTGTTATGAACATCGCCGGTAGCACTACAAATAGTATGAATGAAAACTTTAGGATGAAAAATTTTAGGAAGAGTGATCATTCGGATTACAAATCATTAGGAAGAACAATTTCGGGTAAAGAACTTTAGGTGAGCCAATATGGACCCCATTTAATAACGCCGACAAAGTCGTAAAATAAAATCATGTTTAATTTTTTTAGGGTACCTCACCGCCTTACAAGTAATTATTTTTCTCGTTTGTCCCGTAAACTTTTTTCGATTCAGGGATAGGTACATTTGCGAAATTTAAAGGAAAACTATTACAGCTAAGTATGCTTTACAAGTTAACGAGTAATGATCGACTAACTTACAATTGCGGTTGGAATGAATGTTTTTCAACTACAATATTAAAGTTTGTTCTTCGGATAATTATTCATTCCAACTAAATACCCCTTATTTGTGCGTGGTCCACGAACTTGGTCGGTTTTTAAATTTAACGTATCAATGTCATATTTTTTTGATAGGAAAAAATTATGTCATCGCGGTCAATTCATAGAAAAGCGTTGGTATACAATATTTTCGAACGCTAAAACTACAATTGATATCGTTCATGGTGTGTTCCTGCAGGTCTAATCCCTTAATACGAAGATTCGGCCGAAGTTACGTGTAATTCCTTCTTCTTATCAGCTACAGAGATAAGATAAGTTTGGGGCCCGATCTAAGAATGAATGGTAGTGTTCAGGGTTAGATGATGGAGCTGGAAGGTGGCCATATGAACTCCTCAACCAAACAAGGTAGAATCATCGCCATCGTCTTTTAACTCACTTGACAAGACAATGTTCTTACACTAGGAAGCTCATAAGAACTCCTCAACTAAACAAGATAGCCCTGTTATTTTTGCCGTCGTCGGTTTTGTCTTGCCAAGTAGCCCAAGATGTAGTCGAGGTCCTCATGATGGATTTGAAAGGTCACTATACTGAACTCCTTAACTAAACAAGGTACAGGTAGCCGTTGTGTTTAGGCCATATCGATTTGTTTTGACAAGTAGGTACGTTAGCCCAAGGTTTCGTCTAGGGTCTAATGAAACTGCCGGAAGGTGGCCACAGGAATACCTCAACTTTACACGGTAGCTCACATAAGGTTATAAGGTGATAGAACACATATTTTATCAAATTCTAATGTTAGATTATAATAAAGTAAAATAAAAAAGCTTTTATTGAACTAAAAAGTACTAAATAAAACTTATGTAAACACATGGGTAAACATAGAACTTTAATATTTTCTTAAAAGCTTGAAGCGTGAACGTCGTTCTTTCACTTTAAGATAAACCTAAAGCTAAGCGGTTAATTGTTGCCAAAAAGTTTGTGCTCGCAATGTCTACTGTTCACAGAACTACTAGTATATAACTAGGTTACGTTACTCGTTGTAGTGTGATGGAACATCGCCATTACTCGGCGTGGCCATGCGTGTGATCCAGCCTGACAACAAAGTAATGAAAACTGGACCGTCAAACTCGTCGAAATACTAATTGGTCGAATTTGTTTATTATTTTTATGCCCACAGCTTTTTTCTGACATCGTGTATATCATTTCTTGCTGTTGGCTATATTTGTTGCATGATAAAGGTTAACCTTAATACAGGTGTAGCTCAGACGTAGGTTTATTTATGTAATAACAAAAAGGCCACAAAACTAGGCGTGCTGTCTACTTTACCAAAATTAATGAGAAAATAAATTACCTACTCAGAAATATGGGACCATTTGGATCCCAACGTTAAGCCAGGCTTTACTACTAATTAATTAAGGTAAACTAAATATAATATAATATAAACCTACAGGCAACAACCTATAAACGTACATATCATAAATTACTAAATAAAGTCGGAACAAAACTGCTCATACAGCAACATTGTATGAAACCCGAACGGCCTATGAACGATAGGTAAAAAATAAAATGTCACGTTTGTACTCGTATGATTTGGCGGTTCATTATTTTAATTTTATTTGCACAAAAGGATTTTGTACGTTGGCATTTGACCTTTTGAAATACGAATAGATTTTATTGTAAAGTTCACATAATATGAAAAGAATTATTAATCATTCGAAGGATGTTAAATCGTGACACGTATAAATGTCTTTTCTGTTTTTATCTTTATATTACTGAAATATGGACGAGCTTAAAACTGCCAGAAGACAAAAGACTTTATCCCCGTATTTTTTTTTTTCAATACTTGCCAATATTTTATATACTTACTTACTTACAAACAATACTGAAAGCTCCAACGCGACTTACGTTCTTTTAATTAAATCAATGTAGCTAAAGTACTGAGTGAAGCCAAGCGTGGAGTCTGTAATCTGTCGTAAGCTTATCTTCACACGCAATTTCATTTACTATCGTGATTTACGACTGAAGGTTGAACTTTTACTTACACTTATTAAACAAAGAGTAGGTAACTGCGCTCCATTCTTACAGCTTTTAGAAATAAATCCGACCAAGTGCGTGTCGGATCACGCACAATTAAGGGTTCCGTTATAGTTGGGATGACTTTATCCAAAGAACGAACTTAACTTTGTAGTTGAAAAAATCAATTCTCCCATACATGGGTATCCGTGACAGTCAATTCTCCAACTGCAAATGTAAGTTTGTAATCACAACAAAACATTTTTTATGTGATGTCATCATCACATAAAAAATATTTTATTGTAATTAACGATTTTCGGACCTTTTTCTATAGTTGTGCTGTGAGACCTTGCTTCTTCGATAAGTCCGTGAGGAGTGGGTAGTGAGGCGGCATCCTCACGTTCCGCCTGATGCAGATCCTCACTGGACACGATTATTTCGGGAGGTTCCGGTTCCGGATAAGGTGGGAGGAAACGCCCAGGTGGCACCATTGTGTGGATCGCCCGGAGGACACGGTGGAGCATAAGGTGGAGGTCTGCCCGGCTTGGGCGGGGCACCACCGTGTCCTTGAGGAGGCTATCGGGGGCGGTGATCTCTCGCGTCCGGCCCTGATACATGCCCTGGCTGGCCCCATAGGACATGGGAAGCCGTCACCTCCTTCTGCGAAGCAGTAATTTTCTCGAACGAGGAGGCCGAACGCGTGAGGAAGAGGCAAATTTCGCGCCCTCGCGCCCATAGTCGCCGCAGGAGACGCCCTAGGCGTCGGGAATCCCAAGCCAATTTCCGGCCACCGTAGGCGCGGGCTTGCAGACGGAGAGCAATGGGTAGCTCGCCGTCCGATAAGGACCAGGCCCGGGTCGATGGGGCGTTGAGTTCCACGCGCGCCTCCAAGAGATGTCAGCAGAACTGACGGGGTCCGCTAGCGCCGAAGCCTGCTGGGGTTGCGGGAAAATCCTAAAGGGTTACCGTGGCCCCTGGCAACGTACAGGCAACTGAAGGTACACGGGTGGGTTCTAGTCAACCACCGCCCATGCAGTAAGACCGCCCATTGTGTCACCATGTAAAATTTCTGAAATGTCTGTTTTTTTTTATGGTGTACATACTCGTAATAAAGAGTATTCTATCTATCTATCTAGTCAGTAATAGTCTGACACGCCCTCCCGCTCCCAGAGCGGGAGAAGCTATTTGCTGATTTCCCTAACAAAACAGAAAAAAAAAGACCTTGCTTCTTGCCAAATTGCATGATTCTAGGTCAACGGGAGAACCCAAAAGACCTACCTAGTACCTAGGGGTTTGCAAGTATCAAAATGATGTCGCATAAATGGCAGTACATAATTTTTATTGCTATCTTAATACCTCCACGCGTTCCTGAGAAAAAGGAACTTGACAGACCTACAGATGGTACAACGAAGTGATCCCATAAGGGTTCCGTTTTTCCTTTTGAAGTTCAGAACGGTTTAAATACTTACTAAAAGTGATGGCCAAAAACCAAGTACGTTAAGTATAAAAAAAAAAAAAAAAAAGGTTGGTCTTCTTACTAGTAACTCGAACAAATTGGTAGATTAAATGAAAGAGCTTGCAAGATATGCAGCTGAGTGATGGTGCAGGAAATACCTACTAGTTTATAAAGTAAATATTAAAAAGACTGGAAAAACTAAGGCAGCAATTTGAATCCATCATTCTAATGTAAACAAGAATTTGCAACGCGCGTGCGAAAGTAACAAGGCGGCGGCAGCGTTCGCCAAACAAAACTGTACCCAGTTCGTTTAAAGTTTTTATCATTTACTAGAACATTATTTAACTACTATGAAATCATAAAAAGTAAGTCAAGAGATCAAGGCAAAACAACCCACATGCATAATCTTAACAATAAGAAAAAACATTGAAATGAGACAAGTTTTTCCATAGACAAATCAATTAAGTAGTTTAGTTTATTAGCACATAAATAATCTTTTGAGCCAAAAACGGTGTACTTATACATACTTACTTCGTGGTGTATAAAAAGAGGCTAAAATAAAAAAAAACAAAAGCGACCGTTCATTCAGCCAAGGTGCAAAATTTATCATCTGTACCTGCGCCTCACCTCACCTCACACATTATTTTCGTAGTCGGCCATATGTTAGGGTTTCACGCGAACTATATTTCATTTTCAAAGTTTATACCTAGGTATAAACTTTGAAACTTTGTCTTCTAGATCTAGATCTAGAAGACTAAAATACTAGATTTTAGTGCTTTAAATCACGCAACTGTATTACCAACACAATGCTTGTTTGTACTTTACCAAACTGTTACAAGTTATAGCCGGCGTGCAACAATTTCTTATTTATAATTTGATTTATCCACTCGCAGTGAATTTAGAAAATATTATATTGTAAGAAGAAATACCTGTGATTTTAAGGTTGCACTAGTCGACGACGGCTCGAACACGTTAGGGGCGTGACTAATATGCATGCTATTTAGTTCATTTATTTAATTTTACTTATTTAGTATTTGTTTTATTTATTTAGAGAAATTGACGATGATTTATAACGAAAACGAGCACATATAACACTTATTATATATAAAATGTTCTATACCTACATATTATATATGAACAGACCTTTGGGCGTATATATATGAGGAAAAAAAAAAGGTAAACAAAAAAAGCACGTGACTAGACAGTTGTCAAGTAACCGACTAAACGTAAAACCTGTCACTTCAGTTGGCATGCTACGTCACACGTTCTCTCTCGTTCTCTTGTACTCTTCAATTTAGCAACGTTATAATTCGTTGACGTTTAGAGCTTTACAATAGACAGATTACTAAAATATTATATTATTATTGTAAAACGAACTAAAAACTTGTATCTTACATCTACGAACAGTGGTTTATGAATATATGACAAGGTTTAACATACATTAATAAAAGAGGAAACTATTGACTGCCTCGTTAATCTAGTGGTCGCAAGCGCTACTGCTAAGCATGAGTTCCTGGGTTCGATTCCCGGGTCGGGCAAACCGTTATTGGGTTTTTCCATCTGGAATTTCTCAGTAGCGGCCCAGAGTCCGGATTTGTGCCCGGTTGATGGCAATAGGCTCGTCTCCTATTACGTGGTACTTAAACATAACTGAAGAAATGTGGGTGTACCCTATAGGTACACCTCTGCCAAACCCTTCGGGCAGACAAGGCATGTTATGTGAAACTATTATATATTTTATTTATTTTTTTGTTACTGCACTACTGGGCAAAGGCTTCCCCTTTCTCCTTCCAAATCTCTCTGTTTTGTGCGGTTTCAGGCCATGTTGGCCCCGCAAACATGATAAGATCGTCACACCACCTTCGCCGCGGTCTACTTCGACGGCGATGTCCTCCTTCAGGCGTCCAGTGAGTGACGATCTTTGCCCGTCCCTCCGGGTGCATTCGTGCGACGAGGCCGGCCCACTCCCACTTCAGCTTGGCTGTTTTTTCTCCAACATCCGCTACTTGAGTTATGGAGCGCAGGGTGGTGTTTCTAACGGTTTACCCTTGTTTGGTACGAGTATAACAACGTTTCGTCGAAAATCACTTCAGCAAATTTTAGTTGCAATAAAGTCATTTCGTATAATTATTCATTTGACCGAATAATTAATTGGTAGATTTTATTTAGCATATTTATTTCTTTGAAATAATGTCATTTGACCGAATTTTCAAATGCACTAATTTCATTTAAACTAATGTTTCACTAGACTAATAATGATTTAGTCGAAAGATATATGAAAGCGGTTCATCTGTCGGAGTGCCCTAATTTTGCTACTGCAACCAATTTTGATGTAGCGCTCGCCGGCCGCTGCCGCGGCACCGCTCGCTTCGCTCGCTCGGCTCGCGCGTATAGGTCATATAGGCCATATAGGTTAGGTTAGGTTAGAACTGAAAGTTAGGTTAGGGTAGAATACATGTTATACCACCTGAACACATCAAATGAACATTATACCTTTTGATCAATAGCGCAAATGTTGTTATCGCAAATAAATATTCGATGAAATGAAAATTATGTTAATCGATATTATACAAATTGATTATTTTCTTAAACGTTGTTCGAATTAGTAACATTCGACGAAACGTTGTTATACCAAACAAGGGTTTCTAACCCGATCTGTTCGCTTGACACCTATTATGCTGCGCTCCATTGCCGTTGGCAAATCTTGAGTTTGGTCTTCTGTTGTTCAGTAAGAGACCAACTTTGTGCACCTTAGGTTAGGACGGGCAGGATGCACATGTCGATGAGTTTTCTTTTCAGTGTTATAGGGAGACTTCCTTTCATGTGTTTTTTAAGGGCCCAGTAGGTCTTCCAAGCGTTTTGGACTCGTTTTGTAAATATAAAAAATAAATTTAATTTGGTTTTATCGTATTTTTAAACAAGAAAGTGTAATCTATTTATAACAATTCTTTTTTACGATTTGTTTACCTTCATTTAATTACCTAAACCTATGTAGTTGTAGGTAATACGTTAGTAAGGAAAATGACTCACTAGGGTAACCTTAATTTATTAATATCATCGTCATCCGCCTATTATTTTCCCAACCATGTTAGGGTCGGCTTCCAGTCTAACCAGATGCAGCTGAATACCAGTATTTTACATGGAGCGACTCCCTATCTGACCTCCACAACCCTGTTACTGGGTAATACGATACCCATTACTGACAAGACTGGTTGTCAGACTTTCGGGCTTTTGACTCCCCGTAACGACTGATAAAGATCTAAAATTAATGACAGCCGGGATCAACGTTTTATCGTGCTTTCCGAGGCACGGAGGGGATATCGATATAATGGATGATCACCCATTTATGGACCGTCCTTGCGAAGCGTAGCTTAAACTTCGATCGACTCATCGGCATCGGTTTGGTTGTTATTATTTAGCACTATTATCTCAAAAATTCATAAGGATATAACTTAGTTAACGCGGACATGGTTTTAATTTGCAAACGCTCTTTGTGTCAAAGTCGTAATCAACGATACGTGTTTTTACCACGATACCCTTTATGAAATACACACAAACTAAATAAAGTGGCCGTTCACGTGTCCAATATAAATCAGTGGCGCGTCCACATTTGCATATATATTTTGTTTTTTGCCTAGCTGTTGTTATTATTGTTCTCCTTAATCATACTGCCCACTCCACTCACATAAGAACAACTTTGCGTCTCTCTGTTATCAAAACATGCTTCTCAGTAACAGTTCTGAGCCCGGGTTCGTGCCCGGTTATTGAAATAGGTTCAATTCATTCATACTACTTTATATTAATATTATATCTGGGGGCTCGGTAGTGCCCCCGCCATGACGAGCCAAGCGAAGCGCAAGGGAGCTACCTACCTTTTCTCGAAGCACATCGTCGGTTTATTTAACCTTCTTAACTTGGGTTTGGATTAAACCAGTTAAACTAAATTCTCGGGATATGATGTCAATAGTAGACTTATTAAGCATATACCCCCTTACTAATAAACGTTGTATATCGCCTGTATAGTTACACAACGCTTTGTCTTCTTCTTTCGAATGTCAAATTACTGACGACTGAAAGAGAGAAATCGGTGTGTAACTATACAGGCGATATACAACGTTTATTAGTAAGGGGGTTAGAGTTTCAATTACATAGCTCGTATACTCTAGATTTTATTGATATCTAAAAAACCCCGATTACGTCACTGACTCACTGATGATTATCAAAATTCTTAGGGTAGGTACCTACCCTTGAGGAAGTCCTCAAGGGTAGGTACTTACCTTACCTTACTTGAGGAAGTCCTCAAGTTCTAGAAAGCTGAAGTTTGGTACGTAAGCTAGTATTAGTACACAAACAACAAAAAAAAACTGAAACTTGGAACTTTTACCCCCCATCCCCTTAAACTAGGGGATGGAAGTTTGTATGAGACTTCCGCAAATTATGATGCTACAGGTCTGAAAATTGATATAGGAACTCCTTGTTGTAAAAAATCTTTTGTAAATCACCCCTTCGGCTTTTATAATAGGGGATGGAAGTTGGTATGGGTTTTCCCATACAAACTTAATTTCATGCTAGAGATCTGAAAATTATACAATTAAAAAATACGTGTTTCCAAGAAAGAAGAAAAGTGTGTGTGCAAGAAAGAAGAATTGTAATAACTTCGTTGTTGTGAGAACGTTGTAGGCTTAACAGACTGTAGATCTGTGGACCATTTACTATTTTGCTAAGTATCTGGTACTTGTTGATAGGCCTACACTGTCCTCTCATACCTATTGACACTGTAATTTAAAAAACCATTGTAAAAACCATTTATTTTTAAAAGAGTAACCGTGGAGTTTCTTGCCGGCTCTTCTCCATAGGAAACGACCATTTGGAACCGTGCACCTATCTTCTGAATTTGAATAATTTTTAATAACTAGACACGAACTAGCATCTGTAAAATCAAAAGGACATGACCAGTTTTAGCCTTCGAATTCGGGAACATGCGCAGCATTACAACTTTTACACTAAGATTTAAAAATAAAGATCTAATTTATCATGGTTATATTATTCCGACTAAAGCCCAGATTAAATTATCTGAAAAATCAGTATATTAATTGCTTCCGTTTCTCTCTTTTATGCACTTCCTGATTTTGACGTTCCATTGTATCTATATTCACCCGGTAACCAAAATAAGCTACACATAATATGGAAAAAAATTAACTAAAAACGAGCTATTTTCGATCAAGTGAATTTTAATGACATGTTTTGTTTATAATTACTTATTTATTGATACGCCTACGGGTTATGTTAGGTTTTATTGACACGTGTGAAGTTCGAACACCATATTTTTTTTAATAATCACTGCGTATATAGGAGTGTTACTTCGTTGACAATGCATCTGACATTAGCAGACACCTGTGTAGGGAGGGACCAAAGGGGTAGTAGTTTTTTTCATAAAATTGATAATTCAATCGATTCGAGTCAAAGCATGAAAAATCGATTCACATAAAATGGATTTTGAATTGATATTTTCTTTGACCGTTTTGAAATACTTATATTTAATTTGGATGAATAATAACATAATACCTTCATTTCGCCAGTCCCGTGTAATGCGGGGCGAGCGTTTTACCATTAACCGGATACAAATCCGGACTCCGGGCTGCTATTGAGAAATTCCAGATGGAAAAACCCAATAACACTTTGCCCGACCCGGGAATCGCACCCAGGACCTCATGCTCAGCTGTAGCGCTTGCCACCACTAGACCAACGAGGCAGTCAAATGTTTCAATCGATTCGAGTCAAAGCATGAAAAATCGATTCACATAAAATGGATTTTGAATTGATATTTTCTTTGACCGTTTTGAACTACTTATATTTAATTTGGATGAATAATAACATAACACCTTCATTTCGCCAGTCCCGTGTAATGCGGGGCGACCGTTTTACCATTAACCGGATACAAATCCGGACTCCGGGCTGCTATTGAGAAATTCCAGATGGAAAAACCCAATAACACTTTGCCCGACCCGGGAATCGCACCCAGGACCTCATGCTCAGCTGTAGCGCTTGCCACCACTAGACCAACGAGGCAGTCAAATGTTTTCGAATTTTATGTGTTAGGTTCGAGAAAAAAGCAATTGACACTTTATCGATTTCAGATCGCCATTCACCATCCCTACTTGCACATTCAATCTTGGCGTCACGTCAGGTATAATTATATATTATATCTGTACTTTTTATGGTGTACATAATAAAGAATCTTCTATCTATCTATCATTGCAGTTCACGACCCACGTTGTGTTTACGCGTTCGTTGTGTACTGTGCGATTATTGTGTTCTATTTCTACGCCCCTAAGACGACCCACTGACCACGACCATTGCTATTCTTTACGGACTGACATCTTCAAAACCCAATTACCATTGCTATTCATAAAGGATTCATCTGTTTTGCTCTACGATTCGGATAAACGGATATTATGATGAGGTGCCTAAACTATGGCATATCTGTAAGGCGGGTTAAAAGGCATATTATGAAGATTTATCAGGGAAATGGTGTTGTTATTTTCTTGTCAAAACCCATTTTCCCTCAAGAATCTAGGACAGCCGCTCGGTTAGTATTGAAGTATCCAGATCCCTAGGTGCAGGACGTCACCGCTGCTTGGACTGGGATAGCTTTACAACCTGCATAATCTACGCGTCCAGCGATCACGCCCGTCCGGCACAGTTCGTCTTTCCTACATATTTAAAGAATATTAAAATAATTAATTCGTTCAAATAATAGTTTTATTTAAATCCTCATGCCTTCACAAATAATAATAACAATAGGCTTATTTTTATTTCCCGAGCCACGTAGAGCCTAGTTGTAGTCAATAGCTGACTGTAACTCTTAATTGGGTTGGCTCGGCCGGGGAGGTACCACACTCTTACAGAATACCAACGTAAAGTACCAACATTATGTTGCTCCGCTTCGAATAGTGAGTGAGAGAATCGGAAGCCCAGGGTTTGGGGTGGGAAAAGGGTGGCAGCGCATCGGCAGTAACCATGGTGTTGTAGACTTCTATAGGCGGCGGTTATTGCTTATTAACATCAGGTGATCAGCATGCTAGTTTGCGCCCTTGATGGTATAAAAAAAAAACCTAGCGCCTCGATGGATGGCGTGTCGAATAGTAGAAAATCATTCTTTAACTCGATTACCACAACGCCTAGCGCCATCTCTTAACGAAAAGCAGAGCTATTTAGTGAAAACTTATCTTTATTTTTCTCCGTTTCCTGATCTTTTGGAGTCGTGAAAGTTTTTTACCTGTAAACTGTAGAATACAACAATTGCAAAAATAAAACAATTTTTGCTGCACATTGATTTTTAACTCGATTACCACAACGCCTAGCGCCATCTCTTAACGAAAAGCAGAGCTATTTAGTGAAAACTTATCTTTATTTTTCTCAGTTTCCTGATCTTTAGGAGTCGTGAAAGTTTTTTACCTGTAAACTGTAGAATACAACAATTGCAAAAATAAAACAATTTTTGCTGCACATTGATTTTTACACCTAAGCAGGCGCCCATCGCCCCACTGGTCATGTCCTTTGAAAATATCAATAGAGCATTCGTTCACCGAGAACAGTTGCCAATCTGTGCCGCGTATGCTATCACCATATATAAAAGTCAAGGGCTAAATTCGAATAATGATCTCATTGATATTGAATCATCCACGTTCTCTTGTGGGCAAGCTTATAAATGTGGCACTCTCTAGAGTGACTAATTTGCAAGGTATCTAGATAAATATTGACTTTAGTAGTATCAAAGCACAACAGTCAGCTATAGTCGAATATATTCGCCTAAGGCCGCTTGCCCACTGGTCGGTAAGTGTGCGGGGCGATATCGTTTCGGTACTGCGTGACGTCACGCATTTTACTGCATCGGTACTGGAAGCTTACCGCGCAGTGTTTCCACTTTTAGGGATTTCTCCCTGTTTTAGGGAAAAAATACCAATATTAAGTTTGGTTTAGGGATATTTTATTTTGACAGGGATTTGGGGAATTTAGGGGTTAATATGAATTTAAGTTGGTAACCTTATTGTTTATAGTAGGCATCACCCAATATATTACTTGACTCTATGGCACCACCGATTTATTAAAGGATTCGATTTATTCAACCACCGATTTATTCCCTCAACCCAAACTCATAATGAATGCAATTCATCAAATTTTAATTTACCATGTTAATTGTGCCATTACCTTATTATTTATAACCATGCTCCCTAAACCAAGGAAATATGAAGATTTTTTAGGGAAATTTAGGGATAATTCATTCAGAAACTGGGGAAAATCCAAAAACAAGTGAATTATATAGTACGAGAGCCCATGACCAAAACCATGTCACATCGTTTTACGGGAATAATTGTAAAAAAATCTTTACGTTTTGATGATTCTGAACCCGACTCGGTGGGCAGTACCGGTCAGAAACGTTACAGTTTTATGGGAGCCTATTTCTGCTATGTCAAAAAAAATTGGCAGACGGTTTCATCACAATGTGTCTGATAATAAAAATATACAGAGATTCCGTAATTTTATTACTTAAAAGTTTGTTTTCAGATATTTCCGTTGCGTCACTTTGCGTGTCAAACGTGGCCTGAGCACATTTCCAAAAATGACGTATTCGAATCAACTGACCAATGTTCACCAGAAAACAAGATTTTCAGATGGATTGCTATGGGTTTTATTGTTTGCCTCAAATTTAATTTTCTCAAATGGTCTCTTGGGTACGTACTCGAAGCTACTGGTTTCTGAAAATGGTGTTTTCGGTATGTAAAATCTATCATTTTTAAACATGATAAAAAAGAATTATCGACATATTTCAAAATGCGGTCAGGTCAGAAGATGTGACGCGGAAAATTTCTGAAAATAGGATTTTTGAATTTAAGAATAACCAAATCTATCGTTTTTATACGATTTTGTTCGTAAAACGATAAGGCAAAAATGTTGGTCATGCTCTCTCGTACTAATTGAATTAATTTGAATTTGGAATTCTAGATGAAAGCAGTGCAGTACACAGATATAGATATATAATAATACCTAGATAAGGCAAGTATCACGATCTGTATGAAAACCATGCGTGGCATTTTTGAAAAATGATCAAAGCGCCTATACCATGAAACTGAAGCGATATACGATAGTATCACTTGTTTCGATTGTCATAACCTGTTAACACTCAACGTCACATCAACCGTTCCTAGTAAAAAGCTATAAAGTATTACGAATATAGGCATTTTCTATTTTATTATTTATGTCCGACTAGCGCGGCGGACAGGCGCAGACCATATTATACTATATTATATAAAATGAGACACACTGAGCCACGTTCGGGCACGCGAAGTAGATGCTCTTGCGCTATCTAGGTATATCTATATCTGTGTGCAGTACCGATTCGGTACAGAGTGCTTACCGACCAGTGAGGAAACATAAGCAGTACCGCGCAGTACTGTACAGTACTGCGCGGTAAAATACCGACCAATGGGCAAGCGGCCTAAGAGCCAAGTATCGCCCTGATCTATCGCTTACTATAAACAGGAAATCAACAAAAAAAAAGGCCAAGATAGTGAGTGGGCTATAAAAAAAGGCACCTCTGATGTAGAAGAAATACACCACAAAAAAAGAAAGAATAAAAAAATATTGTCATAAGCAACTTACAAAAAGAAGTGAAATCCCACCAAAAACATTTTCATGTAAAATGTTGCCAAGACGAGACCGTCGCACTGTTAAAAAGTTATCAGACCTAATGTAGAGCCAATCTCACGCTCTAACTCTACAAGCGCTAACTTCACACACTCTTCTCATTAGTCAAAATATGTGGCTTGGCCGTTTCCGGCCGGTATTGGTGGGACGTGTAGAGTTAGAAGCTTGGCTCTACATGAGAAATAATTAACTAAATGAAGTGACTAATTAACTATTGTATAACAGAAAAGTAATGAATAGTGAATACATTTTTCACCTTACGGTATTTGACGGTAGCGAAATGGCCAAGCCACATATTTTGACTAAGGTGTAGGTTTGTGAAGTTAGCACTAGTACGACATAGAGGCACGGCACAAAACAGTTGATATACACCAAAAGTTATCAATTTTCTGATTTTTCTCTGTAATTGAACTGCTTCTCGCCAAACTTCATGCTGCTAGGTTTACGGGAAGTACCTTAAAGGCTTCGATTTATTTGCGAGTCAAAATATGTGGCAGAAATGGCCGATTTTTTTTTATTTGACGAAAAATCTTTGATTTGTTTGATTTTCTTTACAGCTTTAAGGCTGCCTGTCCACTGGAGCGGAGAGGAGAAGAGAGGAGCGGAGATGTGCCAATATTAACCAATAGAATCTAAACTCCGCTCCAGAGATGCGATTCTATTGGTTAATATTGGCACATCTCCGCTCCTCTCCTCTCCTCTCCGCTCCGGTGGACAGGCAGCCTAAGGGATATCTATTTCAACTCCACGCGTTCTCGAGAAAAAAGGGTATTTACAGATAGACAGACGGACGGACGGACAACGAAGTGATCCTATAAGGGTTCCGTTATTTCCCTTTTGAGGTACAGAACCCTAAAAAACAATCTAATTTATTTAAAACTACTTAGTTCTAGTCCTAGAAGTATTTTTAAGAAATATCCGCTGAAGAAATCAGCACTATGCTATATATTTTAATATCCGTGGGTTTATGATGCACTACGAGCTTTTAGTATCCTCTTAGGATTGCACGCTAGTTATAGTGAGGTAATAAAAGAATATTACGATACTACTTTACCTAACTGCGAGTTATTATTTAGACAAAGAAGCGGTAACAGACAGAAAGACTCGCAAAAATTAAATGAATAAATATTATCAATATCATCGTCTGGTGGGCTACTGCCCAACTTTTGATGACGGGACGTTCTATATGCGCGGTTTGAACGTGGCTGGCCCGGGGATACCGCACGGTCTCCGGTCGATCGGCGGCAAGCCTCCTTGCTGGATTTCCGCCTTGGGATCTGGAGGCAAAAGTCCTCGCGCACATATGGGAGGAGGTAAAACGCCCCGCTGCCGCGAGAAACCACGGCACAGCGGACAGAACTCAGGCGGGATTTCATGGCAACATGGAGAGTGCGATTGTCGCAACCCAGTGCTGGGCACGCCACAATTGCGGCGATAAGTCCCCTCTTCGAAGACTGGCCAAAGAGGCGCTACGGCGTCCTCACCTTCCGCCTGACGCAGGTCCTCACGGGACACGGTTGCTTCGGGAGGTGCCTGTTCCGGATAAAGCTCCCAGGAAACGCCCGGGTGTCACCATAATATACTCGTCGCGCGGTAAACTCTGCTTGTGCGATGCTGTGCGTGACGTCATTATGATGCATAGTTCGCATGTGGCGTTGTAAATGCTGTCACACTAGCGTATCTACACTAGCGCCCCGCCCCTGCCTCGCACAGGTGCAATGGCAACATGTCAGAATATTAACGTATTATGCCTTTAATAGTACATTGTGATACGAGTGTGCTGTATTGGTCATTACCCACAAGGAGGTATGTAATGATCAAAGCACACGAGTTTCATACGACGTTTTTCAACACATTTGCGAGGAAAGAAACCGTTTTGTGGTAAGAACTTATGCTACAATAACGTAACTTTAGAGAAATGATAGGTACATTTAGATTTATAAAGTTCAACTGACCTTTGTTGCCAGGTACTGACTATCCACTTCCTGTAAAAACGTTTCTATGTCGGTTGGTATTTTGGATAACAATACTTTCAGTTTCGTATTTTTCTTAATAAGTAACCACACAACTTATACGATAACAAATATTTATGAAAAATGGCGCGCTGGATTTTTTTTCTGGTAGCGATGCGCGCGCAATGGCAATAAAGGCACTGACAAAACCGCTGATCAGCCTACCATCACGTTCGGTCGGAGGTGAAGACAAAATTTAAAACTTGAAAAAATTAGATTTCGCTGCTAATTATTACAAATTATTCTCTATCGAGAGAGAGCGAGAGAGAAAGTGCGAATTTGGTCAAATGGAAAATCCAGTATGGCGACTGTGAAAATTTCTCATTTTTCGTCATAGGTGTCGTTTTCGTAATTGTTTATCATGCTAAAACCGATAGTGAGGTCAAAATGTTAATCCAAGATGGCGGCTGTGAAAATTTTCGTCATTGGGTCTCGTTTTCGTAGTTTTCGATGGTTCTAAAGCTGATAGTGAGGTCAAAATCAAAATCCAAGATGGCGGCTGCGAAAATTTTCTCATATTTCGTCATGGGTGTCGTTTTCGTAGTTTTCGATGGTTTTAAAGCCGAAAGTGAGGTCAAAATGGAAATCCAAGATGGTGACTGCTAAAATTTTTCTCATTTTTCGTCATGGGTGTCGTTTTCGTAGTTTTTAGTTAGCCGCCATCTTGGATTTACATTTTGACCCCACTATCGGCTTTAGAACTATCGAAAACTACGAAAACGACACCCATGACGAGAAATGAAAAATAATATTACAGCCGCCATCTTGGATTTATATTTTGGCATGACTATCGGCTTTAGAACCATCGAAACCTACGAAAACGACACCCATGACGAAATATGAGAAAAATTTCACAGCCGCCATCTTGGATTTACATTTTGACATCACTATCGGCTTTAGAACCATTAAAAACTACGAAAACGACACCCATGACGACAATGAGAAAATTTTTGCAGCTGCCATCTTGGATTTCCATTTTGACCTCACTATCAGCTTTAGAACCATCGAAACCTACGAAAACGACACCCATGACGAAAAATGAGAAAATTTTCGGAGCCGCCATCTTGGATTTCCATTTTGACCTCACTATCGGCTTTAGAACCATCAAAAACTACGAAAACGATACCCATGACGAAAAATGAGAAAATTTTCGCAGCCGCCATCTTAGATTCCATTTTGACGAAATTCACACTTTCTCTTTCTCTCTTTATCGAATTAGAAAAAGACAGACGCAAGAATGAAGCCGCGTTAAAGAACTTCGTTCCAAAAACCTATTTACTTTGTCACACTATATTAAGTATAAAAGGCAATAAGAAAGACATGTCGTGCACTCGTGCGTACCTTGATTGATACGAGTAGTACTTACTAATTCCATACTGCCATGTCATTACTCCGACTAGTAAATAGTTATCTATGGCGCACATTACCGCACTAGTGCGATTATGTAAAAAAAAAAGTACGTGTCTATAATACACTGCATTATGAACCTAAAAGCGGTTAAATAAGAGCCACTTTACGAGCAACTGTGTTGAAAAATTATAAACCTTCCGCAATATAGCTTATTTAAATAAATGATGGTAAAATTCATTGTGTTATTTAGAACAAAGCGGTCACACAGACAGACACGAAAAGCGACTTTATTTTATACCATTTAGATTATAATATAGATCCATAACACCTACTTAAAACCCTTCAAACACATAACACTCCTTTTTGGCTTCGTCGCAGTCGGGTAATAATATATATTCACATTTGACTTGCATTCTATAAACTTCTTTGCCCTACTTAAGAAATTTTTACACCGAACACTGTCGTTAATGAACGTTTACAAAGTTTATATACTCGTAGGTACATATACTTACTTAGGTACGAAGTATTTTCTTCATGCTCAATAATCAGAAACACGGTGAATTTAAATTGTAAATTAGGTGTGTTCACTGACATCTTCGAAATCTAATTTCCTAACAAGAACATTTTTCTTTGAGTTTGTAAAAATCAGAATCTCAACGTCTGACGAATTCACTTTTTGCTGTTCCCTAAGTAAATGTTTGCCTGTGAATGGTTCTATACTTTTACCCTCATGTTCAACAAGAAATCAAACAAAATATTCAATATAAGAAAAACATCAGGAGGAAACCTAGACTTATCTACACTCATATTATAGAGAAAAGATTTGTGTTTTTGTTTGTTTGTGTGGACCGATTTAATAAATTCTTTCACCAGTAGAATGCTATATTATCAATGAGTAACATAGGCTATAATTTACAAAGATATCATGCGGGTGAAGCCGCTGGCGAAAGTTAGTAGTTAATATAAGTCTGAAATCACCAACCCGTCTTGAGCAAGCGTGGTGATCAATGCGCAAGCCTTCTCTGTATGAGAAGAGGCCTTTGCCCAGCAGTGGGATAATAATAAGTTTTTATTATTATTCAATAAGCTCCCAATACCTTTAACTAAAAGCAATTCTAAAATGTCTAGCTTCTGTGACTTCGTTTTACCCCTTTACCCCGTGTCCTAATCGAAAATAACCGTCGCGCAAGTATATAATATACGCGATTGACGCGATCGTTTGTATGAATTTTGATATTCAAACACGACATTACTGATCGCACGTGTACGTCGTATTCGTATAAGAGGGCGACCATCGCGTACTCGCGCGACGACCAGTTCCGGCTAGGACGCAGCTTTAGACTTTTCTTCTTCCAAGTTTCTAATGGGCTTGGCAAACTACCTTTTGGCTTATTTACCTATTGAAATCCTAAGACACTCGAGTACTTAACTCACTTTTTATATCTTCTTGAACACTCTTACATCTGAAAAGTATACTTTTTAGCATCCAAAACGCTGATGCGGTCCTCCCGCTGTGTGAGGCGCCACAAAGCAACTCCGCTACCTACAAACTCTCACACCCTTCTCTCCGCTCGACAGGTTGGATAAATCTGATCCGTGTGGGGCTGCAGTCCAGCTCCTCCACGCTGGCTGCTGCCTGCCTGCCTGCCTACCTTCCTATCAGTCTGACTGCCTTCCTGCCCGTCTGCCTGAGCCTGCCTCCCGCCTAACCCAAGCATCACATGTCCTGAGAAGCCGACCCTTAACGTCCTAAACTTAACCTTTAATCTTATCTTTTTGCATTATTAATTTTATTGTGACCTACGTTTAACTCTTGCCCAGAGTTAAACGTAACGTTACAATCTCTAGCCATGTTGGCCCCGCGGCCCCGCCATCATGATAAGATCGTCACACCACCTTCGCCGCGGTCTACCTCGATGGCGATATCATCCCTAACGCGTCCAGTGACTGACGATCCCTATAAAAACATTTATTTTCAGGTAATTTGCACCCATACATAGCCAAACATAAAATAACATAAATAATCAATCAAATAAATTAATAAAATATAATAAAATAAATACGCTATCAAAAGCGGTTTAGCGGTTTAGCTGTGTTAATGTACTTAATATAGATAAACTTCCACGAATATCACGAAAAATACCATTCGTAACATACGGTATTTGCGGGTAAACTCATCGTTTCAACATTTCTCGGAATTCACAATATTTTACTGATGTGTATTTTAATAAAATAAATATATTTCGGGTTAAAAATAAAGTTTTATGTGGTTTTTTGCTGCTTGTAGATTAACTGAGCTCATATGAACATCCTTTTATAACTTTAAGTAATTTTTATGAAGATAACTACAATTGCACAGTGTTTGTTAGTCGGGTATGCAGAGTTTTAAGTTCTCGAGTGCTTTTCATGTCTCTTGATAGACGATTACAATGCATTGACGAGAATGAAGACTGGATTATTGGTCAAAGCTATAGACAAGTAGGTAGAATAGTCTGTTCTAAAAGTATCTAGTGAAAATGTAATCGAATGGACCAGAATGTGTTGTGCAACTTACAAATTTAGTGTTGTGATTTTATTATTTGAATTCTTAGGCCAATATTCCGTATAACAGAGTCAAGTCCAGTTAGAATGGGTGTTAAACCCGGAATTCTAATTTACCTTAAATATGTTTTTCATTTGACAGTTGAGGTTAATTTTATAACCTCAGTTTTCGTCGATGGTTTTTCAATAACTATTTCATAATGTTATTCAAACAAAAATTGCTGAATAAAATAGTGAGATAAACATTGACATACATATTACTGCGGAGATAAACTTGAAACCTTCTAAGTACGGTCGAATGTGTAAAGTAAAAATTTCCTGTTTTTCAAATGTTCAAATTCAAAGTGAGTGTTTGCGTAAGAATTTAACCGGAACAGTATTTGTTTCCACCTTCCTCAGACACTTTTGGAACGGATCATAGGTACAGTTTCCCTGTGTATGCGTATTTCATCAGTTTACAAAAACGTGGGAAGGCGACCAACATTTTAAAAGAGCTACATAAAGCACTTTGTATTCAACGCAGGAACCACATAGATATGAACGTATACAGTTGCATTCGTTCTAACCTACATTTTTAAATTAAATCAAGTGTATCCTTTTAGAATAAGTAAAACAACTCGGCACATGCAGTAAACATTTCTGTTTTTAGAAAGTCAACATTACGCTACAATTTTTTTTTTTAGATTTGATTAAATTTGGTATGGAGTCAACAGTTATTTCATTTATTTCCGTTTCTACCTAAGTTTCCCAAGCACTGCAAAGCTTAGTGTTTGCCCAGAACAGGAATAGAATAAGCTATCTAACAAAAGAAAACTTACATGGAAAAACTCTTTTGTTCTTTCTCTGATATACATAGGTACCTTCCTGTGTAGAAACAGCTCTAGTTAATCTCAAAGCACATTAAAATAAGTGCGCCATGTTAAAAGCGTTCCTGACAACGCTAAAATGAGTGGCAAGATAAAACTAATTACAAAGGATGTCAAACTGAACTCAGGACTCGTCTTTAAAATTATGAAAAGTCATCCCTTGCCTGAGCGGTCGAAGGCTCTACAACAGGTTTTTGCGACACAGTTTTATTCACCGAGGCAAGCCACTAATTTGTCAAAGAAAAAAAACTTTTTACAAATAAAAATTTTTGCAAAAAAAATTAAAACCGACTTCCAAAAAAAACCACTACAAAGTGAAAAATAACTTTAATTTCGGAAGTCGGTGTCTTTCTTTTTTAATTTTCGTTTTTTGCCACCGACTTCCGAAATTAAAGTTATTTTTAACCGACTTCCAAAAAGGAGGAGGCAAAAAAACCAAAATTAAAAAACAAAGACACCGACTTCCGAAATTAAAGTTATTTTTCACTTTGTAGTGGTTTTTTTTGGAAGTCGGTTTTAATTTTTTTTGCAAAAATTTTTATTTTTCACTTTTTAGTTGTGGTACCTACCCCACACAATATCCAAGACCACTAACTGCAATAAATAACAGTGACAGGAAGTTATCATCATATCGTCCATATAAACTAAGTGGGAAAAATATGTATTATTGAAGCTAACTCAAAAACTATCTAAGCAAAGTCAATAAAATTTATATGGGACCACCTCGGGAGCTTACCCTTTCAAACAAAAAAATAATTTTCAAAATCGGTCTACAATTGGCGGAGATATCGGTGAACATACATAAAAAAAAAAAAAAAAAAAAAAAAACATACATAAAGTCGAACATAGAACCTCCTCCTTTTTGGAAGTCGGTTAAAAACTATCAACATTTTTCTCAACAAATACTTAGTCTTTTGCAAATAACGTCGTCACTATATCTCTTAATTTTTGTATGGTTTGAATAATAAATTTAAGGAATTGTTTTCTTAAAATAAATAATCTACTTTGCAACTGTTCTTGAGGATTAACAAGTTTGTACGATTTTCATCTTTATTGACTAGATTTTAATGGAAAGGTGTAAAATTGTCGAATTCAATTCGTCAGTTTGACTCCTTTTCTTTTGAACTCTTGCGGAAACGACTTAGAATACGGATTTATTTGCAGTATCACTTTGAAGAAGAGTCTCTCGACTTTTTAATCTAACTCACAAAATAACTTGTCGCTCTGATTGATTTTCACCCCTCACCCCAAAGTAACTTTCGATGTTAGGGAAATTCAAATGAGGAAATGGATGTCGATTTAAGACCTAACTACGTAACTAAGCATTGTTTGGAAAGGATACCATACCTTCCTTTCCATTTATTTAAGGGCCTTTATTAATGTTTTAGTGGTATGAGGAACAGGGTGTAAAGTTCACTCATCCTCTATAGAAAAGGGAGGTTCCTCCAACCAGACGGGTGTTGTGTCCGGCGGGCAACTGCCCAAAAGTTGATTTCAGATAGTCTTATCTATGTTATTCGCGCGGTAAACACTAACTGCGTGATGCAGGCTTTGTGTGTCTTTGCTGCGTAGTTTGTATGTGGCGGTGTAACCGCTACAATGTAATTGCGGGGTCGCTGGTTGGCTCATATCTATTTGCCGACCAATACAACAATTTATTTTTGTAAAGCACTATAAGGGCAATCATTTCTAGGTCTTATTTTTCCTTTGAAGGAACCTATCAGGTTCAATCAAAGAAAAAAAAATACCGTCGAATACCTGCTAACACCAAGAAGGATTGAAACATTTGTGCCGTTGATTTAGGCAGATTTACGTAACATATGTGAGCAAGCACGCCATCAGGCCTTTTTATATAAATCCTTTAAACATATTACTACCGTTTCAGGCAGGCGTGACAATGTGTAATCGGTTTACGAGAATTACAGGAAGCATGAATTGTAACACATTATTCTGAAAAAATATCTAAATGTTGTCACAATGAACAAAGTGTCTTCATCATTTATCAGACCCTTTGGAAGTGCTAACGAATTGTGTAAAAGTGCAAATTGACACTACTCTTAGTTATAGTAAAATATTATTATTTATTAAATATTTAGCCTAATAAAAATATTAAAAAAAAAAATTATATTAGGCTAAACTGTAATCTATTACTAAGAAATTCAGTTCCTACTATTACAGAAGAAAAAAAAAATTGTCGCTTAGGTAGGTTAGGTACCTACCTAAGTTTTACTTACTTTAGGATCATAGCACGAATCTTTTTGTAGTTTCTGCCTATCCTCTGAACAAAATGGGAAAGTTTATGTAATTCATGTCAGTTTATTAAGCCTTATTTATATTTTACATACCTGCTTTAACTTTATGAATTGAGGACTAAGCCAATAAATATAATTGTATGTACAATTAGTACTCTGCATAACCTGACTCCTCTTCCATTCTTCTTCTTTGAAAGAGGGTTCAGGTAATGCAGAGTGGTCGTACTAATTATGAGGCTTTTTGAAGTCAATTGTATTAAGGTGGGGTACCCGTACCCAAAAGAAAATGGCGTACAAAAGCGAATCGCCGCCGTGACAATGGCCGCCGCCCCAGGCAATATTAAAAATGGTTTAAAAGCAGTTATGTTATTGTTATCTAGAAATAACAAAAATGAGTGATGCAAACCAATTTAAAACAGATAAATTTATTGTTCTTACTTACATGAACATTCTCGTGAAAAGTATTTTTTATTTGAAATTCCTTCAATTCAATTAGAGATGAAAATCTTCAATGTATTTATTATAATGAACTTTTTCATCAAACAACTAAGAACTTCACTTTAGTTTGAAACTACTTTATTGGAAAGTAGTAGCAGCTCCGTATGGCAGAAACTCGAATCCGGACCAAGAAGGTAATTTATTTAATCAGTAAGACACCAAATGGATCCAATAAAATCAATATAATTTCCCGATTCCTAATTAAGTTTGCTAGTAATTGAATCAGCCCGCAACTGAAGGTACGTGACGATTTTAATGCGGTGCAGGCGTGGTTGGAAATGGTATAAAAAGAAGAGACTTAGATTAAGAAGCAAATGTTTATCTTGAAGTAAGCCTACCGGACCGTCTAGTATATCTACTTATGTAAATAAATTTTGAACAGTATATCTAACCGGGAATTTAGGTAAATGTAAACCACAACGAACATTTAAATTATTCACGTTTTACCTTAAACAAAAGGTATAAACAAATATTTACACTACCAATAAACTTTGTTCATCTTTTCCACACCTAACAACATCGATAATTTTGACTCTCAAACCAAGATTCGCTCGCTCCAGACAAAAACAAAAGAAATAAACCAACTGTCTACAACTCAAAATTATTTTCTATTTCAACTTCAAGCATTAATAAAATGTCTATGTAGTAAATAGTTATCTTTGGACAAATGATGATAATATAAATTAAGGTACAACACTTCCATCAAAACGTCGCCTACGCATATTCGCCGTAATGTGTTGTTTTAAAACTGGAACAATTCGTAAAAAGCTTTAGCAAAGTTTGTTGGAAAGGTTTCCCCAAAAACCGTCAGACCGGATCAAATTAAACTTTGCTGTAATAATGGAACGTGTGCCGAGTAATATCAAACATTTTAATATTTTCACGCTTTTTTTATTCAGCCTAACTTCGCTCTTGAAATGAGTACCTAAGTAATACCGTAGACAGAGTCAGTCTCATTAAACTATCCTCTGTCTAATGCAGTTTGGTGAAAGAGATGATTGAAGACCCAATATGACTTTGCGTAGGCTTATTTTTTTTTTCTTCACGAAAAACAAACAGTAGGAATACCTACATAACGAGACTGGAGACCTTCTCACGTTCTCCATAGATTGTTCCCAAGTATTTATAGCTATCTAAACAGACGACGTTTTATAAAATTAAAGTAAAATATAGGATTACATAAAAATCAATTGCAACATGTATTAAAGATCATCACTTGGCTCAGCTCTACCGATTTTTCAGATTTTTTTTGTTTGGATCGTAATTGTCAGAACAAGGTTTATATAAAAATTATTTTTGGAAAATCCACCGAGAAAGTAAGGGATGGTATTTTTATATGAAATTCACGACGGCGACACCGGGCACGAACAGCTAGTTACAAATAAAATAGTGTAAAGAGGTGTGCCATAAAAAAAAAAATGTAGGTACTTTTAATAGGTTTAGTAGTGGCCATATAGGCACAGACATCGAACTTGTACACGTATCCATGCTCACACACAATATTTCACCAAGTGTTTTGTACACGCAATGTAAACACAAATCACATTACTTAGTCTGTGATGAAGATGTATATCAGCAACTGCTCATTCCACTTGTAAGAGGCGATTGAGAGGAGGTCGTTATAAAGGTACTTAAGGTACTTGTAGACAATGGCCTCAATCAGTACCTGTCCATTAGCCTTGCTACTTTTGTGAACTTACCTGGTTCATTATCAACGCAATCTGTTATCCACGCTAGTAGGTAACATCAGATATACAAAATGTTAATTTATATCAGAGTAAGTCAGTAACTAGCGTCAATAATGTATAATTTTCACAACTACAAATATTTAACTTCCTTTACGAACTTGAGCCAACGTTTGATTGATTGCTCCCAAACCAATATTCCGCAAATTTATAGTTCGAGCATATCGATTATATTCGGTTCCGCGTGCCTTTATTGATCAAGAATAGACATATTAATTAAATTAAAGGTCCTCCTACATTATAACCTACAAAAACTTGTTTTGAACTTATGCCTAGCCCGCACTGCGAAATCTGCAACAAGCGCGAATTGTATATCCCCAGTGCCTGTAGTTACATAATTGTAGCCACACACGTGACGATTTACTTGATCAAATTTTGACTTGCGCAAGTATATGTGTACGTGTGTTGGAAAAAATTTGCTAAAAATCTTCCAACACACGTATAATTTCGCGAGATTTTTTATCGCATTGCGGGCTTGACCTAAGAGCGTTCACAGACGGTACACAATCGGTAGCCGTTTTTTTGAAGGACCTAAATGAAACAGTAGAGATCAAATATAACTGTGCGCCTGACAACGTCAAAATTTTACAGTGTACATGGTTAATAATAAATTAACGAATAATAAGACAGACCTGTGGAGACCACACGAGTTGCGTAGACCGTATTAAGAAGCGTCGGGGCACTGAGAAGTTAACGGGACGGGCGAATTCAATACTAACAACCTACGATTTTGACAGCTCCATGCGCACAGTTATAAAAATCGAGTTATATCAATGCACACGCACTCCAAAACGTTAGGTCATACAAAAAAGAAACTGGCCGACTGTATTACTTACAAAAAGTATACCGTGTGCGAGCACGCTTAATCATTCTGGAAACTCCAGAAACTCCCCCAAAACAACCACTTGTTTACCAAGAAATAATAAACTGACCAGATCATTTTGAACATGTGGGTCCCACATACTTGGTCGTATTGTATTACGTAAACACTTCCTCCTGAATTCTTAAAATCACATAAAAACTTGTTTATTGTTTTATGTGGAGTGGGAAGTCGTTAAAGGTCATATTACACATGGTTTATGTCACACGCATAAAGTTGGTCGTCTGGTATACTTATGCCTTTTATGGCAGATTTTCCTCATCGTTTAGTCTCTGATGGCAAAAAACAGTTTTAATTTAAATGACAAATAAAAACGGTAAATCAAAATTAATTATAGAGAACCAGAAATATACCAAAGTCAGCTAAAATATAATAATATTAATATTAATATTCCCGAGGGCCACTCCGTAAAAAGCATGAAGCTCGTCTATGGTGAAAAGTTTAAATAAAATCTCTTTCAATTAACAAAAGTAAACAATGTTGTTGATTAAAATAATAACGAAATGATAAGTTTAAAAACGGGGACTTGACATTCAAAAAGTTGAACAAAACACATAACTTTTAAAAGCCTATAAAGTTCTCAATGAGGAATAGGGTGAAAATCCCCCTTTTAACAATAAATGCACAGTTATATCGAGTTATTTTCTTAAATATAATGTTATTTTAATATTCATCTTGTAAACTTGCAGCTGCCAATCTCGTGCCAATAAAAACGAGCTTTTTCTTAAAAAAAAAACTTCATAAAACTCATGAAATTGCTTTAGTAAAAAGTCTTCCCTTTACGCTCACGCAAGATTTTCTTATGAACAGTCCTCTACCTACATACACCGTAATATTATTTTAAGAGGGTGTCACGTCGATCCTTTAAGTAAAAGGAACTTAATTTAAGGAAAACGGTCGTACGGGGCTTAAATATTATAAATAAGTAGATTTATTATGAATAAAAAAAATTGCCCTACTTAAGTAAATAGTACAGGCTTGAAAGTCCCAATATCTTCAATTTAAGATTATTGAGATAACTTAAGGTACATTTTTATTTTATTTAACCTATAATATAAGTAAAACGACAGTTCGCTAAGTATTCGATATTCTGATTATTGATTTAATCTTAGAACTTATTATTGTGGATCTAAAAATAGTTAAAGATTTTATTATGCCCTAATAATAATTTATCAATGTACTTACATAAAATTTTCCTCAAATTAATTATGCCAAGGTCAGTAACAGTAAACCTTTGGCGTCGTTTATAACCTATCATCGTAATATGTATACAGGATGTAACAACGTAGGGTGTAACAACGTAGGGTATAACAACGTAGGGTGTAACAACGTAGGGTGTAACAAAGTAGGGTATAACAACGTAGGGTGTAACAACGTAGGGTGTAACAAAATAGGGTGTAACAACGTAAGGTTTAGTAACGTAGGGTGTAGCAACGTAGAGTGTAACAACATATGGTGTAACAACTTAAGGTTTAGTAACGTAGGATTTAGTAACGTAGTAGGTATACCTACAGGATGTAATAGAACAGGGTGTAGTAAGAGCCTTCCCAAAATCGTCATCTACGCATTCTGTACATCAAATTATGTAAGTTTGTGCAAAAATAATTGCTGGGAAACGACTTTTATGTTTGGTGTGTAAAAATTCGCTGTTTACGTTAGTGCGCCACGTAACGCACGCAAAATATTGTGCTGGGAGCATGCAACGGTACAAGGATCGTGGGAGTATTTAAAGTTAATTTACAACATTCAAATCTAGTTTTCGTGAAAAAATATTAAGAAAAGTTAGTAATTTTGATCTTCAATATCGTCTTAACCACAAGGGGCCCAGGCATGGTCCAGTACAAAAAAATATTCTAATAACAGGAAGAACAAGTGACTCTCGGCTTTGTTACGGTTATTTTTACACTCGTTACTTATGTGTCCAAATTAAATAAAACATTTTACACTGGCGTACCTACTTACTGCACACACACATTAAAACCTCATTTCATACAGACCAATCATTTAGTTAATACCTTACGTTTTTTTAAACCATAAATATTATTCAAAATAGCGTTATCTACATGTCATGTACTTACTCTGACAGCTTTCACTGGATTGATCTCTTCAAATTAAATATTCTACGAATATAGACGAGAAACAGTTTTTTATTCACCAAACGAATAGAAATAGAACCCGTATGTATTGCCCTTAACATATTTAAACAAAGGACCACTCAACTTCTAATAAACGTCTTCCGCAAAAAAGTACCATTTCCCTTTTTGTTTAACTTTTTGTTCCCTTGATGGGATCAAACTAGAACCGAAAGAGCACAAACAAAGAAAAAAGTTCCGAAACACTGAGGGATATAATTACACTCGTAGACTAGTTTTTATAGCCTAAAGTTACGACGTTTTTAATCGATTTAATATTTCTAAATGAAGACTAAAATTGCTAATGAAGTTTTACTAATTTTTGTACAACATTATGATGAAGAAAAAAATGATTTTCTTTAGTTTACGTAATCGTTCTTATTCTTATCCTATCATTGTTTTGGTTAATTATTGTACCAATATTTCAAAGACAAAGTCAAATAATTTATTTCAATTAGGCACATAAAAGGCACTATTGGACGTCAAAAGGTATGAAATAAAGGTACTAAATCTACGTTTTGCTGTAATGGCAGATTTAATTACATTGAAATATTTATAACTATACTGTATTGGTTTAGATACCTAGTTGAATAAAGGTAAACTAGAAAAAAAAAACATCTTTACGAAAGTACAACCTAAAACAAATCAGTTCAATAAAATACTATACTATATTATATTATATTATATTATATTATATTATATTATATTATATTATATTATATTATATTATATTATATTATATTATATTATATTATATTATATTATATTATATTATATTATATTATATTATATTATATTATATTATATTATATTATATTATATTATATTATATTATATTATATTATATTATATTATATTATATTATATTATATTATACTATATTATATTAAATACTCATGTGTTTTTCATTTGTTTGTGTCTCTTGTTAATAAGTACATAAATAATAAATCTGCGCAGTGCAATGTCATAAAATTCACACTATCTATGACAATGTAAAACGTAAATTTAACGATTCATCCTATTAGTCGGATTTATTATGGACTGTTGTGACTGTTAAAATGTAACATTAAGTCGTTTATATTCACGTCGACGACTCCTCGACGACGTGTAGGGACATAATGACGTTTAACGTTTGAATGGAAATCTCACCACATTCTTCGTATTTTCCCCGTTTTATGTAACAAACTTGCATATCTCTTCACAACCATTCAACAGACTTCCGAGTCGAAAATGACACATTTTTTGTTACCTTTCTTTACCGTGTGGTTAGTGACTAACAAGGTATCAGAGTTTTAAAGCCGCTCATGGGTCTCTGACTTGGCTTCATATGCCGTCGAGAAATATCACTCAGGCATGTCGGTTTTCTCACGATGTTTTCCTTCACCGTTTTTAAAGCAAGTGATAAATACAACACGCACATGAATCCGAAAAATCAGAGGTCTTGGGTTCGAACTCGAGACATACCACTAGGCAATGCTGCTTCTGTTACCTGATTTGCTTAGTCCCCGACTGCAAATAACCGTCGAAAGAATAGTGGTAGTCTATTTGGTTTTTAAACTCAAAAATTTCGGTTTACGGATTTTTGAACAGCGTTTAGAGGACTCCTTCGATAATCAATCTGCCTAGCCTTTTCCCAACCATGTTGCAGGATGCAGCTGAATACCAGTATTTAACATGAAGCGACTGCCTGTCTGTCCTCCACAACCCAGTAACTGGATAATACGATACCCCTTGGTAAGACTCGTGTCAGACTTTCGGGATTCTGGCGACTCGTAACAACTGTCAAAGATCCACGAATGACAGCCGGGACCAACGGCTTAACGTGCTTTCCGAGGCACGGAGGAGTCTCGATTTGTAAAGATGGTCACCCATCCACAGACCAACCCCGCAGGCGTAGCTTAACCTGATGGATTGACCCGTGCGGCTGTTATTAATTAGCTATGAACTCCTCTGGGACTCCTTTTCAGGACTCCTTCGATAATATTGATTAATATTCGATTCGGCTCAGAAGCGAATCGAATGGCCGTGAATATTCATCGCATTCCCCACACCCTTCCTGTTTCTTTATTGAAGTTAATCATCCGTAGCCATTACAAATGTCATTAATGAATTCAACTTAGTACCAAACCTTTACGTTATTGTGAATCTTTCCTAATTATCGGTAAAGATTATCGGGACATTCTGTGAATCTGAATGAACTTAGAGCTTACTTGAGTTTAAAAGAATTCTCGCTGAACAATATCTCGGAACCCACTTTGATGGGCTGTGTGTTCAGTTATTGTTCTATCGGAAACAACATAGCCGGAGGATGAAATATGAGATATATACGTCTCCTAGAATTTCTACTGATCCTCCATTCTGTGCGAGAAATATCCGATTTGTTCGGGAACTTTTCGAGGTTAGCCAGCGATAACTTTCTTCTGTAATTTTTGGAAGAAATTACTGATACGCATGAGTAGAGCATTAGTGAATTCAGAAACTTATTATGCCAATTATAAAGTTGTGTCCATGACGGGACTTTTCAAAAGTTCTGTGTTTTCATTCATTTGATGTACATGCAGAATCTATATTCTGCATTTAGCTGTATCTGGTTGTGGCTATCTCTGTCTCTGTCTCAATATTTATAAAAACTCAGCACCATAATATATAGCTCAATAATAGATTATTACTCATTGCTGTTATTACCGTGTTCTTTATAAAAGTCAGCACTTGTACTACAGTTTAAGGTCACTTACACTGCACTAAACTAACTCAAAAGGTTTTACCCTTTTTAGCCTTCGCACTAATTCAGTGTTGTCAAGGAGTTGGATCGCCTCACCATTCACATGATAGATAGATAGATAGATTTATTTATTTGCATAGAATGTAGGTAATTACAATTAGGTGTTACAAAATTTCTGAATCCTTATACATTCTGCCTCATGGCATGCAAAAATTCTTAATAAGTACTTAGGATACTACAAATTATTCTATTAACTTAAAGCCATTTAATTTCCTACTTAATATATTATGAACATTGCAAATTAAAGAGTCTTGTCATTTAAAAAATCCGATACAGAATAATAGCATTTTTGGATAAGTAATTTTTTAAGGTGCTTTTTAAATTTGCTTAAAGGTTGCTCTTTAATCATTCTTGGTACATGGTTATAAATAAGAGGAGCCATGCACATAACACTCTTTCTCAATAATGCAGTTTTATATCCACCTATGCATAACTTGTCTTCGTATTGAGTTCTTAAACTTGTAGTCCTGGTTCTAGTATTTTTAAAAGTCGGGAATAAGTGATCATTTGTTTTAACAAAAATGTCTATTTCTAGTATATATAGGCATGTAAAAGTCAATAGGTTATATTTTTTAAAAAGAGGTATGCAGCTTTCGGTCACTTTGATATTAAAAATAGACCTAATACAGCGTTTTTGCGCCTTAAAAATATTTTCTCTCTCGCTACAGTTGCCCCAGAAAATTATACCAAACCTCAATACAGAAACAACTAGACTATGGTATGCTATTAATACTGTCTGAAAGTTAACTTTTTTCGATAAACTATATAAAGCATAAGCAGCTGAACTTAGTTTTTTGCATACGTCATCTGCTTGAGTTTTCCATGTCAGACGGCTATCAATTGAAATTCCTAGGAATTTTGCATCATTGACCTTACCTATTGTTTGTCCATTATAATTTATATCCAGACTTGTGTCTAATATTCTTTGATAGAAATGCATAACTTTTGTTTTCTCTAAATTTAAAATTAAGTTATTTTTCCTTAGCCAGTTTATAAATTTTTCAAGCGTACTATTGACATTAGCCTCATATGAATCTTTATTATTACATTTAATTATTAAAGTGCTGTCATCGGCAAAAAGGACCATTGCTTGATGATGAAGTATGTGTTCATGAGCTTCTGAATATTTTTGTATAACTATGTTTACGACATCAATCTTCAGGTCCCGGTGGAGGTCACTATTTCTAATGCGCGGGCGCGTTGACTATATCCCTTAGTACTTTGTTTTGAAACGTTGTATGACCTTCCCCTTAACTTTAGTAAATAAGAAAGACGTTAATGAACGACTTCTTAATTTTATGGTTACTTAGCAGTTTATGTTATATTAAAATTACTTATTAGCTAATAGGCTAGATTGTAATGTGAATAAAGTACCTATCACCAATTGCAAAACTTTATGAGGAAAAAAAAATAAATAAAATTGCTGTTGTTAAAATTACACTTACCACTTTTTTCACACAGCAACAACCTCCAACAAAAATTGTTTATTGCTTATTTTGTTGACAAATGTGACAGACGTTTGCGTTTGGCATGCTCGTATGTCTTATAATCCATTCTGATATATATATTTATTAGCGTAGCTAGTAGCTACTCCTTATTCAAAGGAACAAGGGTCACGAAATCAATATTCGACGTTCTGTGCGTGGCTTATAATAGCTCTACATACTAAAAAGGCGTCCGGGATACTTGAGAAAACGCTTAGCCGACGGTCCGCAAAATGTTCGCGAAAATATCCTTTGTTTTTTGGTTTAAGAAAATTTCTGAATAAGGAAATTCAGTTTACTTTACGCAAAGGAGTGAAAGTTAACCTTTATTCAAAGAAAAGTTTTGTGTCGAACAAACCTCCGCTTTGCTGATGATATTATTATGTATTGTATTGTGCTATTCTCCACATCACCTTGAAGAAATGCTCCAAGATCTGAGCACAGCAAGCCTTGAGGGTAGACTTTCAATGAACAGATCTGTGTCTTGGATCTGTCATGACCAACAGCACGAAACGTAATTGGCTTGAGGTAGACGGGCAATCGGGCATGTATTGCAATATGTCGATGAGTATACATACTTGGGACAGATTAAGAATAGGCAAGAAAAAGTTGAAAAACGAGTTAAAAATGCTTGAAATCTCCCTATAACATTGAAAAGAAAACTCATTGACATACAATGTGCATCCTGTCCATTTTGTGCATTGTCCAAACTCTAAATTTACCAGCGGGCAATGAAGCGCGGTGTGGTGTCAAGAGAACAGACCGCGTTAGAAACACCACCCTGTGCTCCATAACTGAAGTAGCGGATGTTGGAGAAAAACCAGCCAGGCTGAAGTAGGAGTGGGCCGGCCTCGTCGCACGAATGCACCCGGAGGGACGGGCAAAGATCGTCACTCACTGGACGCCTGAGGAATGATATCGAGGTGGACCACGGCGAAGGTGGTATGACGATCTAATGTTTGCGAGGCCAACATTGTATAAACATCGTACAAAACAGAGAGCTTTAGAAGGAAAACAGGGAGGCTTTTGACCAGCAGAGGGACACAATATAGATTAATAAAATTAAAAAATTTAATTATAATGTATTACATAAACTCACGCCTTCTTCCATGGGGGTCGGCAGAAACTACAGAAAGCCACCAGCTACGATCCTTACATACTTATTATGTATCTACCTATATTTAATTAACGAAGTGTATAGAGGGCCGTTAACGGCCCTTTATCCGCCGCGGATAAAGTGCCTTTAATGCGGCATACTAGTAGCGCTGCCTCGGCATTGTTTTTTTAAGTGCAAAAATGTATCGTTAGGTAACGTTCCTCCAGTAACTATGAGCGGAACACAGTTGCAGCGTGTTGCTCAGGTTAAGTACCTAGGACATCTGGTTACGGAGGACTTATCTGATGATGCAGATTTGGACAGGGAGCGTAGGGCGTTGGCGGTTCGGTGCAATATGTTAGCCCGCAGGTTTGCACGTTGTAGTGGGGATGTGAAGGTGTGTCTTTTTAAGGCCTACTGCCAAACCTTCTACACGTGCAGCTTGTGGGTGAAGTATACGCAGAGGGCTTACAACGTCCTACGCGTTCAGTATAATAATGGATTTAGGTTGTTGATGGGGCTTCCGCGCTTCTGCAGCGCTTCACAGATGTTCGCGGAAGCCCGTGTCGACGATTTTCATGCCATAATGAGAAAGCGGGCAGCGTCGATAATGGGCAGGCTGCGCGGAAGCCCCAACAGCATCTTAAAAACATTGGCCGATAAGGTAGACAGCCCCTTTATTAGGCACTGGATGCAGAGGCACGTGCCAACATGTGTAGAGCCACGTAGGTATTAAGTGTAGTTAGGTTAGTTTGTAAGTTTTACTAACATAGTTTCTAAGTCTATGTTACTAATAATAAGTATATGGATTGTATGTCATTCTTGTGTGCGATCTGAAATAAATCAAATAAAAATAAAAATTGTCAATGTCATTGTCACTGTCATTTGTTATTTTGTTTGATTGTTGAGGTTAGTAGAGCACGTTTGCTATAAACTTCAGTAACCATAATGTTCAAAAATTCGAAATTTTATTATTGTACTTATTTATCTTTACTTCTAAAACTATTCTGTCCTATTATCAAGTACTATAATAATTGAATCTCCTAATTTTGAATGAAATTAAGTTATATGTCCTAAGTATAGTTTTATATAATGTGTATTAGTCCAAATGTTCATTTACAATTAAATTGTTAGTCCTAAAACATTTGCTAAAAATTAGGTTTTAGTGACAGAAACGAATCGCTGTAAATCCGACTCCACGCCATCTTGTCTGCCCTATCCCTAGAGTGTAATTTAGAATCGCGTAGGCGCAGAGGGGTGAGGCGGCGTGGGACCGCCGGAACCCCGCAGCGCCGGAGCCGTGACAGAAACCATGCCTGCTGCATGTTGCATGTTCGCTTGCATGCTGCATGCATTACATGTTATAATATGTTGCATGCTTGCTTGCATGCTGCATGCAAGTTGCATGCATGGTGTGGTTTTATACATGTGTTTTGTGGTGGTTCCCTGTCGTACCGTACAATATTACCCGTTGCGTTTTTTTAATAATACCTAATTTTTATAACCTTATTTTTAAATACAATCAGTTCACGTCACTAGTATGTCGCAAACTGACGGCACTTAATACACTGCTGAGATGAGTGACGTTAACGGCACTTAATAAATTGCGGAGACAGAGTGCCGTTAACGGCCCTCTATACACTGCCTTTAATAAATAGGTTACTTTTATTTATTTGTATAAAGTAGGAAGAGACTTGATAGCTCTACGAAATTGATACGGAAATATTTATGTAGTTACTGAAATATTAGCTAAACTTGAAGACATTTTATAATAATCTTGATAGTCTATTGGATAACCCGATATTTCCCTGAAACCTTTTGATCAAATTTCGTTATATGATAACCAATAAAATTGCTACCCAGTCCATATTCTAATCATTATAATATGCTCTATCCTTGGTCAAATAGAGACGAAAACCCGAATCGGTTTCTTTGAAGAAATTCCACATTTCATATAACGTTATGGAATGTTTTCACATTATATTCGTTATCTGTGCTCCTAGCTAGGAAATAGTAAGTTAATATAAAACCTAAAGTGCATGAGCTTTGCAGCGTCTTCATCCGCATAGATTTTGAATGGTTCCATTAAAAATTTAACACCCCATTTTATGTCAAGATTAATGCTATATTTCATCAAAAGGCAAAATGAGGCATTCAAGATCCCTCTGACACACATTGTGAATGTGGTGCTGGGAGACCAGACCATGGCCTACTTGTTGGAGTGTTCAGTGTCCCTAGCAGTGATAGCTTAGTGGTGTGACCGTCAGACGGCCAAGTCATAAGTCTGGAGTTCGAACCCAAGGCATGCAGACTTTTCGGATGAATCCGAAAAATGCGTATCGTAAAATTATCATTTGCTTCAAAAACGGTGATGAAAAACACCGTGAGGAAACCGGCTTGCCTGAGAGATATTTCTCGACGGCTTGTGAAGCTTAGTTAGAGGCCCATGGGTGACTTTAAAACTCTGACACCATGTTAGTCACTAATTACACGAAAACAAGAGTGTCCCTATATTTTAGAGGACAAAAAACCCACTGATACCACGATTACTGGGCACAAGTAATCTGACAAGACGTACCTACCACCGATACGAAACGAGAAGAAGAAGCCGTTAAAAGTAGGCACCTATTAACATTTCTAGAAGACTCTTTCTCATTTGAAATATTAGTAGGAACCTAAGGATGCAATTTAAAAACTCGTTGACTGAGAAGAACATTAACCGGCGTTAGGTAACAGTAATTAGCACTTTACTCACCAAGATACAAAACTGACACTTTAATTAACAGAGCTTCAAGTTCTCACTTAATCAATAAGCAGGGTAGTTAGAAAACTTTCCTCCCGTCGTTGTCGATCGCAAGATAATTATGAAACGTTTATTAAAACTGATCTCCATTCTTTAAACCAAACTTACTCAGATTTTTGATTAGAAACGTAATAGAAAACTTGAGCCGAATAATAAATAGGTATTCTATCAAAGTTTTGTCGAATTTTTTTGCTTGCCGGCTTCAGCAATTTCGAAACGCTTTTCAAATATCTTGAAGATGGTATTTTAATTTATCAGTGCCAATGAATAATGATTTGGTAGGTAATAGTTACATTTTATCTACTCGTTTTTCATCAATGTTCCAGGCATGTAGACGTAAAAAGGATGAAAACAGTCTTAAAGAATTAAACGAATACCCTTGTTGTCACTTTAATTAAATACCTACTTTTATATACCTTTCTTGGGAAATAAATACTAAACATCCTTTCAAATTATAAAAATAATCCGTTCAAATTTCACCCAATGAGCTAATAGTGTTGTGATAGCAACGGCCGCGCCAGCCGGTCTCGGTAGACGCGGTCTCTATCACGCAAACGAGGTTAAGTTAAAGAAAGATTTCCTTCGAGACCGCAGCTAGAACATAAAACACATTTAAAATATTACTTTGCCTTAATATATCTCCAGTAATTTGTACCGAAGCCACAAACTGAATAATATCGCCAGCGATGAAAGAAGCCAAGAGCACCTTTTACTTTTATTCTTTGAGACAGTGAAATCTAACTTTTTTATGGAGTCACGTAGTCTCGGAATGAAAATATTGTATTGTGCAGCTGCTGCTCCCGGCACTAACCGTAAAATGTAAGAAATATGAGCCTGTACGAACGAAAAACCTATCGTATAACAATTATATGGGCTTGAAAAGTAGTTTTTGGTGCTTAGTAGTTTATTTAGTTGTGAAAATATATTGAAGAAGTTTCGTAATATTGATCAATGTTTGGTATAGTTGTGTGTGCATATCGAAATCTACGAGCTATTAATTAATTTGCAGCCATTGGTCAGATACCGATACCAGCCGAGGCGCTCCGCATGCAAGTGAGGTTTACATATGATAAAGCTAACGCTATTAAGCATTACGCCTTGCACATCAAATTGACAGTTAGGTACACAAATACCTATAACCACTACGCGTGATTCTTACTTTCACAAAAAATAACGGTTCTTCATATTTTTTTAATTTACGAGATGAAATGTGAGCTTTAAAACACGTGGTATTAGGACTATGCAAAACGTTGTATAAGTAATGGCAGCCTTCACGAATAAATGACTTCACATTTGGGCATAAACTACTTTGCCTAACATGCTATCATATTTTTTATCCAACTATATTAAAGCCGAAATGAAAGGCGTATATTTTTTATTTCATAATACAAGGAAAAAACATTGTAGTATGAGAAACACGTACGAATTGTTGCCTTCAGTGGTATTATGTATTTCTGTCGACTAGTTCAGACTCGGAGGGATCATAAAAATATTCACGAGTATGTATACCTGGTCTATTGTATCCACGTGTTCAAATAGAAAGTGCAAGTTGCGCGAACACGCGATCGTGGTTATGTCTAATGTCACTAATAACTTAATTGTTTGGAAAACCGGAAGGTAACCTCCGATAGCTTAACGACGCGTTCGGGTTCGCCGACCAAAATGAACACGACGATAGCGTATAGGTACGCGCGACGACCTCGTATTGATACGCGCGACGATCGCGTATAGGTACCTACGTGCTACGTCGCTTATTATAGGAGACCGCCAATAGTACACATTATTATATAATGTGCTTCTTATATATTGAATGTTTTTCTTGTGTCTCAACCGTAAATTAATAACCAAAAACTTTTACATTAAACGGAAAATCTAGCGGTATCAAAAGTAACAGTCGATCAAAACAACATCACTAAACTAAATTTTCTTTTAAAAATGGAACGATATTTTTCGTTCGTTTTTATGTTCGAGACGAAATTGTATTTTAATATTATTTTTTTATGACGTGCAGAGGTTTCATAAGTCTACATTTTTTAAAACCTTAATTCGTTCTCAAAAGTAAAACTAACATAGAATTTAAATTAAGTAACTAAAATGCTAAGTTTGACACTTACTGTTTTTATTCATACAATCTGCTCATAACATTCGTATTAAATGTATTTCATTTCAAATTCCATTTATTTCATGTTATTCTTAAATGTTTAGTTTGGTTTGAAAATACTTTTACGAAGCAAAATGTCTAAAATCCTATTAAGATGAGTACCTACTTTTTATATCTATACTCCATTTATTATAACATTAGACAATTAACGGCTATCACCCTTTCGATATTTTGGTAAGAACTAATAAACTCCGTTATTTAATTTTCACAATTTATACAAAGCAATGTAATCTATGTATTTACCATTTACATTTTTTTCTTATAGGTTCCTAAATACATAGTTCTGTGCCCAGAAACTAGTCCTCTAAATTGTATGAGCGCCCATACAACTCAGAGGACTATCTTATTAGGCGTCAACTATATAGGTATAGGGACACCCTTTAATTTTAAAGTATTTTATTTTTTAGAATTTTTCCTTTATTTGTGCTGTAAGCTAGGGCTCAACGGGAACTACCATAAAGGTTTTCGACCCAAAACCTATAGGGTACCTACTTCTGGTTGACCTAGAATTGTCAATTTTGGATAAAAGCAAGGTCTTACAGCACAAGTCAAGGGAAAATTCCGAATAATAAAAAAAGTTGAAAATTAAGGTAAATTTTGGTACTTACACTTTTTACTTTTTTACTTACAAGTTTTCGCGAAAATCTAAATTTGCCCATATCCTTATCACCTCATATCATTACACCTAATAGGGACTATTGACCTCAGTATCTGGTATAAATTTCAACTTGCTAGGTCCACGCCTTCCTGACAAAATCGGTGGACACACGGACAAACAGACGGACAAGAGAGTGATCTTATAAGGGTTCCATTTTTACCTTTTGAGGTACTGAACCCTAAAATTACTCAAGTGCAGTAATTTCAAAAATCTATAATAAATTGAGTATAGGTATTTCTGAATATTTAACTAAAAGCTGTAATCAAAGAAAACACCAAGATCTCATAGCATCCGGTCCAAACTTCCAGTTCCTAGGATCAACAGTTTGACCTTACTTACCTCAATTTATTATTCAATCAATCACTTTATCTTGGTTTATTTAGGACATAATTAGTTTGTTATCACATCGTAACGTCTCAGTCGTTCACTGCCGTTTGCGGGTACTTTAGTTAAATAGAATAATATTATTATGGAATACCGAAATCGGTAAACGCAAATACCTACTGTCGCATCTCATCATTCTATGATAAGAAGGAAATAAATAATTCGTTCAAGAAAATTATAATGTGACAATTCTACTGTGAATATTTTTGATATCTTTAGCGACTTATTTCTCCATCGTAGTCTTAATTTAATATATAAACGTGCTGGTTTGTTTAAAGTGAAGTTCTTAAGAGCGTACGTCCTAAAAGCTGGCAACGTCGTAAATAGCTGCTGCTTTGATAAAGGAAATAATACTGTATGGAAATAAGAAATGTGGCTAACTAGCGAACTTTTAATATTGATTATGAAATGCAATAATTAATAACGTAACACCGAAAATTTAGTTTTAGATGTAAAAAAAGCATATGGAAACTTAGCAAATGCCTTTTTTACACCTAAAACGGGTACAAAATCAAATTCAATGTTACAATTGCAATTCAATATTAATTAATATTCTAGTTCGCTAGTTAGCCACATTTCTCATTTCCAGACAGTACTATTGCCAAATTAATAAACACAGGTAAATTTTTGAAAGCTATTTCCGACGTTGCCAACTTTTAGGATTTAATAAACGCTCTTATGCTTTAGTCCAACAAAAACATCTAAATTATGCTATTTTATATGAACGAGCAGTGGTGGCCCAGTGGTAACGGCCGCGGATTACGAGTTATAGATCGTAGGTTCGAACCTAAATAGGCACTTTACTTTGTGAAAATTATTTCATCACAACTGCTCTCAAAACATCATGAGGAAACCGGCATGTCTTAGAACCAAAAATTCGAAGATATGTAACACCTACCAATCCGCACTGGGCCCGCGTGGTGAATTACGGTCCACTCCGTCTCATCGAGAGGAGGCCTGTGTCCCAGCAGTGGGAACATTGTAGGCTGATTATGTATATGAACAAAAGCTGTTTGGTATACAGGTACAATAGGCCGCACATCGGTGGTAACACTTTAAACTTGAGCAGGCCTAGCGTAGTACGGAGTTTCAACAAAATGCGAGGTCAGCTTAAACTGCTTTTGTTAACACTGACGTGCGGCCTACTGTACCTGTGTATGCGCAAAACTTTTCTTTTCGACTTCCAAAAGGAGGAGGTTCTCAATTCGTCTTTTTGTATGTTTTTTACGCGATTTCTCCGTCAATTGTGAGCCGATTTTGAAAATTGTTGTTTTTGTTTGAAAGGGTATGCTTTCGAGGTGGTTCTATATAAATTTTATTAACTTTACTTGGATATTTTTTGAGTTAGCTTCAATAATACGTATTTTTCCCACTTACTTTATATATATTATTATGGATGATATGATGATAACTTTCAATCACTGTTATTTACATAGCAGGTTAGTGGTATTCGAATTTGTATGAGGTGGGTACCACAACTAAAAAGTGCAAATTAAAAACTTTTTTACAAAAAAAGAACAACCGACTTCCAAAATAGACACTACAACGTCAAAAATAATTTTAATTTCGGAAGTCGGTGGCAAAAACCGAAAGTTCAAAACCAAATACACCTACTTCCGAAATTAAGGAAGTCGGTTGTTCTTTTTTTGTAAAAAGTTTTTATTTCAGGATAGTTTTACGAACGACCCGTACAGTGGCCATTCATAAAGCGAATTGCTAGTTGGGTGGTACATAGCGCAGAATTTAATTCACTATCTGAAACATTGAACCAGATGATATCATGAAAAGTTAAACACTTGACAATGCGCATAAGTAATTCTACTAGTCAGTCTGCTTCAATTAATTTCGACGGTGAAAATATGGCTCCAAGATAGAAATCAGACCTTTATATTATACGTATAAGAGCTAGCTTTTAATCCAGAATATTCTAAAGAAAAAATATCTCATTTTCAAATACATGTTTTCAGATATTTTAGAATTCACATCTCATTAAATTCTTCTTTACACAATGAGGCTTCGACATAAACCCGCATAACCGAAATATCATAAATATAATTCCCAACGGTATTGCCAGAAATGAAGAAATCTGTTTCCTCGCTATTTACAAATTAAATATAATTGGAAAAATAAATTGGGATAACATAATTGAAATCAGCCCCTTGGGAGGCTATTAATATACGGAGGTATTTTAAAACCATTTCCATAGTGGGTAGTTTGTTCTTTTTTTATTAAACCTTGTAAAAAATAATTTTATGTTATTTATATAATAGGCTTTATACAATACACGACCTACGACGTAGTTACTGGCTATTAAGAAAGAAGATAGCATTCGAACGACCTGACAATTTATTTTGTATCTCGAAATAGTTTAATAATGTGTTGTTTTGTTTGAGAAGAAAAAAGAGTAGAACGTGAGCTATCAAATAATATCTTTGCGCATCTTTACAATATTTTCTGTTAAACTTGAAGTGATTATTGAATATATTATACATTATAATGTGCTTAGAAGCCTGTTTATCATTGCGTATCCCCTACACATAGGTACGTCTAGGCACAACATTGGTTTGTTAGAAAATCACCACAGAAAATTATTATAGGCTCGTACCTAACATTTAATTCAAATTAATTAAAATTGCTAAGAACCAACTACTAGTAGGTATTATCTTATTCTATACTCATCATCATCATATCAGCCGAAAGACGTCCACTGCTGGACATAGGCCTCCCCCAAGCACCGCCACTTCGACCGATTCTGTGCTTCCCGCATCCAGCGAATTCCTGCGGCCTTTACTAGGTCATCGGTCCATCTTGTGGGAGGCCTTCCAACGCTACGTCTTCCGGTACGTGGTCGCCACTCCAGAACCTTTCGGCCCCATCGGCCATTTGTTCTGCGAGCAATATGTCCTGCCCATTGCCACTTAAGTTTGGCAATTCTTCGGGCTATGTCGGTTACCTTGGTTCTCCTGCGGATCTCTTCATTTCTGATTCGATCACGTAGGGAAACTCCAAGCATAGCCCTCTCCATTGCTCTTTGGGTGACTTTTAGCCTTCTAATTAGGCCCATTGTGAGCGACCACGTTTCAGTGCCATAAGTCATCACTGGCAACACGCACTGGTCAAAGACTTTCGTCTTGAGACACTGTGGTATGTGGGACGAGAAGATATTGCGTAGCTTCCCGAACGCTGCCCAACCGAGTCGGATTCGACGATTGACCTCTTTCTCGAAGTTGGACCTACCTAGCTGAACAGTTTGTCCTAGGTAAACATACTCGTCTACAACTTCGAGCGTAGCGTCTCCGATCTTTATGAGGGCGGGTGTTACATGGGCATTTGACATGACCTTTGTCTTGTCCATGTTCATTTTAAGACCCACTCTTTTGGAGGCTCTACTGAGGTCATCGAGCATTATACTGAGGTCCTCCATGGTCTCAGCCATGATAACTATATCGTCGGCAAACCGAAGGTCAGTGATATAATCGCCATTGATGTTGATGCCTAGCCCTTTCCAGTCCAGAATCTTGAAGACATCCTCCAGTGCAGCGGTGAACAGTTTCGGAGAGATAACGTCTCCTTGTCTCACACCTCGCTGCAGAAGGATAGGTTTCGAGGTCTGGTCGTGGAGTCGGACTGACATAGTGGCGTCTTTGTATAGGCACTTTAACACCTCGATGTACCGATAGTCGATCTGGCACCGTTGAAGAGACTGCAGTACAGCCCATGTCTCGATCGAATCGAAGGCTTTCTCGTAATCCACGAACGCTAAGCAGAGGGGCAGGTTATACTCTTCGGTCTTCTGTATAACCTGCCGCAGCGTATGTATGTGGTCCACGGTGCTAAAGCCTTTACGGAATCCGGCTTGTTCGGGAGGCTGGAAGTCGTCAAACCTGCGCGCGAGACGGTTCGTGATGACTCTTGAAAACAGCTTGTAGACATGGGTCAGAAGTGTGATGGGCCTATAGTTCTTAAGCAGGGCATTGTCGCCCTTTTTAAAAAAGAGTACCACCACACCTCTGCTCCATGCCTGTGGCGTTTTACCCTCGAGTATGACGGAATTGAACAGCTTCTGGAGGGCCTTTAGAACGGGTTTCCCACCGGCCTTTAAGAGTTCGGCCGTAATTCCGTCATCACCCGGCGCCTTGTTGTTTTTAAGTTGCTTTAGAGCCATCCTAATCTCGTACAAGCTGACGTCCGGGATATCTTCGGTATAATGTCGGGTTAATCTAGCTCTTGGGTCGTTTGCCAGATTCGTAACGGGGTTACTGGATGACGTGTATAACTGTCCATAGAACCTCTCGATCTCTCTCAATACTTCAGGTTTGGCGGATACGATCCTGCCATCATCGGTCTTCAGCTTTGCAAGCTGGCTCTGCCCAATAGACAGATCTCTTGCAAAGACCTTGGAGCCCTTATTCCGCTCTATCGCGTCCTTAATGCGGTCCGTACTAAAGCGACGAAGGTCGCTTTTTAAGGACTTAGAGATCCGTCTATTGAGCTGCCGGTACTTGAACGCATCGTCTGAAGACTGGAGGATCATCTCGCGCCTCTCCTTCATGAGCTGTATAGTAGGATCAGAGAGCCTCTTGTTTCTATTTGTACGACGGGTCTTAAAGATCTTGGACCCGACCGTATGGACAGTTTCCACGAACCCATCGTTAAAATCGTCCACGGAGCTCCCTAGGCACTCGAAACGATTCTGAAGTTCGAGCTGAAAGCTCGAAGAATCTATACTATAACTTACTTAATATTACTTTATACGTAATACAATAATATAAAGACGTTTGTTTGTAAACTTGTATGTAGGGGGTAATCTCCGGAAAATTTAAAAATAATTTTTGTATTGTATAGACCAATTATTAACTAACATAGGCTATGTTACATTACGCCACGGCCCTTAGGAGTCGAACAAAAATTATACAAGTCAGAAAGAACGCTAAACGAAAACGAAGTAAAAGCGCGGGACATGGGATGTGACGCGGAGGGTCGGGAGGGGCTAGTCTAAAACAATTGTTAATTTAAAATACCATCAATCTATCCGATCAAAAGCGTTATATTTCATAAGAACAACATTATTTTTCTCTTTCCATGAATATTGTAAGACGGAATGAGGTCTATTACAACACAACGATGAGTTAAATTTTAAAGGTTTCTGAGGAGCTTCGAGTTTTGTTTCATCTCATTGGTTGTTCTACAGGACATTTATAAAAGACGTCGCTTCGTTAGAAACTCAAATATTTAGTATGAGACAATATTGAAGTTTCCAGAACAAACCATTTGTGAAGCGAGTACTGAACTCTGTTATACGAAGTTTTGTTGTATTGTCCTCTGCTTTAAGCGTTCTTAAGAGTGGAAATGGGTCATGTTTCTTGGTGTTGATGTTTTACTTTGTGTGTTTTACGTTCTCAACAACCAGTCATCATGTGCTGACTGGTTGTTGAGAAGTTTAAAATTATGTAAGTACTTACATAAGAAGGAAATTAATTGTTTATCAAATTAACACACTACGATAATTTGCCGCCTTATAACCATTTCATACAACTGTCAATATTTTCATAGTAGGTAGTCAATGCGATAAACAATAAAGTTCCCTGATTTTACATATCTAGTATATCTATCTATTTCACTATTCTCCTGTTTTGTAATCTTGAATAGTACATGAATAAAATAAAGTCTTCAACTAAATTTTATCATTTCGTCAGAATTCGGAAAACGAACTCAATTTATCGGTCGTCTGTCAGCAGGTATGGAAATGCTCATATCCGTACGCACCGTATAACCGCAATATGTAGCTAAAGTATACATCCCGATAATCCGCAATATCCACCGATTTATTCGATATCGGCCGATCACGAAATTTTTCGACGTATTTTTTATATTCATGTTAATCTTAAAGTACCCGACCGCTAGTCGAATAGGTTTGTCTCGTTAAACGAGAGCTAGGGGCGGGTTTCACGACCTCTGTACCAGAACATCAAAGTTTACACTCCTTTCAAAGCCAGCAGGGTGGAACACTATTAGCACGGTACCATTCTAAAGTGGGATAACACGTTTTTCAGAAATGCGTATTCTTCCATTTAAATACTCTGTACTGTACTGTGTAATTCATTTTCACTGTTTTGTAAATTACCACATGGTTCTGTTTGGTTACCCCATTCAATACGGTAAAATTCAGTTAGGCCTTCCCAATTTGTTGTTCCCCGTACCTACTGCGTTTTATGAATTTAATTTTTACAAGGAAGAATGAGAATGCTAAATTATGAAGCAGAAATACTGCTGAAGATCAGATTAATAAACTGGGGAATAAAAGCCGGGAAGTAGACCCTTCCAAGGAACCTGAATTACGCGAGAAAAAGATGAAAAAGCCCAGTTAAAAATACAGATTCATAAAAAGTATGAATTTAATTATGAAGGCAAATCAATTCAAAATTTTCTTAATGTGGAATCATCATAAACAACCATTCAGAAAAATTATATTCATTGAGATCAAGCATAGATTCTCAGACTGATTAGAAATCGAGCACAATGCCAACGGCAATACCGTGCCTCAGTTATCTACCCGTCTACACGGATGGAATCATATCGAGTACGATTTCAGTAAACCTTGAACGGACACGTTTCCTACCACGCCACACAAATCCGTTCACGAGAATCCATACGATCTTTTGACTGAAACACTACACATAAATATAAAACAGCTATCTAATTACGCAACACATTTTCGTAAACAATTCCGACTAATCTGTTTCATTTTGACAGTTCTACAATATTCATTGCGTTATTTACGTTGTTGAGCTGATTTTTTTTACGAACTTATGAAGCAATGGATTAGAAATCTGTTTCAAAGTGATTTAGATTCCGATTGATCGTGTATTACGTAATTAGGGTACTGTTTCGTAACTTGTACAGTCAGCAAAAAAGAGGTATGCAGGCAACTACATTTTTTTTTTGACCCGGGCTGGTAGATGTGGCGAGTGGTGTGATGTGTGTGCGTGATCAACATTTTCATTCTAGTAGGTATCGTGTAGGTATAGACGCAACAGCAATGCATATTGAGTTGGAATAATATTGAAATACGTATAAACACGAAAGTTAGTGAAGACCAGCTATCTAATTACGCAACACATTTTCGTAAACGATTCCGACTAATCTGTTTCATTTTGACAGTTCAACAACATTTATTGCGTTACTTACGTTGTCGAGCATATTTTTTTTTCGAACTTGTAAAGCTATGGATTAGCAATCTGTTTCAAAACGATTCACATTCTGGTTGATCGTGTATTACGTAATTAGGGTACTGGACAGTTAGCCCTTATATTTTTACAATGGGGTATTTTTTATACAGTTCTTACGAGAGGAGATGTTCAAACATGTTTATTTCTACCCTACATACCTAACTCTTTTGTCTACCGTACCCATTCTAAAACACCTAATAGTGGTTTGTGTGATGGGACTGCGAATAGTAATTGTTCGTTGGTAGAAGCAATCAAGTTTGAATACAAGTTGAGCTGAAGCCCGTTGCTCGATATTGTTCGCACGTAACAATGAAACACGTTTCCGTATTAGTGCTTGAAAGCCGTCTGACCCCGTGGCTTCGAGCTACACGCTCATGTAGGGCATACCTTTTCATCCTATCTATTCTAGAATGACGACTTGGTTCGCCTTTACTTTAAGTGCCCCCAAAGGTGGTGTTTTCTATAAGAAACTTTTAGCGGGCAGTAATAAGTTTTTAATCCTCTATAAAAGTGCGCCGCAATTATCTTTGCCGCGCACTTTTGGAATTTGGAACATTTTAGTGTTCAGCACCTAAGAAATCGAACGCGAATATTGTTTGAATAAAGACTGGCTGGTACGACGGCCCGTAGTCGCGCCGCCAGCTGAATAAAAAAAAAGAAATCACATTAAAAACGCGCGAACTACAGCCCGCGTTTTCGTAAATTTTCACGGATTGTTAGAAATTCATGGTTTTGTTTTGAAAAATGAGTTCTTCAAGTGACAGTGAAAGTATAGAATTAACTCCTGAAAGTATTAGAATTGACGCAAGAAATGTGATGACTAATCTATTACCTGCAAAGTCCCGGGAGAAATATATGAAGGCCTATGGTAATTTTATTGACCAAGAATTTTTCAGAATCTGTGTTTTTGGCCTACTTCCAGTACTTAGCCAAAACTAAACAACCTTCCACTCTTTGGAGTACCTACTCAATGCTAAAATCAACAGTCAATTCTAATAATGACGTAAAACTGGACTCATATTCTAAATTAATAGCGTATCTGAAGAGGATGTCTGATGGATTTAAACCTAAAAAATCCAAAGTGTTCTCAGTCAAAAATGTGGAGACTTTCCTTAATGAGGCACCCAACAAAGTCTTGCCGTAAAAGTAAGTATGTACTATGTATACGAGGTGGCAGGGACATCGACGCGAAGCCGGTTACCATGGATTCAGTCCATGATTCTGATTTTTTTTTTAAATAACCGACGAAAAATTTCAACGCAGGGGGGTTCAGAATCATGTACTGAATCCATTGTAACCGGCTTCGCGTCGAAGTCCCTGCCACCCTGTACGGTGGATTAATAAAGTATAACCAGTGTTTTAAAATTCGCAATTTATTGTAACCTGTACTTCGATAGATATACTTGTCTTATTCACATTCGGTTTTGTTACAGGTGGCTTTAATTTTCGGAGTACATGGAGCTTGTCGTGGCAATGAACTTTTAAAAATAACTGTTGATGATGCCGAAAATCACTCGGATGATTTACTGTTAGTAAAGCTGACAGACACAAAAACAAAAATTAACCGATCCTTCGTAATCCGAGGAGAATACAAAACTATTGTACAGAAATACCTGGACCTGCGTCCTGCTGAAGACCAATCGGTTTTTCATCCGTTATCAACGTCAAGTGCTTCAAACAAGTTATGGGAAAAAATAAAATTTCTAACATGCCACAAGAAATCGCTACTTATTTGAAGTTACCAGATATCAAGCTGTATACCGGACATTGTTTTCGTCGTACTTCTGCTACCCTTTTGGCAGATTCTGGAGCGGACTTAACTGTTCTCAAGAGACATGGAGGATGGAAGTCGAGTGCTGTAGCAGAGGGTTATATAGAAGATTCCATTGAGAACAAAGCGAAAACATGTGAACGCATCGTGGAAAACATTAAATTGCAACCAATTGTTAATCCATCCATGCCACTGTCGGCGCGCCCATCTACCTCCAAACAACGAGATTCACCATCACATTTTCCTCAAAATGAGCCAAATTCGGACATTATTTCCAACACGCAGATCATAAAATCTACAACAATCTCTAATCCTAATAAAACATAACAATAAATTTTCATAATTGCGAAAATGTCTCAAATGTAAATATAACGGCGACGCCCACCCCTGCTTGCTGTGCCTGCAGCCAGAACCAACCTACTGGCGAGAGCTCCTCTCACTAGAGCCATGCGGGTGGTGAACGAGGTTCACGAGAGGGTTGATGTATTGTGGTGCAACTTTAGTGAATTCGCAAAAATTACTTTATTTATAATTTGTTATTTAGATGTAGGTTAAGATTTAGGATATGGTATGTTATTTTATAGGATGTAGCTTAAGAATTTGCACGTAAAGCCACTCTATCGCATTGGATCGCAGATCTATAATGGTAGTTGTAGGTAAGAGAAATAAATAAATAAGTTTTTAGTTGTTTTATTATTAGATACTATTTAATTTCAATTTAGTTGTTACTCTATGGGCCTGTTTCACCACCTTCGATTAAGTTCCAATTAACTTACTTGGCAGATAATTTCATACAAATTCTGTTCCATTTTTGAATTTATTCATTAAGTAGTGGCTATTCGTAGGTGGTGAAACAGGCCATAATATGTCTTATTAAATAATAATATTACAATAAAATATGAAGCGCCTTTCATTTTCTCATAGTGGGTGATGAAAACTAGAGTGTATCTCTCGGGTGCAAAAAATATTTATGACTCGGGCGACGTACTTTGAATCCCTCGCTACGTTCAGGATTCTACTAAAGAATTTAATAAATTCTAGTTTAGAATCCCTCACTTCGCTCTGGATTCAAAAAAGCGCCCTCGCCGTAAAAATATTATTTTGCTCCCATATAATACAATCTACTATTGTAGGCGTGCCTGCGTAGGTGTACCAGCGTGTCGTATGTTCCAAGAACTGCACAGGTCTATTCCAATACCGGTCCGGTCTGCCTGTGCAGGCACACCTGTGCAGCTAAGGCTAAGCGTATGCTGAGACGCAGTTGACTCAGGTCCTCGCAGCGCAGGGCAGAGCAGATTTTGTTATGCAAGAACGTACTGAGAGCTGCGTACGCTGCGGCACAGGCACGTGCCACGTAGACATGTCTGTCCTGCTCTGCGTGTTGTAGTAGTGACGGCACAGATTACTGCGCGACGCGTGCAGGTCGTCATGTTTTTTTTTACCACACATCTATTGTTTGTACTGGCTAGGACGCGAATGTGTCTGTGTAGCTGCGTCGCAGTATGCACTCGCGGCCTATGTCTGCCTCGCCTGCAAAACCTTGCAAAATCTGTACTGTGCTTACCTGCGTCACCTGTTCAGCATACGCTTAGCCTAAACCTCTTCGGTAGACCATAGCGCGTATGGCCGGCATCAAGCGACACGCATCTTGTGACAGCGACTGCGGAGAAAACAAATGAAAGAATTTGTTTAGAGCACGAGTCACCGCGACGCAACTTGCGGAGCGACGGACGGAAACAGATAACACGCAACGCATCGCGCTTTAGGTCGTGAATGGGGCAAAAGGAGCGGGCCACATAGAAGGGACGTGAGACGAGGACGGGACGCAGACGTGGCACGGACGAGATGCTGATGCGACTTTTTAAATTATATAGAAGAGACGAGGCGTGGACACGATCGGTACAATTTAAAGGTACCATTCCGTACCCGACCGCAGCAGACAACTGCAGGCGACGTGTGGCCGCGACACGACTGGTTTCTAGGAATTTCTATGAAATACCTTCCGTAGCTAATAGCAACACGTCGTTGGCAGCTACGGGCGAGTCACAGGTGTCACGTGCACCCTGACTGCAGACCCTAGTGCCGCCAACGCTCGAGCGATGGTCACGTTTTTCTATCTTCTATCTACCGACTGGAATCCGGGCAGTTGCCTCCTGCGGTCGGGTAAGGGATGGTACCTTTAAATTTACCTTACCTTACCTTTACACATTGAAATTAAAAAATTTAAAAACATACAGATTACTTGAGGATCTCCTTGCGAAGTTAAGACCACACAGATCGACCGCTATTGAGGTTAAGCTACGGTTTCTGCTTCTGGTCTGTAGATGGAGGACCATCATATGGGTACTACATAGTGCGGGAAAAATCACCTCGCCACCAGCACGCGAAGCAGACTGAACTAGGTCATATTTTTGAGGAAAATAAATCTCAAAAGATACTACATAAAAGCCGTATGTACAACTATAAATATTTCTTAGTATCCACCAATAATGACCATCCGCATAGATTGCAACCCACTCCCACTCAACATCATACAGGTCTATGCACCAACTGCTCAATCTTCGCAGGAAGACATGGACGACCTTTACGAGACAGGTTATGGCACTGTAACTTTTGGTGACGTTACATCAAGTCATTTCCCAACCAAGAGGTTTTCAAACTCAATATCAAACCACTAAATATCGATGCTATGAACTACATGGAACGATACTAGTGTTGCCCAAATGCAAGACCAAGACGAGAATTAGCTAGTCTTGGTCTTGGTCTTGCGTCAATACACCTGGTCTTGGTCTTGGTCTTGGTATTGCGCTCTCAGTCTTGGTCTTGGTCTTGGTCTTGCAGCAAGAGTCTCGCAAGTCTTGTAATTACCTATTAGCCTATTGCTATTTATTAAAGATCTTCAAGGTCATTTCATTTTATCCTCCTGTGCCAACCCTACCAAAATAGGTAACCATTTTGTATGCCTCTGTCCGTACTCTGTGGCGGGCGGCGCGCGGTGGCAATCAAACAGTGTCAAATGCTGTGATACACTTGTCGCAGTCTTTGATTAAGCAGCGTCTTTGTCGGTAAAATATCAAATAAGTAGGTACATAAACACTGACCGACCAATGGTTTATTCGCGTAACGTAATTTAGAGATAGACCATACCATAATACCTCGTTAACATTCAGCCATTGCCATTCGTGTTGCCGGAAATATTTCCCTAAATATTGATGTGGCAACGTCAAGGGAAATGTGTGTTTACATTGCCGCTTCACATGTCTTTCAAAGATTCAACACAAACACTCATTCCCATTCGCGTTACCGGCCCTTTGATGTCCGCCAAAAAACCGCCAATTTGGACCCACCCAAATCTCAGTTTGACTTAACTGCGAGACGCAAGAGTCTCGCAGGCTTAGTCTTGTTCTTGCTTAAATCTTGCAGGGTCAGTCTTGGTCTTGGTCTTGCTAAAATAAGTCGGTCTTGGTCTTGGTCTTGGTCTTGCCAAAATGCAAGAACAAGACCAAGACTGCAAGACCAAGACCGATTTTGGGCAACACTAAACGATACAACCTTAGTCAACCACAATATTCCAGCTTTGTATAGTGTTTCTACATTTATATCTATCATTTTTATGGTGTACATAGTAAAGAATATTCTATCTATTTATCTTCGTAGAATAGAATAGAACAGCACCCTAATTACGTGATGCACGATCAATTTTAAATTGAAACCAATTCAAAAAGATTGCCAGTCCATTGCGTCATAAGTTCGACAAAAAAAATTGAGCAGTTTGTTTTTGTCGAACTTATGAAGCAATGGACTGGGACAGGAGTCACCAAATGGCGGGTCCGTCCGGATTCAGACCGCCTAGTTACCTATTTTGTGCGTCAGTAATATTTACAACTTAAATATTTAAAAAGTCATTTAATTTTGCCCGCGCTTTGTCTTTTCTGCCATCGACAATCTGACAGATAGTTCAAACAGACTGACAGATAGATCAAAGGAAAAAATTAAATTTTTCATATTAATATTAATTACTTACTTTGCTATTTTTGTTCAGTGACGAGCAATATAAAAAAGCCACTTGCAAAGTGCCAAAAAATCTAAATATCTCCAAAACCACACAAGGTAGCTAAATGAAGTAAAAAAAAATATTGAAAAGTATAAACTTGAATGTTGCTTTTTACTTCGAGAAGCTATCTTGCGTGGTTTCGGAATTATATCACGATAAGTTAGTGGCTTTTTTATATTTCTCGTCAGTGTATTTGTTTATGGGGAATTATAAAACGATCGAATAAAAAATCAAATAATAATCGAATAATAAGTAACTTAAATTAGTGTTTGTAAGTTGCTGTTCTGTTGATTGCTCGTCACTCGCAGTCAGTCGCTCACTTAGTAATACTATACATACTCAAATTAATTATTTTTGTCACTTAAAACTTTAATTTACAGTTACTCGTTTAAATACTACCCTTTGACTATTACTTAATTTTAAAAATTGCTAGTAATCATAAACCAAACGGACCGCGACATTTATAATTTTTGTAAGAGGACCCCCAGTTAAAGGAAATAATTTGGAATAAAATATCACTTAACTCTGCATAAATGTTATAGATACTTCTTAGAAGGTCCTTTTAAAATAGCTGTTATGACTATTACCTATATTATTTCCATAAGACTGTAGAATACCAACCGCGAACGCCCTACGAGACACAGATGAGTATCAAAGTATAAAGCCGTTGGCACCCCAACGCAACGGGTTGCGAAAACATTGCGATAACAGACCAAAATGTACGAAAAAGTATCGCGTTTCGCAGCGAAACTGCAGCGGTAAGCGTCAGTGGGGTAACACCGTAAAGCCGGTACAGCTTTAGTGTTTGACCTCGCAAAACCGCACATCTTTTAGTTTTACATAGTTACGAGTGCACCCAACCGAACTTTTATTTTTATTATTTAGTTAGGGAATTTAAAAACTACACTGTCGATCTTAGTGCCTTGTTGATTATAATTTATAACATACTTGCTACACCCCACGGTTTCACCTGCATAAGGCTGCCTGTCCACTGGAGCGGAGAGGAGAAAAGAGGAGCGGAGATGTGTCAATATTAACCAATAGAATCATGACTCAGGATCACTGATCTAAACTCAGGGGCGGAGTCAAGATTCTATTGGTTAATATTGGCACATCTCCGCTCCTCTTTTCTCCTTTCCGCTCCAGTGGACAGGCAGCCTTATGCAGGTGAAACCTAACCTAACCTAAGTCTCGATCCCTTGGAAATATCGGGATAAAAAGTATCCTATGTCCTAACCCAAGTCATGGTCTACCCATGTGTCAAATTTCATTCAAATCCATTCAGCCGTTTTAGCGTGAAAGCGTAACAAACAAACAAACAAACATACAAACATACATGAAATCAAATTTCTTCTCTTTATAATATTACTTATTTATATCATATTAAGTTTAGATTAGACTACCGGCTGGACTACCCACTACGTCGGCGTCGACCACGAGAACCAATTTATTTTTATTAGCTTTACCACATTGAGGTTTCAGGGCAGAGTTCCTACTTTATTGTTTCAGTTTATTGCGAAAGGTTAATACAAAAGTCCTTGTTTACTGCTTACACTTACATGAATAAATCGCGAGCCTGGTTGAAATACACTCGAGAGCAATGAATCCGGGTCACTTAAAGAATGTTAAAAATCTCGGAAACTAAAAATGATAGGTTAATGCAATAAATTGTATTTAATAGACAATGTAATACTCCTTAAATGAAAGTTAAAAAAATATGAGTCACCATACATTTTATTAACACAAAATTACATAAAGAAAAAAACTGCTGATCTCTCCTTAAAACAAAAATAGGAAACATGAAATTTTTGAACTTTATTACGATTTTCTTGAATTTTAATACTTCGTATTGCCTCCTCGTGCTTCCATTACTGCGTTTACGCGGTTTGGCATGCTGTACACCAAGTTCCTTATACGATTTTGGGGAATATTCTCCCATTCCTCTGTGAGAGCAATTTTGAGCTCACGAAGCGTGATTGGGGGAGGGTTTCGTTGTTTTACGCATCTGCCTAGCTCGTCCCAAGCATGCTCGATCGGGTTGATATCCGGGCTGCGCGCTGGCCACTCCATACGAGTAATGTTCATCTCTTGAAGGTAGTCATTCACAATCCTACCTGTATGAGGTCGGGCATTGTCATGCATAAATATAGCATCCTCACCTAAATTGACCATAAATGGACCAACGTGATCATTGAGGATTTCTTCCACATATCTTACGCTAGTTAAATAGCCGTTTTCTATGATCACCAGCTCTGTGCGACTTTCAGAAGAAATTCCGGCCCACACAAGTACAGACCCACCACCGTAGGCTACTTTTTCTTCGATGCATGCTTGCTTGAATCTTTCTCCTGGTCTTCGATACACTCTGTGTCTTCCATCGTGCTTGTAGAGCATAAATTTTGATTCGTCGGAGAACATAACTTTTGACCAATCTTCAATACTCCAATTTACGTGGCTCTGGGCATATCTTAGTCTTGAAATACGATGCCCAGTCCACCAACCACCAACCACCAGCCAACCACCAGTTTCTTCGTAACGTCGGAGAACTCTTTGTACTGTTGACAGCGACACACCGACAGTCCTGGCTGTATCGCGCTGACTCCGGCCGGTTTCCAGCATTGTAAGTATTCTGGTGCATTCTTCAGGCGTAAGCGACACAATTTCAGCTTGAATAATGAATATAGAGCACTATCAACATGGTTTATGTACCCACATAAATGACAGATTACAAACAAAAGCAAAACCAAATGCTGTAATTTCGTAGTTCCATCTTCGAAAGTGGCCCTTTTTCAAATTTGATTTTTTTATGATATAACTTTACAATAACTAAGAAGTTTTAATACCTTCATTTAAGGAGTATTCCATTGTCTATTAAATACAATTTATTGCATTAACCTAGCATTTTTAGTTTCCGAGATTTTTAGGATTCTTTAAGTGACCCGGATTAATTGCTCTCGAGTGTAGTTTGGACTTACATTGCGAGTTTACTATACGTATTTTGTTTTTTTTTTGCAAGTCATAAGTCTATTATTTAAGTACTGGTAAACCGAGGTTACTTTTGTAGCGGTTAGACCGCCACATACAAAAATTACGAAACAAAAAAAAAGACATGACGTCACACAATTCCTACATCTCGCAGTTAGAGTTTACTGAGCGAATAACATAGATAAGACTATCCGAAATCAACATATGGGCCCAGTTGCCCGCCAGACATAACAACCCGTCTGGTTGGAGGATCCTCCCTTTTCTATGGGGGATGAGTGAACTTTACACCCTGTTCCTCATACCCCTAAATTGGTGACCCCGAGTATGAACGTCAACGCAGCCTTCGTGCAATAACTTCAGCGTGACGTCATCATCATCACTTCCGCAAGCTTTCGTGAGGCAAGTCACACAGCCAGCCAGCACCCACGGCTTTAACGGGTATCCTGACCACCAGCATGCAGCGAACGCGCATTCCTGGTCATCACCCTCAACCACAACCCGGCGCTGTACCACATCCGACTCACTGGATGACGACGCAGCACCACCCCGACTCACTGGGGAATCACCGCAGACAGTTCCGACTCACCGGAACCACAGCTGGCACTGTGAAGCATCGCAAGATCCAAGACTCAGCCCACTATCGACCTCCGGTCTCCGGAAGGGAGTGATGTAGCGGTTAGACCGCCACATACAAAAATTACGAAACAAAAAAAAAGACATGACGTCACACAATTCCTACATCTCGCAGTTAGAGTTTACTGAGCGAATAACATAGATAAGACTATCCGAAATCAACATATGGGCAGTTGCCCGCCAGACATAACAACCCGTCTGGTTGGAGGATCCTCCCTTTTCTATGGGGGATGAGTGAACTTTACACCCTGTTCCTCATACCCCTAAACTTTCATCAATATTGAACTTCGAAGTCCATAATCTTTTTAATTTGTGGGTGTAAAAAAATACAAAAAATGTCTAATTATCGGTTTTTTATTACTCTCGTTTACTGTAATCATAAGTGAGAAAACATGGCTTGAAATTGAGAAAAAAAAAAACTGGCTGATAAAGTTATACGTAGAATGGGTTTTGTACTTTGATAGCCTCGGTTTTATTACTTGATTACAAAGTAGCCCCAATAACAGTTTTGCAGCACAGTTATTTAGAAGAACAATACATTTATCAATTTCAATTAAAAATCGTTGATGAATTCCCAGCGCGTCCTCAAAAAAGGATTTGACAGTTCTTCAGTGTTGCTAACATTGAAAAAAAAACTACCAAATTGCGTTTCGTTTAACGCAATTCGCGATTTTATATGAATTCAAATTTCGATCAAAGTCACCCCGTGATTCAAAGTAACCCCGGTTTACGGTATTTAATACTTCAAGCACACAAATGTACAGCGGCGGACTTAATACCATAGGCATTTTCTACCAGTCAACCTTTGGGTGATGCAAAGACAAACAGAACAAGAACCAAAGAAAATTCCCTAATAATGAAGTACACTATTAGAGTAATAGGTACGTGCATGCATTATCCAGCACTCTAGATATTTCTATAATTTTTATTTGATATTGTGAAATGAATAATAAATTAAAAAAAGAAAAATTTAATAATTTTAGACGTCCATAGATTGTTAGTAATTGCCATTCCGTCTGTTACGTAAACGTTGTAGTAAGGATGCTGCTTTCTTACGCATAATGGCATGAACGCCATCCGTATGCGCTTCCACAAACATGCTCGAACGCCACGGCAGCCGTAATAGCATCCTGAAGGCGTTGTTATATTGCACAAGCAGGACTTTGTGGCTCGGCTCGTGAGTGACACCCACAGACAGCTCGAGTAAAAAGACTGGCAGAACGCTTTAAATAAACTCACTTTAACGTCTACTGTACATCGAGCAAACCTGCGCGCAAGCATATTTCCCCTCACCGCCAACGTCCTGCGTTCGCGCTCAATGTCGTCGTCATCCCGTAAGTCACCGGTGACAACGTGGCCCAGGCACTTAAAATAATTCACTACTTTGAGTACTGCGCCGTTGAGATATGCCGTAGGTACACGGTGAGGCCGTTGTGTAGGCGCTCTGAACACCAAGAGCTCACTCTTCTTTGAGTTGTATTACTCTTGTATTACTTGTGTAAGGCCGTGCACCTCCGCATACATCTCTTAGGTCGACAGTAACTCTTTCAACCCACTTATCGATGGATGGAGCAGCACCATGTCATCCGTGTAGCTGATGTTATTAACACAGGTGCCATCAATGTGGCAGCTGATTCATACACAAATTAAATAACAAAGGCGAGCTCAACCCATAATGAAATAATTTAAATTGATACTAACATTTGTACGCCTAATGGGAAAAGCATAGAGAACTTACAAAAATGTAACATCTCACACACCTTACACGGGTGTGTGAGATGTTTCTGTAACAAATGAATAATCTGAAGCTGAATCATGTTGGCTAAGCCAGTGCGTACCCATACTGCTCAATATGCTGCCACAACCCAGGCGATCAATCTGCTGAACGCCCTCATTGCCCAGGAGCCCGATATGTTCGCATGAAGTTTTTTAGCTATGTATAAATCTATATATATAAAAATGAAACCCGTTTTCCGTTGTCACGACATAACATGAAAACGGCTTGACCGATTTGGCTTATTTTTTTTTTGTTGTATTTGTTATAGTATGGAGATGGTTCTTATAATAGGTAGTTGAAGGTAGGGTAGGTAGGTATGTATGTTGGTAAAGTATGTAGGGTAGGTAGGGTAGGTAGGGCAGGTAGGGCAGGTAGGGTAGGTAGGGTAAGTAGGGCAGGTAGGGCAGGTAGGGCAGGTAGGGTAGGTAGGGTAGGTAGGGTAGGTAGGGCAGGTAGGGCAGGTAGGGCAGGTAGGGCAGGTAGGGCAGGTAGGGTAGGTAGGGCAGGTAGGGCAGGTAGGGTAGGTAGGGCAGGTAGGGCAGGTAGGGTAGGTAGGGCAGGTAGGGTAGGTAGGGTAGGTAGGGTAGGTAGGGTAGGTAGGGTAGGTAGGGTAGGTAGGGTAGGTAGGGTAGGTAGGGTAGGTAGGGTAGGTAGGGTAGGTAGGGTAGGTAGGGTAGGTAGGGTAGGTAGGGTAGGTAGGGTAGGTAGGGTAGGTAGGGTAGGTAGGGTAGGTAGGGTAGGTAGGGTAGGTAGGGTAGGTAGGGTAGGTAGGGTAGGTAGGGTAGGTAGGGTAGGTAGGGTAGGTAGGGTAGGTAGGGTAGGTAGGGTAGGTAGGGTAGGTAGGGTAGGTAGGGTAGGTAGGGTAGGTAGGGTAGGTAGGGTAGGTAGGGTAGGTAGGGTAGGTAGGGTAGGTAGGGTAGGTAGGGTAGGTAGGGTAGGTAGGGTAGGTAGGGTAGGTAGGGTAGGTAGGGTAGGTAGGGTAGGTAGGGTAGGTAGGGTAGGTAGGGTAGGTAGGGTAGGTAGGGTAGGTAGGGTAGGTAGGGTAGGTAGGGTAGGTAGGGTAGGTAGGGTAGGTAGGGTAGGTAGGGTAGGTAGGGTAGGTAGGGTAGGTAGGGTAGGTAGGGTAGGTAGGGTAGGTAGGGTAGGTAGGGTAGGTAGGGTAGGTAGGGTAGGTAGGGTAGGTAGGGTAGGTAGGGTAGGTAGGGTAGGTAGGGTAGGTAGGGTAGGTAGGGTAGGTAGGGTAGGTAGGGTAGGTAGGGTAGGTAGGGTAGGTAGGGTAGGTAGGGTAGGTAGGGTAGGTAGGGTAGGTAGGGTAGGTAGGGTAGGTAGTGTAGGTAGGGTAGGTAGGGTAGGTAGGGTAGGTAGGGTAGGTAGGGTAGGTAGGGTAGGTAGGGTAGGTAGGGTAGGTAGGGTAGGTAGGGTAGGTAGGGTAGGTAGGGTAGGTAGGGTAGGTAGGGTAGGTAGGGTAGGTAGGGTAGGTAGGGTAGGTAGGGTAGGTAGGGTAGGTAGGGTAGGTAGGGTAGGTAGGGTAGGTAGGGTAGGTAGGGTAGGTGGGGTAGGTGGGTAGGTAGGTAAGTAGGTAGGGTAGGGTAGGGTAGGTAGGTAGGTATGTATCTATATATGTATGTAGGTAGGGTAGGTAGGTACGAGTATGTATGTATGAAGGTAGGTAGGTAGGTAGTTAGGGTAGGTAGGCGCCCGTGAATAAGTGCTTAACCGTGCGAAGCCGGGACGGGCAGCTAGTAATATATAAATAGCTAAAAAACTTCATATTATAAATATTAGACTATACTCTTGGTGACTATCAATGCTTAGATCAAGATGAGTTTACTTAAACAAATCATAATTAACCTTTCCGAAAACGCAAAAGTAGACCCTGTTGCGTAGGACGACAGGGTCTACTTTTGCGTTTACGGAAAGGTTAATTTTGACTTGTTTAAATAAACGCGGTCATTAAAATGCAATCTGTAAGCTCTTTTCGGTCATAACTACTTAAATATTATCTTTGTAAATTATAAAAGCGAAGTAGAATTAATTTTAACGGCACAGTTTTAAAAGCGCGTTTAAGCAGTTATCAATATAACTAATGGACTTCAAATAATCGAAATTTCAAAAACAATGTTTTATTTCCATGTGAATGGACCTGTCTGCTCTATTATTAAAAAAAAATAACACTCGCTAACAAATTCCAATTTGGTTCGAATAACAATAATTGTTTTATGTCGCTAGCCTTCGTTATAAAAATGAATATTTCATTTAAAATATGCTCCATTAGATTTATTACGTCAACTACAAAAACTAGTAGGTATAATAAATACTAAAAAGAATTTAAACAAAAATACACTATAATAATTGAAGGGTTTTGGTCGAGCACTTATTTAGATACATGTAAATTAGTGCTCGACCGAAATCATCGATACGACGAAGACAATATAATTAACACAAAGACGACACAAGACAAGGCGACAAACACAATAATTAACTATATTTCCCTGTTTTGTTATTGGCAAACTATCAATCTACGAAATCTTTTTTGATATTTCCTTACAGCCTTAAAACCATTTCAAGAAACACTGAAATTAGAACAATTTATTAGTCATCTTTGTTTAAAAAATAATTTTGTCGAGCCTCAAAAGAATTAGCCGACCCTTCTGTAAGGCTTTGTTTCACTGATTATAAGCGGCACACTTCAAAACTTTGAACATTCTAACAATGAAGCACGTTGCCGTCTTAAACTTTGCAGCGTTTTTTACCGTCTTTTATCTCCCTAAAACTTAAAAGAACGTCATGTTTAACCTAAATAACTCTTGCTACGACGAATATTTAATAAAATATATCAGTCTTTTTCTACTAAAAAGGTTCATCGTCAGTTCAAAGTAAACGAATTTCGGTTTAAATAAAGTAAAAGATAAAACAGGATAAGTAGGCACTTATAGGGCATAAAATTTCATGAATATTTTATCTTGGTTCATTTTATTGAATTTATGTAGGAACTTTAAGATAATTTAACCTTTCAAAAGTGTTGTTTAAGTTGTTTCTTGTTTATGATCAGAGTTAATAGCCAATAATAAGTATGATACCGCTTTGTCTTTATTTACGAGAGCATATCTTCTGCTTGTCAATTTCATTCGAGAGCGCACATAGTATTGACACTCACGTACTGACCCAATTCCTGAAGAAGTATTGCCGCAATGTTATCCGCTGTACGTGTTTATGTGTTATTGTATAAATAATATAAATATACAGGTACCCGATTTAAAATCGGTTGTTTCTCAGTTTATAACAAAAATAAAGAGGTATTGTTATTTTCGAAGTAAATCGTAACCCGCTGTATACTATACATTATACAAGGAGTAACAAAAATGGTGTTGAATGTGAAAAGGGGCCGTTGTTCTCATTATTATGACAAGCTGAAATCGCGAAAAAAAACCTTTGTCAGATCCAACACCATTTTAATTAAGTACACCTTGTAGATACATATTTTTAATGGGGTGGCTTATATGTGAGTTCGTGAAAAAGAATATTTATTATGAACCTTATCTAAATTATATATGGTGTAACTGCGTTAACGGATAGGTAACAAGGGTACCGTCCTTGGCAGCACATGGTAGACGTGGGGGCCTGTTCAGCACAGACTCCGCAGGTAGGCTGGACGGTCCTCATGAGACGACAGGTAGTGAGCGTCGGTAGCACGTGGAGGCCGCCTGTCAGCACAGGCTCGCGGCGGTAGGCCGCAGGTAGGTGAGGCCTCGGTAGAGTGCGTAGGTTGCGTGCTTATAGCTACGCATCAGCGGCAGGTAGCATGCACGATCGGCTAAGGGGTCCTGCCCTCAGCCCGTACGGTGAGCCCTGGAAGGCGCATGAGAGAGCGCATGTTAGGTGCAGTGCGAGTGACAGCAGACGGCATGCGATGTGTCAGCTTCATCCCCCATTTAGCGACCAAGGAACGGTATGGGAAGCAGAGTAGGCGGAAGCTTAACACATCGCAGCGGCCTACAGGCAGAGAGAGATAGCGCAGAGACAGCGTGGCACCATGACTTGATGAAAGTGAGGTTATGTAGATGACATGCGAGCACAAAGAAAGATAACAAAGATTACAGCAGATGGCGCACTCAATAGTTTATAGTACACAGTAGGACTGTAGCGTTGTCCATCTCTGAATAGTCGACTCTGAAAAGTGTGTAAGCGCAAAAATATCCAAATCGATGAAGTGTGTGTTATACGTATCTACAATGCGTCGGAGAGGCGCCCGTGCACCAGCGTGAGTTCTGCACCTTGCGGTGTGCCTCTCGTCGCATCACAGTTCTAGGTACAATGTAACATAGCGTCGCCTTAGAGTGAAAACCTCGTAAATGCGAAAAAGGTAACTTTAGAGGAGGAAGAAAAAACTGCGCCTTTATTAATACTGCTTCTTCAAATTATGTCTTTTAGTGTGCAATTTGGATACAGTTACAGGTTACTAAACGTATTATGTGTGAAACTAGGGCGTGCGTTGCGAGATTCTCTTTCCAAAAAAATTATTAAAAAAATTGCATTCCCGAATTTTTCACTCTAAGGCGACGTAATAGGTAATGTCTGAACAATCGAACCTGTTATTACACAAACCATGAAACATCATGGCCATTAGTAGGCTGCGTCTTGACTCCAAGCTTTGAAGTTTATACCGCATTAATAACTGAGTGTATGGTAGTTTAGACTTACATCTGTAGTGCATAACACGTAAATAAATTTTTTTGAACCTTTTCCATTCTTTTTATATACTTATCAAAAATGGGACTCCAAATCGGTACTGCAAATTCCAATTGAGAACGGATCAAAGCTTTGTATAGAAGTAAAAAATAGACGGTCTTCTAAATCGGTGTTATGTACGGTCGGGTATTACATATCTTTTAACAAATGTAACAAAATGTGATACACCATTGTAGGTTCTTAACTGTTTGTTAAGTAGAATATGAGAAAGTTAACTTTCTAAAGTAGAAACATATTGTGAACAGAGAACTTTTCGTAATTTATATAAGTTTAGTGCAAACGTTTGAGTTCCCACGCCGATTTGAGTTCCTACGCCAAAATTAAGGGGGAAATTCATCGTTTTTCATTTACACAATTGTGTTTATTTAAAGCTGGTTGTAAGTGTAACCGTCTTTTGCTGTTATATTTATTTATTTATTTATTTGTGCACAATAATTACAAAGTATACTGTTGACATTACAATAATAAGGCCGCCAGTAACAGTCACAATACCCCCCGTACTAGTTGATACTGTATTACAGTGGGGTATTATTCCTCATTGCTGTGACCCGTAGAGTAACAAACAAGTAATCACTTAAGTTTTAAAGGTTCCTTAATCGACGGGAAATGTTGTTTTTTAAATAATTAAGTAGTGTCGTCATCGTATATAGATAATATTTGCACTAAATAACATCGTAATTACCTATTACGGACCCATCAAAAAATGTAAACAAACTCGGTAATGAAAAAACGTGTTGTTGTGTAATTTTGAGTTTTGTGTGTGTTTTGTGTATGTAATCGCTGGTAAGTCATTTATTTTATATTCTATATTAGTTATTGTATAATAAAAATGCATATTACAGGAAAAAAAAGGAGTTCAATATTTTTTTTCAACTAAATAATGTTACGTAATGATACGGATACCTATTTATTGAACTTTTTTAATTATTTGTGTTTTTATTTATTGTGTTTATCCGTAAAAAATGGTTTTGACCGATAGTATATGTATTCATAATGTATCCTGCGAAATTTCATGTGAATCGAACCAGTAGTTTTATTATAAATCATCAAAACAATGGACAAAGGAATTTCTGATAAGAATGTTTATTGCACGACTCGTAATGCTTCGCATTAGAGTGTGCTCTACGATCGAAAAATATTTTTTGCCCCATTTCTGCAACTGTTTTTATTGTTTCACTCCTGCTAGTACACAGAACCTACTTAATTTATATACCATTGTATAGATGATTAAATGGAGATTAATATTGTATTTTTTAACAATTGATTTAATGCAGCAGAAATGGAAAAAGCATCAAAATAGTTGAAAAAAATTTCCTGTCCGTCAATTTATGATCCCTGAAAACATTGTAGCTTGCGATAAAATCAATTAATTGAGTCAATTTTTTTTTTATACATTCGTTTCAGCCGTAGAAGGAACCCTATTGAAAATGGCTCTTTTATTCATAGTAATTTAATTATAATTAATAAAATACTAACTAAAATATAATATCAATATCTAAATATTTTCAACCTTGATCCGGTGCCGTTGCCTAGCAACTGCCAACGTAAATATCTTTGTCAGTCGTTGACATTACGACTTCATGAAAAGTGATAAATTGTTCATTTTTAAACTATGTTTTGAATTTCTTTTTCGTTTATGAATGAGTGATAAGTATGAGGCGTGCACTTTTGGATTTTCCAAACTATTTATCAATACTAGCGTTCGCTTACAAAGATTCTAAGTATTATAAAAAATCCTTTGTCTAATCAGGTACCCAAAACCATTAACGATAAGACTATTTACGTAACAAAAAGCTCTCAGATTTTGTTTATGTTAGCGCGCTCTTATCTCCGACGCGCCGCGGGCGATCTCCGGTACTTAATGGTTTTTGCGGGCGGGAACGTTCCATGCTAGGGGGTTAAGAAAAGAAAGAAAATTAAATAAATGAAAAACTTACAATAGTTAGCAATGAAATTGCTACACCTAACACTATTTTGGCTTATCTGTGATTGTGTGTGTGAGTGTATTTGATAGTATGTCTGTCTTCTTTTTCAGAAGAAGAAGTATGTCTGTATGCATGTAAGGAGTTTGCTATTTCAGAATCTTAAATGTGTCTTCAGTACTATTATAATTTAAGCAGAGTAAGTGTTTTCGTAAAATCTTTTTAAATATGTGTGAATTATGTTTTCGAAAACCTAGAATTATATTAAATTTATTATAAATATACGGAGCTAGGAAGAAAAGAAATCGCTGGGCAAATTTTGTCCTATAAATTGGTTGTTTGTAGACTTTGTAAGCTCTTCGTATAGCGTCTGGATAATCCGGTGGTTTGTTATGTTGAATACGTAAGATCTTATCAATGTATAGTTGTCGAATGCTAAGCACAGCACTTAGCTTGTACAGTTCATCGGTCGAAAATCTATATTTTTTAAACAGCATAGTTTTTAAAATAGCCCGTTGTGCTCGTTCTGCTTTGATAAGTTGTGTCTTAGCACACCCTCCCCAAATGGATATGCCATATGTAATAACTGATTGGCATAACGCGTAGTAGGTTGTGGTAAGCAGCTTTGAGTCACAAACATATCGTAAATTTCTGAACACATACAATAGTTTTCTTATGCGCTTCGATAGGATTGAGATTTGGTTGTTCCAGTTCAATTGTTCATCTATTTGAATTCCCAAATACCTGACAAACAAAAGTTTTTTAAATATGCAGTTGAACCGTCATATCGTAGAGATTAAAACGGGTCTCCCTTGTTTCATCTAAAAGAAATTGACAAATTATCACTTCCCAAACAATTTTCTGCATAATTTCATTTGCCAAATTATTACTTAGCAAATAAACTCTTCACAAATAATTGTAACGCAAACCTAATGTTTGGCAAGTGAACGTTTAAACAATAACTTGCTTACCAACTAGTACTTTTACCAATTTTAATTTAGTCAAATATTTCAGTTGGTATAACATATTTTACGCAAAATAAAATAAGCCAAATACTTAATTTCGCTAGTTTTCAATTTATGAAAAAAATTCGATACGATGTGGGTGTAGTAGGGTGGGGAAACACCATGGGACACCTTAAGGGCATTGTCCTTGACCTTAATATTATTGACCTAGATGTCAAGGTCAAAATTCTGAAAGTCAAGATCCGTGATTCTCGGGAGCAGTAACAGGTCAATATCATGATTTGCTTGCTTCAAGCATGTAGCATGCAAGCAGGCATGCAGCGTGCAAGCAGGCAAGCAGCATGCAAATAAACATGCAAGCAGGCATGCAACATGCAGCAAGCATTGTTTCTGTCACGGCTCCGGCGCTGCGGGGTTTGGGCGGCTCCACGCGAGCTTATCGTCGCAGATGGTTTTAACGCTCACCACCGCAGCTTCGGCTTGCTGACCGGCTTCGCCGGCCAGCCTCAGCCGCGGCGGCGGGCCTTCAAACCACTTGCTCCTCAGCTCGCGGGCCGCCTCGCCCCTCCGCGCCTACGCGGGTTTAAATTACACTCTAGGGGTGGGGCAGACAAGACTACGTGGAGTCGGTTTTGCAGCGATTCGTTTCTGTGTATTTGTTTTACGACAAACAGTTGGTCGGAGACAAATATTACCAAGACACTTTTAGCCTTACATAAACTTACAAAGAAGTACGCAAATAACATCGCATATAAACGATTATATTAAAATAAAAGCGCATTTTTTAATTATATAATTACCAAAAAATCTTAATTTTGTCTTTATATTTTTTGTCATAACAAATCGATTGACTAAATGTTTATTGTCTAAAGATAGTTTGCTGTAATAAATCATTTGATTAAAGACCAAATGCCTTAATGACATTATCCTTGGTAATATTCTGCCAAGTAAAAATTTGACCAAATGACAATGTGCGTACTAAAATCATTCCAAATATTGCATTGGTATAAAAAAAGGTTGCTAAAATTTGTTTGGATAATGAAAATTTGTCAAAATCCTTTAGGCAAAACGGGGGGATCCCGATTAAAACATATCAATGTTACCGACAGCAAAGGAGCAGAGTGATTAACAAAAGTGCATTTTCAGTGAATAGCTTAAAAATATCATCCCTTATAAGTTTTGCAATTTGTTATAAACCTGCAGAACTTTTGAGTTGATATCTCTATTGTCTAGTAACCAAGGTAACCACAAAAAAAGAAGAAACGGAATTGACACCACAAAGCTCACTGCGGTTTTCGACTTTAATGAAAACCTCCAACTAGAACGGTTCAAAGCACGCAAAAGTGCATGAAATTTGTCACAAGCCTTTGTAGGTCATCACCGCAAAACTTTAGTAGGTACTCACTTTTTGAAACCACTGAAAATATTACTTTATATTCATCCTCCCTTGCGCCGTGTACCAGTTAAAATGAATGGGGTTTCCTGTTTTTTCGCAATCGTTTCCACTGTGCCACTCATTATTAAATGTAATTTAGGTAATGTAAAACCAAAGATTTTGCAAGGACATTTTGAATGTAATAAAATAAAATGCGAGGAGAGAAACACATTCTTTTAGCAAAAATATATAATATGGTAGCAAAAAGAGTATCTACAGCATTTCTGGGCTGTTTTTGAGTCAAGAGAACTGAGAAAATTTGTGATAATGGCATAATCCATTATCACAAATTTTCTCAGTTCTCTACCATTTTTACCCTTTACTTAGAACCATAGGTAGACTAGCACATGACATTTTTCAGGGCGGATACATTGCGACGTGGAAAGATGTTTTGTGGCACCATAATAATATTATACCAAGCACTAGCTAGGTATCTAAAACAATTTCAAATAGAAATTGAAAGCCACGTACATTAAGGTACTAGTTAATACACACTGTACATAGTACCTCAAAGGCAACGTTTTAGTTATTTTCGGTATTGGTATAGGCGCTTCATCTGAGCTTCGGTGGGGTCAATCAATTCATTTCGCAGTTCGGCTGATTGCTAAACCAAAAGTGTATGTATAGTTCGTTAGTGATGTGCTCCCCAAGTCCCCGCATTAATATTGTGAGCTGTTTGTGGTATATGCCGCTAATTTGAGGCCGCATCCGACGCTATCTATTCGAACTTTGAATTTACTCGTAAAATATACATGACATCACGCCTTGTTTTCCCGAAGGGTTAAACAGAGTTGTACACCCTTGTGTTGCCAGTTATGTGCGATAGGGGTTGCCATCAACCGGGCACAAATCCAGACTCCGGCCTGCTACTGACAGATTCCATATGTAAAAACCCAATAACACTTCGCCCGACCCGGGAATCGAACCCAGAACCTTATGCTCCGTAGTAGCACTTGAGGCCACTAGACAAACAAAGCAGTCACTAGTACTATTACACTAATAATATTTTATATAGGCAAAGTTTGTGAGGTTGTAAGGGGTAATCTCTGGATTTACTGAACCGATTTTGAAAATTCTTTTACCAATAGAAAGCTACGTTATTTGTGAGTGTCATATGCTATATAATTTATGTTTACCGCCCAACGAAGTGGGCAGGGGTCAGCTAGTACAAAATTATTTTCTTATAATTTTATAAAAAAATGTAGAACATTATTTTCTATGTATTCATTACTCGCAAACATTTCTATACATGGAACTCATAAGGAAAAGGTTTTTTTTATGATTACCAACGGGTAAACATAAAAAAAACCATTTAATCAACATTATAATTTCAAAATTCGTTGCTACCAGGTTCCGTGTTACATGATGTTAACAAATGGCTGACAGCAATCCACATTTACACACAAAGTACCGCAGAGATAGACTACGGAGGCAGAAATGTGTATACTCATGTATTCTGAAACAAATTTTATGTTTCACCCAAAAGTAATGTATACACGAGATAAATTCTGTATTATTTACGACTTCATTAGGCTGTTACTGTAAAAGTAAAAATAACGGTTCAAAATGTAGTAAAGCATTTAATTCAGCTTATATTTTAGCAAGGTAATCTTATTCTACAAGTAGAACCAGTCAAATTAGTTAATTGTGCGAGTTTTACAAGAATTACGTTGGTAATTAATTTCGTTAGTCCTTTTTCTTAGTTCGTTCGAAATGAGCACGTATTTGTGGATCGTGTCGGTGTTGCCAGGTAATATAAAAGTTATTCTTCAACGGAGACACGGGCAGTGCGGCCATTACTCCAACGACCCGCAGGGTCCACTTTATTAAACGGTACTTACTCAGCCGGCGACGGCGCTGTCCACCTCGAGACCTCACGATCAATTGTCGTCTTAGCTTTTTGTAAAGTCTATTTTTATCAATGGAGCTCTTTCAGGTAACGTATGGCGCTTGGTCGTTTGGTAAAGTTACGTTAAATAGCATTACTTATACTATACCCTACATTATTATTATATTATACCCTTATAATAATAATGTAGGGTATATTATTATATTATACCCTACATTATTACCCTCCAGCAGTACGAATTTTTTCGTTACGTAATATAGCCTCTCCCGGAATCTCAGTGCAATATTGGTACTCAAAATAATCATATTTTATTTGTATGTATTTTAAATTAATATTAAAATAAACGTATTAGGTATCCCGACTATACAGTGTCAGATGAATATATCGGATTCAATTCAGTTTCATTGACAATAGAATACCTAACGTTAAGCCTCACAATGATACCCAGCTTTAATCGTACTGGACTGGTCCTACCCTAATTGATCTTAATCGAATGGTCCTTCGCAGAACGGAAAACAATCTTAGGAAAATTCCGGGTCTTAGGCGTTAATTCAATTATACGTACTTACCTAACCTTGAATAACCAAATTCTTATAATATAACAGGGGCTAATATTTAAACAACAAGTAAAAAAAATAGGTTCAAAAACTGTAACCCGACTACTGGAACATAAAAGTGATCTAAAAAGTACGAAACAAGAAAATATTTCACACAGAAATCAAGACATAGGTACTAAAATGGTCAGGGTGGAGCCGTCGTCGCATGCTTGTAACCATGTGGGTGCCAGGAACTCCTACAAAATTTTAATGGCATTTTGGCAAAAGTGGCATTACAAATCGTTACTATTTATTAAGATTTGAATAACTGCGCGTTGGTATCATCTCGCGCCGCAGTATCACTTTTGCTAGTTTTCAACAATTTATACATATTTATTTACTTTGAAAATATGATATATATACATATTTGTAATTTGCTCGTCAAGACCTTTCTTTTGATACCAAACATGTCATGATTATCTTAATTTATTTTTTTCGAGGTTAGAAATGTATGTGTTAACTCCACCATATACAATTTAGGGAGAATTTATATAGCCTATGTCACCCGGACCATTGTTATGAATCCATTGATACCTCATTTATCAAATTCGGTTCAGCAGTTTAGGCGCTACGGTGGAACGCACGTAAAAGCAAACACATATACATACATACATATATAGACTGCTAAAATCATAACCCTTCCTTTTGGCTTTGCCGTAGTCGGGTAAAAACTACTAACAGTCGATTGAAAACTGCGCTGATTGAGGACGGAAGATGCGATGTAATTTGATTCTTTCAACCCCACGTGAACACACTAGCCGTGGGTGTGATCTAATTAGAAACACATGTTCTGCGAACTGATACAACCTTTAGGATTAACCTACAAGTCTATTTATACTAAGCCCTAGTTACAATGCCCACGTAGTTAGACAAGAATACGCACAGCATCTTCTGTAAGATGGATGGATGTTGTGTGGATTTGCAGAGATTATGAATGGAGTAATGTTTAGGAACAAGTTAGCGTTTTTATTTTATTTATGACGTAATTCAGTTAAGACAAACTCGCCAGGGTATTCCACGAAATTCAAATTTTCTTACGCGTTTCGCAATGTACAGGTCATACATCATCAATCAGACTTATAACTAGTAGTTCTGCGAACAGTAGACCTCGCGAGCACAAACTTTTTGGGAAAAATTAACCGCTTAGCTTGAGGCTTAAGTGCCTGCTACACGGTCGCAAACCGCGTCCCGACAGAGGTGATAAACGTTTTCACACGCACACATAACACAGGACAAACGAGAAAAAAAATTACGTGTAGGGTGAGGAGGTACCCTAAAAAACAATCATGATTTTATTTTACGACTTTGTCGGCGTGATTGATAGTATAGACCTATACCTACCAAATTACAGCTTTCTAGTACTAAGATTCTCTGAGCTAAGCCGCTGACAGACAGAAAGACAGGCAGACGGACATGGCAAAACTAAATCAGTTAATTGTGTACTACAGAACCCAAAAAACCAGACAAATTATGAGTAAAAAATTTGTAGGCCAGCTAGAAAAATTAACAAATAGGTTTGAATAAATAGCGAGCAATTTACTGCATTTGAGGAGGTATTCTGCTCATCATGCCGAAGATCCTGATCAGATCTTTACCAATTTTTTTTGAGACTAATAAAGTTACTTTCTTTCAAATGAAAAAAGAACCATCGAAAACGGATTTCATAAGGCGGAGATATCCAGTAGCCCCCTTTTTGCCCCATTTTGGAGGAAGTACCCCTCCAATCAAAAATCCCCGACGACAAAAAATTACAAAAAATTCATAATACCTGTATGCCAAGTTTCATCCAGATCGGTTGTAAAATACGACCTGTACACGAGTACGTACAAACTGACACACGAAAGAAAATTTTGCCAGTTGATGCAGAGACGCTTCGCTCGCTACGCTCGCTCGGTCAATAATTAGAATCATACCGTATTTAATAACTATTTCATGAAATAATGACATTAGAAGCCAATAATTCTTAACTTAAATATTCTGAAAAAACCTTGTTTGTTACGGTCGCGAATCATATTTTGATTAACATACAACCTAACACTGGCTACAGGTCAGTGTTACAAAATATTATAGAAATGTTTGTCGTGCTTTAGTTTGTCTAGCGAAAATTGTGTCACGCTATCGTTCGTCGATCAAAAGTTTCATCGTCCCATCGATGGTCGTGAAAACAATCAGTCGCACTAACGTTCGTCGATCAAAAGTTTCGTCGTGCCATCGTTTGTCGTGAAAACTATCTGTCGCGCTAACGTTCGTCGAGCTGATGTGCTGCCGCACCGCTGATGGTCGACCTATCGTACTGTCGCTCCAGCATTTGTCGCGCATTTGTTTGTCGCAACTTTGATACGGAGTCGTTAGCGCAAGAAAAGTATTTAGATTTCGCGGCAACCTTTATCAGAAAGTATTTAATAACTGCAGCTGCTTTGCTCTATACTTTATTATTCATACGCACTTGCTACAGTTTATGCAAACTACTCCGATACGTGCCTTAAGATACATAAAAAAGCTTATTATTTCCTCGGAACCGTGTGCACAATTTAAATCGACACGCTTCGACAGTAAAACGAATTTATAAAATAGGTCAAACGAAATTGCTATAGTGGTTCATTTTTCCGTTTCGGTTAACCAACCTTAACGGAAAAAGAAATGAATAGGTAACTGAAGTATAATGAATTAGTATTCAATAGGTAGGTACTTGGAAACGGGGACGCAATTTTTAACCTCCCTGAAGGGGCTCAAATTATATTAAATTTCGGAAATGTGTAAGCACAAGTAACGTTTATAAGCAGATGCTAATAATAAGACACAGTTGTTACTGAATTACTTTTAAGCATAATTTTAAGTAGCTAAGATAAATTGTGTTACATGTTTACTTTTTCTGGTCTAATAAATAAATAATAAATAAAATATGAGGTGAAAATGACGGTGAGGCGTGTGCTTTTTATGCGCATACTTATTAATTTCTAAGATAGTGATTTTTTTACTAAAAACGAGTTCCAATTATTTAAGAGGCATAGGTTATAAAATAACCTATGCCTCTTTAATATTCATGTAACCGTTAAGTGATTTAAAAAACCTAAATTCATTTAACATGATTCCACATTAAATAAATATTTTCATGACCAAAAATGGGAACAGATTGTTTAATAAATAATGCATACTGACAACACCTTTGTCTCGATAACAAGATTACAATTTTATCAATAACACAGTTTAAATGCAAATTTCGAACTTTTTCTGTTAGATATTTCGACTATTCAATGTACCATAAGTCTTTTCTTTTTTTTGGGTGGGATATCATCTAATAACTTCTCCCGCTCTGGGCGGAGCGGAAGCGCGTGTCAGACTCTTACTGACTAAAACTCCCAAATTCTTAAAGGTAATTGTGAAACCAGTGTACCGAGTAGATACTAGAATGTTTAAAACTTAATTTGCAGCCTCGCATTCACTTGGCTGAATTGTTTTTTTTTAGGATAACTTAACAATTTTTTTTTGTTCTACTTGTCAATAAATCATAATAAGTCTAGTAAGAGCACTCAATGCGAAGGTCTTAGAGCCCACACTACGCAACAGCGTAGCACTTCGCAACGGAAGAAAATAAATGATCATTGCCTGGCTCTACGAGACCGCTACGAAACCGCTACGCCAAGCTTGTTGCGTAGCAGCGTAGCCCATTTATTTGCGGAGAAACTTTTGCAATGTTTTCGCTATTTTTTTTATATCTTGATTAAGTATGTTGTAGATTAAATACATATTCAATCACGTATTCACTTACCAAAACAAAGTTCATGAAATTCAAATTATGGTAAAGAATAAAATATAAGCAAAAGGATTTTATTGTGCAAATACTTGTAAATTATTCATTTCATTTTACATGCGACTTATACGCTTGCGTAACTTTGTGGCCAGTTACCGTGGTTCGCTTCTCTTTAATTAAATAATTCACTTGTATCGTATGTTATGTACGAATTTCCTGCGAAGCGAATTTCACGGATGAAAATTTATAGTATACTTGTATTTAGCTTCATATCACTTGTGGTCTTCGTGTTACGTCTAGCTTAAATTTAGTTGATTAGGAATATCAAATATCATTCCTATTTCGATACATCGCTGTTACATAATAATTATCATCTATATTCTTCTTCAATCGGTCCCTCATTAATGAGGATCGTGGTTACTGGACCCCTTTAAACGGACAATCTGCCTCCATCAGGTCCGGTCCAAAGTTGCCATCACCACCTGCCGAAATTTGCTTGAAAACGTAGATTCTTTTACTTGATTGGACCATCGTGTTGACAATCGGCCTCATGCTCTCTTTCCTTCGGTATGCCAACAATAGGTCGGCTGAAATAGGTTAAAATACGCTGTAAGCAAACTGTAGACAATCGGGTCTTGATGTCGAGTTGGGAAAGGATAGACACATTTGTGCGTTTGGCTGTCCATGGCATTCGGAGCATCATCTATATACATAACATAAATATTTTAAATTGAAGTCGTTTTTAATGTCCGTCTGTGTGACTTGGTTGTTCTTTTAAACTACGCAGATTTTGATGCAGTTTTCACCATCATTTAGAGAATTGGTTTTATATTAGTTATGTGTATAATACATTACTATTAAACTTACAATGTATTAAGAAACCTCGATGTTTTGTAAAGTCGTGAAAAACTTGCGAAGCACGGGCGGGTTCTAGTAAAAACAAAAAAAAAAAAAAAAAAAGTTAAACCAAGTCGCTTTTCGTGACTTTGTGTCCAACCGCTTAGTTTTTCTAAACTACACAAAAGCTTTTGATGCGGTTATTACTAGTTATCATCTAGAGAATTTATTTCGGATGGTTTTTTGTATAACACATTATCATTTAACTTAGATATAGCACGGAAATCTCGATGTCTTGCCATGGGCGAGTCGCAAAATATAAGGCCAGTATGTACTACATAAATGTGGGACAATTGTCCGTCTATGTTAGGGTTTATCTCGAATGAAGCAACTGTCTGTGTTTTAGTAGGGTTAGGTCTGTAATCCGTGGCGGTTTATTAACAGAAAAAGAATGGGAATCTTTGTTACAGGGTCAGTGTTAAAGTCAGGGTTCGAATCATGTTCCAGATCACAATTACTACTTACAATAATTATAAAAATTCGACATAAGCATTAAGCATAGCATGACTTTTGTAAAAACGACACATGATGAAAAATTAAATGTATTGTAATGTAATTTATTAATTTTGTTTTGTTTTGTTTTGCAGTGCCCTTACAGGGTGCATCTTTGAAACTTTTACTAATATTCCAACCTCTGTACAACATATTTGCAATAAACTTATTTGATTGATTGATTGATCTTACCAATACAAGTTATGTCCCTCAAATTCGTATTACGTCACATTTTGTGGTACCTAATTCATAATTAAATCAAACCTAATTTATATGCAAAAATATTTGTTTCGTTTTAAAATTCATGTGCTTCTTTGACCCTCCTGTGCTAATGTTACGCAAGAAAATACCAAAAAGATCTAAGCAAATGCCGCTCACCCCTGCCTAGCCTACGGCTGACGTCAAGATCAGACAATCGTATCTTCGTTTGTACTAAGAACAAAAGAAAGAAAACAAAACATAACCTAACCATGCCAACATTCGGCTATGTTCCACGAACGTCTTCAGTTTTCCTAAATCTAAAGAAACAATGCGGGGTAATTGCGTAGCACACTCAAATAGCAATAGTTACCTTTCAGTTTGACAGTTAATTTCGTAGAACTACTATAGGAAGATCGCTGATGTTGCAGTCACACCAACAGTTACTGAAAACATCAAATTGCCGATGCAGCATTGACGTCAATCGATGGTGCAATCTAATTTTAATCATATTTTTTTGAAGTGAAACCTTTTTTAGGCGCTTTGAGCACTTTTTCGGATGGGTAAAAAAATTAAAACTCGCGTCAGGCGTCAGGCGTCAGGACACGTGACTTGTTCGAAAATTCGTAAGACGAAGGGAGAGTAGAATTTGTTGACAGCGCACTCTGTTTTATTTTTTTTTGGAATTGTTTTAATGGAGCTACAGCTTTCGTTCTTGTTGACAGCAAACCACATAAATATCTGACATTTTCGTTAGATGGCGTTACTTAGTTTTCACTTCCATCGGCAGTCTCCAAAGACTGCCCCGCATGTTTTTTTTTTAAGAATAGGCATTCCATATTTCTACTTCGACGTGGAATGAATATTCGTAGGATATTTAATTGCAACTAATTTTATTCATTAAAAGTTATAAAAATCATGGCGGGTTTCTTTCGGGCTCCGGCTGTCGTAAACGTTATTAGTTCAACAACTTTCATTGCGTTATTTACGATGTCGACAATTCGAATTTCAAAGGAGATGTTTCAAAATGTATGGAGCCTGGGCCAGGTCCTTGTACACTATACAAAAAAATAGGGAAATTCATTTAAAAACAGTTCTTAATTGTCCAATTACTTTAAAATGGCTTGGTTTGCTGGTAAACACAAGAAATTACACTTGAAATTGCAACACAACAAAAACCCGTCATGGCGGTAAGCTGTCATTTTGATTGACGTTTGTCACGTTTGACATGTTTATTTCTGTGGAGGTTGAATCTGACAGCTGAGAATCTGAGCTGAATGTGACAGCTGACAGTTCTGTTTCTATGATCTATGGTTTACTGTCAATGTTTTTAAGCATAGAGTAACTAAATCCGTGAGACGCCATGTTGAAAGTCGATAAAAATTGATAATAAATATCAATTTACTACCACAACAGTAAACATTTAATTGAATTATCTGTATTTTTCCTGAATTCTACGGATTTTTCTCTTTTTTTTTAGATACTGTACATAGACCTGGCCCATTTTGAAACATCTCCTTTATTAAGCAATGGATAAGAAATTTCATTAAAAATCGTGCGGATTGTGATTGAAAGTGTATTAAGCCTCGTGCAGACTGGCGTGACGTGACGGCGTGACGCGACACCAGTAACTGTTGTACTGTGAAGTTTTCTTAGAAATTGTTTTGTTAGAGTCGCATCGCGCCAGTCTACACGAAGTTTTACGCAATTGGGTACCAATAAACCAAGATTTAATTATCAAAATATATCCTGTACATGATTAAACTAGTCCTAGACTCCTAGCACATTTTCTAGTAAAATATTAAGAGCGTTTACGACGTACGGCATTTCATACAAACTTTCAAGGCCTTGTTTTTCGAAATGATTGAACCGATGTTAATGAAACTTCATGCGCATAAGCAGGATACAAAGGTCAAAAAGTTAGTTAAAAACATTTTCGAAAATAGTGTTACAGCCAAATTAGACCGATTTTAAAGGAGAAAACCAAACTCCATAGAAACTTGGGCCCAGCGTTACAGGGCTGGAATTTGGCCATAAATTAGAGCATTTAGGTAGGATTGACGACGCCAATTTTCACGTCTCCCAGCAATGGCCAAATTGGTAAAATCAGACAATGTTTACATTTTAGGTTATTTTTATTATTTGAGGTATTCAAATAAAAAATGATATTTTTGAGGCTTTGTTTGTTTCCTACGTTAATTGGGCAACCACATGCGCAGCCTATCACAATGCGGTTAAAACCTCCTAGTAGGTACCCACAGAAAAAGCGCTTAGCGGGTGATTTATCTGTATGATCTTACTGAAAACCTCAGCTGAAAACTATGTTTATTAGACAAGGCCCACTTAGAATACTACTGGCTTGCATTTGCTAATATTGTATGTATTGGGGATTTGATGCAATCACGGATTACAGTAATCTGAGATTGCAATAATATATTAAAGTAAAACACACCTATTTATGATGATTCGTTTTATTAATCACCTTCTTCATTAGGACTATCATTATATAATACAGTATCCAGAAATTGTGCAGGAGGCAATTGAGTACCTACCCTGGTGCCGTGCCAACTAAGCCCAACTAAAATACCATAATTATGCTCATGGCAAAAGAACGGTTGGTTGCTGTGCCCACACACAGCAACCAACCGTTCTTTTGCCAACAATACAGGTGCAATTATATTGGACTATAGCATCCCTCCCACTTAGAGAGCTGTCGAAGTGTCGACTAACATATAAACGAAATATATCCTATTAGTAATAGGATATATTAGGCTGGATTTTATTCTTCCTCTCAACATCCAGGTTGAGTCCGATGTTGACAGCCCTTGCAGCCACCGTTCACCTCTACACAGTTCTATTCATCGGTGTCTGTTCAGTCTGTTCTAGTCCATTTCCATCAAGAGATACAGCATTGGTATGATTTCAGCAAGCTTGGCAGATAGTCATTTTCATTTAAGTACCTGAAGCAAACAATCATGTGTCATTAGGTCTAGCACTAGCATTTAGCAATAAACATCTGATTGGCACATTTGGGTACAACATAAGCGGCCTTATTACATTCCCACTGCAGGGACACAGGCCTCCTCTCTGAGAGAGGGAAAAAATCTGTAATTTAACAATGCAGGTTCAGTCCAGATTGTAGATGTCACATGTCTAGATTGAATATGAATTTGTTGCATGCGCTGGTATCATTTTATAAAATACAACTATCAACAGACAATTGAACATAAGCGATAACACTATTTAGTTTGATATAATTTCATAGTAAGTACGAAAATGTTGCGATATAGATAAATCGGATACTAACCGTTTGATGCGCGACCCATTCCTGTACAATTGAAAGAATCATTTCATCTTTCAGTCTTCGCCTTCCCATTGTAATGCAGCGCGGTCCGTTGCTATTCCGCAATTAATGCACAGGCTCTTGATGTCGTTGTATCCAGTCATCCAGTCAAAAGAGCATTATACAGATCCAGTTTTCCAGCAAAGGTCAGCAGGAGTGGCAGGATACGGTGCCCAATTTTCAAGCGAGGGCAGTCTATGGCAATCAATTTCGGAGACCAGTATTCGAGTAGAAGTCAGAAATAATAAATCCCAAGAAATACGGAAAATCATTAGCGTGGCGAATGACAACAATAACATGACATGACAGTACGAGTACAATCATGACAATTGACAGACGTTGATATTGACATTTGCCGTTTACTAGTGCAATCCGTGGTGCAATTGATTTTATCGAATATTTACTTCTTTGAATGATTTTTTAATGGTGGTTACAATAAAAATCAATTAGATTCCAGATTTTTTTATTTTACATTGATTTTAATACCTAAAAACAATTATATCAAAACAATGTAATACTATTTAAGGCAGTGTATAGAGTGCCACCAGTGGCACTCTATATATCCCTATCGGATAAAGTGCCACTACAGGCACCCTAGTAACACCGCCTCGGCCCGGCCAAAGTGCCGCAAGCATTGGATTGTCATTGTCACTGTCACTAAGTCACGTCCCTTGGTATTTTGTTTGATTGTCGAGGTTAGATCGCTGTAAAACACCACATTCCCAAAACATTACATTCTCTTGTGCCTAAACGGACCCTGGCACTTCGCCGGCCGCTACCGCGGCACCGCTCGCTACGCTCGCTCGGCTCGTGCGTTGTGTGGTCACAGTTCTAACCTAACCTAACCTAAATAACAAGTGACAGTGACAATGCAACGCTTATGGCACCTTAGCCGGGCCGAGGCAGTGACACTAGAGTGCCACAAGAAACTCGCGGCACTCTATACACTTCGATTATTTAATTATTTTGTAACAGTATCGATTTCTACGAACTCGATAATATTCTTAGGGTACGCTCTATTGATATAATGCCAGCGTTTGTGAAGTTAATGACGTTTAATGAAATAAGTGTTGTAACGGTTTACAAAGGTGATTTAAAACAATAAAATATAAATCTACTTATTTTCTACACTTGGCCATTGCTAATGAGGCTAAAATTAAAATGGGTTAATTAAGAAAAATAGAAGATTTTTTTGGTACATATCTCATTCGTGTAACAGTTGGGCCCAAAAACGGCTTTCTCCTTTCCATAGAAACAGAAATTTCCAGTTATCTGTTTTTAAATAAGATATTTCGAAAATGTTCTTAACTGACTTTTTAGACCTTTGTATCCTGCTTATGCATATGAAGTTTCTTTGTAGTATTCTTTATTAGGTACGAATAACAATAAAAAGCTGGTAATTAATTAACCCATCTTAAACGCAGGTGGCGTTTAAGGCTCCTTTACTCAACTTATAATGTTCTGTCTCTACAATACACGTTTATTTGAAAGAGATGTCTCATAACTGGAATTATTAGGGACTAAGATTGCGCTGCGCTGGACTTGTCTGTCTAGACAAAATCAAACTGGTTGCTAACATAATTGTATAATTTATAACTTCGATTTTACATTCTGTGATTACTTGAACTGACACACTGACTTATTAGTATTACTTGTGTTATTATATATATATATATTACATATATTGTTATGTTAGGAATATCGTATAATTTAATTACAATGTTTGTAAATAAGTATGTATTATGTGAGCACCATGTATCTGTCACATAATTAATTTATCTGTCATTGCTTCGACCGCTGGACATTTTGCGAATTGGACATTTTGCGCCTAAACGCATTTTTCATTCTTTTTTTTTTACCTGTCGTGGTAAAGTAATCTTATTCCAGGTGCATCGTCTCCACAATAATTTTATAATTAATGTATACAAAATAATATGAAAACATTAACATTCTGTGATTACTTGAACTGACACACTGACTTATTAGTATTACTTGTGTTATTATATATATATATTACATATATTGTTATGTTAGGAATATCGTATAATTTAATTACAATGTTTGTAAATAAGTATGTATTATGTGAGCACCATGTATCTGTCACATAATTAATTTATCTGTCATTGCTTCGACCGCTGGACATTTTGCGAATTGGACATTTTGCGCCTAAACGCATTTTTCATTCTTTTTTTTTTACCTGTCGTGGTAAAGTAATCTTATTCCAGGTGCATCGTCTCCACAATAATTTTATAATTAATGTATACAAAATAATATGAAAACATTAAAAAAGTAACGGTGAAGTTTCTCATACGAAAACTACCTTTTAGAAGGGGCGACTAGAATCAATTCTATTTTTTGTATATTTTGACGTTCAAAAGTGCCTTGTATGTGTCTTATCGAAATAAATTATTTGACTTTGTGAGCTTTGAAGCACATGAAATCATAGAATTTTAATCTTAATTAATTAAAATTAGTCCACTTGTGCTTTCATTACTAGTACTAACAACACAGGGCCAAGTAGCTACATACATAATATTTAAGGTGTAGGTACCCGAAATCTCTAAGGGGTCATTGTACTCATCATTATGAACAACTTTTACTATGGAACCAAATCTAAAATCGCCAAAAAGATATCAGTTGTTCCGTACATTTATGTTCTCATTACTCGTCAAAATGTAGGGAGCAGCAGATTTTTATTTCGCGTTTTCAGGTTTGGTCCCATAGTAAAAGTTGTTCATAATGATGAGTACAATGACCCCTTTAGGGATTTCGTGTATGAATAGATACACCTTATATATTACTTATGGTTACATAACACAATAGTTACAAAATACCTCTTATGCTATATAACTTTACTAAGTAAAGCTTGGAAGTTATCCTTGTTTATATTTGGCTTCGGCTCGGGTTTGCTGACATCGGCTTATAAACCAAGTATTTCTTCCTTTGTAAATAAATTGTTAATAATGATTTCACATAATTGTGTACCTTAATATCTAGCCTTAATTAGAAACTGGCCTTCAAATTATAAAAAAATGTAAAAGTAAAAATCGTTTATTTTCAGCACCTAATTTACAATATTGAGGTGCCGTTGGTCCCAAACTAGGCACAGCCTGTATCTTGGGCACCATTATTTATAAAATAAAATATTATAAGCCATTAAGAACAAAATAATTAGAACTTGCCAGTGGCGAAAGATCTTTTTATAGATACTGATTAATTAAGATATTTTAAGCTGTTGAAAGAAATCACTTCTACGAAATCATTACCACTAAACTAAAATTCATATTTTATAGTTTCATTTTACGATCGATCATTTTAAAATTATCTAATTTTATGTTCACAGGATAGAGAGGTGTTCCAAACGACTGCCACCTACTCTATACATCATAGCGGTATCTAGCCCCTGCACAGGAAACCTTTTTGATTTGAGGTTACGACTATAAATACTATCAGCAGGAAATTCTCTTTATGCTTTCTCCATTCCCAGGTCACGAATAAAATGAAATCAACGCGGCACGAATGGCCAACAGATTCTACTGTAAAGTTACGTTAGCTTCCAATAGAAATCATAAACTTTGTATTAAGGAAATGTAAGATACAAATATAAGAGAGATATCTACCGATTAAATATAACCTTTTATGGGGATGGAATAAATCAAGATTTTATTTTTGAACTTGAACTTAACCAAATAGGTTATAGAATCCCATTACATAAAAAAAATAACGGGTTGCACTCCGGGAGTCCCGGCAGAAGTGAAAACTTGAACATTAACATTGTGCATTTTTTAATATTTTGGAATGGTTAGGGAATAATTTCGCACGAATTGCTTTATTTATTAGTATAAAAGTACTATAATTTATGTGGTTAAATACAATATTTATTCATCATCATCATCATCAGCCTATTAATGGTCCCACTGCTGGGACACAGGCCTCCTCTCTGTGAGAGGGAGTGGGCCGTAATCCACCACGCGGGCCCAGTGCGGGTTGGTGGATGTCACATGTTTTCGAATTTTTGGTTCTAAGACATGCCGGTTTCCTCACGATGTTTGTTGCTCTCAAAACGGTGAAGGAAAACAATATTCATTAGTTGTATATATTTATTTATTTTCAAAATATAGTCTAGCAAAAATAAAAAAAATATTTTAACATTTTTCATGAAGTATGTTTTGACTGCTTAATGTCAAAGACTATTTATTTTGATATTTACTTTATCGGTTGCTAGGCAACGGATCTTACGGTCACGTCCTGACGCGAGTTTAACATTTTTTACCCATCCCAAAAAACTGCACAATGCCGCTAAAGAAGTTTACACTTCAAAAACTGTCCACTAATCAGGTGCATAATATTCCGCATTTAAGCGCAACACTTCACGTAGAACGATACAAAAGGAGACATTAAAAAAGCGAGCACTTAAAAGGCACTTATAAAAGGTCTAAAGCCTCGACGTGGCTTTCGTACAAGCTGTGAACGCAGTTTCATTGAGCCGTTCGCAGTTCGAGTACCATTTACGACCTACCTTTCGACATAACAATCTTTCACAATCTGTTGACAGAAACCTCGAGGGTCTCTGAGGAGTTATGAAAAAGTAATAAATACCTAACGAAATACGAATGCAAGAAAGAATCTTGTTCGTAGCTTCTCGAGGTGGAAGTTGAAAATTTGGAAGTGGAATCTTAAGTCGAAAGCCCTCGTTCTCAACTTTTTATTGACGTAACACTCCATAATGTGAGTCGTGGATCGCGTACTCAAACATACATGCTCTTTCAGCGCTTCAAGTATGTTTCTCAACTTAGTTAAGTTTTTTTTGCTAATCCTAAACGAGAAAAGAGAGCTTCTGTGAACCTACACAAAATGGTATTCTCTGAAAAGATTCTGTGAAAAATAGAACTATGAAGTGAACAGTTTATTAGCCTTTGTTTATTTAAGTTAACCCTTTTAGCGTTGTCTGTTATTTACCCAAGTACCTACTAAGCATTAAGGTGGAATTACGGGAAAAAGGAACCATTTTGAATGAAAGGAGATTGGGTCTTAAAAATAGCCTTCATTTTTAATTAAAAATATGAAACCTAGAGTGCTAGTCTAGTCCCAGATTCTATTTTGTTCAGTACCTCGTATTTGTTGACAGGCCTACAATGTTCTTTCGTTCCTGTTAACACTGTAATTTGAAAACATTGTAAAAGTCATTCATTTTTAAAAGAGTTACTCTGGAGTTTCTTGCCGACTCTTCTCCATAGGAAACGACCAATTAGAGCCGTATAATTAGCTTCTGACGTTTCATAAGTGCCCATGTAAGTTATGTGAAATAAAATAATTTGAAATGAGTTCAAAGTAAAGAGCATAATATAAAGATATTGTAACACAGTCATATAATTAGTTATTACCAAATTTTCCAACTACTACGCTATGATATTTATTAAACTTTACATGAGCATATTTTTAAGATAACTTCCATCTATTTTTGTACTTTAAGACTCTTATTTAAATTCTTTGCATAACATTACACTACCATCTAAATATCTCATTACCCCCATTAAACAAGCTTCAGGCAGATATATTGCTTGAAAATCTCATCTAATTGAATTCTTTTGGAACACCAAGACGTTCACGTTGGTGTAATTTTCACGGAACCTTTATTGCCTGAGATTGGGGTCGCATTTATTTCTGTCTTACTACAGTTATAGCTCCGGGTCTCATTCGAGGGGTTTAAAACTTACGAGATACAGTTGTGAAACCGTTGAACTGAACCATTTAGGTACTTACTTGGTTAACTGCCAACAGTTTGGTGTCTTCACTGCTTCAGAACTGAGTCTTGAAGCGATGGTCAATCGCTTCTCAATCCAATTACTCTGTAGCAAATATTATGTGTCCTAGTCCTAGACCAGTTTCTCCGAGAAACTAGTCAAGCAAAATGGAATATCTAAGACGAATTCGATCGCTTGTGGCTAGTTACATAGCAGGCAGATGTAGTTTAATAGCTAAATTAGGTCCTTACATATGAAATTGGCGTTTTATATGGAAAAAGCAAAGCGAATTATATATAAGTATATACTATTGTTATCTATGCACTTTCACCATTGAATAGGTAGTTCATTGATTCCTTTGCTGAAAAAACTGTGGTAGCGTGAATCAATAAAATCCTTGAAGGCGTTTTTCCATCATCATTTTTTTTTCCTTGCAAGAAATTGTCATAATTCCGGAAAAGTTGTAATCTGGTGTAGCAAGGTCCGGGGATTATGGTGGGTGTCGCAGATCGCAGATCCTCATTTTTAGCACTCGACGCGTGTTTGTAGGTTTGCTTCAATCCGAGAAACTAGTCAAGCAAACAATTCATACCCATTTTTCGAGTTTTTACACTTTTCTTCTTCTTTATTTGTTTCAAGTGAATTAAAATTGTTTTATCACTCACGCCTGCCGCTAACTCCGACGTGGTTTGCGATGGATCAGCTTCCACGGTCATTTTTAATTCTTCATTTCAACTACGGTCTCCGGCCGTCCACAGGGTTTGTAGGTCAAAATTTCACAGTGGAACTCATATTCGTAAATAACGCAATATTTTAAGTTGTCCACTGTGAACAGAACGAGTTCAAAGAAAATTCTTATGGCGCGAAAACAAATGAATTACTAAACTTGAAACACAAATACACAAGCCTTAATTTGAAATAAATTAGAACTGGAAATTTCTAACCAAACGCCAGATATTTGAGATCAGTTCAACAAAACGCCAATTCCTTAAATCAAAACCTAATATTTTCTAGTACAAGACCTATAAAGGTTGGCGTATGATCGTCACTATCCGTTGCCATAATTCATGTAAATTAAATATATTCTATTCTATTCCAAATCCTTTTTAAATTACGGCGCTCAAAGTGAGTTCCAAAAATAGTTAAAATTCGCGCTACAGCCGCCGTAAAAAAGTCGACTCGAATTAAAGTAGTACTTACGTTGGTTTACGCTCTTCTGCCCAAACCCGATTAGGTGTCCATTAGAAAATGTAAGTGTCTGATTGAACCTCAAATTGCGTTTGGTTAAAAGGTTAATACCCGATTAAGAACTTTTCTACAGATCCTGTGAGATTACTCAACTTGTTTACGTATAATTATATCCGTGAAGCATTCCGGCCGTAGCTTTCAGCACTTGAATAATCCGATATCTAAGAAACATAACGTCACGCCTGGCTTCCCCGAAGGGTTTGGCAGAGGTGTACCGCTGTAAGTACACCCATATTTCGCCAATTATGTTTAAGTACCATGTTATTTCCATCAACCGGGCACAAATCCAGACTGAGATAGGTTATTACTGAGAAATTCTAAATGGAAAAACTCAATAATACTTTGCCCGACCTGGGAATCAAACCCAGTACCGATGTTGATGGCTAGAAGAATATAAAATTATAAATACTGAAAAGAACATTACTCAACGTTACCTACTTTACATACATAAACTCACGCCTTCTTCCCATAGGGGTAGGCAAACCCACCATTACCTGAGCGTTTACATAACATTGTACATAAAAAAAATCAGCCTATTAATGTTCCCACTGCTGGGACACAGGCCTCTCTGTGAGAGGGAGTGGGCTGTATTCTACCACGCGGGCCCAGTGTGGGTTGGTAGATCTCACATGTCTTCGAATTTTTGAATCTAAGACATGCCGGTTTCCTCACGATGTTTTCCTTCACCGTTTTGAGAGCAGTGGTGATGAAATTATTTACACAAAGTAAAGCGCCTGCTTGGGTTCGAACCCACGACTCGTAAGTTGGGACCGTTACCACTGGGCCACCACTGCTCTAGTCGTGGCCGGGGCCTGAGCGTTTACGTTACGTTAATCCGTGAATAAATATGGCAATATAGCTCAGCAATAGGTACTTAGTCGGTTTCCGTTTGGCTAACTTACTTAAGGTTTGTGAAACTACTAAGCTGTCAAGAGACATAAACCAGGAACTTTAAGATTTGCTGCACTAATATTTACTGATACGAATTGATCCTAGTTGCATTTACTTTGCAGTAGTTCTATATCTAAACCTAAGTACCAAAACGATGTATGGAATTCGTAAGTAAATTACGAGAGTAGACCAGCTAGATTAAATTGCGGAATACTACAGGAATCTCTTTTAGGGCCTCTGCTTTTCCTTGTGTATATAAATAATATAAAAAACATTAACGTTACTATGGCCACACCACTCTGTAGGCTGACGACACCTGTCTCTTTTATTTTGGAAGTGATGTTGAAGAGGTGGTCAGAGAATCGCAAAATGTTCTATCTTCACAATAGATATCCGTGGTCATGATCGTTGTAGCTCAAAATATACAGTATTTTTTTTCTTGTGCAATAAGTTTGATTAAATAATAAATATAGGTACAAGCAAAGTCACGCCTGAGTCAATTAAGTATAATAAATATACAAGTGAAAAATATTTAGGCCTAACCAAGGATCCAAGACTGACGGTCAAACCACATAGGAAAATACGAACTAAAATTTAATCCCTTACCGGGCACTACGTAGACTTTCTGGTTGTATTCCACACAAAATTAGAAACATGATAATGCACTCGTGAAACCACACCAGAATATTTGGTAGAAGTATGGGGCTGTGCTGGTAAAACAGTGTACATAAACCGGATACAATTAATACAAAACAAATTAATTAAAACTCTATACAATTGCCACTACCGAACATCAACTAAACAAACATACAACGTGTTACAAAAACCTTGTCCGCTCCGTGTGGGTGTTGTTAATAAGTTTTTTAATTACTATATACTATTTCCAACCATTTATTTAACTTTTGACATATACACGTTTATGAAGTTCCGTAATTATTACATTAAGAACCAAAGTGAAAAATGCAATGCTTTATGGGCACTTTTTTTTTTTCATCGAATTATGAATTCGATAATAATATTATTTCAATTATTATTTAAATTCGATAAAATTCATCATGAATTTTGAAATTGAGTCAGAAATGCAATTTGGACATCATTACTTTAGCTGTCAAAAGTTAAATAAATGGTTGGAAAGATTATAATTGCGTATAATAATATGTACAATTTTCAGATGAGACAAGGTTTTTGTAATACATTGTATATGACACTAAAAATACAACAACTATACCATAGAAATACAAAACGTGTACCTACTCTAGTTAGGAAAATTATGACAATGACAAAGGAAACCCACTCGTCAAACTCGTCGTCTCGGATACTACCATTGACATATTATTACGATCAATGGATACTACACTAGAAATAGCAATTAACTCGAACTCAGACCACTCAGAACCAATTACGGGGAGAAAAATATTTTATACGAAGGAGTCAGCGGTACTGTACAATGAATCGCCAGATAAGATGGTAAATGCATAAATGCAAAAAAGGTAAACATTTAAAAAATAAAAATGTATGTAACACAGGTAGTTTTAACGAAAAATAACCTGCCTATTATAATCAAACCTATTATTGTATTCCTATTGTGTACTGTATTGACTTTAAAATCTGTAGAAACCTAGTTCTAAATATTCTGGTTTTCTTTTATCGACTCATGGAGACATTATGTTACCTAGCTTGATTTATTTGTATATCTCTTGTGATCTTTCAATCTGCCTGCCTTTTCCTAACTATCTTGGGATCGGCTTCCAATCTAACCGGATGGCGTAATTACAAATGCGGATGCAACACAGACAGGAGCTGCTCTGTAACGCAGCCGCATCCGAATGAATAAAGTATTACAAACACGATTACACCACAGACATTTGAAAACTGTCTGCAATGTGATCGGTTTCGAAAGACATTGTCTTAACAAAAGCAACTGCAGTACAGCTTATATGTAGGTTAGTGTCCTCGATCTTTCTACACTGCAGATCGCTAGGTAACTAGTGTCTGTACTATGATCGTGTTCGGAATGGTAACGTAACGTCGCATGAATGCGGCGGCTTTACAGACCGATCGCGGGAGACACTAACAATTATTTATGATTGTTGAAGTTAGTTTTCCCTTGACCTAGCGACGAGTCAGTGCGTGCGTAAGTGAATTATCGTTTAAATATTGTTTAACTATTGAAATATTATTAATAAAGACAAGTTAATGACTTTTTTAAATAAATACTGTGTGGAGTACACATTATTAGATTTCGAATAGACAAGAAGAGTTTTAAAGTCTTTTAAAGGAAGAAATCACAATATTCGTGAAAATATCAAACTGCCATATTTTTAAAACGTATTACTAAAACTACCAGTACTAAGATATAAGTTTTTGGGTGGAGCTAATTCCCCCACAGACAATTTTTAAACTTAGTTCCTTCATGAAAAATAAAACGTAATTTGAATGCATTCGTCTTTTTTTATTACATTCTTCTGATAAATATTTATGATCATACTATAAAGATTACTGTATTAAAGCAGCATTCGGACGAAATAATAATACTTCAAGTGATTCGTAACATAATGCAACTATGGATGTTACAAACACACAACAAATGCGTTGCGCTGTGTTGCACCTGGGTTCGGACGGACTATTACTGGTTTAAGCCATTCACAAGATAGTGCAGCACAGACAATGGGCGTCTGTGTTGCATCCGCATTTGTATTGCTTTATACAAACAAATGCGGCTGCACTACAGACCGCTCTGTGTTGCAGCTGGGTTCGGACGGACTATAACTGCTTTAAGACATACGCGACATAATGCAGCATAGACTATGGGTGTCTGTGTTGCATCCGTTTTTATATTTACGCAACCGGATGCAGCTAAATACCAGTATTTTACATGGAGCGACTGCCTCTCTGACCTCTACAACCAGGAACTGGGTACCCTTTGGTAAGACTATAGTTGCCAGACTTTCGGGCTTCTTAATGACAGCCAGGACCAACGTCTTAACGTGCTTTCCGAGGCACAGAGACGTCCCGGCATGTAAATGGTCATCCATCCACGAACTAACCCAGCTGTTTCTGTTCTTTATGAGAATAAATTCTTAATTTTCAATTATTTTGTAGCTTGAATGTACGACAAATTACCACAAACAAGATTAGACTGGACAAAATCTAGAAAAGTTTAGAAGTGTAAAAATGCCATTTAAAATAATAACTTTAAATGGCATTTTTCCCTAAATCTAAAAGCTTCCCTGAAATAGAATAGGTACACTTTCTTATAAAAAGATCTGTAAAATGTTTTCTGAATGAGATCGCTGATTGCGATGAAACCGCCCATTGTACCCCCGAGAGAGTTCTTTAATTGATTGTGTTCCCTTGAAACTGGTATAATAATGAATTATTTAGTTCGGGACTGATTTTTTTTTTGTCTAAATCCATGTGCCGCAATTAATAGTTATGGGGGTATTGTTATTCTAATGGGTCAATAATATCATAGACTCATTAAATACTTACATGTCATTTATTTGGGTATTCGACCTTTTATACCTAATAAAAACAACACTAAAGAAAATGCCTCAATGAATAACCCACTCACGAACACTGCTTTATCCTGTTTCCCAGAAAATATCAAAATGTTTACGCTGTGGTGTGTCTACAGTAGAATCTGTATTTTTTGTCCGGAACATCAAAGCTTAGTAAAATTCAGAATGATGAATGAGTCGAAACGACATCCCTCCGGCAAAAGACAGCCTCAAAAGACAAGGATAAAAAGCATGACCTGAATAAACTTAAAATCTACAAAAAAAACAGTATCTCAATACAGTCTTTCTGCGTAGCTATTTATATATAATTCTTCGTTATTATAAAATATTTTAAATAGAGATAATTTTATGAAGAATGTAGAAGGCAAATAGCACAAATTCCAATTATAATGAGGGTTCGTGATAGGCGTACGGTTTCAATCTCATTATATCTGGCTGAAGTTTAGATACCGAAATCTCGTTGTAGCTAATATGGATAAGTGCGAGAAAACCATTTTGGAATTCTCTCCGTTTCTTCTTTTTATACCTAAACCATTCCAGGCTGCCAAACCCTATTTTACAAAATATTTAGACATGCCTATATAATAGTCTCATAATGTTTTAAAACATGATAGCTACTTAAACTTCTTACAAAAGCACTTTAGCGTGTAGCCTCGAGACGTTACCAGAATTTTAAAATAATTACTAAAAGCCAATGCAGTAGCCAATAATATTATTAACATAAGAAAAGCACCAACAATTCGTAAAATATTCAGTAGCTAAGGAACCCTCCGTCTGGTAGCGGCGGGCAAACCAAAAGGGATTAGACAAAATTTATAGAAACGGAGCTACAGCCCTCCGACCATTACAAATTGAAGATTTGAAGACAGGATTTTCAACAACAAGGTGGAAGTGTTACCCACACCCACAAAAGTGTTACAATTTTAACTCGCTGTAAACCAAAAGAAGCAATTTTGTTTTTTAAAGTGAAAACTTCTTTAGCGGCGTTGTGCACTTTTTTTGGGATGGTTAAAAAATGTCAGGGCCCTCGCCCACGGCGACTTTTTGTAGCGATGATGTCGCGCGTCTACATCGATACAGTCGCGATAATTGTGTATGAAGAATCCTGCGTGATAGTAGCGATGCAGAAGCGCGTTTACAAAACGCGCGACAACATCGTTATAAAAAGTCGCCGTGGGCGAGAGTCCTTAAACTCGCGTCAGGACACGTGACCTGATCGAAAATTCATAAGACGGAGGGAGAATAGAAATGTTGTTGACAGCGCACTCTGTTTTATTTTTTGGAATTTTTTGATGGAGTTACAGCTTTCGTTCTTGTACTGACAGCAAGCCACATAAATGCCTGACATTTTCGCTAGATGGCGTTACGTTGTATAAAAAAGTTACTTAGTTTTCACTTCTATCGGCAGTCTCCAAAGACTGCCCGATGTTTTTTTTTTTTGTTATGAGTATAGCACCTAAGGTACGTTATACTACAAAAAACACTTAAATACAAAACGGATGTTCATAATCTGTGGGGGATTTTGTCGTGAACTTTATATTCAGGATCACGACATCAGAGCTGATCACGTTTACTTTCCAGCAGAAGAAAACAAAGGGTACGTGCGACGGCAAAGGAAACTAAACCATTTTGAAATAATTTCATGATCCTGATCTGATGACTCATCAAGGTATGAATGAAAGAACTTGATAATTTTATTATCAATGATGACTGTACAAAAGTCTTGGAAACATATTCAATTAGTTTAGGTTTTGAAATTTTTGGATGTGCACACAGCGGGCGTGGCGTGACGGGGCGCGGCGTGGCGGGGCGGCGCGCGGCGACGGGGCGCTGGCGTGACGGCAGCGGTCACACTGCGGGCGCGATCACGTCCCGTCCCGCCGCGAATTGAGAGAGAAAGAATATAAATAAAATAAACAGTTATAAGTTCAAAGTAACCAGTTAGTTAAAGTAACTTATAAGTTATTACTTTACAGTTATAAGTTAAAGTGTACAATCTCTCAATTCTGAATGTAACCGTCACGCCCCGCCCCGCCGCTTCTGACTTGTATTCACGCCCGGCGCGGCGGCGGCGTGGCGTGACGGTTACCGTCGCGCCGAGCGGGACGGGTCTGTGTGGAGTCGTCCGTAATATCTAGTACATTACAACTGCTCAGCGTCACGTCGCCGTCCCGTCCCGCCACGCCACGCCCGCTGTGTGCTTTAATGCTTTTTGCAATTCCCATCACTTTGAGCTTAAGCTGCAGAAAAATTTAACATTAAAATTGCTGCAGATTGAATGTTTTCAGTTTAATTACGGATGCAAATGGAACCTCGACTCTACTTTCAATATTTATTAAATACTAGCGATCCGCCCCTGCTTTGCACGGGTGCAATGGCGACATGTCAAAACATTGAGACTTGTGATTTATCTAAGTTAAATATTAAATAAAATTATACACATCAATCTTCCGGAATAAATTCTCTAAATGATGGTGAAAACCGCACCAAAATCCATAGTTTATTTTAGAAGAACTAAGCGGTCACACAGACAGACACAAAAATCGACTTTATTTATAGGTACCTATGTGGAGATGTGGATTTAAATTTTGCGGCGTCAGATGTCTGTAGAAAGCAGAAATCACAAATATTTATGAGCAAGCAAATAGCTGTGCAGTAAAACTGATTTATGTCAAATTGTGGTTCGTATTTCTCCTAGTGGAAATATTTGATAAATAAATAAGTTTTTAGAGGTTCAGCTAAAAACTTATTGACTTTCTAATGACGGACAATTATGACTTCTACTAAATGTACCAGTAAAAACTATTTGCGCTTTTAATGTTTCACACTTTTTTAAATAATTGAGCCTCTGTTAAACTTTGGACTTTTCTTAAAAAATTTCGTAATAACGCTCACCAAACTGAGACCATCCACGTGCGAACCGAATTTGTTGCATTAACTAAACTAGGGGACACCGACAAAATACCTTAGGTTAGGTTAGAATAGTGACCAAACACGCGCGAGCCGAGCGACCGAAGCGAGCGGTGCCGCGGCAGCAGACGGCGACCGCTGCATTCGCTTTTTCCTTTTTTTTTGGCGCATTTTTTTCTTTTTTACATCTAAGTCGGTCGCAGTTACTTGGCTATTTAATATTTTTAGGACCCCAAAATATAGTCACTATATTAGAGTGCTAAAAAATATTTTAGGATTGCAGAATGGTAATTATTTGAGGTGCGATTAAATAGATGCCTTCTCTTATCTTGGGGCTTACCATGCACTCTTATAGCAGGTCAATTTTCGACGGAAAGTGAACTGTCGGGCTATTTTGTACCATGCACACGTCAAATAACAGGCGAGCCAGCGATCACGTGACTAAAGCCGCTCAGTGGTCACGTGACAACATTTCACTGGTCTAACCTGCGATAGGCTCTACCATCAAGTCATTTTTGACATGCAAAACCTTGAAAACTGAGCTGCCCTGCTGTCATATTAAGCAGGCGTGTAAAACTTACTTTTATTGAACTGTTTTCTTTAATTTAAAATAAAAAACGTAAGTATATGTTAATTTGTGAATATAATACTATTGTGGCGTTATTTAAAATTATAGACCACAAAAAAACACGTCTCTTTGTCGTCTACTTATGTTGTAGAAATGGTACGAGTGAGTAGATGTGAAAGAAATAGAAATAAAGAACACAATACACATAAATAAAAACCAATTTAATGTTTAATAGGGTACCTGCAGTAAATAAGGGCCAGCGGCTATTAAGGACCATCAGAGAAATAACACACATTCAATAGTTTTATAGGTTAGATCTCTCGCATACATAAAAAGGACCAATAGTATTGCAATTACACGCGCGCGCGTCGACGTAAGCGCCGCTATTTTGTCACTTTTGTCCCCAGTAACTCACTGGGGAAGGTCGACGACGCAGTAAAAAAGAAAATTGCCGGTGCAAGAACATTAATTAGAAAGAAAATAGTGTATTTTACAAGAAGTCATCACCTATTTACTGTAAAGTGGATATTGGAGCTGTCGAATCAAGATAGTTTATTTTATTTTGTTGATATTTTCCAACTTTCAAATTAAGTTTTGTAAAAAGTGACGCCATTGCTAATAAGGGCCACCTGGAAGGCAGTGAATAAGGGCCAGCCCTTATTCACTTCCTTCCTTCCTAACCTAACCTAACCGAGGTTAAAATTAAGGATCTAATTTGATAAACTAAGTTAATAATTAATAATTATATTATTGCGAATCCACCGACCATTGATAATGTTGATCTCATAATTCTATTTAGATTTTTCGTGCTTGTTACTATTTCATTATTATAATAAAGGTCAAGGCAAAAAATAAGCATTTGTTTTTAAATTTTTGTTAAACCTATATTTTTGGTTAATAGGTTTTTATCTAAAAAAATTATAAATTTGATGATTTTACATAAATAACATCTTTTTGTTACAAAATAATTATTCCTTGAGTTTTATAAGGACCGATTTATGTTTTTTTATATGATTAATGGTAAACTGTTAAATATTTTGTCTGAAAATATTAATTATGTTGAGTTATAGAGGAAAACAATTTATTTTATGTTATATTAGATTAGTTTCTTTTAATTTATTCTCGGACCTTAATAGACTACCTGAGTTTATTAAGGTCCGTAGTAAAGGATTTTTTAAAGTTTATTTTTGTTCACAAAATGTTTAAAACCTAACCTTTAAGGCATTGTTTTGAGATCTCAAATAAATAATGTTCAATAATATTCCTGATTTCTATTTCAAATTCACTTATTTTTTTCAATATTTAAGTTTCAATTATGGTGGCTCTTATTTACCGCCGGTACCTTAGATGTTTTGGGTAAAAACAATATTCGTAGTCTTAGTAAAAAAACAAACTACAGCTGCCCAGCCTCTTGAATCATCGATAGCACTGTAGCGGTTACACCGTTACATACGAACTACGCAGTAAAGACATGACGTTACAAAAATCTTGCATGATAAATATATAAGATTATCCGAAAACAACTTTCGGGCAGTTGCCCGTCACACATACATAACACCCGTCTGGTCGGAGGAGCCTCCCATTTCTCATGAGAAGAGTGAACTTTACACCCTGTTCCTCATGCCTCCACCAACAATAGAATTCACATCATGTTCCAATGTTTCGTCACTTCCGTCCACAATCTGCGGGACATTTCTCGAGTTTGAGCCCTTTTTATGTACCCCATTGCAATCCTTGTGATTAAGTATTAAAAAAATCTAATATTTTTATATTTCCAATTTTTATATGTCATCAATAAATATTCTTGTCTTGTTGACAATTTATTTGACACGCTATAGTCGTTCGAAAATAGCAATAGCTTTGGTAAGTTTTCATTCAAGTAGGTTGGTGTTGTTGGTGGTACCTTTATTTTACATCTAAAAGGCCTCCACGTCATAATCGTGTTACATAAGATTTTTTGCTGCGAAACATAGTTTTATTTATATTTTAGTTTATATTTTATTTAATTTTATATAACCGTAAAACCGGTAACATTCCGAAAAAGTATTTCCGAACGTTTGTTTATAATATGACGTACCGGTCAACGGTAGCGTAGCAGGTCTGAAGTTGATACATTGCAGGTCAGACTGAAATGCTCATGGTACAAATAGAAAACCTGTCAGGTTAAAATGCCAAGTTAACCTGTCCTGTACTTGGCAAGTATTTAAAATGTTCATGGTACGGCCCCTGTTTAAACTATAATCTTGTCAACATGACCTAGCAACTTAGCCTAACAATAAGATGAAATCATAATGTGTCTGCGCCTGCCGATCTTGGTCACGAATTAATCAGTAGGTGCATAACACCTTCCCCTGAATATAGAACTACCTATTATCTGGGAAGTTTATTGTCTGGGGATAAGCAATAAGGTCAGCTTTAGTAATAGCAGACAAAATTAATCTCATTTGTGTAGATTAACTGAGTCTGAATGCAAATTAGAGCAGTGGTGGCCCAGTGGTAACGAGTTGTAGGTCGTGGGTTCGAATAGGGCATGCAATACCGGTTTACCGGTTTACCGTTTTACTGGTTTTTATATTTTTTTATATTTTTATGGACAAAATTTTCATGTAAATGGTTCACAGTTTTGACGTTGACGTTGACGTTTGTGACGTATGACAAGATTTATTTATTTTGTCTTTGTTTTTTGCTTGTGTTCAACGGTGTTGGGTGTTTTATTTGTTACAATCTACGAAGAAACGGTAAGTTTTATTTATTAATTTAAATAAAAAGCTTATTATCACAAAGATTTTTTGATACTAGTCATCGATTTATTGTGATAGACATGATTATTCATTTGAATGTACTTGTTTAAAAATGTCTGATCATTTTATGGCATAGTTAAGTGTTGATTGCTAATTACTATTTGATCTCAATAATATAAAGCTATAAATATGTAAGAAGATTATTAAAAATAGTTTGGAAAATCCAAAAGTGCACGCCTCATACATAACACTCATTCAAAAACAAAAAGAATTTCAAAACATAGTTTCTAACAAAAATGAACAATTTATAACTTTTCATGAAGTCGTAATGTCAAAGACTGACAAAGATATTTACTTGGCGGTTGCTAGGCAACATCAAGTCGAAGGTTGGAAATATTTAGATAAAGATATTATATTTTAGTTAGTATTTTATTAATTATAATTAAACTACTTTGAATAAAAGAGCCATTTTCAATAGGGTTCCTTCTACGGCTGAAACAAATGTATAAAAAAAAAATTTACTCAATTAATTGATTTTATCGCAAGCTACAATGTTTTCAGGGTCCATAAATTGACGGACAGGATTTTTTTTTCAACTATTTTGATGCTTTTTCCATTTCTGCTGCATTAAATCAATTGTTAAAAAGTACAGTATTAATCTCCATTTAATCTCTATACAATGGTATATAAATTAAGTAGGTTCTGTGTACTAGCAGGAGTGTAACAATAAAAACAGTTACAGAAATGGAGCAAAAAAAATTTTTCGATCGTAGAGCACACTCTAATGCTTCGCATTAAGAGTCGTGCAATATAAAAACGACTAATTATTATTTGATAATAACCATATTTTGAATCTGAAGCTTTATCTTAATTACTTATTATTTGATTGTTGATGGAACTTGAGAGTTTTATTATTAAAAAAAATTGTACTAATTATTTTCATTAAGAATAAAAATATTTTATATTATTGTTTGCTTGTCTTTTATGGCATGAATCGCAACTGTAAAATAAATAATTGCGTTTACATCCAAGTTTATTTATTTATTTTCTCATTTTAGGCTTCTGAAATAGTTTATTTACAAAAAAAAATATTGTCAAAGAAATTTAAAAAAAATACATCCATTACCGTTTTACCGGTTTACCGGTAAAAAAAATATTGTTACCGGTTATTTTACCGGTAAAAAATATCAACGGTTTTTGCAAGCCCTAGTTCGAACCCAAGCAGGCGCTTTACTTTGTGTAAATAATTTCATCACCACTACTCTCAAAACGGTGAAGGAAAACATCCTGAGGGAACCGGCATGTTCTAGAACTAAACATTCGAAGACATGTGACATCTATCAACCCGCACTGGGCCCGCGTGGTAGATTACAGCCCACTCCCTCTCACAGAGAGGTGGCCTGTGTCCCAGCAATGTGAACATTAATTAATTAATAGGCTGATTATGATGATGATATAATGAATGCAAATCAAAGTGCACGTGCAGAGAAAAGACAAACCTGTCTGGTTAATATCAGAGAAGGATTTATGCTGGAGTTTTATAGTTTGATCTTGAACCTTGAATAATTATTTACATCAATAGTTGATCGATAGCCCTTTATTATGAATATACTAAAACTATTTTCTACAGTAGTAATACCTTGTAAATCGACGATCTTAAAAACTGTATAGGGTATTACAAATAATGGCATAACTCTTAATTATTGAGCAATATATTTTATTAAGATTGGAATCGAAGTACCTACCTAAAATTTAAAGAACACTGACTCTCTCTTCTTTTACTCTAAGCTACTACCTATTATGAAATGCTATTATGAAGTGTTATTTTAGATAAAGTGTAAAGATAGCAGTGTGAACCTACTAATACCCTGGACAATTTTTTTTTACAATTAGCTCTATCTAGTTGGTGCTATATAAGTAGATAAGTAGTTATCATTAATGTATACTACGTATAGGTATAAAACTGCTATAAAATCCGTGATACGCACAGGAACTTCAACCAGATACACCATAAAGCTTTAATTCGCGGAATTAATTCAACTGAGAACGTTTTCAGCAACGAATCATTTTATTATGAAATTCGTACTTAATTTTTCTTTACCACAGACCTACGAATGAATTATCAAAATAGAAGTGTTTTGGCTATTCATACCGTCAGAGAACCGACACTAATGACGCTTTTCACTTCCACGCAAATGGAAGAAAAAATATTCGCAAAGTACTTTGAGACCTAAAAGCTGTAGAGAAGAAATGTGGTGAACTATGTCTTAACTCAGTTGATGTTTGTTACTGCGTACTCAAATTTTCTAGGAAAAATAGACAAGAATTAAAACACAAAACCGGAATAACGAATAAACTATACATTGGTCTTAAAACATTTAATTTGGGCTTTTTAAGGCTTTTTAACAAATCTGTTTTTACAATTTCCACTGTAAAACCCGATTTACACGGTGCGATTTCAGTTGAATCAAGAATAAAAGTTACACAATTTAAACAGCGGTGAGACGATTCGAGTCTTCTGTTACTTCAATTTTATTGTTCATACCGCGGCAGAATACACAGGCTATTTGGTGTGCCTCCATGTCGCACCGTTGCGCGCGCTAAGTCCCCCAGTACTTCGCACTCTGGCTGTTAATGATCTCTTGAATTCTTATCCAACAAGTGATCTGTTTGCGGATGAATGGACCAAGATTGTATTAGCATGTCAGAAGTACTGTGAAAGGGATTCATGAAAGATTTTTTTTATTTTTATTGGGTTATGTTTTTACCTGAACTTTATACTTTCATATTTTCTTTTTTCTGTGTTTCGTATACTATTAAATGAGCAATATTTAGGGGTTTACGGGGGCGGAAAATCGATCTAGCTAGGTCTCATACCTGGGAAAAATCGTTTTCTCTTGATAAAACATTGATACCTGGATCATATTTTTTTTTTCACTCGAGCAGAGCTCGGTCGTCCAGATCATAGTATCTGTCTCTCTATCTTTAATAATGATTGTACCTAATTAGTTTTTAACCGTGTAAATTAAAGTTAAATATTGGCAAGAAACTTTCATCAAGTAAATGCGGCGAAATTTTCGGTCTAGAGCTAAAATCTTTGCTAAATATAGCCCGCTTGCAAACAGGAAGCCAATACTTAGAGTCACAGCGATTGGCAATTGTCTGGTAGCCGCAGAGACGACCACAGAACCCGACCCGTAAGGCTGCCTGTCCACTGGAGCGGAGAGGAGAGGAGCGTAGATGTGTCAATATTAACCAATAGAAGCGCACCTCTGGAGCGGAGTTTAGATTCTATTGGTTAATATTGACACAACTCCGCTCCGCTCCTCTCCTCTCCGCTCCAGTGGACAGTCAGCCTAAAGCAGGGTACAAAGCAGGGTAGGTACTACTATTCATAGACAGCCTGTGTAATTGTTTGTGTATCCTGCTATCAATCTCGTTAGTGACAAGTTGTACCCACTTCATGTACTACACTTGAGTTGACGCCTGAAAAGTCGACAAGTTCTTATGTTCCTATCTTAGGTACTTCAAAGCTAACCATATTATTAAGCGAGTAAAGCTTGTCACACATAATTCTACGTAATAATTAGGTTTTACGTCGCTTTTACCTAAATGAATATATCCTAGCGGGTGATGCAAAGTGAAATAAAAATACGCCCGCTGTATAAAATATTATTGTATAATATTATTTCCAAGTAATTTTGTAACGTCAAGTCATTAATTTGCCAGTACCGATTAAAGTTCCCCCATCGTTACACCGACAAAGTTGGTACTATAAATTCTTCTCGTATTTCCCGGACGTCTACCATGGCAAATTGAAAAAGAAAGAATATTTTAGTGATGAATTTGTTTATTGATTCTAAACTAGCACCTTTAACTTGGGGGGCTGAAATGGTTGGGATTAAATAGATATGTTTGCTTTGTATTTTGTAAAACAAACAAAATCAGGTAATTATAACTACGAATATTTGCATTTTGAAGATCAAAGCCGTATCCTAACTCAAACGATTGTCGCACGAGTACGTGATTGTCGCGGTCGTTTATATGACTTATACGCACGATCAATCAATTTGCGTTTGTACGTCATAATTCATGAAAACGACGCATGATCGAAAGTGACACACACGTCGTTTTTAGTGCGTGACAGTCGCTTTCGGTAAGGGCACAGGGTGAAAGCTGCAATTATATAGTTTAATTCTACTTATTGTACCTATTGTAATGCACCTTTATAGTACAAGTGCGGGCAATGCGGTGTAGCGACCTGTAGCGATCGACGGCGTAGTCGCGTAGGCGTTTCGTAGCCGATGGGCGGCGTAGCAGTAAACAGTTGCATCCAGCTTTTAACCTCTACCTAATGTAACTATAGTAGATAAACAGTACAACTATTTTCTTAATGTCCCTCGGCAAACTTCATGTTTCGTTAATCGTCGGATTTCTATCAGTTGTCCGGTCTGCACCAAGTGCAAAGGGCAACTAATAGAAATCCAATAATTCATAGCTTGTAGCCTAAAGCACCTATCCCATGTCCAATAAACGAGATAAACGAGAACCAAGTAAAGCTAGCAACTAAAAACGAGTTGTCGAACAACGAGCAGCGATTGCGTGACGGCGATGAGCGATTACTCGCTCGTATGCGTGTGTACCAAGCGTCAGCCTCTCAGCGAGTGTTCTACCCGCCAAGCGAGTGTCGCTGACCGAGTACTCTCTTTGATAGCTCTTGTCGCTGCGAAAAACGAGTACTCGCCGGCAGTGTCAGTGAGCAACTATAAATATTTGTATTTTTTTACTTACATACAATCTTTTGTTCATTTCTTGAGCGAGAAAATCGTTGATAGCTCGAAGCTAGCGTTGAAAGATTATACAATAACAATCACTAAAAAACTTTAAGCTTCTAATGGCCTCCCGGTATTTTCAACGGTAAGATTGAACTTCGTATACCAAGATAATAAAATACGAAACTCTTACAATGCTCACATTTCACAAGTCATTATGGCTCGGAAACCGTACGTACCTACCAGTACCTACTAGTCAAGCGTGAACCCACATATTACATATTTGGCCGCATTTTTATTTCAGCCCTGTTCCACCCGAACGCTGTCGCAATTTGTAAAAAATCTATTGGCTAGTCGTCTATGTTTCCCCAAAGACCCCATTTATCTTTTTGTCTCTCTGCATTTTGTTCTCATTTAGTTCACACATACCTCTGCTATTAGCAACAAAATATTATAGAAATGTTTGTCGTGCTTTAGTTTGTCGAGCGAAAATTGTGTCGCGCTATCGTTCGTCGATCAAAAGTTTCGTCGTCCCATCGATGATCGTGAAAACAATCAGTCGCAATAACGTTCGTCGATCAAAAGTTTCGTCGTGCCATCGTTTGTCGTGAAAACAATCTGTCGCGCTAACGTTCGTCGAGCTGATGTTCTGTCGCACCGCTGATGTTCTGTCGCACCGCTGATGGTCGACCTATCGTACTGTCGCCCTAGCATTTGTCGCGCCTTTGTTTGTCGCAACTTTGATACGGAGTCACCACAACTACAGTACAACCACACTGCAACTCCAACATGTGACCGGGCGCTAATTTGTATAATTTGTTCGTCAAAATCAGCCATGTGTATCGCCACCACAGAACGCCACATTAAGGAGACGTCGCAGCCACAACACAACCACCAGCGAGACCGCGCACTAGCTGCCGGTCACATCGCAAGCACAACGATCGTCTGTCTGCAAACATTAGCCGCAACGTAACCACATCGCAACTTCTAGCGACAACGCAACCACAACTCAACTGCAAGAAGTTGCATCGACATTATTCATACGTAACCACTGCTTGCCCACGTTCTGACGCTGGTGTGGTAGCGATACGTGTGATCAGGCCCTGAACCGTAAAACATGGACGAATCCTAGGAGTGGCGTTTGAAAATAACGTAATTATACCGAGAAGGACATTACTCTGGTCAAACAAGCCAAGATAATAAACGCACATTATTATTTGTCGTATCCATAGCCGTTTGCATAATTTGGAGCATTCACTAGAACAGTTAGTTGATGTATTTGCACGAGTCTGCATTGCAAATCTTCATTATCCGTTCTCGGCGGTCTTATTTCTTCCTAAAACCGTTACGATGCTAAATTTGTTCGAATAACACTAAATATTCCGAGTGAAACTACCAGTAGACTATAACAGATTTTGACTGCGTGGAAAATCCTTAATATTTAGAAACTGGAACCTAATGTAGTCTGTCAAATCCGGGATACATTCTCGCAACCAAAATCCAATATTGGACGAATAAACATTCCTGCATGCAGCGCAGTGACGTGATTGAGTACCAAACATCAGTCATATTCAACTTTCACAGTAAAAATGATATCGTTGTTTTCGGAAACTTCGTTCTTCAAATACTTACATCAAGTCAATGCTCCCGGTCATTCGCGTAGGTAGGTGATCTTTGCTGTACAAAGATTCAGCATCTCTTTGTTACTCAGTAATGGTGTTAAAAGGTCTGACAGCTTAATGGATAAGGAGTATGCCTACGTCACGATTAGGGTAAATAAACAACAGCATATGTTAGAAAACAAAACTCTCCATCTTGCCCGTCACGCACGGCAGTATCGCATTTCATGAAATAGGTATACTTATGTACTTACAAAATAATGCTTCTAACTTGTCAGTTTTGATTGCGCCTATTTACTACACAGTATGTGCAAATAGACTTTTATTCTTTCCGGAAAATTCAGACAAAAGGCAAACTGGCATATTGTTTACTCAGACGCGTCAGATCTTTTTTTCTATTTTGTTATAGTTGTGAAAATATTTAACGTAATGACCTTAAAAGCTGGCAGCATAGCCACTTTGTATGGCAATGCTGATTCTTTGGCCTAAGAAATGGCCTGCCCTCTGGTCACGTGAAGAGTCGACCAGCCGCTTGGCGACGTCTTGAAAAACCAAGTGGGTTTTCGGACCCCATGGCCCTAATTTCAACGCCAAACGGCTCAAACATATAAGTCCCAATAAAATTGGAGTATTTGCGCCGTTTGAGGTTTTCCGCACCTGCAGCAGTAGCCCCAGCAGGTATTGACAGCGATACGGCGATATTATTTAGTTTTATCATGTAAATACCAAGATGAATGAGTGTAGGTAGGTACAGATAATTTTTTGAGAAGTACTAGATTCACGTAATGTCCTTTGATTTATCAAAGTTTTTTAAGCTTGGTGCAGACTAGCGCGACACGACACCTTTTATTGGTATAGGTATATAAAAATAACCGGTGTCGCGTCGCGCTATCGCGCGCGCTGGTCTGGTCTTTTTATCGGTTCCTCTTTGAAAGGCTTTGTAAGTTTCGTAAGTTTCTAAAGACTTGATTTCATTTGTCTCTTTTCTACGTGAACCTGTAAAATATATCAAAGTGAGCCTTACTTAATAGAAGCGAATTTTAGTACCGACCTACACTAAAGTAATTACCTAAAATCAAGCCTGCAAGGAATTGCTTATTCACTGTGCTACAGAACAGCTATTAACTTGCTGAACACAATGATAGTAGGGATTCCATTGTCCCCAAACCGCTGACGACATTGCTAAAAGCCCGATCGACATCGCTATGCACATTCCCAAATAGAACAGACTGTACACTGTCAAATAAACTTACATAGAAATACGATTTGCTTCTGAATTGGATCCCGAAAAAATAGGGACAGAAAAATATAAAAACAATCCTATGATATTGGTTTGCAAAATAGAAATGTACACCGTAGGTATTAAAATATCATTGATTTTCCCTTTTGCTCTTCTTTTTCCCTAAAAATGACGTAACCTAAACCAATTTCAAAATGGAGTTCGTTGCTGTCGTCTGAAGCAATTTACATCCATAACTCGATGTACTTATTGATGTTATATTAATTTTATGATTTTCAAGGTCAATTTATATCCTCTGCTTATCTCACCAACCGATATTGGTGAACGTTTCTGATCCGTTTAAATCATAAACATAACTCTTCAGCAGAGTCTCATACGAGATGCTTATTCCAATAATGCGACATAATTTAAGGGGGTGTTTTACCCGTCAATATGAACAACTTTTACTACGGGACCAAATAAGACTTCACAAAAAAAAAATCGACCTTCTTATACAAAATGGTCCAATCGAGTATATTATCGGGTATACCTTTAGGTCGATTTTTTTTTGCCAATTCAAGTTGGTCCTATAGTAAAAGTTGGTCATATTGATGGGTACACCCCCTTAAATTTTGTCGCATATTTTGAAAGTCAGCCTGTATACAATTAAGTACCTAGAAAGAAAACATTCGTTTGTTACGCTTTCACGCTAAAACGGATACACGGATTTGGATGAAATTTGGCACACAGATAAACCATGACCCTATCCTTTTTGGAAATAAGAATTGGTTTGCAATAGTAAAGTTCATCTTGAGAAGAAATATCTTATCTAATTACATAATCTATTTTACGATATATATATTTCACACAATTAAAACTATTTACACTACGTACTAAGAAATTAAGTACCTACTTTAAGATATAAATCATAAACATAATATGTAGGTACATATTTATATTTATTATAGTGCTACTGCACACAATAGCATGATAAGGAAGATTGTTTGCACAAATCACAAATAACGGTAGTGGTCTCACATGGCTCTAACAATGCATAAATTATTCGGAAAATATAATCTACCTACAAACAATAGCAAATCTATTTTCTTTCTACGTTTTGATTTCTACCCAATAAATTTTGTATTATCTATCTCTATCCATTTCTTTTTACGGGTTCTCTTAAAATAGAATCAATACAATAGAATTACGGGTAATCTTACGATATATTTAAATAGAATAAGTGAAGTCAGCTGAAACTCCAGTTTTAAGTACATAAATAATTTTACTATCAAATGCTATATCAAATGTTCTAATTCAGTAGCTCTTGTATAAATCGATGCCGATTTACACTAGCAACTGCGACCCCTATGTCCTTTTCGAATGTAGCTTTTAATAATAAATGCTCATATATTTTCGAACTGCATTTCTAGAACGTGCCAGAGAAGGAATCAAAATTTATGAGCGCAATTTTTTGAAGTAGATATATTTATCTCAACATTTTACTTGTAAATGCAGTTATATACCGCGTAACATGAAAAAGAACTATTTGCTTGCACAGTTTAGGTACTTTAATTATTTTTAATTATTAGTGAACCTAAAAGTGTACTTTAATTTGTTTCAATAAATAAGCACCATAAAACTTAAATAGAATTTTTATTTCACTATGACTCCACAACTCGAAGAATAAAGTAAAAGTAAAACAATTCCTAATTAATAAAAGTTATTACACAATACCTAAACGAATATCTAACGGATAAATTCAATAACAAAAATAACTGATTACCAGATAAGTAAACAATAAAAATAAATGATTTGAAATGTATGATTTAATTTAAATATATAACTATATTAAATACAAAATGTTTAAGTGAATAATTAATTATGAAACAATATTACTTACTTATATAAATAAAGGAAAATAATATATAATTTAATACAAAAAAATTAATGAATAGATTGACCTACACATATTATTAACAGAGAATAAATAAATGATCGATATGCATAGGTAGGAAATAATTTAAATATTTAGTAATACGCTTCCTCTCTACTACTTCATTATTTAAAATTTTCCTGTGCCCGACAGGGTCCATAATTGTGTCTATTTAACTATTATGTATGTGTAGATTATGGATATGCAATAAATATTAATTGAAATTGAATATACCTACCTTCTTAGGAATTCCGCCTTTCTAAGTCAAAATGTTTGCGATTAAATCCTTTGTATTTCGAAATTCTGTTAAGTTGATCGAACACATCAACTCCAATTTTTTTGCATTTGCCTTGATATTCAAGTTATCGAGATTCCACTGTATTAGTACCTAGATACTGATAATAGATTACAAACCTTATTAATATGAACAACTTTGATTAGTTATTGTTTTACTTTTCTCAATCATGTTGTCAACAGTTTCTCGTACGTTTACTCTTTACGTTGCCCAACGAACTGGAAAAAGTCATCTATGAGATATGAGCTTATGACTAATGGACTAACCGCAAATTTAAATAGCAGTTATAAAAAGTTTCCTTACTTGTTCGTTTTTTCTCACCAAGGAGAAGCCATATAGGTAGAATATCACTAGCTGCAGCTTGAATTCACTTGCCGCGGTCACATTTTGGATGGGCGCCCCGTTCATCCCACGTTGAGAAACTCACTGATATGGATGCTGAAACTAGATACCTACAGTCTTATTAATACCTGTAAAACTACGCAGTTTCATAATACTTATTGCATTAAAATCTTTGTTGAATCTTTTAACGTCGGAAATTCTGTATCTAAACTTATGTCGACTCAACATCTTGGTATTTGTTAGGGTACAGATCGCGTCGCGTAAGTTGAACCAAAATAGTGGTCGTCCACGCAGGTAAAACCAATGATATTATAAGTAAAAAGACAGGTAAAACTATAATTATACTTCGATTGGAACCCGAAAATGTGTTACGGAACGCGTCACGTAAGTTGAACTATGACCTTATAATGCGCCGAAAAACATTTTTTACCTGCGCGGACGACCGCCATTTTGGTTTATACATGTTCCGCGATCTGTAAGTCCCTTATTCTTGTGATCATGAGAATACTCAACTACACAGTGTAATGGAGCGTTAGCATGTATTTACATGCAGAGACCGATACTTCCATCGATTTCTTCCACGGCAACTGGGTTAAGTGGCTACTTCCATTCCATTTGACACTCAGCTGATACGTTCAACCCATACGAAATCTGCAGATTTTTCGTACTCATCCTTAGACATATAAATGTACCTATGTAATTTAAAATAAAAATTGCATTGTAACAGGATCGATGTGTAGGTAAGTATTGAAAAGGAGGTGATGAAAATATTTACGAATTGTGAGCCATACGGGCTGCCCACATTGCTTTCATATTTTATTTTATTAAATATTTGCATTGATCTACAATGTTTGTAACATACACAGAGCAATAGGCCAGATACAGGTCACAAGTAAATAATAAAATACCCAGTTATTGTGAGCAAAACAACTTTTCATACAGAGAACATACAAATAATGAACGAGCATTACTTATTCGCTACGCCACAGATAATAGGCCACGCTTAGCATACTCGCTTTTCGTTGGTGATTTTAGAACATTAAATCCGGAATTCTTCACAAGCTTTCATTCAACGTAACTTCAGTCAATGTTCCTCAAGCAATGCTCTAATCGTATCAAGCGATATTGCTTTAGTTCGCTTGTCCAATTGCACGACATTATCGTTAACAAAAATTGAATCTTACAACGAACGAAAGTTTTCTCGCTGTGGGTCGTTGATCTGTTACTGGTGCACTTTTATGAACTAATATAAATCAGAACTGAATATTGGTTGGAACTCTAGTATTGTAAAACAGAACTTTACTTTACTTTAATCTTAAAATTTCAGAGACATAAAAGTTGGTAATAATAATAAAACAACAATAAAAAGGTAGGTTACTCGGAGGAAGGAAGTATTCCAATAACTAAGATACTGGTGGAGATCGTGACCATATATTCCGTGATTGTCCTGATAGCCGTGCAATACCTCTCCACTCCTCAAGCACCTCAGGAAGTGTTGCCCCCTTGTCGCTATGTCACTATGCGCTAACGACCGTTTTTGGGTGGCCATTATTGAGTGTACAAGTAAGTAACCCCCTGGCATTTTATCCGTGTACTACATTACATTAATCAGCCAGGAGACACCGCAGTTCCCTATGGAACTACGGTGTCCCCTGCATGAACATCTAGGTAACTAATCCACTTTAGCCTCCCACATCCATAGCCCAATATGTTTTGTTTCTATGTTGTGCAATAGTCCTGCACCAAAGGGGGTTGTCCATGGGTGCTGTGCGCTCCTGAACTCTTGTTCTGTGCCAGTAGAGTTTAGTTTGCCGAAACAGATCTTGGGTGACGAGTCAGACCAAAAGAGATACATACACCCTCAGGGCAGCATGTGGCGAGCTGTTGGGCAGTAGCGACCCCACGGACCCTATATCCTAGAAGTCTTATTCCCCACCTCTGGCTTGCTTTTATTGGCTGGCTTGAGTGAACGCTGACGAACACCAGAGCTCCTATCTCATTCTTGTCCTTATTGGCCGGCTTGAGTGGAGATTCGCAAGAGCAAACGTGCTCGGAGGAACGAAGTATTCCAATAAGTTGCTGGTAGGAATCTTGACCATCTTCCGGCCTCTGGGATAATTCTTATAGGTACCCGTGGAATACATTGCCACTCCTCAAGCACCTCAGGACATATTGCCCCCTTCTTGCTACTTCACTATGTACTTGCGACAGTTTCCGGGTGCCCATATTGAGTGTGCAGGACACCCTCTGCCATTTTATCCGTGTATATTACTTATACAACAGTGGTCAAGCAAGGAACATAGGTTTTCACAGTTCAAAGTAACTAATCCACTATAGCCACCCAAACAAATAGCCCACTATGTTTTGTTTCCATATCCATCAATAGTCCTACAGGGTTGGGCAGTATTTGAATTACTTGTAATTGAAATACGTAATTGAAATACAAATACGTAATTGGTATTTGTAATTCAATTACTTCTTATAAATGTAATTTGTAATTAGTATTTCAAATACCTGACGCTGAGGTATTTTGTAGTTAGTATTTCAAATACTTATGGCTCCAAAATACATTTGAACATAAATACATTTAGCGATCTTATGAATGGGTGCGATCTGCAGAAAATAGCGCTCGATAGCTTTCGTAAGCAAAATGGCGACCGCTAAATATAATATTTAAAGTTGGCAACACTGCACTTAAACTGTACTGTAGTCTGTACTGCAGCCTGCAGGTACATACGTCAAATTGTCAATTACATAACTTGTCAATTGTAATTTTCATTCAGCGATGGAGTGAATCCTGTGAATGCTGTGAGTTGTGACATATTATTTAGCGGTCGCCATTTTGTAAAATATGATGGTAAGAATATATTCCCTTTACCTTAGGCTGGGCTGGATTAGTTCTATTCTATTTATACAATATCGCCCATGCGCATGTGACCGCCCGTAATTTTCTGAATATTCATGAAAAAATATCGAAAATAAACTTCAAAAGGGGGGGGTCTATCTATAACATTTTTCACTACTTAGTTTTTTTAAAATAAATACTCAATTTTTTACCGAAAAAATGACTTCGATTCCGTATTTTTTTTCGTAGTCGATAATTTTTTGTAAAATTTTTAATTAACCTGTTAAAATAACTCATAAGCTTTTGGAAATAATAAACAGAATCCAAATCGACCCATAAACTTCGGAGATGTGTCAAAAAACAGAAAGCAAATCTTTAAAAAATTAAAAATTGAATAACATGAAAAATGTTATAGATAGACCCCCCCCTTTTGAAGTTTATTTTCGATATTTTTTCATGAATATTCAGAAAATTACGGGCGGTCACATGCGCATGGGCGACATTGTATACCTAACCTAACACCAGACTGTATTTTGTAATTTGTATTTTGTATTTTAAATAAAAATAGTCAATATACTGTATTTTGTATTTTATATTTCAAATACACGACTTAAAAATATTTTGTAATTTGTATTTTAAATAAGTGCGAGACAGTATTTTGTCATTTGTATTTTAATTAAAGCAAAGCATGTATTTTGCCCAGCTTTGAGTCCTACATCAACCGGGGGTTGTCCTTGGGTGTACTGCATAGTAGGTACATACAGGGATAATCGTCGTTTAAATGCCTCATTTTATTAAAAAGGTCGAACGTGCGTCTGCGAGTTGGCTTCGGACCCTCGTACGCCTTCCAAAGGTCCGGGTCTCGAGAAACGCCTAAGACGTAAAATAATAATATTACCAGCCTATAATAGCAATTCATTGTTAATATTCTAGTTCACTAGTTCGCCATATTAATCAAAACAGTGAAATATTTGACAGCTATTTGCCCCTCCGTAGCAACTGGACAGATTCGCAACTGGACAGATTTTCAGCTGGACAGTTTCGCAGCTGGACAGATTAGCAACTGGACAGAACGTGTACAGTCCTTGACATAATTAAAGTGAATAAGTTCTTTCATCTGTAGCCGACTTAACTTAGCAAATGAAAATGGCTGAAAGGTACCTAAGTTAGGTTAGAACTGTGACCACACAACGCCAGGGTCCGGTTAGGCACAAGAGAAAATAATGTTTTGGGAATGTATTAATACTTATGTTTCAGCATTGCCATACAACGTGGCAATGCTGCCAGCCTTTTGGGCACTTTTCCTGTTGGCAGCGACGCGGACGAATTTTTTGATGCCCTATGATCGTTTCCCCTTCTGTTTTATATACCTTGTACCTACATTTTTTTTTTTTAATTCTGTTAGTTTTTAAATCATGTGAATACAAATAACTAAGGCTAAGTTTGAATAAGTAATATGAAATCAAATGGTTTAATTGAAATAAATGTGTCATAGTTTATACAGTTATTTTTTCACACGACTATACTTTGTCCAGTTGCTAATCTGTCCAGCTGCGAAACTGTCCAGCTGAGAATCTGTCCAGTTGCGAATCTGTCCAGTTGTTACGGAGGGCTATTTGCGACGTTGCCCACTTTCTGTACAAACGCTCAAGAGGTTTCAAGGGGTTTCAAGTAAAAACGACATACCAAAATGAAAAAAAAACAAAGTAAGGGACTACCTAGTGGCAAGGGATGTAACGGAGGCCGCTAAGCGGAGGCGGAGGCGGCGACGAGGTGCAAAACTTGACCTCAGCCGAAGCGGAGGTGGAGGAGGAAGTGGAATAAAACTTTGTAGTGTTTGTTTTGTTGCTTTTTGTTCATTCTCGATATGATTTGTCGCACTACAAGTTGCGCAGTACCACAGATTTGTGCTTTTATAATTGCGTGAATATCGGCATAAACAGGCTAATAACCTACCTATTTTACAAGATTCTAGAAATGTATTCCATCGACATCTAATACTGCTACCTTTTGCACGAGACCCCTCAATACCCTGACCGCCCTTTTACGATCCTACCTACCTTTAGTCTAGGTTTATTTTACTATCTGAGTATTAGGTACCTACATGCATAAGTTATTAAAAAAAAACAGCTGATTCATAGAAAAGTGCAATACCTACGCGGTCAAAATGTATGGAGCAGCAGATTATTTTTTTAATAACCGACGAAAAATTTCAACGCAGGGGGTTCAGAATCATGTACTGAATCCATGGTAATCGGCTTCGCGTCGATGTCCCTGCCACCCCATATAACAGATCAAAAATATCCGGCGCAGCGACAAGCAGACCTAGTATGTAAATAATACAAGATATTTTTAACTTTACATTTTTAGTTTATGTAATCCCATTTGGGCGCCATCGCCAAGATGTAATACCCTTCTTACAGCTTGGCGCCCAAATGGGACTTTCACTTTTTCTGCCTATTGCGGTCAAGGCCCAATCCTTTTAGTGTACCTACAAGCCATCTCAATTTAAACAGACTGTAACCTGAAAATAGACGGTATTCCACTGGGTAGGCACTGAGTATGTTTACCTACTTTCATAATATTCTTGAAAATCGCTGCGAAAGTGAAATCCTTTTTAGTATTCAATTTTACCATTTCATCCTCCGGGAGGGTTCACTAAGTCGCATACGGGGTGCCGGGAGCCCTCGCAGAGGGTTCATATTAGATATACGTTTTTCTTAGCGAATATAGCATTATAAACTTACTGTAAAAATCAAATCTTTTGTATATTTTAACAAGATTTATTAGAATACTCGTTGGTTTTCAAATACAAGCATTTTTACTTTTAACAAAAAAGTTTAAGAGGGTTTATTCTGAAAGTTGGCAACGTCGCAAATAAATGTCAAATATTTCGCTGTTTTGATTAATTTGATAATATTTCTGTATGGAAATAAAAAATGTGGCTAACTAGCGAACTAGAATATTGATTATGAAATGCAAAAAAAAATATCGTAACACCGAATAGTTAGTTTTAGATGTAAAAAAAGCATTTGGAAACTTTCCAAATGCCTTTTTTACACCTAAAACGGGTACAACATCAAATTCAATGTTATAATTGCAATTCATTATTAATATTCTAGTCAATTAGTTAGCCACATTTCTTATTTCCATACAGTATTATTTCCAAATTAATCAAAACAGGTAACTATTTGACAGCTATTTACGACGTTGCCAACTTTTAGGATGCACCCTCTGTCATGGTACCCGTATTTCAGGGGTGGTCAACCATTTTACGGTTACATACCTACAAATATTCACTAAAAATAAAAACATTTATTTTGAGATTATAAAACAAGATCAGTTTAAAAATCAAGGTTTTTAAAATGGTATATTAAAATTTCACGACTTTGGGCGTTTGAGCACTACAAGGAATGTTACCATCCGGCAGTGCGATTCCAACCAAACTAGTATAAACATTCATGGCGCGGGCGTGCGTGCCATATACTCGTAGTACCGTAAAAAATCGGACTGCCGGATGGTAAAATTCCGTGTAGTGCACAAACGCCCAAAGTTGTTCTATAAGTACCTACAATTTTTGTCCGTCCGTCTGTCATAGCTTCTTATTTCAGGAACTACTAAAGCCTTGAAAATTTGAATAAATATAAATGATGGACGTCTTTATAACAAGTGAAAGAAATTCAAAAATATTACAATGCCTACTGCTTTTGTTCCTTTACAAACATACCGTAAAATGCTCTAATTTGGCCTAGGTATACTAGTACTTTGCCTAAACAGATTAGTTGAATTTCACTAGTAATCTATTCTAGCTAATCTAATTTTTCGTCTATGGTACCATTTCGCGGTACTTACTCAAAATCACAAAAAGTTTAAATTAGGTATGAATGAACACACGATAATCGAACATCCGAGGTGAACTAAAAACCCATAGAACTGAAGATGCACCCGCCTGGAAATAAACCTACAGGCGCCCAGGAGTAAGGAACTAACAGAATTACTGCTACTTATTTAATTTTCCGGGGATAATAACAGCATGTTTCCTATTTGTGACCCTTCCGGTTACAACATCAACAATTAAAAAAGAAAGAAGCGTTTTTAAACTCAAGCTAGATAAACTTTATCTATCTTCGAACGTTTATGGGACAAGAATGGCTGACGGTCTAATCAATAATGTCCATAGAAGCAGAACATTATTGAAAAACTATAATCGTGTTCATGTTCATGTAGGAGTTTACGAGTTATTAGCGTTGCTTCAACCGTACCCTGCTGCAACCGTACCCAGTCTCCCCTACATATTTTAATAAATCATTATGCTGAAAAAAGTGATTAAAAACAAATGATTCTAAGATCGAAAATTTTCGATCTTAGAATCATTTGTTTTTAATATCCCAGTCAATATCGACACAAAAACATGCATGTAACTACGACAAATGTATATATGTTGGTTGTTATGTCCCCTGAGAATAGTTAATAGCAAATGTCTCAGAAATGGTGCGTCTGTGCTCAAAAATAATCAAATTTTATTACCCTTTTACCCCACGAAAGAAATAAGAATGCTAAATCTTTAAAAAAAATACTTATTTTTCTGTCCTACCCTCGAATTGTATTATTGCCATAAACATATCAAATAAACGTGGTTTTAACGCTATTTAATTTATAATATTCATCGGGTTAAAGTTACGCGCGCAGAAAACTATTTTGAAACACTTGTAATGTGTATATAGACGTGTACTTATATCACTCCTGATTTGTAATAAGAAACTACCCTTGCTCTAGAATAACTATTTTAATACCGATTATAATTATTTAACCTCAAAATAGATACTAATACCTGTACTGTCTATAAATCTAGGTACCTATCTTAGAATAATAACGCATAGAAGCCGCGTCTAGTACAAAACACGAGCGATATCGTGTGTCCACACTGTCCACTTCATTTTCTTTGTGTGCGTGAGCCGAATGTGTCTACGTGCATCAAACGCACACAAATATAGCTTTCAGTGATACCATTACCAGGGCGTTACCCACAAAAATATGGGAAAACGCACTATTATGTTGCTGCACCAAATCAAGAAAAGTAATTTATGTTATCAGGAACTGGATACTTAAGATGAAGATGATTTTTCATTATTTTTACGGAAGGTAAAATTTGATTTATTTGAATTTGTTAAAAATGAACCGTTAATCGCATGAAGAAAATGATTTATCGTTCAACGTGTTTAGAATGTGTGATGGGTTATAATAATATTAGCATGTATTAATTGCTGACATGTAAAAAACCGGATATGATATCAAATAATAGTAAGTGTTGTAAGTTTCCAAATACTTATTTACATTTAAATAGGAAAGTATGATTGAGTTTACAAAAAAATCAAAAGTTTAAAAACACTGTAGGCAGCAGTGTCGATAACGACCAAAATTTAGAGGCTGTAAATAAATATAGTTTAAATTGATGCACCCAGAATCGCCACCAGTATCCTATTTACAAAAACTAATATAAAATACCTAATGCCAAGATAGTTTCTCGAAACTGGCAAAATGTTTTATCGTATTCCATAGTGTAGGTAGTAAGTATGTAGGTACATCAAAAACTATATTTTTTTTGCTAAACAAAAATAAGAACAAAATTGAAAGCAATGTGGGTAATTTTTTCCTCACAAATAGCAACACTGTATTGTGATAAGTTAGGTTAATAAAATTTTTGTTTGATGATCGATTTACGTAAAAATAATGTATAAAATGTAAGTATTTACTTGTGAAATGTAATTTGACCATATTTTGTTTTGTTTTCCTAGTGCTATGACATCTCTTCACGCTACAAACTGTAATTTTCAATTATTTTAAATTATTCATTCGCGAGCTGTGTTCGACGGAACGTGACCTTGAGTACTGACGGCTCGCCGAGAGAAGTTAGCCACTATGGCTAAGTTTTAGTTGCCTCATTTTTTGCACTCGTACTAGGTTTCTATGCGTTATTATTCTAAGGTACCTATTTACTATATTTCAGGAATAAAGAAAATAATAAGAAACACCAATATATTTTGTCAATCATTCATATTTCTTTGCCAACATCGAATCCAATATTCTACACCATACCATCACTTTTGTAGGTGTACCTACAGGCATACGACCACGGCTTTACCTTGACCATTTTTGTACCTGTCTTAATTTCTGTCTGAAATATTTTCTTGTTTCAGACTTTTTAGAGCATGATTTTTCAGTAGTCGGGTTTTTTAGTTTTAAAACTTAGTTTTTTTAGGGTTTCGTACCTCGAAAGGAAAAACTAAACCCTTGTAAGATCACTTCGTTGTCCATCCGTCCGTCTGTCTGTCAAGACAAACACCGACCGAGTTTAGAGTTAAGTCCCGACCAAAGCGAGGGAGTTAAAACAAGAATCCTAAGTGCAGCGTGGGATTCAAGTTCACCTCTTGGGTGAACTTGAATCCCACGCTGCACTTTTTCGAAGGCACCTTTATCCCCGATGAGAATACTCTACACCGACCGTTTTTCTCAGGAACGTGTGGAGGTATTAAGTTGAAATTGTTATCAATACCTACGTAGGTCTATGTGGTTCCTTGGAGCTCGAAGAAAATCAAGCTTCTAACGCAATAAGAAAATACGGCCATGTAAACGACATACAGAACAGATATAAGAACATAACATCACGCCTGTATTCCCCGAAAGGTTAGGCAGAGGTGTACCGGGGCTGTGAGGTGTAATTTGGGTCAGGCGCGGTCCGAGGGGGGGGGGGTCCTGGGGGTCGTGACCCCCCCCAAAACCATTCAAGCTGTCGACAGCTTGAATATTACGTATCTTACTAAAAGCCTGTTAAGCAAACTCGGGAATTTGGGCACCACTACGCTCAGGGTAAGGCCACATTTGATAACCTAAACTGCTGTGAAAAGAGTTTTCTTCTCGACAAAGTTATCGAGATCTTCCTGTATAATGGTCAAAAGAAAACAAAACGTATTCAAGGCAGGCTGGCTTGTCTTGATTCATGAGCTTTTCTTAATAAGTCGACAAAGCAAGGAATTCTTATTTCTTTTTGTATGATCAAAAGAAATACGAACGTAAAGTGTGCAAATTTTTTGAGCTCGCTTCGCTCGCTCTTGTATTCTACATTTTCATAGTTACCTGGCCTTTCCTGCATAAGTCGACAGTGTAACTCCTATTTCTTTTTCAAAGTGTAAATGAAATCCTAACAAAACAACCTTTTCAAGGCGCAGTGCTAAAATTTCGAGGCTCGCTTCGCTCGCTTGTCTTGATTCTTGACCTTTTCTTCAAAGTCGACAAAGCAAGTCCTTCTTGGTGCTATTGAAATGATCAAAAGAACATGTAACTTATCCGAGAGAGTGCAAAGATTTTGAGCTTGTTTCGCTCGTTCTCCTATTCTACATTTTCATAGTTGTTTGGCCTTTCCTGCATAATCCTCTCCGAGACGGGGTATTAAAATTATCGAGTTAGCTTCGCTAACTCTTCTCACTCTACATAATCTACTGTCCTAAATTCCTAATACCTACCTACTTATTATTAATTTATTTGTTAAAAAGCTGGCGTCATTTCATAAATACATTTTTTAATCCCCTGTTAAAAAATATTGCTGCGTGTCTGAACAGCATAAGTAATGTCAATCTGAATTCTAAAAATATGACATGTATTGACAATTTAATCGAACCCCAAATAATTCATATTTTGGGGTCCTTAAAATACTAAATAACCAACTATTTGCGACCAAATTGGATGTAAGAATGCAAGCTATAGCGGCGGCCACTACCGCGGTACCGCTCGTTTCGCTCGCTCGGCTCGCGTGCTGTTTATCACTGTTTTAACCTGACCTAACCCGTTTGGTCGGGGTACCCTAGCATGGTTACTGCGACCAACTGTGCGATAAGATCAGAAAGTTAAAAAGAGGTTCAGTTATTTATAAAGTGTGCATCATTATGAAGGTTAAAAAGTTTTTAGAGTATCAATTAAATATTTCCCTAATAATTCATGGTGACCCCCCCCAAAATCTTAGGCTGCGACCGCGCCTGATTTGGGTGTACACTGTACTGACGCCAGCACATCAAGTTACTAACTACAATCTGTCAAATTTCTTTAATAGATTTTCATCTTTATCAATAAAGAGTTCTATGTTATTATTATTATTATTTTTAGATTTTAGCTATTCTCGGGACCATGGGGTCCCGGTCCTTTAGAAGGCGTACGAGGGCCCGAAGCCAACTCGCAGAGGCCCCTTAGACAATTTTAAATGGATTGAGGCACCAACCAACGATTATCGCTGTATGCACTATGCAAGTGCACCCAAGGACAATCCCCGGTTGGTGCAGGACTATTGCAGAAAATGGAAACAAAAAATATTTGGCTATGGGTTTGGGTGGCTAGTGGTTTGGTTACCTAGAACTATGGAAGGTCTATGTCCCCTGCCTGATCAATGTTATGGTATACACGGATAAAATGGCAGGGGGTGACTTGCACACTCAATAATGGGCCCCCGAAAACTGTTGCTAGCACATAGTGACGTAGCGACAAGGGGGCAACATGTCCTGAGGTGCTTGAGGAGTGGAGCGGTATTCCACGGCTTTCAGAACAATCCCAGAGCCCGGAAGATGGTCAAGATACGAGCCCTACGAGCACTTACTGGAATACTTCCTTCCTCCGAGCACGTTTGCTCTTGCGAATCTCCACTCAAGCCGGCCAAAGTTCAAAGTTCAAAGTTCAAAGTTCAAAGTTTTTTATTATTGCGATTTTTGGTGGTAGGTACAACAGGGTCTTAAAAATATTTTATAGTAGCTCAAAAATCTACCTTATAAGGCATGCATTGTTAAATTACAATATTAGAAATTAGGTTTCATATTACATACAACATAATTATCTAATTAATATCTATAGAAATTAAAGTACATGATATAATTCATTGTAATAAATTAACAGACATAATGATATTACATTAAAACATAAATACATAAAATGGTCAGTCACATGAAATTTTGTCAACTAGGAATTCGTCAATGGTATAGTAACACTTGTCAATTAAGAATTTATTTAGTTTACGTTTAAATTGTGTCAAGTTTAAATCTTTTATGTCATTTGGAAGCTTATTAAAAATTTTTTGAGCCATGCAAAGTATGCTCTTGTGCATAAGAGCGGTTTTTGAACTTCTTAGGCATAATTCATGTCGATATGTTGGTCTTCTGGATCGATAGTTCTGTTCTGAAGCTTTTTTAAATAAATCACCGTTTTTCTTTACGAACAAAGCAGTCTCGTAAATGTAAAGACATGGTAATGTTAGTATTTTCAAGCTGGAAAAATGCGGTTTGCAACTTTCTGTTGGCTTAAGATTGCATATGGACCTAATGCACCTCTTTTGTGCTTTAAAAATGTCATGTTTTTTACAAGAATTTGCCCAGAACATTACTCCATAGCGTAGTACAGAATCTACGTAGCCATAATACGCGGTTACGACAGCCGCCTGATTAACTATTTTGCTGAGTTTATAAAGTGCAAAAGCAAACTTGGTCAATTTTGTAATTACGATCGATGCATGTTCTTTCCACGTCAGTTTAGAGTCTATTGTCAATCCCAAAAATTTTATATGTTCTACTTCTTCAATTATATTATCATTAAAACTTAGATTGATGTCAGAAGTGGTAATTTTTTGTCGAAACTGCATGATTTTTGTTTTATTCAAATTAAGAATTAAATTATTTTGTTCAAGCCAGGAAATTGATTGTTGTAATGCATTTTTAATGTCACTTTCATAGTTTGTATTTGAATCATCATGCCTAATAATTAAATTAAGGCAAGAATGAGGTGGGAGCTTTGTTCCTCGTCAGTGTTCACCCCAGCCGGCCAATAAAGGCAAGCCGGAGATGAGGAACAAGATTGCTCCCGGAAGATAGGGTCCGTGGGGTCGCTACTGCCAACAGCTCGCCACATGCTGCCTTGCGGGTTTCTGTATCTCTCTTGGTCTGGCTCCTTATCCTAGACCTGTTCCGGCAGAGTAAAGTCTACCGGCACAGACCCAGGGTTCGGAGCACGCAAGCCCCACCACGACGTCAACGTAGAGATACGGCGGTGGGGTTATTATTATTATTTGGTTCGACACACTAGCAGCTAATTAGCTGATGCGTGTGTATCAAATAGCTTGGAGATATTTAATATATCCAGTCGATTCTTGAAGCAGTTCAGTGAGGGACCCGTCACAACATTCTCCGGGAGTCTATTCCATGCAGTTGCATGTTGAATGGGAAAATTTGACAGATTGGAGTAAGTTGATGTGCTAGCGTCTGTACCTATTATTTCACCCGGAGAGCAGTGGTAACAGCCTCGATTTAGGAGTTGTAGGTCTTGGGTTCGAACCCAAGCAGACGCTTTACTTTGTGTAAATAATTTCATCACCTGCACTGTCTCAAAACAGTGAAGGAAAACATCGTGAGGAAACCGGCATGTCTTAGAACAAAAAATTCCAAGACTTGTGACATCTACCAACTCGCACTGGGCCCGCGTGGTGGATTACGGCCCACTCCTTCTCACAGAGAGGAGGCCTGTATCCCAGTAGTGGGAACATTAATAGGCTGATGATGATGATAGTACACCCACATTTCGCCAGTTATTTTTAGGTGCCATGTAATAGGGGGCGAGCCTATTGCCACTAACCGGGCACAAATCCAGATTTGAACTGTTACTGAGAAATTCCAGATGGAAAACCCAATAATACTTTGCCTGACTCGGGAATCGGACCCAGGACCTCAAGCTCACCAATAGTGCTTACGACCGACTAGACCAACGAGGCAGATTCTTATTTTATATAAGTTTGGTGTTATTTTAGGATATTATTTGGTGTATTACGACTGCCACGCGAATGAAGTCGCGGGTAGAAGCTAGTTATAAATAAAATGAAATAACCGAACTTGTAAATAAAACGTATGCACAGTGAAACTAAACATGACGCAATTAATGCAACCCATTTTAACAACAACCGTCTGTAAAATAACAACTTCCAAGCCGTATCAGACCGCAATCAAATACCTATGTAGGTCCCAAGGATTGTTTGTGAGGGGCCTAACCGCTTATCAGGACAGACTTGTTATCAATGCCACAATTCCCAGTATATGTATGTAACTATTATATAACGTGATTTTAACCAAACGTCTACAAGTTACGACGAATAGTGTACTTAACAGAATGTTACACAAATAAAACACAAACTGTATGTAAACAATACAATAATTCCAAGATTGGTATAGATTGTTCTTTATTGTCCACTCGTTTTTGGTTACAGCTACTTTTGCTTACATGATAAAACTGTAGAGACACTGTTGTGAGAAATCTAAGATTTCTGAGAAATTACAAGACGCCATATGTATATTGGCATATTCGAAAATAAAATACAAGACATTGCAGTACGTTACGGGTACGCAATAGGATTAAAATAAAACGCCAGAATAGATTAATGTGCGGTTATAATATTATAAAATACTTTCAGCCTATCGAAACATAATCCTATGGGTTCTAATCGATATTTACATAGAAATATGAAAGGCGGGAGGACATTACAAATCTAGAAATGAGTGCCGACAATATCCCGTGACTGCCGGCACTCAGTTTACACCGGTTACTTATTATGCATGATCGTGGAAACATTCAGTGAAGGCTTGCGTGCTCAGGTTAAGATTCGTGCCAACCAGGTCCCGAGCTGGTGCATGAATTTATATAGGTACTCTTAGAGTTCACAGACAGTCCTAACCTCGAATTTAGTGATTAATATCACATTTTATAAGTTCCGGTCACTTCTAAACTTAAAACAAGCGCACCGCTCTGCGGCGTCTAATCGTCGTGGGGGCGCGGCTCGGGGAAGCCGCGCGCGGACAGCGGGTCCGGCGCCGGCGACGCGTGCGGCGCGGGCGACGCGGCCGGCGACGCGGCCGGCGACGCCGTGCTCAGCGGCGACGGCAGCGTCGCGTACACTGTTGGCCGCGGCGGCTGGTACGACGGTGCGTACGAGTCGCTGCGCGGGTTGTAGAAGGGCGAGTCGTCGGCGCTGCAGTCTAGGTTGGGCGAGTAGGGCGTTGCGGCGCCACAGGATGGCGCGTCGTCGCTGGGCCGGTAGGCGGGCGCGACGGGCGCGTACACGGTGCGGCGCGGCGGCTCGGCCTCGGGCCGGTGGTGCGACGACGGCGCGTACGCGTCCGACCAGCTCGCCTTGCTCGGCGTGAAGTCGCCCTTTATGTACAGTTGTATCGGTCGTCGGAAACCTTTACTCGCATGCTGCGGGACGCCCAGTATGCAACACTTGCTGAATCCAACTTCGGGTGACAGCAAGTAATCACGAAATTTGTTCGGGAATAACTCGATCGAGTTGAAATTCTCGTAAATTGTCGGCTGAAAACAAAAAAAAATGGCATATTAATAAGTTGCATATTTATAAGCTTAACCAGTTATTAAAGCAATGCTATTAATCTTGAAAAGAGGATGCATGATAAAAATACATACCGTTAGACGCTTCTTTTTCTTATAGCTAGCCCAGTTTTGAGCTTCTAGCACCAATTTCCCGCCGGGACGTAGATCGGCGAACATTCGCCGGAAGGCACGTTTGAGGCCCGCGTCGCCCCAGTTTAAATGCATCCACTTGGTGGTGGACAGGCACAGGATCAGATCGAACTGAGGACTGTCGGGGCCGCTGCCGACCGGAACCTCCTCGCGGGGCACGTAGTTGCCCTGGAAAACGAAAATGTTAGAATCAGATTATGAACTGCATTGAGCTGACGAGTCAGTAAATACACCATGACAGTAACATAATTATATATATATATATCGTAATATATTTCAAAATATGAATAGACATGACGAAATATTCCGTAAGTAAGTACATCAGTGAATATTTTAGCATTATAAGTAAGTTCTGAATAGAATTACACCATTAGATGAAATAGAAACATACATGTTTGAAAGTAACATTGTAGGGGAACGCGGGCGGAGTCACCTCCGCAGTCGAGTCTCCCAGTGGTCCATACAGCATAGTCATGGACATGGGGAAGAAGCATTGACCATGTTCTTGTTTATGCACCGCCTTCCTGTTCTTCCTTGGCCTCCGGAGTTTCCTTCCCGTCAGAGGGAGAACTTTCTTCAAATCTTCGTGTTTGTCGAGCTTCTGATCAATGTTACAGTCATCACATTTATCTTCCTTACACTTATCGCAGTCTCCTTTCTTATCGTCTTCTAAATCTGTTTTCTTATCATCATCCCTCTTTGGTTCAATTGGAACTGGAATGAAGGACCTCAGATTCTTCCTTGCCCGTCCTGGAATGAGAAAATGTATCTATGATTAATGAGTGAAAATAATCTCTCTATTCAACAAAAAAGTGGAGATACTGGGTAAGTTATTTTACATCAACCATGAGAAGTAATTATCAGGAAGAAATCATAGATTTCACTCAGATATCCAATTAAAATTTTGTTATCACGCTTTTTTTTATTAGCCTCATTACTTTATTAACCATTGTTCCAAAACTCGACAGAAATTGTTTTTTTTTAGTTTGTTTTAAGTTTTAAAAGTTTTATCCAATTACCAGTTAAATAAAAATTGTTGTTTATAAGTGTCTAGTGGTTTTATAGTAATTATTACTGCCCTGAAAAGTTTGCAAATCACACAATATTGATGTAATTGGATTCCAGCCAAAAGTGAATACCACCTAATCAGGTTAAGTCAGTGCACTAAATTTTTTGTTAATGTAGGTACATTAACAAAAAATTTTGTGCAGTTTCATATCTATTCACCTTCATATTTTACTTTATACATACCTATCAGCACCGAGTCAATATCCATGCCAACAACAGATCGGGCACCAAGTGTGCGAGCCACTGCTATTGAAATATGTCCCACATTGCACCCTATGTCCAACACATCTTTATGCTGGAAAAGATGCCGATGCATCTCAAATACTTGCAGCCGAATGTCCATCATAGCATTTAAGTTTCGGTAACCATAATACCTGGAATATTAAAAGTTGAGTTTTAAAATCATACACAATACATTATTATTAGTATGTTGATGCATGATGTTTAGTTGCTCTCCTTGAAATTTAACTTTTTTTTAAGCATTATGCAGCATTTATTCATACTGTATACAATAATAATGAATGACAAAAGATTTGTTTAGAGGTCAAGCAGTTGTCATGCAAATATTACCAGCTGGTAAAATAAGAGAATAACATAAAAGCAACTGAAAAATTTACATTTTAAATATATCAATACCTTCCCCTAACGGAATAACTGTCGATGGTATAAAAATATGTTACCTGTCATAATTTCCATACTGGTATCTTGAATTTTTGGGGTGGAACGTGGGCAGCTTTATATCTTCTTCGGTGCTCTTGAGTTTCATGCGATGTGGCGAGGCGGGGCGCTCAGGCGGCGCCGTGCGCTGCTGCGGCCGCGCTCGCATCCATGCTCCAGGCTGAGGCACAACTGGACTTACTATTTTATCTAATGAATCCATCCGACGTAACTTTTTGGGATCTTTTGCTTTCTGTGATGCATTATCACTATCACTACAAGATCTTTTACGTGATTTACATGCTGATGTCGAAGGTTCTGGTGGTGGTGGCTCCATGATACCTACAACAACCACTTCTGGAGGCTCCTCTGCGGCTGGAGATGTATTATCCGTTGTGCGTCTCCTTAGCCTAGCCTTCTTGCGTGGCTTGCGTTGCTGCATCTCAAGTCTCTTCTCATACTCCTCATTATCCAATGGTTCCATTAAATTCAATGGGTCTCTTATGTTTGGAGGAATAATAACATCAATCTTAGCCTTGTGACGAGGTGGTGTAGGTAAAGGTGAAGATTCTGGAGTTACTGCATTCATGGCTCTATTGATGTCCTCATCCTGTAAACTATTTAAGTTGAGTGGATCTGATATATTTCCCCCAAGCAAAAATTTTGTAGGTGGAATGAAAACTTCTTTGCGTGGTCTCTTGTGGGGTAAGAAAAACTTTGAGATTGATGGAAAGCTCTGTGCCCTTTTCCTTCCTTGCTTGAACTTGGTACCAATGTAATTCGGTCGGCGTATGATACTCCTATCAGGATTATCCTTGGCAGGTGTATGACCCTTCTTACCATGGCGAAATTTCTTCTTGGTCTTTTTTGAATTTCCCACTCCAGATGCATCACCTTCCTTAGAAGTGTTGGCATCACACGAATTTAGAGCATTGGACTCACTAATATTTTGAGAAGTTTCTGTCGAGTCGCCCACTTCGTTCTCAGATATATCACCAGCTGTTTCAGTGTCAGCATTGTCTACAACGTTGCTTTCACAAGCAATTACAATTTCTTCCGGGCTACCCATTACGTATGCTTGCCACAACGGTAACTACATTATAAAACAATATATCATGTATAAAGTCAAATTTGCCGCCACTTCACTTCTTGCAAAACCTACAAGGACATCCGTCAATGGTGATAAACAGTTTAACAATGCGGTTTGTTTTTATTATTACTTGCCACTGAAATGTATACTTTAACGATATTAGAAAACTATGAAACGATTCTGAGAAAATATTTCACTTTACACTTAAACACAATAAGATATCTATCCACTTTTCAAAATTAAACTCAGCACTTCGTGCAATACTTTGATAGGATAGCAAATTAGCAATGGCAATTTGATTTCATTTGTTTTAGTTTTCACACACTACTGTAAAACTGCGTGCTGGCCATAACCTAATTTTCTTATTGGTTGGTTATTGGTGGTATACGTACATTTTCTGCCACAAGCCAATAGGAACTAGGAACGGGTAGCGGAAATAATACTTTGCCGCTTGCATGAAGAACAGAAGAACGAAGTAAAGTTGCCAGGTTTAAAAAACCCGAATTATTTGAGTGTAAAATGTGGTAGAAAAATTAAATAGTGCTAGACAAATATTCTCGCATTGCTTACTTACTTTTCAATTTCAATATAAAGTGCATACACACACATTTTTGAGACAGGCGCCAAGAGGTAAATGAATGGTCTAAGCGAGCCATTGACTATTGACCGGCCGTTGACACGGCGCTGTTCTGTACGATATTTTACGGTACGTATACATGTAGTAAATTATGATCACACATCAACATCCAGAAAAATTATTTTACTCTTCCACTCGTGCATTCTATGCAGTACCAAGTGTACTGTTGCTATTTTCAGTTTTTTTTTTCATTTTGTCACCACCACTGTGTCTGACTTATTGGCAACAATAGTCCTGTCAGTGATGATAGATCGATCCCAATACAATTTTCGAGAACTGAGTCGGGGCACATACCTATAGTACGGTACTTCCGATTCCACAAGACTGTATTTTTAATAATATATTTCCTATAGTTGTTCTTCATCATAACTTCGTCCATAATCACAAAGACAAAATCTTCGGTTTCCCCAAATAGATCACCGAATCGCAATTTGGTTATAGACGCTAACAGTTCTACAATCGGGCTCATGCAGGACACGCGGTAAAAGTGCCCGTGAAGCTCTTTGCTCTCCCTGCGGTCGCCCTTGTCCACTGAGACGACATCTCTGTGCATCCTCACATCGGTTTCTAGGAAGTAGTCCCTTTTAGCATTTTAAAGGGCGTCAAGAGTCTTAGCATTTTAAAGGGCTTCGAGATCCGCACTTCCGCGGAATATACAATCTCATTATCGATGACCGTGGGTGCATCCGATTTGCGGTCAGCAGTGTGCGGGCTCTCCTATCCAAGGCGTTAAGTTCCGTCTGAGACCATTTGAGTATGCCGAAAGAATACATCAAAACCGGCATGACCCAACCGTTCAACAATGAAATCGCGCACCTTGTTTCCGCCTAATAAATATTAATAATTTATTCTGGCGGCAAAAGCAACGCTCCCGCAGCGATTGTTTCATGTCAGCAGCGTTGATACCTTGCGCTTCCGACATACCCAAATATTGGAAGTTTCGATTGAGGAGAGGGATCTAGGTGTATGAAATCCGAGAGTTGGGTTCCCACGGATTCCACCATCCTCCTCTGCTTTACATGTATGACCGGTGACCGGCTGACCGCACATTTGTCCACACCAAATTCCAAATTAATTATTATTATTAATTATTATTTCATTCAAATAAAAATAAAAATATTCAAAACACAAAAAACCCGACTGCAAAAACACATAACTGAAAAGAGATAAACAAGCATCAATAGAATTTTGGTATCGCAGACACAAACTAATAACCGGAAATATGGTGTAAGTTTTGTTTATTATGTATTTTTGTGTGTGTATATTTTTTTATTTCGAACTTTTTAGTTTTATTAATATATTTAAATTTGGAATTGACTCATTACTAGCTTTTATTTGATGCCAATATTGTTATAAATTATTATTTTTTTAAACTTCCCCTTCGTTTTTTTTTTGTATTTGCAGATGCAATATATACGTCATATTATATAGCCTTTGACACTCCCACAATTAAGACGAATCTAACGACATCTCCTATGTTAAAATCCATCAAGCCGTTTAGGTTACAGAGCGTGCCAAAGAAATAGACATACATACATAGATACAAACATACATACATACATACTCGAAAAACATTACCCTCCTTCTGGGGCAGTCGGGTAAAATAGTACAGTGGGCTCCATAGAAACCTCAAATCTTAGCAATGTAAAAAACCAGGGATGTTACGGACCTTCGGTTCCGATCCCGAAAGGTCGGAACTTCCGATTAATTTTACACCTCCATTCCGACTTCGGTTCCGATAATTTTTAATATGAGTTATACTGAAGTTCAAAACGCAGCGCACTTTAAAACCGCCGAGTAAGTTCGGTTTGTAATTATTTTACTCGTAGCCCGCCTTGGTTCGTAGTTTCGTACGTTTGTCATCGCCGCGAGCCGCGACCCAGTTCGTCATTTGTGTAATATAAATTTAGTTTGGTTCAGAAAATTCGAAAACATCACGATACAGTGTGAGAAAGCTTCACGTATGTCACCGCGATGGGACTGCGGTTTTTATGTACGACTGTCTATCACCCACTTTACAAATATCATAATGCTACGGCTACACTGTCACGTTATCGCGAACTTTACTTCGCGCGCTCTCCGTCACACACCGCTCGACGTCTCGCTGAGCAACAGAGTGCGCACGAAGTAAAGTTCGCGATAACGTGACAGTGTAGCCGTAGCATAAACCATACACATTGTGCATTCTGCCATCATTCTATGCTCAAACCGCTATAGGCCACACTATGGTATTTATTATTTCATTCATGCAACATCATAAAAGACTAGCGTCAGTCAGTCATGTAATTTTTGAATTTTGAATTGAAAATATCCGTTGTGAATCGTGTTGACAAACGATTGTTTAATTTCAACGGAAGTTGAGAAATTAAAGATTCGTAGGTAATAAAGTAATTACTCTAATAAATGCTAAGAAACTGACTCTCGAATATAATTTAACAGTTAGTGTAGCATCAGTGAAACAGAAGTTTTCCCCAACACATTTTCAACAAATTCGAAAACGTTCCAAAAGTGCATCGGATGTAATGTAATTTATTTCGTATTTCAGAACCGTCGATATTGTTGTTTAGGTACTACAAACAAACTGGCATAAACATTGTGATGAATAAGGTAAGAATCAGGAATCTTTTTCAGTTCAAATAATTTAGCTCTATGATAGCTGTTCACTGCTTGTAGCTTGCCTACAATGTCTATTTGCAACTTCAACACAAGACTTTCTATTTTTATCTGATGAATTATACTTTAGGGGCCGATTTTTCCATCGTCACATAACTTTTACAAAAAAAACGAAAAATGGTGGATAGACAGCTTGTGAAAATATGTCAAACCCCCCTTATTTATTTTTCAGTTATGTTATCTGACTACTGATAAAAATCAGCCCTAATCAGTCATACAAACAATGAAAGTGTAGTTCCTTAATAATGTTGTTTTTTTTATTTACTTAAATTCCTTTATAAATAAGATGATAAGGCTAGAAAGTGAGTGACTACCGAGATGATGACCAATAGAGAAGTATGAAATAACAAGACATGTTGCGCCGACCCCAAATAAATTGGGATAAGGGTTAGAGACTAATGATGATGATATTTACCTTTACGAACTCATTATCTATTTATTTACTTGTTTAATAAGTTCTTACTTAAAAAATTCCAGATGTCCCGAATACCCAAAATGCCAGTGACTGCCACCAAAGAAAATAAACCGAGTATGTTAAATCGTCGTCCAATGGCAAGAACACTGGTCAGTTCTCTTAGTGATGCTGATAAAAAGGATTTGATAATGAATCACACCAAGCCTGCGGGCCGCGGTGGGCCTTCCACCACAGTTCCAGCTCAGCGCCTTAAGAGATCTGCTACTGCACCATCATCTGTCTATGTGCCACCACCAAAAGTGACTAAAGTTGAAAAGAAAACAGCTGTTGCTCCTAAAATCGCACCCTATGATTATAAGGCAAGATTCAATGACTTGCTTGGAAAGCATAAGAACATGAAAAGTGAATTTGATGACTTGAAAGAAAAACATGTTGAAGTGTCTGACAGTTACGAGAAGACTAAAGATTCAGTACAGAGTTGCACTAACGAAAGAGACAGACTAAAAGAAAATTTATTGAAATCCCTTACTGAATTGAGAGAAAAAACTGCAGAGTTTGAAAAAATGAAAGTTGATTTTGAAATTCAGAAAATGGAAAATGAAAACCTCCAACGTAAGACTGTATTATTGGATGAAATAACCAATAGTCTGAAGCAGAAGACCGCTGAACTAGACAAAGTACAGTCAGAATTTACTGAACTGTCCAGACAACATAAAAGTCTAAAAGAAGAAACAGAGGCATTGAGAGTCTTAACAGATCATCTTAAGAAAATATCTATTCAATTTGACAAATTGCAACTTGACTATAAAGAAGGACAAGAGACTATTGCTAAATATAAGTCAGAATCAGAAATATTGCAGAATATTTTAGCTGCAATGCACAAAGAGCAAAGAGACTTACGAAATACTATTCAAGATTTGAAGGGTAATATTCGAGTATATTGTAGAATACGACCTCCTCTGGAGTCAGAGCAAACAAAGCCAAGATTCAATCTCAATGTTCTTGATGCTTGTTCTATAGAAGTTGAAAAGGTTGAACTATTAAATTCTGTTAGAAAAGGGAAGCCACAACATGGTTTCACCTTTGATGGTATATTTACACCACATGCATCCCAAGAAGATGTGTTTGCTGAAGTTTCAACTATGGTCCAGTCTGCATTAGATGGGTACAATGTGTGTATATTTGCATATGGTCAGACTGGTTCTGGTAAGACATACACTATGGAAGGTGGTTGTGGTACCGAGGAGTATGGAATCATACCAAGAGCATTCAACATGATATTCACATGTATGGAAGATTTAAAACGCATGGGATGGGAGTTAACAATAAGAGCATCATTTTTGGAAATATACAATGAAATAATTTACGACCTGCTAAATTCTAGCAAGGATCAAGTATCTCATGAGATTAAAATGTCAAATTCCAAAGGAACTGATGTGTATGTGTCTAACTTAAAGGAAGAGGAAGTTAAGAACTCGCATGATTTCATCAGGCTGATGATATTTGCACAACGTAACAGACAAACAGCTGCAACCTTAAACAATGAACGCAGTTCCCGTTCTCACTCAGTCGCCCAAATTAAAATATCGGCGATACACGAGAAACGTAAAGAAAAATATACAAGCAACTTGAATTTGGTGGATCTGGCTGGATCAGAGAGTGGGAAAACTACACAACGAATGGATGAGACAAAGCATATTAACAGATCTTTATCAGAGTTATCTAAAGTTATTTTATCACTGCAGACTAACCAGTCTCATATACCTTATAGAAATTCTAAGTTGACCCACTTGTTAATGCCCAGTCTGGGAGGTAATTCAAAAACACTTATGTTGGTAAATGTCAACCAATTTGATGAATGCTTTAATGAGACTCTTAACTCCCTGCGCTTTGCCACACAGGTTAATAATTGCAGAGTTGTTAAGGCCAAGAAAAATATCACTATGTTTGACTCATAATAACAATTATTGTTTTGTTAAATTTATTGACATTTTAATATTATGTAAAAGTTATTACTATTAAAATAGAATAGAGGAAGTCTCCTTTCTTAACGATTATTTTAGGACATGATAAATTGTAGTTAACTTTGGTATTCTTATTGATACTACTTAATTTGAAGCCTTTGCTGACAGGGCTGGTATTTGACCCTTAACAATAGTATTTTAATCTTAACATCTTGGAATCCAAGATCTAGGACTATAATGCTAACTTAATTCATAATATCCATAGACATTAAAAGATGTTTATGTACATAACATACACATACTATGATGACGATATTATAAACATGTATTTCGTCTTTTGTCTTGAACACAATTGCTACAGTTTTTATCTTTTACGAGGTGTTTGTCCACTGCTTGAACAGTAATTTGACTAAATAATAGTGCCTGTTTTATTTAATTTTAATTTTCAATAGTTTTTATGTCAAACAATTATGTTATTATTAGTTTTCATGTGTACTTGTATTGTTTATTAAATATAATATACCTAATAATTAGTAAATCGTCTCGTATTTTTCACACATACCCAGTAGATGATAAGAGCTAAGGCCGGTAACATTGTAGTCTGTGTCAGCTTGTTTGAAAACCTAGGCGTACTGATACTATAATATTGACGTTAGATGGCGGTAGTAGTACTAAAAATAAGATTTAACCAACTCACTATAACCGCTTGCCAGGCCTACAAAGAAAAGAGCTTTCTAGGCTGGCTGAAATTCAGTGTGTGAAGAGAGCAGTTTAGAGTTTAGCGTTAGATATATGGAGGATAGGAAAAGTATGATTTTTGGTACAGACAAGAGTCGAGTGCACATGAAGCTTTTACACTTAATGCGACTCACGTAGTGGAACTGAAAAAAAAAAAAAAATTCAATGTATGGATTAGAAACGGACCTTTCGGGGTCGTTTTTCCCAAAACTATTCAGAACTTTAGAAGTGGAACCTAATAGGTATTATGACTGGGCGTACACTCATATATACGAATATTACGTCCCCGAACTGTGGATTACACCCCCATTTAGGAGATATGGTACTTTAAAAAACCAAATACAAGTCGTCCAAATAAACAAAATTTATTTATTTATTTTCACATGTTTCCTTTGCCATTACAGATAATAATAAATCTAATCAGACCAATAATACTTTTTTATTGGTCTGAGACCGACACAGAACAAGGTAGGATACAGTAACGGGTATCCCGGGTATCTCCCATAGCTATATAAATACTTAAAAGGCAGTGTATAGAGTGCCACCATTGGCACTCTATCCCTATCGGATAAAGTGCCACTACAGGCACCCTAGTAACACCGCCTCGGCCCGGCTCAAGTGCCGCAAGCATTGGATTGTTATTGTCACTGTCACTAGACTTAGTGACAATCAAACAATCAACCAAAACACCAAGTGACGTGACTACGTCACTTGGTATTTTTTTTGATTGTCGAGGCATGGGGTACCAATTCGAACAAATTATAATTAGTCTTGAAAAAAGATCATAGATGGCAGCATAGGTAACAATTATGAAATTAACAGTCACTAAAAAGCGATAAACGGAAGATTTTGGCTGAAGTAAGATTAGTAAAAATCAAAACTTCCTTGTTTAATGCTGATTTATCTATTGTAACTCATAAATGTCGTATTTTCAACAAAAAAAGATAAAACTTTTTTGTTTAGGGCTCTTTGCAATAGATGGCGTTTTACTCAATTTGTCATAACTGTAGTACATTTAGCCAGTCAATAGCCCGACTAGGGAGGTCTCATTTCTTTGTATGGGATTGGGTATCTGTACGTAGTATTATATTATCTGTGGTCGAGGTTAGATCGCTGTAAAACACCACATTCCCAAAACATTACATTCTCTTGTGCCTAAACGGACCCTGGCACTTCGCCGGCCGCTACCGCGGCACCGCTCGCTACGCTCGCTCGGCTTGTGCGTTGTGTGGTCACAGTTCTAACCTAACCTAACCTAAATAACAAGTGACAGTGACAATGCAACGCTCACGGCACCCTAGCCGGGCCGAGGCAGTGACACTAGAGTGCCACAAGAAACTCGCGGCACTCTATCTATACACTTCGTACTTAAAATATACAGAACTTGATGGCGCCCATTTGGATCTCATTTCTTTTTTTGGCGAACTCTACAACAAAGCCTAGGTATTCTTAACTTGGCTCCCAATTTTCACATTTGTGTTTTTGATAGGATATCATTACTTTTTGTAAAGAAATTATTATTATTCGTCAAGATGCCTGCCTCGTTGTTGGTCTAGTGGTCGCAAGCGCTACTGCTAAGCATGAGGTCCTGGGTTCGACTCGGGTCGGGCAAGTGTTATTGGGTTTTCTATCTAGAATTGCTCAGTAGCAGCCCGGAGTCTGCATTTGTGCCCGGTTGATGGCAATAGGCTCGCCCCCTATTCCATGAGACTTACATTGCGACATGTGGGTGTACTATAGATAGGTACACCTCTGCCTAACCCTTCGGGGAATACAGGCGTGATGTTATGTTATGTTATGTTAAGTCTGACGAATTTGTTCTGTATCCGTTCGAGCAAACTTTTGTATTTTATTTCACTCGGGATGTACCTACCTAGTCTCTTTTAAAATGCCTTATAATTTTGACTAAATGTTTTTGAATCTCTAGGGGTGGAGGAGGGGGCAGCTGCCCCTCCCTCCCCCCCCTGGCGACGCCCATGAGTTTGGTACTTCATTTAGTCCATGGTATTCAGTCTTGACGTCAAGATAACGGAAGTAGATATGTAGGTACTAATGTAAAAGCTATATTTATTCGTGTATTTACAATAGGTAGCTAGCCTACCTAGCTATATGCTATTATTATCAGTCTGGCCATGGACTCAAACAGTGTATAAACAACAATACCTACATAACAATGTTTTCCTGTAAGGCAGTCACCCAGCGCCGGCCCTATAAGCCCTCGGATCTGGGTAGAGCGAGATTGTCTTTCGGCGCCATTTGATGGACACTTTCACTTCACGTAAATTCTACTTCGGTTTCATGAAGTACCTACCTAAATAAACTAATTCCCAAATTTTCAAAAATCAACTTTATTGCAAATATAAGGTTGCAAAAATAGGTAGATGGACAAACTTTTAGAAATCATTCAGACCACCAAAATAAGGACAATGGTAAAAAATAATAAGAAAAACGAATTAGGTACTTAGAAGATAGGTACTTAGAAGAAAAATTAATCAGCTTACGAAAAAACACAAAAAATGTTGGTTACCCAATGCTATTTAGGTATTATTTTAGGTCAAAATAAAATCACTTTCAGTGTTTCTTTTTGCTTGGATATCTTTGCCTAGGTACTGAAATTTGTCCATATATTTTAATGGGACCTTAAATTGTATATGCACATAGTGAATTTAAAATAAATTAAGTAAACAAAAGAGCTGTCACGTCACCCATGCAATTTTAACAGAAACGCTATTTACTGATTAGGTTCAAGGCTAACAGAGCACTATTATAATACATAGAGCACTATTCTAATAGTCTAGCTAGCCTTTCGCATTTGGCTTTTTGGGGCCCTTGCCATCTGGCACGTAGAACGACTGCTCCTCGCTCTACCCCAGAGCCGGCGCTGCAGTCACTCTTGCAGTTTGCAGCCATAGATTTAAAGTGGCAGCGGCAGTAGAATTTAGGGAGCCTGTTTAGTAGTAAAAGTAATAAACTACCGGCTACGTAGCCGATAATCATTTATGATTCAATCGAAAAGGTAACTTATAAAACATTAGGTTACATTACACATAATTACTCTGCTAGTAGTGGACTTAGCCAGGTTCAGGTCCTTTATGTTGGTATGCAACCTAACTGACCGGATATGAACTGATCCCGTTTTTAGAATGGTCTACGTACCTACGTTTCTTCTCCAGTTATAGGTACGCTTTGATTAGATCAAATTAAGTGTCGTAATCGTCACGTAGTTCATGATTTGATACACTTGTTAAGCGATAGATGGCGTTAGTTGTATAACAGCGTACATTTTGATGTCTTTGTTGCTTACAGGTTCCCCATAGAGGTTCCCCCTACGTCGCAGTCACAGAGTAGTAGAGTACTTTTTATCTATAGGTAGTCGCAGGCACCAGGTTAGGCTGCGTCCCCCTAGAAATCCAAGAAAAAATCAAATGTCAAATAATTTTAGTATGTACCACAGAACATATATACTCTACGAGGTATGTACACCGGACTTGCGGCGCCGTAACGTCGTTACGTCGTCCCTAGACTCGTGTGATAGCCAATGCGACAAAATGTTTGCGGTGCAACGCCGCAACGCATCGTGTGCAAGGCTCTTACCCACAGGGTGACCCTATTTAAAACCATTTAGGTAGATACTGTGCATTTAAAGTTCGACCTGGGAATCGAACCCAGAACTTCACACAATAATGGAGTGTTATTTTAAAGTCGCAAACTGTCAAGGTGTTATTGAATAGCTATTGTCAATCAGGGCATTAAGGTACCATTTCTATGAAATAAATACCTTCCGTTGTTATGTTAGCGACACCTCGGTTTCATAGAAATTCCTGGAAACCAGTCACGTCGCCTGCTGCTGCTGGCTGCTACGGAATGGTACCTATAGCCTTCTCCTATTTAAAACATCCTACACAGAATTCGACATTCGAGCGAGGATATTTTAAATGTGTTAGGCAGGAAATTGTACCTATTATAGGTATTTTTAATGAGTCTAGTTTGATAATGCGGAGAAAAAAAGAAACAAGTTTTATAAAATCATGACGAGTTTATTTAAATAATTAAGGACTAGATCGAAACATTAAGCGATAAATCGCAATTCTCTTCATATGCAAAAATATACATAGTGTTATGATACATCTCTCCGTGCGTCGAATCGGGCGCTAGTGGAGCGGTACAAGGGCGCAAGGCCAGGCAGACGGTGACAACGACCGAGGGGCGAGTCCAGGGTCTCTCGCCAGATTATGTTCAACGTGATACATCCGGTTCTGTCGCTGCTTCGTCGCCCGGCGTCGGAAGTTTTGCCGTTTCTATAGTGTGTATAAGTCTATCCAAGCCGTAAAGAAAACCTTCCTCATGATTGCCTTGTTGCCACTCAGCGCGATGGTCTACCTGAAGACCTTCCGGTACACTTCTAGTTTTGGCAAAATCGATCAGCCAGGCTCCAACACGCTCATCATCGTAAATGATGAATATACTGCTGCCGACGATTTCATGAGTTTTGAAGAAATCAGAATTTTGAAAAAGTTCTCTGATTTCGCGCAGTCGCGTGATGATAGCACGACGCGCTTTTTCATTATTACCCAGGAACCTTGCCACTGTGGTTGCAATTTGTTGAGGTTCACGCACTTTTTGCAGATCGGTTAGGGGTGGTTGTCCCGGAACTTTCACTGCTTCAATACGAAAGCCTTGCTCAGCTGAAGCAGATCGCTGTTCACGGAATTGCATGTAACGTAGTTTTGTAACAGCACGAGCCTCATGCTCGGCTTCGGTGGGAGCTTTCGGGTCCAGACGCACCATTTTCTCGTAGAGGTCCGAACGAGCACGAGCGTTGCTAACTTCATCTTCCAAGAAAGTGCGAGTGCCCATCTTCACGTCCATGACGTGAGGATCTCTGAACCCGTGCAATAAGTCTTGCAGTTCGATGAAACGTTCACCGCCGTATTCCAGTTCGCGGTAGTACCGCGGAATGGCGGAGCGCATATGGGGGCAGGCGGCGAGCGCCTCGTAAGCGTCGCGCTCGGGGTTGTGCGCCGGGTGGTCGCCGGCGGCGCGGCGCTTCCACACGGTGCCGGGCCCGGCGGGTGCAAGCGAGCCGGGGTGGCCGGCCAGTTGAAACCATTCCGACGAGCGCGATTTCAGCAACGCATCAGATGCGGGTGCTGATAATTCCAATGCATTCTGCAACAATAGAAATATAAAAATTAGCAACGAGTTCAACATCCGTCATCATTAGTATTTTTTTTGTTTTACTTGATTATTTGTAACTTTTTTTTTGTTCATTGAAATAATTATAATTAATGTAAGTAGCAATACTTACAAGAGCGAGGAACTTGAGTAGCTCGGAGGGTTGAGGGGTGGGCGCAGTGGGCGCCGGCGTGGAGGTGGGGGCTTCAACAGTGGACGGAGTGCGCCGCCAACGTTTGAACAGCGCACCTTCATCCTTGCTGCGCCAGCGTTCCTCCTCTTTGCCAGGTACTGCGACCTGAGGACAACCAAAAACACACGTTTAAACACCTTGTCACACACCATGGAACACTTCGGAAATATTCACTTTCACAAAAAATTTCGAACACAGCTCATTTCGATGACGTACCGCTAAAATCTTATTGGCAGCGTAGAGTAGCCCGCCAGGGCCGAGGCGACTCAGCACGGACTGGCGGGAGACACTGTTCATCTTGCTGGAGACGGTCATGGCGTACGAGTGTGTGCGTAGAAGGCGCGAACACGAGTGAACGATAAAACAATTGGAGCGCGGGTAGCGAGCGAACGAGCGTGAGCAATGGACTGCTGCTAGCCAGCGTGTGATGTAAGTGGGAGGGACGCCGGCGGTTTTATAGAGACCTCGGCTTTCTCGTGACGTAGGCGCCGCGGCCCGCTCGCGGCCCCGCGCGCACCTCGCGCCTCCCCTGAGTTTTCCTAGCGCCTCTGATTTTCCCAAACCTGAACTGCATTGATGTATCGGACTGTGAGAAAGATGCATGTCATGTAGAGATTTTATATGCGTATTTTATATACTTTTACACGGTGCATAGTTACCGGTACATATAATATACCGATTCATCTTTATAAGGCGTATTGTTGCGAATACTAGAATAGGTGTAAACGAAAACCTACCTATAAACTATTGATGTCAAGGGCGTGTGATCATTAGGGGTATAAATTAAGAACATTCTTATTAGTGCAGATGCAGAGCCTTTTAGTATCTAATTATCAATGTGATCACATTTACAACATTTACGGATATTTTATTACGTATCCTACGGTTTAAGAAATGACAGAATAGGTAGGTAGGTACCTACTGCAAAAAAGTGTCTTATGCATAGAGGGCAAACTGTGAATAATCTTCTAGATCTTTCAAGTGACGCTGTACCTACAATAAATATGGACCACAGTCAAAAAGTCTTCCCCCAGAACCTTCTTCAACTGGCTACAGTGTGGTACATTATGGCCCTAAATCTGCTCTATCTACCATAATAATTGAGTACATAAACAAAAAAGTTTTACACACTTTTTTTTTATATATATTTTTTTATATTTAGGTAAGCATTTACTTATGCATTTTCACCCTTCAAAAAGGTAGGTAATAACTTTTTACTGGCTAATGCAATGAGATTTTTATGGATCAACCAATCGTAGTCTACGATGTGTAGCTAGGTATTTGATCGCCTTTGATGATGGTCCTGTCTTGTTTTGGAGGACTTTAAAATATCACATTAAATATGTATGAATTGCAGTGCCATAAGTAATTTAGTAATCCCAGCTGGCTGTGAGCGAAGCTGCGAGGAAAGCTATGAATAACGTAACTGTGCGGCGGCGCCACAAATCCTATACCTAGGCTTCCAGACAATCTATATTCCTGACATAAATTATGTACATATTTCTTAGACTTACTTATATTTCATTTATGTTCCCTCATTCAGCTCATTTTTATTTAATTTTAGGTTTTCCCACAGCTTGTGTATCTATATCTTATTCAACAACTTATGTATTAATTCTTGTCGAGAAAAACAAATATTGGGAGTCTATAATAACGTTCAGGCTCAGAATGTCCCTTTCCCAAAATGCTTTAGCAATATCGTATTAAATAATACTTTCGTTTGATTGACAAATGAAGATTTCTATTGTGCTGTATGATAGAATATTGTTAAATACCTAACCGTTAATGCAATAGGTACCTACCTACTTGTAACTAGTAGGTAACGGTACCTACAAAATAATGCTACTGCATTAGTAATTTGGTATTTGGTTTCGTGTGACGTTTCTTTGTCTCAAATAACAAACTTAATTGTTTCACATTACAGCCACAAACGCAAAATAAATGTAAAAAATCCCGTTCAAATTATTAAAAAAAAAATTATGGGCTTCCTATTGATATTATATAATAAACATGTCGTGAGAACCAAATCTTGTTTGTCATAAGGCACATTCCATAAGCGCAAAACAAATTAAAAACTTATATTCGTCATGAAAATCAAGCCTGAAGGAATGACGTAATGATGAATGTCCTTAGTTCATGAAACCGTGACGCAGGGGGAAGGGAGGCGCGTATACGCGTAGTATGGCGGGCAAACAAATGACGATAGCGATCCAGGCAGGCACGACCGACGAACGCTGAATGCGCACGAGCACGACCCGTCTAACTCAAACAGTGACGTAGCACGAACATTTCATGTCTACCAATTACGCGCATTGTACTAATCAGCTAATGGCTGTCATTTACTTTAAATTAAGTGCAGTTTTAGATGCTTAATGATAGTTAGTTTAGTTGTATTAAATTGATGTCTGAGTAAGATAGATAATTCAATGGAGTCTTCGTTTCAAAACAGTGTGATTGTGACGCATTAAGCAAAAACTTGAAGGTGATAAGCCGAGTTGTTCAGTTACGTGCGAGTATAATCTCTACTCACGATACGTTGGTAGTTGTTCAACAAAAAACTATGCTGAACACAGAGCCTAATATAATAATATGACCTTTATATTAGTGCATATAACAATAAAAGTAGAGAAAGTTATGGAAGAGTGCAAATGCGACAGACCTCGGAGCTTGGCATTAGTAATGTTTGTAGGTAGGTATAATGTTACGTAAATAAAGATTACCGAAATATGGTAGAGAAACCAAGTATGCAGTTTTAGTGAGATACTTGATCTATAACTCCTGTGTACCTACTCTGGAAATCCTCTACTTAATGAATAAATTCCTTTACTATTTTTATTTGCTTAAAACAACCACATTAGATGACAAATTCTAGTATTTTATTTGTTTTACAGACAAACGACAGAAGTTTTAATAATGACAAAGGAGTTGAAAATGTAACTTAATGATATAACTCGCCTCTACGACAGTTAGGATATAAATCAGGTTAAAACAGGTATGTGACTTGGTCGTTGGTATAGACTCTTTATTTTAGAGCACACTATTACACAACGGAAGTGTTAACTAACTCAGTTAATATTTAACTAAGATACGGACAAACTGAGATAATAATCCTGAGGCAATTAATCTTATTGGAGAAACTTTTCTATAGTGCGCTCCGGAACAGTAGAGCAACTTTCTTTTAAGGGGACTACAGGACCTAAAAGCAAGTTTTATAGTGCCTAAAAGTCTGCAGCAAACAAAATCAGAAAAATATAGGATATTCTTCAGGAGATATACAATAGTGTGTTGAAAACATAATGCAACTAAAAACGATAGAAAAAAATCACGAAGATCTATCACGATTAAAAACTATATTAATGCAATCATTCTGATTTTTTGGCAGATTTACACAAGCAACATATTAACGTAATACTGTTTTAATTTTTTTGTCATATCAATAGATTTTTTGTAAATTACTAAATTTTTTGCAATAAATTACCAGCGTTGTGTCATCGCGTTTCTCTTTTTTTCATTTTAGCTGTTGTCGGCCTCTTAATACTGTCGGGCAGACATTTTTTATTGAAGGAATTCAATGACGTTTATATATATAACGAACGACTATTAAGTCCTTTGGTCATCAGTGGAACTAATATTGTTATCTACTACAACCTTGTCTGTGAGTTTCATATTAAGTAAGGTAAGTGATTTAAACAACGGGTTATTAAAAAAGTTATAAGTAATGTTATGTCGAAAAAAAAAACTTATAACAACCTGTGAGTCAATTTTTTATTGAATAAATAAGTGCGCAGATATTATGCAGATAATATATAAACGAAAACTTTTTTTGTGCATTTACAAGTTTGTCTTCAACAACCTGCAAGTAGGTACCTACATAAGCAGAGAGGCAAACTGGTAAAGGTGACACAGCGTTCGTCTGTGATGTAATATCATAAATTATGCACGCTATGGTAGCGTGGGCGCCATCAATTGTATTGAAATCGATACGAATATTTGATCAAAGTGATATTATTATATAGAGCATCAAGTGATCAAATCGCATCTGTGATTGTTATCAAAATTCAGTTGAGGTACAATGAATTAAATGATTGCAATCTAAAAGACACGATGTAAGATGATGATACAGATTCAAAAGTCAATAGCCTGAGTGTACAGTAACAGTTTTGTTTAGCCAAGATGTTTCCTTGTGTCGACACAAGTCAATCTTGAATATCAATAATACTACGTAGGCTTTTCCAGTGTGTGATTTCATTACACTGCATTTTCGTAAACATTCGTAAATCTTAGAACACTATAATTGACCGACTTAAGAGGGTGCATCCTAAAAGTTGGTAACGTCGTAAACAGTTGTCAAATAGTTACCTGTTCTGATTAATTTTGAAATAATACTGTATGGAAATAAGAAATGTGGCTAACTAACTAACTAGAATATTAATAGTGAATTGCAAATACAACATTGAATTTGGTGTTGTACCCGTTTTAGGTGTAAAAAAGGCATTTGGAAAGTATCCAAATACTTGTTTTACATCTAAAACTAACTATTTGGTGTTACGATATTAATTGTTGCATATCATAATTAATATTCTAGTAGCGAACTAGCTTAGTTAGCCACTTTTTTTTTTCCATACAGAAATAATATCAAATTAATCAAAACAGCGAAATATTGACATCTATCTGCGAAATTGCCAACTTTCAGAATAAACCCTCTAAAGGCGACGATAACCGACTTTTAATTATTTTATACTGAAGATCACGTCTAAACAAGTAGTTATAATTATTTGGAAAACTATTTAATGTTAAATTAGAGCATTTTCTTAATAACTTAATATAGGAATATTTTAGATTATGTTGAATTGTTGATGTTACATAGTGAAATTAATTTGTAAAGTTATGTCTAACGCGGATAAAAAACTGAGAATCACGCAAAATATATCAAGCGTATTTTTCTGAAACCTTCACTATTTTAAAGATAATTTAATTATTGATCTTTTGGTATACGTGTTTTATTAAAATACATTTTTTTATGTATAATAAATTAATAATACATCTAATTTGGGACAGCGCTCCTTGATGGGCGAGTCCTATTACTGGCTGGACGTACGATGCGTTGCGTAAGCTCAGTACAGAACACGCAAGCTAGTCACTCAAGGTCACTGTCACTTATCCGCGTCTTAATACCTCTGAGGATAAAAGAATTAAAATTTTACACAGATTTAGATATTATACTTAGCTTGACGTATACATACGGATAATGAGGTATTTTTTCATGAGATTTTATGGTATTTCCATGTCACTCATTAATTTCATAAATGTTTAGCTATGTCCGGGTCAACGGGTTACATTTTGCGCGTGTTGTCAAATAGTTTGGAACGCAATTCCTCGGTCATCAGCTGTCTATCAGTGTTTTTAGGCTTGAATCGGAAATTCCTGACAAATAGTAAAAAAAATATAACCAGCCGGTTAAAAATGTTAAAAACGACTGAAAGATAAATTCAGTGAACTTTGTTCAGAAAAGTCAGACATATTTAAAATAATACGATTAAGATGAATAAGACATAGCTCTGCGAAATGCCGACCAAGTTGTCCTACCAGAGGTCAGGTCAGGGTCGCTCCATGAAAGTTATTGCTAGTTACTGCGCTGTTCCACTGCACCGTACTTTAGGGTTCTCACGCATTATAAAAAAAGCACCGAAAATTATCGTATTTTGGTTAATTTTTTAAACAAAATTCGAAAATTTTTGAGGCTTTTCTGACTACGAGATTATGCGGTTTTTTTTGGCTCCTATTTAAGGTGCAATTTCGTAGCCAACCGCAGGCGGCAACTGCAGGCGACGCATCGCCGCGACACAACTGGTTTTTAAGTATGTATTTCTATGAAGGCGACGACGCGCTGTGGATCGAAAAAAGGCTCTCGAAGACATTAAAACTTAAATTTTAAAGTGTCGATTTTTTGCTTGAAATGGCTTATAATAGCTGTAATAGCCAATATTATGAATAAATATATCAACAGATACAACCTGGCAGGCAAATTAGCAACTTTTTATTTATGATTTTTTGAAATATGTACTTGTTTTTATATAAATCTCGTTATATGAAGTAGGTCAAAAAATCATAAATAAATAGTTACATCACCATGTGCAAGGATATAACGGTTATTCTCTCCATTCCGGAGATATAAGCATTAGAAACATATTAAAAAAAAAAAAAAAATTGTTGCCAATTTACCTACCAGATTGTATCCTATCATATCAATCAATCAGCCTATTAATATTCCCACTGCTGGGATACAGGCCTCCTCTGTGTGAGAGGGAGTGCGCTGTAATTTACCACGCGGGCCCAGTGCGGGTTGGTAGACTATGTCACATGTTTTCGAATTTTGGGTTCTAAGACCTGCCGGTTTCCTCACGATGTTGGTGATGAAATTATTTACACAAAGTAAAGCGCCTGCTTGGGTTCGAACCCACAACCTACAACTCGTAAAGCGGGGGCGTTACCACTGGGCCACCATTGCTCTATCCTATGATATATTTATGCATAGTATTGGCCATTAGAAGCTTGAAATGGCAAAAAATGAACACTTCAAAATGATGTCCAATGTCTTTGAACCTTTTTTCTATCCACAGTGCGACGTTAGCTTCGGAAGGTATTTCTTTCGACTCCGTATCAAAGTTGCGACAAACAAAAGCGCGACAAATGCTGGAGCGACAGTACGTTAGGTCGACCATCAGCGGTGCGACAGAACATCAGCTCGACGAACGTTAGCGCGACAGATTGTTTTCACGACAAACGATGGCACGACGAAACTTTTGATCGACGAACGTTATTGCGACCGATTGTTTTCACGACTATCGATGGGACGACGAAACTTTTGATCGACGAATGATAGCGCGACACAACTTTTACTCGACAAACTAAAGCACGACAAACATTTCTATAATATTTCGTTGCTAATAGCAGATAACAAAAAAAATTTGAAATACTAAGTACTTTCGTTTTTAATGTTTTTATTGGCAATATTCTTTATTGTCAATGTTAAAAGACTGCAGTGCGCGAGTGCAGTTACGAGCATGGTAAGCGAAAACCACCGAAAAACGGCGAAAAACACCATTCCAGTGGTGTCTAGGCGACACGTCGCCTGCTGCTGCCGCCTGTGGCCGGCTACGCAATGGTACCTTTAAACTAATTCCTGTTATTGCATCCCTAGATGCAATAGCATTATGCACCAGACGGCGGCGCTCTAACGCAGTCTCGAGGTCGTGCGCTTACATCGTTCTCGTACTGCACTCTTTGTTACGTTAAAAAGAATACATTACTCTAGTTGTTATTGACCGTGACTGCACCATGTCACATAACATGAATACTTTGAAAAAGTTGTATAATGAACATTAACTCCATGTTAATAACAAAGATCATTTTATTACTTTATTATTCTTGGTAAGAATTCACACCTGCTGCGGCAGGTGCGTAAATGTGTCCATTTGAACAATATCTCCAGTTGAAGACCGCAAAAATCAAAACCAATGAAACTACTTTATTTCTTATAATGCAATTTCACCTGCCAATTTATAACGGACATTAGCAGATGATTCGACTTTAAACACCTTGGCTTTAGGACGAGTTGCATCACATTACGTTTACTGACAAACAAAATTCAAGTCGAAATGAGATACGAGCTTATTAATCACGAGCCATAGACCAGCTAAATTTTATTTCCCAATCTCCACACTTGTCCGACCGACAGTAAAAAAATATAAACTTTTACCAAAATTATGCGTAGCTCGGCGTAGCCCCGAGCGTAGCGCCGTAGACCCTCCCTCAATTTATTAAAAACAGTCAAACTGGCTAACGAATCTTTTCTGTAGTCTGTACATTATATTATCTACCAAATACATGTTATTTATCCATAGTAATAGAAACCCCTAACTTTATTTTGGCATAGAGGAATCATATGAAAGATGCTGTTATTTTTTTCGAATTTACGAACAGCCTAATTATGTAACACACGATCAATCATAATCTGAATTATTTTGAAGGATATTGTTAATCCATTGCTTCATATGTTCGAAAAAGTTGTCTGCTGAATGTTGTGGAACTGTCAAAATTAAACAGATTGTGATTATATTACACATTGATTGATATGTTACACAATTAGGGTGATTTATTTTAATTTGAAATGTTTTCTTGAAATGTTATTTCATACACAAATAAATAGATAACGTGTAATGACATAATACTCGTATGACAAAATACTTCGCAGTTAAAGTTGTTTTCTATGTCATGACCTTAGAAAATTAATTAACTGGCACGCGGCCATCTTAACTCATAACTAATATCACGTTGTCAAAAATAGAAATCTGACATTCTTGATATTTTTAGACCATACAACATATTTTTGTAATCCGCGAAAGGGTGTGGTCAAAGACTGCGATCTTTCACTCATATTATGTTACTAAAAATATAACGTAACTGGCAATCAAAACATCGCAGCGTGTGTAAAAAATAGAAAAGAGGTTCTTAACTACTCTATTTAACTCTATTATAAGATAATATTCCGAGTGAAATGAAATAAATTATCCTATAAATAAGTAGATATCTACTTACTATTTATAAGTATATTATTCATTTTGAGAAAGTCATTAGTGTCTGCGAATTGTGTTAATTTTGGTGAAACGCGTAGATGGCAAAATGATTTAAAAAAAGAGGGAATATCACAAAAGGTAATGTCTAATTCTGTTTATTGTGTTCGGTTAGGCCATGCCCCCGGATGTACTATTATCGTGTTAATAATATATCCCTTTTCAAAATAAATTAATAAGTATTGAAAAGGTCTCTTCGTCGAATTTTTACCTGCAATTCGCTCGATTGATTTGAAAAGGTATACATATTATAGCAGAAAAAATAATAATATGTGTTACGTATGTACCTTTATATACTCGTATTATTTTAGTCTCCCTAATTAGGTATTTTACCATGGGTTATGGTTTATTTGGAGCAGTGGTGGTCCAGTGGTAACGGCCCCGACTTACAGTTGTAGGTCGTGGGTTCGAGCCCAAGCAGGCGCTTTACTTTGTGTAAATAATTTCATCACCACTGCTCTCAAAACGGTGAAGGAAAACATCGTGAGGAAACCGGCATGTCTTAGAACTAAAACATTCGAAGACATGTGACATCTACCTACCCGCACTGGGCCCGCGTGGTAGATTACGGCCCAATCCCTTTCACAGAGAGGAGGCCTGTGTCCCAGCAGTGGGTACATTAATAGGCTGATGATGATGGTTTATTTGATACATCGATATATACGTCAATTGCAAAGGTTACTTAAATATCTGAGAAACCCACTCGTCATTTGAAGTGTTACTGCTTATTCAGTTAATAATTCAGTACTAATAATAATTATTTCCATGAAATCGAAGAACCAAAAATACCTTCTTCTGTTTTGTAACATCTGCTTATCATTGACGTAATGTTACTTAATCATGCCGGTTAGCTATACATCTGAGCAAATTGCCAATATTCGCGGTAATACAAACTATAACGAATTACAAGCGCGTAGGGCTTCTAATATGTTACAGTTCACAATGCTTTAAAAAAAAATACGTGGCTTGCTTTGCAAAATGAATATGCACAGTCAGTTTTTGTGCATCAACAAGTTGTTATTACAGTTATTTTCATTTGTTTACTCGCATTGTTATCCAGAAATAAAACGAAACCGGTTTTAATCTATTAAGGTTCACGTGCGAATTTATGTAAACTGGAAATCTTATCACTGTAAACAAGTGATCCAGTTCTAACCGATCTGGCTCGATTATCACCAAAAAACAAAGTAACGAGGTACCTACTACGGTCAGCCGAGAAAGTAGCTACCTAGCAAAAGAAAATATCGCTAATACTTGTTCGTGGAAAATCGAAAATCGCGTTTATTGTTGTTACTGCAACGATTTTTTTCTTATTTAGCTTTTTAAACCACTTTCTGGCTTACTATACCACAGACATGCTAGTCGGTAATATCGTGCACGCGGACTCGCAGCCTCCTGCTGGCGTACTTTTCCAATGTTTGCCATGTAGCCAGTCTGGTCGTGGCGTTAGCACTCGTTATGTCCAAATCAAATATGTTTAACAGAAGCTAATAAAACATTAGTTTGCTCTAGCTTAGACACGCTCAATACAGTTTCATCATTGAAAACGATAACAATATTGAAATAAGTTAATATTTAAGTAACATATTTGCCGTAGTAAAGAATGTGTTCCATCTTGTAATAACAATTATCGGAATGGTTATTAGTGCTTTTAGTTATTTCTGTGACGGGCTATTAATAACTAACTTTCATAAATAAAATCACCAGCTGAACAGGTTTATTAATAAATCTACAAGTTATGATTTTGTTGAAAGTAGCTCATTGTAGAGCGTTAACCTTTATGAAATCGTTATGTTCAATGGATTCGATAAACTGCTTCACGCGGACATGCAGGTCATAATATTTATGCGTGACTATGATTAAGATATAATTTATTTTTAGCCGTGTAGGTATTTAAAGGTATCTAAATTATCACATAATATGCCAAGGTTTCACTCAGATGTAAGTTAAAAAATTTAATCTCACTTGCCAAAGTAACAACGATGCGTGAGAGCTTTTCAGGAAAAAGTAATTTTTTTTTATTGTAAAATGTATCATTGAACCGCTTAAAAATTTTAAGTCATACAAAACTCACGTAAAAACGTAACTGAAATATAGTCACATGAAGTTCCATTCAAAAATTTGTTATTAAAACAAACGATTGTTTTCAAGTCTGGTGTTTATAAGCCTCATCCTAATCAAGTGTTAGTAATTATCGCAATGAACACTCTTTGTCCAGTCATGTCACGTGACGACAAGCACCATTTATCGCCCTTCCTGTGGTATTGCACACGTTTTGTAAGCACTTACTCATGCTGTATAGTTTTTTGTTTTTCTCTAAGCGCCATTTCAACAATAAAATGTTCGTGACGCTATTCGCTATGCTTTTGTTTTTCACTGATATGTTAAACGTTTTCGCTGACTCATTTCAAGTCCTAGTTTTGACGAATGAATAAAATACGTGTATGTAAATGTACAGTGAATTTCATTCAAGTAATGACATTAATCTGTTACGGTTACTAACGTCAGTAAGTAGTGTAAGTGTCGATGAATATTTTACTTAATGAATGTAATGTTATTGAACGGCTCGCGTGGTGGCGGTGTCGAAATTAACCAGATGACGCAGGATGGTGTTTGGTTCTGCGCAGGAGTAACTGTTGGTTCAGCTGCTCTGACACAACTCGCCTATGTTAGTAATAAATATATAAAAACTGTACGCCATTATGAGTCATCTTAACTTGCACTAGAAATATTTTGGTCTAGCCTAGATGTTTTAAGTTGATGAGCAAATGCTATGAAACGCTTCAAAATTAAAGAATAACTAAAACAAATGTTTAAACAAAATCTTACGTCGATGTTATTAGGTAAGTAGGTAAAGTTTTAATTAACTATTACAATTAGTTTCTTTGCGTAATTACTTAAATATTGTATTAACACATCCTACATAAACATAAGTAATGACGCTTTCTGTGTTTTATTCGTATCTATAATTAACGTAACTAAGTGTTTTGCCGACATATGAAAGATGGTGTTTCTGTACTTACTGCTGGTAATTTGAAACACCTGTGTACTTACAAGCCCTTTCTAAGTAAATATTCGACTTACGTACGTACGTGTCAATGCTAAGTAAATCTTTCGTAATGTTGTGAACAGACAGACACAAACAGATGTTCCAAAAGTTTCACAATAGGCCGTTAGCCATATGAAATGGGCGTGCAGGCTTGTCGCATGCCTTAAGGACCGTATGGGATGGTCCTTAGTTCGATAGCCAACTAACTACAATAGCTGTATCGTATGTTCGAGCATATTTTAAGGGGGATGTGCCAAGGTAGCCCGCGATTTTCAAATTTTCTTACGTTTTTTGCAATTTGCAGGTCAGTATCAGGTTGTATGTTGATCTAAATATGATTCGCCGCCGTATTAAATGTTTATTTATAGAATTATAATCATAAAAGTCATCAATACAACTATCTAAATTCATGTAACTGTATTGAATGACTAATTCATGAAATCATGGCATTTGACACTTTTGCTAACTTAAGGAGTTGTATTGCTAATTCTAATGATTATAATTCTGTAAAGCCTTATTTGTTACGGTCGTGAATCATATTTTAATCAACATATAACCTGACACTGAGCTGCAAATTGCAGAAAACGAAAGAAAATTTGAATTTCGCGGGCTACCTTAGCGCATCCCCCTTAAGCTCACTCACTATCACTAGTGTTGCGTAATCGTTTCTTTTAAAATCGTATTGTGTTAAAAGTTCATACAACTGTTGTGGTTTGACGTTCAACCTTGCTGCTTCTGAGGGTTACAAAAGGTCGTGACTGTGTGATCGCACCTGCTCTCATTGTGTCTACAAAGTTTTAAACAAATATCATGAACGCAAGGTGGTACTTATCAATGTTGATTTGGGTTGATTATAAAACTGTCAACTGTCAGAAAATTGATAGAGTTTAGTAGATTGATTGAAACCTGACACTGCCAAACTGATAGTATCGATTTCGTACTAGATGAATAATGCTCTAAGTGTAACCCAAAGCTTTCTTGTGAGACTTGTCCGCCACTATACATATAATATTATTGCTATGCCTGCACATTCATTTCCACAGACCCATAAAATTCAACGACAAGATCCTTCACGGAAATTCTATGGCACTAAAATTTATCTAAGAATCCACCAATCGATTCCAAATGATATATTAATATGTCGGGCGGCAAATTGTGCAGTCGGTTTGCACAAAACGTTGGACAATACTCAGCCAATTCGGGGTCAAATGTTAATAATATTGGCAAGCGGAAATCTGTTCTCGCGAATACAAAATAACAGACCAAGTGTGGCCTGGCGGAAGATAAGCTCGCCATGGCTTGAGGATAAATGAGGCAGACTAACAGGGCCAAGGCAGTAAGTACTGCGGTGGAAACTGGCTTTAAATGTGTACCTTGGTGATTCAACAGAAAATTTTCATTTGTTTTTGACACCTTCTACTATCTTGGAAAGCAGCGATGCATTTTGATTTTAAAAAGGTAATTGTGGTTTTATATATCTGCGTTGATGATGGTTCTAAGTTATTAGTCCTGAACTATGCTTTTAATATTTCCCGAAAAGACGTTCAGACTTCTTAGCTATTATGTCAAAAATGAAATATGAGTTATTAATCAGCTTCTTTGAATTTTGCGTATTTAGAAACAAAATAAGGAAAGTATAACGTTTATTTAGACACAGAACACGAAACTCAAAATACAAATAAAAAAGTGACATTAATTATTTAACGACAATTCACGGCTGTTCCAAAAAAGTTAATTTCATCGTTAATGCCAGACAGATGATGGTGTCTGACGATTTAGTAGAGATGTCTATCTGCTGTTAGAAACGATCTTGTTAACAAAAAAACAGAAACCAGAAATTAACGTTGTTATCAACGTCGCAAAAAATCGCAATTGAATAAGTAGATACTATAGAGACAACGGCAACACCCCGTTGTGTCTGTAGTATCTACTCATTGAATTGCGATTTTTTATAAAGCTACAACACAATTAAAACATCGAGGTATGTCGGTATAAGAAAAAGTTCACTTAAGTACGTAGTTGAGTTAGAATAATTTGAACAGTTAATTAAATTATCTACAGCTCTACACTATAGGTAACTTCAGTTTGAATAACTTACCTTAATTTTTAAGCTATTGCATAGCTTCTATCGCGGGCCTTGAGCGTGGAGACCTAATCCAGAAATTTCGTAACGAAAATACTACCTAAGAAAAGAGTGTTTTGTATTGAAAAATATGTTTAACTGCTTGACAACAAAGTTCAAATTTACTTAAACGAATGATACGAGAGTGTTGTATTGAAAATTATGTTTAACTGCTTGACAACAAAGTTCAAATTTACTTAAACAAATGATACGAGAGTGTTGTATTGAAAATTATGTTTAACTGTTTGACAACAAAGTTCAAATTTACTTAGACGAATGATACGAGAGTGTTGTATTGAAAATTATGTTTAACAATAAAGTTCAAATTTACTTAGACGAATGATCCTTGACTATTAATAGTTAAATTAAAACCTTTTTATTAGTTTGATGTTCCCATTACGTTGTGTCAAGTTTTAAAAACTATAAATGTGAATAACAGTTCCTGTCAATGTCATCATTGCTATTTCTTGTATTCGGGTTAATATTTTACAATTGCGTAAGTTGATAAAAAATGCTATGCAATAGCTTCGCCGGGGCAGTCCCCGAGTGCCACACGTCTTTTTTTTTTATTAATCTGATACTATTCAATTATTCAGTAATTGCTGAATTTGAACTCCAATATTTTTTTTTGAAATTACTTAAGTAATCTGAATATATTTGCATTATAATATTAGTAGGTATATAAGAAGTCTATTGTAAAAAATAAAATAATGCTGTGTCTGTAGATAAAATTGTACGCAGCGGTTTGTAATCAATAAAAGGATGCATGATTGTGCCAAACAATATGCTGTAGTAGAGGAAGTATTTAATTTTTAAGTGCGTTACGATGACTCATACAGCTGTCGATGTCTGTCACTTACCGTGTTTCAAATGTTAAGTCCAAGACATGTAAAAAAAACAATACTCGCGGTGTACCACGAGCCTTATTGCCTACCCTTTTTATTGGATTAATAATGCAAAAAGCTTTGAGTGTTTATTATTTTAATTAATACGCAAATACAAGTCTTCCATTTGTGTACACATGGCTACATATCGAGATGTACATTACCAGTATAAGCTGACCTCTCATTGTGCGGAAATCCTATACAATGCGAGATCAGCATAAATTGGAAATGTGTAACTTGATATGTAGCCGTGTGTACATGAATTAAATAAATACTTCAAAAGCTTTTTTTAACTTCATAGGTTATGCTCAATTAAGTTTGATAAAAATAAATTAAGTTCGTCCAAACTCATTAATCAACTACAGTTATTACAATGTCATAATTTGCGCGTAGTAACTACTTTAATAAAAACAATAACAGGATATTGTATAAATCTGTTGGTACTTAGCTATTAAGTTCATGGGAAATCGATGGCGGCTAAAAACGAACTTATAAAAAATTTCTTGAATCGTTAAAATAATAACCAATATCGTTTAACGTTTATTAATAAATAGTTTAAGCCTTCGGCATAGTATTAAAGCAAATTTAATATATTAATCGAATTCTAAATATATGATTTCTGTAGTTAGTTGAAGGTTTGATATGGGTGGGTAGTCATGTACACACGGCTACACATCAAGCTATGCATCTTCAATATAAGCTGACCTCGCATTGTACGGAAATCCTATACAATGCGAGATCAGCTCATACTGGAAAATATAGCTTGATATAGCCGTGTGTACTTATAATCCGAAACGACCGAAGAGAAGAGAGAGTGCACCTGTGTCTGCGTACACGCGCTTTAGCACTATAATATCTCCTGCACCGAAGGCTATTATATTCTCCGCTGAGATTTATCACCATGGCCGAAATTCGGCCTGGAGGACTATTATTTTACCTACTTATAACAAATCATCAAAATTGTTGAGTGTAGGTACTATCTATACTAATATTATAAAGAGGTAAAATTTTTGTGTTTGGCTGTTTGTTTGTATGTTTGTATGTAGGGGGTAATCTCCGGAACTACCAGTCGCATATGAAAAAAAAACGAGACAATCTGGGACTACCGATTGAAGTGAAAACTAAGTAACACCATCTAACGAAAATGTCAGAAATTTATGTGGCTTGCTGTCAGTACAAGAACGGAAGCTGTAGCTCCATTAAAAAAAATCCAAAAAACATAAAACTGAGTGCGCTGTCAACTTGAACGTCTTACGAATTTTCGATCAGGTCACGTGTCCTGACGCAAGTTTAACATTTTTTACCCATCCCAAAAAAAGTGCACAACATCACCTTAAAAATCTTTTTGCATTGGATACCCCAATTCTTGAGAAAGGATTATAGGCTTGCGAACGAAAACGCGAGCAGAAACTAGTGTGTAATACGTAGGTAGGTACTCAAGTATATTAAACTTATTAAAATGGTAGCTCTTCCAATTGTTAGGTAGGTAGGTATTTCGTGGAACCTAGTAGTAAACATTTTAAATGTGTTTACGGTAGTAAGTAAATAGCTTAATTACCTACAGAGTAGATAATAGAAGCTACTACTTAGTTAATAAAGGCTTGTAATTAAAATGATCTCTATGTATTGTAAATTTCAAAAGATAGATATTTACACACACACATAACATTACGCCAGTAATCCCGGAAGGACTGGGCAGAAGTGTACCTATAGTAACACCCACATTTCGCCAGTTATGTCCATGTTTAACGAGGCGATTGCTATCAAATGAACGCAAATCTAAACTTCGGGCTGCTACTGAGAAATTCCTGATAGAAAAACCCTATTCTAGGGACCATCTTCTAATTTGTTAAATACCTGGTGGTACACACGGCTACACATAAAGCTATACATTTCCAGTTTATGGTGATCTCGCATTGTAAACGATTTCCGTACAATGCGAGGTCAGCTTAACCCGTAGGGTAGTGCAAGTATTAATACTGGAAATGTGTAGCTTGATGTGTAGCCGTGCGTACTTGTTGAAAGACCTACACTGTCCTCCCATCCTTACCTATTAACACTGTTATTTGAAAATATTGTAAAAGCCACTTATTTTTAAAAGAGTAACCGTGGAGTTTCTTGCCGACTCTTCTCCATAATAAACGACCAATTTGAAAATCCGTGCACCTAGCGTCTGTCGTTTCATAAGTGCCCATGTAGGTTTATGTGATATAAAATATTTTTAATTTTTAAATTTCAATAACACTGTGCCCGACCTGGGAATCGAACCCAGAACCTCATACTCTGCAGTAGCACTTGCGACAAATTGACCAACGAAGTAGTTATGAAAGATATTTTTCAGATATTTTTCCGTACCTGAACACGAATTCACGAAATGGATTCCAGATGAAATTCTCTCTTCACTTTAGTTGTCAGACTTTTAATATCAGAAATACACAACGTGCGTAATACTTACGCACATAATAAAGTAGGTAAATAGTATTTCTTTGTAAAATACCGCAATACTAACTAACACCATGAGTAATACCAATTAATAGTAGCTATGAGGCTGTCAGACAGTCTCCTCATAACTATTTACGCACGGAGACAATACTATGAGAATTATGAGTTATGTTAGTCATCATATACTTGAGGTATCAAAGTTCCACATACAGCTTCGGTTAAATAATTACTGGTATATATAGAATGCACTATGGTATATACAATTAGGATGGATCATTTGAAATTAAAATGCATTCATGCCCGTTTTCACAAAAAAAAATTACTACTTAAATAAAAGTGTATTGTTGGATTTTCAACTCTCAGCGCTGAGCCTAGCGTGTAAAAATCCAACAGTGCACTTTTATTTAGGGATTAATTTAGCTGTCACTTAGTTTTCGGTGAAAACGGGCATAAGGCTAAGGTTCTTAGGTCGACGTTTCTATGAAACTTTACAAGGGCTTTGACGTTTGACTACGTCATTGTTCTAGTGGTTGCAATGTCTACTGCTGAGCATGAGGTCCCGGGTTCGATTCCCGGGTCGGGCAAAGTGTTATTGGGTTTTTCAATCTGGAATTTCTCAGTAGCAGCCCGGAGTCTGGATTTGTGCCCGGTTGATGGCAATAGGCTCGCCCCCTATTACATGGGACTTAAACATAACTGGCGAAATGTGGGTGTACCTGCTACAGGTACACCTCTACCCACAATTATGTTATATGTTATGTTTACAGCAAAGCTTGTTACAAAAGACGACGTTTTGTATTTGAATTTTCTGTATATTATACATAGGATAGGTATACATTTTCTATACTCAAGTCTCTGTTTAAAATATAGGTAAAATTTTGTTTCTGAAACTAGCGTGCCTAGATAAAGAAAATGATATTTAAATACGTATAACTTATATTATACCTATATAACTACTTTTCCGATGTGTAAAACGTCATTGCAAGATAAAAATAGCTTAATTTGTTAGTTTTTATACCTACACTTCTATTTTGGATAAGAATATAATGCATGCATAACAATTAATTACTCTTCAAGAATAGAAACGTTCGTGGGTACGTACCTCTTATAAGAGGTCATTAAGGGTTACATCAAGTCTTGAAGTAACCCTTAATGACCTCTTATGTTCTTTGCTTATATTCTTGATGATCAAGAACATAAGCAGAGCATAACCAGAAGCATAGACTAGTTAAATCATAGACAATTAGGATGAAAGAGCTAGTCATGTGTTGTACATTATTCAAAGAAAGCAGAACGCCTTTCAGCAAACTTAACAATTAGGTATACGGAGAAAACATGGTGACAAATAAGAAGATTAACATGACAATATCCTTTGCTCATTTCCATTTATTATGTAATTTTTGCTTTCACGTTAAAGGAATCTACTCGTATAAAACTACGGGACTGAATAATATTGTTGTCCTGAGGCAAAGTTTTGAGGCGATCAGGGGAACCTTACTGATCAAACAGCGTGCCTAACCATAGTCTACCAACTACCAAGCAAGAAGTGTCAAGCGATTTGAACCATGTGCGGAGCAACTACAATATAACGGCCATTTTTTAAGTATAATCTGTTTTCCTTTCTCGATTTAAACTCAGTTTAACTAATAACCGAAAGATAGGTATGAAATATTTAAGTAAATAATAATTTGAAAACCATGCAAATTACGCTGTTTATATTTGCAAAATGTAGAGCCATGTCAGAGCGGTATGCACTTTTGATAGGCAAGATTTTCCTTATTGTTGGACAAAGAAACCACGTCAGCCAAAACGTAAAACAACTCAATATGAAAACATACAGTTGCACGTCAAATAAATCAAAATTCAGGCTACATAGCGGAACGGGGAAACTGCGAATATCCTTACATCCTTGTGCCTTCGTATCCTTGCTAGTATCCTGTTGAATAGATCCTACAAATATAAATGTGCTAACTTCGCCTTCAGGCTCAGTATTCGTCTGTTTATCTTGCGGCTTGATAGTCTCGCCGGCAGACTAAGATAAAACTATTTTAGTTTAAAGTTCACATTAACGAGTATGGGAAAATAACTTGTAAGTACTATACAAGCTAGACAAGTGATATTTATAAACACGTTATCAGACTAACAGGATTCACCTACCTACTAATATCTTCACATAATCTTAAAAAGCCAGATTTATCTACGTCTATTTTATTTTATTCAATTTTTCCGCTAGTGTGAACTTCATAGATTATAATATACAGTTCATGGCAAGTACAAAAACTATACAGCCTTGTGAATCTAAGTTCAATCACTCCAAATTGTAATATTTTTTCAAACGATCGTGGCAGATCGCGACATTATGCCAAAAAAATTAAAAAAAACTCTATGGTGTGCCCGTGCGCTCGCGATTGCAGTGGATAAGTTTCTGAGAACTGTTAGATACTTACACAATTATAACAATTGAATACATTTACATATTATTGACTTCAGCTAGGCCGAAAACGTGATCCGAGTCATTTTTATTTTTTCTAAGATTATAAAACAGATCCAATATCCGCTGTAATCAGGTATGTAAGAACGTTACACAATGATCATTTATTTATATCACTATGGTGTAGTAAGATCGGAATTTAGTTTCAAGGACTCGATTAATATGATCCGATTTTGCGTGTTCTGTAACATTGATGATTTGTCTGATAAACGTGATCTGCAAATCAAGTGGTATCAAAGTGTACGCATAATTTAGGGTCGACCACTCGACCTTCGGTTTCACGAGTTAGTGCACTCAGGCATTAGAACGCAGGCGGCAGCAAATGCCTTTATTATTAGTTAACATCGTGATGTTGTTGAAGATAATGAAGTAGTTTAGAAGCGATGCAAAGAGAAGAAGCATTCATGAATATTAAGTAGCTACTGTTGTTGTAAAGTAATAGTGGCTACATTCGTAAGTAAGTATATCACACAACGTGCTGCTCGCCGTGTGTGCACCGATCAGCGCTTGTGAAATGGGGCGCATCCACAAGGCTAGAGCTTGCGTCACCTTATTCACGAAACGTTTCGAAACTGAGCCTCAATTTATTGACTTGAGGCACATAAATATTTATTCGCATTTTTTTGTCCCTAAAAATGTTTCACTTTACAGGAGTACGCGTTTCATACTGTAAACATATTTGAGGAGCTGGTAAACATGCCAACTGCATAATCAGACGGTGTTTATCAACCGTCAGTATACGATAAGTCAGGTGTCGATGTAAGTAAAACTGGTCTCTAGAATCATGTAATAGCTTTGGCTTCGCTTCTTTACGTTTCTAATGTGAAGTGAAATCGATTACCGCTGATAGGTATAATATACAGCGTGAACAAAAATATGACGCTGATGCATACGTAGTTCCGAGTTCGTATACTAGATAGAAGATCAAATCTTTGTAAGGGTAAGATGGTAATGTGTAAAGATACGAATAAGAACTTGAGGGAGTAACAACTTACTTTGTGCCCTAGATATTTTACAGAATTAGGCCTGAGAGTCGCGGTATTCAACAACAGAAGGAAAATGTGGCAAATAGAAGGGCACCTGCACTTGCGCTCATAATTTATGAAATAATAACAATTTGTATTTATGTTTATTTGTGTGCCTACAAAAATTATCGCTGTATTGTTGTATTCTGCTGACGCAAAACTATTTGAATTATGGCATTGTACAAATACAAATAAAGTTGTTTGCTCCCTACTGTAAAATGTATGTGGCTGTTCAAGTTTCTGTAACCTATGTATGGGTGATGTTTAGTCGTAGGAGCACGTACACTTGGCTTGTCCTTCCAATACACCCGTTACGTAATGGGCTGATAGACGATCTAGAGAGCATTATCTACGACTCTTGAAATACATAAAACATGGCTATCATATGCGAGTAAACACTATATTTATGGCGTTTTGTGAGACGTTGTTTTTTTGCAGTGGAAGATTTGAACATATTTTTGAATTAAATACTTTATTTCTTGTGTGATTTTGAAACTATATCTGATACTTTTCAGTTGTTATTTCCCATACCTTCAAATAGTTACCTTAGATAAAGGGGTTTCATAGTTTAGGTAAGTATTTAATTAATGCGGCTATGTCCGTACGTGTTCTCCACGTGCATACGAAGATTATAATACTAGCACAGATTTTATTACCTTAGTTAATTGATTTATAGATGCTGTCTATAATGAACCTGTTATTATAATTTCTTATATAATTAAATGTCTAATTGATTAAGTTGTGGATACTTACATGACCGTTTCTTAAATAGGAAGATAAATTAAATTAGTCTATCTAGCTAGGTATGTTTACAATAATTTATCGTAAAATACAAAGTACATGTACTTTGATGCTTGTCGGCAATATAGGAATTCTAGAATATAAAAAGCATATTATGATTCATTTAAACATAACATAACTGAAATTATAATTAGGAAAAACAATGGGGGCAAAGTCGGCAGACGTATTTGCCAGTGAGTTTGAACAATAATAGCGGTAGCTAAACAAACAGATGTTATCATATCACTAGGGCTGCCAACTTTTTTTTGTATCAAATATAGTATTTTCGAAGCCATAGCCCGTAAAAATATAGGAGACGGCGAAAAAATAAAAAATATATAGTAGGTATATTTCAAAAACATAAAAAAAATTAATTCATATTTTTTGCTACTATGAAACTTTAATAACAGTATAAAACAAATTTGTTTAATGCCTCTTTAGTATATTTATTATTTACACTCTAAATTAAGTTTATAAAATACCATTAATTCAGCTATTATGAGATTTATTTGCCCTACTGCGATCATCTCATCATTTTGTATTGAAATAAAAATATAGTAGGGGAGACCGGGGCTACAATTAACAGAGGCAAGTATTAACAAGTGATTTTCTCCAAAACTATAAACACTATACCTACAGCGCGTGCTTCAATATGCCGACCAGATCACGCCGCATGGCTCAGGGTTGGTCAGCTACGGTCTGCGTATCATCCGAATGTGTTATATACCGGACGACATTTTCACGCACGTAACGAACTTTTTTAACTTTTAAATTATTTGATTTATTCTCGAAATATACGGTGTAATGATTATGTTTTTGGTTTTCCTAGAAGCATATTTCATACTTAATAATGCTACATTGCTGTATTGGTGTAATTGTTAACCAATATTTTGTTATGTTATTTAATACTAAAAATATACCTTTGGGGTTATAATTAACAAATCGGCGGGGTCAGTATTAACGTGTTAATACCTACCCCAGATGTGGTGATAGCGCAAATATCTTATGAACCGGTAGCTGAATCATTAGATATGCAGAAAGATGCTAGTGATTTCTTGGTCCAAAACCATAAGACCTCTGCTAAAAGCTCTACCACGAGCTCAGTAAAAACGTATAAGCGCGCTAAAAATGTAGTACTTATCTATAATGTATTTAACTGTATGCACATAAATAATAAAATACATCAATATATTTTTGTATTTTTAGGGCGTCTCCTGTAATAAAGATACATCGTGCTGACTGGATTCAATATACCTATCTCTTGCAATGACTGGGCCTAAGCTAGGTGTATCAAAGGCGACATTACATCATTAACTTGCCTGAATTATATTATTTTGATATGTAATATAAATTAATAGGAAAAGGTGTTCCATACAATTCTGTATTAATTTCACTTTTATTAATACCAAAAAATATTCTCATACATATATTTGTTTTCTTCTTTATCATAATGTTAATTGTTGCTTCTTCTGTTAATACTTACCTCAGAGCTGTTAATTCTAGCCCCGAAGATGAGGTAAGAATTAACAACAGACTTTTTGGAGAAAAAGTGTTCTATTTAAGACATCATTTCTTTTATGTTTGATTTATGTTAATAACATGATACCTGAATAATTAAAGCATCATTTAATAAAAAAATTAAGTCTAAATGTTGAATAATTTCGAAGATACAACTAAAAGTATTTTTTTTGTTAATTGTGGCCCCGGTCTCCCCTAGTTTCGCCTACTAAATTTTTTCTTTACAAATACAGTTTTTAGGCCTATAATATAGCAGGATACTATATTATATAGAAGGTCTGGCAACCTTAGTTATCACATACATACAAATACCAGCATGTATGATTACTGCATACCATTGACTTCTACGCCGTATACGCAACAACAAAAAACAATTAACCCAAAGTACTTTTATGTTATTCTTGTGTTACTCTACTCAAGGAGATCTTGCTACATCACTTAAATCATCATACATGTCATAATAGAAAACAATAGGTACAGTATTTTGCTCCTAAATAAACCGAAAACACGTTATATTTTTCAGAATGGCGGCATTTACACAAGAAACCAGTTCAGGATGAGCCATGACGTGTGTTTCTATTATTCAAATGAGTCTATCCGTTGTATTATTATAGAGCAGACCGCCAAATAAGGACATAGCGCTCGCTCCTCGCAGTTTCAAATATTATTATTTCAAAGGAAGTTAATAAAAACTTCTTTAGATAAGAAAGAGCCTCTTTCTTGTATTCTAGTAAACGTAACGGCAGAAAAAACACCCTCCCCAATTTATACAGAAACCACCGTTCCGCATTTACACAAAAAGCACCGTTCTCGTTCAGCTGATATGTCGTCAGTCGGTATTGATGGAGAACATTGCTGAATTTACAGGTTTAAAAATCTGCTCACACAAGTACTGTTTTATAGTAATAGGACCTACACAGTAATATATTAAATTTTATACATACTAACCATGTCATAATTATATAGGTACATACATGTATCTGGATTTCGAATAAAGATCTAAAAACGTTTTTCATAAACAGTACCCTAATTGCGAAATACACGATGAAACAGAATCTGAATCGTTTTGAAACAAATTGCTAATCCATTGCTTCCTAAAATTATGTTCAAAAACAAAATCTGCTGAACAACGTAAATAACGCAATGAATGTTGTTGAACTGTCAAGATGAAACAGATTGAGTAAATGAAAGAAAATGTGTTCCGTAATTAGCTAGCAGGTTATCAACCTGTCTCATTACATAGAGATTTAAATAGAAAAGAAAGGCAGGGTTTATTTTTAGGGTTATAAACCCGTGTGTCAAGTGTTAATGTCAGAAAATGAGCGAGTGAAATGCAGACATTAATATTGTCTGCATTTCACTAAATTTACGTAAAAGCGATATTATGATTTAAATAACACAAACATTTCGTAAGAGTTTACATCATCTCGTGTTAAAATATTCTTACAATACCCGATAGTGTGAGAACAGATAAATTCATTATTATAGTCTGGCGCCATGTTGTAAAACATAAATTATCGACCTAAGCACGGTTAGCATAAAAGTGTACCTACCTAGTTCATTTCAATGTATTTGATTGATTACCTAATTATTATGACACTACAGAGGATTTACATTCGAATACGTATTGAGTAAAACAGTCGTCTTCCGTGAAAACTTCAAATCTACATAATACTTATATGTATATCTCATTTAGCTGACCTTTTTTTTTGGGTCGTAAATGATCAAATATTAATCATTCTCCCGCTCAGGATCGGGCTGACATCTCTTTGAGGCGCGCGTGGAACACAACGCGCCGTCCTGCGTCCACCCCTCCTTATAGGACGGCGAGCTACTCATGGGGAAACCGTGGCCCCTGGCAAGGCAAAGGGAAGGAACACGGGTGGGTTTTAGTCAGTAAGAGTCTGACACGCCCTTCCGCTCCACCCAGAGCGGGAGAAGTCATTTGATTGATTTCCCACCCAAAAAAAATAAAAGCTACTCATTTTGCTGACTTATGATCATCGCATTGAGTTAAATGTACTACGTACAATGTACATGTACAGTACATTTACCTCAATGGATCATCATCATAAAACTACGAATATTTCTCTATTCTATTAATGAATGATTAAATTGGAGATGTTCTTCAAACAAAGCTGGCGTTATCAATGGAACGTTTAATAAAGCTACTATAGGCACGAGGGCACGTGTATTATCAAAGTACCTACATATTTGATAAAAAGTAATAACGCGTCTGTTATAAATAGAATGAAAGGCATTATTATCGAGACACTTGTGTCACCTTATTACATAATATGAAAATGTTTCGGAGAAACATTTTTCGTAACAAATATTGAATTACATATACAGTACCTATAGGTAAAAGTAAAACTATTCAGCGTATGTCTCGATCCCGTGGGAATATCGGGATAAAAATTATCCTATGTCCTAACTCAGGTCATCGTCCTGCCTATCAAAATCCGTTCAACCGTTTTAGCGTGAAAGCGTTACAAGCAAACAAACATACAAAAAAAAAATCTTTTCTCTTTAAAATATTAGCTTAGAATGTATAATAAGTTTTTTTTGGCTCCGACGCAGAATGTCCACTTCTCAAAATGTCCACTGGTCGCAAAATGTCCTTTTCTCAGAATGTCTCTTTCGCAAAATGTCTCTTTCGCAGAATGTCCACTTCGCAAAATGTCTCTTTCGCAGAATGTCCACTTCGCAAAATGTCCCTTTCGCATATTGTCCCCTTTTTATTTCTGACTTACTTTAATCATAATTCAATTCATTTTAGCAATTAGCTTTCACACATCATGTTTGACGGGGTAAGTAATATATGGTATAATTACAAAATGACTAATATTTACAAGATATAACAACTGAATCTATAATTTTATTTGATATAATCATCAGTTAATATAATAAACGATTGATATAATTTTAAAATAACAAATTTTTATAATCATAACATACATTTAATATAATATCGTTTGATATACCACTCAAAAGACATAAAACATATTTAGTCTAATATGTAATTTCTATCACAGTAAATAACCTGAGTAGATACTGTAGATATACTTAACTGATTACTACCTGCCAAGATGGTCACTCGCTACGCTCGCTCGCCTTCGCGCGTTAATAGTCACTGTTCTAACCTAACCCCAATGGTTCACCAAGAATACAGGGGATCTGGCACTCGGCGGCCGCTGCCGCGGCACGCTCCCTACGGTCGCTCGCCTTCGCGCGTTAATGGTCACTGTTCTAACCTAACCCAAATGATTCACCAACAAGAGAGGGGGGATCTGGCACTCGGCGGCCGCTACCGCGGCACGCTCCCTTCGGTCGCTCGCCTTCGCGCGTTAATGGTCACTGTTCTAACCTAACCTAACCCAAATGGTTCACCAACAAGAGAGGGGGGATCTGGCACTCGGCGGCCGCTACCGCGGCCCGCTCCCTTCGGTCGCTCGCCTTCGCGCGTTAATGGTCACTGTTCTAACCTAACCTAACCCAAATAGTTCACCAACAAGAGAGGGGGGATCTGGCACTCGGCGGCCGCTACCGCGGCACGCTCCCTTCGGTCGCTCGCCTTCGCGGGCTAATGGTCACTGTTCTAACCTAACCTAACCCAAATGGTTCACCACCGCTCGGCGGCCGCTCACGCAAGTTTTGTGTGTGTATGCAGACCAGCCGCTGTGTGCAGCCAGACCGACACCGGTTATTGTTATACGGTGAATTTTTCTTAGAAATTGTATTGTTCTTGTCGTGTCGCGCTGGTCTGCAAAAGCCTTTAGCCTTCTAACGTAACCTATCGGAGTTGGATGGCTTTGAATCGGGGTGTTAACCATAATGATGGTATCATTATATAATTTAAACGATAGACCTAATGATTTTCGATTAAATAAACGTTATATCCAATAACGTTATACGAAATAAGTTTTAGAGTATATTAATGTTATATGTAAAGAAATTATATCAACAGTTGGTATATCTCACGTTTATTATATCTTGTAAACGTTATTGAAATGAAAATTTACCAAATAACTTTATGTGATATGAGACGCACCCTGTTTGACGTGTGTTTATATGTATCGATATGGGTAAGCAAAAAAAAAATATATATATAGTACAAATCACATTTATTTCTTTGCAGAATCGCTTGATTTAAAGTAATTATTTTACCAACTTAATTGTTATTACCTAGCAAATAAAAAAAAAAAATTGAACACTCTTTAATTACCTACGAACCGTTAACTGTAAAAATATTACTTTTTTTATAAATTGTAGCAATGTCAAATTATTTCGTTCTAATTGAACCAATAATGCCTTATATTTTTTATCAAAATCAGTTAGAGATAGGTAAGATAGCCAATTCGGCAGTTACATATAGGTAATATAGCCAATTCCTCTGTGGTTGAGGATTCCGGGTGAAGCTCGCTTCCACCTTCGGCTTGATCATCACTTACCATCAGGTGAGATACAGGCCAAGAGCTTTCCCGTAGTGAATAAAAAAAAATATATATATATTGCGAGAATTACTTTAAATCTAGCGATTATGCTAAGAAATAAATGTGATTTGTACTATATTATATTTTTTTTTTTATGCTTACCTATATCGATACAAATAAACACACGTCAAACATGATGTGTGAAAGCTAATTGATAAAATGAATTGAATAATGATTAAAGGAAGTCAGAAATAAAAAGGGGACAACATGCGAAAGGGACATTTTGCGAAGTGGACATTCTGCGAAAGAGACATTTTGCGAAGTGGACATTCTGCGAAAGAGACATTTTGCGAAAGAGACATTCTGAGAAAAGGACATTTTGCGACCAGTGGACATTTTGAGAAGTGGACATTCTGCGTCGGAGCCTTTTTTTTTTGTTCTTTGTTTCTCTCAAACAGAGCACCTACCATCTAATCTCTTCACCACTCTTGGTTGACTGGTAGAGAATGCCTAAGGCACCGCCTTTTTGCCTTTTTTGATTGCGAAAAATTTAATTTGTAACAAAATTGTTACAAATAATGTTGATGCTAATTTTAATCTTATGTAGATAATTCTGTATTTATAAGATAATCGAATGTAAGGTGCGTTTACGGCATTGCAGATAACGCTTCAGGTTAAAGGTGCCAACTAGGAAGTGTGCTCAACCACGCCATGACTTCCGGTATTATCAACGACGATGTAAAAGGTACTCAACTAACATGTCAACTAAGTACTTGTAATTCATTATAAACTATATACAATAAACATAGAAATGGCTCCTATTTGTAATAACCTAGTAAATGGTAACTCTGGCAAATAAACTCGATGTTTTATTGCGAAGAAAAAACTTGTTGCATAAATTATGTAAATGGAATAGCAACTGAGCAAGTGAACGACGAAATCAGAGCTAGTAAACGAATTGGATTGAAATAAAACAGATCCGAATATTATTCGGATAATAATCGAATATCTGGGAATTTAAAACATTATAGCCTAGAGCGATTCTATTTTTTACTAACCTAATCTTGGTGAGAAATAAAAACATGATATTTTATTTTGACTATCTTTTGTTCTCAAATGCGCTGCCAAGTGTAAAATGTAGCTGTATTGTATGTAACTACGTCAATACCAAAAAAACCGGTGCAGACATCATCACGGCTCGCGTGATGTTTGTAGCTTTGAACCTGACTAAACTAATCTTAGTAAGAAAAATACTAAATATTTAATTGAGTTTCATTTAGATATTTTGAATGCTACGATTTTTAGGTAATACCTATAGATACAGTATGACACAACTTAGATTTGAATAGCATAGATTTGTTTCATTCATTCATTTCAATTTCACGAATTTATTTGGCTTTGACTTTACAAGTTATTGCGTTTTCGAAAGATCATTTTCACCTAAAGCAGTAAAAAAGATTGGTGATTTTGAAGGCGCACTCAGTTCGGATGGTGATCGGTTTTACGAATTATCATACACACTACTACATCTAAGTTGTGCCGTACTGTACTGGGCAATCGAGCGGGCGATTGCTGAACATTTCTTCGGCGTTTGAAAATAGTGAAGTTAGTTTTGCAAATACACCTAGTATTGGAACAGTAACTAAATAATTACATGTCGCCACAATGGTATAACGACAATAATTGTTGACTCTGCATATCAGCTGAATTATCTAGAGTTTCTGAGTTTCATAACAAACTTAAGATTACGGGTTCATTCATTCATTCATTAAACAAAATTGTATTTTTGGGAAAACAATGTCAATGATACGCTTCTTATCATGACACCCAGCGGGTTTTTATGATATCGTATGATGCTGACGTCACGGGCACAACAACCTCGTCAGAATGGAGATATAATATGCTCTTATACCAAGCTAACATGCGCAGTGCGACAAAATATTGTCGTCATATTGTCTCCTGCTGAAACGAGGTTTGACAATGCTTACGCATATTTCAGTGCGAGATAATGCGACGACAGAATTTTGTCGTTCGCGCATGTTACTTCAGTTTGTGGCAATATTAGTCACCAGGAACAAAATGACGCTGCAAGTTATGTGAATATTTTAGTTTTGTGAATTTATTATAATTCTATTAGCTTATGGATAAGATCTAAATCGAAAGAACGTTCACCTTTGATTTTGAACTAAAACGCACGAGGTATTGTTGCTTGGACATAGTGTTTGTCTATGGATTTGTGGCTTTACTTGTGGTTTCAACGATTAGATCTATGTCTAAGTACCTACCTAGTTGTTTTTTGCACGGAAAATGAGTTTTTAGGTTTGTTTTAGCTTTGAGAAAAAATTTAAGAAATATTTTAAGAAAACTTGCTTACAAAGCATTGTAATTACGAGATGAGCAGTGACCTATAGGTTTACTTATTCGTTAATTAATCCAGCTCTTTCGCAAATAATCGAAGGTGTTAAAATTCATACAGTTTAAAAATAAATAATTGATTTGACCGTTAAATAATGTTTAATAGCAAGCATATGATTTGCCTAAAGACACAAGACATTCGTTGTTTGACATGAAAGGACAGAGTCAACACAGCTTTTGTTCGTCTCTGCCGTAAATGACCCATAAATATTATTTATAAAAGCGTCGCCGTCGCCGCCGTCGCCGGCGCAAGATTTTGACCCGTAGGTACTTAATCGGTTGCGTGTGCGTCAATGCTCGTCATATTCGAGTCCGTCGGCCGGTCGAGCTCAGGCGGCTTATTCAACAATGACATTAATACCAACCGTATCAAGGGTTATCTATATTTAAATATACGCACAAGTAACATTGCAGTGCTATTTTTGTAGGATAACGAAATTATTATCTCCTAGCGTCAAAGTATGGCCTGACTTTATTACTATTAATATTTATTTCTTGAAGTATTCATTCAATTAATTATGTGTAATATAATGAATGATGAAACGTCGCGTTAAATTGCAGTTGTCAGAAGCTGGCCCTTAGAGCATTCATTCAAAAAGCTGGCAACGTCGCAAAAAGCTGTCAATTTGACAGCTATTTGCCAAATTACTCAAAATATGTAAATGACAGTGTCAAATATTTACATGCTTTGATTAATTTGGCAATATTAATTTAAGGAAATATCGCTAAGCTAACTGGTGAACTAGAATATTGATAATGAGTTGCAATTATAACACTGAATTGAATGTTGTAGGTAACCGTTTTAGGTGTAAAAAAGGCATTTTGAAAGTTACCAAATACTTTTCTTACATCTAAAACGAAATATTCTGTTTTACGATATTTCATAATCAATATTCTAGTTCACTAGTTAGCGATATTTCATATTTCCATACAGTAATATTGCTAAATTAATTAAAACAGCGAAATAATTTACATATAATGGCGACGTTGCCAACTTTTAGAATGCACGTTCTTTAATTGTGGATATTATCTTATGTAATCATCATTTATTATTTCTTGTTTTTTACCTGAAGTATGTACTAGTTGTACAATACAGAATATATTTATAAATAATTCAAATCTCTAACGTAAACTGTTTGACCTGGGCGGTGATGTGTCAGTCAGTCAATAACCTTTTCTTTTATATACATTATGGTAAATCCAGGTTATAATCTTTGTATCGATATCGACCTATTGCGGACTATGAGTAGAACTATGTTCTTTTTATATTGTAATTATTAAATCTAGTTTACTATTAACTGTAGGTTTTATTTGAGCAGTATGTTTACTACACCGTGTAAGCTGTCCATTCATCAGGATCTAAGTACAAGTGCATCCATAATGTGTAGGTAAGTATTGAAATTAATTGAAACTAAAATATCCTACACCTATAAACAAATTGAAGATTACCCATGATATAGTATTCAATGGCTCTCAAAATTTCACTGGTACGGGCTATTTTCGGTTTTATAAGTTAGTTATTACTACAGTCCGCGCGCGACTATAGTTGGACGCTCGTGTCATGTGCGTTTTGTCTAAACTAGCCGGAACTTTCACTTCGCGACGGCAACACACGTTGAAAGTACCGGCTAAATGTTAATTTTTAAGAAAACTTAACTAAATATCTTTTGAATATACTTACTATTAAAAACATGTAAACGTAATAGTGAGCAAAGTGCAAAAGATTCTGAGAAACAATGTTTTCAAAACCATCACTGAAATCATGAAAGCCACTGAAAGATCAAACGTAGTTTTAACGCTGCCACTTAACTTTGATTATTTCACGGAAAAATTCTACAATACATTTGAATAAGTACAAAAATAACCAGGTTTTTGTGGCACAGTTTACTTTACCTAAATACATCATTAGTTACTCCCGCGGGCTCTGAAAATGCTCTGTCCACAATTCGAGAAAATCTTAAAATAGACAACAGCTCTAATTACAATAATTATGTATCGTTAAAAGTAATTATCCTGTTGTTTTGTTGAAACAGATATAGTTACTTTTGCAACTTCAATATTTCGAAATAGAAATCCAAAGATAAACTTGTGTTCAAATTCAAACTAAGTAACTGTCCAAGTGGCTAAAGATATCCCAGGTATTAAAACATGCCTAATAATAGACTAATCCTTTCTTATCTATCTCTTAATTCTGTTGTAAGAACAAACGACCATTCATTATGTGAAGAGATGATATTTAGTCAATGGCAGGGCTGAACGATTCAAGTAATAGATAAACTAAAAAAAAAAAGTCATTCTTTTTTTGCGCTCCGAAAGAGGAACAGTCTCTAAACACCAACATTATGAAATAAACCTATTAATATACAATCTCATCCTTATATTTGCAAATGTAACTGCACTTACTGCCAAGGTCAATGGCTAAAACATATACCTATGTTTTTTAAAATAATTTTATGATTTTTAATGCTGCAGGTAAATCGTTAGAAAAACTTCCTTGTAAATACAATACATAGGTAGGTATGTATTGTATTTACAAGGAAGTTTTTCGAATTTTTCGCCCGAATTAATATTATTATGGATAGGTACAAGTTAGGTAGAACTCCCACAAAAAATATTGTACCTATTTACATAGGTACTTTAAGACAAAAATAAACCAAGAGATAATGTAGCAATTATATTATTGTAGCTGTCACGAAAACGTTGCTGAACCAAGCGTAAAAAATTAAGTTGCCATATTTTTGACAAGCTACAAGAAAAGTTAACGTGCGGTGTTGTAACTTTTTATATTATATTAAATCAAGATTAAAAACAGTATTCTAAATAATATATTGGTTTATAATTTTTTTGGTAAGATATAATAAACAATGAGGTGCTCGTGGCTAAATCATAACGGCCGCTCGGGTCAATCGAAGGTTAAGTTACGCTTGCCGCGGTCGGTTCGTGGATGGGTGACCAATGACCATCCATTACATATCGAGACTCCTCCGTACCTCGGAAAGCACGTTAAGCCGTTAGTCACGGCTGTCATTCGTAGATCTTTGACAGTCGTTATGGGTAGCCAGAAGCCCAAGACTGACAACCACTCTTACCAAGGGGTATCGTGTTTCCCAGTAACTGGGTTGTGGAAGTCAGATAGGCAGTCGCTCCATATAAAATTCTGGTATTCAGCTGCATCCCGTTAGACTGGAAGCTGACCACACCGTAGCCCAACTACGGTGTGGTTCAAAAGGCTCGGCAGATTTATAATAAACAAAGAGTTTTCGAAGCTACAACCCTATGCGGTTCTATCGAGGATTCGAAGTTTGTTTGCGAACAAAGTCGCTGCACAAGCTTATAGTATCGAATTAAGGATTAGGAAAACTCTAATCTAGCGTCTCAATTAAGACTTAAATAGTCTTAATCTCATTAAATAGGTCAAACATTCTATTTTCGGTGGTGATTACTGTACTGAAGACGCTAGTGTTAATTTCACGAACTAATTAATCACCACATTTTTGTAGTAGATAAGTCAATACCTAGTAGAGTTGTTAGAGTTTTGGAACTGGAAGGCAGTTCTGTTTCATTGGATAATCCCTGCGTAAACATGTTTTAATATGTTAAGAAAAATAAGGGTTTCGATGACGTCTTTTGTGTGTATTTTTTTTGAAAATATAAGAAAATTTTGTACGGTTTTGATCTAGACCGCTCTACTCGAACCATTTAATTATAATTTTTAATATTCGTTTATATAGCCGGCATAGACTATTTCGAAGAGTTTCTGTTTTTAGCCTTTGAAATTGAGGATAACAAACGCACTATTCCTGAATATCGTGCTCTGAGACATTAGCGCACATCAAATCACAATTTCTGGCAGCTTTATAACTGGTTAGCTTACTGTTACTGCATGTCTATGGGGTATAAAAGGCGACAGAACCGTTGTTCAAACACGTTCGTCGGTTATGCGTGCGGAAGTGTCTAGTCAGCAGAATGCAGAGGTTGTTGCCGTCGTGGTGTTGAACCAAGCGGCCGCCGGGTGCGGCACGCGGGCGGCAGGAAGTGTCCGGACGCGGAAAGGCGACGCGACGTGCCCGCCAGCGATCGACATTCGTACACTATGGCGTCTCTGCCCAGCATATCTTGACATGGCTCGAATTAGGGAACTAAATTCAAATGTTTGAATCTGACATAAGTTTGACATTTCCCTTTGCGAGCAGCGCCGTCATGATCGGCCCAGACAAACTGGGCACCGTGTTTACCACACCGGGCCATGCCTTCGTCACAAGCCCACCTTATCGATCTATCAGTGGTTGACAAGTCGACAAAAGTTTATCTACTATGACGACAATCCACGCCCGAACGTGGTCACGAAGTCAATCCATTTAAAAACCGTGCGCTACTTTTTAAGCCGCGGCTTTGACGTACATAAGACCGAAACCGGTTCGAAATTAAAAGTGCCCATGTTTGGGTACTATGTAGGTGCCAACTAACTGAGTTATCGGACACCCAGGTTTTATTGAGAGCCGAAGGATAACTCATTTGTATTGCCGACATTTCCGTGAGATGCGCTCATGTAATGCAGAGAAGTAAGTATTTTTTTATAAGTACCACATAGTTTTTATTTACAGTTAATAGAATATATATACCTACCTACTTTAAAAATGATAAACGAAGCTGTAATGTCAACATTACCAAATTAAAATCGGAAAAACAAATGAAAATGAAAACACGTTTCAGGCGTATTTACAGCTATATTATTGAAGCCTTTTTCAGAATGGTACAAAACTTAATTTGATCTTATTTTTGGTAAAATTGTTTAGATAGATAGATAGAAGATAGATACATAGATAGATAGAATATTCTTTATTATGTACACCATAAAAAGTACAGGTATAAATGTAGAAATTATGTTATGTTTAATTATATTTACAAGTAAATAAATAAAGTCGTATGTACGTCCACATTCGGGGAACAGGAGGGGCTGGGCAAAGCGGGTATGGTACGTTTTTTTTCTTATTGCATAAGTACTAACAGTGTCACTGTTGATTGGATCTGTCACTTCTGTTGGAATAGTAGTCTATTTTTGACTGACTTTGTTGTCTGTATCATGCCAATAAAACAGATTTCACAAAAATGCTGTGAATGCAAAATGAATACATAATCTACATGTTTAATTCTGTAATTAATTAAATGCGCAATATCGGTCTTCATAGAAGAGATGGATGTGTGTGCCTACTTTGTTACTTACGTAATAGTAATTATAAGTAGTTTAATTATATGAATTAATTATAATTACAAGCAAGGTCATGCGCATAATACCAATATAGGCACGTGTTACTGTTGTTACAGTATCATTATGAATGTTTCAATGGTACACTTGTATAATAGAGCAGAACTAGTAGATAATAAAAAAAGACTCCCAGATTTTTTATATTATTTTGAATATCACGTGTTATTCGACCTCTTAATTGAGTTTAACATGCAATGCAATATTTACCAGCAGAGTACATAATATACTTGGTTAAATGCAAATATTTTAATGACGTAAATATTTCAAGCGTGCTATAGCTTCGAATTAATTCGTTAGAGGCAGTGGGCGGCGCCGACGCAGACCTTGAAGCTGATAAAACCCTCGACTCGACCGAGATTACCTCACACGGTGTACAACGACATACTAAATGGTACAACAGATCGTTTGTTGACGATCTAACTTGACGATAAGCTTCAAAAAAAAGCTCAGCCTCAAATCAACTGGCTTTAACTGATTAAGAAATAACAAGATCTGAATTAGCATTAATATACCGTCGAAGGTTTGTGAGTTTAAGAGTGTATTGACTCGTGATATTAAAACCTTTATAGGTATACCTACTAAGTTTATTTATCAGGAAAAGGTCAAACTTTAATCATGTAACATTTAGAGCCTCAAGAAAGAAGCCATGTCAGTTTGCGGTTCATTAATATTAATGTGATAACTAAATGATTAATTTTGATTCATTAACTTTATTACTTTAGATATATAAGTAAGCGGTATACTGCGGTAGACTGGAAGCTGACCCCAATATAGTTGGGAAAAGGCTAGGCAGATTGATTGATTGATACAAGTAAGCGGTATTGGAAATCCTCCCATTTTCAAAAGAAGGCAATCCCAACTAAGTTAGGGTCGGCTTCCAGTCTAACCGGATGCAGCTGAATACCAGTATGTTACATGGAGCGACTGCCTATCTGACCTGCACAACCTAGTTACTGGGTAACACGATACCCTTTGATAAGGCTGGTTGTCATACTTTCGGGCTTCTGAAGACCCGTAACGACTGTCAAATATCCACCAATGGCAGCCGGGACCAACGGCTTAACGTGTTTTCCGAGGCAGGGAGGAGTCTAGGAGTATGTAAAGATGGTCACCCATCCACAGACCAACCCCGGCAAACGTCGATTAACCTGATGGATTGACCAGTGCGGCGGTTATTACTGAATCGTAAAATATCAGATAGGTATGTGGTAGATGAATAAATTGAGGTAAACTTGAGTCTCAAATCTCAATGTAGCGGAGTGTTAACTCGTTATTTACTTGGAACTTTCAAATCCTTTTGATATAAACAGTACCTAAGTCTCTACAGTCAATTGCGTTACAGGATATATTATGGCTAAAGATTGAATATTGAACATTGAGTCATGCTACTTACGGACGTCAGCATGACTATATTCATGAACACAATCCCTGTACGTACTATTAAATTTTCCTCATAACGGATCAAAATGTAAAACCCAGACTGAAAATATTCCAATAGTTCCTGTAACCATATCAATAATATTAACAAATTCGGGGAACCAGGATTCCCCTTTATATCTGAGAAAATATACCACATAGGTTCTAATAACATGTGAGTTTAATGTTTCATGTGTGAAGGAGACAAAAAAAATCAATCAAAGCATGCTCAAGGTTATGCTTACTTAACGGCATAACATAAAATTGGCCTGTTGGTTCTTCAGATACTATTAGTTAAAAGAATAAAAACAGAAAAAAGCTCGGTCTATGCTTAGCAGACAGATTCAAGAAGAATGTGTACATAACATTAACTTACTTAATTAAATCGTTTTGAGAGCTATAACACAAAAATGGATAAAAACGAAGTGTGGTGACGACAATGCTTACTTTGTCTTTGGATGATAGGCGTCTAAGGTCAAGGAGCTTTTGGTACTGGCGGAGAGCCCGCAAGTAAAGCCGGACCGGGAACTCTGCCGGCATGGAGACGGGCTCCGGCGCCGTCCGAGACGCCACCCCTGCTCCGCTCATCGCAATCCAACACGAGCAACACACAACACTTGTTCTTTATTCATAAGCACCAAACTGTCATAGACACGAGCGCCAATCGCGCGTCCGAAGTGAACGTTGGTTACATGCAACACTGACGTATCGCGCGCCCCGCGCATGCGTACCCAGCACTCTACGTTTGCAAAAAAGAAACTACAAGTTAGCCATGCTCGAGTGACTTTCCCTGCTCCATCCGCCGACTGTTGGCCACGGACATGACCCGCTTTTACTGTGATCACAGTATTTGTTGCAGAACTAGCTAGAGATGACTGCAGACGTGTTAAAAGTCACTCCTTCTAGAAAATCACAAAAGCTTTCCACAAAATTTTCAATTTTTATTTTTTGTAATTAAGCTGGAATATTGATTTTTATTTTATTGTATGACCTATTGATTTAATAAGCCATCAAAGTTATCGTGTATTTAATAAGTCATCCCATAAAATGGCGACAATTCAGTTACATATCAAGATTTATAGCTTTATTTTTATACGCTACAGGATAAGACTATATGATTTATTGACATGTTATATTAAAAAGAAAACTTTAGCAAATGATAGCGAATTACTTAAAAAAAAAAGTAAGTCTTGTACATACTGCAAAAGCTAGCTAAACAGGAAGTAATTTAGGTCAACCAGAAGACAAAAATAATATTTTGTACTTATACTGAAGAACGTACATATGCAAAAAATACATAAGCTGTTGGTAGATACAAACAGCTTATGTATTTTTTGCTTATTTTAATAACAATAATGTTTAATAAAACGATTATATTTTAACTGGAAATATAATATAAACAATAACAAAAACATTAAATTGTACCTAAATACAGGAAACGGTACAACTTTCCAAAGTTCGCTCATGTCCTACCTATCGACTATAAGCAAAGTATGTTCTTCTTATCATGTTGTGTAAATACTTGTCCGCAATTCGTCAATATTATACAATTTGTTATCATTAAAAACACACGATAAACTTGTTTAAATGTGTCGCTATGTTAAAATCTTGACAACAAATCACACGAATTAAAGCTGTTGAAAAATGAGGACAAAATTGCAATTAATTCAAGCTGCTTCTAACTGACACAAAAACTATTTAACATCTAGGTTATATGTTTATAACTATTTGCGCAAATAGTTATACCTATCTAGGTTATATGTTTATAACTTTTCGTGTGATTTGTTGTCAAAATTTTAACATAGCGACTCATATAATTATTTAGTGGACGCAAATAGTATTTACTTTTATTTACCTCCATATTCTATTCTAAATATAAAATAAATTGCGTTTGGGTATTGTTATTTTATTTTCAACCTATGTTGTCTCACAGCAACACAAACTATTTTTATTTCAAAGGGAGTATTAGAAACAATTGCTATAAATGTTATAATAATTAAAAGTGATGTTAAATGCATGTTTGTTTATCGAGAGGCTGACGAGTTCGACCAATGGTCGACACTAATAGGGATGCTGTCATGCCACCACACCGGATAATTGAATTGATTATGCATTGTAATGGGACGGAACTATGACGATGACGATACACATAAGTACCTTAGTATATAACTAAGTACATTTATATCAACTAGTATACCTTGGTACTGTGGGAACAATCGTTCTTTTTATACCAACTACGTATCGCTTGACTCAAAAGAATCCAATAAAAAATTATGAATGATTTCCGATGTGTGATTTACCTCTTTATTTATCAAAAGTTGGCATAAATTTATAAAAAGTTAAATAAGTACCATCTGTCCTTGTTAGTTTTATTTCAATGATGATGATTGTAACATTTATTTTTTGACAACTAACATACTGTTTTAGGGCCCAGTCTGTTGGCTTAGCCGCCAGGCTCATCTATACATACCTACAATACCTACATACAAATAAATAAAATTTAAGTGTCTGTTTGTAATGTCAAAATACTAAATGCATATGAAAGAATATACGGTAACAAAGAAAAAAATAGTTTTTATAATTTTTGTCTCTCTGTCTGTCTATCTGTTTGTTCGGGTTAATCTCCGAAACGGCTGGACTGATTTTTACTGGCAGATAGCTGATGTTGTAAGGACGATTAATTCAGATTTTTTTAAGTTGTTTTTGTAATTTTCTGAAGCCTCCACCTAACCCGCCGCCGCCGGTACCGGGCGACTTTGTATTGACCCGAATAAGTAACAATCAGGCTTGGTACCTATTGTTGTTTATTTCCATACTTGTCGTGAATTAGGCTCGCCTCCTATTACTTGGTACTTTTAAACATAACTGGCGAAATGTAGGTGTGCTATCTGCCCAGCCAATTATTAAAAGAATTAAGAAAAGTTCAGCCACTTGGTTTATTATTGTATACTCTACTGAAATTATTGCAGACTAATATTATTATCCAAGGTTTCTCTCTATCTTAGGATAAAATGTTTCGAGAAACCTTGGAAGTTACAGGAAAGCTATGAGTTCGGTCATGTGCTTGAAACTTCAGGTTCTGTAATTTTTACTAAGTACAACCTGTAAACGCTTGTAAAAAATGAAAATGGTTGTTTACGCTAATCTATAAAGATTCATTAGGGATAAAAATAAGACGATTATGTACGAGAGTAAACTAATGACTGTGGTGGGCAAGAGAAAAAGGTAAGTAGAAGATAGATTTTATAAGCATAATAAAGCCAGATTTACACGGTGTATTTAATTACCTGTGGTATACCATAAGTTGAAGCAACAATACGAGTTGCAATTGCAATGTCTAAATAGTATATTTCAACGTTGCAAGTTCCCCCTCAATTTTATTATTTGCCACTAATGCCACAGATAAAAAACCTTGCATCGTGTAGTTTTAATGGATCGATAAGCAATTGTTTCAGTGTCGCAGTCTGAAAGCTTAACACAAATATCTGATGGACTCTAAAACAATGTTTCTTCATAAATACTCTGTATGTTTTACGATTTCGTCAGTATTGAAATCGTCCTAATATTGATAATATTCAGAATTTTCCTCTGTTTTGATATAATGTAATAAATTTAATTATTATGTTAATTGAACATGGTCTACGTGATACTATGTACAAGGTAGGTATATCCCATACAGGTATTAGTTTGTTTATCTTGAATGTAAACAACATAATAAGGAGAACCTTTATCAATCAGCTGCTCTTTATTTATTTATTCACTTTAAGTGTGTTGTTTAAAATGTTAATTATGTCATAGGAAGTAGATTACACTGATAATTTAACTAAAAACCATAAAAAATGCCACGTTAAAAGCCACCGGACCACGGTTCTTTTCAATGAGTTGAAACGAGCCGACGCGACTCTACCAATGTCAATAACGTGATTCACAAAGTAGATAGGATATTAATTATTATAAGACAAATAAAATATAACTAAACTGACATAATAACAATTTCTAGTTATGTTAAAATACAAAATAGCGGAAATAATTAACAAAAACTGTTTACTTACTTGGGACCATATCTCCTTTGTCAACATAACCTCTTTTCACAGAACGTGCACAAATTATACATGAAAACATGAAAAAAAATGTCGATGTGCTATTGATTTCACTTTCGTATTGAATATTTTAATGTATTCACGTGTTGGGGAGCAATATTTTATACATTTTGTGGCTTGGTGTGTGGTGTTTCTTGCGCGTCCGTGGTACGCATGCACTCGGGATCGGGAATATCCCCCCGACCCCCGCAACCCGTTCCCCGCCGTTTCTCAGAGCTATCCCGAACTCCCGCTCTCCCGTTCGTTGTAACGGTGATTCTTATATAATTATAACCTACAAACCCAGCTGCGTCACAGACATTTGGCGGGTTAACATTTCAAGTGTTGACTGGGTTAATTATATCTGAGATTTTTAGATAAAACTTGGTGGATATCTTAATTTTTTGTCTGTCATTATGATTTCTTATTCAATAAACAAGATTTTACACGGTTAAATGTAAAACTAATCGAAGTTTTTAAAAGCGTTGGTAGAAATTCGTGTAAATATCCTGCAAAAGTTTTTTGTTATTGATCCAGTCGTTAAATATTTAATCAAATTTGATATTCACGTTGCAAAAAAGCTGCTTATTAGCAAGTCATTATTAGGTATGACAAACCCAACATGACTTGTATTGTAACCACTTTGTGACATTTTAGTTAAATTACAATATTTAAGCTTACGTAATTAACTATTAGTTATCGTTCCTCAATTGTTTTCTTTTTTTATAACTCTCATTCATTATACATTAACGTTTTAAGTTGGATTAGGTCATGTGTGGGTCATGGTTACCGACTGACGTCAAAACTAAAAGGAGAAAGTTAACATTAGATAAAGGCTTGAAAGTAAAAGTAATTATAGTAATATCTCTGAGCCTATTAGGAGCGCCATACTTACTTATAGGTGTTAAAAATAGGTGGTTTGATAAAACGAATTACTGCTGTTGACTCTATCGGCTAACTCGGATATTATCTTGGCGACACATCTTTAACAAACTAGAAAATGTTTTTCGTCAAACTATTGAGGCTTAGATATTTAGGTACTTGACATTGTAACAATTTGAGCCTAGTAGGTGTTAATTACAGAGCTTTGAGAGGTTCTATTATAATAATAAACACTTTTCCAAAAAAAAAAACGGGGACCTAAGTAAATTACCTTCCTATTTCATTGGTACCTTCAGTAAATTTGAATATTCTATGTAGCCTGATAGAGTAGAGTAGAGTGAGAGCAGTGGTGACCCAGTGAGAGCAGTGGTGGCCCAGTGGTAACGGCCCCGACTTAGAAGTTGTAGGTCCCGAGTTCGAACCGAGGTCTACTTTGTGTAAAATAATTTCATCGCCACTGCTCACAAAACGGTGAAGGAAAACATTGTGAGTATTCGTGAGGAAACCGGCATGTCCTAGAACCAAAAATTCGAAGACATGTGACATTCACAAACCCGCACTGGGCCCGAGTGGTGGATTACGGCTCACTCCCTCTCACAGAGAGGAGGCCTGTGTTCCAGCAGTGGGAACATTATAGGCTGATTATTAGTAGCCTGATTCCATAGAATCTTGTTAATTAGTAAGTAGAGTAGTTTCAGTCAATTTCGTCATAAAATTTAAGTCGATATTGTATAATCTTTATGTTAAAGTATTAATCTGTGGTTAAAGTTGCAAGACTGTGGCCCTGTGCTAAAGCGCTATCAAGAAATTTCTAATGGTTTCTTGTAAAATACGTTCCCAATCCGCGGCAATTACTTACATTATTTAGCTTCCTGACCTGATGTTTTGCGAAGCAGGCTGCACAGTACCCTAATTACGTAATACACGATCAATCGGAATCGGAATCGCTTTGAAACAGATTTCTAATCTACTGCTTTAAAAGTTCGAAAATAAATTCTGCTCAGCAACGTAAATAACGCAATGAATTTTGTTGAACTGTCAAAATGAAACAAATTAGTCGGAATCGTTTACGAAAATGTGTTACGTAATTAGATAGCTGCTCTGACTCACGCGTCTCTTCAAAACATCCCACACTGGGAGCACTGGGAGCTGGGACATATGACATTGCCTACTTCAAGCAGCGCTATAATTTTGCTGGCTATTATCGTCTTATCAACCATCTTGAAGAACGCAAAATTAATTCAGCAATAATTAACTAAAGTGATAAAGTAAGCAGTGTGAATCATGTATGTTAACCCGTTTAGCAGCCCGCGTAAGTACATGACTAGGTACATAAATGTAATTTGAATTTGGAACGAATTTTTAAACTTTAACATGGGACCAGTGACGTATTCAAATGAATAAAACCTTTTTCGTATTATAATTTTTACAGACAAAGAAAACTGAAAACATTAAAACTGTCCATTTTTTTTGCAACTGAGCGAATAGACATCGTTGCGTGATATTTTAATTAAGGTGTTAAAAAAATTACTTCAGAAACTTTAAAAGGTGCTTTAGACGTGAAGTGAATAACTTTTACTATGGGACCAACTTTGAAATCGCGAAAAAAATAGCAGCTGTTCCATACTGTTTAGAACAGTGAGTATATGGAACAGCACAAATTTTAATAAGATAGTAATTCAATTCATATTGTTTTGATAAAGCATGCCAAATCTATTCCATATTGTAATAACTAATAAACATAATTTATTTGTACGTCATGCAGCTATTTAAGTTTAATGAGATTTTATATGGATGACCACCCAGTCGGTGCCATTGTCTATCTGAGGCATCCTTTTATAAATAAAAAAAGACCGCCTGACTTCGTAGGTCTAGTTTGGAAGTGCCTACCTATGAAGAAACAACTTAGGTACCTACATATCTTAGGAAGCTATAGGTACATAGAATAACCACTGTTGGGACACAGGCCAGACGATCTATTCTGCAAAAATCTCACCGTGAACAGTTAGTTGAAATGAGCTTGAAGTCCTAGCGACCCCTAGTTTCAAGTGGAATATCAGCTCACTTCACCTAAGTCGGTGAAATTTTTACAGAAAAGGCCGGCTGCGCTCTGTGAGATCCCGAGCCATTAAAATGAACCAGCTGCGGCCCGCGGCTTCACCCGCATAACTAGCGATCCCGTGGGAATATTGGGATAAAAAGATCCCATGTCTTAATCCAGGCCATGGTCAACCCATGCGCCAAATTTATTCCAAATCTATTCAACTGTTTTAGCGTGAAAGCGTAACAAACAAATAAACAAACACTTGTGCATTTATAATATGAGTTAGGATTATATTATATTATATTATATTATATTATATTATATTATATTATATTATATTATATTATATTATATTATATTATATTATATTATATTATATTATATTATATTATATTATATTATATTATATTATATTATATTATATTATATTACATTATATTATATTATATTATATTATTAGGATAGTTACGATGCAATGGAAGCTATGATGAAGTTTAAATTACACTAGCCTTTGCCCGCTACTTCCTTCGAATTGAAACTTCGACTACTGTTTGACAACTTCAGGAGTTTAGTCCTGTAAGTTACTTATGGCTTTCCCGTGTTTTTGTCTTGTGTGATTTCATTTGTCTGTCTGTCACTTTGTCAATTACAGACTTATTTTGTAAGTATACTCGTACATAGAAAAGATTCATCTTATGACAACAGCCTTAATGTAACCACGCAAGAACTTGCGAGACGTTTATCAAATTCAATAAAACTGCCAACTTAACGACATAATTAATTAGCACTAACTACCTATGAGTGAATACTTGTGCATATTGCAACAAAAGGACACATTTTCTGACGCCGCGGCTCCGCTAATTGAAAAAGTAAACAAAAACGTTCACAGTAAATAGTAAACGCCGAGAATTTAACTGTTGACTATCTTTACTATGTTAATTTTTATAACTTTGGTTGCTAAGCAGGTGGGTAGCTAAGTAAGAAGTAGATAATACCTTACTAGTCTCCACTCTAAAGGGTTTATTTACTTATAAACGTTTCTTAAAGTAAATTAATGGTTAACCACACATTTTTGACGTTTCACGTCGACGTCACTTAATTTTAAGAAACGTTTATAAATAAACCCCAAAAATCGATATCCCGAGCACAGGCTAACTATCTAATTTGGGGCTCACTGGCAAGCAATACATACTTTGTGAAATTGTAATCTAGCTGTAGGTAATTCATACTTCGTAAAATTGTAATCTAGTTGTAGGTAATTCATACTTCGTAAAATTGTAATCTAGCTGTAGGTAATTCATACTTCGTAAAATTGTAATCTAGCTGTAGGTAATTCATACTTCGTAAAATTGTAATCTAGTTGTAGGTAATTCATACTTCGTAAAATTGTAATCTAGCTGTAGGTAATTCATACTTCGTAAAATTGTAATCTAGTTGAAGGTAATTCATACTTCGTAAAATTGTAATCTAGCTGTAGGTAATTCATACTTCGTAAAATTGTAATCTAGCTGTAGGTAATTCATACTTCGTAAAATTGTAATCTAGCTGTAGGTAATTCATACTTCGTAAAATTGTAATCTAGCTGTAGGTAATTCATACTTCGTAAAATTGTAATCTAGTTGTAGGTAATTCATACTTCGTAAAATTGTAATATAGCTGTAGGTAACAAATAGGTACTTTGTAAAATTGTAATCTACCTGTAGGTAATAAATACTTTGTAAATTAGTTATATAGCTGTAAGTAATAAATACTTTGTAAAATTGTAATCTAGCTGTAGGTAATACATACTTTGTAAATTTGTAATCTAGCTGTAGGTAATACACACTTTGTAAATTTTTAATCTAACTGTAGGTAATATTGGTCTCATTCTGTGTTTAACATAATGTCACCGATTACTGTATTACCAATTAAATTGCCTCTTAGCACATCTGACATTGGCAGAATTGTCGACATCGGCACCATTGCCATAAATAAAAATAAAAAATAGAATTAAATTACGGTAAATTTAGCGTAACACTAACAGGAGCAATGGCTTTAATTTTGACAGTTCAACAACATTCATTGCATTATTTACGTTGTTTTGTTGAGCAGAGTTTGTCGAACTTAAGAAGCATTGGATTAGCAATATCCTTCAAAATTATTTCTATTGTACGTGTGTTACGCAATTTGGGGTGCTGAATAATAAACTATGTATATTGCACGACTCATAATGCGAAGCATTAGAATGTGCTCTTCGATCGAAAAAAAAATGTTGCCCCATTTCTGTAACTGTTTTTATTGTTACACTCCTGCTAGTACACAGAACCTACTTAATTTATATACCATTGTATAGATGATTAAATGGAGATTAATACTGTACTTTTTAACAATTGATTTAATGTAGCAGAAATGGAAAAGGCATCAAAATAGTTGAAGAAAAAATCCTGTTCGTCAATTTATGAACCCTGAAAACATTGTAGCTTGCGATAAAATCAATTAATTGAGTCAATTTTTTCTTATACATTCGTTTCAGCCATAGAAGGAACCCTATTGAAAATGGCTCTTTTATTCAAAGTAGTTTAATTGCAATTAATAAAATACTAACTAAAATATAATATCTCTATCTAAATATTTCCAACCTTTGAATTGACGTCCGTAAGTTGCTTAGCAACCGCCAAGTAAATATCTTTTTAAATAGTCTTTGACATTACGACTTCATGAAAAGTGATAAATTGTTCATTTTTGTTAGAAACTATGTTTTGAATTTCTTTTTCGTTTATGAATGAGTTTTATCTAAGAGGCGTGCACTTTTGGATTTTACAAACTATCCTTTGATATATTTTTTTCTATTTACAATAAAAATAGCGTGAACTAAGCTAAGTTACATTTAATAACCTTATAAGCTTAGTTAAATAACTTATTATAATAAATAAAAATAATTGTATTTTAATTCAAAGATTGAATTGTATTTTGACAAACAAAGAGGGGGAACTTGTATTCTCGCCAAACAGGGTATAATATATAATGAGCCTCCTTATATAAAAAAATATTCAACACAAAATTCATTCGAAGCATGTGGTATTGAAGTCCCTTTGTACAAATTGCTGATAGTGTGTCTATATAGAACGCCAAAGTCTGACCCCAATATATTTTTAGAAAAGTTCGACCAATTAATGTGCGAAACCTCTAAAAGATATGGGCCACGTACAAAAATAGCGGTTACTGGGGATTTTAACATAAATACCTTGAAACCAAGTAAGGTCACTAACTATTTAAAAGATTTATGTAGTAACTATAACTTAAAGATGCATATTAATGTTCCCACTCGAAAAGATTCTTGTATAGACCACATACTTAGTAACATAAAAACTACATCTGCTGATGTTCTACCTTTGTACTTATCAGACCACGATACAGCACAGTTCTTAGAGTTTCCAATAAAAGAACAAAGTCCAAGAACCATATCATATTTTATTTATAAAAAGGATTACTGCAACGAAAACTTGAAAAAATTCAAAGACTGCCTTGCAAGCATATCGTGGTCAGAAACGCACCTCGAAACGGACTTAAACAAGGCATTCAATAAATTTCACGAGTTTTTATGCCTATTATATAATTTATGCTTCCCTAAAATTAAAATTAAAATTAATAACTCTATTGCAAATAAACAAAAATGGATCAGTAAGGGTCTTAGAAATAGTTGCAAAACTAAACGATCGTTACGGTATCTATATTACAAAAATAAAAGTCGGTCGTACTTAATAAGATATAAAAAATATTCATCGATTCTCAAAAAATGCATTATGAAATCAAAAGTGAATTCAAACATTAATTATATACAAAATAGTCAAAACAAATGCAGAGCAACGTGGTCTGTCATTAACCATGAAATTGGGAACATAAAATGCGACACTAATATTTCAGAAATAGAAGTAGATAAGAAAATACTGACTGATCCCACTGACATAGCGAATACGTTTAATGATTATTTTATTGACCCGACTAACATTGTGACATTTATAAACTTACAAGTTAATAATAAGTTTAATAACGCTTTAGCTCCTAATTCTATGTTTCTTAGTGCTATGACTGAAGATGAAATAAAAAAAGAGATAATGGCTTTAAATAATACTAACTCGGAAGGATATGATGGACTTAGTACAAGAATAATTAAAGCGTGCAGAGAAGAATTAACTCCTATATTGACATATCTAATTAATCTTTCATTTTCGACTGGAACTTTTCCTGATGCTTTAAAGTTATCAGTTGTAAAACCCTTGTACAAGAAAAGCGACAAAAAAGACGTTAAAAATTATCGTCCAATTACCCTTATACCTATCTTGTCCAAACTGTTTGAGAAATGTATGCACAAAAGGCTTATCGACTTTTGTAGCAAATACAATATTATAGCAAAGGAACAGTTTGGATTTCAAAGGCACAAGTCAACAACATTAGCCATATATAATCTTTTGAGCCGTACCCTGAAGTCTTTAAATAACAATCACTTCACGACAGGACTTTTTTTTGACCTATCTCAAGCATTTGACTTTGTGGCACATGATATATTATTGGGAAAATTAGAAAGAAATGGAATAAGAGGTGTAGCACTGCAGTGGATTGCATCTTATTTAAGTAACCGCAATCAATACGTTGCTATTAGTAAAGTAAATGAAGATTTACTAACCTCATACTCCTCTGAGCTCAAAGTAAAAAATTGCGGTGTACCACAAGGGAGTGTATTAGGCCCTTTATTATTTCTATTATACGTAAATGATTTACCACAGCAGGTCAATCATAAATGTATATTATTTGCAGATGACATTTCAATCATAGTGACATCTGATAAAAAGTATAAATCAAAATTTGATCACGAAATTGACATAAATAATACTATTGACAACATTTTAGAATGGCTACAGGTAAATAAATTAAAAATCAATCTAGATAAATCTATGTACATACAATTTAATAAATCTAAACATGCCAAATACAATTTCAAACTTAATATTGATCGATTGAAAGAAGTTTCACATACAAAATTTCTGGGTATACTCATAGACCAAGATTTAAATTGGAAAATACATGTAGATAATTTGTGCAACAAGTCTAATAAGTTCGTTTATGCTCTCAGGCAAGTTAAGAATGTGACGAATAAAAAAACCGCCATTATAACCTACCATGCTTACATAGAATCGATTTTGCGATATGGACTTATTTTTTGGGGTAACAGTACAGATAAAAACAGAGTGTTTATCGCGCAAAAGAAATGCATCAGAGCCATTTGTGGGATCCGTACTGACGAGTCCTGTAAACCGCATTTAAAAAGGCTTGGTTTATTACCACTTCCTTCACTGTACATCTACGAGATATGTAATTTTGTATATAATAGGAATTATTCAAGAAAGTCGATCAAATATACTCTCGTAATAGGGATCCATGTAGACTTGTATTGCAGGATACTCCTAAATCAGCCAAGTACTCTAAAAGTTTTCTGGTGATGTGTGTACGCATTTATAATAAAATTCCAAAAGAAATTAAATTGTTATTTAATATTAATTCTTTTAAAAACAGACTCTTTAAATGGCTGAATGAACATAATTTTTATGACATTAAGGATTTTTTTGACATTAAATTATAATTCACAAATAATGACGTCGATAATGTTTATAATTTTGACATTTTTAATTTTATAATGATTGATTTTATTGATTTCCTTTTTTTTACTTTAAGTTATGTTATGTAATGTTATGGAACTGTTGCGAATAATGTTTACTTTTATAATGTTTTCTTTTATTGTGACTTTTTGATTTTGTTCGTGGAGATTAATTTCTGACATTAAATAATATTATGTTATGATGATTGTATTGTGGAGAATGTTTTATAGCTTTGACATTTTATTTCTACTTACTAATTAATTCTAAGTATTTTGCATGCAATTGATACACGATGTTGTATAGCTAAACATGTGGACTATATTATATTACCAAACTGTAACACCTTTTATACCATGTTTAAGGCAAATGAAGACTTACTTACTTACTTACTTACTTACGAATAATCCCTCTGCAACCATCTTGTCAATTTGTTCTTATTTATCAAAATCCATCCAAAAGTGAACTTAAATTCAGTAGATGGATAGTTTTTTTCTTGTTTCCATAACAAATACCTCGGATAACGTTGATCTTCCGATAAATACGCACTAAACAAGCACTTGAGCAGTTTTTATAATCTCGTATGCTCGTGCTAAAATGTTCCGAAGGCTAAATTACTTGACCACATAGTGTTTAAGAAAAATAAAAAGTAGGAGTAAACTGTTACATCCTCTGTCCTCAGACAATGCGGTCCAAAGTACTTGAAAAGACTTTGCAAAGATTAATGGCCGTTTGGAAGAACGTCATAGTAGACAACGAAACTTTTAATTAAGACTTATGTAAATCTTTACGTAACAAGTTGCAAGAAGGTTAATTTGCTCCAACGGAGTTTCTTAAAGCTTGTGTGAAGTGCCTTCTTTTTGTTGTTAAGTTAGTTTACAACAACATCAAGCTGTACCGACATTCATTACCCTACTTTAAAGTTTCAGAAAAATACCAGTTTTATACGTTTCCCCGGTACGGTCTAATTCTTTAACTGACAATTAGAGATATAAAGAAATAAGATAAACAGTAAATATCCTCCAATGCACTGAGAAAATAAAAATATCTATTGATTTGATTGTGTACGTTAATGTTTTTCAGGAACGTTTGAGTATCAATAACTGCAGAACAGTCACAAATTTTCTACACTTTCAGCAGTGGAAGATTCCAATTCGTAAAGGTTTAAGTGTGTAAAAGGCCTCACTCAATGCGTAGGTATAAACATGTTATATAAATATGTCAAATAACTTAAAAGGTTTCTTCATAGAGGCATTAACCTACTGTGTCAAACTTAGTCAGTCTGGTAATTAAATTAAATATAGGAGGCTCGTCACGTTTTCGCGCGTTTAAGGCTGTATTGATGTTGAAATCAAGAATTATATTATGAGTAGATGATTGACTGTTATTTACAAATCGTAAGATCTTTATGCTTAAAAAGTTATTTTTTGCAAGGTTGTCAATATTAACGATAGTCTCCACGATGCGACGCGGCGCGACGAAGGCCTATCATACCGTTTTCGGGGGAGTAATACGATATTATAAACCCGTCAATACTTTTTTACGAAGTGATAAGAAAAATAATGTGATAACAAGCCCACAACCTTATTAGTCTTGTTTTCATCGTGCTAAAGAAAAGTGGGTTTACGTATCCGAATAAATAAGAAATAACCGATGTTAAGTGTTTGCAAGTATTGACTTAGCTCGTTAGCGAGCCGTGACGTAGAATAAATAATTGTATGTCGATTCGATTCAGACAATAGAGATAATGCATGGACCAAGGTGATTGGAATTGTGTCTATCTGTCTGTCTATTATTTGGGTATGAATGTGTGTAGATTGAGTCACGATTTCGACATTTAGCGGCATTGAATATCTCGAAGAGTTTGCAAGCTGTAGTAAGCCATTTTGTTATTTATTCATTTAGTCTATTGATCAACAAATACTATAAATATTACTGTTATAAAGATACTCTCAACTTATTTTACAACTATGCAATTTTGTTGCATTTATGAATGGACATTCTCGTTCGATTTTGCTTTTGAATAAATGACGTAAACTGCAAAAGATTTACATTCGCAAAGCCTTTATATTATTTACAATGTAAAGGAAGATTTTATCTAAGTAATGCCTGAATACATTGAAGAAATTGGATATCTATCTCTCCACAAAAGACTTGGTTAAGATACAATACCTACGTATGTCTTTCATTTCTCAAGATATTCATCTTCTGTAGAACGTGGGCCAGTGTCACGTAAAATGTATAGGTAGATAGTGTATAGTGTACACTGCACTTAAGTTTTTCAGTCCAGTAGGTACCTAAATGTTAGCTGACGATCAGTGCTTTCTTCAGCGTTGCGTTCATCTATTCCTCTTGAGACTCCCGAATGAAGGAGTCAGGGCACGCAGGACATGATGTACAGACAGCGACAAAAATCGATTAACGCTGCTACTTTTACACATAATAATTATATTGACACAAAATAAATGATTGGATAGATTGTATTTCAGCATTCCAAAAGAGTTCTTCATTCTGTTCCGATTTTAATCAAGTATTAAGCTCAATAATAAAGATTTGACTTTTACGTACAGGATTCGGAATGGAATGCAGGCCAGATAGATTTAGACTTAGTTGGTTCAACTTGTTTACATTTGAATAATAGCGGAAAATTTAATTCGTCTCTAAAACAATTCGTTTATAAATAACTTTTAGATGTTTCAGACATAATACAACTATAAAGTTTTATGTTCTTCTTAAACATAGTTAAAACTTAAAACATTACAATTTTACGAAGATTTTATACGTGTTTTTTCGCGTAGGTACAATGCCTCATACTCATAATACTTATAAAATTATGATACAAAAACTTAGGAATATCGTGTTCATACATTGTTACATGTAGTTCCCTACTTGCTTACATGTTTAATGTTCTCATTAGCTTACATTAATGATTTATATCTTTATTTTGTATTGAATTTGTTTAATTTTATACCGACTACAAGAATACGATGCAAATCGAAGGCCCGAAGGATTCAAAAGCGTCTTGATATTTTTACGGATTAATTAAAATTAATTTGGAATCAATTTTTCGCATCTGCCTAATATCGAACTTAACGATCCGTAAATCATAATTAGAATTTTAAATAATAATCATTTCTAGAATAATAAAAGATTTATTTGTAGTTAATGTAGAGACTCGGTTATATTGTGGTCCGACCCTGTAGGCTCTGACGTCAATGGCTTGCCGTGATCCACCTTCAAGATAAGCGCGCGCGCACGTGTACTGACTAAATTATATAACGACACAATAATGCAATTTAGTAAATAAAAATAATTGTTAACTTTGATTAGACAATCAATCAAGATTTGGCTGCATTTATGTCTTAATTGTCAATTTAGCAGTAATTTGTATGCAACTCAAAGATTTAAAACGAATAAAACCTTAATAAAATAATATATACTGATAGAATAACAACATGCTTCCTAAATGAGCGCATATCTTCAGCGTAGACGCTAACGCCACGCAGGCGCTAAGGCCGCGTACCTACAAAGCGCTACGCTGCGTAGGCACTACGTCACGAATCCGCTACGCCGCTACACCATGTAAGAGCTAAACCGCGTAGCCGCTACGCCACGTAGGCGCTACGCAAGACGTAATTGTATGGAACTTAAAATGTCTCGTCTACGCGACGTCCATGCTGCGTATGTTCGACAGACACCAAGGTGGAACCAACACTAACTTAAATTCAGTAACTACCTACAGCAAAACAAAAAAAATAAAAAGGTTAATTAGGTTAAACGACGAAATTACAATTGAAAATGTTAAACGGGTTAAGTGAGAAAATTAAACAGTCAGTGTGAACAGATCCTTAAGGTGATACTTAACACTCTTGACAAAATGTTACTGTCCTAAAAAATATAATGACGAGGCCACCACGAGGCGAGCTGAGAGCTCTTAACATGCGGCGCATGTGGCATTGGAAGATACAACGCGTCCACAGAGTGGCAACACTAGCTACGTGTCTAGTCCAGCAGTTGTGAGGCTGTTGTTCTATGGTTACTTGACCTGTATTAGACTTGCGTGAAGTTGCGTGGTTGACCAGTATGTTTTTTGTTCCTGGACTGTGTAAACATAAACCATTCTTCAAATCGAATTAAACATGTGAGAGTATTATGTTTACCTACATAATTATTATACGTTCGTTTATTTCTTATAGTTTGTAAGTTGGTCCCTTTTTTTCATTTTTGGTCTTTTAAGTTTGCTAATGTATTTTCATTCTGATGATTTAGAGACGAAATTATCATCTTGTTTATCTAGAAGACATGCATAATGGAATCCGCAACGCATTCCTAATATCACATAGTCAATAATATTATGTAGAAAACTTCATACTTAAATTAACTCTAACTGTATGTAGCAGTGACATATTTGTTAGCATTTATCTTGTCACTAGCTCAGGTGGGATACCTTATACCTACTACCAAGTCCATAGTAGACATAGGTATAAGCCTTGACCCCAATACAAGAGATAAGATGTCACGACCACTCACGCATTCGATATGTTTACATAATAGCTACATTTTCCAGATTCGACACTATGCCTCAGGTCAACGATTTATTTACTATCTCTATTCCAATAATAACATACTGTATTATAATCACTATACATCTCATAATTCTTCGAATTTTTGTTTTAATCTTTCTTATTACAAACAAAATTGACTCGTTATCAGAATTTCCAATAAAAACAACGTTATTAATTAAATTCATATACATACTTAAAATATTCGAACTCTAGAAATTCCTGATACTGGACTACACAACTTTCCGTTTTAAAAATAATCTTCATCTGCTAGCCTTGAAATTATTCAAAAATAACGAAAATACATACTAAAATAATACGTCAAGAGAACTGCTTTATCACTAAATGATAGTTTGGACGATAATAACTTACTTAAGCACGAAGACTAGTACTTAAGTAGTTGCATAATTACACAAATCATTGAAATAATAGTAGACAAAAGCGATCAAAAACCTATGATTAAAATTCATGAGATTACATATCTGATGAGAGTATATTATCGGAACATAGACCGTAAAATTATAAAAGTATAGGCACTGAAATAATACTTCAATATACAACGTAGGTTGGTATTTGGTATCTATAGGTACGTGCAATGTATATTGGAGTGTTACTTGCAATTGCAAACGTCATGCAAAAATAAACATTTTTTGTATGGGATAGGTACCACAACTAAAAAGTGCAAAATAAGAACTTTTTACAAAAAAAGAACAACCGACTTCCAAAAAAGACACTACAAAGTCAAAAATAACTTTAATTTCGGAAGTCGGTGGCAAAAAACGAAAGTTCAAAACCAAATGCACCGACTTCCGAAATTAAAGTTATTTTTGACTTTGTAGTGTCTTTTTTGGAAGTCGGTTGTTCTTTTTTTGTAAAAAGTTCTTATGATTTTATACTGAAGATCACGTCTAAACGAGTAGTGCTAATGATTTGGAAAGTATATATGTTAAATAAGAGAATTTTCTTAATTACTTAATAAAGTAACATTTTAGGTTATGTTTATATTAGGCCGCTTGCCCACTGGTCGGTAAGTGTGCGGGGCGATATCGTTTCGGTACTGCGTGACGTCACGTATTTTACTGCATCGGTACTGGAAGCTTACCGCGCAGTGTTTCCACTTTTAGGGATTTCTCCCTGTTTTAGGGAAAAAATACCAATATTAAGTTTGGTTTAGGGATATTTTATTTTGACAGGGATTCGGGGAATTTAGGGGTTAATATGAATTTAAGTTGGTAACCTTATTGTTTATAGTAGGCATCACCCAATATATTACTTGACTCTATGGCACCACCGATTTATTAAAGGATTCGATTTATTCAACCACCGATTTATTCCCTCAACCCAAACTCATAATGAATGCAATTCATCAAATTTTAATTTACCATGTTAATTGTGCCATTACCTTATTATTTATAATCATGCTCCCTAAACCAAGGAAATTTGAAGATTTTTTAGGGAAATTTAGGGATCATTCATTCAGAAACTGGGGAAAATCCAAAAACAAGTGAATTATATAGTACGAGAGCCCATGACCAAAACCATGTCACATCGTTTTACGGGAATAATTGTAAAAAAATCTTTACGTTTTGATGATTCTGAACCCGACTCGGTGGGCAGTACCGGTCAGAAACGTTACAGTTTTATGGGAGCCTATTTCTGCTATGTCAAAAAAATATGGCAGACGGTTTCATCACAATGTGTCTGATAATAAAAATATACAAAGATTTCGTAATTTTATTACTAAAAAGTTTGTTTTCAGATATTTCCGTTGCGTCACTTTGCGTGTCAAACGTGGCCTGAGCACATTTCCAAAAATGACGTATTCGAATCAACTGACCAATGTTCACCAGAAAACAAGATTTTCAGATGGATTGCTATGGGTTTTATTGTTTGCCTCAAATTTAATTTTCTCAAATGGTCTCTTGGGTACGTACTCGAAGCTACTGGTTTCTGAAAATGGTGTTTTCGGTATGTAAAATCTATCATTTTTAAACATGATAAAAAAGAATTATCGACATATTTAAAAATGCGGTCAGGTTAGAAGATTTGACGCGGAAAATTTCTGAAAATAGGATTTTTGAATTTAAGAATAACCAAATCTATCGTTTTTATACGATTTTGTTCGTAAAACGATAAGGCAAAAATGTTGGTCATGCTCTCTCGTACTAATTGAATTAATTTGAATTTGGAATTCTAGATGAAAGCAGTGCAGTACACAGATATAGATATATAATAATACCTAGTGGCAAGTATCACGATCTGTATGAAAACCATGCGTGGCATTTTTGAAAAATGATCAAAGCGCCTATACCATGAAACTGAAGCGATATACGATAGTATCACTTGTTTCGATTGTCATAACCTGTTAATACTCAACGTCACATCAACCGTTCCTAGTAAAAAGCTATAAAGTATTACGAATATAGGCATTTTCTATTTTATTATTTATGTCCGACTAGCGCGGCGGACAGGCGCAGACCATATACTATAATACTATATTATATAAAATGAGACACACTGAGCCACGTTCGGGCACGCGAAGTAGATGCTCTTGCGCTATCTAGGTATATCTATATCTGTGTGCAGTACCGATTCGGTACAGAGTGCTTACCGACCAGTGAGGAAACATAAGCAGTACCGCGCAGTACTGTACAGTACTGCGCGGTAAAATACCGACCAATGGGCAAGCGGCCTTACATAGTAAAATTAATTGGTATAGTTATGTGTAACGCGGATAAAAAACTGAGAATCACGCAAAATCTATCAAGCGTATGTTACTGAAACCTTCACCATTTTGAAGATAATTTAATTATTGACCTTTTAGTATACGTGTTTTTTTAAAATACCTTTTGTTTTATGTATAATTAATTAATAATGCGTCTAATTTGGGACAGCGCTCCTTGATGTGCGAGTCCTATTACTGGCTGGACGACACGTTGCGTGAGCACAGTACACAACACGCAAACCACCATTCAAGGTCACTGCCATATATCTGCGTCACCGCACCTATGAACCGTCTAATGGGAAACTATAATAAAATAGATACACGACCAAATAGCATCGACATCTACTCTAACCCTTTACGACGATTCCGATCGATACTTCTAACCAAGTCTTGATTCCTTTCTTTGTCAGTCAGTTTTTTTTTTAATATTTTTTAGTCCCAATCGTATTTGTGAACATAGCACATCTTTGATTCTACTTTATTATATAACTAACGATATCTTGCACGTAGTTACTATTAATTTCTCTGTCAGTGCTGTGCACTTCTATACCAATTCACAATTCATAAAACTGTATATGATTTTTGTTTGTGTATATCCTAGGTCCGATTTCACCAAAGTAGAATAAGTTTTATTCCAAGGATAAAGCTATTACTTACTCTCAGATAACCATGTTTTCATTTCACCAACTACTTATCCTGAGAAAAACAGAGTTATACGAGAGTAACTCTTATACCACCAATTTTGAAGGTATAACGGGCTTATTCTTCAGATAAAATCAAAATGGCGTCAAATTTTTATATCAGCTGAGAGCCGTTAGTGAGTAATGTGCCATATCAATAAATAAATAAATCGATTTCAAAAATAAATTATTCGTTTACAAAAGAAGAATCTGATAACCAACCTGTTAGGCCTCTTCAAGCTAATTATCATAACATAACATACATAACACATAAACAGCTTATTATTGTTCCCACTGCTGGGACACAAGCCTCCTCTATGTGAGAGGGAGTGGGCCGCCGTAATCTACCACGCGGGCCCAGTGCGAGTTGCTATGTCGCATGTCTTCGGATTTTTGGTTCTAAGACATGCCAGTTTCCTCACGATGTTTTCCTTCACCGTTTTGAGAGCAGTGGATGAAATTATTTACACAAAGTAAAGCGCCTGCTTGGGTTCGAACCCACGAGCAACAACTCGTAAGTCGGGGCCGATACCGCTGGGCCACCCACTACTCTCCAATTATCATAAAACAAACTTTATTTATAGGCAACATCTGGAGATTTTTACTCATACTTTGCTTCTTGTGAAATCCTTGTAAAATAAAAAACAAATTGTGTCAAAATAATAACTACTTGTAATAATTACGCATGCAATAGATTACTTATCAGTTCTGATGTAGTTTGAACCAGTCTAAAGTCATATCAAGAACATGGCGCTGCCCTGAGTCACTCATACAAACATGGTCGCATTATCGTGAACCGTATCAAATAGAACCGAACCGATTACCTTTATCTCTCTATTACGCTTACTGAAGTCCCAAGAAACCCAAGTTTTTAAAGGACCATGACCAATTTTGTATGGACCCCGTCCCCCCCCTCCAACAGCCATGTGATACATGCCAATATGTTTATAAGGATGCAGAAAAAGACTTACTGTCTTGTTCAATTGCAAAATCAATGGGATTTTTTTGTAATAACAAAAAACATTTTGGTTGGCTAACCTAACCTAACCTAACCTTACCCATCCTTACCTTTTTTTTTTTTTTTTTTTTTTTTCTCGGGGTGGAAATCCTCATGGATGTCCTCCGCCCTGGGGTGGGCGAAGGGGTCTGTCAGACTCTTACTGACTAAAACCACCCCGGTGTTCCCTCGCACACTTGCGTCGGGGGGCTGCGGGAGCAAATTGCAACTTCCGCTGCCCCGGACTGGTGACGGCCCGCACTCTGCGGGCCCCGTCCCGTAGGGGGAGTGAGGTGTGCAAACTCCCCCCGTTACGTCTTAGAGTGGCGCGCGTGGAACACTACGCGCCGCCATCTCGGGTCCTGTGTGATGGGGGGCGACGGATGTCCACGAATCCGTCGCCCCTGGACCCATTTAGGGGGGCTGGAAGAGGGCGTTATCCGCCCTCCGCCGACGCCCGGTGCGCCTGCTGCGGGCCGGGTGAGTGGACGAGATCTCCCTCTCCCTTTCCGCAGCCTCCTTCTGCGAGATGACTGTCTCGCAGAAGGAAACCACCGCGTCCCACGACTCGGCACTCCCGACCATCGAACGAACGACGGCCGGCAGTGACAAGTCGGCTCCAACTTCTGGAACGAGGGCACGGCGCGGCTCCTCCCACGCGGCACACTCTGCCAATGTATGCCGCGCCGTGTCCTCCCGACAATGGACGCAGTGAACATAACCTAACCTAACCTAACAGTGATAAACTGATCTTGAATTTTGAAGGTCACATGGCACTCCTGAATAATGAACAGCATTTGTGTATTCTTGTGATTGGGTAATTGTACAAAAGATTAAAAGAAAAAAGTGAGTTAGGTTAGGCTAACCTAACCTAACCTAAGAATTGACGAGAATATCCGTCAGGCCATAGAGTGAAACAGCTCACAGACGATACTAGCCATTATTTAGCAGTAAAAATAGTGATTAAAAATCAAAGATATGGTTTACAATTAATTCATGTTTTAATTAACATTAAAACATGATTTTTCTGGGATATCCCATATTTTTGACAGATGTCGTCATAGTAAAAATTGATCACCTTACCAAGATGGTTGGACTGAGATACATTTTAAATCTGTTGGTCGGTGTAAGGTTTGGGGGGACGTTTTGACAATTGATGTTCCACAGAAGTGGGCCCAGGACCGAGCACTGTGGAATACCGCACGACATCATATATCGTGCCAACACCCGCCGTCACGTCCCCTGTAGGTGACACGCCTTTTCGCCAAAACCTAACCTAACCTAAGCTAACCTAACCTAGGTTAGGTTAGGTTAGTGACAGTACAGTACAGTGATCAACTTACTGATCTTGGATTTTCAAGGTAGCTACATGGAACTACTCAAAGATGAACAGCATCACCGTATCCTTGTGATTGCGTAATTGTACAAAATATTAAAGAAAACAGCAGGTTAGGTTAGGCTAACCTAACCTAACCTAACAATTGACGAGAACATCCGTCAGGCCATAGAGTGAAACAGCTCACAGACGATACTAGCCATTATTTAGCAGTAAAAATAGTGATTAAAAATCAAAGATATGGTTTACAACATGTTATTTTGTGCCAAAAATAATAAACATTAAAACATGATTTTTCTGGGATATCCCATATTTTTGACAGATGTCGTCATAGTAAAAATTGATCACCTTACCAAGATGGTTGGACTGAGATACATTTTAAATCTGTTGGTCGGTGTAAGGTTTGGGGGGACGTTTTAACGCATCGTCCTTTCAAAGTTCAAAGTAACAACATCACAGAATTTGTGTAAAATGACCATGTATATGTAGGAATACAAAAACCCTTGAAGGAGTTTTGTAAATGAAAATTAGCGTATTTAGGTAAGTGTAATTACTTTGTAATAAATTAATCAATTAGCTAGCATTAATTATTTTATTAGTAGTTTTTACTGAGTTTTTAATTAATTTCATGCGCACGCTTGTATCATTAATTCAAATTATACTTCTTTTGGAACAAAGTTCCATATTGCATGTCATACTTATTGAATGAGAGCTAGACCGAGAAAAGGGTAACATTTTGACCTTTTTTTTTTTCATTTAGTTACACTTAAACGTTGTTAATATTTCATTGTGCTTTTTATTTATTTAATACCTAATATACAGCAAAAGGAACCTCGCTCCAACCGGGTGTCCCACGTCACCGCTCGACTCTTTTTTTACATGTTAACAGTTTTAATGATGTATGTAAATAATGACGTCGGAACTTGTGGTAGGAGATACCATTCGACGCCATTAGCTGTTATTGCATCAATAATTAGGTGTAAAGACAAGGGCGTAGCTACCGCCGTATCTGCCGTATCAATTATACGGGGCCCCAGGGCCACGGGGGCCCCCGACGTGCGTAAGCAAAAATTAATAAAAACTTCACAATTTTTTAGTAACAAAAGTCAAAAAAAGCATTTGCTTTCAGTTACAATACAACCGCAACTGCTGAAAGAAGTTTAAAAAAAATAAAACTGATAAAAAATTACCTAAGAACTTCGATGAGACATGAACGCCTGTCAGACCTGTCACTATTGTCCATATTTATGAAATAAGAAAACAAAATATATTTTTTTTACGCAAACTTTTTTTTTCTTTTGTGAGAAATCTTTACCCTTCATAAGGGCCCCCAAACAAAATTTTTATACGGGGCCCCGCCAAGGCACGCTACGCCACTGTGTAAAGAATTTGTTCATGTGGTAGGTACCGTATTTCATATAGGTTTTTTGGTTAACGTATTTACGACGGAATTTGCTCCTACTACAGCAACGGAAAACTGCTGCTGATAATTTTTACTTGCAACTTCTTCTGTTGTGTACAGAATAGGTTTTTGAGAAAATCTATATGCCAGGTAAATCGAATAGCCAATCATGAGCAGCAGTTATCACTCGTAGAAGCTCTATAAGAATTCTGTCAATTCAAGCCACTTTACAATATCAAGATGCAACCGATTTACTTCAGATTTCAGTTAAATCTTTGACCATCACACACTTATAAATATGCTGAATGATATGACCGATATACACCGTGTCATTTTAGTCTTCTTACAAAAGCAGCCCATTTCATGTATCCATTGATTACTAAAAATTCATTTAACAAAAATTGTTATAAACCGTGACATTTTAGTCGTTCTACAAAGGGCCAATCAATCCTACCCGACATAAACACCCATATAATTTTTTTAACCGACTTAAAAGAAGGAGGAGGTTTTTATAACCGACTTCAAAAAAGGAGCAGGTTTCTTAATTCGACCGTATATTTTTTTTTATGTTTGTTATCAATAGTAAATTATACGACATTTTAGTCAATAAGCTATGTTAAATTAATCCTGATTTTAATACTAAAAGTATTGTTTTGACTATTGTAGTACCGACTGAGTTCGTGGATGGCACGACTAACCAATCACGGCGCATTACTTGGAACGGAGGTATAATGGTGGGGGAAAACGCCATCTTGTTTGTCGTGCCAGTCCGGCGAGCTCAGTCGTGGATAAGACGTCGAGATACGAGTACTTAGGCTCGTGCTGTGTTTTAAAGATACCTAGTGTTGATTGTGAGGTATATCTGATTTTGTGTGTTGGATGGAGGAATACAATATGTAAGTACATGAACAAGTGCCTATTATTTCTGAAACCCTATTTTCAAAAGCCATGAACTAGAATGATAGTTAATTTTCATATTTAAACTATTACTAGACTCTGTAAGAATACGGAGTCTACATCTCAGAAGTGGGATAAGATTCCTGTTTTGGCTAGTTAAATATTTTTCTACCCTTAATTATTTATATGTGGGTTTATTTTATTTTTCCTACTAATTTGTTGTTATATTTCTTCTACGTTATCAATTTGCTTTGGTTCTTGACTGTTCAAATCACATTGATATTCTTATTTAAAGTAAAAACAAAAATTAACGTTTTGTTTTATTGTGTCGTAATGAAACACGACCTAGCTACGTTTTTCTAAAAATTTGCTTAACACTTTGAGGGACACTAAACACCCCAGACCCCAGATGTAATAACAATAAAAATTCTATTGTCTCGTTCAGTGCCCTTCAACTGATTAATACTCGTATAGACCTACATACTTTGATTTCTTTTAATATAATTTTATTGTTTTATGTAATAAAACATCGTGGATCGAGCCGGGCGGACCGCCGAGCATCGAGCCGGGCGGACCTCCGAGCATCGAGGCTGGCGGACCGCCGAGCATCGAGCCGGGCGGACCGCCGAGCATCGAGCCGAGCGGACCTCCGAGCATCGAGGCTGGCGGACCGCCGAGCATCGAGCCGGCTGGACCGCCGAACATCGAGCCGGCTGGACCGCCGAACATCGAGCCGAGCGGACCTCCGAGCATCGAGGCTGGCGGACCGCCGAGCATCGAGCCGGCTGGACCGCCGAACATCGAGCCGGCTGGACCGCCGAACATCGAGCCGGCTGGACCGCCGAACATCGAGCCGGCTGGACCGCCGTGCATCGAGCCGGCTGGACCGCCGTGCATCGAGCCGGCTGGACCGCCGAGCATCGAGCAGGCTGGACCGCCGAGCATCGAGCAGGCTGGACCGCCGAGCATCGAGCCGGCTGGACCGCCGAGCATCGAGCCGGCTGGACCGCCGAGCATCGAGCCGGGAGGACCGCCGAGCATCGAGCCGGCTGGACCGCCGAGCATCGAGCCGGCTGGACCGCCGAGCATCGAGCCGGCTAGACCGCCGAGTATCGAGCTGGCTAGACCGCCGAGCATCGAGCCGGCTGGACCGCCGAGCATCGAGCAGGCTGGACCACCGAGCATCGAGCAGGCTGGACCGCCGAGCATCAGGACAACTCTCTCCTGGCCGTGCAAGCTGCAACTCGCCAAGAAGCTGTAAGAGCTGCCGTTCGCGTAGCTCAATAAGGCAGCCGCAAGCAAGCGTGGTGAGAGACTTGCTAGCCGCAGACCACAGGTGAGTTGACTTCTCCATTTGGATTATCTATTTTTTCGGAAGTTGTCAATGTTTTAAAATCTATGGCTAATAATGGTGCCGACAAATTAGGTTCCCTGAACATCTCGATTCCGGAATATGACCCAAGTAAACGGGAACAGACAATGACTATGTCGCTTCATAAAGTCAACGAGTGCGCAACCATTTATATGTGGTCGGAGAAGCAAGTAATTCATTTTACATTACCAAAACTAAAGGGTATTGCCCAAAGATGGTACAAGGGGCCTTCCGTCAGTCCTGTTTACTTGGGCTGAATGGCAGGAGAAACTTTTGGCTACTTTTCCATCACATGAAAATTATGGCCAAATGCTGAGCGATAATTATGTTGGCCGAGCGGGCTAAGTTCACGGACTCCTTAGAAGAGTATTATTATGACAAACCGCCCCTAATCAATAGATATGGTGTAATTGGGAAAAGGGCAGTCGAATGCACTTTGCATGGCATCGACGACCGGTCGGTTAGATTAGGTGCTGAGGTAGCTCAATTTATCCACCCTAAAATAAAACTCCTTTCGTATTTGCATAATGCTTGAAATACTAAATTCAACAACGAGCATAAACTATATAGCTACCGGTCAACCTTAAAAATACCAAAATAGCTCAAACCCTAGGCGGCCTACACGTTGTTCAAATTGCATAAAGGAGGGTCATGTCACATTTCAGTGCACTCGTCCCGTTAAGAAGTGTAGTCCATGCAATAGAATAGGTCATGAGGTAGAAGAGTAGGGATTGATTCTTCAAAAATAACCACCCGGTGTCGAAACCCGGCTTTTGCATAACGTTTATAGATTTTGGGAGTTAATGCTCAATATTTAGGTTGTCAGCATTTCGAAATGAAAGTTCGAGTTTTAGTGCCAATAACTTTCCGTTTGAGTTATATACTCGTAGTACTACACTAGCGAAGCTACAACTTTCATTAGAGCCAATCAATATTCAATCTTCTTAGCCTTTTCCCAACTGTCTTGGGGTTGGCTTCCGGTCTGGCCGGATGCGACTGAGTGCCGGTGTTTTGTATGGAGAGACTGCCTATCTGACCTCCACAACCCAGTAACTAACTGGGCTTAATACGATACCCCTTGGTAAGACTGGTGATACCTCAAAATTAAAGTTATCTCTTTACTTTTCTTACATAAACGCCATATATCTTAAGATCAAGTAGTAGACCCAAAGAGCTATCGCTATACAAACTAAATTATCAATGTTTTGCAGAAATAGAACTATAATAGGTATTTTCGGTCGTAGTATTGTAGCTGAAAAACAGTATATTACAAATATTTAAATTCAAAAAGTATGTAATAAGTTGCTACTACAAAAATGCAAAAGAAAATAAAATTACAGTTAATTTATCTATCAACACGTTGACACAATAAAATATTTGCAAATCTACGAAATTCAACAACACCTCATTCAATCTCATTCTCGCCTACGCATTTTTCTCCCGGTAACAATTTGCTCGAGGAGGGCTCGCCCCGCGCCGTAGGGAGTGCGGAAACCCCGATTGATCTGACCCACCATGCCAGTGGCATAGTGGCACTGTTCTCCTCTGAATTCTTATTTAAAAAACCAAAAAAACTATTGCGATTTAGGATAGACTCTATAGGTGTGCATTTTTGGGATGTTTTCTTATCTTATGAGGGATTTAATTCCTGAAAGAAGAATTAAATAAACCCAAGTAGAGTCAGCTGGTAGGAATGGGGCTGCATCAGGGTCGTGATGTCGTTACTCAAGTAACAAAGTTCGGTACTATAAAGGTCCTGAGAACGTTTTAGAACGTGCTAATTAGTATTAATGATTAGTACTGTAATGGTTTTGTAAAAGTTTGCAGAACCCCAAAGCGGCCCTAGTTTGATCACTCATTTGTTCTATAAACATGACATCAAGGCCGTCACGGTGATAAATCGGCTCTATAGTTGAAATGTAAAAGTGTCGAAAAACGCTTTTTGGTGCTAAGATGGTACTGTCTGCGACGTTCGTGTCGCGAATTTACATTATAAAAGTAAACAAAACATGGTTGTGGTGCTATTATGCGACATCAACGATGCCAGTGATCTTTTTATCATATTTGTAAGTGTCATAGAACACAAAATATATCGGATAATTATTCTATATGACATTTGCCATTGTTCCTTAAAGTAAAATAAAAGGGACATGCTACAAAATATTCATGGACCGTAACTCTGTCATAACTTGCACTTAAATTATTGTATCGATAAAATCAATATGCTAATTTCAAATTTGACAATTCGCCCTTCTTAATTTTCGTGTTTTAATTAAAAGTAAATTAATAAAATAAGGACTTGTCCCGACTATGGCTGCTATAGTACACATTGGCTCCAGCCATGGTGCTAATGTACTATCATGGCAGAAAACAGCAGCCATATTTTCACTAAAAATTAAACAGGGTTCATTGATTAAATATAAAATAGTGTACTCAAAATAAATTTATTTGTATAGTTGCATTAAATGCACCCTGGGGCATACTTTGGGATTAGGTCGTAATAAAATATAAAAAAAAAATACTGCTGTTAAAATTGATACTGAAAATATAGTTTTAGTTTAGATCTAATTAGTCCATTACTTATAAATTTTAGTGCTTTTGTGTTACGCTTTGGTCTTAGCGATGATACAAACTCACTGAATAGAGCTGTTAACAATTTAATACTATGGCACTATTTAGTACTATGGAAGAGTTTTCATTACTTTTACAGAACTGGCCCCATAGCGATGTTGAGGGAGCTAAAAGGTTACGTAATGGTTGTGCAAGGTACTTTAGTAGTGCAGATTGATCCTGTAATTGCGTTTTCGATACCGCTACAATACTCGTGCTGTAGAAATTATTTTGACGCATTATTAATGAAAAATAGATGAGTACATTAATGTGTCAGTAAGGTCGTGTAGAAGTCTTAATGGTACCATAATCGCTTTTTGCATATCTATTACAGTGCAACACTTTAAAGATTCCTTTGTATGTATTTTTAAGCGTTTTAAAAGCTTAATTATGGAACTTAAAAGCTCTTTAATCTTTAATCTTTAAAACCAAAACGCTCTGTTAAAACCCTTTATAGTGCAAGCAGTCACAATAGGTACTATTATGGGCGTACTATATCACTGTCTGGTGATTAAACGCTTTGATTATAGAAGCATTTGTTACTTGGGTAGTGATTACGATTAGTTAACTCAGTTTACAGCTCAAGGCGCAGATAGTGAGATTCAAAGAATAGTTAGAATTCTACATATTAACATAGAAACGACATTAACATTTATTGTTATTTCTACATTTATATCTGTGATCCGTATGGTTTACAGGTAAATACTTTTCTATTCTAACCTAAGGGGTCCTCGGTTTGATGACGTACTCAAATTATATGTTGAAGAATAATGAAGTGTGTTGGCTGCTTGAAATTAAAATGCAATGATCTTCTAGCTGATGTTCAGTATGCATAGTAGCATAAATCGAACACCATAGAGGCTCTATTCGGCATTAGACTATCGGGTCCAAGTGACTGGAAGTGTTTCCGACCTGTCAGACGACTTATCTGGTCTTTTAAACCTACTTTTACTTATATGCTGTTAGAAGCTTATCAGACAGGCTTATCACAAATTACAAATTTTACCCCATGTCAAATTGAGGATATTGCCCGAACATGAAAATCTAACTGGTCTTACTTGACAGTTTGTTTCAAGTGACAAAATTGAGGCGTGGTTCAATTTTAATACAACACATGACATTTCGTCTGGCAATGACAGCGAATAACCTAATTAGGTGTTCTTACAGCAAATGTCAACATTATTATTCAATTTGGGATTAAAAAAACCTTTACCTGTTAGTTTTATTTACAGGTTTACCTTTAAAGTTTCTGGGCCATGAAATAATGCCCGTGTATACATATTTGTGATTAACGAACCTTTATCTGTTTCAGTTTTACTTACAAAATTACATTTCAAGTTTTTGGGACATGAAATAATGCCCGTATAATATATATATCGAGCCATGAAATAATGCTCGTGGGCCATGAAATAATGCCCGTATATGTACTCCGAGCCATGAAATAATGCTCGTTTCTAATTATAGTGGGCTTGAAATACAGCCCGTATATACATATTTGTGACTAGAGCTTCTGCTCGCGACTTCGTCCGCGTGGAATAGTTACTTTGGGCTAACGCAAAAAAAAACCCCGATTTTGAAACATCCTTTATTGGTACTCCGCTCCTATTGGTCCTAGCGTGATGATATATAGCCTACAGCCTTACTCGATAAATGAGCTAACTACCACTGAAAAATTCTTCAAATCGGACCAGTAGTTTCGGAGCCTATTCGGTACAAACAAACAAACAAACAAAAAATCTTTCCTTTTTATAATAGAAGTATAGATTAACAAACTTTTATCTGTTTCAGTTTTGCTTACAGGTTTACCCTTCATGTTTCTGGGCCATGAAATAATGCCCGTATATGTACATCGAGCCATGAAATAATGCTCGTGGGCCATGAAATAATGCCCGTATATCTACTTCGAGCCATGAAATAATGCTCGTGGGCCATGAAATAATGCCCGTATATCTACATCGAGCCGTGAAATAATGCTTGTTTCTAATTATAGTGGGCCATGAAATACTGCCCAAAATTGTGATTTGTAATTTGTAAATAAAATAATAATCAAATGTATATAAAATAACAGTTGTACCTATAATAATTCGATCAGTTGTTTTCTTGGCACTTAATATAACAGTTGATATGCTGTATAATGTGATACGTGTGCATAAAATAATTACCGTACTATTTGGATGTATTAATTTGGTCGATAATTAATTGTCGTCGATAATATTGTGGCTAGGTATATTGAAGTTGTTTGTGTTCACGAATTTTACACGAGGACTTGTAATGTACCTTGGATGGCCGACTGTTATCAATAGTAAATTATACGACATTTTAGTCAATAAGCTATGTTAAATTAATCCTGATTTTAATACTAAAAGTATTGTTTTGACTATTGTAGTACCGACTGAGTTCGTGGATGGCACGACTAACCAATCACGGCGCATTACTTGGAACGGAGGTATAATGGTGGGGGAAAACGCCATCTTGTTTGTCGTGCCAGTCCGGCGAGCTCAGTCGTGGATAAGACGTCGAGATACGAGTACTTAGGCTCGTGCTGTGTTTTAAAGATACCTAGTGTTGATTGTGAGGTATATCTGATTTTGTGTGTTGGATGGAGGAATACAATATGTAAGTACATGAACAAGTGCCTATTATTTCTGAAACCCTATTTTCAAAAGCCATGAACTAGAATGATAGTTAATTTTCATATTTAAACTATTACTAGACTCTGTAAGAATACGGAGTCTACATGTTTGTGCGCGGATAACTTCGTTGTTTATAAACCGATTTTGGTTATTCTTTTTTTGTTTGAAAGGGTAAGTTCCCGAGGTGGTCCCATATAAATTTTATTAACTTTGCTTGGATAGTTTTTGAGTTAACTTCAATAAAACATATTTTTCCCACTTAGTTTATAATGGATGATATGATGATAACTTCCTGTCACTGATATTTGCATAGCAAGTAGTGGTATTCGAATTTGTGTGGGGTAGGTACCACAACAAAAAAGTGAAAAATAAAAACTTATAAAAAAATAAAAACCGGCTTCCAAAAAAAAACACTACAAAGTGAAAAATAACTTTAATTTCGGAAGTCGGTGGCAAAAAACGAAAATTCAAAGCCAAAGATACCGACTTCCGAAATTAAAGTTTTTTTTCACTTTGTAGTGTTTTTTTTGGAAGTCGGTTTTTATATTTTTATAAAAAGTTTTTATTTAAATGAGTATTTAATAGTCATAAAGTGGGCTGCTTTTGTAAGGCGATAAAAAGTCACGGCTTATAGACCAACAATATTAAATTGAAGTTAGTGGAAGGTTAAATAAAAGGCCGTATCAATATTTTGGTGCTCTGAATATCAGCCTACACCCAATTAGATCATTCACATCTGCCGGTCAACAAAGTCATACAGTTCGGATCTTACATCAAACGGGTAGCCCTAGTTAGCACTTCCGAAATTTTCCACAAGTGACAATATATTATTGGTAAAAATATCGAACCAATTATCACAATAGCAATCTATTTTTAGTCCAAAACGTCAAGGCACTGTGACTATTCATTATTTTTTCTAAACTCGTGACAAAATCACAATGAACTTGTGGACAACAAACAAACTTATATTTGTTAACTGTTAGAACCTTTCAAAATAGACCTAAACTATAAATAACATGGACTCTAATACATATATTTGTAGTAGAAATTAGCCTACAAGGAGGTAATACCATGTCATGCAAAAACCACTTACATTTATTTTGACAAAGACAGTTATATTCCTCAATATCTCATATACTTACGGTTCGGTACAATATTTACAACCGAACAGCTCAGGACTTTTGCTTGCGTGTTTGGTATAAGTGGTATGAGGAACAGGGTGTAAAGTTCACTCATCCACCATAGAAAAGGGAGGATTTTCCAACCAGACGGGTGTTATGTAAGTTAATTTCGGGTAGTCTTATATAATGTCGATCGCGCGGTAAACTATAACTGCGTGGTGCAGGATTTGTGTGACGTCATGTCTTTTAATGCGTAGTTCGTATGTGGCAGTGTAACCTCTACACGTGCATTTCCATAAATGCATGTATCACAACTATTACCAGTTAGTACGTATTCGGATACCAATCGCGTAACTCAAACCAAACCAAATCAAACTATCTTAGTGCTAATTTAAATTAGATTTACTATATAACCAGTATTCAATATAGCCTTTAATTAAACCATATTATTTCGTATATTACACCAGTCTAATAGAATACCAAATCAACAAAATATCAACCAACTCAGAGGAGTTAGTGCTAAACCAAGCAGGCACTATTTTCTACACTTACAGTATTTAAGTAAACTAATATAGTTACTATGTGAAAAGAACATGTTATTATATCGTGATTATCACACCTTTGTTTGTAAATACAAACACGTATTTTAGTATAATTGTGTCACTAACTCACTAATTAATCGGCACTATTATTATGTCAAATCGTTCCCCCTTAATTGTTACCGATAACCTTTTTAAAGATAATATAAGGTATAATAATTAACTTTTAATGATGTGTTGTTAAACAAATAATTAACATTGAAAACAGTTAGAGCGTGACTATCATCCTCTACAAAACTTTCGCATGCGCTGGCGCAATTGCACTTTTCCGGATCTATCTAAATACAGCGCTTATTTTATCTATTTACTTCGAAAGGGAAACCCGACAAGTGAAATAATCTGACACAAAGCACAATGTTATCAAGACACAAAAAAAGCTTAACACAAATCAAAAATATGTTTTAAAAGAAAATTCCTGAAAACGAGAACAGTCAGCGAAATTAATTGTTTAGCAAATTGATACCCTACATTAATTTGCCGTGTTGTTCATTAATTCATTTCATAAAACTGAACAAGAATGACAGTTGTGGTTTGAGTTTACGGACAATAATTTCAATTAATTAGCTTAACAATATTTCAGTAAATTAGCTTAACAATATTTTTTTCTGAATTTACGATACCTCTTTTAAAGATGAGTACCTACCGCTCCTAATCATAACAAATCGTTATCATTTGTCTGACTTGAAGTTGTATGTTTATGTTATATTTTCCTGTATGATGTAAAGCTGTAAAAAAATGTGTCGTATTCAGGCGCCGTGCGCGTGCGCATGCATCGCAGACGGAGGGTTATCTCGGGGCGGGGCTCTTTCCACTCGCTATCGGCTAGTCGGACACAAGGACCATGTACATAAGCTATTTATTAATCCTCCATATATTAATACTTGAGATTATTACTTAAATATAACTTAGCTAAGAATAAGCGTTTATAAAACGAATTATCTTCCCTTACAGACAGCTGTGCTGCTGGGGAGTTTGTTGCGCCATTTCTTCTTCCCAGCTAAAGTGTGTTCGTAGTGGAAGTAGTGAAGGGCGGGCGTTTTTGGGGGACTATCTTATGTAATTTTGCTGCTGCTGTGCTGATTCTTAGCCTAGTTTGAATAAATGGCATTTGAATTTGAAAGAAATTCCATTTCCGAAGACTTTGAAAAGCTCGTAAAAAGGGCGTTTTGTGATGATTAAAGATCTGGTTTTAAGCGGCCCACTGCAGGGCAGAGTCCTCTCGCCTCCTTTCACTCGCCTCTGTGAGCTGCCATGTAAGGCCAGTCCCTTACTTATGACTCCATTTCATCTCTCTATCTCCTTTTGAGGCTGCTGCGCTTGCTGATTAGAGCTTAACTTAGCAGTTTTTTTTTTCTTCTGTGGCTATCCGCGATCAGTTGTCTTTTAACGGATTAGTTGAAGATAAATATTGGCGGGAAGAGCGTGACTCCAGCGAGCCATCTACTCCGTATTCGTGCTTAAGTCTACACAGGTGTGGGTGGACTGCTAAAATTAAAACAATAAAAAGTTCAAGATCGCTGCGTTACAATGATTGGCTCACTCAATGTTGTCTTCTTGACTGACGCAGACGGATGTCGGCGTACAAATTAGTGTTTCCGGCGGATTTTATGATTATGAATATTTAGTAACAAATGATCAATTTCCTCTTGAATTAGGAATAGATTATATTGCATCAAATAACGTGAAACTTGATCTATACCTTTAACTTTTTGGATTCAATTATCAAATTCAATGCTGACTGACTGCGAAATAGTTAAACAACCAAGGATGCCAAATGAATCTCGCCATTCGAATTGCCTGTATTTAAATTGGTTGTATAATGTATATTGCCAAGTAGAAAGTCTCTCTAGTTACAAAATTGCAACACAGGGCAAAATGTTAAGTGCATACAATCTGTATAAAAATTACATGTTATCAGCTCACATGACATATTATCAGGGGCTGATCACATGGCCATACATGCTAGGTAGTGGGTGTCATTGCCGTGGCACGCTGGTCGTTTAACTCCGGTAATCACAACTTAAGAGGTGTCTCTTAGCTGTTACACAAGATACCGTTATCTGCATGTTAGGGTTCCACAATCATATGGAATGGGTTATGATGGGTAAAATTATCGCATTGCAAAGAATTAGAGCAATGAAGGATTGGAGAATTGGGATTGGTTGGTGACTGGTGTTTGTGCGACGGAGCAAATAGAATGACCTTTGCTCTGTCTGACGTCTGAAGAACGGAGTGTTAGTCCACAGAACAGATAAAAGAGGAACCTCTTTTATCTGTTCTGTTGGACTAAAATCTGGCCTAACATTAACCTATCATAATTTCAATCATTTGCCATTTGAATGGGATATTTTTCACACCATAAGTATATGACTGATTTGAACTACCTACATAACCACTTAGTCCCCTATATGGGAATTACATTGAGTTGGGAGCTGTCCCTATAGCTGCCAACCATTAGCTGGCAAAGAGGCAACACCTTTTTATCCGTGTGGGATTCTCAAAATGCAAACACCGTATTCGGAAATGCGATCATAGATAAATTTAACAGCGATGCTTTACAACGATATTTGAATGAATTACCGCAGCAGGTTGCAGAACAATGGTTCTCATAGGTACGTACATGTCACATTTCCTAAATGTGGCATCATCACTAACTTTGGCGGATAAGCTAGAGTTACCAAGATAATTACATGAACGACTGATGTTTGACATCGTCACAGCCTGGGGCATGTGACATTGACATTACCAGTCTACGAACCACGAGCCATGCAAAATAATACCAGTAATAATAGATATCAACACTTAAACCGCTCAACGCTATTAGTCTATTTTTAAACAAGGCGGTAATAAAGCGCTATAATTGAGGATATCCCACAGACATATTATGCGATCATTGTCATTTTGTAGCTGAAGTTCATGTTCATCATCATCATCATTCTCCTGCCCTTATCCCAATATATTTGTGGTCGGCGGAACATGTCCCTTTCTTCCATAGGTACTTCTCTATTAGTCGTCATCTCGGTAGTCACCCCCTTTCTAGCCATATCATCCTTCACACCGTCCAACCATTGTTTCTTTGATCTTCTCCTACTCATACAGCCATCGACATTCTTACTCAAAACATTCCTCAGGACATTTTCCTCATTCCTCCGCATCACATGCCCATACTTAGCTTGACAGCCGATTTCCGCACAACTTTTTGATCACCGGTGCCACTTTCAGACTTCCGAAGTAGGTACCTGATATGATGTTATACTCTTTGAACAAAGGTTATTTCATATTTGTGTGCAATTTATAGATAACAATTTTTTTTATTCCTGGGCGTTATTATTCTAAGTTCCTGGTATTACAATAAGAAAGTAGCACAGATCGTATCGCACATTTTTTCTTTTAAGTAGTAAAGTAAACATGTTGTTCTAACAAAATACGTATTGTGACATGTCGCCATCCTCCTAATTAGGTCTAAGAATGTCACGAAAATATTCCATTTACTGTTAAAAGTTGAAAGATTGTTTTGGAAGTTGCGTCATTTACAGGAACATTCCGGCTGATTACGACCACAGACGCGTTCCTAGACAGGCCGCGACCCTTTATCTGCGTGCGCGCCGTAATGCGTCCGCGCCGTCTCGCGGCCGTGACATGCTTCATTAAACCCAACTTTTGAACCACTTAATTTCTAAATATCAAACTAACTAAATAAGGTAATGATAGAAACAGTCAAGTCAGGATAAAGATGTTTACCTTTTATGACGCACGTAAAAGCTTCGCTTTGCGTAAATGTAATTACATAATGCAGCTGTGCTGTCGATATTAAAAAAAGTAAATACGATACTCTCACGTAAGGTGTTTTTAATTCGTAACGTCTGCATTTTCGTATGACTCACTCGTAAACAAGCTATGAATGAGAATTCGGAGAACTCGAAAACAATAGTTTGTTTAACTATGAAATGCTTAAATAATTTAACTTAGGTGCTGAATAGCTAGTTAACATAAAATAAATTAATTGAAATTCTTTTCATTCATTGCTGCTGACAATACCTCGCTGACGCACGCCGGTGTCCTTACAAGTGTCTAATTCAACTAGAGCGTAAATAAAAACAGCAGAAAGAATTGTTTTATTTTGTAATAAATTCTCACAAGTCAAGGTCTAAATACATTAATAAAACACTTTTTTCTGTGATTAAGGTTGTCTCGTACGTTGGTTGTACAAGTAAATACAAAGAAGAACCGAGTACCTAATTATACATACCTGTCAAATAAATAACATCTAAGGGTCCTCGCCCACGGCGACTTTTTGTAGCGATGCAGAAGCGCGTTTACAAAACGCGCGACAGCATCGCTACAAAAAGTGAGGGCCCTAAAGGTGCTCCCTCACCGCGAACATTCGCCTGTAATGTAACAGTTCAGATTCTAGCATTACATCAGTGAAGGAGGAGAACTGAGCATTACAGTTCGCAACCTGTTGATACAATTTGAGCATTACATCAGTGAAGGAGGAGAACCTAGCACTACAGTGCGCAATGTCTGTAATATTTAATCTGAAATGTTTAAAATTACAGACCCGGTGTTACACCAAAAGCTTTTTTTAACTAAGGCCTGTTTTACGTTTTTAGTCAAAATCGTCTTGAAACGTAGAGAAATTATTGTCAATCTTCTAAATTATACATTTCTTGTAAGTCTAAACTTCGTACATAAGAATCCATGGCCAAATAACCACTACTTTCAAATTGGATCATTGAACTCAGAGGTGCACAGGCAAAATAGTGACGAAACATGCTTGGGAAACATATCACATTATTCCGGAATTCAAACAAATACTTAATCAAATGTTTTATGACGTAATTAACCCCGATGTGACGTGAGAGATCCCAAATTATAATAAGGTCATAATTACTGTCGGTTCCAAAACAGAAAAAAATATGATCAGTGTATGACGTTCGTATTCATCTATTTATAATTTTAATGACATCGTAGACTAATCAAATCTGTTAATGGCTTTGCTTTATCACTATGTTTAAGATTTATAATTTTTACCGATTCAATTTCAAATAGTTACATGTTCTTCTAATAAGTATCGACTTCACCTTAGGTTCGCTACTGTTCAGTATGGAGATATCGGTAGTTTTATTTCATGCTACTGAAATATCTCAATACTCAATACTTTATTCCATTCCACATGTAGGTATTCTTAGGTGGTAAAACTTATAATAAGATCATAATGTGGACCCTGTCGGGCACAGCAAAATAAGTAAGTTAGGAGAGAGGAAGCATTTGTTAAATACTTAGATAGCATTTCTTAGCCGACTACCATTTTCTAATAATGATGTAGGTATTTTACGAGATTTAATTAACTATATAGCTTTAATTCAAAATATAAACAATATCTATTGAGAAATGTAATAATAGTAAATAAAAATAAAAATGAATAAACTAGATAAAATTTAAAGTATCAGGTACTTAAGTTATGACTTCATCAGTCTATCACTTAGGTATTCGTTTACCGAGTAGTAGTACTTTTTTAGCAAAAATTGTCTAAGCTTTTTTAAAAATATGTTAATTTTCCGCATCAATTAAAAAATATTTTTTTTTAATTGATGCGGGTAATTTGTTATAAACTTTGATTGACATTACGTAGGGACTAGTGGAGTGCATTTTTAATCGAGAACTTGGTAAGTTTAGCCTAGACCCGTGTCTGAGTAGATAGCGTGTCTGAATGTCTTCACGTTTTGAATACAATCCTTGATGTTTTCGGACAAAACATGTTTCTAAAATATATATACAGCGAAGGGTTAAAAGATTATGTTTTTGAAAGAAAGGTTTGCAACTATCTGTTTGCGCAATGTTTACCAGGATTCTAACCAATTTCTTTTGTAAGGTGAAAAGTGATTGTGCATCTGTGCTATAGTAATATATCTATAGTAGGGATATATTACCTACCAGCCACCGAACATAATATTAACGCCCATTTGGAATATAAGGTTTCAGAAACTGGCGTCATGCCTCATTAAAGTTTTTATTACAGTCCGATTCAAACGGCGGCTCGGAACATGAGGCGAGTCGCAGCGCAGTAACAAATTCATGGGTCAGCGGGGTGAGGGGTGGGGTACATTTTTTTTCCTCTTTCAATTTTAATAGTGTGATCATCATAATTTATAATTATCATTTTTTTTTTTAGATTCTTTTTTTCTTTAATCCGTTGTTGCTAATCGCACCTCTTTTTTTTTGTAAACAGGAGTCAAGGGTTCAAGCTGAACACCAGCGCTTAGCAACCCACTACCTAAGCATAATGCTGACGCTTAAACCTTTTGCTTCCGGTATTATAGTTTTGTGTATGTACCACTACTACTAGCTGTAATACTACAAACGTTATTCTATTCTATTCTATTCTATTCTACTGCGCAGCGAGTAGCTAACTTCCGAGCCGCCATCAACTTTGAATCGAACTTTATCAAACTACTTTACACATGATGTGCCTATCCCTCTTATTCATAAACGCTGCTTAAAGTTAAGAGACGTTTAAACGTCAAAAATTTGTCGCTTTACTTAATCAGCGTTTATGAATAATTTTAAAACTAACTAAATAAAATAGAATCGAGCAGAAATCTACATTATTTTGAAGATTTAAAAGCAAATATATTATGTTGAATGTCTTCTTGTCTGTATGAATGAACACAGCGTATAAATAAGGTATTATTTTTGTAAACGCATTTTAAGTTTCGTTTTCTGGCCGTGGGTGGCGTTGTTGTGTTTTCTTTAAATGTCAATGTAAAAGATGAAAGATATGTTCTGAAGAAATAAAAGTTTATTTTTCAGTTTCAAGAATTCTTTCTTCGCCAAATTCCAATAAAATATGATTCAAATACTTGATTTCAACAGAAAGATTTTGAAAAGATATTTTTTATTTGAAGAAACTTAAGTTGTAACACGGTTTTATTCTGATTTCATTGTGATATCAGTAGGAAAGAATATAATTTTAATAAGCAATCGCAAACCGTAACGAAAACAATCGCTTTCAGAACGATTGCATACAATTTACGTCATAGTTACGTACTATTTCATAATACCTAGTTAAATAAAAAATCTGATAAGTATTTTTATTATTTATTTCAGCCTTTTTGTCCGAGAAGAGATCATTATTTCGCAGTATAAAATCCTGAGGCATGAAATAATCCGTAACTTCAGCTTCTATGTCATGTCCACGTAACCACGGGGACCAAATTATTTATAAAAGTAATGTTGCCTACTTTCTGGCAGGGACATCGACGCAAAGCCGGTTATCATGGATTTAGTACATGATTCTGAACCCCCCTGCGTTGAAATTTTTCGTCGGTTAGGTATGTAAAAAAAATCTGCTGTTTCATAGAAAAGTGCAATACCTACGCGGTCAAAATGTATGGAACAGCTGATTACTTTTTTAATAACCGACGAAAATTTTCAACGCAGGGGGGTTCAGAATCATATCCTGAATCCATGGTAACCGGCTTCGCATCGACGTCCCTTACACCCTGTATGTATCTGTCGTGGGCATAGCTTAGATAAGATAAGATAAGATATTTTATTTGCATAAAACATGGTATACAAGGTGTTATTGGTAATATTAGATCAAACATGTTTTGCTTAAAACTAAAGCATGCAAACTTACTTATTAAAAATACATTGTCATTGAAATATATTACATTGAAATTCATATTTTAAAAAAATCATTAATACTATAGAAATTATTATTATTAAGCCATTTATATAATTGAATTTTAAATAATTTACAATTTAATGTTTTAAACATATTTGGTAATTTATTATATAGACGTACACACATAGCCAGACAGTTTTTATTATATTTCGCTGATCTAGGCAGCACGTCCAGTACAAGTCTGTATTGGTCACGCCGACTTCGAGAGCTTATTTCTTCTGCTGTTTTAAATAGTTCTTTGTGTTTTTGAACAAACATGCATGCTTCATATTGCAGCATTGCGCTGCCGTTCAAGCCTCTTTTGTAGTTGTAAAAGTTTCATAAACTATTATTTCTTTTAAAAATTTCGAATTGAGTACATTTTCAAATTTTGAATTCTATATCGTTCAAAGTAAAACAATTTTTTTGACTTGCGTCATTCTATTGTGAGCCGCTCTGGACGATACGTCATGGTATAAAATAATTTTTCTCTGCTTCAAGTGTCGTGTTTTCAGTTTAAGACGCGGATGTAAAAAGATCACGATAGTATCTTTGTGCTAGCTGGCCGCAGTTTTGATGAAGCATATCGTGTTCATTTGTGGTGTCTAGTCCTCAAGTTATACCTATAGTTCGTGCCAGCCAAGCGAGAATCTAGAACCACTATTTTTTGGTGAAGTATTTACTGTACAAACATATAACCAAGGCCACAAGGCCTTTCCCGAGACCCCCGTCCGTCGCCTGGACAGGATCCTGGCGTTCTCTACTCCCAGCCTGCGTCAACACAGACCCACGTCTTCTAGCCACGTCGGGTTCCTCCGCCAACCAAGGCGAGGTCGTTCCGGGCAGCAGCAGGACGGCGCCCCGTACTTCAGGACTTCAGGACTCATTGGCTATTAATCTCCATCGCATTAGTTTTAACTTTATTTTTGAATCTTAAGCTAGGCAATCTATCTACCGCGCTGAACCCAGATTTATTGCCGGTTTAATTGCTCTGTTCTACCTCGCGTCTCCGGGATTAAATTAGTAAAGGCCTATACATATTTAACCCGCGTGCGATCGTACACTCAACCCTAAACCGCATAATTCTCCGTTCGGAAAATAAAAATCAACCGTAGTTATAAGCGGCTCGCAATCATACTTAAATTTATTTACCACGTTTTATACATAACTGTTTCTGTTTTTTTCTTACTTTAAAAAATATAATACAAATCATATTTAAAATCTCCTATTATTTTTTTCTTTGTATTTAGTTACCCTATGCTAGAGTGGGTTCGATTCTCACCAAGCATTCTTTTTAACAAGTGGCAGAAGCTGATTTTATAATGCTACAAGATGGCGCCCGATACAAAAGTAAGTAATTATTATTGTTATTTGTTTACTACCTACGATAATAACATTACTATTTATTAATTACCTAATAATATCTATAAGTAGTCTAATTATTATTTTTTTCATAGCACCGGTGTGGTGTGCCCTTTTAAGAGCACAATTTCTAATTCCTAGAGCAATTTTGTTTGTTTCAGGTGCGGTCGTTTTAAATAAAATCTCGGCAAGCCTAACTACAGAACAGTTCGCGCTGGTGCCTTGCTGCTGTTGGTGCTCCTGTTACGTCTATCTAACCTTGTGCCTTTCATTTAATGACCAATTAATGTAATGAAATACGATTGTATGATAATATATGATTTAATATAGTGTACTATTATGCAATTCAAAACTCTGTAACCAGATCGAATATTTTTTTCTCTCTGCCTCTTTCATTTCCTTCCCACAAATATATAATTATCCCCTGGTTTTACTCGTCTCTCGTAATTAGCGTAGCTAGTACCCCGTAGCGTGTGTCTGAAGTATGTATGCATAGGGATCACATCTAAGGTAAGCGTCTTTTTGATTGGTGATTTTGCTGAATGTCTAGTTTTTTCTTTTTTCTATAGCATTCAGCCCCATCCGTCTCTTTTGCTCGCCTGATTGTCGTTTTCTGTTTGTTCGCACGTCTATTACTCGTCGCCAAGGGTATGAATTAGGTACACACATATATTCCTATAGAAATACCCCATTCAAACATTTTTTTCAATAACTCACGTATCACATATCTATCTTGCTAAAATTCTATTTAAACATTAGTTTTGCGCTTAATTCTAGACCCCGCCGTCGAAACAAACCAAATATTCGCTCAGGAATAAATTTGCATTTTCAAACCGCGTAAATATTTATTTTTCCAAACTCAGTTCAAAAATAAAGGAGACCGCCCATTCGCGTTAACCCGAAATTTTTTAAAAGGACAACGACCATTTTTCTAACAATACTTCTTCCCTCAAACATTTTATCATTTAATAATTTTTTTGCCTCCGTGGGTTACCAACTCTAAATATGTCGGACGAAGAGCGATCCATTACCGAGACACCGATCTGTAGAAGCCCGATAATTTCGAGACCTCGCTCGATCCCGCCTAGAACGCCCAGGCCTTCAGCGTCGCCGGACGTTCCGTCGCCTATCAAGACCGATGAATGTCCGCTCCACTATCGCAGGCAGGTTTCACTCTCGAAGTGGAAGCTCGACTTCTCTGGCGACTCTTGTGTCCGTGATTTCTTCGTCTCGATTGACGAACGTAAGGAGGCAGACGACATATCGGACGCCCAATTACTGAAACATTTCCACGAGGTATTATCAGGGTCTCCGCTTAAATACTTCCGATCCATTCGCCATCCCCACCTCTCCTATCCAGACCTCAAAGAGTCCTTTCTAAGGACATTCGGCCCGATAGATTACGAATTTAGGACCGAACAGGATGTCAGGAATCTGAAGCAGAGATCTAACCAGTCAGTCAGAGATTTCGTCATCCAGGTTTCGTACCTGAACGACCAATTGTCCTTCCCCATAACTGAACCGAACTTATTACAGATTATTTTGCACAATATGCACCCTAAATACTACCCTTGTTTATCCGTCCACAAATTCGACAAATTAAGTTCGCTCATCGATATGGCTTCCCATTTTGAAAGTTTTATACCAGTTTCTCCTAAGGCTGTATCAACCGTTGCATGCGAGACCCAGATATGTCCCAAATGTAGTAAAAACGGTCACTCCTATCGTAATTGTCCTCATTTTCCCGGCATCCTTTGTTTTAAATGTCGGACTCCTGGTGTCATAACTCGGGATTGCCCGAAGTGCAATCCAAAAAATGTTTAAGCCACCGGCGACACGCTTCTCGTACAGTGTCACCGGTGATTACGAATGGTTCGTCGGATAACCGACCTTTTATCGAAATTTTGTTAGGTGATCGTCTGATCAAAGCCTTATTGGACTCGGGTGCGCAGATGTCACTCATCAGCGATGCCTTGATCCAGGAATTATCTATTCCATTAAATTTATACGACGCGTGTCCCCGCGTTATTTCTGCCAATAACTCGCCCATTGATATTTTAGGTACGGTTCACCTTCCAGTTAAATTTAATAATACGATTTTTTTTCATGAGTTTCTAGTAGCGCGCTCTATGTCTTCCTCAGTCATCTTGGGTATTGAATTTTGGAATAAGTTTGGTTTGACATCTGTCTTTAGTCAAGCATTCGATAAAAATATTAAAGGTAACATGTATCTCTCATCCGCTAGTCGTTCCCTTCCATCCGCTTCTTGCGTTAGCGAGCCACGATATATACATCCTCGTAACGTCTTATCACCCGATCAAGAGCGAAGTCTACAAAGAGTCATAGACGAATTTGAAATAATCTCGTCTGACAAAATCGGACTCGGAAAAACCACATGGCTGTCACATAAAATCAACACCACCGGACAGCCAATTAGGCAAAGGTTTTATCCGCTCTCACCCGTCAAATTAAAAATCCTCAACGACGAAGTTGACAAGATGCTAGAGTTAGGCGTTATTCGTCCATCCCGTTCTCCCTGGGCTAGTCCTGTTGTTATGGTCACGAAGAAGGACGGTTCGGTTCGTTTCTGCGTCGACAGTAGAAAGCTAAATAGCGTTACCATCAGAGACTCATATCCCCTCCCGCGCATTCAAGATATCCTTGATAATCTCCGTGGGGCGAGATACATTAGCTCTCTCGATTTTAGGAGTGCTTTTTGGCAGATACCTCTCGCCGACAACGATAGTTGTCAGAAGACTGCTTTCATAATCCCTCAACGCGGTTTATTTGAGTTCGTTAGAATGCCGTTTGGACTCACAAACGCAGCTTCCGAGATGCAACGTCTCACTGATATGATCGTAAATTTCGAATTTACCTCCACTAGCGACGATTGTGTTTTCGGTTACGTCGATGATTTGATCCTAATATCTAAGGATTTCCACAGCCATCTCGCCCTCCTCAAGAAGGTGTTGAACCGCCTTCAGGAAGCCGGTTTATCAATTAACCTAAAAAAATGCGAGTTCTGCAAGAGCGAACTCAAATATTTGGGGTACATTGTTAACGAAAAGGGGCTGCAAACTGACCCTGGCAAACTTGACGCTATTAGGGATTATCCTACTCCTACCTGTGCCAAGTCTCTGCGCGGCTTCATAGGAATGTGTTCCTATTACAGGCGTTTCGTAGACGGTTTTTCGTCCATAATCGCGCCACTCACCGCCTTGATCGGAAAAAGCAAAGGTCGAGATCCCATAATTTGGAATCAGGCTGCCGATCAAGCTTTTTCCAAGCTGAAAGAGGCGCTAATCAACACTCCTGTAATGGCTTGTCCGGATTTTTCCAAGCCGTTCTTTTTGCAGTGTGATGCCTCAGCGGTTGGTCTCGGTTCGGTTCTCTCACAAAAAATCGATGGTGTGGAGCATCCTATCGCTTATTATTCCCGCCTATTCTCCAAGGCGGAGCGAAATTATAGCACTACCGAACGCGAGCTTTTATCCGTTCTTGATTCTATAAAACATTTCCGGTGTTATTTAGATGGTATGAAGTTCTCGGTTATAACGGATCATATGGCTTTGAAATGGTTACTCACTTTAAATAACCCTTCTGGGCGCCTGGCCCGGTGGGCCACCGTCATATCCCAATACACTTTTGACATCGTTCATCGCAAGGGGTCGCAACACGTCGTCCCAGACGCACTTTCCAGGGTTTATGCCAGCCCTGTCTCGTTCGATCAGGGTCCCGAACATACTACGGACCGTTGGTATAAGAGGATTTATTTGGGCGCTCGAGATACGCCTCAGATGTTCCCCGATTACACGATTCAGAACGGTGTCCTCTTGAGACGTATGCCTATCACCAGCCCTCTCTCATCTGACCCATGGCGCGTCGTATTGCCTTCAGAGAAAGTTCCACTCGCCATATGGGAAGTTCACAATGATTTCCCTTCAATACACCCTGGTGTCTTGAAATCTTACCTTAAGATCAAGGAACTTTTCTACTGGCCAAATATGTTTCGTGACGTCACGGAAACATTGAGTCAATGTGAGGTGTGCAAGGCCTATAAGATTTCTAACACTCAACCGCGCGGACAGATGCTGTACCCGAAGGCCGTCTCCTCACCCTTACAGCTTATTTCTATTGACATCGTTGGCCCCCTTCCTATTGCCTTTTATGGCTATCGCTATATTTTATCCATGGTCGACGTATTTTCCAAGTATGTTTGGCTCGTTCCTTTAAAAAAGGTCGACGCTAATTCTGTTGTTAAGGCGCTGGAATCTGAGATATTTTTTAATTTCGGAGTCCCACGCGCCATTCTTTGCGATAATGCCACCGTTTTCCGTAGTAACCGATTGCTGAATTTCCTCAGGTCTTACCACATTGAATCTCCAATTTTTACTCCGTATTATACCCCACAGGCTAATACAGTTGAACGTTACAATCAAAGCGTTATTACATGTTTAAGCATCTTAGTCGGCGAAAATCAAAGAAATTGGTCAAAATTATTACCCAAGGTCAAATTATACCTCAACTCATGTATCAACTTAGCTACCGGTTTTACCCCAAACTTTCTTATGTTTGGTAGGGAAGTTATTATAGATCCGACCCGTGCACACGGACAGACTCAAGGCACCGATTTAGCCGAAAGTCGGTCTCAACACGCGTCAAACCTATCTTCCCTCGCACAAGTTTATTCTAGGGTCGCCGATAATCTTTCTCTTGCTTTCCTCCGAAATTCGAAAACATATAACGCCAACCGTTCCGCTATCACCCTCAACGTCGGTGACACGGTCTGGAGGAGGAATTTCTCCAGGTCTTCGGGATCTGATTATTTTTCCGGGAAGCTTGCTCCTCGCTTTGTGAAGTGTCGGGTGAGTAGAGTACTCTCCAGAACAACTTACCTCCTTCAAGATTTTGACTCCGTTCATTCCGGGTCATATCACATCAAAGATATTTTGAAATAGCACCCCCATAATCTACATCAATCATCCTATTAGATTTCCTCCATTCCAAAATTCGCTGTTTCTTTCTTCTCATCTCACCACCTAATCCAAATTTACTCATCATAAATTTTGTTTTTACACATAACCCCCCATTTTCAGGCCACAATCATCGCGATACTCCCCTTAACAAAAAAGCTAAGTTTCAAAGTACGTAATTATATAATTTAAATCTATCGCAAAATCTGTTACAAACTCTTTTCGAACTTTCTCTATCATACGGCCTCATTTTCATTTCACTAACTTTTTTCTTCTTTCTGCATTGTGTCACCTCATCACACTGACATTGTCATTAAAAAAACCAAAATAAAACCATGTTAATATAAGTTGTTTTGTGGTTTATTCTCCGATTTCTCGGTAAGTTTAACAATAATATAACATTTGCCAAAATTCTCTGTTTCTATACAATTCCGTTATCTGATGTAAATATCGTACATTACACACTACGCATACTGTATCTATTTATATATTGTTTTCTGATTAATTTTACCCCGTAATTTTTCTTTTCTTCGCTGACCAATACGCTATGAGCGACCTTTTTTGTTAAGTTCCCTCTCCCTCTAGGAACCTCCGGGTTTGTTCGGAGAGGTAACTCATCGTTCAACTTTATTGTTGACTCTCAACAACTTTGTTAGTGAGTTTTGCTGTTAGGGACGAATAGGTTTGTGTTCGACCTCTAGGAGTTTCTTTGAGGTGCACCAACCCTCCCACCTTACTATCACTCCTCTGATCAGACTCTAAGCACTCTGTTAGCTGAAAGTCGGATCAGGAGGGATACCCTACAATTAGGGACATTAAAATACTGGTTTATAGCCCTTATTTTTGTAGGCTGGGGTATTATTTTTTCGGGACTTAGGTTTTTTCCTCTCGTAGCCTGGTCCTCCTCAGCTTATATTCGTTGATTACAACCTCTAGCCTCTTCTTTTATCGACATTGCCCTCTGAGCATGTGTCAATAATTAATTTTAACTTATACTTACATTCGCTTTTTACTTTAGTTTAGTTTCTTTATTTCGTCTAGAGTCTATTTCGCCATGGTATATTATCCCGTGAGTTATTTTAATTCTGTTAGGCTGTATTTTTCTTTAGTCGCGCACTTAGATTATTTTTTAGGTTTAGGTGGACGCTGCCTGAGCTCGCGTCGAGAAGGTTTAGATCTGGAACGTTCCGTATTTACTCTTTGTCGAATGCACTTAGTAGGCGCTCCTTAGGTTAGGTATTTTAATTCTGGTTTAGTCTTGTTAGTTGTTAGTTGTCTTGTAAGTATTTCATTTTTACTCTGTTACTCAGGACTTCCCCTAGCCTGGTCTCGTCTCCTCTTCAACTGTCACCCCTATAGGGGAGACATAATTTTTTCGGTTTTCCCTATAGGGATGTCAAGTGTCTTTAGTGACGACATCGTCTAGGGTTGTCAAAAATTTGTCGATAGGGTCGTGATTTTTATCGATGATGCCTTCCGTCTTTAGTGACGACATCGTTTAGGGTTGTCAAATTTTTTTTATCGATAGTATCGATAATTTTTTTTTGCTGGAAAGGGTGTATTGCAGCATTGCGCTGCCGTTCAAGCCTCTTTTGTAGTTGTAAAAGTTTCATAAACTATTATTTCTTTTAAAAATTTCGAATTGAGTACATTTTCAAATTTTGAATTCTATATCGTTCAAAGTAAAACAATTTTTTTGACTTGCGTCATTCTATTGTGAGCCGCTCTGGACGATACGTCATGGTATAAAATAATTTTTCTCTGCTTCAAGTGTCGTGTTTTCAGTTTAAGACGCGGATGTAAAAAGATCACGATAGTATCTTTGTGCTAGCTGGCCGCAGTTTTGATGAAGCATATCGTGTTCATTTGTGGTGTCTAGTCCTCAAGTTATACCTATAGTTCGTGCCAGCCAAGCGAGAATCTAGAACCACTATTTTTTGGTGAAGTATTTACTGTACAAACATATAACCAAGGCCACAAGGCCTTTCCCGAGACCCCCGTCCGTCGCCTGGACAGGATCCTGGCGTTCTCTACTCCCAGCCTGCGTCAACACAGACCCACGTCTTCTAGCCACGTCGGGTTCCTCCGCCAACCAAGGCGAGGTCGTTCCGGGCAGCAGCAGGACAGCGCCCCGTACTTCAGGACTTCAGGACTCATTGGCTATTAATCTCCATCGCATTAGTTTTAACTTTATTTTTGAATCTTAAGCTAGGCAATCCATCTACCGCGCTGAACCCAGATTTATTGCCGGTTTAATTGCTCTGTTCTACCTCGCGTCTCCGGGATTAAATTAGTAAAGGCCTATACATATTTAACCCGCGTGCGATCGTACACTCAACCCTAAACCGCATAATTCTCCGTTCGGAAAATAAAAATCAACCGTAGTTATAAGCGGCTCGCAATCATACTTAAATTTATTTACCACGTTTTATACATAACTGTTTCTGTTTTTTTCTTACTTTAAAAAATATAATACAAATCATATTTAAAATCTCCTATTATTTTTTTCTTTGTATTTAGTTACCCTATGCTAGAGTGGGTTCGATTCTCACCAAGCATTCTTTTTAACAAGTGGCAGAAGCTGATTTTATAATGCTACAATATATATACAATGAAGGTAATGGTAGCAAACCAAGCTCCTTAAATATTGGTTGACAGGATTCGTCAGATGGAATCTCATAGATAGCTCGTAAACATTTCTTTTGGGCGACAAATGCTCTATTGTGGTCAGTACTATTTCCCCACATAATTAGTCCATACCGTAGTGAGGACTCCACATAAGCACGATATGACATCACAGCCGTTTTTATATTAGTGACTTTTTTTATTTGTCTCAAAGCATAGACAAATTTATTTATTTTATTGCATACAGTATCAACCTGTGCTTTCCAGTGTAGATGTTCGTCAATTACCACTCCTAAAAACTTAGTTTGTGCCACTTGCGTAATTTTCGGTATGTCCATTATAAAATTAAATGTATTATTATAAGATTGATTAAATTGTATATATACTGTTGTATAGAATTGACCATTTCATGAAATGGCCAGCTAATATTGGCCATATCGTTTAAACGTCAACGTTTAATGATTCAGTCGAAGTTTGGCCATAAGTATCATTAATGTAGGGGGCATCCATGGTGTAAGGTGTAGTAAAAATAGCCAAATAACTGCGGCCAACTTGGAAATAGTCGCGCGGTTGACCACAGTTCTAACCTAACCTAACCATTTGGAATCCGCATGAAGGGAAATACAGCCTCATGTTGGAAAAAATTCAAAACAAATTTGCGAGATTCCTTTACCGTTAACAGTACGGGGTGTATCCCTTTTATCCCCTGATGTACCCGAGATGTGAAAAGGTCATTGACTAACTTTCAGCGGACGCAGTGGTAGCCTACTGCGCCGGGTTGCCGTCAACCATAATTATTTTGTTACGCGTAATTTTGAAACTGAGATATCTCTTAAACTATTTATTTAAATGATATGATGTAAAGGCATATTTTAATCGAAATTTAATGCCCAATTTAAATAACATATTTTATTGGATAAGGATTAATATGATACCGGTCAAAATAGCTCCGGAAATAACAACGAACATTTTATAAAATTTTGAAAGATAAAAATGGTTACTGTGGGTCATCCTTAGAAGATATACATATGCCATCGCGGACTTTTTTGTTGAATTTGTTAAGATATACAATACTCTAGAACATAAATTTGATTTATCTCTAACGGCTTACGCGGCGCGCGCCAGTAAAGCTCCCAGTCGGCATGATTTTTTCCGACATCTTCAACAATAATCGTCATATTTCAGCCAATTTTCTCAAAACCTTAATGAATTATACACTAAAACCTTCCGCATGAATCACTCCGTCCAATGGTGAAAACCGTTTGAAAATCCGTTCGGTAGTTTTTGAGTTTATCGCGTTCAGACAGACAGACAGACAGACGCGGCGGGGGACTTTGTTTTATAATATGTAAGGATCTTTTGTGCACTATGGCTACGGATACAATACACTATGGCAAGGTTCACAAACCACATAGTGTACCTTTGTGCCCCCCAGCCACATCACCAACATCAACACCTCCAGCGAAAACCTTGTGGAAAACGCTTGCAAAATTTAAAAATTCCACCCCAGTGTTAAAAAGAGTTCCCCGGGGCGCTAGACGGTCTGTCGCACTGAATTTGGCGCAATGTCTCCGTCTTGCGACCCAGGAGAACTCACAAAGCGCCTGGGAGCAATTGCTTACCTTCCCATATAGGATTCTGCATGTCCAAAAAAATCTGGCAACAAAAAAAACCTTAACTAACCAAATTAAAGAAAATTGTAACAATTCGACCCTAATTTTAGATCCAAAATTACCTCCATTCAATAACCAATTACAAAAAAGCTTATGTTCACATGTGGAATCCAAATTAGGTGAAGGTGACATCAGGGGAGCGGCCAGGATACTGTTCAGCAGCGATGTGGTGGCGCCTTATTCTCCAGAAACGCTAACAGCCCTGGAGAGTAAACACCCAGCGCCTGCGGATAGTCTCACCTTTCCCGATCCCCCCGACCCCCCAGATCAAAATTCAACCTTCCTAAATGTTTCGGCGCCCCAGTTGATTGCAGCCGTGAGCTCCTTCCGGAGCGGTTCCGCCGGTGGCCTCGACGGCCTGACTCCACAACATCTCAAGGATCTATTGAGTTCAGGCGCCGGGGATGCTGGTGAGTCACTTCTGAAGGAGCTTGCGGCCTTGATTAACCTTATGCTCACCGGCGGTGTGAACGAGGCCGTCGTCGATGTGTTATACGGGGCCAACCTATGTGCCCTACGCAAGAAGGACGGCGGCATTCGTCCCATCGCCGTTGGGTGCACCTACAGGCGTACGGCAGCCAAAATATGCTGTAAGTTATACAGCGAATCCCTTACAGCAAAATTTCAGCCCCTGCAGCTTGGTTTCGGCTCGAGAGGGGGCTGTGAGGCTGCCGTGCATGCACTATCCACCTTTTTGAACCGCAACAAAGGTGAGGTTATCCTCAAGGTTGACGTTAAGAATGCCTTTAACTCTGTCAACAGGGACACTTTGCTGGCTGAAGTCAAAAAGGAACTCCCCGAAATTTATGGTTTTATGTGGCAGTGTTACAGGTACCCCTCTAAATTATTATACAAGGACAATGTTTTGGAATCTGCAGTAGGATGCCAACAAGGTGACCCTCTCGGGCCAGTCATTTTCAGCTTGGCTATTCATCCAATCATCCAGAAACTAAATTCAAAATTTAACGTATGGTATTTAGATGATGGAACCCTAGGAGGTGATGTAGATACCGTTTTGAACGACTTACAACTCCTCAAACAACAATTCAAATCCATTGGCCTGGACCTTAACCCATCAAAATGTGAAATTTACCTTTCTGACATTACCGACAGACAAATGACCCTTGAGAAATTTAATGCAATAGCCCCACAAATCAAAATTTTAGAAAAAAGTTCACTTCAGCTCCTAGGTTCCCCAATTTTAGAAGACAGCTTTTCTCCTTTCATCGACGAAAAAATCAAAAAGTTCAACGACATTTCGGACAGACTCTCCAAAATTAATCTACATTCGGCATTCACCCTGATTAGATACTGTTGTTTTGGTCCAAATTTTATATATTTTCTACGCTCTTCCTCTCTATGGAAGCAGTCACACCTCTTGGACAAAATTGACAAAATCATCCGCAGCACCCTAACATCCATTTTAAATGTGGTCTTGGACGACCGAGCGTGGCTGCAAGCCACTCTACCCATCCGTCTTGGTGGCCTCGGCGTCCGCAAAATTCGCCGTTCCGTCCGGAAAATTTTAGCCCCCTGTTTGGTTGACTATGAAGTGCCGTGCTTGACAGATGCGGAGAACGCCTGGAAAGCGGCTTGCCCGAATACAGATCGGCCCGTGAATCCATCCTCCCAGAGGCAGTGGGACGAGCCGCTCTGCAGGTTGGTACGGAACAATCTTATTAATACGTCTACCAATACTGCTGAGCGTGCCCGCCTGCTGGCTGTGGGTAAGTGGGAGTCGGGCCTTTGGCTTCAGGCGCTACCGTCACCCAACATAGGCACTATGCTGGGTGACACCACCTTCCGGCTCGCTACCTGTCTGCGTCTGGGCGCTCCTTGCGTGGCTCCGCATCGCTGCCAATGCGGTGAAGGTGTCGACTGTCTCGGACATCATGGCCTATCCTGCAGTAAGAGCGCAGGCCGGATAGCACGGCACGCCAGCATCAATGACATCATCCGTCGTGCTCTTGTCACCGCCGGGGTGCCAGCTGTTTTAGAACCCAATGGCTTGGCACGCGACGATGGGAAGAGACCAGATGGTATGACCATAATGCCTTGGAAGGTGGGTAGGCCTTTGGTGTGGGATGCAACGTGTGTCAACACCCTTGCGCCATCCCATCTTCCTAGCACGGCGAGCTGTGCTGGGGCTGCTGCTGCAGGTGCGGAAAACCTCAAACGGCGCAAATATTCCAATCTTATTGGAAATTATATGTTTGAGCCGTTTGGGGTTGAAACACTAGGGCCATGGGGCCCGAGTGCCCACTTGGTTTTTCAAGACATCGCCAAGCGGTTGGTCGACTCTTCACGTGACCAGAGGGCTGGCCTTTTCTTCGGACAAAGAATAAGCATTGCCATACAACGTGGCAATGCTGCCAGCCTTTTGGGCACTTTTGCTGTTGACAGCGATGCAGACGAATTTTTTGATGCCCTATAATTGTTCCCCCCCTTTTTTATATACTTGTACATATTATTACTATTATTTTTAAGTCTGTATATAAATTATTGCACTTATTAATGAAAATAAAAGAGTTTCTTTTGTGCTCTGTAATTTGGCTTACACTCTTACAGGTACTTTTGTCATTTTGTGCAGATATTGTGACTTATAACATCGCCTTAGATGTAGTCTGTAAAGGTGTTATAATTGTGTATTAAATAAATAAATAAAATAAATAAATAAATACTTGGTCGGGGTGCCACATACGCGGCGTATTTTTTTTTTTTTAAACACATTTTTTGTACTATAATATATTGCATTTCACGCCGCGGTAGCGGCCGGCGAGCGCTACTTCCATTTTGATCGCTTTCCATAATATCATATAATATGGAAACCCAATAAAAGTCCATCGACTTTTGTTGCGTAGGGGATACGTTGTTAGATTTGTTGTATGCCACCGCCATGATGCACAACAAAAACAAAGCGACATCAACGCCTCTACCGGTGGATAATCTAACTATTTTACGATATGATTACTAATGTTTGGCCACATCATGAAGTAGTCGTGCGTTTAACTGTTCATATCGTTAAACGTTGAGTATTCAACGATTTGGCCAGGCCACATCATGATGTGACCAGTGATTAATGTTCATTTCATTTAATGATCAATTTTAAGATCTGGCCACGACTTATCTATTAAGTAGGTACGACGAGTGACAACCGATTTTGAAGCGTTTTGTATCTCAACAACAACTTTCGACAGTTTTGACATAAGTTTTTCGGTAGCTTATGTCAGTGAGACACATGTTTGACTTCACTTCACTGATAGAATGTCCTTGGCCTCAGAGGCGACGTCAATGAGTTTCTTTTGTTTCTCAACCACACTGCACCCGCACATCTTATTTCCAAATCCAATTTCCTTTTTAAACAAATTCTTTGCGGAAATGTAGGTGTTTTACCAAATCGGATATACTCGATTGTCTTTGAACCAAGTTGAGATTTTCAAAGTTAATGTAATCATTATGTCTGCTAGGTCATGCCCAAAAACGAAATGGGCGAGAATCATATTTGGTCGACAAGTACCAACGAGATTGCTGTAGTTGTAGGTACAGCGAGCCATTTGTTCGTCTTCAATGCGGGCTCGGCGACTCGCGAAAGTAAGCACCGAGCCCGCAGTGCGGCCGGTTGCGGGAATTATAGAACGTTTGTGTCACTTCGCTAATCGCCAGGTACTCGCTAGGCTCTAAGCAGTCTAAGCCCTATCGCCTGTAAGTACGGACGTAGATTTACTTATTAATAACCTTTTACGCTTTGGAACTTTTCTCCGTATCAAAATCGATAGAAATACGTCAGTTAAGTATACCTACTTACCTTGAAGATTGCAGATTTCATCATAACTTAACAAAAATTATATTATCTTTGATTCCCATTCCATTCGTCAATGTTAATCATTTGCAAATTTTTTAATTAAAATGATCCTATCCGTTGGGTAATCTTGATTTTAAATTATTATCTAATATATCAGAATAAATTTGGTCTTATCAGCAACAAATGTGTATAAAATGGAGATCCTCTGATCGTATCGTAACCTAGACGGAGATTGTAAATATTATCGCCAAAATTTATTCATTAATGTTAAACTAAATATATTAGAAGCTTTCAAAATTCACACACGATCGTGGTGGTTGTATCCGGTTTTCTATATTTGGAACTAGCTCTAACTTGTCTCATCTAAAGTTTTTTGCATGAAGTTTGTCTTGTTTATAGCACGCGATATCCTATACTAGTATACGAGAAATATTCGTAAGTATAGATATTTTGTAATCACGTTCTCGAAAACGGCTCTTACGATTTCGATGAAAGTTACAATATAGAGGTTTACGGAGGCGAAAACTTGATCTAGCTAGGTTTCATATCTGGGAAAATTCGAGCAGAGCTCGGTCGCCTAAAGTTTAGAACAAGATGGCAAGCTTAGAATAATGACATGGCAGCATGGCATTAGTAAGTACCTACTATCATGACAGCAAGGAATTAGTAAGTACCTACTATCATGGCAGCATGGAATTAGTAAGTACCTACTATCATGGCAGTATGGAATTAGTAAGTACCTACTATCATGGCAGCATGGCATTAGTAAGTACCTACTATCATGGCAGCATGGCATTAGTAAGTACCTACTATCATGGCAGCATGGCATTAGTAAGTACCTACTATCATGGCAGCATGGCATTAGTAAGTACCTACTATCATGGCAGCATGGCATTAGTAAGTACCTACTATCATGGCAGCATGGAATTAGTAAGTACCTACTATCATGGCAGCATGGAATTAGTAAGTACCTACTATCATGGCAGCATGGAATTAGTAAGTACCTACTATCATGGCAGCATGGAATTAGTAAGTACCTACTATCATGGCAGCATGGAATTAGTAAGTACCTACTATCATGGCAGCATGGAATTAGTAAGTACCTACTATCATAGCAGCATGGAATTAGTAAGTACCTACTATCATGGCAGCATGGAATTAGTATAAACTATCCTGTACTATTAAATGAGCATTCTCTATTTTCACCCGAGCAAAGCTCGGTCGCCAGGTACTAAAGTGTAAACGGTTTATGTTTATTTCAGCGTTACCAGTTTTCGTACTATCTAGAAACACGTCTTGTATTTCATCATGATGCTTGAGATGAGCTTCCTTCTTGTGTTGATCATTTGTAGTGGCTACCCTGTATAGCTTACTACGTTACATTTAGCGACTAAAGATGAATAATTACTAATGCGTGTCGATAACATTTTATTATGTATGCGAGGTATCCGATTGACGTCAACGGCCGCCACCGCGGAGGGGGGCGGGCGGTTGTCGCTGCGCAGGCGGCGTTTATGCTGACAACCCACAAACGGACATTTACCTCTTAATGTGGAGCATACTTTGGAACTATTCAACATAAATACTATTTATAAAGTCTATGGTTAATTCATAGACTTGCTAAAACTTAGGGAGACCAAAGATTGGTTCCCAAATTTTCTGTAGTAATTCAAAAATTATGATAAACTGTTGTGAAAAACCCATATAATCAATTTATTATGCATTTGTTCCCTGATAATTTGTTTATAGTAAAGTAAAACATTGTGAAAACCTGAAAACTGGTAATACTGGTATATTGTGTTCGCTCTCATCTCAGTCTCATTTCCTACGAAATTGTGGGAAAAGTTTTATTTGCGATTAAGACTTTTGTAGTACTTACTCAAACCTCAGTTGGACCGATAGAGTTTTTTGATCCTAAAAAACACGATTGATTGGCATCAACAAAAGTTGTTGTGAAATTTGCCCATTTTATTGCTGACTATATATTTTTTTGCAAAATCTGTGAATGCAGATCAAAATGTTTCAAAAAGTCAAAGAAATTCTCCATAGACCGTTTTCTTTTACCGTCAACAGGGTACCTGGATATCTGCCTTTATTGCCCCATCGCAAAAATCTACCCTGTATATGTCCTGATTGACTGCTTAGCTCCATAATGGTATAGCGTGATGATAATCAATTAAAAGGTTAAATCTGTAACTATCAGCAATACTCTAACGTTTGGCTCGTCTTTTTACAATTTACGGTAAACTATAGCAGAAGTGTGCGAACATATTGCCCGACCCCCATAAGAAATAGAGCCTACAGACTCACCAGACCAGGAGGGCTTAGTGTGAGTTTCATTTTACCATCTCGATCAAACGCATCGAGCACGTTCGGCGTTCCGATTGGCCCTTCACCGGTGAAGGCCGGCTGGCTGCCAATCGGAGCGCCAAACGCGGTCGATGCGTTTGATCTGTAGGGAATATCTATACACCGTGTTATTTTAGTCGTCTTACAAAAGCCGCCCACTTCATGTATCCAATCACTACTACACATCCATTAAAATAAAAACGTTTTCCATAAAAAAAAAAAAAACAATTGACTACCAAAATTAAAGACTTTGTAGTGTCTTTTTGGAAGTCGGTTGCTTTTTTTATTTTTATGGAAAACGTTTTTATTTTAATGGATGTGTAGTAGTGATTGGATACATGAAGTGGGCGGCTTTTGTAAGACGACTAAAATAACACGGTGTATATGCAAAATGTGTGTGTCACATACCTACATTCAGAAAAACAGATTTAAAACAGACAAAAATTATAAAAACTATATTTTCGGCAGAAAGCATGCTTCTAATGACTTCGTGATTCGTTTCGTCAAGGCACTACCTATTAACTTATTCAAAGTGTTAAAACCACAAAACGCTTAAGACCATTACAATTAAAAATTCATTAACAAATCCCATTCCCACAGTTTTCAGCACTTTGGTAAATAAACTGAAATGTTATGAGAACGAAGCCGTAGCTGATGTTCAATGAACGGCTACAGAGAAATAGGTACAATCGACAACGTTTGTGTGCTAAGAAAACAAGTACTTTTGTTTACGACCTGCAATGGAGTGGGAATTTTTTTTATTGGGCTAACATACGTGGATCAAGGTGAGAAACGAACGCATTCAACGGAAGGTAAACGAAAAATAAGTAATCGTAAAGCGATTACCGACGATCGACATTCGCTACACATTCACGTATTTAATTTATTTCAGAGAAAATTCCTTATAAAGAGCTCAAAAGCTTATAAGCCTATGCACCGGTCAACGTAATTATTTGTAAAAAATTCTCCTTCTTAGGCCATAATAGGGTCTCTTTTTTTGTACTGGATTGTACAAAAAGTGATTTATGGAAAGTTTTGAGGAATGAAGGTTTTTAGAAAACGCCTTTTAATCTTTCAACATTTCGTCGTTTCATTTAATAAATACATATGTTCAGGCTGGTTTATGGTATACAGAAAACACGTTATCGTAGATTTTATATGACGGCTGTAAAAATGCTTAGATAAAGTGCGCATAAAATAAAAAAATTGCATACTAATATGACAGTAAATTAAGTGAAGAAGATCAACAAATCAGACACATTTTAGTGCGTTTTCAGGCAGACTATATGTTACGCCCCGCAAAAACGACCATAATATTTGCAGAGAACCCAATAATTGTTTTGTTTCATTTGGTTTAGAATAAATACATATAAGCCGGAGTTGAAAAACATGAATATTGTAGAAAAATAACAAGACAAAAGTCATCAGTAGGTAATGATCGGATATTCGGATGCATATTTACCGAAAGTTGATGTGTTGGCTATTATGGAATGCGCTTTTGTATAAAAAAATCCCGGGATTCCGAGATCGAAAAATTTAGAGTTTGGATTATAGAATCGAATGTGTATTTACTTACGTTCTCAACGCTTAGCATGACCACAATAGAAACGGGTTTTGTCGACGGAAATATAGACAAAATGACAGATTAATCAATCACAATCTGTCATTTTGTCTATTCTTCCGTTGACAAAACACGTAGAAAACCCGTTTTGTATTGGCTAATATGGAATGCACTTTTGTTTCGATCGTAAAAATCTCGCGATTCCGGAATTGATAATATTAGTACTTTTTTAATATAGGAATGCTAGCTAAAGTAGGATGCCAAATTGGTATAGCACATAGCGAGAAACAACTCGGTGCCCTGAGATTTGTTATTTTTTTTTAATTGTACCTAGGTATATACATTTTTATGTTACACCGCAAAAGTAGGGTTCACAACAGAGCTGATAAGATGAGATGATAAGTCGTTTCCATGCCATATATCAGATTAGTTGTGAATACCCGGATTTGATGAAATTCCAGGATTTAGGTACATTAAGAATTTTTTTTATTAAGGAGCCACTTCCATAATTTCTCAGCCAAAAATAGTTTTAGTTAAATATGCATCCGAATATCCGGGTCATCAGCAAGCAGAAACACGTAAAATTATCAAGAGAATGATTTTTTAATTTATTTGTTTATCGAATGGTCGAATTAGAGACTAGAGCTATTATTAGATATTGTTATCGCCATCTCGGTAGTATTTCAGCACTACGTTTTATACAATATTACCTGTATTTGCTCAATTAACAAAAAGATAATAGCAGCTAATCATTTATGCTGTAAGGGCACCGCTGCACGTCATTAGGATCGTACGCGCAGCTCGCCTTAAGAGAGATCCGTCGAGTTATTGTAGATAGAGGAGCAAGGAAGCTGACGTGACCTGCCTGCTAGTGAACCTCTTTACGTAGGCTCCATATTACGTAACCAATGCAAGTGATGTACTGGCGGTACACAGTGCCAACGAGGAAGGGATCCTGCCGCCCAGCCGCTTACATTACCAGTTACCACACAACCGTCATTACAATAACTACAATTCCGTAAACACATTATAATGAAAACGGAGCTTATATTTCATTAAACGTGCATCCTGACTGTTTTATTCAAAACATTACAAGACTACAATGCTTATACCCGCATTGGCGACTACATGGAATGCATTAAAGTTATTTTAATCATAATTTATTGATATGAAATGATTAGTTTAAAACCAGTTGGCTTCGCAGATCTAGTGATCCGCTTAAAATTGCTAAGAATTCATTGTCAATAACTATTATTTAAAAAAAACTAGTTGGTATCAAATAAACGAATTGAATAGGTCAACTTTGTGTTAGCGTTTACTATATTTATTAATAGATAATATTGTGGCTCCTTGATTACGAACTTTTTACTTACCTCATCACGTTTTAGGAAAATGAACATCAGCTGCAGCTTAAACAAGACTTAAAATATACGCAAATCTATTAGATTCAGGTAAGAACTGAGTTTATTTTACAAAAACTAACGATGAGGAAGATAAACTTTAAGGTTTTCAAAGCCAATTATTACGTTTTTTTGAAGTATGTACCTACTACCTATCCTTGTAAAAATATTAAATAAAATTGCAAAAAATTGCATCTTTTGTATTTCTTGCAATGGCTGCAACCAAGTGATTTATTCAAACAACCTACTATAATAATTAGTATAAGGCGTCGACTCTAAATATTCATGATATACATAATAATAATAATATATTATTATTAACTAACCTGATTGACACATTATACGTATATACTGAGACATTGACGTCATAATTGAAAACGAAGATAATAAAAGTTATCGCTAGATCTTCGCTTATCGCGATTCCATCAGCGATTTCGTGCGGTTCATGCGCCAGCGCATCGTGGGATTATGAAACGTAGCATTCAGTTTGACGTCAATGGCGGCAGCTACCTTGCACTTTCTCCACGAAACCGATTGAATGATGTACACACGAACACTGCAACACGTGAGAATCGTGAGTTTGATGATAAGTTGCCAAGGATTATGTGAATCGTGAGCAGTGGTGACCCAGTGGTAACGGCCCCGACTTACGAGTTGTAGGACGTGGGTTCGAACCCAAGCAGGCGCTTTACTTTATGTAAATAATATCATCACCACTGCTCTCAAAACGGTGAAGGAAAACATCGTGAGGAAACCGGCATGTCTTAGAACAAAAAAATCGAAGACATGTGACATCTACCAAACCGCACTGGGCCCGCGTGGTAGATTACGGCCCACTCCCTCTTACAGAGAGGAGGCCTGTGTCCCAGCAGTGGGAACATTAATAGGCTGATGATGATGTGAATCGTGATTGTAGTTCCGATTTGTGGGATTTCATGAATTAAGTTTGTTAAGATCAATCATGATAATAATACCTTCCTTCGCTCTCAGAATTAATCAACAGCGTTTTTCCTTGTGGGTTATAGCAAAAATGAATCACTACATACTTAATCACAAAATGTGACTTTGAGCTTTCCTCAAATCGCGTATATCGGGATTTTTCGTTTACGTAAGTTGGTGTTTTTAATGCCAATTATCCTTAAGACAAGGTCAGGAAGGAAGATCACAAGATATTTGTCAGTTAAATCAATCAGGTAGAACTCATTATTAATACCTACTGAAATAATTTGGGTCATTTTGACATTACCCTGCTTGGACTACCTCAAAAACTGTTCTTGGCATCTACAGGAACAGTTTTTAAGGTACTTAGTCATGTGATGAGTATTTAAAAATTTAGGAATTATCTGTACAATGACGATATGAAATAGCGCCCTATTGCTAAAAAGAAAAATCTAAATACTATGTTTAGTGATCTTCTTTTGACTTTTTTACCAGCCTGCGGCGAAGCAAAAAGGGGGCTAGGACTTTGACCAGTACGTCCCCTCAACAAGACATCACAGACAGACAAATTAAATATCCGGAGTCACACGTATCTAGGTAATCTGTATGAGCATAAATCAAACAGATTACGTCTGACTCCGGAGTTATTATTTGTCTGTCTGTGATGTCTTTTATACCTACCTTTTTAGTTGGCATTTTTGTCGCAGTTGGGTTTTAGTTTTTATAACTTGTATTTTTTTCGAAGTGTATAGAGTGCCGCGAGTTTCTTGTGGCACTCTAGTGTCACTGCCTCGGCCCGGCTAGGGTGCCGTGAGCGTTGCATTGTCACTGTCACTTGTTATTTAGGTTAGGTTAGGTTAGAACTGTGACCACACAACGCACGAGCCGAGCGAGCGTAGCGAGCGGTGCCGCGGTAGCGGCCGGCGAAGTGCCAGGGTCCGTTTAGGCACAAGAGAATGTAATGTTTTGGGAATGTGGTGTTTTACAGCGATCTAACCTCGAAAATCAAACAAAATACCAAGTGACGTGACTTAGTGACAGTGACAATGACAATCCAATGCTTGCGGCACTTTAGCCGGGCCGAAGCGGTGTTACTAGGGTGCCTGTAGTGGCACTTTATCCGATAGGGATAGAGTGCCACTGGTGGCACTCTATACACTGCCTATTTTTTTTAAGTACGTGCCTGTCATTGGAAGACCCATATCGTTCCCGTTCTCGTGTATCTATATCTATGTATAAATCGTATAAAACAAAGTATAGCTTTGTGTGTCTGTCTGTGTGACTGCTTAGTTCTTCTAAACTAAAAATGGATATCTATACCAAAAGGGTATGCAACAGCGTCCTCTTGCTAAAAAGAAAAATCAAGATATATACTATGTTAATAGTGAATATAGTGATTCAATGTTATTTTGACCTTTTTATTGTAGTTATCCTTGGAAGGCCCATAATAATATTAGTCCCAGAGTAGGTATATACGGGGTGTCCGGGATATCGACGCGAAGCCTGTTACCATGGATTCAGTAGGTACATGATTCTGTACCCCCCTGCGTTTAAATTTTTCGTCGGTTATTAAAAAAAACTGCTGTTTCATAGAAAAGTGCAATACCTACGCGGTCCAAATGTATGGAACAGCAGGTTTTATTTTTTAATAACAGACGAAAAATTTCAACACAGGGGTTCAGAATCATGAGTCGATGTCCCTGCCACCCTGTATATTTTCTATGTCTTATGGTATAAAAACATATGCTTAACGTTTCAGTTTGTGTGACCGGCTGACCGCTTAGTTCTTCTGGATGATATGGATTTTAATGCGGTTTTTACCATAATTTAGTTTAGAGAATTAAATCCGGAAGGGTGTATGGGTATAAAACATGAATACTTAACTTAGTTTTACCATGGAAATCTCGATGATTTGATATGTCCCTACATCAGTATTGATATCAACCAATGAGCAACATTGTACAACGTTTATTTTTTTATTTTACTGGTTGAATACGAGGCTTTTTGCTACTTTTTTAAGTGTGTATTTTATTTTTTTATTTTACTGGTTGAATACGAGGCTTTTGGCTACTTTTGTACGTATGTATTTTATTTTTACTGGTTGAATACGAGGCTTTTGGCTACTTTTGTATGTGTGTTTTTTTTTTTTTTTTACTGGTTGAATACGAGGCTTTTGGCTACTTTTGTATGTGTGTATTTTATGTTTTATTATTTAAAAGTGCTAACCATACTAAAGTGAGTTTGTTTTTTTGTTTGTTACGCTCTCACGGTAAAACGGTTGAGTGTATTTGGATGAAATTTGACACATAGGTAGCCCATGACCTGGGCTAGGACATGGATACTTTTTATCCCGATATTCCCACGGGATTAAGACTTATACGGGTGAAACCGCGGGGCGTAGCTTGTGTCAAAGGATAAACTAATTGCGTCTTATCTATTTCTTAAAATTTCCATAAAATTATGATAGAATTGTAATTCAAGAATTTAATGGCGACGCATATAAATATCGCGAGAGTTGCAAAATTACTTTTGTGGCCAGTTTCACATTATTTACTGTTCATAACCAGTTACTGACGTCAATGGCCAACGAGCAGGTTACGAATTAAAATACCGTCTACCTAATGTTTTTGTTTTTAGTAGATTACTTTTGTATAATGCGAATATAAAAAAGTAAAATGTGGTTCGTTCGATATTAATTTAATTAACCTAAGTTATAAAAAGTGAACAATACGAAAACAAATTAATTATTGTTTTTACTTGCAAATAAGTGCTAACCCAGAAAAAAATAAGGTGTTTCGTTCATAAGAATGATACAGTTGCTGACTAATCTCCGTTTAGTAAACGTCGTTCCACCAATGAAACTGAACGCGATCAACACATCTAAACTGAGTTCAAGAGCTAGCAGTGTCAATATTCCCAAGAAAATAATGACACTGACAGCTCTTAAACGTGGTTTATGTGCTGATCGCGTTCAGTTTTATTGGTGAAATTCGCACTTAATTATAAGGATAGATATTCCTTGATAAGGAAAACTGTCGATTTAAGATCCGTAGGTATCCAATTCATTATATTTGAAAGTTTATTTGATTTACTATGGGTTTTACCTGAATTTTATTTATTAATTTATAAAATTCATCTCAATAATTGTACAGTAGGTTTGCAGTTTTTAACCGATTTAAAAAGGGGAAGTTATGCATCCAGCAAGTTTTGTTTTAATTTAGGTATCTATACTCCATTCGTAGACTGTAGGCATAGGAAAGCATTAAAAGCAAAATAGTCGTTACAATACCAACTGTTTACTGCAGCTGCCATACTTAATGCCATTTGTCATACCACCAAACCAACGTTATAGAAGTCAAAATCGATTGAACGGACTGTAAGAAAGGGTTTAGTTAAATGTCTAATCTTATTTCAAATGAAATATAGGTAGGTACTTACATGAAATAAAAAAACTCACCAATGTACATCGATTTCTCCGTTATAACTGGGCGCCAAGTCTACTAATTTACAAACGTCACAATGGTCTCTCGATGGTGAGACCATTGTGACGTTTGTAAATTAGTAGACTTGGCGGCCCTCTGGGCTGATGTTGTACGTGATTCTTTTTCATTTGGTATAGAGGAGACCGCGCGATGGGGAATTTTACTACCTTTGCTTGAGTAGTTTTTGAGATAACTTTAATAAGTAGTAGGTAGGTTTTGAATTCATTTGGTCTATGTTGATGTTCTTATCTTCACATAGCAAATAGTGCAAGGATGAATTTGTGTAGGGTACTACTACATGAGGTATTTTTTTTTACGTCTTTCATTGTTTTTAACAATCTGATTGCAAAAACAAATGCCTTATGAATGTTTTCAGGCTTCAGGTTCTAGTAAGTAAATAGGCTATTGTTATAGGTAAGTACCTATTTAATAAATACTTGAGTAAGTACCAATTAAGTATTTAATAATATCCGGTGTTTCATAAAACTTGCGTGATTCATATTGAATCGGATTAAAAGCACGATCATGATCACACTCAGAGTGACGCAAAAGTTTCCAGGAATATTCGTCTTCTTCTCGTGCCCCGACCTAAGCGGTTAACCACTAATAGTCGCTCGCTATGACGAAGAAGTTAGAATTCATGTAATCATCCTAACTCCAAAAACACTGAAAACCTAAAACTTTTTTAGGGCAGAGCCTTCCATTTTGTTATTGAAGAGTTTTTACCTAAACGTCGAGCAGAACCCTAGATGGTTCTCTGACGTAGGTAGCCTTTACGGGTTCCGAACGTTCACAACTACATGGCTTGCCTACATATCGACTATGAATGACAATCAGCCACAAAGTAGGTCCACATTCAAGAGAGGCGGATCTACATTCACAGCGAAACGTACCTACATCTCTGACACAAATAAATGAGGATTCGGAACTAAGTAATGAATCATATTTAAAAAAAAAAAGAAAGCAGGATGTACGAGACAATGGCGAAAGGGCGCTTTTGTGAATCAGTCACATTCATGATGAATTCGTTCCACTTATAAGATTGACAATTGAAAGTCTTAAGCGGAGAGAAGAAACGTTAAGTCCACAAGACTCTTAACAAAAGCGAATACAATTAAGTATATTGATAAAAAAAAGAAATCTGCTCTACTTATGCTTAAATGGTACTTAGCTAAATTCATCAAGAAGCCACAGTGGGTTTCCATAATGTCATAAATCAAATAAACAGATTTAAAGAATGAACCAAGCCATGGTGATGCGATATTTTTAGAAGATACCTAATGAGATATTATACAGTACTACAATACATTTCAAACTATTCCAAGATATATTTGCGGTTGACTTTTATAGCCTTCATAGGTGGGCGAGACGATTAAGCGTACAATGTAACTGTCAGGATCCCATAGCGAATTAATTGCGCCATCAATATGCGAGAGGCTTGGCGAGGGTCTTCGTCTACCAAGAAGTCGGCACAGACATAATTAGATTAGACCCCCATGATTCAATACATGAGTCGGAGTATGTGGGTATGTTTCACTATTGTTTTGTGCTTTTCATCATCAGCCTATTAATGTTCCCACTGCTGGGACACAGGCCTCCGCTCTGTGAGAATGAGTGGGCCGTAATCTACCACGCAGGCCCAGTGCGGGTTGGTAGATGTCACATGTCTTCGAATTTTGGTTCTAAGACATGCCGGTTTCCTCACGATGTTTTCCTTCACCGTTTTGAGAGCAGTGGTGATGAAATTATTTACACAAAGTAAAGCGCCTGCTTGGATTCGAACCCACGACCTACAACTCGTAAGTCGGGGCCGTTACCACTGGACCACCACTGCTCTTGTTTTATCCCAATTATAAAATCTGTGAAATATTGTTAATATACACATACAGATGTCACTTGTGACTAATAGTTATTCTTTAAGCTAGTATAGGTACACACGGCTACACATCAAGCTATACATTTCCAGTTCATGATGATCTCGCATTGTACAGGATTTACGTACAATGCGAGGTCAGCTTATACTGGAAATGTATAGCTTGATGTGTAGCCGTGTGTACCTACTACACTCAGCGGCACAAAATGTGGCCCAAACGTATTATGTAGTTTATTGTCCAAATGAAACTCGAAGGGCATGTTTTTTGCTTTACTAAACTTAGAGGATGGTCTGATACCTAAATTAAAATAACTAATTCCGAAGAAAAAATTAAAACTTTATTAAAACTTAATTAAATTACAAAAATGGCAATTAACATAAACATTAAAATAAAGTTTTGTTACAAAAAAAAACACAAAGTAAAGACATTTTACAAAAAAATCATAACGTGTGTTTCCACCTCTGGCTCTGATCACAGTTTGCATGCGATCAGGCATGCTCTGGATGATGTTTTTGCCAGGCAGCCACCCAGAGCGGTTTTCAAATCACGGAGGGTCTGAAGAGGGTTGAAACTAGACCGGATTCGCTTTTTAAGCATGTTCCATAAATGTTCTATAGGATTCATGCCTGGGCTTCTTGCTGGCCACTTAAATTTGGCAATTCTAGCCTCTGAGAGGCAATTATCCACGCAATGTGCTGTGTGCGGCGAGCATTATCTTGCATTAAAAGAAATTCCTCACTACCAAGGAACGACATGTATGGTAAAACATGTTCTTGGATGAACTCATCAACGCACCACACACTGTAAGAAGACCCTCAACTACGGGCCAACCCTATGCGAGCGTCCGAACTTCATCCTTCCCAATTCATAACAGACCCACCGTGAAACTGACGGTTTGCCTGGTGGTGATCGGCACCGCACCTTCTCCACAACCTTTTGCGGCCGTCTGGAGCTCGTAAGACTGCATTCATCTGTCCATAGAACTTTATTCCACTAGTCGTGGGTCCAATTTGCGTGTTCGCGAGCAAACCGAAGTCGAGATTCACGGTGGTGCTGGAGGAGTTCTAGACCTCGAGCTGGTCTTTGAGCAAGCTGGTCCCGTTCCTCTATACTCCTTCTAATTGTCCGCTCACTTACGTTTACCCCTTTAGCCGCTTGTGGGTGCTGCCGTATCTCGACTGCAGTGAGATGCGATTTCTTCAAATTGCGAGAGCAATAAATCGTTCATCTTGTGCTGAAGTGCACCTAATTCCACCATTTCTTGTGTCTCCTCGTGTACTGACCAGTCTGATCGTACCTAGTTAATGCGTACCTGAGAGTTGCACGCGGTACATTTAAAGTTGCAGCAATTTCTCGCTGCGTTCGCCCTTGATGCCGAAACAGTACAGCTTGAGCGACTTGAGCTGAAGTTAGAGGCATTATTTTTTTAATTCTGAAAGCAGAAATTATTGCATATTAATTAAAAAATAAAACAATAGACTTTAAATGCACGCCCAATTTAATATCAAATTTTAACTTACCCTTTTCTACGCGTTCCATTAACGAATTGAAGCAAAGTGGTAAAAACGTTTAAGACGCGAACAATTTTTTTATGCTAACCCTCTTAAATTATCATTAGCAAACATTGTAACAAACTGCCACTTCAAGTTGAAATACGCTTTAGTAAAATTCGTCTGTTATCGGGTTGTTTATGTTTTATGTTTGGGACACATTTTCTGCCGCTGAGTGTATTATGTATTTCCACTATATGAATTAGTGCGTCACAAACCTCAAATATGGCAGTATCCGATAAAAAGTTACATCTCAGAAAAACCAAAAGGAAAACTTGAAACAAATTTAACAAAAAAGAGGAAAGTTCTAAACATAACTTTACAGATCTAGCGAAATACCTATTTATATAATTACCGTAATATACGAGACGAGGTTACCCACGATTGTGAGGGTCCTCGTTTACTAAGAAGACCGCCGAGACATAATTTGAGTATGGGACTAAGAAGAAGGCAAATGAAGATTTTGACGACTCTGGAAGTAAAGTTAACATTGTTTACAACATTTCCTATACTCCTAGACTCCCAGGAACATAACAGTTTTCAACTATTTGAGTGTAGGATAGGTTATATGAGGTATGTACTATTAGGGCTCGCGCACATTTGAGCGGACCGTGCTGCAACTAGGGCTTGCAATATCCGTTCATTTTTACTATCCGAATAGTACGTATATTCATATTTTACTATCCGGAGTATCCGGATAATGCGGATAATACGGATATTTTTTAGTTTTTATTATAAATAACACTAACACGTTTTAATCAGTCTCTCAAGCAAAATGACAAAGAAATTGTAAACAATACCAATATTTCAAGTAACAATCACATAAAAAAACTGGGAATTATAAAACGATCGAATAAACAAAAACTTTGCGACTGATGATGAGATTCTGTTTTAATTACTTGAGCGATATGAATTTGAGTAAGCGAAAAATTAACTAAACTCACGACGAAAAGTGGGTTGTGATTAATTCATTTCAGACATTAAAATCATAGCCGTGCGACTAAATTACTAAATGAGCGACTCGAAATACAGAGAGGACGGGACTCCATGGTATTTAGGGAAATAGTGACAGAAGCGAATCGCTGTAAATCCGACTCCAAGCAGTCTTGTCTGCCCTACACCTAGAGTGTAATTTAGAATCTCATAGGCGCGGAGGGGTGAGGCGGCCCGCGAGTTGAGGAGCAGGAAGCTGCGGTGGTGAGCGTTAAACCATCTACGACGATAAGCTCGCGTGGGACCGCTGGAGCCCCGCAGCTCCGGAGCCGTGACAGAAACCATGCTGCATGTTTGCTTGTATGCTGCATGCTTGCCATTGGTGTTTGGTGTAGTTTTTCTATTTTAAACACTTCATTTAAGATAAAATGCCGCTCAGTATAAATAAATAATTTGCCAAATATTGAAAAAAAAAACGCAGGACGTAACGTTGTCACTCAAACAAATATTAGGTCAATATTAGGTTGTATATTGTAAACAAATATTAGGTCGCTCAAATATTATGAAGCTTCTCATTTTGAATATATTAAGTAACTCAAATTAGTGTTTGTAAGTTGCTGTTCTGTTGATTTCTTGTCAATGGTAGTCAGTCGCTTACTTAGTAATACTCGTAAATTTATTATTTTTGTCACTTATAATCTAGTTCACTTTCTAAAATTATACAATAAAACACCGATACCACACAAATACTTTGTTTCTATTCTTCTCATACTAAAAACAATTCTAATTAAAAATTAGATTTTACATTTATCACAAATCACAGCATCCCAATCAAATCAACTTATTTAAAAAAAATATAATTATATCACTTTCCCTGGCAAATCAGCTCAATTATTAAACAAAAATATTATAAATCAAATATAATAAAACAAAAATGAACAAAATATCTCAAAATAATCAAATAACCTTTTATAATAAAATATTACGTAATTCTTAAATTATTTTTTATCCAAATTCTGGTAATATGATCTTAAAAAGTAAACTATCTAATGAATCTTCTTTCATGGAAGTTCTTAAATGGTTACATAAATATCATGTACCAGACAACACTCTTTCTGCTTCAACGGTGGTTGGTGGTATTGATAAAAGTAGATAGTAAATCCTTTCTAAATTCCTGTTTCTCTGACTATTCTCATCCAATAGTGCCATCTCTACTCAAATTGTAGTGACTAAATCATTTGTTGAAGAAGTTGGTCGCTGCGCAGAAGGTGGCGCACAGATGACAGCTTTTTATTTAATATTTAAAAGAGAAATACAACTATCCGTAAAATCCGAAAAATCCGGATGGTGATGCAAGTAAAATCCGGATTTGAAAATCGGTGGATATCCGGATATTACGGATATCCGGATATCCGGATTGCAAGCCCTAGCTGCAACCCAACGCATTGCAAAAATCCTCCTGCATCACTTTTGTACATTTTCTATGAACCACAACACACTACAGGCGGGCTGCACCGCACTTTTTGTATGAAAATGCGTTGCGCTTGGCATTGTGTGTTCTTCCTATTAACTATAGTATAGTTAATATAATGTTCCTGTCTACTACATCCGTGCGTCACATCATACATCCAATACGGCAGCATCCGGTATAAAATGAGGTCTTAGAAAAACAAAAAGGAAAAGTGGGAACCCCCATTTCAACAAAAGCGAGGAAAATTAGTCATGCACAGCGTTTCATTTGAAGTAGAACAATGTGGACATAAAATTAATTTGGTAGACGTGTGTAATATACGGAGTCAATTGCGGTACATGTGTCCGGCCTCACTGATTTAGTCGCGATTAAAGCGATTACACGTTGCTAGCAATTCCAGGAAAGGCACGTCATTTCTATTTATAACTCCGGAGAGTCGGGACACATGTAAAACTTATGTTTATTGGGGTCATCGCTCATCAGGTCAATATCAAAACTTCCTTTGTGAAACGATGTTGGGGTAGGCATTGCCTGTTAACAAATTGAAATGAAGGGAATCGATAAAAATCCGATTGTATCGTTTCACATGACATGAAAGCTACGACGGGCATATATCCTAAAACAACTCCATGCTTTGATAAAGTAAGTAAGTAATACTGACGTGAAAATTGTTAAGTTTTATATTCCAATAAACTGAGAAGCAATTCCCGTACTTTAAGAACGTTCTGTTCGTATCTGTCAAAAAAAAAACTATAATTTTTGACAAGTATTTGAAATTGATTGTCACTGAGATGGAATTTCGACTTGAATTTGAACGACTTTTAAGTACGAGAATTGTTAGTACTATTATTATAACTTCAGCCACCAAAGTATCTTTTGGTGGCTGAGTTATAGTCATGTCAAAAATGAATAAATTTTGGACGCAGGAAATGGTTCTTAGAAGATTTGCTTGTGGCTATTACAATTTCACCATCTGAAAACCCACGTATTGTATTGTTAGTTAGGACCTATTCACTCCATGCCTTATTACGAACAATGGTGTAATAACAGCTATACGAGCCCTATACAGATCTATCTTTTGTTTATGTTCTTAGAAATTTAGTGGCAGTTTTCCTGAAAGCGTTTACGACCATTTCAATGAGAGGGTTAGTATCCTCATGTGGAAGAAGCCTGGAGATTAAGGCGCGGTATGCAACATTTATGGATAAAACTAAACCACGAAAAAACAAAAAGGTTTTACTTTAAAACTAGCTGCTGCTCCCGCGGACCCTAATTCTTTATCTAAAATAAAAGTAGCCTAACTTACTCCAGACAGACAGTTAAAAGAAAATTAAAAAGATTTTTTTGTTATTCTATATGTATCGTCACTTTCATACGCATTATAATAAAAAGCTGTTATTTTGCATTACAAACAGACACTTCAATTTTATTTATTTGTATAGTTTTCTTAATCATATCGGTTTATCACATTACTCATTGCTATTAGTATCTAACTAAGATTCCTAATCTGAACCGCGTAATTAATGCGCAGCGGTCAGATTTAATTTCATATTTAAATATTTAAATACAGGCATATCAACTGTAAAACTGCTGATTCTGCCGATTGCATATATGAATTTTGAATTTGAACTGCCATGAAGCCTTATTTATGGACAATGCCAACAAGTAGATAAAATAATCGTTAGATTTCAGATTATCTGAAATCTGTTTAACTAATTTAGATAACTTAAATATGTTAATTAACTAGAATCTAGATATGTTTTGACATTTTCATTTATATTAAATTCAAGAGTTCAAACTGAAGCTTTGCTTTGATATTATCTGTGATGTTACCTTTATCATAGATTCTATTGAGAAATTTGTGTTATAAAACAGATGATGTTACAGATAGATTATTGACAAAGTTACGAAACTGATGATGTTACAGATAGATTATTGACAAAGTTACGAAACTGATGATATTATAGATAGATTAATGACAAAGTTACGAAACTGATGGTACGGATTCGGGAGCAGCCCGTAGACTACGTCGTAAATGTTTACATATTGAATTTCTAGACAGTTCTAAACTATGCTAAATATTTTCACCTATTTGAATAGATTGCTTCAGGTTATAGCCGGTTCACGCCTCATAAGAATTGAAAATTTCGTCAGCCGAAGCATCAAACGGACGGAACCAAGGCAGACAAGAATGACAAAATTACAAGTCAGTGCTCTATCTGAAAAAATTGTTTAAAATGAGATTCCTAGAACGAGTATAGTGCGACAACGGATGTAGACAACGTGTAGTTGGAAATGTTGGAATACATTGTCTTAATATTTTATGTGGAATTCATTGAACCCGGGTGTGCTCTGTGCGACCCCGTCGGGTAAGGACTGACATGCACTCTCGGACAAGACAAAACGACACTTAAATTAAGTGCAACAAAATCTCCACATGATCTCGTACAGGTATCCGCTTTTGTAAAGAAAAAATCAGTACCTATCTAAAACCTGCTTAATAACATTTATTTGATTTGATTTAGCATTCTACAGGTCCAGTATAGACTGGATAGTACGTAACAAAGTTTAGTCGCAAATTGCTGCGACAAATCGCAGCTGTATCCACAGACGTACAACAGGTCAGTTCAGCGCGTGGTGATCAGACAGTTTCCACTGATCGCGCAGCTCGCGTCAGTAGGTACACCTACACGACTCGCTGGATGACCGGTCCACGGCCGAGGTCGCGATGAATATGCAGCACACGAACCACGTTTAATATTAATAGGAGCTTCTTAAAATACTACCTGGGGGACAATCAGAGCGATAATCGAATGTAGATATGAAATGGGAATGTAGATGGGGCGGTTGACCTGCCTGTCCTGCGCTGGCGCACCGATCTACGTAGTTTGGGATTCCGCATGAAGTGAAGAGGAAAAACCATAATGTTATTGAAATTGTTGCTGCAATTTTCTGTCATAATTATTCGGTGGAATATTATAAGCTCTATGATCTTTTATGACGCCAGGATAAATGATACAGATATTTCGATGAAATGAATTGCTGAACTAAGCTTTTTCTTTCTTTGGTGGTCGTTCGGTATCGCATTATGTTCATCAAACACTAAATGAGACTGTGTAGAAGAGTTCTACCGTCAGTACCCATCTGTGTTCTAACCATAGCAAGAGGGAACAGGCATCTTCTGTGTACGCTCGTTCCATCATAGACCTCATCGTGACCGAGATCAAGAGCAGGCCCATAGAGCAATAAACAATAAAAAAACAACGTTCTTTCAGATTCAGGTAAAATCTAGGTAAAATTAACACTTATAAATGTGTATTCTTCATAACATCTCTGCATATATTTGTACAAATTCAGTAAATATAAAACAGCTTGAACTTTGGGCACATACAAAATTAAACATTATTGTTCGGACATCATAAAATTTTATTATTAAGGCAATGCTCATTATATGTACTGGCTTCTTGTACGACGTTCAATGACAATCATTTAAGGCAGCATTTTAAGGTGTTCTATTGATTTAAATGAAATAACGTTAATGAACTTTATCAGAACATAATTACATATTTACAGCCGAAAAGACAAGATTAGAATCCTAACTAAAATCACAGTACTTACTATTCTGTGCTTATATAAGATTATAAAATGCGAAAATGAGTTTGTTTGTTTTTTTGTTTGTTTGCTACGCTTCCACACTGAAACGGCTGAACGGATTTGGACTAAATTTGGCACGTGATGACATAGGATACTTTCTATCCCGATATTCCCTCGGAATCAAGACTTAAGCGGGTGAAACCGTGGGTAGCAGCTCGTAAACTATTAAATAAAGTTTGTCATTTTGCGAGTGGACTAATAGCCTAACAGAATGAGGGCGAATACAGAATACTGATCAAAACTTCCACTTTCAGAGAAAGTTATACAAAGGTGAATAGCCCCTGGGGTTGGTTCTATCAAGAAAACCTTCTTATTTTTCAAACATTCCGTGGTACACGTATAATGTCTCCTGATCTACGTAATTTGGAATTATAGGTACTAACCTGGTTTTATCTACATATTTCAGAGTTCAAGAAACTCTGTATTTCTCATAAGAATATATTTCAATCTACAAGCAGGCTCACTACAATATTTAATGGCGACGAAAATTGAGTAGCTACTCGTTCTTCCGACAGGAGTCAGCAATCTAAAGGTCATGGATGACCACCGGTTTCAGTATTCAAAATGTTAATGAATATAAATTAATTCATTGAAACAACATAAAATTAAAACACATAAGTAAATATAATTTGTAAATTCGACAACAAAAAAGTATTTTCTTTATATTCGATTCGATGTATCGAAATATTGTAAAAAAATATGGCTGAACACAGTACACAGAGTGTTTTTTTACATATGTATGAAGCCAAATAATTTGAAATACGTCAAACATGGAAATTAGCCATTTGCAAGCTCATACTCTTTTCATGAGAATTATGTATGGGATTTTATCAAATTGCAAAAGAGCCTCCTAAATGATGTTTTCAAAAAACCAAAAAAGAAGTAACGAAAGAGTTGATAGGAAAATTATAATCTACGATTCCAAAAGGTTAATTTAATAAATAAAGAAAACGAGTATAATATTCATATTTCACTTTATCTGCCCACGAGTATCTAAAAACATCTTTGCAGGTTATAGATTAAAAACTTTATTTTTCAATAGCTTTATTAATATTCAACACCAAACTAAATTATCTGGTTATTTACCCAGAACCAGCCAGTTAGTTTGATAGGGAGATTAATAATCAAAACCAACGGGTTTGTTATTATAAAGTTGCAACCAGTTGAAGGTTGATATTGTAATAGTGTTATGACCCTGTACCAAAGTTGTTAATGTCACAAAATCCCATCAATGTCACCCAAATAATAAACGCTTCCTCGTCTCTTACGTCACTTGTTAACTTTGGTAACAGTAATAAAATAGCGATAGGTTATAACCAAAATATGAACATCTTAACCCACTCTAATTATATGTATCAGCTACGTAGTCAAATTCACGACAGGACATTCTAAGGTCAGAAAATAACCTCGATATCCGCTGTAGAGCTGTCTCTACAGCGGATATCGAGGTTATTTTCTGACACTACTTGGGGGAGACCTTAGAATCTCCTGCCAGCTAATAGAACTTAATTTAGCGGTAGGTAGGTACGCTCGCGGTGGTCGGTCTTTTATTACAAAAATATCGATTCTTAAAACATTAATCTACATTCGTTTTATAGCTCCACAGCAGGAGACAGTTCTCCCAAGTTGCAACAGAAAATATCCTGACTCTAATATGGACGGTAACAATGTTATGTTATAATAACCACACACTGACACACCCACGCAAGGTAGTACCTTAGCAATCAGAGACCAAAATTATTATAAAACTAGTTAAAACTGGCACCAACTAAATACTTCTGCCTCCCACAGCGGAGTCTCCCAAGTAGCCACTGAAAATACAGGGTTTTAAAATACCCATCATGATCATAGCCGTCACCTACGCATTCTGTATATCAAACTAATTAACATTGTACAAAAATAATAGCTGGGAAATGACTTTTTAGTTTCGGCGTGAATAATCGCTGTTTACGGTAATGAATAATGTACCTTCAATATCGCACCAAAAGGTTTCCAAGTTCGATTAAAAAAAAGGCAGTGTATAGAGTGCCACCATTGGCACTCTATCCCTATCGGATAAAGTGCCACTACTGGCACTCTAGTAACACCGCCTCGGCCCGGCTCAAGTGCCGCAAGCATTGGATTGTCAATGTCACTGTCACTAAGTCACGTCACTTGGTATTTTGTTTGATTGTCGAGGTTAGATTGCTGTAAAACACCACATTCCCAAAACATTACATTCTCTTGTGCCTAAACGGACCCTGGCACTTCGCCGGCCGCTACCGCGGCACCGCTCGCTACGCTCGCTCGGCTCGTGCGTTGTGTGGTCTCAGTTCTAACCTAACCTAACCTAAATAACAAGTGACAGTGACAATGCAACGCCCACGGCACCCTAGCCGGGCCGAGGCAGTGACACTAGAGTGCCACAAGAAACTCGCGGCACTCTATACACTTCGTAAAAAAAATATCACAATGCCGGGAAAAACAAATAACTCTCGGCATCGTAATGCATGTTTCTACACTCGTTTTATAAGACTTCCTTACTTTAATGACAAGAAAAACAGCCACGCCCACGCAAGGTATAGCTGGACAGTATTTATAATAACATCTATCTATTCTATTTATGGAATGCCATTCCCTTTAAAGTATAGTATACTTTAGTATGGTCGTGGAGCATCAAAGATGATTGTGTTGTGATTGTAGTGAGTACCGCGTGATGCGCGGGCGGCGCTCGGATTCATTGCGCTGTGATTGATTCGACCATCCGCTCACCACCCACGAGCGCACAAGAGTTTATATTGTTCTCTTTGGACGACAATTTGACGTGAATAAAGATAGTACTAGACTAGTAATTTTGTGGATACCTGTAGAAATTAGTAAAATATTGTTTTAATAATTCACCATCATTGTCAATATGAAAAAAGCTTCATAACGTAGAAATCGAAAAAATCTGGTGGTTAAAATTACTTGACGCAAGAGATCGCGTTAGATTGTACTACGGCTATTGAAATTGTGGCTATTGAACAGCTAAAGAATGCTTTTAATTATTATTTTTACGTTTTCTTTCCTGTAAACACTCTTTTTCATAAATATTAAGAGACTATTTAATGGATTTGCTCTACATAAAATGAATGTTATAGAAAACGAATTAAAAAGGAAATCGTACTTATAGGTCAAGCTGAAAACTTTCAGAAACGTTTGGTTACTAACAGAAAATCCTCTCACCCCAGCTCTCTTTCGCCCAAGTATTTGATTAATTTAAACACGAATGTCAGGTAGCCCTCATCTTCGTACTGTAACACCACTGTAATCTTAGCGGACAGATAATTCAGTAGTTAACGTTTCCATGTCTCCAGTGAGTGTGCGATCGGCCTACCTCAATCACGCAGCAAAGCCGTGCTCCACACAACGTTTCATATTAAAACCAAGAGCTTGTCACGCCCAATTATGATTTAACCCATGTTTAACCCCAATTGGTTAACGATCACTCATTTTCACTCAACGTTACATGATCACCTCGTGCTCCAGATTTATTTATAAATAGAATGATTAGAGAAACTGATTTTATCGTTTAAAACTTTCAAGACTTGAATTAAACGTTTGGTCATAGCTCTGGTACGTATTTATTCAGTCTTTTCTTGTTTATAACATAAATCTTATCTAATCTATCAAGCGAGAAATCATTCTAAAATTTTATATTATTATTTCACATCTCACTTTTAAAACCAGTGCCATAAACTATTCGGATATTCCCGGTGTCTCACTCTGTGGCACTCCTTTAGCATGGGTCACTAAGTGTCATTTCACTGATGATCTTAAGGACAATATGGACATAGAGAGGGAGCGGCGGTCGTTGGCTGTTCGATATTATATACAGTAACAGTGTTATTGTTGGGGCTGTCGTGGCGTTGTAGTGCATCTACAATGTTTGCGGAGGCACGCACAGACGATTTTTACGCGATAATAAGGAAAGGACCGGTTCCATAGTCGGCCGGCTACGCGCCACCACCAACGGTCTCCTGAGCGTGTTCTCAGATCGGTGGGATTCCCCTCTGCTGCGCCACTGGGTAAGAATCCATACTAGTTAATATTCGTAGCATTATCTCCTTATTACTAACACTAGTTATTAAGTTATTTTGTTGATACTAACACTATGAACTCAATGTCTGAAATAAAGAATTTGAATTTAACATCTCTTGCATGCTGACAATTTGTGTTGTATGTATTGTACTCAATTTAAGCAAATAAATGATTATCTTATCTTGTCTCAAAATAATTGCCTATTCGATATAACTCCAAGTAACATGCGACAAAGGTAGGCAGATGATGATGATGATTAGATATAACTTAAAATACCTAAGTCCTTGAAGAATCTGCCTCAGTCGCAAATAGCTTATAATAGTAGCATACCTAATAAAATCTGAAGAGAAGACTCCTGAAATCTAAGCTTAGCATTTTAACATGATTAGTTTCGAGCCATTAACAATAGTTGGTATTCATCCAGAAATAACTTTTAACTATTTCTATAATTAGCCGTAAGAAGCGACCACGGGATTATCAGCATCTAGGATGGTGGATCGTTAATAGTAAACACTACACACATTGGTTTACTAGCTTTATAAGAAAATGTTACTGATTACAACATGTACGTTCCTCGTGAGAATTCCTATCATCAGAAATGCGTGTCTGCAAAGTAGATAGATTTATCTTAGGTTAGTACAGATCGCGGCACGTTATAGTTGAACTAAAATGACGGTCGTCCACGCAGGTAAAACTATGATTATACTTTGATTGAGACCCGAAAATGTGTTTCAGATCGCGGCCCGTAAGTTGAACTATGACCTTAAATGCACAGAAATCACTTTCGGGTCTCAATCGAAGTATACCTGCGCGAACGACTGCGGTTTTGGTTCATCTTACGTTCCGCGATCCTAGCATGTTTTCAATCTTCAGTCGCCTCGGACCCGCCTGAATTTCTGAAGGACTTCTTGAAATTCGTATTTTTATTTTCTAATACAAAATGATGACGGAAAAGGGAGCGTCAAAAACACGTAATAAATATGCAGCGAGTTCAATCTCCGGACGCGAAAACAAAGAATAACAATTTGCCTTGAGAATATGTGAAGCTATAATATAGAGCCACCTATTTTAATATATAGGAACTATTTGGAGCAGAAACTGAGAGTCTTAAATTATGCCAGTGGGTCAAAATTTGAACTCAAGGAAATAAAACCCATGTTTTCTGAGCTTTTCCTCAGATTTTCAGCGTAATAAAGTCTTCGTAGTCGCCCTAACCGTCAATGGGAAAACCGGATTCCCCTCTAAACTAAATCATACATAATTTAAGGAAAATTCATGAAGAAACCTTTTACCTTTTACTTGATCAATGTAAGAATCTCAAATATGATCATCAAAGTGCCATAACAATTAGTGTGAAGTTTTTAGTGACGATTCACACAGAGATCATCAGGTAGGTACTAATGCTTTGGTACAACGGTACACCCCGATTCAAACTTAATGGCGGCTCGGAATATGAGGCGAGTCGCTGCGCAGAAACGAATTCATGGGTCAGCGGGGGTGAGGGGTGAGGTACTGCGCAGCGAGAAGCTAACTTCCGAGTCTCCGTTTGAATCGAACTGTACTAAGCTTTGGATGTTACATACTTACACATTTTACGTATTAGCAAAATGATAGCTGTAACCTAGACCCGACAACACAGTTCAGTAGAAGGCAGTGGCCCTTAATTAATTAACTACAACACAGTTATAAATGACATTACTCTATCGCTGATGTCCCATTACATCTTCACGTGACTATCGATCAGCCATGTTCAGACAATCACGAGTACTTCTGACGCGCAGTTATCATAACTTTATAATTAGTTGTATTTCCCATTAGATAACAATTAATTAGCTATTGTTTTACTTCTAAATACGGCTAGCGCCATTTTGGATATTAACAACAGAGGTCTCGAGTAGAGTTGGGCACGCCACAATTGCGGCGATAAGTCCCCTCTTTGAGGAGTGGCTAGAGAGGCGCCACGGCGTCCTCACCTTCCGCATGACGCAGGTCCTCACTGGACACGGTTGTTTCGGGAAGTTCCTGTTTCGCATAAGGCGGGAGGAAACGCCCGGGTGTCACCACTGTGTGGATCGCCCGGAGGACACGGTGGAGCGTACGGTGGAGGTCTGCCCGGCTTGGGTGGATCACCGCCGTGTCCTCGTGGAGGCGATCTGCGGCAGTGACCTCTCGCGTCCGGCCCTGGTTCAAGTCATGGTACGGAGCGAGAGGACATGGCAAGCCGTCACCACCTTCTGCGAAGCAGTAATGCTCGCGAAGGACTGAGGCGGAGCGCGTGAGGGAAAGACAAATGTTGCACCCTCACGCCCCTAGCCGCCGCCGTAGGAGACTCCCCGGGCGTTGGGTTTTGGTAACCGATTTCCGGCCACCGTAGGCGTGGGCTTGCGGACGGAGAGCAATGGGTAGCTCACCGTCCGATAAGGACCAGGCCCGGGTCGACGGCGCGTTGTGTTCCACGCGCGCCTCTAAGAGATGTCAGCAAAATTGACGGGGTCCGCTAGGGCCGATGCCTGCCGCCTGCCGGGGTTGCGGGAAGTACTAAGGGGAGACCGGCGTGGCTCCTGGGAACGAACAGACAAGGGAACACGGGTGGGCTTTATTCAGTAAGAGTCTGACACGCCCTTCCGCTCCGCCCAGTGCGGGAGAAGTCATTTGATGATTTCCCATACAAAAAAAAAGGTCTCGAGTAAAGGGCGTTTCAACAAATAAGTAGTTCCTATAATATTGGTTTCACGTTCCACTGTTGTAGGAAAAATACGAATACGCTACACCACTACGGCGCTATCTAATAGGTCCGTTTTTGAGCCAACATTATGGCAAAGGAACTATGTATTTATTGAAACAAGCGACGACCATAAGGAATCTATGACTGACATGACATCTGTCAATAGTACACACAGTCCCACATTATTTGTCTACGAGTATTTAGAGTAATGTGAAGTTATATTGATACATTCCTTTCACAGTTATTTTACAAACAACAACCTTATAGCAACGAGGATAAAGATCAGTATTCAAAATCAGAGGTAATATAACTTGAAAGGACTGTACTTGTTTATTCTTGTATAAAGATCATAAGTTACTGACCTTCCATAATCTAACTTAAAATGTCTTCTTTTCTCGAAACAACAGAAGTTCAAGACCCTTTACAGGAAAACTGAATTAATAACGTTTCTCTTATTTCTGTGGTGATGCATCCCATCTGTGTCCAGAGGATGTGAATGACATCAGACGTCGCCGATTATATTATTGATCATACATTCATGTATATGTTCCGTGTAAGTGAGGTCTTTATGTATTATACTGTCGGCAACAAAATATACGAGTGAATTATGCATATTCGTCAACACATACACCTGAAAAAAATTAAAAACTTTAGGTATCTTCTTAAAGTTCCCAAAAAGTGAGGTTTTAAAATTCGTTGGTTTTCCTCAAAGTATGAAAGCTACAAGGCTCTGTGAACTCTCTGTACTTAGGTAGGTACCCTTACACTAACTACGCAAGTTTTATTGCTTTTCTTATTAAATTGTTCTGAATCGGGAAAACATCTGATGCAACCAAGTGCGTCACGTTGAGGCGATAAAAAATCTTCGTTGTTCAAAATGAAGTTCATCCAGATCTTTCTTCATTTTACATTATAAGTTTCTAATGCAAAATGACGACCACATCTTATGAAATTGAAATTGGTCCGGTGCACCTCTACTTCAATACTATTATGTTACTTTTACAATTGGCTACAATTATTTAAAACTATGGGCAGTGCGTTCTTCCACTGCCCATAGTTTTAAATAATTGTAGCCCTAGAGTCTTTGTTCGGAAGGTATGCTGAAACGCAGTTGATATCAGCATATTTTTGTTTTTGCAAAAGAGACCGCTGTCAACGTGTCAACATTGATGAAACCAAACACGGTCCATAGCTCGGGATCAATAATGCATCTTCTGAATAATGCATAGGCATCGGTCAGAAGTGCGTTTACCCGTCTGCATTTTTGATTTGATCCCGAACGATGGTGCATTGAGCTTTGCCCTACAGTCCGAGATGAGCTAACCTACGTAGTCAAATAAAGGATCAGATACTGTGGAACAAAATGCATTTTCAACAAGTAACCTTTATCCCGATGATAGATGCGAATGAATGTTCTACTCTATAGCTTATCAGTAGGTACCTAAACTTGAGACATTAACTTAACAGCATTAAAATAAACACCCACGTCACAAGTACGTCACTAGAATTAAATTTATTCCAGATTAGTTGTCATGACCAGATGATTAACGCACATAAAACATTTTCACAATGTCGTTGCGGTTTTAATGACAAATGGAAAAACCATGCGATTTCGTGTACGATGCTGCAGTTATGTTATTTCTATCTAGATAAGGAAGCCAGGAATGAGGAAAATCTCAAACGAAATTCCTAGTAGATTATTAATAATCAATTAAAAATTGATCAGCAGGCCCGCCTACTGAAACTAATGAACTGACACACTTGGGTTTTGTCACGTACGCTCCGAGCAAATTTGTTTAAAAAAATATCCTATCACCTGTTAATGAGAGCAACAATAATAAAAATCACACTGGCCCTAATGTTCATCGGCAATAAATTAATAACCGCAAAGAAAATTAATTACACATTATCATTAGCTGTGCTGTGACGTAGGTATAGGGAACATAAATTGGTCCATTTTATGCAACACTGAAAACTCTTGTTTTAAATTTTCGGGTTTTCCGAGATGTCAACAAATAGCGCGCCGTGAAGAAAACACAACATTTTCCTTTTCTCTTGTGATGTAAATAAATGCAAACATTCACATCAAGCTAGGTGTTTAAATCGAACGTTGACTCGTGAATTTTATATAAATTCGTTAATCTGATTGTAGAATATTTCAAATAAATTACAATAAACTTGCATATAATGTGTTCTAAGTTGAGTAAAAAGTTGTGCTCTTTGATCTTTCAAAATACGTCACCCAACTCACCTTTTTAATATTTCTTAGAATTTTGGAGCTCATACATTACCTACCAGGTTTAAAAGTCGCATTTTGGAGCTCGTACATTACCTACCAGGTTTGAAAAACGCATTTTGGAGCTCGTACATTACCTACCAGGTTTATAAAACGCATTTTGGAGCTCGTACATTACCTACCAGGTTTAAAAGTCGCATTTTGGAGCTCATACATTACCTACCAGGTTTATAAAACGCATTTTGGAGCTCGTACATTACGTACCAGGTTTATAAAACGCATTTTGGAGCTAGTACATTACCTACCAGGTTTAAAAAATTTATTTTGGAGCTCGTACATTACCTACCAGGTTTATAAAACGTATTTTGGACCTCGTACATTACCTACCAGGTTTATAAAACGCATTTTGGAGCTCGTACATTACCTTAAGGTTTGAAAAACGCATTTTGGAGCTCGTACATTACCTACCAGGTTTAAAAAATGCATTTTGGAGCTCGTATATTACCTACCAGGTTTAAAAGACGCATTTTGGAGCGCGTACATTATCTACCGGTTTTAAAAGACGCATTTACCTTCTACCGTTTGCTTTACCCATACATCTGTTAATCTGTTTGCTATACAAGGCTTTATCACGGTGCGATGTGAAAACTACACTCGAGAGCAATGAATCCGGGTCACTTAAAGAATCCAAAAAATCTCGGAAACTAAAAATGCTAGGTTAATGCAATAAATTGTATTTAATAGACAATGTAATACTCCTTAAATGAAGGTATTAAAACTTCTTAGTTATTGTAAAGTTATATCATAAAAAAATCAAATTTGAAAAAGGTCCACTTTCGAAGATGGAACTACGAAATTACAGCATTTGGTTTTGCTTTTGTTTGTAATCTGTCATTTATGTGGGTACATAAACCATGTTGATAGTGCTCTATATTCATTATTCAAGCTGAAATTATGTCGCTTACGCCTGAAGAATGCACCAGAATACTTACAATGCTGGAAACCGGCCGGAGTCAGCGCGATACAGCCAGGACTGTCGGTGTGTCGCTGTCAACAGTACAAAGAGTTCTCCGACGTTACGAAGAAACTGGTTCTAACCTACGCAGACCAGGAACGGGAAGAACCAGGTGTACCACAGCACGAGAAGACCGATACTTGGTGAACACCATGCTTCGAAATCGCTTTCTCACAGGAACTGAACTCACAAATCAGTTTCGACGCCTCGGAGGAAGTAACCCAAGTGCATGGACAGTAAGACGTCGGCTTGCTGAATCTAACTTAAAACCCCTTAGACCTGCAAACGGCCCTAAACTGGAGCGTGGGCATCGTATTTCAAGACTAAGATATGCCCAGAGCCACGTAAATTGGAGTATTGAAGATTGGTCAAAAGTTATGTTCTCCGACGAATCAAAATTTATGCTCTACAAGCACGATGGAAGACACAGAGTGTATCGAAGACCAGGGGAAAGATTCAAGCAAGCATGCATCGAAGAAAAAGTAGCCTACGGTGGTGGGTCTGTACTTGTGTGGGCCGGAATTTCTTCTGAAAGTCGCACAGAGCTGGTGATCATAGAAAACGGCTCTTTAACTAGCGTAAGATATGTGGAAGAAATCCTCAATGATCACGTTGGTCCATTTATGGTCAATTTAGGTGAGGATGCTATATTTATGCATGACAATGCCCGACCTCATACAGGTAGGATTGTGAATGACTACCTTCAAGAGATGAACATTACTCGTATGGAGTGGCCAGCGCGCAGCCCGGATATCAACCCGATCGAGCATGCTTGGGACGAGCTAGGCAGATGCGTAAAACAACGAAACCCTCCCCCAATCACGCTTCGTGAGCTCAAAATTGCTCTCACAGAGGAATGGGAGAATATTCCCCAAAATCGTATAAGGAACTTGGTGTACAGCATGCCAAACCGCGTAAACGCAGTGATGGAAGCACGAGGAGGCAATACGAAGTATTAAAATTCAAGAAAATCGTAATAAAGTTCAAAAATTTCATGTTTCCTATTTTTGTTTTAAGGAGAGATCAGCAGTTTTTTTCTTTATGTAATTTTGTGTTAATAAAATGTATGGTGACTCATATTTTTTTTACTTTCATTTAAGGAGTATTACATTGTCTATTAAATACAATTTATTGCATTAACCTATCATTTTTAGTTTCCGAGATTTTTAACATTCTTTAAGTGACCCGGATTCATTGCTCTCGAGTGTATTATAAATGATAGGAACAGTGAGCACTCAAGAATAACTAGCTTTTTTCAATCGAATTGATAAGCTTGATGACATAATTGGCTCATTGTTGCATGATTCCATCAGTAATTAAGTTAGGGCACGCGCCCACGGTTACATGGCCTAAGGCCTACGTGACTGCGGACAGGGCACGTAGCTCATGCATCTACCTAGCCCTAATCGATTCACATTTAGAATCGATTTGATGACCGGATTCTTAATTATGATGACTAACTATAGAATTTGTTTATTTTTGTGTAACGTGATGACGATTTTACTTGAAATAAATATAGGTAGGGATAGAAAACCTCGTTAGGAAAGTCGTAAGTTTAGGTTAATATTATGTAATCTTTTAACAGTCTCGAAGAAAACACTTCTTTGTTGCAATTATTATAAGGCGTAAATCAGTTGAAAGCATACACAGCCGATTCATATTGGTAAATTTCAAACGATTCCATACTTTAGAAGATTTATTTACTAACCAATTTCCAAAAAGGAGGAGTTTCTATGTCCGTAGCGTATGTATTTTTTTTAAATATATGTCCACCGATTTCTCCGTCACTTGTGCACCGATTTTGAAATATTTACCTATATGTTCGAAAACGTATGTGCTCGAGGTGGTCCCATATAAATTTTATTAACTTTGCTTGGATAGTTTTTGAGTTAACTTTAATAATACGTATTTTTCCCATTTATTCTATGTGGATGATGTGATGATTTCCTGTCACTGTTATTTACATAGCAGGAAGTGGCATTCGTATTCGTGTGGGTCAGGTACCACAACTAAAAAGTGAAAAATAATAAATTATTACACCACCTTAAAAAAAAACACTTTCCGACTTCCGAAATTAAAGTTATTTTTCACTATGTAGTGTTTTTTTTGGAAGTACGTTATGTTTTTTTTGTAAAAGGATTTTTAGAACTTTCAATTGTTCACAATTTTCATGCCAATGTATCCTTCTGTCAACATTTCACATGCCTCTAGCTACGACATGCTATACTGTTCGTAGTACATGCATGTACCTATTACTTGTAGGTGTCCAATAGAATAAATACTTACTTGAGTAGGTAAAACGAGTCTTATGAAAATCTGGCCAATTTTGCAGACTTTCCGGCAGTGAAAAGTTACAAAGGATCGTGCTGAGGTTTCTGTACAATGCCTATGACATGGAGAGAAGGCCTATGGCTGATGGCATATCCATGACATGTCTTAAAGAGCGAAACGTGACTAAGTACATTTTTCTCAATAGATGTTTTGATGGGATTTGTATCCTTAAAACCAAAAGATGGCCATCGTTTACGATTTATGTACAACAAAAATAATAGTCAAATTTTTGACAACGTCATGCATAAACGGAACACCTTAAAAAAAATACATAGACGGTAAGTTACTATATTACACATTGTTATTTTATTAAAATAGGTACTATAATAGAAATAACACCTAAGCTCGTGTTTATAATGTCATGAGGTCGATAAAATACAATCATTGACGTCAGAGTCGATGGACTTAATATTCAACAACAAATTAATAATAAAAATATGGTTTTATTATTTTTAAACTAGCTGGAACTACGACTTTGTCCACGTGACAACGTTCGTTTTAACCGATTTCAAACACAGGAAGAGGTTCTGAATTCGACTAGTAGGTATTACTTATTAGTTACCTATATTATGCGTCTAATTTAATAATTTTATATAGGTATAATTTTATGGAATTAGTCTGGTAGGGGCTGATTAAATCTTATATTAGAAAGAGTACTTATAAAGAGTATTACAGTAGAAGATCGATTTTATTGGAACGATGTTGTTTAACGCAGCTTGCTGTAAGAATAAACTGGTAAAAATCGTCAGCACGTAACGAAAAAGCGTTATGCTCCATGCGACTTTCCGTGTGAATTTTGTCAAAATGAATACCCAAGATGGCGGCTGCGAAAATCAAATTATTCGTCATGGGCGTTATGGTTTTCGAGGGTGCTAAAGCCGGTAATGAAAATCCAAGATAGCGAATTGATTTTAATTTTTTTATCATAGGTGTCGATGACATAGTTTTCGAGGAGGTTAAAGTCGATAGTGAGATCTTCGTTTCTGACAGGGGTCCCCCGACCCCCCACGTTTTTGTTTTTGTTCTAGGACCAATAACAGTTACTAGTTCTATAAGTCTGGTATAAGTTAGTTGCCCAATGAGGAAAATTGGTAATTGGTAGAGTAGAAATAGAGTGGGTGAGTGGCCAAATGATAACAGCCGCACGGGTCGATTGGGTGACCATCTATTACATATCGAGATCCTTCCGGTTATTCGTAGACCTTTGACAGTCGACCCCAAAAGTCTGACAACCAGTCTTACCGAGGTGAATCATGCTACCCAGTCACAGGGTTGTGAAGGTCAGATAGCAGTTGCTCCATGTAAAATAATGGAATGCAAAATACATATTTAGTGACCTTAACATATTTATGGAACAGGCTAAGCAGATTGATTGGCAGAGCTCTATATCTATAGAGCGCCTACCTACGTAGTTAGTAGATGGGCAATAAAACCCGACACTTAGAAAGAAAGAAAGAAGAATGAATAAAGTTTATTTGGGCACAGTTCGTGAAACACAAAATACAATAACAAAATAAAAATTGAAAATAATGTTTGCCTGACGGCTGCGCCAAAAGGTTCGTTTCAGCATTAATGCCAGATAGATGGAGTCTGACGCTGGTTTTCTAATGAACCTCTAGGAACGCTTATTGGTAAGTTATACATTACAGATCCCAATTATTCGATAATCACTTAATCACGAATAACGAACTATGCAGAAATTCATGTTTTAAGACTCATGTCTAAATGCCAACTGTACCGCGTACGTAAGTAGTTATATTCATGAATCCTATCCCAGTTCAGCAGTACATCTTTAAGCAAAAAGTGAAATGGTTTTACTTTTAACCATTTCACTTTTTGCAGCATAATCCTTACCTACATGATTATTTTAGAAAAATAACACATTTGAATCAACATCATCATCATTTCAGTCGAAAGACGTCCACTGCTGGACATAGGCCTCCCCCAGGCACCGCCGTACACTTTATTACATGCAGTTATTTAAAAACAAAGGTCATTGTCGCTCCTGGTAAAAAAAAATTTGTAAATGCCTCACAACAATTCTTTAAAACTTTGTTTTGGATCTGTAAAACTTTCCGAACACATAAATAATTTCTAGAACTATCGAAGGTGAATGAATTTTAATGAAAAATCAGTGACTCGATCTCAGTCCTGACGTAGGTTTATAGGAAAAATTGATATAACTATCGTCAAAAGATTTGCATATGGAGGACAATCTACCAACGTCATAGGTACTTAACAGTTTAGTTCCAGATTCTAAGACAAAATTTGATTTGAATAGAAAATAAAACAACATTGTCATCTAAAATATCTTCATCATCAAGTAGGTACCTCCCGCATTTTTTCTTTTGGTATCTCCCTTAAGACATGACTTATGTGTGAAATGAGAAGATAAAGATACGTATGTATGTATATGTTCACGATTAATTACGATCAGATAACTGTAGTAGATACATATTTTCAGTATTAGTTTATTAAGTTAGTAATAAGTTAACAATACCACTCTTCAGTCAATCAGTCATGTATTTTACCTATGTGAATAAACACCTGAAATTATTAGGCTTAGCTCTAAGAATGGGTGCGCCTGTTCAAACACAACTTGCTTGATACATTTGAAACATGTTGCTTTTGCGATGGTAAAAGGCGCGCACAGTAGCTACCGAAATCACTCTACGGGGGAATTGCGTAACACACATAAAATGCCAATTGATCGCAATGGGTCTCATTTATTTAATTATTTATGTACACACAGTAAAATACATACAGATACGACGTAATCATAATTATGAATACAAAGGTACTGCTTATTTCTTAAGAAATTTCTTTCAGCAGACCTGCGAAAGGAGAAATGAGAAAGAAATGTAGAACTATTGTCTACATTTCTTTGAACAAGTAGAGTAAAATAAATTATGCGAAGTCTTGAAACTAAAATATTAAAATAAACATTGCGTATAACGTAATTATCCCAATCTATTTGTGGTCGACGCAACATGTCCCTTTTTTCCATACTTCTCTATTAGTCGTCATCTCGGTAGTCACCCCCTTTCTAGCCATATCACATTAGCCTTCCAGCCAATTAATTGACATTTTATATACTTAAATAAATACATAAAGCTTAAATATTTACACACAACTACACACATACTATAGGTATACAAGGTGGTGACGACAATACAACAAAAAATTTAACGGCGTGTCCCTAATGACGTTCCCATTCTGTATACAAAAATTCAATTGAAAATATTCAATAGTTTAGTCGGCTCGGGTTATTTCGTTTATCCACCCCAAAAATCCACCCTAAGGTGGGTATTCCGAAACGTATGCCCAAGAATCCACCCTAGGCCTAGTTGGATAAACGGAATTTATAGGCTTAGGGTGGATAGGGCATACTCGTACACTACATTTCATGTGTTTGAAAATCCCATTTTTTTATTTCGAAGCTAGGATTTATTTGACAGTTTCAAAATACTCTTATGTATTAGTAGTGCCAGTATTTTCATTTATTGTTGTATTGTAGTCTCCACATTGTATATTATAAATCTCACAGCTGAGAGGAAAAGTAAGATAAGGTTAATTTTGACAGTTCACCCACATTCATTGCGTTATTTACGTTGTTGAGCAGACGAACTTTTAAAACCTATGAAGCAATGGATTAGCAATTTCCTTCAAAACTTTCGGATTGTGATTGAATGTGTGTTACGCAATTATTGTGCGGGTGGGCGAATGGAAAATAAACTAGCAATGATTTAATTTACTTATCACTTATTTTTAACAGATAAGGATAGAAACACACGGCTACACAATATCAAGCTATACATTTCCCGTATAAGCTGGCCTCGTATTGTACGGAAATCTTATACAATGCAAGATCAGCATAAACTGGAAATGTATAGCTTGATGTGTAGCCGTGTGTTCCTATCTGTTATGATTTATGAATAAGTATAATCTGATAAATAAATAAATAATCAGGTACTGAACAGGAAAAGCTGCAGAAAATTACTTTAAAACATTCTCATCAATTTCAACTAAGAAGTAGGTACTTTTTAAACACTATATGAAAAAAATCACGACTAAATAAGTACGATAACTATGAACTAATCGACGAATTTACTAAAAAACCTACAATTATTATAATAATACAAAAAACTACTAAAAACCTACTATTATTATAATACATAATACGAAACTTACTAAAAACGAAATTGCTTGGATTTTCAACTGTTTTATACGGATAGATAATCAGCAAAGGTGTTGGTTGGATCAATGGACCCAAAGACAAGCAATCAGCGAACAAGGTGACGTAGTGAATCATCCAGGGTGGAATACCACTTCTGACCCTCCAGGGCACTTTCGTTTATTTAAGTGGCTCTTCAAACAAGGTACGTAGGTACCTATACTTAGGTAATTATCGATAATTTCAATATGATTTTAGTGACTTTTAAATCTGTTATTACGCCTTCAAAGAATGCAAGTAAGATAGGCAAAAAATATATGTTTAACTAGAACGCATACACATCAATTCTATATATAAATATTATTACCCAAAGCATAAAAAACGATATTACTTTCAAATTACTTAAGATAATTAATTTCATGTTTTTTTTTTTATAAACAGACTATTTTATTATCTTTAATTTAATCTATGTTTTTTTTTTACAATATTTTCGTTTCTAAAAATAAATATTCTCTAAGAAACCGAACGGCAGCGCGGCGGCGTGTGCGCGACACGCATTCGTATAGCCAAGGTCACCAGCATTTACCCGACCCTTAAGACAATAAACTTACTTTACACAGTAGTCCAAATTATTTTTAAGTAATTAGGTAACATATCTATTACAATAATTATTAAACCTGATAGATAAATAAGCAAGTATAGAAAGTAGGAATATTATGTTAAAAGGTTTTAACTTAACAATAAGCCCTATACAATTGCTATCAAGAACAAGAAATCTATTAAAAAAAATATTGTACGCATAAGTTCACGTGATTACACGTGACGAATTATCTGCAAAAAAATATTGCAGACATTTTAATTACAATACAGAAAGAAAAATAGTAAAAAAATCATAATTTTGTAGACAAGGACTTGCTACAGCCAAGCCATGGAAGCACGATTGCGCATAGCGGCATGCCAGTCATGAATGCGGCGCGCGCGCACTCGCGCAGCGTCGCTCCACGCCCGGTAGGTATTTAGTAGTCGTACAATGCGATCACGTGACTCCATTGACGTCAATACTGACCTCTGCCAACGGCGGCATCGCGCCTGCCTCCTGCCTGCTTATCTCATTCGAAATACCCTACATACATGTAAAACGAACAATTACATATATATTTTATTCCTCACATTATTTAATATAAGGTTATTTAAAACTAGGTGGCATGGATTTATATTTATTTTTAATACTGTTTTACTGCAATATTGCGCCTTTATTTACAAATAATAAATAAACGTAGTTTTTTAATTAAGTTTTCGTAGCAAAACACAAATAGTCTGCAAAAATATGGACATAATAGGTATTATCTTATTTACAACTTGGAAAAGAAAGATCGTCAATGATAATAGTAGTACTTTTTAGCTGTGTCTACTTATAATTAATTTAGACAAAGCGCTCCACGCTTTTTGATTTAATAATTGGATATAAAAGAAGTGACAAGCTACATTGGTACATATATCGTAACAAGTACAATTCAAATTAATTATTTTATAATTTTTAGTTCGTATAAAAAGCGTGTTTTTTAGTTTTTTTTTTAAACTACTATTTTATTTTGTTCTTTTTAGTCTAATTCTTCATTTAATTTAAAATAAAAACATCGAAGTTTTGACTGGCCCTGTTTACTATAAGTAGCCACTAAAGAAATCAACTATCCACCTCCTGGCTCCATCATCAGATCCTCGACACCAAGTGCAATATATTGGACTCATCAAACCAAATTATATGACTTAAAACTCTAAGAGTTTACTAATAGCCACTTAAAAGTTCCACTATTCGCCTCTTGGCTCCATCATCGGGCCCTCGACAAGGGCACTATATTGGACTCTTCAAACCGAATCATACGAGCCCATATTCCAGGGGTTTACTAATACCACCAAAGAGGTCCACTATACACCTCCTGGCTCCATCATCAGGCTCTCGAGACCAAGTGCAATATATTGGACTCGACAAACCAAATCATATGAGCCTAAACTCGAGGGGTTTACTAGAAGCCGCTGAAGAGTTCCACTATCCACCTTCTGGCTTCATCATCAGATCAGCTCCAACATACAAAATTATTGTATTGTCATTGATCCTCGATAAATCTACAAAGTTTGAATAAAATCTGACCGTTTAAAGTGGGTCAAAATCACGCCTAAAGGAGTCGGTTACAAACATACATACAGGTGAAGCTAATAAAAGCGTGTAAAAAAAGTGCTGAAAAAGGCACTGTACATAAAAAACTTCTTTTCCTTGTTCATAATCTACAATATTCTACATGGAAACACAAACAATAAATCGTTCGGAAATGTTTATATGTAAGTAGTTGTGTAGACATTATATCACATAATTATCATAAACTGTGTAACTTGGATAAGTACATATTATTGCGTTCCTTAGCTACTTTTTAATTTATAAAGTCAAAATGAGGTGAAAAGGCATGTTGCCCAATCTTATAAAAAATGCTGAAAAAATGTTAAGTCCAGGTAATTGTATGTTAAACAACTTCTTTACTTTTAAGCTACAAAAAAAAAGGAAGTCGGCGGTTTTTTTTGTAATTTTAAATATAATTCACTTTTTAGTTGTGGTGCCTACCCTACACAAATTCGATTACCACTACCTGGTAAGTAAATAACAGTGACAGGAAGTTATTGACAACATGCACATAGACTAACTGCGAAAAAACGTATTATTGAAGTTAACTCCTAAGCCTACTAAGCCAACCACCAAAATTTACAATGATACAAAAATACTTTAAATTAGCCAATTATACATACTTAAAACTAGCCAATTATACATACTTAAAACATGCACTCTAATACATAAAATCATAACACAAGGTAGACATTCACAGTTAAACTTACACAAACTGCGCAAGACGACGAGACAAACTAGAATTAAGACAACCCAGAACTAACTATGGAAGAAAAAATATACTGTACGATCAGCAAAACTGTATAATAAACTACCTGATGATGTAAATAATATAACCATTTATACATTTAAAAAAGCCCTAGAAGAACACGTTAGAAACCAACATTAATACCCAACACAGATTGTCACCTTTAATTCAATTTTGTCAATTTTCTTATTGTGAACACAGAGAATTGTATTTACTTGTATCTGTACTTTTCTCAATATGTTAAGTGAACTGTAACGTTCTTTTTTATTGAGAAATAAATATCTTTAAAACGAACTCAAAAACTACCCTAGCAAAGATAATAAAATTTATAGTGAACCACCGCACAAGCTTCTTCCACCAAGAAAAAAAAAAAGACGTGTGGCACTCGGGGACTGCCGCGGCGAAGCTATTGCATAGCATTTTTTATCAACTTACGCAATTGTAAAATATTAACCCGAATACAAGAAATAGCAATGATGACATTGACAAGAACTGTTATTCACATTTATAGTTTTAAAACTTGACACAACGTAATGGGAACATCAAACTAATAAAAAGGTTTTAATTTAACTATTAATAGTCAAGGATCATTCGTCTAAGTAAATTTGAACTTTATTGTCAAACAGTTAAACATAATTTTCAATACAACACTCTCGTATCATTCGTTTAAGTAAATTTGAACTTTGTTGTCAAGCAGTTAAACATAATTTTCAATACAACACTCTCGTATCATTCGTTTAAGTAAATTTGAACTTTGTTGTCAAGCAGTTAAACATAATTTTCAATACAAAACACTCTTTCTTAGGTACTCGTATTTTCGTTACGGAATTTCTGGATTAGGTCTCCACGCTCAAGGCCCGCGATAGAAGCTATGCAATAGCTTAAAAACCAAAAAATCGGTCCACAATTGACGAAAATATCGATGGAAAATTGAAAATACATAAAAAAGACATACAGACTACCATGGAACTTTCTTTTTGACAGTCGCTAGTCGGTTAAACATTGACAGGTAGCTGGAGAAAGTATAATCAAGGATACTATTCATTAAAAAAAAATTAAGATTAAATGCGGACGGAGCCGCGCACGCAGCTTATAAAATACATAATGTTCCACAGATTTGTAGGTACCTATGTAGATTTACAATCGCCAAAATATTACCTCAGACTGTTTCGGCCTTCAACAAACACCGTTAATAAAAGTCACGTTTCTCTAAGTTTACTTGTGTCATACTTGTTTTTCCTAAATTTTTGACGTTCCGCTGTTTAAAGCAGCTACATTATTATACCGCAAGGTATTGTTTCTCATTTCTATAAAAGTAAAGACTTTTACTAGAGATAATTACACCCAATAAGACGATTTTAAAACTAACATAATGACAAAGTTTTTGCTTCCTCAAATAATTAAGTAGGTAAGTACTTATGTCTGGCAGTTGGGGAACTTGTAAATACTACTCTTCAAGCTCACTTACCTGCTATCATTACTTCTTACTTCTAATTAATAGCTTATTAAGCATAATCAGCCTATAATGTTCCCCACTGCTGGGACACAGGCCTCCTCTCGAAGAGACGGAGTAAACCGTTATTCACCACGCGGGCCCATAGTGCGGATTGGTAGATGTCACATGTCTTCAAATTTTTGGTTCTAGGACATGCCGCCGGTTTCCTCACGATGATTCCCTTCACCGTTTTGAGAGCATTGGCGATGAAATAATTTACACAAAGTAAAGTGCCTGTCTAGGTTCGAATCTACAACTCAAAAGTCCGTTACCACTGGGCCACCACGGCGTCTTCTATTGATGTAAGATCATTTTCGATTTAGACGATTCCAAGAAGTGTAGAAAGTATACGAATCTATTTCGATCATCCAAAATTTAGAAGCTGAAAATCTCATGAAAACATGTGAAAATAAAATGAATACCTATTTGAACCCTGAGATCTCATCAGACAACATCTATGGCATAATTAGGTAGGTGTTCTTTAGTTCTTCGAATGAAATGGATATTGTAAACAAAACTCTACAATAGAAAGAAGTATAATAGGGCTGTTCAAAACTAAAAGAAATTCGAAATAAGGCACTTTTCATTGCCAACCGTTACAACATACCTTTAAAATGATGTATGATATGAGTGCTATAACGTGTCCAAGAAAGTATGGGAAACACGAATATAAGAAAAGAATGGGAAGGATATGATTTAGGAGAAAATAACGGAGTGGTCAAGGTTTCTTAATCAGCAGTGGACTGTATTGGGCTGTTGATGATAAATAATGATAATATTAATAAGATTGCAATATTATTTTAAAAAATGCCTCGTTCTGACATTTAATTCATGAGTTTTCAGACGAATTTGTTTTTAAGTTAAGCAACACAGGACAAAAAACGACTATTTATATTTGAGTGATTAGAGGTGTCAATATATCCCTAAAATACTTAATTATTTTTAATACATATTAATTAATTCCCACGAAATGTATATAAAGTAGGAATTCAGGACAATCGAAAAATAAAGTAGGTAAGTATCTCAAATATGATAATGAATTTCTAACACGTTTTTTCAGCGAGTGAGAGCAATGCAAAGTGGCTACTAACTTTCCGAAAAAAGCAGCCGAATCCCCGTGCCATACGTCCATTTACTATTAATATTATGCCACACGTAGTTTTCGTTTTTATTCTAAACAAAATTTTGTTGAAATTTACAATGAGAATGAGACGTAGGTGCCTACCTACTTCATTATATTTGCGCAGTAGGTCTAGTACCTATACATAATTACATATACCTGTGCATGCAGCTGCGCCAGATTAAAAAAATATTTTTACTTATGGAAAATCTACTATGAAGAAGATTTCTCGAATACTGTCATTATTACTTTTTTGGTACCAAAGACACTTTTATTCCTCTACTAGCTTCTGCCCGCGACTTCGTATGCGTGAAATGCCACCTACTCGCACACCCACCACGTCGCATCGCATCGCCCGCCCGCGCTATAACTTCGTTTTCGCTTAGCGTTCTTTCTGACCTTCTTTCTTTTTGCTCAGCTCCTAAGGGACGTTTAATAGCGTGTTGTCTCTGAATTGGGCTATATATGCAAAATCAATTTTTAAAATCGGACTGGTAGGTACTTCCGGAGATTACCTACCCCTACTTACAAACTTACAAACAAACAAATTTTACCTCTTTATAATATTATTATAGTACCAGTACTAGTAGTGTACCAGAAAAGTGTGGTAATATTTAAGGGGTGGTACCGACACAGACCATCGAACTGAACAACTTTCTCCATGGGACCCTTTCAGATATATGCTGTAGGTGTTTCACACGGCTTTACTCGCAGCCTACTTAGGGGGAGTTTCTTCTTTATTACCCAGATAAAAACTATCTTATTTTTTTATGCAGGACTACTTGAGTGCCAAATTCCAGCCAAATCTGTTCAGTCGTTAAAGCGTGATCGAGTAACAAATATCTGACACTACCAAACTCACAAACTTTCACATTTCTACCTACGTTGTATGCGTTTTTAAAACTTACTTAGTTGTGTATCCCTAAGACTATCAACGAAGAAACAAAAATCTAGACTACTTATAAGTACCTAAGTGGGTACCTATAGAACTTATGTCTATAAAACAATCGAGACAGAGAGTTCGAGAAAAATTCCATTATAAATCGACAATTTCTTCATTGTAATGCTGCACTTACAATATGTAATGTGCTCGTGATGTATAATTTTTTGAGTCCTCGTAAAATTTCACATAAACAACTATAAAAACGTGCCACTTTTTATGAAACTCCCACAAACTGTAAATATATTTGGTGGGCATTGTCAAATGACATTAAAATATCATGAATCTCAATTTACGATTAACATCAAACTTGCTTCTTGCTTCGCGAAAAGAAATTTCGTGTGCTTACACGTGATGCGTGAAAAGCGTGAAATAAAAAAATTATTACACGAAATAAAACTAAAACATTACATCTGCATGCCGTCTCCGATGATAATGGGTATTCGGACGGACTTACAGGACAATACATGTAAATTCAATCAGCGACAGACTTGCTGTATCGCGTGCGACCCGACTCGTGAGTGCATCACCCTTAGTACTGAATGTAGTCCGGGCACATCGGCTCCTAGTCAGTATCAACAAACGCTAAAGGAGGCAGAGACCCAATGACCGGGCAGCTTACCTTCGTTGCTAACCTATGATGTGACTCTGAGTGAACAGGATTGGCAAAACAAATTAGATAAACGAATGATAATGAAGTATATACTTAGTAATTTATTAAAAGTTTTATTTTATTGAAATAATGCAAGGATTCTATCTTTCTTAGTTTTTATTGTCATAAAATACATGAGAATACTTAAGTATATAGCGCTTGCGGTTGTTAAAATATTAGGAGATCAGCAGCAAAGTGATAGCGAAGCTGCTGAAGATTGGTGCGACAGACCCTGTGGACACTGGATCGCCAGTTCACCACTCGTGAAGGCTATTTTCATGGGGGTGCCCTTGAATCGCGCCAGCCCTCCTCGAGGGTAGGTGTCAGACTTCCACCAACTAAACAATCATAGTGACGTTAATTCCAATTATAATAAATAGCAATACATTATTGTGAAAACAAATTATTTAGTAATCAGTTTGAGCGTTGTCAATCACTTTCACCGAATATTTTACGTGTAATAAATAATTCAATTAGGTGACCTAAAAAAACAAAGCATATCTGCGAGGGGCATTATACAAAAAAGACAGCGATGGAATGTACCAGGCAAGTACTAGCACAAAAAAAAATCTCAGCTTTCGTTAACATTTTACACAGGTTCTTCGAGAGAGAGTATTTCTCCAGCCTAGTTATTTAATTTCATTATAATCTGTAAGACAAGAAAATTACTGAAAGCATATGTAATCATTTATAATTACAGATGATACTTTTAACCGCATATTAAAGGCGTACTTTAAATTAAAAGAGCCTGCATGAATTTACTGAAATGTACAGTACGTTTAGCACACAGCCCATACCTGGTCTACAACATATCCCGGAATTAACGCACACCACCAAAAAACACCCCAACTAGAATAAAATTATGTTATTTACACATAAAACAAATTCCCCCTAAAATCATTTTCATGTAAAATGTTGCCAAGACGAGACCATATGGCTCGCACTGTCAAAAAGTTATCAGATCTCTGTAGAGCCAAGCTTCTAACTCTACACGCCCTAACTCTACAATCCCTAACTTCACAAACTCTACACCTTAATCAAAATATTATGTGGCTTGGCCGTTTCCGGCCCCATCGCCGTCGATTTATTGGTGGCGGTAGAGTTAGAAGCTTGGCTCTACATCCTTACATATTATAAAACAAAGTCGCCCGCCGCGTCTATCTGTCTGTCTGTCTGAACTCGATAAACTCAAAAACTACCGAACGGATTTTCAAACGGTTCTCACCATTGAACGGGGTGATTCATGCGGAAGGTTTTAGTGTATAATTCATTAAGGTTTTGTGTAAATTGGTTGAAATATGACGATTATTGTTGAAGATGTCGGAAAAAATCATGCCGACTGAGAGCTTTACTGGCGTGCGCCGCGTAAACCGTGAGAGATAAATCAAATGTATGTTCTAGAGTATTGTACGAGTATATCTTAAAAAGTTAAACAAAAAAGTCCACGATGGCATATGTCTATCTTCTAAGGGTGACCCACAGTAACCATTTTTATCTTTAAAACTTGTATAAAATTTTCATTGTTATTTCCGAAGCTATTTTGACCGGTATCATATTAATCCTTATCCAAACAAATATGCCTTTACATCACATAATTTAAATGAATAGTTTAAGAGATATCACAGTTTCAAAATTACGCGTAACAAAATAATTATGGTTGACGGCAACGCGGGCGCTGTAGCCTACCACTGCGTCCGCTGAAAGTTAGTCAATGATCTTTTCCTCGGCTATTAGGTATGTATTCCCGTGGGATATTTTGGATATTTTGCGACATCCATGCGGGCGAACCCGCGTGTAAAAGCTAGTGAGAAATAATTAACTAAATGAATGAATAATTAAATATTGGATCTTGTACCTAACAGAAATGTAATGAACAGTGAAAGTAAATTTTCCACCTTACGCTCATGATGATGGTATACGAGTAGTGGTGTACGATAGTAGAGTAGAGTAGAGTAGAGTAGATAGTAGCGAAACTGGCCGTTTCGCTACCATCACATGGGCGCCACATATTTTGACTATGGTGTAGAGTTTGTGAAGATAGGGGGCACAGTCGCACAAATATGTATAAGGTACTTCGTCCATTCTGATTTGTTTTGACTATACAGCGGAAGTGTGACTATAATTTACGTAGTTTTCATTATTTTTAGGATTCAAAGTTACAGAGTTTGATTCAGTAAACGATTCTGAACAAACTACTTTCACAATGTACATTAATTCAATTAGACATTGTACATTTTGAGCCTGCTGGCTGCAAGATGGTAGGGAGGCTGTTAGCCCCCTACCATCTTGCTGATGGCATGAACTATGTACTATAGTACCTACATAGGATTAAAGGTGACTAACTAATTTATAACGAATAATGACTAGAACTTTATTGCCCTCGTTTGGGCAGTCCAAAATTTTTCTGATTTTTTTATTATTTTAAAACCAATCTGCCTAGCCTTTTCCCAACTATGTTGGGGTCGGCTTCCAGTCTAACCGGATGCAGCTGAATACCAGTATTTTACACGGAGCAGCTGCCTATCTGACCTCCACAACACAGATATTGAATTACTGAGTTTAAAATGCTACCTATAAATAAAATAGATAGGTACCTATTATCTGTACCGTTTCAGACCGAGTTTGCGATTCCTTAAAACATAAAAGAAACTAAAGAAAGACAGTGCTTTTGATTTCAAGCACCTTATAAAACAAGTGAAAAATATTTTTAAATGCAATAAACATCATTATTACAATTCAAAATGTCGACAGTCGATTTCAATGTTTTCACTTTTGTGACTTGAAAGAGTCATTGATTGAATACGCTTACCAATTCAAATAGTGCCTCTTGCTAACTCTATCATAATGTATGCTTCAATTATTCCGTCACGTGCATTGAAACAAATAGAAGAAAGGAAACTGTACTGTCCAGAGTTCCCTGGACTGGGGAAACGTGCGGCGGGAATGTACGGTTGTGCGCGCGCCGGTCACTCACCGCGGCGCACACGCATGATACCAGCCTTCCCAGAATGTATCGACAAGTGACCAACAAATATCATCAATATTAATACTTTCAAACGTTTCAAGGACTTTTTACAAGGAGTCTAAGGACGCCTAGATGTTCTTTTATCGATATAAAAACAATTTACGTAGGTATACAAATGAAAACGGATTTAAAAAAACGGTTGGCACTTTAAGTTATTTATTTTCATTCCTCATGCTCGGAAAGTAGTGTTTGTTTGATCCGAGTAGCGGGTGGAAAACGCTGCTTCCCTCTCTAGGGCGGGAAATACTCATAGTAATTGCTTCCCACCCTAGGGCGGGAATGAATTTTAAAAATAGAACTTTTGGTTAGGGTACGAAACTACGGCTACGAAACTTTTTACATGAAAAATATCGAATATAATAAAACTAAAAAGGCTGTGGTGTTGTGAGTGTATGAACAGCCAGTGCGAATTTAAAAAAAAAACCTATTAAACGAGACGGCTCGCGGCGGCAGTGTTTCCACTTTGAGGGATTTCTCCCTTTTTTAGGGAAAAATTACCAATAATAGGCATAGGAATTTTAGGGAACAAATGAACTTGAGTTGGTAGCCCTATTGTTTATAGTAAGCTGCACCCAATGTACTACTTTACTCTATGGTAGCACCGATTGGGGATTCCCTGAAACTCGTAATGAATATAATTCATCTAATTTTAGTTTACCATATTATTCTTAATTTTACTATTTCCGTGGTTAAAGATGACATCGGAAATTAGTCGCATTATACCTAGAGTTGGTTTGTTTCGTCTCTCTCGATTAATAATGAATGTTTTGTAGGTATTTAATGCTATAAAAATGAAAAATTCCCTTAACCAAGTATTTTTTATATTTTTAGAGAATTTTAGGGATAATTCATTATGAAACTGGGGATAAACCAAAAACGAAAGTGGAAACACTGCGCAGCGGTGACGCGGCGCGTTCCAAATTTAAAAAAAATCATCATTGTTCTAACTTCTCAGTTAATTTGAAATAGGTTGTTGATAAATAGGTGGTTACATGTTATTTAATATCAATAAGTATTTTAGTTTACTATTTTATACTTTCCTTATATTCGAAATGAAAAGTAGAGTGTTTAACACGGGTGAAAGATATCAATTCCTACTCGGACTATAGCCGCCCTCGCTGCGCTCGGGCGTCTAAATACCTCGTATGGGAATTGATTCCTTTCGACCCTTGTATAACAATCTACTACACACATCAAAAGTGTCTAGGGATCAAGCATTTTTATGCGGATTTCTTGAGATTGAGATGTGGCTTTGTAATAAATTTATGATTTTATAAATTTATATGGATCCTTTTTGGTGCATTTCATAATTTGAATCAGGAACTGTGAATCAAATTCGAGTAAAAGATGAAAATCAGCTGTCAATATTTTCCCTATAAAAACATACAACGCATTGAAGACATTATTAGTGCTACTGTTTCCCTACTACTGATTAAAACCAACGTTATTATGGAGCAGCGACGTCATTTAAGCAGGGAAGAAATGCTCAGAGCCGTGGGAATGATAGAAGCTGGTTCCCGGCAACGTACTGTGGCTTTAGCTCTGAATACAAGTCAGAGTGTTATCAGTCGACTTTGGACACGTTACCGAAGCACTGGTACCGTGGCTGAGCGCCATGGAGGACGGTATCGCTGCACCACACGGAGACAAGACCGATACATTCAAATCTTAGCTCGAAGAGCTCCAACAATAACCGCCATGATGTTAGCCGTGAGGCTTCATCACTCTTCAGGGAACTTAATTAGCGACCAAACAGTCAGAAACCGCTTGCATGAAGTGAACCTTCATTCCCGAAGACCGCTACGGGTACCACCTATAGCAATGCACAATCGTAGGATTCGATATCAATGGGCTCTTGAACACAGAAATTGGGCAGAAGAACAATGGCGTTTCGTGTGCTTTTCTGATGAGTCTCGTTTTGGTATGAGACCGGATACAAGACGTATACGACACTGGAGAACCCCTGGACGCCAACAGCGATTAAAATCCTGCCAGGAAGTCCATCCTTATAGTGGTGGAACCATCATGGTATGGGCGGGTATTTGGATCGGCGGAAGAACTGAGTTGATTTGGATTAGAGGCAACCTCAACGCTCAAATTTATGCTGAGACGATTGTATCAGACGTCATCGTTCCTCTACAAGTGCAAATCGGTCCCTTATTTCAGTTAATGCATGATAATGCACGACCGCACACCGCAAGAGTTGTAAGACAGACTCTCGCCGCAGCTAACATCAATGTCCTGCCCTGGCCTGCTCAGTCGCCAGACTTGAACCCGATTGAGCATGCATGGGATATGCTACAGAGAAGAGCTCTGCCGAATATGGAGGGTATCCAGTCGCAAGAAGACCTTTTTTTGTTGTTGCAACGAACATGGGCGGCCATTCCACAGCGTGATTTGGATGAACTCATTTTGAGTATGCCAAACCGATGTTCTTGTGTTGTTAGTGTTCGCGGTAGAAACACGGATTATTAATTGTTTAAGTTACCCAATAAAATTTTAAAGAAAACTGTTATTTCAGTCTTTTTTTCGAACTTTAATGTTAGTGGTTCAAATGTCAAAAATCCCTTTATTAGGAAAATGGCAAATTTCTTTATTAATGCAAAGGTGACTTGGTTTATCGTTACTGTGACAAACGAAAACACTTTATTTGATGAATCCTTAAAGAAAATTTTAATTAATATCAATCAGGAGAAAAGTTATTGCAAAAATATATGTTGATCCCTAGACACTTTTGATGTGTGTATTTCCTCATTAGTTATCAGTGACTTCGTAATGTAATTCCAGGCATGTTTTTCAGGCATAAATACCTACTGCTGATAAAAATTGACGCAAATGAATTAATTACCTCTTACAACAACAATGACGAGATGAAAACTTCCGTTTTTTTTTTTATTGTTTTTCCGCAGTTGTGCGTACATTTTCATTAGATAGTCCGTCGCCGTCGGCGTAAATAGTTTTTAATAGTTTTTATAAGCACAAATATTTTCAGTTTTGTTAATAAAATACTCACGACATTGTTACGGTGAAGTGTAACTTAATGTCACACTATGACACTTAAGCCACTATGATGCAACTTGAGTCCATTAGAGTTTGTACTATGAAATAAATAGAATACGACCATTAAAAGAACTCATATTAGCAGTTTTCCTAATTAAATACACGTTACAGATTAGGGCGAATAACTCGAGTCGGATGTACTTTAGAGCTGAGCTGCCATAGTAATTATTGTTTGTATGGAAGTACTCTACACATCTAACAAGGTGGCGTTAGTGTGCGATCAAAAAAAAAGGCACCAGTGGCCCATACATTTCAGGTAAAGCCCTTTTAACAATGCAAATACCTGTCTTATAAAACATTAGATTTGGTTTCCAACAATAAAAACGTTCGATTAAATTAACTCGCAAGTTCTGTATGACTAATCGAGTGTTTCATTTACTTGCGTAAAGGCAAACATATCCCACTATTACGCATCTAAATAATCATCTCAATAGGCAAATATTATTCCAATTGGGAAAACCCCAGCCTCGGCCGTATCTATTTACCAAATATCTTGTATTTGTACTAATTAAACATACCAAAGTAACGTACATAGGCAAATTTTAAGATATGAATAAAACATAATGCACATAACGTTTACGTAGAGAACTACAAATATACATAATAGATGAATTTTTGAATAAATATAAATAAATCTTGCACCTATGCAAAGACGTAGGTATAATTATCGGGTACATTCACATTAGATTTTCCTCTAGGTACACTAAAAGATGCAGACAAGGTTAAACAAAGCTAGTATTAGAAAATAAATATAAATAAGTATCGTGCCTGCCTCCTAAGGTGAATGAGTGATTGTTTAGAGAACCTAGTTGTGCCATACATTATATTCTCTCTCATTCTTATATCGACTAATAATTTTGTGGGATATGAATTTCGCAATTTGTAGCTGCATGGCGATGCAGCATGCGCAAATGACCATGCCACCGTGCAGCGTCTGTTGGTGACTCTCTCGAAAATATGCTATAATAGCGCGTTGGTATGAAGCGATCACGAAAAGCTGCTATACTTCACTAGTCAATCAACGCATTAGCAGCCTTATTGTGAAATAACTCTGACAAGATGGTCAGACTCGAGTTGGCTGTTAGAGGCAGCATGTACCGAGCGGTTCACACTTCAGGAGACCGCATAACTTGGAAGTGCGTTATACAATGTGGAGACTACCATACAACAAAAAAATTAAATACTGGCACTACTAATGCTTAAGAGTATTTTGGAACTGTCAAAAAAATTATAGCTTCGAAAAAAAAACATAAGTTTTTCAGTTTCTCAACATGAGAATTCACCCAATGCCTAGTTGGATAAATTCCGTTTATCCAACTAGGCATTGGGTGAATTCTCGGGCATACATTTCAGAATATCCATCTTAGGGTGGATTTGTGGGGTGGATAAACGGAATAGCCCGAACCGACTATGGATTTTGCCGAGCTATAATGACAAAACTATTGGATATATTCATTTGATTTTTTTTTATACAGTATGGGAACGTCATTAGGGACACGTCGTTTAATTTTTTGTTGTATTGTCGTCTCCACCTTGTATATGTGGTCGCGATTCGAGAAAATGACGAAGCAGAAAAAGTTAGCAGCCTTATTAACGTAATGTTCAATGTAGAATTTTAGAACATTGTATTTATTTATTTGTATTTATTGTAAGTAATAGAGTTACAAAACATTGAATATAGAAAACTTGACAGTACCTTATGATTGGCTGTGTGGTTTTCTTTCCGGCGTTGCTCCTTCCGAGTGAAATTGATGCCATTCTGGAACTGAAAAATAAATAAATTGTAATTACAAAGTTAAAAGTAAATGAAATAAAGCCTTATTCATCTTTCATCGATCGATGAATTTCAATTTCATTAAACTCAAAACATCATGGCTAATCACGGGCTTGAGTTGGTTCTTAAAGAATCTAAAAATCTCTCAAAAACCTTGAAAAACTAATCATCATCATTTTCAGCCACTTTTTCACCACCGCCACTTCAACCGGTTTTGTGCTTCTCGCATCCAACGCATAGCAAAAACGAATAAAATCATATTTTCTTTTAGTAGGTTACCAAACCCGTTTTCACGGAGCTCTAGAAATGTTATAAAAACTTGGTAGTAATAAATAATTAGTTGGTTGCCACCTCGAATTGCAAGCACCTATCTGTAACGGGTTATTGTGAGCTTCGTAGTGATGACGTAGCCTACACATATACACGCAACATCTTCGGTAAAAATACTTACTAAGCTACTAAGTTACTCTATAATTAATTTAAAAGTATGTAACCTGTTGTAGCACTACTCACAATTATGATTGATGTAGTTAATTCACCTAAGTGCTACGGCGTAGGCGTTCTACGAATATTTGATTTATCAGACTTTGCTGCCAAAGGTGCGATTTCGTATAATTTCGTGATTTTTGCCAAAGGTGCTATAATTCTTTTATTCTGGTTAATCGTTTTTAACGACCAAAAGAGAACACATACAAAGATTTTAAGAAAACGCTTGAAAATTATAAGACGTTTGCTTCCGTCAGCGGCTTCGCCCGCGTCATTTCTTTATAAATTATAATAGGCTATAATTTATTTACTCAGTGATAAATCACTACATATTATAATAAAACAAAGTCGCTTCCCGCTGTCTGTCTCTATGTATGCTTAGATCTTTGAAATTACGCAACGGATTTTGATGCGGTTTTTTTTTTAATATATAGCATTCTATATATTAAAAAAAAAACCGCATCAAAATCCGTAATATATTATACATATAATTCCTCTTGAATCATTATTCAAGAGGAATTATATGTATAATATATGCATAATATAGTAAACTATAATTTCTAAATGTATCATGCGGGCGAAGCCGCTGGCGGAAGCTAGTTGATAATACAGCATTCTACAGTAGAGATATTTTTTTAAATTAGTTCTGTAGTTTTTAATTACAAACAAAAATACGAATCTTTTCTCTATAAAATATTAAAAATACAAATCTTTTCTCATATAATATAAGTGTGAGTACATAATTATAAGACATACTTACACTGAGGTAGGTAATTCTAGGATAAGGCTGCCTGTCCACTGGAGCGGAGAGGACAGGAGAGGAGCGGAGATGTGCCATTATTAATTGGTTAACATTGGCACATCTCCGCTCCTCTTTTCTCCTCTCCGCTCCAGTGTGTAACGTTGTGCAACTGAATAGTCGAGTGTTGCTATAATGATATTTAGTAAGTTACTAATCACAACACTAAAAACCATGTCACAACACTATCTATCTGAGTATAGCTCTTGGCTCTGTCATTTGACTCCCGTATTTAAGTGTATTATCTATATACATTTGACTTCCGTTCGCTGTACCGTTGACAGCTAACCTATAATATACTATGTGCCCCGAATCTAGGGGTTCACCATACGGGTTGAGGGCAGGACCCCTTACCTGTTCCTGCCGGCTACCTCAACCTGACGCGTGGCAGTACTGCACGCCTACCTACGGCCTACCGCCGAAAGCCTGTGCTTAGCAGGCCACGTCTCCACCTGCTACCGACGCCACTACCTGTCGTCCTACGAGGGCCGTCCGGCCTACTGAAATGAAATGAAATGAAATGAAATTGTTTATTCTGTAAATAGGATATCGGAATCACTTTTACACGTCATATTAAAAAAAAAATGTTTAAAATAAGCTAGATGAGGTCGGCGTTTCCTAACTGACTACTCTGAGAAGAAAGGCCGAAACAAACTCAGAGGTCACAGTCTCTTTTAAAGTCCAGACATAATCTTGGTCAAGCCATATGAGAACCATGTAGATTAGTGTCTGAAATGGTCTTTTGAGGAAAGAACCACACAGATTTGAGTGGACCTGTCCAGTCAGTGCAAGCATTTGTCAGTAATCGTGGAGCTCAACTCAGAACTTAAGGAGCTCAAATCGACGAACAATACCAAAGAAAGGACATTTGGGTAGGCCGCATCAACTACTCAAACTGCCAGACCATCATTAAAACTACCTGAGAAATAAAATTTAAAGAGGAAAAAAAACCCACATAGTCCTCACATTCACAATAATTAAAAATAATTTAATACTTTACAAAGTAATCATGTCATTTTGTATATAATTTTAAATAATGTCAATGTGAATATAAATCTGGTTTATTTTGATGTTTATAAGTAATAATTTAAATTTCAAGTATTATGGTTTTATCACAAGGCTTAGCAGAGCGAGCAGCTCAATCCCAAGCTTTTTTATCTTCTAAATAATCTGAAATTTTATAGTACCCTTTTTTACAAAGTTTGGTTTTAATACAGCTTTTAAATCGTTTAATAGGTAAGTTTCGAATGTCAATGGGAAGTTTGTTGTAAAAGCGTATACATTGACCCATGAACGAGTTGCCTACTCTGTGGAGACGTGTGCGATGTACAGCAAGGTTGTGTTTGTTCCTGGTATTTAAACTATGAATATCGGACATTTTCTTAAAATTTGATATATTTTTGTGTACATACAATAGGTTTTCAAAAATATATTGTGAGGCTACAGTCAGAATATTTATTTCTCTGAATTTCTCTCGAAGGGACTCTCTTGGACCTAGGTTGTAAATGGCTCGGACAGCCCTTTTCTGTAGAACAAAGATAGAATTAATGTCCGCACAGGTTCCCCAGAGAAGAATCCCATAAGACATCAGACTATGAAAATAACTAAAATAAACAATTCTGGCTGTATCTACGTCAGTTATCTGTCTAATTTTTTTAACAGCATAGGCGGCCGAACTTAGCCTTCCTGATAATTTTTCTATGTGTGGGCCCCATTGTAATCTACCGTCAATAGTTATTCCAAGAAAAACTGTTGACTCAACAGGGTTCAACTCTATTCCGTTAACTTGAACATTGGTAGTTAGTTGCCTGACATTTGGCGTTGAAAATTTAATGAGTTTAGTCTTTTTTTCGTTCAGGAGAAGATTATTTACATTAAACCAATGCACAACTTTAGAGAGTGCATCGTTAACTTGTTCAAAGTTGACTAACTGACGTTTGATTTTAAAAATGAGGGATGTATCATCTGCGAATAATACGATCTTGTGATTATCCCTTATGTGGTAAGGTAAGTCATTAATATAAATTAGAAATAAGAAAGGACCTAGAATTGAACCCTGCGGAACGCCCATGGTGACCGCGGATCCTGCAGATCTCTTGCCATTAACATCGACCCTCTGAATTCTGTTGTTCAAATAAGAAGTCAGAAGGTCAAGAGCCTTGTCCCTCATACCATAGTGGTGCAGTTTCCTGATGAGTGTATCATGATGTACGCAATCGAAGGCCTTGGACAAGTCACAGAAAATGCCAAGAGCATCTTGCGACTCCTCCCAGGCCTCGAATATGCTCTTCAGTAATTCCACGCCCGCGTCTGTAGTTGAACGACCCTTTGTAAAGCCAAACTGTTTAATATGCAGTAAATTATGTGCATTGAAATGTCCTAACATTTGGTTTAAAATTAATTTTTCAAAGATTTTGCTCAAAGTAGGTAATATCGAAATAGGCCGAAAATTTGTGGGATCAGTTGTGCTGCCAGATTTGAACAGTGGAATCACTTTGCTAAGTTTCATCAAATCAGGAAATACACCAGATGCAATACAAGAGTTAAAAACGATTGCTAAAAAGGGTGAAATAACATCAATTATTGAAGACATGGTATGTACTGATAATCCCCAAAGGTCAGCAGTTTTTTTTACATCAAGATTTTTAAAAGATTCTATTATGTCTTTAGCAGTAATAATTGTGAATTCAAAAGTCTTGTCACATTCTGGTACACATTCTTTAAGTATTGAGTAAGCAGAAGTGGAGGACGACGATGACAGAGTTTTGGTTGTTAAAATGGGAATATTAGTGAAGAAATTTTCAAACTCAGTTGCCACCTCCACGTCCGTCTTAATATCTACATCATTGATTTTTAGATGGAAGTCACGATTCCGTACTGTCGTTCTTCCCGTTTCTGAATTAATAATATTCCAAGTTGTTTTAATTTTATTTCCAGAAGATTTTATTTTATTTTTAATATGTATGGCTTTTGCTGAGGAACAGGCTCTTTTAAAAGTTTTAGAATAATTCTTAACAAACTCTTTGAAAGTTTCATCATGGTTATATGTTTTTTCATGATACAATTCAAATAACCTCTGCCTACTTTTATAAATACCTGGTGTTGCCCAATCACTAAATATAACGCGGTCACAAACAGGCAATGTTTTTGAGGTGAAAACCTTCCTAAACTCACAATTGATGACGTTAAATAGGGAAGCATAATCTTGATCCGGGTCGTTATGATAAGGCAAACCCGGTAGTTTTTCCATTAAATTATTTTTAAATTGTCCCAAGCGACTTTTATTTACAGGAACAAAACTCACAAGTTTTCTTTGAGCTCTGATTGTTTTCTGAGGGAAAGTGACTAACTGGCCACAGTGATCAGAGTCCAACTCATTTATAATTAAATGGCATGAAGGTTTTAAGTTAGTAAAGATATTGTCAATACAGGTAGCACTAGTGGCAGTTATTCTAGTTGGCTCAAAGAATGTATTGTACAAATTATAAGACTTTAATAAACTTATGAATTTATTTACTACAGCAGATTTTTCCAATATATTAATGTTGAAATCTCCACAGACAACAACTGTTTTATTACTGTTACAAGTCTTTAACAATACTTCTTCCATATATTTCTCAAATATATCATATGAAGCACATGGGGGCCTGTAAACGCTCAATACAATGAACTGCTCAAGCTCAATGCAAGCAATTTCAATAACTCGCTCAACAGAGAGGCTCACAATATCCTTACGTTCTTTAAACTTCATATTGTTGCGAACAATTATTAGAGAGCCACCACGTATCATATTAACTCTGCTGAACGAGCTGGCAACCTGGTGGTTGTTAAAGCAGAACATGAACTGGTGGACTTTTAACCAATGTTCAGTTACACATAGGATATCAACATAACTACAGTTCATGAACAGCTCCAATTCTAATTCCTTACCTAACACACCCTGTATATTTTGATGAACTATTTTTAGAATATTACTACTGCGGAGCCTGTGCTGACAGGCCCCCACGTCTACCACGTGCTGCCAAGGACGGTACCCTTCCTCTATCTATAAGTGTGAGTGCTCAGACTCAGTGTTCAGGACCTTACCCGCGACCTAACCGTGTTACTTCTTTCTATCTATCTAAATATATGTATTAACTTTTCTAGCTGTTTCTATTCATTTACCTTATCTACCTACCTATCTCTTAACAGCCTGCGCAGCCTACCCTACGCAGCCCTAGCTGTTACAGTGGCGCCCAACTCTAAAACTATTCTACCAAACCTAACACGCTGACCTGACTGAGCCCTCGCACTCACTTTCCTCGCTACACATCGTAGCGGTATAGTTTTAAGTCTTTTCTAGCTATTGTATAAACCTATTGTGTCAACTACTTATGTACGTATATATCTACTCTTTGTGTACATAATGGGAACTCACCTGACGTGTAACTAAATTTGAATTTGACAGGCAGCAAGTCTTGGAGACTTGCAACGCAAAGACCCAATTTCTGGATTAGCTGTTGGATTATTATACACCCGTTGTATTATCATAATCATGCAAAACCAATAAAAAATTCGTCAGTTCTTGCAATACCAGTTTCATTGACTATTTTTAGGAGATGTTCCTAATTTGATATAACAATATATTATAATATTACTGTCAAATATTATTGCCATGCAGGTGCTTGAATACTAAAACAAGTTATAATTCAAATCCTAATTTTCGATCTGTGGACATGCTGCAGAATCCGTTTAGGTATTTTGTATCCAACATATTCGTTTCGGTACCTGAAGGTACCGAGTACTTACTTACTTATAAAATATTTATTTTTACTTACAAAAGTTTATTGTATAGTTTATTGTACAGCAAATAATAAAGATTATATTTAAAGGGGGACTCCTTTAAATATAATCTTTATTATTTGCTGTTATAGCGGCAATAGAAATGCATAACCTGTGAAATTTTCTACTGTCTACCTATTAGATACGGTTCATGAGATACAGCTCGCTGACAGACGGAAAGACGGACAGGCGGACCGCGGAGGCTTAGTAATAAGGTTCCGAATGGCACCCTTCGGATACGGAACCCTAAAAAGGACAAACCAATCCCTACCGAATAAGAAACAATTTACTATGGTGATATTATGTAAAGGTTTGTCAACTAAACTGCTTAACATACAGATCAAGAAAAGTTGACGAGAATAAATAACTAATCTGGGTGTGCGTCATATTAAAATTAATTAAATAAAGGAACGTTGTACTCTTTTATATTGTAGGTACCTTATTCTGTTTATCATCATTACAACATAGAACATTCTTCCTTTTAGCGTGTCGATGGTAATCGAAATAGAGTTGGGACAGAATTTAGCTACGACTACGAGTTTGGCACACGCTGGACATGATAATAGGTGCCCCATAGAAAATTTAAACTTTATGCCGCAGTTCAGTCTTTTTAGTGTATGATTTTTGTAGATTTTCCAGATCCTACCAACAACCTGCGGAAGAAAACTGAGGCCCGTTAGTGACAGCGTAGTCATGGAGAAGTATTTTTGAACTGAAAACTTCTTTAGCGGCGTTGTGCACTTTTTTTGGGATGGGTAAAAAATGTTAAACTCGCGTCCGGACACGTGATCTGCACCCTAATTACGTAATGCACGAATAATTTTAAATTGAAACCAATTGAAAAAGATTGCCAGTCCATTGCTTCATAAGTTCGACAAAAAAAATCTGCTCAGTTTGTTAGCAACCTAACAAAAAGTACTAGGCTTGCATGAATTCAAGATAGTATTCCAATAATTAGACGTTGTGCACAATATCTGAGCAGTAACCTAACAAAAAGTACTAGGCTTGCATGAATTCAGTACCCAAAGTACCCAAATACTGCCCCTCATGTTTTTTTTAAGAATTTGAACTGTATTTGAATTACATTAAGAAATTACGTCAGTTTTTTTAAACTGACGTACAACGAAACACGTCAAGAAACGAACGTTAATTAAAGTAACATACATTTTTAGGGCCTCACAGTTTTTATTCCGCCTGTTCTATTCTACCTGTTTGTATTCCCTGAAGGGTTTGTTAGAGGTAACAAAATAACGTAGGTATACCTACTCCAAGACTTCGCTCGTCATTTTCATTAACGGGCACAAAGTCTATCTAAGGGTGACTGCGGATAATTCCCTAATTAAAATAATATAAAACCACTGCTTGACTTCTGGGACTGGGGTTCGAAACCAGAATTCAACGCTCAGCAGTCACTGTTGCGATCACTACACCAACGAGTTAGTCTAACGTAGCTATAGATAAAATATAGAGTAAGTGCCATAACGAGTTCGTCTAACGTAGCTATAGATACAATATAGAGTAAGTGCCACAACGAGTTCGTCTAACGTAGTTATAGATACAATATAGAGTATGTGCCATAACGAGTTCGTCTAACGTAGCTATAGATACAATATAGAGTAAGTGCCATAACGAGTTCGTCTAATGTAGCTATAGATACAATATAGAGTATGTGCCACAACGAGTTCGTCTAACGTAGTTATAGATACAATATAGAGTATGTGCCATAACGAGTTCGTCTAACGTAGTTATAGATACAATATAGAGTATGTGCCATAACGAGTTCGTCTAACGTAGCTATAGATACAATATAGAGTAAGTGCCATAACGAGTTCGTCTAATGTAGCTATAGATACAATATAGAGTATGTGCCACAACGAGTTCGTCTAACGTAGTTATAGATACAATATAGAGTATGTGCCATAACGAGTTCGTCTAACGTAGCTATAGATACAATATAGAGTAAGTGCCACAACGAGTTCGTCTAACGTAGTTATAGATACAATATAGAGTATGTGCCATAACGAGTTCGTCTAACGTAGCTATAGATACAATATAGAGTAAGTGCCATAACGAGTTCGTCTAACGTAGCTATAGATACAATATAGAGTAAGTGCCACAACGAGTTCGTCTAACGTAGCTATAGATTCAATATAGAGTATGTGTCACCACGAGTTCGCCTAACGTAGCTATAGATACAATATAGAGTATGTGTCACAACGAGTTCACCTAACGTAGCTATAGATACAGAGTATGTGCCACATCGAGTTCGTCTAACGTAGCTATAGATACAATATAGAGTATGTGTCACAACGAGTTCACCTAACGTAGCTATAGATACAGAGTATGTGCCACATCGAGTTCGCCTAACGTAGCTATAGATACAATATAGAGTATGTGTCACAACGAGTTCACCTAACGTAGCTATAGATACAGAGTATGTGCCACATCGAGTTAGTCTAACGTAGCTATAGATGTAGACAATGTGCCACATCGAGTTAGTCTAACGTAACTATAGACACAGAGTATGTGCCACATCGAGTTCGTCTAACGTAGCTATAGATACAGAGTATGTGCCACATCGAGTTAGTCTAACGTAGCTATAGATACAGAGTATGTGCCACATCGAGTTAGTCTAACGTAGCTATAGATGTAGACAATGTGCCACATCGAGTTAGTCTAACGTAACTATAGACACAGAGTATGTGCCACATCGAGTTCGTCTAACGTAGCTATAGATACAGAGTATGTGCCACATCGAGTTAGTCTAACGTAGCTATAGATACAGAGTATGTGCCACATCGAGTTAGTCTAACGTAGCTATAGATGTAGACAATGTGCCACATCGAGTTAGTCTAACGTAACTATAGACACAGAGTATGTGCCACATCGAGTTCGTCTAACGTAGCTATAGATACAGAGTATGTGCCACATCGAGTTAGTCTAACGTAGCTATAGATACAGAGTATGTGCCACATCGAGTTAGTCTAACGTAGCTATAGATGTAGACAATGTGCCACATCGAGTTAGTCTAACGTAACTATAGACACAGAGTATGTGCCACATCGAGTTCGTCTAACGTAGCTATAGATACAGAGTATGTGCCACATCGAGTTAGTCTAACGTAGCTATAGATACAGAGTATGTGCCACATCGAGTTCGTCTAACGTAGCTATAGATACAGAGTATGTGCCACATCGAGTTCGTCTAACGCAGCTATAGATACAGAGTATGTGCCACATCGAGTTCGTCTAACGTAGCTATAGATTGCAGCATTGCGCTGCCGTTCAAGCCTCTTTCGTAGTTGTAAAAGTTTCATAAACTATTATTTCTTTTAAAAATTTCGAATTGAGCACATTTTCAAATTTTGAATTCTATATCGTTCAAAGTAAAACAATTTTTTCTGACTTGCGTCATTCTATTGTGAGCCGCTCTGGACAAAACGTCATGATATAAAATAATTTTTCTCTGCTTCAAGTGTCGTGTTTTCAGTTTAAGACGCGGATGTAAAAAGATCACGATAGTATCTTTGTGCTAGCTGGTCGCAGTTTTGATGAAGCATATCGTGTTCATTGTGGTGTCTAGTCCCCAAGTTATACCTATAGTTCGTGCCAGCCAAGCGAGAGTCTAGAACCACTATTTTTTGGTGAAGTATTTACTGTACAAACATGTGAGTATTCAACCAATTTCCCGTTTATCAAATCATACACTCTCGCGTCCCACTAATCGCGTAATCTAGCCTATGCCGTTTCTAAAGCTCTCTCGTTTTCGGACGTTGGCAGATAACCGCGCCGCGAGGCCTTTCCCGGGACCCCCGTCCGTCGCGTGGACAGGATCCTGGCGTTCTCTAGTCCCAGCCTGCGTCAACACAGACCCACGTCTCCTAGCCACGTCGGGTTTCTCCGCCAACCAAGGCGAGATCGTTCCGGGCAGCAGCAGGACGGCGCCCCGTGCTCAGGACTTCAGGACTCATTGGCTATTAATCTCCATCGGATTAGTTTTAACTTTATTTTTGAATCTTAAGCTAGGCAATCCATCTACCACGCTGAACTCAGATTTATTGCCGGTTTAATTGCTCTGTTCTACCTCGCGTCTCCGGGATTAAATTAGTAAAGGCCTATGCATATTTAACCCGCGTGCGATCGTACACTCAACCCTAAACCGCATAATTCTCCGTTCGGAAAATAAAAATCAACCGTAGTTATAAGCGGCTCGCAATCATTCTTAAATTTATTTATCACGTTTTATATATAACTGTTTCTATTTTTTTTCTTACTTTAAAAAATTATAATATCAATCACATGTAAAATCTCCTGTTATTTTTTTCTTTGTATTTAGTTATCCTATGCAAGCGTGGGTTCGATTCTCACCAAGCATTTTTTTTTAACAAGTGGCAGAAGCTGATTTTTTATGCTACAAGATGGCGCCCGGATTAAAGGTAAATAAAACATATTATTATTCACTATAATCAGATTGTTGTGTATTAACCGGTCAAGCCGGACCGAAGCCCCAGGCGCACGAAAACTCCCAATACCGTCAAGCCTCGTCGTGTCCCCGGGAACACGGTACGTTCATGCAGATTGCAGCTCTATTTATATGTAATATACGGGCTGATATGGTCTGTGGTTGGTTTTGATTTATGGTAGGATAATATACCTGTCGAATAAATCGACCATAACGTCAAAATATGCAGAAACAACTCTAAAAAAAAGTAAAAATTGAACATTTTTGGTACGGCAAAATGGCGTCCGCGCATGCGTGCCGTGCACTGCACTCCGCGTTCTATTTATTCATTTTCTATTGTTTTTTAAGTGTAAATCGACGGGAAATGGTGTTATTTCAATAATTAAGTAGTGTCGTCATCGTATATAGATAAAATTTGCACAAAATAACATCGTAATTACCTATTACGGACCCATCAAAAAATGTAAACAAACTCGGTAGTGAAAAAAGGTGTTGATGTGAAATTTTGAGTTTTGTGTGTGTTTTGTGTATGTAATCGCTGGTAAGTCATTTATTTTATATTCTTGAATAACTAATAAATAATAAAAATGCATAATACAGAAAGAAAAAGAGTTCAATATTTTTTTGTCAACTAAATAATGTTACGTAATGATACGGTTAACGATTTATTGAACTTTTTTATTTATATGTGTTTTTATTTATTATTATTGTCCGTAAATAATGGTTTTGACCGATAGTATATGTATTCATAATGTATCCTGCGAAGTTTCATGTGAATCGAACCAGTAGTTTTATTATAAATAATCAAAACAATGAACAAAGGAATTTCTTATAGGAATCTTATAAGAATGTTTATTTATCAATACTAGCGTTCGCTTAAAAAGATTCTAAGTATTATAAAAAATCCTTTGTCTAATCAGGAACCCAAAACCATTAACGATAAGACTATTTACTTAACAAAAAGCTCTCAGTTTTTGTTTATATTAGCGAGCTCTTATCTCTGACGCGCCGCGATCGTGTCGCGCGGCTTGAGGGGTGTCGCAAAATCGCGTCGCGCGGCTTAACCGGTTAAACACCTAATAATACCCATAAGCAATTTAATTTTTTTTTTTTTCATAGCACCGGTGTGGTGTGCCCTTTTAAGAGCACAATTTCTAATTCCTAGAGCAATTTTGTTTGTTTCAGGTGCGGTCGTTTTAAATAAAATCTCGGCAAGCCTAACTACAGAACAGGTCGCGCTGGTGCCTTGCTGCTGTTGGTGCTCCTATTACGTCTATCTAACCTTGTGCCTTTCATTTAATGACCAATTAATGTGATGAAATACGATTGTATGACAATATATGATTTAATATAGTGTACTATTATGCAATTCAAAACTCTGTAACCAGATCGAATATTTTTTTCTCTCTGCCTCTTTCATTTCCTTCCCACAAATATATAATTATCCCCTGGTTTTACTCGTCTCTCGTAATTAGCGTAGCTAGTACCCCGTAGCGTGTGTCTGAAGTATGTATGCATAGGGATCACATCTAAGGTAAGCGTCTTTTTGATTGGTGATTTTGCTGAATGTCTAGTTTTTTCTTTTTTCTATAGCATTCAGCCCCATCCGTCTCTTTTGCTCGCCTGATTGTCGTTTTTCTGTTTGTTCGCACGTCTATTACTCGTCGCCAAGGGTATGAATTAGGTACACACATATATTCCTATAGAAATACCCCATTCAAACATTTTTTTCAATAACTCACGTATCACATATCTATCTTGCTAAAATTCCATTTAAACATTAGTTTTGCGCTTAATTCTAGACCCCGCCGTCGAAACATACCAAATATTCGCTCAGGAATAAATTTGCATTTTCAAACCGCGTAAATATTTATTTTTCCAAACTCAGTTCAAAAATAAAGGAGACCGCCCATTCGCGTTAACCCGAAATTTTTTAAAAGGACAACGACCATTTTTCTACCAATACTTTTTCTCTCAAACATTTTATCATTTAATATTTTTTTGCCTCCGTGGGTTACCAACTCTAAATATGTCGGACGAAGAGCGATCCATTACCGAGACACCGATCTGTAGAAGCCCGATGATTTCGAGACCTCGCTCGATCCCGCCTAGAACGCCCAGGCCTTCAGCGTCGTCGGGCGTTCCGTCGCCTATCAAGACCGATGAATGTCCGCTCCACTATCGCAGGCAGGTTTCACTCTCGAAGTGGAAGCTCGATTTCTCTGGCGATTCTTGTGTCCGTGATTTCTTCGTCTCGATTGACGAACGTAAGGAGGCAGACGACATATCGGACGCTCAATTACTGAAACATTTCCACGAGGTATTATCAGGGGCTCCGCTTAAGTACTTCCGATCCATTCGCCATCCCGACCTCTCCTATCCCGACCTCAAAGAGTCCTTTCTAAGGACATTCGGCCCGATACATTACGAATTTAGGACCGAACAGGATGTCAGGAATCTGAAGCAGAGATCTAACCAGTCAGTCAGAGATTTCGTCATCCAGGTTTCGTACCTGAACGACCAATTGTCCTTCCCCATTACTGAACCGAACTTATTACAGATTATAGTGCATAACCTGCATCCCAGATATTACCCTTGCTTATCCGTTCACAAATTCGACACGTTGAATTCGCTCATCGAGATGGCTTCGCATTTCGAAAGTTTTCTTCCCGTTGCACATAAACCGGTATCGTCCGTTACACGTGAGGCCCAGTTGTGTCCCAAGTGTGGCAAGGACGGTCACTCCTACCGTAACTGCCCTCATTTTCCGGGCATGCTTTGCTTCAGGTGTCGGACTCCAGGTGTCATAACTCGGGATTGTCCGAAATGTAACCCAAAAAATGCGTAAGCCACCGGCGTCACGCTTTCCGTACAGTGTCACCGGTGATAGCGAACGGTTCGTCGGATAACCGACCTTTTATCGAAATTTTGTTAGGTGATCGTCTGATCAAAGCCTTATTGGACTCAGGCGCGCAGATGTCGCTCATCAGCGATGCCTTGATCCAGGAATTATCTGTTCCATTAAATTTATACGACGCCTGTCCCCGCGTTATTTCTGCCAATAACTCGCCCATCGATATTTTAGGTACGGTTCACCTTCCAGTTAAATTTAATAATACGATTTTTTCTCATGAGTTTCTAGTAGCGCGCTCTATGTCTTCCTCAGTCATCTTGGGTATTGAATTTTGGAATAAGTTTGGTTTGACATCTGTCTTTAGTCAAGCATTCGATAAAAATATTAAAGGTAACATGTATCTCTCATCCGCTAGTCGTTCCCTTCCATCCGCTTCTTGCGTTAGCGAGCCACGATATATACATCCTCGTAACGTCTTATCACCCGATCAAGAGCGAAGTCTACAAAGAGTCATAGACGAATTTGAAATAATCTCGTCTGACAAAATCGGACTCGGAAAAACCACATGGCTGTCACATAAAATCAACACCACCGGACAGCCAATTAGGCAAAGGTTTTATCCGCTCTCACCCGTCAAATTAAAAATCCTCAACGACGAAGTTGACAAGATGCTAGAGTTAGGCGTTATTCGTCCATCCCGTTCTCCCTGGGCTAGTCCTGTTGTTATGGTCACGAAGAAGGACGGTTCGGTTCGTTTCTGCGTCGACAGTAGAAAGCTAAATAGCGTTACCATCAGAGACTCATATCCCCTCCCGCGCATTCAAGATATCCTTGATAATCTCCGTGGGGCGAGATACATAAGCTCTCTCGATTTTAGGAGTGCTTTTTGGCAGATACCTCTCGCCGACAACGATAGTTGTCAGAAGACTGCTTTCATAATCCCTCAACGCGGTTTATTTGAGTTCGTTAGAATGCCGTTTGGACTCACAAACGCAGCTTCCGAGATGCAACGTCTCACTGATATGATCGTAAATTTCGAATTTACCTCCACTAGCGACGATTGTGTTTTCGGTTACGTCGATGATTTGATCCTAATATCTAAGGATTTCCACAGCCATCTCGCCCTCCTCAAGAAGGTGTTGAACCGCCTCCAGGAAGCCGGTTTATCAATTAACCTAAAAAAATGCGAGTTCTGCAAGAGCGAACTCAAATATTTGGGGTACATTGTTAACGAAAAGGGTCTGCAAACTGACCCTGGCAAACTTGACGCTATTAGGGATTATCCTATTCCTACCTGTGCCAAGTCTCTGCGCGGCTTCATAGGAATGTGTTCCTATTACAGGCGTTTCGTAGACGGTTTTTCGTCCATAATCGCGCCACTCACCGCCTTGATCGGAAAAAGCAAAGGTCGAGATCCCATAATTTGGAATCAGGCTGCCGATCAAGCTTTTTCCAAGCTGAAAGAGGCGCTAATCAACACTCCTGTAATGGCTTGTCCGGATTTTTCCAAGCCGTTCTTTTTGCAGTGTGATGCCTCAGCGGTTGGTCTCGGTTCGGTTCTCTCACAAAAAATCGATGGTGTGGAGCATCCTATCGCTTATTATTCCCGCCTATTCTCCAAGGCGGAGCGAAATTATAGCACTACCGAACGCGAGCTTTTATCCGTTCTTGATTCTATAAAACATTTCCGGTGTTATTTAGATGGTATGAAGTTCTCGGTTATAACGGATCATATGGCTTTGAAATGGTTACTCACTTTAAATAACCCTTCTGGGCGCCTGGCCCGGTGGGCCACCGTCATATCCCAATACACTTTTGACATCGTTCATCGCAAGGGGTCGCAACACGTCGTCCCAGACGCACTTTCCAGGGTTTATGCCAGCCCTGTCTCGTTCGATCAGGGTCCCGAACATACTACGGACCGTTGGTATAAGAGGATTTATTTGGGCGCTCGAGATACGCCTCAGATGTTCCCCGATTACGCGATTCAGAACGGTGTCCTCTTGAGACGTATGCCAATCACCAGCCCTCTCTCATCTGACCCATGGCGCGTCGTATTGCCTTCAGAGAAAGTTCCACTCGCCATATGGGAAGTTCACAATGATTTCCCTTCAATACACCCTGGTGTCTTGAAATCTTACCTTAAGATCAAGGAACTTTTCTACTGGCCAAATATGTTTCGTGACGTCACGGAAACATTGAGTCAATGTGAGGTGTGCAAGGCCTATAAAATTTCTAACACTCAACCGCGCGGACAGATGCTGTACCCGAAGGCCGTCTCCTCACCCTTACAGCTTATTTCTATTGACATCGTTGGCCCCCTTCCTATCGCCTTTTATGGCTATCGCTATATTTTATCCATGGTCGACGTATTTTCCAAGTATGTTTGGCTCGTTCCTTTAAAAAAGGTCGACGCTAATTCTGTTGTTAAGGCGCTGGAATCTGAGATATTTTTTAATTTCGGAGTCCCACGCGCCATTCTTTGCGATAATGCCACCGTTTTCCGTAGTAACCGATTGCTGAATTTCCTCAGGTCTTACCACATTGAATCTCCAATTTTTACTCCGTATTATACCCCACAGGCTAATACAGTTGAACGTTACAATCAAAGCGTTATTACATGTGTAAGCATCTTAGTCGGCGAAAATCAAAGAAATTGGTCAAAATTATTACCCAAGGTCAAATTATATCTCAACTCATGTATCAACTTAGCTACCGGTTTTACCCCAAACTTTCTTATGTTTGGTAGGGAAGTTATTATAGATCCGACCCGTGCACACGGACAGACTCAAGGCACCGATTTAGCCGAAAGTCGGTCTCAACACGCGTCAAACCTATCTTCCCTCGCACAAGTTTATTCTAGGGTCGCCGATAATCTTTCTCTTGCTTTCCTCCGAAATTCGAAAACATATAACGCCAACCGTTCCGCTATCACCCTCAACGTCGGTGACACGGTCTGGAGGAGGAATTTCTCCAGGTCTTCGGGATCTGATTATTTTTCCGGGAAGCTTGCTCCTCGCTTTGTGAAGTGTCGGGTGAGTAGAGTACTCTCCAGAACAACTTACCTCCTTCAAGATTGTGACTCCGTTCATTCCGGGTCATATCACATCAAAGATATTTTGAAATAGCACCCCCATGATCTACATCAATCATCCTATTAGATTTCCTCCTTTCCAAAATTCGCTGTTTCTTTCTTCTCATCTCACCACCTAATCCAAATTTACTCTTCATAAATATTGTTTTTACACATAACCCCCCATTTTCAGGCCACAATCATCGCGATACCCCCCTTAACAAAAAAGCTAAGTTTCAAAGTACGTAATTATATAATTTAAATCTATCGCAAAATCTGTTACAAACTCTTTTCGAACTTTCTCTATCATACGGCCTCATTTTCATTTCATTAACTTTTTTCTTCTTTCTGCATTGTGTCACCTCATCACACTGACATTGTCATTAAAAAAACCAAAATAAAATAATGTTAATATAAGTTGTTTTGTGGTTTATTCTCCGATTTCTCGGTAAGTTTAATAATAATACATTCCCAAAATTCTCTGTTTCTATACAATTCCGTTATCTGATGTAAATAACGTACATAACACACTAAGCATACTGTATCTACTTATATATTGTTTTTCTGTTTAATTTTACTCCGTAATTTTTCTTCTCTTCGCTGACCAATACGCTATGAGCGACCTTTTTGTTATGTTCCCTCTCTCCCTCTTGTAACCTCTGGGTTTGTTCGGAGAGGTAACTCATCGCTCAACTTTATTGTTGACTCTCAACAACTTTGTTAGTGAGTTTTGCTGTTAGGGACGAATAGGTTTGTGTTCGACCTCTAGGAGTTTCTTTGAGGTGCACCGACCCTCCCACCTTACTATCACTCCTCTGATCAGACTCTAAGCACTCTCTTAGCTGAAAGTCGGATCAGGAGGGATACCCTACAGTTAGGGACATTAAAATACTGGTTTATAGCCCTTATTTTTGTAGGCTGGGGTATTATTTTTTCGGGACTTAGGTTTTTTCCTCTCGTAGCCTGGTCCTCCTCAGCTTATATTCGTTGATTACAACCTCTAGCCTCTTCTATTATTAACATTGCCCTCTGAGCATGTGTCAATAATTAATTTTAACCTATACTTACATTCGCTTTTTACTTTAGTTTAGCTTCTTTATTTCGTCTAGAGTCTATTTCGCCATGGTATATTATCCCGTGAGTTACTTTAATTCTGTTAGGCCATAGTTTTTTTTAGTCGTGCACTTAGATTATTTTTAGGTTTAGTGGACGCTGCCTGAGCTCGCGTCGAGAAGGTTTAGATTTGGAACGTTCCGTATTTACTCTTTGTCGAATGCACTTAGTAGGCGCTCCTTAGGTTAGGTAGTTTAATTCTGGTTTAGTCTTGTTAGTTGTTAGTTGTCTTGTAAGTATTTCATTTTTACTCTGTTACTCAGGACTTCCCCTAACCTTGTCTCGTCTCCTCTTCAACTGTCACCCCTATAGGGGAGACATAATTTTTTTTTTTTTTCTCGTTTTCCCTATAGGGATGTCAAGTGTCTTTAGTGACGACATCGTCTAGGGTTGTCAAAAATTTGTCGATAGGGTCGTGATTTTTATCGATGATGCCTTCAGTCTTTTGTGTCGACATCGTTTAGGGTTGTCAAATTTTTTTATCGATAGTATCGATAATTTTTTTTTTTGCTGGAAAGGGTGTATTGCAGCATTGCGCTGCCGTTCAAGCCTCTTTCGTAGTTGTAAAAGTTTCATAAACTATTATTTCTTTTAAAAATTTCGAATTGAGCACATTTTCAAATTTTGAATTCTATATCGTTCAAAGTAAAACAATTTTTTCTGACTTGCGTCATTCTATTGTGAGCCGCTCTGGACAAAACGTCATGATATAAAATAATTTTTCTCTGCTTCAAGTGTCGTGTTTTCAGTTTAAGACGCGGATGTAAAAAGATCACGATAGTATCTTTGTGCTAGCTGGTCGCAGTTTTGATGAAGCATATCGTGTTCATTGTGGTGTCTAGTCCCCAAGTTATACCTATAGTTCGTGCCAGCCAAGCGAGAGTCTAGAACCACTATTTTTTGGTGAAGTATTTACTGTACAAACATGTGAGTATTCAACCAATTTCCCGTTTATCAAATCATACACTCTCGCGTCCCACTAATCGCGTAATCTAGCCTATGCCGTTTCTAAAGCTCTCTCGTTTTCGGACGTTGGCAGATAACGAGGCCGCGAGGCCTTTCCCGGGACCCCCGTCCGTCGCGTGGACAGGATCCTGGCGTTCTCTAGTCCCAGCCTGCGTCAACACAGACCCACGTCTCCTAGCCACGTCGGGTTTCTCCGCCAACCAAGGCGAGATCGTTCCGGGCAGCAGCAGGACGGCGCCCCGTGCTCAGGACTTCAGGACTCATTGGCTATTAATCTCCATCGGATTAGTTTTAACTTTATTTTTGAATCTTAAGCTAGGCAATCCATCTACCACGCTGAACTCAGATTTATTGCCGGTTTAATTGCTCTGTTCTACCTCGCGTCTCCGGGATTAAATTAGTAAAGGCCTATGCATATTTAACCCGCGTGCGATCGTACACTCAACCCTAAACCGCATAATTCTCCGTTCGGAAAATAAAAATCAACCGTAGTTATAAGCGGCTCGCAATCATTCTTAAATTTATTTATCACGTTTTATATATAACTGTTTCTATTTTTTTTCTTACTTTAAAAAATTATAATATAAATCACATGTAAAATCTCCTGTTATTTTTTTCTTTGTATTTAGTTATCCTATGCAAGCGTGGGTTCGATTCTCACCAAGCATTTTTTTTTAACAAGTGGCAGAAGCTGATTTTTTATGCTACAAGAATCACAAGATACAGAGTATGTGCCACATCGAGTTCGTCTAACGTAGCTATAGATACAGAGTACGTGCCACATCGAGTTGTGGAAGTGTGGGAAGTAAAATTAAAGTTTTTAGGTAGTGAAAATAATTAATTTTTATTACGACTATATTTTTTGTTAGTCAGTTTTCGACAAAAGTCAAAGTCATCAAAAAATCATAAACAAAAAGAAACATAATTTGAGGTTGAGGTGATGAGGTTGCTACATCACCCCCCTCCAGAGACCGTCAAGGGCGATAATAGTCGGGAAATCTTACTCGACGCCCTGACCGCGTCGTTCTGACGACGTTCTCGTCAGCGGAAGGTAAGTTCGGGTTTTCCGCTTCGGGTGTATAGTGATGAGTGTTAGTGTTGAGTGATGACTGTGGTGTGTTGTGATGAATGGTAGTGATTGGTGGTGAGGATGATGTGTGAGGTTCACGCAGTATGAAGGCCGGCTTAATGCGGTCAATCGATACTGTGACATCTTTTCCATTTACCATTATTTTAAACACCTTGTCACCTCGTTGAATAACCTTATAAGGACCAGAATATGTTTCAGACCACCAGCAGCGCAGTCCCTAAGGAAAACGTGAGTAGAGGAAGCTAATTCCTTGTAAATAAATGTTTTGAAATTGCTGTTGTGTCTGGCTGCTGGTGATGGTTGCAGACTCCTGACAATACTCCGGAGCCTTGACAAGTAGTCGGTCATGTCAACCGTTTCATCAGCTTGTGGGTCGAAGAATTCGCCAGGTAGTCGTATCGGTTGACCGTAAACAAGTTCGGCAGCAGTAGCCTGGGCGTCTTCTTTAAAAGCACTGCGTACGCCTAACAGGACTAATGGAAGAGATTCCACCCAACTGTTATTAGCGTGGCAAGTGATAGCTGCCTTAAGTTGACGGTGGAATCTTTCCACCAGACCGTTACAGGCAGGATGGTATGCCGTTGTTCTACGACGTCGGAAACCAGCGATTGCAGATAGGCATTTGAAGAGCGCCGATTTGAACTGCCCGCCTCTATCAGTTACTATATCGGATGGGCAGCCGAAACGAGCAATCCAGCCACTCAGTAAGGCCTTTGCCACCGTTTCTGCAGTTATGTTCGTGAGCGGTATTGCCTCAGGCCATCGCGTAAAGCGATCGACGGCAGTGAGACAATAGCGATACCCTTCACACAGTGGCAAAGGTCCCACGAGGTCAATGTGGATGAATGCAAATCTTGATGGCGGTAATTTGAAAGTACCGACTGGGGCAAAGACGTGCCGAGTGGTTTTTCAGCGCTGGCAAGCCAGACAGGAACGTACCCAATCGCGGCAGTCTTTCCTGACGCCCGGCCAAACAAATCGATCAGCGACCAACCTTGCGGATGCCTTGGTACCTGGGTGACTCAAGGAGTGCAGGCTTGTGAAAATTGGTCTGCGCAATTCCTTGGGCACAAATGGTCTTGGCGTAGAGGTGCTAACGTCGCAATAAAGTTGCTCTTGTGAACCTGGTACTTTGACCTGTTGCAGGCGCAATGAGGTATCGCCATCTAGCAGTTGCTTCAGCTCGGGGTCGTCACTTTGAGCTGCAGCGATCTTTTCGACGGGCACTGGTTGTGTAATCTCCTCGACGCGCGAAAGAGTGTCTGCCACGACATTGTTCTTGCCAGAGATGTGCCGGATTTCCGTTGTAAACTGGGCTATTAGATCCAGGTGACGGAACTGCCGTGGAGAACAATTCTCTTTACGAGAGTGGAAGGCGAAAGTTAGAGGCCTGTGTAAAGTGGAGTTGTGGTCTGTGTAAATGACAAAGTCACGAGCCTCCAGCATGTGCCGAAAATATTTAATACTCTCGTAAATGGCGAGCAATTCGCGGTCGTATGGAGAATACTTGACCTGTGCTGGACTCAACTTGCGGGAAAAGAAAGCAAGCGGCTCCCATGCACCTGCATTCAGCTGTTGCAAGACTGCACCAATGGCCTTGTCGGAAGCATCTGTGACCAACGCCAGCTTAGCGCTGCAGTCTGGATGCGCCAACAGTGCTGCTTGACAAAGGCTGTCCTTGCAGTTCTGGAATGCGTTAAGCTCCTCGGGTGAAAAATTGACTGAGCCGGTAAGCAGAGCGTTCAAAGGAAGTTTGCTGCGCCTGGAATGAACCTGCGGTAAAAATTGAGCATCCCAAGAAATCTCCGTAGTTCTCTTACGGTTTTGGGAGCGGGAAATTTTTGCACAGCTTCGACCTTGGCTGGTAATGGTCTTGTGCCCTTGGCTGAGATGTGGTAGCCCAAGAAGTTAACTTCCGACACTCCGAAGACGCACTTGGAACTGTTGATGACCATGCCGTAGTCTCTGAGTCTGGTGAACAGTTGACGCAGGTGATGCTCGTGCGTCTTATGGTCCTTGGAAAATATTAAGAAATCGTCTAAATAAGCATACGTGAAGTCCAAGTCTCTGAGCATTTCATCCACGAAGCGCTGGAACGTTTGCCCGGCATTTCGAAGTCCGAACGTCATGAACGGAAATTCGAATAATCCGAAGGGCGTCGTGATAGCCGTCTTGGGGATGTCATCAGGGTTGACCGGAATTTGGTTGTACGCTTTCACAAGGTCGATTTGCGAGAAGATAGAGCAACCAGAAAGGCTGTGAGCAAAGTCTTGAATGTGCCGGATTGGGTATTGATCCGGAATGGTTCGAGCATTCAGCATTCTATAATCGCCACAAGGGCGCCAGCCATCATTTTTTTTCGGTACAAGATGAAGAGGTGATGACCAAGGTGACTCGGATGAGCGACAAGTGCCACACAGTAACATAGAATCGAATTCCCCCCCTTTGCTATTTTCAATTTGTCAGGGGCCAACCTGCGGGGCGAGCAACATACCGGTGGCCCAGGTGTAGTTCGAATGTGGTGTACCGTGTTGTGTTTAATAGTGCGATGTATACCATGTGGACGGGTGATATCGGGAAATTCCCGTAGAATGTGAGTGTATGCGGAATCACCAAGACTTACCCTCACCGATGAGATATCATCAGAACGACAAGCAGGCGAAGCCGGGGTGGAAAGCGTAGTATGGTTATCGATGAGGCGTTGGTTCCTGCAATCAACAACCAGATTATAATATGATAAAAAATCCACGCCTATTATCGCCCTTGTTACATCAGCAACTATAAATCGCCAGGTAAAGTCGCGGCGCAACCCTAGGTTTAATGTTGTATTTACAAAACCGTATGTATTAATCGGTGTACCATTTGCCGCACATAATTCGTAAGTACTTTTACTACGGCGCTCTCTGATTACTGATCTTGGGAAGACGCAGACGTCACTACCGGTGTCAATGAGGAATTGCATCTTCGAGTTTTGATCGGTCACGAATAAGCGACCTGCAGTGCTTCGGCAGTCGCCGGTCGCCATTAGCGACTGCCTGTGTCTTTTACTGAGTGATCGCACGGCTTAATACACTTCGTTGCCTTATCACCGAACTTGAAGTGGTAGTACCAGCAAGTCGGGAATTTTCGATAATTCGAGTTTGACCTTCTTGAAGGTGAACGTCCCCGACTGTCACTTCTGCTGGATCTTTGCCTCGACCGGGATAATCTGTCGACATGCGACGTAAGGGCTTGCACTTGACGTGTCAGTTCGGCGATCTGTCCACTCATCTGGTCGACGCTGCTTCCTGGTGTCGCCGTCTGTCCTGTTGTCGCTGCTACTTGCGTGGTTGCTGGCACCACATCCTGTATACGGTCAGCCAGCTCGGCCACTTCCTCGAGGCTCGCCTTAGCTTGCGAGGCAATAATCGTCTGCGTACTACTCGGCAGACGGCTGGTCCAGATCGTCCGCAAAAACTCCTCTGGTACGCTCGGTCCCGCCAGGTGGCGCAGGTGACGCAAAAACTGAGAAGGCTTGCGGTCGCCAAGCTCCTCATGAGTCAGGAGCTGCTGCACTTTCTTCTCTCTCGACGCTGACAACCTCTTGACTAACTCGCTTTTTAGCCGCTCGTACTTGTACGGTGCTGCAGGTGCCGTGATAATATCTTCTACCTCGGATGCGTATATGGGGTCCAGGCTTCCAATAGCGTGGTGGAATTTCGTGGTGTCAGCCGTGATGTTTGCGAGTACGAACTGACTTTCCAGTTGCGCAAACCACAACGCCAGTTTTTCGGTGTAAAATTGCGGTACGCGCACTCCGACACGAAAAACGTCGAAACCTGATTGATTTATTTTCGTTCACTGTACTTGATCCTATCCCATCACTCCCTTGATTAGAATTATTAGAAGTCATTGTGTTCTGACGGGGTCACCAATTTGGAAGTGTGGAAAGGAAAATTAAAGTTTTTAGGTAGTGAAAATAATTAATTTTTATTACGACTATATTTTTTGTTAGTCAGTTTTCGACAAAAGTCAAAGTCATCAAAAAAACAAAAAGAAACATAATTTGAGGTTGAGGTGATGAGGTTGCTACAGAGTTAGTCTAACGTAGCTATAGATACAGAGTATGTGCCACATCGAGTTCATCTAACGTAGCTACAGATACAGAGTACGTGCCACGTCGACTTTTAGAAAAAAAAGCAGCTTTGTATAGCATCGCCTCTGTCACTAATTTAATTATGACATATTTTATCTTTTTAAAGCTCAATGTGTCATATTACGCCCGGGTACTGTAAGACGCAAGAAAGCAAACGTTGCAATGGTCTCGCCATTGTGAGTTTTTGTCAGATTTTGTATGGAAAAATTGTCAAAATGTCACAATGGAGTGACCATTGCAACATTTTAGAATTAGTAGACATGGCCTTGGCCCCCTGGTGAGCAGTTATAGCGCTACAAAGTTCTTTCGTTGCGTGGCCTAAATCGAATCTGGCCCCACCATATTGTTTTTTAAATAAATTTCACAAAAAAATTACACAAATGTTTACCAACAGCGTCATTTGAGCCTGTCAACATCATTTGAGCGCTACAAGATACGTATGATAAAAGTTTAATGAACTTACAGCGCAGTGAAAACAGCTGAATAGCGAGGAAGGCGGCGTGTGAACGAGGCCCGGTGGAGAGCCCGACACCTCACACGAATCACTGAGGTTGCATTTCCCCACCACCTGCCGATAAAATTCAAAAATCGATCATATAACTTATGAGGAAAAGTTTCCTTTCAAATAATGCATAATTATAGTCGTGGCCAGATCTTATGACTATTTCATGAAATGGCCAGCTAAAATTGACCGTATCGTTAAAACGTCAACGTTTAAGATATTATTATGTCAGCCGACGTTTGGCCATATCATTAATGTAGGGTAGGGTTGCCAACCGTCCTATTTTCCCAGGACATGTCCTGTTTTTTGGGATGTCCTGGATAATTTTTAAGTAACGTCGTAACATTCGTTATATATTTGTAATTAACAACATTTTTTAAATATTTTTTAAATTATATTCAAAGCGGCCAAATAATTATTTTTGTTAATGTTTACAGTCGTAGGTAGACGATTTTCATTTTATACTTAATAAAATTAATTTATAAAAATAAATTCCGTTTAGCTCTCATTCGCCAAGTAGGTATGAGAGTATAACGTACGATAAGGTACGGTAAGTACTTCTACTTGTTTCAATGTTGAAACTGTTGCCTGGAAGTTGTGACGTGTCGCACTCTGATTCGCGTTGAATTTTTATTAACTTTTCTCAAAAAAAAAAATTACCTAAACTGTGGACGAATTTTTTGATGGCCGGTTAATGTATGGTTTATGATAAATATTGATCTATAAATTAATAAAAAAATCTAATGTGTAGAAGAATCTAAATCTAACTGTATTTAATCGGTTTAATTCAATAAGAAATCAGAATATTTTGTGCTACTAGTTAATATATGTATGAATTTTTATCTAACAAGTCACAAGAATCTTTAATTAATACATATTTAAAGAACAAACCAATGCTCGCGGGACGATCATAAGTTCATAACTTACATATATAAAGCGTTATTGCATATTTTATTACTTTTTCATAGATAGTACTTATTTAAATTTAAATTAAATGCTGTTCTAAAAACCCGGATCTGGAAGAAAGTTAACGTATTTATCAACGGTAGGTAACGGCGAAACTCTGCATGAAGAGGTTTCTGTAGAAATAGCGCCTTTCAATTTCTGTCCAGTAACGTCAGTTGACGCAGAGACTCTCTACGTCAACCATTCTCTTCCTAAAAACCGGGGGGCACTGCTGTGCCCCCAATTTTTTTCCCGAAATTCTATGAAATTTCTGTCTGCGAAACAAGGGGACACCTCTTTTCTCGAAGCCTTTTAGGAATTTTTTCCGCCATTTCATTGACCCCCATTAACTTTTATAACTAGACTAGTATAAATAGGTATATTCCCAAATTACATTCAATTTGAACCTGTAGTTTGGGAACTATTGCAGGTCAAAGTTCCTTAATTTTGTCAAATTCTAAGGTAGTAGTCTAATTGAGTTTTTTTTTTTTACTTGCTTAATTTTACTTACTTCTCAGTTCATGCAATTTTTCGTCACTCACACTACCTAAATAGATAGATAGGTAGGTTTTGAATTTCATACATAAACAAACAGTTTCTAAAATTATACATCAACTGCACTACCTATACCCTTTCTACATAGATAGGGACTAGGTGGCTTGTGTACCTATCTAATGGAACATAAAGGTAGGTGTAGTAAGGTTTGCGGGAAAGTCCTAAAGGGTAACCGTAGCCCCTGGCAACGTAGGCAAGGCAACTGAAGGAACACGGGTGGGTTTTAGTCAGTAAGTCTAACACGCCCTCCGTTACTTGAGGATGACCAAACCAAAAGTGTAGTAAGGTACTCTGCTGCCGCGAGAAATCACGGCACAGCGGACAGAGCTCCGGCGGGATCTCATGGCGACATGGAGAGTACGATTGACCCCTGATAAGTGCCTCCGTTTATACCACCATTGTGTGGATCGCCCGGAGGACACGGTGGAGCATAATAATATGGTGGAAGTCTGCCCGGCTTGGGCGGAGCACCGCTGTGTCTTCGTGGAGGCGATCGGCGGCGGTGACCTCTCGCGTCCCGCCATGGTACGGAGCGAAAGGGCATGTGAAGCCGTCACCTCCTTCTGCGTAGCAGTAATGCTCGCGAAGGAGGAGGCGGAGCGCGTGAGGGAGAGTCAAACGCGACCTCATGCTCCTATAGTACCGCAGGATCCCAGGCCGATTCCCGGCCACCGTAGGCGCGGGCTTGCGGACGGTGAGCAATAGGTAGCTCGACATCCGATAAGGATCAGGCTCGGGTCGAACGGCGCGTTGTGTTCCACGCGCGCCTAATAGATAATTTCAGCCCAACTGACGGGGTCCGCTAGGGCCGATGGCTGCCTGGGTTGCGGGAAAGTCCGAAAGCGTGGTCCGTGGTACCGTGGGTAACCGTGGCCCCTAGCAACACACAGGCAACTGAAAGAACACGGGTGGGTTTTAGTCAGTAACAGTCTGACACGCCCTCCCGATCCGCGCAGAGCGGGAGAAGTTATTTGATAAATACACACCTAAAAAAAAGGTAAGGTGTGCGATTGCCAAGTCATTCAGTTTACTACAGAAATAAAAATGACAAATAGAATAGGTACTGAATACATTAACAGACTTGGTTTTACATTCGATCTCACATAGTTTTGCAGTAGAAAAACTGCGTTGCGAGACGTTTTTACATGTTATGTTTTTGATGGGATTTATTATAATGTGATAAACATCACAAGCTCCAGAAAATCTCGAAAAATATTTCATTGTATATTGTCACAAGAATTACAAGTTTTTAAATATATTGTGAAAATAAACGTAAATTCGGGCATATTGTGTGCATATTTCGCCCTTTTTTAGTGCATATTTGCTTACATATTATGGCATTTTGATACTGCTTATTATAATTCAATGTCTAGAGTCTAGGTAGGTACTCATAACTTAGCCCGTTTCGAATCACTACTAATAATCTTCGTTTGTTTTTAACTCTGGTGGAATAATCTTTATTCTGAATAGTATCTCCAACATTTGCCATGGTCCTTTGTAAGTCAAGTAAGTTAACTACCACCATGCAATGCACCACAAAGGTCTGTTGATACTGCTTGAGGTTGATACCTAAAGAGACGATTTTTGAAAATGTCAAAACCTGTTTACAGGTACCTAAGTCTTAAATAAAATTCGGGTCAAGAGAATAAGTTGAAACTAGTTGAACCGTATTCAAACAAGTCAATCCTGTTATCAGAATTGACTAGTATTCTGAAGATGATACCTGCTTATACAGGAAAAATATTTGATTAAATTAAAAACCGCGACGAAAGAAACATTTTTGCACCTCATCATAGAATCGATTTTGCAACACTCATAAATAATATTAGGTATCTACTACAGTCGATTATTGCATGGATGTACCTAAAATGAACTGCAGTTTGTTGTCAATTTATATTAATTTTATCATGCATTCATTTATTTAATACTTAAGCACAGAAATGTACAAAGGCGGACTTAATGCCATAGGCATTTTCTACTAGTCAACCTTTGGGTGATGCAGAGACAAACAGTGGTAGGTGCAATTACGAAAAATTGAGGAATAAAAATAATATTACAAAATTTTATTCAAATACAAAGATACACATAGTTATAAATATAATATACAGGTGGACCAAAAATACACGTCATAAAAAAAAATATAGATTCCTCATGTCCAGGGGTATTCGAAAATACTCAATGTATGTTCCACGTTTTTTTTTAGTTTTCGAGTTATAATTTTTTTTGTAATTTTTTTGAGTTTTCTTGCTGGTGGAGCCTCAAAAATTCATATCTTTTTTGTAGTGAGTATTTTCCAGGTTTTTTTTATGGCGTCGCTATTTGGACCACCTATTTTAAAGCTTAAATGGATTTTTAGCCTAACCTTCGAAGGACGATTACAGTGAATTATTAGAAGGTTAAGTACTAACTTTCTTTTTATTTTTTGCGTAGCTTAGGAACCTGCATAGTTTTTAAAGTCAGCTAGAATATATCGAACCTCATTTTTGTATTTTTAAATTGAAGTTGTCCACGCTGTATGGGAATTTGGCTCGGTGTGGACAGGTACTTTAAGTATAAATATAATACAGGTTTAATAGCTAATACCAGTAGGAAAGAGAATATTGTAATAAGATTGTATCGCGATGCTTCTAAGTCTTGTTTTGGGTACTTGTTGTTTGGAATAAAACACATTTATACATTTTGTTATTATTCTAACTCATAAGTTAATAATATATTGTCTAGGAACTGGGCAGATGGATATATATTATCTTGGTACCCTGTAGAGCTTAAAAACCAAATTATAGTCCGTACATGAACACAGCAACCCACTTCTCCCTACTATGCAGTTGGAGCAACACTGTTTGATTGAATTTCATCCCTGACTGTTATTTTCATTTCCATGTAACATTTTCGTGTTTTCGTTGACATGTACCACTTTTGGAGCGATCCACTGCCTTATAACAGATTCCATTTCCACAAGATCGAGGGTATGCTTTCTCCTTTGCTTGATATCAGTACCACAATTCGCACATAGGATCTGTAACACAGTTTCCACCACATGCAGGAGTTGAAGCGAAATTGCTTCGTTCGTATCCGTACGATTCAAGTTTCGGCAAGTTCGATATCCATATTTAAGCTGGGGTCAACGGTGGGATTTTTGTCGGAGTTCATAGGCGTGCCGAGTATGAGTAGGTACCCAAAACCAAAACAATACTTGAAAAAATATCACAGTAAAACGAGGAAAACAATATTCACGATGCCAAGAAATAAAGTGACTTGAAATGACAACTCTGACATTACCTAAACTTTTTTTTAAATAATCGATTTAATAAACGTTATAAGTGAAACTCCTTGACCAACTCGATACTTTAAAATACTTTCGTTTACCAAATATATGGATAAAAAATGTTTGAAATAATGTAAGTGATTACAAATAACATCTTTTATTGACTGGTAACTCCAGACTCTAACATGAATGAGGAGGAAGTAGTTGAACTTCAAAAATAACAATTATAGCAATTTGTAAATAATTATTTTAATCTATACGATTAATCGTTGCTACGTTGGCATCACTGTGAATTAATGAAGGTCGAGTAATGTCAATATGTCGAATTAAACAATTTCAGTACTTATTAAATACACTATTCATGGGTGCAAGTTGATACAAAAGTATAGAATGAATAAGGGTTTAAAAACGAAACTTGATTTTTGATTAATTTGTTTCTTTTCGAGCATCGTGTCCACACGAAGCCGAATTTGGACAAACTCCTTTCAGTCTTACCACTAAAAACTTAAATTCCTGCTATCGATACTTTTTTGAGTAACTTGCAGGAATGTTAGCAAGTTTATTATTTTACGTATGAAAGTTGTTGTATATGGCAACCATAAAGTTGTACCATAGACTCCATAGAGTCAGCGGTCAGTCAGTTCACAATAAATATTAAATGGAAGCCCGCCTCTTATTTGAACATTGGCGACGAGAAAAATTGGAAATCTTTTAAAGTGCAGTTATTTCTTTATAAAAAATATGTCTATCGGTAAAATAGGTGAATTTAATATGCAGGCCGGCAACTGGTTGGCGTATATAGAACGGATAGAAATGTATTTCTTAGCTAACAAAATCAATGACGATGTGAAGCTACCCACGCTCATTTCGCTAATGGGGGAAGAAACGTATGAGCTTTTATCAAATTTAGCTAGTCCTTCAAAGCCGTCTTCGTTGAAATACGAAGAAGTTGTTAAATTACTAGAAGAGCATTTACAACCCCGACCTGCAGAAATGGCGGAGCGATTCAGATTTCGCCAACGGAGACAGTTAGCCAGTGAGTCTATTGCCGATTACATAGCCGAGCTTAAAAAGCTTTCCAGATTCTGCAATTTTAATACAGTTTTAGAAGACAATTTGAGAGATCAGTTTGTCTGTGGCTTAAGAAGTGAATTCACTAGGCAGCGATTATTTGCGGAGGAGCATCTTACTTATTCAAAAGCGGTGACCTTGGCCACAACTCTTGAGGCGGCAGAAAGAGATGCTTGCGCAGTAGAATATAATATCGGTAGCGATGTGAAGAACACTGCAGAATTAAGCGGAGGTATAAACAAATTGCTTGTGAACTCATGTACAGCTTGCGGTAGTACAAACCATGGGAAATTGGACTGCAGGTATAAACATTTTGAATGTAGTTTGTGCCACAAAATTGGACACTTGAGGCGAATGTGTTCAATACGGTCACAAACTGCCGTTGGACGACCGAAAAAGTCAACAGACGGCTCAAAAACAGAAGACGATCATCGGAATGAGACGTCACGCGGAGGGCGTGGCTGTCGCGGTGGTCGCGGTGCACGCGGTAGTGCAGCGCGCAGGTGCGCGGCTGGACAGCAACCCAGTACTTATTGGGTACAAGAAGCAGATGGCAACTGCTCAATATTTTCTTCTAGTGACGATGATGTCAGCGAAGAAGACTTGAATGAGCCTATGTATCAAATGTCTTTGTCGAAATATACCCCGGTGCGTATTTCACTATTAGTTAATAATTCTTTATTGGAAATGGAAGCTGATACTGGTTCGCCTTTATCTTGTATAAGTAAAAATACATATAGTAAATATTTAAAAGATCTTGTTATAAAACCATGTCGTATAAATTTAAGTTTTTATGATGGGTCTAAAATTAAGCCACTTGGATATGTAGAAACGGAAGTTCGCTACAAAGACAAGAGTAAAATTTTAGATCTGTACATTTTTGATAATGGTACTACAAATTTATTAGGTCGGCAGTGGCTAGCGGAATTATGTATAGATATTCCGGAACTTAGTGTGCATTCTATTAAAAATAAAAGTTGTAGCAAAAATGAAATGATAGAAACTATTATTTCCAGGCATAAATCTCTTTTTGATGGCACGTTGGGTCGTTACACCGGTGGCTTAGTTAAACTGAGTGTACGTCCGGACGCGCAGCCTGTATTCTGTCGTGCTCGCCCAATACCTTATGCGCTGCGTGGTAAAGTTGATGCGGAGTTGGACGCTATGCTGCGCGCGGATGTCATCGAGCCTGTTGACCACTCTGACTGGGCCACTCCTCTAGTAATAGCCCGTAAGGCGGATGGTGGCATAAGAATATGTGCCGACTATAAGGTAACACTTAATCGCGCTTTGATGATCGACAGGTACCCGGTTCCAAAGATTGACGACTTATTTAGTGACATTTGTGGAAATGTTTGGTTTACAAAATTAGACTTATCACAGGCTTACAATCAATTAGAACTTTGTGAAGACTCTAGAAACTTTACAATTATTAATACGCATCGTGGATTATTTAAATATAAACGGCTAGTGTTTGGGTTGGCTTCAAGTCCCGGTATTTTTCAAAGATTCATGATAAATCTTTTTAAGAATGTGCCAAATGTAGTCATATTTTACGACGACATTTTAATAAAAAATAAAGATTTAAAGACACATTTACAAACAATAGAGAAAGTGTTCGACATTTTGGAGTCGAACGGGTTAAAAATTAGGCGGGAAAAATGTGAATTTTTGACACATGAAGTAAGATACTTAGGTTACATTGTAAGTAAAGATGGAGTGAAGGTAAATGCGGATAAAATTAAACCTATTCTTTCTATGCCGCATCCAAATAATGTTACCGAACTAAAATCTTTCTTAGGCATGGTAAATTTTTACGGAAAATTTATAAAAAATTTGAGCACATATTTATGTGTACTTTACGAATTGCTTAAAAAAGGCAAACATTTCAAGTGGCTTAGAAAACATAGCTTAGCATTTAACGAAGTTAAAAAATTATTATGCAGCACAGATGTGCTGGCGCATTATGATATGTCATTAGAGACAACGTTGACTTGTGATGCTAGCGCACACGGCCTGGGCGCCGTGCTCGCGCAGCGCACTCAACACGGAGAAGATGAACGAGTAGTAGCTTATGCATCGCGGGCTCTCACCTCTGCTGAGAAGCATTACAGCCAAATTCATAAAGAGGGTCTGGCCATTATTTTTGCGGTTGATAAATTTCACCAATATTTATACGGGAGAAAATTTACTCTTCGCACCGACCATAAACCACTAGTGAGCATTTTTGGACCTGACACTGGTATTCCAAGTACAGCAGCTAGTAGATTACAAAGATGGGCGATCAAATTATCAGCATATGACTTTAACATAGAGTACGTTAAAACAGATCAAAATGTGGCCGATGCACTCTCGCGTTTGATAAAGACAAATAAAGATATCAGTACTGCAGATGATGAATTACCAGAACAAACATACTTACATTTCGCCACTGAAGCACTCCTTTTAGACAACAATGTTCTAAAGAAAGAGACTTCTTCAGATTTTTTATTAAGTAGAGTTATGACGTATATTAATGACGGTTGGCCTCAGGAAGTAGAGATTAAAGAGCTTAAACCTTATGTCAATCGCAAAAATGAACTTTATACGGAGCTAGGATGTGTTTTGTGGGGTCACCGGGTTGTGATACCTTTAGCTTGTAGAGATAGAGTTCTAAAAGAGCTACATGAGCCACACATGGGAATTGTTAAGACAAAAGCATTAGCAAGAAGTTATGTTTGGTGGCCAGGGATTGATGAAGCTGTGGAGGCGGTCTGTAGGGCTTGCAAGGTATGCGCCGCAGTGGCAGATGCGCCACACCAACATGCGCCACAACCATGGCCGTGGCCGAGCCGCCCTTGGTCACGACTACACATCGACTTTTTAGGACCAGTGGCAGGACTAACTTATTTAATCATTGTTGATGCTTGTTCAAAGTGGATTGAGGCTATTCAAATGAAACGCACTACAGCACAAGCGGTAATAACGGTTCTCAGGGATATTTGGGCTAGGTTTGGTCTACCGAAACAAGTAGTTAGCGATAATGGTCCACCGTTTACTAGCACTGAATTCAAATTTTTTTTAGTAAAAAATGGTATTGAGCAAATTTTCTCCGCGCCTTACCATCCTGCCTCTAATGGCGCAGCAGAGAGTGCGGTAAAAATTTGTAAGCGGGTAATTAAAAAAGCACTTAAGCAACAATTAGATCCAGATACGGCATTGTGCAGGTTCCTTTTAACTTACAGGAATACTGAACATCACACGATAGGGGACAGTCCAGCAAAAATTTTACAAGGAAGAAATTTACGCACTAGACTGGACGCTTTAAAACCCGATCGAGAGGCGCGTATACAATCGCGACAAAAAACACCAGAAGGTGCACATCGCCAGGTCGCGGAGGGGGATAATGTGTGGTATAGGAACTATCGTGGTCCAGACAAATGGGTACCGGGACAAGTTTTAGAGCAATTAGGTAGGACTGACTATAATATTCGATCTGATTTTGGAACCGAGGCCCATCGACATATTGATCAGTTGCGGCGACGTTCTGTGTTACCGGAGACGGCATGCCATCCACATCCACCTAGTAATAAGATTACTAGGAAGTCACGAAGCTCACTTATTTTTCCTGAAATGAAAGAGGAGAAGTCCAGTGGGACAGACAGTAGTGGTCCGATGATGCAAGAAACGGGAAATGTTATTGAGTCAGGTATTACGGCGGCTACGACAGTGGATGGTCTGCAGGCAACGTCATCCATTAATCCTTGCGACAGTGAAAGGCCGGTTTCAACTGAGGTACCGGTGGTACATCAAAGACCCGTAAGAATTACTAAGCTTCCTAAAAGATATTGTTTAGAGTTTGATTAAGTTTGTTTAATTAATGTTACTATTATACTTGGTTAAGAAGTTAGATTTATTAGTTTGTTATGTGAATGATCTAAATGTTGCTATTTACTAAGTTTTATTTTGTTTATTATTTATTAGGCTATTTGTTGTTAATTAGTTTTTATTAAGGGTGAAGGTGTTGTATATGGCAACCATAAAGTTGTACCATAGACTCCATAGAGTCAGCGGTCAGTCAGTTCACAATAAATATTAAATGGAAGCCCGCCTCTTATTTGAACAACATTCAAGGCGATACTCTCGCAAAAAAAAAACTGGAAAATACTCACTACAAAAAAATATATTAATTTTTGAAGCTCCACCGTCAAGAAAACTCGAAAAAATTACAAAAAAAAATAATAACTCGAAAACTACAAAAAATCGTGGAACATACATGGGGTATTTTCAAATACCCCTAGACATGAGGAATCTATATTTTTTTATGACGTGTATTTTTGGTCCACCCTGTATAGATACGCAAATAATCACAAATAATATATATGAATACTTGAATATAATAAATCAAATAAGACAAACAATGGGAAAACATGATACAGCCAGCTTCTTACGAATGTGCTCGCGTACTTTAACTTTAAAGGATAATCGGTTAGTTGCCATCCTGATTTCCAGGGGGAGCGCATTACACAAAGAGATAGACTGAACGAAGAAGGAGGAGTGAACGAAGTCTGTGCGGTGAATGGGACATTGAAGAACGCGGTTATAATTATGATGAGTCTGACCTTAGATTCTTACTGTGGGTGTCACAAATGTACTGAAGGTGGGGGCTAGATAACTAGGGGAAGTGGGAGAGTTAAGAAAAGAAAACAAGGTGGTCAGTGCCCTTTGCTCTCTGCGCTGGCGTATGGGCAGCCACTTTAGAAGCGACCGATGCGCAGACAATGATCATATTTACGTAGATTGAAAACGAATCGAATGCAGTTATTCAGAAGTCGGTCAAGTTTGTCGAGGAGATCTGCATTCTGGTCATAGTAGCACACATCACCATAATCGATTATAGGAAAAATTAAGGTCTGCACAAACATTGTCTTCGTACTTGTTGGTAGTAGATTTTTCAATCGGTTTGTACCGATTGAAAAATCTACTACCCCGCAGCGTTCCAGTAACCTTCTGACTGACCCTAGCGACTTGAGTACGCCAGTGCAGAGTACTATCAATGTGCAAGCCTAGGTCCTTCACATCAGTACTAAATGGGACGACCGTACCATTGAAGAGAACTGCAATGGTGGCAAGGTTGTACCAGCCACCCTTACTTATACTCCGAGAACTTCCGATGATGATCGCCTGACACTTACTAGAATTTACTGCTACGCCAAATTTATCAGACCAAGTTTTTATGGCTATTAGGTCCCTATTTAATTTGTCGATAGCGTCAGGTATTTCTTCAACCCTCCCTTGACAATACAACTGCAAGTCAGTCTGCATACAGATGATACGCACACTGAGGCTCGGAAGTTATATTATAACCCCTGAGCCGTCGCCATCCTATACAAAGGTGAACGCTATCAATCAAATGATGAGTAGACACCTGTGATATCATATCTAATCATAACACATCACATATTTATTTTTATCATTGCCTTGACATCTACTAAATAACAGAAGAAATACCTATCGACTAAAACGTTGTCTAAAGATACCTAGTAAAGTGGAACAGGATTTCTTTAGGCTATATTTAATGTAACTTTAAAAGTAAGTAATCCAATCTTGAACAACTTAGTCTTAAATTAAAACCCTAATTGAATGAGCTTGCAAGCCAAACCAAACCAACGTGCTTGTCCAAGTTGGCTTACTGTGTCACATCACACATAATGAGACATCTCAAGTTTGTCTCTGCGATAGGGTGGACCAAAAATACACGTCATAAAAAAAAATAGATTCCTCATGTCCAGAGGTATTCAAAAATACCCCATGTATATTCCGCGATTTTTTGTAGTTTTCTAGTTATTATTTTTTTTGTAATTTTTTTTTGAGTTTTCTTGCCGGTGTAGCTTCAAACATTCATATATTTTTTGTAGTGCGTATTTTCAAGTTTTTTTTTTTTATGGCGTCGCTATTTGGACCACCTATTTTAAAGCTTAAAAGGATTTTTAGCCTAACCTTCGAAGGCCGATTACAGCGAATTATTAGAAGGTTAAGTACAAACTTTTTTATTTTTTGCGTAGCTTAGGAACCTGCATAGTGTTTAAAGTCAGCTAGAATATATGGAACCTCATTTTTGTATTTTTAAATTGAAGTTGAAAATTTCAGTCTTACCACTAACAACTTAAATTCCTGCTATCGATACTTTTTTGAGTAACATGCAGGAATGTTAGCAAGTTTATTATTTAATGTATGAAAGTAACATTCAAGACAATACTTTCGCAAACAAAAACTGGAAAATACTCACTACAAAAAAATATATGAATTTTTGAAGTTCCACCGGCAACAAAACTCGAAAAAATTACAAAAATAAAATAATAACTCGAAAACTACAAAAAATCGCGGAACATACATGGGGTATTTTCGAATACCCCTAGACATGAGGAATGTATATTTTTTTTATGACGTGTATTTTTATGACGTGTATTTTTATGACCTGTATTTTTATGACGTGTATTTTTGATCCACCCTGTATGCCAGTAACCTTGAGCGGTTACCCCTTGCGTGTTCTGTACTGAGCTCTCGCAACGCGTCGTACGTCCAGCCAGTAATAGGACTTGCCCATCCAGGAGCGCTATCCCAAATTAGACGCATTATTAATTTATTACACATAAAAGAAAAGGTATTTAAATAAAACACGTATATTAAAAGATTAATAATTAAATTATCTAGAAAATGGTGAAAGTTACACAAAAATACGCTTAATAGATTTTGCGTAATTCTCAGTTTTATATCCGCGTTAGACATAAATTTACAAATTAATTTCACTATGTAATATAAACATAATCTAAAATTTTCCTATAAGTATTAAGTTATTAAGAAAATGCTCTTATTTAACATACTTATATTTTTTCCAAATCATTAACAGTACTCGTTTAGACGTTATATTCAGTATAAAATCATTGTTAGTTTGTCACTCAACATACAACAACTTCAACAAGTAAGTACCTAACTATTTCACACATTACATTATTAAGTATAGTAGGTATCTCTATACGGGTATAGGTATTATGTACGGCGGCAACAACAATAGATTCAAAAGTGTCAATACCGTATACAGTCACAATTATCACTTTTAAATTAAGGTTGTTGTTATCCGTTTAGTCAATACTTCTTAAATTCATTGCTCGCTCTGACGTAGGTAATGGCTTCATTAGCGACACCTTGCCTGATTTGGTCAGTATCGGAATTGGTCGGTCTCCGGTATCGGTCACCGTGTCCGGTCTTCGAGCCAAGGCTGCAAGACTCAGGTTCCAATCATTCATAAATCCGGTGACTGGTGACAGGCAATAGTATCAAGGTACCTAATTGTTCTTTTATATCGATGCAATTGTGTGGGTAATTAAGTAATTTTGCTTGAACCGTGGCATGTGCAACTAGTAAATACCTAGCTGTCAAATATTTACCTGTTATGATTATTTTGGCAATATTACTGTATGGAAATATGAAGTGTGGTTAGCCACAGTTCATAATCAATATTTTAATTCACTAGTTAGCTAGTGAATTAAAATATTGATTATGAAAATATGCAATAGTTGTTATCGTAACACCGAATATTTAGTTTTAGATGTAAAAAAGTGTTTGGAAACTTTCCAAATGCCTTTTTTACACCCTCAGACCAAGGGTCTGAGTTTACACCTAAAACGGTTACAACATCAAATTCAGTGTTATAATTGCAATTCATTATTAATATTCTGGTTCGCTAACTATCCACATTTCATATTTCCATTCAGTAATAGTAATAAGTATTGTCAAAACAGCGAAATATTTGACATCTATTTGCGACGTTGCCAACTTTCAGAATAAACGTTCATAGTCCGAATAAGGATTCGGACTATGAGCGTTTATTCTGAAAGTAAAAAAATAGGTACCTATGCCAGAAAAAAATCGGGAAAATGGTTCCAGATATGGATCTTGAACCATTTTCCCGATTTTTTTTTATCACGACCTAACAATTACCGATTTTTTGAGGTGCAAACTTCTTTAGGCGCGTTGAGCACTTTTTGGGTGAACAAAAATCATGGAACGCGCGTCATCGTCACCGTATGATAAACGTGTTGACAGCGTACTCTGTTTTATTATTTTGTTTTTTTTTTTAATGGAGCTACAGCTTTCGTTCTTGTACTGACAGCAAGCCACATAAATTCCTAACATTTTCGTTAGATGGCGTTACTTAGTTTTCACTTCAATCGGCAGTCCCCGAAGACTACACCTTCTTAAGTAAGTACATGAAAGACAGAAGAACACTTCTGTCTTTCATGTACTTAAAAAGCCATTACATGGTCGGAAGTGAAACAATATGGACAGCAGAATAAAAAAAAACTCTGTATAGAAACGTTAAACTACGTCTAACCTACTTCTACTTCTACCATCAAATTCATACAGCCTCATAGCATTATATTATCGGTGCTCATAGATACAGGTGAAATGATGTACCTTAAGTCTTACCTTGGTTATATAAAACTATGTTTAATGTTTTTTTTTTATTATTATAAAAATTATGATTATTGTATTTTATTTATTATACTAGCTTCTGCCCGCGGCTTCGCCCGCGTGGATGTCGGAAATTATCCCACAGGAACATGTAACATGTCCTAAATCAGCGGGGTAATTGCGTAGCACTTACAATAGCAATGGGTTTCATTTTGACAGTTCAACAATTAATTGCGTTATTTACGTTATTTCTCGAACATAATTATTAAGCAATAGCTTCTACTTGGCGCTCTGGCGCGTCATCCCCTGGCTGGCCCGCCCCTCCACCCTCGTTCTGTGCGCCGTCGACTCAATATCGCAGGTCATTCTTATCGTTCTAACTTTTAAACTATTTGTCCAAATTAGTTAGTGTAAAAGACAAACTTTATCTACATTAAATACCAAAAGCGATGAAGGTTTGATAAGAATTAACTAAATACTCTAAAATATGCAATGTAAAAAAAGTATTCAATTTAACTGTATTTATTGCTCACTATTTTCTCTCTAAAATATGCAAAAAAAATTGCTCACTATTTTCTCTCTAAAAAGACAAACTTTATCTACATTAAATACCAAAAGCGATGAAGGTTTGATAAGAATTAACTAAATACTCTAAAATATGCAATGTAAAAAAAGTATTCAATTTAACTGTATTTATTGCTCACTATTTTCTCTCTAAAATATGCAATGTAAAAAAAGTATTCAATTTAACTGTATTTATTGCTCACTATTTTGGTTATAAAGGCTTCCACATAAAAGGTAGATATATGCTGTCGCGGACTTTTATTTAGAACTCTTTAAGACAAACAATCCCACAATACATTTTCTTCATGTAACTCTAACGGTTTAGGCAGCGCACGCAGCATACGGTGGAGGTCTGCCCGGCTTGGGTGGACCACCGCCGTGTCCTCGTGGAGGCGATCGGCGGCGGTGACCTCTCGCGTACGGCCCTGGTTCAGGCCATGGTGCGGAGCGAGAGGGCATGGCAAGCCGTCACCTCCTTCTGCAAAGCAGTAATGCTCGCGAAGGAGAAGGTGGAGCGCGCGAGGGAGTGGCAAAGGCCGCGCCCTACCAGCCCTAGCCGCCGCCGCCGTAGGAGACGTCCCGGGCGTCGGGAATTGATAGCCGATTTCCGGCCACCTAGGCGCGGGCCTGCGGACGGAGAGCAACGGGCAGCTCGCCGTCCGATAAGGACCAGGCCCGGGTCGACGGCGCATCGTGTTCCACGCGCGCCTCAAAGAGATATCAAGGATCGAAGGAACACGTGTGGGTTTTAGTCAGTAAGAGTCTGACACGCCCTTCCGCTCCGCCCAGAGCGGGAGAAGTCATTGGATGATTAACCGCCCAAAAAAAAAAAAGGCAGCGCACGCAAAGATAGATCTCAGAGGGCAGGAATTTTTCCGACTTACTTGATACTTATCGTTATATTATGGCCAAATCACATAAAATCTTTATAAATTATAGCCTATGTGTTATTCTAATGTATAAGCTACATTATTGTAAAGTTTCATCAAAATCCGTTCAGTAGTTTTTGTGTGAAAGAGTAACAAACATCCATCCATCCATCCATCCATCCATCCATCCATCCATCCATCCATCCATCCATCCTCACAAACTTTCGCATTTATAATATTAGTAGGATTAATGTAGGGCAGTGTTTTTCAGCCTTTTTCATGACTTGACCCCATTAGTATGAAAAAAATTTTTCGCGACCTCGACCATTCGGAACTCAGTCGAGATTCCCGCTGAGTCGAAGTTTCTGCAGCACGAAACCTAGCCTGATGTTCCCGAGTTGCAGAGAGCCTTGCCTCACGACCTTCCTCAGATTCCTGTGATCGAACTAATCTCATCCTTTTAGCATTTCTGCTACATTGGGAGAGGTTGGATCTTCCTCGATGCATTCTTACAATAAAATAATACTACTTAACACACAGTTATTTAGTAAACACGTACTATCGTAAACAATTAAATTATAAATACTTACAGATTATTATACAGTCTAAAATTGTCACAGTTTAAGTAATAAGTGTTAAGACGTGTAAACCAAACGTACTAACTTTATAAAACAAAAGAATTGCTAGAAAAATGTATTACTAACCTGAGCTAATAAACTTATACTTAATAAAGAAAATCAAGAAAAGAAATGCCTAACCTATACCAAATACTTATAATATTTATATACAAACCCTAAATAAAAATTAAGATAAGTATACCGAAAATCAAGGAAAGAAATGCCTAACCTATAACAAATGTTCGATGTGATTCTTTAAATTGACATAACTTTTTTATTTATGAACCGATTGACATGAAATAAACACTAAATGATAAGTGAAGCTTACTACAATATATTAGTGAAAACCGCATCTAAATCGAATAAGCCGTTTCTGATATTAGCGTGCACAAACACACAGACAAACAGACAAACAGACAAACAGACAAACCGACAAACAGACAAACAGACAAAAAAAAATTTAATTACAATCTCGGGTTCAGCATCGATATAATAACAACCCCTGCTATTTTTTTTTCATATATTTCCATTGTACAGACACCACTTTTCTACAATTTTATTATATGTATGTATATAGATATAGAAGAAGAAGAAGATATAGATAGATTACATTAGGGGTGTGTTATTGGGTTTTTCTATCTGGAATTTCTCAGTAGCAGCCCGGAGTCTGGATTTGTGCCCGGTTGATGGCAATATGCTCGCCCCCTATTACATGGGACTTAAGGGTTGGGCCCTTAGGGGAAACAAGGCGTGATGTTACGTTATATTACATTCTGACAAAAATAGTGATTTCGGGTACCTACCTATGTTGTGGTCTTCTCTGGTCTTAATTTTTACTTATAAATAAAGCGTATTTTGATTCTTTCAGTATTTTGTATTTGTTGTTTATCATAAGTATTAAAAAAGCGGCCAAGTGCGAGTCGGACTCGCCCATGAAGGATTCCGTAGCAGCAAGTAACATAATATAAAAGTTCTTGTAGTTCGTTAAAGGTAAATTGCGGTTTACGCTTTATGACGTATTAAAAAAAACTACCCTACTACTTAGATCTCGTTCTAACCAATTTTTGGTGGAAGTTTATAAAATCATATATTTTTTTTAGTTTTATCATTCTCTTATTTTAGAAGTTACAGGGAGGGACACACATTTTACCACTCTGGAAGTGTCTCTCGCGCAAACTATTCAGTGTAGAAAAAAATTATATTAGAAACCTCAATATCATTTTTGAAGACCTATCTATAGATACATGAACGGGTTTGACGAAAAAATAAATTAGTTTCAGTTCTAAGTATGGGGAACCCCCAAAATTTATTGTTTTATTCTATTTTTGTGTGAAAATCTTAATGCGGTTCACAGAATACATCTACTTACCATGTTTCAACAGTATAGTTCTTATAGTTTCGGAAAAAAGTGGCAGTGACATACGGACGGACAGACAGACAGACATGACGAATCCATAAGGTTCCGTTTTTTGCCATTCAGCTACGGAACCCTAAAAGCTCTTTGATTGAACAAATTTTTACCACATTCTTATAGATTGGACATTTTGGGAGTTGGACATTTTGGGAGCTAGACATTTTGAGAATTGGACATTTTGGGATTTGGACATTTTGACCCTGAGCGCAAATAATTAGTAACGTCCACCAAGTAGAAAATTATAAAACCAAAACGTTCTACAGGGTGTCCCTGGATGGAAGGTGGCAACAAATTGAATAGGGGCGTAGGAAAGGTCATTTCCAAACTTTTTCAGCCATGAGAATATCGGCGAATTTTTTACGGTTCAAAAATTATGATCAATTTTTGTTTTTTTTCAATTACTCCGCATAGTGCTCAAAGAAAACAATTTTTGGTTGGAGTGTACGTAACGGGGCACTGAGGAAAAACACAGAAAATTCCAGCAAAAAAAAAAAAAAAACTCAAATCGTTTATTTTTTCGATTCTATCGTATGTAACATCTAAATATAAGGCTAAAAGCATCTTGGTATTTTTTGTCTCCGACCAACGGTTTGTCCTAAAAACGATGTCGAAGAGATCCTTTTATAAAGGCGTCAGGGACTTAGAATTTTTTTGTTTATTCTTTTGTTTTTCGCAAAACGTTTCTTTTTCAATTCTATTGTTTAAAACACCAAAATATAAGGCTAAAAGCATCTTGGTGTTTTTTGTCTCCGATCAGCCGTTTGTCGTAAAAATTATGTCGAACGTCGTAAAATTATGTGACAGAAACGAATCGCTGCAAAACCGACTCCACGTAGTCTTGCCTGCCCTACCCCTAGAGTGTAATTTAAGCCCGCGAAGGCGCGGAGGGGCGAGGCGGCCCCCGAGCTGAGGAGCAGGTGGTTCTAACGCTCTCCGCCGCGGCTGAGGCTGGCCGGCGAAGCCGGCCAGCAAGCCGAAGCTGCGGTGGTGAGCGTTATAACCATCTGCGACGATAAGCTCGCGTGGGACCGCCGGAGCCCCGCAGCGCCGAAGCCGTGACAGAAAGGATGCTTGCTGCATGTTGCATGGTAGCTTGCATGCAAGACACTCCCGACAATGACCTCCAAGGTTAATCGACCTTGACCTCCAAGGTATCACGACCTCCATAATCCCTTGACCTTGACCTCAAGGTCAGAAACCATTAATATTGACCTGTTATTGCTATTGAGAAACGCTTATCGTAATTTTGACCTTGACCTCAAGGTCAGCGACTATGTCACCTTAGGAGAATCGAAGATTTTGACTTTTTAAATTTTGACCTTGACCTCAAGGTCACCCCACTGTATCATCCAAGGTCACTTGACCTTGACTTCCAAGGTACTCATGATCTCCATAATTCCTTGACCTTGACCTCAGTCACTTGTCCTTGACCTCAAGGTCACAAACCATTAATATTGACCTGTTATTGCTACTAAGAAACGGATCTTGACTTCTGGAAGTTTGACCTTGACAACAACATCAAGGTTACTGACCTTGTGACATGAGGAAAATCGGGGAGATTGAATTTCAAAATTTTGACCTTGAGCTCAAGGTCAATGACCCTGAGGTCAAGGTCAATGCCCTAAAGGTGCTATGTTGTTCCCCCACCCTACTACTCCCACATCCCACCGGATCCCGAAGGCTTGATTAGGCGATGGTTTTTGATGAAATTTTTCTAAGTCTTTTTTTCATAGTGCCCCGTTTCGTATCCACTGACCCTTTACTGTGGTAATACTTTTACGCAGCTAGAAAACATGGGTTCAATAAGAAAAAAAAAATTGCAAAGGTTTCGGTCGGGCAAAAATGAATCTGAATGATTTTGAAAGATATTGCTAAAAATCTATTGGTTCGGTCAGTGGGTCGTCTTATTAATTAATGTAATTGGAGTTACCGTTTTAATTAACAATCAACAATCTATAAACAATATGTTCGAACAATTTGTCTCCTCAACCTCAAAAATGAAAGCCATTTGATTGCTAGGGGAGACCGGGGCTATAATTAACAGAGGTAAGTATTAACAAGTGATTTTCTCCAAAACTATAAACACTACACCTACAGCGGGTGCTTCAATATGCCGACCAGATCACGCCGCATGGCTCGGGGTTGGTCAGCTGCGATCTGCGCATCATCCGAATGTGTTATATACCGGACATCATTTTCACGCACGTAACGAACTTTTTTAATTTTAATTTTTTTTTATTTATTCTCGAAATATTCTGTGTAATGATTATGTTTTTTGTTTTCCTAGAAGCATATTTCATACTTAATAATGCTACATTGCTGTATTGGTGTAATTATTAACCAATATTTTTTTATGTTACTTAATACTAAAAATGTACCTTTGGGGTTATAATTAACAAATCGGCGGGGTCAGTATTAACGTGTTAATACCTACCCCAGATGTGGTGATAGCGCAAATATCTTATGAACCGGTAGCTGAATCATCAGACATGCAGAAAGATGCTAGTGATTTCTTGGTCCAAAACCATAAGACCTTTGCTAAAAGCTCTATCACGAGCTCAGTAAAAACGTATAAACGCTCTAAAAATGTAGTATCTATATTATGGATTTCACTGTGTGTACATAAATAATAAAATACATCAATAAATATTTTTGTAATATTTATTGATGTATTCACGTCTCCTGTAATTAAGATACATCGTGCTGACTGGATTGAATATACCTATCTCTTGCAATGACTGGGTCTAAGCTAGGTGTATCAAAGGCGACATCACATCATTCACTTGCCTAAATTGTATTTGATATGTATTATAAATTAATAAGAAAATGTGTTCCATACAATTCTGTATTAATTTCACTTTTATTAATACCAAAAAATATAATACATATATTTGGCATACATATATTTGTTTTCTTCTATATCAGTTGGCATAACATAATGTTAATTGTTGCCCCTTCTGTTAATACTTACGTCAGAGCTGTTAATTCTAGCCCCGGAGATGAGGTAAGAATTAACAACTGACTTTTTGGAGAAAAAGTGTTCTATTTAAGAGATCATTTGTTTTATGTTTTATTTATGTTAATAACATGATACCTGAATAATTAAAGCATCATTTAACAAAAAAATTAAGCCTACATGTTGAATCATTTCGAAGATACAACTAAAAGTATTTTTTTTGTTAATTGTGGCCCCGGTCTCCCCTACTGTAATTTACACGCGTCCACTGACTGCAGATTGCAGTGGAAACGTGTAAATTATACTAAATAATTAATAAATAATAATTACTCATTATTACACGACGTGGCGGACCGTATGCAGTAACTTACCTCTACCTTCCTAGGTAGTAGGTACTGGCATAGCAGACGAGGCCAGTGCAACTTGATCATTTGAACAATAAGCATAAATGCTATGGAGTATGGAGTGTTAATGGCATATTGCCCAGTGAGCTAAGTGAAGCTCTTGTAGCCTGCAATGCTTTGCAATGGGCTATTCCGTACTTACTCCAACCCGATTCAAACTTGATGGTGGCTCGGAACATGAGGCGAGTCGCTGCGCAGTAACGAATTTATGAGTCAGCGGGGGTGAGGGGTGGGGTACTGCGCAACGAGTACTGACGGTACTGAGCAACTAACTTCCCGCCGCCATTAATCGTTCGTTTGAATTCACTAATAATGACGTAGGATACCCAATTACCTAGTCAGCGCGAGAAACTATAGGTAGTAGAAATTTTTATAGTAGTAGTAATTGTAGTAGGTAGTACTGTAGTATTAATAATTATTTATTAAAAGTACTTCATAGTAATTTCAATTGAAATTCCGATACTAAGGCTGCCTGTCCACCGGAGCGGAGAGGAGAGGAGAGGAGCGAAGATGTGTCAATATTAACCAATAGAAATAAAACCGCTCCAAAGGTGGGATTCTATTGGTTAATTTTGGCACATCTCCGCTCCTCTCCTCTCCGCTTCAGTGGACAGGCAGCGTTAAATTCGATAAGAAATACAAGCGTTAAACAAAAATAAATATTAATGTGTAAATTGCGTACATGCTACGTAGGTTCATATGTAACTGTTAAAATACTTTAATATGCTTTTGAGAGTAGGTAGTAGTGAGTTCAAATTGTTAATACACAAACACTTTGATAATGATAACCTTGGCAGGACAAAGAACAAAGCAGATGTGGCGCCCAAGTGCGTGCTCCGACGCAACGCTAGCGACCGAGACGCTTTGAGTTAGGATTTAACATAGGTACGTTTTATTAGTCTGGATTTAAACCTAGTACGTTGTTACATAATGCCTGCATAAAAAATACGAGAATTAGCATTGCTAGTTTTATGCTTTATCATCATTTTCACAGCGATTGCAAAATGCCAAAAATTCATGATGCAGAGTGGGTAGGTCATGAATATTCGATTAATTAACGTATAATAGCATATTTATTTTACTGTACCATATTCTAGTCCGTGAAAGCTAATAGAACTAGGTTATTGTATGGATGGTCAAATTAAGACTCGATCTCTATCATAGTCTCTAATAGGTACCCTCGTAAACCATATCGCAATGCTAATATCGTCGTTACTTTAATGATCGCATGGATTACCAGCACCTCACACCTGCGAGACGCTGTAGCTGGCTAGCCCTGACAGGACCCCGCGCAATGCAAAGCTCGTAGAAATATAGACAGTGGTTCGCAAAACGAGTTGAATGCACCAGTGTGCGCCGGCGCGGCCTTGTCAGTGTGCACACGCACGCCGCGGCGTCGCACCGTGATAACGACGCCTCTCGCCACTCACCGGTACTCACATTCGCATTAGGTGTTCCGTCAGCAGTGTAAACTACGGAGTAGCTCTCCGGCGGAAAGTTGAACTGCACCGATGACATCTCCTCGCGGTTTCACTGCACTAACACTGGGTCGGAACACACAAACACTATGAACTATGACGCGATATGTCCGGCGCCGGGGGTCCCGTTGACTCATTATTCCTTATTGATCAGCGCGAGGCGGATGCGGAGTGCGACATGAGCGCAGACACGGAGGGCCGCGTGGACGCATCGGCTCGCATCGGCTCGAAGCCGGCGCCTTACAAGCGCGGATTATCGCTCCTTATATACGCCGATAATGAGTAACGTAAACTTCCCGTAAAATTTGTGTTGGTCACCGTGTGCGCCGATTGTGCGCTATCGACAGCGAACCTTATCGCGGAACCGGCCGCGGTGCGACTGGTTATACGAGACGTGTGTATTTGTTGTCAGTTTTAACACTGGAGACTGCGGGTACGCGTTCCTCATTCCATTATTTATATTATATGTACCTACACAATGTTCAATAAATAAACAATTGAAGTTGCTGCAGATGGAGTTAGTACTGCCAACACACAATGGACCTTGTTACTCGTTATCTTCTGACTCAAATTAATTTGTTTAAGTTGGTAAGGAGTTGGCTATCATTCCTTCAAACTTTTCTGTGAATCAATTACATAAAAGTCTATTGCCAGCAGGAGGTTGCTGGATTTTTTTAATTGTATTAAACATACTGTCACACTTTTACAAATACAAATGAACATAACTCTGAACCGAATAATAGGAAAACACATGAACATTGTCCGCATCCATAAAAAGCACTAGAGCCGAGTTCAATTACTAATATCGTCGGTACTTACTAATGCTATAAACAGGAAAAATGGTATGTTTGTTTAATTATGCACTTCTTGTTGGCCATACGAACGACTTATTACGCTCTACAATCGCAAATTATGTAGAGTAGTACATCCATTTCAATTTAGGATACGTACGTTCAATTAACACATAATGCAAAGTCTTAAAATAATGAAAAATTATTCTTTTCAACAGCAATGTTTTCAATTTAACGCTTTCGCACGCGCGTGGCGTCTATAGACGTCATAACTAAAAACTTCCATTGTGTCTGGTTTACCGTCCGCGAACCGATTAAAAGGGTCTTAAATATTTCAATTCATACGCAAGCGCTAGAATAATCAGCTGCATCTGATTACCCAACATACATAATTCCATTAGTAGTGAAATTATGACAGTAGCCAAAATACGGGCAATGAGTGCAAGACCCATGAATATTACCGAAATGACAAGCCCTTTTCTTCAGTATGACATGCACCATAGACAATTAAGAACAAACGTTTTTTTGTTATTGGAGAATCTATTTTGAAGTTTACTTTTCTATAAAAGCTTTCGACTAGCGGATAGATGAAATAAAAAAAAACTGTATAAATGTGTATTCTATCATTAATCAGTTAAGACCAGACGCCAGCACATCTACCTACTCCAATCTGTCAAATTTTCCCAATCAACATTGAACCTTATTCTTTAGCGATAAAGTTGAAAATCTATTAAAGAAATTTGACAGATTGCAGTAACTTGATGTGCTGCCGTCTGTACTTAGTAGTTTTATTTGCAGTATCTCTCAATTTGCACGTTTTATCGTTATGTATCCATATTCCTCATTATTATCAATTCATGTTTCCTACTGATTACTGACACTGCAGTGATATCGCTATGATCTTTACCTACCTAATCAATTAATTATGCATAAATTAATCAATCAACTGAAACGTATAAATATCCACTATCATTTATCTATGCACATAACTTTATCGCTAAAGAACTAACTGAGTAGAACATAACTTTATATATGCATCTAACCATAATGTTATGTCAAAAATTAACATTAATTAAAATGAACATGGGATTTAATATATTTTAATAAGAAAAAACTCCTTAGTCGATAGTTTAATCGAATATTAAACTAGGTACACCCCGATTCAAACTTAATGGCGGCTCGGAACATGAGGCGAGTTGCTGCGCAGTAAAGAATTCATGGGTCAGCGGGAGTGAGGGGTGAGGTACTGCGCAGCGAGAAGCGCACTTCCGAGCCGCCATTAAGTTTGATTTGAACTGTACCTGTTGTATAGCTAAGTGTGAAAATAGGCTACACATAGCATTATAGGCTACACACAGTGCCGGGCAAGCCGCGGTGCGCCCGGCTTGCCGCACAAAGGAGCCGTCAAACAAAGGAGTGCCGCTCGGCAAAAGCCCGTGCCGCCGGCACTGTGTCTTGTGTGTGCCTTTATATTGAAAATTGCAAACTGCTACTTAATTAAAAATATGTAGTTCGTGCAAAAATAAATCTGTATGGACACTAGTTTAGACTAAAACACAAAATAAAATTGAAAAACATTTATTATAACATACTTACCATTTAAATACATTCAAAGTTTCCAAATGGTGGTCCCACTAATTATCACAAACAATTTCTTAAATACTGTTATTTAATTAATTAATTAAATGTAATTAAGCGTATACTTCATTTCATTTAATTATCACGGTTTAACTGAAAATCTGAAAAACCGATTTCCGAAATAAATACAGAATCATGTGACTTAGTAACGACGAAATCATTAAATGCAAACACGAGATTAAGATATAACTACATAGTAAAATTCACAACCTCTTTATCAGAATCATATGACTTGGGTTACATGTTACTACATAGCTAGAGGATAACAAAATTATAGCACGTGTGCGTTATCTAAAGCCCTCCTGAGAAGGTATTTTGAGATTCAGGGATGATTAATGCTGTATTGAGCCGGATTTGAGCAATAGCACGAACATTTTGTATGTATGTGTATAATTCATGCTACCCCATGCATGTGCAGCACAGTTAAATAATAATGTATCATATTGCATCGAACGGTAGCTCGGTAAGGCACGATGTAGCATAAATCATCCGTAAGGTCAGGTAGGCACGGACGATTTTTCAAGGCGACGATTTTTATCGCGTACTGGATTTTCAACTCTCTGTATTGAGCCCAGTATTGAGAATCCAACAGAACGCATCACAACGCGTCAAAAAAATACACTGTTGGATTTTCAACTCTCGGCGCTAAGTAGTTCGTTGAAAATCCAGTGCGCGATAAATATCGCACGTGGGTACGAGTACTAATAGGGATCGCTGATCAGTGATCAGGTTAAGTTCTTTGTAAGATGGTGTTAGTGTATGTGAGCAGCTGCAGCGCTCGCTGCGTGGCGGGCTCCTTGGGCGCGCGCTCCAGGCGCTGCACGCACGTGTGCACGGCCGCCGACACGCCCGAGCTGCGCAGCACCAGCTTAGCCTACACAAACCAGAAAGTATATAGTTATAATACCAGCCTATTAATATCCCATTGCAGGTCGTCTTCTCATACAGATAAGGCATGAGCATTGATCACAACGCCTGCTCAAGACAGGTTGGCGATTTTAGACTCGAACTGGTTTTAAATGGTTGACAGACATGAAAAATACAATAAAATTGTATATTTTGGCATGTTTACATCATCACCTTCGCAAGGACAGATTTCTTGAATACAAATTAATAATATGAACACATCATATTCGTTTGACATTTAAACGGCAAAAGTTGAACATGGATATTATTTTTGATCATATAAGTGGAAGACATAGCAAAGAGCAAAAATAAACTATTGTAAGTAGAAGATGGTCCCCAGATTAGCGTTTTATGACTTACATGAACATAATCACAATTTAATTAACTTAAGAAACCATTGAAAAACATTATTAATGGTATGCAATACTATCGTAGAAGATAAGTAAATTGATACAAATACACATATGGTACAAAAACCAGTGCTAAAAAGATGACATCGAACAACTTTTAATGTAAATTGATCTTCAAAGACATGTTAATTAATCAAAATTTGCCAATAGACACAAAAAGCTAGTTACCGTTTGCATTTTTAAGCGATACATTCATTATAACTATTTTAATAACTGTTTAATTTATTATGATGACGATCTATTACGATCAGACTGAATTATATTGAACAGTTTTTCACAAGTTATGATATAGTGTTTAAAATCGTGATTCCTAACTTTAGACATACCTAACCGCAGCATTTAATCATCACCTGCCTAGCTTTTTCCCAACTATGTTGGGGTCGGCTTCCAGTCTAACCGGATGCAGCTGAATACCAGTATTTTACATGAAGCGGCTGCCTATCTGACCTCCACAACCCAGTTACAGGGTAATACGATACCCATTGGTAAGACTGGTTGTCAGACTTTCGCACTTCTCACGACCCGAAACGATTGTCAATGATCTACGAATGACAGCCGGGACCAACGGCTTAACGTGTTTTCCGAAGCAAGGAGGGGTCTTAGTATGTAAAGATGGTCAACCATCCACGAACCAACCGCGGCAAGCGTAGCTTAACCTGATCGATCGACCCGTGAGGCTGTTATTACTTAGCCACAAGATGTTCGCTGGAATTGATCTAGATCTACTGGCTGTAGAAAGCAAGATGCGTTTTATATCGTTGAGTCTAAACTCAGTATTATGTATCTCCTCAGTTTAGTGACTGCAAAGTTCCGACTCCGAAAAAAAAACACTTTCCGGAGACAATTCGCCACCCAAATCTTTAAGTGGTTCATTAAAATCAAGTGAGCAACTATGTTTTTCAAGAGAAAAGGTAGAAGCGTTTTCTTGCCTACTAAAAACATCCGCTATGTGTGATGCGTATAACAACATTACCCTTTATTGGGAGGTGTTTTTTCAGGGCTGCCTTATCCAAGAAAATAAGTCGATCCGTACCTTGTGATTGTTAGCAGCTAACGCCCAGACGGCGCGCGCAGCCGACACTATCTCCGCCGTTTCGCCAGTCAGGAGCGTCCCGGATAACAGCTCCAGCAGATCAGCTGCAAAACATTCCATCGTAAACTAAACTGTGCTTGATACGGAGGCAGAGTGTTCACCCGGTATTATAGAAATTGAATTTAGTAAGGTTGAAAATCTACGGTCAAATGTATGAAAATTGGTTACTGTCATTTATAGACGCCTGCTGAAAATAGCTAGCTATATGCTTCCGTTCGTTGTATAATAAACTAGTTGGCAGTAGTAGCTATGATTATTGAGTATGTTGTGCAAGGTTTTTAAGGTCTTGTTGAATATAAGTCCTGGACCAAAGAATTGTTGGTAATCAAGCGTAAATGAGTTCCATGTGACGAATTGCGTATAGCCACTTAATAAACAGACATATAAAATACTCATCATTCCCTTTAAAGTACGCAAACATACACTGTTCTGTCAACAGTCAAGTTTATTCAAAGGTGGAGGTTTTTGGAATGTATGCATATGATGATCATATGCATCATTCCAAAAACCTCCACCTTTGAATAAAAGCCTTCTCAACCATTGCCGGATCTACCTGACCTGCGCTACCTGCATCCACCGGTTTCTTGTAATCTCTCAATTATATCTACCACCTATCTCTCCACTCAAATCTATGTGGTTCTTTCCTCAAAAGACCATTTCAGACACTAATCTACATGGTTCTCATATGGCTTGACCAAGATTATGTCTGGACTTTAAAAGAGACCGTGACCGCTGAGTTTGTTTCGGCCTTTCTTCTCAGAGTAGTCAGTTAGGAAACGCCGACCCCATTTTAAACATTTTTTTTTAATATGACGTGTAAAAGTGATTCCGATATCCTATTTACAGAATAAACAATTTCATTTCACTGGCCCTTTGATCTCATGGTCGCAACCGCGACTGTTGAGCGAGGGGTCGTGGGTTTGATTCCCAGGTCGGGCAAAGTGTCATTGAGTTTTTCGATTAGGAATTTCTCAGTAAAAGTCCGGAATTAGGAAGTTGGTGATGTGATACCGTCGTGCCTCAGTGCGCACGTGTCGCCCCTGGCCCTGCATCTCTCTTTCCGCGAGTGTCAGATTGCTGTCTCTGAGGACTATGAGAGTGAGGGAAGACAGAGTGCACTTGTATCTGCACACACTTGTGTACTATAATATCGTCCGCGTAGATGGCCAGTCTCCGCTGAGATTTGCTGCCGTGGCCGAAATTCGGTGTGGAGGACTATTATTTATTATTATTACCACCTATCTGGGTCTTTCTACCTACGCTACACCTTAAATATTGGCACATAATAACACAACACTTAAGAACTCACCAGACTGCAAAAACGGGATGCGATGATGATGTGCCGCATGTGCCAAGGCAGGCATGAGCCGCGCGCGCACGTTGCTCGGCAGCGCCGTGAGCGGCGCGGCGCCGGCCGGCAGCGCGAGCACGCCGGCGGCGCCGTCCGCGTGCCGCGCGACGCCCTCGCACAGCCGCGTCCACGTGATGTGAGCCAGGTTGATGCCGCGCACACGCTCGCGGATGCACATGCGGTACATGCTTGACAGTACCTCGCTCTGTGGATGAGAGATTTTGTTTCGAATAACACGTGGCGAAATGTGGGTGTGCTATATTATAAAGAAAAGATTAACCACCGTACATTATTGAGCAAATTAATGAAAATACCATTGATGTAAATCGATGGAAAATACTAAACGAAGAATATTATTATTTTTCATCTTAAATTTTAGAAATCTTATTTTGTCTAAAATTTGAAATGTTACTATGAATTACAAAGTTATTTTTGCAGTTGGAGGTAATCACCCATATTTAAATAAAATACCTTACGAATCGGCGGGTTTTTAGTATTTGTTGATTATACACAGTATTTATGTATGCCAGGGCTAGATTCTTTTTTTCATTTTAAAAGTTTACTGTATATACTGTATATAACGTTTCATGAGATACAGCTTGTTGACAGACAGACAGGCTGACAGACAGCGGAGGCTTAGTAATAGGATTCCGTTTGGCACCCTTCGGGTACGGAACCCTAAAAAGAAACAACATAATCAGCCTATAAAGTTCCCACGGTTAAGACACAGGCCTCCTCTCTGAGAGAGAGAGTGGGCCGTAATCCTCCACGCGGACCCAGTGCGGGTTAAAAGATAAATATGAAGGGACATAAAAATCTAACAAAATAATGAAGAAAACGACCCGTTTGAGGCCAAAAAGCTCGTATCTGAGCATAATGCTGCGAAATTTAACAAATTAATATCGCAGCGCTGGTATATAGGTACATCTCTGCCTAACCTTCGGGAAAAGCAGGCGTGATATTGTTATGATGAATAAAACTTCTATATTCAAATCCTGGTTTCCAATTCATGTTAAACAAATATAAACCTTATATAATTAACAGCCAAACCAAAAAAAGCCAAACCTAAAAAATAACCAAACTTAATTTACTGTTGATTTCAGAATGACTAAAATCTATTGAAAAAGAAGTCTTCAGACGTCAATTTCCAAATATTTATTTATTTAAGCATTACCAATGAGATACAGTACAATTATCCTTTACAATAATAAAACTTGTATAATAAATACGTTATCCTGTAATGCACACTCAATTACAGGTAACCACAGCATACAAAAACTTACAATATTGAATAAACCAAGCCAAGTCTAAATCTCAAAAGTCTACTTAGACTAGTTTCAACTTAATGAATCTTACCTTTAGCAGTATAGTACGGCAATGATGATGCGGCAGCATGCGCCTGAGCGAGTGCAGACACAACAGCAACAAGACAGGAGGTCGTTTCCGAGCCGACAGGGACGCCTCGCGCGCACACAGCGCGCACAGCTCTGCGGCCAACGTGCGGGCGCCCACGCACGAGCACATGACACCCCACGCTAGCAACATTATTAGATACATTTTAATTAAATGCTTGGATGTCAGAAAATATCCCACGGGAACGTTCTACCGGGATAGACTACCGAGGAAAAGTACACTGTGTTAATCCAGGTCATAAACCAACTGCGGGCCAAATTTCAGTCAAATCCGTTCAGCCGTTTTTGCGCTAAACCGGACAAACAGACAAAAATTCTTCGTAACTATTTTATTATGTATATAATACACGATTTAATATTATTTTAGTAGACACCATAAAATCATAAGTATGAGATATGATGACACTGTAAGATAAAAGTGTGAAAAGAATCTTAGCATTCTTCTAATGCTATTGCATACTAATCAGTATAACTACGTAGACCCTCACTTGGCATCAAGTAAATACGCAAAGAAGAGGGGGTTAAAGTTAAATAACGTAGTGAAAGGTTATCAACAATATAAATACTTTGATCTACATGAGTTCATCTTGTGTAACATGAGAAACCGCATTTTGTAAACCTTAACCTTACGCCTGCTACCGTGCGATATTATGGACCCAGTCATAACAACATGCCTGGCAGATGACGCGTTTTACGCACAACTACGTGCGAATCATAAGCGTATTTATTGGCTTCTAGTGACACGGCTACGCGTGACATCTCTCATAGAAATAACGCGTGCTAAACTTCTTATCTGGACTGTTGCATAGTCTTTTACTGTTTTATTTATTCAAACTCAACCATACCTTTGGGACAATCATTAGTGAACGTATAAATGAGATGCATAACGGCTTGTCGCAGTTGTTCGGTCATCATACACCAGGGCCACAGTCTGTTGAGAGAGGTCGTCATGTTGTCATCCACGAAGCTCTCCTTAGCGGCAGGACAGTCCAGCATCGAGCAATCCATGACGACCAGGAGCCAGTACAATGTACGCAGCACCGGATTCTGAATAACAAATACGATTGTTACCTTACTTATGTATTGCGAGCACATCTCTGCATTATGTATTCTGTCCATTTCCAAATGAATTAAATAAATATCGTACAATTTAAAAGATAAAATATACCAAGGAAATTATTTATATAATCTTAAATAAATAGGCGTTGCACCTGCAAGTGCAAAAGTAGACCAAAATCTACACTTGTTTTGTTGTGTAGAAATGTTAATGATACTCGTATAGGGCTTGGCTTGTTTTGCCATCGTGGGATCGTTCATTCGGCACAGATAATTGTTTATTTTGGCAAACTGCAGGCATTATATTTATCTAAAAATAAATCCTAAAACAAAAATAAATAATACTTTTCAGATTGCATTAATGTTCAAAGAGATTATGCATGCCAGCGAAATCAAAAAGGAAGAACATACCATTTCATAATAATCATAATTTTTAACTTTGATTTCTTCCAATTTTGAAGGTTTCGAAGGAGGAAACTGCTGTACCATTTAATAAAACTCCCACTCACATTGTTAGCATTCTTGATGACTTCAGCCGGCTTCCCCTGCATAGAGAGATGATCCGTGACAGCCTGCAGGGTCGCCAGCAGCGTCCGCGGCAGGCGTCGGTGCACGGCGTACTGCCTACTGCGACCACTTACGGACAGGACCGAGGATAGGCAGGAGCATACGCGGATCCAGCGCTCGTCTGAGTAGGAAAGAATTATTTATTTATTTTATTTAATACTTTAAGAGGGTGCATCCTAAAAGTTGGCAACGTCGTAAATAGCTGTCAAATAGTTACCTGTTTTGATTAATTTGGAAATAATACTGTATGAAAATAAGAAATGTGGCTAACTAACTAACTAGAATATTAATAATGAATTGCAATTATAACATTGAATTTGATGTTGTACCCGTTTTAGGTGTAAAAAAGTCATTTGGAAAGTTTCCAAACACTTTTTTTACATCTAAAACTAACTATTCGGTGTAACTATATTAATTGTTGCATTTGATAATCAATATTCTAGTTCGCTAGTTAGCCACATTTTTTAGTTGCATACAGAAATATTATTAAATTAATCAAAACAGCGAAATATTTGACATCTATTTGCGACGTTGCCAACTTTCAGAATAAACCCTCTTAAGCACACAAATGTTTTGAGACGGACTTAATGCCATAGGCATAGGTTTATCGGTTATTTTCTTACACTTACAAAAGGTTGGCAAAGTCGCAATAACAGTCGAATATGACTAAATTAATTTTCAAAATATCGCTATGTAGTACACTAATATTGTTTATGAATCGTTACACTGAATATTTAGGCAGATTTTAGTATTAACCAAGTTCGCATAATATATTTTTCATAATTTCAAACAACTTTATAAATGCACCCACCCTTTTTACATAACTACACATTCTTGAGTTAACTACACACAAAACAAAGTTTAGAATTAAAATAAGTTTATTCGAAGTAGAACATGCTGTTGCCGAACATGAAGTGTTCTATGGCTAACATACTCGCAGAGTAATTACAACCTTCCAGACCGAATTTCGGCCATGTCGACCAATCTCAGCGGAGGCCAGCCTACGGCGCGGGAGATATTATAGTGCACAAGTGTTTGCGCAGACACAGGTGTACTCTCTCTTTCCTCACTCTCATAGTCCTCAGGGATGGCAATCTGACACGACCGGAGAGATCTGAGGGCCTAGTGCGAGTTTCATTTAACCTTCTCGATCATACGCATCGAACGCGTTCGGCGTTCCGATTGACCCTTCACCGGTGAAGGCCGGCCGGCTGCCAATCGGAGCGCCAAACGCGGTCGATGCGTTTGATCGAGATGGTAAAATGAAACTTACACTAAGCCCTCAGGCGCAGGGCCAACGGTTTACCGTGCGCACCAAGGCACGGCGTTATCACACCGCCAACATCCAAAGTCCGGGCAGTTACTAAACCTCGTAGAGTAAGGATGACAGTAAGGAAGGTTCTATTTCCTTGATAATTTTGACATTCAAAAGTGCATTTTGATGGTCTACTTGAAATAAATCATTTGACTTTGAATGCAGAAAGAACAACCAGTTTTACTACAACAAAGTTACCACTTTTACGATTCATAATCCTAACTAATATTATCAAACGCTTTCACGCTAAAACGGCTGAACAGATTTGGGTGAAATTTGACACACGGGTAAACGATGACTTGGAGAATTCCAAGACCGATATTCCCACAGGATAAAAACATGCGAATGAAACCGCGGGGCGCAGCTAGTTAAAAATAATACAACAACATGTCCGCGTCTATAGTTCCAGTAACATAGCAACCGTAACTGACCTATCCACTACGATGGTTATCAATTTACTAGATAACTTCGTGCAATGTGCGTAAACAAAATAGATTTACGACTGTTTAATTACATAAACGAAGGTAATGCTCACTATAAATCAGATGGACTGTAGTCTATTACGAGTATAGTTAAATAAACAAGATGCTCTATGTCCACATCGAGTTATCAGTTTTCATTGATAGTTTATGGTATACGTTTAGAACACAACTACAGTTGTTGATTTAACTGCATGTATCATAACGTGAAATTTAATTTAAGACTTGATAAATATGTTTGGTAATCTGAATACGTATATTTTTCCCTCGGGAGCAAGTACGAGCCAATAATACTCATACAGCAAAAGTACGTTTATACGTACCTAATTAATATTAAAATAAATTCAGTCGCAACTAAAACTCCGTCACGCGCTAATGTGCGGGTCGATCAAAAATAACATAACATTTACTCATGGTGGCACATCACATCGCTATTCGGTATTCGCGTTTTTTACTGTGCTTTATTCGCCTGTATAGTGTAGAAGTCCGAATAACTTGAACCCACCGTCCACACATCGTCATGAACAGCGAATATGCCGAATATTCAAGAATATTATTGCTATCTTTTTGCTAATCTAAAGGCAAAAATGACGTGTTGACGGCAGTAGCGACTTATTTATTTCCTCTGTGTTAATTACCAATACATTTTATACGTAGATAAAACACCGTCTAAAATCTACTGAGCAAGCCTTATGTGGACGGTAAACGAACTTATTCGGTATATTCGCAATTCTTTTATATGTGACCAAAAACCGACAACCAGCGGGCGGATACGAGTGTATTTCAGTATTCGTCTTATTCGTGAAAAATAGGGAAACATAGGCGAATAGAGTAACTTCACCTTGTCATTTTTTAGCAAAAAAGACGAATACGCCAACACTAATAGCGATGTGAAGTGCCACCATCGGATAACTAAACAAACATAACTTTAAATTGTTTACATAAATAAACTATTTCAATTAACTGTGGTTTGGTGTGAGCTAACTACCTACAACAATTACGGGGGTATCCGTCAACGACGACAAACAACGACGTCTGAATAAGTAGGTTAAATAAACACATCATTATATATTTTGATGATGTTTCATCGATTCAAATACTATTTGAAATCCGTGGACTGCGGAAGCAAAATATAGCTTGTTTATAACAGTCGGACCAAGTAGTAGCATGCTTTATCACCATCATCAATTTTGAATTAAACATACAGCTCGAAATAGCGCGGTTCTCTCTAATGCCAACAGTAAATTCCGTGTGCATTCTTACACAGATGAGCTCACAAACCGCCACTTATGGAATGGTGAAGAATATCTGACATCGTGATAAATAATCGTATAACCAGCAAGTTATCGTGATAATTATATTATCAGCGTTGAGAAGGTAGAGGAATGTAATTACATTACATGGGCATCATCTTGTCAATAGCTTAACATCTTCCCTTAGCTACCTAGCTTTCCTGCTAACACAGGAATACAGAAGTACCAGTCTTCACATAAAGATAGCTACCTAATTATAAAAACACTAGCTTTCGCCGGCGGCTTCGCCCGCGTGGAGGTCGGAAATTATCCCACGGGAACGTACTACCGGGATAAAAAGTATCCTATGTGTTAATCCAGGTTATAAACTATCTGTGTGCCAAATTTCATCCAAATCCATTCAGCCGTTTTTGCATGATTTAGTAACAAACACACAAGCAAAATATACCATACCTTGACTAGACTCATATTTCTTGTTCTCCATCGACAGCTTCTGGTACAAATTAATCAGGGCTTTACAGATCTCTTCAGCCAAATATTCTGGTTGACAGTCCTTACTCCTGGCACTGTCTCCAGCCCCACCCCGTTCTGTATTCACTCCGTCCCAATAAGGAGACTTCAAGTAATCATAGAACTCTGAACAAGTGCCATCTCTTGTTTGATCAATATGCTTCTTGTGTGATGTGGATTGTGTCAGCTGTGTGAGGCAGTAGAGGGCTGTGTCTTGTAGTTCTGTAATGTAAGACATAAAATATAGGCGTATAGACATTGAAAATCGTTTTAACTTCGCCAGTTGGGCAATTCTTTTCTTGGATTTAAGAATTTTTGTGAATGACAATAAATATTGAATCTCCTTTTAAAATCTTAAATTCAATGACAGCTAGACAGCGCACAGTCTAAACTGCTGTATGAAATTTTGCACCCAAGAGTTTCTTATATAACGAAGGTGAGCAATACGAAAGTATTTTTGAAAATTGATTCCTTAAAGGGGTTCAATGTTGAAAATATGGAAGTTTTTAATTTTTGCCGATGGAATCCCCAAGGCACGGTTTGTGAGGATAAAAAATTTCCATCAGTGAATTTCGTTTTGTTTTGATTTCGTCCTGTCCCGCGAAAAATCTGTCAAATCAAACCGTAGTACGAAGCCATGCTATTATACAGCGTGTTAAGAACATCGACGCGCAAACTGTTATCATAAATTCATAAATAAATTCAGTACATGATTCTAGACCCCTAGGGTAGAAATTTAAAGTCAATTATATTAAAAAAAAAAACAGATATTTTATACTAAAGTGCAGTACAGTACGACACAACTTAGAAGTAGCATAGAGTTGAAAATTTTCATTCATTCATTTCAATTTTACGAATGTATTTGGTTACAAGACTTTACAAATTATTGCGTTTTCGAAAGATCATTTTCATCTAAAGCAGTAATAGCGATTGGTGATTTTGAAGGCGCACTCAGTTCGGATGGTGATCGGTTTTACGAATTTTGCCGAAGCTACATCTAAGTTTTGTCGTACTGTACCTAATAATATATGTCAAAATGTATGGAACAGCTGACATTTAAAACAACAAGTCGTTTTACGACTTCCGTCCAAATATGTACCTATAACATAATAATAAAATTACCAATTTCATCACTCTCCAAGCACTGCAACAGTAGATGGAAGAAGTCCGTAGCATGCGTGTCTTTGAATTGTTGCCACACGGTATCGACTGCCGCCTTCTCTCCCAGTAATGACGCGAGAAGGGACATAGCTTGCGCACGCGCCACCATACAGCTCTCCTCGCTATCATCTGCAAATTATTATTGAAGTCTGTTTTTTTATAAATGCTTGTATTAAATTACACTTAATTATCTGTGATAGTTTTCGCTTGATTGGACATTATAATTAGTTTCATTCCAGTTTAATTGTGTTGTTGATAGTAGTTATTAGCATTTTATCACACGATGTTGAACGAAAAACAAACTGCAAGAACTTTAAGTACGATGTCGGCAGTATCCGTTCTTTAACAAATAGGTTCAAAATATCAAGCTATTATTAACTACACGGTTTTAAAAACTACAGAAACCTCGATATTTTACAATTAATGCTATGTAAAGTACTTGTGTACCTATGGTACACCTACATTTCGCCCGTAAAGTTTAATGCCAGTTTTCACCTTCACTAAGTGACACTTAAATGAATCCCTATATTAAATAAGGTGCACTGTTACATTTTAAATGCTAGGCTCAGCACTGAGAGTTGAAAATCCAACAGTGCACTTTTATTTAGGTTTCACTTAGTGAAGGTGAAAACGGGCATAAGTCCCATGTAAAAGGGGGCAAGTCTATTGTCGTAAAAAGGGAACAAATTCAGACTCCAAGCTGGTCCTGACGGAAAAACCCAATAACACTTTGAAGTTATCTAAGCACTGTTTACTTTACGACTTCGAACGAAAGGCAGCTAATAACTTATGGAAGATTTAGTTTATTAGTTTCAAACAGTATCTAATAAGTTATAGTTCGTTGTAAACATCTGCTTATAAGTAGCACATTACTTACTGACTTATTACTCAGACATAAATATTATTAGTTAAGTACTAAGTCTGTGCTAAGTCAACTGCATGTCTTAGTTCCTTATGTCAACAAGCCACTTTGTACACATTCTTAGCTTTGTGCAAACAGTCCCTTTGTTATGTCGCTACTTGCGGAACCCTAAATTCTTATGACTAATACCTACCGCATTGACAATGACCACCCGCATTGCGCTCTGCACCGTGAGATTCGCCTTCTCAGCAATCCGAAGGCGTGGGATCGAAAATTGTGCAATACGAGTGATTAATATTAATTTTAGTGTATTGGTGGATCACTCTTGTTTCTCATATCGAACAATTGTCGCGCATCTTACTTTTACCGATTTAATTGTAATTTATTATTTTAATTAAAACCTTTTAAGTAAATTATATCGGTTTTCTTTGCATCCTCGCCTGCAGCCGAACATAATTGGCGCAGCCGGTAGGATACTCGCGGTCGGTTTCGCGTAAGGAAGATTTCCGTATTCGCAAAAGCCGCCCGTGCGGCTATCCAGTCGCTCCAGAGTATCCAGAATCTACACGTCGTGCTGTATCGAGGAATCCAGACATTGATTACGCAAAGGGGCTGATATAATGTTCATGTAAGTACATTAGATTATTTCTAGTGACCGCTTTCTCCTAGCCTGTACTAATATAACTTTCCAAAATTTTCTTTCCACGAAAATCCGGGAATACTAGGATAGTTAGAAGTAGTAGAGAATTAGTGATAGATTCTAGACGAGATATTAATTTAGATATATTATACGAGGACACAGAATCGTTTTCTGAGAAAATGTCTTTGGATTTAGATACCGTTTTTAAAGCATTACGTTTGGTACCCGAATTTGACGGGAACCCGAATGTGCTGACAAGGTTTATTCAATTGTGTGATCATTTAGTTAAAGAATATTATAATGTTCAAGGTGGTTCCGAATTAATTAACTCTGCACTTATTAATGGTATATTAAATAAAATTGTAGGGTCTGCTGCTCGCTTAATCAACTCGAACGGTATAGCAAGTGATTGGGATGGCATCCGTAAGGCATTAATAAATAATTTTGCTGACCAAAGGGACGAGACCGCTCTTTATAGCGATTTATCTCTTTTAACACAGGGCTCTAACACTCCGCAAGAGTTCTATGAGCGTTGTCAGAATCTTTTTAGTACAATCATGACGTACGTTTCCTTACATGACGCCTTAAAAACTACCATCGATGCTAAAAGGGATCTATACAAAAAGTTAACGCTCCAGGCGTTCGTGCGCGGATTAAAAGATCCTGTAGGATCACGCGTGCGTTGTATGCGCCCTCAAAATATAGAACAAGCATTAGAATTCGTTCATGAGGAAACTAATACCATGTATCTGCAAAATCGTAACGACCGTTTACCCGATAAAAGAATTAATAGCAATAACCAACCTGGTAATCATTTTAAAATGCCCTCTCAGCCGTTTAATATTGATCCAAGGCCTAATAATTATAGCATGCCAGGACCTTCACGATTCCAATTTCCAGCTCAACAACCATCGCAATGGAAACAGAATTATTTCCAACCTCGCCAGTTTGGTCCGACCCGAACTCAGCAAGTATTCAGGGCACCCCCACCGAACTACAACCGTCAGAATAACCCGTTTCAAGTAGTCCAACAAAATTCTCCTAACCAGCCTAGTGGTTCAGCACAACCACGTCCAATGAGTGGTGTTAGCCATTTCGTAAGCAGACCATTACCACCTACTAACGCTTTTTCTAGGCATGATTGGAGCAAATCAGGCAATCCTCCACCCAATAATTATTTTAAAAGTCGGGAGATGCATTTTAGTGATTGTTATAATGATCCTTCGTTCAATGATTACTTTGCCGATTATGATGGAACTTATTACGATTACTATGAGTTCCCAGAAAATGTGTACTATGAATATCAACCATCAACTCAGGAATGTGTAGAATATTCCCAGCCGTCCGGAAGTATAAAAGAGGACGCCAAAGAATCAAAGGAGCCGGATTTTCAGAAAACTCCGAAATCCGACAAATTAAAATAGAAATAAATATCCAAACTCAACGGTACCTCCCATACGTTCAAATTTCGTCACCTCCTCTTAAGCTTTTAATAGATACAGGTGCGAACCAGTCATTTCTATGTCCTAATGCTGTCAAAAAATATTTTAGTGATTTTCCATTGAATTATTCTCCATTTGAAGTACATAGTGTTCATGCTAAAACTAGAAACGACTATTCAATTACTTTACCTATTTTTGATGAATTCAATGATTCAAGTACAGTTTCATTTGATATCTATAAGTTTCACGATTACTTTGATGGACTTATTGGTACCGATCTGTTAGAAAAATGGGAAGCTACAATAGATTATAAAAATAAATTATTTACAACTAAGTTCGCTTCAAACCCTATTAGAATCTATGATTCACGCAATACTAATTTATATGAGAATATTATTCCAGCAGGTTCATCTAAGTTACTAAAGATTCCTATTAACGTTCGCGACGGAGAAGCTTATATTCCTGAACAATCTGTTTCAAATTGTATCATACGTGAATGTCTTACTACGGTTAAACAGAATAGGGGTATATTAGAAGTACAGAATCCAAGTAGAAATGATATAATCTTTTCAATGGACCGTGCAATGCTTGCAGAAGTTCATAATGACGAGTGCGCGCGCACTAAACAGCAAAAGCAACGCGTAAAAGACGTGCTATCGCGCCTTCGTACTGACCATTTAAATGAAGAGGAACGCATTAATCTAGAATCATTGTGCTCACAATATGCAGACGTATTTTATATTGAAGGTGAACAATTAACATTCACAAATAAAATCAAACATTCAATTAAAACCACAGATGAGGCTCCGGTCTATACAAAGAGTTATAGATATCCGTTTATTCATAGACAGGAAGTACAAGAACAGATAGGTAAAATGTTAGAACAAGGTATAATTAGACCTTCAAACTCTGCTTGGAGTTCTCCTATTTGGGTGGTAGCTAAGAAAGCTGACGCATCAGGAAAGGCGAAGTGGCGTATTGTAGTAGATTTCAGGAAACTTAATGAGAAAACCATAGATGACAAGTACCCTATCCCCAATATAGCTGATGTCTTAGACAAATTAGGTAACTGCCAGTATTTTACTACGCTAGACCTAGCTAGTGGATTCTATCAAGTTGAAATGGACCCCCAAGATATTACGAAAACAGCATTCAATGTAGAACATGGGCATTTTGAATTTTTAAGAATGCCCATGGGACTTAAAAATAGTCCATCTACTTTTCAAAGAGTAATGGATAACGTGTTGCGAGAACTTCAGAATACTATTTGTCTAGTATACCTAGATGATATAATAGTTTTTAGTACATCATTGCAAGAGCACATAGTCAACCTAGAAAAAGTTTTTAATAGATTACGCGAATCAAACTTTAAGATACAAATGGACAAATCTGAGTTCCTTAAATTAGAAACAGCTTACCTAGGACATATCATAAGCAAAGATGGAATAAAGCCTAACCCAGATAAAATCTCAGCAATACAAAAATACCCCTTACCTAAAACCCCTACCGAAATTAAGAGGTTTTTAGGACTTCTTGGATATTATAGAAAATTTATCCCTGATTTTGCTAAAATAACTAAACCTATGACTCAATGCTTAAAGAAAGGCTCTAAAATTACACTTGATCAGAATTATGTCGAATGCTTTGAAAAATGTAAGACCCTTCTGGTCAATGACCCAATTCTTCAATACCCTGACTTTAAAAAAGAATTTGTACTCACTACGGACGCTTCAAATTTGGCAATTGGAGCAGTACTTTCACAAGGATCTATTGGATCTGATAAACCTATAGCTTATGCTTCGCGTACGCTTAACTCTAGTGAAATAAACTATAGCACTATTGAAAAAGAATTATTGGCTATAGTCTGGGCAACCAAGTATTTCAGGCCATATCTATTCGGACGAAAATTTAAAATAGTGACTGACCATCGCCCTTTGCAATGGGTGATGAGTATTAAAGAGCCGAATTCCCGTTTAACCCGTTGGCGATTACGGCTAAGTGAATTTGATTTCACAGTTATGTATAAGCAAGGAAAACATAACACTAATGCAGATGCTTTGTCACGAATAGAAATACATCATGAAGAAGTTAGTTCGATAGTAGTTAACACCTCACAAGGTGCACCTTCAGACTCAGATTCTAGAACTGAAAGCGCGGATTCTAGGACTTTAACTGCCCATAGTGATTTAGAAAGTCCCATATTAGAAATTCCTATTTCCGACGACCCCCTTAATAAGTTTAATAAGCAAATATATCTTAATGTTGTAGGAGATATAAAAAGTAGGCCTAGCGTTTCTAAACCATTTGATACACATACTAAAACTGTCATACAAATTTCAAAATCTAGTTTAGAACAAGACGTTATTAACGCAATTAAAGAATACGTTAATCCAAAAGTAAAGACAGGTATTTTAATTAATCCTACATTAGAAATGTACTCTATAATACCTATAATTCAAAAATATTTTAAGAATTCTGCAATGAAATTAGTACTTACCAAAACTGAAGTAGAAAATGTTAAAAATTATTTTAAGCAACAGGAAATTATAAAGAAATATCACGAGGGTAAAACCAATCATAGAGGCATCAACGAGTGTTATCTAGCATTATCGCGTAGATGCTATTGGCCAAATATGAAAGAGCATGTAACGAAGTATATAAATGAATGCCGAATATGCGGGCAAGCTAAATATGATCGCAATCCAATTAGACCAAGGTTACAAATTGTACCTCCGCCTACAAAGCCTTTTGAGGTTGTACATTTAGATCTGCTTAGTATTGAGATGAATAAGTATCTTATAATAGTAGATGCATTCTCTAAGTATGGTCAAGCATACTTATTGAGAGATGCTACAGCTATTAGCGTCGTGCAAGCTTTACTAAAGTTTTTTACTCATCACGGAGTTCCTTTAACTATTGTAACAGACAATGGTCCGGAATTCAATAATCAAATATTTTCTGAATTTACTAGATTGCACAAAGTTCAACATCATAAAACCTGTCCTAATACACCCAATGAAAATGGAATGGTAGAACGACTAAATTCTACACTGTTAGAACATTTGCGTATATTAAAACTAGAAAAGCGAGGAGAATCCATAACTAATCTTATAACGTATGCTATATTGGCATATAATAGCTCAATACATAGCTTTACAAAATGTAGGCCTATCGATATAATTACTGGTCATTTTGATCCCCGGGACCCTTTAGATATGAATCTATCAGAACATCTATTACAACAATATGTCCAGGAACACCGTAGACGAATGTCAAAAGTATACGATATTCTCAACGACACTTCACTTCATCGCCGCACTGAAATTACTGAAAATGTTAATAAGACTCGTGAAGCTGAAGAAGATTATGAACCAGAGCAACAAGTTTTTATTAGGAATCCTTTATGCCATAGGCAAAAGTTAGCAGCTCGATATACTCATGATACAGTATTAGCGGATTTGCCTATTCATATCTATACCAAAAAGAAAAAGGGCACTGTGCCTAAATCACGCCTAAAACGGGTACCTAATAGTGCTCGTTTGTTACAGGACACTGAAAAAACTACTAGTCCTGACCCTGGCCCTGGCCCGAGCAGACGAGATAACGCTAGACAGTCTTAACGATGGACCAGGTATTCTGCCCTTCAACCTAGGATCCACAAGGATCATCTCACATTTCCATTCCTTTCTCCAAATTATAAACCTTGATGATATGCGCAATAGTTTCGAGACAGTTAACGGTCAATTGCGAAATCTTACGCCACAATTGAGTAATATGTCGCGATCTCTCTATGAACCCCACGTTAAATATCTAAGTACTAAATTAGAAGAAATATCAGAACAGTTAGAAACACTTGAGGTAAAGCGTGTTAAAAGAGGTCTCATAGATGGTCTTGGTTCAGTAATAAAGAGCATTTCAGGTAATTTAGATTACACTGATGCATTAAAATACGATAATGCCATTGCAATCTTAAAACAGAATGAAAATAATTTAGTTGTTGAAATGAATCATCAAATAAGTTTAAGCAAGCAGTGGGTTTCACGTAGCTCAAACGTTACAGATAAAATTGTAGAAAACCAAGATAAAATCGAGAAAATTATCAATTCTATTTTAGCTAGCAATGGTAGATATGAAACAGATACCATTAAATATGCTCATTTAGCACAATTACTAATGATATTAGGAGACAATATAGATAATTTGTCTAAAGAACTTGACAAATTGCAAAATTTATTGGCATTTATTAGGGCTAGAAGTATTCATAATTCTATATTGAATTATGCTATGTTTAAGGATATGATGAATAGGTTAGGTATGTTATATAATAAGGATCAATTTTTAGATATCAGTTTTAGAGAATATTTTGAAATAATTAGACTAGGATATTATTACAATGGGAATAAAATAGTGATAGTTATGAAATTTCCGATAGTTTATCCTACTAACTTTATCCTATATAAATTATCCCTGGCTCCTAATAGTGACAATAAGGTCCTGATTCCAACTTATCCTTTCTTAGCGGTTCACGAAAAAGATCTATTGTACATGGAGACAGAATGTCCGAAGTATAGCCACGGTCACCTTTGCGAGGATAATTTAAGTCACCACCATGGCAAACAATCGGACTGTATCCAGCAGCTTATACTACACCAGAAAATTAATGAATCCTGTCAATTTACATCAGTCATCCTGTCTTCTGAAGCTATGGAACAGCTAGACGACCAACACTTCATTGTCAGCTTTCCTAAACCTACGAAAGTTCGTTTAACTTGTTCTGAAGATAACTATAGAATGCTGAAAGGAAGCTACTTATCTATCATACCTAAAGGCTGTATGCTAAGAACCACAGCATTTACTGCAAGCAATCATCATGATCAAACTAAGGGAAAGATATTGAAAATTATGGACTTACCAATTATAAAGGAAAATTTGTATAATGTACCAATGAAAACTATAAAACTAGATACCATTGACCTTGGCAGTTTGCATTCAAGTAACTCTGAAATCGCTCTACAAGAACCTGTAATACTACAGTCGTCGAACACTGAAGCCATATACCACACTACTATACCGGTATATATTCTACTATCCGGTGCATGTGTACTCATTATCATCATTATACTTCGTCGTCGAAGACTGAACCAACTACAGATAGCCACTGATGGAATCGATATTAAGGCTAAGGATAACGAGGTCTGCAACACCGAGATTGACCCAGCTTCGCCATCGACACTATTTTCGACTAGAGTTTTCAAATAGTTGCCGATCTCGTGGAGGGAGATGTTATGTCGCTACTTGCGGAACCCTAAATTCTTATGACTAATACCTACCGCATTGACAATGACCACCCGCATTGCGCTCTGCACCGTGAGATTCGCCTTCTCAGCAATCCGAAGGCGTGGGATCGAAAATTGTGCAATACGAGTGATTAATATTAATTTTAGTGTATTGGTGGATCACTCTTGTTTCTCATATCGAACAATTGTCGCGCATCTTACTTTTACCGATTTAATTGTAATTTATTATTTTAATTAAAACCTTTTAAGTAAATTATATCGGTTTTCTTTGCATCCTCGCCTGCAGCCGAACATAATTCCTTCAGTGTACATGATAATATTAAGTGTTTTGCTTGAAAAACAAGCATTTCTTAAGTGTTTTCCTTGAATACCTAACTGATAAAACTAAGAATTATTTGAACAGTTTGTCATATTTCCGGAAAAGTAGATAACATTTGTGTACATTTTCAGCAACACAGCTATAGGATTAACCTCCTAATTCTTACTTACATACTCGTATGATAACCTCTAGTAGTACCTAGTAGCAGACTAAAGTTATGCGATAGAAACTGCTACACCATGGCGATGAAAATTTATAATAAACTACCGGAAAAAATATTAAAAATGAATAACTTGGAATATAATAGAACTTAAAACAATTGGCTTTGTGACAAATGTTTTTATTCAATTGATGATTATTTAAATTTTATACACACATGATGTATAAGTATAACACTTATTTAAATTATAATTATTGACATTATTTAGAAATCTCATCAATAAATTGATGAACTGTCTTGACTGTGATATGATACCTAATATACATATAATCTAATAAAGTAATTTAATATAATGTTAATGTGCCTAATTAGTATTAACGAACCAAGACTATACATTTTATTATGATTATGATGTGCATGACTAATGACATTGATGTAATTCCATGTTAATATTATGCATGTACTAGAAATATTTGCCCGACTAATAAGTCGAATATAGTGAGACTAAAATTATTTTACTATGTTATTATGTAAATACCTATATTCTGACAAATAAATAAATTTCATTTCATTTCTACTGTGGCCATAGGAATCCGACTCGACCCTACCTTTTCACATATAAATTGTGTGGCCAATGGCAATAGCACTCTCAATTACCCATGTTATTATTGTGTTCTATACTTTCTGTATGGGAATGTATATGTGTTGTGTACCTATGTAGTATTATAATAACTTTTAGTATTCAAACAACATTTTTTTTACCTCCAACAGTTACAATTACGATACTGGTGTATTAACTCTACTACCAACCTTACAGACCAGCTAATCTGCGTATGCGATTCATTTGCTAATCAGTAAACAAACACAAGTGTTAGGAAAAACAACTTCAATACCTACACATAAGGTTCAATTTGCGCTACGGTTTCATATTTTTTATGACTTTTTCTACATTTCTAGTTGGTCTAACATCAACTTTATTAACACTTGTATAAAGTTGATGTTTGTCTAAGTGGAAAACTCGTGTTTGTTGACATGTTTGGCAAATAAATTGCGAAGTTAGAATAAATATTAAACACGACAAAGCATTTTTCCGTTTAGCTAATGCCAACACAATCTTACTATCTATTTACAGAACTCACACCACGTAGATAAAGAAACATACCTTCTCCAAAAGGTGTTAAAGTCATTAGCAAGTTGTAAAGACAGTCCTTAGTGGCGGCGAGGGAGAGACGAACGCATTTGTGCGCTGTCACTGCCTGAAGCGCTCGGCAGGTGGCGCCGCGGACCTCGTATGTCTCTGTCGTATGTTCACCGGTCCATGAAGTACATCTGCAATTCATCGAATAATAGATTTTACATCATTCAAAAAATCACATGTTAACAAACTCAAATGCAACACGAAGTGATCTCTATTTCCGTACTTTGCCTATTATTGCCTAAGTTTGACAGGAGACCGATGTACCGTGATTAAGGAATGTGCAGCGAGGCAGGGGGCAGCCCTGACAAATGAGCTGCGGGACGCCGTGAGCGTTAACGAATGAGCGGCATGCACTGCCCCTGCCCCACCATCGTGCCGCGCACGTACTTAAGGTGCAGTACAGCGGTCTCGGTCAAAGTTCAGAGTCCGGTTAAGCAGTCAGGACCTTAGTGGTCAGCTGCGAGATGCACTAAAAAAAGGTCTCGGTCAAACTAAAGTACAGGTTGACGAAAGAAATAGAGAGTCCAAATTCCGATACCTATTATTTGCAATTTGCAAGTAACGCGACCAGCATTACAATCATGTCGTTAGTTACATTTCATCATTTCATTTATTCACTAATATCCTGCTTCGTAGCATGCACATTTTGATAGTAACGCAACTGCGTTATTTGCGTGTTTGTCACAATGAATAAGGGCTCAGATAAGAATTTACTATAAGTCCTTAGCTTAAGCTACAGTTCGCTTCGGCTTCGGGGAAGACTAATGTTTTCAAGATAGCCGGAAAGTAAGACATACACGCCATATTTATTATTACAAATACGGTCATATTTATCGTAACAGATCGTGTGGGCTGATGTTTATCATTACTTAGGACTAATGAGTCATTCATTAGTCAACATTGTAGAGATGTGCATACACGTTAGAGCATCTATATTACTCGTATGATATTTTAAGATGACATATAATAATAGTAAATCATTTATTTTAATCGTCAAGGGCTCGTCCATACCGCTAATCCATTCTGATATAAAACGGATACGAATGCCGGAAACATTTCAGGCACAGAAGACATTTCCATTTTGTCTCTTTATTCAACGACGCATGGAAAACCCCTTGAGCGTTGTGTTGTAGGTGCCTATAGGCGGCGGTTATCACTATCCATGTGATAAACGCCATGACGACTTTTAATATTTTTTAAACGACCGACCGATATGTAAGATTTTTTGAAGTTGGTGTTATTTTTTTCTTCTCCTTTAACTCTAAACAGCTTACAGCTCTATTTGCAAACCAAAACGAAATTTTAATAAGTTCTTTTATTTGATGAGTTACCTCCTTTGTTGGCATGTGCTGAAGTAAAAAATTTGTTCCATTTTTAAATAACACGACAGATATGGATTTTCTTACAGACATTGCCGGCCGGGCGTTCGCATGTATTTGACCAGCACAGCATTTTCTTTATCTCGAAGAAGGTTGTCAAAATAATGGTCGAATTTCCAAGCATGTTTGAGGAAAAGAACGTTGTTTTGAAAAGTTTTGTATTGTGGTTGGAAGAACTGGAACTGCACAATGGAATGGAATCTATAAATAGTATAAAATAAAGTCGTTTTTCTCCTCTGTCTGTGTGTCCGCTTAGTTCTGCTTAACTAAACAATGGATTTTAAAGCGGATATCACAATTATCTAGAATTATTCCGGAACGTCTATGTGTTAATATCATTTTAAACTTAAATATAATAAACAAATCTCAATGTTTTGTCAAGTCTTAAAAACCGTGCTAATAAACAGGGGTTGGTCACTAGTTTCTAATAAACACACTAACTCAATCAAATCAGAATGAGCTATTGTAGTTGGTACAAAAAAATTTTTGTACCTACAGTTCTGGGTAGTGCAATATAAAAAACTATTTATGTATACAAGGTGGTTACGACAATAAAACAATAAATTAAACGGCGTGTCTGTAATGACGTTCCCATTCTGCGTACAAAAATTCAATTGAATATATTCAATAGTTTAGTCAATATAGCTCGGCAAAATTCATAGTCGGCACGGGTTATTCCGTTTATCCACCCCAAGAAATCTACCCTAAGGTGGATATTTGGAAACGTATGTCCGAGAATCCACCCTAGGCTTAGTTGGATAAACGGAATTTATTGGCTTAGGGTGGATTCGGCATACACTGCTATTTTATTTGTTTGAAAAAAACTTTTTTTTATTTCGAAGCTAATAGTTCCAAAATACTCTTATGCATTAGTAGTACCAGTATTTTAGTAGTACATTTATTATTGTATTGTAGTCTCCACATTGTATAAATCATGCATGATATTGTGTTTTATTTATTTATGACTAGCTGACCCGTCAGACGTTGTCCTGTCAAAACAATTTCGATTTTTCAGCTGTTCCTTTGGATTTTACCAAAAAAAATTCCTAAACCACCCCTGTATTGAGGCGAAGAAAACAAATGAAATATTATTAGACTAATGCACGGTAATTGATTTATATATATATTTATATGGCATAGATAGATAGATAGATGTTTATTCGCTGAACTTTATCAACCACTACTTAACAGAGGAAGTGCATTTGTGCATTAGGGAAATCCCCATTTCACTTGCATGACTTGAAATTTTTTAATCAGAAATATGTTATCTGTAGCACCCACTACTAAAAGCTTAAGATAAAGAAAAGCATACTAAGAAACGTGGCTTAAATTATTTTAACAATATTGAATGCAGTTTCTTCGAAGTCATTCTTTGCTGGGATGTAGTATTAATAGAGACACTTTAGGGGTATGAGGATTTAGGGGTATGAGGAACAGGGTGTAAAGTTCACTCATCCACCATAGAAAAGGGAGGATCCTCCTACCAGACGGGTATTATGTCTGGCGGGCAACTGCCCATATGTTGATTTCGGATAGTCTTATCTATGTTTTTCGCTTGGTAAACTCTAACTGCGAGATGTAGGAATTGTGTGACGTCATGTCTTTTTGTTTCGTAGTTTTTGTATGTGGCGGTCTAACCGCTACATCACTCCCCTCCGGAGACCGGAGGTCGATAGTGGGCTGAGTCTTGGATCTTGCGATGCTTCACAGTGCCAGCTGTGGTTCCAGTGAGTCGGAACCGGGTGCCGCTCAGTTCACAGTGGGTCGGAACTGTCTGCAGTGATTGCGGCGATGGTGATTGTGGTTCCAGTGAGTCGGAACCGGGTGCCGCACAGTTCACGGTGGGTCGGAACTGTTTGCGGTGATTGCGGCGATTGTGGTGATTGCGGTGATTGAGGTGATTGAGGTGATTGAGGTGATTGCGGTGATTCCCCAGTGAGTCGGGGTGATGTGGCTGAGGGTGATGACCAGGAATGCGCGTTCGCTGCATGCTGGTGGTCAGGATACCTGTTGAAGCCGTGGGTGCTGGCTGGCTGTGTGACTCGCCTCACGAAAGCTTGCGGGAGTGATGATGATGACGTCACGCTGAAGTTGTTGCACGAAGGCTGCGTTGACGTTCATACTCGGGGTCACCAATTTAGTGGTATGAGGAACAGGGTGTAAAGTTCACTCATCCACCATAGAAAAGGGAGGATCCTCCAACCAGACGGGTTGTTATGTCTGGCGGGCAACTGCCCATATGTTGATTTCGGATAGTCTTATCTATGTTTTTCGCTTGGTAAACTCTAACTGCGAGATGTAGGAATTGTGTGACGTCATGTCTTTTTGTTTCGTAGTTTTTGTATGTGGCGGTCTAACCGCTACAACACTAACATTTTGCAGTGTTTCCGCCAGTTTTACAACCAACAGCTGCTTGTAACACTAACTCGCTGGAAGCTATAATAATTTGATGCATATACTACGAACTTTCGCAATATGTACCTGAACAAAAGTCGGTACAATCCTCGTTCATTCCAGGCTTGGACGGGGCAGTGTGTGAAAGCGCTAACATTGTGTAGTGCGTCGGCTAGGGCTGTCACAAGCGTGGCAGTGGGCGGAGGACGCGGCTTGTGCGTGACGGGCGCATGCGACACAAACTCGTCCCCTCCCTTCTGCGCACGCACCTCGAACTCACCCCGACGCTCCAACAACCTTAAGGACACGTTCCCTTCTAGAACAAAAAACACTATTATTGTTTTATCAACATTCTTTGTATCTGCCTATCAGTAGGCACTTAATTGAAACCCTGTTACAGTGATTAAATACTCAATGCGATTAAAATTCCTATTACATGAATATGGTTATGATTTAATATCACCTTTCTGATAACATAATATTGCAATTATTGAAATTGTTTATGAGTCTAGACTTTATGTAAATAAATTAATAGTGAACTAGATCTAATCATTTTATTTAGTTAAGGCCGTGTCTTAAATATTGAATGCTATTATTCTCACGTAACTTGTAATCTTTAAACTGAAATCTAATCTGAAAAATGTTATTTATTTGGTATCGGTGATAAATAAATTGCGAATCAGTAAGTAACATATATAGTAGGTTCCTGTTATCAGACAAGGATGAACTCAAGAATTCCAACTCACCGAACGATTGTTTATAATCTTTGGTATTGCAGAAGTCTACGAGAATCTCTATACAATTTTCTATGAAGTTATTTTCGTGCAGCTGTTCTAGCACATCACACTCCAAGACCTGAAAGAAAGTTTTTAATATTATGAAGACCTTTTTTTCTTTAACAATCATTACACAAATTTTGAATAATTATCTTTTTATTTTGATTATCTTTCTTAAACATCTCTTAATCAGGATAAAATAAATATAAATTATTGAAACAGTGTTTAAAAATATGGCAAAGGAACAAATTAATTATTATTGTTTCTGATGCTGTAAACAAGCCCATATTTAGAAATGGTGACTGGTGCCTACCTTGATCAGGTACATTTTCATCCCAAAATATTCAGTAATGTTTACAAAAAACAATACCTCAATAAAACTCAGAAAATTTAATGTGAAACATTAAAATTTATTGCACGTACAGATAAAATTGCAAATGAGTAGAAGGAATTTCGTTTTTCATTCAAGTAGGTTATCGAAAATCGCTCGATACAGCGGTTTCAACATCATTTATGCATACAATAGGAATCAGTAAACTAGTATGCATTGTTCAAGTAAAAATAGCGCGCAAACACTGGCATTTCTCAGCTAGACATGTCGTGAGTTACAAATAAGTAACAAGTATAAACTACCTTAACTCCTTCTGCACCGGCTAATTATCACTTGTGTTTTAATTAATACGAGTAACTCGACTATTTTTATACTATCTGTGTAAGGGAATCTTAATAGGTTTACATTCCACAAACGAAATGTTCATTCAAAGTTTAATACTTTTTATTTCATAGCATACGTTGTTGGTGTTGTTACTGATTATTTTTTCAATGAACTATAGCGAGTAACTGGTAATAAAGTGAAATTGTAGGTACTACGTAAACAACCTACTTCTTTTAGGTATAAAATAATAGGAAAACGGACAAGGAAAGTTAAAAATTATATCTTTTTTTATTTGTATATTGTTAAAGTACACCATAATACTGTAAATACACAGTTCAGGACCCAGGTACAAAATATAGACAAAAATGTAGTAACAACAACTTATTAAAAATCCAAGTATATAAGATAAACATTGCAATGTATTAAGTAAAGGTTAAGGTACAAAGTAAGTTTCAGGTTAATAAGGCCACAATAGGATTAATTAAACATAATTATAAATATTTAATGTAGAATGAATTATAATATCTACCTACATATAGTCATCATTAGTAAGTTGATCAATTCAAAATCAATTAATTAGTTTTCGATACTCATCAGCGGACCGGTTCATTTACGCAATGTACATTAAATATTTGGTCATGTTTTAAAGAATTTTTATGTTACTACAAAACAGTAAACAAAATGTACGTTTACTTTCGTGCTTTTAGGCCGTTGCACCACCAATCACTAAACATAGTACATATTAACGCTGATCATAATATTTAAAGATAATTTTGTCTCTGTCATCTATCATCATGTTTTAAATTCGTTTAGTGCTAAACGTACTATTTAGCTATAAGTGATGCAAGCGGGCCTTCGACTTGATTTGGTCATCTATGAATTACTTAGGAAAATTAAAATAGCTGTTAGATTGATCGAAACGTACCAGATAACTGGTGAAACGTGGTTATATAATGTGTTATCTGACTATTCAGACTTTTAAAGTGCCAGCTGTTTGCTTCAGAGGCCCTTCATGGGCCTGGATTTCATTTCATTTCACTTCATTTCTTATCCGAATTAAAGATTATTTAATTTAATTTTTTATAAAGTAGTTATTGTACCAACTCGCTTATAAAAATGATTATTTACTTTTAAAAGTAATGCCTGTACTACTTTAAACATCATAAACCTGTTTACTGGATCAGATATGCCAGATAGCGATGGGCACAAAGATATCTGGTACACATAATAGTAAATGTAAAAAACACAGAATAAACTTTTAAAAATAGCCACGGTGCGTACTTCGTATTCGAGTCAACGTTTAAACAGGCCAAAGACCAATAAAAAGACCCCTTTCTGTTGTCGGTCTGTATTTAGTGCAATTACATGACCAATTAACTGCTTCGCCCGGTTTAGTGATTGTTTACTGAAGCAGCTGATTGATAGTATCGGCACTTCGGTTCGGTACACATATGATTAATAGTAGATAGATCGATTCACTTGATATTGGAGTACATAAATCATTTGTGCTTAACTGGACATCTGAAGAAGTTACTTGCAAAAAGAAAATGGCAATAATTTGTCGCACTAACATTTAAAGAGCAGATGTACAATATAGCGTGTCTATTTGTGTAACAATATTTTTAGTAAACAACTTACCGCTCTAAAATATAATTCGCAAGATCATTATCGAAATGCTCTGTCTCAGCTTGTTCTTATTTACTTTCTTTGAACAGTTTAAAATTAAATATTATTTTCATACACCATTGAAAAACATATAAATTATTGTGATGTGCTCAAAATTATAAAATAGTTCGCCTGCATTCCCCAAAAAGCTGGGCACAAGTGTGTCTCCACCCACATTACGCCTATTAGGTTTAAAATTATGTTTCACTATTTTCCTTCTGAAAATTATCTTTTTCTCCGAAATCCGAAATTTCCCCAATAAAACTAATATGTGGAAAACAATACCCATACATACAACAGTTAACCTTTTTATAATAACTTCTGTGACATCATTCTGTATAGGTACTATCAGCTCCGTTACATAGACGCGTAATTTGTAACCTAAAACAATAGCAATATAATAATAGTTTATGATAACTGCATCCGCATGATTCACACAGTCGAAGAAAGACAATGATATTATTATGTATAAATGTGTATTTATTATATCAATGCAAACTACGTGATTTCTTGAACTATTGACTGAATAGATAATATTGAACTATTACCACATTCTACAGCTGTACGAGTAATCATAATAGCCCTAGGCAAAAAAGGTGATTCATATTACGTAATACACGACATAAGAATTATATTATGACTAAGAACTTAAATAAAATAAATAAGAGAATTCTTTCTAACCAATTTACATTAACCACTAGACGCTAGAAAAACATACGTGGAGTAAATAACGCTAATTAAAATTAAATGGTAATTATTAAGTCTTATAGTGCCTTATAAGGTAAAAAAAAACCGACTGGTGGGAGCCGCGCGTCGCTTCGCGTTGTTAGTGTTCCATACTGTAACTTTCAGCCCTATACAAACGTCTTTAATATTAGTCAGGTATAAAGCAGTAAATATATTTTGAAGAATTCAATAATAATTATTATTTTTAAAGAGGACTTTGCTCAAGAAACCCCACAAAAAGCAAAACCGATCAATCAATTCCAAACTATGCAAATCCAGTAGGTACTTATTTTGAGATATTAATTCAGAATTCTTTATTAGTTTTCAAACTCGACTTTTTATAGAGATAGAGGGACCGTCTTCCTGTCTTACCTTAGTGATACGGCGATCAGACTAGAATTACCCAAATATATAAAGAATTATACATATATTAACAACACAATAATTTTTCAACAACCATCAATTCAACTTTGTATTAAATTAGAAAGGAGTTTACAGAGAGGTCAAGCTGCATGCATGGAGACATAATAATTTTAGTCTTGTACATGTATGCATGCATTTATGTTCGCAAATAAATTGCTTAGCTAATTTATTGGGCCAGGTTTCGCCGTGACTTGGGTTTATTGACCCCACATTATGAGCATTGTCCCCACCATATTTTATTAAAATAAATATTAATTTACAATTTTTCCTGACTACTTTTGGATCATCAATCTCTATCGTCGTTTTTCTTAAATCTCATTTTTAAGGATTTAAAAATGTGAATGGCTGACAAACAAAGCACAGACACTTGTCTCAAGTCTTCTCAGTACAAAACACCTATAAGGTAGATTTTTTTTGTGTTATTTGGCAACAAATTTCAACCATATTCCTCCTTTGTTCTTCAGCATCACGCTTCTTGGGTCGTACTGGATCTGAGGAGTGGTTCGCTCGCACGGCTCCACCGTGAAAGTACTGAGGATTGCAGCCAACCCGGCCGCCACAGTCAGCTGGGCGAATCGTGCACCTACACAATAAACATTTTATCAATATTATAATTACCTTATACACTTGGTTCATGTATTACAGGACTTATCACCCGATATTAATTAGCTAATCATTGCTGATGCGTCATGCAAATATCTGTTACAGTAAATGCATAACTAAATTTCAGTTCTAGCAGCAATCTCGGTGAATATGCAGTTGTACCCCGCGAAATTCAAATTTTCTTACGTTTTTTGCAATTTGCAGGTCAGCGTCAATTTAACTTAGAGAGATATATAAATGATTCCAATGATTATAATTCAGTAAATACATATAGTTATAGTCGCGCATCATATTTCGATCAAGATGCAACCTAACACTGACCTGCAAATTGCAAAAAACGTAAGAAAATTTACACAACACTTTAACTGCGGATCCACCTTAAATCTTTTGTTGCTATGTACAATTGTAAATGTAAGACCCGACTAAGCATATAGACCGTGTAATGTAAATTGACATATCCCAGTAAGACTTGTTTGATAACAGAGAATTTTGTCTGCACATTGTTTATGTGGACACAAGCTCAAGTTTTGTAAACACAGGTATACTAACGAAACAATGAAAAGATTTTTTAAATATTAGTATTCGTACCTAGACAATGAGAACAATAGAATGTTTAGTTTAGTTTTTTTTTTCTTTTCCGCGTTATAGCCATTATATCAGGCGTTGTAAACTCTATTTACAAAATATTAAATAATAATGATCGACTGCACGCAGCATTATAACTGATACAACATAATGACGTCTATCAAAGCTTACTTACCGGGGCAACTCCTTGGTCCTTCACCATAAGCCATAAAGCCTGCCGGATTTAAATCATCTTTGAAGCGATCTGGATCGAATTTATCTGGATTCGGAAAATACCGAGCATCTCGTTGTATGCAATGGATAGGTATTAAAACGGGGTCCCGGGCTTTCAGTGTAATTTCTTCATCGAGAGTAATGGGGGCTGTGCAGAGCCTCGTGGTCATCGGCGTGGGTGGGTGCAGGCGCAGCGTCTCCGCCACCACTTGGTACACCAGCCGCATCGCTATCACTGCATCATAATTCAGCCCATTGTGCCGTTCTAGACATTCCATTATCTCCGTTCTTACACTTTCCTGCATTTCTTTATCTTTTGCTAATTCATATAAACTGAAAGACAAAGTTGTGGCCGATGTCTCCAGCCCCGCTAGCATAAATATGAACGAGTTAGACGTTATTAGAGCATCCGTCATTAAGAAACCCGAATCTGTTTTCTGCTCATTTAACATAAGTTGAAGGAAATCATGCCTTTGAACTCCAGATCGTCTCTCTGCCAAAACCTGGTTAATAATTGAAGTAAAGAATGTTTCTACATTTGGGGAATATGACCTCAAGTTTAACCATTTAAACAATCTGGGAAAGAAGGTACGGCAGTAGCGTTTGAGCACCGTCGCACGATCTATCTTAAACATTTTTTGTGACATCTGTAGGAATGGTGAATCTAGATTTTTGAGCGATCCAGGATCTACGCCGAAAGCGCAGCTTCCGATAACATCGGTCGTAAACCGTGTCATCATACTTGGTACATTGATATCTTCAACTGATTCTTTTAGCAGTACATTTTTCAACGTTTGGGCACATTCAGCAATCAACGGAAACATAGCCTTCATCTTAGCTGACGAGAACGTCGGCGTCACTATGTGTCGCATCGCCTTCCACTCAGCGCCACCCATGTTCGCCAGGTTACGAAGAAGCGGCTCGCGCTGGATATCTGTAGATACCGACACACGGTCACTGAAGCTCTGGAACTCCTTCGAAAATATTGTTTTTACCATATCCAAATCAATTACCATCAAGGTTGGTCTACGAGCTTGAAAAAGTCCAACATATTTCTTGTCTCTATAATTATCATAAAAATATTGTAGCATTGTTGTGTAACTTTTTCTCATAGTAAACGTAGCTCCAAAGTTTCCAAATATCGGGCAGGGTTCCCTGTAAGGCACATTTCTGAAGAACCAATACTTTCTTCCCTTCGATGAATAGTGAAAAACACCCAATAAAAGAGTCAGCAATAGCAAGAGCACCACTATCACTATTAAAATACCACTGAGCCACATTTTGAATAACGTTCACTTTACTGCTTTGATTTGAATAAAAAATGTTTGTTCAAAGTCGTATTATTTAAAGAGCCGGCATTTCGTACGTATGTAAACAACGCGGTCCGCGATAGAAGCGGGGTGCCGGCAGCGCCTGCGGTGGCGGCGGCGGTCAGTGATCAAGTGAGGCGTATCGCCAGCGCGCGCTAAGATAAGCCCTACGCGGCTGTATGGGCAGCTTGCACGACGCCATGCACTCAAGGCCATGCGTGTTGATGTACTGCGCCCGTGACTCGAATGTAGCCGCATATCGATCGCTCACGATAACCATTGTATTCCGATTTTCCGAAACGTGAATTGTAAGAAACATATTTTACGCATTATGCAGGTCATCTCAACAGACGCCAACAACGAGGAACAAAAATGTTTGTTTACAACTCAGGCGCAGGTCAATAACTCCGTGAAACAACAACTTTAGCTCGGTCTCTAACTCAGCGGGCCCCATAAATAATGTGACCAATTATAATAACTACTAAGTTTCGCCTGTAACAATTTTACCTTTATAAAACTGTGTGTAAAATACAGAAATAATAATTTATTTCTGTATTTTACATATTATGTAGAGTTATATTGGTTATATATTATGTAGAGCTATATTGGTGAAATGTATGAATATTTATACTTATAGTTTCATTCATATTAATAAGTTCAAGGTTCAAGGCAAGTTATTTAAGTGCTTAATATATCCAAGTCCATTTCTCCATTAAAGTAAACACGACATGTCAAAGAATATAGTCGTATATAAATATACCAAGTACCTACTACGCTTACCCATGTTCTATTTCGGTGTCTCAGTCGCCCTCAGTAAGTAGAACAAGTCCATTATGACTTATTTGATGGGGGGAAGTAATTGAATTAGCAACTGATCATAACTCTCACACTTTATTTTATATTGTCTTTGAACAATGCGCTATATTTCACTATAACTAAGGTAATATAGTTTTTTTCCTATTGTTGAAAAGCAAGATTCTGCGCGAGCTACCGTATTCGATCCATTATTTACATGTGATTTATTAATCAAACCGCAACTTGAACCGCAACATGCATGACATGACTTATTTATTTTTATTCTTCTTGTTTTTATTCTAGATAATGTTTCGCAAACCAGCTCATATTACTTAGTTACATATAACCTTCGAAATGTTGTGTCATTGACGTTAAAATTCAGTTTCAATGGACTTTAAAATAGCTACATAATTATAGTGAGTCAGCCACTAATTTCTATGGGGTAAGAGCTCGGTGATATGAGGATAAAATCGCGTATTTCCCAGCGAGCAGTTTGCTAGTTTCTCCCACTATTTAACACTGTATAGCTAAAATAGTAACTTGATGCTATTTTCGCAGTCCGCGGGTGGTCTCATTCGTATTCGCTAGTGCTGTTCGTAATTTATAGCTCGTTATAGCACGTGCTCAATGACCCTAAGCTTGTTGAACACTCCTTGTATGGGGACAATATAAATTACTTTATTTAAAACTGCGGTGTTTAAATGCTTTCGAATGAACAAGCAGTGAATAATATCCGGATATAAATTTTACTTTGAGGAAGAATGGTTCAAAATGAATGTATTTTGCTTTATCTAAAACTTAAAGTGCGTTTAGATTTTAGTTTGTAAATTGTGGGAAATAAATATTGCATCTCACAGTGTACAAATTAAAATATACTTCCTATTCTTGTAATAGGAAGTATATTTTACTGTGGCAAGGACTTTACAATTTATTTATTTTTTGGTATAAGCCAAATTCGCACTTTGAACATGTTGATAGAGCACAAAAAGACACAATATCGCAAAAAAAATACAAACTGTATAAAAAGATGCGGCCGCAACGTTTTATGATTAACGTGTGTGGTCAGTTTATCGGACATGACACTATTTTGCATACATAGCTACCTAGCGATGATCACTGAACTATAAATAGTTCTCATTGTTATTAAAATCAATACTTACCTATTTTACCTACCGCAAGCTGGTTGCAGAAACAATAGAAATACTATAAATTGTTTATTCTTTTTAACATAAACTTACATGTGTCGTTCGAGAAAATTGTTTTAGCACAGATTAATAGTTTTAGTCAGTATAATCACTCAAAAAAAATACGGATGTCCGGTGTTAATACAAACATAATATTATTTTCTTTCTTGTCCTGATAAATGATAATGGATTAGGGGAAATGCATGACTAAACGAACAATAGCACATTTAGTTAAATGTACCAATAGCATCGATATAATAACATAACATAACATTCTACAGCAGGGGCATCTCACGACGTTTGTAGAAAGTGGTGGGTGGGATGGCCTACGGCTCCTACGGGATCATGTTGAGTAATATTAAACCAAACGTAAACCGTGCGTGATTATGAACACGTATACGCATACCAACCAACGTCTCACTCTGGGGTTTCCCATGTGAAATAATTAATAACGGTATTATAATTTGTTCACAGTCATAAAGTTGCTATGTATGTAGAGGAAAATTCAAACACTGTAGTAGAATATTAGCATGTAAAAAAAAACGAATGACTCATAGCATTTGGGAACAGACTGCTCGCACGAAGCGAAAAAACTTGAACATCAAATGAAAAAGACGATGTTTTTTTTAAATTAAAGTTCAAATAAATAATGTTTCTTACATCAGATTTTGGTGAAGCCCGTGTCGCGATAGATGCGAGTAGGGCAGCTGCAGCCGCGCGCACTGCGTTCGCTTCACCGCGTTGAGAAAATATATTCGCCGCAAATTGAGACAGAGACGATTCTTGAATCGCTTTAGAAAAGGAAAAAGTATTTTGTTAATTACAGTATGAAATGGCGTTACCAATGTTTTAAAATGTGATGATTATGTATTTCGTCCAAGTCTTAACTCACAAAAGAAGTTTTGGAACATGTGTCTAAAATGTGAAATTAAAAATTTCGGCATCTACACATACGACTGTATTTCTGGGCATATTCAACTGCAATTATTACGTACTTACCTACAAATAGAATGGTTATCTATAAAAAGTATTTTCCCATTCAAACAAGGCTTCAGTCGTAGAACCTCACCTTGCATCAAGTGCGGCATGAGTTGCGCGTAGTGCGCAAGCGCCGCGATAACTTGCAGCGCAGCCGCGCGCAGTTCAGCGCGTGCGGCGGTAGTACCCTTCACCACGGTGCGTACCACGTCGCTGTTGAAGCCTTCGCTCCATCTCTGGTTCAACGGAACAAGTGTTTTTTGCTTTACATATTATAAATAAAAGTGGTTTTTCGTGTCTGTCTGTGTGACCGTGTTGTTACTCTAAACCACAACGGGTTTTGATGCGGTTTTCACCCTCATTCAGAGCATTGATTTCGGAAGTTTTATGTGTTTAACATTAAACTTACATACATTATAATAAAAAATCCCAATGTCTTGTCAGTCGTAAAAACCGTGCGAAGCAAGGGCGGAACACTGGTTTTTGTTAAAAAAAATATTATTTTGCTAATAGTCCTAGGGCGGTTCGGCGCCGTGAAACATGGGCGCTGTGCGTTCGTTTTGTTTCTTGTTTTGCGTTCGTACATAACATAATGAAATTAAAAGAAAGGCACCCACCCGTCCCAGTTCATGACGGGGAGCTTCTTACTTATTCTCTCTCTTCTAAAGTTATATTCTCTCTCTTATTTTAAAAGAATCTCTAGTGATTTTTAAGAATTTTCTACTGCAATTTTTAGGCACCTAAGGCTAATCTTGCTGCCAAGTGTGCAGTTGGCACTAATCCACGACTATCTGTCATTATTAAACCCTAATGGTCAAGGACGCCTGCTACTGCTATCATGTTATGATAGTTGCTTAGTGCAATGATGATATACATTGACGATCGGTGCTACTGCTATCAATTATCATTTTATGATAGTTGCTTAGTGCAACGATATACATTGACGATCGTCTTAAGGGTACGCTAGTTGGTCATTGTTCCATACAAACGTAGTATGTGATTACTCGTCTGTTTGATGGTGTACGTTCAAAACTAAAACTGAATTATATCAATTTGTCTTGTCATTATCTAGCCCTGTATGAAAGAAGAATTGGAAAAAAATATTGGTTTGGAAGCTAAGAGCGTCGAAACTTCCATATTTCAACACTAATTTTCAGTCGTGTTTGGGCGTAGATAAATAACTTATGTAGTAAGAAAATAACAAACCAAAAACCGTACAGGGATAGATAATTTACTCAATAGATTTTGAGTAAATACATTCAGTAGTTTTTTCATAATACGCACAAGGGTCTGTTCATGAAATTTTACGCGCAGTTTTTCGTTATAAATCATTGTCTATTTCACTAAATTAATTAATAAATATATAAATGAATCAATAAAAATTGATAAATAAATAAAAACATCTAAAAAATAAATAATTAGACTAATTATAATAGCATGCATATTAGTAACGCCCACTGACGAGTTCGAGCCGTTCGCTAATGTACCCTTAAGGTGTAAAGTTGGCAAGATATCGATTTATAATCGTAGTTTATACGCGTCATTTTATCGGTTCAGCTGCACAAACATAAAACATAATACTTTCAGACATTATGTCACAGGTACCGATTTATTGTTTTAAGATAAAACACGAACGAAAAATGTCTCAATTAGCACATTATAAAAGTGCTTTTTTATCAATGGCTAACTGGTTTACTTAACGCAGAGGCACAAAGTGGCAAGCAAAATGGCGTGAGTTTTATACTTGCATGATGGATGTGAAGCCAAACCCAGTACAAGCATATTATTAAGCTTAGTGGGAGGAAGGAGTTCACAGAAATAATATTATCGTGCAATCCACATTTCTAGCAGATAATCTGATAACAAAGACAAAGAAATCCTATGCGCTGAAATACACAGAAAAGATACGTTTACAGTTAAATGATACTAAACGGAAGTAGGTGTAATGAACTGTCGTCATAGAGAAAATATTTATTTGTTATCATCTAACTAATCATAATTTGATTAAGCACTTTTATCTACTGCAAGGCAGAGAATAGGAGAACTTATCAAGAATAATGATACTGCATTTCTTTGTTATACGGACTTTAAAACGGAATTCGGACATCAATCTGTTTGGCCTATGGAAGATCTTATGACCAGAAAGGGTGTGAATTCTGAGATGATGGCTAATAAAGATGTGTGGAAATAGAAGAAGTGCCTTACCGACCCCAAAAAAATTGGGATAAACGCAGGAGAATGATGATTTGTTTGGACCGGAAGGTTAAAAACCCAAATATAAATAAATAACATAAATACATTATTTATTTATATTCGGATCTCTAACAAAAAGAAAGAAAGAAATTAGGAATAGAATAAAAAAATAAGAGGAATAGGAAATAATTATTTAATTATATGTACAGGTACCTGAACGGGTATAGCTTCCTCATGTATCTGCCTTAACAGCGCAAGTAGAGCCAGGGTCGCATCGAGCCGGCACGCCTGTCCTTTACATCCACCACCAGAGGCACTCCCACTCAATGTCCTCCCCACCAGTCGCAGGCATTGGATCAGGGTATCCTCCGATAGCTTGCAGTAGCGGGAGTTTACAGCGTAGCGTATACAACGCATCAGTTCGTTTAGGTATCCTAAAAACAGTCTTAAGTGTTAGTTTTTAATATAATCATAATGGGTAGGTATACGACCAGTTTCTCGAACGACATAAATCGCAAAATTAATGTGACAAGTTTTCAAGCTCGCGTAAACTGCTGCGATTGGCTGTTGATAAATCATTCAACCAATCACAGCAGTTTACGAGCGCTTGATAATTCGTCACATGCGATAATTTCGATTCGAGAAACTGATCCTAGTCTTCTTCTTCCTACCCTTCTCCTACGCTACTTGGGGTCGGCGCAAAACATTTTTTTCATTCACTCTGTTTTCATTCTCATCCCTCAATCAAAATCTATTCATCCTTCATTTGGTCTTTCTCTCCCACTCCCTCCATCGAAATTTTTAGTCACATGCTTTTCATATAATTATGTAGTATCATCATGTTCAGTATTATCACAATTGCGTATTATTTACGCGCAGCCAGTGCAGTGCTATTGTGGCGCGCGTTACTCCGAAAAAACCCGTTTGTTACAAAAGATAGTCATAAAATTAATATAAGGAAACACAAAAATATATTATCAATGGTGTCACTTGATTACATCAGAAATATTTTGACGTAAAGTGGTCAGTATGTTATCTTAGTGTGTTCCCGAAATGAATAAGCGATTTCTTGGAAATCAATCAATCTTATCTAGCAGTTCAATGTCCGATGACAGTAAAAAGTAGGTCTGATACGGAACAAAACAACTTACCCAGCATATGAAAGTTTTTCAGATCTATTTTATCCAAGCAGGCGAGTAGTATTTTGAGTAAACTTTCTAACTTATAGCTGTCGTAATCATCCCAGTTTTCAAGCATCATGATGCATCGTAATAGAACTTTGACAATGTGAATGTGAAGTTGGGTAACCTCTATGCTCTCTTGAACCGTTTGCTGAGGGTAGAGCTGGTCTCGACTCAGTAGAGAAATTATGTTCGCTTCGTTACCGATAAAGGATGACTTTATCCAAGACATTGTACCATCTACGAAAAAAGAAAACTGGAAATACAACTTATTTCTCAAAGCATTGGGTTCAAATCGAACCGTTCTGCTTCTGACAATTATCTAACAGGAAAACATAATTACACATTAGATAAAAAGACATGATATGTTAGCTTCACACAGTTGTATATAAGAATTAACCTTATCATACGTATTCCATATCACCGCATCACTTATGGTACTCATGAAGTGGATATTTTTTAACACCTACAAGATTAGCGTGACTGTCAAAAGTTTATGGGTCATGTCCACATTTTTTAGGCCATTACAAAAACTTATGCGAAATAATAAATCGACTGTCAAAGGTCCCGTAGGTAGATTATTGCAAAATCTCGTAAAGTGCTTTACCTCAATTTATGCTACAAGTTTATTCCCTATTAAATTCTGCACAAAAAGTCCTCAACAAGATTCACATAATATATGTAGTACCTAATTCTTAGGACTTTTTTCGTAGAAAATTTCTTATTTTCCTGGGCCAATAGAACAACAACGACCAGATGTACATTTTGTATTATGTTGTAATGGAAGGCTCTTTTCATGACTGTTAATTTCGTATTATGGTAATTAGTCTCAAAACGTTGTGGGGAAAAAAATTATATACAGGGTGTCAGGGACATCGACGCGAAGCCTGTTACCATGGATTCAGTACATAATTCTGAACGCTGCGTTGAAATTTTTCGTCGGTTATAAAATAAAATCTGCTGTTAAATAGAAAAGTGCAATACCTACGTGGTCAAAATGTATGGAACATGTGATAAAAAAAAAAAAACCGACGATAAATTTCAACGCAGAAGGGTTCAGAATCGTGTACTGAATCCATGGTAACAGGCTTCGCGTCGATGTCCCTGCCACCCTGTATACATAGCTGAAACAGAACCAATGTTTTAGTTCCACACTTTAATTTGTTGTATGTCGTCGTATTGTATTTGTCGGGTCATTAATATCATTCAATGGGGAAATGTTCCATACATATCTGCTTTCTTTATTACCTAAACAAACTTACCACAGTTAGGCACATTGTCCATATACGCTACTACGAAGTGCAATAGAGAACAAAGCAGTGATGTGTCGCGGGTCGAAGCGGGGGGTGCGTCTAAAAATCGCTTGGTGTGTTGCCATGGCAACGAACTGAACTCCTTTTCATCGGCGTACGATAAGGGAACTAAGTATACGTAGCTAGAAAAAATAAAGCAATTCAAATTATTCTACAGTTTCTTAGAATTTTGGCAAAATGTTCATAAGCAGAGAGCCAGTCTGTATTCCTTAATTTTTGGTTTAGCTGTGTTTTAAATATAGTGTCATTCTACAGATTTAAAGTAAAAAATTAGATAGAAAATAAAAAAGGCAATCAATACTTGAAATAACAAACCTCTCCAACAAATGCAGAGCTTTAGTAACATGACGATGTGTAGTAGCATTCTGAAGAGCCATCAAAGCTCTTGTGCAGCTGAATATGGGGCAAGAGGCTTTCAAGGCGGCTAGGTCGCGGGGGGCGGGGCGGAGGGCTAGCGGGGCGACGGGGGGAGGCTCCGACAGAAGTCGGGCACGGCCAGAGTGTGTGCACCACCAGCGGACACGCACTGCCGTGCGCCATTCTTCATCAGCTAATAGCCACTCTGTGTTGAAATATTAAAAATAAGTTTAATAAAATGTTTAAAAATTCTCAATGTAAAAGGACCAAATTTCATAGAGGTAATCAATTTCAAAGTATAAACAACAATAAACAATAAATAGTACAGATTAATTTTTATTTAAACTGTCACACAATTTAACCATTAAAAAAATCGTGGTCGCATCATCAAGGTTTTTTTAAATTTGTTTTATGAAGTTTATCAGTTATTGCAGCAGTATGACATTGACGCTCCTGTTTTGGTTCACCTCACCGCGATCTGTTTACGCGCAATCATCATGATACAACTAATATCATGCATGAGCGGTCTACCTAAAGATGTTCGGAACAACTCAATTAAAACTTCAACACATTATTGGTAATCTAAATTATTGTAAGTAATTTAAATTCAACGCATTTATTCTTCCAGAGGAAGTCATCGTGACGTCAATATGATCATACGTCACAATATCCTAATTGGAATTCGGCGTGAACTTAGTATCAAACTACGTAAGGAAACTGGAATTCTGTCAGTCCTTGAGAATTGTTAACTGCGGCCACATGAAGCGCATAATCATTATAAACAATGTTCTCGAACAATATTGACACTAAACGTATTAAAATATTCTACAAGAGCTACATATCGACATAAATCATGCATGCAGTCAAAATGGATTCATGAGAGAAAGTGTGTAATTTTTGTGTTTTTGCAACTTACATGAATACTTTTTCACCATGTAAACGTCAAACTTGATGGTGGCTCTCAAGTGCGCTACTCGCTGCGCAGTACCGCACTCCTCTGCGCAGCGACTCGCCTCATGTTCTGAGCCATCATAAAGTTTACGTCGGGCTGTACATTTTTGCTATTTTTTTTCCTATTTCAGGCTGGCAGTACAGCTTGATGTTTTGAAAATCGTATCATGGAATAATTTCAAAGATTCAATCAATTCGGCAGGTTGTTCAGTGTACTCGATACCAAAAACGCTAATAGTATTACATTTGAATAAATAAAATACTCACCTACATACGAATGTTCAGCATTAGGGCTGGTATTCCAGTAGCTATTTACCGCAAACGGTAGTGAAGTTCTCTGCGTGACACTCAGAGGTAGCGCCGGTATACGATGTCGCGTCGCATTCAACTCCTGCAGAGCGAAGCCTGCCCACGCCACCAGTGCTAAGACTTGTGTGGCCATCAGTACTGCCGCATCGTTGGCAGGGAATACTAGGATCACTGAAATATTAAATAGTTTGGAAAATCCAAAAGTGCACTCATAGCACTCATTCATAAACGAAAAAGAAATTCAAAACATAGCTTTTAACAAAAATGAACAATTTATTTAAACACTTCTCATGAAGTATGTTTTGACTGGTTTTTTTGGGTAAAAAATCAGTCAAAATGGGCAAAATTTCTCACCTCGCAATCTTTACGTAATGTCAAAGACTATTTATTTTGATATTTAATTTGTCGGTTGCTAGGCAGCGGAAAAGGGTCGAAGTTGGAAATATTTAGATATAGATATTATATTTTAGTTAGTATTTTATTTATTAATTATAATTAAACTACTTTGAATAAAAGCCATTTTCAATAGGGTTCCTCCTATGGCTGAAACGAATCTATAAGAAAAAAATTACTCAATTAATTGATTTTATCCCAATGTTTTCAGGTTTCATACATTGACGGACAGGATTCTTTTTAACTATTTTGATGTATTTTTCATTTCTGCTGCATTAAATCAATTGTTGGAAAGTACAGTATTAATCTCCATTTAATCATATAGACAATGGTATATAAATTAAGTAGGTTCTGTGTACTAGCAGGAGTGTAACAATAAAAACAGTTGCAGAAAGGGGGCAAAATTTTTTTTCGATCGTAGAGCTCTCTAATGCTTCGCATTATGTATGAGTCGTGCAATAGTGTTAGATAATTTAAATAACTATTTCTGAATTACTTTCTATGATTGTGTGTGTCTTGAGGCTTGTGCGCCTTGGTGTAAAATTGAACCCTCAAGTAATTAACGACGGACAGTTAACCGCACGTCCATGAAAAAAATAAATTGGGGTAGAAAGGCGGTTCTCGTAGTTCCAGTGACGCGCGTGTGTTAATAGGGGGAGAGGGGGTTAAAATAGGTCAACTTGACGTATTTTAACCCCCCTCATAAAGATACCCCCATCATAGAAATATTTGATTATAGCCGACCTTTAACGTCGTCAAGGTCAGCAATAATCATCGCCGTTGTTTAGACTGCGGTCATAGAACAGACCAATAGTTACATTTCGTGATCATCTGAGCATGTCTAGCCTTTTGTGGCTAAATAATTATATACAAAGCAACCTGCGGTTTACTCAATAATTGGGAAAAACTTCAGGTGATTCCAACTACGTGCAGGTGTACTATTTGTGTCCTTATCTATCGAAGCACACAAATAATTCACACCTTAACCATGTTGGGCTATGTGAAGCATCCAATTTTCCGAGTTACGTCACATGCATGTACTAAATAAAGCAAGTATTTGGTTAAAGTTTTGTGGGCGAATGTTTTTTGGTTAAACGTAAAGAAAATGTTCGTTTTGCAAAATCATAGCGCAGAAACAAGTCATGATAACTGTCATCATACAATTAATTAGGTACCTCTAATGAGAAGTGAAGGTAAATCAGGTATTTTGGCCAACTTGTGTCTACTAGAGAAACAAACGCTGTTCAATACAGACACGCAACTGATTGCACACTCTGGAAAGGCTAGATAATCATCCACCATCAGCGACATTCTGAAATTTGAAGATTAAGATAAAATAAACTATGTTTAGACTATCGTTAGGAACGTTGAGATAGTATATATCATTCTAGTATCTCTATAATAACAATGTTACGTTCATAGAATCACGTATGATTCTGAACTGACTAGGAATTAATTCAAAGATAAGATAGAATGAGGGTTAAAAAAGAATACTAGAAAATACATGTTTGCTTTTCGCTTTACCTACGCCAAATAAATTTGTATGTATTCGTACCACTACTTGTAATGTAAATAACATGTAAAAATACGTATTATTGAAGTAAACTCAAAAACCTCTTATCAGAACTTGACCAAACTTATATGGGAACAACTAATCTGAAAGTATATTGTATCAAATAAAAAAGAATTTTCCGAATCGGTTTATAAATATAAATGTTATAAAAACAACATAAATAAAATATAAAACCGAATTCAGAACGTCGCCTTTTTATGAAGTCCGTTATAAAGGGCACGAGACACTATGTTTTTTTTTTTTTTATACTGGTTTGTCTAAAGCGCACTCACTTTAACAGGTCAATTACGAAATCACGTCACCCCATCAGTAAACGAGAACGTATTCTTATTTGTATGTATAAAACATCAGTGTTAAATATTTCATTTCAGAACTCGTTAAATATTTCATTTCAGAACTCAAAATACTCGAGGCTCCAGGGATGAATAATAAAAAGCAACTCAATATTAAGTCAGCCTTTAGTTTCATGCTGACATCGTAGCAACAGAAAGATTTTAAGAACAACTTCAAGTTAATTGTCGTTTGGGCATTCGGGGGTAACAACAACATCAGTTTAGAACACTTACCTGAGTGTAGCCACGATAATCTTCACTCCATCGTATTGTAAGAACACATCATGCAAATTCTGTTGCCGCACTATGACACCTAGTTGCTGCAACGTGCTACGTCGCAAGGAAGGTTCCAATGTTGGTGGCACTGTTGGCCGCGACACATATTCACCGTTTTCGTCGAGAATTATGTCTTGTTTTAACACGTCCAGAATTTGAGTTAAACCTGTCGTCTAAGAACATTGATTTTATAAATAGAATCTAAGATAGGTCGTTAAAATGTATCTTAAGAAAGTAATACTTATCATTATTAGTTACATACTTGTGGAGCTTTAGACGGTGAACTGTTCGTGTCAATGTTAAATTCTTCTCGTTTCACTCTTCGTAATGCACTCAACAAAACATCGGTGCGTAAAGAATCTCTTGGTGGCAAATAACGTTCATCATCTAAAATGTTAAAATAAAACAATCATTTATTACCTTTTTATACTGTCTAATATCCTCTCCAATATTAAATTATGATATTTCTGTAAGTAAGGTTTGTACAAACAGTTTTACTCTTGAATCATATATTTTAAAAAGTAGATGTGGTCGGCGTTTTCTATCTGACTACTCTGAGAAGAAGGGCCTAAACAAACTCAGTGGTCACAGTCTCTTTTAAACTCCAGACATAATCTTGATCAGATCATGTGAAGACCATCTAGATTGGTGTCCGAAATAGTCTTTTGAGGAAAGAACCACACAGATTGAGTGGACCAGTTCAGTCAGCGCACGCATTTTTCATTTATCGTGCAGCTCAACTAAGAACTCAAGGAGCTCAACGATGCTACGAACAATACCAAAGAAAGGACATAGTAGTACTCAAACTGCCAGATCATCATTAAAAGTTACTGAGAGAAAAATAAAAACAATGACCACATTGTCCTCACATTCAAAATAAATAAAATAATATAATACTTTACAAAGTAAATATTATAGTTATTTATTATAGTTACTTGCCTAATAACCGACACAAGCCGTGTGCCGCATCAAGCTGCACAGCAACGCATCGTACGAATAAAAGCCGAACCAAGCCAGCTGTCACCTCTGCCGTAGATACGCCCAAACAATCCGCTATGTCTTGTTCTAGCGATTTGCATATTGCTTTGCCTGTAATAATAACACTATTTAGGGAAATGCACTATATTTATATCACTCTACTTTTGGTGTCGCTCTGCCTACTAATTAACTTATCGAAGATAAACTGTTTTAATTAATCTACACCCTCACTTTCAATAACAATCTAAATGATTTTTAAAGGTTGTAAGGTTGTAATCTATTGCTTCATATGTTCGAAAAAAAATGTCTGCTCAACAACGTAAATAACGCAATAAATGTTGTTGAACTGTTAAAATAAAAGCCATTGCTAGTCAGTAAAAAAAACAATATTCTTCATCTGAAGAAGCAATTTTAGCTCGGATGTAGAAATATTGTAAAATCAATGTCATTATTTATGTGTAAAACGTCGGCAACAACAACTTATTTCGAAATCTTCGAGGAATAAATAATTATATTCTTAAGAAGTTCCTCACCTAATTGCGTTTCATGAGCGGCATAAACATGTAACAGTGGCAATATAGGCAGCAGACTAGCCAACAGTCGCCACCAACAATTCTCGCTTAGGACCAGTCGCCCGCGCAGCAGGTACAACATTATTTCCGAAGAACTTTCTTCTACCTGTAACATAATGAACACGCATGTAACACCATTCTATTGGCGCAATTTCATTAGTCGATAACTCGGTCGATATACAGCATGCGGGGACTCAAAACACTATATAATCCACTATAATTTACTCTACAATATTAAATCTGTCGCACCCCGCATGCGGGCCCTATCGACTAATGAAATTGCGCCCTATAGTACTTTGCACGAAAGACACAATGATAACGCAACGTTGTATAGCTGTGTTTTCTTTGACTTTTAAGCCAAATTAAAGAAAAAGTTGCCGAGAGTTTTAAAGATTCATAGAAAAAAAATTAGTTAATGTTTAAAAAATTATACATACCTCATTAAAATTGGAAGAGAGTCCATGACAGCATATTTCTGTCAGTATTCCAACATCACATAATATAGTAAGGGATTTCTCATTTTCTTCTCCAACCAAAACTGACTTCACCATCTCTGCCAATAACTTATAAAACGTTATTTGCACCCACCCCGCATTGTGTCCCATCAAAGTTAGGGAAATACTTCGGGCAATAGACCAGTCGTTATCATTAAAATCCAATTCTTTAGCCTTATTGAGCAAAATATCTGCTATATCGACCAAAAAGTTTTCACTCTGGAACAGTTCTAAAACTGGCAGAGAAGTTTTTATGCACGTGAGAATTTTCTTCGATTTATGCAGCTTTTTATTGTTCATGAATTGGACAGCTCCATCCATGCTCGCGAATAGTTTCTTCAGTTCTCTGTACTTGCTTTTGTATTCTTGGTTTACAGTTATTCTAGTACTCTGGAAAAGAAATGCACTGTGACAATTTTGATCGATTATCTCGATCTCGATTAGCAGTACTTTCCACTGTTAGTGGAAAATGTATGTAATATCGGAATTAAGGTAGTTAATTGACTCGGGCGTGACTTTGCGGAAATCCATTATAAAATACAATAGACGTAGATATATTTAGTAACCTAATCCGCTTAACTATTCCCAAAGAGTCATAGCCACCAGCCACCAGCGCCAGAAATGTCAAATATCAAGTCATTTATTCAAACTAGGCTGAAAATCAGCACTTTTTGAACGTCAAAATTACATAAGGCAGTCCCCCAAAAACGCCCGCCCTTCACCACTTCCTAGTGCTTTTGCTAGGAAGAAGTGGTGCAACAAACTCCCCAGCAGCACAGCTGTCTGTTCAGTTAGAAAAAACTTTATTCTATACAGCAGCCAGCAGTCTCTGCGACCAGCGCTCCGCGTGGCCACACGTAGTGTTCGGGTTCGCGACAAGTCAATCGTCATCCTGAGGATGCCTCGTTGAGAGGTGAAACACGTGTCGATTTCTGATAGGGTTTTTTATGACTCTTTAGGAATAGTTAAGCGGATTAGGTAACTAAATATATCTACGTTTATTATATTTTTTTATATCTGAATTCACTCATTTGTGAGCTACACGGAGATAAGCTCCACCCTCGCCCGCGCACGTTTATGTTTTGCGAAAATGCGTATGTTGCCAGTGTAAGGAGTTAATGTAGGTAGACTGTGGTGTTACTGACAGAATTTTGAAACACAATTAAAAATTATATCTGGAAGCGACTAACCTGCAAAACCATCTCTATTTTCTTGCTCAATACTGGGTAAAACAGATCAATGGCAGGGTCTATCTGGGCTATTTGTAAGGCAGTGACCAGCGAGGTCGGCGGCAGGGCAGAGTCCCGCGCCCAATGCAGCAGCTTCTCTGCGCACATCGTCAAACGTAACCACGCCACGCGGTGGTGAGTGCGGTCGATATCATCGAAAAATGATTTTCTGTAAATATGCAGAATTTTATAATAAGTTTGGAATACCTACAGGGTCATAATCGGAGATGCGGTTAAAAAAGCGCCGCCGATCTAACAATTGCTATTATGGGAAGTGTTAGATCGGCGGCGTAATTTTTTTTATTCTTTCCTACCACCAAACAAAGATAGCTGACGTGGCTCAAAAGGCTACCCAACTTAAATGGGACTGGTTAGGACATGTCTGCCGCATGCATGGACAAACTGTGGGCCCAAATAGCACAGAACTGGAGCCCTGAGACAGTGAGGCGTAGTCGCGGCAGACCACGTAGGAGATAGCGGGACGACTTGGATTGGTTCCGTCAAAACTTGAAGGCGGGTTCACGAAAAATGGAAGGAGTGGAGAGAGGCCTTTGCACAGGAGCCCCAGCGCAGGATAGTAAAAAAAAATCTCCCGCTTCCCACTACAGTCCGACCGTGTGTCGAGAAAATGCGTTCTTGACACTAATATATTGAATATGTCGGAAATACGTTAGTGAGTCGACTAATTGGGACGCCAGCGCCGCCTAACGGCGTTCGACAAAGTCTACAACCTAACGCTCGGACCGACAACCGGTCGCGGTCGGGGCTCGGCAGAACAGCGCAGACTTCAGCGGCGGCGGTCAAGAAGTGAACATGTTAAGAAACTGTCCCGCACCGCGTTTCGAATAGTTGTGTCGGTTGTGTACCTACAGTGTGTGACTTGCTAGTCAGCTAGTGTAAGTAATGTAAATTATAATTTGATCTGAACTGCAAACGGTTTTTCTATTGCGCTATAACCAACACTACCCACAGTACGCCCACAGTAGTTAAAATATGGGTGATAACGAAAGAGACAGTACATACCCGTCTCCGACAAATATGTATTTTGCGAATTTGATCCTTATTGCAATTAGAAATTGTCCAACTGACAGTTGTCAGGAATGCATTCACTCGTCGGCCGGACTGTACCCCGTGTTAAAACACCTATATATAATAATAATAATAATATAGACATGGGGAAGGGGAACACTTTTACGGTTAGACCTGCTAACAGATTACACTGGAGTTCCTGCTTCGAAGCCTTTTTGTTCCCTTAATTTCGATTTACCTGCACAATTTATTATTATATTCCACCAGTGAATTAAAACAATAATACTTAAAAACCTGCCTACCTGTATTTGAATAAAAGATCTCCCATCAAACGCATGGCCATACAACTTTTATGAGAAATGTCCCTGTAAGTTTTCGAACTATGGTCCATGCTCCAGAAGGTATCGTTAATGCAATCTAGCAATAACTCGACTAAGCTTTCAATCAAACAGATGCATGTGTTAAGTTCCCTCTGAAAATAAATAAGAATATATATCTAAAATATGTAAAAAACAACCCGAAACCCGTCTGATCCGAAAGGGGCACATAGGTACAGCAATAACATTAACAAAAAGTAATAAAAACTCTTTTTTTTTCATTTTTTCCTGAAAATTACAACGCTATGTTGTATGCATATTATATTATAAACTAAAAATCGCTTTTCATCTGTTTGTGTGACCGCATTGTTCTTCTTAAGTACATAAAGGATTTTAATGCGATTTTCACCGTCATTTAAAGAATTCGTTCCGGAAGGTTTGTATGTATAATACATTCATATTAAACTTACATATAATAAAGAAATCACGATGTTTTGTCGAGTCGTAAAAACCGTGCGAAGCAGGGACGAGTCACTAGTATTTATAATCAAATCATGACAACTACATTCTAATCAGTAAAGTCAGCTGGACACCCGGCCAGCAAGACGAAGCTGCGGTGGTGAGCGTTAAACCATCTGCGACGATAAGCTAGCGTGGGACCGCCGGAGCCCCGCAGCGCCGGAGCCGTGACACAAACCATGCCTGCTGCATGTTTGCTTGCATGCTGCATGACATGTTGCATGCTCGCTTGCATGCTGCATGACATGTTGCATGCTGTATGCTTTCTTGCATGTTGCACGCTTGCTTGTATGCTGCATGCTTGCTTGCATGCTGCATTCTTGCATGTATAGTCTATGCTTGTTTGCATGCTTCTTACAGGGAAATAAAAACCACATGTTCACAATCAATTAATATAAATAAACATTAAATAATTTGAATTTAGGACTTATAACTTTTATTGAAAACAGTTTTAAGTCTTTTATATAATTGATTGTAATATTTATGACAAACAAATTTAGGGTATATTGTATTTAGGAATTTCAATTTTATGTCATGTTATATTATGTGACAGTAAGTTCGGGCAAGTTATCATTCGGACAAATGATGATTAGGACAAAAAAAATTATAGCACTTTAGATTATGGATAAAAAAGTTAGGTAACACAATAGAGAACCGTTGGCCTAACCTCAGCCAATGTGAACGTAGGCAAATTGATAGAAGGCGAGTGCTACGGTCTACATGTTGGGCAAGTTCGAAAGAGACCAATGCCAACTGCCAATGTTCACGACTTTTTGTGGAGCCATTCACATGTTGGCCGTAATTGCAAAGTGCAGGCGAGCGCGATTTGTGCAGAAAAACCGACACTGCTCCGGAGTGAGACGAGTCGTAGCGAGCGATCCGATATGGTGGCAAGGCACGCTAAACGAACCGTATACACGTTGGCGTTCATCTGCACTCGGCCAGCTAGGCGAACATCGACGAGCAATGGCGACGCTAGACAAATGGGCTGTCTATACGTTGGTACTCGCCTTCGCTCGGCAAGCTATGACCAACATGTATTGCAGTTCTAATCCGCTCCGCTCCATACTTAAGTACAGCTTACAGTACAGTAATCGCGGAGTAGGGCGCATCTTCGTGGATGGCACAATCTGTACCAGATAACATACTTACTATAGTCAAAAATTCAGTCCTTTCAACGGGGTCGACCAACACAACGCTCCTAGCCATCATGGTCAGCACTGCATGTAGAGTGTCAAGCGCATACAACGGGGCGGGTAGTTGTCGCAACACTACTAGGCCATCTTCTTCGAGAGGCGTGCGCGGGCGACTCTCGCCGGCTATTTCTTCCAGTTCCATGTTCATACCCACGTCAATAACGTCTCTATGTTCGTCTAAAACCTGATGAGAAATGTACGGAATTTTATTCTATTGATAATGAGACCTCCAGGTTAGTTATTATGAAGCAGTATATACTCTAGAATAATAAGAGTTTGAGGAAAATATGACGAGAAAATAACTTGTGTGATAATTAAAATAGTTTCGGTTTTCCATGCATAAATCTCTGCCTAGCCTTTTCCCAACTATGTTGGGGTGACTTCCAGTCTAACCGGAAGCAGCTGAATACCAATATTTTATATGGATCGAGCGGCTGCCTATTTGACCTACACAACCCAGTAACTGGGTAAGGTAACACGATACCCCTTGATAAGGCTGGTTGTCAGACTTTCGGGCTTCTGACGACCCGTAACGACTGTCAAAAATCCACGAATGACAGCCGCACCCTACGGCTTAACGTCCTTTCCGAGGCACGGAGGAGTCGTATGTAAAGTTGGTCAACCATCCACGGACCAACCCTGGCAAGCGTAGCTTAACCTGATGGACCGACCCGTGCGGCTGTTATTACTTAGCCACTTCCACCACCATTTCCGCGCCATTTCCATGGATAAATGGCGCGTCATAATTCAAATGGTATCATTACCGGCTAAGTCCGTCGAGATAAGTATGATGACAAAATATGTTGTTCTGAAATGCCCACAGATATAAAATAAATCTAACTAGATAACGCAAGTCCCTCCATCTGTATGAAAACCAAGCGTGCCACTTTTTCACACACAATTTAAAAACAAAAGACCATGACAAGATATGCCCTAACCATGTCCAGCGAATTCATATTTTTAAGTATCCTTCATTTATTCAAACTAGATTTTAGATAATAGTCTAGAGTCAATCAAAGGTATTTTTTAAGATTGAATAAAAATAAATATTATTTGTAGTTCCGGTTATATTTTCGGTTTAATGGCGACGATAAGTGAAAGATTACAGTTCATTCTGTTCATTCAGTTCATTCGGCCAATGTGATCAGATGAGCGATAGGAGAATACCTTATTTTTGAGGTACAGGAGATAACCATGGAGGCCACCATATTATCCACAAGTAACACAAAAATCACATACAGTTTTAGTTAGGTATTGGGAATTCGTCACTTACAGAAGTGCACAGCACTGGCAGAGAACTTATAGGAGCTTCTTTATAGGATGTATTCTATATTGTTTGAATATGAATGATGTTACCAAGATATTTTATTAATTAAAATATATTTTGATTTATAAGTTCTTTTGTAGGTAGATAATAGTAGGTAGGTTGGTGTAAGTAGTATTTTATTCGAAGCAGATTCTTGAAAAGGTTTTGGGTAAAAAAATACAATTATCTGGAAACACTGATTGTAGGTGTCACTCTCTCACATTCACTCGATTGTCACTCGTCGCCATAGAAACCTACTGTTACATTCAAACTGGTGCTCTGTACGTGTGGTATTGTTTGTTTGTTAATTTATTGTTTATTTAACACTTACCCGTACGTTTTTTGCACATTTTAGCTCGATATACATATTCTTGAAAGCGATATCTCATTGTCGATTTTGGTTTTTCTACTGGACTTACGATACGTGTCAGTTTAAAGGTGAAATACGATGTTGCAGTGCTGAGTTGATTGAAATCAAAGACATTAAATTATTTGTATCAATAGTATATATCAATAGTAATTTTCTTTTGGTGGACATGAATGCGTCTTGACATGCAGGCGTACCACACTAGACTAAGCGACTTTTGTCCACTACGACAAATGTATCGGATTACGATTTTGTACGCTATGTACGGGACATAGCGAAAATTATTTTCGAACTATTTATGCAGAATTGTGCATTATGGTATTACTAATCTCATACTGAAAAAATTTCTAGATGTAACCACGGTTTATTTTCGTTTATACCTACCTATTTTGTCATTTATAAATTATATAAGTAAATTAAATAATTTTCTCAGTTATGTCAAACTATCTGACGGTTGGTAATCAAATGTTGACGTCGGTAAAAGCGTATCATGTCTAGAGATGGGCGGAGGGAAAAAACCCGACGGGAAAAAACCCAGGTTTTTTCCCATTTGGGAAAAAACCGGGTGTTTATGAGGGAAAAAACCTTTTAGGCGGGTGTTTTCATTGGTGCCGATTCTCTTGTCAGAAATGCCTCTAAACTAGACTAAAAATCACCAAAATTTAGTTAAGTCCTGTCAAACGAGGATTTCCCATTCTGAAATAGACTAAGACCCAATTTCACCAAACACAAAAATTAGCTAACAGGTCATTAAACTCAGGTTACTGCTTTGATTGACTCACTGACATGACAACAGCCAATCACAGCAGTTGACATGTGTGTTAACAGTCTGTTATATCTAACAGAGTATGGTGAAATTGAGTCTAAAGTGACACAACATAACTATATTTTAGTTTGACAGCACTAAGATTGCACTGAGTTATTATTAGTTTAGTGAAAATGGCAATTTTGCTATTCTGAATTTTGACGTTTTTCACCTAAAAATTTGGTGTATCCAACTAAATCTGACTATTTTTAAACACGATTAAAAACGTGTGGTAAAAATTAGTTGGCATGAACTAAAATTCACACCAACACTTCGAGTTCAGTGCAAAAAGCAAAAACCAGTACTGTTTTTTTTTTCTTTTGCTTATATCTTGATAATGGTGCGTCCTATCGCAAAAATAATGAAATTTTCGACTCCCTTTAGGAAACCCTTAAACGCCTATATCCCAACATGTTGGTAATAATTTTTCATATTTTCCATACGAAAAGTGAAAAATTTCATATAAAACACGTCGAGGCTGCCCCGACTGCGCGCCTACGGCTTAAAAAAAAATCACGGGGTAGAGCAAACAAGTACCACTGATAGATGTGACAAAATATTTATTTAATTTTGAGATTTTTTTTCTCAGAATAGCTTTAAGATTCTCATAGCCAAAAGTATGGAATTTTAATGATAGTTTAGTTTACCATTACATTTTACATAAATAACTAACCTAAAAATAAGCTCTATAATATTTTTTTTTTATTCTATACACAACGCAATTTTTTGTTTACACTAAATCTCTTAAGGGGTCATTGTACTCATCATTATGAACAATTTTTACTATGGGACCAAAGCTGAAATCACGAAAAAATATCAGCTGTTCCCTACATTTATGTTCGCGGAACAGCAGATTTTTTTTTTGCTTTACCACTTCTTACACTGAGTAATAAATGATAGAGGTTCATGGACAAGACAAAGGTCATGTCAAATGCCCATGTAACACCCGTTGTCATAAAGATCGGAGACGCTACGCTCGAAGTTGTAGACAAGCATGTTTACCTAGGACAAACTGTCCAGCTAGGTAGGTCCAACTTCGCGAAAGAGGTCAATCGTCGAATCTGACTCGGCTGGGCAGCATTCGGGAAGCTACGCAATATCTTCTCGTCCCACATACCACAGTGTCTCAAGACGAAGTTTTTGACCAGTGCGTGTTGCCAGTGATGACTTATGGCACTGACACGTGGTCACTCACAATGGGCCTTATCAGAAGGCTAAAAGTCACCCAAATAGCAATGGAGGGGCTATGCTTGGAGTTTCCCTACGTGATCGAATCAGTAATGAAGAGATTCGCAGGAGAACCAAGGTAACCGACATAGCCCGAAGAATTGCCAATCTTAAGTGGCAATGGGCAGGACATATTGCTCGCAGAACAGATGGCCGATGGGGCCGGAAGGTTCTGGAGTGGCGACCACGTACCGGAAGACGTAGCGTTGGAAGGCCTCCCACAAGATGGACCGATGACCTACTAAAGGCCGCAGGAATTCGCTGGATGCGGGAAGCACAGAATCGGTTGAAGTGGCGGTGCTTGGGGGAGGCCTATGTCCAGCAGTGGACGTCTTTCGGCTGATATGTTTGTATAAATTTGTATGTTTGGCTGTTTGTTTGTTACTCAATCACGCAAAAACGGCAGAACGGATTTGAATGAAATTTAGCACACAGATAGTTTATAACCTGGATACTTTTTATCCCGGTAGTAGTACGCTCCCGCGGGATAATTTCTAACCTCCACGCAGGCGAAGCTGCAGACGAAAGCTACTTATTCATACTTTAAAGGACCCCGCACAAAATGTTTGCAAAAAGCCGTTCGGCCGATTTGGCTAAAATTTTGGTACAATATAGCCTGTAATATGCTGAGTAAATGTCTATATGGGCGCAAAAAAAAATAATGGCCAGTTTTAGAGATATAGCCATTTTTATGTTGAAGTCAGGAAGATGATTTTTATGTTATAGTTGCTGCTAAAGAATAAACAAAAAGCCATCACATCAATCACAAGATGTTTCCAATTCATATTAACTCTTTGTATGTATACCCTGAAGGGGTAGGCAGAGTACACCTCTGCCCACATACACACATTTCGCATATTCGTTCGGCCGTGCAAAGTTTCAACTTTAGGAAAATAATTATAGTCTGTAACCTTGTACTGAAAGATTATTTGAACACCAGGTTAAATAATGGCCAGTTTTCTGTAAAACTGTTTATTACAATATATGATATTAATTATTGCATTTCATTATCAATATTCTAGATCGCTAGTTAGTCACATTTCTTATTTCCAAATTAGTCAAAACAGGTAAATATTTAACAACAAGTTTACGACGTTGCCAAGTTTTAGGATGCACGCTCTTAAGTAAAAGCAATTATCAATGTGACTTTTTCAATTAATATGTACTTTCTGAGTTTATCTTGGACATTACTGATATCGGTGAAGGTAAAACATCGTGAGGAAACCTGGACTTATAGCTATATATGTCCGAAATCACCAACCCGTCTTGAGCAAGCGTGGTGATCAATGCTCGTGCCTTCTCTGTATGAGAAGAGGCCTTTGGTCTGCAGTGGGACAATAATAGACTGGTATTATTAATATTATTATTTAGGGTCTTTTACATTTCTCGGTACCCTGTGGTCCCAGACCTATGGAAGGCGTACGAGGGGCCGAAACCAAGTCGCGCGTGGCCCATTAGACGTTTTTAATTAAATGAGGCACCAACCGACTATTATCCCTGTAGATATGTACTATGCAAGTGCACCCAAGGACAACCCCAGGTTGATGCGGGACTATTGCACGATAAGGAAACAAATATTACTGGTGACCTGAAACTATGGAAAGACTATGGCACCTGCCTGATCAATGTTTTATATGTACACGGATAAAATGGCTGGGGGGGAAGCCCCCGAAAACTATCGCTAACACATACTTAGTGACGTAGCGCCAAGGGGGCAACATATCCTGAGGTGCTTGAGGAGTGGAGAGGTATTGCACGGCTTTCAGAACAATCCCAGAGCCCGGAAGATGGTCAAGATCCCTACGAGCACTTACTGGAATACTTCCTTACTTCGAGCACGTTTGCTCTTGCGAATCTCCACCCAAACCAAGGATGAGGCAAAAATTATTAAGGCAAGAATGAGGTGGGAGCTCTGTTCCTCGTCAGTGTTCACTCCAGCCGGTCAATAAAGCAAGCCAGAGATGAGGAACAATATTTCTTCCAGGAGATAGGGTTCGTGGGGTCGCTACTGCCCAACAGCTCGCCACATGCTGCCCTGCTGGCTTCTGTGTCTCTCTTGGTCTGGCTCCTCATTTTAGACACGCTCCGGCAAAGAAAACTCTACCGGCACAGACCTAGACTTTGGAGCGCGGCCCACCACGACGTCAACGCAACGGAGAGATACGACGGTGGGGATATTATTATTATTTTAGTTTTACATCAGACTAGCAACCCGCCCCTGCTTCGTTCAGGTGCAATATGCTGATGTGGCAACATGTCAAAACATTGAGATACCTGTGCTCTGTGCTATAACGGGTGTGAAAAGAAAGACGCTAAACGAAGCCGACAGTCAATTGTACTCCCCGCACTTGTGAATTTTTTTTTGTTCTAGACCGTACCTGGGAACCTTCTGGTTACGGAGATATTGAAGGCCAAAGGTCAAAAACCAAGTTTTCAATGTTATAACTTATACTTCGTGGCGTTACCCAATAGCATAATGTTATGCGTACGTTACATTGCGTGCTGCCGTAAACAGCTATGTTTCACACCAAAAGTCGTTTCCCAGTAATAATTTTTGCTTAATGTTACTTAGTTTGATGTACAGAATGTATAGATAGCGGCTATGTGATGGATCATTTTACACCTAAGCTAAATATTAATGTATTATGGGTACCTACCTAGGAACACATACAACTCCCTCATAAATATATTAATATTCTATAAAATGAGGGTGAAATCCATTGTGGCCACAGTTAAAACAGACAGACATGAAAAGCGACTTTGTTTTTTTTATGTTGTATATTTATTGTAAAATCTCCAAATAAAAATACTCCATGGAAATAAAAAAGACTTTCAATGTAAGATCCCAAAGTTTCAGTAAAATCGGCCGAACGACTTGTCTACTACGCGAAATGTGTGTAGTACACCTCTGCCTACCCCTTCAGGGTATACAGACACAGAGTTAATATGAATTGGAACATCTTGTGATTGATGTGATGGCTTTTTGTTTATTCTTTAGCAGCAACTATCATAAAAATCATCTTCCTGACTTCAACATAAAAATGGCTATATCCCTAAAACTGGGCATAATTTTTTTTTGCGCCCATATATACTTTTACTTAGCATATTACAGGCTATATTGTACCAAAATTTTACCCAAATTGGCCGAACGGCTTTTTCCAAACATTTTGTGCGGGGTCCTTTGCATGTGTACGTAAAATGTGGTAGTGGAGTGCGTCATTTCAACTTAGACAAGCTCAAACTAGTAGTAATAAAGTTTAAAAACTGTGTACTATTTAATGTATGTGTATCTAACTATTACATTAACCCAAATTTGAAAAAACCCGAATATTTTCCCAATCGGGAAGATTCCCGGGAATTTTCCCTTGAATTTTCCCACTTTTGGGTTTTTTCCGGGTGAATTCCCATCTCTAATCATGTCAAACGATGTCAAACTAGTAAATTAAGTCATTTTGCTACAATATGGTAGATGGCGTCACTGAAACATCGGATCACAGTTTTTCTATGACATTTCTTCTGATAGCTTCTCTATAGTATCTTAAATCTCTTTGATTGAAATCATGCATCAATGTTTCGGTACTACAAATGTGTTTTGCGCGTGGATCAGTGAATTATCCGTGCTACTGCAAAGCATCTTGAGAGAGTACAAAACAACATGACGTGTTGAAAAGAATTCAGTTCCCTTCAAAGTGGTTAAGCTAAATGGTGGTGGGACTAGGTTGTTGGGACTGGCTATCTCTTCACTGCCTTGGCTTATATTTATTAAAGTTTTGAAATAAATGCCTTAACATTGAATAAAAAAGGGGTACCTACGTTCTTTTTGAGAGATTTGTTTTATTTTCCTCTACACTATATGATCTCTTTTATTAGTACCGTATGTGGAATACTCCCATAAGTTATAAGCATCTGGTAGGCCCACTCCTGATATTTAAAACTATCCTATAGCATCCTTTTCACCAGAGATGTGCTAAGCAGCTTAGCGATCGATCCAATAGGATTATTTGATTTTCATAATCTAGTACTTATGGTTTAATTCTGCTTGAAAAGGGTTAAATGAAACAAAGTACCTACACATAGTTTGGAAGCCTAGATTACTTAGCGACCTCGCATATACTTTATGGAAAGACTGCCCAATTCTCAAATATGGGTAAGTACATCGTTCTCACCACAGTCTTGGTACATTTTAAGCTGGCTCCAGCTGCTGCCGGACCTAGTGACGAGTTGTGCTACAACATTTAGTTATTTATGTTGCTAAATCTAGTCGAGCACTACTAGATTATGTACACCAATTCTTATTTAAATTGAAATTCGATATTGAACTAATTGTTTATGAAAACGCCTGACAGAAAATGATTAGCAATCAATCGTTTTTTGAAGTCTATCGAATGAGCCGTTGGCAGGATAAGTATTTTTTTTATTACGAAATATACAAAAAAATTACCATTAAATTAAAATATAGTAATTGTTTCAAAATCTAGGTCTCATGTGCTTTTAAATGCACGATGTGTAACTTTTGGACATGATTGTTTTGGTTAGGGTATGCATGTATGCTGCTTTGGTCATGGTCCTTTACTTACCAATGAAAGAAAACATTTCCAATGCCTCGGCCAACTTTTTCTTTACAGTTTTTACAGCTCAATATGGCATAAAATGGATTTTCGGTGCCGATAATGCTAAATTAAGCTCAGATTACGATCATTTATTGTAATTTTTTTTCGTTTTTTGACACGCGAAGTACATATCGCGTCATCTAGTTAGATTTATATCTGTGGATATGCCACTCGAACAAAAACAATAACAAAAGGGGAAGTCCCAGTCTAACTAACAGCAGTTTTGTATACCTAATGTTTTGTATTTTGTCATTTTACCTTGTTTGTTTCGTGTATCAAGTCTAAAGAAGACAGCTGCAACAGTCGCATACGGAGAGCGCGCGTAATGTATAACAACACGCAAAGAGCTTCGCCAGGCCGTCCGCCATTATTACCGTCAGATATTGTTAATAAACTCTGAAAATAATCAAGTTTACGAATATAATAGGCCGCTGTTATGGTGATGAATCTTAAGTAAGTATTTAAAATAATATGAACTGAACACCTAAGTTTATTTTAAATTGGTTTTATCTAAAGGGGTAGGAAAACAAAAGTGTTACTATCTTCTATTATTACCTTTATAATTTCAGGTCTATTCAGAAATATTTCTGCATAAAAATCACGGAGAAATACGTCACGAATAAACCTGCAGCATCTTCTAGTAGATTTCAACAATCTCAGGGCATCCTCTACTAGGAGTAATGTCTTTTTGTCAGATGGGCACAGCTCCACCCAGGGAAAGAGCAGTATTCTTATACTGTCTGTAGTGTTTAAGCTAAAAATAAAAATGAGAACATGAATTTGAATTCCTTAATTTTTTTTTTTTTTTTTCTCTATTCATCAGCATCAGATTTGGTTCAAATCTAATCAGATTTAGGAAACATCACTCAGGTTAGGCGTTTTGCATGCATGTCACATCAAGTTATGCATAGATTGGTTTTGCCTGATAAGCCATTAGCTACTTTACTGCAATAAATATAAAGGCTGTTGTTCTTTCACCAAGTAATAAGTGTTTTATTCTACACCTATTTCTTGGTGGCCTGTAGCCTGTCCACAAAACTCACAGTTTCATAAGTCTTTCAGTTGACTCTTACCTCCTATATCTATTCATATCAGAGTCATCATTAGAAATGGATGTAGCCTTTGATGACTGAATATTAGGCTCCAAGTTATAATAGCCACTGCTTGAGCCCGCATCACTTTCTGAACTGAAATTATAAATTGGTTAAAATATGTTAGCTATTGACAACTACAATGTTTTGTTAATGCTGTTTTTGCATTGATTATTTTCTAATAATTGTACATGCTAGATTTTCACAATCACAGTGGAACACGTAGATTATTTTAATATCCACATACAGGTATCAGCGCGGTTTTAAGAGTGCTGACCTTGATTGGGCTTTGGGTCTGTTTGGTGGTGGAGTGAGGTGCAACGGGGGAAGCAGCCGGCGCCAGCGACTTACTGGCCAATCAGTCACCTCAACCATACTGTGTGAATGTAACATGCGCAAATCTCCACACCACTTTCACTTAGTGCTCTAAAACTGTGCCGATACCTACAAGAGTTGATAATGTATCCATATAATAATATAATTCTGTGTAGGTTTCAAGACACACAGGTATCATCAATTCCACATACCTTGTGACATCCGGGAGGGTTAGACGTGGGACATCAACATTGACCTCTGATTCAACAGTGTTAATAAATCTCAGGGTCTCTATAACATCATCATATAGTTCTAAAGCATCTCTGACAATATTTTGTTGGATTTTATTCAGTTTGGACAAGATGTTGTCAATCCCAAACTCTTTAGCAATATAAGTACCAGCTTTTGTCTGAAATATTAATCATTCAATAGCTGTTTAATTACTTGTGGTGGCGGGTTTGTACATAATTATGTACAAAAGTTTGTTTCCTGTTTTCGGTTCCCAATACTTACACTTAGGAATGTTGTAACTTAAGAAAAATCTCAATAAATCAAATTGTATACCTTGATGGTTGTAAGTAATAACTCCAATGCCTCTCTTTGCAGGGATTGCTGCGGTGTTTGGAACCATGCCAGAAGAGCTTCTAACAGTTCTCTCGTACCCGATAACTCGTCTTCTAGCTCCCAGCCCAATTTTAACTTAGCTTTCAACAGCATAAGTGAACGCTCACGAATTTCCTTCAATGGATGACCTGAAATGTAATATGTAATGCAAATTGTAACTTACAGTAACTATGCAATAAAAGTCGGTGTCTATGAAATTTCCACTCTTACTTAGTTTTTTTATATACATGGACAGAATTTCGGTATCGGCCATAATTTTCTTCAGAGAAGAAATCTTGCATTGTTTTGTTTACAACTTTTGAGTAGATTTGAAAATTGACATTGACAAAACGTTTCTTTCTATCCATAGCTGTAATTTTTCCTATCAATCTATTTCAAGCAGTATCTTCTCAGTATAAGGTATAAAATCGTATGCTTATTTCTTTGACATAACGGCATGTACACCAACCCAACAAACATAATATTACGTCAGCGTAGAGTTGTTCTTGCTCCACTCTAGATCGATAAACTCCGTAAGCGCACGGCGTTTTTGCCCTAGCCGGCGCATCAGCACGGCATCGGCTCCGACCGGCAACCAGGGAAATAAAAAATGTGTCAAAATAATGTCACAGTCACACACGTCACGCGTCACCTAGCCGCTTATCGCAACGGTTGAGATAGTCCGAAGGATACCAATAGAAAATCTTACACAAAACTAAGATAGCAGATGGCGCCACTAGACACTACGGCTACGGTACGGCTCGTGGTACATACAATTTTCATTCTTGTGTTTAGGTGTAAGTTAGAAACATGCATATAAGTATTTCAAACAGATTTGTTTTTGTGCTACGGAACTACTTCACAATAAAGAAAAGAGCACTAAGAATATTGTGTATCTTAGGTTTATACGCTGACTTTAAAAAAACTTCAGTCTTGAACTCTGCAGAACAGAACACAACCTTTCATATTTTGTGAAAGTGCTTGGTAGTAGCATTTACCAGCTTGCGGAATTTTCGTTTTTGTAGAAGGCCCCGACGGGCAACCGGTGTGCTGATTTTTAAAAGTGCCGTAAAATCCCCATTGTCGCAACTTCAAGCTCTATTATACTTACAAATAAGGGCTAACATCTTGTTTGGGCAGTTTCACTCTAGAATCCGATGGATATTCTCGTAAAATAAATTATTCAAACCCAAAAATATCTGAATATATATTATAACTAGCTGCCCGTCCCAGCTTCGCATGGGTAGCCCTAATTAGCAATAAATTAAAATTGCGGCTATAAATTGAGATTTAAACTATCCTATCTCTCAAGTTGGATCGAACTGCACATGGTGTGCGAATTTTATTATAATCGGTTAAGTGGTTTAGGAGTCCATTGAGGACAAACATTGTGACACGAGATTTATATATATTAAGATTATACATATATTTTAGGCTTTTTTTTCAGTATTTCTCTGTGCACTGTAAATGATTCACCTTTGGCGACTGCTTCTGGGAATATCACTCTTTGAGCAAGAGTATTATTTGGGGCATATAGGGTCTGATATAAAAAAGTGTATAAATATAATATGTCAAGAATAAAGTTTTTTTTTTCCCACGTAAATATAGTAAAATACCTTTTTAGAATAATTAATTATAACATAATGTAACTAAAATGACTCATTATTTTGCTTACTGAATTCCTTTTCTTACACCAAACGTATAAATATCGATCGCATTTTTTCCTTTTTTTTATGTACCTAATCTTTATTATTTTCCATAAAGATAAGTAAGTATTTATAGTTATAGGAAAATATAGTTCGTACTTGTGTAACTTTCACTAATATTCCAATTATAAAACCTAAAAATCCATGTGAAAAAAAATATCACAAAAAAATAGTTAGTTATTTTTAGTTAGCCGATTAGTTCCCTCTTCAAGTAAATTGTATTTTACGACATTAGTTCTCTCTTCAAATAAATTGTATTTTACGACATATAATCAGTATAACAAAGATATTGTAGTATATCAGTAAAAAAAAACTAAATATTTTACTTAATGCAGACCTATTATAATGATGATACTACTTTGCCGAAAAGTACTCGTAGGTTTTGATTTGACCCCAATGGTTGCCCCCGGGCTAGCAGTGTTTTACGTTGCACATTTATTTTAAAATTTATTTCCCATTTTAAGTGACCCCTATGCCCGTAAGTGACCTGCGAAAGTATGCGCGCCACTGTTTTACAAGTAAGATTGTCTACTGCGCAGTAATTTGTAGCCTACTTCAGAGCGGCAATGTTATTTGACGCAAACTGTATTTGCCTCTAAAAATGTTTGCCGGGCCGTCACCGTGCCGGTGCTAGTGCTGTGCCGGCCATTGGAAAAACGCCCACTGACTAACCGTGTAGCATGCACTTAACTCGCTCCCCGTTCCTTTTTATGAAACGGGTAGTAAACTTCTATTCTGTCTATGGTTATTATTTTGACATTTGTGAGTACTACATAGTACATAGTACGACTTATTTTAATCTGTGGACTTATTCTATCATCCTTGTTTAGTTGTTTCTGTTCGGTACATTTGACAGTTTTGTATCTGTTTTTGACAAGCCGACTGAACTGATACACAAAAAAACAGATTGCTGAAAGTTTATCTTTTACCTAAATCGTAAATTTTTTCGAGCTACATCCTGCTATTTCACCACCTCTCAGATTCCCAAATAGATATTTAAATGTACAATTCAAACTCCTTGACACTGAAATAACCAAAAATAAACCTCTTCAACTAACTAAAGTAAGTTACCTTGATTACTACTTTCTATTTAGTTATACACAGCAATTACTAAGTAACAGCTTCACCAGCTTGGACTGATTTGATTTTTGAAAATCAGTATGGTAGACACAAGACAAATAGATCTTATTCTAAATGTAAATTAGCCTAATCAGAGCAATGTTAAAAAAACTAAATCACCTCTTATAACAAGCAACATGTATGATTGTTAGTGTGACTGCAAATTTAATAGATACAATAAAAAGTCATATAAGATTGTGCTGTGGTGTGGAGGTATTGTAGAATAATAATTATAAACACAAAATAAAAGCATATGTTTAGGAATTTATACATAATGTAATGTACAGATTAGTGAGTTAGGTGACAGCAATCATGATAGCAATGTAATGAACAGGTTATAAGATCTGAATGTGATTTGCTCCAGGAGTGGTGTGATAAACATCACACCACTCCTGTATTCCCAGTAGGGTAAGGCAGATTTGTACCTTTAATACACCCACATTTCGTCAGTTATTTTAAGTCCCATGTAATAGGGGCAAGCCCATTAATTGCCATCAACTAGGCACAAATCCAGACTCGGGGCTCTTAGTGATAAATTCCAGATAGAAAAACCCAATAACAGTTTTCCCAATAGGAGAATCGCACCCTGGACCTCATGCTCAGCGCTTGCAACCACTAGAGGAACGAGGCAGGCTAACTAATTTTAAGCTATTACTTACTATAAGATACACCAACTATATTGTGTTTCATTACCAACCTTTTCCAATTACATCAATTCCCAAAATTTGCAAGAATGTAGTGAGTAATGCTATTCCGAGACTATATGCGGAGAGCCATGTAAAATTCTGTCGTATTCTCCCATGTCGTGATTTGATTACCTACAAAGTAATAGATACAAACTCGCAAGTTTTTCCCTTATGGTGGGGTGTTATCGCAAACTACATATCGCATTCTCTTTTGCTCAGCGAGACGTCGAGCGGTGTGCGAGAGAGAGCACGCGAAGTTAAGTTCGCGATAACGCGACAATGTAGCCCCAGCATTAGGAGTAGGCAGACACTATATTTATGTAGAATGCTTTGTTACAATCCTTACATTATGATAACTTGCAATATTTATTAAGCTTACTGAATTTAATTTACAGATGGCTGATATTAAAGCTTTACTTAAAGATGCAAGAAAACTAATAGATGAGAAAAATTTCAAGGAAGCCCAAGAATGTTGCAAAAATATATTACGGAAAGACAAGCAAAACTACTTTGGTCTTGTCTTATTAGGAAAATCACTTCAAGATTCTGATCAGGCACCACTAGCCTACCAAAAAGCTATAGCAACTAAACCAGACCATGCACTTGCCTGGCACGGTCTTGCCAATTACTATGAAAGAAAGGAAGATAATACTAATAAAATCAAATTAATTGGAATTTATAATGAAATGCTAAATCTGCCAATGGAAGAAGAAAAAACCATTGAAATTATATCAAAACTTGGCCAGCTAGGTTGTGCGCTAAAAAGCAAAGAATCCTTGAACTGTCTGGCTAATTATTTGGCCAAAGATCTTGGAAATACTTTATTTCAAACAGCTGAAAAACAATTTCTGGAACTCCTAAAAGGTGATATTCCATGTGAGCAAGAAACAATACCAATCATCTTAAAAGTTTTAAATAAAATCTATAGTGAGGATCCTAGAGATTCTCTTGAAATACTGCAATGCAAAGTTATCATTCAGAAATCTGTCTTGGCATCTGCTGTTGAAGAAATTATTCATCTTAATTTCTTCCCCTCAAATGTACTATTAAGAGACTGGCTCTGCAAACAATTATGTATAAAATATGTGGAGAACATGTCATTTTCTGAATTTAATATTGAACAACACATAGATACAATCAGTGAAGGCATTATGAACTCTAAATATCCCAGCCTTCTAAGAAGCATGATATGCTATGATAAAGGTTTATATCTAGAAGCCTACAAACAGTGTGTTCCATTAGTTAACTATCATGAAGCTGACATTACTGAAGCAACATTTGTTATTAAATGCACAATTATGTTGAAAAAGTGGTCTGTCACACAAAAGCTTGCAACCAACTTTTTGACCAAAGTAAAAGACCAACAATTTGCAGTGGTTCTTAAAAGGTTTTGGTTTTTGTCCCTGACAAAACAACAAAAGTGGAAGCAAGCAATAACCTGTGCAAAAGACATACCAATTGATTCAATGGAATCATTTGAGCTGGCCAGTCTTGCCGAGTGTTATATGGAAGTTGATGAACCTTCTGACCACATCATGAAGCATTTAGAAACAACTGATTACTATAAGCAGCTGCAAGCTCTATTACTTCAGAAGGAAGGCAAATATGACGAAGTGGTTAATTTACTAGAAGGTTCAAATAGTCCACTTGATGTGTTTTACTTGGGGAAAGCATATTGGGAACTGAAACAATATGATAAATGTTTGATACATCTTCTAAAAGCAGCTAAACTTAATCCTGATCATGCTGATACGTTTTTATATTTAGGTCACTTTTATCATCACCATAAATCTGACTTAGAGAAGGCTAAGAAATGTTATGAAAAAGCTCATAGTCTGAACACTATCAACACCACTATTGCTAAGAATCTCAGTGAAATCTACATCAAATTACAACAGAAAGATGCTGATTTTGAGTTATTAAATGAATTAATAAAAAATATTTCAACCATTGAACCATGGGTTAATTTTAGATTAGGCCTGCATTATTTAAATAAGAGAGAATGGGAAAATGCCATTTTGAATTTCAGGAATGTTATAAAAATAAACCACAATGATACAACAGCTTTTGAGTGTCTAGCTGATGCATATTATTCAAGAGGGTCATATACCTCTGCATTGAGAGCTTACAACAGAGTAATGACTTTAGATCCAAGCAAATCTGCACACTGCCTTACAAGAATTGGCCATATTTATTCACTGTTAACACAATATGAAGAAGCTATAGCAACATTTGAAAAAGTATTTATTATTGAACCCTACTCATTCTTAGCTCTCAAAGGAATTGCAGAAACATGGATGAGAGTTGCAAAGAAAAAAGTTGAAGCCAAAATATATGGTAGTGCTAGAGATTGTGCTCAGTATGCAATAGACTACATCACAAAAGCATTATCCAAACAAAATCAATATTTATGTTTTTGGAAACTATTAGCAGACTACTTGATGTTTATAACTAAATTGCCGGATAAATATGCATATGTTTATATGCCCCAGTTGTCAAAGGAAGGTAGTAATGATTTGGAAATATTGAAGAAAAATAAACTGGAGATATTTCCTCAAGCCATTGCTTGCTACTCACATATCGCCAAACAGAAACAGCAAGTGTCATCATATGATTTAGCATTGGCCTACTTGACCTTTTATCATGAAACCAAGAAGGTTGTTAACTGCCACATTTCTTTCAACTTAACTCTAAATTGTATAAAAGAGAGGCCTACTGTTTGGCGTAACTGGAATTTGCTTGGTAAAATATGTTTAGCCATCAAAAAGTATGAAATTGCCCAGCATTGCTTCATTAAAGCTCTCTTGGTTACTCGAAAATGGTCTGTTGCAAAAATATGGTGTAATTTAGGAACACTTTATTTAAAACTGAAACTTTATAAATTATCCAACTACTGTTTCTCACGAGGCCAATCGGCATTACCATCCCACCCACAAAGCTGGATTGGCCAAGGATTAATTGCTGAAGCAATTCGTGAAGAAGAAGCTATGGATCTATTCAGACATGCATCACGCTTGGGGTATCACCCAGAGAGTGCACTTGGGTATGCAGATTGGGTGTGTAGAACTTTGAAAAATAATAAATACAAAGAAAATTCAGAATCAAAATATGAAATAGAGGGTCTTTATGCTGTACCATATGCCATAGACTTAGTTGAATGGTACTGTAACTTTGAATCTTCAAATGCATGTGCCTATAACATAATGGGGATCTTACAAGAAAGGTATGGCCTGCTACGATCAGCCATACAATCTTATGAAAAAGCATTTAAATATGCAGAAGAAGATAACAAGAACAAAACACTTTTGAACATTGGAAGAATTCTAGTAAGGATGGAGAAATATGATGAAGCAATAAAGATATTTAAAGCAATCACTGAAGCTAGCTTTGACTCTACTACTGGTTTAGCCTTAGCACTTTATAAGAAAGGCCTATATGAAGAATCCTACTCTGTATATGACACTGCACTTCACTGGTTGAGTAATGAAGAAGCTGAAAAAGCAGATCTGTTAGTAGCTATGGCAGGTATTGTGTACATGTACAAGGGTGCAGATGATGCCAAAACACTTCTGTTCCACAGCATCCAAATATCACAGAAAAAGCCAACAGCACATAGTTTATTTGCAATATGTTCTTTGGGCCTAATCCATTCTGATCAAAGTTTATCAAAGCTAGCTTTGGGCGAGCTAAGGAAATATGAGAGAGATAGTGAATATGGATTTGATATAGGCTTCTTGAAATCATATCTTTCTGTGTGTGAAGACAACATGGATCAAGCTATAAAGTTGTTGAGTGACTGCCTTCATGATCACCCTAGCAATGCTCTTTTATGGTTTTGTATGGCTCAGTATTGCCTTAGAGCTACTAATACGAAGGCAAAAGTTGCAAGCTGTTGTGCCCAAAAAGCCTTATGTTCAGCTCACTATGGAGAATATGATTGTGACTTCGGAAAAATTCTAGCTTCAGCCAGTATTGCAGAACATATGGCTGGTGATCGTATCAAATCCTTGTTATTAGCCAAGCAGGGCCTCCATATGTATCCAAATCAATCCGAAATTTGGGCAGCACTATTGTTTTCACTTTTGTCACATAAAGTGTGGATGGAAAACAAGACCTGGCTTCTGGGTGCGTCAGGACATATGCGAAAACATTTGAATATATCTCGAGCCCTCGGAAGATGGGTTATCCTTATGGAGAAGAAACTCGGTAAATAATAATCAGTGAAGTTTTTGTTCTTGTTATTGCATCACTTGTAGCTACATATTTTACGAAGTGTATAGACTGCCGCGAGTTTCTTGTGGCACTCTAGTGTCACTGCCTCGGCCCGGCTAGGGTGCCGTGAGCGTTGCATTGTCACTGTCACTTGTTATTTAGGTTAGGTTAGAACTGTGACCACAACGCACGAGCCGAGCGAGCGTAGCGAGCGGTGCCGCGGTAGCGGCCGGCGAAGTGCCAGGGTCCGTTTAGGCACAAGAGAATGTAATGTTTTGGGAATGTGGTGTTTTACAGCGATCTAACCTCGACAATCAAACAAAATACCAAGTGACGTGACTTAGTGACAGTGACAATGACAATCCAATGCTTGCGGCACTTTAGCCGGGCCGAGGCGGTGTTACTAGGGTGCCTGTAGTGGCACTTTATCCGATAGGGATAGAGTGCACTCTATACACTGCCCATATTTTAACCCATCAATATTATTAATACTGTTTGTTATAAAAGTTATAACTTATATAATCAGACTAGAACTAGAGCATAAATATAACCACATAAATATTTTTCTTTTGTATCCATTTATTATGTAATAATTGTAACAAAATAAAGTGATTATGTAATTCAACAAGTATTTACATTTCATGCTTTATCAGAAATTCTTCTAAATACAGCAACATATTTATCCCCATTATTTCTGGTAACTTTTTTGCCTTCTTCTGTGCTTTCATATAATTTATCCACAATTGGATCTGATTTCTGAAAAATTACGAGATATTATTAGTATTTAAAATGTGGTTTATTGTCATTCAAAGTCCCGGTTTTGCACATTAATGTGCTGCTTGCTACATACAATGTGGAGGGAGCCTACAACAGAACAATAAATTAAATGGTGTGTCTCTTAAATAGAGACATGCCATTTAATTTATTATTGTATTGTTGTCTCCACTTTGTGTAAATGATATTTGGACATTAGAATAGAATACTCTTTACCCAGTTATTAAATAGTGGTAGTATAAACTTGAGTATATGAAACTGAACTTGAGTGTGTCTTCTTGAGTGTAAACATGCTCTTAAGTTAATACTACTACTATAGACAGTATAGACTCATTGGAACTTGGGAAGAATCTCTAAAATGCACTCTGAAACTGGGCCTTAGTCTCCAGCATTTTCCCAAAATATGTAAAATAGATAAAAGTACTTACCAATTCATTATCTGGTATTCTTTCAAATAATGGGTTTTCTTCAAAATGGAATACCATCCATTCATTCAAATCCTTCACATCTGTTATAGTATAAACAATGCCCTGAAATTAAATAGAATGTTTTTTATATCCATTACACACAGTGGCGTAGCTCGGAAAGCACGTTAAGCCGTTGGTCCCGGCTGTCATTTGTGTATCTTTGACAGTCGTTACGAGTCGTCAGAAGCCCGAAAGTCTGACACCAGTCTTACCAAGGGGTATCGTATTGCCCAGTTACTGGGTTGTGGAGGTCAGATAGGCAGTCGCTTCATGTAAAATACTGGTATTCAGCTGCATCCGGTTAGACTGGAAGCCGACCCCAAGATAGTTGGGAAAAGGCTAGGAAGATTGATTGACACACAGTGGCGTAGCTAGGTAACCAAAGGCCCTGGGGCAAAAAATAAACTAGGGCCCCAACAAAACTATTTAAAATTCGACGTTTTTAGATGTAAGTACATAAATAAGTTGCCATTATTAAAGTCGCATTCCTGGAATCTGGTTTATTTATATTCCGAATCTATAGTTTGTAAGTCAGAGTTCGAGGGGCCCCAGGGCACAGCCCCATCTAGCCCTCCGGTAGCTACGCCACTGATTACACATGATGCTAGTATAAGACTTCAATATTATAATAATCATGTTATTTACCTGCTCAGCAAGAACATAGGCATATTCAGATAACAACCACTTATTAATTATCCTCCATTTATGTTTTGCCTTCTTGAAATGCGGATCTGGATACAGAAAGAACATCTTTTTGAGCTGAAATAAAATATGCATTTAGAAGCTTTATGTAGAAAGAGAGATAAATATATATTTTTTTGTAATTAGGTATAGGTCCTTACCTGCCCTTTATGGAAGAAATTTGGCAAATATTTCATAGCATTTGTACGCAAAACAGCTACATTTTGGTATTGATCAGAGTGTTGAGCTCTCAATGCTTGAATTCTATCATTGACATAATCAGACACCTTTACACGTATCTCCAATCCTAACATTAAGTCTTCGGGATACATCGGTGATAAAGTAACTGCAATTTAACAGATATTCTATTAAATAAGGGTTGGAGAGAAGTAGAGAAATGAGGACTTTAGTAGCATTATCAGTGAGCTACATTTCCTATTATGAAAGTTATTCAGTAAGAAAAACACTGTAGAATCTTAAGTTGTAATTATACAAACCTAAAAGACCTCCATAGCCGCAGCCGACATCCAAAAATTGGACTTGTTTATCCTTTGCATCTTTGTTTATGATAGGGTACAAAACAGACCAGTCGTAATCATCCGGATGAGTCGGGCTGTAATGATCATTCAATTTTAATTAGCCTCTGATGATTAAGTGCTGAGCCCATCAACTTTTAGAGAACTTACTATTCAAAACAATGATCGGCAATTGGGTTAGAATGTGCACGCTGTCTGTAATACTTTTTCTGTGGCAGCGACATTACAAGATTAACAGGTGAACACGTAGCTAAGATATTAATACAATTATTTTTTCATTCCTATTAGACTATTAATTATTTTAATTCAGGAAAAAAGCAATCACACATGTAGATAACACACCACAAACACACAATCATGTCGTCATGTCATTGACAGATTGACAGTGGGCTGGGCTGAGCTGATATAGACACTGACAAGAGTGACAAGTGACAACAGCGAATAGCAATCTGTGAGACAGTGCTGCCAGATCGGAATACCCATTCAGCGCTAAAAGCGATTCAAAAAGCGCTAGATTTGATAAAATCAGCCTATAAAAAAGCGCTAGATTACGCGCTAAATTTAAACGTTAATTGTAAAAAAAAAAAAATGTGATAAAGAAAGAATAATTATCGTACACATTGATATTTTCTTATTCCACATACGTAATAAGTAATAGACGAAAAAAAAAAACTTGTAAGTATTGTTTAATTTCTCTTTCAGGGTTAGGGCTATATTTTTCTGACTTTCCAATCATTCGTATGACATCATTTGGAAGCTGATAATCATAGCAGGGTGACAGCAGTTAGTCCAGTACCCTAATTACGTAATACACAATCAATCAGAATCGCTTTGAAACAGATTGCTAATCCATTGCTTCAAAAGTTCGAAAATAAATTCTGCTCAGCAACTTAAATAACGCAATGAATGTTGTTGAACTGTCAACATGAAACAGATTAATCGGAATCGTTTACGAAAATGTGTTGCGTAATTAGATAGCAGTTCTAATCATCAGAATGGCGTTTATTGTTTTTAGTTGTAACGAATTTCGCAACTTAGTTTTGACAACATTCATTATGCTGAATACACGTTCGATGTCAGCATTTGAATTAATTAATACATGTCGGTAAATTAATCTATATTTAAAAAAGCGCTAGACTATCCGCTAGGCGCTAAAATATAGTTTAGCGCGCGAAGGACATTAAAAAAGCGCTAGATCTAGCGCCGAAAGCGCTAAACTGGCAGCACTGCTGTGAGAGAAATCTGTAAAAAAAAAAACCAGAGGTTTCAAAACCGAGCCTTTTAGTTAACTGTGAGTCTGTGACTAATAAAATTGTGTCCCAAACTCCCAACTAAACACATGGAGTCAGTCTGTTGGGGTCCAATTTTCGAAGAAACTTGTAGACTTAAATTATTGATACGTCAGTTTTTAGCACAGAACATCTAAACAATACGAAGTTTTTAGTGAGTGGCTGTACTGAGCATTGAGCATACGTAGTATCTCTAAGTAGTCTGTGCTACTGAGTGCAGTATAGTACGACACAACTTAGATGTAGCATCGGCAAAATTCGTAAAACCGATCACCATTCGAACTGAGTGCACCTTCAAAATCACCAACCCTTATTACTTATTACTGCTTTAGGTGAAAATGATCTTTCGAAAACGCAATAACTTGTAAAGTTTTAGAGCCAAATACATTTGTGAAATAGAAATGAATGAATGAAAATTTTCAAATCTATGCTACATCTAAGTTGTGTCGTACTGTACCATGACCACTGACCACAGAGCACTATCTATAGGGCTGTACTCTAGATAGAAGAAACAGAAATGTCAAAAAATTCAAAAAAAAAAAACATGCGCGCACTGCAACAATTTGTATTGTTTGACTAACAAAGAATGAGCTATTTAATTTCTCATGTGTTTGAATAGTAAAACATTGTTATTAACAACGTATTCAGGTGCTACAGCATAATGTAAATGTAGTGGTTATTGTTCGCCACCTTCTCATCGAATATTGATCACACAAGTAAGTGGTGATTCTCTTTGATGTTCAAAATTTCCTTTATTTTTAATAATTTACATGATTTTTATATGGACTAGGTTAATCGTAAAGCGATTTCCTCCATAGCTATTAATAAGAATAATTTTATGTGTCATAGTTTCACTTAGTTTTCTACATTTTGCCATGTCTGTTTGTATTATGGATTGCCTTAGATTTATGAATAATAAGACAAAGAAATAGACGTGAAAGGCGAAAGTTGGTTTAATAAATAATAAGTATTACTTGTTGTTGTCTGAAAACACATTTAACTGAAAATATTGGTAGAATTCCTTTTCTTTTGGCCATTTTCTTTCTGTAAGTATATATATAATATCCATTACTTTATAATAACTTGTAAATATGCAAACTTTAAGAATTATTTGTTTAAAATAGCCATGCGCAAGATTTAATACTTTTACAAAATTTTGAGATGTAGTGTTAGTATAGTGTCTTCTAATTATTAAAAAGATTGCGATAATCTCAATGAACACACATTTTAGGCAATCATTATAAGGGCTCTATCTATTACAGGTCAATCATATAAATCAGTGTGAGATGTAGAATTCAATTCATGCTGTGAATAATTGTTATTAAGTTTATTTTAATAAAACTGCATTAACTTAATAGTTGTATTAAAATACAAAACAAAATAAAAAATTACATACATGTAGTGACATTATTTAATTATTAATGTGCAAATAGTCCATAGCTGTTTGGTTTAATCACAGTGAAGGAATGAAAACACCACTTGCTTTAATAAACTGAAAGACAATTACGTTGAAATGGCATTTTCTTTCAGATTGTAGGTTTTTTTGCAATTAAAACTTGATTAATTATTGTAATGTCTACTGGAAGCATAAATGTTTTACTTGATGCACATTCTTAAACCATAAACCTTAAACAATATGGTAATAATTCATACTGTGTTCTAACTCACAAGTATTAGACTTAGTGAGGATTTAATTGTGACCTTCGACACTTATCTATAATTTTTTTAAACCATTGTTTGCTCACTTTAAAGAGGTAATAAGTACTATGATGATTACCTTAAATGACTCGTGTTGAAACCTACAAAAACAAAAGCCTACAATATTTGGAAAAAAATTGCAAACTTTAAGATTCAAGAGTCTCGGCGGCGCCGTTGTTTTGACGTCGCTGCGTCGCGTCGTCACCCACGTGCGCCCGCCACCGGCCACCGCGCCGCAGTCTGTCTCTGGCGCCGTCCGCGCCACACGTTACTTGCATCGACGTATGCGCCCCCATCTTACTGTTTGCGAAATATGATGTATGCTATACCTTAAACACCACCTTGTGAAATTGTTTGTAACTCTCATTGGTGATGTGTGACCAGTTCTAAAATGAAGAAGGAAGATTCTCAGTGTGGTCCTAGCAAAGGAGTTCGCGGGTCGAGGTCGGCTCGGTTGCTCACGGATAGTATATCGTCTGACGAGGGTCCGGAGACGGAATGTCTGCTGACGGCGCAGCTGCAGGCGGTGGTGGTGAACCCGGTGACGAGGCGGCGGGAATCACTGACGGCGCCTCCCTCGCCGACCGAGTCCCGCAAGAAGAGAGACAGCCACCGCCAACACAACTACAGGAACCATTTGCACCACCTGATCCACTGGAGAGATATCTGGAGCGGGGAGCCTCACAAAGGTCACGAGGTAGAGAAGTTAATGCTCTATACAATAATAAATCCTTACCGGCAGTAATCAGCACTTCTGAACTAGCGCATGTCTACTACTTGTTGTTGTCGTTTGTTGTTATTTTGTGCAATGAATCGTCGCACCGTGCAAGAAAGTCTTGCCATTGTTTCGTAACGTGTTGTACGTATGTATACCTATACCTACCTAACTCCTCTTTCTCTATGTATACGCATTTCTAATTTTTTTACAAAATAAGTACCACGATGTCATTTCATTAGATACAGTTTCTTGGATCCCTAAAACTAATAGAGAAAAAATAACCACCACGTTTTTGTCATTTATTGCCCTTGATTTTGTTTTTGTGGATAGTGTAAACCTGTATCAGGTACCTACCTATCTTGTACTTATGCATTTAACCGAGAATAAGGTTTGAGATAAATCTAATTTTCTAAAGAATTTTCCTCATAAATCTCGTGGTTGACGTTTTGCTGAAGAGGTCATTGATTTTAACATGAACTGGAAAAAATGCATTGTCTCGGTCTGATTGCGCCTGGTGTTATTTATAAAGCCATTCGTGATAAGGTCAGTGCAGTTATAGACCTCAACTTATTAGAATGGATGGCCTTTCAGACAATAATATTTAATAATAAGGCTATAATATTTTAATGATACTTGTAGGTAGGTACCTATTTGCAACGCTGTATTTCTATAAAGGTTGGTTTACATTATTTCATAATGAGTCACCTACAAACTTTATTGTCACATGAACACACTGGTTACACGTGTTTGTAATTTTTAAGCCTGCTGTGCGTTGTTACCGAGCTAACCGTGTGTAAAATATAGGTACCTACCTACCCGCCCATATCAAATTTCCTCAATGTCGAACTAGAAACTGCAACGCCCTACAGCGACTACAGCCTTAACATTTTTGTTTAGCCGAATCAATTGCCATTGACCTAGCAGGGTCTTGTCTTGTTCCAACAAACCTGAAATATGTGTCAACGTTCTTGTTATACATAAGTGTTCTTATAACGGATGCGTGGCCGATTAACGCGCTGCTTCAACAATAACATTCGACAGTTTTCCTCGTTTGTTCATAACATCGGTCCATTTTGCTCTTCTAGACCCTATTAGGTATATTCAGGACAAATAGACTATCTACATAAATGATTATTTTTATCTAACGATACTATATCTTAGATATCTCTGTCCGCTTTACTTAAATCTAGTAAAACACTGGGTATATCTGTGCGCGGTGACAGTTACTTACAACTGTACGCAATAACGCTCGTATGACACAAGGCGTAAGTCTGATAAATTACCGAGAACGAACCGCGTGCATTCAATTTAATTCTGACAATCAACTATCATCACGAGACGTAGGTTTACATCTGTAACATGATGATGTATTATGTAACAATCCAATCAAATGTTAACACATTTATTGAACCGAAACCAATGATTGTCATGTGTATTTACACTATGTAGTATGTACCGCTTCGTTCCCTATGTTTTCAAGCACCTAATTTACAAATGAAGCTATGAATATCAAGGAAGCAATACTAGCAATGTATCAATAACTGCAGCTCGCAAAGTACACGTAAATAGTAGATTGTTTGCCAAGGAAGGAAGCAAACAACAATTTTTAAGGCGAGAGTGTTTCTTTGAATCCAAAGCAGAGCGAAGGATCCTAGAGTAGCCATGAATAGATGTGATAAAGTATTTTTGAGAACGTTAATTGACAGTACCTTCTAATTTCTGCCAAGAAGTGAAAAGTCTTGTAACTAAAGAAAGCAGCGAAAACTCAGAGAGAAACTGAGACGTTAAATGATCTGAGAGTTTTAATTAAGAGAAATAAGGGAAGCCAGTCTTGTAAAAAGTAGCTCATCTATTTCAAAGCTTACGTAATCCAGTCCAGATTCCTGTATCATAATGCGGCAAATTCATAGATCGTAGATATAGCATCTGACCTAGTAAAATTATCGTATAGGAAAAGAGAAAACCAGATAGTATGACCCTTAGGGAAACTCACTTAGCTACATAGCAAGAAATAGGCACACAAGGTGTGCTCATATCAACTTGTTAACATCTTGCGTGAAAGCCATTTGAAACCGTATTTCAAAACGGTCTAGATTCTAATAGGTAGATAAGTACTGGTATATTAATATTATTATGATCAACAAAAACTAGCGTCAAGTTGGTGGAACTGTCACAAAAAAATACTTACATACATCGCGGAAGTAATTTAGTTTTTAATAACAAAAATAATCATGACCAGCTATTATTTTCTAAATTATCTCATCAGGAATTAACTTGGAATTTATGCAGATAAGGCTAGCTAGGTGTAGAGATTCGAGGAGATACTTAAAAGTTAATGGTTCTCCCACTTGAACTGGACTATTTCTGAATATAATGAATAATGTATACTAAAGTAATTACGGTTATTTGCCATGAATTGTGGTTGTCATCCTGAACACTTTTGGCAAACGTCTAAAGCAATTTGTATTTTGAGACAGAGTTCTCACTCAACTGATACTTCCGTACGATAATTTATTTAAATAATTATAAGTTGAACAAAAATAATTTTCGATTGTCCGTACCGATAACCGATTTCCCAAGGAACAAAATGATCTACCCATGTGTTACGTATCGTAACAAGTAAGTTTAATTTGAATTTTATTGGCACGAATAGTAAGATTGATGTGTGAATTGCATTATTTAAATTGTCATTCACTAGTATATTAGAACAAACACATTAACGTAAGGCCACCCGTAACGTTACTAATGTCTTTAAATTCTTGTGTACTACTTTGTTTATTTTGGTGCTGTCTATAATATCTCGACTACTATTCTCATCCGGAACAGTTTAATATCTTGTGAAATTGACATCATTTTCTTTGTCTTCTTGGCAATAAAGGCGATAGCTTTATGGGCAAAATATACGGATAATCTTGGAACGAAAAATATTTGTTCCGTGGAGAGAATCTTTCTGAAACTATTATTGAGGGGAACTAGGGAATCTTTAGCTCTATAAATTGTTAGCGATAACTAGATAACTTTGAAGGCCAACAATATAACAATTTCGCTTTTCAGGAATATTCGCTTACATAAGGTAATGTTGCTTATGAATATCAGTTTACGAAGGAGCGCCTGAAGCACAATTTACAAGCATTCTCGGTATAATATAAACTGATAGGTAATTAGAGAGGAAGTGTTTTATCAAGAAAAGGTCAGAGGTATGTCTATTATCGCGAAACCTTTACATAACAAGTCTCGCACTGAGCACAAGGCATTTACAAAATAACGAGAAAAGGCTTCAGCCTTGGGGTATCAAGAACTCAAGATAATTATGTGAAAGTGAGATCTTTAAAGTTTAAATGAAGGAGTCTATTGAATAACACCTACAGACAGCAATATCAAAGCAGTAGGTACTTAGCTTTTCAATACAAATATTAATATTGACTTGTTTGTTATTCTATATTGTACAGATAATGGAAGTTATTTATGTACACAATAGCTAAAATAATGACTGAGATAATGATCTCTGTTCGAAAATGTTTTTTAGAGGTTGGTACTTCGTCTCGGTGATTTCTTTGTTCACTGTAATTGGAGTCCATGAAATTTCAGTAATAGCGTCGAAAATAATACGAAGATGTTGTAAATGTAATCTTCGTATTATTTTCGACGCTATTACTGAAATTCCTTGTTTTTTTTTACAATACTTTCACCTACATTGAACAGCGACACACACGCCAAAGTCCTTAGGTATTTCTAGAAGATTCTTATCATATTTATTGTCCTAGCGGTTTTTCCTTCAACATAATCATACCTACTCAACAGTTTCCACTTATATGAGTGCACTCACTAGCTACTAATATCCATGTTACTCAGCAAGTAATGGACGCAAGTTATGTTTTTTACTAGGAACATAAAACACGACCGAATAGCATAAAATAAAGGTATTATTCTAGAATAGCCCCACAGGTCGCACAGATAAAACTCAAGGCTTGAAGTAGGTTTCGAAACGAACGCTTCATTGTTTTATTTTATCAGATAGAGAGCAAAAGAGGCCGACGTACTACGGCACGAAATGCAAACTCGAGACGTGAGCAAAATGCGTTTGGAATATTGCTATCTCTGTTCGACAAAAGAAGGCGGGGCCACAGATTACGGGCGCGCTTCGCAGTGTGTGTGAGCGGATAATACTAGATGTAGGTACTGTATGCCATTCATTCATAGCGAGTCGACAGCATAAATATTATTTGAGTAATAATTAGGTATGTTCATTATTTGCTTTATTTTTGTTGACTAATTTGGGGAATCGCTAGTGAATGTACAGACTAGTAATGCGTTTTTTGGAAATTTCTTTACCATGCCGATGTCTCAATATTTTAGGATATCTCGACTAATCTCAAGATAGAAGGCCTTTTAGAGAAAACCTAGCTAGTAGATACGTCACAAATAAGGTAGGTAGGTACCAACAGTTCGCGTCAAATAACTTTGCCGCTCTGAAGTAGACTCTATATGACTGCGCGCATGCCAGTAGGTACGCATGCGCAACCTAACTTCAGAGCGGCAAAGTTATTTGACGCGAAGTCGAGCATGGACTTGTGGCACGGTAGATCGGCGGACCGACGGACGACGCTAGAGTAGTCATACGCACGTCGCGTAAATATAAATTATTGGGATAAGTATCTATTATTATTGTCATTATTTATTTTAAGTCTGTTTGTGTTTATTTATTTCCTTTAGAGTGGTCTCCACTTCTTATTGGTGGTCTCGCACTGGATTTTAAACTCTCCGTGTTGAGCCGAGCGTTGAGAATCCAGCGCGCTGGGACACTCTCGTCCTAGCGCGTTGAAAAAACACGCGTTGAAAATCCAGTGTGCGAAAAAAAAATCCCGCGGAAAATAACAGCCCGTGCGGTGCGAACCTGGGCGAACTCGACATTATTTTGCGACGGCACAAGCAGCTCTGCATAATTTTTTACCGACATGTGCGTAAGTGCAAGCGACACGTGGTGGCGGTATATTTTCATCATCCGAACATACTGATGTCGCACCGCTGCTGCACCGACAAATAAAAATCTGCGTTCGCAGTTCATTTGCCAAACATCTAAACAAACACGAGTTTTTGGAAAAATAACTGTTATGGACTACACATAAGGTTCAGTTTGCGCTACAACTTCATATTTTTTTTATGACATTTTCAACATTACTAGTCAGTCTAAAATCAACTTTATTTACACTAGCATAAAGTTCATATTTGTCTAAGTGGAAAACTCGTGTTTGTTTACATGTTTGGCAAATACATTGCGAACTCAATTTAGAGCGAGCAGTGTTCTCAATAGTGTCCTTGAGACAATAATTACGCCCGCTCGGTCACATACAGGTCGGCACGCTCTGTAGTCGGTTTAGGCTACAGAGCGTGCCAAAGAAATAGACATACATACATACATACATACTCTCGAAAAACATTACCCTCCTTCTGGGGCAGTCGGGTAAAAAGAATTAGTGAAATTGGTCCAGCCGTTCACGCGTGATGCCGTGATCAAGGAAATAGGGATTCTTTTTTATATAATATATATATAGATCAAACAAAGACTTTTTCGTTTATGGGTGGTAGGCTCGTTGGAAACAGACAAAAATTAAAAAAAAACTTTTTCCCCTAGAGGATGATATGCTATTTTATCTCCGCTTTGGTACGCTACAATGACGGATTTTTTGAGCAAGAAGAGTGAAAAAGTTTTTATTTCTTCCTTTTTAGTGGGTCGGTTTGTAATTTATCTAAGATACAATAGCCTAATGTCAACAGCTTATCACCTTTTACAAAATATTGCTTTTCCCGATGCAGGGACGTTCATTGTTGAGGAGTTCTCCTGGTACTTCACCATTAGCTCCACTTCACCCTATGTATTGTGACGGGCATAAATTGCTTGGCAACCATATTAAAGTAATCTTCTCTAATCGCAACCCGTGAAATACGTACCTATTATTGATAAGTTCCGGTGGCCATCTGTGGTCTTCATCATCACTTCCACTTCACTAAATGGTGCTTTCCGAGATCAAATTCAAGAGTAACTATAAAAAATACCTAAATCGCTATAGGTGCGCCTGTAATATTTCAAGAGTTCCCTCGACTTCTCCAGGATTCCATCATCCAATCCTGACTTGATGACAATGGGACCACCTGTGAAGTATACCCTTTCTGACAAAAAAATAATTTTCTAAATCGGTCCGGCCGTCTTCGAGTATTCCGGGAACAAACATTAAAAAAAAAATCGGACGAACTGAGAACCTCCCCCTTTTTTTGAAGTCGGTTAAAAATAGGTCAAGTCAAGAGGAGTGTCAGAAATATTACATACAATACAATTTAGCAAACAAATAAGTACGCGCGTACAGGTACAGCACACTGTAAAGTACCTAATCGTCTAAAGTTGACAAAAAATACTATGAACGAACTCCAACCAAGCACGTTGCGTTAGTGTGCCTTGTGCCTGTCGGAGCGATAAACACCTACAGGGAGCACACACACATTGACAATTATTGCTTGACGCGATAGCACTACTAGCTATCTGAAATTATGAGAAATTTGGATGTGTTCCGTAATACCAAAAATGATGAATGAAAACTTAATGTTTTTCCAATTTTTTTTCTATAATTTGTAACTTGATAATATAAGCTATGCTTGTGATGAAACAATATTACAAATATTGTTGTTTATAATAAAGAAAAAACAATATGAAAACAAGTCATTTACGCTGTAAAAATGTACGAAATGCAATTCGCTAATACTTCATGTAGAGGTAGGTTTTTGAAAAAAAAAAGAATTGGAAGCCTAGATAATTATTGTCTCAATCCGAATATCAAATTTATTTGGTGGAAATATGCTCGAATTGGAAATGATTTAGGTATTACGTTTGTATGGACAATTCAAAGGTCGCCGCGTTCTTAAGTTGGTCATTAACTTTGTAAAAAAACTTAGTCGTAATTGGATATTCTATAGAGATTTGAACTTATGGCTTATGACAAGGCCCGATTTCGTCAAATTACGTCTAAAGGGTCTGAGTTTATTATAAATGGTTTAGGAAAAGCATGCACGCATTTTCTCCACTGGAAAAAATAAATTGTTATAACATTGTAGCCTGCTCCTTCCGTATAAAACAAGGTTTATGATTAGTATCTATTCTATGTACCTAACCTACTACAATACAGCGTTTGCATACTAACTAATTATATTTATAAATAACTTTGTTCCCCTTGGGAAATAGGTCGTTTGCGAACCTTCACATAAACCCCCCTATTTAGCTTGACCTTCGCTTTTTATCGGTTCATTAGGCTTATGGTGGAGCTGCCTAGATTCCGTACAATTCTTGTTGGCTCTATATTGTTGTGCCCAATGGTCAGTCTGTAGAAAGAAGTATAATATAGGTACTTTTACGCTCGCTCTTTCAAAGTTTCGTGACCTACCAATATCCATTTCAAGGAAGCGGTTTTGCGTGTTGTAAGTAAGTACTAACCTACGACATTAGTCCCTGACCTTTGTAATGTAGAAAGGTAATTCTAACTTGTTATTTTAAAGTGCTTAACAAAAACCTATAATGGAATATAGATTTTAGTACCCTAGGGAAATTATTTTATCGCACTTTCATCATTATCGCAAATTGTTTGAATTTTATTAGTGCGTATAAGTTGTTAATTCAATCACAATGACAAATTAAGTATGTGAAGCATTTTTGCCGGTCAGAGCAATCTAAGTTACGTAATAAAATATTATAGTGTGCCTGCCATGTGTAATTGACTAGCCTCTCTAAAAGTATCGGCTATTGTTTATTAGCACACTCAATTGCTTCGTGTTAGGTGAATGATTAGTAGGCTATTCATATGGTGGATATCTTACATAACATAAGCATACATAAAACATAAGTATAAAGTTACTCTTATTTGTATGGGAAATCGTTTAAACAGTATTTATACCCTTGCCTTCAATTCAACGGTTACGGTACTTATACTTCAGGATACTGCTTTTTACTGGTATATCGAGAAATATTGTAAGCCGCATACGCACGCACCGTCATCGTCAGACTGTAGATCCCCTAATCACACTTCTTCGTGTAGAAATGACGCATTGTATAAGGAGTGCCAGTTAGGTTCATTTACGGTCTAGGCGCAGTAGAAAGTGTAGAAACACTTATTGCCTTAGTTGTATTTTATCACATTTAATATTCACGGTGAAATTCAAACCAAAACACAAAGACTATTGTAATAATTTCTTTCTCATGCATGTTATTCATTGCATAACAGTGCAGGTGTCCCTGATGAAAATCATAAGCATGTGTTCTTTGATCTTCTCAAGGTGATGCATTTGTATTTCATCTACCTTGAAGCAACCAAGTCAGTACCTCATACGGTACTAATCCATCCATAGCTATTTGAATACTTAATCGGGAATAGGTACAACTACGCAAAATGTGTGATTTAACGATGAATTGCGGGCACCAGCCCGTATTACTTATTATTACCTAGGTACAACGTGTCTTGGTCCTCCTGTCCTTATCACAACTTATGTATTCGGGATTGTTGCAGCATGATCTTCTTCCTTGTCATTTGCCAGCCGCCATTTCTTTCACCCTCTTTTTGAGCAATATCATCTTCTAACTTTCACGAAGATGTTCTTTTTCTGCAACCCGTATCCATTAATTCCAATGCTGAATGTAGGTCATCTACCTGGAAGCAACGAAGTAGGTACTTCTTACGGTACTACATCCATCCATAGCAATTTGGATATTTAATCGGGCACCAGCCCGTATTACTTATTACCTAGGTACAACGTGTCCTCGTTCTCCTGCCCTTATCACAATTTATTTGGGATTCGCGCAACATGATCGTCTTCCTTGTCACTTGCCAGCCGTCATTTCTTTCACCCCCCCCTTTTCAGCCATATCATCTTCTAACTTTCACGAAGATGTTCTTCTTCAACCCGTATCCATTCATTCCAATGCTAAATGTAGGACATTTACCTTCAAGCAACCAAGTAGGTAGGTACCTCTTACGGTACAACATCCATCCATAGCAATTTGGATATTTAATCGGGCACCAGCCCGTATTACTCATTACCTAGGTACAACGTGTCCTCGTCCTCCTGCCTTTATCACAATTCATTTGGGATTGGGGCATCATGATCGTATTTCACCCCCCCCCCCCCCCTTTACAGCCATATCATCTTTTAACTTTCCCGAAGATGTTCTTCTTCTTCAACTCGTATCCACTCATTCCAATGCTGAATGTAGGTCTCTTCCATTGCACGGCATTGTCCCGGATCCCGGTATTGAACTTACCGCCTCACGAAGGTGTTGTAAACAAGAAAATCTAAGTAGTGTGAGACATGCTTAAATACTTAGGCTTAAGTAAGTACCTGTATTTACTTGAGATAGTGTAATTTATTATACGCTTATCTGTTCTGTGACCTCGGTAAATAATAGGCCGAGATTTTTCTTGAAATTATATTCCGGTGAAATTATATTAGATACGTATACACGTATCTAATTCTTACGTAGCTGGACTCTCTCCTCTTTGTTGTTAGAAATTTTAGTTTCCTTTTTTTTTAATCTTTTCTTTTACAGATTTGTCGAATTGGTGATAAATCATTTCATTGTTTTGTGAATCAACTGATACTCCATGAACTTGTAAAGTCAAATACTCGAACACATCCACTTCATCATCATCTTCATATCAGCCGAAAGACGTCCACTGCTGGACATAGGCCTCCCCCAAGCACCGCCACTTCGACCGATTCTGTGCTTCCCGCATCCAGCGGATTCCTGCGGCCTTTACAAGGTCATCGGTCCATCTTGTGGGAGGTCTTCCAACGCTATGTCTTCCGGTACGCGGTCGCCACTCCAGAACCTTTCGGCCCCATCGGCCATCTGTTCTACGGGCAATGTGTCCTGCCCATTGCCACTTAAGTTTGGCAATTCTTCGGGCTATGTCGGTTACCTTGATTCTCCTGCGGATCTCTTCATTTCTGATTCGATCACGTAGGGAAACTCCAAGCATAACCCTCTCCATTGCTCTTTGGGTGACTTTTAGCCTTCTGATAAGGCCCATTGTGAGCGACCACGTTTCAGTGCCATAAGTCATCACTGGCAACACGCACTGGTCAAAGACTTTCGTCTTGAGACACTGTGGTATGTAGGACGAAAAGATATTGCGTAGCTTCCCGAACGCTGCCCAGCCGAGTCGGATTCGACGATTGACCTCTTTCTCGAAATTGGACCTACCTAGCTGGACAGTTAGTCCTAGGTAAACATACTCGTCTACAACTTCGAGCGTAGCGTCTCCGATCTTTATGAGAGTGGATGTTACATGGGCGTTTGACATAACCTTTGTCTTGTCATGTGCATTTTAAGACCCACTCTTTCGGAGACTCTACTGAGGTCATCGAGCATTATACTGAGGTCCTCCATGGTCTCAGCCATGAGACTATGTTGTCGGCAAACCGAAGGTTAGTGACATATTCGCCATTGATGTTGATGCCTAGCCCTTTCCAGTCCAGAACCTTGAAGACATCCTCCAGTGCAGCGGTGAACAGTTTCGGAGAGATAACGTCTCCTTGTCTCACACCTCGCTGCAGAAGGATAGGTTTCGAGGTCTGGTCGTGGAGGCGGACTGACATAGTGGCGTTTTGGTATAGACACTTTAACACCTCGATGTACCGATAGTCGATCTGGCACCGTTGAAGAGACTGCAGTACAGCCCATGTCTCGATCGAATCGAAGGCTTTCTCATAATCCACAAACGCTAAGCAGGGAGGCAGATTATACTCTTCGGTCTTCTGTATTACCTGCCGCAGCGTATGTATGTGGTCCACGGTGCTAAAGCCTTTACGGAATCCGGCTGGTTCGGGAGGCTGGAAGTCGTCAAACCTGCGCGCGAGACGGTTCGTGATGACTCTTGAAAACAGCTTGTAGATATGGGTCAGAAGTGTGATGGGCCTGTAGTACACATCTACTTATTTATAGTTAAATTTTATCTAGGTTTATTGATGTCATTCTGCAAATAAAAGGTAAGTACCGTAACATCACGCCTTGTTTCCCCGAAGGGTGGGGCAGAGGTGTACAGTTGCGCTTGCGACCTAGACCAACGAGGCAGTCAAATAATTAAACACAACATTATTTAGGAATTTTTGAACTTGAACTTAGTAAATGTTCTGGTATTAAACATGCAAAACCGATATACCTATGCGTCAACCAATCTATCTTTATACCCCACAAAGTTTAATTAGTTTGTACTCTAATTGATCTACATGTTGCCGACATAAAATGTATAATTTAAGCGGTAGGTGTACGGGTGTTGCCAAATCTTCGTAATAATGTCGTGTTCAATTTGTTCTTCAATAGTCCCTTTGATAAACTTATTCACCGTTGTTTTGGTTAGGTTTGTCAACTGTGATTCGCAGACTTGGTTTCGAAATTAACTGTGTAAATAAGTTCGGTTGAATCGTCCAAGCAGCGCTTAGTGGTTGTTTGTATAGTTACTAAGCGCCCAAGGCCTTTGCGTTATCTAGCTTTATGTGTCATTATTCCTGATTATGACATCATGTCTCCCCACGAACACGATTGGTTTGATTTAATACAGCTCTTTGGATTGGAAAACACTAAGTCGTTCATTGTTTAGTATCGTTAATTCACTATACTTATTTTGCATTATTGTACGATCCTATTTTACCGTCTGATAATAAGTGAGCAATATGGGTTATCGTCTTGCTACGTTGCGTTTTGCAATACTGTAGCTGTAGGTATGGCAGAACGCAGTCATTTGCTTATTATCTACACGCTAAGTTGAAGTTGCCATTGTCACAAAGTCCTTTTGCAATCTGCAAAATTCCTAAACGAAAATACTTCAGTAACTAACAGACCACAGAGTAAAGAATTTCTTGACTCACTCATGTGTTCAGACTTACCTACTAATCGGTTTGGGAGGACGTGTCATATGAGCAATGTAAATGCGCTCGGCGTTGATTCGATTGCCTAGTTTAACGTCACCATTTTAGGTCAAAGTTGTTTGCATGGGAAATGTGTGAATTGTAAACGCTTTTAATAGCCTGAAGAATCATTATTACCCGTGTAGTAAATATGAATTTCGTGGTACAACGTACGGCCATTAGAGCGAACATAAAATATGACTCTCTCACACAGTTATGTAAGAAGTTAAGAACCATTATAGCTCTGTAAAGGCTACGCTCTAAATTATACAACCGAAACAAGCTGATTACAAGATGCAAGCACCGTTCTAGTAACATATTATGCTATTGATTTCCATTTTTTGTTTCTAGGCATTAACGTGGACAAATCGATTGATAATATTCCGTTGTTTAATTCATAAAGGTTTAGTCGTAATGACTTGAAAGCAATTTGTGCGTAACTTATGTCTTGGGATATGCTTCACTGCCACCTTATCGTATGGTGAAATGCACAATTTTTAAAAAGGGGTCAAGGATACATCCTTGTGGAAGCCTTTCTCTGTATTGATATGTTGCCAAGCACGCGACGCCCAGTTACTATTTGATTGGTGTGGGTTCTTTCTTACTGAGCTTAGAGCTTAGAATCGTATCAGTAAACTGAAAGTGGAGTTGTTCTTTTTTGTCCTGTATAAATGGATTTAGCTGGACCATGTCGAAAGCTTGACTAAACTTTGGTAGGTACTACTACTTGTTTGCTAGCTTGTCTACACGACTACAAGTGCCTCTCTCTATTATGGTCAGTTAATATTTATTTTATTACATTTTGATAGAGCCGGATTTTTTCCGGCTTCTAAATGTAGGTAGGTACTCATTGTCAATGTTGGCAAAAAATCAAACAATCTGCATAGTTATTCATTAATCATGATAGATTGTTGAAATATTTGATTAAAAATAAAAGTTATCGTCAGTTATATCAAGTATATAATTTGTTACGCTACATGCATATGTGCTGTTGATATTCTAGCATTTGTTCAAACGATCTAAAAGATTCTTATTGCTTCTTTAAAATTGTCTCACTAATGTATTTTTTTTATTTTATAAGCCGTAAAAAATCGTTTTTGCTTGTTTTAGGAATCCAACTCTCTTTCGTAATATACACAATAAACGTAGGCGATGTTTTCGCCTTCTTTATCGCTTTGATTCAATAGTGGTTCCTAGATATTATGTAGGCACTTATCGTGGTAAAAATCTTATCGTATACCGCCAGGTATTGTGTTGATACCGCCCCAGAATAATTTATTGCCAGTAATGTATCTATGTATTATAAATTGAATACAATTTACAAGCATATGACTGACCGAAGGTGGGTCATGTCACTCAGCCCCCCAATTACGCAATGCACGATCAATTATAAATTGAAACCAATTGAAAAAGATTGCCAGTCCATTGCTTCATAAGTTCGCCAAAAAAAATTGAGCAGATTTTTTTTGTCGAACTTATGAAGCAATGGACTGGCAACCTTTTCATTACGTAATTAGGGTGCTGGACTAAGATGTATAGAAGTTCTTGACCAGTTAATATTTAAACTATAAAGCAAATACCTAATGCTGTTTCAAAAATTAGGTATTCAAAGGATTGCTCATGAATTTGAGTAGTCAAACACAATACTCCATTCAATATTCAATTTCTTTACCAACTTACCACATTTTAAACAGTTCGGACGAGATTTACTTGAAAGTTCGTTTTTTAATCCCGAAGACTAATTTGAAAAGTGCAAATGTCAAACTCCAAATTGAAAAACAAACATTTATGTAAACAAATTTGAAATATCAAATTGGTATACCTACGGGATTTAAAAAACGAACTAAGTAGGTATATGTAAATCTTGTCCAAAAATATTACTAGGAAGATGATTGATTCGCTTTCGCATCCGCTTATTAGGTATGTAACTAAGTAGGTAGTGTAAGTACAGTAAATTCAAATCAGTCAAGGAGAGGAAAATCAATTGTTCATTGTATTTGAGTTAGTCGTGGACTCGTGGTCGTGGTGCCATATTTAACATTCGATTACTCAACTAGTGACCCGACAATTTGTGATAAACTATGTTTTTTTACATACCTACTTCCTACAAATTGTAATATTAAATGATGATAATTGAAATGTCACGTGAAATCAAGATCAATGTGTATAACGTAATAAATCAAGTTAGGTTATCTATCAGCTCGATAGATAATGAACTATCTATCACATCTATAAATATTATTGTTCTTATCTAGACACGTGGGGCAAAGGGACACTGTAACGATTCATCATTTCATATTTCCAGAAAACGGAGATTTATCCGAGAACAATATCACAATCTGGTGCCGTATCTGTAAAGTTATTACAGTTTTGATGGTTGTGAACAGCGCCATCTATGATATTATTGCAAACACAGTCAACGGCTGTCTTATATCTGAAAGTTGCTCACGCGCAGTACTTCGTTGTATTCATACAATTTAATCTGAGTAATTTTATGAAGTTACACTAGATGGCGTTACTAGTACTTTTCAGAGAAGGAAAATATTTTTTTCTCTTATTTTAATTATTTCATCGATTTCTGTTATCTTATCACATAAGTTTTTCTAACTCCTAATTATTATCAAAGAATCTTATATTAATTTAAAACCTTGTAATGATAAAAACATGCATCAGTTATTTTACCTCAGTAAATATGAAGCCCCAGGACTCAACAAATAAACCGATAATAATATGATAAGAACTCCTCGAGTAATTTAATTCTATTACTTCAATCAAATCTTATCAATCATGCTGGGTTCAGTTTGACGCCGTCTGTAGGCATCGTTCATCCGTTGAACATTACTCTCTTTGAATGAGTTTAATTAGATATTATTTTTGAAATACCCTCAGTGTAACACTATTGGTGTTTTAATAATACGTAGTTGTATTTTCGCAAGTAAAGCAAATGTGGAGATGGCACACAATGTATTTTGTTAGAAGTTATCGGACTAGTGTTGTGATTACTGTGAAGCTATGTCTTGGAGGGGAGTATCTGGCCCTTCCACACCGGTGGCCGAGCGCCGGCCGCTCATGCTGGCCTTGCAAGTACCCAGGAGTTACGGCAGCCTCTTTCCATATTACAAGTTTGTGAAGGATACTGTTGCTGAGACATTTCAAAGCGAGGTACCTACTTATATCTTCAATTGTAATTATTAAAATAAAATGTTATACCTAACCAGTTCTAGTTACAAAAATTTAATTTGAAATATATTATTAAAGGTTGACTAAAAGTTGATTTACATTTTGATTTGTAATCAAAGATGTAATCTGTAATCAACGATATTATGTTTTGTATTGTTTATGTTCACTGATTTGTATTGTGCAGTGATGGGTTGTCACTTAACTGTCAGTTCTTTTCTTTACTTTTAACCTTGCTTCTGCGGCTCCTCCTTAGTCTAGTATCTGGGTCACGATCCTCTGCCATATTGGTTTTGTTCTGTGAGGCATATTCTATTTTACTTAGTTGCTTGTTATAAACTAGATAAATGATTACCTGACAAGTGTCAATCAAACCATGTTTGAATAACTCGTGTTTTGCTAGTTATTGAATGAGTGACCGACGCAGGTACCTATTAGCGACAAGCTACAGACAGTCTACTACAGATTAGTACAGAGCTCCTAAGTTCCTAACAAAAAAGATAATAGTAAACTGCCCACTCATAAATGCAGACATTTACTACTTACGTACTTGCCACACATAATATATCTAGGGGTTCACATTGACTATAGGCTAATTTGGTAACCTTATATTGAAGCTCTGTCCGCGCGGATCAGGAGACAAATATACGTCTTCAAAGAGCTCAGACTTTCTGCTGATCCAGAAACTGCGCTACTAGTATATCTTAGTCTTTGCCAATTTATAGTCACGTATGTATACGTAGTGCATCTCTGCTTGGAACGAATAATACCTTCTTACTTTCCGTATAGGACGAGCTCAAAGGGCTAATGCATTTTAAGCGTAGGGACTTTCCAACATCCATAGTTCCATACTCTATTCCACAGCCCGAGTTCTGAGAGTCAGACTGTATAATATATGATGATAATATATGACACTTCACACTAACTTTAGATCCTTAAAACTCTTGTTGAAACGCGGGGTTTCCAACTTTACATTTGGTTTTTGTGTAAGTAGTACGTAAAAATAAATGTATTACTTACTAGAAACAAAAATAATTTTATAATTGTACTTAAATAAAAAAAATATTAACACAACATAACATCACGCCTGTTTTCACCGAAAGGTTAGGCAGAGGGGTAGTACAGCCACATTGCGCCAGTTATGTTTAAATAAATACAATAAAAAAAATGATTATTTATTAAGTGGCATTTAGTCGCATCTGGCTATGGAAGCCGAAGTCAACATAGAAAGAAATTTGGAAGGATTAATTAATAAAATTCGTTATCTTTTCCATTATTCTCAGTACTTACTTAAGTATTCATTGCATAACGTATGTTGTCTGTTTCTCTTTGAACTATCGGTGCCGTACTGCCGTTACACCGTTCCACACAGTTGGAAACCATTGCGCTTAAATCATCTAGCCCATTTCCACAACAGAACATCTGTCTATATGATAAATGAAAACATGTGACAGGATGACTTTCCTATTATTTACGGGTTTTTGGCATTTGACATAATGACATTCTACAAAATACTAGCTAATGTCAGTCATGCATTGCAATACCTTTCTTTTTTGTTAGGAACCTTTTCCGGCGTGCACACAACTATTTGCCAAAGTTTCATCACAATCGGTCGAGCCATTTTCAAGTTTTTGTGAAATTAAAGCACGGCAATTGATTTATTAAGCTATTGCATAGCTTCTATCGCGGGCCTTGAGCGTGGAGACCTAATCCAGAAATTCCGTAACGAAAATACCTAAGGAGAGTGTTTTGTATTGAAAATTATGTTTAACTGTTTGACAACAAAGTTCAAATTTACTTAGACGAATGATCTAAGGAGAGTGTTGTATTGAAAATTATGTTTAACTGTTTGACAACAAAGTTCAAATTTACTTAGACGAATGATACGAGAGTGTTGTATTGAAAATTATGTTTAACTGTTTGACAATAAAGTTCAAATTTACTTAGACGAATGATCCTTGACTATTAATAGATAAAAAACCTTTTTATTAGTTTGATGTTCACATTACGTTGTGTCAAGTTTTAAAAACTATAAATGTAAATAACAGTTCCTGTCAATGTCACCATTGCTATTTCTTGTATTCGGGTTAATATTTTACAATTGCATAAGTTGATAAAAAATGCTATGCAATAGCTTTGCCGCGGCAGTCCCCGAGTGCCACACGTCTTTTTTTTATAATTTGATAGATAGATAGATAGACTAGCTGACCCTTTAGACGTTGTTCCTGTCAAAATTTAAATTTCGATTTTTCGGCTGTTCCTTTGGGTTTTTCCTAATTTTCTTCTTTTTTTTTCCTAAATCATCCCAATATTGAGACGAACAAAATAAAAAGGAAATATTCAAATCGGTCGAGCATTTTTTGAGTTTTTGCGAGACTAATGCACGGCAATTGATTTTTATAGATAAGATAGTTGTGCCAATGTGTATAAGATTGTTAATTAGCTAAGCTGGGAATTTGAGCTGGATGAGTCGCCTATACAGGGTGTTTTGCAGAATTTATTTGGCCCCCTAAATATTTTTTTTTTTAGTTTCTTCTAGTTTCACCACTTTCTTAACTTTAAAGTGTAAATTTTTAAACAGAAACATGTAAAAAATATTTTTTACATCTTTCTGTAACTTCGAGGACTCTTAATTTTTTTTCTAGCTAACATCTGACATAAAGCAATAATTTTATAAGAATCTGCCATTATTAAAGATTAAAAAAAAAACAAAAATATTGCCTGTTTTACCCATTTTTAATAAAAATTACACTTTAAAGTTAAGAAAGTGGTGAAACTAGAAGAAAGCAAAAAAATATTTTTTTAATTGTCCATGTGGCCAGGGCCAAATAATATAGGGCTGAGTAAGTAGCAGATGACCCCACCTATCCACCATTTTCGTATGTTCAGCGTTCTGCCAAACACCCTGTATTAGATCATCAACCTAAGCAGGTTATAATATTTGATGATTCAGTGGCAATTTTTTTTTAAACCGGAATAATAATCCTTTTCTAAAGTAAATCAGCACTTGCTTACCTAATACCTACCTACTGTGAGTTGCAACTTGCAAGTAATGTAGGTATAGTCTACTGCAATTGAATCCGTATTTGGTGGCTTACCTAACCTAACATAACAAAGCTCAAATCATAAAAAGCTTACTCAGATTTACCATAATTTATTGCATTAATCCCATGTACTCGTATGTATATTTAAATTATTTCAAAGAAATCTACGTAATTTTTTGCCACAAGTCAGATTTGTCACGGGTAAAACTAAAAACACGGAAAGTATATCTTATACTTGGAATACTTGCTTTTACTTTTCCAGTTTCCCCTCAAGTCAGCTCAAGACAGCTTACTTCTAAGCTGACGGCAATTAATTAATGTAATTATAACAAGCATTTAACTAGACTGAATAAAATGGCAGTCTTTACTTTCGAAAGTGTCAGCTTTAGCTTCAGCCTAAAAAAGTAAGTACTTTTTAATTCCAATCTTTAAAAAACTAAGGGCTGATTTTTTCAACGACAGGTCCTATTTATCTTTTATGCGTGGAATAAAATTGACGTCTGACAGTTTTTGTATGGAAAAACAGTAATAAAATCAAAAATAGTCCTCAATATGCACCTATCTACATCTGGGATACCGTTTGTTTGGATGTTTCTTTGAACACCCTAATCTCTGGAACTACTAGTCTATTTTTATACGTGGAATAAAATTGACGTCTGACAATTTTTGTATGGAAAATCTTTAAAAAAAAAACAAAAATAGTCCTCAATATATTCAAATCATAAATGTATACTTAACTAGGCTATCTATACTAATAATAAAGCAGAAGAGTTTGTTTTTTTTTGTTTGAACACGCTATCTCTGGAACTACCAGTCGGATTTGAAGAAGGTTATGGGATATTTAACATCACGCTACGACGCTTAGGAGTCGAGCAAAAAGAAAAAAGTCAGCAAGAACGCTAAGCGAAAACGTAGTAAAAGCGCAGGCGGGCGATGCGATGCGATGGGGTGTGAGGGGGGAACAAGAAATACGCGGACGAAGTCGCGGGCAGAAGGTAGTTATAGATAAATGGCATTGCCAAAATCAATCCTTAAAGAAAAAAAACAGTAGCTAAAGTTTAAATTAAGTCGTCACTTTTTTTTCATTGAGCACACCAGCTGTTATTATGTTATGTTCAACATTGCAATCGTTCATCCTATTTACGTGCTGTCACTTCAGCTATCATCAAAGAGCTGTTCGTTTCTCTTCATGATATAATAATAATAATCAATTTGCCTAAGTGCTCGTTAATAAACGTCTGCCATGTCATGCATTGGCACGACTGTTTCCTATCATTTTAAGTGGCTTCTATTTTTTAGTTCTTTCAATTTCGTAGAGTCAGGCAAATTAATTGTGTTGGTACTACCCATTTCAATTGTCCGTAAATTCAAATTATAACTGTCATTCCTTGACAGTTGTATGAAATGGCTGTAACACGGCAAATTCGCGATGGCTGCCAATTTAATACAAGGCTAAGCTTAATTAAGGACTATCCATTATCCATTGATTATAAGGATTTCGTCTAAATGCACTTCTAATACGCGTTCAAGAGCTGTCAGTGTCAAAAATTTTGTGGAAAATTGGTACTGACAGCTCTTGAACGCGGTTTAGATGTGCTGAACGCGTTCAGTTTCATTACCTACTAAATACACCCTAAAGCAGTATTATTATCATTGTTAAGGCGGTATCTACTAAATATACATTTATCTACATGTATAGTGCAACGTTGCAAACTCCATTAAAACACGTTTATGTGTTATGCCAGCCACACACGTAACGATTTGCTTGCGCAAACTTAGGCTTGCGCAAATCTAATTTGACGTTTTTTCAAAGAAATTTGCGCAAATTTTTCCCCACACACGTAACGATTTGCTTGCGCAAGCCTTAATTTGCGCAAGCAAATCGTAACGTGTGTGGCTAGCATTACAGTGTCAACAATTAATTCACGGGTAGGTCATCTCATCATCTGATAATTGTTCGCAACTGAAAATATCAAGTTAACTTTCACGTTAGAATTAAGTAGAATTTCTTTATTTTGCATAAAATATGGTACAAGAAGTTTCACATATTTTGTTTACTTACATATTTCAGCATGCAAAAAAATACCATAATAAGGTATTTTTTTGTCCCACTGCCGTATCTCTACGTTGACGTCGTGGTGGGGCTTGCGCGCTCCGAACTCTAGGTCTGTACCGGTAGAGTTTACTTTGCCGGAACGGGCCTAGGATGAGGAACCAGACCAAGAGAGATACAGAAAACCGGAGGGCAGCATGTGGCGAGCTGTTGGGCAGTAGCGACCCCACGGACCCTATCTCCCGGGAGAAATCTTGTTCCTCATCTCTGGCTTGCCTTTATTGGCCGGCTGGAGTGAACACTGACGAGGAACAGAGCTCCCACCTCCCACCATGTTTTGACTGCTGTTTTACCAATCAATATGCGTAAATTTCTAACCTCGCAATCCTTACGTAATGTCAAAGACTATTTATTTAGATATTTACGTTGTGGGTTACTAGGCAACATGTTAAGTCAAGGTTGGAAATATTTAGATAAAGATATTATATTTTAGTTAGTATTTTATTTTATTAATTATAATTAAACTACTTTGAATAAAAGAGCCATTTTCAATAGGGTTCCTTCTATGGTCGAAACCAATGTATTAAAAAAAAACTGACTCAATTAATTGATTTTATCGCAAGCTACAATGTTTTCAAGTTTCATAAATTGACGGACAGGATTTTTTTTCAACTATTTTGATGTTTTTTTTTTCATTTCTGCTGCATTAAATCAATTGGTAAAAAGTACAGTATTAATCTCCATTTAATCATCTTTACAACGGTATATAAATTAAGTAGGTTCTGTGTACTAGCAGGAGTGTAACAATAAAAACAGTTGCAGAAATGGGGCAAAAAATATTTTTCGATCGTAGAGCACACTCTATTGCTTCGCATTACGAGTCGTGTAATTATAATATACAAAAACACTTAGCTATTGTTACTACTTATTGAGATCATGAAGTAAAAAAATAAAAATCCTTAAAATTATATTATTTATTATATTAAGTACTAGTGAGATCATATATTATTTCAAACTTTGCTTATAATTTAAGAACTCACATATTGTTTAGAACGCATTATTATAGAGCCATTTCTTAAGTTTATTTTTAAAATAGTTTAGTGGTAGCTCTGATCTGTTTAGGTATTAAGTTATAGATTTTGACAAACATATTAGACAAATTGTTCTGAACTAGTGCTTCTACATCTCAAATTTTTTACTGGCAAAAAAATCTCTAGCTAAAGATGAACCGTACAAAATAACCCCTCAAGTTACAAATAAGCCTGATTTTACGTCATTGGGGTACGATATAAATAATATGAGTGATACCGAAATGTCGAAGCTACTACTTAGGTATCAACTTTCATGGACAAGTATAGCCTTTTAAAAACGTATTATGTTGCATAATGCATGGTGCTTCTAAGAAAACGTTGCATGGGATTTTTTGAACGTTTTATGTTCTCATTTGCGAGAAGTCTGTCTGTACGGTTTCATCTATTCTTATTTTGCGCAGGATAACGAACGTTTATACAGGGTGTCTAGTAAATAACATGACACAGGTATTGGACGGGGTGATAGTACTTATTGGTCAAGCGTACTGAAGAAACAACAAAATATATCTCTAGAAAATAATCACGGTAGTCAAGTACCTGAGTAGATAGAAAATATTTATTATTATCATGTTTTTCAGTACTTACCTATCAAAATTTTATTTTGTAAAATTTCATTGTTTATAATAATACTGATATTATAAATGTGAAAGTAAGTTTGTTTATTTGTTACGCTTTCACGCTAAAACGCCTGAACAGATTGGGATGAAATATGGCACATGGGTAGACCGTGAGTTGGATTAGGACATAGGATACTTTTTATCCTGAAACCTCGAAGCGCAGCTAGTAATTATTAACTAGCAAACGTTGTCCCTTCAAAAAGTTCATACAAAAATTCCATAGAAGAAAGCATTCAGGTTTTCCCTTTTTGGAATATTTTCGTATTCTTCTTTCTTTAAAAACCTAATAGCCAAATTGGTCCAGCTGTTCTCAAGTGATACGCTTACCAACAAACAGCATTTCATTTTTATTTATATAGAAGACTTGCTTCTGCTCGCGACTTCGTACAACCATATAACCTTCGTTAAGAATTGTGTTTCAATTCCGACTGGTAGTTACCGAGATTATTCCTTTCATACAAACTTAGAAACAAATTTTGCCTCTTTATAATATTAGTAGGTATAGATTTTCACTATGTAGGTACACGAAAATATTTTTACTAAGTACCAAAACTGACGAATTGCAAATTTTTTGTTAAGTAATTTTTTTTACAGTTTTCAATGCTTTATTTATTATTATCTTCCCGACCCCGGTATGTTAACTGAACACCCTGTTTTACTAACACTCGGTGGCGATCTTTTTATAGGTTCCATAGGTAGGTAGCCTGTGGCCGTTGCCTCTATTCGCAGTGTGTTTAAATAACTCGCCAGTTATCTTTGTTTGTTCATGTTTATTTTTAGTTTAGAAGTTAAACATTTGAAAGTAACTAGATATTTGCGTTTCCCCGACGACCTAGCACAATTTCTAGGTCGTTTGAAGAATATAAAGTTGAACTTACTTGTATTATGCAACAGCAATTCAATAGTTTTACGTGCAAATGTTTTACCTTAGATACCTTATCTACTTGTTCTACCTGAAAAAAAAAGCAAAGCATATAACGTTTCTTTTCTGTCAAACTTTATCATAATAACGGTGGAGGCGCTTATTTTACTTTCAACTTGAAATGAATTTCCCTAGGATTCATTTTACGCTGACTGGTGCTTGCAACAATATTGTTAGAAATCGAATGCATAACCAATTCAGAGCCTGACTTTGAGCGGCGTAAACAAGGTAGAGTTATGCTCTCCTGGTCTTGCCCTTACATAATGGAAATGGTCTGTAAAATGTAGCAAAATATGGCTTTTGTTCCGTCGCTTTTCTCCAATACATTTTCTGCTAGTGGCTTCGAGTATAGAGTATTGTATATACCTAAATCTTATTTGATTTCACTGTATTATAATTATGTTTATTTTTCCTTTGCGAACCAATTATGTGTACTTATGCAATATAGAATTTAAAAGTTCTATCTAGGGTATAAAAATCGCAATTATACATACGTATTGACCAGGTTAGGTACCCACTAGCCCATTAAGCCCATCATAACAGCTAAGTGCCACTACTGTAACCCGTTCTACTGTGTGTTCCTCTGTGGCCGGACCACAGTTTAGTACTCAGATGCTATAGTTCGAAATAATACCTACCTAAAGTCTACTTTCATCCGAATATATATATATATTTAGTACCTCAAGAGATATCTTTTTAATTAACAATTTATGTGGTCCGGCCGCCAGGCAGTGCTCTCTGGCCGCGCCACCTCAAATTAAATAGAGTATAATGAACTATTAATAAATCAATATCCCGAAAAAAACTACCTAAAGAGTACCTTGCATACGACAAATATGGTCCAATAAATCCCTTTAGTTAAGGAGTTATTGGTCGTAGGGTGTGGTCCGGCTGGAAGGTATACTCTGCAGCAAGTCAATTTTGCAATATTTAATATTAACTATCCATAAATCAATTTATATAATAGTACCTTTTCTCTACTCTTCGTTGATACTTTTTTCTCTCAAGAAACTATTCATTTTGATTAATTAATCTTTAAAGTATGTGGCGCGGCTAGGGAGGATTACTTTCAGCAAATATAACGAAATATGCTTTATTTCTTTATGCCAACGAAAACTGCATAATAAGTACTTTATAAAAAAACCTGGACTTCATCTATAAATTTTTATTTTTATTACCAACAATGATTTTGAAAAAGGTGCATTTTTTGGTTTTTGTTTACCTATCTACCTAAGAAAAGGTAGTTAATTTGACGAAGTAGATTGAATTTAAGCATTTAATCCTTTAAACAAGAAATAACAATGAAAAAAAGAGTGTACCTAAACCGCGTATTAAAAATATAGTCAATCAGTATTACAAATAATGGAGTTTTGACGTTATTTTCCAACTTTAAAATGCAAGGCCTAAATTAAAAATAAACATTTGGATAAAAAATCAAGTTTCAAAACTAAAACCCGACTACTGAAAAAACACGCTAAGTCTAAAATGTATGAAACAAGAAAATATTTCGGACAGAAATCAAGACAAAAATGGTTAAAGTAAAGCCGTAGTCGCATGCCTGTCGGCTACAAAAATGGCATGCGACTACGGCTTTACTTTAACCATTTTTGTACCTATGTCTTGATTTCTGTCCGAAATATTTTCTTGTTTCATACATTTTAGACTTAGCGTGTTTTTTCAGTAGTCGGGTTTTAGTTTTGAAACTTGATTTTATTTAATTTGTTTTGGGGTTATAATTTCGTCATAAAGTATTTGCAGAGCCGCTTTATATTTTTTTTGTATAGGTTTAATTGTATATATACCTAATACCTAGGTATTAATTTTACAGCCGCGCCGTACTGTCTCACTTTTGCATGTTTTTAACAATTTAAACATGTTTATTTAGTTTAATAATATGATATATAATTATACATATTTGTAATGTGCTCGTTAAGCCCTTTTATTTGATACCAATTATGGTACGATTAAAAAAAAAATTTTTTTTCGTTCTTCACTTTATGTCCTCTAGAGGGCGCCATATTGAATTTAATGTAACGTCACATAGCTTATAACCAGCGGACAATCAGGACGCTTCCAACGATACCTCATTTGTCAAATTATGATCAGTGGTTTAGAAGTTATGAGGTTACAGATGAACATACATACATACATACATACATACATACATACCGGTCAAAATCATAACCCTCCTTTTTGCTTCGCCGAAGTCGGGTAAAAATAAGTTATAATTTACAATTTTGCGTATAAAATACAATGAACATTCATTTGCTGGTTTTTAGTCCTTATAACTTTCGTACTTAAGTCATCATATGTTTCCCAAATATCATCCAGACGCTTGCAGTGAGCGACGTAATAGCAACTATTTGGTAAATACTCAATCACTGACAACAGTGTAAATATTTTTCCATGTAATGTCATAGTGTCTGGAATGTCAGAGAGTAACTGGCTAATAACTATACCGTTTCCCCTACAAATTGCTTACAAAATATTGGAAGGAGTTTAAAGGCCATTGCGTAAAATTGGTGCCTTTTGTTTTTTTGGCGGCTGTCGATAGGATATGAAAAAAGTGATGCAGAATAATATAACAAATAAATTATTATATGGGGTCTTATATCATAAACTCAGTCCGAACTGAGATATGGGAGTTAAAAGGCAAAACCATACTATTGTAAATATGCCTTTTGTTTTTTGGCGGCTGTCGATAGGATATGAAAAAAGTGTTGCAGAATAACATAACAAATAAATTATTGTATGGGGTCTTATATCATAAACTCAGTCCGAACTGAGATATGGGAGTTAAAAGGAAAAACAATACTATTGTAAAATTATGCCTTTTGTTTTTTGGCGGCTGTCGATAGGATATGAAAAAAGTTATGCAGAATAACATAACAAATAAATTATTGTATGGGGTCTTATATCATAAACTCAGTCCGAACTGAGTTATGAGAGTTAAAAGGAAAAACAATACTATTGTAAATATGCCTTTTGTTTTTTGGCGGCTGTCGATAGGATATGAAAAAAGTGATGCAAAATAACATAACAAATAAATTATTGTATGGGGTCTTATATCATAAACTCAGTCCGAATTGAGATATGGGTGTTAAAAGGAAAACAATATTATTGTAAATATGCCTTTTGTTTTTTGGCGGCTGTCGATAGGATATGAAAAAAGTGATGCAGAATAACATAACAAATAAATTATGGGGTCTTATAATATCACAAACTCAGTCCGAACTGAGATATGGATATCTCAGATATCTGATCCCAACATCGTCTAGCTATCGAAGAGTATTTGCATAGACCTAACCTTGTAGCCAGGATTATCCACCAGCAACTTGCTCTGAAATACAGCCTTGTGGAATCGACTGCGCCGTCAGGTATGTGCCCGACACAGTTCTCGAAAATGAAAATATCACATTGTACTGGGATCGTTCTATCATCACTGACAGAAACTATTGTTGCCAATAAACCTGATATAGTGGTGGTGTAGTGTCAAGTATCTTGACTTGGGTCGCGAGGTTGCCGACATGTGGGTCCGTTATGTCAATGATCATTGTGCGCCGCTCTACTCGATCTACCACCACGATGCTCACCATAAATGACCATAGTTGCTTCGAGCTTGTTTTATCTGATAAGTACCGAGAGAATATAAAATAAGGTCATCTGTGGTAAGTGTTGGAAAACTATTTAGTTCCGTGTGTCCTGCGGTTATTGCATGAAATATAGCTCTGTGAGCAATCATTGTGCCGATAGTCATATCAGCCAATGGCTTAATTACCAAGAGCCTCGCAACACATAAGGAGGCTCTCGTTGGGCAGGTGAATCAAGGACTTGATTCAGAAAGCGGTACTCTTGGACACGGCTCGCATTGTCAGGAGGTTCCTCTCTCTGGAGCCTTGACCGTCGGCCGGTAGCTTGGACCCTGTTTCCGATACCGGTGGGCTCCAATATCTGACATTTTTAATTTTTTTTATATTAAAATATTTAAAAGGAAATACTTAAATGAAATAATTATAAAATAATATAATCATAAAACAAATATAATGTGTATTAAATGCGTATTTTTTTTTTTTAATTATAATTAAGTATTTTATTTTTTATATTTATTATATCTTGTAAGTAATATAATATAATATGTTATAATTCAAATAAAACATTCACCATATGACCGGTTTTATTGTTTGTAACAAATACATAAATAAAATCAATATAATCATGTATTTGAATATATAATTAAGTAGTAATAACTAAATAGTGAATCTCGCTTGGGAAGATCAAAATTATGCTTTGTAATAAGAATTATTCCATAATATATGAAAATAATAGTTAATCTTTAAACTGATATAGCTCAGTCCGGACCGTGTTTTCGACATAGGACGCCATACAATAATTCATTCATAATATTCTTCTGCACTGTTTTTTTCATATTGGATCGACGGCCGCCAAAAAAATAAAACGCACCAGTCTTCACACTAATTTGGTCATTGTCTTTTATACTAAGTTCCGCAATTTATAAAACCTATTGTAGTAACAATTTTTTATTGTTAATATTTGATTATGAAAATATATATTTGTTTTTCGTATACTTATTGTTTATTTTAAACCAAAATTTTCACTTACTTCGTCAAATTAATTACCTATTCTTAGGTAGATAGGTAAACAAAAACCAAACCCGTTTTCAAAATCATTGTTGGTAATAAAAATAAAAGTTTATATATGAAGTCCAGTACCCTAATTAGGTAATGCACAATCAATTTTAAATTGAAACAAATTGCGAATCCATTGCTTCATAATTAAAAAAAAAAAAAATTGAGCCGATTTCTTTTTCGAACTTGTGAAGCAATGGATTCGCAATTTGTTTCAATTTAAAATTGATCGTGCATCACGTAATTAGGGGGCAGGTCTTTTTATAAAGTACTTATTATGCAGTTTTCGTTGGCATAAAGAAATAAAGCATATTTCGTTATATTTGCTGAAAGTAATCCTCCCTAGCCGCGCCACATACTTTAAAGATTAATTAATCAAAATGAATAGTTTCTTGAGAGAAAAAAGTATCAACGAAGAGTAGAGAAAAGGTACTATTATATAAATTGATTTATGGATAGTTAATATTAAATATTGCAAAATTGACTTGCTGCAGAGTATACCTTCCAGCCGGACCACACCCTACGACCAATAACTCCTTAACTAAAGGGATTTATTGGACCATATTTGTCGTATGCAAGGTACTCGTTAGGTAGTTTTTTTCGGGATATTGATTTATTAATAGTTCATTATACTCTATTTAATTTGAGGTGGCGCGGCCAGAGAGCACTGCCTGGCGGCCGGACCACATAAATTGTTAATTAAAAAGATATCTCTTGAGGTACTAAAAATATATATATATTCGGATGAAAGTAGACTTTAGGTAGGTATTATTTCGAACTATAGCATCTGAGTACTAAACTGTGGTCCGGCCACAGAGGAACACACGTTCTACTCATTTGATATAATACCTTGTATGGGATACATTGTATATGTAATTTACATAGATTAGTTAAATGGACTAGTTTTCATTCCCCATGTTAATGGACGGCATTAGCAGCAATATCTGTTTTCTTAAGTAGTGGTTATTAATAAAATAAATAAAATGACATCAATACAACATCCCTCCCACATAGTGTGACACAGGTTTTACGTTTTGGAACGAATTTCTCTAACGCGGCTTACGGTAGGAGTAAACTGGCAAAAATCGTCACGCGAACAAGTGATCATACTTGCATATGTGCATCATACTGTCTTCTTCTAATTCGATAGAGAGTGAGAGAGAAAGTGTGAATTTGGTCAAAATCTTCTCCTTCTTTTCGTGTGGTTAGGGACTAGAGTTTTAAAGCCGCCCATGGACCTCTGACTTGGCTTTACCTGCCGTCGAGAAATATCTCCCAGGCATGCCAAAATTTTGAATTTTTTCGTTTTCATAGTTTTCGAAGCTGCTTAAGCCGATAGTCAAAATGTAAATCCAAGATGACTGCTGCGAAAATTAAAAAAAATCTTCAAGGTTGTCGTTATTATAGTTTTCGAGGGTGCTAAAGCCGATAGTGAGGTGAAAATGTAAATCCAATATGGACGATGCGAAAATTTTAAAATTTTTCGTGATACGTATCATTTTTCTAGTTTTTGAGGGTGGTAAAGCCAATAGTGAGGTCAAAATGTAAATCCACGATGACGGCTGCGAAAATTAAAAAAAAAATCTTTAAGGTTGACGTTTTTATAGTTTTCGAGGGTGCTAAAGCCGATAGTTAGGTGAAAATGTAAATCCAAGATGGCGGCTGCGAAAATTTATTTTGTTTTAAATCATACGTGAGAAGTGAAGGAACTTCGTTCCTGACGGGGCTCCCCCGACCGCACATGTTTTTTTTATAAAAACAATTCGATATCCTACTGATCTGCTGCTAATAGTCGCCTGGACTTTTTCATTTCCTGATTACAATTATCAAAAGGATAAGCTAGCTGTTCTCTTTAATAGCTGGTTTGTCAGTTAACAATTGGTATTTTTTAACTTCTCTTATAAGCAACCCCTAAAGTGGTACCATAGCACTAGTGCTATGGTACCACGTATACCTAAATACCTATGCATACGTGCTATGTTAGAAAATCTTAGAATAGATAACGTATAATGTTTCCGATGGGAGGTTTATTTACTTAAGCCAACTAAGAGGAACAGGTTACCGTGATACCTGTAGGCAATAAGGCTAACAACCTGTCACTACGTATGAGCCACTTAGGTTTAAACAAGTCGTGTTATTTAAGTATTTACTTAATAACTTGCAAACTAGCTACGAAAGGTTCCGCTGTGATGTGATTTATGACAGAATTCGAGATTTTTTAATCCCGAAGGTAACTAACTAGCTAGAATCTATAATAGCAAGATGATACATCAGTCAAAGCAATAGACGTAAATAGCAAGTAAATGACAGTCAGCTTTAGCGTGGTCGCACATCTGACGGAAGATGCGTCGCGTTCAGCCCCTACACTCACGTTTATCTTGCCGTGAAAAACTACGGTTTATTCGGCGTGTGTAGGCACAGTCGTCAGTGTTGTATCCACATTGATCACTATTGAAGCTTGTCACAGACACGTTTTTCCTACGGCGCGGTTTATACGCCATACTGTAAAGAAACCGAACGCTAGAACGGACAAGTAAATAATAAAACATTCAACCTTACACACTCAATCGAAGATGCGTCATGTCATTGCGTCGAGCGTAGTAACTGGAAGTTAACGAAATTACGTCCGACGCATTTTCCGTCAGATGTGTGACCACCCTTAGGTTCACCTTTTTTTTTTTTTTTTTGGGTGGGAAATCATCCAATGACTTCTCCCGCTCTGGGCGGAGCGGAAGGGCGTGTCAGACTTTTACTGACTAAAACCCACCCGTGTTCCTTCCCTTGCCATGCCAGGGGCCACGGTTTCCCCTTGGGACTACCCGCAACCCCGGCAGGCATCGGCCCTAGCGGACCCCGTCAGTTTTGCTGACATCTCTTTGAGGCGCGCGTGGAACACGACGCGCCGTACCCTTAGGTTTACCTTACGTTTATGTGCTCCGGAATGCTGCTCTGGCAACGCGAGTTCGCAACTCCCCAACGTAAGCCTGTAATAAGACTGTATTGTATAAAAAAAAAAAAAAAAAAAAAAACCGCGTTCTCTACTGGCAATGTATACCTAATTGATGGATCGTTGAAAGAAAGCCTGCTCCCGAATACCGACACTTTTATTTCAATTTCCATTTCCTGAAGAGACTATTTATGCATTGTCACGCTGCTTTCTTTACACAACCCTAAGTTCAAACTAAGATACTTTGCGTTTTATGAAGCTTGAAAGCACGTACGAGAATAAAAAGCCGGTGGAACAATAACATTAATTATTTGATGGGCTAATATTTCCGTTGATTTAATATCACACGTAATTTATTCACGTTTATAGCTTCCTAACGTGTTGGATAATTACTTTTAGATTTGCATGACATCAGGGCAATTACTTTTATGACAAAAAGTCTCAGGTGCGCGGTAATTCCTATGTAAACATATAATTTCCAAATGCAGTAATCTGCCTTATCGCTCTGTATTTATGACCCTGTACAAATTGTGGTATAACATTCGTATTTTTCCCGTTATCACATTAATCTTTTGTTTAGAGAAGATCGCCTGTAATCCAATATTAACTCAGAAGTTAAGCTTTCGTAACACATTAAAGGGTATAAGTATGACCAGAAGCTGAACTCCTTGCAGTGTGTTCTGTATAATGAACTGCGACGACATAGAATAATATTGCGTTTCAAAGTTCACTGGTGGTTAAGAAAATTTTAACTATTCGACATTCGCTAGTTCGAGTGGTTTTAATGTTCGTTCATCAAGATGTTTCGTGCGGCATCTTTCATACGAGCTTACGGACAGGTATTGAAAGTTTTTGTTCGTGTTGTTCAATCATTTATCTCTCCTATGATTTGTATGGGATAAAAAATTAAGTGAGCATAGTTCCAGTCGCGCGGGCGCGGCGCAGGCGCAGCGGTGGTGCTTGACTGCTTGGAATCCTGTAACCCCGTTAATCTTTTTACTCTACTTAGAGTGCGGATCTTAACCTCGGTACACTATTCTTGTTTACTGTTCGTGATGCATGTCCGAGTGGATCCCAGACCGGTTATGATAATCTTTAATAGCAAATAGGTATCTAGACGTGCAGAGTCCAATTTTATCACCACGAGTATAACGTAAATACGTACATTATACAAGGAGGGTTTTCTTCCTTCTTCTTATGTAATATTGTAATTGTAACACACAAAATAAAATAATCTGGATACTTTATCATTTGAAGTAGTATGTGAGGCGCATCATTACCATGTAAACAAAAAACATTTCGGGGTCATTACCCACCAAAAGTTGTATTACCTCAACAAAAAGGCTGACTTTTTTCAAAACGAATCCCAGTTCAATTGCCTATGAGTACCTACTTGTAATTATACATAAACAAATATACCAACTAATTTGTTTGTGTTTTTAAGGATCCACAGTTTTGTACCAAAACTGTGCAGAAGGAACTCTTACTGAGATCAGTATCAGTATAGCTCTGTTTTCGGTCCATTCTAATAATCTGTATGCCATAGTCGATTTTATTGAAAGCCTTATAAACAATCTTTCCAATACAATTTTATAATTCTAGTTTTGATTTTATCAACACGTCCAAATAATCAGAAGGAACTTAAAATAATGTTGTCCAAGTCGCTGTGGCTTCTTCTGTTGTTGCAAAATCGTTTTCTTGCGGCCTGAAAATCACTAGTCAGTCAGGCAGGGTGATCCCAAATGAGATACTGTGGTCACTGGCAACGTACAGACAACACGGGTGGGCTTTAGTCAGTAAGAGTCTGACACGCCCTCCCGCTCCGCCCAGAGCGAGAAGCTATCTATCCCAAATGCAACGCATAGGATATTGAAATACCTACCTGATATTCTATCATGTTTCGGTAGTCATGTCCTTTGGAACTTGGCGAAAATCCAGTTTTCGGCCAGATATCCCAGAAACCCATGGGGAAACAGTCCAACTTGCTCTTGAAGTCTTGACCGTTTTTTTAACTCCACTAGAGAATTCTAAGCCACGAGACCTAAAAAGTCCAAGGTTTCCAAAACGTGTTCGAAACAATTAAAAGTTTTTGTAGAGAAATATGTGTGTGAATGATTGATTTTTTAATACTTAAGTATACGTCAATATCGATCGGATCATAACCAGTCAGACTGGACTGCCGTGTCAAGATTACTGTCAATAATCGATTGTCTTTGATTATGCAACCAATTGAACATAAGATTTAAACCTTTTTTTTTGTCAATTGTATCAAATATTATAAGAGCACCATAATTAGGACTCTAACGTTTATATCTACACTACCACTTCCACCGCGACTTTTTCGCTTGGCTTTGGATTTCGTATTTTCCTCAAAAAAATGTAGCACCCCCTTTTAAAAAAATTGTGATAACGATCTTTTTATTTAATATGAAAAGTACCTATTCGGGTTAATTGTCAAGTTTATTCAACAAAAGAAAATAATTTTCATCCCGATTAACAAAATCTTTAGTCATGTGTTTTATGAAGTAATCAAAGCACGCAGTAAAACCTTTTCAACCCGTTAGGGATGGATTTTTTAAAAACCCTGATAGTACAGGTTATTCTTTATTTCCGGTCTGAAGAATACCGAGTTTCGAGTTAATCGGACCACACATTAAAATTCTTCTATACAAACTTTGTAAAAAAAAAACAAAAATTACAAACTTTATTATTTGTTTAGATAAGTATTCATACCACTTAGTTTAAATTTTTTCAACTCAAGGAATAAGATTCTTCATACAAACGACTCCGATTGTAAAATGAAGCCTTGTGCAAAATTTCACGAGGTCCTAGTAGTTTCGGCTGTGCGTCTGTCTGTCAGTCAGTATATCCTTTTATATACATATACAGAAGATAGGCTGAAATAAAAACAAACAAGCGCGGCGGGGATAGCTCAAGCTCTGCAAGTTCATGGTTAGATATGACTAGGTAATAATAATTCATGTTAAATATGAAGAATAGTTCATGAGCATAGTCGGCGGCGGGGAGAGCACCGTGTGGCTAGGACGCTCAAACCGGCACAGTCCGCAACATGCTGCCCCCAGAGCGCGCCGCGCATCGATCTGCCTCCGCGATCTTCAAGCGCATCTCACTGCGCTCATATAGCACGTACTCGCTTGTATGTATTCTGCTGAGCCCCCCGCGGTTTTTATATGCGGCGTCGCAAATAGCCTCCGGTGGCTTTTCTATTTCATCGGACAATTCTTCCGCTACAGTGCACCCTTGTCTCTCCCGTTTCTAACTTTAGATTTAATTAATAGCGCGATAAAAATGGGTGTTGATTGATTATTGATTTTAAATGGGTTGAAAAACGTTATTATATCTTAATATATACAATTTGACCGATAATGTCGATACCTGATGCGAGCTTTCATCCTGCGTTTCATTACAAATACAATCTGTGTTCGACTGATTCGTATATAATATTATGACAAAGATCTAAGTAAAAGGATTGCTGTGTTTCAGAAGTTTCTGTAATTTATAATACTTTAGTTTGAGGTGAGTAGGAAACTTTGAACAAATTTTTGCAATTCAAAACTTTTGTACCTTCGTTTCAACATCATCTCACGGAGGTGATGTTTCAACGAAAAAAAAAGTAATCACAATCATCGATATGATCATTACGAACGGTATTTGCCCGTCACTCAAAATTTTAATGTATTATTTATCTAATAATCTACCAACACGAGTACATTAGAGTTCCCTCTGTGAATTTTATTAGGATAATATTTTAATAATAAGTACCGGTCAGTCCGGGTGCCGCTGCCGATGGGCGTCTGAGCGTCTGCTCAATAAATAATACGGAATAGGTATTCGCGGAAAAGCGAATTAAATAAAAAACTATTTTTCATTAAAAAAAAATGCTACTATTATACTACATTGTGGAATTCAATAAATAATTGAGTATCACTATTAACTAAGCAAAATTATAATATGCAGATAAAAGCACCGTCTCGTAGCAGGAAAGTTTTCCTGTGTTTAAAGCGTAGAATGAAGCTCGATAATATTGTTGTCTATCAGAGCAAAAAGAAACTGCATTTATTAAGATTTGTGTGTAATGTTTTTTCGTACGTCTGCCGTACTGACAGACGAGTTCATTCATAGCCGCCCTCCGCCCGCCCAACTACACGCCGCGGCGCGCTCTAAATAGTAACCGCCCAACACGAGACGTGTCACGATGTTCATAGTGCGGCTCGATCACCACATTCACAAATCTCTCACAGGAGCCGAGCGGTTCGCGCGTCTTATTATGCGGGGAGACGACACGACATGTCCCTCCACCCGCAGCTGCCCGAGGCGTCTACGAGCGGTGAAAATGAATTCGTGCACATACGATGTCTCATTGCGAACATACACAAACAGAAAAATGTGGCGAGACCGCCAACTACAACTCCATCACTCGAGATGGTATTGGAATCTCCGACATCCTCAGACACGGAGCAGAGCATTACGGAATCAGAAAGATCCGAAGCGCAGTCGACTGAAGATGTGATGCGGACGCCGCCTCCTCGTGCAAAGAGCAACAGTATTGCAGGCTCCATGCTGGCTCCTCCGAAGCCGCACAAGCTGCGGCGGCCGTCGTTCCTGCACCTGCAGCTGGGGCCGGGCGAGCATCACGACGGGCCGCACTCGGCCAGCGCGCACCTCAATCTGCCTCGGTTCACCGTCACGGCACCTCCAGGGGAACAGCATCGCCGGTCGAGCCACCACGGCTTTGCTTTCCCCGCTTTCGCACTACGGAGACATTCTAACACGGTCTGCACAATGATAACAAGTAGAGTAACAAAGTGTTGTGATCATAACTACTGTTTTTGTTGCTAAACATGATTGTTTACATAGTATCTGTTTTAAAGTGATATTTTAAGAAGTAATGCAACGTGTGAATGGTATGTGCGCTTTTGTTTTTGGCAAATTACATGCATGGCACTCATTATTCAGTAAAACAATAATTTCATTTGATTGTATTTCGGCATTTAATTGACATTCAATAGGCTGGTAGATATTTGTCAGTTCATAACCACCTGTGAAACCAAACATCACTTTGCATAACAGTGGAGTATTGTTACCCAAAATTTTCCGAATGGAGCGTGTCCAACATTTTGGAATATTGTGAGATTCTTGTTATTTTTTTAAACGTTTCAACCATATCTGAAATTGCACTTAAATTGTAATTGAGTCGTTTATATCCAGTAGGTGATAAATGTAATCTTAACTGTAATACCATAATTATGATATCAGTTCTAAGATCCTGAATGCCTAATAAATGTATACATAAAGAAACTGCTTTTGGTAAAAAATATGCGCGCTGTCAAAAATCTGGTACCCTTACAATAAAATTATCATTATTTCCTATAAAAGACACGTCTGATGATATCACTTATCATATTCCATGAAATAACTACTTTTTCCGATTTTGCATAAGTTGTTGACAATATAAACAGAGTGTGTAATTACGCGGTTTATTTATTATATTGGGCTACCTTGTGATATCAAACCTTATCACTATATCTATAAATTGTGTTCATTATAAGTCGCGAACTGTGTCGAGTAAACGTTTACTTGTTCTTGTGTGTTTTCCGAAGAACATTGTTCATCACGACTAATTTAAGTTTCCTTCTATCTTTTTCCAAAACTTTATGGTTTTCAATATAATAATGTTGCGTTTTAGTAAATCACATCCAACCGAGGTATATATTTTTTGTAGTGCTTTTTGAGACTATTGTGCGTAACCAAATGTTTTATACGTTTCTATAATAGTATTTTTATCAATATTGTTGAGCCAGTCTTAACTAACTAACTTTTATCCTCCCTCCATGGTATGATCTTTATGCTTGTTTTCTGTGATAATAACCATTTTATTTATGTGTGCAATACTAAGAAATCAAAATTGTGCCCAATTTATACTTAGACTAAGTTGGCCTTCTGATGCGACCGGTTCTTTTTGCCTGCCACTTTCTTAAAGCTATTGAAAAAGATCTCTTATGTGAGAGTTTCAATCACGCATTCTTTAGTTCCGTACAAGAGTCCAATGTTTTTGAAATAACTTTAGAATCTTTAGATTGGTCCGTAAATTTTCGGCATTAGGTACCTGCTTGTTTTAGAATAGAATTTTATGAGATTTTTAGGTGCTGGAATTACTTATTTACATACCTACCATAAATCTCTGTTCAAACTTATATCTTTACTTTTATATTTGTACTAAGTAAATTAGTAGACTTTGTATTTCTGCCATTTGTCATCCATTTATGTCTGATAGTCTGAACATACTTTGCGAGTCAATGTTAACAAAACAGCCAGTGTTATAAATCAAAGGAAAGGCACTGGTTCCAAACGGCGGAATTCTAAAAAATCCGTATTAAATCTGACAGGTAAAAACGAAGCATCTATGTGTAATAGACCTGTTTAGTGTTATAGTAATTTGTGTCTTATTGTGTTTTTGTTTGTGTCCAGAGCCTGCACCGCAGCGAGTCCATGGTATCACTGGCTTGCTTCAGGACGCTCTCGCAGCTCGTCACCAGCGACAACCTGGCAGAACTACAACAGTACATCGCCAACAACAAGAATGTTAGCATCGACGACAAAGATGAGGCAAGTTACAGATCTGAACATTATGTTATTGACTAAAATAAATACACTACAGGCAATGGACAGTTACATAGTGGCTGTCTCGAGAGTGCGTTACATATGCGAGAATAAACCGCAATTCCGACTCTTGGCAGCAGGAGGAAACGGAAGGTTTTAGTCGGTAGGACACCCACATTAGGCCTCGTGCAGACTGGCGCGACGCGACACCGGTAATTTTCCGTGAAGTTTTCTTAGAAATTGTTTTGTAAGAGTAGCATGGCGCTGTCGTGTCATACCAGTCTGCACGTGGCTTTACCCTTATTTCTACCTGACCGCCTTTTCTAGTAAAAAACGGATGACGTACATACAATACATAGAGCGGTTAAGCACCTCGTCCACATGAATAGCAATAAAGCTGGAAACCTCGGATATAAATTAATTTTGCATCTCACATAAATATCTACTCCAATTTCTATGTATTATGTCCCCGCTAGCGGGTTGTGGTTTATTTGTATACGAGAGGTTGACTTTTCTAAAGGAACCGCTCTGCGAGAAATTTCCCTTTCATGGCTGAAGCACTTTGTACATGTGGTCGTCTGTACTGAATAGAATTACTGCAAACGACTGCAAACTGCTGTAACTCGTGATTTAATCACATCTCTCTAAAGATTGAATTCCGTCAAGTTTATCATTTCTATCTAATGTTTTTAAAACCCACCCAGAGATTTCTCCTAAAAAGCAAATTTAATCAACCTACTGGTATTGCAAAATCAAATCGCCATGAATTGTGATGATTAAGTAATATTTCTCAAAATTAGGATTTTTTTAATGGATAGTGAAACTTTAGTAATGAATCATCGCGTTTGCCCAAAGCTGCTCGATTGATTAAATCGTAGGAGGTTGATTTTATTAATGTCATAGACTTACTTAAATGTTACTTACCTTAATTGGGTGCATACAAGGAAAATAAACAAAGCATTATAAAATTTAAAACAATTTGATTATTTTATATAATTTAGATGAATCAGACTAGAACTAAAGTTTGATCTATCTAAATTCTAAAGGCTAAACTGTAAGTAACATCTGATTATGATGAAACTATACTTATAAATGTGCATAACTCATAAACAATTTTTTTTCCTGACAAAGTTCTTCCCAATGACACATCCCTACAAAAATTACAAACAATAGAAAAAAAATACAAGTACCTTCTAATCGGAGTAGGTATTCCCGGGACTGGAATTTTAAAAGGATTATGCATTCCCCTTATAGGCCATTCAATTAGTGGGAAATGTACCAGCCAGCACATAATTTAATCTTATCTCTAAATTATGCGCAACTAGATGAGTCACTAGGAAGGATACTAAATAATTGTTTTTATTATTTCGTAGAATTTAACCCATTACGATATTATAGAATTACAAGAATTGTTTTTTTCCACGTCTATTATTATTATACCTATTTCTTCTTTTTTTTTCATTTCCTAGAAGTTCTTCTTTTCGAGTCGATGGTAAATACTTGTTTTAAATTAAACGAGTTGGGCCCACTAGGTGGCCACGCCAATCGCGGTATCAGTGGTATTTTGTAGTTCCTCAGAAGTGCAGGATTGTGGGCACTCCAGGATATGGGTCATGGTTTGGTCAGGAGCACCACATTCGCACTGGTTATCGGTGGGATATATTATCTCCCATTTTGCTAGATTGTACTTGCAGCAGCCTACTTGGGCCGCAGTCGATTGATTGCTTTCTATACACCGTGAAATTTGAATCACAGTTTTGCTAGAACAAACGTTGTTCAGACCATGGTCTACTACCATTACATACCATTCAATAAAAAAAAACAGGTCAATGGTATTTGAAAAAACACAAAAAAGACTGATTTATTTATTTGCATTTCGGCCCGCATTGGCCGGACATCCTTGTAGTCCACGTGGACTCTTCATAACTCTTGTGAATGCCATATTGCTACCGCGATGAGTCCTTTGATGTTACGGTTAATGTTTGAACACGTTTGAGCAACATAAGACTTATTTGAGAACGCCTAGTTTAGTTTGTTTTAATAACATATTGGACGGTATAGAACGGTAGTAGACCATGGTCTGAACAACGTTTGTTCTAGCAAAACAGTGATTCAAATTTCACGGTGTATAGGCCATTGCAGGTCACGTCCGGATGGTAGATGGTCGTGGAGCTTGACGAAGTCGGGTGGTGGTGGATTCTGTCTTTCCCATAGGTCTATCCTCACCTTACGCCGTTGGTCTTGGATAGCCTGTGTACAGCGGAGGAAGCTCTTCCGGCTCTTAAGTCTACCCGACGTTGTTGTTTGTTTGTAGAGCTATAAGTTTGCATACCTTGAAGTCTTGATTGTAATATAAAAATGCAATCTCTCTTGTTTATCCAACGAAATGAAATGAGAAAATTCTTTGCTCTTTTCATACGTATTCAGAGGGGCTGATGTTGTTTTTCGCAGTATTGTGGTACTTAGAATTTCTCTTAGGAAATTCTTTCTTTTCCGTAAAAGCGTTTGTAAAACAGTACTTTATGCGTATTCTTTTACGATCTATGAAAGTGGGTGAGTAGTTGTCTACCTAACTGCGATATTGATATTGGAACAGCTAACTATACTGTTAATTCAAACTACGATACACAGTTAAAACTTAGTTTACACGGCAAAGACCTTCCCTACTCAGCCAAAAAATTGCCCGTTGGTCTCGTCTAAAATATCGAACAAGATAATTACTTTTTTCTTCTTTTACAGAACGGCACAACTGCCCTTATGCTTGCAAGTGAGAACGGCCGAGTGGCGGCGGTGCAGCTGCTACTGGCATCCGGCGCTGATGCCGGTGCCGCAGACGCGGATGGATGGACCCCGCTGGCGTTCGCGGCCAGAGGCGGCCATCTTGCAATAGCTAAGGAGCTACTGGATGCTGGTGCTCGTGTGGACTCGAGGGATTGTGTGAGTAACAAACATAACATTACACCTGGAATTCCCGTAGAGGTTGTTCTATAGTCCTGTACACCCACATTTTGCTAGATATGTTTAAGTTTTATGTAACATGAGGCGCGCGAGACTACACTGTGTTTTCTTCAAATCAAATATTTATAAAGGTTCTTCGATGATAAGAGGTAAAGTACTCACCCTAAGCGATCGGGGCAGTCCACTACTAGTCGTCATCTACCTGTATCTGTTCAGATGATTCAATCCTAAAGTCAGAACAGTTGGTTGTGAAAGTTTCATATTTATAGTATTACTAGCTGCCCGCCCCAGCTTCGCATGGGTAGCCCTAATTTGCAATAAATTAAAATTGCGACTATAATTTGAGATTTAAACTATCCTATCTCTCAAGTTGGATCGAACTGCACATGGTGTGCGAATTTTATTATAATCGGTTAAGTGGTTTAGGAGTCCATTGAGGACAAACATTGTGACACGAGATTTATATATATTAAGATAAGGACAACGATTTGGAAATTTTATGCGGTGGGGAGAAAGGAAGGAATATAGTTATATAGCCCTTAAATAGGTAACAGGAAAAAGGAAAAACAAATTTCTAGGTTGTGAATTTTTACGTACCTGCCTAAACTAGTCAACTTTGTTTGTGGGTCACAGTTGTGCGAAGTTCTGGATTTTGGGGTTAACACTGATACCACAATATTGGAATAGTTTCGGAGCTAGTAGTAGTCTCCTCGTGACTCTCACCCAACAAACATACTATAAGTATTATGAATAAAGGAATTGGTCATACGTTTGCCTGTGCCAATACAGTTGGATAACGGTATGATCAAGAAGACCTGTCAATGACCTAACATTATCAATGAGTAACACACTGATCTATTTCTGCAAACATGCATTTAGACATTAAGCTGATACTGTGTTCTTTATTATTTTAAGAATAGAGTTACGATACTATCTCGTGTATTTCTCTCTCATAATCGTAAATTATACAAAGAAGACGTCACAAAAGTCCAAATCTTAAAGAATTAACCTAATCTTGAATTTTTACGAGTTTTTTTACTACAAACATAGTAGATATTACAGGCAATAATGCTTTTAAAAGTGGGTAAAATCAAGATGAAAGAACTCTTAGAAAATGCTCAAGATCAGAGAAAAAATACTTGTAGAGATGAAATATTGAGAACTAAAAACAAAGTAAACGTTCATTAACAAACTATTTGTGATATCTACGCTGAACAGATGTTCCATATATTTTGTAGCGTTTGCATTGTGACATGTTTTTAAACATCATGGCACATGTTCAAAATGATTCATTTATGGACACAAAACACGGTGCAATTAGTTGGGCTCTTTTCTTTTTCCTGAAGGCTGAATTTGACGTCATTGATCTTGATATTGACAGATGTTTATTTTGTGTCTGACTGGAATATTTAACACGTCTTCAAGGTATCTGTTGTATGAATTTAAAACTGCGGAAATACAGAACTGATTAAACATTTATTTATTTAAATTTTATTTTTTATAGTATGCACCAATGCACATGCACAATATGTAACCTAAATAATTATAATAGAGCAATGACCAAAATGTATTCTGGACTGTGTACTCAAAATTAGTATATTTATACTTGACGTGGATCTCTGCCAAGATGTCACTGACATGCAAGCACATTCTAAAATCTGGCTAAAATATAATGTGTTCGTCCAGCCAGAACCAATAATCATAAATAATTTGATGCCTTGTCCAGTTTTCCTAATTTCTAGTATTCAAATGTTTAGAGTTTGTAAAGAAAATAGTATTTTGTAAATGATGTGCCTGATTTAAATTATCTTTTAAGTGTCGCATTAAATAGATTAATCTGTTCTGGAAAATATTTTGTTATTCCAACTATCCATGACTCGTTGATACACGTGAGAGGTTACATAACTTGACTGTTTTGTTTATTCCTCATTAGTGGAGAATGAAAATGACTATAGAGGTTTTTGAAGTGACAAAGCAAATAGTTTATGACAGTATTTTATATGAATATATTTAGTTGGAGGCCAAACATAGAAATGGGGTCAAGTACTACGTTATTAGGGAATGTAGGTGGCTTCTGATTTAGGTGCTGACAAGAATGACAGCCGCTAAATAAAAATAAATATAATCGTTCAACTTTAGACGTTGACTTCTAATATTAAAATTTTGTGAACAGAAAACTTTTTCACTAATGTCTGCAGACGTTTGCTTCATTCATGCTATAAAAACCATGGTTTCTATGCAAAATAATTAACATTATAAATGATCAAATCAGTTACAACAAGGAAGAAGTTACTTGAAGTGTGTGGGTTGTAGTACTTGTAGTCTATTAAATACTCTAGGAGCTGTTTTAGTGGGGGTCCAAACGCCTCCTGCCGGAGGCTCTACGCGGGGGTCGTGCGGTCCATGGCCCTTTACGGGGCACCGGTGTGGGCGCGAACCTTAAGGTTGCGGCCAGCCCGCCGGTTGCATGCAGCCCAAAGGGTCATGGCTATCCGGATGGTCCGGGGATACCGTACGGTCTCCGGCGAGGCGGCGAGCCTCCTTGCCGGAACGCCGCCATGGGATCTGGAGGCGAAGGTCCTCGCCCACATTTGGGAGTGGCGCGAGGAGATGAAGCGCCGGGGTGTAACTCCGCTGCCGCGAGAAATCACGGTACAGCGGACAGAGCTCCGGCGGGATCTCATGGCGGCTTGGAGTGTGCGATTGTCGCAACCCAGATTTGGGCACGCCACAATTACGGCGATAAGTCCCCTCTTTGAGGAGTGGCTTGAGAGGCGCCACGGCGTCCTCACCTTCCGCCTGACGCAGGTCCTCACCGGACACGGTTGTTTCGGGAGGTACCTGTTTCGCATAAGGCGGGAGGAAACGCCCGGGTGTCACCATTGTGTGGATCGTCCGGAGGACACGGTGGAGCATACGGTGGAGGTTTGCCCGGCTTGGGTGGACCACCGCCGTGTCCTCGTGGAGGCGATCGGCGGCAGTGACCTCTCGCGTCCGGCCCTGGTCCAGGCCATGGTGCGGAGCGAGAGGGCATGGCAAGCCGTCACCTCCTTCTGCGAAGCAGTAATGCTCGCGAAGGAGGAGGCGGAGCGCGCGAGGGAGTGGCAGAGGCCGCGCCCTACCAGCCCTAGCCGCCGCCGCCGTAGGAGACTTCCCGGGCGTCGGGAATTGATAGCCGATTTCCGGCCACCGTAGGCGCGGGCCTGCGGACGGAGAGCAGAGGGCAGCTCGCCGTCCGATAAGGACCAGGCCCGGGTCGACGGCGCGTCGTGTTCCACGCGCGCCTCAAAGAGATGTCAGCAAAACTGACGGGGTCCGTTAGGGCCGATGCCTGCCGGGGTTGCGGGTAGTCCCAAGGGGAAACCGTGGCCCCTGGCATGGCAAGGGAAGGAACACGGGTGGGTTTTAGTCAGTAAAAGTCTGACACGCCCTTCCGCTCCGCCCAGAGCGGGAGAAGTCATTGGATGATTTCCCACCCAAAAAAAAAAAAAAAAAAAAGGAGCTGTTTTAGTACTTCGTAACTTATTATTACATAATTATACAGTATGTTAACTAACAGAGGGCGTTCCCGTTAACCCGCAATAGTATAGCGTCCATACATGCCAGAAAAAATATTAAAATTGAAAAAAAAAAATGTTTTTTTTAATTTTTTTAAATAAAAATTTCTCATTTTTTTTTAAATTGATGCTTAATTGTAACACTCTGTACACGCGCACTTGTCTTTCAACGTGGAAAGACAAGTGCGACAAGTGCTTGTACAGAGTGTTTGTTTTACGTATGAAATTAATATTTTTTGTGAATATTTTATGATAAAAAAATAAAAAAAGTTTATTTTTTTTCGATTTTAATATTTTTTCTAGCATGTATGGACGTTATACTATTGCGGGTTAACGGGAACGCCCTCTGTTAGTTAACATACTGTATATTTTGCTTAATCAAGATGGGATTCCGTATGAATACATTTAACTTTCTTTCTTAAATCATGAAATATATACTAGCTGACCCGACTGACTTTGCCCTGTCAACGTGTTTCAATAATTCATACAAAAAAGGCCGTCCAGTTTTTCCCCAATTTGATTTTCCGAGAAACTTTTCCAATTTTTCTTTCCGTAAGAACCTGATTCGGCCTATTACGAACATTTAAAAACAAAACAATGCCAAATTGGTCCAGACGTTCTGGAGTTTTGCGCTTACCAACCATTTTATTTTTATTATATAGAAGATTACGTTTTATAGAAGTAAGACGTAATCTACATTATAAAACTCTCTAATTTGGACGGAGCTTTTAGAAGCCTTATAAAATATTTGTATTCATTCTCTCACAGGGTGGGTGGACACCATTGCTATGGGCGTCTTACAAAGGCCATGAAGAGATTGTGGCGTTACTGCTGGAGAAAGGAGCCGACGTTCATGCACATGGCAATTATAATATCAAGTATGTTGTATTCATTCTTATTTTTGTCGACAAATAAAGGATTCAGCATCATTCTAGAAAATGATGCTCAGTTCTGAAAATAAGGGCCTGTTTATTTATTTATTTCATACAGTAAAATATATATACAAGGTCACATTAAAATAGATGCGAACGTTGTGGACACAGCGTTCACAACGTCTAACCAAAGATATACAAGCAAAAAAAAATTTATTATTAAAGTGATTTTATTGTGACTTAAAATAATAAACGAAGTGTATAGAGTGCCGCGAGTTTCTTGTGGCACTCTAGTGTCACTGCCTCGGCCCGGCTAGGGTGCCGTGAGCGTTGCATTGTCACTATCACTTGTTATTTAGGTTAGGTTAGGTTAGAACTGTGACCACACAACGCACGAACCGAGCGAGCGTAGCGAGCGGTGCCGCGGTAGCGGCCGGCGAAGTGCCAGGGTCAGTTTAGGCACAAGAGAATGTAATGTTTTGGGAATGTGGTGTTTTACAGCGATCTAACCTCGACAATCAAACAAAATACCAAGTGACGTGACTTAGTGACAGTGACAATGACAATCCAATGCTTGCGGCACTTTAGCCGGGCCGAGGCGGTGTTACTAGGGTGCCTGTAGTGGCACTTTATCCGATAGGGATAGAGTGCCAATGGTGGCACTCTATACACTGCCAATAATAAATGGCATTGGGTAACCAACATTTTTAGTGTATTTTCGTTAGCTGATTTATTTTTCTTGTATCTAATGCGTTTTCTTATTATTTTTGTACCATTGTGCATTGTCGTTATTTTGATGGTCTGAGTGATTACAAAAAGTTTGTACATCTATTTTAATGAGACCTTATAGATACAACATAGCCAACTTAGCATGCCTGTTTCAAAGTGTTCATATAGAAATTATGTACTAGATTAGTAAAAGTGGAAAAGAATTTCTATGCAATGATTATGCCGAATTTGTTGGAAATTCTGCTCGGGAGTGGAATCGGCCAGTAAAGAATTTAAGTTTGAGGATGATTTATTTTTGTTTAAGTACATTTATAACAAAGACTAATAACTTTTAGGATTGAACAGTCACGACAGATAGACAAGTTTGGTTCTCTCTTTTTTGGTTCGAAACACTATAAAAGATGAACGCATAAAGTTAACTTACGTAGATCTGCTGATACTAGTATATAATACAGAACAAGATCGTTATGTTTAACATAATAATCATACAAATATCTGTTTGCGGTTAGTTTCATGTCTAATTCTCACAAAGTTATTGCATAATTTTGTCTTACAATGAGAAGCACTGTGATTTATTATCATTTGAAATCTCATTCCAGTTAACTGGTTTCCAAAAACATGTTTGACTCAATGTTTCAAAGTATCTTCACTCTTAAATATTTGCCTACATATCGTATATATAATATTATCAGAATTGGTATCATGAGCGATAAACCTAGCTCGCTTGCTTTCAAAGTCACCAAAAATTTGCACTGTTCTTATTTGACCATAAACAAGCTTTTGTTTTTTTTTTCATCTGGCTATGTTCCATACTCATTCCAACCTTTTTTGAAATCTATAAAACCCCATACAATAAATTTTCTCCAGCTCGTTAGTATGGGCGGCAGGGCGCAAGCACAGTGCCGTAGTCCAAAGACTGTTAGCCGCAGGCGCGCGACCTAACTCCTGCGACAAGTACGCAACATCAGCCTTAACATGGGCAGCGCGCGCAGGCGACGTTGCTGCGTGCACTGCGTTGTTGCGAGCTGGTGCAGATGCTAATACTGCCGGCATGTATTGCTGGACGCCGCTGTTGCAGGCTACACATGGTAAGCTTTGCATTTGTTCGTTTATTTTTCCTAATCCGCTGCGGCTAAAATCGTGAAATTTTGCACAAGACTTCCGAAAAGGAAGAATAGAAGGTGAACACTTATGAAGGATTTGGAAAATTCTTCCCCTAAAGGTGTTAAATAGGGGATAAAAGTTGATGGGCTTACGGCTTGTAAATAGATGATATTATTATATAAAGAAAGAAAAATAAACAAACAAATACCCCATCTCTTCTTTAGTTAGAAGTGTATAAAGCACATTTGAAAAGTTTACACCAGCGATCTCAACAAACTGTTCGTCAGTCTTCTGAATTTTTTTATTGCTTCTACTTGCATTTAACAGGCTCTAAAATATCCGTTAATGACTGTAAATAGTTCAAACCGGCGGAAATTTTGTCCACAATATTTATATCCAAGCTTTGGCAACGGAATAAAACAGGTTGTTCATTTTAAAGTAGAGTTCTGCCTGTTGAATATGATATTTTGGCACTAGTACGACATTATGTCCATAATATTACTGGAAAACCTGGTGGGTGAAAATATGTAGTGGAAGAAAACATAGATGTTTTTGTAGTTTTCAATACCATACTATTGTCTATGGGATTTGTTTTGAAACAAAAACAAATAAACACATAATAGACATAATTAGTGCTACTTCATTAGCTGTTTATTTATTGTCATAGAAACTCAATCGATTATCCTAGACAATTTTGTGGAACTAATTACCTATATTCAATTGTTTAGTCTACTTCATTATAATTAATAAAATTCGATTCGTTATGATTTGTTCCAAATTACAAAGGCACGAAACTGGAATGACAAAATATAAAAATGTAAACAAACTATTAATTCGGTGTCAAAGCTATTAACAGTCATAAACATAATACATCGACATCAATAATTATTTTAATGCGGAAATAAGTCTACCGTCTGTCTGGTGTGTTGTCATTACGAACTGATTTTGGAACTCGTCACACACCTACATAACTTAGTATAATACCAGGATAGGCAGGATGTAGTACATTACTGTCGCGGCCTGCAACAGGGGCATTAATGGACGAAGGTAAGCACACATACGTGAGTCCGACACCTGGTTGCATCCAAAGCTTGCATAGCAATTTTCTCAAAAAACTAAGTAAATTGATCATAAATTCTGAGCTAACGTCGCATAAACCTGGTTGGATCAAAACTAACGCCGCCAAACCACGTCAGTGTTGCGTATACGCTCAACGACCTAAGCTAGATGTGAAGGGCGCCTGGATGACCGAAAGATGCTGCACAATTATTTATCAACGATGTTAATTCTCTTCACAAATATACAGTGATAGTGATTGAAACTTGCTAACTAGGGATAAGTATACATTTGTGAGAGACTGGTGCTTATAATATGCATTGCATGCAATGCCTGCAATGCCTGTGGTACTTACAAGTCACCAAGGCATTTGTACAAACTTTACACTGGGTGCTTTCATGAGACTGAACAGAATAACGATACCTTAAACTTATTCTCCCGTTCTCCATCGTTTTAACAGTCGTTTGAAGACGACCGAACTTATCTTTCGCTTTTTCATCTCCTTTAATCAATTATTTTCAGGTAACCACTTCGAGATCGTCCAAATGCTGCTGGAACACAAGCCCAACGTGAACGCGCTAGACAAGGACGGATACACCGCGCTAGCCATCGCATGTAAAGAGGGCTACTACGATATCGCTTTGGCTCTTATTAACTCCGGCGCTTATATTAACGTGCAGGTAATTTATACACTGGCTGGTTAATCATTTTATTAATAGTTCACTGAGTGCTATTTATTTGTTGTGTAATTGTTGTAATGATCCATTTATCTATTTATTCAACCGCATTGTTGTCTGTATCTTCTTCTTTGAATAGACTGTACCTTTAGCTAATGTTTCTAAGATGTTTTTCGACGATTGACTTCATGTCTTGTATCTTCGGGCTGAATTATAAACTCTTTTTTAAACCAACGCTATTAAAAACACCAGGATGCTTAAAGCTCTCTCTATAAATGTTAACACTGTATCTACAGATATAAAAAAAAACCTTTATACAAAAATATTGTTGTTCTTATTTTAGGATCAATCAAAAGACACGCCACTAATCCACGCAGTGAAAGGTGGTCACAAGAACGTAGTGGAAGCTCTTCTAAAGAAACATGTTGACGTTGATCTGCCCGGCAAGGAGAAGAAGACTCCAGTCTACACGGCCACTGAAAAAGGACATGTTTCAATACTCAAACTGCTGCTGGCATCCAATCCTGATCTCGAACATAGTACTGTTGTAAGTAGTTAAGTTGTAGTATAAGTTTAGTGTCTTCGCGCTAAGCGTATGTCGTTCGCCGAAGGCAAAAATGCGAAGCTAATTTCAATACAAATAAGTGTACGCCACTCTAGCGTAGCGTCTACGTAGCGTGAACGCGACATCGACCATCGTTAGATTCGGAGGCAACAAATGTCCTCTAAAATTTTAATCAACCAATAACCAGCTTTCTACAAGAAACCAGTATTTTTGCACATTGACTAATCTTCTTCTAAGCAAGTCTTCTACCGACTGGCGAAAAAGCCAGTTGTAATCAATACGTATGCGACATACGTCACAGTCTCGTCGCCGGGAAACACACCTAGAAAAAATCCCCTCGTAGTTAACATAACGTGATTTTTGCATACGTAATTATTATAACTATTATTCATAAGCACCTACCTTGTGATATATTGAGAAAAGGTTGCCAATATTAATTTATTCCTTATTTATTCCTTTCCTTTTTTTATTTGTTTATCTGCATACTGGCTCTGGCAAGGTTTTGAGATTACATAGTTCCTGATGTAATATTGCTTCAAATGTTCTTACTAGCTGTTGCCCGTGAATTCGATTCTCTCGGGAATGGTTTCAGTCCATGTTCTAAACGCGTTTCTATTCTCATTGGTTTATGATATTTGTCTGTTAAGCAGTTGCTGAACTGCCTTAAAGCCGGTTCAAGTTGAAGCCACGATAAAAGTTGCACTGTCTAACAATATCTAGATGGAGCAAGTCATTTGTGGGTTCAATTTTATTGCATGCCACAGGCAAGAAACTTGCATCGTTTAAAATGGGCTTTAAATTTAAGATATACTAGCTATGCCCCGCGGTTTCATCCGGATAAGTGTCGATTCTGTGGGAATATTGGGATAAAAACTAACTAAGTCCTATATCCTAATTTAGAGCATAGTCTACCCATGTGCCAAATTTCATCCAATTCTGTTCAGCCGTTTTAGCGTGTAAGCGTAACAAATAAACTCACTTTCGCATTTATAATATTAACTAGCTTTTACCCGCGGCTTCGCCCGCGTGGATGTCGCAAAATATCCCACGGGAACGTTCTACCGTGAATACATACCTAATAGCCAAGGAAAAGATCATTGACTAACTTTCAGAGGACGCAGTGGTAGGCTACAGCGCCCGCGTTGTCAACCATAATTATTTTGTTACGCGTAATTTTGAAACTGTGATATCTCTTAAACTATTCATTTAAATGATGTGATGTAAAGGCATATTTTAATCGAAATTGAATGCCCAATTTAAATAACCTATTTAATTGGATAAGGATTAATAAGATACCGGTCAAAATAGCTTCGGAAATAACAATGAAAATTTTATACAATTTTGAAAGATAAAAATGGTTATTGTGGGTCACCCTTAGAAGATAGACATATGCCATCGCGGACTTTTTTGTTGCAATGTTTAAGATATACAATACTCTAGAACATAAATTTGATTTATCTCTCACGGTTTACGCAGCGCACGCCAGTAAAGCTCCCAGTCGGCATGATTTTTTCCGACATCTTCAACAATAATCGTCATATTTCAGCCAATTTACACAAAACCTTAATGAATTATACACTAAAACCTTCCGCATGAATCACTCCGTCCAATGGTGAAAACCGTTTGAAAATCCGTTCGGCAGTTTTTGAGTTTATCGCGTTCAGACAGACAGACAGACAGACAGACAGACAGACGCGGCGGGCGACTTTGTTTTATAATATGTAAGGATATAATTAGGATTAGGATGTTAAATGTACGAAAAACAATACATAAATATGTTAAGTTAACTAATTACACAATTACCCGCAGTCTGGCGACACACCATTGATGCGTGCGGTGCGCTCTCGAAACGCGGAAATGGTACAATTACTGCTGGAGCGAAAGGCGCGAGTCAACGTCGCAGACATCAGAGGTGACACGGCCCTGCACATCGCTATGAGGGCCAGGTCTAAGGTAATACGAAGGTTTATTATTTATACTCTATGATTAAAAACAAAATATCGCAAAAAAAAAATTTATGACATGACTCTTAATAACTTCGTTAATAAGAGGCAAGGCATAGGTCTCATTGCGGGATGTCCTAAGGGGAGAGGGTCCCAGGGGCCACGGTCTCCAATCACTCACTAAAACCACCCGTGTTCCTTCACTTACCTGTGCAAGTGAAGGAACACGGTTGGGTTTTAGTCAGTAACAGTTTGACACGCCCTTCCGCTCCGCCCAGAGCGGGAGAAGTCACTTGATGATATCCCACCAAAAAAAAATATAGAAAAAAAGGCATAGGTCGCAAGGTTACTATTTTTTATGTGTAACATCTTTCTTCTCGCTTTTCTGCAATCTGTGTAGTGGGAAATCTTTAGCAGTGATTTCGTGAAAAGGGACGGAAGTGTATTACGGGAAGCCGGGGAAACGCGCGCTATTTGATTTGACCAATGAGCCCGCGCGGTGTTAGAGTTGACCGTCAGAAACGACCTTGATGAAGCCCCGCCCGTTTAATGTTGCTTATTACCAAGGTAAGATGTCAGATGTCACACATCTTTTGCGACTACTGTAAGGCTCGCTCCCGGGATCCCGACAGATTAGGTTAAATGAAAAATATTAAGTTTTTAAGTTGCACAAGAATACTAGTAAGTTGCTGCAGGGAAACACCTGACTAAAATAATTTTATTCTTATGCACAGACATAAAAAAAACAACTACACAACCACGTGTCTAACTGGTTCCAGCAAAATGCCAGAAGTCCCTCATTAATCATATTGCAATTAAAACTATATAATATAAAAGGATAATAGACCTTTATCTATGATCTCAATAAAAAGATGACTTGAAAACAGGAAAATAAACAACTATTAACAAGTAATGACTTATTAAATCATGTTTACGTCTTCAACGATAATCGTCATTATATCCTATTAATGCATCGATAGCATGCACAATGCATGCATGCACAGTTCAACATATTTTCCTCCTGTCATACCCAGGGTTCGGAAACGTTATTTAAAATAACGTTTTTAAAACTTTTCTAACAGTTCTAGTTTTTCTGTACAACATTTTGTTCGGAACGAAAATGAAGTGAGCACGTTTGGAAAAACCGGTTTATTCCGAGGGACGCAGACGCGAACTTGTTAAGTTAAATTGTACCTTATCTTCATTTCATTACATCATTGATTCCAATGCGCTTGCCACTTACGTATTGTTGTGTTGCGTGTTTCCTACCGATCAACCCAAAAATGATTAAAAACGTTTTATTAATCGAGAACGTTTTAATAACGTTCCGTTCGAACGTAACCGAAACATATCGTTCTTCAGGTTTTTAAGACGAAACCGTTTCGAAAAATATACCGTTATCCGAGCCTTGGTCATACCTACACTTAATTATACACAACAATCATCGGTTGATGATCTCAACACTTAACATTTCTTGCAGCAAATCGTGGAAATTCTACTCCGTAATCCGAAGCACAGCCAGTTACTATATAAACCGAACAAACTGAATGAAACACCATACAATATAGACATGAGTTACAACAAGACAATCCTTGGACAAATCTTCGGAGCCCGAAAACTGAATACAAATGAAGACAATGAGAACATGTTAGGATATGAATTGTATAGCGCTGCGTTGGCTGATATGCTGTCCGAACCTAGTCTTTCGGTCCCGATCACTGTTGGACTGTACGCGAGGTGGGGATCCGGGAAATCGTTTTTGCTCAATAAACTTAAAGGTGAGATAATTTTAAAGCATTTTTCCTTATTCTTTTCGTTAATAATAGTGATAATTATCATATTCTCGCGATAAACTTTGTTCTAATTGAGGATAGAAAAGACTTGGAATGTGGTACCTATACTCCATATTTTGTAGACAATAATGACCCGTATCTACGTCGTTCCGTAGAAATAAACTGTAAACAAACATTAACGTTAGAAAAACGTCGTGCGTCAATAAATCGAGACGTAATAACGATACGCACACGTTCTGTCAACAATATACGCATTACTTTTATAAGTCCAAGAGTCACTTAGACCTATGACGTCACATCCGTCGCAAATAAAATCAATAAGTGATGAAAAGTCCAAATGTTCCTAGATATTGTGAAATTGGCGCGTCATTAAAGTTGTTCGAGTTGGCACACCTACCTTCTTATGACCTGACATATCCGTCATGCCGTTTAATATAAATAATGATTCATGATGATGTACATTGTATAAGACCCTACAAATCAATCAGTACTTTGTCAAATCTTCCGCTGAAGAGAAAAATTTTGCACTGGTTGAGCAAGCCAAAATGGCACACCTATATCGTTATATTTGATTCATTTATTTATGTAAAGATTTATCATAAGGTACATCTGAAATAATAAATGAACTGTTAAACGGCTCATTGACTGTTTTGCCTGGCATTCTGACGGACAGGGATATTAATCACTAAATGACTGTTAATGTTGCTGCGAACAGGTGGTCATTGTTGGCGCCGCGCAGACTACTATATGTTTAACTGCATGCAATAGTCGGTGGACAGTTAATGGGCCGCTTCATACAATCTGCTTAATGTTTTGTACAGAAGAGATTTAAGATGTTTTCAAAATTATTCTAAGTTGCAGTATGCTTCTATGTTACAACAACTTCTGATTACTGAGTTACTGGTATGATGTGTATTCCTGGCTTTAAGAGATATCGGCAACTTCTTTTACGTATTTTATCGGTCGATTTTTGACCTAAATAGATGCTGTTGTCAATTTTTTTTAATATAAATTCAACGGAACATATGTGTTAGCACTATTCTTGATAAAACTTACAATTAGGCAGCACTGTCACAAAAAATAAAGGAAATTCAACTGAGAGCAGTGGTGGCCCAGTGGTAATTACTTTGTGTAAATAATTTCATCACCACTGCTCTCAAAACGGTGAAGGAAAACATCGTGAGGAAACCGGCATGTCTTAGAACCAAACAATTCGAAGACATGTGACATCTACCAACTCGCACTGGGCCCGCGTGGCAGATTATGGCCCACTCCCTCTCACAGAGAGGAGGCCTGTGTCCCAGCAGTGGGAACATTAATAGGCTGATTATGTTATGTATGTTATTCAACTGCAAGCGCTATATCAGGCCTTTACTAAACCAGCACCTATCACTCCATTCTACAGAGGAGATGAAGAACTTCGCCCGCCAGTGGAGCGAGTCGGGCTGGGCGTGGTCGTGGGCCGTGTCGTGGGGCGCGTGGCACGTGGCGCTGTCGGCGGCCGCCATCACGGCCGTGTCGGGCGCGCCGCCTTATGTTGCAGTGGGACTGTGCTTCGCTCTCTTCGCGCTTATATACATCGCCTTGTATATTCTGTGGTACACTGGGAATAAGTGAGTAATATATACTCTAAGATAGGCATAAGATATAAGGGTTGCTGTAATAAGAAAACTACCAAGAACGACTTCCCAGGTTGCGCCATACGTAGCATCTCTAGTGGAAGCATTTTTGGCAACCCTAACCGTCTCATTACAAACCGAATTCTTACTTTAGTCCAAGCCCTAACCTTCGAGCCAGTTATTGTAGTTTAAACTTTATTCCGACAAAAATAGAGTCCTAATACGAAACTCACAATTTGGTACCGGAGTAAGTTCACAGAATAGAACTGTATTTCGATCAATTTTAAATTTTTATTTCATAAACTGTTTCAATGTATAAAGAAAAACCTTGTTTTGTAATAAAACCGAAAAAAAATATTCCACTCTCGGATGTTCACATCCTATTCAAGAGATCTGATAGCGAAAACGTTCTGTAAACAACAAATTCAGTATCTATAAAATTATTATCTTACACACAGTTTCTAAACTATGACTGTTTTATAGCTCTTTTATAGTTGAATTGGTAATAAAATGTAAATGATTTACATTTTAACTACGTTATTACAACAATCGCCTTTATTCGATAAAAGTTGATGTTTATTTTGAAATATTTCTATCCTGACTAATATTATACATGCGAAAGTCAGTTTGTTTGTTACACTTTCACCTGAAATGGCTGAACGGATTTGGATGAAATTTGGCACACGGGTAGACCATCACCAGGAGAAGGATATAAGAGACCTTTTATCCCAATATTCCTACTGGATCGTGACTTATGCGGGTGAAACCGCGAGGCGCAGCTAGTTCTTTAATAAAATTCATAATCACAGATAATTTACATTCCATCGTCACTCCACTGTCTACTTTAGCTTTATGTCTTCTAAGTTGATTTTTGAAAAATCTATTTATAAAATAAGGAGGATCGAAAAATTCGGTTGCAATGGAATTTCAACTTTGTCGTGTATGACATTGAGTTTGTTGTTCCTTGTTAATCATCTCAGATTCTAAATTTAAATAGTCTAGAATTATTGTGGTTTCATTACAGATATGAGTGGTGGTGGGCCGGTGGCGTCCTGTCGGCGCTAGGTCGCAAGTTCAGCTCGCTGTTGTTGGCGCTGCAAGTCGTGTTCTGTCACCCGCCGGGGCCAAACGACCCGAGGGCTTTGCCGGCGACACCTATAAGGTATGTGCAATTCATCAAGTTTCTGATATCAGATACTAATAAACCCATAATTTAAAAACGAATTCGGTGTAAACCAAAGTTTGGGCCCTACACCTATGGGGTCAATCTGAACTAAACGTCGATGCAGCGTTAGTCGATCCACTTGCTGAGCCCACTAAGCCTTTATATCGCATACTTCGGCAATGACTCTTGCCCAATCTCTCCACTTCTATCGGTGCCATGCTTCTTTTCGACTTTTGAGGAAGACATCCAAGGCATTCACAAAAGATTTGCCAAGTGACAAGCTCTGAAGAGTGGCTGATAATTACCAGACGTACAACTGGGAGACACATAGGAATCTCCTAAATAATAATTCATCCATATTATCGTACCTTACAGATTCCACTTTACGGAGGGTATGAAAAGCGGCGGAGGCCAGGAAGGCGACGCGATGGTGGTGCAGATGATCGCCAGCCTGGGCGAGGCGCTCGAGTGTCAGTACGGCCGGGTGTGCACGCGGCTGGCGCGGGCCTTCAGGCCTAAGCCTGTGTCTTCTACTTCGGGATGGAAGTGAGTAACCGACATACTTGGAATGCCTATAATCCACGAAGTGTGGCACTTAGCCTTAGCCTCCTGAAGCCAGTTTTCGACGGAGCGCGATTGAGGAAAGCGCAAGCTTCATTTGAAAAACTAATTTATTTTGATGATTCAAATGCAGTATAGATCGAAATAGCGCACGGTCCTTTAATTTTGAGGGGGGGTCGTCTCTTGCACTTAAATTGTGTTGTTCAGTAAAGTTTAATGGCGCGACGACTTAGAGTATATAACACTGGAGAAGCCGTATGCGCAAAATTCCGAACAAAAAGTCACTTTTGGTGGGGGACGCGGTAGCTACTACAAAAAAACAATAGCTGCCCGTAAAGAGAATTCCGTACCATCATTTTTTTTTTTATTGATTTCGATATTCATTCGGAATTTTGCTTGAACCCAGAAATAAAACAGTTTATGCATAGAAAAGTTAAATTTTAAAATTAATAATAACAACTTACAAAAAGATTTTTTTTTTAATAATCGTTGCGCCATCTTGGATTTACATTTTAACCTCACTATCGGCTTTAGCACCCTTGAAAACTATGAAAACGACACCCTTGACGAAAAATTAAAAAAAAATCGAAGACTTTCTCTCTCTCTATCGAATTAGAAGAAGACAGTAGCAAGTTAAGAAATTATCGACATGTCAATTATGGTTTCATACATGACCCCAACCCTACGGTAGTCTCGCATCATTTTTGCTAGAAGACATAATCGTTTGTCGTCGTGAAAGTGGTTTTTGAGTAAGGGTTCGACTAAAAACCGCTATGAACCTTTTCAGATGGCGACGAGTCTGCTGCATTCCTCACATCGTCACGTTCGAGCTGTGCTTCACTTGCATACTAGTTGGACTATGTGTGCTCATCATGTACTTAACCGACCGCGAAACGGAGCCGCAGTGAGTTTTAGTTGTAATCAGTTCATTGTCACCGTATGTTCCTTAAAAGAAGCATTGTTGATTAGAAAAAAGACTGGTATCTTTACCAATAATGACCCTTAGACATTTTAAGCTTTAGTGGCTCACGTTACACAACAAATTCAGTTCAACGCCTACGGCAATAAAAACCCCGAAAATCATCAATCGACACTTGGAATTTGAAAACAAAGTCGTAAAAGCCAACTTGGCAAAAGAGACCGTCACAAAAATACGCTAGCCAAAACGTAAATAAAATGGAATAATTTGAAATTACGGGCAGCATAAAACTTTATAAATTATGAGATAATCGCTAGACATAAGACACCAAACAAATACCGAACGACGGCTCAATGAGTGAGGGTCGTCGTCGATCAGGCGGCGTGAAATTCAGCAGGGACTGATGATCGGCGCCTGCGCAGTCAGCGGCGCCGCGCTGCTCGCCAACCTGTACACGTGCGGCCGCGTGCTGGCCGCGCTCGTCATGTCGCCGCGCGCGCGCCTATCCAGAGCCACGAAGAAACCGGCGCACGCGCATGCTCCTACACTCGCGCTGAGGCCTGAAGTGCAAGCTTTGACGCATGTGGTATGTACTATGTTGCATCTTGTTTTTTTGCTGGGTATAAAGTCCTGACTATCTTGTTTTCTCTAAGTTAATTTGTGACATCAGTCTTATATTTCCTTCTTTCTGTATGTATAATTTTTTAAACATGAAATATGTAACCACTATTTTGTAACAATTATTTCTTTAAAAGAGTGTCCGTGGAGTTTCTTGCCCGTTCTTCTCCATAGGTACCTACTACGCTTTGGAATGGGCAACTAGCTTCATATTTCTGACTGACTGACTCCTTGACAATTCAAAAGTGCCTGTATATGGTTTAATTGAAATAAATGATTTGAGTTTGAGTTTGAGTTTCGGCTTCTGAGAGCCTGGAAATGTCTTTGATCAGTTAAATCTGTTGCATGTAAATCGCACGTTACCTATTTGTGATTGATTGCCAATAATGTGACGTGAGTCAATAATGTGACTAAATGACAAAAGCAAATCATGGTATTTGCGACCAAACTGCGAAACGGGCACTCAGAGCAAACAAAAATCTGCATTAACGATATTGAACTCTTTCTCGTTTTAAAAGGCTGTAAAAATCCTACACAAAGCCCTGAAACTATAAAAAAACTCATGTTCTTCAATCCAGGTATCATGCCTAGACGCATTCACCGGCCAACAGACCCGTCTAGTAGTTGTAGTTGACGCTTTGGATAGCTGTGAACAAGAGAAGGTCCTCGCCTTATTGAACGCGGTACACGCACTTTGTTCAGACCCCAAGAGTCCCTTCATACTACTGCTGGCCATAGACCCACATATCATCAGCAAGGTAAATATTATTCACGTACTTTAACGCTACAAGGAAATTGTATAATTTAATCTGTGACGTCCTTTTGTTATTCTGAATATTTCACCTTTCATTTTGTCTTGAACCTGTATAGATAAATCACTCGTTCAACTTTTGACATAAAACGGTTCATTAACTAAAACGATTGAATTTACGTCCACGGCTGACATCTCATAGTCTTTAAACATTTCTGTGTGACAAACATGTCATAGACTGTAGTCAATTAAGATGATCGACACTTCCCGTGACCCAAGGGCTGGCTTTTACCTTGGCCAGAGGCTAAGCGTTGCCATACAACGTGGCAATGCCGCCAGTCTCTTGGGTACATTACCAGTCAACAGCCATGCGGAGGAGTTATTCGTCGCCATATTTTAGTTTGTTAATAGTTTTAGTTGACGTTGGTCCCGGCATTCATTCTGGGATAGTCGTTACGGGTCGTCACAAGCCCGAAAGTCTGACAACCAATTTAATCTTACCAAGGGGTATCGTGTTACCCAGTAACTGGGTTGTGGAAGTCGGATAGGCAGTCGCTCCTTGTAAAATATTTATATTCAGCTGCATCCGGTTAGACTGGAAGCAGACCCCAACATAGTTGGGAAAAGGCTAGGCGGACTGATTGAATAGTTTTAGTTAGGTTAGGTTATTTTATTTAAATTTTATTAGTTAGAAGTTTAGTCAATATCTAATCCTAAACCTTATAATTATTTATTAATACAGCCTAATCTCTAGCTACTATCTCTGTTACCATCATTCTCAATCATTATAACTATCACAACAGTAATTTAAATTCTGGGGGAAGTCATACCTAAATAAAAGCTCACATGTCGACAGCCTTTAGAAGTCGATAACAATAAAAAATCTAGTGTGTCTCGTTAGTGACAGTTAACCCTTCCGCTCCCGACGCAAATATACCTTGAGTACCGGCACGTACCGGAGACCGCCGGCGGCGCGTCGGAGATAAGAGCGCGCTAACATAAACAAAAACTGAGAGCTTCTTGTTACGTAAATAGTCTTATCATTAATGGTTTTGGGTTCCTGATTAGACAAAGGATTTTTTATAATACTTAGAATCTTTGTAAGCGAACGCTAGTATTGATAAATAAACATTCTTATCAGATTCTTATAAGAAATTCCTTTGTGCATTGTTTTGATGATTTATAATAAAACTACTGGTTCGATTCACATGAAATTTCGCAGGATACATTATGAATACATATACTATCGGTCAAAACCATTATTTACGAACAAACACAATAAATAAAAACACCAATAATTCAAAAAGTTCAATAATAGGTATCCGTATCATTACGTAACATTACTTAGTTGATAAATAGTAGATTGTTTACTAAGGGAGCAAACAACTATTTTTAAGGCGAGAGTGTTTCTTTGAATCCAAAGCGGAGCGAAGGATTCTAGAGTAGAATCCTGAGCGCAGCGAGGGATTCAAAGTACATCACTCGAGCTTAAAATAGTGTTGCTCCCGAGGTGAACACTCTACTTTTTATCACCCTCTATGAGAAAACAAACGTGTGCGGTCCGACCCCCATCAGGAACGAATTTCCTACTCACTGATTTACACAAAATAAAAAAATTATGAAAATAAAAAACCATCGCAGTCGCCATGTTGGATTCACATTTTGACCTCACTATCGGGTTTACCACCCTCAAAAACTATGAAAACGATACCCATGACGATGTTTTTTTAAATTTTCGCATCCACCATCTTGGATTTAAATTTTGACCTCACTATCGGCTTTACCACCGTCAAAAACTACGAAAACGATACCCATGTCGAAAAATTTGAAAATTTTCGCATCCGCCATCTTGGATTTAAATTTTGACCTCACTAGCGGCTTTATCACCCTCGAAAACTATGAAAACGATACCCATGACGAAAAATTTGAAAACTTTCGCGTCCGCCATCTTGGATTTACATATTGACCTCACTATCGGCTTTACCACCGTCAAAAACTACGAAAACGATACCCATGACGAAAAATTTGAAAATTTTCGCATCCGCCATCTTGGATTTAAATTTTGACCTCACTATCGGCTTTACCTCAGTCACAAACGATGAAAAAAAAAATTTAAAAAATCCGCCATCTTGATTTTAATTTTGATCAAATTCACAATTTCTCTCTTGCCAGCCTGTTACTTATTCATACAATGTTCGTGATCGATCTCTTTGGTGAATAGAACTTTTACTAACAATTTCCACATTCCAAATTCAAATCACTTTTAGTCCCTAGGGATTAAAACGCTATTTTGGTCCCTGTTTACGAGGATTAAACTACGTCTTTTTGAATAGATGTGATAAAAAAATATTGAACTCTTATTTTTTTCTGAAAAATGGCATTTTTATTATGCATTATCTAATAAAGAATATAAAATAAATGACTTACCAGCGATTACATACACAAAACACACACAAAACTCAAAATTTCACAACAATACGTTTTTTCATTACCGAGTTTGTTTACATTTTTTGATGGGTCCGTAATAGGTAATTACGATGTTATTTAGTGCAAATATTAACTAAATACGATGACGACACTACTTAATTATTTAAAAAACAACATTTCCCGTCGATTTACACTTAAAAAACAATAGAAAACAAATAAATAGAACGCGGAGTGCAGCGCGCTGAACGCATGCGCGGACGCCATTTTGCCGTGCCAAAATGTTCAATTTTTACTTTTTTCTAGAATTGTTTCTGCATATTTTGACGTTTTAGTCGATTTATTTGACAAGTATATTACCAAATCCATAGAATAAAATTAAGCTCAACGCATACTTCTTGCTTCAATAATTCTTATTATATGATTTGCGTCTTCTTTCACTCCGCCCTTGTTGTGTTTGTCTTCTTTATATATAAACCTATGATTAACATAGTGTAAGCATAGAATAGAAGTAATTTATAGCAACAGTTTCTTACTAGTATTATACATTTCATACAGGTTGCTTGGATGGAGGTCAGTTAAGCCCGTCATGTGTTTGGTGTTAATCTTATACCCGTTAGCTTTGAACTCGATGTTGTGTCGAACCCCTATATCATGTACAGTGTATTTTTCTTACTTGTGTTATTTGGTAAACAAAATAGGAACGAAAGACGAGGTATCTCATCAATCACAGACTTTAAGGCTGATTTTACGGTAAAAAGTTGGGATCACAAGTCAATATCCCACTGTTCATACTGTTAAAAACATAATATGCAATATGAAACTGCCATGTTATCCCAAAATTATACAGTAAAATACATATTGTACTGATCACAGCGGGGCCTAAGTCAGGTAGGTATAAATATCTTGATCTTTGTAAAAACACAAACGGTATGAATTACATGCAAAACTGCTTCAAATTAATAATACATTCTCTGAAAATCTAAATATTTGCTTACCAAATGAAACAGGACAAGAAAATTACAATTTACTTGCATGATTTCATCAGAATATTCGTTATAATTTTCAGATGTATATTTTAGCCATAATATATGTTGCATGTCATTCCGTTAGGGTTCATGTTATTGTTTTTTTTATTTCATGTGCGACCCGCGCGTAATCTTTTCGTTTAGGATTTTGCAAATTTTATGAATGGCCAAATTAAATTAGATCCGGGTCAGGACTTCCGGGTTCCAGGCGTCCTGGTCAGTTTTATTTATAAATCAGAGCTTGCTCTGGAAAATTACCCATCATCATCAGCCTACAGCAGTCAATCCACTGCTGGAAATAGACCTCTCCAATTGCACGCCATTCAGCTCGGTTCTCAGCAACTCTCGTCCAGCTGCTACCAGCCACCCTGCGAAGATCGTTGCTCCACCGAGCCTAAAAGCGTCCTACCTTACGTTTGCCGATTCACGGTCTCCACTCAAGAACGCGTCTATCCCATCGGTCATCGGTTCTACGAATAATTTGGCCGGCCCATTGTCACTTCAGCTTGTTTATTCTGTGAGCTATGTCGATAACTTTAGTACTCTGTCGGATCACCTCGTTCCGCATTCTTTCACTAAGAGAGACTCCAAAGATAGCTCGTTCCATAGCTCGCTGAGAGACCTTGAATTTATGGACCAGCCGTACCGTGACTGTCCAGTTTTCGACTCCGTAAGTCATAACAGGCAGAACGCAGTCCGCAAAGCCTGAAGACTTTAGTCTTTAGGCTCTGCGGAACACGCGACGAGAAGACTTGACGAAGGTTCCCGAACGCTGCCCCGCTCGGATGAATTCTTCTGTTAGCCTCCCTCTCAAAGCTGTCCTTAGCAAGTGCAAAGTTTGGCCGAGGAAAACGTATTCCCGTACAACCTCCATTGACAGCAATCGGTCCCGTAGTGACGTGCTCGTTGACCTTAACCTGGGTTTAGTCCAATTTCATCCGGAGACCCAATACGTACAGAAGAATCAACTGGGCCATCCAGCATCTGCTGCAAGTAATGCAGCGATTCCGCTAGCATGACGATGTCATCTGCAAATCTCAAATATGAGATGTAATCGCCGTTGATGTTAATGCCCCGTCAGTTCAGCGTCTTAAACACATCCTCCAATGCGATACAGTACGTCTCCTTGCCTCACCCCTCGACGCAGAGGGATATGTTCAGTTCGCTGGTCCTGAGCTGGTCATTGTCGCGTTTTTATAAAAACTTCTCAGCACTTGGATGTATCGCCAGTCCCAGTCTGCAAAGACTCCAAAACAGACCAGGTCTCCATAGTGTCAAAAGCCTTCTCATAATTCACAAACGCAAGACATAGGGGCCGATTATACTCTTTGGACTTCTGTATAATTTGCCGCACTGTGTGGATGTGGTCTATGGTGCTGTATCCTCCTGGAAACCCGGCCTGCTCCGGTGGCTGAAACTCTTTGAGTCTTTGCGCTAGATGCTTGCGTCGAGATGACTCTTGAAAACAACTTATATAAAATTACCCGATTCTCCGGAATTTGGACAGCCCTGACCCTAATAAGTAAGGTTTAAAACAATCTAATGTCAAGTTTATTTTTTATTTTTTTATTATAGTATTAATCCTTCGTAATTCTGTATCTGGTCTTACTAGCAATCCTGGCTACCCCTTACTATTTTTGTCACCAGTGTAATGTTCTAGTTTCTATTTTTAAAGTAAACTGAGGTACTCTTCACAGATAATATATTCAGATTATTTAACACCTGGGTAACGGTTGCGCGCGGATATTATAAATATACATGTTTGATGGAGTACGGTGTTAGTTTTCGAGTGTTGTTTGTGTGTATCCAGGCAAAAAGATACCTTATTGCCAATTGTACAAAAATGTTATAACACCCCTACATTGATCTCACTTTCTCCTTTTTGTCGAACAAAATGATTGAAATAAAAACTTTTGAATTAGCTGGATCTCCGTGAAGGAAACCTTAAAAAGGACTTTAACTTGTACTAAATAAACATTCTTCAAGGTCCAAAACTGTGGTCGGACATACACAAACTAAATATCGTAAAATGAATACCACAAATAATTTATAGAAAACTAATATGTTTAATTTTACAAACTATACGCAAACACAGCACACACTACATTTTTTCCCAATATTTCGAGTAGGCAGTGGAAATAAACAGTCGTCGAGCCTTCTGCGAGAGCAACATCGGCGGATGGGACTACCTTCGGAACATGGTGCAGCTTCCGTTCTACCTGCAGAACTCTGCTCTGCGCAGGGTCAAGGCTGCTCAGCAAACCGCTTCGAGGAGGATGCAGGTCATCACCGCTGATGACTTCTCTACGTCACTGCAGAGATCCGTGAGTGTTTATTATTGTTTAACATGTTATAAAAGTGCTTTGGTATGCTTGTATGTTGTCTGCGTTGGATATAATGGATAGCAAGTGTATTTTAGTTTATTAAAGACAAAATTATGCAGAAAACCCACAGCCACAGAGTGTCTCAGAATTTCAATAATTTATTGCACCTCCTATTTATTATTTTTAATAGCATTGTAGGGTAACTCGTAAACAATTTGTTTGTCATTTAGAGAAAGAAAAAAAATCCCAGTAGAACTCTTCATATACCAATAAAACTAAAACTAAAACTAAAAACTAAACTCTCCTAGCAAAAAATGCAGGGCTGCTGTAAGTTTCACCTCTCAAAGGCAAGGAGAAATATTCGGGGTTGATGGCCAACCTTCAGTCCTTGGAGAGACACTAGAATAAGAAGTAAATAAAGAACTAAATTAAATTAATTTACATTCAGGTTTCAGCCCGCCGCCTATCCTCAACATCAGAACTGATGTCAAGTCAGGAACGCATCAAAGGCCAAGCGGCCCGCGAGCGTCGCCTCCGCCCGTCGGAATCTGTCGCGTCATCTGTCGCGTCCAACCTTCACCGCGGGGCGGGCGGGGCGGGCGGGGCCGGGGCCGCGGATCTCAATAGAGTGCTGTTGACTGATGACTACTTCAGTGATGTCAATCCTAGGAGCATGAGGAGGCTCATGAATGTGCTTTATGTTACTGGTGAGTTTTGTTTTTTAATGGTTTTTTTCCCGTTTAAATTATGATAACTCCAGCCCTGTTAAAAAATACTAGAAAAGTCAGTGCAGTGGACTACTCGAATACCACCAGTATTCGCAATTCGGATTTCTCACTACTAACAGTGCTGGACGCATCACATGCGGCACACGCCATTTTTTGTTTTGTGATCTGATGTTAAAAAACCAGGCTGTATAATTTTTAACAGCCATAAATTAATAAAAGACAGTTTTATGACGTTTTTTGACTCGATTATTAATTAAACACCCTTAGAAAGCATGATTGAGGAGGAGAGAAGATACCCCAAAATTCGTAAAAATATACAATATCTTCTCTGGAAGCATAGCTGAAGGAATAAAAAAAAATCATCCTTGACCATTGCTAAACGTAAACCATACACTTCCACCCAGGGCGTCTTCTAAAGGCATTCCAAATCGAGTTCAACTGGTACCAGCTGGCTTCGTGGGTGAACTTGACGGAACAGTGGCCGTTCCGCACCTCCTGGATCATCTACCACCACGAGACCTATGAGGAGCACATCGATGACTGCACTTCGCTCAAGCATATCTATGACAAGTGAGACTCTTTTATTGTTTCGTGATAAATTACTGTGTGAAATATGTTTTTAGGGTCTTTATTTACTTGAAAATCAATAGGGGTGGGGTACGGTATACCTATAACTTCCATGGACATTTGCGGTTGACCACCTTTCACCCTTATGTTCTTAGTAATAAGGTTGAAAGGTGGTTCACCCTCGCGGACACTGGGTCCGCGATAGTACGTATAGCTGAATGTAAAAGAAAAGCTTTCAACACTTTATCACTGCGGTCGCTTCTAAATACCGATTTCGCAATTCAGATTTCAAAGTAAATACGGAAACAAACAGCTGACTAAAACCGTAACCATAACGCCTGACATAAACAAGACTGTGTCTTGTAAACTTTTTATTTTGCCTTTGTTTTACTTCACTCAACAGTCAACTACATGAATATTGCACTCATTTTGTAGTTTATTCATTCAATGTTCTTTTAATCAGAGTAAAACCTCTAATGAGCGGTCTTCGCGAGGCGAGCACGCTGATGGAGCTGGACCGAGATGAGCGCAAGCTGGAAGTGTTCCTGAGTTTCCACCGCGCCACGCTCACGGCCGCAGATCTCAAGATATTCCTGCCTTTCACAATCAACCTTGACCCTTACATCAAGAAGCTCATTAAAGGTGAGTTGTTCTATTGATATCCTAATCCCCAAACTTATGAGCACCATCTACAATTGGAATGTACCATAGCGGACACAGGCGGAAAACCACTTTTCAACCTCATTACTAAGGGCATAAGGGTGAAAAACGATTCACCCTAAATGTCCACGGTTGTACATCACACCTGTTTATGGCGACGAAGGCCCATACGGAAGCGCATATTACACCCACATTGCGCCAGTGAGTGTTATTGGGGTTTTCCATCAGGGATTTCTAAGTGGCAGCCCGGAGTCTGAACTCGTCGATTGATGGCAATAGGCTCGCCCCCCTGTTACATGGGACTTAAACATAACTGGCGAAATGTGCTATAGCTCCACCTCTGCTTTGCCCTACCAGGATTACAGGCGTGAACTTATGTTATTACGCCAATTATGTTATAATTCCCATTCCATGTTTGACCCTTTTGCCCTTGACAGGGCAGAAATCCATACTCCACTTCTACTGAGAATCTCCTTATAGTAAAAACAAACAAAATTTGCCAACCAGGGCTTGCCAAAAAAGGCTTCACGCTGAGCTTGCGTGATTGCGTCCACTAGACCAACAAAGAAGCCTAATAAAGCTAAGCGTCCACCGCGTCGGAATCGGTGCGTACGGAGCGGACGGATTTGTTGCTTTGTATTGATTCTTATGGTACAGCGTTCAGTGGATCGGCATAACTGCGCCAGAGATCCACGCCGCGTCCACTGCGTACGCTCCGATTCCGACGCGGTGGACGCTTAGCTTAAAACGAATAATCTTATCTTCTACAGCTAAGGGAGTGACCCTTAGCTGTAGGTACTACAGCCAAAATATGTTCATCCTAAGCTCTTTTATTTCTGCTCATAGCAGGATATAATGTGATTTAACGACTCTGTGTTATAAGTTGCGCTGAAATGTCAATACCGCAGATAGAAATTTAGCCATCTTCTTTACAGTGCGTTCGTTATAACTTGTCCCGTGACGCGATTGGTAGCACAAAATTTTGCAGTCTTAGTTTCAATACTAAGGCTGCCTGTCCACTGGAGCAGAGAGGAGAGGAGCGGAGCGGAGATGTGCCAATATTAACCAATAGAATCTAAACTCCGCACCAGAGGTGCGATTCTATTGGTTAATATTGGCACATCTCCGCTCCGCTCCTCCCCTCTCAGCTTCAATGGACAGGCAGCCTAATAGTGTTCAAAATGGCGACTGACAGAACGGTACTACCAATCACATGAGTGCAAAATTCAGTGCTACCTATCGCGTCACGGCAAGTTGTAATGAACGCACTGTACTATCAAAGAACTTAATATCTAAGCAGTTGGAAAACAAAATCCCGTGAACACGATGACCACATTATGTTACCGCCCCGGCAAGCAGAAATAGTCCTTACGGTGTATAGATATGAATTTATTTATTTATTTCACAACACTTCTATCATTACAGGATATCCCAAGGCGATAGGGTGGTACTAAGCTTATACTTAATTTTACAAATTGTAACACAAATGGTATGCTGTTATTCTTGCGAATTCATTCAATGAACAGGAAAAAATGTCAATCCTTTCGGCAACTTCATTGAGTGTACGTAGGGCGCGAGTAACTGGCGCTTTTAGAAGCAAGTTAGTCCTGCCGCGCGGCACCGCCAGCAGCTGCGGCCGTCTCCGCCTCAACACGTAGTTGTCTGGCACGCACAAATTCACCTCCTTTAATACCCCCTGACTTCATCGATGGTACATGTCAGACCGAATTAAAAATGTCATTCCAACGGACTGGCAATTAAATTGTAGGTTTTAATTTGATGTCAGATCACGTGTCTGCTATTATGATCTTCGTCACTAAATATATTTTTCTACGTAATAGTCTGTTCATGTTCAGTGCCGTAGCTTCAAATGGTATTATGTGTCCTGGTAAAGGAAAGAATTTTAAAACTGAGAAAGGTACAAAATACTTGACTGTACATTTACCAATGTTTGAGAGAACAATTTTCTTTGACCACAGAGGAACAACTGCAAAGTGGCGTCGACGAAGACACGGGGGCGGGCGGGGCCGCCGGTATGATGTGGGGACAGCCGCATTCAAGACAACCGCACTCCAAACTGTTCCCCAGGAAAAACGTAAGAATCTCATTTACTCATCATCATCGGCACCACCAACTGCTTAATTAGGCCATTTACTTCAGTTAGGTACTAGAATATTTTTCAGCTTGAATGGTGTGAAACAGAATTTAAATCTTATGATTTAAATGCTCTACTTACTGATTTGTAGTTTCCTTCGTCTTCGATTATAGATAGTAGGTACATACTTACCATCGTCAGTCGGTAAGATTTCTGAGAAAAGCAATAAATTCTTGGTAAAGATGTAAAAATAATCTACTTAATTTTATTATATTTTCAGTGGTAACTTAACTTCAGCAAAATTAAAATTACTATAGAAAGTGATTCGACTGATAATAATAATTTCAGCTCATCATAATGCATGCTGTTCATTATTTTAGGGTTCTATTTGTGTACCACAAATAAAAAATCTCCTACTGCGTGCTTTTTTAGTCTACGTATCATTAAAGCGAGGCCGATATCGGCTATATTTAAATATCACGTATTTATTTATTTTACCACGTGTTGAAGTGATTTGTTGAAAATGTTTGTAGATCTTGTAATCAAACTACCTTGCAGTAAAACAAATGGTATTTTTTTTGGAAATGGAAAATCTGTTAATGTTTGGTGATTAACCTTGGAGAACTATTGCTTACCTTTCGATAAAAACAAATGGTATTTTTTTAGGAAATGGCTATTTTTATAGTATAAACATTCGTCATTATTCCTGAAAACATTTAATTTGTGTTAAAATAACTCAGTTTCAGTAAACGTTCACTATCTTACGTTTAGATTGAAAGCAAATTTAAACACATTTAAATTCACGCAATTCCGAAAAGTGCACATGCCTTCTGGTGTTTGTGCTCTAACCAGAATCACTGATTCCCTTAAAAAAATGATCACAATTTCAGGCTCCAGACTGCTTTGGACAGCTAGAAATAATAAAGCCATTAAAACAATATAATTAAGCCATTTTTTTTACCTTTTTTTACCATCACCCCAGCGATCATCTCCGCCAACGCAGCCAACAGCAGCCGGCCCCGCCCCCCCGCAACAGATGTGGGTGGGCTGGGCCAACACCGGCAGCGGGTTCGTACCGCAAGCCATCAACCCGCAACACTTCCCGCAACCGCAGTTCCAGCCGCAACAACAACAGCAGCAGCCGACGTTGAACCCCTTCCACATGATTAGGACTGCCTTCCCTGCTATGGTATGTTATTTGTTTTTTTTTATAAGTCACATTTTTCAATCGGTACAAAGAAACGCATTACGTTTAATAATGTACGCTCGTGGAACAAAAGATTGCGCAACTTTTCATAAATTCGTTTCCTGTGACTAATTGGACTATAATTTTTATTCTAATGTTGGAAAAATAATGTTCTTGTACAGAGCAAGTAGAAATTGAGCTGAACCAGAGCGGGATTCTTCAAACTTGCGTGTGGCGTCACATCGCATCTCGGTCTGCAAAGCAGTATTGAGCATGAAATTCAAAATTCAAAATTCAAAAGTCATTTATTCAAATTAGGCTGAGAATCAGCACTTTTCGAACGTCAAAATTACATAAGACAGTCCCCCAAAAACGCCCGCCCTTCACCACTTCCTAGTGCTTTTTCTGGAGAGAAGAAGTGGCGCAACAAACTCGCCAGCAGCGCAGCTGTCTGTTCAGTTAGAAAAAAAACTTGATTCTATACAAAACATTCAATAAAATATATGCCATAATGACAGCTAGCACGCGCCAATGTACCAACAAAAAAAATATCGAAATCTAAACTCAAGCAAAACTAAAAACGTAAACAGAACTTAATACCCGAATTATAAAGCCTCCAGGCATAAAGGGCGTGCCCGCTTACATATAGCTAATAAAGCTGTAACTCGAAGTCACATAATTAGATAATGATAAACTAGGACCATTGAAGTAAAAATAAATCAAAAATAGATCAACAGTTAGGCAAGAATAATTATAATCTACTGTCGAGGTCGCTAGCTAATCACATATTGCAATACAACTCATACGAAAACATTGTAATGAGTAGATCATGTCAACCATAAATAAAAATAAAATAAATTGTATAATAAAGTCAAATAAATTAAACATTCTATAAACTCATATAACCTGTCAGTAGGTAAGCTAATTCTGGAGAAAGAACATAAACATTGTCTTGAGTTAATCACAGCGACCAACTATTTTTATCGCTTAAGTAGTCATTGATAGAATAGTATGCCTTTGAACAAAGGTTGGATTTTACTTTAGCTTTAAACGCATTAAAAGGCAAATCTAGCAGAGAAGTGGGTAGCTTGTTATAAAAGGTTATACCAAGCCCAACAAATGAGTTATGAACCTTATGAAGCCGGTGAAAAGGAGCTCGTAATTTGTCTTTATTTCTGGTGTTAATATTGTGGATATCACTGTTTTTAGTGTATACGTGTATATTTTGCCTAATATATAACATATTGGCGAAGATGAATTGTGATGCCACTGTAAGAATACCAAATATCTTTAAAAAAATCTCTCAGAGAGACTCTGGTACCTAGTTGGTAAATTGCTCGGACAGCTCGTTTTTGAAGAACAAATATATTTTGAATGTCAGTGGCTTTGCCCCGCAGCAGAATACCATAGCACATAACGCTATGGAAATAACTAAAATAGACTAATCGAGCTGTATCAACGTCAGTGTATTGTCTTACTTTCCTGACAGCGTAGGCGGCCGAGCTGAGCCTTCCCGCTAGACTTGAAATATGTGGGCCCCACTGAAGTTTGGCATCTACTGTTATGTCCAGAAAAACTGCCGAGCCCACAGTTTCAAGCACTTCTTTATCTAAGACGATGTTGGGTCCTAGATTTCTAACATTCGGTAAAGCGAACTTTATACATTTCGTTTTCTTGGAGTTGAGAACTAAGTTATTTGTTGTAAACCAATCCGTAACCATTGAGAGTGCACTGTTTACATCGTCAAACTCTTGTCTGTTCCTGTCTACTTTAAAAATAAGAGAGGTATCATCTGCAAACAGTACAACTTCACAGATACCCTTTAAAAAGAATGGTAAGTCATTGATATACACTAAGAACAAGAATGGACCCAGTATTGAGCCTTGAGGTACACCTAACTGAACTGGTAACCCGGAAGATTTCACACCATTAATATCTACACATTGGGACCTATTACTTAAATAAGAATTTATAACATCGAGAGCTTCGTTTTGCACACCGTAATGACGCAGTTTACGCAATAGCGTGTCATGGTGCACGCAATCAAAGGCTTTGGAGAGATCACAGAAAATCCCAATAGCATTTTGCGAGTTCTCCCATGCGCTAAATATGTGTTTCAGCAGAGCAACACCCGCATCTGTAGTCGAACGACCTTTTGTAAAGCCATATTGTTCATTATGAAGGAGGCTATTTAAATTAAAATGTCTTAGTAACTGCTTGAGTATTAACTTTTCAAATATTTTACTAAATGCAGGTAAGATAGAAATAGGCCTGAAATTGCCTGAACTATTGCCTTGAACTGAATTGAATTATGTTTCTAGACCCATCTGTTTTAGCTGTGCGTTGTCTATCAGTGAATTTAAGAATGATAGATATTTTTTATCGGTGCCTTAGGAAAAGTTATTCCTCATTTAATAGACTATTCAGAGGCATAGTCTCGTTAGACTATTTGGCCACATTTGGCCAAATACCCATAGATAGATAGGCCTTTGGCTCAATTTTTTTATTTTTTCTGAAAAATATTTTTTTTTTCTTTATTCCAGACGGACGTGCCGAACATCCGCCTGTCGACGCTGAGCGTGGAGCGCGTGTGCGGCCTGGCGCGCGACGCGCTGGGCGCGGGCGGGCCGGCCGCCGCGGCCGCGCTGCAGCGCCACAACGTGTGCGGCCTGGTGCTGGCCGTGTGCCGCCTGCCGGACCTGGAGCCCGTACGTGTCGCTCTAAGGGCTATATTTCCCCGGGACACTATGGCGGCGCAACCAGTCGCCACTAGCAACAAAATATATGCTTGGTTGCGCAACCGATCGGAAGCCTGATGAGATACCCACCATAAAGCTGTGTATATTTTGCTGGCAGCGCGACCATGGTTGCGCCACCACGGTGTCCTAGTGAAATATGGGCCTAATAGATCTCAGCGTACAACATGAAAATTTTCAGATGTTTTTCAAGTCAGTACAACCTATCACTGTAATGCAAATTGCAAAAAACGTAAGAAAATTTGTATTCCGCAAGCTACCTTAGGGCTTGTACACAAAACTGCGAATCGGTGCGATGCGAATTCGCAACGCAGAAGCTTCGGAAGAAAATCTTAGGGTGCCGTCGCTGCGGGAGGAAACGCCCAGGTGTCACCACTGTGTGGATCGCCCGGAGGACACGGTGGAGCATGCGGTGGAGGTCTGCCCGGCTTGGGCGCAGCACCGCCGTGACCTCGTGGGGGCGATCGGCGGCAGTGACCTCTCGCGTCCGGCCCTGGTCCAGGCCATGGTGCGGAGCGAGAGGGCATGGCAGGCCGTCACCTCCTTCTGCGAAGCAGTAATGCTCGCGAAGGAGGAGGCGGAGCGCGAGAGGGAGAGGCAAATGCCTCGCCCTAGCAGCCCTAGCCGCCGCCGCCGTAGGAGACGCCCCGGGCGTCGGGAATTGGTAGCAGATTTCTGGCCACCGTAGGCGCGGGCTTGCGGACGGAGAGCAACGGGCAGCTCGCCGTCCGATAAGGACCAGGCCCGAGTCGACGGCGCGTCGTTTTCCACGCGCGCCTCAAAGAGATGTCAGCAACACTGACGGGGTCCGCTAGGGCCGATGCCTACAGGGGTTGCGGGTAGTCCTAAGAGGAAACCGTGGCCCCTGGCAAGGCAAGGGAAGGAACACGAGTGGGTTTTAGTCAGTAAAAGTCTGACACGCCCTTCCGCTCCGCCCAGAGCGGGAGAAGTCATTTGATGATTTCCCACCCAAAAAAAAAAGTTCGTCATCGCAGTTTTGTGTACAAGCCCTTAGCGCCTACCCTTAATATTTGATTTGATTAAACAGACCTGACACTGACCAATAGATTCCGGGACACTCATGATCTGAAGTCAGGGGAAAAGATAGCTAAGGAAATTAACCATCAACTTAAATTGATAATGCTTCAAATCACAACTACCTTTCCTTGAAATGATTATCAATAAACTGAACTATGGGTTTCTGCCCTGAAGCCCAATAGCCAAAAAATACACAAGAATGGAAAGAGCTTTTCAAGGAGAAACTTTGCTAAAACCACAATTTTTGCCAATTGTTAGTCAGTTCGGAGTTAATGACCTAAATAGGTAACAACTTAGGCACTGAAGTCAAGGAATTCGTGGCGCCCAATAGCCATAAGATAAGTCGTACGCCATTTTCTTTAACTGTACATGGAAAACTAAAAAGGAACTTTACTGTCTGTACCATTTATGCGACGAAGTCTTTATGAGCGCCGCAGACAGGATCGCAGAAAAAGTTTTTCATATACTTCAAACTGCTGCATATGTTTAGTAGATTGTTTGCCAAGGGAGTAAACAACTATTTTTAAGGTGAGAGTGTTTCTTTGAATCCAAAGCGGAACGAAGGATTCTAAAGTAGAATCCTGAGCGCAGCGAGGCATTCAAAGTACATCATTCGAGCTTAAAATAGTGTTGCTCCCGAAGTGAACACTCTACTTTTTATCACCCTCTATGAGAAAACAAACGTGCGCGGTCCGACCCCCATTAGGAACGAATTTCCTACTCACGAACGGTTTTAATCACAATATAAAAAAATTATGAGAAAAAATCCATCCAAACCATCTTGGATTTACATTTTGATCTCACTATCGGCTTTACCACCCTCAAAAACTAAGAAAACGATACCCATGACGAAAAATTTGAAAATGTTCGCATCCGCCATCTTGGATTTACATTTTGACCTCACTATCGGCTTTACCACCGTCGAAAACTAAGAAAACGATAACCTTGACGAAAAATAAAAAATAAATCGCATCCGCCATCTTGGATTTTAATTTTGATCAAATTCACACTTTCTCTCTCTTGCCAGCCTATTACTTATTCATACAATGTTCGTGATCGATCTCTTTGGTGAATAGAACTTTTACTAACAATATCCACATTCCAAATTCAAATCACTTTTAGTCCCTAGGGATTAAACAGCTATTTTTGTCCCTGTTTACGAGGATTAAACTACGTCTTTTTTAATAGATGTGATAAAAAATAATATAGTAACGTTCTCATGGTTTTCCTATAGGTTCTAGAGTTGCCTTTTGGTGACTGGGAACTGTTCAAGCTTCTCATCGTTAATCTCCGCGAGCTGGAAGCGAACATGCCGTCAACTGTACCAGCCGTTGCAGGTGAGAAACTGTTATTTTATTACAGCACACGGTTTCTGCATCACAGAACAGTTAATATTTCTATTGGTTCTAATAGTGACACGATATTCAGATGTTTAAATGCCTTTTTCTTTATCGGCTTGGAATAACTTCTCTGTTATTCACAGTATTATCAGAAAAATCGACTGACTCGGAAGAGAGAGACTCAACTAAACCACGACACACATTAGAAACCCAACGCAGCCGACCTTCAAATGTTGAGAAACAGGTAAACAATCCTACTATTTACATAGCTAATGCCCTTGTTTGCAGCTAAGATACCAATGCTAAGCAAAACATTGTCATCTTAGTTTTATGTAGATAATGAAGACAGAAAAGAGTAAATATTATCCGTAGTTTTATTTAAAAAATGATAAAAAGTTTGAGCAATTGACCACAAACAAGATAGCTTATACGCTAATAAACTTTTTGACTAGTTTCCAAGCTAGCACAATATTAATAAATCGTATGTTTTACAGCCATACGCGGAGTATCAGGTGATTATTAGAGTAACATATACACACGTAGAATTCACGTAGAGCACCATCATTGGGAGCAGCCATTATTTATAACGACCAAGTGTTTCGAGCTGTCGATGTAGATCCTCTATATCCGCCATATTCATAAACGTTGCTTAAAGGTTACTAGTGATTAGCGTCTGTCGTTACGCTTTTTAACTTTAAGCAATGTTTATAAATAAGAGGGTATATGTCTAATCCTAGAGTAAAAACAATGTAATTTTTACTGTGTATTTTTTCTCACACGACTTATTTTGTAAAAAAATACTGTTTACTGCATTCACGAACGGTACAGACGAACGGTAAGAATTAAAACAAAATGTGCGTCGAATTAATCGTTAAACACATTAATTTTCTCAATATTGAAATCTCAGTACCTACACAATGTTTGTTTACGAAATAAGACGACTAAAGCTTTGAATAGGATTTCAGATAACTTGTACTATTTTGTTGTGTCCTTACTCAGTATGGTTACCAGAGGCGGCTTTACAAATTCCAAACAAGACCAAAACTTGTTCAGTAAAAAGGGAAGTTGTAGTTGGGGGGCCCTACGCTAAATGTAAACGTAGACTGGACTGCTAAAAGTTCGAACTCGCTTCGCTCGCTCTTCCATCCTCTTTTTTCTTAAAATTCTCTACATACATCGACAATGTAATCCCTATTTATGTTTTTCGAGCTCGCTCTTGCATCCTAAATTTTCAAACTATTCGGTATAGGTCTCCAAAATTAATTAATTCCTGTTTCTGTATAAATGTTCAAAAAAATTTTTTTACACTTCAGTGTGTAAAAATTTTTGAGCTCGCTTCGCTCGTTCGCTCGCTCTTCCATTTTATATTCTTCTGATCCTCTAGCATTTCTGATGCCGATAAAGTATTCTCTATTTCTGTATGAATGGTCAAAAGAAAACCCAACCTTTTCGAAGCAGTGTGCTACAACGTTCCTTAGGGCCCCCGTCAGGCTTTGTCCGCCACTATTAGAGGGCGCCAGGGTATTAATTGCACACGGGCACTACATGGGCTAGAGCCGCCTCTGACGGTTACGGCTCCTACGTCAAAGCACTTTGTTTTTTTTTTCTATTAATGTTCAAGACGGTGAATGGGAATGTATAGTTAATAATGGTGTTTGTTACTTCAGTTTTATATACAGGGTTATTGATAAAACACTAACAACATCTTAAGGGGTCATTGTACTCATTATTATGAACAACTTTTACTAAGGGACCAAACCTGAAATCGCGAAATAAAATCTGCTGTTCCCTACATTTATGATCGCATAACTCGTCAAAATGTAGGGAACTCCTGATATTTTTTTCGCGATTTCATGTTTGGTAAAAGTTGTTCATAATATTATGAGTACAATACGAGGTTGTTAGTGTTTTGCCAATAATCCTGTATAATGTGATCATCGTTATTGTTAGATGGCTTATTTAGAACGTTGTGCACTGTAATTTGTTTTGTCTGCCCAAATTATTTAACACTCACTGTCCGGGATACAGACACAATTGTTTAACAATCGTCCTGTGGGATACTGGAATCTTGGGAAAAGGTTAAATGTTGAATGGTTATCTAATTGGGTAACTTATGTATTCAAATTAATTTAAGTTAAACCATCCATTTATTTATTTCACCTGGTTTTTGAAAGGCCACGCCATAATCTGTTCCTATTAATTACTTGATTGGCTGACTGAAATAACAGCCAATAAAATCACTTGATATCGAATTTAACAGTTTGTCAGCTAACTATGCTTTTATTGGTCATATTCTCGAGAATTATCATAAGACTACCGCACATTGGATAAGAAAATGTATAGGAGTAAAGTTTCGGCACTCGTCATGCAAATAGAGTGCACAACTACGTGAATTTTCTGCGCATGACAAAGCAAAATATACTTACAAGTGATGTGAAACAATATGCGTTAACAACAACAGTTCCCTAGCTCCCATAGTACTTGGCGGAAAGCTATCTCTCGTGCTCGTACAACTACTCAAGTTTGTACGAGAACGTGTTCATAACGCTGTTGGCCTTCAAATTATGGGTCACACCATGGTATAAGAAAACAAGGTATGGCATTCCGGGACACAGTAGTCACGTGAGTGACACTTACCTACGTCATCACATCTGAGTTACCAGTAGGTATTGAGTAACAAGAACTCCCCAACCACCTTTATTACCTGTGCGAATCCGATAAAACAATGAGGTTTTAATTAACAATTACGTTGATATAGGTGTAAATTGATTTGTTTCGTTTGATTAAACAAACGAAACGACAGTTTAAATGCTTTGTATATATTTTTTAAATGTTTCCTTAATTCGTGTTTTGTTGCAATAAAGTATATGGATATTTTTGTCCGAAATAAAGAAATTCAATTCAATTCAATAAAGTGGCAACTGGATAGTGCCGTAGGTAAGTGTCACTCCCGGAATGCCATACCTTGTTTTCTTATACACACACACTAAGTTACTGCACCTTATCAGCCAGTTAGCCAGTGACATAAGTGAATTGAGCTGTCATTCCACCTGATATTAGGGATCGACACTGTGGCGGCATCTTCATCGCCACATGCGAACTACGCATCAAAGACCTGATTTCACACAAAAACCCGACGTCACACAAATGAACAAATCCTGTACCGCGCAATTAGACTTTACCGCGCGAACACCACATATTATATAACTTCCCCGACATCAATCTTTCCCCCCCGACCCTTGCTCGATAACGATGCGCCAGCTCGCGTTGTTGCTGAGCCTGTAGCTTTAAATTCCCCGACTAATAATAATATTATGAATTTGATCCAGCCTGTCCCTCTTGCTGTCCTCCCGTTAGCGAACGCCCTAAGCCGAGGTTCGTACCCCACAGGGGGTGCCGTTAGCGAGCGTTCGCCTAGTTTGTAAAAAGAATAGTTTATGCCCCTGGCTTTGAGTTTTTAGGAGGTTAAGGCAGCCACAGGAACGATCGGTTAAGTAGTCATGGCCTCAGAGGCCAGCTACGAGATGACCTACATAAAAAAAAAAAAAAACATCAGCTGGTGCCCACCAGACACGACACCCGTCTGGTCGGAGGATCCTCCCTTTTCAATAGAGGATGAGTGAACATTACACCCTATTCCTCATACCTCTAAAACACTATTGGCAGCTCTCTTCACCTAAGTTTTCTCGGTGGGGTTTTTACAGAATAGACTAGCTGATTCTAATCCGGGGCGAAGTATGTTACTCATTTTCAGTGGTATCATTAAAACGATAATTGGCGGCAGGTAACACTGGAGGAGCAGATGATCTGCGGCGCGCTTCAGACGCTAAACGAGGAGGCGCTGGAGGACGTGCTGCAGTCGGAGCCCCCCTCCCACCCAGGTGAGCCCCTCCGCACCATCCGCGAGTACCCGCCCCCCTCGCCGCCCCCCGGGGACCTCGCCCCTCCCCCTCCCGGCGACGAGCCAGAGCCGCGCCCAGACCACGTCGTCCTCAACGTCACGGATGATGTATTCATGTAAACTAAACACATACTGGCTATGCTTGCTATGAAGCAGATTCTTATCTGACCATATCGATAGATCGACGATAAGCATCACGTATGTGAAGAATAATTTACGCTGCATTCATTTAAGATTTTATGTTGTACGAGACGAATGCTTTTTATTCTTCAAAGCATACTTGCTGCAGAGGCATTTAAATGTGTGCCAAAATAATGATAATTATTTATATGCAGTCTTAATTTTGCAAATTATCTAGTTTAATATACATATTACTGTACTAGCTAAATACTTAAGCCTGGGCAACAATTGCTTTGCATAAACGGCTTTCACAATATATTTTAAGCATGATTTGCTTTGTTACTCGAAAATTAATATATTTAATATATTATACTGTTTATGCACATGGAACATAGAAAAGACATACCTATTTGTGTTGTGATTTTAGAAATAGACTGCCCGTAAGCTATTTAAAATGGAATAAGAAATATGCATCTAATTAAGAGCTCATACAATTTTTTATTTTATTTCTTTGTTGTAAGTAGTTACTATCGATGCATATTTTCTATTAATAAAAATGTATTATTATTAGTAAAGATCTTAATTAGTTTAATTTTAAATCAATGTATTTGGATATTAATTTATTTAATTTTTTCGTAAATTGCTAATGTATTTACTTTTAGCACTCTATTTAATTTATACTATTTGTCAGTTATTCAAAATGATGCTTCTTTTTGTGTTTCTTAGCAAGTTTCCTTGTATTTTGGAATATATGATTACAAATTACTCGCTCGCGTTATATACTCTACTGATATTATGTTACAATTCAGACACAAGCGGTCTGCACAATTTGGACAAATAGTATAATTAGGTACGTACGCTCAACGTACGCTAGGCAAGTTTGTTAGTCGAAATTGGTTAATATTTGATACCGCATTCCAACACATGTTGCCATTATATGTTAGTAATGTAGGCTGTGCCCTTTTATACTTTACTTTATTAATTGTAATATATTCCATACGTTTAAGTTGCACGCATATTTTAGAATCAAGTGACCATGTTAATTGTTTGATTTTAATATATGTTAGAATTAAACATATCTTGTGCCATCAATATTATGTTCTTTTTTAGTGCATACCAGAAATCCAATTTATTTTTTTAATGTTTACAATTTAAAATGTTCCCTATTGATGGTTAACTTATGTTCAACATACAATTTAAGATTCCACAGATTCACTAATCATAATACTTTTATTGTACTAAAATGGTTTTATAAATCTGAAATCTTTAATTATTACTATCCAAGTATTTTTAAGATGATTGTTGTCATTTATAACATATCTTTAGCCTAGGAGTCTTTAGACAATTACTAAGTAGATAGGATTTTAACATTCTAATATTAATTGTAATTGTAGAATGTTTCGATTGTGATATTAAAATTGGGTCACGAGCTGTCCTTATAGCTACTGTACTACTATAGACCTGTTGTATCATTCCTTCGATTAGGCAAACGTTTCCACTATTTACGCAGTAATAAATATACAATAGTTACAGATGGTAGTTTGATTTTGGCCCTTCGTTATTCTCTTATAGGCACCTCCGCGAGCGACTCGAATCGGATCTGACCGGTCCGCCCCGTGAGCATTGAGCAGGTACTCCCAGCGCACCGCACCGATCACCTCCCTCTACTCGCCTCCCTCCCGTGCCCTTCTCTTGAGCCTGGATATTTTTTGTAACTTTTGTCTTCTCCGGCTTAATACATCAGAGCGTCTATTTCAGATGAGGAGAGTACGCTACAGCTGCGTCTTCCGAGCGGCTCCCTGTCCGGCTCGCCGGCCGGCAGCCCGCGCGCGCTGCGCCGCGACCCCTCCATCCTCAAGAGCGCCGGCAGCTTCCGGCGCCGCGACCCGCCCGCCGTCACCTTCAACGTGGAGAACGAGCAGGACTCCGACGACGACGGACAGATCACGTTCAGCGCGCGCCCGCGACACGCCACGCGCGTGCAGGACGAGCGCCGCGCCCCGCCCGCGCCGCGCTCGCGCCCCTCCTCGCTGCTCATGGACGACGCGCCCGTCGCCGGCCTGCAGGCGCGCTCGCTGTCCGTCGACGATTCCAAGTGCACCGGCTCGCCCATCGTGGACCTCAAGCTGCGCGGCCTGCGCCGGACCGCCGAGATCCTGCGCAAGGTCAGCTCCGCGGAACGCCTGACACGCCTCAGAGACAAGATCATGTCGCGCGGCGGCGGCTCGCGAGAGCGAAGCCCCCCGCGCGACGAGCCCAGCGACGACGAGTCGGCGCCGCTCGTGTCGCCGCCGGGCGCGCCGGGCCCGGCCGCGCCCGCGAGCTCGCCCGGCCCGCCATCGGAGGCGTCGACGCTGGCGGGCGCGGCCGACGGCAGCGCGGACATGTCGCCGCGCTCCGACGTGACAGAGCTGGAGTCGCCGCGCGACGGCTCGGCGTTCGACCTGCTGCCGGGCGACAAGGGCGCGGAGCGCGGCGCGCGCGCGGGCCGGGCGCAGCGCTCGGACAGCGGCGCGTCGCTGGGCAACATGGTGGAGCCCTACAACATGCGGCTGCTGGCGCACGGCACGGTGGACAGTGCGCGCGCGCTGTGGCGCCAGGACGCGCTGGACGCGGGCCCGCCGTGGCCGTGGGACGAGCCCGACTCGGCGGTGTGACGCGCCGACACGGAGCGACACTTTTACTTTTGTACGCAAGCCTTTACTCATTCGACGGTGCGGCCGCCTGCTGCGGTGCGATTCGGCGTCATTGACGATTAGGGTGTGATATTATTTAGTCGAGAACCGCTGAGCCTTTATTTCCAGTAGGAAGCTATATTTTATTGTTCTCGACGTAATTAAATCGTAGCTAGAAATCAATTCGGCAGGACGATGGAAAACAAATTCAGACGACTAATGATGACCGTAATAAAAATAGGAGTACCTTCACAAAATGCAGACTATTTTGATTTGACAGAATTATATTGCATTTATGTAATTATTGACCCAGTATTGTGATAATATAACCTTAAGTGTATCAATTATTTGTTCCTAATGAACGATTTGTAGTTATAATTTTCATAACACACGTCATCTCTATGATTTCTGTTAACCACGTCTGCAGAATGTTAAATAAAAGAAAGATTCGCTATTGAAGTTATTTACCTTTTACATCTACTTTCACAGAACAAAAAGAACTTGGTTATGTCACATTTTATAATACTTTATTTGTTTACAATATCAGATATTGGCAAGTAATCACATCATAATAATTTACGTTCGTAAGTAATTGTTGCTCCCTTATGTTTGCATAAATTATCAAGTTACAAAATTGGTTTACAACATAGAGAGCATTTTTTCATATTTTGAACGTACAAAAACGAATTGAATACAACATGCTTATTTCGAATATTCATTATTTATTAAAATGTAGTAACTACACGTAAACAAATATGTGTTAAAGAGATCACAAACTAGGTATATAATCCAGCATCAGCTAGTATCTACAGTTGCCAACATAATATATATACAATAATACACATATTAAACTTACAGATAAAAAGGAAGCGCAAATAAATGTACCAAAAAACATAATCTCAGAAAAAGCCTCAATAAATATATGCACAATAATTGTAACAATGAAAACACTGGTCTGTCTTATGTTTTTTCACCAAACTATAGGAAATACCATTAGTAAGCAGCTTTTTGCTGAAACAAGATTTTTCTAACACCTAATATCTAATACAAATTAAGTAGGAATGTTCGAGATTAAATAAGAGCACCAATAAATTAAAACAATACAACAGGCCAACAATATTGGATATTTACATTTCGCACGGTATAACAAAAGGAAGTAATAATATTGCAAGGTGTTCCAGTGTTTAGAAAATATTTTCGATGTAGGCTATTATCATTGTAGTTTTTAAATTGCAAATCTACTGTAAGTACACAACTATTGACTCTCTAGTATCCCCCACTAATGTGTACAGATAGTACCATCCACGAAGACGCGCCCCACTCCGCGATGACTGTACTGTAAGCTGTACGGAGCGGAGCGGAGTGGGGTGCGTCTTTGTGGATGGCACTATCTATACGGGACAATAACCATTATCACAAATCTAATGTAAATTATTAGTATCCCAAATGAAGTGGGATAATACTTTTTAGCTGTGTAGAACAGTTTTTATTTACATTTAAATATTATGATTACTATCATCCTCTGACTCGTCGTAAAAAAGGTCTATGGAGCCAACTATAAAGATTCAATGACATTATATAACAAGATTCTAAATCAATCGTGATGACTAAATGACCTGTATTTTATTGAGACTGATGGTGTTGTCGTCGATGGACTTGTCGGGAGGCTCCGGGGTGACAGGGCGCAGCTGCGTTCTGTTGTCTCGGTCGAGCTGTTCGGCGGCGTCTTCGGCGTCGGAGCCGGGCGAGTCGTCGGGCATGTCGGCCATGTCGGTGTCGGCCATGTCGGCCACGTCGGCCAGGTCGGGCGCGCCGGGCGCGGGCGCCGTGAGCGCGCTCCACCAGCCCGACAGCGCGCCGCGCGCCTGCGACAGCGCGCCGCCCACGGCCCGCGACGTGGTGGCCACGGCGCGGCCCGTGCTCGCTACGGCTGCCGTCACCTTCCTGCCGCCCTCCGTCGTAGACATCGTGCTGCACAAACAAATTCACATTTTATACCAAACATAATTATCTGATTCTACACAAAGGCAATACTACTGCTAATTTATATTTAACTTACTGAGCAAACTTTAACTTCATATCCGCCACAGATAGCTGTCCAGAAAACGGGTGCATGGGCATGAGATTTATAAAAGATTCTATTTCTCCATTATTTGTAGAATGCAACCACTGTTGATATGCAGGAGTTGATTTAAAAGCAGTCATAAATTGAGAATTGTAGGAATCTATCTCTCGACTGCCCTCTGTAAAGAACAGCCAAAGCTTTTATTAGTGAGCATTCACAAAATAAAAATATATTAGTTTTTATTAAGATCATTATAAATAATAGGCCATAATTACCTGGTAACAAAGATGTCCTTAACAGATAAATTAAGTAACTCGCGAACTGTTCTCTTATCCACGCATCGCCTTGAGTCGGACCGTGGCGCACGACGTGATCAGCAAACCGAAGATCCTCCGTGCCAAGAGCTAATTGCCTTCGAAGCACCATATCAGATGTCTCTATCCTCATTTCATTCAACTCTACCAAAACGTCAAACAGTTGCCTTTTCTGTTTGAAGAGGACATTTGATGCACCAACTACAAAGCCTTGAACAGCAGGGTCAGATAAAAGATCGAGATACTGCAAAGATAAGTAAGGTAAACAGAGGTAGCCTTCCTCAAACAATGGCAGCGGAAATCCACATTCAGTTTGATCTATCTGGCCAGTGAGATTGTGCAAGCCATCAACACTCATGTCTCTGGCCATAGTTGGGCTCTGTTGTGCTTCAGTAACACTTTTCTGCGGCTTATATTTCTCTCCAATACTGTGGCACTTTTCTCTAGCCCCTGACAGGTCTGTCCTATCAACCACATCACCTAATAAAGTCTCATCAAAACTTTGTCGGCTGATGCGATCTTTTTCCTCTAAAAGGTTTCCAGTTTCTTTTGGAGATAGTTCTTCAATCTGAAGTGAACCATTGTGTAATTGGATTAAGGGCTCTTGTGCGATTTCGGCAGTACAATCAGGTTCTAATTGCAATTTATTATCAATGACTGCAGCAGGAATAGGAGATAGTGGCCTGGAAAGTCTGAAACAGCAAAGCATAAGATAAATGTAGCAGAATCTGATTAAAATTCATATTATTTGTAAATTATCATCCTTAGCAGTTCTAGGAATAACTGTGAAGTATTTGTATCCTAAAACAATAAATATTTTGAGCTGAACATTTTGATTTGGCTAAGTTTTCCATGTAATAAGGAATTACATTTAACAACTTACACAACATTTGCTGCACACAAAAGTCCAGTTTCTAAACAGTGTGGTAGTAATGACACCAGAGTCAACAAAGCCGTTGACAGGGGACCAGCTGGTGCACCATAGATAAGAACTTTACGCCGCAACAACATCAGTTTAAACAGCAACAAAGCTTTATGCCTCCAGTTTTCCACTAATCTCTGGACTGATAAACCTAAAAATAAAATTGTATAGAACATACACTTTATCAGAACGAAATAACTATCCTATATAAAAAAAACAAGTAAAACTGGCCTAGTAAATACAGTCCAATGATATTTAGTAATTGTAGTAAACACATATTTTTATAAGACCGTTTATCAATTTACTTTGTATTAACATCTGATAAATAACTATAACTAGGTAGGAACCTATAGCAGTAGGTAATGCAGAATGTTAATGTAGACGGATTCATAATTTCAGACTGATAGCATGTTGCTATAGTATTACTCATGCGCAGCACAATTATTGCTAGGCACTTTAATATTCATAGAACTTTTGTTATGTCAGCCAGCCTTGAAAGGAAAGTGACAATAATTTACCAAAAACTTGCTTTTTGCTATACCTAGACTTTGACAACCTATTATGTCATAGTTATTCCTTAAAGAACAAAAATTTCTTTTAAATTCAAAATACCTTCAAAAATTTGATCCATCTGCACTGGACAACTATTTAAATGAAGGTATGCATCTTCTAACAGTTTTGTTTGTGAGAAATCTCCTTGTAGGAACCAGGCTCGTACAACCAGTTCCAGCTTGACCGCCAAGCGGCCAAACAGTGGGGCTCTGCATACAACACACACACTCTTCTGCACTGAGCTACGAGTCATGTCCTCAGTTTTTTGCACCACTTGCTGTATGAAAAATAATTGATAAGTTTCAGAAAATAATATTCAGCTTTTTAAATAAAAATATTATACTTTGTTTAACATGAGACGTAATGTTAATTAAAAGTGATACATATTTTTTCCAATAAGTTAATAGTTGTTTTGAATAACCTTATTTACTTTTCTTTACAATATTAATACTTGCACTACCTGATGGGTTAAGCTTCTCAAGGCAAATAGCATTAAATTATTTAGATTCTAATTAATTTATACTTTATCTATTATAGCATTAGACAAATAACAACAGTTATTGTGTTGTATTGCTGAAACAATTGCATTTTAAGTTCAAAGTTATAAGTAAATGGTAAATACAATCTATTGCTTTGTATTTATCGTGAAATAACAGAGCTTATGGAAATAACAATGACATTATAACATTATTTGTCTAATGTTATAATGAATGGAATACAGGTTTATAAAATATTTAGGTTGAAGTAATAAGCATGAAGTTCATTTCCTGAATAAATTGCAGTAGGGTATTGACTAATAAAAAATGAACAAGAATTTAATCTTGTACTTACACCTTATTAGCAGAAAATAACTTACATAATATTTGGGCCATGTTTGTTACAAACAAATAGTCTTACCTCTACAGGAATTTGTCTGAAACATGACACACCATACACAGTGTGAGCTGGTTCTGTGAGTCCAGGCAAATTGAAGAATATTGTGTCAGACAAGTAGTTGTGGGAGCCATCTGGTAAAGCTAAGGCTGGCAAATGTCGCCAAGCAGCTGGCAATTCTGATGGGTGGCCAGGCACTAATTCTGGATAACAATGTTCCACCTACAAGCAGCAGGAGTCTTCATAAGAATTGAATATTATTTTCAACTAATCAAATCCGTATTTATTTTTGAAGTACACAGAGCACACGGCATCCGATACAAACATATCAAGTTCGATAGTTGAGCCAGTTTCATATATAAGAAAATACAAGCAGCAAGATTAGACTTCCTATTAAACCATTACCGTAATAAAAACTATCCCCAAATTCTCTTTTTTGAAAAATATTATCGATTATTGAAAGTAATGACGCCTACTTACTTGGCACCCTTTCTTGTGGTGGAAACCCACCACAATGATGTTGAGCACTGGTTCGTTTATGACAGACATGATAATTCTATTTCACATTTCAATACGGATAATGCATAACACTTGATTTAGTTTAGTTTTTATTATTACTTGCGTTTTACTGGAATACACATGACGTATTTGCTCTGCACCTCTTACGATTTGACAATATCCATTCTATTATCCATGACATTCCGTTTCGTTCACAGAGCATGTAATGGTTTCGTTTTGAAATCGTGATAGAATCTCGATGTGTGTGGTAGATCACTAGATTCAAAATTTTACTGAAGTATGCGAAAAAGGGGTGATAAATAGACGTGCGAGCAAGTAGGCGTACCTATGGCTCGGCGACCTTACTCGCCCGTGTTTCATACTAAGTACGCGTACTTTAAAACCACCGAGTAAGTTCGTCGGCGATCCAACAGGTTTGAAATTTTGCTCGCCCGCCTTGGTTCGTAGTTTCGTACGGCTGTCATCGCCGCGAGTCGCAAGCCAGCATTTTGTTTCGTCATTTGTGTAATGTATGTTTATTTTGGTTCTGAAAATTCGAAAACATCGCGATACACTGTGAAAAAGATTTACGTGTGTCACCGACGGGGAGCCGAGTAAGTTGGCGAACTTTAGACATGCGAACATAGTCGGCAGTTTTTAAGTTCGCCAACTTACCTGGCTCGTCGTCTACACGTGAAGCTTGCTCAAACTGTATCGCGATGTTATCGAATTTCTGAACCAAACTAAATGACGAAACAAAATGGTGGCTCGAGACTCGCGGCGATGACAGAAGTACGAAACTACGAACCAAGGTGGGCTACGTTTACGTCGTAGACGTTTACGTACGTTGTCTGTTTTTTTTAGTTATAAGGTGTATTTTTTGTTGTAATGCCAACAAACGCATTTTTCTTTCTTTCTTTACGAGCAAAATTTCAAACCATTTGGATCGCCGACGAACTAACTCGGTGGGTTTAAAGTGCGCGTACTTAGTATGACACACGGGCGAATTAAGTGGGTGATAGACATGCGTACTTAAAGACCACGGTTTTTAAGTTCGCCGCCAAGTGTCAGTGAACAGTGTGTGTCACTGATACTTGACATCGCGATGTTTTCGAATTTTCTGAACCCAACTAAACATACATTACTGTGCGTTTGCACTGGCGAAATATTCCCAACAAAACATGTTGGGATCTCTATTTTCTGTCAATTTTCCATACAATGTTTGACGGTAATTAGAGATTTCAACATGTTTTGTCGTGATGTTTCGCCAGTGCAAACGCACAGTTACCTTCACAAATAACGAAACAAAATGCTGGTTTCAACTCACGGTGATGACAGACGTATGAAACTACGAACCAAAGAGGGCTACGAGCAAAATTTCAAACCTCTTGGATAGCCGGCGAACTTACTCGGCGGTTTTAAAGTACGCGTTCTTAGCGACTCGCTCAGGATTTCAAAATCTCACGTCCACGCTTCTTAGGGTCACGACACACCTGCCAAACGTTCGGCGCTGAAGGTTCGGTTGCATACGCTCGTAGTGTTTTTCAAGTTACCTATGACACATCAGCCGAAAGTTACGTCGCGTAACGCACTGAAGTAAACGCCGCCGACCGTTCAGCGCGTTTGGTGTATCATGCCAACCGAATACTACGACCGATAATTCCGTCGCTGAAATGTCGGCGCCGAACGTTCCGCAGGTGTGCCGCTACACTTATACAATTTTCATAATATTTATCAAGCCTTGATCGTGGCCGCGATCACCAGCAGGCGCTCAACTCGCCCAAATCAACAAGTTATGCGTTGTTCAGGGGCAGTACTATGACGTGTTAAGAGCCCTATTATATACATTTCAACGGTGATTTTTCCGGTGATTGGCAACTTTGGCATTCTTGTTCTGAGAAACTGAAGGACTTCGACAACTATGACTTATTGAGTGGTGGAGAATAGTTATTAGTATAGTTTTATAGTGGCCTCGCTTTTTGCAATTTTTTCTTAACTTTTTATACAAAGCCAAAATTCCGAAGAATATTTTTTCATAACATGCGTGACGGCACTTTTATGAGCTCTTGGGTTGAACTATTGTATACATAGCAAATGAAATATAAAATAACATCTCTTAAAAAGTATAAACCATACCGGCCTCAGAATCTTGAAATATGTATGGAATAAGTGAAAAAAATCTAATTCAAAATCATAAAAAACGCTCAGAATTAACTGTAAATTTCTCCTTACTACATTCATATTTTTACGTAAAATTTATACATGCTGGTATAAGCGTTTGTTCATAAGAAATTAAAAATGCACACTTACGTAAAACAAAACTCAAAATAAACATACTTAAGAGGGTGCATCCTAAAAGTTGGCAACGTCGTAAATAGCTGTCAAATATTTACCTGTTTCGATTAATTTGGAAATATTACTGTATGGAAATAAGAAATGTGGCTAACCAATTGACTAGAATATTAATAATGAATTGCAATTATAACATTGAATTTGATGTTGTACCCGTTTTAGGTGAAAAAAAGGCATTTGGAAAGTTTCCAAATACTTTTTTTACATCTAAAACTAACTATTCGGTGTTACGATATTAATTATTGCATTTCATAATCAATATTCTAGTTCGCTAGTTAGCCACATTTTTTATTTCCATACAGAAATATTATCAAATTAATCAAAACAGCGAAATATTTGACATCTATTTGCGACGTTGCCAACTTTCAGAATAAACACTCTTAATTACAACGGCCAAATTGCTACATTGGGATGTATCAGGTGGTCGAACTGTCAAAACGCAATTTTGTGATAGGCCTCTTTAACGCCATCTTCTACCTATTTAGTCAGTCCGCTTGTACTGTTCACCCATTCATTTCTCAGATTTCGAACCCATACTACGATCCCTATGGTCAGTTTTTCTGATATTTTTTTCAGAATGTAGAGATTCTGCACTACTGGTAAAAAATTAAATTTTCGAAGCGTATAGAGTGCCGCGAGTTTCTTGTGGCACTCTAGTGTCACTGCCTCGGCCCGGCTAGGGTGCCGTGAGCGTTGTATTGTCACTGTCACTTGTTATTTAGGTTAGGTTAGGTTAGGTTAGAACTGTGACCACACAACGTACGAGCCGAGCGAGCGTAGCGAGCGGTGCCGCGGTAGCGGCCGGCGAAGTGCCAGGGTCCGTTTAGGCACAAGAGAATGTAATGTTTTGGGAATGTGGTGTTTTACAGCGATCTAACCTCGACAATCAAACAAAATACCAAGTGACGTGACTTAGTGACAGTGACAATGACAATCCAATGCTTGCGGCACTTTAGCCGGGCCGAGGCGGTGTTACTAGGGTGCCTGTAGTGGCACTTTATCCGATAGGGATAGAGTGCCACTGTTGGCACTCTATACACTGCCTTAAATTTTTACTCGAAATTGACTATGAATGAGGATCTACTCGACATCTATGAGAAAGTCAGTGGGTTCGTGTATCTTGGCCTCTTGGGTCTGCTTGAGGAGATCCGCCGTCGTACTGGTATGGTCAAAAGTGCAATGACCAGTTCCTGTTAGTCACTGACCATGAAAAAGATAGCCAATAGCCCTATAGACTAGGGAAAATTTGGAGAAACCGTATGGCATCCCAAAATACGACTGACCCATATTCTACTTTTTTCCATATATTTATATGGCGCTGAAACGAGTTACATTAAAAGCCGCGAAACCAGTAGGATAGATACTTTTGAGATGACTGTGGTGTTGGCGGGGGCTACTTCGTATACCATGGATTATTTATATCATGAGAACGAATGAATTCATACTGGCGGATCTCAACATCAACAAACGGCTATCTACAGGAGCGTGCCCTCAGGTTTTTCAGACATATTATACGTTCACATAAGCATAGTCTGGAAAGGCATAAGTTACTAGGCCTGGTGGGAGGAAACGCGTTCAAGGCAGAGCACCGGCAAGATAGTCAGACGCGATCAGGAAGGCCATTTACCAAGCGGTCCACACTGCAGAAGAGCTTGAAGACGCGTCGTATGTGGTCGCGATCAGCATTGAGGGAACAACGAAGAAGAAAGAATGTCCATTGACATGTACGTACAAAGTCAAGCACGTCAGTGGCAGCAACCAATCAGCGTAAAATGTGAGGTCTAAGATGGCTGTCATTTCCATGAGTTATCTGGAGTGCAGCCGGCAAGTTCAAAGATATATTTTTCAAAATCCGATACGTTTCACTAGTGTATATCAAATCAAACAGCCGTATGTCCATACCATAACCTGATTTAATAGCTTAATCCATTATTTTTAATATTCTGTTTTAAAATGGGTGATAGACGTGCGAGCAAGTCCGCGTCCGCGACTTGGCGACCTTACTTGTCCGTGTGTCACAGGTCACAGTAAGTACGCGCACTTAAAACCGCCGAGTAAGTTCGGCGTTCCAAATCCAACAGGTTTGAAATTTTGCTCGTAGCTCGCGTTGGTTCATAGTTTCGTACGTCTGTCATCATGAGCCAGCATTTTGTTTCGACATTTGTTAGTTTGGTTCAGAAAATTTGACAACATCACAATAGAGTGTGAGCAAGCTTCACGTGTGTCTACGACGACGACGGCGAGTTGAGTAAGTTCGTGAAGATATCCACGGCATTCTGTAGTAACCGCAATGTCGCATGCTCAACTAGAGAGATGCAACACCAATATCGATAGACAATGCTAGGCTGTACAAAAACACTTTTGCCTCCAAAAGTAAAACCGGTGCTAATTAAAAAAGATGGTTAAACATTATGGTTGCGAATTTGACGAAAAAATACACATATTTTAGCCATAGCTACAAAGTTTATTTTTATCCACAAAGTACTAATAAAACTGTAATGAATTCAGTTTGTGAATGAGTGTTATAAATCTCTGAAGTGATACTATTTACTCTATATCTGTGAATAAACTGTTACGTTTGTAATTTTAAATTATTTGTGTTTAAATTAGTCGCCATTTTCATACTTGGTGCTGTGAAACTTTTGGATTTGTTAAAACTTTAGTGTCGCGTGATAGTGATCACAATAAATAAATAGCGACCGGATTTTTAGTGAACTTTTTACTGTTATTATATCATGGTTGGACATTGCTTCGCATCTAAGGTTAGAGTTATGATTTTGCGTATTTTATTGAGATACTACCGATTCTAAGTATGTATATACGCGTAAATAAGGAGAAAGATGAATTATTTCTACTCCTTTGTACGTCGATGTGTCTAAATATTTTTGACATGACATGGCCCGTAGGTTCGCGTTCCTCATTACAAGATTATGTTATTATAATTATCACTATTTTCAGTTTGTTATTAACAGACACGGCTATGTTGGTTGAGGAATAGCTAAAGTTTCGTCTTTTTGTAAATTTATTTTGTGTTTACATCTTTCTTACATCTTAAATCAAAACAATACCTCATCTACAGAGTAAACTGAATACAAATAGCAAACTCTATTAGTGCTTTATATTCCACATTTTTATTACTAAATACGACAAAATATACTGCACAATATAGATCAACTTTATTGAAGTAATTAAGTGTCATCTGTTTACGACAAGATACTTCATTTCAGATGAAATTAACACAGAACTCAATAAAATCTTCAAAACATTACTACATACATAAACTCACGCCTTCTTCATAAGTGGATAGGCAGAAACTAAAGAACAAAACATGACTAAATACAATAAAACATTACTGTTTATTAATAAAATGTTATGCAATAACTGCCCTAACCTATATTACTGTAATATACAAAAGATACAAATGTCTACTTTACTCATGCTTTATTGAGAAATTGTTAAAACTCTATTAGTGTTTTGTTGTTATGCCACTTGTGTGTACATTAATGGTTATTCTAGACTGTAGATCATAGTTTTGAACATAACTTAAATGTATCCTTCACCACAATTTATAGCATCTTAATGATAAGTTGATAACTATATTTATACTGGATTGGGATGGGGACTGGAACAAGTAAAGAGAGACATATGCTGAGCAGTAGGCGAAGTTGGGATGTGAATGATGATAATGATTACTCACAACTCGAGTCTTACTTCATTATTGTGGCAATAGTTTAGAAAAGACAGTTTTTTAAATATTTCCTATCCATATACAATTTTTAACCGACTTGTTAAAAAAAAAGAAGGTTATTTATTATAATATTATACTAGCCATCTGGCCCTCTGGTCTCTTCTCATAAAGAGAAGGCAATTGATCACCAACGCTTGGTCTAGGTGGGTTGGCAATTTCAGACATTTATTAATTGTAAGTTCTGGTTTCCACACAATGTTTTTCCTTCACTGATGTAAGTAAGTGATGTCCAAGATAAACTTAGAAAGTATTTTACATGTACTATTATTGTTTCATGATTAGAAAATTGGATACCTACATCAAATGATTGTGAATGGAAAATCACTTAGCTTAATTTTCCACTGAACAAACCAGTAACCTCTGGTGTCTGAAAGGTTAGGTAATCAACTTAATCTGTTATCTAATACCATGTCACCATTAAAAGATATAATTGGTTGGTCTTCGTCTTATTGAGCTGGGACCAGATTTACTAGACTTGATTAGGCTTTCAGAAACTAGATGTGAGACTGGACAGTGCAGGTCAATGATGATTGCTGAATACCCAACAAATTTTTTTAAATGAGTCAGCACATAATGTGAGTTTTGAATGAGCACTCTAAAACCTATTTTCTGGTTGAGGAGTCTTTCGAGTTGTGGAGGATCCATGACATGATATCAGGCTCAGAGACTTTAGCACCAAATGGGCCATTCAGATTAACCGATTTTTTATTTTTTATATATTTATAAAATGTCCTTTAGCAAGGTTAAAAATGTCCTATACCAACTGCAGATGCAATATCTCCATTAAAACATCTGTCCATTCCACTCAATTGCTGAGATCAGTCTAGTTTATTTTTTCATTCTGTCCCGATAATTTTCCACACATATCGCATTTCTTATCGATGATTACGTAACCTGCAAAAGCAAGTTACGTCATTTTAAAACTTCCAAAACCATAAAACAGACTTACAACGTAGTAGAAAAACAAGTGTCGCGCGCGCGACCACAAACAAACCGCGTCGTCACACCATATTGTGCGAACGAAGTATGAAACTATGAACTGAAGCGTATATTATTATAAGGGATGACCATACAAATGCCCTTCTAATTGTCAATTTTTCTATGAAACACTTATTCAGTGTCTTTCTCCTTGTTGTAACTAGATTCGTAAGATAGATATTACCTAGTATATCTACTATTGAATCGTAATAAAAACAGTTAGTTTTAGGTCTGTGCGTATGAATACCTACTTATTGTATTCATTCACATTAATTATGTTATTCATGCTGTTGATATTCCAACAATTCCTTAGAGCGAGAGCGTTATTCAAAATCGAATCGGCCATCTTTGTCTCTGGATTTGGAAGTCTACTGTGTGATGACCTTCAAATCATTACGAATGAGTTCTTAGTGTTTTGTTAGAGAAGTGTGCACACGCTCCCCAGTCCGCTCGTGTTCCATACCTGCGCTATTCCGTTATTCCCTGAGGGCGGCATTATACTCGCCGTTCTTCATGATCCTTTTATACGCCTTAACTTACGGATTAGTTAGACAGAGAGGTGCGATTTAGTCGAAATGTTCATTCGTAAAGTAAACGGTAGGTTTAATATGATAAAATGGAATGCAATGGACAAAATGGCCCTCCATGAGTGTCCATTCGCATACTAGCCGAGCTGCATTTTATGCTGGTAAAAACAAGACACTAGGTAGTGGCACTTGAAGAATATAAAAATAAAATGGAATTTTACAACACATGGTTAAGACGTACTAAGCGAGTGTGACGCATCTTTTTACACATTGATGATAGCAAGCAACATTTATACTGACGTAGGTTGGTAAATTTAGTATAAACTAGCTTCTGCCCGCGGCTTCGCCCGCGTGGATGTCGGAAATTATCCCACAGGAACGTGTAACATGTCCTAAATCAGCGGGGTAATTGCGTAGCACTTACAATAGCAATGGGTTTCATTTTGACAGTTCAACAATTAATTGCGTTATTTACGTTATTTCTCGAACATAATTAAGCGCGCCAAGCGAATATTTAATTTATTTATCGAGCGCCAAGTAGAAGCAATAGCTTCTACTTGGCGCTCTGGCGCGTCATCCCCTGGCTGGCCCGCCCCTCCACCCTCGTTCTGTGCGCCGTCGACTCAATATCGCAGGTCATTCTTATCGTTCTAACTTTTAAACTATTTGTCCAAATTACTTAGTGTAAAAGACAAACTTTATCTACATTGAATACCAAAAACGATGAAGGTATTTATTTTGATAAGAATTAACTAAATACTCTAAAATATGCAATGTAAAAAAAGTATTCAATTTAACTGTATTTATTGCTCACTATTTTGGTTATAAAGGCTTCCACATAAAAGGTAGATATATGCTGTCGCGGACTTTTATTTAGAACTCTTTAAGACAAACAATCCCACAATACATTTTCTTCATGTAACTCTAACGGTTTAGGCAGCGCACGCAGCATACGGTGGAGGTCTGCCCGGCTTGGGTGGACCACCGCCGTGTCCTCGTGGAGGCGATCGGCGGCGGTGACCTCTCGCGTACGGCCCTGGTTCAGGCCATGGTGCGGAGCGAGAGGGCATGGCAAGCCGTCACCTCCTTCTGCAAAGCAGTAATGCTCGCGAAGGAGAAGGTGGAGCGCGCGTGGGAGTGGCAAAGGCCGCGCCCTACCAGCCCTAGCCGCCGCCGCCGTAGGAGACGTCCCGGGCGTCGGGAATTGATAGCCGATTTCCGGCCACCGTAGGCGCGGGCCTGCGGACGGAGAGCAACGGGCAGCTTGCCGTCCGATAAGGACCAGGCCCGGGTCGACGGCGCATCGTGTTCCACGCGCGCCTCAAAGAGATATCAAGGATCGAAGGAACACGTGTGGGTTTTAGTCAGTAAGAGTCTGACACGCCCTTCCGCTCCGCCCAGAGCGGGAGAAGTCATTGGATGATTAACCGCCAAAAAAAAAAAAGGCAGCGCACGCAAAGATAGATCTCAGAGGGCAGGAATTTTTCCGACTTCCTTGATACTTATCGTTATATTATGGCCAAATCACATAAAATCTTTATTAATTGTAGCCTATGTGTTATTCTAATGTATAAGCTACATTATTGTAAAGTTTCATCAAAACCCGTTCAGTAGTTTTTGTGTGAAAGAGTAACAAACATCCATCCATCCATCCATCCATCCATCCTCACAAACTTTCGCATTTATAATATTAGTAGGATTAATGTAGGGCAGTGTTTTTCAACCTTTTTCATGACTTGACCCCATTAGTATGAAAAAAATTTTTCGCGATCTCGACCATTCGAGAACGATTTGAACTCAGTCGAGATTCCCGCTGAGTCGAAGTTTTTGCAGCACGAAACCTAGCCTGATGTTCCCGAGTTGCAGAGAGCCTTGCCTCACGACCTTCCTCAGATTCCTGTGATCGAACTAATCTCATCCTTTTAGCATTTCTGCTACATTGGGAGAGGTTGGATCTTCTTCGAGGCATTCTTACAATAAAATAGTACTTACTACTTGACACACAGTTATTTAGTAAACACGTACTATCGTAAACAATTAAATCATAAATACTTACAGATTATTATACAGTCTAAAATTGTCACAGTTTAAGTAATAAGTGTTAAGACGTGTAAACCAAACGTACTAACTTTATAAAACAAAAAAATTGGTAGAAAAATTAATTACTAACCTGAGCAAATAAACTTATACTTAATAAAGAAAATCAAGAAAAGAAATGCCTAACCTATACCAAATACTTATAATATTTATATACAAACCCTTAATAAAAATTAAGATATGTAAGTATACCGAAAATCAAGGAAAGAAATGCCTAACCTATAACAAATGTTCGATGTGATTCTTTAAATTGACATAACTTTTTTATTTATGAACCGATTGACATGAAATAAACACTAAATGTTAAGTGAAGCTTACTACAATATATTAGTGAAAACCGCATCTAAATCGAATAAGCCGTTTCTGATATTAGCGTGCACAAACACACAGACAAACAGACAAACCGACAAACAGACAAACAGACAAACAGACAAAAAAAAATTTAATTACAATCTCGGGTTCAGCATCGATATAATAAAAACCCCTGCTATTTTTTTTTCATATATTTCCATTGTACAGACACCACTTTTCTACAATTTTATTATATGTATAGATAAAATAGTTAAGCTATCACAAAAGTATCACATTATTTTAGAGGTAACTACGTTCTGTCCATGGTTTAGTACGTTCAATTTTTTAATTGACCAGAGAGCAGTGAAATAATTATTCTCTATATCTTTATTTGCAGGATTCGAAGGAGTGCTCGTTAGATCCGCAGGCATGACGGAAAAGGTGTTGCACCCAAGTGAGTCGATTTTTTATTAATAGATTCTAATTTTAAATGTAATATTATCTAGGCGAGCTTTGGTAATGAATGAATAACAAGTGATTTTTGTGGCGCCGCGATTTGATTAATTAGCCAATCGATCGGTAGATAGCGCGGAAGCCGTAATACTGTATCTTTTCCAAAAGTAATTTTTATAGGTAGGTAGGTATTTTGTTTTCTAAAAGTTGGCACAAGGGGTCACGTGATGGTGACGTCACAGACGAGCAGTCACCAGATCAATAAGGACTCGAGGTCATTCCAGTCTGGGCCGACAAATACGCCACCGCGCCTTTTACAGATATAGCTTGCCGCAGATTCAATATGTTACCTCTCACCTCTATGCATATTTTTTATTTGCCAAAGTTACAGAAGTAGCCCCCATTTTTTGGATCGCTGCCCGCACCTTGGCTTGGACATAGATATTTGTTTCCAATTGATTTTGTTCTTACCAACGCAAATTGTAAAAGGCATCCATTGTTAACATTCTTAGTAAGTAAGTACTATCGCAGTCATGTGCCACGCCCAGTCCTGCAAATATTCAGCCAATCTTACCTCATCTGTGCACCGAACTAGCCAGCTAAGAGGGCCTAACGCGATGCCAAATGCGATCGTAAGGTGTCATTCACCTCTAGAACTAAGGAACCACGTACTTAGCTTCTTACTTCTTAGTGTGCATTATTATAGTGTGTAAATGCACACTAGTAGCATAGGTATACCGCATACTTAATTCCCTTTTCTTAATAAATTTTTCGCGAAATATGGATCATCCTTGTCGTGCCGTGTAATAAATTGTTTTTATAATTTAACTCGCTTGAAATTAATGAAACGATAAACGAGCACTGGAACTCGTAAGTGCTTTTATGACAATAATACAGTACCTATTCATTAAGTATTTTTAATAATACTGCATCATTGCACGTGTGCAAATAAACAAGCGTTTCTCTAGACTACACACATAAAAGGTCATCATTTCAAGGTTGAAGGCAATAAAACGATTGGAATCAATAAGTATCAAGTAGGTATAGCGATGTGTCTCTGGTGAGATCTGTCTGTATAGAAGGCAGTTACGTGGTAAGAGGGGCGATGAAGCGGGGAGTGCGGCGCGAGGTGCATGTGCCTTGCATCGGTTGACGCATCGCGGTTGAATCCCCACATAGGACGCGAGGAAGTATGTAAAAAGGTGTATATAAGACATGGATCGATGCCGGAGCCGACACCCACCTCCTACTGCACTATACTGATGATAAAACTAATGACGCAGTTTGTAAATCGAAAATCTTTGCGACATTCCGTCAGACTGGATTTAGACCTAACGAAATAATGTTTACCCAATTAAAGATGATTATGTCTAATTTAAAACATTGAAAAAATCGGCTCTGATCAGACCTACTATTTCTATGCAGGATTTGAACCTCATCAATACTACTACTACTACAATCAAAATAAGGCAGTAAAACATTTAAGATTATTCCAGATGCATTTTTTATCGATATTTACAAAATCTTTATTAACACTACTGTAGCCACTAGTCAGCCGCACATGCGCGTTTCGTTGACCTTGACGACTTGTGACGAGAACGAGACGAACTAGGTAGACGCGAAACTTAATTCTATTCATTTTCATTCCAACTGATTACCAACACTTTCAATTCGTCTCAAATCTCACGACTAATGTACGACATAGTACAGCAGATATTTTTAACTGTAGGTAACTTATTATAAGATATATACATAAACTCACGCCTTCTTACCTGGGGGCTAGGCAGAAACTACAGAACGCCACCTGCTACGATCGCTCGTTTACGTTCATACATCTGGTCATACACGCACCTGATCTTTCTGAAGAACATCACTAATATTATGTCCTCCTAGGTCGTCTCCTCCCGGCTTTTCCAGTCACATCTGCCTTGTAAATACCATTACTTAGTCGCCTTTCATTCATCCTCTCAACATGAAAAAACCATCTAATCACACTCTTTTCAATTTTTGCCACTACATCTTCTTTTAAACCGCACCGTTGCTTTATCACATCATTCCTCAGCCTATCATTCATAGTTCATGCCCCTTTTGCCACACTCATTGTGAACAGCCAGTCTAGCCTTTTTGGACATCAACTGGTTGCTCACAATCGCTTTTATAGCACCATACACTTTATTTCCCGCATTTGCTTTCCTTTTCACATCTTCATCAATCTTTCCATCCCACGTAAACAGACTCCCCAAATATGCAAACTCACTTACTTGCTCCACACACTTAATTTATTTTCACATCACACACCCACCGATACATTGCATCCTTTTCTCTTCCAAACACCATGACCTTCGTCTTATTCACATTTATATTCATTCCTTTCATCTTATATGCTTCCTCCATCACAGTCACCACGTCTTGGAACTGTTCTGCTGACGATGCAACACTTGATGATCTACGTAGATAAGGCATTTGACAGGCAACTCATTCATCCTCAATCCGCACTGTCGTTCAAATCTGTCAGACAACAGCTATCCATGTACAAGTTCAACATCCACGGAGACGCTACACAAGCTAAGGCACAGGCATTGAGAAGCTTGTTGTCGAAAGTCTGTCTTCAATGTGACATTTCTCAACTATAATAAAAGCAAGTTTATTCAATGAAGTCTAGCGAGCGAGGCATTTGTTAGTCGTAATTGTGGCAACAACGCTCGAAATTAGCGAATGGCGTCTGCGTTGTTGCCACGTTTACCTTTGCGCGTTTACGATTAATTCGCGCTGTGAATGTAGCGCTGAGTTGCACCAGCTAAACCTATTCAATCCATTCTAATTTAAATCTCATGTTGTTAAACTCGCTCACGCCAAGACCAACGTAACGTATGAAAAGGACAGAGTGGACTTGTGCGACTGCGACCAACACTCAATAGAATTTATGTTATGTATGAGCATCATTGCCTCATGTACCTATTCGTTGTTTGAGAATGTGAAAAACGTTGTTTTTGTATTCGTCAATAAATAGAATAAAACCCGAATTTCAAGCATGAACCGAGTTTGGAGGTAGTGAAAGTTGGAGCATTTTAGATTTGAACAAATGCTGCTAAGTCACGCGTGCCAAACATTTTCGGTTTCTCCGTCTCCCGAGATTTCAACGGCTTGAACTTCTGCTACAGCCATATTTTTTTTCTTAATGTTACTAGAACATAAGCATGATGATAAAGTGGTAACTCATAATAGGGCCAGTGAACTGGGCGCTGCTATACGAGTGAAACCCGGTCCGCTTGAGGTCAACGAACTGTTCATTTTGCTGCATCCGTTGCAAATACTGCGCGGCGCATCGATGCCGCCACCAATTCTGTCGACTGAATACACCACTTTTTCATTTAGCTAAGTAAAAAGTGGTCTGGATTTCAAAGAAACTACAACTGAGGTTGGCTTGCCAATAGAAAGTTGTACGCGCGTTATAACCACTGCGTTCTGTTGTTATGACTGTTATGATGACTGTTGTTATTGCTAACCAATATTATGATTTACGAAGCGAAAAAGAGCCCCGTCTCATATTCTAATAGGTATTCACTGGCTACCTGTGTGTTACATACTTTTCATTTAAATTCTCATTAACACTGGCGTGGGAACTAGTGACTGACGAGACGGTTTAGATGGGTACAGTTACTGCTGAGTGTAACGATTTATAAAAAAATTGCTATGTCAATTTTATTCTTACTCAGAGAATAAATTAATAGTGACCTGCTAATTTTAAGCACCTTCAAAATTAACAAAGCATCTGTACTAAATTCATCAGTAAAGAACAAAAAACTCCTAAACCAACTTTTGTGTCAAAACATGGCCATGAACACAAAATATCGATCGCATGACCGATAGCTGTTGGCAATCAGCCCTTTGTGTAAAGCGCGACCCCCAGCCCCAACGCTCACTGGAAACTTTTAAAATAACGTAAATTAAATATAGCTTTTAATCGTTTCTTTCATTTCTTTCTTGTACACATACACAGTTCATAATAAGTGGTGGAGGCCAATAAAGTTTTGCGATCGTTTTGATGCTTCAGCAATAAAAATGTTCACGAAGATGTGGACAGGTGTTGATGGCAAGTGATGCTGGATGACCGTATATTTTTCATGATTTAATAACACGAAATATTTGGATAGAAATTAAAAAAAAGATATAGGTATGTTTCTTTAAAAGAATTGGTCGGGCTTCTGTCTTGAGTTGATGTAAGCCGGCAAATGGCAACCGTGTTATTCGGGGCGGGTCGGGTTGCGCGGCGGCGGTAATGGGCTCCTCCGTACGCGTCGCCTTTCGCCCACGGGAACTGGTTTCACGCAGCGCTTGTCAACTTGTGGACTCTTTGATTTGATTCAATATTATTTCATTACCACCTATAATGTTTTACACATTTATTTGCTATGGATATTTTTTATAATTCGGTGTTTAGTCATGCTTTTACATAAATTGTTCTTATATCTAGTGATGTTTGTAATATTGGACTCTGAGGAAAAAATATTTAGTGTCGACATAGGCGGAAGGGAGGACTGGGTGTTTAGGGGGCGCCCGTTGTGGGAGGGATTTATATGTATAGTGGCGCGATCACGTGTACATTTTGCAGCTTGTATTGATCCTGTCGTCTTTTTCTTGTTGTTAAATACAATTATGCCGCGCAGGGCAACTTAGTAATGCAACTAATTTTAAATTTTCCAGTAGGTTGTTACCTAATCAACATGTTTTATGTATGTTGTCATGGACTTATTGGACTGTGGGTGTGGTAGGTAGTAGGGACCTTCATCTTATAAAGTGCGTAAGTAGGTGTAAATAGGACGTAGATAAGCAGAAAGGACTCAATCCATACGTAGCTCTGTGTGGATTGAGTCCTGGGAGTCTGAAAAGAGGTTACAAATCAGTTCTAAGAGCAGGACTAGGAAGGAGGCGTGTGAATTTAGATCCGTTATGTCGAGTTGAACAAGATAATAATATGAAGAAACCTCGATTTGTATGTGCTCACTCTATTTCGGTGTTTGTGGCGCACTCGGCGGCTAATCGGCGCGTCACGTGACGAGCGCCGGAAGGACGGGGGGTGCGGGCCGGGGCGTCGGAATGCAGTCACCAGCGCTCGATGCACACCCAGCATAGCTGCTCGATTGATCGTCAAGTCAAGCTCTTGCTCTACTTTACACACGCACTGGCCAAATGAAATCATCGCTGCTACGTTATACGTACCATCATTTACAATTACATCGTTACTTGTTGTGCCAACTCTTGTAGTGTAGGCATGTTCAATTAATAATCCCGTACAAATTATCTGTGCACAGCTATCCCCATTTTGGGCATAATGTTTGAAGAAAGTAAAAAATACTTGATTCTTGACGCGTAGTTATTTATTTTCTTGATTGGGAGCTAATAGGGTTTTAGGTACTACTTAAATGATAAAAGTATGCATGCTTAAGCAAGCATGAATATTGCATAGGTGATAATAAGTACCTACCTAAGTGATAAGAGCAGCACTGCAAATGAAGTAGATTTGTAACGAGAGTGAAGCCACACATTTAAGAGTATTGTCATTTAAAACAGTTTAATATGTTATCTTAACGACTGAAGACAATTACCTACCTATACTTATTTATTCGTTTTGAAATCTATTGTTGTTATGATTATGATGGAAATACAATGAAGTATTTATTTTGATAATGTCATCAGTCATCAATTCATCATGCTCATCATACCGGCTAGGAGCTGTATAATGTTTGGAAACCAACAAGTCGACGAGCGATGTTCCAATCTACAGAAGAACCGTCGTTCAAAAGCTAGAAGCTACTAAGTATTCAAAAGACTAATATTGGATTTGAATATCCTAAGCCTAACTAGAAGTAGTAGGAATGTGGCATGATCCCTGAAATGAAAGAAAGTATTTTAGCTGCTTATAATTTATGTCAATGTGTAACCTGTCTGTTGATAAAATCATAATGTATGTTTTTGCGGGGTGACGTTTTGATCTGACTTTTGGCCAAAAAACTGCTGGTCTGGTCGCCCCACAGCCCCTCAAGATTGAAAAAGCACTCGGACCGAAGTACAACAAGTCTGGTAACTATGCAAGGGGACTTGACCTGTACTGTGGTATTTCTTCTAGTTACTCGTGAGCTCTTACTTTTGTTGTTGTGAATTCTTATCGATTAGTGATAAGTGACATCATTTGTGTGAGTAAATATTGTATTTGATCTCGTTTAACTTAAGATGAAATTGTGTAGTACAAAGCAGTAATTGCAGCGTGCGGATTGCAGGCGGTCGCCCCTCGCCCCGCCACGCGCCCCGCGCTCGAACACCGTAAGTAAACAGTCTGGTGTTTATCCGCGTCTCGCTCGCACCGACCGCGTCGCGTCGCGCCTCTGAGGTGCACTCGCTGTTCCTATTATTTTCGTGACGGGTATTGCGCCGAAGCCGATTCCCGCATCCTCGCCCCCGAGACGCGAGGTCCGGTCTCGCGGCGGAGGCGGCGGCGACGGCCGTTCGCATCGCGCGCCAGTCCGCGCCCGAGGCCGACTGTCGCATTGCTCCGTGCCTACAAACGTTTGGTGTTTCTCGTCCATGTGTTGAAATTGAAGATGCGGCACGTACCGAGTGCGTATCACGGTGGGTGAAGAGCGCCCGGCCGCGGTTTGAATTACATCGGTATCGTGACGTGTTTGGTGACAGTGAGTGGATTGTGTATTGGCGTGCCGATGATACACGTGAATGTGGATGGAGTTCGGAGCGGTGTTGGAAGATGCATTTCAAAGAGTCGTTCGCGATGAGCGATCGACCGAGCGAGCGTGGCCGGCGCAACTCCCGCTGCAAGGGTGGGTGTCTGTTTGCAGTGACGGCTGCGAGTCGTCTGCGCTCGTGGACCACAACACAGCTACACACCATATCTACGTAGCGTGGCTTACGTGCCTACATCGTTTCTCTTCCCAAACATCCTCACTATACCTCCTACTATTTACTAATAATGTGTTTACTAGTCGCTATCCTTGTAATGGAGTATTATCTGAGTTTATGTTGACTTCTGAGTATTTTACTGAGATGAAGGTACCTTCTTATAGTTCCTATTGAGAGAACTGCGTTCAAGACGGTGTTTAGTAGATTTTGGGACACCGTAACATCCTACTAGAAACAATTAGAACTCTTGTTTACTGCACCTTAGATGATATGGTTTCTCTGATTTTATGAAGTAACCATACACATACAGCAATGGTATTATATTAAGGTATATAATACATATTTATGTAAGTAATTAAATTATAAAGAATCGATGCGAAGCTCTTACTCGAACAAATTCAGTTATTGGCTGGCTCTGCTGTTGACATAAATAAGCGATCAGCTGTAGCGTCTCTGAATTCTAGTGCATTTGACACACTCTCTAATTTTCTGTTTCGTACTCAAAATATCTTTGAATATTTCCGCTCTAATGTTGTTATCAGTATTGTATTGTTGCATGCAATAAAATAATATCGAATTTTACATCCAATGGGTTGATTCATAAAAATATTTCGTATCTACGTACCTACTTACGTATATTCCCTTCCGATACATCGATAAACGATAATAAGTTATTTCTATCAATATGTACATTTTTTATCATATCATACCACAGAATACTACTACAAAAGCTGGAACGTTTAAATCTATATTATTATTGAATATTGATAGAATAAAAATTTTCGTCACCGTTTGCACCTGTAGAATAAGCACGTAGGTAGGTAGTAGGTAGGTAATTCATAAAAAATATACTAAGGTACTTGTAACAAAAGTATAGGTTGTGCTTGTAACAAAAATAGTAATTATAAATGTTTTATAATTGGTTCTTTCGTATCGGTTAGCGAATGCTCTAATTGAAAGCTTGGGTAGTAAAATAATAATAGGTCTATTAAATCTTCGTAATATTAGCAGTAGCTGTAGGTTTCAATGATGCTATGATAACATTGACCTTCTATGAGGCGAATCGAAGTACCACAAAGCTACGAGTAGAAAAACACGTCGAGGGATACGAACTTAGAAAGTAGATACTTATTTACTTACGGAACATTTTCTGAGGAAAAACTGGTGACATTTTTATTTTTTTTGTGAATAACGCTGTATATAAATTCGAACATTGATGCCCTCTCGACAGTCTACTCAACAGTAAATAATCGCTGAACATTCATAAATTTTCTTTTGGACGTCGATATAAGGGCCATCCTGTATAATTTAAGGTGAAAGCGTCAGGGTAGTCCGCGAAATTCAAATTGTCTTACGTTTTTTGCAATTTGCTCGTCAGTATGGTTGTATGTTGATATAAATATGATTTGCGACCGTATCCAATGTTTATTTATAAAATTATAATCATAGAAATTATCAATACGTTACTACGTTCATGTAATCCCTTTGAATGACTATTTCATGAAATCACGACATTTGAGGATTATGCTTTAACCTAAAGAGTTGTATTGCTGATTCTAATGATTATAATTCTGTAAACCCATATTGGTTACGCTCGCAAATCATATTTTAATCAAGATACAACCTGACACTGACCTGCAAATTGCAAAAAACCTAAGAAAATTTGAATTTCGCGGGCTACCTTGGCGCATCCCCCTTAAGTATAACTAAATGTGGAAGCGATAGTCACTGTCAGTTATTTTCAGGGTATGTATTTAGTCTGAACGGCCCAAAGCGAATGGACCGCGGGCCAGTCGACCGTAAACAAAAATCATCTACGTTCCAAAGGACCGTTGATAAAATTATTTCAAAATTAATTTAAAGGGACAGTCGCATACAAATTGTGATAGTCTCATAGTTTATGAATTTTAAATATTTCGTTATTTGAAATAAACAGAAAACTGATTTTTACTAAATCTTATTGTTTAATTTTTATATTTTGTTGATTTGTTTATTTAAAATAAGACTGATTTTTATTTAAATTATTTAATAACCGAAAACTTTTGTAAACATTTTATATTATTGTTGATTGTTTTTCTAAGGAAGATAATACACAAATCTAAGAAAATTATTAAAACCTTTCTACTTTTTAACTTTTGCACCCGAATGTAGGTACTTGATGAATGTAGTTTATTATGAATTTATGACATTGAATTTGTTTGCAATTTTTTATCACCGGTCTTTAGGAAAGTAGACGATTGTTTACGGTCAAATGGCCCGCGGTCCATTCGATTTGGGCCGTTCAGAGACTAAATAAGCCCTATTTTCACGGATAAACCTCGACTATTATAATTTTGCAGAATAAGCCTGGTACCTGAACTAACTTCCTGAAAATTAGATATTAAGGTACCTACTTTTCTCTTCCAAGCAGGAAATTACAACCTTTTATAAGCTGTTATGCCCGTGCTACATGAGGCTAATTTCTCAAGCCAGGATAGGAAGTTAGTGTCTAAGCAAGCGAACTAGTAACTCTGGGTTCGTGTACACAGAACTAGCTTCATTTCTAGGCTAGTGATCTAGTGAGAAAGCTAGTCTCAAGCTAGAATAGTTTAATGGGATGGGGTTCTTTTTTTACCCGACTACGGCGAAGCAAAAAGGAGGGTAATGATTTTGACCGGTATGTAGGTATGTATGTCCATCTGTCTGTGCCCTCACATTACTTATAAATAAAGTACCATATTTTTTTAATGATTCCATGTTGGGTATCAAATGAAAGGACTTGTCTATTCGTTATTTCGTTATATTTATTTATTCATATATATATTTATTACCATATTTAGTGAAATAGACAATAATTTATAACAAAAACGAGCGCGTAAAATTTCATGAACCGACTTTTGGGCGTCTAGAATATTATGAAAAAACTACTGGATGTATTTACTCAAAATATTTTTTTTTATCATTTAATAAATTATCTAACTCTGTACGGTTTCTATTTTACCATTTGCTTACTACATAACTAGCTTGCTACCTTACTATCCTGGCTTGAGAAACTATCCTCGTGTATCTCAGGCTCTCAGCCATTGGAGCTGCAGGTTGCTACATAGTTATAAATATCTACTTAAAGTCTCAACTCTCTTAACATACTGTTTGTTAACATAAAAGTATCGGAATAAAAACTAGTTATACAACTTCTTCAAGCTGTAGATAGTATTGTTATTTTCGTTTTCAACTTTCAAGGTCTTCTCATATTGGTGTGACTTGGTTACTTTACAGTCATTATAAGAATATTTACATGACAGTCTAAACATGATAATAATATTATGCTCATGATTACAAATATTACAATGATACAGCGCGTGACTTTAACCTTAAAAATAATGAAATATCTCTATGATAATTAATTCCACATTACCTACATTTTGTTTTGTACTACTTGTACTACTTAATTATCATTAAACAGCTGCTGGCTGCTTCGCAAAGTAATGAAACATTATAGTAAAACCACTTGTTCATAAAAGGCAAGTAAATTAAATGGGTGCACGAATACCGTTAGATGAAGCAGGATGTGAGTTATGATATGACTGTTATGAGCTTTGCCTGTGGCTAGCACGTCGCATTTATTAAGACGGAGTTACATGCCAGTGACCTTGAGTGGGAAGCTTGCGTGTTCTGTACTGAGCTCAAGCAACGCGTCGTACGTCCAGCCAGTAATAGAACTCGCACATCAAGCAGCGCTGTCCGAAATTAGACGCATTATTGATTTATACATAAAACAAAAGGTATTTTTATTAAACAGGTATACTAAAATATCAATAATTAAATTATCTTCAAAATGGTGAAGGTTTCAGAAAAATACGCTTGATAGATTTTGCGTGATTCTCAGTTTTTTATCCGCGATAAGCTGGGTCTACGCTAGACAAACCGAGCACGAGCGGAGCACGAGTCGAGCACAAATTCGTGAACATTTGTCATCACAAATGTTCACGAATTTGTGCTCGGCTCGTGCTCGTGCTCGCTCGTAGACCCAGCTTTAGACATAAGTTTACAAATTAATTTTCCATGTCATTAACACTACTCGTTTAGACGAGATCTTCAGTATAAGATCATTAAAAGTCGGCTATCATCACCTTAAGGCGACGACAAACTACTTTTAATGATTTTATACCGGAAATTACGTCTAAACGAGTGGTGTTAATGATATGGAAAAAATATATGTTAAATTAGAGCATTTTCTTAATAATTTAATCTACGAATATTTTAGATTATGTTTACATTACATAGTTAAATTAATTTATAAAGTTGTGTCTAACGCGGATAAAAAACTAATAATTACTCAAAAGCTGTCAAGCGTATTATTCTGAAACCTTCACCATTTTAAGGATAATTAAAATATTAATCTTTTAGTCTACGAGTTTTATTAAAATACCTTCTGTTATTTGTATAATAAATTAATAATGCGTCAAATTGGTGACAGCGCTCCTTGATGCGCGAGTTCTATTACTGGCTGGATGTACGACGCGTTGCTTGAGCTCAGTACAGAACACGCAAGCTAACCACTCAAGGTCACGTGATGGCATGTATCTGTCTCTTAACCCTTTACGGTTTACCCAATATTTTCCAAAATGCTAATTTAAGTTGTGATCAAATTGTTAACGTGACTGGATGCTTAAATATTAATAACAAACACTATTTTAAAAAACAGGTCTTTTTATTTAATTATTATAAATCAGTCACACGATTCACTTGGCTACGTCATTCGTTAAAGGCCTCTCTGGGGTTATGCGGTAGGGATGGGGTTTGGGGGAGGGAGTCGCAAAGGATGGAGGTGAGATCATAGTGGCGAGTGGCCCGGGGAGGCGATCGATATGTACATTGAACATACATACGTATCTATATAAATAACTGTACCTAACTTCTCGCAACTCGACTGTCTGCTCCAGATACTGCGCCAAAACCCTGTCCCCCCCGACCTCTAACCCCCACCTTACCTATTCTTTAACAAAAAGATCAATTTTTAAACAGAAAGCATCTACTTAAACCGGTTTATACATATTTATAAGTACAGGTTTTCAGTTATTTTTGTTACATTTTAATTAATAAAAAAATTGCATTAATTGCTACAAATGAAACAATGTTATAATGCCTAATAGTTTAGTACTTCTTGCTATCAGGTGAATCAAACAAGTAACAACGTTCATATTTTCTCAGAGGATGTGGTATATAACCACTTCCATGGTTCCCTAGGCATTATCTAAATTGGTCGTATGTAGGTACATAATGTAGACCACATAACGTCATTTTAATTACCTACCTACAAATCACTATCCCCCATCTGAATGTCAGTACCTAAATATACAGGGTGTCAGGGACATCGACGCCAAACCGCTTATACCATGGATTCAGTACATGATTCTAAACCTTGCTTGGAAATTTTTCGCCGGTTATTAAAAAAAAAATCAGCTGTTCTATACATTTTGATCGCATAGGTATTGCACTTTTCTATGAAACAGCAGATTTTTTTTTAATTACCGACGAAAAATTTCAACGCATGGGTTCAGAATCATGTAATGAATCCATGGTAACAGGCTTCGCGTCGATGTCCCTGCCACCCTGTATATTTCGGCTATTGTTTATGAAGACATAACAGTTATGGCGAACCGCTAATACCCATTAAAAGTAAGCTTTTGGCAGCAACATGTTATCAGGAGAATCCAAGGTCACCTTCATAACATTGATTGAGTAGATATACTTCGAATCAACCAAGACCCAAATTCGCAAAATTATATCTAATATAACGTATTTAAAATATGTCTGTATGCTGATTCTTAATTCTCAGTACTTAATGTATTTTCATTCATAATTGACTGATCATTGATCAAGATGTTCATCTCATGGTATAAGAAAACATGGTATGGCATTCCGAGACACAGTGGTCACGTGGGTGACTCTTAACTACGTCATCACATCTGTGTTACCAGTATTGAGTAGTTATAACTCCCCAACCACCTTTATTACCTGTGCAAATTTGATAAACAATGAGGTATTAATTAAGAATTACGATGGTATCTGTATATTATTTAACAGAATGGCGACTTAAAATATTTCCTTAATTCGTGTTTTGTTGCAGGATAGTGACGTACGCAAGTGTCACTCCCGGAATGCCATACCTTGTTTTCTTATGCCATGGTTAATCTCAGTCCTGTTTGACTAATGCGCAGACTCCTTAAAATCCTAGATATATTGAAGTCATTACAAAATTAATGCCCGTATTACAGAACCTCACTTAAAACTCAATCATTACTTTTGATTGGTTGAAACGAGTTTTAAGTAATGCTTGACTCTTGAGTGAGGTTCTGTAATACGGGCCTTAGAAACTGTGGAAGTATGGACACTACGCAGTTGAGCGAGAGTTCGTTCTTCTATTTCAATCTATACCTTCAGTAGTTACAAGTAACGACAGATCTTCAGAGGTTGTAGATTCAACCAAATTGATTACAATAAATCTTAAACTTCTTAACACACTTCGATTGAGACTTCATCCTAGTCTGTCCTGTTTCAAAGCCTTTGTTAATCTTGTAATGGCAAGATGTACCGACCGGGCTGTTTGTAACTCGACGATAATAGAGGGCAGTGGGCATTTGATGTCGTGGGCCTCGGAACAGTTCAGTAGCTCGTGGCAGTCGTGGCTATTTCTTCCTCTCCTCCATACAGGCTGCACTTGTACTTACACCAAAAATAAATTCCTCATTCCGATTTGGAAAATAAAAGTTCTCAAGGTACATAAACAGAATTACAATGGCATGGCATTACGAGTAGTGTCAGCAACATGCTCATACTTTTTTTGACAGACTAAACTACCTCATTTTAATCCGTTTCGTTCAGGGATCTGATCAATCACTTCTTCAGGATCCTGTCTTGACCCATAGTATTGAATACAACGCCTGTTGTAACATGCACCATCTTCAACAGGTGCTGGCGTCAAGATGGAGCACTTCCAAGCGGCGCTGGATCCTCGCAAGCAGGAGCTGCTGGAAGCGCGATTCCTAGGCGCCAAGGTCAGTTTCTACTCCTGTTTTACTATATTACATTATTTAGTCATCAGAGGTTGTCGTTACACCCATAACGTTTCCGCTTCAGTGCGTGGCTCGTATTTCTCAGATAATGTGTCAGGTGATTCACGACATTTGTATAGTTTAGTGATAAAATCAAAACCTAATTGTAGCAGTCACAAGACCGATAGCACTTATGTCCAAATTACTTTGTTCATGACGCTCATGAGCTGATCTCACATCTATCAGGAATACAGGATGTCTTAAATGTCTTTACTCAAAAAAAATACCAAAGGGCTTTACTACTACTAAACTAATGATGAAGTGATGATGATGAAGAACACCTACGGTAATATTGATTTCAAATTGGCAGGGACGAATGAATTATATGGTCGAGTGAAGTCCTCTTCGACTATAGACATACACACCTCAGATATTGAATAGATGCGGATATTCTAGGTAATCCATTTGGGTTTACGAGCTAATAATAGAAGAATAGGATTGTTTAATCAAGTGGTTCATTGAATTCTATTCTTAGTTTCTGTACAAACGAGTTTTGCTTGCTTCCATCATTGGTGTCAGAGGTTTTCATATAGAAGCCTCACGTTACTAGCTTATAAAATTCTTATTGAAACCTTATAGAGATTATATCGATTTCAGAAATGAGCCAAGCATAGTCCTAGTAATGATTGTAATAAGTGATGTAATGAACATATTAGACCATGATGACGACCAAAATTAAGCACATAAGTTAAGTAGTCGGTAATTAAGTGCTTCTTATTACTGTAGTGGACATCTGTATAAATTCCATCAGCGAATTGTATAGGAATGTCTTTGTTAAATCAGAAGTGAATGCAATGTTGTTTTCGAAACGATTCTTTTGTTCTCACATTTCCTGCGCTCAGGTTAGGTTCAGTTAGTTCGTTTATCGGTAATAATAACGCCACATTGTTGTTGACTACTTGGTTGGATTAATTACTTCAGGGCGTACGCGGTATCTGCGTCTCATGTAAAAGTAACGAAGGAAGAAACCCGTTCTCACGTATCATCCATCCCTAAAGTTCGACCTCTATGGTGTTATGAACTTATGATTACACATGAAGTGATGAAACTCTTTTATTGGAAGGCTTAAAGTATCTCACAAGGTAATACGTACCATACTTAATGTTAACATCGTTGAAGATATTATAATTTACGTTGATGAAGTTTTGGTGTACGGTATCACAATCAACCGTTACAGTTATATCAACTCGGTGCTTGGGCTATGAATGAAAGTTCTCAAGTTCCGTTGCCTAAACATCATCATGATAGGAGACAAATACTGATTTTATCTTGCCACTTGGTTGTTAAGCTGCAAAATACCCTTTTAAAAACCGGCTAGGTAAAGATATGGAAGGTCAGAATAGCATACGGGCGATAGGTATTTGAAGTTAAAAAAGTTGCTTAGGGCACCTCAGTACGTTGTTAAGGAGGGGGAGCTGCGTAATGCCGACTGTTATGTATAGCCATAGGTACTTATATCAGTGCCGCACCAGTCGGCGGGCGAGTAGATGTTGACATGCAACGAGTCGATCACGTGATCTTTGATAATGTGGCAGCTCCAGTAGGCATGCCCACCTGCCCCGCAGCCGCCGCCGCCACCGCCCCGCTTTCTGTTCGCCGGTCGCCGGCAACATCACGTATGTGCACACATCGTCGTCTCGGCCGACCAAGTGATGTTGTAGATATGTAATTCTATTATGTGTCTCGTCTCCGTCCGCTCCCCGCTCACACTTCGCTCCCCCTATTCGTCCTATTGACGCGTCATTTGGCCGAGCTAGGGCATCGGTTTTGTTCGTTGTTTTGTTATATTTGTTATTCAAATGATCTGTGTTATTGATCACGTTCTCTTTGTTGCTCACCGGAAAGATTTTAAAGTGAGTAATCACTAGATTTACCTTCTTAAGACACAATTTGTTAATTGAACCACGATGTAGCAATTAGAAAATATCATAGTCAAATCTGAAGTCAATCGGTATGATATCAGTTTGTAATAAATATTCATAATCAAATCATTGTCTGATGGTAGCAGTCTCGCTCGCTTGTCACTGAATGTACTGTACCATTTCGTCATTCAACGACAAAATGGCGGACGGACATAAATAGTTTCTCGGCAAATGTACGGTTGTGACTTATCGACCTAAAAACATTCTGCTACCTGTGAACATTTAGAGCACAACCACACAAATCAAGAAAAATATGTATTGGAATTGTTGAACACGTTGATAGTCTTGATAGGTAACTGTTGTATCTATGTCGCCTAGCAGGCTACATCATGAATTTGTGATAAGCTTATCGATTTGTATGCAGCTACGTTCAGAGACGATTAAAAATTGAAGTTTAGCTTGCAATATAATTTAATACATGCACGACGTAGGTATAGGTAACTATTGTAAAAGGCAAACAGCTATAATAGTGGGGAGACGTTTTCTAATAGGCTGGTTTACATTGAGCGCATTGATCGCGTGTTTACAGGTCAGCACAAGGGAGATACTAGTAGAAACTCGGCGGACGCCCGAATACAAAACGGTGAGTTCTTTTATGGATAATATTGTAGATATTTGCATTCACCGGCATAACATTAATTAGCCTACGCAAACTTTTAGCTTCCTACAATCGCGATTCGCGATAATGTGGGCCGGTTGTTTTAACGCTCGTTCGCTCAACCATTGCATGATGGCATACATTATTAATAGAAGGTCTATCTATTACGTTTCATGCTACATTTAGGAAGTCGGTTACCTTGATATCGATTAGGCTTTCGTCGACAAACGCGTTTCGTGGATATTATATTGATTTTTTTATGAGTTTGTGCCTTCGAGTGTGCACCTAAATTGATAGTCATCTACACACACAGTTGATATGCTTCGAGTTTGACATAGTTTATGCAGTGTTTGAAGCGTCTCATTAACTAGCAAGTAGGCTACCTATGTGATGTTTAACTGCGTTCAACTTGATAATGTGCCTAAGAACATAGTATCGCGCGCACTCAGTTCGTACATACAACAGTGTGTAGTGTAAACACACCTATAAATAGCAGCCTTACAAAATAACAGCGAGACCATTTTCGTATCGTATGTATAGAGCGCACCAAGCGCACCGTACGCAGCTAGTTTCCACTCGCCTGTCACGGTACGCGGTACAATGCATCGCAGCAGGTTTTCATTCGTCTGTCACGGTTACATGGACTTAATTGTTCTCAATTACCGAACAAAATATACGCTTTTATTCTCCTATTAAAATCTTTGAATATCAAAGTTTGTTTAAATATACGGCTTTTAACTTCCCCTATTTTTCAGTGGCCTTCATTGAAATTCTTCGTAATCTACTTTGTGGCGGCTATTATGAAATTATGATATATTACTTCTACAGCTTATTATTGATTGGTGAATGGAATGATGATGCAGTAATTAAATTAATAATTTAAAAAAAAACGAAGTTCAATGATAACTTTATCTTTTCCCAATCGACTTATGAATAGACTTGGATCGAACGTCAAGCGTATGCATCACTTTTTACTGAATCACTGCTATCAAAACATGACTATCTTTTAGAAGTGTATTAGGTCGCGAATCATTATTATGTCATACATAACATAAATAAAATTATAATATAAGAGCTGACGAGCCAGCTATAATACTGCTCGGTTATTGTCAATGACACAACAGCGTGTCAGCTAAATAATGTTCTATAAAGGAGGGAATTTAGGAATCGATTTATTTTTGTTACGTAAATAAGTATAGTTGCACTTGTCTGTTGTTTGATTCAATGCCGTTTCTTGAATAACGCGTCATTTTTACCACCATTTTTTTACCGAAGACTTGTTGCTACTCACTCAGTGTGAAGACTTTGGTATCCTAAAAGTGGAAATACGATAAACTTGGTATAAAGCAGGGAAGTATGCCGGCCTCGAAGTGTAGGCAAGTCGGGGCCGCGGGGTCACCGACACGCAGCACGCCGCGCTCCCCGCCCGCCCGCTACCCCGCGCCTCTATCACTGAACGCTTGAAATGAAATCGCGGTTTTCGCACCACTCTTTCTGCCTAATGGGAATAGGTACTATGGGTATTACCTGTTTATCGATATCTCGTTCAACATGTCAGTGTGTGCGTGTGATTTGTTTTGCCGTGGATGATTTCATTTGTTCAAAAAACTAGTTTTGTCTGGTTTCATTTTTGTTCTTGATAACTAAGTCTTGTTATTATTATTACTTACAACACTAGTCCATGTTTATTATAGTTATGATGAATCCTAATTAGATTAAGTAGGTAGGTACTTGTTTCGTAGTTTTGAAATGGCTCGTAACACCGATTGTGTTTTATTTATAATTTCGTATAGGTAAGTACCTACCTATTACTATCAAAGCATTCTATTTATGATTTCGCTTTAACTATTTCTTTCAAATCAACATTACCGAATCAAAAATGTTAAATGATTGTGCATTTTATTGCATTTACAGCTAGATTCAAGATTGAATTATAAAATCTTACACATTACTATCCGAATTCATCCATACCACCCCACATTATCCAAGTTCACTAGCTAACACAATTCGTTTTATAAAATGGTAAGGTGGCTAATGTAATCGCGAATATTCGCGAGCGCTGAGGTTGAGGCAGATTGGCAAGCAGAGGTGGGCGACTTTCGGCTTGTCTCGTACAGCAAGCATGCTTATTCCGCACTGAGAGAAAGAGAAGTAGGCACAGCGCAGTGTTCAGTCAGTTGGTTTGCACATTCGACGCGAAGGGAAATTATAACATGGCGCACACGGCCTCGCCCCGCCTCGGCTACAATGTGCCGTCAAACCTCATTCCACCGCTTAGCCGCCCGGTTCCGCAGTTATTTTTACACAGGCCGACCTTTCGCACCGGTCGTCACCGCACTCCAGTATTAACTAAATTTGTATTCACGACGCACACACATTTGCAACTAAGTATTTGTAAATATATTCACAATTTTCGCACATGAAACAATGTTCAATTCGGCTCCTAATATATTCGAATTAAAAATCATCGTCGTAAGTAATGAGGGAATCGTAAACAGTCAAATGAGAGAGTGGCATAGAGGCAACCGCTCTCGTCCGCTGCCACGGAGGCAATGAACGCGCGGCGGGGCGGCGCGGCGGGCGGCCCGTCAGCTGAGCGTCACGCCGCGACATTGCAAGGTCCGCCCGTATTGCTTCGCCTGACCCAGTGCGCCGCGCGCCGTGCCACGCCGCCGCACCGCGCGCCGGCCGGCACTGTCCCAGCTCCCTACCTGCCTCTAGCGAACCACTAAATACCCAGTGGAACACCTATTTAATCGTCCAAAATAGAACCAGACATTTGGCTTTTATGTAAACATTACTTTCAGTGCAATGCAGATCATAATACGGACATTTATGTGCAGCGAGACGGTTGCGCCTTGCTTGATAGAGCCTGGTTTTATTCATCTACTTCTTAGTTTTGTGAGCAATCTTTTTTGCCTACACTTTCCTAAATATCTTGGGGTCGACAATCCACTCAAAATGCAAAGCCACTGATTGCTTTAAATTAAACCCTTGGAAGAATTTAAGAGTCGCGAACTCGCGACTGTATCTACACATTTTTGGCTACAAACGTTACGTAAAACATCACAAAAGCCAAACAACTAGAAAGGTGAGGTCAATAAAATTGATAGACGTTTTTTGAGGGAACTCACCCAACTCATAAGCCAATAAGAATTATGTTAATTATCTTTATTTGTGCGCGTCATCAAGACACAATGACATCTTGCCCAACAAATTCCTACGTCACGCCGTTTTCGTGTCCAACATCTGTGGCAGACAAACAGACGGAAGAAAGCGTTATTTAATGGAGATTTGAAACCCTAAAAATATTAAAATATCCTATAATGTACGATTAAAAAAAAAAAATATGTAGAGGGGAGAGAGAGAGATGTGTGTGAGGGATAATATTATAAAGAGGGAATGAAAATGAATGATAACGTGACGGTTGATATTGGAGAGTATAAGACAAAAACATTTTGAGCCGTCCCCATTTCCCCAAAGGGCAGCCAGCCTCCTTCAAATGTGAAAAGATGACTAACTTGGTTTTCCGTAATGCGCATCCATCATAAGTATCTAAACAAAAGAGCGAAACAGGCGGTGGACTGTTACTTACTACAATAGTTGAGTCAAACGATGGATGGACTGTGTGAAAGATGATAATGACTCGAAAAGAGGGTGACTACCGAGATGACGACTAATAGAGAAGTATAGAAAAAAGGGACATGTTGCGCCGAACCCAAATAAATTGGGATAACGGCAGGAGAATAATGAGTTGAGAAACTGTCAAACTACCTCCATTTTGTTTATCCTTCGTCGTATCGATACGAGTGATACGACGAAGGAGTTTTAGAGATTCCAATTATTTTAATGTGCTTCGACCAGCGACGAAATCGGCGTTAACAGTGGCTTCGGAGAGGTCCTTCGAGGTGCACGTGGAATAGCACAAAAAGCAGGACAATCGTTTGTGATATCGCTCTATAGTCTCACTTAGGTTAATTGGAGTAGCCCCATCTGACTAAGTTGTATTTATAGCGGGCCGCAGTCAGTTTAGAGATTTCCAGGTGGGACATGCATGGCACTTAGTGGTCCGCTGGGAACTAAGAATATGCAGGCTCAACATAGTCAGTTTTGCTGTAAATCAGTAACGACTGCTGTGTGGTGATATAAGAATACCATGCAATGAGAACCTGCACTCATTCGCCATGTTTAAAAGGTGAGGAAGTGTTCACAAACATTCGAATTAAGAATGATCGGTAATACTTCGCGAGCTCTAGTTCAAAGATGATAATCTTTTAAGATGTGGTGGTGGCAGTGAGGAATTAAATCTGATAATTATAATGATTAAAAAAACAAATAGTTCCATGTTATATGAAAGAACCTAAAAGAAACAAACTGTCGCTGAATCTCCATGAAAACTAAAAATGGAACGCTAAGGGAGCCCGCACACATACAATTTAGTCGTTGGCCAACTATCGAACTACTAAGTTGCGTACTTCTACAATTTAATCGTCCAACTTTTTTAATTGTTTATCAGCAGCAGACTTATTCGATTTAGTCGGTGACAGTGTTGCTAGCGCAGTGCGTGTGCGTGGAAATGCGAAAAAAAAACTCTCTAATTGCTTTATTAATAAAAAGAAGACGAAAACAATAAAGAACATTTTGGGTGCATCCTATATTAAGTGATGGATTAGAATATGGGAAATCATCAAATGACTTCTCCCACTCTGGGGGGAGCGGAAGGGCGTCTCTTACTGACTAAAACCCACCCGTGTTCCTTCCCTTGCCTTGCCAGGGACCACGGTTTCCCTTTAGGACTTCCCGCAACCCCGGTAGGCATCGGCCCTAACGGACCCCGTCAATTTTGCCCGTCGACCCGGGCCTGGTCCTTATCGGACGGTGAGCTGGGCGGTGGGCGGTGCCCATTGCTCTCCGTCCGCAAGCCCGCGCCTACGGTGGCAGGAAATCGGCTACCAATTCCCGACGCCCAGGGCGTCTCCTACGGCGGTGGCTAGGGGCGTGAGGGCGCAACATTTGTCTCTCTCTCACGCGCTCCGCCTCCTCCTTCGCGATCGCGAGCATTACTGCTTCGCAGAAGGAGGTGACGGCTTGCCATGCCCTCTCGCTCCGTACCATGGCCTGAACCAGGGCCGGGCCGGACGCGAGAGGTCCCTGCCGCCGATCGCCTCCACGAGGACACGGCGGTGCCCCGCCCAAGCCGGGCTGACCTCCACCGTATGCTCCACCGTGTCCTCCGGGCGATCTACACAGTGGTGACACCGGGGCGTTTCCTCCCGCCTTATGCGAAACAGGAACCTCCCGAAACAACCGTGTCCGGTGAGGACCTGCGTCAGGCGGAAGGTGAGGACGCCGTGGCGCCTCTCTAGCCACTCCTCAAAGAGGGGACTTATCGCCGTAATTGTGGCGTGCCTAAATCTGGGTTGCGACAATCGCACTCTCCAGGCCGCCATGAGATCCCGCTGGAGCTCTGTCCGCTGTACCGTGATTTGTCGCGGCAGTGGAGTAACACCCCGGCGCTAACTCCATACCTTGCCTCTAAACTCAGATGTAACCCAGAAAAATTTGTTTCATACTATAGAATGAGTATTTCGTCTTTTGATGAGCTCGTATGTCTAATCAGACCAGCGATAAATCAAACAGGAGACAACTTTCCGACTCGCTATCACCGTTGAAGAGAGGCTTGGATTAACTCTCCGGTAAGTACCTGCTAGCAGCGTTCTTAAACTTTTTTGGTGACGGAAGCCTTTTGGAAAACGAAATGGTGATTGGGTTGAATTGATTGAATCACTTGAAACAAGTGATCGGGAGGCAGAATGACCCGTCGACGAAAGTCCGAGCGTAGAGAAATCACGCCCGCGTCTGGTCATCTTGCATCTTGCCTTGCGATGCGACTGACCAACAAAGTTGTATAGTCGGCTAGCCGTACTAATGAGCAGTTGGCCGATAGTTGGATAACTTTTTAATTGTGCGTAATCTCGATTCTGATACGATCGGTGTCCAATTATTTAATTGGACGATTTAGTTGGACAAGACGTGCGGGCTAGCATATGTCGCTATACCTATTGGTATACTCAGCGATTTAGTCGGCCAACGACTAAATTTTATATCTGCGGGCTCTCTTAGTTCTTCGATCAAAGTTCAAAGGAGACCTTATTTTGTCACAATGTCAAATGACAACAAATAGAACCTCTACTGCAAAAGTCTGTATTTTTTAACCAAATCCTCACATATTATAAAACAAAGTCCCCCGCCGCGTCCGTCTGTCTGTCTGAACGCGATAAACTCAAAAACTACCGAACGGATTTTCAAACGACTTTCACCAATAGACGGGGTGATTCATGCGGAAGGTTTTTATCGTTGACGGCAACGCGGGCGCAGCGGAAGGAGTCGGTGATCTTTTCCTCGGCTATTAGGTATGTAATCCCGGTAGTTCGTTCCCGTGGAATATTTTGCGACATTCACGCGGGCGAAGCCGCGGGTAAAAGCTAGTATATCATAAAATTTTGCCAACTCTACAAATAATACTTATTATGTGAAAATTGACATTGTCGCTCGTCGCTGCTTTTCTTGCTAAAACTAATAATAGTTTATGATTCCCTAAATATAACGCTTGTAAGAAGAAGAAATTAACTAACATCCACTCAAATACAAAGCCCCTTATTTAGATACGCAGTAGAGTGAATTTAGTAAATGTGTGGGTGTCAGCGCTGTCGGCACTAGAAATAATCAATATTGCAGGCTCTGGTTCGAATCTCGTGGCGCCTCGTCTGTGTTGCACACTTGCGGCTGAAGTTGCGCCGCCCTCCCCCTCGCACCTCGCGCCCTTCACACCCCTCGCACTAGAAAATTGGGTTAAACAGCACGCGGCTGAACGCCCGTACCGGAAGAGGGGATTTTGGGGTCCGCAGAACTGCGCTTCTACAATGAATGCGGGACAGAGATGTGACTGAGTATTGATTGTCTTTCACATTGGAGACGCAGTTTTCGTGCGGCGCAAATGCACGGTATCAACGCGTGACGTAGCAAACTGAACAAAGGGCCACCCAAACTCGTTTATTGAAATTTCTCTAGGAACAACCATTGCTGAGTGTAGTAAGCTTTCTAGCCAACCTTCACCCTAATTAGTGAGCGTTATACACGATCAATCACAATCTGAATCATTTTGAAAGAGATTGCTAAAAAATCTCCTCAACAACGTAAATAACGCAATGAATGTTGTTGAACTGGCAAAATGAAACAGATTAGTTTTAATCATTTACAAAAATATGTTTCGCAATAAGATTGGAGAGTTGGTGTCACAGATACGAGCAATAAACAATCGAAGGATAAATACAACCTACCATGTTAAAATATTTGATTTATTATTTTATAAATTCATGGGCCATAACTACGCAGAATCAACAAAGGTGGATGAGACGAATCGGTAACTTCCCAGTTCTAATGGTGAGATGAGACCTTATTCCTTCTCAAAATTCACAAATAAGGGGGGACCTTATGGAAGTCATCACATTAGCCTTGTGGACATATTCTACTTTCTTCTATCAAAGTGCTGAAATCGTTGTAACTGAATATTTTTTTGATCATTAAATAAGATTTAATAAGCCTCTGAGAAAACCGAAACAGGGCAGTCTGGCTGAAGGAAGACTTTGCTGTCGATTCAGTGAATTTGAATTGTGAAATGCGCAAAGAATGTTGGTCCTGTCATCCTGTGTGTGAAACCGAATCCTGGTTGGCAGCAAAATGCTATCAAACCTCGTGTTTCGCAGACGATAGCGTACTTTTTACTCCAAGAACTGAGCACTGCAAGCTTTGACGTTGGACTGACGATGAACTGGTCAAAGACTAAAGTGATGATCAATACCACCACCTAATGGTGGACATTATAATTAATGTACCATATACTGACAAATAAAGTCGACGAATATATCTACCTGGGCCAGAACAGGCAGCACAAAGAAATTGACCGTCGCACGTACGGCAAAATGATGGATTTACGACGACAAAAATATTTATGATTAAAGTTAATCACAATCATGCTTTATATACACACATCAAAAGTGTCTAGGGATCAAGCATTTTTATGCGGATTTCTTGAGATTGAGATGTGGCTTTGTAATAAATTTATGATTTTATAAAGGAGATGGCGACTTCTGGGCCCAGCAGTTAACTAGTTGAAATGTGTATTAAAAAAACCGTCATATTTTTCTAAGGAAAATCACAAAATATGGTACCTGGTTTCTATCTAGGAAGCGAGAAAAGTTAAATTAATTCTCAGAATATGTATGATCGTTTCGTGGAATCGATTCATAGTGAATCGAACTCCTTTAATTTTTCTATGACAGTTAATAACATATTATAATGTTCTGTGCTGACAGATGACAGGCAGAAAAACTCGGTACACGGGTACTCGTTCGTTTTCTTTCGTTCTGAGTGCTCACGTATTTTCCATTTTTTATTGTATAACCCCACGACCTCGGCTTTAAATATTATAAAGGACTATTCGACGGATCTTGCTACTTTTAATTATCTGGCTCTCTATTTTGGACAACTGATTACGACTATCGATCGGATATTGACGACATGGATCGCTGTGTGAATTGTACTATTGCGACTGGTCGCAGTAATTCTACTGGCAGAAGAGTCTTGGACGATGAGGCGATTTTATCAGTTATTCGTCAGTGGCGTGCATCTCAACCTGTAAGTACCTATTCAAATCGAGCTTTTAGCCTACCAAGCGAACAAAACCAGACTATGTATCTACTGTTTACAGTCTCCGGCGTCATGTCTGTCGGTTGTCTTTCTGTAGGATAGCATATTTTAAAACAAAACTTACTTAATAGCTAAGTAGTTGATTAATTAGCCATACGAATCTATTGAATGTGCCATTTGACCGTTTCACTCATAAACTCGTAGTGATTTGGTTGAACATGCATTAACACATAACTATACTTCATATAACTTGATTCCTGGATAGCCAAATTTCACCAAATTTTCAGTGAGGCCTTGTTATTATATCCTCTTACAAATAAGGCTAGTTTGATTGAGTTAACACCTGGGCCCAGAAATCTATGGAGTCGTTCCCTTCTCCTTTATATGGATCCTTTTTGGTGCATTTCATAATTTGAATCAGGAACTGTGAATCAAATTCGAGTAAAAGATGAAAATCAGCTGTCAATATTTTCCCTATAAAAACATACAACGCATTGAAGACATTATTAGTGCTACTGTTTCCCTACTACTGATTAAAACCAACGTTATTATGGAGCAGCGACGTCATTTAAGCAGGGAAGAAATGCTCAGAGCCGTGGGAATGATAGAAGCTGGTTCCCGGCAACGTACTGTGGCTTTAGCTCTGAATACAAGTCAGAGTGTTATCAGTCGACTTTGGACACGTTACCGAAGCACTGGTACCGTGGCTGAGCGCCATGGAGGACGGTATCGCTGCACCACACGGAGACAAGACCGATACATTCAAATCTTAGCTCGAAGAGCTCCAACAATAACCGCCATGATGTTAGCCGTGAGGCTTCATCACTCTTCAGGGAACTTAATTAGCGACCAAACAGTCAGAAACCGCTTGCATGAAGTGAACCTTCATTCCCGAAGACCGCTACGGGTACCACCTATAGCAATGCACAATCGTAGGATTCGATATCAATGGGCTCTTGAACACAGAAATTGGGCAGAAGAACAATGGCGTTTCGTGTGCTTTTCTGATGAGTCTCGTTTTGGTATGAGACCGGATACAAGACGTATACGACACTGGAGAACCCCTGGACGCCAACAGCGATTAAAATCCTGCCAGGAAGTCCATCCTTATAGTGGTGGAACCATCATGGTATGGGCGGGTATTTGGATCGGCGGAAGAACTGAGTTGATTTGGATCAGAGGCAACCTCAACGCTCAAATTTATGCTGAGACGATTGTATCAGACGTCATCGTTCCTCTACAAGTGCAAATCGGTCCCTTATTTCAGTTAATGCATGATAATGCACGACCGCACACCGCAAGAGTTGTAAGACAGACTCTCGCCGCAGCTAACATCAATGTCCTGCCCTGGCCTGCTCAGTCGCCAGACTTGAACCCGATTGAGCATGCATGGGATATGCTACAGAGAAGAGCTCTGCCGAATATGGAGGGTATCCAGTCGCAAGAAGACCTTTTTTTGTTGTTGCAACGAACATGGGCGGCCATTCCACAGCGTGATTTGGATGAACTCATTTTGAGTATGCCAAACCGATGTTCTTGTGTTGTTAGTGTTCGCGGTAGAAACACGGATTATTAATTGTTTAAGTTACCCAATAAAATTTTAAAGAAAACTGTTATTTCAGTCTTTTTTTCGAACTTTAATGTTAGTGGTTCAAATGTCAAAAATCCCTTTATTAGGAAAATGGCAAATTTCTTTATTAATGCAAAGGTGACTTGGTTTATCGTTACTGTGACAAACGAAAACACTTTATTTGATGAATCCTTAAAGAAAATTTTAATTAATATCAATCAGGAGAAAAGTTATTGCAAAAATATATGTTGATCCCTAGACACTTTTGATGTGTGTATATATTTTAAGTGGTTATTAACTCTTTTAAGTAGTTTTAGTATTCCTAAGTAGGTATTTACCTACCTATAGGTAGTAGGTAGTAGTAGGAGTTATGCACTTTTCAAATATTGATATAAAAATTAATATGAAACAACTCAAAATAAATCAAAAACCTTGTTTATGATAACAAAAAAACATGAATATTAATATTATCATTAATTCTGATTGAAAATCAGAATGAGGAAGATGCTGTTGAAGTATGTTGTTGTTTCGACTACCTGAAACAAAAACAACAAAATACTCAAAAGATTGCAGATATGTGCAAATAAAACCAGTTACCTATTATAAAGAACATTCAGACCTTTCAATTAATGCATTATTTAAATTGGAACTCGTTGGTTCTATTTGTTAAAAGCCTTCATGAAGTATATTTTTTTACAAAAACACAATTATTTTGACTCTATGGACATATTTACATATTTCTTCACAAAAACGTGTTTATATTGGTCATGTTTAAGCTTATAATAAAGTACTTACAACATGTTAACGCCTCCATATTAAAAAAAACAAGATTCATCTTCGGGATGCGGCACATCGACACAATTTATTCGCACTAATTTTCAGTACAATACTCACAGCTCGCCCGAAAATGCGCATGAGGGTCGAACAATTCGTTTAGTCCACTCTCGCCCCCTCGACCCCTAATAAATAATGTGTCCACTGGACCCCTAACTATAGTTTATTCTCGACCCTTGGGGGTCGAGAGTGGATTTTATTTTCCAGCCAAGTTTTAGTTTCCTCTCGACCCCCAAAGTACAGTCATCAGTCTACCTTATAGTTGCATACTATTTAACTAAAATACCTTCAATATAATTTAATGAGCAAGCATTTTTTTGACAGAAAAAAAGTAGCTCATCGCCAAGAAGACATGAATTTGTATTAAATCATTTGCGTTTTAGTAGTTACCAAGTGATTGGCATGTAAAAATGTGCAAATATGTGATAGATATATCGACTGCAAGTGATAATAGGGCGCATTTAAACTTTATAACTTCCCACAGAGGAGGACGTGTACTGCTTCTGGAAGGTCATCAATACCACGTCAAAAAAAAAAACATGAGGGGCAGTCTTTGGGGACTGCCGATGGAAGTGAAAACACTATCCTATAATATTATGTTAATCGTGGTAATAAACTATCTGTCTGCCTCATCCAAATACTATTAGTAGCATAACATAATGATTGAATACTATCGTGAATTCATGCATGCTTAGTACTTTTTATTAGTTTACTGTGCACAACGTGTAATGATTGAAATACTATCGTGAATTCATGCAGGTCTAGTACTTTTTGTTAGGTTACTGCTCAGATATTGTGCACAACGTCTAATGATTGAAATACTACCTTGAACTCATGCAAGCCTGGTACTTTTTGTTAAGTTACTAACAAATTCTACTCACCCACCGTCTTACGAATTTTCGATCAGGTCAGGCTTAAATTTTTTTTTCCATCCCAAAAAAAGTGCACAACGCCGCTAAAGAAGTTTTCACTTCAATAATTTCAAAAACGGAACATCATATTGGCGGTGGTATTAATTGCTCGTTTATTTTTTTTAATATCAGTTTTCGAGTTTTGCCATTAGTAGCTGTAGCTTACTGTACCAAAATATTAATTTTAGGTAGTTACCGAACTAGGGGTTGAAAGTGGACGAGCTATGCCTGTCCTTTGTATGAAAATTCAGTCTCGACCCCTGGGGGTCGAGTGTGAACTATGTTTAAGGGTTGAGTGGAAACAAATAAACAAATCTTTTTTTAGGGGTCGAGGGGTCGAGAGTGGACTAAACGGAACAATTGAGGTTTATGCAAACGATTCTTGCTCACTCATCAATATTATTTTTTAAATCTTGTTTAGTGAAGGTTTGAGAACATCTACCATACGAAAGAAAAAAATTTCATTGACTTTGTTTTTATTAATTTTGTCGTCGTAAATCTATAATTTTGCCGTACGTGCGTCGCGTCGAAAATTTCTGGAGAAGCTACTGGCCCATGAAGGCGTTAATGAGGGGTGACCTCCCAATATCTCTAAAGCGTAAGTTCGTCTATGTGTGCTGCCTATTCTAACATATGGCGCTCAGATTTGGTCTTTGACCGAGGCTCAGAAGTCCAAACTTGAGGTTTGCCAAAGAGCGATGGAGCGTAGCATTTTGAACATAAAACTAATTGATCGGATTCACAACACAGTAATAAGCTCGAAGATAGAAATTGCCGATGTTGACGATAAGACCGCGAGGCTGAAATGGGACACTGGGCGGGCCACACGTACAAGATGCATCAGGACAGATGGGCCAGAGTCGTCACGCAGTGGGTGCCTGAAGACGGGCTTCTCACCGAGGCAGGCCTAAGAAACGCTGGCATGGCGACCTAGACTCTTTCATGACTGATTGGCCGAAAAAGGCAGTACACAAAAATTTGTGGCGAAGTATATGGGCGAGACCTTTGCCTGGCAGTGGGACAGAACAGGTAAGATGCCCAACATGTTGACAACCAGTCTTACCAAGGGGTATCGTGTTATCCAGTAACTTGGTTATGGAGGTCAGACAAGCAGTCGTTCCATGTGAATGCATTTTGTTAGACTGGGAGCCTACCCCAATAAAGTTGGGAAAAGGCAAGGCTGATGAAGAAAATATTTATCGATGCAATGCGAAAAATAAGAAACATAAGGCAGTACCTAGCTAAAGTGTGATGACTTAATGACGTCGCTTCACTTTCTGTTATCTATGAATGTGTATTGTCACCAGCTTGACGCCACGTATGTTTACGTCGCATCGTGTATAACGCGTGTCAGTTTTTGTTTCGAGGTCTTCGTTAAATCTTGTTATTTGAACAACTGGTGCAGCTCTTACATTTTAATGCAGTTAAGATTATTATCGTCGTAGACCATGTACGTACCTACCAACTCTTTGTACATTATTATTATGACTGTTATCCCTACACGCAGGTTGCCAACTCGTTAACTTTCCATTCGTCTACTGCTGTAGTTAGTATTCTAAAAATAGACGCGACAATAACCACACTGCAAGCAATTCATGCTTTTGAGCAATTGATTTGCTAATTGAGTAGGACGTTTGAAAATGTTGAAAATTATAGTTTTATAGTAATGTTATCAGCTTTTAGGTGAAAATACATTTACTTTTATTGTTGTATTAATTTTTATGTATTCGATTATAATAATAAAAAATTGCTTCTTATCTGTGCGACGTCATACAGCCTTGTAGTAAGCAAAGCAATCGGTGAAACTTATAATATGTGTTATTAACTAGAAGCCAAGTCACGTGGTCGCCCCTTATTTTCCTTATCGTTTTGATCCAATCGAAATGCGTTGCGTTCGCCGGCGACTTTTGTTGCTAGCTTAATACGGGAGGTGGTCGCTGCGAACGGGAGAGGAGGGGCAAGAGGCGCCGAAGGGAGTACATACAGAGCGGCAACGTTACCGCGATAATGCTAATACACTTTATGTGTCTCTCTCTACTGCCATGCCACTGCACTGTCGTGATGTTGACACCCTGATTATACTTTAGCTTTTAGTGGTGTTTTTTACCTGTGGCCCGGTAAAAGTGCCACGTTGTCTGATCTCAAAACGCTTTGTCCCATTCACCATCATTGTTTGGATCTGTGTTTTGTTATAGCATGAGATTACGAATCGTTTATTGAATGTAGCACTTATTACTTTCTAATGAAATGCATTGCATTCATATTCATCAATTGCTACTGTTAGGCATTGTACCTACTGACTGATATCAACTCATTTTGTCAGTTCAGTTTATATGTAGGTAACTACTGTAATTTTGAGTTTTTTTTTGTATTTCGCAGAAAAACGCAAATATGTAAAATAACATTCATTTTATAACCAGTTAATCACACTTGATAAATCAATAACATGCTCAGCTACGAAAATAGATAAGTAAATACCTACCTACTTGAAATTACACGTAGATGTGTCTAGGAAGAAAACGACAAATAAACGAAAATTTTTTAGGTAGGTACCACCACTGCCACTTGTTAATATTCTCATAATCAAAGAGGTAAAATTAATTATCTTAAAAAAACGCACTTATTATTGGTGACCTACCTAGGTCACCACCTTAAAATAATAATAATGATAAAAGTTACCTATAGCGACAGATCCTGTAAGCTTGTATGGGTGAATTCTGCAAAAAAAAACTCTTGGTTTAAAGTTGAAGTCAATCTTGAAGTAAGGACATCAACATCAAGTCTCCATCTTGCAGCATACTGCAAAAACAAACAAATGAGAAAGAATTATTATTTCTCAAAAATTGAAAAACTAGAAATTATAATTAAACAAAACAACAACACATAAACAAACAAAAAAATAAAAAATTAGGAAACTTCCCATTAACTTAGAAATCGCCCCACTACCCCACATGAAGGCCACAAACCCACAACACCACCACTACAAATCAATAATTTTCTAATTGGATCTGGTGCTATAACGCCATTTAGATGAAACTGAAAAGTTTTGAATTTTATAAAAATAAAGAAAATATTTTATAAAATTAAAAAATGAAATAAAGGAATAAAGGAATATTTATATAAACTAAGAAATAATGGAATATTATGAAATAAAGGAATATTTATATAAACTAAGAGAGATTAATAAAATTTAAAAAAATATTTAAAAAAACAACATTTTTATAAAGTTAAATAAAATAAAAGCAAGAAATTAACTAAAGTTTGTTTTTTAATCCCAGACTAATTTGACAGGTGCAACTGGCTAACTCCAAATTGAAAAAACAAACAACAATCACTTGAAATGTCAAATTAAGGCTCGTGCAGACCAGCGCGACACGAACAATACAATTTCTAAGAAAACTTCACGGTATAACAATAACCGGTGTCGCGTCGCGCTGGTCTGCACAAGCCTTTAGTCTCTGGGATTAAAAACGTAAATGAGGGGTCCCGTGGTTGGGATAAATTACTTATCCCAAGAACAAATTTAACATTGTAGTTCAAAAACATTGTTCTCCCATACATTCCAACTGAAAATATAAGTTTGTACGCGCGCACAATATTGAGAGATTTACCATGTTGTTATAAGACCATGTACTTCTATAGGTTTTCCTGTAATAGTCTATGAGTAAAGAACCATCCTCTGTACTTTTTTCAAAATTTTAGGCTCAGTAGTTTCGGAGCTAAGTGTGGGAGGGATGGTCAATTTTCATCCATTTTCTTGAATATCTTTAAAAGAATTTAAATTAAAATGATAAAAAATTAAAATTTGATTCTCAACAAGTCCTTTCATTTGGTATGTCACACACGGTACAGACGTACAGTTCGCAAGTTTTTTTACTTATTTTCCCCCAAAAGTGACCTCCATATTTAATATAATATGTATTATTATGTGTACCAAATTTCAACTGAGGGTTTACGTCGTACGGCATTTCATACAAACTTTCAAGTCCTTATTTTTCGAAATGACTGAACCGATTTTAATGAAACTTCGTACGCATATGCAGGATACAAAGGTCTAAAAACTTAGTTAAGAACATTTTCGAAAAATTGTGTTACAGCCAAATTAGACCGATTTTAAATTTTCCATAGAAACAGAGATTTCCCGTTATATGTTTTTAAATAAGACATTTCGAAAATGTTCTTAACTAAGTTTTTAGACCATTGTATCCTGCATATGCGTATGAAGTTTCATTAAATCGGTTCAGTCATTTCGAAAAATAAGGACTTGAAAGTTTGTATGAAATGACGTACGACGTAAACCCTCTTAATCGGTCCATTCGATTCGGAGCAAATTGGCTGTGACAGACGCACAGACAGACAGACACACTAGTGATCCTATAAGGCTTCCGTTTTTACCTTTTGAGGTACGGAACCCTAAAAACGATGAACGAATAATTTATGTAATAATAAATTCCCAGCAGTGGGGACAGTACCTGTACTGAAGTGTACTGCTCCATTGCTGGGCAATTTTGAGAAGAAACAAACTGAAACTCAAAAAAAAAAAAAAAAAAAAAAAAAAAAAAAAAAAAAAAAATAACCAGGGTCTGCAGCCGTGCGTGAAGTCCAGTTACTTACAATTTGTGGCTAGCTTTCTGGCTCTTCAGTCTTGTACAGGCAGATGTTACTATTTACTATATGATAAGATGATACTATTTACGTGTCCAAAAAACGTTTTCATTTCCTGAATATTTTCAAGGGAACGGCTCAGTACTAAATTTAATATATGAGCGTAACATGGGACAAACATTGCCATATGGACATGCATCACGAATTTTCGCTTGTACTCCACCGTGGCTCGCCAGACATAACTGCCGCGCCGTCGTAAGATTGACCAACTAACTTATTTCTACAACGATACTGGTCAAGTATTTCTAACAACTGTTTGGATAAAACTTCAGCAGTTCGACTTTCGCTAACATCGTAAAAACCCAGGAATCGTTCTTCAATTCCAGTTTCTGATAAATATCGAAAAATTACAGTTAATTGCTCCCTATGACTGACATCTGGAGTTTCGTCAATCATTACAGACAGAAATTGAGCTTTATCTATCTCTAATCTAATGTGGTCTCGTAAAACGGATGCAATACAATGTATTAAATCATTTTGAATATCACTAGAGAGACCAGAAAACACGGGGTTCTGAACTGAAGATCATAGTTCTAAATGCGAGTTCATTACGGATCATATTTCCTCAGATATAACAAAGTTTTGATATAGTTACCGCGGTTATTGGAATTCAGACCTTCATCGTGGCCGCGAAAAGCTACTTCTTGTGTATCTAACAAAATAATGGTGTCAATAAACCGTTTCTTAAATTCCTATTTCGATTTACTTTTCTAATAGGAGCTTCATACGAATTAGCGAAAAATAATCAAGTTGTTCTGTGATTCGTTTAACGACATCTGTCGGCGAGTAGAAATACTATTTTGAGATTTGTGAAGCTAGTTTGGCGTTTCAACACAAGATGACAGCACATCTGATTTTACTCTAAGAGTGAAATCAAATGTAATTATAATACAAAAAGTATTTTTAATTATGGAATTTGTTTCATAATGTAGGTATTAATAAAGAATTCAGTATTAATTATGTGTTTCTTATTTTCAAACCTTGAAAAGCATGTTTCCTCACAAAGTAAATAATTCGTCAAGCAACAATCAAAACTATTTGCCGCCATCCTAATCCTACTGATAGTACTAATCATTTTTCAAATCTACTCTAATGATGTAAGTTCAACTTATTAAACTTTCTACTTACCCCAAATACCTAATTACAACGTAGTTCAATCAACGTACGTTTCTTTCACTAAACTCATAACACAAACACTATCTTAATCACTTTTCTATACCTGAAAACAAATATTACTCGTACTAGTAATGATAAACTAATGAATACAATGAATACAAAATGCAAATTAACTACTGTAAACAAATTATATGGTTGCGATTACGACAAAAACCAACACATTGTCAATCGAATGATGAAATAATGTTTTGATGTCCGAACACCGAGCCGAACGCATTACGATACTCAACGACAACAACCGAATATCAAATGCGAGAACGAGTGAGTAATAGCAATACATAGTTCTTTCTCGTTCACACGAGCGCGTTTTCGCCTACTGTCCCTATAGTAACTCGTTGCAAACCGGCTTACTCGGCTGCTAAGAAAGGGCGGTGTCACGTGACCGAGTGACGTCAAGACGGACTATATTTTCTATAGAAATTAAATTCACGATAACCCGTACGCGCCTACGAGTTATTTTAGAGCGAAATGTTTTGTTGTTGGGATATAAAGACAAAAATTTTTATGTAGGCGTTTTGTAATGTTTTAATTGTATTCAAATACTTATAGTGTGATTATTCAATGACGATAGAGTGGTTGTGTTCCGAATTACCGAAGGGAAGCCGATAGGAATCGGCTTGTACGGAGTCTACGCCCCTGCTACACAGAATATGCACTTCTTCAGTTAAGTACCTAGGTACATAATTATTAACTATTTGAGTCTATTTGGCAATCTAGTGTTAGTAGTGTTACAGTGGTTTTTAGTATAAATTTATGTAGGTATAATTTCTTGAAAAACATTATTCAGATAATCTATGATCATAAGGAGCTATTTTATGAGAACTAACTGGTTATCAACCGTGTTGAATGGCTTATCTAAATAATGACGATAGACCTACCTACCGTGTACGTTACCCCAGCAAGAAAGTGTCTCCTAGAGTTATATGAGTAGAACGTATAATTTGTGCCTTATTTGCTGTAAATGTGCCCCCACATAAAAAATGTGTGCCCCCTGTCGTTTTGGAAAAAAACGGAAAAAACGATTCTTGCTGGGGTAACGTTTTTCTAGCAGGAAAATTCTAAACGAATGATCGGAGAGAGAAAAATTATGCATGGCCATAGAGCTTATTTGTGTGCCAAAATGTGCCCCCAAAAATAAAATCTGTGCCCCTTCAGGTTTTCGAGATATTGCATTTCCTGCTGGAGTAACGTTTTGATGAATCGTATATCTCTAAAACCATTGCATGTGCCCCTGTAGAATAAACATACACGAGTAGCTCTTAATGTGTGCCCCTTAGTGCCCCAATTAGATTTAAGAAAATATTTATAGTTTTCAAGTTATCGCGGTTTTATGAAAACCCAAAAAAACATCGCAGCGCTTAAATGAGACAAGGTATAAGTTCGCTGAAAACTGTATTCGGTCCTTCTTGACGCTAATAATAACCATACAAAGTTTCAAAACTTCACATGCATGCGTTTTTGAATAATCTTGCTAAAAGTCATAACGATGGTGTCATAACTTTGACGGCAAAATACAAGGAACCGGCTCAATCCCAGATGTGTAGGTGTAAACCAAAATCTTGTGCCTTTAGTCAAAAATATATGGTGAAAATATTCAGCTTGGAATGTTTCGCATTAAGTAAATATTAACAAAAAACCAAAATATGTAAGCAACGGCTGGCTATCCGACCAAATATGAATGACTACTAAAAAGCGACGGATTCATACATATCGATGAACTTCTTTACTTTACTGAATAACCGGTTCACACGTGTTGTGCCTGAGTACAATGAAGTAGAAAAGTAATAAGTAATAAAATAAAGTTGTTATTGGATTATATCCTACTAGCTGTTTCTATGACCTTACACATGATTAAGTACATTATAAATAGTAGCCTAAGTGCTATATTCCAAGGTAAGCTATCTTCTCCATTCTAAATTTCATTAAAATACATCCAGTAATTTATTTATGAACGAAAGAAATACATCCAGATATTTGCCATTTGCCAGGTCTTTGACCAAAAATTTGATTGGTCCCGATGTTTAAAAAAAAAAAAATAGTTCATGAAATGTGTGATGAATGTGAAAATGATGAAAATAAAACTACTAAAAATAGGTAGCTCTTTTTTGTATATAAATAAAAAGCCCGTATTTGTTTATAGATATATATATATATATATATATTTATTGATAAGCCGTAGGTTAGATAAATTAACAGTAAGTCGCGGCTGTAAGACGTAAGTAGTTACAGAATTATAATCATCAAAATCACCAATACAACCGTCCAAGTTCATAAAGGCGTAGGAACAAAAACAAAAAATAATTCTGATGTGGTGTCATTATAGTCACAAGGTGCATTTAATATATATTTTAATTAGCCCCAAAACTTTTGAACGCGACTGTACGGACAACAGCTTAGGTATAATACGTCCAATAAAGAAGGTCATCGATATGTATGAATCCGTCGCTTTTTAGTAGTCATTCATATTTGGTCGGATAGCCAGCCGTTGCTTACATATTTTGGTTTTTTGTTAATATTTACTTAATGCGAAACATTCCAAGCTGAATATTTACACCATATATTTTTGACTAAAGGCACAAGATTTTGGTTTACACCTACACATCTGGGATTGAGCCGGTTCCTTGTATTTTGCCGTCAAAGTTATGACACCATCGTTTTGACTTTTAGCAAGATTATTCAAAAACGCATGCATGTGAAGTTTTGAAACTTTGTATGGTTATTATTAGCGTCAAGAAGAACCGAATACAGTTTTCAGCGAACTTATACCTTGTCTCATTTAAGCGCTGCGATGTTTTTTTGGGTTTTCATAAAACCGCGATAACTTGAAAACTATAAATATTTTCTTAAATCTAATTGGGGCACTAAGGGGCACACATTAAGAGCTACTCGTGTATGTTTATTCTACAGGGGCACATGCAATGGTTTTAGAGATATACGATTCATCAAAACGTTACTCCAGCAGGAAATGCAATATCTCGAAAACCTGAAGGGGCACAGATTTTATTTTTGGGGGCACATTTTGGCACACAAATAAGCTCTATGGCCATGCATAATTTTTCTCTCTCCGATCATTCGTTTAGAATTTTCCTGCTAGAAAAACGTTACCCCAGCAAGAATCGTTTTTTCCGTTTTTTTCCAAAACGACAGGGGGCACACATTTTTTATGTGGGGGCACATTTACAGCAAATAAGGCACAAATTATACGTTCTACTCATATAACTCTAGGAGACACTTTCTTGCTGGGGTAACGTACACCTACCTACCTAGGCAATTGGGTCCAAACTCAGACCAATAATTTTATTGTTGGTCTGAGGGTCCAAATATTTGTTATCAAGTAGGGGGCGTTTTGAAATATTTATACCTTCCTAGTTATTAAAAATAGCTTTAAATGTAAAATTACCTACCTAATCATAATCAAGATAAAATACAAAGTACCTACTTATTTGATTTACATTATAATAGGTATGCTTATCTATCGTACGTAACACTGCTTTACGACGGCACATAAGTTTATCGCGCTTAGAGCTTGGTTGAATAATATAATACAGCTACCTATAGGTGCGCACATTCAAGTGGATACATAGTAGACCTATCTGTGTTTATATGTTGGTACATCGCGGCAGTCGGCACAGACGCCTACGTAACACGTCCAGTAAGCAGTTTGTTGTGGGGCACGAGCGCCGATATCACGTACCTACTCGTTCGGTCGGTGGCACGCCGCCCGCTACCCGCCGCCGCCGCCGCGGCCGCCACCGCCACCTCATTGCGGGAATAATCGGTCAACTGGATTTCGTATCCATTGCTTAGGTTCAATTACGAGTGAATTACTTAATTTAACTTACCAACATAACCTGTAGTTCTTAATTTGAATCGTGGCCACTCAATATAATTGTTTTGTGCAAAAATCCAATTAGTCAACAACAACACGATCGCAATCGCGGGCTGTTGACCTGTAGCTAGCGCAGTGCAAATGCGAGTGAACGCACAACGTTCTTTCCTACGAGGTAGTAGAAATATTCGTTTATAAACTTAAATGTTAATTTACTTTGTGGTTATATATGAACGCACAACTGCAGGCAGATATTTTTCACTGGATATAACAATGCTTTTGGCCTTGTATCCTTGTAAAATGGCGCCTCGCCCGTCGTTATTATTATTACATTCGAAGCAAACTTCGTGACGATCTCTACTCTCCACCCCCCTTGCGCTCCCCGCGGATGCGTATCCGATTGTCGCGACTGGCATTTCGTTTACAACTTGTCAAACTAGTTAGGTTATTTGGATGAAGTGAGAAATAGTAAAATAATTGATATGGAAACATTACCTTACACGTAATTTGTAAGTATAGGTAGCTTTTTGTCGGAAATGAGTGAGAGCAAGAGTAATAACGAATGAAACTGGGCGAGTCATATGTAAAGACGCCATCTTTCTTTACAGATGTCAGCTGGGTCACAAATTCAGATGGCACCACAAACCACTGTCAACACGGGGCAACCTCTACACAATCAGGACTCCAATATGAGCACAGGTAAATTGTGATTTAGTGATAAAAGTGCAATAAATGTTTGTGATTTGTGATCAGTGCTCTCAGTGTTTACTTCACGCCGGCTTGTCGTCAAAGGTTAACCTTTTCTTACAAACTCGTGAGGGACGAACACTTGTGTGAAAAACTGTCATCAAACGAAGGATTGTGACGTCATTTATCGTGTATGATGCCGGATAGGAACCGTGAAAGTGCCGTTTATCTTCTCGACAACCGAGACTATTGCGTGCCACAATGCATGACTATAAAAGTGGAGCTAACATAAACCACGTCGGCCTACTGAGCTCCTTGTCAAAAAGTGAGTTAACACCTAACTGCTCATGATTTAATTGGCGTGTTAATTTATAGATCTACTGTAGTATTTACTTGTTGACATATTGTCTCATTCAGTAAAATCAGCCCTCTGTTATTGTCAACTTGATGACATTAATAACACTATTTACAAAATCTGATCACATATGACTTACTGTTAACATAAATTTTGTATGAAAACATTGTTATTTCTGAGGCTACTGCCTTCAGAGTTTACAAACACGAATTATTCTTTACAACAACAGTAAAACATATAAGATTTTGCTTTCATAATGCTTTATCAATTGGTTTGATTCTGATCTTAAGTGTTTATGCATGCAATGTTGTTTCAGTCTGACTATTATTTAGACAAATGGTTTGTGACCACCAATGTGTAACCGACAGTGTAAATCCAGCCAAACATTATGATATATTATGGGAATTTATTCAATAGCGGAGTGGATAACTTTACTATTTAAGTCCTCTAGGGATGCATTATAAAGTCAAGTATACTGAACACACACTGGCACTCTGGTACGATTGATCACTTACCGTTTAATGCAAGTCTCTGTTAATGGTTGCATATATTGGCTTTTATTACTTAAGTGCCCAATGTTAAATGCTTATTAGAAGTAATCAAATACACAACTACTTTCAGGGTCATCTCATAGTGATAAAGAAGTTGATGCTTTAACTCCGGAAAAGTCTGCTGCTATGCGAGGCTCAACTGTTGCTCCTGGCACTGCGCTTGTGCCCCCAAGCGGTGCCACACCTACTATAGCAATGCCAGAAAGAAAAAGAAAACGGAAAGGTGAATATTGATGTTATTACTTTTAACTAACAAACCCCGTCCATGTATCGCTTCAATGATGAAGCTTAGAAGAGAGCTAGGTCCAATGGCCGATTTTAAGCGGAGATTCACTCCATTGTTTTTTAGTTATAGCAAACTTTAAAGTTGCCACTTTAAGTGTTATAATCTAAAATGGATTCAAAAAGTCACAGATGATTCTTTAATATTACTTATAGTTGTATTAAAGAATTATCTGTAACTTTTGAGTTCAGACTCCTATAGTGTAAGCAGCATTGCTTTAAAGCAAACATAGTATTTGTATATATATAAATACAAATTAAAGTATACCAACTTTTTTTATCATATATCCCATTATTCATAAATGCTGCTTAAAGTTAAGTAATGATTAGCCCCTGTTTAACCATAAGTTCTTGACGTTTCAACGTCTCTTAACTTTAAGCAACATTTATGAATATGAGGGTGAATAAGAAAGATATCTTGATAACTTCAATTCATCTTCACTAAGAATAGAACAAAATTATTTCAATAGATGAATAGAATGATGAGTTCATATATGAATATTATAGAATATTGCAATAATTTCCAGGAGAAGAAGGTGTTGGCGGCGGTGGGGGCGGTGGTGGCAAGCAGAGGCACAACTCATCAGACAAAAACATTAGGGAATACTTCTCAAAACACCCCTCATCAAGTCCTGTACGGCATGCTGGTGCCAAATCACCTTCGCCACAGGGCGCCAATTATCCTATGGTAAATATTTTGAAATATATTTGTAGAATAAGAAAAGGTCCCAGAAAACGGTTGCAAGATGACTTAAACGCGTACCAGAAGGACTGGTTCAAGACGTCTTGGGAAGAGAGTACCTGGAGGGGTTTCGGGGAGGCCTTTGCCCAGCTATGGCTAGGATAAAATCTCAACTGTAACACAGAATGACAGTGGCAGTTGTACTAATATAAACTGGAATCCAGATTCATGCTTGAGGCAATAGTTTAGAATATAGGCCTTTTTATAATACCAACTAGAATGCATTTAGATATGGCAAAGTATTTCAAACAACTCTTACAAGAACTGTTCATAATATGTTTTTAAATAGTAACCACTACTACTGTGCATAATCCAATGGTTAAAGATGTATGTAATGTACCTCACTCAAACTGCCACAAGTAACAACTACACAAAATGATAAAAGGTGTTATTATTACATTCACAAAAGTTAAAATCATGTTTATATGTAGCGATCACAGTATGTGAGTCACTCGAGTGCAGATTCAAGCAACTTGCTTTCCTTAATTGGAAATTGTTGTTGCTGTAGGCACCAATCATATTATGTAGCATTATCATCAAATGCATTGACTACTGAAATTATTTTAGTTCTTCTCAAACCTTAGTATGATGATGTTATATTAAGTTGATATAATACTATTTCTTGATATAATAGGGCTCTTAAAGTGGGTTAGATGGCTTATATATATAAGAAGAAAATAATAATTATTTTGTGTTCAGTACCCACCGTCACCCTCGTCGTTACTGCCTTCTGGTGCCGATTTTTTACGTTCGGCGTCTCAGCAACGACACACATCTGTTAAACAGGTAAAATCCCCGCCATCAACTCAAATAATGACTATTTTCATTTTAACCATTTTGTAAGTTCATGGTTTATGTAATTGTCTGCAGGTTCAAACAGAACTGACATGTCAGAGGATACAGGAGTTAGAAACTCAAGCATCTTCCGACTTAGAACTAAGAAATAATAAAATAGAAGAATTAACAAGATCTAATGAAGAATTGAAACATCAAGTGCAAGCACAGAGCAAGGTATGACACAGATTTTATTTTGTTTTAAAGTTACATTTCTGTAATCAAGGAACTTCGTATATTAACTTTGAAATTGTTCTTTCAGGTTATAGAGCAACATAAATCACACATCAATAAATGTATAGAAGTTGTAAAGAAATTGTTAAATGAGAAAAGCACAATTGAGAAGAAAGAGGCTCGGCAGCGGTGTATGCAGAATAGACTGAGGCTTGGCCAGTTTGTGACGCAGCGCGTCGGCGCCACGTTTCAAGAGAATTGGACTGATGGATATGCATTTCAAGAATTAACGAGGTGGGTTTATTGACTCATCTTATACTTCGAATTAAATTCCTCTACATTTACATTTAGCCTTACCAAACACTTTCAATGAAAATTCGCTGTTTTTCTAAATTGATAAAAATAAAAGTTTATTTTCTACAAATGCATAATAGGATCGCAATAACTCGATAGTTGTTTTGAATAGCATGCTATTCAAAATAACTATCAATAGTTATTTTTAATGGAAGCTAGCTAACCAATACAAAATACTCATCAAGTTTGATTAACACTACATTTCCACATTTCACTAGGCGGCAAGAAGAAATAACGGCTGAGAAAGAAGAAATAGATCGTCAGAAAAAGTTGTTATTTAAAAAGAGGCCGGTGAACAACGAAGGCGGCGGCGGGCGCGGCAAGCGCACGTCGAGCGCCGCGCCCAGCACGCCGCAGCCCTCGCCGCTGCACAACGGGACCGACGCGCCCACCTTCCTCAAGCCCGACCCGCTGCCCAGCATGACCTACCAAGAGTATTATGAAGCTGATGAAATACTAAAGGTACGTCGCTGTTTTGTAATGTATGTTGGGGCCGGCTTCCACTCTGACCAGATGCAGCTGGATATCAGTGTTATAAATGGAGCAACTGCCCATCTGACCTCCACAACCCATTTACTGGGCAACACAATACCTCACCGTACCTTAAGTTAAGCTGTGCTGCAATGGATAAATCATTCCATCTCTTACCATTTATCATCATCAGCCAGAAGACATCCACTGCTTACTTGCTACCTTTACGTGGGGTCAACTGTTCAACCGGTCTGAGGCCATCCAGAAAAAGTAGCAATATATTTCCATACTGATGTTGACGCTACACGGAATATAACCCGCCCATTGCCACTGCAATATAATGCTTGTTTCTAAGAGCGAATTTTCTTATTCCTGATTCATATGGAAACAAAATTTGTCATAATAGTAATCGGAAAAGTGACCGCGATGATGACAAAAGGATACGTTAATAATGTAACATTTCCACCAATCGGATCTGTTTGTAAACCATATGTGTTATGGCAATATTACCTCAAGATAATCCATTAGAGTGGTCTTTGAAAAAGGCGGGGCTTGCAAAATAGAAACTGAGCTTGTCCATAGAATTTGGATCCTAAGTGCTAATCCTAGAAGTCACTAGTCCAACAATCAATGAAGAAAACTATAAAAAAAATGTGTTATGCTGTGGAAGGTGGCAATTTCGTCATCTAGAATCTAGGTGCTAAGTATAAGTCCTAACTAATATTATAAATCGAAAGTTAGTTTGTTTGTTTGTTACGCTATCACGCTAAAACAGCTGAACGGATTTGAATGAAATTTGGCACATGGGTAGACCATGACCCACTCTTTATCCCGATATTCCCTCGGGATCGAGACGTATGGGGTGAAACCGCGGGCGCAGCTAGAAGTTAATAATAACCAGTAAATCCTTGATTTTAAATGATTCCAAAATATCAAGGCCGAGTTCATTTTCTTCAATTTTTTACTTGCAAAACAAAATACTATATATTATTGTAATTTTATTTCAGTTGAGACAGAGTGCACTCAAAAAGGAAGACGCAGACTTGCAGCTAGAGATGGAAAAGTTAGAAAGAGAAAGAAATCTTCACATTAGGGAACTGAAGCGGATACACAATGAGGATCAGAGCCGTTTCTCACAACATCCTGTACTCTCAGATCGGTGAGTTTTATTGCAAATAATTACCATTCATAATATTTCATGATCTAGAGTGTACTGAGAAAATGTGCAGTTCTGACGCATGCGCCATGATACCAGTGCATAATCAAAATGCTACTGGTTACAACCTCATCCATATTGTCTTGACATTTATATACCAGTTCTTTATTTCTATCAGTGAAGATTTAATTTAGTGGTTGTGTATAATGCATGCAATGTGAGCAGTGGTGGCCCAGTGGTAACGGCCCCGACTTACGAGTTGTAGGTCGTGGGTTCGAATCCAAGCAGGCGCTTTACTTTGTGTAAATAATTTCATCACCACTGCTCTCAAAACGGTGAAGGAAAACATCGTGAGGAAACCGGTATGTCTTAGAACCAAAAAATTCGAAGACATGTGACATCTACCAATCCGCACTGGGCCCGCGTGGTAGTTTACGGCCCACTCCCTCTCACAGAGAGGAGGCCTGTGTCCCAGCAGTGGGAACATTAATAGGCTGATGATGATGTATAATGCATACATGACAAAAATATTATTTTAAACACTAGGAAAGCTGAAAGTAAATATTCACTCACAATATATTAAGATAAAATGTTTTGGAAGTAGATAACGTGATAACGACGTGACCCTGATCTAATTTATATGGTCTTACGAATATTGTACGAATATTTTGCGCCCAAATACAACATTGTAAAGAATCATTATTTTATCAGGCAAGTACGCCAAAACAAATATTGCGGAATGTAGTTATCTATCAATTAATTAGAATTAAAGTTATGTAGCCAATTCCTTCCGCTTCCTGGAGATAATATATTCAAATGAGACAGCTTATTATTATGGTAAACAACAAGCTATCATTGGTCAAGTAACTGTAGCTTGCCACAAACAGCAATGTTCAATACTCAATTCTTTATTGCATTCCAAATCTATTACATAGATGGTATAACAAAGTAAAATACCAATATGGACCCTATCGGGCACAGCAAAATTAGGAGAGAGGAAGAGGGTTAAGTTACAATTCAAGCACCTACCTACCTGTTACTTGTTGATCACACATGCTATTATACTGTTGTTCTATTATAGTCAGTCCAAAAAGTATCTGCCGAGAATGTAAGCAAATAGATCAGTAAATGTATCTGTGGATGCCATTTATTAGTGCCACTTACAAATTATTTGATTATTTTAATCTATTCAAATAAATAAAATTTAAGTATCTGTTTGTAATGTGAAAATATCAATTTTTAATTGTCTGTCTGTCTGTCTGTTTATACCGGCTAATATCCGAAACGGCTGGACCGTTTTTGACGGGACTTTCACTGGCAGATAGCTGATGTTATACGAAGTAACTTAGGCTACTTTTATTTTAGAATAAGAATTGGGTGCTTAAGTGAAGCTGGGCAGCAGCTAGTACTTTATTAATATAAATAACCAAAATGTTTGTTGATCTTTTCAATTACAATGTAATCATGTTAATTAAACAATAATTGTTGGAAGTGTTGAGATGTAAAGTTGAAACCTTCTAAATATAGATGAATGTGTGTCCCTGACTAAAGGCAATCAGTAACTGATTGCGTAAGAATTTGTTGTTTACACTTTCAGCTGATACTTTTAGAACAGATAGGTGTGTTAATTTCTGGAGGGATGTGGGATGGTTGAAATCATCACCAAACGGCTGCCATGGCCGGGACCCACGCACAATGATGCCCCTGACAGACTAATGCCCGTTTTTACCTTCAATAAGTGACACTTAAATGCATCCCTAAAGTGCACTGTTGGATTTTCAACGCTAGGCTCAGCGCTGAGAGTTGAAAATCCAACAATGCACTTTTATTTAGGGATTCATTTATGTGTCACTTAGCTGTCGGTAAAACGAATATAAGTGCGGAAATTAAACCCTATAACTTATCATAACATAATAGATAGGTGTATCTATCATTCTAATATCGTCATGGATGTACTCCCAAAAGGGCAACCATATTTCGTTAGTAATCCTTACTTACATAGTATAAAATGAAGTCGCTACCGCTGTCTGTTCGCTTAGATCTTTTAAACTATTCAACGGATTTTAATGCAGTTTTCTGCAATAGATAGTGATTCAAGAGGAAGGTTTATATACATATAAACCAACATTTACTCTATTCTGTACTATTACACACCACAACACACACACACACACACAACATTATTGTATTAGTACAGAATAGAGTCCACGCGGGCGAAGCCGCTAGCAGCAGCTAGTGTTATATAACTCATGTAATAAGGGTTATTGCCACCCTGAACAGATCCAGACTCAGGGCTGCTATTGACAATATCCTAAAGCCTAGAAATCGAGCTCTGGACCTCTACGCTCATCAGTCGCGAACATAATAAATTAACGTTACTATTTTTAAAATTTATGTTAGACATTGCTAAGAAATCAAAGGGACAATTCCCGTATTTATTTTAGAAGAACTTTCGCATCCTAATCTCAGCCTCAATCTATCGAAAAATCCTCTAATAATTTACCCACCTTTTTGATACTGGTGGTTGCTGAGATGATCTTATTGCGACTAGATTTTGTACGTATTTTTAGTAGTACGAGTAAGATCTCATGCCGCCTGTGACATAACTTCACATAAGTTTATCCTTAAACTTTGAATAAATATTTATTTATTTTATTTTAGGTATCTGCTGCTAATGTTGCTCGGCAAAGGCGGTTTCAGTGAAGTCCACAAGGCGTTTGACCTGCGAGAGCAACGGTATACGGCCTGCAAGGTGCACCAACTAAATAAAGACTGGAAGGAAGACAAGAAGGCCAACTATATCAAGTGAGTCCGTGTATGATGGCATACGTCATTATTCCCTATAATTTTTCGTCATTTTAAGGCTCTGTGCGTTGCCAGTTGCCACTGAAGCGGCGACAAGCGGAGCTGAGCGGAGATGTGCAGGAACGGTGCAATTACAGTCGAGACGAGAGACGTGATAAGGATTTCAACCATTATGATTGGTCGATTCCCGAAGGTCTCCGCTCAGCTCTGTTCGTCTCCGCTTCAGTGGAAACACACCCGTAGACTTAGGGTCGGGCCACACCTGCCGAACGTTCCGCGGCGGAACGTTCGGTTGACTACGCTCCTAATGTTTTTCAAGTTACCTATGACACATCAGCCGAATGTTACGTCCATAGAAATATGACGCGACGGAGCGTTCCGCCGCGGAACGTTCGGCAGGTGTGGCCCGACCCTAAGGTCTTCCCATAGTCATCACAATGGGCAAATATTTCTTGATCAAGAGCTTTTTGTTACTTTATTACTTTTTCTTGCTGCTAACTATTTTTACACGTTAAATGAGTTACTAATTGTGTTATGAATAAACCCTTATTTTTTTGCTATTATTCTTCACAATTTCTTATTATGTTTGATGCCTTGTTACAGACATGCGCTGCGGGAGTACAACATTCACAAAGCGTTAGACCACCCTCGCATTGTTAAACTATATGACGTATTTGAAATTGACGGCAACTCCTTTTGTACAGTTCTTGAATACTGTAATGGACATGATCTCGATTTTTATCTCAAACAGGTAAGTCAAATCTTTTGACCTTCTTCTGAAGCTGCTCTTCTATTACAAAAACCCCTTAAAACTTAGAACACCCGTCTTTATACGTCGGTGGTTAAAATTTATGTCATCATCATCATCATCTGCCTATTAATGTTTTCACTGCTGGGACACAGGCCTCCTCTCTGTGAGAGGGAGCGGGCTGTAATCTACCACGCGGGCCCAGTGCGGGTTGGTAGATGTAGATGTCACATGTCTTCGAATTTTTTGGTTCTAAGACATACCGGTTTCCTCACGATGTTTTCCTTCACCGTTTTGAGAGCAGTGGTGATGAAATTATTTACACAAAGTAAAGCGCCTGCTATAAATATGTATCTGTGTAAATATGCCTGCAAATGGGCGCTCTCTAGATCTATAAGAGATTTTTCAGAACAACTTGGCAGTTGGATTGGTGATCATAGTTTTTTAATTGTAAATGGGGGCTTCTACTTTTTTACCCAGGTTATAAAGAATCATTGAGACTTTTCACGATAGAAATTACTCCCGTTTAGTTTTACAAAGTGAACAAAGCTAGGTAAATCTTTACCAATGTAATATTAACTTATTAGAAACCCATATTTATTTATGTTATGTACAATTCCAGCACAAGACTATTCCGGAGCGCGAGGCTCGCTCAATCGTGATGCAAGTCGTGTCAGCGTTGAAGTATCTAAACGAGATCAAGCCACCAGTGATCCACTATGATCTGAAGCCGGGCAACATCCTCCTGACCGAGGGCAACGTGTGCGGCGAGATCAAGATCACTGACTTCGGTCTGTCCAAGGTCATGGACGAGGAGAACTACAACCCCGACCATGGAATGGACTTGACGAGCCAGGGAGCAGGCACTTATTGGTAAGTCATGTGAACACTTTCTTTATTATTAGTGTCAATTTTAATATTATGATTTTTAGACTGTGCCGTATCAGCTATATAACAAACTAGGTAACTAATATTCTAAATTCATAACATAAAAAGATTGGTATTTATTTGAACCGTACATGGAGTGTGACTTCATTATAAATTCACAATGGCGCCTGTAACAAGATGGCGGATCCGCGGATTACACTAATCTACGCGGGAGATGGCAATTTATAAATAAACGAACTGTAAATAACTGATCCCATGTTCTTACAATTCATTATTGTTTTCTAGGTACCTGCCGCCCGAATGTTTCGTTGTCGGGAAAAACCCACCAAAGATCAGTAGCAAGGTGGACGTGTGGAGCGTGGGAGTGATCTTCTACCAGTGTCTGTACGGCAAGAAGCCGTTCGGTCACAACCAGAGCCAGGCCACCATACTGGAGGAGAACACGATACTGAAGGCGACCGAGGTGCAGTTTGCTAACAAGCCTACGGTCAGCAACGAGGCTAAGGTACGTGTATTCTAAGCTTTTAGTTGTATGTGAGCACTCTTTTCATCAATATCCTCATAATAATTTATGTGTCTTGGACTAATATTCGAATTACAACCAAGTGCTTCACGAAAAGACTACATAAAAGTCTATAAATGATACCTGTTTTGACTACTAAACTTGCAACTCCGCAGTATGGAACATGTTTTATTAACCACGTTTTTTTTTTTGTGCAGAGCTTCATCCGCGCGTGCCTGGCGTACCGTAAGGAGGAGCGTATCGACGTGTTCGGGCTGGCGCGGCACGAGTACCTGCAGCCGCCCATGCCCAAGTCGCGCGGCGCGGGCGGGGCCAGCGGCGCGGGGGCCGGGGCCGCCGTGGCGGGCCCCGCGGCCCCCAGCGCCTTCAGCTCCAACATGTTCGGCGCGGGCTCGTCCTCCTAGCCGCGCCGCCGCCGCCCTCGCCAGCCGGCGGCGCAGTGACCGCGGTGTCGTGCTCGTGTACATATGTGTTGTGGTGCGGCGGCGCAGTGACGGCGGAGTCGTGCTCGTGTACATATGTGTTGTGGTGCGGCGGACGTTGACGCGTCGCGGCGCGGCGAGGGCCGGCGCGGGCGCCCGTGGCCGGTGTCGTTCGACTCTCGTAGACGTACTTTTTAGTTTTGAAACTTTGTCAGTTAATATCCAGAGTTGTAAAATGACTAAATATCATTTACAGATAAATTGTTTAAGATTATGCTTACTGTTGACTGTATTTATTGAGCAGGTGATAAATTGTGATTCTCCATTTGTGAATGGTTTTATCCTTTTATCACTAAAGAGGAATCCTTGGGACTATCCCTTGCATATTATATAAGTTATCCCTATTAAAAAAGTTAAAAATATTATACATGCCTTTTATTTGAGGTCTGATTGTAATGCCGCAGTAGTTAGAAGTTAGTAGAACCCTTTGAGGACACTTTTTTTGTTCTGTTTATTATGACGACCGTGAAAATATTTATAATCACGTTTTGATTTACACTCTTGTGAACACAAGGGTGAAAATAAACTCGTTTTTTTTCTCCTGGGTGTAGTACGCAAAAAAACACCTAATATTCTTTCACCCCGGTTTCCTAATAAAAAAAACGATCGTCGCAATCGAATCATTTGTTCTGAAAACCCGCACGCGCGGGCTCCAGGGGGGGTTTTGTGAAGAACGATCCGCCATCTTGGATCACGTTAGATTCAACTTTTATGACATTGTTGATAAAATTGTCTAACATTTTCGCGCGAGACTGTTTTCTTCCCCTTCAATTACTATACTCTTTGCCGCCCTCTGTGAGGGCCGACGCGTTCAGGCTTCTTCGATCCACGAATCACGTCATCATCGTTATAATGAATAATGTGCGCTCAAATTCAACGCCTTAGCGTGCAATGGCACAGCCTGAGGAAAAACTAAATCATAATATAAAACCGTAGCAGAGGCGGATCGCTACTAATAGACTAAATTCGTAGTAATTAACATTTAAAACAACTAAGTACGCTAGTATTAAAAAAAATAGGCTAATGGGCTAAAGCGTTTGGGTAGCCCGTGAAATTCTAATTTTCCTAAGTTTTTTTGAAATTTGGCTCTTCCATGTTAGCGTACTGACTAATAAAGATATCATTATTATTAAAATAATCTATTTATTGCTGTTTGTAATTTCTAAATTCGATTTAGCTGCGGTCCCCTAGATTTCTATTAGATAGGCTTTATGTGGTTTAACTAAATAATTAAAAACTACTAGCTGCGCCCCGCGGTTTCACCCGCGTGAGTCTGGATCCCGTGGGAATATCGGGATAAAAGTATCCTATGTCCAGGTCATGGTTTACCCCAAGTGCCAAATTTCATCCAAACCTGTTCAGCCGTTTTATCATGAAAGCGTAACAAACAAACTCACGTTCGCATTTATATTATTAGTTAGGATTAGGATGTATCGAACTTTCCGAGGAAGGTTTATTGTGAAGAGATAAGAGTTTACATCAGATTTTTGCTATGTGATGCTGTAAATATTTCTCTCTAGTTTTCCTTGGATTATTTGATCATTTATTGTAAGTTGAATTTTATCGCTTTTTTTATATTTGGGGACAATTACAACAAAGTTCGTTTTTACGTACTAAAATTTTAAGGTTCTTTTGAAGAATATAGTTTTGGATATTTTAGGTAGCACTGCAGCTTGGATGAATTCACCGGAAGTAGAAAAGACTTGCATCATATTCGAAAAGCTCGATGTCTTCTTTGAGGCCAATCTGGGATATGTTATTAGACTTATTAGGAACAGCAGTGGTGGTGTGGTGGTTTTTAAGTTTTTAACACTTTCCGAGTTCACCTACTTTTCATAGAACTCATACGCCATGCCGCCATACATATTGGAAGTGAACTGTCCGGGAGGGTTGCCGGCATTACGTTAGCGCTAAAGTTAATCATCACGCATATGGTGTCCCCGCGTCGTCCCACGGGAAAAGCGTTCACGCTAGAAATGGGGTCTGCGGAAGGCCGACACATTTAAATTGGGGAAGTCTGACTAAAACTGTTTTACCTCTTCCCAATTTAGCTTTCTATTGAAAGTAGTAAAATAATATACATTCTCCTCTCATAATTTATAAGAGGGCGTTTTTAGCTAAAACGATACAGCGCCATCTGTATATAACTTTTCGTAGTTTTTTTGTAAATTTCTGAATAAATTATGAACAGAGAAACGAGGATGAGGAAGGTGATGACATGTGGTGTAGGGTATGTACTTTAAGGCTGCCTGTCCACTGGAGCGAAGAGGAGCGGAGATGTGCCAATATTAACCAATAGAATCTTGACTCAGGATCACTGATCTAAACTCAGGGGCGGAGTCAAGATTCTATTGGTTAATATTGACACATCTCCGCTCCTCTTTTCTCCTCTCCGCTCCGGTGGACAGGCAGCCTTAAGCTTTTACATAGATGCCGTATATTATCTGATTGATCCGACAACATAACATGAATTGAACGGCCATAAAATTATACCTTGGGGATATAATTTATTGGATACGTCAAAGATAAAACAAGTTTATTTTGATCACTTCCATTATAAATGATTTATAAACCGTGCTTGTCATCAAAAATACAATGAACTAGTACCTAAACCTTTCCCAATCTTTTTATGGCGACCCTTGGGAGTTTATAAATAATCGGCACGAACCTTTAGAAAACAACAAAGCATTTACTTGCTTCTAATTATTAGGTACCTACCTACTTATGTTTATTTTTGGGCTTTAATTATGGATAGGTCTTTAGTTCGAAGCTCATAGGGAACTACCAGTGGTTTCCTAAGTAAAGTAATTTCACATGGCGAAATGACAAAATTGCATGATTAACCCACTTCAAATCTTTTATAGGTACATAAGTATTTACAATGACGAAAGTACTTTTAGAAGTTGTGTTTACCTCATCTCTTTGTTACCTGAACTAGCATTATTCTTTTCACTCGATTCATAAAACTGTGACCTAGATAAGCAGTTGACGGGATTTTAATTAGAGGGAATTTTCAGCAGCTTACGCTAAGAATAACTTCAATTCAAAAGTTTCCTGGGTAAACTGAGTTTGTAAGGATGATGAATCAAAAGGTTTCACGGAGCTTCACCCAACAAAATTACGTCATAACCAAGGCCGTCCTTAGGGCAAGCCGGGGCCCCTGGACAAACAAGAATTTGGGGGCCCCTTGTTTGCCCTTGGAAAGTAAAAAAAGTGAATGACAAAAAACATTTTTCTGTTATGATTGATATTTACTATGGGTAAGATATTTAGATAGGTACGTTATTAAATAAAATGCTGTAATGGTTTCTTTCGGGATTTCTGGTCTGCAAAATCTATCTTCTATTGTAATATATTCTCAGTAATTTTTTTGACGATATCACGTTCTAAGGACATAGGTAATTGACAAATTAGTTACTTCAGTCGTTCTTTTAAAAATGTCGTTCGTAATTCATTTTTTATTCCCTTTTTTGTGAAAATGGGTTCTCCCCACTACAATAATTGGTAATCATCAAGTAAAGGAATATTCCGCGCTTCCGGGGCCCCCGTGTGATGCGGGGCCCTGGGCACGGGCCCCCAAAGCCCTTATGGTAAAGACGGTACTGGTCATAACAATTTAACGAAACGACTGTAGGTAGTTGTTGTAACTTTTCAAAACCAGTTTAACTTTTGGTTGTTAAATTCTAATTCATTAGATTTGTTTTTGGCTGCTTACATAATGATTTAATAATATTAGTTACGTACTAAGGTAGATACGTATACATCTTAGAATAAATACATATAAGCATTTGTGTGTAGGTAAGTGAGTACCTACTTATACATTATGAACTTATTGTATAGGTACTTACATATATATCATTTACGACATTCACGTAGGTACTTACCTACTTTTGTGGTCTATAAAATAACGTCACAAATCACAATGTTTGTAAGTTTATTAATTATAATCAAATTAATTTGCCCAATGATTTAAGTTTTACAGTCCATTGCTGAAAATAGACGTCGAGTTGCGCCCAGTATCTAGCAATTACTTGCCTACAATATTAAATGTTTTCAGACTATTTACACATAGGCAACTAATTTTACAATCCCCAGTTTGTACCTACCAAAGTGTAACATTAATAACTGAAGACGTCGGCGTCGGAACTACCCAAGGGACTCCAGCTCCGGTTGGTTGCCATTTTGTTTTTCTGCTCAATAGTTTCCCGAGCCTCCGGCGGCGTTCGCACGTCCCTAGAGATTTTGTTTTTTACAACTTCAGTTCGCTCATTAGAAAATGTTCGTTTTAGATTTATTTAGGTACCTAATTGAAATAGGTAAGTATGAATCAATAAGATGATATAGTTATTGCTCATTTACCTCATTTTACTGTAGATTTCCGTGAATTTATTAAATAAATTGGAAATAAAGGTAAACCGCGTCGCGGTCTAATTTTTAAACATGACATCCCTTACCTAACACAATAGGTAGGTTTATTATATTATTTGCTATAGTATTTGCCTTTGCTAAGTGCAATAGTGCTATAGTGTTTATATAGTAGAGATGGGCCGACTAGTCTACCATATTTGTAGACGGCGAGTCGGCGACTAGTCGGCTAGAACCGCCGACTAGTTGGGCCGTTTTGTATTCGTATTAATAGGTCCAAATGCGTGATTAGGTAAGGCAATACGGTAGCTCCACTACTAATAAAAAGTTAAACACTGTTAGCTATGTAATTCAACTTTGTTTTGAATTAAAGCACCAAGAAACGCCGGCTCGCACGTAAACAATGTAATCAAAAACGCCCAAAAATGTTATTTTTTTTAATATTAACAATAATTTAAATATTCGGTATTTATTCGGCAAATCAACCGAATATTCGGCCGAATACAAACATGAAAAAATATGCTGCTACAATACGAATATTCGGCCGAACATTCGGCGCATCTCTAATACCTACATACATACAAATAAATAGAATTGCAGTGTCTGTTTGTAATGTCAAAATAAAAGCTTTTTACTGAATGCATATGAAAGTATATAGCTACGATCCATATAACAAAAACACAATATTTTTTTTGTCTGTTTGTCGGTCTGTCTGTTTGTTCCGGCTAATCTCCGAAACGGCTGGACCGATGTGCACAGGACTTTCACTAGTAAGATAGCTGAGGTCACTGGGCGTAAAATAGGCTACTTTTTATTCCGATATTCCCACGGGAACATAGGGATTAAAAGAAAAAACTACTTTACGCGGTTGAAACCGCGGGATACAGCTAGTATTATATAAAACCATTTAAAAGTGTCGATTCGCCCTTTTCGGGCCGTTTCGGGCGAATCACCAATAAGCTGCCACATCGACCGGTCCTGTTCTGATCTCGCATCCAGCCGTTTTCCGACGGGGTCCGCTAGGACCGATGCCCGCCGGGGTTGCGGGTAGTCCCAAGGGGAAACCGTGGCCCCTGGCATGGCAAGGGAAGGAACACGGGTGGGTTTTAGTCAGTAAAAGTCTGACACGCCCTTCCGCTCCGCCCAGAGCGGGAGAAGTCATTGGATGATTTCCCAGCCAAAAAAAAGCCGTTTTCCGAAGTCATCGGTTCAACGCTGCGGCTTCCGGTACGTGGTATAAGTTATGTATACCCGCATTTTATTTATTTAGCGTGAAAAGGAATAAGGAAGCTATCCCTACAGAAGGCGTAAAAAAAAGTTGACCTGGAAAAGTGCTCATGAATAGAAAAAAAAAAATGTTTTGCATTTACTGTTTCACACGGAGTAGAAAGGGTAGCTTTGTTTTTCCTCTGCGTGAATGGTCCTTATGGGAAGGCTCAGAGCGGAGGGGTGTGGCTCCCCCTGCGGGATGAAATGCTCGTTGCATCCGTGCAACGGTCCTGAAGTGCGGCTTTATTGTGCGAGTTATATGTTGCCAACACTTCGACTGAGTGTGAAAAACTGTTTTATGAAAACATTTTGTTAGGTACTATAAAGGATGCTTTCCTATTATTTCGCATCCTTTGTTCGTCTTCCTCCACTTACTTCGTTACAACGGGAATTTTAATTACACTTAGATATGAAAATTGTTCGTTTTTTTTTGAGTTAGTGCAACAAGATGTTGAAAAATATTTAAAAAACCTTTTAGCCCGTTGTAAGGTGGTACATGACCGTATCTGAATAATTAAATTACGTAGGTAGGTACCTACTTTGTAAAAGATGTACCTACTTATTTTTTTAAATGCCTGAACTCTGAATTTTGCATAAATGTCTAAATAAACTTTTCCAGTTTTCCTTATTATGTTACTACTTATATTATTCCTGAGTTTAGATACCTACTAGTCATTGGTTTTCAGTAAAGTAGTTGTCATTAAGAGGGTTTACATCGTACGGTATATCATACAAACTTTCAAGCCCTTGTTTTTCGAAATGATTGAACCGATTTTAATGAAACTTCATATCCATAATATGCAGAATACAAAGGTCTAAAAACTTAGTTAAGAACATCTTCGAAAAATAGGGTAACAGCCAAATTAGACCGATTTTAAATTTTCCATAGAAACAGAGTATTCCAGTTATCTGTTTATAAATAAGACATTTCAAAAATGTTCTTAACTAAGTTTTTAGACCATTGTATCCTGCATAAGTGTATGAAGTTTCATTAAAATCGGTTCAGTCATTTCGAAAAAAAAAAGGGCTTGAAAGTTTGTATGAAATGCCGTACAACGTAAACCCTCTTAAAGTTAAACTATCAAATATCTGAAATCAATATGAGATAACCTAGTCTTCGCTGATAAGATTGGAAATACGTACCTACGAATGCAAAACGGATGATGATAACAATAATAATTTTATTGAAATTGAAACATCGATCAGGCAGGGGCCATAGTCCTTCCATAGATTCAGATCACCAGTCAACTTTAGCCACCCAAACCCATAGTCCAAAATATTTCTTTCCATATCCTGCAATAGTCCTACAGCAACCGGGGGTTGTCCTTGGTTGCACTAGCATAGTGCATACAGGGATAATCGCCGGTTGGTGCCACATTTCATTAAAAACGTCTAACGGGCCTCTGCGAGTTGGCTTCGGCCCCTCGTACGCCTTCCAAAGGTCCGGGACCCCAGGGTCCCGAGAATTGTTAAAAACAAAAAATATTTTTATTGTAAGAAGTTTATGAATTTATCTTATTTTGAATGTAAAGTATAGGTACCTACTATACTAATACAGTGTGACGTAGTTTGGTTAAAACAAAATTTGCCAAAAGATTCCTTCGAGCCGGATTTGAACCAGCGACCTATGGATATCAACGTCGTTCCTCTACAGTCCACCGCTCTACCAACTGAGCTATCGAAGGCACAACTTACAGTATCAAATTAAATACTAGTTAGTAAGCGCACAAGCAAATTGTTGTAACGAGATTGTGTAACTTACCCACTTAAGTAATTGTAATATTAATTTGTAAGTCCGAATGCACATTAATTACTCGCTGCTTATCGTTTTGTACGATAAAAACAAGAAAAATACGACTTACCAATCGTGGAAGGATGTTCGCTGTTTACTTTTGCGTCAATTTTTTAGTGTTCAGCAATAATATATTGCGAAATATTTTTCTGTTGATTTTAAGTTAGCAAGTTAGCATGGACCTAGCGGCCTGACGGTCCTGAAAAACAATAGAAAGGACCTACTTATTAAAAAGCATTGAATTTATGTGGCTCTTTCATGGAGTTTTAGGGCAACATTTTGGTAAATGTGCGAAGGATATAAAAGTAAGTAGGTACCTACTCTTTTTCACGATTTTTTTTTCTTGAGCACGTGATCTGTCATAGTAATCTTGATTTGAGGTCCGCCGAACAGGAATGGTCATTGCTTCTCGCTGATGAAGGGATCTATGTTCTATGTTCTATGTTATAGGGTTTGGTTTCCGCACTTAGTCCGTCAAATGAACCATTGTACGTGGGCCATGGCGGCCGTTTGGGGGGGTTATTCCATCCAGCCCACCTCCCTCCAGAAGTTAATTAAAGCTCCTGGTTTGTTTAGAACATCAGTGTAAGATCTGGGTGACCCGAGGGTTTCTGTTCTAATCTGGGTGACGCCTGTGCATTCAAAGAGCACGTGCGCGACGGTCTCCTCGGCCTCCATGCAAGCCCTGCACAGAGGACTGTCCGTTATGCCTATCGTGTGGAAATGTTTGTTTAGCGAGCAGTGTCCTGTGATGGTCCCCGTCACCAGGCGCAGGCCATTTCTGTCCAGGTGTAATAAACGCCTGGTCAGCTTGCTATCCAAGAATGGCATAGCTTCCTTGGACTGCCTGCAGCCTGGTGTCGAATTCCACCAGGTCTCCGCTTGTGTGTGGGTGAGCTCCTGTAGCCACCTGCGTATTTGGTTGAAGGGGATGGGAACGATAGGTTCGGGTCCACAGACTGCCGTGCTGGATCCTCGTCTAGCCAGTTCGTCAGCTGCGTCGTTGCCTAGCGATCCACTGTGTCCTTTTATCCATTGTAGTGTCACCGTATTGCGGCTAGATACCGTTAATTGTTCTAGTTCATTGTGACATTCTAGTGTTAGCGTTGAGGTAATACATTTTTTCCGTAGGGATTGGAGAACTGAGGCACTATCGGAGAGTATACGTATATGCGTGTCCGCAACTCTCCTGGCTTTTAGGGCGTGGACCGCTTGTATGATGCCCACACACTCTGCCTGATAGACGGTGTTGAACATTCCCAGCGGGCTGGATATATTTATGTTGAAGTCGTGTGAGAAGACTCCTGCTCCGGTGCCGGAGTTGGTCTTCGATCCATCGGTGTATACTCTCATCTCTTTCGGGCCTGAGTAGTCACACTGTTCTTCCGTGAGTATTATGTTGTAGTGCCTTTGAAAGTGGTGCGTTTTCGGGGCTTTATCACAGGGTGATGCCATCATTGGTCGTCGTTTGATCGCTTCTTCCCTTATGCGTGTGTGCTTAACTCTGGAGTCTTTGCTTAGGGTTCCTGATAAGTGGAGCCTAAAGGCAGCCAGGCTCGCCTCCTCCCGCACGATGAGGTGCAGAGGCGGCAGTCCCAGCATTGCCTGTAGGGCGGCAGTGGGTGCAGTTCTCATACTGCTAGTGATTGCCACACAAGCGAATCGCTGCAGTTTCTCGAGTTCTCTTTGAGCTGTACTCAGGTCTGTCCTGGGCCACCAGACCAGTGAGCCGTATGTAATGATTGGTCGGATAACTGTGGTGTATAACCAGTGGGTGACCTTGGGGCTAATCCCCCAGTTCCTGCCAAGCAGTCGCTTGCACTGCCACAGGGATATGCTGGCTTTTGTGGTGATATAGTTCGTGTGTTTAGCCCAGTTCAATTGTTTATCCAAAAAGACGCCCAGGTATTTGGTTTCAGTTGAGAGGCTTAGGGTTGTTCCAAAGAATCGTGGTAGTTGTAGCGTCGTCAGTTTTCTCTTTTTTGTGAAGAGAATCAATTCGGTTTTTGTGGGGTTCACTGAAAGCTGGTGGTTGTTGCACCATTCCTCTACTATTTTCAGGGCTTGACGCATGAGGTTGCATAGGGTGTTTTCGTGGGTCCCGTTTATTATTATGGTTATGTCATCGGCGTAGCCTACAGTGAAATAACCTTTATCATTTAGTGTTTTGATGAGGCTGTCCACTACTAGGTTCCATAGAAGCGGTGAGAGGACGCCCCCTTGCGGGCAGCCCTTAGCAACGATGGCCCTTGTAGTTTCATTGACTGTAACTCGTACAGCTCTAAGTTTGAGCATGTTGGTGATCCAGCCACTCAGGGTCGAGTCTATGTTGTGTCTGTCTAGGGCCGTGTTTATGCTACTGAACGTAGTTTTGTCAAAGGCGCCCTCAATGTCAATGAAGACGGCCAGTGCTGAGCATTTGTGGTCCACTGCGCATTCAATCTTAGAAACCACGCTGTGCAGCGCTGATTCTGTTGACTTGCCTGTGGAGTATGCATGCTGTTGTTTGTGAAGTGGTTTTGCCCGGAGAGGTCCGTCTCGGATGTGCCTATCACAGAGTCTCTCGAGGGTTTTCAGAAGGAAAGATGTAAGGCTGATGGGCCTATAGGCCTTTGGTTGCGTGTAATCGGTCTTGCCGGGTTTGGGTATGAAGATGACTTTCACCTCGCGCCATGCGAGAGGTATGTGTCTAAGTGCTATGCAGGATCGGTAGATCTCCACCAGCCATGGTGTTAGATAGTCTACCCCCCACTGCAGTAGGGCTGGGAAGATGCCATCCAGCCCTGCCGACTTGTATGGCTGAAAGGTGTTGATAGCCCACCTTACTCGGTCTTCTGTTACTATGGTGCGGGCTCTAGACCAGTCTTGATCCGTTGGGGTCCATTCTGGTACAGCATCCCAGGTTCTGTCCTCTAGGACTCTACAGTCTGGGAAGTGAGTTTCGAGAAGGACCTTACTGGTTTCATGGTCAGTTAATGTGTATGAGTTATCGGGTTTCTTTAGCGCGCCAAGAGTTCGGTCCTGGTCGGTTGATAGGATCTTCCTTACCCTTGCGGCTTCATTGTTTGTCTCGATGGATTCGCAGAATTTACGCCATGCTGTCCTCCTGGCGGTTCTGATCTGCTTTTTGTATGTATATTGGGTCTCTTTGTACGCCTCCCAGTCCCAGTGATGAAGGGATACTTACGTATCCAATGGGTACGTAAGTATCCCTTCATCAGCGAGTACCCAAGCAGCATGAAAGTTCTGATTGTCTTAGTAGTTTGAAAGTGAAATGAGGGATGCAGCTAGGAATACCAAAGAACGTTCTACATCTTCGTAGAATCGTAGATTTCTGTCGCTATACATTTCGCCGGTCCGAATTCGTTAAGTAATCATGTAAAAGACGGGTTTATGCTCGTCGAATACGATTACGGAATACGGTTTGCCGAAGTCTAATTCAAATGGAAGCCCAAGTCAAGTGGGAATGTTTGTAAGTTCTATTACGGGCGGCCAACTTCAACCGTACAATTAACCCCAGGAAGTACGCCCAGTAAATAAGGCATTACTTTTGATTTACAGCGACGCAAACTTCATTGCAATTCAAGAAATCGAATCAACAACGTTTTTACGAAATTGATGACAAGACGAAATTGGATTTGCTTGTTTGCGTAGCGCTGCAAAGAAAATTTAATAGGAGGAAATCGTTGAGAGCAAAGCAACTAGATTAGGAAATCAAGACGTCCAAATGTGATTTGGCCGGGACTGTCAGTTTATTTGACAATGGCATCGCAATGTGGCTTGGAGTTGTTTTGTATTGCATTTGTCCTAGTTTCCTGATTGACTGTTAGTCACTGTTAATTGGTCGGTTCCACGAGTCCGCGAGCAATTTGCCTGAAAGCGTTTGGCCGGCATTGTGACAAGTTATTGTTCATATCGTAATGAAAGTTGGTGCCTGTGCGCCCGCGCCCTCCGCCAGCCAATGATTAACGTGCCTGCTAATGGGAATGTTCACCACTAGTTATATTCAATTAATTAATGTCGCCTGGAATGGGTTTTGAATGAAGAACGTTTAACAGGCCGCTTGCATAAGTTGGTAATGAATGATAAACTTATCTATTGGATGCAATTTGAATTCGGGGAAGGGAGAACTAAGTTTGTTTCTAGTAAGGCTGATCAAAATCTCTGAATAGATATTCTAATGTCAAATCTACAAGTGATTTGATTGGCTGTATATTTCCACCAACCAATCACATGAGGTTGTCGGAAATAAACAGCCAATCAAATCACTTTTTGACATGAGATTTAACAACAGATTAAATTGATAATTAAATGTTATGGTTTTAAAAGTTGAGGATAGGATTGATTAAGGAATGAGGGACCAGCATGCTGATTGTGTAAGTCACTAGCTTTTAATCACAATCTGAATGATTTCGAAGAATATGGCTAATCCATTGCTTCTTAGGTTCGAAAAACTTGTCTGCTCAACAACGTAAATAACGCGATGAATGTCGAAGTTTTAAAGATCTAAGCATACTAGGGACAGACCGCGGGAAGCGATTTTGTTTTATACTATGTAGTGATTTTGGGGGGGGCACACTCCCTAGTTAATTCCCGCCCCGTGGATCCGCCCTTGTCCTTGTGTATCATAATTATAAGAGAAGCTTATCGTGCTACATAAATAAAACGTACCTAAACGATCAAGTCTGTGGCTACAGATTACCAGCAGTAACGTGTTAAGTTTATACGACTACTTATATCGCCGATGGTTTTATGAGGCCAGTAGGTTTCTGTATGGTAATGGTACTTACCAACCTACCTTTGCTTAGCTTACATAACAAAGTTCTAAGTTACTGAGGTTACAAGTCTAGTATCTGGTCGACCAAGCTCGGGTGAGAATAGAGAATGCTCATTTAATAGTAAAGGATAGTTCATACTAATTCCATGTATACATACATAGACTCACGCCTTCTTCCCATGGGGGTAGGCAGGAACTACAGAACGCCACCTGCTACGATCCTTACATACATACTCCTTTAGCTTCGTTTACGTTCATACACTGGTCATACACGCACGCCGCGGCCGGTTGCGAGTACTACGCACACCTGTCCTTTCTGAACAACATCACTAATAAGGACAGTATACGTCTAGGCCCCCTACCTAGGGCGTCCACTGATCCACTCCCGGCGTTTCCAGTCACATCTGCGTTGTAAATACATTTTGTTTGCATTTTCCACGTATTTACACACACACACTAAGTCCATACATACCGTCCGTACATACTAAGTCCATGCTGCCATGATAGTAGGTACTTACATATAATAATAATCTTATACTTAAGAGGGTGCATCCTGAAAGTTGGCAACGTAGTAAATAGCTGTCAAATATTTACCTGTTTTGATTAATTTGGAAATAGTACTGTATGGAAATAAGAAATGTGGCTAATTATCTAACTAGAATATTAATAATGAATAACACCGAATATTTAGTTTTAGATGTAAAAAAAGTATTTGGAAGCTTTCCAAATGCCTTTTTTACACCTAAAACGGGTACAACATCAAATTCAATGTTATAATTGCAATTCATTATTAATATTCTAGTTAGTTAGTTAGCCACATTTCTTATTTCCATTCAGTATTATTACCAAATTAATCAAAACAGGTGAATATTTGACAGCTAATTATGACGTTGCCAACTTTTAGAATGCACGCTCTTAATAATAATTTATTTAGTCAAATAAATAACAATGTTAACATTAACAGTATCATCTGTAGATACACTTGACTTATGCTAGTTAACAAAACAGGTAGGTGTTGCAACCAGCACCCTTACTAAGTTATAAAATAACTTGTTTTAACCGCTAAAGACTCGCGACGCCAGCGCCACGCGCGTGCGAAAATCCAGCGGGGCCCGCTGAACTACCCACCGGCGCAGCGGAGATAAGATCTCGCTAACATAAACAAATACTGAGATCTTTTTGTTACGTAAATAGTCTTATCGTTAATGGTTTTGGGTTCCTGATTAGACAAAGGATTTTTTATAATACTTAGAATCTTTGTAAGCGAACGCTAGTATTGATAAATAAACATTCTTATCAGATTCTTATAAGAAATTCCTTTGTTCACTGTTTTGATTATTTATAATAAAACTACTGGTTCGATTCACACGAAACTTCGCAGGATACATTATGAATGGGTGCGTCTCATATCATATAAAGTTATTTGGTATATTTTCATTTCAATAACGTTCACAAGATATAATAAACGTGAGATATACCAACTGTTGATATAATTTCTTTACATATAACATTTATATACTCTAAAACTTATTTCGTATAACGTTATTGGATATAACGTTTATTTAATCGAAAATCATTAGGTCTATCGTTTAAATTATATAATGATACCATCATTATGGTTAACACCCCGATTCAAAGCCATCCAACTCGGATAGGTTAGGTTAGAAGGCTAAAGGCTTTTGCAGACCAGCGCGACACGACACGAACAATACAATTTCTAAGAAAACTTCACCGTATAACAATAACCGGTGTCGGTCTGGCTGCACACAGCGGCTGGTCTGCATACACACACAAAGCTTGCGTGAGCGGCCGCCGAGCGGTGGTGAACCATATGGGTTAGGTTAGGTTAGAACAGTGACCATTAACGCGCGAAGGCGAGCGACCGAAGGGAGCGTGCCGCGGTAGCGGCCGCCGAGTGCCAGATCCCCCTCTCTTGTTGGTGAACTATTTGGGTTAGGTTAGGTTAAAACAGTGACCATTAACGCGCGAAGGCGAGCGACCGAAGGGAGCGGGCCGCGGTAGCGGCCGACGAGTGCCAGATCCCCCCTCTCTTGTTGGTGAACCATTTGGGTTAGGTTAGGTTAGAACAGTGACCATTAACGCGCGAAGGCGAGCGACCGAAGGGAGCGTGCCGCGGTAGCGGCCGCCGAGTGCCAGATCCCCCCTCTCTTGTTGGTGAATCATTTGGGTTAGGTTAGGTTAGAACAGTGACCATTAACGCGCGAAGGCGAGCGACCGTAGGGAGCGTGCCGCGGCAGCGGCCGCCGAGTGCCAGATCTCCTCCATTGTTGGTGAACCAGTTGGGTTAGGTTAGGTTAGAACAGTGATAATTAACGCGCGAAGGCGAGCGACCGTAGGGAGCGTGCTGCGGCAGCGGCCGCCGAGTGCCAGATCCCCTCTATTTTTGGTGAACCATTGGGGTTAGGTTAGAACAGTGACTATTAACGCGCGAAGGCGAGCGAGCATAGCGAGTGACCATCTTGGCATGTGGTAATCAGTTAAGATATCTACAGTATCTACTCAGGTTATTTACTGTGATAGAAATTACATATTAGACTAAATATGTTTTATGTCTTTTGAGTGGTATATCAAACGATATTATATTAAATGTATGTTATGATTATAAAAATTAGTTATTTTAAAATTATATCAATCGTTTATTATATTAACTGATGATTATATCAAATAAAATTATAGATTCAGTTGTTATATCTTGTAAATATTAGTAATTTTGTAATTATACCATATATTACTTACCCATTATGAATACATATACTATCGGTCAAAACCATTTTTTACGAACAAACACAATAAATAAAAAAACCAATAATTAAAAAAGTTCAATAATAGGTATCCGTATCATTACGTAACATTTACTTAGTTGATAAAAAATATTGAACTCCTATTTTTTTCTGAAAAATGGCATATACAATGTGGAGACGACCATACAACAAAAAATTAAAATACTGGCACTACTAATGCTTAAGAGTATTTTGGAACTGTCAAATAAATCCTAGCTTCGAAAAAAAAAAACGAGTTTTTCAAACAAATTAAATGTTACGTAAGCCCGATCCACCCTAAGCCTATAAATTCCGTTTATCCAACTAGGCCTTGGGTGAATTCTCGGGCATACATTTCAGAATATCCACCTTAGGGTGGATTTTTGGAGTGGATAATCGAAATATCCCGAGCCGACTATGGATTTTGCCGAGCTATAATGACTAAACTGTGGAATATATTCAATTGAATTTTGGTATACAGAATGAGAACGTCATTATGGACACGCCGTTTAATTTTTTGTTGTATTGTCGTCTCCACCTTGTATAGTATGCAATAACTAATAAATAATATAAAATAAATGACTTACCAGCGATTACATGCACAAAACACACACAAAACTCAAAATATCACATCAACACGTTTTTTCTCTACCGAGTTTGTTTACATTTTTTGATGGGTCCGTAATAGGTAATTACGATGTTATTTTGTGCAAATTTTATCTATATACGATGACGACACTACTTAATTATTGAAATAACACCATTTCCCGTCGATTTACACTTAAAAAACAATAGAAAATGAATAAATAGAACGCGGAGTGCAGTGCACGGCACGCATGAGCGGACGCCATTTTGCCGTACCAAAAATGTTCAATTTTTACTTTTTTTTAGAGTTGTTTCTGCATATTTTGACGTTTTAGTCGATTTATTTGACAGGTATATTATCCTACCATAAATTAAAGCCAAGAACAGACTAGATCTGCCCATACATAGAGTAAAATCGGCCGTTGCATCGATGCCTATACACTGACGCAGTACTGCCTCGTCGGGGCTTTACGGTTTTGGTACAGTGTGCCAGTGCGCGTGTCAGATCTGGCGTCGCGAGTCTTTATCGGGGGCACTGACACAAGCCCATCCATACTTCAGTTTCACAAAAAAAATTGCAGTCGGAGCAAGTGTTTTGCAGATTAAAAAATGAACAATTTATCTATTTGACATTTGGATTATTTGTATTTATGTGTGTATGTGTATATGTATGTAAATGTGTGTGTGTAATAGTAATGGTATGTGTTGTGTCGGTGCAGAATGTGTGTTAAGTTCTCGGTGGAAGGGTTTAGGGTGGGTTACTTACTAATTCCATGTTGCCATGTCATTATTCTAAAGTAGCTATCTTGTTCTAAACTTTAGGCGACCGAGCTCAGCTCGGGTCAAAATACGCAGAAAATGAATTTTCCCAGATATGAGCTTCTTTCTTATATCTATTACGAGACCTAGCTAGATCGAATTTACGCCGCCCCCGTAAGTCCCTATACTCGTATTGCAACTTTCATCGAAATCGTTAGTCATTTTCGAGAACGTGAGACTAAAATGTCACGGTGTATACAGGGTGGCAGGGACATCGACGCGAAGCCGGTTACCATGGATTCAGTACATCATTCTGAACCCCCCTGGGCTGAAATTTTTCGTCGGTTATTTAAAAAAAAAACAGCTGTTTCATAGAAAAGTGCAATACCTACGCGGTCAAAATGTATGTTCAGAATCATGTACTGAATCCATGGTAACCGGCTTCGCGTCGATGTCCCTGCCACCCTGTATACATACAAATATTGCTCATTTAGTAGTATAGAATGAACGTTATAATATAATATAGGTAAGCTTATTAGCTTACCCAACTTTGCCTGACCTTTACGTAACAAATTGTTGAATTCTACTAATTACTTAGTTAATTAAAGGATTAAATTCTTTATTCATACAACATGGTTTTACCAAAAGGATCGCGGAAACACAATAAGGTTTTGGTGTAGGGAATTCCTCTTGCTTCAGACATTAGGAAAATAGAATTCAAAATGATTTCCGAAACACAAAATGAACATCGAAAGGTTTTTGTGAAATTGGGTCTTGGTAAATAATTTTATATCTTTGGGTCTTAATATGGAATCGTCAAGGGACTGTATTCCATAATCTGACATACCTTAACATTTATGCTTTTAGTCCTCGAAAGGAGTAGGCAGTGTATTATCTATGGAGTAGGCTGAACAAGGTAGAATCCAGCTATAGGTACCTAGGTAGCTACCGGGACGAATGACAGATATTTTTAGAATAATAATAATTATTCCTAGAATCGGTTTTATGTGTTTACATCATAACGCCGACTACGGGCTATTAGCTCGCTAAACTCGCTCCCCAATTCTTTTCTAATATTTTTAATACGAAATAGTGTTTGTCTTATAATAATCAACATATAAGTAAAATTCATGAAGGTTGTATGAGGAGCTCGTGGCTAAGTAAAAACTACCGCACGGTTCGAACCGTCAGGTTAAGCTACGCTTGCCAGGGTTGGGCAGTGGATGACTGCATCTGGTTAGACTGGAAGCCGAACCCAACATAGTTGGGAAAAGGCTATTTATGAAGGTTGTATGGTAAAACCATGCAGGTTCTTACAGTACGTACTACAACTACACCCACTGACCCACTTTTCGCCAGAGTTCACCCACATTCACCACTATCATCATCGTAAGCCATTATTTTTCAACGTCTTTCAACAGACTCTGGACAATGTAATATAGGTACCTACGAGTACTACATCGAAAACAAAGAGAAAGAGGCCTGAAGAAGGAAGATCCTGAATAACTGATCATAATAATTCCGTTTTAACATAATCCATAATCTAAGATTTCCAATAACGTTAATAAATAGAAAAATCTAAACGCCGTAGATTTAGGGAGGCATAATTATAAAACGAGAGGCCTGCTCGCCGGAGGGGATAATTTGCGAGACCCGAGGGCTTTGATGTTCAGCGGCCTTGGAATAGCATGCGGCGAAGCGTGAGCTCGTCGCCAGCCATGGACTCTTCATCCAAGAACTTGACCTTTATTATTTTATTCGTCTCATATGTGCCAGGAATATTATTTTTATTTTTTAATTATTGAGCGTGATTTTGATTTTCGACATAAGTATATTTAATTTAAATCAAAACCCGTAGTTATAAAAACTAAGAGTGTCCGCCAAAAAGAGAAGTAGGGAAGCGAATATAGATAAAAATATTTTCTCTTTTATTGGAAACTAGATTCAATGATTTTCACTGTCGGTCTAGAAATTCAAAATGTCGGCTTTTACGTTTTTACCCACTTCTTATTGTCCAATATACCTACAGATCTTGTCGATAACACGCGAATCGCTGCTGGATGGTGATATGTACCTACCTATTACATCTATTTATGTATAGTTAGTTAATTAAAGCAGTACAAGCCACGTACATTAATTAATATAGAATCATAAAAATCCAGACATTAAGCTTTATAAAAATAACTGTACCATTGGCATTGTAAAAATAAAGAAACCAACCTACATAATTGGTCACCGTAGGACTGTACCTACTTCTCGTAGCGAGTGCTACGCCACTGTAGCCAGGCGCTACGTAGACACTTTGTATCGTAATGACTTGCGCGAGAGCTTCGTTAGCGCTATGAAAGCGCATCTCTAAGCGACCACGTCTCTGGAAAACGAGTCAAAAGCTGCTTGATAATTAGCGCAACATCTGTGATATAATATAATTCAATGGCGTAGCTACAGTCCTAAAGGAGCCCTGTATCAAAAATTGTTGGAAAGCTTTTTACGCCTTTTACCTGACTGCGGCGATGCTTTAATGGAGGGTTTTACAATATAAATAAAATACATAATGACTGGAAAGGTAAAGCTGTCGCCGTGATCTTACTGAGAGAATGCAAGAGCGAGCGCAGCGAGCTCGTAAATTGGAGCATTCTGGACCCGGGAAAGTTATGTTTTCATTACGAGAATGCAAGATCGAGCGAAGTGAGTTAGAAAATTGGATCATCCTGACTGGGCTGTTTTAACGACTGCTAGCAACACCAAGTGCCTCATCCGACGGGTATGACGTATCATTGTATCATGCACTGATTGTTATGTATCATTAGAATTATACTAGGAAATGTTAGTAAATTCAATATTTTATACAACTTCCAATAATTAATTGATTAATTGTATTATAAGTATAAGGCCGCCTGTCCACTAGAGCGGAGAGGAGCGGAGATGTGCCAATATTAACCAATAGAATAGCACCTCTGGAGCGGAGTTTAGATTCTATTGGTTAATATTGGTACATCTCCGCTCCTCTCCTAGGTCTCCACTCCGCTCCAGTGGACAGGCAGCCTTAATAGGGTAGAACATACATAATTGTGACAGTTAGGTATGTTCTTGGAATATACTTTGCTAAGAACGTGACTCTGTTCAAAAATATACCGTTGTATTAATAAAAGTATTAAAGAATTTCATGTAGCCTAACTGCTACGTCGTTACAGCTGTCATTGTGATTTTACCAAGGGAATGCAAGAGCGAAAAAAACTATTGCGAAAAAAGTTATTTTATGTAGGATGTATAAGGATGGTAAATCCAAAATTTGAAAAAAGAAATGAAATGCTGTTCGTTGGTAAGCGCATCACTTGAGAACGACTGGACCGATTTGGCTATTTTTAACCGAAGTTAAAAAAGGAAGAGGTATGGTCATCTGTACGTTTTTTTTTTTGTTTTAAAATGTTCGTAGTAGTCCGAATTAGGCTCTTACGGAAACAACTTAGAAAAGTTGCCCGGAAAATTGGAAAACTCGGGAAAACTGGAAGTGCTTTTTGCTATGTGATTTTTGTATGAACTCGAGACCGGCACCTTAATGCGTAACACACCTTAAATCACAAACCGAGGATTATGTATGAAGGATACTTTTAATCCATTGTTTCATCTGTCTGAAAAAATCGTCTGCTCAACTACGTCGACGCAATAAACGTAACTGAACTGTCCAAAAGGCAAGGTAATTGTCATATTCAGTGTGTTACGCTGTGAACCCCGCTTATTGAAATTTTGACAGGTGATAACGAACGGTCAGGTCACCTCGTTGATAAAAAATTCGATGTTCCAGTTAGAGTCCGAGCCACCTCTGAATTCTGGCGGAAAAGTTGTGGAACTACATTTTTTTAATTGATGCAATGACAGAGACTCTAGTCTATCGGACTTGAGTCCTATATATTAAGTATTCCTTTGAGTATTCCTTTCGTTTGTTCAACTTTTAACATGTCAAACATAATCTAGTTTAAGGACCAATACGTATTGCGATTGACATGTATGTAACAGACTTCCATACTAATCCATAGTTCCGTACTAATCCATACTTCCATCCATACTACATAATATTTTATTAATGCGAAAGTAATTCTGTCTGTTACCTATTCACGCCTTAGTGTTGGAACGGAATTGAATGAAAGGCATGAAGAAAAAAAAAAAAAAAAGGCATGCGGATATACTTACCTGAGTTAGAAGTTAGGAATTTATAGGACACTTTGGTAACTGTACGTTCACGTGGGAGAATTTTCTGACGCGGACGAAGCCGCGGGCAAAAGCTAGTGAAAGCATACATTTCGGAAGCACGTCCACGTTTCATATTGAGTTTATCAATACTATCTGTGAATTTCCATCGTACGAATACATTAGGAAAATACAATTATGCAAAATAACATATCCGTAAAAATGATTCATTGCATAATAATCCATGCTTGTTGATGTTTGCAATGAACTGATCCATTTCACTGTGGCCTCGAAAATTGACTGATCGCGTGCATACGGCTGAGCCCCCTGACCTTTCACCTCCAATGTCAATGTTATCTGATCCGCCACCATAATGTTTATGAGTTTGGGGCGTAGCACCACTTACCATACTGAAAACTACGTGTTTTCCTATTATTAGTTTCCAACTTTCCAGCAACATACTGAACCTGAAAACAGGAAATCAACGCCATGACGTTTTCAAAAAGTTTAGCTAATATCTTCACGTTTGTAATTTGCAGATTTAAAAAGGTGGGTTTGAGTGAAATGTCCGACGTTTTCTGTGAAAATAGACTAAAACATTTATAAATAGGCTGCTGAAAAATAACACAGACGGGATTTAAGTAAACGATCAGTGCATCAGTGATCTTCAGTAGATCAGTGGGTGGACATTGATCCACCATTCCTATAAACATACAGTTTAACTGCAGGCATACCATTAGGTAAGTTTAGGATCGTGATTTTCGTTGTTCCATTTAAGCCAATTACGGAAACTTGACATTGGCCAGCTGGTAAAGAGCTGAGTCAGTAGCATTATTAAGTTTTCCTTGTTCCCACCCCTAAATGTCAGGTCAGCCACCTTTTATTACATGTGAAACAAGGTCAGAGTTAATACTGTATGTTTAATGAGAGTTTGTGCCAATGTTGGGCAACCTTCCTCAACCGTCTTTTGTGTTATTTGAGCAAGTGGCCTCGGTATCGATCGTGTGCAGTCGGCAGTGACTCGGCTACACCTCACCCAAAATGCACGATCTTTTATTAGTTTAATGGATGATGAGGAAAGTGTTGAGCATGCATGTGTATGATAGCTGTAACTAAAAGTGTAGGGGAAGGTCAAAGAACCGATGGTTGAATGTGTGGAATGATATGGCTAGAAAGGAGGTGAATATGAATACTGAGTTGATGGTTGACTGATAGAGATGTAATAAAATATTAGTAAAAATCTTTTTAAAACAAGCTTTTATTGAACTAAAAAGTACAAAATAAACCTTACGTAAACCGATAACTTTAATGTTTTCTTAAAAGCTTGAGGCTTATGTTTATGTTTAAGAAGGACGTTCACGCCTCAAGCTTTTAAGAAAACATTAAAGTTATCGGTTTACGTAAGGTTTATTTTGTACTTTTTAGTTCAATAAAAGCTTGTTTTAAAAAGATTTTTACTAATATTTTATTTTGTGTTTTTTAGCATTAGTATTTTGATAAAATATCTGTTCTGTCACTTTCACTTGTCTAAACAAATCCAACGAGTTCAACACAACAGGGCTACCTTGTAAAGTTGAGGTTTTCCTGTGGCTACCTTCCGGCACTATCATCACACCCTAGACTACACCTCGGGAAATAGTTTTTGACAAAAGATCTTATTTAGTTGAGGATTCTCTATGACCACTTTCTATGTGTCATCTCTTTTCAGCTCTATCATCAGACCCTGGATACTACTTTGGGCTATAGTTCTAGTCAAGACAAAACCAACCAGTTCAAACTCGATGGTAGTCTAGTTTTTTTTTTAAGTTCCTATGTTAATCTTCCGGCTCCATCATCAGACCCTGAATTCCATTGAAGTATAATAGCACAACACAGTCGTGTTTATCCTGTTGATTATTGAGGAATCTCGTCGTCTGGAGCCAATCCCGGGTGCAGCAGCCAGGTCATGTTGGAATTTAGAACGGAATATCATAATTAAATGCGTATATAAAATTTCCTGCTTGTACTGTTGACCGTTGAGGAGTTACCTCGTCTGGAGCCAATCCTGGGTGCAGCAGTCACATCATGGTGGACTTTAGAATGGTCTATCATAATTATAGCGTGTATAATGTTACGTGTCTATACTGTTGGCCGTTGAGAAGTTCCCTCATCTGGAGCCAATCCTGGGTGCAGCAGTCAGGTCATAATGGACTCTAGAACGGACCATCATAATTCAAGCGTATATTAAATTTCGTGTATGTACTGTTGACCGTTCAGGACTTCCCTTGTCTGAAGTCAATCCTGGGTGCAGCAGTCAGATCATGGTGGACTTTAGAACGGTCTATCATAATTAAAGCGTATGTAATATTTCGTGTCTGTACTATTGGCCGTTGAGGAGTTCCCTCGTCTGAAGCCAGTCCTGGGTGCAGCAGCCAAATCATGGTGGAATTTAGATCGGACCGTGATAATTAAAGCGTATATAAAATTTCCTGTTTGAACTGTTAACCGTTGAGGAGTTCCCTCGTCTGAAGCCAATTCTAGATGCAGCAGTCAGATCATGGTGGACTTTAGAATGGTCTATCATAATTAAAGCGTATATAATGTTTCGTGTCTGTACTGTTGGCCGTTGAGGAGTTACCTCGTCTGGAGTCAATCCTGGGTGCAGCAGTCAGGTCATAATGGACTTTAGAACGGACTATCATAATTCAATCATATATTAAATTTCGTGTCTCTACTGTTGATCGTTCAGGACTTCCCTCGTCAGGAGCCAATCCTGGGTGCAGCAGTCAGATCATGGTGGACTTTAGAACAGTCTATCATAATTAAAGCGTATATAATATTTCGTGTTTGTACTATTGGCCGTTGAGGAGTTCCCTCATCTGAAGCCAGTCCTGGGTGCAGCAGCCAGATCATGGTGTAATTTAGAACGGACTATCATAATTTAAGGGTATATAAAATTTCGTGTCTGCGCTGTTGATCGTTGAGGAGTTCCCTCGCCTGAAGCCAATCCTGGGTGCAACAGCCAAATCATGGTGGAATTTAGATTGGACCGTGATAATAAAATCGTATATAAAATTTCCTGTTTGTACTGTTAACCGTTGAGGAGTTCCCTCGTCTGAAGCCAATCCTGGATGCAGTAGCCAGATCGTGGTGGAGTTTAAAACAGACCATTATAATGAAAGCGTATATAAAATTTCGTGTCTGTACTATTGGCCGTTGAGGAGTTCCCTCGTCTGGAGCCAATCCTGGGTAGCCAATCAGGTCATGTTTGTCATAAAAATGTATTGTCATCGGAATTGAACCAACATGTAAAATATCAACTCCATGGAGTTAGAGGAAGTGGTCTTAATTCAGCTTGCAAGAATCCACCTAAACAAACATACTAACTTACAAACAAACATTGCAAGTTGAATAAAAGCTTTTAAAAAAGAAGAAGACTGACCCCAAATAAATTGGTATAAATAAGGACAACCGAATAAAGAATAACCAACCACAAATTAATAGCCAAATTATTTATCGACTTAATCATTATTTTTCTCATAAAAGCTTAGGTACCTGTTGAATGTCAGGGCTGAAAATGTATTGACATGGATACGATTTATACGGACGTATTTGTTTTCTGAAATACGAATGCTCGCGTGTCTAGCTAGCTGTCAGCCGCACACTGCCCACGGGAGGTTTCGAGGCCTGTGGTCGCTACAATAGAAGTATTATTGAATTTCATTTGTTCAAGTTTATAACAATCATCACATATTAATTATAATATTTATTATATTTCAGATTTAGATATTCTATGTAGAAATTAATGTAAAAAGTATGAGCATTCTCCAGCTCATATCCCATGTAAAACTAAAATTTAACGTAAAATGATATCAGTTAACATACTTTACTACATTTTTCAGTTCATTAGCTGTGTGAAAGGTTGCAAATTGCTAGTCTAGTCCTACGATTTCTCAATTCAGTTTTCGATACTGCTACAGTGTCTAATATTCCTTTGATAAAATGAAATGAATTGCATCTGAAAAGCACGAGTTTGGTATAAATCTTACTTTCTTTGATTTATTTCTTGAGATATAATATGACACTAGTATATACGAGGGAAGAATTTATTACCAGCAGTCAAGTTGAAAACAAATTAGTTTAGACACTCGGAGCTTTGAAACCTTTCTAATATTATTTTCTTTATACTTATACATATACAAACTGAATAAGAATAACAAGTTAAGGTGGAACTAGTCGTGGGCTCGAACTCAATGGTGGGCATGGCCAAAAACCACGCTGTGTCACCTGGCATCGTGTCCGACAGAGATAGTATCAGTGATGAGCAGTTAGAAGCTGATCTACATGGACAACGTATAGTTCGCACGCACAGAAACACCGTACCGACCAATTTTAGTAAAACGAGCGCGTCAAAAATTACGAAAAGGCCTTTGGAAAAAAGGTTTTTCTGAAAAAATCACTGCATAAATCAATTACAAATAAAATTTATTGAAATCTTCGTTAATTTTTCTGTGTCGGTACGGATTTTGTTTTCGAGATTTCACACTTTTTGTATTACTTATTTACGCCCAAAGTTGCGTTAAAATTAGCAAGAAAAACGAATCTTTGTTGGCTCATTACTTTTTAATGGCTTTTTATTTTACTATTCTGCTTCCGTACAGACAATTTTAATAATGAGACCTACCGATATCATGTTTAACTTTGAATGTACGATGTCAAACAGTGGAGTAAAACCCCTCCGAAGTTTGTATGGAAAAGATATCAAATTGTTTCACCTTAAGAAGTGTGACGGCTGATGGAAGTATGAAAAAAGAGAAATATGATAGCGTGATAACGCTATATATCTTCAGATAATATCCTGAAATAACCGCGTAGGTATCATTATACTAGAACGTTTTGCTTCTATCCATTGAAGCAGTTACAAATCTTTCCTCAAAAATAAAGTAGTTTCATAAAAAACTGCCACAGCAACAGTGTAGTAACTTAACAGAGTATCTGTAACAAATAGCCAGCTATCAATCCACGTAGAGGAAAAGTAGGGAAACAATGATTTTAGCAGAACTATCGGTTAACGACTCTCGATAAAATTCTCGGCGAGAAAGCTTTGCGAAGGGCGCACGGACGGAGGATTAGCAATTAGGTGGGTCGCACACGTGGAGCCATGTCCTCCTCGATGTGTAAAGGGACACGTAGCTACACGGTCCAGAGATTAATGAGGATATCCGGACATGTCCCGAGACCCTTTCATACAGGTATGTCGTAGTTGCCAATAAATCTAACACAACTTTAATCAATGATCTGTCTTGCCTTAAGATTTATTTCTCAATTTGTCTGATAGAAAATAAAACATGGCCAAGTTCATGCCATTGCATTATACACACGTTGTTTATTCATCGTCCTTATAAAGGCAAGAGCTGTTAATGTATCTATGGAAAGTTTTATAGTGTCCTCATTCCTAAATGACCGTAATATTGAGTCCTTTTTTCAATGTGTCGCTTGTGTACGTAATCTAAATGGTTATACAGTAATCAATACCACTTGTACAGCACTTTCGTAATTGAAAATAAACAAAGGTACAGTGGTACAATTAATTAAAAGGCAAAACGGGTAATAAGCGTAACCAGCGCATCCAGCACGTGGTACACGGTTTCTATATGCAAATTGAAATCGCTAAATGAACGAATGAGTGTTCCAGAGGCACACTGTGGTACTGTGAACTAATAATGTTATACTTGGAATACATGATGCGTGTGCACGATATCGCCATGGACAACTGTTTAATTAATTAACCCTCTACTTACGTAGAGTTTTATACGTATGCCGTAAATCCGACATATATCTACCACAGTAAATTCAAACGATTCACGTTTGTTGCTGGACTGTGAATAACCAAATCAAGGGCGGATCCAGGGGGAACCGGAACGGGGGTTAAAATAAAATCGAATCGTCTGTATGGACTGGCCTGAATGCATATCCATCAAGACATTACTTCAGTGATGAACGCTGAAGAAGTAGGTACCTAGTATATCTTCAGCAGCAGTGGCGTAACTACTAAGGTTCAAAGTGTTGCAGTCAGTTCATACTCGGGCCCAGAGGTCTATTAAGCGAACAATGCTAGAGCTTCCGTTGGCAAGGTTATTTTTTGTAGTAATTCTTATACATGTCATTGCTAAAGAATTAATCCCAAAAACAGTATAGCATTACTAGATATGGGAGACACTTAGGTAACTGTTTGGCACATGTGCCCCCCCCCCCCCTCCCAGAAATAAATCCTGAATCCGCCCTTGATTCAAATCATAAAACAATAGTTCCTAAGCTTCCTAAGTACATTGAGAGAGAGAAAGATTTATTTATTTATTTACCACATACCTTAGTTTCTACAGGTGGGATCCCAATACAACAATGAGTCACATTCATTTCCACACTCAGAGACGTCATCCAAAAACCAACCGCCAACAAACATGAAATGTTTTTATAATGTCATATTTTGACTGACAGATGAGATAGATGTTCAGACAATAAATAGTAGGTCAGCAGCATCTAAGTGTAGCTGAAATTCTATCACAAACTAAGCAGTGCCTTAGATTATGTCATATGGTTGACCCGTGAGGCTGTTTTATCGCCCCAACCGTGATAAAATGTGTGATAAAGCCATGTCACAGTAGGCCGTGTTCGCTAGGCAGGTCGTAAGCCTTTGTCCAAAAACCAACATTATGCAAATATCCTAAAAAAAACCCACATAATCGGTGTAATCGACTTTACAAAACCAACATTAAAGCATTGTGTTTACTAAGTTGAGGAGACATTATGTGCACACTTGCACAGCACACAATGTTGTCGCCTGTCGAAGAGAAGCCCCTTAGCGGATTATTATGACATGGCAACACAACGCTGCAACGTCTCTAAACACTCGTGTGACAAGAAGCTTCGCTCGCAGGACTAAAGAGACTATAATATAAGCTAGGAGACCTCATTGTTTCTCCCGAAGGCTCCGGTAACACTTAATGGATTCTTGACACGCACCAGCTCTCCTCGACACTGGACAGATACCCATTGTTTGCTTTATTTGTGGGAAAGGCAACATTGTTCACTGTCAACGGTGCAGAGGTGAAATTATAAATGTAGTAAGTAATTATCTTGTCAGCCGATCACCTATAAGGTGCTCATAAATTATTGTCACGTTGAAGTATTAAAGTGTTGTAATGACATCAGCCTGCTTTACTTTGTGGTCTTTATTCGATTATGTTGCTTTCGCTGTGTAGTTTGATCATTTATTTATTTATTTTATTACCCGACTAAGGCGAAGAAAAAAGGAGGGTTATGATTTTGACTGGTATATGTATGTCATGTTTATTTGTTCCCTCATAACTTCTAAACTAATTCTCAAAAAGCTTCTTTGCCGTCGCATTAAAAAACTGGAGTCATGTGCAATCTGTTTGAATTATCCTAACACGTGTGACTCCGGATTTTTAATTTGTTTGTCTAAGATATCTTGTTTATACATTTTTCGCTTTAGCTTTATGAATTTAAGTAGGTATTATGTTAATTTGTTACGATATACGCGTAGATTTATTTTAATATTTTAGTTTAAGACTTCGCATATTTTTCTCTTCTTGTTCTCACACACTATTGTCTACATTTCTTTCTCATTTCTCCTTTCGCAGGTCTGCTGGAAGAAATTTCTTAAGAAATAAGCAGTACCTTTGTACTCATCATTTATGATTGTCGTAGGTATCTGTATGTATTTTACTGTGTGTACATAAGTAATAAAATAAATAAAAATATGTAACACCTTTGATAAAATATACCTGTCTTAAGAGGGTGCATCCTAAAAGTTGGTGTAGCGGTTAGACCGCCACATACAAACTACGAAGCAAAAAGACATGACGTCACACAATTCCTACATCGCGCAGTTAGAGTTTACCGAGCGAAAAACATAGATAAGACTATCCGAAATCAACATATGGGCAGTTGCCCGCCAGACATAATACCCGTCTGGTAAGAGGATCCTCCCTTTTCTATGGTGGATGAGTGAACTTTACACCCTGTTCCTCATACCCCTAAATTGGTGACCCCGAGTATGAACGTCAACGCAGCCTTCGTGCAACTACTTCAGCGTGACGTCATCATCATCACTCCCGCAAGCTTTCGTGAGGCGAGTCACACAGCCAGCCAGCACCCACGGCTTCAACGGGTATCCTGACCACCAGCATGCAGCGAACGCGCATTCCTGGTCATCACCCTCAGCCTCATCAGCAACCTTGGCACAGCACCTGCACTTCCGGCCGGTCTCACAAGCAGAGCCTATTCTACCCTCTCCTGGTCGACGCAAGCAGTCAGCCAAAAACCCGGCGCTGTACCACATCCGACTCACTGGATGACGACGCAGCGCCTCCCCGACTCACTGGGGAATCACCGCAGACAGTTCGGACTCACCGTGAACTATGCGGCACCCGGTTCCGACTCACTGGAACCACAGCTGGCACTGTGAAGCATCGCAAGATCCAAGACTCAGCCCACTATCGACCTCCGGTCTCCGGAGGGGAGTGATGTAGCGGTTAGACCGCCACATACAAACTACGAAGCAAAAAGACATGACGTCACACAATTCCTACATCGCGCAGTTAGAGTTTACCGAGCGAAAAACATAGATAAGACTATCCGAAATCAACATATGGGCAGTTGCCCGCCAGACATAACAACCCGTCTGGTTGGAGGATCCTCCCTTTTCTATGGTGGATGAGTGAACTTTACACCCTGTTCCTCATACCCCTAAATTGGCAACGTCGTAAATAGCTGTCAAATAGTTACCCGTTTTTATTAATTTGGAAATAATACTGTATGAAAATAAGAAATGTGGCTAACTAACTAACTAGAATAATAATAATGAATTGCAATTATAACATTGAATTTGATGTTGTACCCGTTTCAGGTGTAAAAAAGTCATTTGGAAAGTTTCCAAACACTTTTTTTACATCTAAAACTAACTATTCGGTGTTACGATATTAATTGTTGCATTTCATAATCAATATTCTAGTTCGCTAGTTAGCCACATTTTTTATTTCCATACAGAAATATTATCAAATTAGTTAAAACAGCGAAATATTTGACATCTATTTGCGACGTTGCCAACTTTCAGAATAAACCCTCTTAATGTGAAAATGAATTTCAGCTAGGTTAGTTATTACTTTGAAAAAGTTTGAAAAGTTCAAGTAGGTACCTACCTCAAGCTACCTAAATCTAATTCAGTAATGATTTATTTCAGTTGTAGCCATTTACTCAAATATTGCATTAATAGCAATTCTCTTCAATCCCCACTTTCAACAGAATTTCGTTTCATTATCATCCATCAAAGCGATGATGCGATTGTTCGAACATCTTTGTTCAGTTGAATACGGATGACGTCAGCAATTTAAAAATGTGTTTCTGATGTACAGCAGAGGAAATTAAGTGTGCTGTCCTGTGAAGCGAAGCGAATATTGATGTTCGTCCAACGGCAGGGGCACAGTATCGCTTCGCAAGGATATGGGCGCTGCACTGCCTGCACTACTGAACGAGAGAGTTCGTGTGAAGGATATCCGGCACTGACTTGATAGTGCGACGTGCGGTCTGCGTAGTTCAGTGGGGCAATAGGGCTGCAGCATCACCTGAACGATATACTTTTATTATTTTAATCATTAAACCATGGAAAATTCAGCAATTTCCTGGGATAGCTTTTTTCAAACATGCTTTGAAATTCGAACATTATTTTGTCAAACTTCTTCGAAATAAATCGAAATTGCTGTACTGGTCGAGCGAATACATCGATTACATGCGGCTGCGGCCGACAATGTTTGTATGAAAATTCATATGTCGTGTTTAGCACCAGAATAAATTACTATGAAAACTCATATCTGTCGTCTATTTAAAAATGGACCGAACACAGTCATGGCAACCAAGGAGGTAACTTGATTTCAATTTAGCTTGCAAATAGAGTTTAAAGTAAAAAAGAAACAAATGAACATGCAGATGCATGAAAAATTATCGTTGTGCGTAATTTTTTTATCCGAATAGGAATTTATTGCACGACTCGTAATGCTTCGCATTAGAGTGTGCTCTACGATCGAAAAATATTTTTTGCCCCATTTCTGCAACTGTTTTTATTGTTTCACTCCTGCTAGTACACAGAACCTACTTAATTTATATACCATTGCATAGATGATTAAATGGAGATTAATATTGTATTTTTTAACAATTGATTTAATGCAGCAGAAATGGAAAAAGCATCAAAATAGTTGAAAAAATTTTCCTGTCCGTCAATTTATGATCCCTGAAAACATTGTAGCTTGCGATAAAATCAATTAATTGAGTCAATTTTTTTTTTATACATTCGTTTCAGCCGTACAAGGAACCCTATTGAAAATGGCTCTTTTATTCATAGTAGTTTAATTATAATTAATAAAATACTAACTAAAATATAATATCAATATCTAAATATTTTCAACCTTGATCCGGTGCCGTTGCCTAGCAACTGCCAACGTAAATATCTTTGTCAGTCGTTGACATTACGACTTCATGAAAAGTGATAAATTGTTCATTTTTAAACTATGTTTTGAATTTCTTTTTCGTTTATGAATGAGTGATAAGTATGAGGCGTGCACTTTTGGATTTTCCAAACTATAATTATTTTACTTAGTTTGAATTTCCGCGCATTATTTGAGAAAAGGGAACACAAATCTTGACTGCAACCAGGCATTGAGATGGACTCATTGGACTCACGTATGGATCATCAATACCCCTTTTGCAGGCCGCGGCAGTAATATACTGTATTTAGTCCTATTTACCTACTGCAACAAACAATAGTGTCTTTTATTGTTTGTTCGAAAACATGCCTGATCCCAACCCACCTAGTTAAAAATATGTTTAAGTTTTCAAAGCCTTTATTCAGAATATTTCAGACTAACGAAATGTAAGTAGAAACAGTTACGCTAGCAAACAAAAGGACACATAAATATTAATACTCTTGTTTCATGCCAAGCCCCTACCTATTCAACAGGAACTTATTCCTTTCATATCTTTTGAAGTGAGTTTTAACAAAAAGGTGGTTTTAAACTAGACTACTTACATCGGTTTAAAGAAGACAAAAGGTAATAAGAACTTTGTTTAATTAGGTACCTATACTTTACTAAAACTGAAGGTGACGTAAACTTACATAAGCCCAATGGTAAGGCGTAATTTTGCGTATAGCTCGATTTTGGGTTATTCCACTAATCCCCATTGAGAATCCTTATTAATGGGGATTTATGAACTTTCTTGTCCATAAATCCCCACCAATGAGGATTTGAGGACATGAGTTCACAAATCCCCCCCGCCCGCCCGCCCGCTTTTATTTTTAATCGCCTTTAAAAATAAAATACAAACAACATTATATGTATATTATTTAAGTATCACGAAGTTTTTCAGAAGTAACGACTCATTGATTAATTGTATAATCAAAAAAATTTAAGTAATGGCTAAATTAATAGCTTTTGTATAAAATATTTCTGTCATATATTACAGTCTAAACTTTACAGCAAAATATAATCTTTTAGAGATCAACTTTTAAATTACTTTACGGTTACTTTGTGATTAATTATTTTAGAACTTTTATTTACCTTTTGTTTAGTTGAGTCTTTACCTAAGTCTAGTGGTACCCGATTTATAAAAATAATATCTTGTGAATACAAATTCTTATTAAATCAAAATTGAGTGAGAATCTTTTATGGTTCCGTATCTCAAAAGCCTTTTACTATAAGGGTTATAGGATCACTTCGTTGTTCGTCAGTCTGTCAAAACCTTTTTTCTCAGGAACGCGTGGAGATATCAAATAGAAATTAATATTAAATACCTAGGTCTAGTGGGAGCAGTGGTGGCCCAGTGGTATGGGCCCCGACTTACGAGTTGTAGGTCGTGGGTTCGAACCCAAGCAGACGCTTTACTTTGTGTAAATAATTTCATCACCACTGCTCTCAAAACGGTGAAGGAAAACATCGTGAGGAAACCGGCATGTCTTAGAACCAAAAATTCGAAGACATGTGACCTCTACCAACCCGCACTGGGCCCGCGTGGTGGTTTACGGCCCACTCCCTCTCACAGAGAGGAGGCCTGTGTCCCAGCAGTGAGAACATTAATAGGCTGATTATGTACCTAGGTCTATAATCCCTTGGAGCTCTAAAAAAATCAAGCTTATAAGCCAATGCAATAAAAAATACAGCCATTTTTGTGATGTACAGGATGGAAGGGTAAACACCGTTGTTACTCAAACTATGGGTAGAGTTGGCTTAAATATAAACATAAAAAACCGAGTAAAAAAAAAATACGTTATTTTCTTTAACAAATATTAAAAAGGTTATTGTCCGACACCGTCCGCAAATTCATGGATATGCGCCCGCCCGAGTGACGTAATCGATCGCCGCCCGTCCTACCTACCTACACAACACATGAATAAATATTCATGGCTTAAGACAGGCAAAAATACCTACCTTAGGAATTGCGTGACGATTCTAAAGGTCCCTCTTTAAAAAAAAAAGTTGTGATTTTCCATTGAATTTATGTTCTATAAACGAAACCAAACCACTGGTTTGAAGGATAACGGTGTCCCTAACACCCTGTATATTGATACTCTCAAAAAAAAACAAAACCTACACTACGGGTACTTTCCGCTGAATAGAAAATTGGCGGGAAGCAAGGTCTACTTTTTTAGGGAGAATATGTTTTTCAACTACAATATTAAGTTTTTTTTTGGGATACATTCATCCCAACTACGGAACCCTTCATTGTGCGAGGTCCGGCACGCAATTGGCCGTTTTTTTTTTTTAATAAACGGTGCACCACTAGACTTAGGTAAATACTCAAGTAAGTAAACGGTAAAAAAACGTTCTAAAATAATTGATCACAAACTTACCGTAAACTTACAATAATTTCAAAGTTGATCACTAAAAGATTATATTTTGTAGTAAAGTTTAGACTGTATTATGACATGCCAGAAATATAATTAGCCATTACCTAATTTAATTTGTTTGATTATAAAATTAATCAATGAATAACCTTACCTCCGTAAGAAATAAAGACCTCGTGATTCTTAATTTCACAATATGTTGTTAATATCGCCGTCCCCGGCGAATAAAATGATAACTACAAAAACGCAACTTTTCAGGAAAAATAAAAAACATGTTTTCGTCGATTGCTCCGTAAATAATAGACGTAGAGAGATGATTTTCAGCTTTTAGAAAGGGTTATTTTTTTATGTTCAAATGGTTTTAGTGACACACGCCTAAGTATCAAAATATAGATATTATTTAAAAAATAAGAAGTTAGTCAAAATCAATCATCGTCCAAGTTGCGTAATGTCAATTATCATTTTATTCTCCGTATCAGCCTGACCAGAAACATATATTGCACTCTTTACTTATCATTTTATTCGACGGATTTTTAGGGTGCAAGTGATGATGATAATACTTTAGTATCATCTTATTCTCGTAAATATTGTAAAACTTTTTTATGGGTTTTGAATTTGGTTTCTCAATAAAACTATGATATGGTAATCAACATTAGTTTGATTAAATTCAAGTGTTTGATAATTCAATTTGTAACCGATGTTTTTTAAATCGTTCAATAACAAAAAAAAACTAGGTCCTCACTCCTCAACAATGAAAAATATAAATAAACAATTAAAACAATCGTAAAACACAACAGTATTTCTCATAATTAACTCAATTAGTGTTTGAATCTGTATTAATGAAAATCAGTCATTATGACCACATATTAAGTACTACCGTCTGCCCGCGACTTCCTCCGCTAGCCTATAACCTTCCTTAAGAATTGAGCTATTAATGCAAAAAGAATTTTACAAATCTGACTGGTAGTTCCGGAGATTACCCCCTACATACAAATTTACAAACAAACAAATAAATTCCATCTTTTTTTATCATAAGAATAATATTAATTATTGTTAATTTAAAGACATATTATTATTTCCTTTATTTCATTTAAAATTATAAAAATAGTGGCCCATCGGTACCGGGAAGAGGGTCCAAGCTACCGGTGATTAGGTCTCTAGAAAGAGGAACCTCCTCCCTATGCATACCATGTCAAAGAATACTGTTTTCTGAGTCAAGCCCAAGAGCTTGAGGCTCTCATTGCACGGCTGGGTCAAGACCCAGTCGCGCAATGAGAGCCTCCTGAGGTGTTGGTCGAGGTTGTCCGCTATTAGGCCACTAACCGTAACGGCTATCGATACACTGACTGAAAAGTTCACGTCCCACATGTCGACAACCTCGTGTGCTAAGTCAATACTTGATTTTTTATCTTTATCAGCTTTCACGCGATTCTCGTCATGAGGGACAGTGATATCGACAATCATTGCACGGCGCTCTCGTCAATCTATCACCCCAATATTACGCTTATTGGTTACAATAGTCGTCAGTGATGATAGATCGATTCCAGTACAATGTGGCATTACCATTCTCTAAAACAGGGTCGGGCATGTATACTACTATGTATCATGTTTTGTAGTATGGTACTTCGGACGTCACAAGATTGTAGTGCAAGGCAAGTTGCTAGTGGATAATCCTAGCGAATAGATTGTGTCTGTGCTAGTACTCGCCGTTAGCAAGACGAGAACAACCGAAAACTATATGTCGGATTGATTCACCGGGACGGTGGCATGCCCGACAGATGATAATTATTCGTCATGATAACTTCATCCATAATCGCACAGACAAAACTTTTGGTTTCCCTGAAGAGTTCGCCGAAACGCAGCTAGGATACAGACGCTAAAAAGTCTACACCAGGCCCATGGAAAGCCCGCAAAAAGCATCCGTGAACCTCTTTGCATTGCCATACTTCCTTTCGATTGTTAGTATCAAGTACTGCAGGTTTGCGCCAGTTCTCTTTCGTCACAGAGAGTGGGGTGAGGCACTTGTCCACTGAGACCACATATCGGTGCATCCCCACGTCAGTTTAAAGGAAATATTCCCTGAGACTGCAAATCTCGAAGTTATGGAGGGTTTCAGCATTTAAAAAAACCTCCACCTCTACACTTCCGCGGGACCGTGGGTGATGCATCCGATATGCCGTCAGCAATGTACGGACCTTTCTATTCAGTGCAGGCACGCCTTGTTTCCGCCTGATAAAAGACTATTTATTAACATTTTATATTCAGGCGACCAAAGAAGCGCTTCCTCAATGTTTCATGTCTGCAGCATTGATGCTTTTTGCTTTTGACAGTCAACACCACACGTAATACTTGTAGGTTTCGGTTGAGAAGTGTGATCTATGGTGTATGGAATCCGAGAATTGGATTCCGACGGATTCTGTCTCACTTTTTCTACTCGCTTTAAATGCATGACTGCATATTTGTCCACAACAAATTCCATCCTCATGGCGCTACTGAACGTTTCTGCTATCTTCAGTAGCTCTATCAGTCGCAAATTGTTGGAGGCAAAGATTTTCAAGTCATCCATGTAAAGGAGGTCAAATATCACCTGACCACCTCTTTTCAACCGATAGCTGAGACCTGTATCCTCTAGCCTTGTGCTAAGAGGTTTCAAGGCTAAGCAAAACCAAAGCGGATTCAAACTATAGCCCTGAACCCGCTCAGTCCTGATCGTTTCATCGATCCCCAGATCTGTTGACATCTTGGATAGAGAAGAATCGTCCTCCACTGCCCCATACACGACATCAAGAAGGTGCGTAGAGTTGCGTCTATTTTGTGCAACTCTGGCACCCTAATGAGCTAATAGGTCTGAGGCGCCGAGTCATAGGCCTTCCTATAAAGGAAGGAAGGATTTGTCGACATAAATTATACAATCTATCGAACATGTCGACAAATCCGGGATCTACGAACGTGTTGGCTTACATTGCGTTTGTATAAAATCTAAGTGAGGGAAGAGAATAACAATATGTCTTACTGTTCAAAACCATAAAAGTCGTTTTACTAACACAACTTTATACGAGGCGACTGGATGGTTTTGAACGAGAATAAAATGATAAATGCATTTATCATTATCAAGTCAAATATTTTTTCACGAGAACAAAATGGTATGACTGTTTGTCATACTTACAAGTGGGAATAAATTTTGATAATATTAATTAACACTTTATTCTCGTAATTTATTCTCGACCTGTGTTAAATCTTTGAATACTATTGTAATATTTTGTAATTTCGTAAATAACTGTATAAAAATTACGAAAAAAATTTAGAAGATGTATTAGCACCCACAGATCCCAAAAATGACATAACACTAAAACTAAGATAATGGCAGTTATCATTTTATTCTCCGGGGACGGCGATATGTTGTTTGTATTTTATTTTTAAACCGATGGGGATTTCTGAACTTTTTGTTCGCCAATCCCCATCAATGGGGATTTGTGGACAAAAAGTTCATAAATCCCCATTGATGGGGATTCTCAATGGGGATTAGTGGAATAACCCTCGATTTTTATAACTGTGCGCTTGGAGCTGTCAAAATCGTGTAGTATTGAATTCACCCGCCCGGTTACCTTTTCAGTGTCTCGAAGCCTCCAAAACTCGTGTTGTCTCCACAGGTCTGTCTTATTATTAATTAATTAATTATTGTTATTATTTAACCACACACACTGTACAATTTTGAAGTTGACAGGTGCACAGTTTTATAAAAATCGGGCTGAATGCGTAACCTCCAGAAAATTTAATTAACATTCTTCTAAATTCTCTTGGCATTAGTTTCTTTAGTGTAGGATTTTATTAACTTACCTCGGGACGTTCCAAAGTGCGGCAGAGTGCACTATTTTAGTGTGCACGTAGGATGGGAATGTTCGGATAACAGCCACGCGCAGGTTTCCGCCAAGGTCGATATCGTGACTTCCTGTGAGCTAGAAGTTAGAACTATTTCGATATGTACATGGGTGTATGAAGTATTTATCTCGAGGAACTTATAAGTAGTGTATTGATATTTTGTGTTGCTGTGAATTTAGCTAAAAAAAATTGTTTTCATTTTAAGAGGGTGCATCCTAAAAGTTGGCAACCTCGTAAATAGCTGTCAAATACTCGTATTTCGCTGTTTTGATTAATTTGATAATATTTCTGGAAATAAAAAATGTGGCTAACTAACTAACTAGAATATTAATAATGAATTGCAATTATAACATTTAATTTTATGTTGTAAGTACCTGTTTTAGGTGTAAAAAAGGCATTTGGAAAGTTTCCAAATACTTTTTTTACATCTAAAACTAACTATTGGGTGTTACGATATTAATTGTTGCATTTCATAATCAATATTCTACTTCGCTAGTTAGCCACATTTTTTATAAATATTTTTTGGAAAAAAGATCTTTTTTCGACTCGATTAAACTTATTAGGTAACGATTACGGGTCAGACCCAGAATATATTTTGAGCTTGTAGCTTACCTAAATCTAAATTTAACCTTTCCTGGTGAACGGTTTCAGCGACTTGTTAGCCTTCATTACATTCTGCCTATCAATAGAAAGGAAGACAGGTACTAAGTAGGTCATGTCTACAAACCTAATACTTATTGGACTGATGATACGGATAATAAACTCAAACTCAAACTCAAAGCATTTATTTCAAATAAACCAATTACAGGCACTTTTGAATTGTCAAGGGGTCGGTCAGTCAGAAAGATGAAGCTAGTTGCCCATTCCAAAGCGTAGTAGGTTCCTATGGAGAAGAACGGGCAAGAAACTCCACGGACACTCTTTTAAATTAAAATATTGTTACAAAATATTGGTTACATCATTCATGTTGAAATTAAACATGTGAGAACAATGTAGAAAGACGTGCAAGTTAAAAGCGTCCGTAATAAAAAACAATTCAAAAATTAAAAATTAAAATAAGCCATGGCAGCTAAGAGATGACCAGTCCCTACTGACGGCGCCCGTTCACGAACATGACGCATGGATCAGCACCATTTAGCTCAACCATTTTGAAGGGAACTTAATGATCCAACACACACGCCACCACCAGCGAGACACTTAAGTGAGTATTATATGACATACTCTCAGCCATCAGGGCTCATTCAAGTCAATGAAAGACATACCCAATAATGGTAGTTTTGTAAAATGGTCACAGTGCTCACACATGTGCAATGCAATTATACAATACTAAGAGATTGAATTTATACAATGCAAAGATAGTTTTTGCAATCTTCAGCGGCTCCAACAATATTTTCGATGCTAATCAACTAGTTTATGCGCCCTTGTGGAGCTGGACCAGCGTTGAGCCAAGCATTTTTGTCAGCGATGTAATCCCCCAATTTATAATTTATGCTTGGCAGCATAGTGTGCGTTTTATACAAGATTTAAATTTGGTTTCATTTAGTTCGAGTATGTGGGGAGGTATTTTATTGTAACATTTTAAACAGTACCCCATGAAGGATGAGTCTACTTTAGCCAGTCTGAAACCAGGTTGAACTAATTTTTCCCTATTTCTAGTACTATAATTGTGCCTTTCACCTCTTTTACTGAAAAGATTAAGATTTTTCCTAACGTACATGATGTTTTCATAGATATATTGACAAGCTACTGTCATGATGTTAATATTTTTAAACAGCTCCCTAAGAGAATCGCGCCTACGGAGACCATATATTGCTCTGATGGCTCTTTTCTGCAGAATAAAAATAGAATCGATGTCTGCAGCTCGTCCCCATAGTAAAATACCGTAAGACATGATACTATGAAAGTAACTGAAATAGACTAGCCTCGCGGTATCTACATCAGTAAATTGACGGATCTTTCTTACAGCATATGCTGCTGAACTTAGCCGTCCTGCAAGAGAGGTTAAATGAGGACCCCATTGCAGCCTGGAGTCGAGCGTAATCCCCAGGAAAACAGTTTTATCAACGAATTCTAGTTCTCCTTATTCAATACTATATCACAATCAGTACTTTTAACATTCGGTAAAGCAAATCTTATGCATTTAGTTTTTTTTCCATTTAACACTAAATTATTAGCAGTGAACCAATTTTGGACCTGCAGTAGGGCGTTATTTACGTCGTCAAAATTTGATGCACGTCTATTTATCTTAAAAATTGGGGAAGTATCGTCAGCAAATAACACCATTTGTGGTTGGTTTTTTAATAAATGGGGTAGATCATTTATATAAACTAAAAAGAGGAAAGGCCCCAAAATCGAGCCTTGTGGAACACCCATTTTTACTTTTAGACCGAGTGAATTGACACCATTAATTTGAACTTGCTGTTGTCTATCATTTAAATAAGATTTTACTAAACTGAGCGCAAGTTTACCTAGTCCGTAATGCTCAAGTTTCAAGAGTAAGGTTTCATGATTTACGCAGTCAAATGCCTTGGAGAGGTCACAAAAGATTCCTATGGCATCTTGGGCCTCCTCCCACGCTGTAAATATGTGTTTTAATAAGCTGACCCCGGCGTCAGTCGTACAACGTCCTTTGGTGAAACCATATTGCTGCTCGTGTAAGATTTGGTTGGTGTTAAAATGATTAAGCATTTGGTTGAGCATTACCTTTTCGAACACCTTGCTGAATACCGGCAACACGGATACTGGTCTATAATTGTTGGTGTCTTTACTGTCCCCAGATTTAAAAAGTGGTATAACCTTACTATATTTCATTAAATCCGGGAAGACTCCTTGGTCCACACACAAATTAAATATTAAAGCCAAATATGGTGCAATAGTCTCGATTATTGATGTACAAACTTTGATAGATAACCCCCATAGATCTTCGGTCAATTTGATTTTAATTTGCCGAAAAGCTTTTATAACTATCATAGGGTTTATATGTTTAAATTGAAATTCAACCGGGCAGCCTGGAACGTTTGCTCTTAATAAATCAATTGAGACATCGGGTGAAGAATTTAAAGCTTCCGTCGTTTTAGATGGTATATCAGTAAAGAAATGTACAAATTCTTGAGCTACTTCTAAGTTAGAGCTTATGGCACCGCGTGAAGTCTCCAATATGTACTCACTGTTCCGTATTTTTTTCCTATTAGTTTCATTATTTATGACTTTCCAAACTGTTTTTATTTTATTTTCTGCTGATTTGATCTTGTTGCTAATGTACAGGGCTTTAGCTATCTTGCAGGTATTTCTAAAAATTTTGGAATATGTAGCAACATACTTGTTGAAAGTTTCAGTGTTAATGTAAGGTTTAAGGCCGGACAGCTCGAACAGTCTTTCCCTACTTATCCTTATACCTCTTGTTGCCCAGTCACTAAATATAAAATTGGGGCAAATATTTTTTGTTTTCTTTTCAAAGGTTTTATTGAATTCTGTATCCACTACTGAAAAGAAATCCTCATACAATTTATTTGCATCGACCATATTAAGGCCCAGAACGTTTAATTTATTATTTAAGGTACTATTGAATCTATTTAATTTGCCAGTTGTTATTGGTCTAAATTGTATTTGCACTTTTTGCAAAGGTGTTTTAAACTTAAAAGTTACCGTTTGTCCACTGTGATCAGACGGCAAATAATTTACGATGGATTTAGCTAAATAATCACAATCGCAGAAGACATTATCGATACAAGTAGCAGAAGTTGGAGTTACTCTAGTCGGTTCAGCAAAAATATTAGATAAATTGAACGATTTAAAAAGAACAACACAGGACAGTTCAATGCAATGTTCAACTGATAAATCAACTATGTCAATATTTCTCCTTTCATCTTTCATGGACATTTTTATGGAATCAATACAGGTATCGTGACATCATTTGACTGTCTGAGTCACGCTGCGTGCTACAATCAGCACACGAAATCACGAATCTAAATAAATCGAAGCAAATGTCCGATAGTACAAAAAATACAATGCCATGGCCAAAAAATAATAGTCCGTTTTGCCTTTAAAATCCTATTCTTATTTTGTCGACAAGCAGGATAAATCATACAGGAACATAATAATGCAGGAAATAGATGTGACTCCGCCTTTCCAGATCTTTCGAAGAGGTCGTCCAAGGAATATTTAATGTATTAGGAAGATTTATACGTTCATTAGTATTCGTGCAGGTACACCGTCAATGTCATACGATAATCTGTGATGCCTCTTACATCGACATCGAGACCCGAGAGCACGAGAAATGAGTATGCATCGAATACCGTCCATTCAAGGTAGAAGGCTGAACTTCGACCTTCCTGATGGGCTCGAGTGTCTAGGAAGAGAAAAATGAGAGATTACGTTCTACTTGTACAGTGATTATGTTATGATCTTACTAATATTATAATGCGAAAGTGAGTTTGTTTGTTTGTTTTTCACGATAAAACGGCTGAACGGATTTGGATGAAATTTGGCATATGGGTAGACCATGATCTGGATTTTATTACTGGATACTTTTTAACCCGATATTTTCACAGGATCGAGACTTATACGGGTGAACCCGCGGGGCGCAGCTAGTATGTTATACATTAGGTTAAATAACAGAGGATTATAGCGTCCCTATAGATACATGCTAGAAAAAATATTAACATAGGTACAAAAAAATAAACTTTTTTTTTTCATTATAAAATATCACTTAATATATTAAAAATTCATATTTGTCGCACTTATTTTTCCACGTTGAAAGACAAGTGCGCGTGTACAGAGTGTTTGTTTATTAATAAAAAAAAAACACTTAATTTTTTTTTATGTTTTTTTTTTGCATGTACGTTGTAAGTTATACTATTGCGGGTAAACGGGAACGCCCTCTGTTAGTTAACATACTGTATGTGAAGTAAAAAAAAAACACTAGCATTTCAGGCTAACGATTGTTAATTATAATGACGGTAATCAGCATTCAGTGTCAGTAGCGTGAGTTGCGGACGGATATAGCGATCGTACCGCATCGATAGTACACCCTCGAGGTTCCTAGTGTTCCTACACTGCTCACAGATATTTATGGACCAATTTGCCATTGTCAATGTTTGCATTCCATTTACTCAAGGAAAAGTGTTTGTGGACAAGCAGCCTTAGCCTGACGTGACACAAGACAATGACTCTGTTTTCTGGCAAGCTTTGATGGCATGCATGATTTAGCAGATTTTGTTACAAAAATGAATAAACCTAATACTAAGGACTTGTTTTTCGGTGTAGCTAACATCGCAGTATGAAATAACATGCATATATCGCAGAATGATGGATTGTCGAATCCGCTTTTTTCATAACCGGTTGCCGTTTGACAAAACAGCTCTGTTGTGTAAAACAGCTGAACGACGTTTAGCAATTACCTATCCATAAGTAACTGAATGCATACTTATACGTTTTGCATTTATCAATGTTATCGATTATGTAGAGGTTGTGTAAAATGAATTATTCCGATCTGTCACCCTGCTTTGTCCCCTTAGGGGGAAAGATCAGTTTAGGTCAGGTTAGAACTGTGACCACTGGGCGCGCGAGCCAATAGAGCGAAACGAGCGCTACGTCCAACTTGGACGCTCGCCAGCCGACCGCTCGCTTTGCTCGCTCGGCTCGCGCGCACAACGGCAACGGTCACAGTTCTAATCTGACCTAAACCAATTTGTCAGGGTGCCTTAGCTTAGTTACTGCGACCGATTCGGCATTAAAAGCCACACCAAAACCTTATTGTGACTGCAAAAAAGCCATTCTGCATTACGTCTAAACAGGGGTACAGTTTTGTTAAATGTAATGCAATGCATCGTTGTTCAGCTGTTTTACATAACGAAGCAGTTTTGTAAAAAAGCTAGCCGTTATGTAAAACAGCGGATTCGACAATCCATCTACGACACAAATATATACCTACAATAACGATATATCTGAACATTGTACATTTTTCTTGCGGGTCGGGTGATCGTGATGGAGTATTATCGACGCCGCGTGCCGGCTGCCGGCTGCTAACAAATTCGATTTTATCTGAGTCGACGTTACTCGTGCCTGGTCCTAAGTAATATCAATCTGTGACCAATAAACTAAAGATTTCATGTGTCCATAATAAGTTGACGAGGATTTTTACAATATTGAAGTAACATCTGCTCTGTCTTGATCGGAGAATTCACATAAAATATTCTCTCGTTATGAAAATGTACGACATGATAATGGTATGTCCAGTCTGTCCAGAGGGTTTTTGAGCAAGCACATGCAGGGCGAAAAGTTGATAGCTCAGGCATGATGAATTGATGAGAGAACACCAAAAATATATTTGAAAAGTTTTAGAAAAGTAGGAGCCCCGTGGGGTCCATTTTCAGATTTCCAAAAAGGACAAAAAATTAGGTAGGTACGTGATAAAGAGCCTTTGATTTTCAAATGTCATGTGCGGCCTGAAGCATAAGTAATGACTTAAATAGTAAAATCTGATGAAGAAATTGTAGGCTTTCCCTAAATCCGACGAATTTGAAAACTCTAAATCTTTATTTACTTTCCTAAATCAATGTACCTAATTACGAATTTCCCAATTTATGGCCGCTTGCCCACTGGTCGGTAAGTGTGCGGGGCGATATCGTTTCGGTACTGCGTGACGTCACGCATTTTACTGCATCGGTACTGGAAGCTTACCGCGCAGTGTTTCCACTTTAAGGGACTTCTCCCTGTTTTAGGGAAAAAATACCAATATTAAGTTTGGTTTAGGGATATTTTATTTTGACAGGGATTTGGGGAATTTAGGGGTTAATATGAATTTAAGTTGGTAACCTTATTGTTTATAGTAGGCATCACCCAATATATTACTTGACTCTATGGCACCACCGATTTATTAAAGGATTCGATTTATTCAACCACCGATTTATTCCCTCAACCCAAACTCATAATGAATGCAATTCATCAAATTTTAATTTACCATGTTAATTGTGCCATTACCTTATTATTTATAATCATGCTCCCTAAACCAAGGAAATTTGAAGATTTTTTAGGGAAATTTAGGGATAATTCATTCAGAAACTGGGGAAAATCCAAAAACAAGTGAATTATATAGTACGAGAGCCCATGACCAAAACCATGTCACATCGTTTTACGGGAATAATTGTAAAAAATCTTTACGTTTTGATGATTCTGAACCCGACTCGGTGGGCAGTACCGGTCAGAAACGTTACAGTTTTATGGGAGCCTATTTCTGCTATGTCAAAAAAAATTGGCAGACGGTTTCATCACAATGTGTCTGATAATAAAAATATACAAAGATTTCGTAATTTTATTACTAAAAAGTTTGTTATCAGATATTTCCGTTGCGTCACTTTGCGTGTCAAACGTGGCCTGAGCACATTTCCAAAAATGACGTATTCGAATCAACTGACCAATGTTCACCAGAAAACAAGATTTTCAGATGGATTGCTATGGGTTTTATTGTTTGCCTCAAATTTAATTTTCTCAAATGGTCTCTTGGGTACGTACTCGAAGCTACTGGTTTCTGAAAATGGTGTTTTCGGTATGTAAAATCTATCATTTTTAAACATGATAAAATAGTTTGGAAAATCCAAAAGTGCACGCCTCATACTTATCACTCATTCATAAACGAAAAAGAAATTCATAACATAGTTTAAAAATGAACAATTTATCACTGTTCATGAAGTCGTAATGTCAACGACTGACAAAGATATTTATGTTGGCAGTTGCTAGGCAACGGCACCGGATCAAGGTTGAAAATATTTAGATATTGATATTATATTTTAGTTAGTATTTTATTAATTATAATTAAACTACTATGAATAAAAGAGCCATTTTCAATAGGGTTCCTTCTACGGCTGAAACGAATGTATAAAAAAAAAATTGACTCAATTAATTGATTTTATCGCAAGCTACAATGTTTTCAGGGATCATAAATTGACGGACAGGAAATTTTTTTCAACTATTTTGATGCTTTTTCCATTTCTGCTGCATTAAACCAATTGTTAAAAAATACAATATTAATCTCCATTTAATCATCTATACAATGGTATATAAATTAAGTAGGTTCTGTGTACTAGCTGGAGTGAAACAATAAAAACAGTTGCAGAAATGGGGCAAAAAATATTTTTCGATCGTAGAGCACACTCTAATGCGAAGCATTACGAGTCGTGCAAAAAAAGAATTATCGACATATTTAAAAATGCGGTCAGGTCAGAAGATGTGACGCGAAAAAAAAAAAAAAAATAGGATTTTTGAATTTAAGTATAACCAAATCTATCGTTTTTATACGATTTTGTTCGTAAAACGATAAGGCAAAAATGTTGGTCATGCGCTCTCGTACTAATTGAATTAATTTGAATTTGGAATTCTAGATGAAAGCAGTGCAGTACACAGATATAGATATATAATAATACCTAGATAAGGCAAGTATCACGATCTGTATGAAAACCATGCGTGGCATTTTTGAAAAATGATCAAAGCGCCTATACCATGAAACTGTAGCGATATACGATAGTATCACTTGTTTCGATTGTCATAACCTGTTAACACTCAACGTCACATCAACCGTTCCTAGTAAAAAGCTATAAAGTATTACGAATATAGGCATTTTCTATTTTATTATTTATGTCCGACTAGCGCGGCGGACAGGCGCAGACCATATTCTATATTATATAAAATGAGACACACTGAGCCACGTTCGGGCACGCGAAGTAGATGCTCTTGCGCTATCTAGGTATATCTATATCTGTGTGCAGTACCGATTCGGTACAGAGTGCTTACCGACCAGTGAGCAAACATAAGCAGTACCGCGCAGTACTGTACAGTACTGCACTGCACTGCACTGTAAAATACCGACCAATGGGCAAGCGGCCTAAGGCTCATTCCCAATCATTCAGATATGTATTTATATACTTATCACTAAGTAACATTATTGCACAGGCCAACTTTTATTCGCCCTGAATATACTTAAAAAAAAATACCTAATCTGAGTTTTCAAACTCATCAGATTTAGGGAAAGTCCGGAATTTCGTCATCAGATTTGACTATTTAAGTCTCACGTTCACGTGAAGATCACGTTATTTTTTGGCCGTTTAGCAAATCTGTAAGTGGATCCCTGACCACGAGGCTCTTATCTGAAACTTTTCAAATATATTTTCGGTGTTCTCTCATCATGCACACCTACTCAGCTATCAACTTTTCGCCCTGTAGGTATACAGGGTGACTTGTAATTTGACGTATTCCTTCCAGGACGTGAAAGTGTGACCCATTTGCATTTTCATAGTAATGAAGGCCATTCAATTTGAGAGTTTGCAGAAAAATGATATTTAGTGACGGATTCTGAGAAATTTAAAAAAATTCTTAAATGTTTTATTTTCTCGAATCCCATGCATGTATTTTCGCCTAGGTTTTATGGGGTGCTTAATTGTTGCAAATGAGTCACACTTTCACGTCCTGGAAGGAATACATTGAAATTGTCTACAACATTCTTTGTTTGCAATCAGTCATCATATTTTGACTAGCGTTATTATTAAATAACGCTAGTCAAAATATGATTACTGATTACATTCTAGAGTCTAGACACTACTTTTGGTTTAGGTACAAATATGTTTGTATTAAATATTCAAATATTTTTCGCTTACACATTGTGAAGTTGAGTGCAACCGGTTCCGCGATTTCATGCATATTATTTCTTTTCACACAGAAGACGTGGAGATAAAAGTAAAATGTTGATAAATATTACCGTCAGTGCAGACATACTGTATAATGTAGCTCAAACCAACTGAAGATATTATAATGAGGCTAGTTGTTATAATGTGAATTATATTTCATAATTACCTAAGTAGGTAATGCAACTGCTTTGAATACGTTAAATACTGAAAAGGGCATTTTTCAAACAAAGCGCGCGGTTAAAATAAAATCTTGAAATGCTGAGCTATTTAATTCCGTAGGAATAATTTTTGTATCTATACCAATTTTCAAAGTGGTAGAAGAAGCGTTGCGAATTTACGATAACAAAGTATACACATGGTACGTATACAGTCGCGCAGTTTCTACAGTTGACATGCAGTGTACCGTCTGTTAACAACTTTAGTGCATAACACACACACACACACACACACACACACACACACATGCACACACACACAAAGCCATGCACATGTAAAGATTATATATAAATGTAAATCCAAAGCTTGACTAAGTTACTCACAATCAGAATCAGAATTTATTTATTTGTACTCGTCTAGCTTTACGCATAGGTAATTAAGTATGGGCAGTCGTTTGTAAAGTCTGATGGTACAGCATGCTGATATGTCAAATATAAACATCATAACATCACGCCAGTATTCCCCGAAGGGTAAGGCAGAGGTGTACCTACGTATATAATACACCCACATTTCGCCAGTTATGTATAAGTACCATGTAAGGGGGCGAGCCTATTGCCATTCCAATTCCAGATGGGAAAACAAAATAACACTTTGCTCGACCCGATGATCGAACCCAGGACGTCATGCTCAGCAGTAGCGCTTGTAACTACTAGACCAACGAGGCAGTAAATTTTCAAATATCTATTATCAAATGGTGCAGGACATATATCGGCCACCGGACAAACTGTGGGCCCTAATAGCACAGTACTGTTGTCTTGAGACAGTGAGGCGGGGTCGCAGCAGACCACGTAGGAGATGGCGGGACGAGCTGGATAGGTTTCGTCAAAACTGGAAGGAGGACGCGTGGGCTCGCGATTCGCGAACGATGGAAGGAGTGGAGCCTACGCTGTCGCACTCCTGAGCAAAGGCCTCCACCTTTGCCCAGGAGTGCGACAGCGGAGGCTACAAAAAAAAGTTATTATATCAAATGTTTATTTCTCAAATATAATATTCTATTTCACTCAAGAATAGTTCATCCATAATTTAATAAAGCATGGATATATAACTACAGGATACGCAACTCGTTATTACTGGAGTCCTTTGTTGATGCAGATAGTAAATGTCAGCAAAAGCAAAAACTCTAGAGAGTCTGTCGAGCGGTTCGTTATGTGAAAACGTGCTGCAGTCTCGCTAAATTGCTATCCGTATGCACTAGCTCAATACGTTCCTATTGCGATGCCGCGTGGCGTTGAGTTCATGAAACAAGTTTTATCATGTGATGTTGCATTTTTTTACGCTTTAGCTTTGATACCGTACGTATTTTGTTTCTGTTCGTATCGAAGATTTTTACTGTAATTTCCGTGTTTTTATCAGTAGCTAGGTACCTATTTTGTTTGTAGAAGAAAACAGACTCGACCAATTTAACGCTGTAGTCGTTCTACGGTGAAATATTGGCAAATTATGCTAAAAGTTATAGGGAAGTAAATATGTCTGTAGGTAATACAATAAATTTTCCTGTAAGTGTCTATTCGCCTGTAATGACGCTTATCATCAGTATTAGTAAGAATTCTGATGTTGTTTTCACCATCATGAAGCACGTCGGTCGAGGAAGGTTTCGGTTCATAAATTATTACTTGACGACAAAGGGGAACTGAGATAAGGCAAACGTGCGAGTCTGTTGCCTTCAGGAAACAGGCTTTGATAATAACTCTTATTTGTATGATTGCTGGTAGGTTTGCAATAAAGGGGGAGCATCATCGGCCGCCAGTGGCGGATCCAGGATTGTGGTTTGGGGGCTTGAACCCGCTGCGGGTAGATTTAGCAAAGTACGTAATCACAAAAAAAAGCACCCAATATTTTACTAGCCTCCTCGGATTACTTTTCACAAATTCCTCAATGACTGACTTCGTTAGGTTGTAGACTACCAGATATCTCGGTGTCGGTGAATAGAGATGCGTATAAACATGTTTATAGCGTGAGGGCAGAATTCGTCACGTAAACAAAACATCTTATAGAAAATAACTTGAAAACGTAATAGGTACCTACTTATCTTTGTTTATACATATATAATTCTTCCGAGAGTGTTTGTCACCAAACTCCTCCTAAACGGCTGGACCGATTTGGATGAAATTTTGTGTGTTTATTTGGGTGGGCTCTGGATGGTTTGAAAATACAATGGGATCCGGTAGCGTTGTGGCGCTGTTCGGGCAGGACAACGTCTGCCAGGTCCGCTATTTAAGGATAATTGATAACAATATTGTACAATAAATAGTTAGTGTAATAATTGTTATAAATTTAATTAGATTAATATTAAGTTCAGTTTAAGATTTGACAAGGAAGAACTCAGACGCTTTTGGGGGGGGGTGAGCCCCTTAATATTCTATTTGACAGCTACCATTCAAGCGGGGACGGAAATAGCCGGTATCGACGTCAGTGCGGCCGACAGTAGCGGATTCAGGGGGCTAAAGCGCAGGCCACACCGCCAGCTAGCGGGCGGGCGGGCGAAGTGAACGAAGGAAACGAACGAAGGAAACTATACAAACTACGCGAAATATCGGTAGCTCGCGGTGTGAACCGAAGTATGTAAAGAGGTGAAACGATGTTCGTTCGCTTCGCCCGCCCGCCCGCTAGCTGGCGGTGTGGCCTGCGCTTTAGCCCCCTGAATCCGCTACTGTCGGCCGCACTGACGTCGATACCGGCTATTTCCGTCCCCGCTTGAATGGTAGCTGTCAAATAGAATATTAGCAGGCATATGCAACGCACTTGTATCTGATATATTGCACGGAGCACAGCGCACAACACTTCAGCTTATACGCTCGCAATATACATAACAATATTAACATAACATAATATTGTATGCATTCGTTGACCCGCTTATGTAAATTGAAAGCAATTGTGGCGAAATGAGGGAATTAACGATAAGTTCCATTCAATTATTTAAAGGACGTTACTGACGAAACGATATGTTGGGAGTCCAGAGTCCACGTTTAATGTGATTATTAATTATGTCTGCGCCCCGCCTTTTCCTTGATTCGGTCAGTGGCGTATTTTAAGATTCAGCGCCCTGGGCCTGTAAGGTTTGCCGCCCCATAAATTAACGAAAAATAGCAAAAAGTTTTAATATTATAATATAAAATCCCAGTGTGTGTCCATTGAAAGACTATTTCATGAAATCAGTCCTCGGAACACGCCACCGTCGGGTTCCCAAATAACGATAGGAGGGGTTCACATCGGCGTCGAGTTGACAATGAAGTACTTGGGACTCGTCCTCGACAGCCGGTGGAACTTCATGGAGCATTTCCGACGTTTGGCTCCCAGACTGGAGCGGGCTGGGGCTGGGAGGTTCCTGTTCCAGATAAGGCGAGAAGAAACCCGCAGGTGTCACCATTGTGTGGATCGCCCGGAGGACACGGTGGAGCATACGGTGGAGGCCTGCTCGGCGCGGGCGGAGCACCGCCGTGTCCTCGTGGAAGCGATTGGTAGCGGTGGCCTCTCGCGTCCGGCCCTGGTCCAGGCCATGGTGTGGAGCGAGAGGGCATGGGAGTCAAGGGAGAGGCAAATTAGGCGCCTCATGCCCCTAGTTGCCGCTGGAGACGCCCCGGGCGTCAGGAATCCATAGCCGATTTCCGGCCACCGTAGATGCGGGCTTGCGGACGGTGAGCAATGCTTGCTGCCGATAAGGGACAGGCCCAGCTCGACGGCGCGTTTTGTTCCACGCGCGCCACAGTTGACGGGGTCCCTGGAAAGGGATACCGTGGTCCCTGGCAACACACAGGCAACTGAAGGAACACGGGTGGGTTTTAGTCAGTAAGAGTCTGACACGCCCTCCCGCGCCGCCCAGAGCAGTTATTTCATAATTTCCCACCCAAAAAAAAAAGCATTGCATTGTCATTGGTGTTTTGGTTGAGTGTTAGCGCAATAAAACATTTTGTGTATGGACAAAAGGCAATATTACTACTGTCACTAGGAAAACTTTGGATGCAAGAGCGAGCGAAGCGAGCTTGGGACTTGGGGATCCTTGACTGGGACAGGTTAGGCTGTTCCGCCCCTTGTAGCCTACCGCCCCGGGCCATGGCCCTTTTGGCCCTAGGGTAAATACGCCACTGTGATTCGGTGTTGTTACGAATGGATCAAATACTTATAAAAAAAAGAAATTAAAAATCTCCTACATTTTGTAAAATCTAGCTATTAATAGTTTCTTCATCATTTCAGCCGAAAGACGTCCACTGCTGGACATAGCCTCCCCCAAGCACCACCATTTCGACATTTTCGGTTCTGTGCTTTTCGCATCCACCGGATTCTTGCGGAAAAAACCGCTGTTCCATACATTTTGACCGTGTAAGTAGGTGTAGTTTTCTATGAAACAGCAGATTTTGTTAAAAATAACCGACGAGAAATTTCAACGCAGGGGGGTTCAGTCAGAAATTCAGAATAATGTACCTACTGAATCCATGGTAACAGGCTTCGCATCGATGTCCCTGCCACCCTGTATAATAAAATAAGAAAATGGTATGGATGTTAGGATAAGGAAAGTTGGTTATGATGGTCTAGACTAGACAGGGTGTCTGGTTCATGACCCAGTTTCCGGATTGAACTCTCGCCACTAGAATAGGTACCTACTCTTTTCTCTATGTGTTTGTATGTTAGATAGCAATTAACATACTTCTTTTCTTTTAATTCTTATTTATAATGAAAACTGTTATACCTACTCGTAGGTATAAGCACCTAATTAGATATAGTCATTACAGATTTATTTTTTAACCATTTGCTTATTTGTAAGTACTGACCTATAAACATAAACTCACGCCGTTTTCCCATGGGGGTAGGCAGAAATTACAGAACGCCATCGCCACCTGCTACGATCCTTACGTAGGTAGGTATAGTAGATTGTTATACAAGGGTCGAAAGAAATCAATTCCCATACGAGGTATTTAGACGCCCGAGCGTAGCGAGGGCGGCTATAGTCCGAGTAGGAATTGATGTCTTTCACCCGTGTTAAACACTCTACTTTTCATTTCGAATATAAGGAAAGTAAAACATAGTGTTTAAAATAGTTATTGATATTAAATAACATGATTAGTACGAGTACCTATTCAAAATGAACTGAGAAGTTAGAACAATTTGTGTTTCTTTTTAAATATGGAACACACCGCGTCACCGCTGCGGGCCGTCCCGCGCATTATGTATTTTTTTTAATTCACACTGGCTGTTTTATATAAACAGCCAGTGTGAATTAAAACAAAATACCTCACAAACACACAAGACTGATGTCACTCAGGATGGCTGGACAAATCTTCAAAATAGCTCGCATTTAAGTAGGTCAACAGGGCACTTTATGTGACGGCTAAACACCCTTATCTCAGAATTTGTGACGCTACAGAATCTTAGATAATCGATCGAAAACGTGTCCAGCCAGCTTGAAAAACCACTTTTCACTGGTCTCTCAATCTCGGTAACGGAAGTGATTTTGACGACTTTTTGCATATCAACGGGCGTCACATAAATTTGTGACAGGCATGGAGCTAAAAGTTTTGAGATACGTACAGTGGTTTAGTAGAAAAATGCAAAAATCTGTGCCAGCCATCTTGAATTTACGTATAAAACTTTTGGCTGGCACTTTCGAATCTCAATAACGGTAGCGTTTTCGAATATGACTCCTTTACTAATATTTAGTGACGCAATTTGTGACAGTAATAACGTTTGATTTATGGCGGCACATGTAAGGGTTTACGAGAAATCAATAAAAACTAATGTCCAGCCAACCTGAAGTTCAAGATGGCTGGACACCTGTATCTCCGCTGCCTGATGATCTACGACCTTCAAAATGTGTTCAAAATTTTGTGACGGGGACGATAATGATAACCTGAATTTGTGACGGAGAAACTTTGCGTAGTTTCAAAGATATTGATCATTTAAACTTTCCCATACAAACATCCACTATTATTGTGAGGTGACCATATTTTTTACTTAAATAAAGGATTTCTTTTTAATCGACTAATCTGCCGGTAGCAGCTACTGATGCTGTGATTGTTTTTGTGTAATAATTGTCTTTTATAAATAGGTATTGAAGAATATTAAGTATATTCAGCCAGGTATTATGATTAAAATGACGACCACCGACTTCATTTGCGCTTCAAGCACTTAGGGCGGTGGTAAAAACAACGTTGTGGTACAAGGCGAGGGTTACTGAAGTGCAAATGGAGTTGATCGTCGTCATTTGAAACGCTGTATAGGTACAAATAAATAAATGTGATTTTATTTACAGCAAACATTATTTTTTCATTTAAATACCTTAGAGCATTAGTTATCCTGACACATTAACTACCATGTACTTACCATGAAAAACACCAATACCTACCTACTAAAAGGAGTAGATATCTGCACGTAAATAATCAATAACATTAAAAAATTACCCCCCTTCCTCACTTCTGTCTTCTATTGATTTAAATATCTACAGTTGTTCTTATTAGTATCACCAATACACGGGTTTTCGTCCATTAAAGAACACACCATAAAATATATTTAGTCCTACATAAAACCTACAATATTGGTAACCCTACTGCAGTGTTTGTATGGGAAAATTAAAATGTTCAATATCTTTGAAACTACGCAAAGTTTCTCCGTCACAAATTCAGGTTATCATTATCGTCCCCGTCACAAAATTTTGAACACATTTTGAAGGTCGTAGATCATCAGGCAGCGGAGATATGTCCAGCCATCTTGAACTTCAGGTTGGCTGGACATTAGTTTTCATTGATTTCTCGTAAACCCTTACATGTGCCGCCATAAATCAAACGTTATTACTGTCACAAATTGCGTCACTAAATATTAGTAAAGGAGTCATATTCGAAAACGCTACCGTTATTGAGATTCGAAAGTGCCAGCCAAAAGTTTTATACGTAAATTCAAGATGGCTGGCACAGATTTTTGCATTTTTCTACTAAACCACTGTACGTATCTCAAAACTTTTAGCTCCATGCCTGTCACAAATTTATGTGACGCCCGTTGATATGCAAAAAGTCGTCAAAATCACTTCCGTTACCGAGATTGAGAGACCAGTGAAAAGTGGTTTTTCAAGCTGGCTGGACACGTTTTCGATCGATTATCTAAGATTCTGTAGCGTCACAAATTCTGAGATAAGGGTGTTTAGCCGTCACATAAAGTGCCCTGTTGACCTACTTAAATGCGAGCTATTTTGAAGATTTGTCCAGCCATCCTGAGTGACATCAAGACTGGAGCCCAGTGTTTCCACTTTTAGGGATTTCTCCCTTTTTTGGGAAAAATGGCCAATAATACCTAAGCATGGTTTAGGGATATTTTATTTTGGCACGAATTTAGGGATTTTTAAGGAAAAATTGAACTTGACTTGGTAGCCCTATTGTTTATACTAGGCAGCACCCGATGTACTACTTTACTCTAGGGCACCACCAATTGAATATAGGGGATTCCCTGAAACTTGTAATAATTGTAATACGTCTAATTTTAGTTTACCATGTTAATAGTACTATTTCTGTGGCTAAAGACGACATCGGAAATAAGTCGCATTATACCTAGAGTTGGTTTGTTTCGTCTCTCTCGATTTATAATGAATGTTTTCTCGGTATTTATGCTATAAAAATTAAAAATTCCCTAAACCAAGGAATTTTTATATTTTTTAGGAAATTTTAGAGTAATTCATTAAGAAACTGGGGAAAAACCAAAAACGTAAGTGCAAACACTGCCGCAGCTTTTTTGTTTTTATTCTATTCGATATTTTTCATGTAAAAAGTTTCGTAGCAGACTACATAACCAAAAGTTCTATTTTTAAAATTCATTCCCGCCCTAGGGCGGGAAGCAATTACTATGAGTCTTTCCCGCCCTAGAGAGGGAAGCAGCGTTTTCCACCCGCTACACGGATCAAACAAACACTACTTTCCGAGCATGAGAGATGAAAAGTATATACTTATACTTCTTTTGATTCGTTTGTATACGTTTATACGTAAACTAATCGTTCGGTATCGGTTCCTTGAAAGAGAGATGAAACATGTTTTTCTAATCTGTGAGGAATTTTAAATAAATATCTACGGGCCAGGCATCGGTCCTTGAGGAACACTGTTGAACACTGTACGGAGCGTAGAAAGAACGTCACCACCATTACGCCCGCAATGTTCTTTTGGAAAGATAATCATTTATCCAGGCTTATAGATCATTGCAAATGCCAAAGTGCTCAAGTCTACAGATGAGATTCGCAACGGGAAGCAATCAAACGCTTTTTCATAATCCAAATATTTATGTAAGTATATGTCGTAACCAGATCTTAAAATTGATCATTTCATGAAGTGTTCGGCCATTTCATGAAATGGTTGCATTTCATGAAATAGAACATCGAACGCTGATCACAGTATGATGTGGTCTGACCAGATCATTGAATAGTCAACGTTTGACGACAGTTAAACGCACGACTACTTCATGATGTGGCCGAACATTAGTGATCATATCGTAAAATAGTTAGATTATCCACCGGTAGAGGCGTTGATGTCGTTTTGTTTTTGTTGGGCATCATGGCGGCGCCATACAAAAAATCAAAGGTTTTCCGAATGTGATATTAGGGAAAGTGACCAACTTGGAAATTACTAACCTAACCTATGTCGGGGTACCACAACCGGTGTGGTGAGCAACATAGCACTTAAAATTAAAAATTCACGCAACTTATGGCACCCCGAGTCCCCAACGAAATAAGTTAAGTTATGTTGGAACTGTGACCAACCGCGCGTGGGCCGAGTGAGTGAAGCGAGCGGTGCCGTGGCAGCGGCAGGCGAGCGCTACTTCCAATTTGGTCGCAGTTAGCAATTTTTACTACACCTTAAACCATGGATACCCTACATTAATGATATGGCCAAACGTCGACTGACATATCATTAAAACGTTGACGTTTAAACGATATGGCCAATTTTAGCTGGCCATTTCATGAAACAACCATTTCATGAAATGGTCGAACATTTCATGAAATGATCAATTCTAAGATCTGGCCACGACATATATATAATAGCCAACTCCCACGGTGCGCCATATCGCGCACGCGCACCAGCCCGCACGAGGACGCACCGCCACGCACGCGTTCAATGCGCGTCTGCGCTACCACGCACGCTAGGTTTCCCACGGCGCACCGTGGGAGTTGGCTATAACACATCAGTCTGTGGCATGCCCAAAAATTATGACTGCGAATTAGTCATTGTTAATGTAGAGGGACATCAGCAAAGTTTCTCCCTCTGCATAAAAAGCACTGATTATGCATATGGTCTTCAGTTTACTTTCACGTTTCACTTCAAATATATTAAACCATTTCGATATTCCTACAAAGCAAAAAGTGTGACTTATGCTAGAAACGATGGGAATTGGTAACCTGCACACGTAGCATGACCACAATAGAAACGGGTTTTGTCGACGGAAGAATAGACAAAATAATAGATAAACAATCACAATCTATCATTTTGTCTATTCTTCCGTCGACAAAACCCGTAAAAAACCATTTTCTATGGTTGTCATGCTACGCGTGATGTTACAATAAGGTAACAGTTACAAGTTACAGCCGCACTCTCGACATGGTACAATACCTAAAAAAAATCGGTAGGCGACCGCGAATTCCTTTATGGACAGGTTAACCAAATACTGAATTAATTAATTTAAAACTAGGTAAAATAAATTTAATGTCGCTTTGACTATGTTTCGAATTACTTATATAATAATATATTTTTATTTAACCCGTGGTATGTTTAGAGTCAACCATCGAACACACAATTTTAAAAGATTCATTGTTTGTTTTCATTCATTCGTTTCAATATTACACTACCATTCAAAGAAGGCGTGCATGCCCCCGCGCTCGCCGCACCGCGCCCCGCGGGCCCCGCGTCATGATAATCCGACCAAACGAACGGCGCGCGCCCGGCCCGCCAGTCATCGAGCGGCGGTCTTGGAAGATGCTATTGAAGAGAAACAAAATATTCTAACGTTGATAATCTGACATGCGCGTAGTTATTCCTAAATTGTGACTAAAAACAAACGAACCAATTGGATTTCAGTGATCGAACAGGGTGACAGTGCAGTGTTGACATTAGATTGGCTGCAAGTTCGCTTATTCCGCGTATGATTTAACCGTTTGGTGCAGTGTTTATGTTGGGTGCGCGCCGCCCGTTCCGTCCGGCGTGCTCGCGGGACGTCGCCCTCGCGGACTCCTATTAGAGGTAAGGCGCTAAGATGTTGATATTATTTTAGCTTTTGTTTGTACGCGCAACACCTACAGCTAACAACAATGGACAGCGCGCGGCTTAGAACGGTGAACGGTGATTTATTAGTGTACTGAAAGCCGGTTCCTACCCCACAAGTACAAGGATGGGTTCAAACAAATCCGGTTACTATGCATAAAGTTAACTCTTTGATTTAAAGGTGTTTGAGGAACTTCTCTCCGAGTCTTCTGACTTATGGTAAAGGGATGATTGATAACAACTACAACGATTAAGAAGTTCTAAATCTTGCAATAAGTTTATTTACCTACTAGGTACCTACTTCAAACTTCACAAAATTACGGTTAGTAACAAATTCAACTAAGTATTCTATCAAACAAACAGCGATCACACGTCTTGAAGAAGGGTAAAGTCACCGAAAAACCGAATGCCCGATGCCCAATGGTTTTTTGATTGGTAGTGTCAGGGTACTTTTGGGATATTTTATTGTCCAACTACCTACTTTTTATTTCATATTTTAAGGCCTACTTTTTATTCATTCAACGTCGTCTTGTCCCTATAATACCTAGGTATCGGTACCAAGTAAGTATGTACCAAATAGGTGAAAAAACTGCGTTACACAAAACAGTTATTGAATAACCTACTTGCATCTTTGTGAAAAGATAAAGATTTCAAAGATAAATCTTAGGGACTGCTAATTTACATTAAGTACATAGAGGAAGCATTGTGACGCTCGCCGATACCTACTTTTGTCGGTTGTTTTTAAGGCCAAAAAAAGTCAATAAAATAAAAAAACAAACTTGTTCCGTATTGTAGTGATAACAAGAATATCAGTAAAGTGTTATTGGCGTATCTTACGTATGCTGCAACTGGCTCGGTACGGGTGGCAGCCGGTAGGCGGGCACGGAGAGCGTAACCCAGTTTCACGGGTCACGCTGCTGAGCGCTCAGCTCACCCGGCGAAATGCTCATTCGTTCGACAAATCACTGATACAGGCTCATTATCACGCCTTTATAATAAAATAGCGTTTATAACGACATTTTTCTTGTAGAGAAGTCATAAGGTAACTTGTTAGACATTTTTAATTAGTGTGTGAATATTAGCAATATCTCATCTTCGTTGTTTTTGCAGGTAGGTATAAAGCATGTAGGTAGGTATAATTAACCCGGTTTCTAGGATACGCAGAAATAATTTATGTATCAAAATATGTTTATTATAAAAATAAAAGCAAGTTTTGAAACACTAAGGAGATCATGGGGGTAAATAAGTACCCAAACCTAGTACAGTTGTACCTACTTATGTTGAATGTTAATCTCATTATGAAATTGAGTTAGCTCCTAGTTGCATGCATTACATGCATAATTGCAAACGAGGATAGATTTCAAACATTGCTGGATTAATTTGGAATGCAGAGCTTAGAACTGTTGAATGTTTGGAATTACTTTGCTGCACTCGTGCTGTAATTACAGTTTTGGGTGACATCAACGACAAAGCATTTATTATTTTATGATAAAATAATAAATGCTTTGTCGTTGATGAGTTGATTTTTATCCCCTGACGTGCCTTAATATCCCATGCCATGGCTACATACAATATTATAAAGCTCTTAACATTAATTTAAGTAATATCTTCAATTTACGTAATGCGACATAATGCCTGGACGTTAAAAGAGATTAAATACTCGTAGTTAAGCGCGATATAATGGGAACAATAAAACACGAATGATGAAGTCATTGGCCACGATGCGTGCATGATGTAAGTGTCATCGTCCATTTCTGACCAGTGGCTGTTAGCACAGAGAACATTTTTATAGTACGTACTGGTCTGAAGACAACAGGTTTTGTCATGGCGACTGGTCTCTAATTTACCTTATAATATTAAAAATCGTTTGATCGACACAAATAAATATGTTAAAAAGAATACGGTAAAAATTATGTAATTAATAAGGACACGTAACTTATTGTTGTAGGAGGGGCTAAAATAATGGCTCTCTTTTCAGATAAAATGACGCGTCAATAGGTACCTTTTATATTTATTATTTGATATAAAATTATTTGAATTTGCTACAAATACCGAATTTACTAAAATTATTTGAATTCATTACAGAAATTAAACCTACATGGTTTAATTTCTCAGTAACCAAGAAGTTGAAATAGTTTGGAAACGACAATAGGTGGTTTTACCTCGAAAAGCATAACACAGTGCACGGTTTCGCTAAAACATTAGAAGTCGCTCGTGCGAAACATCCACAAAACCTGTTTAAAAACAAAACCAAATTGAATGATTCATTGAATCGAATGTCAATGTTACTAGAAACAGAGACGCAGATGTAAAAACAGCTACAAATCAGTAGATCTGTGGCTAGATTGGGCTGGTTGGTACTTTTAGTACAAGTTCGCGATCAATGAAAGCGCAGGGCACTAGAATTTGTTCACATAACTCAAAATTGTTATTAAGAACCGTTAAATAGAGCAGTATATTTATCACCTGTGCATAGCACGAAACGTTCCAGTATCGGATGGTTAAACAGAGTAATTAACAGGAGTAGCCAATAGCTGCTAATTTGTTCGTAGAACTGGAAGTGCAGCTACGCGGCTATCATTTTGATATGCCATAGGTACCTATATTTACAATTTAAATATCTCGCTGCAAGCTGTGAAAGCAATATTCCGTAAAATTGTGTTGCAAGCTGAAAAATGATAGATATTTGATAACTTGTCGCCTACCCAATAAACTGTGTAAAAACTCAATCAGTGTCAGTTCGTAGAGTGCTGGCTTGAGCCCAGTTTATTGCCTCGCTGGCTGGCTGCATCCGGCTCGTAAAATTTTAAATGTTTGCCTCTGGTACCAAACAACCCTATATTAGACCTTACACAGCGTTTCGTAATATTTTTGATGGGACTTTAAGTACCAGTGTTCTGGTTTGCTTTCTGGGCACTGTTTCTACCCAGCACATTAATTTTCAAAATCAATGCAGATTTCGGCTTTAGCATGAAAATAATAACAATTTAAAAGTAATGTTGAAATTATCCCCTTGATTACATAATTAAGTCAACTTGCGTAAACATCAAGTAAATAATTTCAACAAGTTAATATTTGTGGTAAAAAACTTTTTATTGCCTACCCAAATTCAGCGAGTACAATAAATTAACGGCTTTATGTTCAATTTGATCATTCACTTTACACTTAACCAATCGATTTTTAAATAAATGTAGGTACTTATTACACAGCGTGTTTGCATAAAAAAGAAAAAGATCATTGTATGAAAACCCTTTGGGTTAAATCGTGTGAACAAACTTTAAATAACTTAAGTAAGACCGCACAGAAAGCACAAAGACAACAAAATTGTAAAATATTTATGTTTGACATACAAGCTCAAGATGACCTCGAGTACTCGATTGCCTTGAAACTTAACATTTTGTTAACACAATTGCATGGTTTCGTTATAATCTATACCCGTAGTTATTTTTACTCGTTTCCTGACTCCATGTTCTATGACATAATAGCTCACAATTGAATATCCAAACGCCTAAGACGAACAAAATAGATGAATTTAAATCCCGTGGTAGTTATTTTCTATCAAAAGCCTTGCTTTGATCAATAACTCGGTCATGTTCTATGACAGTAAGATCTATAAGAAAAACTTTTTACAATAGACACTACTTCTAATCCAAAAACATCAAAGTATCCAAGACTTCATTCAATTCGTTCACGTAGGAATTTCTTTGTAGAAAGAAGCTAACGTAGAAGGATTTGGCTTTTAGAGATTATACTTTTGCCATCAAAAGAAAGTCAAGTCGCGTAAATGTCACGTAAACAACCTTTAGGAACAACAATGCGGATTATCTTGGTAACTTTTAACTTACTAGTGACATTCGGTCCCGTAACCACTTTTTCCAAATCAACTTGTCTTTTTCTGCTCCATGGAACTGGAATCTGGAGTTTGGGAAAACGTAACCGCTGTTTATGATGGTAGCAGCTTGTATTGTTATTGTCATTAGATACGGGAACTGTAAATTGGAACCCAGTAACCCAATTTGGGCTCGGGTATTGTTAAATTGTAAACAATAAAAGCTCGAAGAATGGTGTGCTTGCCCTATTTAACGTAACTTCATTTGTTGCAGTTATGTATTGTGTATTTGTAATCATTATGTCACAGTATAAAATACAGTGTATTTACTTGCTAATATGGTAATTCGTAATCATGACTGTGAAGTCAAGATTCTACTTACAATTTATAAGTTTTAAGCGCTTCAATCTGCGTGTCAGTACTTAAGTACGGACGGAAGTTTTCCTTGCTTTCTTCTTAGTTCAATATAAACCCGGTACATCTCCCATAGCAAATTGTTATGTAATAAGCTTAGATCTTTATTAAAATATTCATTGTATGCAGCAAGTTTATGGCTGATCTCGACAAAGTTGGCGAAGCTGCCGCAACAGTTTAGGAAGTTTCACTTGTGAGGATATAGGAACTGTTGGGGAGTTACATACATATTTCAGGTGCTCGTGGAATGATTTATGGGGTAAAGTTCACTCATCCACCATAGAAAAGGGAGGATCCTCCAACCAGACGGGTTGTTATGTCTGGCGGGCAACTGCCCATATGTTGATTTCGGATGGTCTTATCTATGTTTTTCGCTTGGTAAACTCTAACTGCGAGATGCAGGAATTGTGTGACGTCATGTCTTTACTGCGTAGTTCGTATGTCGCGGTGTAACCGCTACATCACTCCCCTCCGGAGACCGGAGGTCGATAGTGGGCTGAGTCTTGGATCTTGCGATGCTTCACAGTACCAGCTGTGGTTCCAGTGAGTCGGAACCGGGTGCCGCATAGTTCGCGGTGAGTCGGAACTGTCTGCGGTGATTCCCCAGTAGGTCGGGGTGGCGCTGCGTCGTCATCCAGTGAGTCGGATTTTGGTACAGCGCTGGGTTGTGGCTGAGGGTGATGACCAGGAATGCGCGTTCGCTGCATGCTGGTGGTCAGGATACCCGTTGAAGCCGTGGGTGCTGGCTGGCTGTGTGACTCGCCTCACGAAAAGCTTTGCGGGAGTGATGATGATGACGTCACGCTGAAGTAGTTGCACGAAGGCTGCGTTGACGTTCATTCTCGGGGTCACCAATTTAGGGGTATGAGGAACAGGGTGTAAAGTTCACTCATCCACCATAGAAAAGGGAGGATCCTCCAACCAGACGGGTATTATGTCTGGCGGGCAACTGCCCATATGTTGATTTCGGATGGTCTTATCTATGTTTTTCGCTTGGTAAACTCTAACTGCGAGATGCAGGAATTGTGTGACGTCATGTCTTTACTGCGTAGTTCGTATGTCGCGGTGTAACCGCTACAACCTCAAGATTAAGACCTAATGCGGGTATTACATCCTTAATAAGAGAGTTGTAATAAGAGTAAGGGTACTACGTTGAGTTCCCTTAGTGCTCCCTTAATTCAGCGCCCTGATTCAGTGTAGTGTAATACCCGTTTAAGACGAACCCCCCCCAGCATTGACCTAAGTAGGTACGTTAATTCCATCGTATATACATGACCTGCCTTTTTCAGGGTGCATGTTTTATGAAAATGCATATTGCATCCCGACTGTGGAAATACTGAAACAATGCCTTTGCGAAGCCTTTATCTATGAGGTCTCTAATTAGATATTAATGTATTGTAAGAATTCTCTCTATAATATCAATGGCGACACGTCTGGAAAGCTATTCTAAGAAATCTTGATCGGAAATCCTATTATACTCGACAGTTATTAAATTGGAAATTAATAGATTCCGGAAACCTCGCAAATTGTCCGCAGAAAGCTCTTCCGCTGATTTGTAGTATCGCGTAACGAGCTGCTGATAAAATTAATGACGATAATGAATTAAAAGGTTCACCTCGATTGAATTGGCATTACTGTACCCTTGATCCGTATCGATATCGTATAATGCAATTGCCGATGTCACAATAACACCTATAATTTAAAACCGTCAACTACTTAATAATAAGGGCAGACCCAGACTGTCTAAAATGTCATTAATAATAATAATAATAACCCCACCGCCGTATCTCTACGTTGCCGTCGTGGTGGGGCTTGCGCGCTCCAAACTCTAGGTCTGTGCCGGTAGAGTTTACTTTGCCGGAACGGGTCTAGAATGAGGAGCCAGACCAAGAGAGATACAGAAAACCGCAGGGCAGCATGTGGCGAGCTGTTGGGCAGTAGCGACCCCACGGACCCTATCTCCCGGGAGAAATCTTGTTCCTCATCTCTGGCTTGCCTTTATTGGCCGGCTGGAGTGAACACTGACGAGGAACAGAGCTCCCACCTCATTCTTGCCTTAATTGGCCGGCTTGAGTGGAGATTCGCAAGAGCAAATGTGCTCGGAGGAAGGAAGTATTCCAGTAAGATGCTGGTAGGGATCTTGACCGTACTTCCGGGATTGTCCTGATAGCCGTGGAATACCGCTCCACTCCTCATAAGCACCTCAGGACATGTTGCCCCCTTGTCGCTACGACACTTTGTGCAAGCGACCGTTTTCGGGGGCCCATTATTGAGTGTGCAAGTCACCCCCTGCCATTTTATCCGTGTATATATAAAACATTGATCAGGCAGGGGCCATAGTCCTTCCATAGTTCCAGGTCACCAGTCAAATTTAGCCACCCAAACCCATAGTCCATTAAATTTGTTTCCATTTCCTGCAATAGTCCTACACCAACCGGGGGTTGTCCTTGGGTGCACTTGCATAGTGCATACAGGGATAATCGCCGGTTGGTGCCTCATTTCATTAAACACGTCTAACGGGCCTCTGCGAGTTGGCTTTGGCCCCTCGTACGCCTTCCAAAGGTCCGGGACCCCAGGGTCCCGAGATATGTAGACATATAAAATAAAATAATAATAATAATTCCTTTATTATCAGGCAACAAAGGCCCATAGATAACATACACAAAATATTCTTATATAATAATAAACTAATACATAATAAAATTATTAAAAAATAAACATTAACTAAGTAGTACGTTGAGTCGGCGACGTATTGCGCTGAGTCGGGGTGTCATGTAACCTTCCGCGAAAACGCCGATACACGACACCCTTCGGCCAAAATTCTTCCCTCATGAAGGTCTCCAGGTGATGAGTCGGAACGCGCACCACAAAAGATTTAAAGTTAACTTTGTGGCGCGATTCCAACCTCTCGACTCTTAAAGTGAACTTGGTCTTTATCGCAAAATACTGAAACAATGCCTTGGCAATTTGGCATTACTTGCCAAATTTATTTTTATTTAACGCAAGTTAACCGAGTTACAGGACTGGCTTCTTAAGAAAAGTTATTATTTAAATTGCGACAGACGGAAGTATATTAGATTTTCCACGAGGAAGATTCTTTACGGGAAAGTAATTTCGTGTTAATAAAAGTGGAAGTTTTTTTCTCATTACATTTTATTGTGACGTCAGTCAGTCTTGTGCTGACTGAACGTGATCGTTAGAAGTTGACTCACTCAAGCCGAGGGGAAATTAAACTTACCGGAAAACAGATCAATCTAAACGTAGTTAATGGATGTAATTTAACATTCGATCAAAAACCAAAAAACGAGCGAGCCTTTTTTTCGCATTATGATGTCAAACATCTGACAAGTCACCATGGTAATAAACACATAACATACCCTGACGGGGTAATAACTAATAATATCGGGGGTAGTAAAAATAAACATTAAATTAAGGTAATAAGCACGATTAAAGGGACGGGCCGTCAAGGTCGTTTCTGACGGCCAACTCTAGCACCGCGCGCGCTCATTGGTCAAATTAAATAGCTCGCGCTTCCCCGGCTTCCTGTAATACACTTCCGTCCCTTTTCACGAAATCACTTTCTTAGATTTCCCACTCCTACAGAGTGCAGGAAAGCGAGGGGAAGATTTTACACATAAAAAAAAGACACGCGTGGTAGAATAGAGAAAAACCGAAGAAACTATGGATGGGTTGTGGGAATGATGGTATGACTAGAATCTGAATACTGAGATAACTTTTGCTAGAGATGTACTTATGGAAGAAGTTGACATGCAGCGTCGTTCCCAAATAAATTAAGGGGGATGCGCCAAGGTAGCCCGCGAAATTCAAATTTTCTTACGTATTTTGCAATTTGCAGGTCAGTATCAGGTTGTATGTTGATCTAAATATGATTCGCGGTCGTATCAAATTTTATTTATAGAATTATAATCATAAGAGTCATCAATACAACTCTCTAAGTTCATGAAAGTGTATTGAATGACTATTTCATTAAATCATGACATTTGACACCTGATTATCTGATTATAATTCTGTAAAGCCATATTTGTTACGGTCGCCAATTATATTTTAATCAACATACAACCTGACACTGAGCTGCAAATTGCAAAAAACCTAAGAAAATTTGAATTTCGCGGGCTACCTAGGCGCATTTCCCCTTAAGACAAAAGGGCAAAGGGAATAGGCCTAGGGACATAGAATATTGAATTTTCTAAAGCAATGTTCTATCCTATAGTTTCAAGTTTGACTTATCACAGTTATCACAGAGTGTAAGTGCTGCAGCTGCAACCTATTGCGATACAGCACGTAGACGACAGAAATTCCATCGACTATCGAGTAGAGTTCGGTATCCTTTGCCACGTTTTATAGCAGTTCTAAAAATATAAGATATCCGACCACACATGACACAAGTGCTACATGTTGCGCTTTATTTTTATAGCATACAACCACTCTTATGAACTCTCTGTATGAACTTCGTTGTTACTGATATTTTCTCCATCGTATTACTAATACATATTATTATCTTAATCAATCTTTTTCTAAGGAGGCTATTGAAATTATGAAATGCACCGATCCCAGCGTCGTTTAACCAGACTCGATAAATCGAATGAACCCCAAGATTTGCACTAGCCCTTGGAGCCTCATGTAGCATGGGGTTACAGAGGCCATTGCATATCAAGGAGTAGACCGGGTGGCATGGAAATGGTAAGGAAGACGTGCCCTGAGGTTATGGAATGATATGCCACAATAACATAAATTTAAATCTAGACAATTTATTTTCATAAAGGTTTTGAATGAACCCTTTGATGTTTTTAATTATTTATCTGGAAACGTAAACGATAAAAGCGACAGTGATTATAATTATTGAATAATCAAATCGTGGTCGCAGTGAAGCCATTAAAAGGGTTTATAGTCTACAATTTTACGACTTAACCGACTTTACGCAGATAACTCTCATGCGGCTTAACCAAGACAAATAGAGGGTTTCGCTTGTAAGTGGACCAGAGATACCTAAGTATTACAAGATAATTACTATCTGCTCCGTACCAAATGAGTCCTCATTGTTTAAGGTAGATAATGGATCTCCAATTGATTAACTTTTTCTTTTCCAAGCACTGTATTGTGTGCCTATGTGCCGTTTCACTAATGTTGAACGGCTATGATCGGTCTCATAGCTAGATAATGATCTATAATTAGTTAGATATATGCATTTTTGTTGGCTAAATTAGGATAAGAATGGTTAATATAACAAGTGAACACCCCCAACACAAACATTTCCTAATTTCTCTTTCCTACTTCTTCACCAGACCCTGTTCATCATCTATCTATAACCTATTCGTTAAGACCATTCCAATGAGCCCAAACGCGATACCTATACTGTAAGTTAGTAAGGGTATCCTGCAAAGTCCAGGTGATGCTGCAGCATCAGTTCAAGGTTCTTCTAATATCATTGAAGTAACAAAATACCAAATTTCAAATCGATCAGATCTGTGGAAGACGCTCACAAATTCATCAACTTTCAATTCAATTCATCAACTAGAAAAGAACTATCAGTTCTTATCTAGTTTAATCTTCAAACGGCTGAATCAATTTTGATAAAGCATATCCAAGAACCATCGCTAGAAAACCAGCTTTCAAATGAAATCGGTTTAAGAGCTACGGTACCATAGACAGATACACATTATACCACCCCTTTTTGCGTCGGGGGTTAAAAATGGATTAATGGATTAATTTTACTGACATCGGTAAAGGAAAATATCGCGAGGAAACCTGTCTTGAGCAAGCGTGGTGATCAATGATCATGCCTTCTCTGTATAAGAAGAGGTCTTCGCCCTGGCAGTCGGACAGTAATAGGCTGGTATGTTTGTTTGTAATTTTAATCGTTTGATAGACAGAACGTTATTATATTACGTGTACCTCATAGTCTCATACATCTTCGAATTATAGGCAGAACAGTTATATTGTGCGCGCAAGCAAAAATTTCAATACTATACGCAAGGAATACAATTTTGATCCTTTCACAACTAGTGTGAATTCGGCCTCAAATTTTTCAAGTAGCTGTTTTGTTGGTGGTTATATGTTTAATTTTTTTTTTCTCTGTTACTTTAGTCATTTAATTTTATTGAAAATCATGTGTTTTTTTTTGTGCTCACGCCATCAGTAATTATCTCAAGTCTATACGTGAGGACTTGTCATTGGCTCTTTGGTGACTATCGTCTCCTTTCCTTTTATTCTGTTTTTATTAGCTGTAAGTCCTTTATGCATTAAATAAATAAATTATTAGAATTTATATTCATAAGAGTCCATAAAGGCTCCCATAGACAGGCGCGACGCGACATAGCGACACGAATTTAGCTGGAAAAATTTTGTCAACCGTTAATCATTAAATAGTTATGCAGTGACTAATGCAGGTGAACTCATAGTAAATAACGATAGCGATAAAAACTATGCAAAGGGAACACGTATTAATTTGTTAGCGAGAAATATTCAAGAGAATATAATAAATTTTGCAGTAATTGATTCAAAATATAGGTTAAGTGCGTTTACTGGTTCTAAATGCGTGATTTTCGATAAAATGTAAGTGTCAAATCACTGTGACATAATTAGAGCCCAGTTAATTAAGGTCTGTTTTATTGACAGCAAACCAGTTGGGTATAGTTAATCCGTTTAGCAGTGGCGACATGGCTAATAACCGCTGCCGCTGGTGTATAAGGTGTAATTCCGTAGCCGACCGCACAGGTGGCAACTGCAGGCGACGACGTATCACGACGACATGACAGGTTTCTATTAGTGTCCGACCGAAACAGGACTTTCTACCTAAACCGAAACCGAATCTTCGGTATCTGCACAATATATATTGTTTACTGAACATAATTATGGCTTATATTTTACACATAAACGAACCTACTTACACGAAACATAAAGCTTTGTGCAGACCAGCGCGACTTGTCGCGCAACGTGACACCAGTTATTGTTATACCGTGAAGTTTTCTTAGAAATTGTATTGTTCGTGTCGCGTCGCGCGACAAGTCGCGCTGGTCTGTAAAAGCCTTAATGATCAAAACATGTTAACTACTTCTTGGAACAAAAATTTGTGAGTACCTAACCAAAAGCTCATGGCGGGTGACACCCGATCCACGTGGATCATGAGCTTTCATTGAGCTCACCCGAAGTCAGCCGAACGACGCGCGACACACATGAATGCAATGAATGCAGAGGTTCGGTGCGGCCGAAGGTTCGGCAGCTTTTCTGCTGAAACCGAAACTGATGCCGAAACTAGACGTTCTTGTCGAAATTTTCCGAAACCGAAACCGAACCTTCGGTCGGCCACTCGTCTCTATGTATTTCTATGAAGGCGACGCGACGTGTCGCTAGCTACGGTCGTGTTGCGGCGACACGTCGCGGTCGCCTGCAGTTGCCGCCGCTTGCGGTCGGCTACGGAATGGTACCTTAAGTGTGTTGTTTTAATTAGATACGGTGAAGTGGGTTCAGTAACGACGCCATGACGGTCACCTGTCACCGTGAGCTGCCACCACTCCGTGCTGCAGTTATTTATGAACTAATTACGTTACTAATTGATTATAATATACAAATAAACATTTTACTTTCGTAACATCAACATGCTTGCCGAAAGAATATTAATCATTGTGATCGATCAATTTCTAGACTGGGTAACTGTAGTTCAAGTTTATTATGACCCGTAATGTCATGTCTTTTGACATTTTACAACTTTTTTGTTTCGAAGAGATTGGGAAAGTAAGTATCGAATTTATTGCCACATAAAATAGATGGTTGTGTACAATGAGACATTAGAATTGGTTCCAATTGACATTTATAGACCAGAGTACAGTAACGTCAAAGTTATCAAAGTTATTTATTGTGAAACTCAATTGATACGGAATATCGCATTTGTACCATAACAAAGATGTATGTATACTTGCAATATTATCTTTATTACTAAACAGACCGCAATTCATATAAAAAAACACGGAAACTTGAACCCGATATTAATGAAAAAACATAGGTATCTACGTCAGTACAACGTGTTATACGATAAGAAAGATGAATGTACTGTTGTTATACTTTGTTGTAATCTGAATCAGATGTTTTCTATATGTAAGGCAATGTAACAAAGATAATTTGAGAAGTGTCGAGACTCGAGACCCTCGTTTAGGGGGTCAGACGTAAGGACAAGTTTACAACTCAAGGACAGCAGAGTAACACGCCATTAGATCTCCAATTTGAATACTAGCCAAATTAATATAACAAGAGCTGGTGCGACATGGCCAACAACCATGTCAACAGGATGATATGAGTTTTAAGCTGTTTTCAGACCAGCGCGATTCGCGACAGGAACAATACAAAACTTCACGGTATAACAATAACCGGTGTCGCGTCGCGCGACAAATCGCGCTGGTCTGAAAACAGCTTTATAGTGCAAAAAATAAACATTTAGGTAAGCCAAAATAATTCGCTTACTTATATATACCTACATTCGTGTGCAAAAAGTCTAAGTCTTGAAGTTCGTCGTGACGATAAGTTTGTTTTTGTTTTGTAACATAAATACTGTAAATTACAATTTATCAAAAAAAAAGAAAAAAACCCTATATGTTTCAGCGGATATATTGACCGCGTATTTTTATTTAATGGCCTAAACATTACTAAATTACGGTCATAACATTTATCTTTTGTGGATAGCTACTAAAATAAACAGTTAATTACATTAGCAGGCCTAAGGCTAACGCATTGATAGATCAACGTTAAAGTTGAGTGAATTAGAATAAATTACACTGTGTTGATATTTATGTTACTCAGTTTTTACTTCTTTACTTCAGCTTTAAATAATTTAGATCAACAATGTGGGCGTGAGGAGCTTTTGCGTGATATATTATTTTTGTAGACGGAAGCAATGTTATTGCACTATGAGTCTGTGAATATCCGTCGGTAATATTCATATTTCGAGGTGACAGTCTATTTTGGTGCCGCCATCCAGCGCCACAGCCCTGTGATGACAGATCTCCGTGTACATACAGACAGATTACAGAACGTTTTAGCATTCCCATGTGAAAAAATGTCAGCGTCATTCGTCATCTCTGTGATGATGATATCGCTAAGGCGACCAATCAAAATTTAGACGTTTATGAGCTTACGACTGGTTTTATATCCGCGTCTGTTATTAACGTTATAATAACCGCGAATTGAATAAATTAAATGAATGGCGTTTTAATTTCTTAGATGGGTAGGGAAGATACTAGTTCCTGGTTGACAAGCCTAAACACGATCAATCACAATCTGAATCATTTTGAAAGAGATTGCTAATCCATTGCTTTATAAGTTCGAAAATAAATTCTGCTCAACAACGTTAATATCGCAATGAATTTTGTTGAACTGTCAAATGAAACCGATTAGTCTAATCGTTTACCTAAAATGTGTTACGCAATTACAGATCTCGCCCTCTGTCATTTATTTCATGGAAATCATGTTAATATGCCACGGTTTTTTAATTGGTTTCATACGTAATAATTACTTACTTGTGAAAAAAACATACAACTATGAATGTAATGTGACTCATTATCATTATATGTGTACCTATATGTAGGTTCTCATAATGTGATATTTATCTACAAAATAACAGAAAACAATCAAACAAGATCTGTCATTCAACACACGAAGTACAAGGTTAGGTTATTAGAAGAGTTTTAGGTGATTAACCTGTGAATGAGTTTACATAATAAGCTGGGTAAAAGATTCCAGTACCTACGGCGTACGGCGCGACCGTCCACGGATATTGCGTTTACAAACGGATATTTGCACTAAGGGCGAGATAAAATTAGAAGTTTATTTTCGAGCTAACGACTGTTAAGACGCCAGCGCCATCACGTTGCCTGTTATTGTTTACTCGTCATCAACGTAAGTTTCGTTTACATATTTGAGTAATCACTGCTTTATTACTATTCTGTGGCTTTATACAATAGGGACGATGACAAACATTTTTTTTGTCCGTAAGGTAAATTACATTAAAAAAAAATATTGCACACGTATTTTTAGTTTTTTACGTAATCAAAACATTACAGCAATACCTACATTGAGTTAAAATGTGGTATGACGTCACTCCCCGGTATATTCTATACTTGTGACGTAGCGAGCCCCCACTCCGAACTTTAATGCGTTTTATAAATAAATAATTAAAACTTTATTGCAGACTGAAGAGGTCCATATTTTTGTTAGTATCTTGGTTTTAGTAACAATGGTGCATAAAGTAGGTTAGTATTGTTAGTTCAGACAAAATGTACTTATTGACGTAGACCTAAAGCCCGACTCCCACCGTGCGCCATATCGCGGACGCACGCGCACCAGCCCGCACGACGCACCGTGGGAAACCTAACGTGCGTGGGTAGCGCAGACGCGTGCGTGGCGGTGCGTCCTCGTGCGGGCTGGTGCGCGTGCGCGATATGGCGCACGGTGGGAGTCGAGCTTAAGACTGATGTAAGCCATTTTTTTATCGAAGTGTATAGAGTGCCGCGAGTTTCTTGTGGCACTCTAGTGTCACTGCCTCGGCCCGGCTAGGGTGCCGTGAGCGTTGCATTGTCACTGTCACTTGTTATTTAGGTTAGGTTAGGTTAGAACTGTGACCACACAACGCACGAGCCGAGCGAGCGTAGCGAGCGGTGCCGCGGTAGCGGCCGGCGAAGTGCCAGGGTCCGTTTAGGCACAAGAGAATGTAATGTTTTGGGAATGTGGTGTTTTACAGCGATCTAACCTCGATAATCAAATAAAATACCAAGTGACGTGACTTAGTGACAGTGACAATGACAATCCAATGCTTGGCACTTTGGCCGGGCCGAGGCGGTGTTACTAGGGTGCCTGTAGTGGCTCTTTATCCGATAGGGATAGTGTGCCAATGGTGGCACTCTATACACTGCCTTTTTTTATTATTATGATAAAGCAAAAATATTTTTTATTATCAGACTGATGGACTACCTATATAGTTTTTTTTTCGCAGTCAACATCACTATTGCATGATTAACCTATATGAGGAAAGCCTTATACTGTCTTGTTCCCATGAATCACAGTATGATTCAATTGGTGTTTCTGAACGACACTGTACACAACGATAATGTCACCACAACAACAATCAACTTTTATCTATCGTTAACAAGCTTAACTCACGTTACTTAATTATCTTTACCATATTAGTGGTTTGTGGACAAATCGTTAACTGTTTACTATGATGACGCAGCTGTCATAACCTTTTTTGTTTCAACTAGCTGCTTTAATTTTGATTCGTGTTTTTTTCCAACACACTGTCATGGCTGTCTGAATATTTGAACATCCACCTCATTCTAATAAAATTTCCTCATTTAACAATTCATCCTAGAAATGTATTTAATTACTTCATTATGATCCGAGTTTGGTTTGTTAACAATAAAATTTTAATATTGTAGACTGTTGAATGGTGTCTTTTGTTCCGCAGACAGTCAGCTAACGCCAGAGTGACGTCATTCTTTGATGTATCGTTACTATCCTTCCATCTACTACCACATTGTCACTGCCATCGATATGAACAAAGAGCTCATTATGTCTGGATCTGTAATTGGGTCCATTACCATGCTAATATCATCGGTAATGCGATTACTGTATCTAATTATCGGCCGCTACTTACTGCATTATAACAGGCAGTTTGATACTGTTGATACAGTATAAACCAATAGGGCTGTCAGCTTATAGCAACTGGTTGCATTGAAATGAAACACGAAAATCGAAAAAAACTGTAACATTTATAATATAAGACAAGGTTAAGTAACACCGACAAAAACTTTAATGATTTCAGATAAGCCCCAAATCTGGTTGTTAATTAAAAACTGGATATGATCATAATAATATGACATGATTTCTTCTTGTCATCAAAGCGCATATAAAATTGTATATGAATTATCCTTATTAACATAGGCCAGGCCAAGTGACGGAATTGTATCCTGAAAACCTTGTTTTACAGCAACCGTAAAGCATGCAAGTTCAGGAGAAAATTCGCACTGCACCGTTTGTACAGACATTATCTTACTCGGTGATTTTTTGAAACTGTTGTCTTCTCAGACCAAATAGAAAACCAAGACATAGCGCTGCGAACAATACAGTGAAGCATGCCAAAACTACACCTTCGCTTTGTGCATACACGCTTACACGCACAAATTTACAATCAAACTACACCTCACTAAGTGCACACATGTTTACGAAACCTGCCTCACGTCACTGTTCGCAACGCTATGTCTTGGTTTTTTAATTGGTCTGAGGTTGTCTTTAGAGCTTTGTTAGCTTTGAAATCAAATGAACGGACGAGTTCCAAAACGATTCCAACTAACTTTGTCTGAAAAACAACAGTATGAATTATAAAGTTGGTTGCATTTGTTCAGAGAAATCGCTCTCTGATCTGGCCTAGAAAGAAAAACATACGGAATTAACAGCTTATCTTCTCGCGCTCAGTATGTTGGGATTTGAAGGAGAGAAATAGGTCACACTGGTTCTCGGTGCAATTTATTTCTACTTACAGGTTTGGTTATTGGAATCTTAAGCCCACTGCGTTCCACTATCCATGGCTAAAAATGTATTAGTGAATGAATTTCTAGCTGGTACCTACTTCGGGAAATTCTAAATGAAACTGAAAAAGAGTTAGGCGTTAGTCTGATTGCTTTATTATGCACGCTCATTTACAGACGAAGCACTAGATTTTCCTCTGCGATAAGCAAGCACGTTTTTTTGTGGATTTCACAGTGACTCAGTTGTCTGGTTTCCGCAATCTTAAAGGAAATCAGGTTTTGGTCAATGTTATTTGGTGCATGTTGCTGTCAATCTAGTTAATGTTATATAGATTTCTGACACAATCAATGAACAAGATATTGTGTGTCACCTATTCAAAAACTTTTATGCAGTATAAAAATCAATAAACTATTGGCAAATTACACTTGTTTCTCGTTGTCAATCAGTTATACAATAAAATGTATTTGTTGGAAATTTTGTATTCGTATGTCAGAGCTCTGCATGATCTTAGCATATACGTTCAATATTAATAGGAATCGGTTTCATGATGTATAATTATTAATACATCGTTCCCCTCCTCCATATGAAATCGAAGGTTTTTACAGTAAGGGTGCAGACCAGGAAAATCAATACCACTCCGTCATTTGATTGGTATGTTAAGGTGCAACTAGTCGCGGGCTCGAACTCAATGGTGGGCCTGGCCAAAAACCACACTGTCTCACCTGGCATCGTGTCCGACAGAGATAGTATTAGTGATGAGCAGTTAGAAGCTGATCTGCATGGACAACGTATAGTTCGCACGCACAGAAACACCGTACCGACCAATTTTAGTAAAACGAGCGCGTCAAAAATTACGAAAAGGCCTTTGGAAAAAAGGTTTTTCTGAAATAACCACTGCATAAATCAATAACAAATAAAATTTATTGAAATCTTCGTAAATTTTTCTGTGTCGGTACGGATTTTGTTTTCGAGATTTCACACTTCTTGTATTACTTATTTACGCCCAAAGTTGCGTTAAAATTAGCAAGAAAAACGAATCTTTGTTGGCTCATAACTTTTTAATGGCTTTTTATTTTACTATTCTGCTTCCGTACAGACAATTTTAATAATGAGACCTAACGATATCATGTTTAACTTTGAATGTACGATGTCAAATAGTGGAGTAAAACTCCTCCGAAGTTTGTATGGAAAAAATATCAAATTGTTTCACCTTAACCTATAAAACCTGTTTACCACCGTTGCCTTAGCTAGTTATCAATCTATTGGCTATTGGAAATGTTGGTGGAAGCTTTGATTGGATATTTGGACATCGGTATGTAATTGGGTCATGCAATACGAATTGTCTTTTGATGACAGCTAGATTTCTTTTATTTAATTATACTTGAGAAGGTTTTGTCTTTCATTTCGGAGTTTCCTGTTATCTTTCTTCGCAGTGTTCAATTCACGTGGGAGACGTTGCTTTCAACATAAAGAAAAGTACTCCATTCTTTCTAAATTCTTTGACAGACTTGCTTCCATTTCTTTGGCTATTAATGCCACAATATTGTCTTGTTCTTGTTAAAAGGAAAAACTGATCTTCTGTAAAGGTTGTACTTGTACGTTTCCTGTCAAAGAATGTTTAAAATCTTTTCGATATTTACATTTTTCTATACAGCTATTTCTGTCTGAAACACAAAGCGGTTTACCCTACATATTTTAACGAGTACATTAATAATGTATTGTTAATTTTGTTTATCATTAAGACCGCTCGTAGCTTGTTCTTCAATAGTTATGCTAACGAACTCGTAACTTCTCTGCGACTACGAAGTTGGTTGAAGTTTTTAACTCTTGCTCAAGTTTTCTCTTTGTTGATCATCTTTAGAGAAAAAGTAATTAACGAAGGAAATTATCAATTATTTTAATCATAACTCTTGTATCTCATCTATTTTTGTTCTATGTGTTAGTTGTAGTATGGTTACAGACTAATTAGACGTGACGAATTAAATATGTAAGTTATTGCAAACCTCCAACGAAACGTAATACATTATACCGTCAATTAATTAGATTAATTAGCTCAACGTTTTTCTACCTGTAGATACGCAGGTAATGCGGTCAAATACATATAGGCATTATGAGTCAACGGAAAGCAATTTCAAGCCACGAATGCACCGGATCTGGCGATCGTAATAAAGGTATGTTTGGCCGCAACCTGCGCTTTCATTGACTGAAATTCATGAGTGCGGCTCGTGGGGGGCTCGCGTCGTCGGCTGGCGTCGCGGTGCGCTTTATTCGCCACAGCTATGCCTGCCGGGTTTATTGACCCGGCAACCGTGACCCCCCTTCCCCTCTTCTCACCATCTTGCCCGCGGTTTGAAACTGTTTTCTAACTTATTTGTTCTCATCCTCGACGTGTAATATCCGAAGGCTTGTTCCAAAAATAATGGGATCCACTTTACGATGGCTTCGATTTTATTATATTTTATCACAGCCATATTTCGCAAATTTGATTATTTCAGATATGCATACTATGTAATGTGATAGCTTTCCTTGCAGATATTTCATAAAAGGTTTTACATACCGCCCGCACTCCTAGAGATCTAGTTTATGCAAACCGTTTTTCCTATAGATTCAAACATTGCCATACTTTTCTAAACATTATTCTCGCAGTCAATGCTGCTTGCCTGCTGGATGGATCTAAATGTTACCCTAACCTACTAACAATTTAGATAAAATCGTTAAGACACAGCTGTATTTGTTTCCAGTAAACGCGTTGGCTCCTATCAATAACCACAACACAGGGAATTTTATAAAAGCATATCAGGCCCTTTCTTGACAACATGTTTATTTCAATAAAGATAAAGAAATTTCCTACGTAATGGACGTCTGCGCCGCGTTTTATCTCTAATTGGGTTGTATTGCCAGACGAAATGGTCGCTCGGTTTGGGACGCGCTTTTAAAAGTAGAACATTTGTGTTATCTCACATTTAAGAGCTTTAAATAAATGAGGTATTACTGTTGATGGTATGGTTTAAAAAAGTCACACAGTATTCTCAAGAAACAGAAAAGTTTATCCAACAAAGAAATCGTTTTTCACATATTTCATTCTTCGCGACACTTTTTCTCTTCGCCTTGCTAGGTTACTCGCTATCCTGTCTGTTGGAGATGTCTGGGCAAAAGTAACGACTCTCAAATGAAGACCTAAATATTCAAAGGCCATGAGGCGGCCCGGGTTGACAAGATTAGAACTTGAATTGCAAATATTGTGTACATGATAAATCTTATGAATTTACGACGACACCTATCTTACGATCTTAGTGTAGTTACTTACTAAGAACAGAGTCACAAATAAAACCTCTTCAAATATAGACCAAAACCTAGGAATAATGCGTATGTTTAAAATGTCTGCACAAGTGCACACCAAATAGTTTTCAGAGCTAAAGTGGCACAAAATAGCACTCTTCCATGAAAATATTGTATCGGTCTACCACATGTTACGTTGGTCATAAACCATTGGCGCAGCGCGGCCACACTGTGCAGCTGCCAAGTCTTCACAACGGTGGTTGACATTCTGATTGAGGGGCTCAGAATGCTCAGATTACCCTGCCAGGGTAATAAATGTGATATTTAAAAGGTTACTAAATATTTTTCGGTACTTTCTAGTTCTACCAATATATGGCAGTTTTCAGTATTGATTGGTGTAAATATTTTGGACTATTTATATTAGGTGTCCAATATAATTGTTATCTTGACAAGTCGGCAGTTCATAGCAGAGCTTCTTGTAAGTAGCTTCAATGCAAGTCTAGATATGATAAATGAAAACACTAAAATAAAAATTTATTTCAAGATTTACCGTCGTTATAACGAGTTACATTACATAACAGTAGCCTGAAACACCAACACGTGGTAATTGTACGGTAAAAATTTCAACATCGGTATCGTGGTTCATTTGCTATCGGATGCAGGCGCGCGACTCGATTATGCTAATTTGATAGTCTGCTCGCGCGACGCGCCTAGCTGGCCCGTGTCGCAGACTAATTTAATCCGTAGTCATCGCTCTTTTCTACAATCAATAAAACAAGGATTACCCTACAAAACTACGTAATAGTTTGTTTAAAACTAAATGGGACACAGTGATTAGGGCTAATCTATTAAGTAGTAGTAAAGTTGTACTAATCTTAGAACTTCTTGGTTCAAGAGTAAATTAAGGACTTTGTTTACTTTACAAAGGACTTGGGCAAAATAGTTGACTAAACAGAAACTTTCTTTGAATGTTTATGCTTCTTTTTTATATTCCCCTTCTATTTGAGCATGTTTCCTGGCTAACCCTGGATTAAATATGCTGTTTGTGTTATGAAGCTTTTAAATCCTGGCTCATTCCTGCCACGCTTGGTGTATGTGCGGTGTCCCTGTGGCATAACCGCAGGCTATGGAGCACCTTTAGACCTTTCCATTGGTGGTCTGGCGCTGAACGGGACTCTTTTACCCTTTGAACATAAAAGAATTTGCCCTTTTGTCAGTCGTCTCGCTTAATATTACATTCGATCCTAATCGTGTTACTCAAGGCCACTTGCTTTGTCATACAATTGATATGTTCGGGTAGAATCGTGGTTATCCAAGTCGGCTGAGTTGATCAAAGCCGAGTATAATTGACTTGTTTACTGTCGCCTTGTTTTGAGGTACTAATTAAAGGCGTCTTCTGCGTATTCGTATGTGTAATTAATAACATAAACTGCTTCTGTACAACCTGAAACTTGCATTCTAAGTTACGATTGCGAGATGATTGTTTTTAACCCCCGACGGAAAACGAAGGGGTGTTATAAGTTTAACGTGTGTATCTGTGTATCTGTGTGTCTGTGTATCTGTGTATCTGTCTGTGGCATTGTAGCTCCCAAACGGTTGAACCGATTTAGATTTTTTTTGTTTTGTTTGAAAGGTGGCTTGATCGGGAGTGTTCTTAGCTATGATTCAAAAAAATCTAGTCAGCCGTTTGAAGAATATCAGGTCTTTTCTAATTGATGAATGGATTTGAGCATCTTCCACAGGTCTGATTGAGTCTAAATTTGGTAATTTGTTACTTCAATGGTATTGGAATAACATAGTAACCTTGAACTGATGCTGCAGCATTACCTGGTATTTGCAGGATACCCAACTCCTCACCAACTTACAGCAGTGGTATTGTGTTTGGGCTCATTGGAATGGTCTCAATGAATAGGTTATAGATATATATTTATCAGGGTCTGATAATGGAGAAGCAAAAAAAACGGTAAATTTGTAACTAACTTTACTGTGGGAAAAATACGTATAGCGATATAAGCGAGGCACGTGTCGATCGTAGCGTATGTACTAGTAATACGTATATAAAGTTTAAAAAGCAGGAAATAAAAGTTAAATTTAAAATTTAAAATACCCCCGACACAAACAAAATCCTTTAAAAAGTTATAAAAATAAAAGCCCTTTAAGTCCCTTTAAGGCCGCTTGCCCATTGGTCGGTATTTTACCGCGCAGTACTGTACAGTACTGCGAGGCTTTTATTTTTATAACTTTTTAAAGGATTTTGTTTGTGTCGGGGGTATTTTTCTTCTGTCAGTTAACCTAGTATTCTTGTTAGACTAAGAAGCAGTTAATAATGTAGAGATAGTTCAATATAAACCACCAACAACGATCCATTTCATTCTGTTTATTTCGAATCGTTCGTAAAATGTCTTTTACTGCGACTTCCGAACATCATGTTTGTTGTTTTATTACTGTTGTTTGACTCTAATAGTGACGACCAGGACTTTTGATACTACACTTTGCTTTAAAAGCCAAGAACACTTAGGAGCTGTCTCGCAAACTCCACTCGATCGTACTTTAAAAGCTTCACGTGGTGGTTCGCCCCGGCCCGAGTTACTACCCCGGGGCGGCATCGGCATCGGCACATTACTCCCACTAAAAGTACGGTATTTCTGATTTCAAATTCAGTGAAACTTGAATAAAAGTTTCGTACGCTTTTTTCCTTAAGTATTACCAATATTCCAAAAAAACCTTATGAACAATAATACTGTAAATTAACGGTTAACCAAGTCGGTAAAAAATCCGCCTACGTAAATGTTCTAATCACTGACATTTTTATTACTAGTAAACGCAAAGGAATTTAAATTAATATATCTTAGGAACTTGATTATACTTTGATGTCATAGTTTTGATTTCTTTTAAAGCCACGATTTTCTCATTTGAGATTTATGAGAGGTGATACGATCGTTTTATTGATAGAAAATAATATTTCTTACTAAGCCATCCATTTATAACTCCCACACCTCCAAGTGTGTAATAATAATATGTTAAGATAACAAGACGTAGGTGTTCTGAATTGATAACTATTTTCTCTCGTAGAATAAAAGTAAAGCTATGTTTGGCCGTTGGCGGTTATAAAGAAACATTATGGAATTACTTATAAAATTTTGCTATAGGGTAATTTAGCATTCTCGAAACCAAATTATAAAAATTGTTAAAGATTTTTATGCATTACTTCATATTTTCGGAATAAATATAAAACAGAAACATTAAAGTAATATTGAATGTTCTAGATGAGGAGGAGGGGGGTGTTACGCGCGGCGGCGAGGTGAGGAAGCGGGTGCGGCATGGACCATGCGGTGAAGGCGATGTCGGCGCGCGGGCCGCTGTCCCGGCTGGTGGCGAGGCGGCGGTTTGAGTCGGCCGAACTGGAGGAGCTGTACGCGCGCTATGCGTGCAAGCTGCAGCGCACCTCCGTCGGCTCGGCGCTGGCTCTGTGGGCGCTGCTTGCTGCCGCGCTCGCCGCTGTCGATGCCACTCGTGGCTGGCGAAGGGCACCACAGGTAACCTAAGCTATTATTGAAACACGATTTAGTAAGTAAGACTTTTCGAAAATCAACAGGTAAACATAGATTAAGCTAAAGCATTCGAATGAGTTGATCATAAAAAGTTTATCTTTTGTTCTGAGTGGTTAGGGAATAGACTTTTACTAAGGGACCGTCCTAGACGTACATAAGATACCTATTGAAAACATTTTTAATCGGAAAGATTTAGTTAAATATTTGTAAATCCCCGTTTCAGATAAATAAAGATTGGGAGTGCCCCAAGGCAGCATATTTAGTCCAGTTCTTTTCCATTGACAATCAAACTAAAAACACAAAATATAACCTTGAACTATAAAATGACATTACTTTCAAGGTTGTGTTACATACATGTATGAGTTTGAGGTAAATGTACAATGAAAGTCACACAGTGCAATTCAAAGACGTTAAATGAAGAAAATAGGTTACTGTGTCGCGACCGATGCCAAATTACTTGGGCTTCAAGTGCAATGTGTATAAAATCTAGCTTATTGCATCATGTTGATTCTTACCACTCGTGGAAACAAGGCGTAATGTTATGTGTTATGCATGCGTCATATTGAGAGGTTTCCAGCGCATAAAATACCTAACTGAAAAAGGCAAGATAACTAGGTAGGTACTCTAAAATCAGCCGTTCTGGCATGTAAATATTTTATGGCTCGGCAGCCACAAAATATTTGCATGTCATAAGAAGAATGATTTGATAATTCTTTAGTATTAGCAGAACTTTTTACTGATGACGATGAGTGGCGTCTTTGGCATACATTATTAACATGTACTCCTTTGTTTAGGTTGGCGTTTTGACCGCACACGCACTGCTATGTAGTGGGTTAGCGTGGTGGTGCGGTCGCGCCGGTGTAGCACCAGAGAGGCGATTGCCACGAGCTTGCTGGTTGGCACTGGCTGGTGGTGGCGTCGCTTTAGCAGCCACGCTGCCCGCCTGGAGTACCGGTGCAGCGGCTGAAGGCGCTGCTCACGTGGTGTGGGCCGTCTTCGCTGCATATGCGCTGCTACCGGTCGGAGCACCTGTCGCCGCGGCCTTCGGCATCATTCTGCCCACAGCGCATACCATCGCATCAGCACTCGTCGCTAACCGCTTTCCTTATCACGTTTGGCAGCAGGTCAGTTACCCATAATCTCACTTTTGGCTAATTTTCAAGAGTTTAAATTCTTTGAGGTACTTACACTGTGGCATGAAAGTTTATATTGGAGCTCTCGCATAAATACAAACAATTGTCTGCTATAAAATGTTCAAATGTAGCCAAGCACGGACAGTACCTCACCTACATGATATCGATTGAAGTTCATCGTGCGACTCGACGTAGCAATAAAACCAGACATTTGTATTAACTTAGGGTTGCTCAGCTTGCAATATGTTAGTTTCACAGTCTTGACCTTGACCCACGTCCAATGCGAATTGTAGGTGCTCTATCTAGCTTACTATACTTTTATCGAGTAAAAATGGTCTACCTAAATGACCCCAGGGAGTACAGTAAAAGCTTTATTCTTTCATATTGAATATCCCACGATGATACTGAATTGGAATGATAATAACCAGATTTAAGCTGCTTACGTTCACGTGAAAATTAAAAAAGTTAATTAAGGAAAGTGTTGTTTCGTTGAGTGCAGTCATAATAGTTATAATAAATCTAGAAGCTACGTCGCATTATGTCTCATAATCGAGTTTGTAGAACTACTCTTTTACTATGCCTGTGATATTAAAGATGTTTTGAAGGTCAAGTTTTGTGATATTGTAACAGATTCTTACATCTTTGGCACTTTATATTTTTATGTAATAGATACACTGCCAAAAGAGATACGTTGTCGAAAGAGAATTAATGGATTTAGCAAATGATTGATTACGTATATTTTGGATATAAAGTATTGTGGATCATTTCACGGCTTTCAAACAACAAACCGTTTGAAATGTGGATGGTTGCAACACTTGCAACTTAAGTATGAGTAACTGAAGAAGGAACTGGTTCTTAAAATAGAACATTAACTTGAATTTAGTTACCATGTAAAGTCGTTGTCTTATAAATAAGATTTAAATAACTGCACGATTTCTGCAAGTAGTTTGAAACCGTGCGGAGGTCGTAGCCTTGCCCTCTTGGCGCCCAACGTGGGGCCCGCTTATTATGCCTCACTCCAACGTAATAAGGGTTGCTGTGCTCGCGTGCGAAGCTTACGTCATCCTTGCCGACTAAACAAACTTGGCATATCCCTCAATCTACCCTCAAAAACACAATATATGTCTTGGACACAAATATGTAAATCAGGTCTATCACATAATAGGTAGCTACTTTGTATTGTGACTAATAGGTTCCATAGGATTACGAAGTTTATTACAAGATAAATCCGACGTGAAATTATAATTCGGAACGAATCCAACATTAGAAGGAAGGCATTTAATTTTTTTTTGCATTTAAAAACGCAATAAAACGGAGCGTTTATTGTTCATCTATTTGTGAAGTTTTTATGTGTACATAATAATCTGAATTTATTTACATAGTTTCATGTAGCCATCTCGTTAAAAACACATCAGGAGCTCGTTTCTACTGAGCTGATCATAAAGCTTGTCGTTTGCATTACTGCAAGCAGCAATAAAACGGCTTTCTGGCAATATTTTCTTAAGGTAGATTTTATTGTTTTATACTCATTTTCACTAACACTAGGCGATTTCTAAATATGATGCGTTACTTAGCGTTAAAAAACAGCAACCACTAGGCGATGACTAAGGTTGCTGATTAGACACATAGATTCGCCGATGGGCAATGCTGAGACAACTCTTACAGGTTGCCTATGAATGAATGATATGTACCGACCCCAGTGTGGTTTAACCAGACTCGATAAAACGAACGAACGTCAAGATTTGCACTAGCCCCTAGAGCCTCATGCTTCATGGTTCTACATTTCATATCAAAGAGTAGACCGGGGGGTGCTGTAATGGTAGGGAAGACGTGCCCTTAGGATATGGGGATTTGCGAGCCGTACCGGATACGCTTCCTGGGGTAGGCAATGGAATAGTGGAGAGACGGGGATATTTTATCTATGGATGGGCGGGCATCTTTTTACGACGTCGTCGCCAGGTGGGTTCAGGTCCAGCTTCACCAGTGAATCTTGCGGTCTCGCTGCTATCCGTTTAAGGTTTCTTGTCAATCTCGCTAGGCAAAGAAAACGTCCCTTAAAAAAACCATAGGTAAGTATCAAAAATAGATTTCGAAGCTTACGAGTTGCCTACTGAGAAACGAATGATAAAACGGCAGTGATTGCTTAAGGATTTACTTACGTTAGGCATTTTGTACCTTTCATTTAACGTGACACGTTAGTGAAAACGGGCACTAAAATAAAGTGCTGTTACCTTGCAGTTCAACCACCCTGTCTAGTTCAGTTTGAATATCCATGTAATATCTGTATTCCCCCAAGTTTCCTCATTTTTACACAAATCACGTAGAACGCCAGACGCCTAGGCTTAGAAAAAATAGTTTTACGCCATGCCATGCCAATATTTATTTTGTCGGGGCTATTGAACTTGACTAGAGATGTCTAGAGAAAACCTATCCACTGAGACAATTTATTTGTCAAGGATAACATGATATGTTGGCAGATTCTACCAAAGTTTTACCACAGAAAGGGATTAAAAAGGTAAAGGTACTTTAGTAACTTTCACATATACTTTCTTAAAACTAAAAAAAGATATTGAAAACTTTGAAGGGCCATATCACAATGCTTGACTCTGTAGATTAATAGACTTACCTATAAATATTGACGAAGGCTACGTCCATCACATTGAAGGCATAAAAGCTTTTTGTTTGAAATTAATCAAACGACGGTCTATAAACCGAGCGCCATTTAAATCAGAATAGATTTCCGATAAACATTATGACACATTGAACAATAGTTTGACGGACGTGAAAAGTGTGATACATTTGTGGAACAGTAATGCTTTAATTTGAGATTATCGTTTCCACTGTAAAAGAAGGCCATTTCGTAGTCTTTCTGTGGGTGTTGTAAAGGGCTATTACGTGTAGTGATTATGTCGAAGTATCTTCATTATCATCATCCTAATTTAGGGTCGCGCCACACCTGCCGAACGTTCGGCGCGGAAGGTTCGGTTGAATACGCTCCTAATGTTTTTCAAGTTACCTATGACACATCAGCCGAACGTTACGTCGGTTCATGAGCAAGCGTCACATGACGCGACGGAAAGTTCCGCGCCGAACGTTCCGCAGGTGTGCCGCTACACTTATTTGCTGTCGGCGCAACATATATTTTTCTTCCATACTTCTCTATTAGAACGACCATACATGGGCAGCTCGAAGCAGTCAAAATCGACTGCTTCAAGCTACGACTGCATAGTGAACTAAAGTCTTCTATGTACAATTGTACATACATATATGGAACCGCTCGAGTACATGCGACTGCTCCGGGCGGTAAGCAGCACGGTGAAAATTTCATCGAATCAAGCAGTTGCCAGGCATACACTAACTTCTCGAGCTGTCGACTACTCTTCCGCAGTTATCCCCTCCATCAGCGATCTTCATCCCACTTCCGCGTCGCCATCGCGCGGATTGAATCCCTCGTCGTCGATGAAATTGTGACTGATCTAGCAGTTGAAACCGACTGCTAAAGCAGTCATCATTTGCAGCTTCAAGCTGTTGACTACGCGAGTGGTCCGTGTAATTTGATCACTGTCTAACTGCTCGAACAGCCCGTGTATGCCCCGCTCTTAATCGTCTTCTCAGTGGTCACCCCCTTTCTAGCCATATCATCTTTCACAAATTCACATAGTCCATCCATCGTTTCTTTGGTCTTCCCGTTCTCAAGACCTATCTTCGGTGCGCTTAAAATTATTCAGGTACCATCCAATTGAGTAAAGGCCATGTTCAAAATTGGACCTTTATACAAGTTCAAGATGGCCAGTCGAACACCAATAACCAAATTCATGAACACGTAACATAATAGCAAGACAGTAACATATTATTTGACAGATAGTATGGTTATTTACTGCGTCGTAACTACGCCTGTAGCATCTGGTTTGTATAAATCAATCGGCCAACTTGTAGGTAGAATTAGGTGCGATTTGCTATGGTTCACTGCTTATTATTGCCTTCATCCTGTTTAATAAATGTTCCTGAATACGATTACTGTAAGTTATAGGAGTTTAAGTGCGAAAGGGTGTGGCAGGGTGGGAATCTGGTATATCCTTTGTGTTAACGATGGTAAGACTACAGTAAGACTTGCGCAACAAAACATTCAAGACAATCTACCCTAAGGTTGTCTGGTACAGCTCGCTCTTAGCGATAAGACCGCCCTTTGTGCAACTTCATAAACATGTCCTTTATTCTTGTATTTAATGTGTGTGCCATAAAGCGTATTGTATTGTACTGCCCATGCGTCAGGGACAAGTTCATTATCATTATCACACGTTTCTATGCTTATGTATTTGGATATATCAAAGCTTCATCATTGTCCAATTCTATTGCACGACTCATAATGCTTCGCATTAGAGTGTGCACCACGATCGAAAAAAATTTTTTGCGCCATTTCTGTAACTGTTTTTATTGTGACACTCCTGCTAGTACACAGAACCTACTTAATTTATATACCATTGTATAGATGATTAAATGGAGATTCATACTGTACTTTTTAATAATTGATTTAATGCAGCAGAAATGGAAAAAGCATCAAAATAGTTGAAAAAAATTCCTGTCCGTCAATTTATGAACCCTGAAAACATTGTAGCTTGCGATAAAATCAATTAATTGAGTCAATTTTTTTTTATACATTCGTTTCAGCCATAGAAGGAACCCTATTGAAAATGGCTCTTTAATTCAAAGTAGTTTAGTTGTAATTAATAAAATACTAACTAAAATATAACATCTATAACTAAATATTTCCAACCTTCACTTGACGTCCGTAAGTTGCCTAACGACCGCCAAGTAAATATCTAAATAAATAGTCTTTGACATTACGTAAGGATGCGAGATTAGAAATTTTACCCATATTGATGGGTAAAAACGCAGTCAAAACATACTTCATGAAAAGTGATAAATTGTTCATTTTTGTTAGAAATTATGTTTTGAATTTCTTTTTCGTTTATGAATGAGTGTTATGTTATGAGGCGTGCACTTTTGGATTTTCCAAACTATTTTATATTTAAATTCTTATTTCTTTGTAATGGTTTTTGTGTTTAGTCTAGTGTTCGCAAAAAGCTAATCTATTTTACTTAAACGTTTGGCCATTCATTCCGATATCGTAAACAGACACTTCAATTTGGTTTGCACTTTACAATTTAAATTACCAATCATTATTATTCATCGTATTTTACATGTGGTTTGATAGTTACATAATACATTAAAATATGTAGTTACTACGTTGTTGTGAATGGGCTGGCAATAAAACATGATTGATATCGTGATCTGTAACAAATGTTCAGCAAGGTTCAGCAGGCATGGCCTTAGCGGGCTTTGCGTTTCATCTAGATTTTAAATAACTCACATTGTTTATTTTCGGAACATAATTGTTGGTACGAGAGGGCTGCATAAGACTCGAGCTGAATTAACGTAGCATAGATTAAGCTGAGTGCTCATTACTCATTGCTAGGGCTTCCGTACTGAATAGATCCGCTATCATTCGGCTAATGGACCTCGGAACAGGGAATTATGAGGATGGTATCAGTAACTGCCTGTATGCTAATCTCAAGCGGTGCTAGTTTAGTTTCAAGGCTGCACGAAGCCCGATGGCTTTGTTGTGTCGTGAGTCGTGATCTACATAGTATCCGATTTTATTTTACTTTTTCAGTAATACTGTTACTGTTGCAGCTGTTACGCTATTTTGTTAACATCATACTTACATAGCAGTTTCATATTCCGACTAATAAATGCTAAAGAAAACAAACAATTAATAAAAACGTACATAATTAAATTATATTATTACGCTAGCAACATATTTAGTTCTAAGCATATATGAATATTTTTAACCATACGAGATATTATTACGAAGAAAACATAAATAAGTTTAACATTAATGAATTCTAAATAGTCACAATCCGTTATGATTGTGACTAGTCACACTTTTTGCATGAATCTTGACTCAGATATTCGCAAAGAAAATTCCTTTATGTATCAACTTATTATCTTGTTGTTTGTGTATAAAATACTTACTTATTCGTTGGGCAGCCGAGGTCGCTCCCGTGTCACCGCTCAGCCTCAAGGGGAAGCCAAAACACATTTGTGGAACATGTCTCCTCCGGAGCGAGTTCACCGCGCATTTCCATAATAATAAAGTATTATACAGCGATGTGCGTGAAATTTATTCAGTGTAGCTCGTTATTCACACGCCGTGTCAGGTCTCACTGATGTCAGTCCATTGAACATGTTCAATACTTGATCATCCTCATCATTGCTCTTTAATAAACAACGCTAAGCTGTTAATGCTACAATTTGTATTCGTAAAGCTTCAAATATTTGTTCACGTTTTTTCCAGCGCACGTCATACTCCCTGAATTTCTATTCAAATGTTTTCAACGTGCTGAAAAATATATTTCCATCCACCGTGTGTAGCAGAAATGGATTGCAACGCTCGAATAATACTTTATAATACCTGATGCAAATTCGTATAATTTGATCGGTCGCATTTCACACTGAGAGCGTCGCTGACTGATTTATGATTTTGTGGATCATCCCCTTGATCTGTGACGAATTTGAACAGTTTCTCAGCAATGTCAATCTGCACGTCATAAGATTTACATTACGCCTAATAACTTTGCCTATTCAAGCGTTTAGATAAGAAATCAATGATTGGCCTATTTCAACTAGAAAACATGCTTTCAACATTAATCCTTCACCTGTTCTGGTCCGCTATCATTAAGTACATCAGAAAGTATTTGCAGGCGCCAGTGCGGCATACACACATAGCATGCTAATAAACACGTCTTGTCTCGTTGCTTGATCGCGGCCATTTACAATTTCACGAAATGCAGTCCGACAGGTGAGCTTTCTTGTCAAACTGACTAGTGTTGTGAAACGCTCGATCATGTTCCATACTAGATAGGTACCTACTCTTGATGGGAGGAGCTGTCTCAGTGTCTATCCATTTCATTTGACATGCCGCATTAGGGTTCCGTACTTGAATTCTAACTAATTCTAATTCTTTCATTCAGTAATGCAGTCGGACAGGTGAGCTTTCTTGTCAAACTGAGTAATGATGTGAAACGCTCGATCATGTTCCGTTTGTACTCTTGATGGGAGGAGCTGTGTCAGTGTCTCTCCTTTCCATATGACATGACGCTTTAGGGGTCCGTGGCTTGAATACCAACAAAGTGTTATTATAGTTTGTTTAATAAAAATGACACATAATATATTTTTAAGCAAGTCACTGCTATCATCATGAACGCTGTCTACATAAAAAATCGAGAAAATATACAATTTCTTATTCAGAAACTTAATCAAGACATAAATCTTTGAATAAATAAATTATAATTAATATCAAAGAATTTTCAGATCTTGATCAAGCAGGCGTATCGCTGGGACGAGGTTTTCAGGAAAAAGACTTAATTACGAAAAAAGATCTGAAAATATTTTTGAGTTCAAAGTAATTTAGGATCTACTCTTTTTCACTTTCGCAGCTTTGGTGTATTCCTTTAGTAAAACATTGCCGTGAATGCTTCTGACATTTACTGAAATTATTCACGCCTTAATTATAAAAGGATTACGCTATTCGTATTATTACAATCAAACCAGAACATACCCATAGGTCAAAATTATACATTAATATTTTCATCTTAATTTACTTTTACATTGTGTTGCCATCCCTTTGTATCCCATTCCCTGAATAAAATATCTCGGAATCGGCGCGTCGCCGCCGCCGCGCCGATGGCGTTTACGTTTAGCGCTCTCAGAGCTATTCAGCTCATTTTGAATAACTGTAAAACGTATAGAAGAAGATGGTTGACATTGAATATTTTAGTAATTGGAAGATGAGTCAAGTTGTGGGGGCGAGTGAGGCGACGCAGGCGGCGACAGGTTCTATTTGCATAACTCGGGCTGGGTAGTGCACGGCTCGCCGACTATATCATAAACGCTATAAATAAATTAAACGGTTAGTGGTAGGGCCACACAGATCAGTAGCTCAATAAAGTTATACTCGTAATAGGTGTGTCATGATTCCTCTTACGGCAGTTTACTTGCAGTGAGCTTTGCCTTGTAGAGCGTGAACTTTAGCTTGATATAGGAACATTAAATTACATAATCTTAAATATTTATTATCGATATTTTATACCACATTGCGAAGGCGCCTTTATATTTATGCCGTTTTACTCGTTTACTAAGATCTGGCGCTCGGGGTAAAAGTAATTAGACTCTCGAGTAATCTGTGCAAGCTTAGGGTTGAAGCTGAGCCCTCTGCAGGTGCTCCCTAATCGCTACGTCATCAACTTCACGTTTTTATTACTCTCGTAATATAAGGATCCAATCTTTATAACTTAGAATATTACAAATTACTTTTTCTCTTGTTACTTTTATTCCCCGTGGCGCTGGAGCACGTAACAACTTAATTATATTAATGAGTTTGCCGAAGTGGTTCGTGCTCATTTTAATAGTATTTTTGTTCTGTTCTGTATATGTTTTATGTAAACGAGCAGTGTTCCCTGTGGCAACCCTCGCAGAGTTCTTTCAAAGCGAGTGTATTCAGCCCATGTTTAATTGAATTCCTGTTTTGAATGTGTTTGCACTTCGCTACAAATGTACTTATACGTTCGCATTTCGCTTCATAAGTATTTTTTTTTGTTTCACATAACATAGGGCTGTATCAATTTGAAAATCAGTATTCATTATTTGCTTTACTCAGGCGTTTTAGGCTTTCGTTACATCATTTCATTGAAACTAAAGCTTACAAACCAATCTACTGGCAGATAGGTACAATAATAACAGTTCCGTTGCATTACACAGATTTCGTAGACGGATTTATCGACTAAAATAAACTCGGCAGGTCAGCTATCCAGCTTGACAGGCAATTTTCAGTTCACATTGATGGATGGTGCTCTATTTATCGAGCGATTCTTTATGGAATGATGGAATGAATGAAGGATGGATGGAATGAACTGCATGCCATGCCATGACGATATTTGTTATAAACGATTTCAATTTATCACACCGTGTTGCAGTTTACGGCGAACAAAATGCTTTCTTGTCATTTCGACGATAATAATGAATAGTTTCTACTGTTTGTTGTCGTACGTCATTCTTGAAGGTTATGAAGAACAAGAACATCGTAAACCATAAAATTCTGCTTTGATGTTGTCTACTTTTATATGGTTAGTCGTAAAACTAGTTTTGTTACGAATTGACAACAACTGAGTTACTGTCCGAACATAGGTAGATATGAGGCACTCAAACTATTCAAATTGAGTTGAACAAAACTGTGTAAGTCTTGTACTAGGAATCTACATAAGTGGCCCGAAAACAGTTGATGAAATTCAGTGGATCCTTTACCAAATATTTCAATTTATCGCAAATCCACTGGACGATTCCATCACGTTTCAGTCGCTTGAAATATTTCAGACTCTTACATTGCCAGACTTTTTATTTATTCTTTTGCCCTTTTTCTTGTAACTTCTGCTCCAATAAATAAATGTGTGTGTATGTGTATGGTGTTCTCAAGGCTGCCATTTTCCTTCCAATAAAAAAGTTTTCATGATTTCGGTCGGCTGAAAGGTGTCCCTACTTTTACATAACCACTTTAGGTTATCTGTATCGATCGAGCAGATGAAAATATTCCTCACACTCGTAGAAAATGAAGCAATCAAACGAAATTAAACTTCAACAAATTAATTCAACTTAAAAGAATATAAAAACGAGAGCTAGCGGAAGAAATTAAACTAAATATGCGTGAACGGATTTATGTTTACACGAAATATAGACCTACATCGTAACTAATATAAATACGAAAGTGAGTTTGTTTGTTACGCTTGCACACTAAAACGGCTGAACAGATTTGGGTGAAATTTGGCACATCGGTAGACCATGACTTGGATTAGGACATAAGATAATTTTTATCCCGATATTCCCACGGGATGGAGACATATGCGGGTACAGTCAGTGACGAAATTCCCTCATCATGACGAAATTATGGTATATCATTGAACCTAAATTAAATACCTTTAGGGGTATGAGGAACGGGGTGTAAAGTTCACTCATCCACCATAGAAAAGAGAGGATCCTCCAACCAGACGGGTGTTAAATCTGGCGGGCAACTGCCCGTAAGTTGATTTCGGATAGTCTTATCTATGTTTTTCGCTCGGTAAACTCTAACTGCGCGATGCAGGAATTGTGTGACGTCATGTCTTTTTGCTGCGTAGTTTTTATGTGGCGGTGTAACCGCTACATCACTCCCCTCCGGAGACCGGAGGTTGATAGTGGGCTGAGTCTTGGATCTTGCGATGCTTCACAGTGCCAGCTGTGGTTCCAGTGAGTCGGAACTGGGTGCCGCATAGTTCACGGTGAGTCGGAACTGTCTGCGGTGATTCCCCAGTGAGTCGGGGTGGAGCTGCGTCGTCATCCAGTGAGTCGGATGTGGTACAGCGCCGGGTTGTGGCTGACTGCTTGCGTCGACCAGGAGAGAGTAGAATAGGCTCTGCTTGTGCGACCGGCCGGAAGTGCAGGTGCTGTGCCAAGGTTGCTGATGAGGCTGAGGGTGATGACCAGGAATACGCGTTCGCTGCATGCTGGTGGTCAGGATACCCGTTGAAGCCGTGGGTGCTGGCTGGCTGTGTGACTCGCCTCACGAAAGCTTGCGGGAGTGACGATGATGATGACGTCATGCTGAAGTAGTTGCACGAAGGCTGCGTTGACGTTCATACTCGGGGTCACCAATTTAGGGGTATGAGGAAGAGGGTGTAAAGTTCACTCATCCACCATAGAAAAGGGAGGATCCTCCAACCAGACGGGTTGTTATGTCTGGCGGGCAACTGCCCATATGTTAATTTCGTCACGATCACGTCGGGGTCACCAATTTAGAGGTATGCGGAACAGGGTGTAAAGTTCACTCATCCTCATTTGAAAGGGAGGATCCTCCAACCAGACGGGTGTTGTGTCTGGCGGGCAACTGCCCGTAAATTGATTTCTTTCGCTTGGTAAACTCTAACTGCGCGATGCAGGAATTATGTGACGTCATGTCTTTTTGCTGCGTAGGTCGTATGTTGCGGTGTAACCTCTACATACCTATTATTCTAAATCAAATAATTTATATTCTTGAATACATGGGTAATGCCTACATCAGGTGAAGGTGAGGTGGAATGGGTATTGTTTTAATCTCGTCTCCAAAAGTTCACAGTATTCTCTACACTCTAATCATAATCATCATAATCAGCCTATTAATGTTCCCACTGCTGGGCCTCCTCTTTGTGTGAGGGAGTGGGCTGTAATCTACCACGCGGGCCCAGTGCGGGTTGGTAAATATCACATAATATGTCTTTGAATTTTTGGTTCTAAGACATGCCGGATTCCTCACGATGTTTTCCTTCACCGTTTTGAGAGCAGTGTTGATGAAATAATTTACACAATGTAAAGCGCCTGCTTGGGTTCGAACACACGACCTACAACTCGTAAGTCGGGGCCGATACCACTGGGCCACCACTGCTCCACTACACTCTAATAGTTTGTTACAAACTGATAAGTTTTCATTCATAAAGCTCTTCTGAACCTTTCTGACCATACATAAATCTGAACATGTACATGTTTTGTTAACAGATGGTGGGTAACGTAGTGGTGTTTGTGTGCGTGAACGTGGTGGGGGCGCTGATGCACTCGCTGATGGAGACGGCGCAGCGACGAGCCTTCCTCGACACCAGGAACTGTATAGCGGCTAGGCTGGACATGGAAGATGAGAACGAGAAACTGGTAAATCTATTCATCATATTATAATTAAAGTCGCTGTTCGTGTCTGTCTGTGTGACCGCGTTGTTCTTCTAAACTACGTAACGGAATTTCATGCGGTGGCGGTGATCATCACACATCATTTAGAATATTTATCCCGGAAGGTTTGTGTATAAAACATTAATATTAAAAAATGCAATAGACGGATATGTCAACATATCTACGGAACCTATTCAGCTTAGCGACCAATAACTTGTCGCGAACCCGTACACGGCGTGTTGCCACGCCGAGCGCCGGACGCAGAGTGAGTATAGCTCACTCTGCGTCCAAGGTATCCTGAGGATACCTCGTTGAGAGGTGAAACACGTCAATTTCTTACAGGGTTTTTATGACTCTTTAGAAATAGTTAAGCGGAATAGATTACTCAATATACCTACGTCTATTGAATTTTATAAAGGATTTCCACAAGGTCACGCCTGAATTAATTTACTATTAATATTAAACTTGCCTATTAATAATCTCGATATTTTGTGAATTCGTAAAAACCATGCGAAACAGGGGCGGCTAGAAGAACTTCTTCATAAACTTCTGACAACCAAGTCCCACTCCCTTTATTGACACGACGTTGACAAAGATAGATAGGTTTTATGAAGTGTTTTATAAACGCCTTCAACTTGGACGGTAGTTAGAATATTCCCTTCTCACTTCATTAACACGAATATGGCTAAGGTTGGTAGCTTTAGCTTTCATAAAGCTTTTAATGAAAAAGCAGGTTTGCCTCAAGGCAATATATTTGGACCTGTCTGTCATTGCGGATGAAATTGCGTGACAGAAGGGTACAATAAGGGCCAATTTTGTCAGTCAAGGTTGCCAGAAAATCTTATAATCCCCCAAAGGTCAAAACCATGCCAGCCTGCATTGCCGAAAAATATCAATGATCTACATTGACCTTATTCAGTTACCTAGTTAAAGAACATAAGTTAAAGATTATGACAACGCGTTTCAACACAAGAATATGACATGAAGCGAATAGTTTTTAGTCACATTTCATTTATTTCTTTAACACGTTCAGTGCCGGGAGCCCTCCTGGAGGGTTGACCTAGTCGTATATAGGATGCCGGGAGCCCTCGCGGAGGGCTCATTTTAAAAGGTTTTTCTTAGCGAATACAGCATTATACCTAAACCGTGAAAATAATATCTGACATATATTTTAACAAGATTTATTAGTACATACATGCGTTGGTTTTAAAATCCAAGACGTAATTTTTTTTTTTTTTATTCACGGTTACTAATATTTACAAAAAAATTCAAAGGTTGGGAACTACGTATAGCGTATACGTATATATATACAAAACCCCCTGAAAACACTATTTTACTTCGTTCTACAGTGTTCTAGTGTGTTTTACATGGTTTTAAACCCAATACAGTTGCCCGTCCGCGATGGGTAACTTTAGCGCAAACGTAATGGCAACCCTCCCGGAGGGTTGGCATGGTGTATGAGTTCTATGAAAAGTGGGTGGAGAAAGTGTTACCTAAACTTAACCTTCGTTGGTTAAAGTTTCACTTTGGAAGAAGTAGTTCGCTGGTTTAATTATTAGTTATCCGTTCGCAGCTGGGTGCTACGGCTCATCCGCTTGGTATAATTAATCGCTTGTTATGACACCAATGATCATCGAGCTATGATTAAACTTATAAAAGTTACCGCGTCACGCTCGAAAACAGCTAGAAAATAACTTTTTTAGACCTATCGCAAAGATTACTTCAATCAACTGATAAAGAAAACTACACTGACATTTTCGATGTAATTCGAACAAAACCAATTTTCGGAAATGTATTTCTGCCAGCAATACATTTTTTCCACTTTGCCCCTTGATATAAATTTGATAAATAGCAGTGGGTTATCCAACCGAAAAATGTTCCTATTCTGTTCCTTCGCAAAAAAAATCACTTGGGACCTTTTACGTAAGCCTTTAAATGATGCTAAGGTTATTATGACTTGATAAAAAACCGTTTTCGTAAATGTTAGGCGTTATGTTCTGCGAGCTTTTGCGAGTCGTGTTCAAAGCATTATGATAAGTACTACAAGTTCTCGCGGATCGGCACTAATATAGTTAAATGTTTTAGGCCACTTCACCCTTTTTAGCCTCAAATATAATCATAACTGAAACTGAAGCTGAAAATGCTAAAGAAAGTTACTCGAATGTATATTATAGTATTGTAGGTAGTATACCTTCTATTGTAAGTCTGATTCATTGAAGAGTTCCAAAAAGGTATAGCACTAGCGTCATAGGGGTGATTAATTGGAACTGTAAACATGAGTGTAATTACATTAACCACAATGTGCAATAACGAAAAAGGTAATATGACGTCACAAAACGTCATCTATTGACATATTGTTGGAGTAATTCTAAGAATGGATTAATATTACACTGTGTAGTGTTTATTACCGTTAGTAATTACACTCATGAGTAGGTAGAATGAAAGTGTAAAAAGTACAGCTAGAACCTCGGACTTCACTTCATCGTGTTCATTGGGCATATAATGATGCTCACTGAACACATCATAAACATGTATGTGTATTAGATTTTATTTTATTATACAGTAAAATTTGCTTCGTTTTTTTTGCCGTTTTGAATATAATGTGAAGGTGTCAAGCTCATGTATGTGGAAATTTTAATGATGTTGGAATGAAATGCTATATAGGTGCTTGTGGCTAAGTACTAACAGCCGCAAGGGCAGCATGCTTTCTGCGGTTGGTCCATGGATTGGTGACCATCTATACATACCAAGACCCCTTCGTGCCTCGGAAGCACGTTTAGTCGTTGGTCCCGGCTGCGGCTGTCATTCGTGAATCTTTGACAGTTGTTATGGGTCGTCAGAAGCTCGAAAGTCTGACAACCAGTCTTACCAAGGAGTATCGTGTTACTCAGTAACTGGATTGTGGAGGTCCATTAGGCGGTCGCTCCATATAAAATACTGGTATTCAGCTGCATGCGGTTAGACTGGAAGCCGACCCCAACATTTGTAGTTTGGAAAAGGCTAGGCAGATGATGGAAAGAAAATATAGGTATGGCGTCTAAAAGTTTCCACCCAGAATGTATTTAGAATAATAAGTTCTTTAATTTAGCTGAGTGCACAAATACCAGTACAGCTTAGAATCTACCTCTGTTCAAGCTACCCATAAAAATACCACGGAATATTTCCCGAACAGCCGCGAGTCTAATTTAAAAAGAAGCAAATACTCGATCTGTGTATTTTTTAAACCGCAAACAGACATTTAACATTTTTATTTATGCGTCTGGAAACGCTGGATTTAAATAAACTGCTACACATTTCCAACGGTATAAAATTAAGGGATATTAAAACGGATAACAACTTCTCTATCACAAAGGCAGTTAAGTGTGAAGGTCCGTTATGTTGTAAACAAGAACGTGAAAATAATATGTAAATCTCGGTGACAGGATAAACGTTAATCCAGTTTACAATATTGTTTTATTCATGCTGTTTAACCTAGTATAAAAAAGTTGTTAGTCGCCCATATTGTAGTGACTTTAACAAATTGCCACGAGACCTCTACTTATATGGGCGTTGTCGGCGCATTTCAATTTGATAGCAGCATTAGCGACGTCTCTATAAGATTCTGTAGCAGATATGCTGGAACATTTCAGAACAAATTACTCAGAGACGCCGCGCAAAAAACTTAATTTACGCATGTTTGGGCTTAATTTTCTTAATGTTGTAATTTTCAACTCCGTAGGTTTATTACCATACCTGTCGTAGTTACATTTTTTATTATTTTGAACAACATGTTGTGTGAGCAATAATTATGATTTAACATAATAAAATTCGCAAATGTTTAATAATAATTATAGCTTTGAATATTTATTGTTTCTGAGGTAACTAAAATCGTGACTTATCGCTATAAAAAAATTTATTTTGTACTAATGTTTTGTTTTAATACATTTACTGTCGGCAGACGATAAGTTTATGGGTTTATGAGTTTACTGGACTCATTTCTTCACGCTCGGCCTATTGCCAAACGTCTCATAAAGATCAATTCATTTAGCATGTCATAATTTTGATTAGATGAGCTTACAAACTACAGTATTATTAATGTTGTTGTTTCGTAGGAACGATTGCTGCTGTCGGTTCTGCCACAACACGTTGCTATGGAAATGAAAAACGACATCATCTCACCAGTCGAGGGACAGTTCCATAAGATCTACATCCAAAAGCACGAACAAGTCAGGTGAGTTTTAATCCATATTGGGCACGCCCCATAATGCTCGTGCCATATACAGTAATATACGGCTCAAACTAATTAGGTTGTGTTTGCCAATTTAGTGGCAGTATCTCATCTTGAACGAGACACGACTTTGGCCTACCTCCAAATTGATCTCGAAACGACTCTCTCTGATTCAATATCTCCTATACAACTCAGATCATATATCTATTTGGAATTAATGTCGTGACGTCAATCAGCGCAAGAACTGCACAATTGCTTCGAATTTCAGAGACAGTTTGACAGAGATTTATACGACGGAAATATCTTTTTGTAACATGTTCAACACATGCACTTTAGAATCAAATAACTGTAAGTCTATAGCTGAGTTTGGCACTTCTTGCCCTTCGGAAAAATCTTAACGCCAAAACAAAGTACGCTCGTGATTAGGAAAGCAGGCCTCTTCAAAAGTAAATTAGGAAGGTCAAGTGTTCTTCCGAACAAATGGAAGCGCGAACCCTCATCACTTCTTTTGATGGATACAAAAATAGACAGCAGGTTAGGGTAGGTAACAAAGTGATGTGGTGTACTCTCCACCTGAAAACAGGGCAGCCGTCACTATCAGTTAAATATGAGACTTTGTTAGCTTGCGAAGCAAGTGTGGTGTGAATATGAATGATAGGCTGAGGAATGATGTGATAAGGCAACGGTGTGGTTTAGAAGAAGATGTAGTGACAAACATTGAAAATAGTATGCTAAGATGGTTTGGTCATGTTGAGAGGATGAATGAAAGGCGTCTAACAACACGTATTTATAGGGCAGATGTAAGTGGAAACGCCGGGACGCCCTAGGAGGACATAAAATATACTGACCTCCTTGGTTATGTTCTTCAAAAAGGTCAGGTGCGTAGTACTCGTAACCGGCGTGCGTGTATGACCAGATGTATGAACGTAAACGAGGCAAAAAAAGTATGTAAGGATCGTAGCGTTCTGTAGTTTCTGCCTACCCCCATTGGAAGAAGCGTGAGTTCATGTTATTATAGCTGATTCTCAGGGCTGTGGAAGGTTGTTGCTCTGTGTCAATCAAGATGACGCGAAGAGTTAAACACTTTGATTAAAGCGGAATTAGAAGTACACAAGGGAAACGCTTGGATGTCTGCGGGTTTATGAGATGAAAGGAAGTCGGAAATATAAAAATAAATTAATCGATTTGAAGATGAATCGAATCCACGTTGATGGATTTAAGTTCAAACTGTGATGAGTTTAATATTAGATAGAGATTCCTTACCGTTATTTCATTCATTTTAGTTCTGTATTCGATCGATCCCGTGGTTCATTAAATATTTATAAATTTTTCTTTCGATGCATTAGGTAGGGTAGGTATAGGTACCACTGTTTGAAATGTGGCCGTTAATTCCCTGATTTATTCCGACGTTTTACGGTGATTCGGGTCGTGATCTTTATTTATTCACCTGTGTTTACATTTTACATGATTTGCCCGGTCCCCCATCACTGAAATAGAAAAAAAAACGAAAAATTTCACTTCAGAAAATTGATTTCTTATTTATTCCTACTGGGTTTTGATTTACACGCCTAAATAATTTGGCGTCGCCAAATTGGACCTAATAATGCGGCGCTGAAGCATTCAGTGACACGATTTAACACGTTCAGTGCCGGGAGCCCTCCTGGAGGGTTTACCTAGTCACATATGGGATGCCGGAGGGCTCATTTTAAATATTGGTTTTTCTTATCGAAATAAAAAATCATTATACACCATGAATGATATGCGTTGGTTTTAAATACAATTTTTTTTTTCACGTTACAAATATTCACAATAAAATAAGGTTGGATCCTACGTATAGCGACAAGACCGCCTGAAAACAATATTTTACTTCGTTTTACTATTTTATAACACGGTTGTGTGCTAATGCCGTTGAGCGTCCGCGATGGTTAACTTTAGCACAAACGTAATGCCGGCAACCCTCCCGGAGGGTTCACTTCCAATATCATGGCGGCATGGCGGGCGTATGAGTTCTATGTAAAGTGGGTGGAGTCGAAAGTGTTAAGAATTTCTAGCTTGCATCATTCTCCACGGCAATTACGTTCAAGTTCTTGGTATAAACATATTTTGTATCTGTTAAAAGTTCCCATCAGCGTGTCCGTACTCCGCCGTAATCGTTAACGTTAGCTCACACTATCGGGGCCCGGCACGCTAAGCGGTCCACGCATTACGATTAACAGCCTTATCGCGTACTAATTACTTACTGTACCGTTCATGATTAGCTCCAGCAATGTACGGGTTATATATTTTAGAATTAGCTGTTCTCCTCAGGTTACATTCATTTGATATTTTATAAAATTTTAATGAACTCATGTTGTTTGTGGACGTATAACTGGTAACCATTGCGTGTTTTCTCGGATGAATTGATTTTATGGTCGTTCGATGATTAAAATTGAACAGCCAACCTACAGCGGCTGCAATAAAATTACCTTCATTTAAAACTTCTAAGAGCCCCAATGAAACAAGAGGATTCTTTGAAACTAAAAGAAAAATACTTTTCAAAAAAGTGTCTGAAAAGCATAACACGATTATTCATATTCTGACTATGAAAATACAGTGCAATAAAACTTTTTGGAAGTGGAGAAATGAGAGCGGATTTTGTATAATAAAGTTATTTTCATTAAAAATTTTTGCTTGCTGTTCAGTGTTGACAAATAGCCCAGTAAAAATATTTACGTTTTCACCCCATAATTTTCATGAAAAGGTCGGATTTGACGTAATAAAATTTCATCAAAGATTTTTTTATTATAGCTTCTGTTAAATACCTAACTTATAGGTTTAGTAACTTTATAATACCTATAGCTTCAATAAGTTAATTTATAACACAATAATTATGCTATAAATTTCCGCGTAATATCGTCTGAACTCTAATCATTTTTGCTTTACTTCTTCCGGAGTCACGTTTCATACAAAAATATGGATGTTTATTTTTAACTGTCTCGTTATTATTATAGTCTGGGTAAAAGAAAAGAAACTAATAAAATTAACGTGAGAACTAACTTCCTAGTTAGAGCGAATTTTTACAAAGTGCCTCTTAAAACTAATGAATGTAGGTACAGACGCCAGCACATCAAGTTACTACAATAATAATATGTCTTTCTTTAATAGATTTTCAACTTTATATCTAAAGAATAAGGTTCAATGTTGATTGGGAAAATTTGACAGATTGGTGTAGGTTGATGGGCTGTCTGTACGTAAGTTAATATTACAATAAAATTATGCTGTATAATGTACTTAATTAACACATTTAAGGACACTGAACGAGACACAATAGAAGCTTTATTTTTATAACGTTTAGTGGCCCTTAAAGTGTTAAGTTAGTAGATGGAGCGTCTTCCTCATCATCATCATCATTTCAGCCGAAAGACGTCCCCTGCTGGACATCCCTCAATCACCGCCACTTCGACCGGTTCTGTGCTTCTCGTATCCAGCGACTTCCTGGGGCCTTCACCAGGTCATTAGTCCACTTTTTAGGGGGCCTTCCAACGCTATGTCTTCCGGTAGGCGATCACCACTCCAGAACCTATCGGCCTTATCGGGCATCTGTTCTGCGAGCAATGGGCCTTGCCCACTGCCACTTAGGTTTGGCAATTCTTCGGGCTATGACGGTTCGGACCTTGGTTCTCCTACGGATCTCTTCATTTCTGATCACGTCATGAAACTCCAAGCATAGCCCTCTGCATTGCCCTTTGGGTGACTTTCAGCGTTCAAATAAGGCCCATTGTGAGCGGCTCCGTTTCAGTGCCATAGGTCATCACTGGCAACACTCCGACCGTCTTCCTATTAACAAGCAATCAAATTAGTCACAGCAAACATTTCTTCTTACTGAATATATTTATTAAGATGTTCTTTTACCAAATTAAGTAAATGTTACGCAATTTGGAACACGAATCCAGATTCTGGTTCGATTTCTAAGTTATACTTAGGTACTTAAGTATTTATAAGGCTGGCAAAATGTTACAAAAAGAGAAAATTCTCTTTGGCAACAATACAATAGGCAACGGTTTATATTACCAAGAAAGTTACGATGCTAACGATAGCGGTGGTTGAGAACTTGAGAATACTTCAGAATTACGTCGGGGGGTAATGGTTACGATATTGCTTGTAATAACAAAGACGCGTTTTCTGTAATATCGTTCATACTAATTAGTAGCACGTTGTGTTCATTTTCTATTAATGCGTGCTTAAAACGTCTTAGAATTAATTAGGAAACTGTTTTATGGTGTGAAACAGATTTCAAAGCTGTTACAATAATAATATTAATAGTTTCAGAGCCATAATTTTCTCGGAAAATAGAATAAGAACCTATTCGTATACAAACGTTTATTATGTACACAGACGACTTCTTAGTAAACAAGGGTACACAGCTAATGTCTAGTACTAACAAAGCCCTGCTTTAATCCAGCTCTTGCTATTAATATATAATGGAATCAGCTCTTAGATGCTCTTAGCATTGACGTCACGCCGAATTTACATTTAACAGGTACTTGTCGGAATGAATTATGATTCCAGTTTCCCTTTATCACTTGTTGTTTCACACAACAACCAATGCTACAATAAATCTTTGCTTGCAAAGCAGTAATTTCACATTTTCTGTTCATTTTTCTGACACTGCAAAAGTACAAGTGTCAGAAAAATGCACAGCATCAAATAAGAATTTATTTAAAAGTGCATTAAAAGTTTGTTGCCGAAGTTGAATGAAAGACCTTTCAGTCTAGAAAAAATGGACGACTTTTCACATTGCATTTCTTTTCAGTGTCTGAATAGAAAGCTACCAGACGTCATTGTTCGCGAATAATGTTTTCGTTGTTTAATTTGTCATGTAGATTCTCATGTAACATGGATATTGTTGTTTTGTATGAGGTCCTTGCGTCTCTTGTGTACGAATCACCGTCAGCCGACGTGGGTGAATCATTGTGCTCATTTAGCCTGTGGCTGTTTGTTCATGTTTATTACATTGTGTTTGCACAGTCTTATGTAGCGGTTAGACCGCCACATACAAAAACTACGAAACAAAAAGACATGACGTCACTCAATTCCTACATCTCGCAGTTAGAGTTTACTGAGCGAATAACATAGATAAGACTATCCGAAATCAACATATGGGCAGTTGCCCGCCAGACATAACAACCCGTCTGGTTGGAGGATCCTCCCTTTTCTATGGTGGATGAGTGAACTTTACACACTGTTCCTCATACCCCTAAACTTATTTCCATAAGGACGAATCATCGGGTTCGCTGTTCATGCGGAGATCCGGCCGTGGTACAGGTGCTCTTGTTTATAGTGTTGCTGTACCGACGTGTATTTACTTTGAGTTATTTTCGTATGAATTGTTTCTTTATAGCTGCGTTATCTTGGAGATTAAGTCTGACTGTAACGTTCTTCTTAATACATTGTTTTTGTTTACAACTCATATAAAATGTAGGTTACATCAAAGTGTAACAAAAATACAGAGTTTTCTCCATTACGTTTTTCACGGTAATGCTTTTTCTACAAACAATTCCTCGAGGAAGTTGAGAAACACGATCTTTATCCATCAGCATTCTTTGAGTCGCCTCTTTTATGACGGCTATTTGTTTTACGTTGTTGTTTAGAAGATCATCAAAACATTACCGACGAAATTTTTGAGGCGTGTTCAACATTTTCGTCTGGTATGTTGGGACTTGTACGTATTCTTTCTAAAGTGCTTTTAAATATTCACGGGAATACCACATATGGGGAAACTTCGCCCACTGTTTTAAGCGAATTTTAATTTTTTACTATAACATAGGTAGGTACACTAACCATCAATATCAAATGCGTAGTTTCGGGATAAATTCGATTTCCTTTCTAAGACCCACGTCACCCACGTGTCTGTCAGTCACCACATTAATTTGACGCCTCTACTCAAGAGCAACGATCTTTTGTTTACCGCCTAGCGCCTGTCTTTCCTCTCCCCATTCACCGGGAGCCACTTTAGTACCTAACACCTAAGTCTAAAAGACTACATTCCTTTGTTTCACAAGACATTTGTGACGTTCGAAGCTAAGAACGAAGCTCCTAACGCCCGAAGTCTGAACCTAAGCTGAAGTGAAAATTCATTTCAGACGGATGACATATTGCAAGATTTTCACTTTTGCGTTTTCCCTCATGAAAATGCATTCATGAAAGTTTAATAAAGATTTTTGAAGATATTTTAGAACTGACAAGTATATCATAAAAGTATGTTTTTTTATTAAGATTTATAAAGCAGGTGTACACATTAAATGTTCATACAAACAACTGTTTGTTTGAATATTTGTATAAACTTTAGTCGTTCGTGGTTTTGTAATGGAAGCAGGAGCGGTGGTTTTGTGGAAACAACTTGTATTATGAGCGTGAAACTCATCAATCATGTAAATATTGGTGTAACAGGAATTACCAACTATAACAGGAAATGTTCCATTGAAGTTTAGAATAGCGATAGCGGCGGCGCTCATACCTATTTATTGACTCTACTTGTCATTCCTTGGCGCGCCTCCAAACACTCTAGCAAAAGTATTATAAAAATATTTTAATGAACTGCTTTTTAACTATTTATGCATAGTCTGGAAAATGTTGCCACTTGAAATAAGGGCCTCTGGAGAGTGGAGATGTTCGCAGCTTCTTTATTAGTACGTGTGCCAATAAATACATGATTTATTATTTATTATCTATCAATTTGACCTTTCGTAATATGTTTGTGGTGTATTTATTTAAACGTGTATTGTATTCAGCAATGTCATCTATTTTGATCAAAGGGACAAACAGAGGTCAGATATAAAAATAAGGTTGAATTTGTTGAACCTCAAATCCAAGAACATGTTTGAGGTAAACTGAATCGTAAATGTCCATATTATAAAAAGATAAAGAAAGATATTACTGTTGCTGTTGTTGTTTTAACTCGTTTAGTTTTACTAACTAGTACAAGTCCTGATGTTATTTGTGTATTCCAGTAGCGCATTTAGTGAATCATCTGGATGAGTTAATGCAACTTCTAAAGACTATCTTAGCGGTTTACATTTGATATATTGTTGGCATGAACACAGTCGTATTTGTATTACTTATGCAGCTCATATTTATGACAGTTCCAATGTAAATCGAGCATGACCCAAATGTTAATAAGGAAAAGATATAAAATATGTTATATTAAGACAACAAGAAGTTGAAACCAATTTGCACATGAAATCAATAACGTTTCCAAATCGGTTTTAATATTATAATAATAACTTTTACCTTGTTTTGGGCTTTAGCACCATACCTTATTAGACAAATATTTGTATACAGTATACATTGTTAAGGTCAGGTCGCGACCGCACTTGGCCTGCGGCCTACTATCGCCCGTAATTCAGCAACTGAGCAGCGAGGACATAAATTATGCACCCAAACTGGGCAGCAGTGGCGAATACTACTAAGAACCCGATTCCCATCGGCTTCCCTTCGGACACAACCACTCTATCATCATTGAATAATCACACTATAAGTATTTGAATACAATTAAAACATTACAAAACGCCTACATTAAATATTTTGTTTAAAACATTTCGCTCTAAAATAACTCGTAGGCGCATTCGGCTTATCGTGAGTTCAATTTCTATAGAAAATAAAATCCGTCTGACGTTACTCGGTCACGTGACTCCGTGCGTTTTATACCAAGCTAGGAAGCCGGCTTGCAACGAGTTATAGTAGGTAAAGTAGGCGAAAACGCGAGCGTGGGAATGAGAAAGAGCTATTGCTTTTGCTCGCACTCGCATTTCATACTCGGTTGTTGTCGTAGAATTTCGTAATGCATTTGGCTTGAACTTCGCTCATTCGGTCGGACCGGAAATCAAAACATTCATCTAAAATAATTGTAGTCTGTGCATTCATCAATCATTCCAATTTCCATTGACAATGTGAGATGTGTGGTCGATTTTTGTCGTAATCGCATTAGAACCATATAATTTGTTTACAATAAGTAGCTCATTTGCATTTTGTATTCATTAGTTTATCATTACTAGTAGTAGTAATATTAGTTTTTAGTGTAAAACAGTGATTAAGACAGTGTTTGTGTTTTGAGTTTCGTGAAAGAGAAGTACGATTTAATTAGGTATTTGGGGTAAGTAGATAGTATACTGGTAAGCCGGTATGCGCCGAGTTACGCTATGGACAGATAAGTAGAAAACGCGCGGGAACGAGAAGCAGCTATTGCCACCTCGTTCACGCACACGCAGTTATTCGGTTGTTTCCGTTGAATTTCGTAATGCGTTCGGCGCGGAGTTCGGACATAATAATATTGACATTGAATTGATACATGTGGTTGTTTGTTTTTTGACGTAATCGTATTTTAAAAACAATTATTTGCATTTTGATCGCTCATTTTTCATTGAATTCAGATGTTTCTCATTACTGATATTTGTTGTAGGTATAGAACAGTGATTAAGATAGTGTTTAAGTGTTTTGAGTTTAGTGAAAATAAAGTACGTTGTAACACAGTTGTAATTTAGATACGTGGGGTAAGAATATAATTTATTATGTTGAAATTACTTGTATAAAGTAGATTTGAAAGTAGTTAAAACGATCAGTAGGATTAGGATAGATTGTTGCTTGACGGATTATTAACTTTGTGAGGAAACATGCTTTTCAAGGTTAACTTTTGAAAATAAGAACCCAGATAATTATGACTATAAATTACAAACGACGTGATGGTTTTTTCAAACATTTTAATGTTTCCCTTTACGATAAATTTCAATGATTGACTGGCAGTTATATCGGAGCTCGTGGCTAAGTAATAACAAGCCGCACGGGTCGATTCATCAGGTTAAGGTACGCTTGACGGGGTTGGTCAGTGGATGGGTGACCATTTTTACATACCGAGACTCCTCCGTGCCTCGGAAAGCACGTTAAGCCGTTGGTCCCGGCTGTCATTCGTGGATCTTTGACAGTCAGTTCAGTTTCGTCACGTGCGGGCAAAAGCTAGTAAAGCAAATAAAATGTATTGTTTCCCGTGTTTACTTTTCTCAGATTGTAGTACTTAGTATATGAATTGTTTGGGTATAAGTTCGGGCCTGGTAGTATTTTTTTTTTTTTTTTTTGGCTCCGGCTTTCGGCTTACCCCCTTCGATTCCCCACGCCGCGCCACTGCTGGGCAGGTATCAGTTTGCCTACAAAGGAGAAGCCCCTCGGTGGCAACTAGGCGTGCCTAATCGATATGTATGACGCGATGCTTTCTGCTTATCAAATTATACAGAGTGTCCTAATACTTCTAATCCATCATCTGCTCTTGTCAGCTAAACGGGACAGGCTAACATTGTAACCATAGTCGTGTCTCGTTATGTAAATTAAAAGATATTGTATTATATTCTGACAAACAAGCAGCAATTTGTGTAACGAGACAAGGCTTAGAAAGTTTTGAAGTTTCGTGAACAAAACATCTGAAAATCCACTGCTTTTGTTTGTTCATCTTAGCTACGAAACCACAAAGATACCAAATACTGGATTAATGAATTCACATAAATTATAAATGGACGTAGATAGCTACAAAACGTAAACATGGCACACTTCCACATAAAATATTCTGTTAATCGCATCTCACGTAAATGTCATCATCTACCTAGCCCTTTCCCAACTTTGTTGGGGTCGGCTTCCAGTCTAACCGGATGCAGCTGAATACCAGTATTTTCTATGGAGCGACTGCCTATCTGACCTCCACAACCCAGTAACTGGGTCCCCTTGGTAAGACTGGTGTCAGACTCTCGGGCTTTTGACAACTCGTAACTACTTTCAAAGATCCACGATTGACAGCCGGGACCAACGGCTTAACGTGTTTCCCGAGGCACGGAGGAGTCTCGGTATGTAAAGATGGTCACCCATTCATGGACCAACCCCGGCAAGCGTAGCTTAACCTGATGGATCGATCCATGCGGCTGTTATTACTTAGCCACGAGCTCCTCCGCATCCCACGTAAATGTAAACAATAAAAATAAAATTTATTTACAAAACTGAAGCGAGCTCAACATATCAATGACCCGGCGACCTCACAGTGCAGTGCTATTTACATTAAATCAAAAATATTTCAGTTATAAACATGACTGATAGATCACAGCAAATTAGATGTTGAGCTTTTTATGTGTTGAGCACTAAACGCCGAACTACTCCAATATTTACGTCCATTAAAATGCAATCAACTCACTGTTGGTATTACATTTTCATTAAACAAACGTGGGATTGGCTGGGGACAATTTTAATTGCTATTTGGTTTTAAATTTATTTGTTTTGACAATGTATTCATATTACCTTGGTTTAGGCTCGTATTGTGTACTTTCATAAAGGGTAATGATGAAAAGTGTTGAATACAACTGTTTATCAGTTGTCATGATAGCCGTCATTAATGATAGCACTTTGTTTTTTTATTGCGCAAAATGTTAATCAGGCTTAATGAGTTATTGAAGTATTGTTATTAGACATTTACCTGTTACCTATTGAAACTGTTTATTGCTACTGCTTCCAATGTCAGAACACTTCAAATATACCATTAATATTGTATACAAAATACAGCGGCTTTGTTGTTACGTCACAATTTGTAGGACCAATAAATTCGCGAACGTAGTACATGAACATCATTTTCCGATTCCTCTTCAAAGGTTCTATTGAACTTGGCGCGTAAGGGCGTTCCTTTGTCGGAATTCACAGAATGTAAGACATTGATTGCGGCACAACTTAGCATCTTTCTCATCGTTTCTTTGATGTTCCGAGTACGCCATTAAATCAATTAACGTTCTAAAGCAAATATCAAACACATATTTATGTGTGAACAGATAATCTTATTCCTTCTGTTTTAGTTTGAAGATGTCTTTAGCTTTACTTCGATAGCTGTTTCTTCATACCTTAATCAACGCCATATTGGATTAACTAAATCTCATTAACAAGTTTTGGGCTGAATTTAAATGAAATCATACCATTGCGGAGCTCGGTGATAATTTGATTTGTAATTTAATTGTATATTAGTTATTCTCTCTTGTAGGCAGGCTGTCTAAAGACACTGGGATCTCATTACGATGCATTTACTTTCTTGTCACGTATCTTTACGATTGCGCAACGTATCCAAATGGTGTGACGTCACGTAGCCAGGAAGTCTATTACCGCGTCGCGCCGCACCGCACCGCACTTGATCCTTTTAGGCTAAACGGATATTCTGTTGATAGGATTGCCTGTCTGCCTACCTCCCTTCGCTGGTCTCAAATTATAACAGTTATTTTCATTTAGTTTTTTCGCAAAAATTCCTGTGACAGCAGTTTCGTTTGTACGCAAAACGACATTAGACTCGGCAATAATACTTTGATGTTTTGCTTTTACATCAAAAGGAATTTTCATTGCTACAGTATATTGGCTAGACAGCCGGGCTGGGTGTGCTACAATTTGATTTTTGCCTGTCTTGTCTGTTTGTCTCTCCAGGCTTTTGGCGGCTGTATTTACTCGCCCATATCTACATATCAATAGTACCTACTAGCTTCTGGCCGTTTCGCTTCGTTCGTGTGGAAGTCGTAAGATAGGTACACAATATACAAAAAAAAAACAAACACATTTTTATAAAAGTCCATCGTCCGCCGGCGCTTTTACTTCGTTTTAGCTATCGTTCTTTCTGACTGTTTTTCCATTTTGCTGTTCTCCTAAGGGTCGTAGCGTGATTTTTAAAAGCGTATAGCCTTCCTCAACAATTGGGCTATCAAAAGCAAAAATATTTTTTCAAATACGATTACGTTACGACACGATAGAGATTAGCGCGTTCATACAAACGAACTCTTCAGCTTTATCATAATACTACCTTTCGCCCGCGTGTAGGTCCGAAATTATCCCATAGGAACGTACTATCGGGATTAAAAAGTATCCTATGTGTTATAAACTAACTGTGTGCCAAATTTCATCCAAATCCGTTCAGCCGTTTGGCGTGATTGAGTCCATCAAAACATACTAACTTTCACATTTATAATATTAGTAGGGTTAGTAGGATTAGTATATAGATTCTATACTTATAAATTCTAAGTCCTATAGATACTTGTTTATCGACCTAGAGAGAAAGCTGTAAAAAAACCTATTTCATTCATTCTAAATATGGAAACTGAATAAGATATTCATCATTAACACAACAGTAGGAAAGTCCTCGGAAAATGTTTACAAATCTTAAAATCCATTTTCATTTATTTGTAGGAAAATTTGTAGGAATATAAAAAAGGTGTGTTAATGCGATACCTGTGTTCAACCCATCGGATCACATCTATGCTCTGCCGCGCTTCAATACAGATTATGGGTAAACATTTACTCAACAAAGATATTATTTACCTTTAATAATATAATGTAAGTAAAATTATGTGTACCTTTTGTAGCAAGTTTCGTTGGAATTGGAAGTATATTTAATTTATTGTTTACTGTTAGATTGTTTTGCTACTTAGGCGTTGTTTTAAAACTATGCTTACAAGTCACGATCCTACTTGAAGTATGCAGTTGCGATAATCAATATAGCCAAACATTATGTATCTATATTTCTTATTCGAAGTACTTATAGATACCTATAAGTACTTCGAACAAGAAATATAGATACATAAAATACGTCACTATTGCACTTCTGGCATAGGTATACCTATGCCAGAAGTGCAATAGTGACGTATTTTTCAAACATTTCTTGGACGTCAACTTGTTTTACACGTCAATCAATGAATATGCCTAGCCTTTTCCCAACATTGTAAGGGTCGACTTTCAGTCTAACCAGATGCAGCTGAATATCAGTATTTTACATGGAGTGATTACCTATCTGACCTCCACAATCCAGTAACTGGGTAATACCTACGATACCCCTTGGTAAGACTTGTTGTCAGACTTTCGGGCGACCGGCAGGCTGATTACCTAAAAATAGCAATCAGCAATTATTGCGCAGACATCGCGGGTTCACTGCGCGATCAATCGCTAAACGTCATAAAAGTCGGTATTACCTATTAGATCGTTTGCAAATCGCTCGCTGTTGCTAACTAGCGCCCAAAACAATTAAAGATGAGCTTCTGCAAGATAGGTAATAGCCCTGCGGGGCCGTAACGACTGTCAAAGATCCACGAATGACAGCCGGGACCAACGGCTTAACGTTCTCACACGTGTCCTAAATATATTGAAGGCTGCTTTAAAATCATTTGTCTTTTCGTTGAGCAAAAACATGTTCGATTCACGTCACCGAGTCGACTTGGCTAGTGCCCATTGAAAAACACTCTCGGTTGCATAATGTATCGAGCGTGTGCCGCAATCGGAAATCCATTGTGATCAGAATGAGCTCAGCTCTATTTTGTCAACTGTCATGTTTACCTCCGAAAATAGTGTTGTTATTTTAAGACTTGACTGATATTTGTCTTTACTCTGTTATACTAAGTTGCTTTTATGGAAAAAAACTCGTGTTTATAGACGTTTGTACATATAGCTATGTCAAGAACCCATGTCGTACCCAAAAGCATGGTCTTTTGTCATATTATGTTAGGTACAATATTTGGTCATGTCCTCCTGAGCCAGGTACGATAGTCTTGAACTTTAAATTATAGTACAGATCGCGGCACATAATTTGAACCAAAATGGCGGTCGTCTGCGCAGGTAAAACTATGTTTATATTTCGATTGAGACCCGAAAATGTTTTTCTGCGTATAAGACCATAGTTCAACTTACGTGCCGCGATCTGTAACACATTTTCGGGTCTCAATCGAAGTATAATCATAGTTTTATCTGTAAGAGCACTGGATGTAAGCAGAAAACTCGTCGCCATGTATAAAATGTCCGATATCCGATATCCGATATCTTTGTCTGTGCTTAACGAGCTGTTTCAATCAGGGAAGGATTGAAGAGGTTAGTTTATTTTATGCTGTGTCTGAAGGAAGCTTCTGAATATTGCTGGTAGCCTGGAGAAGTGGAGACCAAGCTTTTATTTTTATTAAAGCTTAACCATTTTAGTTCTGGTTACGCTAGCACCGTAAATAAAACGACAGCAAAACATGAATAGAGTAAAAAATATCTACATACAAAACGTTCGTAAAAGTTTATCATGTGTACAATGCTCATACTCACAGGGTACACACATAAAAGCTGTTATAGTGGCAATTTACACGCGACGATTTCCGATAATAGGAACTTATTCATGTTTACAAACGCGGCACCTATGTAATGGACTTAGTATATTCAAAACGGTTCTCTTTAGAATCGTATTTAACCGTGTATGATAAGCTTATGTAAACATACACTAAAGAATTCACATAGTACAACATACACACCTTAATACTTTGTATGTTAGCACAAATAAAGCCGCTCCTACTTACACATACTCTTCAAACATAAAGAAAAACCGAGACTAAAACTAAATAAAATAAATACGTGGGAACAGAAATGTTACTAACTTGTTAATTATAAAACGAACTGGAAATTAAATCTATCTGCGCTGGAACTGCATCAACCTCGAATGGAAAACTTGAAACAAGTTAATTAGATTAAAACTGCAATATGTTGCCGCGTTCCTGAAGAGAGTTTCCATTAAAACTAATACTAGAAAGTTGTCGTTCCTCGTATCTTCCTAAGTTCGGTGGAGAAGAGCAAAAAATGTAACGTGTCATCTAGTTTCACAGACGACAAGCATACTGGAAATTGGAAAATAAATTGAAACGTGACGTAGTGGAAACTAAATATTTGCAGTATACAGGGTCAAATAAAATTGGCTAGCAAAACTCCGCAGACATAATGGGTGATAAAACAAATTTCTATAAATGTTTATCTTTTAGGCTATATTTTAACCGACTTCCAAAAAGGAGGAGGATCTATTTTCGACTTTATGTGTGTTTTTTTTATGTATGTTCATCGATTTGTCCGTCAATTGTGGACCGATTTTGAAAATTGTTTTTGTGTTTGAAAGGGTAGGTATGCTCCCGAGGTGGTGTTACGGGAAATCCTAAGGGGAAACCGTGGCCCCTGGCACAGGCAAGGGAAGGAACACGGGTGGGTTTTAGTCAGTAAGAGTCTGACACGCCCTTCCGCTCCACCCAGAGCGGGCGAAGTCATTTGGTGATTTACCAGCCAAAAAAAAGGTGGTCTCATACATATAAATTTTATTAACTTTGCTTGGATGGTTTTTGAGTCAGCTTCAATAATACGTATTTTTCCCACTTGGTTTATATGGATGATATAATGTTAACTTCTTGTCACTGTTGTTTGTTACAAATTAATTAGACATCGGTAGCCGAACTAGGCGAAAGCCTGTATTTCGGCTATTAGCGCCAAAATTAATTTGATGATGTGTTTTTGAGGGGTCTTCAATCGCGGGTAGTCTAGTCAGTTAAAAGTCAGTTTACGGCGAAAGCGTCAGGGTAGCCCGCGAAATTCAAATTTTCTTAGGTTTTTTGCAATTTGCAGGAAAAATCATTATTAAAAAAAGATGGAATCTTTTTTGAAGTGAACACTTCTTTAGGCACGTTGAGCACTTTTTGGGTGAACAAAAATCATGGAACTCGCGTCATCGTCTCCTAACGCTTTCCATGAGCTATTTGTATCGAACGAAAGACATCAACGCGAGAATCTAAAAGTTACTTAGTTTTCACTTCTATCGGCAGTCCCCAAAGACTGCCCGTTTTTTTTCTTGTCGTGTTTAGATATCGATACCCAACACGTCTGCGGAGTTTTTCTAGCTTATTTAATTTGACCCTGTAAAATCGTTGAGTACATAATATGTGAAATGTTATATTATAACAGGCCACTACAAGAACTTCTGCCAAAGACCACTTCAAACGTGGTGCTTTAAATCATTTTAAATGGTCCATTAAAGTCTCGTTTTAGTGAAAATAGGCATAACAGGCACAAATTAGAATTCTACTGTTAAAAAGGCAGTCATTTTCAGTTTTTCAGTCCACTGCTGTATTACGATTTCTCCTTTATCGTGTCTTCGATTTGTACCCAATTTTTAACAGCTTCTAATAATCTTTTCTTTTGTCGTAGTATCCTCTTCGCCGACATAGTGGGCTTCACGGTGCTCGCATCGCAGTGCAGTGCCCAGGAGCTGGTGCGACTACTCAACGAACTCTTCGGACGATTCGATCAGCTGGCCAATGTGAGTATTATTAATATCTATGAAATTATTACATATTACTTACTCGAAATATTATGTTTGTTTGTAGGTATTTGTATCATACACGTCACAGCTTATACGCGACGGGGAAACCTCTGAATCGTCATCGGCATAAACATGTTTAAATTATAGCCATAAAGTCTTCATTAAATCGTAAATTGCGGTAAACGAATCTTTGTTTGTTTACGTTGTAGGTATTGGGAAACCTTCTTAAAAGAGCGTTTATTCAGAACTAGCTTCCACCAGCGGCTTCGTCCGCGTGATTAATTTATAAATTATAGCTTACTATATTAAACATGTATTATACATATAAACCTTCCTCTTGAATCACTCTATCTATTAAAAAAACTTTATCAAAATCCATTGCGTAGTTTTAAAGATCTAAGCATACTTAGGGACAGACAGCGGAAAGCGACTTTGTTTTATATATTTAAAAAAATGTAGTGATTGTGAAGTGATGAGTTGCAAATTATAACACTGAATTTGATGTTGGAACATTTTTAGGTGTAATAAAGGCATTTGGAAAGTTCCCAAATACTTTTTTTTACATCTTAAACGAAATATTGGGTGTTACGATATTAATTATTGCATTTCATTATCAATATCTTAGTTCACTAGTTAGCCAGATTTCATATTTCCATTCATCTATTTGCGACGTTGTCAGCTTTTAGGATAAGCCCTCGCGAAACCGTTTATTTTAGGCTAATATTGAGCAAAAAATGGGTAACTACGAACATGATTGCGGGATAATGATGCGATGGGTATGGGCAAAATTATGGTCAATTATATCAATATATTTTTAATACCTAACTGCACTACGAGAAGAGTTATCTTCGTCTTAATAAAAATCTTAAATTCATTCACTCAGACAGACTTACGCGAGGCTTAAATAGCTGAATCTAAAAAGGATTTCCTATTACCAAGCCTCCGCTGTCCGTCCGTCTGTATGTCAGCGGGATGTATCTCATGAACCGTAATAGGTACTCAGTTGAAATTTTCTCAGATTGTATAATTTCTATTGCCGCTATACCTAACACCAAATAATAAAACCATAAAAACTGAAAAAAAAAAAAAACTTTTTTGAAAGAAAAAAAAGAAAGAAAGAAAGAAAATACATTTATTTAGCACAGACTTAAAGACACACAGCACAACATAATTATAATACATAAAAAAAATAAAAGATAAACAGGAATGTGTGCCTCACGGCTGCGCCAAATAGGCCCAGTTCAGCAAAAATGCCAGACAACTAGTGCCTGACGCTGGTTTTCAACTGGACCTGGCGTGTGAGGTGACGGATGCAAATCAGTTTTATACTCAGTGTGTGTGTATGTATACTTAGATAAAATAAATTGTGTAAGATAGTAATAATAATTACAAATACCTAATTCGATTAATACAGCAAATATGTGTATGTATCTATACTTAAATACTTAAGAAAGACCAGTGTAACAATAATTAATAATATTTTAATATTGCTAAATATTATTTTGCTAAATATTGTACAGTGGTACGGCCCCCGGGGTGCGAGTCCAACTCGCACTTGGCCGATTTTTAAGTTAGAAACGTGGAAGTTGGTAGTGTGTAGTGTACTTGCTTCTGTTTCAAAGTAATTTTGGAAATTTATCCCCTAAGATTCCTGAAAAGTGCCCGATAGGACTTCTTCTTCTTCTGGACATGGTTGGCTTGTGTTTTATTAAACGTGGTCTTTGAATACAGGACAATCACTGTCTTCGCATCAAGATCCTGGGCGACTGCTACTACTGCGTGTCCGGGCTGCCCGAGCCGCGGTCGGACCATGGCCGCTGCACCGTCGAGATGGGGCTCGACATGATCGATGCTATAGCGTGAGTCACTTTTATTATCATTTTAGTCTTTGATAAGGTGTATAGGCTGCTGAAAAAACAGTTTTTAGTAAAACCAGGCATACAAAGACATTGCTCGCTATATAAATTACGGTACAGGTATCGAAGTATTTTGGTTACTTTTACGACTCAGGTTACCGCTATCAGGGTAACCAAGAAGAAGAAACATATTACCTCTATTTAGGTTACCGTTTTAATACCGGTTACTCACAAACACTGGCGATGCGCGCCCTTTGATTAATGCCGACAGCACGTGTAAGATAGACGTAAATATTTCGGTAACCGATATTAATAAGGGTTAAAACATTCAATTTAAGGTAACCTTTAAAATTACCTGTCAATCAATCTGCCAGTCTAACCGGATGCAGCTGAATACCAGTATTGTACCGAATCGTTAGTAAAAATCAGGAATCAATCGAACAGCTAGTTATTTGGCCGTCATTATGCAAATATAGTATACTAGCTGCTGCCCGCGACTTCGTCCGCGTGAAAATTCTTGTTTGCGCATCGCCCGCCTGCGCTCGCCGTCAGTATGTAGGAATGGTCAATTTACATAATTTTTCTTAAATGTCTTTAAAAGTATTCATTTTTAAATATTTTTAAAACGTACTTGAGATCCTCGCAACAAGCACTTTCATTTGATGTGTCGCACGGGAATGCAATTATCCGCCCATTTTACTATTCGAATATTTCGGATACTGCCAGACAACTATTCGAATATATTCGGATAATATGGATATTTTGGATACCATTGTAAAAGAAGTAAATCAAACTTATATTAGTTTACAATCGACATTTTTATTACAAAAACTCCAACAATCGTATACTAAAGTATATCAGTTCGCACTAAAAGCAAAATCTGTCCGATCTGTCATTGACAGATACGAGAAAAGAAATCCACGGGTTATCTACCAATGGTATAATAGATCGTGAGCTGGTCAAATGCTATCTTTGTTAAGATGGCTAGAACAATTGAAAGCACATTAGATGAAGACTGGAAGTCTTACAAAGTAATGCTTGGTAATATGAGACAAAATCACATCACTGACATTGCTAGATGTCAAAGTATCTGATGTTTATGTTGGATCAGCACAAACTAATAGCCACGAATGACATGTACTTTCATCGATTCCCTGAATATGAACTATTTTCTGTGCGTTTCGGGTCATTCAGTTCTCGTTATCGCGATCGTGCAGTCCTATCTTCCGTTAGACATATACGTGAAACTTTGAAAAACCCAATCCGGAAAGTCCTCTTTAGGAATACTTCCTAAAGAGTCCAGGTACGGTCCAGGCAGGAAACGAATGAATGCAAATCATGAATGCCGAGAATCATGATGAGGCTTCTGCTCCACATTCCTACTTCCCATATCAATCTGATTTTGGGTTGGTTACCAAAACAGCTTATTCAAGTTTAGCAAATCCTAACCTTTTCTTTATGTTTCATTTAGCAGGCACTCTATTTTGGTTCTGTGAGATCTCGTCAAGCAAGACACAATACCGAGATGAATGTAGAGAACAACACTACTAATCAAAGCCATAATTCTTGCCAATGCCTTTAAAGTAAATGCCATGCTTGTCAAAGCATTCACTGTTGATGGTCAACCTGCAGAGTCCTTTCGATCTCTTTGCTTATTTTCTCTGTTAAAGTAAATGATATTTCAGTTTCTGCTGCTTGTAATCACTGAGTGCTACGTCATCACTATCGCTGTCGTCAACTGAAGTCGAGCTCTGTGCAAAAGCACTTTAAAATTTTCTCTATGATGAATCTATATAATAATTGTGTCATTAGATGGATTTTTGAAGATATAGCATGAATTGTCACGATTGCGAATACCTATTTTATTAAAACACAACGTTAAGGGGGATGCGCTAAGGTAGCCCGCGAAATTCAAATTTTCTTTCGTCTTCTGCAATTTGCAGCTCAGTGTCAGGTTGTATGTTGATTAAAATATGATTCGCGACCGTAACAAATATATTTTTTACAGAATTATAATCATTAGAATTAGCAATACAACTCCTTAAGTTAGCAAAAGTGTCAAATGTCATGATTTCATGAATTAGTCATTCAATACAGTTACATGAACTTAGAGAGTTGTATTGATGACTTTATGATTATAAATCTATAAATAAACATTTGATACGGCCGCGAATCATATTTAGAACAACATACAACATGAACCTGCAAATTGCAAAAAAACATAAGAAAATTTGAATATCGCGGGATATTTTGGCCCATCCCCCTTAAATGTTATATTATCAAAAGGAAAATGGAACAAAACTAACTATCCGTATTATCCGTTTTATTCGGATAGTAAAACAAATATTATTCGGATAATATTTTCGACGGATATCCGGATAATTTGGATATCCGGATATCCGAATAGCATGCCCTACGCACGGTAGAGTTTGCAAACTTTTTTTAAATTTTCTTAATTGCCCCCATATTTAAAATTCATTTATTGACGTTACACGTCCGTGTTGGGGTCTCCGAATTACCTACATATTATTATGTGCACAAAATTTCAACTTAATCGGTTTATTAGATTCGGAGCAAATTAGCTGTGACAGACGGACAGACAGACACACGAGCGATCCTATAAGGGTTCTGTTTTTCATTTTGTGGTACGGAACCCTAAAAAACGGCTAAACTGTTCAAACTATCTTAAGTAGTTTAGCTGGCGGTAGAACTATCATGATATCTTTCGATTCTACCCGTGTTTTGATTGACTAATTTGAACAAAAAGCGGTTATTGTGACAACTATAATTGTTAGACATATAGCCTTGCGGACTTTTTTGTTGGTGAGTATGGGTTAGCTGGCGGTAGAACTATCATGATATCTTTCGATTCTACCCGTGTTTTGATTGACTAATTTGAACAAAAAGCGGTTATTGTGACAACTATAATTGTTAGACATATAGCCTTGCGGACTTTTTTGTTGGTGAGTATGGGTATGAGTACTTAGTTTATAATTTTATGTAAGTATCATCATTGGTTTTCGCAGCGCATGCCAAATAATGACTTATAGGCAAATATTTGATACCTTTATACCGTGCCTTAAGTTACATTATGGCTATTTTCTCAGGGATCTCTATAAAAAAAAAAGAGTACTCCATGCTACTCGCTGATAATGTAGCTTTCTACAGGTGAAATATTTTTTTAATCGGTTTTGTTCTTTTTGAGTTTATCCATTACAAACATACAACAAATCCAATCTTTTCTTTTTGACTTGACCGCGGTTATGTTGCTCTAACGTTGCGTAAATAACGATAGCAATAAGTCCAAAAAATACCGAGTGACATCTATAAAACTATACCAAAAATTATCGCAAGTAGCCACAAACGACCCACGCCTACGACAAACAAACAGCGCCACCTTGACTTGCCAATTTATGGCGGCCGTACAACAATAACATTTAATTGGCCATTTCAGCTGACGTGGCTAGCTTACTGTCCGTGAAAAATACACTACAGTAGATAAACTTTATACGAAGTTAAGTGATCGATTGCTGGAAGATCAAAAATTAGGTCAATTTATCTTAAAAGATACGTTCCATATTTTTATGACGCAGGGTGACAGGGTCAAATATACAGTATGTTAACTAACAGAGGGCGTTCCCGTTAACCCGCAATAGTATAGCGTCCATACATGCTAGAAATAATATTAAAATCGAAAAAAAAAACTTTTTTTATTTCTATATCATCAATATTCACGAAAAATATTAATATCATACGTAAAACAAACACTCTGTACACGCGTACTTGTCGCACTTGTCTTTCCAAGTTAAAAAACAAGTGAGCGTGTACAGAGTGTTACATTTAAGTATCAACAAAAAAAAAAAAAAAAAAATTGTTTAAAAAAAATTAAAATTTTTTTTTTTTTTTCACTTTGAATATTTTTTCTAGCATGTATGGACGCTATACTATTGCGGGTTTACGGGAACGCCCTCTGTTAGTTAACACACTGTATTTATTTAAAACGAGATAGAAGGGAGAGAATTATGCTGTGCATTCATTTATTGAATACACATTATTCATTTTCAATTAATAAGCTAGGTCTGTGCGGCTCGTGTCAGCCGTAGTACGAGGGCACACGCAGCGGAGCATGTCGCGATACGCGCTTATCTGCGCATTGGCTCATCAAAGGAGACAGCTAAATATACTCTTTGTGATCATGGCCCTCTGACCGCCTGGCCCCCGGTGACATCCTGGGTGGCCCCGGGGGGCCGCGGCCCTCCCTCGTTGCGTGAAGGTCACTAGGCCGGCCTGGAATGTTGCACTTTATCGCATTCTGTAGCTAATTTTGCGAGATGATCGTCTCAAGGCAATTTTTGTAGACGTTATTACAATTTCAAACGTTTCCAGAAATAATTTGGCGGTCCAGTGATCTACATTTAGAGACCATTATTATTAAAATGCTCTTATTTTTTAAACCTGCCTAGAAAAGTACCCGAGATGACGTTCACGTTCATAATTATAATGTTCATTTTATATTCTACTCGGGTGGAAAATAGATGATACCGATGCATTTTGAAAGCAATTCCGCTGAAGAAGATTGAGTGCACCATCTGTGTTGACAGGAATTACATGGTCCATTATAACTGTGTGCATAAGTAGACCGCAGACTTATAATAAGAGGGAAGCAATCAACACCCGTGGTCCGACCATAGCCGCAAACCTCAAGCAGAACACAGCTATCTGTATTCAGCGTGGGTAGTGTTTCAGACACGCGTCACGTTCGCCGCTGTCATCTGAACATTATCGAAAGGACATATCCGCCATGTCAGGCACACGAATAACCAAATCACTGTGACGCGAATGGGAATGATAAATAAACTATTGCTATTATGCCAATTTTCCTAGAAATAGTTCAGGATCCTACGTGCAGCGTGTTTATTCATTTGGAAACGTTTGGAAAGTTCTATTCCTATTTCCTTTGGTACCTACGTGAAAATCAAACACATGTCGAGATATCATAACTTTTGTTCGCACGACTACTTCGACGGCTGGAAGTCTGTAACAGCTTAGACAGTGCCCCGAGTCACGTAGAAAACTTGCCAAGCGTAACGTGAATATCTTTTATGATCAGGATTCCGAATCGAAGGACATGCTCCTTCAAGTGGAAATGTGTATAATTTCGTATTGCTTGCTTTTTCATCCAAATTACATTGAATTGCTTATTACCATTCATACTCCACAAATGTAATATTGAAATTAATATTAGAATCACTAAAATTATATTTATAACCATCAATGTAAACATCATATCAGTCTGATAGACAGTGTTTGTAATGAAAATATAGAACAGAAATAGTTGTCAACACTATTTCTACAGTGATATTCGGCCGACGCGTCACGTCATTGGAACTGTATGTCTTGCTCTTGACCTAAATGTTATTCCTCATTTGTGGATAAACGTAAATAGTCGCAATGGTGTGCTGTCCATCAACACGTTACAGCTTACAGCCGTTACAGGCATGTTGTTCTGTCAATGACTCGTATGCGACGAGCATCAATTAGCACACTAGCTATTATAGTCTCATTCGCAAAATGTGATCTATTAATAGTGTTCCGCTTACGTTGCTTCTCACATGCATGCTTGATGCACGCTCGGTGTCGTATTTGGGAGTCCAATATGAGAGGGAAAACAAACAAATGGCGGTATTTTATCGCAATCTCTGCAGCTGTGTCGACCAGTCGCGGCCGGCAGATCAAACACACGATTTGTTGACAATGTCCGCTTTGCACCACCGCAAGGCCAAGGGGCAAGCGTGTTTACTGCACATTTACATAGTTTCTATATTGAAACATGGCGTTTGAATATGAAGGAAGCTGAAATAATGTTGTAATGGAATATCTAATCGTATAAATTGCGCTAGTATGTTTGTGTCGACAGCGTCATTACATTTAATATCCGATCAATTGAACTACGTTGGACTGACCTTTTAAGACGTGGGCGTATTTGACCCATATTATGGAAATATCATCTGCACATTTTAATTTTAATTATGAGTGCACGGTGAAGCGTGCAAAAACAACGTAAATAATATTCTCGTATGATTTAGTGGGTAATGTATTTTTGTATGAACTCGTGTGAATGTCGGAACGAAATTGGTCCAATAAAGTTATTTTCATGTTGGTGTTATTTCTGCGATGCTAGATATTATTAAAGTGGTATATATAGAACGGGGAGAAGCGCGGGACGTACTCGACGTTGAGTACAATTAATTTTGCCAAGTTTGTAGTCCATTTACTGTACGAACGTTGAGGTATTTGTTAATGTCAGGGAACTGAAGGCTACCCGATACAACTTTAGTATCGTTTGTGTTTTCAGACTAATTTACGATGCTTGCTAGATTTTGTGTTTACATTGAAGCACTTAATATCTCAGCATTTTTATGGTAATTGGCAGACGTAACTTCTTTAAGATAATTGAATTTTTAATTAAGAGCTAGTCTAATGTTTTTGATTTCAAATAAATATGCACATTTTTAGAACCCTGAACATTTCTTGTATTTCAACTAAGTTCAACGATATTTGCATAAGATTAAAATCAAATAAAGAAACATGCAAATAAAACTATAGGAAAACAGCGTAAACTCGTTTTTGTTTTATGATAAGCCATAAATGGTCGTCCCGTCGGTCGTTGCTCCAAACTACGAGTGGACTCTAGGGGCTTCGCGTAAACAAGCACTGTTCCCGAACTGCTACCACTGACCCGGGTAATTTCGTATTCAGGGGATGTACGCCCGCGTCGATAGTGACATGTGTCCCCTTTCAACCCACTGCCATTCAGGGAGTGGCGGGCGAAAAGGGGAAAACTGGAACAAGCTATAACTTCCGAGGCGCAAAACAAAGAAATGTTACAATAGCTGCTTTATCGCTGTATTGGGCAAACATTTCGTAACGCCATTAGCGATGGGGCGAAGCAATAACAAAGGGAAATTAACATATCATAATTGCGTTAGGCGTCCTCGGATTAACTTCTCATCTGCCTACACTGCGCTCAGATTACAATTCAATTTACTTCGTAACATCAGCGAGCTTCTGGGAGTTCTTGTATATATCGAATAAACTGCTGCGAACTATAGGTAAATAATAATAATAAATTCTTTGTTGCTATTAACATGTTACAGAATGAGACCCTGACTCCAGAGCTAGGTTAGAGCACTTGTATTTGAGGAGCCAGTGACTTCTTCCATTTAGTTTACAAATAAGCCAGTATAATTTATTAATAATTATGCAGCAAGGTGATAAAATTATTTTACTTAAAATTAAGTTTAAAAATAGAATAAGTAAAATTTAATTAAAATTAAAGGAAATAAAATAAAATAAACTATGCTATTGTGTTCTATTAAACGTTGTTAAGCTACTGAAAAGGAAATAACATCTTTTTGAACAGTTTAGAGAAGCTTTAAAGCTGCTAAAATATTATGTCTTTGTCGGCTATTGAAGTGACAGCTATTAGAGAGCTTTATTGCAGCACTCCCGCAGTTTTTCTTTCAGTGAAGGACTTTATTACACCTTGAAACACTTTGGATTTATCTTTATTTATTCACTAAATCGGTCTTATCTTTTTTTATAATCCTGAAAAAACTACCGGTCTACGAGAAGTAGGTAGTTTTTTGAATTTTAAATTAATTGTAAAATTTTGCAAAAAAGATTATTAAAAAACATATAATTAATATTTGACTGCCTCATCCGTCTCATCGGTCAAGTGGTTGCAAGTGCTACTGCTGAGCACGAAGACCCAGGTTCCATTCCCGGGTCGGGCAATGTGTTCTTGAGTTTTCCATTTGGAATTTCTCAGTAGCAGTCCGGAGTCTGGATTTGTGCCCCATTGATGGCAATAGGCTCGCTCTCTATTAGATGGGACTTAAACATAACTGGCGAAATGTGGGTGTACTATAGGGAGGGACACCTCTGTCTAACCCTTCGGGGCACTACAGGCGTGATATTATGTTATGCAATATTTTAATTTAGACCAGGATATAAGCTAACTAGTTAAGTAAATCGTCTTCTTAGTGTATCGATGGCAAAATAAGATATTGTTTTGTGAAAATTCCAATATTTTGTTTAGCCCAAAATTTCAGCCACACAAATTCGTATCGCTAACGCAGTAATAAGATCCTCAAGTGCACAGGCGACAGGGCATGCGGCGCAAGTTGTAAGGAGGGCCATTGTCTGCGGAGAGAACCCGCATAAGTATACACTTCAGGTCCGAGTCCTCTCTATAAGCCCCATCTGTAAAGATTCTCTTTGCTACTTGGGTTCGGAGTCTATTTAGGGATTTCCAAGCAGCCACGGTAACGTGTGCCCAGGTGGAAGGCTCTCAGATGGCTCGATAAAGTTGTCAGGGGGTTTAAGCAGCTTTGCTTAGAGATCACGTCTTCCTGAGGAGGCGTTGTCATTACCTGGGCCCACGCACCTGAGTAAACTACGTCTCTGACACTGAGACGTAGTTGTGCATAGGGTGGCGTAAGCGTAAGTCAGCTTGTAGCTCTGCCTTCTCAATGCGGCTGGCTATGGTGCTACGAATTTCTGGATGCACAATGCCAGTCAGTCGATACAACATTCGTACTGGGGTCGGTTTAAGGCAACTAATGATCCGGTACGTCTCATTTAGAGCTCTACTAAGTTGGCGTGGGCGGAACGGTCCCATACTGGACAGGCATACTCACCAGCGGAAAAGCAAAACGCCATTCCAGTTGTTCGCAGGACTTATGGAGACGCCCCCCATCTGGTGGATGTAGCAACTTATTTCTGGCGTGTACTTAATGTGGCAATTGTTTTTGTAAATAAGCGACTGGTCTAAAGCTTGGAAGTATCTATAAAATTTATATTTCCAAGCCTGTTACGTGTTGCGTTTCTTTCTATGACGAACAATTTAATCTATTTTATGTATAAATTTTAATTTAATAAGAGTTTTAATTTTGATTGTAATTCAAATTTTAATTTAATAAGAGTTTTAATTTTGATTGTAATTCAAATTTTAATTTAATTTGAGTTAAGTATAGTAATTTTGATTTGAATTTTGATTGTACTTAATTTTATTTATTTTGTTTGTAAATGTTATCTCTACGTTATGAGTCTATGTTGCTTGAATTAAATTATTTAAATTTGGTATTTCGGGTGAGCACTGTGGGTGATTGGAACCCCCTGCCATGAGATGTTCATTATACGACTCGCTTGTCTGTTGCGAAGGTGGAAGCGTTTTTGAGGGATTCGGTTTCAAAGCCTTATTGATATAATAGTGGCTGAGATCAGATAGAGCTATGAAAACTTTGGCCTCAATCTCCTCAGTCAGTGGTTTGACAAGTTAATGCCAGGGTGAACCAATAGTTATGAGATGAGATATCTATTCAAAACATCAATTCCTATAACATTTTAGTGCGGGTGGGAAATCTCTGATACGGAATAAAATGTTTTGTATCAACGTATTTCCCTTCCACGCGTAACTCATTACTGCTATTGACAGCCAACGGCGGAATGAATCCAGACTATCTTGTCGGATAATACACTGGTTGACCCACTTCGCAACTAATCCGACTAATAGCTAATTAATTCGTCGTTTCTCTTCGCTGGAGTATACTTCATACAACTGATTGACGAATGAAGATGTGATCACTATTCAGTCTTGGCTCTCGCTGAATTACTTTACGGGTACCTACGTGCTTTCAGCGTGATTGATGACCGTGTGTACAAGATCTGTGAAGGGGACAAATGGAGCTTCCAACTCCTACGTAGCACGTTTTCGAATACATTATATTCGGTGATTTGGAAAAGCTGTTAGTTTCTTTAAGACTTAATCTGGTGCGCCGTCTGTCGCGAACTAATGAAAAGATATGAGTTTACTGTCGTTGTCTGCCTGACGGTCGCTTTATTAACTCACGTAAATTGCCCAATAATTCGTTTAAAATGATACAGCATTTTTTATTTTTATTATTTGTTGACGAATTCTGTCAACAAGGCAGAGAAATTAACTTGGCCTTCATGGATTCATAAATGCAAGTTACTTCCAACAAAATGGACCGTAAAAATGCGGTAAACTAAGGCCGATTTGTCACCGATAAAGCCCATTGCTATAAAATCAACTGGCGTTAATAAACAACAAAGGAAATCGTAAAGCTGGCCATAATTAGTTACGGTTCATTAACTTAAAGAAATTCCTCAGTGGTTCTTGCGTGATTGGTAAGTATGTACTTAAATATTTTTCTGCTTGCATAATACGAGTGAGCAATGGACATAAATAATACATTTCTATTATAAGTTCAGGGTTACATTAAATTCCTCACCTTCCGCCTGACGAGGGTCCTCACCGGACACGGCTGTTTCGGGAGGTTCCAGTTTCGCATAAGGGGGGAGGAAACGCCCGGGCGGGTGTCACCACTGTGTGGATCGCCCGGAGGACACGTTGGAGCATGCGGTGGAGGTCTGCCTGGCTTGGGCGGAGCACCGCCGTGACCTCGTGGAGGCGATCGGCGGCGGTGACCTCTCGCGTCCAGCCCTGGTCCAGGCCATAGTACGGAGCGAGAGGGCATAAACCGTCACCTGCTTCTGCGAAGCAGTAATGCTCGCGAAGGAGGAGGCGGAGCGAGTGAGGGAGAGGCAAATTCCGCGCCCTCACGCTCCTAGCCGCCGCAGGAGACGCCCTGTGCGTCGGGAAACGGTAGCCGATTTCCGGCCACCGTTGGAGCGGGCTTGCGGACGGAGAGCAATGGGTAGCTCGCCGTCCGTTAAGGACCAGGCCTAGGTCGACGGCGCGTTGTGTTCCACGCGTGCCTCAAAGAGATGTCAGCATAACTGACGGGGTCCGCTAGGACCAATGCCAGTCAGGGTTGCGGGAAAGTCCTAAAGGGTTACCGTGGCCCCTGACAACGTACAGGCAACTGAAGGACACGGACACGGGTGGGTTTTGGTCAGTAAGAGTCTGACATGCCCTCCCGCATCCGCCCAGAGCGGGAGAAGTTATTTGATGACTTATTTATTTATATACAGGGTGGCAGGGACATCGACGCGAAGCCGGTTATCATGGATTCAGTACATGGTTCTAAACCCCCCTGCGTTGAAATTTTTCGTTGGTTTAAAAAAAAAAAATCTGCTGTTTCATAGAAAAGTGCAATACCTACGCGGTCAAAATGTATGGAACAGCTGTTTTTTTTTTAAATAACCGACGAAAAATTTCAACGCAGGGGGGTTCAGAACCATGTACTGAATCCATGGTAACCGGCTTCGCGTCGATGTCCCGGACACCCCGTATACTTTATTGTACACCAGAAAATACACAGCAAAAAATATATTTAACACTGCAAAACATACAATGGGCGGCCTTATCGCTTTCTGCGATCTCTTCCAGGCAACCTTAGAATGGATAGTGATTGCGTGGATATAAAAATGGGGTGACTTCCTACCCATGAAAAAAAAAGTACCACATTAAATCACGGTGACGAAAGTACGCCATCCGCCAGTCCGCCTTTTCATTAGCCTCGTTGAAAAGAACAGTACGACAGACTACTGCCATTACAGTAACTTAATAACCTCGTTTAATTTAATTCGTAGCTTTGTGAAACATTAAGAATTAATTTGGGAAAATTACCAGGATTTTGTGCGCTGTGAACGAGAAATGGTCTCATTACAGGAATACCGCACAGAGCGCTCGACTCAAGTTTCACAAAGTCGCTTAATAACGTGACTATTAAGTCAAATAACTAAAGAAAAGTTTATATTTTTAAATGTAAATGTTAACACCCATAAATTGGTTAGTTTTACAGACTACTTCGTTTAAAATTAGGGAACATATTCTGTAATCTACATTAACTCGCCCGTAAAAATTTCCGCCCACGTTGTTAATCTTAGAAAATAATCTTAATCTTTGTCATTGTACCTACATGAAGTACCTATATTGGATAAGCGCCACCTACTATAACTAAAATTCTTTAGGTATTAATAAATCAGTTGTCCACGATTTGAACTAATGTCTACATCAAACCACAACGTTCCAAGCAAAATTAATTTCACTTGTTGAACGTCTGTTTTGTAATCTTGTCAATATATTACAGAATGTCGCTTAAGGGGGATGCGCCAAGGTAGCCCGCGAAATTCAAATTTTCTTACGTTTTTTGCAATTTGCAGGTCAGTATCAGGTTGTATGTTACTTAAAATATGATTCGCGACCGTAACAAATATGGATTTACAAAATTATAATCATTAGAATTAGCAATACAACTTTTTAAGTTAGCAAAGGTCAAATGTCATGATTTAATGAAATTGTCAATCAATACACTTTCATGAACTTAGAAAGTTGTATTGATGACTTTTATGATTATAATTCTAAAAATAAACATTTGATACGACCGCGAATCATATTTAGATCAACATACAACCTGATACTGACCTGCAATCCGATCTAAATATGATTCGCGGTCGTATCAAATGTTTATTTTTAGAATTATAATCATAAAAGTCATCAATACAACTTTCTAAGTTCATGAAAGTGTATTGATTGACAATTTCATTAAATCATGACATTTGACCTTTGCTAACTTAAGAAGTTGTATTGCTAATTCTAATGATTATAATTTTGTAAATCCATATTTGTTACGGTCGCGAATCATATTTTAAGTAACATACAACCTGACACTGAACTGCAAATTGCAAAAAACGTAAGAAAATTTGCATTTCGCGGGCTACCTTGGCGCATCCCCCTTAAACAACATGTCATGTAGACTGTATCTTTTGGCGATATTTTTAAACACTTCAAAAGATATTCCTAGCAAATGGTGAAGAATTTAGATACGCTCTACGTGGGAACGGGAAACGTAAATTCAATAAGAAAGCATTCGTGAATTCCAGTGTGAAGTAAAATAAACTTATTTGAGCTATTCGTATACGACTGTGATGTTTACATCTGCACATTTTTATTTGTAACAACTATATGTATAGGTAGCACTCCAGCGCGTGCGCACTGCTGCCAAGTTTATCGCCATTCGTCTTTTACTTACGTTGTCTATTCAACGTGAACGAGTTACAACTAGGGCATGCAATTATCCGCCCATTTTACTATTCGGATATTTCGGATAATGCCAGACAACTATTCGAATATATTCGGATAATATGGATATTTTGGATACCACTGTAAAAGAGGTAAATCAAACTTATATTAGTTTACAATCGACATTTTTATTACAAAAACTCTCCAACAATCGTATACTAAAGTACTTCAGTTCGCACTAAAAGCAAAATCTGTCCGATCTGTCATTGACAGATACGAGAAAAGCTATCATCCACGGGTTATCTACCAATGGTATAATAGATCGTGAGCTGGTCAAATGCTATCTTTGTTAAGATGGCTAGAACAATTGAAAGCACATTAGATGAAGACTGGAAGTCTTACAAAGTAGTGCTTGGTAATAAATGAGTCAAAATCACACCACTGACATTGCTAGATGTCAAAGTATCTGATGTATAAGTTGGATCAGCACAAGTAGCCGCGAATGACATGTACTTTCATCAATTCCCTGAATATGAACTATCTTCTGTGCGTTTCGGGTCAGTTCTCGTTATCGCGATTGCGCAGTCCTATCTTCCATTGGACATATATGTGAAACTTTGGATATTCCTAAAGAGGACTTTCCGGATTGGGTTTTTATGGTCCAGGCAGGAAAGCAAATCATGAATGCAGAGAATCATGATGAGGCCTCTGCTCCAAATTCCTACTTCCCATATCAATCTGATTTTGGCTTGGTTACCAAAACAGCTTATTCAAGTGTAGCAAAGCCTTTTCTTTATGTTGCATTTAACAGGAGCTGTATTTTGGTTCTGTAAGATCTCGTCAAGCAAGACACAATACTGAGATGAATCTAGAGAACAACACTACTAATCAAAGCCATCATTCTTGCCAATGCCTTTAAAGAAAATGCCATGCTTGTCAAAGCATTCACTGTTGATGGTCAACCTGCAGAGTCCTTTCGATCTTTTTGCTTATTTTCTCTGTTAAAGTAAATGATATTTCAGTTTCTGCTGCTTGTAACCACTGAGTGCTACGTCATTACCAGCGCTGTCGTCAACTGAAGTCGAGCTCTGTGCAAAAGCACTTTTAAATTTTCTCTATGATGATTTGATGAATCTACATACTAATTATGTCATTAGATGGATTTTTGAAGATATAGCATGAATTGTCACGATTGCGAATACCAATTTTAAAACACAACGTTAAATGTTATAATATCAAAAGGAAAATGGAACAAAAGTAACTATCCGTATTATCCGTTTTATCCGGATAGTAAAATAAATTATATTCGGATAATATTTTCGACGGATATCCGGATAATTCGGATATCCGGATATCCGAATATCATGCCCTAGTTACAACCCAAGTGTTTTGAAGAGATTTATAACCTCGAGTAAATAATTCCACTATAGCAACGATTTCCACCATTTTCTTGATTTATGTACTGTTTTAGAGTTCTGAATTTCTGAAACATACGGCAAAACGTGGAATTCTTTGAAATACGAAAAGTTATCTGCATAAAGGACATGGCTAAGCCACTGCCTTTAGCATGTATAGACATTTCTCACTACATCATAACATTCAAATATTCATTAATGAATTATTACGGTTTTATTATTTTCCTACAACTTTCGTGAACTAATCAAATAATTAAAAGTATTTTTCCTGTTTTTTGTTTGACAAGAAGCACACAAAATTATGACGGCACTTAATAAATAGTGCTGTTTACTAAAAAGTGACAATCGATTCTTTTTTAATAGACTTGATTCGATTAGAACCAAATAAAAAAATGACCAAAAGCTTCGGAAAACGTGTAAACTCTTTGGTAAACTCTTTGTTTAATCTATGCAAATGGTCCAATAACCATCACAATAATAGGAAACTATTTTATGTCGAAGAATGTTGATTGAATAATAATCGACAAGAACAGTATTTATATTTTCAATTATTTTATCGATTCTGCTACATTCCAAGATGTTCCATACCATCTCTATTAAAAAGTCAAACGTCAGTCAGGCCAGACGTGTGTCAGACGTCGTTTTTTCGTTTTGCCGTTTCTGGATATTTAGTATTTACTTTTGACCCTCGCTTATTTGTCTGCCTTATTGAGTGTGCTTATCTTCATACTGACCTTCCGCTACTCTACATGGACTTCCCTTGCATATTCATTCATTATGAGATGCATAAACTAGTCGTGTGTGGTGTAGACTGTGGAGGCATATCACCTCTTCTTTACATGGTCTTCTACTCACTATCTTAGCATGATGGTAAACAATCGATCGAGGTAAGTCATCTAGAGTTAGCTGAAATCATTCTACAACTACTCAATATGAGAAGCAACTAAGTGCAAAGCGGATTTGGAGGTTGTTTACCACAGTTCTTAAAATATAATATAAACTCAATGGCAATGGAGGAAATGAATCAGAAAGACTCAGCACCCTAATTACGAAACGCAAACTCAATTTTAAATTGAAACCAATTGAAAAAGATTGTCAGTCCATTGCTTCATAAGTTCGACAAAAAGAATCTGCTTAATTTTTTTTGTCGAACTTATGAAGCAATGGACTGGCAATCTTTTTCAATTGGTTTCAATTTAAAATTGAGTTTGCGTTTCGTAATTAGGGTGCAGGTCTTCTTATAATTGTAACAACGACAAACTAGTTGCCTTAGATGTCATAAATTATTAATATGTTTATGTATTTGTTACATACTTGACTCATGTTAATAATTTTATTCTAGGTTTCAAGGGATGCCAACTTTTGCCATCCATGTTTTGAACGTCTGAGTTCGGAAATAGCTCCTGATGCACGTTTATTTGGGCATACAATGTGCATCACTTGTGGCCGTTATGAAGTGCACAATACCATGCAGTGGAAAGGAACAATTCAATGTTTCAGAATGTACGGAGGTCACATCCAGCTTTCTATCAGGTAATTAAAATGATGTGTATTACAATGTGTTCTTTCATATTTAAATGTCCATCCAATGCATGAATGGATGGTCTTCCTTTTCGGATAATCAGTTCATCAGCCTGCAAATAGTCGGTCCTGTCCCAGACCTCAATATTATGTGTTGTATATTATGTGTATTTCCTATAATGATTCAATGCTGACTTCACTATATTAATACTTATAATAAATATTTTGGATATTTTACATAGCACCATATCTAGTCCTAAACTAAGTAGAGCTTATATTTAATACTTATACAACTTCATACTTTTTTTTGTAAACACCCAGACCAACAAAAACACGTATGTTCACAGTTCATCACATAAATATTTGTGGCTAGTGATGACTCCTTAAATATCCTATATTGACTTTTTCTTTTAGGTTATGAACTATGCGTGTCCCTGTTGGATGAGACATCAACGGCAGTCAAATCAAGATCGAAATCGAGTAAATCTTCCTGGACCTGAATCAAGACCTGAACTTGAAGCAGCATCTAGACCTTTACCTACTAGAACTTGAAATAAATTATAAGCGGGCTGCAAACACCTCAACACACTGTATGTTTAATGGTTGTGTCTTTGAATAACTGTTACATGTAATCCCAGGATTTATAAAAAAGATGTTTGTTGAAAAACATAATTTTTATATTCCCCGCAGTACTAGGGTTTGTGAGACACATATATGTGATAGATATGTGTCTCACAAACCCTAGTACTGCTTTGCTCCATATTAAATAATTAATGTACCTACATTTTGTTATTTTATTTCTGCAATAGCATTCTGTTTATGTACCGGCACAGATTAGTACAGATGATTCACTCAGCAAAATCATTTAAATAAAAAGCGACTCTTAACGTACATAACATAACATAATCAGCCTATTAATGTTCCCACTGCTGGGACACAGGCCTTCTCTCTGTGAGAGGGAGAGGGCCGTAATCCACTACGCGGGCCCGGTGCGGGTTGGTGGATGTCACATGTCTTCGAATTTTTGGTTCTAGGACATGCATAGATGCACTTAGGACATGCCAATTTCCTCACGATGTTTTCCTTCACCGTTTTGTGAGCAGTGGTGCTGAAATTATTTTACACAAAGTAAAGCGCCTGACTGGGTTCATCATGTTTCGGTTTCGAACCCATGACCTACAACTTGTAAGTCGGGGCTGTTACCACTGGGCCACCACTGCTCACCAAAAGCGCCTCTTGCTACGACACAATAAAGTGCAGTTCAGGTAGCACAGTGCTAATTACATAAAGTTATATTCACATAGAAGTTGCGGTTCTCACTATCGCGTAACTCTTTTATCTTCTGACTACGTTACGCCACCTGAATTGACCCGACGAGTCGAGCCAGCCGGGTACTTGTAGCTTCATACCTAAAATACGGAGTGCGCCTGGCCTGTCAGTGCGTATAATTATAAGCGGTGGGTGATTTTCCCAACATAATCTTTTTTTTTACCTATTTGTTGAAGGTTGTAAACAAACGCCTAGCTACAGTTCATAGCAAAATCTTTTTCTTGTGCAAGTTTGTATGCCTTTTGACGTAGGAGTTTCTACGATTTTATTTTCAGGATTGTAACGATATAAAAAGTTCCTGAAACTTTTTTCATACGCAATACTAATATTCAGCTATTCAGCATTACATATTAATAGGTACAATGTTTATACATTGCTAAGGGAGTCGCCCATACTTCCATTTAGCCATGTCATTTCTGTGACAAATAAACCTATTTTTCTTTCTTTCTAAATACATGACATGGTCATGAAAAATAACTTGTAAGCGTATCGTCATATATTTTCCCTGAATGTTGATTTTATTTTGCATATAATCGGTCTTTAATACTTAATAAAATTGCGTTGGTTAGCATCAGTCTCGAAATAAAACCAGTACCCTAATTACGTAATACACGATCAATCAGAATCTGAATCGTTTTGAAACAGGTTGCTAATCCATTGCTTCATAAGTTCGAAAAATCAGCTCAACAAGGTTAATAACGCAATGAATGTTGTTGAACTGTCAAACTGAAACAGATTCGTCGTAATCGATTACGAAAATGTGTTGCGTAATTAGATAGCTGATTAATACGAGTCTTAGGATTGTTTCATAGGGACCTTTGAAAAAGAACCTAGTATTTTCCTTACCCTTGATGGATCCGGCTTTCCATAACCAGAGGGCCAAGTCTACTAATTTACAAACGTCACAATGGTCTCTCGATTGTTAGTTTTTGACAGATTTGCCATACAAAATCTGTCAAAAACTCACCATCCGAGAGACCATTGTGACGTTTGTAAATTAGTAGACTTGGCTTGGCCCCCAATAATAGTTACACCTTCATTTGTTTTCTTTCAGTACTAGCTACTTGAAATAATGGAACGCTTATTGAACAAGCTTTTAATGTACTAGATATAAAATGAAATGTACGAAGCGTTGAGATACCACAAGTGCAAAAATCTGTAATGTTATTTATGGATACTATCTACTGAATGAGAGGATTATTGGAATCTCAATTTGAATTGTGATTACTAATCCAGTGAGGGGGTTACTAAGCCGCAGTTAGAAAAAATATCAATTTTGGCAAAACTGGTGAGGATTTATTAGAGAATATAGATAGGATGACGTATTAATTAATACTTTAGATTAGAATTCAGGAGATCATTCAGGCACAAATTAATACATACCTTATTGAAAAGTTTGACTGCCTCGTTGGCCTGTCTAGTGGTCGCAAGCGCTACTGCTGAGAATGAGGTATTGGGCTCGATTTTTGAGTCGGGCAAAGTGTTATTGGGTTTTGCTATCCGAAATTTCTCAGTAGCAGCCCGGAGTCTGGATTTGTGGCAATAGGGTCGCCTCCAATGTGGGATTGGTCTAAAAAGTTAGTTAAGAACTTTTTCGAAAAATAGTGTTACAGCCAAATTAGACCGATTTTAAATTTTCCTTAGAAACAGTGATTTCCAGATAACTGTTTAAAAAAAAGACATTTCGAAAATGTTCTTAACTAACTTTTTAGACCTTTGTATCCTGCTTATGTGTATGAAGTTTCATTAAAATCGGTTCAGTCATTTCGAGAAACAAGGGCTTGAAAGTTTGTATGAAATGCCGTACGGCGTAAACGCTCTTAACAATATATCATAATTTAAGAGTGACTTTGGATGACTCATGCTAACAAGCATGAACATATTAATTAAGCACTTAAACTAAATTACTCATTTATCATGCGATTTTATGAGTAACCTGTTTCGTAAGCTAACCAGTTTTCGCCTGCGGTGTCTTTCGTTCTTATAAAAGTTTAATTTTCTTTTTAGCGTAGCTATTATTTGCCTCCTGGAATTTTAAGGAATCTACGGAAACTTTTTAACCAATCTGTTTTACTCTGAAAACAATTTTAAACAAGAATTTCGGAGTAAATGGTACGTAAATAGCGGCCAATTTTAGGAATCTTACATTTTTCGGATGGGAAAACATTTAATGTAGCTTTACTCAAACCGTAAACTTTTAGATTAATTTGATAAAGTTCTCTGAATCAGTTCTTCGAATAGCCACCGTTTTAGTAACTTTTAATTACTGAACCATTATTATCTAATAATTACTATACAATTAATATTGGAGTGAAGCTGTTGACTTTAAGTTCACACCAGTTCACGGAATCTTGAATCAACTCTACATCCCATAAATTCCCATATTCTTGTCATTTATCAAAAACTTTTTGTTTTCTTAGATCTGTGGTGGAAGCAACAGACGTGCAACTAAACATGCGTGTAGGCATCCATACGGGGCGAGTGTTATGCGGTGTGCTGGGTCTGCGCAAGTGGCAGTACGATGTGTGGTCCAATGACGTCACGCTCGCCAACAACATGGAGGCTGGCGGGGAACCAGGGTAAGTGGAGACAATGGCAGGTGGGAAAACGGAAACACACTAAACAAGCGATTTTGTGATGAAAAAAAATAAAACTAATTTGCTATTCTGTGTAGGGATGTATGAGGCTTGATCTAGGCATATGTGGTTAAATGCACAATCATTGATGCAACATGTACGATGTCTTCCGTATGAGTCAATGCGCTTTGTCATCTTTGAGTCATTCCCATATGGAAACATATCGTCTTATCGTCGTCGACGTACGGCATTTCATACAAACTTTCAAGCCCTTGTTTTTCGAAATGTCTGAACCGATTTTAATGAAACTTCATACGCATAAACAGGATACAAAGGTCTAAAAAGTTAGTTAAGAACATTTTCGAAAAACAGTGTTATAGCCAAATTAGACCGATTTTAAATTTTCCATAGAAACAGAGCTTTCCAGTTATCTGTTTTTAAATAAGACATTTCGAAAATGTTCTTAAACTAACTTTTTAGACCTTTGTATCCTGCATATGCCTATGAAGTGTCATTTAAATCGGTTCGGTCATTTCGAAAAACAAGGGCTTGAAAGTTTGTATGAAATGCCGTACGACGTAAACGCTCTTAAACTAAAATACACCTTCCAATTTATATCCTTACAGATATTTCCACGTGTAATATATTGTACAATATGTCGATTCCCTCCCAGGCGTGTGCACATAACGCAAGCGACGCTCGAGAGCCTCGGCGGGGCGTACGAAGTGGAGCCCGGTCACGGCGGCAGTCGGAACGCGTACCTCCGGGACCATTCTGTGCAGACTTACTTCATCATTCCACCGCCAAGACGGAGAAAAGTACGTCTAAAAGTCCATATAAAAGTAATCCTCGAGTTTCTCGACAAGCCTCCCCGAAACCCATGGGATTTCTGCCATTTATTTGATTAATTTTTTATGAGATTAGTTTTAGTCAACTCGCTAAATGAGATTTGTTGAGAATTGTATAGCAGGGAAATAGGGAGTGGCTTTTAATTTTAGTGCTGTACAATACTAAGAAAACTGTGAGTTAAATACGTCCTTGTAGCACACTAAATTATGATCCTTTTAGGCGTTAATTGAATTACAGTGGCAGTGGCTGCTACATTTATTTTACGTGTTTGAAGAGCTATTCAGTGAAATGTAATATTTGCAGATGTGCCTATCAGCTGGCGTGGGCCTCGGCTCAGCATCTCGCCGGAAACTCTCCTTCAAAAACGTTTCTAACGTGGTGGTGCAGTTGCTGCACTCCATCAAGTTCAACGTGGACGTGCCATTCTCCAACATGGCCGCCTCCCCTCAGGAGCTAAAGGCCAATGCAGCTAGGAAGGTACAACACGTATGTCAAACTCGAGACTGAACAAAAAGATTCGGAACAGTTCCTCTTGAGTAACTAGCGACGGAAATCGTTTACGTCCCCTTATAGTAAACAACAGGAAGGCACTAAGGGCGCTAACGGTTTTCGTATTTATCCACATCTCGAGAGGAATTCTTCCAAAAGTTTACTCGTTTCACAAATAAAATCTTACTGTTTGCACTTTAACTATTTTGCGAAAATTTTGCACCTCAATGGACATAACTAAACAATACGAGTTCAATGTCCACGGCTTTATATCTCGCTCTTCAGAATGTTTGTCTCGAGTGATATATTTTCTCGTATCGGTGATCTACTCTCGACTTTTAAAGGTAAGTTCTCTTTTCTTTCATTTGATTTGATACTGTTTTTATATTTTTCTTAACTCTGAATGTGAGATGTTTTTTAAATATTGATGGTCGTTTTTGCCAACAATGTTATCAGTGGATATAGTTTCAATAAAAATGTAAATAATTATTGTGCCACTGAAAACTGACAGTTATTTGAGACATTTTAAAGAGAGAGGGACGACGGCGATTCGAAGTGATTTTTTTTTTGAAAATATGCTGGTTTTACTGAAATTCTCTGGCGTCGGTGTCGTCCCTGTCCCCGTGCGTGTACTCGTGTAGTTCAATGATATCAGTGGGCTGTGCTTCCGGCCCGTACGGTCGCGGAGCTCGGTACTAGCGCGCGGTTGTGGCAGGTGCTGGACCTGCGGCGCGCGCTGCACGCGGAGCCCGGCTCGGCGGAGGCGCTGCGGCTGGCGGCGCTGCGCCCCGAGCCCGTGAGCGCGCCCCCCGCGCCCCCCGCGCCCCCCGCGCCCCCCGCGCCCCCCGCCTCCGCCCCGCACCACCACACCTTCGACGCCGTCATGCAGCACCACGCCCTCCGCTCGCACGCCGTCGACGACACCCCCGCACATGTTAATATTATGCATACGCATTTACGCAATTACCAGCACCTTTTGTTTGACCTGTGCTACTTTTTATACAACTATAATGGGAACTTTGCATCGATTTACGCGATCGTTTGAACTAATCTGGCATAGATGAACATGCATAGTGCGTATACGTAATAAGCGAACGCTGGCACTTGCTTAGAGAACTAGAGGCCCGTCTCATGTTGCGGCGCGCGCTCGTTACACACATGCATTCTAGGGATGATCTTGTATATGGTTCTCTTAGGTCTAGTTTAGGAGTATACAATGAAACCATATTGCTATTTCTCCCGCGGTTATGAGATTTCACGCTTCAGAAATGATATGATACGCGAGACGCATCGATGGCGATGCGTTTCGTACGTACTCGTATACTGTGTGTCGAATGATAACCTCGCTTAATGGTTTCCTAGTAGTTAGTTTGGTTTGAGTGGTGGTTTTCGAACTAAATCTTTGCTGCTTTTATTACATTTTAAGGTGTGCACTGAAGCTTATTCACGAGTTTTACAGAAATAATTTTGCGAAGAACTTCAAGAATGTTTTAAGACGCTTCGCACCACATTTGCGATTTTCGTTTTCTGCCAAACTTCATTATTATATTTATACCACACGAACACACACAAACACAGTTATTAATTAGTCCCCAACACGCTGAAACCGAAATATAGAATCTTACACTCGTAACCTAACTAAGCACAAAGATATAAATTCCATGTTTCCGAATTGTTTCCTGAATGTTCATTTAGTTGGTGGTATGTTCAAGCCTTCTCATTGGTATATTTTGTATTGTAATATAAATTCAAGTAAAACAAACTGAGAAAAAAAAAAAAGTATATGACGATGTCAACTGACTTGACCTTAAAACATTTTTCCATGAATAATCAATTTTGTTTGATCCATTCCAAACTGAACACTGTGTGGAAGACTGAAATACACCAGCGACTAACATGAGGCGTCTGCTCATTATTTTCAGATATTCCGACCCTGGACATTTATAGTTCCACAACAAATACCCGCGGAAACAGTAAGCGCAGACAAAATGTTGTTCATGTGTATTATTGTTTTCCACCATTACCGGGACACGTTGTAACTCCCTTAACTTGCTGTAGGTACGCATTCTCCACAAGCAATATCTGTGGGTCGCACCTGCCGCGACTCGTTCGCATTCTGTTTCTATTCACTGAATCAATTACACGGGGACTACTAATACTACGTGAGCACACAGACCACTCACTATCACTGTTTCTTACTTCGAAATTGTCAACTATTTTATATACTTGAGATTGTTTTATAGAATGTTCGATAATAAAGCCGGATGCACCGAACTGTGTTTCACTCGCTACCCCGACGAGTCACCTCGAGCACTAGAGCATGGCATGAGCCCCGACTGTCGACTAACTTGCATGACGTCACCAGCCCTCTACATTATTTACACTTGTTTTATTTTGTGCTTGATTATTTCCACTGCTTTCTACTATCGTCTTTCTCTTTCTCACTTAATTTTCTTTAATGGAATAATCAAACACGAAATTAGTTTTAAGTCTCGATTACTACTGTCGATCTGTCTCAAAGTAAATTCAGTCTGAATTCCTTCATAAAGTTCAACTTCAATATCTTGCCAATCTGAAAGTATCTGTCGTTGTCTGTATTATGTTTGTACTTCATTTCATTACTATTCTAATAACGTGATGCTGCTTTGGATTCCGGATCTTTTATGTTCTAAGGTCAGTTCTAAATTCCAAAATGTGTAGCATGAAGTCGGCATGGCCCTCATGTGTACCCTGACCTCGGCCATACCCTTGTGACTCACTGTACCTTAACTTTACCTTACCTTATCGATGTGTGACCAGATAGATGTTCCATTATGATCGTTGTATAAATCGGTGGTTAGTAGTATCTTCCTCTTTTTTTTTTTGTGTAACAGTGTTGTTGAAGCAGGATATGGGTTTTTACAGAATAAAGTGACGGAGAAGTTTAAGCGTCCGTTGAAAAAGCGCCACTCGTCTGTGTACCACCAGCCCACGAACCGCGTGAACAAGTACTTGGCGCAGGCCATCGACGCGCGCTCCGTGCACCGCGAGAAGGCCACGCACGTGCACCTGCTCACGCTCTGCTTCAAGGATGCTGATAAGGAAGCGCAGGTGATCTTTATAATTTAAATATCATGAACTGGTTAGGGTAAAACACACGTGTCACTAATGGTAGGAACTGTCTATTGTTCTTTTTAATGGTCAAAAAGTTGTATTTCTTATACCATTTTAAATAAACGATATTTTATTGCCTATTTCACAGTGTTCGAATATGCACTGTAAATATTGTAATAGAATATTCTCGCAGAATATTAGATTATTCTATTTCACACTAAGTCTTCTAGATACGTTTGCCGGAACTTATCCGGAGTTGGCGAAACACACCATTGTTTTGATTCAAATAGATGGTTTCTCTACGGTGCGGCGCGCGGCCTCCAAAAGATGATTGACACGTTAAACAAAGCCAAACATTCTCAATTGAATTAGAGTTCAATCTAAAAGTTTAATTTCTCCCATTCCAGTACCGAGCCTCAACAGACGGCGGTTGGGCGGGTTCCTTATCCGCAGCCCTATGTGCCTTAGTAGCCGCAGGCGCTTTACAAGCGTCCATCCTACCACAGACCTACATACTCCTCATATTGTTCGTCACGGCATTTGCTTGGTCTGCTGCAGTGCTTGCCCTGACGTTGGCAGCGAGGTTGAGGCTTATACCCTGTGATGTGTCGAGGCCTTTCACTCTGAGGAATGCTATCACTACCTTCACTATTGTGTTGGGATATGCTGTTGGGCAAGTTAATGTGGTAAGTTTTATGGAAATCTATTTTGTATGCCTCCGTAAAAGGAGACAGTTTAATATTTCCTGCAGGACTGGCGGAAGTTACCATTTTAGTGGTATGTGGAACAGGGTATAAAGATCACTCATGCACCATAGAAAAGGGAGGACCCTCCGACCAGACGGGTGTTATGTCTGGCGGGCAACTGCCTCAAATTTGATGTTGGATAGTCTTATATATTATGTCGTTCGCGCGGTAAACTCCAATTGCGCGATGCAGTATTTGTGTGACGTCATGACTTTGCTGCGTAGTTCGTAGGTGGCGGTGTAACCGCTACAATCTTAGTTGTATTAGTATAATCAGCCTATAATTTTCGCACTGCTGGGACACAGGCCTCCTCTCGGTGAGAGGGAGTGAACCGTATTCCACCACGCCGGCCCAGTGCAGGTTGGTAGATGTCCTGTTGGAGGTTTCCTCACAATTTTATCCTTCACCGTTTTGAGAGCAGTGGTGATGAAATAATTTACACAAAGTAAAGCGCCTGTCTGGGTTCGAACCTACGCCCTACAAGTCGCAAGTCGCGGCCGTTAACACTGGGCCACGACTGGAAGCTGCTTTATTGCATGGAACTAAAGTTCTGCTATTGAACAAAATACCTAATCACGGAAAATATATGACCATGTTCTTTTTCAAATTTTCCAGGTAACATGCGAACACATAGAGTTATGTCGAAACCTAACTGGCAACACAACAAACATGGACGAGGTCCTAACAATGAGTGGCGACGTTGCCGCTCAGCTGTGGTCGAGCCGCACGGAACACCTCGCCTGCCCGGTGCCGCTGTACATCACGCTAGGTTGCTGCCTTAGCATGCTGGTGGTGGCCGTGTTCCTAAGACTACCTATCCTTGTAAAGGGGATACTGTTGACTGTGATGACGGCAGGGTATATGGGCGTTATACTGGGCTTTCATAAGGCGCTGTTCGACTGTTATGATCTGATGATTAAGTGAGTATAACTTGCTATATTAGTATTTATATTATACAAGTGTCCCACAGCAGGGCAAAACGCCTTTCTTCCCTTCATGGAAGAATGGCGTTTCTTTTCTTTTCAATGAAATGAAATAAAATGTTTATTCTGTAAATAGGATATCAGAATCACTTTTACTCGTCATATGAAAAAATACTAAAAACAATCCAGTTGAGGTCGGTGTTTCCTATTTGACTACTCTGAGAAGAAATGCCGAAACAAACTCAGAGGTCGCTGTCTCTTTTAAAGTCCATACATAATCTTGGTCAAGCTACATGAGGACCATGTGGATAAGTGTCCGAAATGGTATTTTGAGGAAAGAACCACACAGATTTTAGTGAACCTGTCCAATCAGTGCAAGCATTTGTCAGTAATCGAGCTCAACTCAGAACTTAAGGAGTTGAACTCGACGAACAATACCAAATAAAGGACATTTGGGTAGGCCGCATCAACTACTGAAACTGCTAGATCATCATTAAAACTAACTGAGAAAAAAAAAGTTGTAGAGAAAAAATATCCGTACGTTCACAATAATTAAAACAATATAATACTTTACAAAGTAATCATGTCACCCTCCTTCAGTCAACCAATTTCGTCTCCCTATCTCCTTCAGTTTGGAGCTGTTCAGATTATTTGTAAAAAAAATTTGTTTGAATAATATCCTTGTTCTAAAACTAATTACCGGTAATGTCATAAGAGCTATGGTAACCTCTCAGCTGAGAAAAGCTGCTTAACGAATTACCTTGTTACAATATGAAAGTACTAATAACAGTAGAAAACCTACAGACACAAAGAGGATTCGAACGGCTCATGAAACATGACCTGTCTAATACGTAGGATTAGGTAGGTTAGGTTTCTACCTGAGTCACAGCATTATGACATCATGCCTGCTATGTTAGATACAATTGACTTTAAATAGGTAGCTACTTTCTCTGTTATGTAAGGCAAGGGTCGATCGATCACCCCGGTAGCACACCTCCGCCGCGAAACCGTAGCAGCGAAACCGCAGTAGTTCAATTCGAGTGGCTCGCGTCATGTTCCGCTACTCGAATTTCGCGTAGCGGAACATGACACGAGCCACTTGAATTGAACTACTGCGGTTCTTTCTGCGGCTTTGTGCGTCATGGCCGGCGGGCAGTGCCGGCGGGCATGCCGCCGTCACTGTGTGTAGCAGCCATTAGCTACGCTTGCTGCCGTTGGTCGTATCTCGGAAAGCACATGCCGTTGGTGCCGGCTGTTATTCTTGGATTTTTGACAGTCCTTACGTGTCGTCAGAAGCCCAAAAGTCCGACAACCAGTCTTACCCAGATGTGGAGGTCAGATAAACAGTCGCTCCTTGTAAAATACTGATATTTACCTGCATTCGGTTAGACTTGAAGCTGACCCCCAACATAATTGGGAAAAGGTTAGGCAGATGATGTTTCTGTTATGTCCCTAAACGACAAACGAAGTTATGTATGTTTTTTTTTATTTCCTTCCCAAGTAACTTGGTTTACTTATAATCTGCAAGCCAGACTAAGATCCAATGTTCTATAAACACAATGCCATACGCAACACAAAGGACTGAAAATTCTTAAAAAAAAGTTCCTATTATTAAACTCAACACAGGCTATCCTAATTTGGAAGTAAGAGGATTAAATTCTATACAAATTAAAACACCCTGTTTATATTAAGTAACTTGAATATTATTTTGGTTTTTGTTATGATAATAATTAAAACTTATTAAATACTAATTTCAGTTCAGGTTTAATCGGCTCAGCGTACGTCGCAAGCGCATGGACAGTGGCACTAGCTCTGGCAGTATTACTGCACGCAAGACAGACAGAATGGACGGCGCGGCTCGACTTCTTATGGCAGGCGCAGGCTAGAGACGAGAAGAGGGACATGGATGCTTTGCAGGTCAGTGCAGATTACAGGATTATCATGCAGCTTGCACTTTCTAAATTTTTACTGCAGATCGACTTGCTCACTTGAAGAAATTAAATTGTGCAAAATAACTTGACAGGCTAAAGGCGCTAATTACACTTGGTCGTTACCCCGTATTCGGGTGCTCGAGACTTTACTCGAATTCTGGCACCCGATGCATAAATAGCACTGGTCATCGCACTGAAATACGGGCTAACGAATACGAGTAGTTAGAATCGTTCAGGCTCAGAATGTCCCTTTCCCAAAATGTCCCTCGGTTTCAAAATGTCCCTTTCCCAGAATGTCCCTTTCCCAAAATGTCCCTTTCCCAAAATGTCCCTTTCCCAAAATGTCCCTTTGAATGATGACTACGAACTATGCGTTTAAACAGGAAATATTTAAATAACATAGCCAAGTAGTCAATAAATTATAGGTTTTTTTATGTGAGAAATCCAAAAGAATTTAAAAAATGAAGATAAACATGACCACAAAATACTTCAAATTAATATTCGAGCAATTCTTGTATATACCTATATATACAAGAATTGCTCGTTTAAAGATATAAGATTTATATCATGTTCAATTAAAACAATAATAAATTCTGATTTCATAAATATTTAGTAGGTAAGTACTTATAATAATATTTGAAGTATTTTGTGGTCATGTTTTGGTTTATCTTTATTTTTATTTAAATTCTTTTGGATTTCTTACATAAAAATCTTTTTACAAAAAAAAAAGAACAACCGACTTCCAAAAAAGACACTACAAAGTCAAAAATAACATTAATTTCGGAAGTCGGTGTATTTGGTTTTGAACTTTTGATTTTTGCAACCGACTTCCGAAATTAAAGTTATTTTTGACTTTGTAGTGTCTTTTTTGGCGTTCAGGCTCAGAATGTCCCTTTCCCAAAATGTCCCTTGGTTTCAAAATGTAGTACAGTACTTTTAGTAAGGTTGTGCCAAGATTCAAGTTTATTAACTCAAGTAATAAGATTTTTCATACAATAATAACCATTTCACCCCCTTAAAAGCCGAATTTCCAAAAATCCCTTCTTAGTGCTCCCCTACCCCGTTATAAAAGGAAGCTGTGTGCAAAATTTCACTTTTCTAGTCCCAGTAGTTTCGGCTCTGCGTTGATATGTCAGTCAGTGAGTCAGTTTCTCCTTTTATATTACATATATAGATGACAAACAAATGACCCAGGGTTGAGATGATTTTAATCAGTCATCCATCAAGGGGGTGATTCCAGGGTTGATAAAAATCATGACTTTTTAAATAAAATCAAAATAATCGAATTTTTTATATTTAATTCAGATTAATTTGATTTTATTCAGATTTAATTTGCCCATATTTTTTCATTTATAAAGTCGGTTATAATTAAAAAAAAAAAACATCGTTTGTTTATATTAATTATAAAATAAAAAAGAATCAACATTGCAGTTCTTCTAAAATTATCAATATTTGTCACATAGCATTCAAACAAAAAATCAACAATAAAAAAATAAGAAAATCAACAACATAAAATTGGTTGATTTTGTTACATTATAAAAGGTACCAACTAATTTAAATCAACGATTTAAAAAAATCACTTGGTGATTGGTGATTAAAATCATATCAACCCTGGGTCACACTACAACACGTCAGGGGCGTAGACTCCGTACAAGCCGATTCCTATCGGCTTCCCTTCGGTAATTCGGAACACAACCACTCTATCGTCATTGAATAATCACACTATAAGTATTTGAATACAATTAAAACATTACAAAACGCCTACATAAAAATTTTTGTCTTTATATCCCAACAACAAAACATTTCGCTCTAAAATAACTCGTAGGCGCGTACGGGTTATCGTGAATTTAATTTCTATAGAAAATATAGTCCGTCTTGACGTCACTCGGTCACGTGACACCGCCCTTTCTTAGCAGCCGAGTAAGCCGGTTTGCAACGAGTTACTATAGGGACAGTAGGCGAAAACGCGCTCGTGTGAACGAGAAAGAACTATGTATTGCTATTACTCACTCGTTCTCGCATTTGATATTCGGTTGTTGTCGTTGAGTATCGTAATGCGTTCGGCTCGGTGTTCGGACATCAAAATTCAAAACATTATTTCATCATTCGATTGACAATGTGTTGGTTTTTGTCGTAATCGCAACCATATAATTTGTTTACAGTAGTTAATTTGCATTTTGTATTCATTGTATTCATTAGTTTATCATTACTAGTACGAGTAATATTTGTTTTCAGGTATAGAAAAGTGATTAAGATAGTGTTTGTGTTATGAGTTTAGTGAAAGAAACGTACGTTGATTGAACTACGTTGTAATTAGGTATTTGGGGTAAGTAGAAAGTTTAATAAGTTGAACTTACATCATTAGAGTAGATTTGAAAAATGATTAGTACTATCAGTAGGATTAGGATGGCGGCAAATAGTTTTGATTGTTGCTTGACGAATTATTTACTTTGTGAGGAAACATGCTTTTCAAGGTTTGAAAATAAGAAACACATAATTAATACTGAATTCTTTATTAATACCTACATTATGAAACAAATTCCTTAATTAAAAATACTTTTTGTATTATAATTACATTTGATTTCACTCTTAGAGTAAAATCAGATGTGCTGTCATCTTGTGTTGAAACGCCAAACTAGCTTCACAAATCTCAAAATAGTATTTCTACTCGCCGACAGATGTCGTTAAACGAATCACAGAACAACTTGATTATTTTTCGCTAATTCGTATGAAGCTCCTATTAGAAAAGTAAATCGAAATAGGAATTTAAGAAACGGTTTATTGACACCATTATTTTGTTAGATACACAAGAAGTAGCTTTTCGCGGCCACGATGAAGGTCTGAATTCCAATAACCGCGGTAACTATATCAAAACTTTGTTATATCTGAGGTAATATGATCCGTAATGAACTCGCATTTAGAACTATGATCTTCAGTTCAGAACCCCGTGTTTTCTGGTCTCTCTAGTGATATTCAAAATGATTTAATACATTGTATTGCATCCGTTTTACGAGACCACATTAGATTAGAGATAGATAAAGCTCAATTTCTGTCTGTAATGATTGACGAAACTCCAGATGTCAGTCATAGGGAGCAATTAACTGTAATTTTTCGATATTTATCAGAAACTGGAATTGAAGAACGATTCCTGGGTTTTTACGATGTTAGCGAAAGTCGAACTGCTGAAGTTTTATCCAAACAGTTGTTAGAAATACTTGACCAGTATCGTTGTAGAAATAAGTTAGTTGGTCAATCTTACGACGGCGCGGCAGTTATGTCTGGCGAGCCACGGTGGAGTACAAGCGAAAATTCGTGATGCATGTCCATATGGCAATGTTTGTCCCATGTTACGCTCATATATTAAATTTAGTACTGAGCCGTTCCCTTGAAAATATTCAGGAAATGAAAACGTTTTTTGGACACGTAAATAGTATCATCTTATCATATAGTAAATAGTAACATCTGCCTGTACAAGACTGAAGAGCCAGAAAGCTAGCCACAAATTGTAAGTAACTGGACTTCACGCACGGCTGCAGCCCCTGGTTTTTTTTTTTTTTTTTTTTTTTTTTTTTTTTTTTTTCCTTTTGTTTTGGCTCCGGCTTACCTTTTCTATTACGGCACCCTTCGCCACTGCAACACGTTACTCTACACGTCATACTAAACAACTTTCGCTATAATTAAGAATCTTATAACCGACTCGGGGAAAATAATTACAAATTCCTAATACTCATAGACAACAGGATTATTTCGAAGCAATTTTTTTTTTGACTCGTCGGCTGTCAATTTCATAGCGAAAGATTGTTGTTCATTATGACAGGTAGAATGGCCCCCTTGACGGATGCAGGTGAATAAATCGTCACCCTGTTTTATTTTCATATATTACCCTAACCACTTCTGTGCACCAGTGTACTTTACTACTACGTTTTATTGGAGTTATCGATTCCTCCGCAAATAAATTGAAATCGTACGAATCGCCTCAAGAAAAACTAATATTTATTAAAATGATCGATTCGTCCGGATTCGTACCAGTTTTTTCGGGCGAGTCACCAATAAGCCTTATTAACATAGCAGGTTTGTGTGGGGTAGGTACCACCAACTAAAAAGTTCAAAATAAAAACTTTTTACAAAAAAAAAAGAACAACCGACTTCCAAAAAAGACACTACAAAGTCAAAAATAACTTTAATTTCGGAAGTCGGTTGCAAAAAACAAAAGTTCAAAACCAAATACACCGACTTCCGAAATTAAAGTTATTTTTGACTTTGTAGTGTCTTTTTTGGAAGTCAGTTGTTCTTTTTTTTTTGTAAAAAGATTTTTATGTAAGAAATCCAAAAGAATTTAAATAAAAATAAAGATAAACCAAAACATGACCACAAAATACTTCAAATATTATTATAAGTACTTACCTACTAAATATTTACGAAATCAGAATTTATTATTGTTTTAATTGAACATGATATAAATCTTATATCTTTAAACGAGCAATTCTTGTATATATAGGTATATACAAGAATTGCTCGAATATTAGAAGTATTTTGTGGTCATATTTTGGTTTATCTTAATTTTTTAAATTCTTTTGGATTTCTCACATAAAAAAACCTATAATTTATTGACTACTTGGCTATGTTATTTAAATATTTCCTGTTTAAACGCATAGTTCGTAGTCATCATTCAAAGGGACATTTTGGGAAAGGGACATTTTGGGAAAGGGACATTTTGGGAAAGGGACATTTTGGGAAAGGAACATTTTGGGAAAGGGACATTCTGGGAAATCCCCATTTTGAAACTGAGGGACATTTTGGGAAAGGGACATTCTGAGCCTGAACGGTTAGAATGAAGTCAAGACTACTCATTGTGATTAGCAGATACAAAGCATTGATAGAAGGGAAAGAAAAACTGACGTCGGGTACCCAAATTCGGGTAACCGAAACGATGAAGCTGACCTAGATTGTCCGAAGAAGGGCGTACTCGACCCCGTTCATTTACCTTTGTTCGTTTAGCTGAATTCCATAGGCATTTTTCATTGTTTTATAAGTATGTAATTTTAAATTCCTATGACCCAACGTTTATTCTGGTATAAATAAATACGTAAAAATATGAATGTAGTAAGGAGAAATTTACAGTTAGAATTAGATGCCTTAGAATTCTAAGCGTTTTTTATGATTTTGAATTGGATTTTTTTTAGATATCCCATACATATTTCAATTCTGAGGCCGCTATGAACTACAACACTTTTTAAAAGATCTTATTTTAAATTTTTCTTTTCATTTGCTATGTACAAATACTTCTACCCACGAGCTCAAAAAAGTGCCGTCGCGCACTTTTGCGAATTTTGGCTTTATATTTAAATAATTAAAAAAAAAATGCAAAAAGCTAGGCCGCTTATAACCAATGAGTCATACTACCACTACCGGGCTGTATTTTATCGATTTCCACGTGAAGGAAGTCGCAGGCAGAAGATAGTATGTAATAAACGCACATTTATTTCAGGCATCAAACCGAAGAATTCTCTTCAACCTCCTCCCAGCGCACGTAGCAACGCATTTCTTGGACAACCAGTTTAGAACGAACATGGTAACTATTGACGCAGCTGTGTGATGCTTGTTTAAAGTTAAACGCATAAGTCGAAAACCCAAGATAAATAGCTTATTTTACGGTGGTGGCTTAAATGCTTTCGGGCGTAAACAGGAAAACGCTAGTGATGTCAGTGGGCCAATTAGTAACTAAAGTTGTTCCTTTTAGAGTAATTTTAATAAATAATAAAAGAGGGTTTATTCTGAAAGTTGGCAACGTCGCAAATAGATGTCAAATATTTAGCTGTTTTGATTACTTTGGTAATATTTGTGTATGGAAATAAAAAATGTGGCTAACTAGCGAACTAGAATATTGATTATGAAATGCAACAATTAATATCGTAACACCGAATAGTTAGTTTAAGATGTAAAAAAAGTATTTGGAACTTTCCAAATGCCTTTTTTACACCTAAAACGGGTACAACATCAAATTCAATATTAATAATTGCAATTCATTATTAATATTCTAATTAGTTAGTTAGCCACATTTCTTATTTCCATACAGTATTATTTCCAAATTAATCAAAACAGGTAACTATTTGACAGTTATTTACGACGTTGCCAACTTTTAGCATGCACCCTCTTAAATTGTCTTTAGTTTGGGATGTCAATCCAATTTCATAGTAACTATACTGTAGCAGTCAAGGGATAGTTGGAATGCTGACATTACGGCTTGTAAGTCGATGTAACATTTACTGAGCTACGGCGAATGTTCGTAGCACGAACATTCGCTGTAGATATAACAGTAACTATGCACATGAAACTAAATTTACAAGTGCATGATAATTGAGAAAACTATGCACCGAATAAATTACTCATCAAGCAAACATTCATTCATTCATTCACAAAAAAGAACATTCAATCTTCAATCATTCGTTTTGGTGTTCATTCGCATTCACAATGCTTTATGTGTCGTCGCTCATAGCACTTAAGGGGTCTAGTGACAGATGTTTCTTATCTTCAGTTCAGTCTCAATGGGGTAGGCAGAGTCTACAATATATTGACATTTTCCTGTTGACAGTATTATGTTCTTGATTCATCGACCGCGAGTTAGGTATTGTTTTTGTAACTAGAAACGAAATAAAAACCCATTACGCTTGCCTAAAAGATAGCACTTTAATATTACATAATGTAATTAAATTAACATTCAAATAAACAGGCAACAAGTCAAGTAATACACCAGTCTTCGTGTAAACATAAATATGTAACTACATTATTATATTGAGGTCTTTAATTTCTTCTGTTTTATGGGAGAGTAAAAAAAAACTTATAGTTATAGTTAGGTATGATCTGTTAGGCAAAACCCTATCAAAGAAATTACTAGAAAATAGTATGACCGAAGGTACATTACGGTACTTCAAAAAGTACCGAAACTTGTTAACTCTAAACCCCCCCCCCCTCACTGTCACTCGCCCTGACGTGTCCGCATGGCTTGCACGCTGCATCGACTCCTGCTGATCAAGAGGCGTGTCCAGGACCTGTACCACCAGTCGTACCAGCGCGTGGGAGTGGTGTTCGCGTCCATCACCAACTACCACGAGTTTTATATGGAGTTAGACGGGAATAATCAAGGGATGGAGTGTCTGAGGCTGCTAAATGAGATCATCGCGGATTTTGATGAGGTGATTATACTTTTTTTTTGTTCTGTACTACATGATGGTTCTGGAATGTTTTTGATCTCCAACTGCCTCCATGTGAGAACAATACAAAAAGAAGGAACGCATTTTTAGTTGGCGACTAAGAAGATACTTAATCCATTTTTCATGAAAAAAATAACCCTTTTAATTTACGTGCTGGTTTATTTTAGCTTTTGGGCGACGATCGCTTCGGTGCAATAGACAAGATCAAGACTGTTGGCTCCACATACATGGCCGCCGTCGGTTTAATCCCTGACCGGAAGATGACTGACGAGGCCAGCACTCGCAAACATATGGCGACTCTGGTCGAGTTTGTGTTCGCTATGAGAGACAAACTGAAGGATATCAACGATAATTCGTACAATAACTTCATGTTGCGAGTCGGTGAGTTACTGTAAAGTATAACATTGGAAACTTAAACGTAGCTCTTACGAATACGAATAAAGGCTTTTGTGCTTAACACTTACCAAATAAATGTAGCCGTTTTTATTAAAAACATTGTTACGAGTATATATTTTGTTTTACAGGGATTAATGTCGGTCCAGTAGTAGCCGGTGTTATAGGTGCACGAAAACCACAATACGATATCTGGGGTAACACAGTTAATGTAGCATCTCGAATGGATTCCACTGGTCTGCCGAACCACACACAAGTAACTGAGGAGGTGTACCAAGTACTGAAGGACATGGCATACCAGTTCGTGTGCAGAGGCAAGGTCAAAGTAAAGGGCAAGGGGGAAATGACCACCTACTTCCTCACAGACAGAGCGCCAGCGAACGGAACCGTACAAAGCACATCTAACGGACCCACACCTACGCCTCCCACGGCATATGGAGGAGTAGCAACACCTCTTGCCATGCTGCAGAACTCCGCGAGAAGAGCGGCTGCACAGCCTTCAAGATTGCCACCTTTGAGGGAGTCATCAGTTGCTGGAGAAAATGAGCCGCTTCTACCTTCTAACGGGCATCAGAGTAATGGGAACAATAAAGGTAGTAAGGGTCGCAGGAATAAGGAGAGTGAAGATAGCCCGCCTCCTCCCCCTCCGCACGGGCCGCACGGCTCGCTGCACGGCGGCCCGGCGGCCCCCCGCTGGCCGCCGCCCCGCGCGCTGGTCCCCCCGTGGCCGCGGCCGCAGGAGGCGCGCCCCCCGGCCCCCCACAAGCGCCGCGCGCCGGCCCGCCTGCCGCGCCCGCGCTCCTCAGAAAGCCTCCCACTTGCCCGCAGCCCCCGCGTGCACTCCTCCGCTGATGAGCTCAGCTCACTCACCCGCTCTCCCAGCCTCAGCTCCTCCGACGAGAGCTACTCCCGAACGACAGACGCCTCGCCCTCCCCCCCACGCCCATCACAGTGGATCCCACCTTCCAGACCGCAGCGCGCCAACCCGAGCCCACCATACGACTACCCCCCCATTCGACCCGCTAAACCCAGCGCGAACCACATCACCGAACTCTACGCGAAACATAAAATGGCAAGGAAGCCGTCTTTGGAAGACAAGTTCCTCGACGGCAGTGTTGACTTCGCAAAAGAGGAAGAAAAGCTGCAGAGGAGCATTATAAATATGCTTCAAGCTTCTGCTGCTAAGCGTGACGGCTGCTGTCAAACTGACAAGAAAGATGTAGCGAGCCGGTTAGGGCAGCGAGCAGATTCATTTTCAAGTTCAGGCGGCCGACCGACGAATTTGACGAACTTGAAGCATCTGAACCATGACGGGAGGGAACCGTTCGCCAAACGAAGTCCGTCAGATGTGGCGTGCGTACCACCCTTTGAACGGGAGATTCAGCGGCTACTCGATGATAAGAATCTTATCAAAATCAATCCACCAAAATCAGAGCGGAAGGAGCTTAAACTCGAACTCAGGTGAGGCTTTATAATAATTGGAAAGTGTTTACAAAAAAATTGACCAAGTTGTCAGCTCAAATACCTACACCGGAATTTAGGTGGAGTATATCACTATATTTACTTTCTATTTACGGTTGGATATGTTTGGTGGGTTTATGTTTGGCTTTAAAAAAATGCTGTCTTGAATGAAACCGAAGTTAAATTTCCAATCTGCGTCCATTTTAGGGGCGCCAACCCAGTGCCAGTCCTGGAGCCGATGCTATACTGCAACAACAACAACAGCAGCCCCTTGCACGCGGTGGGCCTGGCCGCCATCACGCAGGTGGCGCGCCACGACGCGGCGTCGCCGGCGCGCGCGCACGACTTCCCCGGCGTGCTGCCCGGGGACGTGGTCGTGCAGCTACCTTCGCCCAACCATGAGAGACACAGAGCCAGGTAGGCACATAACGACACAATACACGTATTAATATTACCTACATACATTATTTCAATAAGGAACAAATGCTCGAATGGATGCACACGATACACGAAAGCTAAGTAGGGGGCAAGTTTAGTGATAAATTATATTTATATCTGTAAGTAGGTTTATACAAAAACTCAATAATATTTTATCAGATGAGGTCGTGGTTTTCTATCCGACTTCTCTGAAAAGAAACTTCAAGAAACGAGTCATTACGTGATATCATGTAGGATATAAAATTCTATAACTAATCATTTTATTTTCCTGACATCCTGGAAGTTGGTTATCCCCTATTAAACCAGAACCTGACTCGACACTTGTTCTGTCTCACGATAAACTGCGAGGCATATTAAACGAATCTATTTTGTACCACTTGTATTTATTTAACTCTAGACGTCGTGTGTCTGAAAGTTAACGATTTGATAGGTTTTTCTTTTGTATGTATCACCCAGTAACTGGGTTGTGGACGTCAGGTAGGCAGTCGCTCCATGTACAATACTGATATTCAGCTACATCCGGTTAGACTGGAAGCCAACAAAAGGCTAGTTAGAATATGATATGTATCTATCAGGATAAAACATTTAGAAATAAGTCTATGTACAAAATGATCATATTCTAACATTTTACATTCGTAGTCCGCCGTGCGAAAGGAAATCAGATCCCGTTATCGTACGGGAGAAGGAGAGAGAGAAAGAGGTCCAAGAGAGACTACACCACCGGGTAAGTTGGCTATCCGTCACGCTGACAGAATCATCTATTGTTTGTTAACATCAAACCAATGCCGTAATTTTCACATTTAGGTAGCCACTTCTCATCATAGAGAAATGGGTATCTACGGGGAGAGTCAATCCGAATGGAGCTCTTCGTGTTCGGAGGGTGAGGGCGACGGGGAGGGGGGGCACCCCGAGAGCACGGGCTACACGACGGACGACCCCGCGCTGGAGAACGTGTCCATGCTCAACGAGGCCGGGCTCACGGACGCCGAGGCTGCGCTCAGCGACGTGAACTCGTGCTACTTCGACCGCGACGATGACGTCTCCTCCCGCGCCTCGTCGCGCCTTCTCGACTCCGAGGCGCTCGTGTCGCTCGAGTCGCTCAGCGCCATCTACGACTCCGACGAGCCCGCGCACAGGTACCTCGCCAACATTCGCACCGTCAGCGAATCCATCACCAGGAATTTTGGACAGCCCGCGCACGTCACTGACGGCGAGAGTGATGTGTAGTGATACTGTGATATGTCGCGAGTTGTGATAACGTCCGATTTTACTAATCGACTGAGTTTCGTGAACATTTCGACTATTTCTCTTGTGTCTGCCTTTTGGTCAATTGTGATATAAAAATCTCAAATTATTGAACTCTCATGACAGAGACTCCGACGTATTCGACTTGGAACATTTATCGGAGGAACAGTTAATTGGCTCTCTATTACTAAGAAATGAATACTCAAAACGTTTGTGTTCCCCGCACTTTGTTTCTGTATTAAGACGTTTGTGGTCGTATAGACGAAGCGCATAGTTTTTCGCGTACGCGGATATAATTGTTTTATCATAATTGCTGACGTGCCTGTACTTTGATGATTTTGTACTATGTAAATTGTGTCAATATGTACCTATTAATGTTACACTGTATGATATTCATGTACAGCTGAATGTGCCATGTGATGGCGTGATGCATCATCTGTAGGAATATGCGATGATCTCTACAATTATAAGGTGCTCTGACTTAGAATTATTTATGGTTTGTCTTGTGATAACGGTGTAGGAATTCGAATTTGAGCGACCAATCTCTGTTAATGTCAGTGTTCTAGAGTAAGGGCTGGTCCCTGTCCTGTAAAGTCTAATTGTCTCTCTGTTTCGTGAGACGGGGGACGTAGTAGAGTGGTGTGAACTAACTATACGTAAGTACGTAAGTATAATGCATTTCAAACTATCTATAGAGTAAATATTGTTACCACAGTTGGATGATTATGCTTTGTAGTATTCTTTTATCTGCCTTATGTATCTCATATAATATTATTATGTATATGAAGACAGAAGTTGCGATGCTCTGTCTATTTTCACGAACATTTTTCGATAAATAATAACCCTTTTGGCATTTTCTTTCCGTAATCTAGTCACTAATGGTTTTCTAATGTTTGGTCGTTTCTTTTTGTAGAATATATAGTGCCATTATCAATCCCCGTAATTTTTTCTTGTGTACTTTATTGATGAGATGTCGTTAAAAAGTGGAGGAGAGGTAATATCATGTAGTTCTTAAGTAAACAGCCGTGAGACTTGAAAGTACAACCAATATATAAACACCACTAGCGAATATTTGTTGTAGAATATTCTCTGTATTAATAAATATCAATTATTTTTTATTATTTAATTGTAATATAAGTTTGTGTCAATTTATTGTTATTTTAGATTAAAACAATTATTAATAGCAATTTGAAAAGTATATATTTCTTATTTGAGGCACATGTAGCCCCTGATTGCAAGTACATATTGTTATGCGTCGCAGCGTTACTTGATTAAACATGTACTTAATTCGGAAGCCGATCCACAAAGATTTATTGGCCAAGAATTATTTTTGGGCAGTTTTATTTTGTACTGATTGTATCAGCCACCTTTAGGCTACGTTTATGTTTGTTAGTAAATGTTCAAAGTATGTACTTACAGTTTACAAGAAAATCCTTTCCCGATTAAAAGTAACTGGCTTCTGCTTCTATTCTAGTATTATGACATCACAATTTAAACGTTATTTTTCGGCTGCTTCAAGTGGATTGAGAGATGTTAATGTCTGAGAATTGTAAATAGGATGGGCACGGTATAGTTGCTCCAGTGAGATCTAGAGATTGTTAATCTTTGTAAATATTGTTATTCACCTGTCAAGTGCTATTCCACTTACAATAAATACCTATACCTAAGTATACCACGCTGTGAAGATATATTATTTTTTGAAGGAATTCTCTTGTTTGCTATTTTTATTCTCAGTATTTCGATTTAATGTTTTTCATGTTGATGTATGTACCTACACATAGTGCCAAACTATTTTTATGTGTATGCTTGTAAACAATATGAATTATTTGTTTGTCGCTTGGATAATGTTTTTGATATAAAAGTTTACTACTTCATCTCGATAAACATACAGACAAAACGTTTCAAATTGACAAAATAGATCTGACGTCTAGTGTACCTTGGTAGGCAGTAGTTGAACAATATTTTGAATGTTTTTAATATACTCATTGAGGAATTACTGCATCTTTATTAAAGTAATTCAATGTATCGGACAGTCGCATTATAAATGATAAAAATTCTTAGTATACAGAACATTTTTCCATTTTTTGCTGCGGTATTCACATTAATGCTATTTACAAAACGAACGCAGAGATTAAGTATAATTGCGGATTCTGACACAACCATGACCTTCTGAGAAAAACACAAAATGTAACAAAAACTTTTGTTATTAAGCTTTAATGTGAATAAATAACAGCTTGGATACAGATTACCTACATGTTATTAAAGGCTCTCGCGGACAGGCGCGACGCGACGGTACAACGCGATTCTGGTAGAACAATTTTTATGAAGTTTTCATAGAAATTCTTTTATTAGAGTCGCGTTGCGCCTGTTTGCGGGAGCCTTAACTCATAGAAATTATATTGTCATGTATATTTTGTGTAGGATACTTGAATTGCGCCTTATGTAGCAAGTGTATTGTGTATTTTTATTTATTTAAATTCAATTACCTAAGCAATATTAATTACTTATTACAAATTAAAAGTGGTTTACATCATCGGAAGTTGTTTATTTCTTTATATCCTTTTAGGTAAATTGTAGATTATGCAGAATTAATTGATGCCCTTGGTTGACGAAGTGTAAATGAATAAGAGTTCTATTACTAGACAAGTCATTGAGTCAAGTGCTGGCAAACAAGGATACTCATTTTGACATTATTATACTGATTGGATGAATAAACCCTTGTTTGGGGACCAGTTTATTGTATTTTATATTATTGTTTTTTTTCAGTATTATAAAAAAGTCAAAAGTTGTTAATTATGGATTGTTTGATAAACTAGACAAATCTCACCTGCATAAACCTTAAAGTATTGGTTAAAATGGTCTAAGGTATAAACACCCAGATCAATTTTTATAATTTATTTAAAATTTTAATTCAGTCTCTTTCTTTTATTATTTGGACTAATCCTTTTACCTTTATATAAAAAGGTTTACCTGACTAACAGTGTAAAACTTTGAGCAGTAATTTTTGTCTAAAGTAGTAATGTGATTATGTGACATAGGTTTGCAGGTCAGGTACAGGTGTGTCGGTTTCGAACGTGTTCCGCATACAAATGCTCTTCGCCTTGAACCAACACGCGAGCTTCATCAACGGAGCAACGGATATTGTTACAAGCCCACGTGGTGATTTCATATTACCTGAGCAGGTAGGTACCTAGGAAATCATAGTTCGTTTTATGTGAAGTTGTTCCTTTGAAAGTCTGTAAATAAGTTATTTCCAGTAAATTTTACTATTTATTATTATCTAATGTGTCTGTAGCAGTCTGTCTGAACTGATTTAAATATAAATAGGTACCAGCACAATAGCTAGATAATATTTTATTGTGCGGATGCACATTGTATAATGAAAAAGTGAACTGCATTCCTATGCAAAGCACACACAACTATGTGTACCACATTATTGTATGTGTCCATTTATGTGCAGAATAGTGACTAGTTTACGAGTTCCATTGTTTTGTTGTTCACTGGAAAATAGTTTTAAAATATGGAGGAAAAAATACCATAGGATGGGCAAAGGTATGGGACTGGCTGGTAGCAAGAGAACTTGGACCATCTTTCATAGAAAGTTCTATTATATTCCAGCTATCTGTTATGTTATCTACAACAGGGTTGGCATGGTGATATTGATTCCACAAAGGTGTCCCCACCAGGCAGCAACTTAGCAAAGTTAAGTACTATGTTATTGTACTTGGTTATATCTTGTTGATAGCATGACATCAACTCCAAGTTATGACTACTTTGATACTAACATTTGTATTATGATTATATTGCATGTGTGTGAGTGGGGTGTCCACAGCGAATACCAACGATGGAGTAGTAAGTTTTAAAGAAACAAGTAGGCTGCTCGCTTGTGAAACACAGGCTGCACACTACCAGTTCGGACTTATCGCGAATTCTTGCAACTTGACTCAGTTAGGCAGTAATCAGGGACAGTTTCATTCAAAATAATGTGTAATAGCCTGAATGCGAGTGAAATACAAACCGGAGCGAGGCAGGTATGACGCGGCGGTTCGGCGGGCCACTACCACAGGCGCACAGCTGCGGGCCGCCGCGCCGCCGCCGATTGGCTGCGAGCGGGAACCGGTCGCGTCCCGCGCCCTGCCCCCGCCCCGCCGCCGCTACAAACAACTTCAAATTCTTATTCATGTTCGTTGCCACGACCGTTGCTGCCGTTGAGAGCGCGCGCACTATGCGCCCATACTTCGCGTAATCTTATCGATATGTGCTTGAAGTTGAATGTGAATCTAGTGTTTGATGTGTGAATTTAACTATAAATTAAGTGCACGGTGGACCAGTCCGAAGGTGCGGCGAGACGCTGAGACTGCGCGATGAAAACACACGCACGATCTGGTGTTTTTGTTCTTTTTGTGTCGCGAGTGCTTCGTGAGCGACTTCGACGCAGGGTTACCTATGCCATGTGCATCAGATAATGTTGTGCTCCTATTAGTTTGATGACAAACTAATATGCTAGCTAGTGGATATTGCGACGAAGTGGCGTTGTGTTTTGGTGATTCATAGTGTGTGTGACATGAAGGTGACGGTGTGTTTCGGGTCTGTGCGGGTGCTGGTGCCGTGCGGCGCCGGCGACCTGCTGGTCAGGGACCTCGTGCGGGAGGCCACGCACCGCTACAAGAAAGCTACTGGACAGGTCAGTCTACACATCATTCAGAACTGCGGGTAGTTCTCGCGGGTTTTCTACTGTTTTTATTGGCTAGATCGAGTTTGTTTACCTTCTTTAGTACTCATAACTGGTCAGCAGCAGTCGATTTGTATCTACGTGGGTGCATAAGGACCTAAGCACCGAACGATATGATACCCAACTACCCACCTATGTCTTGTCTTCGGTGCGTCAAGTGGATTCTACATATACCTAATAGGTATGAACTACTTTGGTGATTGACCTATTTATATTATATCTTAGTCTAAGATGACTTAACACTACTCAAGGCAGAGAGTATTCTAGGTACCACAGAACACATATCTGTTCTGTGCTAGGTACCTACCAGGTACATACGTAGGTACCCGTTCTGATACCAGAAGAACACATTGCAGTTGCTTCTCACGTTCTACGCATTAAGGCTCATGCAAACAGATGCGACGCGACTCTTGTGTGTGGATCAATTTCTATGAAAACTATGGAAATTTTTCTACCACCCGTGAGTCGTCGCGCTTGTCTGCGAGAGCCTTTTACTTCTTGGTTAATCTCAACTTATATTCAACTACAATGGAATCTGACAGATTGACCAACTTACCGATACAGTGTTTTTGCCCAGCCCAGTTCGCTATAGAACTATTACCGCGTTACCTGGTATTTCACCATTACGATTATCGATATTCGCTACAAACCTGGCTCGAGAATGTTGAGATAGGTTGTGGTGCAACCACCTCTTGTTTTTGCACTAATAATCATTTGGTTATTTATATGGAATGCACGGTGTTGGGAGCAAGAACGGCTTTCACGACAATGAGTCCATACCGAGTGGAGTGCAACATTAGCGGAGCCTCCATACTATAGTAGCACTTCTAGGTAGCTACTTGTCAAACTAGATTCAACCATGAGACGCCCGAATTTCATAATTTAAACGCCACATTCGATAGCTCATTATTTTTATGGACAGACCTTCACTAGAAGTCGGTCTCGTAATTGGATGAAGGTTGTCGCTATTTATGTCGTTGGGAATGTTGATGAACTCCTTACTTAAACAACGCCTTTTTGCGTCACCCGCCCTCTATACTTGCAAGACTCCAGTTGCGTAATTTATTAAGAACTCATAGGTAGGACAGGTGTATTGCTAATTCCAATTAGCGTTAGACATTCACCTGCTCCTGCCCTGCAACCTACATGCGTTCCTAAGATCATTTCTCGTAGGAAGTCGCCGACCTTGCGAGCTGCCATTACTCCGTCATACATACCTACCACAAACATTTGGTGCTTATAGGTAGGTCGTTACGTGCTGGGTGAAACTGTTTTTGCAACATCCTTTAGGAAGACTTCACAAAAAAGATAGTGCGTCCTTCCTGACAGTGCGTCCTGGATTAGGTAGGTATATTAATGGCAATGTTACATCAGTTTTATAATCATCTTTAGGTGTAGTTTGTTACAACACATCAATTAGTTACTGCGTAGCGACTCGCCTCATGTTCCGAGCCGCCATTAAGTTTGAATCGGGCTATTAAGTATGTACCTATCTACTGCATTCTTGAGCGGGGAGGAGCACTCAATTCGGTTAAAGTTTAGAAACGTGCCGCCTCGATAGGGAGTAAGGGGGGGGGGGGGGAAGGTTCAGGAGTCCCTCTAGAACCCCCAAATAGCCTCACATTCTTTCTAAACCCAACCCCTCAATTCTACTTTGCATTGCATCCGTGCCTCATTGCATCAATCGCTGATCAAGACACATTGCATTAATCACACAAATAATAATGTAATAAATAATGCTGGTAGGTGTATAGGTACTTAACAAGTTAGTTTTGGCAAACGTTTACATTTCTGCATGATTGCTGCTCGACGATTACTCAACGCAAGAGGTCGCGACTTCGCGAGCGTACATAACGACCGGTAAACTATACTTTTGCTGCTTCACTGGTGAAACGATATGATATCGAGACACGCGCCGGTTTCTAATATTACTCGAAATACCAAATAAAACGATCGTACAACTTGTACCGTTTTTTTTGTCGATTGAGATGGATTCTTCTCATCTCCTACGCCATCCATTAAAGGCGAATAAAGAGCATCGGCTAATAAAATGTCACATCTTTATCGATAGTGTTTTCTGAATCTTGACTTCTTGAGTGACTAGACTTCAAGAAACTGAATGTTTTATACAAACAAAATAAGGCGAGACGACGTCAATAACCTCCATTACTAGTTGACCTTTAAAGGCACGTTTTGGCGCCTTTATTATATAACAAAAAAACTCCAATGTTATTACTGCAAGACTATTGTGCCGTCACGTATTACTTTACCTTAGAACGTAATAAATTTTCAGTTTGTATTTGTAAAACAGTCAAAACTCTCGAAATAAGTCGATGGTGAAACAATGGGACCGTTGTCGCGGCCAGGTATAGGAGAGGAACGGGCGCCTTGAAAACTCGAAACACCTATTGTACCGTGCTGTATGGAGTGGCAAGGCACGCTCACTACGGACAGTACGGACTTATAGATCTCGTCCAACGACCGGTTCTCAGAAAAATTACGAGACATTCTTTTGAGATACGAGCGTCCTATAAACTAATTCATGGTTTTTAACCGAGCTTACTCTTTACTCCACCAACTGCGTGCACATGCAGTTTTATTGGGTTTCGAAAGATACTCAGGCGTAGATAAGTGTTATTGGAAAACGATAGCGAAGCCGGTGGTCGTCTGCGTGCTCATCGTAAATCTTGAATAACAATGAGCACTATTGTCTGATTCTCAAAAATGGGTTTACCTCAGCGATTGTTTTATTTGTAGTTTCATCTTCTACAACTCTTTTTATAGGTTCTATGAGGAGCTGACCCACTTCCTGCCTGTAAAATCTCAAAGTATAAAATTCAGGAACCGATGTACTTAGGTGCGTGATCGTGGAAAAAATAACAAAAACCGTTTCTCATACGACCATATGTCGGACTTTCCGACAAGTGGATTGGATAGCGTTAAGGGCCTTTGGTCCGAACCAAGAGAATTTTTTCTTCAATTCTTACTAATGGTTTGCACATGTTGGATTTACTTATACTGAACCATAAAAAGCGCTAACAGACTTGCAGTTTAACACTTGAAAGTTCTCACATATTGTTAAATTACATCATGGTTCTAAATAGAATTGATTAACCATTTAAAAATAATTAAAAGCTTCGACTTCCACGAGGTTTGGTGATAACCAAAGGTGGAGGTCACTGTATTTAATTCCAATCTTAATTAAATGAGTTGGTTTTAATCTTATCATGAGCGGTTAATGTAATTAGGTAAGTAGGGCGGGAAGTAACAACTGAAGTCGGTAAACAGAGGCTATCACACTTTTTTATATCCCTGATAAAAAACTGATGCGGAGGAACAGAAGTCAGAACAGTTATTTTTTTACACAAATCTATGTACTTTTAGAACACTGTTCTGCGGGGATAAGGTGTCATTAAGTGCGCCACAAAAAATTAAGCAGTAGATGGTGAAATAGTTGTAAATAACAACTTAATAACTCTCGCCTCAAAGCAATTCATCATGTAAACGAGAGGTACAATACATAGAATCTGAAGTGGAACACTACATAATACTTTCTCTCACATTCACATAAGGAAATTTGATGATGGAGCGCGTCAATCCACGATCTGACATTATAACGAGAGTACATCTTTATTGGTTTTCCCTGGGCAGTAGATTATAGAGTGGTCGACCTCGATGGCAACGGTGGCGGATGCTGACCATTTAGGTATGATGGTCTGACCCATAGATATAAGAAAGAAGTTATTTATATTTCTATGGTCTGACCACTTGCCACACAACCTCATAGGACATGCCTCCTAGATTACAGCTCATAAACCCTTATTGAATCGAAATAATGGTCGTCCAACAGATTTATATTTGTGTGTAACTGTTCTGTAAGTTTAATGCTTTGAGGAAGTTTTGCTAAATAAATGTTTGCCGTTTGTGGCTCTTAATAATTGTCTGAATAGCTTGTAAATCACTGGTCTGTTATTCATTTATGAAGCCAATTTGATTTGTATTATCTATCCACATAACGAAGACTTTAGACTTCTCTATCATTCGAAACACATGATTCCTAATCCTAATTGTCAGCACCCTGGTACCGAAACACTGGGACAGCCATCTAGTAGGTTCCTATACTACGTTATTTATAGCTACTTATAAATCGCTACCCAAAGCCGTAGCCCGTATGGTTACCTTATACGACCTTCTTATTCCGAAGCATATAAATTTCCAGAAGCAGAACAAATGCCATACTTAGCTGTAACTTGGAAACCACGAATGGAAATCGTTTCAAGTTCTCCAAAGTGTTATTTCAGTAACACTTGTCGGACATTGTTCTAGAATTCACAGTATTTCGAACAATGATTGGCCATTCTGATGAAAGTTATGATCAGATTTGTCCTTAATGGCATAGCGTGGCTGTGCGTGGGCGCAGACTTGCTGGACTGAGTCACTGAGTCATGCGCACGTGCACCGCGGCCATGTCATGTCCCATGTCCAATTATGCGACAAATAGCTACTTTGCATTACCTCCGAGACTTAGCATTCCTGACGCTATGAAACCTGATCTATGTTCAGATAGAATGTCTGCCCTAAGATGATCCCTTTGTTTTACTTTTGACTGATGTTACTAAGAATTCTATGAGAACACACACGAAATTAGTTCTTTTGTTCTCGTGTATGATTGAAATTACAGATGACTCAAATCTCAAGATAATACCGTTTATTTTCCAAGAATTTCCAATACCTAACTGTTTTATTGCCATAGCTATTAATTACCTATTTGAAACCCATAACAGGGTCCAATCAAATCAATCAATGTGACAGGCAAAAACAAAATTGTTACGGTTCTCCATTGTAATTGTATCAAATCAAAACCTTATTGAAATAGGTTTAGTTATGTAATGTTTTGCTTTACTATAATAGCATAAGGGCGTGAACAGCCAACTGAGTAGGACCAACCAAACCAAAAAGTTTTGAACCAAACGTATTGAGAAACGAACTATGATTACACCTCACTAAACGTAATTATGAGGTATTTCCTTTAACAAAGTTCTTGGTATTTTAATTATTTCCGTAGGTACCTATTAATAGTATCACAAATTGATGTGAAAAATGTTGAACAGCTTAATTCGCATGTGTCCTACACCTACAGACGAATTGTTTGAAACAAGTTCAATGATACACGAGTTAGTCTGAGCACTGAGTACCATCTAACTAATGAACAATTGGTTTTACGAGCAAAGAATGATTATTACGGAGGTAGTGAGTCACTTTGACGCACTCCGGTCTCAACCACTAATCGTGTAGAACTAAGCATAGTAAGTATGTAATACACAAGCTATTCACATGTATGTGATAAATCGTTTGAATCGTGTTTTGGAGTTCAACAAGGCGTTTATGTAATAATTACTTGTTTGTGATATGTTTATTACGCACTATTACGCAGTTCATTGAAGTAGTTTCAAATGCTTCGGTGACACAAATTTCGTCAAATCTTACGCAAAATTTTACTCTTTCTACCCATAAGATTGTGCGAGCTGAATCACTAGCATGCAGCCTCCTATTTTCTTTCCTTTTCGTCTTTTAGACAAGGAGACTATACAGGAATTCCAGTTGCCATTTAAGCACAGTGGTACCGAGTTTTGGATGCCCAACCCGGACCCTGCTAGCTCATCATCATGTTCTTTAGTCAAAAGACGTTCTTTGCAAGACGTTGCTGTTTTCAGAATCCACTAGATGACCCAGTGAACTTCGTACCACGTGAGGTAATACTTCGATTTTTCGGCTGTCACTTTGGGTTCTTCCTAATCGCCATTATCGAGGTTTTGCGAGACCAACGCTCGGCAATTGATTTTTATATAAATAGATAAATTAATGTATAAACGTACTGTATCCAAAAAGTTGTTTGCTGTTCGACTGTATAGTAATAAAATTTTAAGCCATCCTGTAGCCTGACCAATAAAAACGATTAGTTTCACTCACTCAAACACTTGAGACGTCTAATATTGCTATTGCTTCTAAAATGGGAAGCTGCTACTGAGCACTCGGCTTACGTTCAAACGCTTTTATTGTAAACACCATCTATTTTATGACAATGCAGTGCAGCCCTTCTGTATCGACCCTTTTATGGAACTCTACGGTCTTATACGGTGTATCTTTAGATTCAATGATTCAAGCAAGTTTGGACCCAGTCTTTTCATAGGCGTATCTCACTCGTATATCGTCTTTATTTACAGAGATGAAAAGATTCTGCTTTCTTGCTCTCAAAACCCCCCCACAAAATTAACCCCTTATGCTTGCTTAACAGAATGATGCTCCTATATTAGCATAGTTAGTAGGTATAAGGTAGTATGAGTTATGAAGATAATGTTAAGAACATAATAGGTACTTATTGTAAATGACCACATATAGCCTTATCGGGATACAATCTAGAACTTGTGATTTATTGCGTCATACATAGGACGCACGTGTAGATGCCGCTGGTAAATAATGCAGATACTGTCTTATTTTTTTTTTTAAGTTGAAAAGATTTATTATGTATAATCAGGAAACACATAATGCATCAGAGCATCAACTAAGGGACTTCAGAGTTGAGACCATCCAGTTAGACCACGGATATCTCTATGAGTTAGACGCTGAAATCACTGAAAATGGTCAACCTATCTACGAATCTTCTGAATGCTACATCTATAAGAACTTTTTCTGATGGACCATTGAATTTAACATTCGATTACAAATCATAGAGATCAAGATAAACAATTGCTCACATAATCATGCAGATGAACATTGTATTGTTTTATTGTTGTTGTAATGCTCCTAAAATACTTTTGGTTTCGACAAAATCGGTAATTGAAGATTTATCTCGGTAACACGTTACGACCGTGGTAAAATAATCTCATAAAAAGATGATATAACAATGGGCAATAGCAAGCATATTTGTTCAAAGTTCATCATTGTTCTTGAGCAGTTTCGTCAAAAAATCACCGACGATTACTAAAAGAACCTAGTATTTCACTATTCGCACTTTCAAGGCCAGTTTGTAGCTTTGCTTAGCGGATCTGTAATTTATAAAAAATAATAAGCTTAGTTTTGCTTTAGAGCTTTAGTCCTAAAATAAGTTTGCATCCTTGGAGCTCATAAAATTAAATGGCAGATATAACTTGCTAGTTGCTTTGTAGTGCGGATGCGAGAATAATCCGATGTGACAGCATCCACAGACCGATTTATAGGTACCATGTCGCCTTTAAAGTCAAGATTTATTTTATAACAAAATGAACACACAGAAAATCAAAGGTCTACGATTGATCGACAATCTCCTTACTATAAATAGACGTTTCCTTTTTTTCTACTTCAGTGGTTGCATTTTTTACACTCTTACCAAGAACACGCAAATTCAGAGGAAGTGATGCAATTTCAGCATCCGTTTTTTTACAAAAAAAAAGTAACACGGCTTCCATACAAGAACTGGTTTCCAGTACGCGAGAAAACTTAAGTAACCACAGGGTATCCAGTACTTACTTATGTACAGTAAGTATAATATTCCCAGGCCCGAACTTAGAGACCCAGGGCCCCTAAGCACTTCGACATTTGAGGCCTCCCATTTCGAAGCAATTTAGGAAATCATGTAAATAAAATGCACTAGTAGGTACAGGATCTTCTTTATTGAAGTTTCTTTAGACGCGTTGAGCACTTTTTGGGTGAACTAAAATCATGGAACTCGCGTCATCGTCACCGAACGCTTTCCATGAGCTATATGTATACTGTTACTGTGTATACGATACAATTCACAAGTTACTTAGTTTTGCCCTGCATGTTTTTTTTTCTTAACACATTTGTCAATACAATTATCAATTGCAACTGCACTATTCAAGTGAGTAAAATAAATAAATCATCATCATCATCATCAGCCTATTAATGTTCCCACTGCTGGGACACAGGCCTCCTCTCTGTGAGAGGGAGTGGGCTATAATCTACCACGCGGGCCCAGTGCGGGTTGGTAGATGTCACGTGTCTTCGAATTTTTGGTTCTAAGACATGCCGGTTTCCTCACGATGTTTTCCTTCACCGTTTTGAGACCACTGGTGATAAAATTATTTACACAAAGTAAAGCGCCTGCTTGGATTCGAACACACGACCTACAACTCGTAAGTCGGGGCCGTTACCACTGGGCCACCACTGCTCAAATAAATAAATGAAGTGACGACATTATAAAAAAAAAAAAAAAATCCCCAATGTATAATTCTATTTCCGCTTGCCGTCAGGCAAGCAAGCTGGTCGGAGTAGCTGGGTGGGTGGGGCCCGTAAGCTGGCTGGGCCCCTAGGCCAGTGCCTTATGTGCCTAGGCGTAAATCAGTGGCTGAATATTCCTAATTAAACGTTGGATGTAATCTGTCACTGTCTTGTCGCAAACAGCTTCTGTTACTGTAGTTTAATAAACATCTTGTACCACCGTGCTCCACAATTCCACAAATAGACAGTGTATTAATTATCTACCTGTTTGTTTCGACTCAGGTAAAGCCGTAAACCAGCCCTTCTGATCATTAAAAGGAGTTTTTACAACAAATCATGTTTTTTTTTTCTAACTTGGACATAAAGTAGTGATGCGTTTTTGTAGCTACCCGAATCTATCCGATCTCGAGATTAGAATGGATGCCAGTCAGTATCGTGATGGATAATTCGATTAAATTACCAGTCATTAGTGCTGTAGTCCACTGTACACCGGCACGACTTGTCGGACACGACTCTTGAACGTGAACCTTTAATGGTAGATATCCGAAGAAACAATGCTGTTGCGTTGGTCAATAAATTAAGTTCTAATTTAAAACGTGTATCATGGTAAACCGACTGGTCTTGAATTCCCGTTCTAACAATAAACTTCTCTTATTTGGATACAATGCTATTTTTCGAATTCATGTAGCTAAGCTATGTAATCAATCGAGATTATAAAATGTTTTGGTAGAGCCAGACATTAATTACCATTCCAAAATTAACTCCAACCGTCATCGTCAGGCACCTGAGCTGGCCATTTATCTCGGCATGTTTATGTCAATGGACACTTTATAAATAAGGATGTATGGAGAATGTCTTTCGCCTAGAGTCTGTTTTTATTCGGCTTGGTAATTACACGGGGGGAGGCGACTTGGCCGGCCCGCTCGAGGAATGTTACCTGCCGTCCTATTTCAATTTATGTAGCCCTACTATTGCCCTTACTGTCTACAATGATACGGGGATATTTTTACTCGAAGTGGAACTAAGTGATTAAGGGTTTCTGTGCTCGCTTCGATGCAACCTGCAACGTTATGTAGTGCTTGTCATTAACTTGCTCCTGCTTTTCAGTATGTCTTTGAAATGGTAAAGTAACTCTGTAACTTCAGTACCCTAATTACGTAATACACAATCAATCAGAATCTGAATCGTTTTCAAAGTAATAAGTAGATTGATAATAATCCATTGCTTCATAAATTCCAAAAAATATCTGCTCAACAACGTAAATAACGCAATGAATGTTGTTGAACTGTCAAAATGAAACAGATTAGTCGGAATCGTTTTCGAAAATGTGTTGCGTAACTAATTAGATAGCTGATTTTATAATAATTTGATAAATGATTGATGATAACAAATAGAAGAACACAAGATAAATAAATAATTACATTACTACCTATAAATGTAGAGCACGATTGCGGAAGTTCATTAACTTTATTCCATGGAGTTCTTTTTTGCAAGTCACTATGATTAGATTGTGTAGGTGACCAGTGAAAATTGCATTCATCTTTTTTATGATTGATTTTTTTCCATTAAAAAATAAATAAATTTTAGGTTAGTTTGTCAGCTGAATAATATCTATATAAGCTAATATCACAAATATTGAACGTGCAGAAACTTTAATATTCCACTTTTAGAATCATAAAGTTTTTTGCAAGGTAACTAACATCAATCTGCGTTTGATAGATCTAGCGGAGTGGGCGTGGTACGCGAATGCCTGCGCGCAAATCCTACGTTTAGCCATGCGCGTGGGCAGCGTCACTTCACAAATTATCAAGTACGACGAATATTTCGTCATAAATATAGAACGTGCAGTTTTGCAGCATCATGATAATTGCAGTACCTAAGGCTTTAGCTGTACTAGCGGCATTTGCTTCTTTCTTTTCAGTGAAAATGCTAAAGAAAATTCTGACATGTGTTTCAATATAGAATAAGAAACGCTAATTGACGTGACAAGGATTTTTTTGGTACACTATTCACACATGGATGTTACTATTACCTGTCAAAATATTTACATTATTAGGTAGTACAATATTCAATACTTACACAAAGTGCGTCAGTTTCCTTCCTTATAAGTGACGTCAGCTGCTATAAGTGCGTTGATTCATAGTTTATGAACCGCTAAACTAAATTTCAGAACGTAAAACTGTTTACTTGGAAAGGCCAATAAAAACGTAGCTATGTAAACAAGTTATTCTTCATTACACATCGTGAAGATTCACTGTAATAACTACCTATCATGTTTTCTTTCAATCATTTATAACATTGTGGTTTTGTTATAACTTCAACAATACTGCAACCCGTTTAGTACAAGTTTATGTATTAGTTTCACAATGTAATTTCAGTCTAACTGTAGCTCGATACGACCACTGCGCGCTTTGTTTAACACCAGTTAGGGCCAGTTACAATAATATTCGCTGGTTTATATTTTGTAGAACAAAAGCGCAGGTACAGGAACAATGTAGAAACATAGTGAAGTATTTGAGCTCGGCGTATTGTCCTGCGACCTACGCATTGTCGTCGCGTGTCGGTTGCCTGCGTTTCCGCGAGCATTCGTGACCTGTAATGTTAGCTTCTATCAGTTCTAACTGAATTGTGTATCTGCACAATTGAAGTTATGGGGCAGTTTTTGAGCAAAGTGTTCCAATTACGTAGTAAAAAAAATTGGTCTTGATTACCTTGACAACAAGTTAAGCACAGTTATGTACAACTTATGGACTCAACCAATTGCAATCTGCATGTGTTCCAGAAATCCAGAATACATCTCGGCCAAATAGTCTCATTCCCGCGGGGCTAACACAGGCGTACCCAAGACGTTTGTGACAAGACATGATAAATTTTATCATGTCTTATAATTTGTCTTAAATGCTAGCACGTGATAAAACGTTCAACCATGTGATAAAATCTGAGGCGCGACATGCCTTTCTTGTTGCTAACTTCATAGTGTGACACAGTAAATTTAAAAAATTAAAATGTCTATGATCAGTGAATATGCGACCAAATAAAATAATACGTTTTTATAGTGCAGGTTCATACAGTTTTACAACTTTTTAATTTTGTTGTGAACTAATTCACTTTTGACGTACGGACGACATTCATTATGTGGCATTCGTGACAAAATTGGTGCGCCCCTATTAGCAAATAAGACATAGAATCCCAAATAAACGTCAAGAAGTTATGTCACAAGTCAAGAGATTATCTCACGCCGCCCGCCGTGCTAGCATTTGTGACGTGACTGTTTTATCGTTCAAATTGTGATATAATGTGTGATTTAAGCTATCTCACATTAGGCCATGCTCGGTGCGCAGGCGAGACAAGAAAAGAAGTAGCTAGACGCACCGAAAACGCCTGGAAGAGCTATTAGTCCATGAAAAACCTCATGAAAGGAGTCCTATCAATTTGCCATAAACGCAAATTAAAAAACGGCGCTCAAAGCTGGTCTTTGACGGTTCAGCAGAGGTCCAAGCTTGATATTAGCCAGCGAGCAATGGAGCGAAGCATTCTTGGAGTCATCCAAAACACAAATCGCCGACGTCACCTAAAAAGCAGCCAAGCTTAAGTGGGACTGAGCCGGACACGTCTGCCGCATGTCGAATCAAAAAATCTACCACGATGTGGGTCCCAGAAGACGTCCGTCGACATCGAGGCAGACCCAAGAGACGATGGCGAGACGAGGTTGACGCTTACAGACAGGATTGGTCCACTAGCTTAAGACAGAGAGGAGTGGAAAGGAGAAAGAGAGGCTAAAAATAAAGAAATAAATAATTGCAATCTAGTGCTGCACAATGCATTTCAGCCTCACCCATGTTGCGACATCGATGTAATCACAACAACCTGCCATAACAATTCGTTTGATCGTTTACCATGATTTATTTACAAAATATATTATACTCTGTGGGATAAGATACGTCTAGTCATAACAGCATTCTCTCGGGGTTAGAGATCACAATAGGAAGGCTATACAATATTACGCACTATGAATCATGCTATCGCTGCCAACGATTCGGTAATCAATGTCGTTGAAGCAACGTAGTGGGCTGTAGGCATGGTTCTCGCAGCCAGCTTTTCTAGCAAATTTTTCAAGCGACATGTGGTGGATGGTTCGGTGAGCCTGTGCTTGCCGGATGCTCAATCAATGTTACACGGTACACCTAACATTAGTCATCCAAACAGCGTTTTTCAGGTTTAGAGATTGAGTCTCTTGAGATGTTTCCGTCGATATGTTTTTTTTTCTTGCCTTTCTTTCGTCTAACGGCTTCCGCAGACAGGCGCGGCGGGATTCTAGTTGAACAATTTCTATGAAAACTTCATGTAAATAATTGTTTTATACGATTTGCTTCGCGCCTGTTTGCAGGAGCAGCATAATCCTCGTCAATTTTGCGTCAACGTCTGTCTACTGTTACGAGGTAATGATTCGTGGTCACAATTTGAGGATAATTTTCTTCCTGAAGAGTTCGAGCAATGTGGCTTGCTCATTACCGCTTCAACTTAATTATCCTTAGATCTTAATTTAATTATCCTGAAATTATCATAACGGACTTCGTCGTTGTGACTCTGCTGACACATAACAGTTCTAACTGCACCTAAATAAGGGGTCTCGATCCCTATACTTTTATCTTACGTAAACTCATTGTGTGTCGTTCTCCCACTATTAAGATAAGCATCGGACGACATATAACAGTTCTGGGTGATACAGAACAATGCAGGTAGTGTTGTGGATTGTCACCTGTTTCTCATCATCAGCTGTGTTTGTAAACATGGATTCAGGGAAATGGTTACTGTAACTCCTTGGTTGCTGCTTAATTGTCGATTGTTTAATTGACGTAGGACACAGTCTCACTATCCCAACCCTATGACGTTCTTAGGTAGTAAACTCCTTACAATATCAGCTCAGTTGGTAACTCATGGTTAGAATAAAACCCAACATGAATATTTATGACAATTAAGTAATTGTTTACCTCCATTGCTTTTCCAAATATGCTCACTCAAGGCTCAATGGATATTGATTATTGAGGTCGGGTACCTAATACTAATGTATGAATACCAAAACTCAGACCTGCCTTTAGATCCACTCAGGTTACCTATTGATTAACTGTTATCAAAGGTTGGTGTGTGCTCCACTTTATTTGACCGATAACAGAAATTCGGAATCGAATTAAGAACTAAAAATAAAATGGCGAATGAAATGAAGGTGTGTATGCATGTTTAGTGAGTTTATTTATGACGTCATTGTGTATGATAGGCCTTTTTCATAGGTGTGGTGGTACATTAGGGTCATTAAGGTTAATGTATGTATTCATAGGCACAGATTCTCAATAGTTTCGCACGCTTGAAACATTATACATATAATTAGACACAAAATTCTACCTCTGTATGTTATGTTAACTTACCTAGTCCTTAGTGTAACCTTACACTATCGTCACTACCCGTGGTATATTCGTTGCGTGTATTATTCTTTTTTGTGTTTTGTCTTTGTTTTGTGTTCTTTTTTTGCATTTTTACATGTCATGTTTACCGCAAATAAACGTATTTTCTCTCTTATATTTCTAAGTTGAAGATTGCAAACAAAACATCTACAGCTAGTCTAGTACTAGTAGTAGTATTTTGTTCTATTGTATTTGTAGCACTCTTGTTAGAAATGTTTTGTCTGATGTGCATAGCTTAACTTTCAGGCTTGTTCTGAGTATTTTCTATTTCTATTATTTTCTATTCTGTAGAATTCCCTCTTTAGTCTTGTATGGGGCAAATAGCATCCATAATAGATTGATGTTCCTCACGTTGTTGACTCGTGACGTGGATCCTGTCGCCGTTCCAGGAACGTACGGGTATAATTCCAAACGATTGCAACTTTAACGAATAGAATTCCCACGAGGTCATTACAGCTGCACTTTTGAACCTGAAGTTGTTCTGGTTTCTGTTTTCATTGTTATCACTCTACCTACAGTATTACTGCGATCTTCCAGGCAGCTAGTTATGTCAAGATTACTTCGTAGTTTTTTTTGACAAAACTGATAGATTGTTTGATAACCATTATCATACAGCATATACAAGGTGTTTTTTTTATATCCCATAACTCTAGGGTATTAATGAGACCATGTCAAAGAATCAACTAGCATATATTTTTACGGTCAAATGAGACAACATCACTACAAAGATAGATTGCTGGTCCCTCATGTCCATGATTTAATTAGCATTCTTATCGCCAACCCATGGCCGTTGATATAGAATTTGGTTATAGCCTGTGTCAGCCTGACTACTTAGTTACCACCAACTAAGTATTCAGGCTATAACCAAATTCTATATTTTTCTTTTTTTCCCTATATCCATGTACTGTGGTGAGTGGGTTGAAGAGTACCTTATAGTAGGTACCTATGTTTAACACATTATTTCATGAAGGTTAAAGTCGAATCTATTGATCTTTGATATCATTGATATTTTCCACCCTTTTTTGTCTGATAACAATGGCTCGTTATCTACGAATGCAGTTAGTTATTTGATATTGTTCTGGTGTCAATGGCTCTATATTAAGCTTACCAGTGTAATGTTATATGGATTGATAAGCTCTTCATAATTGGGAACTTAATAACACATAACATCAGGCATGTATTCCCCGAAGGGTTAGGCAGAGGTGTGCTTGTAGTACACCCACATTTCGCTAGTCGCCTATGCTATAGGTACTAATATTAGTATATTAATCATCATACGATAGTATTGTTGCCTAGTTCCCTACACAACAATATTGTTCTCTTTCTCTATATCAAGGTACAGGAATTGAAATCTTTGGTTACTGGATTTTTAAGTTAAGTAGATATTTCAATTCAAAAATCAAATAATGCTTTTCTGATGATCGTGATGAAATTCCATCACTATGCAAAAGCAATCCATATTAACCGTTCTACAGACCTAAATATTTGCTAACCTCTAATGGTATTACTCTCGGTTTCTCCCACGGTCACCCATGGCTGCCCACCCCGCACTGCCAACCACGTAACCATAACCATGTGAAAATGGTAACCAAGCGAGCTATGCGAACTTGCACTATCCGAAGTATCCGATGACTATCCGCTTTACAGAATACGGATCCGCTCGAGCTGAAAGTGAAATTTTATTGCATTTTTGATGTCCATTTTGATGTCTATTTTGCATATCGCTAATTGCATTATGTCACGATTTTTTATAGAGAAATGTTCTTGTGTATCATTTTTATTGAGTAACTTTTTCGGACACATTCTATAACAAAGGAATTTTGTTAATTTTTGCATATTTGAAATGTTCCGAAAGTTTCGCCTTTTGACATTTTCCTTTATTAGTTATGCTCTCTCATATTTTGTAGTTCTATGAAAGTTAGCAATTTTGTAACAGTTTCGTTTCAACATAGTGCTCTCTGAAATAATGTAAGCTTGACAATGGTTTCACCTCGATTTTTTGTTGTGAAAATTGTTATATTTCTTTTGGTAATGAGAGTTCCTGCACGTGCGAAGGTCAAGCTTTTCGCGAACGCGGGCAGGTTGATGACCCCGCGACCGTAGTGACTAGTGATGTGATTGATATGCATGAAACAACTGACGCTAGGACCGGACAGTATGAGACTTCGAAAAATTCAAACGTGGAATGTGATTACCTATGGGCGATAGTACGTTTATTATTTTTAGACATTTGAATCATTTGTGATCTTCGGTATGTGATAGTACCTACCTATACATATGTATAATATTTCTTATAAGGGATAAAAGATATGTTCCTAGACATATGATAGTGTAATATCCCCCATTGAGTAGAAACATGCAACTCGTCTTGACAGTCTTACTTTGGCAATATCTTCGTCATTTTCTACGAAAACCATGCTTAGCTTGCTTAGCTTAGTTCATGTTACATAAATAATTTCTAATAGAACTATCCACGTACGTTATAGGATCTAAATTCTAAAGCGTTTCTATGTCTTCGGTCATCGGACATTCTAATTCTAATAAATATCAAAGTAATTGCTTTAAAACTCGATTGATATTGAAGGTTGATGATGAAAATAAGTGTTTATTTATAGTCTGTTCTGTTCTGTAAAAACAGCAATAATATCACGATTACACGAGTGTTCCACGAAAAGGTAATCAGACGTGCATTAGTAATACATCCACATTTCACCTTTTTTGACCGTTTTGGTCCCATCGACAGTCATAGATCCCAACAGTACTGTGAGATCCGAGAATTGAACCCTCTTGGGTCCCTTTCTGCAGAGCATTTCTGGTTTACTATGTGCTGTACACTGCGGTCTCCTCACGCATCACTACAATGTACAATATCACTATAATTTATCATCATCATAGTATAAAACAGAGTCACTTCCCGCTGTCTGTCCCTATGTATGCTTAGATCTTTAAAACTACGCAACAGATTTTGATGCGGTTTTTTTTAAATAGACAGAGTGATTCAAGAGGAAGGTTTATATGAATAATACATACATATTGTAGAAATATAATTTAGAAAATAGTCCACGCGGGCGAAGCCGCTGGCAGCAGCTAGTAAGTAATAATCCTGATTATAATTATAGATTTCAAAAAGATTGTTGTCAACAATAAAAGTTGAGAAAGCTCGATTGTTAAAGTGTCAGATAGGTACTTGAACTTTATGATGCTTTTCATTAAACGCTTGTATTGTCTCTGCGCGAAACAAATGGGAAATTGCGTTTCTAATGCATGGAAATAGGTACGTGGAAAACTTTTGTATCGGAATAAAATAATGTGGTTTGTTCTAGTATCGATCAGAATACTAATAGCCTTTTTTGTCAGTACTGTTTAATTGTAAAACAATGTACCTAGGGTATAGAAATCAAGTAAACTTCGTGCTATTCTCTGCAGCTCCTATGACAGCTATGTAATTTCTGTCACGACAGATTTCTATTACCCTTTCAGGGCTAAATCTAACACCAGCGCCCTAACTGCGTAAGTTTCGATCATAAACCGAGAGTTCCAAAGGATATTTCTAGTCCATTGCTGCATAGGTTTAATAAATTCGTCTGCTCAACAACGTAAATAACGCAATGAACGTGGTTGAACGTAAAATAAAAGAAAATGCGATCAATTGTCATTTTATGTACGTACCTATGTCATACGTAATTATCCCGCCGATCATCTTAGTCAATCAAATCCTAGTGGAGAAGACCTTTCCATACTTAGTTAAAATCCGTTCGATTCGTTCGCATAACGGTATGGTATGGCCCTCAGAGCCTTTCAAAAGGCTATTCGCTATACCAAGTCAAAGCAATTCGTCTTTGGGCATGGGAACTGGGCATTATCACCTAGCGAATGAAAGATTGTAGGCGTTAGGTAGGTACTTACTATTTATATCGCCCTAACTAGTTGTGAACCCTAATGTCAATTATAAAGCTATATTTTCTAGGTCAATAAACTTCGTTACACATTTAGATCCAGTTTTAGAACCTTGCATAGCAATTTATGGTAATGCAAGTGAGCGTGCCAAGAAATCGATACCTACATGTAATATTACGACTGTATATCCTCATAAGTAATCCAGTAAAGGGCTTAGGAAGGTACTGATTCCCTATACGTAATAAATAAGGCCAACACGCGGGCATTTTGTAGGTTTCTGATTCTATAAAAGTCAATAAATATAACTGAGAACTTTTCCTCGTTGCATTCATTCATCCTACATATTATATACTTTTTGTGGGACTTCACTGCCATTGTCATGGATTTCTCTCACAATGAGCATTGCCACTGCCAGGCCGATAAAAAGCAGGATCAATAAAATAGATAGATTGTCAACTGTTTTGTTACAAACCAAAAATGTAGGTGTTGAAGGCAAAATACTTACTTACAAACTTCTTTAAAACATTAATTAAAATACCCAGTCTGGTAGATAAAATATCTACCAGACTGTACACACGTACCTAGGTACCTACATTTTCTTCATAAAATAAAATACTTACTAAGTAATTAATTATTCGAGTAACGACGACAGTTCGAATCGATATCTCGTTTAGGTGACATGAGGAAATTCTATGCTTTAAGCTGCCTGTCCACTGGTGCGGAGAGGAGAGGAGAGGAGCGGAGATGTGCCAATATTAAGCAATAGAATCTAAACTCCGCTCCAGAGGTGCAATTCTATTGGTTAATTTTGGCACATCTCCGCTCCTCTCCTCTCCTCTCCGAGCCCCGGTGGACAGGCAGCCTTATGCTCTTAAAGTTACCTATTTTCCTTCCTTATGACCTGAATAATTATGTGAAGCGACCTCTGAATCATAGGCCATCATAGCATAATTATGATAGGGACATAAAAAATTTAAGCATATAATAAAGCAAAGTAGAAAAAATCCAAAAAAAATATTTGCTGACTCTCAAAGTAGGTAAACGTGGTGACAGGTAAAGTTATTTAGTATTCAGTGCCATCTGTTGGCAAGAAACGAAGGCATCGTGAATGTAATGTGAGTAGTACCACAGAGTAGTACGAAAAGTTTATTAAAATTTCACGTTATTAAACAGCTTATTCCAACTATATCAAACGTGTCCTTATTTTAACCATTGTTTTTATTTTAACACTTGACCTACTTTGATGCCTCTAATCTTGAAGATTGGCTAGGCAGCTGGCGTTTTAGTTCTCTATGATTTGTATAGATGGCGTCTCTTTCAGGAATGGATACCTTGGAGTTCTGGACTAACAAATACTTTATTTTAACATTGTTGATTTTATTATCATGCTATTTATGTGTAGGCGTATTTTAGACAACTTAATTCCAAAATTAAAACGTCGGTTTACCTGTCTAGAACCATTCAGAATAGGTACTTGGCTATTTTATGAATCAGCAGCCTTTTCGCTTGTGATATTTCTTCGGCTTGACCTTGGCTAGTGGAGGTGGTGCGACGGTTGGCACCCCACGCCGTCGTTCCGGCTGGTGCCCCCGAGCGTCCGTCGCGCTTCGCCACGCGCCTCGCGCCGCTGACCCCTGCCTCGTCACAGGGGAGGTGCCCCACGAAAGTGCCCTGAACTTATTATCATACAACCTCCGGGACTAACATCCGGGAGGAAACCAGCTACAAGGATCTCTAGTTCGTTAACTGTCAAAATTGTAGATTGGTTACACATCAATTAATTCAGAAATGTCGTGGACTAGTCCCATTTCTAAATTGGTTCAATTTCGGTGGTGAGTTACAGGTGAATGGTATTAGACGATCCGGTGCCAATTGTTTGTAATCGCACAGGTGGGAGGATTGTTTACACGGCGTGCGAGCACCTCTCAATGGCTCGGCTACCTGCAAAGGGGGGGGGGGGGAACGGTGACCTGCCGGCCCTCCCCCCCGCGCCGCGGAGGCGCCGCCGACCGGCGCACGCGCAGAAAGCCGAGCCAGTTGCTCGCCGCGCAGCCTCCAGTTTGTTTACGTCGATAATATGTGACGTTTACCCCTTTTAGTAATTACCGAAATTCGATGTTTTTTGTGGTGCATGTGATACCCCTGTGAACATTTTTCGACAAGTGAGGCAGGTTGAAAACGTAGCTGTTGTGTGACCACTGTTCCCATTCTGAGTTGAAGGCATTGTGGCATTGTACGCTTTAGCCAGTCAGTTATTTTGCACTTGCACAAAAGTTGCACAGCTGGTTCCCGTGATAACATGACATGTTAAACAATAGATGACGTATCCTTTATTTTTTATCGTTATGCCATCCTGAGGCTTAGCGTGTCTGTGGGAAATTCATTGCCGATTTATTTTCCGCTAGTGTTTTAAATTGTCAGTCAGTACTGCAGTATTTATAGGGCTTTCATTTTAGGATCTGTCTGATAAGTGACTACTATGGTTGCTGTTGTCAAATATTGTTGGTAGTTTCTATATTATAACTTGATAGGTACATATACTTAATTGCATGATGTGATGCTTGTCTAGGTCTATTGTTACCTGAAAATTGCAGAACCAACAATTAAGAAAGTCAAGTTACTGTTCAGGTTTCTGTTCAGGGATCGTTGCACCTATGTACATGGCCATAATCAGTGCATTGTGATTGGTCCGCAGCACATGAAGAATAGCGTGACCGTTGAACCATGACCGTAAGTGCTAAAACCCCTGACTCAACATACAGACGTTACAAATAAAATATAATTAATAAAGTACTTGAAAAAAAAAAACAGAATCACGTTTTATTTACACAAATAAGTATAGACTTTTGCAAACACATTCTTGCTTTTGCGAAAAAACTTGATGAACCATCAGCGATTATTTATTTGGAATACACAACGGCATCAGTCGAGGCTGACCCACTTTTATCGACTGTCAGTTCAATAAGGCAAAGAAAATGAGCTGCTATTATTGTAAATTTCTCATAACGCGAGGCGACGCGATTACGGTTACTAATCAGTATCATTGCCACGGGTTTGTATTGCCATTGTTGTTTGAAGAGCGTTCTGGTAACATAATAGTTACTCCGGCGCCGATCTAGATACCCAGATCTCGAGGTAGAAAGCGTCGTGAGACTCGCGACACTCTTTACGAACTCGCTTATCAAAAATGTAATATTTATTCTGCCTGTTGCTTTGCCCCTACAACTCTATTTTCATCGTCAAAACTTTTGTGTTCTTCGATAAAGGCATTCATTGTTGCATCACTTGCGTGCAACACAAATAGGTTAAGACCTTAGAACGTCTTATTACCTGCAACAACGAATTAAGCATTACATGCCGGTAATTAAGTCGCTCAGTAATAGCTACTCATCTTATCGTAACTTGAAACAAATGAGGTCCCACGTAGTTTCGTTAGCACACCTCGCAACTAACGTTGACAATGGGTTTTTGTTTGAAACTTTGAATGATGAAGTTTTGATATCGTCGCGTCGATTGTTTCGCTCGATTGCATTCAGTCGATCTTACATGACAATAATGTTACGCTAGTTAACGCCGGCCGTTACTGCATTCAGAACTCAAATTTCAAAGTACGAGCATGCAGCATGGTGAATACTGAGATATTAAAGTAACAAATTAATGAACCTTTATGGGATTTTCTCTTCTAAATACCAGTTTTCTCTGCTCATTTCCCTTTAGAGAAAATGTTATTCCCGTCGGCCGTCGCAAAGTTTCAAAACCGCGTGACAAAGGTATGCAAACTGGCGGAGTCAACGTTTTGCGAGCTATGCGCTAATGTTCACTATGTGGTAATTATTCCTGCATGTTGCTAGTTTGCGAGCCTTTAGTTAGAACTCTCCTGGAGTTTTTGCGGTATTTCATGAAAATATACGTTTATGCATCATTGCGTTGCTTTGAAATTAAATAATGGGCACGTATAATTTGCATCATTAGCATTTCTGAAATGTTAAACAGATTCTATGGCAACTTGTTTAGGTGGATTAGGTTTAACTGAATTAATATCATCGCGGATTCCGTTGTGCAACTGGTGACATCAAGAGTAAATTGGACAGGCAATTCAGTTTGCCGTTGTTTGCGGATATTACACTGGAATGGAAGACTAATCAAAGCTTCGTACCGAGTTACAAAACCGTTGTTATGTCCAATCTACTGCCTGTTATTGGATATGACTATAACAGATTGTGCTAAAACAGACACAGTCTCGAATTCATCGTTTATTGCGACTGAGTTTTCACTTTCCATGTCTTTATTGGAAATATTAATGTAGTGGTCTAACAGCTTCACTCATTTGGGCCTATTAAATGTACAAGTTTGGCTATATTGTGTAAGTCAGCGAAGATGGGCCTGTCTAGTGGGCAGAAGATTTTCACAAATTCTTGTTTTATTGTAGGTGGTTGCTTAGTCGTTAGTCGGCCTTTATAAGGAGGCCGAGTCGTAACTTAAGACACGATGGTGTCTGTACTTCAAAAGTATTAAGATTTCCGCGCGCTGATCGTAGATACAGCAGGCATTGTGTGTCTGGGAGTGAGGGAGTGAAGGTGCTGTAGATTGGAGGGGCGGTGATAGTCAGATAACGATGGTGGCGATAACGCGGAGGCCGCGGAGAGCTCCGCAGTGCCGCGCGGTGCCGGCTCAGCGGCTCGGTCGCCACACTCCACTATTTTTTCAACACTTTTTGCGCGTCTGGCCACAAGGTTGGCGGTCGTGTTTTGTGACTTGTGTACACGTACATCGGTGTTGTCAGTGAAATTAGTTTTATAATACGCATTTAATCGAAACAATTCTCATTATTTGAAACATTGCTAGTGCACAGTGCTTGTCGTTTGTTTTGGAACTTTCTTCTAAACATTCATTGGATTTGTTTTCTTTTTGGGTGAACACAACAGTTACTTGAAAACAATGCCAATCTTCCCTGAATTGGAACTATAATTCAGTGCTTAGTGGTTGTTATCGTAAAGATGAAGGATTCCACTCCTCGGTGCGAGGATGTGGCTGACAAACTAGTGCGTCTGTTCGGATGGAGACAGACGTACCCTGTCCAGAAACTACAGAGGAGCATACTGCCGCACACTAATGAAACGGTAAGATTTACTGTACCAAACCTGCAAAGACGTATTATCTTGAATAACTTTTATGTGAATTCGTTATTTTCATACGAAATGTGTAGCAGTTGCTAATAGTTTTCGTTGATGACGATGATGATGAAAATGACGATACGGAAAATAAAAAAAAATCAAAATATGGTGCATGAATTTCATCATATTCTTTATAGGTATTTTCCTAGCTCTATCATTGAAGCCTCTAAATCCATGCTTGTTTGTTTTCATAAGATAGGTACTTGTTATTTAGACGCGAATTTGTTGAATTAGTCACTTGATGAAAGATAATTAAGTTTATCATTAGGTAATTTGTTTGTACTTTATGAAGAAAATTAATCAAACCAGGTTAACTAATCTAATATAGATTTGATAAACCATTTTCTGGTAAATATTAATTACCTACATTGTAATTATAAATCATGATAAATTGACTGTGATAGTTAATAGTAGTGATACCAAACCATACAAAGGAAAGTGTTAAAATAAAACTGTTATAATTTTATCCTAAATGTTAATTTTTTTTCCTCTTGCCTGTTTATCGCAAAATTTTGAATGTGTTTGGAACTTTGGATTTCCTGATTTCCTCCCAAAGTGACGTGTTTGCTTAGAAGCGTAGCCTTAAACAAATTAATCATAGTCCTGTCCCTATTATTTGGAGCTTGTTAAGCATGTCGTTTACTTCTACTTCTATGACCTCTTTATCCGCCATTTCAGTACGTACCAATTGACGGGCTTGAATCTACAATCAATCGCAGATTTTTTTTCTGTTCTTCTGAATCGTTACATCTATTCGTCCTTTATCAGTTTTATGTGCTACATGATACTACAGATTGTTCCACGTAGTTCCATTCTGCACCTAGAAGCTGGTGCAACATCTGAAAGATTTCAGTAACAAGTTACCGATTAGTCCGAGAAAATCCACACCTTTCTTTATTTATAACTCCTAACCACTTCCTATAATGTCGCCAGTCTCGTTACGTACGCATGTCGATGTTACTATTGTTGCCAATTACTTTCACGGAGCTCTTTTATGATCTGAAAGTGGAAAGTACTTCATTAAATCAACTCACTTATAAGTTGCAATTATGTTGCCGATGGTACCTCCCTGTATATTCACGCGATACGGACGTTGAACCCTGCGTATGAGTTGCATACGGAGTTGAATTACTCAATAAGTTACTTTTATAGCCAATGTAGCCTTGTCAAGGAAAATACAATCTAGTTGTGTAAGCGAATTTTGTGGAATAGGTACTAACAATTTGTCGTTGATGAACCTATGTTGTAACGACGTAAGTATGTCAGGCTTGAACCAACGAATAGACAGAGAAAGGTACCTATGGCAGAACGAACAAGAAAGTGTAGAATCCATGAACATATTTTAATGCAAACTGCTTTTTAAGAATTTATTGGACTGCGAAATCATCATGAAGCCATGGTGACTTCTCGTAGACTACTACAAGAATAAACATCATGTTTCATGCACCCATCATGTCATGACATCAAGAGGCATTGTCATATTATTGGCTCTGCTACTGCAGTGAAGGAAAACGTAAAAAAAGCAGGTTAAGCAATAAATGCACTCACATTTTCAAGATCACCTCTCCAACTACTTCAGATTAACTTAGCGATCCGACTAATTGGACTACATCAGTACAGTTGATTAATTACTTGATCGACCTTGAATGTAATCAGTGACATTCCGAGCGGGGTATGTTTTACGACTTGTATGCTTAGGTGGTAGTGTCATCTGATAACACCTGTTCTACCGCACGTAGACAGCCGCTGGTATTTATTGGAAAACATTTAAGAGGGTTTACGTCGAACGGCTTTTCATACAATCTTTCAAGCCCTTATTTTTCGAAATGACTGAACCGATTTTAATAAAACTTCATACGCATATGTAGGATACAAAGGTCTAAAAACTTAGTTAAGAACATTTTCGAAAAATAGTGTTACAGCCAAATTAGATCCATTTTTAATTTTCCATAGAAACAGAGATTTCCAGTTATCTGCTTTTAAATAAGACATTTTGAAAATGTTCTTAACTAAGTTTCTTGGGATTTCTAGTGTGGTAGGCTAAGAGAACGCCGCGCAGCCAGCGCCGCATTCTCTAACGGAATTGTATAATAAACTAAAGAGCAGAAGCCTTCGAAAACTTAAAAGAGGTTGTCCAACCAAACGTTGGTTGATACTTGATATCTGCCACTGCCTCTAATGTGTACAGGTTTCCGATCTTTGACCCAGCATGCTGCTTAGATTTTTGCTCGCGACAAGGTGTCTCCTATTGAAGTTAAATTAATGACCTGGCGTGATTGAACACAGAATTGAAAACCGAAATCCGGATTCTAATGTCATACAGATCAACGATCCGCATAAGAAGGCACGCTTCTGATTTACATTTAAATGTTTAGTTTTAAATCACAATCACAAGCTACTTCTATTTCGCAGACAAGTTTCCTATACATTGATCCTTATGCAAATATTGAATCATGATCGGGCTTGGCTTGTTTATGTTCGCAATGGATTTCTGTGATAATTATGTATAAACATTGGCCAAGCCTTTAAAACTTGTTTGAACTGATATGAAAAAAGGGGCGGTTTGAATGTCTTTTAGAATCAATAGATTATGTGTCAACTGCTATATTGTATCATAGAAATTCTCAACCAAAATATGGGCTTTTTTGCATAGTCCCAGGAAGCAAACAAACAAACAAGAAATGTATGTAAATAGGTATACTTGCAGTATTTTCGCTCATGATATTACCACAGTCTAAACATCATACAGTCGTTTCACGAAGACGTGTAGACAGAGCAATCGTGCGGTGCGAGACGGGTACCGAACTGTACCCTAATTACGTAATGCACGATCAATAATAAATTGAAATGAATTGAAACAAATTGCTAGTCCATTGCTCGACATATCATAAGTTCGACAAAAAAAATTGAGCAGATTTTTTTTTCGAACTCTGGATCTGTTTGAATTCATTTCAATTTATTATTGATCGTGCATTACGTAATTAGGGTACGGCCCCCCAATTACGCAATGCACGATCAATTTTAAATTGAAACCAATTGAAAAATATTGCTAGTCCATTGCTTCATAAGTTCGACAAAAAAAATTGAGCAGATTTTTTTGTCGAACTTATGAAAGCAATGGACTGGCAATCTTTTTCAATTGGTTTCAATTTAAAATTGATCGTGCATTACGTAATTAGGGTTGGTTACGTTGCGGGACGTGAGGGGCGAGATGCGTTCCCGAACTGCTAGCTGTCGCGACGTTGTCGGCATTTACAACGAGATCAAAGGCGATTTCCTACTGTAGGTTTTATACTGTGACATTACTGATGCTGTGATCAACTCTTCTTAATATTGTAATTGGGGTTACTATATGACCTCATGTTCTTTGTATGTTTTAATAATAATATCCCCTCCATCCTCTTCTCTCGTGTCAGCGCCACTATCATCGTGCCTTCATCGTCGTGTCCTCGTGCCATTATACAAGTAGCGGCGGCACTTCAATGTTCGCCGGATTTCGGTACTTAAGTATCGTCATTAAATTTTGTAAAGGCTCTTGTAATACATCTAGCAGTAAAACAGCTATGAACTGGAGTATATTCCAAAATGTTTTGCTTCCGCCCAGTCGAAATGCCAATTCAAAAGCTACTGCTGTAAGTACGGTCAGTACGTACGGTGTGAATCTTTTTAAGCCATCGTTGTAAGGTGTATTAATGTACCTTCCTGTAGTAAGAATGTCTTAGGTCAAAAGATCAAGCCGCAACTCCATATAAGTAGAGGCAGATTGATTGGAAGGGAATAAGGTTGCAAATGATTTCCGCCATGAGAGTCGGACCCATAGTTAAAACTACGTAGATTTTGTTTTTCTCTCTTACTGGTATCATATACTATCAATTTTCCGAATTTATTTAGTTATGGGATATGGTGGAAGAGTCCTCTGAACAGTCTGAACATGGATCTATTTGTTGTTCAAGACACTATAAGAAAAGCGGGGTAGTAGGTTTTCTATTTGCGTTTTTTTCTAGCCGAAGGTATTTCACAACAAGACTTATGATGAATCATAAGTTATAAGCAAGTGATAGCCTAGTGGTGTGATGACCGTCAACTGCAAAGGCGTAGGTCTCGACTTCAAACCCAAGAGCGCTGACTTTTAGGATTCATGTGCGTATTGTAAAATTATAACTTGCGTCAAAAACGGTGAAGGAAAACATCGTGAGGAAACCGGGATGCCTGAGAGATATTTCTCGACGGCATGTGATCCCAACTCAGTAGACCATATGGCTATAAAACTGTGACACCAAGTTTGTCACTATGAAAATAAGAAGAAGAAGATAAGTTGTGAATTATACCCTAGGAGGAAGAAGGAAAGGCCCTACTTAGGAGCATATGTGGTAGTTTCAATACCCATCCCATAGGACCTAATACCGCTATTGCATAGCCCAACAGCAAACTGTTAATCTAAACTTGGCTCGTGGCCAGAGCAAAATAACTCTATAATAAAATTGTAAAGCGAAATGAATCTTAGCGAACGTGACACGTTAATTATAACTAATCTGGAAAAACCGTGCTGTCTTGTATTGTTTGTGATCAACGGGCTCATTAGGAGTGCTTAGGTAACAAGTAAGATGGAGCATGCTGTCATTTACATACGTAGTGCCTTCTAGGTCACAAGACTGATACTATCACGAGCTATTGTGAAGCTAGTTGCGAAGGTATAATAACTATTTTATGTTTAAAATATTTTTTTGTTGTTGTATGGACTCACTTTGGACTTGAGGTGTTCAGGACAGCTGTTGATCAGAAAAATCAACACAAAAACTGTTCGATACCCCCACTATCACCAGTTGTCTATCATTAGGAATTTGAGTAGAGGTTGCGTAGGCTTATCCTAGAGGTTACGTAGGCTTGGCGTAGACATTGCGTAGGCTCAGCGTAGAGGTTGCATAGGCTCAGCGTAGAGGTTGCATAGGCTCAGCGTAGAGGTTTCGTAGGCTCGGCGTAGACGTTGCGTAGGCTAGTCATAGAGATTGTGTAGTCTCGGCGTAGAGTTTGCCTAGGCTCGGCGTAGAGGTTGCGTAGGCTTGGCATAGAGATCGCGTAGCCTTTCCTAGACGTCGCGTAGACTTTTCATTAAAGAATACTTACGCATAGTTTTTTAAGTCATGTCGTTGTTTGTCATGTCAGTCAGTAAAACCATTAGCATATTTTTTCAAAATAACGACGCAGTTGTTTGTTTGTTCTGTAATCAACATCGAGTATATCTGCCAAGGTGGCGAAAGGTGTGGCCGTTTTATTTTCTTCATATCAATTGCTGTGTCTGTGGTTGATATTCGGTCTTGTATGCTTTCTCTTGTCTCTGGAAATACGGAGTGAATGTGCGCGGTTTCATATCACCACATAACGGGTCTAGGTTGGTTTTGTACTTTTGACATATTTTGTAGGCATTTTGACCTCAATTTTACTCATTTATATTTATCCTATAATTTCCTGTATGAATATTGTTTACTTTGATGTGAACATAATTATCATTTCTTATTACGTCGGCGTCGTCATCATAATTGGCAGCCTTGTTCCACCCACTGCTGAGTATGTACAAGCCTGCTCCCTTTTATAAGCCATGCGTCCCTGGTCTGTGCGAGTCTCATCCAGTACCCTAATTACGTAATGCACGATCAATAATAAATTGAAATGAATTGAAACAGATTGCTAGTCCATTGCTTCATAAGATCGCAAAAAAAATTGCTCAATTTTTTTTGTCGAACTTATGAAGCAATGGACTGGCAATCTTTTTCAATTGGTTTCAATTTAAAATTGATCGTGCATTACGTAATTAGGGTGCTGGTCTTCATTTTTATTTACTCAGTTGTAAACCTTAATTAAAATATACAAGCTCACACTAAAATATATAAAATAAAATTCATTTAATTCAGGCAAAAAAATTATTACATAAAATCAAATTTCACAATACTGCAACAGAATAAATCACAACAGATACAATGACAATGCAATTAAAATAAGTACAAGTCACAGAATTAAAATAAAAATAAAATGTCAAAAGCAATTAAAATAAACGAATGAGTTATACAAATTATAAGGGTCACAGAATCAAAATTAATACTAACCTTAGTTTATAATGTACAATTATACAAATTAGTTTTTGTTTACCCTAAACCTCTTCATCGGTCATTGTACTCATCATTACATACAAGCAACTTTCACTATGAGAAAAAATCTGCTGCTCCCTACATTTATGTTCGCATATCTCGTCAAAATGTAGGGAAGGGAACAGCAGATTTTTTTCGCGATTTCTGTTTTGGTCCCATAGTCAAAGTTGTTCATAATGATCAGTACAATGACCCCTTAAGAGGTTTAGGGTATACAAAAACTATGGTTGTATAGTATGTACAAGTAATATAACAAAACATAAAAAACGGGTAAGAGCACATTGGGCAACAAAAAATTCGTCTGCATTACCTATCAATGAGAAAAGTGCCCAATGATATGTCCCACGCCCATCTAAGTCTTATTTTCCTACTGGTTCAAATTTACCGTTTTCTTAGATGCTATTAAAACTATCACAATGTGGATGTCTTGTCTATGTATTGCCGGGTACAAATGTATCGTAAAAATGCTTGAAGTAAACAGGAACTTGGTCTTCAATGACTTAATCATTTATACGAATAGTGAAATGCTACACTACCATCACACGTAACACGATAGTGAAGATATCGACTGGTATCCAAAGTTTCTATCTTAACAGTATTTGGTACTTAATGGTAAAAGATACATCATATCCTAGTGTTACGTCGTCGCCATTAACATCCTCCTGAAAAATCAACTATCTGAAGTCAGTCCTGAAAAAGACGCTAATTGCTAAGAACATACAATTTGAAAAAAACATTGTATCGAAGCAACATCACATCTCAAACCATGAACAACAGAAAAGCATGCCAAAACTACACCTCCACTCTGTGCACACACGCCCACACGCACACAATTTACCGGTCTCACGTCACTGTTGACAGAACTATGTTTTGGTTTTTTATTTGGTCTGACTGTCTGAGCATCACACAATGACACAAGTTATCTTTTTCTTAAGAGGGTGCATCCTAAAAGTTGGCAACGTCGTAAATAGCTGTCAAATATTTACCTGTTTCGATTAATTTGGAAATAATACTGTATGGAAATAAGAAATGCGGCTAACCAATTGACTAGAATATTAATAATGAATTGCAATTATAACATTGAATTTGATGTTGTACCCGTTTTAGGTGAAAAAAGGCATTTGGAAAGTTTCCAAATACTTTTTTTACATCTAAAACTAACTATTCGGTGTTACGATATTAATTCTTGCATTTCATAATCAATATTCTAGTTTGCTAGTTAGCCACATTTTTTATTTCCATACAGAAATATTATCAAATTACTCAAAATAGCGAAATATTTGACATCTATTTGCGACGTTGCCAACTTTCAGAATAAACACTCTTAATAAGCTCGTGTTTCTGTGACAGTAAAATTGTTTTTCGTTTCTTCTTTCTTTTTTTTGCGAGATACTTAGTTAGTAAGTACAGCCTTTAGGTGCATATGCTAAGAAACGCAACCTATGAAAAGGCAGGTAAATGTGTATTACGACCCTTCCCTTTGGTATACTTATTATAATCTCTTAATCGCCTTACGAAGCCTTTTAAAGATGATTCCGAGATTCTGAAAATGATGTGCCCGCTTATGTAGGTTTATTTTCAAATAGGATAATATAATAAACGAGAATTGTTCATACATGCTGCTTGAAAGAGATTAGCCACTCAGCAAGGTTGGTAGCAGGGGCTACCAACATTTACATAACATAAAATCACACCTGTGTTCCACGAAGGGTTAGGCAGAGGTGTGATTCGCCTATAGTACACCCACATTTCGCCAGTTATGTTGTCCCATGTAATAGGGGGCGAGCCTATTGTCATCAACCAGACGCAAATCCTGACTCCCGGCTGCTGCAGTTACGATTTTTTCCCCCATATAATATTGTATAATTAGGTCGGATAAGCAAATAATGAGAATTTGAAAAAAAAAACCATATATTTTTTTAAGATTAAAGAGTATTTGCTGAACTTAGTAGGTTCTATAAATTTTTGAATGCTTCTTAGGCCCCATATTGAAAATCAAACTAAAAAAAAGTTAATTCCTCATTTTAGATTTATTAAATTACCAAAAGGAAAATACTGTTTTGACGACCAATAGTACCTTGACGTCATGCTGACGCTCACGAATTTTTTTCATTGAATTTAATACTGGCAACCCTAGGGCGCGGACTGCCTGACTTGTGTGTGAAGCCTCTTTTCAAAAACCCACCTGCATTTTACTTATTAGTATTTAGAACTTCCACGGTTTATTAAGGAAGGTAGCAATTACTATTATTTAAATAAACGTTCACTACGATGTGTTTATGGAATAGGTGTGGGTTGATATTGTAGTCATTGCAGAACCGTTATTATTGGACATTCGTCCTGAACATGGAGCATTGGTCTAGAAGTCTAGTTAGTCAGACGAGACAAATACTATATTGTCTGATTTAATTATGGACGCTAGCTTGGTTCAGAAGCAGAGAAAAGAATGAAGGAAATGTTTTAGGTCAGTTTAGGCTGCCGGTCTACTGGAGCGGAGAAGAGAGAAGAGCCGAGATGTGCTAATATTAACCAATAGAATGTTAACCCTGGAGAGGAGTTTAAATTCTATTGGTTAATATTGGCACAGCTCCGCTCCTCTCCTCACTTCTCCGTTCCAATGGACAGGCAGGCTTAGGAGGCGAGTTCAAAGTCGGTTTCAGCCACAGACCATATTTCAGCTTATCATTTCCATTCACTGCTGAATTTTTTTAAAGTAGGTAGTCTGGTCTTCAAAGAGGAACTCTTTTAGCAATTTTTGGTCATAAGACTGCACTTTGAACTGCTACCAGAATCTTCATCTAGGATTAGATACAGGGAGGCACGCATAACGTTATCTTCTACTAGAAGATTGGCTTGTTTCTGGAACCACAAAAGAAACTGGTTTTGTCTACTTGTTTATCTGTCATTTTGTCTATTCTTCCGTTAAAACCCGTAGAAAATCCGTTTCTATAGTTGTTATGGTACGCGTGCAACAGTGAGAAAATTCAAAGAAAATCACGGAAAACTAATCACAGCTAGCCTCTGCTACTGTAATAGAACTGACTTATTTAATATCTGTCTGATTAATTTATTTCTCTTTATGTATGTATTGGAGAAGAAACTAGATCTATCTGAGATTATTGAGTCAAACGTTCAATTCAAACGAAAGAATGGCTCCATATAAAAATCTACGTCACAAATTAAATCTTCATTGTAAGATAAGGCATGAGACGATAAATGTTATTGGGTATTACAAGGTGTGAAATTAAAAAGTGATAAAATCTGATAAGATAAGATTTCTTTATCGTTCAAAATATTTAAATCTCAATGTAAAAATGGTCCGTTAGGTAATCGCGTTGTACTTATACTTTTTGTTATTGCAAACCGCAAACCTTGAAAATTATTAGAGGTTTAGTATTATTTTATTTGCGGTCATTGTTGAAGATCTTTCTAATCGACATACAGACAGACTTCAGTAGGAGGTTTGCCGCGGCGCCGTGCGTACCTCGTTTCTGTTTACGCGATAAAAAACCACGATAAAAAGAAAATATTTTGTGATTAAACCCTTATGTGTGCGTGCTAATTACGTGTGTTTATAATCGTTTTTTTTAAATATTATGTGATTTTTATTTGTGTGAAAATAAGTTTGAGAAAATCAAACAACTGGATTGGATGTGGGCGAATTGAAATTGCGATGATTTTTCAGTTTTATCTTCATGAAACTTGTTGTTGAAGCTAGATGTGTTTATTATCCTGAAAAAGATAATATAAAGCCTTATGGAAATCAATTTTAAAGTGATATGTAGGCAGGTAGTATATGAAGGTATTAAAAAAACGTATATGTTGGACAAGTTTAAGCGAATAGAACGGATAAAGTTAATATTTCTCGTAGGCAATGACCTAGTCTGTACTGTATGTGTGCAAAATGTGCAAATCTTAAAGCATTCGAGAACAAATTCTGTTAAAAACTATTTTTTTTCACCTTGCTATGAAAATGAATACAAGCGACAGTTATAGACACGAGATTGTTTTAATTAAAACATAACGTAACAATATCGTCAGTTATAAGTCTATTTATCTATTTACTTATCTAACTTTTGTTAAAAAGTGTTTCAGCATAGGTTTTCATAAATAACAAAAGACGGTCTAGACAAAATATTACAAAGGTTTCACTTAAATCTTGGCACAAAAGTAAATAACGTACTAAATACATACAGTAGGATGAATGCAACGCTGTATTTGCATAACAATTTTGCGACTCGCCTTGAGGCATGTTTACATAGGTACTATTTATGCCTAGATGACCACTCGACTTGAATCATGAAAACACACACTTGCTGTCTTGACAGAGATTGATCGTAGGTGACCACGCCAACTTACTCACAAACTGTAACTTAACTCATAAAAAAACAACATTAAAATGTATTAGGGGCACAATCATTACAGTCAATTACGGCAGTGAACTAGTGAAGGTATTTGCTTTTGTTAGCTGCTGATTATAAATTCATTTCGTACTCCTGTCCATAAAGCTTTGTGCAGACCAGCGCGACTTGTCGCGCGACGCGACACCGGTTATTGTTATACCGTGAAGTTTTCTTAGAAATTGTATTGTTCGTGTCGCGTAGCGCGACAAGTCGCGCTGGTCTGCAAAAGCCTTAAAACAAATAAAGAATCTTGTCTTAACTTTCATTGCGTGTTTATAGAGCGAAATTAATAAAAATAATTTACAATTAAATACGTAATTATAAACTGTAAAGCAGTCTAATGATGATACAGTTATACACAGAAATCTTAATTTTCCATCCAAATCTGCCATGTGTTGTGAAAATTGCGAAAAATTACAGTGTTACCGATTAACATTCGCCGCGCCTCTGCAATTAAAACAATGTTCAGATATGGTTTTGATTTGATTGTTGAACAAAAACTGCGTATTGACGCAACGTGGACCATTTAACATTCGGCACACACGTTACAGGCCATAAAGGTCTGCATTTCCGTTGGCTTATACCACGTTAGGGCATGGACAAATCGAGGCAGCTTTGATAATACTTCATGAATAGTCATTATGGGCGTTGATGATAGGAACAGCTCTAATGATTAGTTCGTACTGTACGTGTACACTACTGTACAGCGCAGTTTTCTTTCTTTCCTGTACGTTTGTAAGCATGCGTGTTGTCACGCAGTTATGTTGTATTCTGTCGACAAATATCGTTTTTCTGTAACGTCCGAGTTAGTCTTCCCCGAAGGTAAACGGATCGCGTGCGCGGGCGCCACTTCAGTTCAACACATTCTTGGAATACGGACGGTTGATCATGCGTATTTCTAAAGAAGGTTACAACTTTATTCGTTGTTTTATAGTGGCTATGTTCACTGTCGTATTTTTAAGTTTATAACATTACAGTTCTTTTCTTCAAACATAAGGAGCGGAACGCCGTCGTGTAGATTTTTCATTAGCACCTAAAACATGTTCAGTCGAAATGGTTGACACAAAAGTGCAGTTCTCCTTTCAGAAAAAAATATTATGTAAGAGTTATTTGCTAGGTCATTCCAATCAGAAACATTTGTAACAATGCCAAGGCAACAATACTCATGTCATTTACAGTCCAATTTGGTTAGTTTTAGAACAAAAATAACACCGTTATTGGAGTCAACATTCGTACTAATTCTGCACCATAGTAGGTGTTGTGCTCCAGATAAAATTGAGCTTTAAAGGCATAATGTTGAACAGCGTCTCTTATGGGCGCGGGCGCAGCATCTGGTGCGGCGCGTGAGTGCTCTGTGTTTGGTCAGTGGACCGCGAAGGTCAAGGCTTCACGCCACTGACCTACCCCGGCACTCCTAAACATTAAACGCTAATTGTAACCTCATCGATCCAGTTGTTTTTTCTTTCAATCTAATCGTCACGAAATTAGATCTTAGTTCTTTTATTATTTTGTAGTATCAAGAAATGTTCTCGTTTCACGGTTTCGATAACCGAAGTTAGTGAAATCGATTGGATAAAGTATTGTGATGGTGGAAATAATGATGATGAGGTGACGAGTGGCGGGCCGCGGTGGCGGATGGCAGTGCGATGGATGGCGGGACGGCTTTGGAGCCCGTGCCTCCGCCGAGATTAAAGAAGTTGGCTCGGTTGGCCGCTTCTAAGCCACCAGAGCGAAAGTCTGTCTCATGGGTATGTTTTTACACGTGGCGTCACATCTATACAATACAAAATAAATAAAATTGAGTGTCTGTTTGTGATGTCAAAATAACAGCTTTATACTAAATGCACATGAAAGTATATACAGTACTTATATAAAAAAATTACAATGTTTATAATTTTTGTCTATCAGCTGTCTTGTTTGTTTGTTCTGGATTTCGGCTAATTTCCTAAACGGCTGCACCGATTTTGAAGGGACTTTCACTGGCATATAGCTGATTATATAAGGAGTAACTTAGGCTACTTTTTTATTTAAGAAAAATAATTACCTAGGGCTCACGCGGGCAGCAGCTAGTTTCTCAATAAGATTACTCGGATTTTACGAGCTCAACGTTAGAAGCTCAAAATAATAAGAACAAGACCTCATAGAGCAAATCTTATTTATATTTAGACAGCGTACTTCTACCTATCACCTGAAAATATTGCGTATTCTTTAGCAATCTTTGCCAACCTGTTGAACAAAACCTTTTTCTTTTCAAAGATAAAGATCATGTCCTCCCTGATCATATTTTATTGCGAACGCCTTTTCAAAAGCTTGCTCTAAAGATTGATATCCGTTTAAAACCTTTTGAGATCATTCAACGCGAATCACGGTGACAGTTGAACAAAGGCGGTCGAACAGACAGAAGTTGAGGAGTACGTAGGTATACAAGTGCAAACTCAGTTGAATGAAGTGAGCGCGGTTTCTGCGAGGCGTGGGAACGTCTACCGTTCCTGCTTTATTATCTCGCTATAAGAAAAACACACAAATTCGAGAAACTAACACAATGTGCATTTTCGCACATTATTACAGTAAAGTTATTCCACTTAATTTTCGCAGCGAGTTTTAATCCGTTAGGTGTCGCGTTACGAGGTTTAGTTTTAAAAGTGGAAGTGCAGTATGCACCGAGATGTTGATGGTTTATATTTCTTGTCATTTTCTCAGGCGAAACTGTGGCGCTATGCTTGCCAGTAATAATATTTTTATTGGAAGCTGAATAAATGAAACAACTGTAAATGGTTTATCGTGTGAAATGATCTCTGCATCTGCAAGATTTTAAAACAAGTTTATCCATATTGTGTTGGATTAAAAATTTTGTACACTTGTCGTGCCACTTGATGCCACACTTATTTTTTTAATATCATCTTAGATCTTGCGATTGGCTTGCAATGATACTGAACAGCTGGTAAGAAGTACCTATTCGGTCAAGCAATCTCTCAGACCACTGCTTGAAACAAAAGTCTCAAAAGAAATTGTCAAGTTGCTACTGCATTTTTTTAAATCTCATTTTCAGTAATATCTAATAATTGCCCAGAGGAAGACATTCACACATAGTTATTTTCTTATTAATGTGTAAATTGTAAATTCCTAACCGTAATAGACCAATGAATTAGCATCCATTCTAAAGGCATTTTCTCCATTTTCCAGGGTCCGGAGACATGGGTGGGTGTGCGAGCGCTGCGGGCCAGTTCAGGGGGTATCCTGGACCCCGACGACCGGGTCCGCGACGTGGCTGATGACCGGGAGACCCTTACTGCGGAGTGCACCAGCCAGGCACCGCAGCCACGCGCCGCGCAGGCAGATGGCGCTAGTGGGTCATCAGCAGGCACCGCCTCCCCGGATATGTTTCGGGTAAGTTAAAACAGATTAACCGACAGATGAACCATATAATAGTACTACAACGATCTTTTGGCGCCTGAATTACATTCACAAGAGGGCGTTGTTGGTACTTACTTAATTTTTATATTTGTGAAACTGTCACAAAAAAATTATTGACAAAACAAGAGGCGTTAGTTACGATTTTGGCCACGCGCCAAAAGAACCTGTGAAATGAGGTGTGGCAGTGTGGCACTGCTCGGTAATCGATTTAAAGTTAAAAAAATAAACATATTTTAGCGATTATTCCGATTATTCCATTCAAAATCTTACCATAAATGAAAAATACTATTTAAAAATAAAATTTTAATTTTCGAACACTGTTTTATTAATTGGGTCTTGACATTGTGTTTGTGGCATGGAATGAAGGGAAAAATAAATCTAATAATTAACAAGACAATAATAAAGTTTATAACGAGTCATCAATTAAATATTATGTAGTTACTTAAGTACCTGCAATTTAATAAATAACTAGGAAAGAAGATAAGCAATTAATAGCAAGAGTTCAAAAGGAAAAAAAAAAAAAAAAAAATTGTGATATTATTACACCCACACGCCAAGAACAATAGACTATTTGTAACATACATGTAGATATTATAATAACAACATTATGTAAAATCGTTAATGTAATTAGGTAAAAAGTTAGCTGTTTTATTTCATGCAAAATAAAATAAATTGTAAAGAAATAAAAAATCTGAGTTGGTAATATCTAGGCTGAATGTGCGAATAACCATGCAATAAAGTCGCGTTCGTGAAAAAAAATATCAGGAAAAGAAAGCGCGCGGAATTCATTCTGGTGAGTTTGAAGATCCTGTCGAAACTTGTTGTGCTGGATTTCTTTGAAGTGTGCAAATAAAATCATTTCGTGACATGTCGATCAGAAGAAAAGAGTCTCGGTTATCTTTTAACTGCAATCTTAATATGGGCTTGTGTTTCTCTCAATGTTTTTGTGCTCAACAACCTAATAAGGTGAGTTAAAAATACATACTTAATTATTTGTTGTTTTAAATAAAAACCAATGCCAACTACAGACTGTACACTGCAAAATGCATGTTCAGCATATTAAATGAAAGGATTATTGTGTATTTGGTGGCTGGTAAATAATGTAGTCTACCAATATATTTAGCTTTGGGATAAAAAAGTAAAAGTGAGGCGGAAGGTAAACTAAACCTAAGGCTAAACAAATAATTAAGTACCTACCTTAGGTAAGTATTTGTTTAGCTATATATCTTATTATCCTGTTATAACAATTATTAGTAGGAATGTGCGTGTTTCATATTCTATTTATATTGCCTATTGTATATAGAAATATACCTACGTACCTATGATTGCACAAGCTTAGGAAAATCATAAACATCCTTAAATTATTATCATCGTAAAATGTGCCCACGATTTGTACTTCATGTACATCTATTTACTTTATATAACTAATTGTAATTACAGTAGATGTGATTACATGGGTGTGCGTGCGATGTTATTCTATTGGTAAGGCGCCGCCGCATTGTCATCGCTTAGCGCGATGGTGCGATACGATTTCATCGTGCGATGAAATTTGAAAGAAAAAATCGCATGATCGTGCGACCGTCTGAACCGTTTGAACGCATCGGCCGCACGTATCATCGCGCGCGCGATGACAATAGGACGGCGCGGCAACGCCTCAGGTGTACTATACCTTCAAGAATTGGTTACTCCCTTTTCAAAGGGTTTTGTTTGCCTGAGACGTATCCTGTTATACCTATCCTCAATTTTTACCATAAAGTTTATCTATTCAAGTATTTAGCCAGATTCACAAATGAATTTTATTGTTTATCTGGAATTTCTCAGTAGCAGCCCGGAGTATGGATTTGTGCCCGGTTGATGGCAATAGGCTCGCCCCCTATTACATGGGACTTAAACATAACTGGCGAAATGTGGGTGTAGGTACTATAGATACACCTCTGCCCAACCCTTCGAGGAAACAAGGCGTGATGTTATGTTATAATCTTTATTTTGCAACTGAAGAGCATCGTGCAACATACGGGATATAAACGTGGCATGCTTGTCGCCCACACCGCCACACGGCAAATACATTATTACGTTCTGAATACACAATACATTTGCAAAGAATAAAGTACTAATTTACGTACATAGCCAGACTTACATAGGTATAACGGACGATAACAAACGTGCTATGAATCATAGCTTCATAGCACATAACGGGCGGCGCGAATGCCTGCATTCACGCGTTCACGCCTCTTTCATACAAACACTACAACAGTATACGTCGTACCTACAATACCTACCATGTACCTATTTAGTAGATAACAAGCTGAAACTGGGCTAACAGGATTACAGAACTCGCAAGTAGAGTGAATACGTTTATATCTAGTTATATGTTTAAATATAGATTTTAATATCATCGTACAGCCTTCATACTTACTTTTATTTTAGTCCAGATTTTCGATCGATACCTGCCTTATTTACTTAGTTAAAAATGCCGTGACGATTCATCAAGTGTACGAATTTCTGAATAATGCATCATGTTGATGTCAATGCTTTAAATGATATGGCTTCTATAGTTCGAACTACATATTTTATGTTTCTGCGAATCCCCTGCGCCTTATTATTGAAATTCGACGAAGACGAGCCGACCTCCATTTTCACGTCGGATGTGTCTGGTCTCTTGGGGAGTTCTGAACTCTTGGATTTACCTAGGTAGCTAATCATTGATATTTACCGATCCATTTATTATTATTCTATTGCTCTTAAGGCTCCCGCAGACAGCGCGTCGCGACGGCGCGGCGTGCGTGACACGTCTCTAGTAGAACAATTTCTATGAAAACTTCATGGAAATTGTTTTACCAGAATCGCGCCGGTCTGCGGCTTTATGCGCTTTATTCTGTTTAAATCGGCTTAAAAAGAAAACAAAGATACCGATCGATATAAAAATCTGCATTGTACGGCGGAGTTTTACATACAGTTTCTATAGCCTGCAAAGTATTCGAGAGCGAGATTCGATCGCATCAATAAACAGACTAAAGCAATTTGTATTGAATCTCATAATTGATTATCGAAATCAGTCTCACTCCAGTGGCTTAGTAGAATGCAAGCTTGATACAACGTACAAGTTACTTATTTGTTATGTTTGTTGCTGTAATAATTACAAGAGCATGATTTGATATTTCTGTCTGTTAGGTACCTACATGTTATTAAGGATCGTACGTTAGATAAAGTTCTTCTTTGATGCGACGCCATTTATTTCGGTCTTGTGCGTCATCTTCCGTAAATCCCATCTCCCTCATGTCCTTTTAGACCTTCGTCAGCCATGTCGTTTAAAGTCTTCCTCTTCCCTTCTTCTTTGTAGCCATGCTTTGTTTGTGCGTTAGATAAAGTTCTTCTTCATCTTCTTTGGCCTCGCCTTTTCTCGTTACGCGGGGTCGGCTTTCCCAATCATGCGACGTCTTTTATTTCGGTCCTGTGCGTTATCTTCCGTAAGTCCCATCTCGTTAATGTCCTTTTGGACCGTCGTCATCCGTGTGGTTTGAAGTCTTCCTCTTCCCCTCTTCTTTGTAGCCATGCTTTGTTTGTGCGTTAGATAAAGTTGAGGTAGATTAATTAATTACTTCGAGGTTTCTTGGTGCTTGTGAGGAGCCTCTTATCTCGCCAAAGTTAACTTGTACAAGCTTGCGTCTAAGCTAAGTTAGAACTCCTTGACCTGGTAGTATCTACCTATAAACACAATCCAATCTGCCTAGCCTTTTCCCAACCATGTTGGGGTCAGCGTCCAGTCCAACCGAATGCAGCTGAATATCTTATTTTACATGGAGCGACTGCCTATCAGACCTCCACAACCCAGTAACTGGGTAATTCGATACCCCTTGGTAAGACTGGTTGTCAGACTTTCGGGCTTCTGACGACCCGTAACGACTGTCAAAGATCCAGGAATGACAGCCGGGACCAACGGCTTAACGTGCTTTCCGAGGCACGGAGGAGTCTCGGTATGTTAAGATAGTCACCCATCTACAGATCAACCTCAGTAAGCGTAGCTTAACCTGATGGATCGAACCGTGCGTCTGTTATTACTTAGCCACGAGGTCCTCGGGGCTCCTAGGGGCTACCTATAATAGTACCTACCTAAATCATCATGTGATCATGTCTTTAATGACATAATATATAGTAAATTTAAGGTCATGCTGGTTATAACTATCAAATGAATGGTTTGCCTACGTCGTCGCGTTCACCCGCTAATAATATGCAATAAAATAGGTAGCCATTATATCACAGACGTGGCACAGGTCTGCATTGTTTTAACTTTAAATATTGTTGAATTCATATGACATTCGCATGATGGTCTGGACATTTATTTTCGGGGCGAGATTGACTCAGACATTTACTGGTCCTCCACAACCATGAATTTTTTGATTTTTTAGAAGGCAAGTTTGTTTCGGGCATTTTCATACAAATCCTTGTCTTATGTTATACTCGTATTAAATGCAACTTGCCGAGAAGAACTGGACACCGAAAGTTTCGACCTATTGACGAATATTGTGACTACTTGAGGTTAATCAGCTCCTAATAACTACTTCGTGTTTTCCTTCAGGGTGGCGGCGGTGTTGGAGGTAGTATGCGGGTTCCTGACACCGACTCTTGCGTGGAGGTTGGTGCGGCGGACTTAGAGGACGGATCCAACGGCCTGCAGGTGCGGCGCGGAAGTGAACCGTCACTGCATCAGGACACCCTACCACCTCAGAGACAGGTACGCCACTTGTTTTAAGATTTGATAGTTACATTTCATGGCGTCATCTTATTAAAAGGATGATTCCTTTCTCAGGCTAGCCTTGTAAACTGACCTAAAGTAAAGGAGTGCAGTTCCACTGAACTCCTTTACTCATTGAGACTTAGGTAGGACCGTAGGACCCAAATGAAATAATTTGCTACCTAAACTATTACAATAAGTCAACCGGAAGACAGTCCTTATATCCTGTTCTAATTTTGGTCGCATATTAAGGGTTATCGGAGTTTCCGACATAGCTTGCAGAGTAAGCAAACTGAAGTGGCAGTGGGCTGGCCATGTTTGTCGAAGGACTGATGGCCGGTGAAGCAGACGAGTCCTAGAGTGGAGACCGCGTATCGGCAAGCGTAGCGTGGGACGCCCCCCAGCTAGATGGACCGATGACCTTAAGAAAGTGGCCGGGACAGACTGGATGCGGATGGCAGAGGACAGGGTGTTGTGGCGCAGCTTGGGAGAGGCCTATGTCCAGCAGTGGACTGCGATAGGCTGAGTTGATTTGGTTATCGAATCTAAAAACAGATACTTATTGAAAGGCTGACAGCGTTCTACTATCTCTTCGATTGATCGATTAACATTATAGATCTATGAATCGACCTTCGTTCTGTTATGGAACAATGCTTATTCAGACAGAATGTTATATCATTGTCCTGAATAGGCTGAATAACTTACTTGCTTTCTATAGTTTCAATCGCATTTACTACTCTCTCAAATATTTCAAATTCTATACATGTTCCTTGCAACAATCGCCCATTCAGTGGATTTCCGGGACGGTATGCTACTATCCCTTTCAAATCCTTGTTTCCAATTATGTGATTTCCACGTAAACAAATAAAATTAAGTTTATTTCAGATTGACTAGTATACACGGCCAATATAACTTGACAGTTCCGAACTCCGCGCAGAAGGCTGGGCTATAACATTTTTTAGGAACCAAATGATGATATGAGGCGAGTGTGAGTGAGAGAGCATGCGCGAAAGTTCGCAGAGCCAATGTTCAGACCAGCCAAGTTATATCGGCCGTAATGAACATTATAAAGCATATAAAAAAACGTACTTTTCCATTATAAGATGATCTCTGATGTATAGGATTTACGTACAATCAGAGGTCAGCTCTTACTAGAAATGTATAGCTAGATATGTAGCCGTCTGTACTATTGAAAGTTATGAATTTTTTTGAACTTGTAGTGCGAACTGAACCTTATGTGCGGGCGTTAGAGTTAATTTTCCAAAAAAACATATTAGCTTAACCTAAATGGCATTTACAACAACATTATTTGTATTTTACATTTTAGGGATCCGAACAAACAAAGCGCTGGTCAGCAGCGGTAGTGTGCCGGGATGACAGCAGCCGGGTGACGCAGAAAGTGCACCCGCTGCCGGACGGCCGGCCGCCGGACGTCGCCGTAGACCGGCACGGCCAGCACTTCCAGAGGCAGATCAACCGCCTGTCTATGCAGTTCTCAGGGCCCGGGTAAGATGCATATTCACACATACATAGCATTATGTTTATTTATTCACCGAAGGGTTACCTTTTGCACACCCATTTCGCCGGTAATCTTTAAGTTCCAGTAACAGGGGGTGAGCCTATTGCAATGCAATATGCCCGTTGTCTACGCAGATAGGGATTTTCTGTCTCAGTTAAATTTCTTGGAGAGTTTCGAGATTGATCTACCTTTTCAGAGGGCATTATTTGTTCCTGTGTTTTAGTACAGTTACTTAAAATGCTGTTGATTATGATGATACTCGAAGTATAAACAAAATAATCTGATTTTCTTTGGTGTTGAAACTGCCCCATAGCGGGTAGATACTTGTTATAAACATTAAGGAGATTACCTGAAACATTGAGGTAATCTCCTCAATGTTTCTTCTTTCCTTCATTTTAGAAATTGAGCACATTATACCTAATACAAGTTTCTACAAACAGAAGATGCTAAATTAAACTTATGAGTCATTTCCATTATCTTTGTTTTCTTTACAAGAGCCATTCAGTCAACAAAAGATGCTATATTAAAATAATCTATTCCGTGTAAATTCTAAGGCAATAGCAATTAGGAAGCTGATAATTATGTTGTTTTTGCATAAATGATGAAATATTCATTAAAACAGGAACTTCTCAAAGACAGCTGCGATTCATTATCACATGCTATACCTATAGTTTGACCGAGACCGCTGTACAGCGCCTTAGGAATGCGATGCCAGGGGGGGGGGGGGGGCAGCGTTGAGGAATGAGCAGCGGGACGCCGTGAGCTTTGACGAATGAGCGACCTGCACTGCCCCCGCCTCTCGACGTGCATATACCGAAGGCGCGGTACAGCGGTTTCGGTCAAACTATAATAAACTTGGAGTATCGATATATAATCCTTTCTGCGTTCTTATATTACTGAAACTGTTTCTTATAGTACAGTTTCCTTTCATGCAGATGCAATGCAACACAACGCAACGCCTTTCTATGAGTCACTGCTGTGCTTGGAACTCAGAACATATTAAATTTTCATATTTATTTTGGAATTCACAACACAACTTAGATTTACCTAAGCTGTGTTCCAGCTAATTCTTTATTTGACCCCTTAGCTTAACCTACTTCTATTGTATCGTTTCGAATTTTACCCTGAACTCCTCTATAAAAATTGTGCCTTTATATTTTACACGACTGCCCAAAAAAAGGAGTGTTATATTTTCAGGGTTCAAATATCTATGTGTGACTTTCTTTTTTACTAAATAAATATAAACAAAACTTTATTTCCTTTCCAGCAGTGGTGTATGGTTAGACGCAGCAGAGCGGGTACAAAGTTACGGCAGTAAGAGTCTTCCGAGAGACGCGCGGAGAGAGCCCTTAGGACAAGATACGCCTGTCAACAACCATCAGAATCATAGGTAAATACCTTCATAATATTAATTATTTTCTTTTCCCAAGGTTTTCAATGATTATTATTACAAGAACAGGACTTGCACAGCTCTAGCTAGTCATGCATGAACCAACTGTTAGTCCTGGATACTGACTGAATTTACATAATGATGTAGCCTCTTGACGTGAGTATGCAGTGGGATGACACTGCTCGTCATAAGGCTCCCTTCAAAACTGTGAGTTACTTCAGTCTAGTTAAAACTGTAATAGACTAGCTGCGCCCCGCGGTTTCACCCGCAGAAGTCTCGATCTCGTGGTAATATCGGGATAAAAAGTATCCTATGTCCTAACCCAGGCCATGATCTACCCACGTGCCACATTTCATCCAAATCCATTCAGCCGTTTTAGCGTGAAAGCGTATCAAACAAAAAAACGCACTTTTATAATATTAGTTGGGATTAAGGTGCCTGTTTGGTTTGTCCAATTCGTCCTGCCATCTTCTAAGTACGTGAATCAGCCTAGCCATTAAAAAGAAGGCAAAGGCCTCCCTTTCCTTCCCTTTTTCACTCAACTAGATCCTGAGTCTAGTGAGTGAGTGATGTACCAATCTCTCCTATAAGAAAAATACAATAGACGATGTATATTTAGTAACTTAATCCGCTTAACTGTTCTTAAACCGTCTTATTACAAAACACGGTCTAAATTTGGTCCAAGCTTAATCCTTCCAGTCAGTTGTTTTATTTCGAACCTTATTCCGACTAGTTTAAAGTTCTTAATTCAAAATTGACAACTTAGACTCGGATTTAAAATCAGTTTTTGTATTTAGAACTTTAACGATATCAAAATAAATTTCGAAATTCAAAAATGGCTCACTGGTTTAAACCTGGTTCTAAAGATAAACTTTGTTTTGTAATAAGGCCGAAAGAGTCTGAGAGAACCCTGTAAGATATCGACACGTGTTTCGCATCTCAACGAGGTGTCCTCAGGATGACTTGTTGCGAACTCGGACACGACGTGTTGCCACGACATGAGCCGAACGCAAAGACGGCTCTTGTCGTGGCAACACGTTTTGTGTTTTACAATGGATTTCCGCAAAGTCACGCCTGAGTCAATTAACTACCCTCCTATAAGCGTCACGTTCGTCCCGCCATCTGCGCCTGAGTCTTCCACGATGCTGTTGGACGTTTTCAGGACTGACTGCGATAGATAATCTTAAAATTCGTTGAACCATTTAAAAATATTGTTCTTTTATGTTTACAGGGTAGAAGACATGCTGCGATGGGTGTCAGGAGTCAACAACGTAGCGAGTGTCCATCCTGTGCAAGAACGACCTCTAGATCTCTTACCTGAAGGTATGTGGAGCTGGTCATCATTACTAACTAATCATTATGATAACGAAGACCGCTGGTTGCCCAGTGTTAACGGCCCCGAAGAACTTCATATCTAAGCAGTTTGAAAACAAAATCCCGTGAACACGATGACCACATGTGTTACCGCCCCGGTTCTATAGCGACCAAGCGCTGCAAGCAGAAATAGTCCTTACGGTGTATAGATATAAAATTCGGTTCTATAGCGGCCAAGCGCTGCAAGCAGAAATAGTCCTTACGGTGTATAGATATAAAATTCGGTTCTATAGCGGCCAAGCGCTGCAAGCAGAAATAGTCCTTACGGTGTATAGATATAAAATTCTTCGTAGGTCGTGGGTCCGTACCCAGGCAGGCACATTATTTTGTGTAATTTATTCATCACCACTGCTCTCAAAACGGTGGAGGAAAACATCGTGACGAAACCGGCATGTCCTAGAACGAAAAATTCGAAGACATGTGACATTCTTAACCCGCAGTGGGCCCGCTCCCTCTCATAAAGAGGAGACCTATGTCACAGCAGTGGGAACGCTATCATATGCATTATGATAACAATATATGTATGTAGTATGTGTGATGGGAATGAAACAAAAATTGTATTACTCGAATATTACGGAGAAAATTAAGTACCTTGAAAAAACTTGTAATTCTGCCTTTTTTCATACTTAGTGCGTGCTTTGTTTAAAATGTTTGCCCGTGGTTTGCGCGTGGAGTTTTAATCAAACAAGTTTTTGTTTTTTTTTAGTAGACCTTACTCTTTCTTTGTCAGGCCATTTACTTGTTTTGCCATTAGCTCGCTACCAACTCACTGATTGGCTAATCTTGTTTTATAAGAGTGGAAGACTTAAAACTTCCATCTACCTAAAAGCAGGCCCATACCTGCGCACGCGCAGCGCATGCGCACGCGCAGCGCATGCGCACGAACCGTGCACGCTAGGCGGCTCGAATGGCAATGGACGCGACACAACTTACGTGCGCGCGCATGTTGTGAAAGGTTCGCGTGAAATCGCGTGCAAGGATGCAACCTGCACAATTAAAACTCACGGGCACGAACCATGCACACAAAATGCATCGAACGTTCTCGAATTACTGAGCACATGTGTGCATAGTATGTTCCTAGATGCACGCAAACCGCACTGTTCGTGCGCGTGCGCAGGTCTACCAAACTTAATACTCATCCTTTATATCGTCTAGGAGGCAGCAGAGAACGCGCTATATCCGGCATGGACGTCCCCGTGAGCCCCAGCTGCAAGCCGTCCTCGGGCGCCTCGCAGACCGTCGCCGTGGCGCTCGTCAAGGGGGAGAAGGGGCTCGGCTTCACTATCACGACGAGAGATAACCCCACGGGCGGACACTGTCCTATCTATATCAAGAATATATTGCCGAAGGTATGTTTTTGAATTGTTATTAGTTATTCTGTCCCTGTTACAATTTAATTTGTAGCCATTATCTTATTCACGTTTGACAGCAGTCGCACTTATGAGTTACAGCCAAGGTTGTTATGGTGATTTGTTGAAAAAAATATTGTAATCTTGAACCCTCATTGAGAGAAAAACATCTTTTTATTCCCTGATATAACCAGATTAGCATCTGCCCGCGACTTTGTCCGCGTAGAATTTCTTGTTCCCCCGAATCACCCCGTCGCGTCGCATCGCCTCATCGCCTGCCCGCGCTATTATCTACTTCGTTCTTCTGACTTTTTTTCTTTTTGCTCGGCTTCTAAGGGTCCCAGCATGATATTAAATAGCTTATAGTCTTCCTCAAGAATTGGGCTATCAAATGAATAAAGATTTTTCAAATCCGACTGGTAGTTCCAGAGATTAGCACGTCCAAAAAAACTTTTTTTTATTTTTTATATTCATATTTAGTACATTGATTTTTAAAGCAATTATGCATAAGTATTCATCTGAGATTCTCATTATTATTATTTTTTATAAATCATAGACAATTTAAATTCGATTCGGACCTAGTGACTATGAAATGAGAGCAGTGGTGGCCCAGTGGCAACGGCCCCGACTTACGAGTTGTAGGTCGTGGGTTCGAACCCAAGCAGGCGCTTTACTTTGTGTAAATAATTTCATCACCACTGCTCTCAAAAACGGTGAAGGAAAACATCGTGAGGAAACCGGCATGTCTTAGAACCAAAAAATTCGATGACATGTGACATCTACCAACCCGCACTGGGCCCGCGTGGTAGATTACGGCCCACTCCCTCTCACAGAGAGGAGGCCTGTGTCCCAGCAGTGGGAACATTAATAGGCTGATGATGATGATGATGACTATGAAATATTCACAGTCTTAGATCTCCTTACTAAATACAATTCCCCCCATGTCCAGGGCGCCGCAGTAACAGACGCGCGCCTGCGAGCGGGCGACAAGCTGGTGTCGGTGAACAACGTGTCGGTGTCGGGCCTCACGCAGCAGCAGGTCGTCACGCTGCTGAGGAACACCCCCACCGAGTCTACTGTGGAAATTGTCATCGAGAGGACTGTGCCTAATAGGACGCAGGTAATAAATTCATTCAATAACAGGAGTTTCTGACATAGCCTGCAGAGGAAGCAAGCTGCAGTGGCAGTGGGCTGGCCATATTTGTCGAAGGACCGATGGCCGGTGAAGTAGATGAGTCCTGGAGTACCAGGTATCGGCAAGTGTAGTGAGGGACGTCCCCCAGCTAGATGGACCGACGACCTTAAAAAGTTGTCTGGGACAGACTGGATGCGGAAGGCAGGGAGCCTGGGAGAAGCCTTTGTCCAGCAGTGGACTGCGATAGACTGAGTTGATTGATTTTTATTTTATTGAATTGACAATTTATTTCATTTTCTCTGGAACTTTATTGTTTAAAACCTCATGCGCTATAATATACTTCTATACTCTTGATTGTTTCTCCACCTCCACAACCCAGTTACCTACTGGGTAACATGATACCCCTTGGTAAGACTGGTTGTCAGACTTTCGAGCTTCTGACGACCCATTATAACTGTCAAGATCTACAAATGACAGCCGGGACCAACGGCTGAACATGCTTTCCGAAGCACTGAGGGGTCTCGGTATGAAAAGGTGGTCACCCATTTACGGAGCAACCGTGGCAAGCGCAGCTTAACTGTTCGATCGAGCCGTGAGGCTGTTATTACTTAGCCACAAGCCCTTCAAATTGTACTGTAGCCAGCTACTATATATATTTAGATAATATAACAATCATACCAAACTTATAACATGTATTTCGTGCTTCCAGAGGGTAGAACCGCAGCAAAGTCCAACGAAATACCAAGAAAAAGCGATAGGACCACCTCCGTCAAGCGAAGCCAACAAACCTTCAGAGAACGGCCGCGTGTCCAGTATAGTGAACGCGATCAACCAGAACAGTGTCAACAGTTCCATGAGGGGCAGGATTCCGAAGAGTTCTTCTAAAGATGACCTGCTACATAAGGATAATAGTAATGATAGTGCGCTGCAAGAGGCTTTGAACTCCTCGTCTAATTCTGTAAGTATATATTATTTTAAGAACTACCATCTCAGAATGTAGTAGTAATGATAATTTTTATCACATCTATTCAAAAAGAGCTAGTTTATTTTTCGTAAACAGGGACTGAAATAGGTTTTTAATCCCTAGGGACTAAAACTGATTTGAATTTGGAATGTGAATATTGTTAGTAAAAGTTCCATCACCAAAGAGATCAACCACGAATATTGTATGAACAAGTAACAGGCTTGTAAGAGAGAGAGAAAGTGTGAATTTGGGCAAATTAAAGATTCAAGTGGCGGCTGCGTAAATTTTCAAATTTTTCGTCATTTGTGTCATAATTTTCATAGTTTTCGGGGGTGATAAAGCCGATAGTGAAGTCAAATTGTAAATCCAAGATAACGGCTGAGAAATTTTAAAAATTTTTGGTCTTGGGAGTCGAATTCTAAAATTTTGTTTTGTTTTAAATCATACGTGAGAAGGAACTTCGTTACTGGCGGGGGTCGGACCGCATACGTTTTTTATTCTCATAGAGGGTGATAAAAAGTAGAGTGTTTACCTCGAGCAACACTATTATAAGCTCGAGTGACGTACTCTCTCTCGCTGCGCTCAGGATTCAAAGAAACATTCTCGCCTCAAAAATAGTTGTTTGCTCCCTTGGCAAACAATCTAATATTGTATATTTGCAATTTTATTCGTATTAAGAAAGATTGAATTGGCCTAAACGATGTACCCAGGTTTTTTATAATATCTTGATTTAAATGAGTGTCCATGGAGTTTCTTGACCATTCTGCTGCATAGAGATCAACATTTTAGAACGGGCAACTAGCTTCAACTATTTGACTAACCGACTCCTTTACAATTCAAAGGCGCCTGTAAATGAAATTTATTTCATTTACAGGCGCCTTTGTAAAAAGCATTTACCTACCAACAAATGTTTTTTTTTCAATAAATTATTTCTTATTTTTTTCAGACCCTAGGCCTCCGAAACCGGCTAATACTTCGGCTGGACGTGCCGGTTCACGACTCGGAGAAGGCCGGGCTCGGGATCAGCGTGAAGGGCAAGGTCACCGTGGGAGCTGACCCGCAGGACCTTGGCATCTTCATCAAGTCCGTGCTCAATGGAGGTGCTGCGTCTAGGGATGGGAGGTGAGTTAGAAGATCAATATTTTTTCATCTTGAATATTTTATATCGATTAAAAATAAATTGCATGCAACGTAATATTCATTAGCACAGTCAATAACAACATTAAATGTAAGCATCTAAGCATGTTGCCTGTAAGTATATTAAAACGCGTCCTTATCCAAAATTCTGGTACTTGTTTCAGTTTTTTTGAAAAAAATACTTTAAAAAAAAACTGAAACAAGTACCAGAATTTTGCAGTTTTTCGAGCCCATGGGAACAACAGAAGCATGGGTTTCAAACTTGGGTATAAACTACTCTCAGGGCGTTACATGCGCGTTTGCGACGTTTACATTTTTTTTGTCGATATTGACTGTTAGCCCAGTCACCAGAAAGCACATTGGAAAATATGTAAATAGACTCACAAACCAAAACAGTGAGACATCAGAAGATTTAATCCAGTAGGGTAGATGAATTCCAAATTATTTGCTAAATATTCAGAGATTTTTATCTCAGTATTTGAAGCTGCACAAGCTACGCATTTTTTTTTTATAAAATACCTTTTACTTGATGTGTTTGTTTGCACTGTATTGATTGTCTAGTGGTCGCAAGCGATACTGCTGAGCATGAGCTCCTGGATTCGATTCTTAAGCCATTGTATTGTTTGTGCCTGGTTGATGGCAATAGGAACACCCACTATTACATGGGACTTATCTGGTGAAATATGAATGTATTATATAGACTTGATGGTATGTTTTTTATTGTCTACAGATTACACACAAACGACCAGCTGCTGAGCGTGAACGGCGTGTCGCTGGTGGGCCAGAGCAACGCGGAGGCCATGGACACGCTGCGCCGCGCGCTGCTGCACGCGCGCCCCACGCGCTCCGGCAGCATCTCGCTCGCCATCGCCAGGCGGACTGGTATGTGCAAATTATAGTACAATATAAGGTCTATTTAAATCCTTGTTTCCAATTGATGGTATTTCCACTGAATAGTAGATTGTTTGCCAAGGGAGCAAACAACAATTTTTAAAGCGAGAGTGTTTCTTTGAATCCAAAGCGGAGCGAAGGATTCTAAAGTAGAAGGATCCTAAGGATCGAAGGATCCTAAGCGCAGCGAGATTTCAAAGTACGTCGCTCGAGCTTAAAATAGTGTTGCTCCCGAGGTGAACACTCTACTTTTTATCACCCTCTATGAGAAAAATAAATCAAAACAAAGTTTTTTATGCCAAAAAAATCGCCGCCATCTTGGATTTACATTTTGACCTCACTATCGGCTTTACCCCATGACGCAAAATTGATAAAATTTTCACATCCGCTATCTTGGATTTACATTTTGACCGCACTATCGGCTTTACCACCCTCGAATACTATGAAAACGATACCCATGACGTAAGATTTGAAAATTCTTGCATCCACCACCTTGGATTTACATTTTGACCTCACTATCGGCTTTACCACCCTTGAAGACTATGAAAACGATACTCATGACGAAAAATTAGAAAATATTTGCATCCGACATCTTGGATTTACATTTAGACCTCTTTATCGGCTATACCACCCTCGAAAGCTATGAAAACGATACCCATGACGAAAAATTTTTAAATTTACGTATCCGCCATTTTGGGTTTACATTTTGACCTCACTATCGGCTTTACCACCGTCGGAAACTATGAAAACGATACCTACGACGAAAAATTTGAAAATTTTCGCATCCGCTATCTTGAATTTTTATTTTGACCAATTTCACATTTCTCACTCTCTTGCCAGCCTGTTACTTGTTGATAAAATGTTCGTGATTGATCTCTTTCGTGATTTGAACTTTTACTAACAATATCCACATTCCAAATTCAAATCAGTTTTAGTCCGTAGGGATTAATAAGCTATTTTGGTCCCTATTTACGAGGATTAAACTACGTCTTTTTGAATAGTTGTGATAAAAAAAATATAAAGTTGTAGCGCAAACTGAACCTTCTGTGTAGGCATTATGGTTGTTTTTTCTAAAACTCATGTTTTGCAAATAAATTGCAAACATGTTATAGTATTAAGTATCGACTAAATTAACTGCTCAGCATTATGTTGCAACAGCAAGTTATCATGTAAAGAACATCAGTCGCCATATTAGACCGGTAGATCCTGTAATGAGCATTAACTCGTCTATCTGCCATGGGATTTGTCAAAGTGTTGGTCCTTCAGTACGAAAACAATTTTATACTGGTCCTAATTACCTGACATCATTCCTTTTAGATTTGGGATTCAAGTCGTGGCCTATCTATTGGCAGTCACAAATTGTATCGTCCTAGATAATTTTGACCATGTTACGCGTTTAGCCTGCTGAATGTAAATCACAAATTTTGACAAAACATAAATCCTAATCTAACAATAAAGTTTTTCTTCCAACAGATAGTATGGATAGCTTAGCAAGGTGGAAAGACGACACGCCACCAAACGGCAACGACACAACCAACTCCAACGAAAACTCACAGAACTACAACACAGTGATATACAACGCCAGTAGCGACAAGGAAAACAAACCAGTTGACAACTACAACCAAAAATACGACACCAACCAAAACGAGGGCTTTGACAGCCATGACGGAAGAAGTAGCAAGAAACACGCCTCCATAGTCACTATCAATAACAATAATAGTTGGGTCTCAAACCAATCAGATGACAGCAAAGGTTATTTAGAAAGAGACAAAGATGCCCCACCTCATGATAGCAAAAGAGATAGCTTCGAATGGAGTAGGCTAGATGGTTGGAACCCTGTCATAGATAGACTGACTGGACTAAGAAATGAAAGCTATTATATGGCGACACAAATCGATGCTCCAGTTACGAATGGACATCACTATAGACAGAATTTAGGACATGTGCACATGCCGCGGTCGCCGCCTGCGCATCATAATGTGATTATTGAAGAGGATTATGGTACCACGAGGTAAGTTTTTCGAGATTATTTTCACTAACCTAAATCTTGTAAGTACCGTCACATAAAAACGTAATAAGAAAACGCCCTTATAACCGTTTTGATTCTGTAAAGTAGACTGGTAACTTTATCTTCATAACGACCATTACGTGATCTCCTCCATTCCATTGTCTTGAACTATATCTACATTTTGCACGACTCATAATGCGAAGCATTAGAGTGTGCTCTACGATCGAAAAATTTTTTTTGTCCCATTTCTGTAACTGTTTTTATTGTTACACTCCTGCTAGTACACAGAACCTATTTAATTTATATACCATTGTATAGATGATTAAATGGAGATTAATGCTGTACTTTTTAACAATTGATTTAATGCAGCAGAAATGGAAAAAGCATCAAAATAGTTGAAAAAAAATTCCTGTCCGTCAATTTATGAACCCTGAAAACATTGTAGCTTGCGATAAAATCAATTGACAGAGTCAATTTTTTTTTTATACATTCGTTTCAGCCATAAAAGGAACCCTATGGAAAATGGCTCTTTTATTCAAAGTAGTTTAATTATAATTAATAAAATACTAACTAAAATATAATATCTTTAACTAAATATTTCCAACCTTTGACTTGATGTCCGTAAGTTGCTTAACAACCGCCAAGTAAATATCTATGTCAGTCTTTGACATTACGACTTCATGAAAAGTGATAAATTGTTCATTTTTGTTAGAAACTATGTTTTGATATTCTTTTTCGTTTATGAATGAGTGTTATGTATGAGGCGTGCACTTTTGGATTTTCCAAACTATTTTTTTATTTTTCTAATTTTACTTGTCCATAACATATTAATTTCTCACTTTCACTTTATAATACCTTATTAGTTCTTGCACATAGTTTAGTTTTATGTGTATGTTAGTTTATTCTTTTATTTTCTTATTTTCTTATTATTGTACCTACATGAGGTTCATAAATTTTTGAAAGCGTGCATCGTAAGTAAATAATGTCCGCTTTAAATAAATGGGCATTATTTTGAGCATTATTAAATGATGATGATGCGTTCTGGCTTTTTCTCACAGTTGGTCGCAGTAACTAAGCTAGGCTATCCCGACAAAACGGGTTAGGTTAGGTTGGAACTGAGACTAACCACGCGCGAGCCGAGCGAGCGAAACGAGTACTGTCGCGACAGAATTTGGTCGCGGTGGTTACTTGGTTAGTTAGTAATATTTTTAGGACACCGAAATAGAAATTACTTGAGATTTGATTATAGTCCGCGCGCGACTAGTTGGCCGCTCATCTCATCACAAATCATCTCGCTATTGCAATCTCATGTGCGTTTTGTCTAAACTAGCCGCCGTCGCGAAGTGAAAGTTCCGGCTAGTTTAGACAAAACGCACATGAGATTGCAATACATATACAACACGTCGCGCGCGGACTATAATACATATCTTTTTAACATCTAGGGGTAGCGGCAGCGGTGGCGGCGGCGAGTCCGGCAGTGAGAGCGGCGCCGGCTTCAGTCGCGACGCCGTCGGACGGAGATCCATGTCCGAGAAACGACATGCCGCTCTAGACGCCAAGAGTACTGGCACGTACAAGAAGATCAAAGAGATTAAGGCTGTTAATTGTAAGTGAACAAAAAACTTCAGGTATTTTTTGATTTTGGTAAAACTTTTTACTCCCTCGCTGTTGATATTTATCTCAACAAATTGGGTTAGTAGGGTAGTTTCTAAATAAAGAGAATGTGTGTGTTGTTTCCAATTAGAGAGACTGCTTAAACAGTGTTCAAAAAGGTACCATCGTCTCGTTACATAATTATATCAATGGTGGAGTACCCCAAGGCACTATACTGGGACACGTTAATTAAATGACCGTTTTTTCAAATTCTTTGAGCAAATGAAATTCCAGATACTAACATATCCATTTCATTGCAGCCATGCTAGTGGGCCCATCATTAGGAATGAGAAAGTCATCAAGTCTGGAGTCGCTACAGACCGCCATACAGGAGACGCAAAGAAATCCGCGGAACGAACCGATCTATGCGCGAGCGCACCCACGTGAGTCTACTTATTCTTTATTACTATTAGTACAATCATACTGAAATTATGCGTTTTTATTGTAACTTCCCACGGTTATAATTATGATTGATGGAAGATTAAATTGCTGTTCTTCTTTGTATGAATTAGTAGGAATTTATTCTAATGCGTTGTAGTAAGTAAAAACTGATCTAAACAAAAGTATGCCTTGTTGTACAAATTGTTCAGGATAATGCTTTGCCAGATACGGCTTTGGGAACTATTAATTTAATAAAATTTTATAAATATATATATTACACACACAACTCACACACACATACATACACACGCACATACACTTTTTGATTTTTTCATACATTCTAACGTGGTATTTAGTTGTTCATAAAAGTATGCGCAATGATGCACTGTTGTAAAGGTAATTACTTATCAAATGTTATGAGGCGATAGCTTCTTAAATACTAGTACAGTATTCCTAATTTTGTTTATTATTGCAGCATTAAAACACTGGCTGACGGACGACAACAACGGACCCGACATGATACGAGGATCGCCACAACAGTCATCTCTCTCACACAAAAAGCCGTCCCTACTCAAGTCTTTATCAACAATGTTCAGGTGACTTTTATTTTACTCTTCTCTTCCTCTAAAAGGGGTGATAGACGTGCGAGTAAGTCCGCGGTCTTATGGCTCGGCGACCTTACTCGCCTGTGTGTCACCCTAAGTACGCGCACTTTTAAACCGCCGAGTAAGTAGTTGAAATTTTGCTCGTAGCCCGCCTTGGTTCGTAGTTTCGTACGTCTGTCATTGCCCCGAGTCGCGAGCCAGCATTTTGTTTCGTGATTTGTGTAATTTTTGTTTAGTTTGGTTCAGAAAAGTCGAAAACATCGCGAAACAGTGTGAGAAATCTTCATGTGTGTCACTGACGGCGAGCCGCGCAAGTTGGCGAGCATAAAAACGGCGGTCTTTAAGTACGCATGTCTATCACCCGTTTAAGACCTGACTAGCATAGCTGTTCACAACCATTCAATAAGCATTTGTGCCGAATCCAACATCAATCAATGTTATCGAAGGAGTCCTCTACCTAAACATTGTTCCGCTATTCCTCCGACAGATATACAGAGTGAAATTGAATTTATGGGCATCCTCTTATGTGCACATTGTACTCATCATTATGAACAACTTTCACTATGGGACCACTGAAATCACGAAAAAAAAGATCTGCTGTTCCCTACATTTTGCCAAGCTATGCGAACATAAATGTAGGGAACAGCATCCTGTATATTGCGGTCGGGGGGAAGGCAAATGAAGTAATCGAAAATGTGCATTATCAACACAACAGTCTGTGGAATGGTTGTGAATAGCTATACAAGACCATAAGATATTGCAGATCACTTACTCCCATCAAGTAGCCCACCTGCTTGTTTGACTTCCAATAATATAAAAACGCATTGTAACCGTTATAAAATTTACAAAATATTTGACTCCACTTCATGAATATCACCATAAAATGTGGTCAGAGTAAACAAAAATGAGACCTGCATACTGCAGGTTAAAGTGACGAAGCAAGATAATGGAAGTCAATAAAATTGAGCGGAATTCTAAGTTTTAACAGCTTCCCGCAGTTTGGTACTTTTTTACATAGTGTATTTTTTCATTTGAACAGTATAATATGCTCATTGTTTTTATTATTTGTCAAATTAACTCATAAATTCTTAAGTAAGTAAATAATTCGTTTTACATTCGGTCCCACGGTTTTGTTTAGTTGTGGTAAATAATTCAGCGCTTAAATAAATTATGTGCATTATTATATTCATTCATGTTTTTAATTGTATGACGCAATCAAAGGCGGCATCCGTAAAAGTTATAAAGTTGAAACATTATCATAAAAGAGCCATTTATCATAAACATTGGTGTTATAAAACCACATATTAAATGAACATACCGAATAACAAAACTTTGAAAAAGTAATTGAATTAAAAATCCGGGTTAATTCAAATTAAACGGCACTTAACAGACCGAGACGTGTTGCCAGGGAGTTTGTTACGTTACGTGTTGCTAGGGAGTTTGTTACGTTACGTGTTGCTAGGGAGTTTGTTACGTTACGTGTTGCTAGGGAGTTTGTTACGTTACGTGTTGATAGGGAGTTTGTTACGTTTCGTGTTACCAGGGAGTTTGTTACGTTACGTGTTGCTAGGGAGTTTGTTACGTTTCGTGTTACCAGGGAGTTTGTTACGTTACGTGTTGCTAGGGAGTTTGTTACGTTACGTGTTGCTAGGGAGTTTGTTACGTTACGTGTTACCAGGGAGTTTGTTACGTTACGTGTTGCTAGAGAGTTCGTTGCGCTACATGTTGCTAGGGAGTTCGTTGCGCTACGTGTTGCTAGGGAGTTCGTTGCGCTACGTGTTGCTAGGGAGTTTATGGCGTTACTTCTTAGACTAAGAGGTGGAGAGAATTTTTGACCTTTAAAACTTTGATTTTTCAGCTAGTTTGAGCAAAAGATTTTTGCATAGGTACTCTACGATTTTCTTCAACACTAATGTGCCTCAAGAAATTTGTTTTAATAACCCTAAAATGTTCTTATGTTGTAACCAATAGGATAGGCAAGCCTCACAAGAAAACAGAAACAGAAGTGTATGGAAGATCACAGCCGGGTCGGGCATCGGAGAAGTCACTGTCAAGAGAAGCGTTAGAGCGGCACAATAGGATAGATGAGAGGGAGAAAGACGAAGAACCAAATCCATCCCAGTCAAAGTCTCAGCAGAGGTATGTTTAACTTCGAATTTATTTTTATTTATTTTATTTGTTGATCATTGTAAAACAAAAAGCGATATTTCTTATTTTCATCCAGTAATATTGCCAAATTAATCAAAACAGCGAAATATTTGACAGCTATTTGCGACGTTGCCCACTTGAAGTACAAAACGCTCTTAAAGCTAAAAAAATGCGACGTTGTAATTTTTTTTTTAAAGACAAAAAATTCTGATTTAATTTATATTTTTATTTTTTATATTTCACGTAACGGTGTTTTACATAAATCGTGACTTTGTCGAATAATTTTAAATGACAAATAAAAAAATTTAAAAAAGGTTTTTGTTTCTACAACTTATGTGAATAACAATACAATTATTATTAATATAAGAAGTACCTTTTAAGCAAAAAATTGCTTGTATTAGGTACTTCAAACAAACAAATGCATTAAAAAATAAGTATTGTTTTCTTAAAAAACAGACTACAACTATTAGTTTTTTTTTGTCTTAAACACAGCACGTACGTAGTTACACACTTCTTTTAAATTGAGCTTTTGAAAGAGTTTTCCCCAATACTTATATTATTCCAAAATATAACGTTGAAGACATAATTTGACATAAGATTTGTACGCTATCAAAACTACGAACTGATTTGCAATTTTTGCAAGGTTATAAAGCGCAAAGAATACTGGTTTAGTTTTTTACAGACAGTATCTACATGATATTTCCAGTTTAGATGACTATCCAAGTACAGTCCTAGAAACCTGACGAACCTGACACTTGGTTTCAGGTTTTTTTTTGTCTGCGTAACAAAAATATTTTTTTTTTATCATATTTTTTTTTTCTTATTTGTTGGTACGCTATAAACAGTGTTTTTTCTAAGTTTATTTTTAGCTTATTCTTAAGTAACCAGTTTATTATAAAATGAATTATTTATGTAAGTTTCATATTAATCTTAAGTTTTTACACGGTATATAAGTACACTGTCATCGGCAAACAGGACGGTTTGATAGTCGGTACATTTTGGCAAATCATTTATAAATATGAGAAACAACAAGGGCCCAAGGACACTCCCTTGGGGAACACCACAAGTTGTGTACCTTATGGACGAACTGTGAGCCTCACAGTTCGTCCATAAGGTACACAACTACGACTTCGTCAATTATAATACGATTTAAAACCATGATTTCTTTTCTTCCACTGAGAAGTCTTGATTAGGCTTAATAGGGTATTACACCCATTTCTGAAAAGTGTCTCAATTGGATTCTGTAGTGCTAATGTACCACTAAAAAATTCACAAAATTTTTATTCAATCGTTAAGTGCCATAAAAATGCATTAAAATTTTTTATTTTCAAATTTCGCGCGTAATTTGACGGAAACGCTGAACGCAGTGGACGCCATATTGCTCTGTTGTCATGACGTCAGTTGGCTGTGTAAACAAATGCAGTGATTGGAGGTACACTGATATTTGACAGTTGACACTTCTAAGTTTACATAGCCGTATGACGTAATAACATGGCGAATACTATTTTGGTGTTTTGAAACAGATTAAAAAAGCTGAAACCTTTGAATTGAATTTAAAAATTTAGTTTGCTATTTTATGAACTAAGACTAACGTTTTCAGACTGCTTTTTGCCTAAACTATCTCAATAATACTTTTTTTGATTTTTTCTCATATAGAGTAAAATACCCTATTATAAATTATATTTCCTCGGACACCATAAGGTTTTAACTTACCCAGTAATATTTTATGATCCACGTGATCGAATGCCTTAGACATGTCCATATGTACTGCGGCAATAGGATATTTTTTGTCAACATTACTAACAATTTCAGCAATTAGCTCATAGAGTTGATCGATCACGATGTTGTTTGTATTAGAATAGAGATTATTTTGACTTAAACAGAATACGAAATGATAATGAAGATGAGAAATTTTATTGAGATTTTTTAACAGGCTTCAAGCAATGAGATTTAAATTAAAATCTCGATTTAATTTTGTGATTAAGTCTTTTTCTACCTATTGACATTATCCTAAATCACTGCTTCATTTGTTTCTTTAATTATTTCTGGTGGTTCCTAGTACAATTTTCACTTAGTTCATCGGTAATTTATTTACTCATTATGTTACTTTTTTATTATAAATGCACTCTACTCGATCTGTCTGTTATCTGGATATTTGCTATAAACTATCCATGTAAGAAGGTATAGTTCGACCTAGAACACTGTACCGCGCCTTAGGAATGCGGGGGGCAGCGTTGACGAACGAGCGGTGGGACGCCATGAGCGTTGAAGAATGAGTGACCTGCATTGCCCTCCTCTCGCCGCAGTTTCGCTCAAACTATAGATACAGCTGTAAAGTTAATCAGTTATATTAATAACAGCTCGTGTCCCATCAGGTCAGAGGCAGCACACACGCGGCAAGGCAGCAGCGGCAGCGGCGGCTCGCGCGCGCACAAGTCGGAGCGGCGCGCGCCGCCCTACCGCGCGCCGCCGCACCAGCAGCAGCCGGTAACTTGATACTTATATACCGTAAGGTGGCCACATCAGCGCACGCGCAGGATCCGTGCACGCTAGGTGCGTCCAATGGCTACGGACGCGTCACATTCTACGCGCGCGCGCATGTTGTGCACGGTTCGCGTGCACGGACCGTCAAGTGAAGTTACCATACTATGTTCTTAAGCTGCTCACGAACCGCAATGTTCGTACGCGTGCGCAGCTCTGGCTTGATTAATGTTGTGGTAAAAGAATTGCTCATCTATCCAGCATTCTTGTTTTATTTTCCGAACATGTAAACAATTTAGAGTGTTTATAAAAAATACTTTGATGCCTACATATAAAGCTCAGTTTGCTTTACTACTTCAAACATTGTTATGTCAATTTCAATAATAACGGTCATTCTAGAATCAGTTTAATTTACCAGCCTCCAGACTGTTGGACGTAGAACGTCGTCGTGGCGACGCGTCGGGTGTGATCAATTTATTTACAAAATCTCCAGCACACTTTTTGTGTAGTCCTAGACAAAATTTCATTCTTCTTTAACATTGACCGCTAGAGACATGGACATTTGCACAACTTCAAAATGAAAAGTGTATTTTTTCCTTTGTACGCACGGCTACATATCAAGCTATACTTTTCCAGTAGACTGACCTCGTATTGTACGGAAATCCTATACAATGCGAGATCAGCATAAACTGGAAATATATAGCTCGACGTGTAGCCGTCATAACTATTTTGCTGCAGTCTATGTGGGTTATCCCCATGATTTAGCCGAAGGCTGTCATGAGGAATCTGTTAGAACCTCTTAAATAATGACAATGGAATTTCAAATCATAAATAAAATGGAATTTTCCAAAGTTTTTTGAAATTGTGTATTTTTTCCACTGCGATTAATATCGTCTGAATCTAGATCGCTACTGATACCATATTATGATATGATATTTAATAACTTCAACAGTTTCTATGAATTGAATTACTTTTTATAGTTATTGCGGAAAATTTTCTACAATAAATATGAATATTAATGATGACTACGTCATGAATAGTAGATTTGTATAGACAACGTGTATTTGTTATGTAGCAGGGAATGGACAGCGCGTGGGGTCCCACCGGCCACTACGTCAACTATGAAGAAATACAACAGAATTTAAAGTGAGTACACATTATTTTAACAGCCACCATCATTTGTCCAATTTTTTTTTTCAAATTTTATCACCCATCTTTCGGTTTTCATGCAGTCCTTAACTAACATATCTTTAATAAACCTGTGATCTTAAAATGCTCTACGTTCTAAATCTGCAAATAAATGAAAGATATCTCAGTTTCGCCGCATTCGTTATCTCCGCGCGCCAAAGACCAAACAAATACATAAAATACAATAGACGATGTATATTTAGTAACTTGTCATGGACACGAAGTGTTGCCATGACAAGAGTGACTTGTCATGGCAACACTTCGTGTCCGAGTTCGCAACAAGTCAATCGTCATCCTGAGGATGCCTCATTGAGATGCGAAACCCGTATCGATTTCTTACAGGGTTCTCTAACTCTTTAAGAACAGTTAAGCGGATTAAGTTACTAAATATACATCGTCTATTGTATTTTATAATGGATTTCCGAAGACTTTCAAAATCACGCCTGAGTCAATTAAATACTAAACAATTACATGAAAAGCTAACGTGTTCATCGGCGGTAAGCGCCGGGTGTCAACGGCGCAGTCCTTCATAGATTAAGATTATAAATGATCAAAAATCGACAGAACTCATGGTCCCATTACCGATGTATTGAAAATGATTATAATATTTCATTAAGGCACTTTAAAATCTGAGGAGTTAAAAAAAGGTGCCGAAAGGAGTTAACATTTACCCTTAATTATAATCCTATTGAAAAATTCTCCAGGATATTTTTTTAATTTTTTCGGTATGTCTTCGTTTTTGTGAAGATTAAGATTCTTTGCAAAAAATCCGAAAAGAACGGTAAAAAATTGGGGATATTTTTAATAACAATAATAAAAAAATATTTTACAGAAAAAAAATGCAGTTTTGGCTCTTTCAGTAACGCATCTTTTTATACCATTTTCATTTCTCTATATAATTGAGGTCACCAGACCCCGATCGCACTTTTCTTGAAAACGGGTACGGGTTGCTGAAGCGATCGAAAAAGCATTTTCAATGCTAAAAAAGCGAGCTCACATCGATTTATCCAGCACAGTTCCAATTCCGACTTATATCTAACTGAAAACTCTGTAAAAACACTCAGTTTCGCACAAGTTTTAAGGCTAATGAGATGGTTACGTATGAAACTTTAAGTAGCTTGTTTATACCGTATATCTTGACTTGTCTTTATTGAAGCGCTTGACTTGTTTGAAAACTACTTATTTTCACGAAAAAGTATGAATTTTTTACCTTCAGTCCTTACGGTACGGCAAGTACCGAAGGATCAAAAATAAATTCCTGAACTAAACCGCTCATAATATTACAGCGCGCGTCGCGAGAAGTTGAGCGAGGTGCAGATAGGACAGATGAGGCGACAGGTCAGCGCGCAGAGAGCCAAGGCCGAGGACGAGAGGTGAATATCATTGACAATACTATTCAACAGTACAATACAATACCAGATCTACCATTAGTAGGGGTTTTCAAAAGAGTTTTGAAGATATAAAAAGTAATGACGCCATTGCTAAGTTTTAACACCGCCTAATTAAGTTCAGTTTACCTAATGTTAAAAACAAAGCGACGAGAACCTTTTAAAGTCCAATATTCATTAGTAGTTGAATAGAAAAGTTAAAATACATGATATCGTTAAATCGCGATTCCTTGAACTTACTATTGTAGAAACATGCTACTGCACGTTTACATACCTACCTAAAGTTATAAACAAACTACAAACAACTCGAGATGTAATAAAATATAATTATGTGAACACATTTTATTACTCAACCATATAATTGATTAGCTAGGTACTGGTCTAGCGTCATCAGTTACACTGTTAAGAACAAAACTATTACCAACCTTAACATTGAATACTTTGCATTTCATACTGACCTGCTAATTGGACATAAAACCTGTTTCTAAGAACAAGTAGGTAAATAGGTGTATTAAAAATAAAATGTCGGCTTCCATCATAATAAGCAACGCACAATAAAATAATATGACAAGTTTCCTTCGTTATACCGCAGATTAGTACAGATGGTTAACTTAGCAAAATCATTTAAATAAAAAGCGACTCTTGCTGCGACACAATAAAGTGCAATTCAGGTCGCACAGCGCTAATGACCTACAGTTATATTCGCCTAGAAGTTGCCTCTCTTTCTATCGCGTAACTCTTGTGTCTTCTGACTACGCTACGCTCACTTAATTGGCCCGACAAGACGAGCCCGCCGCGTACTTATAGCTTCTCATACCTAAAATGTGGAGTGCGCATTCTGTACTATTCTGTGGTTACACCTAGAATTTAGATAAACGTTAATAACAGTGGACATGTCTGTAATAATTAAAGTTGTGATGTTTTCCTCTTCCTCTGGAAATTCCTGGGCGTCGGTAAGATGCTTGTGCTTTGTAAGATTACTAGTAAATCTGAGTACAGATTATGTGCAAACATGCAAAGCAACATGACAAGCAACATTTTCTATACATTTGAATAAAAATGTATGGGAAATGTTGTTGCTCGTCGTCTTTACGTGGCTTTAGGCTTTATTGAAGGTAGCATGCTCATGTGTTGCTTCATACACTTTATTTTACTCTCGATCTACAATAAGCCGACGCGATGTTCGCATCACACGGACGTAATAAAATCGCGGCGATTTTTTTTCGCGCATCGTATTTTCGACGCTCTAGCGCCGAGAGTTGAATATCCAACAGAGCGCATTCACCGCGTATCCCAGAGCGTCAAGAAAATACACTGATGATATTCAACTCTCGGCGCTAAGCAGAGCGTCCAAATTCCAATACGCGAAAAAAAATCGCCGCGATTTTATTATTCGAACGTCGGCTTACTCGATCTACTGTGCTTCTTAGTTTTTTCTCAGTTATATCATATAAGAAATAACTGGATTGGAACTGTGCTCGATATCCAAAAGGCTCATTAACGTCATCCTCAGTAGACATATTATGACGTGTGATTTAACACCACTGCTAACAAAAAGTTAATGTGCAAAAAGCTATTGCGCAAGTGTAAAAAGGTTTTTTGTGTTCAATAACCAAATGGTAAAGGTAATGCCGTCGTCAGTCGTCTAGCTAATAATAAGACGGACATTTTGTAGCTGTTTTCGGACAAAAATAAACATTTTCCATATGTTAGGACAAATTTTGGAATAATCCGATATCTTTTGTCTGAAGAATAAATAAGATTGTTTGTAATTTTTTCTATACAGAGGTTGTCACACCGCAATTTTTATTCCTCAGTTAAAAGGTATCTGACTTGGTATTGAAAAATAAGGCCTTAGGCCGTTTATCCACCGCACCGTGAACGAAATCAACAACGAGAATGAGATGACGACGCCGCAGTAGCGACATGCGACAGTACATTTACTATGGCCGTGTAATCTTGTTTCTCGTGGACGTCCCGTTCACGGTGCGGTGGACAAACAGCCTTAATCTATTAGGTGCCTTATTCTCGGTATAAAAACAACGACTTTAGTGGTTTTTGCATCCTGTATCAATTGTATAAAAAAATCCATCTTCTTAAATCACAACAACAGCCTTAATATGTAAATTTCAAAGAATTCTGTTTTAAGTGACGCGTGAGCATGAAACCTTGGATTGCATTCGAGATTTGGCGTATTTTGCTAAGATGACTTGCTAAAGTTGTTTACTTAGTAACTCTCTGTTTGATGTTGTACTCGTATTTAGATTTTGTATAAAAAGATTCTGAAGTATTTGTTAAACTTAATTGGCAGCATCTTTAGTTACCTAAATAAATGTCATAGCTATGCATTTATGATGACGTAACATGTAGTTGGCATAATGAGGCATAATTAATTTTTTTCGTAACTAGATAAAGCTATTCAAAAAATCACAAGAACAAACGCAAAAAGGCACTTTAAAAATAATTCCTTTGTGCATGCAATAACAGAAACATTACTTAGGTACGGTAGTTACGTAAGTAATTTGGTAAAATATCATTATTTGTGCTTAGATCTTGTATATTGAACCCCTGAAGTTATAACAGGAAAAATATGTAATTATCTACTTACCTACATGCCTCTCGGTTCGTGTTGCTGTCGTGGTCTTAAAAATATGCGGTCCTTTGATCTGAAATTGTTCTTCTTACACGGTAAAAACTTACTAATAAATTAACATTATATAAAGTAATATTTTATGTGTAGATTGCTTTTGCACATAAAATCGTATGATCATATTGCACAGCATTAAATTAACTTTGATTGCACAGATCGCGCAATCATTAACCAAATTGCAAAGTTACGCACTTTTCTTAGTAATACCTACATTTCAACATTCTGTTACAAAAAGTATTTCCAGTAAACTTAGTACCTACAATTTTTTTGCAGGAAAATTAATAATTTAATATACCACGTCGACATGTACCTAACATATGCGTTTTTAAGAAATAATTGGATTTATAGTCATCAAAAAGCATTAATTAATATTTTTTGGTAATTCCTTTATTGTTATGCGGTTTTTCAGTAGTTTTTATTTCGCTACCCGTATTGTAGTCAGTTGGTATTATTTTCAATATATTTATTTTTAAAACACTCAATAGAGCATGATTAAAACTAAGTAAGCTAGCTAATATTTTCAAAATATAATAATGTATTTTTTATATTCTCATACAAAATATGCGACGGCCTTGTTATGTTTGCATTTGCAAGATTTTTATTTCTTGGATATAAAAGTCGTAATCAGTTGAGACAATAAAAATCTATATTAATAATAATAAAGGATAGAGTATAAAGTCCACTGGTTCAGTATAATTTAAAAAAATGTAATAAGTTTAAAACAAGAATTAAGTTTTTTTTTTATAATACCAAAAAATAAATTCAAAAGTCATTTATTCAAACTAGGCCGAGAATCAACACTTTTCGAACGTCAAAATAATACATAAGACAGTCCCCCAAAAACGCCCGCCCTTCACCACTTCCTAGTGCTGGGAAGAAGTGGCGCAACAAACTCCCCAGCAGCACAGCTGTCTGTTCAGTTTAAAAAAAAAATGATTTTATATAAGTATACAAAATAATTCAGATTACGCAACACAAACATTATTTAAATTAATAGCCGTATGTCAGCTAGCACTAATCACTAATCACTAGCTAATGAATTTGATATAAAAAAAAGCGTGGGGTGCTGGACTTCAAATGTTACAAATTGTTCATCGGTAGCTAAATAGTTAATAGGTAGGTAATTTATAAAAGAAAATAGGAAAAAAAATTATAAAGAATTTTATTTTTTATTTATTAATTTATAAAAGTAGAGCTTTTATAAAAATACAGTAAAAAGCACTCACGCTTTAAAAAAAAATCCAATTAATTATTTTGTTAAAAACTTACTTCTTGTTTTAAACTTTTTAGATTTTTTTTACCCTGTACATCTGTAATTTAACAAAATCAATTTGTCATTAGTACATTAATGTGTGTTTTTAACGCGGCAGTCGTCGGGCAGGCGCGGGTGGCTACCACTCACAGCGCTCCTGTAGGGAGAGGGAGAGCGGAGTCCGACCGCAGTCCAACTACTACGAGTACGAGAGTGCACCGCCGAGAAGGCCTGGGAAGCTCTCCCACTACCACTGAGCAATGGACTGCGAACACTGCGAAAACTTCCTTACGGCTCCGAACTTCGTCGTCTTCTTCACCCGAGGTATCAGATCTCATTTTAATTGGCGATACTCTTAACGATTATATCGCTTCCCTAGATGTTAGTAACGCAATCTGTTGGGTCGACTCCTTATTGATTTAGCTTCAAGAATGTTCCAGTGCCTTCACTGAGACTCAGATCATGAGCCTCCGCAATTGGTTGTTTCTTAAGGCTGTAATGAATACAGAAGTATGGAAAAGGCTGTTTTAATTATGTTTAAATTATCACAAATTGTTAATTATCACAGCTTCTCTTGTTCAACAATTAGTTGGAGCGCGATAAAACTACTTGAAATAAAATTTTATTTACGTAACTGACCTACTGAAATATTAAACAAGGGAGCTATGTAATTGTGTGGTGAAAAATCTAAATTTTACTATTCCCAGTGATACGTATAAGTACGTTTCATTATTAACTATGGTATGTGTCAATAACGATGTATTTTTTTCACGGGTAGGTTAATAGGATGGTTTATTTTTGTCAGAATTCCAACAAAAAGTATGGAAAATTATGTTGTTTTCATTTTGGAATTTTGCTTTAAGGCTTAGCAAAAATCTATTCAAACTGTTGTGTGTGTTAACTTTGAATTGAATTGTGAAATAGGTGTCACCTACACGTCATTTTCTTTTAACTGTGAAACGAGGTAATATTTTATAACCAAACTAGCTTCTGCCAGTGGCTTCGCCCGCGAGATATACCTATTTATAAATTATAGCCTATGTTACTCAATGATAATATAGAATTCTACTGGTGAAATAACTTTTTAAATCGGTTCAGTAGTTTTTGAGTTTATTCTGTATGCAAACAAAAATACAAATCTTTTTCTTTTTATAATATTATTGTAAGTAAATCATTTTAATTGACGGGGCTTATAGTAATTGTATAATACGTCGTCAAAACGAATTTTCTTTCAGTTTACACGTCATCTTTTGGCTTTGAAAGCTAATCATATAAATACAAGGTTAGCTATCTTCGGCGTTTCACAGCTGACATAGAGAATCTGTAGTTGACACATAAATAAGATTATCTACCATTTAATAAAAAGCTAGTTACGTCAAAAAAATTGTTACACAATAAACCTTAGAATTAAATATATCCAATGTAAAGAGAACTTTTGTGACATTATAATCAATTTTTTTCTGTTATGTCCTTACTATAGTTAGACCGAACCCGCTGTACCGTGCCTTAGGTATGTGCGCAGCGAGACGGGGGCAGTACAGGCCGCTCATTCGTCAACGCTCACCGCTTCCCGCCGCTCATTCGTCAACGCTGCCCCCCGTCTCGCCGCGCATTCCTAAGGCGCGGTACAGAAGAGTCGGTCAAACTATAGATAACATTAGGAATCTATTTAACAAAGATGCTATCGTTTAAGATTATTTACGACTATGTTATACCGGCATTACATGTAGCCATTTCCTCGAATATTCACACGTAAAAACGATACAACTTTTGTTCAGTCAGGTAAATTAATTGTTAAGCACATTGACACCCTACGTCAATTTGTCGTGTTCTATTCTATTTTGAATGGCAAACAAAAGCCGATGTTGATTATTCTGCCAAAGAGCATTGGAAAAGTAAGAGAGCAAAATTTTAAAAGAAAAACAAGCCCTAAACGAAAAACATCAACTGAAGACACAAGTAAAATCCTTCGATTAACACAGTTGAAAATTTGCCATGTGATAGCAATTTCATGCATCGGTCAAAGAATGGCAGTAATTTATGATTTGAATATACGACCAATTTAAGTTGGTAGTCAATTTGCTTGAGAACTAATTTCCCTGACGTTACCTTCTCATATTAAAAGGTCTTCCTCGCGAACCAAAACTTTTCATTCAAAACTTGCTAGTCTAAGAGCTAAGTGAGAAAATGTAACTCAAAGCACTAATCCCAGAGCTCACTTTAGTTTTGATTGTTCTACCAAACTTGTCTCTGAGGAAGATAACCCTAAGTTTGTTTTATCTTATCTAGAGTCTCCTGAAAAGCTCTAAAATTAAGTTTTTAATAAACCTAGTGTCCCTAAAACGTCTAGTGATAATGCTAGTGATCTTTTTTGAATGTACGAGGAATGCGTTGTGTAGTGGCCGTCCTTAGTTCTGTGTAAAGATTCTTATTTATACCTATTCTATTGTGGATGGTGGTGCCATCAATACTTAGTTTTAACTTTATCTGATGTTGCTGTACTTATGATCTGTGCTGTCGTAAAATAGCTTAATGTCAGTGATTACGCTACACCATTGTTGATTGTATATAAATCTGAATATTATGTTAGAGGGGTATATAATATAAGTCGTAGGATGATTTGATAATTCGAATTTTCGCAAAAACTCTAGGGATGTTGCAAAAATACGGATAATTAGAAAATGGTGAAGACATTTCTGCGAGCAACTTGGAAGTAGCGCTCGCCGGCCGCTGCCGCGGCACCGCTCACTTCGCTCGCTCGGCTCGCGCGCAGTTGGTCACAGTTATAACGTAACCAATTTCAACCAAGTTGCTCGCAGAAATGTTTTCACAATTTTCTAATTATCCGTGTTTACGCTATAATCACTAGGGTTTTCGCGAAAATTCGAATGATCAAATCATCCACCGACATATACATACAGAGTCAAATTAAATTACCGATACTCCGCAGATGTGATGAGTATCTAAAAAATTATAAAAAAGAAAATTAAAATTGGTGACGTTTTTTTGGGGTCATCCACCGCAGTTAGTGCAGTCACCTGAAATATAAGTAGAAAAAAACAGTTTTTTAACCATCTTATCAAAGCGTGTCGCCATAACAACAATGTTAAAAGCATTGTTGTGTTTCGGAAGTTGGAGATAAGACAGCCAGTTCCACTGTGGTTGTGGATTCCGGGTGAAGCTCGCTTTGACCTTCGGCCTGATCATCACTTACCATCAGGTGAGATGCAGGCCAAGAGCATCCCCGGATAAAAAGGTACGAATTGAGTACGAAAAGAGACATGTTACTGGATACCTTTTTCTCCGTCATTTGACGGAGAAAAAGGTATCCAGTAAAAGGTAGGTAGGTAGTAGTTTAGGTAATATAAATATATTCAAAATTCAAAAATTCATAATTTAAAAGTCATTTATTCAAACTAGGCTGAGAATCAGCACTTTTCGAACATTAAAATGACATAAGACAGTCCCCCAAAAACGCCCGCCCTTCACCACTTCCTAGTGCTATAAATAGTGTTCCGGTTATATCGCATTGAACGTACGAAAAATCCCAACAAGTTCGGATTGTTTTCAGACATTGGAACTATACGTACGACTAAATCGCACCCAGTCTGCGCGGTCCCTTTGTACTTGGAAAGTCGGGAAAGTTTGTGCGTGTTCATACGTTTACGCACGAGTGAAATTCGTACGAAAACGCATCCAAAGTACGCGCGGCATAAGACATAAGAACGCTGCCATCGATCATTGACCCCCAAAAACATTTTAGAAATCTTGTTTACATATCGATACCATCACGCTGCAGAGTTTTGCTAGCTAATTTAACTTGACCCTGTAAAGAGTAGCAGCCTGGTCATATGGCAACGGCCCAATAATTGTTCTGGACCCTATTATTTCACATTCAATGAGTATCAGATTCGGTTAAACAATATTACTGGATCCGGACTCACTTAAATCACTCATTGGATTACGCACGGGACGCTGCGAATTGTGTCATAAAAAGGCCAATAACAATATTACGAACTCTTTCTATACGAGCAGGCTGTCGGGTGATAATTAAAATTGGAGAGCTTATTACGAAAATACGAAATTCCCGTATAAAATGTACCCTAAGGGAGCAGGAATTCGTTTATATCTCGTACCTAAATCTCCCGGACGTCGTATTTCCGTAGAAGGCTCTCACACGAACGTACTACGTAGGTACATACATGTACATTCCTACTTACCTTTTAGTAAGTTTATGAAAGAAGCTTTAAAGTGTAGATTAGATTTATAATTAAGTTTATTAAAATAAATCTGATAACATTTACGTGTGACTGAATAATTTATATCACTTGAAGAATTATAACATTCATTAACTTTGTAATTGTATAAAATAAGACTACGTTTTCATCGTTTTCAATGCAACAATTATTATGTATTCTGACTGTATTAACTCTATTATAATTGTTTTAATTTTCCCATGTTTTTGTGATATCTAATCGGTATTTAGTACTAGCCCGACTATGGGTTAACGTGGTGATATGAATATGATCGCTAGTTACATAATTACACATATGTAGACATTTCTAATGTATATATAATTTCTAGGTGTTCTACGAGATTAATTTTGTATAGCCAGAGAGAAGTAGCTTTTATATTTCATCAATCATGACTTATTTTTAGTTAAACGAACAAGTTGTTTTTTAGATATAAATCACATTGCAAACGAACATTTGCACCAAAGTGCCCATACTTGTACATAATTAGACGTTTATATTACAACGTCAATGGTAACTTATTCTTCGATTTATTTGGATTGACGTTAAATAGAAGAGTAAGTATGTTATAATGAAATGCATAAATACAATTGGACATTCAATGTATGTAAAATAAATCAAAAGTGGTATTGACTGACTGTTTTTTATTTATCTGCGTAATTAATACACCACACCTTACTCACGGGTTTTTTCCACTCCCTAGCCCAAGACCTAAAGAAATAAAAACTAGTTTTCTACATACCTAGTTTGTCTTTCATAGAGCAAGCTTTTTGCATCCGGGAGGGTTAATAATATATGATCAAACGAACTTGCAAAAGTGAAGTTCGATCGATATTATATGAGTACGTTTCATTCGAAGATATATAATAACAACAATGTAGTAATTTTTATCCTACTGGCAACTTCGCACTGGTAAAGAGTAATTCCTTTACTTTTTTTTTTTTTTTTATCTGTGTCCGGTTAGGCACTATGTTGGCTTGTCATTATTTTTAGAGATATTTTGCAAAATTTTCATTTTTTGGGTGTTGGGAGGGTGGGAGTATATATCTTCGAATGAAACGTACTCATATAATATCGATCGAACTTCACTTTTGCAAGTTCGTTTGATCATATATTATATTTCGACGTTTCATTCTTCAGATATATAATAACAACAATGTAGATGTTCAGAGATGAAAATTTTGTGAAATAAAATAAACAGAATTACGAAAGGGCGTCTTTTATTTTCTGTATAAATTATTCATACAGGCATGTAAAGTACGATAGGTACTAATAATAATCCATAGATGTATTATCGAAGTAATAATCCTTATAATCAATAACATCTTAAATATTATTCATTTATAACATAACTAATCTTATATGTAAATAATTAATTATAACAAAATTCTGTTCTTCCATTAATTTTTGCTAATTAAATCACAAAGTATTCTTGTTTGTCTGTAATACTGACCGAGCAAAGTTACCTTTGTCCACTACTTGGCGGTGGTAGAACTTTGCGAACGTTTGAGAAGTACTGGTCCAGCCAGCTGCTTTCCTAATGGCATCTAACGAAAGCCCAGAGGCGGACGCCGCAGACGTGGCTGCGTGCCGCGTGCTGTGCGCGCTGAACGCAGACACGTCCACGCCGCTCGCACACAGCACCTGCTTGATCCATCTGCTGATGGTTTGAGCAGTTGCTGGTTTGTGCGGACGCTTATAAGATAATATAAGGCTGTTTGATGTTTCAGATCGTATATCTTTTGTGGTGAATATATAATCTTCTATTATAGTGGCGGGGCAGATTGCCCTATTCTCATTAAAGTACGGTAATATCAGTACAGGTTGTTCGCGTCCAGCCGCGGATGTTTTGATGACATCAGAAATACCTATCTGAATACCAGATGAATCTACCACAATATTTTCTAATTTTATTAGAGAGAACGTCTGTACTCTATGAGCTGTACATAATGCTAGGAGGACCACTAGCTTCTTGGTGATTTTTTCAATTGATAGTCCTCTGTTGGGTATCCATTCTGCGACAAAATTTAGAACTACTTGTGGATCCCAGGTACAAGTGTATTTTGGAGTGGCAGGTCTTAATTTATAAACGCCTTTAAGAAGCCTTTTAACTTGGTCGTTAGAAGTTACAATACTGCCTAACAGCAAGGAAAGTGCTGAGCGATGAGAATTCAGAGATCCGTAAGTGGCACCTTTGTTAAATAGTTCAGTTAAAAATAACATAATATCTGGTGGTGAACCAGAGTAAGGGTTAAGACTGTTTGCTTCACAGAACTGCCACCATAGTTTGTAGGTACCGTTGTATTGGGACAGTGTATTCTGGGATAACGAAGCCATCATTAAGTCGAGTGCAAGACTTGGTGTTCCTCTGGATTCGAAGGCAAACCTGAGAGCACTACTGCAGCCAGGGTAAACTGTCTCAGAAGGAGTTGGGGCGTCCTGAAAGAGGACAACGAAATATTTGAATCAGGCGTTAAGAACAAAATATCAGACTGACGTATTTTATTGAGTAATGGGAACCAAGGCTGTGACGGCCAATAAGGGAAAATAATTATACCTATTGCTTCGTCTTTAATAATTTTCTGTATGCATTTCAAAATCAAAGAGAAGGGTGGAAATGCGTAGAAGTATCCTGTGTGTTTCCAATTTATTGTAAATGCATCAACTGTTATGGCGTCTGGGTCTGGTTTCCATGAAACATAAGTTTTGCATTTTGCATTAGTGCGAGAAGCGAAGAGATCTATTACTGGTTCGCCAAAAAATGCCAATACCTTCTGATATTCCGAGTCAGAGAGGTTCCATTCGATATCGGGATTGATTTTTCTCGACTCTTGATCTGCTTCTATGTTATCTTTGGTATTTATATACGACGCAAATAGCCAGATATTCCGTTTCTCGCACCACTGCCAGATAGTTTTGGTTAAGCTGGTTAAATGAGGGAATTGAATCCCTCCCATTTTATTAATGTAACTAATAGCAGTGGTGTTGTCAACGCGTAGCAAAATATTACAATCATTGTACTTCGGGTCTCGAGCGAAGCATTTCAGACCAAGAAAGACAGCAAGCAACTCTAAATAATTAATATGAAAGTTGCGCTCGCTGTCTTTCCAACCACCGTTGACACGTTTGTTATTACAAAACGCACCCCAACCTGTTTTAGAAGCATCGGTAAAGATTTCTAAAACAAAATTTTGAGATTCGAGAGGATTGGATGTGAAATTTATGTTTTTAATCCACCACTCTAAGTCAGGTAAGATTACAGCAGATGGTTTAAATTTAGCTTCGTATGTTTGATATTTTTTAAGAGCTAAATATTTCTGTCTCTCTAGTTGTTTTGTATAGAGCCAACCATATCTTACGGCTGGACATGCTGCGGTCAGAACCCCTAACAAGCGAGAAAATTCCCTTATGGTACAAAAAGGTAACTTTAAATATTTTTGCACAAATTGTAATATTTTGCGTCGCTTTTCTAATGGCAATGATATTGACATGTCTATAGAGTTGTACATAAATCCTAGAAATTTGCAACATTGTTGTGGTTGTAGACTACTTTTATCAAAGTTTACTACAAAACCTAAGCAATTCAGTAATTTAACAGTTTCGGTAACATTTTTATGACACTCGTCGTAGGTATCTCCTACGCATAATAAATCGTCAAGAAATATAACTGATTTAAATCCACGATGCCTTAACCGCTAAAGATTCGTGACTCCAGCGCCACGCGCGTGCGGAAATCCAGCGAACTACCCACCGGCGCAGCGGAGATAAGAGCTCGCTAACATAAACAAATACTGAGATCTTTTTGTTACGTAAATAGTCTTATCGTTAATGGTTTTGGGTTCCTGATTAGACAAAGGATTTTTTATAATACTTAGAATCTTTGTAAGCGAACGCTAGTATTGATAAATAAACATTCTTATCAGATTCTTATAAGAAATTCTTTTGTTCACTGTTTTGATTATTTATAATAAAACTACTGGTTCGATTCACATGAAACTTCGCAGGATACATTATGAATACATATACTATCGGTCAAAACCATTTTTTACGAACAAACACAATAAATAAAAACACCAATAATTAAAAAAGTTCAATAATAGGTATCCGTATCATTACGTAACATTACTTAGTTGATAAAAAATATTGAACTCCTATTTTTTTCTGAAAAATGGCATATATAGTATGCAATAACTAATAAATAATATAAAATAAATGACTTACCAGCGATTACATGCACAAAACACACACAAAACTCAAAATTTCACATCAACACATTTTTTCACTACCGAGTTTGTTTACATTTTTTAATGGGTCCGTAATAGGTAATTACGATGTTATTTTGTGCAAATTTTATCTATATACGATGACGACACTACTTAATTATTGAAATAACACCATTTCCCGTCGATTTACACTTAAAAAACAATAGAAAATGAATAAATAGAACGCGGAGTGCAGTGCACGGCACGCATGCGCGGACGCCATTTTGCCGTACCAAAAATGTTCAATTTTTACTTTTTTTTAGAGTTGTTTCTGCATATTTTGACGTTTTAGTCGATTTATTTGACAGGTATATTATCCTACCATAAATTAAAGCCAAGAACAGACTAGATCTGCCCATACATAGAGTAAAATCGGCCGTTGCATCGATGCCTATACACTGACGCAGTTCTGCCTCGTCGGGGCTTTACGGTTTTGGGTGCGCGTAACAGATCTGTCGTCGCGAGACTTTATCGGTATAACCTACAACTTCTTTCATGATTTTTGTGAAAGTTCGAGGTGCGGAGGATAGTCCGTAAGGCATAGCGTTAAATTCATATGTGTAATTGCATAATTGTTCGTCTTCAAATTGAAATCTTAAATACTTCCGATGAGATCTAGCTACAGGGACAAGTAAGTATGATTCTTTAAGATCAATGGTTGCCATGAAGCCATTTCTTGCTATCATTTTTGATGCAGTTCTATGGTCTTCCATCTTAAAATGCTCATTTGAAACGAACTTATTTAATTGTTTAAGATTTAATATAAATCTATAGCTACCATTCGATTTTGGTGTCAAAAAAATGTTAGATACAAATTGATCAAGTCTAGGTTGTCGTTCCGTAATAGCGCCTAAATCTATTAAGTTACGAATAGCTATTTTCATGTCCCGTTTTTCCTTGACGGAAAAGGAATTTCGGGGAACAGAACTTTGTACAACTTTACGCGAAAATGGTATGTGGTAACCATGATAAATCCAACTCAGAATAACCCTATTCTTTGTAATGCCACGCCAACAATCATAGTAAAATTGTAGTCTACCAGCATGTACCTGAGTTATTGCCTCGTAGGGACACGCTTGTTCGAGCTCACGGCCGCACTCGCTCGCGCTGACGTCGACGTCGGCAGCGTCGGGGGCGCCCGGCGGTAAGGATGGTGTGCTGGTCCCCGGTACGAGGATGTCCGCCCCCCCCTTCTCGATGACGGGAAGCGAGGAGGCCCTGACCAGTTTCCCTGGTTCTGAAAACGAGGACTCGACGTCGGAATGTTTGATGTTGACGGCTTCGGAATAGGTGCTTTTTTTATTTGCAGTCCTTGTTTCTCGATCGCTTTTGAGGCCTTGATTTTGTCCGGTAATTTACTTCCGAACAAGGTTTCATCTCTGTCTTGATCCTGTATTAAGGTTAAGAACGACTTTTCCAAACCTGGCGTCATAAGTTTTGTTCTTACTTGCGTCTCGGTAAAGTGGAGATCAGTAAGTATTCGGCAGCTGTCTGACAAAATTTTTACAGCTTGTACCTTGTCGTCACCGGTCAGCAGCAAGGTCATTGCCTTGTTGATGGCGGAAATACCCAGGCCGAGTTGGTCCTGTTTGGTTTGGAGCTTTTTATCCCTGTTTCTTACTAAATCAGTGACAGCAGCTGATATTTCGACGTTCAAAGTAGGTGCTTTGAGTAGCTTACAATTGTTAGGAATCGCATATCCTTTCAGAAGCGTTTCTTTGGCTTCGCTTTGTATACCTTTTTTAAGAATTGGTAACCAACGTTGAGCCAACTTGTCGTGTATGTCCGGGCCGTAAAATGGAATATCGACAACAGCATCGCCCAAAGCTTCCAGTAGCTCAGGGTCGAGTTCAGGCTCAGTGCTTACTACTTCCGAGGCAAGCGGCTGGTGATCGGGTGACTTGGAAGTTGATGGCTCATCTGGTGGTGTTTCATCGACATCAATGTGTTCCTCTACGTTTTGCGTTCTGTTATCTGTAATTTATTTCATTTTTATTTTATTTGAGGGTAGTTCACAAAAAAAATTGTTAAGAATTTTCTTACATTGTATTCTTTATTTTTTTTTATTAGACATATTTCGTTATTTTTTATAGGAGTCCTTGCCCCCAGGGTCCAAACGGTACCCTATTTTTGTGGTTTTTTACAAGTCAAAGCCTTTGTGTTAACCCGCAGTTGAACCTCCAGGCTGATACTTTCTAGCGTCATGCTAACCCATCGTGATAACCCGCAGTTGATCCTCCAGGGAAGCTTATAGACGCTGAACGCATAAATAACTTCATCACTTCACTTTGAAATGATCAAAAATAAACTCACCTTGTATTTCCTCGGAATCAGACGATGACGAGTACACTATTAAGCGACTACGCCTTTTTTCCTTGCCTTGCTTTTTCAACTTCTTTATTTTTGCACTATAATATTGTATTCTTTCGTCAGCACTTCGTTTGGGCATTTAGGGGTATATGAGGAACAGGGTGTAAAGTTCACTCATCCCCCATAGAAAAGGGAGGATCCTCCAACCAGACGGGTATTATGTCTGGCGGGCAACTGCCCATATGTTGATTTCGGATAGTCTTATCTATGTTATTCGCTCAGTAAACTCTAACTGCGAGATGTAGGAATTGTGTGACGTCATGTCTTTTTGTTTCTTAGTTTTTTTTGTATGTGGCGGTCTAACCGCTACATCACTCCCCTCCGGAGACCGGAGGTCGATAGTGGGCTGAGTCTTGGATCTTGCGATGCTTCACAGTGCCAGCTGTGGTTCCAGTGAGTCGGAACCGGGTGCCGCATAGTTCACGGTGAGTCGGAACTGTCTGCGGTGATTCCCCAGTGAGTCGGGGAGGCGCTGCGTCGTCATCCAGTGAGTCGGATGTGGTACAGCGCCGGGTTGTGGTTGAGGGTGATGACCAGGAATGCGCGTTCGCTGCATGCTGGTGGTCAGGATACCCGTTGAAGCCGTGGGTGCTGGCTGGCTGTGTGACTTGCCTCACGAAAGCTTGCGGGAGTGATGATGATGACGTCACGCTGAAGTTGTTGCACGAAGGCTGCGTTGACGTTCATACTCGGGGTCACCAATTTAGGGGTATATGAGGAACAGGGTGTAAAGTTCACTCATCCCCCATAGAAAAGGGAGGATCCTCCAACCAGACGGGTATTATGTCTGGCGGGCAACTGCCCATATGTTGATTTCGGATAGTCTTATCTATGTTATTCGCTCAGTAAACTCTAACTGCGAGATGTAGGAATTGTGTGACGTCATGTCTTTTTGTTTCTTAGTTTTTTTTGTATGTGGCGGTCTAACCGCTACAGGCATTTTATTTTACTTTTAAAACTTATTTTATTCCGGAGATTAGTGTGCTTGTTGCCGCGCACGAAAAAATAAAGACAAGCCAACATAGTGCCTAACCGGAGACAGATAAAAAAAAAAAAAAAAAGTAAAGGAATTACTCTTTACCAGTGCGAAGTTGCCAGTAGGATAAAAATTACTACATTGTTGTTATTATATATCTGAAGAATGAAACGTCGAAATATAATAGTCCTCCAGACTGAACTGCAGCCATGGCGACCTATCTCAGCGGAGATCGGCTTTCGGCCCATTTGATAATATAGTGCACAAGTGTGTGCAGACACAGATGCTCTTCCCTCTCATAGTTCGATGTGACGGCAATCTGACGCGACCGGAGAGAGACCCAGGCGCAGGACCAGAGGCGCCGAGTGCGCATGCGCTGACTGGGTAGTCACGGGGGTATCACACAGCCAACTTACAAAGTCCGGGCTATTACCACACTAAGAAATGCCAAATGGAAAAACCCTACAAGGCAGGAATAATACAAGGGATACTATAATGTCATTATTTTTTGCTTAGGATACAGTATAAATAAGTAAAAGTATTATATCTCGGCAGTGACCTTGAAATATTTACCTACGGCCGCTCGGTAGATAAACCTTCCGCATCCGTGCGTAACTGCCGCGCACTCGATACTGTTGCGTACTGATATACACTGAGTTCAAAGCGCGTCGTTTTGGCCGTTTCCTATGAATAATATAATACTGTTACTTGTTTGTACTGTGCTTAGGACATCTCGTTTCTGAGATATTAGCCAACACTCGACACGGTGTTTTCTAATTTTATAATGTACCTGTTTTATGAGGCTACTTATGTTGACACTCCCGAGTCCGGTGCCATAAACAAGGTGCAATTAATAAATAAATAACGTACAAACTCCTATAGGGTCATTGTACTCATTATTATGAACAACTTTTACTATGGGAACAAACATGGAAACGCGAAAAAAAAATCTGCAGTTCATATCGCCGTTATACAGCGAAAACTAGCGAAAATCTCGACATTTTGTGAAAAATTACTTAACAATAAGTACTATCCTACTCTATTTTTCGTGCTTTTTCGTCTGCGAAAAGTCAGTAAAGTTAAGTCAACTTACGACTCACGTCTCTCTTGCGTCGACTTAGCTTTACTGGGTTTGTTAAGTCATTTGTCACAAAATGTCGAGATAACTGGTTTTCGCTGTATAACGGCGATATAATATATGTTCTCATCATATACGGTAAGGAACAGCAAATATTTCGCAATTTCAAGTTGTCGGTCTGTGATGCTGGCGTTGCTTAAACACCTAGCTGCGTTAGAGTGATTTCCCTAGATTCACTTTGACTATTGTGTTGTATCACTAAACCTACCATTTGCCAAATTGGTTCTTCCTGTCAGCCATTTCCGTAATTATTGTAACGGGTCCATGTATCGAGCCAGTTATCAATTAATTAAAGAAACTACACAGTAGCTAGTATATCAGTAGGTACATACCACAGACAGCACGCTTAGAAGAGCATGCATTCCGAGCATGTACCTAGGGGTTTATCTGCTACAATTGTCATCCACAATTTGTGCCCACACGCATTTGCAAGTGAAATCACTTGTCATGTCATATAATCCCAGATCATTACGCGGGGCTGTCGTGCTGCCAGCGTGCAACGTTTATCTCCAGTGCGCTCGTTAGAAAGGGCAAGGTCGGGCTTCGCGTGTCCAATACACTTTATGGCGAATTGTTCGTGTGGTCGCCCTTTGTCGTGGCCTTCCGTCACAGTGCCACCCCGTGCGCCACCGACCTCGCTGGATTTCTCAACGAATAAAATGTTTACAGGATTCGGTAGCCCAGATCATTTTCTTTTTCCTTGCTTGTGATCATTTTAAAGACCTAATGAGGTTACGAAGTTTTGAAACCTGACGAAAAAATGTTTGTTCCTCATGTCCGCAGTCGAATATATGATGAGTTCGATAAACAGTCACGTGTTGCGTCGTGAGATCAACGGACCTATAATAGGAATTCAAATCACGTAAGCGATTACTTATTTTATTCAAATTGAGATGATTGAGATTAGTTTAGGCATGTTTTCACAAGACATCCAAAAATTAATTGGTTATTATGATTGTATATCTCACAATATCTACAATGCTACATCACAGATGAATACAGATGGGACACTCCGCATTTTAGGTATGAAGCTACAAGTAGATACGCGACGGGCTCGACTTGTCGAATTCAGTGGACTTAACCTAGTCAGAAGAATAAGAGTTACGCGATAGAAGAGAAGTAACTTGTAGGTGAATATAACTGTAGGTAATTAGCGCTGCGCGACCTGAATTGCACTTTATTGTATCGCTTTAAACATTTTTGAATTCTACTAAGTTCACATGATGTGATGTTAGAGAAATTCATTGGTTAAGTTTTTCCTAGCTTTGCACTTCTCGATCCAATGGACAGCCAGCCTTTGGGTTCGTATTCTGTATTTTAAACTAAGATAAATAGAGATAATACACTCTATTATAGGTACATTACAAATTACAATGCAATGAAACATCACGTGATTAATGGATGGCCCCTAAATGGTTTTGCGGGGTGTCCCATCTGTTCTAATCTGGGGCTACATTAGGCATCTAGGAAATTCATAATTATCCATACCTGGGATCACCAAATAGGTTCATGGGGCTCCGTTTAAAAAAAAAATAGACTGTCGCGGTCCGTTTGTTACACGATTACAAGGAAGCAAGATAAAAAAAAAACAAAAATGAAATAGGTAAAACGAATACCGAATATATTTTATTAAGTTGCGGCGGATCGCCACATGCGAACTACGCATCACAATGGCGTTACGCGAAATCCTGCATCACGCAAGCAAAGTTTACTGCGCGATCAGCATAATATTATATAATTTCCCGACATCAATCGTCGGGCAGATGACACGACACCCGTCGTCTGGTCGGAGGATCCTCCTATAAAGGATGAGCGAACTTTACTTTTTATTCTCTTCCTCATAATAATAATGAACAAAAATTGAAAACGACAATTTTTAATTTGTATTTATCTGTCTGATGTCTGGAGTAAATTTGGTGTAAGCTAAAACTCATTTTGTGTTAAATTATTTTTAGCTATAATCTTTACTTTTTACAGAGAGTAAAACGTTCGCTTGGTAGGAAGTACTAGGAAGTTATAATTATTTATAGCTGGTAAAACATGTTAGTCTAACCACTAACCACTGAGATGTTTGCCATTCTCTGTAATTAATCTTATACTTACGAGTATAATATACGTTACAATTCCAGTGTTATTGGTCCTTAGGTCCCTGGTTCTCGGAAATGGTAGGTGTGACCGTGAAACCCCATGACGTCAACTGTTAAGGTTGCTCCACACGGCAAAGTGATGGACAAAGAAACTAAGAACATAGATATTTATACTGGACGAATCCTGGAAGATAATGCTTATATTGGTGTTTTTGTTCAGGACTCTACCTGCGTCTGGGCAACTTTTATAATTCATTGTGATTACATATACTTACATAGAATGATTAGATGAAAATGACGCACTCACACTTCGTAATTTAAGTAAGAATGAATAACAAATTATTTTGCAAAATATTCTTGGAAGTATAAAAGAATGGAATCTTTATAGCTACAATGCTGCTGACAAAATCTAGGAGACAAATAACAATTTCCAAGGTTTAAGTAGGTAAGAATAATGTAGGTTGCTGAGCTGGCTTAAATATAATTTCCTACTTTAGTAAACATTTTGTCATTAAATATATAATTTTACTTACATAAGTATGTATTTAAGTACCTATTCTGCTCGTGCAGTTGCCCTAACACTTAACTTTAACTACATTTTTTGTACGTAAGGAAAACCGCAGAGACCGTATAAAAAGTTATTATACCTGTACTCAGTTGTCGACATAATGCCTGGTCGTGCAAACTTTCCTACAATAAACTTAAACGCACTGGCTGCGGTTGTTAATCTTGTGATTTACAAGCAGCATACAATGACAATGGTAATAACCGATTGACACAGGGACATACATGTATGTAGATGTTAGAATACAAAATACCTGGAGCTACCCTAGTGAGAGGACCTGTCCAGTGGCGCGGCGTGGGGAATCGAAGGGGGTAAGCCGAAAGCCGGAGCCAAAAAAAAAAAAAAAAAATTACCAGGCCCGAACTCATACCCAAACAATCCATATACTAGGTACTACAATCTGAGAAAAGTAAACACGGGAAACAATACATTTTACTTGCTTTACTAGCTTTTGCCCGCACGTGACGAAACTGAACGGACTGTCAAAGATCCACGAATGACAGCCGGGACCAACGGCTTAACGTGCTTTCCGAGGCACGGAGGAGTCTCGGTATGTAAAAATGGTCACCCATCCACTGACCAACCCCGTCAAGCGTACCTTAACCTGATGAATCGACCCGTGCGGCTTGTTATTACTTAGCCACGAGCTCCGATATAACTGCCAGTCAATCATTGATATTTATCGTAAAGGGAAACATTAAAATGTTTGAAAAAACCATCACGTCGTTTGTGATTTATAGTCATAATTATCTGGGTTCTTATTTTCAAAAGTTAACCTTGAAAAGCATGTTTCCTCACAAAGTTAATAATCCGTCAAGCAACAATCTATCCTAATCCTACTGATCGTTTTAATTACTTTCAAATCTACTTTATACAAGTAATTTCAACATAATAAATTATATTCTTACCCCACTTATCTAATTACAACGTACTTTATTTTCACTAAACTCAAAACACTTAAACACTGTCTTAATCACTGTTCTATACCTACAACAAATATCAGTAATGAGAAACATAAATATGAATTCACTGAAAAATGAGCAATCAAAATGCAAATAATTGTTTTTAAAATACGATTACGTCAAAAAAGAAACAACCACATGTATCAATTCAATGTCAATATTATTATGTCCGAACTCCGCGCCGAACGCATTACGAAATTCAACGGAAACAACCGAATAACTGCGTGTGCGTGAACGAGGTGGCAATAGCTGCTTCTCGTTCCCGCGCGTTTTCTACTTCTCTGTCCATAGCGTAACTCGGCACATACCGGCTTACCAGTATACTATCTACTTACCCCAAATCCCCAAATACCTAATTAAAACGTACTTCTCTTTCACGAAACTCAAAACACAAACACCATCTTAATCACTGTTCTACACTAAAAACTAATATTACTACTACTAGTAATGATAAACTAATGAATACAAAATGCAAATTAACTACTTATTGTAAACAAATTATATGGTTCTAATGCGATTACGACAAAAATCGACCACACATCTCACATTGTCAATGGAAATTGGAATGATTGTTGAATGCACAGACTACAATTATAGATGAATGAATGTTTTGATTTCCGGTCCGACCGAATGAGCGAAGTTCAAGCCGAATGCATTACGAAACTCTACGACAAGAACCGAGTATCAAATGCGAGTGCGAGCAATAGCAATAGCTCTTTCTCATTCCCACGCGCGCGTTTTCGCCTACTTTACCTACTATAACTCGTTGCAAGCCGGCTTCCTAGCTTGGTATAAAACGCACGGAGTCACGTGACCGAGTGACGTCAGACGGATTTTATTTTCTATAGAAATTGAACTCACGAGAAGCCGAATGCGCCTACGAGTTATTTTAGAGCGAAATGTTTTGTTGTTGGGATATAAAGACAAAATATTTAATGTAGGCGTTTTGTAATGTTTTAATTGTATTCAAATACTTATAGTGTGATTATTCAATGGTGATAGAGTGGTTGTGTCCGAAGGGAAGCCGATGGGAATCGAGTTCTTAGGAGTATTCGCCACTACTGTCTATATAGAAATGGCGGTCTGTGATAAAACTGGGGAGGAGTAATGACGTCGAAAGGTCTTCATTTGCGCAGCATTTCCTTCCCTGCTGTACCTACTAGCTATTAAGAGAAACATATTTCGTCTTAATTACTGTTTCAGAGACTAGTATGCAATAAGTTTAATTAAACTTATTGTATACTAGTCTCTGAAACAGTTCTGCCCAATTAATAAAGAGAATGCCTCAAAGGACCACGTCACCAGATCCACCAGACTACCTGACTTTTATAAGATATCTTTGCATCAAAAAATTTATACTACTTGCCAGATTATTTCGCAAAACTTCAATAAATTCTGTTATTCTAGTTATAATGAGTAATTTCCGGACTTATTCGCATGAACTGTTAAGAATTTTTCAAAACACTTTCTCGTGGCTCTTATTGAACCGTTTTTAGGTTCATAATTATGTAGTGTATTAAACCGACGTGCTTTTTACTTTACATAATCGCACTAGTGCGGTAATGTGCGCCATAGATAACTATTTACTAGTCGGAGTAATGACATGGCAGTATGGAATTAGTAAGTACTATTAAGAACCGACATGTCTTTTTTGTTGCGACTTAATAGTGTGACAAAGTAAACGGGTTTTTGGAATGAAGTTCTTTAACGCGGCTTGACGTGTGTAATGACCAACACAGCACACTCGTATCGTAATGTACTATTCCAAAGCAAGCAAAACCAACGTTACACATGTACGAGCCAAGGCGGCCTACGAGCAAAATTTCAAACCTGTTGGTTCGCCGACGAACTTACTCAGCAGTTTTAAAGTACGCGTAGGTACTTAGCATGACACACGGGCGACAAACGTCGTCGAGCCATAGGTACGCGTACTTGCTCGGGCGTCTATCAACCCTTTTAATTAAGCGAATAATTGTTCTCGCTCTGGTTACGTTGGTCGATAAGTGATGAAGCTGTCAGAAAGCTTGCCTAGATCTTAAAAGTGTGACGACATTTAACGACTTACACCATCATCACCATTTTCCCTTATTTCTATTTCTCTTTGGGATCGGCACAGCATGTCTTATCCATAATGATAGGTCATCACTCGCAAGATGCAAGATGTCTAATATTGATACACTAAGTATAAAATATTGTTAGTTAACTAATTAGGTAACAATTTATGACACAGTTGCTGGATAGTGGAGAAGCTCATGGTTAAGTACCTAATAACAGCCGCACGGGTCGATCCATCAGGTTAAGCTATGCTTGCCGGGGTTGGTCCGTGGATGGGTGATCATCTTTCCATTGTCGTTGTCCCGGCTGTCATTCGTTGTTACGCGTCTTCAGAAGCCCGAAAGTCTGTCAACCAGGCTTACCTTCGTATTACCCAGTTACTTACTGGGTTGTGGAGGTAAGATAGGGAGTCGCTCCATGTAAAATACTGGTATTCAGCTGCATCTGGTTAGACTGGAAGCCGATCCCAACATAGTTGGGAAAAGGCTAGGTAGATTTTTGTTGAATAGATGCTCCCATAGATAGATTCTGAATAAATTAAACCGACTTGGTTTTGCAGGGTCCGGGCCCGTGCTTCACCTAGGTCCTCCACCTGGGTGAAGCACAAAGATCCCGGTCTCCAGACTCCAGTACAAGATTTAGATGTTATTAGATCTCACAACTTTTTGCTGTTGAAAAACTGCGTCACTTGCATTTTTTTACTTGTTATAATTTTTATGGAATATATTGGTTTAGTTAAGGAATTCCTCTGACTCCATCATTAGGCCCTGGAGACAAAATTGGAACATTATTTAAGTATTTGAATAAAATGCAGGTTGTAGAAATTTAATACTTACTTCGAATTTTATTCTATTTTATTAGCTACACTGTACTGTAGACCTACGCCTATCGCAGAAAATGACCGCAATCCGCAGAGTTGGCGCTCGGCGTTTGGCCCCTCGTCTTCATGTAGATTTTAAGATTGAAACATGACAATTGGTAGGACATTTATATACAATGTCGCCCATGCGCATGTGACCGCCCGTAATTTTCTGAATATTCATGAAAAAATATCGAAAATAAACTTCAAAAGGGGGGGTCATTATACACTATAACATTATTCACTAGTTTTTTTTAAAATAAATACACAATTTTTTACCGAAAAAATGACTTCGATTCCGTTTTTTTTTTCGTAGTCGAGAATTTTTTGTAAAAATTTTAATTAACCTGTTAAAATAACTCATAAGCTTTTGGAAATAATAAACAGAATCCAAATCGACCCATAGACTTCGGAGATGTGTCAAAAACAGAAAGCAAATCTTTAAAAAATTAAAAATTGAATAACATGAAAAATGTTATGGATAGACCCCCCCTTTGAAGTTTATTTTCGATATTTTTTCATGAATATTCAGAAAATTACGGGCGGTCACATGCGCATGGGCGACATTGTATAGGTACTTTCTTGTTAGAAAATGGATAAAAATTAATTTAAGAATTATTATAAACCTGACAGTCTGCTTGGCTAAACTGTAAATGCAATTTTTATGCTATATTACGTTAGTTACAGGCTATGTTACTACACCGATTTATTGCAACAACTTCCCTTGCATGCTTATGCAGTCGAGTTTCCTTACAATGTTGTTATGTATCAAAATAACTACCAGTTGTTTAATGCTCGTATAATTTACAGCATTTCATACAGGGTGTCTCAAACGTAGTGGTCCAAAGACAAATGGCTTACAGCGGAGGTGGACACCTATAATTTAAAAGTTGGGATATTCTCAACAGTTCAGAAAATGTCAAGGGCAAGGGAAAGTGGTAATTAAAAAAAAAAAATACACTTTCCCTTGGATTTTTCGACCCTGTGAAATACTCGACGTAGCGAGTTCAAATCTGGGGGTCTACTTCCTAAGTGAAATCCGTAGTTTCAGCCGCAGTAAGATACGGTCGCGTCGTACTCCGTCTCACTTACGGTAATCCATAAGTGAGAGTAGACCTCCTGGCTGGGAAATGCCTTGATAGTGTAGGTACAACATTATGTTCCTATTTACGTTCAGTGTGGCTCTGCAACGCTTCAGATTATATTTTTGTTTGTCATTTTTAACTTATTAAACTTAAACGACACTTACTAGGTAGTATTTTTTTTTTAATCTGTGCTTAGAAATTTCGCAAAAGTTTTTAAATGATTAGGTGGTCACCTCCGCTTTAGTCCATTTGCTTTGGACCAAACACTACGTTTGAGACACTCTGTATAATAATATTACATACCGAAATATTAGCAAACAATATAAATTCTTTGCGGTTCCTTCAGTGCAATGAATACACGATGCTGCAAAGTTCTGTGTTTCGGTTGCATTCGTATGTCCCAACTATGCAAAGCAATCACTTACAAAATCAGGTTTCTTACATCATTCTGTGTTGGCTGATGAATGGTGGATTCGTCTGACAACCATATGAAATTTTAGAGAAAATCTTGTTATGAAAATGGGACGTCTGACAGCGAAAGTGAGTTATGCAGCGAGCGTAGTGCGGTGTGCGGCGTCCGGCCACTGTCCGGCGTCCGTTTGTAGGACGCTATCGCGCCAGTCTGTTTGGCTGTTTTTATTGGTTAGTGTTAGCGTCGCCGGCCACCTCTCCGTAGTCCGGAGTGCCGCGCGGAGGGTCTCCGGCGCACACTCTCTCAGTGTCGCTGCTGCTACGACGCGCGTTGTCTCGCCCGCGGCCGCTGCGTCGCCGCCGATCGATCCGATCCAATAGTCGCGAGTTCACGTGCGCTTGAGCAACGCGCTCCGGATTTATCCAAAAACCATTATCCGCATCAATAAAAATATACCAGTGTTTTGACGCAACGAGTGCACCAACTCGGTATAAAAAGTGGTTAAAATTGTGTCCGCCTTGAAGAAGTGCGAAAGGCTGTGTTTGCACAAACCAGCGAAAGCGGTCAAGCGTGTGTCAACCGAGCGCGGAATTTGGCTGTGTAGGTGTTTTTCCCTGTGCTGTGTTGTAATGAAAATAAGTGTTAAAATGTCGAAATCTGGTTTATGAGGAGCTGGTTGAACGTGCTCATGCGCCTGTAAAAAGCGGGCACACGTGCTTATGTAAGGAGACCTGACGCATAGAACAAGTGAGTAATACCTAGACCTACATTAACGAAAAATCAATCAACACATAATGACTTGAGTACCTAATACATATTTATTATCTATCTGCTAGAATACATAACTTTAACGTTGAACGAGCACACTTGTGTGCCTGTCACACTTTGTACTTGCATGTTTAACTTACTTTTTAGTTTATTTACAATGGATTTACCTATATATTCATTAAAGTTCAATATGACTTCAGTTAATTACCTCTTTTTATATTTCTCGATAAACGGGTCTACGTGTGCATTTTATAGGCAAAAATAAATGCTAATCGATAATTGTATGTAATTAGAACATCAAGAATCGACACATTCAATCAATTGAATTCAAAGCCTAAACCTCTTTACAACCACATCTGACATCAAAAGACAGAACTAAACTTTCGAAACTGAGTTCCAAAAGCCTTAATAAACACTTGACGCCGCATACCATCACGCTAGCTCGGCTGAGAGTGAGCAAATTGCTCAATTTCGAATATGACATAAGACACAACACGGTCATACCGAAGCGAACGCACTTAAAAAAACTTTATACATGAATATGGAATGTAGTGTTGAGCATGTTCAGTGATTATATAAAAATGACATAATTGGGCCGAGTACTGACCCTCCGGCAGCGCAGATTCAACAAACGAAAATTACAGTTTCTTTTTGATTTTCTAACGCTATCGGTTTGGTAGCTTTTAGGATGAATACCATCTAAGCCAATATGTATTTTGTTTTTTTTCGAACATCGATCACTAATAAAGAACTAGATACACAATCAGCGGCAAAAAATGTCCTCACCGAATGAGCACCCACTTGGACATTTGGGTGCGCTTTTGATTTAGTAGCATTCGAACGCTCCGACGGTAAACATGCTACATAGTATCGGTCGTAAAAATTTATTACTTTTTAAACATAACTTTGTGAAATAAACTTTAAGCAATTCGTTTAAGGTTGAATTTACATTAATGTATATTTATTTCAACTATTATTACTTAAACACAATTTGGTGCCAGTTTTAAGAGAACTTTTGTTTGGGATTGTGTATCTAGTTCTTTATTAGTGATCGATGTTTTCGAATTATTTTTAGTAGTGAATTAAGTCAAAATGAAAACAATTATAGACAGACTTAGAGATTTCAACATTTGCATTTAAATACCACCACACTTTACCAGTACCAACTGAACTAAAAAAACATGCGGGGCAGTCTTTGGGGACTGCCGATAGAAGTGAAAACTAAGTGACGCCATCTATGGAAAATGTCAGGAACACGCCTTTGGTGACGATGACGCGAGTTCCATGATTTTTGTTCACCCAAACAGTGCTCATCGCACCTAAACAAGTTTTCACTTAAAAAAATCCCAGAGGGTTTAATTTATTTTTCATTAATGGCACAAAACTAATACACTGACTAATGCATTCTAAATGATTATTTCTCACGAACGGCTAACACTAAAATATTATAACAGTCTGTTGATTGTAAACATGGGATTTCTCATTAACAGTCACCTAACCGCAGAAATTTATTTTGATTATTTTCATAGATGACAGAATATGCCTAAACTTAATGTTTTTCTGTTCGTTCTACGAACATAAATAATAGTATTATCTATACATATTCAAAGTCGCTTTTCTCGTTTGCCTGTATGTCCGCGTTGTTGTTCTTAAATACGCAATGGATTTTGATGAGGTTTTCAACACAATTTAGAGAATATATTCCGGAAGATTTATGTGTATAATACATTAATATTAAACTTATACATAATTAAGAAATCTCTATGTTTTGTCAATACGTAAAAACCTTGCGAAGCAGGGGCGATTCGCATTTCGCTAGTAAAAAATAAAGGATCACAAAAATATTAATAGTTAGGAGTGGAACTTACTAGCTTTACTTTATTATTGCTAGACCAAATTGCCGTTAGGTCATGATTGAGTGCCTCAGCCCTCACCCCATAAAGGAATAGCGTCATGATCATTTTTTTTTGCCATTGCACACAGCTTGAATGTATACAGTTTGACCAGACATACAGGGAATATTCCATGCGGTAGTATTTGCGTGAAACTGGAACATACATTCAGACAAACAGACAAAAGTTCTAAAAACTATATTTTCGGCATTAGAATCGTTCTCAGACATTGTAGCAATTACTTTTTTCAAAAATATTCATTGTTCTTTTGACTTCGCTACGGTTTTATTACAATACTAGCTTCTGCCCGCGACTTCGTCCGTGTGGAATAGTTACTGTGGGTTAACGCAAATAAAAACCCCCGATTTTGAAACATTCTTCATTGGTGCTCCGATCCTATTGGTCTTAGCGGGATGATATATAGCCTATAGATCTTCCTCGATAAATGGACTATCTAACACTGAAATAATTTTTCAAATCGGACCAGTAGTTCCTGAGATTAGCGCGTTCAACCAAACAAACAAACAAACTCTTCAGCTTTATAATTAGCATTCAGCTTTATAATTAGTATTCAGCTTTATAATTAGTATATAGATTTTTATTTACTAAATAGATAGAATATCACTTTGTCTAGTCCCTCACCTTCTTTTCATTCTTCTTGGTTGTGTAGATGATTCCATATTATTAATTAAAGCAGTAAATAAACTACCATAGCCTTCGAACGTTATTAATTGCTAAGACTTACAATAATAACTTTGTTGGGTCTATTGTTGTTCTAAATCGCATTTATAATGAACTGAGTGCAAGAATTTTGTTCTATAGCGTTACTAGGTAATTTATATTGCAATAAATATAATCTTTTACCTCAATTGAACGCGGAAATAATGTCAATTATGAATAATCGAGCTGTTATGTAAAATGTCAGCATTCTAGATACAGTTTTGTAACACATGTCGAATCAAAATTGTGGCGTTATGTAAGATTTTGACCTTTACATGTAGATATATTTCATTAATTCATGCGTCTTCTATGTTAAAGATCCCAAAATTTAAAACATTTTTTTAAAACTATTTCTAGTTTTCTTCCTGTAATCATTCTATGCGCACATACATTGTAGGTAACTAACCTAATGAAACTAAATAGGTAGGATTAGTAAAAATACGCATAGCGCATTGCGAATAGTTTTTTTTAGATAGTAATTTAATTATGATTACGAAAATCTTGTCCATCACGACATTTTAACGATGAAATTATGAAAACATTAGGATTTTTAGTTCCGGTTGTTACAAACAGATTTTTTTGGTTTTATCTTGATGTTTACCAATAAATTTATAGTAGAATAAATCTATCGAAGTTAGTGATGTGTTCATGGAATTCACGTTTGGAACACCAACAACCTGCCTACCTGCGCTCAAACAAGTTTTTTCTTCAACTTGAGCCTCTTGTAAGTTTTAATTTGATAGTTCATTGACTAGTTCTCTGACGTCTTTGCTGTTCTATTAAGTCTTTTCTATTTTATAAACAGAGTTATTAAATACAACGAAATAAAATCTAAATCTTTATGACTGCTCTTTAGTTAGGTATATATGAACGTAGTACTAGCTTCGTCTGCGTTTATTTTGCATTTCATCATTTTTAATACACCCTATGTGACTCCCGTATGCCGAGATACTTTATATCGTAGACCTTCTACGATATAAAGTCAAGCGCAACGTATACAAAAGGGCAGTAAGACCAGCCCTCTTATTTGGATCTGTGTGCTGACCGATGAGGAAGAAGGATGAACGGAAAATTCACAACACAGAGATGAAGATGCTACGCTGCATGGTCTGGTGGAGTTTTGAAAATGGATAAAATAAGAAACAAATATATCCGTGGCACTTTTAAAGTCGCTAAGGTACACGAAAAACTTTTTAAAAAGCGCTTGCGCTGGATCGTACATGTGATGAGGTGAGATGATGACCATATAATATAAATACTTATAGAGACGGAAAAAGAGGCCGTGGACAATAAATGATATGATAGCTAGCAACACTACAAAAAATAACCCACAACCGTACCACAGTCTAAACATCATACAGTCGTGCCACGAAGACGTCTAGACAGAGCAATCGTGCGGGGCGAGACGGGTCCCGAACTGCTTACGCTGTGGGGCGTGGGGGCGAGATCGGGGAAGCGCGTTCCCGAACTGCTAGCTGTCGCGACAATGCCTATACATGTTGTCGGCATTTACAAGGAGATCAAAGGCGATGTCCTACTGTAGGTTTTTATACTGTGACCGTACTACGGTGTAGCGCAGAAGTACTAGGAGGGTTCACCACAAATAAATTGGGATAATAGCCAGGAGAAAGAAGAAATATCAAATATCCAGGAAAATCTCCAGTTCCTAAGCTGCCTGTGTCAAATTTCATAACGATCGGTTCGTTTCACTACTTTCGCTTTTATAGCTTTAGTATGGATTCTGGTGAAGCAATTAGTTTAACAACGCTTGATAATGATGTATCAGATATTATCCAGTAGCACTTTAATATCAGCTTTTAATAACGTAGATACATACAACAACAATGCATTGATTGCTATAAATATAATATTTATCATCACAATATAATAGCGCGTGAGCAGTGGTGGCCCAGTGGTAACGGCCTCGACTTACGGGTTGTAGGTCGTGGGTTCGAACCCAAGCAGGCGCTTTACTTTGTGTAAATAATTTCATCACCACTGCTCTCAAAACGGTGAACGAAAATATCGTGAGGAAACCGGCATGTCTTAGAACGAAAAATTCTAAAACATGTGACATCTACCTACCCGCACCGGGCCCGCGTGGTGGATTACGGCCCACTCCCTCTCACAGAGGGGAGGCCTGTGTCCCAGGAGTGGGAACATTAATAGGCTGATTATGGGATGCAATATAACTAATAAATACCTACCAACGCCTCAAGGAGTACACAAAGAATAGTTTTGTAATAGTTTTTCCTTGCTGTCTGGCAAAGTGCCGAGTTGTCTTGCTAGCATTAAGTTTACAAATATTTAAAAGACTTAATAATAGAAGGACATTTACACTATTATGCACTTCTCAACCTGTTGCTAGTTATGACACGTTACTTGTCAATTTCTTTAAAATAATCTTAATTTTATGATCCCTCTGCTGGGACTCCGGTCTCTATGAAAGAGGAAGTATGAGCCGTAATAACACAAGCGGGGCTAGCACCGGTTGATAGACGTTTCAAATCTTCGATTATATATTGGTACTAAGACATGCCGCTTTCCTTACGCTCGATGTTTTCCTTCACCCTTTTATAGAGCAATGGTGATGAAGTAAGTTGCACCAAGTCAAGTGTATGCGTGTTTGTGTTTGAACCCGTACAATTCTAAGTTACCTCTGGGCCATCGCTGCTCTCAATATTGTTGAATTTTCCACACTTGCAAGTTTTAACAGTTTGAAATTACCGTTAATTCACATGCTTTCATTGTAGTCAAACAAGATTTTAATTGGCGGGTTTTTAAATTTTATTGATGTGTTATGTTTGCCAGTTGGTATGTGTTACTTTTCAATATTTGCTCATTATCATTAAGTTCTTGATGGGTACTTTATCATACGCATGTTATAAATTGAATTGTTTTTTATTGTTTGCTACGAAGCCTTGAACACATTGTATTTGATTGATATCTTATTTGTGGTGCGAACAAACACAAAATATTACATCGTGACTGTATTCAGAAGGGTAGGGCAGAGGTGTAGGTACCGATAGTACCCCCACATTTCGCCAGTTATGTTTAAGTCCCATGTAATAGGGGGCAAGCCTATAGCCATCAATTGGGCACAAATTCAAACTCCGGGCTACCACTGAGAAATTCCAGATGGAAAAACCCAATAACACTTTGCCCAACCCGGGAATCGAACCGAGGGCCTCATGCTCAGTAGTAATAACGCTTGCGTCCACAATCAACGAGGCAGTTGAGTGAGATGTGTTAAAAATAAACATCGTCTATCGATAACTCAGGGATCTTTAAAATTGAGAACAGTTTAATAAAATTACCTACACTATTTGAATTCTCTGAAACCTTTTCCCTTTTATAAGGAAATCGACTGTGACCTTTCGCTTATTGAATATTTTACAATTTTCCTCTAAGAAAATGTAAGAATTGGACCAGGTGAATGGTTCATTCGCATTGCCTAGCAATATCCTTTTGTTTGCCTTTACCTACCGCTAGCTACTTTCACGTCCTCGTCTCACCACAAAGTGGGTCACAACACATTCACGAGTCTGCAACAAAAAGAGAAATATGATTTAAAATTATATCTATCCGTACGTAGAAAGTATTTATATCTGCATCGCATGCAACGGCAGAAAGTGGTACGATCGTTTCTACCAAAATTGTAAAAGCTGATAAGATATTCCAGGATCCTAGTTCCGGTCCTCGTTTGATGACACACTGTGTTATCTCCAAGGTCCAAGTGCAGGTCAAGAGTATCGTTATCGTACGATCTCAACATTTACGAACTTGAGAGATATATTAAGCGTGATTGGTATAGATATAAGTGCATCTGATTGTAGTTTATGCACTTTGTGATGTTTGTTAATTTCTCATCGTTGAATTACGCCGAGCGCCGCTGAAAATTAATCTTCTGTTTTGCAACATAAATGCTTACCGACGCAACGATTGCAATTTCTTAGCTTTTATGACACCAATAAAAGTAGGTAGGTAATATGGGGCTTACACCTTCTTACATGTATTTTCTAAATGTTTCTAACGAAGCTGGCCTAGATTCTAAAACCTAGGTAGGTATACGCGGATACAGTATGCTAATCGCTGACGATGTAAAATCATTATTAAAGTGTACTTGACATACTTACATGTGGTATAATTCCTATTCAATCTGAATAGGCACTTGTTACAACTTTCTCTATTTTTCAATTAGGTAGAACCTTTCACATAGACGCAGTGTCTCAAGACGAAAGTCTTTGACCAGTGCGTGTTGCCAGTGATTACCTATGGCACTAAAACGTGCCTTGTCAGAAGGCTAAAAGTCACCTAAAGGGCAATGGAGAGGGCTATGCTTGGAGTTTCCCTACGTGATCGAATCAGAAATGAAGAAATCCGCAGGAGAATGCAAGGTACCGACATAGCCCGAAGAATTGCCAAACTGGGCAGGGCACATTGCTCGCAGAACAGATGGCCGATGGGGCCGAAAGGTTCTGGACTGGCGACCGCGTACCAGAAGACGTATCGTTGGAAGGCCTCCCACAAGATGGACCGATGACCTTGTAAAGGCCGCAGGAATCTGTTGGATGCGATAAGCACAGAATCGGTCGAAGTGGCGGTGCTTGGGGGAAGTCTATGTCCAGCAGTGGACGTCTTTTGGTTGATATTATGAGAACCTTTCACAGATTATAGGTACCGACTTGAAAATAGAAGACATCCAATCTTATAAATAAAAACAAACACAAATAGCTTATATCTGTAAGCTGGGTACATATTACAATACCGACATTTCATAATAACTATGACTGAAATACCGACGTCCAAAACAACGAAGTTCAAAATACCGAAAGTTTTAAATACCGATAGCCGTTATATCGAAACATGAAATATCGATGTCCAAATGCTCGAAAGGATGAAACCCCGAATGGACGAAATCCCGAATGGTGGTCAAAATACCTAAACTGATGCATCACTTGCGAACTATTTATATATCTGTATAAGTAGTATATCAGTGGGTGAAATAGGTTAGGTTAGGTTAGAACAGTGACCAACCGCGCGTGAGCCGAGCGACCGAAGCGAGCGGTGCCGCGGCAGCAGCCGGCGAACGCTACTTCCAAGTTGCTCGCAGAATTTATTTCACCATTTTCTAAGTATCCGGGCTTTCGCAATGTCCCAATTACGAAATTACTTAACTGGGATAGGTATTGTGAACTACTGGGGAGTATACATGGGGAAAGATGCAACATGCAAGCAGGCATACAGCAGGCATGCAGCGTGCAAGCAGGCAAACAAGCATGCAACATACAAGCAGGCATGCAACATGCAGCAAGCATTGTTTCTGTCACGGCTCCGGCGCTGTGGGGTTTAGGCGGCCCCACGCGAGCTTATCGTCGCAGATGGTTTAAACGCTCACCACCGCAGCTTCAGCTTATAGCCGGCCAGCCTCAGCTGCGGCGGCGGGCCTTTAAACCACCTGCTCCTCAGCTCGCGGGCCGCCCCACCCCTCCGCGCCTACGCGGGCTTAAATTACACTCTAGGGGTAGGGCAGACAAGACTGCGTGAAGTCGGTTTTGCAGCGATTCGTTTCTGTTACATTTAAAATAATAATTGTGTTTTTATTTGGATCTTCGGGTTTTTAAGCTTCGGGATATGGATCTTCGGGATTTTAAGCTTTCGGGCAAACGAACTTTTGGGATTTCAAACTTTCGACCAAACAATCATTCGGCGTTTAATTTTTCGGGATTTCGTCCATAGGTATTTTAAAATAGGTATTTTGAATTTCGGTATTGTAATACGTACTAATTGTGTGTTGTACCATTATTTATTGGTGTCATTTCGTGGCGAAATTAATATGTCCTTAAGTTCTGAGTTGAGCTACACGATTATCGATTATTACTGATAAATGCGTGCACTGATTGGACAGGTCCACTTAAATCTGAATGGTTCTTTCCTCAAAAGACCATTTCAGACACAAATCTACATGATCGTCAAATGATCTAACCAAGATTATTTCCGGGTTTTATATACACATTAACATTAATGAATTTTATATATACAGTGACATGAATATTTATTTACTGTTTAAAGTATATTATTTTAATTGTTGTGAATGTGAAGACCAAGTGGGTCATTCCTTTTTTGTTTTTCATTTCTTTCCCAGTAAGTTTTAATCATGGTCTGGCAGTTTGATAAATTTATGCGGCAAACCAATGTCTTTCCTCTGGTATTTTTCGTCGAATCGTTGAGCTCCTTAAATTCTGAGTTGACTCGCACCATTACTGACAAAATAATGCGTGCGCTGACTAGACAGATCCACTCAATCTGTGTGGTTCTTTCCTCAAAAGACCATTTCAGACGCCAATCTTAATGGTTTACTTTAAAACTTTTTTTTACTTTAAAAGAGACTATGAACTTCTGAGTTTGTCTCGGCCTTTCTTCTCAGAGTAGTCACATAGGAAACGCCGAACTCATCCAGTTTTTAACCGACTTCCAAAAGGATGTTATCAATTCGGTTTTTGTTGTTTTTTATAATGTATGACGTGTAAAAGTTTTGTTTCTGCAAACCTACTTACAAAAATAAAATCACTTATCATTTATAGGTCCATATATTCTTCTTAGAGTGTCGATGGCAATCTAATTATCTAAATGAAATCGGCACATAATTCGGCAACGAAATGGCGCCTGCAGTAGTTTCCATTAGTTCCCACAAAGTGCAAACAACAGGACACGCAGGAAATGAAACATCGTTTGTGAAAAAGCACCACATTTACACTCCAGAGCGGAGTTATCCATGAATCTCAACCAGTTTTCACGATGTCAATCCAAAATATACTTTACGTACCTGTCACGTGTTACGTATGTACATGACATGTAAAAAATTGTTTGCCGATACTAAGCACTGTCAATAATAATTATAATTGAAATCATTACAAGTCTCAATGCTCAAACAAATTAATAGGTAATTGATCTACAATATTATAGATTTATCCCTATTGGTTCACGTGATTTATAATTGATATAATTATAAAAATCATAAATGACAGTTACTTAAATTGAAATGAATAAGATAATTTGTGAATTGGAATGTCACTTGGAATGTTGGAATACAATCCGACCAGGTATTATGTTTACACACCTACGTATACATGCTATTAATACTTATTATAAATGCGAAAATGATTCTGTCAGTCTGTTTTCACGCCTAAACCACAGAACCGAACGTTTGAAACCTGGAAAAGGACATAGACATCCAGGATATTTGTATAAAAATTATGTAAATATAAAATACACGTAAACGAAGTTGCGAGCTCCAGTTAGTAGGAAATAATATTAATAATTTTATATTTTTCTTTATTTCATTTTATAAACATATCATTTTCATTTTTGAATATTTTTATAAAACCAAGAAAAAACAAAAATATAAAAAATAGTAGCCCACCGGTATCGGGAACAGGGTCTTGTATTGTATTTTTTATTGTTAACTTTATAATTATTAAAAAGAAATGTCGAAGCGTGTGCATAATATCATATCCTGAACGTCCTATATAAGTAGGTAATAAAAACGTGTTGTTTACGTAAGTGGTCGCGCATCATCGACGGACTGACGGAGAAACCGAGAAACCGATGTTTGCTGAAGCGAAGGTCGCAGCACTCTTTATTTGAACATCACACTGCACGTCTGTTCGTCATATCGTACGATGTCAGCGGTTACTTCATTACTGCTAAACGACGCACAATGGTGCAATCAAGGGCAATCAGCGTCGTCACGAAATGATTGGTCGCTAGCCCGAAGTTATGAATGAATATGTTTCATATTTACCGACTGGTCAAATGGCGTGTGCTGGCTTTAAGCATACCATACACATAGGAATATTGAAGATGTACAAATGAAAGGTTGTATGTAGGGAGGGGACGCCCTAGAAGGAGGAAGGGGGCGTTCTTATTGGTGATGGTCATTCCGGAATGGTCCCTCCAAATGTATGAACGTAAACGAAGCAAAAGCAATATGTAAGGATCGTAGCAGGTTGCGTTCTGTACTTTCTGCCTACCCCCATGGAAGAAGGTGTGACTTTATATTATGTTTTCTACAACAGCAAACAAAAAAAGAAAAATTAATGATTAAATTGTCTTGATTTTACCACATAAGGTGATTTACCTACAATACTTACTTCATCATCATCATCATATCAGCCGAAAGACGTCCACTGCTGGACATAGGCCTCCCCCAAGCACCGCCACTTCGACCGATTCTGTGCTTCCCGCATCCAATACTTACTTAGGTTTACAAAATCCACGAGTGCAGATTTGAAATAAAGCGATGTGCTGTTATAACTGAAACTGTAACCAGTTAAAGAAATACAAAACTATGCTTAGTATCAGGTTCCCGATATATGCATAGTTTTGTATTTCATGCTCGGGATCACAACCCGAGCAAGTTGCAAACTGTCAACTGGGAAATCGACGATTATAGTACAAGGGAACGAACATGAAACTAATAACATTGCTTTGTTGCACGGAATTGGAATTCTGATCGCCTCCCGAAGGAACGAGTGACATTGTGCTTAAAACATTTTAAGTATAGACAATGTTGCAACACTATCAAGGAAGGCAATAATTGCATTCAGGGGATAAGGTTAGTTTATCCACTTGAAAACTACAACCATTCTGACTACGCATTAAATTATTAATATTTCTAGTATAAAACGGCGATCCCCGATTCCTCGCTCTCATTTTCATCATTATTTTGTTCCTTCTTTTATTGCTGCTACGCCGTAGCAGCGTAGCAAACATTTTCAACAATAAAAAAAAAAATTGTTTCGTTTAAATTATTTTAATTTAAAAAAACAATTTAAGTTTTGCTTTATATTTAAAAAGACAATACATAAGCGTTAAATCTTGCTGGAATAAAAAGTTTCAAAATATATAGCAAGGCAAGCGTATGAATATTATGTACCTGAAAGGGACGCATATTTAAAAATTGCGGTAGCAAACCCTACTAAGCTTAGAATTAAATTACCTGGACAAGGAAAACGATATACCCGAGCGACAAATAATAAATCACACATTATCCGTGCGTGCGTAAAAAATATAAAATTCGACACTCGACAACCTATTATAAGTACAGTAGGCGTTCGGTAATCCGACACTTCCAATAGTAATTTGAGTAATTTCCTAACTTAGCTCTCGTACCATAGATATCCGTCTCCTACTCTGTAATCACGGTTCAATACAAAAACACCAGATAAAAAAAAAGCGCGGTCGTTCTGCAGTCCGGTCAGATTCTACGAGGTAAACTAATAAACATTTTTACTTTGCAAATCTGAGTTAAAATTATTTCTTACTAGCTAGCTGACATTTCTTATAGAAATCCAATAATCCGGTGTTTCCAATAATCCGAAAAAAATGGGTGCCTACCGAGAGCCTACTGTATCCGAGGAGAATTTAATATGAATAATGTAAACGATTATTGATACAGCTACTCACAATAAATTAAGTACCTTCATGTTAAATTATAATTTGAGACAATGAGCCACTGAACATATTGTACATTGACCTATGAAAGGGCAAAATTAATTGTTCTAATTCTAATTTCCCTGTAAATGGGACAGAGCTATTGACACGAGTGCCAGGTATGAGCTCGGTTATTTACCTTTTCGTAATTAAAATTGTATTACGACTCTTAAGGGTCCAGTCCCAAAAGACTGTAGACATTACGATTGGCTAATTAAGGTAAGGTAATTCCAGAACGTTGCTCAGTTTTAAATTTTGACTAAAATATAAATCGACATAACTACTTATTAATATCGATGCAAACCTACCTACCTCGTAGTCAATCCGACACATGAAACTGAAACAACTGTTTCCATAATTATATTTCATATTACTTATATTTTTATTATATTTAATTGTGATTTAAATAAATAAATTAATTTCCGAGACTCCTCCGTGCCTCGGAAAGTACGTCAAGCCATTGACTGTCATTCGTGGATCTTTCACAGTCGTTACGAGTCGTCAGATGCCCAAAAGTCTGACACCAGTCAGACACCACCACCAAGGGGTATCGCATTACTCAGTTACTGGTCAGATACGCAGTCGCTCCGTGTAAAATACTGGTATTCAGCTGCATCCGGTTAGACTGGAAACCGACCCCAACATAGTTGGGAAAATGCTAGGCAGATTGATTGAACAGAGTTATAAACAAACTTGTGTATTTTAATAGCTTTGTTGGTCAAATTAGCTAAAAGAGTTATAATCAAACTTGTAAATTTTAATAGCTTCAATGGTCAAAACTTTATAATTGTAATTTGTTATGGTGTACCTACAATAAAGAGTATTCTATCTATCTATCTTAGTTTAAAAATCCAATTCTGACTGTCCATTGGTCCGGAGAAGTGCAAAGCTAGGAAAAACTTACCCAGTAGAATTCCTCTACCATCACGTTTGCGTCATGTGAACTCAGTAGAATTCTAGGTATTCGCACAGATTAATACAAATGGTTCACTCCGCAAAATCATTCAAACAAAAAGCGACTCTTGCTACCACACAATAAAGTGCAATTCAAGTCGCACAGCGCTAATTACCTAAAGGTATATTCACCTAGAAGTTGCCTCTCTTTCTATCGCGTAACTCTTAGCCGACGTTCGCACAAACGTAATAAAATCGCAGCGATTCTTTGTTCGCGTGTTGGACTTTCAACGCTATGGTTAGCGCCGAGAGTTGAATATCCAACAGTGTATTTTCTTGACGGATTGGAATACGCGCTGAAAGCGCTAAAAAACGATACGCAAAAAAAAATCGCCTCGATTTTATTACGTCGGCTATGATCTTCTGTACGTTACACTCACTGAATTGGCCCAACAATTCCGCCGCGTAGTTGTAAATAGCTTCATACCTAAAATGCAGAGTGAAGCATCTGTATTAATCTGTGGTATTGGTTAATATTTGCACTTCTCCCCTCGCTCTGCTTCAATGATCAGCAAGCAAAGTCTGCGGGGTACCTACAGTAAGGAAGTTTTTAACAATACTAAAAGCATTACCTACTTTAAATTCTGGTTTTGCTCACGTGTTTATTTCGGGATTACCAGACTAATTTTAGATTCAAACGATTGTTATTAGCCTTTATCAAAACCTAGGAAAAACCATAAACAAAAACACAGGTTACCTGAGGATGATGACTCACGTATTCCAATGTGGATCTTCTCGGACGGGATTCAGATTCTGGAAACAGGTTTGGTTCACGTCAATGGAGCGGCTTGTTTTGTGACGTCATACGCCCGTCATGTGTGTCCTTAGTATGGTTCCGAACTTAATTTTCTATTTCTTATTGACGTTTAAAAGTGTTTTTATAAACACATCATACAGAGACGCAGACAAGGAATTAAAAGGAAGACCAATCGCTATCGGCGAATTTTGTCACCTGACATATTAGTAATCTTAGCCTCCAATTTAAGTATGCTTTTATAATCAGATACTATAAATTTTTCCATCACGTATTATAAAAACATAGCAAACACATATCAAACTGCTTCAATCCGCCATTATGAATAATCTTACAAAAACAAAACGTAACGTAAATTCTATATATTGAAATACATCGCAAATAAATCTGACTCACACGTCCCTTTCTCGCGGAATAGTGTGGAGAAAAATCTGAATCACTCGTCGCTTTTCGCGCGGAAAAGTCTAAATTGATAGTTTTGTATGCAAACCTCGCCTCGGATCCTCAACGAGAACACAAGCACGTGATGAGACAGGACAAACGTGTTCCGCCTAAACCATTAGGTGTAATAAAATATAAGGAAAAGATATACTCACGTCATGACGATAAAAAGATGTTGCGAAAATACGTGGAGCGAATCATTTGTTTAGGAAACGTCTGACGCGAAAAACACTTAAAATAAAACGACTTACAAGTCTCTTTCTATCAACGCAGTCATTAATTATGTTGGAAAATAAATGTGACAGCTTTGGATGAATTCATTTTATAAAAGGTATACATAATCAGCCTATTAATGTTCCCACTGCTGGGACACAGGCCTCCTCTCTGTGAGAGGGAGTGGGCCGTAATCCACCACGTGGGCCCAGTGCGGATTGGTAGATATCACATGTCTTCGAATTTTTGGTTTCCTCACGATGTTTTTCCTTCACCGTTTTGAGAGCAGTAGTGATGAAATTATTTACACAAAGTAAAGCGCCTACTTGGGTTCGAACCCACGACCTACAACTCGTAAGTCAGGGCCGTCACCACTGGGCCACCACTGCTCTCCCTATAAAAGGTATAATTTGCTTTTTTTGGTATACGTAACGTCTTCCGTCTATCTGCCATTGAGCGGTATCTTTTGAACCGTAATAGGGTAAATTGAAATTTTCAGTGTGTGAACTAATAAGGCTGCTATAACAACAAATATTGATGGATATTGATGGATTGGTGGATTTTTTAAATGGGGCAGTAAGGACCTTAACCGTTGTAGCTACAGGAAAATGGTCTTAGAACACTGTCCTTAACTTTTTGAGAAATTTTTATCTGTATCCACAGATTTTAAAGAAAATTTACAGTCAGCAAGAAAATAGGCAGTTTACACAAAAGCTTTTTTTGATGCCAATCGATCAATTGAGGTTTGAGTAGGTACTAGAAAAGTAAAATCGCAAAATCAGTCGCAGTCTATCCATCGTGATGAGTAGGTTGGAGTCTCATTTCCCACTAAATGTATGGGAAAAATATTTTGTTTAAGAAAAAAGAAAGGCGTAACTTTTAACCCCGTGTCAGGGATGGAGTGTCTGTGTCTGTATGTGACTACCTACGTAGTCACATAGTAAATCAAGGGGGAAAAACAAAATAAAATGAGTATTTTTATCAAAAATAGAATGTTGAACTGGTACCCAAAAGAAGAACGTAAAATATCATAATCATTATGAAAAAGAATAGTCATCAAAATTCGCTTCAAGCGAATATCTTCCATGTTACAAAATTAGAATTTTGGTAACGAAAGCAAAAAGAATATAATCATAGTCAGTTTTAAATGAAAGTACTTAATTAAGCTAACGATATAATATTAAGTCAGTCGAAAAAATCATTCAAAATATTCAGAATCGCAATTTTGTTTCAACAACCAACCCGTGAGACAACCATACCCGTACCCTAATTACGTAATACACAATCAATTCGTTTTGAAACAGATTACTAATCCATTGCTTCATAAGTTCGAAATTAAATTCTGCTCTGCAACGTAATTATCGCATTGAATGTTGTTGAACTGTCAAAACGAAACAAATGATCGCTATCGCATTGCTTCTGCAAGATATGTAATAACCCTACCGGTCTCCCCTACTATAGGTTAACCTCTGCCTAACCCTTCGAGGATTACAGGCGTGATGTTATATTATGTATCACTTTACCCAAGCTGAGAATCCAACCTCCATGTTTAGCAGTCATGCTTAAAACCACTGGCTCTTGCTAGTCGTCCGGTAAACGGACGAATATGAATGAATGAATGAATGAATGAATTGCCCCGATCCCAGCGTGGTTTAACCAGACTCGATAAATCGAATGAACCCCAAGATTTGCACTAGCCCATGAAGTCTCATGTTGCATGGGACTTCAAAAGTCATTGCATATCAAAGAGTAGACCGGGTGGCGCGGTAATGGTAGGGATTAGATATGTGCCCTGGGATAAGGAGGGAGATACGAGCCTACCGGATATGCATCCTAGAGTAAGCCTAGGAATAGTGGAGAGACAGGTTATAGATCATTGGATGGGCATCTTTTTACGACGTCGCCACTCGCCGTTATGTCGGTTCACATAGATCTTCGCCGGTGGTTCTTGAGGTGGGGTTACGCTGCTTTCTCGGCTCTTTTCTATATCGCTGCTTTGCTGTGTTATATTTAGCTGTTTCTAATTCTTCGTCAGAAGCCTCGCTGCTATCCGTTTCAGGTTTCTTGTAGGTCCGGTAAACGGACGAATAACATATAAATTAAGGCTGTTGCTAGTCGTCCCTTAAACGGACGAATAACATATAAATTAAGACTGTTGTTAGTCGTCCGGTAAACGGACGAATTTATTTTATTTTTTTATTCATCCGTTTAGCGGACGACTAGACACTTAACGAAAACCACTAGACCAACGGGGCTGTCATTAATAACATTGTTTTTAATAACAATATAAGCTCCGTCCTCTGGGCTTTCAGTTTACAGTTTCAACACAATATAATGACAGAATACACGATAAGTGTTTTAATGCAAATAACCTTATAATTATCACTCATGTGTTAATGGGTTTAGCGATCCCTTGTGATCGTGTCAAGGTTAAATGGTCTTTATTTTAGACCTTATATGTCATATTCATGCTGTACTGTAAACATCGTTACTCGTTCTACTTAGTTTATATTGAAAAGTTTAATTACTGTAGGTAATGAAATAAGTATGTGTTTATTATGAGACTAGCTTAAGCCCACGTCCACGTCTGTATGACGATTCTTGTTCTAACATAAAATCCTTCGGCCCCATCACCCGCCGCGTCGCATCCCATCGTCTATCCGCACAATAGGGATGATGCCTGAGTCAAAAAAAAAGTAATTCTATTTAGTCCGTCAGTCAGATAATAAAATAAATATTAGACACGTATTTTTTGCTTTAGCATATTAATAAACAATGACTTGGATAAAACGTAATTGAAGTTGGGGGGTGGGGGTCGCTACGTCACAACTATAAAATCCACATACTCGTGGCGTCATAGCACATTTTAACTCAATGTATTGCCGTAATATTTTGATAAAGTAAATAAAGAAAAAATACGTAACGTTATTTTTTCATAATCAAAATTCCGGACAAAAAAAAATTTTTTAGCCATCATTCGTTTTCAGCATTCCTTCAGACTTTTTTTTTATTTTTGCTCGGCTCCTAAAGGTCATAGCGTAATTTACATAGCATATAACCTTCCTCAAAAATTGGGCTATCCAATACAAAAATATTTTTTGGAATCCAACTGGTAGTTCCGGAGATTACCCCCTTCATACAAACTTACAAACAAACAAATTTTACCTCTGTATAATATTATAGATGACACTCAGCAACACTGTAGCTTCCCATGAGTACAAGAATTTTCGGAATCGGTTCAGTACTTCAGTCATCAGTACCTAGTTCTGAAGATTACTCCCTATATTCAAAATGACAAATTTTACCTCTTAATATTAGTATATACATTCTTATACATTCAAAAGAGCTCGTGGCTAAGTAATAACAGCCGCAAGGGTCAATTTTCGACGGTTAGGCTACGCTTGCCAACCCTTGGTCAGTAGATGGGTGACTTATCTTTATATACCGAGACTCCTCCGTGCTTCGAAAAGCACGTTAAGGCGTTGGTCCCGGCTGTCATTCGTGGATCTTTGACAGTCATTACGGGTCGTCAAAAGTTCGAAAGTCTGAAACCAGTCTTACCAAGGGGTATCGTATTACCAAAAAACTGGGTTGTGGAGGTCAGATAGGGAGTCGCTCCATGTAAAATACTGGTATTCAGCTGCATCCGGATAGACTGGAAGCCGACCCCAACATAGTTGAGAAAACGCTAGGCAGATTGATGAATATTGTTATACGAGTATACATTAATGACATCATTATGCGATCCAGCCTAATCAGGTAGCCATTATTGGTTTTATTGACATAATTACGAATAACAGCTACGCCCAGGAAAGCTATGGAGCTATCCTCGGCGTAACTGGAAAGGATGAGTCGTGCAAAACGTCTTTCCACGACTCATAATGCGAAGCATTAGAGTTTGCTCTACGATCGATTTTTTTTTTATTGTTACACTCTTGCTAGTCCACAGAACCTATTTGCCAATACTACGATATGAGTTAAATAAAATTATTGTTATTTTTACACCAGCAAAACTATTCGTCTCCGTCCTAGTAGGTATGGAATAAGCAAGTTTTGTTGAAGGTCATGACATGATTCATTAGTTTGGCTTTGGACGTTAGATAAAGGGGCTAATCTATCTATCTATCTTCTATAAGTATATAAAATCAATGGCCGTGCGTTAGTCTCGTAAAAACTTGAAAATGGGTCGACCGATTGTGATGAAACTTTGGTAAGTTTTATGTGCGCGCTGGAGAAGCTTCTTAACAAAAAAAAAAAAAAAAAAAAGGCATTGCAACACATGCCGGGCATTAGCTAGTTAAAAATATGGTCGAACCTCATCCAAAAATGCCTTGTTTGTATCTATTACATAATAAGTTTTTTGCACAAGTTTTGTAGATACAATTATGTTGCACTTATGTTTTAACGACCGATTTTTTCTTTCTTTATTTTATTTGTCTTCTTTCCGTATTATTTTTATGTGGTTGTTCTATATATGTACACCTCTGCTGAAACCTTCGGGAAAACAAACCGTGATGTTCTGTGTTTTATCTGAATTCTGAAACAAATCCAAAAAAAAAAAAAATTGCAAAGAAATAATTTGAAAATAACAGTGTTCTCGTCCTCGCCATGATATCGTATCGTTTGACACGACAGATCGTGAATACAATATTTACATCGACGATCGAGAAAATATTTATCGTAAATCAATGTGAAACTTCGTTAAACACACGATCATACGAGTGTAGCTGGCGATCAAGAAATATTTGAAAACATAAATCAAATTGGAACAAAATATCGTATTCTTGCTATGAAGCTTATCTAATTTTTAAAACTTTAGCTACATTAATCGTATATTTGTGTAAATCGTCGTGGTCGGCTGTTAAATCGTTGAGGTTTCTCTCTAATAAAAAATAAAATAAAATCATTTAATTCAAAACCCATATTACACAAAATAAAATTTTACAATATTGCAATAAAATATACAGAAAAATAGTAAAATGTCAATGCAATAATGGGTACAAATTATAAAAGACACAGAAAGTCTTTGTAAACAGATAACACGTCAACAACTTTGAATCAATGATTGCAAAGTTTTGTTGACGTCATTCGACCCTGTCGTAAATCTTTGTATCCGAGCCGAAAGTTTTCAGGAAAACATGAGCATTAATGTATTTACGAGATACTTCGTTTTTTCTTATGATTCTGCATTATTTTATGAGATAATATTATTATGTTTTTGTTTTTTTTTATGTTACTATAAATAACGTCAAAATACTACTACTCGAAATACTACTAAACGTTTTTACAAATATAAAACGACAACCAAAAAAAACACTATAACGTGAAAATACTTTAATTTCAGAATTCGGTGTATTTAAGTGTTTTGCACTTTTTAGTGGTGGTACCTATATACGCCACATAAATTCGTATTTATTCATACTACTACTTGCAATGTAAATAACAGTGACAGGGAATTATTATAACATCATCAACTAATTGGAAAAAATACGTATTATTGAAGCTAACCCAAAAACCACTCATCGGAACTTGACCAAATAAAAAACTAAAATAAAAAACTCGACTAAATATATGGGTGGACCTAAAAATATTTTTTAAATCGGTCTATAAATGACGGAGTTCTGAGGTAATAAATATTAAAAAAAAACGAATACCAATAGAACCTCCTCCTTTTTTTAAGTCGGTTATAAAGGCTATGCTATTTTCGTGTCATATCTCGAAACGTAAACAATTGGAAGCAATGACATTGTATAACATTGTTGACAATTTTGACTGTATAGATTTAAATAATGTATTGTGCTATGCAGTCCCCAGAACTGTCCATAGACGGCAGGTGCGTGCAGGCCAACTCTTTGCAGTAGGTACCTGCCGATCTAACACTGGTCTACGTTCACCAGTTCGGCGAATGGCAGCAACCTACAATGAAGCATTCGAACACATAGACATATTTACATGCTCGTTGAAAAGGTTTCGTAGCCTTTTGTATGAAACGCTTGAACACTCAAATTAATTGTTTGTTGTTGTTTTTAAAATACTTTTTTTTTTCGTTTTTATAATATTTGTGTAACTGTCATGCATGAACAGTTCACCTCCTAGTGACTGAAGGTTTTATTCATTCATGGTAATCTGTGAACAGCGCTGTGGGCTACATTATTACTTAAATTATTTATGTTTTTCTGTGTGGAATATTGCATAATGTAGCTGTTTGTTGTTCCTATTTAATAAAATAAAATAAAAAAATATCTCAAATGCGATATTACCTACTTCAAAGTGGTGTCAGGCTGTCAGTATTTAAAATTTTAAACCTAACGTAGCATTAAACTCAGACACTTCTAAGAATAATTACAGATATCAGTAGTATCTCTTTACGAAATTACCTTCTATTTACCACCTAAAAAGCTAGTTTTCGTGCCAATTCACCCCCGTCGTTAATTTTGGTGTCATACCTATTTTATGTCGATAGTACTTCAAAGAGGTGTTATTCTGTACCTAAGTATTTAACAACCTTAGCATTAGATTCAGACACTTCTAAAAATAATTACAGAGATTAGTAGTATCTCTTTACGAAATTATCTCCAATTTACCACCATAAGTAACAAGTAAGTATTGCAAATTGCCGATTATTTACCAAGTGGTAAATTACTTGGACTACCAATTGATTGGAGAATTTAACAGTTAAGTAGGTACTTGTCATTCTATTTAAGGCACTGCGACACTCTTAGGTATTGTGACACCTAAAAAGATAAGTGCCCTGGCATTAAGTGTCCCATATTATTTATTAAATAGCAGATACTGTCGGAATTCCTTACGAAAATTCGTAGACATACACATCGTCAAGTTGTCTACTTGACGATGTGTATGTACGAATGTTTCCGCCATCGACACTTATCACATCAGTAGCTAACCACGTAATTCCCCTCAAACCTTTATCTATACGAAACTGGGATTTATAGAGATTATAATAAAATATAAGTCCGATAAGAATGGCAATATTAAAAGTTTACTGCTGACCGATAAAATTTCCGTTATGTGAGACGGTTTTTACAACGATATAACCAGTTCAGAAGACCCGATAAACCTATGTAGGAAGGAACAGCTTCAATCTGTGCATCTCTGATGCGTTCAATTGGAAGTATCGCACAGTCAGTGGAGGGAGCTTTCGTGTTAATGTTGATATCAATGTGTAGAATCGAGTATAGGAAGTCTATAGTCAATTCTCTCTAGTCTATCGTTCTGGATGAACTGCAGCACTGCTAATAAGTTCAAACAAACTGTTTTAATTTTAGCCCAGCTGTCAAAAATATGGAAAATTAACAGATTGATCAAACGATGCTGTAGGATTCAGAACGGACGTTGAGCTCTAATTTCAAACAATAATATAAATAATGGTGTAGGTACGTCGTTTTTATTTGAAAAGAAGTGTATTTCCTGCATGCATATGTTACATTAAGCAAATTGAGTGTATTTAAAAGTTAGTTCTTTAGATCGGATCAACACATTTTAATATTTTTTAGGACCGTCTAAGTATTGAATATTATAATCGTAGATCTTTTTATGCTTTATGGCCGTCGTCCTTGTAAATTTCCGGCTTTTCCACATCTCATTGTGAGTTCTTCATACTAATCATACTAATGGCAGTCTAAGAAAAACGCTTGTTTTTTAACCGCGTGTTTAGGGTTCCGTACCTCAAAAGTAAAACACGGAACCCTTATAGGATCGCTTCGTAGTCCGTCTGTCTGTTTGTCAAACCCCTTTTCTCAGGAACGCGTGGAGGTATCAACTTGAAATTAATATTAAATACGTCGGTCTTCTGCAGTGGTGGCCGAGTGGTAACGGCCCCGACTTACTAGTTATAGGTCGTGGGTTCGAACCCAAGCAGGCGGTTTACTTTGTGTAAATAATTTCATCACCATTGCTCTCAAAACGGTGAAGGAAAACATCGCGAGGAAACCAGCATGTCTTAGAACCAAAAATTCGAAGACATGTGACATCTACCAACCCGCACTGGGCCCGCGTGGTAGATTACAGCCCACTCCCTCTCACAGAGGAGGCCTGTGTCCCAGCAGTGCAGTGGGAACATTAATAGGCTGATTATGCTGTAGGTCTACGGTGCCTTGAAGGTCAAAGAAAGTCAAGTTACAAAGTCAACGCAATAAAAAAATACGGACGCAATATTTAGATACAAATAAATCAAAACTAGGCAAATCAATAAAATAGGGTATTTGCCGTAGACCTAGAATCATGGAATTTGGTAAGAAGCAAGGTTTCGCAGCATAAGTAAAAGAAAAAATTTGTACTTTTATCACATAAAAATGTATTTTTTTGCTATTGCAAACTTACATTTACAGTTGGAAAATTGACCGTCATGTATATATGGGCGAACATGTTTTTCAACTCTGTTGTTTTAAGGTTGAGGAAGACTATCCGCTCGTGATACAGTTTTATTTATACTATGTAGTACGAGGGGATAAGATTTTAAAAACAACTAAACCATTTTTACAATCTACCATTTCACATTCTTCAACTATTGACCTGCCTAAATTTTAGTGTCAAAATAACTTTAAACGATTTTTGGTCTATCCTGGACATATTATTGAGTTAAGGCTTTTACAGACGTTTTTTTAGAAATTGTATTGTTCGTGTCGCATCGCGCAACAAGTCGCGCTGGTCTGTAAAAGCCTTTACTCTCTATGGTTGTCTCATATTCATGAATAAAGAAAGATTAAATTACAGTGTTAAGTTCGTTTTTGGGATAAATTCATCCCAACTACGGAGCCCTTCATAGTGCGTGGTCCGACACGCACTTGGCTGGTTTTTAATCATAGTCTAAAGTCTCGAAACAAATCGTTGAACCGGTGCAAAAACTGGTTTGTATATAACCCTGTTGAATTGTTGATATTAAATGTTATTATAAAATAACCGACGTATTGATCTATAAAGTGTATGCCTACACTCTTGAGACGCGTTTAAACTAACTGAATAAACTAAACAAAAATGCTTTTTAAAAGCTCATTGAGTACCCACGTCATGTACCTTTTGCAATACTGATACCTGTAATTATATAAACTGAGTCACTTTAACCTGATTGCATTTAAGTTACCATAATCAATGTTTCTTTGGCTCCTGAGCTATGTATATTTTTACTTAGTTCAGGAGCCAGCTGTTCTACCCTGATTTTGACATCCACTTGAACAATCATGTTTAGTGTTTGACTAACTTTATGTGTTTCTCTTATGAAGTTCTGACTAATTTATTAAAAAATAAATAAAAAAGATACAGCAAAGTTTTAATAATAACTATAGTGATGCAACCTTTGATAATTTATATGTCTAGATAGAGTATGGCGCTGCAAAAAGCCAACTTTTTTATGCTGGTGTGCGTGACAGCTATGTCCTACACTCGCGGCACGTCATTGTGCTTTTCTAGTGTGCGTACATTTAGCGGTTGGACCCTATTTTTTGCGACGATTTCGCAGTTTTGAATGTCTTTCTAGACATATTTATATCTTTGGATGCAACGTGACATGATAATAAGCAGTTATGTAGAAAACAAAAAAAGAACTACTTTCTGATTTCTCTTTAACGTTCATTTTGTTTAACAACTGCTCTCCATGTTCATCAAATTGTGTTACTAATCTACTCTCTAGAGTTCGTAATAATAATTATATAATTATTCAATGAATTTCCCCTGGAAAACGGCGCTTCTTTTAAACAATGGACGGTTGATGTTAATTAATGAGTCTGGGTCTGGGACGGACTTATTTGGGGTATTTTTGGTTAGGTTTTTTTGTAACTTTGACCGGATTTTCCGCTGAGGATAAAAGGAAAATAATGCATTTTATTCAATTAGACCATAACTAGCTTCTTAATTTAAATTTATATTATTATTACCTACATAAAACTAGGGAAAATTTTAATTATTAGTTAATTCTTATCTACTCCCTGTATGTACGGATCGTAGTGGCGCTCTGTAGTTTCTGCCTACCGCCCAATGGAAAAAAGGGGTGAGTTTATAGATGTGTATACCTAACCTTTTAGTGAATTTGCAAGTTATATTATTCTGCCACGATTCACCAACCAAATATTATTGCACAACCAGTTGCAGTATGATAAAAAACATACCTACTGATTAGCCACAGACAAAAAAAAAACGGAAAAAAAATAATAGTATCTCTTTAGTTAGACAGAAATAATGAAAAAAAAATTGGTAATACCTACTGAAAAATCCGAAACTTATTTCAACATGTTTTCCAGGAAGGCCCGTTGATGGACGTACCAGAGTGTGCAGATAATGAATTCAATTTAAATGCTTATCCATGTTAATTGTTTACGTGTCTTTAAAAAATTAAAACGTATTAAGACAAAACTATATGCTCTCGTAGATAGTATTGCTTTCAGGAGGAAATAAAATAGACGAATGGACGAAATTCTATTGAGTCTGAGTAGGAAATAGTTAAATATTATTTGTTATTATCAGGAATAAAGGGAACTGCTGTATACGGTAAAACCTATTCTTCTATTTGTTTAGCTATTTAATCAATACGGTTAAGCAATGGTTTTCCGGTATACCTATCCATAATAATGTACATAACCTACGTCATTAATGTATATGAAGTCGATTTAATATAATATCCACGTGAATGTTTTTTATTAATAAATGGTTTTTTTTTTATTATTGTAAGTATGGAATATGATTTTTTTTAAATTAAATTATTATAATTAACTGTAGATATGTTTTGGTATGCTTTGATAAGAAAAATTTAATCCCAAAAGCCCTAGGACTTCCAAAGATTATCCTTCAGATACGCAAAGGGAAAATCAGGCACGGAGGTTTTCTATTTTTCCTCAGAATTTCGCAGGAATAATTTATTCTTATCATTTTACTCGACCAACCAGCGCTACCATGAGGCCAATTCTCGCGTTTACGCTCGTTCTAGTCGAATTCGAACTGCCGCTCGTCTTCCTAAGTCGCTTATAAAATGGTGACTTTCCGTATTCTAGTCATTCGTACAATAAACGAGTCGAAGGAAAAAATGTTGTCATTATACGTCGCGCGAAGCGATCCATTTTACAAAACGAACCATAGATGTACTTCTTGAAGTATATTAAAAATGATAAGCGTATAAAAGGTGATAAGCGTATATAAAGGTTTTGGGCAACTTTTTATTACTTACATAAGCGTTTATGAATCCTACCATCATAATTATTGATTTCGTAACTCCATTAATATTTTATTATTAACATTAAAATAAGTTCTCATGCAACGGAATGCACGGCTGATGTTTATTTGTCAATGTCAAAGATATTTGTCACGTCAAATTAAAGTTATAATTTCTGTTTGTTTACATTGGTAAACAAGTAATTAAATAAAAACAGGATAACTGCCAATGATATTATAAGTGATCTGAGGACTACCACAATAACATCAAGACTTATCAAGATGGAGAAAAAGAAGAGGAAGTATGGTTGTCGTAAAGAGTGCGGTACTGCAACAACTGGAGCGTCCTGCTGCTCTAACGACGCTGGTATAACTACGTGTCCCGGTTATATTACTTTAAAAAAGCCCAAAAAATAGTTGGGAAATTTTGTGAAAACAAATTTCGCGTCGTCACAACACGAATTCAAATTTCTTTGTGGTCAAAGTACCGCACAAACATCTTTCGAAATTCATGAAGACTGGGCGAGAGAGGAAATGGTCCGGCGATTCCTAAGCTCCTGGACAGCTGACGATACAGGACGCTGACTATTCATGTAAACTTGTGATTATTATAATGTATTGTTTACGTATAGTATTTTTGTTAGATATATAACTTTTGCATTGAAAAAAATTAAATAAAAACATTAGAAATCTTATTGTTTGAAATGCTTTTGAAATACTGCATCATGTTAGTGGTACAATAATAATAGGGGCGTAGGTCATATCATTTCATTCTAGTGACAAAATAATCGACTCTGTAAATTCAGTATTGTATGCGCTGCTGAATGGGTCGCACCCACCTTGGATGATAGCTTGAAATGATAAGTCACGGATATCCAAAGATGATGGTTTATTGAATATATTTAACTACCAAGTAACTAATGCTATATGAATGAGTACAGCTGACTATGAATGCTGATCGTGTACTGTCACGTTACACTATAATTTGTGCAAAGTGACGGAAAAGTGCTGATGTATGTAGTACGTGCGTGCCTAGTAAAATACATGACTCGTACAAGTATACACTCAAGTAAAACCACAAAAAAATCGGCACTGATTAGACCTTAGCTCTTTTTCTCTCGATGTCTGTGGATCCAACCGGGAAATGTACAGGAGCAAGGTGGGGGCACCGCGTTTGTTGCGGCTGCATCGGGTTCGACCTTTCTTGCCCTCAACCAAAGTAAAACCCTGCTGGTCCACATGACTGGTTAAGGAGTCGACAATCTTGAAAAATGATTTTTAAGTAAAAAAAATTCGAGCACCACTTATACGTATTTCATAAACATTTATCGAAAAATAATTCTTTATAGATTTCGTAACAAGTTGTGATATACTTAAAGTAAATAATGATATAATCATTTATATCTTGAACGTGTTTAGATGTGCTGAACGCGTTCAATTTCATTGGTGAAATCCGCCCTATTACTGAATGTTTTCTTTGTTCTTGGCTCTTAAGGCGCGGGACATACACAAAGGGCGAGTGGCGCGAGCGTTGTGTCGGACCAGCGGGCGCCGCCGCGCGGGTATTGCACCGCCCGTTTCATCATCATCATCATCGAAAGACGTCCACTGCTGGACATAGACCAAGCACCGCCACTTCGACCATTCTGTGCTTCCCGCATCCAGCTGACTCCTGCGGCCTTTACAAGGTCATCGGTTCATCTTGTGGGAGGCCTTCCAACGCTACGTCTTCCGGTACGCGGTCGCCACTCCAGAACCTTTCACCCCATCAGCCATCTGTTCTGCGAGCAATGTGTCCTACCCATTGCAAGTTAAGTTTGGCAATTCTTCTTCTTTGGTTAGGCGGATACAATCCTGCCATCATCGGTATTCACTTTTGCAAGCTGACTCTGCCCAATAAACAGATCTCTAGCAAAGACCTTGGAGTCCTTATTCCGCTCTATCGCGTCCTTAGTGCGGTCTGCACTAAAACGGCGAATGTCACTTTTCAAGGACTTAGAGATCCGTCTACTGAGCTGCCGGGTACTTTAGCGCATCATCTGAAGACTGGAGGATCATCTTGCGCCTCTCCTTCATGAGCTGTATAGTAGGATCAGAGAGCTTCTTGTTTCTATTTGTAGGTACGACGGGTCTTAAAGATCTTGAACCCGACCGTATGGATAATTTCTAAAATCGTCCACGGTGCTCCCTAGGCACTTGAAACGATTCTGAAGTTTGAGCTGAAAGCTCTCGGGGTTTAGGACTTGGGTAATTTCCGGGCGGAGCGTAGACTTCATCAGTCGAGATCTTTCCAACTTGACTTTTAAGTTCTATATGCCTCTTACTATGCGGTGATCACTTCCGGTTTTCACCGCATTGATCACAGAGACATAATTGAATACTTGCTTTTTGTCGACATTATGGAGTCAATCTCATTTTTGTTGCACCATTAGGGTTCTGCCAGGTCCACTTTCTGTGCTGACGTTTTCTGAAGAAGGAGTTCATCATAAAGAGGCTTTCCTTCTCCATAAAACTGGCAAGTAGGTGACCCCGGTGGTTCCGACGTCCAACTCCAAATTGCACTCGCAGCTCATCAACGCGTTTCGCGTTGACGTCCCCCATGACAACGGTGAAGTGAGTTTTAGACCCATGCATGACTCCATGGGCGTACCCAGGGGGGGGGGGGGGGGGGGCAGGGGAGGGCAGCTGCCCCCCCCTGGATTTTGTATGAGTAGACCGTCACGATTTATGACTTTACAATTACAACAAGTATATTACTTTGAATTTTATTAAAAAACCGCGCTGCGCGGCTTTTCATGCTGTATCTATTATGCATAATTATTATTTTTTTACGGACGTTCTATCTTCGCCTGTTTTTTGAGGTGAAAACTTCTTTAGCGGCGTTGTGCACTTTTTTTGGGATGGGTAAAGAATTTTAAACTCGCGTCAGGACTCGTGACCTGATCGAAAATTCGTAAGACAGAGGGAGAGTAGAAATGTTGTTGACAGCACACTCTATTTTATTTTTTTGGAATTTTTTGATGGAGCTACAGCTTTCGTTCTTGTACTGACAGCAATCCACATAAATTATTTTCGTCAATTGTGAAGCAATTTTGAAAATTCGTGTTTCATTTAAAAAAAGAAAATTCGATCCACAATTGACAAAAATGTCGATAAACATACATATAAAAAAAGCTTAATAAGTTAATACGTCCTTCTTTTTTGAAGTCGGTTAAATATACAAGAACGCAGCAGCAATATCAAACTATGTAAAACATGTGGGGGGGGGGGGGGGATTTCTGATTTGCCCCCCCCTGGGCCAAAAGCTGGGTACGCCCATGCATGACTCTAGAAATATCCTCATACATGGTCTCCACCTCATCGTCGGGTGTGACGAGGTCGGGGCGTTTTTGGTGCTTGTCAATTTTTAGGCGGTTTGCCATTATCGCCACGGTTGGCAGGCGGGTTGGCGATCGCAGTATTGTGTTAAAAATGCATAGAGAAGACTGCTGCCCATTCTCTAGTAAGCCTGTTTCATATTTCATACAAAATGTATAGGAACGACACACAACTGACACAACGCCTGCGCCGCACAGTGAATAAAATAAATAAAATAAAAACTTTTTCATTCAGACTTATTAGAATATTTATATTTAATAAGCTCTCCTTTATATTTGCTACAACAGAATGCAATGCTGATTTGTCAATGTCATAGATAATAGCTATTAAATGTCAACGATTTTAGTCACGTCATAATTAAGTGTAATCAAATAATAAAAACAGATTTCCTACCAATGATTAAATTGAGTAAACTGATGAATACCGAAATAATATCAAAGCTTAAGAAGATAGAGAAGAGGAAGCGTGATTGCCGTAAAGACCGGACCGAATCACCGGCTCTCATAATACTCTCAGGATGGCTGCTGCGACCTACCATTCCAACGACGCAGCTGAGGGTCAAGCAGTAGAAGGCTCATTACAACACGATTTTTTTTTTGTGGTGAAATTTCTGGACAACGTTTGTTGAAATTCATGAAGACTGGGCAAGAGGTGGTGTAATGATCCGGCGATTCCTAAGCTGGCTACTAAACAGCGCGATACACATGACGCCGACTAATCGCGTAAACTCAAAGAGATTTAAGATACTAAATAATTTAATGTCTTTGTGTAAACTAGTGATTCTTATAATGCAAAGTTATAATGTAAAAGCATAGTATTTTTGTTAATTATAAGTTTGATATTGAAAAACAATTATACATGTTTGAAATCTTTATTGTTTTTTGAATGTTTTTGAAATTCTGCATCATGTTTTTGGACCTGTTGTAAAGTTGTAATACAATAATAATAGCAATATGTATACACCACAAACACAATTATTATCACACCACACTTGGGTTTGGTAATGCTTCCCTGTAACATCTACATGCAACTCTCGCCTGGTGAAATTCGGGTGTTTGTATGCCAGCCTTTTGCAACCCGGGAACCTCGATGATGAAGGACTTAAAATTTATAGTACAGCTTCATTCTCGTCAGCTTCAGCAAAGCCCTTAATTCGCCACTGATTAGACCATGGCTCCTCTCTCAATGTCTGTAAGTACAACCGGGAAATATGCATGACGATGGTGAGCACTAGCGATGCAGCTCAAAAATTGCTCCGTGATCGACTTTTCTTGCCGTCAACTATAGTAAAGCCATCGTCGTCCACTTGACTGGTTTTAGAAGCCTTCCGTTTCAAAATATATCTCAGATGTTCTTATCAATCGACGCCACACAAGCAGTGGATAGTTGACAACTTTGGCGGACGCGTGAAGTATTTTTTCGTGTATTTTTTCTTGTTGTGGCGATCGCAACGTTTTCTAAGATGTTTATGAACTCGTAACGCATTTTGTAAAAAAACATTTATTATTTTCTTCCGCATTGACTAATTGTGAATGACACAACAACTGTTTGACGTTGGTACGCCGTTCGAAATGACGTCATGAACGTTTCGACTGGTACCGACCACTCTTTGCAAGTCGCATGTAAACTATGCATTTTGCGTGGTTTTCCTGCGACAAATGCTCGAATCGATATGGCGAGAATAGCTGTACGAGTGAAAACATGATTTTGACGAGTGAAAACTTGATTTTTACGAAGGAAAAGTACGAATCGAGCGACAATAACGAATGTAAGATGCGCGAGAATTGCCTTCTGTTTCCATTATCAGCGTTGCGATTTACAAAACTAGTTATTTACTTATACATTTACGTCACGCACGAGACTAGAGTCCAACTAGTAACGTACGATATTTAATTCCAATCACTTGCCAACACAACTGACTCATGTATTAATATTATTATACACGTAAGCAAATCTGGTTAGGTTGACAGGTACTAGTACAGGCCCACAACCATGCAACTGGACGGCGGCGACGTCACCTGCGGCGCATGAGAACGCATATCCAACAGTTTGCGTGCACTTTACAGCGGTTTCGATACATAAGCGCCTGTGTCTTCCAATTTCTCTTCATTATTCTGTTGATATCTTACTCTACCGCGTCAAGTGAAGATAAGCGTGAGTGAGTACGACGCTCCACGATTTGGCGGTAAGAGTGCACACTGTACTCGGCTAGGTTCGGTACAGTTCGTTGGAAGTCAGCGGTAGTCGTCGCCGGTAGCTCCGCAGAGCAGCCGCGCGCACTCCCCCGGCCGCCGCGCCACGCACCGCCGCTATAAACAACTCATACTCTACTGACAGAAACACATTAATTGTTCAATGAAAACTAGTTAAAGCCTACTGGCTGGCACCGGCGATCGCTCCGATACATTCCGAGACGCAGTGAATAATAAATCTAGACGACCGGCCGCTATGAATTTAGACAAAAATAAAGCTAGGTTAAAAACGATGTTATTTCGATGTTTGCAGTGAAAGGAGCCGTTGTAAGTGGCGATTCGGTGTGTAACTGTGCTGCGGTCATTTTATATTAGATGAATAAGTTGAGCGTCTGTCCGCCTGCACATTATGTACTAGAGTGATGAGTGCCGGTGCGCCGCGGACCTGCTTGTGCTGATCGAGTGCTAGTCCGAGCCGACCACGCTCCCGCGAAAGGCGATTCACTCCTGATTGCTCCTCTGTCAACTCTTTGAATCCAAAGTATGTATTTTTCTTGTCTATAAGTATGAATGTTCCCTTATCTCCCGGCATCATATCACTTGAGTTCAAGAGATTAAGACCGCTAAAGTATCCGAGATTATAAACTTTGAGTTGCCGTGACGTATGCCAACAAGATGTTTTTATTTTATCTAATCTCTTTGAAATACTTTGCAAGTTAACAATAATACTATAACTCAGGGAGAAGATATCAATGTAGACATGGTATTCGAACAAAAATTCATGTTTAGGAGTTTTGTTTACATGAAGATATGGCAAGGTCGCCTAAATTATGTTATTTGAATTATTTTATTGGAATTTGTTCCAATAAAATAATTCTTTTATAGTTCTTACTATACTTCTTCTCTTCTTATTATACTTCTAACTGTAGATATTGTAGGTACTGATGAAAAAAAATGCCTCTAGTTGAGCAAAACAAGCAATTTCTATAGAATGTAATCATCGTAGATACTTATACGTTACGTTAAGCAAAGGCCATAACAAGTTGCCACTTTCTTATACTACAAATAACATTAGATATAAATTCTGAAGCGATTTAATAGTCTCAAGTGCTCATTACATAGCACAGAGAAACAAAAGGGATAAAAAAAATAACACAGTAGTTATTATTACATACTGTTATTAATACTTCACATACAATATAATAATCTATATTATATGTAACATAGTAAGGTAAAGTTATTGAGTAACTATAAGGTTTCCTATTGATTCCTGAAGTTAATATTTCGGTACCTCCATGAAGGTCGCTGTTGCCAAAATTGGTTAATAATCCGCGAACGGATGCTGATCCAATCCAATCAAAGATAATTCTGTGGTATTCCTTAGAGCAGCTTATCAGTAAATCCGATTGTTCTAGGGTTTAAAAGATAATAAGAAATATGCCAGAAATTACAGCATAATTAAAAAATCTATTTACTACATAATATTGCTAACTACCTACGTAGAGGCGACAATTCATTAGGGACTAAAACGAATTTTAAGAGGAAATACATACATTATTAAAACGTACCTTACTATAAATAGCGCAATTAGGGGCCTTATCAGAAAGGAATTTATACTTCTTTAACGCAATTAATTTTATGAAAAGTAGCAATGTTTTGTTTTAATATTTTAGCTACGAAAAACAACTTAAAAATAGAACAAAGGGTCAAAAGAAACGTTAATATGTTCAAACATACGATTATATGGCAAGTCTGTTCAATAGTTTTAGTAAAAAAACAGTTTTGTAATAATCGTAAAAATAAAATTTCGTAGCACCCCGTAGTACCCCGTAGTACCCCGTAGCACCCCGTAGCACCCCGTAGCACCCCGTAGCCCGGCGTAGACCACCCTACGTAACTTCGTAGACACATCGGAAATTGCTAGCGGGGATCGCCAATTCGCTTTACAAGGACTTTTACTAGCACGTGGGACACTCCACGAAAACTATTATGAAGAAAACCCAATTCCAGTATTAGGAAATGTGGAAATGGACTTACAGATCATCATTATAACAATAGTATGATTATGCGGATATTCGTAACATTTTAAATGGAGAATTAATTGATATTTAATGCTTGTCAATTGTTTTCTCAACGATTTACGCACGGATCATTATTCCGGATGTTTATATAATTATTAAAGTCCTAACCTGTCGGACGTCATCAGAAGTAATTAATTAAGATACATAATGGGTTTCTTTTAAATGTTTGTCATTATGTAGTGGTTTTATTATTTTGATAAGGATTATATCTTATATCTTTAATGTGGTATTACAAAGCAAGTTCGGTAGAAGACAATTCCAGTACAGGCAGATAATGATAGAAAATATTTAGGAGAGAAAAATAAACTATCGTTTTTAGGGTTCCGTACACGAAGTGCGCCAAACGGAACCCTATTACTAATCCTCCTCTCTGCGTGCGTCTATCTGTCTGTAAGCGGGCTGTATCTCATGAACCATAATATGTAGACAGTTATTTTTTTTACAGTTGTGTATTTATATTGCCGTTATAACAACAAATAATAAAAATAAAAAGGGGTAAAAAATTTAAGAAAAGTGTTTTTTTTTTTCGGCGTTTTCTGCGCTAAATATTGTACGGGCCTTTCGTGTGCATTGTGTGCAAGTCCGACTCGAACTTGGCCAGTTTTTAGTAGCCAACATAATACATTATATTTATAACAATTATGACTTGCAACTTCTCAGTCATAAAGAGAAATTAGTACATATTCCAATTTACATCGTTATCAAGTTCAAATTTATCTATGTTGGTCACGAAACAGCCATTCTTATAGTTTACAACTTACAACAGTTCGAATGATGCCATAAACGATACGTGTGTACAGGTCGACACAACTTAGATGTAGCATCGGTAAAATTCGTAAAACCGATCACATCCGAACTAAATGCGCCTTCAAAATCATCAATATTTATTACTGCTTTAGGTGAAAATGATCATTACGCAATCGCAATAACGTGTAAAGTCATTTAACAAAATACATTCGTGAAATTGATGCGAGATTGACATGTACTTTCTTGCAGAAGAAATGATCACGTAAATAAAGTCTGTATTTTTTGTTCGTTTTTAGATTCGATTTGAAGGATACAAGGCTAGAACGATGAATATCAGAAATCAAACTTTCAAGGCTTCGCCAAATAGAACACGTACTTACGCTAAGTACGTGTTACGCGTTAGAACGCTAGCCTAACGCTGCGCCGAATTGTGTTGTACGCACGGCTACACATCAAGCTATACATTTCCAGTTTATGGTGATCTCGCATTGTAAACGATTTCCGAATAATGCGAGGTCAGCTTAAACTGGAAATGTATAGCTTGATGTGTAGCCGTGTGTGTACTATGACGTGCGCTAGCAGTTCGTTACGCACGTTACGTTAGCGTGGCGTCAGGGATTTTTTTTTTTGGGTGGATGGGAAATCATCATCTGACTTCTCCCGCTCTGGGCGGAGCGGAAGGGCGTGTCAGACTCTTACTGACTAAAACCCACCCGTGTTCCTTCCCTTGCCTACACGGGGGCCACGGTTTCCCCCCTTAGGACTATCCGCAACCCCGGTGGTAGGCATCGGCCCTAACGGACCCCTTCAGCTTCGCTGACAACTCTTTGAGGCGCGCGTGGAACACGACGCCAGCACTCTAACGCGCGCTAAGTACGCGTTCTTCTTTGCGAAGCCTTTTGAGATATTTAAAGTTAAAACTTCAATATTTTTTTAATTATTGTTATCATTGAATTATTACATTATCCTTACTAAAATACAATAGACGATGTATATTTACTGTTCTTAAAGAGTTAGAGAACCCTCTAAGAAATTGACACGTGTTTCGCCTCTCAACGGTGTTCGCGGCGTGTTCGTGTTCGCGTTTGGCTCTTGTCGTGGCAACACGTCGTGTCCGAGTTTGCACAAGTCAATCGTCAGCCTGAGGATGCCTCGTTGAGAGGCGAAACACGTGTCGATTTCTTACAGGGTTCTCTAACTCTTTAAGAACAGTTAAGCGGATTAAGTTACTAAATATACATCGGCTATTGTATTTTATAATGGATTTCCGCAAAGTCACACCTGAGTCGATTAACTTTTATCCTTACTAATATTATAATTTCAAAAGTGAGTTTGTTTGTTTTAAAAATTCGTGTTCAAATTAAATTGTCACGAAGTGTACAGAATGATTCACCCACGTGCATTCACAACGCTGTCTCGGGTTGAACTGAGGCGGGAAAGTAAAGCGCGAATAGCATTGAATGGCGCGATAGTCAGCTATTTCTATTGGTTGTGTAAATCGGAAATAATCGGTTTTACGAATTTTACCGATGCTACATATAAGTTGTGTCGACCTGTAACACTCTTTTATAAATAGACAAGATATTTTATGTTTTGATAACGTTCTACAAATAAAGAATTATGATGATTCATGATTTTCGGCTCCATTTCATCAAGCTAAACCACTAGATTAGATGATTTTTTCAAACCAAGTGTTTTGATATCCCATAACTCTAGGGTATTAATTAGATCATGTCAAAGAATCAACTGGCATAAGATTGATTTTTTTATTTACAAAGTCACGATTATTTATGTAAAACCCTTACGTGAAATATTAAAAATAAATATATTTAACTTGGACTACTTAGATCCATAAAAAAAATTGACAATGTCCCATTTTCTTAGCTTCAAATATAAATGATTGGTTTGAAAAATAATGATTTACTTGTGCTTATCAATTTTATGAAACTTCGATACACACATCGAGAATTTATACTTATAGTGCTAGGTTATCTTCGAAACGATGTATTTTTGGAACACTTGTTCTAGGACTTTTTGTATTCTTCTTAGAGTTACGGATCATCAAAAGGAACACGTTGTTTAATGATCTGACATCAGGAGTTTATCCAATTGAAAATATTCAACACCCGCAACAGTAGTTAATGTTATTATTACATAGCATTTTAGTATCTTTATTTATCGATGAAAAAGATAATTATGTACTTACTTAATGTTTGATAAGAATGCAAATACATTTGTATCGAGACCCGATAATAATATCAACTACTGATAACATGATATTGATTTAAAAAAAATAATTAAGATAAAAATAACAATAGACGGAGAACATGTGTGGGAGTAAACTATGCACTTACATTTTTACCTGACTTCATAAAAGGAGTAGGTTTTCAATTCGTCAGTAATTTTTATTTTTATATGTTTTCATCGATATTTTAATGAATTGTGGGCCGATTTTGAAAATTGTTTTTTTATTTGATAGAGGAAGCGTGCGCAGTGGCCCCATATCAATTTAATTAACTTTGCTAGGGTAGTTTTTGAGTTAGCTTCAATAATACTCCACTTGGTGCATGTTGATGATGTTATAAAACTACTTGTCACTGTTGTTTACATACCAAGTAGGGGTATGTGACATGCACAACACAAAAATAAAAAAACGTAATAAATGACTTTTGGAAATCTGTTGGTTTTTTTCACATAAAAAGGTGAAAAACTTGGTTATTGAACTGATTGTCTTGTACTCTTTAAGGTTATTCATAATTTTTGTTGACTGATCCTATTTGTTATCCACCTGTGGCAAAAATAAATAATATTCCATTCTGAAAAAAACCTTTTTTTATGAAAACTTACCCCGATAATTTACAGGAACGCAACCTACTGCTAATAATAAAGAATGAAACAAAAACATTCCCTACATATGATAAATTGATAACTTATGAAAAAATATTTATAAACTTAAATAATATTTTATTTCTTTCTTTTAAACAACAACTTATCTGCTTTGTAACAGTCGCGGTAAGAAACTTTTTAATTGTTCACACAAGAAAAGTTCGCCTTTGAAAGAACAAAAGTTCTGCAAAGAACGTTAGGTGCCTATATATTTTGAAGACGTCTCGAAATGTTCATACCTATAGCTTTATGCAGACCAGCGCGACTTGTCGCGCGACGCGACACCGGTTATTTTTATACCGTGAAGTTTTCTTAAAAATTGTGCTGTTCGTGTCGCGTCGCGCGACAAGTCACGCTGGTCTGCAAAATCCTTAAAGTATACTTTGTTATTGTACTTAGTCCCCACATACGAGTACATTCCCTTTTTGTCTAAAAATGGACTGGGACCGCTACGGCGTAGCAATGGACTACGATTTTCGTAGACTCTACTACGTGAAAAATCAATGTTTGTATCTAATTTACAAATATTTATTTGCAAATATTTTCGTTCATTCAAGGTCCTTACTAAATAGAACCAGTGATTCTTAGAAAAAATTAAATGTCCTTTTATTTGCCTTCATTCCCACACAACTTTTCATAGTATAAAAAAAGCATTTAATACTTGTTATTTTAACTGTTATACTAGTAAGAGGTACGAAATTACTCTTTATTCCGTAGAGTTATAAGTACCAGTGAATAAACATGTCAAGATCAAACCACTTATAATGGCGGCGGATAGAAATATAGCTATGTGTCTAATAAATATTTTAAGGAGGCAGTCTGTTTCTTTTATATTCAATAACTCACCAATTGCATTAATTCAATGGTCTTAGAAGAAATTAGAAAAAGCAACATAAACCGGTGAAGAATCATTCGTAACGTGGACAACGTTACGAATGATTCTTCACCGGTTTATGTTCTGAAGTCTTTACTATCTGGTTGTCAAAAAAAAAAACAAATGAAACCTACCCTAGAGTTATTATCTTTGCTTAAAATAACAGCAGCTTAGAAGAAACGTCAATTAACTTCCAACGTTTCATAGACAAACGAAACTAAAGCAAAGGTATTCAGCTATTCCACCTTCCATTAAAACTAATTTATCTCTCCATCCCGCACAGAAAACAGACCATTTATTCTGGTGGAGGATCCTGAAAACCGACTTTAATCTTCAGGGATTCAACAAACGACACTGAAACGTATAGAAATAGGTACAAATGACGGATTCAGGTGAAGTTTTATTTAAGTATTATACTTGAATACCCTCTGTTTAATTTTATGTTCCCTTGGCCCCGTGGTGTATGTTATTTATAGTTTCTTTCATGTTTCCCACAGTCATGGACGTTTTATGTTTGTAGCTATATTAACTATATTGTATATTGGTCCCCTTGAGAGCACTTTAGCTGCACAAAATTTAATGTATTGTGTACTTTACTGTAGAGGAGCTAAGTAATAACAGCCGCACGGGTCTATACATCAGGTTAAGCTACGCTTGCCGAGGTTGGTCCGTGGAGGTGTGAGTGTGACCATCTTTACATACCGAGACTCCTCCGTGTGTTAGCCGTGTGTTAGCACGTTAAGCCGTTGGGTCCGGTTGTCATTCGTGGATGTTTGACAGTCGTAACGGGTCGTCAGAAGCCCGAAAGTCTGGCAACCAGTCTTACCAAGGGATATCGTACTACCCAGTAACTGGATTGTCAAGGTCTGATAGACAGTCGCTCCATGTAATATTAAGCTGCATCCGGTTAGACTGGAAGCCGACCCCACATAGTTGAGAATAGGCTAGGCAGATTGATTGTGAGCACAAGCTGCACCAAATGCATTAATGTGTACTATACTGTACCAGAATCTATGTATAGTATTGTTCCATTTCACGTTATGTACCTATACTACCTAACTAAATTATGTCGCTAATGGAAGACAATCATAAACGTTTATTTATAGTATATTTTTCGAAGCAAATTTTGTTCGTAACTATGTAATTGAAATTCTTCTACACATTTCATGTGGTACCTACATATTGGAAGGTAACACGAAAAAATAAAATAAAAGCTGTAAAGTCAAAGTCAAAGTCAAATAATTTATTTCAATTAGGCACATAAAAGGCACTTTTGAACGTCAAAGATTTACAAAAAAATAAATAGAATTGATTCTAGTCGCCCCCTCCAAAATGTAGCTTTCGTATGGAGAAGAATAGGCAAGAAACTCCACTGTGTAATCTCATTACTTTTCCAGACAAATTACAACATTTGCTGGCCTCCAATACATTTATTGCGTTGAAATATTTACAGTGGAGGTAGAAAGTTGGTGAGTATTGGATTTTTCTAATAAAAGATTCCTAAGTAAAAGCAAGTATCTATCTAGCCGCTTCGCATTTCACTGGCTTCCGATTTCTTCTATCGCATTTATTTAAGGATTTGTTTGTATTCATTCGACGCTTGATTGAAGTTACGAAACGCTTGCAGGGAAAAATAAAATATATTAGATTCATTTTACACACGTGTAGGCTTTATTTATTAAGTACTTGGACAGCTAAATTAGCCGCTACTTATTGATTAGGACAAGCCATCGACAGAAATTAGTGGTATATTTGAAGTTACGGTGAAGGAAAACATCGTGAGGAAACCGGCATGTCTTAGAACCAAAAAATTCGAAGACATGTGACATCTACTAACCCGCACTGGGCCCGCGTGGTTGATTACAGCCTACTCCCTCTCACAAAGAGGAGGCCTGTGTCCCAGCAGTGGGAACATTAATAGGCAGATGATGATGAATTATATTTACTTTCTGTTTGACAAATACTTATTGAGGCACAGTATCGTTATCTTAACTATGTTTGACATATATTCATGATACATCATTATTAAGCGTTGTTAAACTAATTGCTTCACCAGAATCCATACTAATACTTTAAAAGCGAAAGTAACTCGGTCTGTCTGTGACCTTTTCACACCTAAACCACTGCACCGATCGCTGACACAGGTAGCCTGAACCTGGAAATTTTCCTGGATCAATATCTGCCTAGTCTTTTCCCAACTATGTTGGGGTCGGCTTCCAGAGTCTAACCGGATGCAGCTGAATACCACTATTTTACATGGAGCGACTGCATATCTGACCGCCACAGCCCAGTAACTGGGTAACTACAATACCCCTTAGTAAGACTGGTTGTCAGACTTTCGGGCTTCTGACGACCCGTAGCGACTGTCAAATATCCACAAATGACAGCCAAGACCAACGGCTAAACGTGATTTCGGAGGCACGGAGTAGTCTTGGTATATAAAGATGGTCACCCATCCACGGACCAACACCGGCAAGCATACATAATATACATAATCAGCCTATTAATGTTCCCACTGCTGAGACACAGGCCTCCTCTCTGCGAGAGGGAGTGGGTCGTAATCTACCACGCGGGCCCAGTGCGGGTTGGTAGATGTCACATGTCTTCGAATTTTTGGTTCTAAGACATGCCGGTTTCCTCACGATGTTTTCCTTCACTGTTTTGAGAGCAGTAGTGATGAAATTATTTACACAAAGTAAAGCGCCTGCTTGGGTTCGAACTCACGACCAACAACACGTAAGTCGGGGCCGTTACCACTGGGCCACCACTGCTCCATAACCGCCGCTTTATATGCCGGCAGCCCGGCAAGCATAGCTTAACCTAATGGATCGACCCCGGCGGCAGTTATTACTTAACCACGAGCTCCTCTTTTATTGACTTTACTATTAAACTTAATTAACCACAGTCCACATCCCAAATTAAAGTATTTTTTGATGACTACAAGAGATTGAATGTACCGAAACCTCGACCCGAGTCGTGGTCGCCAAGGTGGGTCCAATATTGTGAAAAGGTCAACACAATAAAATTAAAAGTCATGATTTGCAATTCGCAAGATACTCAAACAAGTATGTAAACGTACACATTGCGTGGTCAGGTTACGGCGCGGTCGGGTGCGCCGGCGCATCGGCATCATCAATATTCGTGTCATGCGTAGAGGCGCACGTGCGCTATAACTGTCATTACGTGATGTCACGGCGACATCTATATGAAAGACATGACAGTTATCGAAAACGTTTTACTATGAATGGTTTAGTTAGACTAATTGGTTCGACTCGTGTATGGAGTAATTGCAATTTGTGGCATGCAAAATGCATCAAGATAAGTTTCTGGGTAATCTTGAGCGATCTTCAATAACCCATTATCAGTAAAACATTCTTCTTCTTCTGGCTATGTAAGGTGCTGATAAACTTGAGCATTCACTTGTAATGAGCATTCTAGCGAATGTTACATTACAGAAAAATTAACTGGACGTATTTAGCGAGCATTCTAGCGAAAGGACAGTAAATTTGCTTCGATCTTTTGGCCGAGCCGAGCCAGGCATTCTGCCATTGTTCCGTTTCCATCTTCATGAAGAATATTTTTTTGACGAGCATAGACTAGAGTGTTCGACTAGAGTGTTCGTTGTGCGGAAATCGGTTGTCATGGTATGGGCATGTGATGCGGAAGAATGAGGAAAATGTCGTGAAGAAAGTTTTGAGTATGAATGTCGATGGCTACAAGAGTAGGGGAAGACCAAAGAAACGATGGATGGACTGTGTGAAAGATGATATGGCTAGGAAGGGAGTGACTACTGAGATGACGACTAATAGAGAAGTATGGAAAAAAGGGGACATACGCCAACCCCAAATAAAATTGGGATAAGGGCAGGAGAATGATGAGACTAGAGTGTTTGCTAAAATGATCGTGAAAATATTCGTAGCGTCGATGTTTGGCTCTGTTCGTTGTTCAGTTCGACAAATTTAAAAACGGCGAATTCACGATGTTCTGTTACAAGTGAATGCTCAAGTCTTTAAATCTGGCGGTGCTAAATGCAGGTCAATACTGCAGTACAATAATTATCCTAAAACCTAACACCGAAAAGGTACCAATAAATTTAAGGCCACAAAACCGAATTTCACGTTCTGTAATGTATAATTCCCGTTTCGGTAACTCTCCTAAAAGTGTTGTTGTTTATCATAACATTAGTGTTTTGTTAGCAGTTACCGATACGATCAAGAATGTACTGATAAATTAAATATTAAACAGTAGCCAATTAACAAGTTATTTTTAGATGATGTTTATCAACATGAATAGGCATCTTTACAAAAACCTCTGTACATACCTACTGGGATTTGATTAGGACTAATCATTTGAGAGATAATTTATTCAATTCGTTGAATACATATAGCTATTGGGATTGATTTCTGTATGAATATACCCACTTCTTCAACGGCAAATAAAGTTAAAAAAAAACACGAATTCGTATGTAGGTATTATGAGACCATGTAAATTCAACGCCGACACACTTTCGAAACCTGTTATCGTTACATAATTCTGTTTCCGATACCCACAACGTATGTCCTACAGCGGCTACAGCCTTTACATAGTAGTTCAAGGTCTGTCGGACCCCTGCTAATAAAAGGTACTCAATCTGATTGTTTCATGCTCCATGCCCCTGTATAATGCGGCATTCACGTAAAATATCCGTTTTATTGTGCTTGCCTATTAGTGGCGCGAATGCTCGACAGCGATCATTATCGGATAGGTAGCGAATACTGATACAATCTTATCAGTCATCGGGGGTTCGACACTTCAATTGAGTAAAAGGATGTAAGTAAGTACCTCTATTCTTACCAACTATTTATTTAACTTTTGACAGCTAAAGTAATGATGTCCAAATTGCATTTCTGACTCAATTTCAAAATTCATGATGAATTTAATCGAATTTAAATAATAATTCAAATTAAATAATTGAAATAATATTATCATCGAATTCATAATTCGATGAAAAGAACAAAGTGCCCATAAATTCAATTCAATTCAATTCAATTTATTCAGGAACAATAAATATTGTGTTTGAAATTTTAAATAATACAATAAAAACACGTTTATAAAAACTATAAAACTAACACATTCATATTACAATAGATTAAAATTAAAGAACATAACAAAAAATAAAAGATAAAATTGCAAAATAATATTCAATACAATAAAATAAAATAAAAATTCAATACATTTACAAATTACTATCTAACAAATATTTAAACTGTGGATATGTCATCGGTCTATCGAATATAGGAACGCTCTGAGCCTTGATTTAAAAGAACTCTTATAAATAATGGCTTTTAAGTCCAATGTGCAATGGCAACCTGTTAAAAATCCGCACTGCATTTTTAACAGGTTAAAGCATTGCATTTTTTCACTTTGTTTTTTAATGTAAGTTTGTAATAATTACGGAACTTCATGTATGTCAAAAGTTAAATAAATGGTTGGACATTTAAATAATATAGTAGCTTTTCATTTATCTATGATGTTTGCAAATCATGGCTGTACAACAAACATAACTTTTATATGTATGTATATACCAAAACATCACGCCGGTATTCCCCGAAAAGCAGTAGTATATCTATGTTCTATGTTAGAGGGTTTGGTTTACGCACTTTATAGTCCTTCAGGTGGACCAATTGTGCTTGGGCCATGGCGGCCGTCGATGGTTATTCCAACCAGCACACCTCCAGCCAACCACACCCCTCCAGAACTATAATTGGCAGAGGTATATAGTTCATCCTCACTTAGTCAGTTATTCAAATCCCATTTAAAAGGGAGCAAGCCTATATATAAATAAATGACTAAATATTAAGCCAGTATAAATAAATGCCTTAATATTAAGCCTGTATAAATAAATGCCTTAATATTAAGCCTGTATAAATAAAGGCTGAATAAATGTCTATTCGGTGTGAAGTGTGAACGCAATCGTACCTACTCACGTTTGTCAAAAGTTTTGTCTGGAGGTTGGATGGGTCAACCTTTTTGTAACGAAGTTACATTGATCAATTTACGTAGGTTAAAAATACATGTCGCGTTTAACTTACGGAATTTACTTTAAAAAATGTAACACACTTGAAAGTGTTTATTCTAAACGATGGCAACGTCGCAAATGGCTGTCAAATATTTACCTGTTTTAATTTATTTGGCAATATAACTGTATGGAAATGTGGAATTTAGCTAACTAGGGAAATAAAATATTGATTAAGTATTAAATGCAATAAATAATTAAATATCGTAACACCGAATAATTAGTTTTCATAAAAAAAGTAATTTGGAAACGTTCCAAATGCCTTTTTTACACCTAAAACGGTTACAACATTAAATTCAATGTTATAATTGCAATTCATTATTAATATTCTGGTTCGCTAGTTAGCCACATTTCTTATTTCCATGCAGTAATATTGCTAAATTAAACAAAGCAGCGAAATATTTGACACCTATTTGCGACGATGCCCACTTTCAGAATAAACACACTTAATTTGGAACATTCTGCAGGATATTGAAACATTTGCAAAGTTGGGTATTTAAAAGTAGCGATATTTAGACTATGTTTAAATCTATAGCTTAAACGAAAACTTAGAACAAACTCAGTGCAGGCTTCTGAACGTCTGTTACTGTTATAATTTTATACGGTAACTTAGGATGACATTAACTATGAGCAGACAATTTCTTTATGAAAATATGAAGCCTCGCTCAAAAAAGTAGTGAGGTTCGATTCAAACTTAATGGCGGCTCGGAGGTGCGCTTTTACCCCACCCCTCACCCCTGCCGACCCCTGAATTCGTTACTGCGCAGCGACTTGCCTCATGTTCCGAACCGCCAGCGCCATGAAGTTTGAATCGTGCTGTACCTAATATTGTAATATAGTCCGGTGTTCTGTATTCCAATATTTTTTGATTCTGGTCTGGGCACAGTCTTAAGTTCTCCAATTTACGCGTATAATGTAGCTACCAACAGCACTTAACTCTATGAAACAAGGAGGCACAGACCTAAGTGTTTACATCAGATAAGATTACTAGCAATTTAGAACGGAACGCTAATAAAAGTGATTACTTGTAATCCTTCTCAATTGCTAGACTAGAATTATTCTATGGTATTGAATTAATTATATCAAGGATTTAATCGTTATGATCGTAGTAGGTTTTTCGTCCAATGACGTGAGATAATTATAGTACTTAGATAAAACTTGTAAAATTATTTAATGTTATGCAATCACAATCTAATACCTTGATTCCAGTTTACCAATAGGCATTATCTTGGTAGTTTATGGTGGCGCCACTTGCGTACACAAACGTCAAAAATAATATAAAATTCAGTACAATTTAATTTAGTTCTGTTTTTTGCCACCTATCGAGATATCTTTATAGGTAGTATACTGATCGGTTATGCTGAATAATGATTTCTAATTGATGCGTTCCGTCAATATTCAATACCACTCATATAAGTACCTAGATAGAGACTATTTTTCGTTCAATGCTATTTTTTAAGGTCGCTTGAGAGTTGTGATAAAAAACCACAACTTTTCCTTGTCCTGACACACAAAACATGGCGGAAAAAGCGGGAAAACTATTTTCTTTCTTTTTCAAATAATAAATCTATAAAAGGCGGAAACCGAAACGTCCTTTTCTTTTATTAAAGGTAGGTACAGAATAAAAGTAAAATACGTCTTTCTCCACCTTCACCTAAAATCAAAGTAATAGAATCAAACAGTATCAAAATATCTCCATTAAAGTGGTAACCCCAAACGTTACAAAACAAACCGAAGTAGTTATGGGTACGTAGGTACCCTAGGTAAATCAAAGAGATAGAGATACCTCCAGTAAAGTGGTAACCCCAAACGTTACAAAACAAACCGAAGCAGCTATGGGTATCTAGGTACCCTAGGTACTAAGATATCCGTGTCAGGGATGCCGCGGTCGCCACATTACGCCCGATAGAGACCAGCCGTTTGTAACACCTTACTCGGATATTTGCAAAGGACCAGTATTATGCCGTATGGCAACATTAGATAGCTAATGTTTTGTGTACCTATCTCGGCACTCGCGAGGTCGGAGTGTACTTGTGTTGTAATACTGATTCTGCAGGCTCTTAGCCTTTATTATTATTGAAACTGATTATTGTTTATTGGCAATAATATTAAAGCCTATGTTGTTTTGTTAGGTACAGTCACGCGCATAAATATATTACTATGGACAGTTAGGCAATAATATCTGCTTTCATAATTCATTCATTATTATCTGTCGTCAAGCTGACGGCAAATATATGACCATATGTGGAAAGCATATTTTTTATCATATTATCAAATTCTGTAACATAATAATTGTTATTGTGGGTCATCCTTAGAAGATAGACATAAATATTCCATCGCGGATTATTTTTTTGATTTTTTTAAGATTTATAAACCTGTAGAACATACATTATATGCATCTCTTACGAAATACCTGGCGCACGCCAGTAAAGCTAAGTCAGCATGATTTTTCCGAAATTTTCCACAATAATCGTCTATTTCAGCCAATTTACACAAAACTTTAATGAATTAATACACTAAAACCTTACTCATGAATCACTCCGTCCATTGGTGAAAATCGTTTGAAAATTTTGATAAACCAATTACAGGCACTTTTGAATTGTCAAGGTATCGGTCAATCAGAAAGATTAAGCTAGTTGCCATTCCAAAGCGTAGTAGGGCTTCAAAAAGATGTATCTTCCTTGGGTACCTATTCGTTCTTTCGTTACACACGCCACGCGTACAGTATCGTAAATCATTTGTCAAAGTATAATTCATGTTTAAGAATAAATAATTATGTAAACGGGTTTTCCCGACAGTTTCTTCATACTTAGTTCTAAGTTATTTCACATTATAATCAATGCTTCTTTGTTCGAAATAAAATATAAGGGACGGTCGAAAAGTATCTCGAAATTGCATTTTTAAATCAAACTTAGTGTTATAACAAGCTTTTAGGTGTAAAAGAAAAAACTTTTTCATTTTCTTCCAAAACTTTACAATTTCCGTTCCCTGATTACAAATTTGCCGCTGCCTTTTTCTTAAAAAAAATGTTCAAACATAATAAACCCATGTCATTTGGGACTGGGACATGTAAAATACACGAACGTACTTGTATGTACCTTCACAATTTCACATACTCTCATATTATATATTCACCACACGACGCGTACGCTCAGCTTTGAGGTCCGAAAATAAATTACCAACGCTGAAAGGATTTTAAATTAGTGGCCAGTACGATTTTAATTAAAACCTGAAGCTTGTGTTCTTTTAAATTACTTTGGCTAATTAAAATTAAAAAGTACCTGTTTGCTCTTTCATTATTTTGATAGGCTTGAAATATAATATGCGTATTCGTTTTAGAAGTTTTAAAATAGCCTCTTATGTGAATGTAGACACAATAATTACCTACATACTTATGTTGTTGCATACGACGTCCGTCACTATATATAATACGATATATTGATTATTTAAGTACAAGTTATGCAGAACTACTTCATGGAAATAGCGTGACCTACACCTTGACCTTGATATTTTTCCGATGTTTTTAGCATTATTGTTTTTCAACGTCCAGAATGTTGCAAACGTACGATAAAAAATAACAATATCGAGCAGTCTTTTTGATTCTCGCGTTGATGTCTTTCGTTCGATACATAAAGCCTTCGGTGATTCTCGCGTTGATGTCTTTCGTTCGATACATATAGCCTTCGGTGACGATGACGCGAGTTCCATGATTTTTGTTCACCCAAAAAGTGCTCCACGCGCCTATAATTTTTTACTTCAAAAACAATCTGCTTAGCCTTTTCCCAACTATGTTGGGCTTAGCTTCCAGTCTAACGGATGCAGCAGTATACCAGTATTTTACATGGAGCGACCGCCTATCTGACCTTCACAACCCAGTAACTGGATAATACGATACCCCTTGGTAAGACTGGTTGTCAGACCCCCAAACGACAGCCGGGAACAAGAACTTAACGTTTTGTCCAAGGTACCTAGTAGTCTTGGTATGTAAAGGTGGTCACCCATCCACGGACCAACCCCGGCAAGCATAGCTTAACCTGATGGATTGACCCGTGTGGCTGTTATTATTTAGCCAAACAACGATGTTAATAACCTAATATTTGATTCTTACATCGAAGGATTTTACTCTCCGTCATACATATTTATTATGTACTTAGGTACTTCAAACTTCAGCAACCTACGTGCAGTCTAGTGTGCAGTGTGCGGTTTCTATGTAAATATCAAGTTTATTTACTGAGCTAGCTTTATAGAACGTGGGGGAAGTTTGTAACACCGAGGGCCGAGATACGAGATAATATTGACATTTTCCAATACGTTACGTATAATGGATTCAATTTTACTTGACCACGTTTGTATACAGTGGCCCGCGCGGATACGTAAGTGGCCATTACTTTAGAGACAAAAGAGGTTCAATCATACGGTCTAAAGCCCTGCTTTAGAGCGTATGATTGAACCTCTTTGCACATGCACTGAGCCACTGGCCAAGAGAATAGGGGACAGTCGGTCACAGTATGAGCCAAAGGCGGGCCTGGCGGCAGAAAAAACTAGTTAAACTTTTTAAAGCTTCGTGCAGACGAACGCGACGCGGCAGCGGTTATTGTTATACCGTGTTTTTTTTTTTTATTGTAATGTTCGAGTCGCGTCGCGCCGTAGCGTCGCGCTGGTCTGAACGAGCCTTAAAAGAATTTAATTGGGTACTTACCTTCTTTTTATAATTACAATATTTAGTTTGCTTTATATTTGGGTCCAGATTACTTGGCGCCACACGTAATATCGCTCCCAAATTTTCATTTGCTTTGGATGCTATCTTTCTATTAGCAAGTTTAGAAGAACCGTTATTCACTTGTCTTTTAAAAATGAACAAGCACTATTATCAATCTAAGTTGTTATAAAATAGCAGAGGCCTTGCTAAAGTTAAGCTTTGCAAGTTAACTGCTTTAAAAATTTGAATGTATTAGCGTTGTCATTTTGCCCAGACAAAAGTAAAATCTTCGTTCTATTTTTAAATTTTTATTTATTCCTCAGAGTAATAACTAAAGCAATTTATTCTAACACTCATAGAACAATCGCTGTATCGATGTTTAAAAAAAGAACTAGTTTTAAAAACATCAACGAGAATAGCGTGCACCATTTTCAAAAGAAAAATACGACAGCGGTTTTCCCTCATTCATTGAAAGACAAAGAGGTATAACACCTGTGTTTTCACACAGTATAAAGTGGCGACACTTGCGAACCACTAACCACAGGTACTGCAAACACGCGATGTACTAGCTACGAAGGTTATGTTATGTTTGCATAATTGTAAACTACATTTCTCGTTGCATGATCGATATAACTAATGCTTGGTTTAACTTTACAGCTTCCTTATCTCGCGGTTATTTTAAACTGCCAATTCAGCAATTAAATGGAATTGTAGCACTGTTTTGTTGTTGTAAAACACAATTTAAATAGGTAGGTATTGTCGCTTTAGAATTGCAATAAAAATAGGGAATTTAATGTGTTTTTGTCTTAAAAGGTAGGTAGTACATTATTAAATTTAATTATAAGTAATAATAAGTTTGGATAATAGTTTGAATGTGCACTCGCAATAGGTTACCCTCTTATGATTGATGTAAGTTAGAAAATAAATAAATAATAACCTTCCAAAAACACATTAGGGAAAAAAGAAGAAAAAAAAGAAGAAAGAGTATTCTATCTATCTAATAAGCACTTAAGGTAGACTTTTTATCGATAAATAAAATTGAAATATGTCCGGTCCTTAACCAACCAGACTGATGGCTCTAGCCTTCGTCTGATGCGAGACACGAAAGATATTTCCCCTCTTAAATTGAATTCAAGCGAAAAATAGATCAAATTTCGATACACCTTCAAACGTAATACCTCTTTTAGATATATGTAATTGATTGGAAGGGACGGGTGGGAGCAATTTTATAAGAGAAAAAATATCGACGCCATTTTTCAGATGTCAAGTGAAATAAGATCGGAAACATGGTTATTTTGTAAGTAAATAAGTAAAACACGTGTTATATACTACAGGTTATTTGTTTTACAACCTCTGGATTATATTATTACTAGCCTTTTCCAGCGTCTTCGCCCGCGTGTATGTCGGAAATTATCCAACGGGAACGTACTACCGACTATCCTGTGTCCTATTCCAGATAATGGTCTACCCGTGTGCCAAAATTTCATACAAATCCGTTCAGCCATTTTAGCGTGAAAGCGTAATAAATAAAAAATCGTAGTCGTCGTGAAGTGTATATTTTATAGTGTTCGTTAGTGTGTTGTGTGTGTGTGTGTGTTTTATAGTGTGTGTGTGTATCTGTTGTACAATAAAGTATTATAAATAAATAAATATATCTTACTTTCGCATTTATAATAAAAAGTTAGGTTAGGATATTGATTCTGATATATTTTTTTCCCAACTATGTTTGACTTCCAGTCTAACCGGATGCAGCTGAGTACAAATATTTTACATAGAGCACGTGCTTAGAATAATAACGCATAGAAACCTAGTACGAGTGCAAAAAGTGAGGCAACTAAAACTTAGCCATAGTGGCTAACTTCTCTCGGCGAGCCGTCAGTACTCAAGGTCTCGTTCCGTCGAACACAGCTCGCGAATAAATAATTTAAAATAATTGAAAATGACAGTTTGTAGCGTGAAGAGATGTCATAGCACTAGGAAAACAAGACAAAATATGATCAAATTACATTTCATAAGTAAATACTTACATTTTATACATTCTTTTTACGTAAATCGATCATCAAACAAAAATTCTAATAACCTACTTTATCACAATACAGTGTTGCTATTTGTGAGAAAAAAAAAATCCCCACATTGCTTTCAATTTTGTTCTTATTTTGGTTTAGCAAAAAAAAAATGTTTTTGATGTAGGTACCTTACTACCTACCTTATGGAATACGATAAAACATTTTGCCAGTTTCGAGAAACTAACTTGTCATTAGGTATTTTATATTGTCTTTGTAAATAGGATACTGGTGGCGAATCTGGGTGCGTCAATTTAAACTATTTACAGCCTCTAAATTTTGATCGTTATCGACACTGCTACTTAGTGTTTTTAAACTTTTTAATTTTTTGTAAATTTCTCAGTCATCCTCCTATTTAAATATAAATAAGTATTTGGAAACTTACAACACTTACTATTATTTGATATCATATCCGATTTTTTACATGTCAGCAATTAATACATGTTAATATTAGAAACCCATCACACATTTTAAACGCATTGAACTAATCATTTTCTTCATGCGATTAACGGTTCATTTATTTCCTTTTATTTTAAACTAGCTTTTACCCGAGGCTTGTTACGCGTAATTTTCAAACTGTGATATCTCTTAAACTATTCATTTAAATGATGTGATGTGAAGGCATATTTTAATAGAAATTGAATGCCTAATTTAAATAACATATTTTATTGGATAAGGATTAACATGATACCGGTCAAAATAGCTTCGGAAATAACAATGAAAATATTATAAAATTTTAAGGGATAAAATGGTTACTGTGGGTCATCCTTAGAAGATAGATATATGCCATCGCGGACTTTTTTATTGATGTTTTTAAGGTATACAATACTCTAGAACATAAATTTGACTTATCTCTCACGGCTTATGCGGCGCACGCCAGTAAAGCTCCCAGTCGACATGATGTTTTCCGACATCTTTAATAATAATTGTTATATTTCAGCTGATTTACACAAAACCTTAATGAATTATATACTAAAACCTTCCGCATGATCACTCCGTCCAATGGTGAAAACCGTTTGAAAATCTGTTCAGTAGTTTTTGAGTTTATCGCGTTCAGACAGACAGACGCGGCGGGGGACTTTGTTTTATAATATGTAAGGATAAATCGAATTTTACCTTCCGGAAAAATAATGAAGTTCCAGTTCCTGATAACATAAAATACTTGTCTTGGTTTGGTCCTTTTCCCATATTTTTGTGGGTAAAGGCCTGGTAATGGTATCACTGAAAGCTATATTTGTGTGCGTTTGCGCAACGTAGACACATTCGGCTCACGCACACAAACAAAATGAACTGGACACACGATATAGCTCGTGTTTTGTACTAGACGCGGCTTCTATGCGTTATTATTCTAAGAGCACGTGCCTATCTGACCTCCACAACCTAGTAACTGGATAATACAATAGTTTGGAAAATCCAAAAGTGCACGCCTCATACTTATCACTCATTCATAAACGAAAAAGAAATTCAAAACATAGTTTAAAAATGAACAGTTTATCACTTTTCATGAAGTCGTAATGTCAACGACTGACAAAGATATTTACTTGGCGGTTGCTAGGCAACTTCAAGTCGAAGGTTGGAAATATTTAGTTGTAGATATTATATTTTAGTTAGTATTTTATTAATTATAATTAAACTGCTTTGAATAAAAGAGCCATTTTCAATAGGGTTCCTTCTACAGCTGAAACGAATGTATAAAAAAAAAATTGACTCAATTAATTGATTTTATCGCAAGCTACAATGTTTTCAGGGTTCATAAATTGACGGACAGGAAATTTTTTTCAACTATTTTTATGCTTTTTCCATTTCTGCTGCATTAAATCAATTGTTAAAAAGTACAGTATTAATCTCCATTTAATCATCTATACAATGGTATATAAATTAAGCAGGTTCTGTGTACTAGCAGGAGTGTAACAATAAAAACAGTTACAGAAATGGGGCAAAAAAATTTTTTCGATCGTAGAGCACACTCTAATGCTGCGCATTACGAGTCGTGCAATACCCCTTGGTAAGTCTGGGTTGTTACACTTTCGGGCTTCTGACGACCCGTAACGACTGTCAAAGATCCAAGAGTGACAGCCGGGACCAACGGCTTAATTTCCACTCAAATAGTAATCGGCAAAACGAACATTAAATTATTTCTTTAAATAGAGGCAATGACAAGTGTTATTTATTTTAGTGCTTTATCGAAAATGTCACTGCAAAAATTTACAATTTAATTAATATTTTAAGTTCCTATAACAGAAAATTTAAATAATTATTTTAAATAAATATTTTTTTAATTTATTTGATAAATGTGTTTGTTATCTAGTAGGTATTTCGTTGATAAAAAGAAGAACGAATGAAGATACGAAAACGTTGGACACTTATGTCTTCTATAGTTTTGTTCTAGGACAGTAAGTTACCGAGAAAATTAAAAGCAAATCTGAATTTTCATGTTAACTGGTATATGTTTAAGAAAAAACTTTTTACAAAAAATAAACAAACAACTTCCAAAAAAACAATATAAAGTGATTAATTACTTTAATTTCGGGAGTCAGTGTTTTTGGTATGGAATTTTCGTTTTTTGCCACCGTCTTCTCAAATTATTTCAGTAATTTTTCAGTGTTGCGTTTTTTTTTAATGCTATTATTTTTCCCTTTTTAGTTGTGGTACGGTTAACTATAACTCAAATTCGATTATTACCTGCTATAACAAAGATCACACACAAAAAAAATATTACATAAAGATGAACATAGCACCTCTCCTCCTTTTTGAAATTCGGTTAAAAACAGTGATGCACGATGCATGTACCCGTGCTCAGCATATTGCACGTATGTCATGTAACTTTATGATACTCTTTACATTATGTACCTATGGGGCTTCCATAAATCACGTGATGCTTTTTAGATTTTTTTTACCCTCCGTTCTCCCGTCTGGTGATACGTGGTGAACCCCTTATCCAAAGTCACGTGTATTTTTTATGCAAAGTATTAAACATTTACAGAACATTTTATCTTTAAATCATCATCATCATCATATCAGCCGAAAGACGTCCACTGCTGGACATAGGCCTCCCCCAAGCACCGCCACTTCGACCGATTCTGTGCTTCCCGCATCCAGCGAATTCCTTCGGCCTTTACTAGGTCATCGGTCCATCTTGTGGGAGGCCTTCTAACGCTACGTCTTCCGGTACGTGGTCGCCACTCCAGAACCTTTCTATCTTTAAATAGAAAGAAAGAAAGAGAAGTATTTTATTTGGGGGGTCGCTTTTCGGTTTAGAAATGCGCGTTCAACGGAAAAATTAATACACGTGATATCTCACAGCACCCCCCCGTCCCCGTTGTGATATTTCGTGATTTATTCCCCTTTCGAGCCTCACGTGATTTATGGACGCCCCCTATGTATCGGAACCGGCGAGCATTTTGCAGAGGAGATAAAAATTGTCTCTGTCAAGCACTTAGGTAAAATATCTTGGGTTTAGTCTTTGGGTAGGTAGACCGTAAGTAAGTAGATAGAGGAGAGAGGGAGCTAAATGATCAGCCGCACGGCCGATCGAAGGGTTAAGCCGCGTTTGCCGCGGTCGGTTCGTAGATGGTCGACCATCCATTACACACCGAGACCCTCCGTGCCTCGGAAAACACGTTAACCCGGCTGTCATCCGTAGATCTTTGACAGTCGTTACGGGTCGTCAGAAGCCCAAACAGTGACAACCAGTCTTACCAAGGGTTATCGTGTTACCCAGTACTTAACTGGGTTGTGGATAGGCAGCCGTTCCGTGTAAAATGAATACCAGTAGGTATTCAGCTGCATCACGTTAGACTGGGAGCCGACCCCAACATAGTTGCGAATAAGCTAGGCAAAGGATGGGCAAAATGTATGGGCAGCACACCCACGTCCGCCACAGTTAAAACCACTGTAGTTTTGAAGACATTACTGCTCCCTTTAGTCAGGCCAAAGCGCATCAAAATCTGTCCTGGCCTGAGTAAAGGGTAGAAAGGAATGTCTTCAAAACTAGGTACTTTGGTTTTAACTGTGGCGGAGCTGGGTGTAGTGGCGGAGATGGGTTTCTAACCTCATCTATCATTGTCGGAACTGAATAACCCCGGGACAGATTTTGATGCGCTTTGGCCTGAGTAAAGGGAGAAGTAATGTCTTCAAAACTACAGTGGTTTTAACTGTGGTGGAACTGGGTGTATTTTGCCCACTATCCTTTGACTGTCGGTAAGTAGATCGGTAGTTAGACTGGAGTCATTTCATACAATTATCAAAAAATTACGGTTGTGATTTGAATAAACGGACAATTTAAATTGGAAGGAGGAGGTTCCCAATTCGTCTATATGTTTTTTTTTCTGTTTTGTATGTTTGTTACGCGATTTCTTTGTCAATTGTGAACCTATTTTGAAAATTGTTTTTTGTTTGAAAGCGTATGCTCGCGAGGTGGTCCCTCTTTAAAAAAAAAAATTATTAACTTCACTTGGATACTTTTTGTTTTGCTTATCAATTAGTTTCCCCGACTTAACAAGCTTATATCTACTTGTCCTTGTCACGTTAATTAACTATTTACTTTAACATCTGTATCCCATTACGACAAAGGTCCCCAGAGAAGGCGTGTATCTTGGGGACCAGATCTAAGTAACATTCTCTATCTGAACTTTATACGTGTTTTATTTGACTTTTCACTTACTAAGTACACAGAATAAGTCTTCTAATGTACATAGGTACTTACACTTGGAGTCTTTCGTGACATCAACCTAGAGGATCTTTTACACGAGGAGAGATTTTTGCTATTCAATTTCATTCAATCATTTATTTCGGAAAACATCCATATTGTATTAGAACTTAGAAAAATATGTTAGAAACATTAAAATCAAAAGCAATATTACAATCACTACCAAATTTTTTATTACAATCAATATCTACTAAAATCAGCATTACTCTTCGCCAACTCCAGCAGCGAGGATGTCCTTGCGAGTCTCGTAGACGAGACTGGCCACGACACTATTACACTCATAATCAGTGTTAACAAGCAAAAGTAGTGTTAATAATTATGTCACACTCGTCTGGCCATTTTCTCCCCCTCTATAAATAGGGACACTCTTGTAAATGAGCCTTCTGTCTGCACTGTAGTTTTTACCCGTTATGTCTATGAATATGCACGCGAAATTACCACGTGGGACGTAATTCGTTCAATCTTGACACACGACGCAGCCCTGGCACTGAATGTGCTAAATGAGCTTGAGGTAATACCAACCTTGCTCTGATTTTTTTACTTTACTTGGTAAGTATTGAGTACCTAGTTATCCTCATATTTTTTGTTGATGGGACAGTTTGATCACTTATATCTGAAAAAAATTAAACACGGTTATTAAAAATATATTTTTGTACTTACAATTAAACTCATTTAAAGCGATGAGGAAGTCTGTAGGAGAGACCTTAGCCCAGAAGCAAAACTGAATAAGGTGTACGGAAAAAAAACCGCGTACTGAATATGCATTAACGAAGACACACGACACGAAACATTGTATGGCGTTGTACTTAATTAGGTATGTAACAAATTCCATGCACAAATCGAGCCGAACATTTCGGTATCAATTAATCGTATAAACTTAACAATAGAACCAATGAAGCGTATTACTTTACATTAATACGGCACATAAAGCATTGCACTGAACAGCGACAGCACATCTATTTTTCATAAAGACCAGCATTGTGACGTCAATGATTTAAAATTATAACAGAATTGGGGTCTATTCCGTAATAGAACATCGCCAAATGTATTGATTAGACTTTGTTATAAGTTATTCTTAATCGGGAGAATGTGGCTTTTGTAGTTTTAAACGCAGTCGCCAACCGCGTCCCGACAGTGGTGACTTTGGTGATTTACAACCGTGTAGATGATGGTTATCAAACGTTGAAATAACTTTGCCGGTCGCCAACCAAGGTCATCTCTGTTGGGGATGCAACCGTGTAGCTGGCAGTTAAGGTACCATTCCGTAGCTGACCGCAGGCGGCAGCAGCAGGCGACGTGTCGCCGCGACACTACTGGTTTCTATGAATTTATATTAAATACCTTCCGTAGCTAGCGACACGTCGGTTTCATAGAAATACATACTTAGAAACCGGTTGTCTATGGTACCTTTATGTTACGAAAGGTATATGTAGGCTTTATAAGTTAGGTATTATGGTAAACATGTTTTTATTTTGTGACTTCTGAGGGTTTAATAAGCTTATGAAGATTGAATGGGCTTATGAGGGTTGTGAAGGCCGCAGAAATCCGTTGGATGCGGGAAACACAGAACCGGTCGAAGTGGCGGGGCTTGGGGAAGACATATCCAACAGTGGACCTCTTTCGGCTGAAGGAAGGAAGGAGGGTTAAATTCTTTAAGGAGAGTATCGTCCCTACCTACCTCACAATAGCGGTAAATGAGGATATCAGCACCATTTTCAGTGAAAAACATTTACTCCCAGACTTTTTTAGAACAGCGAGACTAATATAAAATCTAGATTTTGTAGACAGGCTAAACTGTGTCTGTTAGCAGCTTAGTTAGGCTGGGGTTTGCCTAATATGATACCTAGGTAGGTACTCTTTAGGTGAATAACGTAGGTAATCCTAACTAATACTCGTATTATAAATGCAAAAGTGAGTTTGTTTGTTTGTCTGTTTGCTTGTTACGCTTTCACGCTAAAACGGCTGAACGGATTAAGATAAAATTTGACACATGGGTAGACCATGACCTGGAGAAAGGCATAGGATACCTTTCATTCCGATATTCCTACGGGATCCATAATTATGCGGGTGAAACCGCGGGGCGTACCTAGTTCTAAAATAAACTATAGTTAGTAAGTTATTACGCTAATACCTACTACGGTTGCTTGGTACTAAAATATTCAGGATGTTTACAAACATTGTGGAATACAAATAAATTATATGAGTATGAGAAATATTGCAATTATAAAATAAGTCGTTGTGAATAATGACCAGGAATGTAAAGTATTGTATTTTACCTCTTCGTCTACTTGCAACTGAAATAATTATTAATAGGTAGCTTATTGCATCTGTCACACATGAACACAATAATAAGGTTTTATTACGACAACGCGGATGCGACCAACTTCATGTGAATTAATTCTAGTATTCATGTGAACAAAAAAAAAAAAAATACTGTCACAGACAATAATAAAATCACAAGTTTGTGATAATGAGGAAGTAATAAAATGAACGATTCATTTTACACTTCATAAACATATTAATAATAAAAAACCGAGCAATCTTTCCATATTTAAATATTTATAAACGGCGCGCGCGCCTACACAGAGCTTTGTTATCTTTAGTTCAAGTATTCGTAAATCAAAGTTTACTATGTTTAGGCACGCCGTTCATAAAGAAATTGTTATGCTCATAATATTTCTAATAATAGGACATATTATCGAACTACAAATCTTCTCAAGGAAAACAAGGCTTTCACGACCTACGATTTAAGTTCCTATTAACTTACTTGACAAATACAAATTCTGTTCCATTTTTGAATTTATTCGGTATGTAGTGGCTATTCGGACATCGTGAAATAGAGTCTTCCCTTCGAGTAATAATAAGAACTAACAATACGTTGTTATACCTTCAGATGTCACTATCGAGACACAATAGAAATTTAATTGTTATGCCCACCTGATGTCCACTGTAAAGGTCAAGTGGCAGTTCTCTTTTTAAGTCTGAGAAATGAAGTAAATACTTCATTTTTTTTTCGCTGGGTTTGATCACATTGTCTTATGCCAGATTCCTATAATTTACGGACCTTTAATACGTTAAAATTAAGACTCTTGTATCTTTACTAATAATGAAGCAAAAACTCTCCCATTTGGAAGTAGTTACCACAGGTAAAACTAGTTTACGAATCTATTTATAATACACCTAGTTTTGTAATAAAAAATGCTACCATTGGTAAGCAATGCGATTCGTTTTTGTTTATAAGAACAGAGAATTAGTCGGTCTTGATATAAAAAATCCAGTTGAAGGTAAATCCTCCATATCCGATCAAAACTAAGTTATACACCAATTTGTTACTGATGTCCTAATAACAAAACTTAACAGCTTATCTCCGATCCCTCTCACTTTTATCTATAGTGACACCAAGGACTGATCAAAATTGATTTGCTACAAAAGGGCTTAAGGCTGCCTGTCCACTGGAGCGGAGAGGAGAAAAGAGAAGCGGAGATGTGCCAATTTTAACCAATAGAATCTTGACTCCGCCCCTGAATTTAGATTTGATTGGTTAATAATGGCACATCTCCGCTCCTCTCCTCTCCTCTCCGCTCCAGTGGACAGGCAGCCTTATTATCACTTTGTCCGAGCTATGTCAGTCATAGATAGATAGGTTATACTTAGGACTAACCATAATGCAACTTGCAAAAAAACGTAGGTAATCATAAATCCAGAAAATAATTTATATAAAAATCGCGAAAAAAAATATCTGCTGTTTCCTACATTTATGTTCGCATATCTTGTCAAAATGTAGGGAACAGCAGATTTTTTTTTCGCGATTTCTGGTTTGGTCCCATAGTAAAAGTTGTTCATAATGATGAGTAAAGTCACGTGTATAAGTATCGGTCACTAATTACCAGTCACCCTATATACTCCATAAGTTTAGGTACTTAAATAAAGGTAAACAAATCGTAAAAAGGGTTTAATACAGATGATGACACTTTCTTGTTTAAAAATACGATAAAACCAAATTAAATTTATTTTATTTTTTTACAATAGTTTCCTCTTTTATTAACGTAAGTGTAAAACTAATCTTCGTAGGTGTAACTACTTGAGCACAATTTTTTTTGTTAGATTTATAATAATAATAATAAATAATATTTAGTAATCTGTCTATTGTAACCCTAAACGTCGACGAATTATAACGTTGCTAAATTGAAGAGTACAACTGTGACGTAGCACGACAACTGAAGTGGCTGATATTACGTTTAGGCGGTTCCTTGACAGCTGTCTCGCCACGTGGTTTTTTCTTGTTCACCTTTATTTAACTACGTAAACCTATGGAGTTTATGTATGGTGATTTGCAATGAAGAAGGCTGTCATAGTCGTTATCGCTTGGCAACACACGGAAGCAAGGCGTAGCCAAAGCGATAGTCTTGCAATGCGCCCTACTTATGCACTGATGCGATCTATACAACCAACACAATACCACGGAACCCTGTGATAAGCAAGCTGTCATACAATGTCATTACTTGTACGAGGCGTATTTACTTGCGTACTTGTACTACTTGTGCAAGTTCTAACAATGACATGACAGTCGAACGTGCGAAGTAAAGGGTTGTAGTGAAACCCTTCTGTGATCAACATTGACAGTCAACACGCCTATTGTTGTAGTGTCGAACTTGTCAACTACTATCGGAATTTAATTGTTTGTATTTTGTTTACTAATATCGACTAAAACCGCCGAATGTACACTGTCATAGTGAATTGACGGTATCTAACTTTACATTGTATATTGATCGCGAAAACAATACCAGGTGCCGGAAAAAGGAGTTTCCCTCTTGCAGTCAACAATTTCCCTAATAGCTACGATGATGATGACGACTTCGTCTCCTTTAACGGCCGGCACAAAGAGATCAGCTTATGCCGTGTACCCACTCAGTACGGTGCTAAAGGGTCCTGCCCTGGGTGCTCCGGACGTACTCAACTGTTAGTAGGCTAATCACCAACCGGCTTCTCATATGCGACTAGGTGAACCGTCAAGGATCCCGGCACTGAACGTGTTAAACTAAGCTTATCCTTTTTCTGAGGAGGAGTGGGCTCACATCATAATATTAGTTCAATGGCTAGGCTTCGAAGTGTGGAACTTTCGCCAATCCTTAGTCAACATGTGTTTTGGCAACTAGGTACCTACCCAATGTCTGATTTTTCTTAGTGATTCATCTACTTTCCTAGACAATGTATTTTTACGACCGTTACCTTACACAATCCTATTAACATCGACGGAACGTAAATAGGGTAGATATTTTCGGATCACGTAACTTTCGACGTTTATGTCAGTCCTATACATTTTATTGGGGGAGCTATCAATCGCAGGATAGCAACTTTGTTTGGGAAGACTGATCGGTAGGAGTAACGATAATAAAAAGAATAACAACTATTCTTACAGTGGACAAACTTAGGTACTTTAGGAAGTGGCAATTGAATTGTCTTTAATTAGATTATTTATTTTGAATCGAAACCAGCTGGTACCTAAGTGGGGAAATAGTCTTATTAAAAACATACAGGTTGAATGAAGAACCTCCTCTTTTTATGGAGTCTGTAAAAAAAATTCTATGAACTATAGTGTTCATCCACGTGTTCAGCCCTAAATACCTTATATTTTATTAATTCGTCTACTTTTTAATACTTTTCGTCAAAAAACATTCCATTCAATTTCAAAGTATCCCGATCATATTGTCAAAAATCCTTTATCTTCCTCCTCACACTTTCACTTCACTTTCTTTTTTACCTTTCTCTGAAACCACCTTTTACGCAAAGAACACGAACCATCTCAAATTCTTACTACCCTTTAACTCGTCAAAGGTTTGCCGCATGAGTGACGCTGACGCGGTACCTACCTCTCCCCCGACACCGTTAGGGCGGGACACACGAGGGAAATGTTCTGTGAGTTGTGACACGACGCAGACACCACGACACACGTCACACGACGTGTCGCCGACGTGACGTCATCTGGCACCAAACGAAGGTACTAACTCTATGAGAAAACAACTCGTAAAATATTTCACCCGTACAGACATTCGATCGGTATTTGTAAACAAACAGTTTTAACGACCACGGCTCTCATAAACACTAACGACTTCAATAACCTTAAGACATTGATATCGTATACCATAACTTTCTCTAGCCAGTTTCCAAGAAGTGTAATTAGCGACACGTACTTATTGCGTGTCTGTCCCAGGCAACGTTGCCCAATGCTGACTGCCTTGTCCCAAAATGTCACGGTACAAGCTGTGTTTCCATAGAGAATCAACAATCTTAGACATTACACATATATGCATCAGCGTATAAAATATCTCACTCGTAAATATGCATCGTTTCTCGTAAAGATTGAGTGCTTACATCAAAGGTTACAACGTTATTGAGAATATCAATAAATACCCTTTATATACGTCAAGTTTTCATAAAACTAATAAAAACTCTCGTTGCTCCACAACATTACGTCAACGACAATGGAATATAAAACAATGAAAGTAAAAAACGGGGCCTGAGTTAAAAGTGTCACTTGTTTTGGCCAAAGAAAGATCACCCACGGACGTTATACCACAGGGTTATACGTAAAACCACGTGAAACAACCGAAAATGGCGTTGGAAATGTGAAAAACTGTGGGTATTCGAGAGTGCTCTCATTCCGCCTGGTGTAATGTTTCGAGCGTGCTCCTCAAATATTAAAGGAAACTGTTGCCGCGCCAACAAGCTCATGCAAATTGAGAATACATAGTTAAACGTTTAATTTCCTTCTGTGAGGATTGACTGCAAGTGGAGATGATACTGACTTGTTTTAAAGCTAATAAACAAGTAGGACATGACATCGATGTTATTATGTATCAAGTTAACTCTTTGTGAACACGTTTCGATTTTTGTCTTGTCACCGAAAAAATCAATCAAGATAAACGACTCGAGATTCTAATACCGGAAGAATTTGCATCTACAAGTCTACTATGGTAGTCTACATACATATATTATAAACATGACACCAAAGTAGGCGAACATCTTTTTTTTGTCAACTTTATATGGCGACCGATCGCCATATAAAGTTGACTAAAAAAAGATGTTTTAATGTGGGCATAATGTATACAATCTAAAGGCGTGTACGCACGAACAAAGAATACAAGGTGAACACGAACATCGAACACGGAACATTTGGTCCGTACGAGTTTGACGTAAATTAGCAAAGCGAACTACGAACACAGTTCGCGGTCAACCACCCTTTTTAGTAGCCATGGATTCGAAATTGGATCGCTACGATCGTTTTTGACGAACACAGAGTTTTATGTTCGTTGGCGGTACGCACATACGAACAAAGTGATCGATGTTCGTGTTCACCATGTTCTTGCTCGTTCGTGCATACACGCCAATATGGCCACAGCTCAATTGGCCACAAAAAAGGAACGTTGTGGCTAAGAACTGGGCTGACTCACATCTGATGACACTTTTCACCTTAAAATTAACTTGTTTATTCGATGTATGACGTAAAGACTGCGACTTTAAGGTAACATAACATACATAATATCACGCCTTTTTTCCCCGAAGGGACAGGCAGAGGTGTACCCATAGTAAGTACACCCACTATCACCAGTTATGTTTAAGTCCCATGTAACAGGGAGCGAACCTATTGCTATTGCAGTCTCCGGAGTGCTACTGAGCAATTTCTAATGGAAAACCCCAAAAACACTTCCGCCCAACCTGGGAATCGAACCCAGGAGCTCATGCTCAGTAGTAGCGCTTGTGACCAAAAGACCAACGAGGCAGTCATATTATTATATATTATATTAAGTATGACGTCCCGACGTATGCAATTATTTTATTTTATAATACCTCCCTATTTGCCTCTTATGCCATTACGTGTACAGTACGACACAAATTAGATGTGACATGTTATGATTTGAAAATTTTCATTCATTCATTTCAATTTTAGTACGAATGTATTTGGCTATAAGACTTTACAATTTATTGCGTTTTCAAAAGATCATTTTCAGCTGAAGCAGTAATAAAGATTGGTGATGGCGAAAGCGCACTCAGTTCGGATGGTGATCGGTTTTACGAATTTTGCCGATGCTACATCTAAGTTGTGTCGTACTGTACCTACATATAAATGCGTTTAGTAAAGAGTACCTAACTTTAATACCAAAGGTACTTAGATTATGAAAATAAAACCGTCATAAACGTAAAAGTCACATGATCGTAAACGTCTCCTGCTGAGTATAATATTCTCTTCTAACAGTACCTACTTCGATATACGGTCCTTTTAAGATATTGCCTAATATCCTCAAAAGAGGCGATTATCCGCAAAACATGTGTCAAAGAAACCTTTCGGTACCTGCTCAAAAATATACAATGGAGACAGGTATTGAAAATGTGTAGAATAAAGTGCTTTCGATAAGGAAATGTCCCTTGGGGCGTGACGACGAGCGATATAGAGGACTAGCTTTTGTCTACGGCTTTGCCCGCGTTGATGTCGGAAATAATCCCACAGGAACGTAGGTTTTAAGTATATGGAGATAAAAAGTATAGTCTTTATCAACCTGTGTAGTATAAGCGCCTCTGTAGTCTAGTGGTTAAACCACCTGTCTCAGACTCAGTGGTTCGATTCCCAGTGGGGGCAAAATTTAAAATTTATATTTTAGTTCACTAGTTAGCCACATTTCATATTTATATACAGTATTATTGCCAAATTAATCAAAACAGGTAAATATTTGACAGCTATTTGCGACGTTGCCAACTTTTAGGATAAGCCCTCTTATCTACGCAACAGGTTTTAATACGGTTGTCACAGTCATTTAGAGAATTTATTCCGGAAGGTTTATCCGTATAATACATTAATATTGAACTTACAAATAATAAAGAAATTTTCTCTCGATGTTTTATCAAGTCGTAAAAACTAAAAACCTTAAGAATCGAGGGCGGGTCCTTAGCGGTTAATGAACAATATGGTACCAAAAACTTGAGGTATTTTAGAGGAAAAAATTATCTTAGAAAGAAGGAGGACAAAAATGCGGCTTATGAATAAGTCTGTCACTTAAGAAATAAGCAGTACCTTTGTATTCATTATTATGAATTTGTCGTATGATCTGTATCTATTTTACTGTGTGTAAATAAATAATAAATAAAATAAATTAATAAATAAAAGCTACGAAAATGATAACATTGAAAGTTCACTTGACATTTAGTTTAATGGAAATCACGACGTATTGAATAAAGCCGTGTCTTAGAGGTTAATTTTTATATAAATCGACTTTATATGAAATATTCGGTTGTTTTCATACGCAATAACTAAACGCGTGGGCGTACGCGTACATATTATTGAAAAAGGAACTCAATAACCTCAAGTATATTTATTTCGCACACATATTGCTTTCGTTTCTCCTTTGCCCTTCGGCATTTCACGCTTGTATTATGCAAGGTAATCCGATTTGGTCTGGAAGCTGAAAATGTATATAAGTATATATATTTTTGTTTTTTCTGTTAATATGTATAGAGACTGCCTTTTGTAAAAATGTTTGCGCGGCTATTCTTGGTACCGCCATTTCTAAGATTAATAGATAAAGTTGTTCAAACTTAGTGTTTATTCTGAAAGTGAGCAACGTCGCAAATAGTTGTCAAATATTTCGCCGTTTTTTATATTGTATTAATTTGGAAATATGAAATGTGCTTAACTAGTGAACTAGAATATAATAATGAATTGCAATGAATTTAATTTTGTAACCGTTTAAGGTGAAAAAAGGCATTTACCTAAATATAAAGTTTCCAAATACTTTTTTTACATCTAAAAGTAAATATTTGGTGTAACGATACCTATAAATTATTGTAATTCATTATAAATATTCTAGTTCGCTAGTTAGCCACATTTCATAAATGGAAATATGACATGTTATTGCCAAATTAATCAAAACAGGTAAATATTTGACAGCTATTTGCGACGTTGCCAACTTTTAGGATGAGCGCTCTTAACTGAATGAAATAACAAATGTTGATGCACACACGTCAGTCACGTCAATTTCAAGTCGCCGATCATTCACTCTTTGATTCTTCTCTTAAAACTTGCATAATATACCTAAATAATTCATCATCAAATAAACCAACTTAACAGTAAATTAAAATAGAAAAATTTAGTACTTAATACCTTTTACAATTTAGCTCCCACCGTCATTTATCGTCATTAGAAGCGACACATTAACCTTCAAAAGTTCCATAATTTTGTCAATTACTACATCTAATGGACTTTTATCATGCACATCGAGCTTTAATTCAATTGCGTGAAACAAAAGCGAGTTAATAGAATTAATATGAAAATACTCAATTACATCAAAAGTCACACAAATATGTGTCGTCGCGAAAGATATACAAATAGAAAGGTTTAACATTTTATGCTCAATTTTTTACTGTTCCGTGTATAAGACTTTAGTTTCTGACTACTTTCTATACCTACTTACTGCAACTGCTTAGAATATAACAATCTGAATAGAAGTAAATTATTGCATTAATGACATGACATGTTTTGAGATATGACACTTCGCCCATGAGGGCGAAGTGTGAATGAAAGATAGTGCCATTCTCTTTCTTGTAAGTTGGAGTTACACATTTAAATTTTTCTTTTCGTGTAGGTACTTTACTATAAATATTTAACGAACTCAGTTTACAAGAAAAACCGTCGGCGATGAAACTTTGACGCTCAAATTCACATTGTTTCATTCAATTCTAATAAAAGCAAAAATAACTAAAATATACGTTGAATGTTTTACTTGTTTATTGGAGTTCTAGAATTTCTTTAAATTTCTTGAGTTTTCACGGAAAAAATCGTAAAGAAAAGCAATAAATGTCTTGGTTCAGCGTCCATTATTTTACAAATAAACACAATTTTATTAAATAAATTAATATGATATAAAACTTCTGTCTACAATGAATACGTTTCATTAGTTTCCGTTTCTCAATATAGTAAGACAAATTCAGCAAATTACACGAAAATAATGTGCAACTCCAACTTACAAGAACGATAATGGCACTATCGTTATTATAATCAAATAATTAAAATATCTTACTGTTGTTAAAAATTTAATCACAGCGTTAAAAATCATGAATTTCCGTAAAAATAAATAAATAGGACTCTTAACCCTTTTGTTCCCCGAGTGTATGTGAGAAGGTATGTGATACCTACATAAATTTGCCGGACGCTTCGATCAACTCTATGTTTGTAGAAAAGTTTTGCTGTGTCACAGATTAATACAGATGGGAGATGGGACACTCCGCAGTTTAGGTATGAACCTACAAGTACGCGGCGAGCCCGTCTTACTGAACCAATTCAGTGAGTGTAACGTAGTCAGAAGATCTAAGAGTCACGCGATAGAAAGAGATGCAACTTCTAAGTGAATATAACTGTAGGTGATTAACGCTGTGCGACCAGAATTGCACTTTATTGTATCGTAGTCGCTTTTTATTTCAATGATTTTGCATAGTGTCCCATCTGTATTTATCTGTGGCTATGTGAGCATTCGAGAGGAGCTTAATAAGCTCAGAAATTATAAATTAGATGGAAACATTATGTAGATGCGAGTACCTGTATCTGTATTCCTTTATTGTTTCCCTTCAAATAGCTAGGTATAACATGAACTTCGTGACGTAGAATTAATTTCAATTAGAACTTATGATGAACCACATCTACCTATTCAATAAATTTTAATTAATAGTGTGTTTCTGAACTTCAAGTTTCGCCACAACAAAGCTATTTTCGAAGATTTCCAACTCCATATTTGGGTACAAGTGCTACAAGGATAGGTTTCTTGACTTTCGACAAACATCTGAGACATAAGCAGCCAGCCATTTTCTTCACCCTTAAGTGCCTGATACACGGTTGCTAACCGCGTCCCTGACAGAGGTGACCTTGTTTGAAGACCGGCAAAGTTGTTTCAACGGTTGTAAACCACCAAGGTCACCTCTATCGGCACGCGGTTGGCGACCGTGTAGCAGGCGTTTTAACATGATCGGAGGTAAAGGTATTTACCTCCGATCATGTTACAGGTAAGTAACTTTTGTCTTTGGGTTACCTACAATCTAACAAACATTTATAGTCGTTTTACACGCAATAAGTGCGCTTTCTCAGACCAATAAAACAGTCCGCTTTAGATAAATTACGACGACCAGAACTTATTATTTATTGTAATAACATCCCAAAAATTACAATCATACCACAGAGTAAAAATTACTCATCTGATCATACTGACCGAAGATAATCGCGATCAAGAAGAGGTTACAAGAATATTTATGTTTGTAAAATAACATCACATTACATAAACACATAATATCCCTAATATTTTTAACTCTAACTTTTTGTTCATAAATCTGACGTTACAAGAACAAAATGACGAACGTAAACCAAAACCGTTTTTAATAAGACGATGACAAGTTCAAAAAAAGTTGCGAGTAATGATCGGTTGGCGGTTATTATCCTCTTAAGAACGCGGCGACCGTTGAATTGTCCATACAAACGTAATACCTAAATCATTTCCAATTCGAGCATATTTCCACCAAATAAATTTGATATTCGGATTGAGACAATAATTATCTAGGCTTCCAATTCTTTTTTTTTTCAAAAACCTACCTCTACATGAAGTTTAAGCGAATTGCATTTCGTACATTTTTACAGCGTAAATGACTTGTTTTCATATTGTTTTTTCTTTATTATAAACAACAATATTTGTAATATTGTTTCATCACAAGCATAGCTTATATTATCAAGTTACAAATTATAGAAAAAAAATTGGAAAAACATTAAGTTTTCATTCATCATTTTTGGTATTACGGAACACATCCAAATTTCTCATAATTTCAGATAGCTAGTAGTGCTATCGCGTCAAGCAATAATTGTCAATGTGTGTGTGCTCCCTGTAGGTGTTTATCGCTCCGACAGGCACAAGGCACACTAACGCAACGTGCTTGGTTGGAGTTCGTTCATAGTATTTTTTGTCAACTTTAGACGATTAGGTACTTTACAGTGTGCTGTACCTGTACGCGCGTACTTATTTGTTTGCTAAATTGTATTGTATGTAATATTTCTGACACTCCTCTTGACTTGACCTATTTTTAACCGACTTCAAAAAAGGAAGAGGTTCTCAGTTCGTCCGATTTTTTTTTTAATGTTTGTTCCCGGAATACTCGCAGACGTCTGGACCGACTTAAAAAAAAATTTTTTTGTCAGAAAGGGTATACTTCACAGGTGGTCCCATTGTCATCAAGTCAGGATTGGATGATGGACTCCTGGAGAAGTCGAGGGAACTCTTGAAATATTACAGGCGCACCTATAGCGATTTAGGTATTTTTTATAGTTACTCTTGAATTTGATCTTGGAAAGCACCATTTAGTGAAGTGGAAGTGATGATGAAGACCACAGATTGCCACCGGAACTTATCAATAATACGTATTTCACGGGTTGCGATTAGAGAAGATTACTTTGCCAAGCAATTTATGCCCGTCACAATACATAGGGTGAAGTGGAGCTAGTGGTGAAGTACCAGGAGAACTCCTCAACAATGAACGTCCCTGCATCGGGAAAAGCAATATTTTGTAAAAGGTGATGAGCAGTTGACATTAGGCCATTGTAACTTAGACAAATTACAAACCGACCCACTAAAAAGGAAGAAATAAAAACTTATAAAAACTCAAAAAATCCGTCATTGTAGCGTACCAGAGCGGAGATAAAATAGCATATCATCCTCTAGGGTAAAAAGTTTTATTTTTAATTTTTGTCTGTTTCCAACGAGCCTACCACCCAAAAACGAAAAAGTCTTTGTTTGATCTATATATGTTATATATAAAATTCTCGTGTCACGGTGTTTGTTGCCAAACTCCTCCGAAACAGCTGGACCGATTTTTATGAAATTTTTTGTGTATATTTGGTAGATATGAGAATAGGATGTAAACTATTTTTCGTACCCTTAAGTGATAAGGGTGATCCACCCCAAGTTATTTTTTTTCTTTTTTTGGACAATTTTTTTTATTCTAATTTTTTTATGATTCGGCATTAAAAAATACATACAACTCTAAATTTTTACCCTTCTACCAAAAACCCCTATTTTTTAATAGCTATATTAGTGCTTTAATAATTTTCTACTCTTGGCGGTCGATAATTGATCAGTTACCACTCGATCAGTTATTCCTGTCAGGCGTCTATCGGTGTAGATAGGGTAGATAGGTAGGTAGGTCCGTCAGGATAGGAGGGCAGGGTAGGTAGGTAGGTTGGGCAGTGTAGGTAGGTAGGTCGGGCAGGGTAGGGTAATAGGTAGTGCAGGGTAGGTAGATAGGAAGATAGGTGAAGGTAGGTAGGTAGGGTAGACAGGTAGGTCGGGCAGGGTAGGGTAGGTATATAAGTCGGGCTGGGTAGGGTAATTAGGTAGGGCAGGGTAGATAGATAGGAAGATAGGTAGGTAAGTAGGGTAGGTAGGTAGGTCGGTCAGGGTAGGGTAGGGAGGTAGGGCAGGGTAGGTAGATAGGTAGGTGCGCCGTAGATAAGTACTTACTGCTAGCCGTGCGAAGCCGGGGTGGGCAGCTAGTCCTTACATATATTATTATTATTATAAAACAAAGTCGCCCGCCGCGTCTGTCTGTCTGTCTGTCTGAACGCGATAAACTCAAAAACTGCCGAACGGATTTTCAAACGGTTTTCACCATTGGACGGAGTGATTCATGCGGAAGGTTTTAGTGTATAATTCATTAAGGTTTTGTGTAAATTGGCTGAAATATGACGATTATTGTTGAAGAAGTCGGAAAAAATCATGCCGACTGGTAGCTTTACTGGCGTGCGCTGCGTAAACCGTGAGAGATAAATCAAATTTATGTTCTAGAGTATTGTATATCTTAAAAATTGCAACAAAAAAGTCCGCGATGGCATATGTCTATCTTCTAAGGGTGACCCACAATAACCATTTTTATCTTTCAAAATTGTATAAAATTTTCATTGTTATTTCCGAAGCTATTTTGACCGGTATCTTATTAATCCTTATCCAATTAAATAGGTTATTTAAATTGGGCATTCAATTTCGATTAAAATATGTCTTTACATCACATCATTTAAATTAATAGTTTAAGAGATATCACAGTTTCAAAATTACGCGTAACAAAATAATTATGTTAGTCAATGATCTTTTCCTTGGCTATTAGTTATGTATTCACGGTAGAACGTTCCCGTGGGATATTTTGCGACATCCACGCGGGCGAAGCCGCGGGTAAAAGCTAGTATGTTATATAAAAAAGAATCCCTATTTCTTTGGTCTCAGTATCACGCGTGAACGGCTGGACCAATTTCGCTAATTCTTTTTTGTTGTGTTTGCTATAGCAAGGAGATGGTTCTTAGGATAGGTTGGTGAAGGTAGGGTAGGTAGGTAGGTAGGTATGCAAGTAGGTAGGTATGTATCTTGGTAAAGTGGGTATGTAGGTAAGGTAGGTAGGTATGTATGTATGTAGGTAAGTAGGTAGGTAGGTAAGTAGGTAGGTAGGTAAGTAGGAAGGTAGGTAGGATAGGTAGGTAGGTAGGTAGGTATGTATGTAGGTAGGTGTAGTTAGGGTAGGTAGGTGAACCGTAGATGAGTGCATACCCGTGCGAAGCCAGGGCGGGCAGCTAGTTACTAATATTATTCGATAGGTACCTACTTATGTGTCTAAAGAGCCTCAGCTATGGCCTCAGCGAGTATTTTGTAGTTTGTAAGTTACACAATTGACATAAAGTTCATTATGCTTTGACCTAATTTCGTGCCAAAAACTCGCTTCCATTCCGTTTTGCGCCAATGTAATATGAGCCGTAGCGTGGTGAGTATTGGCCGAGACGCTATAAGCTAGTTGCTCTCCGTACGCGACGAAGCCATAGCCACCACCAAGTTGTAGTATTGTACCTACCTATCATAACGCGGTTGTACGAAGTTTTGTCATGTCACTGTTCCTTTTCTTTACTTATGTGACCGAGCGGGCGTAATTATTGTCTCAAGAACACTATTGAGAACACTGCTCGCTCTAAATTGAGTTCGCAATGTATTTGCCAAACATGTAAACAAACACAAGTTTTCCACTTAGACAAATATGAACTTTATGCAAGTGTAAATAAAGTTGATTTTAGACTGACTAGTAATGTTGAAAAAGTCATAAAAAAAATATGAAGTTGTAGCGCAAACTGAACCTTATGACGTGTAGTCCATTACAGTCATTTTTCCAAAAACTCGTGTTTGTTTAGATGTTTGGCAAATGAACTGCGAACGCAGATTTTTATTTGTCGGTGCAGCAGCGGTGCGACATTAGTATGTTCGGATAATGAAAATATACCGCCACCACGTGTCGCTTGCACTTACGCACATGTCGGTAAAAAATTATGCAGAGCTGCTTGTGCCGTCGCAAAATAATGTCGAGTTCGCCCAGGTTCGCACCGCACGGGCTGTTATTTTCCGCGGGTTTTGTTTTTCGCACACTGGATTTTCAACGCGTGTTTTTTCAACGCGCTAGGACGAGAGTGTCCCAGCGCGTTGGATTCTCAACGCTCGGATCAACACCGAGAGTTTAAAATCCAGTGCGAGACCACCAATAAGAAGTGGAGACCACTCTAAAGGAAATAAATAAACACAAACAGACTTAAAATAAATAATGACAATAATAATAGATAGGTATCCCAATAATTTATATTTACGCGACGTGCGTATGACTACTCTAGCGTCGTCCGTCGGTCCGCCGATTTACCCACAAGTCCATGCTTGGTATCGATGTAAGTACTCGTATAGGTACACTTCGCGTCAAATAACTTTGCCGCTCTGAAGTTAGGTTGCGCATGCGTACCTACTGGCATGCGCGCTACTGTTTAATAAGACAGATTGACTACTCCGCAGTCATATAGAGTCTACTTCAGAGCGGCAAAGTTATTTGACGCGAACTACCTACCTTATTTTTATGACGTATCTACTAGCTAGGTTTTCTCTACAAGGCCTTCTATCTTGAGATTAGTCGAGATATCCTAAAATATTGAGACATCGGCATGGTAAAGAAATTTCCAAAAAACGCATTACTAGTCTGTACATTCACTAGCGATTCCCCAAATTAGTCAACAAAAATAAAGCAAATAATGAACATACCTAATTATTACTCATAATAAATATTTATGCTGTCGACTCGATACGAATGAATGGCAGTACCTACATCTAGTATTATCCGCTCACACACACTGCGAAGCGCGCCCGTAATCTGTGGCCCCCCCCGCCTTCTTTTGTCGAACAGAGATAGCAATATTCCAAACGCATTTTGCTCACGTCTCGAGTTTGCATTTCGTGCCGTAGTACGTCGGCCTCTTAAGACGTCAACATCAGTTTCGGGCAAAAACATAAAACGCCAATTTTGACTTGGGTCAAAGAAATAGCTTCTGAAAAGTTACATAACTTCGAGGTATAAAAATTCAAACATTACAAGTAGATAATGTCTTTGACACAATAATCTATGATGCTGATAGTCTAAGGGTCACGAAAATTATCGCAAAAATAATGTGACAAATTGTCAAGTAGGCGTAAACTGCTGTAATTGGTTGAATAACTTATCAACAGCCAATACACAACAACACACAAGTGACAATTTTTTTTTTTTTGAGATATTCGCCTTCTATAATGTGTATGTGACTTAAAGTGAGTTTAATTCTCAGAAATAAAAAACCGTCAAAAGTTCTTCATGATACTTAATTTCCTTTTCAAAACACCAGAAGAAAGCAAAACTTGTACAAAGATCGGTGCTTTTTATAGAAGACTTGTATGCAAAGTTCCATCAATATATTTTTATGGTATCTCCAATGTATTGTGACAAGACAACCCTGTCGTTTACTGCACACAAACAACCTTTCCTAAGGATTCCGCATCTCGTTGAGGCAAACAAAAACTTTTGACAACAGACAAAAGGCACCAGACCGACTCGAGACAAATCTAAACCACGTCCTTTTTACGCACGAAGAATATAAGATGACGGAAAAAAGAAAAATAAAATAAGTAGAAAATCCTGCGCAAAAAATACGTGTGTTTTCCAAATTGTTTTGTTCCCAAAGTTGTTATTTCAATACTGTGGGAATACGTCTCATGAATTCAGCACTCTTTCAGGAACTTCTCAAATAAACTCTTTCATTTAAACAAACATGCCAATCGTTGATTGATTGATTTGTTAACTGAGATTAAAGTCAGAGTGAGTGACTGAGATGTCGAATATAGCATCGATAAGTGTTCGGTCATAAAGCTAATATTAGGTACAGCAGCCATGTTTGCTACTAATAGATCAAATAAGACTAGAACCGGCATTCGAGTTCAACGACTATAATCTCTTGTCCAAGACTGAAAATAGATTATCGCATGACATACCACTGATCGTCCTTCCGCAATGTAAAGATCACAAAACAAGTTAATTTCTAAGAATGTTTGGAATAGTTATGTGCAAAAAATATTATGGTATCAGACGGTCGAATTTCAATATTATGCTCCCCATCCCCCTAATGATGTCAATAGACACTTTGCGTGTCTATATTTAGGCACTTAAGGCTTATGATTAGTTGGATGACGACGGTTTATCATATCCCATCAAATTGAAGGTTTCATCGGCTCAATTAATTTGAGTAAGTAACTGGATGTTTGTCCCCTGTTAATTGAATTAATTGGTTCGCGTTCGCCCCTCGCCGGGTTTGTCGCCGCTCGCAAACAATTACCTAATTAATATTATACGTAGATATGACTGCCGATTAATCCCGGTTAATTCAATTGATTGATTGGTTTGTGAAAAGGGATTCTGCGGACTTTTGTTTACAGCGGTGGTTCTATTATTGTGGATCCTTCGAGTATTGAAAAGCAAGATTAAATAGAAAATATATATTATGTCATATATCTTTGCCAATATTATAATACAGACAAATATAAAATATGACTCATGTTCTCATAGCAATAAAGATTTATAAATAAGGATGAATATCTAGCGTTTTTATACCCATCCATCTAGGTATGTCCCACTTCAGATACCCAGATAAGTAAGTAAAACTGCAACTGTCAGTCCAGATAAAAGATAAGAAATATTTTCATGTATCCTTAGACCTAAGATTCTATGTAAAATATGATGAACAATTTTATTTTAATAATAGAACCACAATTGTCTATAGGTTTCCAGCCAGCAGCATTTTTAAGTTTGTTAAACGTATTTGAATCAATTACACTGCAAAATAAAGACGTTAAGGACTACCAAGTAAGGTTGACCTTTTGTCAGACTCTTTAACGATCAAAGTAAGTAAATCAAAGTTAACTGGCTTGATGTAAGTTGTAATAGCCAAGAGCGAAACAGTTACAAAGTTTCTGAACGTTTATTGTCAACGTTTTAAGAAGAAAATGGGAATTTTCGGTCAGAAACATCCAGAAATTAATAGAATGTGTCAAATCTTTCAACAAGCCTTTTGTTGAAAGATTTGCGGTTTTAACCAAGGCAATATTTCGTATGTTAGCAAATGTTCTGTCATGGGTTTATTTTACTCCGTTCACGTTTTCAAGTTTTGACATTCAGTGTGGTCGAGGTGTGGTCACTTAAGTTTGCCTATGTCACGCTTTGTGGTCTGTTTGCTCATAGTCACCCATTTCAAGGTTCCATTATGAAATAAATTCTATTGGTCATGCATTCAAACTTTAAGGTAGGAGAATACATAAATGTATATATAAAATAAAGTGAACTTTGCTACTTACATGATTAAAGATCCAAGACCAACACTTGTCTTGACATTTTATGGTGTTGCCAAAATATTTTCGCTGATATTACAGTAGAAAATATTGGTGTTCCCATTTCGTAGTAAAACATTTTCTTGTTAACTGCATACTGTTTCAGTTAAAGCGATAACTTTTGAACACATATAAGTCGTGCCTTCACCTTTTCGAGAGTAGTTAAATGCAATAAAGTCGGTCATTGACCTGCTCTGACGTCAATGGTGATGTTGCACCTCTTTGCTTAGACGTACAGCAGATACTTAACGCTTTATAATATTTATCGATACTGAAATAATCGAGGACAGCGTACAATCGGGAACACAAAGGAATTGCAAGTTCTTTGATGTTCCGCTTTTGTTGATCTGATTTGAATTCTCAACTCCGTTGATGCGTAAATAGTATCAACGCTTTTTGTGTTGTGACTTGACTGTACCTGAGGTCAATGGCACTGTATAGCAGAGTGTTTTGGGAGTACTCCTAAATTGCAGACGCAAGCAGAAACGGTAAATGTAGGTTAGTGTTGAATACGTGCCGACAGCAAGTTTATGATTGTTTAGCGTGACGTAGAACGTAAAACATACAATCTTTCACGCCAGCATACTTTGTAGCTGTATGTGCGGCTATTAACGTCTAATCTTAATTGATTCTAATCACAGTCTCGAGATCTAGTCTCGTCATAAAATGTGAAACGTTTAGTTGGCCAGTCTTCACTCTCAAATACAAACGTATTTCTTGGACACTCAGAAAGTTTTATGCCTCAATAATACAGTTTCCAAATGGAGGTCTATTGTGTGAGTCACTTTATTAGAGGAACCCCCCTCGGCCACAATAAAAAGTGGGAAAGCTAAATTTTATTAGCACGAAGAGTGCTCCATTCTGTTCGACGTAAAGCAATTTATTTTTCCCTTCGGTAAATCATTTTGTGGAGGCGTCCTTGGTAGACTGGTGGCACCGTCGGTCGGTTATACGCATTTAACTGAGCTAAATGAGTTTGGAGAACAAGGGAGCTAATTCAATTATGCCAAGTTGTGCGTTGTGCGGTGTTGTTCTCCACGGCGGCGGCGCGGCGACACGATGTTGAACTGTGTGTTCACTGTTCACTTGCTCCCCAGTGTATCCACATGATAAGGGTCACACCTTCCAGTGTACATAATTCAACTGTAACGCAATTAAGTGTACACGTGTCCGGTTTCCTCGTATTTTACCTATACCGAGAAATTAGTATGCAGTATATTCACATTGAAGGCATAGGTAATTTGTTTGAATTCACTTCACTTTATTCGATTGTAAATCTGTCCATGGATACAGAGATAGAACAGCGTATTGAATATTTATTAGGAAACGCCAGGAAGTAAAGCTTTTATACGTAGGATGTTTTTGTTTGACTAATGCCCGTTTTCACCATCATTCCTTAAATTTAGGGAGTCTCTTAAGACATTTTAAGTGTTCGTTTCTGCTAAGGGGATCCTTTAAATATAGGGGCCCGATATTCGGCATCTTAGCGATAAGTGACAGTTCATTTGTTGTTGAAGGTCTGTCAAGATGTCACTATTTTAAAATACATAATTTTCTTCTTAAATTTTTTCTTTTTTTTTAATAAGGAATTTTGAATTTGGAAAACTTAGGTAGGGGGGTCATTTAAGGAGTCTCTTAGGTTAAGAGATCCTTAGTAAGGAAGTGTTTGAGGGAACGATGGTGAAAACGGCGGGCATTAGTTTGTTATTTTTTATTCCGAACACCCAACAGGGGTGTTCATCTAACTTTCATCATTTAAATTAATTTGTGTGAAATATATTTAGTATTTATCAATCTGCGTAGCCTTTTCCCAACTATGTTGAAGTCAGCTTCCAGTCTAGCTGGATGCAGCTGAATACCAGTATTTTACATGGAGTGACTACTTATCTGACCTCCACAACCCAATTACTGGGTAATACGATACCCCTTGGTAAGACTGGTTGTCAAACTTTTGGGCTTATGACGACCCTTTACGGATGTCAAAGATCCACGAATGACAGCCGGGACGAGGGGTTGGTATGTTAAGAAAGTCACCCATCCACGGACCAACGGCGGTAAGCGGAGCTTAACCTGAAAAAAATCGATCGACCCATGCGGCTGTTATTACTTAGCCAGAAGCCTCTCAAATATATTTAATACCAATTAGTATCTAAAAGGTCTCTTACATCAACACTACATATTACAAACAGTTGAATCAGCCTACTGATTACATTTGCATTACAAACACTACTTCGGAATTAGCATGTGAGCTGTAGCAATTAATATTGCTACAGAAGTACAGAACTGAGATATTAATGACGTTACGAAACAGTTATAAACTAGTCAAGAGCAAGTTAGAACAACTTGTCATAGGGAAATCTATTGTTAAATATTTTAATACATGTCAAGAACGAGCAGACACAAAACAGCACCCCATGATTAATTATAATCTGAATCATTTTGAAGGATATTGCTAATCTATTGCTCTTATAATTATAATATGTTCGAAAAAAAAATCTGAATGTTGTTGAACTGTCAAAATGAAACAGATTCTTATTGATCGTGAGTTACACAATTAGGGTACTGATCAGTTTTCCTGAAACCCTGACCTTACTCAACGCGTTTATAAAAAATAGGTATAGGTATTATTTGTACCCACATGGGTTCGGTGTACGATAGCTCTATTTACATTTGATAAGTTATCACGACATAGTTAAACAAAAACAGAAGCACGTGTGCGTCTGACGCGTATCCTTCAAACGAAACGCCTCTCTGTCTTTCTGCCCGTTAATGCGCTTATAACTCGAGAACTACTAATCCAGTTTTCGTGTTTTATTTTTATTTTGGAGGTATGTTCGTTGGATAGGTTTTAGGCATACAATATTCCACGCAACGAAAGCTGTGAGCAAAGATCTTTGGAACTTTCTACCTTCTGAATTACTTTTAGAATTTGTTTTGTTATGTGCATATCTAAACAAATAAACAAAAACCAATCTTGGAAGTAGCAACGACTACGAACATTCACGCTACTTAGTAATGAAGAACCCGACATCTAGCTTGATTTCAAGCCCGGACTCTAGCAGTTGAGAAACGTAAGTATGTCGGAATAATTCATGTCCTTGCTTTATGTTCATTTGGCCTTTGGCCTGCCGCTTCTCAACCCACCGCATCCTGTCAGCAGTCTGTTGCGGGGTATTTTAATATGCAGAGATTAATATATGCAAGCAGTTAGTTACAACTTTGTGAGCATGTTTCAATAATGTCTTTGGTTCTTCTGACCGTGAAACTGTACACATAATTTTTTTTTAAAGAGCCTGCGTGGTGTACAGATTTTTCTGTCTTTCGAAAAATCTCAACATATAAAAGGGATGAAATCGTAAGATAAAAACTCATTAAACTCTATTTCTGTGTGTCGCACTCTTCCGGTGAAAAAAACCAGGGAAAGATTTCATGAACTAATCAACGAGGAGCGGCGGGAATGTGTGGAAGCTTGATCCTGTCTTTCATTCAGTTCAGTCAATCTATGCACGGACAAATTCTGGCGGAAAAATATGTATTTCAACGAGAAATTTTTCTGTGTGGATTTAAAAAAACTAGCTATCAGAAACTAGCTTTCGCTTACGGTTTTGCCCGGGTGATGACGTTACTCATGATATTCTACTAGTGAAAGAATTTCAAAAATCGTTCCATTCGTTTTTGAGTTTATTTATTTTGTTTACAAACAGAAATACAAATCTTTTCTCGTTATAATAAGTGTAGATTAAATAATCTAAGTAAGGTTATCAGAAATAAACAATATGACCTTAGCAGATGTATTAAGATAACGCTGTGAATACCAATAGCGTATAAATAGCCTCGAGTAAATAATATCAAATGACTATTGCATCAATTTATTATAAACAATGGCGTCTTACAATACTTTATTACGAATGCAATTGTTATTGTTACTAACATAGTAACGAATGACCTTGAGACAATGCAATTACAAACTGACATAACACTACGCTTTTATTTCCCAAGGGAGAGACTATAGCACAGGTGTAGAATGCAACCACTTTTCACTACTATATACAGTGTGTCCCTGGATAAAGTGCACAAAGGAAAATCGGGGAAACTAGACCATTATGCATCGATAAGAAAATCGTAATAATTATTGTCGGTTTTTTAGCTTTTTTAAAGACAGGTAGGTATATAAAACATAATAAATTTGTATTAATTGAAAAACAAGGATGGCTGATAACTAATGTTGCAACAGTCATCAAGTTAAAAAAACTATTCTTGGAAAAAATAAAAAAATAACTGTTTTTTTTTTGGTCGATTTTTATAAAACAAACTCCCGATTTTTTTTTCCATTTTTTTTTAGTCGATTAGTAACGGTTTAGTTTCACCCATTTTCGTTTGTGCACCTTATTCAGGAACACACTGTATTATACTAGGTATACTCGCGAGCCTGCCAACTGTTTCGCACAGTTTTTACTACTTGACAAAATATCGAGATTTATTTATTATATGTTAGTTTGATATTAATAAAGATGCACCGGTGAAGCTGGACTCAGGCTGGACATGAAACAACCCAGCTGCGACGACGTTAAAAGATGCCCATCCATAGATAAATATCACCCGTCTCTCCACTAGTCCATTGCCTACTCTAGGGTGCATAATCCGGTACGGCTCGCAAATCCCTCCATATCCTAAGGGCACATCTTCCCTTCCATTACCGCGCCCCCCTCTACTCCCTGATATGCTATGGCCTCGGTAGCCCCATGCAACATGAGGCTCCAGGGGCTAGTTCAAATCTGGGGGTTCATTCGATTTATCGAGTCTGGTTAAACCGCGCTGGGATCGATGCATTTCATTCATTCATTCATATACACAAAAACCTTCCGGACTAAATTCTCTAATGGTGAAAACCGCATCAAAATCGTAAAGTAATAAATCGGGTGATTCTATTGCCAGTAACTCACACTCTCAGCAAACACCTAGAACCTGCTTTTGTGTTCGCACTAATCCAGAATCTATAGGCGGTTGCTGGAATTTCTTGCGGAAAAACCTGATTACATTTTCCCGACCCGGGGTACAAAACTTCTAACGGGCGCTTAATAGCGGCGCTTGCGACCATTAGGCTAACGAGGATAGAACTTGTAGACTTTATAATTAAGGACACACAGGTCCGGATCGGGGGTCGATACTACCTAATTTTTGAACAATTTTGAACGTGTGAACGACCCCGATCGATGAACACAACAATAGATTCAGGGTCAAAAGAACCTTGAGTGACGTTTTCCAATAAATCCAACTTAGAATCCTGAAATTGCTTGCTTTCAGTCCTTTATTGAACGTTTACCTTTAAGTCTGGAGATATTTTATTACGAAAGATTCATATTGGAATAGCCATTCGTAATTTTCTCGTGAATCAATAAGTCTGGATACATTCAAACTAGAAGGTTTTTCCAATAATCCTTGACTTCTTGGAGGTACGGATTCGTCCCTGTACGAGTATGTGACGATATATCATGCAGGTTTTAAGTACTTACGTACGTGCCTTGATAGAGATCTGAGCCGAAATTTTGTTAAATCGTGTGAATTGGAGCGGGGTTACTGCTAATTGTTTTGAGTGTCAAACCGTGAGATAGTTAGAAGCCTTTATACCGTAACTGTATACCTATCTACCTACCATTGTAATGTAACAAACTGTGCCGATAAGGAATAAGGATTATGCGAAAAATTACGAAAAAATCTATTTGCCCCAACCGCAGAATAGGAAATAGTTAAACCCAATAAGCCTTTTAAGTGTTTTTTTTTAATAGTTCATTACAGTTAAGTGCCTGCTATATTTTAAAATCGTTCATAATAGGAAGCGGCAGTGGTTCCGGTCATCCTCTAAATAGTTTAAGGCGAAAGCGCTAGGGTAACCCGCGCAATTAAAATTTTAATTTAGTTTTTTGCAATTTTCAGGTCAGTAGGTATCAGATTTTATTTCGATCAAAGTATAATTCGCGACCGAAACAAGTATGTAGTTAAAGAATTATGATAATTAAAATCATCAATACAACTCGCTAAGTTCAAAATAACCTATTGCAAGACTATTTCTTGAAATCATGACATTTGAGGTAAATTTTATCTGAGAAAATTGTATTGATGATACTAATTCTGTAAATGCAATGTATTTTGAATCATATTTTTATCAAAATAAAACCTGACACTGACCTGCAAATTGAAACAAACTTTTTCGGGCGATCTTAACGCTTCCGCCTTAAATATCCTTTAGTTAAATTTTACTACACGTTTTAATATAAGGACGTCGATATAAACAACATAGAAACGACTATTATAAGCAGATATAAATAAATCTTGAGATAAAAATACCTCGCAAGGAGTGCCAAGTAAATATGCATTAGACTGTGAGATTAGAACCGCGCACGCGCACACATTACCCTCCTTTTGTTTCGGATAAAGGTCAGACTAATCAGTTAAAATCCTGACAAATGTTAACCCTAAATGGAACAGAAGGCTGTATGTACAGTCACGTTCGAAAATATTGACATATTGAGAAAAAAAAAATGACTGAAATTTAAAAAGTGCGTTCTTTCTCTCCAATTTTATTAAGTGAAAACTTCTTTAGCGGCGTTGTACACTTTTTTTGCAAAATAAAAAAAAGTTAATGATGTTGATGTTAAACTCGCGTCAGGACACGTGACCTGGTCGAAAATTCGTGAGACGTTCAAGTTTTTTGTTGACAGCACACTCTGTTTTATTTTTTTGGATTTTTTTTAATGGAGCTACAACTTTCGTTCTTTTACTGACAGCAAGCCACATAAATTCCTGACATTTTCGTTAGATGGCGTTACTTAGTTTTCACTTCCATCGGCAGTCCCAGACTGCCGCTTTTTTTTATTCACAGAAATGTTAGTCAACATTTTGATCGAAAGTTTGCAAAAATGGGCAAACAGAAATTCGCTAAAAGTACCTACATACCCTCCAGCTAAAGGAACACGTCTGTACCTACATCGTTATGTGTCTTATATGAAGGAGTATAATTCTTTTAACCTTCAATTTATATCTTTTGCCTCCACCGTGTTAATGCCTTAATGCTCCGTTTGAAATATTAACAACGTTATACTTTTATTACCTTCATACTGCCTGTAATGTTGCTTGGTTTCTCTTTATTTACGAGTCTACGACGACTACGACTGTTACGAGGTCGAGTCCCAAATGTAGGATTATGGTTCCTTATACACATACAGGTCTGTAAAATAAATTTTGTTCTGGCTTAGGAACCTAAGGACCTAAATTAAAATATCCTTTTCAACAAAGAACATCTGTTTATTTATTTAATACTTCAAGCACACAAATGTACAGAGGCGGACTTAATGCCATAGGCATTTTCTACCAGTCAACCTTTGGGTGGTGCAGAGACAAACAGTGGTAGGTGCGATAGCGAGAATTGAGGAATACATATTTATTTAAAAACATATATTCATCATCATCATCATCAGCCTATTAATGTTCCCACTGCTGGGACACAGGCCTCCTCTCTGTGAGAGGGAGTGGGCCGTAACCTACCACGCGGGCCCAGTGCGGGTTGGTAGATGTCACATGTCTTCGAATTTTTGGTTCTAAGACATGCCGGTTTCCTCACGATGTTTTCCTTCACCGTTTTTGAGAGCAAAACATATATTGCTGGATTATAATTACCTTCACGAAAGTACTCGTAAAATAGAAAGAAACACAGTCACTAATTACATAACGTTGTCGAAAAGATAACGATTTTGAAAAGAAATATTCAAGAAACAAGATACAACTAAGTAGGTACAATATTACGCAATTGTCCGCGCAGCTCGTCCATTCACTAGTTTAAAATTCCATCTGATTAGCACTAAGAATGAATTCACAACACGGCATATCCACGAGAGTGGTAATTATGAAATCTAGATCAGCCGATCTAATCTGTAAAAATCACAAGGTGGAAATTTTTTGAAGCTAGCTGTCAATTATGTCAAGAGGAGGCTCCCTAATTTGTATGTTAATTTACATGAATATTCTGAAATAGTCACGCATGCAATCAAAATGGAACTTTAGAATATGAAATAGTAGATCTTTTTCTTTCCATGTACAAGACAGTTACGTAAATGTAACATTTTCGCTCGATTAATTTTTATTCGAAAGTCATGTATTTTTTTAAAGATTATAATTATTTAAATAAAATCAAGATCGAATCAAGGCTCTTACGTCTAAAATAAGTATTCACAGTAAGAAAATATTGTTTATTAACTAGCCACAAGATATTTTTTCTCTAGATCAATTAATACTTTAGTTATAAACGAAATAAGAATTGAGACTTACGCCATTTTGTTTCGTGTTCGATCACGATCAAAAAGTGCACACGATATTCAACTTTATTACTGATGTGTTAGCGTTTAGCACAAAGTGGAGTGGCGGGGTGCATGGGGGCGGAGCTTGCGTAGAAAATATCATGTCAGATCATTTCACCTAAGTTTTCACGGTGAGATTTTTACACAATAGGTCGGCAAGCCAATAAAGGACTAGTATCTGCAACTTTAACTTTTTCCAATGTCCCACTGTCCTGTGTGTGTGTCTGTGTGTGTCTGTGTCTGTACTGTCTGTGTATGTGTACTGTGTGTGTGTGTACTTCAGTTGCATTCGATTTAGTTATCGATTAACTATTACGGTAGTGTTGATACAAAGAACGTTTGTAAATATCCTCTCTGTAGTTCAAAAACAACATGTTTAAGAATTAAAGTTGCTTGTAATCACCCGCCGGTTAACGGTCCGAAGCTAACGGTGACGCGTAACCGTAAAATCACTATCCTACGTTCACACAGAGCAGTAAAAAAGGAACAGATACTAGCAAACGTTAATTTTATTTTGATTAACGTTTCACAATATTTCGCCTACCTAATAAATACAGATAAAAGGGCTCATGACATAGCCGCCATTAATCAACATATCAATATTTTTCAAAACACCATATTCATCTTAAAACACCATACCGTATCATCAATAAAGCAAGGATTACGCACATAATGACGTAACTCAACACAAAAATATAGCCATCCTGCTCTGAAGAGTGACATAATTGGATATTAATCTTGTTTTGCAGCAACAGCGTGGCTGTAAGAGCTTATTAAATGAGCGTCGCGTCGTTTTTCACCCCATTTAGCCTGTGGGTTGTTTGACGTCACGCTTGTCTCGACTCCTGCTCCTGATACCCTTATTTCAAAAACTGCTTTTTACGGATTCAGATTTTTCCGCAAAATTGGATTGATTTGTCGGCTTCTGTCAACTTGACATGTCGATCCAATACCGTTATTTTCGTCACCTAATTGCTCTTTTGCCAATAACTTTTTCAACAAGTTATTCCGTATAAAATATAATTTATGCTGCCTAAAAATCTGATAGAAATCGCGAAGAATCTGATAATCGATTGTTTGGGCGAAGATCATAAAATGTTATTACACGTCGATATTATACACATAGGCTGCGAGAAGATTATGTTAAAAGGAAACGCATATAATTCGATCGTTAACACGTTGTTAAGGTTCTTACTTCATAAACAATGTTTAGACCTTGTGGTCGGTCAGTGTCTAATCTAAGATTCACGGATAAACAAGTTTTTTTTTCATTGACTTGTAACAGCTGATTTTATTACATGCCAGGGTTATTTGCAGAAATTAATGTTGGCGATGCAAAATATTAATGTATTTTGTATTCGACTGTCAGAGCAAATGAGAGTTCTTCCGCTTACGTTATTTCGAAAGACGGACGGAAGTAATCCTATTAGGAACACATAATTTAGGTCTTTGTTTCAGGAGCAACCTTATAGTTGTGCTACTGCTGAAAACTTCGCAAGAGGAAATGGATTTTCCTCTAAATAATTAATAGTTAAATATACAAAGTTTTATATTGTATATAGCTTTTAGCAGCTTGTTTTATTACCATTATTATTTCTAAACCAATCAACCTGCCTAGCCTTTTCCCAATTATGTTGGGGTCGGCGTCCAGTTTAACCGGATGCAGCTGAATACCAGTATTTTATATGGAGCGACTGCCTATCTGACCTCCAGAACCCATTTACTGGGTAATACGATTCTCCTTGGTAAGACTGGTTGTCAAACTTTCGGGCTTCTGACGACCCGTAACGACTGTCAAAGATCTAAGAACGACAGCCGGGAGCAACGGCTTAACGTGCTTTCCGAGACACAGAGGCGTCTTGGAATGTAAAGATGGTCACCCATCCACAAACCAACCCCGGCAAGCGTAGCTTAACCTGATGGTGCGACTGTTATTACTTAACCACGAACTCCTCGAGTTATTATTTCTAAACTACAATGTTATAATAATTTGATATAATATTCCTGCTAACTAAAGGAACACATCAAGTTGAAAGACGGGGTGTGTTTGCCCTATCTATAAACTAGGGGTATATTAAATAAAAACGTTGCTTAAAGTTAAGTGACGTTCAAACGTCAAAAATGTACCTATGGTTAAACAGTCGCTAATCATTTGTTAACTTTAAGCAACGTTTATAAATAAACCCATAGTAGATAACAAGCGTGCCTATAGGATTTTCCCTTTGAACGTTCACCGTAGCGATCCTTAGCGTAGCGATTTTTCTTGTTTTTGATTTTTCCTATTTTTAGCAAATGGTTTTAATGATTTATTTTTAAGCTTTTGGGCTTCCGTTCGTCGTATTAATTTCAATTCATTATTTATATTCTAGTTTGCTTGTTAGCCACATTTCTTATTTCCATACAGTAATATTGCCAAATTAACCAAAACAGCGAAATATGTGACAGCTATATGCGACGTTGCCCACTTTCAGAATGCACTCATTGAGCCACAATAAGATCGAACGTGTAATTAATATTATATATGGTAAGCGGCCCAAGAGATAAAGAACTACCAATGCCTAGTTTTACACAGCTCAATTTAATACCCATAAACTGTTAAAAAGACACCTTATTAAAGTGAGTATATTAACCTTATAGTAAATCCGGTTATTTATGATCTCATAATTAATTTGGTATACAAAACTCACAAACGGCCAGGTAGATAAATAAAAGTGTTTATTTTTTATTTTTATGATGCTGTTATTATAACCTATAAGTGGATATTTATTTTAATATTCGACAATACTACATATAACAATATTATATTACGTGCTGTATTTATTTCAACGACTATCTACAAGTTGATCCGTTTCCCCAGAGAACTAACTAACTTGCCCAAAGAAAAAGTGGCTCCTCGCCTTTACTGCGAGTTAGTTCCTTTTGAGCAAACTTTTATCGACTTCCATTGCCCCTGAGAGACTTGTTTGGGTAAAAAAGAAATATATCTCCTCCTGAGACTTCAACATGTACGTATAGTAAAAAAGTTTAATAAGTTCACTTTGCGTTCGTCTCTTGTCGTAGCAACACGTCGTGTCCGAGTTCGCAATAAGTCAATCGTCATCCTGAGGATGCCTCGTTGAGGGGTGAAACACGTGTCGATTTATTACAGGGTTTTATATGACTCTTTAAAAACAGTTAAGCGGATTAAGTTACTAAATATACGTCGTCTATTGTATTTTTAAATATTATCAATGACTTACGGACTTACGGTGTTGACAAATTTTAAAAGTAGGCTTGTTTTAAACAAACAAATGCCAAATATAAAGTTTGTGGTGTAGCGGAAAAAATATATGTTAATCTTGAACATATTTTTCAGAACTTGGTTGTTACGAAAACACGTTTTGAAAAAAAAAACTCAATACAAATTAACGGTAAACTAACCTTTTACCTTGAGTAGCAAATAGCAATCCAAAATACCTCTATTGACTATCAACGTAGGTACGTTGGTATTATAAAATTAATAACAAGAACGTCATATTTGAATGCAGAACTTGGTTGTTTTTTTTATTTTCGATTACTCATTTTTGAGCAATTATACAATTGCTTCATATTCTGCAATAAATTACAAGCGTTGTGTCATCGACTCATCGCGCTTCTCTTTCTTTTCTATGCAGTGCGACTGAGACCGCGGTTTAGCTCTTGTCAGCGTAGTTTTCCATTCGCTTGATTTAAACTTGAACTCTGCAAACCTTTTAATTGAAATATTTAGCATAACCTGTTCATGGTCGAAATCACGCTACCATCGTTAGGTTAATTTTAACTAAACCCGACCTATAGCAAAAAATACCATTATTTTGATACAAACCATAAAATGTCCTTGACGTGATACGATGTTTTGTTACGAATGTCAATTCAATACATTGAAATATCAATTCAGTCAGTTCAATCGGTTGCAAAGGTCACGCAATACAATAAACGCTGGCTGACGTTTTACTTACAATATTAAATAATTCAGCTTATGATTGCCACTATGAGGTAGAACCTCGAATTCTGGCACGCGACAGTCATGTTTAGTTCATCATTCTTCTGCCCTTATGTCTGCCTTTTTCTTTCATAGGTACATCTTTATTAGCTGTCATGCTTTCTTATTGAACTTTTTTTAGCCCGTTATTTCGGTCAGTCTGATCATCATCATCATGATCATTGGCAGCTTTGTTCCACCCACTGCAGAGTAAGGCCCCCTTTCTTTTATGCCAATCTTACCCGGTCTGTGGGGGTCTAATTCAGGTCTTCCCCGCAATCTTCTGTAGGTCGTCCACCCCCACATCAGTCTGATAGCCTCCACTAAATATAGGTTAGGTTGCTAGCATCGTCTGTAAGTACGAAAAACTAAGCCATGCGTCGATGGATGTCCAGAATACGGCCACTGCCCACTCCGTGCAATGACGTCAACGAATACTGCTCGTGATAACGCTGATGTATCCCACGGTTTATAGATCGATAATTTAAATCGACTTAGAGCCCACGCACGCATCCTACGTTGTGCACTAATTCATAATTCTGAGCTATTTTTAGTTCTACTAAAACGTCTATTTGGATGCTATTTTGACCGAGCCATTTGCAAGTTCATGGTGAATAATGTTTATGAATTATTTTACGAATGTTTTTGCTAAATTCACAATAAATAGCATCTTTATATATATGTAGTAACTGTTTGTTACTACATATACATTGCAACGGTATTTTCTACGCGAAAAAAAATCTGCTGTTCCCTACATTCTGACGAGATATAGGTACAAACATAAATGTAGGGAACAGCTGTTTTTTTTTCGCGATTTCAGCTTTGGTCCCATAGTGAAAGTTGTTCATAATGATGAGTACAATGACCCCTTAAGAGGTTTAGTATAAACAAAAAATAACGTTGTATAACATAATAGGCAGTACGCAGTGACTAAACGTTTTAACATTCTTCAAAAGCTATTTTTATTTCCACTTATAAAGTAGCTAAAATAATTTATTAAAAGAATACCTATTATACATGAATCTGCCTTCGCCAAATCACAATCAAATAACATCGCCTGCAAAACAAATCTTCACCGCTATCTCTACTATACTAAACAATATCCGAGATAAATCTACGATAAGCTAAATCTCTTACAACCTCACTATATTACCTAAATAAATACCAACCCGAGGCACTGGAGCGATAATTACTTAACTTTAATTATTCGCGCCATTACCCAATTAACCCACTATAACGGAGAGAACCTCTAACTCTAATTTTTCCGGAATTAGGGCTGCCCAAGGGTGTTGTTACCCACACGATCGACATCGCATCGATGCCTTTACCTTCGTCGATCGCGTTTGGGAATAGCTCAGGGTGATCGATGATTTGAGTCTTGTAAAACATGTCGAACGAAAACAGACCAATAGGTAAAAGATCGATATATGTTCGTTGAACCATCTATGATCGGCGTTGTTCAATGCCACCAATCGATTCAGCGATGATCGATATTCGTTCAGTGCGTTAAATATTACACGCATCGATCAAATATCGATCATTCCCGAATAGATTTGGTGTAATAGCATCGATAAATTTCGATCCTGTGGGTGTTATAATTTGTCTGTGTTTAAATGACATATTGTACATTATTTATTGTCGTCTTTCCAGTGGTCAAAATCAATTCGGTTAAGTCCCCGAATTTTTATTTTATCGCTATCAAATTGTAAAAATAGCAATTTATGAACTTATATCTTGAACATTTTATTATCACAGATATGTTATGACAATACTGAAAAATTGATAAGTGAACAATGACTGAATTTATCAATTCAGTCATTGTTCACTTATACATTTTTACAACTCCAGTGCACCGACCCGTTTCGAATGAATATTGAGCTCTAATTCACGTATGTTCTAATTTTATTCGTCTCCATTTTCCTTCACACGAACCAACGAACCCCGAATGCACGTAAAATGCTTTATTAAACTGATAAGGGCAGCCCGAGCTCGAGATGCGAGGCGAAGGCACGAGATATTGCCCCTCAGGCTATTGGGACGATATTGCTCCCATGTTCCGACTAACAAAGAGACAACATCTTGCATATCGCCATGATAAAAATCATATGCAAGACTTCTGCTGAGCGCTTTTGTACAGCGAGTTTTTCTCAGCTACACGGAAAAATAATAAAGGGAATTTCTCAATGTATTTCTTCCTGATTTTTCGTTTCCTTCACAAACGAATTCCTTACGCTACAACAGCGTAAACATTGTAAATATTTCCTTGTTTTCTTTTACTTAGTCAGCGACAGCCCTTACTTGTGACGTAAAATATATCGGCGTTATATTTTATTCGTCCATAAAACCTTATGACGCTTCTACGTTGCTAATGGAGTAAACCATGGTTTACTCACTCAAGCTTGAAATGACGATAACATAATCAGACGCTTTCATTCATGGGGGCGAATGACCTTTATTGTTTAGACCTTGTTTAATTATTATATATATGCAAATTGTATCGTGATTAATGTTTATACATGCTGTTTATAAATCAAAAACTATCAGTGTTTCATAATCTGATCTGAAATGTTAATGCATTTATAATAGAAAACGAAGGCTGATAAACATGCAACTAAATAATACGCAATGAAAACAAGTTTCATAAACTACGCTACTTCGTGCTACGAAGAGCTACAAAATGCATAAAACTGTGAATCTGTTTTTAATTGCTCTTTCTACTTTAATTTTGACTATAAAATTCAAGGTCCTTTTCAATTAGTGGATATTTTAAGGAGTTTCATATAATTTTATAGAGCTACGCTGTGCTACGAAGAGCTACGAAATGCATAAAATCGTAATTCGTTTTTAAATTGCTCTTTTTACTTTAATTTTTACTACAGAATTCAAGATTGCCCTTTAATTGGAAATTTTAAAGGATTTCATATAATTTTAAAATGCTACGCTGTGCTAAGAAGAACTACGAAATGCATAAAATTTTAAAAAGTTATGAATATATTGCTACTTCTACTTTTTATTTCAACTATAAAATTCAAAAGGTCGCCTTTTAATTTATGGGCATTTTTATCATCTTATGTAAGTAATTTAATTTTGAATTCACCCCCTATTTAAGTAATTGGACATTTCAATGGGTTTAGTAACAAGTTGTCAGTAGCGGGATACTGGATAGGAGGCGCCAGCCTGGCTGTGTCATGGGATATCAGTAAACATCTCGTCACTATGAGTGACTATGAGTACATGCTACAAACTCGTTGTATTGACATACTTAGCAGAAAAGAGTTCACGTACGTTTTGAGAAAAAAATATACAAATGTTTACTACAAAAATCGTATAAAACAGTTTACCATCTATCAATACATATTTATAAATTACAGTCACCTTATGTATGACCGTGTTGTTCTTCAAAACTTCGCAACGGATTTTGATGTAGTTTTTAACATCAGGTTTAGGTTTATTAAAGTAACATATAATTAACAAAATCTCGATGTTTTGTTAAGTCGTAAAAACGCAGTGGCAGTGTTGACGAATGCGCGGCGGGTGAGACTCCGCGCGCCTCGAGCGTCGACGAATGAGTTTAGTATGATGATAACATCTTTAGAGTATGCAAGTGTTTAAAAAGCGCATAATCATCTTTTTTAAATGTAAATATATGTTGATAATATAAAAATAATTATTGTATAATTTAGTATATTTATATCGGTACACAGCCCCACATCAAAGTTGATTAGAGAAGAGTATCATGACGAGAAATAAACTCATTAATACAGGGTTAAATATTAAAGGCTTACTAACTACACAGGGGCGCGAAATAGAAAGTAATTACTGAGTGCTCCCTGTCAAAGTTTCAAACCACGAGGTGCCAGCCGTACTGAGTTATAACCAGAGAGTAATAAATTATAAGATTGCTTTTGAAGCAATATTTTAGCTCGATACTTAACTTACATGATACTTAATGAGCAATTTACCTACCTAATATTTTAGAGTATCTTTTAACTTAAATTCTGAAAGTTATTTTAGGTTTTGGACTTAATCCATACCTACTAATATTATGAATGCGAAAGTAACCATGTTTCTCTATCTGTCACGCCTTAACAACTGAACGTATGGCAAACGGTGGACACTTTTTATCCCGGTAATACGTGGGGACTATGGGGGTAGAAACTATAGGAGTAGTGGCTACAGGGGCAGGGGGGGGGGCAGAGCAGAGTCCTCCACCGCGGCGACCTTGTTGGCCCGGGTGGAGCTCTGTTTCTTGCTTTTCCTTTTCTTCCCTTTACCTTGGACAGGAACGAAGTCATCGTCGTCAGAGTGGGAAGAGGAGGAAGTAGAGGCTTTTGCCTCGGAGTCATAGGTAGAGGCGTAGGGGTGACGGGTGGGAGCACATATTGAGGAAGCGGCTGGTTCATCAGTATCCATGGAATCATTTTTATCCCGGTAATACGACCCCGTGGGATAATTTCTAACAATCACGCGGGCGAAGCCATGGGTAAAAGCTAGTATGACCATACAATAGTACACCGGAGTTAGTATTATTTCCACAAAATATGTTCAAAGGTGGAAAAGTTTAAAACATTTCTACAACAAACAGCCATAAACTCTCTAGTTCATAAACAGCTCTAAACACAAAAGGTTTCACATATAACACCGGTGTCAAAGCTTACGCACTAACAATAAGACAAATTGTGTGAGAACCTCCTCTTTCAGCCGGCCTTTCATAACTCTGTCTAAACTATAAGGCTGCGTCTCCATTGACGCTGAGTGTGTAAGCAGAGAAGAGCGAGAGATTTGTGGGAACGAAACGCGTAAAACCGTGGTGCAAGAGTGACAAAGTTTTCGGAGGGGAGAGTGAGTTAGGGTTGCCAAACAAGTATATTTATTAAAAATATAGTAGGATACGTTATCATAAAGTATCCTACTTTATTTTCGATAAATATACCTTATAGTTTTGCATAAGAATAAAGTATGCAAAAATACTTTATTTCTGATCTTTACCGTGATGCGTAAAACGAAACACTCCCTTAGGCCCAGACTCCACCAAACGGAGATTTGCGGAGATGTCCAAAGCGGAGACGAGAAGAGATGTTTTTCAGCTAGGGTGTATCCCACGAAGCTGTGCGGAGATGCGTACTGGCTACACTGGAGCGGAGATGTGTGCTGGCTAGAGTCGTCGAATTACGAGTCACAACTCACATCTCCGCTTTGTACCGTCTCAACAGAAGCTGAGTGGAGACGAAATAGTGAATGACGAAATTCTATTGGTTGTTTACAACACATGTCCTCTCCTCTCCTCTCCTCTCCTCTCGTTTCGTCTCGTCTCCGCTTTGGTGGAGTCCGGGCTATGAAAACCCAGTCTTTACGGTACTATATAACCACTTAAAAAGAAAATCTATTATTAATGTTAAAGAATTTTCAGAGAAATATTCTTTTGACCAATGGCAAATTTTCCTATTCACAGAACTTGATACGTTATTTTTATCAAAAAAAGTTGGGAACCCTAGAGTGAGTGGACGCTCTGCATTATGTATTGAGAACTGCGACCGCGATTGAAATATTTAAATCTGCTGTCCGCTAAAGTGGAACGGAAACAATAATTTATTAGAATTCTATTGGTTAATGTTTTCTTAGCTCTGTAGCCACTTCTCCGCTCCTGTCCGCTCCAGAGGACGGACAGCCTAATAGGGCTTTGAGGCCCGCTCTCACACGACACATACATAAGTCTTAGTTACGCCGATGGTCGCTACAGAAATAGAACAATACCATTCGACATTGTCAATGAACAGATATATGGGAACAAACCGATACGAGTTGTACATACAATAGTCGATAGTAACACATGCTTGACAGTAAAACTAATAAATGTCTACATTATTATATACAGGGTTATTGGTAAAACACCAACAACCTCTTAAGGGGTCATTATACTCATCATTATGAACAACTTTCACTATGGGACCAACATTAAATCGCGAAAAAAAAGTCAGCTGTTCCCTACATTTATATTCGCATATCTTGTCAAAATGTAGGGAACAGCTGATTTTTTTTTGCTTTTTTGTAGCTGTTGTAATGATGACTACAATGACCCCTTAAGAGGTTGTTGGTGTTTTACCAATAACCCTGTATATGTTTCATTCAACAAACAAAATACTCATATGAGAAAAGTTATATAAAGATGGCGTGACTAGTATTTTTAATTAACATTCCTAGGGGTGTGACAAAAATTGAAAGCTTCCGGAACATTAATTACTTGGCATTAATTTATTACTCAACCGCCTCTGTAGTCTTGTGGTTAGATCACCTGTCTCAGACCCAGAGGTCCCGGGTGTGATTCCCAGTGGGGGCAAAAATTCTTTTTGGTTTGGTTGATAGGGCTTGTTCAAAGTCCGCCTGGCGAGCTACCACCATCTTATGTAAGTCTGTCGCCATAACAACAATGTTAACAGCATTGTTGTTTCGGCAGTTAGAGGTAAGATAGCCAGTTCGTCTCGCTACCACCTTCGGCCTGATCTTCACTTACCAGCAGGTGAGATGCAGACCAAGGGATTCCCCGTTGCAGATAAAAAGAAACTTCTAATTACGCAAATGTGTTTACATCGGGACCGTATCGGTGTATTTTGACTGCTTTGTTCTTTTTTAATTAAATGTATGTACCTATATTTTATATTTAGATAATTATAATCTCTGTTGTTTTCGATTTCAATGTGCGCAGAAACCCTATGATCCTGTAGAGCAGGTATAAAAACAAGATACTTTGTTTCAAACGTGATAAAACGTGAAGAAAAACGGCATGATTCTGCATTTTTTTTTCTTACAGTCGTGTTTTGATAGTAGGTAATGCTTTGCTACACCTCGTTAACATGACTTCGACAATAGTCGGAAGTAGATGTCGTTTTGCAGTTATCTTTATTGAAACCACTACCCATTAAATATTCATCATTGTTGCGTTTGACGGAAAAACATCAGTTTTAATGGAAGCTCGTTAAATGTAAGTATTTATATTTCGTCAGATACTTACTGCTCAAGTAGGTAAATTACTAACCCATAAATAAACTGTACTAACTTAGTATACCTACGATACTTATTGTAGGTAACGAAATCGAAATGCCATTAGGTATTGGTTACGTAGACCTTTGTACTATCGTATTTCTTATTGTTCCGTTCAGCAAAATTCCATATCTGATTAAACAAAATTCGTGCAACATTTACTACCTAACTGTTTAATCAGCTCTTAGAAAATAAACCGCACGACCGAAACGGTTAACCAAAATAAATCAGTAGAAAGTAAAAATAAACATTAGGTACACTTGATAAAGTTAAAAATACCGTACCCTACTGACCGACCCATTAGGGCAAATTGCGTAAAAAGTTTCGAGTGCGGTCTGCGTCCCGAAATACATGGGCCGAGTTCCCGGGATCCCAGGTTCACAGACCGGGAAGCACGCGACAGCGGTCGGCAGACAGCGGCGGCACGGCATGCATGTAAATGTTCCGGCCACGTGCCCAATGTGAACGTGATTTGGACCGATTTCAATGTTACGTTACATAAATAATGATTATGTTTTTCCACGTAATAGCGTAATACTCACCCAGATTAATTTATAGTTAGAATTGCGTGGAAAATCGCCCATAAAAACAACATAAATTTCCATAACATACCTATTCAAATATTAGTGGTTGTAATTGTAACTTTCGAATCGGTTTGCAAAAACGGTGTAGATAACTATTCAAATTTGACATTTACGATAAATTATTCTGAAATAAATTCCCGTCTCGTCTCGTTTATCAGCGGTTTTTGAACAAACATTTATCAGGCGGGATCAATTTATTTTGTTCGTTGTTTTTTAATTTAACTTGTAATTACATTATATCTAGTTTTTTTTACTTTCTCTTTTAAGTCTACACAAATAAATTTACGTTAAATTAACATAAAAAAACTAGTCTTCTTCCTTTCTAAAATATTTAATTAGAAACATAGGTACTTCGCAAAGAATAGACATCTGTTATTATGTATGATGATGAAACAAGGATTTACGTAATTGCCAATTACCTGCATAATTATTATGTAGCAGATTCATTACTTTGTCGGCCATGTTAAGGTTATTAACAGCTTTAACTACCTTCTTCCGCAATCATGAGCCTTTATAATTATTCAGGTTCTGAGATTGACTGGAGAGCACAGTTTGGCCTCATAGGCTCATAGTCATAACTAAGGTTTTTAAACTCGAGGACACTCAAGATTGCTACGCAGTGAACGCTCGAAAACAAATGAACGAGTCCCAAACTTTTTTAGTTCCTTTGGCAAACACAATAGTTAATTAGGATACTGGGAATTGTCTGCAAAGTTTTATTGAATTGAATTACTATTAAGCAACGATTGCTCAATTGAGTCAATTTGTATCAACGACTTTTTTGCCCTATAAACTCAATGTAAGCAACTCCTGCATGCTCATGCATAGCTAAGTTAGCAAATTGTTCGGCATTTGCGTCAATTAACTTAAGTAGGTACGCAAAGTTGATGTTACGCAACAAGGCTGGAATTCTCTCAGCTAGCCGCCATTGGCATTATAATAATCAGGTCTACCATGACCATTGAAATAGTCTGAATACTACATACTTACCCTAGTACCTACGTACAACTGTTTGGTTTTATGTTAAGTTTAAAGCTTCGTGCAGACTAGCGCGACGCGACACCGGCAATTGTTAAGCCGGGTCCGCTGCGCCATGTTTTCGTGTTTTATTAATATGAAACATCAAACTTGAACCAATCAACGTCCCCAAATCGGTACAATTTTGATGTTTCATGTTAATAAAACACGAAAACATGGCGCAGCGGACCCGGCTTTAAACCGTGAAGTTTTCTTAGAAATTGTATTGTTCGTGTCGCGTCGCGCCGTCGCGTCGCACCGGTCCGCACGAGCCTTTACAAAGACACAATATTATGGTTTAGTTAGTCTAATCGGATAAGCACAGAACCGATCAAAGTGGCGGTGCTTGGGGGTCGCCTACGGCCAGCAGTGGACGTATTTCAGTTGATATTATAGATGATGAATCGGATAAGCACAAAAAGAATGCACATTTTCGAACCAAACTCGCATTTTATCAGTTTCAAAAACGCTAAGTGCTTATTACGCTAAGTAACGTATCCTTCGTTTCACACATATTAAGAAGGCACTTAAAATCGCACCCAAAAAAAACCAACGCAGACACTTACCTTCCGAAGAGTTAGTTAAAATTCTAATCACGATGTCAATCACAGCATAAGTGCCCAGCACTCGACTCCAAGTATTCACATCGTTTTACCAATTTATGGCCAAACTGACATCGCAATCTCACTATTTCTGTTCCAATCCAGATCCTAGGCTATCGTCGGGTAGAACAAAAAAATAAAAGTAATTCGACCTTACTCTTATAACGAGGACTAATGTCGGTCGCAAATAGCTTTTGCGACAACCCTAGATCCAAGCGGTAGTTTCATTATCCCGTATGCCTTTTACGCTGAATTCGGGTTTTCTGGAAGGGTCCGACAGTTTTTTCTCACATTAGTCTCAAATGCTGTAATTAATTGACGGATTTTGTTCGCAGCTGTCGTGGGAACTAGAAATTGACGAAACCTATTTTTTTTTTCTTTTTTTCAGTCGGAATCGCAATACTTACTCCGCTTGACTGTTCAAGTGGACATCAGATGGGCATAACCACATAACAATTAAAATTTTATTCTATTGTGTCTCGTTAATGACAGCTGCAGATTTATAGGTTACGATTCCGACAGAAAAATAAGGTATCCAACCATACACCTAATTCGTATGATTAGGCAAAAGTATGCAACGGCAAGCATGCATGGCGAAGTCCTTGGATATATCGGCAACAAAACTGCAAAAGTATAAAGTATAACACCTAACATACATAACATAACATCACGCATGTATTCCCCGACGGGTTTGGCAGAGGTGTACCTATTTACCACCCCCCACCCACCTAGCTAATAATAATAATACCAAATAAAATTTAAAAAACACTGTATGATGGTGATGAAGTAACAGGTTTCTTTAAATATTGTAAAATCTTGCCAATACGCACTAAAATACGAAAGTGGTTATTGATTGAACAGTTTACCAACAAAGAACTGCAAATTAAATTCCATCATAGCATAGCAACAAGAATGGCAGCCCAATCAAAACTAGTAGTACCGAGTTACAAGAACTATCACGGGAAACGAATGAACGCTTATTTAATATCTAGGTACTCTAATTAATGATGTTCCAACAAAAATTCAATCGAAAGTAACAAATAATAATTACAAAAATAAATTCAAAAAATTCTTTGATGATCTTTGAAAATGCATCATCCTGTTTTTTCATTCAATTACTTAGTAATTAGCATCGACGGGTTGTCTGACCCGCGCCATCGTCGTTTTTGTACTTTTTTAGTTATTTTTGCGATCTACATCACAATGTTCTTGTAAACTATGACATATTTCGTTATGCAGTAGTATGATATTATATTAGTATTGAGTCATCGGTCGGACAAACCTATTGAGGTTTTTGTGATGTTTCTATTTAAATTTTGTTTTGTTCTTTAATTAATAAACAATTTAAAAAAAAGTTAACTGATAGGTAGATGTTGATGTCCCAACCGTAAATGAAAGGTGTAAAACAATAACTCATGTTCATGTGTCTTTGTTCCAGAATGCCAGCGCTCCGGCTGCTGGGGCGAAAATGGCTGGCAGCCTCCGACGATCTTGTGTTCCCCAGCATCTTCGAACTACTCTTCAGATTTGTTTGGTATGTATCTTCTCTTTTATTACGACCTGTTTTACCACCCTACGTTCTAGTCAATAAAGTTCCACTTCTGGCTGATCATTTCACACCTTGCTCAATCTGTTCATTTTTTATTTATCTATATGCAGTTAATGCATGGTATTATTTAAGACCTATTGCATTTCAAGTTTTGAGGACCTAAAAATATTGAGGTTGGCTGAAAAACCTCAAAAAATTACAGATGCCATTAAAATCGAAGAAACTAAAACTTTTTCCTCACAAATTATTATAGGCGTATTTGTTTTTTTAGCAATACAAACCAGATACCGAGAGGTATTTTTGAAGACCTAATTGTAAAAATAAAATTTTATTAGGTCCTAAAAAATATTGCAACTGGCTGTCAAAAAAAATGACAGATACCATAAAATATCGAAGGAACAAAAACTTTTTTCTTTTAATTATAGGGGTGACCTCTTTAGTTATTACTCTGAGGGTGACCTCTCGACCTATTCGTTTCTTCAGGAATACCTGCCAGCCATCGAGTGGCATTTTTGAAGACCTAAATCTGTAAAATGTTTCAAGAAGTATTTATTATGACTTTAAATATTGAAAGAGCTTAGCACACTTATATTGAAAGAGCTTAGTCTATGAAAAAATAAAAGAATGTGCGTTGCGCGTAAAAAAATAAAGCAAATAAAGTGCAATCCGTAAAGGTTAATTGTTCTAAAATAATAGCAGATTAATAAGTAGGTATCCTACTAATTAATCCTTATTTTTTGGTGAAAAAATACATTGATCACAATCCAATCAACCATACTTCAATAAAAAGGGTTGATTACAATTCGAATGCATCGGTGGCGATTTTTTTTCTGTAGAATTAAAAATAACGCGGGAAACGAAATTGGTAAGCGATGAGATTTTATTTTTGTTTACTTTAACATGAAAATTGACGATATTTATTTACTTTTGCAGCTATAGATAAAACTGGTGGAATGTATACTTGTATAGTACTTATAGGCAAAGTGTATGCCCGACTCTCGAATAGAAGAAGGTTTGGTACAATGAAATTTGAGTAGATAATAAAACATCAATTTAATCGAGTAGCTAATATAATAAAATAAACAGGCTACAAAATTCAGTGATCGCATTATGTATACGTAGTAACTAGTAAGTAACTACATCTTATTGAAAAATTATCAAGATTTGAAAGTATCTATAACGATATTTAGGTTCCTGATTATCCTACGCAACCGGTGTCAACAATTCCCATGTAGAATTAGGAGAACTTTTTGAAGTAAGTACGTAAAGTTACATATAAAAATCCCACATTTCAATGTTACAAGCAATAAGTTCTCATTTTTACGATCGGCACCTTACAACTTTGTATCTATGTAAAATATTTGTCTGTCGAAAGAAATGTGATAAAATAATAACTGGCATACTAGCTTAGTTTTGAATAATCATCAATAATATTATTAGCCTCAGATGGAGCTGTTTTGGAACCTACTTCCGTTGCGTTGACCACTAGTGTATGAGGACATCTCGGGCCGAGAAGTTACATCAGTGGCTCACTTTCACCTAGCCACCTAGTTAGATAAATTAAATCATACTGCACGAAGTAATCATCCACAGATCATTAGTTCATGTTTATAGTATATTTATATAAATATATATTTTAAACTAAAGTCGCGTTTAAAACGGTTACAAAAACAAAAAAAAAACATAGCTATATCCTGTAAATATCTAGTTCTCCTGTTTACATCAATCATGGTATATCTTAGATCTTCAGTAACTTGATAAAACAAGGGGAGATGCAATTTAGGCGATAAAACTGTTCCGCATAAAAACTTTGCCAATAAAATGGATTCCCTCAAGTATTAACCGATAAATAAAGTTCGATAAAAGGGTCTTCGCTTCGTGAACAACCTTTAACAGCAAATATAAAAACAATGAGTGGGAAAAAAAATCTCGAAATCTTCAAACTTAAAGAATAAAAGGAAGGGAAAGCTGTAAATATCGTGAAAGAAATTAATTTACTCTTCCTTCGGTAAACTCGATAACAAAGATGAACTTAATGAAGGTTTTGATTCAACAAAGCGTGATTTTTCAATGAATTTAATAAGAATAAAAGTTCTTAGAAATGTTGAAAAGAAAATTGTCGTAACCTATTAATGGTTGAATGTTTTTTAGAACGTGATATAATTTGAGAAACCCGATTTGAGGGTAAACGCCGTCTCGATTTGTTGATCAAACATGGCGCCCGCCCAGTCCTTCGGGTCTCGTACCTCACTTGTTGCAAACCACATTAATATGAATGAGCTTTCGCTCTCGATATTGACTCGCAATTTCTCTGCACTACAGCCGACCTTCGAATCTCTGTCTGATTGCCCCGTAATGGATTTTAAATTATCGCAACATCCAACGTTTGATTGACCGTGCTACGAATATCGCCTAAGTTATTTACTGAATAAAATGACGGATGAGAACCCTCATTCGTTATTTTAAAAACAGTTTTGTAGAAATAAAAAGGGGAAATGGTTATACGATTGTTCAAACTCCGATTTAGGTCAAAGGCTTCAGTATTCGCGCCTTTGTAGAGTAGATTTGTTTCTTCATATTCATTCACATTTGTTACAATGCCATTGTATTTGACATAAAAGACGACCATCATAGACGTCTGATGTAACATGTTACAGATACAGTGCGGTTTCCGTTTCGTTTGGTCCGGTATGCCATCATTCATCAGAGATGCATTAGCATTTTTATTTACAAGATATTTCAGCTTGATTTAGGTCACAAACACTTTTTGATGTTTTGCGAGACGTCAAAACAATGCTCTTTGTGGTAGTATTATGTTTTCAACGACTGACGGTTTCTTTGAAACGGTACACAATCATCTTTATGATACAAAACGAAAACAGTATCTTTAAATAAAACGGAAAACGCTTACAATACCCTGGGCCCTGGGATGTTTCGGGCTAACAAATTAGTTTCATTTGATTAATCCATTAAATTATAATGCCAGTTTCAGGATTGGATTTATTAGTCCTAAACAGAACAGCGTTACTTATTATTTATGCAGTGCTTGTTCAACAAACAATCGTTTGACAAGGGTTCGAACTCTGAAGGTTTTAAACGAAAGTACTGAAATGTCTTGAAACACTCCAATTTACGCCTTTCTTTTTGTTCGCAGGCTAGTTCTAATTGCACTGGTTGTGGAGGTCCTGTATCCAGTAACATGGCAGTGTCAGTCGGAAGGTTGGCATGGCGGCGCGTTCGTGAGGCTGTACCTCTGCGCGACGCTGACGCTACAAGCAGCACTTATGCTGCTGTTGGCAGGGCTGGCACTGCAATCAGCACGAGGGACTATCACCGACATCGACGCTAGGAAGATGGTGTCACCACTGCTTCTTATAAAGTAAGTTGGTATTTTTTATTAGGAAAATAAATATAAACTAGTTATTGTTTTACCTCCTTCTTTTTTAAAATCTGATAAGCAACAATAGCTCTAGAAAACGCACCATCTCTGAAAAATCTATAAACAACTTTTATGCCGCAATTTTTGGAAATAAAACTAGGTTTCCTTTCCATTTTCAAACACTTTAACTATCTTTGAGCACCTTTAAAAGATATTCTACAGATCTGCATTAGAATTAAAATAAAATAGGAACGTACCTACTTCCTTTAAATTAAATGTAAATTTTTTATAATGCATATTTCCATTAAATTTGTATAAAACATCAACATAGCAAAACGTTAGCATACAATTAAAAGCACTCACAAAACCAGTATATTTGAGCATTTTGAGCTCTTGGTAATGAAATGAATAAAAGCGGTATGCGTGACCGAGAGCTCCCTAAAGGGCTTATGAGATCGCAAAATAAATAAAACACAATCGACGAAAGTGTTTACTTTTCTTTTTATAGCAAGAAATCAAATAAAAACTCGTACCAATCGTAATAATCTGCTTGTTTGTTGTTATACGCTTGTAGATAAATAAACATACCTATGTTAGTTAATCATTTTCCATTATAAGATAAACAGTTGATGCGGATGCCGCTTTGTTTATGTTTTCAGGTCGGCACAGAAACGTTATAAATATAACCGTAGACACCTAACGCTCCTACATTTTCTCTCTTACAAAACGTGGATTACTTACTTTCTCTATTCAACGCAGCTGGTGCATTAGGAGTGGCAATAAGTTTCTAATCTGAGGCGCTAATAACCTACAATAGTTGAGCACACTCACGTCACCGCTACTCTTTAATCATTTACTAAGAATAAAACTCATGTACCTAAGTGTGCAGTGTGAGACCTGTGGTGACTGGTGCCCCATTGGTTGTAGGTCGTGGGTTCGAAACCAAGCAGGCACTTTACTTTGTGTAAATAATTCATCAGCACTGCTCTCAAAACGGTGAAGGAAAACATCGTGAGGAAACCGGCATGTCATAGAACCAAAAATTCGAAGATTATGAGACATCTACCAACCCGCACTGGGCCCGCGTGGGTTACGGCCCACTCCCTCTCACAGAGGCCTGTGTCCCAGCAGTGGGAACATTACAGGCTGATTATGATTATGAAGTGTACACTTACAGACAAAGAAAAGTGTTCATCGAAGTTGTGAAAACTTTTATTGGCGAATTGCCGAATTCCCATTAAACTCAAAAGTTTTTTATGTTCCGTCATTTTTTTGTGCTGGCATCGTACACCTGGCACACATTTCTATTTCCTGGCTAGATTTGATTCAGTAATTACAATAGGACGTGAATGTATTAACAGTTGATTCACTAACGTTACACATTCATAAAAGTCTACGTAGGTATTTCAACCTCGTTTCCTTTATGTAATCGCGAATGAGTGAATAATAATATTTATAGCTTTATTTCTTTATAAAGTGAGGTGCTCGACTGTTACAACCGTGGGCGTAATATTCTTTACTTTTGTGAGGTAAAACTAATAATAATTTAATAGATGTGCCATTTTTAGCCTCTGAGAGAGATGTGTGCATAATAATGAATGAAAATTATGTCCAAACGGTCCACACCGCGATAACAATAGGTAATAAAATGATTTGTTTATGTTTGGTGCTCAATCTTGACCTAGTCAAATATAAACGGCTGTGATTTAGTTTCAAAATAAACTTTAATTACAGTTCTTACAGTAATTAGGACTTAGGAGGTGTGCTCGGTTAGAGCGATACAGACGGAATGGCTTACGAATACGAACTATTGGTAGGTACATATTTTATAAAAAAAGGTAAATCTAAACAAACAATATTTCTGGAATGAACCACCACGCTACTTCAGATAAACGTTAACAAAAGGTGTCGAAAGAGATTTATAATGACTGCAATCAGTAACATAGCTATTTAACTATTTAGATTTATTACACAACGTTAGTTTTTGTTTATACTAAACCTCTTATGGAGTCATTGTACTCATCATTATGAACAACTTTTACTATGGCACCAAAGCTAAAATCACAAAAATCGCGAAAAAAAAATCAGCTGTTCCATACATTTATGTTCGCATTATATCTCGTCAAAATGTAGAGAACAGCTGATTTTTTTTCGTGGCAAAGAGCTTTTTGTCAACTTTCGTGATTCTAGGTCAACGGGAACTACCATATAGGTTTTCGACCCAAAACCTATAGGGTACCTACTACTTCCGGTTGACCTAGAATTGTGAATTTTGGTTAAAAGCAAGGTCTTACAGCACAAGCAAAGGGAAAATTCCGAAAAATAAAATAAATGGATTTTGGTACTTACAAGTTTCTATTTCTATCTAAATTTGCCCATATCTTTTTATCGTGTTGATTCAGGACCTTGATTTTTATACACCTAATAGAGACTATAGAGTTCAGTATCTGGTATAAATTTCAACTTGCTAGATCCACCCGTTCCTGAGAAAATCGGTGATGACACACGGACAGACAGACGGACAGACGGACAAGAGGGTGATCTTATAAGGGTTCCTTTTTTTACCGTTTGAGATACGGAATCCAAAAACTAAGGTTGTGTAGATATAAGAAAGACAGGAAACAGGGTGTCAAGTGATTCACTAATATGGGAACTGATGGATGGTATTGCATAACTGTTTTATGAGGTAAAACTAATAATAATATAGATATGCCATTTTTAACCTCTGAGAGTGATGTATTTACAGGCAGTGTGCGTAATAATGAATGTAAATTATGTCCATACGGCGACCACAATAGGTAATAAAATGATTTGTTTATGATTGGTGTTCAATCTTGACCTACTATGTCTTTGTTTATATCATAACTAATAACAGTTACTTATACTCTGTGAACTATTGTTTAAGAAATAGGTCCTGAACCGGAAACAGTTTTATCTAACCAGTTATTTATAATTCATTAAGGTTTTGTGTAAATTGGCTGAAATATGACGATTATTGTTGAAGATGTCGGAAAAAATCATGCCGACTGGGAGCTTTACTGGCGTGCGCTGCGGAAACCGTGAGAGATAAATCAAATTTATGTTCTAGAGTATTGTATATGTTAAAAAGTTAAACAAAAAAGTCCGCGATGGTGTATGTCTATCTTCTAAGGGTGACCCACAGTAATCATTTTTATCTTTCAAAATTGTATAAAATTTTTATTGTTATTTCCGAAGCTATTTTGACCGGTATCCTATTAATCCTTATCCAATAAAATATGTTATTTAAATTGGGCATTCAATTTCAATAAAAATATGCCTTTACATCACATCATTTAAATGAATAGTTTAAGAGATATCACAGTTTCAAAATTACGCGTATTAAAATAATCGAAGTGTATAGAGTGCCGCGAGTTTCTTGTGGCACTCTAGTGTCACTGCCTCGGCCTGGCTAGGGTGCCGTGAGCGTTGCATTGTCACTGTCACTTGTTATTTAGGTTAGGTTAGGTTAGGTTAGGTTAGGTTAGGCACAAGAGAATGTAATGTTTTGGGAATGTGGTGTTTTACAGCAATCTAACCTCGACAATCAAACAAAATACCAAGTGACGTGACTTAGTGACAGTGACAATGACAATCCAATGCTTGCGGCACTTGAGCCGGGCCGAGGCGGTGTTACTAGGGTGCCTGTAGTGGCACTTTATCCGATAGGGATAGAGTGCCAATGGTGGCACTCTATACACTGCCTAAAATAATTATGGTTGACGGCAACGCGGGCGCTGTAGCCTACCACTGCGTCCGGGTCCGTTGAAAGTTAGTCAATGATCTTTTCCTCGGCTATTAGGTACGTATTCCCGGTAGAACGTTCCCGTGGGATAATTTGCGACATCCACGCGGGCGAAGCCGCGGGTAAAAGCTAGTTATTAATAAGTAGTTAATATTAATAATCATAATTATTCTTCATATCAATCGCAAAAATGTGCGAAAAGTCATTTCAAATGCTTGAAATAAATTTTACTAGTAGTTAGAATTTGGTTTTTTGTTTTATAACAGATGAACCCACATTCTAGCCATAATACTGACAAAAAACATATCAAAGTAACACCACCCAAAAAAAGTTAGACCTAAAACCGCCAACAATGTAAAAAAAACTGAAAATATTACAAAACAAAATAATTTCTCGAAAACTACAAAATATCGCGGAACATACATGGGCGTTCAATCGATGGGTATTGGTGTCCCCTGATCACAGACCTTCGCTGGTACAGATTTCCAGGGACACCCTGTATACAAGAATTGCTCGTTTAAAGGTGGTTTACAATTATCTATCTATCTAATTTAAATAGATAATTGTAAACCACCGTCGGATTAATAAAGATTTTATCATAAAGAGACAATATTTTAATGACAGAGATTTCTTACCAAATGAATATTCTATTATTGGACATTGCTATCGAGACTGACACCTAAAGGCACCTCCTCAGGTACTACCGTAAGGAAATAGTCCTCTTTGTATCCACCTGTTTACGAGCGTTCACAAATAAATGTTTTATTACAGAGTGCTGCTAGTGTTCCCAGAAACGGCCCTAAACGTCATGGGTACCATGTGGATGTTCTGCGAAGTTATACAATGCTCCGTCGGGGACAAGTTCTCCAACATAGTCATACAAAGTGAGTTAATATTTCACCCTCGCAGTGTAAATTAGCCCACCCTTTGTACACTGCCTTTCAGCGAGGCACAATGAACGGCTTTTAACGTCAAGATTGTACATTTTGTATGATTTATTCCCTTTTGTGAATGATTTAATAATTTATTATATATTTCTAAGTGTTTCTTGTCGTCAATCAAGGCTGTGGTTTCGGGTCCTTGACTGCTTAATAGAGCTTTTTGATTACATGTATGGTTTACAAAGCAATCATCGGTCCATTTATCACTACTGCACTAAATTGATTTGATGAGTGTAGTAAGCTGCAAGTGAACTGTTTCAGCTGTAAGGTAATTAATCGTTTTAGGCCCGGAATCCACCACAGCGGAGTTATGCGGATATGTCCGAAGCGGAGACGAGAATAGATGTTTTTTAGCTAGGGTGTATCCAACGAAGCTGTGCGGAAATGCGTATCCTGGCTAGACTAGGACGGAGATGTGTGTGACGCCGCTCACATCTCTTCTCGTCTCCACTGCGTGCAGCGCTGGTGCACAGGTCACATATCCGCTTTGTACCACCGCCCAGCTCAATCTCCGCGAGGCATACAAATATGATAAATCGCGTCATACAAATATGATAAATCTCTGCTCAGGGGTATCCACTGAAGCTGAGAGGAGAATAATGAAATTCTATTGGTTGTTTAAAAGACATCTCCTCTCCTGATCTCCTCTCGTCTCGTCTCCGCTTTGGTGAGTTCGGGCCTAAAAACGATTAATTAACACGGTTTCTGAAAGCCTGATGAAGTGTATTCAAATTCACTGCTATGTGGTTTGCGGGATTAACAACAGACAATCACTGTACATGCAATTTGAATACCTACTGAATTGAAAAGGCATTCAAACCGGTAGTTACGAGTATTCAATCAGTCGCCTTATGCATGTGGACAGTCTATATTTAGAATGTTTTATTTATAGACTGTTACAGCATTACACATACATTACTACACCTAATATTAGTTATAGGCATGATGTTTAATGACCCGATACAGGTGGTCATTTAGGAAGTATACAACTTTAAATTAAGATTATCTTTATTACAAACGAAAATTACCGGACATTTTTTCTATAAGTATATTCAGGCTTGGCAATTTTATATGGTGAATATGATCTGCCTAATCTGCTCCTGTTTTATTCTTAAAAATGCGATCGCCTTTCATCGTATTTTCATAAAAAATACTTTATTAGGTATCTCAAACAAACTCACAAATATTTTGTTTTCAGTATTCAAGCTTGACCACGACACGTCCCTTTAGATAAGCCAACAGAAAAAACGGCAGGACGTGCCTCGAAATCCTCACTGATCTAAATTCGTTACTCTTAATGATTTGTTAGAAAAATTGGGTCATTTTTAAATTGGTTTAAGAACTTCAGGATAAAATTACTGAAAGTATTGCGGTGGTCATGGTAAATAATAAATAATAACTAAATAATAGACACAACTGGAAAATTTGGCGTCATATCAGAATGGGACTAAAAAACGTTGTATACCTACTTCCTAACTGGTTATCATAATTTTCTTTCACAGGTCGCCCCCTATTACAATGGACTTAAACATGACTGGCGAAATGTGGGTGTACTATTAGGTGCACCTCTGCCTAACCCCTCTGGAGTTACAGGCATGATGACATGTTATGTTTTTTCACAGGTATAGTCCTCTTCAACTGGGTACAACTAGGCCTCACTGTGTTCGGTCTATTCATGGTGTTCGATCCCCTGGGCTCGGTGAACTATGGCGACATGCAAGATACGCCCAATCAGGTCCGGCATCATAGGAAGGTCACAGGACTGTGGTCCAGAAGATTCCGATGGGCTTTCTGCTGGTTGAAGAGAGATGAGCATGGGAAGGAAGCTTTTCAACAAGTTGCAGGTAAATAATATGAATAAGTTTACCTTAATTCTTAATAGTGCACTATTAAATTAAATATATTCAGTTAAATTTAATGTTAAGCGAGTCTGACACATACCTAGTAGGTACTTGTAAAAAGTAAAACCGTAAACAATAAGAAACATGCCAATGTATCATTTGTCCCTTAAAAATTCCTGTAAATATCTGCTAATAAAGATTCAATCAATCTTCAATCTTCCTAGCCTTTTTCCCAACTATCTTGGGGTCGGCTTCCAGTCTTACCGGTTGCAGCTGAATACCAGTATTTTACATGGAGCGACTGCCTATCTGACCTCCACAACCCAGTTACAGGGTAATACGATACCCCTTGGTAAGACTGGTGTCAGACTTTCGGGCTTCTGACGACTCGTAACGACTGTCGAAGATCCACAAATGACAGCCGGGACCAACGGCTTAACGTGCTTTCCGAGGCACGGAGGAGTCTCGGTATGTAAAGATGGTCACCCATCCACTGACCAACCCCGGCAAGCGTAGCTTAACCTGATGGATCGATACGTGCGGCTTGTTATTACTTAGCCACGAGCTCCTCTTCTGATCTGCTAATAAAGATTGACATCCAAATAAAAATTATATTCAATTGTTCATCTTGCCAATGTATAGCCAAATAACATCACTTTTCTTGGAAAATCTATTGTTGACTCTAAAAAGTTTCTTCTTATTAGCAGAGGATTTTACCTCCCAACCTCTTTACTCGTATAATAGGTGTCTTCAGATAAAGACCGGAGATGACCTTTTCCTGCCCGGAAATGACATAGCAAAGAGCTATACAAATACACCTTATTATAGTTAGAGACCGGACCGGAAGCACTTCAAATGAAATCTGTCGGTATTCGGAGAAGTCCCGTTTCTTAAGAGATAATTCGTTTCTTCGAAGGTTTATGACACATAAATAAGTTGTCAGATGTCGTATTGTTTAGCCCTAACACTAAAGTTAAGACTGCAAATAGTCTGCAGTTTGAACAGACAACGACATAGCGTGCTTTTCGCAAACTGAGAAAGTATGCAAAAGATATACACCTCTATGTACATGTTTACCTTTCTCTTTGAGAAATTAACAGACACTTACTTAGGTACATTGTTTCGTGTCAGCATTATCATTCCATTACATTATTATAATCCCGGGAACATATTCGGTTACGTGAGAGTAAGCGCAATAATCGACCTTTCTCGCCCTAAAAGTGTTCCGCTCTGATTACGGAAATCGCGTCCACAATAATGATCATTGCCATTTTACGTAACTGCCTTCCTGATTGCTTTCCAAAAATGAATTCGTATTTATAGAAATAATACATTAAATTCTTAACTGTAATATTATTTTTACAACTTCAAAAGCAACATTACATGTAGGTATTTAAGACCAGGACATACCTGCAACGAATACTTTTAATTCAAGATACTGTCTAATGCAACAAGTTACGGAAATACCATTACCAAGTTTTTCTTTGATAAGTAAATCTTTTAAATTCCAACCAAAAACAACTTTTACAAAGTACCGTAGTTGAAAGAAAAAGCGGTTGATTCAAACAGATACAGTTCCGCTCAATTTATCTGCATCAAAATGAGAAAACTTTACTTACCGCCTCATTAATTCAATCCTCAGGTTGTATTTTATTGTTTTCCTGGAAGATTTATGGAGTTTAAGGGGGATGCGCCAAGGTAGCCCGCGAAATTCAAATTTCCTTAATTTGCAGGTCAGTGTCAGGTTGTATCTCGATTAAAATATGATTTGCGAGGCAATATGGTTTTACAGAATTTTAATCATTAAAATCAGCAATACAACTCCTTAGGTTAGCATAATCCCCAAATGTCATGATTTCATGAAATAGTCATTCAACGGGATTACATGAACTTACGAGTATAGAGTTGTATTGATGATTTCTATGATTATAATTTTATAAATAAACATTTGATACGGTCGCAAATCACATTTAGATCAACATACAACCTGATACTGACCTGCAAATTGCAAAAAACGTAAGAAAATTTGAATTTCGCGGGCTACCCTGACGCTTTCACCTTAAGTTTTTCTTAAATATGAATGATAGATAACGTAAGGGAATGAATGCACTCTCTCCGCCTGGCTATATAGGTAGGTCCATCATAGAAGTTGAAAGGAGACGATTTGTCTTATACTTCTCTCATATTGGTCCGAAATTTAAGAGATAACAGTATGAGCTATTACCCTATTAATAGCTCATACTGTTCAGTCAGAGTGGACAACGGACGTAATAAAGGCCCGCTTGCAAATCAAACACAAAAACCTAAATTATACGTTTATCGCTAAAGTATTTTAAACATCGCTCTGTTTCGAGTGTATGCCATTAGTTCGACAAATTAGGTGCGACTTGTCATAGGGTCGACAAGTTCTGCCAATCGTTTGAATATGACAAACACAGAATATTATGTTATAACACTTTGAGGGATACTAAACGCCCATATGTGTAAAACAATAAAACTTCAATTGTGTCTTGTTCAGTATCCTTGAATGCGTTAAATGGTTAGCCCTAAGCGCATTTGTGGTGTAAGCGGGCCTAATATCCATTTGAAATAAGATTAGACATTTAAAAACAAACGTTTTTTACAGTCTGCTCAGCCGTTTCTGACTTCTGTACCGTAGGCATAAGGATGGCATTAATAGCAAAAAAGTGATGACAAATAATGACAATGCCAACTGTTTACTGCAGCTACCAATTGTCATGCCACCAACGCAATAGAATTCAAAATCGGTTGAACGGACTGTAAAAAAGATTTAGTTAAATGTACTGTTAATGTTTAGTACAAGTTTTAATAACCACTAGCAGATGCTATGTTTTAAATTGAAAGCCCTACTGAACAAATTTATTTTTCCAGCTCTACTCAGCGCCCTGTTCCGCTCAACGGACCTAGTACCATCAGACGTGGTCGCCGGCTGCGTCCTCCTAAGGGTCCGTCAGAAGAGAGAGACAAGAGAAATGAGGAGGATCCAAATGCTGAACGATGAAGAACCGATATACACCACGGATGTGAACAAGATATTCTCGGAGACCCCTCCGTGGATGAACTTGGAGGACGCTTTGCATTACCTGAGGCTATCCATAGCAGCATATGGATGGCCGTATGTGCTGTATCGCCACTGTTTTACAGGTTTCTGTAAACTGGCGAGGCATCTGACTTGCTGTTGTTGTCGGTAAGTTCGTTTTTCAAATTTTTTGTTTAAATGGGTCGATCTCCAGAGGCATTTTTTTTCGTGTCGGGCTGGATAAACCCATTTTAAAATCGAAAAACGTTTTCAAAATATTTTTTTATATACAGTTCGGTGCCTAATCTACGTGAAACAAGGCTAGTATTATGAATAAGTTTATTTTAAATATTAAAAAAAAAATCTTAAACCCTTCAATCCTGATCGCTCTGGGTTGACCCAACTCCCGATTGAATGAAAAAAATATTTTTTAACTTTTTAATGAGAAGGTTCTTAAGAAACAATTTATTTAGATTACATAATAAATAGTTAATATTCTTAGTAATAAAATATTTTTTGTTATATTAACAATACTTTTGCCACAATTTGAATTTAAAATCGTGACCGGGCATTTTATCTCATCGCTCTGCGCTGAGGTGAAACATCGCGCTCATCCCTAGTTACGCGTTATAGACACTCTATTCCCCTCCCGCGGGGCAACCCCAGTAGTGGTCTAACCGCCGAGGAGGATACCTGTGTGCCAAGTACCCACGGTCCAACATTACGAAGGTAAGTATATGATTGCTCTGGATTTGGTTCTCGAATTTTATGATTGCTATGGCACGTTATTTAAATTAAATAGTAAGCTTGTGAATGTGTTTGTTATGTGAATTAAGTGATCGTTATGATGTTTTTTATGAGAAGTAATCACAACTTTCTACTGCTTTTAAATTCGGCAATATTTATGATTTTGTGACTTTTTCTGATTGCTATGGCTGTGATTGCTCTGTCCAAAAAGACCAGAGCGATGATATTTTGCATTAATTGTACGTTATAAATCTATTTTAAGTAGTAGTACCGGACTGTAACAATGACAAACGATGAACTATGCATATAACCTTTATATATATAACTTTTCCTGGGTTTCTTTGGATAACCTAAACCCATAAACAGATTTTGACGTATTTTACCTTGATGATATTATTATATTGGCATTTAGCTAACCACAACTGTAAACCTTTCTTCTCTATTTAATGGCAACTATTGTTTCAGATTGAAATCATGCCTCGAAATAAATTATCTATTGAAGAAAAACGTCTTAGGAAGAAATTGGCTGAGCGTCGTAGAATGGCCAAAATAAAAAATGATCCAGCACCCTAATTACGTAATGCACGATCAATTTTAAATTGAAACCAATTGAAAAAGATTGCCAGTCCATTGCTTCATAAGTTCAACAAAAAAAAATTGAGCAGATTCTTTTTTTCGAACTTATGAAGCAATTTCAATTTAAAATTGATCGTGCATTGCGTAATTGGGGGGCAGATCTATACGCACAATGGCTTGTAAAGTCAAGAGAGAGTTACCAAAGGAAAAAAGCTCGGGGTACAGTACTACCAATGAGTGATTTGATGTCATCATGTTACACGTACACTGAATATGACTGAAAATCGCCAAATAAATAATATTTTATCAATATTTTTTTTTTTGTTTCACTGATTTTACCATTTATGATCGCTCTGGCACCAATTATGATTGCTCTGGTCGCGAAATTTTTTGAACTTAAATATTTCCTTATCTGTTTGTGTAAATTGAAGGCCAATAGTAAAAATGTACTATTTGAATATCCTTCTTTTTAACGAGATACATAATTACCATTAAATATCAATATCTGAAAAGCACCAGAGCGATCACACGAATACGCCCGATTTGGAGATTGACCCTTAAATCTTTTCGTTGCGTTCTTTTGTTTTTGTTTTCAGCGGTTTAGTTGATAGACGGAAATAGAGTGGGAAAATATTATGAATTTTTATCATAGTAGGGTTAATGATTTTTGTTGTTGGATTTTGTAGTATTCACTTTCAGTCTTTCATCTTCTTCCTCCTGCCCTTGTCCCATGTTACTTGGGGTCGGCGCAACACGTTTTCTTCTTCCACTCTCCCCTGTCAACCGTCATACCAATATTCACTCCCTTCTCTATCATATCATTCCGCACACAATCCATCCATCTTTCCTTTGGCCTTCCTCTCCCACTCCATCCATCAACATTTATATTCATCACTCTTTTAGTCACATGCGTTTCCTCTCTCCTCATCACATGCCCATACCAGGCCAAACGATTTCCTTTTAACTTTTCTGTCACTGGCGCCACTTTTAAACTTCCCCTTACCTCCCACAAGATGGACCGATGACCTTGATCACAAAGGCCGCAGGAATCCGCTGGATGTGGGAAGCACAGAATCGGTCGAAGTGGAGGTGCTTGGCGGAAGCCTATGTCCAGCAGTGGACATCTTTCGGTTGATATGATGATGATGACAATAGAGACAATAGATAAGATTAGATCCAAGAATCCATAAGATAAGATAAGATAAGTCTTTATTTGCCTTAAACATGGTATAATGTTGTTACAGTCAGATATTAATCTAAAGTCCACATGTTTAGCTATACAGGATATGTATCAATTGCATGCAAAATAATAATTATTAGATGGGAAATCATCCAATGACTTCTCCCGCTCTGGGCGGAGCGGAAGGGCGTGTCAGACTTTTACTGACTAAAACCCACCCGTGTTCCTTCCCTTGCCATGCCAGGGGCCACGGTTTCCCCTTGGGACTGCCCGCAACCCCGGCAGGCATCGGCCCTAACGGACCCCGTCAGTTTTGCTGACATCTCTTTGAGGCGCGCGTGGAACACGACGCGCCGTCGACCCGGGCCTGGTCCTTATCGGACGGCGAGCTGCCCTCTGCTCTCCGTCCGCAGGTCCGCGCCTACGGTGGCCGGAAATCGGCTATCAATTCCCGACGCCCGGGAAGTCTCCTACGGCGGCGGCGGCTAGGGCTGGTAGGGCGCGGCCTCTGCCACTCCCTCGCGCGCTCCGCCTCCTCCTTCGCGAGCATTACTGCTTCGCAGAAGGAGGTGACGGCTTGCCATGCCCTCTCGCTCCGCACCATGGCCTGGACCAGGGCCGGACGCGAGAGGTCACTGCCGCCGATCGCCTCCACGAGGACACGGCGGTGGTCCACCCAAGCCGGGCAAACCTCCACCGTATGCTCCACCGTGTCCTCCGGACGATCCACGCAGTGGTGACACCCGGGCGTTTCCTCCCGCCTTATGCGAAACAGGTACCTCCCGAAACAACCGTGTCCGGTGAGGACCTGCGTCAGGCGGAAGGTGAGGACGCCGTGGCGCCTCTCAAGCCACTCCTCAAAGAGGGGACTTATCGCCGTAATTGTGGCGTGCCCAAAGAATCGCACCCCTGGAGCGGAATTTAAATTCTATTGGTTAATATTGGCACATCTCCGCTCCTCTCCTCTCCTCTCCGCTCCAGTGGACAGGCAGCCTAATTCCCCATAACAATTAATTTGACCACTTTTTACCGTATCATCCTTCATATAAATCCCTATAAATTAGCAACATTTATTGTTCTTATAACACCTAAAGAAAGCGCTTACAGAGATGGATGTTTTTCTATTAATTTAAGAGTATCATCCAGGATTGCAGTTGATCCTGATAAATGGATTCTCATTTATCAACCACGTTGCAAGCTTATCTTCGATGTTTCAATAAATAATTACATTTCAACCTAATCCCGTCATCAGCATTTTATGGATTTATGTGCCTATTGATGATGGCTTATTAAATTGAGACTAGATTAGTAAATTATTTTTTACAATTACTAGGTAAGCACATTTGTCTACATTTTCCAACTATGTAGTAGGTAAGTATTGTTTTGGTCAATGTAGAATTCATCTAATAACGTGAAAAGAGAATAGTATAGACATAATAGACACTATTAACTATACAAAACTAGGAAAAGTTAACCACACACGTGGCATGACTAACGATAAACACATTTGTAAAAAAGGCCAAGTTCGTGTTACGGTAAAAGTAACGAGACTTAAGTACCTGCTCACGCGGTCAAGTTCACTTCATTTGCATGATGTTTTCAATAGATTTTCCAAACACAACAATATATACAAGGTACTTTGTTGAAAAACAATAAGCTTGTATTCCATTATGTCACGAAAATGCTAATTTTAGCACTCAGAATATTTAACTTCTGGTTGCAAAAGCAAACTCTCGATGACTATTTCAAATTATTTTTAACGAGCGATGACTTAAGGAAGTTTCCAAATTATTTCGTAATGATGCGTTTACATATTTTTATTAGTTTATTTAGGTACTTAAGTCTATCATTATCATGGCATTACCTAAGTTATTTATGCGGCTTTGACATTGTAATTTTCAATGCAATGCCGATCCGAAAGAAAATTACGTAGTGCATCAGAATTGTTGTAGTATTTTCTTTGTTCAAAATACAAAATAGGTACAAAATTACCGAGAGTATATCCTACTCACGTAGGCTCGTCAGGACTAGGTTTAAATATGCATCATGAAGATCAAGATATACATTATATCTTTCGCGTTCAAAAAACTACTTTCATCATTATTATCTTCAGCCTTTATGGATCCTTTGTTGGGTAGGTAGAATAGGTACCTAATCCTATTTTCTTTTGACATAATAGGTACTTTTAGCAGCTAGGTCGCTGACATGGAAAAAGAATTGTAGGTACCTACTGTCGCAATACTTTTCTGCACCGACTTTATCCAAACGATGATTAAATTAATTACTTAAGTCTGCAGTGTTATCTCTTTCATACTCATAAATGAGATTGATAGGTACTTTCTAGAATCAAACCACGCATTGATTGTACTGAATCAACCTTTGATTCATACGCAGTGTTGCAATTCTTTATGTTTATCTTGAAGACTGAAAAAAAACCTTGTGTGCTTTAAATAAGTACGATAATAATATAATATTTATTACCTAATAATCTTAAAGATAATACCCATGATGATGATGGGGTATCGTATTACCCAGTTACTGGGTTGTGGAGGTCAGATAGGCAGTCGCTCCATGTAAAATACTGGTATTCAGCTGCATCCGGTTAGACTGGAAGCCGACCCCAAGATAGTTGGGAAAAGGCTAGGAAGATTGATTGATTTTTGATTGAATCTTAAAGATAATACGTAAGTAGGTAAAATAATACTAGTACAGTACAGCTAGTACTGTACAGCTAGTACAGTACAGCTATTCTTACTGCTAGGTAATTTTCATTATCTACATAATCTGGCAGTCACCTTTTTGGAAACTTTGAGGACATTTTTACTTATTCTTTGGAGGGACTACCAAACATAACTGACTTACGTAACTAAGAACGAAACATAAACATACCTATAAATATTAGAGTTTTACGTCAGGTCTCAGCCAGCTACCTTCCATGTTTACATTCAAACTGATGAGCATTCATTATTCATAAATTAATCGGATCTCGGCTATAACTTACCTAGTTATAACGAGACTCGAAGCTCAACCCGATAACTCAAGACCAGAAACTACTAACATAACATAATATATATATATATAAGTAAATTGATCGCGATAGGTATTATGCATTCGAAAAAAACAATTTTCAAGACCTTGACACATAAACGTTTCAGAGCGCATTCAAAAAATTGAATTCACAAAGCTCTTTCAACATTCACTTCATTTGATGTCTTGACAAGGCCGGGTTTCATATTAATTAATAAACTCAAGTCTACACAGTTTAACACAATTTTAGCGTCGATGAAAAAAGGTTATATTTCAAACGATTAAGCGCAGGCCACACCGCCAGCTAGCGGGCGGGCGGGCGAACATCGTTTCACCTCTTTACATACTTCGGTTCACACCGCGAGCTACAATATTTCGCGTAGTTTGTATAGTTTCCTTCGTTCGCTCCGCCAGGTCCGCCCGCTAGCTGGCGGTGTGGCCTGCGCTTTACGCAACGCTGTTTAGCGAGTTTTGACACTAGATAACTTTGGAAATGAAAAGACAACAAACTTGAGCCCTCACCATTAAGCTTTAAAGTAGATAATTAAGGACTTCAATTGTTTAGATGTTTTTATCAGGGCAAGAGGCTATGTGAACTTAAGCGAGTTGGCTCCAATTTCTTCTTTATTTCAAGCTTTGGATTTTCAGTAGAGCTTTTGTTAAACAAACAAGTAATTCTTGGTCATAACTTAGTTTTAGCTCTAAGATTCAATCTTATTTAAAAGTCTGAAGTTAGGGAAAGTTCGAAATTTCATGAAAGAACAGCCCCAAGTTCAACCCGACAGTTCAGTTCAGTTGTGGTGGCGGAAGGCTAACTTTTGTTAAAATTGTTTAGTTTCCTCTTGCTAAGGTCTAGATTTAGCCTTCTCTGAAATAAGTGTGACGTAGGAACGCGTTTAAGTCTTACGTTAAAATTACAGGGCCTTTTAATATTAATTTATAATAGCAAAAAACTAAATCGTATTTTACAAGTAACGCGCCATATCCTCCAACTCGCACTGGGCCTGCGTGGCGGTTTTTTTTTTTTTTGGTTGGCAAATCATCAAATGACTTCTCCCGCTCTGGGCGGAGCGGAAGGGCGTGTCAGACTCTTACTGAATAAAACCCACCCGTCTTCCTTCCCTTGCCTGTTCATTGCCAGGGGCCACGGTCTCCCCTTAGGACTTCAGCAACCCCGGTAGGCATCGGCCCTAGCGCCTAGCCCGTCAATTTTGCTGACATCTCTTCTATGAGGCGCGCGTGGAACACAACGCGTCGTCGACCCGGGCCCTGGTCCTTATCGGACGGCGAGCTACCCGTTGCTCTCCGTCCGCAAGTCTGCGTCTACGGTCGGAAATCGGCAACCAATTCCCGACGCCCGGGGCATCTCCTACGGCGGCGGCTAGGGGCGTGAGGGCGCAACATTTGTCTCTCCATCACGCGCTCCGCCTCCTCCTTTGCGAGCATTACTGCTTCGCAGGAGGTGACGGCTTGCCATGCCCTCTCGCTCCGTACCATGGCCTGAACCAGGGCCGGACGCGAGAGGTCATTGCCGCCGATCGCCTCCACGAGGACACGGTGGTGCTCCACCCAAGCCGGGCAGATCTCCACCATACGGTGGAGGCTCCACCGTATCCTCCGGGCGGTCCACATAGTGGTGACACCCGGGCGTTTCCTCCCGCCTTATGCGAAACAGGAACCTCCCGAAACAACCGTGTCCGGTGAGGACCTGCGTCAGGCAGATGGTGACGACGCCTGCACCGTGGCGCCTCTCTAGCTACTCCTCAAAGAGGGGACTTATCGCCGCAATTGTGGCGTGCCCATATCTGGGTTGCGACAATCGCACTCTCCAGGCCGCCATGAGATCCCGCCGGAGCTCTGTCCGCTCTTACGGCTTACCTTACCTTTCGCAAAGCGTAGGCCTGTCTGTGTCCCAGCTGTAGGAACATTATTGGCTGATTATGATGTGCAGTTTCGCCTATTAATTATACCTATATACTGGCGGAGATTTACCTAACAAAGACAAGTTTCCTACAGGTATTATAAAAGTATTTACTTATCCACAGGCCAAAGAACTCCATAGTGACCGACGACAACTGCTGCATGTGCAACTTCGCGGGCGTCAAGTACATGTCGAACCTCGCCGCAGACGACATCATATTCGCCTCTTTCAACAACCGCGTCTTTGAAGTACGTACTCTACGCTAACAGCCTTGCATTTTTCACACCTTTCGCAAACAAAAAGTTCGCGGATCTACGAGAATTTATCATTCAAATATTATTATTGTTCAAAATTATTGCACAGTTCTTGACTAATATTAGGTACGCAAAATGTGCTTAATAAATAAGTTTTTACCACGTAGATACCTACCTAAACCAAGAAGTCTAGAGGATCTAAAAGGTTGGCTTTCTAATGAATCCCGAAGGAATTAAAAAAGGATTATTTTCTCGGTTGCCACGGTCTGCATCACCGTCGGTGGCGCAACTATTAATTTATTCAACACTTTGCCTCTTAAAAGTAATTTACCTAAGTGTTTTTATTTTAATCTGCCCCTGGACAGATTCTACAAAAGCATTTTAATGCAAAATCTAGATTACGCACCATTATAATTTCTGATTCCTTAGTTTAAAAATATCTCTATTTATTTTGTGATTCATCTCGATTCTTACGCGACATGCAGTCATCGATGACTCGACTGCTCCAAGATGGTGCACGGAGATGTGACCGTGAAGTCTTCTGACAAACGTGATGCACCTGGCGTGTTTCATTATAAATTACGTCAATATAAAAACCTTATACTTTTCTAGACATTATTATACAGGTAGGCCAATCACAAATCTAATTCAATTCAGAGTAGATCCTGAAGCCCATTTTTATCGTCAGATATTTTCAACGTACCTAGGTATAATCATTTTCACAATATGGTTGCCATTGTGCAAAAAACTGGTAAAGCACATCCGCTTAAACCGGAAGCCGAACCCGACATACCTAGTTGATAAAAGGCTATTATGCAGATAATGTTGGTTAACGAGGTGTATTTGTTTCAATAGCATTTTGTTTTGTCGTCTAGCTCCCATTCTGCGTGATAGCGGACCATGAGCGTGAAAGCATCGTGGTGGCTGTGAGGGGTTCTATCTCATTGAGGGACATCTTCACAGACTTCACCGCTGGCTCAGAACGGTTCGAGGCTGAGGGTAAGTTTTGATGATAGTACAAACAAGGTTTTGATAACTGCGAAAACTGAGATCGAATGAAGTTTAGACACCAGCGGGTGGAATGCAATGCATTGCAAAAGGTTTTTTACAAATTAAACGACGACTAATTTAGAGATACAGTTTTTTGGTGACGCATTGGATTTAGAGTGCACTACGCCCCCACATTGTCCGTCACAGACATTGCGATAAAAAAGAGAAAAGCCGGAATAGGAACCCAGGTATGTTAAAGGCGAGAAAAAGAAACTAAACTAGTGGTGGGTCGTTGTCGAATTTTTCGCGGACGAAACGCAACCGTTTTCGAGACGACGAAAACGGTTGCAAGAAACGGTCGTCGTTGCAACTGGTTTGAAGACGAAGAATAATTGCGTTGCCATCTTTTCGACGTTCTCGTCGTTGTCGTCTTTTCGACGTTCCCGACGTTCTCGTCGAGTGAAATAGTTGCAGTTTCTTAGTTTCATGTATGTAAAAAGTGAACTTTATATCAGTGATATAAAGTTCACTTTTTATTGTAAGGACTGTTTTGCAAACAAACGGAACGAGACGCATTGACAACTGGTAATATATTATCGACTCTATATTATTGGTATAAAGTTCACTTTTTATTGCAAGGACTGTTTTGTAAACGACGACGACGAACGACGAGTGACTCGTCGTACGTCCGTCTACTACTTGTCGCGTTCCGTTCGGTCGTTCGAAGACGACGACTCGTCTACTCGTGTTGTTCCGTTCGTTGAATCATTTATCATTGCGTTCTCGACTGTATTTTCAAAGACGTAAAATAAAGAATCGCACTGAATAATTCGAAGACTGGTTTGTGCAACGAAGACTGTTTGAACCCAGGACGTAAAACGGTTCCATCGTCGCAGAACATAAAACGGTCTTTGGAAACGGTTCGTCGTCGCAACGCCTACTCCTAAACTAAACAGCGAACGCCTTTCAAAACTTCCCTACTAACGTGACTATAGTTTGGCCAAGACCGATAGCGGCACGGCGTTGACGAATAAGCGGCGGGACGCCGTGAGCTTTGACGAATGAGCGGCCTGCACTGGCCCCCCGTCTCGCCGCTCACATACCTAAGGACCGGTACAGAGGTCTCGGTCAAACTATAACTAACAACGGCTAGTTGCAGACATATTTACAAAAAAAAACTAAGTCCTTTTATAATCCATCATCATGGAGCACTGGTCCTTCGGGACCTTTATTCTCCAAAACTTAACATAAGTAATGCTCAACAGGTCTACCAGAAGACACAGCCGCTCACAAGGGCATGTCGATGGGCGCCGCTAAGATGTTGAAACGTCTGCTTCCCGTACTCGACCGCGCCTTCGCACAGTTCCCGCATTATGACCTCGTACTCACTGGTAATTACAGATTTAAGAAAGAAACTTTATGAGCTAATATCGTCCCGGAAAATGATGCTGTTGCGATGAAAAGTTATCAATTAACTTTTACCTTAACAGATTCAGATTTCGAACATCTTGTACCCAAAAATTTAAATGCGGGAAAATAAAAGACTGTTTTTCCAAGCTAGCTTGCTTCGTTCGTATAATATGTTTCCTGTTACTCGCATTGTTTAGCACTTTAGCCCATAACAAGTGACTAAATCAAAATGATGCAAACAAATCTGTAATACACACAACATTTTATTAGATTTTGTATGAGTTTATTTTATTTTTTATACTACCTTATATTTATTTATTATAGCGGACAGGCACTTCCCTATATTTATTATTCTAGCGTATGGCACTCGTGGGTTGCAGCTGAAAATCAGCGTCAGGTGATACACTTTGTGTTATCATCTGGCATTATGCTGAGCTGAGGCCCTTTTGGCATTATAATAATTTGTTTTCTGTTTTTATAGTTTTAAGCATTGACATATCCTATATTACGGTTTTAAGGTGTATTTTAAGTAATGAGAAAAAACGCATTTTTTTTTCTTTCTTCTTTAATATTTTTCTAAATAGCTTTTTGTATTTTCCAGGTCACAGTCTTGGTGCAGGAGTAGCAGTATTAGTAGCTTTAAAATTAAGGCCGAGGTATCCACATCTCAAAGTATTTGCATTTTCAACACCAGGTGAGCATTTTTTCATAACCGATTACTTTCTAAATTGAGGTAATAAAACATAACGATCCCCAAATGTAACCACAATTTTACTAATTATTCAGGGTCCCAAATACTCGTTCGTTTTAAAAGCCAAATGCGACCATCATCAATTTCCCCGGAAAACACAGTAGAATTACACTTTTCAACCCTTTCTCCGCCCGTATCTCATTTTCCCAAAGCTAAAATATGTGGGTGAACATTTAGATCATTTTTAATCTCCTTGCACGCTTGTAGTCTTAAAAGTTTAAGTTATTACGGGTTCAGGTGGGTCACCTGAAGGAAGATGCTTTAAAAAAATTACTTTAACAAAAAGCTGGTTCAGTGGGTCGTCTTTAGGGTTGTGACTTGATATTTTAAATAATTTTACAAAAATAAAGTGCGAAATACTTTGCTACCAAATGATCGTGCTTGACTTACCTCCGATTAGACATCAGGAGGCATAGTTTGACCGCACCTTTGGTATGTGCGCGGCGAGAAATGGGGGCAATGCAGGCCGCTCATTCGTCAACGCTCACGGCATTCCGCCGCTCGTTCGTCAAGGCTGCCCTCCACCTCGCCGCGCATACAGCAGTTTCGGTCAAACTATAAGTCAAGAATCGATCGTTGACACGACGACCATACTCCGCCACCAATAAAATCAATTATCATGAGGATAACCAATAAATATCGTACCTACACATATAAATTACGATGTAGATATTTCAAACACTCGTCCTTTTACAAAAGTCACGGTGACTTCTTTTTTCTCCGCTTAATATTTTATTTTTTTAAGAACTTACCTCCTTAGGTATGCCTGATTTGATAAATTATTGATGATTTAACTACCATTTACTCGTTATTTCCAGCCGGTCTAATAAGTCGTGAAGCGGCGCGGTTCACGGAGACGTTCGTGATGACAGTGGGCGTCGGCGACGACCTGGTCATGCGGCTGTCCGTGCACAGCATCGAGAACCTCAGGACTAAGATCATTCAGACCATACACGCCACTAAGTTGCCTAAGGTAAGAGACTTCTCGTGAACGTCAACAACATCTCTCTTAAATTAACTAGGACCTTTTCTCTAACGTCCCACTATTGACTAGGTCGTTTAAAAAACTTTATACAGCAAGTAAAAAATAATCAGGTTGAACACAGATACTTATATCCGGTACAAAGTTGGTCCGAACTTTGTGTAATTAATGTTGTATGTTTTAGTATTATTCTCAAGTAAGTGATATGCATATGTCTTTATTGAGAATAAAGTTTCTTTAAACAAAGGCTAGTTTTCCACTGGAGCTGTGCAGGAAGCGGAACAGCAAGACAGAAAAATCATCACCAATTCTAAATCACTGCCTTAAGGCTGACTTTCCATCAGAACTGCTTACCTTTTGAACGCCATAGTCACATATACGTGACAAGCAAGTGTGTGCCCTGTACGCCAACGACACAAATATGTGAGTATTTTTGTCACATGTTTGTGTCGTTGGCGTACAGAGCACGCGCTTGCGTTTATGCTCTGGCGTTCAAAAGGAGAAGGCAGTAAGGCATTTAACGTTTGAGATGGTACCTACTTATTGGAAAATAGAAGACTAGGGTCACTCAACCCTAGCAGTTTAGGCTGAGTCAAACACGGCCATAAAACACCTACATACTAAAAGACCAAAAATATGATTTATTCCCTTGATGTCGAGTCCCGTCACGTCGAGTCGCCGCCACGTCTACTCTGAAAACTCCCCGCTTTTATTCCCGCCACGTCTACTAACTATTTTGATTTGTACAGTCGTAAAAAAATACTCATAGTTGGTTACTTGGAATAAATAGATAGGATCCTACATATATGATGTTTTGTTCCTTATCCATAGACGAAAAAGTACTAGGCTCGTATGAATTCACGATAGTATTTCAATCATTATATACGTTGTGCACAATTTCTGAACAGTAACCTAACAAAAAGTACTAGGCATGCATGAATTCACGATAGTATTCCATTATCTCACATGACCTTTTCCTTCCAGTACCGGATAATGCTGAACGGCTTCGGCTACGCGTTGTTCGGCGTGCCGGCGCGCGACCTGGAGTCCACCTGGCGCCGCCCGGAGCAGCTGGAGGCGCAGCACTCGGACGACTCGGCCGACGCGCTACTGGTGCATAGCGTGTCCACAGTGAGTGCTGTCAGTTACCATCTTTATACTAGCGTGTGGCTTATGTGAGCTTCTTTTTTTGGCCTTTGATTTATTTCGCGTAGAGGTAAGGCTTTTTTCTATTTATTTATGCGTGTTTTAACTTAATAATTTGGTTACCAGTTTGTCCTCCCACTTCCGTGTCGACTTTTCCGGTCATAAACTTTACTTTTTCATACAAGAAAGATATAACTGAAAACTTTTCATAAAAAAAAACTATAACCAATATGAAACTATCCGTTTTTCATACAAAAATAACACAGAAAGTGTTATTTTTGTATGAAAAACGGATAGTTGTAGCCTTTAAATATACAAAAATTAAAAAAACTGTTTTTAACTGAAAGTATAAAAAAACATTACCCTCCTTCTGGGGCAGTCGGGTAAAAACAGGGTGGCAATCATTGAGGTAGGTATTATTGTACTAACGGGCAATTAGAGCTTTACGATCTATACATTTTTCGAAGCCATCATGGATGATCACGTTAAAAAGTATCTAACCGTTATTTTTAACAGTTACAGAAACCTTCAGAACAATATTTACCCATAACATATTATTCTTATCTGTTTTAATATCTCTGGTACGGAAGGAAACAAGTTTTTAACGGCAGCGCTGTTGACGATAACGCCATCTTCATTTTAGACCAATCTGAAATATTAACTTTCATATTCTCTATCTATTCTAGATTTTATTCAAATATTATGATATATCTATCTTCTTTCCATATACCTAAATTATTACACTATCCTACCGAAAGTTTCTTTCAAAATTTCTTCAATGTGACAAAAATACAAAGTGAAAATCTAAATAATATATATTCAGCTAAACATCAATCATTAACTTCGCGGGCATTCGCATTACTTATCCATTATTATTTACTTATTTTTATTTACTATTTTATATGGTTTGCATTGAGTGTGTTCGTGTGTTTTGGTTGCGGAATACCTACATAATTATAATTTATTTATTTGTTTTTAAAGCATTTATTATTATTTAATCAATGTGGAATGTATTGTTGTATTTTATGAATGTTTTTTAATTATTAAACGTTTATTCAATTTAAACATGACAAAAACATTAATGATTTAATTAATTATATATATTTGATATTTGATGTATAATAATATATAAATCTGTGTCTTCTATCAGTTGACTATTTTTATGTGTTTAATAAATATTTAGTCGTTAATTATCTATGTAGCTATACGATCAGTTGTTATAATAATAGGGTAATTAAATTTTGTAGAAAATAGAATATTATAGTAAAGAATTTCAGGAGTAACAAAAAAGCTTTAAATTTATTTTTTTAAATTATAGTTAGTTTCCAAAAAGTTTGAATGTAAGACTTCGACCTGCCACTACACCACACAGCAGAGGAGAAGTCAAGAGATTAAAATTGGAACAACTAACCATAGATGGGAGGGGAGAATATTTTATTTATTTTCCCCCCATTTTAAATCTCCGAGCATAGACCAAAAACTCACCAATAACTTATACTTAAAACTAGCACGGTTTTTACGACTTGACAAAAGCTATTGCTTTATTATAAATACAAATGTATTGTATACCTTCCGGAATAAATTCTCTAAATGATGGAGGTAAATCGAATCAAAATCCGTTGCGTAGTTTGGAAGGACAACGCGGTCACACAGACAGACACGAACAGTGACTATTATAAAGACAAAAGATTTATATTTTTGTTTGTTTATAATTAAAAAACTCAAAAAGTACCTACTGGGCCGGTTTTAGAAATTCTTTCAGCAATAGCACAAATAGAATGCTATACAGGGTGTTAAAGTAATTGCGTGCCATAGCTTCAGGGTAGGTTCAGTATCGATAAAGGAACCGAGAAAAAGAAAATACAATAAAAAAAAAAATGCAAGATCAACTTTTTTAATTTGTAGGTTTTAATTTTGAAGGAGATAAGCACGCTAATCTAGGAAGAAGAATTACTTGGAATTGTAATTTACGTACCTAGTTACCTATCCTTCACCCGGCGTTATCGAAGTGTTCAGGCGTAGGTATTTCATTGCGTTCAATAGTAGGAAGGTAGGTAACTCTAGGAAATTATGAATTAGCATTTAAACAAAATAAAAACATATTTTAAGCAATTTTCTAATTAATACTATTTAATTAATAGGTACTTCATCTTATGATAATTTTCGTTTTTTTTTAAAGGTATTTTATTTATTTATTTTTATTTTTTACGGGTGCCTTTATCGATACTGAACTCACCCTGAAGCTATGGCACGCAATTACTTTAACACCCTGTATAATCACTACGGAATGCTAGCCACACACGTTACGATTTGCTTGCGCAAATTTGTGTTTGCGCAAGCAAATCGTAACGTGTGTGGGACGAAATTTGCGCAAATTTCTTTGAAAAAACGTCAAATTAGATTTGCGCAAGCCTAAGTTTGCGCAAGCAAATCGTTACGTGTGTGGCTGGCATAACATAATATAGGCAAAAAAAAAACAATCACGCGGGCGAAGCCGCTTGCGAAAGTTAGTGTATATTATGTTCAGAAAATAGACAGTAAGATGTAATACCCGTGTGTTATAGGAAGCAGCATTAGTTTCCCGTGACGTGTTCGCGCGACGGTTCTCTTCCGCGAGACTGTTCACTCCGGGCCGGATACTGCACATCGTGCGACGCAAGCGCATGGGTATCGAGAAGTAAGTTAAATCACACGTTTATATTATACATGGTTATTGGTTATATTTCGGCAATCTATTAAGGGGACATAGGAGAGGTAATTTTGCAACAAAGTAACCCCTTTTGGCTCCTATGCAAATGTCAAAAAATTTCGAGTCATTTGACATTTTATGTTTATTTTTATTTCATTCGTTTTAAAATATAAATTGTCTAATTACTCGAAAATGGTTGACATTGGCATAGGGGGTCATGAGGGGTCATTTGGTTGCAAATGACCTCTTACAACCCCTTATCGGATTGCCGACATATAACCAATAACCCTGTATATTGGAGCTTTATTTGTATATGACAGTAATGAGCAATTCAATGTAAAAAGCAAATTATATAGAAAACTGGAAACACAAGCGCACGCGCATAATGAAGTTACAATTTTTTTTTAATGCTTTTTACCTGCAATGGGACTACCCCTAAGTATCTAAGCTACAATATTGCTTTGTATATTACACTATATACACAATAATTTTGGCTAATTTTTACTCACACATTTTCACCCATGTCTGACCAAAGTGATGAAGGAGGCGAGGAAAGGTAATTTATCTTATTTGTATATATTTGGGTATTATTTACGGTTCAATTCAAAGTATGAGTACCTACCTAATAGAGCTTCAAAACAGATTTTAATCTTTAAAGATTTCCCCTCATTTCGAAAGAAACCTCCCTAGAACGAGAACTAGTTATAAAAATCTCAATATGCAAACAGAAATTATGCGTCACTCGTTACTAAATAACCATTTTTGATTACTATAGTGCTAATTAGAGCTTTCAGAAATAGGTTCTTAACCACTTTTCACACCTGCTTATTATAACACAAAAAAAAATCTAAATTTCACAGCATTAAGCAAACTGTAACTATTAGAATAACATACTTAGAAATAGGTACATCAACAAGACATTATAAAAGATGTGTCAATTAGTGATATCAAAGTCAAAACATTCCATTTTGCATCAACAATTGAGACCATAATATTATATTATATTATTATTTCCGTATAGATATTTGACGGGTTAATGTTAAAGGAAATAGCAAACATATCAACTCGGGATCGGCACCGTATGAACTCGACCCATTCGGTATTATTTGTATGAAACTCCCTACTGCAACGCACACTAATCGGAATCGTAACGTAATCGTCTCGCCTAGAGACAAGCTCAGGAACCGCGGTGATACGAAGCGTTAAGAAAGCAGCCTGTTAATTTGGCTAGGCACAGTCATTATACAGGAAACCCCTTAGGTAGCCAAGCGAGACGAAAAACAAACCCTTTAGGCTGCGTTTCCACCAGAAATGAGCGAGAATGCGTAGCGAGAGATGTGCGTCAAAGTAACCAATAACAACGCTAGCTTAGCTCAAGCTATGACAGTGAAGCGATGTTATTGGTTAGTTTCACACACATCCCTCGCTCCTAGTGGAAACGCAACCTTAAACTAGCCAAAACAAGACGAATATCTAATTCTTTCCAAAATTACAGAAAAGTGCGCACAACAGAACCCACGTACGAGATGCGATGGGCGTGCCCTGAAGACTTCATGGAGCTACAAGTAATGCCTCGCATGCTACTAGACCATCTCCCGGAGAACGTGCACCGCACCATACGCACAGTCCTCGATGAACGGCACCGCTATAGACTCACACATACCGTGTAAGTAATGTAGGTAGCAATGTGACATTCGGATATATTTATTATCTGTGGAATGAAATGAAACATGACATAATGTGAAGACATACACGGATATGTTATCTGTGGTATAGTGAATGTGGTTGAAAATGACGTAGAAATGTGACATACGGATATATTATCTGTGTAATAGTGTATGCGAAGAAAAGGAGACTTGAATAATGTAGAGACTTTGAAGAGTGGACAGGTGAGGTGTAAGATAAGTGTGGAGTCTAAAGATATGTTTGCTTCTGCGATAAAATATTATAAGCTTAAGGGGGATGCGCCAAGGTATGGTTATTTAAAGAATTATAATCATAAAAATCATCAATACAACTCTCTAAGTTCATGTAATCCTATTGAATGACTATGTCATGAAATTACATTAGAGGATTATGCTAACTTAAGGAGTTATATTGCTGATTTTAATGATTATAAATCTGTAAAGCCATATTTGATACGGTCGCAAATCATATGCTAACTTAAGGAGTTGTATTGCTGATTTTAATGATTATAAATATGTAAAGCCATATTTGATTCGCTCGCAAATCATATTTTAATCAACATACAACCCGACACTGACCTGCAAATTGGAAAAAACGTAAGAAAATTTGAATTTCGCGGGCTACCTTGACGCATCAACCTGGACGATACATAATGTACGTAACAAGTTGAGTTCGCTAATAAGCTCATGACAATTATATCTATATCTAAATTGGGACAAAAACACAAATATTTCAACGGGCTGGCCCGCGAGACAAAATTAGGACACTGCATACTTGCATAGTAGCCAAATGTGCTGTAAATGACAACGTTTCTAAACTGAGATAAAAAGTTAGATAAACCTACTTCTTTATTTAAACTCTTTTCTGTCTTATAACTAAACCAGTCAAGTCAAACCGTGAAGGTTTTGTATTTCAAGCTTTATTCCAACAACGGTAAAGTTCTTAATAAGTACAAAAACTGTCATTAAAACCGAGTCTAAAGGGTTTATTTTTAAAAGTTAAGTTAGTGGACTGTATAACCATACATTTATTACGTTTGAACGTCACTTAACTTTGAGCAAAGTTTATAAATAAACCTGTAAGTTGTCAATGTTGTAATATGAACTTTAGTGCAGTCGGAATAAAGTTCAAAATATAAAAACTGACTTGAAGGTGACTAACTACAAAATATAGAAACTGACTGGCTTGGTCTAAAGTCAGAACTCGTATTTTAATGAGACGGTTTAACTATGAACGTAATAAAAGCGCTAGCCACTTCAATTAATAGGAATGCTACTGTGTCTCTTGCAGTGTACAATGTGTACATGAATGAAACTTATACCTTTGTAAAGAAATCAGCATGATTTATCCTATTTTAGAGTCTGGCTAACGAAAGTTGGCCCCAGAATATTGGCGGCAAATTTAAAAAATACATGCATGGCAACACTAAATACACCAGAGATACCGAACGACAACCTTGTCAAATTGACGTTCACGTTCATACAGAGTTGCTATATAAAAAGTTCGCAAATAATTCCAGGGCCAACTTTCGTTAGCCAGACTCTAGCATGGCATTGGTTTCTTACTTTTAAGTCGCATAAGATCAAACAGAATTTTGCTTTGGTCAATAGCGAGTGGAACTGTGTACCATTGCACTGGCAGTGAACCAGTTTTCAGCCTTATTACTAAGGGCACAAGAGTTAAAAGTGGTCGACCGCCATTGTCCGCGGTTGTACAGTCAGGGAAATTAATTGTTTATCAAATAGACACACAACATCAATTTGCCTTGTTTTCGCCATTATCGTGCAACTGTCAAAAATGGCAGTTGTGATTTGAATATACGGAAAATTTAAGTTGCTAGTCAATTTGATAAACAATTCATTTACCATCAAGAATATGACTTTATTTTGAAACGTAACTTGCCGATGTGATATTGCCTGTTTAAGTTTTAAATGTTTTAATAGAAGTCAATTGTTATGAAAGTGTAAATAAAATAATAAAATCCAATGCACTAAGCTCTTGAAGTAGAGTTAAGCAACTCGGTTAGATGTTTTACTGTTTTTAAAAGTGGTCGAATACAGTCCGGCCGTCGAGGGACAGCATTGGACACCTCTCAGTTGGACAATTTGTAGTAACTATTAGGATGAAATTCGCAAAAATCGTTAGTATGAAACTGACAGGTGTTAAAAACCCATTCTCTCAACGGCCTGACTCTAACTATTAAGTGGGTGATAGACATGCGAACTTGAAGTCCGTGGTTTATAAGTTCGCGAACTTACTCGGCTCGCCTTCAGTGACACTGATGAAGTTTGCTCACTGTATAGCGATGTTGACGAATTTTCTGACTCGCGGCGATGACAGACGTACGAAACTATGTACTACCAAGTCGGGCTACGAGCAAAATTTCAAACCAGTTGGATCGCTGATAACCTTACTCGGCGGTTTTAAAGTACGCGTACTTACTATGACAGACGGGCGAGTAAGCTCGCCGAGACATAAGTACGCGTACTTGCTCACACGTCTATCACCCCTTTTTCCTTAACACCGAAAAGGAAATTAATAATATTATTTGAGATATGAAAAATGCGACTTCCTATTCTACATATGAAAAGCCTATTTATGACAAAAAACTACGAAGTGACCAATGCATTATTAAAAGTAAGTTGTCACGAATTGAGCAACTTTAAAATAAAACAACCCTACTGGATAGGAAAAGTTTGTTTACTAAGTATTTGTTATTTTATATCGTTTTGCTGAACTACATGACATGACAATGTGATTATATTTTATCGTTCCTAAGCTTAACGTGACTCAGACGCCTATCTCTATGAATCTTTTGTACATACATAGTACTTAAAATTACTCAGAATTTCAATTTAATTGATATTAAACAAATTGACAAAACCAGTGTCAAAATTAACTTGTAGTTTAGTATAAGAACCTGTGAGAAGACTGTGATGATGTTAGTGTGGAAATATTAAAGTTAAGCGATGTGTTTGTGGATGTATGCACGTGCCGCAACGGTAGTTATATTGTTCTGTACATAATTTAGTATATAAGAATATTATTTAAGTTTCTGAGATGCACGGCTCTGGCATATTTTGGTGGCACGTATTCTGAAAGCCTGATTAATTAAAATCTTTTGTCAGCATACGAATGGTTGTTGGTTGAGCATGCATTCTAAAAGTTGGCAACGTCGCAAATAGCTGTCATGGTTCACGCATCGACCGCGTTCGGCGCTTCGATTGGCCCATCACTAGCCTTCACTGGTGAAGGGCCAATCGGAGCGCCGAACGCGGTCGATGCGTAAAGTCGAGAGGGTTAAGAGAAATTCACACTAGGGCCTCAGATAATTGCGACGTTGCCCACTTTCAGAATGCAGGCTCATAAACAATCACATAAGGTAACATGACCAGCACTAGCAAACAGCACTCAATAGGATTTGGCTCTCAGAGCCCGGAAGTAAAAAAATCAAGCATTTTTCTAACGTCAATTTGGTACGCGGAACAACATATGCCAGAGCCTTTAGGGAACCATACCTCGTCCCAATGTATAACATATCAACGTTGAAAAATTTTTTTTTTTCATTCCTTTGGGGGCACATAGCAAAATGTTGAAGTCATCACAGTTCTGTTGCGAAAAAGAGATATCCTGCATAGCTCCATCTCTTCCTAGCACTAGAAAAATGATGGTTTTAACAACTCACTAAACGTGTGCCCTGTTCTTCTTTGAAATTCTTTCAATTTGCTTAACGGCGTGACTCACGCAAAAAATTGATTTGCTCAAAACACAAGCAATTGTATCATTTCGAATAATATAATTAGATACTCTTTCTTTGTATAAATTGTACTGCCAAAGCGTATGACAAATTTTTTAAGACACTTTAACTTTAACATATAGAATGGTCGCAACAATTTCTTTGAATCCATAGCGTTACCTGTACATCATTCTATTATCTGTACCTGTACATTATCTTGCCTATAAACGCAATGGATATAGAATATTGTTATGATATTAATTCATAACTAGCTGACCCGACAGCCGTCCTGTCCAAATTTCAATAATTCATACGAAATTCCCATAGAAAATGCAGTTTCAGTTTTCTCAATTTTTTTTTCCCTTAAGAACCTGATTCGGACTATGACGAACATTTACATTAAAAACAGCCAAATCGGTCCATCCGTTACCAACGAACTGCATTTTATTTTGATTATATCGATTACCTTTGGTTCCCGTGCGGTGCTACTGTCTAACTAGAAGCAGTGTAACATAAAAAAGGTACCTTCTGGTTAATAAAGAATGGTTTATACTATACCCAAATTGCATTTATGGGGGCTATTCAAAATGCCACCTTTTTACGCTGGCTAAATTACTATTTATAGACCATAGATGGCAGCACCGCTATCCAACATAAAATTAAATTACATTCACGTTATTGTATCTCCTTTTGACTTCAAATTGATTAATTAAGACTTGCAAAGCTACCACTAAGTACAATAACTAGACCGTAGGAGTAGCTTACAACGTTACCGAAGTCAATTATGTAATAAATTATCTACATTGCATAATAGTTACATTTAATGTAAGTACATTTAAGTATAAATTATTTTCATTGCTTACACGAATGCTCTAATATCAGGTACCTGATCGTAAATATGGCGCAACATACAAACATACATGACATAATCAGCATATAATATTCCCACTGCTGGGACGCAGGCCTCCTGTCGGTGAAAGAACCAATCCACCACGCGGGCCTAGTACCGGTTAGTAGATGTCACACTCACATGTCTTAGAATTTTTGGTTCTAGGACATGCCGGTTTCCTCACGATCTTTTCCTTCACCGTTTTGAGAGCAGTGATGATAAAAATAATTTACACAAAGATATGAGCTATAGCTATAGTCATATCAGGGTTCGAACCTACGACTCGTAAGTCGCGGTCGTTACCACTGGGCCACCACTGCTCGACTTTGTAGAGCGTTGTCTGTGGCACTCATGCCTGTAACACTCAATGTGCCATATTTACGCTCGGGTACTATACGTTGTAAATATTTGTAAAGATGTATTTTTGTAAACTCTTTGTTAATAATCATGTTGCCTTTAGTTACCAAGCGAACAAACTGTTGTAAACCTACTTATATTGTTGCAACGTAAATTAGTATTTGTTATGTATTATTATTATAGCTCTGTATATTATGAAAAGTAGCATTCTTTTTATACATATTTTTTGTATTGTGATATCATCGTACATAAAATCAAATTGAATTGAATTATCATAAGTGTTACGATACAACGTTATTTTTTGTTTATACTAAACCTCTTAAGGGGTCATTGTACTCATCATTATGAACCACTTTCAATAGAGGACCAAAGCTGAAATCGCATGTTCCCATAGTGAAAGTTGTTCATAATGATGAGTACAATGACCCCTTAAGAGGTAGAGTATAAAAAAAAAATAACGTTGTATATGCTGGCTGTCCTAGAATATTATTTTTATTCCTGTACATTTTAAAGTTTATGAAAATGCATCTCCGTTGTTTAAAATAAGTAGGCCTCATTAAAAATTGTTAATTCTATCGTTGTAGGGACCTACATTTATTCAATTTTAGAGTCTACTGTTTTGAATATTTCTTGTACATACATACCTGAACCTCGGGAACAAAATTATTGTGACTTGATAAAAATATACTCTGACTACATTTTTAGGTGATATTTTTTGTAAATAAAGCATTTACTTCGAATAATTTACATTCCAATTTGTATTCTGTAGTCCTCAGTCCGTTGCCAGAGTATCGATGTTTTGTGGATATGGTCGCAACAGATGTGATTTTAAAAGATATTTTTTTGTTGGGCTACGTCATGATATATGAAATATTTATATAGAAAAGAATTTATATTTTACATTGTAGTCTGTTATATTTGGACTTGTGTAAATGATTATCGGAATTTTGTGATTTGTAGCTAACCAAAGGCCTCAAAACGGAGTAACTATGTAACTCGTTTTGAGGACTTTTGAAACAAGAGATTATTAGGTAGCTCCGTAATTGTTAGTAGTAAATCAAAATTATAAAGTACCTTTTTAAATGTAGCCCTCTTTCGTTTTGTTAATATTTAATACTATAAATAAAAAATATATTGTAATGTTACGATACGACAATCTCAAACACTATGTGACAAGTTGTTAGTAGATATAAATATTTTAATATTTACTTCAGTATGTTTGTATATAATGTTGTTTTAGCGTTCAGTACCGTTGATATGTTACTTAATTCTTGTATTCTTTGTATTTTTATAGTTTACACAAATTGGTACTGAATCGCGAGTATGTTCAAGTATTAGAAGGACTGAGGTTCTTTTCACTTGTACCCTAAATTAGGGCTTTATAATCTCTTTCACCGTATGTAATAGAGTATAGCCAATGTCTTGTGTTGGGTTTTGTTTTAATTTATAAATAAAATCTATTTTAAGTATTATATCGTTTTATTAAAAACCCCGTTGACTTTGTCTTACAATAAAGCAGGGTACCACAGTATGAAATATAAACTTTATAACTAGGTGCCTATTCAAGAGAAATTACGTTAGTGCACCATAATCCAAACCTTTAACGAAGCAAAGCTTTCAATTACTTAATTCAGCCAATTCATATTTTTAGCCTAGTGGGTATTCTACGATACACTATGGTTATTATTAATTTATATTAAAGTAACAAAAGGTAAGCATAATTATATTTATTATATTTTTTAAACACGATATACAAAAATACACTTAATTCATCAGTCAATTCAACAAAATTATCACAGCAATATATTTAAATTACTTTTTCTTTTCAATAAACTTTAAATTGAAAAATAACAGATTAATATATGCATTTAAGCAATTTAGTAAGATTTTATATTTGGTACAATATTTGAAACTTAGTTTCTAGTTACGAATGAGCATTACAATACAAATATATATTACATAGTACAAATAGCTGAGATCTACCTGTCTCGGAGTATATTATTTCAGTTTATATCATCTGCACAGATTGCGAAGCTCTGTCATGGCTGCTTGGGATACTGATGTTTTGTTCCTTTCCGTCTTATATCTGCAACATTTTTATAATTATACTGTCGTTCATCTATGACGGTTTATCCAATGAGGACACACCAAAAGTACCTATACTCCATTTGAAATAAGATTAGACATTTAAATAAACCTTTTTTACAGTCCGTTCAACCGATTTTGACTTTTATTGCATTGGTGGCATGACAAATGGCAGCTGTAGTAAACAGTCGGTATTGTCACCACTTTTTGCTTTTGATGCCATTCTTATGCCTACGGTATAGATGTCAAAATCGATTGAATGGACTGTAAAAAAGGTTTATTTAAATGTCTTATCTTATTTCAAATGGAGTAGAGATATGGTAACGAAGATATTATACTAAAGAACCAAAGCCTACAATTTATGAAATACTTTATAAGCAGAGGAAAAACCAACATTTGATCTCTGGAGAACCAATTGAAATATATTTGTCGATATTAGTTTAAACTGACTTGGTTTAACGTATCCTTAATCGCAGTGAACTAAAATATACGGGAAACTTTTTCTCCAATAGGTATAACAAGACAAAGGTAAATATTGAATAAACATACCTGTTGATGAAATCATGCGCAACATCTGGCCTATACATGGCCATATCTCGCAGGTACGCCTGATCGTTGGTCAGAGTGCGTCTGTATGCAAGTTCACGCCACGCCTCGCCGCCGCGACCGGCCAGCAGGACAAGACCCTCCATGAAACTGGAATGACAACACCTCGGAACATCAAACAACAATGAACGTCTCGGATAATCAGGCTAAGAAATTAGAAAACAGGCCCCTAGATCTGCTAAAAATGATCCTGTGAACGTCAAGAGTACTGTCAACCTTGAGGAAACATTCAATCCTGTTGTTTTTAGGAATCTACTACATCAGAAAATTGTCTGGCCCTCTACTGATATTGCAGTAAGGAGTTATGTACCTTTTAAAAATAACTTAAAGACAACAAGAGGTTTAAAAAACGTAGACAAAATATGACAAATAAGGAGTGAGAAAAAAACCAACTCACCTCAAATATTCACTAACAAGCCGATACATTTGGTCGGTGCTTCTATTCAGTATAAGCCTCGTGGGCGACGCGTTCAGCAGTGATATTTGCAGCGCTATTTGTTGCGCAAGCGCCGCCATTTCTCCCGCGAAGCCGGTACACCCGCCCTGAAGGTATAGCTCGGCGGCGTCCGTGCAGTGAATCAATGCTGTATCTAGGAGGGACCTAGTTGACACGTTGTCGTGAATTTGAAACCATGTTGGCGGTTGAAACGGCTTTTTGGATGTAGCCTGGTAAAGAGAAAATCCGATTATAATTTAGGAGAATAATACTAGTCAGATTAGTTTAATCGTGTTTGATCTTAATTCCTCCTTGGTTCTACTCAACGCAACCCAAGAAAATTTGGTAAATAAGTAGTAAAGTACATTAAATTGACGCATTTCCTTCCTTACGAGAGGACAATTTTGACAACTAACGCTACGTCGCGTCGCGTCGCTTGACCTACCTTGAGGCCCAAGTCGAGTGTAGTTGAAAGACAAGTTTTAAAATAATAATATAGTTTGACACTATTAAGAGTGCATTTCAACAATGAAAATGAACGCGATCAGCACATCTAAACCGAGTTCAAGAACTGTCAGTGTCATTATTGTTACGGAAAATTGACACTGACAGCTTTTAAACGCGGTTTAGAGGTGCTGATCGCGTTTATCGGCAAATTTGTAGTGATCATTCTACTGATTCTACTGAATTCTTCTTCTTCTTTTCGTATGGTCATCGTAAACATCAGGTTAGTCACTATAACCTGATGTCAGAGTTTTTGAAGCCGCCCATTGGCTTCTGACTTGGCTTCACATGCCGCCAAGAACTATCTCTCAGACATGCCGGTTTCCTCGGTTTCTACTGAATTACGTAAACGCCACATACCTTCGCAGAATCCAAAGCCATTTTCTCCAAATCATCGATCAGGTTGAGCGCCTGTTTTCTCTTCACATTGGCCGCTTCAGCATACATATTGAAATGCAACGCAACCATTATGTACGTATCCGTATCTCCTGGACAATGGTTCTTGAGGAAGTCGAGGAGTCCTTGCTTGAACTCGGCTATCTTGTCCCCTTGCTGGCCTAGCATGTAGTCGAACTGACCCAGGAGGAATTCGAACTGATGGTTGTCGCGTAACGCCTAGAAATACATGTTTATTTTATGTTATTGAGTACAAAACAAACAAAAGGTCTGCCACATGCCTCACTTAGTGCTCACTGCCTGCTATGCTTGTTTTAATACTGAATCAGATATAAGATTGCAGTGGCGAAGGGTGCCGTAATAGAAAAGGTAAGCCGGAGCCAAAACAAAAGGAAAAAAAAAAAAAAAAAAAAAAAAAAAAAAAAAAAAAAAAAAAAAAAAAAACCAGGGGCTGCAGCCGTGCGTGAAGTCCAGTTACTTACAATTTGTGGCTAGCTTTCTGGCTCTTCAGTCTTGTACAGGCAGATGTTACTATTTACTATATGATAAGATGATACTATTTACGTGTCCAAAAAACGTTTTCATTTCCTGAATATTTTCAAGGGAACGGCTCAGTACTAAATTTAATATATGAGCGTAACATGGGACAAACATTGCCATATGGACATGCATCACGAATTTTCGCTTGTACTCCACCGTGGCTCGCCAGACATAACTGCCGCGCCGTCGTAAGATTGACCAACTAACTTATTTCTACAACGATACTGGTCAAGTATTTCTAACAACTGTTTGGATAAAACTTCAGCAGTTCGACTTTCGCTAACATCGTAAAAACCCAGGAATCGTTCTTCAATTCCAGTTTCTGATAAATATCGAAAAATTACAGTTAATTGCTCCCTATGACTGACATCTGGAGTTTCGTCAATCATTACAGACAGAAATTGAGCTTTATCTATCTCTAATCTAATGTGGTCTCGTAAAACGGATGCAATACAATGTATTAAATCATTTTGAATATCACTAGAGAGACCAGAAAACACGGGGTTCTGAACTGAAGATCATAGTTCTAAATGCGAGTTCATTACGGATCATATTTCCTCAGATATAACAAAGTTTTGATATAGTTACCGCGGTTATTGGAATTCAGACCTTCATCGTGGCCGCGAAAAGCTACTTCTTGTGTATCTAACAAAATAATGGTGTCAATAAACCGTTTCTTAAATTCCTATTTCGATTTACTTTTCTAATAGGAGCTTCATACGAATTAGCGAAAAATAATCAAGTTGTTCTGTGATTCGTTTAACGACATCTGTCGGCGAGTAGAAATACTATTTTGAGATTTGTGAAGCTAGTTTGGCGTTTCAACACAAGATGACAGCACATCTGATTTTACTCTAAGAGTGAAATCAAATGTAATTATAATACAAAAAGTATTTTTAATTAAGGAATTTGTTTCATAATGTAGGTATTAATAAATAATTCAGTAGTAATTATGTGTTTCTTATTTTCAAACCTTGAAAAGCATGTTTCCTCACAAAGTAAATAATTCGTCAAGCAACAATCAAAACTATTTGCCGCCATCCTAATCCTACTGATAGTACTAATCATTTTTCAAATCTACTCTAATGATGTAAGTTCAACTTATTAAACTTTCTACTTACCCCAAATACCTAATTACAACGTAGTTCAATCAACGTACGTTTCTTTCACTAAACTCATAACACAAACACTATCTTAATCACTTTTCTATACCTGAAAACAAATATTACTCGTACTAGTAATGATAAACTAATGAATACAATGAATACAAAATGCAAATTAACTACTGTAAACAAATTATATGGTTGCGATTACGACAAAAACCAACACATTGTCAATCGAATGATGAAATAATGTTTTGATGTCCGAACACCGAGCCGAACGCATTACGATACTCAACGACAACAACCGAATATCAAATGCGAGAACGAGTGAGTAATAGCAATACATAGTTCTTTCTCGTTCACACGAGCGCGTTTTCGCCTACTGTCCCTATAGTAACTCGTTGCAAACCGGCTTACTCGGCTGCTAAGAAAGGGCGGTGTCACGTGACCGAGTGACGTCAAGACGGACTATATTTTCTATAGAAATTAAATTCACGATAACCCGTACGCGCCTACGAGTTATTTTAGAGCGAAATGTTTTGTTGTTGGGATATAAAGACAAAAATTTTTATGTAGGCGTTTTGTAATGTTTTAATTGTATTCAAATACTTATAGTGTGATTATTCAATGACGATAGAGTGGTTGTGTTCCGAATTACCGAAGGGAAGCCGATAGGAATCGGCTTGTACGGAGTCTACGCCCCTGTAAGATTGTCAGTCAAAGTCCTTCATCGCTGAATACCATAAAAGTAAAGTATGATATTCGCAAAACATCGTACTAGCAAAATATGGCATTCTGATAATAGAATAGTTTACCAAGGTTGTGGTTGATATTGCAAGAACTAGTAGAGGGTTCCAAAGTACAGACTACGCTTTCACTTTAATCAGTGGTGTTAGTTTTTTTTTTTACTCGTTCATATTCCTCCAACCCTCCTTCTGTTTTACTTTTTCTGGTTGATATGACGCATGACAATTATTATGTCATGCTAATTAAAGTTCAGCTAAAACTGCGAAGTAACCAGTTGTACTTGCAAGTTTCAGTTTGAGCTAGGATTTATTAGTCTAGCTCGTTCTTCTCCATAAGAACTTACTTCGCTTTGGAATGGGACAATTCATAAGTGACTGTAATTGATTTAATTGAAATAAATACTTTGAGTTTGAGTTAGCTATGTAAATCTCTAAATCTCACTAACCTGAAACACATAAGCACACTCGGTATACCGCGCGAGCCCCGTGAGCAGCCGCACCATGAGGCGCCACGAGCGCGCGGCCAGCAGGCGCGCGGCCAGCGCCTGCGCCGAGCGCAGCGCCGTGGCCACGCCCTCCGTGTCGCACGCGCACGCGAAGCACTCGTGCGCCACCACGAGCAGCTCTAGGCAGATTATGTTTACCTGACAATGATTTAAAAAGATATTTAGCGTAACAAGAAAAGCCATCAACCGAGGCAAAAGGAGTATGTAAGGATCGTAGCAAGTGGCGTTCTGTAGTTTCTGCCTGCCCCCATGGGAAGAAAGTGTGAGATTATGTACGTATGAAAAATCATTATTTAAAAGAAACCAAATAAAAACAAGCTGACAAAGATACAAATAGCAGAGAAATCCTTTTTTTAACAGGAAAAAAAATGTTGACAATTTATTTGCAATGAATTACTGAAATGGCGTGAGATCCTTTTGATATTGCACCAGTGAATCGGGCAACTGGTTTTCACGGATATTGTCAAACTTAAAAACACCAGAATTCGCGTAGGTATAAAATACTAACTGAAAAGCGCAAAACTAAAATACTAAATAAAATAAAAACAAAGTTCGGTTGACAATTGCTTAAGTAAGTACTTTAAGTTAGCATAGTTACCTGTTTCGTAGACAACTTCGCCCCTTTAGTTATCTTCCTGATATTCGACTTGACCTCATACCGAATATGTACATTATTCTTATTAATCACATCGAACAAATTCCTTCTGCAATCTCTCGACATTTTGTTACTATAGACTGTATAAACAGTCGACACTGAATACACTGATTCAGTCTCAGCTGATAATATCGTTTCTTCTTCAGTTAAGACTGACTCGGCTTCATCGCCTTCTACGTTTTGGTACTCTTCATCTATCAAATTTTCAACATCCAGACAACTGTCGTCTAATAAATTATCTGGTAATTTTGAAGTCCCAGTACATTTGTATATCTTTTGGAAGGCCATTAGGTGATCTAAGATTAATTTGCCGATATGGCTGCAGGCGTCGGGTCGCATGTTGAGGAACATTTCGATGTCTGCGTTTAGCGCGTAGCCCCATAGAGTGTATTGGAAGTGTTCTTTCTGTCTAAAGGCTGAAGTTTTCACTAGGTGAGGCGATATTATAGCTGCTACTATTTCTTTGCAGAGGTATTCGGCGACCTGAAGATTAAAGAAGTAAGAAATAATATGATCTTCGAGCATTTCATCAGATTATCATCGCCTTGCCTAACAGACTCACCGTAAGTAGACCATTGAAGGACGGACTTTAAACTGTGGGACACACAGTTTATTTTAAATTTTATTATATTTCATGTCACGTTTTAAAACTATTATTAGTCAAGGCGGCGTTGGTCTGGTCAATGGACGATGTCTATAGACAGTCAAATTAGCAAAAAATGTTTTTGGCGACTTTTAACTATCTTATGGTAAACGTACCTGTTTGGAAGGTATATTGAATGTCTTGAACACAAGATTGGCGAGGGACATCCTAGCTCGTCCACTCACTAAGTTGATAAAGTCAACGGCGCGGTTCTGATATTTCAACACGGATGTGTAGTCCCACCCAATTTGTAGCGCTATGCGGAAATAGCTGGCGACCTGTAGAAATAACAATAATAATTAATTGATGAGAAAAAACAAAAATCTCGGCAATAGCAGATTTTGTTGCTGATTTTTTAAGTGGTCGCTGATTAGAATAGACTTAAAAACATCCGTGAGTATCCGTGGTCACTTAGGACCAAAAACATTCAGATATTTTATCACAGAGGAGGAACCATATAGCAAGGCCCAAAGTCACAAAAAATTACTTCTATCTGTTTCTAATCAGATCAAATCCAGTAGCTGAATTAAATACTACCTGCTTGGCAAGTGTGAGTCCACTCCTGACAGCCAGAGCATCGAGAGCAGACAACCGGTCGGCTTCCTCGCGCGCCGCCAAGTGAGCGCTCTCCGGGACATTCTCTTGTTTCTCCTGAATCACCACCAGCTCCTCGAAACTCGCGTCCGATATACCTGATACTGAAAATAGGCATGATATTGATTGAAGATTGATTTTGCCAGTAATGTTAAATCCCAAACAATTAAGGCCTATTGCCATAACAGTTTGCACGATCCCGGAAATGGACCCAAGACCCTAGTCAAGCTTGCAACGTTAAAAAATCCAGCTATTAAAATTAGCTTCTAATAACTTACTCGACAGTTTATTTTGCAGTACAGGCGACGATATCACGAGTCTCAACTCTTGCGGCAGTTCATATGGCGAACACGATCCTTCCGCCAGCTTCAAACAAGTCCTCACTATTTGCACTGGACATGCAGGAGGCCGGTATCTATACTCCGGCGGACTTTTAAACAAAGCTGATAACCGAAATGCATCAACAAGAAGCTTTAACTCTAGTAAATGGTTCATTACACGTCTCCAACCATCAATGGCTTCAGGCTCTTCGAGTAAAACCACGTTTTCAATATTACTAACATCCGATTCAATTTCTATCTCATCCAGCATCATGGAAAATGGTTTCTCTGCGTTAGCCATACCGATCTTCTGTGATATGTTCGCGTCTTTCTGTCCGTTGATTATGAAATGCATCGTGCTGTGATAACTGTTGAGGAATATGCTGTTCTGTGACTCGCTTTTGAAGTACGCATCCCACATTAGGTGCTCGATCTCCTCGCGTCTTCGTCCGTATTCTAAATTCTCTTCGAACCAGCTCATTAAGATTCTGTAGGAGTAGAACCTCTGTGTCGTATCTGAGATGTTGTTTATGTGGGAGACAAGGAATTCTGTAGCGTCTTTAAAGGTCACTGTTGCCTTTTTAAAGGCTTCACTACACTCCGCTATGAAGAGAGTAGTAGCTTTATCATCAAGCATGTCGTCTCTAGCGAGAAGATTCTCGTACTTATGCGTCCATTCTGCTATCAAAATCCCATTGACTGGTACCCCAGAAAGCTTCGCGATTTTCAGAGCTACGTCATAGTTCCTACTAGCAGTATACATTTCGACACATTCTTCTAAATAATGCTGAGAATCGTCTTGAAGCATTTTGGATATATTCACTGCTAACGATGTCTCCATAGATATTTTGAGTATTTCGTACAGCGTTGAAAAGTTTGGTGACGAGACTGGAAGGCAAAAAACATTTATCATCCCACTCATCTTTCCCTTTATATGTTAACAAAAAAGAAAAAAGTTTGTACCTGTGAATCCCTTTTCGAATTGATTAACAGCCAGACACTTGAGGAACTCCCTCTGATGATAAGCGCTATCGAAGTTATGGCTCAGTGCAATCTTGACCAGAGACACAGAGACTCTTTGTAGGGCTTCCTTGGACAGTTGCCAGGAGGCGCCACTAGGACCAACGCTGTATTTACGCTGTGCGTGTTGTAGGAAACTCGCGAGGAGTTTCGTAGTTTCAGTATCGAAGTTGTGGTGGCGAATACAACGGTGGAGGAACGATGTGAATAAGGTTAAGGGACTCTCCTGAAAAGTATAAAATTCAGTTGTTAGAATTAAAATGAACGGCTTTCTAAAACCGACCACTCTAAAACCTTCTTTGGACAAAGGAGCAAAGAAAACTACCGTTTTGTATGGACGGAAGCATAATACATTAACTGTCGTTGACGGTCTAATCCTCTAGCCCCATTTATTAATAAACGCGTAGTAAAATTATGCCAAACTTAAACCTCTAAATATGTATGGGTAATCAAAAACTTCAGATTACACATACATTTACTCCGCGTTTATCCTTATAAATAGGGTTTAAGTTGCTGCGCACATATTTTTATAATAACTAAAAACAATTTACTTATTGCGATTTGCACATAATACAAAGGCGTCTATAATGCAAACGAGTGGAAATTACCCTTTTTTTCATTACTTATCTCAGCACCTCTTCAAAATTATAATACATTCTGAACTCACCGGTAGAAATATCATCATAGCTTCATGCAGCGTGGTCACATAGCCCTCTAACAAACACAGCTCTGCGACTTTCTGGAACTGCTCTGAGGCTATATGCTGCTGCGTCATCAGCTGTTGCAGCACACCTTGAGATCGAGCGCTTGGAGACAAGGAGGATAGGATCCATTGAGGCCAGAGCACGTCTATGGCGTTTGGCTAGAAAGGAGAATTGAGTTTAAAAAGGGTAAGAATTTAAGGTATCTGCACACAGCGGGCGTGGCGTGGCGCGACGGTTACCGTCGCGCCGAGCGGACGGCTCTGTGTGAAGTAGTTCGTAATATCTAGTACATTACAGCTGCTCAGCGTGCGTCCCGCCACGCCACGCTCGCTATGTGCAGAGACCTTTAAATAGATTTATTTTCAGCCAGCAGTCTAATATGGGTTGAGTTCATTTATCTACACCAGCCATTCTCAAAGTGTGCTCCGCGGAGTCATTGGGCTAAAATTTGGTAAAATTGTTTTGTTCACGATGTTGTAAAAGAGTTCATCTCAGCACGGGCGAAATGGGTTTGACGGTAGCAAAATGACAGATGAACAATCACAATCCGTCTATTCCTCCGTCGACAAAACCCGTGGAAAACCCGTTTCATGGTTGTATTGTGATGCTACGCTGCTGCTGGAAGTACGATCCAGACAGCTACTCTGTTGCCGAGTGCTACATGATATGATTAGTTTAAAACACGCGAATGAAGTAGTGGGCAGAAGCTAGTGTTAATAATAAAGGATTCCTACATAGTCAGTTATATCTTCAAATCCGCCTGGCCGCTTCACCAACGACCTTATTGTGTAGCATATTGTTTACTACTATAGCGGCATCTACATCGCCAACTACGCATCACGCTGACGCGTTACGTCATGCAAAATCCTGAATCGCGCAAGCAGAGTTTACCACGCGACACAACGAGTATACAACGTCCCGAAATCAATCGTCGGGCTACTGCCAGTGGTGGGGTACTCCCCACCAGACACAACACTCGTCTGGTCGGAGGATCCTCCCTTTTCTATGGAGGATGAGTGAACTTTACACCCTGTTCCTCATACCCTCTACTACTAAAAAGATTTCATTCGCCAAATAGAATCTGCTGTGTTCGCAAATGACGTCATACATAATTCAGGATGCAAATCACATCATAAAAACTGTTGTATTAAATTTCAATGGGTTTCTTTTTTGGGAACATCTCAATAACCGCCCAGTCTGGTGCCCGGTTTGTGGCATTATTACATGACTGGCGAAATGTGGGTGTCTATGTAAGAACACTTCTGCCTAAGCCTTCAGAAAAAAACAGGGGTGATGTTGTTATGTTATGTTTATTAAAAAGTAAATATATTGCTACAAACCTCATAACAGCTTGCAATAAGTACAAGCAAGGGTTCCCTGCAGATGTCGGCCGCCCTCAACAAGGCTGCCGGCGGGTCCTCCGGGCCGTGACACGCGGCCGCAACCTCCCACAATTCGCGGCCCATGTACGCGCTCGAAGGGAACTCGAAACTACCGCCCTGCGTCGGACTGGGAGTCTGTATGAGAACAGAACCCTATATGGAATGATATTAGTTTCAAGAGATTAGAATTTGGATAGTTTTGCAAAGTGCAACGCGCAAGTCGATAAGTGAATGTGTGTGGAGGCCACCGACGGGTCCTCCGGACCGTGACACGCGGCCGCTACCTCCCACAGCTCACGGCCTTGTGCTGCACGCGCGTGGGCAGCACGCTTGTATGTATGCGCTTGAAGGGAACTCGAAATTACTGCCCTGCGTCGCGCTGGGACTCTGTATTAGAACCCTACATGGAATGACATAAAGCACCGTAGATTAGTGTTTCGATAGTTTTGAGAAGGGAAAGTGAGTGGAGTTTGAAAAGTGTTTTATATAGAATCCACAGGGCCGTAAGATGTGCCACACAAAACAGTACCCTATTGCTGCGAGCTTGGGGAGCTTGCGATGCAACTTTTTACACTCTTAGTGGTCTCAATCTCTCTCAGTGGTGAAGAGATAGGATGGCAGGTGCTCTGATTGATTACGTATTAAGGAGATAATAATAAAAAGATACATAATAAATTGCAAATAAAATTGGTACACAAGTATATCAATAGGTTGTTGATGGATTTACTGCATCGTGTTTTGGAATGTTAAGTTATTTTAATGAACAAAATATTAGGAAAATAATGTAAAAGTTAACTTACGATTTCCACCGAATTCATCCTCGTAACTCTTCTTTGTCCATTACTAGTGGTAACCTTATTATCTTTTTCGACACCTTCGTCAACAGTTCGATGCAGCATGATGTGTTTCAAATGCTCCGCATACGACCTCCTTTCAAACTCTTGAGATAACTGCAGCATCTGGCTGAGTGGATAGCGGAACACGTCGCCGAAAAGGAGAAAGTTAAACCAGGAGTTAGTCTTCACAAACTCCCGTAACTGCAGTTCTGGTAAGGGTAAGTTGTGCAACGTTGCGAACTTGACCATCGTCTGAGATTCGTACAGTACCACCGACATATCGACCTTTCCGTCCAACTTCTGCCTGTCTGCTAATCTGCTCAAAGTAATTTCCTCCATGAACCGCAACATCTCTCTAGCAGCTTCGTCATTACTCTGGATCAGTTTCGACATGAATTCGTTTACCGTTTTATTCGCTTTTTCTTCAGAAAACCCTCGGTATTGCATTAAGTGATTTTTTATCATTTTAGCTGCAGAAATGTGTACTCTGCATCTCGTAGGATTACAGCCTATCATTGCTATGAAAGACACCGTGCAGGCGGTCATAGCGCCGTCGAACCAGTTCTGTAAAGCTAAAGCATGGGCCTCACAGCATGCGCTCTTCACACTTTTGTCGTGCAAACGATTGTATGTCTGATACTGCTGCGATACGAACGCTTGACTAGCGTTACAAGGGCGGTACTGTTTCAAATAATATACATGATTCAACTTGGCAACATAGCCATATTTTTTCATAAGTTTCTCATCCGCGAAATCTGGCATCTCCATAGCTCTTTGGGATAAAGCTTTTATACTGGCAGCTTTAACATCTACGTCGCTTGACAACAGACTGCCCAGGCTGCGCCTGTCTGGCTTGTCAGACAGCAAGCTGTTGGTGCTCTGATTGACCAGTTGAAATTCAAATATTTTGGACACATCTAAACCGCGGTAACCAGACAGCAACTGATATACATTCACGTCTTTAGACTCGTACGTCTGATTCACATCTGTATATTTCTTATAAACGTTATACAAATGTGTAAGCTTGTCTTTGTATATCTTATTTGGCAATTTAAAGTCTTTGAACTGTAAAAAGTCATCTTTGGAGAATATATCAAATAACTTTTTAGCATCCTCGAGAAGAATCATTCCTAGAACTAAGTGGGGATTAGAAGACACGTAGTCGTCGATATTTTCGTTAGCAATTTGTACACAAGTGTTGTATACCGGGAGCACATGGCTTTGTCTGTCAGATGTTTGTTCAATGCTCTTGAATAACAACCACAGTTCTATGCAGTCTTTCGCTTCCTTTTCCACGTCAGATAAGTCAGTATCTAATATATTGCCCTCTACACATACCGTCAGCACTTTATATAACTTGTGTTTGACGCAATACTTGGCTAGCTCCACGTAGAAGTGCTGTCGACTGATAGTGGAGCACGATTCAGTAAAGATGTCGTCAATGAGTTTCAAGTTCTGCGTGCGTGACAATCTCGATATAATTAGGTACAAATTGTTTCGCTCACTCTCATTCACAATGCCGTATGAGGACAGTGTGTCGTAAATGCACAGTTTGGTGTAAGCAAAACAGTTGCTTTTAGCAACATTTTCGATCATTTCGTTGGTGACTGGCCATTTACGAAATATTTCGTCTAAGTTTTCTAAGACATGCGTGTCGAAGCCCTTGGTGTCGACATTGAGGAGTTTCTTCACGAATCCGTCGTTGTTGAAGAAGATGTACCGCGCGTTCATATCACGAACTACTTCCGATGTCTGTACATTGATCCAGCGGACTAAGATCATGGCTTTGTTGTTCTCTACCAAATAGTTCCACATTTCAACAGGTGCTGAGAAGTCTAATAAGGAAAATTCTGAAATAAGAATAAAAGTAGTAGGTAAGTCACATTGTTACCAAGTCAAGACTAATGTTAATTTTGATTCTTATGTGTTTGTTATAAGGTTCAAAGTGATGTGTAAGTACACAATATCAACCAATTAGCTTACTACTCTTCACTAATAGCAACAGTATTAGATAGATACTGATTTATTGATCTCAAATAACTTTATCAGAATGAATAAATAACCAACATTTGCATGAATAAACAATGATATGTTATCAATACAAACTTATGTTGGCAGGCAATAACTTACTACATAGCCCAGTTCCTTTGAATGTTTGTCTAAGTAGATGGACCAACTAAAATAAGGGAGGTAGAAGCAGGTTGCCATAATGAAAATGGATGTCTACGCCAAGCGCCTACTCTCACAGCCACGACCTATCCCACATTGCTTTTTCACTAACAGTACAGTATTAAGCCAATTTGGCCAGCTTTGACCGATAAGCTAATCTGCAGCTTGATTGGTCTATGTAATATTATAATAAGTGTAGGTAATTATTTTAGTTGATAGGCAGAATGGAATGGATAAACAATATGGACCATAAAAAAAATATTTTAGGGCCTTTTACAATCAACACAACCAGTAATCCTGTTCTTAAGTTTTAGTAATACTGGACCAACTACCAGCAAACAGAAAAACAGTTCATAATATCTTAACATCTATTCAAACTGCTTGAATATTTCTTACCTAACGTGTCACCGGTGCACTACATGACCTTATGGCTGTGTCTTTGAGTAAGTTTTCAAAGCTGAATTTAAGCCAAACAGATTTTCTTTTTAAAGAATTAAAGAATTTTAGAACTTACCAAAAGAATGAAAAAACAATGCAGTAGCAATTTTACTTTTCCATTGTTGTGGATACTTCTCGATCTTCTCAATTGTTAAGGCTTTGATTTCACTCTCGTTGACAACTATTCTGTCTTTGCCGGTCCCAAAGACCTTGTTCTGCTTGAATGTCCCATCACTCTCAAATGATTTCTCAAGATACCTTAGGAGATTCCAATGTCTCTTAAACTCAAGCCATTTCTCCTCTGTTTCATTATTCATTTCTTTGGATAGTTTCTCAAGATGTTCAACAATGAAATCTCTATATTCAATTTGGGCGGAGTCCTGCGCAAGGGTCATCAGGTGCAACTCGGGGCTTATCTTGACCTTGTTAAGAATGTGTAGAACTTTGAATATCTGTTTTCTTAATAAAAGCTGAACCGTCCATGCTTTCACCTAAAACATTTGAGTAAATAATGATTAATTTAGTTGGACTACATGTCTGGTGTAGGAATTTACAAAATAAATATAAAAGAAAAAATGTGGGACAAAGCAACAAGTAGCAGTTCAAAGTTTTCATTATCAGATACCTATTGCAATTTTAAGTAGGTGTCTATTATTATTTGCAGACGCCAGACTATCAGTCTATTGTTGTAATAGTAATACAAATAAAAAGGTTATTCACCTCTGCCAGAAACCATTCTCTGGCAGTAGATTCATTCCATCCATTTTTCTGCTTGAGATACGTGATCGCCAGCTCGATGTGTGTTCCCTTTGCAGCCGCCTCCCTGACCACATCCCTCGGAGATTTTTCTTTCCAACATGACCAAATAATTTTCTCATTTTGTGTTAATCCCTCCATATTTAGCACAACATTGAAGCACCGTTTAGATTGTTATTTTACTAAATGCTCGAACAATGAATAACAATCTCTGCACAAAACAAAAATATACCATTGCTAAATCATAATTTCGTCATTTCAAAATGAATTTTAGAGTCTGTTACATAGAGTTCAATTTTATTTTAGATTTAACTAAAACATTTTTTCATCTACACTTCAGTTCAGCTGACAGTGACAGCTTAAATATGCGAGAGTTGCTATAATAAAAAAAAACATTACCAGAAGGGTAATGTTTTTTTTTAAATTATAGCAACGGTCAGGAAAAAAGGTTATAAATATTTCCATAATTTACTTCATATTATAATACGGTAATAATATTACCAGTTATTTTTACAATACAGTAAGATTTACAAGTATCCATTAAAAAAAATATTTTGAACTTTTACATAAAAGTATTTACCTACATAAAAAAAAGACATGTGGCACTCGGGGACTGCCCCGGCGAAGCTATTGCATAGCATTTTTTATCAACTTACGCAATTGTAAAATATTAACCCGAATACAAGAAATAGCAATGATGACATTGACAGGAACTGTTATTCACATATATAGTTTTTAAAACTTGACACAACGTAATGGCCGGGAACATCAAACTAATAAAAATGTTTTAATGTATCTATTAATAGTCAAGGATCATTCGTCTAAGTAAATTTGAACTTTATTGTCAAACAGTTAAACATAATTTTCAATACAAGACTCTCGTATCATTCGTCTAAGTAAATTTGAACTTTGTTGTCAAACAGTTAAACATAATTTTCAATACAACACTCTCGTATCATTCGTTTAAGTGAATTTGAACTTTGTTGTCAAGCAGTTAAACATAATTTTCAATACAACACTCTCGTATCATTCGTTTAAGTAAATTTGAACTTTGTTGTCAAGCAGTTAAACATAATTTTCAATACAAAACACTCTTTTCTTAGGTAGTATTTTTGTTACGAAATTTCTGGATTAGGTCTCCACACTCAAGGCCCGCGATAGAAGCTATGCAATAGCTTAAAATAAAAAACATTGTGCTGAATGAAATTCATACGTTCTTGTTTAGCGAAAGTCTCTACAGTAAGGGACTAGTCCATAGAGGAAAGATATATATCGGGTAGACTAGTCATAACAAGCGTCCGAGGCGCGCGCCTTGTGCGCTGCGTTTTGTGCGCACAAGAATACTAGTTGCATATGACAAGCGCCCGAAACGCAGCGTTTTGTGCGCACGTGAGGTTTTGAAGAATAGTTAAAGGTGGTACATAATATTGCTTTACATCCGGGCTATTCCGCAATGTTCTAGGTTGAACGGACAATTTTATTTCTACCGATTAATGGTAATAAATAATAATTTCTAAGCTGGTAAGACCAATATTTTTCTTAAATGTTATTTCACAAGCACTCGAAGTAAATTATACAGCCTTAAATATTATGTGTTCTGTGAAACATCCACAGAGTAACAAACGAACGATCTGCCGACCCGTATTCTAACAAAAACGGATTACGGACTACCAACGTAGATGATCAACTGTCCGAAAGACTGATGCAGCTCGATAACAATTAAAATTTTATTGTGTCTGTCGTCAAGCGGATAATCTGATTCATTATCATTCTAACATGTCCCTATTTTCGTTGAATTACAGACTGATGTGAGTCTTTGTGAAATTAAAACTTTGAGGATCGTGTTTTTATCGCGCCGTTTTTTTTTTATAGTGCGTTTTAAAATTTTGGTACTTAACCGAGAATCCAATAGCGCATTCAGCGCGTATCCCAGCGCGTCGAGAAGACACACTGTTGGATATTCAACACTCGGTGCAAAGCAGAGCGTAGAAAATCCAATAAGTACGCGAAAAAAATTCGCCACGATAAAAACACGTCCGTGCGAACGTAAACGATTCCGACTAATCAATCTGTTTCATTTTGACAGTTGAACAATATTCATTGCGTTATTTACGTTGTTGAGCAGATTTTTTTTGCGAACTTGTGATGCAATAAACTAGCAATCTGTTTCAAAACCATTAAAATTCTGATTGATCGTGCATTACGTAATTAGGGCTAACATTTTTGATAGGTTACCTAAGTAACAAAAATGTTGATTTTTGTTTTTGCTGCCTAAATCGCTGCTGTTTTTGCTGCCAAGGTACTGAAGGTTTGTGTACTCAATACAAGGTATTGGTATACTCTGCGATTTACTCGGCCAACAACAAAATTGTATGTCTACGGGACCCCCAAGCCCCCAAGGGGTGTTTTTTCTGCGATTTATTTATTGTTTGTCTACGGGACCTCTTATTGCCTAGCAACGTGCCCATCATAACAAAAAAACTTTCACCAAATTCCTCATTTTAATCGGAGATATCATACAATTAATAATGGCAGAAGAATTGCAGAAGGTCCATTTGTATTATGATGATATTAACAAAATCCGAGTGATAGAAACGAATGTCCTAAAAGAAACCGAGGATCTAAAGGACACATGCAAGGAATATGACACAAGTTGGTACCTATTTAAGTGTATTATCTATGGTACCTATTAACAGGATTTAACGTTAAACATAGACAAAAGTAGCTTAGCATACCATCACGCCTGCATTCCCCGTAGGGATAGGCAGAGGTGTAGGTACTTACCTACCTAGTACACCCACATTTCGCCAGTTATGTTTAAGTCCCATCTCCCATGTAATACCTATGGGGCGAGACTATTGCCATCAACCGGGCATAAATCCAAACTCCGGGCTGTTACTGAGCAATTCCAGATGGAAAAAACCCAATAACACTATGTCTGACTTGGGAATCGCACCCGAGAGAGATTATGCTGTAGAATTATAATAAACTACCTACCTAAGTACTATAACCGCACAAACTCGAAATATTTTAAAACCGCCACTCCGCGCTTAACTATACAGTATGTTAACTAACAGACAGGGTTGGGCAGTATTTGAATTACTTGTAATTGAAATACGTAATTGAAATACAAATACGTAATTGGTATTTGTAATTCAATTACTTCTTATAAATGTAATTTGTAATTAGTATTTCAAATACCTGACGCTGAGGTATTTTGTAGTTAGTATTTCAAATACATAAGGCTCCAAAATACATTTGAACATAAATACATTTAGCGATCTTAAGAATGGGTGCGATCTGCAGAAAATAGCGGTCGATAGCTTTCGTAAGCAAAATGGGGACCGCTAAATATGTAATATCTTTAAAGTTGGCAACTTGGCAACACTGCACTTAAACTGTACTTAGACTGTATTTTGTAATTTGTATTTTAAATAAAAATAGTCAAAATACTGTATTTTGTATTTTATATTTCAAATACACGACTTAAAAATATTTTGTAATTTGTATTTTAAATAAGTGCGAGATAGTATTTTGTAATTTCTATTTTAATTAAAGCAAAGCATGTATTTTGCCCAGCTCTGCTAACAGAGGGCGTTTCCGTTAACCCGCAATAATATAGCGTCCATACATGCTAGAAAAAATATTAAAATCGAAAAAAAAAAAACTTTTTTTATTTTTTTATCATAAAATATTCACAAAAAATATTAATTTCATACGTAAAACAAACACTCTGTACACGCGCACTTGTCGCACTTGTCTTTCCACGTTGAAAGACAAGTGCCCGTGTACAGAGTGTTACAATTAAGCATCAATTTAAAAAAAATAGAAATTTAAAAAAAAATATTTAAATAAAAAACATTTTTTTTTTCAATTTTAATATTTTTTCTGGCATGTATGGACGCTATACTATTGCGGGTTAACGGGAACGCCCTCTGTTAGTTAACATACTGTATAACTCCTTGGCTCATCAAAACTAATGAAACCATTGATCTACCTTTATCTCTGAATTAAAAGACAAGTCCGGATAGACCAAGCTGTCGAATCTAGGTACATAATTCGATTCACCTGAGGAGTTAGAACCCACCCACGCCAATGGTCAATGGGGCGGCAAAATGGCTTACGAATGTAGTTCAAATTGATTTTATAAACAAGGTAAAATTATACGGATGATAATGATTATAAATGAATGTTGGTTTGGTTGACAAAATAGTTATCAAAATAAAATAAAAGTTGTACGTTCTGGCTGCAACTTATGAGCTCGTCAGTGAGTGTGTATTTCACGTCTACTCGTACCTAACCTGACTTGGGACGGCCAAGCAAGTCTGTCTAAATGGGTACGGTCAGAGCTGGGCAAAATACATGCTTTGCTTTAATTAAAATACAAATTACAAAATACTATCTCGCACCTATTTAAAATACAAATTACAAAATATTTTTAAGTCGTGTATTTGAAATATAAAATACAAAATACAGTATTTTGACTAGTTTTATTTAAAATACAAAATACAAATTACAAAATACAGTCTGGTGTTAGGTTAGGTATATAAATAGAATAGAACTAATCCAGTCCAGCCTAAGGCAAAGGGAATATATTCTTACCATCATATTTTACAAAATGGCGACCGCTAAATATATCACAGCATTCACAGGATTCACTCCATCGCCGAATGAAAATTACAATTGACAAGCTATGTAATTGACAATTTGACGTATGTACCTGCAGTACAGACTACAGTACAGTTTAAGTGCAGTTTTGCTTACGAAAGCTATCGAGCACTATTTTCTGCAGATCGCACCCATTCATAAGATCGCTAAATGTATTTATGTTCAAATGTATTTTGGAGCCATAAGTATTTGAAATACTAACTACAAAATACCTCAGCGTCAGGTATTTGAAATACTAATTACAAATTACATTTATAAGAAGTAATTGAAATACAAATACCAATTACGTATTTGTATTTCAATTACGTATTTCAATAACAAGTAATTCAAATACTGCCCAACCCTGGGTACGGTACTGCTTGACCTGTACAGAGATTCAAGATTTCGGGAAGATAATCAACGCGTTGCTAGAGGTGCTCAAGGAACTTGGTGATAACGTCGAGAAGAAAAAAATGGCTGCCATAGGTTCTATGAACCTTTTGAAATCCACTTCGAAAGAAAGGGAGGCGGAGCAAGCTAAACTGCAAGTTAGTTATTGACCTACTTTTTTTTTGCCCGTTTTCAATACCCATAACACTAGGCGACGCCTAAGTTAACGCTTCAATCTTTGTCCACTTTTTAAATTTTGGTTAGAAAACACTCCTCTCGCCTGATATATTAGTTCCTTTGTTTCATGTTTATTATTGTAGGTAGTAGTTTTTGCCCGCGGCTTCGCCCGCGTGGGTGTCGGAAAATATCCCACGTAAAGGACATACGGGACATACTACCTAATAGCCGAGGAAAAGGTCATTGACTCTTAGGCTGCCTGTCCACCGGAGCGGAGTGGAGATGTGTCAATATTAACCAATAGAATCATAACTCCGCTCCAGAGGTGCGATTCTATTGGTTAATTTTGGCACATCTCCGCTCTAGTGGAGCCAGCCTTACTGCTGCGCCAGCGTTGTTGCCAACCATAATTAGGTATTGTGTTACGTGTAATTTTTCTGTGATATCTTTTAAAGTACCTACTTATTCATTTTAATGATAATATCGGTCAAAATAGATAGGTAATACTTTGTTTTATAATATGAAAGGATAAGTATGTAAGGCTAAGGATGTATTCATTGTTTAACTACATATTATGTAAGATTTTATATTTTATTTTTAGGCAGAGATTAACGACAAATCCATGATACTGGAGCAGCTGGACAGTGAATATGATGCTCTTCAGATTTTAGAAGCCACACAAATGGAAACTATTGAGTATTTGACGCAAATAAGATAATTTAAGTTTGTGATGATTGACCTATTTTTTTTCCGGTTTGTCTTTGTTACTGCACTAAATTGACTAAAATTTTGAGTTTTCAATTGCGAAATTAATTTGAGGAAAATGTGATAAAAAAAGAGAATAATTTATTGACATGGTCTTTTCTTTTCTCTCCACAACGATACTTCTAGGGTTCCGTACTCTTGAAACGGTCGTAGGTACCTATTCTCGGCGGCAGCTATTGATTTACGATTACCGATTTACGAGGCGATTAAGTTACGATTCCGATTAGTGTGCGTTGCAGTAGGGAGTTTCATATAAAGAATACTGAATGGCTCGAGTTGATACGGTGACGAACGACGATCCCTTTCAGAGTTGATGTGTGCTGTGTCCCTATATGGTTATCCCAAAGGGAAACGTACGTATTAGTAGGTGGAAATGGTTTGAAGAAGAATCCGTAATCGTGCACTCTCGCAGAGAGAAAATAAAAGAACAACGCAAAGTAATTGACCCAACAAAATAAAACTAAGATTCAGTCGGTAAAAATGTAATTTTCACTGAAACACACATTGTAATTAACACAGTTCCTATAGTCAATCTGTAAATCATAGCTATTAATATTGTTATGGGGTTATCCGAATTCGCTCGTAATTCAATTAATTTCTACTATAGTAAGTCACAATTTGGAATTATGTCAACTTAATCACAAAACTATGTAGGATTTAAGTTTATTTTACAATACCTGTGATTACAAAAATATAACTACTTATTACTACAGAGTAACACAGATAAATAATGGAAATATACATACATTCCCTTGATTCCAATTTTTTTAATCATTTAATTTTATGTAGGAACATGCCAATGTCATAATTTTATTTTTACCAAACACCACCAAATCGGGCTCTGCCTTGACTAAAATAGAAACAAAGAGTCAATAATTGAGATTTCAAGAGCCTGTCTTGGATTATTAGTTAATTTACTACAATATACGTCATAATAACAAAAAAAAAAGTCTGTTGATAAAATATTGAAAATGAATAAATAACAGTGGCACTAATACAAACATTACTGTTTCCTATAAGTTTTGTATACAAAGTCAATGCTACCATTACGAAAACAAATGTGACAAGCTTTATAACTCACAGAATCTTGGCAAATTTTATTATAAGCATACTATGTTCAAATACTCCTATCATCTATATTTAGTTTCATTATCATTAAAGGGGAACAAAAATGCCAGTCCTAGCAACGAAAACCAAGAGAAATCTTTACTCTGTAATATATTTAAAGTGGGATTCAAAATAATTAGATCGTACACATTAACTTCTGTAACTTACACTTACAGATTAGCTTACTTACTAGTTGCTATCGTCAACAATCAGTTCTGGAATTTATCATTAATTCTCTCCCTCTAAACAGTAAACTTACTACAATGTATACCTTACATTGGAAATACTCCAATATCTCACTTATCAAGTTTCAATCAGTTTTATTTGTGTGCAAGTTGTACAATTGTAGTAAGTGTATGTTTCAATCACATAATCAATTGCAACAAACTACCTACCAATTAATATATAAATGCTTGAAACTATTTTCAAAAGTGGCGCGACTGGATGAGCAGTCGACCATGTTGCCTTGACGTTGATGCCGCTGACATTATACTACGTCAACAACAATGTGCATGCATAATTAATTGCTATGTTTTGTCTGTACGTCTACTTGTCTACAAATTGAGTTATTTCAACACAACTATTTCTAAAGACTCTGGCGAGTAATAAACACCGGGCCGCGTGAACCCGGGTAAGGCAATACCGACACGATATAATTATTCACGTTACACATTTTTCATCAAAAACGAGGGAGATTTTTGTAGCAAAATATTGCTCAGTATAAATGATAAATTATTACCAATTAATAAGTAGAATATGCTCAATGAACCCTTATGTGACATGACCTGTCTATTAATCATAATTTAAATTACAAAGTCTCCACCATACATTTCACAATACTATGCGTGGTTTGAACACTTTTGTCTATAATGTTTGAAGGCTTAGACACTTGAAGTCACAACTGAACTTGAGAGGGGATCATCGACTTTTTGCCTTTTCGAGTCCTGTTGTTCCTCCTGGTTGTGCTCCTCTTCAGCGGCGCGTTTCTTGGCTCCTTCCGCGTTACTCGTGTGCTGCCCTACCTCACTGATGACTCCGCCTTTGAATCGTACAATAATAGCTGTCATATTGTCGCACCCGGTCCCATCGCCCATCGTGCTCGGAGCCAGGCAGTGGTCGAACATCTGTGCAAACAATTTTTTTAAATTATACAGCTGAAATCCTCAAAGTTAAGTAAATATCAATAGCTTATGCAAACGATACGAACCTCCTCACAAATCTGCGACAACCTCTCGCGACCTTCGGCCACCTTCGGCAGAATGAAGTCACAAACGTCTTGACTAGACATAAAGTTCCATATACCGTCACACGCCAGCACCATGAACTGATCCTTCTCTGCATCGATCGTTAACGTCTTCACATCGGGCAATGCCGTGATCATCTGTTCCTTAGCACCCAAGTCTTTATTCTGTTTGTAGGAGTGGTCGCCGATGGCACGCGATAGGTTGAGGCCACCGTTTATGCGGCCATCATTCGAGACTTTTCCACCAGCTTTGGTGATTCTTTCAAGTTCAGGGGTGTCCTCTGGTTTGTGGTCTATTGACATGTCTACGGCTTTGCCCTCTCTGCAAATGATGCAGCGTGAGTCTCCAGCATTCGCCACAAATAGCTCATTACCTATAAACATAAAATAAAAATGGTATTTAATGAATTGATGGAACTTGTTTTAGAAAACACCGAATTCTAGCATGTCATTGTATGTATATAACTCACCCCTGAGCAGTGCTACTACAGCTGTGCAGCCACTGTCGTTGCCAGGCTCCTCATTCATAGACATGTCCTCTCCATCTTCGTCACTTGATTCTGCCTCCAATTCATCGTCTTCTTCCTCCTCCCCATCTCCTGCAAATAGTAGCATTGTATGATGAAAATGGTGTCATTAACATATTTTGTTGCGTACAAAGCTCAGAACGGCAGACAACAAAAAAAAAAATACATAAAAAAACTCACGAATCTTTCCTCCCATCAATCTACTCACCATCATTCGAGGACTCCTCAACACCATTAACATTTTCCTCATCAGACGAGTTGACTTCTCCTCCCTCAAAGGTTTCGTCGTTGGAGTCGCTCTCGTCGTCGTCTTCCTCAGCGGCCTGGCGCAGTAAGGATTCGTACACGGCGGCAGCAGCGCGCCTCATCTTCGCCTCTTTAGGCCTGCCCTTACCATCTGAACTTGATACTGCTGCAGCTTTTTCTGAAAAAGTTAATTTAATTGTAAAATAAGCCTTGCGGAAAACGATATTTAGCAACTGTTTTTCAACTTTTTCTGCTAAGCACAATATACAAGGAAATCCCAAAGCAAAAGATATAAAACAAATTACCTTTCCCCTTTGCTGGCGTGGCCGAACCATTGGATGACGTAATATTACTTTCCTCGCCATCAACTTGCTTGGAGTCAGTGACCTCTCCATTACAAGCATCAGAAGTAGCACCATTGCCCGTAGCTGCTACTGAGCTCTTGGCATCTGCACTCTGTTCTGGCTGAAGGCAGTTGTCTTCAGAACTGTCTGGGGCAGTAGAATTGGCTTTGTCTACCTCCATAGCAACTGGCTCCTTAGCTTTCTCGGTAGGTTCACTGGTCGAGACCTGTAAAGTATTAGTAATGGTTATCGCTGGATATAAAACTGGAGTTTTTTTTCCTGCATTATTAACTATATTTCGGTCGTCCATATAATTGCATTACAAAATGAGTTCTACTACTACTACTCTAAGTCAGTAATTGTAACTTGAACTTTATTCAACCATACCACATACAGTTCTTAATGCGAAAACTGACTTAAGGTGGATGGGTGGGTGCATCCGCAGTTGTAGCCCGCGAAATTTAAATATTCTTACGTTTTTTATTCTTATGGAACAAATCTAATTAAAATTTGAATTTCGTGGGCTGCAACTTCACCTTAAGGCGAAATGGGTTCCAAAGTAGATGTTTTGACGCGTTTCGACTTCACGCAAAATCATTTTTTCTCTTAAAAAAACACCGAATTTGCGTATTTTTTTTTATGATTATGAAAATTGAAGAGTGTCCTTAGTGAAGTATGATGCCCGAAACACGATTGACACAACTTTCCTCGATACAAAAAAATCACAAAGTTTCCTTAAAATCTGCATTTTTTGTTACAACCGTGTTGAGAAAAACCCATTTCATTCGATTGTTATCAAAGCAATTGTAATTAAATTTTGTCTATGTGTTCACTATTAAGTACTTTAAGGGATTATGGACTTATTTTTCTATACCAACACAAATAAAAAATTAAATTAAATATTTGCAAACATAATGCAATAGAATTGCGCGCGGGCCGGGTCATACCGCCGCTCGCGGCAGGGCTGCCAGATTGGGTATTTTTTTCGCAATTTTGGGTAAAAATTTGGCTCCTGGAGAAATTTTGGAGAAATGAAATATTTGGAGAAATATTTGGCGAGAAGAAAAAAATCATGGAGAATTTTGGGGTTTTTATTTTTTATAGTTTCATAGCGCATCCGTAGGATGTATCACATTTTCCGAACGCACCCGATAAAACAGTACGCTCGTTTTATATTTATTTCGTATCTCATCTGTGGTTTAGATCATTCTACTTCAATAATCATTCATTTCAGTCAATATTTTCTTAATTTTTCTCTCAATATTCTACATAATCTGTATATTTTTCATTCGTTTCATTCGCTCATGATTGTTGTGTTGTTATTGTTTCGCACCACAGACTACAATTATATGTTTCGCTCTTTCGCAGAGTTTTCGATATATCAAAATTATCTTCAAAGTTCAAAGACAAAATGTATTTCTGTTGAGTTGTTACGTAGTATTAATTCAATTATATCAAAATCAAGACGATACAGACCAGCTTGGGAAGCTGAACGCAGTTTTCTAGTATGTACTTAAGTAGGTTGTACGTTGTTTTATAGAAAATAGTTTTATAGAATTTCGTTTCACATAAAATTTTTCATATATTATCATTTCACAGAATAATCAATACGCAGAATACTTACTTTGAATAAACTTTAATCATTGATTTTTGTTACAAATAAAATTAAAAGTTTCGATATTCATATCATAGAATAACAAATCAAATATTCTTTATTCTCATACTGTTTAGTTAGTATAAAGCTTATTACCAAGAAAATCCCCAGTGCCCTATATTTTTGATACTGCAACCAATTTCGATGTGACGCTCGCCGGCCGCTGCCGCGGCACCGCTCGCTTCGCTCGCTCGGCTCGCGCGTAGTTGGTCACAGTTCTAACCTAACCTATATGGTCGGAGTGCCCTAATAGTTATTACTAGACACTACACTACACACACACTATTGTTGTTTATAGCATAACGTCTATTCTTACATTTTCGTTGAAATAACTGAACAAACAATATTCGTTAAAAAATAATTCTACTGTTTGATAAGTTTGTTAAATAAAAAAATGTGATTAAAAATTCATTGAATTGTGTTTCTGTGAAATAATGTTTCATCCAAGTAAATAGTTGTTGAAACAATAATATTCGAAATAAAAATATAAGAACTAAATAAATATGAAACATTTTGGTGCGAAACGAAATTCTATGTAATTTCTGTCTGCGAAACAAGGTGACACCACTTAAGTAATGTTTTTTTACTTCATTTGCCAAACAGAACGTGAGTACCTATTTTATTTCTAAAAATAAAATAAAATCGTCATAAAAAACTGTTCCGTGATGATTACAAATCTAAAATTTCTTTACTACTACTACGGTACTAACTTTTTGGTTTTGGGTAAAACTTAGCAAAATGGTATCATTTTGGAGAAAAAATATTTCAAATATGGGGAGAAATAAAAAATCACATCTGGCAACCCTGGCTCGCGGCTCCCGTCAGTCGTCCGCAACGCGTCGTAGAGAGCACCCGTGTACAACTTTTTTGCGCGCGTTGTCGGCGCCTCCGAAAATATTCTGCCTAAGGTCAAAGTGACAAAAATGGCGAATAATGGCGAATAAACGTTATAAAACAAAAAAAAAATCGTTATAAATTAAAGAAGCTGAAATTATTGAACCTGAATAGATAAGTTTATTTATCATACCAATTCATTTTATATTCTGCTTTAGTAGGGCCACCATAGACGACGGATTTTTTGTACGTGAAAACAAAAAACCTGCGAAGATGGGTTGTTATGGATTTTTATTCATTATTTTACGCAAAAAAATTTGCTAAATTGATTTTAGCGCATGACAAGTATTTTGTCTGTGGTGGCCATTATGGGTGCATTTATCTAATCACCTTCTTTTCTATGACACCAACGATGAGCGCTTCGAAAAAAAAAGCGTACGTGAACCTACAAATACATCCAACCCGCTTCGTAGTTCGCGTCTTCGTAGGTATGAAATGGTAGTCAATGTACTTTATTGCAAATCCTTTCTGGCAACTGCATACAGAAGGCCTTTGAAAATATAATTTATATTTAGAGGTCATGAATAGAGTTGACAAACCGGTTTTATCAGAAACCGGTTTTTATTTGCCGGACCTAAGAATTCAAAACCGGTTCAAGATAAAAAAGAAGCGGTTCAAGATTTGAAAAAAAACGGGCTATAGCACGTTTGCTACCGATGGCACTCACGTCGTACTTTTTTACATAAGTGCGATTTCTATAAAACGCTAGCCGCGTTTGCCTAATAGTTACCTATTCACTCTCCTCTTGGAGATGCTAGTTTCCAGAAAACAAAGATTATTTTGGTTTTTTCAGCACCCTTGAAAAAATACTTGATACTGACGGAACAACAGGAACAGATTCACGACAATTTCCTTTTATCGGTGCCACACCTGGTGGAGTCGTTGCAGAAAATACAGTCGTCGAGGTTAAATGCCCTGTAGCTGCTTTTAGAAACGTCATGGAAAATGCTGTCAAGCAAAACAAGATCCAAATTCTACAATATAATAAAAAGAATGAAAGAAAGAAAATACATTTATTTAGCACAGACAAAAAGGCACACAGCACAACATAATTATAACACAAGTAAAAAAAAGAGAAAATAAAAAGGAAACAAATAAAAAGTGTAAAATAATAATTTAACAGGAATGTGTGCCTCGCGGCTACGCCAAATAGGCCCAGTTCAGCAAAAATGCCAGACAACTAGTGCCTGACGCTGGTTTTCAACTGGTTTTCAATGAAGAAGTCACACTACACAAAAAATAGTAACTGGTACTATCAGGCCCAAGGGCAACTACGAGTGATTGGCAAGCAGAGATACATTTTCAGGATATGTGGTGGAGAAGATGAAAAAATGGAAGTCATATATATCCAAAAAGATGACGAATTTTGGAAAAATAAAATGGAGTGTCGAAACTTATTAACTTTTACCAGGTAAACTTTAATCAAATACAAGTTCTTCCTGAGTTGGTAGATTCCCGCCGAAACCGGGATATATCTTTGAGAGGATCTGAAAAATAGTTTCAGGTCGATGGTGGACACTTTACGAAACGCAGCTTTTTGAAGTGAAAACTTCTTTAGCGGTGTTGTGCACTTTTTTCGGATGGGTAAGAAATTTTAAACTTGCGTCAGAACAAATACAACGCACAACGCGCCGTCGACCCGGGCCTGCAGGGCTATTGCGTATCTCTGTTGACAGTTCATAATGATGATCACTTCGCAAAGTGTCTAACGATTAGCTGTCAAACAGTTCGTTTCGTATTGGCTATCTTCAGTGGCTAACTAAGATGACGTCATAAGCACCCAGTATCGCTGATGGCCACCGTAACACATTTTGACAGCTGTTGTTGTATCGATACATATAAGATTGCGATTGTCTAAGCTTAGTGGACATCAAATTGATAGTCACTTAGTTAATAGTGGCTTTCATGAAAGACACTACTCAAAGGTAGTGTTTTTGAAATTCTAGTGATGAACACCGAAGCCGGTATTAAGTGAAACTTGTAAATATTACGTCTTTTGTTGTTTTATTGTGATTCTTGTTCGTGGCTGATGTATGGAAAGTCAATTTTGGCCGGGATTTGCTGAAGAAGAGCGAAAAAATTAAGTAATTGAGAGACGCCGCCGCTTACGCGACGCTAGTAACCCATTGCAGTTGCCGAGAGAGTGATATTGATAAATTTATTCTATTGTGTGTATATTGCTCATAATAATCTAAATTCTTATTTTATTGTTGTTACTTAATTATATTAGTTTTTTTTATTGATTAATTTATGTGAATAAAGTCCAAAAAATGCTAAATAATATTTAATATTCTATTATGTGTAATTAATTGGTCATAATAATTTAAAATTCTTTTCTTATACTTATTTAATCAAAATAAAAAATGATTAAGTACTTTATGTAATAAGTACATACAACTATATTTATTTTATGAATTATGTTAAAAAAAACAATAAATAATAATAATAAGATGAATAAAATAATAAGGTACATTACCTTCAAGTATTTATTATTTTAATATTTACAATAATATATGTAGCATTGCGATGTATGGTTTACCAACAGATTCTGTATACAATAAATATAAGTACCTATAGAAAACAAATAACCTTGGACAAGTGTAGATATAAACCGCTTAATTTAAAATGGTCCCTTAAATTAAGTATTGTAACGCTCAAAAGGCGTCACTCAACTTAGCCGCATAATAGTCGATAAGAACTAGAGGTGTCAAGTGTTGGGATGAAGAGCACCGTGCCCGGCCTGTTAGCCACCGTAACGTGATAGCCACTTACGTTGATACGCAATACCAATGTTATGAAATTCTCAGTTGTCATCAAAGTTCGGTTGTACAACTGAAGCTTGATAGTCACTGACCATGAAAAAGATAGCCAATAGCCCTGCTGGTCCTTATCGGACGGCGAGCTACCCATTGCTCTCCGTCCGCAAGCCAGCACCTGCGTTGGCCGGAAATCGCCTACCAATTCCCGGCCCAGGGCATCTCTTGCGGCGGCTAGGGCTATGGGCGTGAGGGCGCGAAATTTGGCTCTCCCTCACGCGCTCCGCCTCCTCCTTCGCGAGCATTACTGCTTCGCAGAAGGAGGTGACGGCTTACCATGCCCTCTCGCTCCGTACCATGGCCTGGACCAGGGCCGGACGCGAGCGGTCACCCCCGCCGATTAATGCCACGTGGACACGGCGGTGCTCCGCCCAAGCGGGGCAGATCCCCACCGTATGCTCCACCGTGTCCCCCGGGAGATCCACACAGTGGTGACACCCGGGCGTTTCCTCCCGCCTTATGCGAAACAGGAACGTCCCGAAACAACCGTGTCCGGTGTGGACCTGCGTCAGGCGGAAGATGAGGACGCCGTGGCGCCTCTCTAGCCACTCCTCAAAGAGACGACCTATCGCCGCAATTATGGCGTGTCCAGCTCTGGGTTATGACAATCGCACTCTCCAGGTCGCCTTGAGACCCACCGGAGCCTCGTCCGCTGTATCGTGATTTCTCGCGGCAGCGGAGTTACACCCCGGCGTTTTACCTCCTCGCGCCACTCCCAAATGTGGTCGAGGACTTTCGCCTTCCAATCCCATGGCAGCATTGGGCTCGCCGCGTCACCGGAGACTGTACGGTAACCCCGGACCATCAGGATGGCCATGACCCTTTGGGACGCGTTCAACGGACGCGGGCTGGCCGCAACCTCAAGGAACGCGCCCACACCGATGCCCCATAAAGGGCACACAACGCAGCTAACAATAATATGATCCCGCATTTGTGATTTTACATAAATATAAAAAACGGACATTTTTAAAGAAACCGGGTAACAGTAAAACCGGTTTTAAAAAACCTGGTTTGGATTCCATAATTTCCTTCTAGTAGTAGAATACGTACTACCTATGTTTTGTACTGACTGTATTATATTGTTATGTAGTTTTATTAGTAGGTTACTCATAAGTAGTAGATAGATATAAATAAAAAGGATTTTTTTTGCATAATACACATCATATTACACACACACTCACATTGTTAAAAAGATTTAAAAACCAGTATAATATTTAGCAGTCTTATCCCTAAAAGCGACAACGTCCAGGCAGCTTTTGAATAAATATATTATTTAGATATGTGATAGTGATCTCCTAATAATACAATAATTACAATAAAACGCAAAAATAAACCACATGCATACCTTTAGATACAGTTTATTTATTTATTTTACCATTATATTATGTACTTAGTAAGTAGGTACATTCTATAAAAAATACATATGCGAAAATGTAATTTTTTTTTTACAAAAAAAAAATTTGTATTATTATGTAGACCGTATGAATATTTGCCCGCTAGCAGTAAGCCGGGCAACAGAGCGTGTGAGTGGCGTGAGGGGGGCGCCCCGCGCGCCGCTCGCCCGCCGCGTCTGCTTCACCTCCTCAAAACCTACGCTTCCACGATACCATTTCGCCCCGACGTACTACGGCACGAAATGCAAACTCGAGACGTGAGCAAAATGCGTTTGGAATATTGCTATCTCTGTTCGACAAAAGAAGGCGGGGGGGGGGCCACAGATTACGGGCGCGCTTCGCAGTGTGTGTGAGCGGATAATACTAGATGTAGGTACTGCCATTCATTCATATCGAGTCGACAGCATAAATATTTATTATGAGTAATAATTAGGTATGTTCATTATTTGCTTTATTTTTGTTGACTAATTTGGGGAATCGCTAGTGAATGTACAGACTAGTAATGCGTTTTTTGGAAATTTCTTTACCATGCCGATGTCTCAATATTTTAGGATATCTCGACTAATCTCAAGATAGAAGGCCTTGTAGAGAAAACCTAGCTAGTAGATACGTCATAAAAATAAGGTGGGTAGTTCGCGTCAAATAACTTTGCCGCTCTGAAGTAGACTCTATATGACTGCGGAGTAGTCAATCTGTCTTATAAAACAGTAGCGCGCATGCCAGTAGGTACGCATGCGCAACCTAACTTCAGAGCGGCAAAGTTATTTGACGCGAAGTGTACCTATACGAGTACTTACATCGTTATCAAGCATGGACTTGGGGGTAAATCGGCGGACCGACGGACGACGCTAGAGTAGTCATACGCACGTCGCGTAAATATAAATTATTGGGATATCTATTATTATTGTCATTATTTATTTTAAGTCTGTTTGTGTTTATTTATTTCCTTTAGAGTGGTCTCCACTTCTTATTGGTGGTCTCGCACTGGATTTTAAACTCTCGGTGTTGATCCGAGCGTTGAGAATCCAACGCGCTGGGACACTCTCGTCCTAGCGCGTTGAAAAAACACGCGTTGAAAATCCAGTGTGCGAAAAACAAAACCCGCGGAAAATAACAGCCCGTGCGGTGCGAACCTGGGCGAACTCGACATTATTTTGCGACGGCACAAGCAGCTCTGCATAATTTTTTACCGACATGTGCGTAAGTGCAAGCGACACGTGGTGGCGGTATATTTTCATCATCCGAACATACTAATGTCGCACCGCTGCTGCACCGACAAATAAAAATCTGCGTTCGCAGTTCATTTGCCAAACATCTAAACAAACACGAGTTTTTGGAAAAATGACTGTAATGGACTACACGTCATAAGGTTCAGTTTGCGCTACAACTTCATATTTTTTTTATGACTTTTTCAACATTACTAGTCAGTCTAAAATCAACTTTATTTACACTTGCATAAAGTTCATATTTGTCTAAGTGGAAAACTTGTGTTTGTTTACATGTTTGGCAAATACATTGCGAACTCAATTTAGAGCGAGCAGTGTTCTCAATAGTGTCCTTGAGACAATAATTACGCCCGCTCGGTCACATAAGTAAAGAAAAGGAACAGTTACATGACAAAACTTCGTACAACCGCGTTATGATAGGTAGGTACAATACTACAACTTGGTGGTGGCTATGGCTTCGTCGCGTACGGAGAGCAACTAGCTTATACCGTCTCGGCCAATACTCACCACGCTACGGCTCATATTACATTGGCGCAAAACGGAATGGAAGCGAGTTTTTGGCACGAAATTAGGTCAAAGCATAATGAACTTTATGTCAATTGTGTAACTTACAAACTACAAAATACTCGCTGAGGCCATAGCTGAGGCTCTTTAGACACATAAGTAGGTACCTATCGAATAATATTAGTAACTAGCTGCCCGCCCTGGCTTCGCACGGGTATGCACTCATCTACGGTTCACCTACCTACCCTAACTACACCTACCTACATACATACCTACCTACCTACCTACCTATCCTACCTACCTTCCTACTTACCTACATACATACATACCTACCTACCTTACCTACATACCCACTTTACCAAGATACATACCTACCTACTTGCATACCTACCTACCTACCTACCCTACCTTCACCAACCTATCCTAAGAACCATCTCCTTACTATAGCAAACACAACAAAAAAGAATTAGCGAAATTGGTCCAGCCGTTCACGCGTGATACTGAGACCAAAGAAATAGGGATTCTTTTTTTTATAATATATATAGATCAAACAAAGACTTTTTCGTTTTTGGGTGGTAGGCTCGTTGGAAACAGACAAAAATTAAAAAAAAAACTTTTTCCCCTAGAGGATGATATGCTATTTTATCTCCGCTCTGGTACGCTACAATGACGGTTTTTTTTGAGTTTTTATAAGTTTTTATTTCTTCCTTTTTAGTGGGTCGGTTTGTAATTTGTCTAAGTTACAATAGCCTAATGTCAACTGCTCATCACCTTTTACAAAATATTGCTTTTCCCGATGCAGGGACGTTCATTGTTGAGGAGTTCTCCTGGTACTTCACCACTAGCTCCACTTCACCCTATGTATTGTGACGGGCATAAATTGCTTGGCAAAGTAATCTTCTCTAATCGCAACCCGTGAAATACGTATTATTGATAAGTTCCGGTGGCAATCTGTGGTCTTCATCATCACTTCCACTTCACTAAATGGTGCTTTCCAAGATCAAATTCAAGAGTAACTATAAAAAATACCTAAATCGCTATAGGTGCGCCTGTAATATTTCAAGAGTTCCCTCGACTTCTCCAGGAGTCCATCATCCAATCCAGACTTGATGACAATGGGACCACCTGTGAAGTATACCCTTTCTGACAAACATATTTTTTTTTAAGTCGGTCCAGCCGTCTTCGAGTATTCCGGGACCAAACATTAAAAAACCTCTTCCTTTTTTGAAGTCGGTTAAAAATAGGTCAAGTCAAGAGGAGTGTCAGAAATATTACATACAATACAATTTAGCAAACAAATAAGTACGCGCGTACAGGTACAGCACACTGTAAAGTACCTAATCGTCTAAAGTTGACAAAAAATACTATGAACGAACTCCAACCAAGCACATTGCGTTAGTGTGCCTTGTGCCTGTCGGAGCGATAAACACCTACAGGGAGCACACACACATTGACAATTATTGCTTGACGCGATAGCACTACTAGCTATCTGAAATTATGAGAAATTTGGATGTGTTCCGTAATACCAAAAATGATGAATGAAAACTTAAGAACGCGGCGACCTTTGAATTGTCCATACAAACGTAATACCTAAATCATTTCCAATTCGAGCATATTTCCACCAAATAAATTTGATATTCGGATTGAGACAATAATTATCTAGGCTTCCAATTCTTTTTTTTTTCAAAAACCTACCTCTACATGAAGTTTAAGAGAATTGCATTTCGTACATTTTTACAGCGTAAATGACTTGTTTTCATATTGTGTTTTCTTTATTATAAACCACAATATTTGTAATATTGTTTCATCACAAGCATAGCTTATATTATCAAGTTACAAATTATAGAAAAAAAATTGGAAAAACATTAAGTTTTCATTCATCATTTTTGGTATTACGGAACACATCCAAATTTCTCATAATTTCAGATAGCTAGTAGTGCTATCGCGTCAAGCAATAATTGTCAATGTGTGTGTGCTCCCTGTAGGTGTTTATCGCTCCGACAGGCACAAGGCACACTAACGCAACGTGCTTGGTTGGAGTTCGTTCATAGTATTTTTTGTCAACTTTAGACGATTAGGTACATACAGTGTGCTGTACCTGTACGCGCGTACTTATTTGTTTGCTAAATTGTATTGTATGTAATATTTCTGACACTCCTCTTGACTTGACCTATTTTTAACCGACTTCAAAAAAAGGAGGAGGTTCTCAGTTCGTCCGATTTTTTTTTAAATGTTTGTTCCCGGAATACTCGAAGACGGCCGGACCGATTTAGAAAATTATTTTTTTGTCAGAAAGGGTATACTTCACAGGTGGTCCCATTGTCATCAAGTCAGGATTGGATGATGGAATCCTGGAGAAGTCGAGGGAACTCTTGAAATATTACAGGCGCACCTATAGCGATTTAGGTATTTTTTATAGTCACTCTTGAATTTGATCTCGGAAAGCACCATTTAGTGAAGTGGAAGTGATGATGAAGACCACAGATGGCCACCGGAACTTATCAATAATACGTATTTCACGGGTTGCGATTAGAGAAGATTACTTTAATATGGTTGCCAAGCCATTTATGCCCGTCACAATACATAGGGTGAAGTGGAGCTAATGGTGAAGTACCAGGAGAACTCCTCAACAATGAACGTCCCTGCATCGGGAAAAGCAATATTTTGTAAAAGGTGATGAGCAGTTGACATTAGGCTATTGTAACTTAGATAAATTACAAACCGACCCACTAAAAAGGAAGAAATAAAAACTTTTTCACTCTTCTTGCTCAAAAAATCCGTCATTGTAGCGTACCAAAGCGGAGATAAAATAGCATATCATCCTCTAGGGGAAAAAGTTTTTTTTTTTTAATTTTTGTCTGTTTCCAACGAGCCTACCACCCATAAACGAAAAAGTCTTTGTTTGATCTATATTTTTATATAAAAAAGAATCCCTATTTCCTTGATCACGGCATCACGCGTGAACGGCTGGACCAATTTCGCTAATTCTTTTTACCCGACTGCCCCAGAAGGAGGGTATTACCCGACTGCCCCAGAAGGAGGGTAATGTTTTTCAAGAGTATGTATGTATGTATGTATGTCTATTTCTTTGGCACGCTCTGTAGCCTAAACGGCTTGATGGATTTTGACATATGAGGTGTCGTAGATTCGTCTTAATTGAAGAAGTGTCATAAGCTATATAATATTTATATATTGCATCTGCAAATACAAAAAAAAAGGGACGGGAAGGTTTAAAAAAAAAATTATAACAATATTGGTATCAAATAAAAGCTAGTAACGAGTCAATGCCAAATTTTGATTTTTATTAATAAAACTAAAAAGCTTGAAATAAAGAAAATTATTCAAAAAACAAAAAACCCGACTGCAAAAACACCTAACTGAAAAGAGAAAAACAAGCATTATAATCTATAGAATTTTGGTATCGCAGGCGGGGCAAACAAAACTTACACCATACGTATATCCGGTTATTAGTTTGTCCCCGCCTGCGATACCAAAATTCTATAGATTATAATGCTTGTTTTTCTCTTTTCAGTTAGGTGTTTTTGCAGTCGGGTTTTTTGTTTTTTGAATAATTTTCTTTATTTTGTTGTGTTTGTTATCTAGTAAGGAGATGGTTCTTAGGATAGGTTGGTGAAGGTAGGGTAGGTAGGTAGGTAGGTATGCAAGTAGGTAGGTATGTATCTTGGTAAAGTGGGTATGTAGGTAAGGTAGGTAGGTATGTATGTATGTATGTAGGTAAGTAGGTACCTACCTACTTACCTACATACATACATACATACATACCTACCTACCTTCCTACTTACCTACCTAGGTAGGTAAGTAGGAAGGTAGGTAGGTAGGTATGTATGTAGGTAGGTGTAATTAGGGTAGGTAGGCAAACCGTAGATGAGTGCATACCCGTGCGAAGCCAGGGCGGGCAGCTAGTTACTACTATTATTCGATAGGTACCTACTTACGTGTCTAAAGAGCCTCAGCTATGGCCTCAGCGAGTATTTTGTAGTTTGTAAGTTACACAATTGACATAAAGTTCATTATGCTTTGACCCAATTTCGTGCCAAAAACTCGCTTCCATTCCGTTCTGCGCCAACGTAATATGAGCCGTAGCGTGGTGAGTATTGGCCGAGACGGTATAAGCTAGTTGCTCTCCGTACGCGACGAAGCCATAGCCACCACCAAGTTGTAGTATTGTAAGTACCTACCTATCATAACGCGGTTGTACGAAGTTTTGTCATGTCATGTCACTGTTCCTTTTCTTTACTTATGTGACCGAGCGGGCGTAATTATTGTCTCAAGGACACTATCGAGAACACTGCTCGCTCTAAATTGAGTTCGCAATGTATTTGCCAAACATGTAAACAAACACGAGTTTTCCACTTAGACAAATATGAACTTTATGCTAGTGTAAATAAAGTTGATTTTAGACTGACTGGTAATGTTGAAAAAGTCATAAAAAAAATATGAAGTTGTAGCGCAAACTGAATCTTATGTGTAGTCCATTACAGTTATTTTTCCAAAAACTCGTGTTTGTTTAGATGTTTGGCAAATGAACTGCGAACGCAGATTTTTATTTGTCGGTGCAGCAGCGGTGCGACATCAGTATGTTCGGATGATAAAAATATAGGTACCGCCACCACCTGTCGCTTGCACTTACGCACATGTCGGTAAAAAATTATCCCAATAATTTATATTTACGCGACGTGCGTATGACTACTCTAGCGTCGTCCGTCGGTCCGCCGATTTACCCACAAGTCCATGCTCGATAACGAAGTATAGGTACCTACACTTCGCGTCAAATAACTTTGGCCGCTCTGAAGTTAGGTTGCGCATGCGTACCTACTGGCATGCGCGCTACTGTTTTATAAGACAGATTGACTACTCCGCAGTCATATAGAGTCTACTTCAGAGCGGCAAAGTTATTTGACGCGAACTGTTGGTACCTACCTACCTTATTTGTATGACGTATCTACTAGCTAGGTTTTCTCTACAAGGCCTTCTATCTTGAGATTAGTCGAGATATCCTAAAATATTGAGACATCGGCATGGTAAAGAAATTTCCAAAAAACGCATTACTAGTCTGTACATTCACTAGCGATTCCCCAAATTAGTCAACAAAAATAAAGCAAATAATGAACATACCTAATTATTACTCATAATAAGTATTTATGCTGTCGTATGAATGAATGGCATACAGTACCTACATCTAGTATTATCCGCTCACACACACTGCGAAGCGCGCCCGTAATCTGTGGCCCCGCCTTCTTTTGTCGAACAGAGATAGCGATATTCCAAACGCATTTTGCTCACGTCTCGAGTTTGCATTTCGTGCCGTAGTACGTCGGCCTCTTAATGTTTTTCCAATTTTTTTTCTATAATTTGTAACTTGATAATATAAGCTATGCTTGTGATGAAACAATATTACAAATATTGTTGTTTATAATAAAGAAAAAACAATATGAAAACAAGTCATTTACGCTGTAAAAATGTACGAAACGCAATTCGCTTAAACTTCATGTAGAGGTAGGTTTTTGAAAAAAAAAAAGAATTGGAAGCCTAGATAATTATTGTCTCAATCCGAATATCAAATTTATTTGGTGGAAATATGCTCGAATTGGAAATGATTTAGGTATTACGTTTGTATGGACAATTCAACGGTCGCCGCGTTCTTAAGAGACGAGCCTAAGTTGTCAATTTTGTATTACATACTTTACCACTGTCGGAATAAAGTTCAAAATCCAATAACTGGCTCAAAGGTTTAAGCTTGAACTAAAGTTAGAACTCGTTGTGTAATAAGACGGTAAATATCTGGAAAAAGAAGAAAAAAGAACTCACTTCTCCATTGACATCCTTATCATCTTCGTTGGAGTTTGTGGAAGAGACACCTCCAGCATCTTCATCTGCATTGCTGCCCTCTGCAGCTTCCTTCGTAGAAGACAAGCCATTCTTGCTGGATGAAGCCTCTAGACTTGGCAGGCTTAAGCCGGCAATTGCTAAACCAGAACTGGATCCTGATCCACCAGCACCTAATATTAAACGAAGTATGAAATTAAAACAAAATACAATCTTTTCTTTTTGTGACCATTGACAACTTAAGGCCGCGCGCACTTTGGACACGAATTTGTAACGTACGTAAACGTCTGATTGTACGAATTAAGTGCACACACTGAATACTTCTTTCTGCGTCAAATAGGTGTAGAGTTCCGGTGATATAGCATTGAACGCACGAAAAATCTCAACAAGGTCGGATTAATTGTTTTCGGAAGTCGGAACTATACGTATGACTAACTCGTACTCAGTCTGCGAGCTCCCCTAGTACTTGGAAGTTCGGGATCGTTCGTGCGTGTTCGTATGTGTTTGCACGAGTAAAATTGGTACGAAAACACGTCCAAGTGCGCTCGGCCAACGATACAACTTTACACCCTGTTCCTCATACCACCAAATTGGGAGCACGTCGGGGTCACCAATTTGGTGGTATGAGTAACAGGGTGTAAAGTTCACCCTTCCCACCAGACGGGCGTTATGTCTGGTGACCAACTGCCCGAAAGTTGATTTCGGATAGTCTTATCTGTGTCGTTCGCGCGGTAAACTCTACGCGATGCCGGATTTGTGTAACGTCATGTCTTTTGGTGCGTAGTTCGCATGTGCAGTGTAACCGCTACAATGGCAACGATAAAAAAAAATCATTTGATTTTAATCACATCACAACCCTGGGTCATTCTACACGTAATCACGTAATACTAAACATATATCCGACTCGAGGAAAATAATTACAAATTCCTATACAACAGGACTTAAATCGATGCATTGTTTTTTTTTTTTGACGAGTCGTTTATGAGTTTCATAACGAAAGTTGTTCAGTATGACAGCCAGAAAGGCCCCTTGACGGATGCAGGTGAATAAATCACCAATTATTTTCACAGTTTCAAGTTAATTATGCTACCTTTAATCTGAATAATAATTTATTCATTTTTCATCTTGTTTAGTTCAATATATTATATTTTATTACTACTACAAATTGCTGGAGTCGTCGATTCTTCCACAAATAAATTAAATTCGTACGAATCGCCTCAAGAAAAACTAATATTTATTAAAATGGTCGATTCATCCGGATTCGTGAGTTAATTCGGGCGAGTCACCAATAAACCGAAAGCGGACAACGTCGCAAACAGCCGTCAAATATTTTGTTGTTTTGATTAATTTGGCAAAATTACTGTATGGAAATGTGAAATATGGCAAACTAGTAAAATAGAATATTGATTATGAAATGCAATAATTAATATCGTAATAAAAAAAAAGTATTTGGATGCTTCTCAAATGCCTTTTTAGGGTTCCGTACCAAAATGTATAAACGCTCTTAAGTTATACAGGGTGTTAGGGTAAACACCGTTATCCTTCAAACCAGTGGTTTGGTTTCGTTTATAGAACATAAATTCAATGGAAAATCACAACTTTTTTTTTTAAAGATGTACATTTAGAATCGTCACGCAATTCCTAAGGTAGGTATTTTTGCCTGTCTTAAGCCAGGAAAAGGTTGTATTGTATTTATTCATGTGTTGTGTAGGTAGGTAGGACGGGCGGCGATCGATTACGTCACTGGGCGCATATCCATGAATTTGCGGACGGTGTGGGACAATAACCTTTTTAATATTTGTTAAAGAAAATAACGTAATTTTTTTTTTACTCGGTTTTTTATGTTTATATTTAAGCCAACTACCCATAGTTTGAGTGACAACGGTGTTTACCCTTAGTTTAATATGGAGATTTTATTTTTGTGGGATTTTTTCTTTACGTACATAGTTTTTAATTTGTGGAAGCTTGTAAATGCCAATTGGAAGCGCTAATTGTATAGGTTTATTATACATAAAGGGGTTTAAAGATTTTTGTATGGAGGGTGGCCCTAACATGGTGCCGCCATTTTGATATTTTTTTAGAATCGCAGAATAATTTGAAAGTTACATGTTAAGATAGAGAACACTTATACAAACAAAAAATGTCATATGACATAATATCCTAAAGCGTCAGGTTTCGGAGTTATTCACCGAAATATAAGTCGAAAAGTGAACCCTGAAACAAGGATTTTTTGTTTTTTTTCCCTTCAGGTACCTAAGTATATTGAACTATGAAAACATAATTGCATCATGTATAAGTAATATTTTAGTTAAGAGCGAAACAGACAAAAATATATGTATAGGTACCCTCCGCCGAATGAGGACGTGTGTTATATGGTATATGTATTATTATGGTGCATGGCATGGGCACGACACCAAGAAAATCCTATTTAGCCTCCCGCTGCCTTCTTGGATGATATTATTTATACCGAATATGATTAAAAAATCTTATGTTTTATCCACTAGGTGAAGTCAATTAATTCATGTGTAAATAACTTAATCAACACGAAGTAACTACAACATAAATAAATAAATTCGTTATAACAATTGTTATTTTTATCTTTGAATATCTCAGAAACGTGACACTTTATGATGTTATGTTATATGAAGTTTTATGTTTATATAAGTGTCCCCCCTATTCAAATATATGACATTTATTGTGCAACTCGATTTTGAAAAAAAAATCAAAATGGTGGCCGATTTTAGGGCCAAAATCTTCAAACCCCTTTTAATGTTTAATTTAAATATCGTCGCGCCATAAGTACATGTACTCGCTTGCTGAACAGCTGTCGCTAAACTGCTACCTTTAGCATTTTCCAATGTTAGGTACTCTGCTTCTCGATTTCTTGGGGCGAAACCCAAATTTTCGGGATTCGCTGAAATGGCATAATTATAAATATCCATGTACCTGAACCGCCAGCTTCCTCAGTGTTCTTCTTGGCGCGAAGGCATGGCGACAATGGCGTGGCAGTGTCGCCGAGACGTGCACGATGAAGAGTGCTCAGCCTATTTTCGTATTTAGCCAACACTTCCTATAATTTTTATAACAATTAATATCTCTTGTCAGTTTCAATAATATTTCTTGTTTAACAGACTGTGATCTGTAGCTATACAAATAAATTAAATGGAAATGTCTGTTTGGAATGTCAAAATAACAGCTATTTACTAAATAAAATCATATACGGTAGTTAAAACAAAAAAAAAAATTGTCTGTCTGTCTGTTTGTTCCGGCTAATCTCCGAAACGGTTGGACCGATATTGACGGGACTTTCACTGGCATATACCTGATGTTATAAGGAGTAACATGGGCTACTTTTATTTCGGAAAAAGAATTTAGGGTTCACGCGGGGGAAGCCGCGGGTAGCAGCTAGTCATAAATAAAAATCTACAGCTGAAAATGAGCTTCCAATGGGAAAAGAGAAAATTTACATAATCACTAAGTTTCTCAGACAGATTGGTGATTGCATGGTTAGTGGGAGGCAGGAAGTAAATCGCAATTTATTTATTTTACACAAAAAATTGCCTATGAACACCCTCTACAGACCCTGTAAAATACTACTGTTCTTTTGTTACCTACTGAATACTACATACAATAGCAAAAAGATTTCTTCTAGATGCCTTGTGATAAAAATCTGATTTAAAAAAAGCTATTCCTATAAGTTTAATAAATTCAAATAATAGTTTACCTGTAATGGGAGCTTTGCTTCTTGAAATAAGTTGCTCACATTGTCATCTTCAGATTCTTCCTCATTATCACTGGGGCCTGGTGGATTGATTTCACCTAAAATAATTGATATAAAACAAAATTGAAAAACAAACACATACTACCATGCTAAACAAAATAAAATGTTCACAGTAATAACACAATGTTGTGCATAGGGCATAATTAATTAGAAGTATAATCAAAATATCTACTGGGCACGCTCGTTCCATCATAGACCTCATCCATCGTTTTCCATCAGGCGAGATTGAGGTCAATGGCAGGCCCATTCAACAAAAAAAAAAAAAAAACTACTAACAAAAAGGTGGTGTGCAATTACTGAATCAATCAAACCAATCTTAAAATTTAAGTTTAACCAGCAATAGCATCAAGTCTCATAATAGCAGAAGCAAAACTGAGCTTTTTGGAATGGTATACAGGGTTATTGGTTATATGTCGACAATCCGGCGGGGATGTAGGAGAGGTCATTTGCGACCAAATGACCCCTCATGACCCCTATGCCAATGTCAACTACTTTCAAGTAATTTGACATTTTATATTTAAAATGAATGAAATAAAAATATCATCATCATTCTCCTGCCCTGATTCCAATATATTTGGTGTCGGCGTAACATGTCCTTTTTTTCCATACTTCTCTATTAGTCGTCATCTCGGTATTCACCCCCTTTCTAGCCATATCATCTTTCACACAGTCCATCCATTGTTTCTTTGGTTTTCCCCTACTCTTATAGCAGCACATTCATACTCAAAACTTTCTTCACGACATTTCCCTCATTCCTCCGCATCACATACCCATACCATGACAACCGATTTCCCGGTGCCACTTTCAGACTTCCTCTTATGTACTAATTTCTTACTCTATCCCTTCGTGTAACACCACCATTGAACACCACACATCCATCTTAGCATTCTCATCTCAGCTGCATGCAATTGCCTTTCATACATCATACATCTTTTGTGGCCCAACATTCTGATCCATACAAGACAGCAGGTCTAGCCATTGTTTTATAAATCTTCCCCTTAAGTTTGTCGCAGATTGTTCCCGTGACCTGCTGCCATTTCATCCATCCAGTGTTAATTCTGTGCTTAACCGCCCGAGCTACTTCGCTATTGCTTTGCACGAGTGAGCCGAGATACCGAAAGTCGGAGCAGACTGGAAGAAGCGTGCCATCAAGCGCTATGGCTCCAGAACTGGAGAGACCGCCGAAATCGCAGCACATTATGTTCAGTTTTGGTTCTGCTGATTTTCAAGCCAACACTCTCTAGTTTCTGCTGCCATTTCTCCAATCTGCTCTTATGTAATTTTGACGTTTGAATGTCGAAGTGCTGATTCTCAGCCTAGTTTGAATAAATGACTTTTGAGTCTCGGGCGACGGTAATTAACCCGATCGAGCATTAGCAGAGGTAGGAAATGACCACTGCAACCCGGAACATCGCTTTGCTTGCACCTTAAGCGAAATCGGGGGTCTTGGCTTAGCCGCCCGGACCAAGAGGTAGAAAGCCTCAATAAAAACTTACCCCAATCCTACGGTGGGATACGCGCCAATAGGATGAATGACTGATGGGTTATCAGCCGTTAGCGCCAACCTCAATGGACCTGGCTCACATTGTTGTATGGTGCCTTCACATGGGAATGGGCGTTACCCTGTGTGCGACCTGTTTTAATCGACCCTACTCGTGGGAACACTATGGAAAACAAAGAACAATCGAATACTCTCTCTCAAACTGAAAAAACTCAAAATAAAATACTTACTCAACAAATTTTTCACAAATCCTTCTTTAATACAACAAGAACTCAGTCACTGAATAACCTCGACAACTTAACACCAGTTGATACGGAAATGGATACACCTACAGCTGATAGCAACCAATGGACAAAAGTACCTGAAAGAAAAAGGCAACGCGAAAGCCCTGAAATAGACAAAGCCCAAAAACAAAAGAAACTTGACACCTACTGGCTGAGCCAACCTACACCAACCTCAAATAGATTTTCTGGACTGGATAATGATACGGAAGACACACAAAGCAATAAAATCATCGAAACCGTTGAAAAACCTGTTAAGGCTCCGCCCTTATATGTTGACCGGGTCAGTAATATCCAACCATTACTAAAAATGCTTGATGAGGTAGCTTCGGATAACTATGAAGTGAAAGTGCTCCGGAATGAACAAGTTAGAATACAACCTAAATCTACAGAATTATATACAAAAATTGTTAAAAACCTGCAAGAAAAAAATACAGAATTTTATACCTACAGGCCCAAACAAGATCGCTGTTTCAAAGTAGTCCTCAAAAATCTCCACCCCTCCACTGATATAGACGATATAAAAGCCGAACTAGAAATCCAAGGACATAAAGTCACTAATATCTGGAACGTCAAACAAAGAAGTACCAAAAAGCCATTACCAATATTCTTTATAGAAATAGAATCTAACAATAACAATAAACATATCTATGACATCAAGAGTCTTTTGCACTGTAGAGTCATTTTCGAACCACCAAGACCTAAACGAGAAATCCCACAATGTGGCAATTGCCAACAATATGGGCACACAAGAAAATACTGCTTTAGGAAGGCCAAATGTATAAAATGTGCTGGAGACCATGCATCGTCCAAGTGCGAACGTAAAGAAAGGTCGGACTCAGTTAAATGTGTACTTTGCGATGGTAACCATCCTGCAAACTATAAAGGCTGCTCAATATATAAGGAGCTCCAGAACATCAAATATCCTACCCAACCAGCAAAACACCGACAGACAATGCACCTCATACATAACCCTGACAAGACGGACACTACTAGGCAACAAGACCAACCATCATATAAACGAGCATTAACATCCAACAAACCTGCGCACGAACCTGCCAGCGAGCAAAATCCAAATGAATTACCAAAAGTCCAAACAAACAACAATGACATGAAAGAAATCATGAATACTATGACACAACTAATGCAACAATTAACCTCAATAACAAATCTCCTAATGGAAATCATGACCAAACTGACAAATTCTGTTCGTTAAAAATAGCCCTTTGGAATGCCAATGGGCTGCCACACCATGTTCTAGAAGTAGAAACATTTTTAAAAACACACAAAATTGATATTTTACTGGTATCTGAAACACACTTCACGAAAAAAAATTACCTCAGGATCTTCAATTACAAATTCTACCAAACAATGCATCCGGATGGTACGGCTCACGGAGGATCTGCAATTCTCATTAAGAATAATATCAAACACCATGAAGCGGAGCCATTTAAAACTCCTGAGATACAAGCCACAAGTGTTGTTGTTGAGGATTGGCGGGGACACTTGACTGTCACTGCATTGTATTCTCCCCCAAAACATGCGATCAAAAAAGAAGATTACGTCAATTTCTTCAATACGCTAGGCCTAAGGTTTATAGCAGGTGGAGATTATAATTCCAAAAATACACAATGGGGCTCTCGCTTAACAACTCCCAAAGGACGTCAATTGCAGGCAGCTATAACCGATCTACGACTAGATACAATATCGAACGGGGAACCAACTTACTGGCCGACTGACCCTAAAAAAATACCAGATTTGGTAGACTTCAGTGTCATAAAGGGGATTCCTACTAATTGTTTCAAATGTACTTCCCTTCAAGACCTCTCATCTGACCATAGTGTAGTTCTACTAGAGGTTTCCCAGGACTTCATGCATACTAAACCTATAACAAGGCTACATGAACGTAGGACCAACTGGGACGTAGGACAAATTCCGATTCATAGTGGAGTCTACGATTAATACCAACCTGCCTCTTAAAACCGAAGAGGACATTATGACAGCGGTTGAACATTTCAACGAGTGTGTCCAAAACGCTGCTTGGGATAGCACTCCTGCTGCCAAGAAATACACGGAACCAGACTGCTCGAAGCCCATCCGCGAACTAGTAGCCGAAAAAAGGCAGGCTCGTAAATTGTGGCAAACAACTAGATTTCCCGGGGACAAAACACGGCTGAACTACCTAACGGATAAACTTAAAAAACTATTACAGGCTGAAAGGGACGATAATGTACAAAACCATCTGCGAAATCTGGATGCTACAGCTGCTAGTGACTATTCCCTTTGGAAAGCAACCCAAAAACTCAAAAGACCTACTGCATCTAATCCGCCGATACGGAGAAAGGACGGTTCCTGGGCAAAAAGTGACCTAGAGAAAGGAGAAGCCTTTGCCGCTCATCTAGCCGATGTCTTCGTACCGAACACTGCCCGGAACGCATCGATAACCAACAATGAAGAACTTATTAACTCACTTAAGAGGCCGACGTACTACGGCACGAAATGCAAACTCGAGACGTGAGCAAAATGCGTTTGGAATATTGCTATCTCTGTTCGACAAAAGAAGGCGGGGCCACAGATTACGGGCGCGCTTCGCAGTGTGTGTGAGCGGATAATACTAGATGTAGGTACTGTATGCCATTCATTCATAGCGAGTCGACAGCATAAATATTATTTGAGTAATAATTAGTTATGTTCATTATTTGCTTTATTTTTGTTGACTAATTTGGGGAATCGCTAGTGAATGTACAGACTAGTAATGCGTTTTTTGGAAATTTCTTTACCATGCCGATGTCTCAATATTTTAGGATATCTCGACTAATCTCAAGATAGAAGGCCTTGTAGAGAAAACCTAGCTAGTAGATACGTCATACAAATAAGGTAGGTAGGTACCAACAGTTCGCGTCAAATAACTTTGCCGCTCTGAAGTAGACTCTATATGACTGCGCGCAATCGCGCATGCCAGTAGGTACGCATGCGCAACCTAACTTCAGAGCGGCAAAGTTATTTGACGCGAAGTGTAGGTACCTATACTTCGTTATCGAGCATGGACTTGTGGCACGGTAGATCGGCGGACCGACGGACGACGCTAGAGTAGTCATACGCACGTCGCGTAAATATAAATTATTGGGATAAGTATCTATTATTATTGTCATTATTTATTTTAAGTCTGTTTGTGTTTATTTATTTCCTTTAGAGTGGTCTCCACTTCTTATTGGTGGTCTCGCACTGGATTTTAAACTCTCCGTGTTGAGCCGAGCGTTGAGAATCCAACGCGCTGGGACACTCTCGTCCTAGCGCGTTGAAAAAACACGCGTTGAAAATCCAGTGTGCGAAAAAAAATCCCGCGGAAAATAACAGCCCGTGCGGTGCGAACCTGGGCGAACTCGACATTATTTTGCGACGGCACAAGCAGCTCTGCATAATTTTTTACCGACATGTGCGTAAGTGCAAGCGACACGTGGTGGCGGTATATTTTCATCATCCGAACATACTGATGTCGCACCGCTGCTGCACCGACAAATAAAAATCTGCGTTCGCAGTTCATTTGCCAAACATCTAAACAAACACGAGTTTTTGGAAAAATAACTGTTATGGACTACACATAAGGTTCAGTTTGCGCTACAACTTCATATTTTTTTTTATGACATTTTCAACATTACTAGTCAGTCTAAAATCAACTTTATTTACACTAGCATAAAGTTCATATTTGTCTAAGTGGAAAACTCGTGTTTGTTTACATGTTTGGCAAATACATTGCGAACTCAATTTAGAGCGAGCAGTGTTCTCAATAGTGTCCTTGAGACAATAATTACGCCCGCTCGGTCACATAACTAAAGAAAAGGAACAGTGACATGACATGACAAAACTTCGTACAACCGCGTTATGATAGGTAGGTACTTACAATACTACAACTTGGTGGTGGCTATGGCTTCGTCGCGTACGGAGAGCAACTAGCTTATACCGTCTCGGCCAATACTCACCACGCTACGGCTCATATTACATTGGCGCAGAACGGAATGGAAGCGAGTTTTTGGCACGAAATTGGGTCAAAGCATAATGAACTTTATGTCAATTGTGTAACTTACAAACTACAAAATACTCGCTGAGGCCATAGCTGAAGCTCTTTAGACACATAAGTAGGTACCTATCGAATAATATTAGTAACTAGCTGCCCGCCCTGGCTTCGCACGGGTATGCACTCATCTACGGTTCGCCTACCTACCCTAATTACACCTACCTACATACATACCTACCTACCTACTTACCTACCTACCTACCTACTTACTTACCTTCCTAAGTAGGAAGGTAGGTATGTATGTATGTATGTAGGTAAGTAGGTACCTACCTACTTACCTACATACATACATACCTACCTACCTTACCTACATACCCACTTTACCAAGATACATACCTACCTACTTGCATACCTACCTACCTACCTACCCTACCTTCACCAACCTATCCTAAGAACCATCTCCTTACTAGATAACAAACACAACAAAATAAAGAAAATTATTCAAAAAACAAAAAACCCGACTGCAAAAACACATAACTGAAAAGAGAAAAACAAGCATTATAATCTATAGAATTTTGGTATCGCAGGCGGGGACAAACTAATAACCGGATATACGTATGGTGTAAGTTTTGTTTGCCCCGCCTGCGATACCAAAATTCTATAGATTATAATGCTTGTTTTTTTCTCTTTTCAGTTTAAATGTGTTTTTGCAGTCAGGTTTTTTGTTTTTTGAATAATTTTCTTTATTTCAAGCTTTTTAGTTTTATTAATAAAAATCAAAATTTGGCATTGACTCGTTACTCTTACTAGCTTTTATTTGATACCAATATTGTTATAATTTTTTTTTTTAAACCTTCCCGTCCCTTTTTTTTGTATTTGCAGATGCAATATATAAATATTATATAGCCTATGACACTTCTACAATTAAGACGAATCTAACGACACCTCATATGTCAAAATCCATCAAGCCGTTTAGGCTACAGAGCGTGCCAAAGAAATAGACATACATACATACATACATACTCTCGAAAAACATTACCCTCCTTCTGGGGCAGTCGGGTAAAAAGAATTAGTGAAATTGGTCCAGCCGTTCACGCGTGATGCCGTGATCAAGGAAATAGGGATTCTTTTTTATATAATATATATCAAACAAAGACTTTTTCGTTTATGGGTGGTAGGCTCGTTGGAAACAGACAAAAATTAAAAAAAAACTTTTTCCCCTAGAGGATGATATGCTATTTTATCTCCGCTTTGGTACGCTACAATGACGGATTTTTTGAGCAAGAAGAGTGAAAAAGTTTTTATTTCTTCCTTTTTAGTGGGTCGGTTTGTAATTTATCTAAGATACAATAGCCTAATGTCAACTGCTTATCACCTTTTACAAAATATTGCTTTTCCCGATGCAGGGACGTTCATTGTTGAGGAGTTCTCCTGGTACTTCACCATTAGCTCCACTTCACCCTATGTATTGTGACGGGCATAAATTGCTTGGCAACCATATTAAAGTAATCTTCTCTAATCGCAACCCGTGAAATACGTATTATTGATAAGTTCCGGTGGCCATCTGTGGTCTTCATCATCACTTCCACTTCACTAAATGGTGCTTTCCGAGATCAAATTCAAGAGTAACTATAAAAAATACCTAAATCGCTATAGGTGCGCCTGTAATATTTCAAGAGTTCCCTCGACTTCTCCAGGATTCCATCATCCAATCCTGACTTGATGACAATGGGACCACCTGTGAAGTATACCCTTTCTGACAAAAAAATAATTTTCTAAATCGGTCCGGCCGTCTTCGAGTATTCCGGGAACAAACATAAAAAAAAAAATTGACGGACGGACGAACTGAGAACCTCCTCCTTTTTTTGAAGTCGGTTAAAAATAGGTCAAGTCAAGAGGAGTGTCAGAAATATTACATACAATACAATTTAGCAAACAAATAAGTACGCGCGTACAGGTACAGCACACTGTAAAGTACCTAATCGTCTAAAGTTGACAAAAAATACTATGAACGAACTCCAACCAAGCACGTTGCGTTAGTGTGCCTTGTGCCTGTCGGAGCGATAAACACCTACAGGGAGCACACACACATTGACAATTATTGCTTGACGCGATAGCACTACTAGCTATCTGAAATTATGAGAAATTTGGATGTGTTCCGTAATACCAAAAATGATGAATGAAAACTTAATGTTTTTCCAATTTTTTTTCTATAATTTGTAACTTGATAATATAAGCTATGCTTGTGATGAAACAATATTACAAATATTGTTGTTTATAATAAAGAAAAAACAATATGAAAACAAGTCATTTACGCTGTAAAAATGTACGAAATGCAATTCGCTAATACTTCATGTAGAGGTAGGTTTTTGAAAAAAAAAAGAATTGGAAGCCTAGATAATTATTGTCTCAATCCGAATATCAAATTTATTTGGTGGAAATATGCTCGAATTGGAAATGATTTAGGTATTACGTTTGTATGGACAATTCAAAGGTCGCCGCGTTCTTAATGAACCTTATCAACTCGACCTCCCAATTGAAAAGATTAAGACGAGTGAGGTCATGGAAACAATTAGAAATCTAAAACAAAATAAAGCCCCCGGATACGACTTGATTACCGCAAAACTACTTCGTGAAATACCTGAGATAGCTATACACTTTTTGACACACCTGTTTAACTGCATACTGATCAGAGGCATCTTCCCACCTCAATGGAAGGTAGCACAAATTAAAATGATCCTTAAACCTGGTAAAGCTCCTGAAGACGTGGCTTCCTACAGACCGATCAGCTTGCTACCCGTTCTGTCAAAGGTTATGGAAATACTTTTTTTGAAGCGATTAAACAAAGTAATAGCAAAAAATAAAATCATACCTGACCACCAATTTGGCTTTAGAAAAAATCATGGCACGATAGAACAGGTGCATAGGCTGGTCGATGAAATCCATAAAGCCTTCGAAAATAAGAAATATTGCTGCGCGGCATTTTTAGATATTTCCCAGGCCTTTGACAGAGTTTGGCACGAGGGTTTATTATACAAAATAAAAAACCAACTCCCGACAAACTATTACATATTCCTAAAATCATACCTTGCCGACAGGTTTTTTTTCGTCAAGCAAGGAGAAGATACAACCAAAATTCACAGGGCTCATGCAGGAGTGCCACAGGGAAGCGTGCTTGGTCCGATCCTCTATCTGATTTTTACATCAGACTTGCCTATGACAGACGGTGTCGTAATCGGCACTTTTGCTGATGACACAGCAGCCTTGGCCGCCCATGATGAACCCGCACAAGCAAGTAACATGCTTCAACGCTCCCTAGACAACATCACAGAATGGTTAACTACCTGGCGGATAAAAGCAAATGAGACTAAGTCGGTACAGGTGACCTTTACGACGCGACGCGAAACATGTCCCCCTGTGTCGCTCAACAATGTTCAGATACCCCAAGCAAATGAAGCAAGATACCTTGGACTCTATTTGGATCGTCGTCTTACCTGGAAAAAACATATTTTTACAAAACGAAAAGCACTAGGGATCCAACTAAGGAAAATGTACTGGTTACTCGGCAAAAAATCGCAGTTGTCGCTGGGAAACAAACTGCTGTTATACAAATGTATTTTAAAACCTATCTGGACTTACGGAATCCAACTCTGGGGAACAGCCTCCAACTCAAACCTGGAAATACTCCAGAGGTTCCAGTCTAAAATGCTGAGGATAATTACTAATGCTCCTTGGTTCATAACTAACCAACAATTACACCACGACCTTGAAATCAGGACAGTTCAAGAAGAGATTAAACACTCAATGAAATCGTACAGGAACAGACTAGACATTCATCCAAACTTACTGGTCACGCACTTAATGAATAATGACTCAACATTCAAAAGGCTAAAACGAAAGTCCCCTAGAGATCTATGGGAATATGACACGTAAGGGCGTACGTCGCTGGACTGACTGCCCCTCAAGACAATTAATAAATTCCAAACCTTATGCTGAATGTTCACAAGCAACAGATTGCAAGAACACTAACTAAAAAAAAAAAAAAAAAAAAAAAAAAAAACATTCTCTTCCATACAAGACAGCAGGTCTAGCCATTGTTTTATAAATCTTCCCCTTAAGTTTGTCGCAGATTGTTCCCGTGACCTGCTGCCATTTCATCCATCCAGTGTTAATTCTGTGCTTAACCGCCCGAGCTACTTCGCTATTGCTTTGCACGAGTGAGCCGAGATACCGAAAGTCGGAGCAGACTGGAAGAAGCGTGCCATCAAGCGCTATGGCTCCAGAACTGGAGAGACCGCCGAAATCGCAGCACATTATGTTCAGTTTTGGTTCTGCTGATTTTCAAGCCAACACTCTCTAGTTTCTGCTGCCATTTCTCCAATCTGCTCTTATGTAATTTTGACGTTTGAATGTCGAAGTGCTGATTCTCAGCCTAGTTTGAATAAATGACTTTTGAATTTTATCTCAGGTTCATCCTCACCGACAAGAACAATGTCAACGGTAAACAGCATGCACCAGGGTGCCTCTTCCTGTATGTCCGACATCAGAGCGTCGATAATCAACAAGAGGTAAGGACTTAATTAAAGCCGACCCTTGGTGCAAGCCTACAGCCACACTGAACTCGTCGGTATTGCCAGCAGCCGACAGGACGTACGTACCGGGCAAACCTTTCTCTTTCAAGGCCCACCATAACACCTCCCGAGGAACCCTATCATACGCTTTCTCCAGATCAATGAACACCATGTGCAAGTTCTTGTGTGCATGTCTGTACTTCTCGCACAATTAGCGGAGTGCAAAGGTGGCGTCCATTTGCTAAAACCCTAAGAAATAAAAATATCAAATTACTCCAAAATTGTTGACATTTGCTTATGAATCAAAAGGGGTCATTTGGTTGTAAATGACCTCTCCTACATCCCCTTAATGGATTGCTGACATACAACCAATAACCCTGTTTATATCTATATATATAAAAATGAATCCCTATTTCCTTGGTCACGGCATCACGCGTGAACGGCTGGGCCAATTTCGTTAATTCTTTTTTTGTTGTGTTTGTTATAGTAAGGAGATGGTTCTTAGGATAGGTAGGTGAAGGTAGGGTAGATAGGTAGGTAGGTATGTATGTTGGTAAAGTGGGTATGTAGGTAGGGTAGGGGTAGGTAGGTAGGTATGTATGTAGGTAGGTGTAGGTAAGTAGGTAGGTAGGTATGTTTGTAGGTAGGTAGGTAGGTAGGTATGTATGTATGTATGTATGTATGTATGTAGGTAGGTAGGTAGTTAGGGTAGGTAGGTGCGCCGTAGATAAAGGCTTACTTACCCGTGCAAAGCCGGGGCAGGCAGCTAGTATTATTATAACAATAGGGATGTTGACTCTGATTTTTTTTAATGTCCGTCTTGTACATTGTTAAAAAATATTGGACACATATTTTTTATTTTTTTACGTAATTAACAGATTACGGCAATACGTTAAAATGTGGTATGACGTCACTGGCCGGTAGATTTTATACCGACTTGTGACGTAGCAAATTCCAACTCCGCAACTTTAATGAGTTTTATCTAAACCATTTTTTTATTAATATGATAAAGCAAAAAATACGTGTCTAATATATTTTTATTATCGTACTGATGGACTAATTAGTTTTTTTTTGTCCCTATTCCTTAGAATATTTTTTACAAACAATTTGGTACTCCAGTAACTGGAAACTTTTGATTGGTATTCTATGTATGCATTTGCAAGGGATAAATAATAATACATCACAACAATGCTCAAAATTTCAAATATATCAAAATAACATGACAGAATCATTTGTTTTCTGAGTGTTTTTAATGGTGTAATCATACTACATACATCATTATTATAACCTAATGGCACTATAGGAGATACTATGATACCAAACAAACAATCTAATTCACCGAAGCAAATAACAGTACCTAATAATATTATAAATTTTTTTGAAATATAAAACACTATTTTATTAGAAAACATTTATGCTTGTCACATTTTGAACTTATCCATACAATTTTTAATCAAATGATATGAAATTTTTAAATTTTCCTGAATTTGTAAATACAGTGATTCCAAGTTATTATGCAAACATTTGACCTCTACCACATTATGCTATTCCAAATACACTAAGTCAATAATTTTTTTCAATTATTCGCACTATCTCATAGTAAAATATTGTTAAATTTATCAAAACTCAACACCAATAACTGCAGCTGTTTATTTAGTACACTACAAATATGTTACCATAACCTCTATAAATGAAAACAAATCACTTGTTTTTGTAGGTTATATTTTGCATGATCAGTTATTTGTGAGAGCACAAGAAATTGGAACAGTTATGGTTTGAAATGTTCAGTGCTGCTTAGATATTATTAAACATTAAAGGGTACAACTAAGAAACTCACCAGCTAGCTCTTTCAGAATGTCCATGACTTCTTTACTGGCAATGGAAGCGTCAAATCCGAGGAAAGCATCTTCCAAAGCTTTTGTGAGGTCTCCACTTTTGTAAGCATCTGTGTTTTTGATAAAATTTGGCAGATTTTGTGAACAATATGTAGCCACTTCAGCTCCTCCATGGCCATCATACACAGCAAACAGTGATGTGTTTGAATCATACTCTAGGATTGTGTTGTGTGCATCCTAGAATTTTAGAGGACTTATTATCATCACATTATCAGTATTATTACAGATCTTTGATTGTGATGCTTTCTAAATTTATAATACCAGATAAGGTTAGTATTTATGAATGTATTACTAAAAGCTCTACATATTAAATACCTATAAACTACTACAGTTTTAATTACTCTTTCAAGCGTACGCATTCCGAATAGAAAACCTAGGCCGTCTAAACTTTATATACGGCAAAAAATCTCTCAGTAAATAAGATCGTGCATTGGACATTGGACATAGTAAAATGAAATGCCTCGACATTTTAACATAGTGCTAACCACGGACGGTTAACACAATGATAGAACTATATATTTATTGATAACTGATCGACCGCAGGTAGTGATTACGATTGATAAGTAATAACTATCGACATTTACAAAGACTGAAATATGCACGAACGAAACAATAAAGTACCTCTTGATTGACACGCCATCCCTGCATGGAGCTTGCGCCGCACTCAAGTTTATCGTTAGCTTCATCGCTGGACACTTTTTCCGTTACGGGTTCAGACAAATACGCACCCATATTGGAATGTTATTAACATGAATTATAATTATTACATAAAATAAATAAATGAGGCGCGAAAACCTCCGAAAAACGCACAGGCGGCAAGCTAACCAGAGTCAGTCAACCAGAGGGGAGACAGTTAGAACAAGCACAACTTCAGTAAAGAAAGAGTCGCCATCTACATTACTTAACAGAGAAACTATGATACCTAATAGTTTCAAAATTATCGATAGATGTCTCTGTAGATACAACTTTAATGCAAGAAACTAAAAATAATTAATATCTCTAATTTAATTTATAGTATTTTTCTAGAGAATAATTATGTATGATATAATTCATCAAATTTATCACATTATTTTATTTCATACCTGTCCAGCTGTATCGATTATGGCAACCTTGTCACGGAAATCTTAAAAGTGTGGTGTGATATTATATTCTGGCAACATCACACATTATGGCCGCTGCAACTTTGAACTTGCTTCTGCGCTTGTTTGTGTTTCGTGTGTCCATTTTGTGTGTAATTATTGGTTTTTGAGTGTTTTACCTACATACGACGTCAAGTTGAGTTTCTCCTTCGTCTTGTTAGTGGATTACTACCCGGAAACTAATATTTTTCAGTCACTACCGTTGTGGCTAGCAATTTTACAAAAATTGTGAAAAACTTGTTATTTATTAGTTATATATTTGCGAAAAGACGCTATTTTGTGCTGTGTGTGTCTTATCAAAATATATACAATGCCTCACCGTTGCGCTTTTGGATGTAAGGACACTGGTAAGTAATTTTTTTATATAGCCCGGTAAAACAGATCGCCCATTTATGGCTACCCACCGATCGAAAATCCTTCGTTCTCAACCGATAAAACCCCGCGGAGCCACATGTGGGCTGATCGCAGCCCGACCGTCGAACCCCGCTGGTGCACATGAGGCTCCACCGATTCCCGCGGCTTAAAATTCATATTCTCAAAATATGCTTTTCTCAAAACGTCAAGTCTAGATTTCGTAATATTATATCTTAAAATTATTTTGCCTGACAAATTGCAGACACAATTTATTGATTTTTAATTGTTATTGTCCAGCAGTGCCACTGCCAGCTATTAGCTAGTATTTTAATTGTCTGCCTTTTTCCAACTGAGATTTGAATGAATATTATTTTGCATAGAGGCCTGTAATGTTAATAATAAAATCTAGACAAATTATAATCTCATACAAGCAACCTTAGGATGGACAAAATTGCGATTAAAAGACAATAAATAAAATATTATTTCCTTTGGTTTCAGGCAATGTGATGCATTCATTCCCGAATCCTGGCAAATTTCCTGAGCGTTTCCAAGCTTGGGTTAAGCTTGTTGGATACAATCTGGAAACATTAACAGACTATGACATTTATAAGAAGAAGAGAATATGCGATATTCACTTCACTGATGAACACCGTAATCGCTTTAAGCGTCTAAATGCGTTGGCTATGCCAACTCTTTATTTGCCTGGTGAGTTGAATACTAGATTATTGATACAAGACACAATACAAGAAGATCTGCTTAAGTCAGATTTTTCTAACACTAAAATGTAATTACCAGGCAATAAATAAAAAAAACAATAAAATGTGGCTCCTCTATTCTAAACATGTTTATGATTTTGTAATTTAATATTATGTATGGACATGTTGCCCCCTTGTCGCTACGACACTTTGTGCTAGCGACCATTTTTGGTGGCCCATTATTGAGTGTGCAAGTCACCCCCTGCCATTTTACCTGTGTTGGTTATATATAAAATATTGGTCAGGCAGGGGCCATAGTCTTTCCATAGTTCTAAATAACCAGTTCACTTAGCCACCCAAACCCATAAACTAATATCTTTGTTTTCATCTGCAATAGTCCTGCACTAACCGGGGGTTGTCCTTCGGTGTACTAGGATAGTGCGAACAGGGATAATCGTCGGTTGGTAACTTGTTCCATTAAATACGTCTAACGGCCTCTGCGAGTTGGCTTTGGCCCCTCGTACACCTTCCAAAGGTCCAGGACCCTAGGTCTAGGTCGCGAGAAATGTCAAAGACAAAAAAATATTATGTATTATTATTATGACATAAATACAAACGATCGAAACTATAAAATGAGGTCGAATCTGGACTAGTGGGCGATCACTAGTTATATTTCATTTCATAATTCTTTCAGGTGAAAGTCATGGCGTCCGTGCTACAGCTGGGCAATCTGAGGCTGGGCTAAGTCTTAGTCACCCTACCACTAGCACTTCTCTTCCTTCTACTTCCACGCCAGGTATGTTTTATCAAATATTAATTAGTCATGTCTTTGACTCCGTGTGGTTTCAAATGCAAATAGCACCACCCTATCTCTTTCTGTGGGTGTCATAAAACGAACATCAACAGTTTGATAAAATTATATTATTGAAATTGTATCAGTTTTCCTAGCCATCTTTCTAAATAACCATCATTTAATAACTCAACTCACATTAAGGCCATGAGAACAATAGGATTTGTAACATGACTAACAATAATATTAGTATTATATGTATTTATTGTAATTATTTCAGATGAAAGTTACAGCATTGCTGCTACGACTCAGCAGTTTGAGGCTATCAGTGTTTGTCAGCCTTCCACTAATACCTCTCTTCTTGCTACTTCAACTTCAGGTATTATAATTTATTAGTCTGTAATCCATCAACATAGTGTGTTCTCTTGCATATTAAATTATTAATGTAATGTATATATTTCAGATAAAAGTCACTGCACTGCCGCTACAAATTCTGTGGTAATGGAGCATAATTATAGCGTGATAAGCAGACCTAAACAAAAACGATTACTCAAAGGTAACTTATATTCCGCATTATAATATACTATTACTGTGCTACTGTTGAGTATTGGGCTGTATGAATATTGAAATACCACATGAGTGATGTTGCAAATACAGCTAGTTTAAAGTAATTAACTAAATAATTTATTTGTTTAGAAACAGTTTTAAATTAGGGTGATTGAATAAAAATATATATTAATTATGATGTTTTTGTATTTTTCAGATGCTCGTGAAAGTATTGGAGTGCGGTTCAATTGCATACAAATGAAACCACTCCAGACAAAAATGAAGTATCTTCAAAATGAAATAGGTCGTTTGCGCAAGAAAGGACAGTCATTCAAAGCACGATTGGCTAATGCAGAAAAATTGTCCAATAAAGTTGCATTTCAACAAGTAACAAAAAACATGACAAAACCAGCAAAACTGTTTGTTCACATGCAACTACAGTCTAAAAAGAAATCCAAAGGGAGACGGTTTTCAATTGAAGAAAAAGTGATGTCATTGTCACTCTTCAAAAAGAGTCCCAAGTGCTACAGGCTCTTATGCAAATATTTTGCTTTGCCATCAGCAAAAGCTATGAAGCGATTGCTGAGTCAAATTAAATTAGTACCGGGTATAAATCCCATCATCTTTGAAAAAATAAAAAAAGTGGTAGCTGAAATGGATGTGCCAGATCGACTCTGCAGTCTCATGTTCGACGAAATGTCAATTACACCACAAATTCTTTTTGATGCACATAAGGATGAACTGCAAGGGTTTGCATCCAATCAAGAGACCTCATTTGCTGACCATGCCCTTGTTTTTATGGTGAAGGGTGTGAAAAATAATTTCAAGCAACCAATTGCATACTACTTCACAACCGGATTAAAAAAAAATGAACTGGAAGTTTTAATCAAATCTGTGGTTCAGCACGCATTGGAACATAGCCTCATCGTGGTTAACACAGTATGTGACCAAAGTCCCGTTAATGTTGGCGCTATAACCAATTTGGTTGATAAAACTAAAGCCACCTATCTTCGTCAAGGCAAAGAGTGGCGTTATGAAATGTTCCGGGTTAATGGTCACAGCATAATCCCTCTATATGATACTCCTCATTTGATAAAAGGTCTTCGAAATAATTTGCTGACCAAAGATATGACATACGTCACATCAAATGAGAAAAAAACCATAAAATGGGAATATTACCAAATGGTATATGCGGCTGACAAGTCATATGGAGAGTTACGTCTCCTTGACAAAATAACAGAGGAACACATAAATCCTGAAAAAATTAATAAAATGCGTGTGAAATCGGCGACGCAAATATTTAGTCACAGTGTTGCTGTTGTGACAGAACACTTGACGGCAAGGAAGGATCTTCCCGAAGAATGTCGTCAAATAATAGACATGACATTATTAATAGATAATCTATTTGATTCACTAAACGTGAGCAGTATGTTCATACCAAATGGTAAAATTTATAAAGGGCCTGTCAAACGCAATTCGCCTCATCACGAACTGTGGCAAAAAGCTAAAAAAGTTTTTAAAACTGTAAAATATATTAAAAAGATTAAAACTGGGAACAAAATCCGTCTGACTGAGACAACTATACCATCTGTAACGAATCTAATTAAAACTATAGAGGGCATGGAAAATCTTTGGAAAGTGTTGTCTAGTAAATATGGTTTAGATGCAATGTTGACAAGAAACTTCAACCAAGACCCTGTAGAAAATTTTTTCGGGAACATCAGGAGTTATGGGGCAAGGAATAATGCACCTAATACAGTGGCTTTTGAAGGAGCATTCAAAGCTCTCTTATTAAATAACTTTAATTCTCCTCATTCAAAGCGGGCGAACTGTGAGGAGGATTCAAATGAGTGCCTCCAGACACTGGATTTTTTTTTAAGAGAGAAAGTTGATACTCCCGATGTTCCTGAGGAAAGTGAAGTAATTCACTTTAATAGTGAAATTTGCTTTGACCAGTCACATACAACTGATGCTGGTCAAAGCAATTATGTATGTGGTTGGGTTCTAAAAAAATGTTTAAAAAATGTAGTTAAAGGTTGTCAAACTTGTAAAAACACTTTACTAGAGAACACAACAAGTAACCAAAATAATACATTTATTAAAGCAAAAGAATATCAAAACAAAAAATGGCTTTGCTACCCGAGCAAAGAAATTGAAAATTATTTCAATGAAATTCAAAATATGGCAACGTCATGTCTAAGGAAAAATGTTCCAATAAAACGCGTGAAACAAACAATAATTTCTTTTACGGATATCTTCATGGATTGTCCAAATAAATGTCCAGCCCATATTAATACATTTAAAAAATTCTTTTTGAATGTGTCATTAAATGTAATCATTTACAGTTGGTGTAGATCAATCAATCGAATTTTGGTCGGAAAAATAATTTATGATGGTGAAGATGAAACCAAAATTGCAGCCCAAAATTATTACAATAAACACAAAAATTATAAAAATAGAAAATAACTGATACTGATACCTATAGTTGTCAAAATATAATAGGCCCGTTTTGTTTTTTGAGAAATGCCACATTCTAGGGTCTTTCTCAAATATTAAAACGGGCCTATTATATTTTGACAACTATAGGTATCAGTATCAGTTATTTTCTATTAACTTTAGTGATTTTGTTCTCTGGGCTTTCCGATGAAAATTGTAACAATGACAATAAAATATAAAAAATGATTTTTTCTGTTTAATTTCATCTCATTACTTTATTGAGCTATTTTTATTTAGTAATTTATTGTAATTTGGAACAATTATGTAAATTTTAAAATAGTTTTCTGAACAACTCTTTTCTGAGAAACATAAAGGTATATTGTTTCCCAATTAAGTGTTATTTTGGTCTCGTTTTGATGTAAAATATAAATCATTTTATTGTTACAAATTGCAATGAACTGCTTGCCAGGAAAAAATTGTTCCTTACTGTGAAACTGCCAATTCTATTCAAATATAATATAAATATTTCAATGTAGCCTACCAATGTAAATTTTCTTGTTTTTTTTGCAAATAGCTGTGTTTACGTCGTATGTTGATCAAAATGCGTGATGTAAATGTATCATCATTATATTCGCGAATCGCATTTTAGTCAGCTTATACGACGTAAAACAGCTGCAATTTGCAAAAAAGTAAGAAAATTGAAATTTCGCGGGCTACGTTGAAGGATCACCTATACATACACATACATATATATAAAAGTATATATATATATATATATCTATAGAGCCTTAGTTCCCGTTAAGATATGTAGATGGCGTTTCAAATCTGAATGCTTCGAAATGGCACAAGAGGGCTCTCTTCTCCCATATTATTATTATACTCTTTGCAGTCAACCGCCGAGAATGGGGCTGCCAACAAAAATATTTCAACTCCACCAAACTAAGCTCAATTTTTTTTATGGCTTATTTGCTTGGTGGTTTTAGTAATTCAAGTATTTTGTATAAATCTGAATTAGATGGTTTATTCGATTTACATTTACATAAATCTAAGTGAATCAATGCCCCTGGCTATGTGCTAGACTTGACTGCTAGTGTCAAACGCCTTCTACACGGTCGTCAACCGCGTCCCGACAGAGGTGACCTTGGTGGTTTACAACCGTGTAGATGATGTTTACGACCAAAAGGTGAAACAACTTTGCCGGTTACCAACCAAGGTCACCTCTGTCGGGGACGCGGTTGGCAACCATGTAGCAAGCGTTTTACCAACCGATGAACCAGATGGGAGAGCTGCTTCTATTCACAAACATTCGATACGCTGCCTGCCGTGCCGAATCGAAAATTAATCCACGTTAACGAAGGAGTCATAGCCGCTGCAGCTGTTCACAAAAACCCGTTTTTTTACATTTAACGAAATTGACGACCGCTTTTCTTATACAAGCTTTTTGCAGTCAAATGAGCCCAGATCATCCGGATGTGTATAGTGCTTGCAAGATAAGTTTGCGCGTGGCTGAAATTGGAACTAATAAGTATGCCATCGTGTTGTCGTCTATAAGCTCAAATTAAGGTATAGATCACAGTATAGATTTATTAAATTAAGATATTTTATCAAGTATCTTGACTTAGCACACGAGGTTGTCGACACGTGTGGACGTGGACTCGGCAATCATTGTACCGATAATCGTTACGGTTATGGCCTAATAGCGGAGAGCCTGGACCAATACCGGAGGTTCTCATTGCGCGGCTGGGTCAAGGGCTTGATTCAGAAAGCAGTACTCCTGAACACGGTACGCATAGTGAGGAGATTCCTCTCTCTAGAGCGCTGACCACTGGCAGCTTGGCCCCTGTTCCTGTTATCGATGGGCATTTTTTTTAATGTTTGTTATAAAAATATTTTAAAATGTAAACAATATGTTTAGAAAATAAATAAACGAAGAATTAAGATTAATTTAATATACATTTTTTTATATTAATTAAAAGTTTACGAACACATAATTAAGCATTACAGAAGCACGCCAGCGCCACCAGTCGCGCAAAGCCTTATCTTGCGCGCACTCTAGGTCATGTTTTTATGAAAAAGTCATAAATCCGTCCAATTTGGGTCAGTTAACACCGAGACGCACTTTTGAAGATAGTGATACAAAATATAACTATATTTACTACACAAAAAGATACATATTTGAGATAATTCGAAAATGTCTCGCGGCGTCATGACGCTGCGCTGCTTTGCCGGCATGCCGAGCGTCTCGCGGGCGCCGCGCTGCGCCTCGCGAAGCCACTGGTCTCACGGGTCAAGCATCGTCACGTCACGTCATGTCGCGGTGTGAACTGGCCTAAGGGCCGCGACTTACCGAGTTGTAGGTCGTGGGTTTGAACCCTGAGATGCGCTTTACTTTGTATAAATTACGTCATCGCCACTACTTTCAAAATGGTGAAAGAAAACATCATGAAGAAACCAAATGTTCTATAACCAATATCCAAAGGCATGTGACATCTACCAACCCGCACTGGGCCCGTGGATTACGGCCCACTCCCTCTCACAGAGAATAGGCCTGTGTTCCAGCAGTGGGAACGTTATAGGCCGATCAATTAGTAAGTACCTGGGCGACCGAGCTCCGCTCAGGTGAAAATAGAGTAAATGAAAATTCGTTTACTCTATTATTCTTATAAGTAGTTTTCTGAAATTTCCCTGTTATGAGACCTAGCTTGATTGATTTTTCGTCCCCGTAAACCGTTATATTACAACTTTTATCGAAATCTTTAGAGCGATTTTCGAAAGCGTAATAAAAAATATATATATATATATATAGGTACTAATATGGCTCTAAAAGGATAACTGAACTAGGTTCAATACCATTTAGAAAGCTATTTCGGTTTGCAAACATTGCAAACCGAAATGGCTTTCTAAATGGTATTTATAATAAGATGGACATCTTACGCAAATAAATATTCTATTTTAAAGGTTATTGAACATAATATATAGGTACTTAATCTTCTATTGAACTTTTAACGACTTGCCCGTATGTTTATAGCAATAATGATAAAAGAGACTCGATAAATGAGGAAACGGTGTCTGATAGATAACAAATATGAATGTAAGCAAATAATGAGTATTGATATTTTATCTCTTAATAAACTTAACTTAAACACGACGCAGTGGTTTATGCTCAATTATAGTAGAAGCGTGATAGTAGTAGGATGGATTCTTTATACGATCGCGCGCTCTCCGATGTAGGTCAAGAAGGAAAATTTCAAATAAGATTTGATATTTTTTATAATGTGTTGCTTTGCGGATTGTGGTCTATGGCCTATAATAATATAATATTAGCGCTCACGATTACTCCACATATATGCAAACTTCCTGAAAAACCTGATAATTTGAGTGAATCTTTATGGCAGTTGAAGTATATTCCTACGTAAGTTACACATTAATTTACCATTACTGAATTTCTTATAGTTAGGTGTGTTGTGTATTGGATTGTAACTTATTTCTCCTAAATTATGTTGCAATTTAGTGTTGAAGATGCATCTGGAGGAACAAAATTTAGTGACTGTTTAATATATACAAGCCAAGCAAACAATGAAACTGAAGGTAATGTATATGTACTGAAGGTAATCTATAGTTTTATGTGAGGTTTTCTTAGAATATGTCATTTTATCTTAATCTTAATGAAAATAAATGCTCGATATTTCTTTTTCAGAGTGTAGTATCTATGATTACGACAGGACTTGGTTTGAAACAACAGTCCCGTCCGATAACAATTGGGTTTGTGAAAATGAACTTTATGTGGCAAATATTTTTGCGTATAGTAAAATTGGAGAAACCGTCGGGTCTTTTATTTTTGGGTGGTTTGGAGATGTGTGAGTAGTACCTACTTTTATTATAGTTATAGTTTTATTGATAAAGACATAGAAATAATAATCAAAGCTCCTATTAGATAAAAATATGAAAATCGTTATGAGACACTGAATCTTAAAAAATCGTTATGTTTAAATGATTAAACATAACGATTTCGCAGTGTCTCATAACGATTTTCATATTTTTACACACAAGGCGCTATCCAATAGATGACTATTGGATAGCGCCTTGTGTGTACTTAACGCATAAAATACTAAAAGTTTAGCTTGCATGTTGCTTATACGCTAGTGCCTGTGTCTTGGGCCCGCTTGCACCACAAATCACGTTTAGTGTTAGACGATAAGTTTCTGCTTATCGTTTGAAGATTACATAATGATGTTTTAAATAAGATTGTGGTGCGAGAGCTGACCTTAGTTTTAAAGTTTTTTTAAATTATTAAAATGTGTCACTCATTTCTTATTAATCTTACGTTTCCTGAGACATCAAAATATCCATAAGTCAGTTCGACATAAACTTTGATTTTCTGTTTTTCAGATACGGACGCAAACCCACCTATATTATATCTTTAGCTATGCTGATAATTGGTCGATTTATATCAGTAATAGCTAGTTCCTCGTTTGTATTATTTGCAATCGGGTGTACCATAGCTTCATTACCATCATGGTCAGCCTCGCAGAGTACAGCTATTATATCCTTGGAGATATCTTCTCCGAAACGAAGAACTGGTGTCGCAAAATTAAGATTAGTCTCCACTAGTTTTGGTCTATGCTTAATGCCTTTGTTTTACTGGTGGCTGAGGAGTTGGAAAACATTCATGATATTTACAACAGCAACGCAGTTGCCTTATTTACTGTTTTCTTGGTAATCAACAATTTACTTTGCCTTATCAGATAAAAGCATTTTTTTGTCGAATAACCGGTAATTTTTTAATAATTTCAGGAAATTAATAGAATCTCCACAGTGGCTTTAGGTAAACAGAGAATATAACAAATGTATTCAAATACTTAAGCACATAGCAAACGTAAACAAAACTAAGCTGAGTACCAGTGTCGAGAACGACATATTGACAAGCGAACAAGATGTGATAGCTAGCAAAACGGAAACCTTAGGACCATTAGCATTATTTTCTGGTTGGCGATTAGCTATTAATACGATATTACAACTATTATTGTGGTAAGTATATTGAAAAGACTTAAAGCAGTACCTATAATCTGAAAGTAGGTATTATACCCACTTAACTTAACGTTTGTTAAATTCTAAGTACACGCACTTAGAATAATAACGCACACGCACTTTGTTTGTTTTTGAAGGATCTGCGTTTCGATAAACTACACGGTGGTTTTATTAAGTTCCGTGGAAAAGTCCAGTGGAAATCCTTTCTTGGACTTTGCTTGGCAATCTTTAGCTGAAATTCCCGGATATTTTATAGCATCATGGCTAGCAGATCGTATCGGCCGACGATACACAGGAATGATTTCAACAGCGTTAACAGCTTTAATTTGGATCGTTTATGGTTTTCGTGATATTAGTAAGTATTTTAAAATACCTAAATGAAAATTATGATTACAGTACGATTTATAATTTTATAATTTCAGGTAATACAGAATGGCTTAAAAGTCACTGGTTGGGTACTTCTCTGGTTATTACAAACAGATTGACTATAACTGTGTCATATTACATAATTAATTTGGTAAATATGGAACTTTATCCAACGTGCCTTAGACAAACAGGAATGTCATTAGGGAATGTAGTGAGTGGTGGTGCAGCTGCATTAGCACCGTACATTTTATATTTTGTGAGTTTTTTTTTAAATATTGAAATAACTCAGAAATGAATTAAATTATATTTTAATGAAATCTATCATCTTTTTAGGGTCGTCGGTGTGATGTACTTTATTCAAGTGCTATATTGATTGTCACGACTATACTTGGTGGAGTTTTAACGTCGTTCTTTTTACCTGAAACTTTGAATGTAAAACTGCCGGAAACGTTAGAAGACGCCCAAAGATTTGGCAGCCATAATCGAACTTATTACGTGTCCGTAAATCTTATAGATGAAACAGTAGACTCTAACCTTCCTGTTATTTAAAAAGAAATTCGTGAGAAGAAAAACTATTTATCTACTTACCAAGATCAGACGTGACTGTGGTTATTGAAGCTTATTTAGATCCCTCCATTGAAATCTCAGATTGAAATAGAGGAATTAAAAACGAATGTCAGTGATCAGTATTATTCATCATGGTAGTTGGTTGGTTTGGTACCTATGCCGTTTTAACGCACAAACTAGCTTCTATAGCATTTGAGGTGGCAATAAGCACTAAAGGCTGAGACTAAAGGGCATTTCAATGACGTCGGGTAGATTAGGTAATAGCACAATAGAACAATATGAGCAAAAAAACCATCTGTGATTAAGTCTTTAAAAAATGATACTACCAAACTATAAACGAATAAGATGTTATAATACCATAATAAAACATTTAATTAAACAAGTAATACAACAACCAATAAATTAATTAGTTCCGAATAAATATCAAAACGCAAAACATGTTTTCATATTTCCGCCGTAGGGAAGTAAAATTATATAAAAATTGTTACTAGATTACAAAATAAATTTCCCCGAAACTAAGCTCAACTAGTCGCCTTTTACTAAAATCATATTTGATGCATCACCCGATTCGACTAAAGTTTTAACTTCTCGTCTAGTCTCAACAAAGTAAACTCTATGCTATGGGTGGAATAAGGATAAGGGACTAGTTATAATATAACAAGCGTACGAGGCGCGCAGTATTATATAGTGCTCTGTGGGCGCGCGCCTCGGGCGCTGCGTGTCAAATTGTATGGATTTCTATGTAACGGTAGTTTAGAGTTGTAGTACAGACTACATCATACTCGATAACTCGACCTCCACAGACTATCGACCACAGAGTATTTTTATAACATACTGAAACAATCGACCTCGGTAGAGTCCACAGACTAGAGTCGCGTCGGTACCGGTCGGTAGAGTATAATATTGTTCTGTTCTGTCTGTGGTATATTTTTGTTCTGTGGACTACCTAAAGATTACGGGAACGGGATTTTGTGTTGGTGAATTTTCTATTTATCAGTGAATAAGTAATGATTATGTAGATAATAATGTGATAATGCAATCATAAGTCGAAATAATTCCTATTTCGATCAGAGCTGTAATACGAGGTGTCGTATTTTCGTCAAACTCGTATTATTTCATTTTCGCAAGTCTACAAGCTGTAGTTGATTACTAAAATGTCGGGCGACCACAAAACATTGATAAAAGGCAGCCCGTCGCAGTATGTGAAGCTGAACGTGGGCGGAACGCTGTTTTACACAACTATCGGCACACTGACAAAGAGTGATAATATGCTGAGAACGATGTTCAGTGGCAGGATGGAAGTGCTAACAGATTCCGAAGGTACGCTCAACTTGTTCAGATTGAACTTTGTTATCACGCATTTATCAAATTTATGTACCTAATGGGCATGTAAGTATATGAAATAAATTTCGTTAAACTGATGTCCTGTCTGTTATAGGATGGATACTTATTGACCGCTGTGGAAAACATTTCGGCACCATACTGAATTACCTCCGCGATGGCACTGTGGCACTCCCTGACAGTTACCGTGAGATTATGGAACTACTTGCAGAAGCCAAGTACTTTCTGATTGAAGAACTCACTGAATCTTGTCAACAGGCATTGTCTAAGAAAGAAAGAGAAGCCGAACCTATTTGCAGAGTTCCCTTGATTACTTCTCACAAGGAAGAACAACTGCTTATTATGTCAACATCTAAGGTAGATACATAGCAAGTAACCTAAGTATTGACTTCTTTTTGCAGCCAGATATATAGTTGGCTAAAATTGCCAAGAGAAAATTATTTATGTATCTAATCTTGCTATACTTATTTGAATGTTTTTTTAACAGTTTTCTGGACCATGTTCCATTCTTTTTTTTAAATATATTTTTTCACATTGTTGTACTACAATTATATTATTACTGTTTCAGCCTGTTGTGAAACTCCTGATAAACAGACACAACAACAAATACTCATACACAAGCACATCAGATGACAACCTATTAAAGAATATTGAGTTGTTTGACAAGCTCTCTCTGCGCTTCAGCGGGCGTGTCCTGTTCATAAAAGATGTGATTGGTTCAAATGAGATCTGCTGCTGGTCATTCTTTGGACATGGTAAGAAATGTGCTGAAGTCTGCTGCACTTCCATTGTGTATGCAACTGATAAGAAGCACACAAAAGTTGAATTCCCTGAAGCAAGGATTTATGAAGAGACATTGGGAATTTTACTGTATGAGAGCAGGAATGGACCTGATCAAGATTTAATACAGGCGACATCATCGCGCGGAGCTGTCGGCGGTTTGTCCTGCACGAGTGACGAGGAGGAGGAGCGGTCTGGCTTAGCCCGACTCAGGTCCAATAAGCAGAATAATCAATCTTAGCGGTTACAGTCGGGCTTGGCGCGCCTTCGGAGCTCGAAACGGACTAACGTCTGATACCAGGCTGGCTTCTTTTTGCCATTTTGCTGGCTGCCCTGCTTTGGTCTGTAGACTTAACTGAGCTGTGTCCTTCATATTGGTCAGCTTGACCACTTTTCCATGGCTCTCATGATTGTGGAGGAATGAAAATGGCATGAGGCATTTATGATTATAGTCAGATCATACTATGGACAACTTTCTGCTAACACTGTGTCTTTTTGTCTGTTCTGTGTCTAGTGAGTAATTTCTGCCAGAAGTTAAATAGGACAAAACATGACATTAAAAGTGCTAAATATGATGCAGAACTTCTACATATCTTAGATTCATGATCTGATCTGTACTGTTAGTAGTGTATCTATTACAACAATATGATTGATGTCTATATAGTATACGATTCATAAATGTATTTTTGTTGTTCATGTCTAAAATTAAGTGTAACAAAAAATGCTGACTGCAATGAATGCTAAAGATTTGTCATATTGCAACATATGAGCCTTTATTGGCAGGAGTATTGGACTATGTAAGTACTATGGGATGGGTGTCTTGAGGCATTGAAATGTACATTAATATAATGTTTCATGATATGTTTATACAAGTTAAAATTATAATGTAATGTACTATCTAAGATTGTATGTGAAACAATGTGTACAAGCTTTGCAGTACATCTATGTCATAACTCTAATATAATATAAAGTAATTTTACACTTATTATTAATCACACAATTTTCACAGCTCAAGTGATTTGCCAAATCAATGTTGTCTAGTATTAGAATCTTGTTCCTGAAGCATCTTTAGTGGATGAAGCTCATACTTTAATACCAACTTATGTTGTTGTTGTTGTTGTGAATCCTTTAGCAGTGAAATGTCTATATTAATTTAATCATTGGTGTCTGTTAGTCAATATTCTTAGGCAGTGTATAGAGTGCCACCAGTGGCACTCTATCACTATCGGATAAAGTGCCACTACAGGCACCCTAGTAACACCGCCTCGGCCCAGCCAAAGTGCCGCAAGCATTGAATTGTCATTGTCACTGTCACTAAATCACGTCACTTGGTATTTTGTTTGATTGTCGAGGTTAGATCGCTGTAAAACACCACATTCCCAAAACATTACATTCTCTTGTGCCTAAACGGACCCTGGCACTTCGCCGGCCGCTACCGCGGCACCGCTCGCTCGGCTCGTGCGTTGTGTGGTCAAAGTTCTAACCTAAATAACAAGTGACAGTGACAATGCAGCGCTCACGGCACCCTAGCCGGGCCGAGGCAGCGACACTAGAGTGCCACAAGAATACTCGCGGCACTCTATACACTTCGATATTCTTATTAATCAAGACATGATGTAATAGGTTACTGCATTGCACTACTATTAAGATCTTTGTCACCGGATTGCCAAATTCTTGGTATATCCTTACATATTATAAAACAAAGTCGCCCGCCGCGTCTGTCTGTCTGTCTGTCTGAACGCGATAAACTCAAAAACTACCGAACGGATTTTCAAACGGTTTTCACCATTGGACGGAGTGATTCATGCGGAAGGTTTTAGTGTATAATTTATTAAGGTTTTGTGTAAATTGGCTGAAATTTGACGATTATTGTTGAACATGTCGGAAAAAATCATGCCGACTGGGAGCTTTACTGGCGTGCGCTGCGTAAGCCGTGAGAGATAAATCAAATTTATGTTCTAGAGTATTGTATATCTTAAAAATTGCAACAAAAAAGTCCGCGATGGCATATGTCTATCTTCTAAGGGTGACCCACAATAACCATTTTTATCTTTCAAAATTGTATAAAATTTTCATTGTTATTTCCGAAGCTATTTTGACCGGTATCTTATTAATCCTTATCCAATTAAATAGGTTATTTAAATTGGGCATTCAATTTCGATTAAAATATGCCTTTACATCACATCATTTAAATGAATAGTTTAAGAGATATCACAGTTTCAAAATTACGCGTAACAAAATAATTATGGTTGACAACGCGGGCGCTGTAGCCTACCATAGGCGTCCGCTGAAAGTTAGTCAATGATCTTTTCCTTAGCTATTAGGTATGTATTCCCGGTAGAACGTTCCCGTGGGATATTTTGCGACATCCACGCGGGCGAAGCCGCGGGTAAAAGCTAGTTGTAAATAAAGGCATAAATACATAATAAACATGGAATAGATAGTCTTCAATTAGTAGAAATAAAGTTGTTCTATAATTATGATAAACTCTTAAGTCATGGTGTGTATGATTTTGCCAAATGATATAGATATGTGAGTGTACATGATTGAGAATTATAATTATTACGAAAAAAGAAAATGGAATGGTATTAAGATAGTTCAGATTATCTGCACAGTCTAGTCTGATATTTTATTTGTTCCATTAGACTTTTTATACGATGAGATCACTTCACTACAGGTGCTGCATAAAAAAAAAAATGTAAAGCAGCACCTCTGAAGTACCTACCCATAGGTTGTCCACTCTGAAATGACGCAGCCCACTACCGCATTTCCCATAGAAATCAGCATTACCGTGTACGGTTATGGGGCGCGTCATTTCGGAGTGGACAAGCTATAATAATATTAAGATTTCTGTATACTGATGTGTGCGTCGTACTTTTTCTATTTTATGTCCGGCACATTTGAACACGTGCATAATAAGAATCATTAATTTTTACAAAATACTTGTTACACCCAGCAAAGACATTTTACAGTTTACACATTAATAAAATAAAAGTTAGATTTAGGAAAATAAGTATGATGAATATAATTAGAGGCTAATTAAATTGATCGAATTGAAAAATGTGTAGTGGTCATTGTACAAAATGAGATGAATAAGGAGTCCCTCCAGTTACATTGCAAGACTGGTTCTGGTTTCATTACATTAGAAGCCATTTGATTGGAGAATCTAGCTCATAACTATTGTAAAAATTATAACACTAATAACTTGTTTTACCCTTACAAAATATAATATGCTCACTGTTTAATGTCTTCAATTGTTTTATTTTTGTTGTTACGTGAATCCTGATTATGGTTGACGAAAACGCGGGCGCAGCGGAAGGAGTCGAATAATATCCGAGGTAAAGGTCATTGCGTCCGTCGCGTCATGTTTGCTTGCATTTCTATGGATGTAACGTTCTGGTGATGTGTCATATGTAACTTGAAAAACATTAGTAGCGTATTCAACCGAACGTTCCGCCGCGGAACGTTCGGCAGGTGTGGCCCGACCCTTAGGTGTCTAATCCCGGTAGTACGTACGTTTTGATAGAATGGTCGCTGCTTTACTGTTGGCTGAGGGTGAATTGAGTCGAGACTGATGATTAAAATTCATGGTAAAAAAAAATGAGCAATGTTTGTGCTCACATTCTTGATGATAGCAATTTCAAAAAGGTAATGCTAAAGATTACGTTTTCTTTCATCAACCTTTCTCATCGTTGATGGGTGGTTTCGGGGGGGGGGGAGGGGTGTGGCGACACAGGAAGCTGCAGCCCCTAAGTGTAGCGGCACACCTGCGGAACGTTCCGTCGCGTCACTTGCTCATGAACCGACGTAACGTTCGGCTGATGTGTCATAGGTAACTTGAAAAACATTACGAACGTTCGGCAGGTGGGTCGCGCCACACCTGCCGAACGTTCCGCGGCGGAACGTTCGGTTGAATACGCTCCTAATGTTTTTCAAGTTACCTATGACACATCAGCCGAACGTTACGTCCATAGAAATGCAAGCAAACATGACGCGACGGAACGTTCCGCAGCGGAACGTTCGGCAGGTGTGGCGCGACCCTAAGGGTCGGGCCACACCTGCCGAACGTTCGGTTACGTCCATAGAAATATGACGCGACGGAGCGTTCCGCCGCGGAACGTTCGGCAGGTGTGGCGCTAGGCTAAGTGCTTGTTTACGGAGACGCGGGACGTTGGGCGTGGCGTGTGGCGTGTGGCCCGCACAAAATTCAAACATGGCGTTGTATGAGAGCGTTTACGGAGAATCGATTTTACACCGCACGTGTTTGCTTAAAATGCAGGCGGAGCCCGCGGATGGCAACGCCGCGTCGCACGCGGTGTTGCGCAGCGGCAGGCACCGAGCCGCTACTTTTCACGCCACGCCGCACGCCCCGCATTTCCATAAACAATATCGTATATTGCCATATGTTTGTTTGCGTGTGACGACGCGGGCAGCTGCACGCCCCGCCTGTCTGTGAACAGAAAAAATGTCCGACGCACCGCCGAACGCCACGCTAAACGCCCCGCCCAGGCGTGGCGTGTAGCGGGGCGGCCCGCACAAAATCCAAACATATGGCGTTGTATGAGAGCGTTTACGGAGAAGCGTTTTTATAGGCGTTTGCTTGAAATGCAGGCGGTGCCCGCGGCGTCGTACGTACGCTCAATACCTACGAACTACGAACATCGGCGATATCTACATATAACATCAAATACGTAAATCTATGACTGGCCTGAATACACATCTATCAGGAATGATGAAGTAGGCACTTCTTCATTGAAAAATAATTAATCCCAAAAACAGCATAGTGCATTTAAAATAATATGGGAGACTCTTTTTTCCTGTCTGGCTCATGTGTCCTAACCAGAAATAAATCATGGATCCGCCCTTGGGAGGTGAGCCTCAACAATGTCTAGCAGTGGATGTTCCCTGCTGATAATATTATGATGACAATGCAGCCTAGCAGCATTATGTAAGTGGTAAGATGTCATTTAGGTAAAATATACATAACATTTTAATACTTTATTGAGTAGATAATAGATTTCTTTTGTAACATTCTAAACTGCATAATGGAATTCCTGTTTTTGAACAGTTATACTTTTTTAAATTTTCACATCCATTCACACCACACTTTACTGGTTTTGGAGGGTCAACAGGAGTTTTCCTATCCAACGGGAAAGGTACGCCCGGTGGTAAGGATAAAGAGATGTCAGTTTTATTGTTCTTGTAAACTATCATTGGTTCTAGTTTCCTAGTTGGTTTGCCTTTTGACATATTCTTCAATTTAGATTCCTGCTTTTTAAGAAGTCTGTCCATTGTTTTCTTTTTATCTTTCTCTCTTTTTTCATCTGCCATCTGTTTACGTTTCTGTGACTTTAAAGCAGCTTTTTGAATGGCTTCTTCTGTCATAACCTTTTCTTTGTACCCTGACGGCAGTGCAAGAAGTACTTCTCCTCCTGGACTAGTCTCTTTATCTGTACCTCGCTCGTACATGGCTCGTTGTCTTGCTGTCATCATTTTTGGGTCCTTCGGTTTTATTTTTTTGAGCTCTTCATCAACCTGAAAAGATAAATTGCAACAAATGTAATAACTTACTAGAATTCCTTGCAAAGTATTCATGTATGTACTCAGAGAATTGCGATTAGTTTTACTTACTTCTTCTAGTTTGCCGGATTTTATAGCATCAAGCCATCTTTCTTCTTCACTAGAAGTGCCACTATCCCTGCCTTTCTTCTTTTTCTTTGATGATGGCGCCTTCGGTGGTGTGCTCGACGACGAGCCCGGTATGGACCTCCGAGAGTCTGATGACGACTTCATGGTTTGTGCCTTTAGCAGATCAGCGGCAGAAGTACCCGGGACGTCGCGCCCTTTCACCTTAACTTTATACGGCTTGTCCAGCGCGTCTTCAAACGATACGTCGATTGACGATTCACTCTCGTATTCATTTTCTAGTTTTCTCTTCTTATGCTTTTTGTGCTTATGCCTTTTATGTTTTTTCGGCGGCGGTGTGTCTATAAATTATCATTTTTATTAATACTTTGAGCGATTGGTAATGTCAACAAAACAAAGGTTAGATTATTTACCAATTACGATTTCATCCTCTGTGGTGCTCTGTTCACGCTGTCTGCGAACCATTTTTGATTAATTTATTTCTATTTCTGGTTTATTTTTGTCAGTTCTATTACCGAACCTTTTTGAGCAGTTTACAATTATTTTTTTGTTGAATTTACGAATTCGGAATTACACAAACAAAACCACAAACAAAATGTTCACTTTTCTGTTCTGTCAGAGAGATACACAGACAGACTACAATTAGGTACATAGATAATACACTGGCTACACTGCCGAGCCACAGAACATATATACTCTACGAGAGCTGTCAAATTAAAATTGACATAATGCTAAAGAATGATGCGTAATTTTGGCCGGCGAACCAATAAAAACCACTTATACCTGAGGGGCAATTCCCGTAATTTTCAAATGAAAGCTTATATCATAAGCATCAATTTTCGTTATGGGCAGAAGGCCGTGAAATACCGGGTTAAAGAGATATCGGACCTGCAAGTACCATGTAAACGTATTAGCTTATGACGCTAATGTTCACTGCAGTTCTCAATAATATTAGTTAAAGACTCATAACATTATAATACTGTTAAATAAATAAATAAAAAACAGTACTAGTGTCCAGGACCTGATTGTGGAACTGGAATTTGTCCATAGGAACTCCTCAATCAAACGAGATAGCACCATCGTGTTTGGACTCATTGGTTATGTATTGACAAGTGCTATTACACTAGATAGTGTCCAGGGCCTGATGATGGACCTGCAAGGTGGCCATAGGAACTCCTTAACCAAACAAGATAGCACCATCGTGTTTGGACTTATTGCTTATGTATTGACAAGTGCTATTACACTAGATGGTGTCCAGGGTCTGGAGAACCTACCACCGGGGTTGCGGATAGTCCTAAGGGGAAACCGTGGCCCCCGTCTAGGCAAGGGAAGGAACACGGGTGGGTTTTAGTCAGTAAGAGTCTGACACGCCCTTCCGCTCCGCCCAGAGCAGGAGAAGTCATTTGATGATTTTCACCAAAAAAACAAAAAAAAGGGTCTGGAGAACAACATAACAGAGATGCTTTAGTGCATCACTGTTGTACATGTCTGACCGTGCAACGCACAAGTCATGACGTATTTATTGTCTTCTGCATTTTACTTATAAGATATCATTGTTGATGAAGAATAAATGAAAACCACCTCTGCGTATACTCAGTGCGTGTACTCAGTGGTCATTATTGTTTAATAAATGTTAAGCTGGAGCAATAAATCGCTTATGCCTTCCTAAGCCTAAATACTATAATACGGAAACGATATGGGCACAGCTCTCGACTGTTCTTCTACCATTCATACAAGTACAATAGTGCTGAATTATTGCATTTCTGCCGATTTGGTCTCTGTCAATTAAAATATAAGAATAATAATATATGCGAGCCCCTCACATGCCGCGACTGTATCTGCACTCGTAGTAACCACACATTATTTTGCAAAACATCGCATTCTTTTAAATCATAATAATGTAGATATTATCCCTAAACATTTCAATCAAATAAATGCTATCGCGAAAATATTCTGCGACATAATGATTTTGTTAGCTTCATAATTATGGTATGTCCCTAAGGCTGCCTGTCCACTGGAGCGAAGAAGAGAAGAGAGTAGCGGAGCTGTGCCAATATTAACCAATAAAATCTAAACTCCGATGCGGAATTAAGCTGATTTTAGATTCTATTGGTTAATATCCGCACAGATCAGCTCCTTTCCTCTCTTCTCTGCTCCAGTAGACAGGCAGCCTTATCCGTGCAATATTCTAGTCTTCAGTCAGACCATGAAAATCACTCGAGAACAGAGGTTTGGTTCCATTCTTGTAAAACTTCGACGTCGTTGTTTGTTAAGGTTTTTCATTTCGATGTAATCATATAACCGGGGCCACGGTTTCCCCTTAGGACTTATCCGCAACCCTTAGGACTTATCCGCAACATCATATAAACGATTGGGGGAGTATTCATGTTTTCATTAATAAAACTCATGATATCTAGAACTAGCCTAGCTATCTTTAAAAACGGGATGAAAAGTATTTAACAGCTTGCACCAATTTTAAAATCGTGAAATATATCGGGAAGAGCTTTATTAAAATATGTTTGTCGAAGTAATCTGTAGTATTGTTTGATTTTGCATAACGAACAATCCCTTGCATGATTGTTGCATCGGATGTAGTCGCAGCTAAAGGGCCAATAACGTCTTATATATAACCGTCAGTACATATTATCATGAAAGGTTTGAATAAAATCTCTTATTTGTGCGTTCACTACTTTCACCAGGACGAAGTTTTGCTAAATATATACCAAGGACGTCTTCGGAAGATTACTTTCTGCTATAGTTATTATATTAAACTGCTCATAATTTAAGACCCACCCAAAAATATAAATCATCGTCGTCTACGTGTGTCATCATATCAATATCAAACCTGGTGGCTTGCTGGTTGCTTGCCCTCTTTAAAAATATTACATAAATGTCTGTTAACTGAGCACAGTTAAAATCGTGATACGTTTGAATTTTATTAATTCATTCATTCCAGTCGTTGCTTTCCAAATGCTGCTGTCACACTATGGCTACTTCGGGCACATATAAACTATACTCGCAAAGCAATGTGTATTTAAGCCACTTAGGAATCCTCCACCGTGGTCCATTCACGCAGTTATAGAAAAAACAGCGATCTGTATCACTTGTATAATTCGCTGTTCCTGCGCCCGCGCCTGTACAGCTTCATATGGCTGTTGTTGTTGTTGTTATTTTTATCATCTTTTAATATGATGACTGTTATAACCTTATTAACCTCTCTGCTCGACAAGATTTTGACACGTGACACATCAGCTGGCTCGACGGGGTGTTGCGAATTACGTCATGAAATTCAGGAATTTACATCAATTTTCAGCATTCGATTTTATTGAGAAAAATATGTTACCGCGCCTATTTTATACCATAAGTTTGTGGCAAATATCTTTAATTATATGTTGAGGTCAGTCAAACCGCGTCAGTACACTGCGAAAGTTGTATAGAATAGGTATTACTACACCTATCCAAAAGGTAGACTATTTAAATTCACTGAAAATAATGTACCTAAACAACTTTCTCTCTTGCTGAAAATATGAAAAAGGAAAAATAAATATATTAACATTCTCTCTACATTCTTACTTTTACCACATTTCATACATAAACTACATAAAAAACACGATCAAAACTTGATAAAAAATACAAAAAATTATGTTGCAACGTGACACTTCTTAGTGCTGACCGTCTACCCAATTTTCTTATTTCGATTCAAAAGTTGCATTCAGCTTAATCGATACTCGCAATAAAATCGAACATGAAAAAAGTGGTAGAAACTGAATAAAAACTCTTTGGTGTATTTCCCATGAACAATTTTATTTTTGATATTAATAATTTTATCACGTACAATGTGTATAGGGGGTAAGTTTTTAGGGTTCTGTACGTAAGACTGAAAAAACGGAACCCTAAAATAACACTCGTGTGTCGGTTTGTCGGTCTGTCACAGCCACTTTAATCCGAATCTACTGGACCGATTAAGTTGAAATTTGGTATACCTACATATGAATTTCGGTGACCCAAATACGGAGGTGTAACGTAATAAATGAATTTTGAATTTGGGGTCACTTTTGGGGGCAAATGAAAAAAAAAAAAAAAAAAAAAGGTTGCCTACCTATACCGTTGACATATCAATTGAAAGGGCTTAATGTCAGGGTCTCAGATATTTATTTTTAATTATTCTATAATATGTTTGGAACAGGGCTGTAGCCAGGAATTCATTTCGGGGGGGGGGGGGGGGGTTTGGGTTGAATTTTTTCTTAGGAGATTAACATATTTCTGATTTCGAGAGAGTAACAAAAGAGTATAGATTTATAAAAAATTGTACTATCGGGGGCCCGGCAATCTAAATGAGGGCCCGGGGCCCGCGTATGTAGAAATCTTAAAGAACTAGAATAACGTAGAATAGAAAATTTTGCACCCTACATTTATATATAGAATACATAGGGGGCCTCCGCGGACCGCACCTGTCACCTCCCCTTCCAAGAGCGAGCGAAGCGAGCTCGAATTTTTAGCATGATATTCCACTCGAATAAGTTAGGTTTTCTTTCCCTTTAACCGTTTGTACAGGAATAGAAGTAAGTTTATAGTGCGAGAGCCGATTGCAAAAACACCTACCTTATAAGATACCTCAATAGGCTACTTGTAGATCGTTAACCAACACTTAAACACGTAAAAAAAATGAGGTCTGCCAGAGCCGATCCTGCCGGGTCATAGAAATAATCGATATTTTTTGACGTAATTTTTTAGTGAAAATTACCTCATAAGATACCCGAACTAAAGTGCTGGCAACAGTTAACCACTGATTAATTATGTAAAAAAAAATTGGTCTGCCATTCCGCACCCTGCCGGAAGTACTTGGCAGACCCCGAAAATATACCCCTTCCGACACCCTAAACCTACCTCATCGACTACCTGGATGGATCCTACGCCAAATAATAACCAAGATGCCCCTGATACTGGATCAAAAGGTCTGCCAGGTCTAAGCTTGCCGGAACTTTGTGTTTAAAGCATTTGAAGATGGAAGAGAGCATAATTTCACCTGAAGTCAAAATTACATTTATGTCTCAATTTATACAAATTTATAAATATTAACTGCTTTTTTACCCGACTACGGCAAAGCCAAAAGGAAGGGTTGTGATTTTAGCAGTTTATGTATGTATATAAGTATGTATATGTTTGCTTTTACGTGTGTTCCACCGTAGCGCCTAAATTACTGTACCGATTTTGATGAATGAGGTATCAATAGATTTGTAATAATGGTCCGGGTGACATAGGCTATATAAATTCTCCGTAAATTTAATATGGTGGACTTAACACATAAATTTATAACCTCGAAAAAAATTAAATTGAGATAATCATGACATGTTTGGTATCAAAAGAAAGGTCTTAACGAGCACATTACAAATATGTATATACAGGGTGGATTTTATGAACCCCACCTCGATTGAAAGTACTCTAAATACTGACGATAGCAAATTTTACTCAAAGAAACAAGCCTTTATTTAAAAAAAGAAACAATTCTGCGTTCAAGGATTTTCGAAGATTTTATGGTTTTCCTTTAATTTAATTTATCATGTTTGTTAGAGAGATTTGATGCTTATGATTGACTCTATCGATTGATCCCATAAAAATACAGGGTGTTATTTTTTCGGATTTCAGCTAGTTCGATTCTCGATAGTGGGAAGTGAATTTTCGAAAATCCTTGAACGCAGAATTGTTTCTTTTTTTAAATAAAGGCTTGTTTCTTTGAGTAAAATTTGCTATCGTCAGTATTTAGAGTACTTTCAATCGAGGTGGGGTTCATAAAATCCACCCTGTATATACATATTTGTAATGTGCTCGTTAAGACCTTTCTTTTGATACCAAACATGTCATGATTATCTCAATTTAATTTTTTTCGAGGTTATAAATTTATGTGTTAAGTCCACCATATTAAATTTACGGAGAATTTATATAGCCTATGTCACCCGGACCATTATTACAAATCTATTGATACCTCATTCATCAAAATCGGTACAGTAATTTAGGCGCTACGGTGGAACACACGTAAAAGCAAACATATACATACTTATTGTATACATACATAAACTGCTAAAATCACAACCCTTCCTTTTGGCTTTGCCGTAGTCGGGTAAAAAAGCAGTTAATATTTATAAATTTGTATAAATTGAGACATAAATGTAATTTTGACTTCAGGTGAAATTATGCTCTCTTCCATCTTCAAATGCTTTAAACACAAAGTTCCGGCAAGCTTAGACCTGGCAGACCTTTTGATCCAGTATCAGGGGCATCTTGGTTATTATTTGGCGTAGGATCCATCCAGGTAGTCGATGAGGTAGGTTTAGGGTGTCGGAAGGGGTATATTTTCGGGGTCTGCCAAGTACTTCCGGCAGGGTGCGGAATGGCAGACCAATTTTTTTTTACATAATTAATCAGTGGTTAACTGTTGCCAGCACTTTAGTTCGGGTATCTTATGAGGTAATTTTCACTAAAAAATTACGTCAAAAAATATCGATTATTTCTATGACCCGGCAGGATCGGCTCTGGCAGACCTCATTTTTTTTACGTGTTTAAGTGTTGGTTAACGATCTACAAGTAGCCTATTGAGGTATCTTATAAGGTAGGTGTTTTTGCAATCGGCTCTCGCACTATTAAGTTTAGTAGAAAAGTTTGAGAACAGGAAATTTTTTGGCTATGTTAGACTCTCAGAGAATGCTGAACTTGCAGGAATTCATTCAATACAAAGTCAGACTCGATAAAAATAAAGACGTAGTGCTTTTTTGTAGATTATAAAGTACTCCTCTGCGAAATAGATTACAATTGTCAGATGTAATACAGTACGGAGGAACCCTAGGAGGGTCGATTTCTGGATTGAGTTTCTGGTTTCTCACATTTCGGGCGGGGTTTGAACCCCCAAAACCCCTCCCTGCCTACGGCCCTGTTGGAACGAAGTTCTTTAACGCGGCTTGCGGTAGGAGTAAACTGGCAGAACTAGTCACGCGAAAAAGTGTTCATACTTGCGACTGTCTTCTTCTAATTTGATAGAGAGAGAGAGAGAGAAAGTGTGATTTGGTCAAAATTTTAAATGAGAAAATTTTGTTTTTGTTTTAAATCATACATGAGAAGAAATTTCGTACCTGATGGGGTCACCTGACCGCACACGTTTTGTTTTTTTTATGAATTTAAAAAAAATTACCATTCCCCCCACATATCTCCCAATCCATTGAGTTTTTTTAAATACGGAAATTGTTACTTGGTTATAGATTCCTGGAATGTATAAAGAACATGATTTTATCCGACTTCAAAAAGGAGGAGGTTCTCAATTCGACTGTTTTTTTTTTGTATGTCGTTACGCGATTACTCCGTCAATTATTAATTGATTTTGATAATTCTTTTTTTGTTTGGTAGGTCATACTTCAGAGGTGGTCCCATAAATTTTTTATTAACTTTGCTTAGATAGTTTTTGAGTTAGCTTTATTAATACGTATTTTTCCCACTTAACCTATGTGGATGATATGATGATAAGTTCCTGTTACTGTTATTTACATAGCAGGTAGTGGTATTCGAAGTATTCAAGTCGGTTGTTTTATTTTATTTTTTGTAAAAAAAAATATTTTTCACTTTTTAATTCTGGTACCCGGTGTACTTGGTTTTGAAATTTCGTTTTTTGCCACCAACTTCTGAAATTAAAGTTATTTTTGACTTTGTAGTGTCTTTTTTGGAAGTCGGTTGTTTTATTTGTAAAATGTTTTTTTGAACTAAAATATTAAGTTTGTCCTTGGGATAAATTATTTGTATAAAAACATGGTAAATAACATATTCATCGTACGGAACCCTCTCCAGGCGAGTTCAACTTGCTCTTGTTCGTTGTTTTAATAATTTCATAGTGGTATTATTTAGTTATTTTTAAACAACTTCAAAAAGGAGGAGGTTTGTAATAATTCATCTCATATAGCATCTCTGTCAAATCTGAACAGAATTGATGTTTTTGGGGTCTCCGTAATCGTAAAAGATTCCTTACAATTTTGTCATTTCCTTGTCTATGTGCTTGTCGGTCTGTATCTCTGTCCTGTCTAAATTTAGATTTTATAAATTTGCACAGTCCAGTCTTCCTTACAGTGGGTCAACGCGGGCGTTTTCGCAGGGCGTTCACGCAGGGCTGGATTGCGGGACGAAGTAGGCACTGTTTAGGTCCCAAGCTGCCGCATGCCGCTCTGCAGTTTGGAATATAGTTTTAACACGGGTCTGTGATACGGATTATATTCGTATACAACCGCAGAATTAACTTTGTTTTTCATAGCTTTTTCGGAAAACACAAACTTATTTTTGCAGTCGATAAAATTGATGCTGTGCAATGTGCATGAGTTAATATTCATCCCAACTGCAGAACCCTTCACTGTGCGTGGTCCGACATACCCTAAACCAGTTTTTTAAATTTCGTTGGGACACTACCACAAAAAAAAAACAATTTCTAATAATTGAGTATCTTAATAGAAACAAAAACTACCGAGCTTATACAATTAACGAAAAATATTAACGTCATTAATTAAAAGTGTTTGCGGAATACCTTCCCAATTTTTTGAATTAATTTATCATCATTCCCAAACAAAATTTTGCTAAGCCTAAGAAAAGTATCCTGGGCATTCTGTAGCAAACTATCAGAAAATATCAAAAATAAAATCCACAATAAATAATTGTCCAATAAATTAAAATAATTTTGAGCAGCGAGCGCATTCTGAATTCAAATATAGAAACAATTCGGCGCGAAATTAAATAAAATAAATGACGTACCTATCCCGGTCATCTAGATAAGTCTTGTCTGTTGACTCGGTTTCTATATTATATTATAATGTACGAAAAACGATTAAAATTACATTAGAACAGTATAAATCATTATTATAAACAATGTTTTATGTATTTAATGCTTAAAACAATTTTATTTCAATATCCATGTATCGATTTCTGACATTCGACATAATAATTAATCGAGTCGATCGAAAAAAATCGTTTGGCATAATCGCTTTCGCACATCATTACAATAAAAAAAACATTACTAATCGGAGATTTTGAACACAAATTGAGTAGTGGTAATGAATATTACGTGATATTTGATCTGTGTTCGTATATTACGTTAAGATCTGGACATTTTCTAGTTGTTTATAATATTTTAAATAATATTTGTCTCATTTCAATTCGTATCTACATGTGTATGTGTGATATTTGTGAAAAGTAAAAATGTAAACACGCACGATTGGCGCGAAACTTCGACTTTGGATATTAAAAAACTTCATTACCACTACATAGTTACTTTGACCAATGGATGAATTCGTCAAATAATTAAATGATGTATTATTCACTGCCCCTGCGGTGGAGTTTGGATGTTCGAAATCCCCAATTTTCATGTTTTTTAGCCTCGACTACCACTGTCATCAAAATGGCGATTATCACATTTACGGGCTTACATTTTATTAAGGTAAATTAATTAAGTTGCGCTTTAAATATGAAAGATTTAATGGCGTTATCATATAAGTTTTTTATTCAACTCTCTTAATTAACGCACATTCTTATGATTTGATGGGCAGCATAACAAATATTTTCATTATTAAATTAGGATGTCGTATGTCGTCATTTTGGGGTCCAATTGGATCCGCTACCGAGCCGGCGGAGGTCTTCGTGTTCGGGTCCAATTGGGGGCGCTTCCGAACTATACGGTTAAATGTTTAATTGTATTAAGTTTTATTTTGATGCAGTCCATGTCAAAATTGTGTTAACCACCTAAGGGTACATATCAAAATGATAATTTTTGGCCGAAAAAGGCAGCACATAGACCTAGCATAAACCTATTAGCTATAGATTTATTTTTCACAAAGAAATCGTCATAAAAAATTGTAACGATTTTTGTCCTCGACTGTACAAACCCCGTTGCTTTCAGAGATAAAATATTTTGTTATAGTAATTGCCGGCTATAAGCAATAAGATGACATGCATTAGAACTCTATTGGTAATCAGGCCAGGCTTCATAGAAAAATGCCCGTCATCTTTACACACTCAAATTGCGATTTCAAAACTCACGCCCACATTTAGCACCCACCTGAGGGCCCTGAGGCGCACACACAGATTTTGACAGCAGATTTGCCGGTAGAAAGTTGCATGCTCTGTGGCTGGTAGTAGTCTGTGGTCACTAGCGATTTCAAAATCTGTGTGGACGTGAGATTTTACAATCGCCAAAAAGGTCGTCATCCCCGTGTTTGAATAGGGGATAAAAGTTTGTATTGTTTGGACATTTTTGCCTCTGGAAACTTCTTTAGCGGTGTTGTGCACTTTTATTGGGATGGATAAAAAAAAAAAAAATCGCGTCAGAACGTGCCGTAAGATCCGTTGCCTGGCAACTGACACAGTAAATATCAAAATAAATAGTCTTTGACATTACGTAAAGATTGCGAGGTAAGAAATTTTACCCATATTGATGGTTAAAAAAAAGCAGTCAAAACATAAGTAAGTACTTGTTTACTTCATGAAAAGTGTTTAAATAAATTGTTTATTTTTGTTAGACTATATTTTGAAAATAAATAAATGTACTACTACTACTAATGAATATTGTATATCTTCTATATATATATACAGGGTGTTAAAGTAATTGCGTGCCATAGCTTCAGGGTGACTTCAGTATCGATAAAGGAACCCGTAAAAAATAAAATACCTTTAAAAAAAGTTTAAAAAATCCGAAAATTATCATAAGATGCCTGAACACTTCGATAACGCCGAGTAAAGGATAGGTAACTAGGTACTTACGTAAATATTACAATTCCAAGTATTTTTTCTTCCTACTTTAGCGTGCGTATCTCCTTCAAAATGAAAACCTACAAATTAAAAAAGTTGATCTTGCAATATTTTTTTAAGTTTATTTTTTATATTTTTATTTTTCCTCGGTTCCTTTATCGATACTGAACCTATCCTGAAGCTATGGCACGCAATTACTTTAACACCCTGTATAAAAGGAGAAACTGACTGATTCACTGACTGACATATCAACGCACAGCCGAAACTACTGGGACTAGGTACGTGAAATTTTGCACACGGCTTCCTTATATAATGTAGGGGAGCACTTCTTCATCTTAGCGTGTCGATGGCAATCTAAATGGACTCGGCCCAGAATTCGGCTACGTGTTTGGCGCCATCACTAGCGTCCATCAGTTCCTGTAACGTGCAGCTGACAGGACACGCAGGACATGAAATTAAGTGTCCCATCGTTTGTGGAACAGCACCACATTTACACTCCAATGCGGAGTCGTCTATGAATCTCCACCTGAACAGATTGTCCTTGCTTCGGCCAACCTGGGTCCGGAGTCTGTTTAAAGACTTCCAGGCTACCCAAGGCAATTCATGTCCAGGCGGGAGACTTTCAGCAAGTGGAACGAATGGTTTGGGTAAGGAAGCACTGTCTCGCCACAGCTTCAGTCTCTCTTTTGGTCGTTCGCCAGTGAGTGGGACGACACACTTTAAAAAACTGTTTCGGCTTTTCAGCCTTTGTGGCACAAGGATGTTGTCGTGCAAAGGGTGTCGTTTATCAGAGATCATTTTGGATCTTTCGCTGGAGCTTGCCACCGCTCTGCGAACCACTGGTGGCGCTATTCCTGCCAGTGGGTACAGCATTTGAACCGGGGTCGGTATTAGGCAACCAGTGATGATCCGGCACGTTTCATTCAATGCTGTATCCACCAATTTTGCATGGGCAGAACGACTCCACACGGGGCATGCGAAGTCACCTGCAGAAAAAGATAGAGCCAGCCCAGTAGTTCGCATAACGTCAGGCGAAGCACCCCACTTCGATGAGACTAATCGCTGAAGAAGACTGTTGCGAGAGTGCACCTTCTGCTTGATGTTCTTGCAGTTTTTGCTGAATGTTAAAGACCTGTCCAGAGTAACGCCAAGATATCTAGGGGAGTTGCTGTGTTCGATGGGGACCCCACCCCAAACGATGTTAAGCCTGCGGCGGGCCTCTCTATTGCGGAGATGGAATAAGCAAGACTGTGTTTTGCTCGGATTGGCCTTAAGTGAGTTAGCGAGGTAGTAGGAGGCTAAGTCACTAAGAGCGTCTGACAAGTGGACCTCAACTTCCTCAAAGGTGGTGGCTTGGGAGGTGAGGGCAAGGTCATCTGCATAGAGGAAGCGGGACGTGTTTGGGCTGGATGGTTGGTCGTTGGTATAAATATTAAAAAGGAGTGGTGCCAGGACACTACCTTGAGGTAGACCGTTTTTTTGCGCCCTCCAACGACTTTTTCCTGAAAGAAGATGGACCTGAAAACGGCGGTTGTGGAGAAGTTCTCGGAGAATTCGAACAAAATTCTGATCACTGATCAATGTCTCCACCTTCCACAACAACCGTTTGAGGTTGACTGTATCGTAAGCTGCTGACAGGTCCACGAATACAGCACCTGTGACCATTCCTGTCTCGAAACCATCCTCAATGTGTTGAACGAGTTTGAGGGTCTGATTGCAGCAAGACTTGACGGGTCTGAAACCAGCTTGCTCAGGAATTAGCTTCGGGTCAATAACACTCGTTAGTCGGTTCAGCAACAGTCTCTCAAACAATTTGTACGTATGGCAAAGCAGAGATATTGGACGGTAGTTTTTTGGATCGTCTGTTGCTTTACCTGGCTTCGGAATAGCTATGACCTTTGACTTCCTCCAGAGACGGGGTATTGAAGCTGATTCCAGACAGTTGTTGAATAGTTGCAGCAACCACGACACAGCAACTGGACCAAGCTGTTTGATTTGCTCAACTGAGATGTCGTCAATGCCAGAGGCTTTTCCACACTTAAGACTCCTTATTGCTGCGACGATATCAGAAAGGTTGAACGGTTTACTAATATCGTCGCAAGCGCCATCGGGTGTTTGTGGCTTAGGGACTTTACTGGAACGGCGTGTTGGTTTACCGTTAATGAGCAGTTGGTGGGCTATCTGATTAGCGGTGACTTGGCTTGGCGGGGCGGGTTGAGGTGCCTCATTGGTTAGCTTTCTCATAGTGCTCCAAGCCTTTTTGCTGTTATGAGTCATGTCAATGTTAGTAACAGTGTTGATCCACCTCTCCCGTCTGTTTTCGCCTAGTTTTGATAGCAGCACTTCTCCAGCTAGCGTGGTTTCCTCTGAAAAAGGGTCGGTGTGATATAATGACTCGTATTGGCTCAGTAGTACACTGGACTCTGTTGACAGCCCTGGGATGTAGGAAGTCCTGCAGCCCCTTGGGATGTGTCTTCGGGAAGTAGTTGACACAATCTCAGCAAATTGATCGTAGTTTTGCGGGGTCGGCAATACATTCAAGAGGGCGTCTTCAATCGACCGCATGAACGACTCCCAGTCGGCCTTGATGTAGTTGAATCGGCGCTTAAAGGGGACATTTATAGGCCGGACTGCGGGTTCAATGCAGCACATAATAGGTCTGTGCTGGGTGCGAGGGATAGGTGAACATACTCTTTTGGTGCACTGTGAACCGATAAACGAGCTGGCGAAGATTAGGTCGGGATTGTATCCTCGTTTCCAGCGGCCACTGTTAAATGACGCCGGTTGTTTCGCGTCGTGTATTAGCATCAAGTCATTTGTCTCAGCCCATTTCTCGACTGCTTCTCCGCTACAGTCCGTGTCATTGTAGCCCCAGTTGGTGCTACGGCTGTTGAAATCACCGATTATAACCTTAATTTGTTGGCTGCTAAAATTCTCTGGTGGAACGAAATTAAATGAGGTGCCAGGTGGTTTATAAACGGAAGTGATGGTGCAGGTACCAACATCGACTGTGATGATTTCTATGCCGTTTTCGTTTGAGCACTTGATAGATAGTATGCTTACGCCGGGAGCAGCAAACACTGCGTTACCGTGCTTTGGGTGACAGATCTCGGCGATAAGCGTAAGTCCAGGTATGTGTGGCCGGCTTTGGGTTTCGTCTCGATGGGTCTCTTGGACGCAAAGAATGTCGCAGTGAGTTTTGCGGTAGACATCAGAAAGAATTTCAGATTTTGCTTGTGAGAACCCTTCGATGTTAATCGAGACTACGCACAGAGCCGGTTTAAGTGGATTTTGGATTGCCATCGTGGTGAAAGGATTAGCCAATCAGCGTGAGAACTCGCTGATTGCCCAGGGTGCGCCGGGCGTATACTGGATTTGTAGATACGTCACTCGGGGAGGCTCCTTTCATGCACCCCAGGGGAGCACTAAGAAGGGGTTTTTGGAAATTCGACTTTTAAGGGGGTGAAAAGGGGGGATTTTGTTTGTATGAAAAATCTTATTCCTTGAGTTAATAAACTTGAATCTTGGTACAACCTAACAAAAAGTACTAGGCTTTCATGAACTCACGATAGAGTATTTCAATCATTAGATGTTGTGCAGAATTTCTGAGCAGTAGGTAACCTAACAAAAAGTACTAGGCTTGCATGAAGTCACGATAGTATTCAATCATTACTTTATGCTACTTGCTGGATTTGGATGACGCAGACAGATAGTTTTTAGCACCTAAGATTTTTTTATTCCAGTAGTACGTTTTCGTAGGATAATCTCCGAGTTCCACGCGAGCGAAGCCGTGGGAAAAAGCTAGTAACCATATAAATTATAGTACTTTTATACTGATAAATAAAGCAATTCGTGCGAAATTATTCCCTAACCATTCCAAAATATTCAAAAATGCACAACGTTAATGTTCAAGTTTTCACTTCTACCGGCACTCCCGGAGTGCAACCCGTTGTTTTTTTTTAATTTTCTGTTGTACCTACCCCACACAAGTTCGAATACCACCAACTGTAAATAACAGTGACAGGAAGTTATTATGACATCATCCACATACGCTAAGTGGGAAAAATACGTACCTATTATTGAAGCTAACTCAATAAAAACTACCCAAGAAAAGTTATAAAAAAAATTAAAGGGAGCCGCCACGCAAGCCGAATATTTATATCGATGGAAATACAATAAAATAAAAAAAAAATATAGAACCTCCTCCTTTTTGGAAGTCGGTTAAATGTACTATCAGATACAAACAAGTACAGTCGCGGCTTACGGAAACGTCTGCGGACGCGTCCGATAATTTGTTCCCAGCAAATAATCAAAGTTTTATGATGTAATTTGAAGTATTTTTTTTTAAATACGAGTGGTTTTTTAGTGGTTTTGTATTATTCGTGTTTTCTTCAAACATAGTAGTCATAGTACATTTATCCTGAACTTTAACATATTTATATAAATTTATTTCAAAATTAATGCTGCAGTATTTTCGATGTAACGAAGAATCATATTATGTTTGAGGTATTATAGACTCTAGAGTCTTTATTATTTTCTGCAACAGCGTGCTAATGGTCGGGTTTACTTTCCGCAGAGCGTGTCGGCTATAAAGTCGGATGTCGAGATACGTCCGGAGTATAGTTGGAACTAAAGTGGTATGGTGCATTAGGTGCACAGCTTCCTTATATTTGAGGTTGAGATAACGCTCTATAGCAAGTTTATAGTACTAATGGTGCAATGGACTAAGAAGTGCTCAAAGCTTTTATTGTCTGGAGGTGTTAACTCTCGATAGATAATTTTCCTTGATCTTTTTTTCGTGTCGACGGTATCGTAGGTATCCAAGGGCGCATCCAGCCTTCGAGTCAGGGGGGGGGGTCACATAGTCGGGGTCCAGTCAGGACAGGCCCGATCAGTGGAGCACTAAGTCTGTCGGGGGCCCGAAGTCAAAATGAGGCCCTGTCTTCTCAGTTTATGTTGGTATTACTAGTAAAATTTTGCAAAAAAATATTTTATAACAGGAAAAAAAAAAACAAGTACCTATGCCTAATATACGTATAATCCACCTACACCATGGACCTCGCAACCCGCAAGTTTTTTTTTTATGGAGTTGTATTTTTCATCTCCTCAATAGGCTATTTACGAAAATAAAAACTTTTTACAAAAAAAATTAAAACCGACTTCCAAAAAAAACCTTTTTTTTTTGTAAAAAGTTTTTATTTTTCACTTTTTAGTTGTGGTACCTACCACACACAATATCCAATACCACTAACTGCAATAAATAACAGTGACAGGAAGTTATCATCATATCGTCCATATAAACTAAGTGGGAAAAATATGTATTATTGAAGCTAACTCAAAAACTATCTAAGCAAAGTCAATAAAATTTATATGGGACCACCTCGGGAGCTTACCCTTTCAAACAAAAAAAATATTTTCAAAATCGATCCACAATTGGCGGAGATATCGGTGAACATACATAAAAAAAAAAAAAAAAAAAAAAAAAAAAACATACATAAAGTCGAACATAGAACCTCCTACTTTTTGGAAGTCGGTTAATAAGAATGTAGGGGAGCGAGCAACGCGAGCTCGATATTTTTTACACCTCGTGTCTGTATTCTCGGTTAGGTTTCTAGTTTCTATTGAACATCCTTACGGAAAAAGTAAGTTTAAAAACTAAAACCCGACTACTCAAAAATTACGCGCTTAAAAGTATGAAACAAGAAAATATTTCGGACAGAAATCTAGACATAGGTACAAAAATGGTCAAGGTAAAGCCGTCGTCACATGCCATTATAGCCGACAGGCATGCGAGCCCCAGCATCAGCACAAGTCTTATTATGCGTGTCGTTCGCGTATGTGTGGCAAACATATCCTGCGCGGCAACATCATACATAGTATTTATTTGATAAAATGTATCAATGAGATTAGAAAAAAAATGTCAGTGGTCGACCTATACCCAGCCCAGGGGTGGGTCATGGCCCTCATGACCCCCCCCTCCCCTGGATCCGCTCCTGTAGGTATCTTTATTAATATACTGTTTGGGCCCAGGATTTCGCTACGATTATTGCGGCGTCAGAGGTGTTCTTCAGATCGTCAAGGGTGCACGTGACCAAACATTTATGATAACCCACCAGATGGATCAAAGTTAAACCTGTGCAGTAGCGGATCCAGGATTGTCATTTGGGGGGGGGCTTGACCCCGCTAAGGGTAAGTTTTAAATCTTGGACCCAACATCGTCTTAGATAAAGAGGTGATTGAAACCGTAGGCTCGGCAGTTTTTCTGGGCATAACAGTAGATGCCAAACTTCAGTGGGGCCCACATATTTCAAGTCTAGCGGGAAGGCTCAGCTCGGCCGCCTACGCTGTCAGGAAAGTAAGACAATACACTGACGTTGAAACAGCTTGGTTAGTCTATTTTAGTTATTTCCATAGCGTTATGTCCTATGGTATTCTGCTGTGGGGCAAAGCCGCTGATTGACATTCAAAATATATTTGTTCTTCAAAAACGAGCTGTTCGAGCAATTTAACAGCTAGGAGCCAGAGTTTCTCTAAGAGATTTTTTTAAAGATATTGGTATTCTCACAGTGGCATCACAATTCATCTTCGCCAATATCTTATACAGGTATTAGGCAAAATATATACTTATACACTAAAAAGTAAAAACAGTGATATTCACAATATTAACACCAGAAGTAAGGACAAATTACGAGCTCCTTTTCACCGGCTTCATAAGGTTCATAACTCATTTGTTGGGCTGGGTACAACCTTTTATAACAAGCTACCCTGTTCTTTGCTAGATTTGCCTTTTAATGCGTTTAAAGCTGAACTAAAATCCAACCTTTGTTCAAAGGCATATTAATCTATCAACGACTACACGATAAAAATAGTTGGACGCTGTGATTTAACTCAAGACAATGTTTATATTCTTTTTCCAGAATTAGCTTACCTACTGACAGGTATACGAGTTATATTGCACGACTCATAATGCGAAGAATTAGAGAGTGCTCTACGATCGAAAAATCTTTTTTTGCCCCATTTCAGCAACTGTTTTTATTGTTACACTCCTGCTAGTACACTGAACCTACTTAATTTATATACCATTGTATATTTAAATGGAGATTAAAGCGCAGGCCACACCGCCAGCTAGCGGGCGGGCGGGCGAACATCGTTTCACCTCTACATACTTAAGTTCACACCGCGAGCTACAATATTTCGCGTAGTTTGTATAGTTTCCTTCGTTCGCTTCGCCCACGCCCGCCCGCTAGCTGGCGGTGTGGCCTGCGCTTAATACTGTACTTTTCAACAATTGATTTAGTGCAGCAGAAATGAAAAAAACATCAAAATAGTTGAAAAAAAATCCTGTCCGTCAATGTATGAAACCTGAAATCATTGTAGCTTGCGATAAAATCAATTAATTGAGTCAATTTTTTTTTATACATTCGTTTCAGCTATACAAGGAACCCTATTGAAAATGGCTCTTTTATTCAAAGTAGTTTAATTATAATTAATAAAATACTAACTAAAATATAATATCTATATCTAAATATTTCTAACTTTCGATCCTCGGCCTCGCCTCGACCGTTGCCTAGCAACCGACAAAGTAAATATCTAATATTATCTTATCTAATATCTACTGATCTTATATATTATTCATGCCTAACAGACTGTTGATTTATTTTTACTTCGATGGTCCTAGTTTATCATAATTACGTGATTTCGAATTACAGCTGTATACTGCAGCTGTAGCTGTATACATAAATAAGTCTATATAGGGTGACTGGTAATTAGTGACCTCAGGCATCAAGCGTGGCGTCGTGCAGATTGGTGCGACGCGATTGTAACAAAACAATTTCTAAGAAAACTTCACGGTAGAACAATTAGCGGTGCCTCGTCGTGCCAGTCTGAACGAGGCTTTATTCTTCAGAGGAATCTAAATCTACACTAATATTATAAAGAGGTATTTGTTTGTTTGTAAGTTTGTATGTAGGGGGTAATCTCCGAAACTACCAGTCGGATTTGAAATATTCTTTTTGCATTGGATAACCCAATTCTTGAGGCAGGTTATAGGCTCGCGAACGAAGTCGCGGGCAGAAGTTAGTATAATATAAATAACTAATACATTATTTACGAATTACTTATTCATATAGTTCTCTGAAGATTTAACTTCTTTTAATTAAAGTTTAATTTTTTCTTTAATATAATTGAAGAACACTGCACAGGATTAGATGTAGATACTTAGCTCCAGATTTAATTGGTTGCAAAATTCTGCTTTTACGGAGCATTTATGAATGGTATCCGACAATTATAATTTTATTTGGGAAATAATGCGTTAGACACTTGGGCCTGTTTCACCTAGGGCTGCCATCCGTCTGGGTTTCCCCGGATTTGTCCTAGTTTAGAGGGCGCCGGGCGTCCGGGGAGCGTCCGGGCGCGGTTGTCAAAAAGTGTCCGGGTAAAACACGGACACTTTTAGTGTCAGGGGATTCCCGATTAATTGAAAGATAAGCGTTAAATCTAAACAAATCTTAGTTAAAAAATCATTCGTAATTGGTAACCGCAACCAAGCTGACTCCGGCGCTTCAAAATGCCGATGACGGCCGATCACCGACGTCTAAGAGAAACTCGCTAAACACACACACGGTTTCTTCTCTGATCAAAATTAAATATAATTTTAAGGACCTAAGTTGCTCCGACTTTTACAAATTCCTGTTAGAAAATACATTTTAAAGAAAATTGGAAAGTATGAAAAATACCAAAATAAGTAAAATTTTTTTTTTGTGTTGATTTTGATCTCGTTAAAATTTTAACTTGTTACTATTTTTTAATTTAGAATTTATGAATAGTTTAGGGTTTGGATAGGTACTTACTTAACCTACCCAACGGAACTTTAAGGCTTAAAATTTGTTGAGATATAGTATGTAGTTTATTTGTTATTTAAAAAACGAAAAATTATAGTATATATTTTTTAATTTGATGCCAAAATGAAAGAGTGTTCCTAATTATTTTTGTTACCTGATTACCTCAGAAATAGAAGAGTGTAAAATGTTGACTATTTTATTTGTTAAGCTGTAGTTTAAGTCGATTGTGTTTATTATTGTTAAATAACTAGAAAACAATCTGTTTATATGTTTTTTTTATTGTAATTTTTATTTCTGGAATGTCCGGGGAAAAAAACTGAATTTCACCCAAATGTCCGGGGTTTTTTAAGTTTATGTCCGGCGTCGGCAATTTAGGTGATGGCAGCCCTAGCTTTCACCACCTCCGATTAAGTTCTTATGAACTTACTTTACTTGGCAGATAATTTCATACAATTTCTGTTCCATTTTTGAATTTATTCGGTAAGTAGTGGCTATTCGGATATCGTGAAATAGGCCCTTAATATGAAGGAAACTAGTTTACATATTTTGGTTTCATTTTTTGGAAACATTTAAAGAGTTGACAATGTTTGTGCAGGTTTGTGCTTCCAACTCTGTATGTTAAGTAGACCTAAGAATGCTGGTCAAGCTGTGCCTGACATGATGGTCGCGACACTCGCCTTGTTGTTAGTCGACGGATCCTGTCGGAAGTCGGACTGTCTATTCTCTCTGAGTTTGTTAATTTAATATTATGAAAAGAAGTAAAAATTAAATTAATTTATAGTTCATCTTTTTCAATAAAGGCGCCCGAAGGCGAGGGTCACGCACGCGCATCCGAGGATAATATATTGCCACCGAAGTACACCAGCAAGAAATATGGTCGTTTTATATCGGCGCGTGATATTTGATTATAAACACTATTACTTACAATGACGAATGTGTTTAAAACTAACATTAAATAAATTGTCATTTATATAAAAATATTTTTATAAATTGAAAAGATTGGAAAACAAAGCTGGTTCTGAAAAGTAGATATTATTTACACTGCAGTTCAGTTTTTTTACAGTTCTTCAAACATTCAGTTCTTAAAATGTCTCTTGGGTGAAGTTCGAGTTGTCTACTTCGCGTTCACAAATGAAGAAGCTCCTGATAATACAATCGATGGCGGTCAGACGTCCAGTGTAGAACATCGAGCCGCACTGCCCACTTTCGTCTGCTTCAGGTAGGTTTTTGCCCCACCAGGCGTCGGCATCATTCAATGGTGTCCCTAGAAAACAAAATGAACATTTGAACTAACTATCGAAATCACAATAAACATTTTCCTTGTATCCTCCTTACGTGTGGGAGCTGCGCAGGCACGGACGGAGATCAACACAAAGAATTTTTGCACTTGTCTGGGTGAAAACATACCTACTTCCATAAGTACCTACTGTATAGTCTTTACTCCATATGGTTTTAGAGTAAATCCTCAGTGTGTTCAAGTAAGTAGATGGCACGAATGTGAGACAAACATTTAATTTATATTAAGAATAGAAGAAAAGCTTAGACGGTCCCCCCCCGGCTTGTCAGAGCGGGCGATTAGAACATAAAAATGTATGATTGATTTGGTTTATTAAATCAATATAGTTATGGGTCTTTCTGAAATCAAATGAAATGAAATGAAATTGTTTATTCTGTAAATAGGATATCGGAATCACTTTTACACGTCGTATTAAAAAAAAAGTTTAAAATAAGCTAGATGAGGTCGGCGTTTCCTATCTGACTACTCTGAGAAGAAAGGCCGAAACAAACTCAGAGGTCACAGTCTCTTTTAAAGTCCAGACATAATCTTGGTCAAGCCATATGAGAACCATGTAGATTAGTGTCTGAAATGGTCTTTTGAGGAAAGGAGCTCAACTCGACGAACAATACCAAAGAAAGGACATTTGGGTAGGCCGCATCAACTACTCAAACTGCCAGACCATCATTAAAACTACCTGAGAAATAAAATTTTAAGAGGAAAATACCCACATAGTCCTCACATTCACAATAATTAAAATAATTTAATACTTTACAAAGTAATCATGTCATTTTGTATATAATTTTAAATAATGTCAAAGTGAATATAAATCTGGTTTATTTTGATGATTATAAGTAATAATTATAATGTCTAGTTTTATGGTTTTATCACAAGGCTTAGCAGAGCGAGCAGCTCAATCCCAAGCGTTTTTATCTTCTAAATAATCTGAAATTTTATAGTGCCCTTTTTTACAAAGTTTGGTTTTAATACAGTTTTTAAATCGTTTAATAGGTAAGTTTCTAATGTCAATGGGAAGTTTGTTGTAAAAGCGTATACATTGACCCATGAACGAGTTGCCTACTCTGTGGAGACGTGTGCGATGTACAGCAAGGTTGTGTTTATTCCTGGTATTTAAACTATGAATATCAGACATTTTCTTAAAATTTGATATATTTTTGTGTACATACAATAGGTTTTCAAAAATATATTGTGAGGCTACAGTCAGAATATTTATTTCTCTGAATTTCTCTCGAAGGGACTCTCTTGGACCTAGGTTGTAAATGGCTCGGACAGCCCTTTTCTGTAGAACAAAGATAGAATTAATGTCCGCACAGGTTCCCCAGAGAAGAATCCCATAAGACATCAGTCTATGAAAATAACTAAAATAAACAATTCTGGCTGTATCTACGTCAGTTATCTGTCAAATTTTTTTAACAGCATAGGCGGCCGAACTTAGCCTTCCTGACAATTTTTCTATGTGTGGGCCCCATTGTAATCTACCGTCAATAGTTATTCCAAGAAAAGCTGTTGACTCAACAGGGTTCAACTCTATTCCGTTAACTTGAACATTGATAGTTAGTTGCCTGACATTTGGCGTTGAGAATTTAATGAGTTTAGTCTTTTTTTCGTTCAGGAGAAGATTATTTACATTAAACCAATGCACAACTTTAGAGAGTGCATCGTTAACTTGTTCAAAGTTGACTAACTGACGTTTGATTTTAAAAATGAGGGATGTATCATCTGCGAATAATACGATCTTGTGATTATCCCTTATGTGGTAAGGTAAGTCATTAATATAAATTAGAAATAAGAAAGGACCTAGGAATTGAACCCTGCGGAACGCCCATGGTGACCGCGGATCCTGCAGATCTCTTGCCATTAACATCGACCCTCTGAATTCTGTTGTTCAAATAAGAAGTCAGAAGGTCAAGAGCCTTGTCCCTCATACCAACCTCTGTGCCAACCTCATACCACTACAAGAAGCCTTTTATTTTATATAGAACCGGTACCGTAGGCTCCCAAAGTCTACAGTATCGCTTACTGACGACTCGGACACAATATATTCGGACACAGTGTCCGAAATTACTAGTCTTTTGTCACAAGTCAGGCTCAGAAAGGCCTAACTTTCATAAGATTACGGCTAATATAGGATATAGGCATAGGGAAGGTTACTTATATGACCTGCAAAGAAAATAACGAAAGTGCAATTGTTTAGTACCTACTAATCGATTTAATAATCGCAAGAAAAAAAAGGAACGCCGCGCATTTTATGTTTAGACGGCAAGACGGACACTACCTACCTCTAACTGTCTGCCAGCCCTCGAACAATCTGTTATGGAAGCCTAGATGAAATATTCCTCTAAGGTAGTTCCCTCGGACTCTTTGTTTCGATGCAGACTCCGTTAACGACGCAAGGTGGTCTGCTTCCATCCGATTGTTGACCATAGCCAGGTAGCCCTGTTCTGCACGACACACGGCGTGAGCCTCCATCCAGTTCAATGGTGTGGTGTGCAGTTTGTAACATTTGCCAATATCGTTATTTAAAGTGTAATCTGTAAAGAAAGATATTATCAGGGGTTATAATTTTTTACCAAAAACTTTTTCGTTTATTTGTTTTATTTTTATTCCCACAGCAGGGCAAAGACCTCTTTCTTCCCTTCCTACTCCTCTCTGTTTTGAGCTAGTGTGAACCAATTCTGTCTGTAGAGGTCAGTTCCTCCCGCCATCTTCTCCTGGGTCTGCTTCGATGTTGAAGATTGTAGGTACGAGTAAGTATGTAACTGTGTAAATGTGGAATGTAATAAGAACGAAATGCAATAGATCATTCTCGTTCGTCACAGTTTGATACAGTGCAAAACTAAGTAGATAGTAGATTCCACTTTAAATTCGGCAATTCGTGTGATATGCATTTTACAATTTAGCTTTTAACTCCTAAGTATTTCTCGACTACCAATACAATTTCTCAATAAAATAAATAAATCTATTACTAAAGGCCTACTTCACGTTGTCCGAATAGCCGCTACTTACTGAAATTTATCGGCCAAGGTGGCGAAACAGGCCCTTACATAACATTATAACATAATAAGCCTATTAATGTTCCCACTGCTGGGACACAGGCCTCCTCTCTGTGAGAGGGAGTGGGCTATAATCTACCACGCGGGCCCAGTGCGGGTTGGTAGTGCGGGTGGTGCGGGTGTCACATGTCTTCGAATTTTTGGTTCTAAGACATGCCGGTTTCCTTTCCTCACGATGTTCTCCTTCACCGTTTTGAGAGCAGTGGTGATAAAATTACATAAAGTAAAGCGCCTGCTTGGGTACGAACCCACGACCTACAACTCGTAAGTCGGGCCCGTTAAATTACCACTGGGCCAGGGATGTTGCGGATGCCGATTTTTTCACATTCGCGGATGCGGATTTTTGATGTCTAACATCCGCGGATGCGGATGCGGATGTTTAAGATCTTATATACATATAGTATATGAATGAAGAATTAAAACAATGATAAAGTAATAATTAACATTTTTAATGATGATGAAAATTTGTATTAAGGCTACTGCTCCTATTTTTTTTTGACTTCACTTACTAATTTTCATATTAGCAGCGCCACGGATATCTATGAGCACCACAACAAACGCGTCTGATCTTGTGTCATCAATTTTTTCGCTCCCATTGGTCATTGTCACGTGCGAACGGTACGCGCCATTCGCCGGCCCCGCCCGATTTCTTTCTTGTCGTATCTTGTATTACATCCGCATCCGCATGAACATCCGCACTGATTATTGCGGATGTGGATGTCGAAATCTATGCGGAAGCTCCGCATTTGCGGATGCGGATGCGAATATTCGCAACATCCCTGCACTGGGCCACCACTGCTCCTTTTTCAGGCCCTTAGACTTACCTAAATTAGGCATATCGCATTGATAGTTCCACTCTACAGACTGGAGACTTTTCTTGCAAATGAAGTTAAATTTAGATTCACAATTGCCATCATCCATGTCGCCAGCTCGAAATAAGCATGCACAATCCTGTTTGCTTTGATAATCGTCCGGTTGACCTGGCTGCCAGTTGTAGTACACCTCAGACATGGCCTTCCCTAGAAAAGTAAATTAATGTATAATTATAAAAAAGTTTTTTTGAAATATATACAGGGTTCTATACTTTATATAGATTTCACGAATACCTTTAGGAAGTCTATGGTCTTAAAATAACAAGGTATATCTCTCAATTAAGGCAGTGTATAGAGTGCCACCATTGGCACTCTATCCCTATCGGATAAAGTACCACTACAGGCACCCTAGTAACACCGCCTCGGCCCGGCTCAAGTGCCGCAAGCATTAGATTGTCATTGTCACTGTCACTAAGTCACGTCACTTGGTATTTTGTTTGATTGTCGAGGTTAGATCGCTGTAAAACACCACATTCCCAAAACATTACATTCTCTTGTGCCTAAACGGACCCTGGCACTTCGTCGGCCGCTACCGCGGCACCGCTCGCTACGCTCGCTCGGCTCGTGCGTTGTGTGGTCACAGTTCTAACCTAACCTAACCTAAATAACAAGTGACAGTGACAATGCAACGCTCACGGCACCCTAGCCGGGCCGAGGCAGTGACACTAGAGTGCCACAAGAAACTCGCGGCACTCTATACACTTCGTATTTTGTTTGAAGTTGGAGGAGAACATGTTTATTTATGTAAAATAAAAATAAAAAACTTGGGATAAATTCATCCCATTCCCAACTACGGAACTCTTCATTGTGCGTGGTCCGACACGCACTTGGCTGATTATTTTTATTGTTTTTTTTTTGGTATGGACGCTTTTAATGTACACGTCTTTCTACATCGTTTTCAAATGTTGATGTAACCAAAATTTTGTATCAATTTTTTTATTTAAAAGAGTGTACGTACGTTAGTTACTTGTCCGTTCGTCTCCATACCTACACAGTAGTAGGTTGTTGTTCGTCTCCATTTTCATGTAAATCGTTCACAGTTTTGACGTTTACGTTGACGTTTGTGACAGTTGTATGACAAGATTTCTTTATTTTGTCTTTGTTTTTTGCTTGTGTTCAATGGTGTTGGGTGTTTTTTTTGTTACAATCTACGAAGCAATGGTAAGTTTATATTTAAATAAAAAGCTTATTATCACAATGATTTTTTGATACTAGTCATCGATTTATTGTGTTAGACATGATTATTCATTTGAATGTAATTAGATAATGCGTTTGTATTAAAATTAGTTTGTATTAATGTTCTATTAATGTCAAAGTTGTTGATTGAACTTTTGAGAGTTTTATTATTAAAAAAAATTGTACTAATAGTTTTCATTTTAATTTTTTTTTATAATAATTGTTTGCTTGTCTTTTATGGCATGAATCGCAACTGTATTTTATTTAAAATAAATAATTATGTTTACATCCAAGTTTATTTATTTTCTCATTTTAGGCTTCTGAAATAGTTTATTTATTTTATTATCAAAGCAAATTTAAAAAAATACGTCCATTACCCATTTACCGGTTTACCGGTAAAAAAAAAATGTTACCGGTTATTTTACCGGTAAATAATATCGACGGTTTTTGCAAGTCCTATGACAGACCTACATTTCTCCTACGCGAAACTGTCAGTTTGCCCGGACTTAGAAAATAGTGTGTGAACGTTATAAGTGTTGTATCTACTGTGTTAATTATTAGTAAAATCATATTTGAATGATAGACTGCAGCAAGTTCAAATAAACGGTGTAAATTCATTGGGTTTAAAAGTCAAAATGGGTGTACCACAGGGCTCGATATTAGGTCCGTTCCTCTTTTTAGTATATATAAATGATGAGTAAATGAGGTAATTTACTGCAAAACCGACCACAAATGGTGTTATTTGCTGATGACACATCACTTATTTTTAAAGTTAACAGACATGCACAGGAGCTTGACGACGTAAATAACGCTATGCTTAAGGTCCACAACTGGTTTACTGCAAATAATTTGGTATTAAATGAGAAGAAAGTGACGGCCGTCCGTGACGCGTGAATCAGTACCATCCAGCTCAACCATTTTGTAGGGAAACGAATGATCTAACACACTCGCCAAGACATTTAAGTGAGCATATCTATTAGATAGACGTATGAGTATATCTTTATAAGTATACGAAGGTAATAAAAACGATAACAATCGCACATTTCGGTACTGAGGAAGCTCTGGAATTACACAATTTAATTCCATTAAGTCCATACCATCCATCACACGACCTGACGTGCAGCATCGACAACGCTGTGATTTGTTGGATTACTCGCTTACCACTAAGGACTTAACACATCTGACGGAACTATGTTGCATATCTTCCATCATCTTACGCCGCCGGTACACATTATTCTATACAAACGTCTCTCACCGTACTCTCCTCTCTTTCCTAATCTTTGTCCAAACACTTTACGTGGTGTTACAAAGTTATTATTGTGTGTAAAGTGTTCCAAGTTAGAATACTGTATGTTTATATGTCTAGTAATATACCTAATATGTTATAATATACACTGTAGTGATTGTACTCCAGCCACTGGGACAATTTAGCAATGAACATCTCTATATCTGTTTAATTGGACCGTAAGGTAAACGTACACAGATTAAAACATACCTGAATTGGTCAGATTGCTGATATGATTCCGTTCTAGTGTCTGGATGCTCTTCTTGCAAATTAACTCACACTTTAAGTCACATCGGTAGTCATTCAATTCTCCATTTAGGTATAGCTGTCCACAGTCCTCGTTACCGAATTCACTGTTGGGCTCACCTTGGCTCCATTGGTTATACACCTCAGAGAGTAACTTTCCTAGAAATATGAAACATATACATAATTATTAAATAAAAGATGTTGACTGGTACCTACAAAGAATTTTTATAATTAACACTACTCGATGTTCATGACACATTTGTCATGAACATCGAGTACCTAGTGTTAATTATAAAAATTCTACAAATTTATAAATTGTAAAATTTACAAATGTATAATATGTCTTTGTAAAATGTATAAATTTACAAATGTATAATATGTCTTGTAACTATGTATACATATTATTTAAATTAAAGTCGCACTTCGTGTCTGTCTGTGAGACCGCGTTGTTCATCTAAACTACGATCTTATAAACGTAAACCTTCCGGAATAAATTCTATTCATAACAGTTATTAGAATCTTGCGAAGCAGGTTCCGGTCGCTACTTAATAATAGATATGAATTAGAAACGTACCGTCAACGGTCTCAAATTTTCCTTCAGTCGTGATGTCTGAAAACCCAATAAACACTCGTGAGATTCCAGGCTTGGTACTCTTCCAAAATGATATCACAGCGTTGGCTTCATCTCTGTTGTCTGGGAAGAACAAACTGGCTCCTTCCACATCACACACTTGCTTGGCCTCATCCCAAGTCTGTGGTATCGATCGAGTGAATCTTATAGAAACCCTTCGTTGTTTCTAAGTAAGTGTAGTCCTCACGAAAAAACTTTTTATCCTTTTGTCCATCTACGAATAGGAACAAACTCAGGGTAGTATTTAAACGAGTGACTGTAAATTAATGTTTTGAGTGACAAAAATAATTAATTTATGTTATAGTATTACTAAGTGAGCGACTGACAGCGAGTGACGAGAAATCAACAGAACAGCAACTTAGAAACACTAATTTGAGTTACTTAAAATACAAAATGAGAAGCTTCATAATATGTGAGTGACATAATATTTGTTTGAGTGCCAACCGTTACGTCCTGCATTTTTTTCAATATTTGGCAGATGATTTATTTATATTGAGCGGCATTTTATTTTAAATGAAGTCTTTCAAATAGAAAAACCACTTAAAAAAATACTATAATGAGCAGAGTACTATGACCTCACATTTTTTTTGAACATTTTCTTATGAAATATTTATTTGAAGAAACACTATTGCAACATGCAGCAGGCATGGTTTCTGTCACGGCTCCGGCGCTGCGGGGCAACGGCGCCGCGGCGGTCCCACGCGAGCTTACCGTCGCAGATGATTTTAACGCTCACTCCGAGCTTCGGCTTGCTGGCCCCTCCGCGCCTACGCGGGTTTAAATAGGGGTAGGGCAGACAAGACTACGTGGACGTCGCGTTGCAGCGATTCGTTTCTAATTTTTATGCCTTACAAATATTTGTTTTAAGAAGTATATGCCAAGTGTGATGCCAAATAAATTTCAGAGCATCAAGATTTTGCCAGATAGAGGAAATGAAATGAAATGAAAGTGAAATGAAATTAAATGAAATGAAAGTGAAAGGAAATGAAATGAAATTGTTTATTCTGTAAATAGGATATAGGAATCACTTTTACACGGCTGCCTGTCCACTGGAGCGGAGAGGAGAAAAGAGGAGCGGAGATGTGCCAATATTAACCAATAGAATCTTGACTTAGGATCACTGATCTAAACTCAGGGGCGGAGTCAAGATTCTATTGGTTAATATTGGCACATCTCCGCTCCTCTTTTCTCCTCTCCGCTCCAGTGGACAGGCAGCCTAAAATTTATGTTAAAAATTAGCTAGATTAGTTCGGCGTTTCCTATCTGACTACTCTGAGAAGAAAGGCCGAAACAAACTCAGAGGTCACAGTCTCTTTTAAAGTCCAGACATAATCTTGGTCAGGCTATATGAGGACCATGTAGACTAGTGTCTGAAATGGTCTTTTGAGGAAAGAACCATACAGATTTGAGTGGACCTATCCAGTCAGTGCAAGCATTTATCAGTAATCGCGGAGCTCAACTCTGAACTTAAGGAGCTCAACTCGACGAACAGTACCAAAGAAAGGACATTTGGGTAGGCCGCATAAACTACTCAAACTGCCAGACCATCATTAAAAATACCTGTGAAAGAAAAAAGAAAATATGAAAGAAAAGAAAATAGAGAAGAAAAAAAAATATCCACATAGTCCTCACATTCACAATAATTAAAATAATATAATACTTTACAAAGTAATCATGTCATTTTGTATGTAATATTCAACAATGTCAATGTTTATATAAAACTGGTATAATTTGATGATTTTACTGAACAATTATAATGTCAAGTTTCAAGGTTTTATTACAAGGTTTAGCAGAGCGAGCAGCTCAATCCCATGCTTTTTTATCTTCTAAATAATCGAAAATTCTCTCGTAATACCCTTTTTTACAAAGTTTGGTTTTAATGCAGTTTTTAAATCGTTTAATGGGTAAGTTTCGAATGTCAATGGGAAGTTTGTTGTAAAAGCGTATACATTGACCCATGAACGAGTTGCTTACTCTGTGGAGACGAGTGTGATGTACAGCAAGGTTACCCATCGTAAACATGCAACGCTATTGGTCGGCAGCCCAAGTGCCCAACTCACCTGACTGCATCGAGTCGTCGCTCCACCCCCATTCGAATTCGCGCGCATCAAACAGTCTGTAGTTTTCATTAAACAATCGTAACAAAATAAAAAACATGAGACCTCAAATAGAATATCAGTAACCAATAATCATTAATAAAGCAGTTTAGTGTTTAAAGTGAACTTTTTAGTAGTTCGTTATGTAAAACCACAATTGGAAAAATCGTCTCTATCATAATAAATATTAAAGTGGTCCTCTCTGTATTTCTAGTCGCTCACTTAGTAATTTAGTCGCACGGCTAGAATTTTAATATCTGAAATGGATTACTCACAACCCACTTTTTGTAAGCTCGTTCTGGATTTTATTATTAATCAATATTCGTCGTTAGTTAAGTTAATTTTTCGCTTACTCAAATTCATACCGCTCAAGTTATTAAAACAGTATCTCATCATCAGTCGCAAAGTTTTTTTTTTATTCGATCGTTTTATAATTCCCCAATAGCATGTTTTTTTATTCTGACCTTAAATAAAAACTAAAACAACATAACATAAATTCACGGTCGCATCCCCGAAGGGTTAGACAGAGGTGTACTGACATCTTGCTAGTTAAGTTAAGGGACTATGTAATAGGGGACGATTGCTAATATGTTGGTTAATAGTGTTTTTATAAGTTGAATTATATACACTACACACATAAAACGTAACTTGTGCTGTTACCTGAAATATGCTTAGAATTCGTGTAAAAGGTGTTCCATGTTAGAATACTGTATGTTTATATGTCTAGTAATATGCCTAATATGTTATAATATACACTGTAGTAATTGTACTCCAGCCACTGGGACTCTGGGACAATTTAGCAATGGTCCTGGTGGTCAGGATACCCGTTAAAGCCGTGGGTGCTGGCTGGCTGTGTGACTCGCCTCACGAAAGCTTGCGGGAGTGATGATGATGACGTCACGCTGAAGTAGTTGCACGAAGGCTGCGTTGACGTTCATACTCGGGGTCACCAATTTAGGGGTATGAGGAACAGGGTGTAAAGTTCACTCATCCACCATAGAAAAGGGAGGATCCTCCAACCAGACGGGTATTATGTCTGGCGGGCAACTGCCCGTATGTTGATTTCGGATAGTCTTATCTATGTTATTCGCTCAGTAAACTCTAACTGCGAGATGTAGGAATTGTGTGACGTCATGTCTTTTTGTTTCGTAGTTTTTTGTATGTGGCGGTCTAACCGCTACAGAACAATGAACATCTCTACATCTGTTTAATTAATTGGACCGTAAGGTAAACGTACATAGATTAAAACATACCTGAATTGATCAGACTGCTGTTATGATTCCGCTCTAGTGTCTGGATGCTCTTCTTGCAAATGAACTCACACTTTAAGTCACATCGGTAGTCATTCAATTCTCCATTTAGGTATAGCTGTCCACAGTCCTCGTTACCGAATTCACTGTTGGGCTCACCTTGGCTCCATTGGTTATACACCTCAGAGAGTAACTTTCCTAGAAATATGAAACATATACATAATTATTAAATAAAAGATGTTGACTGGTACCTACAAAGAATTTTTATAATTAACACTACTCGATGTTCATGACAAATGGCACGAATTAGAATGAAATCAATAAAAGACATACATTTGTAACTATGTATACATATTATTTAAATTAAAGTCGCACTTCGTGTCTGTCTGTGAGAGACCGCGTTGTTCATCTAAACTACGATCTTAAAATGGGGTTTTCACCATAATTAAGAGCCATAATTCCGGAAGGTTTATTTAATACATTCATATTAACTTACACATAATAAAGAAATCTCGATGTTTTGTCAAGTCATTAGGACTTGACAAATCAACGAGATTTCTTTACCAAGGGTTCCAAGGGTTATAAACATTCTCGCCACGGTGTTCTTGGTTAGCACGTGTGTTTAGAGTTTTTATCTGTTTTTAGTGATTGTTGATAATTTTTTTTGACTTGTTTTAATATAAGTGTGTTGTGCTTGTGTTCGTAAACAGGTTTGTATTGTAATTGTCCTTTTTTAATCTCTTTTATCCAAGATGGATAAACATAAACCCCCCGATCCTGACCCCCCCGACATTCCACTTCTTTCATCTCCTCTTTCCCCAAATCCACTATCGCAATTCGCGGATGTTGTATGTAGTGTTACTGAGATGGATGTATCAATCCCTCAATCCCAGTACAGCCAATCCCGTAAACGTCCTGGTCAAGAAGATATTTTGACACCTACCCCCCCAAACAAACAAATGAAAAGCCAAATTGGACGTGTTAAATATTCGGCAGTAGATAAGGCTCCTTATATCGTCCACGTCTCCCGTTTAGAGACCCAACCTAACTCAGGTACCACTTTACACCCAGTTAATTTCGGTAAGTTTTTAATGACCCACAACATTGCGAACATAGTTCGTGGTGGAGTTAACAGAGTTGGTAGAAACCGCGTTTCAGTAGAGTTTGTTTCCCCTCAGGATGCCAACTCTTTCTTGGTTAATACTTTGCTAGCCAAGTACAGTTACACTGCCTCTATCCCCACATTCAACATCACAAGGATGGGAGTAGTTACAGGTGTGCCCTCAGACATTTCTGAAGATGAAGCAATTACATATTTGTCTGTCCCGTCAGGTTGCGGACAAATTCTTAAAGTTCGTCGAATAAATAGAAAAGTTCAGAAGGAAGGAGATAACGAGTGGAAACCCACTGAAACTTGTGTGATCACATTCGATGGGGTAAGTAATATATGGTATAATTACAAAATGACTAATATTTACAAGATATAACAACTGAATCTATAATTTTATTTGATATAATCATCAGTTAATATAATAAACGATTGATATAATTTTAAAATAACTAATTTTTATAATCATAACATACATTTAATATAATATCGTTTGATATACCACTCAAAAGACATAAAACATATTTAGTCTAATATGTAATTTCTATCACAGTAAATAACCTGAGTAGATACTGTAGTTAAACTTAACTGATTACCACCTGCCAAGATGGTCACTCGCTACGCTCGCTCGCCTTCGCGCGTTAATAGTCACTGTTCTAACCTAACCCCAATGGTTCACCAAGAATAGAGGGGATCTGGCACTCGGCGGCCGCTGCCGCGGCACGCTCCCTACGGTCGCTCGCCTTCGCGCGTTAATGGTCACTGTTCTAACCTAACCTAACCTAAATGGTTCACCAACAAGAGAGGGGGGGATCTGGCACTCGGCGGCAGCTACCGCGGCACGCTCTCTTCAGTCGCTCGCCTTCGCGCGTTAATGGTCACTGTTCTAACCAAACCTAACCCAAATGGTTCACCAACAAGAGAGGGGGGATCTGGCACTCGGCGGCCGCTACCGCGGCACGCTCCCTTCGGTCGCTCGCCTTCGCGCGTTAATGGTCACTGTTCTAACCTAACTTAACCCAAAAGGTTCACCAACAACAGAGGGGGGATCTGGTACTCGGCGGCCGCTACCGCGGCACGCTCCCTTCGGTCGCTCGCCTTCGCGCGCTAATGGTCACTGTTCTAACCTAACCTAACCCAAATGGTTCACCACCGCTCGGCGGGCGCTCACGCAATTTTTGTGTGTGTATGCAGACCAGCCGCTGTGTGCAGCCAGACCGACACCGGTTATTGTTATACCGTGAAGTTTTCTTAGAAATTGTATTGTTCGTGTCGTGTCGCGCTGGTCTGCAAAAGCCTTTAGCCTTCTAACCTAACCTATCCGAGTTGGATGGCTTTGAATCGGGATGTTAACCATAATGATGGTATCAATATATAATTTAAACGATAGACCTAATGATTTTCGATTAAATAAACGTTATATCCAATAACGTTATACGAAATAAGTTTTAGAGTATATAAATGTTATAATTAAAGAAATTATATCAACAGTTGGTATATCTCACGTTTATTATATCTTGTGAACGTTATTGAAATGAAAATATACCAAATAACTTTATATGATATGAGACGCACCCCATTCGATGGACAAGTCTTACCCAAAAGGGTCTTCTGTTGTTACACATCCCTTCCCGTTGAACAGTACATATATCCCACCATCCAATGTCGAAAATGTTGTAGATTTGGTCATGTGGCAAATGTATGCAGGTCAAAACCACGCTGCAGTAAATGTGGCCACGATCACCCAGGTGATGGTTGCACCATTTCTGAGGGCGAGGCCTTCTGTATTCTGTGTTCGGGTAATCACTTTGCTAATAGCAGGTCATGCCCCGAGCATGGTAGACAGAAAGCCATTAAGACCTTTATGGCTGAGAAATCTATTCCTTATGCTGAGGCTAACAAATGCATCCCAATAGTTTCCCGCAACTATGCCAACATTACTAAAACTCCGATTTCTCAGTCTTATCGCAAGACAGTAACTCTAAGACCCAAGACCCATGCACCTCTTTCCCCATCTTATGACATAGCTGCTCATCACCAGATAATTAGTTCCCCTCAACTTTCACAGCCTAATGGCTGCGCTCTCAATAGTAATAATGTCTCTTCCAATAATAGTACCTCCTCTATTATCGAACTTCTTATTAAACTCTTACCTATTATTATTTCTTCTTCTACTTCTAATTCCCAATCACCGTCCAACGTTGCCGACCAACTTATAACTCTTCTCTTAGACATTAGAAATGGCGTCTCGCCAAGTATTCCTACAGTGGAATGTGAGGAGCGTGTGGCATAAAAAGCACGACCTCATATCTCTTTTTAATAAGTACAAGCCATTGGCTTGTTCTATAGCTGAGACTTGGCTTACTCCAAGTCTTAGCTTTCGTATGCCACATTTCAACATTTTAAGATGTGACAGATCCGATGGCTATGGAGGGTCGGCTCTCTTAGTCAACAACCGGGTCCCACTTTTGCCCTTTACTTTGCCTTCACTTACGGGGGATATGAGTATTGCTGCGGGGAGGGTTGAGGGCATCACAGTGTTTTCTATTTATATTGCACATCCTCACCATGATTTCTTGATCATTTTAAAAGACATTTTTTCGAATGTTCATGGTCCAATACTGGTCATGGGCGACTTTAACTGCCACCATTATAGATGGGGGTCTGAACGCTGTGATGCCTTTCATGTGGCTCTAGTTGATGTTTTGGATGACTTGGATCTCTGCATTTTAAACAACGGTTGCTCAACACGACGATCTCTTCCAGGACAACAAAAGAGTTGTGTAGACCTTACATTTTGTTCGGTTGAGTTGGCAGCATCGACTCACTGGGAATGCACAACCTTGACGCATGGTAGTGACCACTACCCTATAGTCATATCTTTGCTCAATAAAACTTATTTAGAAAAAACTTCCCCTCCACTTTTGAAATATAACCTGTCCAAACCTGATTGGACAAAATTTGTTTCATTACTGGAGGATAAAATTGATGTCCTTCCAAATTTTAATTCCACTTTTTCAGATCCTTCTGGTCACTGCCATGCCAAGAGCTGTTATGATGGTTTTATAAAAGCTATTACCTCCAGTGCAGATTCCAGCTTCCCATTGAAAAACAGTGCCCGTAATAAAATCCCTTCACCTCCGTGGTGGGATCCAGAATGCACTTCGGCGATCAGGGATAGGGACGAGGCTGAGGTGTGTTACAATACAAATATGAGCACTGAAAATCTGTTGGCTTATTTACAGCTTAATGCCAGAAGCAAACGTTTTCTTCGTAAAAAGAAACGTACGGGCTGGGTTAAGTTTTGCACCTCCTTATCTCCCTCTACTCCAGTTTCAGTTGTCTGGAAAAATATAAATCTGTTCAGACGCGGCTGCTCCCCATCAATCTCTTCACCAATCCCTAGAGAAACAGCTGAACATTTTTTCGACAAAATAGCTCCACCCTATGTTCCACTCTCATCTGAATGTCAAAACGCGCCCCTACATAATGTAACCGAGGATCCCTTTGATGCGCCATTTACTTTGGAGGAATTGAATGTGGTACTCAAACATGTCCGGGACTCAGCTCCTGGTATTGATGGTGTGCCGTATTCTTTCATTACCCATTCTGGCGAAAAGGCTAAAACCTACTTTTTAAATATACTCAATTTTTGTTATATTCATGGTTGGGTCCCAGACCAGTGGAAATTACAAATAATTATTCCTCTGTTGAAACCGGGCAAACATGTGGATGACCCGAATGGCCTCAGACCAATTGCTCTATCTTCAGTCCTAACCAAATTACTAGAACACCTTATTAAAAATCGTCTCGAGTGGATAGTCGAATCGAGAGACTTACTGCCGAATCACCAATTTGGTTTTCGGAAAGGTCTTAGTACAATGGATAGTGTTGGCATTTTAGTTACGGATATCCGCTTAGCCTTTACTAGAAATGAATCCGTTGTTGCCTCTTTCCTTGACATCTCCTCTGCGTATGACAATGTACTTCTTCCAGTACTCAGGCAAAAACTGCAACAGCTGAGTCTTCCGGTTAAGATGATACAATGCATATGTGAACTAATGTTGTCCCGCTCATTGGTTCTGAGAGTCCAGGGTGAGGAGTTCGATGAGCGGCAGACATGGAAGGGACTCCCACAAGGCTATGTCCTCAGTCCCATACTATACAATTTATACACGGCTGATATTGGGTCCTGCCTAAATAACAATTGTCAGATGTTGCAATACGCCGACGACATTGTTCTGTATGTGACAGATTCCTCCATAGTAGATGCTGCGTCATCTTTGTGCCTCTCTCTGGATTCTTTGAACCAGTGGCTTTTAAACCATGGGCTGTCGTTGTCGGCACCAAAAAGTTCGGCAGTTATTTTCTCTCGCAAAAGACACATTCCACATATTTCAGTAAACATTCTAAGCCACAATATCCCAATAGTTAATAAAGTTAAATTTTTAGGCGTTATTTTAGATACCAGATTAACTGGAAAACATCACATAAATTTTCTTATTCAAAAATGTGAAAGAATTATTTCAATTTTAAAAGTTCTTGCAGGTGTTTGGTGGGGTGCTCACCCCTACACCATGAAATTGGTTTATAATGCCTTAGTCCGTAGTGTTTTAGACTATGGAACATATCTCCTGATTCCTTGCAACAAAGGTGCTTTGGTTGGGCTGGATAGAATTCAGTCCAAATGCCTTCGAATCATCTCAGGTTGCATGAAGTCTTCTCCCGTTAACGCATTGCAGGTCGAATGTGCTGAACCTCCACTAGCCCTTAGACGACAATATCTGGCCTCCCGTTTCGTGTCCAGACTAATATGTAGATCTTCCCATCCTCTTATAGGCAGACTGAACGAGTTAGATGCCTTATGCAGAAGCTCAAATTACTGGAAAAATAAAGAAATCCCCTTAATCCTAAAATCCTTTCAATTAATCCTAAATTTAGTAAGCCCGATCGTCCAGTATCCCAGATTACCCCTTTTCCATTTTGCTTATGAAGTTCTATGTTATATCCCAAAAATTTTCTTTGATATTGGTATATCCAAAAAATCTCCGTCAGCAAATTCAATTTTCAATGCGGCGGTGGGCGAGAGATGGAATGGTTTTCAATTATTTTTTACGGATGCTTCGAAATTAACCGATCTTAGTCACACTGGCGCTGCGGTCTATTACCAAAGCTCCAAAATAATCCTACAATTTAAATGTCCTAAGGAGTCTTCTGTATTCACAGGTGAGTGTGTGGCTATATTGGAAGCTTGTCTTTTTATAGAGTCACACCATAATATCGAGAAAGCCGTTATTTTTACAGATTCCCTTAGTTGTTTGCAAGCCTTAGTCCAAAATCCCTTTAAAAGTAAATTGCACAGTTCGCTTATTTTAAAAATTAAAAACTCTTTATTGTCTTGCGCTAATAATCAAAAAGATGTTCAGTTAGTTTGGATACCTAGTCATTGTGGCATTAAGGGTAACGAATGTGTTGATACTTTGGCTAAAGATGCTTGTTCATCTTTAGCGTCAGATCTCACACACAATACATTCCAGGGTTACGATCTACTGTCCCTTCCAAAACTGAATCTGCAAAGTTCCTGGCAGGAACAGTGGAATACGTCCAGTAAAAAGAAAGGCAGTTTTTTTTATGCAGTGCAACCAACCATAAAACCAAAACCGTGGTTTTTCGGTCACAAAAAAGTATCAAAAACTGTTATTTCTGTTCTTTGTAGAATCCGCTTAGGTTTTTGTTGCACTCCCGTCTTTTTACATAAAATCCATGTCCGTGACTCCTCTCTCTGCGAGTGCGGGTTGGACGAGGGCACCCTGGAACACATATTTTTTGAATGTCCTAACAACATCCCACCTCTAGATTTATATAGCCGTCTCCTTAAATTTAAGATCCCTCTTCCTATTAATTTCCCTTCCCTTTTAACATATCCCTCACCAGAACTGCTTGTGGCGCTGATGATTTTCATCCGTCACAATGATATTAAATTATGATTTATATCCCCCAAATAGTCGGTCTGTGTGGATGTGGTATATTTTAATGTTCTAACAATTATAATATTTGTGTAATTTTATCTTTTTGTTTGTTTCAGTCCAATACTAACCCTGCAAGATCTACATTTCAACAATTTATCATCGAAGATTTCTATTATCTTACTTGTTACTTCAATACACACTTGCTTTTCCAACTCACTTTAGACATTGGCAGAATAGTCGACATCGGCTTTGCTTGCCATTCAATAAAAAATAGAAATAGAATAGAAGGGTTATAAACGTAAACCGTCCGGAATGAATTCTATTCATAACGGTTATTAGAATCTTGCGAAGCAGGTTCCGGTCGCTAGTTAATAATAGATATGAATTAGAAATGTACCGTCAACGGTCTCAAATTTTCCTTCAGTCGTGATGTCTGAAAACCCAATAAACACTCGTGAGATTCCAGGCTAGGTACTCTTCCAAAATGATGTCACAGCGTTGACTTCATCTCTGTTGTCTGGGTAGAACAAACTGGCTCCTTCCACATCACACACTTGCTTGGCCTCTGCCCAAGTCTGTGGTATCGTGTGAATCTTATAGAAACCCTTCGTTGTTTCTAAGTAAGTGTAGTCCTCACGAAAAAACTTTTTATCCTTTTGTCCATCTACCAACAGGAAAAAACTCATAGCATGATTTTTTATTCTGACCTTAAATAAAAACTAAAACACAGTTGGACAGAGGTGTACCTTTGTACACACACATTTCGCTAGTTAACTTTAAGTACCATGTAATAGGGCACGATATCTAAAATGTTGTTAAATAATGTTTCAGAGAGATGAGTTACAAAAAAAAAAAAAACCAGTGACATAATACTCACGTGAAAAATCCGAGAACAGGTACAGTACGAGCAAAGCTGACCAAGTTTTAGAAAACATTGTTGTAAGTATATACGACATGCGTCTTGACGCTTGCAAGCACGACAATTTGTGAACGTGCACGCAACGTATTTTAACTAGATAAAGAAAAAGTTATCGAATAAGTTGATAAACTTTTGAATACTTACCTAATTATTCTTAAAAAATAAGAGATAAAGTTATAACGTAGATAGCCTACAGAGTCAATGCCACTGTTTGTTGAGCACAAGCTTGGGATTAAAATTAAAACTTCACCAGAATTACATATTCAAACAGTTGTCACTATGAGTATCTACCTTTCCAAAATCACGACAGACAGACACACACACATGACGAATCCATAAGTGCTTGTTTACGGAGACGCGGGGCGTTGAGCATTGTGTGCGGCGTGGCGTTCGGCGGTGCGTCGGACGTTTTTTCTGTTTACAGACACGCAAACACAAACATATGGCAATATACGATGTTGTTTATGGAAGCGCGGGGCGTGCGGCGTGGCGTGAAAAGTAGCGGTGCCCGCGGCGTTGCACGCCTGCATCGGGAGCGAAGGGCGGGAGCTGATATTCAAGCGTGCCCGACATAATAATAAATATAAAAATAAATACATAGGATGCATAACATCACGCCTATATTCTCCGAAAAGTTAGGCAGAGGTGTTCCTACAGTACCTACACCCACATTTCGCCAGTTATGTTTAAGTCCCATGTAATAGGGGGCGAGCCTAATGCCATCAACCGGGCACAAATCCAGACTCCGGGCTACTACTGAGAAATACCAGGTGGAAAATACCAATAATATTTTGCCCGACCCGGGTATCGAACTAAAATAAAAATCCCCGGGCGGCGGTATTTTTTATTTTGTCTAAATGCGATAACCACAGAACAGAAAAAACCACTACAACAGTAGAAGTAGTATAATGCTTCATTAGTATCGGAACCAGCGTACCCCAACTCACACTTAAGCAAGTTAATTGTATTTCGTAACACTAAGAAATCCTTGGTGTGATTGGTAATTTAATATCGTATGAAAGTAGGAAATAATGTCAGTCATCGCTTATTTGAAAATAAACCATAGTTTATTGACGATAGAGTTGTTTATTGTCTACTCTTTTTACGTATTTATTGCTTTTTCCGTTTAAAGCGCACACGAAACAGTTTAATGAGCAAGTTTCGCTACCCGCCGCTAGATGTCACTGTAATAAATGCATTCAATTTAAAGCTGTATTTCGTTATCGATAAGATTTATATTTGAGTAACGAGGTCATTACTATTCGTCGTCCTCTAGGGGTGTACCACTGTCGTTGACTTATTTATCGACATTTCGTTTTATTTTCAAACGAGTCGATAAATAATAATATATTTGAAATCAAGTGTTAATATTTTATTCTAATACATACTTTGATTGATTGATTGAATTATAGAAAGTATAGGTATTAAGAATTGTTATGTCAAACTATTGATCCGATTTTGAAAATTATTCTATTAGACGGTTTTTTATCGATTTTCTCATAAAATCGACTTTCACACATAAGACGTCGCAACGACGATGTACAAATTCGAAAAGTTTTTTCAAATTTAGAACTCCTTTTGATGTTGAAAAACGATCAAAGCTGGTGAAATAAATAATAATATACATAATTAATATTATGTACCTACTTGAAAATGTATAATTTTATGTTTTGGTACTGCTGTGTCGACTAGGTATTTTTTTCCGCTTTTAATCAAAAAATCTAGTTCTACGAAGTGATCCGAGCAAATTGTACTAAATTTTGCAGGAAACCAACTTTGCCTTCCAGTCGCTTCAATCCATTTTTCTTTTCTGTCTGGATCCTTAGGAAATCTGAAGTCACAAAATAATACGAAACCCACTTTTTTATAGGTTTGAGACTTTGTGAACGAATACCTACCTAGGTACATGTTTTATTGATTTCAAACTTGGATAATGTAGAATTAGAAAAAAAAGGTTTGAAAAATTCATGGATATGTGTTCGATTACTAATATTAGTAATTTATATCGGGAATTTCTCAGTAGCAGCCCGGAGTCTGGATTTGTGCCCGGTTGATGGTAATAGGCTCGCCCCCGATTACATGGGACTTAAACATAACTGGCGAAATGTGGATGTAGCTGCTACAGGTACACCCCTGCCCAACCCTTCGGCGAAACAAGGCGTGATGTTATATTATGGTCCTTTGTGAGAGACTGGATTCAAAATTTCTTACGTTTTTTGCAATTTGCATGTCAGTATCAGGTTGTATATGTTGATCTAAATATGATTTGCGGCCGTATCAAATATTTATTTACAGACTTATAACAACAAAAAACACCAATATAATACAGGTTGGCAGGGATATCGACTCGAAAACTCTTACCATGGTTTCAGTACGTGATTCTGAATCCCACTGCGTTGAAATATTTCGTCGGTTATTTTTAAAAAAATCAGCTGGTCCATACATTTTGAGCGCGTAGGTATTACACTTTTCTATGAAACAGCAGATATTTTTGTAATAACCGACGAAAAATTTCAACGCAAGGGGGTTCGGAATCATGTACTGAATCCATGGAAAAGTTTTCGCGTCGATGCCCCGGCCACCCTGTAAATTATAATCACCTCTAAATTCATAAAATCCTATTGAATGACTATTTCATGAAATCATGACATTTTAGGATTATTCTAACCACAATTCTAACATTAGGAGTTGTGTTGATAATTCTAATGATTATAATTCTCTAGAGCCATATTTGTTACAGTCTTGAATGACTTGAATCATATTTTAATCAACATAGAACCTAACACTGACCTGCAATAATTGTAAAACACCATATTACTACTATTTGAATTTCGCGGGCTACCTTAGGGCATTCCCATTAAAATATCGATAACTCATTATCGATAACGGTAATCTCTAATTGAGTAGCTGACTGTGTCATGTGACTAGTTGGAATCTTCGCGAACAATATGTTTGAGTTTAAAAGAAAGTAGACCTTAAATTGAACAGCATAAAGCCAACTTTTGCTTGTCTTGTTTAATAAAATATATTTTTTCAATTATTTATCGAAATAGAATCAAATAAGACTTACCGATGGTGTGATATTCCTGCATTTGCAAAATTTTTGGTTCTGCTATCATGTTTGCATTCCAAAACAGCACAATAGGGCATTTTTGTATTTTTTTTTCAAGTTTTTGTCACCGTGATGGTTGTAACGAGACTGATTGCGTGATGTGCGCGCGGAAGCATACGCTTGCGGAACTCCGCAAAACTCGGGGTACGCGGGCCCCGCCTACTTGCGACTTCTACTGTTTTTTTCTGTTCTGTGGCGATAACTATGCGGCTTAAAAAAAAAGAAAACTGTTTGAGAAGCGCTCTTTCATATGATACCCCCATGCCCTATATTCAAATATATTTTTGTTTTTTTCTTAATTGCAAAATAATTGGGCAAACGTCATCTATTCCAAATTGATAGCATTAGTAGTTCTTGAGATATCCAGCTGTGACAGACAGACGGACAGACAGACTGAGTCGCACCATAAGGGTTCCCTTTTTCCATTTTGGTACGAAACCCTAATAAAGCTTTTATTATCTGCTGTCTGTGTTATAATTATAATACCTACCTATGAGTATGCTGTGTAAAAGTAAGTGCACCTGAATTAAATCAAAAGTATAGAATTCCTCAGTCGTTTGGGTGGGCCATGACGAAAGTACGTGTAGTTTTTGATGGTTCGTGTAAAGGAGTTAACAACTTTTCACTAAATGACAATCTCATGGTTGGTCCTAAGTTACAACAAGATCTGAGGCACATCTTGATGAGTTGGAGAAGTCACAAGATCTGTATAGTTTCAGATATTGTCAAGACGTTCAGGATGGTGAAAGTAAATATTGGGGATACAGATTTCCAAAGAATTGTATGGAGACCAAGAACAGACATTTTAAAATGCTGCGAGTGACCTTCGGTACTGCGTGCGCTCCATATTTGGCAGTTAAAACCCTTCAAAGGTTGGCCGACAATCACCAGGCACAGTTTCCTGTATCCTCCTCTATAACCCATAGAGATTTCTATATACATAGATCTCTCTAGATTTTTATATACATAATGAATATTTAATATAGTTTGGAAAATCCAAAAGTGCACGCCTCATACTTACCTATCACTCATTCATAAACGAAAAAGAAATTCGAAACATAGTTTAAAAATGAACAATTTATCACTTTTCATGAAGTCGTAATGTCAACGACTGACAATAGTAGATTGTTATACAAGGAGCTAAAATGACCCATTATAACGAGAAACCGAGGTATAATGGGTTTTTAGCGCCGTGTGTTACACTCTACTTTTCACAACGATTGCGAGAAAATAAAATAGTAAATTAATAAAATTATTTCTTTTCCTTTCTCATCCATCTGCAAATTAGGGTCTCCATTCTCACTAGATGATGACATTTTCACTGTTGTAAATCATATTACGGTCACCAATGCAATTTATTGGAGAATAATTTAGAAATAGGATAACGCACCAGTCTTTTTTTTTATTTCCTCTGTAGCCGCAACGCAATGCACGCATTCTACCGAAGAGAATGCCGCTTTAAAAAAAAAAGTTCTTTTATACCATTCCCCCTCTAAAAAGCTTATTTTATTCACTGAAAACAGTGAATAAAAAGCTCTTTTAATCACAATTTTGGTGTTTGAATTTAGAACACACCAATGTATTCGACCTCGTATCTCAATGCTATACAACCTCCTTAACACTTTCGACTCCACCCATTTTCATAGAACTCATAACTCATCATTCCGCCATAAAAGTCTATGACTTTTATTATTCGTAGTTGGAAGTGAAACCTCCGGGAGGTTTCACTTCCAACGTCCACGAGGGCTCCCGGCATCCCCAAGTAGGTGAACCCTCCAGGAGGGCTCCCGACACTGAACGTCTACATTTAAAATGAGCCCTCCGCGAGGGTTCCCGGCATTCCATATCCAAGTAGGTGAACCCTCCAGGAGGGCTCCCGACACTGAACGTCTACATTTAAAATGAGCCCTCCGCGAGGGCTCTCGACATCCCATATCCAAGTAGGTGAACCCTCCAGGAGGGCTCCCGACACTGAATGTCTACATTTAAAATGAGCCCTCCGCGAGGGCTCCCGACATCCCATATCCAAGTAGGTGAACCCTCTAGGAGGGCTCCCGACCCTGAATGTCTACATTTAAAATGAGTCCTCCGCGAGGGCTCCCGACATCCCATATCCATGTAGGTGAACCCTCCAGGAGGGCTCCCGACACTGAATGTCTACATTTTAAATGAGCCCTCCGCAAGGTCTCCCGACATCCCATATCCAAGTAGGTGAACCCTCCAGGAGGGCTCCCGACACTGAACGTGTTAACCTTTTATTAAATGTCTATTTTCGCTTAAATCTTTCTTTTTCTCGTAGTCATGGTATAAAGTATAGTATGCAACTCTTGAATAAAACGGATTTATATCGAGGGCCATGAATCACTCGCGTCGCTCAGGATTCTAACACTTGAATCACTCCCTACGGTCGTGATTCAGTCGTTAGAATCCTTCACTTGATCGTGATTCATCTATGGCCCTCGCTTTAAATCCGTCCTTTATTCATTAGTTGCATAATATACTATTATACCATTCCTCCTCTAAAAAGCTTCTTACCTATCTTACCTATCTTACCTATCTTACCTATCTTACCTATCTTACCTATCTTACCTATCTTACCTATCTTACCTATCTTACCTATCTTACCTATCTTACCTATCTTACCTATCTTACCTATCTTACCTATCTTACCTATCTTACCTATCTTACCTATCTTACCTATCTTACCTATCTTACCTATCTTACCTATCTTACCTATCTTACCTATCTTACCTATCTTACCTATCTTACCTATCTTACCTATCTTACCTATCTTACCTATCTTACCTATCTTACCTATCTTACCTATCTTACCTATCTTACCTATCTTACCTATCTTACCTATCTTACCTATCTTACCTATCTTACCTATCTTACCTATCTTACCTATATTACCTATCTTACCTATCTTACCTATCTTACCTATCTTACCTATCTTACCTATCTTACCTATCTTACCTATCTTACCTATCTTACCTATCTTACCTATCTTACCTATCTTACCTATCTTACCTATCTTACCTATCTTACCTATCTTACCTATCTTACCTATCTTACCTATCTTACCTATCTTACCTATCTTACCTATCTTACCTATGTTACCTATGTTACCTATGTTACCTATCCTACCTATCTTAACTATCTTACCTATCCTACCTATCCTACCTATATTACCTATCTTACCTATCATACCTATCCTACCTATCTTACCTATCCTACCTATCTTACCTATCCTACCTATCCTACCTATATTACCTATCTTACCTATCTTACCTATCTTACCTATCTTACCTATCTTACCTATCTTACCTATCATACCTATCCTACCTATCCTATCTATCCTACCTATCCTACCTATCCTACCTATCCTACCTATCCTACCTATCCTACCTATCCTACCTATCCTACCTATCCTACCTATCCTACCTATCCTACCTATCCTACCTATCTTACCTATCCTACTTTTGCTTTTTTTTTGCTCTGGCAACACTGGTAGCCGGTCGTCATAAAAACGACCTCTTAGGTTTTAATTTAGAAAATTAGTAAAAAGTGTTAAATTATGTTCAATTTGTGTATTATTAGTTATTAATTAGCATATTCAGTGATTATACAGTGTTTTTTGTTGCGGGAACTTCGCACAAAAAGGATATTTAAACCGGCTGTCAACTCAATCAAACCAACGGTGACGGATTTCAAAAATTCATCAATCCCGGGGAGTATTTTGTTTTATTTCTCTTATTCTACTTAATATTTACATAACGCAGAACATCACAAAATACTGCTCAGGTCTCTGAGCTACGTCCATCACACGCTGGCACCGTTTATGACTCCTTTTGCTTGACAACTAGTGGAAGCAAAATCGAAGACGAAAACATTCGCCCAGACAGTAAACACTACATAATTTACTACGCAAAAAATAGGCTCATACGGCCTTATAGTATTTTATTTATTCATACTACCTATTTAAACCTGTAATGTGTCATAAACTTGTATTGTCAATCAAGTTTCTTTAATAAAAGCAGTGTTATTCCTTGTAACTTCACTTTTGTTTACCATTAGACATCACTGCAGATGATTATTACTACACATACAATACCACTGATATGTTGTTAAATTACTGTATTAGTGTCAATTTATGAAATTATTGTTAAAAACTAGATTAAAAATTTCTTTAAAATAGTTTGTAGTACCTACCCCCAACCATTTTGCAAACTTAATTTTGTAATTTTCTCTTTTATATTTGGAATATTAATATCTCAAATAAGATATACCTGTGAATAATTAAATTATCATCCCATAATTTAGATGACACACTCTTCATAACTTTTATTCCTTTGTTTTCTTTCAATTCTAAATATTAAGTATACAATTTCCCTTCATCTTAGTACTTCTATCATCCCTCTACATCTTATCCCTCTCTCTTATTCCTTTTACTCACTTAGCTTTCTCATCTCTCATTCCAGGGTTGCACTAGGGTTGGTTTGTCAATATGTTGACCCGTAGAGCTGCATCCTTGGAGGAAAAATTGAAGGCTACATTGAAAGAGTTGGAATGTAGTAAAAACCAGTGCGATCAGCTGCTACATGAAAGGGAAGACAGTGAGGTGGAAATTCAGTTTATTAATAACAAGAACACTGAGCTTAAGAACCAGTTGGCTGAACTACATACACAGCATATGGACATACTTGACCAGCATCAACATCTCCGTCAACTGGTGTCAAATTTCCAGCAATGTAGTGACACCCACGAACTGGCTTTGAGACGCATATCTGAACTAGAACGGGAATTAAGCAGGGCCCACAACACAATTACCCATTTGGAATCTCTCAAAGCCGGTGAAGAGTCTGCGATCACCTGCAGTCTTTATGATGAGTTGGTTGGTAGCGGGTCCGGACCCACATGTATTGAGCCAATTGTAACAATAGATTTAACTGATGATACTATCAATAAAACCAAATTGTTTACTAGTCACAATAAGATTAAAAAATATATTAAAATTAATAAATTCATTAGGAAAACTCAGAAATCATTAAAACGCCTAAAAGTTAATAAATTAAATACAAAACTAAGGCAAAAAATATAAATTTAAAACAAGACTTAAAGCAGTGTAATAATGAATTACAACTATGTAATACTATGTATGACACTGACACTCAGCATCTACAGGATGAATTGTTTGTTAGGGAATATGCTCTAAAGGACATATTTAGTAAATATGAGGCTTGTCAACAAGATCTAAGTAAGCGCATGCAGGAGGCCAATGAGTTGGCAGACTTGGTCAAGCACAATGCGGAGAGGTATGAGTCTCTGACAAATAACCTCTCTTTTAGCTGTGCCTGTTCCCTGGCAATTCAGCCTCAACTTGTTACACCCACACCCTCAGTGGCTCAGCCAGTAGGTAGCTGTATTAATGAAGTTAATAATAGTATGAATAATTTGGTTAACACAACATATGTATTTTCTGACAAATTTGGTCAAGGTTTTGGTAGAATATTTAATCAGTGTTCACAACAGTATGTTATAAATAATTGTTTACCCGGTGCCAGTGTTAGCCAATTAATTTGTAATATTAAATTGACAAAAATAAACCCCGGTTCAACTGTTATATTATTATATGGGGATAGTTTATCTGTAAGAAAAAAAGAAATAATTGAATGTGTCCATTTGATGTTACATCTCAATGCGACCAATAGTTGTAAATTTATTTTCTGTGCCTTGCCTTATTCTCATTATTTGTCTGATGAGCAAAATAGGCATATTTATAATCTAAATATGTTAATTTATAATAGGACATGTCGTCACAGCGATGCTATTTTATATTTTGATTGTAATCAATTTATCACTGATTACAAACTGACAGAATATACAATGTATTTGCCACCTAGTTGTAGGAGACAAATTGCTAATCTTTTAGCATACAGTAGACACAGTGACACTGGTACTTGTAGTGTACCATCGATTACTGTTAGTAGTGATACTAACACTACTTTTGATACGCCTAGTAGTTTAAACTATTAGGTGCGACAACGGGTGAGCCCCATATATTGAATGTTGTTCATCAAAATATGCAGGGTCTGTCCGGCAAAGAGCTAGAGTTAAGTTTATTTATGGAGAACTATGATGTTCAGGTGTTATGTTTGACTGAACACTGGTTGAAAGAACATGAAGTAGTGTTTATCAATGATGATAATTTTACTGTACAAAGTGCATTTGTAAGAAAAAACGCCATTCGCGGTGGATCTTTAGTTCTTGTTTCAAACAAGTTGAAATGTAAACAACGTTTAGATTTAGTTAATCTTTCTATCGAGCGCACTATTGAGTTGTCTTGTGTTGAACTCGAGCGGTACGTTATAATTTGCGTTTATCGACCCCCTTCTGGTGATTTTATTAGTTTTGAATCGGTAATGGAGGATTCACTCAATAGGTTAAAATCAAGTAATAAAAGTATAATTTTATGTGGAGATTTTAATATTAATATTTTAGATGTTACTCCATTAAGTATTAGACTTCTTAATCTGTTTAGGTCTTATAATTTAATTAACTTGTTTTTTGAACCTACTAGGATCACGGCATCTTCGTCAACTTGTCTTGATAATATATTTAGTGATTGTGATGCCAAAAATAAATGTGTGTTAAGTGACTTAACTTCTGACCACTGTGGTTTATTAGCTAGCTTCCCCATGCCATTACATAAAAAGCCGCGTAAAATAGAATGCAGGCCCTATACAGCTAGTCGTTGCAATAAGTTTAAAAATAATATAGCTCATAGAATTACACCATCTATAGTAGAACTCGAGAGTCCTAATGAAATCTATGGAGCCCTTTTTGATGTCGTGCAAAAAGAGTACCAATCTACATTCAAGACCAAAACTATTAAAATTAATGGCACCAGCGCTGGCTTTAACCAATGGGCCACTCCAGGTATTTATAAAAGTAGAGCGAGACTATACGAGTTATATGGTTTGAAAAAATACAGGTTTGATACTCCTTTCCTAGAGTATGTTAAAAATTATTCAAAATTATTTAAAAAGGTTAGTGTTTATGCTAAATCGAAATTTTTGAGCGATACAATTAAAAATTCAAATAATAAAGTAAAAACCACTTGGAAAATTATTAACAATGAAACGGGTAAGTCGGTTAAACAAGATAAAGAACTTGAGGTTATAGTCGACAGTAAATTAGTTACTAAAGCAGCTGACGTAGCTGAGGCGTTTAATGAGTTTTTTGCCAACATACCTTTAACTACGACTCGCTCCTTAACTTCGTCCCCGTCTAAAGCTGAAAACCTTTTGCTTAGTAGTGTGTCTAAAAGTAGTCGTTTATTTAGCTTCGAACATGTAACACCTCGTGATGAAGTTAATGTTTTTAACACACTCAAATCCAAAAACACTGGTGATTACTGGGGCATCTCCATTAAACTTTTAAGTAATATAATATACATCGTAGCCCCCTATCTAGCTGTTACTTTTAATAAATGTGTTGACTCAGGAACTTTTCCTGACCTCATGAAGAGTAGTAAAGTCATTCCATTATTTAAATCAGGTAATAAAAATGACGTTGGCAATTTCAGGCCTATTTCTATCTTACCTGCATTTAGTAAAATATTTGAAAAGTTAATACTCAAGCAGTTACTAAGACATTTTAATTTAAATAGCCTCCTTCATAATGAACAATATGGCTTTACAAAAGGTCGTTCGACTACAGATGCGGGTGTTGCTCTGCTGAAACACATATTTAGCGCATGGGAGAACTCGCAAAATGCTATTGGGGTTTTCTGTGATCTCTCCAAAGCCTTTGATTGCGTGCACCATGACACGCTATTGCGTAAACTGCGTCATTACGGTGTGCAAAACGAAGCTCTCGATGTTATAAATTCTTATTTAAGTAATAGGTCCCAATGTGTAGATATTAATGGTGTGAAATCTTCCGGGTTACCAGTTCAGTTAGGTGTACCTCAAGGCTCAATACTGGGTCCATTCTTGTTCTTAGTGTATATCAATGACTTACCATTCTTTTTAAAGGGTATCTGTGAAGTTGTACTGTTTGCAGATGATACCTCTCTTATTTTTAAAGTAGACAGGAACAGACAAGATTTTGACGATGTAAACAGTGCACTCTCAATGGTTACGGATTGGTTTACAACAAATAACTTAGTTCTCAACTCCAAGAAAACGAAATGTATAAAGTTCGCTTTACCGAATGTTAGAAATCTAGGACCCAACATCGTCTTAGATAAAGAAGTGCTTGAAACTGTGGGCTCGGCAGTTTTTCTGGGCATAACAGTAGATGCCAAACTTCAGTGGGGCCCACATATTTCAAGTCTAGCGGGAAGGCTCAGCTCGGCCGCCTACGCTGTCAGGAAAGTAAGACAATACACTGACGTTGATACTGCTCGATTAGTCTATTTTAGTTATTTCCATAGCGTTATGTCCTATGGTATTCTGCTGTGGGGCAAAGCCGCTGACATTCAAAATATATTTGTTCTTCAAAAACGAGCTGTCCGAGCAATTTACCAACTAGGTACCAGAGTCTCTCTGAGAGATTTTTTTAAAGACATTGGTATTCTTACAGTGGCATCACAATTCATCTTCGCCAATATCTTATATATTAGGCAAAATATACACGTATACACTAAAAACAGTGATATCCACAATATTAACACCAGAAATAAAGACAAATTACGAGCTCCTTTTCACCGGCTTCATAAGGTTCATAACTCATTTGTTGGGCTTGGTATAACCTTTTATAACAAGCTACCCACTTCTCTGCTAGATTTGCCTTTTAATGCGTTTAAAGCTAAAGTAAAATCCAACCTTTGTTCAAAGGCATACTATTCTATCAATGACTACTTAAGCGATAAAAATAGTTGGTCGCTGTGATTAACTCAAGACAATGTTTATGTTCTTTCTCCAGAATTAGCTTACCTACTGACAGGTTATATGAGTTTATAGAATGTTTAATTTATTTGACTTTATTATACAATTTATTTTATTTTTATTTATTGTTGACATGATCTACTCATTGCAATGTTTTCGTATGAGTTGTATTGCAATATGTGATTAGCTAGCGACCTCGACAGTAGATTATATATTATTCTTGCCTAACTGTTGATCTATTTTTGTTGATTTATTTTTACTTCAATGGTCCTAGTTTATCATATCTAATTATGTGACTTCGAGTTACAGCTTTATTAGCTATATGTAAGCGGGCACGCCCTTTATGCCTGGAGGCTTTATAATTCGGGTATTAAGTTCTGTTTACCATTTTAGTTTTTATTTTTGCTTGAGTTTAGATTTCGATTTTTTTTTTTTTTGTTGGTACATGGCGCGTGCTAGCTGTCATTATGGCATATATTTTTTTGAATGTTTTGTGTTGAGTAATGTAAATTATTTGCATACTATTGTATAGAATCAAGTTTTTTTTCTAACTGAACAGACAGCTGTGCTGCTGGGGAGTTTGTTGCGCCACTTCTTCTCTCCAGCAAAAGCACTAGGAAGTGGTGAAGGGCGGGCGTTTTTGGGGGACTGTCTTATGTAATTTTGACGTTCAAAAAGTGCTGATTCTCAGCCTAATTTGAATAAATGACTTTTGAATTTTGAATTTTGAATTTTATCCTACCTATCCTACCTATCCTACCTATCCTACCTATCCTACCTATCCTACCTATCCTACCTATCCTACCTATCCTACCTATCCTACCTATCCTACCTATCCTACCTATCCTACCTATCCTACCTATCCTACCTATCCTACCTATCCTACCTATCCTACCTATCCTACCTATCCTACCTATCCTACCTATCCTACCTATCCTACCTATCCTACCTATCCTACCTATCCTACCTATCCTACCTATCCTACCTATCCTACCTATCCTACCTATCCTACCTATCCTACCTATCCTACCTATCCTACCTATCCTACCTATCCTACCTATCCTACCTATCCTACCTATCCTACCTATCCTACCTATCCTACCTATCCTACCTATCCTACCTATCCTACCTATCCTACCTATCCTACCTATCCTACCTATCCTACCTATCCTACCTATCCTACCTATCCTACCTATCCTACCTATCCTACCTATCCTACCTATCCTACCTATCCTACCTATCCTACCTATCCTACCTATCCTACCTATCCTACCTATCCTACCTATCCTACCTATCCTACCTATCCTACCTATCCTACCTATCCTACCTATCCTACCTATCCTACCTATCCTACCTATCCTACCTATCCTACCTATCCTACCTATCCTACCTATCCTACCTATCCTACCTATCCTACCTATCCTACCTATCCTACCTATCCTACCTATCCTACCTATCCTACCTATCCTACCTATCCTACCTATCCTACCTATCCTACCTATCCTACCTATCCTACCTATCCTACCTATCCTACCTATCCTACCTATCCTACCTATCCTACCTATCCTACCTATCCTACCTATCCTACCTATCCTACCTATCCTACCTATCCTACCTATCCTACCTATCCTACCTATCCTACATATCCTACCTATCCTACCTATCCTACCTATCCTACCTATCCTACCTATCCTACCTATCCTACCTATCCTACCTATCCTACCTATCCTACCTATCCTACCTATCCTACCTATCCTACCTATCCTACCTATCCTACCTATCCTACCTATCCTACCTATCCTACCTATCCTACCTATCCTACCTATCCTACCTATCCTACCTATCCTACCGACTGAATCACGACCGTAGGGAGTGATTCATGATGATTGAATCACGAGCGCAGCGAGTGAATGAGAATCCTGAGCGACGCGAGTGATTCATGGCCCTCGATATAAATCCGTTTTATTCAAGAGTTGCATACTATACTTTATACCATGACTACGAGAAAAGCGAAAATAGACATTTAATAAAAGGTTAACACGTTCAGTGTCGGGTCCTGGAGGATTCACCTACTTGGATATGGGATGCCGGGAGCCCTCGCGGAGGGCTCATTTTAAATGTAGACGTTCAGTGTCGGGAGCCCTCCTGGTGGGTTCACCTAATTGGTTATGGGATGCCGGGAGCCCTCGCGGAGGGCTCATTTTAAATGTAGAAGTTCAGTGTCGGGAGCCCTCCTGGAGGGTTCACCTACTTGGATATGGGATGCCGGGAGCCCTCGCGGAGGGCTCATTTTAAATGTAGACGTTCAGTGGTGGGAGCCCTCCTGGAGTGTTCACCTAGTCGCATATGGAATGCCGGGAGCCCTCGCCGAAGGCTCATTTTAAACTCAAACTCAAACTCAAACTCAAAGCATTTATTTCAAATAAACCAATTACAGGCACTTTTGAATTGTCAAGGGGTCGGTCAGTCAGAAAAGATGAAGCTAGATGCCCATTCCAAAGCGTAGTAGGTACCTATGGAGAAGAACGGGCAAGAAACTCCACGGACACTCTTTTAAATAAAAATTTGGTTACAAAATATTGGTTACATCATTCATGTTGAACTTATACATGTGAGAACGATGCAAAACGTTAAAAGCGTCCGTAATAAAAGATAAAAACAAAAATAAAACAATTAAAAAATTAAATCAAATTAAAATAAGCCATGGCAGCTATGAGATGACCAGTCACAACTGACGGCGCCCGTTCACGAACATGACGCATGGATTAGCACCATTCAGCTCAACCATTTTGAAGGGAGCTAAATGATCCAACACACACGCCACCGTCAGCGTGACATTAGAGTGAGCATGACATACTCTCAGCCGCCAGGGCACATTCAAGTCAATGAAAGACATACCCAGTACCTAAATGGTAGCTTTATAGTCTGTACATAGTACTCACACATGTGCTATGCAATTATACAATGCTAAGAGATTGAATTTATACAATGCAAAGATAGTTTTTAAAATCTTCCGCAGCTCCAACAGTATTTTCAGTTGCTATACAATTAGTTTATGTGCCCTTGTGGAGCAGGACCAGCGTTGAGCCAAGCATTTTTATCAGCGATGTAATCCCCCAACTTATAATATGCCTGACTGCATAGTGTGCGTTTAATATAAGATTTAAATTTCGTTTCATTCAGCTGAAGTATGTGGGGAGGTATTTTATTGTAGCATTTTAAACAGTACCCCATGAATGATGAGTCTACTTTAGCCAGCCTGAAACCCGGTTGAACTAATTGGTCCCTATTCCTAGTGATATAATTGTGTCTTGAACCTCTTTTACTAAAAAGATGTAGATTTTTCCTTACGTACATAATGTTTTCATAGATATATTGACAAGGTACCGTCATGATGTTAATATCTTTAAACAGTTCCCTTAGAGAGTCGCGCCTGCGGAGGCCATATATCGCTCTGATGGCTCTTTTCTGCAGAATAAAAATAGACTCGATGTCTGCAGCCCGTCCCCATAGTAGAATACCGTACGACATAATACTATGAAAGTAACTAAAATAGACTAGCCTCGCGGTATCTACATCCGTAAATTGACGGATTTTTCTCACAGCATATGCTGCCGAACTTAGTCGTCCTGAAAGGGATGTTAAATGAGGACCCCATTGAAGCCTAGAGTCGAGCGTGATCCCCAGGAAAACAGTTTGATCGACGAATTCTAGTTTCTCTTGATTTAATACTATCTCACAATTACTACTTTTGACATTTGGTAAAGAAAATCTTATGCACTTAGTTTTTTTCTCATTTAATACTAAATTATTAGCAGTGAACCAATTTTGGACCTGCTGCAGGGCGTTATTTACGTCGTCAAGATTTGATGCACGTCTATTCATTTTAAAAATTAATGAAGTATCATCAGCAAATAACACCATTTGTGGTTGAGTTTTTAACAAATGGGGTAGATCATTAATATATACTAAATGAAGGTTATTCTTAGCGAATACAGATTATAAACCGTGAAAATAAAATCTGATGTATATTTTAACAAAACGTAATGCCGGCAACCCTCCCGGAGGTTTCACTTCCAACTACGAATAAAAAAAGTCGTAGACTTCCAATTTTTAATTCACAAACTTAGTGCATAGAGGATAAAGTAAATTGAATTTAGAACATCGTGTGCACTAAGTTTGTGAATTAAAAAAAACATTAAACCTATTTACTGCTACCTCTATGGTGCCGAATATATCATACAACTTTTTTTTAATTTTTTTAAAAACTCAGACTCGGAACCTTCTTGGTGTTCTTTTTTCAATTTGCTTTGTACGCGGTTCTTTACGCGGCATTTTTTCACGTCATTGTTAAACCTTTTATTAAAAACAAGAAACTTGAAAACAAGTGAAAAAACTAAAATGAGTGATTCTAGCGACGAGGAAGTTTGCTTGACGCCAACAGAATTGACTGAAACTGTTAATAATGCGCAAATGAGCTTTCTCCCTCAACAATCACGCGAGAAGTATTTAAAACAGTACGATATGTTCAACACGTGGCGACTAGCAAAAGGAGCCAAAACTTTCTCAGAAAACGTTTTGCTGGCATATTTTATAGAATTATCCGAGAACAAGAAAGCAAGCACTCTATGGAGTACGTATTCGATGCTAAAAGCAACAATAAAGATGAAAAAAGACAAACATATCGATACCTATCCTAAATTAGTGGCATTTTTAAAAAGAGCCTCATCTGGTCATCAACCAAAAAAATCGAAGGTTTTCACAGTATCTGATATTGAAAAGTTTCTTAACGAAGCACCCGATTCCGTATATTTGGCGGCAAAAGTAAGTCAGTTGCACATTCAGTATCTACTTAAGTATATTAATCTCAATTAAATAGTATACTTAGTAGATGTTGATAGGCATAATTATGCGTTCATATCAATTTTATTCATTTATCTACTACAATACTCTTTACGTTACAGGTTGTTCTTATTATTGGAATAAACGGAGCATGTCGAACTAATGAACTAACACAACTTAATGTCAAAAACATTGAGAAACATTCAGATGACTTACTATTAATTAATTTACCTAATACAAAGACAAAAAGAGACCGCAACTTCGTCATTCGCAAGGAATACGTAACGATTGTTGAGAAATATCAAGCCTTACGCCCGCGTAACACTCCAATCAATCGATTTTTTCTACAGTATCGCAATGGAAAGTGTGTTAGACAGCCTATGGGTACTAATAAAATTGGCAGTATCCCACGAGAAATAGCAACATTTCTTGAACTTCCAGAACCCCTGTTGTACACGGGTCATTGTTTCCGACGAACTTCAGCCACACTTTTGGCTGATTCCGGAGCTGATCTCCTGTCCCTTAAGCGCCACGGAGGCTGGAAGTCCAATGCAGTTGTAGAGGGATACATAGAGGATTCCATCCAAAATAAGTCTAAAATATGTGAAGGCATCGTAGGAGCCATTACACTGAAAGAGCCTCAATCGGATCCTTGGACTGGCCCTTCTACATCAAAAATAAGCCGTTATGAAACACCTAACCATCTCCCTCTCTCTCCAACATTCACGCCAAGGGAATCCGATGAATCGGTACAACTATTAAGTATGACAGATAGTTTACCGAAAAACAGTACACAAGTGACTAACACCAATATTACAGTACCAAACAAAAATATTACACTCAATTTAAATAACTGTAGCAGCGTTACTTTAAAATTTTCTTAATTATACCTTAGTATTATTTTGTTATAATTTAAAGATTATTCTGTAATACTTACCTGTTATAATGTAGTAATTAATACCTAAACTGAAATAAAAGTGTACCTATCTTGTGATTGTAAACGTTTTTTTTTTTGCATTTAGTCATTTCCTCGCTGAGGTGGAATGAAAAGTTACGTGTTGCACTCGAGTGCAAAGATTTTTCACCTCGTGCTCTTTTGATTCCCTCGCTAACGCTCAGGCTTCTAATTTTGAATCACTCGCTGCGCTCGTGATTCAATTTTAGAATCCTTCGCTTGCTCGGTCATCAAAATTGAACACGCGGTTAAAAAGCAACTTTGCACTCTTGTATAACAAATAACTATTACTTAGCGGTTGCTAGGCAACTTCAAGACAAAGGTTGGAAATATTTATTTAAAGATATTATATTTTACTTAGTATTTTATTAATTATAATTAAACTACTTTGAATAAAAGAGCCATTTTCAATAGGGTTCCTTCTACGGCTGAAACGAATGTATAAAAAAAAATTGACTCAATTAATTGATTTTATCGCAAGCTACAATGTTTTCAGGGTTCATAAATTGACGGACAGGAATTTTTTTTCAACTATTTTTATACTTTTTCCATTTCTGCTGCATTAAATCAATTGTTAAAAAGTACAATATTAATCTCCATTTAATCATCTATACAATGGTATATAAATGATGTAGGTTCTGTGTACTAGCAGGAGTGTAACAATAAAAACAGTTACAGAAATGGGGCAAAACATTTTTTTCGATCGTAGAGCACACTCTAATGCTTCGCATTACGAGTCGTGCAAAACTTGTATGTTTGGTGTAATAACTAGACTAATAATATGTGCTAAAACAGGAGCTACGGCTGCCAACAAACTGCTGTGCAATTTGTCGGAAGTAAGACATGATGTAAAAAAGAAAAATCGGCGAATAAACACTTTTTCATTTTTTATTATCATTTTTTTTTCGTAGGGATGACCTCCTCACAGGCTGTGACACTCTGGAAGAAACCATTCCCATTTATTTACAGATGAACAAATGGATTTTAGTCTTTATTTCATTACAATCGGTCCAGTCAGTCAAAAGTTATTAAAATTTAAAGTAAAAAACTAACCTTTCTAACATGTACATACGTATTATGTGTTCAATGGTGGTACTAGAGTAGGTATTAAATGATGTTAAATTATTTATTCGCGAGCTGTGTTCGACGGAACGTGACCTTGAGTACTGACGGCTCGCCGAGAGAAGTTAGCCACTTATGGCTAAGTTTTAGTTGTCTCACTTTTTGCACTCGTACTAGGTTTCTATGCGTTATTATTCTAAGGTTAAAAGTTTAATTAATTAAAGCCTCATGTAGTAATAAGTTTGTAACCATTACTATTATATACTTATAAAGGTGCTCCTAGCCTGTAAAAGTGTTTATTATTAATATTAGTGTCACTGTTACTTTATTCTTAAGTAGGTAGGTACTACAGCTATGTATATTTTTATGTTAATAAATAATTTTTCTAAAGAAAAACAACGATGTCCGAATAGCCACTAGCTTCTTACTGAAATTATCGGCCAATGAGGTGAAACAGGCCCTTACATAACATATAACATAATGCCTATTAATGTTCCTACTTGGCTGAGACACAGGCCTCCTCTCTGTGAGAGGGAGTGGGCTATAATCTACCACGCGGGCCCAGTGCGGGTTGGTAGATGGTAGATGTCACATGTCTTCGAATTTTTGGTTCTAAGACATGCCGGTTTCCGCACGATGTTTTTCTTAACCTTTTTGAGAGCAGTGGTGATGAAATTACACAAAGTAAAGCGCCTGCTTGGGTACGAACCCACGACCTACAACTCGTACTTAAGTCGGGCCCGTTACCACTGGGCCACCACTGCTCCTTTTTCAGGCCCTTAGACTTACCTAAATTAGGCATACCGCATTGATAGTTCCACTCTACAGACTGGAGACTTTTCTTACAAATGAAGTTATTTTTATTTTCACAAGTGCCATCATCCATGTCGCCAGCTCGAAATAAGCATGCACAATCCTGTTTGCTTTGATAATCGTCCGGTTGACCTGGCTGCCAGTTGTAGTACACCTCAGACATGGCCTTCCCTAGAAAAGTAAAATGTATAATAATGAGGGGTATAGATGCAAAAGCGCCTCTATCCACTTTTTCAAATTTTTCGTGACGCCACAAAAACTTAATTTACTGTGATAAACTTAGCCATTACTAATAATGAAATGATATATTATGGCAAATTAATGTTATTTTCGATTCAAGTTATCACCTTAGTTATTCATAAAGTGCAAACTTGTAAAAAAGACATTAAAATCTGGATAGAGGCCATTTTGCATCTAATTACATTTGACATTACTGGATAGAAGCGGTTTTGCATTTGTCATTACTGGATAGAGGCGGTTTTACACCGGGCGCCATTATTGGCTGAGTCGCGATAGTGGCGGTTTTGCACCTAACTCCATATTTCTCATGCAATTTTGTATAGGATAGAGGCGATTGTGCTTGTACCTATTTAAATACAATCATACAGAAATGGAAGAGTGTTGCCAACAAATACAAAGTATTCAGAGCATAAAAGTGGATAGAGGCGCTTTTGCATCTATACCCCTCAATTATAAAAAACTTATTTTGAAATATATAAGTACAGGGTTCTATACTTTATATAGATTACACGAATACCTTTAGGAAGTCTATGGTCTTAAGATAACATGGTCATGGTCTCTCAATATTTTGTTTGAAGTTGGACGAGAAAATGTTTATTTAACTACAATGTGAACTGCAGTGGTGATGAAATAATTTACTTAAAGTAAAGCGCCTCTCAGGGTTCGAACTTACGACCTACAACTCATTAGTCGCGGCCATTACCACTGGGCTAACACCGCTCAATTGTAATTGGTTTACTTAATTGATATAAACGCTTTTCAGTTTGAGTTTACTTTGGATTTATTTTATGTTCAGACATTTTAGTTCGAGTGAAAATTGAATGAACAGCAAAAACTCGTGAAGTGTGACAATGGTGTCGATTCTCTTGTCACAAATGCCTCTAAACTAGACTAAAAATCACTAAAATTTAGTTTAGTCCTGTCAAACAAGGATTTCCCATTCTGAAATAGACTAAAGTGACACAACTTAACTATATTTTAGTTTGACAGCACTAAGATTGTACTGAGTTATTAGTTTAGTGAAAATGGCAATTTTGCTATTCTGAATTTGACGTTTTTCACCAAAAAATTTGGTATACCCTTAAACCCCTATAACTGAACATGTTGGTAATAATTTTTAATATTTTCCGTACAAAAAGTGACAAATTCCATATAAAACACGTCGAGGCTGCCACCCCTGCGCGCCTCCGGCTCTAAAAAAATTCACGGGGTAGAGTAAACAAGTACCACGCGAAGTCGCAACGTGATTGTCAAATTCGATTTTAGATGTGTCAAAATTATTTTTTAATTTAGAGAATATTTTTGTCAGAATAGCTTTATGATTTTCAAAGCCAAAAGTAAGGAATTTTAGTGATAGTTTAGTTAGTTTAGTTCGGTGTACAAGAGAATCGGCACCATTGTGTACTTTTCTGTAAGTACCTACTTTATGATGACTGGAACAGAATTAATATTTAGAAGTAGTTCCGTTTCAATTCATGATGATGAATGAAATTTAGAGAGTACCTAAGTAGTTTCTTTGTGGCACTAAATGGATAAAATATTGGAATTATATGCATACCGTCGATGGTCTCAAATACTCCTTCCACCAATATGTCTGACATCCCTATAAATACCATCCCTATTTCAGGCCTGGTAGTGTTCCAAAACGATATCACAGCGTGGGCCTCGTTGTCGTTTTCTGGGTAGAACAAACTGGCTCCTTCCAGAGCGCACACTCGCTTGGCATTACCCCAAGTTTGTGGTGTCGTGTGGATCTTATAGAAACCCTCAGATGCTTCTATATAAGTGTAGTCCTTCCGGATTTTTTTTTTATCTCTTTGTCCATCTACGAAAAAGAAAATAATTACATCAGAGCATATTGGATTTTATTATTCTAATCTCTTAATTTTTACTGACTGTCCGCGCTTGTTGAGTTTCAATAAATATACAAAACGGAGTTTACGATTGTGCTGTACTCACGTGAAAAATCCGATAAAATGTACACTACAAGAAAGACTAACAAAGTTTTAGAAAACATTGTTGTAACTACACGACATGCGTCTTAACACTTGCAACAATTACGACAATATTAATAGGAGAACGCTACCAACGAAGTGAAGCTAATTTAAATAATTTCAGATCGTCTTCATAGCTTCGTAATGACTGCTATTATCTTTCTGTCAACTGTTGTAAGGTCAACGTTCAGGAAGTTGGGCTATGTAGTTTCGTTGTGTACAAAATAATAACAATTTACGTAACCACTTGATCCGAGTTGACTTCTCGTATCAACTAAAGATTATACCTATGCCTAATAGAAGTCAGTCAACCCGCTAAGATAGCCCGCGTTTAATTATATTATCATTCTATACAACATCATGAGACTGAAAGATATCTACTATTATCTACTCATCTATCTATCAAACTCAAACTCAAAGCATTTATTTAAATTAAACCATTTACAGGCACTTTTGAATTGTCAAAGAGTCGGTCAGTTGGTCACAAAGTTGAAGCTAGTTGCCCATTCCAAAACGTAGATCTCTGTGGAGAAGAACGGGCAAGAAACTATAAGGACACTCTTTTAAATATAGATATTACAAAATCCTGGGTATATTTTCTTGTCGCTTCTATGTGTGATAACAATGTAAAAAAAAATACAATTTACAATATAAGATAAGATTAAAAATAAGCTTTGGCAGAAAAGAGATGACAAGTATCAACGGACGGCGCCCGTTCACGAACATGACGCGTGAATCAGTATCATCCAGCTCAACCATTTTGTAGGGAAACGAATGATCTAACACACTCGCCACCATCAGTGAGACATTTAAGTGAGCATATCTATTAGATACACATATGAGTATATCTTTATAAGTATACGAAGGTAATAAAAACGATAGCAATCGCACATTACGGTACATTAAATTTTATGCCGTTTCATTTCACTTCGCCTTCCACTTCAATTAACCAGGTGACCCGAGGGATGTTATGTGTTTGCTCTCACGTGGTCCACTCATCCACTGTACAGTATATTGAGGTCGAAGATTGTAGTAGTATGTATACTCTTTTAGTACAGTATAGTTTAATCTAGATTTTTCTACCATTGTTCGTCATGTTTCACACAGTGCGGTTTGGTATTTCATTCGATGCATGATTGAGGATTACGTTGTGTGGTCATTCATCCTACACCTTGCTGTAACAGAGCCGGGTTTGGCATTAAATCCCACGTTACGTTTCTGTTTATCCCAAAAATCCCCACATTTGCAACGCTGATTGATGGAAGCCTACTGGTTACTATATACTATATAACGTCGTCAACGTATTTTGATGCGGTTTTCACGTTTTTTTAGAGAATTTGTTTCAGAAGGTTTATTTATTTATTTAATACTTCAAGAACAGAAACGTACAGAGGAGGACTTAATGCCATAGCATGCTTTATGCCATGTTTATGTGTATAAATTACATATAATTAAAAAATCTCGATGTTTTGTCAAAACCTTAAAAGTGTACGAATCAGGGGCGGGTCGCTAGTAATTTATAAATAGAAATAGAGGACAATGAGCTCATTTGAAGTTGAAGAATAAGTCCTAATGTCTCAAGTTTTTGTCAGATATTGCAGCATTGCCGCCCCACGAAGCTTCTAGATATCAACCTTCAGTAGTCCCTGTAGAGTTGACCGATCTTCCTATCTATTAATAATATCCCATTGTTTAACATGGTCTCGTTCAATGCCAGCCAGTTATGCCAGCTCATTGGCTACGAAGTGCGACAAAGGTCAACTCAAGCGGACGTGTAATCGTAAGTAAGCACCTAATTTGATGGAAAACTAAAACAGTCGCTTATTTATACTTATGTACTTGTATGTACGAGTATGTACTCGGGAATTCTGATTTTTTTTTGTTGAAATTCTTCTTGTCTCGCGAAAATGGTGTCGCTGTCAATATGGTCGGTGTACGTTTTTAAATTATTATTACTTTATTATGATGAATTTAGAGTCTAGGCTCAATATACGTCGATCGATGGGTATGATAAGGTACACGTCTGTGATTTTAGTTTGTTGTGTTTAAATTGTTTGTTAATTTATTCCTTAACTGCTAAAACAGGTCTTTACTATTACAAAACAATTCCTATTTCCCGTTATACAGGGAGTTTGAATTAAATAAACTTCAGGCAACTATCACAGAATATACACAAATGTTTACCTGCTTGTTTATCGCTGTATCTATTACCCTTTTCAATAAGACGGCCGTTCCGAACTGAAAAGGTATTAGCAACGACGGTAAAGGTTTAACTGCAATCCCATCAAGGAAAGAGGAAGGAAACCAACTTTGTTTTTATACTTGTTCTTGCATTAAAAGTTGACCGCTGGCGGGCAGCCCTTAAATTAATTATTCAATGTTTTCAAGTAATGCTTGACTGTACAAGTTGAGTATTAATTACGGTCTAATAAACAACGGCGTCTCACCGTAATTTAATCAGTAAACTTGGTTAAATTATTTCTTTGTTTCTTTGAAAGAAGTAGAATTTTTTTTGCTTGAGAAATTGTACAGGTTATGACAAAAGGTAAGAACAGACAAATAATTTTGTTGCTTGAACTACAAAACAAAAATCTTCTTTGAAGAAAGAAATAAAAATTCAAGTTACGATTTCTAGGTCGATGTGTGTGTGAAAGTAGTAAAATCCTGACGGATTATAACTGGTATGATGGCATCCTGCCAGTACGAACTGCGATGTCCACAGCCTGTGCGTGACTATGAAACGTGATTTCAATTAGATCTTTGGCACTAAACTGTGCCTCACTCGGTAGCAGTCACAAATTCACAAAGTGTAAAACCTTTAGATGGAAAAAAAATCCGTCCTATTTTTACATAGAGGTTCCAAAATAGGACGTGTTCCCATAAAAGTGACGTGGAAGTGTGTTGGTGGCCGTATATTGGCTACTCCGTCAAAACAAGGTACTTCATAAAGTTTTTTTATGACGTATATAAATGCTGCACACTGTTATACCATATCCTACCTACATGCATGCATCAAACCGGAAATACACGGGAACCATGAAAAAATTTGATTCTACAGTACAAGACCGTTTTTGTTCTGTAATATGAGCTTTAGGGTAAATACAAATCCATAAAAATATCTTGGATGTTTTAGACAATCCCTGGGTTGAGTTACAGGGGGAATTTTCCGCTCTTTTACGAAGTTATGCCAATTTAATATTGTAAAAAGAAGATCTCGAACCAGGTAGAGGCTGTAACAGATCACCAGGTCCAATCTCTTTACGTTATGTAGGCGGAAATTAAACTTTGCTGAAAGTTACGAGCGGGGAACATTTGGAAAGTGGGTAATAACTTGCGTGGGATAGTGAGATGATAGTCAAGTCTTTGTAAGAAAGCAGGCTATCGTGCTTCAAATATTTGGGTAGACTTGTGTTTCTTTTGTGAATTTTACGTAGAGGTTTGTGAGCCACTATGTGGCTTCTGAAATCATTTTGCAAAACTCGTTATATAGATACTTATGTATTTACATAATACAATGTATTTATGCATGGCATAGAGCGTTTGTTTCTTTAATGAAAATGTACATAGAACCGGTTCTGGATTTTCTAGAAAATCCAGGTTTGTCTTTGTCGAGAACAATATTTCGATAAAAACAAAATTCTTGAAAACGTATGCTCGCGTATCTTCCGGTTCCAAATCGGCATATCATATACCGTTCCCGCAAAGTACACAATTATTATATTATAACGACAGCAGAACGTCTCGGCGGTGTAATATCTTTTTCGTGCAACCCTTTGAGTTGATAATGGCGTCGTTTTATCATGGCGCCGCGAAACGTTTTAAATTAGTCCCACCTCCCCAATTCGGGGGGGCCTGTTTATAGGTCCTATAAACGTTAATGTTTAGCAACAACATGTATTCGGCGGCTTAGGAAATATGTTGGTCGGCGGACATCAATCTCTAGGGATTTGTCGACTTACGGCGTGTCCTTATTAAGCTAGTTACAGTAAATTGTAACGGACTAACTTATCGCTACATATTTTTTCGACGTAACTTGTACACGTACGTGTCTGGTTGTAACGAGCGCGTCTAATTTGGGTCGCCCTGTATTTACATAGGATAGTATGTTCATTAGTTTCTCAGAAATTGTTTTAAGTTGCTAATACAGGCTAACGACGCTAGTTTGATCCTAAACTTAAGATATGTTTAACATAATCTAATAACCCTAACATGAAGAGCGGAAAGTCGGAATTGTGTTTGTAATTTATGTGAACGGTGGGTCACCATAACCCAGTCCGGTGACAAACTTTCTATGAAATACGAACGAGGGGAGAAAGATGCTCAGCAGAAAGAGTTTGTAATACATTTTTTGCATTGTTAATGAAGAGGACTGTCCCTGGGGAACTGAGATGGTCTAAATCCTTAACTTTGTTAACATAAATGTATATTGGCTGGAAGAAAAATCTTGTTTGTTTTATTACGATATAAAAATAAGAAGCTAAGCGCTCCACTGTTTGCCGACTGTCTGGGGAATGGAATAGTTATTGAGAGTCGTCAGCTTAGCAACTTTGGCATAAATTAACAATGAACGTTCGAACAAATAGGAGAGATTACTTTGAGAGTCTACAAGAGGAAGTTTTGTGCTGGTTTTAGATTGGAAGATACAAAGCGTGTAGAAGTTTCGGTTTATTAATAGAATGGAATGAAAATTCAATCAAAATATATACTGAAGTGGTTTAGAGTTTCATTCAGTATAGTTCAGCTTCGTATTGAAATCGCTTTTGCACGACTCATAATGCGAAGCATTTAGTGTGCTCTACGATCAAAAAAAATTTTTTGCCCCATTTCTGCAACTGTTTTTATTCTTACACTCCTGCTAGTACATAGAACCTAATTTATATACCATTGTATAGATGATTAAATGGAGATTAATACTGTAATGAATTAATTGAGTCAATTTTTTTTTTATACATTCATTTCAGCCGTATAAGGAACCCTATTGAAAATGGCTCTATTATTCAAAGTAGTTTAATAAATAATTAATAAAATACTAACTAAAATATAATATCTCTAACTAAATATTTCCAACCTTGACTTGACGTCCGCCGTTGCCTAGCAACCGTCAAGGTAAATAGTCAAAATAAAGTCTTTGACATTACGAGAAGGATTGCGAGGTTAGAAATTTTACCCATATTGATGGGTAAAAAAGCAGTCAAAACATACTTCTTGAAAAGTGGTAAATTGTTCATTTTTGTTAGAAACTATGTATTGAATTTCTTTTTCGTTTATGAATGAGTGTTAGGAGGCGTGCACTTTTGGATTTTCGAAACTATTTTTTTTTTTAATTAATGGTTGTAATCTATTTCTCTGACACATAGCTGTGATATCTCATACTGTTTCCTATGTGACGTAAATTCGGTTAAGCTGCCTTAACCGAATTTACGTCACCTTGGACACATAAGTAATTATTATCATTGAATCCAATATCAAAATTATGAAAGAGAAATCATAAAATAATATTAATATTGTCGCCGTAACACAATTGTTACGACAGTAATAAAATAAATACAATTATAACGGTCGCCGCGGTTCTCGTGACTCGTGTCCGGGTTGTCCGACTGTCCGGACCGTCCGTAGTGTCCGGGCGAGATTCGATTATTGGATCACTCGTTAATTAACCCTACAGTAGTCGCGTGGTCTACATATGTAATCCACTCATACAAAATTACAAATTTCCAAAAATCGGATAGCGCCACTTATTTTATCCTTCGGGTACTTTAAGTTGAATAGTTGACGCACGCGCTCAGAGCGGCGCAAGCGTTGGTTGCGCGTGGTTGTGAAACAGGAGCAGCGCAAAGTCCGCGGTCTACGAGTGTATGCCGCGCGACCTATTACGTAAGTATTTTTGCTGTAGTTGTTGCTTTTATTTTATGCAAGTAATTACATTTAGATTTTATTGTAAAGTTAGACACCTTATTTATTATTTATTGCATTATGTATATTAATGTTTTTGTTTATTTTTGCAGGTAATTTGTACAATAATTATTATTTAGAAGAAAGTTCTGGATAGACAAGTTGCTCAGATTGAGGCATGGCTGGGTGAAGATGATAGCCGTGACGATCTTCATGACGATTTCTCAAGTTCAGATGATGAAGAGGATCATCTTGAGGGGCAGTTTTCTGACTCAGCATCAGAACAAGACATATCAGGTGAGGTTGAATCAGAACAAGACGTCATATCAGGTCAGGTTGAAAAAAATGTGCTCACTTTATGACGTCTCCAGGAATTCAAGAAGATGGCCTGTTACAGTCTTCTATGACCTGATCAACCTCAGTGCCCTCAACGCACTATGCATACATTCGGCAAATAAAAACATTGAATTTGTTCGACGCCGTGATTTCCTCATTGAATTGGCTCTAGCTTGGATGAAACCCCTGGCTCAGCAAAGACTGGACAAAAAAACGTTGCCAAGAAGTCTGTCTTTCAAAATAAAGGATTTTTTGGGTCTTCCGCAACAAGAAAACCAGCCATCGACACCAGGACCGATACGGAGGAATTACGTTGGTCGTTGCCATGACTGCGGTAGAGCTCGCAATAGAAGCACTCGAAAGATGTGCAACACATGCAGAAAGTTTATATGTCCTGACCATTCCAAGATAGTGTGCTTGTCTTGTTCACAAAATAGCAGTTAGATTACAATAATAATATATAGTTTTTCTTTTATCTCATCTAATGTAAACTTTGTGATATTTTGTTAAAAAAAGAGGCATTTTATGTTTTAGTTGATTTTTTGAGCATAGAAGTTATGTAATTATGTTTTGTTGAATATTTTTAATAGAAAACACTTAGATATTAAGATTTAAAAACAAATAAACAGGTATTTTGAATGTATTGTCTACTTTCTTTTGTCATAATTATTGTATACCCATGTAGACCACGCGACCAAACAAGTCACTTTTGGGTACGCGACCACTGTAGGGTTAACTCTTGTGCATACAATCACGCTCGGGCTTGTTATGGATTTACTATTTACATAATCGATGGCTATATCGGTGTGTTTTAACTCTGGGTTATGTATTCCTATGTGTTTTCATTTGAATTGGTAAATTAATTTAATATTATTTTGAGTGGTGTTAAGAGGGTGCATCCTAAAAGTTGGCAACGTCGTTAATAGCTGTCAAATATTTACCTGTTTTGATTAATTTGGAAATAATACTGTATGGAAATAAGAAATGTGGCTAACTATCTAGAATATTAATAATGAATTGCAATTCGAACATTGAATTTGATGTTGTACCCGTTTTAGGTGAAAAAAAGGCATTTGGAAAGTTTCCAAATACTTTTTTTACATTTTAAACTAACTATTCGGTGTTACGATATTAATTATTGCATTTCATAATCAATATTCTAGTTCGCTAGTTAGCGACATTTTTTATTTCCATACAGAAATATTATCAAATTAATCAAAACAGTGAAATATTTGACATCGATTTGCGACATTGCCAACTTTCAGAATAAACCCTCTTAAGCTGCGTTAAAAAAATTCATCATTTTAAAAGTGACAATTGAAATAATTGTATTTGATTGGACTGTCTCCTCGGTCTAGTGGTCGCAAGCGCTACTTCTGATCATGAGTTGCTGGGTTTGATTCCCAAGTCGGGCAAAGGGTTTTTCCATCAGGTAATTCTCAGTAGCAGCCCGGAGTCGGGATTTGTGCCCGGTTGATGGCAATAGGCTCGCTCCCTATTACATGGGGTGAAATGTGGGTATATTATAGGCACATCTCTACCTAGCCCTTCGGGGAATAGAGGCGTGATGTTATGTATTTGATTGAAGAAACTTATCTAGCAGTGGGAAATGATAATGTCAATAGTGTGCTAGAGTCTGCAAAAGAGGCAAAATCTTCAGCATACATTCACTAATTTAAGTCAATGTACTCAAGTCAATGTGAAGGCGTTTGTCAGAAGAACATAATCCATCTTATTACAAAACACGATCTAAATTTGGTCCAAGCTTAATCCTTCCAGTCAGTTGTTTTATTTCGAACCTTATTCCGACTGGATTAAAGTTCTTAATTCAGAATTGACAAAGTAGACTCGGATTTAAAATCAGTTTTTGTATTTAGAACTTTAACGATGTCAAAATAAATTTCGAAATTAAAAAATGGCTCACTGGTTTAAACCTGGTTCTAAAGATAAACCTTGTTTTGTAATAAGGCCGAATGGGTTATTAAAACTTTATTACTGGTTCGACACGTAATACAATAACACACATACACAAATTAGACGATACTCATATAAAGTGTGGCGACATCTACAACGCCCTATGCGAACTACGCATTGAAGACCTGACGTCACACAAATCCTGCATCGTGCAAGCAGAGTTTACCGCGTGACCGATAAATATACACCATCCCGACATCAAACGTTGGTCAGTAGCCCACCAGACAAAACACCCGTCTGGTCGGAGGATCCTCCTTTTTCTATGGAGGATGAGTGAACTTTACACTCTGTTCCTCATGCCTCTATAAAGGTATTATGTATCCATACGTCACAAGAGCTTAACCCTCCAAAAGCGAGCGCCAAGAAAAGGCATATTCACGTTGCGTGCAGTCCATAATTTCCATAGTCATGCAAACTTCTACCGTAAACACATAGTCATTATAACGAACTCGAAGTCGCACGGACTCGCGAACTCGTACCAACTTCCTTTAATTAACCCTACACTGGCTTGGACGTACATGTGCGTAATTAAAGCGCCTAGATATCTTGGTTAGGGTACTTTAGGCCCCGTTCTGGCGATAAGGTTGTTAAATTGGAACTAGTTAGTAGCAATACAGGGTTGAGTAATGACTTTTGAATTATGGATGTGTGATTGTTATTGTCTTCTGTAATTATTATGTTCGTAGTTAAAGGTTTAATATGATACATGATTGCAGGGGAGGTATTACTGTAATTAATCTAGGTAATCTACTTGAGATGGACTCGGAAAATGGACTCTCTGAGCCATTTTCGTGACCGTATTTTGAATCGTATCCTAACTAATATTACGAGAATAAATGCGAAAGTGAGTTTGTTTGTTAGTTACGCTTTCGCTCTAAAATGGCTGAACGGATTTGGATGAAATTTGGCACATATGTAGATCATGACTTGGAGAAGGATATAGGCTAGACTCTTCATTCTGGATCACTGACGAAGTAACGAGCAACAGCTAGTATACCTACTATAAAACAAAATGAAAATTGATATCATAAGTGAAATGTATCAAGTGCCAGAATATAACTAGATTGTTTGTAAATTCCGGGCCTAAAATACGAAAATAAAAAGACAGATTTATGTTTTCCCTACATTCCGTAACAAACTCCCGATACCTATAGACAAGTACACATAATTTATTCCAGAAGACGGTAGATACATAACCATTACGAGGAATATACCTCCTGATGGGTTCCAATTAATAAAGCGTCGGTGCCTTGCGCCCGAAGTGTACACTGTATGCAGGTTATATGGAAGGAGGTTCTTTTGAATAGAATGGAGCTGGGTCGTATTCACTGGCAGAAGTGTAGAGTATTGTTACTTCTTCGAATAGGTGTCCTAGTGTTGAATCTTTTCAGACTGTATCGTGTGTGGGTGCGGTGTACCGAATTAAAGGAAATGCATGTACTGTGGGAAAATTTACAGCTTTGTACGTGCCGGTAGCACACCTCCGCTGCGAAACCATTCTAACTAGCTATACTTACATAATATCATAACATCACGTCCGTAATCCCGGAAGGTTTAGGCAGAGTATAGTGCTTCCACATTTCACCAGATATGTTTAAGTCCCATGTAATAGGGGGCGAGCCTATTGCCATCACCCGGGCACGAATCCAGACTCCGGGCTGCTACTGAGAAATTCCAGCTGGAATAACCCAATAACACTGCCCGACCCGAGAATCGAACCCTGGACCTCATGCTCAGCAGTAGCGTATAGTCTTAGTATAAACTCATCTTTTCAGCTGCTTAATTAGTTAAACTTGCACTAGTTTAACCAATCCAGCAGCATAAAAGAATAATTTCGTACCCACAAAAAAAAACGTTCTATCCTTCAAATATGACTTAATTCAAAGGATTTCCCGCCTTCATGTAGATGACGGACATTCCTTAGACAATATCTACTTGAGCCCTATCGATCCCAGCTCATATGTTATTCCACAAACTACGTCAAGATACGTCTAGCTATTCCTAGGCCCTATGTCAGACACGCTTAAGTAGTTCATGTCTAGGTTTTGACATACTCTCGGGGGCATACAAGAGCCAAGGTAATAATGTTCTGCCTGTTTTAGCGCCAGACAAGAATAATTATAGATAATGTACTAGTTCTGGACCCTAGTTAGCAAGTTATGATGTAAGTTTCAAGGGCCAGTACCTGTTTTTGAATAGTTAAACATTTGTGATATTCATAATTATGATTCATAATGTTCCGTGTTGTTCTCGGCGGTAGAAGATAACTTAGGGGTAAAAGATAACTAAGCAACACACGGATTGTTCGAAAGGACCATGGGGTTTGTATGGGATTTGGACCAAACTCTCAAAAGTGATAAAACTTATGTCATGTGAAAGCTTTTGGAGTATTATTTAATTCATACTATGGCAGCTAAGTCGAAATTGAGCGCGAACATAACGGTGTTTTAGCGACTTATATTCGCAGTAGTAGGAAATAATAATATGTGAAAGTCATTTTCATACCCAAACCTGGCAAACCGATTATAGACAACCCAAGGCTTATATAGGCCTATAAGCCTCACATCCTTCCTACTGAAAACCCGCGAGAGTCTGTGATAGGCACATCCGAGACGGACCTCTCCGGGTAAGACTATTTTTCTTTCCAAGGTACGGAATCCTCGGGTTTTTAGCGTATAAAGACCAGAAGAGAAGTGTGAAATTAAGGAACTTCTTTTCTTTTTGTCAGATTAAAATCCTACTATCCTACTATCCTACTTTTCTACTATCCTACTAAACCTACTTCTTACTACTTATATAATATATTAATATTATAATTATGTGAAAGTTTGTATGTTTGTTACTCAATCACGCAAAAACGGCTGAACGGATTTGGATGAAATTTGGCACACAAATAGTTTATAACCTCAGCTTTTTTTGACCGCAAAAGATACATGAAAAAATCAAGTAAGCATTAACGCTCTTGTAGTACATATTCACTCACATTATAGGATAGGTATGTAAACTCGTGGGATTCTCATTTAATATTCTGGTGTCTGAGAGGCCATTTAAGTCGTCTGAGCCCGACTATCGATACCAGGATTTAGTCGTTAGAACCTGTGGAAGCTCTGATTATGATTCGCGACGGGAATTTCAATAGGTACATCAAATATTTGGTTTAACGAATAAGTGTTCCTTTTTAAGGTTATTTGGTTTAAAAAATCCACATATTTAAAAAAAGTGTATTGTGAATTCTCCGGGTTTATTTGATTTTGCATTTAGCATAGAACTTTAGATTACGTAATAAAAAAAAACAAATGACATAGGTAGGTTCATAATAGAAATGAAAAACTGAAACGAACTCTTTGAACCATTAAAATTAAAATTAAAGTACTCGTACACACACTACGGTAAAAGATTTATTCTGGAAAAGATCTAAACTCATTTCACGGTGCGATTTAATCTAAAAAATCAAAGTCAAAATATTATATTTCACACTAGAGCTTTTGCCCGCGACTTCGTCCGCATGGAATAGTTACTTTGGGCTAACGCTAAAAAACCCCCCCATTTTGAAACATTGTTCATTGGTACTCCGCGCCTATTGGTCTTAGCGTGATGATATATAGCCTACAGCCTTAATTGATAAATGGGCTATCTAAAACTGACAGAATTCTTCAAATCGGACCAGTAGTTTCGGAGCCTATTCGATATACAAACAAAAAAAAATTTTTTTCCTCTTTATAATATTAGTATAAATAAACCCTACATTGGTTCATAAGAAACGTCAGAAGCTAGGTGCACGGTTGAAGAGCCGGCAAGAAACTCCACGGTTACTTTTTTTTAATAAATGGCTTTTACAATGTTTTCAAATTACAGTTTTATAGGTATGAGAGGACAGTGTAGGCCTGGCAACAAGTACCAGGTAATTCACAAAATAAAAATAAAAATGGTCTACAAATCTACAATCTATTAAGCCTACAACCAACGTTCTCGAATTCTCAAAATATAAAAGAACCTAATTGCCTCTGGCATGCCATAAGTTGAAGCAACAATAAAAGTTGCGCCGTCTAAACATTGTTTAGAAGTTTAGACGATGCAAGTCATTCGTTGCTTCAACTTTATTGTATGCCACAGTCTAGAAACTTGCAACGTGTAAAAGGGGCTTTGATATACAATAAAAAACAACTCCATCCAACCCCATATTGAAATTCCTATATTTTAATTTCGTGTAATGCTATTTATGCGACATATTATGCCGCGGTCCCACGGCTTGTTTTCACACAGGCCAGATCGTGCCAGACCTGGCCGACAGGCCATGGGAACCGTTGATCCGATGAGGCTTGTGGCGGGTATGCTCGGCACGGGCCGCGACATGCCTCGACAGGCCTGGCCGTGCGCCAGGCTGCGACAGGCCTCGATAGGCCATAGGAACGTGGCTGCAGAAGGATCACAAAATTCATAGATTAGGCGTTAAGTATTGCGTGTTGTCGCAGCTCTCAGCATAAGGAAACTCACTTAAAATAAAATGGAAAGCTATTTATCCGATTACGGCGAAGCGAAAAGGGTGAGGCACGTGTGAATGATTTAATATGTACAGAGTAATACACATCATAATAAAATAACAGTATAATAAAGTAAGCAGTATTACGTCTTGGCAGTGTCCTTGAAATAATTACCTACGGCCGTGAATGTGCTGGAGCGTCTCGCACCGTATGCGTCCTTACGTAACTACGGCGCACGCATGAATACTGGTGTACAACTGTACATCGAAATTTCGAACCGCGTCATTTCGGCCGATTTGTATGAAGACGTAATACTGCGTACTTTATTATACTGTGATAAAATTGTTTAAGGAAAATGTCTGTTACCCTCATTTATGCCATAAACATGGACTGGTCAAGGGTAGATTAGGCCCGTAGATGATTATGCTATAATCCATCCATTCTGCAAACATTAAAAATGCGAAACTAGTTCTGTTGCCTTTTCGCGCCTTAACGGCTGAACAGAATCCGATGAAATTTGGCACACCGGTAGACCATGACCTGGGTTAGGAACTTAGGACATAGGATAGTTTTTTCTCAGTAGTACGATCCCGTGGAAAAAAAATCAACCTCTACGCTAGCGAAATGTTAGGAAAAAGCTTAATGATTTTAAAATACTTTGTTTACTTGCAAAAATATATTTCACATGAGTTTCACATGAGCACTTTCTTTATAAAACAGTTTTTTTTTTTTGTTACTAGTCAGCGGGTTAGCAAAAAAAAAAGTAATCCAACTGACGGGCTCATTTTGTGCGAGCCCAAAATATCGAATGTTCACGCAAATATGCCTGTGTTGAATAAATAGAAAGGAATTTATGAGGTAATAGTGAGAAGGCGTACTTACCTATATTGCGTGGAAGATTTACAAGCATAACTTTTTTAGGGTTCCGTACTCGAACGGTGCCAAACGGAACCCTATTACTAAGCTTCCACTGTCCGTCCGTCTGTCTGTCAGTGGGCTGTATCTCATGAACCGTAATAGGTAGACAGTTGATATTTTCACAGATTGTGAAATTCTATTGCCGCTATAACAAAAATTTATTAAAATAAAATAAAGTATTTTTTTTTTTTTCCTTTTTTTTTTATACACGAAATGTGGTTTTTATTTGCGCGATCTTAATACGATACGGAACAATTCGTATGCGACACGCACTTGGCCGGTTTTTTTTTGTAACTCACTATAAACCGGAATATTTACTTTCATATAAACAAAGGATGCCGTGGAATAGAATATTCTTCAGTAGAAGACGAATATTGTATTTACTAGAATGGTTTAAAGGGAGGTCTATGTTGTAAGATGTTTATGTATGAAGGATTTATCAGATTGACGTAAAGTTTTATAGCCGGTAGTAGATTGTCGTAATAAAATGTATCTTGTGTTATCACAAGCGGGACAAGCAGTAGCTGTGTCCCAGAGGACAGGGAGACAAAGACATTGTGTGTATTTCAGTATCTAGGTAAAGGAATATTAAACCAATCAGTTATAATAGTTAAAGGTTATTAGTTCCAAGGAAGATGTTGTCACTGAATCTGCTTGAAATAACTCTTTTATTTTTTATTATCAAATAAATAATTTTCGACCAGTCCCAATCCAACCCTTGAAAATAAAGAAAGAAAGAAAGAAAGAAACAAAGAAAGACAGAAAGTAAGAAAAGAAATGCGTTTTTTGGCATTACAAAAACTACACCTTATAACTATAAAAACAGAAAACAAATTATTATAATGCCAAAAGGGCCTCAGCTCAGCATAATGTCAGATGACAACACAAAGTGTACCACCTGACGTTAATTTTCTGCTACAACCCACGAGTGCTATAAAATCATGTAGGCCTTCCAAAACACACTAAAAATAGTGTTAATTTATAGGAATAAATAATATAGGAAATATAGCCAAAGTACCGGAACCATTTTGAACGTTCAATAACCATCGAATGGCGACACTATCCGGGCCCAGTACATATGTTGCCTTCAATGGCAAATTAACAATGTTAAGTAAAGGCAGCTCCTGCGACAAATAGCCGCCTGCCTACCGTAATCCTCTTTAGGCTATTCGGTTATTCGGCTATTTCCTTGGCTACTTTATCACCTGCTCTAATGGATGTTAAAGAGACTTATTATTTATTCAGCTGCTGTTGTTTAATGTAAAGTGTGTGAAAGGGTTGAACTATTTTTACATAATATTATGTAGCTGAAATGAGTAGGTACATTTTTAAAGGGTTAAGAGCGTTCATCCTCAAAGTTTTCAACGTCGCAAATAGCTGTCATTTACCTGTTTTGATTAATTTGGTAATATTACTGTAACGAAATATGAAATGTGGCTAACTAGCGAGCTAAAATATTGATTATGAAATGCAATAATTAATATCGTTACACCGAATATTGTGAATTTAGTTTTAGATGTAAAAAAAAAGTATTAGGAAACTTTCCAAACGCCTTTTTTACACCAAATCTTGTAATAATAAACATGAAATTCAGTGTTATAATTGCAATTCATTATTAATGTTCTACTTCGCTAGTTAGCCACATTTCATACTTCCATACAGTAATATTGCCAAATTAATCAAAACAGCGAAATATTTGACATCTATTTGCGACGTTGCCAACTTTCAGAATAAACGTAGAGTCACCTCGAAGTGTGGGTGTGGTTTGCTGAAGATATCTATTGCTAAAAGCATTAGCAATATGACATGCACAATAGGTACACTCAGAAAAACTAACAATATCTATATTTTTATCTTTAAATATCGTAAATTAAAGTCGCTTTTCGTGTCTGTCTGTATGACCGCGTTGTTCTTCTAAACTACGCAATGGATTTTGATGAAGTTTTCACCATCATTTAGAGAATTTATTCCGAAAGGGTTATGTGATATTAAACTTAGTTTACTAATAGATATCTCGATGTTTTGTCAAGTCGTTAAAACAGTGTGAAAAGTTTGTAATTAATTGTTGTGCCCGACAGGGTCCATGTGAACTTTGTAACTATTATTTTAAGATCTTGTACACACATGAGATATGCAATAAAGAATTGAATTGAATTGAAAAAAGGGATAGGTCATTTGTTTCTTTATAAAGATAAGCAGTGGTCAGTAGTTAAATTCGAAATCATCATCTGCCTATCAGCCTTTTCCCAACTATGTTGGGGTCGGCTTCCAGTCTAATTGGATGCAGCTAAAATACCAGTATTTTACATGAAGCCACTGCCCATCTGACCTTCACATCAGTTACTGGGTAAAGCAATACCCTTTGGGAAGACTGGTTCAGACTCTCAGGCTTCTGAAGACCCGGTAATATTAGTTAAATTCGAATATCAATATCTAAACATATTATAAAACAAAAACGCTTTCGAGTTTGTCTGTATGTCCGCGTTGTTTTTCTAAACCACGCAACAGATTTTGACAAGGTTTTCACCATCGTTTAGAGAATTTATTCCGGAAGGATTATGTGTATAATACGTTACTATTAAAGTTACGATTACCTAAGAAATCTCAATGTTTCAAGTAGTAAAAACCGTGCGAGACAGGAGGGGGCCCCCTCCTGTCTCGCACGGTTTTTACTGGTTATCTATAATTTACTGACCAATTTGATCTTCAATTTCATTGATAATAAAATGACCAAAACCTAACACTAAATGGTTAATTAATAATTTATGGTTCACACAAATCATCGCACGTTCGATACTTTTGTCACACATTGAAAACCGCATGCAAATTACGCTGAATTAACTGAAATATGCCATAATTATATGGAAACTGTGAACCAAAGACGTGTTTATAGGGAAAGTGACGAGGTATCTCGTACTCGTGTCGTTTAAGGCTGCAGTAACACGACCTCAGTATTTTGCGATCGTGGGTGTTCGTGTCAGATATTTGCACAGTACACACACGCCGCAGGCCGCCGCTATCTATTCCCTTTATCGAGTTATCTCTATGAAATATTCAAGGAAAGGAATATTTTGATAATGATTTCCTTTCTTAAAGGAATAACAGTCAACTGCACATCATTGGTAACACTTGCACTACGAACATCATCTTTACTGGTACGGCATAAAAGCGCTGTCAATGTCAAATTTTATCACTAATTTGCGGTCGCCAGCACGCGTCGCAGCATGACAACCATAGAAACTGGTTTTCTACGGGTTTTGTCGACGGAAGAATAGACAAAATGACAGATTGTGATTGTTTATCTGCCATTTTGTCTATTTTTCTGTCAGCAAAACCCGTTTCTATTGTGGTCATGCTCAGCGTGCTGTATGTTGTAGACACAAATAAAAAAGAAACGATTCGAACGTCCTCTCCTTTCGTGGTAGGTAGTAAGTGAAAGTTTTATGCTGCCAAACTGATGACAGATATTTTTGGTCACATTCTTCTGAATTTAACTGAGTAGGCAGATATTTATGATGCAAGACATATCCGTTTATATTGCATTGACACATATTTTTGAAGCCGATGCAGCATTCTATAATTTGGCGTCGCTTGTTTTGCCAGATAGTTTTGGTGTTCCTTATATGTCAGATATTTGTGTTGCCTTCCACAAATTGACAGATATATTGACCGTCATATTATAGTGGATGAATCATGTAATCAGATATTATTGCCTCACTATTTATAATAATATATATAGTCGTGGTCGTGACTGTACAGGTCGACTGTGTAGGTGTTTCTCAATCTGTGTTGTCGCTGAAAACTTATCCTTCAGTAAGATACATGCCTTTACAAGTTAGATTCAAATCTGAGATAGGTTCAGGCATGTTTGAGGTCAAAAATCGGCAATGTGAAGTGTGTGTGTTTATTAATTGCAATCTACGGCTATAAGATATTTATTTATAATATTTTATATAATTTTTAATTTAAGTAAAGGAGTCTTTATCGAGCAAAGTTTAGAAGTCAGCTTGAGCTCTGCATATTTCTTTCGATCTGCCGCTATGTTATATCAGACTTTGTCGTTATCGCCAGCGCAATGAATACATAAAGCGCTTTAACATAACCTTTGCAGCAGCTATATCATTCTTATGCATTCACACGTAGGGCTGCAAGTGGCAATGTCGTCGCATATGTCTGATAATTTAAATCTCGCCGCTGTACACTCGCTGTAGGTAATCTAATTGCAAATATTCACGGTAGCTGCCAGTGTGGGCTCGCGCGGGGTGAATCTCAAATTAGCACTGTATAGCACCGGACACTTTCGTGTTGTTAGAGGGTGAAGATCAACCTTTTTAGAGGAACAAGAATCATCTTTATTTTATCACCCCCACGAGCACTATGTGGTGATCGTAGTTGGAAAAGCCTAAAACTACAGGCTTGAAAAATTATTTGGAAAGTGGGTATAGTACAACTATTTTCTTAATGTCCCTCGGTAAACTTCGTATTCTGTCAGTCGTCGGATTTCGTAGTTGTGGTGCAGATCGGACGCTCTCAATCGACTTAGTTCCAAGTATATTCCAAGTTGATTGAGAGTGTCCGGTCTGCATCAAGTGCAAAGGGCAACTGATAGAAATACAATAGTTCCTAGGTATTATTTTTGGAGCCTCCTTATCAAATTAACTTAGTGTACTTATGACACGTTGTATTTTATATAGGTACCAAGTATATATTACTGTTGCCAGTTAAATTGAGCTTTTACATAATAGTTCAGGTCAGTAAATGTGTTATCGATTTTCAATAGAGGATGAAAACTCGCTCCCATTTGACAAATGACATTCCTTTGTTCATTCTTTCTCACTTTGTTTATATCTTTTTGAAGAAGTAAGTCGATTTGTCACCATTATTTAAATCTAAACTTTATTCCGCTTGCTTTCTGTTCGCTACATTCGCATCAATTCCAATCGTTTTATTCCGAGTCTGAATGCCACGGGTGCCATTTTTATTCTACAACTTTGTACAACTTCCTATGCTCTCAAAGCGATTGCTCTCCAAAGCCTAAACATATTTTTTAAGCCATTTAAAATTCTCAACAAATGAAAAAGTTAAATTTTCACGATTGTCGTTTCCTTATCCCGTGAGAATATAAATTGGATGTATTTTCCATATTTTTGTCAATTTTATGTTTGTCTGGTCTATATTTATTGAGTCGATAATAAAATTTGAGTCGTATTCGCATGTGAGGGCCGGAAATATGAACAAGTAAATATTCGTTAAAATGATATACGAGGAAAATGCACTCATTGATACGCGGATATCGATATTTTATGTTCGCGATAACAAAGTTAAATTCAACAATCGGGCTATAAGGTAAAAAGCTGGCCTATCAGAAATACATGATGCTTTCGACCGCACTGTGTACTAGATAATATTAATTATACTTATATGAGAGTGAAATATCATATTCATAAAAAAATGGAATGCAAATAATTGCTTCACATTATTTTCTGTCTTCATATCTTTACTGAATTCAAATTCCAAGCAGAAATAAATTAAGTTATTATTTTGAGATAAGCGCGCCCGCAGCCATTACGACTTCTATTAATTTTGATAGCTTAAAGAGATTTATGAAGTTATTTAACGAGAATTTAATTTAATATGTGAAAGAACAACTAATGCTACGAAATATTTCAAAGACAGGGATTAATTGTATTGCTTATTATGCCAATTAATAACAATTGAATAACGTACACGTCCTTTGTATGGTTCTCGGCAACTTTCTTCGTCTGGTATCTTTTGAGGACAGAAGAGCCTGACTGTGTTAGTGATACGCCTAATAGAAAAGAAAAATCTAATTCCCTCATTCTAAATGATATCCTAGGTGCTATACGAGTAGTAAGGTAATTGGGTCCTTGCACATTACAAAGAAAATCAACAAGTAGAAAACGTAAATCTATCTTTAAAAATAATAAAAATTAATTTCTGTGTGTTTATAAGCGCATCACTTGAGAACGGGTGGACCAATTTGGCTAATGATGTTTTACAATATTTGAAATAAATCCAATTATGTATTTATGGACAGACAAATTAGAATAGTTCCCCGGAAAATGTTCAAATTCCGATTCAGATTTCAGATTCAGATTCATTTATTGTAAAACATAGGTACATTATAAGTTCTTATTAGGTAACAGAGGGCGCTATGTTTTGCCTCTAGGGCGTACAAAAGTAGTGATGCATGCAATATAATTATAACAAGAAATTAATAGTTATAGACATATTATGAACCACAAATATTTTTCAATCATATAATACTAAACAATGTCGATTAAAAATAAAATTAAAAATGTCCGCAGTTATTGTATTAAAATGAAAATTGTCAGCACTTAATTATTTAAAGAAGGTTAAAGAAATTGAATGATGTCATAAATTAAAATTGAATGTCAATTAATTGTAAACAAAATTAATTGTTACATAAGAAACGTCGGGAAACACTGAACGTCCTATTTTCTATGGGATATTTGTATGAATTATTGTTTTGACAGGACAACAACTGTCGGGTCAGCTAGTTGTTTATACATATCGAGTATCCATGGATTTAGGTAAAATTAAAGCATGGACAGAACTGTCTGTTCCTGTCCAACAATTCCTTTACTCTTAGTTCGATTTACCAAAGCATTTTAGTTTATAAAGTGGAGCTTACGACAAGCGTCTCTGATACAATTCGGTTATGATAATCCCTCAAACGTACGCCATTTGTGAGACCGATGTGTCTGTACTAGCAGATATATGCCTATGAATATGTAGGCATAACAAACTTGGCCACCTATGCCCCGTATGTTTTAATTAACACATGTGTTCCAGCAGGCGTGACAATTTAAAATGTCCGTGTGACAAAAAATGGATGGAGTTTTTGTATTTGGTAAACGAATTTTTGGATCGCGAACAAGATGAAAAATTTGAGCTTGAAATCTGAAAATAAATAAGTAATCTGTTGCAAATTAATAAACTTTCGGTAGTTTGTAGTCGTTCCACGAACGATATGAAGTAAATAGAAAGGGTAGATTACAACCTACATAACATTCTTAGCGTTAGATATTGTTTATATACCTACCCAATAAAGATTTTGATGAGTTATAAGGTTGAAATGAAGGACACGAATCAAGGGTGATTTGGAATGTTGGTCACATGTCTCTTATGACTCATTTTCATTAGCCAATAATTCAGTCGTTGTAGAGCAATAAAAAAGAAAAAAATATATAATGACTAATAAAAGTTATAAGTCGATAATGCGGTCAGTACACCGTCTGCGGGGAATCCCCGTAGCGAATGTAGCGACCAATGAAATTCATCAGTCGGTAAAAAGCATGCGGCGACTCACACCCAACGAAAATGACAAATGAAAATGAGCCTTCAAAGCAACTGCCAAACGTACGGTGCAGGTTCTCCGCATATCGCAATCGTTCCATCCTATCGACTAATGAAAACAGTTCCCCGAATACGGGCTCTATGGCATACAAGAATCTCCAGCACCCCATATATATTATATATGCAGGCCCAATCGATTAATGAAAACCGTTCCGTGCATGCGGGCCCTATGGCATGCGTTACAGAAATCACCCGCACGCCGCACACGACCCCTGTCGACTAATCAAAATGAGCCTTTCTATAGGTTTACAAATTGTCACGAACAACATTTTAAACATCAACAATTCTTCGTAACAACCAATATTGTCAGCTAATTAAATCCGTTTACCCAGTACATCTTTACAACCGGAAAATATCGTCAAATTATTTCTGTGTTGTTTGTTTCTCATTAAAAAGTTTCCCAGTGTTTTTCAACTCGTTCAAAATAAGTTTTTACCGACGTTTCGCTTCGATCGTTATTTACCATTCGAGAGGTGATTGAGTAACAAAGGAGGAAATAATTCCTCACTTCGTATCCCGAGGGGAAGGGGGGGGGGAGGTTTGTTAGGTAATTTTCTCAGCATAGGTATTTTCTGAGTTTGAACTCCTGTAGAAGTGCAGTGCAGGTGCCGTTTTTCGCAAAGTTCTGCGAAGTTTCATCGACACACGTTGCTTTGAGAAGTAATTGAGTAGTAAACATGCTGCCTGACTTTCTAACGAACGCTAGTTAAAACGTATTACGGAGTAGGAGTGTGAAAGTTTAAGAGCCTTTTTAACATTGCGCTTGTAGCGGTTACACCGCCACATACGAACTATGCATCAAAGACATGGCGTCAAACAAATCCTGCATCGCGGAATAAGAGTTTACCGCGCGAACGACATTATATAAGACTATCCGACATCAACTTTCGGGCAGTTGCCCGTCAGACACAACACCCGTCTAGTCAGAGGATCCTCCTTTTTCTAATGAGGAGGAGTGAAGTTTACACCCTGTTCCACATACCTCTAAACGCTTCTCTGAGGTCGACGTGAAGTGTCTGACCTCAATGGTCCTGAAAAGCACACTCTCCATTCTGTGTTAGTTCTCAAAGCCAATGCTCCGCGCTTGCTATAGAACCTGTGTTCATCAAAACAATAACATAAAGCAACTTTTCGTGCGTCTAAACCTAAACGAACGTATTCAATTAGTAGTTTCGGCTTAAAACACTAACGAGCTAGCAGTCGGCAAGACAATTTGGTGCCATAGTTAGCGACGATCGCTCCGGCACGTGACGAGAGAAACTTTGTCGGTTCCACGGGGCCCTTAAATTGATTACCGACGCCCTTCTCCCGACCACCCCTCTTAGAGTTTTCGATATGAATAATTGAAACTGTGATTGAGCTTAATTGATATCAGATAGTGGGATAGTGTGATGTGTGATGCTCATGTGTCATGTCATGTAGACGTAGGTACTTAAATAATATTCTTCTGGCAGCCTGATTTACTTTAGTTTTTTTTTCTTAATAATTTTTATTTACATAATTATTATATTTAAATACAATATACAATCTAACACAAACATAATGTGTTATTATTGAGGTATGAGGAACAGGGTGTAAAGTTCACTCATCCTCTATAGAAAAGGGAGGATCCTCCGACCAAACGGGTGTCATGTCTGGCGGGCAACTGCTCAACGGTTGATGTCGGATAGTCATTATATCTATACGTTGTTCGCGCAGTAAACTACAATTGCGCGATGCAGGATTTGTGTGATGTCAGGTCTTTGATGCGTAGTCTGCATGTGACGATGTAGATGCTGCCACATTATGTCCAAGAATATTGAAGGAAAAAAAAAACTGGAAGAGATCATTGGGCATTAAAAAAATCGTCCTTTTTTATGTTGCAATGTTCCTATTTTTCTCTTTTCTTTTATCGCTGTTCCATCACAACGGCTATCCTCAGAATTACCATAGGAATACTATTGTACTTATGACCACAATTCTGCAGCTTTTACTTTTTTTTTGACATACTCGTACATTATGTGATTGTTCAAAGAGCTTTATTTAAATTGTGAGTTACCACGATAGCTATATTATTTTGACACAGTTGTTAGGCCTAAATAAAATGAGTCATTAACATTATGTAAATGGCCGACCCATTTAACAGATATTCAATTTTATATTCGCGTGTTCAAAATAACGGCAAGCCTGTTCATTTTGAGCCTTTGTTATGAGAGGTGTTGGATTAGGGCCATTTTTTCTAAAAACATTTCAACTATAGTACAATTTGTTGAGTATTGTAGTCTGTTCTGTTTGCCGACTTAGGTATATTCTCTGTTTGAAAACACTTAAGTAAAATCGGGTAGACAACTCCTAGTAGGTCCAAAAATCTGATAGGCAATTCTCGTATTTTATATTCTTCGGTACGTTCACCCTTCTGGTTTTGGCAAATATAAATAGGGCCAGGCCACACGACGCTGACGACGGCTCGGCGCCGGAGCGGTGTCGCTGCGGCGTCCAACATACAAAAATGTATGGTATGTCACACGGCGCCGCACGGCGCCGTCCGGTGCGCCATACTATATGACCTGCGGTGCGGCGCCGCACCGCACCGTGTGTCTTGGCCCTTATTGAGATAATTTGTCTTCGCGATTGTAAATCTGTGACGTGACCATCAAATATGTGTCAAATGCATTTGTCTTTACATTCATCTCTACGAAGCATTTGTTTTGTTAAAACTAGGGCAAACCCGTTTTACTGCGCACAGATGACGTTAAAAACAAAAAAAAACCGTCCGGAGTAAATTATATAAGACTTTATCATACTGGTACATTCATTCAACGCACAAGGTTCCGTACAAAACGTTAGTATAAACAGTAATGTTTCAAGTTCACAGCTATGCAAATTTTATTTCATAAAAGCGGTGAGGAAAATTACGTAGATTGAACACTTCCGCCGAAGTTTGAGCTGAGCAGTAAATCGGGAGTTACACAGACAGTATAACGACCTAATGGCGCATGCACACCAACACAAGTTCTAGCGTCAAAGCCAATAAATGATATACGGCGGTGGTTTCTGCACGTTCGTTGAAGTTCGGTGGGTGACACTGACAGTGCGCTGCGGTGGCGAGATGTCATCATCATCTGCCTAGCCTTTTCCTAAATATGTTGGGGTCGGCTTCCAGTCTAACCGGATGCACCTGAATACCAGAATTTTACATGAAGCGACTGCCTATCTGACCTCCACAACCCAGTTACTGGGTAATACGATACCCCTTGGACCCCTTAAAACTGGTGTCAGATTTTCGGGCTTCTGACGACCCCTAATGACTGTCAAAGATCCACGTATGACAGCCGGGACCAATGGCTTAACGTGCTTTCCGAGGCACACAGGGGTCTTGGTATGTAAGGGTGGTCACCCATCCACTGACCAACCGCGGCAAGTGTAGCTTAATAGATTATGGTTGTTGTCTTGGGCGTCGTGTAAGAAATTGCGATCCAAACCATTAACACCTAGCCAACGAACAGTAGCGAACTGTCTTCGTCGGTTCAGTCTGAACGCAGCATAACATCTTTTCGTGGTGTGTTTCGATGCAAAATAACCTCAATGCAAATTCAAAATGTCTACTTGTACTTAAATGCAGGTTAGTCATTTTGTTTAGTAAATATTTAAGCACTTGTAACGATCCCAAGTCGAGTGAAGGCGTTGTTGAAGTTAATTGATTATCAGGATCTTTATCAAATCGTACCTATCATGAAGACCTATTTTCTGGTACTTAGTTCTTGTGACATTTCTGAACGATTGTCCAAATTAGCCAATACTAGAACCCGCGACTTCGTCCGCGAGCCTATAACCTTTCTCAAGAATTGGGCTATCCAATGCAAAAAGATTTTTTTGAAATCCGACTGGTAGTTACGGAGACTACCCCCTACATACAAACTTACAAACAAACAAACCTCTTTTTATTATCAGTATAGATGACTTCTTTAATGCAAATACTAATATGTTTAATAAGACAATACTACAGGAAAAGCGGGGTACATGAACTTTTGAGCCTTCTAAGAACAGTCCCGGAAAATACCTGCTTACAATTTTTTTTGCACCTTTTAAACAAACATTGTCATTCACCAAGATGTCGTTCGTGACCTTTCCTAGAATCTTACTAACCGCCAATTTTAGCCTGAAATTAATTTGTTCTTAATTTTCTTACCTCAATTACAATTTACAAGAACTACCCGTTTCAGTTCGTTGGAAATTCTCCGTGTAATGGTAATTTTAGGTCGATGACCTACGTTCATTATAGTCTTTTTTGATGGTTATTATTAAGTTATGAAAATTGCCTACGAGCGTGTAACGAGTTCCGATAATCAAACGGGCTCGAGCTCCTGCGCTGTATATTTTCAATAGCTTTATTTATTTACATGCAACACTTAATGAACGGCCGGGTTTTTCATTGATCCGAGTTTATTCAGAAAGTGCTTCGAACAGAAAAATTAAAAGGCATATTTTCGTGTCTGTCTTTTTCTGTTGACAGTTGGCCGAAATATGAGCTATTACTTGCATGAAAGTCAGTTGCTTAAAATACCTTTGAATGTAGAGAATAATAATTATTCTCTGTGTTCAAACGGTATCTACCAACAGCTTTCATAGTTTGTTTCCGGTTTCTCATCTGTAAAAATACTCGTCGTCTAAAATGTACGACTATCACAGCAATTTACAAAAAACCACTATCCAGATTCATCTAAAACTATAAATTAATCATGAAACTCTAAGACTTATCATAAAACAGAAAGAAAAATCAGTATTCCATTTTAATAAAACTATGATTTCCACACTTAATCGAATAAGCGGAGACAAAGATAAAGTTGTCGCCTGCCCGCTCAGTAAAAAGTTAAATTGCATGAACCCTCCTCCACTGTGGGCGCTCGAGAATTTGTTTGGACGAAGGCACGACCAACTACAATCGGGAAATCAGGATTAAAGTGGCGCATAGAAGAGGAAATGTTGTTACGCGAGTTATAAGTTCACTTGTGGACAAAGTCCGTGTGAAGGATGTGTACTGACTTGTGATAACTGTCTGTACTAGATTGTCTTTGCTTTGTTTAATGTTAAATGAAGTATGGTGACACTTGTAGACCTATTCCTAAATGTATGAACATCCTATGTATCGTGTTTCTGGCAAATAAATTACTTCGACTTTGACTTCTTCTTTTTAACCTGGTGTCTGAGTTTTAAAGCCACTCGTAGGCCTCTGACTTGGCTTCACATGCCGTCGAGAAATATCTCTCAGGCATGCCAGTTTCCTCACGATGTTTTCCTTCACCGTTTTTGGGTGCGTTGACGTTCATGCTCGGGATCACTATGACGAACAGGGTGTAAAGTTCACTCATCCTCTATTGAAAAGCGAGGATCCTCCGGCCAGACGGGTGTTATGTCTGACGGGAAACTGCTCATAAGTTGATTTCGGATAGTCTTATTATATGTCAATTTTATTGTGCGGTAAACTCTAACTGCGCGATGCAGAATTTGTGTGACGTCATGTCTTTGACGCGTAGTTCGTACGTGGCGGTGTAATCGCTACACGAGTGGTAATTACAATACGCACATGAATCCTAAAAGTCACGTGCCTTGGGTTCGAACTCGGGACCTATGACTTGCCAGTCACGGAGCAGTACACGTCACGTTGTTTAATTATAAATGACATTCTAGATCTTTTATCGTTATAAATGAGGAAAGAGGTACCTCTGTGTTGAATATGTTGCCACACTATTAAATAAAATCAACATTGCCTTTCCCAAATCGACTTCTTATACAAATATCACTAATTTCACCCACACTTTATCGTTAACGAATCGCTTGGCGACAGCCAAATTACCGGCTGAAACCCCGGCGATACGAGGTCGCGACTCGCGTTCTTGTGCGGTTCAACTACAGTAGGTAATTTAAACAGTGAAAACAATTAGCTAGGACCACAGGGAAATTGCTAGATGTCAACAGAATGACACTGCATTGCGTGTTAGTGACGGCGACGAGCGCCAGCAAGGGATGGATGGCTCAAGTTGAGCGATGTTAATTGAGCACAGCGACGATAAATGTGCAGCATCCTAAAAAAGTGTTTGTGAAACTCTGTTTTTCACGCATAACACAAAAGAGAATAAATGTTTTGAAAGGTCTTTCTACGTAATTGAAAGATTGCCGCTAGGATAAAGCGGCACTATACGGTTAAACTTTCCTTTTCCACAAGTGTTCACCAAAAATCACTTTATATCGAGTTCTTATCGTAACACCCTATCCAATATAAATTCACCATTACAGTGAGCTACCAGCTACTATCAGACAAAGTTAGGGCTCTATCAGTTGTCTAAACTTTCCTCGGTCGGCTATTCTATTCTATATAAAGTATGTAAAATCTCACTTCTCAGGGAACGACTAGGGTAAATGAACCGTGGAAAGTGTCAGTTTAGTATGAGATTTTATGAGGATGTAAAGTTCTTGCTTTATTGGTCGTAACAGCCTGACATACCTAGCTTGTTTTTCTGTTTCCTAAAACTGGAGCATGGCCGGAAGGCCTCAATTATTTACCTCTGCTACTAGACATCGGATCGCTTCACTGTTGGTATTAGGTATCTGTAGGCCACCAATGTTGTTTAGTTTTTAATTTGCTTCATTAGTTCGGCGTAATCGAAAACGTTTTGTGTACTGTATTGTTAATTTCCTACTCTTCAGATTTTGTCAAAGGTAAGATAGTTTTGGGGAACGCGGATAATGTTTGAAATATGTAAATGTTACGAACGACACGTGCATATTACAATGAGCGTGAATGACTTGATGCTATCGAGAAAATGTTTTCGAAACAAACAGTGTGTGTTGTGTTTTCAAATGATTTCAAATTATAATGGCACATGGCGCGTAAAGAATGTACCTACTTCAATGAAAGTTGTGCACGTTCTTGTTAAATTTTATGACTGTGTGAAACGCCACACTTCATTTCAGGAATACCTATTAAAATAAAAGTTATGTAGATTTATTGGTTAGACACTTTGTGTCGGATCGAAAAAAACCGAAATGGAATTTGCCGCAGCTGTCGGTATCGGCCGGAACTCGATGCATGTAGGTTTAAAATTTAAGCAAAATTCCCGCATACATGAAACTGAACGGCTAGACACAATTCCACTGACGTTATCGTATTTTGCAGTAACGCCCTCCCCCCACCACCCCTCCCTGTGGCAAAGAGAATGCTTGTTTTATTCTCATGGTCTATACGTGATTGGCGGACATCGAATTTTTATTGTGAGCTAGGTATTCCAACATGACATACTCAAAGTATAGGAATTTATGAAACGCTTGTGTGAAATGGATAGTGGCATGTATCGAGCAGGATATTTGATCGTTTTGTGAATTTATTCAACTGTATCGTCGGCTCCTCTTTTATCCATTTTTATGCTCTTAGCTGGCGGATCGTTTCTTAGCACGTATTTAGATACCACTTCAGCGCCGACTCGGCTCTCAAACTTGACGGAATTGATCACAAGTAATAAATACCCATCTGAAGTATCCGTTTTTGAGACTTTTATTTTCAGTTTGGATTGCCTTTGATATTCTCAGCGCATTTTTTGGAATAGGCAATAAGTATGTTTTGCAGTTTCTATTTTCCGTTTACAGAGATTGGAAATCGTATGAGCATGTGAAATGTTTTGCGCAATATTGAAATCTAAAAATAAACGTTTAATCCTGTACCTAAGGCCGTTGCTATTCGGATCGCAAATAATGGATTTGAATTTGATATTCATCATGTTGAAATTCTAACATTTTTAACGAGCTACCCACCCACTGAATTCCCATTTTTCGATGGCAAAATCCACACGAACGCGCGCAAAATATTACTTTCATTGTGTTGGTTTAATTCCGAATCCATACATATTTGAATTGTTACGTGTACAAATATTTAATTGCGTTCATTAAACTAGGATTACGAAATTTCAGGTTCATTATTAAATATTTAAAGAGGAGAGGAGCTCGTTGCTAAGTAATAACAGCCGCTCGGGTCGATCCAACAGGTTAAGCTACGCTTGCCGGGGTTGGTCAGTGGATGGGTGACTATCTTTACATACCGAGATTCCTCCTTGCCTTGGAAAGCACGTTAGCCGTTGGTCCCGGCTGTCGTTCATGGATCTTTGACAGTCAGTACTAGTCGTCAGACGGCCGAAAGTCTGACACCAGTCTTACCAAGGGGTATCTTATTACCCAGTTGCTGGGTAGTGGAGGTCAGATAGGCAGTCACTCCATGTAAATAACTGGTATTCAGCTGCATCCGGTTAGACTGGAAGCCGACACCAACATAGGCAAAAGGCAGATTGTTATTAAATATTTAAATGAAATGAACAATAAATTCCACAATATTTGTATGGTCGATACTCCATCTATCAAGTAACACTTGTAAAAAGCAGCAATCTTTGTTAAACACACAGCCTCTTAAAAGGATCCGAGAGGGCCGGATGACAACGTTAAGTGGAGGCAAACTAAAAGGAAATAAAAATACGAGCGAACCGTTACGAAGCTTAGTTAACCGAAGTGTCACCTCAATTCTCACCGGTGCTTACGTTACATCACCATAAATACACATTACACCATGGTCGGGTTACATAACCACGTAACAGTGAGATATTCAAGTCGAGGATGCCTCTGAAATATGAGTATATTGTTCTATTCGGCCACGATATTTGTATTGAGACCGCGTCGATTTGAATTCACGTCTCGCGGCGCCCGTTCTCTGTCTAAATCACAATTTCAGTATTATGTAGCTTCGCGTCTTAGATACGTCTAATTTCTCAAGATTTTTGGCTGAAGTCCGCCGAAGTTTATTCCTTCTTGCTTCCCGAATTTGCTTCGTACTTCATACAGGGAGCAGGGACATTTTTAAGCTATTGCATAGCTTCTATCGCGGGCCTTGAGCGTGGAGTCCTAATCCAGAAATTTCGTAACGAAAATACTACCTAAGAAAAGAGTGTTTTGTATTGAAAATTATGTTTAACTGCTTGACAACAAAGTTCAAATTTACTTAAACGAATGATACGAGAGTGTTGTATTGAAAATTATGTTTAACTGCTTGACAACAAAGTTCAAATTTACTTAAACGAATGATACGAGAGTGTTGTATTGAAAATTATGTTTAACTGTTTGACAACAAAGTTCAAATTTACTTAGACGAATGATACGAGAGTGTTGTATTGAAAATTATGTTTAACTGTTTGACAATAAAGTTCAAATTTACTTAGACGAATGATCCTTGACTATTAATAGTTAAATTAAAACCTTTTTATTAGTTTGATGTTCCCATTACGTTGTGTCAAGTTTTAAAAACTATAAATGTGAATAACAGTTCCTGTCAATGTCATCATTGCTATTTGTTGTATTCGGGTTAATATTTTACAATTGCGTAAGTTGATAAAAAATGCTATGCAATAGCTTCGCCGGGGCAGTCCCCGAGTGCCACACGTTTTTTTTTTTAAATAACCGACGAAAAATTTCATCGCGTGGGGGTCCAGATACAGGGTTGATTCAGTACATGGACTCATGTACTGAATCCATGGTAACAGGTTGTGCGTCGACGTCTCTGCCACCCTGTATATTATTTTCATTATTATTGTCTACATCCAAAAACAAATTGGTATAATTAGGTTTCCCAAGCGATAATAACCATTACTGCATCATTACATTGCACTACTACAATTGCGAACAATTCCAAGTTTAATGTTATTCATCGACGTTATCCAGCAGGCTTAACAGCGCAATAAATTAGCAGAACAAAACCCAGGTGTCTGTACGTTTGAAGTTTAGAGCTCGAGGTGGGACGAGCGAGGGTTATCAATTAAATTGCGCACGTCGGCAGCTGCACCACAGCGCCGTGATGGATGCCCTCTGCGTCCTCAACAATATCCATTCCTCTCGTTTATTACCTTATTTGTACCGACATGCAGTGTACTGCCATTTGTCTAATAGAAATAGGTGGCCATTTTCCAAGTGGACGTTGTTTGTAATGTTTTACAAAGTTCATTCAACTACCCCATCTCGTTACGTTCATTCTGTTAGCGAAATGGTTTTAGTTAACTCGATTGTCTTTAAACTCTGGCGATAACATAGATATACGTAGCCGCATTGTGATTATCTTACTTTTCGTTATTGCGTTTGGAAATGATATCCCAAATTCGTTTGTAATGTGAATTGCCGGTAGGATTCCCAAATTCTTCTCTTATAGTAGATATGTATATACAAAGGCAGGTTATGCATACAGGAAGTAATTGATGGTAACTGAAATCGGTAGTAATTTGTTTAACTGTTTGAACGTCACTGAAATATATGGCTTTGCCTCTCCCGGCGCGAATTGTGTCCCCATACGTGATGTCATGCCCGAACATATCAAGTCATGTTGTTGTATATTTGAATGTGAAGTGAAACTCGACACAAATTTCTAGCGGCGGACGGACAAACCACTCTCAACTGAATGGGAGCACTCCACCTGTTATATTTTTTACGTAAATCAGGTCCCTATTATGTTCTACAGGAGTTAGTCGGAAAGCTTTCGACTTTTATGTAGTCTGTCTACTTAGCCAAGTAGAATGTTTGTAGCTCTGTGATTATTGCGAGCCATTTATTTATCTTAATAGGGTGCTAAACAAATACCTAATACACAAAATACTTGGCAGTTTTACTACTAGGTTTAATACGGAGTCTTACAATTCAGTGATTTGTTTGTTGAAATAACATGATTATCCCACAGAAAAACAATAATTCCATTAAATTCAACTTGCATTATTTTACCCAGAATATTACAATTTAATAATCCACATAAATGACGAATGTTACCCTTTATATCAATAGGCACTGTATTAACAATATGCTTACCGTAAAATATTTAACTGCCCCATAAAATTGACGATAAAAATCAATGCGTGTATTATGTAAGTCGTTTGCGTATAAAGGTAATGGGCAGACATATTTGGTATAATTTCGTGTAATAGTTAGCTATTTCACTAGACACGTCTGTTTCCCTAGAGGATTTTTACGGGACTGCGAACGATGCTGCTTTATCTGTATCACGAATCACGATTGCGTTTCTATATTATGTTGAATTTAATATTGTTATTTAGTTTGTTGGAAACTTCTTGTGTATTTTAAATCGTATTACCTACAACAATTGCTTATTAATGAACCTTTCCAAGGCTTATTGATAAACTATTGTTTTGTTGTGGTAGCAGGGTTGTTGATTAAACAAATTTTGCGATTATTGGTTTTGGAGCGAGTGATTAGTTGTACTTATGAAATATTAATACCATAAATAAATCAATGTAGGTATCCCTTATTTATTATTAACATAATTAATATTTAGGTGTAGTGAATATTACGTTTATATTGTTTACAATAATAGCTTTGCAGACAAAGGCAAATCCTAAATGTTTCCTTTACTAGATATTTCCTTAATATATCGTGTATTTCCTTACCTAGTCTTCATGAAGATTTAGGACCAATGGAAATGGCGTATTAGAGATACGGATTACCTATTGGTTACTACGATAAGACGATTATTGTGAGCTCCTGCACATATGTAGTACATAGATATTGTTCTTACTAAGTGGATTAAGCGGTATATTTCTTTAGTAATTAATCTATCCATTAGTTAGATATTTTGAAATACCGTTTGTTATGGCTCTTTTACCTCATGTAAAAATCTTAAATGTGTCTGTTCATTTATATAAATGTTTAACAAGGCCCGCTAAGTATATGATTGAGAGAGTTTAAAAACAAGATTTTCATAGGCAGTGACAGAATCTTGGGATAAATACTCAAATGCCAGTCAATTAGTCACTATGATAAATGAACCGACGGTATTCTCCATTCATAGTTTACAAAACTTTGTTTTTCCAACCCTTACCTACACCACTTTTCGGAGTGGGGTAAAAAACTATAGCACTGACTAGAATGTTTACTTTAGTAGTAGCGTAATAGTTAACGCTACTACAGTAGTTTTTCTAGAAGGTTTTCTACCCACTAAAAATACATTCGGCGACAGTGACAAGTTACATACCTTAACACCCACGGGAGTATCAAATGTCGTTGACATGTGTACCTACCTATTGCAAATGTCAACTGGCAATTTCGGAAACCCTTTTAACAAGCTTTTATTTAGTTTGTTTTAGTATGTTAAGATGGATTTTCGTAAGATAATGTTGAACGACTAAGTCTTGGCTTATCAAGTTGAAACTTTGTATAATCGTTCCGTTTCGATGGGAATACCTTTGATTATTTATGGCTAGATAGAGGGTCGTGCTGCAAAAGAACTAAAACAAACAGGGCCAATTTTGATAAGCAGGTGTCCGACAGCTACGTCTTAGAGTCGCGCCACGTCATTATGCTTTCTAGTGTGCGTGCATTTAGTGGCTAAGCGTTGGACGCTATTTTTTTCGACGAGCTCATAGCTGTGACTGTTTATCTATTTATATCTTTGAGGTATACAAATATTGCGAGAAGCAAGTATCGATTTTTACGATACTAATAGTGTTATTCTGTAAAAATCTCACCATGAAAACTTACGTGAAGTGAGGTGTGTCAAAATGACAGCTCACTTTATCATCTTGGCATAGCAAAACACCCGGACCGGACTCCACCAAAGCGGAGATGTGCGGAGATATCCGAACCGGAGACGAGAAGAGATGTTTTCCAGGTAGGGTGTATCCACCGACGCTGTTCAGAGATGGGGACTGGTTAGACTGGAGCGGAGATGTGTGCTGGTTAGAGTGGAGATGTGTGCTGGCTGAGCGGAACTGTTACGGCGCCAGTCACTGCACGCCGCTCACATGTCTTCTCGTCCTCGCCGGCTTGCAAGGCACAGTTCATATTTCCGTTTTGTACTGCCGCCCAGCTCAATGTCGGCGACGCACCGCTCACATCTCTGCTTCGATCGTGCCATACAAATATAATACATCTCCGCTCAGTGGTATCCACGACGTATAACGAATTTCTATTGGTTGCTGTGTTTAAAACACATCTCTCCTCTGGTCTCGTCGGTTCCGCTTTGGTGGAGTCCGGGCTATATCGGCAACTGGCAACACATATCTAAGTAGAACATTATTCCAAAAGCTTGTTTTAAAAACTAACTTAAATTATTCACAGTCATCTTTCTTGAGACGTAAGCCTACTTATTACATTAACTTAGAATAATTTCTTCCAACAACTGTGGCATTACTACAATTCTACAATCCTACAAGGCTACAGCGGAACTGGGGCCCGTACACTTAGCTTTACTTAACTACAGTTAACAAGTCCGATGTCGTTACGATAGCCGTGATAGCCGTCAGTGCCGGCCACTGCGATCAACTTAGCATTGTACTTCGTAATTCGGAGAATCGTGCTGAAATATTGTTTAATTTCATGCAATTTTGGCCTTGCCTGAAAGGTTAAAACTTTAATTGCATTAAATTGCAGTCTGTAGGCAAGGGTTTTTATAAAGATAATAGCTACAAACTGCAATTTAAAAAAAAAACAGCAACAACTGCAATTATAAAGATAGTCAATACGGTTTTTCGTAGAATGCTGCAACGAAAAGTTTTAGGGCCATTAATACCTACATTTATAGGTACATGACTCAAGTTACCTAACATTAATATAAGTCTTTAAGATATAATAAAATTGTAATAGTTTATTTTGATACGTGACTATTCTACCCACACCGAGAAGGACTCGTGCTTCGAAACACGCAAGCCGTCTGTCCCAGTTGACATACGTATATCTATGACAGTTGACATCACGGTTACTCAAAAGGCTGGAAATCAGAACGTTGTCTTACCTTGAAACCTCGGTTTTATCGGATAATTGGGTAGTCGAGGTCGAATGGCAGTTGCTTCATATAAAATATTGATATTCAGCCTCATCTGGTAAGTCTTAAAGCCGACCTCAACCTAGTTCGGAAAAGGCGAGGCGGATTATTTACCGCACATCTCTGCTGACACAATGTAGGACAAACCGGAAATGTTAATAAAACATTTAAATATTTAAAATGTACATTCGTGTGCAGTTTGAATTGTGCTGCGCGGATTAGTCGGCCTATTTTGTTAATTGGGAGCCGAAACTGTGGTAATCCAATATAGCCTTTAAAACCGTTGTTGTACGTTTTGTGTACAGTTTAACTACGATTAAACAAGTTATTTTAGGTATTTTATTACGTGAAAAAGGTTATTTTACGCATTTGGTTTAAAAATTTGGCTTTGTTAATCTTTTTGGCTAATAAAAGTATGTCGCATTTGATTTAATACTAGCTGCCGCCCTGACTTCGCACGGGTAGCACAAAGTACTTATCTACGGCGCACCTACCTACACCTACCTACACCTACCTACACCTACCTACACCTACCTACACCTACCTACACCTACCTACACCTACCTACACCTACCTACACCTACCTACACCTACCTACACCTACCTACACCTACCTACACCTACCTACACCTACCTACACCTATCTACACCTACCTACACCTACCTACACCTACCTACACCTACCTACACCTACCTACACCTACCTACACCTACCTACACCTACCTACACCTACCTACACCTACCTACACCTACCTACACCTACCTACACCTACCTACACCTACCTACACCTACCTACACCTACCTACACCTACCTACACCTACCTACACCTACCTACACCTACCTACACCTACCTACACCTACCTACACCTACCTACACCTACCTACACCTACCTACACCTACCTACACCTACCTACACCTACCTACACCTACCTACACCTTCCTACACCTACCTACACCTTCCTACACCTACCTACACCTACCCACACCTACCCACACCTACCCACACCTACCTACACCTTCCTACACCTTCCTACACCTACCTACACCTACCTACACCTACCTACACCTACCTACACCTACCTACACCTACCCACACCTACCCACACCTACCCACACCTACCTACACCTACCTACACCTACCTACACCTACCTACACCTACCTACACCTACCTATACCTACCTACACCTACCTACACCTACCTACACCTACCTACACCTACCTACACCTACCTACACCTACCTACACCTACCTACACCTACCTACACCTACCTACACCTACCTACACCTACCTACACCTACCTACACCTACCTACACCTACCTACACCTACCTACACCTACCTACACCTACCTACACCTACCTACACCTACCTACACCTACCTACACCTACCTACACCCACCTACCAACATACCTACATACCTCTCCGTTCCTCTCCATTTTTATTTATATAGATCTACTTGTCTTAACCTTTCCAAAGTTTTTCAGGTTTCTTTCAAAGCAAGTCAGGGTAGGTGTAGTTACTTACATGAAAAAGGTACCTAAGGCAGTAAACGTAGGTTTTGTAAGATATTCAGTTTGACCTTTTTATGTATACTTTGAAAACGACATGACCGCTAGTAGGCGTTTTTATGCGAAATGAAGAAAAAAGGTTGTTGACATTGTATACCTTATGAGTACCTTATACCTTATGAGTTTATTGTGTTTCGCCCACCTTGGCCTGGTACTTCTGAATAAAAAGCATTGTTTTACTTACTTCCTTAAAAAGTCTTTGAAAGCAATTTCCTTCCGTCCTGTAAAAGCATCAGAATGGAGAACTCTCATCTCTTATGTCAAGTTATGAACACTTTGCTTCGATATTAGCGAGTAAATGGGTACACGAAAGTTTTATTAGAAAACTATTGGTAATAATAATTTATGACCAACCAATTGGACCGTGATGAATTCAATTAAGTTAAATTAAAACGAAGACTACCTACATATTACATAATATACAATGCCACCCATGGACATGTGACCGCCCGTATTTTTCTGAATATTCATAAAAATTTTCGATAATATCTTTAATATTTTTCATGTTATCCAATTTTGATTAATCATAGGGGGATTTTATGGATATACACTTGTGTTTTTTTAAATGAAAACCGTTTTTTGAAGTGAAAACTTCTATACCGGCGTTGTGCATTTTTTTTGGGATGGGAAAAAATGTTAAACTCGCGTCAGGACGTGACCGTAAGATCCGTTGCCTAGCAACCGACAAAGTAAATATCAAAATAAATAGTCTTTGACATTACGTAAAGATTGCGAAGTAAGAAATTTTGCCCATATTGATGGGTAATAAATTGTTTATTTTTGTTAGACTATACGTATATTTTAAAAATAAATAAATATACTACTACTACTAATGAATATTGTATTTATTCACATAAATGATAGTACCTTTGTACTGATAAATAAAGCAATTCGTGTGAAATTATTCCCTAACCATTCAAAAATATTCAAAAATGCACAAAGTTAATGTTCAAGTTTTCACTTCTGCCGGCACTCCTGAAGTGCAACCCGTTGTTTTTTTTTTAGAAAAAAGTGTAAATTCCCCTTTTTTTTCATAGTCGACAAATTTTAATAGATAGTTCGAATTATTATATTAAAATAACTCATAAGCTTTTAGAAATAATAAACAGAGTCCAAATCGAGGCATATAACATAGGAGATATCACAAACGCTACTCAAAAAATAAACACTTGAATAACATGAAAAAATTCAAGATAGATAGATAGAAGAGATAATTTTTTAAGAATATTCAGAAAAATACGCGCATTGTGTTGACTGTTAAGGCATCGTTACTTACAGAAATAAATAATCATTACAAAATCACTTTTCAAAATTCACATCACACCGTGACAATATTCTCTCTAAGAATCCCTTTAAGTTTACATAGGTACATCCATCGTAAGTCGTACATAAACATGTGCAAAGAGTATCTAAATGTTAGGTGAATAGGTGGTCTTAAAGCCGGCAATCCGGGATAATGCTAAATGTGAATTGTCCTCACGATAGCCGTCACGATAGGGTTCTTAGTATTTTGTTGCTTTTAATGTGATACTTAACACCAGAGAGGTTCTTCACTCAGCACGTTGTTTAAGGGAGTATAAAAATTATTTCATATTGAGTTTTATTGTTCTGTGCACTGTTTTTATTGTCAGTAGTTAACTCAAAACGTGTGAGTAGACAATATCAGATTAGTCCAGATGGCCTAGACTAGTGGAAATTGTAGTGTAATCGCTTTAAAAGCGTTGAAATTCATTAAAAAAAGCGATTTTTATTTAAGCTTTTTGGTACTTTATGTTAATCCAATACATTTTTGGATTTTCTATCAACGTTATATCGCTGATAAAATGTCACTTTGATAAGGCTCTCAAGAATGAAAAGAAATCGTAAATATGTAACCACTAGTTGCGCCCCGCGGTTTCACCCGCATAAGTCCCGATGTCGTAGGAATATCGGGATAAAAGGTATTCTATATCCTTTTCCAGGTCATGGTCTACCCATGTGCCAAATTTCATTCAAATCCGTTCAGCTGTTTTAGTGTGAAAGCGTAACAAACAAACAATAAAAACCTTTTCACAAAAAAACAACCGACTTCTACTATAAAGTGAAAAATAACTAAAATTTCGGAAGTCGGTGGCAAAAACAAAAATACTAAAATCAAAGACACGGATATTTGTTAGTTGCCACCGACTTCCGAAATTTTAGTTATTTTTCACTATATAGTGGAAGCCGGTTGTTTTTTTGTGAAAAAGTTTTTATTTCTCGCTTTTTAGTGGGTCGGTTTGTATTTTATCTAAGTAACAATAGGCTTATGTCAACTGCTCATCACTTTTTACAAAATATTGCTTTGCCCGATGCAGGGACGTTCATTGTTGAGGAGTTCTTGTGGTACTTCGCCATCAGCTCCACTTCACTCTATGCATTGTGACGGCCATAAATTGCTTGGCAACCATATTAAAGTAATCGGATCGCAACCCGTGAAATACGTATTATTGAGTAGTTCCGGTGGCCATCTGCAGTCTTCATCATCAGTTCCACTTCACTAAATGGTGCTTTCCGAGAGCAAATTCAAGAGTTAAGCTAAAAAATACCTAAATCGCTATAGGTGTGCCTATAATATTTCAAGAGTGGTCGACTCATCCAATCCTGACTTGATGACAATGGGACCACCTGTGAACTATACCCTTTCAAACAAAAATTTGTTCAATATTAGTTAGGATAGTGTATTGCATGACTACCGACATGACAACTAATAGAGAAGTATGGAACAAACGGTCGTATTGCGCCGAACCCAAATAAACTGGGATAACGGCAGGAGAATGATGATGATGAAGAGTGTATTTCATTCAGGCCTCCTGTATTTCTTGAATAATATGGAAAGGTTTCCCAGGTAGAAGATGAAACCATTATGATATTTACACGGCCATACTTTGTACCCAAATACATAATGCGCAATCCCTTGCTTAGTAGTACTTTATGATCCCCAAAGGAAGTAAAGGGGTAGTTTATTTGTAGTTGAGACAATGTGGTCAAAATACGTTCGGTTCTGCTGCTTTTGTTATGTGCCTAAAGAAAAGATTAGACGCATTTAGTAAGAAAATACCTATAATTATTTAAATAACCGCCACCACTACCTCTGTCGCTTTTTAAACCGCCTCTGTGAGTCGGTTAAAAGACCCAGAGGTCCCGGGTTCGATTCCCAGTGGGAGCAAAATCTTCTGCTCGGTTTAGTTGGTGGTAGGGTTTGTTCTGAGTCCGCCTGGCTAGCTACCACCATCTTATTTAAGTCTGTCGCCATAACAACAATGTTAACTGCATTGTTGTGTTTCGGCAGTTAGAGATAAGACAGCCAGTTCCTCCGTGGTTGAGGATTACGGGTGAAGCTCGCTTCCACCTTCGGCCTGATCATCACATACCATCAGGTGAGATGCAGGCCAAGAGATTCACAGTTGTGGGTAAAAAAAAACTTAAATTTTCTGACATCATCACTAAAAGTGGTTAAACTATTAATCATGTTTCTTTGTAATAAAATATAAGATATGCGATGTGAAGTTTCAATGGATTTTTCACTAACACTAAAGGCTCGCCTCCAATTTAGATACATGGGTCTTAAACATAACTGGCGAAATGTGATGAAATGAAATGAAATGATTTTATTTTCTGTAAATAGGTTTGTACAAACACTTTTACACGTCAATAATATCTAATGCCTTCGGGGAAGTTAAACTAGTATGTTAAACTATCTAAATGTTTCACACATTTTCACTCAAAAACGTCCTTAATCGTTAAATCGATTCACGGAAACCCGCCAAACGCTTTACCGTCTCGATAATTTGATGCCTTATAGGACAGTTTCATTTATTTGTTGTAAATAACAATTAGGGGCGAAATATCGATGGTGAGGGGATAGTGGGCAGGGCTAATCAGGGTAGAGTCAGCAGGCTCTACGGACTCGTAACTACCGCGTCGCCGGAATTACCACCACTATTTACTCACATCTATCAGAGAAAAAGTGTGTCGTTTCTTCTCTTTTTTCGTTATTTGGATGAATTTCCCAAACGTGTCTTTACTGGTTCTGTAGCTTCAGTTAGGACTAAACTTAGAGTCTGAATTGTATAATATTTTATGTTTTTATATTTTTTTTTTATATTTAAGTTTTTCTTTTCCAAAACTTTTTCATAATTTATGGTAAAGTTCACAATTTTGTAAGTTTTAACTTTTTTTTTTAGTTAATTAATTAGTAAGTAAGTACTTAAGTGTTTACATAAAAAATGCATGCCAGATTCACATCTAGTAGATGTCAATCAGAAATTTTGTGTTGAACTTTTTTATTGCATTTGTGATTGTACATCAGTTTTGTGAATTATAATAAAAATAAATAATAAAAACGATATTTTTCGTGGCGTGGATGAAAATGCCACGGCAGAAAGTTAAAATACAGTCGAAATATTTTTTTCTCAATAGAAAATGTTAGTACCCACTTGGGGCAAAAATATTTTTTAGTTTTTATTTTAGTTAATTATAGTAAAAAAATGTTAAACCACTAAATTTGTCATCCCGGTGGTTGTCCTCAATATTATTCTGATGGTAATTTGCCTCGTACAAGAAAATCTGTTCGTTATTTAGTTTTAACTTTTATACAAGGTGTCAGGGACATCGACGCGAAGCCTGTTACCATGGATTCAGTACATGATTCTGAACACCCCTGCGTTGAAATTTTTCGTCGGTTATTTAAAAAAAAATCTGCTGTTGTCGTAGAGCCGAACGCAAAGAACGTCGTCGTCTTGTCGTGGCAACACTTCGTGTCCGAGTTCGCAACAAGTCAATCGTTATCCTGAGGATGCCTCGTTGAGAGGCGAAACACGTGTCGATTTCTTACAGGGTTCTCTTACTCTTTAAGAACAGTTAAGCGGATTAAGTTACTAAATATGCATCGCCTATTGTATTTTGTCAAAGTAGAATCAGTCTGCGAAAATACATCCACCTTTTTATGGGTCTGAAGACCTATAAAAATTGTGAATACCTATAAAAAGGTGGATGTATTTTGTGAAAGATGACAATATAATGACTCCAAGGAAGTAAAACACTTCTGGCGGCATCTTCATCGCCACATGCGAACTACGAATGAATGACCTGACATCACACAAATTCCTAACGTCACACAAGTCCTGCATCGCGCAATTAGAGTTTACCGCGCCAACGACATATAAGACTATCCGACGTCAATCGTTGGGCAGTTGCCCGCCAGACACGACACCCGTCTGGTCGGAGGATCCTCCCTTTTCAATAGAGGATGAGTGAACTTTACACATTGTTCCTCATGCCTCTAAATACTAATAACGGCTGATAGAGATGTAGGAAAGAAACAGACTTCTTGTGACTACCCTCAATAAATTGAGACAGGACAGAAGAATCATAACCATGACGAATAAGTTAAGCGGTTTACAAAGAAAAGAAAGAAAGAAATAAATTAAATTTATTTAGCACAGACACAGACAAAGGCACACAACAAAACATATTGTACTACAAGTAAAAGATATAAAAAAAAAGACGTGTGGCACTCGGAGACTGCCGCGGTAAAGCTATTGCATAGCTGTTTTTATCAACTTATGCAATTATAATACAACCAATGCCACCTAGAGGCGAGTTGCTGAACTAAAGAGACAGGGGTGTTAGGTTAGGTTATTTACGTTACGGAATTTCTGGATTCGGTCTCCAAGCTCAAGGCCCGCGATAGAAGCGATATGCAATAGCTTAAAAACAAAAAAAAAGTGCGTCAAGGAATTATTACACAAGTTTCATAGTAACGTCATATTTTTAGGTCGTAACCAATTATGAAAATTGATGATCTCCCACGCACTGCCCACGTACTTCAAACCATTTGTATTTTTTTGTAAAAACATTTCTAACATGTCTTTGGGGAATTTATATATTGACTAAGAAAATACTTCGCATTAGCTTGTTATTAGTTTTATTTTTGTTTCTCTGTAACTGTTTGATGCCGTCGACAAGCCTCGTAATTAGGTACAAAAAAAAAGTAAGAACGTTTGTTAAAGTTAGCAATGAAAAGAAAATATTTAAGTAATCCTCAAGATAGTATTGAAATAACTAGAAAATTTTGTTCCGTAAATGGGTCTTTTAGTTTATTATTTACAATGTACTTACTTAAGCTAGGGTTCTAAAGTATATCTAGAAAAATGGTTTAATACTTTCATGGAAAAATATTTTAAGAACCGTCACTTTTAAAGAATGCTGCTTTTATGAATTTATACAAATATTTGATAATTAGCTATTTTGAAATAATTATCCCTCTAATGTATGTGGATTATTAATCATGTAGCAGACAATTTATGTACAAGCGTGGCCTTAGCAAAAGGAATGAATAATAAAATAAAATAGTAGCAAGCTTAGTGCCCAGTGGCTACACCTGCTACGAAACGTAGCTGCGGCTACGCTTGCTACGAAACGTAGCAACGGCTACGCCTACTACGAGACGTAGCAGCGGTTACGCTAGGTCAGCAATACGTACCTCGCAGTTAGGTGGCGTACTGGTTGTTTCGGTCTGTCTCCATGGAAAATGGCGTGAGTTTTATGTGTGTACAAGTCGTGCGCCCCATGGGATTTCCCATCGGCAATATGTTGAACTTCCATAAAACTTTCATCCCCTTTTTAACCCCTTTAGATAAATTTTCAAAAAAAAATTCTGAGTGCTCACTTTCTTTATCAATGTATATGGGACTTTCGTGCAAAATTTCTTGTTTGTAGGCCCAGGGGTTTAAGTTGTACGTTGTGTGTCAGTGAAGATTTTTACTAAGGTTTTGTGGTATTATGGAATTATTCTCGAATTAAAAGCAGTACTATCATTACCATCTGTGTTTTCTCAGTGCTTGCAGTTGAATACACTGTTTTACAGTGGTACACAATTAGCTATTACGCTTGGATTAATAGTTAGGCGATGCAAACTACCTCATAGGTCCTCAATGGTGCCGTAAGAGACAATTAGAGAATTTTAACAAATCAAATAAATTTTTGAAGTGAAAACTTCTTTAGCGGCGTTGTGCACTTTTTTTGGAATAAGTAAAAAATTTTAAATTCGCGTCAGGACACGTGACCGTAAGATCCTTGCCTAGTAACCGATAAAGTAAATACAAAAATAAATAGTCTTTGACATTACGTAAAGATTGCGAGGTAAGAAATTTTACCCATATTGATGGGTAAAAAAAAGCAGTCAAAACATACTTCATGAAAAGTGTTTAAATTAATTGTTTATTGTTGTTAGACTATATTTTGAAAATAAATAAATATACTACTACTACTAATGAATTTTGTATTTAACCACATAAATTATAGTACTTTTATACTTATAAATAAAGTAATTCGTTCGAAATTATTCCCTAACTATTCCAAAATATTCAAAAATGCAAAACGTTAATGTTCAAGTTTTTACTTCTGCCGGCATTCCCGGAGTGCAACCCGTTGTTTTTTTTTTATTGTGGGCGTAGGTTATACAGACAGATGTTGGATAAATTACAGTTCCATTGTGTCCTGCCTAATAGGAATACAATATTTATGGCAACATGCAGTATATAACATTTCTTAGGTAAAGCTAATCTTACATAATAACAATTAGGTGACAAACTGTAGTAGGTACTAATTATTAAGATAATGAAGTGATGATTTTTTTTTATTAATAATCAAGATTTTATACCATTTATCATCGTACTTCGGATTTGAAACCCATGGTGATTAAAACAAGATTTCCTAGATTAATTCATGGAAGTGTAGTTTTAAAGTTTTATGGAACTGTCACTATTTGGGTTAATTTCATGATCTTTATAGGGTGTCATAATTTAGGTGTAAATAAATGAGTTTGGAACAGAATTGGAGTCTTAGGCAAAGTACTCATTAAAATCTGTGCTCTCATTTATCAAAAAACGCATTCTACCAAATCTTTATAATTAAATGAAACCCGTCACTCAAACCGCTTTCAAAAAGGAGTTGTATCAAGACTCTTAAGCTAATAAACTCAACATTTCAGCTAGCTACTTGAGCAAAACGAAAACAGATGCTCAACTCTCGTAATTTCACCAGCAACGCTAATTTACTAATTACATAACTAATTATTTAATTTAAATGTCTCTTATACTTGCGAACCCGCTCTTACAATGTTAGCTCCATTATCCACTCATAGATGGCCAAGTATAACTAATTTGCCTAATTACGACATTGCAAAAAGGTACTCTTGTTTACGTGTAACATCACTTTATTCGATTAATTCCGTGGGTAAAATCGTTGATACTCGGTATTCGGGTAAAAAGGTCCCGCCCCCTGTGTATTCCTTTGTACGTAATTTTAAATTGATTATCCTTTACTTCGTTAATTGCTATCGTATCGTTTACCAAGGTTAGTATCTAAAGGTTTAATGATATGTCGAATTTAGTTTGGACCAACAGCCGCGATAATTTATAATTTAAAGTATTGTTTATTTGGGAAGGCCGTCAACTTGTGAGTGCTTAAATAATTAATGACAGTTTTCAATAGTAAACCCTCATTTTGCTAATAGCCTGCTGTTGATATAGGGTTGTCCCAAATTACGCCACATCATCCGGGTTGGCGCCCTCATGTACCTACTTAGTTTAGGACAGGCAGCCATGTTCAGATCGTAGGTTCGTTTACTGATTTAATTCTATTGAAAAATGAAAACTTCAATACAATACATTTCTTTAAAACTCTTCACAATTTCTATAATTTCAATCGAATAAACTTTGTAGAAGGTTAAAGATAGATTTAATCAATATTTACCAATTATATTTAACAGTAGCATGCTAAGAAAACCTTTAAAGCGCTATTGACCATTAGAATTCGATGAAATTCAACGACTATTATTATTGTAAATTATACAATAAACAAAGGAACGGTATTTGTTGAGAAAATAGAAATAATGCAACTAAACCACAACAAGGTTCGTCTTGGATAGCGCAGGAATCAGTAACACAAATACGTCTGGCTCTCGAGAAATGTAAACTCAAACTGAAGATTGTTTCTTAGTATTAGATGTTGTTCCAACATTGCATGATCCATCTGTACGTGCATTACTACCCTTTGTTTTGTTTTAGATAAAGGTCTTTGTTGTGTATTTATTTTTGGTTGAGCTTTCAGTACTTACAGGGCGTTTTAATATAGTTTTTTCTAGGTTGCGCGAAATTGATTATGATCAAATAATTGTGTTGCATCTTAGAAATACACGCGTAATCGAATGATTTTCAGATGTTATTCAGAATTGCTATTGTTGATGTGAACTCCTGTGTAGTCGGTAAATACAACAACGGGGTCATTCTGTATTAAGAAAAGTATGGTTATATATATCTACTATATCTATTTGAGGGAGAACAAAGAAAACTTGTTTGGGAAGGAAGCAGTAGTAGATACAGGTTGTTACCCTTTGGCGTTTTAGCATTAACTGTCCCTTGTAGCGATCAAGCAGGATGCTTTGGAGGTGTACAGGTATACATATAGAGTACTCACAAAACTAATGATGAACTCACAATACATAGTTATAACGTAATTTGAAGCTAAAGGATGAACTTTAAAAAATACTAAGTTAATTAATTTCAGATTCCAGTGGCTGACCAAATGAACTTGATGTGGCTTTTGAAGTCTCTGTAGGTAATGTAACCGCTGCATTTCGAATTACAGAAACACACTCAAGACTCAAGCATTACTTAAAACTTGTTCAACGAATCAAATGGCTTTTAAGTAACAGTTGACTTTTGAGTGAGCTTTTGTAAAATGGTCTTTAGGGTGTCTACATATTGCCGGGGTTGCGGGAAAGTCCTTAAGCGTTACTGTGGCCCCTGGCAACGTACAGGCAACTGAAGGAACACGGGTGGGTTTTAGTCAGTAAGAGTCTGACACGCCCTCCCGTTCCGCCCAGAGGGGAAGAAGTTATTTGATGATTACCAATCCAAAAAAAAACAACGGGTTGCACTCCGAGAGTGCCGGCAGAAGTGAAAACTTGAACATTAACGTTGTGCATTTTTAAATAGTTTGGAAATTCCAAAAGTGCACGCCTCATAACACTCATTCATAAACGAAAAAGAAATTCAAAACATAGTTTCTAACAAAAATTAACAATTTATCACTTTTTATGAAGTATGTTTTGACTGCTGTTTTACCCATCAATATGGGTAAATTTCTAACCTCGCAATCCTTACGTAATGTCAAAGACTATTTATTTAGATATTTACGTTGTGGGTTGCTAGGCAACACGTTCAGTCAAGGTTGGAAATATTTAGATAAAGATATTATATTTTAGTTAGTATTTTATTAATTATAATTAAACTAATTTGAATAAAAGAGCGATTTTCAATAGGGTTCTTTCTATGGCCGAAACGAATATATTTAAAAAAATTGACGCATTTAATTAATTTTATCGCAAGCTACAATGTTTTCAAGTTTCATAAATTGACGGACAGGAATTTTTTTTCAACTATTTTGATGTTTTTTTCATTTCCGCTGCATTAAATCAATTGGTAAAAAGTACAGTATTAATCTCCATTTAATCATCTATACAATGGTATACAAATTAAGTAGGTTCTGTGTACTAGCAGGAGTGTAACAATAAAAACAGTCGCAGAAATGGGGCAAAAAATATTTTTCGATCGTAGAGCACACTCTAATGCTTCGCATTATGAGTCGTGCAATATTTTGGAATGGTTAGGGAATAATTTCGCACGAATTGCTTTATTTACCAGTATAAGAGTACTATAATTTATGTGATTAAATACAATATTCATTAGTAGTAGTAGTAGTATATTTATTAATTTTCAAAATACAGTCTAACAAAAATAAACAAATTATTTAAACACTTTTAATGAAGTATGTTTTGACTGCTTTTTTATATGGGTAAAATTTCTTACCTCGCAATCTTTACGTAATGTCAAAGACGTATTTATTTTGAAATTTACTTGGTCGGTTGCTAGGCAACGGATCTTACAGTCACGAATTCTGACGCGAGTTTAACATTTTTTACCCATCCCAAAAAAAGTGCACAACGCCGCTAAAGAAATTTTCACTTCAAAAAAGGTTGTCTACATATCTGCGAAAGCGTACCTACATTGCATGGAAACACACGAAACACGCTCACGGTTGCCGTACGTTGGCAGGTGTGTAAACACTCCCTTAAACCTTACCTATAGTAAGTTATACGGGTTATCGAATGAGGTAATTTTCTTTCTTTACATGCCCCATAAAATATACTCGTTTGTTTGTTCACCGTCAAGTGGTTCGTTCGAATTCGTCGTGACGCAACTTAAATATCATTTGGTGAATTTTTCATGATCTGTAAAGGTCTCAGCTAGTCGAATATGCCAGAGGTTAATAAATCTTTATATTCGACTAATTTATTATGAATCTAAAATGTCGGTTAAATGTTACTAGAAATGTTTGACGTCATAATTCTACTCTATTTATGAACCGAGAAAAATAAGTCGTTACTTAACTAGACGAGTTATTTACTAAAATTCTTGCTCGCAAAGAAACGAGAAAGAAAACGCTTTCTTTTTATATTTGTAGAAGTTAAGAAGTCAGTTTGTATGACAGTTGTCTGGCCAAACAGCGACATTCTAGAAAAATATGAGCCACCAATATTTCAGTCGCTTGCTAAAATAAGAAAACAAACGAAACACGTCAAGCGTCAAGGCTGTCGTTTTTCGCAAACACAATTTTATTTAAGTGTCCAATTACACTACGTGTGGATTAACTTTAAAACAACTATGGTTAATCATTCTACTAACTATCTACCAGTATCTTTGTTATTGATGAAAACATACTCCGATGAACAATCAGTCGCCCTTCAGTCAAAGCCTCTAACTTTGAACAACTGATAACCGCCAAACACATAATTACTTTCATCTCTTCTCTTCAAAGGAAGTCGATAAGTCTGACAAAGGAAATAAACTCACATAGAACTCGTAGAAGCAACGGTCATTATCTCATGTTGTACACAAAAGCCAAATCTGAAGTGCCATCGGTACAAGACGGCGGCCACTCGTCGCGAGAGCAGTTAGGCCGAAGTTATCGTGGACCAGTTTAACTGGAGCACCCTCTGTCAGCAAGGTGCTACGTGCCTCGGATGCCCGCCAACTACCGAGTACCTACTACAACTTACACTAAAATTATATCCAACTATTATCTCTTGGGTTAACGGGGCGTCGATGTACCTATAGGTTCTTATTATGTATCACGAATTCTTACCTACTTGTAGTATTTTTTTATGGATTAAAATTTAATTTTACCACACACTAATGAAAACGGCGACATTCTATCTAAGTGATAGCATGTCGACTAGACCTTTATTGTCTCTTCCCAATAAGGATACAAAATGTAAGAATGAAGAGAAAAGTAAAGAATTTTAATATTTTCCTAAAAGCTTGAGGCGTAAATGTCCTTCTTACAAAATCTCAAGCTTTTAAGAAAATATACATTCTACTTACAACAAAATCTACCTCATATTAGCGCTGCGCTTTCTTTAATTAGGACTATTTAAAATAGTAGATTATTCTTATGTGATTATATTTTGCCGTGCGATGGCCAAGTTATTCTATTTATTATAGAAATAAAGATGATAAATAGATAGGTACTGAATAAATAAACAGACTTGGTTAAACATTTTAGATTTCACATTTTGCGGTAGAAGAACATGCGTTTCCAGACTTTTTTTTACATGTTATATTTTTGATGGGATCAAGTTTAGGCGAGGAGCTCCTATGGCCGCGTTCTGGAGACTAGCTTGGGCAGTGGGCTATAGTCCTTGTCAAGACAACACACGAGTCCAAACACGATGGTGCTATCTTGTTTTGTTGAGAAGTTCCTACGGCCAACTTCCGGCTTCATCATCAAACCACACACCACCTAGAGTAAGAGCAATTGTCAAGACAAATCTAATGAAACCAAACACGATGGTGCTATCTTGATTGTTAAAGGAGTTCCTAAGGAGATCTTCCGGCTCCACCGGATCAGACACCACCCGGATCAGACACCACCGGATCAGACACCACGTCGTGTAATAGCACTTGTCACTACATAACCAATGAGTCCAAATAGGATTGTGCTATCTTGTTTAATTCAGAAGTTCCAACGGCCACTTGCCTGCTCCATCATGAGTCCCTTGATACCATATTGGGCTGTAGTTCTCGTCAAAACAAAACCAACGAGTTCAACTCAACGACGTTATCTTATTTAGTTGACGAGTTCCTATGGCCATCTTCGGGCTCCATCATCAGACCAGCTCCATGGTATCATATTTTTAAATGTCTTGGTAGTTATATAAGTATGCCAAGTTTCAGCTCAATCGGATGCCAGGAAGTGCTTGAAAAATAGATAACAATTGGAGTAACTGGAAACATACGAACGAAGCAAGCTAATAAAAAGCTAGTAATAAAGCCACCTTTAGCACATTTTTCACCACACAAGAAAATACGAGATAGTTTAACCCGTAAATAAAATCCTGTCACACTTTTCCCATTCGGTCTTTCATAGCGAAACTACGCTACATTTATTTGCTAACTCCGACCAAAAATAAAATAGTTACGAGAGCAACTAAATAGTCGGAAACTTGAAAGATACAAAAAGACCGCTGCGCCGAGTTTCTTCCGGTTTTTTCACACTAAAGAAAGAAGCTCTTTTTCCAAACTGTTGGTTTCGCGACTTTTATATTTTATTCCTGAGGGAATTAAAGCGTGTGATTTATATCTACATTTACTTTAATGAAATATCAATTTTTTAGACGCTAGCTTTGAAACGATCACTTTTTCATAAAAAATATTTTTAATGTCTTGTAAGTTACTACTTGTATCTAACTAAAGGACATGAACTTATGTTTTGTCCTTATCTTATGCCATCTTTCTACGAAAACTAATCCGATTGATCATCAAAGCGATTATAACAACTGAGTACTTAGGTACTTAATCCTATTAAAATCGGTTATGGTTTCAGTTGACTTATCGCAAAGAATGTTGTTTAAATAATAGATTACCTATCTATACTCTATACTTTAAAATATTTTTATTTTTATTAATCTATACCAATATAATAATAATAATTTAAATATATATATAATTTTTAATATATAAAGTTGAAGAGCTTGTTTGTTTGTTTGCTTGAACGTGCTAATCTCAGGAATTACTGGTTCGATTTGAAAAAAAAATTCAGTGTAAGATAATCCATTTATCGAGAAATGCTATATAAAGGCTATATATCATTACGCTAATACTAAAAGGAGCGGAGCACTAATGAAAAATGTTTCAAAATCGGGGGTTTTTTTTAACGAAGTCGCGGGTTAAAGTTAGCGTTAGCCCAAAGTAACTATTCCAAGCGGACAAAGTCGCGGGCAGAAGCTTGTATCAAATAAAAGCTCGTAACAGCCGCCAAAATCAAATTCAGAAATAAGTAGGTACACTTCTTCTATCCAATCGGTTTGCTAATACCATTACCATTTACCACCAACCATTCAATAAATCTTCCAGATATACAGTAAAATACGTTCCATTTATTTAGTTAAGCAAAGTAAACTCCTTTGTCTCACACTTCAAGCAAAGATTAATTGCGCTAACAACATCACCCTTTCAGCTCGCGGCTTGATGAAGCACCGTATTCCTGTTAGTGCTTTAGAATTACACCCTTCAGCATCAAACCTCGTTGGATACCCAGGTAATGAGGGCCAGACTCCGGCCAGATACTGCTTTTTCATTGGAATTGCTCTATCCGAACAAAATGGGGACCAAGTATTAAATTGCTCCAAGCCATCAGTCACCTGTCACCCGGATAGCGGTGCCATCAACCTCGCCTGGAGCCAAATTGAACTATTACAAGTTTTGGCATTAACCTTTATATTTACATGTACGCGAGAGAATTACTTAACATTAAACTATAGTCATTATGTAGAGTAGGTAATTTTTCGACGCTAATTTATGCGCAGTCGTTACAAGTTTACACATTCTGTAACGTTAAATTATAAACTGAACTGTTAACTAAAGCGCAGTATAAATATGGACAGTATGTTAACTAGGCCTATTTGTTGAAATACCTAATAACCTACCCAATTTTTTTTTTAATATCTCAGCGAGCAGTCCTCTCGACAAGGCAGCCGCAACTGTCGGACCGCGACAATCGCTTGGGGTCTCGTCAAAGAGCGCGTCTGGGTGAGTGTGCCCTTTCGAACGTTTTTCTGTACTGTTCATATTCATACTGTGACTAAAGCTTGCTTTAGGCTGCCTGTCCACTGGAGCGGAGAGGAGAGGAGGGAGCAGAGATGTGCCAATATTAACCAATAGAATCGCACCTCTGGAGCGGAGATTAAATTTTTTGGTTAATATTGGCACATCTCCGCTCCTCTCCTCTCCTCTCCGCTCCAGTGGACAGGCAGCCTAAGGCTGCCTGTCACCTCTTTTCTCCGCTCCGCTCCAGTGGACAGGCAAGTCGCGGGCTCGAACTCACTGGTGAGCATGGCCAAAAAGCACGCTGTCTCACCTGGCATCGTGTCCGACAGAGATAGCACAGTGATGAGCAGTAAGACGCTGGTCTACATGCACAACGTCTAGTTCGCCAGCACACAAACACCGTTCCAAACTATTTTAGTAAAACGAGCTCGTAAAAAATTACGAACAGTCTTTTGGTAAATCGAGTTTTATTAAAAAACCACTGCAATTACATATAAAGTTTATTGAACTCTTCGATTATTGAGCTTTGTCAGTGCCGTTTTTGTTTTGGAGATTTTACACTTCTTTTATTACTTATTTACGCCATAGGTTGCGTTAAAATTAGCAAGAAAAGCGAATCTTTGTTAGCTCTTAACTCTTTAATGGCTTATTATTTTACTATTCCAAACACACAAAATTAATAATGAGACAAAACCATATCATTTTTAACTTTGGATATACAATGTCAAACAGTTGCAGTGGAGTAAAGCCTCCCAAAAGTTGTATGGAATAAATACCACCTTAAATGGTAAAGATAAATACCAGGATTATTTAAAAAATCTGTCTGCCTTGTGGACAGTATTAAAACTCACAAATCTTCATTAATACCAAAGCCAACAAAAACTAGTGCATTTAATTAAAACTATAAAAGGTTAACGGAAAACAAAAGGAACATTCGCTTTATATTCAGCTCCGCCATTCCTGGAGTAATGTCTCCTCGCGCTCCTCATGCACGGCTCTATTTGTTTGAGTAAAATAAAACTAATTAAAACTGCTGTAAGTGTTGTAACACGGAACAAACGCCGCTGTCCCGGTAAATACATGCTTCATAATTGAGTACCGCGTAATTATAGTGCGCAATACTAACGTGGACTTGATTTATTATCTTTCTTTGAATTTTACCACAACGGAATACGTTTGTTTCACAGTGAAGGATTGCTTTTCCACTACCTCAAGGAAAGTATTGAATTCAATTCGCTCCATTCTTTACAAATTCGCCGCTAATTCAAGCCGCGAAAACTTGTATGAATAATAGTCTGCTACTTGTAGAAAGGTTGAATCAATTTCAATGTTATTTTCACTTATACCACTCTCCATTACCATAACACAGAGGGAAAAAACAGGTCTATTTTTAGATACTTCAGATTTATTTACCCCACGGGGTTAAACATATTTTACTCAGTAAACAAGATAAACTTATGAAAACCTCGTTATATAAAGCAATTTTATATAATGTGGGTTGTGTCCATCGTAATCGAGTAATTTACGACAATTTCGACGACGAAGTTTCGTTAGCATTTTTACCAAAGTGGCGTAATGTAAATAAGAATAAGCGCCTTCACTTTCCTTATTTGCGTCTATGGTTTGTTTTACCAACAAAATGCTTTTTGTTCGTGAGCTTAATATATTTTCACGTAATTTCCACGACGACGCAGATGTGACCCCAGCGCTTTGATGTCGGTATCTCTTGCTTAGATTTCTTAACACATGAGAATTTCATTAAGAGGAGTATATACGCCGCGACCATGTCTGACAGTGGTTGTCTTCGTAATAAATTGTTGTTGTTCTAACATAATGAATTATGATCTTGATGAGGAAATTTCCTCGGTAAGACAAGAATCATTCTTAATTTTCATAGAAATCTAATCAATGTTTATGTGTGGGTTATGATAATATTGATATTTAATTAGCTTTGCTATCTTAAATTGATTGAGGCAATGGTAGACTTTTCGGCTCTAAACTTATGAATTAGATCATCCAGGCTATAAGTGAATAAAAGAAATAGCCAAAACTAGGCGTGCAGTGACTATCGTAGGTCGTTATGAAATCCATTGAAGTTAATTAAAAGAGAAAGTTGACATTTATTTGATTGTTATTACTTGAATTTACCTTCTAAATTAAGGTGATGAAGCGAAAGATTTCAAGTTTATTTTGCCCTACAATTGGATAATCTTAATAACCTTGTTCAGTTGTCGTTTAGGTCTGTAATTAGGTGCGATATTAATAAAAAAATACAACACGACAAAATAAAAGAGTATAAATTCCAAGGACACGTTCGCCTTTTAGTTATGTAGGACAATAAAAACTTTGGCAGTTTCTCGAACACGCAATAGTAAGCATGTTGTGTTTCAGCCGTTACGTCTATATTTGCATGTACCGTGTACGACATTGATGTTTGGCGTGTCCGGATTGCGTGGCCCCTGATGGCCGACCTTGGCCGAGGGTGGTCGCCAGTCGACACCAAACTGTCATAACTCCACCGAACAGACCCGCCGTTTTTATGACCGCTGTATAATGTGCCTGTACCTTAATAATTAGCTTCGTGCATCTATTTGCTTTAATTAAGAGGGTTAAACGGTCAAGGCCGTGACGTACGGGGATGTCACTGCTAGTCCTTGTTTTAGAATATTTAAATACTTTATTTATGGTAGCGCCGCGGGTAGCAAACTGCCAGACATTAGCATAGAAACGGGAGCTTTGTATTGACTTATTTAAGTTTATAGAATGGCATAATGGCACGTTAGGAGCGGGTATAATTACCATTATTTTAATATTGATTGAATTAACTACGCCTGCCTGTAAATGGTGTATAATTTTGTGATTGCATAATATGTGTGGGTATTTTGGCGCTGGCGGCCAAAAGGTAAAACTTTGGTCCTGGTTGAAAAGTTGTTATTAAACTGGCGGTAGAACACATTTAACTTAGGTGTGAACTGGGATATTAGTAGAGAACGTGCAGAGTTTGTTTCATACAAAGAGACTCGAATATGTAATTTTATTTGTATTTCAACAGTTAGTTATTTGTTGTTGCTACACGTGGCACTTTGTTGTGTTGTCAGAATTTGGCTCATACCTTCTAAATTCTCGGTAGTACCGTACGGTTTATTGTGTGCTGCAACGTTATTTGCCTAGATCGAACTTATCCATCGCTCCCGTAGATGTGAAAGTTGGCTTCCCATGGGACTTTAAAACGTGTGATGTAAGAAGCTTTTGGTGCACACGGCCGATACCTAGCAATGTGAGAAAACCTCCAAACAGATTTTTTTTGTGAGCAATCAAAGCAACGACTGTCAATATTACATCAATTATTTAAATTAATTAACATTATTCAAAAACTTCAAATTCTTTATTGCGAACTAAGTGTACAGAATTTTGAAGATGTTAACAATAGGTAGGTTCTTAGAACTTAGTTACCTGTTAAGACATTGCAATTTAAATGGCAAAAAAAAAATACCTATACAAACTCAATATTACAGTTATACACTATACAGTTTACATTATATTATAGAAAAACTGGAAGAACCGCTGCGTGCTACCATGGCAGTAATAAATAAAGATCTTCCAATAATATCTATCGAAAAATGAAAGGCATTTAGAGAGCTGTGCCGAGTTTTGCGACCATTTGAAGAAATCACGCGCACAGATCATTATTCATACATTATATATTATATCATACTATTCGTATAATTTATATCACATTATTAAGTATCTTTTATTATTAGATAATTATTTTTCTTCAAGGAATTAACAACAGCAAACGCAAACAAATGCGTCTGTTGCCATTAGTACATTCGATTCGTGAATTAATTACGTCCAAATTACGTCCGATCGCAGGACCAGGACAATAATTATACGAATTAAATGGGATCCGGCTCGAATTATTCTTGTATTTGGGGCGAGTGAGGAAGTTAACAAATTGTTGGGGCGAATTAGTGAGTCTGCGGGTTGTTAGATACCTTTGTCTAAGCTTTGTGTGGGAAAGAATCGGCCCTTTTTTTGGTTTTTTACCTTGATTTCTGTTGTTTCATTAGGTTTGACTGTGTGTTTATTGTTAGAGATTATCTGGATGAGTTTAGGAATTAACTCAGTTTGGTTGTTTCAGTTAATGTGAAGTTTAAAAAAGATTTTCTCGTAACTATCAGAGTTACCTATAGCATCTTTTGTTAATTCCATTTTTTATGAATAAGTAGGTATTATAGGTAACTTATAGAAGGTACCTATAGAAAGTCTTACATGCGGCATGAAAATTGGAAAAAAGCTGGTTTTGATTTTCATCATTTCATCTTAGAATAAATTAATATGATCGGCATTGACATAATTTATCAAGAATGTCTAGTAGTTATTTATTAATAGAAAAGTAGTCGTATTTCATGTAAGCTCGTTGTGCCCTCGGTCTCTAAATAATTAAGTCACGAGGTCTTAAAATATCGAATAAATAATTGAGCCAAACAGTTATCTTCAGCAATTAATGTGACGTACATTCCTTCAGAAATACTTCAGTTTTCTAGCCCTGACTTTACTTCCAGCGCTGAAACTAATGAAGTGGCACGAACTTTATTAGCATAAAGTATTATTATATTGCACACTTACTTACATCGCTTCCACGAGCCATTTATTTAATTAATTTTAAGAGGTTTCTTATAGTCATGTACTGCCTTTTGCTTGGTCGAGTATGACCCTGTTTAAGTTCGTGTATACTCATTAATTAAAATGATATTAATAATTAGCTTTTGAGTGCATTAGTATTGTGTTATAACTTGAATGGGTCTTAGCAGACATGTTAATTTTAGTATCGGTGACAAGTGGTTTAGTGAGGCTTCGAAATTTATGAAAAAATCGTAATTTTTATAGAGACTTCCAAAAATGCGATGCAGCATAGAGTCGCAAAATCACCGATCGCTGATGCTAGAATTATATACTGCTGGCGCTTCTTATTAATCGATTATTAAGACAAAACACAAGTAATTAAAAAGTATTTTAAATTCTTCTATTGATTGCTAAGTTAAATAGTAAGTTGAGTGGAGTTCGGAGTTGGCATGTGATAAAAACCGTCATTTTATTTCCGAACGACTGTTGTTTTTCGGTAAATATGTTATATAAGATATGGTACGTACATTTCAATTAAATATGAAGCTACCACCTGATGTATGAAAATATAGCTCCATTAACTAGTGTTTTCTTTAAATATAAAAATAAGTGTTACAAAATAATGTAGAAGCTATTTGAAACGGGCTTTAAACGAACTTCACGATATGTAGCTATTTCTAATTAAACGTCATTGGTATTTTGACTAGTATATAAAAAAAAAGAAACATCAGTTGGGTGAACAAGAAGGGTCCCAGTTGTTCTAGCCAATAATACAAATGATGAAACAAGGATAATATATTCAAAAGGTCTCGCTGAACTTAAAGAAAAAAGTAGCCGTTTATGGGAAGTTGGTATAAAATGACGAAGTAGGCTGTAAAGTGAAATGATTCCGACTCTCCCCCGTTGATAGAAAGTTTTATCTCCCGCGCATTCTCAGAGGCTTTGAGTGTCAAAGCCCGATGGAGAAGATTGCTCTAATTTTAAAAGTAAGTTCAAGTATACCTAAACTTTACTCAAGTATGTACGACTGAAGTTGGCTTTCCGTTCTCACTGAAATGAATAGTACATAATGTGATATGCAAATTACTATCTTTTACATCATTATTTACATATTTTTTTTATTAGAATAAAAAAAACCGGCCAAAAGCGAGTCGAACTCACACACCGAGGGTTCCGTAAGGACCTTCATTCGTATAGGTACCTAAATAGTTCTGTGCCCAGAAACTGGTCCTCTAAATTGTATGAGCGCCCATACAACTCAGACGTCAACTATGTATGTATGGGGACACCCTTTAATTTTCAACATTGTTTATTTTTAGGAATTTTCCGTTATTTGTGCTGTAAGCGATTGACCTTGCTTTTTCCCAAATTTCATGATTCTAGGTCAACGGGAACTACCATATAGGTTTTCAACCCAAAACCTATAGGGTACTTCCGGTTGACCAAGAATTGTCAATTTGGTTAAAATCAAAGTCTGACAGCATAAGTAACGGGAAAAATCTGAAAAAAAAATCTGGTAAATTTTGGTACTTACAAGTTTTCGCGAAAATCTAAATCTGCCCATATCTTTTTATCGTGTTGACTCAGGAGATTGATTTTTATACACCTAATAGGAACTATAGACCTCAGCATCTGGTAAAAATTACTAGGTTCACCTTTTCCTGAGAAAATCGGTGGTGACACACGGACAGACAGACGGACAACTGAGTGATCTTATAAGGGTTCCGTTTTTCCTTTTGAGGTACGGAACCCTAAAAATATAAAAAATAGTACCTCACCGGTATCTTGAGCAGGGTCCCAGTTACCGGCGGTTAGGGCTCCAGTGAGAGGAACCTCCAAACATTACTCATCATCATCATCATCAGCCTATTAATGGTTCTATGACATGCCGGTTTCCTCACAATGTTTTCCTTCACCGTTTTGAGAGCAGTGGTGATGAAATTATTTACACAAAGTAAAGAGCCTGCTTAGGTTCGGACCCACCACCAACAACTCGGTAAGTCGGGGCCATTACCACTGGGCTACCACTACTAACATTACTATTACTAGTGAACTTTAGATTAAGCTTGCTAATTGGTACGTATTTGCGATATACTAACGATACTTTCGGCTAGCAATGAATACATTTCGTTTAGGGTAACTTTATTTCAGTCATTTATTTGTTTGATTAGTCAAATGGATATTCCACATGGTACAGTAAAAAATCGAATCACCGTTTGTCAGTAAATTCGTCACAACACTAGAAAAAACATTCACATCGGGTTTTCTACCGTACGTGTTCAAATATCGAAACCTGCATGAATATTTTTACTGAATTGTCGCATAGTGACATGTGCCATCAAGGAGCTTTCATAAATAATAAAATGGCTCAAAGATAAAAAGGCACAGCCTCAATCTACTAATTGCATTACCGAATATTTCATTAAATTAATCTTCTCACACATGCTTCGCAAGTAATAAATCCACGTAGGATCTAATCTTATAAAGTTATTAACCCCGGAAATATTCGTGAGCAAAATGAACGCACCAAAAACGTTACCAAAGGTTGTGTATCCCAAAGATTTATGTTACGAAATGGCAACACTGTAGAATTAGTTGGTCTGCGGTCGGCGAAACGTTAGATCGTGCAGGGGTATTAAATTAAAGGGATCTGCCGGAGCCTATTCGTCACGTTATGTCATATGAGGCCCGGGAGACTGGTAGCTTTGTTGTAGCTCTGGCGAGATTAAACCGTGTATTTGGCGAGATCGTGCGTAATACTGCCGTGTCGATAGCCTTGCGTGCATGAGTTTTGATATTAGTACGAGACGACGAAATTGGTTGAACCAGTTTGTTTCAGAGTTTTCGTTTCTACTTTTATAAATAAAGTACATAGTTAAACATGAATACCCTGGGATATAGGCGCTAGCGACTAATGAATTAAGTTAGTTGGTATCATAAACAAATGTTTATAATTGACCGAGCTATGAACTTAATTATCATGTAGCATGAGAGCGATTAAAATAAAAGATTATTCCACAGCTACTATCATATTTCACCACAACGTGGTTGCTATTTAAATATTTATTCACGCTGCATAACCATAGAGTCAAGTTCAAAATAAATGAAATGTAATAAAATCCTCTCAGGACTAAGACAACAACGCGAATTTAAGTACCTAATTTACTTTTTAAATACATATTTATGTTCCAAGTAAGTGCCGTTAATATTCATAAAGAAACTCTGTTAACTTTGTATTTTTACGACGACGCGCGACGACACAAATGAATTATTACTTCCTAGGGGTTGTCGAGCTAATACGAGTGTAAAATTTTATTTTAAACAAAGTATTCACGTATGTATGGCCTCATTTTATTAGTCCCTGTCATTTCATGCTAAGTGTTCAAATAGAACAATATTTATTCTGAAACTTTAACTTAAGTTTATAAACAAAACCTATGTCGAATTGAGTCATACTGACATTGATTTGATCAGCTTAAGGCTGCCTGTCCACTGAAGCGGAGAGGAGAGGAGAGGAGCGGAGATGTGCCAATATTAACCAATAGAATCGCACCTCTGGAGCGGAGTTTAAATTCTATTGGTTAATATTGGCACATCTCCGCTCCTGTCCTCTCCTCTCCGCTTCAGTGGACAGGCAGCCTTAGGGTGGTGTAAAATAAATTAATAATAACATTATAAAAATATACTGCTTTTTTATCGTTAAATATAAGAATGTCATGATGTCCTTGAGTATATCCCTCCAAGTCATACTGACTATAAATAAAATCACAAATTATACAAGCCGTTAAAGGTCATTATAGTTGACCGAACTCGAAGGCAGTAGAAATCGTCAAATGAATTCAAATTTAAATGTCATTGAGGCTACATAATTCGGTAATTTGATGGTTCGATTCAGCTTTTAAACAATTCAACGTGATCCGCGTTGGGATTCGTATTTAATGCTCGGTTCATGGTATTTTGATGATTACTTTGTTCATTGAACAATCATTTTACCTTGAATTCCTATTCCGAACTTTTTAAATACATAAGGAAGTTTATTTACATAACAGTATACCACTCAACCGGCATGGGAACCGGCGGAGGAAACCGGCATGTCCTGGAACTAAAACTTCGAAGACATGTGTCATCTACCAACCGGCACTGGGCCCGCGTGGTGGATTATGCCCTCTCAGAGAGGAGGCCTGTGTCCCAGCATTGGGAACATCATAGGCTGATTATGATGATATCTTTCAATGTGTTTCCCGGAAGAAAGGCAGAGAGATAGATGAGATATGTTTGATACGGCCACAATAATTCGCCAGTTTTGTTATAATTCATGTGTGTTCATGGGCGAGCCATTTTTTCAATATCCATTTATAAATTTAGACTTTGGGCTGTTACTGTGAAAAATTCAATAATGCTCTCAATTAATTTCGATACTTGAAGTTAAGTTACAAACTTATAACACACACACAAGACATTAATTTACGATAATGCATTAAACTTTACTTTGTTTCTAAATCCATTAAATAAATGATGTTTCTTGATTGATACTGATTGATCAGACAGCAGGTGATCCCTTGTTGTTCTTTCAAAGTTTTCAACAAACTCGCTTCAGTTTGAGCGAATCCTTATTTGAGGGTCTTGCAACTTTGTTATGAAAAATATCATTCATCTGTTTTGTTGATTCAGTATAACGTGAGATATTTTTCTTTTATTACGTTTTGCTTACTATAGCTTTCTTTGTGAATGAAAAGGTTAGGTATACGAGTAATAATACCATGTTATTTTTGGGATGTAAGTTCAGGCGTTGACAGGAGCAGATCTCTGCGGGTGACTTGCGTGGTTGATGTTGAAAAGCTGACCGTTCTGAGTTCTAAGATATTTTGGTGTGTAAAGGTTAAACAAGGTTAAGGAACGGGGATTTATAGAAAACTACCTTCTGGCCGAGACTTCGTCTGCGTGAAAGTTCTTGTATAAAAATTATAGCTTTCCATTTTAGTGAAAGAATTTTTGGAATCGAATTAGTAATTCCGAAAATTACCCCGTGTAGCCTAGTGGTGTGTCCGTTAGACTGCCAAGTCATAGGCCTCGAGTTCGAACCCAAGACACGCACCTCTGGCTTTTCGGATTCATGTGCGTATTGTATAATTATCTCTTGCTTCAAACACGGTGAAAGAAAACATCGTGAGGAAACCGACGGCCTTAGAAGCCAAGTTAGAGGCCCATGGGCGGCTTTAAAACTCTGACACCAGGTTAGTCACTAACCACAATAAAAAAGGGGAAGAGAAGAAGAAGACCCCGTACATACAAACTCACAAAGTTTACCTCGTTATAATATTAGTATAGAAGATTGATAAGAACATACAAACATTATAATTACAAAAGTTTTGTGTCCGGAACAGGAAATGAGCGAAAAAATATTCAACGTGGAAAACACGTTCGAGTGCATGATTATTTAATAATTGAACAAACATACATCTGTTTGCTGAAAGTTAGAGAACATTCTGAAAGTTGGCAACGCAAATAGATGTCAAATATTTCGCAGTTTTGTTTAATTTGGCAATACTGTATGGAAAATGAAATATGGCTAACTAGTGAACTAAACTGTTGATTATGAAATGCAATATTAATATCGTAACACCTAATATTTCGTTTTAGATGTAAAAAAATGTATTTGGAAATATCAAAATGCCTTTTTTAAACCTAAGGGCGCGTTCACACAATGTCGTGACGATTAATTTATTGTTGGATTTGCAGTTAATTTACAGTTATTCGAGTCGTCCTATGTGAACACCTCCATTTAAATACAGAAGCCACGACGCTTTAAACGATACGATAATCTGTTGTCACGACATAGTGGGAACAGGGCCTACAACATCAATTCTAGTTCACTAGTTAGCGGTATTTCCATACAGAAATATCGCCCATTAGGTACACAGGACATTTTAAAAATTATTTTAGTTCACTACACTGTAGGTACCATATAATGGAAACCTAAGGAAAAAAAAATAACTAAATAACTAGTTCAGTTGGTCAACTGCAAATATTTTATGCTGTGGCATTGATTTTCCGCGAAATGTTTGACAACTTATCGTAAATATATACGTCGCTCTGCAATTGGGGGAGGCGGAGGTAGTGTTTCAAAGGCGTATAGGCCCGGAAAACCTAGCCTTAATAAAAAACAGGTAGGTAAATATTTGATTTTTTTTTGTGAAGTAGCCAACTTTTAGAATGAACGCTCTTAACATAAGTAGAATTGTCGAACTAAAAGCTAGATTAACTGAAAGTCTTGCGTAGAATTTCCTACCTGTTAATCTTGGCCTTTTCCAAGAACATGTTAATAATATTAACCGTCTAATTAACTAAGACCCTAATCTGCTTCACTTTACCTAATTTCCCACTTATATCGCCTTTACACGGACACCAGGGGCTTACAAATAAAATCAACAAACACCATTACAATGTTTTATTTGTCCGTTCCATACAAATGGAATGTAATGAGCCCTGCACATTAGTATCCTGACCAATGGCGCGGCGGGTAAAAATGTGCGGCTTCCATGGTATGCGTTACCCCTGACAAAGCGATGCCGCCAATAGCGACCTACTTTGTGACCCCCATTGTTTAATGTAGACATGTGTTTCCTTGTTTGTTGATTTCAAGATACGGTTTTAATAAATAATTCGGGAAGACAAACAGTTAAACATGTCGAGAAAAATAAATAAATTACGAACGATTGACATAATTCCTTCATGACGCTAAGTCATGTGATTTAAAAATAAATAACTTTTCGCACCTTTAATAATAAACCGTAATAATACAAAAATATGAGTTTTTGACATTTAATCAAAAAACGAATTAAGTCCACGTAAAGAATAGGTACAGTCTAACGGGCGCTTGATTCGGCCAACCCAAAGCGAAATAGTGGCAGTTCTGTCTCTTTTTGTTTGACGGAGTAGGCCAATGAGTATTCACAAAACGATACCATTTAGAGTTACGCCAACAGTGACAAGAGTGAGACGTGTATGTTCCTGTTCTAATCCCCAATAGTTCGTTTTACTATAAAAATGTAACTGCTTGCATTTCTATTGTTTTGGATGTAAAATGAACTTATTTAAGTTATTTCGTTTTGCTTTTATATGATGGCTATTTCATTTGGCAAAAATGAGATTTAATACGTTTTATTATTAAAACTTTCCGATGTTTAGTAAAATGTTAGATAATAGTTCTGTTTACTATTAAATGTTTTTAAAATCAATGTTAATGTAATGAATTAAGTCACTAGTGTGTTTTTTAAAGCCTTGTATCTTTTTAATAATATATAATAGTAATGATTTATATAAATCATTTGAAAGGCTATTCTGTTGGTAATACCTAAATTTTACTCGCATTCCTGTATCGTTTCAATCTTTATTGTAATTTGAAAAAAATTTGACTGCTTCGTATTTGCAAAACTTTAAACGCAATTTCCCAACAATCGTAATTTTGTAATTGTTTCGGTTTTTTATTAAAGGTGCGTTTTATTGATTTTTTATTTATAAGTCTGGTAGGGTAAGTGGCCCGTTATCAACAGCCGCCATACTTTCATTAGCTGTATCCAAGTTTCCACTGAAATATAAACTTACATTTCCAACTTTCGAGTTTCGCTTTACCACCGGGATAACAATAAAACCGTACCTACAGGTTTTTTCTGTGTTCAGTCATTGTTTTTACCAACCACCAAAGATTTATAATACACATTTGTATGAATACATGAGCGTAGGCTGTCGTAATCCGGCAGTCGGGATTCCGAGATAAACTGTGCGTTTTGAAGCCGTAAATCTGACAAGATTGATGATATCTCTGACCCCTGTACGTCTTCCTTCCGACAAGACATTGCACCCGGTGTACAATAGCACCCCACAGACATTACCGGTGATTCGGTTAGTAATTAGAAGAGTTATCGTGATTTATAGGGGAGGTTATTAATTATATTGTATTAGTATTGGCAGTGATTAGGTAAAATCAATTAGGTCAATTCATTAATACTAGTATATTGATGGCAATCGACAAGTTTTTAATTAGAAATGCTTATGCCTTTGTATGGCCTGTAGATGTGTTTGATCTTGTTCGAAATACTGATAAGTTTGTGGTATTAGAACTACTAACATCATTTTTAGGTTTTTATTATTTTTAGATGCTCTTGGAAAAGCAGTCTATTTATATCGTAAATCAATAACGTCTTTGCTTCCTTCAAATACCACTTAATTTCCCAAGGACATCTTCAAAACCAATAACAAATACAATCCACGAAATAAAATACCAAATACGGCAGCTAATTCGACCGGACTTGTGAATAATTTGTTCTTTGTTCGGCACATAAGAACGATCGAGATATCAAACGAGTCACGTTCGCTCGAGTGGGTGGCGGCGGTCACCCACAAACGCACATTGTAGTGCGTGACACTGTACAGGAAGTACAGAAGACTTTTGAGATGGTGAACAAAAGAAAACCTTTGTGTAAGGCGTGAAAGAACGTCGTTCGTGTAAAGACGCTTAAAGGGACAAGGGACAAGTATTGGTGTTACTGGTAAAGCATGGTATACGGTATAACCTCAGCTTGCTGGGCACTTATTTATTTATTGCACGACTCGTAATGCGAAGCATTAGAGTGTGCCCTACGATCGAAAATTTTTTTTTGCCCCATTTCTGTAACTGTTTTTATTGTTACACTCCTGCTAGTACACAGAACCTACTTAATTTATATACCATTGTATAGATGATTAAATGGAGATTAATACTGTACTTTTTACTTTTAACAATTGATTTAATGCAGCAGAAATGGAAAAAGCATCAACATAGTTGTAAAAAAAATCCTGTCCGTCAATTTATGAACCCTGAAAACATTGTAGCTTGCGATAAAATCAATTAATTGAGCCAATTTTTTTTTATATATTCTTTTCAACCATAGAAGAAACCCTATTGAAAATGGCTCTTTTATTCAAAGTAGTTTAATTATAATTAATAAAATATAACATCTATAACTAAATATTTCCAACCTTGGACTTGACGTCCGTAAGTTGCCGCAAGTAAATATCTTTGTAAATAGTCTTTGACATTACGACTTCATGAAAAGTGATAATTGTTCATTTTTTGAAACTATGTTTTGAATTTCTTTTTCGTTTATGAATGAGTGTTAGGTATGAGATTTGGATTTGGATTTTCCAAACTATTTAATACTTCGAGCACATAAAATTGTACAGAGGGGAACTTAATGCTAAGGGCATTTACTACCAGTCAACCTTTGGGTGATGCAGAGAGAAACCGTGGTAGGTGCCATTAAGATTAGTTGTAGAATAAATGTTTATTTCATATACATATATGTACATAATACAAACTATAATAAAAATAAAAAACCGGTCGAGCGGAGCGAGTCGGACTAGCGAACCGAGGGTTCCGTACCTTGAGAACCGTGAAATGTTTTTAAATTTTCATCGGCGAGGTCTATATTCGTCAGAGAATTGTAACACTGTGGTGTAGAATATTGCAGCTTTAGGTCAGCGCGTAATCTTAACTAATATTATAAATGCGAATGTGAATTTGTTAGTTTGTTACGCTTTCACGGCTAAACGGCTGAAGCAATTTTGATGAAATTTGGTATGGGGATACTTCGAACCCTGGGCAAGGACATAGGCAGGAACATAACTTTTTATCGACATATTACGCGGGCGAAGCCGGGGTGAAAGTTAGTTTCTTATATTGCCTGGTTGGTTACCACGTTTATTCTAGACCCGTTTTTCAGTTCCTAAAATTGCAAGTACCTATTTCCATTTTAACTTTAATTTTTTTAGGGTTCCGTAGTAAATGAGGAACCCTTATAGTTTCGCCATGTCTGTCTGTCTGTCTGCCTGTCTGGCCGTGGCTTAGCTCAGAAACTGTTAGTACTAGAAAGCTGTAATTTGGCATTGGTATACATATTAATCACGCCGACAAATTGGTTAAATAAAATATTATTAGGGTAACTCCCATACACGTAAAGTGGAGATGTTTTTTTTGTCTCATCTATCCCATGGTATCGTTGGAAAGGTCGTTTAAAAATATTGTGAGTGAGTGAAAACCATTTTTGGATTCAGGGATCCATTGGCGAAATATTAAGCTTCAAAGTGCACATTTTTGTTGTTAGAGTCAGTGTCTCCCCTGCCAGCCAAATTGTTGGTATTGGATATGTGAAAATATTCAAAGCAGTAGTATTATATAACAAAATTAAAAGGAAATCTATCACAGCAAAGTAATCTACAAGTTAACGAGTAATAATCGACCAACTACATTTGCAGTTGCAAAAACATGTTCACCCATACATTCCATATGGGAGAATATGTTTTTCAACTACGAAACACTTCATTGTGCGTGGTCCAACACGCAGTTGGCACACATTCACATTATTTTTGTCATTATAAGCTCTTAAAGAACATGGAATTTAAATTATCGTTAGGTACTAGTCGGAAGCGAAAGGTATCACACATGTACTCGTAGCAAACGGTTTGATGACGGCAGTATGTCGTTATTAGCAGAAAGTAGAACTAAACATTTACTATTATATTGTATATAAAATATAGATATTTACGTCAGCACGTAATGGAGAGCAATAAAGAGGAACAAAGCCTTTAAACCTACGCACTTAGAAGCCTTTGTATCAAGTGAGACTACGGCACCTTCACATTCTAAGATTATACCGTCTGATTCCTCGGCTCCTCGTAGCACGTAGGCGGGCTACGGCGTAGCGCGTAGGCGGGCGACGGCGTAGCGCGTGGGCGGCCATTCATCTACACGGATCTTCGCGTTATCATTGTTGTACTAGTTTTGGGCGCTAAATGCCGAGATATAATTTAATTATAAATTGTTCAACACTATTAATTAAGCTGAATAGCTTTTGATAATTTACATACGAGTCTTTAAATAGGTTTGATCAATTGCTTCTTTGTTTTATTCAGAATAAAATTAACTAGCTTCTGCCTGTGACTTTATTCGCGTGGAAGGCGATAAAATACAGCCTATGTTACTCGCTGATCATGTAGCTTTCTATAGGAGAAAGAATGTATAAAATCGGTTAAGAATTTTTTCAGTTTATCCATTACAAACAAACATACAAAAGATCAAATCTTTCCTTTTTTTATAATATTACTTTAGATTAACTATAACTAGACGATGTAGTGAACTATATCTATGTTTTACTACACACACATGTTTTCATAAAATTACTAACATAAGAGCCTTTATACCACCTATTTATAGGATAACTAAAGTAATTAACATAAAATTAGGCATAATGTAAGTTACTAAAGATAGCTCGTCTGCTTTACTCAGAGTGACAGCCACCGCAATTAACTGAATCATGTTTTCACTTCTAGAAATGCACCGTGTAACGTTGGTCTGTATATAAATAACTTCTTATAGATTGAGTTGAAAATAAACAACACATTTGCATACATTTGGTGTTAACCAATTACATTAAAAATCATGCAATCATAAGCTACGATTACTCGAGCTGATTGGACTCGAATTCATTTAATCAAATTATGCGCATGACTGTAAAATTACAGTAACTACGTAAAAGTGTTGTTTTACACTCTTGAAATGATTTAACTTGTAAACAAGTGGCGAGTGGTTGATTTATGAAATTGTGTGATTTCCGCTTTTGGTTTGGAAGTTGAAAGATTAATAGATTTTTTTTCAATAGAATATTTTTTAATGCCTCCCAGCTAGATGGACCGATGATCATAAAGGGGCCACCCTTTAAGATCTGACTGGATCCAGAAGATGCAGAACTGGGTGTTGTGGTTGTTTCGCAGGAGACGTCTATGTCCAACAGCGGACTGCTATTATAAAGGTTGAGTTAATTGATTGACAATTTTGAATAAGCGCAAGGTCTGTTATTATACACTATTTATTATCTTTTCATATGACTTTGTAACGCAAAAGGCTTTTTCTTAGTAACCGATACGCTAACGAGTTTGGATAATTGAGATACTATCGAATAAGTGCTATTCGTAGGAATTCTGTAACATTACCTAGATGGAGCTAACAGAGAGTATTCGAGCACAGATCGGTTAGCATACTGAGAACAATCGAATGTCTGTTCGTATCTAGACAAAAGGGCGTGGGACGATTTCTAACCAACGTAGATCAATAGATTAATATTCACCTCAACCTGTCCTTTGACTACACGTTACTAGCTCAATTGTTGAAGGGCTATAAAATGCTGAGAGCGTATTGCAAACATTGATTTGTCTGGTCATAAGAACAATTAGTTGGTGTTTAAACGTTTTCAGTTCATTTTAGAGCTACTAAGATTCATATTAGCTTGTACATTGATTAAATATTACAAAAGGTCTCTCTTTCTTCAGAGTTTTAGTAATCTAGTGATGGGTGAAGTTTCTTTTCGTCTTCTGAATCTTTACAGTACATCAGGATGAAGTCAAAGTTCACCTTGAGAGTCGAAAAATTGGAGTCGCGCCATAAGATTAACTGCAAATCTTTTGTGGTGCGGGTTCCGACTCACCACCTGGAGACTTTTATGAAGGAGGAATTTTGGCCGACCGGTGTCGTGTACCGGCGTTTTCGTGGAAGGCTACATCACACCACGACTCAGCGCAATACGTCGCCGACCCAACGTAAATAAGATTTTGTAGTGATGTTTATTTTTTATTACTTATAATTAGTTTATTATTTTGTAAGATTATTTGTGTATTTTGTCTATGGGCCTTGGTTGCCTGAAAATAAAGCAATTATTATTATTATATTATTATTTACTCTCTTACTTTTTATGGAAATACTATAGATCTGTAAACGAAAACACATTCCTAACATGTCGAATTTCAATTCTAGTTGATTTTATAATTTTATACGCATATAGATACGAGCAAGCACCAAAAGACTTTAGCAATGTTTAACATAACATAACATAACGTAACGTAACATAACATAACATAACATCACGCCTGTATGCCCCGAAGGGTTAGGTGGAGGTGCACCTAAACTACACCCACATTTCGCCTGTTATGTTTAAATCCCATGTATTAGGGGGCGAGCCTATTGCCATCAGCAATGTTTTGTAGGTACTAAACTATTGTGTGGTAGCTTAAGTATTATACAGGGTGGCAGGGACATCGATCATCGACGCGAAGCCGGTTACCATGGATTCAGTACATGATTCTGAACCCCCCTGCGTTGGAATTTTTCGTCGGTTATTAAAAAAAAAATCAGCTGCTCCATACATTTTGACCGCGTAGGTATTGCACTTTTCTATGAAACAGCAGATTTTTTTTTTAATAACCGACGAAAAATTTCAACGCAGGGGGATTCAGAATGATGTACTGAATCCATGGTAACCGGCTTCGCGTCGATGTCCCTGCCACCCCGTATTTGCGCCTAATTGTTTGCCATCGTGTGTCAGCTTCATTGTATACCTAGTGTAAGATGTTATTAGTCTGTATGTCAATGAGACCTCTGTGATATCTGCCTATATTGAGGCCAGCCATCTGCTGGGAATTTCTGTTCCTCTGGTAATTCAGTCCGTGACGTATAGATGTTGTGATTTTAGATCTGTTTCTAGGGCAATAAAAAAACCTATTGAATAAATAATGTATTATTCAGAGAATTACAGGGTTTTATTAATACATTAATGTATAATGTCACGAGCCGTGTATTTTAGAATAAGAAATCAGTAATAATTATTTAATGTATAATTCCTCGAATTTCTTAATGCGTAATTATAAGAATATTAATGGGCTAATTATGCGTTCTTTGAATTTGTTTTACATTTTAATGAGCCTTCAGAGATTATTTAATGAAAACGAGCTAGTACTTTTCTTTGGGGAATTATAAAATAAAAGAGCTATGTTATTTTTGACGCGCGTTTCAGTCTATCTCAAGGTTGTTTGTGAGAAAAACTGGTTTGTTATCTATCTTTAACTTGTTCTCTTTTCAATTATTAATTTTATATTATACTTCATGGCTCAAACTCAAAGCATTTATTTCAATTAAACCATTTACAGGCACTTTTGAATTGTCAAAGAGTCGGTCAGTTAGTCAGAAAGTTGAAGCTAGTGGCCCTTTCCAAAAAGTAGATCCCTGTGGAGAAGAACGGGCAAGAAACTCCCAGGACACTCTTTTAAATAAAGATATTACAAAATCCTGGGTACATTACGTGGCTGGTTGGTTTATGCTTAGTTTACAGTTTGTGATCTATCGGATTAATCGGATATACCTACCACGGAAAAGTAGGTCTTTTCATTGATAAAAGGCATATTACACGTCACACGCTTTCAAGTAGGAAATGTATGTGGTATCCTACAATAGGTATAGTGAACCTCGTAATTGCTTTACTACTTTTGACGACAATTCCCAGTTCATTGGAACTTCACTTAAGTCGAAATTATTGAACTATCACAGACAAATAGACTTTTTCATTTTATGACGTAGAAGTGGGATTCAACTTGAGGGCGGTAAAGCAAATACGAGTTTGACTATGCAAAATGTTGATAACTAGTGTGGGGTCGATAATCGCTCGCTAGGTGTCGCCCGCGTTCGTATACCGCCTCACTAATTAAACTGTCGCCTCCCCCACTAACTAACCTTCGATAAAGCGTTCATTGATAAAGTCCGCATAACACGAATCACGATATAATTAGGTAGATGATTTACTACTGGCACGGTTATTGAATATCTGATTTTCGAATGGCCAAAATTGCTATATAAAGTCTCGTACAAATCAATTTGTTTGGCGAAATATATCTCCCTGATTTGTAGTACAAGACAAACTAATAACTTAACTGGTCCAATCGGTACAAAAACTTGAAATCACATAAGTTAGAGGTAAAAAACATAATATGTAAAAAAATGAGAGCAGTGGTGGCCCAGTGGTAACGGCCCCGACTTACGAGTTGTAGGTCGTGGGTTCGAACCCAAGCAGGCGCTTTACTTTGTGTAAATAATTTCATCACCACTGCTCTCAAAAACGGTGAAGGAAAACATCGTAAGGAAACCGGCATGTCTTAGAACCAAAAATTCGAAGACATGTGACATCTACCAACCCGCACTGGGCCCGCGTGGTAGATTACGGCCCACTCCCTCTCACAAAGAAGAGGCCTGTGTCCCAGCAGTGGGAACATTAATAGGCTGATGATGATGATGATGATGTTGTAAAAAAATGCAAGTCTCGCAACGCAGTTCTTCTACCGTAAAACGATGTGAGGTCTAATGTTCCATTCTGGTTTAATGGTACAAACCAAATGTGAACCCGTACTAAGACCGTATGCATAAAAAAAAAAAATATACCTGAGAACAGTCTGATCAGCTCTATGGCCCAAATGTAATCCATAACAGTGTGTTATTATTAGTTAAGGGTATGATAGGGCGTCATACGCATTGCGGTTATAAATGTCCCTAATTAAAATAGTAAAACAAAAAGAAAAGTAAAACTAAGTCTGTTAATTTATTCACTGCCTACCAATTTGTCATCTTTAATAAATAGAATGACTTGGCCATCGCACGGCAACATGAGAATAATCTACTAGGTACTTTAAACACTTCTAATTAAATAAAGCGCAGCGCTAATATTAGGTAGATTTTTTGTATGTAGAATGTAGATTCTATTGCCGTATACGATTGCCAAGTGATTATTTTTGCGATGCATAGATTTAAATTATTCTTTAAAGTTATGCTTACGATTTTATAAAACTTAGATGGATTCCCTAGATAGACGAAAAACTGCAAGCAATATAAAATAAATCTCCTTTTCTACCCGAGAAAAGCAAATGTCCAGGAAATTACTCACGGATGTACTTTAGAATTCTCTGCTAAAATTGAAAATGTGGAAACCTCTCAGACGTACGCTCGTGTCTGACTATTTGTTCTGTACCTACACCTTTTATTCTTTGTTTTAAACATATATACGTCTAAGTACCGTACATCTTTTGAAACGAAAATTTTAAAAGAAAATTTCTACTGATTCAAATTCAAAATATTTTATTTCACATAAACCTACATGGGCATTTATGAAACGTCAGAAGACTGAATTTTAAACCTATCCATATCTTTTTGACCACAAAAAATGAGTTAAAATAAAACTAAAACCTTATTTTACAAAAAATTATAAGAGATAACATTCTACGTGTCTTCATTGAAGTCATACCCCTTTAGTAAGAGTGTTTGTCAGACTTTCGGGGTTCTGACGACCCGTAACGACTGTCAAAGATCCACGAATGACAACCGGGATCAACGGCTTAAAGTGCTTTCCGAGTCACCCATCCACGGACCACCCGTGGCAAACGTAACTTAACTTGATAGATCGACCCGTGCGGCTGTTATTACTTAGTTACAAACCCCTCAACGTGTCTTCATTCAAAACATTGGAACAGGCAATATGGCGCCTCAAAATAGATTTCCTTTTTTCCTTCGTGAAACAGAACCCATTACGAACAGTTTAAATTATATTTAGTAGTTTGTAGTTACATTAAGTAGGCAAAAAGGTCAGAGGTCAATATGTCAGCTTTTTTAAAACTCAAAATGGCGTACTGACCTTTACCACTCGAGTTTAACTCGCGCTTGGCCGGATTTTTAATTAATCTTAGGAAATCTGAGCGAAGGAAAAAGAAGGGTAAAAATATGAATAACCTTTTAAATGTTAATATTTAATTTCAATTAATGTGCTTCTTTTACAGAAAAGTTACCTGTTTCATTTTGTTTCTTACATAATAAAGTATCTTATAAGCAAAGTATTGCGTTTTTATTTAAAATTTCTTTTGCATTATTTATATTTTTTTAATAACAGAATTAATACAAAATGAAAATATTTAAATGTATGTTAATGAAATAGTTACTTTTTCTTTGTTTTGATTACATAGAAACCAAAACTCAGAACCAAAGAATGATAATACGTAATTAGGTTGCATTTTGAACGTATTCACCCGGAAGAATCATCTCAAAACGCACTTCGTTATTCAATTTTAATCCTGTGACTGAATGAATTCCCATTCAATTTATTAAGTGTCTACTTTACAGGAAAAATTAAACACCGATTTTCCATTAATTACCTAAGCATTCATTAGTCAAATTCGGAATTATTTATCGGCGTCCCAATTTCCTGCTTTATCTAAGTAGCGATATACTTGGCGTACTTGCAAGTACATTGGTATTCGCCGCGCACTTCCCTGCGATTATTATGACCCGTCCGATTTGCGGTCGTCTCTTGCCCCATATATTTTGCAGGACGCTGGTACACTGGTGCATTAGAGCATAACTTTCGTCTCATAGGATTTCGGTTAAACTGTACTTGTTCGTAGCTTGAATCTGTCTGCTCGGATTGAATTTATGTGAAAAGGATTGGTTAGGTTTTATTCTTTTGTAAAAGTAAAGTACCTATAAATATGTCTTAAAATTGTCTGATTTATGTAGTGTAAAATCGTTTTGATTTATTATTTACGACTCATACGCATTATATACATGACTCGTAATGATATTAAATACCAAGGGTACTTAATATTATTTATTTCATATAATGTTTAATGGGTTGTCTTTGGGTACTCTTGCGTAGTGCATACAGGGATAGTCGTCGGTTGGTGCCTCGTCATCATTTAAAATGGTCTAAGGGGCCTCTGGGAGTTGGCTTCGGCCCCTCGTACGCCTTCCAAAGGTCCGGGACCCCAGGGTTCTGAGATATGACAATGAAATTGTTTATAATATTAAGTTTGATATGATAGATATACAAAAGAAAGCAGTACCTCTACCTAGATTTTGTATGGAATACTATCTGTACCCATTTATTGTACAAACCAGCGAACCATATAACAGTAGAAGAAGAAAAACCAACGTTATAATTACTGCACCTACTGTTTAATTCATTGGCCAACCCACATACCAAAAACAACAGGTTTTTCCTCCTTAAATCTCCCATTTACCCAACCCTTGTTACATAACAAATTCAGAGAAGATTTGCGTCGCATTCCTCGCACATTATAATTAGGTATACATATACAGGTGGCAAAGTAAACACACACGATTGGAATAACAACTAGGTAAACCTCAGCAAAGCTAAGTCCTGCGCCGCGGAAACACAAACTTGGAATACATTGTCTCATTAGGACGAGCCCATGTAATGAATAGTGTATGCAGCGCTGGCGCCGGGCCCCAGGCCCCGCCGACCGCGAGATATTGCATAATGACCAAACGAGACTGTACCCAACTGAAGATAATTCTCACTTGAATTTCGTATAACTTTGTGGAAAAATAAACAGTGAATGCTCTGCGAAAGTAACTTTTGTATTGTACCTGTAAGTTTTCGTATCGGTGTTCACATGCTGTTGTATCTTTATCGAGTTATGGGATTATTTTTGTTACTAGTGAAAGAAATTTACAACAACTAGACGATTGCGTTCGAAGAAGTAGGAGGAATCATTTTTAAAACTTCGTGATTAATCACTAGTAATGACATTATTGTAAGCCTAAAACAGGCTTCAACCAAGACGTTTTCAAATAGGTATCTTTTTTACTTTAAACAGTGAATGCTCTGCGAAAGTAATTTTTGTACTGTACCTGTAAGTTTCCGCCGTGTTCACGGCTTAAAACGGCCGCTTTGGCAGAATCATATTATTATGATAAATATTATGAATCACAGAAACTATCACAAACTGACAATTCATAATATTATCTGCGTTCATCACCTTATAGGAATTGCTGAGAATTCAGAAAATGAATTGCTTTTAGAGGAATTGCTAAATGTGGCCGTTTTAGGCCCACTGTTGTATCTTTATCGAGATAAAGGATTATTTTTGTTACTTGTGAAAGAAATACACAACAACTACATGTTAAAGAATTTGGATTGCGTTAGAAGAAGTAGGAGAAATAACTTTGGAATCTCCGTGATTAGTAGTAATGACATTATTGTAAGCGTTACAGGCTCCAACCAAGACGTTTTCAAATAGGTATCTTTTTTACTTACCTGCTTGAAGTTTAACTTGAATGTAGTATAAAAAAAATTTAATCCATTACATGGTACGAGTTGAGCGCTACATTTCTACAAATTCCCTAGACCCCACACTAGCATTACCTAAATTACATAGGAGTCTTAGGCGACAGATTTTTACAAATTCCCCACTAGGATTCCGTATGTCGTGGGGTCCAGTCTCTACCCAAGTAATAAATAAAATAAAAATCATTTAATACAGACAAAAAAGTCCATAGGCACGGCAAAGTTGTTAGAAGTTATGTTCCTATTTTGTTTAAAACTATTATTTGTATTTGTATTTTTATCTCATTCAAATTTTAATTTAGATTTTTTATAACTGTTTGCAATAGGAATAGGTAATTACCTATTCCTATAGCATCACTAGTTATTAAGAAATATAATTATGTATCACAACTCTGGTCCCCAAGATACAGGCTCCGCCTAGTTTGGAGACCACCGCATAATATAATGAATGTCACCAACAGTTATAGATATAATTATTATGCACTAACTTTAAGGTAATAATTGTAACAATGTTTAAATAAATTTTATCTAACAAGAATTTTGCTTATAACTCAAACTCAAAGCATTTATTTCAAATAAACCAATTACAGGCACTTTTGAATTGTCAAGCCCATTCCAAAGCGTAGTAGGTACCTATGCAGAAAAACGGGCAAGAAACTCCACGGACACTCTTTTAAATAAAAAATTGGTTACAAAATATTGGTTACATCATTCATGTTGAACTTATACATGTGAGAACGATGCAAAACGTTAAAAGCGTCCGTAATAAAAAAATAAAAACAAAAATAAAACAATTAAAAAATTAAATCAAATTAAAATGCATGGCAGCTATGAGATGACCAGTCACAACTGACGGCGCCCGTTCACGAACATGACGCATGGATTAGCACCATTCAGCTCAACCATTTTGAAGGGAGCTAAATGATCCAACACACACGCCGTCAGCGTGACATTAGAGTGAGCATGACATACTCTCAGCCGCCAGGGCACATTCAAGTCAATGAAAGACATACCCAGTACCTAAATGGTAGCTTTATAGTCTGTACATAGTACTCACACATGTGCTATGCAATTATACAATGCTAAGAGATTGAATTCATACAATGCAAAGATAGTTTTTAAAATCTTCCGCAGCTCCAACAGTATTTTCAGATGCTATACAATTAGTTTATGTGCCCTTGTGGAGCAGGACCAGCGTTGAGCCAAGCATTTTTATCAGCGATGTAATCCCCTAGCTTATAATATGCTTGACTGCATAGTGTGCGTTTAATATAAGATTTAAATTTCGTTTCATTCAGCTGAAGTATGTGGGGAGGTATTTTATTGTAGCATTTTAAACAGTACCCCATGAATGATGAGTCTACTTTAGCCAGCCTGAAACCCGGTTGAACTAACTGGTCCCTATTCCTAGTGATATAATTGTGTCTTTAACCTCTTTTACTAAAAAAATGTAGATTTTTCCTTACGTACATAACAAAGATTAGTAAAAAAAAAGGTAAAAGAAGACACTAGACACACCGACTACACTGCAACACATGGAGTTCAGTGAACCTACCGAGCAGAACAGTATCGGTTCTCTCGCTAATCATCCTCAGGACGCTATTCGGGCTCCCCCGTAGTCCAACGCAACTTTTTTACGCATAATTGCGTAGAAGTCATCTATGCTGGCGTCAGCAAACATGCCGGATGCATTGCAATATCGAGGGAGCCGAAACAGAGCCCTGAACACATTATTACGCGCAAGGCATTGTACGCTTTTTGTGTAAAGTTTGCCCACAGGCCGCTCGTGTAGAATGTCTGGCAGAATGCCTTGAACATTGTTATTTTAACAGGATCTAATGCAAACATATCCAAGTTTTGTTTAATTACGTACGTATTAACGATTGTCATGCCTAAGCTCTCACCAATTATGATTCACGTAACTAATTTGAAACGTTGTAGGTTTTCAAAGGAACGTGTAGGAGTATCATTACGTCAGTATTTCTAGTAAAACGATCACTACATTACGGGGAACCCAAATCTTATGTAAATACAGAATCACTTAAACTAAGTACGCGGTAACAGTATATCTTGTACCTAATTCAATAATTAATTACCTAATTAGTTCAGACGGGAGTTTTGATAACATTAATTTACTGGAAACATAGCACTTTGTGCCTACGAGTATCTACATACTTAGGGATGGCTACATAATTAAGTAAAGATTTTTAAGAGAGATATGTAGGTTGTATGATAGTATGTAGGTTGTAATTTATTTGTATTTTGGCAATTAATTTCCCAACGATCTCTTTAACTATGTACTTTTATTTATTTCTTGTGTAGTGTAGAGATCTCTCTTTTTTTGAAGGAGCAATAAAAAAAAATAACTGCGTTACTCTAGGTGTACAAATTGCCTGAAATAAACTCCTACTTGTATTACCATTTTATTCTTTATCCACCTTGTGAAATAGCAATCTTTATCTAACTTCATATTATATTTCACATTTCACGCTACAAAATAAGAGTGTCATTACACGGCTATCTGTTCGTGCGGTATCGTCCTTTACAAGCAATACAGACTCACCGCTTCATTAGTTCACAAAGGGTAGTTGTATGCAAGTGCGGAGTACGCCGCCGTCGCGCCGCCCTCTCAGTGGTCGCTAACAACTTTGCAGTGCAAGGGTTATTGCCCTTTATTATTAGGCAGCATAGGAAAGGTGTTGGCTTAAATTGAATTTGCTTAGGTACTTACTTTCAAGTTCTTGGGAAATTGCTCAAGTAATATCAACCACGTATTTTGTAGACCTATTATAGTTTTATACAAGCAAGTGCATGCCCTTGTTTTATTGTTGCGTGCAAACTTTGATTTGTAAATGTTTGTGAAACTAAAAGCTTTGATACTAGAATTTATTTATCAACATTAAACGAATTTCTGCTAGATTGCATTCTTTTTATTTGAATCGCAATTAAATACGGTTGAAATACTGACAGCTTTGATTACTTTTTTACGTCGTTCGGTAATCTAATGTATTTATTACAGAAATGTATTTTTAGAGACAATAAATAAAGATATTTATGTAAGAACTATTTCATAAAAGTTTTAATTATAAAGTTGTTATTAGTTAATTGACTCAGACGTCTTCATTCATCGGCCATCTGTTCTGCGAGCAATGTGCCCTTCCCATTGCCACTTTATAAGTTTAGCAGTTCTTCGGGCTATGTCGATTATCGTGGTTCTCCTGCAGATCTCTTCATTTCTGATTCGATAACGTAGGGAAACTCCAAGCATAGCCCTCTCCATTGCCCTTTGGGTGACTTTCTAGCCTTCTGATCAGGCCCATTGTGAGCGACCACATTTCAGTGCCATAGGTCATCACTGGCAACACGCACTGGTCAAAGAAATCCATTATAAAATACAATAGACGACGTATATTTAGTAACCTAATCCGCTTTACTGATCAGTTCAGTTTTTAGTTATGCGGATTAGTTTATTAAATATACAAGTTGTTATTGTAAAGTGTTAATATAATTTTATTATCAATACAATTAAACGGATTACGAAATCGTTTTCAAAACGTAACCAAATATTCCTATTTTTAAATAACATTTTGCTCATTATTTACGAACTAAATAATTGTCAATGTTCTCGTTTATTTTATTTGTAACAGTTACCTAGTTACTAATTTAATTGCGTAACTCGTTATCAATTCCAGGAAACTCGGCATTGTTTATCAGAATGTATGCAAGGCCCTTGATTAGTGAACACACGTGGTGAGCTGGTGATTTATAACTATAGATATTTCCTACTTACATTCTCGATGCTCTTGTTAACAAGAAAATGCCATCGCGGTGCTGTGAATAGTAGTTACTGAAATAGTTTTACGGTTTTTTTTAATATGTTTTATAATTCTAAAACGTTTTGGACCGGAGCAACTGACCTTCTCATTATTATAATTTCTACCAGAAAAGTTATTTCCTTCGGTAAATGCATTTATCATGCTGAAAATAAAAATGCAAGATATCTTTCATCGACTGGCTGCTTTTTATATGCAGTCAGACTTTAAACCTATTATCCAATTACGTGAAGACTTGGTAGTTTGATATTATTGCCTTATTAGTTTCAATTTATAGGGTTATTAAGGGGAGACCGTGGCTCCTGGCAACGAACAGGCAAGTGAAGGAACACGGGTGGGCTTTAGTCATTAAGAGTCTGACACGCCCTTCCGCTCAGCCCAGAGCGGGAGAAGTTATTTGATGATTTCCCACCCATATGGTCATATTTAAGGCTATGGTGTGATTTTTTGGTGATTACGATGTCGGTCCTATGGAGACTTGTGCAGTTTGATAGTCTTTACCACACCCTTTAATAATACTACACATTTCTGAAACACGCTGTATAGATATTATACTTCTGAGGTTTTAACTAAGTTAACTAATGTATTTAAATAAACCCTAACTTCTATTATACCGAATAAAACCTTTGTCCCCTCCCTTGTCTGCATAATCTCAACAATACTTCGAGAAGATTGGACAATAAAAACTTGAAATGGAAAGCCATTACATTGAACTTATCTGGAAAGAGGTCGAAAGGTCTAAAAGTCATGCTACCTATATTCAGAGGACAAATGCCAATTTTTGGCCACATAAGGTTTGACTTTTATAAGTATCAACGCACTGAATTATTGTACTTTGAAATTAGTTTTATTGTTTACTAGCTGTTTTTTATTGGTTTTACAAAAGATTGTGTTAACTCAATAGGTACAAGATTTCCATTTCAACTATGTAGCTTTTTGGCTAACCTCAAGCACTTTGTGGTGAAATAAAGCATCGTTAGGAAACTTGAACCTAATAGTCTTACTTAAATCGCCATTATGCGGGTAATCAATGCTTGTTTCTGCTCTATTAGAAGTATGTACACAATTTCGTAGTTAGTACCTACCAGTTAGATTATAAATGTTATCAACGAGTACACTTGTTACATGCAGCCTGCGTCGTGAAACGAAGTGCAAAGAATTCTTTTTTAAACAAAAAATTAAAAAAAACTGAAGTGAGAATTTCCCACAAAAAAATTTAAAACTCCTAAACTATACATAATCGCTATACATGGGGGCTTTTGAATTTTTGCTTTGGACGTCATTTCAAGGGTCAGCCTGTATACATATATATGTACAATATCCAGGAGTTTTAATATGATACATTGAGTTTAAGAAAGAGCCACACAGATATTATGACAGAAATGACAGTTAATAAAGCCGACTTTTGTTAGAACTGCATAACACTCACTCTTGTATTCCCCAAAGGGTTAGGCAGGTACACCCACATTTCGCCAGTTATGTTTAAGTTCCCTGTAATAGGGGGCGAGCCTATTGCCATCAACGGGGCACAAATCCAGACTCCGGGCTGCTACTGAGAAATTCTAGATGGATAAACCCAATACCACTTTGCCAGACCCGGGAATTGAACCCAGGACCAGGCTCAGCAGTAGCGCTAGACCAACGAGGCAGTTCTTAGAACTAGATTGGTTATATTCACGACCGCGTAGGGAAGGTGCTGTAGCAAATATTATGTAGGTAAATAAAATGCAGAAATAAACTATATCCCCAAAAACAACGTGAGTAAACGTCTTGGTTTAAGTGTCACAACCAATGCACTGACACCTAGGTTTAATGGTTTGAAAACGTCGACTTTAGAGTCAGTATAAATATGTAATCACGAGTAGATTAAATAGTGATATCGTTTACAGTTCATAACTCTTGCCATTTGGACTTTAAAGTGCACAATCTAAGAGAAATGTAAGGGAGTGCTCGTTAAATGCAGTTTATTAATCGTAAACACTGACTGATTGCACAGCTAGTTTTAAAATATGGCGAGAGATACGATAGCGTTTGGTTATTTTTATGACATGCAATAAAATTTACTATTAACTTCTGCCCGCGAATTCGTCTGCGTGGATTTTAAAGCATAAGGGTTAATCCAGGTAAGTCCAGGTTATAAGCTATCTGTGTGCCAAATTTGATGCAACTCCGTTCTGCCGTTTTTCGGTGGTTTAGTAACAAACACCCAAACATACTAAGTTTCACATTTAAATAATGTTTTATTGTAGGAAGTGGGATAGTAGGATAATAAAACTTTCAGTACGATACTGTGTTGTGTAGCTATTTTGATGTCATGCTGTTAAATTAATAAATACAACGTGCTTATAAAACCTACAGTACCATTAGAAGCTAATATTGTGGTAATGCTTCACTAAGCTGGATTACGATTGTATTAGGCAAATACTCCGCAGAATTTCTGTGAGTTTGGATTGGAATGCTTTAATCGCGGGTAAATTACATTGATTTCAGGATTTCTCTAAGACAGCGCAGGTTGTGCTAGCATGTGATCGTCGATTCGTGAGCTACGTGTGGTGATTATGTATTGAGTTATTGACATAATCACCACATTTCGTCGCCTCCGATGTTTGTCTTTCAAGTATGCACTCCCGTGCCGTTTTGTGGAAATAAACTACTATAAAAGTTAAAAATTTTGCTCACGAATCGGTCAAACAAACTGACGTAAAACATTGGACTACTGTACATGTCTGTTTGACTGTTAATTGAAATATCAATTCAGCTCGTGTTTCCTCTCCAAATGTTTACATGAGAACTGAAAATCTGCACATTTTGAAAACAATGCTAGTTTGACCTACAGTTTTGCTAAGATAATCAATTATTGTTGAATATTTATGACCAATATTTGGAAAAGGAACAAACACGCAAGGTCCATTAAGTTTCTTTTGATTGACTTTCGAGAACTGCCCTTAAATTTGTTGATATTGCGTATTCATTGCCCAGGGGAAGACGGAATGAAAAAACTAATGTTTTTTTGCCAAGAGCTATTTATTTACGAACCCTACTCAGGTAGTTAAGATATTTTTTATGTGGTCAAATATCAATCGGTAAGGGCCGCTATTTGCTTTAGCCGTGGAGGGTTGAACAACGTCCGTGATTGATGCTACTCGTCGGGCGGACTAGCAATTTTAGGGTCAAGAAAAATTTATATGTTAAGCTAGATACTATGTTATTTCAGACTAGGGTTCCTTGTTGATTTATGTGGCTAGGAAAAAGATCTCGTAAATTAATGTGTGTGGTGTGTAGATTATAAATGAGTACTTACTTCTTCGGTTCCATGAAGTCACATCGTCGAAATCAGCAATGGTTAGTGCAATACCCTAGCAGTTTGAACACCGTTTGCTTTTACTCGAAATACACAATTGTGCATTTCCTAGAATAATAATGAAGCACTATATAATAAGAGCAGTTGTGGCCCAGGGGTAATAGCCCCGACTTACCAGTTGTAGGATTCGAACCCAGACAGTCGCTTTTTGTAAATAATTTCATCATCACTGCTCTCAAAGCGTGAAGGACATCATCGTGAGGAAACCGACATGTCCTAAAAACAAAAATTTGACGACACGTGACATCTACCAACCCGCATGGTAGATTACAGCCCACTCTCTCGCGAAGAGAGGAGGCCTGAGTCCCAGCAGTGGGAACGTTATTGACTGATTATGCTATGCTTATGAAGAATAATATTACCTATTCTTCTGGTTTCTATTGAAATCAGTTTATGGATTGTTATAGATCGAACTGCAGCCTTTAAATTAGTAAACATATCCCATAGGAGCATGCTGGTAACATCATACTGTAAACACAAACCAATCTGATTGATATTGATCACCTCGGGAAGGCTTAATATATAGTAGGGGGGAAGTTTATGAGATATTATGTGTTTTGTGTGGTCCCTAGCGACGGATATTGCATTTGAGCTGTTGTTTATGTTATCCACTAAATCCCGTCCTCGTTGCCACTGCTAAATAAAAGACGTGCGCTCAGCACAACAGTTATTGCGTGACTGACTTATGAACACAACAGAAGCCATGTTTTCCTATGTACTAGCAGTATGTAACAGTGTAAAGGAAGTATAAAAAGAAAATAAAAACTGTGTTGCTTCGTATTTTATTTATTGAAGATGTAGGTACAATGTAACTTACAGAAGGGAGATTTAGAAGATATTTACAAGGTGTTAAGGTAACATTTAAAATTTAGTTAATACTTTTAAAATGTCCGTGACTAAAAATAAAATAATTTAAGAAAGTAATTGTGAAAATAAAGTCAAGCTGAAAGAATTAAAAAGCGAAACATAGACATGTAATAATAGTTAACAATTTGTAGTTGTATAAATAATATTTTTAGAGATTTTCAATGTTCCTAAATAATTTTATTAATAACTATAAAAATTATTGCCCTAATCAAAACTTTAACTACATCTTATGAACGTGCACAACATTTAACAGTGATTAAAGTTATCTAACAACTAGTGAATTACCTAAACAAATAAAGATTCTTAATTATTTAAAAGATTAACTTAATATATATCTTATATTAAACTTAACTAGGTATATTATTGAAAATTTTGATATGTTTGATATTCTTGTTTTACGCAACTCGTTGAAATTCTTCAAGTACAGTCGTGTGCGAAAGGAAATGTATAAAATTTATGTATTTACATATAAATGAAACTTTATCTACAACGTTGTATATTACGTAGTGTAAATATTGTGAACACTGTTTTCCAAAACTTTTAGTGAGGGACATAGAAATTAATTAAATTATTTATTTGATGCCAGTTGTTTACACAATTATATGGGCTTTGAAATAAGATCGTTCACCAGGCGGGTTAAGCACAATATTACCATTTAGTTTCGTTCGTTATTTTCTCTTTACAAGTAATTCTATTTTTGCATCACTGTACTTGAAGCAATTTCAACAACCTGCTATAAAATACGCAGCAAGTGCTTTATTAAATTCCATTGTAAATACATTAATTTAATTTTCAATAGGTTACTGAAATATCATCACGAATATTCTCGTAAATGCGCCAATAAAAGGGACAATAAAAACATATAAATATTCGTTGATTCTGGATTTTGGAAGCAAATATTCTACTTAAAAATTATTTCACCCTTACCGACTGCGCTTCGTTCCGACTCTACATTGCGGGTAGGTGTTCCGCCTTGCAAAGATCAAGTACCCTACGTTATAAGATATGAAACACTCAGATGTGTCGTTTTAAAAAATGATTTATTTCAGAATTTTCTAGTAAATAATTGTCACTTTTAAGAATTTACCAGTAAAATTTTACTTGCATATCCGTTCCATATGGTTGAATCAATCAAAATCAAATAGATTTAAATCTCTTTTCCATGTTAATTTCAATTTTACGATTTCCATTCAAATGGAACAACATTGGAATCGTATATTTAAACGATCTTTATTACAAATATTCTCATTTAAAGTAATGTATCCGTTTGCTACCTAGCATTATGTTTTATCAAACCGGTTCATTGATAGTTTTTTAATTAAACTGTTCGAGTTAGCAATGTGGTTTAACTGTTGAAACTTGTACTTTTACTTTAAAATATTTATTTTTGTTGTTGCACTAACCCCTGTAATTCAAAAGGATTTTTTAGGACGAATGATGAATCTTATACTCTTGAGAAGTATTGAGCAGATGGTCCGAATTATTCATGCAAACAATTCATTTATTTTTCAGTTGAATTATCAACAGCAGAACCGTGTAATTAACAGGAGTTAACATTCTACTATGCTACGTCGTTGCGTAGCTCGGTTGCTACGGCGTAGCTTGCGTGCTACGACCGCGCGATCTCAACGTCTTCGGAATGATTTGCGAAGATAAGCTTCGCAATGGCTGATTATAATGTCCAATCAATATATTTTTAGTATTTATTCTTTCCACATTTTTAAATACATTCAATGGGTATATGTGATCTTAATTGATTTACTTTAATTCCTGCATGAAGACTAAGAATGGTTATTTGCTTCATATTTTCCAATATAAAATGCATACGAAAATTTATACGTATATAAAATTTATATAGATATACAAATATCTGGTAGATTAGATTTTCAAGTAAACGAAATATTATTTTATACGTTTCCTCATCATTACGGGTAGTTTACGATACGAATTACCCCTAATTATTTGGAATGGTAATGAAAAGAACAGTATTATTTCTAAAGGCGTTATCGGCACGTATAGTTATATCGGGCACCATTTAGACATGTAAACCCAGTGTTTCACATATTACAAGATACTTAAAGCTTTAAAAAGCTGTGTTCAGGGCTCGCCGTCTCGCGTATTACCTATGGACATTTTATGCTAAATAGGTATTACTTAGACTTATTCAACTAACTCTTCAGTCTTGGACGTTACACTTAAATAGAATACTTCTAAAACCCGCGTCGAATTTATTCTCTCCAAAACTTGTAAATTAAGTAGAGTCTGCGTGTTTAAACTATTCCATGGCGTAACTCAACACACACCAAAGACAAGTTATGAGAACTACAAGCTATAGACACACAATACTGTGGATTAGTTCACTGATCGTACTTGTATACTAACGTATACAGACACTTTAATATCTCGACTACGATTTCATTTCATTGCTAAAGGTTATTTATTTGATATAGATTAAGTTTCTAAGATTTGGAAAAATCACATTCACTAATAAATAAAACACATTTAGGACAACCCACGACCAAAAGTTACGACACCTAAAGTAGTAAGCGAAAATGTACAACACTCATTCACTGGAACGTAATATTACATAGTTCAGTTACATTTAGTTCATATTACTTACACCTATATAAAATTCATTAATTCTAACAAATGAAATTATCACAAACATTTAAAAAATTCACATTCTGTATAATAAACACTGTATAATTAATACAATACTTAATTATATATAAAAATATATTGCTCAGGGTTTCAGTGGGTCGGTCTATCAAATCAGTGCTTTAAAATTGTCTGTGGAAAATCTAATTTTAATTTGTTTATAAAATGATAAAATTGTGAAACTAATTCAATGCCACATAACCATAACTTCACGTTGTTCCCCATTCTTTAGACGTTCTTTCATTCAAACTTACTTTAGATTACAAACAACCGAAATTGAAACAAACACATTATACTATCGTTTTAAAATTTAAAATGTCTAATATAATAAAATGTTGCTAGGTATAAATAAAATATCTCTTCGGGTTTCTTATACTAAGTTACGCTAGATGTATACATAAACGACTTTAAAAAATTTACTGACTAGTGATATGTACGAGTATCATGATATGTATTTGATATGTTGATCACAACAAAGTAGTTCGGCCATCGCTGTACGTGATGGCCCTTATTCTAAGTTCTCTAATCTTCTGGCCAGCCGAGGTCTTCACCGATAAGGTCGTAAAACCTCTGGTTGTGTTGAATGAAGAACTTTCTTAGCTTGGTGACGACTGCCGGGTCGACCCGCGGGTGCTTACGACCCTTCGTTTCTCTCAGACACTTGTCTGTTGTGTCGTTTCGTAGGCAATAAAAGCCTTTCGTTTCGTTGAAGTAGAAATTCTTTCTTCCTGTTTCGATAAAACATAAGGATGTTCAAATATGGGTTGATATCAGAAGAAAACATTGGCAGGGTTATTTTCTAATGATTCTGGGCTTTATTTGATGTATATCTAACAAAAATCTGAATGTTGTAAAATTTACATCATAATAAGAAAGATTTGTCGATTATTTAATAACGGATAAATTGACATAAACTCCATTGACAATCTGATCACTTACCAATCTTATGTTCCAGTCCGAGGAACTTCTCGATGCGTCGAAGCTGCGGCACCGGATCTTCAATTAGCAGGTCACCGTTCACAACGAGAATCTGCTCCCGAGGGAACACTTCCAGCCACCGATGGAGGTATGCGTGGTATAGGGATATGGCTATTGGCCTGTCAGGAGTCATAAATTGTCATGTTCAATAAATATTATGATAATTTAATTACTCAAGGCTGAATTTAGCTTTGTGAACTGCGTTCAAGTCTTAGATCATTAAGTGCGAATTTCACCAATTAAACTGAACGCGATCGGTACATCTAAACCGAGCTTAAGAGCTGTCATTGTAAATATTACATATAAAGTAATGACACGGACAGCTGTTAAACGTGGTTTATGTGCTGATCGCGTTCTGTTTTTGTTGGTGAAATTCGTCCTTAGAAATATAAAATATACGGGTTAAATTGAGAACCATCTCTTTCCATCGGTTAGAAATACGGCTGTGGTTTATGGGGATTTACATGAAAAGATTTTAGATACTTAAAAATTTTGATTTGGAATGTACTTTCAAGTTGTGTGGTTAAGTTACAAGGTCCAAATTACTTAAAAAAAAAACCATACCTGTAAGCAATATTAATCGATCCATCAGGTGAGATGGCGAGATGTTCGAAGGGCTTGGCGGCGTCGGCTACCGGGTGTGCAGCTATCTGAGGATGCGCGGGCGCCGTCGGTGTTGCGCGACTGCGCAGTTGTGTGTAGTCGGAGATCGCGCGTGTAACTGGCTCCCGAACTATGAGTAGTAGGCGGACTGAGGAGTTCATTGCTCGGACACGTTCTGGTACCTTGATGGAAAATAATTCAGTTGAAATCGAGTAAAATTATTTTCCATAAGACCCCCAAGATAAAGACAAACGCCTAGTTTGGGTGTCACCGTCGGAACTGGTCTTGTATAGGTATGTACAATTTATTAATAAATAAATTTGAAACTTGACACAAAATATAGTGTTGCAGAAAAAGGTCAGACTAGTTAGATTGTTTCGAGCTTGGAAACAAAATAAGTAGGTACAGTACGACACAACTTAGATGTAGCATAGATTTGAAAATTTTCATTCATTCATTTCAATTTCACGAATGTATTTGGCTATAAGACTTTACAAGTTATTGCGTTTTCGAAAGATCAATTTTACCTAAAGCAGTAATAAAGATTGGTGATTTTGAAGGCGCACTCAGTTCGGATGGTGATCGGTTTTACGAATTTTGCCGATGCTACATCTAAGTTGTGTCGTACTGTATATTGTTACCTACTCAGTTTGATTTGTGTAGCTTTCTTTATCCAATAAAAATCACAAGGCAAGTTGGCATCATACAAAACAAGTTAACTAATACAAATCCTAATGAATGCCAGATTTTCACTTACCTCAGGAGTAACAAAGTAACTCGGGCTCTTTTCAATCGTGATCTGACCTTTGAAGGACAGCGGCATTTTACTCCGGTACCACTCCAGCCCCAGCGCGTAGTTCTCGTCTCGGTCGAAGAAGTGAACCTCTCCTGAAGCCTTCTGTACCATGGGATGGAGGTACAGCATCTCTAGTAATGCCCTGGTACCGCATTTTCTGACGCCGATTATAAGAGCCTACAACAAGATGCTATGATTGGTACAAAGTAAAAATGTAACAAGTAGGTATAAGTATATAATTTAATATTTTAAAAGTAAGTAATAAGTATAGTCTCCTAAGTTTAACCTTGCCTAAAATTAGGAGACGTTTTTACGTCAAAAAAAATTAAGGCTATGCATAAGTTAATCACTGCTTAACTTTAAGCAACGTTTATAAATAAACTCCAAAGTATCGAGGTACTATGCCACACCCAATTCATTTTATAGAAATTAATTTCTAGGAATAAAGTCCTACGTCATTAAACGTGTATTTATGGAACTTCCAGTTCTGAACATTTATATTTTTTGAAGTGAAAACTTCTATATTGACGTTGTGCACTTTTTGGGATGGGTAAAAAATGTTAAACTCGCGTCAGAACGTGCCCTAAGATCCGTTGCCTAGCAACCGACAAAGTAAATATCAAAATAAATAGTCTTTGACGTTACGTAAAGATTGCAAGGTAAGAAATTTTACCCATATTGATGGGTAAAAAAAAGCAGTCAAAACATACTTCATGAAAAGTGTTTAAATAAATTGTTTATTTTTGTGAAACTATATTTTGAAAATAAACTGCTAATGAATATTGTATTTAACCATATAAATTAAAGTACTTTTATACTGATAAAAAATGCACAACGTTAATGTGAAGTTTTCACTTCTACCGGCACTCCCGGAGTGCAACCCGTTGTTTTTTTTACGACATATTTCGAAACATCTATGCTACGTTTGCGTACATAATTTTCATGTAACAGTTTACAGTAACTACTTCAGAATATAGGGATAATAAATTTACGACATCAACCAGCAATTATTCCAACCCGCCTGCTAAGAATGGTGATCAAGACACTATCCCCTTGGGGTCGCTCGTTGCCGGTCTATGGGGAAGGTCCATAATTGAAGATGTTTATTGGCTGGTATATACAATACATGTCTATAGCGGGTATCTCTAGGTGGGGTTCGATCCCTGGTGTACAAGTGGGGCCCTGGGTTTGTGGTGCCATGGTCGTAAAAAAATATCTATACATTTAGCCTGACATAAATGCAATGCACACATGCCATTGAGAATTCATTACGAGCATACCAAAATATCTCTTAGCCTGACTCGGGGATCCGGTCAGGTAAAGTGTTTTTACTGTGTTACATAGGTACCTAAGTGTATTTGTTTACAAACAAACCAGCCAAAGACATAGTTGAACAAATTCCATCTACTTTATAACGATAATAAATTATCGGATCGGAGAGCCCTCTCCGATGCGTCTGCCCAGACGCAGCTTGAAAAAACAAGGCGTGACTTTGCGGAAATTCATTATGAAAAACAATAGACAACGTATATTTAGTAACCTAATCCGCTTCTTAGGCTGCCTGTCCACTGGAGCGGAGAGGAGAAAAGAGGAGCGGAGATGTTCCAATATTAACCAATAGAATCTTGACTCCGCCCTGAGTTTAGATCAGTGATCCTGAGTCAAGATTTTATTGGTTAATATTGGCACATCTCCGGTCCTCTTTTCTCCTCTCCGCTCCAGTGGACAGGCAGCCTTAAAGGGTTATAAAGAACCCTTTAAGAAATTGACAAGTGTTTCACCTCTCAACGAGGCAACCTTAGGAAGATGATTGACTTGCTGCGAACCCGGACACGACGTGTTGCCACGTCACGCGCCGTATGCAGTGTGAGTCACATCGTCCGGCAACCCCACTTTTTTCTTTTGATAACGATCCTAGCCGAGGTGAAACGAGCAGTAATCCTAGATAACTGGGATTGTCGAACGGTGTGGCTCACACTCACAAACATCTACGTCGTCTATGTATTTTAAAACAATAATAGTCAACCGCATCCGGTTAGGCTGAAAGCCGACTCTAATCGAAATAAGACTAGCCGGAAGATGAGGACAAATGATTACTACTCTATGTTACCTGTGGGAGTCTGCGTGCAGGTCGTGGTTGTCGTGGAGGTCGCAACCGCTTGCGTAGCGCCATTGGATGGTTGATCGTCCTGGTGTTGCTCTCTTGGCTCTGCAGGATCTTACGGCCTTCACTAGCGGCCGATGCCATGCTCGCCGCCTGAGAGAAAATCAAGGTCATGAACACCGAATAATAAAATGATTATTGGTATAATATTATTTTGGACACCTAGTCAATGTAGAGGTCACAAGCGAGTCTACTGAGCCTGCATTCCTGGGCATAAACTGGATTGGCTTAAGCGTTTTTGTCTTTTTTCTTGTTTAATAGCAAGAGGCACAACTCTCTTTAATGGAATCAATCTGCCTAGCCTTTTCCCAACTGTGTTGTGATCGGCTTCTAGTCTAACCGGATGCAGTTGAATACCAGTATTTTACATGGACCCCCACAACCCAGTTATTGGGTAACACGATACTTCTTGGTAAGACTGGTTGTCTGGATTTTGGGCTTCTGACTACCCGTAACCTGTCACAGATCTACGAATGACAGTCGGGATCAACGGATTAGCGTGCTTTCCGAGGCATGGACGGGTCTCGATATGTAAAGGATGGTCACCCATCTACGAGCCGACCGCGGCAAGCGTAGCTTAAACTTCGATCGACCCATGCGACTGTTTATTTAGCCACGAGACACTCTTACATGGGATCTTGCAACATAATATTGGCAATCCTTTGGAAAACACAGGGGTGATATTTATGTGAAGTAATTTACGCAAGGGAAAGTAAACGAGGCCTATGACCCCCCAGGTGAACTCAAATTGGCTTAATGTACTATAATGCCATAATTGTTTAGTTTGAAATTGATAACGCAACCCAATACTATGTAATAATAAGGTAATCGCAGGTAAGTAGGTATATCACAGAAAATCACGAAAATATATGGCTTTGGAAATTATCAAGATCCTAGATGCCGCGTCCCAGAATATCATTACCGTAAAGACGAAAGGGCAAAGAACTCGGCGGTACCCTTTCTATATAATTTCGTATTTGCATATATTTTTACGGGTGGTATAGGAAAAGTGAGACTATCGAGGAAAATAATCTTGGCCAGACTGCCAATACCGCACCACGATACCACGGTATCGGAGGTAAAATTGTATTTGTTTGTTTATATGTTTGTCTGTTTGTAAGTTTATTTATACGGGCTCATCTCCAGAACAGTAGGCCTAGCCAAGTTACAAACGTTTCGTATCGAATCTCTTTCTACAATCGTTAACGCCTCAGCGTAAGCGATTGTAGAAAACGATAACTTGGTAGCCAAGTTGACACGACTGAGTCGATCGCTCATTCTACAACGTCTTAAGAAAAAACCTATACTTTAGTCTATGGTGAGCGTTCCTAGTTCCTACAAACGTCAAACTAACGTCAAAGTCGCAGTTGTGTACATAAACTTTGTGCGCGGGCAGATAATTATTGTTTCAAAGTGATAAAAAATTAAGCGAATTAAGGTAAAGTTCTTCTTATAATTGGTTTATCATAATATCACCGTGTGAACTGTAATTTTAAACATTACTGTATCTTGAAATGTTATGATAATGATTCTGCATAATATGAATGAAAGATACTGATAACTTTTATAGGATGGAATCTACTCTGGCACTTGAAATTTGAAACATAAACAATGACGTGATACGCGCCATGAACTAATACGTAAGAAACAAATAAAAGAATTGTGTTTGACCCTTAACTTAATCAATAGACCCTTTGTTTCTCTGAAATAGTTTTAACTTATGTTCTAGCCATGGCGATATAACGAGACCCCAGCAAGGTCCGCAAGGCCGAATAAAAGCTGACCGACTATATGCTAAATGGTAAATATAGTCTAATTTGACGAATAAACAAAACACTTCTCGGTATCAACACAGCTGTATTATAAAGACGCCATTTTTATCGTTTACTCTTGGGTCTCGGTGATCGCTTAGCTATCGTTCAAAAACTTCGACATCGTTTCGTTAGCGCTTGTCAAAACTGTAACTTGGCTACCATTTCTATGGGTGTAGCGATCAACGTTGTAGAAACGCTTACATTTCATTCTAACATTTTGAACGATTGTAAACTTGTCTACGAATTTTCTATTCGATTGTTCTGACCACGTGACTTAACGTTGTGATGATGTCATTCCTATACATTTGATTAGTTTTCTACTAGCAATAACGATTGTAGATTGTCAACTTGGCTAAGCCTGCAGGTGAGCAGTAGTGGCCCAGTGGTAACGGCCCCGACTTACCAGTTGTAGGTCGTGGGTTCGAACCCAAGCAGGCGCTTTACTTTGTGTAAATAATTTCATCACCACTGCTCTCAAAACGGTGAAGGAAAACATCGTGAGGAAACCGGTACCCTAATTACGTAATACACAATCAATTCGTTTTGAAACAGATTACTAATCCATTGCTTGATAAGTTCGAAATTTAATTCTGCTCTGCAACGTAATTATCGCATTGAATGTTGTTGAACTGTCAAAATGAAACAAATGATCGCTATCGCATTGCCTCTGCAAGATAGGTAATACGGCCCTGCCGCATGTCTTAGAACCAAAAAATTCGAAGACATGAGACATCTACCAACCCGCACTGGGCCCGCGTGGTAGATAACGGCCCACTCCCTCTCACAGGGAGGAGGCCTGTGTCCCAGCAGTGGAAACATTAATAGGCTAATGATGATGATGATGATCTCCAGAACTGCAAGTCGGATTTGAAAAATTATTTTTGCATGCAATTGGATAGCCCAATTCTTGAGCAAGGTTATTGGCTGTACAATATCACGCTATGACCCTTAGGAGCCGAGCAAAAAGAAAAAAAATGCAGAAACAACGCTAACCGAAAACGAAGTAATAGCGAGGGCGATGGGATGCGACGTGCTGGGTCGGCGGTCAAAATTTCACGAGAACGAAGTCGAGGGCAGAAGCTGGTACACGATAAGTATATGAGATTTTAGGGTAGATGAGACAGAAATAGAAAATGCATTTTGTTTTCTCCGAGAGCTCCCACTCTCTTCGACAACATTTCCATATCTCTTATTTTTTTCGTCTTGAAGTCAACCCTCAAAAACTTACCCCGTACAAATGTTATGATAAATGGATCTAACGACCTCATACACAATGCCTCCATCAGTAGGTCATTGAGCCAGCTTGACATACTCAAACTGCCAGTCAGGTTCTAGTATAATTACAACCGTAGTGCTAAATGCTGGCCTAACAACTAACAAGCCTACGTATATTGGACACCTGAATAGGGTAAGTCAATTATCAGATACCACTGTTTCTGGGGTTGCATCTGCTTGGCGTCTATTGGTGCATAATAAGTGGACACAGTTAGTTGTAGAGTATACGCTCATTTAGCCAATTATTTTTGAGAAATACACACAGGTAATATACATACAGGGTGGCCAATTATGAAGTATACAACTTTTTTTAACCCCCAATTTGATTTAACGCCAAATTTTGCAGTTGTTTGGTGTCTATTATTTAGTTAAAATGCGGTAAATGTTATGCACAGTCTATAAGACCATGACCACCTTAAAATTTTCATTAATTTTATTCTGAAGTTCTTAAAAACAAACCAATTTTTCCAAAAAATCATTAAGAGTACGAAAACCATTTCGATAACTGAGGATTTTGAGACACATCCTGACTTTTTTTCTGTGGGGTTATCTAAAGGGACGTGTCGGTCAAGGTTGCCGAATACGAAAAGCAGAATACTTGTCACTTTGTTGGTGGGTTAACTAATAAAGTATGCGAAAATGATGAAATTTAATAAAAAACACGATGAAAAGCGATTGCATTTTTAAGAATAAAACAGCAGCAGATGAGGCAGATCTTATTCACCGTACGAGGTATAAAATTTCCAAGCCTTAATAATATACTTATAGAAAAATATCCGGTAATTTTCGTTTGTAATAAAAAAAATCTTGTAGATACCTTTTGTATGTAAATGTTTTTATGTTTGAGGAGCTCGTGACTAAGTAATAACAGCCGCACGGGTCGATCCATCAGGTTAAGCTACGCTTGCCGGGGTTGGTCTAAGGATAGGTGACCATCTTTACATACCGAGACACTTCCGTGCCTCGGAAAGAACGTTTAGCCGTTGTTCCCGGCTGTCATTTGTAGATCTCTTTGACAGTCGTTACTACGATACCCCTTGGTAAGGGGTAATACGATACCCCTTGGTAAGGGGTAATACGATACCCCTTGGTATCGTATTACCGAGATACTGGGTTGTGGAGGTCAGATAGGAAGTCGCTCTATTTGAAATACTAGTATTCAGCTGCATCCGGTCAGACTGGAAGCCGACCCCAATATAGTTGGGAAAAAGCTACGCAGATGATGATTTCGAGTTAAGCTAATGACCGCTACTTATCTTTATAAAAAAACTTGATAAAACATTGACGTTTCTATAATAAACTAATTTTAATATAGTATAAAAAGTAATATAGTATAATAGATGTGATTTTAGAATAAAATCTGAAAGTTGAAAAGTGCTGCATTATAATTTCTTGAAGCGATTCCTCAAATATTTGATCCCATAAGTTATTTTTTTAAATCTTTTCTAATAATGTGCTAGTTAAAATACTATTTCTGAAACGTAGATCAAATGACAAAATATCAAAATATACTATGCAAGAGTTGGAATTCAACTTCCAATTTAGCTTGATTCTCTGCCGCTCAATTTTGATCGAGAAGTTAATTTACTCGTGTCATTGGTATTGATAGATAGCCCGCTTTACCGTTAATACGACACGATTTCACTAACAGCACAGTTATACTGAATACGGACGCGATTTCAACAGTTAAACATCAGTCAATGTGTGGTACTCATCTAATTATCGTTAATGGATTCACTTTGTCTGTTTAATTGAAAACGTAGAGTGTTTAATCCTTTTTTAAATAAGCGGGTTAATCATCCCTGAGGAAACGTGCCTTTGTGGTAGTGTAATACGATACTGTTCCTTTGAACATTATTTATTTTTGGGAATACGGAGATGAGAATGTTTCAGAAATTTTGTGAATTTCCTGAAATAAAATTTCTGTGAATTATTCATGCAAGCCTTCATTTTAACCTTGTAGCTTATTGTATGTAATAAAAACGTACTCATACTACGTTATTTTTTCCTTAAAACTTCGCATGACAAAAATTTTACATTTTCCCCTTCCGGCATTGAGGATCAAGGCTATATAGTATAGCTTTATATCTACAGAATGTACTCTCTACCTACTCGTTACTTCCACCTACTTGTTGATGTCGTAAAACTCGGTTACATTGTAAAACAAGGGTGTCATAAAAAGGGCGGTGGTATGTTATCTGCGGAGAACGGCTCAGAACATTAATTATGATTACGAGTCGGAACAAAATGGGTGGATCCAGAAGATCAACAAACATGGAACTCTTTATTAAAAGTTGCTAATCTCGCAATGACATAGTAACGCGACATTGCTCAACTGAACACTGTAACTTTTAATGAGTTTTGGTCATAGTAAACAACAAAGTAATCTCGTCACCGGATATATATTAGATCAGATAGTTGGTCAGTAATTTTAATTATGTGGTTTTTTGTAACATTGTAGTCTCTGTTTGCCGACTATACTTTCGAAAACATGGAGTAAAGCAAATTATTTTTAAGGATGAATATCGTTCATTGCGTTAACGACTTATTTTTCTCTTATGCTTTCGCCTATGCATGAAACTTCTGTATAACCTTTTTATGGGTCAGGCAGGGTGCCCATGGGCTTGGCAACCACGCCTCGAAGCTCGGCGAGCCACGCACAGCGGAAGTCAGGCCGGCTTGAGGAAAGTAAGCCGCTTACCCGAAAGGGTTGCAAGCTTACTACGTTCGATACGCTAAGCGTGTTCGCTCCTACGATTTATAGTACGAAGTTACGGGCTTAAAATACGAAGGGGCGTATTACAGTGTTCCGTCGTATCGGATGGATCTTGTATACGGTGGATGCGAATATGTTATGGGTTTTTTATGCTAAGCTTCTACTGAAACAAACAGTTTTTGCGATAGTAGGTAACTGTAGTTGTGAAACTTGCCCAATAATATTTTTATGCAATATAATATTTTTTGCGTTACTAGTATGAAATAGTTAAAAGCTGATTTTTAAACCCAGTCGTTTTTTTATACGAGTACGTATAAAAAATGTATATGAAAATTAATACTTTTACCAACACAACAATAAGTTAGTAAAATATGTATTTCGTGCGAAACAGCAATTTATATGTTTATGGTCACTGCAGTATAGTTGGTGTCAAGGCCAACGTAGCCAGTGAGACGTGTTCACATTTGGATAGTATATTTCATAATATTTTTATAGTAATACATAAAAATTAAATATTTAAGAAAAGGTAAAAACTTCTGACGTCCACGTTGTATCCATACCTGTGTGCTGTAGAGCGCGCTGTCATAGATACATCAAGTGGAAGGTGGTGAACAGGCACAGCAGCGTGACGGCGAGCTTGTGGCGTCAGCACAGTGCAGTAAGTTCATACCTGTATGCTATAGAGCGCGCTGTCATACAGCACGTGGAAGGTGAGGAACAGTGACAGCAGCGTGACGGAGAGCAGCGCCGCGGCGAGCTTGGGCCGCGACACGCCCACCACCAGCACGCAGTCTGCCAGCTCGCCCTCGGCCGGCCGGAACGACGACCGCGGCAACCATCTATGACACAACACTACAGTTAGATACCGAGCTAGTCCAAAATTTGCTTGATTAAATCTTTTGAATACAGCAGAGATACATGCAGCCGCTTGGTGCTAAAAGATTGTTGTTTATCATGTAGATGTTTAGAATTTGATCAGTCAAAAAAATGCATATTAAGTATTGTCGGAGTTTAGAATGTCTGAAAAACTAATAAAAGCAGACAGCTCACTGTAAACTTTATTGTTTAGAAGCAGATGAATCCCATTTAAAAATAAATTGCTACTTGAAATTGAAACAGTCGAGGGGATCGGAACTATAACGAGATCGTTGTGAGGTTCACAGGGACAGTTCGTTCTAAGTAAAAGAAATACACTACACATGTAATAAGGAGCTTATGGACAATGGACACAATTCTAGACTGAAGCCAAGAATTTTCAAACAGAGAAACGCAATAACAGCTTGTCCGATACATAATTGAACTCAGGTCCTCTCACTTCGCAGCCGTGCTCACGAAACATGTTGTGAAGTTTATTAAATTCAACAAAAATACACTCCTTCTCAAAATCGCCTTGAGACAAAAATAATGAGGCATATATTTATACAATTGTACAAGCTTTTGATACTTCAGTTACCTGCATAATAATAATAACTTGTAATTAAAAGTTTTACCTTCTGGTGTTAAAAAAGTAATGTAGTAATATACGTTTATATCGTCGAGAATGCTCTGTTTTACAACTTTGATACAACTAATAAAAAGTTTAAAAAAATGCGTTACCATTGTATTTCTGGTTTTAAAAACATTGTTGCATCAGGCACCTATGATGTTTAACAAAAACTTGGGTAAAATAAATAGTTTCATCGATACGAATGGTTTTCGCAAACATTCAAACTATCCATTTTTGTGTCTTTATGTATTTTTAAATGTGGTTTTTGTTATATTTATCTCTTATGAGTGGGTTCATTCATACACTTTCTCTCATTCTACCCACGCAAAAGCGTAGGTGTGATAAAATCGACAAAACTTATCGAAAGCAATATTTTTTGTATTGATAGATAATATAATATTTTCTTTATAAATTAACTCTATCTATTCTCGTTTTTCTCTTAACTTAGAATTTATTTTGGAGAAACAAGAGTGTTGTTCCTTTAATTTACTAATGGACCTCGACTGAAAGTCAATTTTAATCACGTTTTTCACCTTAGTGTTTTCGCGAATTGGTCTTGTAAAATAGTCAAACAAAATAAAAAAAGAGCATAATTCTGTCTTAATGTAACTATTGATTAGGGGTACAAGTTATGCCAGCCACACACGTAACGATTTGCTTGCGCAAACTTGGGCTTGCGCAAATTTCAAATGACGGGTTTTCAAAGAAGTTTGCGCAAATTTCACCCACACACGTAACGATTTGCTTGCGCACACCTAAATTTGAGCAAGCAAATCGTTACGTGTGTGGCTAGCATAAGGGGTATAAGTACATTATCACGCGAAAAAGATAGTTATAGATTCCGGCAGTATCAGGGCAATAGTGTCATGTATAAGTAGGGAATAAATATGTTAAGCACTTTAAGTTTAACCTTTACTTGGAACTTATTGCTTTTACGACGGTAATGACGTATCATTGCCATGATTTTGATAGTCTAAGATCCGAAGTAAGATTGACCTTCAACCATCTGTTTACCGGATGAAAATTATTTTTTATCAAATATTATATGTTTACTAATATATTAGGGCAAATGGGTTGCCTAGTTAAAAATGTTCATGGCAATAGTTATTTTTTTTCTCTGACCCTTTTACCAAACGAATTAGATTCCAATTAAAAGTATAAATCATACAGAACATGTAACAGTTAGGCCGCTTGCCCATTGGTCGGTATTTTACCGCGCAGTACTGTACAGTACTGCGCGGTACTGCTTATGTTTCCTCACTGGTCGGTAAGCACTCTGTACCGAATCGGTACTGCACACAGATATAGATATACCTAGATAGCGCAAGAGCATCTACTTCGCGTGCCCGAACGTGGCTCAGTGTGTCTCATTTTATATAATATAGTATATGGTCTGCGCCTGTCCGCCGCGCTAGTCGGACATAAATAATAAAATAGAAAATGCCTATATTCGTAATACTTTATAGCTTTTTACTAGGAACGGTTGATGTGACGTTGAGTGTTAACAGGTTATGACAATCGAAACAAGTGATACTATCGTATATCGCTTCAGTTTCATGGTATAGGCGCTTTGATAATTTTTCAAAAATGCCACGCATGGTTTTCATACAGATCGTGATACTTGCCTTATCTAGGTATTATTATATTATTATATATCTATATCTGTGTACTGCACTGCTTTTATCTAGAATTCCAAATTCAAATTAATTCAATTAGTACGAGAGAGCATGACCAACATTTTTGCCTTATCGTTTTACGAACAAAATCGTATAAAAACGATAGATTTGGTTATTCTTAAATTCAAAAATCCTATTTTCAGAAATTTTCCGCGTCACATCTTCTGACCTGACCGCATTTTTAAATATGTCGATAATTCTTTTTTATCATGTTTAAAAATGATAGATTTTACATACCGAAAACACCATTTTCAGAAACTAGTAGCTTCGAGTACGTACCCAAGAGACCATTTGAGAAAATTAAATTTGAGGCAAACAATAAAACCCATAGCAATCCATCTGAAAATCTTGTTTTCTGGTGAACATTGGTCAGTTGATTCGAATACGTCATTTTTGGAAATGTGCTCAGGCCACGTTTGACACGCAAAGTGACGCAACGGAAATATCTGAAAACAAACTTTTTAGTAATAAAATTACGAAATCTTTGTATATTTTTATTATCAGACACATTGTGATGAAACCGTCTGCCATTTTTTTTTGACATAGCAGAAATAGGCTCCCATAAAACTGTAACGTTTCTGACCGGTACTGCCGACCGAGTCGGGTTCAGAATCATCAAAACGTAAAGATTTTTTTACAATTATTCCCGTAAAACGATGTGACATGGTTTTGGTCATGGGCTCTCGTACTATATAATTCACTTGTTTTTGGATTTTCCCCAGTTTCTGAATGAATTATCCCTAAATTTCCCTAAAAAATCTTCAAATTTCCTTGGTTTAGGGAACATGATTATAAATAATAAGGTAATGGCACAATTAACATGGTAAATTAAAATTTGATGAATTGCATTCATTATGAGTTTGGGTTGAGGGAATAAATCGGTGGTTGAATAAATCGAATCCTTTAATAAATCGGTGGTGCCATAGAGTCAAGTAATATATTGGGTGATGCCTACTATAAACAATAAGGTTACCAACTTAAATTCATATTAACCCCTAAATTCCCCAAATCCCTGTCAAAATAAAATATCCCTAAACCAAACTTAATATTGGTATTTTTTCCCTAAAACAGGGAGAAATCCCTAAAAGTGGAAACACTGCGCGGTAAGCTTCCAGTACCGATGCAGTAAAATGCGTGACGTCACGCAGTACCGAAACGATATCGCCCCGCACACTTACCGACCAGTGGGCAAGCGGCCTTAGTGTGCCAAACTTTGTTTCCTATTATACCTCCTGTATATACCCGGCAACCCGGTAATAGGAATCAGAAGGTAACCTAATTTTTGATAAAAAATCTTTTCATCCGGTAAACCGATGGGTGAAGGTTCATCCTACTTCGGATCCTATACTATGAATAAAAATGACAGTTCGAAAAGGTAAGAGATGCGCCCGTATGTGGGAAAAGAATTTGTTTGAAAATTGCTTAAAATTAGTTATCGCTCCTTGACCGTACCTAATAAAAGGGCTAACGTACATATAAATACTTACAGAATATCGAGCGGCAGAGACTGCGAGCAACTCCTGTAGGTTGCCTCAGGGCGGTGCTTGGTCGGCAGCGCGTGACTCATCTGCGCGCGCGACTCCATGCGGCTCCCATAATAAACTAACACATCCCCATCGCAATATTCTACGTCATTTCTAAAATACAAGCCATTTCTCTAATCACAGTTAGCTTTTCAATGTAGTGAACGCAGCCCGGAGGCTGATTATCATTTTCTCTTCGTAAATAGTTTTTTTAGAATCTGTAACAAAATATTTGGACTGAAAACGGAGACAGTGAAATTGTTCATTTCACGTTCTTGCTTCTTTTAAATGGTGAACCACACTACAATGTTTCTTTTTATCCTACAAAATTGTTAGTTTCGTGCGAGAATCGAACCCGCCCGGACAGAATCGCATAAGCCAATTGCTCGGCTAAATGTAAGTCCATTTTTATTGCCTTTATCATTACACAAATCGTCCAACAATTCAAACATTACGTGTCTAAAATAAACACACAATAATACTCCGCAAATGGTTCATAATACTCGCAACGCTACAATAAATTACTGTGTAATAAAGCTTAAGTAAGTAATGACATACCATATTACATGACCTTTGAAGCGCCTCCTACACCTGTAACAACAAATGGACCACGTGAAAATTATATCACAAGTGCTCTCACCATGTATAAATTAGCATTCAGTTGTACAAAGAACACGAAGTACACAAATGTGGGTGGTCAGGAAATCACAGTTGCTCCCAAATTCACAGCGGGCTCGAAACGGGCACCGTACATTGTGGCGCTTTACGACTTGGCGGTAAAATAAGTTCATTTTACACGTTTTCACCTTTGTAGTGCCACACTACGGCGTAAAGCACGGATTGCCGGTCGCCTAAATCTTAAGAATGGGCGTATATTTTGGTCGGAACCACCTCTTCAACTTGGAATACGGATGGCCGAAACCGTACAGGAATAATAGATAAGATTAGAATATTTTATTCGTTTTTTGTTGTCAAGCATGGCCGATGTTTGGTTTTGAATTTCCAATCAAGATAAAATAGAAATGGACTCGTGGAGATTTACGCATCCATTATTGTATTGCGTAACATGCCTTGTTTGGTTATATCATTAGGCCTAGCAATCACATTAGGAAAAAAGTAGGTACTAGCTGTTAGTTTCTAGATAACTTTACATTACACTCATTATTTAAAGTGTTTATTTACGTTTAAACAGTGTGTGCACATACCACTTAAAAATCTCGTACTTAGTCTTAAATATAATCACGTCGTCACTAATCAATACATCGTTGAAAAATATTTGATGTTTTATATTTTTATCTTCACAAAAACCACATTTTTATTTCAAAATACCGAAGTTAACTGTTGTGATCCAATTCGTGTGACAAAGCTGCATGGTTCAAGCCCTTTTTGTAAACGGAGAGCCAAAACTATTTCAAGCAAATTCTAAAATTTTCACTGCTGTAATTACAGACGACCGCGACGCCTACTTCATACGCACCTAATACATGGTTCTTGTGCCTAAATGGAGGAAAATATTTCACGGTATTTACCTTTTTACTAATGGGTTTAGTGGCGTGTAAGCTGTGTGGTTCATAAATCAGGCCGGTTATCGGCTCAAATGTGCTGGAGTGGCGTCATCGTACTAAGCACTCCATCACTCTCTTAATCGCAGTAGGCGATGGGATGGGCATGGTTCACATATGTTTAATACCACATTAGTAGGTTACCGTCACATCAAGTACGATGCTTATGGGTACGGTACTTTGTATTGAGGTGCTAACGTTTTAATATAGTTATTATTTTCATTAATTAATGCACGCGCCTACTGTTCGTCTTGTCCCTACAGATATGGTCGTTGTATAGACACAAACTTTTGTATGTTGGTACAAGAATAAACCTTAGTAACGTAGTGTTAGAAATCAAAATGGCATGCATAATTATCAAAAGCTCATATCAACTCGCGCAGAAATTAATTGAAACCATAAAATCAAATTGCAAGTCAAAGTTCCATATTCTATAGTTCGTAGTTCTTTCAGCTCATATGCAGTAAAATACATAATTGATGAGGGATAGATAAACTTAGAAACGTTCGCATAACTCAATAATTGTTCCAGTTTCCTTGTTAATTCATCGGGTATTCAAATAGTAATTGAAGTTTCACTGTAGTTTTCAGTTTCAGCGAATGTAAACGAACAGTAGATAGGTTCAATATAATTTGCGAAGTTTCCTGAGAAATTCGTTCGTAAATAATATAATAGATTAAAAATAAAAATGTAAATTATAAGGTTTAAAGTAGAATTCAAGGAGAGTTACGACCTACATTAAAATTCATGGCGGCCACAAAAACACTTTTTTGCTACTAAAAGAAGTATTTGCGCCATTTGAAAATATTTTGATTATGTACGAATGAACAAAGAAATTGTTTTCATAGAGTTTTTCATAAATAAAGTTATTGGAATAATTTAAAATGTCTTTCAAATGAAAATGAAGTTTTTGCGGAACTTTGAAATTCATGTAAGGTGTTACTAAAACATGTATCTCGTCTGCCATTCCAACAACATATACCTAAACAGGTATAACAAAGGGTTGCGTCATACCGTCGGTTTTGTGGCAACATAAGTCACATTTCGGAAAGGTCAACATGGGAGATGGTTTAATGAAATTATTCGGCTGTGTGGGGCTCAAACGGCATGTAATGCATTTTTAGTGAAACTTGTTTATACCTGTGGGTGGGGCGGTGTCTGGGGTGCGGGGTGCGGGGGCTGAAGGCCGGGTCAAGGCTTCAATGCACCACCGTATATATTAATAACGTACGAACCCACGATCGCGTCACCTTACTATTTCCACGCGAAGGCCATTATTGGGTCAGATTGCTAAATTTAACCCTCAGTCGGGGTCCAGCTATGAATAATCCGACTGTGTAGCGAGATAACATCAAACTGAGTTGAGCTTGAAGTTCAGGCTGCTTTTAAGATGTGCGCTTACTAATGAGCAAAGTCTTCAGTATCAGTTTCTTAATCAACGCGAACCCTGCTGAAAAGAGAGCAGGAATATGCAAGGAAAACTGACCTTTGAATTTTAGTTACATTTCAAGCCCTTTTCTCTATCAAAGGCGACAAATTAATACCTTTGTTACCAATATAATAATAGAAAGCCAACCGTCTTAGTTCATTTGAAATAAAATATCATAAAATATGACAAAAAGGATTCCTTCTGCGGTTAGACAACAAAATACTTGGCTTCTTAGTTTTAAGACACTTTTCAAAGTGTCTAAGAGGTTTACCTTTTATTAAATAAGAATTCGAGAGGGAAAAGGAAACAATTGAATTAGTTAGGTGGACATAAATTATAACCACGCTCCTGTACGTTTCTGTAGAGTAATGTTAGGATAGGTACGACACTGAGATAGATGAGAGTTCGTCCATGTTCTGTAATGGTGATTACACATTAGTGATGTACGCTCTCCTACCCAAATGCTGCCTAAGGCTAATGGATAGATACCCACTACGGCTCAATACCATCCAGAACATAGTACATACCCCGATGTTCCGTGTAAAACAAGAATGTTAGCCTAATTAAAGAACGAAATTGGCTCGCGGAGGCTCGCTTTTTTACGAGCAATCATAAAACAGGCTTTTAGAGTACAACATAAAGTAACCTACCTACTTTGAATTTTTACGGGAGTCAGACGTTTTATTTGCGAAATTAAATTCACAGCTTCCGGATTTTACATCATGTCAAATGACGAATTACTTGGCAATTGAGGAAACCCGTTTCATTATTCAAGTACTTGCTCAAGTTTCGGGTAAATATGACGTAAAAAAGTCCGTAAACGGCGCTTCATCTAGTATGTTAAAATAATTTACTGTTGAAGGAGAGCTATTTTGGGAGGGTTAGTGAATCTTTGTGAGGAAGGACTTACAGAACTTTGATTAAGATACGATAGTTTGTTTGTCAAAACAGTGTGTGTGTGTACGAGTATAATGTGAATGTGCTATATTTGTGTTATTGTATACTTAGTATGTTATGTATGTATATATTTATTGAAACCACGGATATCTATGATTGAAACTTATATGTAGATTTTATATCTGGCAGTAAAAGATTTCATTTCAAAAAAAGATTTCATTTGTCGGAAGTTTCTGTATTTGTTAAATGTTTGAAGTACTTCATAGAAAGGATACGATTTATTCCATCGTTTCATTGTAACAGAAGGTGTAGATATTCATTCTATTGATGCGGCTGCGAGAATTGTAGACAGCAATCGTAAATAATCGTAATCGATTTTAAAATTATGATGCCATAGTAATTAGCAAAGCTGTAGATTTTTTTTGTAACACTCGTTAAAATAAAAAATAATAGGACCTGAACAAATTGCGTTGGATAAAACTTTTTCATGAAAAACGAAATGGTTAGATTTCACAATTACAATGGAAATATTCAGGGATATCGTCAAATGAATTTTACATTTTATTGAACAATTTAAATTTCTGTTTCCCGAGCTACGCAAATTCGATAAAGGTCAGCCGAAATTAAATTAGAATTTTGGCTCCATTTTTATTTAGGTACTATTTTTTATTCCCTTTGCAATGTTACAACAACACCGTTTTAATTTTATCGTAGTAATTCTAGCCTTGCGCCAAATTTATTAAGACAGACGATATATTAGACATCCTAGATACCGTTATAAGATTAAAAAGAGTTGGTAGGTAATTCTTATTATGTTTACGTAATAATTTACGTGGTCGGTAGGTAGATATTTCCTAGCTTGTTCGTCGACAAAATCTGTTACAATTAGTAAATAATAACAGGCAGCCGTGAACTACAAACAAGTACCAACCTACCTATTAGTTGAACACCTAGGCCGATAATGGTCAATTGATAGATAGCTATAGTAAGTGATAAATTGTGAATAGTAGCAAAAAGGCCATATTTTAGACCTTGTGTTCAAAATATTAAATATCCCATGGTAAATTTTAAACTGCCGTTTCATTAAACTTGGTATTACCGGCGTGCATTATTTCCATAATATGCAATATCGTGCTTCGTTCCTCGCAATTTTACCTTAAGGCCAAGTGTTGCAAAACGGTGCTTTAGAATAACAAGGCCCATCCTTGTGAAGTTAATTTTTAAGGGTGTTTAGGAGAATGGGTAATAATATTTCCATACTTATGAAGTAGCAACGATTACTGTAAGGTGTAATGTCGTGGGAAATAAACGTATCTACAAACGTTGTAGGTGACGTGCGCCGAACGTTTGCATGTCACTTAACCTGTTATTCGCTGTATCCAAGGTGAAGGCCTTTAAAATAAACTGTGCAATTTCCATGAAATGTTTTTTTTTTACTTTAAATTCTGGTGAAACGTTAATAGTCCACATATAGCGACGGTAGTAAAATGTCCTTATGTATGACAAATAAGCAACCTGACCCAACTTCATACGTTTTTTACGTAAATAATAATTATTACAATTATTGTAGACTAATAACAGACACCGTTCCCACGTGAATCGATCTAAATACTAGTACGTCACTCACACAGACACTAACTACCCTTTAATTGGACAAAAACGTCGTAGTATCCAACTTTCCGATGTATACACAAGTGTTATATAGCGGACTATTGTGATAACTAACAAGCAACTTTCCTGTGTCGCCAGCGACGGCTTCAGATCCAAGCTATTGTGCAGCAAAGGCCACGGAGTTCGGTGAATGAGCCCGAAAGGTCGCTTTCTATGTTGTATCTCTATTGCGAACACCTTTGTACAATAAATAGCCGCCTTCTGCCTTTTCTACTTCCAACACAAAGCAGAGGAAATCTTTTAAGATACACTTATGAATGTTTTGGGTCGATTGGAATTTTTTGGATCATGATGGCTGTAATTTTTTTACGTTTAATTACAGAGATTTTTAGACGTTCCTTGCGCTTGCGAAGCATGTGTGGACTATGAATTATAGGCTGAGGAATGATCTGATAAGACAAAGGTGTAAGTTAAAAGAAGATGTAGTGATAAAAATTGAAAAGGGTATGCTGAGACGGTGTGGTCATGTTGAGAGGATGAATGAAAGGCGACAAAAAAAATGTATTTACAAGGCAGATGTGACTGGAAACGCCGGGAGGGGACGCCCTAGGAGGACATATACTGACCTTATTGGTGATGTTCTTCAGAAAGGACAGATGCGTAGTACTCGCTACCGGCAAGCGTGTTTGACCAGATTGTATGAACGTAAACGAGGCAAAAGGAGTATGTAAGGATCGTAGCAAGTGGCGTTCTGTATAGTTTCTGCCTAACCCTTGGGAGAAGGGCGTGAGTTTATGTATGTTATGTATGAATTTAGGGAGCTTTAAAATAACGTACTTAGGTAATCTGTTCAATGCTCACGTATCTACTATAAATTATTCGTCCACTTATTACACCCATTTGAAGTAACAGCTATCCCATCCAATCCCATTTTAGGATCGCTGGGCAACAAAAAATTATACGACAAAGATTGAATCGATCTGAAATTCTTCGCTATCAGTTGTTATAACAATCGAAAAATTTGTAATTGCGTCGGGTCTCATAATACGTCGATAAAATCGTAAGTTATTCGTAATGTGAGTACTGCGGAACAACCAGAGGTTTACGCCTATTACCATAAAGTACGGAAGCTATAAAACGAAGCGTCTACTGAATTTAGTTCACGACTTCACGTCGATACCGTAACACAAGAAAATATGAAAATGAATAAAACACGTATAGCCCTGTTGAATAAATTAATAAATTATGGCCTAATGGACGTTTTCATAAATTTTTCTAAAATATTTCACTTAATTACCTTCTGAAGTATGGGAGCAAGAAAAAGTTATGGTTCGTTATTAACCTGTTTATTTTAATAAGCAGACCTGCTTGGGGATTTACGTCTCTTCGCACTTTGTGTACCTTCTTCACCGGGAGGTATTTTAAGCCGAGGTATACAATCTAATTAAAATTTGTTTAAAAGGTCTCTTCTTTAAATTTCTTCAATCACGTTCCATTAAATTTTATTTAACCGGAGAGGTAATTGCGTAACACAGTAACAATGGCAATACCAATATGACAATCCAACAACTGTCACTGTGTTAAAAAATATTTCAGATTGTGGTAGAAAGTGTGTTACGTAATTGGGTTGCAGTTGAAAAGTACTCATAAGTGAACAGTTAGTAGGCGCCATTGTTGTAATTAGGCATGGCGGCAGGGAGAATTTTTATAAGTAGGCAAAAATCTGATACCTTTAGGCGTTTTTAATATTTAACCGAAGTAAAAAGGTTCCTTTCCAAATTAATTTCTGCCGATCGTAACCATTCTTTTTCTTGTTTAAAAGGTATAACGAATAATTAAGTCAACAAAATATGGAAATCTGTGGAAAAAATTGGGAGCGCCCATAATTTATTTTACAAAATTTTCGCCAACTGGGAAATTTTGAGGGTTAACAATCCGATAAGCCGAAGGGAATTAAAAATATTACGTTACCTAAGTAACTTCTGGTTAGCAACATGCTTTAATTACGAAATGTTTCCAACAATAATATTGAAATGGAACATTCGATAATTTTATTACCGATGTAAAGTAAATAAGCCTTCAATTAATTAAGGTAAGTATATGAAAGCATTTTACAAGCAAACACGTTATGTAGTGAATTAGTTCACACTTTCTTTTTACTTCAGATGTTTTAAGATATGAGAGTATCTTACCATGGATGGAGTCAAGGAAGTTGAGTAAGTATTTCATTATTCTCTCAAGACTGTTGTGTCCCCGGTATTCATCGTTGCTTATGAAGAAAATTCTGACAAGGTTGCTTAAAGAAAGTTGTTGAATGTCGCAAAATATTTGAGATTGGGTCCTAGAAATATCTAGCAGAAAAACAACGATGTATTTACTAAGTACAACCATTCAAATTCGTAGACACGTATCTACGTAGGAGTACTACCTACGTAAGCACGTGAATGTCACACGTGGAAATGCGTGCAACGCTTCCCGGATAAAGGAGATAACCAACTGGAAACGTAAGCAGTTTCCACTTTGTTACCCGTTTTCTAACACAAAAATGTAATAATATGTATATCGGTGTACCTATAACATGTAAATATTTAAGTGGTTTTCGATGACATCGGCGAGAACGCACAAGACACAGGTACAGATAATCGGCTTTCCTTTTGTGCCTGGAGAAAAAAGAAATGTTTTTTCCATCGTACAGTTTGTAATATGTTTTTCAGAGGCGGAATTTTAACGCCCTGGGGATGTTTTTATGCTTAGACTCAGGGAAATTGGACAAATTGAATTTTGTGTTTTGTTTGAATATAATGTACTATACCTCCGTACACTTACGTTGCTTCGTAAACGTGGTTGCCTTTTATCCGAACTTCATGTACAGTCTCCAAAAGAGTTAAGTATCCAGGTTTGTACTGTATTAGTTTTAATTCTGATTGAATGTATTATGCTGATCTGGCATTTGAATTGTTATTTCCATTGTTTCGAACTTAATTTATACTTGTTTGTAATTTAATTTTCTACTGTTTTTATTTTTTTATTCCGAAATTTAAATATTATTGTAATTATTTCATAACGATGACATATTTAATTTTATCTTGTACGTACTCACTTTTTATTATTTGCATACCCATGTGATGGTTAAACATGGAGAACTTTATTTCTATTAACAAAAACATCAATGTATATCTGTACCTATGTTTGCAAATAAATAAATGATTATGATTATGATTACTGGTGTGCACTACAAAACTGGATACTTCACTCTTTTGGAGACTGTACCTACCTAATATCTGCTAGTGTAAAGTATATCCTGTGTACAGGCAATCTGCGTGTACATATATAATGGATGTTAGATACTCAGTTCTGTTTCCTTTTTGAAATAGGCAATCTTGCTGAGAATCTTCTATGCAAAACGCTATTGCTGAGATAATTGCATGCAGATGAATCTGCACGTGTTTATATTTAAAAGGATTTCTGCTGGCGAAAAATGGAGATAAATTTTATGACTATACTTGACTATATCTAGAAGATTTATAAAGCAGGTATTAATCGAAGGTACCTACGTAAAAGTATAATTTCTTACCAATTAGTCTGTAACGACTGTTATCGTACTCAGGGACTCGAGGTTATTCTCATCATTAGACTGTAATTCATAAGTCTTTAGGTTTTTAGTTAGTAGTTTTTATTTAAAGGTGATATTTTTTCAAATAACTACGATGCGATGCAACAAAACAAGAACTCTCAATTTACTGAAAGCGCATTTAGTCAATTTTAAATTGTTTCCTAAGGAACAATGAACGATTTCAAATAAAAATTGTTCTAATCTCCCCACAAGACAAGAGAAAAATATGTTTCGTAAGAAAGACATTTGTTCGAAGAATTGCAATATGTGTGTCGACCAGCGCAGTTCAGATGTAACAAGCACCGGTTCACTCGCTCTTGGAGACAGTTTGCATCTAGGGCTATAACTCAAGAGGAACAATATTTGAGACCTCAGCACACATCGAGAACCTTGACCCAAACCTTGTACACACGACAAAAGTGATAAGTATGCAGGTAACTAGCGACATCTACATTTTGAGTGTAATTGCAAAGTGTATTTGACATATTTCGTCGAGAGTGTCATGAGGAAGGACCGCACCAGTAAATGCTCAATCAACGGTATGGATTCCAACGCTAAAGCATTTCCGTATCAATTCCGGGAATAATGTAAATCAATAATGTACATCAAATGAAATCTCATCATTATCAAACTTGTGTTTTGTTTGTTCCAAGGATCACGGTTAAGATAGGCACATAATAACAGTGATAAGTCTTTTAGAAGTATTGAATAATATTCGTCAGTAAATTACCTATAAAATTTACTCGCTTTGTCGAGAGTAGGTGCATTATATAACCGCTCTTTTTCATAAAACAACCGTCTCGTTTTAAACTCATTTATAATGAAAAACAGGAATACATTGCGATACGAGGCCAAAGACAATTGACAAATATGCCGCGTGTATTTTGCCTTATCATTCGAAATTTTAGCTCTTCATATGGTATTTGTATCAGCTGAAAGAGGATCTTAATTTGCCTGTGAACATTACTCATGCACGTAATTAAATGAAGCGTAATACGGTGCTTATGTTAAATTTTAAAACGTTTTTGCCGAAGAACAAAGTTTACTTTGCTTAACCCGGAAGCTGTTCCCTGTTACATCAACCGATAATTTATGGGAAAAAGGTTTTGAACTTTTTGTGGATGAAATACCATCAAAATAAAGCTTACGGCAAAAATACAGAAGGATAACTACGTAACGACTTTTTATGCAAAATTTTACATAATGAAATGTATTGGGAGAAAAACAGAAATCTGGTTAATTTGTGAGAACAAAGGAAACAGAACAACAACAAAATGAAAAGCGCACCTACACAATGTGGTCTCGGTCCGTAGCCACGAAGAAAATTCAAAATTTAATCTACTTGAGCATAAGAATAACAGAATTTCCGCGAACAGAGCCGCGGACAAACTAGTCAATAATAAAATAGTCAAACCTTTTTCATCCCTCAAGTGCTTTCCTACGCTCAACTCGGAACAAGTGAATTTCAATGAAGTGAAAAGAACACAAATCCCACCTTTTTCTTTTTTCACTTAATAAAGAAGTAGGCACTTTGAGCAAAGTCTGCCCGCAGTAATTTTCCGTCAGATTTTGTATCATTAAGTATATTAAGAACCGTGTTTTTTCTACTTTTTCTACTTCGATAATTTATCATATAAAAACTTCGTACTTGAGAAATTGCAGTTTTCGCTTCGCATCGAAAAGTTGGGATCAAGATTATAAAGTTGGATATCCCGTGGAGCGACGATTCAAAAAGCATTAGTCAGAACGACTGAGATAACACATTCTCTTTGAAAACTTGATCCTTTAGTGGAATTGAGAAATTATTTCGCTGGAGCAGTTTTTATGATAGTTTAAAGTTTTCTTTTAAGTTTATAAGGGGTAAGTTTTTATTATTATTATAATAATTTATTGGAGTTGGGTGGGTGTGGGATATTTTTCGATTGGTTTTTATCTTTATATTTATAACCATAATACCTACATATATTTAGGAATAATAGGTTACCTACTGCAAGATGTGACTGTCGTACAGAATGAACAATGAATTAAAATAAATTCATAAAAACCAATGTCACGTTAGAAAAACAAATATTACGGACAACCTGTTATGCCTTTTACCGAGCGAATTGTTACTCGAGTTTTGGAAAATGAGCAAAGTACTTTAGCATGACAAAATAGGTTTACAGGAATGCGTTAAGTGATCGGATTACAGCGGTCAATATTTACCTGAACAAACTGTGATTATGAACTGAAAGCTTTTACTGTAAAGTAACTTAATGATGAAGAATTTATTTGCCTTTGTGATTTAAATATCCAGGAACCTAAACCTAAAGTTAATTATTACTAAGGGACAGACAAAAGAAAAGATGACGTAGGTAACTAATATTTTGTAACAATAAAATTTTAAAAAGTGTAGTTACTTGGAGTTTCTCGCCTGTTCTTCTCCATAGAAACATATTACGCTTTGATTAACTAAGCTCTGGAATGGGCAACTAGTTTAATCTTTCTCACTAAGACTAACCCACTCCTTTGACCATGTTTTCAATAAATGGTTTGAGTATGTTGGTATGAATGTGCGAGAGATGATACAAGGCTGAAACGGCAGTGAATATTGTGACGAGAGCTACGGAAGACAGGCTGCGTCGACCCCAAATCAATTTGCTTAGGGCAGCGGTCGGCAACACGCGGCCCGCGACAGTTTTGTAAATGAAAGTCTTTACCTTTAGTAAATAATCAAACTATGCGGGCGCAATGTTTAAGCGAGCGAGCACTTCATAAAATGAAAGACATTTTAATACAGCTACAAAACCAGTTAACGACATTCAACAACGACCGAGTCATTTACAAATGGACGTGCTTGCTCTCCAATCTAATGACACCCTCAAAAACTCTTTCTGAGAAATCTATGATTTTGTTAAGTTTAAGAATTAAAAGAATTAAAAGGGTTTGCTCAGCAGGTATTTACAATTATTGGCAGTACCTACTTATGCGAATAAACTTTTTCAATTCTCAGTTACAGAAAAAAATTATATGCTTCGCGTCTCACAGATGAGCATTTGAGAACCATTCTAAGAAACTACAAACAAATAGAAAGCAAATAGAGAGATAGTTATTATAAAAATATTGAAAAAAACAAGATTAATCATGAACAATAGTGTGGTCCGCCTCTACCTCATTTTGCCACCATGTGTCCCTTGCCTGCTAAAAGGTTGCCGACCGCTGGTTTAGGGTAATAGGATAACGAATACCGAACCTTGCAGCAGGTCTGATAAAGTTGAGCTACCTACCTAGTTTTCTAGATTTAAAAGCTGATCTGGGAGCATTACAGTTTGCAATTTAATTTATAACTAATCCTAGGTATAATAATATTTTGAATGCGAAAGTGAGTTTGTTTGTTATGTACGCTTTCACGCTAAAACGGCTGAATGAATTTGGATGAAATTTGGCACGTAGATATACCATTACCTGGATTAGGACATAGTGTACGTTTTATCCCGATATTCCCACGGGATCAAGACTCTTGCGGGTGAAACCGCGGGGCGCAGCTAATTTATAAATAATGCAGGATTACTAGCTATTCGGGTCTTGCGCCGCACTGCGTCGTTTCGCGGCAATCCGTATTTATACAGTTATCTTGAAAAATACCTATAGCGTGCAATTTCGAATAAAACCACGATTATTCCGTATTTACTCAGAAAGGTATTATCCACTTTAGAAACAGTTTATTCACGTAACGTTAGGCGCATTTGGTTTTTGTTGACTGATTCAAATGTCTAGACTAGTCGCGATACTTTTCATCACGACATTTTAAATTGATTGGAGCGTGGAATTAAATTGGAAAATGTCAAGCTATTTTCTGTGGTTGGTTAGTTTCGTTAGACTTTGCACACCATAGTTGAAAGAACGAACATTTATATCTCGAGTCTTCTTTTCTTTTTAATACGTAGATTTTTGACTATGAGACTGTTTTGTTACGAGTGTTCTTGCACCTTCATAGTTTTCATAAAGCGAAAGTCAGTCTGAAAACAGTAAAAATTTTGGTCAGATTAATACAAGGGAAGTGTTGTTGACATGTATAAGTAATTTTATTTTATTTTACTAGGTATCAAATTTCCCTTTTCATATTATAAGCGGCTTCCAGACCCGTCTGGCAAGTAATTATAATGTTGTTATTTTTTGTAATAAATACGGGTACACAAGGACTTAAAAATTCAACCGGTTTATTTTTAGACGCAAAGGTATCTAATAACGTCCAAAATGTTGTATGCCAGGAGAAAAAAAGCCACGATAACACGACCGAGCCAGGAGCTTTTATGTCAACAAAAATGAACGGGACCGTGTTTTATAATTTATCGTCAACAGCCGACATTTTAGGACGAAACGCTAAAAATACAAGCTGAAATACTGACCCAGTCGCTCTGTAACAGTTGAACATCCACAAAGGAACGAATGACCGAATGAAGCGAACTAAGGGTTCCTAATGGAGCCGGTCTTATTAAATATTGAATAATGATGGTGGGAAACAGCGGGAAAACAAGCCAATCTAATAAAATATCGGCGGTAATATTGGTTTCTAATAAAAAAACATGGTTTTTTATTAATGCTTTTGTAAGTTGACGTTAACGCCTCGAATTAACTTTAAAATACAATTATATTGGTATTTTGTTCGAAATTCATAATTTATTAACATAATTACTTTTCATTTCCTAGTTTTGCATTTAAACTAGCGTAGGTATCATAATATATATTCGTTTTATTACGAACTTATTTTACATATAAGAATTGATACAACAAATTGTTTACAAATAAACTTATTAACTTATATACACATGACGTCACAGACATCTCCTTAACATTTTAAATAATTCAATATACGAGAGGAAGAATCGGAGCAGACGTTTCTCAATTTATTTCAATCTGGCTGCGGGACCGAATTCACTCACCATTTTAAAAGGAGAAAGGCTTGAGAGAATTCCAAGTCCTGCATATTGGCACTGGTTTAACTGAAGTACGACCTACTTGCATGTGAACACCTATTTGTACAAAAGATATTTGATACGGATACGGCGAGTCAAATTTATTTATTTATTAAACATACCAATGCAATGTACAGAGATGGACTTAATGCCATAGTAATTTTCGACCAATCAACCTTTGGGACAAACAGTGGTAGGTGCAATAACGAAAATTATGGAGGAAATATCTTTCTTATGTATAATTCTTCCGAACGTGTGTTTGTCACCTATCTCCTCCTAAACGGCTGGACCAATTTGGACAACATTTTGTGTGTATATTTGAGTGGGTTTCTGGATGATTTGAAAATACATTTGGACTCGGTAGGTGGCGCTGTTCGGGTAGGACAACGTCTGCCAGGTCCGCTAGTTACACATTATGTTGAAAACCCCTGCATTCGTTGTTTATTCATTTAAATTGAGGTTTTATGAAGAATATTTAATATAATAATTCTTTTACATTTAACATACCATAACATCACACCTGTATTCCCCAAAGGGTTAGATAGAGGTGTACCTATTTAGTACACCCACATTTCGGAATTTTTTTTCAACTATTTTGCTGCTTTTTCCATTTCTGCTGCATTAAATCAATTGTTAAAAAGTACAGTATTAATCTCCATTTAATCATCTATACAATGGTAAATAAATTAAGTAGGTTCTGTGTACTAGCAGGAGTGTAACAATAAAAATAGTTACAGAAATGGGGCAAAAAAATTTTTTCGATCGTAGAGCACACTCTAATGCTTCGCATTAAGAGTCGTGCAATAAGTTTTTGCTGATATATGACGTAAGCAACTAAACTTAGAATAAATTGATCTACAAGCAAGTCACTATTTGTGTCAAGGCCACAAGGCAAACAATACGTAAAACAAGAAAGTTTTTCAAATCACCGAAAACAAAATAAGTTTCACGAAAATATCGTTAGACACATGACATACCCAAAAATATTTGTGATATTTTCGCTCTGCCGTCGATTGCGTTCACTGTGATTGACGACTTTTTTCTTAAGGTCGCAAAAAATTACCAAAATACCGTATTTCCTAGTCCACCGAATGTTGACTAAAATTGTTTTTTGTCCTTCAGATATATTTGTTAAAAAATAATGGACACGTATTTTCTCACCTAATCAAAAGATTACTGCAATACATTGAGTTAAAATGTGGCCCAGTAGATTTTATACTGACTTTTGACGTAGCGAGCCCTCCCCAACTTTAATACGTTTTACGTAAACGTAAAAATCGATTTTTTATTGATATTATAAAGCAAAAAATATGAGTCTAATATTTTTTTGTTATCTGACTGACGGATTTTTTTATTTTTTTTTTATTAAATAGCTTTTTTTTTTCCCAGTCAACATCCCTATTATGTTTCACTTGACTGCCTCTTGTGGTCGCAAGCACTACTGCTGAGCATGAAGTCCTGGGTTTGATTCCCGGGTCGGGCAAAGTGTTATAGTGTTTTGCACGACTCTTAATGCGAAGCATTAGAGTGTGCTCTACGATCGAAAATTTTTTTATGCCCCATTTCTGTAACTGTTTTTATTGTTACACTCCTTCTAGTACACAGAACCTACTTAATTTATATACCATTGTATAGATGATTAAATGGAGATTAATACTGTACTTTTTAACAATTGATTTAATGCAGCAGAAGTGGAAAAAGCATCAAAATAGTTGAAAAAAAATTCGTGTCCGTCAATTTATGAACCCTGAAAACATTGTAACTTGCGATAAAATCAATTAATTGAGTCAAATTGCTCTTTTATTCAAAGTAGTTTAATTATAATTAATAAAATACTAACTAAAATAAAATATCTTTATCTAAATATTTCCAACCTTTGACCAAGTTGCCTAGCAACCGCCAAGTAAAAATCTTTGTCAGTCTTTGACATTACGACTTCATGAAAAGCAAAGAAAATAATTTAATGTCTTTGATGAAAAGTGATAAATTGTTCATTTTTGTTAAAAACTATGTTTTGAATTTCTTTTTCGTTTATGAATGAGTGTTATGTATGAGGCGTGCACTTTTGGATTTTCCAAACTATTTTTATCTGGAATTTCTCAGTAACTGCCCGTCTACGCGTCTGGGTGAAATTCAGGTGTAGTATAGGTACACCTCTGCCTAGCCGTTCGGGTAATACAGGCGTGTTGTTATATGATATTTCCAGAATTATAAGGTGTAAATATTTTCTGACTATTGAATTTAGTTCATACTTTAATGCCACTAAGGCCGGTTGTCCACCGCACCGTGAACGGGACGTCAAAGACCTCGAGATGACGATGCCGAAGTAGCGATAGTACATTTATTATGGCCTCGTGATCTCGTTTCTGGTTGACGTCCTATTCACGGTGCGGTAGACAAACAGTGTAACTATAAAAAAAACCTTTCCTGTTACATTTCACATTTCCGGACACGATAATTGAATTCATACTGAAAATCTGAATTTTCTTCTTTTTATTGGATAGTTGTGATTCATGATCGTTTTTTAAGTTTCAGGAGAAATATTAGTGTTATTCACACTTACCTACATACAGGACCTAAACTTTTAAAGCAAGTAATCTTTCAAAATGATAAATGATTTATTAATCTGATGTAAAATAATTCTTCACAGAACTGCTTCATAATGTTAAATCCCATACAGGATGTTTTATTTCTACCTGTTTCTTTTCATTTCTCGGATAAAACGCTGCCGCTGTATTCAAGCACTTTGCATTGTACATTATTCTTGAACAATGGGTGCGATGAATAACCGGTATAAGTAATATTTCTTCAGTATTCTCCGTACCTATTGTTATTGTCGATTTAATTAATGTGCTTTTGTTTCTGTATGTCATGTACCAAAAAATAGTTTTGTTGTGTTCCTAGCTTGAAACTTGAATGGAAGTATTTTAAATATTCTGTACTGTGTGGAGTTGCATTGAAACGGGAGACCTTTGCAATCCAGTATTTTTGTATCTTATTGATCTAGAATATGATTTGTCTTCTTACCAACCTAAAGGAAATCGGCAATTTTCGCCTACCTATTTAAACAATATTCTCAACCATTACTAAAATATGTTTGATGGTTATGACATTTTTCTAAAATATGATTGGTTGAATTTCTCGTATATTTATGTACAAAAGTGAATTAGGAAAAAGTTGCTAGTCATTTCTCAAACATTAACGTTTGTTTACCTTTCACCCTGGGCAAGGGAAGAGAGTAGTATATACAATTATACATATATACGTTATGCTCAGCCGGGAAAACACAAACGGGGTCTGAATGTTCATCTATATTAATACTATTAGACTTATACTAATATACTATAATTATAATCTGTACTAATATTATAATGAGTTAAAATTTGTTTGTTTGTTTGTTTGTAAGTTTGTATGTAGGAGGTAATCTCCGGAACTAACAGTCGAATTACAAAAAATCCTTTTGCATTGGAAAGCACAATCCTTAAGGAAGGTTATAGGCTATGTAACATTAAGCTAGTAGCCTTTAGCCGATCGCGAACGAACAAGAACCGCTGCGGCAAGGCTCTGCAGGACCCCGAAGTGAGCCTGCGTGCCGCAAAGCCGAACACACCGGTGTACATCTCCCGCCTGCACTACACCACTAAGGCGGAGGACATCGTGGAGTAAGGCGCCAAAAGACGAAGTACGCGCCGAGGGTGCAGTTACTAGAGTCGCGCCGGAACGTCAACTTCAAGGCGTTCGTCGTGCGTGTACCAAACTTTTATCTGCCCCTCGTCATGGAAGAAGACTTTTGGCCGCAGGACGTGGTGTTCCGTCGCTTCCGCGGACAAGTTCCACAGGACAGCACAAAGTCAAGCTAGTGCAGAGTGAAGTGTTACTAACATAGTCTAAGCCTTATTTATTTACACTAGTTTTTGTCTATATTAAAATATGTATGTTTAGGTTAAGGTATTTTTTCTATGGGCCTGTGTTGCCTGAAATAAATGGTACTATTATTATCATTATTTAGGTACCGTGCAAAAAAAAAATGTCTGAAAGAACGCTAAGCGAAAACGAAGTAATAGCGCGGACGGGCGATGCGGTGCGCGCGGTGGGTAGGGGGCCGAAATTTCACGCGGACGAAGTTGCGGGCTAAAGCTAGTTTCTATATATTCTGATGAATTTTCTTGTACTAAATATTATCACGGTGCCCAAGACATCAGACGCACGCTGCATCCTAAAGGGTAGAATTACGGACGAGTCGGTCCGTTTAGTTTTTAATTAAATAAATGGGCGAAATGTTTCTCTGCTCATGATTAATACCGCCGAAGGTAACCCGAAGGTCGCGGCTGCACCGTACAAATTTATTACTTGACCACTGTTTGTAAATAAACTAGTAGCCGTATTCATTGTTAAACTGTTCGGAAAACAATATGAATGTAGGAAGCAGTGGTTGTATTAATATTGTAGTAGTCTAGTTTGTAGTGTAATGGAGGTGTTAATAATAAATATACGACGGCGCGTAGTTCCCAGAATAAGTCTGGAATTGATGGCTTATTCTTTTCCGTTTTATAAGACGTGACTGAAATCTGAAATAGCACGATACATTGTGAAAATTATAATTAAGCACTTTCACAAGCGCGGTAATTATGTACGTAATTCCTAGGACCCATTAATGTTGACGTTTGTTTTGACAACCTGACATGCCCCATAAACCTATTAGCGTATTAAAAATTACTTTCATATTACCTAATCTACGTCATAACTTACAGCTTTTATACGTAACTTTACATAATTTAATACAACACCCGTTTAACGGGCGCCCTATACCTAAACTGACAAAGAAGTATCCGGCGCAACTAAATCACTCAATAAGTCAGACAGAAAACATTTATAAATAAAATCGATTTTGATCAAAAAACAAAAACCTTGACCGAAGTCTAGAACACGTGTTTAAGGTTAAGGTGAGGAAAAAGGCAGCGCTGGCGCCTGGACGGATGTGACGTACTAGTGAATAAATAACTACCTTCCGCCCAACACCGCAGGTAGGTTCGTACCTCCAGACTGCCGATCAAGGCAGAATTGATTAAGGTTTCCGATGTTAAATGTTTTGGGTTCACCTATTATCGGACTTCGGTTGATGCGGTTTAGAGGTTAAGCTTTTACATCAAAACAGCTCCAAATGATTTATTTTTAAGTTGATGAAAAGTTTTGTGTTCCAGTTTACGTTGCAGACGTGCTAAAATAGATACAATACACAGCAACTGTTCGTTCACAAGGCTTTTAATCCTACGAATTTAGGTTGCGAATCAGTTATGTACACCTAAATACCTTGGGTCATATAAACCCTTTCGTCCCAAAACATTTGCTAAAAATAACCACGCTTTAAACTAAAATGAAAACCTAATTGACACATTCTGGAGGCGTTTCCACAACCTCTAAAGTTGTTTAAAATTTAAACTAGTTTTATTTTAGTTTTGTTTGTCGATAAACTACGTGACAGTGATATTCACTTAACGAAGGGTGGAATAAAGCTTTTGTTGTGTTAATTTAACTAAGGTTTTAGTTTACAAAAAATAACAAGGAAAATCCTGGAAATCCGTGAACTGTGACAGGAAAATACGCACCGTCGATTGTTTTGTTCAGAATCCTGCCAATTTATAGATGAGGAAACACCACGTCTTGGTAATGAACACTCGTCCTGTATAATATCTGAATGCATTTTATTTATATCGGCGTTTCGTGATCGTTCAAAAGTAATAAAATACTTAATTGGTAATCATCTCGCACGGTGAACAGATCCGGGATTGTTCCATCGTTTTTCTATGTGAAATATTTTTGTCTTTTGATTGACAAAAAATAATACGTTATCGTATTGCATACAAAAGAAAGTTACCCTTGGTTGTTGTTAGTTTCAATATTATTTAAAATTGTAATGTCCTTGGTTATTAAAACGAGCAGAAAAAATAAAGCCAAGATATTTGTAATGTGGTATTTGCATGCACAATATTATCAAATATTTTGAGCTTAGTATTTGAACTCGAGCAATTTCTGTAGACAATGAAATATTCTACGAATGTCCACAGTTCGGTATTTGATAATTCGAGAGTCGTGATAGCATTAAATCTTCGATGTATAATTTAGAGAATTTAGTTTCGGTTCGGAGCATTCAATATTTGGTTGTTCCAGTAGTGATGTCTGTTAGATTATGTTAGATACAATTTGGAATTATAGGGTTGTATTATTTAACGTATAATTAATCTTTTAACGCAATTTTTGCTCATAGAAAGTACTTGGTGGAATGCAGTACCTAAATAGGAGATATAGCTAACTGCAATATATTGTTCGTAGTATAAGTATTTAAGATATTAGGTTTAGAGGTATGAGGAACAGGGTGTAAAGTTCACTCATCCTCTATTGAAATGGGAGGATTCTCTTACCAGACCACAGTGTTCCATTGGACCAAAAAAAATTCCCTCTGCTGTTTATGGTATTTATAGGTAAAACACCCACGTGTCGATTTCAAATACTTTTTTTTTTTGACAACCCTAACACTATATTTTGAAATTAAATTCCGTCTAAAAACCGCGACACTGCGACGTGACTTTTTTATCATTGGTAGGTTTTGTTACGAGCAATATTTCTGTACTACTATCAAGTCGCACTTTTGCGATTTTAGGGAGAAAAAAAATAAAAACAAAAATCTGAAAAAAATAAAAAAACATTCTTCATCATTTAAAAAAAACAAAAGTATTTGAAATCGACACGTGGTGTTTTACTCGTGCATTATAAATGCATCCCTTGATCGATAAATACCATAAACAGCAGAGGGATTTTTTTTTGGTCCAATGGAACACTGTGCAGTGTGCAGACGGGTGTCGTGTCTGGCGGTTAACTGCCCAACGAGTGATGTCGGATAATCTTGTATATGTCGTTCGCGCGGTAAACTCTAATTGCGCGATGCAGGATTTGAGTGACGTCAAGATTTTGTGTGACATCAGGTCTTTGATGCGTAGTTGGCATGTGGCAATGTAGATGTCGCCTCATAGGTAAGGGCCTAATCTAGAGTCTCCGGATAGGCACTATACTTAGAGAAATAAAAAAAAATGAACCGAATTCGTATAACACTATCTGCCAAATAAGTTTACCGGAAGTTATCAGAAGATGGAGTTACTTAGATGCCATAAAAGTTTTACGTTTATTACTGAGTAAACTCATGTTTACAGCGATGGCAACCCGATCTTTTCAATAAAGTGTCAGCGCGGCGAGATAGGTGCCACACAGACGGAGCAATTTTAACATCACCCCTGTATTCCCCAAAGGATTAGGCAGAGGTATATCTATAGTACACCCACATTTCGCCAGTTATGTTTAAGTTCCATGTAATAGGAGGCGAGCCTATGGCCATCATTCACACAAATCCAGACTCCGGGCTGCTACTGAGAAATTCCAGATCGTAAACCCAATAACACTTGGCCCGACTCGGGAATCAAAGCCAGGACCTCATGCTCAACAGTAGCGCTTGCGACCACTAGACCAACGAGACAGTCAAGGAGGAGCAATTTTAATCGTCGAATTTTAGCAACTGACAATCAGCAACTTTTCAGGCACAAAGTTGCTCAAACACAAACACGCACGAAATCCTGGGTTCAACTCCCAGGTCGGGCTACGTGCTGTTGGTTTTTCCATAAGGACTTATTAGCAGACCGGAGTTTTGTTTTGTGCCTGCTTACGGGTGATGGCAAGAGGCTCGCCCCCTGTTAAATGGGACTTCAACATATCTGGCGAAATGTGAGTGTACTATAAGTACACCTCTGTCCGGGCTGATATACGAGTGCCACCAGCGCCTTAACCAGGTGGGTAGCCTCAATAATATAACCATTCAATGGATCAAAGGACGCAGCGGTTCGCGGGGCAACGACGCAGCTGACGAACTTGCCAGAAGGGGTTCGAGCATGGCACCAGTGGGGCCTGAACCCATTGTGCCACTCCCCTTCGGGTACCTACGCACTCTGGTAAGGAAACGAACCAGGGACCAACACCACAAACTATGGTCTGACCACACTGAGTGTAGGCAAGCCAAGGAGGCACTTCCTACAATCGATGGCCGCCTCACGAATAAGGTTCTCAGACTAACGAAACAACAGCTGCGCATAGTCACAGCAGCCGTAACTGGCCTTGGGTCATTTAATAAACACCTCTTTGTCATAGGAGTCACAGACAGTCCGCTGTGCAGAGCCTGCATGGAGGACGACGAGACAGCAGCTCATGTGCTGTTAAACTGCCCGGTGGTCGCCGCTTACAGGGCAAAGTACTTCGGTAACCCAGGTACCCTACGGGAGATTGTCAGTGACACCAAGTCGTTGCTGGCCTTCTTCGAGGAGCTGGGGTGGATCGAATAACCAATATTCCCACCCGTACGCAAAATACGCGCTTTGTCGTGGAGTTGCGGATACCAGCCCGTATTACCTAAGTACACCTCTGCCTAATCCTTCGGGGATCAGAGGCGTCATGTTATGTTATGTTCAAGAAAGTGTGCAGACTTAGACGTTACTGTAACTCGCCACCGTTAAGGCGTTGACAAGAGGCAAACATATTATAAGGCATGTCTTAAAAAATAAAAATCTATAGTTCGTGGTAGCGGATAAAATATATGTTAATCTTGAACATATTTCTCAGAACTTGGTTGGTACCAATAAACTTTTTGAAAAAAAAAAATCGCGATAGTAATTAACGGTAAACTATTCTATTACCTTGAGTTCCAATCCCAAATATCTGTTTTAAATATTTATTTATTTATTATTTATTTAATACTTCAAGCACAGAAATGTACAGAGGCGGACTATTAAGTCCGCATGGCATGCATGGCGCATTATGGCATTAGCCATAGGCATTTTCTACCAGTCAACCTTAGGGTGATGCAGAGACAGACAAATACCAACGTACGTTAGTATTTAATTAATAACAAGAACGTCTTATTTGAATGCAGAACTTGGTTGTTTTTTATTTTCGATTACTCAACTCATTTTTGGGTAAATATATAATTGCTTCATATTTTGCAAAAAATTACAACCATTGACCGCACTTTAGCTCTTGTCAGCGTTTTAATGGAAACCTTTAAAACAAATTACAGTTGCTGTTGCTACGTATGCACAGCGCCTAAGAGTTCAATACATCAAGCTTTCTTAGGACATATATCTATGTCCAGCTTACTGCTGAAGGCTGATGTTGATGAAAAAAAAGACGTGTGGCACTCGGGGACTGCCGCGGCAAAGCTATTGCATAGCATTTTTTATCAACTTATGTACCTAATTGTAAAATATTAACCCGAATACAAGAAATAGCAATGGTGACATTGACAGGAACTGTTATTCACATTTATAGTTTTTAAAACTTGACACAACGTAATGGGAACATCAAAATAATAAAAAGGTTTTAATTTAACTATTAATAGTCAAGGATCATTCGTCTAAGTAAATTTGAACTTTATTGTCAAACAGTTAAACATAATTTTCAATACAACACTCTCGTATCATTCGTCTAAGTAAATTTGAACTTTGTTGTCAAACAGTTAAACATAATTTTCAATACAAAACACTCTCCTTACTCGGTACTCGTATTTTCGTTACGGAATTTCTGGATTAGGTCTCCACGCTCAAGGCCCGCGATAGAAGCTATGCAATAGCTTAAAAACAAAAAAGTTTTTGAAGTAGATTATGTAGGTATATCTACTTCAAAAACTCCAGAACCGAAAACAATTGTCAGTTTCAAATGTCGTATCAAAAATAAGGACAAAGCCGTCTTGTAAATAAAAGTTATTATACCTATTAGACTAATTTAATACTAAGTAGGTACTAGAAAGTATATAAATTTATACCTACAACTACTAGTCATTAAAACAGCTCTCTATTAATATTTTAAGCACTTATATTTTGTGAGGCCAACTGGAAGTGAATGTAAATACTCTGTTTGATCAATCGAATACATAGTTACAATATAAAAATAAGTAAATATTTAACATAAAAAGTCCCTCATGGCTGTAGTCCAACAAACAAACAAGACTCAATGCCACGCTCATTAAGAAATTAAAAGAGTTGCTAAATGAAATACAAATACGTTGTACAAGTAATAAACTTTCCACAAAATAAATAAAACTTTAATTAATCCTGTTAATATTAAAACAACTTTAACTTTCTTTAAGTTATTTCGTTACTATATCTTAGGTGGACTTGTTTCGAAAGCAGTCTTTTAAACTGATACATTTTTAAAACATTAAGGTGAAGACTTACTAAGTTACTTTGACGTTTGCTTGACAGGCCCTAAGTGGAGGATAAACAAAGGCTTTGCTACTTATTGGACGGAACCTTACAATCTTCCCGCGGGCATAAATAAAACGTATATACGTGTACATGTATATGTACAATATGACACTAATTGCTACACGCTACGCTACTACGAAATTGCTACGCCGTAGACCCCTTCGTAGACGCTCGTTGTACTACAGCACAAGGAACAGTTTTGATTAACAATATTAAACATTTTATAATTTGTAACAAGCCACAGTAATGTAACGTTAATCCCATTTAATATTGCCATTGTAAGTTTAAGTGCTTGGTGGAAAACATAACCATAAATAAAAGGCATTGTAATGGTTATCGTAACCTCTTATCAAAGATCAAAACTTAGCATGTTTACTACCTGCACGACCTCACATGCTATACAAATATACTAACGACCACGAACATTGACCTTCGAAAAAAGTTATCTATCATTATTCAAATAAAAGTAACATCTTACCGTTTAGACAGCCGCCTGAAGATTTGCGAGCTTTAGCAGAACTCTCACATGGACACAACGTTTTGTTTGGTGCAATCACATTCACATAACCGTTCGTAGTGCGGTTGGCTTTAATCAAATTGTGATATCAGTTGTGACAGTTTATTAGTGTTTGTAACACAGCGAATTGTTGTGTGGGTTATCGGCAGCTGTCATGTGCTGGTGTAGGAGACGAGCGGGTCGCAGCGCGCGGCGGAGGCGACTGAGCCGGGCGGCGCGCGCCCGCGGGGCCGCCCGCCGGTCGATATACGCGGCAGAATAAACACGCCGTACTAGGACGCGAGTACCGCCGGTGTTGCCAGCCTCGGCGGAGGGGTGCCGCCTCCGACGTTTGCCGCCGTTTGTATCTCGCTTCCGAGTATTCTTATGCCGGTCTCGTGAACGCGCGTCCTAATGAAATATGACGCCGAAGTGTTCCATTCGAATGTAGCGTCCTTAACGTCGGTAACGTCTTTCTCCTTGTTTTACACTTTCACGTTCGGCTTATCGGATCGCCGAAACCCGTCGATATGCAATAGTTATTCAGCGGCGGTCGCTGTATAATTTACATGTAACCTTCACTTATCTCTACGTTGAGACAGGACCATTTCCATAATAGAACCATCTGTAGTCAGACAGGATCGCCCTGCAGTTTTGTCACAGAACTATCTCAGTACTTGTTATCTTTATGAGATATTGTAAACGACTAGAAAGGGATAACAAATCAATATTTATGCATAGACGTATGCATAGTCGTTAGCGTTTGATGAATAATAAATTAAATATTTAATTTTAGTTCTAAATGTTAAATATTTCATTTATTTGCGTTTTTTAGAACCTGATATTCCTATATAGGTATGCTAATATATGTTCAACATGATAATATTATCTATAGCATATGTTTATATCGGCAGAGGTTGTTCATATTCATGAATTCAGATTCGGTTTGCTAAGTAAACTGCGCTGCGAGGGAGGCCGACTAACTGCCAAATGTAGCCTACATATTTAAAATGTGAAATATACTTGTTGTAACTGATATCCTATATTTATAATATCCGCAAGAATATTCACAATTGGAGCTTGGCTTTTTGGAGCAGCTCGAAATGTTTTCTGCTCCTCATCGGCTTAGTGGCTGTAGTTCCGTACTAATCTGATTCACCTGAAAGTAATTAGCTAAATAACATTTTCTGGTTGTAAATCTTGTATTAAAAGATTTTTGCATGAAAATGTGATGTTTCTTTAGTATTGTAATTTTGATTGTATATTTTATTCTAATTATTAAACTGTAGTTTTTATGAAGTGGGCAGGCACCTACTAATATTTATCCCCAATATTTTTTTCTGTAAGCTGCGTGGTCAGTGAGAAAACAAAAAAAATGGAATTGGTTTAATATTGCAATTTTATTCAAAGCCAATTCATTATATTAAAAGTCAACGTGTCATAATCCTGTTAAGATTAACTTCTCCCATTGCAGATCCGTGCCGTGAGCGACAAACATACAAACAAATACAAAAGAAAATTGCATTATTTTTCTCTGGCACTTGCACCACATATCTCTGAATTAATGCAATTTATTTCAACTGTCTTATACACGACTTTCATTCCTACAAATGTGAGTATTTAGGTATGTATTTATTAAATACTAGCTGCACCCCGCGGTTTCACCCGCATAAGGCTGCCTGTCCACTGAAGCGTAGAGGAGAAAAGAGGAGCGGAGATGTGCCAATATTAACCAATAGAATCTTGACTCAGGATCACTGATCTAAACTCAGGGGCGGAGTCAAGATTCTATTGGTTAATATTGGCACATCTCCGCTCCTCTTTTCTCCTCTCCGCTCCAGTGGACAGGCAGCCTAAGTCTGGATAAAAATCGGGATAAAAAGTATCCTATGTCCTTTCCAAGTCATGGTCTATCCATGTGTCAAATTCTATCCAAAAAGTCCCTTTCAAATTTCCCGTGAGCACGGTTTTTACAGACCATTTCTTTATGCCGTCATTCATTACGGTCACTCGGAATCTACGTATATGTTTATATTTTAATAATAAAAATGTTTTGAATTTCGGGCACTGTGTATGTTAAAATGATCCTTTCGTGGAAAGGGTATGAAAAAGAGAAATGTAAAAGAAAAAACTGGAGGTAAATTAATTGTGTTTCTGATGTAACAAATCCTTTTGATTAAAAATACTCCAAAAAGAATATACGACTACGTTCTTCAACTTCTAAGAGAAATAAAAACTTATGAAACTGAAAATGCTTCAGGCTGTGGTATTTCAGTAACCTTTTAAAAGTTACAAGAAGTGATTTAATTTACTGGAACGCAAAATATTGGCATAGGAAACATTCCAGTATAAAAGAATGGAGTAATTGAATTCCGCAAAAGTTACTTCAAATTAGTTTTATAAACATGAAGTACCTTTTATTTGAATACTTTCGAGTGTATTCAAATAGAGTTAAAACCACATCACATATTATTTGCATTGGTACCAACGATCGTGGTTAAAGCTGAACTGGATCAACAAAAAAGTTATTCAGAATATTATAATAATAACCGGCCGTGTTTGTAATTTTTGTAGACACAAAAGACATTTTGATGTTGAACTCACACAAACATTATTTTACTATAAAAACTTTATCATCATCATCACCATCAGCCTATTAATGTTCCCACTGCTGGGACACAGGCCTCCTCTCTGTGAGAGGGAGTGGGCTGTAATCTACCAAGCGGGCCCAGTGCGGGTTGGTAGATGTCACATGTCTTCGAATTTTTTGGTTCTAAGACATGCCGGTTGCCTCACGATGTTTTCCTTCACCGTTACTATAATTTTCATAGTGAATATAAAAATAGTTCGTATTATAGAACAGTGGTGGTCCCTTTGTTCAGGCCAACGCTCCGTTTGAGAGATTCACTCGCCACTTGAGATATTATTTCATCTGCAAGGAAAAAGAAATGAAGAAGATCTTGACAGACAAGTCGTGGGGATAGGGAAAATTCTTTATATTCGCTTTCAGGCATAAATAAGGACTTTGTTTATGAGTTTCAAGCTTTAAAAACGTAGTTTTTCAAGTCAAATAGTGTAATAGGTGTCTCTGATTTTTTTCAAGACTTTTCGTAATAATTTTCATTGCGTAGTCATTTTAGAGCTTAATTTTTAATTTGTTATAAAATATAAGTTGTTTCAACAGAGTAAAGTAATATTTATTTACGATTAAGTATTAACCCATGGAATCTCTCAAATTCATATTGCATTTCCTTGGAAATGACAATAATACAGTATGTTAACTAACAGAGGGCGTTCCCGTTAACCCGCAATAGTATAGTGTCTATACTAGAAAAAATATGCTATAAAAAAGAAAAAATATGCTAAAAATATGCTAGAAAAAATATTAACAACGAAAAAAAAAATTTTTTTTTTTTTTTTTTATAAAATTTTCTCAATTTTTTTTTAATTGATGCGTAAATATAACATCACTGTACACGCGCACTTGTCTTTCAACGTGGAAAGACAAGTGCGACTAGTGCGCGTATACAGAGTGTTTGTTTTACCTAAGAAATTAATATCTTTTGTGAATATTTTATGACAAAAAATTAAAAAAAGTTTTTTTTTTTCGATTTTAATATTTTTTCTAGCATGTATGGACGCTATTCTATTGCGGGTTAACGGGAACGCCCTCTGTTAGTTAACATACTGTATACTTACAAACCTACCTATTGGTTTTCATGATTTTGTAGGTTTTAATGTAAGTAAGTACTTCCTTTTAGAAAGACAAAAAAAAATATTCTTTCTTTCTTACTTTCTTTACAAAATTTTCACTATCATTGATTTATTGACCAATTCAGTTTTTCTCAAGTAGGAGTGTCAGCTCAGATGGCCCAATTTCTAAAGTCGGGACGTCTGCAAGTTCAGACGGGGCTGTAATATTAAAAAGTTGAACCCGACTGTTACATACACAATTCATCAGCCTGCAGATTGAGAGCTACATTTAGACAGTTTTCTTTCACAAGCTATATTTGGGGGAACATTGGATGTTAAGGTGACAATAATCGACATTTAATGATTTTATATTGAAGATCACGTCTAATAGAAGTGTTAATGATTTGAAAGGAAAGAAATATATGTTAAATATGAGTATGTTCTTAATAATTTATTAGAATATTTTAGATTGTGTTTATATTACATAGTGAAATTAATTTTTAAAGTTATGTATAACGACGATAAAAAACCGAGAATTACGCAAAATCTATCAAGTGTATTTTCCTGATACTTTCACCATTTTAAAGATAATTTAATTATTGATCTTTCAGTATACTAATTTTATTAAAATACTTTTTTTAAATAATAAAATTATAATAAATTAATAATGCGTCAAAATATGGAACAGCGCTCCTTGACGGGCGAGTCCTATTACTAGTTCGTCGTACGACGCGTTGCGTTAGCTCAGTACAGAACACACAAGCTAGCCACTCAAGGTTACTGGCATATATCTGCGTCTTAATAAATAAAATTAAGTAGTATTATTAATGTTTTTTATCACTCTTAGGCCCTTTCTTCACTGGTCGGTTCGTCAACGGAGCAGGATCAGCATGCTCGGTATACTCGATACTGAAAGCTTACCGAGCGCTTATATTTCAATGAGCGTTTCCGGATTGGCTCGGTATAAGCGAGAGCAGGGCGGGTCCTTACAGTTAACCGCGTCTCGGTAAAAAAATCCAGTGTGGTATGCTCACGTCACGAGTTTTACAGCATGGTCGGAATACTCGGTCGACCGCCTATATTTCAATGATACCGCACTGCTGCTTACCCACCAATGCGGGAAAATGAAAGCAGTGCGGTATCGTTCCGGTATACTCGTACTTACTGAGCATAGTATATCTACCAAAAACTTTTTTACAAAAAATACAACCGACTTCCAAAAAAAAACACTAGAAAGTGAAAAATATCAATCTGTGGTCTTCATCATCAGTTCCACTTCACCATATGGTGCTTTCCGAGAGAAACTGCACGAGTTATTATAAAAATACCCAAATCGCTATAGGTGTGCCTATATTTGAAGAGTTCCCTCTATTTCTCCAGGATCCCATCATCAGATCCTCACCATACGACAATGCGACCACCTCGAAAAAACACCCTTTCATTCAAAAAAAATATTTTCAAAATCGGTCCTCAATTGACGGAGAAATCGGTGAACATACATTGAAAAAAAACATACATAAAGACGAATATAGAACCTCCTCCTTTTAGGAAGTCGGTTAAAAATGATTCCGCACCGACCAATGAGGAAACAGCCTTAATGGCACGACTTATACAAATAGCTTATGTCGTTGTGAAAGGATCCGGATATTCGTAAGTATCATGTCATGACATTCATCATAGTCTATGAAGCTCATTTAATCAATCAGCGGTACCCACGCAGAATTGAAAAGCTGAGCCTTCACTCTAATGTCAGTTTAATTTAGTTTGCCAAAGTCACATGTTTCTCTATATCAACATGAATACTAAAATAGCTCTAATGTGGGTAGCATAACCCTGAAGCTTATAAAACTTTTCGGGAAATTGAGAAAATGACTAACAGACAGCTAGTGACATTGTTTCATCGTCGTGTTTATAATGAAGGGGCGGCATCCGATGTCGGCACACAAAGACTTTCATTAAACCCAACATTTAACGTGATGGAGTAATTATAATAATTCAATTGTGGATTTTTGCACGAGTAGGTCGATTAATGAAACGATAATAGTTAATTTTGGATTTAAATTCGTTATTATTCTAATTGAAATTGGGGTTTTGAAGAGTTGAATGACAAATTACAGTTTCTATATTTTAAACTATTGTGACTGATATAGGCAATCGAGTCTTGGAAATATTCGCCCGTCTCAATAATTAGGTACCGACTTGAACATCTTCACGTCGGAGATTGCTTACAAAGAACAGAGATCTTTAACTGTTGCTTGCTTTCCATACTTGTGGCCAGCTGCTGGCCGTGGCATCGCGTTTGTGGACCCTAGTTCTTTTTCTAAAATAAAAGTAGCCTAAGTTACTTCTTATTACATCAACTATCTGCCAGTGAAAGTCCCGTCAAAATCGGTCCAGAGTTTCGGAGATTAATCGGAACAAATCGACAGACAAACAAACATTTAAAAAAAAAACAACGGGTTGACTGCTTTTTTTAACCATCAATATGGGTAAAATTTCTTACCTCGCAATCTTTACGTAATGTCAAAGACTTTGATATTTTCTTTGTCGGTTGCTAGGCAATGGATCTTACGGTCACGTTCTGACGTGAGTTTAACATTTTTTACCCATCTCAAAAAAGTGCACAACGCCGCTAAAGAAGCTTTTACTTCAAAAATATTGTTGTAAGTAGGTACCGTATATAGTTTCATATACATTTAGTAAAAAGCTGTTATTTTGAAATTCCAAACAGACACGTCAATTTGATTTATTTCTACTATACTATATGAAGATGTATAGATAAGTAAGTACCTATAATTTACTCGTACACATTAAGTACACATTTGTTGAACTCTCACAGAGGCGAGAGAATAATTCAACTAAGAGAACTCGGAATAAGCAGGTAGCAAAATTCCAGACTGAACATTCCAGGACGAGGCGTATTTAGAACAAGACTCATTTACACTATAATCCATCTTCATCTACTTACTTGCATAATTTAGTAGGACAAGTGTCCACACTTAATGGCTACGCTGGCAGGGGATGGTTGATGCTGGCGGGTGTTGGCCCAACTAATTGACAGTGGGTACGAGGTGTTAGTCGGATAATAGCCGGCGATGTTTACACCGCGCGGCTTTTTGTAAGATAAACAAACGGGGCGTAAGCTCGCGAGAATCATTCCAAAATCTTACTGGTTTCAGTATGGAGTGTTTCAAAGTTTACTTTGTAATCTTTAAAGTATTCAATAGAATATAATGTGTGTGGAGGCGCTGCAATTTCGGAAACACACTTGTACACAAGTAATAATGCCAATAGCGGGAAAGCAATACCTGCTATCTAATTACGCAACACATTTTCGTAAACGATTCTGACTAATCTGTTTCATTTTGACAGTTCAACAACATTCATTTTTTCATTCATTATTTTTTTTTATGGGGCTTTAAGGGTAGCTACCTTAACCGTTGTAGCTACAGGAAAACGGTCTTAGGAGACTGTTCTTAACTTTTTGAGATATTTTGATCTGCATTCACAGATTTTGAAAAAAAATTACAGTCAGCAATGTAGAATGTAGGCAGTTTTCACAAAAACTTTTTGATGCCAATCGATCCTGTTTCTTATAAGGATCAAAAACTCTATTAGACCAACTGAGGTTTGAGTACTAAAATACAATAGACGAGAGAGTCTTAGAGAACCCTGTAAGAAATCGACACGTGTTTCGCCTCTCAACGAAGCATCCGCAGGATGATGATTGACTTGTTGCAGTTAAGCGGATTAAGTTTATAAAAAATATACATCGTCTATTGTATTTTATAATGGATTTCCGCAAAGTCACGCCTGAGTCAATTAAGTATGTTTGAGTACTAGAAAAGTCAGAAATCGCAAAACTATTTTATTCTAGTACGAGTACTTAGGTACTTATTTATATAATTTAATGGTACATGGTGATAATTTAAACCGAACACATAATCGAACATGCACGAATCACTTCATTTCTTCCCTACAAATCTCAACAGCAACAATGAATAATGGAAAAAAAAAAAACGTAAATTAAATCACAAGCTTTATACTTTCAGACTTTAACCGCAAGTACGATGAAGTTGCTGTTAGTTAGCAGGATTTAATGAGAAACGGTTGCCGATCGACGGCAAAATGTTTCCCGCCGAGATGGGGCCGAAAGGTATCTCCCGATGTTTAGAATTTTAATTAAAACTTCACTTCTTTAGGTTTCGCACTTTATAACTTACTATTAATGCTGTGAGGAAACCGACATGTCTTAGAACCAAAAAATTCACAGCTATGTGACATCTACCAACCCGCACTGGGCCCGCGTGGGGGATTACGGCCCACTCCCTCTCACAGAGAGGAGGCCTGTGTCCCAGCAGTGGGAACATTAATAGGCTGATGATGATTAATGCTGTGTGTGTAGTTCCAATAGCTTTACATATTTATTGGTTTGTTTCAACAAGATTTTTAAAGCACCTATTTATTTTGTTACAAACTTTTCAATTCTTGTTTTTGTACGTACCTATGTAATCCAATCATTATCAATAACAATCTCATAGAATAGTGCCTTTGATTAAATGCCTTTGGTTAAATAAAATAAGCCGCTTCTCAGTTATTTAGTGCCAAATTAAATGTGTGGATATCGAAATAGGGTCTCTAATTTCCAATAAATATTCTAACAAAATATTTTCATTGTATCTGCAACAACCAACCATTTCTGCCTTCTAGGAATTCATGAATATCCATGCATTCGCTGGAAACCTTTGTAAACCATAGATAAAACAGCACTATCCATCCATCCTGGGAGTTCCTGGTAAAAGATTATGATTTCCGGTAACGCGCAAATAATCAACAAAGTTTATTACCACGAATCGTAGCTCCTCGGAAATTTGAATTTTAATAAAAATATTATGAAATAGACACATTATTAGTCGCTAATAAAATAGGCAGGATACCAGGCACTTTTTGAACAAAAAAAATCTGCTGAACCGCGCAAGCAATAAAATGGAGGCGCCTTGGTTGTGATCTATCTACATATCTACGATTTTCTTGCAAAATATCTTACTTAGAAACTGAAACAGTATAATAAACATTTCGAAGAATAATCAAAATTCGTTTTTAAAGTAAGAACGAAATAACAAAAAAAATCTACATAAATATAATTCAAACAACAAAACATTCAGCCGTGTGGCACTCAGTAGCATAACTTAGTTGGAAACAATTCCACAGAAAGCCAGCCATCTGGCCACATTAGCCACGCTTAAAATAGTTGTTTGGCAAGTGTGCGTGTCTGCGTGACATCTCCCGTTAGCCTTACATAACTCAGCTGCTATGAAAGCCTAGCCGTGAAGATAACGTGACGAATGCCTATAGCCTGCAGGCCGACCCAGCCACCCCCAAGGCCAGCAAAACATTCCTACAGCTATTAGCGAGGGACACGTATTTCATTTATGTTATTTTATGAAATTTTGATTGATATGCTAATATTAAGCCGCCTTCACAAACCACGTCCGTATATTTTTGGAACACAAATGCTAAGCGAATTAATTCGTACTAAGCGTTCGCGTCATTCTTGATTTATTACTAATTGGCGACTGTTGAAGAAATATCGTAATATTTCGTATGTTGAGCAAGTAATTTCATAGTAATTTGGTACTTTTTAAACTGCATGGATTTTCGGTAGTTACTTGAGGTTAGACATAAATAACAGTTTTCACGTCTATTGCAGATAAAATCTGGAAAACAAATACGAATCATGTTTGTCACAGCGCTTGGTATCGCGTGTAGGTGACCGGTTGCCGCTAACTAATAATAAATTTAACGTGTTTGCGAGGCTACTACGATAGGTAGGTGTAAGGCATACACTGTGTGGTTTGTACTGTAACCTTGTTGCCGTACGAACTCATCATCGATGCATAAGTTCTGTGAATGCAATCAGTTCTCGCGACCTATCGGTTGTTCTATTTCAGTCGAGCACCCTTGAGACGGTCGACGCGTACAATTTCTTTGCTACATAATTTATTGTTCCGAAACAAGGGTATATATTACTAGAACCTATTGTTTGATGGTTGAGCTTTATCAATCACGCTGAACAAATAAATTATGAGACAGCCCAGGCACATTCCTCAAAGTCACAGAGCTCGAAGTCTTGATTGTTTTAGACACACGAAATCAATTAATTTTGACTTTCGTGTAGGTTAGAGTCGATAGTAACGAGGTACAGCAAGCCTTTCTAGTATAATAGGTATTTACATAATAGATTCCGAATATTATTGATGATTTTAATAGAAATAAAACGTTTTTAACTACACATGCTCGTTAGTAGGAGGGTACACAGCTGAAATACCGTTTGAATACGAGCGTGGAAAATAACTGTATTTCAGTAGAGTCTGGGGATTTAGTGATTACATTCTGAACTTCAAACAAAATAAAATTATAATTTATTCAACGCACTAATGGGTTTAAGTAATTATCTAATAGATAACTAGAGTAAATACATTTTAATTGTTATATTCTAGAAAATAACATATCATATTATCACGCCTGTATTCCCCGAAGGATTAGGCAGAGGTTATAGTAACACCCTCATTTCGCCAGTTATGTTTAAGTCCCATGTAATAGGGGGCCAGCCTATTGCCATTAACCGGGCACCGATACAGACTCCGGGCTGCTACTGAAAAATTCCTGATGGACCCAATAACACTTTGCCCGACCTGGCAATCGAACCCAGGATCTCATAACTAGCAATAGCGCTTGCGACTGCTAAACCAACGAGGCAGTTTGTTCTAGAAAATGCTCCGTTTCTAATTATTCACAAATACGTGTCTGAGAGCAGTGGTGGCCCAGTGGTATCGGCTCCGACTTACGAGTTGTAGGTCGTGGGTTCGAACCCAAGCAGGCGCTTTACTTTGTGTAAATAATTTCATCACCACTGCTCTCAAAACGGTGAAGGAAAACATCGTGAGGAAACCGGCATATCTTAAAACCAAAAATTCGAAGACATGTGACATCTACCAACCCGCACTGGGCCCCCGTGGTAGATTACGGCCCACTCCCTCTCACAGAGAGGAGGCCTGTGTCCCAGCAGTGGGAACATTAATAGGCTGATTATGTATGTATGTATACGTGTGTCTAAAAAAACGAAGCGTACCTAATGTTTTTATACCGTGTTAGTTCTTAATAAAAAAAATATCTGGTTGACAAACCGAGCTCTCGAGTGATCCCAGACCCATAGTGGTCACGAGGGTACAGGTAGGTACACAAGTAAAAAACATAGATAGGTATGTCTAGAATAGATAAGTTTAAACATATAAATGTAGCAACGAATAAAAAGATAACGTCTGTGTTCCGCGAAGCGTTAGGTAGAGGACACAGTTTTCTCACGGTTTTCAGCTTCATAGCAAAACTTTCAAGACCTTACTTACGGTCGACACTCGATACAACTAGGTGCCTACTCAAAAAAATCATTTATTTTTCGAGCCATCTTATACTTAAATTCGTTGTGAAATTAAATAAAAGTAGGTAAGTTACAAAAGAATTCGCTCAAATAAAATAATTTTCCCCAAGATTTATAAAACGTACCATTCCAAACGTAAAGTTGTTACAGCCACCACCAAAGTAGCTATTAATCTTTTTACTATGATATCTAGAAGCACGTACAGGATTACGAGATGATGCTTTCAGCAAAATTTTATTTCCATGTCTCAACTCTTCACGCACTCGTGAATAATTCATAGTTGAGTTCCGCACTTAAAGCGGCAATCTGTCGCCGAACCTCATAAAATGGTTGTGGTTTTGTGTGCGATACAAAAACGTCGGAAACTATGTATAAAATAAACACAGATACGTCGCAACGGTTAACGGTCGGCCGGCCATGTATTGACAGAGAGTTTTGACCGTTTATTTGCTCGTCCCCTTTTCATACTGCTGCCGGACGGCTGTCCACTACACAAATAGATTAGCTTTAGTGTACTGACATGTACATAGATATCTATATAGGTAGAAAAACAATAAACACAGCTGCCGCAATCAAACTTTGCCATCAAAGATTAAAGATTTGTAAAATAAAAACATCAGATTGATTTATATATTGTTCCAAAAATAGTGTAACAAATATTTTTCCACCAGTTATGGATAATCAAAACTGTGCAATACAATACAGTACTTAACTTTAGTGGAAAAGATCACCTGTTTCCTGTACTAGTTATAAAACAGTATCACAAGACAGGGCAAACACAATATAATCCAATCCATCAATCTGCTTAGCCTTTTCCCAACTATGTTGGGGTCGGTACCAGTCTAACCGGATGCAGCTGAATACCAGTATTTTACATGTAGCTACTACCTATCTGACCTACACAACTCAGTAACTGGGTAATACGATACCCCTTGGTGTCGGACTGGTTGTCAGACTTTCGGGCTTCTGACGACCCTTAACGACTATCAAAGATCCACGAATGACAGCCTTTGCTGCAACGTGCTTTCCGTGGCACGGAGGAGTGTCGGTATATAAAGATGGTCATCCATCCACGGACCAACCCCGGCAAGCATAGCTTAATTAACCTGTTGGATCAACCTGTGCCGCTGTTATTACTTAACCACCACGAGCTCCTCTGACCATATTATGATCCATACATATTATCCTGCTACTGCCCATACTTTTGACATAAAATAGCGACACTCAAGAAGAAAAGGCGTCCTTAATCAGGACTCACACTAACGTGGATATCTATCTGCATTTTACAAAGATGTGGATAAGAGAAGATCATATCTGTTTACGAGATAGTTGCTACGTACTACGGTTGTATGTAGGTATACCAGAGACGGTAGCATTCGTTGCTTTAATTTGCATAAATAGATTCTCGTGAATTTGAATATTTCATTCAAAACTAAAACCACATTTGCATTACTTTTGCTTTGGGTTACATACTGGAAGTCGAGTAGATATAGTAAGTACTATTATTACGAGTTCATACTCGTACAACTGACAGCACACTCGTCCCTCTTCTATAAATACTGGGGAGATAGTGCAGTATCATTACTGCACTATGTCCCCAGTATTTATAGAAGAGGGACGAGTGTGCTGTCAGTTGCAATCAAAATACCACTGTTATAGAAGTAACCCTTTATATAATTTATCGGGGACAATTATTTTCAGCACGTTCGCAGAATTTGTTCACTAAAATCCCAATCACAATCTCCCTAACAAAGAATCAAACCCAGGCCGGGCTTGCGAAGGACAAGGCTCCATAAATATCGTTAACTGTTTTGGTTTCTAAAATATACGTAAGCAAGTATTTTTGTAATTATTGCCTCGGCTAACAAAAAGACGTTAGCTAAAATATTCATGCAAAACGTTCAACTACTATTTCAAACCTTTGCACAAAACACAAACGGCCATCATTAAAATTTTAAAATATCACACTGCGACCATAATTCATCTGTGATTTAATTAACTTTGCCCAGATGGGTTTTAATTAAAGTATTAATTATACTTTGAAATTTTTTATGTAAAATTTACGCTCTTGTCTATTCCAATATTTTCAGCTTCGGGCAAGTACGATAATTCTGGGTATAAACAAGGATTTTTTATTATTTACGAGGTGAAATAAATGTAAAAAAAATATGATTGCTATAAATGGATGATATACGATTTTCTCGTACTTGTATCTCGTTTAATGGAAAAAGGAACGGATAAAGATTTATATGATTTCTTTTTGAATGATGTAAAAAGTAGCCTTGGAAACCTCATAAGGAAAACATACCCATTTTTTCTTGTTTGAGTTTTTAGGTCTTGGAGTTCATTTACAGCTATGAGTGCTTATGACCTATGACGATACATCTACCTAGCCTTTTCCCAAAATTGTTGAGGTCGGCATCTAGTCTAACCAGATGCATCTGAATACCTGAGCCTGATTTTACATAGAGCGACTACCAATCCGACCCGCACTACCCATTGGAGTTACTTGGTAATACGACACCCCTTGGTAAGACTGGCTGTCGGACTATCGGGCTTCTGACGACACGTAATGACTGTCAAAGATCCACGAATGACAGCCGGGACCAACAGCTTATCGTGATTTCTGAGGCACAGAGGCATCTTGGAATGTAAAGATAGTCACCCATCCACGGACCAACCGCGGCAAGCGTAGCATAACCTGTTCAATCGACCCATGTGGCTGTTATAACTTAGCCATAAGCCCTATGACCTATGACGATAGATGTTTATAAATTAATTAACTTTAACTTTAGTGAAGGTTATAAAATATTATAAATGTTAGAATTTGCATACACAAACACATTTGTTCTCTTGACATTACATCACATTAGATCTAACATGGACAGACGGCTAATGAGAAGCTAATTTATTGGAAAACTTTTTATGAACATTTTTTTGACATAAACTTACGTTGATTCTTTTGTATAACCAAAACCTGTTTATAATACAACACCCACACAATATTACGACATTACATATTATAAAGCTGTCATAAGTTAAAGAAACCTTAGGTCTTTGTGCCCGCGGCCGCCTCGCTCGAGGACGCTTCACCGCGACCCCGATACCCAACACTTTCTTTTATCCTCCATCTGACAGGTAACTTGGCTCAAACAAGGATATCCTGTATCTACTTTTAAGTTGATATGTTTGTAACAGAAAAACGATCACGGATTTTCGGGGAAGATTTTTCTTGAGCCCTTGTTTTGGTTTAAATGGAGATATTTTGTTATTTTGTTTGATGATAGCATCAGGGTTTGCTTTGAAGGGATTTTTAATAAATGTTAAGATTTTGTCTACCCGAGGAAGAATACAGGATGCTACTGTTACGAAGAGATTGTAAAACTCAAATCATGTTTAAGAAAACCAAAACACGAACAATACTATAGTCAATCCAGCGTAAACTTAGCTTGTCTATACCCAGACCAAAATCAATGATTTGTCCGCGGAGAATAAGAAAAAAATGTATAAAACAAATTGGCAGGGGCTATGGGAGAGCGTGAAATGACGACATTTGCTGCGGGTCCATTTAGCGAGATGGTTTTATTATGAAAATCGGTCCGCGAGGGATCCGGCGGCGGCGCCCACAGCGAGTACCTCTCACCCTTCACCAACTAAGCCGAACAGAACACGGCTTGAAATTAAAAACTATTATTGACAATTTATTAATGCAGATTCAATATAATAAATATTTGCGGGACTAATTATTTTCTTCGTTTTGACTACGTCTATGATTTTATTAAGGTCGTTCTGGTAGTAACGAATGCGTCTCTAAGTGTGCTGCATGAACTTAGGTAGGTACAAACGCATCTTGTATATTCTCAATAGGTGTGTGCCATTTTTTGTTTATTAAAAAGTTTAAACATGACCTTTAAAATAATTTAATATAACTTCACTGTTTGGCGAGTCTACAAAAAAGGGTTTACCCTTGTTTGGTATAACAACGTTTCTTCGAAAATCACTTCAGCTAATTTTAGTTGCAATAAAGTCATTTCGTATAATTATTCATTTGACCGAATAATTAATTGGTAGATTTTTATTTAGCATATTTATTTCTTTGAAATAATGTCATTTGACTGAATTTTCAAATGCACTAATTTCATTTAAACTAATGTTTCACTAGACTAATAATGATTTAGTCGAAAGATATATGAAAGCGGTTCATCTGTCGGAGTGCCCTAATTTTGATACTGCAACCAATTTCGATGTAGCGCTCGCCGGCCGCTGCCGCGGCACCGCTCGCTTCGCTCGCTCGGCTCGCGCGTAGTTGGTCACGGTTCTAACCTAACCTAACCTATATGGTCGGAGTGCCCTAATAGTTATATTGAATAAAACACCAATTGAATATTCGATAAAATACATGTTATACCACCTGAACACTACATCAAATGAACATTATACCTTTTGATCAATAGCGCAAATGTTGTTATCGCAAATAAATATTCGATGAAATGAAAATTATGTTAATCGATATTATACCAATTGATTATTTTCTTAAACGTTGTTCGAATTAGTAACATTCGACGAAACGTTGTTCTACCAAACAAGGGTAACCCACAAAAAAGGCTTTACGCAAACCACAAAGTTTTGTCTGTAGGTAGGTACCTAGTAGTTAATATTTCATTCTCGGTGCGCGACCGAAAATTAATTAATTTAAGTAATCCTGACTTGCAGTTTTAAGCATTGTATTTAATCAACAATGTCAAACGAGAAAGAGGTTAATTAAGTGAAAAAGGTTGTTTTATTTGTTATAGTGGCCAAGTTGAAGCGCGTGTACTTGCTTAAGTTAAGCACTTAAGCTTTGGAAATTAATTAAGCTTAATAACGTAGTTATTTATAGGTTTATGTTTTTACTTAAATGGATTTTGACCATAGTACTGCAGTATGGCCGTGAGTATTCTAAAGACAATGGTACCGATTCCTTTGATAATAAACTACGTACGCTAAAATTAAATAATTTACTCTCTTACTCACAGACAGTTCGAGAAAAATATGGTGATATAACAAGAACTAAATTAGAGATGTTAAATTATTTTATACCATGAACTTACCAGAAAATTCTTTATAAATTGTATGGAAGTTTGAGTTTAACGGATATCCCTTATTTATCTATGTCCTTTTCTTGTTTTATTAGAGAGAAGATGTTGTAAATAACCTAAGTTTAGTTTAGTTTGTGGAGACAGAAATCGGCCCCATGTCAATTATTACAGACGAGTAAGACTGTGCTCGAAGGAAGACATGCTCTGAAGTTATATGAATTCGTTCGTGTTCTAAAAAAAACGCGTATGTGCGAAGTATTCATCATGAACATTCTGCCTTTCAATTTACGGTACCGTTCCGTAGCAGAAGGCAACTGCAGGCGACGTGTCGCCGCGACACGACATGATTTTTTATAAAATACCTTCCGTAGCTAGCAACACGTCGTTGGCAGCTACGGGCGAGTGACAGGCGACACGTGCAGTCCTACCGCAGACCAATAGTGCCGCAAACGCTCTCGTCGAGCGATAGTCACGTTTTTCTATTATATCTTCTATCTAGCGACTGGAACAAGGGCAGTTGCCTCCTGCAATCGGGTACGGAATGGTACCGTTATTTGGGGTCGGCGCAGCGTGACTTTACGATTAAGATACATAAGCTTACCCTCCTCAATTTTTTTTTATTTTTTTTTTTATTTTTTTTTATTGACACAAATACAGCTTTTATAAACTTTGTTTGAAGCCCTGGCTCCTGAGCTAGGTAGCAACCTATGTTACAGGAGCCAGTGTCAGCCAGTTGTTGCAAACTAACTTCAATACAGTCGCAGTAGACAAGATTTTATTTTATTTTAGAGAATTTGAATTGAAGGCAGGCATCCAGTTCAAATCAATGCTGCTCCTTTTCTTTTGCTGCTACTGGTTTTATTATTTCACAATAGACATAAATGTCTCTACTGCGTCACGGTGGAAAAGTTTGACCAATTATATCGCCTCTCCGTTTCGAAATATTGACTATCTACACACTTTGATTGGCTACTTGAAATTGAAAACGTACGGATCAATGGGCAGTGAAGTGTGGCCTTTATTTGGGGGCGTCATAAAATATTCTAGAACTTCAAAAGCCTGTGAATTTCATCTCTAACCTAAACTTATAGTTCGACCTACTTTTCAAGAATTCTAGGCTCAATTTTAATATTTTTGCAGACGTTATGCGGGCAGCCTCTTCGTCTTAAAAGCACTTTTGTAATTAAAGTGCCGTTGTGAAATAGAATAGTGAGATGAAAAAAGCTTCTACCTAGTTGATTATTATCACGTAAAAAAGAATTAGGTTATTAGAAAGAAATACATTGACCAAGTAGGTAATAGTCTTATCTAATGCTAATGATGTATATATTTTCATAAACAAAATGGAAATTTATAAACATAACAACATGAATAAACAAAGATTCTCTAGGATATACATAATGTTATTATGATAATACAAACTTTGTTACGCAAACGAAACGTAGAATTTCTAAGTTAGACCAACTACGCAGGCGAAATTGGTAGAATTATTCTGTATATATTAAAATACAGAAAATAAAGTAGATTGTATCTGTGATTTGGTGAAATAATAGATGGAGTGTTAGAAAAATAATACAGTTAGAAGTTTTCGTAACAGAGAAAATATGATTTGTAGTCGATTAGTAGTGTTTAAGCTGAAGATATTATTCGCGGTAATGACTCGATATGGTGAATTGTATATTTGTATTAATCCGATATAGTATTTCATTCATACAGTATTAACAAACTAAATCCACAAGATAGTAGAACTAGTTCAGTTGTAAATGTAGTGAGAAAGCGAATGCAAACGGTGTGTGGTGGCGCGGCTAAACTCTTTGCATAAATCACAATACCGCATTGGAGCACTGCTAACTTTGTTCATTAATTGCCCACTGGTGCTAGGAATATCGCCAAGATTCAAGATTATAACATACCTATCCTAGATGGACGGGACTTAATTACCTTATTAAGTAACCGCTCGTACGTTACAAGTTCTAAGTAAAAAGATTTCTCTTAGAGTTCTTGGTCTTTCGTGATGAGATGGAAACTGTTGGAAAGCTTGTCTCTGTTCTTCGTTTTGTATACACATATTTTTTTAAACTTTAGAACAATACCTTAGGTAACCCAAACAATTAATGTTAAAAAAAAAACAACGGGTTGCACTCCGGGAGTGCCGGTGCCGGGAGTGCAGAAGTGAAAACTTGAACATTAACGTTGTGCATTTTTGAATAAACACTTTTCATGAAGTATGTTTTGACTGCTTTTTTTTACCCATCAATATGGGTAAAATTTCTTACCCCGCAATCTTTACGTAATGTCAAAGACTAGGTATTTATTATGATATTTACTTAATCGGTTGCTAGGCAACGGATCTTACGGTCACGCCCCGATGCGAGTTTAAAATTTTTTACCCATCCCAAAAAAAGTGTACAACGCCGCTAAAGAAGTTTTCACTTCAGAAATAGGATCCACTATTTTGAACTCGTTAAAAATAGAGCAACAGGATCTTGATACCTAGATGTACAGAGTTTTAGGGAACAGTTTACAGAATCAAACGTTTTCATACCCAACCTAACAACGCTGTTACGCAAAGAACAGGACGCGAACGGAACGCGGTTTATAAGGAAACTAATCGTTCTTAGTTCTAGAACATTACAATTTCAATTAAGCTGTTCAGTAGACGTACTAATCGTGACACGCGTCCCAGCAGTGTCGCCGGTCTCGTTACGCGTTGGTGTGATGCGCGGCCGTTCGTCGCGAGCTTCCCGAGTGTCTCGTTAAGCTCAACACTCGCGTGGAGACCGATTTCACACGGTCGACACAATTTATATGCGCTGTTTGTTAATTTTTACACAAAAATCTTTCGTGGTTACGCTTGGTAAGTAAATAGAAGGAGGTTTTATATTTTTGCGAGAATTGGAGCTTGTCTTAATTGGCCTGGTCTCATCTCACTTTTAGAATTTAACTACATAATAGGTAAACTGTAATAAACACCGCTTTAATTCTATTGCTACTTCTACTAAAGTAGATACCTACATAATATATTATAACCTGATACATAAAAATTCTTTCTAAATGAATATGTCAAGGACATTAATTCGAAAGATAGCCCATGTAAAGTTGACATAATATTTTTGTTTGTTTGCGAACGTTATTGAAAATCGATAATAAGTAGTCAAGGGTACGTCATTATTTACCAACGTATAATCTTTCAATTGGTACTCGACCGACAGAGAGAGGCTTCTCACAGAGATGGGAAAACGATATCCCAGATTTAAATGGACGTCCGTCGGCCAGGATCAAAGAAAGTGAAATTTTATTGACGTCCGAAAACGTTCGAACGAACAAATATGTCTCATAGGATCCTAATGGGGATTTCGGACGGATTTCATATGTGATACGTGTCGTAAATAAATCATTTATTTACGACAACACTATGGTTTACAAATGTCTCTACATACCTTTTCCTTACGATTTATCGGTTGATGTTAGAACAGAGTTATATATTATATATACTATAACGGGTATTTGTTTTCTAGTTTGAGGAAAAAAGCATTCACGCGTTACAACAATGTCTAAGTCATTAAAAAATAATAGGTACAACCAGACCCGACAGACGGTCCTTTTCAAATTTCAATAATTCATACAACATTTCCAATACAAAATGCATTTTTAACTTTCCCGAATTTTCTAAATTTCGAAAAAAAATCGGCAAATTAAAAAAAAAAAACTTGGTATTACGAACACTTTAGAACAAAAAAATTGCTGAATCGGTCCACCCGTTCTCGAGTGATGCGTTTACCAACGACCAGCATTTTATTTTTATTATTTAGATTATATATACCTCTCATCTAAGACCCAATATTACAACGATATAGCTGTATTTTACCCTTAAAGCCTAATTCTCTTTCATAAATATACCACCAAGAAGAGACTTCACAAAGAGCTTGACTGTAATTACATTGTATAATTTCATAGACACTTATTTGCAATAACAAGCTCCATCTTATTTAGTGTTAACAGTCTTCTACTCAATTAATTACTGCGCCACACTTAGGTACAAAATGTGCGCACATTACCTAGACAATTACGGCAATCTTTTGTAAGAATGATGATGTGACGCTTCTATTTAATTACCTTAGTTTACAACCGATAAAATAACAAGACATTGTTGACATTTATGTGTTTTTCGATAGAAACATGGCGACCTGTTGATACATTTTGTTTGCAACTTTGTATTTGTAATGGCAGATAGGTTTTGTTCATGCTTGTGCTTTACGTAGGATTAATCTTAGATGTTAGACTTTTGAACAGCTTGCTTCAACAAACCGTGCAAATATGTTTAAATACTTAATCACCCAGTCGTAACATCAAACATAAAACTTTGGTCAAAATTAAAATCATAACTTTGTAAGTATTATTTTACGCATGAATAATGTTCTCTTTGGCTTCATCTATGGCAGTTGAACAATACCCCAAACTCTTTGTCTACAACAAAACATTTTCATTTTTCTTCCGCTGCGGAGGCAGTAAAAAAGTTTGCAGCCATCTCAGGCGCGATATCAGCACCTTAACAAAAAGTTTAAAATATAAAACTCAACTATGCGAGTATAAAATAGTAAAAATATCGTCCAAGAATACCAACGGAGACTCGTTTGTTGAATTTAAATAATTTTATTCCTTGGTTTATTAAGCTAAGTTTTTTTTCTCGTTTCTTTTGCAGGTTAAGCAGTGTTCCAACTACGTTAGCAGCATGACAAATGGCAGTAAAATACTTCAAGGGACATATTACGACACTGATATTAAATGTGACCGTAATTTCAGTCAGAATTAGTTCCACGATGTTATGTTTATTATATCAGAAACACAGGTATGATACATCGGAACTCGATGCAATTACTCGTAAGTATAGGATTCTGAGAAGTAAGGAATGGTATAGATTTTGTAAGTGAAGCTATGTTTGTTGCTAACAACTTTGGATTAAAAATTAAAGACTGCAGTACCTACTGCATCATAACTTATGAGACTTGAAGAAAGTTTCATAAATTAATATGCGTAAGTGTCTCATTTGTTTCAGTTGACCTAAACTTGGGTGGAAGGAGTTTTGCTCTACAACTGATAAACTCTCAAACTCTGAAGAATAACTCAACAAACTTAGTTCTTAGAAAAGTTCTATACGCAGATTTTCCTGTGCACTTACCTCGAGAGGAGTTTATTAGATTCTCTTTGTTAATTGGATACTTACCTCTTTCAGTGCTCTCCATGCAAAGCTTGAAGCAACTATTTACCGAAGTTGCATGTATTGTGTGACAGCAAAGTTTCCAGGTGTCACGTCCACGTCGGCGTCATCGGGCCGAAGTTGGCGAAAGTTGCCAAAGTTCGTCAAAGTTTACCAAAGTTGGCAACTCCCCCAATCACTCGGTGATTGATATTTAATAAAATATGATTACCTGACATTGTTTCTTTGTTATTCTTGTTCTGATATTGAAGGCATGTGACGTGCAGGTACTTACAATGGGGTATATTTTACCGTTCCGTGTTTTCTTTACGACACTCGTTCGGGGATGGTTACCCGACATTATTTGATGGGAGCATAATTTATGTTGCTTGTAACATTGTTCTGGTGCTTCAGGGGGTCACCTTGTAATGATAATCATCTGGCAAAAATCGTGACCACAAGCCAAAATGTAAACTAGTCGAGTTGTGCAGTAGGTTCCTGAAATTGCTACTCCTTGCAAGTAATATTTAAACTATCAGTAATATTAATTTGAATCCGTATGAAAGCCAATAAATTGTATCAAACACGCTTCATGCTATCAAGTCAAACTAACTTTCCATAGACAATAATAAACCATTGATGCGAACTCATAAAGAAGCTCTTACATTCCAGTATATCCTCATACCGTTAACTTTGCTGTTACATAGAACCGACATAAGTTCTCTCAAACTAAACCTTTACAATTTAAACTTACACTCAGCCCGTGGTGATTTCAACGAATGCAATGACAGTGATGCGCTACGGCCTCGGATATAGGTACGATAAAACTAAGAGACATTCGTACTTAAGTTAGGCAGTTTCACGGATATTAAAATTATTTTTGAATATTTACTGAAATTGTATTGCTGTTGTGTGTAATTAAAGTTACAGTACTAAAAATACACTGAATCTACACATTTAAAATAAATTATGTTCGTTGTTCGGGAAGGTTCTTACCTGCTTTAGAAAATAATAATAGAAACTACGAACTCTCAATATCGTTACAACCGTAATAATGTATTTATTTATTTTATAATTTATGTACACAGTTAAATACATACAGATACGACAATCATAATTATGAGTACAAAGGTACTGCTTATTTCTCAAGATTTATGTTCAGTCTCAAGAGTTACATGACGAATCCCTTTCATATTAAGTTATATTCGCCTTACTTTCCATCAATTATGATGCAAATTGTTCGTATCCGCATCCGTGGCTCCTAAATTAAACGTTCCCATCACTACTTTACCGCTGAATTTATTACGCTAACTTTCCTTTTCGATTCAGAACTATTCCTCTTTGTGATATTGCATTCGTCTAACCACGGTGTTATTATTTTAATGAACCTTTCCTTTGTGGCATTCTACAAATTGTAGGTACTAACTCTGCAAAGTGCAAAATTGCACCTATTATTAAGTTCACTTTGCTGTGAAATCGTTTGTTTCTTTTGCGGTACCTACATTTACAACATACGTTTTTTTAAACACTGCTTTGTTTCAAACTGTTCCTGTGATAGCTTTGTATATTTTTTGCAAAAACTAGTTATAATTATTGTACTTCCCTATCTGAATAATACATCAATTATTCTGACTAGCATTTTCCCAACTATGTTAGGGTCGGCTTCCAGTCTAACCGGATGCAGCTGAATACCAATATTTTACATGGAGCGACTACCTATCTGAACTTCACAAACCAGTTACTGAGTAATACGATACCCCTTGGGATGACTGGTTGTTAGATTTTTGGGCGTCTGATTACCCGTAACGACTGTCAAAGATCTACGACTGACAGCCGAGACCAACGGCTAAACGTGCTTTCTGTGGCATGGACGGGTCTCGATATGGAAAGGATGTTCACCCATCCACGAACCGACCGTGGTAAGCGTAGCTTAACCTTCGATCGACCCGTGCGGCTGTTATCATTTAGTCACGAGCCCTTACCTACCTTCATAACACATAACAAAACATCGCCTTTATCCCCGAAGGGATACGCAGAGGTGTACCTAGAGCACACGCATTATTAATTTATTATACACTAGCTTTTACCCGCGGCTTCGCCCGCGTGGATGTCGCAAAATATCCCACGGGAACGTTCTACCGGGAATACATACCTAATAGCCAAGGAAAAGATCATTGACTAACTTTCAGCGGACGCAGTGGTAGGCTACTACAGCGCCCGCGTGGTCAACCATAATTATTTTGTTACGCGTAATTTTGAAACTGTGATATCTCTTAAACTATTCATTTAAATGATGTGATGTAAAGGCATATTTTAATCGAAATTGAATGCCCAATTTAAATAACCTATTTAATTGGATAAGGATTAATAAGATACCGGTCAAAATAGCTTCGGAAATAACAATGAAAATTTTATACAATTTTGAAAGAAAAAAATGGTTATTGTGGGTCACCCTTAAAAGATAGACATATGCCATCGCTGACTTTTTTGTTGCAATTTTTAAGATATACAATACTCTAGAACATAAATTTGATTTATCTCTCACGACTTACGCAGCGCACGCCAGTAAAGCTCCCAGTCGGCATGATTTTTTCCGACATCTTCAACAATAATCGTCATATTTCAGCCAATTTACACAAAACCTTAATGAATTATACACTAAAACCTTCCACATGAATCACTCCGTCCAATGGTGAAAACCGTTTGAAAATCCGTTCGGCAGTTTTTGAGTTTATCGCGTTCAGACAGACAGACAGACAGACGCGGCGGGCGACTTTGTTTTATAATATGTAAGGATTAAAGAAAAGGTATTTTAATAAAATACGTATTTTAAAAGATCAATAATTAAATTATCTTTCAAATGGTGAAGGTTTCAGAACAAATACGCTTTATAGATTTTTGAAGTGAAACTTCTTTGTCGGCGACCGTAAGATCTGTTGCCTAGCAACCGACAAAGTAAATATCAAAATAGTCTTTGACATTACGTTTTGTTAGACTATATTTTGAAAATAAATAAATATACTACTATAATGAATATTTAACCACATAAATTATAGTACTTTTATACTGATATATAAAGCAATTCGTGCGAAATTATTCCCTAACTATTCCAAAATATTCAAAAATGCACAACGTTAATGTTCAAGTTTTCACTTCTGCCGGCACTCCCGGAGTGCAACCCGTTCTTTTTTTTAATCTGCGGTAGACCTAACTTTTCAAATTAATTTCATTATGTAATATAAACATAATCTAAAATATTCCTATATTAAGTTATTAAGGAAATACATATATTTTTTCCAAATCATTAACACAACTCGTTTAGACGTGATTTTCAGTATAAAATCATTAAAAGTTGGTTATCGTCGCCTTAAGACCCATGTAATAGGGGGCGAGCCTATTGCCATCAACCGGGCACTAATTCAAACTCCGGGCTGCTACTGAGCAATTCCAGATAGAAAAACCCAATATCACAATGCCCGACTCGGGAATCTAACCCAGGACGTCATACTCAGCAGTAGCGCTTGCCACTAGACCAATGAGGCAGTCACACATAATAAGTATGAAATGCATGGTAAGTACATAAACTAAACGAGGTCCTATTATAATTCTGTTTTACTATTAATTACATAGGTAGGTACATGTAGAAGCGATAAAATAAATGAGTTATTGAAATAATTAGATGTATCACATCTGCTATACGCATTGCATTTAATTAGTTTAGCGACGTGACGATGAGACGTGATCCTGAAGAGCAATTTCCATGAAGTTTTCAAAGAAATTGTTCTGCTAGAATCGCGTCGGGCCTGTCCGCGGGAGCCTTAATTGTTTCAAAATATTTTTGTACACTCATTTGTGTCTACCTTGAAATTAATGACTAACAAACCAAACATTGCGACATTAATTAGGTCGTTTATGACTTATAATTAATGCCATTGTACCAATATACAGTATGTTAACTAACAGAGGGCGTTCCCGTTAACCCGCAATAGTATAGCGTCCATACATGCTAGAAAAAATATTAAAATCGAAAAAAGAAAGCTTTTTTTTTTATCATAAAATATTCACGAAAAATATTAATTTCATACGTAAAACAAACAGTCTGTACACGCGTACTTGTCGCACTTGTCTTTCCAAGTTGAAAGACAAGTGACCGTGTTCAGAGTGTTACATTTACGTATCAATTTAAAAAAAAAATTGAAAATTTTATTTAAATTTTTTTTTTTTTTTTTCACTTTCAATATTTTTTCTAGCATGTATGGACGCTATACTATTGCGCGTTAACGCCCTCTGTTAGTTAACATACTGTATATTAAGGGATTGAGAGCAGTGGTGGCCCAGTGGTACGGCCTCGACTTACGAGTTGTAGGTCGTGGGTTCGAACCCAAACAGGCGCTTTACTTTGTGTAACAAAAATTTCATCACCACTGCTCTCAAAACGGTGAAGGAAAACATCGTGAGGAAACCGGCATGTCTTAGAACAAAAAATTTGAAGACTTGTGACATCTACCAACCCGCACTGGGCCCGCGTGGTGGATTACGGCCCACTCCCTCTCACAGAGAAGAGGCCTGTGTCCCAGCAGCGGGAACATTAATATGCTGATGATGATGATGATATTTAGGGATTGACAAGAGTAGAGTCAAAGCAAGCAGTCGACGTAACACAAGTCCTACAATAACATAATGTTAGTAAAATAACATCAAATAAAATGGAATATAATAATTTAAAACTCTCCACAAAATTGCAATTTATGTGAAGTGGTCAGTGTAGATAGTTAACTCTTTGAGAAAAAGTGGTCGTTGATAACTTTGGTCGACAGACTTAGTTTTTAATTTCATGTCGTCAACCTTTTTAGATTTTACACGAAAATTATTCGGCACTAGGAGTGTTGAATTTATGAAAGCCGCTCACTTCACGGCGTGTCCTTTCGCCCGTTAGGTAGGCGAAAGGACAACAAACACTCCATTTTATGCAGAAAGGGCATTTTCATAATAGTGAATTTAATTACGTTCCTACACAACAATGCTTTGAAGCTGACCATTTTTTTCGACCGCCTCTGACTACAAAGTAACGTTAGAAAGAGAGTAAAACAACGCCCCACCCTCTCTGATTACCTCGAAAGGAATAACGAACGCTCCAAGAAAACATGTTTTCTATTCCTTTGAATATTTTAAATAAAATGCCAACAGTAAGTAGAGTTCGCATCAACGAAGGAAGCGCGACTAAATTGCTATCATATTTTTTAAATGCTGATTTACTTAAAATTGCTCTTGTTTTATATTTCATCGCGCTTTATTTTCTCTAGTGGTATGTAAAAGGTTTCTACGGCCAATTTGCACGAGCTATAAAGGTCGATGTAAGTGCTGGGTAGGCGGTGAATTTAACTTTAATAAGTTCGCATTGCGCCTCTGTGCACACTGGCGAGCGCATGTAATTCCCATTAAAAATACAACAGAACGATACATATCGGGAATTTCAGTAGGCACGTGAACCACGTACTTGATCGCAAATGGCCATAGAGACGGGAAACGATAGCCTACAAGAGGCGCCGCGAATTTTAAATAAATAAAATCCTATTCGGCTGAAAAGATTTTCATAACTGCCAATAGGTACACCGAAATATCCTTGGATTACCTACATTCCAACAATAGCTTTTAAATCTTTTGTGTAAGATGCTATCTCTGTTTCGAGACATTTTTGAAAACAGAAAATATTTATGAAAAGAAACTTTGGAGTAGCTAGGTACTTCTAATGAAAACTTAAGGATCTTAGTGAATATAAATTGAAATATGTGGCGATCAGTAGCAAGACCTACCTACACAAACACTTTCTACAATAAAACAGGATTGTTTACTACTGTCTAAGAAGTTAATTTTCTTTAATATTTAACAACCGCATAAATTACTGCGGTACAATGCACGTCGCACGCTGCCTGTATGCAAACATTTACCTTTTTTATTTAAGCCTCGTCTACAACGGATTGCCTTCAACTATCGTATCTGTTTTATCCGACATTATACCGAAGATATCCCGATTAACCCGACATTATACCGAAGATATCCCGGACGTCAGCTTGTACGAGATTAGGATGGCTCTAAAGCAACTTAAAAACAACAAGGCGCCGGGTGATGACGGAATTACGGCCGAACTCTTAAAGGCCGGTGGGAAACCCGTTCTAAAGGCCCTCCAGAAGCTGTTCAATTCCATCATACTCGAGGGTAAAACGCCACAGGCATGGAGCAGAGGTGTGGTGGTACTCTTTTTTAAAAAGGGCGACAATGCCCTGCTTAAGAACTATAGGCCCATCACACTTCTGACCCATGTCTACAAGCTGTTTTCAAGAGTCATCACGAACCGTCTCGCGCGCAGGTTTGACGACTTCCAGCCTCCCGAACAAGCCGGATTCCGTAAAGGCTTTAGCACCGTGGACCACATACATACGCTGCGGCAGGTTATACAGAAGACCGAAGAGTATAACCTGCCTCTCTGCTTAGCGTTCGTGGATTACGAGAAAGCCTTCGATTCGATCGAGACATGGGCTGTACTGCAGTCTCTTCAACGGTGCCAGATCGACTATCGGTACATCGAGGTGTTAAAGTGCCTATACAAAGACGCCACTATGTCAGTCCGACTCCACGACCAGACCTCGAAACCTATCCTTCTGCAGCGAGGTGTGAGACAAGGAGACGTTATCTCTCCGAAACTGTTCACCGCTGCACTGGAGGATGTCTTCAAGATTCTGGACTGGAAAGGGCTAGGCATCAACATCAATGGCGATTATATCACTGACCTTCGGTTTGCCGACGATATAGTTATCATGGCTGAGACCATGGAGGACCTCAGTATAATGCTCGATGACCTCAGTAGAGCCTCCAAAAGAGTGGGTCTTAAAATGAACATGGACAAGACAAAGGTCATGTCAAATGCCCATGTAACACCCGCCCTCATAAAGATCGGAGACGCTACGCTCGAAGTTGTAGACGAGTATGTTTACCTAGGACAAACTGTTCAGCTAGGTAGGTCCAACTTCGAGAAAGAGGTCAATCGTCGAATCCGACTCGGTTGGGCAGCGTTCGGGAAGCTACGCAATATCTTCTCGTCCCACATACCACAGTGTCTCAAGACGAAAGTCTTTGACCAGTGCGTGTTGCCAGTGATGACTTATGGCACTGAAACGTGGTCGCTCACAATGGGCCTAATTAGAAGGCTAAAAGTCACCCAAAGAGCAATGGAGAGGGCTATGCTTGGAGTTTCCCTACGTGATCGAATCAGAAATGAAGAGATCCGCAGGAGAACCAAGGTAACCGACATAGCCCGAAGAATTGCCAAACTTAAGTGGCAATGGGCAGGACATATTGCTCGCAGAACAGATGGCCGATGGGGCCGAAAGGTTCTGGAGTGGCGACCACGTACCGGAAGACGTAGCGTTGGAAGGCCTCCCACAAGATGGACCGATGACCTAGTAAAGGCCGCAGGAATTCGCTGGATGCGGGAAGCACAGAATCGGTCGAAGTGGCGGTGCTTGGGGGAGGCCTATGTCCAGCAGTGGACGTCTTTCGGCTGATATGATGATGATGATGATGATCGTATCTGTAAAAGAAACAAAATGTATGGGTTTGAAGCTGAAGGATAGTATAACATATTTCATTCCTACGAGCTTTTAAAAGATTTTACGGAACATCCTAGAAATGAGTATATGACAGCAGCAAATACAGTAGCGATATGAAATTGGAAGAAATGCATTTGTCACAATGACTGGCATTTGATTTAGTCTGGGTATTTTGCAGGGGTAAAGTATTTTAAAATTTAAACAACTTATAGACTTGATGAAATTGTTGAAATGAAAAGAATATCGTCTTTTAATAAAAAAGAGTGGTTCATACACCGTAAGACACAACCCAGAACAGCTGCTCTCTATATCTCTAAGCAAGTTATTCCCACCTGTCCGAATCATGAGCGCGTTATTCGTGAACTTTAGATCGACCTAGTATCCGCGTACATTACCTAAGCCATCCTACCTTGATTTAGGTCTGATGTAACACTAACACCCCAGTTTGGAAATATTTATGGCCGTACCTTCTATACTTTAAGCCTTGCAATTTTAGATGTACGCCGTAAATTGTATGAAGGCCTGAGTTTCTTTCCCAATCATCAATGCAACTTTTATTGCATCGTAAGTATTTATTACAGTTCTGGTTTTGATGAGCTTTCCTGTGACACAGATATGTACGTTTTTTTTTTGTATTTAGGTACTGGCCATTCCTGGAAACTCAACCAATTCTACGCTTTGAACGCCTAGGAAATCGTCCGTCACTACGATGAAATCCCCCGTCATGATTGTGTTCAGAAAGTGTCAATTTGCGCACTGCATAAAACCGGCATAGATTCACGTTTGTGTGACTTTTTTCGACATTCATTACTACCATTCATTTTTTAATTACTAGTGGATTGTTAAAACTTAAAAACTTTTCTTTCTTCTGTAAAATACGCAGCTAAGTTTACTCCAGATTGCTTAATATCCTACATCAGAAAAAATAAAAAGTCAATTAATCAAGCAATTAACTGTATGAACTAAGGCTTACGAAGTTCGTTAAGTGAGTCGCTGGCACTCGGTCGATGTCAGGCGTTTTTACGTAAATGGTGCATTACAAGGCTCGCTCATTGCGAGCGCCTGCCATCTTGAAGCTTTGAAATATGACTTTAATTTCGTCTCTTGTGACCAAAACTTCACGTGTATTGCGCTCTGACAAGAAAATCTGATAGGTATGAGAAATTGAAAAAAGTTCGCGAGAAACATTATATTTTTCGCAGAAGCTGAGATTAGGTTTACGTGCAGAATTATTGTAAATTCAATAGAATTTGAGATTTAATTCGTCTGGAACCCAACATGTTTCAAGTTTAGTTAACTGCTTTATTGAAAAATACGCTCTCCTTTAACTTTTCATTATAGCCTAGCATTGATGTTTTAAAAACCGGCCAATCGTGACTCGCGAGGCGGACTCTCACACGAAGGGTCCCGTACTGTATTAAGATCGAGCAAAAAATGCTGAAAAAATTATCTTGTACATCTCTATATAAAGTAAAGGGAATATTCTTACCACCATACTTGACACCTCGAAAATAAAAATTGCGTTCCTATTAGGTATTTTATTGTTTTGCAAAGCCTATTTGAAGACTTATCAATCACTGACTAAATAATTAGATATAAAAAAAAACACTTTTTCTACCAATAATACTTATTTATAAACCTAGGACTATTTGCATTCTTATCCGATTACTAAATCGTTACTGTTAAAACCTTTAATTAATAACTTAATTTAACTTTTAATAAAGCGGCAATAGAAATACACTAAGGCCGCTTGCCCATTGGTCGGTATTTTACCGCGCAGTACTGTACAGTACTGCGCGGTACTGCTTATGTTTGCTCACTGGTCGGTAAGCACTCTGTACCGAATCGGTACTGCACACAAATATAGATATACCTAGATAGCGCAAGAGCATCTACTTCGCGTGCCCGAACGTGGCTCAGTGTGTCTCATTTTATATAATATAGTCTATGGTCTGCGCCTGTCCGCCGCGCTAGTCGGACATAAATAATAAAATAGAAAATGCCTATATTCGTAATACTTTACAGCTTTTTACTAGGAACGGTTGATGTGACGTTGAGTGTTAATAGGTTATGACTATCGAAACAAGTGATACTATCGTATTTCGCTTCAGTTTCATGGTATAGGCGCTTTGATCATTTTTTTTTAATGCCACGCATGGTAATCATACAGATTGTGATACTTGCCTTATCTAGGTATTATTATATATCTATATCTGTGTACTGCACTGCTTTCATCTAGAATTCCAAATTCAAATTAATTCAATTAGTACGAGAGCGCATGACCAACATTTTTGCCTTATCGTTTTACGAACAAAATCGTATAAAAACGATAGATTTGGTTATTCTTAAATTCAAAAATCCTATTTTCAGAAATTTTCCACGTCACATCTTCTGACCTGACCGCATTTTTAAATATGTCGCTAATTCTTTTTTGTCATGTTTAAAAATGATAGATTTTACATAAGTACCGAAAACACCATTTTCAGAAACCAGTAGCTTCGAGTACGTACCCAAGAGACCATTTGAGAAAATTAAATATGAGGCAAACAATAAAACCCGTATTCAATCCATCTGAAAATGTTTTCTGGTGAACATTGGTCAGTTGATTCGAATACGTCATTTTTGGAAATGTGCTCAGGCCACATTTGACACGCAAAGTGACGCAAATGAAATATCTGAAAACAAACTTTTTAGTAATCAAATTACGAAATCTTTGTATATTTTTATTATCAGACATATTGTGATGAAACCGTCTGCCAATTTTTTTTGACATAGCAGAAATAGGCTCCCATAAAACTGTAACGTTTCTGACCGGTACTGTACTGCCCACCGAGTCGGGTTCAGAATCATCAAAACGTAAAGATTTTTTTACAATTATTCCAGTAAAACGATGTGACATGGTTTTGGTCATGGGCTCTCGTACTATATAATTCACTTGTTTTTTGTTTTTCCCCAGTTTGAATGAATTATCTCTAAATTTCCCTAAAAATCTTCAAATTTCCTTGGTTTAGGGAGCATGATTATAAATAATAAGGTAATGGCACAATTAACATGGTAAATTTGATGAATTGCATTCATTATGAGTTTGAGTTGAGGGAATAAATCGGTGGTGGAATAAATCGAATCCTTTAATAAATCGGTGGTGCCATAGAGTCAAGTCATATATTGGGTGCTGCCTACTATAAACAATAAGGTTACCAACTTAAATTCATATTAACCCCAAAATTCCCCAAATCCCTGTCAAAATAAAATATCCCTAAACCAAACTTAGTATTGGTATTTTTTCCCTAAAACAGGGAGAAATCCCTAAAAGTGGAAACACTGCGCGGTAAGCATCCAGTACCGATGCAGTAAAATGCGTGACGTAACGCAGTACCGAAACGATATCGCCCCGCACACTTACCGACCAGTGGGCAAGCGGCCTAACTGTGAAAATTTCAACTGTATATCTATTACCTAATGGGTCGTGAGATACAGCCCGCTGACAGACAGACGGACGGACAGACAACGGAGGCTTAGTAACAGGGTTCCATTTGGCACCCTTTAGGTACGAAACCCTAAAAACGAACTCTCTATGCATTACATCGTTACGGGTTCGGTATTTCAAGTTCATTACTCTCTCTCCTTTTGAAATAGTTTGATCAAAGTTTTCCTCACTTTATGTTACTTATTTATTTCTTTTTGTAACACTTCACTGTGTGTTGTGCTCTAGTTCACATATTCTTGAAAATTTTGAAATTTTTGTCCAGTATAATTAACTAAGTGGACATTAATTCTGTCATATAGAGTGTGTTCAATCAATAACAGAAATTCTAAAAAAGTAATTCATTTACGAGAACATGTAAACTTTGCTCATTTATTCTGCTAACCATAACTGTCTTTGAAATGCTTTTAAAATCTACATTTCATTTTAAAAGCAATTTGCTTATGGTAGATATAAATATTTCACACATTTTTATCTGTCAGGGCCAGACTAGACAAACATATTATAAATTCAATGACACAAAGAATATGTGAACCGTTGAAATAAAGAAAGCTGGAATTGTAAATAATTGATGGAGTTTCTTTCGAAGCGTAAAAAAGTGTTAAGATTGTTTTTGTAACACTGCGTCAAGCGTGAGTGATAAATTGATCAAAGTACTTTTTTATGTCGATACCTAATCAATAAACTTTATTTTTCTTAAGCGCCAAGGTAGCCCGCGAATTTCAAATTTTCTTAGGTTTGCAATTTGCTGGTCAGTGTCAGGTTGTATCTTGATTAAAATATGATTTGCGAGCGTAACCAATATGGGTTAACAGAATTATAATCATTAGAATCAGCAATTGAATAATCCCCAAATGTCGTGATTTCATGTCATTCAAAGGGATTACATGAACTTATAGAGTTGTCATCATAAACATCATCAATAATGTTTATGATTATAATTTTATAAATAAACATTTGATACGGTCGCAAATCATATTTATATCTACATACAACCTGATACTGACGAGTAAATTGCAAAAAACGTAAGAAAATTTGAACCTGCTTGCTGCATGCTACTCTGATGCTTTCACCTTAAACAAGTCGAAATCTAACTAATATTATAAATGCGAAGTCTGTCTGTTTGTTGAGAAGTGAGTCTGTTTGTTTGTTACGCTTTCACGCTAAAATGGGTGAACAGATTTGGATGAAATTTGGCACACGGGTAGACAGGACATGGAATACTTTTTATCCCGATATTCCCACGGGATCGAGGCTTATGCGGGAGAAACCGCGGGGCACAGCTAGTCGATCTATAATTATTTAAATTCAACAAATATTTCTTTGTAATCCGATAGGATTATGACTCCTGCACCAGTGGTCCTCTATGCAGACGAACTGGCAATCACAAGTAGATTCTGCTAACTTTGTTTGAGTTCTACCTCTAGACCCATTAGATAATAATATGTATTATTGCTTGTTCCACAATTTACGAAACAATATCCCCACATTTCTCTATTTCCTAAAGTGTCGCAACATTTCACCATCAATAACCGTTATTTTCAAGATAATCCAGATATATTTTCAGTGATAATAATATGGCAGGAGTGGTGCAGCTGCATTCACGTCGCGTTGCGCTGCAAAGCGCTTTAATATTGCATCGATGCCGACAACAGCTTGGACGGACGCCACTGGAATATACTCCGCAAATGTGGAAAACCTCGACGTTGTCAGATATTATTATGTTATATATTTTATTTTTATTCTTCTAACAAAAGTGTCAAATAAAAAAAATATGTCAGCTGCGCTTGGCTGGACCGGTTGGCCTGTAAATTCGGGTATGTTGGAGTCGAAATGCCATGCCTAGATTCCTTTTTACTAAAAGCGGCTTTAAAGTTGTTCCACATTTATGTTTTTCTCAAAGGAATCCACAACTTTATGCTTCAACTCGACTCTCATTTATTACTTATTTTATTTCTATTGAAGCATACAGGCAGGTGCTTTTTCAACCACCCTGGCAAACTAGCAACTAACTCATCGATAATTATACTGATCAGATGGTAATAAGTTTTTTTTTTACCAGCCCTTATTACGGTTCCTTCAGACAGAACCTGCAGAAGAACTGAAGTTTTCATAAGATTTCTACTACAGATGCGTCGCGCTGTGGCGTCACTTATATTCTATTTATCCCTATCTAAAGTAAGAGAACAGAAAACATGGCATTCACGTCGCGTTGCAGAACGGTTTCAATATGGCGTCGATGTTTAGATGACATCTACACCTGCTCTCTAGCGTGCGGGGCACGGCGAGATGCTGCAATGAATAGATCTAGAGAATTTAAACTTATTGAACTATGAGATACAAGTAAGCATTATAGTGGTGAGTCTACATCATCCTTCTGCTCTTTATCAACTTATTTAGGGTCGAGGTTACACGTATTCTTCTTCTATAAATTGCTAGCCTTATCGTCTTCAATCAATTCATCGTGTCTTCACTCGAGTTCACTTGATTGCAATTATTTATTGTAAAATGTGTGATATGCGTGAGAGGAAATGAATAAATAAATAGGTAATTGTCTATGAGATTGGCATGGGCACATACATACATAGATCCGGAACTTTATTGATTTGTAAGTAAAACATATTTCTGCTGAATACTATTTTAGATCTTTATCTATGGTTCAACTTGTTTTTGCCCGCGGCTTAGCCCGCGTGGACGTCGGAAATTATCCTAATCCTAATGGAAACTTACTAAAGGGATAAAAAGTATCCTATGCCGCATCTGCGTCTATCGTGACAGAGCAATGCGTGCCGAAGCTTCGTTTGTTTTGCTCGCTAAAAAGCTATCGCGCTAATGCGGTGGTCATATTAGCGGCTTCATAATGTTAATCCAAGATGGCTCTCCATAATTTCGACAGACCTTTTACGTAGTACGGAAACAATAGTCGAAATGACCAACACTAGTTCGACCACGCGCCACGCTTATTATGTACCGCCCCGGGGCGGTGAGTGTTACGCAGCCCGAACTATCGCGCCGATAACCGATAATGGTTGGTCATATCTGCGTGTATCACTGTGCGAAGCTTCGTCACGATAGATACAGATGCGGCCTCAGCATAACAAACAAATAAACTCACATTCGTATTTATACTATTTGTTAGGATACTATAGTCTCTAATCGACAAATGGATTGGTAACTACGCAACCGCATATGTTATTACAACGTTCCAAATACCTGAACCAAAAACACACATTCCACGCTATTTATACTCTGTGAACACTGGATAATGCAAAATGTGTAGTTATTTAATTGGATTTCAAGCTAATCATTGACAAACTAATTAATGGATGTCAACTGCAGATGAATTTAACAACGCTGTTTACATTGTATCGATTGTATGTACCTACCGTGTACCTATGTTTAATTTATTCTACTATAGTTATTGCAAATAATGAGTATCCGTATGTGGCGTTTGTGATCATTGTTGTAAGGTTCATTTTCCAATGATGGCGCCCGCTTGTCATAAATAAAACACAAAAGTTTTACTCGTACTAGAAATAGAAATATTAACTTTTTTATTTTAGCCTAGACATAAGAACACATGTTTTTATCGTTTTGATATTCTAACAATTACATAATCCTGCAGTGATGTAACAATATGGACTTAAATTTAGTTCCCTACCTGTATCTTTATTATTTCTCGTAGGCCTGCTACGAATGCTACGCAAGTTGCTACGACCTACGAAGATCGCAGGATAGGCGGCCTACGCCGTTGCAGCCCGATTGATACGAACATTTTCATCAAGACCATCATCAAGACAACCGTCGAAATGTTGCGACTTGTATCTCAGATAAAGCTCTACAATATGTCCAAATAATGCAAATGCAATTAGATGTTATATCTGACTTCCTCATTGGTTTAGAATTCGCAAGCGCCACTTGCTTGCTTGCTTGAGGTCCTGCAGGGTTCGATTCCCAGGTCGGGCAAAGTGATATAAGGTTTTCCCATTAGGAATTTCTCAGTAGCAGGCCGAGTGCCGTTTTGTGACTTAAACATAACTGGCGTTTGGGTGTACTATAGGTACTGCGTAACTCTTCTGGAATAACAGTCGTGATGTTGTGTTAAGTAGATGTTATAAGGCATACGTGGAATATCACAATGCTAAAACTTTTGTAAAAAAATATACCTTCGTCGAAATATTTTAAAACATTTTTATTTCAAACAGACACAAAATAAACAGAAGGTTTTAGTGTTGCATAAACACCTGAAACTTAATAAGGTGGCACTACGTTCGTGACTTGCAACAAAGTGGTTTTTTTTCTCGTTAGTGGGTGCAAGTTTTCTTGTTAATCCCAAACTAAGTTGTGCTAACTTAGATTATACCATGTCGTATCGTTTATTCACATTAATACGGCCAGCAGCGAAATTATATTAAAAACTAGTGGTTCACTTTTAGATATTATTTTCATCCTAATAATTACTTGTTCATAATGTAAAAAAGGAGAGAAAAGGGAGAGGAAGAGCAGTGGTGGCCCAGTGGTAACTGCCCCGACTTACGAGTTGTAGGTCGTAGGTTCGAACCCAAGAAGGCGCTTTACTTTGTGTAAATAATTTCATCACCACTGCTCTCAAAACGGTGAAGGAAAACGTCGTGAGGAAACCGGCATGACTTGGAAGTGGAACCAAAAAATTCGAAGACGTGACATCTACCAACCCGCACTGGACCCGCGTGGTAGATTACAGCCCACTCCCTCTCACAGAGAGGAGGCCTGTGTCCCAGCAGTGGGAACATTAATAGGCTGATGATGAATGTAAAAAAACAAGTTATTTTTTTACATTAAGTAAAGGTTGGTGGTCTTCTTTGTATATGGAATAGTCTGCACCCCTGAAGCGGGACTGTTACTGACTGATATTAATAAATGGCCTTTAACTTAAGTTGATAGGTAGATAGTGTAATGATACACCATCAGTACTAATATTTCTGTATTAATATTCTTGCACACATACAGCCTTGGTGTACTTTTAGCAATATTTAACAAACTATTTAATTAGGTTATCAATATAATATCATTATAGACTTAACATTAGTTGAAGACATCCTTTAGGTTCCGAGTCTCGAAGATAACTGACTTAGTGTAGATTTCACCAATGAAACTGAACGCGATCAGCATTTCTAAAACGCGTTCAAGAGCTGTCAGTGTCAAAATTGTTATGCAATATTGTGCACTGACAACTCTTGAACGCGTTTAACCTGTGCCGATCGCGTTCAGTTTTATTGGTGAAATCAGCCCTTAGAAGCTAACTCCAAACTTCAATATCCCATAACAATTTTGACACTGACAGCTCTTGAACGCGTTTTAGAAATGCTGATCGCGTTCAGTTTCATTGGTGAAATCAGCCCTTAGAAGCTAACTCCAAACGTCATGTTTCTATTCCGTTCTCTTAAAAAACTATAGTACTTTTACGGTAACTGTCAAATGAGATACTTTAAAGCTTCATGATTACACTGTAAAATCATTTGAACCAAATCTATAATAATACTTTCTTCTTTACTCTATTACTTTTAATTTTATATTTAAAATCATTAATATTTGGAAATCATGACAGTAAGTACTTACCTACTTCCTTTAAATCCATTAAACAGACTGATAGTCTGTACTACTATTGAACATGAGTCGGTTGGCAAGCGAATTGTAGATCGAATTTTATTAGTTTTAGGCTGAATATTAAAATAATAAGTCTGTTGGGATCAGAAGGTTAACTTATGTGACATGAGTCCCACAAAGCTCATACGAGCGGCACGTTGCCAACGGCAGAGGCAACTGCAGCCGTCGACACTCGTCGGCGGTGGTCGTAGACGCGTCGACGGCAGTGACCGACGCGTGGACAGCAGCTACCCATGCGTCGACGGCTGCAGTTGCATCTTTCGACGACTGCAGTTAGGTACCTCTGCCATTGGCAACGTGCATCTCATATACATGAGGGGTTCATATACATGAGCACTTAGGTATTTATTCTTATAACTTCTAAATAGAAGAACTAAAAGCACGTACCGTTAATCAATAGTAAATTCACCAGAACAACGTTATACTGCTAAAGTTGTAATTACATTAAGCGCTTGTGGTTGGAGCACACGTGAGTTCCATTACTGTAATTGCAGTGACAAGTATCTAAACAGCGCATCTCTTTAGTAAATATTGCAATAGACGTAGGTATTTAGGTATAGATATTACTTAGGCAGATACACATGACGCTTTCCTTACCATTAGGGAGGTATTTGTATTTAATAGTGTAGATACTCGTATATTATTAATCAAAAATGCAAACTTGCATTTTTTCCTTCGGATTCTAAGATGAACCCTACCTAAAGCAATTTACACAATCTTTCAAATGTTTTCTACTTAAATAACGAGAGAGTAAAGTAGCTATTAGATATGAGGTAATACGGACAAAATATTATCATAACCTCTGCTTATTTTGAGACAACACAATTAAGAACAGTAGCCTCAAAATGAATACAACTCGATTAACATTAAGTCTTTGTTGCATGATATTAAACGGTACGTCGCCGCCGTCGGCGGTACCACTTCTAAATAGAAGGAAGGCTAGAAATTTCCATCCTGAACGATGCAGCTAAGCATTTTGTCGTAGCCTAAACCACTAACTACGCGGAAATTCTCGCTACTTCACTACCGAACCCCATTTATACTTCAACCACCAACGGAAGTAACTTTTAGTTCATACAATTTTCTAACCATATTCAAGCCCAAATGACGTGTAATTATGGAGATTTTTTGTAACGAATAATAATGGAAACAGAATCACGTACTTATGCACGAAATGTACATTAAGATTCCTACTGAGACTTCGTCACGTTTTCGTCAATTATTCAAAAGGAAATGTTATGTACCGGAGCTTTTCATAATACTTACGTATTTCAGGAAGTAGGTAGGTAAGTAGATGCTGTATGTAAAATACTTTGTGAAGGTATTTTTCATTTTAACTGCCAATGTAATGATCCGAGTGCACCACCGCGATTTTTAACCTTTCATAATGTGGGTAATTTACTCTTTCTTGAGCTTGCTACGACACAAGCCTTTGTATGTAAGGCACGTAATTATTTTACTTTAATTACTTGCCGACTATTGTGTGAATTCTACGTGATGGCGATTACTCTTCTCATTTCATTCAGGTGTACAAGAATTGAGAAAGGTGCTCAGTAATTAAGATATTGGCATTTAGTAACGCTTTGTTATCGCAACACAATTAGCTGTCTTTGTCCGTTAATTTTACTAAAGTTATAAGAGAAGAAACAGAAATCGTTAATCTATGAATCAAAGAAAACAGTTAAACCCCGGGGCCATAAAATATTAAGGACGAGTTTACTTGTTCATATCAATCCTCCGTTCAATTTTGTTATCAAAACAAAGATAGGGGTTATTATAACGTATCTACCGTTTCTAAGAACTCAATAGGTATTTTCAGTAGGCAATCCTCCAAATGATTGCTACAAAATTAAAATCTCATCTTTGAAATGTTATCTCAAAGTCATTGTTATCAAGTATATCTGCAAGTTTATGCTATCCCCGCGGAGAGGGTCTTGTCCGTTTAACCCTCATGAATAATTCAAGATGGCGCAGACCAAGATCTCGACTCGATATCCTTCGTGGAACATGACCATTCTCGTAAAAATCGCAAACGTATCAAATAATATTATGCCCATTAAATTAATACAAAGCAAACATGAGTTTTGTTGGACAAATAAACAAAATTCGAATTGAACTATTAAATCGTCTTCCGACGTAAAAGAGTAATAGGAACACAAAGTAAAAGGATATACCTACTTATCTTGTGATAAGAATGTTGGTTTTGATCCTCATCATCATCATCATCATTTCAGCCAAAAGACGTCCACTGCTGAACATAGGCCCCAAGCACCGCCACTTCGACCGATTCTGTGCTTCCCGCATCCAGCGGATTCCTGCGGCTTTCACAAGGTAATCGGTCCATCTTCTGGGAGGCCTTCCAACGCTTCGTCTTCCGGCACGCGGTAGCCACTCCAGAACTTTTCGGCCCCATCGGCCATCTGTTCTACGAGCAATTTGCCCTGAGTTTTGATCCTACTTCTCAATATTTAGAGCCGTCATTCAAACTCGGGTACCTACATACCTACAGCTACAAAAGTTTCAATTTTCTGGGGCCCTCTGCTGTTCACTGTACCTACCTAACTTATCTTACTACAATATGCAAATGTTATTAACACTACTATAAAGTAAGTACCTACTTACTTAAGAGTTGTTTCAGAATTTAAATAATAAAAAAACAGGCTGGTACTTAGTTAGACTCTTTCGATGGTTAACTGCTGAATGAAATGGTCGCAACATATTGTGACAATAATTAATCGGTTGAGGAACACTGAACTGAACTATTGAACTAAAATGTTCTTAATGTCCATTAAAACTATCTTTATCTACCTACTTAGATGTTTAATTGAATTGTTTATACCAAATGTTTTAAGTAGAGCGCATAAGCGCTCTTGAAACTTCGCGAAAACTGCGTGACAGTGTCGACAGGATAACCTGTCGACACTGTCACGCAGTTTAGCAGGTTTATAAAATGTGTACAACTGTTTGGTCCAAAATAAATTATTTATTTATTTCGCTTATTTTTTCACTTTACATTTTTATCGTTTTTATTTCAGTTATTTTATTTTATTACTATTACTACTACGTCGTCTTTCGCAACTCTCCTGGCCACACGCGACAGAGTCTTTTGACTGGCCAACTGTCCTAGGCTCGCAGCACTCCTATCCACACGCGACAGAGTCTCTTGGCTGGACAACTGTTCTTGGCTGGCTAACTGCTCCTGGCTCGCAGCACTCCTGGCTACACGTGACAGAGTCTCTTGGCTGGCCAACTGTTCTTGGCTAGCCAACTGTTCTTGACTAGCTAACTGCTCCTGGCTCGCAGCACTCCTGGCCAAACGCGACAGAGTTTCTTGGCTGGCCAACTTTTCTTGGCTGGCAAACTGTTCCTGGCTGGCAAACTGTTCCTGGCTCGCAGCACTCCGGGCCACACGTGTCAGAATCTCTTGGCTGGCCAACTGTTCTTGGCTGGAAAACTGCTCCTGGCTCGCAGCACTTCTGGCCACACGCGACAGAGTCTCTTGACTGGCCAACTCCTGGTGGCTGGTTAACTCTTCTTGACTCGCGGTTATACTCGGAGAATATTCGAACGTTGGATGACATGTTATCTCAGCAATAATCAACGCGGACACAACCGCTGATATAATTGTTAGTTTAAACATAATGAGTTATGTTTTGCGTACCTTGTATTGAAGTGATCACTCGATATTGCGGCATTGAGTATTTATACCGGTGCATCAGGAAAAATGAGATACAATATTATTACTTTGGAGAAAGGGAAGAACCTGGCGGATTATCTTTTGACCTAACGTCCTGACCTCGCTGGGTGATAAGTTGATAAAACTATCGACACAGTGAAGTCATCTTTTCGAATAATTTGTGTTTGTGCGTTTTTTTTAATAACTCTTATTACTAGTTTTTATGGTCTTAATGAAAATATTAGTATTCGTGTTGTATTTAAATATTCAATGTTAGTTCAATCAATCTTCCTAGCCTTTTTCCCAACTATCTTGGGGTCGGCTTCCAGTCTAACCGGATACAGCTGAATACCAGTATTTTACATAGAGCGACTGCCTATCTGACCTCCACAACCCAGTAACTGGGTAATACGGTACCCCTTGGTAAGACTGGTGTCAGACTTTCGGGCTTCTGACGACTCGTAACGACTGTCAAAGATCCACTAATGACAGCCGGGACCAACGGCTTAACGTGCTTTCCGAGGCACGGAGGAGTCTCGGTATGTAAAGATGGTCACCCATCCACTGACCAACCCCGGCAAGCGTAGCTTAACCTGATGGATCGACCCGTGCGGCTTGTTATTACTTAGCCACGAGCTCCTGTTAGTTATAGACGACGAAAAGCTGAAAAAATATTTACGTCTAAATTAATCCTATCGCTATTCGTCGACTATGTATAAAAATCCTATAGTATGACCCCATAAATAGTTATGATATTGATTAATGCCATGAGATTTCTATAGAACTATTGTTCTATAGAAATCTCATTGATGATGATTGATTGATGGATTATTATATGGAGGTATTCATTAAAAGCAAGTGGAAACACAAACAATGCATAGTTTGCAATAATACGATAACCGAAGATAAATAAGTAATTATTCTACGTATTTCACAATGCAGCGGTACTTTACCGGGCACACAAAAATACCATTTCCATTACGTCAATGTGGGCTATACAAACATTTTGCTAAAGGACCTTTGCTTCTTTGACGATACCTACTGGTTTGCAAATATCTTACTTAGGGCCGTTTCACCACCTACGATTAAGTTCATAATAGCTTACTTGGCAGATAATTTCATACAAAGTCTGTTCCATTTTTGAATTTATTCAGTAAGTAGTCGCTATTCGGACATCGTGAAATAGGCCCTTAAAGTACAAATAATGCGATGTTCATTAGCTTGCTACATGATAATACCCGTTTTGCAAGCATGCTGACAGAAAAATCACGATGAATATTGATGCATTCTTTTTTGAAGTGAAAACTTCTTTAGCGGCGTTGTGCACTTTTTTGAGATGGGTAATAAATGTTAAACTCGCGTCAGGACGTGACCGTAAGATCCGTTGCCTAGCAACCGAAAAATTTAATATCAAAATAAATAGTCTTTGACATTACGTAAAGATTGCGAGGTAAGAAATTTTACCCACATTGATGGGTAAAAAAAAGCAGTCAAAACATACTTCATGAAAAGTGTTTAAATAAATTGTTTATTTTTGTTAGACTATTTATTTTGAAAATAAATAAATATACTACTACTACTAATGAATATTGTATTTAACCACATAAATTATAGTACTTTTATACTGATAAATAAAGCAATTCGTGCGAAATTATTCCCTAACCATTTCAAAATATTCAAAAATGCACAACGTTAATGTTCAAGTTTTCACTTCTGCCAGCTCTCCCAGAGTGCAACCCGTTGTTGTTTTCTTATGGTTAGTGACTAACCTGGTGGCAGTGTTTTTAAGCCGCCCATGGGCCTCTGACTTGGCTCCACGTGCCATCGAAAAATATCTCTCATGCCGGTTTCTTTTCCTTCACCGTTTTTGAAGCAAGTGATAATTATACAATACGGACATGAATCCGAAAAGTCAGAGGTGCGTGCGTGGTTTGAACTGGAGACTTATGATTACTGGCAGTCCGACGGTCACAATATTGATGCTGTCTAAGGCCTATTAATGGCAACGGAAGTAAGGACCGCTTCGCAGGTGAATGAAATCTGCTCGTATGTGGCAATAAAGCCCTATTCGTGGCTTACTACCATATTTTTAACATGATTTTTGTGATACTCAAATTGGGAGTTGAATCTGACTCTCCTTAATACAGATTACTCAGTGATCTAGCTAGGAGAGCAGCGATTCACCCAACAATTCATTGTAGCTGCACCATGTTATTAATAATGCTTACTTTATAAGTCCCTCATGTACTACAAAACCTTTATGTTCCTAAATAAATTATTATTATTAAATTATTATAAGATAATGTTTTTAGGGTAACGGTTTAACCGTTACCCGTCGTGCTAGGAGTGGGAAGAACGTCAGTAATGCAACTTTTGGGGATGAAAATTAATCGCAACCTATCGCTTACAATCCTGTTGCACCGCTGCTGTTTCTTTGGATGCCAGCTTTGCGGCTGCAATTTATTTTATTTTTGAAATGAAAACTTTTAAAGGCGCGTTGAGCACTTTTTGGGATGGGTAAAAAATGTTAAACTCGCGTCAGGCGTCACGTGACCTGATCGAAAATTCGTAAGACGGAGGGAGAGTAGAATTGACAGCGCACTCTGTTTTATTTTTTTTGGAATTGTTTTAATGGAGCTACAGCTTTCGTTCTTGTACTGACAGCAAGCCACATAAATTCCTGACATTTTCGTTAGATGGCGTTACTTTTTCCCTTCCATCGGCATTCTCCAAAGACTGCCCCGCATGTTTATTTTTGCTTTTAAAACGTAACTTAATCGAAATGTTGAAAAGCAAGTTACATACTGTTTTTTTTTATCTTTCACTCTTTGGAACCGCACATATTCAAACTCAGAGACGAAATTATTAATTGAAAATGTCATCGGTCAATTTAAAAAAAAATGATTTGTTGTGTTGATTTTCGTTGCTGGCGCCTATATCATCATCATCATCATCATCAGCCTATTAATGTTCCCACTGCTGGGACACAGGCCTCCTCTTTGTGAGAAGGAGTGGGCCGTAATCTACCACGCGGGCCCAGTGCGGGTTGGTAGATGTCACATATCTTCGAATTTTTGGTTCTAAGACATGCCGGTTTCCTCACGATGTTTTCCTTCACCGTTTTGAGAGCAGTGGTGATGAAATTATTTACACAAAGTAAAGCGCCTGCTTGGGTTCGAACTCACGACCAACAACTCGTAAGTCGGGGCCGATACCACTGGGCCACCACTGCTCTCGAGTATACTTACATATTATATATTATTGATTTGTTTTGTTGATTTTCGTTGCTGTCGCCTTAATCTTATTACCTTGTTTACTATAGAGTTCAAATTACAAACAGTAATTTTCCTGTTTATAAATAGGTACGTCACAGACATGATATCTTTATGCAGTTAATTAAAGCAATTCTTTGAAACCAATTAAGAACAAATATGTATTTACCTAGATCAAATTCTAAGATTATCCGTTTCGTAGTTACGTGAACTAATTAAGTTCTAAGAATAAAGTGGCCTGTTTATTAGAAAGAGCTAGGTAATCTCTGGCAGTACCAACTGATCCAATCAATCTGCCTAGCCTTTTCCCAACTATGTCGGGGGTCGGCTTCCAGTCTAACCGGATCCAGCTCAATATCAGTATTATACATGGAGCGGCTGCCTATCTGACCTCCACAACCCAGTTACTGGGAAACACGCCCTTGGCTTACCAAGGGCGTGTTTATCAGACTGGTTATCAGATTTTCGGGCTCTGACGACCCGTAATAACTGTCAAAGATCCAAGATTGACAGCCGGGACCAACGGCTTAACGTGCTGTCCTAGTCACGGAGGGGTCTCGGTATGTTAAGATGGTCACCCATCCACGGACTAACCGGGGCAAGCGTAGCTTAACCTGATCGGTCGACCCGTGCGGCTGTTATTACTAAACCATGAGCCTCTCAGTACTAACTCATCCGATTTAAAAAAAATATTCACTCATAGACAACTATACCTGCTATTGTCGAGTAGGTAGGTATACCATAGTCAAATGTTTTACAATGCATGTGCTCGAAAATAACGTTTTCCAAGCAGCCATGATTTGGGCCCATACTTTTATCCCGGTAATAGGTCAGTAGGTACATTCCCGTCGGATGATATCCGTCATAAAGCTTCGTGCAGACTAGCGCGACGCGACACCGGCTGTTGTTATTATATTAGTTTTCTTAGAAATTGTATTGTTCGAGTCGCGTCGCACCGTCGCGTCGCGCTAGTCTGCACGAGTCTTAAACCCGGACGAAGCCGCGGCCAAAAGTTAATATTTGGAAATTATTATAATAGATAGTGTAATGTAGGGTCTACTTTAAGGCGTGCTTCTTTTTTTTATTTCCTCGCTCAATGCATAGTAAAACGTTATCTATACATATGATACACGTGCGTAGGATGATTCCAGAATTTCCGCACTTGTAGCATAAATAACTATAAATTAGACAGATTTCACTATTACCACCTTTTACTCAAGTCAAGGTATCGGATATTTACAAATACAAACCAACTGCGAATGCAAAACATACGTAAAATACAAAGGTTGGGAATCCGACTCTCCTACTCGATGCTACTTGAGTTGGTGTGACTGAAGATGACTCTCAAGGACAGTCCGTCCTTCGGAACCTCTCCACGAACGAACAGTATCAAGTCTTTCGTTTGTCGCGGTTTACTACGTGTATCAATTTTATTTACTCATCGGAATATTTTTCTGACATGACTTACCTACCTATGTAGCGGAAAAATCCAGAAATTCGTGCTTGCTTTCTATAAAATATAGGAAATGATGGAAAACATCACATTTTTACAAAGGTGACAATTTTTAACCCGAATACGCCAAAGCCAAAGGAGGGTTATCCGTACTATACGTATAGGGTGGAATTTTTGAACCAATCCTGGAGTGAAAGTAGGTAAGTACTTTAAATACTGGAGATAGCAAATTTAGGATTTTTGGAAATTGGTTCGTAAAATAATCCACAGCACTACAGAACTATTATACGAACCAACTTTCATCCTCATTTATAGGGGATGAAACTTGATATGGGAAACCCAGCATTTGTTCAGCTAAGCATGCGAAAATTCTATGCTTTTGATAAGGATATATAGATAAGGCTGAACGGATTTATATGCCTATATAATATTCCGTATACCTTTTGTCCAAATCCATGATTTGGGCCGATACTTTTATCCCAAAAAAGAAGATATAAACCCAAGCGAAGCTGCGGGCAAAATCTAGTCACCTATAAATTCCGAAAGTTACTTTATAATATACTAGCTTTTACCCGCGGCTTCGCCCGCGTGGATGTCGCAAAATATCCCACGGGAACGTTCTACCGGGAATACATACCTAATAGCCAAGAAAAAGATCATTGATTAACTTTCAGCGGACGCAGTGGTAGGCTACTACAGCTCCCGCGTGGTCAACCATAATTATTTTGTTACGCGTAATTTTGAAACTGTGATATCTCTTAAACTATTCATTTAAATGATGTGATGTAAAGGCATATTTTAATCGAAATTGAATGCCCAATTTAAATAACCTATTTAATTGGATAAGGATTAATAAGATACCGGTCAAAATAGCTTCGGAAATAACAATGAAAATTTTATACAATTTTGAAAGATAAAAATGGTTATTGTGGGTCACCCTTAAAAGATAGACATATGCCATCGCGGACTTTTTTGTTGAAATTTTTAAGATATACAATACTCTAGAACATAAATTTGATTTATCTCTCACGACTTACGCAGCGCACGCCAGTAAAGCTCCCAGTCGGCATGATTTTTTCCGACATCTTCAACAATAATCGTCATATTTCAGCCAATTTACACAAAACCTTAATGAATTATACACTAAAACCTTCCACATGAATCACTCCGTCCAATGGTGAAAACCGTTTGAAAATCCGTTCGGCAGTTTTTGAGTTTATCGCGTTCAGACAGACAGACAGACAGACAGACAGTCAGACGCGGCGGGCGACTTTGTTTTATAATGTAAGGATAGTATAAGTAGATACTTACCATAAAGGTATAGCAAGAATACAATATTAAATAAGTATATAATAAATAATAAATAAATATTTAGCAGGAACTAGTGTTTTCAAATCGTGCAATGAAAGCTAGTTTTTGTCAAAGTATTTTACGAATTTGTTTTCAATCACTTTTAGTTCCCCGCTAGCAGTAAATTCGAATGTGCCAACGTGAAAGCAAATAGCACATAGCTGCATAGGTAGGTACGAGGTTTTTCGGAAACAGAAAATGTACGCGGATTGAACCGATATGTGTATCTACTTTATATACTGCATGTACTCGTAAAAAGCTGCATTTGTGCGACGGCTTAACATAATAGGCACAGACAGCGTCACGGGGACACCAGCTATCTAATTACGCAACACATTTTCGTAAATGAATACGACTAATCTACTAAGTAATGGAACTAAATATAGGTTACATGGAAGTTTTATAGGTAAATATGTGACTGTTATATTAGTAGGTATAATGTGGTCTTACGTACGACTTCCACGCGAACGAACTCGCGGGCTGAAGCTAGTTAGTAAATAAATGCATTCATTTTACTGTTGAGGTACGTATAAAGTACCTAAGTAAAGTTAAAGACTACGATTCTCATCGTGTTATTTTTATTAAATTAATTTCTAATTCTAACAAAATGTTAATACTTACTATGAAACATGTACTTAGCAAAAATTATAAAGGTTGTTTACTTTGTTTACTTTGTTTACTACTTAGTTGTTTTTTTAATAATATTGCAAAATAAAGGAAAGAAGACCTTGTATTGAAAAACATATAAGTTTTGGGTAATATGATACCCCTTGGTAAGACTGGTGTCGGATTTTCGGGCTGCTGACGACTCGTAACACCTGTGAAAGATCCACGAATGACAGCCGGGACCAACAGCTTAACGTGCTTTCCGAGGCACAGAGGAGTCTCGGTCTCGGTATGTAAAGATGGTCACCCATCCACTGGCCAACCCCAGCAAACGTAGTTTAACCTGATGGATGGAATGAAAATGTTCTTAACTAGGTAACTTTTTAGACCTTTGTATCGTGCTTATGCGTATGAAAATTCATTAAAATCGGTTCAGTCATTTCGAAAAACAAGGGCTTGAAAGTTTGTATGAAATGCCGTACGTCGTAAACGCTCAGCTAACTTAAAACCTCAGGCCAGGGCATAAAAACTTACGAACCACGCGACTGCTCGCTTAGGGCACCCCCTGTGGGGAATGAACCTCGGGTTAGGGCGTCGCTGGGGGGAGGACAGCAAGATGAGACAGACTTGATCATATCTGGATAATTATTATTAACATATTGAAAGAATCTCAACGACCGTCGTCCTCTCCTACTTTGATATGCCCGACAGGGCTCAATGATCATGTCTTTGTAAAACGTATCACCTGATTCCCCTTTTTGAAATGTAGATACCGAAATATTCATAATTGAGTTTTAAGAATTGGCTCACAGCACGCCTGGCCACACGCGACAGAGTCTCTTGTCTGGCCAACTGTTCTTGGCTACATACCTACTGCTTTTGGCTAACTAACTCTTCTAGGCTCGCAGCTCTCCTGGCTACACACGACAGAGTCTCTTGACTGGTCAACTGTTCTTGGCTCGCAGCATTCCTGGCCACACACGACAGAGTCTCTTGGCTGGCCAACTAATCTTGGCTGGATAAACGTTGGCGGTTATAAGTTATAAAGCCGAAATTTCGAATATTGTGACGATTATATCCGGGATGGGTTTGAACTGTGTCCCTGCTGGTGCCCTGGCTACTTCCACCTCCTCTTGAGGCTCTGGCTACTCGGAGAATATTCGAATGTTCGATTACGACAGGTTGTTTCAGTGATAATCAATAGGTAGGTACGGACACAGCCGAATGTAATTGTTGGTTGGTATTTGTAACATACCTAACATAACGAGTAAGTAGTAGGAAATGTTTCGCGTAGGTACCTACCTTGTATTGAAAATATTGAAATGCTCACTCGATTTTGCGGCATTGAGTATTTTTAGGTACCGGTGCATCGGGAAAATCTAGGTATCTAAGTACAAAAATTTTGCTGTACGACTTTTGCTTCCTTACCTTTGCGAGATCTCTGGATCGCAGGTATTTTTTGTAAAGTATAAATAATGCGGTGTTGATTAGCTAACTACTTAAAAAAGGTCCTGTTTTGCCATGCCGGACCCAAGGCACCCCTGGAAGATACCTGGGGGTGCCACGGGAACTTGGATTCGGACCCGTGGCACCCCCAGGTCAATTAGTGCAGTGCTTTTGAATGTATATACCTTGGTGTTAAAACTATGTATGTGCCTACTTATATATCGAGGGTATAGTGATCAAACCCAATAAGTACGAAATTGTAACTTTCGAGATATTCAATATTTAAGTTTATGGACAAAAATACCTAAGTATGTTATTAAAATAATATCGTCATAATGAGTATTTGAGTTAAAAGTGTATACATTCAATTATTGTAAAAAAGTATTTTTATGTTTCTGGGGTGGTCCATTTTATCATAAGAAACATATAAGTTACAAAGGGTACCGACTTATTGGGTTTTACGTCTAGAGTAATTTAACATTTAATGTACTTTATTAATTAATTTATTCTATGAATCACAATGAAAACTGTTCAAATACGGTCGGGTTTAAGAACTTTAAGACCCGTCGCGTCGTACAAATCGAAACAAGAAGCTCTCTGATGCTACTTTACAGCACATGGAGGAGAGGTGCAAGACGATCCTGCAGTCTTCAGACAATGCGCTCATAGACGGATCTCTAAGTCCTTGAAAAGACCTTCGCTAATATAATACGGACCGTAAAGGACGCGACAGAGCGGAATAAGGGCTCCAATGTCTTTGCTAGAGATCTGTCTATTGGGCCGAACCAGCTTGCGAAACTGAAGACCTATGATGGCAAGATCGTATCCGCCAAACCTGAACTATTAGAGATATCGAGAGATTCTATCTACACGTCAACCAGTAACCCCGTTACGGTGATGACGGAATTACGGTCGAACTCCTGAAGGCCAGTGGAAAACCCGTTCACTACCGGCCACTGGTACACCGTGGACCTGGGGGTGCCACGGGTCCGAATCCAAGTTCCCGTGGCACCCCCAGGGGTATCTTCCAGGGGTGTCTTGGGCCCGGAATGGTCAGATCCAAGTTCCCGTGGCACCCCCAGGGGTATCTTCCAGGGGTGTCTTGGGTCCGGAATGTGTTTTGAATGAATGAATGATTATTTATTTGTTAAACACAGGTACATACATTTGGTCTTCAGTAAAAAAATCACTTGGCTCTCTATGTTTTGCCAGTGGCGTACAAACATAGTTACAGCAGATAGGTACAATAGTATTAAAATTAAATTGTTTTGCAAGCATGCTGACACAACAATCACGATGAAAATCGATGATATCTAACGCCTACCAACGCGTACTGTACTGGTAGCAACGGAATTCGTATGAGGCAATAAAGCCCTATTCGTTGTTTACTACCGTATAAAGTAATATTTTTACGGCAATGGTTTAACATCAATGATATTGAATGAATTGGCAAGAAATTGTTACCTACTCGTGCTTGAAGTGGGAAGAACGTCAATAATGCAACGGCTGGGGATGTAGATTAATCGCAACCCGCCTGACGTGCACATCCTGTTGCACTGCCGGCTGCCGCTGTTTCTTTGTGTGCTCCTTGCTCTGCGGTTGCAATCGATACCATTTTTTGTGTTTGATACGTTACTGAAGGCCTATTCAGATATAAGCGATATCGCCACATTATCTCTGTCGCGCTCGGTAGCGATGCTGGTCCAAAGTGAATAACGAAGGAAGGCGGACCAGTATCGTTACCGAGCGCGACAGTGATACCTATCAGTTATATCTGAATGGGCCTATTCGAAATATATAATAATATTAAATCTTATACTTTGAATTGTCTCTATTTCTTTTTTTCACATTGTTCTCACATATAGAAGCAACAAGAATAATGTACCCAGGATTTTGTAATGTCTTTATTTAAAAGAGTGTCCTGGGAGTTTCTTGCCCGTTCTTCTCCACAGAGATCTACTTTTTGGAATGGGCGAGTAGCTTCAACTTTCTGACTAACTGACCGACTCTTTGACAATTCAAAAGTGCCTGTAAATGGTTTAATTGAAATAAATGCTTTGAGTTTGAGTTTGAGTTTGATTGACAAAGGATGAAAGTTACATAAATTATCTACTACTATTTTTTCTTTCACCCGCTGAAACTCCTGAAACTGCGCATAGCCAAACTCAGAGACGAAATTATTAAATGAAAGTGTCATCTGTCAACACTCAACAGTGTCAACTGTCAAAAACATTGATTTGTTGTGTTGATTGGTGTTGATTTTCAGGTTGGTGGTTGAAAAAACGCTAAATACAAATAATAGTAATGTGCAAAAACTAAACACAAATGAAACAAAAATCTTCTTAGTATTTTAAATTCGTTTATAATCATGGGGGACGGACCAAACAATTTGGGTAAGTATTATTTTAACAATGTCCTAATGGTTTAAAACTTGGGTGTGGATACGAATAACTAGAAAGATTAATGTTTACAGAAGATCATGAAATGCTTAAAGCGCTGTACGACTTTGAGGCAACTTTGGCCAAAACCCTCAGCTTCACGGAAGGAGAGTTTTTCTTCCTACAACAAAGTAACGCTAAACAGCGGAACTGGTGGCATGTCGTTAATAAAAAAGGTCAAGTGGGATTCGTGCCCTCGAATTACGTCGCCGGAGTCAAGGTAACAGGCTAAATTCATTACCATAATTATCACACTTCATATTTCAGTTACTAAACTCAGTGTATTGTTCATATTTGTAACAGGTTGAGCCAGAGTTTTATCTTGCCTTCCTGAATGATTGCATGAAAAGTATAAGTGAGAGTGGTGCAATGTCGCAGAAGCAAGATTTACTAGCCAAGTTAAGTGAGAAGAAGAAACAAATTCAGATAAGTTTAAAGCCTCACAGTAAGAAGGCACCGGCTCCGAAACCCCCACCGCGGCTGGATGACTGCACTCCACCTAATGGTGTGTCACCATGTTTTGATTTGCGACCTGTAATTTCACAGCAGCACATCTGTGAAGAGAGAGAATCTTCCCCATCACCTACTAAGCCTAATAATAATGTGCCTCAAGGTAAACATCTGAAAACAAATTACTTGCATGAAACAAATTGTATGCAAAAATCATTTGTTTATTTATAAAGCATTCTAAATAATGTTTCATGGTATGTTGTCTTTATGGCTGATTTAAAGGCTTAGTTCCTGTGTCAGTTTACTGGTGAAAGTTTCTGTTGAATATGTTATATTCATCTAGTTATGTGTATAGCAATTGTTTATTTCTAGTTACAATAGAGGATGAAGAAGTCAAGCAGAAACCAACAGTTGGCAAGACATCGTCCAACCAAGTGTCTTCAGATACAGATAACCAGGACGACAGCCAGGATAGCAGTGAGAGCATCAAACCAAATGCCATTTATGAAATAGTGCAGGCAGTGCGGAAAGAAACACAGCTCAGCCATGATATGTCCAAAGTAGCTGTAGAAACCGTTCTAATTGCATTGAGAGTAAGTTCTAATATTTTTTTATTTTTATAATGTATTACTTAAAAAATAACTGGCCAAGTGAGTGTTCTCCCATTCATCACTATTCGCCATCAATTCTCCAACTGCAAAGGTAAGTTTGTTACCGCAAAAAAAAAAAAACAAAAAGGGATAAAACTGCAAATTAACTATTTTCGGAATTTTTCCTTTACTTGTGCTGTGAGACCTTGCTTCTTGGCATAATTCTAGGCCAATGGGAAGTACCCTCTAGGTTTTGATTTATTTGTGAGTATTAAAATATGTGGCATAAATAGCCATATATTTTTTTAATGCAATAAAAAAATATAACCATAGCATATAATAATAGCATTAAATAATAGCATAGCATATATTAATAGCATTTAATATAATATAGCCATATATTTTTTTAATGCAATAAAAAAATATATGGCCATTTATGCCATTTTCTCCACAAATTCTTGGCAAGTTTACAAGAACAGGGACAAATACTAGTGTGCACTTCCAATTATTATAATAGGAGACTACATCATTGTTTTGCCGTTGGTCCCTGCTGTCATTTGTGGATCTTTGACAGTTGTTACGAGTCGTCAGAAACCCGAAAGTCTGCCACCAGTCTTACTAAGGGGTATCGTATTACCCAGTTACTGGGTTGTGGAGGTCAGATAGGCAGTCGCTCCATGTAAAATACTGGTATTCAGCTGCATCCGGTTAGACTGGATGCCGACCCCAAGATAGTTGGGAAAAAGGCTAAGAAGATTGATTGACTACATCATTGTTTTATAATCTAGGTAGATACAGTAAGCTTGACAAAGCCTAGATTGACTTAGCAACTTCATTTTTTTAGAGCTTGAGACCTCCAAGCGTTCCTGAGAAAAAGGGTCTTTACAGATTGATAGACAGACAGACAACGAAGTTAGCCTATAAGGGTTCCGTTTTTTCCTTTTGAGGTATGGAACCCTAAAAACACTCTGATATCATATCATATCATAATCAGCCCATTAATGTTCCCACTGCTGGGACACAGGCCTCCTCTCTGTGAGAGGGAGTGGGCTGTAATCTACCACGCGGGCCCAGTGCGGGTTGGAACATGTCACATGTCTTCGAAATTTTTGGTTCTAAGACATGCCGGTTTCCTCACGATGTTTTTCTTCACCGTTTTGAGAGCAATGGTGATGAAATTATTTACACAAAGTAAAGCACCTGCTTGGATTCGAACCCACGACCTACAACTCGTAAGTCGAGGCCTTAACCACTGGGCCACCACTGCTCTGTCTCTGCACCACTGTCTGATACATATAACTATTTCCAAAAAAGACTGTTGAGTGCTATCATTGAGTATATCATAATAATTTTTATTCAACTATTTGTAGAGCAATTCAAAACATCATAGAGAAATTCAAGAATTCTAAGGCATATAGTTTTATTACTTACACATAATCTCCTGCCTTTTCAGGCAGACACTACAGAATGCCATGTGCTCTGGCTCTGACCCTTACATACTTCTTATGCTACCTTATTTATTGTCAATATTCGTTTTTCTTATTGCAGGCACAATAATATTACCATTTTTTTTTTTCAGGAGTTCCTACCAGGTGGGGCAGCACGTTCGATCATCGACGCACTTCTCCGCGAGGCAAACAGTAACATAACTTGCCCTAAGAACGCCATCGACGCAGCCCCAGACGCGTTGCGTATGATGACGGCACTGAACGCATTGTCGAAGGCAGCCAACGACGCACAGCAGAGAGGCTGGGCGTTACATGATGATGCGCACGATATACAGACGCAGCTGCTGGAACTGATCTCTGTTATGGTATGATACTCGTCTTTTTCTTCCATACTGCTCCTTGCATCAAAGGGGGTGACCCCTTGGCATGAAGGTGATGAGTAATAGGGAAATATTAGTCGTCATCTCGGGAGTCACCCCCTTTCTAGCCATAGCACCTTTCACACAGTCCATCCATCGTTTCTTTGGTCTCCTCTCCTACTCATATAGCCATCCATATTTCTACTCAAAACTTTCCTCCAATTTCCTCATTTCTCTTGATAGTTGACAGTAATTTTTATTATCAGCAAAAATGTCACAAAATATTATATAGGTAGTAAAGTAAATGTTTTAAAAATAAAACTTCCTTCACACTTTAGCACTACAAAATAAGTTTTTGAAATTAAACAGTTACTACTTTAATGAATGTCTTAAAGTATAGTTTGAGATTTGGAAAAGTATCAAAGTGTTTTGTTTTGAGTTTACATGAGAGGGATCCAATCAACTGCAAACACTTGAAATATCCTATGACATTTCACTAATATTATCTCAAGCTAATCTAAACTAATATAAACAAAGAGAAAATATTTGATTTTTCGTATGTTTGTTTGATACGCTTTTACGCTAAAACGGCTAAACCGATTTGGATGAAATTTAGCACATGCCTAGACCATGACCTGGGTTAAGCGGTTGAAACCGCGTGGCGCAGCTAGTAAACAATAATTATATCATTTTCTTGTCTTACAGTCGAATGCTGACGTGAACATCTCGCAGCATGTGCTGAGCAGCCACAAATACGCGTACGTGACTACACTTGTGCAGTACTACCAGATGGAAACCAGATGGCCCTTGCGACAACTACTGTTGCAGGTATTTTTTTATGCTGGTTTTTTAACAAATAGAATACTCATTTAACTAATCAGTTACCAATGAGAATCTCATAACATATGTACTAACATCATAAGATTCTTCTGGCAGGTTTGTAATGCTCACAATGTGACCTTTCGCAACATGGCTCATTTTTTAAATTCCAACGTTACGTTTCCAACAATTTCGCAAACATCAGCTGCTCATTGGATACGAATTTGTATGGCACATAAACAGTGGCCGTAAGAATTCATTGTGTATAGTGTTTACGATGGCAGTCTTCCGGTGACGCGGACATTTCGTACGTTTCGAACAATACGCACAACAAACTTGTGCCTAATGTGCTGGTTCTGTGCCTGAAATTGCAGGATCGTGTAATGTTATTTATTTTTCAAAAACTCTAAAGATGTAGTAGTCCTTGTGGCCTGGGTCTTGTTAATGGGCCTAAAACGTGGCAGACGGCCCCACGGATCCACCCATTCATCCATTTTCGTATGTTCAACCGTCTGCAGAACACCCTGTAGGCTCTCTCTTTCTATTAGAAAGAGAGAGAGAGAGAGATAGTCGCATGGAAGAGAAATAACGCTTTTTCCTTACGTGACCATTTCTAACAGTCAACTCCTCCCACAAGTCGCGTTACAAAAACATTTTTAGGAAAAACAGAATTGCAAAACCACGCCAAGGGCCACTTCTTCGTTCTTATATTATACCTTTTTTTTTCAGACACCATAATACCTTTCTAAACACCTAATACATTATTAAATATTATATTTCAATAAATGTGTAATTATTATACTCTTTATTCATAATGTCGATAATTATTGTGTCACATCCATCGATTTACATAAATGGGCACATCATAATATTGCAATGACAAAAATAAATTTCGACGTGACAAAAGTCGTTTGACGTTTTGTACGAATTAAAAAATTGTCCTTATCTTTCGCTATTATTGATGAATAAATAATATATTTAATAGTATTGTGGTGATCCACAGTAGTAAAAAGTAATTGTGATAATAATAATATGCTTTTGCTATTCGGCGCGTATTTAATCAGCGCCGCGCAGATATCGTTTCTATTCCCAAGGCTTGGTTTCGCAAGGTTTCTATTTCCTGGCCAGGGACCAAAAGCAATAAACTGAACTTGCCGACGACTTGTACGTAAACTCGAGATGGTTCTCGGGTTTACGTACAAGTCGTCACATTTCTTATTTCCATACAATATTATTTCCAAATTATTCAAAACAGGTAAATATTTGACAGCTATTTACGACGTTGCCAGCTTTTAGGATGCACACTCTTAATGAATTTAATATTCATTAAGTAGATTCACACGAATCAAAATCATATTCAAACCGCGTCCCATGTACAGACCAGCTGTCTTTCGCCTGAAAATGATTAGAGAATAATGTAAGGTAACTTTATTTCAGGCGTTCGGCGTTATGTGCGGCTTGGAGCGCACAGCACTTGCGACCCTCGCTCTGTCCGCCCTCCCCGCAGAGATAGCGCGAGACATGCGCGACAATCCGCGCGCCGTCAGTCGACTGTCGCACTCTGCGCTACTGTTGTCTATGGTACTCTCCATGGGGGACAAACTGCCCATCACTCATTTTGGTTTGTATTCAACTCCATATTTATTTTAACTGCTCGTTGCTGTAGTGGTCGCAAGCGCTACTGCTGAGCATGTAGGCCTGGGTTCGATTCCCGGGTCGGGAGTGTTAAGTTAAGGCTCGCCCCTTACTGGACTAAATGATAACTGGCGAAATGTGAGTGTACTTTAGGCACACCTCTGCCTATCCCTTCGGGAAATGTAGGCGTGATATTATGTTTTGTTTATCCTTTCTAAAGAGTCGTGACAGAGTTACGAAAAAAAAAAAAATCTAAATGGTCTCATTAGTCCAGGCTAAGCACATAAATAATAAATATGAACACATACAGTCAGCCCCAAAAAACATATTATAATTATACTCGGACAAGGAACCATTTTATTGACTGATCTGATTCTGCATTCGCAATTTATCTGCCTAAAATGTAAACAAACACGAATTTTCCACTTAGACAAACATCAACTTTAAGCAAGTATAAATAAAATTTATTTTATATAAATAGTCATTAAAAAATTGTAGTGCAAACTGAACCTTATGTGTAGGTATTACAGTTGTTTTTTCCTAAAACTCGTGAATTGCGAACCCAGATTACAACCATTGTTCCATAACATTGTATACATTATGCAGGTGCAAATAAATACGGTAGAGGTTGCTGTGAATGAATATTTGAGTAGAATCGATTTCCAGTTTTAGAATCCTGTTCACAATTTTATTGTTTTCTAAACATGTTGACCAAATAATTGTAAAAATGTGTCTTTTATTCACATAAATATACGTAGTGTATTATTACTCAAACAAAAACTTATAAAATCTTTAATTCTATTTTGCAGAACAACTTGGCGTCGACTTCGCAGTATTTCTACTAGAGCTGATAGAGAATCCTCCGGAAACAGACGTGGATGAACAGATACCTGACCTGTTCCTGACTCTAGTACTCGCGTACAACCTGCAGTTCGAAGACTCTTTTGATAACCTACTGCTGAACGCGTTGGAGACCAGAGACAATGCCAAGACGTTTTGTGAGAAATCTCTGTATCTTCTCAATCGTGAAGGTAATATTGACATTGTTATGTAATTTGTTCTTCCTTCATTTCGGTTGTTTCATCAAAGTAACCGATATTTACGAAATTGTGTAAAAAAAATTTGTGCAGCAGTATGGCGGCAGTGTTGTCTTAATTCTCAATATGTTTTGTCTTCGCGTTTTTCCATAAATAAAAACTGAAACTTATAAATAAAAGTACCTGGCCGAAACCAATTTTCCCAGAAATAAGACCTAGCTAGATCGATTTTTCGCCCCCGAAAACTACAATACTATACAGGATGGAAGGGTAAACACCGTTGTCACTCAAACTATGGGTAGTTGGCTTAAATATAAACATAAAAAACCGAGTAAAAAAAAAATTACGTTATTTTCTTAAACAAATATTAAAAAGGTTATTGTCCGACACCGTCCGCAAATTCATGGATATGCGCCCGCTCGAGTGACGTAATCGATCGCCGCCCGTCCTACCTACCTACACAACACATGAATAAATACAATACAACCTTTTCCTGGCTTAAGACAGGCAAAAATACCTACCTTAGGAATTGCGTGATGATTCTAAATGTACATCTTTAAAAAAAAAAGTTGTGATTTTCCATTGAATTTATGTTCTATAAACGAAACCAAGCCACTGGTTTGAAGGATAACGGTGTTTACCCTAACACCCTGTATTGCAACTTTCATCGAAAGCGTTAGAGCCGTTTTCAAGAACGTGATTACAAAAAATATATATAATGCATTATATTTTTATATATGTATATACAACATCTAGACTGCTTCGTTGGTCTAGTGGTCGCAAGCGCTACTACTAAGTTGGTCCTGGGTTCGATTCCCAGGTCGGGTAAAAGTATTATTGGGTTTTTCCATTATAAATTTCTCAGTAGCAGCCTGGAGTCTGGATTTGTGCCCGGTTGATGGCTATAGGCTCGCCACCTATTACATGGGACTTAAACATAACTGGCGAAATGTGGGTGTACTATAGGTACACCTCTGCCTAACTCTTCGGGGATTACAGGCGTGATGTTATAAAGAATAAATATTTATACAAATATTGCTCATTTAATAGTAAAGGAATATGCAATAAGGTCGTCAGGCACGCTGAGTAAACCCGCAAATAGTGGTAGTGGCAAGTAGGCATTGTTCTAAAATTCCCAGAGACGATTTCACATCTCAAGTACCGATGTTAATACACGTTTTAACGTTCAAGCCTCGCGGTTTCACACTGACGTGCCCATTACGTCACTTTTGACATTTTTCAGAATTTGACATTACCTATAATTTTTTGACAATTTTACTTCTAATCGACGATAATATCCGTCAGGCCATAGAAAGAAACAACCCACAGACCAAACGGAATCTTCGTCAAGCCCCACCATGTCCATCGGGATACGCCCGCGCATATCCCGGTCGATACAGTGGGGCTTGACGGAGATTCCGTTTTTGCTATCAATTGGGATACAATGGGACTTTAGCGGTATAATTTAATCTTCATAAATTACAGAGGACCCGGTCCACATCTTCGACCATGAGCCTGCGCCTGCACACGCTGTACTAAAGCTAGAGATAGACGTATTCAGTCGCAAGAAGACCGCCGAGCACTTCTACACCAACGACGTCAAAGTCGCCATTGATATCATCGTGAGGCAGCTGGCTGATCTGTCACCTGGGGACCCGGTAACTAACATAGACTGCTGCAAGGATCTTTGACATGGAGGCGATGTTGATAAACATTGTGCAATTTTGTGAATGTATTGAAAAAATAAGATGGCAAGTTAGTTCAGATTTTAGCCACGCGCCGAAAGATCCTTGAACAGATATAAACTTGAACATTTACATTTTATTGCCACTTACTCAACTATCTACTTTAGCGTTATGTAGTCTAAGTTTATTTTTGAGTGCCTATTATTGCAAAAAATAGGTTCAATATAAATGTTGTTCAATAAACACGTGCTAAATACATTTTGGTTACAATGGAATTTGATCTTTGTCAAATTTGACATTGACATCGTGAGGCAGCTGGCTGATATATCACCTGGGGGCGTGGTAACTAACTTATAATAACTAACATTCCATTGCCACTCACTCACTTACTTTAGCGTTATAATTATTCTATCTTGATTTTTGAGTCACCATTAATGGACAAAAAAACAAAATAAATTTGAAGTAGCGAAACTTATGTGCTAAAAATGACGTACTGAAGAGAGTATTCAGTCGACAAAATTGATGTCGAGGCTGACTGCAGAGTACGCTAGATTACTTTTAGGCATCATCACTTGTGCAGGACTTTTTAAAGCACCTTATTTATCTTCGCTAATATGGTCAATCTTAAGTCAACAAGAACTAATATTGTAACGTCATACTGTCGATCATCGATTAGGTCATCGTAAGTGATGAATGACTGCTTACGATACACCAAACCTCTATATTTTTATAAGAACTTCTAATGATACGACTAGCCGAATATTCATACTGATAGCGTTCTTACAGAAGCTTCATATTAATTCTCCCACCCACAATAAAACCAAAATCTGTGTCCACAGCGGCGTCTACAATACCTGCGGATCCTCCAAGGCATAATCCGCAACACAGACTACGGCGCCCACGTTCATCGCCGCGACGACTTACTCCGCTGCTTCGCGCGCATCTTCTGCGAGGAGGGCGAGTGCAGCCGCGAAGACCAAACCCTCGTACGAGCCGTCTCCAACGAGTTTCCCCAATACTTCAAACCTTAAGAGGGTGCATCCTAAAAGTTGGCAACGTCGTAAATAGCTGTCAAATAGTTACCTGTTTTTATTAATTTGGAAATAATACTGTATGAAAATAAGAAATGTGGCTAACTAACTAACTAGAATATTAATAGTGAATTGCAATTATAACATTGAATTTGGTGTTGTACCCGTTTTAGGTGTAAAAAAGTCATTTGGAAAGTTTCCAAACACTTTTTTTACATCTAAAACTAACTATTCGGTGTTACGATATTAATGATTGCATTTCATAATCAATATTCTAGTTCGCTAGTTAGCCACATTTTTTATTTCCATACAGAAATATTATCAAATTAATCAAAACAGCGAAATATTTGACATCTATTTGCGACGTTGCCAACTTTCAGAATAAACCCTCTTAAGACCTGAAGGTAACACCTGGCTTTGATGGTTACAGGTTGTCAGATTCTAAGAGAAAATATTCGAGCAGTCGATGGTTCTAGAAATTCGTGCTTGCTTTTTCAATTGAACTTATTATTTGGATTTGTCTATGATCAATTTTGGAACAAAAGAGGTTGTTCTAGTTTTCAATTTAGTTTTAAAATTCGAATCAAAGGTCTGGCAACCTAATGCAAGATAGAGTCTCGGTATACAAATTAAACTGTGTTCAGATGTGAACTACATTTTGGGAGACGCTTGGATTGGCTGTGTTACTTGCTATGGAAGATTCGTCGTATTACTGTTGCGTTATACAGCATGGAACTTATTGATCTTTACAGTGCTTGTCGTTTAGAATATCATTATTACGTAAAGGGTTCTATGCACTTGAGCGGAAAATGACAGCGAAAAATGGCTGCTTTTTAATATCTTCATGTTACTTTAGGCTCTTGAATCGACCTCAGGCTACAAAATAAAATTCCTAATACAGTGCTAAGCTATGTTCTAAGTGTATTAAACCCTGTTCAACAAACGAGTTGTAACACGTAATCTTTGTACATTGATATTTGCATGTGGTGAATAAATTACGCGAAAAATAAAACAGTTTAACGATGTGGAGTGGTATATCAAATGTAAAAATGTTCATGTGAATGTTACTTAGAAATCACTAAGTGAATTGCTTTGCAAATGTTTTATTCCTCCTTGTTATCTTGTAGATTTAAAATGTTGCACAATTAGAATATGTTTTGCATGGCAATTATATTTGCACATAACGAAACAATGCAATAGATAATAGAAACTATTTAAAAACAATCTTTAAATGTATTCATATACTTGTTGGATACTAATTGTCAAAGTAATTTTAATTTTCAAGTCTGTAATTAAAATTTCTAAGATTATTGTCTTAGATTAGGACAAAATCACTTTAATTAAAATATTATACTTCACCTCATATTAAAGTAAACAGTATTTACACTGCATTTATGCGTTATTTTGTCTACTATTTAACTTATTACGTTACACAGTATTTATCTTAGAAATGTAAGCAATTTATTTTAATACAAAAAATATACTCGGTGAGATTTTGAACTTGCTACTTATAGCTCTGGCCTTATGGAAGAAATATTTAAAAAAATATGAAAGCAGTAAATCTTAATTCACTATTTTCTCAATTAAATCTAATAAATTAAACAAATGATATTAATATTTCTTGTAAGAAGTTATGGAATACAAAACTGACAGAGCTATTGTTAATATGAAATGCAAGGTTATAATTTCAAGTATGACATAGTATTGCCATTTATCACCAAAGATAATTGAATTCCTAGCACATTACGCTCATTTAACAGTCAATTAAAAATGCTTTAAAGTATGTCCGATCCAAAAGTATGTGTGTATTTTATTTTAACATTCCGCTACTTGAAGCATTCGTGAGCAATTTGTCGGCCTAATGTGTGCGAAAATTTCAATGGTTACTTGATTTATTCATTTTTATATCTAATTTTATTATTATTTCTGCCTACCCCCACGGGACGAAGGCGTGAGTTTATGTATATATTATTATTGGTTGTGTTTGTCGCTAGATGCCAGACGATATTATTAAATGTAATTAATTTAATTATGGATTGTGCCAAGGCTTTCACGATGTATGCTCTTTTATTCGGTTATTCTCTAGGAATGTGCATGTATGTATTTAAAGTAAGTATTTAAAACAAATATTACTTTTATGCCATGATCTATCCATAATTTCATATTTTAATTTATGTAATATGTATTTTATTTAATATTAATATTTAAATGTATCAAATATATCTTACCATAACATTTCACTGGCACAGTTCTCTTTTGAAAAGCACAACATATTTTCTCAATGAAAATCAATAAGGCTTTGATAAAAATAATAATTATTTTATTTTGTCACTGACTAGTTCAAATCAGGCCTAAATGTAACATTAGAAACCTACTTACATTACATGCGTTCGTACTTATAAATAAAAAAGAGCAATATTTTTCTAGTCAACAATCGTGAATGATATAAAAATGATATTAAATTAAATGTACTGGTAAATAAGATGTTGATTATATTGTAGATGTGGATTTCAAAATATTCACTTAACTCCCAGTTTAATAGATATTTTTGAGCTATTGTTCTTATAATATGAAAATAGCAAATTCCGTACATTATAAGACGGCCAGAACTATTTAAAATATAATTTCATGTAACTTCAAACTGCATGTCACACCTCTTGCACGAATTGAATTAAGGTGTGACCAGTTTAAGAAAAAAAATATTACTGTTTAATCTTTATCTTCGACAACGAATTAAGTAGCTACAGATTTTAAAAGAAGCTGGCGTTTCAACCAACAACAGTACTTATTATTCGGAGTACAAAAAAAATACATAGTATGTTCTGCCGTCTTTATGTCTATTATTATAAAGTTATGACTGTATTCTATCTCCTTGTTAAATGAGTTTCAACGTCGACCAACATTTCAGGGTGTCCGTACTAAAAACTATTACAAATAATATTATCTAGAACGTTTTATAAGTGCATTATAAAATCACAGTATATTAATTTCATAATCTATTGTAATTTATCGAAAATAGATTATTTTTGTCATTAAAAATTAATTGGAAATGTTAAAAATGTTAATTATGTAAGATTTACCGTATTATCTATTTCTATGGGAAGTTATTAAATAGACTTTGAACTATATTATGATGTTGGCCTAAATTTTGTATCTGATATAATATGAGCTTATTGTCGTTTCGGTTGAAAAATGCTCAAATCGAAGCCAAATTTTATTAGATTCTGATTATTATTCGTGCTAATCTTATGTAAATCAGTGATGTCAAAACACCTGTGCATATAATTTTTATGGTTTATTGTAAAAAGTAGATTTCACACATTCCACAATTTTTATCTCATAGCTAAGTATTTTTCAATTATTTAAAATATGACACGATCTCTGAACCAATGCATGACGGTAAAAACTTATCATGAAACGCCATTGATACAATAGTAACTAAAATATGACACCCATATTATAATATATCCCATAACAATAATATGTGCAGGCATTTTCATTGAATGTTCTATTATCATTAACCTTTTAATAATGTTACCAAAAATATTAAAATAATTCTTGGCAACATTGCTGGTGTGTTACATGATCAATAAACTCATGGCAGCTAAATCGCTTTTTTTATTTGATTGTGTAACATTGTCTAGTCAGTTTAACAAATGAAATGTCATGATGTTGTCTCATTAGCTTTTTTGCGCAAATTAATTATCTATAATAAGTATTTATTCTTATTGAACGCTCTTTATTATTATTAATATTTAGAAGGAAGGTTGTCAATATACATAAATAAATGATGTTCAATCGTCTTTGATGTTTATTCTTTAGACAGAGATGTCAGATAAATTACTTATCCTCTCTATTTATGGTCAAGATGAAAAAGAACAAAATGTAAGTATCGCTTGAGTTGTCATCCGATGTAGCTTGTAAATAAATAACAAAAACATGAACGCAAGGTTCACGTTGTCCAAGCCGAGCTTCTCAGTTATTAATAATTATATAATACTTACCTCTTCTCTAGTACGAGGCTCGTGGTTAAAAAATAACAACCGCAGTGGTCGATCGAAGTTTAATTCCCAGCCTGGTTGTTCCCAGCTGTCATTTGTAGATCTTTGACAGTCGTACAATCCAGTAACCGGGTTGTTGGTCAGATAGGCGATCGCTCCATGTAAAATATTGGTATTCAGCCGCATCCGGTTAGACTGGAAGGAGGCCGACTACATCATAGTTGGGGAAAGGCTAGGGAGATGATGACCTCTTCCCTACTTACCTATTAAGAACAATGAGACTCAAACTCAAACACCCGGTTCCTGAATTGAGAATTCGATTCCTTCAACGTAGCCTTTCCCCGTAGCAAAAATTCTTTGCAAAACGGAATCAACAAAGAAGAGTGACAAGTTCTCAACTTGAAATGTGACAAGTTCTCAACTTGAAATTCACAATTCAGAAATCGGATGAAAGGGACTTCCCTTTCACCCGATTTCTGAATTGTTAATTTCAAGTTGACTTCATGACTTCATGGAGAGGTTAGGAATGAACAAATGAAACAACTCATAATTATTACAAGTATTTAATGTACCTTATGAATGCCGTATAAATATTTCAAAATGTAAAACAGTGATAAAATTCATATTTCAACCAATATAACTGTAATCAACGTAACTAAGTATGCGAAATTATATTTCAATATTCAAAATAATTACAATTGAAATAGTACGTATGAAACTTATCTACCATCCGCAACATATGAATACAACTGGAAATTGTTTATTGTTACAATATCCTTAACTATAACATTAATAAGCAGGTACCATATTTAAATCTCTTAGTGCATTTTCAAATAAAAAGAAGCGTCGGACTTCATAGTGTTCAATGTAAAATAGGTAATGAACTTTGTCACTAATAGAACTGTAACAAAATCTGCCTCAACTGTACAATTGGGGATCATATAATAATATAAAAACTTGGCCCCAGCATTTGAAAGGGATCCACAAAAACTAGAATTATTTTAATTTGTAAATATCATTTGCAAAAATTATAGCAAATCCTGTAATTGAATACAAAAGGACCTACTTATGAATGCAGTCTTAGTACTGTTGTATATTCATCAAAGAATGTTAAAGACATCGAATGCTTACATGGAATGCAATTTTATAAAATTGAATCCTTATATTATATTTTTATTATATAATTTAAAAAGAAATGAACGCGTCGGTACCCCTCGTATAAAATTAACACGTTGAGCATTACCCTACAATTATTGATAAACATGCTACTTGTAATACGCAGTAATAATTGATTATAACAAATATATGACCACTTGACTTTACACCGAATTTGGCAACTTGGATGAACACTTGTCTTATACAAATTATCTATCATTATACATGTTAATGTTAACGGTGTCCAGGTTTCGAATTTGTTTTTTTTTTTAGTTTTTATTAGAAATTGTATCTTTTATTTATAAATATGTATAAAAGAGAAAGATGTATCCGAATTTCTTATAAGAACTCCAAAAATGCGGTGAGCTCCAATCGAAGTTATATTTAATACTATATGGTTTTCTGTTTAAAGTTTTGATATATGTACGTATGTTTTACTGAACGTTATAAATATTTTAATGGTATTTCTGCTACTACTCCATCACATTCTACAACTATCGAACACTCGCACATTACATTAAATTAGATTAAAATTTATATACAAGTTATATCTAATATATCTTAACTAATCAACCCTACGTAGGTTAGTTTGATACCAAAAAAAAAATGTATCATGTGTATGGCCTCTGACTTTTTCATTTAAAAACAATAGATTTATATGGGTATTTTATTTTTGGTACTGATTATGTTTAGACAATCCGTTACATACTTGGTATCGTTCCTTACTTAGCTTACACACTTACACTGCAAGTACTGTCCTAACACTAGTTGCTAATAATATAATTTCACCACAGAACAGCGAGTACAAGGTTGGAAAGTAAACGAACCTATTTCCGGCTTATTCGATTCATCATCATAGCAGAATACAAAATCTTCCACGTCCATTGCATTAATTTTATATTACTAACGATCGTTTACTGCTTCCATTATTAGCTTATAATAGCTAGGTACTTATACAATGTTGTTTATATTAGCAAAGAAATGAAAGAAACACTACAGCTCCAATATCAGTCGAATTAATTTTGACTAAGACGGAATCAACTCACCCATATTTTTTATCTAAAGATTTAAAAAATGGAACAACGCACAACCCCAAGAACAATCATAAATAATGTCACCACAATAGAATTTGTAAACCTAAAGTTAACAAATTGAGCTAAATAATTATATTCTTTAATTGAATTAGTCGAATATAAACTTCATAAAACACAATAAGACCGTGTTTCAGAATAAATAGATATTTGTCTTTTAATGCGCAAAATTATCTATACTTAAGGAAATTGGAAGAATTATTTTATTATTCGAGTTTATGCTTATGTTATACTACTAGTCCATAGTCATGGTGTTCTTTCGCGTCGAGCATAAAAACGAACTTACAAACTGTTTAAAAATGGTAGAAAATTGTTTGGTGACAAATCGCTGTATCAATCTCAATCCACAAAGATACTGTAGCCTCTAATATTTTTTATTTTCTCTTCACAACAGATAATTTTCTCAAACTAGATGTTCATTTCATTGAGTTACGCATTGTCGCTATGCCCGTCGAACTTAATTGATGTGTCAAATCTTTACAGAAAGGACCCTGAAAATATTTGCTGTCCGTGAAAAATTGACGAGTGTGATGAATTTCAATCGTTTTGGTTGTTCTTACACAATACTGCATGTCTTACGACTGGAGGCATGTCCGACGTCCGAGCGTGGAAATATTTTTTTAATTTACAGCCGCATAGTTAAATTATAATGTGAATGTTATTGCTTTATCGATATAAAATTGTGGCAAATCTTAATATTGTTATTATTGCTTATTTCTTTGCTGTTGTCGGACAGTCCTCATCAGCGACATCAACAAGACATGTCATTCCGCACAAAATGTATGTTTCACTTAGGTGTGCTGTAACCACCTCTTAGGACGATGACGAAGCTTAGGGTAGTACCGAATTTACCTCAAATATTTGAAGTTCAGGAGAAAAAGTTCTAGTTGTTGATATCGCTGACACACACACTCATCAATTTAAGAATTTGTCACCAAACTGTTGTGGATTACGTCTACATGTCCTCCGGGCGCTTAGCTGGGGTGCTGCGCGGCCACCTTGCGCAGGCGGTACCCGCCGGTGCCGCGCACGGTGTACAGCACCAGGATGGCCACGGCCACCACCGACATGCCGATAGCGTTGATCACGATGGCCTCGTTGTTCAGCGTCGCGTATACCTCGCTCCTGCACACCGCATGCCCCGGGTTAGTTGGTTGGAAATGTACACGGATACAGAATTGTTAGGACTTGCCTGGTTCCTGAAGTTTTCACCGGCTGTGGCTACGGCTTTATCGAAACTTAGAGAATATTTCATGGTTCAAGAGCGAAATGAAATGAACTCCAGAAAAACGAGTTAGCTATTTAAAAAAAGTTGGGATTACCATCAGTTATTGTACCCGTTCGTCAACACTGAACGAATGTAACTTTTTTCCCGCACGCCAATAGTGTTGATGACAAGGTGTTACAGATCGGGAATATTCGTACTTTAGAAACCAGACAATAAGAAGATAGATTTTATAGACGATGATGGCACTGCGCTCTCAATAGGGGTTAAAATTTGTTTGAGTGCCAACGCTAAATAATTGACTCGAATTAGGTAACTATTATACAAAATCGCCAATTTAAAGAACATGCAGTGGGAGTTGATGGTAGTTTTCTGCCTGAACCACAACGTGCAACTTACCTCATTGTTGATATTATGGAGCTAAATGGGATAAATATAAAGGAATTTCGAGTTGGCGCTACGGTGACTAATAAGTGAGTTTTAAATATTATTTTGTTCGGTTAGTGGATTAATTTGATCATGTCTAACAAATTAAGAACCGTGTATCATAATTATAAGTGCCGGAAACCAGAAATTAAAAACGGTACTTTAAAAAAAAAGAGAGAGGGCTTAAACCAGAACCAATAAGTATCTACTTCCCGTTAGTAGAATAAAGCATAGATAGATAGTGGGTAACGACTATTGCAATTCAATTTAAACAGATATTGAATAACAACTTTTATGTAACATTTACCACATAAATGTTACATAAAATATAAGTGCAAGTAAAGCGGAATAATGGTGCAAAACCACAAGCATAAACATAGATGCAGTCACTCAAACAAGCATACCAAGCGAAATGCTTACATAACTTAATACTACCTGTTTATTAATATTTACTGTTTTAGTCATGTTTTTCTTCCGAATTTTTTCGACTAGTTTCGAACTCGAATAGAGGGCTTACGGCTCCCGCAGATAGGCGCGGCGCGATTCTAGTAGAACAATGTCTATGACAACTTTATAGAAATTGTTCTACAAGAAGCGTGTCACACAATCGCGTCGCGCCTGTCTGTGGGAGCCTTAAGTTATAGCTCTGTTCCAATTTGTAGATAATCGGTCGAACCCGAAATAACTGTAAAGATTAATAAACATAAATATATCACGAAAAGTATATTATAAAAATAAAACTACCTGTGTGTATTCGATAAAATAAAATAAAAAGTCCATGAGTACCTTATATTTATTTTAATGCAACAAAAATACAGTGTTGTTTCTTAAATTATGGAGTCATTTATTTCCTATTTCATAGTAATTCTACATTTGCTAAAATTACCTAATGCCTAAGTTATTTTGATCTGATACAGATCAAAGCTGATACAATAAAGCCTCGTTTCTGTAATCTGTGTAAATTGATAAAAATCTCTTCATTTAAATACTTTATATGTGTACCTACCTACCTCTAATAATGTAGCAAGGTATTTAAGTTCAAAATAAGAGGTCTTAAAGTACGAGTATAAAGTCAATAATGCTATCAAAAATATATTTGTCTCACTTATATTAGTAGCCAATTGCACTTATTTACATATTTATATGAAAAACTATAAAAATGCAAGTTGCAAATTCATTAAAAACAAGTATAATGTATCTACTATGTATGTAAACGTTTTGTGTAATAGATTTGTATGCAAAATGTTCGAATTTTTTGATGTCAGAACCAATGATCAAACTAACATAACATTAAATAAGTTTTTACATGGCTAACCTAATTTTAAATCGCATTTTTATAACTACTTTTCTAAGAAATCATTGGCTCTGATATCTATCTTTATAATAAATAGTGGTCTAAATCTAGAGGTCTACTGAGGCCCTTATGTGTTGTCCGCGGGACTCCGGCGTGCGGAACTTGTTTCTCGACAAGATATACATGACGACTGCCAATATGGCGATGCAGGCGACTCCAATGGCGTTGATGATAATTCCCTCGTCGACCATGCCGCTGTACCTCTCCGCGCTGTGAATACGGACACTTACAAGCAACTGACACAACACAAGACAAACAAAACAGAACATAATACTAATACAAAAGACAGTTCTAGGACTATAACATGCTGTAATGACAACGAGCACACGTGCAGCGTACATAGACAAATTGATAGTGCAGTGCTTGGAGTGACGGGATTTATAAAACGTGGAATTTACTACCACAGTGTGGGTAACCCGTCCAATTAGGCTGTGGTGATACCATTCATCTGCCTTCGCTTTGGTGAGCTTTGACGTCACACAAGCCAATTTTAAACTGGTTTCAAGTAACCTCCAAAAGTATGCTCTAAAATCGACTACAGTTGCAAAATAAATATGACCGAAGCAAAGAAACATGCCAAGATTTCCTGTCTATAAAAAGAGTTTCTACATACCCGAGGCTGAAGATTGCCTTCTCAGTAAGTCCGGTGAGGCAGGCGCAGACCCCAAGCACGAAGGTGAGGATTCCGAAGGCTGCGTGGACAGGCACTAGGGAGGCACGGAAGCCAGCAGTTCCCTTATTGCAGATCAACAACAGCAGGAAGCTGAAGAAGCCGACAGCGTACTGTGGAAAGTATTTAGAAAATTCGTTAGCTTTGATGTTTTTTCTTTTCTACACAATAAATTGTTTCAACTCATAGGTATAATAGCTGCGAGTATTGTAGAGCGTAGCTTCTATTAGTTCCTTTATCGTGTAGGTAACAGGACACGTGGGAGATGTTCATTTAACAATTAAACTAGGTATATCTTTGACTATTAAGATAGGATTGTCCTAATGTGTTTCGGTAATTAATTATACCTACGACTCAGATGTGTCCGTCGATAATTTGTCTCCAGATAATGATAGGAGCTACACGATACTGCCATCGTTTTTATTGACAGCATCGTCTTCGTCCCTTGGAATTATGTATTTGATTGATGCTCAAGTTCAATACCAGACAAGGTCCAGCTTAATATGATATTGAAATGTATCAGGCATCTTCTAAAAGGGTCTGAATATGATACCCATTTGTCTAATGTCGCATGTGTATAAGCGAGCATTCCGGGTATTTCCAGTAGGTGTAACCTACCTACATGTCGCTGAATTTGATATTTTAGATTAAGTTCACTACCTACGTAAAGTAGCCTATAGCAAAATAAATATTGCAATCGCTTCCATAATTTGTCCCTTAACGTTAAATTATTTCAAAACGTGACCACAAGGCTCACGACATGGTCTACAAAAACCATTCTGCGTAATTGGAGAGCTCTCAAAAAGCTTTTGATGTAGCTGAACTAATTAATTTGGACAAGCATTTGATCCGCAATTAGCTTATCGCATCCTGCCGTAATGCCGTTAACGTCCCTAACGAGCCGGTTGCTTATCTGTCGTTGTGCCTCATTTAGGCACTATCTTCTCGTTCGTTTTGCGAGCAAAACTTGACTATATCAGCTCCAAATTAATTTTAAAGTCACAGCATATTATTTTTGTGTTTATGATACAATGAACTTACTTAACATGACGCCTTTATTCCCCGTGTGCTTACTGAATTGTACAAAGCAAAGGCATCATTTGATGCTATTCAAATAATTCTCAAAAAAAATCTTAGCTGAAAAACGGTGTTTTGATAGAAGACAGAAATTACCTGTAATCCAAACAGTCCCATTGCAACGAAGCCGATCCAGCTGTGTAGCGAGTAGAAGTTGTTGATGCCCTTCTTGTTGTGGTAGTCCAACACGGCCAGGAATCCGATGACGATGCAGGGGAACGCCAGCGCGTGGAAGATGGCGTGAAGCAGCTTGACATAGATACGCCTGAAGCAGCGGCATATGCGGTACAGAAGCACGGCTGAGGATAAAATGGCAAAGGTCATTTGAAGAAGGAACTACAGGAAGAAGACATGGGTCTCAACACAAGGGTGCTTTAAATCTGACTAAAGGTTTTTCTGCAGCTCTGTGTCGATCCTATCTGCTTATAGCAGTGCAAGACACTTCAGTGACTAATCGGTCTCCTCCATTTGACTCTCGCTTGAATGATTGAGTGTTGATACTGATACAAGGGTCTCGTAGAAGACAGTGTGGCAATGAATATGTGTGGATCGAGGTGAATTTATCTAAAAAAACTCGACATGAGGTGTTGACGTGTTGTATGTTGTGTGTTTCTCGCTTAATTCTCGACAATTAGGCCACTTCAAACTGTGGGTGTAAATGGCCACTATGAGATTAATATCAGTACCTATCAGTGCCAGTAATAAGGATGATTAGAGGAAATGCTCTCAGCTTTGTTTTATTTATGGCAATGTCTTATGTCTGTTCATTGTGTCTAGCTGTAGGTAGGTAATGATTTTCTTTTAACCACACATAATATTACATTGCTGCAGTCCTTAGGTGTCCTTATGGTCCCGTGGGGACGCCCATACAAGTTGGTGCGGGAGAAAATCCGCCCATGGGCTCCCCCGCTGACTCAGAGTCTCCGGCCACAGCTTGTGGAGGACGTGGTGAGCGCTCTGTTCCCCTCGAGAGGGGAACACTCCGCCCCGCCCATGGCCCCGCCTGTTGCGGTGCCCGCTGCGGACCACACCGCCGACGACGACGACGACGATGCTCCGGAGGTGACCGAGGTAGAACTGAGAGTGGCGGTACGTAGGCTGAGTGCCAAAAATACCGCCCCAGGACCCGACGGCTTACCTGGGAAAGCCTGGGTCCTGGCCATGGAGGCTCTCGGGCCTCGACTAAGGGGGCTCCTTAGCGCGTGCATGGAGAGGGGCCAGTTCCCACTTCGCTGGAAGACGGGGAAACTGGTCCTCATCAGGAAGCCGGGGCGCCCTGCGGACTCTCCGTCCGCTTACCGGCCCATCGTGCTGCTCGACGAGGTGGGCAAGCTCTTTGAAAGAGTTATTGCAAACCGCCTCGTCGGGCAGCTGGTGCGAGTGGGGCCGGATTTGGCGGACAGCCAGTTCGGCTTCCGCCGAGGGCGCTCCACGGTGGACGCCATCATGCGCGTGCGAGCCCTCACGACGGGGGATGCTGTGGCCCGGGGTGGGGTCGTCTTGGCGGTGTCTCTAGACATCGCCAACGCCTTCAACACCCTACCCTGGAGTTGCATCAGGGAGGCACTCCGGTATCACCGGATGCCGACCTACCTCTGTCGGTTGGTCGAGGACTATTTGACGGACAGGGCCGTCATCTACCCCGGTCACCAGGGAGAATGGAACCGGCGAGAGATGTCGTGCGGTGTCCCACAGGGATCGGTCCTGGGGCCGCATCTGTGGGACATCGGATACGACTGGGTGCTGCGCGCCGACCTCCCTAGTGGTGTCAGCGTAGTGTGCTACGCTGACGACACGCTGGTCCTGGCGCAGGGGAGGTCGCACGAGGCGGCGGCCGAACTGGCGATACGCGGGGTTGCGACGATCGTCGACAGGATCCGGCAATTGGGACTCGAGGTGGCCCTGCACAAGTCCGAGGTCATGTGTTTTCATGGCCCTCGGAACGCGCCACCGTCGGGTTCCCAAATAACGGTAGGAGGGGCTCACATCGGCGTCGAGGTGACGATGAAGTACCTGGGACTCGTCCTCGACAGCCGGTGGAACTTCGTGGAGCATTTCCGACGTTTGGCTCCCAAACTGGAGCGGGCCGGGGCTGCCTTGAAGCGGCTTCTGCCCAATCTAGGGGGTCCAAACGCCTCCTGCCGGAGGCTCTACGCGGGGGTCGTGCGGTCCATGGCCCTTTACGGGGCACCGGTGTGGGCGCGAACCTTAAGGTTGCGGCCAGCCCGCCGGTTGCATGCAGCCCAAAGGGTCATGGCTATCCGGATGGTCCGGGGATACCGTACGGTCTCCGGCGAGGCGGCGAGCCTCCTTGCCGGAACGCCGCCATGGGATCTGGAGGCGAAGGTCCTCGCCCACATTTGGGAGTGGCGCGAGGAGATGAAGCGCCGGGGTGTAACTCCGCTGCCGCGAGAAATCACGGTACAGCGGACAGAGCTCCGGCGGGATCTCATGGCGGCTTGGAGTGTGCGATTGTCGCAACCCAGATTTGGGCACGCCACAATTACGGCGATAAGTCCCCTCTTTGAGGAGTGGCTTGAGAGGCGCCACGGCGTCCTCACCTTCCGCCTGACGCAGGTCCTCACCGGACACGGTTGTTTCGGGAGGTACCTGTTTCGCATAAGGCGGGAGGAAACGCCCGGGTGTCACCATTGTGTGGATCGTCCGGAGGACACGGTGGAGCATACGGTGGAGGTTTGCCCGGCTTGGGTGGACCACCGCCGTGTCCTCGTGGAGGCGATCGGCGGCAGTGACCTCTCGCGTCCGGCCCTGGTCCAGGCCATGGTGCGGAGCGAGAGGGCATGGCAAGCCGTCACCTCCTTCTGCGAAGCAGTAATGCTCGCGAAGGAGGAGGCGGAGCGCGAGAGGGAGTGGCAGAGGCCGCGCCCTACCAGCCCTAGCCGCCGCCGCCGTAGGAGACTTCCCGGGCGTCGGGAATTGATAGCCGATTTCCGGCCACCGTAGGCGCGGGCCTGCGGACGGAGAGCAGAGGGCAGCTCGCCGTCCGATAAGGACCAGGCCCGGGTCGACGGCGCGTCGTGTTCCACGCGCGCCTCAAAGAGATGTCAGCAAAACTGACGGGGTCCGTTAGGGCCGATGCCTGCCGGGGTTGCGGGTAGTCCCAAGGGGAAACCGTGGCCCCTGGCATGGCAAGGGAAGGAACACGGGTGGGTTTTAGTCAGTAAAAGTCTGACACGCCCTTCCGCTCCGCCCAGAGCGGGAGAAGTCATTGGATGATTTCCCACCCAAAAAAAAAAAAAAAAAAAAAAGGTGTCCTTATGGTGTACATAATAAAGAATATTCTATCTATCTATCTTAAGAACCTATTTTGTTTATAACGATCTTTCATAAAAAGATATATTGTTGGTCTATCTTCGTATTGAAGTCGAGCAGACAACAATACGGCTTGCATAAAATCCGAGCTGATATTTTCAATACCGAGAATACTGTAATATCATCGGCTCTTATATACTTTTGTATCGTTTTATCGGCAAATGCGCCCGGAGCCATGACTTTTCATCCGTCTCGTCTCAGAAAAATGAGACTGTAAAACCTTGTACCTAGTTTTCAAATAAGTAGGTACTTAGATGTTGACTTTTATGGCAATATTTCACTATGATTTATGATTTCAGAGAGTAACCAACGAGGATAAAGACTCTATAAAAATAAAATTAACAACGCTTTGCCTCCGGTTGGGAAATGTAGTATTAAAATTGTGAGGAAAATGGCACTATTTAGTGCCAAACAGGACTCCACGAGTTAATATCCGTGGAGAATAGTGTACGAAGTATAGTAAGAGCTAAACTAAAGGTACTTACAGAATCCGCTGAACGTGATAAATCCGGCCACCATAAGCGTAGGATGGAGGTTGAACTGCTTGTCGGGCAGATCATCGGCCCAGGCATAGCCCTCGCGGTAGTAGAACACCCAGAACACGGTGAGGGCAGACACGCCGATCAGCAGGATGGTGGCAAGCGTGATGACGAGCGCATACTCGCACCATTCACACGCCCCCCTCTCATGGTCGTCCGATTCGTACGAACGACTGCGTTGGCTGGAAAAGAAAATGAGATATATAGCATACGTTGGACGAATAAAAGGACAGTGTAGACTTGCTTTTCGAAGGTTATTAACCTTTGAATTTAAAGGCACCCGATAACACCCGATATTCCTGTATTCCGTTTTAAATATAGAACACAAAACCGTTCCTGATAAAATTATATACGATTAACCCTTACATTCATAATATCGTAGACTTTTGCTACGATTAGTCTTTGGCGGATATTGCTACAAATTGGTCATTTTGTTTCATGTTATTTCATTTATTTATTTTTTGCTCAAATCCAAATGGCTATTCCTATCCTGTATTTATTTCAAACACCCATGGGAATTCTTTTGTAACCGATATCAAAAGGCAAAATAAAAGACAAGCAGTTTTTAAACCATGCCCCATATGTTGGCATGTCCAAAGTGTCCTTACACCACGCACTTCTGAGGACTTTGATTGGCGTGGCCATACCTACTGGACTCAACTCGTTTAATAATTGACCATGGAATCGAAAAGAAGAAGAACCTGAAATAGGCCCTTGGCATGACAAAACCTTTTAATAACTAAAAATAGCCAGTGGGTTTGCTATAGTTTGTAGGTACCTACTTTAGTAGCTTGAATAGAATTATTACAGAATACAATTTTGTATCCTGAAGCACCACCACGCAGTTTTCCGAATTTCCACTCCACTGTAGGTAGGTAGGTACCTACATATACTCCACAAATGTTATTAATAAGTAATTTAATTTTCATGCTGAACATCCGCGGCAACTTTAGCCCCAAATTAAACAAAGTTTCAAACTTTACCATCGCAAACAACTGTCGTTTACTTATCAGCATAAAACTGGTTAATGTTTCAATTAATTCTAGCAACAGCATCGGAACATCCTTTAATACCAGATAGGGATCGATAAACTTTTGATCTCAGTTCTCTAGTCTATTTTAGGAGAACAAAACCGCATGAGATAAAACGTACCGAATAAATGGGCTCACTATATGTTTCTGTCGGCAGCGGCGCTAGCTCCAGCGCTATCAAAGTTAGCCTGATCGTGATCACACACGAGCAATGAAAGCAGTCTCATTGAATACTCCGCTAAGTTAAAGCAGGTTACTGGACAGGAAACCGCAGCTCCATTGATACTTAGCTTAGCTAACTATCTACATAGGCATATATGCATGTATGCAAAGTTTACAGTGTAGTCCTGGGGACCACACAAGGGTGTCGGATGGCGTGAGATCACAACGCCGGATGCGCGGCGCGTCATGCAACGATGGAGCATGGAGCTTTTTCTACATAAAACTTGCTACATATCATCTTAGTACGTCGTCGTATAAATTCCGCCCTTTTCAATACATGAAATAGTAAACAAGAAAATGCGATATATTTTCTTGCATCCGTCTTCGTAAGTTGCAGAAAACAAGTAATAACTGTCCGCAACAAACGTGTTGGCGCTGGGAAAATGTTACGATTTTTCATATCCTCGTGTAAACCGAGCGACATAGAGCTATTTGAAATTGTATGCACGCTCCGCAATTTTTCTTTCCACTGAATAAATTGTGTTTCAAATAGAAACAGACGTAGAAATAACGTAGTTATCTACGTGTTGTCGTACTAAGAGAAAGGTCGTAGTGACGCAGGTGTTCACGGTATAAATACTTGAACCTTTTAGTTAGGTACAGGTCACTAAGCCTTTGCGCCTGTAGTGACCTATTTCACTAAGACCTTAAAAAAAAATAGAAAATTAAAGATGAAATACTGTTCCATTCCATACTTATGAGATGAAAAATAGCTATTATGTATTTACCTAAAACTTATTTTCGGTTCATTGCACAAATCAGGGGTCCGCTATACTTTATTGTTTAAACATTAATTTATTGAACACCGTATTTGATGCAACCATAGAATAAAAATCATCAATTTATCGGAGCGTGAGCATGTTGACCGCGTATCTGTAATGTATCATGAACCCAGCTTATTATAAAAATAAAAGTCCGGACAACGCTATTACGAAAGGTCAACAGGATTTAGGCAAAAATAGGTAGGTATATAAGCGAACATGTAGCAGGTGGCGATAAAGGATTAGCCCTTCAACACAAGTGACAGGGTCGGCTTCTGTTCCAGCCTTTATTTAGCTTGCCCTTGCATGCCAAAATTAAGTTGATTAAAAATGTTTGAACGAACCCGCTGAGGTAGCAAATTCCTTACAATCCCGTTACCCCCCCACATTCTTTCCGAGCAATAGGATGGTTAAATTCCATTTTGCATGAAATTGAGATTGGAGAATACAAATTTGTTCAATTTGGGTGGGTCTATTTGCGAGATTCAAACAAAAAACGAACGAATAATTAATTTTGTATAGGGAGTCAAAGCTCTGTTGAATAGCGGTATTAAACAGTGGATAGTATGCAGAATATCAACAGTAAGATGATGTGTGCCAGTGTTACTCGTTGCCAGGTGAAAGTCGCGTAAAATGCAGAAGCGACCACTGCCCTACCTCGACGAAGGTACTTGCTCTGTAACTACCTATTTCTGTTGGCATACGGTACTTGAGGCTTTGTCTGAACACACATTGGCTTACTGCCCAGCCTCCATATTACTGTCTCTAGGGCGCGACAAATGTGGATTCTTTAACTTAGCAGAGCGCTCGAATTAGCTTCACCGTAGGAGTCAAACTTTAAGTCTAAATTCGCCTTTGTCAAATACAAACTAAGTTACTTATTATCCGGTTCGTTGAAACATGAAACAACAAACTTCTTCAATTTGCTAAATAACAGGAACATTGTCGATACATCTGTCGGCGATGGTTACGTGTGTAGGTACCTACGTATGCAACTCCATGTGCTTTGTAACACAATATGAGCTTTCTCTCTTAACGACTGCATTCAGAATAGAAACGTTATTGTAGAAGCAAACTGCAAATGTGCTTATATAATTTAATCCAAAGGCAATGACATGCACGTTCTGTTAGCTTTGTACCTATTGGTAATTCAAACATGGTTGTTATTTAATGCGGAATTACGAATGAATTATAAAACAGAACTTTCTTGGAGGAATTCCAACAAGCGCGTTTGCAAGCAAAATCGCGTTTATCTCGTTCCACAGTTCAGTGCAAAATGGAATGTCTATGCAAAATTATCGGCAGGTGATTTGCTACGGACGTAAAACATAGTGACCAGACTCGTGATAGGTCAGTTGAGAAAGTGGAGGAAATGCAGGCAGTCATGCTACGTCGCTGCCGCAGGCTTTTTACAAGACAAGCTTTATACAGCAACGTCTTTATTTCGTAGTAAAAACATATATATAAACGACGTGACTTGAATGTTGGGATCTTGTGTGTGTTACTGCGTAGTATCGTTTAGGCCCTCGTTTGTGGCCGTAAATGAGGTTCGTCGTTTGGAGTATCAATATAGCTTTATCATTATATCAAGAAAATGAAAAAAAATATGAAGCAACTTTCGGTGAAACGTTATCTTACCCGCTGTGTTGAAGCTTTTTCACGAAATAGCCATTGACAAACCAAGATAGCGCCTAGTGGAACCCTTTTATTAAAATTGCAACCAATTAAGGCGGAAATGACCAATCGTTTGGTCACGTCGGTGCAGCCCGTGCCGAGCAATCTTTGAGATAACTCGATTAACCTCGATCACGATCTGTGACCGCGTAACTTATAACTTCGGCTCCAGTCGGCCATAACCGAACATCTCGTAAAACCGCACAATTACCACAAGTTGCCATAATTACACAGAGTACCCGAACGAAAACCCACTAAACGTTGAATACGGAGCAATTAACCGACAATGGTCTTACTGACCAAAGTGAAATTGTTAAAAACAGCTAAATGCATTACGTGACGATAACGGCAGGTTTTAAAACTCAACCAGAACACATAAAACTCAACCATAAATAATGGACACATGTATTTACTGCGCAGCATTGCTTTCTCTGACTATTCAGGCAAGGTTCACGCATTACTACAACAATAATTAAACAATTTGAGACGAGATCAGATAACTGTGTTTGGTGATAAAGTTAAGATTTATATTTAAAAAAAACCTCGGACAAAATTAGTTACATTTGTTCTGGTGGAGCTACTTGAGTGGATAACTCGTGCAGTGCGCCCGAGTGGAGAAATGTAGTAGTGCAGGGTCTAGAGTTGACGGGGGGGGAAGGGGGGAGGTCGTCGACCCCACCGCCCGTGGTACTCCTGGCCTACATGGGAAACGAAGAGCACGATCGCTCTTACCATAACTGGTATTAAGATTGACATCAAAGATGAACATTCAACTTAAATATTAAGGGAGAGAACAAAAGAAGCTCGTTACAATTTGCTTGCGCAGGGATCAAGTTCTCCGAGGAATGTTTCACAACTTTGTTTTCATAATCCTTCTTCAGACAAATGTTTGCAAGATTGCGTAACTGTTAAGAAGAACCGTTAAATTAACCACATTCATTCGGAAAGTTCTTGGAAGTTCCCTCGCAGTCTCTAGTGTCCTTATCCAGTAATTAATTTGCCAGACGACTGAAGCCCTTAGCTCCATCTGTGAACTCTAGGGAGGAGTTCATAAGAGCCACTTTTGATGCCACGCTCCATAAGTCATAAGTCAAATTTACATTAATAAGCGAACGGAGAAATGGAAAATTGCAGAAACTAGTCCCTACGTTTATTAGTCGAACAAAGAACTTTTGAGTTCAACTTTAGTAGAAATTAAAGCGCATGTTTACTATGAAATAATTAAAGCTTAATGTAACGACCAGTGTCTCGTGTAAACGAAGGTAATTAATTACACAAGTCATGCTCGAGACAGCAGTTGATGGAATAACAATATAGCCTCATTGGTGTAGCGGTAACAAGCAGGTCTGAACCTTGAGCCATCCCAAAATGAGTTTTTTCTTTGTTGAAGCTCCAGTAACAGATAGATTGATTCTGATTACGTAAAATAACTTGGTCCAGCTACTTATTAGATTAGGACCTTATACCGAAACCGACTATCGGTTTCGGTAAGTCCTTTGCTAGTGCAAAGGATTCAAGACTTCCCCCTTTGTTTTCTTTTAAGGGAGTAATATAAAACAAGTCTGGCAAACAATTAAAACTTTACTATTATGTTATAAATAAACTGGAAATAAGATTATAAGAAAACAAAGGAGTAGGTACCTATTTATACATATAAATTGGCATTTTTATCAATTGAACGCTATCTGAATTACATAAGAGTAAGTACCTAACTATTACATTAACAATAAAAAGTATTACAATCTTTCAAACACAAACAGTTGAATAGTCGTGCCCATTTCTAAATTACAAAATAAACGAATGCCATACAAACTTGGTGGCTCGCTAAAGCCATGAACATTTCAATGGAGATGGACTCTTTTGACTGTAGAGACCAGTGTCCTACTTATTTACAACTGAGAGGGATTTGAAGAGTGGACATACAGCTAGCTAGAAGCGACGATGAGTAGGTAACGTTGATTTAGCAAAAGCTAAGATAGATTTTCCTTTTTGTAAGTTCTCTACTCCAGCAACTACTTGATGTACCTATAGAAAACTTACTGAAATTCAATATACGAATTATATTAAATATGCATTAACCAATAATAAATTATTCTGAGAGTCACAATGAATAACTATGGTACCTACCTACGAGCAAAAGACTTGCGAAAGAATGAATGTTCGTCGCGAAATAAAAGAGCTCACGCAAGGAATGTTTGCAAAACAAATTCGTGAATGCTCGCGGTGAGTACCTACGTTCTTCAAGATTTTGTAACTAATTTGTGAGCCACCTATTTCAAAACCATTCCATACAAATCTTTTGATTCATATTATAATGGGGACCACACAATATAAGTACCTAGGTACCTGTTCCGTCATCTAAAACCGGAGGCCCTAGCCGTTGGGTTTGACCTGCGTCACGCGCATTGGTTTTTCAGCGTATTTCTTTAGTAAACAGAGGTGGTAAACGAAGTAACCGTGAAGCCGTTGACGTATTCCGTCAGTGTGCGCTGTCCTTTACCCGGTATGTAACGTTACGACATATTGTAAGTAGGTACCATACAATTGGTCTCTTTTGGACTCGAGCCATTTGCGTATTTCTTTAATAACCAATCTTTCTTTGTTTAGTCAAAGTCTTTGAAACGACTAGATTAGTTTAGTGATTGTATTTTGTGTAATTTTTCGGTGATGTAAGTACATGATTACTATTACCTATCTATAATGTAATAGCTATTCGATTATCTAATAAAATATAGTGATTATACGGCTATTATTAATTCTGTTCTTCCGGATTCACTAATAGTTTTTTCATTTAGTAAAAGACCGCTTGCATTAGACCCAATTTATATTTCATGCAAACAACTTCAGTATTATTATGTACCTCTAAAGAACTGTTTTGTCTAAGTTGAAAAAAGACGATAAAAATGTTAGTTTCTCACAAGAATTTCATTTATACATAATTGCGTTTTTTATTAGTTTATGTCCGTGTATTACCGGTCGAATCTCAGAGCCGTACTTAATTGTAACTTGTTTTCTCTTGGCATTGAAGCCGTAGATACAAATCTTGACACCCGCATTACTGTCGCGGTAAACTAGAACAAGCTGTGTTTAAGTTATGTGTAGATATACGAGTATTTCGTGTGCCTTAATAAGCTTGCTATCTGATAACTTGGTTAAAATATGTGACATGACGCCTTATATTACGATGAAGATTTGTATTAGAATGAGATACTGTTGCACGACAGTATCTAATTCTATTACAGTTTTGTAATTATTTAATCATATTTCCGAGACTTTCCGTTTAGAAAAGGCCAGAGGTTTTCAAAAATTAAAAGTGGAGGAAAACCTGGTGAATAAAATATAAACATTAATTATGTTAACGGGTTTGATTTATGGGTAGCTAATGTCGTATATTAGCGGCAATAAATACTTCATGCTTTAATATAAGAAAGCTTCCAATGACATTATGTGAAAAGAAGATTTCCCACAAACAGTGGTCAAAGGCTAGCTCGATATAACCCACTAACACTAATGCGATCTTTAAACCTAGCACATTATGATGCGCGTGTGCTTCAAACGAACACGTTTGTATCGGTTGAAAGTCTCTTTTCCCATAACCACATTTACATTTACAATAATGATTGCTGTACAAATTCAAAACCGATTTTAATCAATCGATTTCTAATAAATAAAGCCCGTTTTACATACGTGAATATTGATGTTTAGAAAAATACAAATGGGATGCACTACCTCCCCGTAGCGGCACATGAAAGCTGTCGCGGGAAACAGACATAACTAGATTTCCTTTGGTGCTGAGTTAGAAAGTGCTACAGGTATGTTACATACTTAGGTTTTAACCTTTAAGCCCGTCACAGACGTAACCATACCATATATATTAATATACTGTGCTTTTGCTTTTTTGCGTAGTTTTTGGTGTGTACTAGAAATTTATATTATAGTTCCGCCTGAGGTCACTCGAAGATTACTATGGAAAATATATCGTAATATGTCTTGCTTTATTATATACTTATTATAGGTACGTCTGTGTTGGGCTTAAGCATGAAAACTTAGGTTCTTGCACTTAGGAATAAAAATAATGTGTTTATTTATGCACAATTTTATTATTCGTAGAACGTAGGTGAATAATAACAGTCTTTTATTATTCGTAGCCTGCGCGTGAAAGATGTAACAAAGATGAACCCAAAATAAGGAAGTCCCAAAACTTTGTTATAATAACCTCCATCGTTAACAAAGAAAGAGAAAAACATGTCTCGACTCTTACAAAGTAAATATTAACTCGCAATGAAAAATATTTATCAAAGCACTCTTCAGCAAAGATAAAATAAAAATATTATCCTGCAATTCCGTAAACACGAGCATGAAGAACCGTAATTATTTGTGAAAACAATACTTGACTCAATTCAACTTATTTAATAACCTTTGTTGGCTGAGTGTCCGTCTCTCCAGCAGCTTTTGTTTCTATGCAGAGCTACGGAACGTTCAACACAAAAGCGTTCGTTCATTTGTTCGTTCTGCGGTTCGTTCCATTTAATGAGGAAGTGCTCTAGAAAAACTACGGTACAATTATTGTTACGAAATGCCACCGTTCCGCCGTATGTAATTTGTACCGCTTACATAGTCGCGTAAGCAATCTCCCCCATGTGAGATCTGTGTTACGATCGAACCCATTACGCACCAGTATGCGTTACAAAAATGACAGTGATTAGCTTGTTGAGGTTTCATAATGCTAGGATGTTATGCTTCGCATTAGCTATGCTTTTATTTTCAATGTTATGGTTGAAGCCAATGACGTAGCAATGATGCTGAACAATTCAAGGCCACCATCGACCATGACCGCTGAATTTTTTAAATGTCGTTTAATACCTATTTTTAAGATGGATCCGTAGTTGTAGCCCGCGAAATTCAAGAGAGCCTCCTCTCTAGTTTATATAACAAGAAGTTCATATTTGTTATGATCGCGAATCATAAATTTTGATCAGTAAGTATACCTACAAACTGATACTGACCTGCAAATTGCAAAAAGCGTAAGAAAATTTGAATTTCGCGGGCTACAGCTGACCTTTGAAACAGTTATCTATAAGTAAACCAGTGTTGCGTTACAGAATAAAACCATGTTGTATGCAAGTGAAACGATTGAAACACGCCATACAAGCATCTCTCAGCGCTTTGCTTTTCTTTCTCATTCCCTCCCCATGAATAAGGGAATAGGGACGTGCAAACATGGATGTAGAGGACGTCGCATATTTACGACATGTCGTGCAGCCTCACAGTACCGTGACCGCAAAGTAATGAAAATGGAGTGAATAATATGTGCGGCCGAACTGTCATTTGGTGTCTAAACAAACAGCTGAATCATCTACTATTATCCACGAGAACTTTCCCCCCTCTAGCCCGCATAGTGAATTTGCATATTATCCCGATTTATGATTAATTTTCCTTATTTTTCCGGCTATCTCGATAGCCTATGGCGACTACGAAATTATACGTGTTCAAAGAAATGCTGTCACGGATAGTTATTTATTCAGCAAAGGTTTACAGACTGGTAAAATGAACCTTAATATGATCCAGTGTGACCCCAGTTTAGGTAAAGGTAGGTTAGGTTATGTATCAGTTAGGATTTTTCAAGGGCGTGACATGGTTAGTACTCCATTACATACTATTCTGTGGTCATGATCATCTGTCGCGCCAGTTTGTCGTGGCTGTTGTTGCATGTGTAAAGCCATTTCAGCGCCATTATATGCAATACACTGACCCACTTCTCACCTAGACACATCACGTACATCTGGCACATATCTAATTAATTACTATAATAGCCTGTGGTAATGGCCGAAAATTGTGTGGAGCTATTAATGGAATTTAAATATTTAATTGTTAGTTGATGATGGATAAATGTTAGTCGTTACTTCCTTCTTTCTCGTAAACTCATCGTACGATATACTCATTGTTGTATTGTGTGATTTTAATACTTTTACTTTACATCGTAAGGCCCCTTTCCTACTATGTCGTGACGACAGATTACCGTGTCGTTTAAAGCGTCGTGGTTTATGTATTTAAATGGGACGACACATAGAGGACGACACGATTAACTGTAAATCCAACGACAAATTAATGGTCACGACATAGTGGGAACGCGCCGTAAGTTGTATCATCTTTAGGTAGGTACTAACCTTCACCTCAAATACATAAAATAAGTATTCTAGTACAGTGAAGCAAAAAAGGCTTATTTTGGTTTTTAATTTCCAGCTACGTAATGTTACACAGAGCAGTGGTGGCCCAGTGGTAACGGCCCCGACTTACGAGTTGTGGGTCGTGGGTTCGAACCCAAGCAGGCGCTTTACTTTGTGTAAATAATTTCATCACCACTGCTCTCAAAACGGTGAAGGAAAACATCGTGAGGAAACCGGCATGTCTTAGAACTAAAAATTCGAAGACATTAACATCCACCAACCGGCACTGGGCCCGCGTGGTGGATTACGGCCCACTGCCTCTCACAGAAAGGAGGCCTGTGTCCCAGCAGTGGGAACATTAATAGGCTGATGATGATGATGAACGTTACACAGTTTAATTCGTATTACATCTTATTAAATTGTATCATTTACAGAGGTCACCTATTCACTCATCACATCACTCACTTACAGACATGTGTAACTTGCGTCACGTCAAGATGCGCACACTTCATTACGAATATCTTAATTACAAAATTAAATCGTATTATGTTATAGTGGTTGCGTATGCGCTGCGACGTGAGCGACTGTTTCAATCGAAGTAGGTATGCGCGGGTGTCGATGAACAAAATTAATTGCGTGTGCGACTTGTGCGCGGCCAACTGGTAAATTGAGCTCACTTCAGCATCGATATCTTACGCTCTGGCGATCTAACACCTTACACACAATTGTTCGAAGTCCTACTTTAAACCTTACAGCATTTTCACGCGTGTACGCACGCAATAATAGATGAACTACGGTTACCAAATGTTTCCTAATATACCAAGTTCTAACAAAATCACTTCCGTACATTTTATGGGTAGGTTAGGTAGCTACACAGTTACCTACTTTCAGAAGAACGTGATTTTAATCTACCTTGGAAGCAACTGAGTCCGCTAAGTTAGTGAGACGAACTTCTTACGTAAACTTCAAGGAACTTACCTACAAGTTTCCGTGTCCAAAGTTACCGTGCGCTTCCAACAATCAACTTAGCAAACAGACACAGAAATTAAATTTTTTTTTCACTCAAAATTAAGGTGAAAATGTCTTAAAATATTTACGTACCGAAGAATTCCGGGCCGTATAATAAATTCGTGCTTCATTTTGGCGAACACAACACAGAGTGTAGTGATATGAGAAATCTGTTGTCTAAATCTGTATTATCTTTGATTGAATGAATGCATTATCGGACACATTGTTTTATTCACTTATCTTTCCACAGAGAGAATCGGATCAAGTTAGTGTATTTCGCAAGATCTGCAAACTTTTAACTTCGTGTTATTTGGTCACTTCTTGGTGCAAAAGTGTCCAGTGCAAGTAGTGCAACAAACTTTTCCTAATACGACATGACCACTACAGCGACAGGACTAACAAGAACTTTTGTAGTTTTCTAAACTTCTGTACTTTCTCTGCAATACAACTAAGAACAAACTATGCTGCATTAGGCTGCCTGTCCACTGGAGCGGAGAGGAGAGGAGAGGAGCGCAGATGTGCCAAAATTAACCAATAGATTCGCACCTCGGGAGGGCAGTTTTGATTCTATTGGTTAATATTGACACATCTCCGCTCCTCTCCTCTCCTCTCCGCTCCGGTGGACAGGCAGCCTTAGACGTATGAACTTGCAAAATGACATTGAAATAGCGAATGCAACAAACGGGCTAGCTAGCGTGCACCTGCCACTTTTTACACTAGGTATGTAATTATTTCTAACGTGGAAGTACCTACGAATAATGTTTTGTTTTATGTCATCGTTCGTTCATAGACTTTAATTATAAACCTGTTCCACGAAAGTAAACACTATTTATAATACAAATAATACTCAAAATTAACTGAGTGGCCGGTGGGGTCCAAATTGTCCTCCCGTCAGTCAATACGTTTTTGACGTCGGACCACGGGGACCCGGCTGCCAGTCCAGAGGATTAATATTTATCATAAAACGTACATTGTAACCAAGAAAATAAGTTTAACCTTGAAGTAGGTGAAGCTTTTTATATTTGATCTTAGATTTTCGATACTAACTTAAAGATACATGACTGAATGTTTTGTGTTTCTAATCATGCAGAATTAAGATAAATTTAAACTATATTTAACGTTATTTTTGGTTGTTTTAATAATACGATATATTTCATAAATTCCGTTGTCAAATTGAACTACCTAAATAATTTAAAAGACGTCAAACAAAAAGGAGGTGACGATTTTCTCATAAACATTTTTCATTGGAGAAAACAATACCCTTATTTTCGTTGAGGGAAACAAGGAAACATTTTATTAGGTAGCGATAAAGAATTTATCTTACAAAATTGAATGACAGATAGGCGTATCAATTTATTTCAATTAATTCATAAATTGATGTTGAGATTGGTGGCATTGAACTTTTCAACAGAGTCTCTATGTAGTATGTACCTAATGGTACTTGTTGAGGTGAGGAATTTAATAATTGGCTAAATGTTTCTTACAACTACGCCATATAGAAACTATTATTACGCTCGTGAGAGGTAGTATTTGACTAATGCATTTATTATTAGTGCCATTAACTGAAATTGAACTTGCTGTAGTAGTCATTTCAGTTTATTGTTTCTAATTTCCGGACTTTGGGTTTATACGTGTAACGTTCTGTCTTATTTTAAATCAATATCTACTTAATAATATATTTACAGTTTGTCAGCGTTGCCGTAATGCAATCTCAAGGTACTGTACGTTGATTAAGAATATTAACTTTGTGCTCTAAAGCTAAAACGAAATAGAGCGATTTATACCCAAAAAGGGGACTATTTTTGTACCTGCCTACTCTGGTGTCACTTAAACCCCCGTCCCTTTTTTGCACAACACCAAGGTAAATCTTTTGTACAATTCTGCCAAGTTAAGATCCTAAACAAGATACGTATACCGGATTACAGTCGGCCCAAACTTTTCTATCTCCGTATTTCTCAAAGGCTTACAAGTTCCATAAAGTTACACATCAGTGAGTATCGATGGATTACCTCTCTGTGGGAAGAACGGAAATTAAACGCACTAGGTAACACTGTACAGCTACGCAGCTTGATGAGCGTGTGAACGGAACGCACGCGGGGAATCGCAGCAAGCCTTTTAAACCGTCCGAGGTCAAGGTGCTGTAAACGTAATCAGTAAAATGAACCTCTTAGTTTTACTTTTTTTACTTCATGTGAAAAAATTAACATAATACCGCAAAAATTAACATAATACCGCAAAAAGTCAACCTTGACTTTATATATAAAATATATGCAGTAGAAAGTTTAGAGATTTATCAAGCCGACACGCGAAACACTTTTTACTATGTATGTTACATGTAAATATAAAAATTTTCACAGTTTAACTAACCATTTTATGTGCAAATTAAAACGCAAATGCAGCGTATCCTCCAATATAAGAAAACGGAATTTAAGCGCAGATAAGGCTGATATTTTCACTCTACACGAATTAATCGATTAGGTATTCATGAATTCAAATCTACAAAAAAAATATTGTAGGTCTACTTTTAAGCGTAAAACAAGTCTTCAAATAAACACGTTTTCCTGGCCCACATTACATTAATTCTTGTAACCCAAGTGAAGTATAACAGACAGTTTAGCGATGCGCCCAATAAATGGTAAAAAGTGGCCCACTGACCGTATGGTAACGGTAAAAGAAACTACGCCTGTTTTCACTATCGGTTTTGTGGTCAATCTTGCTTACCAATGCGAGAACCTGTTCATTTGCTAGCGTCTAGAATGCAGGTGTCGGATGTCAGATTATAAGCACTTGGGTGAACCAACCAACTACTCGTACCATTCGTATATTATTTCTGAACTCCCGTCGCTCTGCATCAACCTACATCCGAGGCACATAGAGGAAACGGTAAGGTATATTTATGGAGTACATTACCCCAATTTTCTATGAAATACCGTCTACATATTCTGAAGTAGCTCGTCTTTTACAACGTACAAGGACTAAAATATTATGATCGTTTCTAAACTCAACTCTACATTCATTTATTTTATTTTTGTCTTTCTCCGTTTACATAGAATTCTTTCACATTTTAGAGAAACCTTAAAAAGAAGATTATTCCTAGAAAGGTACTTCTAAGCTCATTCAAAGATGTCATAATTTATTTACATTTCAATTTACACAAACGCCTAAAACTCTATGAATACTGTCACAAATTATTCCAGCAAAACTAAACACTGCTCATTGGCGGCTTTTGATTAGTCAACATAATCCCAGCTGGATGAAAAGCTAGTCAGTCGTCTAATTAACTATTCAGGGACACGTGTGCGGATCAAAAGCCTGAATACTGCACGTGTACTTTCATTACCAGTACATAGATAGTAGGTAAAGTCACGAGCATAAATATACGTATTATTATGGACAGCTCGGCAATAATAGATATTTTTGTTGCTAGTGGGATGTCACATATTTTTGCAATATGAGCGGCACTCATTGCGATATAGAAGAAAACTCGAAACATTATACTGTCAGGTTTTTATGCTGCCAAAGTGATGTCAGATATTTTTGATCACAACGATGTATCACATTCTTCTGAATTTAACCGCGAGTATATCTAGGCAGATATTTATAACGCAAGACATCTCCGATATTATTGCACTCTAAGAGGAGACACATCTTTTTGAAGCCAATGCACCATCCTATATATTGGCTCTTCAGATAGTCGAACTTACTTTGTGTGGATTACAAAGTTAATATTATAAAGTTTAATTTGTGCCTAGGCTTACTTTACGACCATTTGATGGATCGGTTTGGTATTTATTGACTGATCTGGCTTGCTATTCCCTGCTGAAGGGTTTGTGTTAGGTTAGGTTCGTTCATCAATAACGTTTAGAGTATGAGTCGCTCATCTTCATGCCATTGATATTGGAAAGACGTCAATTTTTAAGTGGGATAGATTGATGGGTACAGCTCTATCTCTTTTTATCATCCATGAATCCGACTAGCTAAGGGTTTTATTATACTTCCATGCATATTTAGCTCGAATATTGAACTAAGATTTAATTTTAGAGCTCAGGAGATGTTATTACAGTATATAACCAGATTAACCAGCATAGTATAGGTAATTATGTTATTAAATTTTTCTATTGCAGTATACTACATGAGAACTAATATACGTACTTAATGAGACACGTAAGAATTCAACATGTGTTTGTATAATCATTGTGGAAATAAAAAGATACATAAAACAACAGCAATGGAATATTTTATCATAAGTAATAAGATACCAAAGGAATTCCTGTGGAATCATTGATGCATATACATGCCCTTATAAGTTTGATCGTTATTTATTTTTTGGGGCATAACTAGCTCTGTACTTTTTATGGTATAAGTCCAATAATAATTAAACTTTATTCGGGGCTAAGCTGAAGCGACCCATGTCGGTCTGAAACCATAATAACCACGCCCGTTTGGAAAATGTATTGGTGACCGCAGCATGTTGTGTGAATAGGGCAGAAGGATCATCTTCATCATCATCTAGTCATATTCGACACACTACCAGACCTTCCTTTATCATGCCGTGGGATGGGGTAAAAGAAGGTCTTTCCCGTTTTACCACAGAACAGCAAACAATTTAGCATCTGAGATTTGGACAATGAACTTGAGAGAAGTTAAGGTGTTTTCATTGAAAGCATAGAAAAATAATAAGTACGTACCTACTTACTAAATAGGATAATTTAAGCTAATATTCATGTCTCTTGTATAAAACACACTCTCCTAACTTTATATTATCAATATTTTAAATGCGAAAGTTTGATTGTTACGTTTTCACGCTAAAACGGCTGAACAGATTTGGGTGAAATCTGGCACATGGGTAGACCATGACCTGTAGAAGGACATACGCTACTTTTCATCCATGATCGCAGACGAACTCGGGGGCACCAGCTTCACATAATAGTGGTTATTAGCTCAACAGTGCGTACATATTGCGATCAATGTGCATTCTGTGCAAATAGCCACTTCTTGTGAGTGTGTGAAAGTGCCACACAATAAACCTGCTACTTCCATGTTACTTACCTAGAATTGACAAGCAATTATTTATTTATATATTTATTTATTTATTTGCACATCACACATTTTACAATAATTAACTGTCGGTTTTTGTACATGAACCCTGTCAGGGCACTGCAAAGCACAATGTTGGTTTGCCGTTGAGATTATGAACAATACCTAATACTCGTAATTAACACAATACATTTCAGAAATAAAGTAAAATAAAATAAAAAATTTAATTACATTATACTATGAGGAGCTTGACTTATTGAATGAGTTATTTACACCTTTGAATTAGTTTGTTCTTTACGCAAGAAGCAGTTCAAACAGCTAAAGCTTTTCTAAGCTCAGCCATCACTATGGTTGAGCTTCAGTTCCTCCAATTAAAGGTTTTTATATCGATTTTTTTTAACACAGATTTATACTTTAGAATACCTTTTACGATATTTATGAGTGAGCTGTTCTTGAAGATTAAGGCTGCCTGTCCACTGGAGCGGAGAGGAGAGGAGAGGAGCGGAGATGTGCCATTATTAACCAATCAAATCTAAACTCAGAGGCGGAGTCAAGATTCTATTGGTTAATATTGGCACATCTCCGCTCCTCTTTTCTCCTCTCCGTAGGTAACTTAAGTACTTCTTTTACTTCTAATATCATTGCTTAAAAATTACAAAACTTCACTCTTTAGCAGGATGAGCACAACATCAACAGCAAACATTAGATATATTTTACTTACTGTGTTCGTATGTTTTTGGAGTAGTTGCTCAAGACATAAAAGTTTAACGACATCATGAGTCCAAAGCTTTTAAATAAGACAAGACAGCTGTACCGCCGACAATTCTGAAAAAGGCTGTACCTAAAGCTATAACAATTATTTCATTCAATTATGACATTAATTTCTTGGAGTAGGTACTTAAATATGTAATTATTTACCCTACTATAATTTTCAAGTTGCCTTTTTTGTCTGCCTTAAAAATGTGTTAATTGTGCCTTTACAAGTTGTAGGCCAAACCATATAAAAATTTTAGTTGTGAATCATATATTTCACAAAAGGTAGGTAATTATTTCTGTTTTATTTGAACAGTTGCGTGACCAGTGACAAGGTGTGACGTGTTAACTACTAATAAAAATATCAACTGACAAAAACATTTACTGAAAATAACCATGAAGCATCACCATACGCAGACGTGATGATATCACAATTTTTTTAAATAAAACAACTTAAAAAAGAACCATAATAGAAGCCAAGCCAAGCCAGATAGCGCGATGTCGAAAAATTGATTTATACGCCATAGACATTTTCTATCATAGTACTAGATGTATTTTTGTTAGGAATTTATTTTCCGAAATGCATTCATCCCTGTGATTCATCCCAATTCCTCTAAGCTATACCTAACAGCCTCGTTGGTCTAGTTGTCGCTACTACTGAGCATGAGGTCTCGAATTCGATTCCCAGGTTGGGCAGTGTTATTGGGTTTTCCATCTGGAATTGCTCAGTAGCAGCCCGGAGTCAGGATTTGTGTCCGATTGATGGCAATAGGCTCGCCCCCTATTACATGGGACTTAAACATAACTGGCGAAATGTGGGTGTACTATAGGGACACCATATATCTACCGAATGAAAAGGGCAAACACAAGTAGCTTCACTTATAGCACAGTGTATTAATTTATGCAAACTGCTAGGCAAAGGACCTGTAATAGGTCTCTAATCAACGCCTAACCTACTGCTCTAGAAAGCTAGTAAATACCTCCTCGTGACGTGATAAATAGTTATTATGTAGATAGGTTATAAATTAATGGCTCTGTCCTGCCATATTAAAAATAAATTCCGATTTATGATTTGCAGACGGAAAAGTCAAGAAAGAAGACAATATGTTTAACAAAAGCAAGATTTTCTCTAATGAATTTACATTAACTGACGTGATATAAAGTTTAAGTACGTCTGTTAATCCGTCCAGTGAATACTATTTCTTCTATCTGGGTAGACAACCCGTAGCTGCCTGACTAATTTTACCTGACATGAGCTTTCATTTTTAATGTCGATAAGCTCATGACGGATTGTAAGAAGAAGATGACATTTAAGACAGGATCTATATTTTTTATTTGGTTACTCTGCCCTCTGCCCCACTTCTGGGTAAAGGCCTCCCACCAATCCTTCCATCTTTCACGAGCCCACGCGCCCTACTTCCAATTTTGACGGAATCTATCCAGGTCGTCCCGCCATACTCTTACGTGGTCTACCGCGACCCCGACTCACTGTCTCAGGGCACCAGTTTTGTGCTATTTGAGCCCACAGTTTGTGACAGATATGTCCTGCCCAGTCCCATTTTAGTTGGGTAGCTTTTTGAGGCACGTCAATTTTATTTTATTTATTGTAATTTAGGGCGCCATCTACTTATGTCCATTACATTTTCGAGAACATATAGAACGACGAATTGAATTGACATACATGTTTGGACGATTTGAAGAACACGCTAACGGTGTCTATTAGCACGTAAGCAATAATTCCGAATGTAAATGAACAACTGCGTGTTCTGGGTGAATTAGATTGTTTCCTTAGTGGTCTCAATATCATAGGTCGTTTAACTACTAAACGGTTTGATGGACATGACTCAAATACACAAAACAATTCGGAATCCAGTGGCTTAAATTATAACTGGTGAAAAACGGGTTTTAATAACAGTTCTAAACTTCTAAGACAAACATTTGCCATGCTATCCACCAAATTAGCATCTGCACTCTGTGTATTGGCTCGTTTTGTGACCATTGGACAAACAAACTGAGATCAGCAACTAGGAACCTACCTATGTCATCCACCAAGCGTGATATGGAAAATACTATCTCCTTTGAGTGTTTACCGGTTATTGGTAAAACTTTCCTCGACACTGGATGTTGATCAGAAACCTACTGATGACGCGAATTAATTATTTCTATGTCCAGCCATGGAATGTGACAGGCTCAGATGTTTGATTTAAGTAAACAGAAATAGGAATTAATTACAAACTATTAAGTGTTTGGTAGGTATTGAGTGCTATCATTTGTGGTGTTTTATTTAAAGAGCTAACAATAGACGCTAATTACGATGAAAGGGGAGGACTATTGTTCGCCAGGAACAACACTTCATTAATAACTGGGAATATTTTAATGCTGGCTTGTTTTTCATACAATGTTCAATCAGAGGGTCGATGATTCCAATGCTTCGGGAAATAGACTTATAGATTGAACGGTATAAGACAGACACCTACCTAGATTTTAAAATCGGTCGAAGTTGGGTGTTACGAAAAACAGGAGATAACCAGTTCTAACCGAAACATTGGATATAGCCATTGAAGAAGTGGGTGCCTGTAATGAGAAGTTAAGTACCGACTGACCTATTCAAACCAGACATGACCCTACAAGTAATCAAAGATCAGATAATTAGTCGCTATATATAGGTAGGTACATAATTATTTTGGTAGTTCTGCGATAAGTTCATTATTACCACCACAATAAAACAATAAACGAAAATAGAGGTAAAGAAAAAAGAGCCACTGAAAGAAAATACATGGATCAGAAAGCTTTCATGTGGAAGCATTTTCTAATAAGCATTACAAATTTGAAAAAAAAAAGAGTGGATATTGCTAAACTGACCCCATCACTTAGTTTTGGCTGGGTAGTACCTAATTATATTCAAATTAATATCGAAATCATCATGTCCCATTGATCCGCCACATTCCGACGTATAAGTTCAATACTACACGCGCAGTAGGACATCTGCTTAGTATTCCGAGCACCAGGCGACACAAACACGGGAATCTTTCACCGGCATACCTCCATCGATGTCGAAGGGAATACGGTACCCATGGCGTTTTTGTAAGCTGTATGAGTATCGGTACAGTTGGTGGTCTCAATTTCTTTAATGGTACCTAAGTTCAAATGTCCACACATCAAAAAAAGTTTGCGATCAGTTTGAAAAATCGAAATCTTTTTTGTTACGGTAGAGTATTATTATTTACTATAATTTCTTCTTCTGTTTTTAAATTCTTTCAGGCACTGTATTTCTATTTATAAAAAGATGAGAGGCACATAAATCCTTAGCGAGCATTGTATTAAGTAATAAATTGAAGGGAACGAGTGGAAAGCAAGAAAATCCTTTGTCATTTTTAATAAAAATATTATGATGAATTGAATTGATAGCTCGATATCTCTGCAAAAGATTCTTAAAGCATAACCATGTATGTATCACCTACATTTTAAGAGTGATCAATCAAAAAATATTTCAGAATAGCACATCTCGCAAACAAGAAAAACTTCCGAGATGTGATAACACAAGGTCATATTTCGCACACAGATTCTTACTGATAAAGAAATAAGAACAGCGTGACACTGATAATGAACGGCCTTGATGATAACGGATGTGTTTGTAAAGGGTTTTAGTTAAAATATTTGACGTAGATACAATTATCTGTAATTTGCCAATTGAATTGAAATTCTTTATTTCGGACAAAAATATCCATATAGTGTTAGTAACATACAAAAAATTAACTTATTGCCTAGTGTTAGTATAAATCAACCTCCGCACAAACTGCTGTACAATCGGAGAGCCGAAGCTCTCGGCTACAGTTTTCAGGATGCTGTTCCGACTGCCCCTCACTCTCCTCAGTAGCGACGCAGTTTTCTTGCGTATAATTGCATAGAAGCCGTCGGTGCGGGCTTGCGCAAACATTTCCGACGCGCTACAGTAACGAGGCAGTCTCAACAACATCCTGAAAGCATTGTTATATTGGACGCGCAGGACATCCAGCGATCTCTTAGTATAATTGACCCATAGATTGCCCGTGTACAAACTTTGGCAATAAGCCTTGAAAAGTATGCAATGGCTGCTGTGATTTTCTAAGCATAGGTACCATACATAACACAAACTAGGTAGGTACGACATTATCAGTGGAACAGCTTTAAAAGCTCAAGCTAGCGTTTTAATACTTCAACAGTGCTGTAAGAGCATAGCGATTTATACAAACTTATGTATCTCCATCTCGCTGAGTACGAGAGTAACATGAAAATATAAGTACCATCTACGACAAATGCATCCTCCTTATGAATGAAAAAGACATTCTGCAATAAAACGCTCACGTTGCCAAAGAGGCTGGCATCGTTGGCCCAGATGTGTGGCGATAAAGTGCCATCGCCGGCCACTGCGTAAACATGATTGTGCGAGCGCATACATCAGCGATTCGTGACAGATGTCCGAATTACGAAACTGTACGACGTGGGAGGGAATCCTGCTATTGTTTGCAACCTGTCGATGTGGGCTAGATGTCCTCGAACTTAACAAGTACATTACTTTCTATGATACGTATTAATATGTTTACCGTCCCGGTTTTATAGACGCCGAGCAACAAGCAGAAATTGACCTATAGATATGAAGTTTTTCGACGGTATCGTATAAGAAGATAGGCTGCAGGCACCTACTACAGCTAAGACTGTATTTTACAAGCATCATTAAACAGCTATCTAATTTGTGCCCCAATCTAGTCAAATAATAAATGCTGACGTTGCACCACAGCGTTTCACATAACTGAAGATAGAAAACGAAGATAATGCAACAATGGCGCTACTGTATTTTTCCTTAGTTCAATTAAAGGAAGAGGGAGGGAAGGTTTAGCATCATAATAAGAGGCGTTCTGTAGTTTCTGCCTACCCCGATGGGAAAAAGCATGAGTTTTATTTATATATGTGTTCAATTAATATTAAATGTAGATAATTTTAATTAGCTATCAATTTTTGACAGAAACTCATAAAACGATTGGTCAAAACGTTAAAACTATTTAAATAAACATGCAACTACACCAATTCAAACTTAATTTTAACTCTGGAATTTCAAATTACTTACTCTATGAATAACTTGTCTCATACCAGTAAATAAAATTATGTCGTAGCTATTTTATTAAAATCCGATGCCAGCTTCACGAAACAGAAGTAATTCATATAATTATTATGACCTTTTTTATAAGATTGTAGATACCTATAACGAGATTGAGACACTGAAACAGCATGATTACATACCTTTCTCTGGCCGACGCAATTTCCGGCAACAAACGGTATCACTATTACCAAATAAAAATGTTTTATGATAACAGTGATGTAATCATGTAACACAGTCACTGACCTCCCCAATTTGTCAACACTGATCTCTGGAATTATTGTGAGAGTAGCCACAGGGTTCAGTGTATTGAGATTTATTGATATTTTCATTTGTATGCGTTTAACCTAACATAGGGCTCTATTGAAAGTTACTAACAGTAACAACATTATTTCGAGAAAAAAAGGAGTCTTGTTACTTTAAAATTTCTAGTTGGTTTAAGATCACTATAAAAGTTGAAGTTAGGTATATTTGAAAAGTAAGCTGGAACAGGATACAATGATGTTTTAAAATCGAGTATTATCTATAGTCGTTCTTAATTATCAAAATAAATAACAATTTCCACTATGTTTTTCAAATCATACCTGTTTTTAAGAAGCCGGAAGAGTCTCGGTATATAAAGATGGTCACGCATCCGCGGAACGACCCCGGCAAGCATAGCTTAACCTGTTGGATCAACCCGTGGGGCTGTTATTACTCAGCCATGAGCAAAATGAAAATAGTTTGGAAAATCCAAAAGTGCACGCCTCATACATAACACTCATTCATAAACGAAAAAGAATTTCAAAACATAGTTTCTAACAAAAATTAACAATTTATATTTTCATGAACTTTTCATGAAGTCGTAATGTCAAAGACTGACAAAGATATTTACTTGGCGGTTGCTAGGCAACATCAAATCAAAGGTAGGAAATATTTAGATAAAGATGTTATATTTTAGTTAGTATTTTATTAATTATAATTAAACTACTTTGAATAAAAGAGCCATTTTCAATAGGGTTCCTTCTACGGCTGAAACAAATGCATAAAAAAAAATTGACTCAATTAATTGATTTTATCGCAAGCTACAATGTTTTCAGGGTTCATAAATTGACGGACAGGAATTTTTTTTCAACTATTTTAATGCTTTTTCCATTTCTGCTGCATTAAATCAATTGTTAAAAAGTACAGTATTAATCTCCATTTAATCATCTATACAATGGTATATAAATTAAGTAGGTTCGGTGTACTAGCAGGAGTGTAACAATAAAAACAGTTACAGAAATGGGGCAAAAAAAATTTTTCGATCGTAGAGCACACTCTAATGCTTCGCATTAAGAGTCGTGCAATACCACAAAAATAACGTGTAGCCTACCTAACTTGTTAAGGCGACTGATTTATGAATGAATGAGAGAGATTTCATTACTTTTTATAGGCAAAAGAAATGATGGTGACAATGTGTGTGCGCTCGAAATAACCAAATCGAATTCCCGTCTTTTATAAATAAAAAGTATTATTAAAACTAAAAGTGGTTTTCTTAAACCTGGATACGATTACTCTTAATGTTTTAAAGAAAACTCCATTGAATAACACATAAGCGTTACGCCTTAATACTCAAAAAAACATAAAAATAGGTGGAACTTTGCAATTTTTTTGCGTCGAGTAAATTTCATTGTATCATTCCTTTTCCAGGATACTAGGCCATATATTCAAAAAACATACAACACAATATTGAATTCCTATTCTTTAAACCTAATAAGGTACAGAAAAAGCACATATGTTTCAATATATCACCTTAAAACTTTGTATGTTCTGTTCAATCGCTGTCACCTATGCGACGTGGCTGCAGCATTACAAGCATGTTTAAACCCCAGATGCGATTGGCAAACACGCTCACATCCTCTACGTCTATGTTCAAAGTTATGTGTCTTGTTTCTGCGGACTATGTTCTGTTCTATGTACTTGTATTATGTAGTTGGGGAGGAACGTGCTCACACATTCGTTCTGGTTACGGGATAGGATACAATTTAGATGTTTTGTGTGCAGTTAATGTTATCTGAATATTTTGTTTAGTTAATTTACAGAGTGATACGAGGTCGGAGGCATAGATATTTTGCAGTTAATATTTTTCTTTATTGCTTACCTAAACATATAAAGCAGTTGTACTGCATTTTTAAAATCCTTACCCATACTTTCCTCGTCCTTCTTCTTAATCCTTATCCTTACCTTTAAACGAGCAATTCTTGTGTAAATGTATATATATAGTTTGAATCTCGGAAACGGCTCCAACGATTTTCATGAAATTTAGTATGCAGGGGGTTTCGGAGGCAATAAATCGATCTAGCTAGGTTTCATTTTTAGAAAAAGTGTCATAAAAAAACGAGCTCCCAGATATTATACATAGTTTGTCTAATAAAACCACTACCTATATGGGACACTTATTTTTTCAAGAAAACGAGTTTAAATTTTTTTAAATATGATAGACTGCCTCGTTGGTCTAGTGGTCGCAAGCCCTACTGCTGAGCGGGAAGACCTGGGTTCGATTCCCAGGTCAGGCAGTGTTATTGGGCTTTTCCATCTGGGATTTCTCAGTAGCAGCCCGGAGTCTGGAATTTGTGCTCGATGGTGGCAATCGGCTCGCCCCCTATTACATGGAACTTAAACATAACTGGTGTGTGTGGACACTACACTTTTGCCTAACTCTTCGGGAAAACAACGCGAGATGTTATGTTATGTTAAATTTAAAATAAAAAATTCTTACTCTTGTTCATTTAAGAACGAGAGAGTCTAAGTAAGAGCCTATATAAGTAACAACTTCTTTAGTACCAACGCTAGTCTCTAAGACCAGTTTCTTAAGTCAAACATTATCGAGAATCTAAGCTTATCTTTAAAGCAATTACGTAAAGTAGGCGACGAACTCGATAACAATTAAGTACTCTTCGCATTTAAGAATTAGTTAAGGTTAAGTAAATCTTATCTAACTGAGTCTTGACGCAGTTAATTAGTTAGGATAAGTTACAACTACGTACTATTAACTGGTACGATACAAGTTTATTGGGGTAGTACTAGTAAGATAAACTCTACTTGAGAAGCTACCTAGACTTAGATCTTAGAAACAGAAGTTAGATTTTCAGCAGTTTACTACTGTGGTGTATCTACATCGCCACATGCTACAACTTCACATCAAAGACCTAACGTCACATAAAATCCTGACGTCACACAAATCCTGCATCGCGCAATTAGAGTTTACTGCGCGAACGACATATATTAAGATTATCCGACATTAATCGTTGGGCAATTGCCCGTCAGACGTGACACCCGTCTTATCGGAGTATCCTCCCTTTTCTATAGAGGCTGAGTGAACTTTACACCCTGTTTCTTATACATCTAAACTAAAAAGCATTACAGCAAGATGACGTGTGAACACTGTCATGGACAGGAAGTACCCATTGGAACTATAAAAGAAAGAAATAATAATGTTTATTTGGACACATTTCGTGAAACACAATATAACAAAAGTAAAAAGAGAAAATAATATTTTAACAATAATAGTGTGCCCTTACGGCTACGCCAAAAAGCTACATGCCAGACAATTTCTGTCTGACGCTGGTTTTTTTTTACTGATAGAGATTGTTAAGTAATTATTTGGAAGATTTGCAGCTGCTGCACTCACAAATAAGTTGGAATAAAGGCAAAGGATGATGTCGATGACGAAAGAAAGTTATCTTTAGTCCTGGAGTTAAAAAAAATAAGAACTTCATTCTCATAGTGTTGACAATTGAATCCACGCAAACGAGGTTCCTGGACATACTTAGCTTTGTACAACTTACTAGCCAGGTTATTAGGCCAGCCAAGTTAGAGAGGTGTCCAGATTATTTCTTGGAAAGTAGTTATTTCTTGAAAAGTGAAACTGGAAGCGCACTCCATGGCATTTACGTAATTACGGAACGCACGCGCCGTGGTGAGGCGACGTCACCATGGCAACGCTCTGATACCTCAGAAAAGTGAAACTAAGGACGACGACCTACACCGTAAGGTGCCAGACCCCATTAACTAGAGATTTAAGATTTATGGCCACTTTTCAACTAGTTACCTCTTTCTTTCTTTCTTTTAAAATAGCGTACGAATAGCATAGCATTGCATAAGTACAGTCAGCAACAAAAGTCGATTAACACTTCAGTTTTTAATCTCATTATTGAACTTAATCTATCTATCTATTATTAATATCATCTATCTATATAGGGTGACTGGTAATTAGTAACCGATACTTAAACACGTGACTTACGCATCATTATGAACAACTTTTACTATGGGACCAAACAAGAAATCGCGAAAGAAAAACTGATCCATTCATTTTGACGAGTTTTTCGAACATACGAGTATATAGGGAACAGCTGTTTTTTGTTCCTTATTTTCTCTCTTTTTCCTAAACCCACACTGGTTTAGGAAAAAAAAAGTAAGGAAAATCCCAAAGGAACAGCCGAAAAATCGAAAAAATCTAAATTTTGTCTCACGTGGAACAAAGTTCACCGAGTCATACTTATTGTAGTATATTTAAATAAAATCGGAACAGAAGTATAATTAATGAATGTTAACTCTTAATTATTAAGTGTCAATTGAGATGATCTGTACTGTTAAGTAGCAGTGCTGACCATATCTGTCTTAAAATGAAGTAAAATCCACAATGACGTTAGTGTTAATCTGTCTCGTCTACAACAACAACGTTTATCTTTTTGCATTATATAGCAAAATCTTAAAAATAATCTAAACTTCAACATTTATCAAAGTAAAATTACCAACTTCCGTCAAAATAAACTAAAGAAAAAAACATAAGTAGCATAAGTATTTGCGTAACATCTTGATATTGAATATGATAAAATATCAGATAAAATTCGCAACTAAAATCTTTCCTGTCAGACGTCTGTTACAATTGACACGCTAATCAAAAGTTAACGCTTTTAAACAACACGCTACAATTGAGTCTAGCCAAATTATAAAGATTTAAAAACAAAGTGGCTTGAAGGCCATAGTTACAGCACTATGACACAAAAAATATACAGCGTTATCTAAAGAAGATTATGAAATCGAAAGTTGAAAAGCGAAATTAACTTGAAGTTCTAAAACGAATGGCACATATTGTGCAACACTGTAGGAGTGAAAGATCGTAAAAATATACATCCAAGACTGTAAATTCTAAGTGGGCGTATTATAGTGTATTTGTTAGTATATAGGAGTACCTGTGTATTTCCCAAGTGTTCCTAACATTTTAGGTGCTCGCAAGTCTGAAATATAGTCGCATAAAATATTTTTGCGAGCTTATGTGCGGTCTATGTTAGCCATAAAAAAAACTTTATACAATCCTTAGCTTTTGAAAAACCTACCTGAATCCTTTGTTATGGAAATCTCTCGAGGTTTATGAGTTAGTCCTATCAGTATACGTTTAGATACTCCGTAACCCTTATTATGAGGGAACACGACTATATCTCGTAACCATAAATTATGAAAATCGCTGAAATCTCGATGTATTCCCGTGTCCTGTACTCTATTATTCATGAAAACCTGATGTCATGCAATTTAGATAAGCCGGCTCGGCCTTTGATGCCCTGGAGAAATTTAATTTGCACTTTTAAGCTCCGCCACTAACAAAGCCGCGCTATTTTCTCGTTGGGAAACCACTATTCAAAATTCTACCTTTTATAAAAGTGGGTGACTCTGCAGCCTTGTTAAAAGCAAATGGATTCTGAGTGAAACTCAAAGAGAGGGAAAACTTTAATATTTTTCAAAGCGTATTTTCCTTAGCGACCTACTTTATGTCAAGTAGAAAATAAAAACGTTACTTATTATTATTAGAGAGTACAGCTACAGTAGTTCCTTTCCCTATAAATGCCATACGTTTAAAACATATTATATCTTATAGGACAAGTTCGGTTGACTCGCCTCCGCTGAGATCAAGGGTCAATCATAATTGAGTTTGTCGGGGACCCTCCCTCAAAAGTCAATTTATATACCTTTGTACGTGCTATATTGGATTTCCAACACTATGTTCTCTCAATGTAAGTATGTTCTTAGCGCTCAGTGGGAGGGACGCTCGGTATTAACTTAGGTAACAACTAGTTGCATATGTTGGCACATCAAAGTTCGGCGAACTACCCGTACGACCACCCGAAACTATTCGTGCGGGACTTGGATCAATACATTATGGATTACTCTACGTAGGTGCACCTAATTGAGGTGTTGTAAATAATAATTGTGCAAGACTTGAACCCTTCGCCGGCCGCCATGACGTGCACATCACGTAGATACCAACCACAGCCACACGCGGCAGAACAGCTCCGCCTGCCAATAGCTATTATATTAGACATGCTCAGATTAGGTACGCTCGAAACGAACGCTTTACAATATGTAGTACCGTTTGCATACCGCAGACATTGTCTGAGTTCTGTGTAAGCCCTGTAAACGTCGGAGATTTAGCCACTTAAGGACTACCAGTAATATTCCAACATTCCTCACTTTATGGCCAATTAAAGTGGACACGTCTTAGTAAATCCGAAGCACGGGATGGTTGTGCAACAGTCCGCACACACTCGGCCGCAAATCATGGTACACGAGTGCCTACGATTAGATGCTGACCTTTATCGCTGTCCAGGAATTAGCCAACCGGCGTGCAACACGGCCGAGGTACACCGCAGCTACACTGCACTAATGTAATCATCTCACATGAGGAAACAATAACCCTATAATGAATCTGCCAAACAGGGAAATGAGCTCGTCATCCGATAATAAGTAGTATGGACACAATCGTGATGAATATCTATCACGACTTTAAATAATTCTCTAGAAATTCGAGTCCAATCGTTGTCGATTTTATCGCGCAGTAATGAATGTTGATTAGTTCATAAGAAAAGCGTGGGCTTATGCATCTTAGTAGGTGCTAAGTCATTTTGCAGTAGGTGCCTGTTATATGGCACTTCATAAAGTCTTGCGCAGGTTTCATGACAGTAAAATATTAATGTTTTCGGTGTTATCAAGCACTGTGAATTTCAAGCTGTGTGTGGCTACAGTACTAAGGTAATGAATCATTGTTCAAATTATACGCTCCGGGTGCTTGATGACTTGAATTTGCGTCATTTCTGCAAATAATGATTAGATTCTACCTTTCAGGTAATTCACCGGAATTTATTCATCATGGAATTCCAAAGTAAATAACAATATATAATAGGTACCTAAGTATCTGGTCGAGTGAGCTCTGGCTCGGGTGAAAATAGATAAACATATCGTCCAGGTATGCCAATGTTGTGTCACATTCCCGAGGCTGAGAAAATAGAGAAAACGAATTTTCCCAGATATAAGACCTAGCTAGATCCGATTTTTCGCCCCCGTAAACCCCCGTGCAATTTTCATCGAAATCGGTAGAGCCGTTTTCGGGAACATGAATACAATTAGTATAGGTATATACAAATGTTGCTCATTTAATAGTATAGGATTATGTGCATTATTGTCTTTACCTCCTTTTTGACAACTATACCTAACCAAGAAAAGTGTAAAGGTATGTAAACCTACCTATTTAAAGTCCTTCCTCTATGAAACGGTAAAGTAGACTCTAGCATTGTTGTAGAAAAGGCTTGTGAAAGTTTAAATAAGTAGCTACACACAATTTCTAGATATAGCAGTTAGAAGTAGTATATACCTAAGAACGAAAAAAATATGGAACAGTGCTAAAAATTGAGTACCTACCCACTAAGATTCTGTTTTAATTACCTAAAATACAGACGACCTACCGCTAAAGAAAAAAAAAAATCGAAATCGATGCTCACAAGGCAAAACAACAATAATTCAATGAGTGCCGACTGCATTCTTCCTGCCTTCACCCGACCACCTTGAATGTACTCGATTGTTTAACAACTACTCGAGTTGCATACCTGACTCGATTAGCAATACTAATACAATAAAAATATTCGAATATTATCTATTTGTAATTATTTGTATCTAGTTTCAAAACAAATGCAATTCCTCGAAAAGGTCTGATGCTATTTGCATCAGGCCTCTTCGAGGAATTGCATGAGGAATTTGGTTGATCATCGATTTCGATTCAAATCGGTGAACCTACTCAATCGAATGTACAATTGTTTAATAGCAGAATGCAGTAAGTACCTAGACCACTAGGTTAGGTCGTTGTTTATAAACAAAATAGTACACCAGTACTATTTTGTTTATAAACAACGACGTGCAGTGCCTCTAAAGTGCAGAAGTAACAAGAGACACAAATCAACTATGAACGTTAGTGGTCTTTTAATTATTTTTGTATACTAAATGAGATTAACATAATTATAGTCTTATACTCAGAAAAACAAGATAGAGATGATACCATCAAGATATTCATGTAACTACGAAATTCGTCGATAAATCATAAAATTATAAGTATCCTGCAAACGAAGAACTAGAAACAGAATTGTATATGCCAAGCCTTTTCCCAACTATGTTAGGATCGGCTTCCAGTCTAACCAGATACTGCTGAATACCAGTATGGAGCGACTGCCTATCTGGCCTCCACAACCTAGTAACTGGATAATACGATACTCCTTGGTAAGACTGGTTGTCAGACTTTCGGGCTTCTGACGACCCGTAACGACTGTCAAAGATCCACGAACGACAGCCGGGACCCTTTCCGAGACACGGAAGAGTCTCGATGTGTAAAGATTCTCACCCATCCACGAACCAATCCCGGTAAGCGTAGTTTAACCATGAATCGACCCTAGTGCCTGTTATTACTTAGCTACGAGCTCAAAAAGAGAAACAGAAAAGAGAGAGAAACAGAACAATATTACATAATAATATTAACTCGAAGTAATTAAACTAAGAGAAGTTTCGGTAAACAGCGGGCCTGCGGAAGAGTTCCAATCTAACTATCCAACTAGCTTCGGGAAACAGGCACAAATTAGATTTACACCGGCACCCAACTTGCTACTCAGAAAAACAATGTTGTGTATTTAACCTCCCGGGGAAATGAATTGCTACAATTTACGGGTACTGTGCTGTAAATTAAGGTACCGTTAGCCCACGTAGGCACGGACGTAATAAAATCGCGTCGATTTTTTTCGCGTATTTGATTTTCGACGCTCTGTTTAGCGCCGAGGGTTAAATATCCAACAGTGTGTTTTCTTGACGCTCTGGATGCGGTCTGTTGGATTTTCAATGGTTGGGCCAAAACCGAGAGTTGAAAATCCAGTGTACGAAAAAAATCGCCGCGATAAAAATACGTCCGTGCGAACCTGGGCTACGTCTTCTAATAGAAAGCAATGAGCTTTAGAATAGCCTACGCGAGTAATAGTAACTAAAGTACCTCTAGCACTCAATGGGAAAAATTAATACCAGCATTTTCAGTTTTGTCAAACAACAATGGTGATTATAGGAATATAATGGTGGTGATCATGGTCTTTTAATAAGCAATTAGGGTGTCCAGTAGGCGCAGTCCCGATTCATTGATTTACGCTGTGATACCCAATGGTTCTACGTTTGTGGCATGAGATCACAAAGGAAGTTACATTCAATAGTAAATATCAGTGTATGTCCAGTACTGAAATGATCAGAAATCCCTATAGAATTGATAAGTAGCCAAACAGTTCGGATATCCATAAAGGTACCAGGTTTCCGTATCACAATGACATTGAATGCAATATGCGCAGTTAATTTACGTTGCGTTGAAATCATGACTTGAATCATCCGCATGATTATCATTAATAACACTCATCATGATTTTTTTATGGTAGATCATTACATGCAGGCATGTTCTGTACCTTTGATGAGACAAGTGAGGACTAATAGTGTCCTTATGAATATTGTAAAGTCTATTTCGAACTTGGAAATCGTACCTGCCTAGCCTTTTGCTGAAAATACAGTTTCACACACATCGCAACTGAATGATAACCGAAAACATGGTTCAGGATAAAATTACAATACTAACGATTCTTGATTGGATCTCTAATTTAATTAAACAATATGTAAAAAAAAAACCCTGTCCGATCCGAAAAGGGCATATAGGTACTGCAATAACATTACTCAAACGTAATAAACAATCTTATTATTTTTATAAATAAAAAGTTATTGCTATTTAAAATTCACATTTTTTGTTACCAAAATTAACCGCAAATTTTCAAGTTTTGTAATGTAATAATGTAATGTAATGTAATGACCATGTAATAACCCGGTTAAATTCCCTATTGAAAAATAATGTGGCGATTTTTAAAAGTCTTTTTTCCTGAAAATTACCTCTTATGATCGGATAGGATAGGGTTTTTTTTACGTGTTGTATAATATCTCTCTGAAACATGAAATGTTCATACACCATTGTGTCTGCTAATCGTTCGTGCTGTTCTGTAATTTATGGTATACTCGTAAAATATAGATTCAGAATGTTAGAAACGTCGTGTAGTTGGGGCCTTAAGTGACTCCTGTTTCTTTCACTGAGAAGATCACTTTGATATAAAAGTAGGTATGCAATAACAAGCCACAATGTCACATAACAACACACAGCGAAACTTAAAAATTTTTCATTGTGCAACGTTATTGGATAATAGACATATTGTGACATGTTAAGTTTACATGCCATACGAATCTGAGCATTTTTACACTCACTGTTCAAGAAAATTGGTTATTCGCAAAAGAAACTTTTTTGTCTCGACGGCTGTGTAGCATTGTTTCAAACTCACACGTTTAGAGAGGCAACAAGTGTATAATTTAGATAATTTCGTTTTTAGGTACGTGAGCGTACGTTTTGGACGTGAACAAATAATATCTGGATATAAATCAGGTAATTCTGTGATTCAGAGTTTGTTATAAAACCGTCTTTTTTATCTGCACTAATCCGTAATAAAGGACGTTGATGCAGTCGTTGCCAAACATACGAAAGAAACAATTTTATTCAAAATCAAAAAGAATTCAACTGACACTCTAGTTCTACCACTTAATTTCAATATATCACAACGAATCTGTCTGTTGTATGTCCCCAATCATACCTACCCACAAAACGAATTGATAAATCTAGGTCAATATCTAGTTCTTCACTTGTAGGCTGACGCATAAAGATTGCTCTTGCAGTTGTAAAAAAAATGCCGAACAGCTAGATGGGAGGTGGAGGCTGTTTGCCCAGGGTGTCGGGACATATTAATTAAGATTATTTCGGTGCAATGTTTAGTAAGAATGATCCAATTAATGAAAGACTTGCCGAAACAACCGCAAAGCATCGTATTTCACGCTCAGTTTCACGTGTCAGAGTTTTAGTACGAAACCAGTCGTTAGCCATAATTGGCCACGTGTGACCCAACCGTATTGTTGGGAGTTTTTATAAAACAATGAATATTTGTACTAGAACTGATTCTGATCGAGTATCGTAATGTTGGGCCGCATTGCTGTGTAATGTTACGTACGTTGTTTATAAAAAAAAAATTCAGCGCAAGTCGTTTTGCGCCTGTTTACAGTGTTACTCGTGAGAGTTGAGTTAGTATAAGTCTAATTAATTTCCTACATTGAATCAAATAGATGACTTTGTACTCTAAATGGCATTACATCTACAATCATGTCTACTTAAAACAAAATAGGTAAGTACTAACCTTTCTTCTCAAAATTACAGACACAACCGATACTACCGATATCGATTGTGTACATCATACGTGAGCTTCTATCACGTATCGTATTACACGATACGTGATAGAAGCTCACGTATGATGTACAGTTAAATTATAAAGAAAATCTTTAGTGACACTTTTCTTATTATTTCTTATGTTTTCAATTACAACTCTTAAACTAAAAATTAGTATTTTAGGAATAAATATCGGTTTATTTACTTAGTCTAAGTTAAGTTTAAGGTTTCAACTTTCAAGTTTATTTACTACTAGCTTCTGCCCGCGGCTTCGCCCGCGTGGATGTCGGAAATTATCCCACAGGAACGTGTAACATGTCCTAAATCAGCGGGGTAATTGCGTAGCACTTACAATAGCAATGGGTTTCATTTTGACAGTTCAACAATTAATTGCGTTATTTACGTTATTTCTCGAACATAATTATTAAGCAATAGCTTCTACTTGGCGCTCTGGCGCGTCATCCCCTGGCTGGCCCGCCCCTCCAGCCTCGTTCTGTGCGCCGCCGTCGACTCAATATCGCAGGTCATTCTTATCGTTCTAACTTTTAAACTATTTGTCCAAACTACTTAGTGTAAAAGACAAACTTTATCTACATTAAATTCCAAAAGCGATGAAGGTATTTATTTTGATAAGAATTAACTAAATACTCTAAAATATGCAATGTAAAAAAAGTATTCAATTTAACTGTATTTATTGCTCACTATTTTGGTTATAAAGGCTTCCACATAAAAGGTAGATATATGCTGTCGCGGACTTTTATTTAGAACTCTTTAAGACAAACAATCCCACAATACATTTTCTTCATGTAACTCTAACGGTTTAGGCAGCGCACGCAGCATACGGTGGAGGTCTGCCCGGCTTGGGTGGACCACCGCCGTGTCCTCGTGGAGGCGATCGGCGGCGGTGACCTCTCGCGTACGGCCCTGGTTCAGGCCATGGTGCGGAGCGAGAGGGCATGGCAAGCCGTCACCTTCTTCTGCAAAGCAGTAATGCTCGCGAAGGAGAAGGTGGAGCGCGCGAGGGAGTGGCAAAGGCCGCGCCCTACCAGCCCTAGCCGCCGCCGCCGTAGGAGACGTCCCGGGCGTCGGGAATTAATAGCCGATTTCCGGCCACCGTAGGCGCGGGCCTGCGGACGGAGAGCAATGGGCAGCTCGCCGTCCGATAAGGACCAGGCCCGGGTCGACGGCGCATCGTGTTCCACGCGCGCCTCAAAGAGATATCAAGGATCGAAGGAACACGTGTGGGTTTTAGTCAGTAAGAGTCTGACACGCCCTTCCGCTCCGCCCAGAGCGGGAGAAGTCATTGGATGATTAACCGCCCAAAAAAAAAAGGCAGCGCACGCAAAGATAGATCTCAGAGGGCAGGAATTTTTCCGACTTACTTGATACTTATCGTTATATTATGGCCAAATCACATAAAATCTTTATAAATTGTACCCTATGTGTTATTCTAATGTATAAGCTACATAATTGTAAAGTTTCATCAAAATCCGTTCAGTAGTTTTTGTGTGAAAGAGTAACAAACATCCATCCATCCATCCATCCATCCTCACAAACTTTCGCATTTATAATATTAGTAGGATTAATGTAGGGCAGTGTTTTTCAACCTTTTTCATGACTTGACCCCATTAGTATGAAAAAATTTTTTCGCGACCTCGACCATTCGAGAACGATTTGAACTTAGTCGAGATTCCCGCTGAGTCGAAGTTTCTGCAGCACGAAACCTAGCCTGATGTTCCCGAGTTGCAGAGAGCCTTGCCTCACGACCTTCCTCAGATTCCTGTGATCGAACTTATCTCATCCTTTTAGCATTTCTGCTACATTGGGAGAGGTTGGATCTTCTTTGAGGCATTCTTACAATAAAATAGTACTTACTACTTAACACACAGTTATTTAGTAAACACGTACTATCGTAAACAATTAAATTATAAAATAAATACTACAGTAAATACTTACAGATTATTATACAGTCTAAAATTGTCACAGTTTAAGTAATAAGTGTTAAGACGTGTAAACCAAACGTCCTAACTATATAAAACAAAAGAATTGCTAGAAAAATTAATTACTAACCTGAGCTAATAAACTTATACTTAATAAAGAAAATCAAGAAAAGAAATGCCTAACCTATACCAAATACTTATAATATTTATAAACAAACCCTAAATAAAAATTAAGATAAGTATACCGAAAATCAAGGAAAGAAATGCCTAACCTTTAACAAATGTTCGATGTGATTCTTTAAATTGACATAACTTTTTTATTTATGAACCGATTGACATGAAATAAACACTAAATGTTAAGTGAAGCTTACTACAATATATTATTGAAAACCGCATCTAAATCGAATAAGCCGTTTCTGATATTAGCGTGCACAAACACACAGACAAACAGACAAACCGACAAACAGACAAACAGACAAACAGACAAACAGACAAAAAAAAATTTAATGACAATCTCGGGTTCAGCATCGATATAATAACAATCCCTGCTATTTTTTTTTCATATATTTCCATTGTACAGACACCACTTTTCTACAATTTTATTATATGTATAGATGCGTTCTCACAAAAATCACAAGAAAATCTTTTCCATGCAAAGTTTAATCAAAATATCAAAACAAGTTATCTGAGCTCGATTTGCATACCAATTAAAACAACACCTCGGTTGCAGAACAGGCCCAGCAGCCTAACAACGAGCCTTTTACCCGATGATTGGCGAACCATTCCGCATTCTTGTCTCCAGCGGCCGGCGCAAGCGCAAGCCCACGCTTCCCTTTACTAACTATTCCACGTTTAAAATATTTCAAAACCTTTGCCCTTTGGCTTTATGAAGAAAAAGAAAATAGAGCTCATTTTTTCTTTATTGTGGGAAATAGTTGCAGATTGACGTCACAGATTATAAACTGCGTATTGAATTTCATAAGTTTCGTTACGCGGTTCATTGCGTGTTTTATTTGAAACGATAATTATCAATTTATGTAATTGTTGCGTTGAGAATTAACAAAAGTTATACTGACATGTAATACTTCAATTTATCTCCTGATTCTGAACTTATTTTGGTATTGTTTGTATACTCGCGAAGACGCGATTTGCTCTGTGAGCATCAAGGCTATCTTGATAGCGATTTCAACTGATTTAATTATAATTTGATGAGATGTTTATTATGCAATTTATGTAACAACTATCATCACAAATCTGTTTGTAAAGGCATTGTTGCATCTCACCTGTTATTCTAAACACCGAATGAAGTATTCGTATTTTTTTACAAACTCGTATACCAGATTCCCATTGAGTTATTTATTTATAATATATTGATTATATTTTTAAATACTTTTATCAAAAAAACAACTTAAAACAAAACATTTAGTAGCCCATCGGCATCAGGAACAAAGTCCAAGATCCCGGTGGTCAGGGCTCTAGAGAGAGGTACCTCCTCACTGTGTGCCGTGTCTAGGAGTACTGCTTTCTGAATCCAGACATTTATTTATTATTATTATTATTCATTTATCTACAACGGGGAAGCTCTTGGCCTGCATCTCACCTGATGGTTAGTGATGATGAGACCGAAGGTGGTAGCGAGCTTCACCCGGAATTCTCAACCACAGAGGAACTGGCTATCTTACCTCTAACTGCCGAAACAACAACGCTGTTTAGAATTAGAATTTTTATGTAATTGTAATGGTGACCTGCAATGGAAACCTTCAAAAATATGAATTTGAGTCATTACTATCAGTAACGGAAGTGACAATAACCTTGTTACGGGTGTCGGCTCCCAATCGGAAGGTCATGGGTTCAAACTGAGTGTAGTCGAGGGGCCAACATAACGATTTCACACAAATTGTTCACTTTTTTCTCCGGTCTTTTCCGATTCTTTATTGGCTACGCCCGCATCGAAACTTTACGCTTAATTTAGGGCTCTTTGAAAGGTTTGTTGATCAAACGAATTATAGGAAATTGGACTCTCGGGAAAAATAAAACGGAAAAGGCGAAAAACTGTGCTTTGGTCTCAATTTTATGAGTAGGTAATTTTTATTACTATTTTTATATACTAAGTACCAATTTAAAGATTCTCAATTGCAATCTAGAGATACTCAACGAAAAGAAAAAAAAAATAGGTTTATTTTTCAAAGAAACACGTGCATATAGAAAAGTTAAGTAAGTTAACTCGTATAAAAAAAAAACACAAATAGTCGGCAGCCGCACCTCCTGACAAGAAGGCTTCCAGTTCCACTCAGCCTGACGAAATTGTATCATGACCACCGACTTAACATTTCTGGTTATATCCTAATTCTGAATATAAATCCGTCCAGTTTCACCGCCCTCGTAAACAAAGGACGGTGTCGTGTTTGGATTACTAAACATCCTGCAATCAAGGAAACAACTCGACAACTCAACTTGAGAGTTGGGAACAGGATACTCAATTACATAATTACTTCGGACTCACAGGATAAGTATAATAAAGGAGGATGGCCCTTCAGTTGTAAGGCCCTTTCTGCGTTGGCGTTGTAAACAACAACTATTAAACTCGTAAAAACTGCAATTTTTCGTAATTCTTAGATGAGAATGGCTCTCTATTGCTAAAGTTTTGTAGTATCGCAAATAATTGAAAATATATAACACGAATTCCTTCCTTGACACAATAACGCTGCGCGCTGAGAAGCTTAGCATATTGATGTTTTTTTTTGTGTGGTTAGTGACTAACCCTCTGTCAGAGTTTTAAAGCCGCCCAAGTGCCTCTGACTTGACTTCACATGCCGTCGAGAGATATCTCTCAGGCATGCCGGTTTCGTCTCGAAGTTTTCCTTCACCGTTCTTGAAGCAAGTGATAATTTGTACTATACGCACATGAATCCGAAAACTCAGAGGTGCGTGCTTTCAAACTCGATACCTATAACGGACACACCACTGGGTTAGGTAGCACTGCTACAAGACACGCTAAGAAGACACAAAGAAGTTTTGCTCATTTTCATTTTGAATGAGCTTTGAGGTGTGCTGGGCTGTAGTGGTTTAGTGTAGGTCAATACTTTATCACGTAAAATAGGAAACAAAACTTTCTAGTTTCGACACGCGTCGGATCCCACCCCTACCTAAGCAAGGACCCTATATTCATCAAAATTCCAAACCATGGTCACAAGGACGATATATTTATTCTAATTTATGTGTAGGTAACACTTTAGTCATGTTCATTATAATAGCCGTATGACAAAATTCGAGCACATAACAATTAAGGTCACTTGGTGCGAATAACAAACTATTTTCGTTTGCATCAGATGCTGACATTAACACAATAGTATGCAGAACTATTGTATATTAGGGTATATAGTTAACATAAAAGTAGGTACTATTATAGCCGTTCTAAAGAGACTACATCGCGTAGAAAGCTACGAGATCGCCCGAGTTGAAGTTTATGCAGTGCATAGTCAAATTTTATAACTGTCTTTGTCCTAGACTATGCTCGCTAACTTTTGTAAAGCTATTGGATCCGACTTGCGGCGTATAATATCTAAAACCATCAAAGGCCTATATACTTTTACATAGTATACGTAAGGCACCATCTTCCCATGGGCGCTGTAAATGTTGAGTAAGGGATTTTCGGGTTCACGGTTTGCAGGATTAATAATAATATCCTCTGAGAAAACCCTGTGTTTCTCCAAGGGCCGAAGGGAAAAGACTCATAAAACTAGCAACCCGATGTTCCTCTTAAATCTTTAAAGCGAAAACTTCAAAAATCCAAGCAGAAATTGCTCCACTTTTTTTATTGGATGCGTCATCAAGGCTGCCTTATCTCTTAAATCACGGTGGAAAAGCCGTATTGTCAATGTAAACAAACAGTTTACTTATCATCAATCTTACTCAGGATTCAGGCTGAAGGACTTACCTGAAACAGAAAGATACATAAAATCAACAAACGAGTAATGAATCTCAGCAGATGATACAAATAAAAAATGTTTACTTCTAGAAGTTTTCATGTTAATATGAAGCCTGTTCATAGTTTAAAGTCTGAACGCAGTACGAGACACTTTTGCTTTGAAACAAGACAATTATTGTTTGCACACCCGACGAAGTTTTCCGTCAAACAATGTTTCATATAACAAAACATTCAACAACTGTAGTCTGCTGCCTGTAACTTTACTGAAATGTCGACATTTCTGCTAAATGAACCAACATCTCGCTATTTTGAGCAAGAGAAACCGATACAGTTTTATTGACAAGATGCTGCTTGATAAGTAAAGGACAATGCATATAATAATATGCACATCTTGATTAAGGTACACATGCGGCCTTACACTTGTTTGTTGTAACTATATATTATCAAAACTGGCATCGATGCACGTAAGGAATGCTATTGTTCAGCATTATTCGTGTTACTTTCTAGCTATTGTATTCAGTTGGGAGGCATTTGTGAATTGTGATCATTTGCACGTATAAGATTTGAACAAATAACAACATGTTTAGTCACGTCAAACAAGCGGTCAGCGGGTCAAGTGGATGCAGGAGCTTTTGTTTTATTTATGCACGTAGGTAAACTATACGTACGGTCTCTGCTTCAGTTGGTATCTCTGACGCATTGTGACGACTTTTGACTAGAGGAAGGTAATGCTTGTAACACAGTGTTGAAGGCGAGATCACTATAACATGGGTTATTCACTAGATAACCGCACAGGACGCCGGGGAGTCACAAGCGGTGCCATCAATCGGCACGAGCACGGGATCGCGACCGAGCCGACACTGGACAACTCGTTTTAGAAAATTCGCAATTGGATTGAAAAAGTGCTAAATTGTCCGACAATTACGACAGGCGAGGATGTAATTAAGCATTACGGGTGAACGTGTATCAGTCGGTGGGTTGGGCGCGCGACTGCGGCGGGCCTGCGCGGGCGCACACCTCGCCCGTGTCCGCCGCGCCAGCCCGTGGCGTGCAATCAATTTATGCAAATTACCGACGGGACGGTCTGCTCGCACGTCCAATTGACTATTAGCTATACCGGGAACACTGCGAGATACTAACGACATTGATGCCTGTTATGGAGATAAATAATTTAGCACGTTTAGAAATTCAGTTATTAAGTGCGCTGAACTCTGAGTGTGCCAACTAGGCGAAATAAATTTTGTTGTGGTAACAGCCAGACTGCTGTCACAACAGTGTTCGCAATTCGGCAACGGTTCCGCTTTACTGAATGTTTAAAAATACCCGAATTTACCTACACTTAACTAACTATAATTAGCAACTGATAACAGTTCCGTAGTTTTGTGAAACTGTAAGTCACGTCATGAAAACCTTTTGTAACCCCCGACGCATAAGAGAGGTGTTATAAGTTTGACCGCTATGTGTGTCTGTCAGTGGTACCGTAGCTCTTAAACGGGTAAACCGATATAAATGCGGTTTTTTTTTATTTGAAAGGTGGTTTTGTAGCGATGGTTCTTGGACATGTTTTATGTAAATCGGTTCAGCCGTTTGAAGATTATCAGCTCTTTTCTAGTTGATGAATGGATGTGAGCGTCTTCCACAGGTCTGATCGATTAAAATTTGGTATTCTGTTACTTCAATGATATTAGAAGAACACAGTAAGCTTGAACTGATGCTGCAGCATCACCTGAAATTTGCAGGATACCCAACTCCCTTACCAACTTACAGCACAGGTATCGTGTTTGGGCTCATTGGAACGATCTCAATGAATAGGTTATATATAGATGATGAACAAGGTCTGGTGATGAAGTAGGAAAGAGAAATGCGGAAATGTTTGTGTCGGGGTTTTTTTAATTTTACTATAATTTCACTTGTTAATTTATTCACCTGCAGATTTAATGCCTCAGAGGGTAATCATTTAAAATTCTTATTTACAGCCTCTATCTAGGTACTAAGTACTGAATAAATATTTGTAAAGTTAATAAAAAAGCTGCAATTTTATTTTTGTTGATGAAACTTAGCTGAACGACCTTTTTCGTGATGAGCGACGCGTACCGCAAGGGCTGGTTCAAGATGGCGCGGGAAAAGAATTCCTGGAAGGACTTTGGTGACGCCTTTGCCCATAAAAGGCACAGGCTACAAAAAAAACTCTTCACCGTTTATAGAGATTGCAACGAATGATAATAATTTGCATCACAAAAGACCATGAAGCTTTTAACCAAAATAAATAGACATGAAATATTGCATTTAAATAAATGACCAATTTCCATGTCCAAACTCCGAATAAACAATTTGAACGATGCTAAGAAGTAGTGTCGAATTGAGTAGCTAAGTTTTGTCTTACATCAGCACGAATATTAAACGATAACTACTAAATGTTATTATGTAATTGCATGATATACCTAATGTTGCATCTAGTAACATTCTATTCAAAATTGGAGAACATTGAACTTGCGCTTTCATAATTTTATGAACGTGGACGTCCATGTTATAATATAACATGGTCGTCCACGTCCATAAAATGGATGGATAAACGAGCACGTTACAACGTTATCAATCAATCTGCCAAGCCTTTTCCCAACTATGTTGGGGTCGGCTTCCAGTCTAACCGGATGCAGCTGAATACCAGTATTCTACAAGGAGTGACTGCCTATCTGCCTATCTACATCACATACGTACGTCACGTACTACGTCGTCCTCGTCGTACGTACGTTACAACGTTAAGCCTCGTGCAGACTGGCGCGACGCGACTCTAACAAAACAATTTCTAAGAAAACTTCACGGTAGAAAAATTACCGATGTCGCGTCGCGCGGCAAGTCGCGCTAGTCTGCACGAGCCTTTATCGTGGACTAAACTTTAAAAGCGTCTTCATATATTTCCATACATTTCATTTCCCTGTGTTATCGTGATAACGTCACGTGAAAATATAAAAGCGCATTATAAAAGCGCATATTTAACTAGAAAAATTGGTTTGTCTTGTTTTACTATTACTTTGTCGCTCTTTCTACTTTTCATAAGATGATTGATTACCGACATTATGAATCGTAAAATTAATCATAAGTAGAGGGGTCAAAAATATCGACTGTCAAGGTTTTACTCCCCTATATTATGATCAATTCCCAGCATATATTATGTACTCAGATTGATATAATCACACAATGAAATGATAAATTTATATTTATAAGCCCTTTTCTTATTTTCTTTCTTGGATTTTAGTGGCTAAGAAGTATACCCATTATCAATATAAATAATACAGACACCTAAGTACCACAAATGATGAAAAGTACCCACAAATGACACCATGTTAAAATATTAGGTGAGTTAGTACACCTAATATTTTAACATGGTGTCATTTTGCACCGTGTAAAGTACTAATTACTTGTAACTCGTGCTAAGTTGTGCTGACAACATAATGCGTTCATGTAATCATTACTTTTACTTGCACTTTGCACTTTGCACATCAATTAGTTAAAGTCTTTGTTTATTAACATATCAGATAGAGCCCAAATAAACATTTTATGAGAAGAGAACAGTACAATTGTTAAAGTAGGCCACAAACATATCAATTGATAACTCAAATAATGCACGTACTAGAATAACAAAGACTATCTATAATTAGTTATTAGTCTTTAGAATGAGGATAAAATGTAAACTTTAAAAAAAAAAAAAGCCACTCCACTCCACTCCTTCTCTCTCTCTTCTTTTAAATAGAAATCACTTCTTAAAACATAACATACATAACTTCACGCCTGTATTCCCGGGAGGGATAGGCAGAGGTATTGTACACCCACATTTCGCCAGTTATGTTTAAGTCCCATGTAAGTAGGTAATAGGGGAAGAACCTATTGCCAATAACCGGGCACAAAACTAGACTCACTGAAATCACTTCTTCTATTTCGATAAAGCGGTTTAGATACATAGTAAAATGTAATTAAATGTCTTCCTTTGTCACTCTCAAATTCCACAAACAATACATCGCTATATTTATGTAAGTGTCGCTATTTAGAAGGTACTTATGGTTAGCACACAAACAAGTAAGACCACAAAACTACAAGTAAAACGACATTGTAATAAGAAAAGTGGCGAAAACAGACGACTTTAGAAATAAGAGAAAGGTGACAATGAAAGTGTTTGCCAGAGTTCTCCGATGTTATCGTAAATAGAAAATCTGTCCATGACATGATTAACTGCTTTTATTTCTAGTAAACTATGATTTATTTCATGTCAACTAGTCTACATCCACAGTTAAATTAAATTCATCAGATAAATTGCTAGAGTCTTTCCAGGAAAGATAAACACAGTTTTTATTGAAAGACGCTGCGCTACCCATTCTAAAAAGTTTTCTATATCATCCAATGTGATTAATTACAGATTTTGTTGAAAAAGAAATGCTTAGAACAACAGCAATGATTTATTTTTTCGGATAACCTTATTGTCAGTCCGGTATTCATTACAACATTACGCTACATTAAACATCTCGAAAAAGCTTAATCGAATCCAAAATATTGCATAACGTGTGAACTTTTAGTTACGTCAAAAGGTCATTGACACAAAACATTTCCCCGCATGTGTGGATGGCAACCGGCAGACAGACGAACAGACAGACGGCAAGTAAAGTGGAGTGGTGTACTAATGAAGCGCAGCACCCGCCAATTAGCCAGGCTCGTCCATGCAACATGAGCTCAGTACCGCTCAAACACAAAATGAATTAAACGCCACGTACATTTAGATGCACTTTTCCTTATAAATCATCTTTGTTTACCTAACTATATTACAGGGTTTCACAACTGTTTTTGAGCGTACGGCACATAATATTCCATTTCTAACTACAATGATTTTAATTAAGGTGACGACAAGCTACTTTTAATGATTTTATACCGGAAATTACGTCTAAACGAGTGGTGTTAATGATTTGGAAAAAATATATGTTAAATTAGAGCATTTTCTTAATAATTTAATCTACGAATATTTTAAATTATGTTTACATTACATAGTGAAATTAATTTCTAAAGTTGTGTCTAACGCGGATAAAAAACTAAGGATTACGCAAAAGCTGTCAAGCGTATTTTTCTGAAACCTTCACCATTTTAAGGATAATTAAAATATGAATCTTTTAATCTACGATTTTTATTAAAATACCTTCTGTTTTATGTATAATAAATTAATAATGCGTCAAATTGGTGAGAGCGCTCCTTGATGCGCGTTCTATTACTGGCTGGATGTACGACGCGTTGCGTGAGCTCAGTACAGAATACGCAAGCTAACCACTCAAGGTCACTGGCATGTATCTGTCTCTTAAATAAATAATCATTCGTTTGCTTTTAGACATACAGAAATTAACATACAAACAAACAACTTTTAGTTTTCAGAGAGCTTTCAGCGGAAGAAACGTAAATAAGATAATTATTTTCCTGTAATAATAATTAGAAACACACACAAAGTTTAAAGCTAAATTAGGTATCTTGCTGAACATGGGTACTAATTTTACGAGACATTTTATTACGAAATGAATTATCTGTATAGACAGTACATTCGCTGTTGTTGGCGGTTACGCCATTTGTCTTTCCAGCTAACTTGTGTAACGTAATATTTATTGCTTGATCAAGAATGTGCGATCATGTGCTGCGACTGTCGTTTTAGTTTACTTGCACTGCTTTGCATCACAATGGGTTTGTTTTTCATATGAATATCTGATAATTTGTAATATTAGCTAGTACCTATGATTTGTATGTGAGGGTTAAAGCTGTGGGTTTAATGATCCGGCTCGAAGGACCAGTGTGAACCTTTAGCAGCTTTAGCAGGTTACTCATCAAATCCGAGGATCATCAACAAAGATCCACCTAACCGGATCAGTCTTCAAGACTGCAGTGAACAAAATACGTTTACTAAAAATTCGGAACAAAATTGAGATGAATAAAAAAACAAAATGTATCGAAGAAAAACACAAAAACTCACGTTTATTGTTACTCGAATTTAATATGAGATATAATGAGTGTGTTACCACTTGCTCTTATCAACACTATCGATTCAATCGAAATTTTGTATTGATGTTACAGTAATACAAAATACTTTGTTTTCACATTGAGTTTGGCAGCTGTTAAAACATGCGAAGCTACAAGACAAAGATAATAATCTTCCATATGCCAACACAGTCAATGAATATCTTTTTTGTATATCATAACATACGACGTCTGTATTTCTCGAAGGAGTTGGTACTGAGGCAGAAGAAAACTGCACCCATGTCGCCAGTTATATGATATGTTATAATAACCTCACTTATTGCCATTTTAATCTAGCAAAAGTCCAGACTCTGGGTTACTACTGAGAATCTCACTAGGCCATCGAGCTAGTGACTTTTTTGCATATCATTATCAATCAACCTACTACTGCATTGCTTGCAATAGCTAGCTTGAAGCAATAAGATCGTTCGCGGTCATTTCCTATGATTTGTATTGTAACACTCAAACTTGAGTAGGTACTAATTACTGGTATTATGATTTCAAATAGTCAAGGAGATTGAATTTATAATTTTGCACGACTCGTAATGCGAAGCATTAGAGTGTGTTCTACGATCGAAAAATATTTTTTGCCCCATTTCTGCAACTGTTTTTATTGTTACACTCCTACTAGTACACAGAACCTACTTAATTTATATACCATTATAAAGATGATTAAATGGAGATTAATACTGTCTTTTTTACCAATTGATTTAATGCAGCAGAAATGAAAAAAACATCAAAATAGTTGAAAAAAAAATCCTGTCCGTCAATTTATGAACCTTGAAAACATTGTAGCTTGCGATAAAATCAATTAATTGAGTCAATTTTTTTTTTATACATTGGTTTCGGCCATAGAAGGAACCCTATTGAAAATGGCTTTTTTATTCAAAGTAGTTTAATTATAATTAATAAAATACTAACTAAAATATAATATCTTTATCTAAATATTTTCAACCTTGTCCTACGTGTTGCCTAGCAACCGCCAAGTAAATATCTTTGTAATAGTCTTTGACATTACGTAAGGATTGCGAGGTTAGAAATTTACCCATATTGATGGGTAAAACAGCAGTCAAAACACATTTCATGAAAAGTGATAAATTGTAATTTTTTTTTAGAAACTATGTTTTGAATTTCTTTTTCGTTTATGAATGTGTGTTAGGAGGCGTGCACTTTTGGAATTTCCAAACTATTTATATTTCGAGTGGTATTAGTTACTTCGCTATAGATCAGACTTGGTGTTCAAGCGAGGTACAGAAAATGTTGTGAAATGTGAACGTTAAAAAAGCAAACGCTATCAACTTCTTATCAAAATATAAATCAGGAAGAAATGTAATCCGAACACAAGAGATAAGTAAATTATGTTACGTTCACAACCAGACACAAATCACATTGTCGTAGGAGCTAACTGCGAGCGATGTTTTCCGAGTTTTCCGGCTGCCGGCGACGGCGACATCATACCGTCTGTCGGGCACAGCTTTCCGGAAACTCGCAGCCGCTGCCTGTCTACCTTATCCTACAGACGTGTAGTGGAAAATGGGAACGAAAACTTTAACCTGCCAGATGCTGTTTCTCAGGATTATCTTATTTCTTTCGAGTACGAATGCGTGAGGTGGGTTGTATTTTGTAGTTTATCAAATTTTCAACGATACAAATTACAAGGATTTATAAGAAAACTAGCTGCGCCCCGCGGTCTCACCCGCATAAGCCTCGATCCCGTGGGAATATCGGGATGCAAAGTATCCTGTGTCCTAAACCAGGTCATGATCTACCCACGCGCCAAAAAAATCCGTCCAGCCGTTATAGAGGGAAAGCGTTACAAACAAACAAACTCACTTTCGCATTTATAATATTAGTTAGGATAATAATATATAATATAAACATATACAAGGTGTTTTTTTTTATATCCCAAAACTCTAAGGTATTATTGAGACCATGTCAAAGAATCAACTAGCATTTTTTTTAATATATATTGTACCACTACACTCTCGATGTGTGTATCTAAGTTTCATTGATAAGTACGAGTAAATCATTTTCATTCAAACCAATCATTCATATTTAAAGCTAAGAAAATGCAACGTTGACATATTTTCTTTTTATGAACAATAATAGCCTGGATTAAGGAATATTTCACCTAAGGGTTTTTTTTTTTGAGTAAAAAAATTAGAAATGAGCATACGCCAGTTGATTCTTTGATACGGTCTCATTCATATCCTAGAGTTATGGGATATAAAAAAAAACTCCTTGTATAATATAATATAGTTAGGATACCAAGCAATAGAAGTAACAATAAAATTAAATCCATAAAAATTACGAAGTGTATAGAGTGCCGCGAGTTTCTTGTGGCACTCTAGTGTCACTGCCTAAAAATTACGTTAACGACAGATTCTATTTCCTATCATGATAGTAAAATGCGCAAACCGCCTGCTTCCACTTTTCTAATATATTCAAACCCCGTTCTTTTATCATAAGAGCGACGTCTCAGCTAACAAAAAAGAAAACTAAGGATGAAACCATCGCAGACGCCATTGTCAGCGAGGAGAAAGATATTTGAATACGAAATATCGTAATATTCCTTCGCAGACTCGGGAGTTTTATTTCTACTTGACAGACTTTCATAGGCCCGCCTTAATTGCACGACTATACAGCACTACAGAACTGGAACAAAGGATCAACTTGGCGGATTTATCTTTTACAGGTTTATTTTAAAGCATTTGAGAGTCTCTTTAAAGTCGGCGAACGGTGAAACGAAATTATTTTTGCTGAAACCCGCAGCCTGTCTGGTATTTAGGTATTTTAAATTTAATGTAATATGAAAAGTGCGAAGCACTGACTATTAATTACTGGCAAGTATAGTTTCGTCTTTTGAGTAAAACTAAATAAACATTATGATGAAAATACGCATAATTTTAAATTAATTAGTGCAATTATAAGTTTAAAATCAAACTCCGGTTTATTAGGATTCGAATACCGCAACAGTTCTCATGATTTCATACCATTGAAGAGTTCTAAGTTCTAAAACATATTGTAACACTAAAGCTTCTCCGAACACTAGTTCCCAGGAAGCATTCCAGTACTTACTAAATTAAGGATAATTTCACTGCACAGTTACGACTAGAAGTAAGCACGTCGAGTGGGTGGTCAGATTTATGAGAGGATACAATAGATTGCGCCAAGGTCTGCTGCAATGACAGATGTCCATCTCAATATGCCAGAGTGGCTGAGAGTTGAGAGCATTGTCGGTCGGTCGCTACTCCGGTTTGTAGATACTATAGGTATTATAGCTACTATTTGTCTGAAGGGGAAAAGTGCATCTGTTCTCGGTTAGGATAGAATGTAATTGAAGAAATGGGTAAGCAAGATTTACAATTTCTTAGGATTTATGAATCGGAGAATTCAAGATGAAGTACGAGAAATCTAGGAACTCGTTAGCCTCATTTGGGTGCGGAACTCTTAAATCTGACTTCTGTTCTGTTAAACAAAGACTTAACTCGTAGTTTAAGTTAAGTCTTAATGCTTTAACATTATTTTATACCCATAGCGCTCAGAGAAATCTTAGTTCAACATTTTAATATTTATATCTGAGTATTTTACAATAATTGTTGAAGAAAGTTGAAAGTTAACATAAATATGCTGAGAGAAAGTTTGCAATCCAATAAATACGTTTAAAGCTAATCGTTTGCTAAATCATTACAAATTGTAATGTACAATATTGCCACGACTCTATGTTGTGTATCTTCATAAATTCGTGATATAGGCCTTGAGGCAGAATTACCGCGGCTAAATATGGACAAACTGTCATTCGACCTCCCATAGACTAATTTTTGCAGTATGGAACCGGGAAGTGATTTGCTGTGGCGATTTAATTAACGAAGTGTATAGAGTGCCGCGAGTTTCTTGTGGCACTCTAGTTCACTGCCTCGGCCCGGCTAGGGTGCCGTGAGCGTTGCATTGTCACTGTCACTTGTCATTTAGGTTAGGTTAGGTTAGAACTGTGACCACACAACGTGCCAGGGTCCGTTTAGGCACAAGAGAATGTAATGTTTTGGGAATGTGGTGTTTTACAGCGATCTAACCTCGACAATCAAACAAAATACCAAGTGACGTGACTTAGTGACAGTGACAATGACAATCCAATGCTTGCGGCACTTGAGCCGGGCCGAGGCGGTGTTACGAGGGTGCCTGTAGTGGCACTTTATCCGATAGGGATAGAGTGCCAATGGTGGCACTCTATACACTGCCTTTAATTAATAGGTATGCGGGGACAAGACAACACACTCCTAAGTCCTACATATTTCTAACGTGGGTATATTGTATAGTCGACCTCGTTAAGGCTTTATCACCGTAAGGTAGAATGGCACTTGCACGTTACAAATCGACAAGGTCTATTTGTGTATGTGTTAGTTAGAAAGTTTCAACCTTAGTGAACTTACAATTTTATGGGAATTGTTGTCAAATGTGGTACCTACTTTTACGGGGTCGACTATGTTTGTTTTTCCGTAGATTTATCCCCGTGATTTACCACTGCGTTATTATTACACGGTAATTATTTTTAAAATATACAAGGAAAACCTTTTAGTATCCTGTAAATAATGGAGCGTACGCGATATTATCTGTGCGATAACTTGTCACTCGCAGCGGGAACATTATTATTGTGCAACTACCCTCCCTCACGTGACGACCACGGTCATTACCGTCCCCCTATCATTGGTGTCACTGAAAACGTGACAAGTACTCATTCACGTCATAGGATGTGTACATGCGGCAAATCAGCGATACCAATCTGTCCACACCATTCTGTCTATTACGATTTCAGAAATAAAGCCTAATATGGGATGCGTGATTAGAAACAACAAAGCCTGCTATTTGACGCTTGTTAAAGAAGCTATTTAGGAATTATGAGCATTATGCTCTGGTGTGAAAATTTTAATTTGAATAATATAGAGCGCAGTGGATGGTGCTTAAATTGATGCTTGACATTAAAAAGAAAGTGATGGTCTGATGTGCTCGATTCTATATCATTAATAAACCATGTACGTAATCAATTTTAAGAGTGTGCATGTAATAGCGAGAATACTGCCTGAAAACAGGGTATCAAGGCCTTTACAGATACTTTCTCTGCAAGCGCTAACTCGTATGTTTTTTCTCAGAGTGCCGATTGAAAGACTCGCTTGAAGGAATCCAACAAAACCTATGTTTTTATTTATTAAGTACTAAAATAAATCGGCTGTCAAGACAATTCCGCCAATTAAACCTCATGAAGTGAAACGTTGATTAATTCCCATTCCATTGAAATTGAACCTCCGGACACGCGAATAAGCAAACAGGTGGTGAATCTGTTAAGCAATCGAATTGATTCCTAATTTGCTTCATTCGTTATTCATTTGCATGTCATCCTCCTATGTTAAGGTGACCATCACTTCGTAAACTTGTAGGATAAATCTTGAACTGTTGACAAACACAAATTCCTAAATGAGAGACAATGATGATTGTATACAGAGTTCTAGAATGTATAAACAAAATAACAATTCTCTCTTAATACACGCGCGTAGTTGGATGTTGCCCGCAGGGTTTATGGGAAATCTAAACCACTGTTAGTTAATGCTGATAACAAATAAAAACAATGTAAAAATTAAACTGACTAATGAAAAAAATGATAGTATAAATCTAATGTTAGATCATTCGTAATCTAATCAGGCAAGAACGTCATTAAATTAAGTAAGGAACTCGTTAATTAATTTACAGAAAGTTTGACTTAAATTACAACACGATTCTGTAATAAAATTGATGAACTAATCGAATAGCGACAAAATGGATATCCAAATCTCTAATTAAACCTTTTTATATTACAGACGCACAAAAGGGGTTTTTACGATGAACGCTCAAGTATGCGCGGCAATAGTTGCAAAACAGTGTTGCCATAAATCATAACTGCTCATAGACAGATGAAGAGATAGGTTCACGTCTGGTAGCACCGCTGTCGACTTCCGCAATAAATCAGAGCAAATGTGTGGTCAGACTGGATCTAGCGGCTGTTGCGGATACCGCCACCTCTCCGAACTGGCTGGTGTTATACAACCACTTCTAACTGCTAACTAACTCTGTTTTATACCTGCATTGTTGTGGTCTTTTGCTGGAGGCGAACAGTCGTCCTAGTTATGGGTTCTTCACTCCGTAACGGGAATGTAGGAGTCGTTGACATGACGTCATAATCCGTAGTTGCTAGGCTTGATACGATTGTAAATTTTAATCATTATTTATAATAAATAATTTAAATAAATTACCTTGTTGTTATTATACATAACATGATATTATAAATCCACATTGTAAATTAGAATAAAACAAAATTATTTACAAATAAGTATGAATACTAACTTAGCCTCTATTTCGATTAGACAAACGGCTTTACGTTAATCGTAGAGTCTTGCTACATACATGCAACATTTTAGCCTTTTTCAATTACTTTCAGGGTCAGGGAGACCTTCAGATGCAATTAAGAGTTGTTTTTTCTAGAAAAATTCGTAAGAAAGGTTATCTAAACTAACATTAAAGAACAGGATGAAAATATTAATTTGTTTTATACTATGATTCTGTGAAATTAGTTATTAACAAGTTATTTATTTTACTAGGACATATTGACATAAATGTTTGAATGTAATTAAATGCTTTTTTCTCTCCACGTAATAAAGCACAAAAAAAAAAACTGTGTTCTAGTTTTAAGAACTCAAAGATACGGTAAATTATCATATATTCACCAAGACTAATTATAGACAACGTAACCAAATATTTGACAGCAGAGACAATATTTACATTAACATTATACCTTGTATGAAGAAAAATATGTCACAACCGCGCTTCTTTAGGAATATTTTCATGAAGGTTATGACACTATAATGAAGCAAACTGAAAATACGTGGCATTCAAGATTTGAAGCTTACCGCTTATTTAAGAAGCAATAGGTTGCAAAGTGTGTTACGGAAGTATTTCCAAATGAGGCTTGAATATTAAAATATTTTGAAATAATTATCTAAGCATTTGTAATTGAGAAACCACCTAAGTATAGCAACAATTGTACACAATGTACACGTCACAATCGTTTCTATTGTCAGGGCATATCGAGCCTCACACACGATAAAACTTCGATAAAGTCCACTAAAGTGTATAAATTGAACATATGACATTACACCAAGCGTTATACAGTATACACGGTATACACCCATGTATACAGTGGTGTTCCATCTCACGGTCTCGTGTGGCTGTCTCCCGCCTGTTATAAACAGAGTCAATTTCATTCCATTTCCTGAGCGCGCTCCCGGCTCCCTTCCCTGTGCGACCCACTCGGCAAATTATTGGATTTAATAAGATAACACTTGGAGAACGAATACACCCGTATCTGTGGCTATGGTAACGTTGCCCGACGGTTGTTATGTGGGCATTGCGGTCAAAAAGATCAACCAATTGGGGTATTATTATCCGACAATACCAGTTGTTTTAATAATAGTTGGTGAACAAGATTTTGTACAAGGAAATATTATAAGAGATTAGATCTAGTCATTTCATACTTATAAAAAGAGTGATGCAATAAATATCCCCAAGTCCCGTAAGAACATTAAACGGGCGATAAAATCAACGGAAGACTCGATCTGACTTAGAAACCGTTACCGACTAGAAGCCATGAATACTTTGTGTCATCCTCGTATCGATAAAAACATGGTCACATTAACGACAGCCTTACTTGGACGAGTTGCTGCTAGTAAATAAAGTGGTGTAATTGCGGACTTCCCGTGTTATTACCGTCGTTCTCACAAAACGTATGGTCACCCTATCAATTATCCTGTCTTATCGGTGGTACAGGTTTATAGTTTTGTATAAACTTTCTCTTCATAAAGTTATTAAAGATAATTTAGATAAAGTCTGCTTCACATGTTTTTACATTAGTTAAATGTTTCCTTTAACGAAACAATCAATATTTTTTTTTACTTAACGGCTAAACTTTTAACCCTGAGTTAGGATAAAAATACTTGTTTTTTTTTTGTTACTTTTTTACAAGATTTAACTTAGAAGTTGATTCACTTTTCTGCCTCAAAAATATAAGTTGTACCTATAGCTCGCAAACGGGCCTTAAAAGTATGTAACGGTAGCTACGTATTTTAATTTAATCTCTTTGATTTCACCACAGGCACTTCATACATGAATGTGTAATTAACTAATTAGTCAGATTCGTAGAAGTAACCCAAAAATTAAATGATCTATTAATAGGAATGTCCAGAAACAGGACTCGCTTAACACTCAGGCGCAAGTACAAACTCGCATATTGGCAATTGCGGTAAATAAAGATTTATGTTCGAAATAAATAGCCATCAATTGTGGGTACATAATATAAATATCAAGGCCGGAAAAAAAAATCGAAAAACAAATATAGATTAAATCTTGGTTAAATTATTTCACACCGATCTTTCCCTTTGAACCTTCAGTTTAAAATATTTTTCTTGTTGGGAGTAATCAAGTAATCACTGTAGATTTTAATTAAATTTAAAAAGTTACATACTTTTGACTCTTTCCTCGCGCCATTTCTTCTTATTTGAACTCACAAATCAAGAAATCACAGATGAAACAAATAATATTCTTCAAAAATCACAGAACACCAAACACAATCGTTCGAAAAAATAAAATGTTCGATTATAAAAAACAAAAAGTTCGAAAATTAAATATAAATTTTGGCGGCAATCTGTCACATGAGCATGTTTCCCGCGAGGTGCGTACGTCTACTCTCCGAGATCTCGACTCGATCCGGACGCGGCGAGCGCCCTACTTCGGCGTAACCAGTCTTTCGCGTGAGACAGAGATCGTCAATTACAGAAATGAACATGTTAGAAAGAGACAAAAATACTCGATTTTTAATAATTGCATATAATCTTTTATTACTAACGTCAATTACACTTATTGTTATTGCATTATAAAATAATTCTTGTGTGTATACTTACACCATGTGATCTATACTCAACGTACTCGTAGCGCCATCTAGCGAAACAAAGCTGTACTAGGCTAACAATCAGCTGGCTATCATTCATACTCTCTATCAGCAAGGTGTAGATCATGAATCACAGATGGCTGATGCAACAACAATAAGTGCAATAAATAGATGGCAGCATTTCTTACTAAAGAGATAATGCAATCCTGCGCATGGAAATGGCCGAATGGGATACTTGACTGCACTTGACTGCCAGACCAGCCCATCGACTTTGGATATGCTATTTAAGTTATATTAAGTAACTTAATTCTAGCCTTAAGCGCAGGCCACACCGCCAGCTTAGCGGGCGGAGCGGGCGAATTGAACGAAGGAAACTATACAAACTACGCGAAATATTTAGCTTGCGGTGTGAACCGAAGTATGTAAAAAGGTGAAACGATGTTCGCCCGCCCGCCCGCTAGCTGGCGGTGTGGCTTGCGCTTAAAGGTCTCTTTTATTTCCTGTTAAGAACGCGGCGACCTTTGAATTGTCCATACAAACGTAATACCTAAATCATTTCCAATTCGAGCATATTTCCACCAAATAAATTTGATATTCGGATTGAGACAATAATTATCTAGGCTTCCAATTCTTTTTTTTTTCAAAAACCTACCTCTACATGAAGTTTAAGAGAATTGCATTTCGTACATTTTTACAGCGTAAATGACTTGTTTTCATATTGTGTTTTCTTTATTATAAACCACAATATTTGTAATATTGTTTCATCACAAGCATAGCTTATATTATCAAGTTACAAATTATAGAAAAAAAATTGGAAAAACATTAAGTTTTCATTCATCATTTTTGGTATTACGGAACACATCCAAATTTCTCATAATTTCAGATAGCTAGTAGTGCTATCGCGTCAAGCAATAATTGTCAATGTGTGTGTGCTCCCTGTAGGTGTTTATCGCTCCGACAGGCACAAGGCACACTAACGCAACGTGCTTGGTTGGAGTTCGTTCATAGTATTTTTTGTCAACTTTAGACGATTAGGTACATACAGTGTGCTGTACCTGTACGCGCGTACTTATTTGTTTGCTAAATTGTATTGTATGTAATATTTCTGACACTCCTCTTGACTTGACCTATTTTTAACCGACTTCAAAAAAAGGAGGAGGTTCTCAGTTCGTCCGATTTTTTTTTAAATGTTTGTTCCCGGAATACTCGAAGACGGCCGGACCGATTTAGAAAATTATTTTTTTGTCAGAAAGGGTATACTTCACAGGTGGTCCCATTGTCATCAAGTCAGGATTGGATGATGGAATCCTGGAGAAGTCGAGGGAACTCTTGAAATATTACAGGCGCACCTATAGCGATTTAGGTATTTTTTATAGTCACTCTTGAATTTGATCTCGGAAAGCACCATTTAGTGAAGTGGAAGTGATGATGAAGACCACAGATGGCCACCGGAACTTATCAATAATACGTATTTCACGGGTTGCGATTAGAGAAGATTACTTTAATATGGTTGCCAAGCCATTTATGCCCGTCACAATACATAGGGTGAAGTGGAGCTAATGGTGAAGTACCAGGAGAACTCCTCAACAATGAACGTCCCTGCATCGGGAAAAGCAATATTTTGTAAAAGGTGATGAGCAGTTGACATTAGGCTATTGTAACTTAGATAAATTACAAACCGACCCACTAAAAAGGAAGAAATAAAAACTTTTTCACTCTTCTTGCTCAAAAAATCCGTCATTGTAGCGTACCAAAGCGGAGATAAAATAGCATATCATCCTCTAGGGGAAAAAGTTTTTTTTTTTTAATTTTTGTCTGTTTCCAACGAGCCTACCACCCATAAACGAAAAAGTCTTTGTTTGATCTATATTTTTATATAAAAAAGAATCCCTATTTCCTTGATCACGGCATCACGCGTGAACGGCTGGACCAATTTCGCTAATTCTTTTTACCCGACTGCCCCAGAAGGAGGGTATTACCCGACTGCCCCAGAAGGAGGGTAATGTTTTTCAAGAGTATGTATGTATGTATGTATGTCTATTTCTTTGGCACGCTCTGTAGCCTAAACGGCTTGATGGATTTTGACATATGAGGTGTCGTAGATTCGTCTTAATTGAAGAAGTGTCATAAGCTATATAATATTTATATATTGCATCTGCAAATACAAAAAAAAAGGGACGGGAAGGTTTAAAAAAAAAATTATAACAATATTGGTATCAAATAAAAGCTAGTAACGAGTCAATGCCAAATTTTGATTTTTATTAATAAAACTAAAAAGCTTGAAATAAAGAAAATTATTCAAAAAACAAAAAACCCGACTGCAAAAACACCTAACTGAAAAGAGAAAAACAAGCATTATAATCTATAGAATTTTGGTATCGCAGGCGGGGCAAACAAAACTTACACCATACGTATATCCGGTTATTAGTTTGTCCCCGCCTGCGATACCAAAATTCTATAGATTATAATGCTTGTTTTTCTCTTTTCAGTTAGGTGTTTTTGCAGTCGGGTTTTTTGTTTTTTGAATAATTTTCTTTATTTTGTTGTGTTTGTTATCTAGTAAGGAGATGGTTCTTAGGATAGGTTGGTGAAGGTAGGGTAGGTAGGTAGGTAGGTATGCAAGTAGGTAGGTATGTATCTTGGTAAAGTGGGTATGTAGGTAAGGTAGGTAGGTATGTATGTATGTATGTAGGTAAGTAGGTACCTACCTACTTACCTACATACATACATACATACATACCTACCTACCTTCCTACTTACCTACCTAGGTAGGTAAGTAGGAAGGTAGGTAGGTAGGTATGTATGTAGGTAGGTGTAATTAGGGTAGGTAGGCAAACCGTAGATGAGTGCATACCCGTGCGAAGCCAGGGCGGGCAGCTAGTTACTACTATTATTCGATAGGTACCTACTTACGTGTCTAAAGAGCCTCAGCTATGGCCTCAGCGAGTATTTTGTAGTTTGTAAGTTACACAATTGACATAAAGTTCATTATGCTTTGACCCAATTTCGTGCCAAAAACTCGCTTCCATTCCGTTCTGCGCCAACGTAATATGAGCCGTAGCGTGGTGAGTATTGGCCGAGACGGTATAAGCTAGTTGCTCTCCGTACGCGACGAAGCCATAGCCACCACCAAGTTGTAGTATTGTAAGTACCTACCTATCATAACGCGGTTGTACGAAGTTTTGTCATGTCATGTCACTGTTCCTTTTCTTTACTTATGTGACCGAGCGGGCGTAATTATTGTCTCAAGGACACTATCGAGAACACTGCTCGCTCTAAATTGAGTTCGCAATGTATTTGCCAAACATGTAAACAAACACGAGTTTTCCACTTAGACAAATATGAACTTTATGCTAGTGTAAATAAAGTTGATTTTAGACTGACTGGTAATGTTGAAAAAGTCATAAAAAAAATATGAAGTTGTAGCGCAAACTGAATCTTATGTGTAGTCCATTACAGTTATTTTTCCAAAAACTCGTGTTTGTTTAGATGTTTGGCAAATGAACTGCGAACGCAGATTTTTATTTGTCGGTGCAGCAGCGGTGCGACATCAGTATGTTCGGATGATAAAAATATAGGTACCGCCACCACCTGTCGCTTGCACTTACGCACATGTCGGTAAAAAATTATCCCAATAATTTATATTTACGCGACGTGCGTATGACTACTCTAGCGTCGTCCGTCGGTCCGCCGATTTACCCACAAGTCCATGCTCGATAACGAAGTATAGGTACCTACACTTCGCGTCAAATAACTTTGGCCGCTCTGAAGTTAGGTTGCGCATGCGTACCTACTGGCATGCGCGCTACTGTTTTATAAGACAGATTGACTACTCCGCAGTCATATAGAGTCTACTTCAGAGCGGCAAAGTTATTTGACGCGAACTGTTGGTACCTACCTACCTTATTTGTATGACGTATCTACTAGCTAGGTTTTCTCTACAAGGCCTTCTATCTTGAGATTAGTCGAGATATCCTAAAATATTGAGACATCGGCATGGTAAAGAAATTTCCAAAAAACGCATTACTAGTCTGTACATTCACTAGCGATTCCCCAAATTAGTCAACAAAAATAAAGCAAATAATGAACATACCTAATTATTACTCATAATAAGTATTTATGCTGTCGTATGAATGAATGGCATACAGTACCTACATCTAGTATTATCCGCTCACACACACTGCGAAGCGCGCCCGTAATCTGTGGCCCCGCCTTCTTTTGTCGAACAGAGATAGCGATATTCCAAACGCATTTTGCTCACGTCTCGAGTTTGCATTTCGTGCCGTAGTACGTCGGCCTCTTAAGTTTGGCCAGTTTCCCCAGGAACAAAAAAGGCGTCGATTCAATGTTACTTTTTCCTGAGCAAAGTGTTCTAGGGTGGAGTCGCTCTATAAACTCAAGCTAAGAAGCAATAGGGACAGCACCTAGATGTAGCCGACTCCACGATAACTGGGACTAGACAAATAATTTGCAGATCTCTGCTCAACTGCATATCTCGCCTTCTTTTCAACATTTTATGTAATCCCTTCTCTTCGATCTATACACCTTACGAATCGGATGTTTTTTGCGTAAACAGCGCTCTAAAGATCTTGTTTGGCAACAAAGTAGGATAACAGTCCTTTGTTCAGGAGCAATTTATGGACATTGACTTGACACGATTTGGAGAGAAAAATTTAATTGACACTTCACCTAACCTTAGAATCGAACTGGGTGCCTACCACAACCACTAAAAGCAGTATTATTTTAATCTTACTTCAGTGGGGGAAGGAGATGGTGCTATACGTCCTGTAGAGTTTCATCTCTTTCCCACACTAAAGTAATATTAAAATAATACTGCTTTTAGAGGTGGTGGTAGGCCCCCTGAGAGGAAAACGTCGAGATAATGGTCGCTCCTGCTAATGCAAAACTAGTAGCCAAAGGGCTCACAATCCAGGAAGAAGAAGCACATCGAACTAAATAATCTAATTTAGCACTACACAACCCAGTCGGTCCCACTAGACCAAAGGCTTATAACAATAACATACTTACAGCACTTGATCCTTACCCCTAATCCTAAAAGCCAATAATCTTATAATACACCTTTAGATGGAGTCCCTTTTCCCAGAACTAAGTACTTAACCGAAGGGATTGGAGTTCGAGGAAATCAATATCCGGTTATATTGGAGTTCTTTACTTATTTACCATTCCCCGGTATTTCCGGTACTCGGGTAAGTAAAATATTGCTGAAACATGAAAAAAACCTGGAAATGAAGATGTGTTCCGATTACCGCACGCCTTTGAACGTTTGAGTATCGAAAAGTAAATACTTGGAATTACTTCATATTTGTATCAGCCGTCTGTGTATTTTATTTTATTCATACTTGCAGATATAAAAGGGATCGATCAGACTATTTTATTTGCCTTGAAATATTATGTTATCATTACAGAGATGTTATTTTCACTTCTGACAACTTTAGCATAGTTTGACTTTTCAAGAATTATTAAGTTTTCCAAGGTTCCCACTGAGACAATCAACGTAGCCAAGAAGTGCCAGTCAAATTGGCAATGAGTACCAGCTTTTCAATAATAGTAAGCTAAACTACACTACTACCTACAGTGCCTACCGCTAGTCGTAATTGTAAGGTACGTCAAAATGTATTTTAATGAAATGATTACGATGCCCTACATTTTTCAGAAGTACAACTGACCCCTCTGAACCACATTTCCGTAGACGACTGAGACTCTACTTTTAAAATCATTTCAACTGTCGCCTGTTAACGTAACCCATTAGTGTAAGAGCGCTATCACACTGGGAGGCCATGGCGACGTCGCTGGCTACGTAGCTATGGCTACCTGTGGGTACCTACCGTAGCCAAATGAGATTGCCAAATAAGTAGCCAGTAACACGCGGGCGTCCGTCCTGGCGATCAGTTGGCCTCTGAATTAGGGAGGCGTAACTTATATAAAAAACACTGCCGACTTGGCTACGTGTCACCAGGTCGCCAGAGTATCCAGTCTCCACGTACGGTCCGGTCGGTCGTGGCTACGCTTCCAAATTCACAACGTCGCCAGACCGTAGCCAAGTGTGTTAACTGTCATAAATTTCAATACGCATTGTTTGGATACTTAGCCGGAGACGTCGCCATGGCGTCCCAGTTTGTTAGCGCTCTAAGAGGATATGGCTAGTTTCAGGTTGTGCTTATATCAAATTGTGATCAAACAGGTTCTTTTATTTGGTGACTATGGAAATAATAATTCAAAAACGGGAATTTCAGAAAACCACTCATTTCCTAAAAATAAAGGTTTCCAGCTGATGAAACGTTTGATGAATAAAACGTTGTTCACAATTTCAGCAATAAAAGTTGAACCTAGCCCGGAGTAACAGAAAAGTTTACAAGGAGCCTATATCCGATTGACTGACACAATAAAATTTTAATTGTTATCGAGCTGCATCAGTCTTTCGGACAGTTGAGCATCTACAGCCTACACGCCTGAGTTGTGAAGGTCAGATAGGTAGTCGCTCCATATAAAATACTGGTATTCAGCTGCGTCCGGTTAGACTGGAAGCCGACTACAACATAGTTGGGAAAAGGCTAGGGAGATTGATTGAAAGAGCCTATAAAGACACATTATAATGTAAGTGCGGTAAAAGATAAAACGGCTTGTTATCTAACAGTCATATTCTTTTGATGTCTTTTACAGACACTTCTGCACTAACGCTTAAGATAATAGATATTTTATTCACACATGGAAATATATGAATATACTCCAGCCACGTATGGCTAAGCTATGTTTAAAAGTTTTAGGCTTACGAAGTATACGACCGATGTAGTTGCTAATACCGCTCAGCTTGCTGAAACTACATCCGAACGGGCAGTGGCAAAAAATAACTTTTGAAATCTTCCGTTGAATGTGTTGCCTTTCGGAAATACACATGCCTGTAAAATGGAGCAGTAGCTTGCATGCCAGTTATGTGCAGTGCTGTGCAAAGTAAATGTCACTGTGGATACATTAAAAGTACACAGTGTGTATATTTTAAATTAAAATATATTAAGTATATACAAAATATCTTTCATTTTAGTTTTAGGCTTGAAGCGCTTTAAAAAAAGAAATAAAAAATTAAAGTGGACAACAATACGTGAAATCTTACCTGTTCGTTATTCCCGTTGCCCGTTGCCCGTATGTATAAGGGGGACAATGGTAAGGAAATTTTATAATGTTCTGTTGTCTGTCCCCGGACAACAGAACATTATAAAATTTCCTTTCATTCCACGGGAATACACGACATTTAATTGCAGTGTAACTGGCATGTGTATTTACGCTTTAACTGTAAGTACAGGAATTTAGTTATTGGATCATTTCATAACTATAAAAGAAGCATTGAATTTCCGAAACTTTTTTTTATTGCTAAATGGGGCCTTCTCTTGACCTTGATCTCCCCTGACGGAAAACTGAATAAAAATGAATACTCACAGTTTAATTTTCTTCCCCTCCGCCTGGGTTATGGTGGCGGGCGGCGGCGGCAGGTCGTCCATGGGCACCTCCTCGTTGGGGGGCGACGGCGGAGACTTGTCGAACTCCGCTATTGGCGCCAGCTCCGGCATTGGAGACACCGAATTACTGTCCATAGCCGACAACTTTATGGGAGACACTTTGGCTATTTTGACTACCTTTTTACACCCCCGGGACACGGGAGGAGAAGTTCACACGAGAGTTCGGAAACTTCCGCACAAGCAAACTAGGACCACTCGAAATGGATTTCACGTTAAAGTTCACAGTTCTCTATTTAATTAAGACACACGGCACTAGTGTGTGTTACTCCACAGTTCCACACACGATACAGCGCACAACTTTTCCGATAGAAAGTCAGCAACTTTCGGGATTAGCTCCGGACGAACTTCGGGACCTGGAAGCGATTGAAGAGTTATTTATTATTGTACTTTCGTGTTCGTGCTTGTTTATACAGAGTTGAACTAAGTGACGACGTATTTATTGTACGGACGTCGTTGACCGGAAAGTTGGCTGAACGTAGAAATATTATAACGAAGCTGTATTAATTGGGAAATGCTGTTTACCTAGGGACAAAATTATGGTATAATTTTTGGACGGTAGACGGTAGAGTGAAGTGAGGTAGGAAGCGCGGAAGGTAAATGTCCCGCGCCCTACTAGCTATTATTCAACATTCGCTTGACGTGCCGCCGCGGAAGGGACTGACACGATCCCCCACACGAATGACGTTCCCGTTGTTTATACTAGTACCGGCTCGTTGACCACTACACGAAAGGGACCCGAAATAGATTCACACAAATATTATCGTGCTTTATGTTACTACTTCTCGCGAGACGAACCATAATATTGTTTCAAGTTTTCAAAAGTTTGTTTAACTTAAAATAGAGAAAATAGTGGAATAAACGACGCGGCTTTGCTCGCACAGTTCAATGTTTTGCGGGATAAAAGATGTACCTGCGTATTAACTCAGCTCAGCTTCTTTTAAATTCGGCTTTAGGTACATCCTTATTAACATTTACCAAACAGACAAATAGGTATTTATATTGTCGCAGATGGATGATAGCTGTTTTACATAACCACTAGCTGTTTTACAAAATAGCTCCGTTATGTAAAACAGCTGAACATCGTTCAGTTGGATTGCCATTGCGTTATATATACGCGTAACAAAACTACTACCTACGTTTAGACGTGACGTAATGCAGAATGGCTTATCTGCAGTCACGATAAGCGTTTGGTGTGGCTTCTTATGCCGAATCGGTCGCAGTAACTAAGCTAGGGCACCCTGGCCATTTGGTAACTACTACAGCTAGCGGTAATGTAAAACAGCGGATTTGCCATTCCAGCTGCGACATAATGCATTGTCTCATCACTGCATTGTATAATAATAAGTATATTATTATGTAGGTGATGATTGGCCACCAACGTAGATACATACTCAATCTTGAACTAATTGATTGCACAATATCTATTAAGTTTCATATGATTGTATAACAAGTCTCTAAAACATTACCTAACACTGCAGTGTGATGCACAATGATTTTGTAATAAAACGTTAATTTAATTAGTAAACATTTTAATTAACGGTCACATTTCCAGTAACTAAACAAAAGATTTCAAGCAGACGTTACCTAAGATTATACGATCATCACATTTGACTCTTATGTACCTAAATGGTGAACCCTATAACAATCAATCTGCCTAGCCTTTTCCCAACGATGTTTGGGTCGGCTTCCAGTCTAACCGGATGCAGCTGAATACCAGTATTTTATATGGAGCGACTGCCTATCTGACCTCTACAACCCAGTAACTGGGTAATACGATACCCCTTGGAAAGACTGGTTTTCAGACTTTCTAGCTTCTGACGACTGTGAAAGATCCACGAATATCGACCGGGACCAACAGCTTAACGTGCTTTCCGAGGTACGGAATAGTTTCTGTATGTAAAGATGGTCACCTATCCACGGAACAACCCAGGCAAGCGTAACTTAATATGATCGACCCGTGCGGCTGTTATTACTTAGCCTCGAACTCCTCTGGGGAACCCTATAACGAAACCATAAATTACGGTGTTTAAAAAGCTCATTTTCTTAAAGAAATGATGTCGCGGAGTGTATATACCTACACTTTGAAGCCGCTGTCGCTACAACAAAGTTATCCTCATTTCTACTTAGTTTCACATGTATGGCGTGTGACAGACAATTAGGTACAAGCTTCTGCGATTGCACCGCGGTCTAATCAGCATCACCATTGTGTAATTGTTCGTCCACTAAGGAAACACCGGCTTTTATTACTGTGCATCTAGACTTACGACTAGACTTTCGCTTTCAACGTGAGAATCACCCAAGTTGTTGACATGTTCGCCGCATGGAATCGTGAAAATGAAAGGAGTTTTGTTAAAAGCAAACATGTTTTTATTTTTTTATTGTTGTTGGTATAGTGATATTAAAGTCTAGGAATGTATCGCCTTTTCAAGCGTTTATATCCAGCCAAGCCTTAGTACTGTGAAACTAGATATGTGACAATAACCTCGGGTTGGAAGCCATTAGCATTGCCAAAAAAAAAAGGAAACATATTTTCATAATGCTGCAGTAACTTTATTATTAAGGCGACGATAAGCTACTTTTTTTTAATGATTTTATACCGAAAATTATGTCTAAACGAGTAGTGTTAATGATTTGGAAAAAATATATGATAAACTATTAAATTATTAACTTTTCTTAATAATTTAATATACGAATATTTTTGATTATGTTTACATTATATAGTGAAATTAATTTGTAAAGTTGTGTCTAACGCGGATAAAATACTGAGAATTACGCAAAAGCTATCAAGCGTATTTTTCTGAAACCATTTTCAGTATAATTAAAATAGTTTGGAAAATCCAAAAGTGCACGCCTCATACTTATCACTCATTCATAAACGAAAAAGAAATTCAAAACATAGTTTAAAAATGAACAATTTATCACTTTTCATGAAGTCGTAATGTCAACGACGGACAAAGATATTTACTTGGCGGTTGCTAGGCAACTTCAAGTCAAAGGTTGGTAATATTTAGTTAAAGATATTATATTTTAGTTAGTATTTTATTAATTATAATTAAACTACTTTGAATAAAAGAGCCATTTTCAATTGGGTTCCTTCTACGGCTGAAACTAATGTAAAAAAAAAATTGACTCAATTAATTGATTTTATCGCAAGCTACAATGTTTTCAGGGTTCATAAATTGACGGACAGGAATTTTTTTTCAACTATTGTATGCTTTTTCCATTTCTGCTGCATTAAATCAATTGTTAAAAAGTACAGTATTAATCTCCATTTAATCATCTATACAATGGTATATAAATTAAGTAGGTTCTGTGTACTAGCAGGAGTGTAACAATAAAAACAGTTACAGAAATGGGGCAAAAAATTTTTTTCGATTGTAGAGCACACTCTAATGCTTCGCATTACGAGTCGTGCAATATAAATATTTTAGCATACGTGTTTTATTAAAATACCTTTTGTTTTATGTATAATAATTTAATAATGCATCAAATTGGGGCAGCGCTCCTTGATGCGCGAGTCCTATTACTGGCTGGACGTACGACGCGTTGCGTGAGCTCAGTACAGAACACGGAAGCTAACCCTGGCATATATCTGCGTCTTAAATTGCTTCAGTTTCATTGGTCAAACACACACAGGTAGGTACCATAGATAATTTTTCATCTAATTCGATGTAGTATTACACATTTATTGCCCGTAGTTCGACCGCGTAGTTCTACTAGTAGGACCAAGGGTATTTTTCTTTTCGGTGGTTCTATCAATCGGACCATCTTTATTAAATTATCAAATTGTATTGGCACTAGATCTACTCGTTGAGTAGAACTAAGATAAATATTTTTGCCCATGGTACCAGCAACCATGGCCCACGGTACTACCATAGTGTAATACTATAATGGGTTGGGTTAAGACATAGGACTTTTTATCTTGATAGTTCGGATAATTTCCAACCTCCACGCGGGCAAAACCGCGGTCAAAAGTAGTACAAAATCACGTCTGAAACTTTGTACCTTTATTCAACATAGCTCTGACATGTCATAAACACTCATGCTTGGTGGACTGGAGGTAGATATTTTATTAATTTACGATGCATAGTGCATACATTATATTATGTCCGGTACAACAATCAATCACTTCCTTGTTGACACACTACATTTTTAAAATTGAAGCTACCAAGCATTTGGAAAACCCTAAATATATCGAAAGCACAGTAGTCACATGATGACGATTGACTATTGTAGCATTAAAAAATCAGCTTCTGCCACTTGTTAAAAAGAATGCTTGGTGAGAATCGAACCCACTCTAGCATAGGATAACTAAATACAAAGAAAAAAATAACAGGAGATTTTAAATATGATTTGTATTATAATTTTTAAAGTAAAAAAATGGAAACAGTTATGTATAAAAGGTGATAAATAAATTTAAGTACGATTGCGAGCCGCTTATAACTATGGTTGTTTTTTATTTACCGAACGGAGAATTATGCGGTTGAGGGTTAAGTATACGATCGCACGCGGGTTAAATATGTATAGGCCTTTACTAATTTAATCCCGGAGACGCGAGGTAGAACAGAGCAATTAAACCGGCAATAAATCCGAGTTCAGCGCGGTCGATGGATTGCCTAGCTTAAGATTCGAAAATAAAGTAAAGACTAATCCGATGAAGATTATAAGCCAATGAGCCCTGAGTTCCTGAGCACCGAGCGCCGTCTTGCTGCTTTCTGGTACGATCTCGTCTCGGTTGCCGGAGAAACCCGACGTGGTTGGAAGACGTGGGTCTGTGTTGACGCAAGCTGGGACTAGAGAACGCCAGGATCCTGTCCACGCGACAGACCGGGGTCCCAGGAAAGGCCTCGCGGCCTTGTTATCTGTCAAGGTCCGAAAACGAGAGAGCTTTAGAAACGGCATAGGCTAGATTACGCGATTAGTGGGACGCGAGAGTGTATGATTTGATAAACGGGAAATTGGTTGAATACTCACATGTTTGTACAGTAAATACTTCACCAAAAAATAGTGGTTCTAGACTCTCGCTTGGCTGGCACGAACTATAGGTATAACTTGAGGACTAGACACCACAATGAACACGATATGCTTCATCAAAACTGCGACCAGCTAGCACAAAGATACTATCGTCATCTTTTTACATCCGCGTCTTAAACTGAAAACACGACACTTGAAGCAGAGAAAAATTATTTTATACCATGACGTTTTGTCCAGAGCGGCTCACAATAGAAGGACGCAAGTCAGAAAAAATTGTTTTACTTTGAACGATATAGAATTCAAAATTTGAAAATGTGCTCAATTCGAAATTTTTAAAAGAAATAATAGTTTATGAAACTTTTACAACTACAAAAGAGGCTTGAACGGCAGCGCAATGCTGCAATACACCCTTTCCAGCAAAAAAAAAAAAATTATCGATACTATCGATAAAAAATTTGACAACCCTAAACGATGTCGACACAAAAGACAGAAGGCATCATCGATAAAAATCACGACCCTATCGACAAATTTTTGACAACCCTAGACAATGTCGTCACTAAAGACTGAAGGCATCATCGATAAAAATCACGACCCTATCGACAAACTTTTGACAACCCTAGACAATGTCGTCACTAAAGACTGAAGGCATCATCGATAAAAATCACGACCCTATCGACAAATTTTTGACAACCCTAGACGATGTCGTCACTAAAGACACTTGACATCCCTATAGGGAAAACGAAAAAAATTATGTCTCCCCTATAGGGGTGACAGTTGAAGAGGAGACGAGACAAGGCTAGGGGAAGTCCTGAGTAACAGAGTAAAAATGAAATACTTACAAGACAACTAACGACTAACAAGACTAAACCAGGATTAAAATACCTAACCTAAGGAGCGCCTACTAAGTGCCTTCGACAAAGAGTAAATACGGAACGTTTCAGATCTAAACCTTCTCGACGCGAGCTCAGGCAGCGTCCACCTAAACCTAAAAAATAATCTAAGTGCGCGACTAAAAAAAAAAAAAAAAAACTATAGCCTAACAGAATTAAAATAACTCACGGGATAATATACCATGGCGAAATAGACTCTAGACGAAATAAAGAAGCTAAACTAAAGTAAAAAGCGAATGTAAGTATAGGTTAAAATTAATTATTGACACATGCTCAGAGGGCAATGTTAATAATAGAAGAGGCTAGAGGTTGTAATCAACGAATATAAGCTGAGGAGGACCAGGCTACGAGAGGAAAAAACCTAAGTCCCGAAAAAATAATACCCCAGCCTACAAAAATAAGGGCTATAAACCAGTATTTTAATGTCCCTAATTGTAGGGTATCCCTCCTGATCCGACTTTCAGCTAACAGAGTGCTTAGAGTCTGATCAGAGGAGTGATAGTAAGGTGGGAGGGTTGGTGCACCTCAAAGAAACTCCTAGAGGTCGAACACAAACCTATTCGTCCCTTACAGCAAAACTCACTAACAAAGTTGTTGAGAGTCAACAATAAAGTTGAACGATGAGTTACCTCTCCGAACAAACCCAGAGGTTACAAGAGGGAGAGAGGGAACATAACAAAAAGGTCGCTCATAGCGTATTGGTCAGCGAAGAGAAGAAAAATTACGGAGTAAAATTAAACAGAAAAACAATATATAAATAGATACAGTATGCTTAGTGTGTTATGTACGATATTTACATCAGATAACGGAATTGTATAGAAACAGAGAATTTTGGGATTGTATTATTATTAAACTTACCGAGAAATCGGAGAATAAACCACAAAACAACTTATATTAACATTATTTTATTTTGGTTTTTTTAATGACAATGTCAGTGTGATGAGGTGACACAATGCAGAAAGAAGAAAAAAGTTAATGAAATGAAAATGAGGCCGTATAAGAACGGCGGTTCAAAATGAGTTTGTAACACATTTTGTAGTAAACTTGAACGTTACGGTTGCGTATCGTAAAAGTCATCCTTATGTTAAGGGGGAGGCGTCGCGACGACTATAATACAGTAAAAGAAGCGAACGATGGATTGCCTAGCTTAAGATTCGAAAATAAAGTAAAGACTAATCCGATGAAGATTATAAGCCAATGAGCCCTGAGTTCCTGAGCACCGAGCGCCGTCTTGCTGCTTTCTGGTACGATCTCGTCTCGGTTGCCGGAGAAACCCGACGTGGTTGGAAGACGTGGGTCTGTGTTGACGCAAGCTGGGACTAGAGAACGCCAGGATCCTGTCCACGCGACAGACCGGGGTCCCAGGAAAGGCCTCGCGGCCTTGTTATCTGTCAAGGTCCGAAAACGAGAGAGCTTTAGAAACGGCATAGGCTAGATTACGCGATTAGTGGGACGCGAGAGTGTATGATTTGATAAACGGGAAATTGGTTGAATACTCACATGTTTGTACAGTAAATACTTCACCAAAAAATAGTGGTTCTAGACTCTCGCTTGGCTGGCACGAACTATAGGTATAACTTGAGGACTAGACACCACAATGAACACGATATGCTTCATCAAAACTGCGACCAGCTAGCACAAAGATACTATCGTCATCTTTTTACATCCGCGTCTTAAACTGAAAACACGACACTTGAAGCAGAGAAAAATTATTTTATACCATGACGTTTTGTCCAGAGCGGCTCACAATAGAAGGACGCAAGTCAGAAAAAATTGTTTTACTTTGAACGATATAGAATTCAAAATTTGAAAATGTGCTCAATTCGAAATTTTTAAAAGAAATAATAGTTTATGAAACTTTTACAACTACAAAAGAGGCTTGAACGGCAGCGCAATGCTGCACTATCTATGGATAAATTATTGTTGATTATTTTATTTCTTTTAATGTTTTACAAAAGTGCTTAGTGAATATTATAGTTCACTTAGGCCCCACTTGCACGTTAACAGCTAACTCAGGGTTATGTACAATAATTCCCTTTGGATTAACCCTGATTTAGCTAACCCATGAACGAGAAAGTGCGGGCCTTAGCACTTTTGTAAATCTATCGAACATATTTTCTCTTTTATTTTTAGAAAAACAGCGACCAAACGTGAATCAATGTTGTGTCCCTTTCTAAATATGCACAACATAACGCTTATTCCCCACAGGGACTCCCCTCTTATACCTACACAGGCATAACGTAAAAATCCACCCATCTCTTTTTCGCAGTTCCGAAAGCTTTTTTTTTTTTCATACGGGAACAGCATCCTATGTATAAAACAGTGAATCGATACAGAATTTCTTCGCACGTTACCCCAAATCATGCTCGCTACGAAAATATAGTATCAGAGGTCACACATTACTTACCCCTCGTGTGTTCCCTCCGGGAATGGAGGGTTGCTTTGAGGGTACTAAGAACCCAACTTGTACAACACAGGAGTGGAAACAAATTAGCCTTGATTCTGAACTACACGGAATCGTTTGTTGCCATTATTGATGAGAAGTTTGGACTGTTTAGTGTTTAATTTTCCGGAATGGAAAATGCCCTATGTTCATTTCTATGTATAATGCAACCTTATCAGTGTCTTTATGTGCCTTATCAGTGATTTTATAATTTGACCGTTAAAGCTTACATTCTGACAGACTAAGACAGATTTCCATTTATTTTATTGGTAGAAGAACGATCTAGAAGTCGTAAATTATGAATACTTATAAATTATTTTGCAACCTGCATTCATGACATTTGACATTATATTTTTTTGATTAGCTGATTTTATATTTATTTTTGTAACGTTTACTCAACAGACAATACTAGAATATTATGCAAGCTAATTTTATTTTAATCAGAATTCGATTCGATAAAATTTTTTTAATATATTGAGTTGTTGAATCTACTTTACTTATAGATATTTCGCTACGCTTTATAAAAGGCTACATACAACTTTACACCTAACTACATAAATAAATAAGTGGAAGCTTAGACATCCACGGTGACATTTACGTTATCTTGTTATGAAATACCTGAGCAATTCCTTTCTCAGGCACGACACGATTCGGAACAAGAATTGCCCGCCATTTCCTAGCATTTCAGGTAAATATACGAGTACATAGACCGGCACGTACGCCTGTAAGTGCTCTCCAAGTCCTTGACGTTGTAAGTTCCAAGGCAACCGCAATTTCTCTCGCGAACGTTTTCAGCTAAGCACTACAATTTGGTGTTATTGTTCTGTAGCGAGTTATCAAATTAAGCTGAAACCAACCGTAAGCGGCTCGCTACTGTTTTTGCAAGAACAATGAAAAATGCTACTTTCTTAACGTTGCATCTGTCTTTGTAAAGTGTTCGGTTTATTATTTCCATTGCACTAGTAGTATATTTTTGTGTTTTTCTATTGACGAAGTAGCACTTGTTTTATTAAACAAAGTATTTTTCTATTTTTTTATTCTTACGTAGATAGGTTTACGCGACTTTTCAATTATTTTATCGAGTATAATTATTCATAAAATGGCTCTATTTTTCAATAACCATAGCGGCTACGCATTAAATAGCTTCGAAAGCAAATGGCTGTGATACGAGTATTTTCAATTTTAAAATTGTTTTAATTTACGTTACGTTAATTCTGCCAGCAAATGCAAGTCCCACAGGAAACAACAATAGAGTAAAGAAATATAACACTTAAAAAGGGTCTAAAGAAATGACGACGCCTTGGTGCTAGATAATGATGACTGCGCCAAGTGTGTGCCGGACTAAGGAGTGCGGAGTAGTGCGAAGTTGTGCGAAGTATTTCGGAGCCGCGCGGAGGAGTGCTCCCGAGTGGCGAGCCTGAAATGAGGCTACGGCTCTCGAGCACGTCGATGGCAGCTACCGGTCGGTAACTTACCATCGTTTTAATCGAAAAAAGGATGCGAGAAAATGTCTAGTTTTAATTTAGAGGTGTGCTTGCTTTTCTCGTAGAGTAACGGGTTTAGTAATGGTCACAGGAAAGTATTAAGTTTCGTTTTTCCTTAGGTAGTTTTGTGCACTTATAATCGACTTATTTTGGGGTGAGCTGATTTCACAAATACGTGCTTACATTGAACGACTTACTGGCTCTCCACCATTCTTTAGGTACAGCAAACGGAACAAGATCTTTTCCACCGTAAAAGGTTTTCTAAGACTGTCTCGAATCACCACAATGCTTCTCGATACGACTATACATGCCGAATACCGAATACCCCTAGACATGAGGAATATTTTTTTTTTATGACGTGTATTTTTGGTCCACCCTGTATGTACGCGATAAGCTACCAATTTACGACGCATTTAATACTACTGCTACTATTGAATCCTCCTAATAATCTGAATTTGTTTGTATCTGTGCCGTGTGTGAGTATTGTGCAAAGTTGACCGCAAGCCCGTTGTCGCTTTATATTGGACACGCTCGGTCAGACAACATTCATTCATTTCGAAATAAAACTCAATGAAATAAACTACGTCTCGGATACTCAATCATTTAAGGAAACTACTACAAGCAGTTGTCCAATCGTAGGTCAGTGAAATAATCAAATTGGATGACGACACCCCTGACCAAACCAAAATGGGTGCTCCATTGCAGTTGATTAATACGCCTACTGGATAGGCCATTTCATCTGTCACTGAAGATAATTCACGAGATAAACAGCTTCCTCGTGTTCTCAAATCACGTCTGCTTCTTTATCAGTCGTTATGGCAATAAAGTGGTTGAAATAAATTAAAATATTTCAAACACGATTCCTGAATTTAATTATAAAGTTACTTGAATCATTAATTACGTTTAAATTCAACGATGGGTAGGTACCTAAATGTTAATTCATCATCATCATCATCAGCCTATTAATGTTCCCACTGCTGGGACACAGGCCTCCTCTCGGTGAGAGGGAGTGGGCCGTAATCCACCACGCGGGCCCAGTGCGGGTTGGTAGATGTCACATGTCTTCGAATTTTTGGTTCTAAGACATGCCGGTTTCCTCACGATGTTTTCCTTCACCGTTTTTTGAGAGCAGTGGTGATGAAATTATTTACACAAAGTAAAGCGCCTGCTTGGGTTCGAACCCACGACCTAAAACTCGTAAGTCGGTCGAGAGCAGTGGTGGCCCAGTGGAAATGTTAATTAATTATCACGAAATCCAATATCAACTAAACTTTATCAATAAATAATCAAATCTAATTAACAAAACGTTTAAATGCCAAGTGTGAACATAAACTGGAAGTGCCACAAATATCATATTGTGTTACTGGAGCAAGGTCTGTTAAGTTAATAAAATAATTCGCTTCAAATACCACTGGAACAATGAACTACTAACCTCAACACCTGCGGGGCCCAGCACCTCTTTACAAACGGAACTATAAGTAATAAATGAGATTTTCCACGAAAACCGACTTCGCTATTATATTACAGGCTTACTCAGCAAAAGCACTCAGAAAATCGATAACAGTTTTTCCCAAAACTATTCATCACATCCCATAATTCATCGATTAAGAACGAATGTATGTTACCAACACAGCGGTGCAATTCGTCATCCTGATGGCTGCAGCTACTCCCGTTCCCGGGCTCATGTGCTAGATAAAACCGTGAGTTATGTGCTGGGGTATAAGGATAATAATTGAGTGGCAGTGAAGCGAGGAAGAGGACAATTTGTAGTGGCCCCAAATCAGTACGCTGGGGAAGGCTCTCCTACGCGACTAGATCCGTCCTACCTCGTGTAACTTCGCAATTTATTTGTGCAACACATCGCTATTTATTGTGTTATAACATGCGCTGTATCTGATACGAGCATCACGTATTTTAATTAAGCTCGATGATCTCAGAAGTTTTGCATTTTATGCGACATCGAAGGACCTAATGAGGGGTTCATAACATTTTGTCTGTGCATTCAGCATACATAATTGTGCATATAAATCAGCGTGTATACAAAATATGACGCAAATCAATTAACGTCGTTCTGTTATATAAAGGAGGGGACAAAGGAAGCAACTAACAAATGTAAACAACGATTTGTAAAGTAATTCCCCCCTAGCTGTCATAAAAATGTGCCCACGGAAGTGACGGGGGTCGTCATTAAAGCGAGTGACGTAAAATTGTGACACTCCCGTGAGCGTGTCATACCGTGACACAAGGGTGCACCGGGGACCGATGACAGTGACAATGTGACAGGTTATTTTGCTAATTAACCGGGGGGATTCGTTTAATTTATGCCTCGTTTAGCTTTTAATTATTGTAACATAATTGTAACAGCGTAAGTTGAGAAGGAGACCATCAATGGAGTAAAAAATTAGCTTTGCTAATGTAAATACGTTGAACATTAACAATTGCTTTATGTATAGCTTGGATTATTTGTTTTGAAGAAGGTGTAGGATTAGACATAATTAAACGCTCTTATAAACTGAAAATAAGTAACACAGATTGATGTGGAAGCATCCCGAATAACCCCGATAAAGTCGTTAAACAATGCCAAAAAAAAAACGCACACGTGGAATAATCCAAAAAACGATTCTTCAATTTTTTATTTGCACGAGAATAATTAAGACATGAATATTCAGCAGTAAAAACCCCATAGTAATTCAACGACTTCCCCAACGCGTAAAGTGCGGCGGAAAATGGCCATCAGAGTAAAAGGGCTCACTTGTGCTCCCACTTGATTATATTCCACCGTAAGTACTTGATCCTGGGGTCCCACAACCACATTACGAGCCAAACGAATATAAAGCATAATTACAATGTCGCAAAATACACTTTCCTTTGACAAGTCTTATTACGATACTTTTGTTGCCCGAACGCTTACGAAGTTGCCAACTTATTTCATGCGGAATTAGATTTGTAAATTGAGAAATAAGGACGCTATTTATGTTAAACATTGCCGTATTGGAAGCAAATATTGCAGTTATTATTGAAATGAGGCGAAATGTTCTTGCCTTTTATGGGCATTCGTGCTATTCTATTGCATGTGTTTCCAAAACGCTGTCTATAATACGGAAATATTAAAGCCCTTCGATGTGAACGGCTCGAATGAGAGAATGTAGGAATAGAAGAGCCAAGGTAATAACAATAGATGACCGTTTCACCAGGGATCCAGGAAATAATGTATTTATAAACAGTATCAACACAATCAATACGACACATGATAGAAAGACAGGTTTATCAAAACATAAACTAAGTAATAATTACGCTTAGAGTTTAGCTATACCAAGTTCGACCGCCTGCGGGCATTCCATCTATTTTAGTTTCCATCATTCAAAACTGAAGACTGATCCTAGACGATGCTTCCTTTCTGAAACATTCTAGCTTACTAACTTGGCTCTTATTACTGTGAAATAAAATTGTTAATTGATTAGCTAAGTTTCCTTTACTTATAGAAAATGTGATCCCGTAACCACGGACGTTAACATCAAATAATTTTAACGTAAATATTTACGAGAGGGGAGGGAGGAGAGTGAGTCTTTGGCACAGCTGTGTGGTCCTTTTATGACTAATTATTTGTTTATCCCTCTCACTATTTTAGTTTGGAAACTGTTTATAAGTATAAGAAAAAACTGATACATATTTTCTACGCTTAGGATACTTTGAACAAACGCCTAACAGTAAAATATTTGTAGGAAATGACGTAATAAATAATTATCTATTTATTTCTACATTCTATTAAGCTAAGTTGTTTGGTTCAGAATAGGTAGGCTATAAATACGCAACTTCGTTATTTTTTACAGTAAAAAAAACTTCTATGTACAGTCACGAGCACCAATATGTATCCACTTAGCAAAATTCTAAAGCGATTTTCTCGTGGAATATTGACTGCAACTTTGAGATAAGGCCTATTTCATAATTAATATGGGTTCCAAAATACTATATTCGCAACAACATAAAATAACAATCAAGACAATAGGAGGAAATCACTTTTAAAAGTTGCTAAGTGTATAGATATTGGTGCTCGTGACTGTACATAAGAGCTAAGATTACAATACAAATTAAAGCCACGAATAAATAAAGAATGATAAAATATAAATACCAAAGAATATTTGGTATTCATCCTTACAACGAACGTGCTATTTTAAGAAGCAGCAGCGTTTGTTGATGTGCCATGAATTGCATGTTTTAAACAAGATTTTTCCTAGAGAACATGTTAAAGAAACTCGTTTGCTCTAGAGCTGATCTTTAGAGATGAAAATGACCTTTTTGCTGAGTAAACCGTAAATGTTTTCATTTTGAAAATAAAATATTGGTTAACAATTTCACTCAAGCATCGAGAAATTATTGTGTGTGAACATGTGTTATAACAAAATCCTAATCACACGATCAGACTGAATTATATTAAAATGTAGATATTTTAAAATAACTAAAGATAATTACTAAAACTAAAACTAAGTGAAACCTCACCAAAAACTATTTTCACATCTGAATTTTCAGTCCCAGGACATCAAAATTCCTACAGTTTCTCTCTCAGGGAGAAAATGAATAAAACATTTTACACATCCCTTTACGTGGAAATGTTAATTTAAACTAACCCACTTTCGCACAAAGCGTGCGAAATCAACAAAAGACCGTATGAGGGTTGAATAAAGCCTATAATAACATAGAGCTATTCAAGACGACCTTGTAGCAGCGGCGTAGCGAAGGCTTCCCTTGCTACGAAATTCGTAGCAATGTGCTACGAAGACCCTAAAAATGATTTTTTACTTGTTACATTAATTTTCGTTAGTTTAAGGTCATTTTATTGTCTGTTTTATGTTTTTTTTTTGTACAGGGTGATAATATTATTAATATTATCATGTTAATTTTAATATAAATAATTAAATATTTTAATATTTATATCTTTTTTTTTTATATTGAAAAATGTAAATTATATGTATTTAAATGAAATAAAAGAAAAATTAATAAATTGTTAAAAATATTCATGTCCGATTTCGCTGAATAAAATTAAAGTTACCAATATTTTTTAAAGGTGGTGAGTCTAAACATTTTTATTTACTCAATAAAAATACTACACCATTCATAAATATCCCTCAGTAAGAGCACAAAAGAATAACTTCTGCATAAACAAGACAGACCGTTTGAAAACAACAGGAAATGCTCGGTGAACCTCGCGGATCAGACATTCTTTATCTCTTACCATACTACCCATTTTTATTTTTATCAACATCTGGGTATATGACACATAGAGGAAATACCATTTTAGAAATAATTGTTAGCATCAGTTTGTGAAATAATTTGTCATGATCAGTATTTTGGTCTTTCATCGGTGATTTCTCTGTCCATAAACAGTGGGTTATATTTTCATATTTCACGACTGCAATGAGTAATTTTTGTTATAATAGTTATTTGATAAGTATTTACCAGCAGTGATAACCTAGTGGTGTGACCGTGAGACTGCCAAGTTATAGGTCTCGAGTTCAAACCCAAGGCACCTGTGACTTTTCGGATTCATGTGCTTATTGTATAATTGTCACTTGCTTCAAAAACGGTGAAGGAAAACATCGTGAGGAAACACGCATGCCTGGGAGATATTTCTCGACGGCATGTGATGCCAAGTCAGAGACCCATGTGCGGCATAAAAACTCTGACACCAAGTTAGTCACTAACTACACGAACAAAAACGAAGAGTAGGAACCTACTGGCTTGCTTAAGATTAATTTCAGCACATAGATAAAGTTTCCCTTTCATTTCTCGCTCAAAACACATTTAGCGAGAGCATCGCATGCAAATTACTTTTAAATATCTATGGAACAGTTGTGGAAGTAAGTTCAAAGCGGCGCTGGATTCTCTCCAAAACTTATTGAGTGTAGTATTGAATGCAAACTACACGGTACAGTGCTGCAATTCAACAGAAATTGCATCTCGCCTCAAGACGGAGTACAAATCTGAGGAGAATAACAAAATGTTGTCGATAAACAGTTAGGTAGTACTTGTGATTGCCGAAGTGCGGTCGATCGTGGGCCGAGAAAGTGATACGCGACCAGCATTATTTAACTACACGGTAGAAACCGAGACAATCATGTACAATGTTTTCCTAGATATGTCTCAGTATAGATAACGTCTGAATGCGTGCTCGCTTCTGACGTTCGCGATAATACTGCTGTGCCAGTTAACTACGTAAACAATGATTTTGAAGGCAACATTGAACAATTAAAATAGAGCGAAAATAAATTGTCGTTCACCTGTTTTTGAGGTAAATCAATCCACACTGGGCCCACGTGGTGGAATACGGCCCACTCCCTCTCACAGGGAGGAGGCCTATGTCCCGACATCATAGGCTGATTATGGTTATTTATCCTTAATAAGTAGTTTTTTTTATTAGAAAGTAATGTTATTTCAGCAATATATCAATAGTCTTTTATTGTAATAACTATAATTATATAATAACTAGTATATAACGTATGTAATCGTGTGTTGCTCTATTACAAAGGGCGTTTCTCCGGCTCACGTTATGGTGCGTAGAGCATCCTCTTTATGAAATACGTGTGTTGTCCCTACAACTAATATACAGTCAAAAACAGTACAGAACCAACAGCACAGAATTTTGGTATAATAGGAGTTAACCCTCCATTTTTATTCGTATCCCCATGTTATAAATAACCAGAAAGTAATCTAGCAAGTCTTTAACTGCATTTGGATCGTTACTTAGCCCAGGTTCGCACGAGCGATTTCTTCCCGTGGCGATTTTCTTCGATTGATTTGAACTCTGTTGGATTCTCAATGCTCGGCTGAACACAGAGAGATGAAAATCCAGTGCACAATAAAATCCCGCCGCGATATTTTTACGTCTTTGCGAACGTGGGCTTATAGTCGATAGGTTTTATACTATGTCCCTGTACCCTATAGCTTACATAGTAATGTGTATGATCAGTCTAAGTTAATTTACACATGTGAAAGTGACTTATTTGTAGATTTAGGATAGGTCTTAGAATAGATTGCGAATAGAACACGTTTCGGATCCCGTTATAAGGAAGCGTGGGAAAATATCCGAGGTAGGTAAATGTACCTACATGTTTAGGGAACTTTAAGGGCTCAACCGGTGCCGAATAGTTGAAAAGAGTGCTACTAAAGAGTCACATCGATCTGAAATGTTCGTTTTGAGAAATTAAGAAACTGTTCCTATCACTTAAAATAGTGCACTGTCCACCAGCCCGCACTGGGTCCGCGTGGTAGATTACCCTGTTCCCAGTATTTGTGGGAACATTATAGGCTAATTATGTAATGTACGAGTATGTATCTCATAAAATAATGTAGTGTTACCTACTAGCTATCTGATATTTAAATAGACCTGATAAACTGAACACCGTGTCGGCATCAGTATGTACAATGCGTTGTAATAAATCAACGAGTTGTGTTATGGCTAATTTCACCCGCACTTTTTGTTTCATACCTCAGGAAAGTAACGTAGTCACACCGTCATGTAATGCGAAATAAGGAAAAGTAAGGCCCGTGACAAGTGTGTAATGTTTTTACAAGATTTGATTTTACCCGACAGTTGTCACAGGGTTAATGTACCTTTGGGTCTCTGGGTGTGATCATATATAGTAGAACGTATTTGCCATTTATTTTAGTCCCTGAAACCCTTTAATATTTATCATTATGTTACTAATAAGTACTGAATTTTAAGATGAAATGGTTCTGTTAAATTAAAATTCTGACACCAGTCTTACCAAGGGGTACCTATCGTATTACCCAGTTACTGGGTTGTGTCGGTCAGATACGCAGTCGCTCCATGTAAAATACTGGTATTCAGCTGCATCCGGTTAGACTGGAAGCCGACCCCAAGATAGTTGGGAAAAAAGGCTAGGAAGATTGATGGGTTCTGTAAATTAAAATTAGGCTGAGAATCAGCATTTGTCAAATTGAAATATAGGGATAACCTCCATAACGCCTATACTTCACCCAAAATATTGAACACGTCCTAACGAGGAGATTAATCTTTCAGGTAAACATAAAACTTTGTCATAGGTAACTTTCTATGACATTTTAAGTTTCTTAAGTTACATAAGCTTCAACGTATACTTACCTATAGGTAAGTATACGTTGAAGCTTAAACTGTGCCGATCTTCCATAGGTAAGTAAGTCAGACACGGTCTGATGGAGTACCATCTAATCAGTTAGCTTGTTCCATTAACCCTGCACGCAAGTTAGTAAACCAGTTATTGTGCATCATTATGTCACTTCACGGGATATTAAGTCAGATGCGTCAGAAGTATTCACCTAATAATAGAATTATCTAGTCGGAATCAATACATACTCGTAGTAATGTTACAATACCTAGGCACCTTAATTTTCAGTGAGCATAAATAATTAAGTAGCCGAGTGTAACTTCCGCTAAGAAAAATGAGTAGTAAATCTTGGATTGATAGCTAGTACCTAGTTACCTGCTATGGCTTGTAGGAATGCAACTTCAGTACCTACGTAATATAAAACCATAATTTCATAAGAACAGGCGATTTTCGTCTAATAAAGCACATTATTAAACGAATTTTCCGCTTGTCGGTACAAGTACAAATCGTAAATGAGATCGGTAGGTTTCGGTTGCATCGCGGCGGGTAGGGACGGCGGGAGAGCAACATGGCGAGCGGGCGGATGCTGCGCGTACAGCCTCCGCCGCGGGCGTAGTACGGCGCGAACAAAGCGTCCCACCCTACTCGCTTCCTGCCTCCGTTTCAGCCTCTTCCGGTCAACTCGTCCGTAGCACATTTTCATGTATGAAACAAGCACTCAATTTGATATTTATGATAGGAACATTCACTTTATAATTAAAGAATACTACTGATATCGACGTACAGTGATAGATAGCTGTGATTGAGATTCAGGAGCGTGTGTGCGCGTGTGTCGTCGAGAGCGCGGTCCGCGGGTTACTGGCGGCAGCCTCCGAGCGGGGGGCGGGGGCATGGGGGCGCGGGGCTGCGCGGGCCACGCTTTTCATTAAGGAGCCGAGCTACGCCGCCGTAGCAACGGTCGCCGCCCCGGCCACGGGAAAGCTCCCAGCCCTTGTGATTTATCTTAAAACCTCCTACTAACCGTCCGCGTTCTGCTATGAACATTTTGGGCTGCACTTTCTTGCATACAATTGGATACAATTTATGATGAAATCTTTTGAATTCATACAAACCTACCTACATGTGTTTCAATTAATGAAACTACTTAGTAGCTAATAGCTACCGTAACCCGTATGAGACATCAGAATCTCAGTTGACGCTGACCTGGGTTTGTTTGAGGGACAGCGATTTGTGAACTTGAGGGATCGCTCTCTCGCGACATCAATGTGTTCCAACAACATATCATACGTCTATCGGCTAGGCCAGGCTACCTACGAATAATACGTCATACGTGACACATTCATTTCTGGAATCATGAGTTCCGGGCAGGTTCCGGATAGGCAGGTAGGAAGGTACAATAGTTTTCTTCCGTCTGCGAGTTTGCATTTCATGCACCTACTTACATAATGATACTTTCGTCATAAATGTGGGATGCCAATGCAAGAGCGAGCGAAGCGAGCGCGAAAACTTTAACACTGCCTGAGATAAGTTAGATTTTCTTTTGCTTTAGGACTTACTAGGCTGCAATCGGGCGTAGCGAGCTCGAAAATTTTGGCATATAAACATATTAATCAATGACCGAAAATGCGCCAATCCAACTGGGGCGCTAAAACGATAGTAAAAATTATAAAAGAAATCGTGTCGCCTTTGCACATACAGGCGTCGACGCGGGACATCCAGCACCCCTTTAACGCAACATAAAACTTAAAAAATAGACCACAAAAGCGCTCACACAGTTCCTGGTACCCGCAGAGAAAGATTATAAGTGGTGCGTGTCTCATTCATTGCAAAGTTGCGGTGCGCTGGGTGGTGAACTTGCTTGCCATGCTTGAATTTGGCGCCCCTTCACGTTTGCGCCCGGGGCACGTGACCTGGTTTGCCCCCCCCCCCCCTAAATCCGGGGAAGACATCACCGACAGATAAATTAAAAAATAACTTTGGATTGCATTCTTCATCATCATTTATCATTTTTCATCTATGTATTTCCATGCTTGATTAGGTACTATTCTATCAGAGTGTAAGTATAGGTTATAGGGTCGGTAGGTATTCAATAAGTACTTACAGTATTTTTTTATATTTACTTCTTTTAGAATAATTGTATTTTTAGCACTTAGTATTGTCTATTCCTATGTTGACATTGACAACTACGCCGAATTCAATGGGAGAGGGTACTGGGGTACTGACTGCATGACTCCTGAGTTCCTGACCCCTACTTCAGGAGTCACAGATCTTATGTCCAATAAAGAATTATTTGATTAGATTATTTGCATTATTTGTATATTTAAAACGTATAAGTATTGTTCTTGTACCTTGAAAAATGTACTTCCTATATAGGGTCGCAACCTGTTACCATGGATTCAGTACATTAAGCTTTGTGCAGACCAGCGCGAGTTGTCGCGCGACGCGACACCGGTTATTGTTATACAGTGAAGTTTTCTTAGTAATTGTATTGACAAGTCGCGCTGGTCGGCAAAAGCCTTGATTTTGGACCATGCGTTCAAACTTTTTGACCGCGTAGGTGCCGCCCGCACTTGTCTTTGAAACAGCAGTTTTTTTTTTAACTCCCTAGGTCTTGAACTTGAATCATGCCGAAGTTATGGTTACCGTTTTCGTATCGATGCCCTGCCACCCTCGCCACCCTGTATATCAGGGCCGTAACCAGGAATTCATTTCGGGGGGGATAGTATTGCCAACTTTTTTTAGAAGAAATAAATTATTTCTAGTTTCAGCAAGGGTAAATAATTCTAGGTACAGATTTATAAAAAGAGTAGTTATTATTTGTAATTGTTATTGTTTTCTTTTTTCGGAAAATCATTTAAAAAAATGTTTTTACGATCTTAGACATTCTAAGTCAGAATTCAAATTGACGGAGAGCATAGTTATTAATGTTATTATCAATTTTAATAAAGCCCTGTTTCTCTCTTCCTTCCACTTTGCACCTTTAAGGTCACCTTATCATAATGGGGCCACTACGAAGAACAAAGGGTGCAAGAGCGAGCGAAGCGAGCTCGAAATTTTATGTATCCCGCTTCGAATAAGTTAGGTTTTCTTTCTCTTTAACCGTTCATACAGAAATAAAAAAATTTGCACCCCGCCTGGGATAGTTTAGACTCTCCCAGAGAATGCTGAAGTTGCAGGAATTCATACAGTATAGTCAGAGTCGATAAAAATACAGTATTTAACCGTACCTACTCTTACTGCTTTTGTAGATTATAAAATACGCCTATGCGAATATATAGGCGTCGATCTCTGGATTGAGACACTGGTTTCTCAGTTTCTAACATTTCGGGGTGGGGGGGGGGGGGGGCTGAACCCCCAACCAGGACCTGCCTATGGCCCTCCTGTATATATATTGTGGTGCGAAATAAATCTTTATGTTAGTTTTTGACCATTCCTTTCAGTTATTTAACCTCTGATAGCAGTCAACAAACATCAACAGCAACTCTACCACGACCCTCAAGTTTCAAAATATTATCCTACTATCCTATATACTATTAAACAAGCAATATTTGTATTTAAATATATTTATATTAGCAATCACGTTCTCGAAAACGGCTCTAACGGTTTCGATGAAAGTTGCAATAGATAGGGATTACCTAGGCCGCATACGATCATACCAAAATGAAAGTCTCTGAAGATCTCTTTATTTTTGGCCCAAATTAGAAATCTGAAAGTGGACTCCTGACCACGGGGCTCATATCTGAAACCTTTCAAATATAAATTCGGTGTTCTCGCCCTGCATATGCTTGCTCGCAATTTGCCATTGCACATTGCCAAACATTTATTGCATTGCCGCCCATTGTATATTTTGTAGTGTATTACTTTCCTTTTTGTAATGTATTATCTGGTGTAGGTACAATAAAGTACCTATATATAAATAAATTAATTAATTAATTAAGTTCGTAATATCAAAAAAGAAGACTACGTTTCTGGGACTTCAATTTTCAATGATATTCACCATGCTTACTAGACGAATACAAACATTACTTAGATGTTCTTGTGTCTCGTTACTTGTCGAAATACTCATTATAAATAGTTTTTGTAAAAATACAAAAACTGTTATGTACCTATTCAGCTACCTATGTAGAATTTTAACTTGCAGGTCTTTTGCTGGGGTAGGTACCTAGCTTATAACAATAAGTAGGTAGGTACCAACCTACTTTAAAAACTCTTTGGTTTGACCACTGACATACCTGTCAGCGGGTTTGACAAACTTATTATGAGAATTTTGCATATCCCTCATCTTTCTTACAGTTTCATAGAATTGTATTTTTTTTAAATCATAAGTACAATAATAAATTTCCATAAATAAAATGAATAAAGAGGAAGGGGTGGCCTTTTTATTTACCATTGCTAAAGAAATTAAAATTTCGTTCACAAGTCCCGTGATATTTTTTACACAAAAAGATTTTGCCGATAACATTTTCACTACTATGAGAAATATCCATGATGCTTTACTGAAACATGAACCACCCGAGAAGTTTGCAGAAATCGTTCATTCGTTCCATCATGAATGGTTGGAAGCGGTTCTAAATGTAGAAATGTTTTCCAAAAGGATCAAGGACACTCCGCATGAGGTTATCCTTAAAGCAATCGATTACACCATGAATTGTACCCAACTGAGATATAACCATATTCTGGACTATATTGCCGAAATCCATTCTACTATGACGGAAGAAGAAAATCAGTTAATGCAAAGAGATCTTAAAATCATAAAAGAAATGCAACATACGGTCAATAGTGCTCTGCTTGAGAAACTACGATATATCAGTTCACAGGCGGATCAAACAGAATACCTTACTAGGATAAATGATGAAACAGAAGAACTTTTACACTGGCTGGACAGACTAGATGATAGTTTAGCAAAAGAATTATGTAAAGTACTGAATGTCCCTCTAAGTTATCTTACAAGGACGTTAAAACAAATTATTGAAGAAGTTGCCCAGGATACTGCTCCAGAAGCACAAAGATTAGCTGAAGTAAGCCATGCAGGGAGTAAATTGTTGACTTCTTTAGCCAAACTGGGTGAGGACAACGAACTAGAAATAGCAAAAATTATTGACAAAATGAGTGCTTTAAAGGCTCGTATAAGTCGATTACGTGCTAAAGAGTCTTCTGCACTAATGGCTCTGAAGCATAAAACCATGTTTTTAGAAGATCGATTGCAATCACTCGAAAATATTAAAATTAAAATGTTTAAGCTTAGAAAAGAGTCTTGGGAACAAGACTCGGATGAAAACTTAGATGAATATAGACCTATCACATCGACTATCTTCAATCATTTACTGCCACATCAAGATCGTTGTCGTCTCGTGCAAAAGTTAATACTGCTATGGAATAAAGCATTGATCGATAAAGGAAATGATAATGAATCGACTATAGATATATTTAGTGTTGCAGACATAAAAGAACAATATTCTGATGAGATGGGAAGTTTTACCGTAGACGAATTTGGGAGAAAAATTTACACAATAGGAGATGACATAATATCAATTAAATGACCATAATAATCTAGTTCACCTGAGTGACGACAAAAAACATATTTATTTTTATGACCTTTGCGGAAGATATTATTGAAATGATACAAGACAGCGAGTGTATACAAATCATGATGGAGCTGATGAATATATGCTAGATAAAGGTGGACTTCTTGTAAAAGTTCGGGAAGTAAAGGACGGCGTTGAATATTTCTATGATCGTCTCGGTCGATATTATGTAAACGCAGAAGGATGTCATATATATCGCGAAGAAGATTCAAATAGTGAATACGAACGCGACGACTTAGATAATTTAGTAAAAATTCATGACCAGCCTTTTTATTATGCACCATGTTCAAGCGAACCGATTACTATGGAAGAAAACAAGTATCTGAGAAAAGAGGTCGGCGACGCTCTAAAAAAGTGCATAGCTGAAGTAGTTGTACACCAACCTACTGATCCTATAGCATACTTGGCAGATCTCTTGACAAATTATACTAATAATATTAAAGCACATCAGAAATGAGCAAGAAACATCTTTAAGAATGAGCAAGAAAGATTTGAACTCAGACAATTAATGCACACAACCAAAGATAATTCGGTAAACCTCTCTTACGCAGATGAAGCCACTGAAGATACAAACTTCATCAACTACCAATTAGAAACACACCTAAGATTAACAAATTATTAAGAATTTCTAAACAAAAAAAAATTTAAATACCTATCGAGTGTTAATTTGAAAAGTGTCGCCCAATGATTTTTATAATCCACTCGACTTTCACCGAACCGGATCGGGCTATTGATAAATAATTTTATACCATTCCCCCTCTAAAAAGCTTATTTTATTCACTGAAAACAGTGAATAAAAAGCTCTTTTAATCACTATTTTGGTGTTTGAATTTAGAACACGTCAATAATATTCGACCGCCATCTCAATGCTATACAACCTCCTCAACACTTTCGACACCACCCATTTTCATAGAACTCATACGCCATGCCGCCATACATATTGGAAGTCTACGACTTTTATTATTCGTAGTTGGAAGTGAAACCTCCGGGAGGGTTGCCAGCATTACGTTTTGTTAAAATATACATCAGATTTTATTTTCACGGTTTATAATCTGTATTCGCAAAGAAAAACCTTAATTTAAAATGAGCCTTCGGCGAGGGCTCCCGGCATTCCATATGCGACTAGGTGAACCCTCCAGGAGGGCTCCCGACACTGAACGTCTACATTTAAAATTAGCCCACCGCGAGGGCTCCCGGCATCCCATATCCAAGTAGGTGAACCCTCCAGGAGGGTTCCCGACACTGAACGTCTACATTTAAAATGAGCCCTCCGCGGGGGCCCCGGCTTCCCATATCCAATTAGGTAAACCCTCCAGGAGGGTTGCCGACACTGAACGTCTACATTTAAAATGAGCCCTCCGCGAGGGCTCCCGGCATCCCATATCCAAGTAGTGAATCCTCCAGGAGGGCTCCCGACACTGAACGTGTTAACCTTTTATTATTGTCTATTTTCGCTTTTCTCGTAGTCATGGTATAAAGTATAGTATGCAACTCTTGAATAAAACGGATTTATATCGAGGGCCATGAATCACTCGCGTCGCTCAGGATTCTAACACTTGAATCGAATCACTCCCTACGGTCGTGATTCAGCCGTTAGAATCCTTCACTTGATCGTGATTCATCTATGGCCCTCGCTTTAAATCCGTCCTTTACTCATTAGTTGCATAATATACTATTATTTTAGTACCTAGGTACAAAGTCGAGTCGCTTTTTTTTCCCACTTTGCCCAACCATTCTGTCTGTCTGTAATGTGTGTGTAATGTGTCAATGTGTCTATAATGTCCCACCAATGGGTCAAAGTGGAATGTTCTCAATTTTTTACTGTGTCCCACTACTTATTTCATTTTGGTAGGGCAAATCACACTCGCATAAACTCTGATTTCACTTTTTCGCACTTGGGCTGGCACTGTTAGATTTATTCAAATATAATGGAGAAAATAAGAAAACCTATACTTAAAAAAAAAACAAATTGAAACTATCCATAGGTATGACATTAGGATGACTTTAAGCAGCTTAGAAACAACAAGAATGCGGTGCAATAAAATCTTTATAGCTAGCTCATTTAATTTGACCTGGTAGCCTTTCCCTAAATCGGAGAATCAGAGTCTATAATAGGAGGAGCTCGTGGCTAAAGTAATAACAGCCGCACGGGTCGATCCATCAGGTTAAGCTACGCTTGTCGGGGTTGGTCAGTGGATGGGTGACCATCTTTACATACCGAGACTCCTCCGTGCGTCGGAAAGCACGTTAATTAAGCCGTTGGTCCCGGTTGTCATTCGTGGATCTTTGACAGTCGTTACGAGTCTTCAGAAGCCCGAAAGTCTGACACCAGTCTTACCAGAGGGTATCGTCAGATAGGCAGTCGCTCTATGTAAAATACTGGTATTCAGCTGCATCCGGTTAGTCTGGAAGCCGACCCCAACATAGTTGGGAAAAGACTAGGAAGAGGAAGAAGAAAAAGAAGTCTTTTCCTAAATCATTATAAATGTCTGATTTTAAAAGAAAAATATAAGCTTTTGATTACGTAAAAAAAAATATAACGTAAAAATACGTGTCCAATATTTCTCATAATTTATCTGACAGACAAAAAAATTTTTGAACTGAAAACTTCTTTAGCGGCGTTGTGCACTTTTTTTGGGAGGGGTAAAAAATGTTAATAAACTCCCGTCAGGACGTGACCGTAAGATCCGTTGCCTAGCAACCGACACAGTAAATATCAAAATAAATATCTTTGACATTACGTAAAGATTGCGAGGTAAGAAATTTTACCCATATTGATGTAAAAAAAGCAGTCAAAACATACTTCATGAAAAGTGTTTAAATAAATTGTTTATTTTTGTTAGACTATATTTTGAAAATAAATAAATATACCTACCTACTACTACTACTAATGAATATTGTATTTAACCACATAAATTATACCTAGTACTTTTATAGGTAGATAGATAGATAGAATACTCTTTATTATGTACACCATAAAAATTACAGACATAGGTTTAGAAATTTTACATATGGTGACACAATGGGCGGTCTTATCGCTAAAAGCGATCTTCTACAGACAACCTTTGGATGGATTAAAGTAAGAAGGAAAGACAATACTGCAGGTAGTCAGTGGTGTACCATAGGTACTGATAAATAAAGCAATGCAAAGCGTGTGAAATTATTCCCTAACCATTCCAAAATATTCAAAAACTAGCTTTTGCCCGCGTCTTCGCCCGCGTGGATGTCGGAAAATATCCCACAGGAACGTGCTACCGGGATTCAGAGTATCCTATGTCCTACCTAACTCAGGTCATGGCCTATCCTTATACCTTCTTTCTTCTTTTTCAATTGAAAAGTTAAGTATGTTCTCAATCCAGTTTGGAAATTCGGGCAGCCGAGCCGCTTACAGCTTTGAGACGGAAACCTTTTTTTTTTTTTGAGATATCATCAAATAACTTCTCTCGCTCTGGGTGGAGCGGAAGGGCATGTCAGACTCTTACTGACTAAAACCCACCCGTGTTCCATCAGTTGCCTGTACGTCGCCTGGGGCCACGGTCTCCCCTTAGGACTTCATCGGCCCTAGCGGACCCCGTCAATTGTGCTGACATCTCTAAGAGGCGCGCGTAGAACACAACGCGCTGTCGACCCGGGCCTGGTCCTTATCGGACGGCGAGCTACCCATTGTGACAGGGCGCTAGTCCTACTCTTTTTTTCTACCCACAACGGGGAAGCTCTTGGCCTGCATCTCACCTGATGGTAAGTGATGATCAGGCCGAAGGTGGAAGCGAGCTTCACCCGGAATCTTCAAGCATTAGGGGAACAGCTTATCTTATCTACTGCCGAAACACAAACATGCTGTTAACATTGTTGTTATACTCACACTATCGCCCGGTTAAAAAATAAAAAACAACTGGTTTATATGACTCTAAATGCCTTACCTACTTAAAATACTAATTATTAATTTTCCTATTAATAATATCATTAATTTGTAATACCTACTCTAGGGCCGCCATTGAACACACAATACTTATGTACATGACGGTAGAAAGGTTAATTTATGAACTTTAATAACTTTTGACAGACTGGGAAAATTGTAATTAAATAAAGATTAAATGATAATTCAAGATAAGGACTATTAAGTATATTTCCAATACCTTAAATCTCTTTAAAATAAGACACAAAAAAATCAATATTACATGGAAATTTTAAATTCAACCCCTATTTTACCCCTTTGGGGGTTGATTTTACAAATACTCTGATACGCGTATTTCCTTATTTTTTACGAAAAGCATAAATGCTAATTTTCATATCGGTAACATAAGAAATCCCACAAACCATACAAACTTTCATCCCTTATATCACCCCCTTAAGGGTTATTTTTGAGAAAAAAAGTATCCTATGTCTTTCTCCAGGATGCCATCTACCTCCTTGCCAAATTTTAAAATCTCTTGAAAATAAGATCAAAAAATCAATTTTACATAGAAATTTTAAATTCAACCCTTATTTTACCCCTTTGGGGGTTGATTTTACAAAAACTCTGATACGCGTATTTCCTTATTTCTTTCCAAAAGCATAAATTTAAATTTTCATATCGCTAACATAAGAAATGCTGGGTTTCCCATACAAACTTTCATCCCTTATATCACCCCCTTAAGGGTTATTTTTGAGACAAAAAGTACCCTATGTCCTTCTCCAGGATGCCATCTATCTCCTTGCCAAATTTTATCGAAATCCGTTCAGTGGTTCAGCCGTGAAAAGGTAACATACAGACAGACAGACAGACAGACAGACAGAGTTACTTTCGAATTTATAATATTAGTATGGATGCACAACGTCAATGTTCAAGTTTTTAATTCTACCGGCACTCCCGGAGTGCAACCCGCGCGTTGTTTTCTTTTTGGTTAATATCCCTATTAGTGGGACACAGTAGACAACAAAATTGTTATCATTCCACTTGACCCTACTGGTGGGCAAAGTAAAATAATCCGTTTTTTGTTTCTTGTGTTCGTTATTCCTTATTAAAAAAATATTATATCCTGGAAAAATTGTTTTGTTGATAATCTGTATGAGAAAGTGAACTTATGAACTAAATAACTACAACTTCTATTTCGTTGGTCTAGTGGTGGCAATTTAAGCGTGACTGCTGCATGATCCTCTGGATTCGATAGGTACTCATGTAGAATGAAATAGTACCTACTGGGTCTTTCCATTAAATTTTCTGGGAATTTCTCAGTAGCAGCCCGGAGTCTGGATTTAGGCCCTAGGTAATGGCAATATGCTCGAAGTCCCTTCGGTACATGAGACTTATACATAACTGGCGAAATGTGGGCTTGCTACGCCCCTCTGTCCAACCCTTCGACGAATACAAGCGTGCTGTTATGAGGCCATAGGATTTCATATTCTATGAAGTAGCCGATTACAGACGTTAAAATATACAGCCTACTCACAGACAAAAGTAGATGGTTAGGAACAGGTTCCAGTCGGCACCTTCGATTGAGGAACCGAAAATATAAAATCTAACTTTAAATCAGAATTATGACTGAATCTATTCTATATACTAATTATAAAGCTGAAGAGTTTGTGTTTGTTTGTTTGAACGCGCTAATCTCAGGAACTACTGGTCCGATTTGATTTCTTTCAGTGTTAGATAGCCCATTTATCGAGGAAGGCTATAGGCAAATATTATCACTCTAACACCAATAGGAGCGGAGCACCAATGAAGAATGTTTCAAAATCGGGTTTTTTTTTTGCGTTAGCCCAAAGTAACTATTCCACGCGGACGAAGTCGCGGGCAGAAGCTAGTGATATTATATCACCCACATTTGTACTCACCGAACCGTATCGCAACTGCCAGCACCGTGCTCTTGTGAAACGATACGTAGTAGACCTGTGAAACTGTTCACCATTAGATATGCTTCAATTTTGTCCTTGTATTTTGTGTCCTAAGAAAGCGGTGAATAGTCAATCACACAATAACTGGCTGGCTAGGCTGTCAAAATACAGAGCGTTTCTTGACACCTTGGTGAAAATTAAAGGTGTTCATGACGGCCGTTTTAATATTATGACGGAACTAAGTGGTTCGACAGGAAACGTCACCGCCGCCCATGACAATAAGGGCGATGCCGAGCTGCAACACGCCTAAAACCTAAAACACAATATTGCAGTGCTGACAATTTAAGACTAAGGGCCTATTTCACGATGTCCGAATAGCCACTACTTACCGAATAAATTAAAAAATGGAACAGAATTTGTATGAAATGATCTGCCAAGTAAAATAGGAACTTAATCATAGGTGGTGGAACAGGCCCTACCATAATATATGTGCCCTTAAACATAATATTGGGTTTTATAAATATCATTATCCAATATACAGTATATCTATAGTCTCTTGTCTAAATCGGGAATCGAACTAACTCAAATGCGAAAACTCATCCTGTATTTTTATGGCACCAAGCGATAGGGTCAATCAGACATAAGGATGAATATTTATTCTATGTAAACACATAGAATAAATATTCATCCATAAGTCTATGTGTAATATCCCCCTTACTAAACAGGGGGATATTACACAATATGATCATAGATCTATTATCCAAGATATAGAGAAATTGTCAAAAAAAATACTAACATAAAAAAACGTTTTACTAAAGTAAAATAAAATAGACATACTATGGGTAATTTGTAAGCACGAAGATAGGTCTATGATATAATTATGATAGTTTTATAGCCCCCTAAGGGGGACATACCCATAATTATGTCTATTTTACAATTTCATAATATCTTTGATCATAGATAATGATAGTGGAATTTCCCCCTAATCCCGTATTTTTTAAAGATAGTTCATCAAAAACAAAACTTATGATAAAACATTCGTTTTATTATCAAAATAAAATTATTTTATATCCATAAAATTTCACTTATTCTTAAGTTTTTTACCAGCTGCTTGACCTTTCGCAGGCATTTTATCTTTGTTAGGATTTATTTGACCTATTTGCTTCTTCTTTTTATTAAGTTTATTTTTTAATTTCTTTGAAGCTGCAACTGCAACTTGTTCTGTAATTTTGTCTTCATTTTTGCTTACGGCTTGTATCTGTGGATTTGCACCTTGTTGGTTATTGCCTTTGTTCTTTTTATTCTTGTTTTTCTTTTTATTCGGACTTTGATTTGTTTGTACCGCGTCAGCTGATTTAGTACTGCTGTTGTCGGTTTTTACCTTTTCAGGGACATTTGCCGCATTTTTATTTTTGTTTTTCTTACTGCCCGGACTTTGCGGAGCAGTAGAATTTCCGGATTGTTCAGTAGTGCTGCTGTTTGTTGCAGTAACAATTACATTTTTATTATTTTTATTTTTAATTTTCTTACTTCCCGGACTTTGTGTAGTAGGATTATCTGACTTTTCAGTACTGCTGCTGTTTAGTACAATAACCTTGGCATTTTTGTTATTTTTATTTTTGTTTTTCTTATTAGCCGGGCTTTGTGAACTAGTAGGATTAACTGTTTTTTCAGTAGTACTGCTGTTTGGTGCCTTTACATTGTTGGGGTTTTCTACATTCTGCTTATTGTTTTTGTTTTTGCGATTTTTCTTTTTCTTTTGGTTGTTATTTTCAGTGGGTTGGGCCTTGTTAGCAACTTGTGGCTGATTTGCAGGTCTGAAAAGGAAATGAACAATTTACTTATAATACAGCAGTATGATATAACCAGATATATTTAAAAGGGCAATATTTCGACGAACGCAAGATTTAATCTTAAATAATAGCATAGCCTAACCTATTTCCAACCATTTATTTAACTTTTGACATAAACACGCTTATGAAGTTCCGTAATTATTACATTAAAAACCAAAGTGAAAAAATGCAATGCTTTATGTGCACTTTGTTTTTTTCATCGAATTATGAATTCGTTGATAATATTATTTCAATTATTTCATTTTAAATTCGATAAAATTCATCATGAATTTCGAAATCAAGTCAGAAATGCAATTTGGACATCTTTACTTTAGCTGTCAAAAGGTAAAAATAAATGGTTGGAAAGATTTATAGCTAGAATAGTCCCAAGTTGATGTTTATTATTTTAAGAAAGAAAATAGCTTGAATACTGTATATTTATATAATATACTTTTAAACCTCTGTAAACTCACTTTGTCAGTGCATTAGGTTTGGCTTTCTTTTTCTGTGGCTGAGCACTGTCCGACGGAGCTGATCGTTTTACAGGTGACTGTTTCTTATTTTGTGTCTCCGGGTTTTCTTCTTCCGACTGGCTATCTCCATTTTCTTTAGGTTCTTCTTGATTAGGGTCAACTTCTTCGTCATCTTCGTCTTTAAATGGCTCGGGCTAAAACATTAAATAAATATGACTTTTATGTACCTAGACCTACTGCTTCTACATTATACAATTTGTGAAAGTTACATGTATACTTACAATAACATTAGAAAACTTCTTGAATTTTGCCACATAAAAACCATCCATATTGTGTGTGTGAGGGTAAAACCTTCTGGTCAGTTTTAATGACGGATGGAACCGATGGTGCCTGTACTTCACAAAACCTTCAGTTCCAAAGTCAAGACCTGTGGGCACCAACTTCACATTTCTGCGCTTCAATGCATAGTTCACTACCCATTCGTTTTCTTCAGGCAGAATTGAACAAGTTGAGTACACAACGTAGCCACCAGAGCTAGACTTTGCACTACAACAGTCAATGGCAGCAAGAAGAAGTTGTCTTTGGATGTTGAAACACCTCTGAATATCTTTCTGATCTTTAGTAGTTTTAACACTGGGATCTTTAGCAATGACTCCTGTACCAGTACAAGGAGCATCCAATAACACCCTATCAAAGCCTTTCATTACATCAGGGAACTCTCTGCCATCATGGTTACAAATAACAGCATTCACAACACCCAACCTGTGGAAGTTACCAACTACAGCTTTTGTCCTTTCTTTATTAGCGTCATTTGCAAATAATGTTCCAGTGTTCTTCATGATGGCTGCGATATGCGATGCCTTGCCACCTGGTGCTGCACACATGTCCAATATCCTCTCATTCTCTTGTGGTGCTAAAGCCATTACTGGCAGGAAACTTGAGGCACCTTGTAGGATATAGTGTCCTGCTAAGTATTCAGGAGTTGCACCAATTGGTACAGTAGAGCTATACACTACAAGACCTACTTTACTCCATTTACCCACAGGGTCTAAATTCACTCCTCTGTTGATAAGAGCTTGTGCTAAATCTCGCCGTCTGGTTTTAAGGCTATTCGTTCTAATAGTAACAGGTCGCGCAACTTCACTTGCTTCCAGAAACTCGACCAACTCTTGCACAGGAAATATTTGCAGAAGTACTTCCATAAGAAATTCATTGTAACTGTAATAAGTGCAAAGATCTTTTAGAAGCAGATCAGTATATTCGCAGCGGGATCTACCATCTTCCTTCAAGCGACTGAAATCTCCTAACACTATTACAACATCTTTGATTCTTTGAAGAACATCTTGTAGACTGGCTGGATTGTTTAGTTCCTCTTCAGATGGGAATGCAAATACATCTTGTTTGGCAATATTCAATTGCATCTCTTCGTCTGCTAGCTTTTTGTCCACTTTCTGTTTTTTCTTTAATTTTATATTGGCCTTCTCTATGGGCAACATGTCATCATCGTCGTCATCGTCTTCATCGTCGCTGTCTTTACCTCCTCCACTAGAGTCCGAATCATATTCTAATTTGCCACCACTAGCTGAACCTTCATCTTCCGACGTCACATCACCATTTTCATTGTCAGAATCTTTGAATAAATCATCCAAAGTACCAACCTGAAAGCAAATTTAATATGAAATCCATCCATATAGTAGTTATTTAATTTTATTCTAGTACAGATTTACAGTAATAAATTTACAATAAGTTCGAAAATTAACAACAAGAAAAGTTTTTACAAAAATAAAAATTGTAATGCTTACCTTATACTTTTCTCCTCCAGCTTTCTTCTTTCCTGTGCTTTCATCATCAGAATCTTCTTCCATTTCTGACCCATCATCCTCCACCTGATCTTCATTGCCACTGTCGTCATCTTCTTCAGATTCCGAATCATCCTTTTTAGCTTTGCTTTTCTGTTCTTTTTTGGTTTTCTGTTTAGGTTTCAACCATTCCTTATTGTGATCAGTGTAACCTGATAGAAATAAAAATATTTTTTTTTTATCTATTTAATTGTAACAACTAATTTATGAGTAGTAATTGTATGCTTTTTTCAGTATCGTATCTAGTCTATGTTCTATGTTCTATGTTAGAGGGTTTGGTTTCCGCACTTAGTCCTTCAGTGGACCATTGTGCGTGGCGTATCTAGTCTATCCTATCTATTTATTTTCAGTATCTATTAACTCCATTTGAAATAAGATTAGACATTTAAATAAACCGTTTTTACAGTATGTTCAACCTATTTTGACTTCTATACATTGCATGTAGGAGGCACTAAAAGAAAAAAAGTGGTTACAATACAAACTGTTTACTACAGCTGCCATTTTTGTCATGCCACCAATGCAATAAAAGTCAAAATCGGTTGAACAGACTGTAAAAAAGGTTTATTTAAATGTCTAATCTTATTTCAATTGGAGTTTAGACAGCAAGTTTTGCACAAACAATAATTTTAAAAGTCTTGTGCCATGTTGATGGCATGACAGTTTTTAAGAAGAAAAAAGAACATAGTTTGCGATTCTAAATAGGTGCTATTTACAAAAATCAGAAGTAAATGTTTACCTGGAGCAGTTTCTTCATCAGAACTGTTCCCAGCATCCTCATCTACTGCCACCTCTGTTTGTTTGGCTACATTCTTCTTTGCTAGTTTTAATGCTTTCTTCTTTTCCGCTAGTTCTGCCTTCTTCTTTGCTCTTTTAGCTGCTCTTTGCTTCTGCCTGTGAGTAAGCTTCTTGTCTGTTGTGTCATCTTCTACTGCAATAAAAGCATACAGTGTAACAATGAGAATTCTAACAATACCAGTTAATAGTAGGTACATGCGTATGTTCCATGCGCTTACAACACATTAGGTGTAGTGTAACTAGTGCTACCAATAGATATTCTACCAAAATCATCACCATGTTGTGTTGTGGATCACAATTTCACACCCAGGTCCAGGTGTAATTTTCACAAGCCGTTATAAGTAGCCACAATTAAGTGAATAAATTTGAAAACAATTAATTCATTACTACTGTAACTATTTCACCTTGTTGCAAGATGTAAAATCCTTTTTTTAACTCATAATAATAAGAATGTTAAGATTACTCGTACGCAGCCAAAGTAGGTGTTATTAGGTATCTATGGAAGTATAGGAGATTTTGTGCCAACCCCAAATAAATTGGGATGGGGGCAGGAGAAAGGTGATGACTTAATTTAATCTTTCATTCCGTAACAAATAATCCCGGAATATCATTCTTGAAAAAGGTTACATAAATAATTATAAACTAAAGGCATGGTCGTGTTGGTACCGAACAAAAAACAAGAAGTGGTTTTATAAGGTAAGCAGAGGTGTTTTTATAAGGTCTTATTTCTGGGACTAGTGGAAACATATATTTATTGATATTTCCGATATTTCTAGTCATTTACTCACGTAGTTCTTTTTTAAACACGGGATCAGGCTGTTTGCGAGCTTTTCTACCGGGTCCTTTTTTCACTTTTTTAGTTTCATCGAATTTTGCCTTACGACCCATGATAAATTATTAGACTATATAAATACTTGTATCAATGCTTGGTTCTATAAACAGTCTTCCGCCACAACTCCTTTTATTTGTCCAAAACCTAACTCTAGATTACCATGCACGATTTAAAGTAACCACACGTGTTCACGAATGAAACTAAGGTTACAGTTGACACTTGACACTGACACTACTGACAGTCCACCACCATAGTTTCAATCGATTGATAAGGTAAGGACAGACAGTGGGCCAGCCGGCGAATCAGCAGCCAAACATAAGCGAAATCCGTAGTTTCAGCCGTCGTTATGGGCGCTTTGCTCTCCCTTCCTCGAAGTTGGACCTACAGTTTGTCCTATGTAAACATACTCGTCTACAACTTCGAGCGTAGCGTCTCCGATCTTTTTGAGATCGGGTGTTACATGGGCATTTGACACGACCTTTGTCTTGTCCATGTTCATTTTAAGACCCACTCTTTCGGAGGCTCTACTGAGGTCATCGAGCATTATACTGAGGTCCTCCATGGTCTTAGCCATGATAACAATATCGTCGGCAAACCAAAAGTTAGTGATATACTCGCCATTGACGTTGATGCCTAGCCCTTTCCAGTCCAGAACCTTGAAGACATCCTCCAGTGCAGTGGTGAACAGTTTCGGAGAGATACCGTCTCCTTGTCTCACACCTCGCTGCAGAAGGATAGGTTTCGTGATCTGGTCGTGGAGTCGGACTGACATAGTGACGTTTTTGTATAGGCACTTTAACACCTCGATGTACCGATAATCGATCTGGCACCGTTGAAGAGACTGCAGTACAGCCCATGTCTCGATCGAATCGAAGGCTTTCTCGTAATCCACAAACGCTAAGCAGAGAGGCAGGTTATACTCGTCGGTCTTCTGTATAACCTGCCGCAGCGTATGTATGTGATCTACGGTGCTAAAGCCTTTACGGAATCCGGCTTGTTCGGGAGGCTGGAAGTCGTCAAACCTGCGCGCGAGAAGGTTCGTGATGACTCTTGAAAACAGCTTGTAGACATGGGTCAGAAGTGTGACGGGCCTATAGTTAGCAGGGCATTGTCACCCTTTTTAAAGAAGAGTACCACCATACCTCTGCTCCATGTATTAGCATTTAAGAAACCTCGACGTCGACCTCCGCACTTCCGCGGGATATACAGTCTCATCACCGATGAGCGTGGGTGATGCATCCGATTTGCGGTCAGTAGTGTGCGGATTATTATTATTATTTTGTCTTTGGACATTTCTCGGGACACTGGGGTCCCGGACCTTTGGAAGGCGTACGAGGGGCCGAAGCCAACTCGCAGAGGCCCCGAGTTTCAAGGGGGCAACATGTCCTGAGGTGCTTGAGGAGGAGTGGTATTCCACGGCTTTCAGAACAATCCCAGAGCCCGGGAGATGGTCAAGATCCCTACGAGCACTTACTGGAATACTTCCTTCCTCCGAGCACGTTTGCTCTTGCGAATTCAAGCCAGCCAATTAAGGCAAGAATGAGGTGAGGAACAAGACTTCTCCCGGGAGATAGGGTCCGTGGGGTCGCTACTGCCCAACAGCTCGCCACATGCTGCCCTGCGGTTTCTGTATCTCTCTTGGTCTGGCTCCTCATCCTAGACCCGTTCCGACAAAGTAAACTCTACCAGCACAGACCTAGAGTTCGGAGCACGCAAGCCCCACCACGACGTCAACGTAGAGATAAGGCGGTGGGGTTATTATTATTATTATTTAGGGTCTTTGACATTTCTCGGGACCCTGGGGTCCCGGAACTTTGGAAGGCGTACGAGGGGCCGGAGCCAACTCGCAGAGGCCCGTTAGACGTTTGTGATGAAATGAGGCACCAACCGACGATTATCCCTGTATGCACTATGCAAGTGCACCCAAGGACAACCCCCGGCTGGTGTAGGACTGTTGCAGGATATGGATATAAAGGTAATGGACTATGGGTTTGGGTGGCTTAACCGGTAAAGTCCATCGTGATCCCAATAGTATTATAATTGGTGTGTAATCATCTGATAACTAAATGAATTATAATTGACAAGTGTATAAGTTATGTATTTATGAATAACATTTGCTTGAAACAGTATCATAAGATATATTATTTTGAGTCAAAATGTTCGACCAAGTCGTCGAATTCCGCTAGTTTAGCCATTTTGGTATTTTAGCCATTTTGGTATTTTACAAATTATCGTAGCATATTTTTACGATTCATTGATAGCAATCAGTCGAAGAAGGTATAGGTAATATCTTAGAAAGATTTCATATTGATATATGCCCATGATAACTCGGATGATCGTTTCCAAAATCATGAATTGAACTACGCGAATCAAAATTATAGCACCGCGCGCTATGAGGTTTGAGTTGGAATAATACGGAAATATTGTATGTAAGACTAATAAGAAAAAAATCTAATTAGATTATTAGTCTATTCATGATATTATTTACAAAATTTTGTTTAGATTGATCCATTACTTTTGCCAGAAATCAACATAATACAGCGACAGATCGGTTTTCGGCCAATGTTATGTTTATAATAGGATGTATAAAATACTAATGTACGATTATGAGTATTGTTTATATTAACATAGGTGGATTATTTTAATCTTACTTCAGTGGGGGAAAGAGATGGTGCTTTACGTCTTGTAGAGCTTCATCTCTTTCCCACACTAAAGTAATATTAAAATAGTACTGCTTTTAGAGGTGGTGGTAGGCCCCCTGATCATCTCTTAGCTGCCGTGACTTATTTTAATTTATTTTAATCTTTGAATTGTTTTTATCTTTTTATTACGGCCGCTTTTAACGTGCGCATCTTTTTACATTGTTCTCACATGTATAATTTAAACATGAATGATGTAACCACTATTTTGTAACAATGTTTTAATTAAGTGAGTGTCCGTGGAGTTTCTGGCCCGTTCTTCTCCATAGGTACCTACTACGCTTTGGAATGGGCAACTAGCTTCATATTTCTGACTGACCGACTCCTTGACAATTCAAAAGTGCCTGTAAGTGTATATGGTTTAATTTAAATAAATGCTTTGAGTTTGAGTTTTGAGTTTGAGTAATAAAGTATTTACCAAAAATTCGAAGACATGTGACATCTACCAACCCGCACTGGGCCCGCGTGGTAGATTACGGCCTACTCCCTCTCAGAGAGGAGGCCTGTGTCTCAGCAGGGGGAACATTAATAGGCTGATGATGATGAATAAAGTAGGTATTTGCAGAGCCGTTTTTTTTTTTTTATAGGTTTAATTGTATAATAGGTATTAATTTTACAGTTGCGCCGTACGTAGCACAGTCTCACTTTTGCATGTTTTTAACAATTTAAACATATTTATTTACTTTGAAAATATGATATATATACATATTTGTAATGTGCTCGTCAAGCCCTTTCATTTGATACCAAACATGGTACGATTATAAAAAAAATATTTTTTCGTTCGGTGCTTTATGTCCTCTAGAGGGCGCCATATTGAATTTAATGTAACGTCTTATAGCCTATAACCAGCGGACAATCAGAACGCTTCCAACGATACCTCATTTGTCAAATTATGATCAGTGGTTTAGAAGTTATGAGGTTACAGATGAACATACATACATACATACATACATATATACATACATACATACATACATACATACATACATACATACATACATACATACATACATACATACATACCGGTCAAAATCATAACCCTCCTTTTTGCTTCGCCGAAGTCGGGTAAAAAATCATTTACACCCGAAATTTGGGTGGAAATTGGGTGTTTATCCCAGAACACCCAAAACACCCGGTTTAAACCCACCTGGGTTTAGGCTGCCTGTCCACTGGAGCGGAGAGGAGAGGAGCGGAGATGTGTCAAAATTAACCAATAAAATCGCACCTCTGCAGCAGAGTTTAGATTCTATTGGTTAATATTGGCACATCTCCGCTCCTCTACTCTCCTTTCCGCTCCGGTGGACAGGCAGCCTTAAACCCGGCTGGGTGGATTGCCCATCTATATTTGGTCGCGACTAGAATCAATTTTATATTTTTTTTTTGTAAATCTTTGACAAACTTTTTGTTTAAAAGAGCCTTTTTTATTTGACTTTGCCAACCAAGGTCACCTTTGTCGGGGACGCGGTTGGCAACCGTGTAACAGGCAGGACGGTTACCGTTAAAAAAAATACCGACAAAACTACCAAAACATTTCGTTATGTTATGTTAAATATTTAACGTTAATAATAACGTTAAATCATATGATTTACCGAGTCCGGTATATAAATAGCGTTACTATTAATAGTAGCGTTATTTGGCTAAAAACTAGCAACATCTGGTGCGACTTTGCCCAATCGAAAAGCGCGTCGCGCCATCGCGTTTGGCCCTTCCAAGCGGAGCGGCAACAGCTAACATTTGACGACGATCGGAGATACCTACGAATACGAGACGACTCGCGAGCAGGCACTTTAATAACCTAGTATGTACATACAGTAGGCCGCGCGTAGGTACTTAAGGTTAAAGACCGCGGTTTTAACTTGCCAGTTTACTTGGCTCGCCGTCGGTGACACACGTGAAGATTTCTCACACTTTATCGCGATGTTTTCGACTTTTCTAAACAAAAATTACACAAATGTCGAAACAAAATGCTGGCTCGCAACTTGCAGCGATGACAGACGTATGAAACTACGAACTAAGGCGGGCTAAGAGCAAAATTTCTAACTTGTTGGATCGCCGCCGGCGATCTTACTCGGCGGTTTTAAAAGTGCGCGACGCACGTTCTGACACACTGGCGAGTAAGGTCGCCGAGCCATAAGACCGCGTACTTGCTCGCACGTCTATCACCCGTTTAACGTTGAGCTGGCCTATCGTAGTACGGACTTTCAATAGAATAATAAAGACGCCGGCTTGCTCCCAGTAAAGTTATTTTTTATTTATTTGAACAACATTTTATTGTTACTGTAGCGGTTACGCCGCCACATACGAACTACGCAAACAAAGACATGACGTCACACAATTAATGCATCGCGCAGTTAGAGTTTACCGAGCGAAAAACATAGATAAGACTATCCGAAATCAACATATGGGCAGTTGCCCGCCAGACATAAGACCCGTCTGGTTGGAGGATCCTCCCTTTTCTATGGTGGATGAGTGAACTTTACACCCTGTTTCTCATGCCACTAAATTGGTGACCCCGAGTATGAACGTCAACGCAGCCTTCGTGCAACAACTTCAGCGTGACATCATCATCATCACTCCCGCAAGCTTTCGTGAGGCAAGTCACACAGCCAGCCAGCACCCACGGCTTTAACGGGTATCCTGACCACCAGCATGCAGCGAACGCGCATTCCTGGTCATCACCCTCAACCACAACCCGGCGCTGTACCACATCCGACTCACTGGATGACGACACACCGCCACCCCGACTCACTGGGGAATCACCGCAGACAGTTCCGACTCACCGTGAACTATGCGGCACCCGGTTCCAACTCACTGGAACCACAGCTGGCACTGTGAAGCATCGCAAGATCCAAGACTCAGCCCACTATCGACCTCCGGTCTCCGGAGGGGAGTGATGTAGCGGTTACGCCGCCACATACGAACTACGCAAACAAAGACATGACGTCACACAATTCCTGCATCGCGCAGTTAGAGTTTACCGAGCGAAAAACAGATAAGACTATCCGAAATCAACTTGTGGGCAGTTGCCCGCCAGACATAACAATCCGTCTGGTTGGAGGATCCTCCCTTTTCTATGGTGGATGAGTGAACTTTACACCCTGTTCCTCATGCCACTAAATTACCATTCAAATGAAAGGAATAGTTTTCAATCGTCAAATAAATTATGCGTATGTGTCGTAGTTTGGCAGATTTTGTGTAGAAATGGGGTTTTGTATACAATGCCGCCCATGGGCATGTGACCGCCCGTATTTTTCTGAATATTCATGAAAAAATTAATCTTGGAGTTGGAGGTCTATCTTTTAATATTTTTCATGTTATTCAATTATTGTTTGAGTAGCGTTTTTGACCTTGCTTTACATTTTTTGCCATATCTCCGATGTTATTGGCTCGATTTGGATTCTGTTTCATATTTCTAAAAGCATGAGATAAGCTTTACACATACTTATCAGTGTAGGCCTGTATCTATGAGTGGCATAGCTAGGTTACCAAAGGCCCTGGGGCAAAAAATAAACTGGGGCCCCAACTAAACTATTTAAAATCGTTTGTTCCGTATTCGTCGTGTTCCGAATTTGACGTAAGTACTCCAGATTTGTCGTAATCCAGATTCGTCGTAATACTAATGACAGATTCGTCGTAATACTAATGACAGATTCGTCGTTATACTAATAATGTAAACTCACTAGACTCGCGCGCTTGTAAATTCACTAAAATAGTAGCGTTTTATAGTCACGCTGTTGAAGCGCGACGCGTTTCTCATAGGTCCGCCTTGCGTCAAGCTCGTGCTGTTCAAACGCACTGTTCGACGGCGCGACTGTCCTGTGAAACCGAATACAGGGAAGATCCCCGTAAGTTTCAAACAAAGATGTTCAAGACTTGTTGAGAATTCCTCTGTATTTTTTATAAGTCGCCATTATTAAAGTCGCGTTCCTGGAATCTGGTTTATTTATTTATCCGAAATTCGGATACTAGGGAAAATGTATAGTTGGTAAGTCAGAGTCAAAGGGACCCCCTGAACCTGGGGGCCCCGGGGCACTGCCCCGTCTAGCCCTCCGGTATCTACGCCACACAACTATTCGATAGGTTGTCGGATCGAAAATTACACATTTTCAATTACTAATTTGCTTTGGCTCTGCAAGCAGACTTTTCGGGTTTTGAATTTGTGAACAGCCTTTAGAGGGCTCTTTTATTGATGTTCGATTCGGTACGGAATGTACGACGCGAGAGCGACACGCCGGACACGCCTAGCTTGAATAAAATGGTAAGTAATCTTGTGGTAATCTGTATTCTGTAGTACAATTTAGTCCTGCATAGTCTGTGGCAACTAGCGAAGTCTGCGAAGTGTCACTGTCAATTCAAATTCAGCAAATTGCAATGTTGACATGACAGTAAATTCGCAAAAAGTCGGACACGGAGAAAAATATTTTGCCGAAAAACACCAGAAGAATTCTTGTAAAAATGCATTAAATGTATCATTCGTAAAAGTTATTGTAATTAAAAATAAATTTTGTAAACAAAATGGTTTTATCAAAAAGCATTTTTAAATGTGGTCCTAGAGTTCTCTTTTTGAACCAAGGATTTTTCAAGTAAGTATGTAATGAATCATAATTATTCATTTGTGGTTCCAGTAAATTTAAGCACTCTTGCTATTTGTTTAATTACCTATATCTTAATTTGAAATATTTCATTACACTTCCTGTAGTTTTCAGGGTCATTACGTAAATAGACGTAAAGGCGAAATTGAATGTCAATGTCATGGCACTGAGCATCAGAAACGAACCTTCTTTAGTTATCCTAAAAGTGCTCGAACCCGGGAATATCGAGGGCGACAACTTGTTGGGTGAGTAGTTACTATGAAAATATTAACTAGCCATAAATTACAACAGGCGAATAAATGACGTCTCTCCGCAGCTCCGTGACCATTGAGTAATGCTTAGCATTTCATTTTTGCACAACATTGTTAATGGAAAGATTGATTGTACTTACCTCATAGCAGAGATTCCCATCACAGTTCTACTTGAGAGCTTGCGCTGTCCTAAACTAACACATTTTGTCATACCAAAATCAGTGCCTATGGTCTGCTAATAAGAACTATTAACCATTGCAATATCCTCCTGACGCATATGGTGGTATTAATAAAGAAAATTATTCAAAAAACAAAAAACCCAACTGCAAAAACACATAACTGAAAAGAGAAAAACAAGCATTATAATCTATAGAATTTTGGTATCGCAGACGGGGATAAACCAAAGATACACCATATTTCCGGTTCTTAGTGTGTCTTTTCAGTTATGTGTTTTTGCAGTCAGGTTTTTTGAATAAGTTTCTTTATTTCAAGCTTTTTAGTTTTATTAATATATCTAAATTTGGAATCGACTCATTACTGGCTTTTATTTGATACCAATATTGTTATAATTTATTTTAAAAAAAATCTTCCCCTGCCTTTTTTTTGTATTTGCAGATGCAATATATAAATATTATGTATGCTATGACACTCCCACAATTAAGACGAATCTAACGACACCTCATATGTTAAAATCCATCAAGCCATTTAGGCTACAGAGTGTGGCAAAGAAATATACATACATACATACTCTCGAAAAACGGCAGTCGGGTAAAAAAAAAACAACGGGTTGCACTCCGGGAGTGACAGCAGAAGTGAAAACTTGAACATTATGTTTTGCATTTTTGAATATTTTGAAATGGTTACCTAATAATTTCGCACGAATTGCTTTATTTATCAGTATAAAAGTACTATAATTTATGTGGTATATTTAAGTAGTATATTTATTTATTTTCAAAATATAGTCTAACAAAAATAAACAATTTATTTAGGCACTTTTCATGAAGTATATTTTGACTGCTTTTTTTTACCCATCAATATGGGTAAAATTTCTTACCTCGCAGTCTTTGCGTAATGTCAAAGACGAATATTTATTTTGATATTTACTTTGTCGGTTGCAACGGATCTTACGGTCACGTGTCCTGACGCGAGTTTAAATTTTTTTACCTATCTCAAAAAAAGTGCAAAACGCCGCTAAAGTTTTCACTTCAAAAATACTTGACAATTTCTAAGTAGAATTATGTATTTAACTTGTGTGTTATTTCCTGCCTTTTATTAATTTGTATTCTGTTGTATTTTATTGAAGTTAATTAACTTTGTTTAAATTATATTTATAAGCAGCTTCTGTCCAATGTCTTTTTTCTATGTTATGTACACCTTTAATTTGTGTATACATTAGCAGTACCTAATATCTTTCCTAAATACTACGTAAACCAATTTTGAATGCAAATGCTGTTAGTGTTCTTTAATAAATAGATATATCAATTTGTTTATGCGTAAAAACTATACATAAAGCATTACAATTTATTCTGATACTTTCTATAGGTATTATGAAAAGCATTTGCATAATCACCTTCCTTAATAATTATTAACAGTTCAATGACTGAACATTATTTGCATAATTTATTATAACTTAACTCTGGTATAAATGCCAGAAACAGCATTTATTATTAGAAGTTAGAACCTATAATTATATCGACATTTTGGTGGCTAATTCAAGACTTGTCTTTCTTTTCTATGAATCTAACAATTATTTTGGAATTTAAAATTCTGGATGCATTGAGCGCAGTATATTAGCCTATTAATGGATTGTGTTCAAAGCACAATCATCATTAGCCTATAAATGTTCCCACTGCTGGGACACAGGCTTCCTCTCTGTGAGAGGGAGTGGGCTGTTATCTACCACGCGGGCCCAGTGCGGGTTGGAAGATGTCACATGTCTTCGAATTTTTGGTACTAACTACTTAGACATGCGTGTACGTTACCCCAGCAAGAAAGTGTCTCCTAGAGTTATATGAGTAGAACGTATAATTTGTGCCTTATTTGCTGTAAATGTGCCCCCACATAAAAAAATGTGTGCCCCCTGTCGTTTTGGAAAAAAACGGAAAAAACGATTCTTGCTGGGGTAACGTTTTTCTGGCAGGAAAATTCTAAACGAATGATCGGAGAGAGAAAAATTATGCATGGCCATAGAGCTTATTTGTGTGCCAAAATGTGCCCCCAAAAATAAAATCTGTGCCCCTTCAGGTTTTCGAGATATTGCATTTCCTGCTGAAGTAACGTTTTGATGAATCGTATATCTCTAAAACCATTGCTTGTGCCCCTGTAGAATAAACATACACGAGTAGCTCTTAATGTGTGCCCCTTAGTGCCCCAATTAGATTTAAGAAAATATTTATAGTTTTCAAGTTATCGCGGTTTTATGAAAACCCAAAAAAACATCGCAGCGCTTAATTGAGACAAGGTATAAGTTCGCTGAAAACTGTATTCGGTCCTTCTTGACGCTAATAATAACCATACAAAGTTTCAAAACTTCACATGCATGCGTTTTTGAATAATCTTGCTAAAAGTCAAAACGATGGTGTCATAACTTTGACGGCAAAATACAAGGAACCGGCTCAATCCCAGATGTGTAGGTGTAAACCAAAATCTTGTGCCTTTAGTCAAAAATATATGGTGAAAATATTCAGCTTGGAATGTTTCGCATTAAGTAAATATTAACAAAAAACCAAAATATGTAAGCAACGGCCTATCCGAACAAATATGAATGACTACTAAAAAGCGACGGATTCATACATATCGATGACCTTCTTTATTGGACGTATTATACCTAAGCTGTTGTCCGTACAGTCGCGTTCAAAAGTTTTGGGGCTAATTAAAATATATTTCATATTCATTTATTCATCAAATATAAGCTAACAGTTTACACCAAATCGCTTATATCTATATATTAAATGCACCTTGTGACTGTAATGACACCACATCAGAATTATTTTTTGTTTTTGTTCCTACGCCTTTATGAACTTGGACGGGGTGTATTGGTGATTTTGATGATTATAATTCTGTAACTACTTACGTCTTACAGCCGCGACTTACTGTTAATTTATCTAACCTACGGCTTATCAATAAATATATATATACAACATGTAACGTAATTAACGCACACCCTCAAACACCCCAATTAGAATATTATGTTATAATCATAATACATACACTGAATTTTTAATTTAACATGTATATGCATTGTTATTTACTAAATTAGTTATACCAATTCTTGGAGAACTTTTTAGTCATACTACTTACGCACGCAACGCACACAGTCGCACAAGCAGTTATCGCGCCGCTCGACTCGACACAACATAACGAAACTACGGAAAAAGCCAACAATACACGATTGTTTACGTTGACGAAATTATTATGAAACCAATGATATTTTATTGTATGAAACATTAACCGACGACGTCCGAGAAAAGAATTGTTTATTTACGATCTATGTCTAGTAAACGTTATGATTGCATCTTTCCATCACTTGTACGGCCATACCTTTGGTTAAACGTTCTGCAAGCTAGAGCCACATTATCACCACACATTGCCAAAGTCCTCACCATTTCGGTATACTGAACATTAGTGTATTGGAAAGACATTGCACGCGAAAGAATATTTGATAACACTACGTAACTTCTTTCCACTAATATTGCCCGCGCGTGACTAATGTTTACATTTATGTTAGCTTTCATCGTAGCCGCGCAAGCGGTGGTACATTGTGGCTATCTCGCTCTATCCTGGGCTTTTAGTTTGCAGGAGAAAGGGAACGAAAGTAAGTAGGTGGTTTATCGGTGTCCTTTGTCCAGTTCCTGTTAGTGTGTGCGTGCGGTCAAATCGCTAAGTTTACAATGCATTTGTAAAGACCTTAACGTTCTTGGAATAAGGTTTATTTTTCTTTATTTTGTATTGAATGATGGAATTTGTATGAATACAAATAAAACTGCGATTTTAAAAGTCTTATTACTTTGATTTACGGTCCATTTCAATTTGTTTTGACTGTACAGCGTTAATATGACAATAATTTCCGTAGTTTTAATTATTTTTGGGATAAAAAATTACCTATATTAAAAATTATATAAATCGATTCAGTAAACGATTCTGAACAAACTATTTTCAGGATGTGTTAAGTTACATGTTGTATATATAAAGACAAATACGGGCTTTTTATTTATATACAAAAAAGAGCTACCTATTTTTAGTAGTTTTATTTTCATCATTTTCACATTCATCACACATTTCATGAACTATATTTTTTTTTAAACATCGGGACCAATTAAATTTTTGGTCAAAGACCTGGCAAATGGCAAATATCTGGATGTATTTCTTTCGTTCATAAATAAATTACTGGATGTATTTTTATGAAATTTAGAATGGAGAAGATAGCTTACCTTGGAATATAGCATTTAGGCTACTATTTATAATGTACTTAATCATGTGTAAGGTCATAGAAACAGCTAGTAGGATATAATCCAATAACAACTTTATTTTATTACTTATTACTTTTCTACTTCATTGTACTCAGACACAACACGTGTGAACCGGTTAGTGAGTAAAGTAAAGAAGGTCATCGATATGTATGAATCCGTCGCTTTTTAGTAGTCATTCATATTTGGTCGGATAGCCAGCCGTTGCTTACATATTTGTTAATATTTACTTAATGCGAAACATTCCAAGCTGAATATTTTCACCTAGTAAAGGCACAAGATTTTGGTTTACACCTACACATCTGGGATTGAGCCGGTTCCTTGTATTTTGCCGTCAAAGTTATGACACCATCGTTATGACTTTTAACAAGATTACTCAAAAACGCATGCATGTGAAGTTTTGAAACTTTGTATGGTTATTATTAGCGTCAAGAAGGACCGAATACAGTTTTCAGCGAACTTATACCTTGTCTCATTTAAGCGCTGCGATGTTTTTTTGGGTTTTCATAAAACCGCGATAACTTGAAAACTATAAATATTTTCTTAAATCTAATTGGAGCACTAAGGGGCACACATTAAGAGCTACTCGTGTATGTTTATTCTACAGGGGCACATGCAATGGTTTTAGAGATATATACGATTCATCAAAACGTTACTCCAGCAGGAAATGCAATATCTCGAAATCCTGAAGGGGCACAGATTTTATTTTTGGGGGCACATTTTGGCACACAAATAAGCTCTATGGCCATGCATAATTTTTCTCTCTCCGATCATTCGTTTAGAATTTTCCTGCTAGAAAAACGTTACCCCAGCAAGAATAGTTTTTTCCGGTTTTTTCCAAAACGACAGGGGGGGCACACATTTTTTATGTGGGGGCACATTTACAGCAAATTATAAGGCACAAATTATACGTTCTACTCATATAACTCTAGGAGACACTTTCTTGCTGGGGTAACGTACACAAGACATGCCGGTTTTCCTCACGATGTTTTCCTTCACCGTTTTGAGAGTAGTGGTGATGAAATTATTTACACAAAGTAAAGCGCCGGCCTGAGTTCGAGCCCACGACCTACAACTCGTAAGTCGGGCCGTTACCACTGGGCCACCACTGCTCCAAAGAACAATGTTGCTCTCCAAACCTAATATAGCTGATCTTGTTTTAAAGGCTGCCCAACGTAAATGGGAACAGGTTAGATATGTCAGCCACATGCCAGACAAACTGTGGGAACAAGCACAGAACTGGTGCCCTGAGACAATAAGACGGGGCAGGCCATGTAGGAGATGGCGGGACGAACTGGATAGGTTCCATCTAAAGCGCAGGCCACACCGCCAGCTAGCGGGCGGGCGGGCGAAGCGAACGAACATCGTTTCACCTCTTTACATACTTCGGTTCACACCGCGAGCTACAATATTTCGTAGTTTGTATAGTTTCCTTCGTTCGCTTCGCCCGCTCCGCCCGCTAAGCTGGCGGTGTGGCCTGCGCTTAAACTGGAAGGAGGATGCGGAGGCTTGCGTAAATTGGAAGGAATGTAGGGAAGCCTTTGCCCGGGAGTGGGAAAACGAAAGCAAAAAAAAAATACCTGGAAAATATCATTCATGTCATTCATCTTCTATTTTATATATTTTCAGGCACACAATGGAACAAATGTTTGAGGTTGTATCAGATGTTGATAACTACTACAATTTCCTCCCATGGTGTAAGAAATCTATAGTAATACAAAAAACTCCTAAGAACCTTAAAGCAGATTTAATCATTGGTTTTCCACCAATAAATGAGTCTTACACCTCTAATGTGACCCTATTTAAACCACATTTAGTGAAAGCAGAATGTGTAGATGGCAAGCTTTTCCATCACATGTTAACCCTTTGGAGATTTAGTCCAGGGCTAAAAAGGGAACAGCAATCCTGTGTAATAGATTTTCAAATTACTTTTGAATTCCGTTCTGCGTTTCACTCACATTTATCGAATTTATTCTTTGACCAAGTGGCTCGACAAATGGAAGGAGCTTTCATCAAAGAAGTTGGCAGACGATATGGACCAGCTTCTATGCAACCTAGAAATTTGTTGGTTGATAGTGCTGATAATAGTTGACAGAACTTGACTAGTCCCTAGTACAATAAAATTTGTGTAAATGTATTTATTGTGATTATTTGTTTGTAATTATTGTGATTGTGATTAAATGATAACATTAATGAATGTTTTTATAGAGAAGCTAAGCTTCCAATATTGTTACAGACCGAAAAAAATATAAACATAAGCATTGTTCAACAGTATTTTATTTACATTTGCCCACATTGTGATATAGTCACCGGTATTTTTGGTTTATTGTTGGGTCCAGTGGGAACATTTTCTATCTTTCTCATTACAAGAAGTCCATCAATCACTCGTCCAAACACAACATGCTTATTGTCTAAAAAGTTGCACTTAGCACATGTTATAAAAAACTGACAGCCATTTGTATCTTTACCACTGTTGGCCATTGATAGTAATCCTGGTGAGTCATGTTTTAACACAAAATTTTCATCAGCAAATGTGCTGCCACCATAGATGCTCATAACACCAGTACCATCACCCTGAAAATAATAATATTAGGTATTACAATAACTTTCACCAGAATTTTATATAGAGTACTTACATCATAAAGGTTAGCTCTCTGAAATAGGGGTTACAACTTTTTTTACCAAATGAATCAATTAGCAAGATCTCTGAGATGAGACCGTCACCAATTAATTGGAAAATTTGAATGTGATTATTAATCAATAAAAGAAGATTATCAAAATGCAGGCAATTTATGGATTGAAATTTGCTTAACAATGTCTTATAATTTTTTGTTACCAAGTGAAGATACTAAAATGAATTAGAGTGAAGCACAACAAAAAACAACCATGAGAAGTTCGAAGAATTGAGCGAGACTTACTCAGCAGTACAACACCATGGGCTGATAATAATACAATAAAAACTACTTACATTGACAAAGTCTCCACCTTGGATCATGAAATCCTTTATAACTCTGTGGAATGTGGCACCTTTGTAACCAAGAGGTACACCATCTCTTCTATATTCTCCGGTGCAAAATTCTCTAAAATTTTCGCTTGTTTTTGGTACGACATCGGCAAACAATTCAAAAATCATTCGCCCTATTTCCTGGAGCAAAGAAAATTTGAGAACAGTTTCATAGATATATTATTTATTTTAGTACATATTCATGGAGATATAGAACAAAACAATTGATAAACTTACTGTTGTCCCAACAGTTATATCGAAAAATACAACAGGATTGTTTGGATTCCGAAGTTGAGACTGAATTTGATTCCAAGTTGGCATTTTTGAGATTACTACTTACTTATATATTAAAAAAAAACACACATTCGTTTCTAACAATTATTATTCACAGATTTTATAGAGGTTATAGAAATAGCTTTTAGGTAAAGGTAAATAAACGGATGTTAGCGGTTCTCAGTTCCTAACCTATAAATTAAACGTCACACACTGATTTGACAGTCCAGTCACAGATCACCAACAGTCCCAAGTTGGCGAGCGGTCGGCTGCCTGTCCACTGGAGCGGAGAGGAGAAAAGAGGAGCGGAAATGTGTCAATATTAACCACAGATATAGATAGACATAGATAACGCAAGTATCACGATCTGTATGAAAACCAAGCGTGCCATTTTTTGACTACCTACTATGACGTCACAAGCATTATTTAGTGATGGGAAAATAAAATCCGCCGCACGCGGCAGCGTCTTTGAATCGATTTTATTATCTTTGAAATCGATACTGCTGGCTGGCTGGGTGAGCGCTGGTGCTAGGCGGGGGCCTAGCGCCAGCGCTCACCCAGCCAGCAGTACGCTAACTAAAAGTCTTCGCATTGAGAGGTTGTGTGCTCGTGCGCCTTCCGTCGACGTTCACACGTCGTTTTTGGATACCTTTTCCAAAATTTCAAGTAAGTTTATAAGTAGTAGAACTAAATTGAATATAGTAAGCTTATATTCAATTTAGTTCTAATGTTTACAAAAGCAACGAGATTCTACCCTTTTTCATCTCAATTTTGAATAAAGATCGCCTTTTTATTATACCATTTCTCTATTTATTGAGTAATCGTGTACAGTAAAGAATTATTGAGAATCGCTTAAATAGATTAATTAATCGCTTTTGTGACATAGCAATGATATAGACAGAGGAATGAGATAGACAGAGGAATGAGATAGACAGAGGAATGAGATAGACAGAGGAATGAGATAAACAGAGGAAAATAAAAATTCCTGATCTGCTTAGTAGGCAGTTAGGAATTTATAATTTCTTCAAATTGTTAGTATTTCCCTACTTATTCCTTGTAATTGTTGTAGATTATCTTTCAGAAACATAAAAAAAAACCAGAGAAGAAATTTTAGATAATATAATAAAATTAAAATGGATGCAAAATGGATGCTTGAGCTACAACAGCAAAAAGATAAAGAAAGTTGTGATCTTCAGTACATCAATAGTCGGATATGCTGCTTTTGTTAATATTCGTTACTTTTTCCCTTCAAGAAAGCATGCTTCCTCAAAATGTATTTAACAAATAGTGCTATGCTTTGTTGGGAACCAATCTTTATTTCCCGTCGCCTCAATCCATTTTTTTTTTAATTGAGTTCATGTGGGAAACTGAAAAAAATCACTAAACGTTACGATAATTTATTAAAATTGTCTACATAATTACTACCTATAAAATACAAAATCATTCCTCTGTTTCCGAAATCGATTCTTGAGAATCGATTTGTGTTGCATAGGATGAACAGCACTAATCGCTAAAATTGACAGAATAATGATAAAAGCGCCTGTACTACGAAACCGATGCGATATACGATAGTATCACTTGCTTCGATATTCATCACTTGTTAAAACAAAACGTCGCATCAACCGCTTCAAGTAAAAGCCGCAATGTAATACGAATATTCAGTTTACGTTTGATGACCTATGTTTTTCTCAAATTTGGTATTACAGAGAGTATTAGATTAAAAATAATTGATTTTAATATTAAATACGCATAATATTAATCACAAAATGACTTATCGATGGAAGGAATCGTTTCCTTTATTTTTTCTCCTCGCATTTGTAAAGTTTCTACAATTTATAACTGAGCAATTAACCATTTTAAATTATTTAACTGACGTCCGACTAGCGTGGCACAACGATGCAGACTGAGCGCGAAAGTGGCAGCTTACGATTATTGTACGTAAGCTGGGCACGCGAAGTAGTTGCTCTTGCGTTATCTATGTCTATCTATATCTGTGATATTAACCAATAGAATCTTGACTCCGCCCCTGAGTTTAGATTTGATTGGTTAATAATGGCACATCTCCGCTCCTCTCCTCTCCTCTCCGCTTCAGTGGACAGGCAGCCTTAAGCTCGCCAACTTGCGCGGCTCGCCGTCGGTGACACACGTGCAGATTTTCACTCTGTATCGTGATGTTTTCGACTTTTCTGAACCCAACTAAACATACATTACACAAAATAATGACGAAATAAAATGCTGGCTCGCGACTCGCGGCGAAGACAGACGTACGAAACTACGAACCAAGGTGGGCTACGAACAAAATTTCAAACCTGTTGGATCGCCGCACGGTGGGCTGAAAATCGCCTTTCATAGACTTAGCGACTTGAATGTTGAAGGGTCCTTTTTTTGGCTAGAAATGGAATCTGCCGATCATTACTATACTATAAAATTTCATATGAGGCAATTACGTGTACAAATGAAGGAGTTATAATTTTTTTAAGAAAAATTTGTATGGAGCTGACATGAAAACTGAGGATATCTCTGGAATCATAAGGTTGGCCATTATTTCCTTACACACAGATATAGTACTATTTATTTATAATTTTTTGACATACTTTTTAATGTGGCACCATTTGTGCTCTTTTTTTTAAAAATCATCAAAAATAAAAAAAATCTTTTTATGTTGATAATGCTTAAATACTTTAAATATAAGTATGCCAAGTCTAGTTTATAATATTTTTTTATACTATAGGCCAAAATAGTCTAAGAAATCACAAAAATTCGTTTCACTAAATTGAAATGACATGGTAATTATGAATTACCTTTTGTTTGCCTTGTCGAATTGTTGTTTCCCTCAAAGTGATGTATTGCCATTTCGATAGTTTCAATGAAAGTAGCAAACCTAGTGCTTTCTCTGGTGAAAATAATGGTGAAGAAACTGGTTTCTTAATCATTTCCTTAATTTTTGCCGCTGCGTCTGGATTTTTGAGCATATATTCAATAACAAATGCAATATCCTCACGACCATCTTGTCTAAAAAGAGCTGTAGCTGAATATGCTAATTCAATAGGTTCTTCGCCTGTATGTTCGTCAGATCGTCTCTTCTTCTGCTTGTTGCCTAGATTTTCAAACGGCTTTCGAGATTTTTTTGTCATTGTTGAAGTTGATGTCATCGTTGACGTTGATGGTACAGGTTCAGCACAAATATTTTCACTTGGTTCTTGAATGAGCAAATCGGTTTGCACGCAGTTTGGCCAGTCAATATTTGTCTGAAGCCAACTACTGTAATCACGTCTAAAAATTTCAGTTTTGCGGTGGGATCGTAACCATCTCTTTTGAGCTGCCCGTGTGAAACTACGACAAAATTCTTTCAGGGTATCACTGTCTTCATCAGAAAGGCTAGAACCCAGTCGAAAAACAATTGAATTGAACAAGATTTCATGATCGAAGGAAGAAGTATCCTGGGTTCTCAAAATAACAAACAAATCCAAGTTTGTAATTATGCTTTCCATTATTGACAATCACTGAAACGCAGGGTGCTATTAGATGTTAGCAGTAGAAATGCTCAAAATGAACTGAAGTTACGAACCAGATTTTTGACTATTTATTGTTATTGACTAATGAGGGTATCACATTTACCTAATTACCCCCATTAAGGTGATCCTGCACTAATTGTTAAATTAACGTATACCCTAATTATTTGTTGTGTGCATCCTTTTAATTAGTTAATTCATTAGGTACATAAGTATTTAGTCATATGAGGTGATTACCTCAATGACCTCATTAAGTAATGAGAACTTGACCATTAGAGGAGATTACATTCAAAAGGTAATTCATAATTACCATGTCATTTCAATTTAGTGAAATGAATTTTTGTGATTTCTTAGACTATTTTGGCCTATAGTATAAAAAAATATTATAAACTAGACTTGGCATACTTATATTTAAAGTATTTAAGCATTATCAACATAAAAAGATTTTTTTTATTTTTGATGATTTTTAAAAAAAAGAGCACAAATGGTGCCACATTAAAAAGTATGTCAAAAAATTATAAATAAATAGTACTATATCTGTGTGTAAGGAAATAATGGCCAACCTTATGATTCCAGAGATATCCTCAGTTTTCATGTCAGCTCCATACAAATTTTTCTTAAAAAAATTATAACTCCTTCATTTGTACACGCAATTGCCTCATATGAAATTTTATAGTATAGTAATGATCGGCAGATTCCATTTCTAGCCAAAAAAAGGACCCTTCAACATTCAAGTCGCTAAGTCTATGAAAGGCGATTTTCAGCCCACCGTGCGCCGGCGAGCTTACTCGGCGGTTTTAAGCGCAGGCCACACCGCCAGCTAGCGGGCGGGCGGGCGAAGCGAACGAAGGAAACTATACAAACTACGCGAAATATCGGTAGCTCGCGGTGTGAACCGAAGTATGTAAAGAGGTGAAACGATGTTCGTTCGCTTCGCCCGCCCGCCCGCTAGCTGGCGGTGTGGCCTGCGCTTTAAAGTGCGCGTACTTAGGGTGACACACGGGCGAGTAAGGTCGCCGAGCCTTAAAGACCGCGTACTCGCTAGCACGTCTATCACCCCTTAAAGTACGCATGTCTATCACCCGTGTTGCTTTGACAATCAATCATAATTATAATTTTATAATTTATTCTGTGGTTTGACAGCAATTATCAAATGTTATTGACATGCATGACTTTGACATTTGAGTTTTAACAAAATTGACGAATCAGTGTTTGAGTTTTGTTCAATTTATTTTTGTGAATGGCTAACTATTGGAATACCTAACAAAAAAAATGTTTGCTGTGTTATGAAGTAATAAGTTATGAAGACAATAACTTCATTAAGAGCTCTGATTTGAAGCAAAATAACCTATAATATCGAGGTTGTACCAATTTTTTTCTGAACTTTAATTTTCGTAGTTACGAAGAAAACTTCGTAATGGAGGAGAAGGAGGAACTGACTGTTATTGATTACTACAAGGCTTTAGAGTGTGAGAGAACTGCGACAAGTGATGAACTAAAGAATAGTTACAGACGTCTTGTACTCTCTTCACATCCTGACAAGGAAAATCAAAATGACGAGGCTTTTCTGCGTATTCGAAAGGCCTGGTCTGTTCTGAAGGATCCTCTGACTAGGAAGCAGTATGACGCGAGGCTTTCTTGTTATGAACATAGTGAATGTTTCCTGTATGATACCATTTCTTTAACGGACATGGAAATGAACAGTGAAGGATTTTATACCTATCCATGCAGGTGTGGTGGTACTTATATATGTGATATTAGTGATGAGGTTTTCTCAAATATTCTTCTTGGTTGTAATGAATGTTCTTTCTCCATCGAAGTTAACATTTTGCGGGACACTAAACCCCCCCAGGCATAATAACAATAAAACTTCTATTGTGTCTCGTTCAGTGTCTTTCAACCAATTAGTAAATCATCATGATAGTTTATTTAGTTTATAAGCTACAATACTGCACTATTTACTTGTACTACTATTATTAGAAGCAAAGCGTATTGAAGTGCTTGACTCTTCAATTCGCTTCACTGAAGTTGTTTTTATTTTATCATGTCCAAAGACTATGACATCCTTTGTAGTAGTCTGTAGTTATAACTTGTAGATATCTTAAAGTTATACATGTAATTATATTAGTATATTGTACTTACTTCACTTCCATATTGTGAGAGTTATTAGTAACTGGTATATAATGCTGAGCTTGATGCATATAACTAATTCTATGCTAATTCACGGTTCGACTATTCACAAACAAAGCAATCAGCCTTATGGTAAAGCATCAAACCTTACTTCAGACTCAGAGTAATAATTTTTGTTTGCTACCAAATTCACTGATTTGTAGATTTTCCTTATGAAAAAGTTCAGCATTTCAATGGAATCTTTGACATTATTACACCAAAATGTTGTTTAAACCTTCAAAATATTTATATATTAGGTACTAGCGACCCGCCCTTGCTTGGTATGATTTTTACGATTTGACTAAACATCAAGATTTACTTATGTAAGTAAGTGGCCCTAACGTGAGGCCGCCATTTTGATTTGTTTTCAGAATATTGGTGAAATCAAAATTTAGATAGACGACACTTGTACAAACAAAAAATATCATATAACATAATATCCTAAAGCGTCAGGTTTCGGAGTTATTCACCAAAATATAAGTCGAAAACTGAACCCTGAAACAAGGATTTTTAATTTTTTTTCCGTTCAGGTAAGTATATTGAACTATAAAAACATAATTGCAGCATGTATAGGTAATATTTTAAATAAGAGCTCAAGAGACAAAAATATATGTATACCCCCCGCCGTATGAGGATGTGTGTTATATGTATTATATTGGTGCATGGCATGGGCGCGACACCAAGAAAATCCTATTCAGCCTCCCGCTCTGCCTTCTTGGATGATATTATTTAAACCCAATATGATTTAAAAATCTTATGTTTTATCCACAAGGTATAGTCAATTAATTCATGTGTAAATAACTTAATCAACATGAAGTAAACAACATAAATAAATAAATTCGTTATAACAATTGTTATATTTATCTTTGAATATCTCAGTAACGTGACGCTTTATGATGTTATGTTATATGAAGTTTTATGTTTGTATAAGTGTCCCCTATCCAAATATATGACATTTATTGTGCACCTCGATTTTGAAAAAAAATCAAAATGGTGGCTGATTTTAGGGCCAAAATCTTCAAACCCCTTTTTAAATATGTTGCATTATGTTGCATAATTTGGTAGAAAAATACGCTCACATGGACAGATACAAAAAGCAACTTCAATTTGTAATATGTATAGACTAAGCATAGTACATAATCGGTCCAATAGTTTTTGTAAAGTCTTACTAACTTGGCATAGAAAATACTTCTGTAAGTATATAGTGTACCTGTTGAATATTTATATTATGTTTAAGCTGTACCCATAAATAACATGTTTGTAGATAATGCCCTAGTATATAATAATGTATGTATGTATATTATTAATAATTTATATGCATGCATGTATTGTGTATTATTTCATTATGAATATAGCAGTAATGTTTTTTATTTTATTATGTTTTATTGAATAAACCTGTGCTAGCTACCCTTTATTGCATTTTGATAGCTATGATTTTACAGAACTTGTAGGATGACTCAAAAGCATTGCTATATTATATACCATAATCATTAAATCATATCCTGCCCAAATTTCGGTCATGGAGCGGCAGCTAATCTCACAAATGCACAAGTGTATGTGCAAGCTCAGGTGCACTCTCTGGTCCTTTACTCTCATAGCAATCCAAGACGACCGGGGAAAACGGGGAAAGCTCACTCGCAGCACCTACGTCCGTACGTGCTTTCCGAGGAAAAAATTTCGTAACACTGCCCGACCCAGGAATCCAACCCAGGCCCCCAAGCTTAGCAGTCGCGCTTGGAGCAGTCGGGGCCATGTGATGGTATAGGGTTCCGATTAGAGATGGCCGACTAGTCGGCCATATTTGTAGTCGGCGACTAGTAGGCTAAAACCGCCGACTAGTCGGCCCGTTTTTTACTCGTTTTAATAGGTACCTATGCACGTAAAAAATTATAGAAAAAATACAAATTAAACAAAAACCCGACAAGTCCGTCTGGTCGCCGGGCAGCGCGCGCCCAATCCAACTTACGAGCCGAAAGCGTAGTCATAAACATTGCCGATGTCATCCGAACTCAACCGAAAGCAATATTCGGCTTGGCCGACTAGTCGGCCATTTTCCAGCCGACTAGTCGGCCAAAGTAGTCACTTATAGTATAAAACTTTTATAAATACTAAAATAGTGGCTATCTCCACATCTAATAGAAGCGAGTATATGGCGTGCGGGAGTGGGAAAGAGCAACCACATTTAGGCATTATTTTGTAAAAATTTAATATTATAAATGCGAAAGTGAGTTTGTTTGTTACGCATTCACGCCAAAACGGCTGAACAGATTTGGATGAAATTTGGCACATGGGTAGAGCGTGACCTGGATTAGGATAGGATAATTTTTGTCCCGATATTCCCATGGGATCGGAATCGGACTTATGCGAGTGAAACCGCGGGGAATATTGTCGTCAATCAATTCAGCGCATTCCCGCGGATTTCACTGAAGTCGTCAAGTCCACCTTGGTAAACTCTTTAACTTAGTGTCTTGTTTAGATATTGATATTCATCACGTTTACGACGTTTCGCCAGCTGATTTCATTTGCCCCTTATAAGCCGCCCCTTTCCTCAGTTTCGTCTATGCCAGAATTCAATATACATACGTACAATACGGCCGATCTAACTTGCCAGTTTCGAACTTCGCGCAGAAGGCTGCGCAATAACATTTTTTAGGAACCAAATGGTGACATGAGGCGAGTGTGAGTGAGAGAACATGCGCGAAAGTTCGTAGTGCCTATGTTCAGAACTGCCAAGTTATATCATATAAAAATTAGTTCGTATTGTCCCATTGCAGGGCAAAGGCCTTTCCTTTTCCCACTCAACTCGATCCTGAGCCAATATGGACCAATCTGTCCTATAAGCGTCAAGTTCGTCCCGCCATTTACGCCTGGGTCTTCCACGATGCCGTTGGACGTTTTCAGGAAACCATGTTGAAGTGTTCTTAGCGGAAACCGATCACTTTTACGAAATTTTTTTGTTCGCATTTCATTTTACCGAAAACTATTGAACTATTATAGTTGTTTATAGTTTGCCGTACCACAAATCTAGGTATACGTTGTAGCCAGTGCCGCTCGGTGTCGATTTTGTAGATCATCACTGGAAACTATTGGAAATATTGAGGTGGCCGTGTCCTAGGATTGCGCTCGCCTTTGATTCGGCACAATAGCCATCCATACCCATACTCTCTATATCTTTTCGGGCAGCCCAACAAGTCGACATTCCCACTATGTAATCAGCTTTAGAGTTTGTGATGGTGGCTGTGCCAAAATGAGTCACAGGTACAGTATTTATTCTATTTATAAGCGGTCTATTTGTGCCCATTCAGTCTCTTGGAATGAAATAATAGAATCCAGTATTTTAATAATGCCATTTATTTCGTGGTTAGAGCTAGGCTAGTACATAAATACAAGGTTTGACGGAGTACAATGATTTATATTAAGGTTAACTCATAAAAAATTACTAAGTATAATAAAATCTACATCTAAAGTAAAATTTTGTACAGGTTCAAGTAATAACATTACTTAGTTTGGAAAATATTTCATGCGGAAATTAATTAGGTACATACAGCAACATATTGATATTTTCGAGAGAATTCATTTAGGTAAATATTTTATACATTACAGAAGATCTAAGCTATCACATAATGTGAATTATAATTTCGTAATATATTTTGCTTTTTACAAATACTTCATTGGCAAGATACTAATTTTAAAATAATATAGGACATAAATTCATTGTAACATCTATAGAGAGTGAAGGGATAGAGAGATAATAAAATATTACCAGTCAGATAAGCAATTTGCCATAGGTACTACTACGATAGCAAATAGTCCTATTTAATCAATCATATCACCACCTCGTGCGATGCTCTTGAAACATTGCAGGGTGATGATAACTTCTCGTATAACAGCAGTATAAAATAATTCACAAGCACTCATTGAGATTACGATCTTATTAGATTACCAATAGCAATGTGTTGACACACACATTGAATCTTTAAATTATAGCCATACACAAAATTATATACACATTGTGCACATGTTTGTACTTTAAAATTAGATTCACATAAATATGTAATTAAAGTCCAATATTGCAGTCACCGATCATACACACTCTGCAGCAAGTTGGCTTGTCTATGTATTCATAAACAACCGTTACACCAATAACAATCAGCACAGTCTCACTTTGTTCACGCATCTGTCCATGAAATTTCTTTTCCTCTTCGTTTGTGTGGCAGCTTCTAAAGGCGTGGGCAAAGATAGTTGTGTGTGCATTTGTTCCTCGGCTTCTAATATGCCTTCGCAGCTACGGCATCTACGTGAAGTTTTCTCTATTTCGTGACAGTCTATATTATCACTACTCTCAGATAACATTTCTGGTAGACTATAAAGTGATTTTTCCGGAGATGTGTTCTTAGAAGTATTACAACTAGTAGGTAATTGTTCGCAGCTTTGTGAGGAGGCTAATAAAGTTTTTCCCAAGGAGGATTGGCGATTTCTTCGTGGTCTGGAAAAAATAAGCAAACATTTCAATCTTGTGTTGCGTTGAATTCGATAGTTGTAAATGGCGAAGCTTCCTTTGAGTTCGTAATTTCATTAAACATATATTATATAGATACAAATAATTGGTCAATTATACTATCACTTGTATGTCATGTAAATTGGCCCAATATATTCAATACACTTGTTCCACAGACTTCTCGGCATTTCATAAAGATAATAACTAGAGTTCGTATTATTTTAATGTTTGGTCAGTATCTGTAAGAAATGTTCAAATAAAACAATATCATACCTAACAGGCGGCAGTGTGTGTATGGGCGGCTCTAGTCAATCTGCTTTATCACTTCCTCTGCTCTCGCAAGAGGCCATACGTTGGTAGTTCGGAGGTCCTCGGCCAATGGTGGCAGTTCCGGGCGTTTGCGTGTCTCCACGACCTCTCAGTTGTCCGTCAAGCCGATTAGCGAGATTTGATTTTCCTCGGAGAAAACTGGAAAGTTTTGATTGATTCGTAAGAATTGGGAAAGTACAGATTTGACTTGATATTGCATCATTTTGGATGGAGTAAACAATATTATTATCGTGATTTTCTTATCTAAAGTGCATAAAAAACTATAGGTACCTTTCCAGCTTATCAACGCATGCATCCTGATAATCGTGTATCCATCTAACACCATTGAAGTGGCAAACTGCACGCATATCTTCGGGAAGCTCTTCAGCTTTCGGCCATTCAAAGTTGTCGATAATTGGTACAATATTGCACTGTGATTGCAACGCTGCCACTATCTCCTGTAAAAGACACATTTGCATTAATTTTGGTACATTTCTATGCACTTAAAAGTGTGTCAATCAATCAATTTTGATATTTATACGAGTAAGTAAATAAAAATAAATGATTCAAGCTCGTGATGTCTATTTATCTTTTCAAAATCAATGGACAGGTTAATACTTACTCTATGAACCCAGTCTTTTCTATCAGTATCTTTTTTACATCTGTCGAGTGCATTTGGCGTAAGAACCAGCAAAAAGTGTTTTGCCTGCCGTATGCTTTGCAGTAGATTGTTGTCGAACTTCCCTGCCTCTAGCCGTTCTACATCTATAAACACTGTAAATCCTCGTAGCTGAAGATGGACTTTTAGTAAACTAGCCAGTTGTGACCCATTAGACCTCCGGTAACTAACGAACACATCCAAGTTCTTCTCCATATTTTCTTCACCCTTACTTAGCAAGCTGCACTCGTATGCTGAAAACATAATTATCATTTATTGTAATAACACATTATAAATAACGTATTTATTAGTGCTGTGGCTGTTTCTAAATTATTCCATGTCAACTTGCTTTACAATGATATCAGCAAAAGTATAAAAACCAAATTTTTGCAATCACTAAATGGGATATTTGAGCGAAATGAAACCAATAATTGGGTTACTCAGGTAGAATAGTGGAGATCTGATTTGATAATTTGACATCGTACGAAATAACTTAATGTTGAATATTTAAAAAATATACATATTGATAAAATGTACATACCTCTAATAGCATTTAAAATTCTTAACCTATGTATACTATTCACAATTCGACATTCATTCTCTAGTTGCTCATCACTTAGTCCTCGAATAGATTCCTTGTCAACGCCAGCATTTAACATTGAATATGTATAAATAGTGTATTCCGGTCCTATACATTGCAGAAAGTCGTTTAGACTACTTGTGTCTCGAGAAGTGTAATCTGCCATTTTCTTTAGTTGCTGCAGTTCTCTAGTGAATCTGTAATAAGTAAATCACATTTAAAATTTGGACACGTATCTGGATAGGTTTGAGCCTTTAGCTGGTACCGTAGTAAAATAAATACCTTTTACGTTTGATTCCATTTTGCAAACCAATATCTTCTTTGAGGTTTTCTTCACTTATTTGTAGTAACAAATCTCCATCAACTCTACTGTCGTAAAAGTTTGTTGCATATTCTGTGAAACCTATCTGCTTTACCCATTCCCGAACATCTTCTATGGACCAAAGAGGAACTTGCTGCGATAATTTATGTGGTACTTCTTCACCTATCAGTCGCAAAGCTTGTGCAGCATATTTAGATGCTACAGCATTCGGACAACTAGCCACCTTTTTCAACGATTCTATTGCCCCAATCTCTCTAAATATTTCTGTGTTTCCCTGTTGTTTCTTGATTCCAGCCTCCATGCAAAAATGGAAGGCTGCTAGATTTCTGGCTTCTTCTCTTTTCGAACTCAACACCGGTACTAACCTTTTTAACCAGTTCTTGCTTTGCCCGTGAGCGTGTGCGAGATTTGATCGGGCGAATTCAGATGGGTTGTGGGAAGTTACAAATGGTTCTACTAAATCTAAGGTGCCAGATTTAAGGACGGCGGCTTCTATTTCTTTATTCGCAACTAAAACGGCGATAGCTAAGCAAGCATAGTACTTAATGTTATCATCATTATGGAAAGCTAAAGGGAATAGCCACATTGGTACTTTTCTCTTAATCATTGCTTCCTGATTTTCGGCTCCACCGTACAAAGATAGATTAGCGAGTGCTGTTGCGCAATGCCTGAGTGTTTCCACATCATTTTTTCTACACTCAAACAAGACTGCGTCTAAACCTCCTAATTTAATCACATCGCCACAAGTGCTTTCACTGTGTTTAAATAGGTGTTCTAAGATCCCTGTACCTATTCTTGAATGATCTACTGAATTTGCGTGTTTTGTACAAGAGCAAGCGACGTTGACAACTTTTTCAAGACCATTTTCTACCACATGGGCTCTGTTTTCAGTCGTAAGACATTGTTCAAGCAGTTTTGCAGAAGAGAATTGTAATTCGGGATTATTATACTCCAAACAATTGCCCATAAGTATGTCAAGTCCTCCGGATTCTCGTAGTGTGTTACACAGGGAATATCCTAGTTCGTGACCGTAAGTTGGCACCGCCCACGCTCTTCGTAACATTTCATTCAGTTTGTTGAAATGCATTGATGCATTTTTCATATCCATTTGGTTATTCTTTATGGATGCAATAAACGCGTTCATTCTAGATGAATATTTTTGGATCGCCATTTCGACATCTTTTTGGTTAGAATTTGCATTTAGCTTATCCAAATCTTCAAAAGTTAGATTTGTAAGATCTTCATCTCCTGGTTTAATTGTTCCATTTAATAATTGACTCATCTGAAACAACAAATTAATTACATTTTAACATTACATTTTTATTAAGTTAGGTACTTAAAATCATGATTATTTATTGAATTAGGCTAATCGTTCACGCTCATCAATCATTTTAATAACTGCAGTCGAAGAATACACTTAAAAATAATAAATCTATTTATGCGCTTTCTTTTATGTCCATATCCAAGCAGTATCAAAACATGTTTTCATTTTAATTATATGAGTAGGTTCTATTAATAACAGATAAGAAGTGTATCCAGTTGAAGATAGCATGTTATGGAAGATGTATTAAGAATTTAAATAATCACAATTTAAATAAAGTAATAACATACCTGAGAGGAAGTGTGAAGTGTGGATTTGGTTGACAAGTTTTTGCTAGAAATTGTCATATTAGAGTGAGCAACGCTGGAGTGCTCCTTGTGACTAAACATCCCGCTCGAGGTAACTGTTTGACGCGCTTGTGCTGAAGCCATCGCCATTTTCTCTGCGCTGAAGGCCTCTGTCTGTAGTCTTGAACTAGAACTTGTCATATTATTGGCTTCCTGTGCTGTTACTTCACCCGCTTTCAACGATCTTTGCTCCTGGAATACACATTTGAACGTTATTTTATATGAAAATCTATACTTATCACTAACACTGGTTTTGAAAGGGTTTAAATAATGACAAAAAATAAAAAGGTTTTGATTTCACGTTTGAGAAGATACTAGTATAGTAGTAATAGTTATCACTGAAATCACCAACAAACTTGTTTAAACAACACATGATTCACAAAGTAAATATTTGATAGTTACGGCAATAGCGATACGCAATTTGGGTCTTGATCGTCGTTTTGAAGACATAATTGTTTTTTGAATAAAATTGCGACACGTTCGCCCCGGAATATGAGAACTACTTTTATATTGGACAGCGGTCCACGTCACTGCTCGGATTGTACGTACTAATAATTCCTATTGGATATAGGCCAAACGTATGAAATTCGTGCGTTTTCTATGAGTTTTGAAGTTTGTGTACACACGTCACGTGTTTTGAAGGTCGTTTGAGAAAATTTCCGAGGAAATGTACTCTCACCAAAGGATTTTGTGGCTGCGGATGAAAGCGTGCTAGGACGCCGCGGTGTACCGGCCACGGGGCGGACCCCCCTCCCGCAGACATTCTGATTCTATATTTAAAACCGTCTATTCGAGTACTCGTGCGCGCACGCGCAATAATTGACTTCCGCGTGTGCTCGCGCGCACGACGTTCAGGCACTGACTGAGAGAAGCGTGGTTCAGTTACTGCGGCGATAAGCGCCTGCAGATAAATGAGCTCACCGCTCCAGGCGATCCTCCGCGTCGCAGCATCCTGCCAGTCCATGCGATAATTCGTGCAGCCATGGTACGCGACACAACAACCGCGTGATTTTAAAAACATTCACATGTTGGATGTTATCGAAGCAAGGAATCCCACTATACTGCGCGTTTCGCCGTGGTGAAGGCGGTTCTCTGTGATATCGATCGGTCGCATTCACGCGAGGTCACGTCCTTCGACGCGCCTTTTCGGCTCCGCAGACGATATTCCTAGACAGCCGAATGTGGTAGTTGTCTGACATGACTATGTTTTGGAAACTATTTATTCATCTTTGATTGGTTGGTTTGGTTGTCATATTTTTAATTTTTTAAGTAAGTTTTTATGTTCCAAATAATAGGATGGATTGTAATATTACTGATATTATGCACAGATTTTTTGCACATAGTTCACTTACTTGAAGGGATGCTGCGTTTTGTTCTGCAGTTAGACCCTCGGCCTGCAGCAATCGATGTGATGCACTAGCAGCGCTGCGTTCTGCATATTGCATATCACCATGTTGTAGTCGACGCATTTTTGTACTGTTGGATGCAGACCTCGACGCACTATATCCATCAGCGACGACTCGAGTAGAACTAGCAGAAGTCATACGCGCTGCACTGTACTTTAGTTCATTCGCTGCACTTGATCCAACTACGGCACTATTGCCAGAGAGTAGAGATGGTTTCTCTGTTATAGGAGGTGGCGTGTCCGATTCCGGAAAAGTTACTAGAGGGCCTTCACTGGAGAGCTCACCCATGTCACTCATATCGCCCATGTCATCCATTTCACTGAGATCTCGAATGACGGGCAAATTCCGATCGCCTAAGTCATCTTGATCCACTATGTTCTCCATTGAGCTTCTTAATCTGGAAATAGGATGATAATTTAAAATAATGTGGATCTGCTTAGAAAACAATATTTTCTTCGCTTAATATAGCCAGTGTCCGCGGTGCGAGAGCACGAAAAGGGTTGCGCGGAACTGTAGTGTTGCTATTGTTTGTCGGCGTGGTACTGAAAACATAGAGTAGAGAAACAGCGGGTGGGAATTGGACGAGAGCCAAGGTCGCTCAGGTGAGCTCGCTCTTACAGGTTCGTGGGTAATAGCAAAAGTATCTTTAATGTTCGTAGGAAACCGTCTGTGTTAACACCTATTGACCGAACATGAAACAAATATTGGCACGTTATGGATTTTCTTATGTAAGTAACAGTGTAAAAATAATTCCTTCTAAATATTATTTTGATGCAAGCTGACTAACCTTTGGCCAAAATTTTTCGCTGCGGTGTTACTTAGCGTTTTCATCTCAGAAATAGAGCTTTTGAGTTCAGTAAGGTCGGACTTCATAGAGCTCGCTTTCCTTTCAGTGTTGGCCATGTGCGCGAGTCGCTGCGATGAACTTTGCAACCTTTGGCTCGATGAGGCGCTGCTTGAAGTCGTACTTGACACCATCTGAAAAAAAAAAACATTTATGATTGAGAAAATGGTCTTCGGGCACCGGTTAATGATGTATATTCTAAAAGTACTAAAAATCAACCTTTTATTAGAAAATTACAACACTGTGATTCAAATTTACAATTTTATTGTGAAAATGTAAGGAGGCACAATCTTGCGTATTGTTCCTTACGACTCGTTATCTAGACTAGGACTGCAGGGGAGTTCAGTGCCAATGCTAGAGGAGATTGTTAGTTTGGGCGTCACACGTCTTGGCGCACCTACACGAACGAAGTAAATAAAGCCAGGGCTATACAAAATAGAAACACAGAAATAACAGGGGCATTTTAAAATTAGCACACGTAAGAAAAATCAGCTATCTATCATACATTGATAGTTTATTGTTAGGTGTCCTACATTCTATAAGGTATAATACCTATAATAGGCAATATTTTACTACGTATTATTTGATTTAATAAATAAAATTTGTGAAAGTGATCTATAAAAAGTACTTTAAAAAGCTAACAAATTGTTGTCTATAAACTATTAGTCGGCTTATTATAGTACCATATTTTGGCATTGACCACTGTGATTGAGAAGCGAAAAAATGATTCAGCGCGTGTGGGCGGGCGGGATGCAACAAATCATGCCCTTGAACCTCGAGCGTACTTGATAATCCGAATGTTTTAAACCCGTTAGCGACGTTTGTCTTTAATTGCGTGGGAGATCGTGTTAATTCAGTTGCGAGTAAAGAAAATATTTCTGTATTTATTATAATATTTTATTTTTCCTTTATTTCATTTTGATATATCAATTACATTTTTAAATATTTTTAGGAAAAAACAATATATTTTAGTATATATACGTATGTATATTACTATATTTTATTAATTATTATTTATAATTTTTTAGAAATTTTTAGTGGTACATTATAAAATTGCTAAGCAGAACACTTATGGTATCACTTCGTTGTCTATCACCCACCGGTAATTTAACTACCTACCTCTAAAATGCATTCGGTGGTTTTTCATTTTGTCGAGTATTTATGATACTGTGTCTAGTCTATATCCTATAACATCGATATTTACAGCATAGTTTCAGGTATGCTAAAATTTATAGAAAGGCCACATCTTATCCTCCAATTCAGTGAATGGTTGCTTACTAGAATGTAGAAGGTAAGATAGGATAGGCATTACAGTTTCAATGCGTTACAAACTCGTGTCGATTTTTTTTAAAGTCACTGACTTTCACCTTGATCTGTATGTATACTTATTAGTGACATTATTGGCATAGCTCTGATATAATATGACAGGAAGCCCTTAGGGCGCTTTGTAAATCATCGTAGCATGTCGTCCTACGTTACACCATGTCACTATGCTCGTTGGCACTGAGCCAGTTTACAGTCCATGTCAGTTCATGTTCACTCGCAGCTGATATCCGATCAGACTGTAGCTTTGCCGGTTTTTCTTTGATTCGTTCGACACGCTCCGAAATGTAAGCCATTCCCATCGTTGTCTATATCTGTATTTGGATGGACTAACTATACCATGTTCAAACATAAAGTAATACATAATCACGCCATTTATTTTATTTCTGCTAATTCCGAAACAAAGGCATACTAATTTTGTACAGCTTCGAAATAATTATGCATTCTGACGACCTCGTCGTCATTAGTGCCGACAATAGGTAGATACATCTCGCGGGCAAAGCGGAGTCGCATTTGCGTTAAAATTTTATTTTTCCCGTAACTCGCGTTGGGCGAATTCAAAATAAACATACGCTGTTTTATAAACCGAGGCCGGGGCTAATATAACTCACTATCTATATTTAAACCTGAAATTGTGTTCAGAACAATTTATACCTTAAAATATTTCTCAAAAATGTTATTTCTTGGAAGGAATTATAAAGAAATTTTGTCGTTCAGATGGCAAAAAAAGCAGCTTTATATTTTAGATTAAAATAAAGTACTTTTTTAGAGTGGCTGGTGTTGTTGGTACAGCGATTCATGTTAACCGAAGCATATCTTCCTTCCTTAAACCCCCAAATGTGTAAATCGTAAATCGCACTTTTTTTTTAATAGCTCCTGCTCTCCTTTTACTTGTTCTGGTTTATTCTCTCTATAATTATTCGTAATTGGTGATGAGCAAAGGTCAATATGTCCACATCGTAACTTATTTAAATCTTCACAGGAATATGAATATGAGTCATACATTTTTGGACTATCTGTTATGGTAATGTCTAGTTTAAAAATAAAGATAAAACTCGCTTGTAATGTGAAAATTCTTAACTGGATAGCTTTACCGTAATGTAGGTCATAGGGTCATGTTATCTCTGCAGAAATAGAGTAGGCAACTCCAACCGCAAGTGATAATGCGGAATCATTATCTCGAATGAATAGAACAATAAGTAGTTATTATTGTTTATACTGACATTCTCGCATTTAATTTAATAGTAATCCCTGCGATATATTAGATTATGGGACGTAATTGTAATATTTCATTATTTTTATTTTTTGTTGTACGTTGCGATTTTATATTATCATAAACGACTCCTATGTCAATCGGCTAACATCCGCTCCCGATATAGACCCTGACCAGAAGTTCCTATTGAACGTTTCTAGTGCTAATCGCTTGCCATAGTGACCTTACGCAACTTTGACAATTTCGACTGTTCATCTGTTAAGCAGTCTGTAATCGCTACTAACCTATTAATAACAAAAGTCCTACTAACTCATCTCTACCATAGACGACTGTCCATAACCAAAACCATCATTGTAGTCATATTCTGCCATTTCCATACTTATTAAAGCCACTAAGAGAATTTAAATGATTTTTTTAATGGAATGGAATTGAATAAATCATGAAAATCAGGCACTAAAAGAAATTCTTATAGAACTTTTATGTTTATGTTCGTTTAGAATAGAATATTGTTTATTGTTGCTGTAGGTGGTTTACAAATAAAGTTGGTCAAAATTAATAAAGTATGTTTACGAAACGGTATTTTTTTTTAAATAAACTAACCTGTTGAGTCGAAGAGCTAGTAACCTGGGTGTTAAGACTCTGATTTTGTCGAGACATGAGATTGCCTTTCTTCATGTTTTCCATGACGGAAGCCAAGTCCTTGGCGCTGCCGTTCTGTTTTATACTGTTGCTCCCATCGAGCGTAAACTCTGGTATCTGTAACAAAGAAAACTTTGGTTAATATTTTAAATAAACTTGCGTTAAATGTATAGAGTGTAAGACATTATGATCGTTAATAGCATAATGGGTTACTTAACTCTCACTCTCACACTTAGCAGTATCGTATCAATAATTTTTAAAGCGAGAAAATTTTGCTTTGTGGTCAGTAATTCATATCGTTCCATTATTATATAAGGAGTATGAAGTTAATGACGATTCTTTTAAAATCGTTACTAAAAGGTGTAGGTTTAGTGTGCCTAATGATTACAGATTGTTTTATTACCATCGTAGGCCAACTTTATTGTTGTTCTTGGAACACAGTAACTACAGCGAATTCAGCACAAGGACACATCTACTGCACTTATTGAACCCGTTGAATAAGGTCAAAGGACTCATTGACGGTGTAATGTAATATCAATGCGTGAGTCATCGGATAGTCCAGTAAGAGGGCAACGCTATTAATCAGAAACTCAGCTCACGAGTCTGATTGTCGAACGCAAAGACATGCTCGACGCATATTGATGGGGCCGCCTACGATACATCCGTGCCGTAGATTGTTTGGTTATGCCTACGATGTCAAAATATGTTAGTCAACAATTTGTACTCAACAATGGATTAATCAACAGATTTTCAATAGGTACCTATATAAATAGATTAACTAATTAAAAGTTTCCAAACATCATCTTTAACTACTGTTTTGCCCTCATAGCGCAGTGCAGGTATCCTAAGATTGCGTGACATAAGACTTATTAGAATTGTAACGTCATCTGCCATTTATAAACGCTATTCTAATTTATCATTCGCATAAACACAAGATTTAAATAATGATAACGTTGTTGATTGGCTGTGTGACACCGCGATGATTAACCTATCATGCGGAGAAACTGTTCGAGATTCGCATCGGATGACGCGCGCTGACGCGGACAGTGCTGATGTCATGGCCACGCCGGCCGGCGCGGCGTCATCATAACGTCTCACAGCTACTTGTTATTTACTATACCAACCTATTAAATATTTTATTAAAATTTGGATTAAATATTAGTAAGTAAAATGAATCTTAGAAGAAAAAAACCGGTTTGCTTTATTTAGGACCGTTATGTTCCTCTTAGACCTGATAAAATATTTATATAATTTGGGTAAATTGATGTCTTAAGATCATAAGCCAAGAGATCAAAAATTATTTGCAGCTTTTTTCATCTAAATTATGTCATAGTTATTACGTATGTGCATTGATTATATGCGTAACTGCCGCCAGCTCCGTGCGTCTCGATGAGTAATGTCAATGCAAAAAAGAGGCTATTCAACTAAAGTATATACAACAGGTCAATCGTGGTCCGCAGATGACTCATATTTCGCAGAAATGTCGTCACAATTCCAGAGATACATCATTGACGTTTCTCTATGTAGGTATCTGTTACGCAATTAGATCACTGATTTGAAGTGTCAATTTAGCGTCACAGGATATGATACAAGCAACACATTGTTATTAAACTACTACAAACGATGTACAAATTAGTTTTCATGCGTGTTGATAACGATATAGGTGATAGGTGATTACTAAAACTCGTATGCAATGCAAAGCTTTTACGATTGGTAAATAAAGATAAAAATCAATCTATATTTTACTTATCTACAAAGTAAGCGACTTGTTAAAACTTGTACCAAATTGTTTAGTAATTGTAACAAAATGCATGCCGTAATTGGCTAATTTAATCCGTATTTTTGGAAGCCGTAATTGAGACTGGTAAAGTTTTGTAGGTAGGCCACTATAACCCCTACACTGGGCTGGTCGAAAATAATAAAGCATTGGTGCCAAAAAAAACTAATTTATTATGTAAATACTTAAAAATACTGTTCATTATTATTGACAGTTTAATAGTAGATAATACTAGAATTCTAAGATCTCGTGATGGCCTCGGCTCTCATGTACTAGGTTGTGGGTTCAAATGCGGGCAAGTACCAACGTGACTTTTTCAATTCAGACGTACTTTCCGACATTATCTTGAGTTCTTGACATTTGTTGTTGAAGGAAAAAATCGTGAGAAAACCTGGACTTTATTGTTGCTATAAGTCTGAAATCGACCACGCGTCTTGAGCGAATGTGGTGATCTTACCTTCTCTGTATGAGAAGAGGCCTATGCTCTGCAATGGGGTAATAACAGGCTGGTAACATTATTATAACACTAGAACGAATTTTTAAGGTGGTCGAAATTCTACGATTATTCACATATTATATTATTATAATTAGACTTATGATTTGGATTTCATCAGAGTCTTTTTAACTACATACATAAGTTAGGGTCGGCGTCCAATCTAACCCGATGAATATTTTGGACTTAATTCGCGTAGTTATTTATTGATTAAATATTTATACAGAAACTAGCATTTCTTTCCATACGCGAAGCCTGCATTGTCGCTATCATAGTCTCGTAGTTTATGTAGACGACGTTCTCATATTATGTGACATGAAAAAGGATTGTTGTTGCTAATGTTATGGTCAATACGTAAATAATAAAGGGTAGGATAGGGTATACTCCCGTAATACCCATCTTTTATTATGCTGATTTATTTTGTATAATTAAGTACTTAACGTTCATATCGTACAGTTTTGATTTAATTTCTCAAAAAGTCGAGTATTGTTTTAATTAAGACTGTATTTTTTTTTGCCATGTTTTCCTGCCACTGCACTATGAAAAATTACCTATCCACTGTCAACGTACATGGTATTCTAATTACTATATCTTCGAAAATGTCAAAGGTTAGAACAAGAATTATGCGATAGCTTAAATATAAATATACAAGGTTGATTGCAAACTAATAACAAGCTATGATAATTATTGTCACGTACTTTTAGCTTAGTTAAAATAAACTCAACTAACGCAGCTTCCTTAGTTCAGTTTATTTTACTTCATATTGAATGTTTAATTAATTTAGTTTAGATTTGGACACTCATCTTAAAATACTTCTACTATGGACTTAAAATATGTTAATATGACTAAGTACCGATCAACTTGCCGTTTTGGAAAATATAGTACTGCTTTCAAATACTGCTCATTACGTGCAAAAACAATATAAACAGATTCACAGCTGTCTAAAACAAACGTATTGCATTATTCTCGTAAACATTGAAGATAAGCAAAACATAGGGCAGTCGTGAAACAAACAAAAGTCAATAGGTACACGACATAAATCGAAATTAATGAGCAGGAAAATAATAGTGCAATGCCTATGCCCATCACGTCAGTGTACAGTGCTTACTTCTGAGAACAGCTTTCACGGTTAACTATTCTGCATTTTGAAATTGATTTTATTTTCTCGCCACTCCCGCTGCGTACTCTTCGAAATTGCATCTTGTGGCTTGTTGTATTGACGTCAAGTTCCTATGCACGGTTGACCGTCCATTTATAATGCACCTTAATGTTCTGGCTAATGCCAGATGCAGCACATTGCAGTGACCGTTGCATGCCGATCAAGGAGCATTATTACCGAAGGTCAGTTTGGCATGCACAATCATTTTATATGTGGCATGATAGGGAAAACAAGAGAGCTTTATTACATAATAAACATTATGACTTTGCATGCAATTTGTATGCATACCTGAGCTAAATGTAAGCAGAATATAATCAGTCATCTAATTCCGATAGTGCCTTTAGAACTTAACGGTTACAGAATTTGCGAAGTGCATTTTGTATAGTAATTCTACAGGATTATAGGTATAACAGTTCTACTAAGTATTTTAGATACAGTAATAAGTATTCTGAACCTCATGATATATTATAATTATTAGTTACAAATATTTTAATTCAATTGCAATTGCGTACACGTTAATAGCTAACGAGTTCAAAGATTTATTAAAATATAAGACAGGTTTTGTTAGTTTATTATATGCCTACGTACCATATACTTTAATAGCCAAGTAGGTATATATTTCATAGATATGTTTATGCATAATCAGTTTACCTCTCTTAACAACCAATCAAGATTTTAATGTATTCTTGCTAATTAAGAGTAATTTATACGCATTTTTCTTTAAGCGCAAATAAATACTTGTAACTGCACAAGTATTTTAGCGAAACACAGTCAGTACAAACTAAGTGCATACCTACTTCGGTCATGGATTTGTTGTATCCGCTGATAGCCGTACAATGGTCCCAGTTTTAACAGAATACGAGTAGATCATAATGGCTTTACCTTGTACTGCGCCAACAACTAACACTTTAATAACGTTGACTTAAATGTTTGACAATTAGATTCACATAATGGTAGAACCAAATCGAGATAAAGTTGGTCTTTATCAACGGAGAGCACTGTCGATCACTTATCGTCATCACAGTCGCGTGTCGTGTATACGCACTGAATAAGACCGTACGTGTCACTGTGGCGGCAGCTCCGGCGTGACTGCCGGCCGGCCGGCCGCCGCAAACTTTAACTGGCGACCACAATGGGCTAATTAGAATGGGCGAGTCGAGCGAGGCGCGGGGTAGAGGGGCTCCACCCACGGACCTTTGCATCCGCCTCACGGATAACTTTGATGAGAAACTTAGATCTTATCAATGTCTCCTTCCCTTATTGAAGAGATCACACTACAGTCTCTTACGCAAAAGACTGAAAACACTGCGACATCAGTGCAGTGCTATCAAATGTTGCCAAAGTTGTTTGACAGTACAATAACATTGAGACAAAATATATAAAGGAAAATCAATGATAAATTGCGTAGGTAGGTAGCAAACCGCTAACATGAGGAAACCATAACTGGAAAAATGAAACATTATTGGCAGCAATCAATTTTTAGGTCATTGTTGCATGCTGGAATCAACTGGAATGTAATTTAACACGCTTCTGAATTATAAGTTAAAACATACGTACAATAGATTATGTTATAAAAAAGCTCGGCAAGGGAAGGGAGACCCAGCCACTTCTGTCGTCCGCCGTAATAAGTCAACGACCTTTCAATGTCAGCGAGATACTCGCACAGCGAATCATCGGCACAGATAATTAAGCGAATATTATCTAACTGATTTCCTTTCAAATACCGATTTCATCTATTTGATGATGACAGACAATAATTTATTATGGCACTGTCCATTTAAATGGAATCATTAAACTGAATCGCTATTACCTTAAATGGGGTTTAATGTCTTTCATTAAGCGATAATTTCAGTCTATCGAAATAACATCAATTTAGGTGCTCTTTGCGTTCATTTTGCTCCCACGCTGTACTACTTGAGTTATACTTGCACTGTGGTTATACTCACCTATTGCTCTTACCTTAAAATTATTAGCAAGTTGTATTATGCTACCAGTTGTGTGTTTCTTAAGGTCCAAATAATAATACCAACTTATTAAAATATTATTAACAACTTTAAAAAATCTTTATTTTTTCAAAAGTTTTGACATAGTCTTTCTCTTAAGAATTTCCGATTCCGTCAACACAATTTCTTAAAAGTAATAAACGTATGAATCATAATCCAACCAAATCGTTAAGCCTATACGTATACCTGTACACGATTCGTCTCAGACCACTGTAGCAAATTAAATGTTTACTAAATTCGTGAGTAACCATGCCTTATTCATTTCTTAGGATTAGGTATTTTAATTTTAATTGCTGTTTAATCCGACAACCACAAATACTGAATTAATATTTACTTAGGATCGCGTTTGGTTGTTAATTAGCGCAATTTATGGTTCCTAGAAAAATAGCTGCCAATAGGTATAAAAGAGCAGCTCTATAGTATAAATGCTAAATGTAGAGCAACACATCTTAAATGACAATTCAGCAGTACGTTGGCTTCGAGACTGCGACAGTAGAAAATAAAGCGTCTGCCATATTTGTCAAGTATAATGACTTGAGTAAACTATTGTTAGTTTTCACGATTCGAAGAAAATACTTATCTTGCTTGCCTAATTTAGTAATCAAAGCAGTCTCTTACCAAGAAAATATATTTGAGAACAAAGACAAGTTTTATTACGATTTTCATATATTTCTTCTTTAAGAGTAATTTTTACGCAAATTCATGATTTGTGACGATGTAATTGTCAACAGCAGAAAGATATTTTGATTATTTGGTTATGAATAACGATAGTGCCGTTTTTTGTCAAGTTGGAGTTACAGATTCTTTTTCTGAATTGACACTGAATATGGTACTTAATTTTATTTATTGTAATGTTGCCTTATTATATTGAGAAACGAAAACTAATGAAACGTATTCATTGTAGACAGAATTTTTATATCATATTAGTTTATTTGACAAAATTGTGTTGATTTGGAACGTCATGGACGCTCATTAAAGATAATTGCTTTTCTTTACGACTTTTTCCGTAAAAACTCTAGGAATTTAAAGAAATTCTAGAACTTTAATATTTTTTATTGAATTTCTAGAATTTCTTTAAATTAAAATTTAAGGTAAAACATTCAACCTATCTTTTAGTAATTTTAGCTTTAATTAGAATTGAATGAAACAATGTGAAATTGAGCGTCAAATACCATCCCCAAAGGTTTTTCTTGTAAATTAAGTTCGCAAAATATTTATAGTAATTTTTATTACACGTACAGAAAAAATTAACTGTGTAACACCAAGTTACAAAAAAGAGAATGTCACTATTGTTATTCATAATCAAATAATTAAAATATCTTATTCCTGCTGAAAATTACAACGTCAAAAATCATGAATTTGCGTACAAAATGTAATAGGGCTCTTAAGAAATTTGGCCAGCGGACTCCCAATGAAATCGGTATATCGCAATCTATTCGGCTTGAAGTTATGCCACATCTTGGGTTGTCCTCATAGAATGACTATTACTAATTGACGATTTAATTATAATAACGATAACATAATATGACTGAATAAATATGAGAAAACAACACCAACATTATATGAATACTGCTTGACTCATATCAAGTATTATGCAGTTCTACGTACAACATAAGTAACTGTTTCACAGATACATGACTAAACAGTATGAGTAGTTTCATTCATAAATGATTTTTGTTTAGTGGTCACGGCTTAGGCACTATTTACGAGAACTTTATTGTCAATGAAGGCGTGAAAAATTGTGTCATGTGAGATAACGTTATTACGAGTTCTTACAATATGATAATAATATGACGAACGCAGTTACACATGTTTAATTTGGAGTGGTGACGAATATTCATTAATTAAATAACGAATTTTCGTAAAAAAAAAAACATGAGCGTTAGCAGTCAACTGTTTGTGAAATACATCTTAATAGAATAAGTGGGTATTACTTAGCTATCAGTTCATATGCATATAATATATGTATATGTATGTGTATGTATATGTTACGTGCATTGACAACAAAGCAGCATGACGCCTATAATCCCTGAAGGATTAGGCAGAGGTGTACCATAGTACACCCACATCGCGCGCATATATAAGGGAGCGAGGCGAGCCTATTGAATAACAGAATTATGAAAATGATGAAAAAATACATAAAATTAATTTAGAAATTGTACTTTGAAGATTGGATGCAATGATACCAATTTTTTTTATCGTTATCGTAAAAGGATTCGTTATGCTGCTGTAAAAAACAAACCAAATACAAGTAAAATACGTATAAGAAAAACCTGTGAACATTGATAAGATAATCTTTCAAGATAAATTGAGGATACAATTTTAGATATGATGCGCAGCTAGCTAAATAACCCGATAGTAAAACATTTCTTATGACAATACAACTAAAATTAATTAAGAATCGGGATAGTGCTTTGCCTGCCTACTATAATAGTCTTCTAGTTCAGAAGCTTCAAAATCAATATGGGTTGAAATCGATGTAAGCGATATTTATTTCTTTCCGCATTAATTATACAATTGACATAATGAAGTTCGAAGTCAGTCGCTGAGTCATCAGTGGTTCACGTGGCCGCTTATCACTCTACATACATATTGTTATTACGGCACTTATGTATTGTAGATGTTACCTGCGCGCGCGCCGATTACAACCACTATGACTCACAGTACATCCTGTTCGCCTTTGTGGGACTTTCACGAATATTAGCACTATTGGAAAGTTTTTTGTGTGTGAATTCAAATCGGAGTCACGCAATTAGATCAAATTATAATCACCTTTTCTTTTATCTATGTTTGATAATTTAACTTATTAAAAATTAAGTAATGCACTCAGCTTTATTGATTTCTTATCTTATCTTTATAGTATAATTGTATACGTACACGGAATCATAATTATGTTTGTTTATTTATTTGCCCAAGTATATCTACTTAATTTAGCATTTCAATGATTAGGTAGGATACCTACTACAAATTCCATTGGTGATAAAATACCTATCTCCATTTAAAAGCACACATGAGTCATAATGTAGTTTGGTCGGTCGATGATGATAAAGGATAAATATTTCTACTAAGTATTTCACAAAAAAATGCTAGATGAAGTCATACAATCATTGATAATAATGTAACGCTCAATGGCATCATCGTATGATACCTATTTTGATAAGCAAGAATAAGTACAGGAAACTCCAAATATTGGTTTTGACTTCTGATTATATTGAATAACTTAATATTTTGGAAGCTCTCGTTCCGCCCGTACAGTCAGACCTTAGGATTTCTATGTCCGTTTCAGATTACGCTATATATCTAGAGATTAATTAATTCGATTATTTATTTACAAACGTGCATATATTTGTTACACCGGTGTCTGCGTACTGACTCTACGTACCTCTTAAGTTCTGAGTTGAGCTCAACGATTACTGACAAATGCTTGCACTGACTGGACAAGTCTACTCAATCATCGTCATCGTAATCTCAGTCAGTCTCTTTCCTCAAAGGACTATTTCAGACACTACTCTACATGGTCTCATATTTTATGGCCTGACCAAGATTATGAGACAGAGACGGCGAACTGTGAGTTTGTTTCAGCCTTTCTTCTTAGAGTAGTCAGATAGGAAACGCCGACTTCATCTAACTTATTGCACGACTCGTAATGCGAAGCATTAGAGTGTGCTCTACGATCGAAAAAAAATTTTTGCCCCATTTCTGTAACTGTTTTTATTTTAAATATTTTTCTATAAGACTTGTAGAAGTGATTCAGATATCCTATTTACAGAATAAACTATTTCATTTGTTAAATATTTTTAATAGAGCAGCATCATCTTTCTGCACTTACCCCAATTTATTTGGGGTCGGCGTGCCGGAACTTGTCTTCTTCTACCAAACATATCTGTTACCCTTCATATCCGAAGTCACCTCCTTTCTAGCCGTATCATCGTTCATACAATCCATGCATCGTTTCTTTGTTATTTGTGCTTAAAAATCCATGAAATTTTTTATAGTACGATTTCAGTCTTTTATACTTGTTTTGGCTACAATATGCACACAAGGAGTATCTACCTAAACCAGGTAGGTACCAACTACTGGTAGTAAAAGCCTAGAATGTCACTCAACGCGCGATGTTAAACCCACATCAGCTAAGCTTATAAGACAACTTGTGGACATAACTATTCAGACACTAACAGCACTTGATTTACGGTCTGAGGTAATTATAAGCCCAGATAATTATCTAGTATAAGGAAGAATGGTATTAGTGGAAACAAACGGATGTTGATTATATCGCGTTACGACATGCACTCATTCTTAGTAAACTTATGAAATTATTATCTTTTGTTTATCTTTTAGTTATTCATTGTGTTTCCATTTATCGAGGTTCACAATTTGTTAAAATAATCATATTTTGTTAGTTTTTGCAAAATTTGACTTCAAGATTCAAGACCTACATAGAAGCTTTTCTGTTAGTATGGTCATGCAGGTAACATTTATAAGAAAACTTTTACTTAAATCACAATTATTTTATAAAATCGTTTAATTAAATCTCTATAACTAATTGAGGTAGATACATAATGAAATTCGTTTTTTAATTTACTTTCTATAATTTAAGCGAAACTATTAAAATACAAGAAAGGCTTGCATGGCGCATTGTTTCCGTAAAAATAACCAAAATCTTCAGCTAATTACCTTGGCGAAGGCTACCAATGTACCAGGCAGTGAAGAAACAACGAGGATTAAAAAAAAAGAAGTTTTTAAAGGGTAGGTGTTGCTTCTTGAACCATTTAACTCATGCATGTTTCAAGTTCTGGTTTTATCCAAGTTTACTTAAAATATGTAAAATATACGGCCTTTGTGGCGTGGCGGGCGCGAGCTCCACATGTGTTTGCTTAGTGACGCAGCGGCCACAATACGTTACAGAGGTATGTTTCGCGAATAATGTTACTCACCAATCCCACCGAACAAAAACTTGTTTAGTTGATATACTTAGCAGATTAGAACGACTCGCTAAGGACGTAACACGTTTTGAAACGATTATAAATAACTTAGAAGTCGGTACCAGATTACCCTTGTTGTGATATGTTCTCAAGGTTTCATCACTTTCGGTAGGTTTCATATAGTGATTTCGTACCGGGAAATAATAATGCGGGCATGCATCAAAGCTACTGTTATCAACAACAGTGTTTCGTATTATAATATTGTTATTTTCATACGAACACTTGTAGGTATGTAGAGTCAGGCGATTAATATGTAAATTAGATTTGACATAACAAATTCCACATGTTTGAAATAACATTTATAATAAAAATACAACATTAGCTTCTATATTACCCGCCACCTAATAATACAAAGCAAAACATACCCATCGTGAAGTCTTTGACGACTTTTCCGGGGAAAGAAGGGACTCTTCCGAACGTACCTGAAACAAATGTGTAAATGAAAATAAAAATAGTTAACAATAATACAAATATCAAACTAATATTCAATCACAACAACCATAACGTGAAAATAAGGAAACGTCTTCAAAGAATCCTGTTTCTACTTTGAATAAAAATAAATTAAATAAAATGAAATTCTATTTAGTTTTGTGACAAATAATAGGTATTTGGCAATAGTAACTTTTATAACATAACACCAAAACATGTAAATCCTTGCTACCACCCTTCACGAGGGATACCCTCCCTTGCGAGGGAAAGTTGCGCGTTATAACTTTTTTGTATATCCCCCTAGGGATTACTATCTCCCTTCCGCTATTCTGGCAAAGCTTTGAATGGGTATGGTATAGCTTCCTACGGAATATAACGTTAGATGGCTATATCTACCGATAGATTTCCAAAGTGAATTTTCCAAGTGTGCGTGGATGAACAAATCCGAAACTTGGAAATAGAGAAAAATTGTCTATGTATTCTCGGGGCCGACTATGATGCACACTAAAACGGTGCCATTCGATTTTTGAAAAATCTATTTTCATTGTTTCTTTAAAATTTTAGGATACGTCATGAAGAACTTTTCACTCAAAATTTTTTTTTGGAAAGGAAACTTTTTCTCTTTTTGCGCTTAGATATCCTACTGCCGATGGCGAACTAGTATGTTTAAGTATAATTAATGTAATACATGTTATTATTATCATATGCCCTAGACATTTAACTGGATACTAGGAAGTATTGTTGCACTATCCTTGTTGTCTGTCATTGCATTCCGTAAGTATAACATAAATCTATAAATTCTATTGTCTGATTAGCTACCGATCAGGGGTAAGTGCATTCGCTCATCTGTCGTGTCTTGTGACTCATCCAAATATTTCTGAATCGGTGACTCATAGTTCATTTACCTGCTAATGTTTATGTACTTGAGATGTCGTATACAACTATACAATATCACATTTTCGATATATAATATATACTGGAGATAATTAAAAATGCCCTTAAATATGTGTCGCTTGTACAGTATCGATATTGATATTTCATGTAGGCAGGTAGTCCCAACAGCATGACGTTTTAATGTTGGAAAGTTCATCCATAATTCAGGAATAAACTATAGATGAATTAAGGATGGGAAGAAAAGATTTCTACGAAATGCTACTAATTGAAACACTAGTTAATTAATTAACTCCCGTTTGATAAATCCGAGACAGGTAATCAGAAAAGAAAGTACCTACTTAGGTATGGTTGAGAGTTCGAGACGCTACCTATCCATTGATACCTACTAGTTAAAATATTCTCATATTTAATAATAAATCTTGAAAAATATTAAATAAAATGAAGTCCAGAGTACTCAGAGATATTATTCTATTTACAGCAACTGTCGAGTTTGTTTTTGAAATGTCATAATTTCCACTAATTATAGGTGTCACCTTTACGCGTTGATTAAATTAATTTATTCGTATCATTTTAGCGACAAACAACCCGCACATAGCGTAATTGTATGTGTCTTTAATAAATACTAACATAAATTGTGTGTTTTTCAAATGATTATTTTTATTCCTCATTCTGACGTCTGCAAAGTTAAGTGATCCCTCGCTTAGGTAAATACGTAATAAAAACATTATAATTCGTTTCGGGACCAAATACTTTTAAGTATGCAGTGTATATGCCAAAACAGGATAAAAAATTTAAGCCAGATTCTTTTCAATTCTACGGAAAATTATACATCACCGTTGCGTAGTTCCTTATTTGGTTTTATACATATCTTCGACCCACGCAAGTGCAGTGTTCCGTTTAATTTTGCGATAAATATTCTACCTACATGCTCTTAGAAGCGTATTACATATATTTTTTGGATTAAATTCGTATTCGGGTGAATTAAGTGGCGCTTTTTTATCAGAAACGTCCAGTTATAATAAAAATGGATTAATTTGTTAAAAAATCAAACTAAATTTAACCTGTTGCATAGTATGAGCTAAGTCATCAACTTCGCATTTCTTTGGAACTGTCTGAATGAATCCCTTAATGGGCAATGATTTCAAAGTATGAGCAATTTAATTCAGCTTAAGAGACAATGCGTAGGCACATTGCAGCTCATAAGTGCGTTGTAAACTCAATAAGCGTCGAGACAGCTGTAGGCGGCCGGAAAAGTGGACCGTCGAGTGTTAGTCGACTTCCTACTTAAGAGTGCTCGGTGTTCGGCGGAAACGCTATTTTTGGCGCCCACCGTCGCTTCCTCCGAGGAAAGTTCACTTGTTGAATGCAATCACTTTTGATCAAATCGAAACCATCATCCTTCTTTTGTTAAATAGGTACTTAAACCTGTATTCTGTAATAATTTTGTACTTAGCACTTTATGCCCATACAAAGACAGGAATTACTGCCTGCCGGAAAATTACGATTGCCGCACAAATGACACTGATTACATTTTCTTACGCAGGAAGTAATACATTATTGGTACTTCGTTGGAAATAGACTTCGTCTGTTATTATCATTTATAAAGCAATTATTCTGCCCACACAGCGATGACAAATCGATGTGATAAAACGAAATCCGTAATATATGTACGTCGTGTGCACCTATTTACCAACTGTAAATAGCCCCGTTACTGTACGAAAACTTGAGATAACTACACAAAAAGCCAGGAAGAAGGTTCGCACATTCCTTACAACATATTTGTACCCTTACGGATCCCGGTCTGCATTCCCTTCATTGTGTCGACGCCCATTATGGTGTGCGGGGAATGCACTGGGACTTCATTCACCGGAACACCCAGTTATGGTGCAACAAAAAGTTAAGTTTTTGCAACAAAATATAGGTAAGGGACATTTATCTTCGATGACGAGTAAAATTATATTCTTGATGCAACAATCATCAGTAAAGTATTCAAAAATCTAAGTGAGTACCTACTTATACGTATATAAGTTTGGTAAAATACAAAATACAGGTTTTATTGTTCTGAGGTGAATCATCTTAAAACGTCAAACCCGACCGCCGTTTTTATATCAAAATCCGATTTTGGAAAGGATTAATTACATGGCCAAAAATTTCATTTAATTATTGATGGGTAATTGCTGTTACACCTACCTGTCGTTACTTTTGGAAGATTAACTATTACTAGGCATTTTGAGAAACTTAATTTCTAGTAAATAAGTTCATCACATGGTTATTTAAAGTCGAGAATTGAATATTTTTAATTACTGTTATTAGTAACCTCCGTTTGGGGAACAATCGTATTTGTTATACGCGAGATTGGTATTGGTGAACTTGAAACTAGCACAGACACGTACGCGAAACACTTGAGACAGGTTAAATTAACTATAATATTTTTATTATGGCGTCCTTTGATTCCTATCTCCAGTTGACAATGACAACCGTGGCCTATATAGAAGGCAATCAATTATAATTTTGTGCCATATAAGGCGAGACTGCAGTTAATGTATAACCATAAAGTCTGAGGTCCGATGTGAATGCGCAGTTGACTCTTATCAGAGAGGGCGGTCATATAAAAGGAAACAATATTTAATAACGATTTAATTTCTTGTCATTACAACAACAAGGCTTATATTCATTTGTTCCACAAGTTTGTCCAGATGTGGGAACGGTTTTACCCTTTGACCTGCTTGTGTGATGGAATAATTTAGTCCTTAACAGCGCTGACTCTGAGTTCAATCTGACGACTCAGTGCATTTGTAGGTCAGCGATATTGCACAGGGGACCTTGTGTAATAACCAGTATCTCGAACGTAAGCGGATGCTGCGTGTGAACAAGAGCGAAGAGAAAATTAAGAAACCTTAAATTTAGAACAGGAAATGCGCAAATGTTAACTTTTATACGTTTTGCATACATGTAGAGACTTGAATTCTGTGTGTGTTCACGTAAGTGTTAGCATTCTTATTGTTCATGTGATGAATAGTAATACTTCTGGTAAACTATCAACAAAACCAACAATGGCCTGCTGCCATTACTGAGAATCTAACCAAGGCCAAAATGTGAATATTTCTGAAGTAGGTCGCCTAAGTGGCACGGCTTACACTTTAACTGAATCATAGGTTACGTGAAACATTATCATTCACATGATAATAAATATCTGTGTGCACAGTTAATTTCTTTGTATTGCTATGGAAATTGTTCCTACGTGGTTTAGATAATTTCGTTTTTAACCATGTGAATTTATTTACAAAGGTAAAGTAGCCTAACGCAAAGAGCCTTTATGGGGTCTAACTTAATCAATCTATCTTCTACAGAAAAAAGAACAATTTCATTGTCTACTAAATGCAAAGACGTTGCTTTATTGCTACTTCATAAGCAATAAAGCAACGTTATTATTTTTTACTTAATTTATTTATCTACATCCGGTGAACATTCATGTCCAGATAACAACCTTAGCTTATTATACAAACATTTTGTGCAATGTTTATGTAAATCCTAACCTGAAACTATAGGTATTTATATAATTCTCATCTTGTAATTCTAACCACCAAATGTTTTAATTTGCTGCCCGCATTTACCTCCTTGTCTTTACAATTGTTTCCTATTGAATTTTGTTCGCATTGATACACAGTGTATAATAATTAAGTACTGTTTTAGTGGTGTTTTAACCTGAATCATTAAAGACTACTCAGTTAGTAAAAATTCTTAGGTTAGGATTTTTAGTATCTAGTTCATGGAAATGATTTTGAACCATTCTTGAAATCACTACTGATTGCTTAACACTATAAAGATAATGGTATGATACCACCTAATTGGAAATACAGGTACAACACAATCTCTTTGATCTTCGTTGACTTTAATTTATTTAAGTACCTACCTATGCATAAAATTACTGTAAAGTCAATAAGGTGTTTGTTTACATCGCATTGTGTTATCTGTTACCATGTCGTTAAATGTTAACTTAGAGTCGCTTGATAAGTATAGTAGAGTATCTTACCTTCTTCGGAAAGAATATTTTCGGTTTTCCCGTATATGTGGAGTATGAGGCCATGTTATCGACTTTCGTCACAACCATAATTTGGCCAAAAACACTAAATCCGGGACGAGCAAACACTACCCAAAAAGAGTAATACGTAAGGGAAACGTAATTTTTCTTTTGTTTTCGAGAATTTTCGATGATCACGTGTTTTGCCGAAAGAGTGAATCTATAGTAACACTTTATGATTACAATCGTACAGTACGCAAGATTGTCACGAAAGTTTTTGTTCGAGTTGGTTTTCGTCGCAATAAACTTTTAATCCTTGGACGCGACGCGTCCACGTCACCGCCGTCGTCGCGACGGTCTGTCTCTTACGTTGCTACTCTGTTCAAAATTCGATCGTATACACTATAAAACAACATTAAAATATTATTCGAAGCACTCATACAATATCGCTGTCACATCTTAACCTCGCCGCGATTGTTTACGAGCCACGTTGTACGGGAGGCCGCGCGCTGTTTCTTTTCAAACTGAATTTTCGTCGCGTTCACCAGTTGCTTTTATCAATTCATACGTAGGTTCTCCCCCCGCTCTGCTCTTTGTCTCACTCGCACTTTAATGTTTAACGGATGCGTAGAGAGCGACAGCATAACACGCCTCACACTACATATTACATAACCACGGCAATTGTAAGTATGTATAGAACTAATGCATGGCATACGTTACATATGTGTAGTTATAGTACGTATATAGTGACGCTTTGTATGGTAATACCACTAGTATTTCGATTTAGGTTTTATAATAAAGAGAAACAAGATGTTATTATGAAAAACACCCACCAGTAGTTAGTGTTATGTTACCAGAGAGATGTATACAGTACCTATTATATTATAGGTATTAATTATTCTACATACGGTAACAATTATTGCCCTTATTTCTTGGCACGTAGAAATAAATATTATTTGTCTGCATCAGGCTGGACAGGCTTCATCCTGGTTATCCCGATTTTAAACATGAATATTAATTTTCAGACATAAAAAGAAGTACAGTATCTTTTTTTTTGTAGTAAATAAATGGTTTCCATTATATTTATACTGTTCCTGAAATTCTGGCTCTACAAATTTTTACTTTAATGTTCTAGTTGTTACAAGAAAATATCAGTTACACAGAACTTCAAAGGTCAACAAATCACTGCCACACAAGATCTTTGACTACCTTTACTTGCTTAGCGGGTTTATAAGTAGCTGGTGAAGATCCTTAAATTGGCGCTGTGCGAAGCATAAGAAACGATGACAAAGGAAAAGTATTTAGATACTTAATAATCTTTGAAGAAGATTCGTAATTAAAAATAAATATACAGGCATTAATAACGCATCGTGAAACAGTTCAAAGTTCAGCAAATAAGGGGACATTATTTTCAGCTGTCCTCCTTGTCATGAAGGATGAGGTGGGCATCATAGGTGGTACTCATCGGCGCCTGTGTGGAAATAGAAAGCAGTGACACATCAGAGGGGCGACGGCTGGCGAGACAACTGCCGCCGACTGGCGCCGTCCGTGCAAGGGGACATGATACATTTGGATTTATTTTGCAGATACGATGTATTTCACTGAAAGTGTGACTGCTGTGTCCATTATTGAAGAAAATATATCAACGAGAACACTAGTCAGCTCTCTGAACTTATTCACGTGTTCAAAAAATAAATGCATTACTAATTGATTGAAAAAAAATAATATCGAGGTAAAGTTGTATGCAAAGAACAATATATCCACAGAAATATCAGTTTTGAGGAAACAGTTACATTGACTGAACTGAAACGTCTGAAACATAAAGTAACAAAGTCTTATGAAGTAAACCGCCTGATTGAATAGAATTGGCAAGTAATGATGGGATCTCACATAACTGGGTACAAATTGGGAAAGCTGGTATGCTTTGGGATCTCAGAAGATTGACAAAAAAAAAAAAAACTAAGCGGAAAACTTTAAATTCAATTAAAACAATGTAGAGATTTCATTAATTTTAACAGTTTACGTTTTATAACTTGGAAAATTTTGAAGAAAAGAGCTAATCGAAAGAAGAAAAATTGTGATAATAATATATGGGCCTGAAAACTCATGAATACTGACGATCCATTCATGAATCGGATAAGATTTAACAATGAATGACGCAAATGGAACTTAAAATAGATTAATTTCTGTGTTTAATTAGCTGTTGTTATTACAACACAGGCCACGCCGCACATCTGCGCTTGTTGTTGCCAAATGAACACCACAAAACTTTAAATTGTTAACTGTGAAATATTGCATTTATTTTTCGTTTGAAGTAGGTACCTACAAGAATATGACCTAAACATAAACTAGTTAGTTCTGTTCTGCAGAAAGTACCTAATCGGTTACATAAAATTGCTCATATCTTTGGTTGAAACATGCAAAATATGTTTTTATGAGCTGCCTAATTAGGTTAGACTGTTAAGACAGCAGAATAATTGGTAACTTGTCTTTTGTTTCTGTCAGTAAAGTATTATAAGCATAAATAGCAATATTTTAGATTGGCACCTTATTCTAGAACGATAAACAAGCATGACTCTACATTTAAAACTACATAGACTCTTGTAGAGATTAGGGAGAGATCTTTTAGATTCGAATGAACATCTTTTTAGAATACGGGCCTAAGATTAATATATTATGTGATAAACAGATAAGATTAGGTACCTGAGGCATAACTTTGGTGCTGTACTTAAAACAAAACGAATTCCCTCTCATACAACACGTCACTGTTTTCTTTAACTTCATGTTACACGAAACGAATACTTCTTTAACACAAGCCTCCCAAATCACGTAGTAATAAACACAGCACATTTGCGAACGACTGCATCAAATAATGCTACGGATAATTCTGTCGCTAAGTGAAACAAAGAAAATAATCCTGACGGCGTATTTCATAAAAATCAGCGCGAATCATTACTCGACCGACTTAATTCTGCCATTTTGCAATTTGGCTCCTATGTCTTATGCAATAAAAAGTAGTACATGACATGTAACATGTTTGTCTTTTAAGAACAAATGTACCATCTTGATATTGTTGCTGTTGCCCAATAGCACAAATGACGGTCAAGCAATTTGTTTTGAAGATCTTTAGACAAAAACTGCCATCAATTTCGTAAAGGATACTAAAGGTTTCTGCTTCACGTTTCATTAATTAGAACTTTAGTTTATAAATGGTAATACTTACACAATTTATTACAAAGATCTTGGGACGATTCAGGACGATGAACTTTGATGAGATGAGATGAATGTTTTGATTAATTACGTAGTTCCAAATTTGTTTGCAATTTAATCACGCACTCTTTTAATTTATTTAAACGTTAGTCACGTTAGGTACACTTCCGAGTCGGGTCAACGCACTGCCGGTCATAATATCTATTACCATGTATACATGCTTTTTGACACCCATCAATGTGCAACTAAATCATAATAGGTACACAAATCAAAAGTGCACGTAGTTCATTAACTGACATTGTAGAACAATGAATATAAAGTCGGCATTTATTGAAGGAAGGGCTTGTGGCTTAGTAATAACAGCCACACGGGTCGATCGATCAGGTTAAGCTAAGTTAGCCGTGGTTGGGCCGTGAATGGGTGACCATCTTTACATACCAAGACTCCTCCGTGCCTCGGAAAGCACGGTAAGCAATTGGTCCCATCTGTCATTTGTAGATCTTTGACAGTTGTTACGGGTCGTCAGAAGCCCGACAGTCTGACAACCAGTCTTACCAAGGGGTATCGTGTTTTCCAATAACTGGGCTGTGGAGGTCAGATAGGCAGGCGCTCCATGTAAAATACTGGTATTCATCTGCATCCATCATCTGCTAAGCAGATGATTTAGAAGGCTTCGGGCTTGGCACCGAAATTCACCGAATCAATTGAATACAGCTTTGATTTTTTGTTTTGGATGGAGCAACAAATTTTTGAAACATGACTTTAGCCCAAATTCTAAATAAATCGTCACACTTCGGAAAAACTCGAAGTTTAAGTCTCATCTCTATTAACAATATTAACAGAAAAAGTAGAGCTGCAATCAAAATATATAAGCATTGACACTGAGGGATTCAGGCATTTATCGTAGGTAGGTTGTTGAGTATCTCGATATTTTTCCTTTTCAAAAAAACCCTTTCATCATTGCTTCTCGCACCTGTATATGAGAGAAGGTATTTTTAACTTCAAAACTTACTTAAAAGTTTCAAGTGCCTTACTTAATTGAACAAAATGTAATAACTCTTGATAATTGGACTTCGAATCACAAATCAGACTTCAGAATTTCCGACTGTTAGAAATGATGACTCGTTTATAGATGTTATTTCTAAGTTAGTAACGGTGTTGGTAACATTACACGGCAAGCGGGTAGTCACACTTTACACGCGCGACGCCATTTGTACGACGTTGTTTACGTTTGGAGTCACGTTGCTGTTGAGATGCAGCACAAAGTGCATAAAGACAGTAAAGTTGTCCATCCGGAACAACTAGAGCTGCTTACACAGATTAACCTTCATTATAATACAAATTATCAGTATCGAACTATCGACCAGTGTGGCTGCCATGCGAGCTCGTGTTTCGAATGCTTATTTGAATTAACTACGTATACTGTACTACGGACCTACTCCTTAACTGTATAATCATCATTACTAATACAGAATACAGCGTGAGTGAGGTATACGTATACCCTGACCAACTACTTTCCTGCAAGGTACTCCGTATTTTCCATTTTTTTGTGACGAACAGTTGACGTACATAGGTACAGAGTTCATGCAAATGGTCACGTTTTACTTTTCCGAAAAACTAGGTGTATAATATTTGAATAGTAGGTATTATTACCAATTACATTAATAATACAAACGTCTGTATTATGCTTTTTTGTAGGAATGTATACGATGTAGGTATATGTATCTAGACTGCGTAATTTGCTCTGGGCGATACGCAATCTCACGCAAAATTGTTAGCAACATAAGCATACATGGCTCGCTTACATATGGGAAATCAGATACCGTACTGAGGACATTTATTTTGTCTTGGAGGCGCGTGGGAAACAACAGAAAATTATAATCTTTAGGTAAACTAAGTAAAGTTGTAATCATATAGTTGCTATAATAACTGCCATAACATTACCTACCTACTTCAAGTGGCAATAGATAGGTTAAATAGAATGAATCAATTGAAAATTGAAGTCATAAGTAAGTAGGAACATATCAACATACTTCTTACACTGAACTTGAATTAGGATAAAATTAACTCTGTGATTGGTGCAGTTACCTACTAGGTACATTTATTATTTTGGTACTATAACATGCTGTTCTACCTTCAAGTTCCTCATCATTATTTCAGCCGAAAGATGTCCACTGCTGGACAATAGGCTCTTTCCCAAGCACCTCCACTTCGACCAGTTCTTCCCGCATCCAACGGATTCCTGCGGCCTTCACAAGATCATCGGTCCACTTTGTGGGAGGCTTTCTAACGCTACGTCTTCCAGTACGCGGTCGCCACTCCAGAACCTTTCGACCCCATCGGCCATCTGTTCTGCGAGCAATGTGCCCTGCCCATTGCCACTTAAGTTTCGACCTTCAGGTTAATTACAAATAATGCGTAAAAAATATTCTTAAAAAAAATAGTAATGAATAGGCAATACAAGTATGAAAAATCGCACCTTTTTTAGGTAAGATACCTTATTTCGTTTCAGAAATTCTTTTCAAGTGTGAATGTCGTGAGTTTAGATTGTGAACGCACTTACTGCTGACAGTTATAGTGTTATCTGTAAAGCACGTGCCTCTAATGTCAACATTGATGGTGTTCGGTGTCGTCACGGGAAGTGCCGAGTAATCACCACATCTTACGAGCTATCTCCACAAGGGGAGTACATAACTACAAACACCCACGAAAATGTTTACAGAATCAATAAAAAGAGATAAATTACCGTAAACATGGGATTTGTTTGGCAGGTACCCTTGGTTTAAACCGGCCTAAAATTTTCACTTCTTTGGATAACAATTTTTTAGAACAAGGCAAGCAAGTTGACGTTAATTTAAATACGCACGTGTCGTATACCAACACTAGGTACCTAACATATCACCCAATAGCTAATTAACTACCATGCGTGAGTGTGACTAGTTTAGGACTTTAGGATATCCTCATTTAATTAAATTTATAAAGCAGTAGCTGAACTTATCACCATATTGAATGCCGTACAATACTATCTGGACTGTCTACCTACATTATAAAAATAGTATACAGGAAAAAGTAAAATATTAGAATGATTCGGTAAAAGACTAATCATTGTGTTCTAGAAAAAAAAAAGACTATGTACCAGTTCCAACAACTTCAATGATTACCGCGTAACTCGCTTTTTTTTTTCAAGAAAAAGCGTGATTAATATTTTTTATAATACAAACGAGCCAAGCAGTTTATGTAGGAAACAATAACAAAACTTCGCCCTTACTTAGTCGACATCTTCGCAGGTGTAGGTATGGAATATTGAATTACTTGCACGATTCAGCTTTACTACAAAAACATTAGATGCTGACAATCATGAAACTTGTTTGATGCAGAACTTATTCATTAATTTAATTTAGACACGTTCAAAACTTCATTTGGAACTTTGGTACTCGGCACAATTTCAGCATTTCAGGATTAGGGCCGCCCGGTCGTTGAGAGAATGCGTTCCTGATGACACCTGTCAGTTGGACAATGTCTAGTAGTAAAACTCATATTCGTTTGTATGAAACTGAAAGGTGTCAAGAACACATTCTTTCAACGGCCGGACTGTAATTATTACTTTACCTTAGAATTTGATTGAAGATAGGTACATGATGAAAATTACATTAATAACCAATAGCATAAGAACAGGTACCTACTTAAAACCTAAGTGTTTCAAAATAACGTCATTCCCCCTCCATTTGAGGCAAAGTTCGACATAGTACCTATAGGTGAATGCGTTCACACGAATGCAGAACGGAACCGGATCGAAATTGTGAAAACTTGGTGACTAAATCTCATATGGAATATCCCCAGGGCTCTATGTTGTAACAAAGTTCACTTCGCCTAACAGTTGTCAAAATATTTTTATAGTATGAAAGGTGTACTAAATCAAAATATAGTCTATACAATAACTCTAAACTAGCTTTATTAGTAAATATAGGCAGATTAATCAAAACAACCCGAACGGTTCCACGCCGCTATCTCATTGACTATACACCTGTGTTTGAGAACGACTTGAATATTGATAGTAATGAATAGTAGACAAGGTGACTGCGTACTTGCTTGCATGGAACTGTAGCGAGTATTGTGTTATATTATATTCTACACAAGTGCTACTCAATTTTACTCTGTCGAGAATAGGTGCATTTAGGTCCGTATTTTCTTTTATTTTTTACCTGAATACGACGAATCAAATAGGAGGGTTATGATTTTGTATAATGTTTGTATAATTATGATAAATGTTCATCTGTTACCTCATAAATTCTAAACTACTGATCATAATTTGACACATGACGTATCGTTGGAAGCGTCTTGATTGTTCGCTGGTTATAGGCAATGTGACTTCACATTAAATTCATTAAGGGGCCCGCTATAAGAGCACTTATACACATGAACGAAAAAAAAATGTTTTAATTATTCCATGTTAGATAACAAATGAAAGGGCTTGACGAGTGTAGGTATTACAACTAGACATGTTTAAATTGTTAAAACAAGCAAAATTTAAACTGTTATACGTACGGCGCGGCTGTAAAATTAATACCTATTAAGTACACAATAAAAACTGAACAAAAAAAAAAAAATAAGGGGCTTTGCAAATACTTTATCACAAAATTCTAACCCCAAAATAATTTAAATAAAAAGTACAGGCATACGACCACGTCTTTATCTTGACCATTTTTGTAATATGTCTTGATTTCTATCTGAAATATTTTCTTTTTTCATACTTTTTAGAGCGGGTTTTTCAGTAGTCGGGTTTTCTGTAAAGTATTTAGGGGTTTAAAGGGTTTTCTGTAGTTTCGGAAAAGTAAGTTCAGAAACTAACTTTTTGAGAGTTATCTATCTAAACACATAAAATCTTTAAAATTCACGAGGTTACAATTCTGAATTGAATCATTTTGTTTGACATTGCTATAATAGCGTCCTTAGCGAATTGTAGGCGTTGACTTAAAGCCTAAATTGTACGTAAACATAATAGCAGTCGTTTTCCAATTGGGAACACAAGTAATTCTGTGTTGCTATTACACCGTGATATCAGGATTGTAATCCGACACACTTGTGCACAGCGTCTTTAAACTACGTCGGACAATAAGCGCTAGTGCAAATAAACTTGTCGACCGTATCGTTGGACAGGACATCCCAATAGAGTCGACGTAAAGTTATTTGTTTAAGTTTAGTGTCGTCCCACGTTCAACTCTGGGATAAATTAGAATATTATGGTTTTATTGTACCTAACTCGTTCATTGTCCACTTTAAGTTTTTTAACTCTACTCTGCCTTTGGTAACAATCGTTTAAAAAGGAATTAATATAAGCTGTATAAAATATGAGTAATAAACTCATCTAATTGTAAAATAAGAAAAATACTGGCTGACCATGCGTATCTCGATTAGGTAAGTAGGTATATAAATGAAAACTAACGATAACTATAGATTTTCAAGAGCGACCGTTACGTGATTTTTTATTGTTGGTATAAATATTTAAGCTTTCTCACTTATGTACCTATGCTTTACGGCATCAACTACTTAATTAAAGTTCAATGGTCATAATCATAACTTGATCAATATTTTACCTGAGTAAGCGGCAGGCTGCATCTGATACAATTTGGCATTTAGCATTTAGCTTAGCTATAAGAAATTCGCATATAAAAAAAAAAGACGTGTGGCACTCGGGGACTGCCCCGGTGAAGCTATTGCATAGCATTTTTTATCAACTTACGCAATTGTAAAATATTAACCCGAATACAAGAAATAGCAATGATGACATTGACAGGAACAGTTATTCACATTTATAGTTTTTAAAACTTGACACAACGTAATGGGAACATCAAACTAATAAAAAGGTTTTAATTTAACTATTAATAGTCAAGGATCATTCGTCTAAGTAAATTTGAAGTTTATTGTCAAACAGTTAAACATAATTTTCAATACAACACTCTCGTATCATTCGTCTAAGTTTTGAACTTTGCTGTCAAACAGTTAAACATAATTTTCAATACAACACTCTCGTTTCATTCGTTTAAGTAAATTTGAACTTTGTTGTCAAGCAGTTAAACATAATTTTCAATACAAAACTCTACTCTTTCTTAGGTAGTATTTTCGTTACGAAATTTCTGGATTAGGTCTCCACGCTCAAGGCCCGCGATAGAAGCTATGCAATAGCTTAAAAGACGTGTGGCACTCGGGGACTGCCCCGGCGAAGCTATTGCATAGCATTTTTTATCAACTTACGCAATTGTAAAATATTAACCCGAATACAAGAAATAGCAATGATGACATTGACAGGAACTGTTATTCACATTTATAGTTTTTAAAACTTGACACAACGTAATGGGAACATCAAACTAATAAAAAGGTTTTAATTTAACTATTAATAGTCAAGGATCATTCGTCTAAGTAAATTTGAACTTTATTGTCAAACAGTTAAACATAATTTTCAATACAACACTCTCGTATCATTCGTCTAAGTAAATTTGAACTTTTTTGTCAAACAGTTAAACATAATTTTCAATACAACACTCTCGTATCATTCGTCTAAGTAAATTTGAACTTTTTTGTCAAACAGTTAAACATAATTTTCAATACAACACTCTCGTATCATTCGTTTAAGCAGTTTAAGTAAATTTGAACTTTGTTGTCAAGCAGTTAAACATAATTTTCAATACAACACTCTCGTATCATTCGTTTAAGTAAATTTGAACTTTGTTGTCAAGCAGTTAAACATAATTTTCAATACAAAACACTCTTTTCTTAGGTAGTATTTTCGTTACGAAATTTCTGGATTAGGTCTCCACGCTCAAGGCCCGCGATAGAAGCTATGCAATAGCTTAAAAAGAATAAATTAATAGAAAATATTCGTTAAAAAATTATTTGGTTACGTGCCTTTGTACGAATTGGCATTTAGAGCTGTAAGAACTTCGTACTTAAAAAAAAAACAATAAAAACAAAATACCTACCTGCTCAGTTATTATTAGGTTACGTGCATTTAAGCTTATCTTTTCCTGCTTTCTTTAATTCCTTATCACAAAAAAATAAGGACGGGGCTATTCAATGAATGAATGTGCGACATTAAATTATCGTACGTAGCTAATTATGAATGGGCGTTATCACAATTTTGTGAATCATTAATAGTACCTAAATAATTGAAGTGTATCCTTGTTACTGTTTCAAAAGTCAGGGTGAAATTCTCCTACTAGACACAGGTAGGGCAAGCAAAATTCTTAGCTGTTATCTTTCCCTCGATGTAACAATAAAGAAACAATATCGAATCGGTCAATAGTCAAATACCAATATTGTTTGTAAGTTAACTTTTCCGCGTATCAGTGGTATCGTAATAGATCTATACAACATTCTTTGATAAAATATTTTAGTTTCTGTAGAATGTAGATAACTACTGGAAATATAGTACTTCCTGGAAAATTGAAGGAAATGGCAATTGGTATAGGTAGGTAGTACTTTATAATGTAAATGTATTTACTTATGTATGTAGGTATGTCTGTATGAGCATCTGAAAATGATGCCTTCAGCACCAAGAACTCTACAGGCTCAAATTCTCAACACACAACCTTCAATCTATCATTCATAAAATTATCTTTTAATATAACATAACAGCACGACTTGTTACCCCCTGGGGTTGGGCAGAGGTGTACGTATAGTACACCCACATTTCGCCAGTTATATTTTAGTCACATGTGATCGGGGGCGAACCTTTTGCCATAAACCGGGCACAAATCCAGACTCCGGGCTGCTACTGAGAAATACCAGATAGAAACACCTCGTAGCAGTTTGCTTATGCTCAGCTCAGCAGTAGTGCTTGCGACCTAGACCAACGAGAAGCAGAATTATCAATTAATGTTATAATATCATTAATAGAAATAAATAAATCACACTTACATTGTCACATGTCTTGGTTTCATCAGACATAACAAATGTCGTAAAATGACATGACAAAATGTATTATCTATCTATTTTGTATATTTATATACATATACCTAGGCATTTATAAGCCGTCAAGATAAAATTCCTGTGATACCATAGTTTAAATATATATCCTTTTGTTTTTAACACAAATAATTATGATATCATCATATTAATATTCAGAATGCAAATTTTCGAATGTCGTTCAAAATGTATACCTATCACATATAATTACTAAATTCCTTTGGAGCTCTTTAAATGAATCACTGGAACGATGATTTCATTAGTCCCCACTACGTAAGTTGATGTCAAGTGATCGAGCTCATTCAAGAACGTAATGAAATTATGTCGTTGCGTAAAATATGGGTGTGTCATTGTGCTCTTTCTATTAAATGGTCGTAAAAGACTAGTGAGTCGTTTATTAAAACCTATTACCATTAGGTAGGTACATGTCATTATGATGTCAAGGTTTGAACGTAGGTATGTATTGACGTGTGTTGAATAAGTATACCTCATGCTTTGTCTACTCCGATGAAGTCAATACAATTACTGTTACTATACACTCATTCATCTGTACCCTAATTACGTACTACACGATCAAACGGAATTTGAATAGTTTTGAAACAGTTTTCTAATCCATTGCTTCATAAGTTCGTAAAAAAAAATCTGATCAATAACGTAAATAACGCAATTAATATTGTTGATCTGTCAAAATGAAACAGATTAGTCGGAATCGTTTACGAAAATGTGTTGCGTAATTAGATAGCAGGTGTATGAAATTAACTAATTTAATCATTTTAATTAATGTAGAGCTTTCATTTGGAGTCTAGATTTTAATATCTAATTCTCTCGTATGTTATTATTAAAGATTGAGTGCTACTTCCAACAACTTTGTATCTTGTTTTGTTCAGAACCAAAGTTAAACCAATAACAATATTGTTTTGATCTATACCACTCTTCCTGTACTTGAACTATTATTTTCGCGTTCGTTTATGATAGGTTTGTTTTAAAACCATGAACTGCCCACTTCTCGCTCTATTTCTAGAATATGCGCCCCGCTTTTAAATTGGCACCCATTGTCGTGGGAAAAGCTACATTTATATTTATCAAACTATGCTCGGATGTAGTTATATCACGCTTTCTGCCACCTACGCGCTTTGCAAATCATGATCTAATATGGAAATAACGGGTGACTTGTTTACTCACAAACTGCATCTTTTACCTGTTTGCTTTGTGACGATTTTGAATGCTTCTAAGTATTTGAGTCACAGTACCAGCAAGTAGGTATATCGAAATGTGAACTCACCATATTATACTGAACTTTTAGGCTTACCTGAAACACAATATGGAAGTATACAATAAATTGTTATCCTGTGAGCACATCGTTGCTGTATCACTATCGCATGATTCATGGTGGTTACTCAAGTTTGAGGTTAAAACGAACTGTGTTTGTATAGTTAGTAATAGGCAAGAACATACGATATTGTTCACAAGATTAAACTGAATTACGACAGTTTAGTCAAATATCTTCTAGGTAACATCTTTATCGAATGACATTGAATAGATCAGTCATACGGTATTCTTGTTCGTTTGCGTGCGTAGTGACAGTTGGTAGCAGAAATGTAATTGCAACATGATTATACCAAAAATACGCTGAGAAATCATGGGTATTACTATTAATGTTAGTAAATTTTAATTAACTTACTTTTACTGAAAATTATTTAAATAGGACTAATTGCGACACTCACTAATATCACTAATTCAGAAGAACGGCTGCAGCTGCATAAGCAAATTGAAAAATTTGAAGAATAGTGCAGGATATGTTTTTAAAATTTAAATTGTTTTTGCTCATGGAGGGTTATGTAGTACCTACACGTACACGACATAGTATTTTCTAGGTACCTACATACATACAGTACTTTTCCTGCATTTAAGTAATGCCTAATAATAAACGTCTTTATTATTAATGGGTTTTGATTAATTTTGGTGACTGATTACGTCACAACTGTTTTGTGCCTTTTGATGTTAAGTATATTGTTTTTTTTTAGGTTCAATTTGTAATATTTACCTACACTTGATTCATGATAAATCTTCGAAATTAACGACTATGCTAAGGGCGTTGATGCACTGCAAGGAATTTTACTGACCGGCATGGCGGCAGTCCGATTTTTTACGGTCCGATAGGACACGCTATAAATTTATATACTAGTTTGTGCACTGCACTATACGTAATTTTACCGTCCGTTACTTTACTTTTCCCCATTCCGGGTCGTATTTTTTTGACCTGCCGATGTTCTTAGAAACTCATTGTTTCTAGATTAATTACGCGTGCGTGGCAGGTAGTTTCAAAGAGAGCTACCCTAAACTGCGTCGCACCGATCCGAGTAAAGACGGACAAGTGCACAAGCTGTGTGTATACATATAAATGCTTATACAAGTTTGGTCGGAATCGGACTGCCATGCCGGAAGGTAAAATTCTATGTAGTGCACAGACGCCCTAAGAAGTTGTGTCATGAGAAGTTTAAAATTATCAATATTCTATAGTACCTATTTACGAGTTTTATGATCTTAATGCCACTAATAAATATGCTAATCTGCAATCAACTCGTTTATTAATCGGGGTGATGTGATTATGATGATTTTTATTCTTATTCCGGTTTGTGTTTGTACCTATCGAACGGGCATGTATGTATTACGGGCAACCTATGGATCGATACGAGTAGGTATTACATTTACTCTTTACAGTGTAATTTTCTAATGACAGCCGCACGGGTCGATCAATCATGTCGCGGTAGGTCCGTGGATGGGTGACTATCTTTACATACCAACTTACCAAGACCAAGACCCTTCCGTGCCTTGGAAAGCACGTTAAGCCATTGGTCCCGGCAGTCATTCGTGGATCTTTGACAGTCGTTACGGGTCGTCAGAAGCCCGAAAGTCTGACAACCAGTCTTACCAAGGGTATCGTATTATTACCCAGTAACTGGGTTGTGGAGGTCAGATAGGCAGTCGCTCCTTGAGCTTTTTTTTCCTAAGAAAGCGGTGAACTGTCACACAACAACGGCTGTCCAAGTACAGAACGTTTTTTGACGTCTTAACCCGTTCAGCTACGTCTTCCGGAAGCACAAGATGGACCGATGACCTTGTTGGAGGTGGAAGGAATGAATTCATGCCGCAGGAATCCGCTGGATGCGGGAAGCACAGAATCGGTCAAAGTGGCGGTGCTTGGGGGAAGCCTATGTACAGCAGTGGACGTCTTTCAGCTGATATGATGAACACGTTCAGTGCCGGAGGGAACCCTCCAGGAGGGTTCCCTCAAGTTGCATACCGGATGCCGGGAGCCCCCACAGAGGGTTTTTCTTAGCGAATTTGGCATTATAAACTGTGAAACTAAAGTCAGTTGTAAATTTTAACAAGATTTCAACCGTAATGCCAGCGACACTCCTCGAGGGTTAACTTTAGCGCAAACGTAATGCCCATACCCCTCCTGGAGTCAACTTGCAATATGTATGGCGGCATGGCGTATAAGCTCTATGAAAATTAAAATGGGTGGAGTCGAAAGTGTTCATGCCAAATACTGGTGAAAATTACAGATTTTCATGACGGCCGCTGTAATAGGTTAACAAAAAAAATGGGTTGCGCTCCGGGAGTGCCAGCAGAAGTGAAAACTTGAACATTAACTGTTGTGCATTTTTGAATATTTTGGAATGGTTAGGGAATAATTTCGCACGAATTGCTTTATTTATCAGTATAAAAGTACTATAATTTATGTGGTTAAACACAATATTCATTAGTAGTAGTATATACATATATTTATTTATTTTCAAAGTATAGTCTAACAAAAATAAACAATTTATTTAAACACTTTTCATGAAGTATTTTTTGACTGTTTGTTTTTACCCATCAATATGGGTATTTTTTTTATCTCGCAATCTTTACGTAATGTCAAAGACTATTAATTTTGATATTTACTTTGTCGGTTGCTAGGCAACGGATCTTACGGTCACGTTCTGACGCGAGTTTAAAATTTTTTACCCATCCCAAAAAAGTGCACAACGCCACTAAAGTAGTATTCACTTCAAAAAAAGATTTTTTGGTACCTTCCGTTGTACAAAAAAACTTATCCAAAACCTATGCAGCGTTACAAACTTACAACTAAAAGGAAATAGTGTTTTCGATGAACTCTGGCACCTAGAGTAACAGCGTTCTCGCCTATAATTTGAACATAATTATAAGTATAACAGTAGTGTACTGTACGACGAGCACAGTATATTATTATTAATTTACTTACTAGTAAATGCATACAATATGATGTGGCCTATTAAAGTTCCTATGTGGGGGTATGTGTATACGTGTTGAGAAAGAAAAATATGGTGAAAACTTGTGGCATGAAGGAAACGCTTCTACGAAATCGTAGCTTAACTCGGAACATAAAAGTGTAACGCAGGGCATTAGGCAGTATAAACCTACATTCATAGTTTCATACATATCTTTGTCAGAAGCTACGGCTAGTTTTAAAAATAAACTGTTATAAAATCTATTTCGACATTGGTATTTAGGGCGCATAAACAAGCGGATTGTCTTGATCCCAAAGAAATTCGTTCGGGAAACTTTTTGTTTGAGTCGGTTCTTCAAATTAATATCCAGATAGATTTGTAGATCAAAGAACATTTACTAGTAGGTATGATTCTGTAAAGCTTTGGTTTCAGTCTTACGAAATCGATTCCGTCATATTAAAACAGTCGTCATGAAAATCCGTCCGGCCGTCATTTTCACCAGTATTTGACATTAAGTTGTTTTGCATATATGCTTATTATTAACCTATTTTCAAATAAAGTTAATTTACCTATTATTGTGATGGCTCATTTTTGAAGTGAAAACTTCTTTAGCGGCGTGGTGCACTTAGTTTTGGGGTAAAAAATGTCCCGACCGTAAGATCCGTTGCCTGGCAACCGACAAAGTAAATATCAAAATAAATAGTCTTTGACATTACATAAAGATTGCGAGGTAAGAAATTTTACCCATATTGATGGGTAGTAAATTGTTTTTTTTTGTTAGACTATATTTTGAAAATAAATAAATGTACTACTACTACTAATGAATATTGTGTTTAACCACATAAATGATAGTACTTTTATACTGATAAATAAAGCAATTTGTACGAAATTATTCCCTAACCATTCCAAAATATAAAAAAATGCACAACGTTAATGTTCAAGTTTTCACTTCTGCCGGCACACCCGGAGTGCAACCCGTTGTATTTTTTTTTTCCTGAAGGAAGATAATATGCATGTGGTTTAGGTATGGATCGCAGGTTATTATCATTGTTATATTCATCATTCAATCAAACCCTAATCATGCAAATATTTTTTTGAAGTAAAGTTACCACAAATCCTACGTACCTGGCCTACCCAATACCCAAATGTCCTTTCTTTGGTATTGTTAATCGAGTAGAGCTCCTTAAGTTCTGAGTTGTGCTCCACGATTACTGACAAATGCTTGCACTGACTGGACTGGTCCATTTAAATCTGTGTGGTTCTATCCTCGAAAGACCATTTCAGACACTAATCTACATGATTCTCATATGGCTTGACCAATATTATGTCTGGACTTAAAAGAGACTGCGACCTCTGAGTTTGTTTCGGCCTTTCTTCTCAGATTAGTCTGATAGGAAACGCCGACCTCATCTAGCTAATTTTTAATATTTTTTTATATGACATGTAAAAGTGATTCCGATATCCTATTTACAGAATAAACAATTTAATTTCCTAAACATAATTAGGTATTACGAAGCCGTTTTGAATTTTTATCTACCATATTTAGCAATTTTAGGATAACATGAATATCAAACCAAAAGGAAGGAATTGTATTCCGTGGCGATTGTCTGTTTGGTTCCTTATGCGGTAATAGCTAGGTCATTCGACAATACGGCGCCGGCGCACAAAGGGAACCCTGTTTTCTATCTTACTCTTAAGTTTTCAAGGAACATTGTTGCTGAGTTATGGGCCTGTAAGCCAAGAATTGATATTAAATCTTTGTTCTTTATGTTACTTTGTTAAGATTATTGTCTTTAACTACTTTGTCTATTAAACTCTTAAGTGCATGTAGTAAACACTATTATTGCTTTGTTTTCCTTAGACGCGTTAGAGTGGGTGTGTCGAAGCGTTAGTATAGCCCTATCTGCTAGCCTAGGTAGGAAAAAATACTTATTGTCCTTGTTTAGAAATTTTGCCGAGGCCCAGTCCTGAATGGTTGACAAATACCACTGACTTATCAGCGTAACTGCGTAACTAAACAAACCAAAAACACATGACTATTGAAAAAACTGCCATGTTGAAACTAAAAGCAGATCCCAACTAACAAAGGAAACTAATTATTTATCTTGAAGTTTCGTTGAAGTAGTATATGACACATTGGCAAAAATCTCCCATCTAAATTATCTACAATGTGTCTACACAGTTTGCTTTTTCAATTCGCTTAATTTTCCGTTTTCCGGCATAATCTTTATATGAAACGGGAACTTTTCTAGACACCATATGTCTAATTTTAGTCATGTTCTGTGTTAGAAACACCGGTATAATCTGGAATTTGTCTATATATATACCTACTCGAGCAGTTATTTCATCATCATCATCATCATCAGTCAGCCTATTAATGTTCCCACTGCTGGGACACAGGCCTCCTCTCTGTGAGAGGGAGTGGGCCGTAATCTACCACGCGGGCCCAGTGCGGGTTGGTAGATGTCACATGTCTTCGAATTTTTTGGTTCTAAGACATGCCGGTTTCCTCACGATGTTTTCATTCACCGTTTTGAGAGCAGTGGTGATGAAATTATTTACACAAAGTAAAACGCCTGCTTGGGTTCGAACCCACGACCTACACCTCGTAAGTCGGGGCCGTTACCACTGGGCCACCACTGCTCTAACAGCAGTTATTTACCTACGATTAAATTTATTATCAGTCTAGAGTTAATTAATATAATAATGCAGGATAACGTAATCCCAACCTATTGAAATACTTGGAAATCGAATAATATCTAAGATCTAGAATTCAATTTTCATTAATCAATGAATAACGTACCTACTTACATATTGCTAATCTTGAAACGCCTGACAAATAGTGTAAAGCAAAATGTGGTTCGCGTGTGCTTTGATGACGTTAGTGTTGAGGCGCTATAACAATAAAACCAATCGACACATAAAATGCAGTAGTAGGTACGTGTAGGTGTAGATACCCACCGACACGTATTACAATGAGTAATTTATGAGAAGGTGCAATCGATACACAGTTATGGTTTGACCGTGATTCTGAAATTGTCTGTTTATTGGGTTAATAAAATGCATATTAAAATATTGTCATGTTGTTAGAAAGGACCTAACAATTTTATATCACTTTTGCCCTACAACTTCGACTAGCTAGAACCTTGCTATAAGTGTTCCTGTTGGATAAAACATGACTGATTAAAAACGCAACAAAATATTAATGGCTTATTTTTAACCAAACAATCAAAGCTATCTTCTTCTAAGTATTCTCTCCAAAAAAAAGATTCATGTACAATGAATTAAAACATTCCGACATATTTAGGTCGACACGTGCTCAGGCCAAACCACCAAATGAATTCGTAAGTCGGTTAATGCCCACGCTGTCCCGCTAACCGGACATGTCAGTCTTGCACGGACATAGGGAAATTGAATAAAGAGGAAATATGACACCGGCTACTTGCGACAGAATTCGAGTACCTAGGTTTATAGCGTGTGCTGCGCCGGCGACGATGCCGCCGGTCGCCAGGGGCAACGCACTTCGAGATGAATTCTCATCTCACAGCGCAATGACGAACAATACAATACTTAGTTTGATTAAGATAAATTATTGCTTTATGGCTGTCTTTGTAATTATGTTCTCCATCAATAAGGTATGTCAGAATTTCGCTGTTAATGAACTACGAAGGACTGAAGAGATAGAACTGATTATGTCATACCGTTTCACTTCTTCCTTATTTTTTTAGTTGCCTTTTAATAAAAGACAGTAGACGACACATTTTCCTAATTTAGGTCGCCTCTAAAACTGCTTTCCCTTTCAGTGAAATGACGTTTTGTGCTCGAAGTCAGTTTCTACAAATTTTTTAAACAATGAGGTAGGTACTTTTACATCATTATATCCTTTCTAAGAATCGTCACAAGTACCTTAGTATGGTAACCCCAGAAGGCCTCCTAGATACAGGAGGCTTAAAGCACGTGCTTATCTGTTAATCCGGCACAGCTCAAGTGGAAACGTCGCTCTACTCTCGCCTTCCGTTTCTCAACGATAATTGACAAATTACAGAACGGTCAAAGTACCGTTTCGAACCAAAAATGTGGTCATAGCAACCAAACTTTTCTTACTGACAAATTTCGTGAATTGTTAGCCGCATTTTTTACCGAATATTTTTAAAGAAAACTCATGAAAGTCAATTTCTGTTATATATTTTTAAATGTCAAGATGGCCCAGTGGTTAAGGCCGCGCTTCTCATGCACGAGTTGTGGGTTCAATTCCGGGCAACCAATGTGTGAATTTTTCAATTCTAATGAACTTTCTGAGTTTAGCATGTCTTCAGGGGTGTAGGAAATCATCGAGAGGACACTTAATATAAGTCTGAAATCAGCAACTACTCATTTAATCAACCTAGTAAAGCAAATAAAGAAATTTGTTGCGATCACGACTACTTCGGTTTACGTAAGTATTGAGAGTCTGACGTGTGAATTGTATGTGCATAATATTTTATACTTATTTTCAAGTGTAGGGTTGTCGATATGTAGTTTCATATAAAGTATGAAGAGCTGTACACCTTATGCGGTCCTATAGATTGCATGCACTTCTTAGGTTGAACAATAAAGTAAAAAATATATTGGAAAATCCAAAAGTGCACGCCTTATACTTATCATAATTCATAAACGAAAAAGAAATTCAAAACATAGTTTAAAAATCAACAATTTATCACTTTTCATGAAGTCGTAATGTCAACGACTGACAAAGATATTTACTTGGCGGTTGCTATGCAACTTACGGACATCAAGTCAAAGGTTGGAAATATTTAGTTAAAGATATTATATTTTAGTTAGTATTTTATTAATTATAATTAAACTACTTTGAATAAAAGAGCCATTTTCAATAGGGTGCCTGCCTTCTACGGCTGAAACGAATGTATAAAAAAAAATTGACTCAATTAATTGATTTTATCGCAAGCTACAATGTTTTCAGGGTTCATAAATTGACGGACAGGATTTTTTTTTCAATTTTTTTTATTCTTTTTCCATTTCTGCTGCATTAAATCAATTGTTAAAAAGTACAGTATTAATCTCCATTTACTCATCTATACAATGGTATATAAATTAAGTAGGTTATGTGTACTAGCAGGAGTGTAACAATAAAAACAGTTACAGAAATAATAATAGGGCAAAAAAAAATTTTCGATCGTAGAGCACACTCTAATGCTTCGCATTACGAGTCGTGCAAAAAACAGCCAAGTGCGTATTGGACTCGCACTCGAATGGTTACGTCATCATCATCATCATCATTTCAGCCGAAAGACGTCAACTGCTGGACATAGGCCGCCACCAAGCACCACCACTTCGACCGGTTCTGTGCTTCTCGCATCCAAGAGATTCCTGCGGCTTTCACCAGGTTATCGGTCCACCTTGTGGAAGGCCTTTCAACGCTACGTCTTCCGGTACGCGGTCGCCACTCCAGAACCTTTCGGCCAGATCGGCTGTTCTGCGAGCAATGTGTCCTGCCCTCTGCCACTTAAGTTTGGAAATACTTCGGGCCATTTCGGTTACCTTGGTTCTCCTACGGATCTCTTCATTTCTGATTCGATCACGTAGGGAAACTCCAAGCATAGCCCTCTCCATTGCCCTTTGGTTGACGTTCAGCCTTTTAATGAGGCCCATTGTGAGCGACCACGTTTCAGTGCCATAGGTCATCACTGACTGGCAACACGCACTGGTCAAAAACTTTTGTCTTGAGACTCTGTGGTATATGCGACGAGAAGATAGTATGCGGCTTCCCAAACGCCGCCCAGTCAAGTCGGATTCGACGATTGACCTCTTTCTCGAAGTTGGACCTACCTACCTAACTGGACAGTTTGTCCTATATAAACGATATCGTCCACAACTTCGAGTGTAGAGTCTCCGATCTTCATGAGGGTGGGTGTTACATGGGCATTCGATATGACCTGACCATCGTTTTGTCCATGCTCATTTTAAGACCCAGACTGAGGTCATCGAGCATTGTACTGAGGTCCTCCATAGTCTCAGCCATGACTACTATATCTTCGGCAAACCGAAGGTGAGTTATCTACTCGCCAAGGGTTACGTACCACCGTAAAATATCTAGCAAAAACACCGAAAAATCCACGTTTCTTGTATGGAGAATTTATAACTTTATCCTATTTTTATTTATTATTTGTTGTTATAGCGGCAATAGAAATACACAATCTGTGAAAATGTCAACTATCTACCTGTTACGGTTCATGAGATTGCAGCCCGCTAACAGACAGACGGACAGTACTGCGGATGCCCAATTATAGGGTTCCGTTTGGCACCCTTTGGGTACGGAACCCTAACTTTCCGTCTACAAATCACGTCACAACTACAATGAAAAAATTATTATAATTAATTAATCTATTAGTATTGTCACTTAAATTTTTGACACTGCATATTACGTCAATTATCACAATCACATCACCATTCACCATTCATTAATCTTGTAAACAAAAGTGTGAGAGTAACAATAAAGCAGAAGTCATGAATGACCGGCGGACGATCTAATTCCGACACTTAGTTTTAAATAAGATTGACACGGTTTATTAAGATCATCAATGAAATGACCTCGACTCATTGTTATGTGTCGGAGGCAACCCTATTAATTTTAGACACTCGATTGTTGAGACCACACGGGGCGGTGAAAAGTCAACGCGATAATTGACGGTCAGTCTGTGTTTGTTTCCAATGGAACGCGTCACGTTATTACTAGCTATTTGTTATGCAAATAACTTGACCTTCGTTTTTCTTCTCTTATAGAGATGATATAAAAAAATCGAAAGTCCTGAAGATGGATGGGACAAATATACCTATATGGATGGTAAATCATCATCAATACCGTTAGTTTTTTCCTACTCGGTCCGTTTGACCAACGATGTGCAAGTGTGCAGTAACCGCGTAGTAATCGTGTCCGTAGAGGGTGCGTAGTAGCCGCAATCGTAGTTGGCGCGCTACTAAGCCTGCGTACTGTGTGGCCTACACCTAAGCAGGCCTAGCGTCTACGAATCACCTCATCTGACCATGTATCCGAATGTTGCTGTGGATAATCCCGACAGGTACCTACAAAATAAAAACAAGTATACTGCGAATCGTGTCTACTTACTTCTTTATGTGGATGATGTTATAATAACTTCCTGTCACTGTTATTTACATAGCAGGTAGTGGTATTCGAATTTGTGTGGGGTAGATACAACAACTAAAGAGGGAAAATATCCGAAAGGTGTGAGGTGATTAATAGACGGGAGGCCTGCCACCTAAGTGTAGGCCACGCAGAGCAACGACGCAGAACGGACTTAGTAGCTTCATAACGTCGAAATAATGACTTTTTTCTCGTTAGAATCGATATGGACAACCAAATCGATTCTAACGAGAAAAAAATCATTAAAACATAAGAATATCAAATATTAAAGTTTGTTCCGAGTCTGCAGGACGCTAGTGCAGGGCATAGACATTTTTGATGACGTATGGTTGCGTGCGCCTAAGCGGCCTCTACGGTCCTCTACGAATGCTGTAACTACGCGGCTCTGACGCAGTTTCTACGCACCCCCTACGAACGCGGTTATGATAGAGCTGCTACGCGCCCTCTACGAATGCGGCTTCTACGCGGCTACGACACAGCTGCTACGCGCACTCTACAAAAGCGGTTACTACGCGGCCTGACGCCGCTTCTACGCGCTCTCTACGGAAACGATTACTACGCGGTTACCATGCAAATACGATGTGCAAGTGTGCATTTATCTGATTACGTTGGTCAAACGCCCGAGTAGGAAGAAACTAAAATGATTGATGATGATTTACCTATATTTTCCTAGAATCATTGCTTTATTGGTACTTTCAATAAGTATATATTGTCCCATCCATCTTCAGGATGATAATCGTATCAACCGTAAACATGAAATCATAAAAGGAAACAAAAAAATATTTTACACTTTATCGGCCGTCCTTCAACCAAATGATATGGTTGTAAATATAGAAATTATAATATAGTCAGAATAGCACATGTTGGTTAATTAGTCATACCTATTTTATATGTACTTGCGTACTCTTTTACCTACAAAGGACTTCAGTCTTTTACAAATAATTTATAGGTAACTATTAGATTTTTGTGTAATTTTAGTAATTCAAAGTAGAAATTACATTGGCTTGTATACAATTGAATTGACAAGCAAGAACAGTTTGAGCAACTTACACGATAATTAGAATTATCTATCGTTGATATCGATTTCACATACAAAACTTTTGAAGTAAGTGGGGAAGGGACATTAGATACGAGTTTAGAGTTTGTAGACTATTTAATGATCCACAAGACCAATTCACTCTGGGTTTGCGGATCTACTCAGTCTATAGTAGTCCACTTCTGGACATACGCATCTCCCAGGCTACGCCAAAACACCCACAATACGCTTGCAGATACGCGGTCTCCACTCCCGGACTCGTCAGCTATACCGGCCATCGGTCCTTCGACAAACATGGCCAGCCCACTGCCACTTCAGCTTGCTTACTCTGCAAGCTATGTAAAATAAATATGCAATATCTAATTATCCAACGTTGTACCTGATTGTAAATAACAAAACTAATGTAAAATTGGCTACAGTGAGTGCAAGTTTGCAATCGCCAGTTTTCATCGCATCGATTTTCTGAGATCAAATGGATAATTGCAATATGACACTTAATTTTGCCGCCAAACGCGTGTTAAATATCAAGTAAAGTTGGTATTATGCAGTCATTTAAGTATCTTAATATGTATTCTGTTTTACTACATTATTGTCCCATAAATCTAATTCTCTGCACAACTCTGAGTCAGGAAATAAGATGTTTGAGATTGTTATACGTCGTGATACCGACTTATTCTGTCGTTTATTTTTCCTTTCGTTTTACATATTCTATATGTAGGTACTTATATAACGTTGTACTAAGGTAGGAACTTACTGTTTTATCATTGTACTTTTTTAGGGGTTCCGTAGCCAAATGGTAAAAACGGAACTCTTATAGTTTCGTCATGTCCGTCTGTTTTTGGTTAATTCTCATTAACCAAGACAAGACTGAAATGTATTGTGTTCAGGTTCCGATGGGATATGAGAGGGAGATTTTTTTTTAAAGTACGCATAACTACATGTATAAATAATACAGATACCTTTGTTAAGTATATCAACTAAGCGAAAAGTATTGCGCAAACTGAAATAATACAAACAATCCATCAATGAACGAATAAACACCTCGCTATAGTAATGATAATGAACTACGATGTATTCAACCTTAGCTGTCAGTGTAATGTAATGTCTTCAAAATATAAACATGATTAGCATTCCGACATACCTACCTACTGGGGAAACTCGTGATATCACAGTCACTTACAATATCATGCTGTTATTTTCCGTATTTGTTTCCGAAAGAGAAAAACGTCTCATTTAATACTTATTTCGTTTATTCGATAACCCCAACACTAGTATAGATTCCTCATTCACAAAGTGAGGATACCTATATTAGATATGGACCAGGCTCGGGTTGATAGCGCGTTGTGTTCCACGCTCGCCTCAAAAATATGTCAGAATTGTCAGCACAACTGACGGGGTCCGCTAGGGCCGATGTCGATGGCCGTGAGGATTGTTTACGTACCTACTGTAAAAATTAGGTTTAACTAATCATACGTCCGCAAAATTGTATCAAGTCATGCCAATTTTTACAAAGCAATGGAACACAACAGTTAGATATTGTACTTCTAGTTGTCGCATTTTAGCGTGGTAAAAGCGGTCATTGCCCGTTCAATCAAATCTTTTTTTTTTATTGTGGGCATAGGTTATACAGACAGATGTTAGGTAAATTACATTTCCCAGATCTTGACTCGTGTAGTAAGCTTTTCAATAAAAAAATTACGCAGTTTATATTTGAATAGTGAGAGTTCCTTAATGTACACAGGCACAGATAATATAATACTACGTACAGATACCCAATCCCATACAAAGTTATGAGACCTCCCTAGTCGGGCTATTGACTGGCTAAATATACTACAGTTATGACAAATTGAGTAAAACGCCATCTATTGAAAAGAGCCCTAAACAAAAAGGTTTTATCTTTTTTTGCTGAAAATACGAGATTTATGAGTTACAATAGATAAATCAGCATTAAACAAGGAAGCTTTGATTTTTACTAATCTTACTTCAGACAAAATCTTCCGTTTATCGCTTTTTAGCGACTGTTAATTTCATAATTGTTACCTATGCTGCCATCTATGAACTTTTTTCAAGACTAATTATAATTTGTTCGAATTGGTACCCCATGACACAGGTAAGCCACAGGTGACTCAGTCATCATTCAAAGGGACATTTCGGGCAAGGGAAATTTCGGAAAAGAGACATTTTGAGAAAGGGACTTTTCGGGAAAGGAACATTCTGGGAAATGGACTACTTCAACCCAAGGGACATTTTGGGAAAGGAACATTCTGAGCCTGGATATCTCGTTAAATTTTCGATGCCATTCCAAAAAAACTTTTGCACAGAAGAGCAGTTCTATGTGGTATAAATTTTATTTTTATTTTACTTCCCTAATAATTTCTCCCTAGGAACCTACACAATAAACTATGTATGGTTTTTCGTTATTGGAACAAGCTGAATATCACAATAGATATTGATTCAGGTCGTTAACGGACTTTATTTCAGTTTTTTTTTTTTTTTTGAAAATGTTGGAGGTTCAATGACTGCTAATGCCACGCTAAAACGCGAGAACCGTACTCATAATAAATTGATTTTAATTGTGATAAGCATACTATAGAGTTCCAGGCTGCACAAGGTCAATCGTAAATTTTCATTATTCATTTAAATGTTCATCATATCAAGTTCGTCGTGGGCGGTAATTATCTCTAAACTATTTCAATTGCTCGTCTATAAATATAGTTACTATCGAAGTGATTCATAATCGCAAAAGCATGAAAAACTTTGCCCTACATCAGAGCGGTTACTGTTATTTATAAAATCACGAAATGAGAACGATAACTAAATGCGAATCGCTATTCAGTGGAACATCTGACGGAGAAATGTTACGATCACCTGAAGCATGCGATAGTTAGAAATAGCTCAGGCCAGCTCGTATTGTGAATTAATGTTACTTACAGTTACTATTAGATCTATTTTCGTACAACGTTATTCGGTTCAGCCAACGAGGTTAAAAACGGAAGTCATCGTTACAAAGCAAGTAAACCGAGGTTTCTTAACATCATATAATATCACGCCTGAATTCCCCGAAGGGTGAGGTAGAGGTGTACCTATAGCGCACCCATATTTCACCAGTTATGTTTAAGTCCCTTGTAATAGGGTGCAGTTCTTCAGTAGTTCTTTAGAAAGACCAGGTGTCCACAGGTGACCAGACCAGTGGTAGTACTCGCAACCGGCGTGCGTATATGTCCAGATGTATGAACTTAAACCAGGCAAAAGAAGTATGTATGAACCGTAGCAGGTGGCGTTCTGTAGTTTCTACCCCGATAGGAAAAACGCGTTTGTTTATGTACATATGTAATAGGAGGTGAGCCTATTGCCTTGCCATCGACTGGGCACAAATTCAAACTCCGGGCTTCTTAATGAGAAATTCCTGATGTAAAAACTCAATAACACTGCCCGACCCGGGAATCGAACCCAAGACCTCATCCTCAGCAGTAGCGCTTGCGACCACTAGACCAACGAGTCAGGGTGAGGTTTCTTATTGTATCTGTTACATCTTGACGCTTTTATTATGATTCAATTTGTGTTTGTTTACTATGTAATGAATGATAAAGTATGAATCACACATATTATGTACTATCATGCAATAAAGGTTACCTCGAACTGATGACGGAATGTTTATACATTTATTATCTATCTTAAAAAAAAGTTAATGGGTTCCGCTCAGAGTTTGGAGCCGCGTTATCTAAGGATTTAGGCTGCCTGTCCATTGAAGCGGACCGAGGCTGCGGAGCGGGGCAAGGCAGCGGAGTGAAGCGGAGTTGCGGACAGTGTCTGTCCATTGATGCGGAGCGAGTTAGCGGAGCGGAGTTACGGACTGTGTGGAGCGATGTAGCGGGGCGGAGTTGCAGACTATGCGGAGCTAGGCCGAGTTCACGCGACGAGTAATGACGACGGTTTCCCCGCTCCGCTTCGCGGTTTTGTATGATTTTTTAAACTAGTTCGCAAATCCTTGTCCATTGAAGCGGAGCGGAGATTTTATGCAATTCCATTGGTATGGCACAGCTCCGCTCCGCTCCTCTCCTTAGGCAGGTACTTTTAGAAGCCTTAGGCTGCCTGTCCACTGAAGCGGAGAGGAGAGAAGCGGAGCGCAGATGTGCCAATATTAACCAATAGAATCGCACCTCTGGAGCGGAGTTTAGATTCTATTGGTTAATAGTGGCACATCTCCGCTCCTCTCCTCTCCTCTCCGCTCCAGTGGACAGGCAGCCTTAGGTAGGTACTTTTTTCATGTATGAACCGCACAGTTTGAACTGGGATTTTGCTATTTACGCTAGTCAACAAGAGTAGTAACTGTGTCGAGATTTCATGATCTATTTATAAAAACCAATCATCGAAGTAGGCACGATGATTTATCTAAACCCAAAACATTAGAGCATCCACCATCTTACATAGAAGTTCCGCTTATTTACAGATCTAGCCATGAGTGTGTATTTATTTTGATACATAATCAATCAGCCTATAATATTCCCACTGCTGGGATACAGGCCTCCTCTTTTCGAGAAGGAGTGGGCTATAATTTTCACGCGGGTCCAGTGCGGGTTGGTAGACGTCACATGTGTTCGAATTTTTGGTTCTAGGACACGCCGGTTTCCTCACCATGTTTTCCTTCACCGTTTTGAGAGCAGTGTTGATGAAATTGTTAACACAAAGTAAAGCGCCTGCCTGGGTTCGAATTAACCCATGACCTACAACTCGTAAGTTGGGGTCCTTACCACTGGGCCACCACTGCTCTATTTATTTATGCACTGTATTTATTTAGAACCCTTTTATTAGTTTTGTAGAGACTATTTAAGCAATATTTGTATATACAAGGTGGAGACGACAAAACAACAAAAAATTAAACGGCGTGTCCATAATGCCGTTCCCATTCTGTATACAAAAATTCAATTGAATATATTCAATAGTTTAGTCATTATAGCTCGGCAAAATCCATAGTCGGCTCGGGCTATTCCGTTTATCCACCCCAAAAATCCACCATAAGGTGGATATTCTGAAATGTATGCCCGAGAATTCACCCAAGGCCTAGTTGGATAAACGGAATTTGTAGGCTTAGGGTGGATCCGGCCATACATTACATTTAATTTGTTTGAAAAACTATTTTTTTTTCGAATCTATGATTTATTTGACAGTTCCAAAATACTCTTAAGCATTAGTAGTGTCAGTATTTTAATTTTTTGTTGTATGGTAGTCTCCACATTGTATAAGGTGTTAAAAAAAAACTTTAAAAACTTTCAGAGGTGCTTTAGACCATTAATCTGAATAACTTTTACTATGGGACCAACATTGAAATCGCGAAAATAAAAATCAGCTGTTCTATAGTAAAGTTTAATACCTACTGCTCTAAATGTATGCGACAGTTGTTTTTTTTTCGTGATTTCAATATTGGTCCTTTAGGGGTATGATGAACAGGGTGTAAAGTTCACTCATCCACCATAGAAAAGGGAGGATCCTCCAACCAGACGGGTATTATGTCTGGCGGGCAACTGCCCATATGTTGATTTCGGATAGTCTTATCTATGTTTTTCGCTCGGTATACTCTAACTGCGCGATGTAGGAATTGTGTGACGTCATGTCTTTTTGCTTCGTAGTTTGTATGTGGCGGTCTAACCGCTACATCACTCCTCTCCGGAGACCGGAGGTCGATAGTGGGCTGAGTCTTGGATCTTGCGATGCTTCACAGTACCAGCTGTGGTTCCAGTGAGTCGGAACCGGGTGCCGCATAGTTCACGGTGAGTCGGAACTGTCTGCGGAGATTCCCCAGTGAGTCGGGGTGGCGCTGCGTCGTCATCCAGTGAGTCGGATGTGGTACAGCGCCGGGTTGTGGCTGAGGGTGATGACCAGGAATGCGCGTTCGCTGCATGCTGGTGGTCAGGCTACCCGTTGAAGCCGTGGGTGCTCGCTGGCTGTGTGACTCGCCTCACGAAAGCTTGCGGGAGTGATGATGATGACGTCACGCTGAAGTAGTTGCACGAAGGCTGCGTTGACGTTCATACTCGGGGTCACCAATTTAGGGGTATGAGGAACAGGGTGTAAAGTTCACTCATCCACCATAGAAAAGGGAGGATCCTCCAACCAGACGGGTATTATGTCTGGCGGGCAACTGCCCATATGTTGATTTCGGATAGTCTTATCTATGTTTTTCGCTCGGTATACTCTAACTGCGCGATGTAGGAATTGTGTGACGTCATGTCTTTTTGCTTCGTAGTTTGTATGTGGCGGTCTAACCGCTACAGTCCCATGGTAAAAGATATTCAGTTTCATGGTCTAAAGCACCTCTTAAAATTTCTAAAATATTTTTTTTAACACCTTATAATATGTTTATAATCACGTTCTCGAATACGGCTCTAACGATTTCGATTAAAATTGCAATATAGGGGTTAACGGGGGCGTAAAATTCATCTAGGTCTCATATCTGAGAAAATCCATTTTCTCCGATTTTCACCCTAGCCAGGTCACTCAAAATTTAGAACGAGATGGCTACCTTAGAATAATGACATGGCAGCATTGCAATAAGTTAAGTAAGTACCTACTATCATGTCAGCATGGAATTAGTATGTACTATGCATGGAATTAGTATGTACTATGCATGGAATTAGTATGTACTATGCATGGAATTAGTATGAACTATCCTATACTATAAAATGAGCATTCTCCATTTTTACCAAAGTTGATATCGGTCGCTCAGGTAAACATCATCTATTTTAAACTGTAACATTTAATTTGCGTTTAACTTCAAATCAACATAGCACCTTCGTACATTAAAATTCGGTACATGTTGGTAAATATTTGTGATTAGTGATTTACGAGTAGGTATGCTAGTCTCAGCGACGACAATGTGTCACCTTGCGTCCCTTCGCTCCGTTCAAAATTATTACAATTACGTAATGCGACAATTATTGTGATGATGATCACGTCTCTATCCGCGTGGTTCTGGCCAATGGCATCGTGACACGTCACTCTTGGTGATCCCCAGTTTGTTAAGTATCCGTCTGGTTATAATTACCAATTCAAACCGATCGATCGAGCGATCGGATAATGATGGTTTTTTTTAAAATCCGAGTTATGATTACCTACTAGTTACTTTGTTTTCTGATGACCACAGCTTATTGGTCTCATCGTTGTCAAGATGATTATGTAGGCAGTGTAGGCACTTAAATACCTAAAGTAGGTAGACATTCTTGTAGTTCCATAACACGACGTTATTTTTCCTTAACAATCGCATACAATGCTGCATATAAACAAGTTACCCGCGCATATTTTAACGTCTTATATCAGTTGCTTTTTATAGCCCATTTAGGCAAAGTCTTCATTGGCACACATCAGTAACCGGTTTTTGGCAGTCAAGTCGCAGGCGCACGGAGTCCTGGTCCTCTGACTGCGAGACACTAAAGACTGCGACCACATTATATTTGTACGACGTATATAATGAGTATAAAACCCATTGTGAAGTGCATTAATAGCTGTTAATAATACATGACATGTCTGTGTATGACGAACGTGATAATTGTATCTATTTGGTTTAAGATTTAGACTTGTATTACGTACATTCGCGCATAATGCATACGTCGCTGAATTTGCTGATCATTAAAAAAAAACTGACCCACGAAAAAAATATTTAGAACCACCGCGATATCGATGCGCATGCAGTGTTTGAGTTTATTTGAAAGTGTTCTTTTTGTGGTTTGAGCAATAGCAAAACATGTAGATATCTGTCTATTTTAAAACTAAAATGCTCAACCTTATCCGATTAAAGTTGCTCTTATTAAGTTTATTATAATTATCTATTCAGCAGACATTGACACGGACTAGCTATGGTAAACAAGCGGTGAACAATGGAATAAAATGGTAGTCGAGCTAGAAAGTTGTGAGACCAGTGCTTACATTGTTATGGTTTCATTCTACCTCTTTATCTATTATGAATATTTACTTACTAGTAGAATTCGATTGTAGCACCACTCGAGCAGGCATATCTAGCATTTCACAGGAAATGCGTGCGCATTTTCTATCTGCACCTAGTTAGGTACATAATAAAACAGTTCCGTATCTAATTGACTGCTGACTTATAGGAAAACACACGAAAATATTCGTATAATTCGAAACTAATTATGTTCTTTAGAAGGAGGAGCCTCAATAAAACTACTTCTAAAATCACATAACATCACGCCTTGTTTTCCCGAAGGATTGGGCACAGGTGTACGTATAGGTAGGTCATCCACACAACTCACCCACATTTCTCAGTAACAGCTCTGAGTCTGGATTTGTGCCCGGTTGATGGCAATGGCTCGCCCCCTATGACGTGCTGGTGAAATGTGAGTGTACCTACTTCTAAGTATTTAGTTTCAAATACGTCCACGTGGCGCTGCTAGACTTCCAAAACAAACTGTGTTGATGACGAGTACTTAACATGGTAACAATTATCATAAAAAATAGTCGTGCTGGTAGTCATACACCAACTAGAACCCAAATTGTAATGAACATGATTGTAGATGATGGAATTATCTATGATATCATCACATAGGACTTCCTATTATTTGTGTTACGTATCAACGAAATGTTTTAGACATGGTAAATAATCTAAAATTGTGATTTAGTCATCGCTTTATATTTATTTAGAAGAACTCGTGTAACCGGTGATACAACAATATTACTGAATAACTGAATATTTACAAAAACTTCTAGGAAAATTGCTCTAGAATTTACGTGTGTTCTAAAAAAGTTTTGTTAGTAATCTTTTTGACACTCAGAAAAGTATGATTCATTTTGAACCAAAACATTCTAATTTTCGTCATAATAATAACACTATTTAAAATTTGTTAGTGAACGTTACTTTGTCAATTTTGTGCTGCTTTATTTTAATGTTCCTGCATTTTTGTTTCAGGAACTTGCAGAACGTAAGAGCCCTTTCGCAATTTGAGGGTCGTTAAAGGCAACTAAGGGGTGATGGCAGCAGTAGGTATTCTCCTGTCGACCACCCACCTAACATTATAGTCAAGAATGCGTATTGTCAATAATAATCTCATAAGGCTGTTCATTGCAATATCAACAGTGGAGGTTTATGGACGTGCTTACAGAAGAACTTAATTAATCCATTTTGAGACGATTTCCTTTCTGATTGAGACACTATCTCCGTTTCGCAGCGTCATTGTCATATTTGAGTGATTAGGTAACAGCAAAATATCTGAAGTTAATCGCCACGATTTTAAATATAATCTCGTTACAAAGATTTTTTAAGATCACGTTCTGGGTGCGGCCATCTTTGAAACTGCATGCCAGTCTCACCAGCGTATCACGTATATGAATACTGATTTATTTACCAAAATTATGACGTCACGCACCATTGACCCGCCGTGCCTGCGTCTATCGAGATAGACGGACAAACGGATCTCTTAATAGTAGGTAATGCTACAAGGCTACAACAGATAGATTCGAGATAAGCACGTAGATTAAGTTTAGAAAAAGCTAGGTAGAATAAAATAGTAAGTAGGTAAGTTTAATCGGTGGGGAAAGGTTGGGTCTGTGACAGCTTGGCCCGAGTCAGCTCAACCCGAATAATAATACCAGATATTTCACTACCGATTACAGTAATTTGTACGGTCAGCCAGAAAATCGATATTTTAAAATAAATCATTACGAATTTCCACATCGTACATAAAAAACAAGTAGGCGATTTCTGCGATTTTGATTTATGCTTGTGTCCAGAGGATGTCCAGAGGATATGCATAAGTATTTAAATACTTAAATTAAAACGATATGTATTGCAGAACTAGTTCATGCATTCAATTTCATTTAAAATAATAATATTTATTACATTTATTCATAAAAATAAATAAATAAATTCTACCAATAAAAAATATGCTATTAAAAGGAAAAATAATACAATCAAGTATGTTTACACATTACACATTAAACATTGTGGTAACAATTAGGTTACAATTAGGTAAATTTTGAAAATTGGCAGTATTTAAAAATCCTTAGGGCTGATTTTTCCAACGTCAGATATCTATTAACCGTAAAATAAAATGGACGTCTGACAGTTTCAGTAGTCAGTGGAAAAACTGCCAGAAATTCAAAATTAGTTGGAAACTCGGCCCTTAATCATTCTCTTACCCAATCACCTTACTTACTGTATTACCTACTCACTTACTCCATTTATTTAGAGTCAGCGCAACATATATTTTTCTTCCATACTTCTGTAATAGTCGTCATCTCGGTGGGTGACTACCGAGATGACGACCTTTTTAGCCATAATATCTTTCACACATCTTTCGTTTCTTTGGTCTTCCTCTACTCCTATACCATCTACATTCATACTAAAACTTTCCCCATGATATTTTCCTCACTCTTCAACATTACATGCCCATACCATGACATCTAATTTCCACACAACTTTTCAGTCACCAGTGCCACTTTTAGCTTTCCTATTATAATTCCATTTCTCTATCCATTCGCGTAACACGTCCCTTTTAGCATTCTCATCTCAGCTGAATGCAATTGTCTTTCATTCATTCCTTTAGTCGACCAACATTCTGATCCATACAATTAAAAAGCACTAGGGTATATTAATTATTTATAGGCTTAAAAATTAAAGTCGTTTCGCGAACCGAGGATACATACCTATTATGGAAAGAAAAAAAAAATCCGTTCAGTCTGGCAGGGCTTCACTGTACTGTACTGTCTTTATCAGTATCTATCTAGTTAGTAAAACGAAAAAATTGATGACCTACAAAAAAAATATACTAGCGACTTGACAAACATCCATATTTCTTGATTGATTGCTTGATTTATGTAAATTTAATATTCACATAAACCTTCTGGAGTAGATTCTTTAAATGATAGTGAAAACCGCATAAAAATCCGTCGACTTACGATGTTTAATGAATAACGCGGTCACACAGCAAACACGAAAAGCGACTTCAATTTATAATATGTATCGATATAGATATAGATTTATTTTAACTCGGGTCTACAATAAATTGCCTTTCTTTCTATCTATTATGGAAATTGGTTAAACGGTCTAAATTGATAGACCATGATGTCAGCTTTATAATAATTATAAACTTAACATTTTTAGCATTTACTTTCATGGTTCCAATGTTTTCTAAACTTTCACTACCATCGTATTAGATTTCCTATTGGGTTATTCTTTTATTTTATTTTGTCCAATTAAATGCTACACTATACATACCTATTTTTGTGCTAATAAATACCTACGGACACGATGAATTAGAGTGAAAGTCTAGATTAAAATGTTTCATTAAAATCTGCGGATATTGCGAATACGCCTAATTTGATTTTATGGTTGATCTCAGTAAGTTTTCAACTGATTAACAATCATTGTTAATCAATGGTTCTGTGGGGCGAGTCTAATGTGTAAATGCTTAGAAAGTAATTTGTTGATAATAAACTACTCAGAACAGAAAAAAACTAAATTGGAATTAATGGTAAAACAAGAAGTCTATTGAATGTTTTGTCATTCAGGAAGTGATTGTCTTCCGGGCTTGGATGACAGGAATATACCTAAAAGAGACAGGAAAAAAGTTGGAAGGGAAATTCAAAGTGCACACTATTTTTTGAATTATCGTTGCAGGATTTCCCTCGCCAAAATACATTTCAAAAGAATAGCTATTCACGTGCTTCCAAGATATTGCTTGGCACGTTCTCAATTTTAAATTTATAATCGCTATTTAAAAACTAAAGCCATCTTTTCTTGTATTTAGATATTGTGTGTCCGCTATTACACAATATGCTTTACGCTGGGCGTAATTAACTGCTCACTTGAATAGTGTAGGTCATGATTACGATACGAGAAGCATGCTAGCCGGAAGGATGATAATGAGCTGACAGAGAAATATGTTCCGATTAAATACAGTTATGGCTCCATCGTTATTCGATGATTGTCAAAAGTTTGAAATGACTTGTGTGATTAAAACTTCATCGTTTTATCGTAACATAAAATGTCTCTTTATCAATAAATAGCAACCTATGATTTTAGACTTGTTTCGAAAATTATCAATTGTCAGTAGATAAGTGAGGAATAGGTGAATTAGTACCTATTTTCCTCTTTCACACGATCCTTATTTTGTATCTTGTAAATGTAGGTTTTTGTTAGCACCTACACTTATAGTGTATTAATGGTCGTGTTGATTAAAATGAGGTAGTTCAATCCAAGTTATCGCCCAAGGCTGTCTTTATTGTGCTAAATGATAAAGCAAATACCCTTGAGTGCCGCGAAGTGGTGTTTTTGTGTCGGACTAGTACCATCACACTATTCGATTAAAGTTCTTTTAGTTTGAACTCTATTATAATTATTCTAAAACACAGATTCAAATACGCTTAATTTTATTCACTCATCAATTATTTAAGTGTATGTAAAAATAAATTTCGATCGTGCCCACTTCTATGTAGTTAATCGATACTTAGGTGTGTATATAAACAAGTTCTCTGGTTTAAAATTAAATCGGAAAATCGAAGTTGGCTTTAGACGTTTAGACAATTCATGTTGCCGACAAAGCATATAAAACAAACATTTTACGACAGGTCAGTCGCGTTGGAATGGTGTATGCAATGCACTCCATGCACTTAAAGTAATGAAACCAACTTAAACGCACCTAGAAACCATAAAAGTAACTGATAAAACAAAAACGTTTTTTTTTCGAACAAAAACGTATCTCTTACTGAAAAACTGAGTGTAAGTACATATTAGGTTGGTATTTATATGAATATTGTGTAGGTATGTTATCACTAGTTAGTAAGTAAAGTATGCATGCTAAACATCAATGATCGACTGCTAACAATCTTTATATGGAGATGATTTCATGTACAAGTTAAATATTGAATACTTAGCTCGAAGTTACATAAAATAGAAGATCCATCGTCTTGATTCTAGTTTGAACGATTTGTCTTCATTGACAAACAATAAATATTAGGTAATGCATAAACTAGATTGTCATAGTCTTATGGCTCTACGACTACTTATAATGCTCTCATACAATTCATTACTCCACGATATTTCCTATTGTTTTCAGTGATTAGGAAACTGTGTTTTATCGTGGCGACGTAAAACTGGGACGAACACACACAAAGGTGTATCGTCGTAGTAAGCGGAACGAACTATTGCAAGCACCAATGAAATCTTGCATTAACTCGGAACAGTCAAAGTTATTTCGGGAAATCGTCTGGACTCTCTCCAAAAAGTGGAGGGAGTAGAATCAAAATCCCTCGGTCACTTTCTCATTGAGTCAATGACATGAGTGAGTAAGGTCCAGAAACCCAGAATCTGTGAGACTAACGGGAGCGTTTCATAGAACTACCTATATTTATAATATCTTCAAGTCCATGACGTATGCATGTTAATTTCATGCGGGATAAAGGCGTGGGTTTCGGGAAAAATCACATAGGCGGAATTGGTGAATCAATTCAGATAAATAACCCAGACAAAGTGGATAGAAAGCAGGCAGAGAACGTTTTGTGAATGTAAATAGCACATATGAGTCAGATTTTTGTTAAGAATACGCATCACATACATACGTTAAGTCGTATGTCCTAAATGGCGTATTGCAATTTTATGTAGGTATCAACATATTCATGAAGTCTTTATAACATGTGGCAGCTGATACCTAGGACATGGAATTTGAGACATGAAGACGAAATGCAATATAACAAAGTCTCACATAAATGCAATGCTAATATAAGTTGTGCACACAAGTAATCCACATGATAATGATAAAAACTGTACAAGGGTTGCGAAGAATATAAATGATTAAATCGTACAGTGCACAGACGACATGTAACTTTTCGTACAGAAGCAATGAAATAAACCTAATTATAATTCTTGACAGAGTATTTTTGCCAATCTGATGCAAAATCCTTGCCTCATACAAAGATGAAGGATTTACGAATCATTGCGTACAGTTTGATAGATGGTTTTTAGGTTTAAAGTCGGAGAACACTGGCATCGTGTGATCTTTTACATTAATATTTATTTCTACTGCGATTATCTTAGTATATTAAATAGTCCTTGATAGTATAGCTATAATATATGCACATTAGATCATCGTAGAACCTGTTCAGTAACCTTTAAGTACAGAACACGAGTGTTAATGAAGTAAAAGACGTTTTTAAAAATGGATAATTTATTTTGAGAATATCTTCAATTGCCGCTGGTTATGTTTATAGTGTCTGTTGTTTGTTTTAGATTAAGGTAAAACGGATAAAATTGATGTTTTGAGCATCCATTTTATGTGAAGCATTTATCAAATAACGTTATCTACCTACTACCTACTTGTTTTTCGCTATTTAATGTCTGTACAGCATATTTTAATTTAATTCATGTTAGGTAAAAACGAGTTATTTTTCAACTCTTATATGGTTTTAGATAAGATACCTTTTAATGTTCAACATTAAAAGAAAGGTTGTGTTGTTTTGCGTCTCAAGTATCACTTTTGTTGATTGGTATTTCCAAATGTTCAAGAAAACAACATACACTTGAAAATTCATTGAGATTTTCATTTCACACTAGAAAACAATTTTTAAAAGATTTTGTATCTGTACATACCTACATCAAATAATGTGAAGCTAAAACTTATACAGGTAATAGTTTTACGTAGCTAACGGAAAACTGTAACATTTGCATCTTTGCATAAGTAATACACACTTTGGTTCCGCTTACAATGAAATTTTGGATGTTGAAATACGACTTGAGCAACCTAACCCAAACACGTTCTGGGTCGCTCCAAAAACAAACCATTAAGAAGACGTTGTGCATCCCATAAAGCAATTAACTTATTTTTATACGAATAAATATGTTAGGATGCATTCACCATATTGTACAAACGGCTATAAATCTGAAATATTATAATACCGTGAGCTATTAAATTCTACCGACGTCTTCAGATAAAAACATCCTACATCTGTTTTATTGCCGCCAGTCAATACTCTTAAGATAATGCACGTAAACAGATACCGTTCGAGAGTTATCATGAGTACAACATTAGCTGATGTAAAGCAGAGCGACCTACGAGTCGGGCAGATTCGTTCCGCTACGATAAAGGGATTAGTTCGTCACGCCGCACGGCATTTGTAATATTCCTGTTGCTATACCTACGTGCTTTAGATATGAGGAAAACGTTTAACGCTTAGAACATGTCGATAAGTACCTGACCGAAGAATCGTTCCCTCGCAGCCGCCATACTCTCCGAGCGCGGTGAATTGGATCCCGAAGTATCGTTAGCTTGTTGCGTCTCGTAGTCCTCCTGCCGTGGAGACAGCCCATCGGGGACGTCTCCGGCCGGTGCTCCTGCCTGCACCAGCGTCTCGGCTGGTGATGCTTTCTCGGAGCCGTCTTCCGCCATCGTCACCACTTTTTGCACGGCTCCGTTGCCTTTGCCACCACTCACACCGTTACTCTTCTTGCTGATACCCTTAAGTCCTTTCGATTTTTTCTTGTTCTTCGGCTTCTTAGGCGGCTTGCCCACAGGGAAGCGTCCGCTGGCGCAGCACTGCACGTTACCCATGACGGTGCGCGCGCATGTCGCGGTTTACTCGGTCGGCGGGAGTCGGCTCGGTCGGTCGGTCGTTCGAAGCGCGTCGGCGTCGGCGCCGACTCGCAGAATGAGTGCGGCGTGAGAGTCCCCGGCGTCGCGGCGCCGCCCACCCGCCCCGGAATTTTCGACGTACTTCAGAATCGCACTGACCGCTGATTACGCGGATGCCGTCCGCGAAGGATCGCACCCGAAAGCCGAACCGCGAGCCGGCCGCGCTGGCGTCATCGTGCGCCCCTGCCTCCCGCGCGCCGCAAGGTCAAGGCGCGCTCATTGTTCCCGCTGGTGCTACTGGCTAGACGCGCGCCGCTCCGCTCAGATGCCCGACAACTATGCCTGGCGCCGCACCACCACCACCACCACTACAACACGCGACCCTCTCACAACTGTTATCGATCACGCGATGTTTATGTTTGGCTACCACGGGAACGGCACTGTACCTCGTCGATAGCGTCACGCCATTTGCACACCCCTGGCTTGCATATCGTTAACACCGAACGGTTGCGGTGAAAATTGTGTTGATTTTTGCACTTGGTACATGTAGTGTCAGCACGAATGTTTAGTTACTAGTGTTGTTGTGGCGTGCAATGTTTTGTTATCGTGCGCGCGCGGAGGCTGATAGCGCGAGAGGCGCACGTGTCGTGTCCGTCGCCTAGTAGCCGTAGTAAATAAAGCGCTACTCGTAAACGGCATGCGTCGAGGAAAACCAACGCTTGGCCGCAACAATGATAGCTACCATGTTTGCGCAAATAAAATATAATACTTAATATAATTATTATTTGTTTAGCTAATAGGATGTCCTGCAGCGATGCGGTTTATATTTAGAGAATAGAGATTAGATATTTAAAATTAGAACAAGTATCTACCACCCTACTACTTAGCAGATTTATTTTATTTTTCTTGTGATCAATACCGGTCAGTGAGAAAATTGTTCACTGCAGTAGGGACCGTTTCTTTACTCTGTGGTAAAGGGTATGAGGACGCTCCCCAGCTAGATGGACCTATGACCTTAGAGCGGTGGCTGGGACAGACTGGATGCGGAAGGTGGAGGATAGGGTGTTGTGGTGCAGCCTGGGAGAGGACTTTATCCACCATTGCCACCAACTGCCATAGGCTAAGTTGATTGAAGGGTATGAGGTGTTCATGAAAAATACTATAATGATTTGAGATCATGAAAATTATGTAGGCAAAGTTATTCTGCTCCTCAACGGACTGTTGATAGATTCCTAGGATACCCCTCGGGATTTTCTTCTCTCTCTTCCTGGTGGGTACAGGAAAGTCTCGTGTAGAATCTCGCTATCTTCTAAAAACCAAATTTTAAAGTCGTAGTTGGTATTCATTTATTTTCTTACAATAAAAAATAAAAAAAAAACTATTTCATTCACTTGACTTAGTAACGAAAAAAGACAGTCAAATAGAAATATAAATGCCTCGGCATCTGTAACATAATGATGTAAACAGAACGGTTTGGGATGCTGTGTTGACGCGATGTCGCAATTTCACTGAGAAGATGTGGATGTAGAGCACAGCAGGCAAGGTTTTAGCGAGTTTTTAACATGAATCGTGTTACACCGTCGCGACGTCGAATTATGTTGTGTCGCTTGGCTGATACTCGTCTAGTTTTGTAAAATTTTATGTAAGTACCTTTTACTCGACATGATTCATTTGAGTAACGTAAATGAGGACCAAATTAAATGAATTTTTAAAAGGTTTAGCGAATATAATATTACCTATACTTTTTATTACTAAGGTACTAGCGACCCGCAGCGCGCCGGTTTTATACACAGAATTTACTCTCTAAATGATGGTGAAAACCGCAAGAAAATCTGTTGAGTAGTTTAGAAGAATGACGCGGTCACACAAACAGAATGTGTATGTATGTATAGATGTAGAATCTCGTGACTCTGGCTTCATAATCAGCCCACTGCTGGAACACAGGCATCCTCCCCTGGAGACGGAGTGGGCTTGAATATACCACGCTGGCCCAATGCGGGTTGGTAGAGGTTGGTCGAATTTTTGGTTCTAGGACCTGTCGGTTTCCTCACGATGTTTTCCTTCACCGTTTTGAGAGCAGTGGTGATGAAATAATTTACACAAAGTAAAGCACCTGTGTTTGTTCGAGTCTACGACCTAAAACTCGTAAGTCGCGGTCGTTAGCACTGGGCCACCACTGCTCCTCACCCTGACTTTACATTTTTAAATCCACTGGCTCAAGACTATTTATGTCTAAAGAGTTAAATGCATCATCTTTTTAACGGGATATTGTTCTGAATCTTTCACATTTTACCTACGACGTGCTACAAAGCAATGTTACAGTTTGGTGTGACAATGAACTGAGTTCCAGTTTCTCAGCTCTCGCCATAATAAAACACGCTACGGCGCCGCACGCGCACACCGAAACACATGCTATTTACGATTCAGATATGGGACGCGATTTGACCGAGAGCGATAATGTTTATTTATTGTGAATATTAAAAATATGCCAGACACCTTGAAAGTGGTTTTATGAGCTTGAGATGAAAGAATGGCAAATATTTTAAACGTGCAGCGACGCAGAAACTAATGGATCTCGTCTTATAGAACTCGAATAATATTTCAGCGTATGTCAATACATGTTCCACTTCAGAAAATGTTTGTGGCAAGACCAAAATTCTGAAAAAAAGGTAAAATACTGTTTTGGTGAGAATATTGTTTCAGAACACTGATTATAATGTGGGAGATTAAATGCAAAGATTGTTATCTATACCTACATATGTATAATAAAATCGTAGGGAAATCAAAACTGTACATTGAATATTTTTGTAAAAGAGTACTTAATTGCTACGAGGTCTGGGAACGATTCTAATGCCGAAAATATAGTTTTTATAATTTTTGTCTGTTTGTGTGAATGTATGTTCCAGCATCACGCAAATACTACCGGATAGATTTGTTATATTCCTATAAGTCTGGTAAATTTGAGGCTATAAATTATCACGCTATTTGCTATGGGGAATGATATGGGGATGGTACCCAATATTGTACCTAATTAGTTTTGTGATCTTCTTTCCGGTAAGCTAGAGTTTACCGGAAATTTTAAAAAGACGAGCCTAAAGTTGAGAGAGCCAATAGTGTAGATTATAGATACTTACAGATTCCGGATTCTATAATCTACAATAGTGTAGATTATAGATACTTACAGATTCCGGATCCCGCTATACTTTTAAGGGGCTAAGCACTCAATCATGGCATAATATAAGAACGGTTATTTTAGTCAACTTTAGGCTCGTCTTTTTAAAATTTCCGGTAAACTCTAGCTTACCGGAAAGAAGATCACAAAACTAATTAGGTACAATATTGGGTACCATCCCCATATCATTCCCCATAGCAAATAGCATGATAATTTATAGCCTCCAATTTAAAATCCGCTAAAGTATAGCGGGATCCGGAATCTGTAAGTATCTATAATCTACAATAGTGTAGATTATAGATACTTACAGATTCCGGATCCCGCTATACTTTTAAGGGGCTAAGCACTCAATCATGGCATAATATAAGAACGGTTATTTTAGTCAACTCACAACAAAGCAAATAGCTTAAAGACTGCTTCGCAAAACTAAGTTCGATTCCCAACAATTAATATTTTTTGTGCTTTTTTTTTACATTTTGTTAAAGGTACTATAATAATAGTAGTGCGTAGAACTTTCACAGAAAAACAAAAAAAATTGACCTCTTCTGTCCTCTTTGGTTATAATAAAAATAAATATCTATGGTTAGGTGACTGTTAATGAGAAATCCCGTGTGTTTACAATCTACTGATAAATTATTTTAGTGATAGCCGTTCATCAGGAATAATTTGTAAGAATGCATCACTCAGTGTATCATTGTTGTGCAATTAGGTAGCATAATTATGTATAGTTTACGCAGGCGTTCATTATATCACTAAAACCGAAAAAACAACGGGTTGCACTCCGGGAGTGCCGGCAGAAGTGACAACTTGAACATTAACGTTCTGTATTTTTGAATATTTTGGAATGGTTAGTGAATAATTTCGCACGAATTGCTTTCATCATGTGGTTAAATACAATATTCATTAGTAGTAGTAGTATATTTATTTATGCTGCGGGTGTCGACCTCAGGATCAGCCTGCTTCTCACACGGACAACTGTACGTCACCTGCTCCCGCGCCACCAGTCCTGACTATCTTTATATTTTGGCTACAGAGACCAAAACTACAAACGTAGGTAGTACCTATACGTGAAAGTTTTATAAAAATGTGGCTGTTATTTTAGTATATATGTGGCATCTTACGACTTCCACGTGAACGAAGTTGCGGGCGGAAGCTAATAAAAAATAACTCTACATTATTTAATTACGATGGCACAAAGCAATAAAACTAAGATAGTCTACAATTCTATATAATAGCGTTCAATAATTTTCTGTGTGGCGTTTGAACCTTGTTGGTAATGGCACGTAATGGTCGTTATTTTCTTAACGGTAGTAATGGACTGGAACGTCATGGTTTGCTTTAAAAGCGTAGAATAAATAAAGAACACTCACACCCGTTTGCACGAATTTCATAGAACCATACACTTATACAGGCAATAACAAGGAATTCGTAGAAACTGTAAGTTTTTATTTTACATATAGTAGCTGAGGTGAATCCACTGAGCTTCGAAGAGATTTATATTTAGGTAACAGAATCATTCTATTTAGTGACTATCTAAACTTATCTACTCGTAGGTATTTTAGTTTTAGAGTAATGGGCAAATTGAGCTTCACCATACAAAAATGCTTTCAGAATGGTTGGTGATGGGGAAAACAAAAACCATTCAATTCGGAGTCAACAAAAAAAAAATCGGTTTGATTCCCAGCAATGGGAAAATTATAGGCGGATTACAAAGATATTTCAAACACAAACTTTAAACTCACCGTATCTGCATCGCTTTCTTCAGTAGCCATAGCCACTCCCTTGTCCAAGTGACGTTCAGCATTATCCAGCTCCCTATCCAGTTCAGCGGATTCCTGTTCTAGTTTAGGAGATGACTGCAGTTCTTCAACTCCTAGCGACTGAGGATCACGATCGGTGTGCAGAACGTGGCGAGCAGGCATTTTCAACACTAGTGGTCTGAAGTTTAAACGGGAAGATCCTGTAATAAAGGAGAGAGGTATGGTAGAGGAGTCATAATAATTTATGGACCATTATTGTTTTCATTGGTTCATGTTACTAATAATTGTTAAATGATGCAATTAGATGGGAGAGGCGCATGTTCGTAATTTAGTTGGTTAGCTGAAGGCCAATTCTCGCATAAAAAACGTTCACATTCAAGTCGCAATCTGTCAAACTTGTCAAAAATGTTGGTAAATTTATTGTATTTTTGACAGATTGCGAATGAGATGCGAATACGAACGCTATTAAAAATTACGGGAATTGCTCCTCAGGTCGACCGACCTCTGCTCAGCACGCTTAGCGTAAATACCAAACACAATAGAAACGGGTTTTTCGACGGAAAAATAGACAAAGTGACAGATAAACAATCACAATCTGTCATTTTGTCTATTCTTCCGTCGACAAAACCCGTAAAAAACCCGTTTCTATGGTTGTCACTACATGAATAGTTTCTACGTGTGCTGGTGAAAATAGAGAATGCTCATTTGATAGTATAGGATAGTTCATACTCATTCAATTTCTAGTACATACTAATTCCATGCTGCCATGATAGTAGGGTACTTACTAATTCCATGCTGCCATGATAGTAGGGTACTTACTAATTCCATGCGGCCATGACATTATTGACATGTTATTATTGTCTTGTCTAAACAAGTGTATTATCTATGTTCTAAACTTTGGGGACTTTGGGCGACAGAGCTCTGCTCGGGTGAAAATACGGAGAAATGTAAATTTTCCCAGATAGCTATAGATCGATTTTTCGCCCCCGCAAATTCTTATATTGCAAGTTTCGAATATGAAGGAAGGAGAAGTCAAAATATTAAGTAGGTATTACTAGCTGCTAGTCAGATTTTAGCTAGGTCTCTAACACATTCGGGGTTCTACCATTGAGTACAATAATACCTCAATGGGTTCTACAAGATTATTCGATTGAATCTATTGTCATGTTCGCCATTTAATCGAAGAATTACCAATTTTCCCAGCTACTAGTTATATTAAATGTACTTAATTTCTAGTGACATTATTTAGATGTAGGTAAACGTAGTTTATAGTACTCGTATTATGTAGTTATAGCTAATTTTATGAAGTAACAATTTGTTAGTTGGTGTAAATTTACGCATGCGCGTTACATTCAACTTATGACAATAAATAACTACCAATATTAACATAACTTAATCTTTACGATCGTAAACTACACTAAATAGCAGTTTACGGGCTTAAAGCTTTGGAGAATTAGATAAAATAATATTATTTTTAGCTCAAGAGCTCGTTACGGCTGATTCATATTTAAAAACAGCTTCTCTAAACATGTACCACTCACGTATGGAAGTTCTTATCTCTCTATTGATATAGTAAATAAGTTAAGCAATCAATACATAGCCTTGGTACGAATTAACAAAGGAGGTTAAAATATTCATAATGTACCTCTGTTATGTTAAGCTTCAAGTCTACACTGATTTATGCCACGGATTTTTATAATGCTACGACTTTGGGACCTTTGAGTGGCGAATGTAACTTCGTTTCGGAGTTGGAATGCTGTTCATCTGAATGCCCTCTTAAACACATTAATTAAAGAGTGCATTGTTTTAAAGGTTCCTAATTAAAATAGTTAGAAAGATATTTATTTTTAAGAGCGTTGGCAACGTCCCAAATAACTGTCAAATATTTGCCTATTTTGATTAATCTAGCAATATAACTGTATGGAAATAAGAAATATGGCTAACTGGTGAACAAAAATATTATTTATGAATTTATTAATCAAAACAGCGAAATATTTGACAGCTACTTGCGACGTTGCCCACTTTCTTTATAAACGCTCATATGACGGTATAACAAAAACCGTTTTCTTGTAAATAAAATATATTTGAATTACTAGCTGCAATTTCACTCTTCGAAGAAAACCAGCTAAGAACTTTAACATAGGGATCCAAGCACTTACCTTTAGAGTCATCTTTATGCAATTTCTTCATGACTTCTCGTGCGCTATGCAGCGTCTGAGTCGAGGTAGAGTGAATGGGTCTTATGGACACACGCTGAAGCCCGCTACCGGGCAGAATCGATGTCATCACTTTTCTGGGCTCATCTCTTTCAGGGCTCCTGTACTGAGTTATTAAACTCTCATCTTGATCTGCATCTATATCTATGAAGCATTCCTCGAACTGCTCAAAGTTCTCGAGATCCGAGTCGAGTTCGCTCCTTGATCCGTGAATTTTCGGTCTGTAAAATGAGTCCGAATTTCTTCTGTAATCGAACTGCTTCGGATCTGGCGAAGAATAGCTTCGTATCACATACCCTCTTTGCACGTTCTGAGGCAATGCGACATCTGGATCGTTTTGAGGCGCTGGTGATGAATAGCTTCTCGGCAGTAGGCTTCTTGTGCTCTGCGACTTGCGCTGTTGCTGCTGCATCGTTCTAGTTGATATCAGGCTTTTGCCGCGGGCCGCACTTTGTGCCTGCGGTGACTCTTTACGCCGCATGGCAAAGTTTAATTCGTCGCGTTTGATCAGCTCCTGCAACGTGTAGAACTGAGTGGATCTCGGGACCAACTGACATACGGAATAGCACGGCTCCAGCTTGTAAATTCACTTTGTGATCTATGGATATTGAATACCAGCTGATCGAATTACCGTATCGTCTAACAAGGCCGGGTGCAACCAGATGATATATCATATGGTAAGGAACGGTGAACACGACCGACTTACAGATACTTTTGTACACAGATGACAAGTTAATGTGTTAACAAGACACTGGTTCACCTACGCTTTGATCTTCGATAAGATTCATAATTTAATCTCTGGTTCACGTTTCACGACCTCTTATTATTAAGGTTAATTCAGTTGCAAAATAAGGTATTGTCCACGTGTCTGGTACCACACTTCCATGTATCACAGTCATTTATCTATCACTTATCTTCGGCACTTAACGCAATATAATAGTTTCCCTTTGCGAGCACTGATTGTTTTAATTCACACGCACTTGTTAACAACTTCAGAGGCGTGTTCCTGTTTGCTTGATAAACAGTTTATTCTATATGCAATAAAATATATTCAAGTGCATGACGTGGAATAAACAGAATACTACTAAGCTTGATGTATTAAAAGTATACGAAGAGCCTTGCGTACGCGCATCGTGGGCGGACAACTTTCTCTTTTTAGGCCAAGCTCCATTGATATTAAAACATATCGACCACATACTCATTGCTAGTACCTACCTACCCATAGACGTTGCCCAAGCTAAATTATCTCCTAGTATACTTATACTACACCAAAAAACATGCACTAACACTTATCGTATAGTCAGCAGATTTTGCAAAATTCTAGGTTCCTCATCCAATACCATTAATGACAACAACATGAAACAAAAAGTTGATTCCTATTCTGTTATACGTATCACAAAATTATTTGCCTTTCCTTTGAAATATTACGGAGTATAATTATTTAATAGCCAAGCCATAACCCAAGTTATGACGTGACACAGTTATACATATAAAGCTCGCGACTCTACCAAAGAATGCAACGATTATGACCTACATGGTACGTAAGTAGGTACCGTGTATGGAAGATAAGTAATAAAAATATAATGTACAAAATAATAACAGAGGTTTTAACGATGTCTTATCCTTTATATATTTTTGACACATTGATCATTTTCACAATATTTTCAGCCACCCAGCCAGCTTAGCAGCAGTGCGGAGTTTGTGCCCGGTTGATGGCAAGATGCTCGCCCCCTATTACATGCACTAGCTAAATGTTGATGTGCTATAGTATCCTACACCACTGCCTAACTCTTCGAGGAAAAGACACGTGATGTTATGCGTATAATAATTCCAAAATGCAGGGCGTGACAAAAAACATTCAGTGACATCGAATCTCTTACCTACTTTGGTTTGAAATCGCTTTCCCCCCTTGATCAATCAATCTTCCTAGCCTTTTTCCCAACTATCTTGGGGTCGGCTTCCAGTCTAACCGGATGCAGCTGAATACCAGTATTTTACATGGAGCGACTGCCTATCTGACCTCTAACATTATAAAAATAAATAAAAATATAGTATTGACGAACCCTAAAAATAAAAAATAAATCCCCAAGTATATATTTTTGTTTATTTGCTTCTGTAACACTCGAGAGTAGCCGATCAGCCGTCAAAACAATGTCATAAACCTTGTTAAACTAAAGTTGAGCAACATTGTTGCAGCAACGTCATTTTCTGTTTCCGGAAACATGTTGCAAACGTATACTGTGGGCAGTGTTGCCTTCAATAAACACGAGACTTTAGGAAAATATATTAAAAAAAAGTGACCAGAGGACTCGGGACTGACCTATTTTTTGGCCAAAGGTAATGCTGGCAGCCTTTTGGGCACTTTTTGACAGCGATGCATTTTTGATGCCCTATGATTATTTTCCCTTCTTTTTATATACTTGTACATATTATTATTCTAAGACTTAGCTATTTAAATTACGTATATTATCTTGGAAATTGAAATGTCAAAGTCAAAAGTCACATATTCAAAAAGTAAATACAGTGTACATAAAAGTAATATTGCCATTGCTACACATCGAGTTTAAGAAAAAGTTTGGTTTTAGCATCGCTGCTAAGCAGACTACGTGGAAGTAGCAATGTAATAGCATCCTGAATTATGATAGCCTGTAACCTGGAGAGCCACACACAGTGGGCTGTGACTTGGGGTGACTTGTCTTCTGGGTGAGATTCCGCACCAGTGCAGTGTGTGGATCAGCGGCACAGTAATGTATTTGTGGTGATCTAATTACGAGTATTATTATTGAGCTTCGCTTCAATTATTTTAGTCCTCATGCTGGTAATCACAACTTTGTTTACCGCGCCATCTATACAAATCAATAGCAACGACAACACATGTTAACAAACTCGCTTATTGTGTTGTTCTAGCGTCATTCGCTAGATGGAAATATAGCACAAAATAGCTCCATGAGTCATGAAACTTGATGAAATTAGATATCAAATTCAAGTCAGATAGCGCCACCGTCGCTTTATGATTCACGTAACTTTGTATGTACATTGTGTTTATTTATTTCAGACATGATATTATTAGGTCCTGTTGTCTGTCCATTCTGCACTTTGTTGGTAGATACCATTTTCAATTTTTTATCTCTTGATGACTTTCTATGACAGCGACATTTAGATATAGGTACACCTTGTATACGGATCGGTTTATATATAAGGTAATCTATCCATATTGAGATAAGAAAAGTTTAAGAACTCTCTGCTAAAAGTATATAATTGATGTTTGTCAGATATTGCAGGCGGATGCTTTAGATACCAATTTTTTTTTTTTTTGCTTTTAATGATTATTTTGAAAACAGCGCCTATATAAACGCCCAAAGTTTCGAGGAGATTTCTTCTTGAAAGACTGGCTTTTCAGGAAGAAATTCTCCTCGAAAGGGAAAATTTACTTTTACTCAGATACACATTTCTTCGAAGAGAAGAGCTACTAACTCATAAAAGAAATCAAGTTTTTAAATTCAACAAAAGTAAATAAAAGGCACTCCATTCAATTATGTACATTAGATACTGCACAGAGAAGAGAAAGGAGTCCAAACTAGTTTTATTAGTACGAGAGATGGTAGTTACTTCAACTTGTGCATGTCGATAAAAAACAAAAATAGATTGTAATTTATTGGCTCGCTTAAATTATACCAAAAACGTAGGATTTCTAAACTGAACAAAACTAGAATATTTTGCGGCTGACTGACTGCAGAATAGTATGCTAAAATGTGTTAATTACAATTTAAAATTCAAATGCGTAATAATGTTCTAGCGACATCCTGATAATGCAACTGTCAATGATAGCTTTCACTTTCTCTAGACCGAATTATTAATTTGGCTTTAAATTTGACAGCATTTGATAAACCTGCAGTTTTAAAAGATGCTGATAATTTGGGCTAATTTTCATTCGGAGGTTCCCAAGTGGAGGTTGTCACCCATGATTGAAGCACCCATACAGCTAATAGAGACAATCCCTTGAACCGGTTTTACTGGTGTGTCTCACAGTCTGTCATCATGAACATGATTCACAATAACTTCTTATTTATACAGAATTTCACGAAGTTACAGAATTTGCATCGTCAAGTGCTGACACCGATTCAAGTCATCTTATTTACACAAGTAAGCGGTTGCTAAATATTTTATATGTCCATCGACAAATAAGCCTCCTCCCTTGCGGCATTCCTTAGCTCGTGAGTTGTTGCTGTTATACAACTTCAGTTAGCATGCGCCCGTGCACGCCACGCCGCGTCTCGCACTGTTGGATTACAAGACATAACCGGTGTTCACGCGTTCTGAACAATTTTCACTTTTCGTTGCGTTTGTAGAACTATTTACTTAAACAATCTGTTCTAAGACGGTTCAAAATTTTGTGTGTGATATAAAACTCTGTGTTGGATCTCGTGTAATATTTTTGTGAGTATTTAATGGAAATAAATAACTTTATTTATAATATCAACGTTCTATATTTTTTGTTACTAACTTTGTTATGCTTAGATACTTAATTTTCAATAAAATAAGCTGAGTAAATAGTGCTGAGTACTGGGAGTAACATTGACTGTATCCGAAGACTTTATCTTTACATTAACGAAAGTTATGTTCTTAAGGATACTATATCGAAAAATCTAAGGAACTGTTAGTAGAGTTCCAAATTTCAATGGTTCTGTAAAATATGGTACTAACACTAAGTGGGATGCAGAGAGATTTTCCGTAGAAGAACATCTGTCTAATTAGGTAACGGAAAATATCTTTTTAATTAACGGTAGACCGCGAATAACCGCTCGGAAGAGCATCATGGTATCCGGGCAAATTAATGGTTAATTCGTTGAACAATTTGTCCAAAAAAGTACAAGGATAATCGTTTATGTGTTTAACTTCAAACATCCTTGAAGGAAGGATGTAATTTTTTAAAGTCAATGGTGTTTTACTTAAGCTAATAAACAATCAAAATCAGACTGAACACTCCCGCAGACAAGCGGGACACGACGACACGGTGCGACTCGAGCTCTGGTGGAACAATTTCTATGAAATCTTCACGGAAATTGTTGTCGCATCGCGCCTGTTTGCGGGAGCCATTCACCATTCAATATAGACATTCTAAGTACAATAAATAATGGGTACCTACCTTATGTAAGTAGGTACTTACTAAATGTTTAGGTACTCATTTACTTTTGTCACAGCTTTTGGCATAAATATGCAGCATGGAAACAGATAACGACATCAACTCAATGTGTCGCAAAAACATAGATCCTGTTTCATATATGTATTACTTTTTATTTGCCAGTGTTGATATACACATGCAAATAAACTGCAGGCGGGGCAGGTACGTACAATGAGGTACGTAGTACAAAAACAACCAATTATATTTCAAGAAATTCTCGAATGAGAAGAGGCCTTTGCTATGATAATATTACCGTGCCTTTGCCCTGCTGTGGGACAATAATTGGCTGGTATTATTATTCAAAGGATCATCATAATCAACCTAAAAAGTTCCCTCTGCTGGAACACATTGCTGGTCTCCTTTCGGTGAGAGGGAATGCGCCCTAATCCACCACACGGGCCTAGTGCGGGTTGGTAGATGTCAGATGTCTTCGAATTTTTGGTTCTAAGACATGCCGGCCGGTTTCCTCACAATGTTGTCCTTCACCGTTTTGAGAGTAGTGGTAATGAAATAATTTTCACAAAGTAAAGCGCCCGTCTGGGTTCCTACCGACGATCTTCAACATGTAAGTCGCGGCCGCTATCACTGGGCCACCACTGCTCACTCATTCAAAGGATCTTGATTCCGTATCCAACTACATATTATTATAAATGCGAAAGTGGCTTTGTTTGTTTTTTACGATTTCATGCTAAAACGGCTTAATGGATTTGGATGAAATTTGGCATATGGATAGACCATGACCTTGAGCAGGACATAAGCTACTTTTCATCCTGGATTGCAGACGACGTCGCGGCCAATAGCTAGTTCATTGTTAAAAAAAAACATTTGTAACTACCTACCTAGGTACATAATGATCTATCAACGTAACTTGTTAGATGTACATAAGTAAGACTTGGTTTTCCCACAGATTATCTAGCAGACGTTATTATACTGAACTTGATACACACATAACACGAAGTAGGTAGGTACCTATATAATTCTTTAACACGTAGTTAGTGTTAATAACTTTAATGAATGGAGTGCCCCACCTAGAAGGGTCATTGACTTTTGTTTAAAGTCTAATCGGAGTGTTTTTTGTTAAAAGTACGTAGTCGAATAGCAGATCGTTTCGCATATTAATGTTCGAATGTCATCATCATCATCATCATCAACCTATTAATGTTCCCACTGCTGGGACACAGGCCTCCTCTCTGTGAGAGGGAGTGGGCCGTAATCTACCACGCGGGCCCAGTGCGGGTTGGTAGATGTCACATGTCTTCGAATTTTTTGGTTCTAAGACATGCCGGTTTCCTCACGATGTTTTCCTTCACCGTTTTGAGAGCAGTGGTGATGAAATTATTTACACAAAGTAAAGCGCCTGCTTGGGTTCGAACCCACGACCTACAACTCGTAAGTCGGGGCCGTTACCACTGGGCCACCACTGCTCCTTGGGCCACCACTGCTCCTGTTCGAATGTAATGGTTATAAATAGGTAAGTAAGGTAATTCACCTTATGCAGAATCCCACGATAACTTATTAGTAAATTATTATAATCTACACTATGATGATAGAGCTTGGAGAGCGGCATAATCAAAGGAGGCTAATGGTTCAGTAGTAAGTCGGGCTATGATGATTTTGATAGTCGGACGGACATTCGCGGACTAAGCCTATCGGAGGACTGGGGCGGCAGATTAAATGGGAGCCTGCCCAGATATGCAGAAAACTTTGAGAACGAGAAGAACGTAGAATAAAAGAGCGAGTGAAGCGAGCTCGATATTTTAGGACATTAACTCGAAAAGTTTAGATTTTCTTATGACCAAATATACAGAAGTAGGAGATACTTTGTCGACTCATCCGGAAAACTTGGAGCATTAAACGACTCTAGGATGCTAGAGCGAGAGAAGTGAGCTCGACAATTTTTGCACTCTGCATAGGTTACATTTTTGTTTGAACATTTACGAGTACATTGAAATAGGAATTACTTTTTCGACCTATTCAGAATAGTTTGAGAACATAGGATGCAAGAGCGAGCGAAGTGAGCTCGAAAATATTAGCACCCCGTCCCGGATAAGTAAAGTTTTCTATTGACTATTCTTACATAAATAGGAGTTACTTTGTCGACTTTCAAGAAAAGTCTGAGTAAAAGAGAATGTATGGTGCTAGAGCGAGCGAATCGAGCTTGAATATTTTAGCAGTCTACATTTATATTTAGCATACGTAGGGGGCCAACAAAGACTGCCTGACTGACTTTAACTCACGGAACATATTTAGACCTTGTTTGGGATTTGATTAAAAAGTGTTTATAAAAATTTGGCCCCCAAGGACCGGGGGCCCGGGGCATACCGCACCTGCCGCCCCCATCTTAGTCCGCCAGTGCGTATGAATTGTCAACATATATCAGTTGTATTTTATTAATGCAGAATCATTATTGATTGACCGTAGGAATTACTCAAAATCAAAAATATTTTTTATTCAACTAAGGCTATGAATTAGCACTGTTTGAACGTCAAAACTACATATGACAGTCCCCCAAAACGCCCGGCCATCACCATTTTCTAGTGTTTTAGCTAAGAATAACTGATACATCTGTGTGTTAAGTACCTAGGAAAAACATTTTTCTATACAACAATTAGTATGCGAAGTAATAATCACTACAAAGCACAAAACAGAGATATTTATTTTTAAATCATTATATTACCACATGTTATTCTTATTATTTACTAGACACCAATTTTTTCGTTTGTTTGATTTTTTTTACAATTTTGTGTATAAATGCACATGATAGAGTTCTGAATGGCTGGGAAATTTAGTTCGTAGGTACCTACTACAAATAACAATGGCCGCAATTACGTGCCAGTGACTCGCTAAGTCGCTACCTACCTCCTATTGCAGACCTACTACTATTGCAGTCTATTAAAATTCATTTTTCTGTTACGTGCGTAACCGAAGTTTTTAATCTTTATTATACAATGCTGCAATTTTTTTTTCATTTTTGTTCACCCAAAAAGTGCTCCGCGTTGATGTCTTTTGTTCGAGCGTTAGGTGATGTGACGATGACGCGAGTTCCATGATTTTTGTTCACCTGAAAAGTGGTCAACGCGCGTAAAGAAGTTTTCACTTCAATAAATAAGATGCGAAACAGTTGCAGTAACTAATAAATAATGAATAGTACACACGTGAATGGGCAATAAAAGTTACGACTTATGACAGCTGAGTTCAGCTGTTATTATGACCTAAGCCATTAAAATAACTATTAAACTGCCTAGTAATTAACATGTTGGCCACACATTGTTATGCTTCCTGTACAATTGAAGTAAATAACAAAAATTAATAAAGTTTTTTTTTAATTAGCTATTTTAAAAGGAAAATTTTCACCAACTGATGCCTAAGTTTATAAAAAAACTGAAAAAATACATACCTGCTTGTGTACTGGCTTGTAAAATGATTCACACTTTAATTTACTCATATAATATTATCATAATATTATTTAGTTAATTAGCACTCCAAAATGTAAAATAAAATATATATAAATAAAAATGATTCAAGTCAATGTACCAACTCAATGACCTTAAGCGTTTGCAACGAACCATTGCACGATAATCATACGACAAAGCTACCCCAGTTACTAAAGAACTTGTCGTGACAATTTCAAAATGCTCTCATTACTCATTAGTCAACTCGAACTAATAATTCACGCGTAATTTACGCATCTAACCATCACCTACTTCTACGTGACATAATTTTTACGCAATCGAGAGGCGTGGGTACCGAAGTAGAAGTGGGTTGACATGCATTACGGTGTCAAGAAAGTTCTGGCGTACAATAAAAAGTATTTAACTTTTATTATATAATAATATCAGGCAGCAGTGAATGATCTGTACTGTTGAGACATCGTCTCGTCTTCAAGCCCTTTACGAAATGCTGTGTCAAAAGTTAGACAGTTATGTAAAGCTGTGGGAATCCGGTAAGATGGATTGGTTTTTTATGATTTATGTGTATGCGTCAACTTGCCTAGGTTCACGTCGTAATTTAACGATCAGTCAAGGCCACTTTTGAACACGATAAACTTATCAACTTCTTATTAATAGTAACTACATGAATATTTTCATAGCTTTCATAATAAAAATGCAGGATCAGCTTCTATGATATTCGTGCATATTAAGGGTCCCCGAAACGATCAATTGCAATAATTGTCAATGTTTACGTGATTGATAGGTAGACATTGATGCGCATATTGACCGTCTAAAAAATGCAATTGAAGCGACTACAATTTGCAATTGATTGTAATTGATCGTTCCCTTTAGTTGCTTCAATAATTATAAAATAAAACATAGGTACCGTCAACTGTCCTAACTTCGCCTGGCGTCCTATATTTGCATATAATGAAAAAGATGTAATATCTTTTTCATTTACTTAACTTGTATGGCAATCGAAACTTAAAGCTCTCTATGAGAACTCAAAGATTCGATTGCCATACAAGTAAAATAAAAAATATATTACAGCTTTTTCATTATAGGCAAACAGGATGCCAGGCGAAGTTAAGGCAGTTGACCGGTACGTAATCTTCTTGAATGAAGAACATTATTGGTGCCTAAGTGATGTTTATTGTAAGTTTGTGGCATTCGTGCCAGGTACACCGGATGACGGGATTTTTTGCCCTCGTGTTTCGTTGAGTTGAGTCTGTTGCGCAATAACAAAAGTCACACGGTTTCCTTAAACCAAAAATAACCCTGTATAAAAATATAACATAATCATGACATGGATATCTACATATTTCCAGTGACTAAAGAGGCGAAATGATCAATTGCAATTAACGTCAACGTTTTGTGTGTTTATTGCAAATCGCTTCAATTGCATTTTGTATAGGTATGTACGATCATTTTGCTCGTCAATGTGTAGGTACGACGTCAATGTGTATCAATGATGTAAAAATTTACAACTGCACAAATGATCGTTTCGGGGACCCTTTGCTGATTATTTACCTTGTTTTTCCGTGGGGAAATTTTCGTGGATACCCTCCGTCTTGGGAGAACGGTGGGTTATGTCGGACTCCCAACGACTTTATCCCCACTGTTCCTATTACTACCATGAGTACCATAGTAGGGCCCGGGAGATAATTGTACATTGGCTACACCCCCGACTGACCTGATTATTTACGAAACTTGAAAAAAAAAGATTATTTATTTAAGAAACGACTGCAAGTTGAAACACCTACAAAACTACTTACACGAAAACTAATATTTCTTCTTCCGTTCGTACACCTACCGTACCTACATGCGGTGCATGGCTAGAAAGTTAAGCGGTTAATAACCATATTCTTGCAGGTTAACGAGATAAGTAACCCATAGTTTGCGTCAGGTTACCCTAAGAACACGCAATAGAACAGAATAGAAGTATCCGTTAAGTACATACTTCACGTGACCGTTGATGCAAGTCATCATAGGTAGTTTCTAGCATTGCAAAATGATAGAACTACTTACCCTTAATATGGTACTCGGCAAGATATCAGTTCTTACATGCGACATCATCATCATTATATAGGTCGATATTGCAATAATAAATAGCTTACTCTTAAGTTTAGTGTAATTTTTTTTATTCTTGATAGAAGATGCTTATGATCTAAACTCAGAATAAATATGAATAAGTACTCATCTTAATGCTTGCTAACGTTGTGACGGTGAACTCTTTGATTGTGACATTTTTCTTTTAATTTTTATACCTATATTTCTAGGAGCAATAAAGCATAAAAGTTAACCCCGCCTTTGTACTTTATTTATTATCAAAACATACTAACAAAAAAAAAGTGGGTTTACGTACTATAGGTACACCTCTGCCTAACCCTTTGGGGAATACCGGCGTGATGATACGAGTGTGTTATATTCACAAAAGTAATTTATAAAATAACAGTCATAATATAATAATAATATTGTACCTATATGTAAAAAAAGGGGAAAAAATATATTAAAAATATAATTTTAATAAAAAATATATTTTACAAAAATTCGTCCGCATCGCTATCAACAGGAAAAGTACCGTTTATTTTTTTTTATATTTGACTTTCTACTTGACTAATTTAATTTTTGAGCTTTCCCTTTTTTGATATTACAAAATTATATAATCGCTGATATTACGCTGGTGATAATAATATTCATGAATGTGAAACTGCGTTTATTTATTGGTGTATAAGTTCTTAGCCAATTACTAGAAATAGTGAGAGAGACATTTCACTTATTGAATTAAAGTTGTAAAGTGCAGATAATTAGCAGATTATAGTCGGTCTCGTGCATAATTAAATGAAAACCATGACGTCAAAAAATTGTGATATAGTTTTGATGAGAATTCTTGATGAGCGTTGCATAAATACATATGAAATAAAATCAAAATTAATGGAATGGCTACTGGAACAGGACTATGTACGAAAAGAATCCTTACTAAAGTACGTCTCCTAACTACCTATATATCCCCAATCACACACAACACACCCACACACTCACACACACACTAACACACACACACACACTAACACACACACACACACACTAACACACACACACACAGAACCAGACACACACAACACGTAAATTATAGAAAAATTATATAAAATTAAACTATTACGTAAATTAGCTTTATATTCATAGTCGCTCAGGTAGATCGACACAGTCTACTTTTATACCTATAGCATCACTTTTAAGCTGAATCACTGTCTCTCAAGATACAAGTTTCCTAGTTTGAGAGGCAGGGTTTTCCATTTTGTGTACAGATTTCAGTTCTTAGATTGTATTGCATTGTGTTACTACCAAAGCTCATTTAAATTGTGTTTATATAAAACGTTAAATCTGTATTTTTGTGAAATGAAGTAATTAATTTATTATTTATAACCACAAATATAACTCAACATTAAGCTTTCCGAACAACAAATATTCTATTTATAATAAGATCAATCAGACTAGCCTTTTCCCAACTATATTGGGGTCAGCTTTCAGTCTAACCAGATGAAGCTTTTAAATGGGGCGACTACCTATCTGACCACCACAACCCAGTTACTGGGTAACAAGATACCCCCTGTTAAGATTGGTTGTCAGACTTTTGGGCTTCTGACTAACCGGAACGACTTTAAAAGAAAATTTTCTTTATTTCTAGTGGCCAAAATGACTTCAGAAGTGAACGAATGGTACAAAGGGAGGAGCGTCCTCGTGACGGGTGCCCTCGGTTTGATGGGCAAGGTCCTAATTGAGAAGCTGCTGTACAGCGTGCCGGACTTAGGCTGCGTGTACGCACTGGTGCGGTCCAAGCGCGGCAAGTCACCGGAGACACGCATCGAAGAAATGTGGAAACTGCCTGTGAGTGTTGCAATAGTCATCATGTTTGTTGATATATTATTATGGTGTAATTACTTAACTGCGTGAGATGGGCTATAAAATAGAATAATAGAAGAATTAAAAATAAATAGCCGTATTATGTTTGACGTAATCGCACGGTTAAAAAAATACCGTTTGGCGAGTTACTTATTTGAAAACAAATATTTCTCAAACCAGTGCACCCACCTTAATGATATTTTCGTGACTGGATAATGGTTACCTTAAACTATAATTCTTGTTAAGAACGATTTATCATTTTAGCTTTTTAATATTTGAACTTTAAAGTCTAATATCGCCAATCCGCCTCTGCTGATCAATGCTCATGCTTTGTCTGTATGCTAAGAGGCCTTTGCCCTTTATGGGACAATATTAGGTTGGTATTATTAATAATTTATAATATTACTAAGCGTAATCAGCTTAATGTTCCTGGGCCACACAGGCCTCCTCTCAGTGAAAGGGAGTGGGCCGTAATCCACCACGCGAGCCCAGTGCGGGTTGGTAGATGTCACATGTCTTGGGAATATTACTTATAAAACCCTATACTTATAAAATTCCAGCTGTTCAAAAGAATAAGAGAGGAGAAGCCCCATGTAATGAAGAAGCTGATCCCAGTGACCGGCGACATCATGTACGAAGAGCTAGGCATCAGTGGCTCTCACTTGAATGACATCTACAATGAGGTAACTATGTAACCGATTGATAATCGTTTTAAGTTCCGGAGGGTGTAGATAAGGTGAGATTCTATCAGCGACAATGACATGGAAAATTCTGAAATGTATAGGACTGACTGAAGGATGTTTTCCACCAAACGGCTCGCATCGCATCGGATCGGAACGGACTTTACAATCTTTAAACGATATTAAATTGTGTACACAGTATTTAAAGTACCAAGCCGTGCACAGCAGCTTGACCGCGGGCGTCTTCCGCGACAAATGATCGTAGCTGAAAGTACGCGCGATTGGCTCCGTTCGCCTGTCGTTGTATCCGATTGGAAGAAGAACACGTCAACACGGTAGGAATGAAACTATTTGATTAGGCGCAGAAACGGATACGTTCGCAAGCGACGCGACGGTACGGAGCCGATTGCATGCGTCGACATCCTGCTGGATGCGATCGTCTGACGTGGCATCATTTCCGATCCGATGCGATGCGAGTCGTTTGGTGGAAATCTTCCTTTAATTAAGCAAAAAAAATAAAACATCCTGTTGAAAGTTCATATATTCATTCAGTAGCCATGCAATTTCACATTGCATGCTTACTGACTGAATACTGAATATCTGTGTAGGTGCAGTCAGGAAAATTATTTGTTAAGCAGATTGACACTATTCTACATCAATTTGCCGTGTTATAGTCATTTCACACAACTATCAAAAAATTACAGTTGTCATTTGAATATACGGACGATTTTAGTTGTTAGACCATTTTATTAACAAATATTTCCCTGACTCTATTACTAGATTTAACAAAAGCAAGTCCTAACTAAATCAAAACGTTGTTACCTTTTGTGACAATTTCATCTCGATCCGGAAACTGTGGTGTCAAGGGCCTCAGCCTCTTGATCTTCGTTGAGGACAGTTCAAGGTTCCTCGCTTCGTTTACAAGAAACAAACATTAGACGGCACAGTTGTAGTGTCAAAGTAGCTAAGCGCGAAGCTCTGCAAGACGTCACTATTTTGAACTTTGTGCGGATCATGTTTGTAGTAGCTGCCAGACTTCTTGGATTTTGTAAATCAGAAATACTTCTGACTGCCAAAATCAATGAAATGCCAGGTCTTTGTTTCGACATTTGTGACACACAAAACACTGTCGAACACTTGACAAACTGTCACAAACTTATTAGGTATATGTTTAGCATCCGTAGAACTAATTCCATATTTTTACCTGACTTCAGCGAAGCAAAAAGGAGGGTTATGATTTTGACCGGTATGTATGTATGCATGTATGTTCATCTGTAACCTCATAACTTTTAAAATGCTGATCATAGTTGAACATATGAGGTATCGTTGGAAGCGTCCTGATCGTCCGCTCGTTATAAGCTATGTGACGTTACATTAAATTCAATGGCATTTAATATGGCGCGCTCTAGAGGACATAAACACACGAACGATTTTTTTAATTATTTTGTATTATGCCATGTTGGGTATCATATAAAAAGGCTGGACGAGCACATTATAAATATGTATACATTTTATCATATTGTCTAAGTAAATAAACACATGAAAAAGTGAGACTGCTACGTACGGGCTGCACGGCTGTAAAATTAATACCTATACCGAATTAAACATAAACAAAAAAAAATTAAGCGGCTCTGCAAATACTTTATCACGAAATTATACTCGTAACCCCAAAATAATTTAAATAAAAAGTAAATTAAAAAACCAAAAAAACCCTTTTTATTCCAAGCATTTTTTTCACAATGGCTCGTCAATGTGGCATCCTTTTTCAGGATAGGTAAAGAGGCGCTATACACCTACTTCAAAGGTATTAACAAACCATATCCTAAGAATACAGTAGATGAACATAAAACCAGATATATGTAAACAGAGAAAGCGATGTGCGAAGTAAAGGAAAGTGCAACCTCGTGTTTAAATCACTCTTGATTCTTGCGCGAGAAACCTACCCAAGTGCTTATGGAGTAGCAACTATCATAAGCGTAGAGGATTGCTCAAACAAACAACATGATTTGACAACGCCTCTTAAGAGCGATTACCTAATGTTAGAAAAATGTAGGATTCCGTGATTTAAATATTTCACATATCATGATTTCTTTTACATAAAGTACTTAATTTCTTTGAAAGTTACGAATTATGAACGGGAATATCAGTATCCCTATGTTTTCGAAATACACATGAACAGAGTCACGGGTAAAGTCTACTTCTATGATATGATATATACCTACAGAAGATTACATAACCAGCCTGGTTTTACTTTTATTATTTTATTTATTATAAGTGTTACAACGCAATTCAAATCTGCCACACTGTCTTACGACATTGAATTATATCATCAAGTTTTATGTGCTGGTAACCCCATTCCGCGACACTTGGAACATTCAATCTTAAATTCCAAGCGTTTCGGTGTGATCACCATGTGCCGAATAGGCAAAAGTTGGTTCTTGAAATACATATATAGGTATAATATCTGGGTTCCGAACTTTTCTCGGCTTTTGTTTTGGTATGTTTTCTAAAAATGAAACTTAGCTAGATCGATTTATCGCCCCCGAAACCACCTGCATACTAAATTTCATGAAAATCGTTGGAGCCGTTTCCGAGATTCAGATTATACAGTCTAATTTAGTCTATTACAAAATTTTTAAAATCGGTCCAGTCGTTCTGAAGTGATGCGCGAAATCGCGAAAAAAAAAACGGATTTTCCCTACATTTCTGTTCGCATAACTTGTCAAAATGTAGTGATATGCAGATTTTTTTTGTCGAGGTTTCAGGTTTGGTCCCATAGTAAAAGTTGTTCATAATGATGAGTAAAGTCGCGTGTTTAAATATCAGTCACTGATTACCAGTCACCCTATATATAAACCGCCTCTTACACCTTATATTGAAAACCCCAAAAAAGTTTATTTTAATTCAGAATGATCCACTTAATGTTGGTTTAAAAAAAATCTTCAGTACCTACCCTAAAATCGACAGCAGAGTACCTATTTTTGATAAAAGTACATGTCTTTTTCAATTCTAGGTGTCAATAGTATTCCACTTTGCAGCAAGCTTGCGACTGGAAGCCCCTCTAAAGGAAGGTCTGGAGATGAACACCAAAGGCACCCTGCGAGTGTTGGACTTGGCGAAGAAGATGAAGAAGCTCGTCGCCTTCATACATCTATCTACAGCTTTCTGTTACCCTGACTACGAAAGAATGGCTGAAAAGGTAAAACCTACGCCTGAACACTATCAAATAACTATTAATTGTATTTTTTACTCAGATATTAATTTTGTCGTCAGAAGCCCGAAAGTCTGACAAGCAGTCTTTTCAAGGGGTATCGTATTACCCAGTTACTGGGTTCTGGATGTCAGATAGGCAGTCGCTCTATGTAAAATACTGGTATTCAACTGCTTCCGGTTAGACTGGAAGCCGACCCCAACATAGTTGGAAAAAAACGGAAAAGTATTGATTGACTCGTATACTCGTATATTTAAAACTAGTCAAACTAATCCAACATCGAGGCTGCCATTCATCGCTGTGACTAACTAGAAAAAATATCTACTAACAAAAATCTTAAATTCACTCACTAACAGACAACGTACAATCTGAATCGCTGGTTCTAGAAACATGAAGTTTTTCAGAAAACTTAGACAAGACAAGAAAATTAATCCCCTAATAGGGTTAAATAAAGGATGAAACTTTGTAATTTTTGCCGTTGGAACATCCCTTCGAGCAACATGGCTTGTAACGTCATAAATTAAGTTAATAAAATAACTGAATCCTCATTTCCTCAAAATCTTTAATGATGTATCCATTCCATGAACGAATGGAACACCAATCGGCGACAAGTAAGTCACATGTAAGAAGAATCCAACTTTGAGCGACTCTTTAAATCTCTCCAGGTGTTCGATCCTCCAACGGATCCACACGAGGTTCTTCGCGCAGCAGACTGGCTGACGGAACAGCAGCTCAACCTTCTAGCACCTTCTATCTACCAGAAGCATCCCAACTCCTACACGTACTCCAAACGGCTAGCAGAAGCTCTGGTCAGGGAGAGCTACCCCCAACTACCTGCAGTTGTTGTCCGACCTAGCATAGGTGAGGCAGAGTAAAGTTTATATTAATTTGTTTTTTTCTAGAACACAGGCTATACCTACAGTATACAGATTATGGAGAATACAAAAAAAAACACCAAAGAAAGAAAGAACAAATAAATTAATAGCTTTTTGTTTAGATGATGAGATAATCATTTACGTCAGTATCGAGGATGAGCACAAGAACCACGCTGATGCAAAGTTCACTTCTGGTTTTGATTCCTTTCGGTTGGAGTCTTCGTTTTTCTAACATAAATCTAGCAATTCATACCTATAAGATGAAGTTTTTCCATCTTAATTGCTAAACGCTAACATAGCTGCGATCTTTTAAACATACGCTTTTGCAATAGGAAGAAACACTTGATAAACACAAAATATAAATGTCTATCCTAACTAATATTATAAATGCGAAAGTGAGTTTGTTTGTTTGTTACCCTTTTACGCTAAAACGACTGAACGGATTTGTATAAAATTTGGCACATGGGTAGATTATGATCTGGAGAAGGACATAGGCTACGTTTCATTCTGGATCATAGAAGAAGTCATGGGCAACAGCCAGTACACAATAAACATTAAAGTCGCTGTGTGGTCGCGTTGTTGTGCTAAACAGCTCAACGGAATATGATGCGGTTTTTACTATCATTTATAGATTTTATTCGGTTTATGTGTATAATCCATTATTATTAAACTTACATATTATAACAACGATGTTTTAAATAATATCAAAATGTGATTCCAGTCACTCCATCGTATAAGGAGCCCACTCCAGGCTGGGTGGACAACCTGAACGGTCCCATCGGCCTGATGATAGGCGCCGGCAAAGGCGTCATCCGCTCCATGCACTGCTATGGACACTATCACGCCGAGGTCATTCCCGTCGACATCGCTATCAACAGCATCATCATCATTGCTTACAAGACTGGCAACGATACTCAGAGGTAATACTGATTCTTTCGTAATTGGTTTATTTTTTCCCGTTAGCCTCAATGCAGTATCAGCTTTCTCATTCCCACGATGCATTTTTTTTTCCTGTAGCATACAATAAAATTGAAGCAAAAAATGACTTCTTCGTTTAAACATTGTTTCCATGGTGCAACTTTAATTGATGCTTCAATTTATGGTGTGCTACAAGGCTACAGGCAATTCAATCGTACCGTGTAAATCAAGGCTTTAGAGTTGGCTACCGCATGTACATCGTCGCGTTCTTTCTAAGAACCGTATAACTTTGGAATTCTTTATCTATTGCTTTGTCATGGCCAAAGCACTATAGTTAACTAACGCATTTCCAGCAACGTCAAAACTACAATTAAAATTGAGATTGTTAGGTGTACCATCTCAATTTTAATTGTAGATTTGACGTCACGTCTGTCACGACGTCAAAACTGTCATCCATTCTTCCGCTAAAACCATGAGTCAAGTTTAGCGTCTAACCGAATTACATAACCTCTTTCAAGACTCAAGCATTACTTAAAACTAGTTTCAACAAATGAAATCTCTTTAAACGAGTTTTAAGTAATGGTTGACTTTTAAGTGAGGTTCTGTAATATGGGCTTAATTAAGGCATCATGTTTCTAAAAGTGACTTACTTTAATTTCAGACAACCCGATATCCCTGCATACAACCTTACGACCGGTGACGAGCGCAACACGACGTGGAAGCAAGTCCTGGACATCGGCAAGGCCACCGTGCGGAAGTTCCCCTTCGAGGGGCCGCTGTGGTACCCCGACGGGAACATAAGGCACAACAAGTTCATACATGACTTATGTGTGTTCTTCTACCATATCATACCGGCTTACTTCATCGATTTCCTGCTGCTCTTGTTTAGACAGAGGCGATTGTGAGTACTTCAGATTAATTTGTTACTTTTTTATAAGTATACTGGCCCACGATGTAACGTTATCAAATCAAATAATTTTTATTTCAGGAATACACCCATATAAAATTTAAACCATATTACAAAATATTATGATTATATAGGTATGCGTGCGGGGAGCAATTTTACAAAGTTTTTGTGGGATCTAAAGGGGAGTGCCCTCTGTTGGGGGACCAACAGATTCCCTATCATACTACTGTATCTTCTGCGGCTGGGCATAGCATTGTTTGGTCTTCCTAAACAATACTGCAAGATTATCGATGTTTTATTTACCACTATTTTCCAGGGACCAAAATTGATTTAAGTTATACAAAAGTTTTTACTTTCTACAAGCTCTTAATTTCATGTATATTTCTCCGCATTGATTAAACAATACTTTTTACCTGTTTTCATATTGAGGTAATTAACTTACCTACGTACATGCCTACCAAGCTTTACTGTTAGTAAACTAGTAGTACGGGTCAGCGCTATGACCTCTATACAAGCGAGAAGTAACAATAAAATTTATTGTAGGTAGTTTGCTAATGAAAACAACTCTTGTTGTGTTTGTATCTGCAAGCTATAGATGGCTTAACTCAATTTTTGTTTCCTTAAATCGCAATCAAGAAAATGAATTACTGAATAAACTGACTGAAATAACTGACGTGAATAAATGTTAATCAAATACTTTTTATTTAAATTTCAACGCTTTCTCTTCCAGCATGGTACGCATTCAAAACAGAATAACAATTGGTCTGGAAGTCCTCCAATACTTCACGACTCGGGAATGGTGGTTCGATACGAACAACTTCAAGTCCCTAGTTTTACTACTGAACCCTGTCGACAAGGAGACCTTTCCAATGGACCTGACCATCATTGAGGATGAGCCGTATATAGAAAGCTGCATGATCGGAGGAAAGCTGTACTGTTTGAAGGAGAAGTTGGAGAATTTACCCAAAGCTAGACTGCAGAATCACATGTAAGTTCGGTTTTCCAAATTACTGATGTAACTAACAATTGGTACAGTTAACAAAAGAGTAACATAGTTATACAGAAAAACATAGTCATCAGTTTTACTATACTATCAGTTTGTTGTTGTGTTGTTAATTTTGACTGTATATGTAATTCATATTATAGGCACTTAATTATACAAAAGACAATGCCAATTTTAATCGAATTTGCAGGTCTTTAATATCATATAGGCGATATAGAACCCGAATAAAAAAAAAATTGGTGATCATATAATTGTTTTGTCACATATCGTTTACCGATTTCCACTAACTACATGATAATAAGACTTAGATAATCACAACTTGACGAATAAAAGTTGTGTTGAACACACTTTTGAATAGGTACTTAATCCTTAACGTTAACAACATATCAATCAATCTTTTGCTACTTATGCGACCAACCTCTGAGTACTGAATACAAATACAAAAGCCAGTTATATAGCCAGCCATAAAACTATTGTCGCTGAACACAATATTTAATTGCTAACTAATAAGAATGTTTATTCATGTATTTGTTACTGTAAAAGCCCGAACTGCGGTAAATCGTAGGATTTACCGGTAAATCATAAGATTTACCAAGTCTTACCCGTAAAAATCCGAATTGTTCTATAATATACTTTTACTGGCATTAATCGGTAAATCCTAGGTTTTACCGCAGACACCGGTAAATATCCGAAATCAAAGATTGAAATGTAATAATAGTCGAAAAAAAAAGAAGTTAGTCTTCGAGAAGTTATCAGAAAATTCTCTCCGGAGGGCGAGGATTCAAAAAGTGCAGTTGCACCTTAAAAAATGCTCGACGAAGAAGTGCGCTTGCAAGTAATCAGGATTACTTTATAATTCTAAATGCCATAATAGTTCACCATGTTGCAGCAAATAAAATCCTTTTTGTAATTCATACTAGTATGAATGCTGACTTTTCTTGTACACAAACCTCAGTTGGTCCCACATACTTTTTTGATCCTTTTATGAAACAGGATCGATAGGCATCAAACGGTTTTTCGTATCTCGCCAAAGTAGGTGTTATTAGTGAGAAGTATTTTTTTTGCATTTTATTTTTCTAAATCATGTTTTAAGACTTGACTAATAATAATAATAATAAAGATTGTACCTAATAACGAAATGATTATCAAAGGACTGTTTAGCATTTAGCCAAAGTAGGTGTTATATTAGTGTGAAGTAATTTTTATTTGTGTAATTTGTATGCATTTCATTTTTCTAAAGCATGTTAAGCATGTTTTCTTCTTCTTCTTCGTCGTTCCCTCAATACTGAGGATCGCGACCACATACGACGCGTCTCCTAGTTATGCGATCTTCTGCAGTGTGGACCGCTTGTTAAATACTGCCTCCAACAGCCTTCTTGATCGCGTCCGACCATTTCACCGGTGCTCTGCCTTGAGCGCGTTTTCCTTGCACCCGGCCTAGTAACATAAGCCTTTCCAGACCATGTTTAGGTGAACGCATAATGTGACCGAAAAAGCTGAGGGCACGCTCCTGGTATATTGTAGATAGCCGCTTGGTGATGTTGAGTTCCTCCAGTATGGATTCATTCGTTCTCATGGCGGTCCATGGTATACGAAGTAGCTGAAGTAGCCTATGCCAACACCACATCTCGAAAGCATCGATTTTTCTGCTTTCGCTGCTTTTGCTGCTTTTATGTTTTAAGACTTGACTTATAACAAGAATAAATAGTAATGTTGAATCATTAGTTTCTGATTATTAACTGCATTGTTTTACTTTGAAAACTAACATTTACCGGTATCTGTGGTAAAACCTAAGATTTACCAACTGAATGCCGGTAAAAGTCAGAAATTAATGATTATTATAGAAAAATTCGGACTTTTACCGATGAGACTTGCCAAATCTTAGGATTTACCGGTAAATCCTAAGATTTGCCGCAGTCGGGCTTTTACAGTAACATATTCACTTGAACACAAGATATCTTGTGTTCTACCTCACTCACATTCAATTTCATATTCTCAGCTCATTTTGCGTTTTTACTGTTTCATTCGACACTGTAAGTGTAATTGAAGTTATTTAGAGAAATACCAAAAAGTTTAACACAGGCTTGAGAAGTCGACAATAATACGTTGACAAATCATTTCATAACATATAATTTCATAAATGGTACTAAAATAACTACTAATTGATCCTTATTTATAGGAATAAATTTAATATGGAGTGCCATAAGGAAGTATACTTAGCCCTTATTATTTGTGTTTTTTTTGCTCTCTATTAAAATTATAATATTGACGTTAAGATGGAAAAGTTACAAAATAATAAAAATATAATTTGTTGGTATTTTGACCAATTCGTCCTACTATAATACAAACTTGTTTTTAATGTGAAACAAGTGAACAGGGTTACAACTTGAATGAATGACCCCGATATTCTTGCAAAACTAACAATTAATATTTTGTTCCCAGTCTGTACATATTGGATCGTCTGGTATCACTATTCTTCTACCTGGTGCTTCTGTATTGGATCGTGTCTTACTTCGAACCGGCGAGGGAACTACTTTCGTACGGTGGCCCTGCTGTACGGTACCTACCTCTAGTCGGTAAGGCGGTTTTTAAAGACGCATAAAATAATGTACGTAGAAAATCAGATTAAAAAATAAATATTAATTAAGTTTGGAGAACGTGGATACTTAAACTGGTGATTTATAATGTTATCGAGACTTATTTTTGTGACATTTTTTTATGTATAATTTGTGAATTTGTACATTGTCACTTTCATAAGTAGGTGCTTGGTGCTTTATTTTATAACACTTTAAAAATATAAGTTAAACCTAATCCGTCCATATCACATTGATGTACCTACTATAATTATTATTATATTTCTCCAATTAGAATGTAAGATCAACAGTACTTACTTAATATTTTGTAATTTTTTTTAAGTAATTTGAATCTTATTTTGATTTATGTTTATTCTAAAATATACCTACTTCTCATAATAATATATTTTTGTATTAATACTTGTACCAAATATACGTATTAAACGCCTACAAAACAATTGTATTTTAATATCAATTTAATTGTAATAAACAGCGTCCACGGTACCTACAACAACAAAGGAAAATATAAACATGAGTTTTGCTCCTATACGGTTTTATTATTCTATGCCACCACTTAAATAAGGTTGTAATATAGCCGGCTCTGAATCGGTTAAGCTGCTGGTAGCAGGCGCAGTTAAGTTATCGACTTCGTGTTCACAAATAAAGAAGCTTCTCATATCGCAAGCGGTGTTGACTAGACGTCCGTTGAAGAACATTGAGCCGCACTCCTCATGATTGTCTCCGTCTGGTTGGGAATTGTCGAACCAGGCGTCCCGATCTACATTCATGCGTGTTCCTGGAAGAAAAGCAAGTTTTTTTAAAATCTAAATCACCAGCATTATGCTAACAATTAAGTGCCCAGTCAAATAATGTCATGATGAAAAATTCGTCAATTTTATAACAGCCTTTTTGGATTTCGATTATGACTCATTTTCGGCATCAACATCTCCCAAAACTGTGAAAATGATATCCATGTCCTAGTTAGCATTTTTCTATGGACATATGTTGAATTAAAATTAACGACAACAATTAAGCATTTTAAATCGGAAACTTAGGGCACTTACAAGCTGCATTATGGCTTGACAGTAGCTTAAACACAAGGCTTAAAAATATTTATGTGATCACCTGCAAAATGCATGTTACGGCAGGCACAGGCTTCTAGTGGTCCGACTACGGTAGGCACTCTTCTTACAAAATACTTTAAACCTCTGCTTTCAAAATACTCAAAGGAACACACTCACGTACCTCGAACTGTCTGCCAGCCCTCGTTGAATCTGTTGTGAAAGCCCAGGTGATATATTCCTCTTTGATAGTTCTCTTTGAGCCTTGGTTTCGGTGTAGATTCCGTTAACTTTACAAGATAATCCGCTTCCAGCCGATTGCTAATCACTGCTAGGTTGGATTGTTCTAGTTGGCACATGGCGTATGCTTCGGTCCAGTTCAATGGGGTTGTGTGAAGTTTATAGCACTTGCCATTGTTCTTATTGAAACTGTAATCTGAAAAAAAAAAGGAAGTCAAAAGGCTCACTAAGATAGATGAATGGGCCAGAAAACTGGGCCTATTGGTCAGAGCCCCAAGGATAATCAATGGCACTTGTGTGTTACTGATAAACGCACTGTAATTAGATACTTACTTTTACATTCCATAACGACATTACAATTTGTACGCCGACTTGTTACATTCGTTTTTTATTATGTCCACGATACGCGGAAATGATATATAGAATTCCGCAATGGCCAGAGAGCTCCATTGGAAATGGAAAGATGTATCTAGTGTCCCCCTCTACTCACAGTAATTTTAACGTACCTACCTAAGAGAGGCATATTGCATTGATAGTTCCACTCTAGTGACTGAAGACTCTTCTTGCAAAGGAAAGGAAACTTTTTGTAACATTCGGAGTCATCCAGATATCCAAGTCCATTATTTAAAAATATGTACGCACAGTCCTGTCCTTCGCCATAATCGTCCGGCTGACCTGTCTGCCAGTTGTTGTACACCTCTGAGATCGATTTACCTAAGAGTATGAAAATGTTGATTTCATAATTAAAATTATAATGCAAAAATCATCTGGTATCAATGCTTATACTCTTGGTTAAGTTTAGACATTGATGATTTTAATAATTCACTACAATACTACAAATATATTTTAGGGTGTGTTACTTTATTCTATTTATATAAAAAGTAGGAACATGTATGGTTTTGAGTTAACAAAATGCTTGAAACATAATACATAATACGTACCATCAACGGTCTCAAATACTCCTTCAACCAATAAGTCCGACAGCCCCACATACATCCATCCGATTTTGGGCTTAGTTTTTTGCCAAAACGATAAAAAAGCGTGTGCTTCATCGTCGTTGTCTAGGTACCCGAAAGTGGCCCCTTCCAGAGCACACACTCGCTTGGCCCCAGCCCATGTCTGTGGTATCGTGTGGATCTTATAGAAACTCTGCGATGTTTCTATATAACTGTAGTCCTTTCGAAAAAAATGTTTTGCTCTTTGTCCGTCTATGAATAGATAAGAATAATGCAAATAAAGAAAAAAGGTTACGAGAAAATAAACCAAAGATTTCACTCACTTTTTTAAGTGTTCCTAATAATTATTGGCACTTTATTTTATTTATAAAAGAAACTTATACTCATAATAACACCTAACTTAGGAACTTAGGTATTATAAAATATGGTCATAGACCATTTAGTTAGGCCTAAGTTTATCGAAAATAAGCACTTAAAAGCGAGAAATAAACTTTAGTTGAAGTACTTACATGAATCTGACACAAAGTTCACGATTAGAAAGTGTAACAAGATTTTCGAAATCATTTTTTTTAATGATAATATATGACTGACGTCTTGAACCGCGTCAGGTAAACAAACATATGAGGATTTTAAGCAGATTCATCGACAGTCTTGTCCAACCAGTTCCCTGCGGCTTCATTAGCGAGATCGGCACATATTCGTGTTTTCGCAACTAAGGGCCAGCGTATACATTTCCCTGTCGCAGTAAGATGGTTATAGCCGTGATATAATTATATCACTAGAGATATAGCTATATTGTAGCAGCTAGGGCTGCGCAGGGTAGGCTGTGCAGGCTGCTAAGAGATAGGTAGGTAGAGGTAGAAGAATAGAAACAGCTAGAAGAGTTAATACATATATTTTAGGTACTTAGATAGATAGGAAGTAACACGGCTAGGTCGCGGGTAAGGTCACCGACACACCGCGGGACTGAACACCGAGTCTGAGCACTCGCACTTATAGATAGATAGGAAGGGTACCGTCCTTGGCAGCACGTGGTAGACGTGGGGGCCTGTCAGCACAGGCTCCAGCAGTAGTAGTCCGGACGGCCCTCGTAGGACGACAGATGGTGTGCGTCGGTAGCAGGTGGAGGCTGCCTGTCAGCACAGGCTTGCGGCGGTAGGCCGCAGGTAGGTAAGGCCTCAGTAGCACGTGGGTAGTAGTGGCGTCAGGTTGAGGTAGTTAGCAGGAATGGGTAAGAGGTCCTGCCCTCAGCCCGTACGGTGAACCCCTAGATTCGGGGCACATAGTAGATTATAGGTTAGCTGTCAACGGTACAGCGAACGGAAGTCAAATGACAGAGCCAAGAGCTATACTGAGACAGATAGTGTTGTGACATGTGTTTTAGTGTTGTGATGTCATGAGTAAGTTACTAACTTACTAAATATCATTATAGCAACACTCGACTATTCAGTTGCACAACGTTACAATATACCGGAATTTTGTTATATGAAAGCGTTTCATAACTGTCTTACTAGGAATATAACTATGATACGAGCACGATCTAGTAGGGCACTTCCGACTAAATAGGTTAGGTTAGATAAGAATTGTGGTCAACTACGTCAAACTTGGTCGCAGCAACAAAATTAGGGCACTTCGACAGTTATGAACCGTTTTCATATAAATATAGTACGGTATATAGCTATTTCCTTAGGGATATAACTATATCACGGCTTAAACCATCTTACTGCGATGTCGCAGCGACAATTTGACGAACTGCATGGACGGACATCATTGTTAACTAAAGGGACGTTAAGGGGAAGGGGGGTTAGTTAACAATGAGTCAGTCCATGCAGTTCGTCTAATTATGATGTCTTTGGGAAACAAGGATGGCCTTCGCAGCGCTGTCGGCTATCAAAGGGTTTTGATATTCGACGAAGTTTGGTTGTTACTTTAAGTTATGCTGCCCAGGATACCTTTTGCTAGGATCAATTTTTCAACGCAGACTTAGAGTTGTCAGTCGGTGGACATGAGGGTAAATTTTAAGAAAATTCGCAATAAATATCAATTTCTGATCCATAAATGATGGCTCAATGGAGTAACAATAGAGTGATTTTTGAACTTTGGATGTTCTTCCGTTTTACCCGCAGCATAAGGAAAATATAAATGTACCTACATGTATACGTAGATACATAACGATTAGCTATTTTTTATTTTTATGCTAATTAATGAGGAAAACCTCTTAAAAAAATACAGGTGCGATGTTGTGTTTAAGTAGGAGAAAAATATTAGTGTTCGGTTTAAAGAACTTTATTTCTCATAAGAACTAAACTAGTTCGCTTATAATGAGATACATTTATGTGGTTTTTAACCAATCTGCGTTCACAATTCATTTGCAAAACATGTAAACAAACACGAGCCTTAGGAAAAACAACTGCAATGCCTACACATAACGTTCAGTTTGCGCTACAGCTTCATAATTTTTATAAGTTTTTCAACAGTACTAAGTGTTAATGTTTTAAATCGTATTGTCAATAAGAGAGATAAAGAAATAATAAAATAGGTTTTTGGTGTGTATCAGGATGGCGAATGTAATATTATTATTTATTTATTTAAACTTATACTTACATACAAGTCTACATGCAGTACGAAACTCAATGCACATAGAATATAATTCATTGTACATTCTGTACCCTCAGTGAAAAGTGGTACAAGTCAGAAATGCTAGTTTTGAGAAATTTTAATTTAAAGTTTTGCATTTTTTAAATGGCTACAACTTTTTTATTACTGAGTATTTTTTTGATGTTTTTACTTTTATCGCTGCAAAATTGTTATTTTCATATCGGATATGCTTTGATTGTGTTAAAAAATAATTAGAATTTGAGATAATTAAAAAAAACTAGACTTATATCATGAGCCACAATTAAGTTCCTATGTGTATAATGTTATAATTTAAATTATATCATTTAACACATTGTATAATGCACTGGTGTTGAATGTTACAAGTATTTTTTAAACATCTTTTTGATAACAAGAAAGACAACAATAATAAAAACACTAAAACTAATTTTGATTAGAAAACATTAAGATTTCATTGGTACCGTGTCTTTTTAGTGTGCTGTAATAAAATAAAACTTATATCACTTTACACACAATAAATACAATAAACGACAAAGTGTATTTTGATTTATCTTTATTTATATCAAAGGAATTACAAAACTTTTAAGGTGTAAAGTAATATAAGTTCAATTTTATTTCTTTTGTAGGGGCCTAGTAACGTGTATTGATACTGTCGGGGTCTATTTTAATTTAAAAACCGGGTAAATAAAAGTGTGAATATGTACTTTAAGTATATTTTTATAATTTGTTATAATCAGCAGTCATATCAGTGGTTAATGATTTAAGGAAATGACTCCTTAAATCATTAACCACTATAACAAAACAACAAGCCCGTCTAAGAAAAAAACACTGAAAACTAAGTTCCATAATAGTAAACAACTACATTATGTCCTTAAGTGGTTTAAAACATTAGCGTAACGTCTAAATCCTGACCCTAATGGTCTGGATTTAGACGTTACTTATTAATCAATCATTTTTCCTGAGATCACCTAGATGAAACATACTAAATGTCTATTGTGCAAAGCCAGCTCGCGAAACTGAAGACCGATATCGTATCTGCCAAACCTGAAATATAAAGACAGAGATGGAAAGTTAATCACGACAACCAGTAACCCCGTTACGAATCTAGAAAATGACCCAAGAGCTATTTAGCTCGATACTAGACCGAAGACATCCCGGCCGTCAGCTTGTACGAGATTAGGATTGCTCTGAAGCAGCTTAAAAACAAAAAGGCGCCGGGTGATGACGGAATTACATTCGTTCTTAAGGCCCTCCAAAAGTCGTTCTATTCCGTCATACTTGAGGGTCAAACGCCACATGCATGGAACTGAGATGTGGTAGTACTCTTCTTTAAAAAGGGGACCATGCCATGACCAAGCTGTTTTCAAGAGTCATCACAAACCGTCTCGCGCGCAGGATTGACGACTTCCAGCCTCGCGAACAAGCCCGATTCCGTATAGGCTTCAGCACCGTAGATCACATACATACGCTGCGGCAGGTTATGCAGAACACCGAAGAGTATAACCCGCTTCACTGCTTAGCGTTTGTAGACTACGAGAAAGCCTTCTATTCGATTGAGACATGGGCTGTACTGCAGTCTCTTTAATGTAGCCAGATCGACTATCGGTACATTGAGGTGCTAAAGTGTCTGTACGAAAACGCCACTATGTCAGTCTGACTCCCGGAACAGGCCATGAAACCTATTTTTCTGCCGTGAGGTGTGAGACAAGGAGATGTAATCTCTCCGAAACTGTACACCGCCGCACTGGAGGATATGTTCAAGGTTCTGAACTGGCAAGATCTAGGCATCAACATCACTGGCGAGTATATTACTAACCTGGGATCCCCCCGTTTTGCCTAAAGGATTTTGACAAATTTTCATTATCCAAACAAATTTTAGCAACCTTTTTTTATACCAATGTAATATTTGGAATGATTTTAGTACGCACATTTTCATTTGGTAAAATTTTTACTTGGCAGAATATTACCAAGGATAATGTCATTAAGGCATTTGGTCTTTAATCAAATGATTTATTACAGCAAACTATCTTTAGACAATAAACATTTAGTCAATTGATTTGTTATGACAAAAAATATAAAGACAAAATTAAGATTTTTTGGTAATTATATAATTAAAAAATGCGCTTTTATTTTAATATAATCATTCGTATGCGATGTTATTTGCGTACTTCTTTGTAAGTTTATGTAAGGCTAAAAGCGTCTTGGTAATTTTTGTCTCCGACCAACTGTTTGTCGTAAAACAAATACACAGAAACGAATCGCTGCAAAACCGACTCCACGTAGTCTTGTCTGCCCCACCCCTAGAGTGTAATTTAAACCCGCGTAGGCGCGGAGGGGCGAGGCGGCCCGCGAGCTGAGGAGTAGGTGGTTTGAAGGCCCGCCGCCGCGGCTGAGGCTGGCCGGCGAAGCCGGTCAGCAAGCCGAAGCTGCGGTGGTGAGCGTTAAAACCATCTGCGACGATAAGCTCGCGTGGAGCCGCCCATACCCCGCAGCGCCGGAGCCGTGACAGAAACAATGCTTGCTGCATGTTGCATTCCTGCTTGCATGTTGCATGCCTGCTTGCATGTTTATTTGCATGCTGCTTGCCTGCTTGCATGCTGCATGCCTGCATGCCTGCTTGCACGCTGCATGCCTGCTTGCACGCTGCATGCCTTCTTGCGTGCTGAATGCTTGAAGCAAGCAAATTATGATATTGACCTGTTACTGCTCCTGAGAATCGCGGATCTTGACTTTCAGAATGTTGACCTTGACATCTAGGTCAATAACATCAAGGTCAAGGACAATGCCCTTAAGGTGTCCCATGGTGTTTCCCCACCCTACTACACCCACATCGTATCGATTTTTTTTCGTAAATTGAAAACTAGCGAAATTAAGTATTTGGCTTATTTTATTTTGCGTAAAATATGTTATACCAACTGAAATATTTGACTAAATTAAAATTGGTAAAAGTACTAGTTGGTAAGCAAGTTATTGTTTAAACGTCCACTTGCCAAACATTAGGTTTGCGTTACAATTGTTTGTGAAGAGTTTATTTGCTAAGTAATAATTTGGCAAATGAAATTATGCAGAAAATTGTTTGGGAAGTGATAATTTGTCAATTTCTTTTAGATCAAACAAGGGAGACCCTACTAACCTTCGGTTTGCCAACGACATAGTTATTATGACTGAGACAATGGACGACCTCAGTACAATGCTTGACGAACTCAGTAGAGCCTCCAAAACAATGGGTCTAAAAATGAACATGGATAAGACAAAGGCAATCATGACAAATACCCATGTAACACCCAATCACGTGTAGATCGGAGACTCTACTCTCGAAGTTGTGGACAAGTATGTTTACCTAGAGACAATCTGTCCAGCTAGGTACATCCAACTTCGAGAAAGAGGTTAATCGTCGAATCTGACAAGACAGTTTTCGGGAAGCTACGCAATATCTTCTCGGCTGTTCGAATTCATAACCTAGTATCTCAGATTTTTGGGAAATTCGTTTTATTCAATTTTCTGACTTACTAGGTATAGGTCCTTGTGACCAGGTGCTTAAAACAGCCATTTTCATAAGATAAATTTAAAAAAATATTGAGCAAGTCAAGCTAATTTGTAATCCATGTCTAGTTTCCCTAAAATAACAAATTCATTACGTAGTAACTCAGAAAACAATTTCAAAAACCTAGTAACTAGTAACAGTTACTAGGTTTTAATTTTGATACTCACTGTTACTTTGTTTTGAAATTGTGCCATTCATTCGTTCGTCGGTCATTCGTTGCAGTAAGTCAGTTTACGCGGGTGCAAAAACTTTTTACACAGTGTTCAATATTGTTTAAAATGAGACGTCAACAGTTTTACCGGTCCAAACTCATTTTTAATGCTATGAAAAATGCAGAAGAAACTAGGTATCAAAATATTTCAATGTTTTTAATTGTTGCTTCTTTTATGGGATTCTGTTTATAAGTAAAGCTTTATAATGCCCAGTTATTACTGAAATCCACTTACATACGCATCTTCTTTCTTTTTATTAGCATTTCATTAGCTTGAAACCCTGGTATCTAGTGTTTTAAAAGTACTGAGTACCTATATAAGTATACTTACTTTGTTATGATTTGGTTCCTTATTGAATAATTGGTATATTTGATCAAATTATTAAATAGTAAGGAGGTTCTAAGCTGTACTGAACGCCTTCTTGAGTAAAAGACAATTGAAAAGTGTAGCTGATTTTATTACGCACATTTTGGTCTAACATTCATAACCCTAACTCTAATGGTTCAAATAGGGCAGACGATTAAGGATGCAGACATGTTTTTGGCTTTTCCTGGACATTTTTGAAATTATGAGTTACTAGGTTTTGATTCTAAACAGCCGTTCTCGTCCCACATACCGCTGTGTCTCAAGACGAAAGTCTTTGACCAGTGCCTGTTGCCAGTGATGACCTATGGCACTGAAGCGTGGTCGCCCACAATTGGCCTTATCAGAAGCTTAAAAGTCATCTAAATGCAATGGAGAGGGCTATGCTTGAAGTTTCCCTACGTGATCGAACCAGAAATGAAGAGATCCGCAGGAAAACCAAGGTAACCAATATAGCCCGAAGAATTGCCAAACTTTAGTGGCAATGGGCAGGGCATTGCTCGTAGAACGGATGGCCGATGGGGCCGAAAGGTTCTGGAGTGGCGACCGCGTACCGGAAGATGAAGCATTGAAAGGCCTCCCACAAGATGGGCCGATGACCTTGTGAAGGCCGCAGGAATCCGCTGGATGCGGGAAGCACAAAATCGGTCACCATACGTCTAATTTTGGTAAAATATGGACGCGTGCTCTGGTCACTCACGCCAAAACGGGACTGGCCGACTGCCGTTTGAGCGCGATTACCTCCCACGCCATCATTGCCGTTCTCACTATCTCACTGCGGAGACGCTGGTGAAACAAAGAGACAGACATTTTGAAGACGAAACTGCATATATCACTTTACACAATAATCACTATTGATCGGTTTCTAAAAATCCTATACTACAGCGATATAAATAAATTTACATTATTAAGAACTAAACGTGTTACTAAAAATGTTTCACGTGTAATTTGATAAAGGTTGAGTTGTATCACTTAACACGTTGGTGGTATTTAATGCTGCTTAAACTAAAGAGATATAATTTGAGTTATATTATCATTCACAATTGATAATTGTATGGTATTTTTTGTGTCACTTAATATAAATTGTATTGTATTAACAAGCACAAAGCTCATGTAATTAATATTAAATGTGTCAAGTATTACAAATCGAGATAGCCTTATTTACACGTACTTGTTTAAGCTTTAGTTCAATTTAGTATTACTAAAGACGTATCAGTAGACACAAAAATTATCATCAAAATTCATCTAGAATGCAACTTGTATCATTCAGCACGAAACTTATTTCCCGTTCTATAATAGATAGAGTTAAACCGATTAGACAGAAAAATTGAAAAAAAAATAAGCTTCAAGATTGTATACACAACTCAAAACTGCTACAAGTCGAGATAAATCACTTTTCACTGAGGGTACAGCATTTATCTAACGTCATTATCACTAAGAAATATAAGTCGCCATCCGGAATTCCGGGTGTCAGATTGGCAAGTCAAATTAGTCAAATGTTATTTTACGAAAAAATATGGCTCCAATGTTAACTCTGTAGCATACTCATGTTCATCCTCATAGTTCGTCCTACAACAGTAGAGTCAACATTACGGCATAGGAACTATTAGATGAAACGCCCTCTAATTTATCCGGAGGTCAATTCTACTAAATAATAGACCGGAATGCGATGACATTGTGAATAAACAAAAAAATGGTACCTACCTACCGACAATACTAATAATTTATTTGGGGGCACGGTAGTTCCCCCGCCAAGACGAGCCAAGCGAAGCGCAAGGGCACTAGCACTACATACCTTTTCTCGAAGTGCTTCGTCGTTTTTTTAACCCTCTTAATTTGTGTTTGGATTATACCAGGATAAACAAAATTCTCAGGATATGACGTCAATAAAAGATTTATTAAACATATAAAGTTTCAATTGCATAGCTTTCAGCCAACCTTCTAACTCTACATGCCCTAACTCTACAAGCCCTAACTTCACAAACTCTACACCTTAGTCAAAATATGTGACTTGGCCGTTTCGCTACCGTCAAATGGGTTCATTACTTTTCTGTTATACGATAGTTATTTATTCATTCATTTAGTTGTTTCTCATGTAGAGCCAAGCTTATAACTCTACATACACCAATAAATCGACGGCGATCGGTCCGGAAACGGTCAAGCCACATATTTTGACTAAGGTGTAGAGTTTGTGAAGTTAGGGCTTGTAGAGTTAGGGCATGTAGAGTTAGAAGCTTGGCTCTACATGAGATCTGATAACTTTTTGACATTTTACATGAACATGTTTTTGGTGGGATCAAAATTACTTTTAATGCTACGAATGTAACTAACATGTAAGATATTAATATGGTCTACAGTTAATTTTATTCTATGGATTTGGTAATATAGAGGTAATATACTTGTCAAATACATCGACTAAAACGTCAAAATATGCAGAAACAATTCTAGAAAAAAGTAAAAATTGGACATTTTGGCACGGCAAAATGGCGACTGCGCATGCGTTCAGCGCGCTGCACTCCGCGTCGTATTTATTTGTTTTCTATTGTTTTTTAAGTGTAAATCGACGGGAAATGGTGATAATTCAATAATTAAGTAGTGTCGTCATCGTATATAGTTAATACTTGCACTAAATAACATCGTAATTACCAATTACGGACCCATCAAAAAATGTAAACAAACTCGTTAGTGAAAAAACGTGTTGATGTGAAATTTGTTGTTTTGTATGTGTTTTGTGCATGTAATCGCTGGTAAGTCATTTATTTTATATTCTTGAATAACTAATTAATATTAAAAATGCATAATACAGAAAAAAAAGAGTTCAATATTTTTTTGTCAACTAAATAATGTTACGTAATGATACGGTTATCTATTTATTGAACTTTTTTGATTATATGTGTTTTTATTTATTGTGTTTATGCGTAAATAATGGTTTAGACCGATAGTATATGTATTCATAATGTATCCTGCGAAATTTCATGTGAATCGAACCAGTAGTTTTATTATAAATAATCAAAACAATGAACAACGGAATTTCTTATAAGAATCTTATAAGAATGTTTATTTATCAATACTAGCGTTCGCTTACAAAGATTCTAAGTATTATAAAAAATCCTTTGTCTAATCAGGAACCCAAAACCATTAACGATAAGACTATTTACGTAACAAAAAGCTCTCAGTTTTTGTTTATGTTAGCGAGCTCTTATCTCTGACGCGCCGCGGGCGTGCCGCGCGGCTTGCCGGGTTGTCGCGAAATCGCGCCGCGTAGCTTGTGAGGTTAAGTGTACTCTCTGGTTTGATCAAATAATTGCCGCTTGACTCCAGCGAGCAGACGAAACAGTCTGAGACCGCATATTTCTCGATATCTGTATTAATTATGTTTAGGTAATGTAAGTTCAACAGCACATAATATTTTGTAAATTTTTTGTCATTCGAATCTTATTTTAGTATAATTATTTTATACCTTCATCTCATAATAATATATTTTTGTATTACCAAATACTTTTACCAAATAACATAAACATCACGCTTTGTTTCCCCGAAGGGTTGGGCAGAGGTGTACCGGTAGCAGGTACACACGGCTACACATCAAGCTATAACATTTCCAGCTTAAATAAAATTCTTTTTTAATAAAATTCTTTTTATTGGCATAAAAAATGTGTACAAACAAAGTGAAGCCCTGAATCCTGCGCTAGACAAAAACACCTGTGTTACAGGGGCCAGTGTCTTCTCCCAATAGGTAGGTTCTGGATTTTATGCAATCACATCATTTGAATTTACTAGGCAAACAAAAATTATAATTAAAATAGCAAAATCGTAGTTAAAGAAAGTTTAAGCTGACCTCGCATTGTACGGAAATCGTTTACAATCACCATAAACTGGAAATTTATAGCTTGATGCGTAGCCTATTGCCATCAACTGGGCACAAATTCAGACTCCAGGCTGCTACTGAGAAATACCAGATAGAAAAACCCAATAACACTTTGCGCGACCCGGGAATCGAACCCAGGCTCATGCTCAGCAGTAGCGCTTGCGACCACTAGGCCAACGAGACAGTCAACCAAATATACTTACGTATTAAACGTCCTCAAAACAAATGTATTTTAATATCAATTTAATTGAAATAAACAGCGCAGCGCCTCTGAAGGTCACTTTAGGGACCTACATCAAGGTCTTGCGTACAAAGAAAAAACCAATTATGAGTTTCGCTCTTATACGGTTTTATTATTCTATACCACCACCTACATATGGTTGTAATATAAACCGCTCTGAATCGGTTAAACTGCTGGTAACAGGCGCATTAAACTTATCGACTTCGTGTTCACAAATGAAGAAGCTCTTCATATCGCAAGCGGTGTTGACCAGGCGACCGTTGAAGAACATTGAGCCGCACTCATGACTGTGTCCTTCTGGTTGGTAATTGTCGAACCAGGCTTCGCGATCTACATTCATGCGTATTCCTGGAAGAAAAGCAAGTATTTTTTTATCTAAATCACTAGCATTGTGTGATCAACAAAGTGCCCACTGTGCCCAGTCAAACGATGTCATGATAAAAAACTCTTCAATTTTATAGCCATCCTTTTTGGATTAAGTTTTGACTCATTTTTGGCATTAACACCCTGCAAAATCGTGAGCAGTGTATTCTTGAAGCTAACTCAAAAACTATCCAAGCAAAGTTAATTAAATTTATGTGAGACCAACTTGGGAGCAAACCCTTTCAAACAAAAAAAAAAACAAACATACGCGTCGAACATATAACCTCCTCCTTTTTGGAAGTCGGTTAAAAATACTAAAAGGCACACACTCATGTACCTCGAACTGTTTGCCAGCCCTCGTTGAATCTATTGTGAAAGCCCAGGTGATATATTCCTCTTTGATATTTCTCTTCGACCCTTGGTTTCGGTGTAGACTCCGCTAACTTCACGAGGTAATCCGCTTCCAGCGGATTGCTGATCACTGCCAGGTTGGATTGTTCTAGTTGGCACACGAAATATGATTCGGTCCAGTTCAATGGAGTTGTGTGGAGTTTGTAGCAGTTGCCATTATCCTTATTGTAATTATAATCTGAAAAAATGAAAGTCATAAGGGTCACTAAGATGAGTGGCCGAAAAGTCAGCTCTCGGGCACTGATCCTGTAGTCAGCAGCAGAAAGGTATAAATTGGCAAGTGACATGGTTGTCTACACATCTAGATTTGTGAATGCCAGTCCAGAAAAACGACATAGAAGGGACATAATGGGCTCCGTACGGACGTGGGAGAGAACTGACTCACAACGGGGCCTATTACCGGATCCCACCAGGCTGACCAATGGCCCTTTGGATCACAAATAAGCGCACTGTAACACTGTACTGACTGTACTTTAACAGTCCATTACGGTATTGCAATTTGTACGCCAATCTGTCACATTCGTTTTATTTTATTATATCCACGCCACTCGAATACGGTATTATTTTAAGCTAGGTATGTTGGAATTTCGCAATGGCCAGCCAACTCCATTGGAAATCGAAAGATGTATCTAGTGTGACCCTTAAGTACTCACAAATTTAAAACGTACCTACCTAAGATAGGCATATTGCATTGATAGTTCCACTCTAGTGACTGAAGACTCTTCTTGCAAATGAAGGAATACCTGTCGTTACATACGTCGTCATCCAGATATCCAGGTCCTACATTTAAATATATGTACACACAGTCCTCTCCACCATTAGCATCTTCCGGCGTATCTGGCTGCCAGTTGTTGTACACCTCACTCCTCAGAGATCGGCTTACCTAGAAGTATGAAAATGTAGGTATCATTATTTAAATTATAGAACAATAATCAACTAATATCTTTATAGTGACGGTTAAGTTTAGACGTTAATGATTTTTATTCATTACAATACTATAACACATACGTTTTACTGTGTTTAACTTCTTTCAATTTTAAAAAGTAGGGACATTTTGTATAGTTCTTAGTTAACATAATGCCTGAAACATAATACATACCCTCCACGGTCTCAAAGACTCCTTCAACCAATAAGTCCGACAGCCCCACATACATCCATTCGATTTTGGGATGAGTTTTGTTCCAAAACGACATCACTGCGTACGCTTCATCGTCGTTGTCTGGGTGCCAAAGAACGGCTCCTTCCAGAGCACACACTCGTTTTGCCTCAGCCCAAGTTTGTGGTATGGTCTGGATCTTATAGAAACTCTTGAATGCTCCCATATAGTTGTAGTCCTTTCGAAAAAAGTGTTTATTTCTTTGTCCGTCTATGAATAAATTTGAATAATACAGTTACGGAATAGGTGTATTACGGAAAAAAATACCTAATGATTATAGGTACCTACTGTGTTTTTAAGTGTTCATAATATGATGGCACTTGTATTTTATTTATATATAAAACAAACTCGCACTGACAATAACACATATCAGAATAGGTATCATACTAACTTTTGCCCGCGGCTTTGCTCGCGTGGTTGTCGAAAACTGTCCCACGGCAACGTACTACCGGGATTAAAAGTACCCTATGTGTTAATAAGCAGGAATTACTTTGTATACCTATACAGACAACGTAGGATGCAAGAGCGAGCGGAGCGAGATCGAAAAACTGGTGTCTTTGGATTTTCGTTTTTTGCCACCGAATTCTGAAATTAAAGTTATTTTAGTGGTTTTTGGAAGTCGGTTGTTTTTATTGTAAAAAAAAATTATTTTTCTTTTTTTAGTTGTAGTATCCATTCCACACAAATTGTCAAGAACATAGTTTATCATCATCCACATAGATTAAGTGAAAATACGAATTATTGAAGCTTACTCAAAAACTACCCAAGCAAAGTGAATAAAGTTTATATGGGATTACCTCTGTATATCGTCGTATCCTACGAAGAGGGGCGTAACTGCATAATAGCTACTATTCAGGAGACAGTTTTTTGTGTTTAATTAAATTAAATATGAACAAACATGTATTGGTGGTTTCATATAATGTGTATTGGTATCTTATGGTTCGACTAGCATTATTTAAAAAAAAAAAACTTTATATTTCATACGCATTTTGTCCCTTAAATCCTTATTCTTTGTTGTGTTAAGGTGAAGTAGGGTTGGACTTGAGAAATAAGTTACTTTATGCCTTTTATCTGCGGAAAGGTCGAGGCCACAATCGCAGAAGAAAGACACAAACGTAATTAGGGCTTCGTCTCTTCTATACATACGCAATTTAGCCATTCCACAGAACACGGCCACAATCACCATGAGGGTTTTTTTCTATGTACCCAATATTGAAAATTGAATAAGTAATTAAAAATGACTTAATAAAGTACAAACTCGTTATTTAGTTAAAAACCAGATTACGCTGGCCGCAGCTAACAATCTCCGCGTTTCGCCGACTAGTGGCCGAACGGCGCTAGCACGCTCTACCCGCTCCCGCGCACCCCCACTACTCGCGAAGAAAGAGGGCGCAACGGCGATTGTGGCTTTATTCTTCGTTGAAAACGTAGTGCTTAAAATTGTGGCTTTTTAGAAAACCTAATTATTTGATAACCTGTACCGTTTTTAATTGTTTTGTTGAACTGGTTATATGTGGTATGATGAGCAGAATTGCATTATGCAATAAAAAAGAAAGCCCCTATGTTCGTTAGGGCACTATTCGTAGGATACGACGATATGACCGACCAACCAAAAAAATTGTCACCAACATTCAATTCATTATTGGAGGATTCATCGCGTAACAAACAAAAAAAACCAGTCGAATTGAGAACGTCCTCCTTTTTGAAGTTGGTTAAAAATGCTGTCGCGCCTCTCAAAAGGTGCTATCAAAAAATTATTTTGCGCTGGAAATTGTTTTTCGCATTTGGTTTTTTGGCGCCCCTTGACAACTGGTGCCTAGAGCGACAGCTCCACTCGCTCTATCCTAGGGCCGGCGCTGGTGTTAATCCATGTTATTCAGGTTATAAACCGTGTTTCAAATCCGTTCATTTGTTTTTGCGCCAATCCAGAACATACATCCAGAAAATTAGACTTTTTTTTTTGTAACAGGGTGGAAAACTGGAAATCCTCATGGATGTCCTCCATCCTGTGGCGGACGAAGGGGTCTGTCAGACATATACTGACTAAAACCACCCTGTGTTCTCTCGCGCACTTGCACTGGGGGCTACGGGGGCACGTATTAAGCACTCTACAACGCAGCCCCCGACTGTAGCAATTAACCTAATCTAACCTAACGTACTATGGAGTAAGGAATATCGCGGAGGTGGGCGTCGAACGGCTCGCGTATTGCATTTTTATACTCGTGATAACTTCGAAATTTAATGTCTGATACGAATGAATTAAAAAGTGTTTTACTGCTACATAAAAACCTTGATGATAAAACTATATATTTTGAATAAGAATTAGTATTACGATACGAATGAAACTAACTTTAGTTTCTACGCGCGGCGGCGATCTAAGAACACAAAAGCTGCTATTGTGAAGTAACTATGATAGTAAGATATAATTCTCTCGTGAACTTTTTTGTAGGTAATAATGAGACATCATTTTTATTTATCATCAATAGTTTTATCAGCGCACGCCAAATAATGAATTTTATTCGCAAAATTTTGCTACTTTGGGTTACATTATTGCAATTTTCTTAAGGATCTCAATTAAAAAAGAAAAAAATTATAACTAATGTTACTTTCTGATAATTTAGCTTTCTATTGGTGAGAAAATTGTTAAAATTGGTCCAGTAGTTTTGGAGCTTATTCGGTACAAACAAACAAACAAACAAATAAATCATTCCTCTTTTTATTTTAATATTAAATATATATATTATATTATTATGTACCATCTATACGATGGTCATAGACCATAATTTAGTTAAGTAAGTACATATATCTTAGATAAAGCACTTTAAAGCGAGAAATAAACTTTAATTGTAAACGTACTTACCTGAATCTGACACAAAGTTCACAGCTAAAAAGTATAACAAGATTTTCGAAAACATTTTTGAAATAATACGACAGACGTCGTGAACCGCGTTAGGTAAACAAATGTTTAGCAGATGCATCGAGTCTTGTCCAACCAGTTCTACCCTGCGGCCACATTAGCGAGATCGACTGATATGCAGTTCGTCAAATTGTGATGTCTTTGGGTGAACAAGAATGCCCTTCGCAGTACTGTCGGCTATCAAAGGGTTTTGATATTCGACGAAGTTTCGTTTTTTTTAACTTTGCTGGCAAGGATACATTTTGTTGTTTTTCATTTGCAACGCCGTCTTGGAGTTGTCAGTCCGACATGGCCGGACATGAGCGTCAGTTAGAAGAAGATGCACAGTAAATCATTCTAATCGATAATATGGATCAATGATTTTTGAACGTTGAATGTTCGTCCGAAAATGTAGACGTAGCATTAGGAAAATACAAATACAAAAGAAAATAATTACGTGTAAACTTATCTATGTATTTTTTTAAGTGATTTGTTTATTTTCGATGTATAAGCTAATTGATGAGGAAAACTCCTTCAAGAAATATTGGCATAATGCGATGTAGAGTTTAAGATAAAAATATTATTACTATTTAAAATCATATATCACGTGGTTATCGTATTAGTGGTTCAGCAGATTCAATTTCATCAGGATTGTGCCGGAATATAGCAGTTCGTTGTGGACGTGATCCGTCAGCGGCTCTCCTGACATCATCTTCTGTTATCAGAAGATAGATGCCACGCAACCATCGATGCGACGCTGTGCTAGTTACTACTAGCACAGCGCTGTGCTAGTTACACTTAGTGACAGTTACTACTGTCACTAAGTGTAAGGCCCTTTCCTCACTGGTCGGTACGTGTGCGGTGCGGGATCGTTTCGGTATCGCGTGACGTCACGCTTTTTGCTGCATCGGCACTGGAAGCTTATCGAGTAGTGTTTCCACTTTTAGACATTGCTCCTTTTTTAGGGTAAAATTACCATTATTATGGTTTTGGGATATTTTATTTTGTCAAGGATTTAGGGAATTTTGAAAATATGAATTTAAGTTGGTAACCTTATTGTTTATAGTAGGCAGCACCCAATGTATTACTTTACTCTATGGCATCACCGATTTATTAACGGGGATGCGTTCCGACTAAGCAAAATTTATTCAGACTAGGACGTACCTACCAGTTTATCCTAAAGCATGTAAATTCTAACTAGGATAAACCGATTCGACCTAGGCTGAACTGGTTTACCCTATCGGTAACGGGATGAACGAGTTTGGCCTAGGCTATACCGGTTTGTCCTATCGCGTGTAGGGAGAATTGGTTTGGCCTGGGCGAAACTAGTTCATCCTAAAATCGGGTTTAGCCGGTAACATATACATCTTTTCGGGGCTTACTGTATGAGCATTATGTATGGATGTATTTTTAAAAGCATATTTAGCGTAAAATGAAACACACAGTTATTGAAATAATAAAACTTATGTTTATTTTGCAAGCATATCATCAAACATTCATACATAGGTATAGAGAGGTATACGTTGAAAGAATCGAGTGGAGTGCGATAGGTGATTGTTTTAGCGACAACCCCGATAATATAATAAAAAGGAAAATATATGAATTTCGCTTCTACGGTTTTTTTATTCTATGCCACCACCGACATAAGGTTGTAAAAGAGGCTGCTGGGAGTTACTTAAACTATCGCTTACAGGTGAAGTTATGTTATCTGATTCGTGTTCACAAATGAAGAAGCTCTTCATTTCGCAATCGATGTTGATCAGACGACCGGTGTAGAACATTGAGCCGCACTCCTCATCTCCGTCCGGCTGGTAATTGTCAAACCAGGTGTCAGCATCCGTATTCAACGGTGTTCCTGAAAAAGAAAATTATATATCAAAATAATCATAGGGTATCTATATATAACCTAACCTAACTGATAACTACACGTTCTTACAATTTCCTTATTTACTTTTTTCCCTACTTACTTCTACCAATCTCAATCACCCTCACGTACCTTTAACTGTCTGCCAGCCATTGTTTAACTTGTTATGAAAGCCCAGGTGATATATACCTCTTTGGTATTTCCCTTTGACCCTTGGTTTCGGTGTGGATTCTGTTAACTTCGCAAGGTAATCTGCCTCCTGCCTATTATTGATCACTGCCAGGTTGGATTGTTCTAGTTGGCACATGGCAGTTGCTTCGCTCCACTTCAATGGAGTTGTGTGGAGCTTGTAGCACTTCCCAATATCTTTATTCAAAGTGTAATCTGAAATAATAAACGTTATCACACGTCTGACGTACCTAATACCAGTAAAACACACCTTCCAATATATAAACATTATTCAAAATCCTTAGAACAGCCTTTCCTTTGGTATCCTCCTTTAACCCTAGCCTCTATTGAAATGTTTTTTTTTAGAGTACCGACCGGCATTGCAATGTACCAATCACCTATATGCCAATTGGACACTTTTGTGTTATTTGAGTATAAAGCTCATTTCAGACTACCTACGCTATAATATAATAGCATATAGCGTAAAGTTCATAGCACAACAATATCGCTCGCCATACATTTATTTAGAACACGTTCACACTTTGCTATACTATAATATATTATTTTGTATCCTTTGTGCTGTTGTACTATAGAGCAGAATAGTATAGCGTAGTCTGAAATGAGTTTAAGATTTTAGCATGATAGCAAACACAGAAAAAAATTAGGATGTAGTGCGTCCGGATACTTATAGAGACTATAACCAACCTAAATTAGGTATGTTGCAGTTGTAGTTCCACTCAAGTAACTTGAGACTCTTCTTACAGGCGAAGATTAACCTTCTGGTACAGTCGGCATCATTCATGTCGCCTTCTTTGTTAATGTGCACACAGTCTTCATTACCACCAGCATTATTCGGTTCATTTGCCTCCCAGGAGCTATACACCTCTGTGATTGGCTTTCCTAAAAATAAGAAACACGGTACTTATTAATTTTATCAAATGATCTATTTATTTATTATTTATTTATTGTACACCAGAAAATACATAGCAACAAAAATAAATATAACACTACAAAACATACAATGAGCGGCCTTATCGCTCGATCTATCTATTTATATAAATAATTTATCTATCATCTAGTGCAGTTTTAGCCTAGCTAATAGGTCTCGAGTTCGAACCCAACCCACGCACCTCTGATTTTTCGAATTCATGTGCGTATTGTATAATTATCGATAACGATTCTTTTTATAACAAGCCCGTTTTGGTAAACATGGAGAACTCAGTTTACATGAAAAATCTTATACCTTTTGGTCTTTAAACTTGGAAATTGGCTTGAATAGGTACTTATTTATTTAAGTAAATTATAAAGATCTTTAGAAGAAAGTACGAAAGCCGCTCGGACGAAAAGTAAGAAAGAAAAATTGTATATTCTGCTCAAACAAAACACACATTACAAAATAAAATCTGTCAAGTGCGAGTCGGACTCGCACACGAAGCGTTCCATACCATGTCGTACAAGATTTAACACTATGAATTTTTGTAATACTTTCGTAAAGGTAACAACAGAGGCGCTATAAAAAAACAAAGATTTGTAAAGAAATTGTCTAATTTTAATGAGAAAATGTTGTTGTGTTAAAATATAGGTGTAGGAGTATATTTCATTTATTTTAAGAGAAAAATATTAAGTTAACTTTATCCAGTAACATGCATTAACTAAAGTCAAAGTTATTTATTTGCTACTAACATAGTATTAGTAGGTATAAATAGGTATATATGGTAGGTAAGCAGGTAGATATGTAGTACCTACCTACCCTGGTAAGAAGGGTAGGGTAGGTAGGTAGAAATAGGTAATTAGGAAAGGTAGATGCGCCGTAGATAAGTACTTAGTGCTAACCGTGCGAAGCCAGGCCGGGTAAAACTAGTTACTTATAAATAAAAGGATTTCTCTTGCTACATCAGACTATATTGTACAAAATAGAATGTAAGTAGTACGCCAAATTTTATTTATAACTGTGCGTTTGCACTGGCGAAACATTCACAACAAAACATGTTGGAATCTATAGTTTCTGTAAATTTTTCATACAATGTTTGACAGGAACTAGAGATTTCAACATGTTTTGTCGTGATGTTTCGCCAGTGCAAACGCACGGGTCAATACAGGTATTTATTTACGTTATTTTTGATAGTCATACAGAAATCTATTATTTCTTACTTATTATTTTTACACATCCCATCGGTCTATGAGAGTGAGGGAAGAGAGAGTGCACTCGTGTCTGCGCACACACTTGTGCACTATAATATCTCCCGCGCCGAAGGCCAGTCTCCGTTGAGATTGGCCGCCATGACCGAATATTTTTACACCAATAATTTTTCTCATTATGAAATTGTATCCACAATGGTTTAAGCTAGGTAACTGAATAGTACACTGTATGTGCCAGCATTCATTTCAATGTTACTGAATATATTGTCTATTGGAGTGTAGTTTTAACACGAGGTACACACATCAACACCGTCTAGGGATACTTTGAAAAAAGTCGATAAAGTTCTTAAACTCAAAAAATACTGGCCGGTTTTAAAATCTTGTGAAGAAAGTTTATTTTGTAGACCTTTTTGGATGATCGAAATTTAAATGATCGAAATAGTATATGCTGCCATGATAGTAGGTACTTACTAATTCCATGTCATTACTCCGACTATTAAATAGTTATCTGTGGAATTTATCGCATAATATTAGCATGAAATACAAAATTATTACCTACTTTAAGTTGCAGAAAATCGCCCATATTATATAAAATACGTTATGAATCGGCGTTTTTAGTATTTGTTGATTATAAACAGTATATGTTACATGATACACACAAGTTTCAAATTCCTAATTTGTTTAGTTGTTGAGATAGAGCTCGTACAAAAATGGTCTAAAACAGACAACTTCTACGGCCCCCTAATTCATCATTTTTGAAGATAAAAACAAATAAAAATTATATTTATTCTCTACTCGATGAGCTCTAGAAAATGATACCCCACATGCCAGGGTCAGATATTTTTTTTTTCAAAATTTAATTTTATTGTATGGCGACCCCCCTTTATTTTTTAATTTTATTATTTGTTGCTCTTGCGGCAATAGAAATGCTCAATCTGTGAAATTTTCAACTGCCTACCTATTACGGTTCATGAGATAGAGCTCGCTGACAGACAGACGGACAGCGGAGGCTTATGAATAGGGTTCCGTTTGTCACCCTTCGGGTACGGAACCCTAAAAAAGCATAAAATAACATACAAAGTAGCCAAAATACTCGTATCCAACCAATAAAAATTTGACAATTTTGTTCATTGATTAGTGTCAACGCTGAGTGTCAACGGCAGCAGACCAAAGACAATATTGCGTAATAATTACTGTTGCGACATTGGCAAATGACAATAAACGAATAATGCATGAGTTAACTACTTTTGTAACAAATAACAAGAAAAATTAAGCTGTGTGTCGCGTCTCGCATCTGTGAAAGGACAGGTAATTGCTCAACAAAATGCTGTGACTTCGGACGAAGCTATCGTCAACACCGCTGATTTTCAGCAATTACCTCTCGAATGACGTAATGACGTCGTCCCCCTGTGAGACTTAAATAAATCGGACAAATAAGTATTATTTTCCACAGAATTATGTGTGATTCTAGCTGAATATAGTATGTAGAAAGATAGAAGACTTCTTCAAAGTCTATATTTCCATACAAACTCAAACATAGCCAAACAAACTTTCAGGATTAAAACTAGTCTATGCCCTTCTTCAGGTACCAGACTACGTCTACGTATGTCGTCGTCTACGAATTTACCAAAATTCATTACGATTGGGTCAGTGATTCATGATATTGTAACACAGACAGATATTCGGTATTTTTTGCATTTAATGGGTATTATAATCGTTAGTTTAATTAATTAAAAATATACAAAATACTATAATTTTAATACGTACCGTCAACTGTTTGAAATGTTCCTTCAACCAATATGTCTGACAGCCCCACGTACATCCAATTGATTTTAGGCGTCACTTTCTTCCAAAGCGATATTACTGCATGTGCTTCATTGTCGTTGTCTGGGTACCAGAAGGTGGCCCCTTCCTGAGCACATACTCGCTGGGCCTCAGCCCATGTCAGTGGTAACGTTTGGATCTTATAGAAACTCTCTTCGGCTTCTATGTAGGTGTAGTCACTTCGGAAAAACTTTTTAGCTCTTTGTCCATCTATGAATGTAGATAAAGAAAGGTTTGCTTTACGAAATGAAAAAGCGAATATTATCGTTTAAAACAATCTGACGAATATCTTTTGCAATCACAATAACTAGATATCTAATTACTACCTCGTTGATATTTATAGGTATCTATGTAAAGGACAAAGCACTAAGTTACAGCACTCGTGTCAGGATATATATAATATTATATACAATGTGTTTGGTCTCGGACTGTACAAACTTTAAGGGAAGGTAGTTTGATCTATTTTATCAATAAAACTATTCTACATGGGGGGTCGGAACCCAACCCCCCCTGAATGGCAGCCATTTTTGTATTTTCATCGCATTTTATGAAGCGTGCATACTAAAAGTACTTTAACTTTGGAATTTAATGTCCAATTTTCGTAAAATAAAAACTTTTAATACGTGAAAAGTGTTAACAATGGGATAAATAACTCAAATATTGACAATAAATGCTGCATAATATTGAAATAAATGCTAAAAGATCAATTTCACGTTAAAATTAACATTGTTTTTTTAGTTTATCAAGGTTATTACAAAATTCACTCCCGGGAACTTTCTTTTTTTATCTACTCTTCTAATAGATGTTTAGTTTACCTAAATAATGATACCAAAAACTTGATTCTATGACAATTGGTTTAAGAGATATTGGTGTTGGAACATAGGCTTGCGTAGGTAGTGAGTTCATAACGATTTGGTTTTTCTGTAGACATTTACAGTGATGATCAATGATAAACAAGGAACAAGTATTAACTATTATTTAATATTTACAAAAGTAGAAAATTTGCCCCCCCCCCCTCCACCATTTTGAAGGCACGCAGTAGCTCGAATCAGCCATCATTTCTGCTGCAGCAACGCGAAAACACCCAGCAGCTTTTTTCTGGTGACCTGGCTCAAAATAAACTTTTTGCTTTATCCAACCGCAAAGATAGTCCAGTGGCGTTAGGTCTGGTAACACACGGTGGCTCTTCTCTTCTTGGGGTGCGGGTGGTTTTTGGGGATGGATGAAGCCAGTCAACACCTGAGAAAAGCTGCTCGGCGTATTCGCGTTGCTGCAGCAGAAATTATGGCTGATCCGAGCTACTGTGTGCCGTCAAAATTGTGGGGGGGGGCAAATTTACTACTTTTGTAAATATTAAATAATAGTTAATGTAAAATACTGGTATTCAGCTGCATCTGGTTAGACTGGAAGCCGACCCCAACATAGTTGGGAAAAGGCTAGGCAGATAGATAGTACTTGTTTGTTTATCATTTTAATGTAAAATACTGGTATTCAGCTGCATCCTGTAAGACTGGAAGCCGATCCCAACATAGTTGGGAAAACGCTAGGCAGATAGATAGTACTTGTTCTTTGTTTATCATTGATCATCATTGTAAAAGTCTATAGAAAAACCAAATCGTTATGAACTCACTACCTACGCAAGCCTATGTTCCAACACCAATATCTCTTAAACCAATTGTCATAGAATCAAGTTTTTGATATCATTACTTAGGTAAACTAAACATCTATTAGACGAGTAGATAAAAAAAGAAAGTTCCCGGGAGTGAATTTTGTAATAACCTTGATAAACTAAAAAACAATGTTAATTTTAACGTGAAATTGATCTTTTAGCATTTATTTCAATATGATGCAGCATTTATTGTCAATATTTGAGTTATTTATCCCATTGTTAACACTTTTCACTTATTAAAAGTTTTTATTTTACGAAAATTGGACATTAAATTCCAAAGTTAAAGTACTTTTAATATGCACGCTTCATAAAATGCGATCAAAATACAAAAATGGCTGCCATTCAGGGGGGGTTGGGTTCCGACCCCCCATGTAGAATAATTTTATTGATAAAATAGAGCAAACTACCTTCCCTTAAAGTTTGTACAGTCCGAGACCAAACACATTGTATATAATTAAGTGGCAGGGGTCATCTACACGCAACCTGTTACCATGGTTACCAACAGGTTGTGCGTCAATGTCCTTGCCACTCAGGCCACTCTGTATAACTTTATAATTATAATATATGACATGTATTCTTTAATTTCGCATCACCCAAAGGTGGACTGGTTGAAGTATTAAATAAATAAATAGTAAGAAGCCCGACATGACTCTTAAAAACGAGTTATAATTATAACTTAATATTACTTACATGATTCCGACACTAAGCTCACAATAAGAACGATTAACAAAGTCTTCGAAAACATTTTATGCGACATACGTCTTGCTTGAGCCGCGCCAGACAAACATACGAAGTAGGATGTTATGTTTATTCGCCAGTTTCAAAGCCCAATTTAACACTGCGGCCACACTATCGATAGGGATCGGCGAATGTTCGCGGTATCTTTAGGCGCGAATGACCTTATTTTGACAAAAATAACGAAATGACAAACTGTTTTTAAAATATTTCTTTGGGCGCGTCCCGGAGTGTCCCTCTGTGCCCTCTTGCTAGCTCGAAGTGAGGGAGTCTCACCTTACACTAAGAAACGTTGTCCGGTGAGGCTCCCTCACTTCGAGCACCTAACACAAAGTTTTTGTAGAGATATTGCGACACTGAATGTTCGTCCAAAAATGTAGCCACAGCATAAGGACAGATACCAGCTTATCATTTTATTTTATTTTTAATAATTTGTATGCTAACCTAACTAAAACTAAAATATAGCGTCGAAAAATACCTCCGCATCGCTGTCGATTGGTAACATACCCAAGCGACTGGCGTATGCCAATTACGAGGAAAACATTAGTTGATAAACAACTTTGAACTGACTACTTTGACACTGTTGCACTATCTTCCGTTAGTATCGTGTTTAATAAAACAAAATCTAATTTAAAAAACTTAAAAAAATTAGGTACACAACAATCATCATCATCGATTTCTACGTGACTCAACTTTTACACAATCGAAAGAGAATACATGCCAAACCCACTTCTACTTAGATACCTAATAGAAGTGGGTTGACATGTATTACGGAGTCAAGAAACTTGTTGCACACAATAAAATAATAATAATAATGTAATGTAATCCCATTGACTATCTTAGTAGTTTTAGTATATTTATATGTATTTATTCGTACTTATATTTATACATAATTACGTGTATATATTATATTTATAGTTTTTAAATTTAAATAAATATTTATTCCTCAATTCTCGCTATTGCACCTACCACTGTTTGTCTCTGCACCACCCAAAGGTTGACTGGTAGAAAATGCCTATGGCATTAAGTCCGCCTCTGTACATTTGTGTGCTTGAAGTATTAAATAAATAAATAAAAAGTCATCTGAAAGGAAATCGGCAAGCATCAAGCATCCAATCTGTTCCAAATTCATATTCATAATGAGGTTATTGTAACCTCATTATGAATATGAATTATTTATTTGCATAGAATGTAGGTACAAAAAAAATCTTATGTTTTATAATATTTAGAGATCCTTATACATTCTACCTTAAACTAGGCATGCAAGTGTTTAATAGTCAAATTATACTGTCAATATGAAAAATTATAATTATGGCCAATTAAATACAATAAAGATTAAAAAATGTCACAAAATAATTAGAGATCCTTTACATTCTATCTTAATAGTCAAATTATACTGTCAATATGAAAATATCTAATTATGGTCAATAAAATAAAATAAAGATTAAAAAAATGTCAGGATAAATTTGGTAATTATAAATTTTTATCATTTAGAAATTCACAAATGGAGTAATAACATTTATCAATTAACAAGACTGACAATTTCTTTTTAAACAGTGGAATCGTCTCGTGTTATACAATATTTTGAAAAAAAAAAATTGTCCTAAAGACAATAATACTTTTTTATTTTCAACTTCGACCGTCGTCCGTTACCTAGCAACCGACAAAGTAAATATCTAAATAAATAGTCTTTGATATTACGTAAGGATTGCGAGGTTAGAAATTTTACCCATATTGATGGGTAAAAAAGCATTCAAAACATACTTCATGAAAAGTGTTTAAATAAATTGTTTATTTTTGTTAGAAACTATGTTTTGAATTTCTTTTTCGTTTATGAATGAGTGTTATGAGGCGTGCACTTTTGGATTTTCCAAACTATTGGAAAATCCAATGACAAGCCGTTGACAACGGTTAGTGATATATGAAATGAACCATCGCAACAAGTTACCACGAATACCATTGAAAGCTATTCGGTTCAGCAACAATTCATGTACCTTGTCAAAAGCTTTCTGAAAGTCCGTGTACACTGCATCAATCTGTATACGATTGTCAATGTTATCAAATAGGTCACTTGAAAATACCAATAAGTTTGTTGTCGTGGATCGCTTTTTCACAAAAGTGTGCTGTTGCTGTATAATAGTGTTATGTAGGACAGGGTACACTTCGTTATGTACCAGTCTCTCAAAAAGTGTTGACTTGAGAACCTGCTCCTTTTTTTTTCGTCAGTTAAAAATTACCTGGTCGATAACAAAGAAAACCATATAGTTGCAGTTCAACGTGATATGTAACCTATACTTTGCGGAAAGTCAGCAGAGACACACTTCGAATAAATGACCTTCAAGAAATATAGGTGCGAAGAGGAAAATATTACTGATTTAAATCGTCTTGATACTATATAGAAATAATATTTAAATTCGGTTTTTGTTTCGTATCAGAACGTTATCTTGTAAATAACCTAAACCCGCGCGAGTAGGTAATATTATAAGTTAACATAAAAAGGAACTAAATGTACAGTATAATTTAGTGTACATTTTTTAAATGTACCTAATAATAAATATGTCGGTCCCCATCCAGAGGTCAGATTGGAAGAGTTTTACCTACGTGTGAATTATCTGCCGTAATAGTACCAGCATTATGTAGCAAAACATGTATTTTTGAAAGGATCTTTAAACATTCAAATTCAAATATTTATTGGATCAAAAACATTTTCACAAATTTTGGTGTTTGTTAACAGCTACATTAGTTTTAAAAACCGTGTTGCAGCCATTAGCGCCCACCTCCGAGACGGAGACGTCGGCGTCCCAACATTTATAATATAAAAGAAATAAAATAAAAAATTGTTATAAAAAGAACCTAAGGTAAATGTAGGTATATAACTATTTTACTAAACTAAAGTATTATTGATTACATTTAATTACTATTTTTTAAACATATTAATAAATTATTGACATTTGTTAAACATTCGAAGTAAATTAGGTTAAAATGTTCCAGCTCTCTAATGAGATGTGTGTATGTATGTATGTATGTAAGTATGCAGAGTGTATCTGTATGTGTCTGTATTGTATTGTATTGTATTGCATTGTATACTTAGGTAGTAGTCAAGTCAAAGGTAAGTATGTGTCACCAAATTTTCCAACTCTTCATACGTCAGGCTTTGGAGCCATTTGTCCGTGAGCGCTCTACACTCTTGTGAGGTAAGTGGAAAGATATTTAAAATCTTATTTACTCTGTTGTACAAAACAGAGCCAAAGAAGTGATACTGACGTTTCACCATCACAACATTGGCCGACTCAGTCTGGCACACTCTGTCCGCCCTTCGTTTTTTTGAACTGAGATTAGGGTCAAAAGTAAGTTCTGAGTGCTTGCGTAATATAGTGCTTAGGAAAAATGCGTGCCTCACTGTAGGCACTTTACAGAGAGCATAGAGTTCGATGGTAGGGAAACGAATAGGTTTGTGTGCCGTAACTTTAAGAACTGCCCTCTGTGCCCGTTCCAGTCTAAGCAGTAAACACTTACCAGTACCACCCCAAGCCGCAATACAGTAGGTAATGACAGAGTGCGCCAAGGCAGAGAGAACCATTTTCAGAGTATGAAAGTCTGCAGAAGATCTCAAATTTTTTAATACAAATATTAATTTCCTGACCCGTGTCACCAGTGACCCGATTTGTTCATTCCACGACATAGTACTGTCGATAATAACACCAAGATATTATGCTGTTAGCTTGCATAATCACATTACAACTGCAGGAAGTGTTAGTTAACTTATAGCACTTGTGTGCAGTTAGGCTGAAGGGTGAAGCCGGTTGGGATGCTGTTCTTGGTGCAAACGTGATAAACTTAGTTTTACCCAAGTTCAAGGTAAGAAGATTACTAGTTAGCCAATTTATAACAACCTGTAGGGAAGATTCCGCATAGGAACGAGTTTCAACCCAATCATTACCATGAACAAGTATTACCGTGTCATCTGCGTACATTATCATTTTGGAGTTTTTTATACATAATTTACAGAGGTCATTAATATAAATTAGAAAGAGGGTAGGTCCAAGTACACTACCCTGCGGGACTCCATAACTAAGGACCTCTTCATTACTGGTGAAGTTACCTACATTAACAGCCTGAGAACGATCTGTCAAGTAACTCTTGAAAATATCAAGGGACAAGCCTCTAATGCCGATATGTTGCAGTTTAGTGAGCAAGAGGGGGACGGAGACAGTGTCAAAAGCCTTAGAAAGATCAAGAAAGATTGCAATCGTTTTTAATCTTTCTTTTGTTTTTTTTGCAATAGTACCAGTTAGTTCCAAAACAGCGTCTTCTGTATTTTTCCCTGATCTAAAACCATGTTGATTCGCAGCAAGAATATTTTTGGAATCAAGATAGTTCAAGAGTCTTTTGTTGAGGACTTTTTCAAGAATCTTTGACAGGGTAGTTAAAACGGATATAGGTCTATTTATAGTTATTGACACTGTGGTAGAGCACAAGCGGGGATTTCGGGATTTACTAAAGCGTGGCAGATTAATATACAGGGGGATACCTTGTACCCGGTTAAGTACCTCCACCAAATATGAGCCCCATTTAAGGCCGCCCGTCAAGGATAAAGGAACAGATTAGTAAAAAAAAATTGATCATCAGACATTCTCGAGCGCGTCAGAATAAGGTAGGGTGAGTTAATTAGTGCTAAAAAGTGTATATTCCACTAATCTGACAATTTGAGAGTGACGTAAAGAAAGGGGAGGTCTACAAAGTTGTAAAAAAAACGTCATCTCGACATTCTCGAGCGTGGCAATTATTTTTTTATTTGAAGGTAATCATTCAAGGATAACGAAAAATATCTAATCTGACGATTTCCACAAGCCGAAGTAATAAAAATTCGTCGATAAAGTTTAATGCGTTCCCCTCTCCGCGTTTCTATTCCTCTTTTGCTCTTTCTCTATCTATTACTCTCTCACTCCGTCCCCACTCTGGTTTCTGTTGCCACGACAACGTCGATAAAGTTTAATGCGTGCAGTTGCAATCTGAGGATGAAATCGAGCCAGAAGAGGAAGATGAGTCTACTGATGAAGATGATGATTAATTAATCAATGAATTAGAAAAAAAAAAAATTCTCATCAATCATTGCCTACGAAATGAATGGGAAAAGTTTTTTGTGATTTCTGACTTTTCTAGTACTCAAACCTCAGTTGGTCCAGTAGAGGTTTTTGATCCTCATATGAAACACGATCGATGGGCACCAAAAACAGTTTTTGTGAAAACTGCCCATTTTCTTGCTGACTGTACATTTTTTTCAAAGTCTGTGAATGCAGATCAAAATTTCTCAAAAACTTAAGGACAGTCTTGTAAGACCGTTTTCCTGTAGCTACAACGGTTAAGGTAGCTGTCCTTGGTGCCCCATCTCAAAAATCCATGCCGTTTAAGAAAATAATTTAAAAAAAAACGCTCAATTTTTTTTTTTTTCTAATTCATTGATTAATTAATCATCATCTTCATCAGTAGACTCATCTTCCTCTTCTGGCTCGATTTCATCCTCAGATTGCAACTGCACGCATTAAACTTTATCGACGTTGTCGTGGCAACAGAAACCAGAGTGGGGACGGAGTGAGAGAGTAATAGATAGAGAAAGAGCAAAAGAGGAATAGAAACGCGGAGAGGGGAACGCATTAAACTTTAATCCTTATATGAAACAGGATCGATTAGCATAAAAAAAAGTGAAAACTGCCCATTTTTTTCAAAATCTGTGAATGTCGATCAAATTTTAAAATAAGAGGTAAGTACAATCTCCTAAGATCGTTTTCCTGTAGCTACAACGGTTAAGGTAGCTGTCCTTGCTGCACCATCTCAAAAATCCACCATGAATACAAGTATTCTACTTAAAAAACATACACATTTTTGCATGCTATTTCCTGAGCTTTTCAATTAAGTAATTAAGTTCGATGATATTGTTTTTTTTAACTTTAGCTTAGCTCTCCTAGCTTTTTAGCTTAGCTCCTCGGAGCTAAGCGTTGATACAATTAAAATAAAGAAAGGTTAAAGGTTAAGAATTAGAGTCTAGAGTATAGTTAGGTTATAAGAGGTAAAAGGTAAAAAGGTTAAGAGGCCGGCTTCACACGACGTGGGATGCACAGGATAGGCGGGACCAGGACCGAGCTGAGGTGCAGGTAGGCTGACGGACAGGAAGGCAGGCAGGCAGGGAGTACAGAGGAGCCGCCGCACACGCCGCACGCTGAGTAGGAGGTTCCTTCACCCTGTTGAACGGAGAGGTAGGTGTGAGAGGTAGCTAGGAGGCGGAGGTACTTTCGTGGTACCTCACGCTAACAGGAGGGACGCGTCGGCGTCACTCGTGACGGCGTGCTGTGAGGGCTAAGATCACGACTCCTGACGTCACGTCACTCGACGTCGGTGCCCTCTCTTATTCGAGCAGTATGTGTGACGTTTGAGGCGTGGCGTCTTGCGCCACGCGGCCAGATGGCTGGTGTAGGGCCCTCTATAGGGCTAGGTGAGAAAGTCGGTTGAATGATAAGCCGGGTAGACACTGAACACCAAAAGTTTATTGATTGAAATTACACAATAGTTTAGGTTATACACAGTATTATGTTAGTTACACTGAATTAATCAGGCTAGGATTTAAGTAGTAAAATTAGATTCAAGGTGAAAAGTAGCACATCACACGGCTATAGCCAAACTTCAACTCCCGTAAGAAAAGAACCCGTTTTTATCGTTCTGTGTCATATTTTAAAACATTTCAAACATCTATCAAGTTAATTCTTAATTGAATGATGGCCAGAACGGATAAAAACGGTTTACAGAGCGATAGTCTATAAACGTCCTTATTGCGAACAATACAGTGTATTCACCTGCTTTATAATAGGTTTAGCAGAATATAAAGTGTCTAGGTATAGCACATTATGTCTATGGTTAAGAAAAGTAAATAAGACAGATGACAGCTTTCAATCAATATAAAATATTCTGTCATCTTTACAACAGGGAATATTTAAAATAGAATTTAGATGCTAAAACAATCAAAGAATATAAAAGTATGCTATTACAGGTATAGTGTGATTAAGAATAAATACGAGGAAGTTTACATGAATGATGGTGGATTTCAAACGTAAGGTATCGAAAGGTGAATAATTGTTTAATATAGTAGCTTAAAAAACATAAAAATAGATAAAAAATTGTGGTTCTGCACAGCAGATGCCACACACCCCATTAGAAAATCTGACGCGCTCGATAATTTTTTTTTATTTTTCATTTTCAATCCTTACGTACGACCACCCCCATCATGCAAACGATCCGATTAACATACGTACATTATTAAAAATACGTAGGACATTGATGCTATCAATATCTGACGGACGCGCTCGAGTATGTCCATGCAACAGTATTTTTTTACATATTTGAAACTCTATAGCCGGTCCCCGCACCGATGAAAAGGTATACATTATATAACATTTTTTTCTTCTTATCATCTAAGCTTTGCAATCCAAAAGGTCTCGTTGACGCTCGAGTAAATCGCCATTTAGCATCATGGCCTCCCCACTACTGCCTCTGTCTCCGCTCTTGTGAATAGGGTGTACGACAGCATTTATGAAAACAGTGGGGAAGACCCCTGACATGAGAACAAGGTTAAAAACATGGCACATAATTGGGGTGAGGACATGCCTAGCAAGTCCTAATTAGAGCAGTAGATATGCCATCCCAACCCACAGCGCTATCTAGGGCTCCACTGTACAATAGGGACCGCGCGTGCGGAGCTTCATATTTTTATTGCGTGTAGATGTCTTCGTATGGAACACTTTTGCAAAATGCCACAGCTAGCAAACGCTTAGTTTTCGAGAAAAAAATTCCTAAATTTTCAATAAATTCAATTAATTTACGTAATAAAATTGATGATTAAACGAACTTACCTGTAAGTGAAGTTCTATCCCAATTATATGAGTACGTTTCATTCGAAGATAAATAATAGACACATGTAGTACTTTCATTGTACTGGCAACTTCGCACTTTTTAAAATATTAGGGTAGATTGAAAAACTTCCCTGCTTGCGCTCCGTCCGACCCGACGATCCTCATTCTTTAGAGTCCTATTACAAAATTTTAGATTTAGGGCTCTGGGAAGGGAGGGACCTTTATCTTCGAATGAAACGTACTCATATAATTGGGATAGAACTTCACTTACAGGTAAGTTCGTTTAATCATCAATTATATTTCGTACGTTTCATTCTTCAGATAAATAATAGACACATGTAGATGTTTAGAGATTAAAATTTTTGTAATTAGATAGTATTAAATGAATAAGATTAAAACTAGTGTTTTACTTCTTACTAGGAATCATTTAATTACTCAACCAAACTCCAACATTCTTAGATTTATACGAAACTACAAAAGAAGATGTTATTATTATGCTCTTATAGAAAACATTCATTTAGACACTTATTAAGGAAATTAAGAACATTTTTTATACTCTAACCCGGTTCTTAACCAGGAAGAAAGACTGATCTTGCGAAACAAGCATCATCGCTCACTGGACGATTATAGAATTTTTCAAACGTCTGCGATGATTGTGACCAACCAACAGTCTTCCTGATGACGTCAAGTGAGAGGCTTTGCGTGCGCGCCGTGGATGTGGCAGCGTGTCGGGTGCTGTGCGCACCAGACGTCGACACATCCACGCCGCCCTCTGTGAGCACCTGCTTTATCCATCGGCTGATGAGGTAGCCTTATAAGGTCGCCTGTATGTCATCAGAAGTTTTCAACTGTATTTGGCTTTAAATTTTTTGTAACCGACAAATAATCTTTCAGTTGTTGCTGGACAAATATTTATATTTTCTATGTAATAAGGCAGGAATAAAATTGGGTGGTCACGGCCGGCGGCAGATGTTTTAATGATATTATAATGTTGACTCCGTTAGGACAAATATGGTTGTTTTTAATTTTAATTGATGTTATTATTTGCACTCTGTGAGCCGTGCATAACGCTAATGAGATTACAAGTTTCTGGGAAATCTTTTTTAAAGGTAATTCTATATTAGGGCACCATTGAACGATGTATTATAAAACTATTTGAGGGTTCCACGTAGATGCGTATTTTGGGATGTTTGGCCTTAATCCTTTAAATATAATCTGTTCATGAGATCCTAAATCATCGCCAAATAGTAAACCGAACAATAACTATTAAGGGAGCCATAAGCTGCACCTTTATCAAACTGTTCTGTTAAGAATTATAACACTGACGGTATACAAGATTTGTGTTGTGCTCTGTAGCCACGCCACCGTATATTTTTTTATAATGATATAACCAATTTTTATGTACGGCTGATGGTGATGACGTACATGCATTGTTTGTGAATGTACGACTTTTAATTTAAAAGAAAAAAGTAAATTAATGTGGCGTTGCTGCGGAAAATTCTCTGTAGCCACGCCACCTGTAATCAACATTTGTAGATACAATTTCAGCTATTTCTCTGAAGATATATAATGTACGAACGCTGTTTATTATGTACACGTGATAAGTATGAAAAAATATGTAATTATAAAGTTTAATTCTAAACTCACAAATTGTTCCTTATAGTGTATTAAACTAATGTATTTTAGCGATTACTTCAGTTCAGATTGACAGGAAATATAAACAAAATAGATTTCATAAATAGAAGATATTCATTATAAATCCGTGTTATAACAATGGTTACAAAATATTTAACCATTATAATAATTTAAAAAAAATTAAACAGAAAATCTCTCTCAAACAAAGAAAAATCTGTAAAAAATACATTCCACCAGATTTACAGTGTATTTATGTCATCATCATCATCATATCAGCCGAAAGACGTCCACTGCTGGACATAGGCCTCCCCCAAGCACCGCCACTTCAACCGATTCTGTGCTTCCCGCATCCAGCGGATTCCTGCGGCCTTTACAAGGTCATCGGTCCATCTAGTGGGAGGCCTTCCAACGCTACGTCTTCCGGTACGTGGTTGCCACTCCAGAACCTTTCGGCCCCATCGGCCATCTGTTCTGCGAGCAATGTGTCCTGCCCATTGCCCCTTAAGTTTGGCAATTCTTCGGGCTATGTCGGTTACCTTGGTTCTCCTGCGGATCTCTTCATTTCTGATTCGATCAAGTAGGGAAACTCCAAGCATAGCCCTCTACATTGCTCTTTGGGTGACTTTTAGCCTTCTGATAAGGCCCATTGTGAGCAACCACGTTTCAGTGCCATAAGTCATCACTGGCAACACGCACTAGTCAAAGACTTTCGTCTTGAGACACTGTGGTATATGTGGGACGAGAAGATATTGCGTAGCTTCCCGAACGCTGCCCAGCCGAGTCGGATTCGACGCTTGACCTCTTTCTCGAAGTTGGACCAACCTAGCTGGACAGTTTGTCCTAGGTAAACATACTCGTCTACAACTTCGAGCGTAGCGTCTCCGAGAGCGGGTGTTACATGGGCATTTGATATGACCTTTTATCTTGTCCATGTTCTTTTTAAGACCCACTATTTCGGAAGCTCTACTGAGGTCATCGAGCATTATACTGAGGTCCTCCATGGTCTCAGCCATGATAACTAGGTATATCGTCGGCAAACCGAAGGTCAGTGATATACTCGCCATTGATGTTGATGCCTAGCCCTTTCCAGTCCAGAACCTTGAAGACATCCTCCAGTGCAGCGGTGAACAGTTTCGGAGACATAACGTCTCCTTGTCTCACACCTCGCTGCAGAAGGATAGGTTTCGAGGTCTGGTCATGGAGTCGGACTGACATAGTGGCGTCTTTGTATAGGCACTTTAACACCTCGATGTACCGATAGTCGATCTGGCACCGTTGAAGAGACTGCAGTACAGCCCATGTCTCGATCGAATCGAAGGCTTTCTCGTAATCCACAAACGCTAAGCAGAGAGGCAGGTTATACTCTTCGGTCTTCTCTATAACCTGCCGCAGCGTATGTATGTGGTCCACGGTGCTAAAGCCTTTACGGAATCCGGCTTGTTCGGGAGGCTGGAAGTCGTCAAACCTGCGCGCGAGACGGTTCGTGATGACTCTTGAAAACAGCTTGTAGACATGGGTCAGAAGTGTGTATTTATTTATCTTCATAAAAAAAATATAAATCTGAAAACCACTACATTATTGTAAAACAAAGTCTCTTACCGCTGTCTGTCCCTATGTATGCTTAGATCTTTAAAACTACGCAACGGATTTTAATGCGGTTTGGTCCCTAATGGAATCGTCATGTCTGTCTGTCTGTCCGTCCGTCCGTATGTCACAGCCACTTTTTTCCGAAACTATAAGAACTATACTGTTGTAACTTGGTAAGTAGATGTATTCTGTGAACCGCATTAAGATTTTCACACAAAAATAGAAAAAAAAAACAAAAAATTTTGGGGGTTCCTCATACTTAGAACTGAAACTCAAAAATTTTTTTCTTCAAACCCGTATGTGTGGGGTATTTATGGATGGGTCTTCAAAAATGATAATGAGGTTTCTAATTAAAAAAAAATCTAAACTGAATAGTTTGCGCGAGAGACACTTCCAAAGTTGTAAAATGTGTGTTCCCCTGTAACTTCTAAAATAAGGGAATAAGGGCGCTTGTACACGGTAAGAAAATTTACCGTGTCTGCGGCAGACAAGACAAATTCTTCGTGTAAACGACAAGAATTTTGTCTGTTCTACACACGAAAACTTTTCGTGTCTTCCGCAGACAAGACCAATCGGAACGTGTACACGACACGATTTTTTTCGTGCAGTCGTCAGTCGGGCGCGCAAGTAATAACAAGTCTGATAATCATTTTGGTTTATTTATAAAAATGTTAACTACAACGCAAAACAGAATAATAATTGCATATTATTATTATAACAAAATGAAAAAGGAAACAAAAACAAGAGACTTTACTGGCTGAACCCTACTACTCCGCCCCCCACCGCTCCGCAACAACGTTCGCCGCGTCGTGTCTTGCGCAGACAAGATTTTTTTTCGTGCAGCGCTGCGAGCTGTGTACACGGTTATTTTCTAGTTACGACACGAATTCTTGCGTAGGCCCGGCGTATTTTCATACCGTGTACAAGCGCCCTAATAAAACTAAAAAAAATATATACATTTTTGCTTGCATTATCGGACTATGGTATAATTTCATTAAGCAATTCAGCAATATCTATGATTGAAGATGTAACAATAACTGTTTGTAAAGTAAGGGCTCGCCAGCGGCTTCGCCCGCGTGATAAATTTATAAATTATAGCTTACTGTATTATGCATATTATATATATATATATAAACCTTCCTCTTGAATCACTCTATTTATTAAAAAAAACCGCATCAAAATCCGTTGCGTAGTTTTAAAGATCTAAGCATACATAGGGACAAACAGCGGGAAGCGACTTTGTTTTACAGTATGTGGTAATTTTCAGGATCTATTCACGGACTTTTTATAAATTTACAATAATATAATAACATAATTATAGATACATAAATACACTGTAAATCTGGTGTAATGTTTTTTACAGATTTTTCTTTGTTTGAGAGAGATTTTCTGTTTAATTTTTTTTAATTATTATAAAGGTTAAATATTTTGTAACCTGTTATAACACGGATTTATACTAAATTTCTTCTATTTATGAAATTTGTTTTGTTTAAAATTTCCTGTCAATCTGAAGTAATCGTTAAAATACATTAGTTTAATCTAATATATAAAATTCTCGTGTCACGGTGTTTGTTGCCAAACTCCTCCGAAACGGCTTGACCGATTTTTATGAAATTTTTTGTGTATATTAGGTAGGTATGAGAATAGGATGTAAACTATTTTTCGTACCCCTAAGTGATAAGGGTGGTCCACCCCAAGTTCTTTTTTTTCTTTTTTTAGACAATTTTTTTTATTGTAATTTTTTTATGATTCGGCATAAAAAAATACATACAACCCTAAATTTTCACCCTTCTACCACCAACTCCTATTTTTTAATAGCGATATTAGTAGTGTGTAGGGTAGGTATGTAGGGCAGGGTAGGTAGTTAGGTAGGTCGGGCCGGGTAGGGCAGGTAGATAGTGCAGGGTAGGTAGATAGTAAGGTAGGTAGGTAGGGTAGATAGGTAGGTAGGGTAGGTAGGTAGGTAGGTAGGTCGGTCAGGGTAGGGTAGGGAGGTAAGGCAGGGTAGGTAGGTCGGGCAGTGTAGGTAGGTAGGTCGGGCAGGGTAGGGTAATTAGATAGGGCAGGGTAGGTAGATAGGAAGATACGTGAAGGTAGGTAGGTAGGGTAGATAGGTAGGTAGGGTAGGTAGGTAGGTCGGGCAGGGTAGGGTAGGGAGGTAGGGCAGGGTAGGTAGGTAGGTCGAGCAGTGTAGGGTAGGTAGGTAGGGCAAGGTAGGTAGATAGGTAGGTGCGCCGTAGATAAGTACTTACTGCCCGTGCGAGAGTACTTACCCGTGCGAAGCCGGGGAGGGCAGCTAGTACACTATAAGGAACAATTTGTGAGTTTAGAATTAAACTTTAGAATTAACATATTTTTTCATACTTATCACGTGTACATAATAAACAGCGTTCGTACATTATATATCTTCAGAGAAATAGCTGAAATTGTATCTACAAATGTTGATTACAGGTGGCGTGGCTACAGAGAATTTTCCGCAGCAACGCCACATTAATTTACTTTTTTCTTTTAAATTAAAAGTCGTACATTCACAAACAATGCATGTACGTCATGACCATCAGCCGTACATAAAAATGGGTTATATCATTATAAAAAAATATACGGTGGCGTGGCTACAGAGCACAACACCAAGATTTGTATGGATCTATTTTAAGGCAATACTGCCAGCAATTTTTTAACGCCACACCATATTGTATCAATGTGTTCTTGGCTAAAGATGATATCATTAAATCAGAAGAGGCCATAGGGACACCTCGTTTTATGAACGCGTTCCGAAGGGCTTCGCTGCACCCAGGGTAACTCTTTTTATTTGTGGGTTCCTAGAGGAAGACCATAAATATATTGTAATTTTCAGAATTTATAAATATAATATCGGAAGTGAGCTATTTTTGTTTGGGGAACCAGGGTTGCGAAGGCCAATAGGGAAAGACAGGTATGCCTTCAGCCGTATCTATTATGTCTTTTTCTAAACATTATGGGAAGGCATAGAAGAACATGTTATGTTATCCCATGAAATTGTGAACGCGTCTATCACTACGTCATCTAGGTCTGGTTTCCGTGATACGTAACACCTAATACGTATTGATGACATTTGGCATTGATGCGAGAAGCGAATAAATCGATAGGTATCTGGTTTGCCTAGTCTCGTCATAATTTTATCAAATGCCTCATCCGACAATTTTAGTTCTGTTTTTGTTAATCTTGCGAGATTCTTCATCAGCTTCTTTATTATCTTGACTTTTAATTTAAGAAGCAGTTAAATATAAATTTCGCTCTTCACACCAACGCCAGATTTCTCGTGTTAAGTCGTTTAAATGGAGGTATTGGATACCACTCATGCGATTGATGCAGCTTAATGCTGTGGTATTATCGATACGTTATAGGATGGAACAGTTACATAGGTCGTTTGCAAAACATTTGAGACCAAAAAATACTGCCAGCAGCTCTAAATAGTTGATATGGAATTCTAACTCAGTTGACTTCCATTTACCGTTAACCCTTTCGTTATCACAAAATGCGCCCCAGCCAGACCTGGAGGCGTCTGTAAAAATTTCTAGTTGAAACTTTTTTCGAAATTTATCACGAATCCTAAACATTGTAACAGTTTAACAGTCTCATTTACGTTATTTAAGCATTCAGTATATGTACGGCCAATACATAACAAATCTTCGAGATGTATAACAGTTGAATAGCCGCGGTATCTGAGGTGAGCAACAACAACCTCTCTCATAACTTAAATTTTCACCGACTTCATTACGAAATTGAAATCTTAAATATTTTCTGTGTGATGGATTAATTGGTATCAATAAATATGTTTCCTTTAAATCGATCGTGGCCATAAAGCCGTTATGAGGAATTAATTTGCAAGCTGTTCTATTATAGTCCTATTTTAAAATGATTTTGAGTTACGAATTTATTTAACAATTTTAAGTTTTAAATAAATCGTTGTCCGCTATTTGATTTGGAAAGTTAAAAACATTTTAGAAATAAATTGATTTGATTGTAGCTCACATTCATGTACCTATCGCCCCTATTATAATTGTAACAAGTTGTCGATCGCTACCGACATGTATAACTGTTCTTCACTCGTAAACGTGTTAGAGGGTACAAGATGTTGATAAACTTTTTTAGAAAATGGTATCGCGTAGCCATTTTTTATATAATCCAAGATTGTACTATTACTAGTGATGTTCATCCAACAATTGGAAAAGTATTGTAAACGGCCTGCGTGTACCAGTATCGCTAGCGTCGAGTCTGGGCACGGTACTTGCTCTGGCTGACGGAAGCTCGAGGTCGCGTCGTCGTCGGCTGCCGCCGGTATGCTGTCGCTGCTCGTGGATATCCTCCTCGCCCCCCCCCCTGCTCGCCGAGACATAACGAGGGGGGCCAGTCCCGTTTCCCGAAAACTGAGTTCTCGTTGTCGATGGTCCAGCTGTGGGTGCGCGTAAAGACGTCGCCCTTTGAGCTGATTTGAGCTTTGAGCTTGTCGCTCAATAGCTTTAGAAGCTTTTATGGTTTCTGAGAGCTTTTCTCCGAAAAGCGTCTCGTCTCTTTCGTGGTCTTTTGTAAGTGGTGTAAAAGACTTGTCCAGACAGGGAGTTATGAGTTTTGTCCTCACCTAAGTTTTGGTATAATGTAGGTCGGTCAGGATCCTACAGCTATCAGAAAGAATCTTAAAAGCCTGAATTTTATCATGTCCTAGAAGAAGCTGGGTAATAGCCTTATTAAGCGCGCTTATATCGAGTGAAGCCTAGTTGATGTTGCTTCAACTGTATCGCAGCCTTAATTTCCGGATTCAAAGTTGGCGCTTTAAGGAGTTTGCAGTTCTCCGGTATCTGATACTCTTGCAGTGTTTTTTCCTTGACATCCTTAGCAAGAACTTTTTTTTTTTTTTTTTTTTAGTAAATTAATCCAACGTTGTGCTAAAGTGTGGTGTATGTTTTCGCCGTAAATCGGCTGTTCATCCATGGTATCGCCCAGCGCTAATAGTAATTCCGGATCGAGCTGCGGAGAATCGTCCTGCACTAGTTGAATCGGCGCCTCTGGAGTGATTTCAATGTTTTCTTGAACGTCATGAGATTCAAGTGGAACGTGAAGCTGCATTGCCGTGATATCATCTTGTTTGGTTCCGTCTTCGGAAATGATCAACGCGCAACGGTTCAAATGTAAGCAAACTGGCCAAGCGTTTTTTTTTTTTTTTTGGACCCTTTTGTTGACCCGCAGTCAACCTCCAGATATTTTTTACACATCATGCTAAACCTTCGTGACACCCTCTCAAAGTTATATTCTCCATATTCTCCAGGCTAGCTTAGAGATGCATTTATTAGCAAACTGGCCAAATGTTGCTTAATTTTTAAACCCTCGTGTTGACCCGCAGTCAACCTCCAGGTTTATTTTACACATCATGCTAAACCTTCGTGATACCCTCAAAGTGATATCCTCCAGGCTAGCTTAGAGATGCAAATTTATTTATTACCAAACTGGCCAAGCGTTACTTAATTATTATTATTATTTTATTTTTTAACCCTCGTGTTGACCCGCTGTCAACCTCCAGGTTTATTTTACACATCATGCTAAACCTTCGTGATACCCTCAAAGTGATATCCTCCAGGCTAGCTTAGAGATGCAAATTTATTTGTTACCAAACTGGCCAAGCGTTACTTAATTATTATTATTATTTTATTTTTTAACCCTCGTGTTGACCCGCTGTCAACCTCCAGGTTTATTTTACACATCATGCTAAACGTTCGTGATACCCTCAAAGTGATATCCTCCAGGTTAGCTTAGAGATGCAAATTTATTTATTTTGAACCACATAAAAAGAGTATAAAAGGTATCGCGTACCTATACACAGTTGCTACTCGGTTGTAACTCGTACACGAAATCACTTAATAGAAAATACATCATACATAACTAACCTTGGTTTTTCTCGGAATCCGATGAAGATGAATAATAACACGACTTCGTCTATTGTTTGCACGTTCTTTAAGTCTTTTAATTTTATGTTCATAGTAACTAATTTCGTTGTCAGCACTACGCTTAGACATAATGAAAAGTAATTTTGAAGATAACTTTAACGAAATATCACTGATTAAATAAAAGTATTGAAGAGTGAGTGCTTGTTGCCGCGCACAAAGAAAGAATGAGGATCGTCGGGTCGGACGGAGCGCAAGCAGGGAAGTTTTTCAATCTACCCTAATATTTTAAAAAGTGCGAAGTTGCCAGTACAATGAAAGTACTACATGTGTCTATTATTTATCTGAAGAATGAAACGTACGAAATATAATTGACGTTTTACCACAGATAATGTACGAACTTCACTCCTAGGTCGTTCCGTTTTACGTTCAGACTAAGTCTTAGCGGATTTTAATGGTTTTTTTTTATAAATTTGTGGTTATTTTTTTTAAACCACCCAGTAGTAGGAGCCCCGCGCGCGGGGCTCCTACTTCCGTCGACATAGCTTGACTTGGTAAAAAGGCAATAAGAACTTAGGATGCAAGAGCGCGCGAAGCGAGCTCGGGACTATGGGCACCCCGACACGGACAGGTTAGGTTAGAAGGGGATGGCGGGGTCTGTGACTCTGCCATCCCCTTCGTGGTTATTTTTTTTAAACCACCCAGAAGTAGGAGCCCCGCAAAGCGGGGCTCCGTCGACATAGCTTGACTTGGTAAAAAGGCAATAAGAACTTAGGATGCAAGAGCGAGCGAAGCGAGCTCGGGACTTGGGGCACCCCGACACGGACAGGTTAGGTTAGAAGGGATGGCGGGGTCTGTGACCCCGCCATCCCCTTCGTGGTTATTTTTTTTTAAACCACCCAGAAGTAGGAGCCCCGCGAAGCGGGGCTCCGTCGACATAGCTTGACTTAGTAAAAAGGCAATAAGAACTTAGGATGCAAGAGCGAGCGAAGCGAGCTCGGGACTTGGGGCACCCCGACACGGACAGGTTAGGTTAGAAGGGGATGGCGGGGTCTGTGACCCCGCCGTCCCCTTCGTGGTTATTTTTTTTTAAACCACCCAGAAGTAGGAGCCCCGCAAAGCGGGGCTCCGTCGACATAGCTTGACTTAGTAAAAAGGCAATAAGAACTTAGGATGCAAGAGCGAGCGAAGCGAGCTCGGGACTTGGGGCACCCCGACACGGACAGGTTAGGTTAGAAGGGGATGGCGGGGTCACAGACCCCGCCATCCCCTTCGTGGTTATTTTTTTTTATACCACCCAGAAGTAGGAGCCCCGCGAAGCGGGGCTCCGTCGACAATGCTTTACAATTTTTTTTTGCCTTGAAAATATCCATCACCTGAGAGCTTGTTATAAGGAAATATACCAAGATTTTAGTATTTTTTGGTTTGACCTTGACTTTTGGGGTGTTGACCTTGACCTTTGGGGTGTTGACCTTGACCTTGAAGATGTCATTGACCTCATTATTGCTTGGAACCTAATTTAGACCCGCCACGTAAACTTCCCTTAATACTCCCACTATATCACCAATCCCGAAAGAAACTTTTGGCGATTTTTTTCTCAGCATCTATGGTTTTGCTAGATTTGCGGTTTTCAAAATTACACTAAAAAGGGTATAATCTACCAAAAAAAAAATACCTACTATAAAAAATCGCCGGTCCCTATTGTACAGTGCTTCCCTATCTAGTTTAAGTCCTAAAACAATTTGCTCCAACTCTTCAACGTTCGTACTGAAGATGGCCATCGAGCCAGAATTGGAGCTCGCATTAGGTAAAAGAGAATTTTGAGGGTCACCTAACCCAGGCGTAATTTGAGATGCCAATGTTTTCCCTACTTTAGCGAAGAAATGGTTTACAGCATCAAGTGACTGGGAGGGGTCAGCCCTCAAGGACAAAAGCTCACTAGCTGATGATTTGTTATTTTTAAGTTTGCAAATAGATTTAATAAGTTTCCAGGTAGCCCTTGGGTTCTTGCGGTGCCTCTGAAATTCTGCGTGTTCGTATTGACGTTTTAACTTTTTTAGAAGGTTGTTACAGAAATTTTTATAGCTCGTATATGTCACTTTGGGAATGTAGTTGTCGGGATCTCTTTTTGATTTTCGATACATTTTATCCCGGTTACGAATGCATCTTAAAAGCCCGGGCGTAATCCAGGGTTTAATAATTCGGTTTTTACTAGATATTACAGCATTGCAAGTATTATTATTAACCACCGTGGAGATTAAGGACACTAATTTGGCAGCAGAATTGTTTGCATCATCACTGTTAAGAACACATGAAAAGTCGGTTCTTTCAAGTTCGACCACACAAGCACCTACATCAACGCGACGATCTGTAATAAAAGAGTCGACAACCAAAGTTATAGCAGACTTGTTGGCCTTAATAATCGCGTGATCTAAGCAGCTGTTTTTACGAGTGGGGAAGAGATGACCGGGCAGCATTCCATGCGATGCAACTGTGTTCAGGTAAGTATCAGAATTTACGTCAGCATTATCGGGTGAAATATATACGTTAATGTCTCCTAAAATAATAATAGTCTTAAAAGTTTTAAGCGAATTTAGAGTAAGGTCTAAACTGTCAATAAATTTTGGATATTTCTGTGTGATGGAGATCGATATATTGTTACTAACGCAACATAACGCAACATCGCACATATAATGAAACACACAGTTAAAGAAATAATAATGTATATTTTGCAAAAATATTGACATACACTGGCACATAGGTATTGTAGGTATAGGTTGATGCGGGTTGTAACAATGTAGGATAGATAGGGAATTCTTTCGGCGACGAAAAAATATGAGTTTCACTTCTACTGTTTTATTAATCTATGCCACCACCGACATAAGGTTGCAAATAAGGCTGCTCTGAGTTAGATAAACTGACACTTGAAATTATATTATCTACTTCGTGTTCACAAATGAAGAAGCTCCTCATATCACAATCGGTGTTGATCAGACGTCCGTCGTAGAACATTGAGCCGCACTCCTCGTAGTTATTTCCATCTGGCTGGTAATTGTCGAACCAGGCATCGGCATCTACATTCATAGGTGTTCCTGAAAAGAGAAGTAAATATTCTATCAAAAAAATCATAGAGTACCTAGCTGATAAAAAGTTTTATCACTTGCAAGATATTTTGGTAGTCGTTTTCATTTCATATGTTTTTCACTTACACAAGGACCCAAAGTGAACTGTAAACGATCGTGAAGAAAACAAGTTATTATTGAGATGGGATACCACGGTCAACAACCAGCCTCTTAATATGGGCTATAAAGGTTTGAAGCTAAAGCACTAGGAAGTGGCCAAGGGCGGGCGTTTTAGGGGGACTGTCTTATGTAATTTTGTTGTTCGAAAAGTGCCAATTCTCCCCCTAGTTTGGATAAATGACTTGAATTTTGAGGTCTCTGGCAGAAAATTCTATAACATAGTGGTGAGTATATACCCTAGTATCAGAGACCTGATTATAATATCTATATTATAATCAAGTCTCTGGGCTACGTCCATCATACACTGGCTCTGTTTACGTCGTCATGTGGTAGCAAACTCGACGACGAAATCATTCGCCCTGACAATAAACACTACATTTAGTTATTTATCTTTTTCCCTACTACCTTAACTAAGGCTTCTACCTAACTGTCACGTACCTTTAACTGTCTCCCAGCCATCGTTTAATTTGTTATGGAAGCCCAGGTGATATATTCCTCTTTGGTATTTCGTTTTGACCCTTGGTTTCGGTGTGGACTCTGTTAACTTCACGAGGTAATCCGCTTCTTGCCTATTATTTATCACTGCCAGGTTGGATTGTTCTAGTTGGCACATTGCATATGCTTCGCTCCACTTCAATGGAGTTGTGTGGAGTTTGTAGCACTTCCCAATATCTCTACTCAAAGTGTAATCTGAAATAACAAACGTTATGGGTCTATTTTGATAATGTTAAATTTAATAAATATATTTATTTATGTAGGCACGAAACGATGGATTTTGACATTAAAACAAAATCCATTGCTTTCTCACTCGGAATAGCAATCCTTTGTAAATACAGTCAAGTGGACAATAAGCAAATATTTATTACATTTTTGTCGCACGTCTGAGCGACTCAACTTCCGTACAATAGAGTTCAACGCGCAAAGGTTTTTGGTCAAAGATTTCTCTTCGCAAATTGTCAAGAACGCAGAATAATAATTTGGTAAATTATTTTAGAGAAAATAATAATTATTTATAATTTAGATTTGTTATAGCTTGTATTAACAAAGATTCAAACCTACCTAAATTAGGGATATTGCAGTTATTGTTCCAGTCTAGTGTGTTGAGGCTCTTCTTGCAAATGAAATATTTATGTACTCCACATATGTAATCATTCATTTTGCTAGCCAGATCCAAAAGAGCACAATCCTCTTTACCTCCATGGTTGTTAGGCTCGCCAGATACCCAGTTGGTGTACACTTCAGAAATTGACTTTCCTAGAAACATGAAAATAATGTAGGTATGATTATTTAAAGCTTGGTAGTCCGTGCGTAACGAGTATTTTCAATTCAAAAATCGTTTGTATTAATATCACGTTTACATCGCGCGTTCGTGCTAGGCCTACTGAACTCTATTCAATAGAGATGTAGACTGGGGGAAACAAATCTGTTTAGTCCGTCAGTCAGATAATAAAAAAATATTAGACCCGTTTTTTTGCTATATCATGTTAAAAAAAAATGGTTTAGTTAAAACGCATTAAAGTTGAAGAGTGGGGCACGCTACATCACAAGTCAGTATAAAATCCACCGGAGAGTGACGTCATGCCACATTTTAACTCAATGTATAGCCGTAATCTTTTGATTACGTAAAAAAAAAAATACGTGTCAAATATTTTTTAATACACATAAAAAACGACAGTTAACGATTCCGCCAGCTTATCTAGCACACCAAACAGTATTTTTAGGGTTCCGTAACCGAAGGGTGCTAACGGGACCCTATTACTAAGGCTCCGGTGCTCATCCGTCCGTCTGCCACAGGGCTATATCTATTGAACCGTAATAAGTAGACACTTGAAAATTTCTCAGTGTCTATGTCTGCTATAACAATCAAAAATAAAAATGAAATAAAGTTAAAAATTTAATGGAGTCCATTACAAAAAAACGTGTTTTTTTTACTCAAGTTTTTTTTAAACATGTTTGTAGTGTTAAATAGTTTTCGGTGGTATGGAACCCTTCGTGTACGCGTCGGATTCGCGCTTGGCCACTGTTTTGTTGGTGTAATGGCGAGTATAAATAAATAAATACTTAATAAATTGACTTCACTCCAGAACTGGCAATTTTGTAAGCTCAAATTGAGCGTCAACGCTGAACAAAAATGAATTAAAAAACAAATGTGTTTGAAAAGAAGAAGAAAAAGAAAAATTATTTATTCTGCACAAACTAAACGCACATTACAAAAAAATATAACACGAATATGTTTCGCGAACCGAACCGTAATTTTGGAAACTGAGCAGTGTACCGGCCATATGATATATTCATGGTAAAATATCAAAACGTGCTGAAGACGAATAAGCAGTCAATGGTCAAAACTGTCACTTGAAAAAGTCTTTAATAAGATAAACAAATCTATAAAAAACAACGTTTAATTAGGGATTTATGGTGAAAATGTCTATAAAATTATAAAAATTCAAGAATAAACTATACGTACCGTCAACAGTCTCAAATACTCCTTCAACCAATAAGTCTGACAGCCCTATCCACACTGACTTGATAGTGGGCTTGGTTTGTTTCCAATACGCTATCACTCTACTTGCTTCATCGTCGTTTTCTGGGTAGAAGAAAGTGGACGCTTCCAGTTGACACACTCGCTTGGCATCAGCCCAACTCTTTGGTGTCACATGAATCTTATAGAAACTATCGAGTGCTTCTATATAATGGTAATCCTTTCGGAAAAACTTTTTATCTCTTTGTCCATCTATGAATAGATAAGATAAATGTTGCATTTCATTAGAGAACAATTTGCTCTGCGAAGTTAAAAGTTTGAAGACGTGTCTGCCAGGATGCCGAGTTAGATACTGTCATGACTACGTACTCATGACAGTATCTAACTATGTCGGTGCAGTGCAATTGAAGACGAAACATAGACGTTTATTATTTATTATTAATATTCTACTTACATGAATCCGACACAAAGTTTACAATCAGAAAGAATAAAAAAGTTTTCGTAAACATTTTACTATACTACTGACGTCTTGAATCGCGCCAGGTTAACAAACTTATGAGGAAGTTTTGCAGAATCTTCAAAATACAATCCTGTTCAACCAGTTCTAACCTGCGTGCTGCGACCACGATAGCGAATCGCAGTCTACTCGCAAAAACTAGTTTGCCCTTTGGTTTTGGTCGTCTAAGCTTTAATTGTTTTTTTGCTAAAATACTAAGCTATTCTTAGAAATTCCATTGATCCATAAAATGGAGTTACAAACTTATTCTTCCGAGTTTCGAACTTCCTTCGTCCATAGATGTAGCTGCAGCATAAAGCTTCAGCCAAACTGAAGCGAATCTCCCGCGGATTCCGGGCGAAATTGTTTCGTGCCAATAAGCTAGTCGACGGTTTTTGATGTTTCTCGTGGTTTATATACCTCATAATATGAATAGTACAGTGAAATAATTATTTAGTTATATGTATAAACTTTATTATTTAGAAAATACACAACAAAAAATAAATTCAACACTACAGAACATATAATTATAAACATATATGTAATTGCTAACTGTGTGTGTGAGGTTTTTTAATAGTGTTGCTCGCACACAATCTTTATTTATTGCGTCTGTCGGAATATTATATTATACGGTATTTTTAAGTAACCGCGTCTTTAAATATTTGAACAAATAATATAAAAAGCAGACAATAACTAATTGTATTAATGTTTACTTTGACAGCCGTAGATTGATGATTTTCATTACATATTTTTGATTTGTACACTGTACATCTTTCCTCTCGGTTTTCTGTGCACAGAACATTCTATTCCCCTCAAAATCTTTGGGAGTAATTTCATGAAAACGGACGGAAGTGTGTGACAGGAAACCGGGGAAGCGCGCTATTTGATTTGACCCGTGAGCACTCGCAGTGCTTGAGTTGGCCGCCAGAAACGACCTTATATATATAAAATATTCATTATGATTTATTTTAAAATATAGTTCTTTTGCCTGACTGTACAAATTAATCACCGTAATCGGGAGTGAAATATCTGGTATTATTATTCGGGTTGAGTTGATTCGGGCTGCTGTCACGGAACGGTCGCATATGTTTAGTAATAACGGGTTATTAAGTAGGTAGAATATATAATTCATAATAATAATGTTTTTTTTGGCGTTATTCAAAAGTTGATTCTAAAATTTGATTTTTGTTGATAATATATATAATGTCGTAGCCAGATCTTAGAATTGACCATTTCATGAAATGGCCAATTGACATTGGCCATATCATTTAAACGTCAACGTTTAATGATATTTAATTCGACGTTTGGCCATATCATTACTGTAACCTATCCATGGTGTAAGGTTTATGAAAAATTGCAAAGTAACTGTGACCAACTCGGAAGTAGCACTCGCCGGCCGCTACCGCGGTTGGTCACAGTTCTAACCTAACCTAACCCATTTGGTCGGAGTGCCACATAAGCGGGGTAAATTTTTAATTTTTTTAAACCAATTTTAAGTGCTATGTTGCATTTCACGCCGTGGCAGCGGCCGGTGAGCGCTACTTCCAAGTTGATCGCTTTTCATAATATCGTACTTGGGAACGCAATAAAAGTCCATCGATTTTTTTTTGCGTGGTAACCCTTTTTTGCTGGATTTGTTGTATGCCGCCGCCATGATGGACAACAAAAACCAAGCGACATCAACGCTTCTACCGGTGGATAATCTAAGTATTATAAGATTATGTTCAGTACTATTTGGCCACATCATGAATTTATTAGTCGTGCGTTTAACTGTTCATATCGTTAAACGTTGAGTATTCAATGATCGGGCCAGGCCACATCATGATGTGACCAGTGGTCGAAGTTCATTTCATGAAATGATCAATTTTAAGATCTGGCCACGACATATACATAGTTGAGTGTTTTTTGGACTGATGGATGTGAGAATAAAATTTCTGTTTCCACACTAACTCAGAGACAGATATTCCAGTCTCCATCGAGGGAAAAATAAGAAAAAGACAAAGTTTCTTTTGAAGTTACAATTTTATTTTCAATATTATAATAGGCAGATAGTTTATGTAGGTATATTTACTTAGTAAGGAGCATAAAAAGTTAGTACAGAAATGTTTAGTGTAAATATTAAGGTACATGCATCTATATTTATGTAAATATTAGTTTTAAGACATTTTGTATTAGATTTGTTTTATTTTTCAACCAAGCTTGTTTGGAGGATGTATTTCTTGTAACTGCTTAACGTAGCGCCCGTACGGATGAGGGCTAAATTGTGCTAAATGTCACATAATTTAAAGTTCCTTGTTGCTTATTTAAAAACAATTCAAACACCTCTTACGATACCTGATATCTTCGTATTGTTATAGGTTTCCTTTAACATTATCCCAATTTAATGACTTTCTTGTAGTATTTTCGGAACCTTTCGAGTAGTTATATAGTAGTACAGACGAAGAGAGAAGTTTGTAAAAGGGAGCTAGAATTACAACATTTCAACTTATTACATACTTATTAGGATTAATTTTATTTATTAAATAATTTAATTTAAGTTCAGGATTAGCGACAAACCTAAATGAAATTAAAACCTCTAATAGGAAGTCACGAGTATTTTTTTCCAAATATTTATAATTGTTTCTCTGAAATTCGTTCTATATTTTAAACAGACGTAAAGGCCAAAGTCATTCCGATGACATTTGCCTGAATAATAGTACGTAGTGATAATGTAAAATACGTTATCCATAAGAGCCGTTTCAGTAACGTTATTGCTCTTTTTTCGGTTTTTATTATATTTCTTCGAAACTAGCAGAGTAAATGTTCCATAAAATAATTCACCCGGGCTACATTTTAAGTGATTTGCATTCATGATTATATAAATTGCATACGTAAATATTTAACCGCGTTCATTGCGTACAACAACGGAGCCCTTTACTGTGAGTGGTACGATATGCACTTGACCAACAGTGACCGAATCAATATCCTAAACAAAAAATACATTCATCCCATTATTACAAACTGTATGCAGGTGCCGTTCATGGACTGAAAATAATATTAATAAACTGTTCCACCGAACTGCACTTATAAAAATTTTGTTTCAGTGCAGTTAGTGAAACATCTTAGGCACCGTTTGGTCAACTGCCGTTGAAATTTGAAACCCTATTATTAAGACCACTATTTTACCATGTTTAATGCAAATAAATATATTCTATTCTATTCTAATTACTGCTCGGAAAGGAATAAGATAAGTAAGTTTTTCTTCTGCTGTTTTATTATTCTATGCCACCACCGAAATAAGGCTGCAGCACTGAATCACTTAAACTGACGCTAACAGGTGAATTTATATTATCTAGTTTGTGTTCACAAATGAAGAAGCTCCTGGCTTCGCAATCGGTGTTGATAAGACGTCCGGTGTAGAACATTGAGGCGCACTCCTCATCGTCATTAACATCCGGCTGGTAATTGTCGAACCAGACGTCGGCATCCACATTCATCGGTGTTCCTAAAAATAAAATTATCAATCACTAGCTACTGCCCACGACTTCGTCCGCGTGCTTATGCCTATAACCTTTCTCGAGAATTGGGCTATCCAATGCAAAAATAATTTTTCAAATCTGACAGGTAGTTCCGGAGATTACCCCCTACATACAGACGCCAGCACATCAAGTTACCTACTACAATCTGTCAAATTTCTTTAATAAATTTTCAACTTTATCGCTAAAGAATAAGGTTCAATAACGATTGGAAAAAAATTACAGATTTGAGTAGGTTGATGTGCTGGCGTCTGTACAAACTTACAAATAAACAAACAAATTTTACATCTTTACATCATTAATATTATCCTAAATATATGATCAACTGTCCGAAAGACTGATGCAGCTCGATAACAATTAAAATTTTATTGTGCCTCATTAGTGAAGGGATATTATATTAATTAATATTATATTAAAGTAAGTATAGATAACAATCACATAGTAGCAAATAAATATGGACATTCGTTTTCTTTTCACTCTTGGGAGAAGCATGGTCTTCCCTTATGTTTCTCCCGAGGTACTCAAGTAGCTCCTGATCAACCTTCGCAGGAGCGTTCAGAAACCTTTAAAAAAGATACACGTATGACGTACCTTTTACTGTCTGCCAGCCCTCGTTTAATCTGTTATGAAAGCCCAGGTGATAAATTCCTCTATGGTATTTTCCTTTGACCCTTGGTTTCGGCGTGGATTCCACTAATTTGGCAAGGTAATCTGCTTCCCGTCTGTTACTGATCACTGCCAGGGTGGATTGTTCTAGCTGGCACATGGCATATGCTTCGGTCCAGTTCAGTGGAGTTGTGTGGAGCTTGTAGCATTTGCCAGTATCCTTACTAAAAATGTAATCTGAAATAATAAATGTAATGTGACGTCACGATACATAATAAGTACATAATAGATAGATATAATAGGCTTTATTGTAAGTACACCCAAATGTGCATTATAACTGGCTGTAATTGCTTGGCGAAATGTAACAGACCAACTACATTAGGTAATTCCAGGTTCTTCAAAGAAACTCAGAGTATAGAAAATAGCAAATAGAAAATAATAAAATAGGTTACAGGTTAATAAACACTTTAACAGTTGAGATAACATTTGTACCTTAAACTACTGGGGCTCACTGGTTAATAATATTTGTTACAAAATATTATTAACCAGTGAGCCCCAAACAAGACAGTTTGTATTTTGTGGCTTGGAGTACGAATTCCAGACATGAGACTAGAGAGATGATTTCAGGTGTTGTAAGCTGGTGTGTGTGTGTGTGTGTGTGTGTGTGAGTATGTGCATGTTTGTATCCATTGTATGTCGTTTGATTCTAGGCCCTTTCTGTTGTGTAACACACGGACTTTCTTTTGATTTTGTTGTATTGCTAAAATGAAAAGTATTGTGACACCATTCCCAGTAAGGAATATCTCAATAAAGTTGCACTCTCGGGAGTGTTGCCTAACCTACAGCTATCGAAACCTACCTAAATTAGGTATATTGCATTGATAGTTCCACTCTAAAGACTGAAGACTCTTCTTGCAAATGAAGTAAGACTTTATGTCACAAAGGTAATCGTTCATTTTGCCTTGTAGGTCAATGTTCAAACAGTCCTCGTTTCCTCCGGCATTGTCCGGCTGACCCTGGATAAACCAGTTGGTGTACACCTCAGAGATTGACTTCCCTAGAAATATGAGAAAATGTATGATTAATAATATATATATTAATTAATTAATATATTATAATAACGCAGCGGCATTTCTATATTGGCAACATAATAATTGGACGCCATTTTATCGCCCGCCGTCCCTTTCGCTGTCGTTTTATAAAATGCTTTGACTGCCCCGTAAGTTTTGTGGTTGCAAGCGCGACTGCTAAGCGTGGGATCCTGGGTTCGATTCCCGGGTCGGGTAAAGTGTTATTGGGTATTTTCATTAGGAAATTCTTAGTAATAGCTCGGAGTTTGGAAGTTGGAGGTGTGATACACCAGAGCCTCGAAAAGCACGTTTAGCCGTTGGTCCTGCGCCTGATTTCTCTCCGGTAGTGTCGGATTGCCGTCCCATCGGACTATGAGAGTGAGGGAAGAGAGTGCACTTGTGTCTGCGCACACACTTGTGCACTATAATATCTCCAGCGCCGAAAGCTAGTCTCCATCGAGATTGGCTGCCATGGCCGAAATACGGTCTGGAGGCCTGTATATAAAATCATCAACGGGAATATATTATATAAACCCATTATCGCAATTGCAAGGAAAATAATTGCTTTGCAAAATATTCATCATTTTAATAGAGTGACCCACGCAACTACCATTTGGCATCTAGAACCAATTCTCAATTTTCAATCAATATTATTGTGAATTTTAACGTTCAAAAGTGCCTTTTAAAGGCCTAGTTGAAATAAATGATTTGACTTTGACTTTGGGACCAGGCCAATATTTGACAAAAAGTGACAGGAGTAAAAAATCAAGTATGCTGTGTGATATTTTGGCTTTGTATACAATAGTAAATTTAAAACCATAAATGGTGCATGTTGTGTTAGCCTGTAAGTTATTGTTGCACTTATAAACGTATTCAAAATCAATCAATCTGCCTAGCCTTTTCCCAACTATATTGGGGTCGGCTTCCAGTCTAACCAGAAGTAGCTGAATACCAGTATTTTACATGGAGCGACTGTCTATCTGACCTCCACAATCCAGTAACTGGGTAATACGATACCCCTTGGTAAGACTGGTGTCAGACTTTCGGACGACTGGCTACGATTATCAAAGATCCACGAATGACAGCCGGGACCAACGGCTTAACGTGTTTTCCCAGGCACAGAGGAGTCTCGGTATGTAAAAATGATCACCCATCCACTGACCAACCAACCAACCAACTGACCCCGGCAAGCGTAGGTTAGCCTGATGGACCGACCCGTGTGGCTGTTATTACTTAGCCACGAGCTCCTACACTTATAAATGGACTATTAAGGAATTCATCTTAAATGTATTGTGTAAACCACAATTCACCTAACCCACTAACACACACTATTCACTTAACCTTCGCTAACCTAAATAAATAAAATTAATTTTGCTTGAGCGTGTATCTGTGACCAGTTAATCATATTCCATGTGAAGGATTTAATTTCCTAGGTACTTTACTAGTTGCAGGTAGTATAAGTAAATGGAACGAATACAGACACCTGTGGCACTAAGTGAACAAAATACGTACCGTCAACGGTCTCAAATACTCCTTCAACCAATATGTCTGATATTCCCACCCACAACCACATGATTGAGGGCTTAGTTTGGTTCCAAAATGATAACACTGCACTTGCTTCATTATCATTTTCTGCGTAGAAGAAAGTGGCTGCTTCCAGAGCACACACTCGCTTGGCATCAGCCCACGTCTGTGGTATCGTGTGGATCTTATAGAAACTATTGATTGCTTCTATATAATGGTAATCCTTTCGGAAAAACTTTTTGGCTTTTTGCCCATCTATAAAAAGATAAATGTTCTTAGATAAAGAAAAGTTTTCTTCATTATGCTGCGGATGTATTTTTCAGTCAGTTTTCGGTCAGTTTTTTTATTTTATTTATTACAAACATGCGACTCTCTTTGGCAATTATAATTAGATATATTAAATTTTTAAAGGTTTTTACAAATTGTTTATTGCGGTAAATAATCATGCGCCAATGTCAAGGACATGTGTACACAGAACTCTACATTCTTATAAATAAATAAATTCTTATTCACATTCGGACAGGTTTTCCATGTTGGATCTTTTCATGAGAATGCACTTGAATAAAAATATGTATACTTACATGAATCTGACACGAAGTTCACAATAACAAGGATTAACAAAGTTTTCGAAAACATTTTACGGTAGGTAACGACATTCGTCTTGAACCGCGACAGGCAAACTAACAATACTATGAGGATGATTTGCAGATTCTACGGCAGTCAATCTTGTTTATCCTGTTTTATCCTGCGGGCACATTAGTGGCATCAGCGAATGCGTTCATCGCGTTGTCGCGATTGCGTCGTTGTGTCGGTTAGCAGGAATCAAAATGTTTTGTCGCGACAAACTTCGCTCACCTGGCAAAACTTTGTAAATCGCGTGCGCGTAATTTTTTTGCACCAACACCTGTCGCGGAACGTGGTCAAGAAAATTGTCAATTTCTGAACACCAGCTACTTACTTATGAAGTTTTTATTGCAATCATCCAACACGAATGTTCGTTTGATAATGTGGCCGCAGCCTAAAGCCGTCGGTACCTACGTATTCATATTTATATAAATTAAATATTTGTTTCATATTAACTTTGTAATTTTATAATGCTGCTAAGAGGAAAATAAATATGAATAACTAAAATATAATTAATAACTTTAAGTTGTTAAATAAAACACGTCATTTCGTCCATCGTGGTTTAGAAATCAATAAACCAGTTTTTGCTCGCCTCGCGTTTAACTCTTCCGTTATTCAGTAAACTTAGCAGTACCTATACACCTATAGATTAACTTATTTTTAAATTGATTGCTTACTACGACATCGCAGACAGTGGCATCGGTGACCGAGAAGTTGTCTGGAAATGGATTGTCATGGTATGTGATGTGATGTGGGAAAATGAGGAACAGTGTGAATGTGGAGGTTATAAGAATCGGGGATGACCACAGAAAAGATGGCTGGATTGTGTGAAAGATGATATGGCTAGAAACTAGATTGAGAAGCACATTTTTGTTCAGATAGTACTTCAGATTGCTGCTGTTCGACCTTTGCCAGTAAGTACATCGGATATAATCATTTTGCCAGAAAACTAACAGCAAGAACTGGTAAGCTAATCTATGTCTTTTCAGAAACTTCGGCACACTACTGGCGACAATATAATAGTCAAGATTTATTTTATTATCTATTATTTATTTAAACTTCAGTGTACATAGGCGGACCTAATGCCACAAAGCAGCCAGTCAACCTTTCAGTTAAAAGGATAGTTATTCTACAGATAAAAGTTTTCTGATGTTTGAAAAATCAGCCCATTTAAGAACATTACTTTATGAACTTACTAGCTGCGCCGCTGAAACCGAGGTTTTACCCGCTTAAAAGTCTCGATCCCGTGGGAATATCAGGTTAAAAAGTATCCTCTATCCTAACTAGGTCATGGTCTACCTATGTGCCAAATGTTTTAGAGTGAAAGTGAAACAAACACAAAAATACAAAAAATCTAATCTTTTCTCTTAAAAATATTAGTTTAGATATACAATGTGGAGACTACCATACAACAAAAAATTTAAATACTGGCATTACTAATGCTTAAGAGTATTTTGGAACTGTCAAATAAATCCTATATAGCTTCGAAATAAAAAAATGAGGTTTTCAAACAAATTAAATGTAATGAATGCCGAATCCACCCTAAGCCTATAAATTCTGTTTATCCAACTAGGCCTTGGGTGAATTCTAGGGCATACATTTCCGAATATCCACCTTAGGGTGATTTTTTGGGGTTAGTCCCAAGGGGAAACCGTGGCCCCTGGCAAGGCAAGGGAAGGAACACGGGTGGGTTTTAGTCAGTAAGAGTCTGACACGCCCTTCCGCTCCGGCCAGAGCGGGAGAAGTCATAAAACGGGTGAATTTTTGGGGTGCATAAACGGAATAGCCCGAGCCAACTATGGATATTGCCGAGCTATAATGAAAGAAAAATCTATTGAATATATTCAATTGAATTTTTGTAAGAATGGGAACGTCATTATGGACACGCCGTTTAATTTTTTGTTGTAAGTATTGTCAAATCAAATCAAATCAATTTATTTGCCATAAGTATTGGTACAATTTAGGTCTTAACATAAATATAACGAAGGCAATTCACCCATTTGGGGTACTTCGTTATCAGAGTCCAAGTTCGACATGGTGTAGGTACGAAATAATAGTCTCAACACTGATTACAACCGTCTAATTAATCACTCGCGATCACAGAATATCAAAATCTCCAATAATCAGGCTGATGAAAACGGATTAAAGTACGGAAACGCGGTAAGTTCGATACAGGCTAGCAGAACGACTTCACGCGCTCGTCTGATCCAAAAGTCAAGTTCCCACTCCCAATGTCCAACGACAACTGACAGCTCTCCCACCTGCCACGCCTGTATCGACCTCACCCAAGCACACTGCTTGACGTTTCCGACAAACGATAATAGATGGCGTTGTTCTAAATTAACGATAATCAAAAGTAATTCTGCGACACGGCCATCTTGACAATTCACACGTCCTCGTGTGAGGCATCTTAATCTGAAACAAGAATTCATGGAAAGTAATACGTCCTTTGCTCGGCCTTCCTGACCAAAGGATTATGGCAATAAAATCCCATAGTTTAGCCAACACATTTGATTTTAAATCGCATATTGGAAAACAGTCTGTTCCTTACCAAAGATTATAAAAATCTCACATAACACTTGATGCTACAAACAATTCAAATAATTACTAACTTCATATTAAATCATCAATTCCAAAAAGTAAGTAAGTCTAATCAAGTCCAATAAGTACAGTAAGAAACGTTAGAACCAAGTCCAGTATTAAATTAGGTACGCAATACTCTACACATAAATCTCAATCAATTGCCTCCATCCGGCAAATAAGTGGGACCTCCATCCGGTACCCAACTTACACAACACATCACATTGCCTCCATCCGGCAAATAAGTGGGACCTCCATCCAGTACCCAACTTACACAACACATCACAATGCCATCATCTGGCATCACCAGCGACTGCCTACATCTCCATGCCAAACGCACGCCACTCACCATCGTGGCCGCACTGAAACGGGAAATTAGACCCGGTTTTACACCTACGCCTACGAATGGCCAGGAGGTGCATACGGTCTGAGCGACTTGCGTACCAAACTTAACACCATACGAAAGTCCAAGTCAAAAGAGTCGTCAACCACGTCACATATCTGAACTAATCAAATCCATGACATAATTATTATAAACTGCTAAGCCCAGCGCTTAAATTTCTCGTACTTTCACAATTTCGTAGCGCAAGTAATGATCAGGTAAAATGTGCAAAAGAATTTCAAAAATAATTTTATTCACTTCCTTCAATAGTAGTCAAAATCTGTACAGTCCACCTGACATAAGTTTTTCTGATTCCAGTCAACGTCACATTATCTTAAAGCCTATTTTGTACGAAACGGTGCTTTAATTAGCGATCATTCTACACCCAAGTCATAATAAACAGGAAATGACTCACCAAATAAAACAAAGATCCAGCTAGTGCGCTCAAGATGCAAACGTCCACCCGCTTTTCCTTGAGCTGTCAAACCGTAGTGCCGCTGCTTGCTTCCTTACTGCTCTGCTCCGAACAGTTAGAGGCATAGCGTCCCTGTCCACGATAACTGAAGCAAGTGATCCCATTCGCCTGGTTATTCGTGCTATAGCCGCTTTTCATTCCGCGACTGTACAGTTCATCGCAGACGGAGCATTCCTTTTCAGGAATGAAATAGCCTTCAGCTCCCTTTTTATTGTAACGTGCTCGAGTTGTGCGATGTAAACTTCCACTCGCCGTTTACTGCTACAGCACGTGCTCCACCATCCGATTGGCTGCCACTGCATGTTCGTGCGTCCTGGTTTCCCACACTTGAAGCACACGAACAGTGAAGACTTCGACGAAGACTCCGGCCTAGACTCCGGTCCAGACTCCGGCCTAGACTCCGGCCCAGACTCCGGCCTAGACTCCGGCCTAGACTCCGGCCTAGACTCCGGCCTAGACTCCGGCCTAGACTCTGGCGCAGACTGCGACTTCTACTTCGAAGACGCCTTGCACTGCCGCCGCGACGCGCCCTCGATCTGATTTCAGCTGTGTGGCGCTATTTACCCCCAATTGGGATTGACAGGCGCCGCGCGCTAGTCCCTTGATCGCGTGGCATGGTTCATGAAACAGAAATTTAAAAAATGGGTTAGAATTAGTAAACTACACAAAAAAACCATAAGAAAACTTTTGCAGGGTATTTCGCTAATATCTCAGAAACGGTGCGTCTGAGCTCAAAAATAACCAAATTTTATTACCCTTTTATAAACCCCACGTAAGGGATAAGAATGCTAAATCCACAAAAAAAAACTTATTTTTCTGTCCTACCCTCGTATTTTATTGTTCAAAAATACGGCACGCCAACGGTCACATTTCGCGTTTTTATTTTACGCCTGAACCAACACGAATCCCAAATCTGATGTCGGAGACGGTATGAGTCTCCTTCGTTATTAGCCATATTTTAACTACTGTGGGCGTACTAGGGTAGTGTTGGTTATTGCGCAATAGAAAAACAGTTTACAGTTCAGATCAAATTATAATTTACCATCATATTACTCACACTAGCAATTCACACACTGTAGGTACATAACCGACACAATTATTCGAAACGTGGGACAGTTTCTAAACGTGTTCACTCCTTGACCGCCGCCGCTGAAGCCTCGCGCTGCTCCCTTTGCAACTCGTTGCGCGGCGTGACATCCGTACTGAACGACAATCGTTGAACTCACGGGTCACTTTTGGCGACATGAGCATCGCTGTTATTTCCATGTGGGCCGATTGAGTTGCATCCCACTTCTGATAACGAAGGCAATTCACCCATTTGGGGTACTTCGTTATCAGAGTCCAAGTTCGACATGGTGTAGGTACGAAATAATAGTCTCAACACTGATTACAACCGTCTAATTAATCACTCGCGATCACAGAATATCAAAATCTCCAATAATCAGGCTGATGAAAACGGATTAAAGTACGGAAACGCGGTAAGTTCGATACAGGCTAGCAGAACGACTTCACGCGCTCGTCTGATCATTTCATTTCATTTCATTTCAATGCTATTAATGTCAGAGGGTAAATGATTAAAATTATCATTTAATTTTTCAATCTCTTATGAAATAAGTCACTTACTGAGTAGAAATTATTTTCCCTTAACCATACTTTAAGACACCTTGTAAATTTATTCGCTGGTAAGATTTTAATACTGTCAGGTATAGCATTAAATATACGACCACACATTGCATAGCTATTCTTACTATATAATGCTGTCCTAGGAATTATGGGCAAAACTATTCTATTTCTGTGCCTATTACTTTTTGGAAATATTTCATGAGCTTTTTTAAATAACTCCGGGTGCATTTTAACAAACTTAGCGCATTCAAAGATATAAAGACTCGGAAGGGTTAGTATCTTGAACTTTTTGAAAAAGGGTTTGCAAGATTCCCATGGGCGTATTCCTGCTATGGCGCGGATGCATTTTTTTTGTGCGATGAACACTCGCTGACTTTCTGTTGAGTAACCCCAGGTGATAAGACCATATCTTAACACAGAATCAACGTACCCATAGTATGCAGATAATACGGTTTTTAGCGCTGATATTTTGAGAGTTCGTATAGAACGTATACGAATTTGTTTATTTTATTGCATACTTTATTGACGTGGGCCTTCCAGTTGCAGTGTTTATCAATTATGATACCGAGAAATGTCGTTTCGTTTACTTCTTTCAAGTTAAGGCCTCTATAATTGATGTCTAAAGTTTTATTTTCTCGTCCATATGTACTAAATTGAATAAAATTAGTTTTTGTTAGGTTTACACGTAGATTATTTTCGTCAAGCCAAGTTATTATTGATTCAATTGTAAGTATTATTTATGTCAGTTGTATATTTATTAATGTCAGTATTATTTGATGTCATTATTAACGATATGTCATCAGCGAACAGAAAACAGGGGTGATTAGTAACTTCAGGTAGGTCATTTATATAGAGTAAAAACAATAGGGAACTTAGCACACCCCCTTGGGGTACACCAGACCTGTTATGTTTATAGTTTGATCTGTACGACTTTAGTTCTAGTTTACTATCAATTCTTTCGATTTCTACACATTGCATTCTGTTATTTAAATAACTTTCTATCCATTGAAGTGCTGGGCCCCGTATCCCATACTTTTCTAGCTTGTCTATTAGCAATTTGTGTGACACATAGTCGAAGGCCTTCGACATATCAAAAAATATGCCTGTTGTCTGAATTCGCTTATCTAAATTAGTAACTATTGTGTGAATTAGGTTAAAACATGCTAATGTTGTAGACTTTCCCTTTTGAAAACCATATTGGTCTTCTCTTAGGATAGCATGCTTTTCGATGAATTGAGTAAGGCGTTTATGCATGGCAGTTTCAAAGATTTTTGATATAATGGGTATGAGAGTAATTGGTCTATAGTTATCTATATCATCCTTGTTACCTTTTTTGTGGAGAGGTTTTACAACCGATTGTTTTAGTAGGCTAGGAAAACATCCAGATTCAAAAGATAGATTTATTAAAAATGTTATGACTGGTGTTAATTCACTTGAACAACTTTTTAGGATTTTTGTAGCTAACTCATCATAGCCTACAGAGTTTGTGTTAGTCAGAGATAATATAATTCTGTGTGTCTCTTCGTATCCATATGGTTTTAGGAAAATACTATCACTAACAGATTTTTTAAGCCTAACACGAGTATTATTATGTGTATTGTTTGTTAGATTAATCCAATAGTCATTGAATGTTTCAGCAATTTTGTCTGGGCTATTTACTACAGTACCTTTGTTCCTTACTTTTTCAATTACTTGTTTGCTCTTAGTACCGATGGACTCTTTTTTTATCAGTTGCCATGCTGCCTTGCATTTGTTTTTTGAGTTACTGATAAATTGATGATTACTTCTTTTAATAGACCCATGTATGCAACGTCGTAGGAGTTTAGAGTAGTTTTTAAACTTTGATTTATTTTCCGCAGTTTTGTTAGCGTAGTAATTGTTCCGTAATGATCTTTTGGTTTTGCAGCTTGCTCTAATACCTTTAGATATCCATTTAAGGGGTCGATCCCTGTTTGATATCTTTATTCTTCTATTTGGGAAACATAATTTATAAAATAGATATATTAAATCGTAGAACTTTTCGTAAGCTACGTTAATATTGGATTCTTTAAATACACTCGAGAGCAATGAATACGGGTCACTTAAAGAATGTTAAAAATCTCGGAAACTAAAAATGATAGGTTAATGCAATAAATTGTATTTAATAGACAATGTAATACTCCTTAAATGAAAGTAAAAAAAATATGAGTCACCATACATTTTATTAACACAAAATTACATAAAGAAAAAAACTGCTGATCTCTCCTTAAAACAAAAATAGGAAACATGAAATTTTTGAACTTTATTACGATTTTCTTGAATTTTAATACTTCGTATTGCCTCCTCGTGCTTCCATTACTGCGTTTACGCGGTTTGGCATGCTGTACACCAAGTTCCTTATACGATTTTGGGGAATATTCTCCCATTCCTCTGTGAGAGCAATTTTGAGCTCACGAAGCGTGATTGGGGGAGGGTTTCGTTGTTTAACGCATCTGCCTAGCTCGTCCCAAGCATGCTCGATCGGGTTGATATCCGGGCTGCGCGCTGGCCACTCCATACGAGTAATGTTCATCTCTTGAAGGTAGTCATTCACAATCCTACCTGTATGAGGTCGGGCATTGTCATGCATAAATATAGCATCCTCACCTAAATTGACCATAAATGGACCAACGTGATCATTGAGGATTTCTTCCACATATCTTACGCTAGTTAAAGAGCCGTTTTCTATGATCACCAGCTCTGTGCAACTTTCAGAAGAAATTCCGGCCCACACAAGTACAGACCCACCACCGTAGGCTACTTTTTCTTCGATGCATGCTTGCTTGAATCTTTCCCCTGGTCTTCGATACACTCTGTGTCTTCCATCGTGCTTGTAGAGCATAAATTTTGATTCGTCGGAGAACATAACTTTTGACCAATCTTCAATACTCCAATTTACGTGGCTCTGGGCATATCTTAGTCTTGAAATACGATGCCCACGCTCCAGTTTAGGGCCGTTTGCAGGTCTAAGGGGTTTTAAGTTAGATTCAGCAAGCCGACGTCTTACTGTCCATGCACTTGGGTTACTTCCTCCGAGGCGTCGAAACTGATTTGTGAGTTCAGTTCCTGTGAGAAAGCGATTTCGAAGCATGGTGTTCACCAAGTATCGGTCTTCTCGTGCTGTGGTACACCTGGTTCTGCCCGTTCCTGGTCTGCGTAGGTTAGAACCAGTTTCTTCGTAACGTCGGAGAACTCTTTGTACTGTTGACAGCGACACACCGACAGTCCTGGCTGTATCGCGCTGCCTCCGGCCGGTTTCCAGCATTGTAAGTATTCTGGTGCATTCTTCAGGCGTAAGCGACATAATTTCAGCTTGAATAATGAATATAGAGCACTATCAACATGGTTTATGTACCCACATAAATGACAGATTACAAACAAAAGCAAAACCAAATGCTGTAATTTCGTAGTTCCATCTTCGAAAGTGGCCGTTTTTCAAATTTGATTTTTTTATGATATAACTTTACAATAACTAAGAAGTTTTAATACCTTCATTTAAGGAGTATTACATTGTCTATTAAATACAATTTATTGCATTAACCTAGCATTTTTAGTTTCCGAGATTTTTAGGATTCTTTAAGTGACCCGGATTCATTGCTCTCGAGTGTACTTCTGAAAACGATAGTTCGGTCATACATTCTTTAAATTTTGCAATGTTATGTATATTATAGTCTCTCCTATACGTTGAATATTCTGTCAAAGTTGTTTCTTTATTTCTCACGGGTATACTTAATAACTGTGCAGTGTTATGATCAGAAAGGCCCAGGTGTAGAAGTTCACCGTTAGCAGATTTGATGTTGCTAATTAGGTGATCTATACAAGAATTTTGTCGTGTTGGTTCTTGAATATGGAGCACCAGATCATAATTTTGAACAAATTCGATTAACGCCTTAGATTTATTATTTAATTGTAGCGTGTTAATATTCAAGTCACCTGCTATAACAATTTTTTTCTTGAATTTCCGTGTTATAAATTGAAGCACTGTATCAAGTATTTCGAAGAATTTGTTGATATTTGAAATTGGAGTTCTATATATGCACAAGATCGGATGTCGTCTCCACCTTGTATACATAATTAACATAATAAGCCTATAATGTTCCCACTACTGGGACACCGACCTCTTCTCGGTGGGTCATAATCCACCACTCGGGGCCAGTGCGAGATGGTAGATGTCAAATATCTTCGAATTTTTGGTTCTAGGACATGCCGGTTTCCTCACAATGTTTTCCTTCATCGATTTGAGAGAAGTGGTGATGAAATACCATAAAGCAATAAAGCGCGCGTCAGGGTTCAAACGTACGACCTACAACTCGTAAGTCGCGGCTGTTACCACTGGGCCACCACTGGTCTAGATACTATAAATAAAATAAAATAAACATTACTACGAATTAGAATATAATAATATATTTAATATTAGACAACAGTAATTGGAGCATTGATATTACATTAAATTAATTAATTTGCTTCTACAGTTTTATCATTCTATGCCACCACCTACATAAGGTTGTAAGTTGGTTAAACTGACGCTAGCAGGTGTAATTACGTCATCAACTTCGTGTTCACAAATGAAGAAGCTCTTCGTATCACAATCAGTATTCACCAGGCGACCGTTGAAGAACATTGAGCCGCACTCTCCTTCTCCGTCCGGCTGGTAATTGTCAAACCAGGTTTCAACATCATGTACTTTGAATGGTGTTCCTGAAAAAAGAAACTCTACTATAAAAAAAAAAAAATATTCGTATGTTTTGAATATAATCACATAATTTTTTTCAAAGCAATTATTAGAACACTTCCTTTCACATGTCGACGTTTCCAAAAATAATAGAAGTATTTTCTAAAAAGACTAAATGAGACTAGATGATTCTATTTTTAACCGACTTCCCCAAAAGGAGGAGGTTCTCAATTCGGTTGTATGTTTTTTTTTTTTTTTTTTTTTTTTTTTTTTAATGTGTGTTACCTCAGAACTCCGTCATTTATGAACCGATTTGGAAAATTATTTTTTTATTTGAAAGGATATACTTCCCGATTGGTCCCATTTTTTTCAAAATTAAGTTCTGATGATGGAATCCGTGACAAATTGAGGGAACTCCTCAAATATTATAGGCATACACATAGCGATTTCGTTATTTTCAGCAACCAGTTAAGCATTTGCATTCAGAAAGTATCATTTGGTGAAGTGGAACTGATGAAGAAGTCCACAGATGGCCATCGGAACTTCTCAATGATAAGTATTTCACGGGTGGCGTCATTTATGAACCGATTTAGAAAATTCTTTTCTTATCTGAAAGGTATACTTTCAGGTTGGTCTTATTTTGATCAAAATTCAGTTCTGATGATGAAATACATGACGACTTGAGGGAATTCCTCAAAAAAAATTATAAGGAAACCAGGATCTGCTGATGGCATCCCAGCCAAATCGAGGGGAACCTTCCAAAATCGTAGTGCGTTTATAAATTTTTTTCATTAAGCATTTTAAAACACTACTATTTAATGAAGGTCTGGAGTCGATCTGGTGATAGAGCCGAAAGACAGTTGAGGGAACTCCTCAACGATTTACAGCAATTACCTGGTGTTTGGGCTTGATTAATTTATATTGATGAGAACTTTACACCTAGATGGGTTGTGACTGTCATTATGAATGATGATAATGAAGACAAAGGACATTCAAGGGAACTCCTCAACGTTTTACAGTAGCAATCTTGTGTTTGGACTTCATTCATTTTAAGGATGATATGATGATAACTTCCGCGTCGCTGGTAGTGTTATTCGAACTTTTGTGGGGTAGGTAGGTACCAAAACTAAAAAGTGAAAAATAAAAACTTTTAACAAAAAAAAAACAACCGACTTCCAAAAAACACACTACAAAGTGAAAAATAACTTTAATTTCGGAAGTCGGTGGCAAAAAAACGAAAATACAAAACCAAAGACACCGACTTCCTAAATTAAAGTTATTTTTCACTTTGTAGTGTGTTTTTTGGAAGTCGGTTGTTTTTTTTTTGTTAAAAGTTTTTATTTATGCTTCTATACTAATAATATTATAAAGAGGTAAAAGTTTGTTTGTAAGTTTTGTATGTAGGGGGTAATTTCCGGAAATACCAGCCGGATTTCAAACATTCTTTTTTTGTTGGATAGCCCAATTCAATTAGGAAGCTTATAGGCTCGCGGACGAAGTCGCGGGACGAAGCTAGGTTATCATGATTCGAAGATGATGTCCGTCACATCTGTAAAGTTGCGCCTAAGGGTGTGAAAGGATCAATTGCAATTGTCAATGTTTACGTCATTGATACCTACACATTGATTCTCAAAATTTGATGATTGACAATGTTAAGGGTCCCCGAGACAATCAATTGCATGATTGAAGATTTCAAATGATGGATGAATGAGGCGTATCATTGCGCGCGTCTCTTTCGATTTCTGAACTGTGTTGAGAAAAGTAGCGGCACTCATAAACAATATCATTTGTAACGCAAATAAGATAAGGTATTATTTGCGGTTTTAACTCCAAAAAAAGGAAAGATATACGATTGGTATTAAGAATGGTATTAACTGAAATGAGACGGAAAAAGACGATGACCCACCTAACTACTTAGAATTTGCACCCGGTAGGTTTTTGATGATGACACCTAGGTATTTTGAGCAAGGAAGATCAGTCGTTTAACTATATTTACACGTGCAGGATATAAGCCATGATCTCCTTAGGAGATACTTTTTTTTTGTGAATGGCATCTCGCAGGTTAACCGAGGAGGTTGTCGGCTGCCTAACCAGACTTGTGGATGCCTCAATAAATTAAGGCTTCCAGCCAAGCATAAAACTTCCAAACTAAGCGACTACACTCTAAGGGCACCCACTGCGGGGTACGGACCTAGGCTTAGGGCCTCGCTATGAGAGGATGGCAATGGCCAGGCTGCATCGGATTAGATTAGGAGATAAGCACATCATCATCATCATCATCATCAGCCTATTAATGTTCCCACTGCTGAGACACAGGCCTCCTCTCGGCGAGAGGGAGTGGGCCGTAATCCACCACGCGGGCCCAGTGCGGGTTGGTAGACGTCACATGTCTTCGAATTTTTGGTTCTAAGACATGCCGGTTTCCTCAAGATGTTTTCCTTCACCGTTTTTGAGAGCAGTGGTGATGAAATTATTTACACAAAGTAAAGCGCCTGCTTGAGATCGAACCCACGACCTTACAACTCGTAAGTCGGGGCCGAAACCACTGGGCCACCACTGCTCTGGTGGAGATAAGCACACTAACCTTTAACTGTCTGCCAACCCTCGCTGAATCTGTTATGAAAGCCCAGGTGATAAATTCCTCTTTGGTACTTCCCCTTGACTCTTGGTTTCGGTGTGGATTCCGTTAACTTGGCAAGGAAATCTGCTTCCAGCGGATTGCTGATCACTGCCAGGGTTGATTGTTCTAGTTGGCACCTGTCATTTGCGTCGGTCCAATTCAGTGGAGTTGTGTGGAGCTTGTAGCACTTGCCAGTATTCTTACTGAGAGTGTAATCTGAAATGATTTTATTTCTGTATTTATTTTACCTTAAATCTATCTTCACAGGTTGCCTTAATGCGATGGATTTAATATAATGTCCATTTTGTTGATATTATCAAAAATAGAATTGTAAAATTTTATTTCTTTTATTTTCTTAATTTTATTTTATTTCTTTTTTTCTTTTCGTTTTCTTTTTTTTTAATATTAACATCTATACGAAAAAAATTAAATGCTGTTCGTTGGTAAGCGCATCACTTGAGAACCGCCGGACCGATTTGGCTATTGTTTATTTTAAAATGTTCGTAATAGTCCGAATCGGGTTTAAATGAAAAAAAAAAACAACGGGTTGCGCTCCGGGAGTGCCGGCAGAAGTGAAAACTTGAACATTAACGTTGTGCATTTTTGAATATTTTGGAATGGTTAGGGAGTAATTTCGCACGAATTGCTTTATTTATCAGTATAAAAGTACTATAATTTATGTGGTTAAATACAATATTCATTAGTAGTAGAAGTATATTTATTTATTTTCAAAATATAGTCTAACAAAAATAAACAATTTACTACCTATCAATATGGGTAAAATTTCTTACCTTGCAATCTTTACGTACTGTCAAAGACTATTTATTTTGATATTTACTTGGTCGGTTGCTAGGCAACTGATCTTACGGTCACGTCCTGACGCGAGTTCAACATTTTTTACCCATCCCAAAAAAAGTGCACAACGCCGCTAAAGAAGTTTACACTTCAAAAATTTAAAAGTTTACAAAAAAAAGTTTTTCTAAGATTTAATTATATTTGAAAAACTGAGTCCTTTTTTGTATGAATTATTGCAATTTGGATAGCATAGCGACTGACGGGTCAGATAGTTTAGAATAAATTAAAGTACTAAGTACCTATCTGTCCGTAATTCTTGTGCAGCATGTAATTTAACAACATAGGTAAGTTATCTTGCGAGTTCTCTACTCCGTTCACCTGTAGATGCTCAACTGTCCGAAAGACTGATGCAGCTCGATAACAATAATTTTTTTATTGTGTCTCATTAGTGACAGTCAAGCGCATAACAACCTTTTTTCCAGACGGTAAAAAAGTCTTCCGTTGTTTATACATAATATAGTTACAGAGATAAAAACCTACTTACCTAAGTTAGGCATATCGCAGTGATCGTTCCACTCTAGCGATTGAAGGGTCTTCTCGCAAATAAAGAGAGCTTTGCTGTCACATCTGAAATCATTCATATCTCCTTTTATACCTAAGTGCGTACAGTCCTCATTACCGTTATTGTCCGGTTGATTCATCTGCCAATTGATGTATACCTCAGAACTCGGCTTTCCTAGAAATATGAAATTAATGATTATTTAAGCTGTGTATTGGAGGCCCGTCCCTAAGGGTTGGTTTAATGACTACTATGGAGTATAATGTAATATTATTACGAATAGAACTGAATACAGAATATTATGTATGTACGTACCGTCGACGGTCTCAAATCGTCCTTCCACCAACATGTCTGACAGCCCTGTCCACAACCACTGAACAGTCGGTCTAGTTTTTTCCCAAAATGATATCACTGCGCGTAATTCTTTGTCGTTCTCTGGGTGCCAGAAAGTGGCCCCTTCTAGAGCACACACTCGCTTGGCCTCAGCCCAAGTAATTGGTATAGTGTGGATCTTGTAGAAACTTTCTGCATCGGCTAAATAAGTGTAATCCTTTCGGAATTTCTTTTGATGCTTTTGTCCATCTATGAGTAAAATAGAGAAAAGTTAATGAAAATAAATTGTCGATGTTCCATGGCAATTTTTTTGTCAGTATATACCTATTAGTCATTTAAATTACTAAAATAAGCATACAAACAAAAAAGCATGCAAAACTAAAACGTCTAAGTATCAGTATTTTGCCATTGAATTGTATAATACTACATTTTTAAAACATTATTTTAAAGTAGATGTACGTATGCTAAGTTCGAGGACGTGAGTCCACACAGGATGGCCGTCACAAGTATGCACTTAGAAACGAGTCATAAACGTTAGTTATACCTAAGTAGATAAGAATACCTCAAAAAAAAAAAAGTTATAACTGTTGTTTAAAGTTGTTATTTGGTATAGTGTACTATTTATCTATACTTACATGAATGTGCCACCAAGTTCACAATAAGAAAGATAAACAAAGTTTTCGAAAACATTTTGTTGAATGATACGACTGACGTGTTGAACCGTGCCGGGCAAATGAATAGGAGGATGTTCAGTATATTTTCCGACAGCCAATCTTGTTTAACCAGTTATAACCTGCGGTCATATTATGGTGAGCTTATACTAAACGAGCGAATTCATTCTAGTCCCGCTCGGTCACACACATTAGATCGTTGTTCTATCATTGTTCGCGCAAATTCTATGAAAATGTTCTTCAGAGGCATCGGTGAATGCTCGCGTTCTAGCAATACGCGGGCGAACACAAATGTCCTTCGTGGTACAGTTTCGGTCACTCAATCAGTAATATAGGTTCTATCGTCACAAACTTCGCGTGCTAGGCAACACATCGCTAATTCAGTTGCGACGCAGACTTTACAAAGTTTTCTGACTCGATTGTTCAACCGTAAATGCGGTCGCAGCATAAAACCGTACTTTAAGAAGTCAGTATTAGGGGAAGGTGGGCGGGGACCGGATAGTTAAGATAAAGACACAATAAATTAATCACCATGTTATTTATTGACATAATCAATATCATAAATCCTTAAGTATACCTTAGGCATAACTTCGGCATGAAAATATTTGAGATCAATCTTAATAACTACACAATAGAACAATTTTAACTGAAAATTATAAATCCGAATTCACCCCATACCTATAAGTCAAACCGGATAGGTATTTTATGTTCAAGGGGTGAATATAAAATGACTAACAATAAAACTAAATATTACAATTATTCGCAATTTTTGCATACAAACAATAATAAGTCTTCCTCAGAACTACTGCACCTAAAGAGTGCATTGGTATCATTCATCTCTGGACTTACTCGTAGTTTGACTACCAGTGCATGTATAAAAGAATAGTTAATTTTTGTGACAAATATAATATTATTCGGAAAGAACAGTATGGTTTCCAAAAACATAAATCAACGAATCTCGCTATCTACGATACTATAGACTCAATTTTATCCAAAATCAATGGTAATCACCTGACCACCGGGCTATTCTTTGATCTATCTAAGGCCTTCGACCTTGTTTCACACGACATATTGCTACAAAAGATAGAAAGAAACGGGATAAGGGGGCCTGCATATCAATGGATATCGTCATATCTCAGCAACAGACAGCAATGTATTGTGATATCGAAAATCGATGGAAAAAAGGTACTCAGAACATACACGTCTGAATATAAACAATGCATACGCGGCGTTCCACAAGGAAGCGTACTGGGACCGATTTTATTCCTATTGTACATTAATGACATCGTAGAAGTTACCAACCATAAATGTATACTGTTTGCAGACGATATTTCAATAATAGTAGCAACAGATAAAAAAAAACACACAGTTAAAGACCACGAAAATGACATAAACAACACAATAGACAAATTAATTAATTGGTTACATATAAATGAACTTAAAATAAATCTTGACAAATCTGTATTCATTCAATTTAATAAATCTAATAATAAAATACATAATATTAATCTTGAAATACCAAAAATAAAGGCTGTAACACATACAAAATTCCTAGGAATAATCATAGACGAAGACTTAAATTGGAAATTACAGACAGAAAGTGTATCCAAAAGGTTAAATCAATTTGTGTATGCGTTAAGACAAGTAAAATACGTTACTAATCTAAAAACAGCTATAATGACGTATCATGCCCATGTGCAATCAATACTACGATATGGACTTGTAATGTGGGGAAACGGCACAGACCAACACAAAGCATTTGTAGCACAAAAAAAATGCATAAGAGCAATGTATGACATGAAACCTGATCAATCATGTCAACCGATATTTAAAAACCTTGGTTTGTTGCCTCTACCCTCACTTTACATTTATGAGACATGTATGTTCGTAGCAAACAACAAAGATTTATTTAGAACTGCAAATGATGTGAATCCAAGAAATCGTAGAGATCCATTCAGACTCGTACTAAATGACCTTCCTAGATCTAAAAAATACAATAAGAACTGTTTAGCAATGTGTGTACGTATTTATAATAATATACCTAGCAACTTAAAAACGTTGACTTCTAGAGCATTTAAGCACAAACTATATAAATGGTTAAATATACAAAATATCTACTCTATTAAAGAATTTATGGAGACTAAATATGCTCCAACAATTGTATAAGTAATATTATGTGATGTAACGCATGCCCACAAGTTTGCATGCTATGTATGTATAGCAAAACATGTAAGCACTAATTTTAATGTAACATCTGTAATACCATGTTTTAATGCAAATAAAAATGATTTGATTTGATTTGAGGTACTTTTTGCCACAAACCAAACACTCCGAATCCTCATGGTAGTTTTCTATATTCGTCTTTTTGCGTGGCATGTTGACGCTTGCACTCTGTATAAAGTAAAAAAAATAGTAACTTAAAAGAGGAATAAAACAAACGTCCACAATACCTGAATCGGGGTGAAACCGGATAGACGAAATCACCCCGTCTGCTTGTACCCCGCTGGTACCACGTTTGAAATTATAATAACTAACAGTTTATGTTTACACTCATAGCAACAACAAATATCGTTTTAAAAGGTTAAATATGTATTACTTCTTAAAAAATACAACTGTGTATGATAGCTTAAAGCTAAACTTAATGACAACACTTTAAGGAAATCAAAATATTAGATAACTTACCTTTGTTTTTAATTTTCGTTTATGGACGCACGTGCTGAGTTTTGACCGTCACCACCATTTGTAACCGATCTGAGCAAGCGTTCGCGCATATTTCTCCACTAGCTCGAACGAGACAGCTGTATGCGGAGTAATGGAATAGCAAATATCTGGTTTGACCCCCTATCCGGTTTCCTTCCTCTTTCCCCTACTAAGAAGTATATAATTGTATAAAAAAAAATCTGCTGTTCCATACATTTTGACCGCGTAGGTTTTTTCACTTTTCTATGAAACAGCAGATTTTTTTTTTTAAATAACCGACGTTAAATTTCAACGCAGGGGCATTCAGAATCATGTACTGAATCCATGGTATCAGTTTTCACGTCGATGACCTTGCCACCCTGTATATATATTTTTTTTCAAGGAAAACATGAATGAATGCTTTATCTTGTTATAATTCGTCAAGTCGCTTAACGTGATTTTGCTATAAAAATACGGTTTTTAAGTTCATTTGATTCCAAAGACAAACAATGCATTTTTACAATAAGCATGACCTGATTCTGCACCCAGGATTAGGCTTCAGACGAAGGAACTCCTCAACGGTCAACAGTTGGTACAGACACGAAACATGACAGTCCGTTCTAAAGTCCACCATATATACAAGTTTTTATTTAACTTGCAATTTGTGTATGTTAGTAAGTTTGTTTGTATGTGTAGGCCGAATCTTGCAAGCTGAATTAAAACCACTTCCTCTTATCCTACGAAGTCGATATTTTACGTGTTGTTTCCGATCTAAAGACAATGCAATTTCATCCAGGATTGGCTCCAGACGAAGAAACTTGTCAACAGTTCACACTACAAACACGAAATGTATACTCTTGAATTATGACATTTGTAGTGCAGCTTTCAGCTCATCGAACATCTTATACGTTTTCTCTGACTGCAACCAGAGCTCAGAAGTGCCTATTAGCGATCTTCGGGCGACGATGAATTTCTGTTTAGGCGTCCAGCTGAAGATCTCCGAGTTGTCCTCAATATCCTGAACCCATTTAGACGACGAATACGTTCTATCATCGCCACTAATTTCGCAATACCTTCTGCGCCGAAACTGTTTGCGACGCCACACGTCGTCTTGTCCACATAGCATATAACTTTAGCCTTGTCGTGGTCTGGCATCTTCAAAAACCAATTTTTCAACTTTTCCACAGCGACCGGGAACGAGTACCTACGCCACGTGTGTGAGAAACCAATCTTGTTTCGAACGTAAAGCCAATATTTCTGCCAGAATTTTTATTCTTCCAATCCCGGACGAGCCTCCAAAGTTGTAGGATGGAATTAGTTGAATTGGCAGAATTAAACACCTTTTGTTTATTTTTTATTAGCTTGTATTTTAGTAAAATTTGCCGCCTTTTGTTTCTCCCCTTTCACCCCTTTCCCTTCAGTTCGTGAAGAAATCAGGAAATAAAAGTGTACCGGTAAAATAGTGAGGTTAAGAATTTTTCACACACGTGCCAAAGCCGGCAATTGGAAAAATATTCTCAGGACCTGCTCAGAAAGAAATTAAGATGGGCTCATATATGTTTAATTTGGAGAAACTCACAGGTCGTGAAAACTTCGCGACATGGAAGTTTAGTGTACGAACATATCTGGAGCACGAGGACCTTTGGGAGTGCGTGGAGCCTAGTTCAGATGGCTCGGTTGATCCTAAGAAGGATATTAAGGCGAAATCAAAATTGATTCTACTGATTGATCCCCAAAACTACATCCACGTGCAAGATTGCAAGACCGCACGAGAGGTTTGGAATAACCTAAAAAGGGCCTTCGATGATAATGGACTGACAAGAAAAGTAGGTCTGTTGAAGGATTTAGTGAACACATCACTCGAATCAAGCAGTAGTGTTGAGGACTACGTGAACAAAATAATGACAACCACGCTCTGCTACCATAAAGGATTATTGGTGGTGCAATAAGACGAGAAGACTTGTTGAATAAAACGTGTATTGTAATAAAAGAAATTACAGTTAGGAGCTTCACCTATGCGAGATTGACAGACAGAAAGAGAAGCGCCTCTAGTGGCAAAAATGTGAACCAACAGAGGTTGCGTTCAATGCATTCACAAATATTAACAGTCCAAGCCTTTAAGTTACGTTCGAAAACTTAAATAAAAAAATTAAGATTTATAGTTCAGAAATAACAGAATCAACTTAACTTACTAATCTCCGTAGATTAAATAGTTAACATTATAAATAAAAAAATACAAAAAAATCTTTTTTTTTCGTTTTTGGCAGGGCATTCGCGTTTTTAAATTTCTTAAATTATTTATTTTTATTTTATATATTTTTGTGACAACAATGATTAAGTTTTATTTTTTATAAATCAATCATCTACGAAACCATTCAATAATTAAACATTTGCAGTGCTACCAAAGTCTGATTAAATCGATTGCAGCCAAAGATGAAATGTTTGTTTTGCATGTACTCCCTATCCATGTATGCCAATAAATTATATATTTTGGAATGCGCTCATCAAGGCCTTCAATTGAATACCCATATTGTAAATTATAATTGACGATTTTTTTTCGAATCTTGAAATGGTCCCATACTGCCGCCAGGATTAAAAAAAAAATGTTGTTCTTGTCACTTGGGATGATGTAAAGATTCTAACGATACTCCATTCATCCAAATCAGTTCAGGCATTTAAAAGTTATGTTGGAAAAAAGAAACTCACATAAATACATACATGAACCCTGAACACATTATACTTCTTTTTGGGCAGGCGTGTAAATAGCCCACATAGATTTAATCGGCAATAATGGAGTATACGATATTGTGGCTACAGCAACGTAGGTAGACCACGTCGCGTCTTCGCGTGCACAACCGAAAGTAGGTTTGTTATATACACGAGTTTGGTTTCATCATTCTTCGCTACCACCGAAGTAAGGACTGACGCTACCAGCATTCGCGTTATCTACTGCGTGTTCACAAATGAAAAAGCTCTTCATATCGCAATCGGTGTTGATCAGGCGTCCGGTGTAGAACATTGAGCCACATTCTTCATCTCCTTCCGGCTGGTAATTGTCGAACCATGCATCGGCATAACCTTCTTTCATTGGTGTTCCTAGAAAAAAAAACATCAATATTATAAGTCTAGAAAAAAAACATCAATATTATTAGTCTCGCTTGTGCTGCGTTCCGATGCGGACGCGTTTGCCTATTCTTTATTTCGATTAGCGCGGCGCAAGCTGTCGCTCGTAATTTGCCATGAGTAGTGAACTAGTGACGAATGAGCTGCTGGCGTTCCTGCAGCAGAAGCTGGATATGATGGACGAGGTGTCCGCTGTCCAGATCTGCGCAACGAACTTCCTCTATGCTATTATCCTGATGCCATTTGCACATCCCTACTTACATTGTAGACTACTCTTATAATATGTATTTATCGAATTTATTTCATTCGTTATTAAGTATTCACTTAAATAAATATTTACAATATCTAATAACACTACACAATACCCATATTATATCAATAATTATTAAATCTAATATTTGCACAATTATAAATTTTCAACCTAATGTAACCACAACGTTTCATACAAAGTTATAAAAAGAATACACCGATACATTATCATCAGTTGTCTAAAGGCTCCCGCAGACAGGTGCGACGCAATAGCGCAACGCGACTCTAGTAGAACAATTTTTAGGAAAATTTATTACCATTACACTTATAACAACTTTTAGGTATCTTAAGGGAGAGATTAAGTCTCTGAGTCACTGATCATGATCTCCTGAGCAGATACAAACACTCACGTACCTTTAACGGGTACGTATAAAAAGAAAACACGAAGACAACCGCCAAGCCAATCCAGGGCGCCAACCCGCACTGGACCCGATTGGTGGATTACGGTCGACAGTTTGGAGTGTCTGTGTCCCAGCGTGGAAACATTATAGGCAGATTATGCGACGTACCTTTAAGTGTCCGCCAGCCCTTGTTGAATCTGCTATAAAAGCCCACGTGATATATTCCTCTTTGGTATTTCCCTTTCACCCTTGGTATCGGCGTGACTTCCGCTAACTTGACAAGGTAATCCGCTTCCAACCGATTGCTGATCACTACCAGTGTAGATTGTTCTAGTTGGCACATGCCATTAGCTTCGCTCCACTTTAATGGAGTTGTGTGGAGCTTGTAACACTTGCTAGTATTTTTACTGAAAGTGTAATCTGGAATAATAAATGTAATGTGTATATTCTGATTATTATTACCTACTTTGTAACGTAAGAATAAATTAACTTTTTTTTTGTTGGGCTAAACGAAATTGAACAATACCAAAATTTACGGTCTTCAGAGAGATTGCCTTATCCATAGCATGCTGGGCACTGCATTTAGGGCTTAGACGCAGAATGCCCAATTCTCAAAATGACTACCACTTCCCCTTTGTTACAGAGATTTGAACCTACCTAAATTAGGCATATCGCAGAGATGGTTCCACTCTAGTGATTGGAGGGTCTTCTTGCAAATGAAATGAGACTTTGCGTCACATAGGTAATCATTCATTTCGCCCAATACATCCAGATGCGTACAGTGCTCTTTGCCACCTTTATTGTCCGGCTTATCCATCTGCCAAATGTTGTACACGTCAGTGCTTGGCCTTCCTAGAAATACGAAATTAATGATTTTATTAACGTGCTTTGGAAAAATTACAAAGTTATGAAGGATTCTTTTTATTTTGTGTCACTACTCTGTCTTCAAAGAGTTTTCAATTTAGGCTAACTTACAAACCTACTATTTATTGAATTGACATCATAATCTAATACCTTTAAACGAGCAACTCTTGTATATTTATGTATTTAATTATATAATCGGAATCTTGGAAACGGCTTCAACGATTTTCATGAAATTTAGTAGGCAAGGGGTTTCGGGGGCGATAAATCGATCTAGCTAGGTTTCATTTTTAGAAAACGGAATAAGAAACCTGTACCCAGATATATTTATTTAATAGTATAAAAAATAATGCGTGTTTTTCAATTCATATGTACTTTCTGAGTTTATCTTGGACATTACTGACATCGGTGAAGGAAAAACGTCGTGAGGTAACCTGGACTTATAGTTAATGTAAGTCTGAAATCTGCTACGCGTCTTGAGCAGGCGTAATCAATGCTAGTGCCTTCTCTGTATGAGAAGAGGTCTTTGCCCTGTAGTGGGATAGTAATAGTAAATTTCCATTTTCCATATGAAAACGCACTTCGCTTTCATGGCACCTATATACCTAATAGTTTATGCTTTGAAGGAACAGTATCTCTACCCTAAATTAAAGTTAGCAACGTTTAATTATATGTTTTCAAAGTGAGTAAAACTGCATTAACCCAATTCAAATGCAAAAAATAACACGGTACCAATCTGTAGTACCAATCCATAGAATAATAATAAAGATAAGATCGCTCGAATAAATATTGCATAATAAACTTTATATTTTAGTGAATGAATTTAAATAAGTAGGGATAGGAACATAAATGTGGTACTGAATGACTAGAATACTAGAAATTATACGTACCGTCAACGGTCTCAAATCGGCCTTCAACCAACTGGTCTGACAGCGCCGACCACAGCCACTTGATATTTGGCTTAGTTCTTTTCCAAAATGATATCACTGCGCGTGCTTCATTGTCGTTCTCTGGGTGCCAGAAAGTGGCGCCTTCCAGACCACACACGCGCGTTGCATCATGCCAAGTATTTGGTATAGGGTAGACCTTATAGAAACTCTTGACTTCTTCTATATAAGTGTAGTCCTTCCGGAAAAACTTTTTATGTCTTTGACCATCTGGAAATTAAACATAAACGTAGGTAAATAAAGAGAGCTTGCTATACGGAATGTAAAAGCTAATCTTAATAAGGACTTTTTAAGCGTTTATTGCCATGATATGGCATTGAATTCTATCAATAGGTATCAAACCCAATTGCAAATATCTTTTGCAATCACAATTTTATGTAGTTTTTAATTATTGGTAGTTTCTAATTAAAGAACTATATTTTAAAAAAACCTTTAAGGAATAAAGAAAATGCTAAGATTTTTATTTAAAACAAAATTATAAATTAGTAGTCATGTGGGTAATTTATGGAAGTTCGAGGATCTTCACAGATTGGCTGTGTAATATCTTGTCGTGAGTATGCACTTAAAAAACGTTAGTTGAGTATACTTACATGAATCCGACACAAAGTTCACAATAAGAAAGATTAACAAAGTTTTCGAAAACATTTTATGAAATTATATTATGGATACGATACGTCTATTTAAAACCACGCCACGCCGTAAACGTACATAGGAGGATGTTTACTGCTTATCTGGTTCTCCGGCAGTTTGCCATATCTAACCACAGTTGAACTCTGCGGCCAAACATATGGAGCGAATGCTCGCGGCTCAGTTGGTATTGTAGCGCGCGTTCTACACTAGCTGTCTCATTTGGTATAAACGCAGACATAAAGTTCGTGGCATTTTTGGTAAAGTGCGACATTTTTTACTATGCTAGAGTATTGGATTTTGACTAACGATAGCGGCGGAGAAAGAATTTGAAATCTAATTTTGTTAATTCTGGTACATGTACCATATGTATATGTATTAGTTTTCCTTGTCCTTGCAAATTATAAGATAAAAAATCATTCACAAAAATATGATGTGTGGGAATGAAAATGTGTGGGAGGCGTCCCTAGGGATCTAGCGACTTATAACCAGACAGTGTCGTTGACAAGCTCTTTTTATGACTGTCATTTGTTACTACGGTCAGTCTCAAATCATTGTAGGAGAAAGTTACAGCAAATGATACAACAAAGAAAATGACCGCCTTAAAAGTACAACCCCATCTTTTATTATAATAATATATTTTTATTTCAGATCAAATTACAGGATCCATAAATTGTTAGTAAAGGTCTTAATCTAATGTTAGTAAAAAGCCACACAACTCGAACTCCACAAGCGAATGAACATCGTCCATTTGCGAATATAAAGTTTTAACCACATCAAATTCCTCCGACAATGTGGTCACAGCATAACGATACTTTTATCTTTTTGCAATGTTATTAACTAACCTATAGGTATGAGAAAAATAGGTATTAGTGGATAAACAACTTTGAACTGATAAAACACAGTCATGTCGCATATATTTATTTTATGAGTTTTTGGCGTGTAGGTAAGTATTCTTCTTTTCGTGTGGCTAGTAAGTAACTTGGTGTCTGAGTTTTAAAACCGCACATCTGCCTCTGACTTGGCTTCAAATGCCGTCGAGAAATATCTCTCAGGCATGCCGGTTTCCTCACGAAGTTTTCTTTCACTGTTTTTGAAGCTAGTGATAATTATATAATACGCAAAATGCATCCGAAAAGTCAGAGGTGCGTGCCTGTCACTCATCTTTGCTCAGCGACGTCGCAACACTTTTATGTGAGTCTGCCCTATGGATTTAACCGTCACTTAGCGGCACACCCGCTCATACTACACGCTCCTCGCTCTATCAATATTGATTACCGTTAAGGCGACGAAGGTCGTATCAGGCCATAGTGATTATTTCGGTGGCAGAGGCATACAAAGAAAAGACAGGAGTTTCGCTTCTTCGGTCTTATTATTCTATGCTACCACTGACATACGGCAGTATGTCCGGCTGCACTGAAAACTGCTGTAAACTGAGGACAGCAGGTGAAATTATTTTATCTGGTTCGTTTTCACAAATGAAGAAGCTCCTCATATTGCAATCGATGTTGATCAGACGTCCGGTGTAGAACATTGAGCCGCACTGCTCAAGGCCTTCCGGCTGGTAGTTGTCGAACCAGACGTCGTCATCGACAGTCAACGGAGATCCTGAAAAAAAATACTCAATGGAATATTACACAGAAAGAGACAAATGAAATGAAATCTTAAGTCATATCTGCAATATGAGAAGTCATGTTTCGAAAAAACGATAGAGAGAGGGACTATAAGAAAATGTATGATGCTGCATTGGCTTGTATTACCTCTAAGGCTGCCTGTCCACTGGAGCGGAGAGGAGAAAAGAGGAGCGGAGATGTGTCAATATTAACCAATAGAATCTTGAATTAGGATCACTGATCTAAACTCAGGGGCGGAGTTAAGATTCTATTGGTTAATATTGACACATCTCCGCTCCTCTTTTCTCCTCTCCGCTCCAGTGGACAGGCAGCCTTAGAATGCAAAAATATCTGACATAACTAGCGTTATAAATATCTGCCTACTTAGTTAAAATCAGAAGAATGTGAGACCTCGTTGTGATAAAAAATATCAGACAGCTTTGGCAGCATAAAAACCTGACAGTATAATGTTTAGAGTTTTCTTATATTATCGCAATCAGTAGGTACCGCTCAAATAGCAAAAAATGTGACATCCCACTGGCAGCATAAATATGAAGGTGACACATGTTTTTGAAGCCGATGCAGCATCCTATATTTAATCATCGCTTGTCTCGTCAGATAGTTTTGGTGTTTCTTCGATGTCACATATTTGTGTAAATAACCATTCATAAATGATCAAATGATGATGATTATTTCAGGATGATTTGCCGTCATCATAACAACAGATATGAATAGTTGAATCATGAAATTAGCTATTATTTCTAAGCTATCCATAGTAGTAATATATTGCTCGTGACTGTACCTTAATTTTTATATACCTTAATTACCATATTAGTCTATGTGTTGTACACGTTATGGTTATGGCCGGAGTCGCATGTAACGTTTGCCTAGATCTTTATTTTTATTTCAAGAGGGTGCTAGTTTCAGATTTAGAATGCCATGATTGAATTGAAAATGAAAACGGTGAAAAGGTATCTGATCTGGAGAAACAAGTTCCAAAAGAAGCACGGAGGTTGTGATCGAAAGAGCTACCAAATCTCTTCAAATCTGGAAGAGATTTGGTAGCTCTTTCGATCACAACCTATAAGCTTAGCAACCCATAAGATTTTTTAGATTATACTGTCTGTACCAACATAAGAAGATACACCCAATCACGTACCTTTAACTGTCTGCCAGCCTTTCTTTAATATGTTATGAAAGCCCAGGTGATATATTCCTCTTTGGTAATTCTCTATGAACCTTGGTGTAGGCGTGGATTCCGTTAACTTCGCAAGGAAATACGCTTCCAAACGACTGTTGATCATTGCCAAGGAGGTTTGTTCTCTTTCGCAAATGGCACTGGCCTCTGCCCACTTTAATGGAGTTGTGTGGAGCTTGTAGCACTTGCCAGTATCCTTACTGTAACTGTAATCTGAAAATGAAAAGGTGTAAAAAAAGAATTGGTAAGTATACACATCGACGTGATAATCCATCGACCAAATTTCTATTTTGAATTTGAGAAATTTGAGAAATTTGGTCGGCAACAGGATGACGCGGCTTACCAGGCAAAGTTTATCTACTGCAGTGCGCTGTGAGAATGACTGTTTTAACATGATTTTATTAGATTCATAAAATCTTGGAAGTCAATTTAAATCTACATCTTATATTGACGTATCGGAACAAAACTTTGTATTTATAATATGTAGTGCAGATGACAATACTGTAATTTGGTATCTTCGAGCTGATCTGATGATGTAGCCAGTAGAGGAAAACGTAATTGAGTTTGGGCTCATAGATTCATTTTGACGAGTCCAATAGATTGGATTTGGTAACGAGGGTCTGATGAAGGGGCTGGAGGTGGATAGTGGAATCACAGATTACGTGGAATTCTTCAGTGTCGGTAAATCGGTCAGCGCATGACTTCGTTGACTTTAGACTTATTAAGTAAATGAAGAATATACTAGGTTCACTAAAGAGGTAAAAAATATAAACAGGTAGATTAAAAGAAAAAAAAAAACACGCCTTTTTCATGCACAAAAAATTATAAAGTACTTACCTATCAAACTCCAAAATTTTTAGTGCCTGTTATAACCGTGTTTTTTAGCTACGTTTTACAGTACCAATCAGCACTGCAATATACCTACCTAATTATTTGCCAATTTGACCCTTTTTTGTTATGTTCACAGCAACAACATTATACGATTTTGGCAATACAGCAAATAGAAGAAAACTGTAGGTATGTAGTGCGTCCGCAAACTAGAGATTATAACCTACCTAAATTAGGCATGTTGCATTTGTGGTTCCACTCAAGTAACTTGAGACTCTTCTTACAAATGAAGTTATACAATCTATCACACTCGCAATCATTCAAGTAGCCTTTTTTGTCAATCTGCACACAGTCTTCTATACCACCAGCATTGTTCGGCTCATTTTGCTCCCAGGTGCTGTACACTTCAGTGATTGGCTTTCCTAAAAATAAGAAACACTATAAAAATATCTTTCTAATATACAGAGTTATTTTAAACTGGCTAGCTAAACTCCGTAGACGCGATGGGTATCGATATTTACAAGGTCACCTTTGCTGCGATTGTTTGCTTATCAACATGCTGGCACGTAGATTCGCTCGTTGTACGGTAGACGTTAAATTGACGCTATTTTAAAGCGTACTGTCAAAGCTTCTACATGAGCGGTCTATGGGTTAAGTACCTACAATGCCCTCCGAGTACAATATTAAACAACATTTTCAGGGCGCTCTGTTGCGGCTCCCGCGTTTTTGTAGTGCTTCAGGCATGCTTGCTGACGCGCATATAGATGATTTTTATTCAATTATGCGGAAGAAAACTGCATCAGTATTGAAACATGTGCGTGGGAGTAGCAACAGGGAGGCTTTTAGTGTAGTAGCTAGAAGGAGCCACAGGAAAGTCCAGCCAGAACCTTAGTGGTCAGCTGCGAGATGCCGGTATTAAAAAAATAAAAAACTATGATTACTCTGTAAAGTATTACACTATTATTTTAATAATTGGCAATGTGAGGACTATGTGGATATTGTTTTTCTTTCTCAGTTAGTTTTAATGATGGTCTGGCAGTTTGAGTAATTTATGCGGCCTACCCAAATGTCCTTTCTTTGGTATTGTTCGTGGAGCTGAGCTTCTTAAGTTTTGAGTTGAGCTCTACGATTACTGACAAATGCTTGCACTGACTGGACAGGTCCACTCAAATCTGTGTGGTTCCTTCCTCAAAAGACCATTTCAGACACTAATCTACATGGTCCATTTATGGCCTGACCAAGATCTTAAAACAGACTGCGACCTCTGAGTTCGTTTCGGCCTTTCTTCACAGAGTAGTCTGAAAAGAAACGCCGAACTCATCTAGCTTATTTGTTTTTTTTTTTAATATTACGTGCTACGAATCGTAGATTACGTGTAAAAGTGATTCCGTTATCCTATTTACAAATAAACAATTTCATTTCATTTCACTTACTTAGCAACGCATTACGCACAGCTCCGGAGCCTCACCTCAGGAGCTCCTGGGCTTAGGAACGTGAAATATTTCACAAGGCTTTGTTTTATAAAGTAGACAATCTAAACTAATCTATTCTAATCTATCTTTTCTGGGTGTAAAAAGGGGGGATTTTGTTTGTATGAAAATCTTACTCCTTTGGTTAATAAACTCGAAACTTGGCACGAATACTTGAATAAGTAAGTAATAAAGTTTGTCATTATTCGTTTTGCAAAACAGGGATAGTTTTGACTGACAAACTTTATTAAAGGGGATTTCGAGGGTGGTAAAATTTGTATTGAAGAATTTTAACTAGCGGTCTGATTAACTCGAAACTACTGTAATACTTAAAAAAAAAAACAATATAAGTTTTGAGTTTTTTTCTTTCAAATTCGACCACTTTTTTTTTTGGTTTTTAAATCATCAAATGACTTCTCCCGCTCTGGGCAGAGCGGAAGGGCGTGTCAGACTCTTACTGACCCACCCGTGTTCCTTTCCTTGCCTTGCCAGGGGCCATGGTTTCCCCTTAGGACTTCCCGCAAAACCGGTAGGCATCGGCCCTAGCGGACCCCGTCAATTTTGCTGACATCTCTTTGAGGCGCGCGAGGAACACGACGCGCCGTCGACCCGGGCCTGGTCCTTATCGGACGGCGAGCTGCCCATAGCTCTCCGCAAGCCCGCGCCTACGGTGCGTGGCCGGAAATCGGCTACCAATTCCGGACGCCCGGGGCGTCTCCTACGGCGGCGGCGGCTAGGGCCGCTAGGGCGTGGCCTTTGCCTCTCCCTCGCGCGCTCCGCCTCCTCCTTCGCGAGCATTACTGCTTCGCAGAAGGAGGAGACGGCTTGCCATGTCCTCTCGCTCCGCACCATGACCTGGACCAGGGCCGGACTCGAGAGGTCACTGCCGCCGATCGCCTCCACGAGGACACAGGAGGAGGAGGTGGAGGTCTGCCCGGCTTTGGCGGAGCACCGCCCAAGCCAGACCTCCACCGTATGCTCCACCGTATCCTTCGGACGATCCACACAATGGTGAAACCCGGGCGTTTCCTCCCACCTTATGCGAAACAGGAACCTCCCGAAACCACCATGTCCGGTGAGGACCTGCGTCAGGCGGAAGGTGAAGACGCCGTGGCGCCTCTCTAGCCACTCCTCAAAGAGGAGACTTATCGCCGTAATTGTGGCGAGCCCAAAAAAATTCGACCCCTAAAGGGGCAAAGGGGTAGTTATATTTTTAAGGATATAATTTTCCTGCGTTGCTTGATTACCTCAAAATATGGAAACGACCCAAACGATTTTGCAAAATTCCACCCCTGTGAGGTTAAAAAGAAGGGATACTGTTTATGTCAATAATCTCATTCCTTTGATCTATATACTTGGCCCGAATACTTACCTATTTATCGAAGTTTAAAGATAATAATCATTATTTTCGAAAACTAGAGAGGGTGTTAAAATGTCTTGCGGAAAGTACGAAATCCGTTCTGACGAATTCGCGGAAGGTCGATGGGTCTGTAGATCTCGTCCGAGCCAATCATCATCATCATCATCAGCCTATTAATGTTCCCACTGCTGGGACACAGGCCTCCTCTCTGTGAGAGGGAGTGGGCTGTAATCTACCACGCGGGCCCAGTGCGGGTTGGTAGATGTCCCATGTCTTCGAATTTTTGGTTCTAAGACATGCCGGTTTCCTCACGATGTTTTCCTTCACCGTTTTGAAGAGCCAATGTCCGAGCCAATATTTCCATACAAACCCAAACATTTCCTCTAGGATTAAAAGTACCGTATGTCCTTGTTAATGTACCAGGTTACGTCTTTGTCAAAAATCATTACGATCGGTTCAATTGTTGAGCCAACTGTTAAGAGTTCAACTCATGTTGAGGTAACAAACAGACAAATATTCGGTTTTTTTCGCATATTATACAAAATACTATAATATTAATACGTACCGTCAACTGTCTGGAATATCCCTTCAACCAATATGTCTGACAGCCCCACGTACATCCAATTGATTTTGGGCTTAATTTGATCCCAAAGCGATATCACTGCATATGCTTCATCGTCGTTGTCTGGGTGCCAGAAGGTGGCCCCTTCCAGAGCACACACTCGCTCGGCTTCAGCCCATGTCAGTGCTATCGTGTGGATTTTATAGAAACTCTCTTCGGCTTCTATATAGGTGTAGTCGCTTCGGAAAAACTTTTTAGCTCTTTGGCCATCTATGAAAGTAGATAAAGAAAAGGTTGCTTTACGAAATGAAAAAGCCAATGTCGTTCTTTCGAACCGTCTTGCAAATATCTTTTGCAATCACAGTAACATACATACATAGTTACTACCTCATTGATATTTATAGGCATCTCTATAAAGGAACGAAGCGTTTATTTAAAGTACTCGTGTAAAGGATATGTACCACTGGTTGTCTCCGCATCACCCAAATGTTGAATGGTAGAAAATACCTATGGCATTACGTCTGAGGCATGATCGAGTAGATAATGACCGGCATGACTCTTAAAAAACGAGACAAAACGTTGGTTTTAAAATTATACTTACATGAATCCGACACTAAGTTCACAATAAGAAAGATTAACAAAGTTTTCGAAAACATTTTATGCAACTATTTCTTGCTTGTACCGCGCCAGACAAACATACGAGGTAGTAATGTTATGATTTTCCGCCAGCTACTAAACCCCATTAACCACCGCGGCCACACTGGCGATCGGGATCAACGAATGTTCGCGGTGTGTTCGGGAGTGAATGTGTTTCGTAGCGCTGCCAAAAATAGGGGAGACCGAGACTGGTTGACTAATTTTTCACATAATTGGTCTATATTTCTTGTGTTTTATTATTAACATACAATAAAAACTAAAAATTACTTTGACTTTGACGTTGTCGCACCAGGACGGGCGGGTGCGACATAAGACGCTAGCTAGTTCGGATTGTGAGAGAAATTAGATTGAGGTGTGCAAGCTGGAATGTAGGTACGAAAAATGAAAGAGGGAGACAACTAGCAGATGTTTTAAAAAGGCGACGACTGAACATGTCTGCAACTATCGAAGTGGAAGGGCGCGAAGGCTTTATTAATGTGAAAGCGATGGCAAGCGAAATGTTGTGGGTATAGTTTTGGATAGTGAGTTGAAAGAATGTGTGGTGGATATTAAAAGAGTGAGTGATATAGTGGACTAACAGAGGAGTATGGAAGAAATACACATGATGTGCTTGCCCCCAAATAAATTGGGATAAGGACAGGATAATAATGATAAAAATGATATTTGTTTGATAGGGCCACTAATGGCCTAACAAAATAATTAACATCTTTATCGTAATTTAGCGTAGTTATTGTTATTTGCTGGTTTTTGCAGAACAAGAAATTTTAGCCAACCTACCCCAAGACCAGTGCAGGTTGACTACGGGGTAGGTCGACTAATACAGTATTTATGTAAGTAGTAATTATTTTTTTACATAATTACTGCTTACTTACTGTATCTCACTACTAGTATTAGTGTACCAAGAAGGTATGATCAATTAAACAATATTTCTGTTCAATATGCCTCAAAAACTTAAAGCCATTCTGCGCCACGGTTTTCTCCATTTGACTTTGTGCGAATTATAAAGGCAATGTGATTTGGTTTGTGCGCCATGTGAACATCGCCGAAAACAAAGTTTTTATAGTGATATTGCGACCCCGAATGTTCGTCCGAAAATGTAGCCACAGCATCCTGCTACATATTATAACCTGTTTAGTATCGTATTATTTTTTTTATTATATTGTATGCTAATTACAAGGAAAATATTAGTTGATGAACACCTATGAACAGGTTTATAAATCACTAGCAGCGCCCCGCTGTTTCAACCGCCTAATTCTCGATATCGGGATAAAAAGTACCCTATGTATATACTAATACAGGTCTTGGTCTACCCATGTACTAAACTTCATTCATATTTGTTCAGCCGTTTAACCGTCAAAACGTAACAAACAAACTCACTTTCGCATTTTAAATCCAGTTTGTGGTAAACGTAAGGTTTGTTGCGGTGAGGTTCCTAGTACCTAGGGCCTACCACAGACCATAGGTAAGCTCTTGATAAAAGACTCTAGGAGGAGCCCCAGCCGGCCCCGAGTTGGCGAATAATATTAATTTAAACCTTCAGCTGCCGTGCCGTCAGTCGTGTCGGGTTGTCTATTCTTTTAGCCGGTACCTACCGGTACGATTTTCTGATACCTAATATTATATATACCTAAAATTTAAAAAGAGATCAACTGGCCATCCATTATGGTTAAAACCATACAGCCTAGAGATAGACAGTCAGTCAATCAGACAGGGTAGGTTTAGTAATGGGGTCCCGCTGGCATTTCGGTACAGAACCCCAGAACAGGTACACAACATTCATCACTCGACTCTTCACACGAACTTAGTGCGACCGGTGCAAGTGGTAGGTCAGCTTAAGGCGGATTTAAGCTTCGGCCACACAATATGAGACTGACATAACACAACAATTTAGGTGTTACACTAAGTTATAGGCGTGCGGGTGTGCGTAGTCCCAGCGGAAAAGTGTAGAATTTGTTAATTTCAGTTTAGCAGTTATTTAGTGTATGACGTCGTGTAATTGTGTATGGTAAATAAAAATTTGTGCATCCAACCATTGTTGATCAAATACGTAAATGTATGTTCCGTTGGAGCTCTAAAAAATTAAAGCTTCTAAGTGAACGAACGACCGAAAAATATGGCCATTTATGTGAAATATTTTGATACTCGCAAATGAATCAAAACCTACCGGGTACTTCCCGTTGACCTAGAATCACGTTTGGCGGGAAGCAAGGTCTTACAGCACTAGTAAAGGAAAAAGTCCGAACTTTTTTAATTTTTAATTTTATCACTTAAAAATATTTTTTGTGATTACAAACTTCCATTTGCAGTTGGAGAATCGTGACGTATATCGATGTATGAGAGAACGTGTTTGTCAACTACTAAATTAAGTTTGTTCTTGGGATAAATTCATCCTAACCACGGAACCCCTCATTGTGCGTGGTCCGACACGCACTTGCCCGGTTTTTTTAATGCCTCGTTGGTCTAGTGGTCGCAAGCACTACTGCTGAGCATAAGGTCCTGGGTTCGATACCTGGGTCGGGCAAAATATGATTGGTATTTTCCATCTGGTATTTCTCAGTAGCAGCCTGGAGTCTGGATTTGTGCCTGGTTGATGGCATTAGGCTCGCCCACTATTACATGGGACTTAAACATAACTGGCGAAATGTGGGTGTAGGTACTATAGGAACGCCTCTGCCTAACTTTTCGGAGAATATAGGCGTGATGATGCATGCATCCTACTTATGTATTTATTTATTTATTATTATGTCGGGCGTGCTTGAATATCAGCTCCCGCCCTTCGCTCCCGATGCACGCCGCGTTCAACGCCGCGTGCGAACGCCGCGGGCACCGCACCTCCATAAACACCATCGTATATTGCCATATGTTTGTGTTTGCGCGTGTGATGACGCGGGCCGCTGCACACCCCGCCTGTCTGTAAACAGAAAAACGTCCGACGCACCGCCGAACGCCACGCCGCACGCCACTCTCAACGCCCCGCGTCTCCGTAAACAAGCACTAGGAGAATCAATTATTATAGTACTCGATATTATGACAGAATAGTTTTAGAAGTAAAGATAATTATGTAAAACAAAATTTCGAATTTTTGAACATTATAGTTACTGAAGTTTATAGCAAACGTGTTATGGACAATGATTTTCGGACAAACAATTTCAAGGGAGTACCATGCCAGGGTCTGGTAAATCAATGATCAATCAACACAAGAGTAGATTTATAATTACAACTTTTTAGATATTTATTTACAAAACGAAATATTTTTAGAACTAAAGTAATCAGAAGTTATAACTACTTGATTACAGTAATCAGATTAACGATTACTTTAGGTAACCTGATTATTGTAGTTAGGTTTCATGTAATCATAACTACTTATAATTAACTATTGTAGTCGTGATTAGTAATCAGATTACAAAATAGTAGTTGGTTACGACCTACACTGCCGGACACGAATGGGTGTTGCAAGGTTTGATTAATGGGGCAAATAACCTAATTTTGGTGTCAATGCTGAGCTTACTTTTTTAGTTAAGTATAGGACTAGCTAACCTAGCCTAACCTAGTGCTTGAGTTCCTTTAACGTGTTATATTTCATTATTATCATATTTGGTATAGCGGTTGATTGTACATAATGGTATTATCTATAGAGAGCTCTTTTATCTTACTGAAAGTTCGACATAAAACAGTAAAGGCATACACAAATCTGCAATGTTCTTAATCATATTATATTTAAGTATTTATTGAAGTAGGTACATTTCTGCACTTCATGTCATATTACCCGAGGACATTTGACAGAGGTGTACAACTTATCCGGGGTTGCGGGTAGTCCCAAGGGGAAACCGTGGCCCCTGGCAAGGCAAGGGAAGGAACACGGGTGGGTTTTAGTCAGTAAGAGTCTGACACGCCTTTCCGCTCCGCCCAGAGCGGAAGTAGTCATTGGATGATTTCCAAAAAAAAAAAGAAAAAAAGGTGGGCAACTTATAAATGTACTGCTTAAACATGAAATCGGTCGAATAAACACCGGTTAACTTGAGTCCTACAAGACTTATTACAAACAGAAAATTTCGTAAAATCTAGTTACACAGTGGATTGATCATCAAATTGTGAGCCGAGAGTGTCTAGGCTACTTCGTGTTCACAGATAAAGACGCATATTGTGTCACAGCTAATATCGTGTAGCAGCCCGTTGTACAACATTGATCCGCAGTCCTCTCGGTCCTCGTCTGGCTGGTTGACAGCCCAGGAGACGTAGCCGGTATCATTCAGTGGTATGCCTGTAAACAAAAAGTTTAAGTTTAAAAATCTTAAATTCACGGACAAACAACGCACGGCCTGCTGGATTTCGAGACAATATTATTGACGCAGGGGTACTAAATCGCGATGCATTGTTGGGTGGAATAGGCACGTCAGTGAGTCGTACGGGGTGGCCAGGTTGAAGTGATAGGCAACGATGGAGCCTTCTACCGGCCCTACTGACGAGATGTGTCAGAGTAGAAGAATTTTTAAATCCATTCTTAAATAGTGCCAAGCCCATCCGCATCGGATAACAAAGCAAGTTTCAAAACTAAAACCCGACTACTGAAATAACACGCTCTAAAATGTATGAAACAAGAAAATATTTCGGACAGAAATCAAGACATAGGTACAAAAATGGTACTTTAACCATTTTTGTACCTGAAACTTGCTTTTTATTTAATTGGTTTTGGGGTTATAATTTCGTCATAAAGTATTTGCAGAGCCGCTTTATATTTTTTTTGTATAGGTTTAATTGTGTAATAGGTATTAATTTAACAGCCGCGCCGTACGTAGCACAGTCTCACTTTTGCATGTTTTTAACAATTTAAACATATTTATTTACTTTGAAAATATTATATATATACATATTTGTAATGTGCTTGTTAAGCTCTTTCATTTGATACCAAACATGGTACGATTAAAAAAAATTTTTTTTTTCCTTCGTCACTTTATGTCCTCTAGAGGGCGCCATATTGAATTTAATGTAACGTCACATAGCCTATAACCAGCGGACAATCAGGACGCTTCAGGACAATCCAACGATACCTTATTTGTCAAATTATGATCAGTGGTTTAGAAGTTATGAGGTTACAGATGAACATACATACATACATACATACATACATATATACATACATACATACATACATACATACATACATACATACATACATACATACATACCGGTCAAAATCATAACCCTCCTTTTTGCTTCGCCGAAGTCGGGTAAAAATGGATATCCTTGCTTCTTATCATTCAAATAAGGATATCCGTAACTTTTGAAAAGGCAGAAATAAAATGGCTCATCCGCCTGGCCTCCTCGTAGGCGTCAATGGGATGAGTGACCCCACACATTGCTAATCTCTTTAGATAACATTTTCAGGTGGAATCGCCTGTCGGGCTTCCTTCGCTGGGGATGTTTAAGACAAGTTATGGCCAGGTGGTTACAAGAATTAGCTTTAAAAATGTAGCGTGTGCTGTTAAGTCAATGTCCAAAGGCTAGTCCCCTGACCATGAAATACAATGTGACGAAAAGTCAGTTTATGGTGTTTGATGCCTGCTCTAAATGCCCTATAACAGTGTACCACCCATCAAACTGTACGGGTTGCCCTTGGTAAAAGTGAAGCTAATATTATGATAGCCCGCAGGTTTGCACGCTGTTCCAAGTCGGTCAAGCAAACAATTTTTAGAGCTTATGGTACCTCATCGTATACGTGTACCCTAATGGTGAATCACACCCAAAAAGCATACGAAACCCTCCGCGTCCAATATGACAACGCCTTCAGAGCACTGATGGGGCTGCCACGAGAGTGACTTGGGTATGTTTGCCGAAGCTAGCGTCGACTGTTTCTATGCGTAAGCGGTGAGCGTCTTTGCTGCGAAGGATGTGCGGCAGCCCCAATAGCGTGCTGATGATGATAGCTGACAGGCTCGACTGTCCTTACATACGACGCTACAGTGACTTGGACGTCACCTACAGTCATCGGCCATTGTTGGTGTGTTAAGTGTTGAATGTACGGTGGTTTTTGTTTTGTATTGTATTTTAATGTAATGTTAAGTATTTCTTTATAGTCTACGAGTCATTGTAACTCGAGTGAATAAATGAATAATAATAATAATTTATCTCGAGAAAGCCGAAATTTTGCACAATAGCATAATCAGCCTATAATGTTCTCAGTGCTGGGACATAGGCCTCCTCTCGAAGAGAGCGAGTGGACTGTAATCTACCACGCTGGCAGTGCGGATTGATAGATGTGAGATGTATTCGAATTTTTGGTTCTAGGACATGCCGGTTTCCTCACGATGTTTTCCTCCACCCTTTTGAGAGCAGCGGCATGAAGTTATTTACCCAAATAAAACACCTTCCTGGGTTTGTACCCAGGACCTAAGACTCATAAGTCAGGGCCGTTACCACTGGATCACCACTGCTCTACGGTCGCCATCGCTCGACGAAGTGGGCAATAAGATGGATGGTGGATTTTTAGTTAATTGACTCAGACCTGACTATGTGGAAATCCATTATAAAATACAATAGACGACGTATATTTAGTAACCTAATCCGCTTAAAGAGTTAGAGAACTCTGTAAGAAAAACGAGTATTCCTAGGTCACCTTTGTTGCGATTGTTCGCTTATCGCACTGATAACGATCCTGGCCGAGGTGAGCCGATAAGCGATCCTATATAAGTGGGGTTGACGGGCGGTTGTATAGCTCACTTTGCGTTCGGCTCGTGTAGTGGCAACACTTCGTGTCCGAGTTCGCAACAGGTCAATTGTCGTCCTGAGGATGCCTCGTTGAGAGGCGAAACACGTGTCGATTTCTTACAGGGTTCTCTAACTCTTTAAGAACAGTTACGCGGATTAGGTTACTAAATATACGTCGTCTATTGTATTTTATGGTGGATTTTTATAATTTTTTATTAAAAAAAAGTTTTTCCGTGATTTCGACCAACCCACCCTGATTGTTATTATACGATAGTTAGTCATAGTCGGTATGACCACACTTATTATGGAGTTTTGCATTGCACGAAAGAAATCGTCTCCTACCTTTTACTGCACGCCAGCCGTCATCGAGTCTCTTATGGAAGCCCAAGTGAACCGCTTCATTTGGGATGTTTCCTGAGGCCTTGTTTTTCGTTTTATTTTCCGTTAGCTTCACGAGAAAGTCGGCTTCCAACTGGGTGTTGACCACTGCTAGGTACGATTGTTCTGCGCTGCACACGGCGTAGGCGTCGGTCCATGTCAAGGGATTCTGGTGGAACTTGTAGCATCTGCCGATTTCCTCGTTGTAATCGTAATCTGGAATACACGTTATACAATGACGGTTAAGTTCTTCAGAAAGGTCTGGTGAAAGAAAGAAAGAAATTAAATTTATTTAGTACAGACATAGACAAAGGTGCACAATACAACATTGTACTAACAAGTAAAATTTTTTTTTTTTTTTAAGTGTAAAGTGCGTTGTAGGATTTGGCAGGAATGTCTGTGTCGCGGCTACGCCAAATAGGACCAGTTCAGTAAAAATGCCAGACAACTAGTGCCTGACGACCTGAAGTGTGAGGTGACGGATGTAAATCAGTTTTATACTGTAATGTGTGTATGTATATAAATAAAAATAAAATAAAATAAGTCTGTGTAAGATAATAATAGTAATGCCTATTTCAATATATTAAATAAAATTGCAAGACAACAAAACCAAAAACAAACTGACAAATAAATGAGACGGACGCATGATACTTACTTACATTTAAAAAACAAAACCTGTTTTGTGTGCGTAGTACTCGCAACCATAGTGCATAGAATGTAAATAAAAGGCAGTGTATAGAGTGCCACCATTGGCACTCTATCCCTATCGGATAAAGTGCCACTACAGGCACCCTAGTAACACCGCCTCGGCCCGGCTCAAGTGCCGCAAGCATTGGATTGTCATTGTCACTGTCACTAAGTCACGTCACTTGGTATTTTGTTTGATTGTCGAGGTTAGATTGCTGTAAAACACCACATTCCCAAAACATTACATTCTCTTGTGCCTAAACGGACCCTGGCACTTCGCCGTCCGCTACCGCGGCACCGCTCGCTACGCTCGCTCGGCTCGTGCGTTGTGTGGTCACAGTTCTAACCTAACCTAACCTAAATAACAAGTGACAGTGACAATGCAACGCTCACGGCACCCTAGCCGGGCCTAGTCAGTGACACTAGAGTGCCACAAGAAACTCGCGGCACTCTATACACTTCGTAAAGCAAAAGCAGTATGTGGAGATTGTAGCAGGTGTTTAGGTGTTCTGTATTTTCTGCCTACCCCATAGGAATTGGTCACATTGCTACGGAAATGGACTTACCGGTTCCGTATACCGGTTATCCGGCCACCCTATAAGGTGAATAGTCGGATATCTGCCGGCCGAGTGTACGACTAAATGCCGACAGACACTACGCCGACAGACTGATCACCGACAAGACTTTACTTCGACGGGACTCTTCGCCGACAGGACACTTCGCCGACAGGACTCTTCGTCGACAGGACACTTTGCCGACAGGACTCTTCGTCGACAGGGCTCATCAGCGACGCAACTTATCTCCGATAATCATATACTTACTTTGGAAATCATCATCATCATCATATCAGCCGAAAGACGTCCACTGCTGGACATAGGCCTCCCCCAAGCACCGCCACTTCGACCGATTCTGTGCTTCCCGCATCCAGCGGATGCCTGCGGCCTTTACAAGGTCATCGGTCCATCTCGTGGGAGGCCTTCCAACGCTACGTCTTCCGGTGCGCGGTCGCCACTCCAGAACCTTTCGGCCCCATCGGCCATCTGTTCTGCGGGCAATGTGTCCTGCCCATTGCCACTTAAGTTTGGCAATTCTTCGGGCTATGTCGGTTACCTTGGTTCTCCTGCGGATCTCTTCATTTCTGATTCGATCACGTAGGGAAACTCCAAGCATAGCCCTCTCCATTGCTCTTTGGGTGACTTTTAGCCTTCTGATAAGGCCCATTGTGAGCGACCACGTTTCAGTGCCATAAGTCATCACTGGCAACACGCACTGGTCAAAGACTTTCGTCTTGAGACACTGTGGTATGTGGGACGAAAAGATATTGCGTAGCTTCCCGAACGCTGCCCAGCCGAGTTGGATTCGACGATTAACCTCTTTCTCGAAGTTGGACCTACCTAGCTGGACAGTTTGTCCTAAGTAAACATACTATACTCGTCTACAACTTCGAGCGTAGCGTTTCCGATCTTTATGAAAGTGGGTGTTACATGGGCATTTGACATGACCTTTGTCTTGTCCATGTTCATTTTAAGACCCACTCTTTCGGAGGCTCTACTGAGGTCATTGAGCATTATACTGAGGTTCTCCATGGTCTCAGCCATGATGACTATGTTGTCGGCAAACCGAAGGTTAGTGACATACTCGCCATTGATGTTGATGCCTAGCCCTTTCCAGTCCAGAACCTTAAAGACATCCTCCAGTGCAGCGGTGAACAGTTTCGGAGAGATAACGTCTCCTTGTCTCAGAAGGAGTTCATCATAAAGAGGCCTTCCTTGTCCATAAAACTGGCCAGTAGGTGACCCCGGTGTTTCCGACGTCCGACTCCAAATTGCCCCACTCGCAGTTCATCATCGTTTCGCTTGCCCAGTTTCGCGTTGAAGTACCAACGGTGAAGTGAGTTTTAGAGCCATGCATGGCTCTTGAAATATCCTCATACATGGTCTCCACCTCATCGTCGGGGTGTGACGAGGTCGGGGCGTAAACCTGTACGACCTTCATCGAATATCCTGCGGATATTCTGAGTATAAGGTACGCCACCCTGGTCGACACACTCTCGATCTTCCCCACGTTGCTCACAAGGGACTTGTGGACGATGACGATAAACCCGACACCACCCTGGGACTGCTGGTCGCCCTCCCGGAAATAGAGCAAGTTTCCGGATTTAAGGATTATCGAGTCCTCCCCCTCTCTTCGGACTTCAGATAACCCTACTATACTCCATCGTAACCTGCTCAATTCTTCCTCGAGTTCGATGATCTTCTCGTCGGTCCGGAGTGTGCGCGTGTTGAATGTTGCCAGGTCCAGTTTCCGGTGATTTTGGTAGCCGGAAATTGCTTTGGAAATTGATTATTGAAAAAAATGGAATATATTTAAAACTATAGATGAAATTAAGAGCGTTTACGTCGTACGGCATTTCATACAAACTTTCAAGCTCTTGTTTTTTCGAAATGACTGAACCGATTTTAATAAAACTTAATACGCATATGCAGGATACAAAGGTCTAAAAACATTTTCAAGTTAAAAACAATTTCGAAAAACAAGGGCTTGAAAGTTTGTATGAAATGATGTACGACATCATCATCATCATCATCATATCAGCCGAAAGACGTCCACTGCTGGACATAGGCCTCCCCCAAGCACCGCCACTTCGACCGATTCTGTGCTTCCCGCATCCAGCGAATTCCTGCGGCCTTTACTAGGTCATCGGTCCATCTTGTGGGAGGCCTTCCAACGCTACGTCTTCCGGTACGTGGTCGCCACTCCAGAACCTTTCGGCCCCATCGGCCATCTGTTCTGCGAGCAATATGTCCTGCCCATTGCCACTTAAGTGTACGACATAAACGCTCTTAATTTCATCTATAGTTTTAAATATATTCTATTTTTTTCAATAATCGATTTCCAAAGTAAGTTTATGATTATCGGAGATAAGTTGCGTCGCTGATGAGCCCTGTCGACGAAGAGTCCTGTCGGCGAAGTGTCCTGTCGACGAAGAGTCCTGTCGGCGAAGTGTCCTGTCGGCGAAGAGTCCCGTCGAAGTAAAGTCTTGTCGGTGATCAGTCTGTCGGCGTAGTGTCTGTCGGCATTTAGTCGTACACTCCTGCCGGCCAAATACTGGATAGTGGCCCGATATTGGTTTCATTTTATAATTTACCTACTTACTTTTAAAAATTGAAGCCAATAAGGCAAAGGCCATAAGGCAAATAATACATAAAAATGCATATTATATTGCAAGAATATAATAGGAATATACGGGCTCACATTTACAATATTTAGCAAAACTGGTAAAACATGTTTCAATGAGAATTCAAACAAGTTTACTACTATTACTTACCTAAAAGATTTGAGCATCTGTCATCATAAACCAATAGTTACATTTTCCTGTTATTGAGGCGAGACATCTACCTTTTTGACATTGTAGCAATATCTTCCAATAACATCGTGTTTAATTACACAAAATTAAGCGGATTTTTTTGGAAAATACTTAATTGATTTCAATGCTAAAGAGTTTGTTTCATCATCCTTGACTGCAAACGAACTATTTTAAAATAATTTAATGTCAATAGAATCGTTAATTGACTCAGGCGTTGCCTTGCGGAAATCCATTATAAAATATAATAGACGATGTATATTTAGTAATTTAATCCGCTTAACTGTTCTTAAAGAGTCTTAGAGAACCGAAAAGTTGCCACGACACGAGCCGAACGCAAAGATCTCTTTGCGTTCGGCTCGTGTCGTGGCAACACTTCGTATCCGAGTTCGCAACAAGTCAATCGTCATCCTGAGGATGCCTCGTTGAGAGGCGAAACACGTGTCGATTTCTTACAGGGTTCTCTAAGACTCTTTAAGAACAGTTAAAGCGGATTAAGTTACTAAATATACATCGTCTATTGCATTTTAGTCAATAGAATCTGTTACCCCATGAGTACCCTTTTCAGATTCAGTTCTTTGACAGTTATTTTACTTCTGACAGCAGCTATTGCAACCTTATTTTAACGAGAATAAAGATAACTGAGATTTTGACAGTGATGCAAAATCAGAAGTGAAAAGTAACTGAGAAAGAACTGTCGATCCTAGTGCAACAAACTCTCGAACAACCGGGAACAATCTATAAGTAGACTTGATAAAAGGTACAAATATTGGCTGGAATTTGTGAGATATTTGATGGTTGGATAACTCTTAATTTTGATTTAACATTCTGTGGTTCCTTCCTCACACACTGACTTTTTAATTGTAAAATTTTAGTAAAAACGTTTACTTTTACAATGTGTGTAAATATGTAAGCACCATGTATCTATCACCTAATTAATTTATCTGTCGTTGCTTCATTTTTAATTCTGTTTACCTATTGTGGTATCGTAATTTTATTCTACTTGCATCGTTGAAGACGATGCACCTAGAATAAAATTACTATACCAATTACCATTATAATGTTAAAAGTAATGTACCTACCTATACAAAATATTGTAAAACATTTTAAAAGAATAACGGTGGAGTTTCTTGCCCATTCTTCTCCATACGAAAACTACCTTTTGGAAAGGGTGACTAGAATCAATACTATTTTTTTTTTGTAAATTTTGCTGTTCAAAAGTGCCTGAAAAGGGCCTATTTGAAATAACTGATTTGACTTTGACTTAATTGCCAGCATGGTATTTGCAACCTCATGCTTTAGGGTAATTGCGTAACACACTTACAATGACAATGCCGTCCATTTTGACAACTCAACAACATTGAGCTTATTTGCATGATTTACGTCGAGAAGACGAACAGCAATTTACTTCAAAATTCGTCGGATTGCGATCGATAGTATATTATGGGATGCAGGTCACAGAAACAATGTTTGGAAACGTCATGTTTATCAATGTAACCTACCTAAATTAGGTATGTTGCACTGTTGGTTCCATTCTAAGGAGAGGAGGCTCTTCTTGCATAGGAACGGGTTGTCCTTAAAGCAACGGACATCGTTAAGGGTGCCTTCTCTTTTCAGGACGACACAGTCTTGAACACCATTGGCATTGTTGGGCTGGCCGGCATCCCAGGTGTGAAACACGTCTGATATTGGGTGACCTGAAAACGATAATAATTATAGTTACTGTTGTGGTCAACAGTTTTACAATGAAAACTCCTTTTTTTGTACTTTAATAAGATCGAAAACAAATTCGTTCCATTTCTGTCTTTTGATGGCAGTTCATACGGGGGGTAGACCTCGATAATGTATGACTAACAAAATATGGACAAAAATACCAATTCTGAAGTAAATGTTTTTTTAAGGGAACGTGAGCACAAAAGAAAACTTATAAGTTATTCGAATTTTGATTCCAATATTATTTGCTCATATTATTGTAGCAATGGATTAGCAATTTCCTTCGAAATTCGTCGGATCGTAAACGAAAGTTTATTACGCAATTTGGAAACGTCATATTTATCAATGTAACCGTGATCGATGATGTAACCCACCTAAATTAGGTATGTTGCACTGTTGGTTCCATTCAAGGACCGGAGGCTCTTCTTGCTTAAAATTATGATCTTCTCAATATAATGCGCTTTTAAACTCAAAGTCAGAGAATGAATTTTGGCATTTAGTCCACCTGATGTACCACTTTGTGGGTCAGTCGCCAAAAAATGTTTAGTAAGTATGTAAAAATATGTAAACTTGCTTCGGCAGTATCTATATTAAAATTATAATTATACTAAAATTGGACGTATCCATAACAAAGCAGGCATTGTTTATGTATAATTTGATGTGTGTATTTATATTTTAATTATTTTTTCACATAGTAATTATGTTTATTCAATAGTTCGTGAATAGATTTTTTTGCTGTACTAAATATAAAACTTTTTGAAATAGTTTCTTTAGCAAACAGGTGAAACATTTCCTAAATTAACGTTGGATACGCTTTTAAAAGGTTAAACTAAGTATATTAGGACATTTAACTGACACTACCAAGATTACTGCATTTATATCTGTACTTTTGATGGTGTACATAATAATAGTATATTATGCAACTAATGAATAAAGGACGGATTTAAAGCGAGGGCCATAGATGAATCACGATCAAGTGAAGGATTCTAACGACTGAATCACGACCGTAGGGAGTGATTCATGATGATTGAATCACGAGCGCAGCGAGTGATTCAAGTGTTAGAATCCTGAGCGACGCGAGTGATTCATGGCCCTCGATATAAATCCGTTTTATTCAAGAGTTGCATACTATACTTTATACCATGACTACGAGAAAAAGAAAGATTTAAGCGAAAATAGACATTTAATAAAAGGTTAACACGTTCAGTGTCGGGAGCCCTCCTGGTGGGTTCACCTACTTGGATATGGGATGTTGGGAGCCCTCGCGGAGGGCTCATTTTAAATGTAGACATTCAGCGTCGGGAGCCCTCCTGGAGGGTTCACCTACTTGGATATGGGATGTCGGGAGCCCTCGCAGAGGGCTCATTTTAAATGTAGACATTCAGTGTCGGGAGCCCTCCTGGAGGGCTCACCTACTTGAATATGGGATGTCGGGAGCCCTCGCGGAGGGCTCATTTTAAATGTAGACATTGAGTTTCGAGAGCCCTCCTGGAGGGTTCACCTACTTTGATATGGGATGCCGGGAGCCCTCGCGGAGGGCTCATTTTATTTAAATGTAGACGTTCAGTGTCGGGAGCCCTCCTGTAGGGTTCGCCTACTTGGGTATGGGATGGCGGGAGCCCTCGCGGAGGGCTCATTCTAAATGTAGGTTTTTTTTAGCAAATACAGATTATAAACCGTGAAAATAAAAAAAAATAAAAATCCCGGAGGTTTCACTTCCAACTACGAATAATAAAAGTCGTAGACTTCCAATATATATGGCGGCATGGCGTATGAGTTCTATGAAAATGGGTGGAGTCGAAAGAGTTAAGGAGGTTGTATAGCATTGAAATAGCGGTCGAATATATTGACGTGTTCTAAATTCAAACACCAAAATAGTGATTAAAAGACCTTTTTATTCACTGTTTTCAGTGAATAAAATAAGCTTTTTAGAGGGGGAATGGTATAATAGTATATTATGCAACTAATGAATAAAGGACGGATTTAAAGCGAGGGCCATAGATGAATCACGATCAAGTGAAGGATTCTAACGACTGAATCACGACCGTAGGGAGTGATTCATGATGATTGAATCACGAGCGCAGCGAGTGATTCAACTGTTAGAATCCTGAGCGACGCGAGTGATTCATGGCCCTCGATATAAATCCGTTTTATTCAAGAGTTGCATACTATACTTTATACCATGACTACGAGAAAAAGAAAGACTTAAGCGAAAATAGACATTTAATAAAAGGTTAACACGTTCAGTGTCGGGAGCCCTCCTGGAGGGTTCACCTACTTGGATATGGGATGTCGGGAGCCCTCGCGGAGGGCTCATTTTAAATGTAGACATTCAGGGTCGGGAGCCCTCCTAGAGGGTTCACCTACTTGGATATGGGATGTCGGGAGCCCTCGCGGAGGGCTCATTTTAAATGTAGACATTCAGTGTCGGGAGCCCTCCTGGAGGGTTCACTTCACCTCCATGGATATGGGATGTCGGGAGCCCTCGCGGAGGGCTCATTTTAAATGTAGACATTCAGGGTCGGGAGCCCTCCTAGAGGGTTCACCTACTTGGATATGGGATGTCGGGAGCCCTCGCGGAGGGCTCATTTTAAATGTAGACATTCAGTGTCGTGAGCCCTCCTGGAGGGTTCACCTACTTGGGTATGGGATGCCGGGAGCCCTCGTGGACGTGGGAAGTGAAACCTCCCGGAGGTTTCACTTCCAACTACGAATAATAAAAGTCATAGACTTTTATGGCGGAATGAAATGAGAAGAAGAAAATGAGTTATGAGTTCTATGAAAATGGGTGGAGTCGAAAGTGTTAAGGAGGTTGTATAGCATTGAGATACGAGGTCGAATACATTGGTGTGTTCTAAATTCAAACACCAAAATAGTGATTAAAAGAGCTTTTTATTCACTGTTTTCAGTGAATAAAATAAGCTTTTTAGAGGGGGAATGGTATAAAGAATATTCTATCTATCTTCTATCTATCTATTACTATTAAACACAAATAAAACTGACTGATTCGCTGAATAACTTGTAAGATTAATGTTAAAACCGAGAGAGAGTGTGGAAATAATATTGAATAATAGAAAAAAATATTCGAAACTTAACTCAGGGCCCGGGGGGTTTACCTCTACCTTTTATAGCAGTTTTATTTTAATCTTACTTCCATTGGGAAAGAGATAGTTCCGTCAGATGGAAATAATTCTGATATTAAGAGGTTGTGTTAGGATCCCTGGACGCTCTAACAGGGAATTGGAGATTGCATGCGTACGAAGTCACGACTTCACGAGCGAATGCTAATAATAAGTTTATAAGTATTCTTACCGTGTATGGTCTCAAAAACTCCTTTAGCCACAAAATCCGATATTCCCACAAACACCCACCGGAAAGTCTGGGTAGCGTTCCAAAACGATATCACAGTTTCGGCCTCGTTGTCGTTTTCTGGGTAGAACAAACTGGCTCCTTCCAGAGCGCACTCTCGCTTGGCTTCAGCCCAAGTCTTCGTTAACGTGTGAATCTTATAGAAACTCTTTGTAGCTTCTATGTATGTGTAGTCTTTCCGGAAAAACTTTTTATCCATTTGTCCATCTTTAAATAGAAAAATGTATATGATGTGGAAGTTTTTTTTATATTTTTTTAGATTCGTTTCAATATAATTACTCACATGAACAATTCGACAAAAGGTTCACTAAAAGAAATATGAGCAAAGTTTTCGAAAACATTTTATTTAAAGATAAGACACGCGTGTTGAATCGCGCCATGCAAACGAATGTCGAGGATACTCAGCATAGCAGATTATTCGACAGACTACATCATTTGCATAAATATATTTGTAGACGTAAGTATATTTAGGTTTTTTTTATCAAATGTTGTTAATCTAGCCTTTTCCCAACTATCTTGGGGCCAGTTTCCAGTCTAACCGGATGCAGCTGAATACCAGTATTTTACATGGAGCAACTACCTATCTGACCTCTACAACCCAGTAACTGGGTAATACGATACCCCTTGGTAAGACTGGTGTCAGACTTTCGGGCTTCTGACGAGTAGTAGGTAACGACTGTCAAAGATCCACAATTGACAGTCGGGACCAACGGCTTAACCTGCTTTCCGAGGCACGAAGGAGACTCGGTATGTAAAGATGGTCACCCATCCACGGCCCAACCCCGGCAAGCGTAGCTTAACCTGATGGATCGATCCATGTGGCTGTTATTACTTAGCCATGAGCTCCTCAAATGTTGAAATGTTGTTATTATTATATATTTATATTTATAAACAGGTAACAGGTTGAATGACTAACTTCGAGCTCAGCTGATTAAACTGATTATGTCAAATCATCTTTCGAGGTTACAGCGTTCATTAAATTCGGTTTTAGTGGCAAATCTAATCCAAACGCAAAAATTAATTGCTAAGAGGTCTGGGTACGATTTTTATGCCATATATATCGTTTTTAGATTTTTAGTCTTCTTTTTTCCAGCATCACGCAAATAATACCTACCGGATAGAAATTTTGCATAGATATTTAGTAATTTACTCATATTATAAAAGAGAGCAGTGGTGGCCCAGTGGTAGCGGCCGCGACTTACGAGTTCTAGGTCGTGGGTTCGAACTCAGCCAGGCGCTTTACTTTCTGTCAATTATTTTATAATAATTGATGAGACAACAAAATCAAAATGTCTGTACTGAGACTATAACAGCATTTGCAAACCATTATAAACCAATGTATTCTTGTACAGGACTCCACGGATATAGTTTTGTATACTAAGTATATTATATTAAACCATTATAATCGTGTTAAGATTATAACAATATTGGTTTATACTACTATAAAACCGCTCCATTTTACTTATATTAAAACTGTTCTGTAAAGAGAATTTATAAACCCTTATAAAACCAAGTAATAAATGCAAATTGTTTCCAGTATGTTTAGTTCTGTTTATCACCTTTATTAGCGTACTTTACTTATAGTCGTTCTATAAAGCTTCTTGTTAGCAGTTATAAGTATAGCTTACCAGTTTATCTACTCTTGAGTGCATTTACACCCTCGCGATACTTTTATGGGTCACCCCAGCTTATATTGCACCCTTAATTTCTACCTATAAGCAATTATAAGTTAATGTATAAGATCAGATATAATATACTATAAGGCCCAACTAACTCCATGCTTGCTATTATAAGCGTGGCAGCAAATACTAGAACGGTTAAGAGAATATTATAAGTGCTGGAGGCCTATATCATCTGCACTTTAGGATAATTTTGCAGCTTGGGTACTTATATTTTATTCATAATTCTGTAAATACATGGCTGTTATAGCCGCGAATCATAATTTTGATCAAGACAACGTGGGACTGAGCTGCAAATTGCAAAAAACGTAAGAAAATTTGAATTTCGCAGCTGTGAATTAGTTAATTTGACCATGTACCCAACAGCGTTAAAGCAAGCAAATAAAGTGAATAAAACAAAGGTTTTTATTTCTATATCATTTCTTTTTATTTCACTTGAAATGTACTTTAAATACGGCTCTGACATACGAGTTGTAGGTCGTGGGTTCGAACCCAAGCAGGCGCTTTACTTTGTGTAAATAATTTCATCACCACTGCTCTCAAAACGGTGAAGGAAAACATCGTGAGGAAACCGGCATGTCTTAGAACCAAAAAATTCGAAGACATGTGACATCTACCAACCCGCACTGGGCCCGCGTGGTAGATTACAGCCCACTCCCTCTCACAGAGAGGAGGCCTGTGTCCCAGCAGTGGGAACATTAATAGGCTGATGATGATGATGATGATGTACTTTAAATGAACGTATTAAAAAATAAAACGATTGTATCGAAAAATAACTATAAATTAGATACTTTTTGACGTATTGGCCAGATAAGACAGAGAGATAAATATGACATTTGCCCAGTAAAAGAAAGAAAGAAATAAATTATATTTATTTATTTAGCACAGACACAGACAAAGGCACACAACACAACATATTGTACTACAAGTAAAATATATATAAAAAAAAAAAACTAATAAATAGTGTAAAGTGCGATGTAGGATTTGGCAGGAATGTGTGCCTCGCGGCAGTAGTGCTATAGAATAGTAGATAGTTAGGTAGGTAAAGGTAGTTGGACTTTACATTTAACTACATTTTCAATTCCTCAAACTAGCTACAAAAATTAATTATAGTTTTCCTCATCAATCTGGCTCGCGCTATCGTCCTCGTGTTCACAAATAAAGAAGCTCCTCATATCACAGTTGACGTAGGTCAGAAGTCCGTTGAAGAACATCGAGCCGCACTGCTCAGGCTCGTCTGCATCAGGTTGGTAGTTGCCCCACCAGGCTTCGGTATCGTTCAACGGTGTCCCTAGAAAACAATATTATCATTCAAATGACAATCTAACTAAATCAACATAATTTCCTAACTTCTCAGACAGATCGGAGTTGCCTCAGATAGTACATACTCCTACGTACCTTTAACTGTCTGCCAGCCCTTGTTGAACCTGTTATGAAAGCCCACGTGATATATGCCTCTTAGGTAGTTTCCTTTGACCCTTTGTTTCGGTGCGGACTCCGTTAACTTCGCAAGATAATCCGCCACCAGCCGGTTGCTGATCACTGCCAGGTAGGATTGCTCGGCACTGCACACGGCATATGCCTCGGTCCACTTTAATGGTGTCGTGTGAAACTTGTAGCATTTGCCATTATCCTTATTGAAAGTGTAATCTGAAAAGAAAAGAATTTGTATTGTATTGATTCTACAATTTTTGATTTTGAAAAGGCAAAATCTTATGGTATACATTGTTTGTAAGTAGCGCTTCGGCGAGTAGGTACTTAAACTTGAACACTGGATAAGGCTTTTTCATTCATTCAATAGGAAATGTTTCTGTCATGACCACCTTTTGTCAAATATTATTCAAAAACACGCTAAGATGACCAATTTACCACTTCTATTCACAGCTTCTATCTCTATTCTACGAAGAATAGACTTATTTCATTCTATTCAACGTAACAATTATATTCTGCATATTTGACAGCGTATCGCAGAAGCCTTTCTATAACCACTTATACCATTTCGCCGTTCGTTTCTTCCGTTTCCTCGCTGGTCATGCTACGCGTACTGTAACAACATCACAAATGGAACCTAGTTCCCTTGAGTTTCTAACTCATTATTGTTTCAGCTAAACGTTGATGAGTCAGGACCTGTCTATTTAATATTAAAAGATATTTAGCGTCAACTGCGTCAAACTGTTAAGTGAACTGTTTACATTTACGGCCGAATCCAAAAACCTATCCATCACCATATCAGTGTGGCTACCATGAGTTTCATTTAACCTTCTCGATCAAACGCATCGAGCGCGTTCGGCGTTCCGATTGGCCCTTCACCGGTGAAGGCTGGCCGGCTGCCAATCGGAGCGCCAAACGCGGTCGATTCGTTTGATCGAGATGGTAAAATGAAACTCATGGTAGCCACACAGTTCTGGCATACTGGAGATAGAAAAACCTATCCATCTTTGGTTTTAACGTCCCAATAATCTGTCAGAGAATAAGGAATCTTACGGAATGACATTCAATCACAGATAGAATTATACTGTCCACCATCAAAAGCTATCTGTCTTTTACTGAAAATAGGTTATTGGATTCGGCCGTTAGCAGACACTTAACATTTAGGAGAAACCGAAACGTAAGAAATTGTTGACAGAAAGAAAATAACGCTCTCACTCTGAAATACATAATTACTTTGACATAGTCAAAGACTATATCCACTACATATAGCCCCCCGGCTACGTGTACCTTAATTGATAGGCAGGGCGGTTGAAGTGTTGGGGCTATCATGCAACCGATGTGTGTCATGCGAAATGTCAAGCGATTGATTTTGGACCATGGCTGCATGGCCAGAACTAGACCTGCCATACCGTATTATGACAGTGTCTGGAGTCTGCGCAGGTCTCTGCCATAGAGACCGACCTTCTTCAATGTTTTTAATAAGACTAAGATTTTCCCAAACTCACAAGAGTTAGTTTACTAATCAAGATTAAAACCCACCTAAATCGGGCATATTGCAGCAATGGTTCCACTCTAGTGACTGGAGGGTCTTCTTGCAAATGAATTGGTACTTATTGTCACATCGGTAGTCGAAGTAGGTGCCGTCTTTGTTCAGGCACACGCAGTCTTCTTTACCGAGCGCATCGTTCGGCTCGCCTGACATCCAGTTTTGGTACACCTCTGAGAATGGCTTATCTAAGAATACGAAATGAATCATTATAATCTATACTTTATTATTATAAAGAGGTAAAGTTTGTTAGTTTGTATGTTGGAAGTAACATTCAAAACTACTCATACGATTTTTAAAAATCTTCCACTGATTGTAAGCTATTCTATTGCCGAGTGCCATAGGATAGTTTTACATATATGTTAAAACAAGCGGACGAAGTTGTGGTATATAACTAGTTTTTCTAGATAAATAAAATTAACTGTTACTAATGTAATTTAACTTTTTGTTATGCAAGCATAACTAAGTATTTACCAATATTTTTTCATAGATTTTACGAATACAACTATTATAATGCATTAAAGTTATAGGATGTGATTATGGCAGAACATAAACAAATTCTCAATACGTACTGTCAATGGTTTCAAATACTCCATCAGTTATTAGGGCTGATATCCCAGCGTACACCCATGGGATAGTCGGCTGGGTTCTATTCCAAAACTCTATCACGGCTTCTGCTTCATCTCTGTTGTCGGGGTAGAACAAACTGGCTCCTTCCAGATCACACTCTCGCTTGGCATCAGTAAAAGTCTTTGGTATCGTGTGCATCTTATAGAAACTCTGGGATGTTTCTATGTAACTGTAGTCATTCCGGAAAAACTTTTTAGCCCTTTGTTCAGCTACAAAGTTAATTTAAATAATTATAATTTAAAGGATGAATTAAACTAAAAGTACTAGTGTTACAACTAAACCAAGTATTTAAAGGAGAAGATTATTTATTGAGCCTGTCAGTTTTTTTTTTGTGCAAAATAAAACAAGTGCGAGTCGGACTCACACATGAAGGGTTCCGTAGCAGCAAGTAACATAATATAAAAGTTCTTGTAGTTCGTTAAAGGTAAATTGCGGTTTACGATTTATGACGTACTAAAAAAAACTACTTACTAGATCTCGTTCAAACCAATTTTCAGTGGAAGTTTACATGGTAATATTGGTAATGTACATCATATAAATATTTTTTTTAGTTTTATCATTCTCTTATTTTAGAAGTTACAAGGCTCACATTTTACCACTTTGGAAGTGTCTCTCGCGCAAACTATTCAGTTTAGAAAAAAATGATATTAGAAACCTCAATGTTAATTTTGAAGACATATCCATAGACGCGCCACTTTTTGGACTGGTCACGTAGCTAGGTTGACAGATAATTAATCGATGGACTCACAGACTAACATCTTGGAACGGGCCATCTGGCACTAGGAAAAGAGGTCAACCTAATGCCCGATGGGCAGACGACATAGTACAAGTGGCTGGCGAACAGTGGATAAACACAGTGAAAGACAGGAAAGAATGGAAATCTCTAGAGGAGGCCTTCACCTTTAATTAACTGAGGGGTTCTTACTGAGAGCTTTAGATATAATATAAAAATAAGTTTAACTTTATGTTTAACAGTATGTTAGAAATTGTCATAATTATGTTAGATAAAGTATGTTTTGTAAACATTTTTTTAGTAAGAAATATAAGGCTTTTTTTTAATTTAATTTTTTTATTTATTTATTTTATCCATAGACGCGTATGGAAATGACAATGACAATGACAAATCCATAGACACGTGATGAAAAAAAAAATTGAGTTTAGTTCTAAGTATGGGGAACCCCCAAAATTTATTGTTATTTTCTATATTTGTGTGAAAATCTTAATGCGGTTCACAGAATACATCTACTTACCGAGTTTCAACAGTAGTAGTTTCAGTAGTGGTAGTTCTTATAGTTTCGGAAAAAAGTGGCGGTGACATACGGACGGACAGAAAGACAGGCATGACGAATCCATAAGGGTTCCGTTTTTTGCCATTTGGCTACGGAACCCTAAAAAGGTAACTGCAATTTTGAGATTTTTTGATTATTGCAGTAACTAACAAAAAAATAATGTTCTACAACATGGTAAAAAAAAAAAGACAAAATACTGCCTTGTTTTTGGTACTTTTGTCACTGATAACCAGATAAGCTCAAACTCAAACTCAAAGCATTAATTTCAATTAAACCATTTACAGGCACTTTTGAATCGTCAAATTCGGTCAGTTAGTCAGAAAGTTGAAGCTAGTCGCCCATTCCAAAAAGTAGATCTCTGTGGAGAAGAACGGGCAAGAAACTCCCAGGACACTCTTTTAAATAAATAAAGATATTACAAAATCCTGGGTACATTATTCTTCTTGCTTCTATATATGAGAACAATGTGAAAACAAAAAACAGAAACAATTCAAAATATAAGATTTAAAATAAGCCTTGGCAGAAAATAGATGACCAGTCTCAACTGACGGCGCCTGTTCACGAACATGACGCGTGGATCAGCACCATCCAGCTCAACCATTTTGTAGGGCACCGAATGATCCAACACACTCGCCACCATCAGCGAGACATTTAAGTGAGCATGACAAACTCTCAACTGCCATGCTCTTTCAAGTCAACATAAAACATAATAACAGAAGAAACAGCCCATTTACAAAAACTAAATATTGGAATATTCAACAATTAAAAAATTTGTTAATAAAAAATAAAATAAACATTTTAGTAAAGTCAGAAAAAATATAGGTAAAAAAGTAAGAAAAGGGGTAGCAACTCTTCCAAATACAATAATTTCAACTAGTGAGCCCAAGTGGCTGTGGAGCAGGATCAGCATTAAGCCAAGCATTTTTATCTACGATATAATCATCCAACTTATAATATGCTTGTCTACATAGTTTGCGTTTAATGCATGTTTTAAATTTCTTCTCATTTAGTTGAAGAATATCGAGTGGTATTTTATTATAACATTTTACACAGAACCCCATAAAAGAAGTGTGTTCTTTAGACAATCTGAAACGTGGTTGATCTAATTTGTTCCTAATTCTAGAGTTAAAATTATGCCTGTCACTTATCTTACGAAAAAGATGTAGATTTTAGATGTATATTTCTAAGGCACTCCATGTACCTACTTAAGCGCACTAACTATCTACCGGCCGCCGCCGCCGCGCCGCCGGGTCGCAAGCGAATCATTTCTCAGTGGGTTGCCGACAGCCGCGACGCGCGTAGCTGGTTCGAACTGTTTCATAATTTTATTGAACAGCAATTATTGCTGACTTTACTTTAATGTACTAAGTACATAAAGGCTTTTATGTCGCGCGACGCGACACGAACAATATAATTTCTAAGAAAATTTCACGGTATAACAATAACCAAGTCGCGCTGGTCTGCACAAAGCTTAAAACTGCTCGCTATGCATAGCGGTGCAGTCAACCCACAAAATTCTATCCGATTAACACCTTTTCCGACTAATTGTAATTATGCTGTGCAAGTTTAAATAAATTCAGTTGCAGCAGAATCAAAGTGTTTTAATTAAAAAGGACCCATGGAGTGCCATCCTAACATAACGCATACTTATATTGAAGATCCACCCGTGTTGAGATATAAGCATAAAACAGTTTTTTTATTTTGCCTGTAAAATTTAGAATTTACGATTAACATAATATTATTCGTTAGGAGGTGCGAGATGGCTCTAACAATTTGGAGAAGGGAAAGGCTCCATAGTTTCCTGGGCCCAGGTGTTAACTCAATCAAACTAGCCTTATTTGTAAGATGATATAATAACAAGGCCTCACTGAAAATTTGGTGAAATTTGGTTATCCAGGAATCAAGTTATATGAAGTATAGTAAAATGAGTGAAACGGTCAAATGGCACATTCCATAGATTCGTATTGCTGATCCTGTAAAATTTAGAATTTACGATTAACATAATATTATTCGTTAGGAGGTGCGAGATGGCTCTAACAATTTGGAGAAGGGAAAGGCTCCGTAATTTCCTGGGCCCAGGTGTTAACTCAATCAAACTAGCCTTATTTGTAAGATGATATAATAACAAGGCCTCACTGAAAATTTGGTGAAATTTGGTTATCCAGGAATCAAGTTATATGAAGTATAGTAAAATGAGTGAAACGGTCAAATGGCACATTCCATAGATTCGTATTGCTGATTAATTAACTACTTAGCTATTGAGTAAGTATTGTTTTAAAATATGCTATCCTACAAAAAGACAGCCGACAGTCTGGTTTTGTTCGCTTGATAGGCTAAAAGCTTTAATAGGTACTTACAGGCTGAGATGCACGCCACTTACGCATAACTGATAAAATCGCCTCATCCTCCAAGATCCAGTCGCAATGGTACAGCGATCCATGTCGTCAATATCCGATCGATAGGCGTAAACAGTTGTCCAAATCATAACCCTTCCTTTTGGCTTTGCCGTAGTTGGGTAAAAAGGGAGCCAGGTAATTCAAAGTACCGAATAGTCCTTTAATGCAAAGCCGAGGTCGTGGGGTTATACAGTAAAATATGGAAAATACGTGAGCACTCAGTACGAAAGAAAACGAACTGTCAGTCAGTGACCAGCGTAGCCAACTAGAAACATGGTACTGTATTTTGTGATTTCCTTTAGAAAAATATAACGGTTTTTTTAAACACATTTCAACTAGTTAACTGCTGGGCCCAGGATTTTCCATCTCCTTTGCACTTTAAAGCTTTTTCGCAAGCGGCTCCCTGAATCCAAAAATGGATTTTCACATACTCGCAATTTTTTTAACGACCTTTCCAATCGATACCCCACACCATGATACATGATATAAGAAAAAACGTGATTTTATTTTATCACTTTGTACGCGTAAATAATATGTTATTATAATATCAGCCTTCTAGTTTATGTTCTAAGAGTCTCTGAGCTAAGCCGCGGACAGAAAGACAGCCGGACATGGCGAAACTATAAGGGGTCCTTGTTGACTACGGAACCCTTAAAAAAGACACAATTAAATAATCATTTTGAGATAATTCGTGTTGTCAATTTTTTGTACCATAGATTAAAACATACCTGAATTGATCAGATTGCAGTTATAATTCCGCTCTAGTGTCTGGATGCTCTTCTGGCAAATGAAGTTAGACTTATAGTCACATGGGTAGTCATTCAATTCTCCATTTAGGTATAGCCTCACACAGTCTTCGTAACCGAATTCATTGTTGGGCTCACCTTTGCCCCATTGGTTATACACCTCAGAGACTAACTTTCCTAGAAATTTGAAACATATACCCAATTAGAAGATGTTGACTACAAATATATTAATATTTTTATATTTAACACTACTCGGTGTTCATGATAAATGACACAAATACAGATTTAATTAAATAAAGGAGATACATTTGTAAATCTGTATTCTAAAAATTAAAGCCGTGTTTCGCGTCTGTCTATGAGACCGCGTTGTTCATCTAGACTACGCAACGGATCTTAATGGGGTTTTCAACATAATTAGGAGCATTTATTCCGGAAGGTTTATGTTTATAATACACAAAAGAAATCTCGATGTTTTGTCAAATCATTAGGACTTTATAAAACATCGAGATTTCTTTACCAAGGGTTCCAAGGGTTATAAACACAAACCTTCCGGAATAAATTCTCGTCATTACGGTTATTAGAACCGTGCGAAGCAGGTTCCGGTCGCTAGTTAATAATAGATTAGAATTAGAAACCTACCGTCAACGGTCTCAAATTTTCCTTCAAACATGATGTCTGACAACCCAATACACATTACTTCGATTTCAGGCTTGGTACTCTTCCAAAATGATATCACAGCGTTGGCTTCATCACTGTTGTCTGGGTAGAACAAACTGGCTCCTTCAAGAGCACACACATGGTTGGCCTCGGCCCAAGTCTGTGGTATAGTGTGAATCTTATAGAAAGCCTCCGCTGAATCTAAGTAAGTGTAGTCCTCACGAAAAAACTTTTTATCCTTTTGTCCATCTACGAATAGGAAAAAACTCATAGCACGTTTTTTTATTGTGACCTTAAATAAAAACTAAAACAAGATAACAGACATAACGTTCGCATTCCCCGAAGGGTTAGACAGAGGTGAACCCACATCTCGCTAGTTAAGTTTAGGTACCATCTAATAGGGGCAGTAACTAAAATGTTGGGTTAATGCTTCAGAGAGATGAGTTACAAAAAAAAAAGCCAGTGATATAATACTCACGTGAAAAATCCGAGAACAGGTATACCACGAGCAAAAATGACCAAGTTTTAGAAAACATTGTTGTAACTAGACGACATGCGTCTTGACGCTTGCAAGCAAGACAATTTGTGAACGTGAAGTGAAGCTATAACGTGTAGCTGTCAACTTTTATACAGTTAGGTGCTGGTTTAATACGTAAATACGGTCTGCATCATCACAATAATATTTTTGTACTAGATATAGAAAAAGTTCGAATAAGTAAGTTGATAAACTTCTGAAAAAATATGAGATAAAGTTATAGCGTAGATAGCCAAGAGGGTCAATGTCACTGTTTTTTGAGCACAAGTTTGCGATTAAAATTAAAACTTTACCAGAATTTGGGTATGTACTTAAAGGCTTTCTATTCAAACTGTTGTCATTATGGATATATTTTCAGAACCAACCTGCATAACTACAAATACTGCTACATGCATTGATAATGTTTTTGGTTGCTGCAACTACTTAGATAAAGCTATTGTAAATTATCTCCCTTTTGATCACAGCGGTCAAACTGTTGCTTTCAAGTCCAACACACCATTACAAAGATTTCAGATACAATCTAGACAAATAACAACCAGCAATCTAAGTAGATTTAATAATAACTTAATTAGTAAGTTAAGTATACCGGGTCATATTATAAACAATGTAAATGAATTATATGAGGAATTCTTTTCGGTAGTGCGCACCGAGTTTAATAATACTTTAAAAAAGAAAACTAAAACGATTTGCCCAAATTTTCTGTTCAGTGATTGGGCAACTAAGGGTATTAGGAAAAGTAGAGAAAAATTGTTTGAGCTGTATGGCCTTAAGCCTTATATTAATTCTGACACTTTTAATAAATACGTTGCTACTTACTCTTAAACTTTTAAAAATACCTGCAATGTAACTAAAGCCTTGTACCTACATTAGCAACAAAATTAAATCAGCCGATAATAAAATAAAGACGGTTTGGAAAATTATCAATGACGAAACAAACAGGAATAAAAGACATAACTATGATTTCACACTAGAAACTCCACGTGGTGCCATAAGCACTAACAAAAAAGTTGCTCAAGAATTTGTAAATTTCTTTACCAGTATCCCACTAACTACTGAAACCTTAAATTTCTCGCCCTCGCGTTCTATTGATTTATTAAGAGCAACGGTTTCATCCTGCCCGATTGAATTTAAATTCAAGCATAAAAACCCCATAACAGTATTAAAAGCTTTCAAGCAAATGAAGTTCAAATTAACTGAAGATCTATGGGGAATGTCAATCAAAGTTTGTACCTCCATTATTGAGACTATAGCGTCGTACTTAGCTTTAATATTTAATTTGTGTGTGAATCAAGGAGTCTTCCCTGATCTAATGAAATACAATGTGGAGAGTACCATACAACAAAAAATTAAAATACTGGCACTACTAATGCTTAAGAGTATTTTGGACCTGTCAAATAAATCCTAGCTTCGAAAAAAAAACGAGTTTTTCAAACAAATTAAATGTAAATTAAGCCGGATCCTCCCTAAGCCTATACATTCCGTTTATCCAACTAGGCCTTGGGTGAATTCTCGGGCATACATTTCAGAATAAACGAAATAGCCCGAGCCGACTATAAAGCCGACAGTAAAGACACCAATAATTATAGACCCGTTTCCGTGTTGCCGGTTTTAAGCAAAGTGTTTGAAAAGGTAATGCTTAATCATTTTAATATCAATAAAATCTTATATGTAAGATTTTATTGATATTAAAATGTATGATCAACAGTATGGCTTCACCAAGGGACGTTATACGACTGACGCCGGTTTCACCTTATTAAAACACATATTTACGGCGTGGGAAAAGGCCCAAGACGCTATAAGAATTTTCTGTGACCTCTCCAAGGCATTTGACTACGTCGACCATGAAACCTTAATCTTGAAACTTGAGCATTACGGACTTGGAAAACTTGCGCACGGTTTAGTAAAAATCTTATTTAAATGATAGACAATAGCAAGTTTAAATAATTGGTGTCATTTCACTCGGTTTAAAAGTAAAAATGGGTGTACCACAAGGTTCAATATTGGGTCCTTTCCTCTTTTTAAGTGTATATATTATCTTTCTGGTATGACAAGCAGAGGAACTTCGTCAAATGGTCTAATACATTGTTTTGACCCGTATAAACTCGAGTGCGGCGTTAGACAGGGAGGTCTAACTTCCCCGAGGCTTTTTACTATTTAAATATTAAAAAGCCTTTAAACAGTTGCTTATTGAGCTCAGCATCACTCATATTGGATGCCATATAGATTGGAGTATGTTTAAATAACTTAAGTTATGTAGATGACATAGTGCTGCTGAGCCCTAGGTACTATCAGTGTAATTAGAAAGTTACTTTCCATTCGTGAAGGATATGTCAAACGGCAAAGGCTAAAATATTATCCTACAAAACGTGAGCTGTTAGTGTTTCGAAGTAGGACTGAAAATCCAACATTTGTCCCTCCTATTAAACTAAATGGTTCCCTTTTGCAGAGAGTTGCCAACTTTAAATATTTGAGTCACATTGTTACTGAAGAATCAAGAGACGACTTGGATATGGAGAGGGAGCGTAGGACACTGGCTGTGAGGAGAAATATTATATGCAGATGGTTTCATGGTTGTTCCGTTTCCGTGAAACTAACTCTTTTTGAGGCCTACTGCCAAACATTGTACACTAGCAGCCTTTGGGATAACCATACCCAAAAAGCAGATAATGCCCTGCGCATTCAATACAACAATGCCTTCAGGGCGCTGTTGAGGTTTCCACCTTACTGTAGTGCGTCAGGTATGTTCGTTAATGAGCACACTAACAACTACCTACTTTGCGATAATGCGGAAGAAAGTTGACTCTGTAATATCCCGAGTGAGGGGAAGCAGCAACAGCATTCTGGGGGTGTTTGCAGAGAGGCTGGATGGGCCTACAATGGGGAGGTTTACCAAGCTACAATGTTGGCAACAAAGCTTGTTAAACCTTCCTATAATTGTGATTTTCTTTTTTTTTCTATTTTAGTGTTCCTGCATGTTACTAATATACACACATCAAAAGTGTCTAGGGATCAACATATATTTTTGCAATAACTTTTCTCCTGATTGATATTAATTAAAATTTTCTTTAAGGATTCATCAAATAAAGTGTTTTCGTTTGTCACAGTAACGATAAACCAAGTCACCTTTGCATTAATAAAGAAATTTGCCATTTTCCTAATACAGGGATTTTTGACATTTGAACCACTAACATTAAAGTTCGAAAAAAAGACTGAAATAACAGTTTTCTTTAAAATTTTATTGGGTAACTTAAACAATTAATAATCCGTGTTTCTACCGCGAACACTAACAACACAAGAACATCGGTTTGGCATACTCAAAATGAGTTCATCCAAATCACGCTGTGGAATGGCCGCCCATGTTCGTTGCAACAACAAAAAAAGGTCTTCTTGCGACTGGATACCCTCCATATTCGGCAGAGCTCTTCTCTGTAGCATATCCCATGCATGCTCAATCGGGTTCAAGTCTGGCGACTGAGCAGGCCAGGGCAGGACATTGATGTTAGCTGCGGCGAGAGTCTGTCTTACAACTCTTGCGGTGTGCGGTCGTGCATTATCATGCATTAACTGAAATAAGGGACCGATTTGCACTTGTAGAGGAACGATGACGTCTGATACAATCGTCTCAGCATAAATTTGAGCGTTGAGGTTGCCTCTAATCCAAATCAACTCAGTTCTTCCGCCGATCCAAATACCCGCCCATACCATGATGGTTCCACCACTATAAGGATGGACTTCCTGGCAGGATTTTAATCGCTGTTGGCGTCCAGGGGTTCTCCAGTGTCGTATACGTCTTGTATCCGGTCTCATACCAAAACGAGACTCATCAGAAAAGCACACGAAACGCCATTGTTCTTCTGCCCAATTTCTGTGTTCAAGAGCCCATTGATATCGAATCCTACGATTGTGCATTGCTATAGGTGGTACCCGTAGCGGTCTTCGGGAATGAAGGTTCACTTCATGCAAGCGGTTTCTGACTGTTTGGTCGCTAATTAAGTTCCCTGAAGAGTGATGAAGCCTCACGGCTAACATCATGGCGGTTATTGTTGGAGCTCTTCGAGCTAAGATTTGAATGTATCGGTCTTGTCTCCGTGTGGTGCAGCGATACCGTCCTCCATGGCGCTCAGCCACGGTACCAGTGCTTCGGTAACGTGTCCAAAGTCGACTGATAACACTCTGACTTGTATTCAGAGCTAAAGCCACAGTACGTTGCCGGGAACCAGCTTCTATCATTCCCACGGCTCTGAGCATTTCTTCCCTGCTTAAATGACGTCGCTGCTCCATAATAACGTTGGTTTTAATCAGTAGTAGGGAAACAGTAGCACTAATAATGTCTTCAATGCGTTGTATGTTTTTATAGGGAAAATACACACATCAAAAGTGTCTAGGGATCAAGCATTTTTATGCGGATTTCTTGAGATTGAGATGTGGCTTTGTAATAAATTTATGATTTTATAAATTTATATGGATCCTTTTTGGTGCATTTCATAATTTGAATCAGGAACTGTGAATCAAATTCGAGTAAAAGATGAAAATCAGCGGTCAATACACACATCAAAAGTGTCTAGGGATCAAGCATTTTTATGCGGATTTCTTGAGATTGAGATGTGGCTTTGTAATAAATTTATGATTTTATAAATTTATATGGATCCTTTTTGGTGCATTTCATAATTTGAATCAGGAACTGTGAATCAAATTCGAGTAAAAGATGAAAATCAGCTGTCAATATTTTCCCTATAAAAACATACAACGCATTGAAGACATTATTAGTGCTACTGTTTCCCTACTACTGATTAAAACCAACGTTATTATGGAGCAGCGACGTCATTTAAGCAGGGAAGAAATGCTCAGAGCCGTGGGAATGATAGAAGCTGGTTCCCGGCAACGTACTGTGGCTTTAGCTCTGAATACAAGTCAGAGTGTTATCAGTCGACTTTGGACACGTTACCGAAGCACTGGTACCGTGGCTGAGCGCCATGGAGGACGGTATCGCTGCACCACACGGAGACAAGACCGATACATTCAAATCTTAGCTCGAAGAGCTCCAACAATAACCGCCATGATGTTAGCCGTGAGGCTTCATCACTCTTCAGGGAACTTAATTAGCGACCAAACAGTCAGAAACCGCTTGCATGAAGTGAACCTTCATTCCCGAAGACCGCTACGGGTACCACCTATAGCAATGCACAATCGTAGGATTCGATATCAATGGGCTCTTGAACACAGAAATTGGGCAGAAGAACAATGGCGTTTCGTGTGCTTTTCTGATGAGTCTCGTTTTGGTATGAGACCGGATACAAGACGTATACGACACTGGAGAACCCCTGGACGCCAACAGCGATTAAAATCCTGCCAGGAAGTCCATCCTTATAGTGGTGGAACCATCATGGTATGGGCGGGTATTTGGATCGGCGGAAGAACTGAGTTGATTTGGATTAGAGGCAACCTCAACGCTCAAATTTATGCTGAGACGATTGTATCAGACGTCATCGTTCCTCTACAAGTGCAAATCGGTCCCTTATTTCAGTTAATGCATGATAATGCACGACCGCACACCGCAAGAGTTGTAAGACAGACTCTCGCCGCAGCTAACATCAATGTCCTGCCCTGGCCTGCTCAGTCGCCAGACTTGAACCCGATTGAGCATGCATGGGATATGCTACAGAGAAGAGCTCTGCCGAATATGGAGGGTATCCAGTCGCAAGAAGACCTTTTTTTGTTGTTGCAACGAACATGGGCGGCCATTCCACAGCGTGATTTGGATGAACTCATTTTGAGTATGCCAAACCGATGTTCTTGTGTTGTTAGTGTTCGCGGTAGAAACACGGATTATTAATTGTTTAAGTTACCCAATAAAATTTTAAAGAAAACTGTTATTTCAGTCTTTTTTTCGAACTTTAATGTTAGTGGTTCAAATGTCAAAAATCCCTTTATTAGGAAAATGGCAAAGGAGAAAGCCGTTTTTGGGCCCAACCGTTACACGAATGAGATATGTACCAAAAAAATCTTCTATTTTTCTTAATTAACCCATTTTAATTTTAGTCTCATTAGCAATGGCCAAGTGTAGAAAATAAGTAGATTTCTATTTTATTGTTTTAAATCACCTTTGTAAACCGTTACAACACTTATTTCATTAAACGTCATTAACTTCACAAACGCTGGCATTATATCAATAGAGCGTACCCTAAGAATATTATCGAGTTCGTAGAAATCGATACTGTTACAAATAATTAAATAATCGAAGTGTATAGAGTGCCGCGAGTTTCTTGTGGCACTCTAGTGTCACTGCCTCGGCCCGGCTAGGGTGCCATAAGCGTTGCATTGTCACTGTCACTTGTTATTTAGGTTAGGTTAGGTTAGAACTGTGACCACACAACGCACGAGCCGAGCGAGCGTAGCGAGCGGTGCCGCGGTAGCGGCCGGCGAAGTGCCAGGGTCCGTTTAGGCACAAGAGAATGTAATGTTTTGGGAATGTGGTGTTTTACAGCGATCTAACCTCGACAATCAAACAAAATACCAAGTGACGTGACTGTCACTAAGACAGTGACAATGACAATCCAATGCTTGCGGCACTTTGGCCGGGCCGAGGCGGTGTTACTAGGGTGCCTGTAGTGGCACTTTATCCGATAGGGATAGAGTGCCACTGGTGGCACTCTATACACTGCCTTAAATAGTACTACATTGTTTTGATATAATTGTTTTTAGGTATTAAAATAAATGTAAAATAAAAAAAATCTGGAATCTAATTGATTTTTAATGTAACCACCATTAAAAAATCATTCAAAGAAGTAAATAATCGATAAAATCAATTGCACCACGGATTGCACTAGTAAACGGCAAATGTCAATGTCAACGTCTGTCAATTGTCATGATTGTACTCGTACTGTCATGTCATGTTATTGTTGTCATTCGCCAAGCTAATGATTTTCCGTATTTCTCGGGATTTATTATTTCTGACTTCTACTCGAATACTGGCCTCCGAAATTGATTGCCATAGACTGCCCTCGCTTGAACATTGGGCACCGTATCCTGCCACTCCTGCTGACCTTTGCTGGAAAACTGGATCTGTATAATGCTCTTTTGACTGGATGACTGGATACAACGGCATCAAGAGCCTGTGCATTAACGGAATAGCAACGGACCGCGCTGCATTACAATGGGAAGGCGAAGACTGAAAGATGAAATGATTCTTTCAATTGTACAGGAATGGGTCGCGCATCAAACGGTTAGTATCCGATATATCTATAGCGCAACATTTTCATACTTACTATGAAATTATTTCATGTAATCAAACTAAATAGTGTTATCGCTTATGTTCAATTGTCTGTTGATAGTTGTATTTTATAAAATGATACCAGCGCATGCAACAAATTCATATTCAATCTAGACATGTGACATCTACAATCTGGACTGAACCTGCATTGTTAAATTACAGATTTTTCCCTCTTTCAGAGAGGAGGCCTGTGTCCCTGCAGTGGGAATGTAATAAGGCCGCTTATGTTTAAGTACCCAAATGTGCCAATCAGATGTTTATTGCTAAATGCTAGTGCTAGACCTAATGACACAATGATTGTTTGCTTCAGGTACTTAAATGAAAATGACTATCTGCCAAGCTTGCTGAAATCATACCAATGCTGTATCTCTTGATGGAAATGGACTAGAACAGACTGAACAGACACCGATGAATAGAACTGTGTAGAGGTGAACGGTGGCTGCAAGGGCTGTCAACATCGGACTCAACCTGGATGTTGAGAGGAAGAATAAAATCCAGCCTAATATATCCTATTACTAATAGGATATGTTTCGTTTATATGTTAGTCGACACTTCGACAGCTCTCTAAGTGGGAGGGATGCTATAGTCCAATATAATTGCACCTGTATTGTTGACAAAAGAACGGTTGGTTGCTGTGCCCACACACAGCAACCAACCGTTCTTTTGCCACAAGCATAATTATGGTATTTTAGTTGGGCTTAGTTGGCACGGCACCAGGGTAGGTACTTAATTGCCTCCTGCACAATTTCTGGATACTGTATTATATACCTAATGATAGTCCTAATGAAGAAGGTGATTAATAAAACGATTCATCACAAATAGGTGTGTTTTACTTTAATATATTATTGCAATCTCAGATTACTGTAATCCGTGATTGCATCAAATCCCCTAGTAGATACATACAATATTAGCAAATGCAAGCCAGTAGTGTTCTAAGTGGGCCTTGTCTAATAAACATAGTTTTCAGCTGAGGTTTTCAGTAAGATCATACAGATAAATCACCCGCTAAACGCTTTTTATGTGGGTACCTACTAGGAGGTTTTAACCGCATCGTGATAGGCTGCAGGTGCTGCAGCACAGCGCCTGTGGTTGCCCAATTAACGTAGGAAACAAACAAAGCCTCAAAAATATCATTTTTTATTTGAATACCTCAAATAATAAAAATAACCTAAAATGTAAACATTGTCTGATTTTATCAATTTGGCCATTGCTGGGAGACGTGAAAATTGGCGTCGTGAATCCTTCCTAAATGCTCTAATTTATGGCCAAATTCCAGCCCTGTAACGCTGGGCCCAAGTTTCTATGGAGTTTGGTTTTCTCCTTTCTTTATTAATGCAAAGGTGACTTGGTTTATCGTTACTGTGACAAACGAAAACACTTTATTTGATGAATCCTTAAAGAACATTTTAATTAATATCAATCAGGAGAAAAGTTATTGCAAAAATATATGTTGATCCCTAGACACTTTTGATGTGTGTATGTCCTTATTGTGGCTCATGATATATATGTCTAGTTTTTTTTTATTATCCTTAATTCTAATTATTTTTTAACACGATCAAAGCATATCCATCCGATATAATAATAACAATTTCACATCGATAAAAGTCAAAACATCAAAAAAAAAACACGGTAATAAAAAAGTTGTAGTCATTAAAAACTTTAAATTGAAATTTCTCAAAACGAGCATTCCTGACTTGTACCACTTTTCACTGAGGGTACAGAATTCTGCTCTAGTGTCAGGAAGCTCTTCTTACAAACGAAGTTCCACTTTTCGTCGCATGACAGATCATTCAAGTTTCCATTTAGGAACAGCTCCACACAGTGCTCATTACCGCCGAAATGGTTGGGCTCACCTGGTGCCCACTGGTTATACACCTCAGAGACTGACTTTCCTAGAATATGAAACATAAATATTAATTACTAGCTGCCCGCCCCGGCTTCACACGGGTAGCAATAAGTAGTTACCTACGGCGCACCTACCCTGCCTACCTCGTAGCTATTCCATATTTTCTCACCGTTTAAACCTTCCCTGGATTTCGACAAACATTTCAAAACCAAAATCAGTGAAATCGGCCATGCCGTTCTCGAGTTTTAGCGAGACAAACAGACAGCAATTATAAATTTATATATATATAGATTAAAAGACCTATACGAAATTTACCGGTACCTATATAATGTAGTTTTATATGCATTTTAAACTCTACTCGTTGTTCATGCCAAATATAACGAATACAGAATTTATTCAATAAAGGAGACACATTTCTAAATCCATATCTAGTCTTCTAATTTATATATATAAAATAAAATAGTTTGGAAAATCTAAAAGTGCACGCCTCATAACACTCATTCATAAACGAAAAGGAAATTCAAAACATAGTTTCAACAATTTATCACTTTTCATGAAGTATGTTTGGACTGCTGTTTTACCCATCAATATGGGTAAAATTTCTAACCTCGCAATCCTTACGTAATGTCAAACACTATTTATTTAGATATTTACGTTGTGGGTTGCTAGGCAAGTCAAGGTTGGAAATATTTAGATATAGATATTATATTTTAGTTAGTATTTTATAAATTATAATTAAACTACTTTGAATAAAAGAGCCATTTTCAATAGGGTTCCTTCTATGGCTGAAACAAACGTATAAAAAAAAATTGACTCAATTAATTGACGGACAGGAATTTTTTCAAATATTTTGATGCTTTTTTCATTTCTGCTGCATTAAATCAATTGTTAAAAAGTACAGTATTAATCTCCATTTAATCATCTATACAATGGTATATAAATTAAGTAGGTTCTGTGTACTAGTAGGAGTGTAACAATAAAAACAGTTACAGAAATAGGGCAAAATTTTTTTGTCGATCGTAGAGCACACTCTAAAGGGCTATCCACACATTTCTGGGTCAGGGCTATCCGTGTTCCGAGTTGTTCGTTTCAGTGTTCCCATCAGGGACGTGCCATCCGTCACCCGTGTTCACACATATCAGGGAAATCGGTATCAGTGTAATCTGTTTTTCTTCTTAGAATTAAAATAATGGGAATTAGAAAGATCGTAAGGTATATTATTCTGTCGTACAAGTTCTATATATCAACCTTTCTGTGTTCATGTTGTCGTCAACCAAAGAGATATAAGATAATCTTAAATCTCTTTGTCCTCAACGTACCTAGATAAAAATCGGATAGCACTGTCAGAGCGTCCGTGCGTCCGAGTGTGCTCCTGGACACTGACGATCCGGATGCGCCTGACACGGAGCTATGTGAACAAGTTCGTACAAATTGTATTGTGTATTGTTCTCCGTCCCTGACGGAACACGGCAGGGCTGGGTACCCGGAAATGTGTGGATAGCGCTTTATGCTTCGCATTATGAGTCGTGCAATTCTCGTGTCACGGTGTTTGTTGCCAAACTCCTCCGAAACGGCTTGACCGATTTTTATGTATTTTTTTGTGAATATTCGGTAGGTTTGAGAATAAGACGTAAACTATTTTTCATACCCATATCTGATAGGGGTGGTCCACCCCAAAAAAAAAAACTTTTTTTGACAATTTTTTTTATTGTAATTTTTTTAAGTTTTGGCATTAAAAAATACATACAACCCAAAATTTTCACCTTTCTACCACCAACCCCTATTTTTTAATAGCGATATTAGTACTTTAATAATTTTTGACTCTTGGCGGTTGATAAATTGATCAGGTCACACTCGATCAGTTATTCCCATAGATATTTATATTTCTATGGTTATTCCCGTCAGGCGTCTACCGGTGTCACTCACCCCGTAAACAGCACAGAGAAGGGATGAGAACGAAGCCCGACTCCTGTCGTTCTTACACAATAAGCTTTCTCTTTCTCACTCACTAAAGTTTAGGGCCTAAAATGATTCCCTATTTGAACACGCGTGACCGGCTGGACCGATTTCACTAATTCTTTTTTCGTTATTGTAAGGAGAAGGTTCTTAGGATAGGTAGGTGAAGGTAGGTAGGTATTATGCGAGTAGGTAGGTAGGTATGTCGGTAGGGTAGATAGGTAGGTAGGGTATGTAGGATAGGTAGGTAGGTAGGTAGGGTATGTAGGATAGGTAGGTAGATAAGTAGGTGGATAGGTAGGTAAGTAGGTACGGTAGTAGTGTAGGGTATGTAGGATAATTAGGTAGATAGGTAGGTGGATAGGTAGCTATGTAGGTATGGTAGGTAGGTAGGTAGGGTAAGTAAGTAAGTACTCAGTGCTACCTGTGCAAAGCCGGGGCGGACAGCTAGGGAAATAGGGATTATTTTTTATATATATATAGAAGAAAGTAAAATGATAAGTATACTCGTAAGCGTCACTTGAGAAGGTTCTTAGGATAGGTAGGTGAAGGTAGGGTAGGTATGTAGGTAGGATAGATAGGTAGGGTAGGTTTGTAGATAGGTATGTATGTAGATAGGTAGGTGCGCCGTAGATAAGTACTTAGTGCTACCCGTGCGAAGCCAGGACGGGCAGCTAGTACATATTATAAATTAAAGTGTCTGTCTGTGTGACCGCGTTGTTCTTCTAAGCTACGCATCGGATCTTGATGTGGTTGTCACCATAATTTAGAGAATTTATTCCGGAAGGTTTAAGTGCATAATACATACATTCATAATATATTTACTTACACAATAAAGAAATCTCGGTTATTTTTTATGTTGTAAAAACCATGCGAAGCAGGTTTATTACGAGTACGAGTAGTTAATAATAATTATATTAGAATTAGAAACGTACCGTCAACGGTCTCAAATTTTCCTTCAGACTTGCTGTCTGACAACCCAATGAACATATTGGTGATTTGAGGCTGCGTTCTCTTCCGAAATGATATCACTGCGTTGGCTTCATCTCTGTTGTCTGGGTAGAACAAAGTGGCTCCTTCAAGAGCACACACTTGCTTGGCCTCGGCCCAAGTCTGTGGTATCGTGTGAATCTTATAGAAAGCCTCCGCTGAATCTAAGTAAGTGTAGTCCTCACGAAAAATCTTTTTATCCTTTTGTCCATCTACGAATAGGAAAAAACAAACAACATTACATAACATCACGTTCGCATTCGCCGACGGGTTAGACAGAGGTGTACCCACATCTCGCTAGTTAAGTTTAGGGACCATGTAACAGCGATAACTAAAATGTTGGTTAACAATGTTTTTATAAGTTGAATTATCTAAACTACACCCATAAAACGTAACTTGTGCTTTTACCTAAAATATGCTTAGAATTCGTGTAAAAGGCGTTCCAAGTTAGAATACTATATGTTTATATTTATGAGTCTAGTATTAGGACTTATATGTCTAGTCTCAGTTATTAGGGCTAATATCCCAGCGTACACCCATGGGATAGTCGGTTGGGTTCTATTCCACGTTCGTAACACTATCACGGTTTCTGCTTCATCTCTGTTGTCGGGGTAGAACAAACTGGCTCCTTCCAGATTACACTCTCGCTTGGCATCAGTGAAAGTCTTTGGTATCGTGTGCATTTTATAGAAATTCTGGGATATTTCTATGTAACTATAGTCCTTTCGGAAAAACTTTTTAGCCCTTTGTAGCTGAACTACAAAGTTTATTTTAAATAATTATAATTTAAAGGATGAATGAAACTAAAAGTACTTAGTGTCGCAATTAAACCTAAAATGTATTTGAGGGAGAAGATTAGGTATTTATTGAGCCTGTCAGTTTTTTTGTGCAACTATTGGTTTTAAAATCCATGGACTGCCGCGCTAGCGATAAGAGCAGTAAGTACCATTTTTGTTCAAATTGTGTTAAAAATAGATTCGGAAGCAGCGCAATGAGCTGTACAATTTGATCTGACTGCCATTTTAATATCTTATCGGGAACCTATAAATTTCAGTCAGGGTAACAGCAGTAAGTCGAATTTATGATAAGTTTTCCTTAGCATAACAGCAATAAGTAACGGCGAGTTTATAAGTGCGGTATCATCATTCATGTTTTACTAATTCTGCTAATGATATCAGCAGTAACTTCACATTGCGGTTATAGTAAGCAATTGATGCTAAAATTATTAAACTCATACTAGATAAAGTAGTTTTTGTCCTAATTGTAACGGCAGTAAGTCCAATTTTATGATAAGTTTTCCTTAGCATATCAGAAGTAACCATACTTACAGCGAGTTTCTAAGTGCGGTATCATCATTCATATCTTACTTCTGCTAATGATATGAGCAGTAACTTCATACTTACTGCGGTTATATTAAGCAATTGATGCTAAAGTTATTACACTCGTACTAGACATAAAATTGTTTTTGTCATTTAAAAGTATTCTTATAGAAATACAGATTTAATGATTACACAATGAAATAATACTTTACTTAGGCTACACATTTCAAAAATCAGAATTTGTATAAGTTAAGGGTCCGGCGAACACGGCTCGCAACTGCAAGTTGAGATGGGAGGAAAATGCGTTTGGAATATTGTTATCTTTGTTCTGTTGTGTTGTTGTTGGTGTCTGTGTCTGTTGTGTGTTATGTGTGTTGTGTTTTTAAGCGTTGTTACAAGCTATAGGAATTTATGATAAATTTAGATGTGTTCCGTAATACCAAAAATGATGAATGAAAACTTAATATTCTTTTATATTTTTTTCTATACTTTGTAACTCGATAATATAAGCTATGCTTCTGCTGAAACAATATTCCAAATATTGTTGTTTATAATACAGAAAAAACAGTATGAAAACATATCATTTAGCTGTAAAAATGTGCGAAATTCAATTCGCTTAAACTTCATTTTAGGTAAGTTTTTTGGAAAAAAAAAAGATGTACAAGCCTAGATAAATACTGGCTAAATCCGAATATTAATATGATGCAAATATGCTCAAATTGAAAATGATTTAGGTATTACGTTTGTATGGACAATTCAAGGGTCGCCGCGGTCTTAATAAAACAAGTCAGAAAAAGTAAAAATGTGACGATAAACTTTGAGCGGCAATTACTAAAAACTATGCAAAACGTTATTACTGCTCTTATCGCTAGCGCGGCAAATAAATAAAAGAAATAACAAAATGGCAGCCACCTTTTCAATTTTGAAAACAGTCGATGTATTCTGTAAAAATCTCGTAAAAATCGTGAAGTGAGTGGAATCTTATAGGTATGAGGAAAAAGGTGTAAAGTTCACTCATCCTCTATAGAAAAGGGAGGATCCTCCGATCAGACGGGTGTTGTGTCTGGCGGGCAACTGCCCGTAAGTTGATTTCTTGTCTTATAATCTCCAACCAATATAAGGTGCAATAAAAATATCTGCCACAGATTTAATGGGAGGTAGTATTGTATCTCCAATGTCTTTTCTTCCTTCTCGCCGCGGTCCACTTCTGTCTTCTTGGTTTTTTCAGTCTTGCAGCAACCCAGGTTGATTTGATGCTCATCCCTTAAGTTCGAAGCCCGCCTTTTTATGTATGAAGTCCACTTGCTTTGTTACTCTTTTTATGTCCTTTTCTGATTGGAAGCTGTATAGATAGTCATCCATGTAGTGATTCAGCTGGATCGCCTTGGCCGCCTCTGGATATTCTTCCTTGTAGTCCGCTGCGTTCCGGTTCTTCATGTAGATCGCTGTGCTTGGAGATGATGTTGCACCGAATATAACTGATGTCATCCTGTATTTCTTCGGTGACAGGTTTCGTCGATCTCCGCTCCACAGGAACCTCACGCTGTCTCGATCTTCTGGTCTGATGCGAACCTGCAGGAACATTTCTTTGATGTCAGCCACCACCGCTAGGGGTCCTCTTCTGAATCGAAGTAATACTCCAAATAGTGACTGCAATAGATCAGGCATCAGGGATCAGGCCCCTGGTCCCGGCAGCAGAGTATCGCTGAGGCTCCTTCCTCTCGTTTGAAAGTGGCACCGGTGACCGAAAAGTTGTGCGGAAATCGGTTGTCATGGTATGGGCATGTGATGCGGAGGAATGAGAAAAATGTCCTGTAGGGGAAGATCAAAGAAACGATGGATGGACTGTGTGAAAGATGATAATGGCTAGAAAGGGGGTGACTACTGAGATGACGACTAATAGAGAAGTATGGAAAAAAAAGGGACATGTTGCGCCGACCCAATATAATTGGGATAAGGGCAGGAGAATGATGACATTTAGTTGGCAGGTGGGGGACAGAACGCGGGGTGCGTTCTGTCCCCCACCTGCCAACTAAATAATTGTTTTGTATAACACCAACGAGTAATATTTAATCTTGTATATTTTTTCTATTTTATCTATATAATATTTATAAAAGTACAATAATTTCAATGGTATCCTAATGAACATAACAATATTATTCCCTTAAAATCTAAACACACTTTTTGCACGGATAATAATTATCATAACAAGTTATTACAGATTATGCAATCGTTAACTTTTTCAGTAAGCGACACGCACGCGACGGTTACCAATTTGTTCGCGTAAGATATGCATATCTTATCTACTGAATTATTTTAATAGACTAATATATTTGCAACATTTTATTACTATACATTTTTTGACATCTTACAGCGACGAATATTACTGTAATGTAATATTACTGTTTACACTATCGCTTAGATTTTACCCGAATAATATCGTTATATCATATTGCCGTTAGGTTTTTTGACACCATATTTCAACGAATAATACTGTAATGCATTAATACTGGCTACGACATCGTTGAGTCTACACACAAAAAATATAGTAATAATGCGTTGAGTACTATACTTTTGACCTGTAATTACAGTAAAATTATTTTCGTCAATAAGTTTATTTTGTAAAACTATTTAAAAAATATCATAATAGAAAATATATTGTAAAAAAATTAGCTTTGTTTTGACGTTTAAATGGCTATGTTACGATCCACCCGTGTTGAGATTTAAGCATAAAACAGTTTTTTATTTATCTTGTAAAATTTAGAATTTACGATTACCTACCATATTATTCGCTGGGGGGTGCGAGATGACTTTAACAAAAGATTGCACTTTAAAAGCTTATATTTCGCTAGCGGCTCCCTGAATCCAAAAATGGTTTTTCACATACTCGCAAATTTAACGACCTTTCCAAACGACACCCCACACCATGCTAAATGATATAAGAGACAAAAAGCTCATACTTTACGTGTAGGGGAGGTACCATAAGAAAAAACATGATTTTATTTTATCACTTTGTAAAAAATCATTTTGAGATATTCGTGTAGTCAATGAGTCTTAATAAAATTAAAATGGCGAATTATATAAGACACACACTACACCCATAAAAAGTAACTTGTGAGTTTACCTAAAATATGCTTAGAGTTCGTGTAAAAGGTGTTCCAAGTTGAAATACTGTATGTTTATAGGTATATGTATACTAATATACCTACCTACTATGCTATTTACATTGTAGTAATTGTACTCCACCTACCGGGACAATTATACATAATAATAATATAATAGAGCAGTATCTATATCTTTTGTACCATACAATAAAACATACCTGAATTGGTCAAATTGCGATTAGACAGGAGGCTCTTCTTACAAACAAAGTTCCACTTTTCGTCGCACGACAGATCATTCAAGTTTCCATTTAGGAACAGCTCCACACAGTGCTCATTACCGCCGAAATGGTTGGGCTCACCTGGTGCCCACTGGTTATACACCTCAGAGATTGACTTTCCTAGAAATATGAAACATAAATATTAATTACTAGCAGCCCGCCCCGGCTTCACACGGGTAGCACTAAATATTTACCTACGGTGCACCTACCGGCAGGCTGATTACCTAAAAATAGCAATCAGCAATTATTGCGCAGACATCGCGGGTTCACTGCGCGATCAATCGCTAAACGTCATAAAAGTCGGTATTACCTATTAGATCGTTTGCAAATCGCTCGCTGTTGCTAACTAGCGCCAAAAACAATTAAGTAATAGTCTTCGGAACTAATCTTATAAAGTCAATTTAGTGTCAATGTTATTTGTCTATGTTATTCTATTTTTGGCAAGCAAAGCCGTTGTCGACTATTCTGCCAGCCAATGTCTAAAATGCACTTAGCATTGAAAAAACAAGTTTGCATGATTAAAAAAAAAACTCAGACAGAATATTTATTGATAATTTTATATTATTGTGGCGGATGAAAGTAATCAGCGCTACAAGCAGTTCATGAGCAGAATGTGTTATCGTGTGATCGCACACTAACGCCACCTTGTTAGATGTGTAGAGGCACTTCCACACAAACAATAGTTGGCAGCTCAGCTCTAAAGTACAACCGTCTTGAGATATGCGCCCTAATCTATAACACGTATTTAATGAGGAAAACTGAATATATGAGCTACTTTTAATGGTCCTATACTATTTATTTCATAGTACACACTGAGTCCAATATACTCAAGTTGCATCATATTGGCCTAAGTGGCATAGTGTGACAACAAGTTACACTTCACGGTAAAAATGTCGTGAGGATTTTATTATGCTTCTTACGCCCTTATCTTGTCTATTTAATAGTTTAAACTCTAATCTGGACTCAAGTTACGTCAGGTTGGCGTACGAGTAAGAGCCATAGTGCGATATCAAGTACTCTAAAAATGAAGTCCAGACGCAAACTCCATTTGGCTTGCCTTCTGTTCGGAGTGGTTAGATATCAGAAATCGGACTACTTATACAACAAATTGAGTTGGGTTACGAGTAGACGGGAATGCGGGAGAAGGCAATGCTCGCAACAATGCTCGACTCAGTCTCAGGGTACAGCCGCTTTCAGAGGCAGTTTACGTTATGCGGCCTCCAAAATATGGAACAACCTGCCACCACCGATAAGAGTTATTAACACTATAGATGCTTTTAGACGACGCTTGCGACAGTACCTCATAGATGCGCAACGGAAGCTGGATATGGTCACACTTAATGTCTCAATTATCTGATATAATGTACCTACCTACTTTAAGTATGTTTCAGTGATTTGTCGGCAATGTGTTTGTTTTTATTTTGTTGTTTTGCAATTTATCTGATATCACACAATATTGTATTGAAATATTATTAATTATTGTTACACTGGTATATTTTAAGTATTTAAGTATAGATACAGACACATTTTGCAGTATTAATCAAATTACTTGATATTATTATTCCGTTTATTCATTCTTATACATATTATAGTTAATATTTTTAAATATTTACATATTATTATTATCTTACACTCATTTATTTTATTTAAGTTTACATACACGCACACTGCAGTATAAAACTGATTTACATCCGTCACCTCACACGCCAGGTCCAGTTGAAAACCAGCGTCAGGCATTAGTTGTCTGGCATTTTTGCTGAACTGGCCCTATTTGGCGCAGCCGCGAGGCACACATTCCTGTTAAATTATTATTTTATACTTTTTATTTGTTTTCCTTTTAATTATCTCTTTTTTTACTTGTGTTATAATTATGTTGTGCTGTGTGCCTTTTTGTCTGTGCTATATAAAATGTATTTTCATTCATTCTTTTTTCTAAGTCATATTTCATTATAGCAATGTCGTAACATTGCTGAGCCTTCCACAAGTTAAGCTTTAATCTTGTCTTTAATCTTCCATGTAACTATTTTATCAATTAAAAAGAAAATAACATGAGTTTCTTTAGATACAGAATGGAATGATGTTCCAAGCAAAAAGTGCAACAGATAATTTCTTAATTGGCTTCACTCGAGACGGATTTAACGGTACCTATTGTTACTATCGGCAACTATTGTTTGTATGGAAGTACTCTATACATCTAACAACATGGCGTTAGTGTGCGATCAAAAAAACAAGAGAAACCCGCCCTTTATTCTACTGGTGTTGTTCCACTGTTCCTGCCATGAAAATTAAAGCTTAACTTGTGGAAGGCTCAGCAAGTCATACCCCTGGTGACTATTGTGGGTGAGATCAGCTATTGCTGATGAGCAAGCATCTTTGGCAAGAGCATCAGCGCATTCAGTGTCCTTAATGCCACAATGACTATCTATCCAAACGAATGGAACCTCTTTATAACTGCTAGCACAAGTTAATAAAGACTTTTTAATTTTTAAAACAACGGAATCATTATCTATGAAGGGAATGCATTTGTCAATCACATGTCATCGAAGACATTAAATTACTCCTAATAATATGAGAATAATATAGTATCCATAGATGATACACTTATATCTTAAATATCTTTACCCGAAGGGATATCTTGTTTGGTTGAGGAGTTCCTAGGGCTTCCGGCTGCATCATCAGACCCTGAACACGACTTAGTGTAAAAGCACTTGTCAATACATATTCAATGAGTCCAAACACAATGATACTATCATGTTTGGTTGAATAGTTCCTATGATCAGCTTCCGGCTTTATCATCAGACCCTGAACACCATCTAGAGCACTCATCAATACATATGCAAGAAATCAAACACGAGGGGGCTATTTAGTGTAAGTAGGTACTTGAAACTTTCGTGCCTGTTCTGTTGACCACTGAGGACATCTCTCGTATGGAACCAATCCTGGGCGCAGCAGACAGGTGTATGAATGCGAATATAATAGTTATAATTATAATATCATCATTTTGCATAATAATTGTAAATACGGCCACTAATAAAATTATTAAGTAAATGTTTATTTTATACTATGTACCGATTTTTTATTGTAAAGAACCATAATTTTAGAACCCCAATAAAGAATTCACCTTACATACTAATCCCAATATTAACATTAAGTATTTCTCTAGCCTAGTGTTTTTAAGGTTCCGTACCTCCGAATGAAAAAAAAAACGGAACCCTTATAGGAACACTTGTATGTCTGTCCGTCTGTCACAGCCAATTTGCTCCGAATCTACTGGACCAATTTAGTTGAAATTTCGTACACATGAATTTTCGTGACCCAAATACGGACGTGTAACGTAAATAAATGAATTTTGAATAAGGGGGTCACTTTTTGTATCAAATTAAAGGGCTTATTGTGAGTATTTCAAATATTTGTATTCAATCGTTTTAAAATGAATACCTAGTTTTAAAGAAAATTTATGAAATTTTACCCCCCCCGTATCTCCGAAACTACTGAGCCTAAAATATTGAAAAAAATACAGAAAATGATTCTTTACTCATAGATTACAGGAAAACCTATAAGAAGTCTATGGTCTTAAAAATGGCAAGCATAATCGATGTCGACCATTCTGCCAGCCAATGACTAAAATGCTCTTATCATGGAAAAAAAAAAGTTTGCATGATTCAAAAATAAACCCCACACAGACAGAATAATTTATTTATAACTAGCTGCCCGCCCCGGCTTCACACGGGTAGCACTAATTACTAATCTACGGCGCACCTACCTATCTACCTAGCCTACCCTATTTACCTACATACCTACACCTACATACCTGCCTACCTACACCTACCTACATACATACCTACCTACCTGCCTACATATTTACATACATACATACCTACCTACCTACTCGCATACCTACCTACTTGCATAAATACCTAATCTGCGTTCGCAAATCTTTTGCCAAACATGTAATCAAACACGAGTTTTAGGAAAAACAACTGTAATGCCTACCCATAAGGTTCAGTTTGCGCTACAACTTCATATTTTTTACGACTTTTTCAACAATAATAGTCGGTCTAAAATCAACTTTATTTACACTATTGCATAAAGTTGATGTTTGTTTAAGTGGAAAACTGACGCGCTGGTCTGCACGAAGCTTAACGAACACAACAAAAAAATAATTATCCAACTTGAGAACGGCTGAAAAATAGAGATTCATTTTTATATAGGTATGTACAGACGCCAGCACATCAAGTTACTACAATCTGTCAAATTTCTTTAATAGATTTTCAACTTTATCGCTAAAGAATAAGGTTCAATGTTGATTGGGAAAATTTGACAGATTGGAGTAGGTTGATGTGCTGGCGTCTGTACATAGATTTTATGTAATTGTGGCGGATAAAAGTCATCATTACTACGAGCAGTTCAGGAGAAGTATGTGTTAGCAGTTAAAGTTAAACGGAAGAGGGATTTAAAATTTAGGGAGATGGCTATAGAGGTGGGGCGTTGTTTGAGCATTCATAGAAGATGAGTGATACAGAATACAGATTGCCCTCTCCAACCCGCACTCACAGACACAGAGAGAGGAGTTACAAAAACACGGGAGTACAACAAATACCTAGAGGCGAATACGATAAATGACAGATATAAAAAAAAAAAATTATAGCCGTAGAACTAGCGTAGAACGAACCAAGGTTTTGTATATGGTTGGTTGCCTACTACATAATAAAACCTGCCCTTTTTTTTCTCGTGGTGTTATGTTTTACTGTTCCTGCCATGAAGATTGGAGCTTAACTTGTCAAGGCTCAGCAAGTCTTATCCCTGATGACTATTGTGGGTGAGATCAGCTACTGCTGATGAGTAAGCATCTTTGGCCAGAGCATCAGCGCATTCATTGTCCATAATGTCACAATATTACTATCTATCGAAACTAACTGAACCTCTTTATAACTGTTAGCACAAGTTAATAAAGACTTTTTATATTTTTTTACTATGGAATCATTATCTATGAAGGGCATTTGCATTGTCAATGCATTTGTCACTGTCATCAAAGACATTAAATTACTACTATTTAGTTAGTATCTTAAATCTCTTTAGCCAAAGGGTTTTTTTGTTTGGTTGAGGAGTTCCTGTGGCCACCTTCCAGCTCCATCATCAGACCCTGAACACGACTTAGTGTAAAAGCACTTGTCAATACATATCCAATGAGTCCAAACACAACATACTATCATGTTTGGTTGAGGAGTTCCTATGATCAGCTTTCGGCTTTATCATCAAACCCTGGATATTAGGTACTTTGGGCTAAGACAAAGCTAATGAGTGCAAATCCAAACTCAATGTTGCTATCTCATTTTTTTGAGAAGTTCATAAGGCCATCTTCCGGCTTCATCATCAAACCCTGAACAACATCTAGAGCACTCATCAATACATATGCAAGAAATCAAACACGACGGGGATTTATAGCGTAAATAGGTACTTGAAAATTTCGTGCCTGTGCTGTTGATCCCTGAGGACATCTCTTGTCTAACTCAAACTCAACTCAAAGCATTTATTTCAAATAAACCAATTACAGGTACTTTTGAATTGTCAAGGGGTCAGTCAGTCAGTCAGAAAGATGAAGCTAGTTGCCCATTCCAAAGCGTAGTAGGTTCCTATGGAGAAGAACAGGCAAGAAACTCATATGGAACCAATCCTGTGCGCAATATAATATAATATCAAAGAATTGTAAATACAGCCAATAATAAAATTAAATAATTGTTATTTCTATACTATGTGTACTGATTTTTTATTGTTAAGAACCATAATTTTAGAACCCCAATAAAGAAATCACCTTATTACATACTAATCCCAATATTAACACTAGCCTAGTGCTTTTAAGGTTCCGTACCTCCGAATGAAAAAACGGAACCCTTATAGGAACACTTGTGTGGCTGTCCGTCTGTCACAGCCAATTTGCTCCGAATCTACTGGACCGATTTAGTTGAAATTTCGTACACATGAATTTCCGTGACCCAAACACGGACGTGTAATGTAAATAAATGAATTTTGAATAAGAGGGTTACTTTTCGTATCAAATAAAAGGACTTATTGTGAGTATTTCAAATATTATTATTGTATCATTTTAAAATAAATACCTACTTTCAGAGAAAATTTATGAAAATTTTCCATTAAGTAATTACCTACCCCTATCTCCGAAACTACTGAGCCTAAAATATTGAAAAAAATACAGAAAATGATTCTTTACTCATAGATTACAGGACAATCTATAAGAAGTCTACGGTCTTACAATAACATGGTAAATCTCTCAATATTGTGCGTACAAACTTTATTGCGGTTGGAATATAAAAGAGTTATGTTTTTCAACTACAATGTTAAGTTTGTTCTTGGGATAAATTCATCCCGAATATGGAAACCTTCGTTGTGCGTGGTCCTACATGCACTTGGCTGGTTTTGTTTAATTAAAGGGGATATCAGAATATAGATCAACTTAAACAGTGGTAAATAAAGTATAGTATGGTCTCGATATAAGTAGACCGTACTAATGAGTGTATGTCATTAGTTCGATCAACAGGTGTGCGACATAATTTATGTAAATAAAATACTATTATGATGGTAATATAGCATGTATTAAATTAATGTCATATTAGCCTCCAGAATTACCATAATCTTTGGACAATGCGATTTCGTTGTTGTCGGCCTCTAACTAGGAGGTGTAGTTCAATACCAGCACCCACATCCTGCTGTGGTTGTGGTGTGACTTCGTTGCTAAGATCACCTTCAGTACTGGCAACCGATGTTTGTTGCAGATGTTATGCAATACAGCACAGGCATTTATGATCATAGCCACTACATCCTACACTAACTTTTGTTCTTCTTCTCGTTCGTGCTATGAACGGTCTTAGTTCAGTGCACAAAGTCATAAATAGCTCTTTGGAAAGTCTGTAATGAGCTTTGAACTCGGCGTCAGATACTTATGTTCAAAGCTTTGACTTGATCTTGCAGGTTACGTCGTAACCGTGCTGTGTTATGGCTTTCAATCCTTCTGGCCTCGACCTCATGTGCTTCAAGCAAGAGAACAGCACGAGCAATCCTTACCGAATACCTCAATAGAGACGCAAACAATTTTTTTTTGTATATAGTTCCATCTTTTACGGTACACTCAGTTCATTCTAACTAGCACACGCACGAAACACGACGGATTCAAATGTACACAATTTTAAGTAAAATTCTTCGAATTATAAGACTAATTTGTAATTAGCAAGCGAAAGTGACAAGGGAAAAGGTTATCGCAATTTGACAGCCAAATGTGCTCGCCGATTACTGTTGCTCTGCTGTCAAAAACGATACGTAATACGAAATAATCGCGATTACCATGCGATCAGTAGAGAAAAATGCACATTTTAGTTAAGTGATTGTTCCATAGAGGCAGCACTATCGCTTTTTTGCTACGGTGTCGCTATCACTGATACATAATACCAATTTGCGCAATATTTGCGATTATTGTGCAATTATTGCTATCGCAGTGCTTCTGCAAGATAGGTAATAGCCCTGCCGGCCTACCTCATACCTATTTTATATTTTCTCACCGTTTAAACCTTCCCTGGACTACGACAAACACTTCAAAACCAAAATCAGCGAAATCCGCCTAGCCGTTCTTGAGTTTTAGCGAGACTAACGAACAGCAATTGATTTTTATATATATAGATAGATAGATTAAAAGACCTATACGAAATTTACCGGACCTATATACATAATATAGTTTTATATGCATTTTAAAACTCTACTCGGTGTTCATGACAAATATAACGAATACAGAATGAATTCAATAAAGGAGACACATATTTCTAAATCCATATACATCTGTCTGTGTGACCGCGTTGTTCTTCTAAACTACGCATCGGATCTTGATGTGGTTGTCACCATAATTTTGAGAATTTATTCCGGAAGGTTTAAGTGCATAATACATACATTCATATATTTACTTACACATAGTAAAGAAATCTCGATGATTTTTTTTGTTGTAAAAACCATGTAAAGCAGGTTATTACAAGTACGACTAGTTAATAATAATTATATTAGAATTAGAAACGTACCGTCAACGGTCTCAAATTTTCCTTCAGACTTGCTGTCTGACAACCCAATGAACATATTGGTGATTTGAGGCTGCGTCCTCTTCCGAAATGATATCACAGCGTTGGCTTCATCTCTGTTGTCTGGGTAGAACAAAGTGGCTCCTTCCAGAGCACACACTTGCTTGGCCTCGGCCCAAGTCTGTGGTATCGTGTGAATCTTATAGAAAGCCTCCGCTGAATCTAAGTAAGTGTAGTCCTCACGAAAAAACTTTTTATCCTTCTGTCCATCTACCAATAGGAAAAAAGTCATAGCACGTTTTTTTTTATTATAACCTTAAATAAAAACTTAAACAACATTACATAACATCACGTTCGCATTCGCCGAAGGGTTAGACAGAGGTGTACCCACATCTCGCTAGTTAAGTTTAGGTACCATCTAATAGGGGCAATAACTAAAATGTTGGGCTAATGATTCAGAGAGATGAGTTACAAAAAAAAAGCCAGTGACATAATACTTACGTGAAAAATCCGAGAACAGGTATACGACGAGCAAAAATGACCAAGTTTTAGAAAACATTGTTGTAACTAGACGACATGCGTCTTGACGCTTGCAAGTACGACAATTTGTGAACGTGAAGTGAAGCTATAACGTGTAGCTGTCAACAGTGAAGTGCTTTAATACGGTACGGGCTGCATCATCATTACAATAATATTTGTACTAGATAAAGAAAAAGTTCGAATATGTAGATAAACTTCTGAAAAAATATGAGATAAAGTTGTAGCGTAGATAGCCTAGAGGGTCATTGCCACTGTTTTATGAGCACAAGTTTGCGATTAAAATTAAAACTTTACCAGAATTTGGGTACAGATGCCAGCACATCAACTTACTCCAATCTGTAAATTTTTCCCAATCAACATTGAACCTTATTCTTTAGCGATAAAGTTGAAAATCTATTAAAGAAATTTGACAGATTGTAGTAACTTGATGTGCTGGCGTCTGTACTTAAAGGCTTTCTATTCAAACTTGTCATTATGAATATATTTTCAGAACCAACCCGCATAACTACATGCATTGATAATGTTTTTTGTTGCAGCAACTACTTAGTTATAGCTAATGTAAATTATTTCCCTTCTGATCACCGCGGTCAAACTGTTGCTTTCAAGTCCTACACACCATTACAAAGATTTCAGATACAATCTAGACAAATAAATAACAACCAGCAATCTAAGTAGATTTAATAATAACTTAATTAGTAAGTTAAGGCGGCTTACGCGGCGCACGCCAGTAAAGCTCCCAGTTGGCATGATTTTTTCCGACATCTTCAACAATAATCGACATATTTTAGCCAATTTACACAAAACCTTAATGAATTATACACTAAAACCTTCCGCATGAATCACTTCGTCCAATGGTGAAAACCGTTTGAAAATCTGTTTGGTAGTTTTTGAGTTTATCGCGTTCAGATAGACAGACAGACAGACACGGCGGGGGACTTTGTTTTATAATATGTAAGGACTAATACTATTTATTAATATTATAAATTCAAAAGTAACTCTGTCTGTCTGTCTGAATGTTACCTTTTCACGGCTAAACCACTGAAAGCATTTCGATTAAAAATAATTGGCACGGAGACAGATAGCATCCTGGAGAAGAAGGACATAGGGTAGGTACTTTTTGTCTCAAAAATAATCCTAAACGGAGTGATATAGGGGATGAAAGTTTGTATGGGAGACCCAGCATTTACGTTAGGAATATGAAAATTTGGGTAAAAAATAAAGAATTACGAATTTCAGCGTTTTTGTAAAACCACAAAGTGGTAAAATAGGGGATGATTTAAAAATTCACATAATTATAATATTAATTTTGTTGTGGCTTTTTTTCAAGAGCTTTAAGGGATTGGAAATATAGTTATAGTCCGTATCTTGAGTTAACATTTAGTAATTATTTCATTAAAATCTGCCTGTGTCCACTCTGTCAAAAGTTATTAGTATTACAATTTAAAGTCCTAATCTAACATTTCTAACATAGAGGTATTATGTGGTCAATGGCGGCACTAGAGTACTAGGTACCTATTACAAATTAATAATAATATAATGAGTAATTAGTATTTAAAAGCATTTGTAATCATAATAAACCTATTTGCCTGGCGGAAACGCCCGGGTGTCACCACTGTTTGGATTGCCCGGAGGACACGGTGGAGCATATGGTGGAGGTCTGCCCGCCTTGGGCGGAGCACCACCGTGTCCTCGTGGAGGCGATCGGCCGCGGTGACCTCTTGCGTCCGGCCCTGGTCCAGGCCATGGTTCGGAGTGAGAGCTTAGGGCATGGCAAGCCGTCACCTCCTGCGAAGCAGTAATGCTCGCGAAGGATGAGGTGGAGCGCATGAGGGAGAGGCAAATTTCGCGCCCTTACTCCCCTAGCCGCCGCAGGAGATGCCCTGGGCGTCGGGAATCGGTGGTCGATTTCCGACTAATAGCAACGATCACATTTCGTAGTGCGCGTTAAGCCTAACTTTTAGGTTCGTTCGTACGCGTGGATGCCTTAAGTTGAAATACTAAATACTACTTAAGGCATCCACGCGTTCCTGAGAAAAAGGATCTTGACTGGCAACGAAGTCATAGTATTAAATAATGCTGAACTCACCCTAGATTCAGGGCAAATAGTATAATTAGAGGATAGCTTCGCTAGCTCAGCAAGCAGAAACAACATAACAGAGCGTCTCTGAGATGTTACTGTTGAACCCTTTTTGTAGTGATGTGGTTAGGAACTTACTAATTCTCATATTGTAGGAACACTCGACTATTCAGAGTTGAGACCGCTAACAACGCTACAGGCTGTTGTTCGAAATGCATCTTCGAACAACATCACCTAACAAAGGAGAATCATACCTCCTCGCTATAGTCTTCAGGATAGAGTTGGAGCTTTCCCGTACTCTGCAGACCAAAGAGGCAGATTTCTGTCTGACAATGACGTGAAAACCACCGTCGAGTGCTTATGCAAACATACCTGATGCACTGCAGAAGCGGGACAGCCGAACCAACATCCTGAACACGTTATTATATTGGACCCGTAGGACGCTGATAGCCCGCTGAGAATAGTTAGTCCACAGGTAAAACATGCACGTGTAAAAAATTTGGCAATAAGCTTTAAGGCTTCTGCAGACCAGCGCGACGCGACACGAACAATACAAAACTTCACAGTATAACAATAACCGGTGTCAGCTTTGTGCAAAAAGCTTTGTGCAGAAAAAGCTTTGTGCAGACCTGCCTTTGTGGTCTACACAAAGCTTAAAAAAGCGTTATTTCGACTGCCCTGCTACAGCGTGCAAACCTGCAAACCAACAGGTTACAACCAGCCAACATGTGTCATCATGTTACAATGTTTGTCTGATAAAAAAGTTTTTGTCTCATTCACGACATGCAATTGTCTGATTGTCGTTTGTCACCTGTAGTCTATCGGGTATACAAGGCCCTCGTGGGACGGGTTCTAAATGCTACGATTCCATAGCAGGCAGAACTCCACAGACCATCAGTTTATTGTAGTTTCAAAGTGGTTGGAAATTGGTGCGTGTTTAGTCATTTCATCACATATACATACTTTAGAATCTGAAAAAATAAGTTCTTCAACTGACTTTTTTAATTTAAATATTAATTTATTTAAATTGAAAAAGTCGGTTCAAGAACTTATTTTTTTCAGATTCTAAAGTATGTACTATTTATGGGTACCTATAAATATTGTGTAAATACTTATAAAGGCTGTTTTAATAAAAGGAAACATAATATTTTATTAACTTTATTACATTGTTAACAATATTATAATTATACGATTTTATTAATAATCGAATTTTATGTGTGAATTCGAGCTATCTACCTCGTGTTCACAAATGAACAAACTCTTCATATTACAATCGGTGTCGATCAAACGACCAGTGTAGAACATTGAGCCGCACTTCCCATATTGGTTTCCTTCAGGCTGGTAGTGGTTGAACCAGGCGTCGGCATCTACATTCATTGGTGTTCCTGGAAAAGTTATTGATAAGTACATCAATTGCTCTATCAATAATCTAAACAGCAACCAAGATTAATTCTGGGATATCTTATTACTGTCCATGAAACTAACACAAAAAGGCTACGCTCAGATAACTTCACAGACACAAAGATCAGCGGCGAGTAGTGTACCTACAGAGCAGCAAGCTCATCTGGCTCGGTGACACCGACAGCGTCGCCGCTGTCGGTGGATATACAGACACAACAATCGACAATGACAGATCTAGTCACTTTTTATATTGATTTCGTTAGTTCCAATCACAGCCACCGGGTAAGTTAAACTTGAGTTACTGGACTAAGCAAAGTTCATTCTCGACTATTTAATCGTAGATGTCAGAACGTAATTATTTTACAGTTACACATCTCATATAGGTACATGAAATCGATCTACAATCGATCTACATCAATTGTTCTACAGCGCATGTAGCAGCTTAATTGTAATTATTTAGTGCTTCGACAGCAGAACCTCTCTTTCAACATCCGAGAACGCTTTAGCCTAAGCCACACACTCACGTACCTGTAACTGTCTGCCAGCCTTCGTTGAGTCTGTTATGAAAGCCCAGGTGATATATTCCTCTTTGGTATTGCTCAGTGATCTGTGGTTTCGGTGTGGATTTCGTTAACTTCGCAAGGAAATTCGCTTCCATCGGACTGCAGATCACTGCCAGGGAGGTATATTCTATTCGGCACATTGCATATGCTTCGGTCCAGTTCAGTGGAGTTGTGTGGAGCTTGTAGCATTTGCCAGTATTTTTATTGAAAGTGTAATCTGAAATGATAAAATATGAATTGTGTCTTTTTGATGATGTAAGATTTAAATCTGGGGGCACGGTAGTGCTCTCGCCAAGTCGAGTAAAAACAAACAAACAAAGGTACAGCCGTATCATACTTTTCTCAAAGCCATTCTGGAAATTTTTGACCCCCCTGTAACTTCGTTGTGGATAAAGCTACAAGATTTATTAAAAAAACAAAGATTTCTAGGTAACAACTTTGTTAATAAAATAAACCAACTTGGTTTAAGGTGAAAGCGTCAGGGTAGCCCGCGAAATTCAAATTTTCTTACGGTTTTTGCAATTTGCTCGTCAGTATCAGGTTGTATGTTGATATAAATATGATTTGCGACCGTATCAAATGTTTATTTATAAAATTATAATCATAGAAATCATCAATACAACTCTATAAGTTATGCTAACCTAAGGAGTTGTATTGCTGATTCTAATGATTATAATTCTGTAAACCCATATTGGTTACGCTCGCAAATCATATTTTAATCAAGATACAATCTGACCTGCAAATTGCAAAAAACCTAAGAAAATTGAATTTCGCGGGCTATCTTGGCGCATTTTTAGACCAACGCCCAACATTAGACCTCACAACGTTTTTCGGAAGAAGAACTGCGTTGTAAGACTTGCATTTTTTTACATGTAAGTACCTTTTTACGCGTGCATGTGAATTTTTATGTGAATTAATACATTTATTTTAATTTTTCAATGCTGTTAGGCAAATGTATTCTCACAACAACATTAGTTAATTCTGAGTTTGATTCTTCTGAGAATGTCCTGTATCCCCTTAAACAGCATGCATCGCACTTGGTGAACAGCTTAAGGCCGCTGACAAGTTTGGCGTAATATTGTATTTTACGTGATACCTAATGTTATGTCGGCTGTCAAACACTCCTTGTAGGTTCTGGTAGGAAGCATAATGAAGCTAGTTCAAGTCAGTAGAAAAAATGAAGGTTATCAAACAATGCGTTGCCTTAATACAAAAGATTTTAACCTACCTAAATTTGGCATATTGCAGTCATAATTCCACTTTAGCGACTGAAGACTCTTCTTACAAATGAAGTAAGACTTGAAGTCACATAGGTAGTCATTCATAGTGCCTAGTAAGTCCATGTGCACACAGTCCTCTTCACCGCCAGTATTGTCCGGTTGAAACTTCTGCCATCTACTGTACACTTCAGTAATTGGCCTTTCTAAAAATTATAAAAATTTATCTTTTTTATTTTTTCTAAAGAAAACCTAAATGAGAGTATACTCTTATTTAGGTTTACGCAGGGGCTGATTTCGACGAAAACTGAAATGGTAAAGAATATAATTAAAATGAGTTTAGAAAGCCAAGAGTCACACATTCTTCACAGTAGTCATTGCATATATTTTCCTATACTGAGATGGCTCACAAAAAATACATAGTGGATTTATTTACACACAAAAAAAAGAGCACAAAATACAAAAGCACAATTATATGATGAAAACTACAATGAATATACAAAAAAATAAACATTTTGACACTATGAATATGAGACACTTTAAATCAAATAACGAACATACAAAGTGCGGCGTTTGTCTCAAGGTGGCACCAAATAGGAGTCTAGCTCAGCATATTATGTCAGGTATAAATTTACTTTTATTCTGTATGAATGGTCACCGATAAAGAGAACCTAACTTATTCGAAGCGGGATGGTACAATTTCGAGCTCCCTTCGCTTGCTCTTCCATACTATATTCTCCTTAAGTGGCTTTCCCTGAGGGCTTGTGATGTGATTGTGAGAAGAGAGAAACAAGACTTTATTTATTGAAATTGATAATAATTATAAGCTCTTCATCAATTTAAACCAGGTATGTCTAAGATCGTAACATCATTTTTTTTTATGATTTTCCGCAAAGATAACAGGAAATACTGTTCTTCAGGGAGCCCGAAATTAATTCTTGGCTACGGCCCTGCATGAATCACTAAGTCCATTGGTGAAAACTGTTTGAAAATCCGTTCGGTAGTTTATCGCATTCAGACAGACAGACTGACGCGGCGGGGGTACTTCGTTTTATAATTGTAGTGAATTATAAATTTATAAATGTAGACTAAAACACATCCCAAAAAAATTTTTTGTGTAATACGACTTGGCCAAGTGAATATTTATCATGCGTAGTTTTCGGCTTGGTTACACCTTTTTTCACCCTCTCGGCATACGTACGGTCAACGGTTTCAAATAATCCTTCAGCCATTATATCCGACAGCCCCACGAACACCCACGGTATGTTAGGCTGGGTTCTATGCCAAAACGATATAACAGCGTTGGCTTCATCTTCGTTTTCTGCGTAGAACAAACTTGCTCCTTCCAGAGCACACATACGCTTGGCATCAGCAAAACTCTGTGCTGTCGTGTGGACCTTGTAGAAACTCTCTTCTGACTTTATATAAGTGTAATCCTTCCGGAAAAATTTCTTATCCCTTTGTCCATCTATGTGGAAAATAGACATATATGAGAACGATTAAAATTTTTGTGATTACAAACATTTTTCTAAACAACCTACTATAGTAGGTCCATAGTAGGTTGTTTACGTTTTTTTATATAAAAAAAAAAACAATGCATTAATTCTTTTCTTTTATAATAACCTAATACCTACACTATTTGCCTAATATTAACAAACAAACCAAACAAGAATTCTGTACCAAAAGAAAAAATAATACCAGTCCACCAAAAGTCTTCAGATAAAATGTTATTGGTGGAATTGAAAAGTGACATTAAGTTTACTGGGGAAGATTGTATTACGTTGCTTGACGAGCCTTAGGATTTATGAAACATCAATATCATCTATTGCGGTTCAAAGGGGAAATAAAGTTTACAAGGGCGAATTTTACGGTGTGGGTTAAGAAGTTGTAATTACCACCTAGAAAGTTGGCGGCATCTAAGGGTAGATATTATTGCAGAATAAATAGGTTATTGCGTAGTTTGGTTAACTTGAAAGATAATAATTATTAATTATAATTATTAATCTACCGATGTCTTACTTTTTGTTTTTTTTTTAATGTCCGCTAGAGGGCGCCATATTCAATTTAATGTGACGTCATGTAGCTTATAACCAGCGGACAAACAAAATGCTTCCAACGATATCTCATTTGTCAAATTATGAGTAGTTTAGAACTTATGAGGAAACAGATGAACATATATTATTATATACCCATATAAATACCGGTCAAAATCATAACCCTCCATCAGAAAATGGAGCTTACTAAGCGTTGCCTTAAAACAAAAGATTTTAACCTACCTAAATTAGGCATATTGCATTTGCAGGCATAATTCAACTCGAGCGACTGGAGCTCCTTCTTACAAATGAAGTTAGACATGTAGTCACATAGGTAGTCATTCATAGTGCCTAGTCGGTCCATGTGCACACAGTCCTCTTCACCGCCAGAATTGTTCGGTTGATATTCCTGCCATCTACTGTACACCTCAGTAATTGGCCTTCCTAAAAATTATAACAAAATTTATTGTTTTTATTTTTTTAATAAATTAAAATTAAGTGGTTATGTATAATGCATAAAGATATGTATATAATGTATAAATGAATAATTTTATTAAAATATAGTTAAACTAAAGGTCGTTGCCAAAAAAATGTTTTTGGTTAATGCTACTGGGCAAAGTGAATATTTATCATGCGTAGATTTTGGCTTCTTTCACCCTGTCAGTATACATACGGTCTACGGTCTCAAATAATCCTTCAGCTATAATGTCCGACAGCCCCACGAACACCCACGGTATGTTAGGCTGGGTTCTGTTCCAAAACGATATAACAGCGTTGGCTTCATCTTCGTTTTCTGCGTAGAACAAACTTGCTTCTTCCAGCGCACACATACGCTTGGCATCAGCAAAACTCTGTGCTGTTGTGTGAACCTTGTAGAAACTCTGTTCTGACTCTATATAAGTGTAGTCCTTCCAGAAAAACTTTTTATCCCTTTGTCCATCTACGAGTACATTATGCAAAACAGACATATTTGAGAACGATTAACATCTTTATGACTAAAGCACAGATAATATAATACTACGTACAGATACCCAATCCCATACAAAGAAATGCGACCTCCCTAAATCGGGCTATTGTCTGGCTACAGCATAAAGGTGGTACAGTGATGTAAAACGCCATCTATTGCAAAGAACCCTAAACAAAAAGGTTTTACCTTTTTTTGTTGAAAATACGAGATTTATGAGTAACAATAGATAAATCAGCATTAAACAAGGAAGTTTTGATTTTTACTAATCTTACTTCAGTCAAAATCTTCCGTTTATCGCTTTTTAGTGACTGTTAATTTCATAATTGTTACCTATGCTGCCATCTATGATCTTTTTTCAAGACTAATTATAATTTGTTCGAATTGGTACCCCATGACTAAAGACATCTTCTGTCTTAACTACCTATATGTAGTACCTACTTATATTTAAAAAAAGAGTTCAATGTTTTTTTTTTAAGAAACTTTGTACCTACTACCTGCCTCATATTATCAAATAACCCAAACTTGAATTTTGAAGAGTACATTAACTAAAAGATACACTGACCTGTAATGAATAGAAAAAGGAGGGAAGATTTCACTGCGTTCCTTAATAAATCGGATGCTATAATATAACACATCTATATTTCAAACAACAAAACACGAGCCTAATTTAAGGATTTATAAAACATCAACCCTATTGCGGTTAAAAGGGGGAATAAAGTTTATAAAGGCGAATTTTAATGTGTGGGTTGGAAAGTTGCAATTAGCACCTAGAAAGTTATAATATTTTACTGCTTAGCTTGGTCAAAATGGTCAACTCAAAACTATATTTTTATATTTAAATAAATATTTATTTCTTCATTCTCGCTATTATTGCACCTATTGTCTCTGCATCACTCAAAGGTTGACTGTTAGTCAATGGAATTAAGTCCGCCACTGTACATGTGTGTGAATGAAGTAATAAATAAATATCGATGATTTACTACTTTCAGACGGACGGAGTTGTGAACACAATTCAAAAGTAGATAATTAAATAGCAAAAGAGAGTTGTTCAAACCTTAAAAACAAATTAAATAAATTTATTACATATGAATTATAAAACAGCAATGATAAACAAACATCTACGACACCGTACTCACGTGAGAAATCCGATGAAAAGTACACTATAAGAAAAACCAACAAAGTTTTAGAAAACATTGTTGTAACTATACGACATGCGTCTTGGAGCAGACACGGTAATATCCGAACGCTTACAATAAAAGTGAGGCTTATAAAGTAAGAGTTTGCGCTTGGAAGTTATCGCCTGTCTCAAAAACTCACCCATAACGTAATTAACGTATACAGGGTGAATTTTTGAAACGGGAACTCGGTGCAGACATAATTATAACGTAGTACCTACCCAGCGTTGGCGCTGCTAGTAAAAATCAAATGCTGGAAATAAATATTATGCCTAAAATTAAAACAAACGTATCTTTTTTTTTGCTTTTTTTATTTATTTGGTGCAGTGGTATGGTTCACACTATTGTTTGTTTTAAAATTAAAAATACCTATTGTATTTGTATAATGGGTGTAAAAAGATGCTTATCAAAGCCGAGAGTCACTTGTTCTTCCCTTTTGGTTACGGATATATTGAAGGTCAATGTTCCAACGTATTTTGACGTTTTTAACGAAAACATTTTTTAAATGTTATAAACTTATAACTTAACTTTAAATAATACTCATACAATCCCTGTACCATTGCATGCACCCATAAGCACAATGTTTTGCGTCCGTTATATTGCACACGACTGTAAACAGCAAGTTTTCCCACTAAAAATAAAAGTCGTTTCCCAGCAATAATATTTGCACAAAACTACTTAGTTTGATGTGCAGAATGCATAAATGAAGGCTTCGGGATCGCTGTATTGCGCGCCTTTTAGCCTGTGACGATTTAAAATTTTCTTTAGTACTTAGGAATGATTTAAGGTCAACGCACACGTATAAGCACTGCTGCACGGGATCATCAGCATGCCTCAACTCGAGCCGTTCAGGATTCTTCCTATAAAAATCCATAATAATCGTGACGGCATGGCCTTTATCTTAAAAACTCAGCATGTATACCGATCCTAAAATGTACCGGTGACTGAACTCTCCAATTAAAAAACGTTTTGGAGATAAGCTACAAAACCATATTAAATTACGCATAATTGACAGTTGTACCTGTTTGTCGCTTTTTTGTGCATGTTTCTACCGAAACTACTGGATATTAACTAATTAGTTATCATGCACTCAACATTGTATACGAGGACCAGCTTGGGACTAGGTCAAAATATGACAAAATATAGAGAGACTGATTTTAATGCATATGTGCGGTGCAACGAAGAATCATTCCACGTTCAGATGGGCGATTTTCGCAGCACTGCATTATGAACCTAACCGCCTGGCCACGGGACATTCGCTACAGCGAATATTCGCGGGGTGCGAACGGCGAAGCGTCTTGAGACTAAAACAAATGTATTCGTCGTTCCCTACGTCCTCGTCTTAAATTCGTCCTTCTTAAATGTAACTTTCATGTAAAATAATAAACTTGCTAACATTCTTGCAAGTTACTCAAAAAAGTATCAATAGCAGGAATTTAAGTTTTTAGTGGTAATAAGACTAAAATTTTCAAATTCAATTTAAAAATACAAAAATTCCATGGATTCTACCTAACTTAAAAAACTATGCAGGTCCCTAAGCTACCCAAAACATTTAATAAAGTTTGTACAGTCAACAGCAAAAGTAGATGATCAAAATAAGAAATTTAATACTATGAACAGAGTTCGCGTCAAAACTGTGTGGCGTCGGAGTGATTCAAAAGTATGTGATTGTAAATTATACCAATCATTTACTACTAGTACAGGAGGAGCTCGTGGCTAAGTGATAACAAGCCGCACGGGTCGATCCATCAGGTTAAGCTACGCTTGCCAGGGTTGGTCAGTGGATGGGTGACCATCTTTACATACCGAGACTCCTCCGTGCCTCGGAAAGCACGTTAAGGCGTTGGTCCCGGGTGTCATTTGTGGATCTTTGACAGTCGTTACGAGTCGTCAGAAGCCCGAAAGTCTGACACCAGTCTTACCAAGGGGTATCGTATTACCCAGTTACTGGGTTGTGGAGGTCAGATAGGCAGTCGCTCCATGTAAAATACTGGTATTCAGCTGCAACCGGTAAGACTGGAAGCCGACCCCAAGATAGTTGGGAAAAGGCTAGGAAGATTGATTTACTACTAGTACAGCTGCCATATATTCGTGATCACTTTTGATTCTGTTAAGTTCGCGAGTGCGCGGGAACCGGGGTACACAAGTGAAACACTGGCTAGCTAGCAACGCACTGGTTTATTCATTATTTGTGACTCGAGAGTTGGACTCGCTTACACAGTAGATGGCGCGCGTGCAGCGCGCGCCTAGCACACATTGACACATACATAACAATTCCTCCCTCTAGTCCAAAAATACCGAATAAGATGATGGAGGCGACGACGACGGCGGCGCGCGCGGCGGCGAGGGGCGCAACTGAATACACACATCGCAAGAACCTATCATTGTTTCTATAGCCTGGTCAATTCCCGGGAACCAAAATCTTGATCGCGCTTCGGCCTTAGTTTTTACTATGCCTAAATGGGAAGAATGTAATTCTTTAAGAATAATTTTGTATAAGCTCGAAGGAATAACTACTTTGTGGCCTCTCATGACGCAACCATTCTCATAGGATAATTGTGATCTACATAAGTAGTAAGGTTTTATCCTTATATCGTTTATCTTCGGTGGCCAACCATTCAAAATAAAATCTTTTATTAATCTTAAAACTACGTCACTGCTTGTCTCCTCGCGCAATTTCTCTAAAGTCACGGGCATGCTTCCGTCTACAACAAAACAAACATAAGTCGCGCGGTCGTATGATACTGTGCAATCACAACACTTACACTGTTCGGTGCATGCGCACTCATGAACCGCGCGCGGCAAGCTCGCGCGGGAAAAATAATCCGCGCTGTTATCAGCGCTGCGGACATACTCTATTTTATAGTTATAGCTACTTAAGAACAAGGCGTACCGCTGTAACCTGTTTGCTGATATTTCTGGTACGCCCTTATGGGGCCCAAAAATTGCCAATAGGGGCTTGTGATCCGTTCGAAGAATAAACGGTTCCGATCTGCCATACAAATATTGATGAAACCGACACACGCCGTAAATAATGGCGGTTGCTTCCTTTTGTATCTGAGCATACCGCTTTTCAGCAGAGTTTAAGGTACGCGAAACAAATGAAATAGGTTTTTCCACACCGTCTGACCCTACTTGTGAGAGGACTGCTCCCAACCCACTTGGGGAGGCGTCTACCGTTAATATTATCGTCGCGTTCGGGTCAAAATGTGCAAGAACCTGTTCCGATGTCATGAACTCTTTTATTGACCTAAAAGCAGAGTCATGAATATCAGTCCATGCCCACTCACAACCCTTTTTTAACAGATCGTACAACGGACTGAGAATAGTTGATGCGTTAGGTACGAAATTCCTGTAATAGTTAATTAGTCCCAAAAACGATTGAAGCTGATTAACATTTGTGGGCACCGGTGCTTCCAACATTGCTTTAATTTTTTCCGGCGCTTTTTTTAGACCTTCTTTAGTGATAATATAACCTAGATAACTGATTTCGTCTTGAAAAAAACTACATTTTCCTTTTTGTAATGTTAACCCTGCTTCTTCCAAGCGCTTTAAAACTAAATTTAGTTTTTGTAAATGCTCCTGCCTATCCTTCCCTGTTATTAAAATATCGTCTAGCAGGCACAACACTCCGTCTATACCGGATAACAAACCCTCGATAGCGCGCTGGAAAATAGACGGCGCGCTCGCTAACCCAAACACTAAACGTGTAAATCTATAAAGCCCGCGGTTTGTATTGATGCAGGTAATGTTTTTTGAGTCATCGTCCAAAACAAATTGATTATACGCCATAGATAAATCGAGTTTGCTAAACTGTTGACCCCCATGGATCTTTGAAAATAATTCGTTAGTCGTGGGGAGCGGATACTGTTCGACTAGTAACTGTTTATTTATACTAACTGAATAGTCAGCACACAATCTGACTGTCCCGTTTCGCTTTAGAACTGGAACTATCGGTGACGCGTATTCCGAATATTCGACGGATTCCAGAATACCTAAACCGACCAATCTGTCGATTTCTTTATCCACCATTGCACGCAACGCAAACGCTACGGGGCGCGCTTTACAATAAACCGGTTTTGCTCCTTCCTTTAAAGATAGTTTTATTTTGTACTTGTTAAATTTTCCCAATTCATCCGAAAATAACTTAGGGTATTGCAGTTGCAATTCAGTAGTTTCACAAAAGTTGACCGGTATTAACTGTAACCGAAACAATGATAAGAAATCTCGACCAAGAATGGGCGGCCCGCCGTCGCGAACCACATACATGTACATAATATTCGTTCGATCCGCGTAACGTATCGGTAGACGCAACGTACCTAGGCACACAATTTTCCCGCCGTTATACGTTATGAGCTGTTTACATGTACTTGATAATGGCACCTTATTGAAATTACTTTTGTAAAATCCCTCCGAAACAACGGTTACCGCGGACCCGCTATCAATTTCGAATTTGAATGGCACGTTATCAATCCAAACAGTTTCTACCATGGGTTCTCCCCTGAATGAACGGATATAATACAGCTTACCGTCATCGCCATCCTCACCCTTGTCATCGCCATCCACCTGTACGTAATTCACTTTTGAACACATTTTACGCAAGTGGCCCTTTACGTGACACTTTTTACAGACGTAATTTGCGAATCTACAGTCAGACGATTTATGATTCGTATAACCACATACACTACATTTCACCTTCACTACACTACTACCACTTTTCTCTTTATCCGCTATCTTGAACAGCTGCTGGTTTGCTTCAGACACCTGTGCCAGCGCTCCCGCACTGGCCGCGGAGGCAGCGTGGGAACATCGGAGGTTTTCTGCCATCTCCACGACTTTGGCCAGCGTGAGTTCGGCCAGGTCTTTTGTGTACAGCTTCTCCTTCTCTCGTCCTGGCTGCATCCCCATGATGAACTTGTCACGGAGTGCCTCCTCCACGTTGAGAAAGCCGCATTTTTCGGTCAGCCCTCGCAATCTCGCTGCCCATTGAGAATGAGACTCCCCTGCTTGTTGAGACGCCGCGTAGAAAGTGTGACGCTCACCAAAACCGACACATTTGGGGGTAAAATGGTTGTCCAGTAGTAATAAGAGGTCTTCATAGGGCACGTCTTCAACGGCTTTAGGTAAAACTAAATCCGTTGTTAGTTTGAAGGTACCTTCAGTGAGTGCGCTGAGCAAGATCGCCTTTCGTTTTTCACCCGCGGAATCCGTCTTCTCGTTGAAGCTATTTGCCACGAAATATTGCGCTATACGCCCTTTGTACGTTTTCCATGTTTGTGTGTTATGGTCGAACGTATGAAGAATTCCAAATTGCACAGACCTAGACATTTTCAACACGCGATAGGTAAAATTCTCGTCGCCAGTGTTAAGTTCGCGAGTGCGCGGGAACCGGGGTACACAAGTGAAACACTGGCTAGCTAGCAACGCACTGGTTTATTCATTATTTGTGACTCGAGAGTTGGACTCGCTTACACAGTAGATGGCGCGCGTGCAGCGCGCGCCTAGCACACATTGACACATACATAACAGATTCCAAAAGTTATAAACTCAATTCGCATCAGAACTAAGAAGTGAAAAAAATATTCAAAACTAGTGACCAGTTAAAATCAAAAATTTTATGATAAAACTGAGGCCACGTAATCATGAGGCAAATAATTCATCCATACTTATTTTTTAATTATCCCAGTAATTTAATGTGTTATGTTTTACGGAAAAACAGCTGAATTGGATAAAAATTTGCATATTTAATATATGCCTAATGCATTAAAAATCATATAATTGAAAAACTTTACAATTTTTTTTTTTTTTTTTTCTAACTTTTGTAAAAAGTTTAAAAGTAGCTGATGTGGTACAAAACCATAATTCAATCAATATTATTATCTTTGCGTGTTTGTGAATTTATGTCAATGTTCAAAAGTAGCTGATGCGATACAAAATCATAACTCAATGATTGCTTCTGCCCAGTCGGCTACAATATATTTGTAGCAACCTCATACCCTCAACCTCAAGTTTTGTTTCTTTTTGTTTTTTGATCTTTTTTACTTTGACGTCTGTCACAAACTGACAATCAAATATAGAGAGTCGAGTTTATAACTTTTGGAGTCAAAACTGATCACGAATATATATGGCAGCTGTACTTGTAGTAAATGTTTGGTATAATTTACAATCACATACTTTTGAATCACTTCGACTCCACACAGTTCTGACGCGAACTCCGTTCATTAGTATTGAATTTCTGATTTTGATTATCTACTTTTGCTGTTGACTGTACTTAACATTCTATTATTCGCTGTAATCGGCCTTCGAAGGTGGTTAAGTTTAAAATCCTTCTTTAAAATAAATGGCCCAAATAGAGACGTCATAAAAAAAAATTGAGTCCATGAGGACTCAATTTTTTTTTATGACGGAGGAGGAGGAGCCCAGGGGTATCCAAAAGTACCCCATGTATGTTCCGCAATTCTTGATAGTTTTCGAGTTATAATATTTTTTTAAACACGAAAATTATGTGGAACCGCCATCGATCACTAATAAAGAACTAGATACACAATTAGCGGCAAAAAATGTTCTCACCGAATGAGCACCCACTTGAACATTTGGGTGCGCTTTTGATTTAGTAGCATTCGAACGCTCCGACGGTAAACATGCCACATACTATCGGTCGTAAAGATTTATTGCGTTTTGAACATAGCTTTGTGAAATAAACTTTAAGCATTGCGTTTAAGGTTGAATTTACATTAATGTATATTTATTTAAACTATTATTACTTAAACACAATTTGGTGACACTTTTAAGAGAACTTTTGTTTGGGATTGTGTATCTAGTTATTTATTAGTGATCGACGGGAACCGCATTAAAAAGAATCTGTTCTTATTTTTACATGGCTTTTTCACATAATTTTTTGCAATTCTTATTGTGGAATATTTATTCTTTTAGACATGAAAATTAAATAATTATCTTCCTATCATTAATTTAAGATACTTACAAAAATTTTGATCGAAAACTACTTAGGAATTAACGTTCGAGTGACATGGAGTCGAAACTACATTTTAGATTGATTCTGCTGAATTGGGTATTTTTAATGATGTAATTTAATATACACAAGTTATTTTGGGTAATAGTTTGTACAACAGTTCAACTTCTTTGTAACATTGTTTAAGCCTACATTCCGCCTTGGTTTTTGAAACGAAGTTCCCTTTCGCGGGTTGCGAAAGGGGGCTAGACGGAAAAAATTAAGACCAAAAGTTGTAACGACACTTTTTAATTTTTTATTGTTTGTGATTTGTGCAACTATTGTTTTCAAAATCCATGCACAACAGTACCCAACCAGCACATTAGCGGAAATTACATCCATAAACAAGTATATGTTATATTACAGTCAAAGGCTGTTATGTAGCTATATTAACGGATAAAACAATTCTTATGACTGTATTAGGGGTGCTTTCTACACTGTTAAACAGCATAGCTGTCTAATGGAGAAAAAAATAACAAAATGTATTTTAGTAGAATTTTACAGAACTATTGTCCAGCCTTTGGCATCGTATAATGCTACTAGCTGGTTAAGACGACCAAAGCTTGTGAACGGCTGTATTTGAGAATTAAATTTTGCCATTGGCTTGTTTATGGTGTATACTAATTCCATTATAATGCTACCTCAATGAGCTTAATAGTAGCTGGTTAAAAGCATTTAATGACTGCCTGAGCTGTAAATTACGGGAAATAATAATGGTTCCGAAAAACAAATTAATCTCCAGCGATCTGTGGCCGACTATTATTCTAATTAACCAGCGTTATAATGAATTACCGACAAAAAACCCAAAACATAAACAAATAAACATATCCAATTTAACAACAAATAAGAGCATGTTCAAATTACATTTTCTCCTAAAAAAAAATGGATCTTCGAATAACAAAACTAAACTTCCAAATAGAATACTGAACCTCCGACAAAATTACTAAGTTACCGACAACAGAGGTTTTGTCAAAATAATCATATTTTTACAACTTGCATGAACTGTTTTAATTTCTATTGTTGGTTATCAAATTTATTTTTTAACTCTCAATAATGATGAAAATACCTCAACTGTTCGGCCCGCGCGATCGGGTTCGGGCATATTTTTTTATTTAATTAGATAATGTACGAATTTCACTCCTAGGTTGTTCCGTTTTGCGTTCAGACAAAGTGACAGCGGATTTTAATGGTTTTTAGTAGTATTAGTGTAAGTTTTTGAATTTTTGCAAACCGAATCAGGGCACCCCGACTTTACGTAGTCTTTTGGGTCCTACCCCTAGAGTGTATATAAAAACCGGAGGCGCGGAGGGAGAGCAACCCCCGCCCGCTGTAACAAAGCATAGGAAGGGTGCCTATCTTTTGTTACGTAAGGGCGAAGGGGTTGCACTTCCCGCAGCGCCGGAGACGATGCAGAAGCAACTTAGGCGCCGAGAAAAAAATCGCCAAAATAAAAATAATTAAAATTCATGATATATTATGCAAGTAAAAGTTATTGTTACAAGTACATTTTTATATTTTTTATAAGTTTCTGTATAACCACTTAGAATAATATTTTCAGTATAATGTTACAGTTAAAATAGCACCACAGTCTATGAAATATGAAAGGTAATTTATGAATTAATAGTAGGCAAGTAAAGATAAAAATTACAAAGCATAGTTTTCAGTAGAACGTAATTTATGCTGGTAGAAAAGTATTATCGCAATAAACAGTCATGTTTATTTTTCGAAGATTTCAGTATCTCATTCGGTCGTTTCGTCATTTTTATTCGGACAAAAGTAGTCGGAAAGTTAGTATTTTAGGCAGTAGATTTAATATTTTGAGTAAGGACAATTCTTCTTTTTTTGTCGGAGCTTTTATTACTACCCGTAAATTACTATTTCATCTCTCATGCTCGGAAAGTAGTGTTTGTTTGATCCGAGTAGCGGGTAGAAAACGCTGCTTCCATCTCTAGGGCGGGAAAAACTCATAGTAATTGCTTCCCGCCCTATCGCGGGAATGAATTTTAAAAATAGAACTTTAGGTTAGGTAGTCTGCTACGAAACTTTTTACATGAAAAATATCGAATAGAAAAAAAACAAAAAAGCTGCGGCAATGTTTCCACTTACGTTTTTGGTTTTTCCCCAGTTTCTTAATGAATTATCCCTAAAATTCCCTAAAAAAATTAAAATTCCTTGGTTTAGGGAATTTTTCATTTTTATAGCATAAATACCTAGAAAACATTAATTATAAATCGAGAGAGACGAAACAAACCAACTCTAGGTATAATGCGACTTATTTCCGATGTCGTCTTTAGCCACAGAAATAGTACTATTAACAATAACATGGTAAACTAAAATTAGACGTATTACAATTATTACAAGTTTCAGGGAACCTTTATTCAATCGGTGGTGCCATAGAGTAAAGTAGTACATCGGGTGCTGCCTAGTATAAACAATAGGGCTACCAAGTTCAAGTCCAATTTTTACTCAAGTTCAATTTTTCCTTAAAATTCCCTAAATCGCTTCCAAAATAAAACATCCCTAAACCATGCTTATTATTGGCCATTTTTCCCAAAAAAAAGAAGAGAGAGAAGAGAAATTCCTAAAAGTGGAAACACTGGGCCCCGGTCTTGTGAGGTATTTTTTTTTTATTCACACTGGCTGTCTATATAAAACAGACGGTGTGAATTAAAAAAAATACATAATGCGCGGGACGGCCCGCAGCGGTGACGCGGTGTTCCATATTTAAAAAAAAACACGAATTGTTCTAACTTCTCAGTTCATTTTTAATAGGTACTAATCAGTTATTTAATATCAATAACTATTTTAAACACTATGTTTTACTTTCCTTATATTCGAAATGAAAAGTAGAGTGTTTAACACGGGTGAAAGACATCAATTCCTACTCGGACTATAGCCGCCCTCGCTACGCTCGGGCGTCTAAATACCTCGTATGGGAATTGATTTCTTTCGACCCTTGTATAACAATCTACTAGACTTACTCCACCCTAATTTCAATGCACAAAGTGAGATATTTGCTATTTTACAGCTCGTGGAATTATTGAAGAGTAAATATAGGTTAGTAGTACTACGATAACGTCAACTTTTACATAACCTCAAATAATTATCGAAAAAACCAAAACAAAACTAAAATAAAATTTAAAATAAATAAGTAAAGCCATGGAAAAAAAGGAAAAGAACTGGTGCAGTTAAAAATAAACGATCGAAAGAATACGATAAGCAAAGGAGCAGGGATATAAAAAATTGCCTTCATATATCTAGCTGCAGTCAAGTGCCAGTGTCGGTTACAAATGAGAGTTCCGGACACATAGATTTTGATAGATTGCTATTAAAATCTATGTGAAAAAATATATAGTAAAAATAAAAATACATATATAGTACTGTTGTTGCACCAAATTTTATTCCACTCTTTTTTAATCGCGTTTAAAAATAGTCGGATTAGGTTGGATAATCAAAATTTTTAGGTGAAAAACGTCAAAATTCTGAATAGCAAAATTACCATTTTCACTCAGTGCCATCTTAGTGCTGTCAAACTAAACTATACATAGTTAAGTTGTGTCTCTGTAGTCTATTTCAGAATAGAAAATCGTCGTTTGACAGGAATAAACGAAATTTTGGTGATTTTTAGTCTAGTTTAGAGGCATTTGTGACAAGGGAATCAATCGGCACATTCCATTGTGTAAGTATGTTACACGATTACCATTAAGATGAAATGTAATTGTATGTTGTTGAACTGTCAAAAAGAAAGCCTTTGTGTCTTGGTAGTAGTCGTTTCATTCAGTAGTAGTATGTTGCTATTACTGAATGAAACGGCTACTAGTCCACGCAGAATGGTCCACCTGATGGACTAAGTGCAGAAACCAAACCCCATAACATAGAGCGGCTACTAATACAAATCAGATTTGTACTAGTATACGGTATAATGTCCCGGAATTTAAACTCTATTGCTTGTTGTTTAAATTCACAGTAAATATCACTTTAATGCATTTATTTGTTTTAAAATAAATAAGGAACTAAATATAGGGTATATTTATTCAAAGAAAAGACATTAGGTTTTTTTGTTGCATTTGTTTGTTGAAATAAAAAATAAAACGTCTCTTGAAAATCTCTAAATTCTTACCCACAGGGAAATTAATAGAAGAATTAATAGATGTAACGAATTGCTTGTCCAGACGTGTCGTGACAACGCAAATCTTCGGTTTATCGCGACAATGTAGCCGGGTACATTCGTGTGAATGATTCGCGACGTGACGAATATCTTGTCCAGACCTGTCGCGACAACACGAATCTTCGCTAACTGTATGTTTATACTTATATGTCTACTAATATACCTACTATGCCATAACATACACTGTAGTAATTGTACCCCAAGCAGCAAAATTATCCTATAGTGCAGATGATATAGGGCTCCAGAACTTATAATATTCTCTTAAAGGTTCTAGTATTTGCTGCCACGCTTATAATAGCAAGCATGGAGTTAGTTGGGCCTTATAGTATATCTGATCTTATACATTAACTTATAATTACTTATAGGTAGAAATTAAGGGTGCAATATAAGCTGGGGTGACCCATAAAAGTATCGCAAGGGTGTAAATGCACTCAAGAGTAGATAAACTGGTAAGCTATACTGATAACTGCTAACAAGAAGCATTATAGAACGACTATAAGTAAAGTACGCCAATAAGGGTGATAAACAGAACTAAACATACTGGAAACAATTTGCATTTATTACTTGGTTTTATAAGGGTTTATAAATTCTCTTTACAAAACAATTAAGTAAAATGGAGCGGTTTTATAGTAGTATAAACCAATATTGTTATAATCTTTACACGATTATAATGGTTTAATAATTATTATAATATACTTAGTATACAAAACTATATCCGTGGTGTCCTGAACAAGAATACATTGGTTTATAATGGTCTGACACTCTGACGGACATTTTGATTTTGCTGTCGTATTCGTTGCCGACGTGTTGTTCTATTTACTTTTCTTTCAAAAATGGATGTTAACATTACCATTTTCAATGCTGACACCTAAGCAAAAACATTAAAATAAGACATAGGTACCTAATAGCAATATAAAATAACCGTCCGGTTATAAAAATATTTGCGGAACTCTAATTCCAAACAATATGGCCAACCAATGGTTCTGTATTTACCATTATTAAACAAAGTACGCCTGCCTATAAAGGTTTGTTAATGTATTTGGGAAAACCAACTTTGTCAAAATGGCGACTTTTCGTTCTTTGTCTTACTGAAACCAACATTATTTTAAAATTCAACCTATTGAAAACGTAAATTTCAGGAAGCGTGTAAAAATTTTGATAAACAACTTATTATACTTCACCAAAAAAATACATGCGCCATGCACATTCAAACACATCATACATGTCTTGTCTTATTGTTCACTAACACTACTCATAATAGTCTATATAACAATTATTTATAAGAAATGGATGAATCAATATTAATCTTTAAAAATGTGTGCAGCAACATTCACCGATTCCCAATACTTTGTATGAGCTTGTAAGAGATTCACTGTGTACGTTATTGTCGTATTTGATTCCATTAAGCGCTGATAGTTAGCTTCGCGGGAGCAAATAGTTTTACGTAGTTCAACTATAAGGTCGTTATTGGTCGAAGTGGTGTTCATCAAGTCTACTATAGATATTTAATTAGGTAAAATACGCCTATAAATTGGGCCCTTTTCCGTGGTTATAATTGCTTACTATTCCGTTATAGTCCTAATAAAATGGTGGTTCCAGGACATTTACTAGACCACATTTTGCTGCTTGGGACTCCACCCACTGGGTCTATTTAGCAATGAAAATGTCTATTATAGTACATTGTGATACGAGTGTGCTGTATTGGTCATTACCCACAAGGCGGTATTATTCGTGCGAGCCACAGGCGAGCGCGATAATATAGCCGAGTGGGTAATGATCAAAGCACACGCGTTTCATACGACGTTTTTCAACACATTTGCGAGGAAAGAAACCGTCTTGTTGTAAGAACTTATGCTACAATAACGTAACTTTAGAGAAATGATACATTTAGATTTATAAAGTTCAACTGACCTTTTTTGCCAGGTACTGACTATCCACTTCCTGTAAAAACGTTTCTACGTCGTCGGTTGGTATTTTGGGTAACTTTAAATTTCGTATTTTTCTTATTATGTAACCAGTAACCACACAACTTATACGATAACAAATATTTATGAAAAATGGCGCGCTAGTTTTTTTTTCGGGTAGCGATGCGCGCGCAAGGCACTGACAAAACCGCTGAACAGCCTACCATCACGTTCGGTCGGAAGTGGAGACAAAACTTAAAACTTGAAAAAATTAGATTTCGCTGCTAATTATTACTAATTATTCTCTATCGAGAGAGAGTGAGAGAGAAAGTGCGAATTTGGTCAAATGGAAAATCCAGTATGGCGATTGTGAAAATTTTCTAATTTTTCGTCATAGGTGTCGTTTTCGTAATTTTCGATCATACTAAAACCGATAGTGAGGTCAAAATGTAAATCCAAGATGGCGGCTGTGAAAATTTTCGTCATTGGTCTCGTTTTCGTAGTTTTCAATGGTTCTAAAGCTGATAGTGAGGTCAAAATCAAAATCTAAGATGTCGGCTGCGAAAGTTTTGTCATTTCTCATCATGGGTGTCGTTTTCGTAGTTTTTGATGGTTCTAAAGCCAACAGTGAGATCAAAATGTAAATCCAAGATGGCAGCTGTAAAAATTTCTCATTTCGCATTTTTCTCACCCATGACGAAAAATGAGAAGAAAAAATTGCAGCCGCCATCTTGGATTTACATTTGACCCCACTATCGGCTTTAGAACCATCGAAATCTACGAAAACGACACCCATGACGAAAAATGAGAAAATTTTCGGAGCCGCCATCTTGGATTTCCATTTTGACCTCACTATCGGCTTTAGAACCATCGAAACCTACGAAAACGACACCCATTTATTTATTTATTTATTTATTAGGACCTCCAACAAAGGATACACATACACAATATAAATAACAATAATAAAAACGGTTCTTTTACGTGTGTTCCTTCAATTACAGGAGACCACAGCATGCACCCCGTGCGTATACCCGTATACTCATGACGAAAAATGAGAAAATTTTCGCAGCCGCCATCTTAGATTTCCATTTTGACGAAATTCACACTTTCTCTTTCTCTCTCTATCGAATTAGAAAAAGACAGACGCAAGAATGAAGCCGCGTTAAAGAACTTCGTTCCAAAAACCTGTTTACTTTGTCACACTATAACTACACTTTGTCGCAATAAGAAAGACATGTCGACTTACTAATTGTATACTGCCATGTCATTACTCCGACTAGTAAATAGTTATCTATGGCGCACATTACCGCACTAGTGCGATTAGGTAAAGAAAAAAGCACGTGTCTATAATACAATGCATTATGAACCTAAAAGCGGTTAAATAAGAGCCACTTTACGAGCAACTGTGTTGAAAAATATATAATTGGACAGTTAGGAAAACGTACACGGCTTAAAACATACCTGAATTGATCAGACTGCAGTTATCATTCCGCTCTAGAGTCTGGATGCTCTTCTTGCAAATGAAGTTAGACATAATTATGTTCACATCCGCCGTCATTCAATTCTCCATTTTGGTACAGGAATACACAGTCCTCGACACCATGCGCATCGTTCGGCTCACCTTGCTGCCATTGGTTATACACCTCAGAGACAGACTTTCCTAGAAAAATGAAACATAAATAATATTATTATACTTAATTAATTAATAAAAGATATTGACTGGTACTCACATACTTAAGGATTTCTATGTATATTTAACACTACTCGGTGTTCATGACAAATGGCAAGAACACAGAATGAATTCAATAAAGGAAATGCATTTGTAAAACTGTATACATGTTATAAATTAAAGTCGCTTTTCGTGTCTCTATGTGTGACCACGTTGTTCTTCTAAACTACGCAACGGATCCTATGTGGTTTTCCCCATAATTAAAAGAGTTCATTCCTGAAGGTTTATGTTTATAAAACATTCATATTAAACTTACACATATAATAAAGAAATTTCGATGTTATGTCAAGTCCTAATAACCGTGCGAAGCAGGTTCCGGTCGCTAGTTAATACTGTTTTAGAATTAGAAACGTACCGTCAATGGTCTCAAATTGTCCTTCCGTCGTGATGTCTGACAACCCAACATACACTTCTACGATTTTAGGCTGGGTCCTATTCCAAAATGATATCACAGCATTGGCTTCATCTCTGTTGTCTGGGTGAAACAAACTGGCTCCTTCCAGAGCACACACTCGCTTGGCCTCAGCCCATGTCTGTCGTGACGTGTGAATCTTATAGAAACCCTCCGTTGTTTCTAAGTAGCTGTAGTCCTCACGGAAAAACTTTTTATCTCTTTGTCCATCTACGAATAGGAAAAAACTCATAACAAGTTTAATTTCTGACCTTAAAAACACTAAAACGACATAACAACATCACGTTTGCATTACCCGAAGGGTAAGACAGAGGTGTACCTTAGTACACCCACATTTCGCCAGTTAAGTTTAAGTACCATGTAATATAGGTCTATAATGCTCTTGAGACTGCCCCGTTTCTGTAGTGCGTCGAAAATGTTTGCACAGAAACGGACTGACGGCTTTCATGCGATCATTCGAAAAAAAGTCGCATCATTAGTAATTAGAACACGGGCCAGTCGCACAACATCATTCTGAAAACAGCGTCAGAGAGCTTTAATTCTCCCATTTTGAGGCATTTGGTGCAGAGGATGGTCAAGTGAGAAATTTGTACCTTACTTGGTCATCTTCTGTGCAAAATATTTTATAAAAAGTTTGGAAAATCCAAAAGTGCACGCCTCATACTTATCACTCATTCATAAACGAAAAAGAAATTCAAAACATAATTTAAAAATGAACAATTTATCACTTTTCATGAAGTCGTAATTAATTAATTTTAATTTATTTATTTATCTCAGATACATCGATCCATATTTGTGTTAGTATTACTTAAAAATTATATTAGTAATAAGGATTAAAATACATGCCACAACAATACCATTATAACTAATTAAAATAAATAACTGAAATAAGTGTATAAAATTAAAATTGTAAAATAAATGAATAAGTCAATCGCAGCTTTACATTAATTAAATTTTAAAATTCATTACAATATATAAATGCATTAAAATGTGTGTCAATTAAAATCCAGAAATTCATTGTGAAATTATAAATAATAACAAATAAAATAATAAAAAGTTAGAATCAGTCAAGGTACTCAGATGACTAACTTAACAAGAGACCTCCAAAGCGGGGATGAGATCCTATCAGCTATCGTCTTCAAGATTTCGTTGCGGCTGCCACGCATTCTGCAGATCAGGGATACCGTCCTCTTGCGAATGATGGCATGAAAGCCATCAGTGCGAAACAGAGCGAACATCCCCGACGCACTACAGAAGCGTGGCAGCCCCAACATCATCCTGAAGATATTATTATACTGGATGCGCAGGGCATCTAGCGATCTTTTGGTGTGGCGAACCCACAGACTTCCAGTGTAAAAGCTCTGGCAATATGCCCTAAAAAGCGTGATCTTTACTGCTTCAGAGCAACGGGAGAATCTGCGGGCCAGCATGTTACCTCTGACCGCTAGAGCCCTACGCTCCCTCTCAATGTCTACATCGTCCTCAAGGCCGTCGGTAAGGAAATGTCCGAGATACTTAAACTTCGTGACACGATTCATGCTCAAGCCATTCAGGGTAATTTTATGAGAAAGATCAGGACATCCACCGGCGGCCCTAAAGACCATGTATTCACTCTTCTGTGCATTGTACACAAGGCCATGTACATCGGCATAGGCCTCACACACATTTAATAACTCTCTGATACCCCCCGCCGTCGGGCTCAGCAGCACCATATCGTCCGCGTAACTTATGTTATTGATACACACGCCATCTATTGAGCAACCGACGCGCTTGCTACTGAGCTCGACGATGAGGTCATTAACATACAGGTTGAAGAGCTTGGGAGACGTCAGTCCTCCCTGCCTCACTCCGCTTTCCAACCTGTACGCTTCAGATAGTGTATTGGCCCATCTCACAAAGTTGGTCTGGTGTCCATACCAATACTTGAGTATGTTGAGCACGGTGTCAACGACTGATAAAGATATTTACTTGGCGGTTGCTAGGCAACTTACGGACATCAAGTCAAAGGTTGGAAATATTTAGTTAAAGATATTATATTTTAGTTAGTATTTTATTAATTACTAGCTTTTATTTTTTTTTATTTTTTTTTTATTTTTATTTATTTATCTATTTGTTAACATAGGTAATGCATTACAGATCGTATATTTGGTGAACAGAGCGCTATGTTATGCCAGGAGGCGTACAAATATGTTGAGCAGATCTAAGATTACAAATTAAAATTTAATATAAATACTTGAAAATCATGCATAAATGGTATTAAATTAGGAAATAAATGAACAATTACATATTAAATACTCTCATTATGTCAAAAGGTCAAACCTAAATGAAGAATTATTAAAATGTCAAAAAAATAAAATCTATGTCAAGTAATTAAGATGTCAAAATTATTTAATGTCAATATTCAGTAAGTACCGGTAATTCTAAATAAATTCGTCATTTAAGTATTCGTCAATAGTATAGTAACATTTATCAATTAAGAACATTTTAATTTTTTTCTTAAATTGTGCAATATTTAATTCTTTTATGGGGTCTGGAATTTTATTATAAATGCGTGGAGCCATACCCAGGACACTTTTTTTTACTAGTGCAGTTTTACATTTATAATTACTTAAAGAATTTTTGTACTGATTACGAATTGGAACATTTCGTACCATTGTCATTTTTTCAAAAAGGTTGGGATTCGTTTTGACGAAGATACAAATTTCTAATATGTATATTGCCGGTAGCGTTAGAATTTTTAATGATTTAAAGTACGGTGCACAGCTGTCATCTGTTTTCAGACCACACATGGCTCTAATGCACCTTTTTTGTGCTTTGAACAGTAATGCCTTATCCGAGGAATTACCCCAAAAAATTATTCCGTACCGCAGAAGTGAGGCTACTAGACCATGGTAGGCAACAAGTAATGCGTCTATATTTACTTTTCTAGCCAATTGAAAAAGTGCATAGGCAGATTTATTTATTTTTTTACATAGCTGTTCTATATGAGCTTTCCAATTAAGGTTATTGTCAATAGAGATACCTAAAAACACACTTACTTTCACTTCTTCTATATCATTGCCATTGTAATTGACACAAATTTTTGGAGGTTCTATTCTTTGGTGGAAATGCATTACTTTGGTTTTCTTGAGGTTGATTTTTAAATTATTCATATTAAGCCAATTAATTATGTCAGTAAGAGTATTAATAATGTCAAATTGATAAGTATTTAAGTCCTTACATTTTACTATGGCAGTGCTATCATCTGCAAATAAAATCATTTGTTGGGGTGTCACTTTTGGCAAATCATTTATGTAAATGAGAAATAAAGGTGGCCCAAGCACGCTACCTTGAGGCACTCCATATTTAATACTCCTGAAATTCGACACATAAGTTCGTTCCGTTTTGGTTTTTGCGCACACTCTTGTAATTTCAGTACATTGCAATCTATTACTAAGGTATGATTCTAGTAGTTTTAAAATGTTCCCTCTGATGCCATAGCAAAACAATTTGTCTAGAAGGATTTTGTGATCAACATAATCAAAGGCTTTAGTCATGTCTGTGTAAATAGCGCAGATGTGAGTTTTTTTATCAACAGCAGACATAACATTATTTAAAAGATCGGCTTTACCCGCGGCTTCGCCCGCGTAAAGGTCGGAAAATATCCCACAGGACCGTACTACCGGGATTCAGATTATCCTCTATCCTAACCCAGATCATGGCCTATACGGATTTAGTTAAAAGACCATACGCCTTTCAACTAAATCCGTTCAGCCCTTACGGCATGAAAAAGTAACAGGCACATTTTAGGGTTGCGTACCTCAAAATGAAAAAATGATCTCTTTCAGTCGTCAGTAATTTGACATTCGAAAGAAGAAGACAAAGCTATGTAACTATACTATATATGTTTAACTATACAGACGCTATACAACGTTTATTAGTAAGGAGGTAATGTTTGTAGCGGTTACACCGCCACATACGAACTACGCATGAAAGACATGATGTCACACAAATCCTGCATCGCGCAGTTAGAATTTACCACGCGAACGACATAGATAAGACTATCCGAAATCAACTTATGAGCAGTTGCCCGCCCGACATAACACCCGTCTTGTCGGAGGATCCTCCCTTTTCTATGGTGGATGAGTGAACTTTACACCCTGTTCCTCATACCACTAAATTGGTGACCCTGAGACTGAACGTCAACGCAGCCTTCGTGCAACTACTTCAGCGTGACGTCATCATCATCAATCCCGCAAGCTTTCGTGAGGCGAGTTACACAGCCAGCCAGCACCCACGGCTCAGCGGGTATCCTGACCACCAGCATGCAGCGAACGCGCATTCCTGGTCAACACCCTTAGACTCATCACCCCGACTCACTGGGGAATCACGGAAATCACCTCAATCACCGCAATCACCGCAATCACCTCAATCACCGCAGACAGTTCCAACTCACTGTGAACTGTGCGGCACCCGGTTCCGACTCACTGGTAGCACAATCACCACAATCGCCACAATCACCGCAGACAGTTCCGACTCACCGTGAACTGTGCCGCACCCGGTTCCGACTCACTGGAACCACACCTTAAATCTCTTAAAAATAAGAGACAACAAAAATAATCACCGAAATCATCGCAATCACCTCAATCACCGAAAACACCGAAATCACCGCAATCACCGAAATCACCTCAATCACCGCAATCACCGCAATCACCGCAATCAACACAATCACCAAAATCGCCGGATTCACTGCAGACAGTTCCAACTCACTGTGAACTGTGCGGCACCCGGTTCCGACTTACTGGAACCACAATCACCACAATCGCCACAATCACCGCAGACAGTTCCGACTCACCGTGAACTGTGCCGCACCCGGTTCCGACTCACTGGAACCACACCTTAAATCTCTTAAAAATAAGAGACAACAAAAATAATCACCGATATCACCGAAATCACCGCAATCACCTCAATCACCGAAAACACCGAAATCACCACAATCACCTCAATCACCACAATCAGCTCAATCACCGCAATCACCTCAATCAGCTCAATCACCGCAATCACCACAATCAACACAATCACCACAATCGCCGCAATCACTGCAGACAGTTCCAACTCACTGTGAACTGTGCGGCACTCGGTTCCGACTCACTGGAACCACAATCACCACAATCGCCACAATCACCGCAGACAGTTCCGACTCACCGTGAACTGTGCCGCATCCGGTTCCGACTCACTGGAACCACACCTTAAATCTCTTAAAAATAAGAGACAACAAAAATAATCAATAATACATGTGAATTTTAAAATCAACCCCTATTTTACCCCTTTGGGGGATGATTTTACAAAAACGCTGAAAAGCGTAATTCTTTATTTCTTACCAAAAGCATAAATTTGAATTTCCATATCCCCAACTTAGAAATATTGAGTTTCCCATACAAACTTTCATCCCTTATATCACCCCCTTGGGGGTTATTTTTGAGACAAAAAGTACCCTATGTCCTTCTCTAGGATGCCATCTATCTCCTTGCCAAATTTCATCGAAATCCGTTCAGTGGTTTAGCCGTGAAAAGGTAACATACAGACAGACAGACAGACAGACAGAGTTACTTTCGAATTTATAATATTAGTATGGATAATTAAACTACTTTGAATAAAAGAGCCATTTTCAATAGGGTTCCTTCTACGGCTGAAAGGAATGGAAAAAGGAAAAAATTATTTTTATAAATTTTTTTCGATCGTAGAGCACACTCTAATGCTTCGCATTACGAGTCGTGCAATAATAATCAATAATATGTACTACTAACATGGATCCTTATTATACGAATTAATAAATTAAATAAAAAATATCTAAAATGTTGGTTTATAATGTTTTTTGAAATAAATTATATAAGTAAGTTTTATACTACACACATAAAACGTAGCTTGTGCTTTTATCTGAAATATACTTAGAATTTGTCTAAAAGGTGTTCCAAGTTGAAATACTGTATGTTTATACTTATATGTCTACTAATATACCTACTATGCTATAATATACACTGTAGTAATTGTACTCCACCCACTGGGACAATTTAGCAATGAACATGTCTATTAAATAATTGGACAGTTAGGAAAACGTACACAGATTAAAACATACCGGAATTGATCAGATTGCAGTTATCATTCCGCTTTAGAGTCTGGATGCTCTTCTTGCAAATGAAGTTAGACATATGTTCACATCCGCCGTCATTCAATTCTCCATTTTGGTACAGGAATACACAGTCCTCGACACCATGCGCATCGTTCGGCTCACCTTGCTGCCATTGGTTATACACCTCAGAGACAGACTTTCCTAGAAAAATTAAACATAAATAATATTATTATACTTAATTAATTAATAAAAGATATTGACTGGTACTTACATACTTAAAGATTTTTATATTTAACACTACTCGGTGTTCATGACAAATGGCACGATTACAGAATGAATTTATTCTATAAAAGAAATTTTGTAAAACTGTATACATGCTATAAATTAAAGTCGCTTTTCGTGTCTGTATGCGTGACCGCATTGTTCTTCTAAACTACGCAACGGATCTTATGTAGTATTCAACATAACTAAGAGAGTTCATTCCGGAAGGTTTATCTATACATACTCGTCGTATAATAAAATCGTTGCGAACTCAAAACTGTACATTGAATATTTTTGAAAAAAAGTAATTGCTACGAGGTCTGGGATCGATTCTAATGCCGAGAATATATTTTTTTAAATTTTTGTCTGTTTGTCTGTTTGCCTGTATGTATGTTCCAGCATCACGCAAATTCAGCTGCACAGATTCTATGAAAATTTTGCATAGTTATTCCCTATAAGTCTGGTAAACGGTACGGTATAAATTATCAAGCTATGTATTTGCTATGGGGGATGAGCATTATTACATTATGTTTGTATATTTCTCCCCAAATTGTAAAAGGACGAAGGATATTAAAGATAGTTTGGAAAATCCAAAAGTGCACGCCTCATAACACAAAAAAGAAATCCAAAACATAGTTTCTAACAAAAATGAACAATTTATCACTTTTCATAAAGTATGTTTTGACTGTTTTTTTACCCATCGATATGGGTAAAATTTCTAACCTAGCAATCCTTACGTAATGTCAAAGATTATTTATTTAGATATTTACTTTGCCGGTTGCTAGGCAACGGACGTCAAGTCAAGGTTGGAAATATTTAGATATAGATAGTTAATTGACTCAGGCGTGACTTTGCGAAAATCTATTATAAAATACTATAGACGATGTATAATTAGTAACTTAATCCGCTTATCTGTTCTTAAAGAGTTAGAGAACCCTGTAAGAAATCAACACGTGTTTCGCCTCTCAATGAAGCATCCTCAGAATGACTATTGATTTGTTGCGAACTCGGACATGAAGTGTTGCCATGACAAGAACCAAACGCAAAGTGCACTTTGCGTTCGCAACACTACGTGTCAATTGTCATCCTAAGGATGCCTCGTTGAGAGGCGAAACACGTGTCGATTTCTTAATGGGTTCTCTAACTCTTTAAGAACAGCGGATTAAGTTACTAAATAAACATCGTCTATAGTATTTTAGATATAGATATTATATTTTAGTTAGTATTTTATTAATTATAATTAAACTACTTTGCCTTGGTTCTCCTGCGGATCTCTTCATTTCTGATTCGATCACGTAGGAAAACTCCAAGCATAGCCCTCTCCATTGCTCTTTGGGTGACTTTTAGCCATCTAATAAGGCCCATTGTGAGCGACCACGTTTCAGTGCCATAAGTCATCACTGGCAACACGCACTGGTCAAAGACTTTCGTCTTGAGACACTGTGGTATGTGGGACGAAAAGATATTGCGTAGCTTCCCGAACGCTGCCCAGCCGAGTCGGATTCGACGATTGACCTCTTTCTCGAAATTGGACCTACCTAGCTGGACAGTTTGTCCTAGGTAAACATACTCGTCTACAACTTCGAGCATAGCGTCTCCGATCTTTATGAGAGTGGGTGTTACATGGGCGTTTGACATAACCTTTGTCTTGTCCATGTTCATTTTAAGACCCACTCTTTCGGAGGCTCTACTGAGGTCATCGAGCATTATACTGAGGTCCTCCATGGTCTCAGCCATGATGACTATGTCGTCGGCAAATCGAAGGTTAGTGACATACTCGCCATTGATGTTGATGCCTAGCCCTTTCCAGTCCAGAACCTTGAAGACATCCTCCAGTGCAGCGGTGAACAGTTTCGGAGAGATAACGTCTCCTTGTCTCACACCTCGCTGCAGAAGGATAGGTTTCGAGGTCTGGTCGTGGAGGCGGACTGACATAGTGGCGTTTTGGTATAGACACTTTAACACCTCGATGTACCGATAGTCGATCTGGCACCGTTGAAGAGACTGCAGTACAGCCCTTGTCTCGATCGAATCGAAGGCTTTCTCGTAATCCACAAACGCTAAGCAGAGAGGCAGATTATACTCTTTGGTCTTCTGTATTACCTGCCGCAGCGTATGTATGTGGTCCACGGTGCTAAAGCCTTTACGGAATCCGGCTTGTTCGGGAGGCTGGAAGTCGTCAAACCTGCGCGCGAGACGGTTCGTGATGACTCTTGAAAACAGCTTGTAGATATGGGTCAGAAGTGTGATGGGCCTGTAGTTCTTAAGCAGGGCGTTGTCGCCCTTTTTAAAGAAAAGTACCACCACACCTCTGTTCCATGCCTGTGGCGTTTTACCCTCGAGTATGACGGAATCGAATAGCTACCGCGTACCGGAAGACGTAGCGTTGGAAAGTCTCCCACAAGATGGACCGATGACCTTGTAAAGGCCGCAAGTATCCGCTGGATGCGGGAAGCACAGAATCGGTCGAAGTGGCGGTGCTTGGGGGAGGCCTATGTCCAGCAGTGGACGTCTTTTGGCTGATATGATGATGATGATGAAACTTCTTTGAATAAAAAGTTAAATTAAAAATTTAAAAACCCCCGACACAAACAAAATCCTTTAAAAAGTTATAAAATAAAATCCCTGGCTGGCCCTTTAAGTTTAATATAATTTGTAGATAATATTTTGACATCGCGTCGGGGGACGGCGAATGAAAAATGGAAAATATTATATTTTCTACAATAGCATGCCGTCCCCCGACGCGATGTATTAAAAAAATTTACTCAATTAATTGATTTTATCGCAAGCTACAATGTTTTCAGGTTTCATACATTGTCGGACTGGATTATTTTTCAACTATATTTATGCTTTTTTCATTTCTGCTGCATTAAATCAATTGTTAAAAAGTACAGTATTCATCTCCATTTAATCATCTATACAATGTTATATAAATTAATATAATAAATAAAAAATAATGTAAATAATAAAAATGTAAAAAAAGTTAATAAAATGATCGTAAAATGTACCTATTAATTCACTAAAAAAGGAATTCTTCCTAATCTATGGGAAACTGCTACGTACAGTATGTGGCCAACATTATCTAACCCCCTTTGAATAATAGCGAATTTGAACCTTATCGCAAATTGGAATAGGTACTCCTTCGAACATTTCGATAATCATGGTGTTAAGCTATTTTAATTATTATCTTGTTGGCGTTAAGGTTTAAAGGCTAGTGAGTATTAAAATGAAACACAACTACTAAAAGTAACCAAAGTGAGGGTGGATTAAAAAAAAACATATCGCGCGTCAATAACACTACATTAAGCTGTCTACGCTTAATAGCCAATTCCGATTGTGATTCTGCGATAATGAACTTTATTGTATTATATGGTTCAAATTCTATAGAATATTGCGTCTAGCATCACAACTAACATCTAATTTGAAGACACATTATATGAGTTGGATTGGTCTCATGGTGATTAAGGCTGACTGAATTATTAGTCGTTGTCTGGGTTCGAAACCAGCATAACCATATTACCACTTTTTGTTCACAATGTTTTTTATTAATTGTATTTATTTACTTTTCTTTAAAGAACTAAGACGATAAAAATGTGTTGTCATTTGGGCAGTTTGTATAGGAATAAAACAAAATCAATGCAAGTAATGAAACAATCTTTATTATTACATTAAAATATACTTAAGTAAATAAAGTAAGTAAATACGCATAGTTAAAAATTAATAATTATACATTGTATAGTATCACATTCAAACCTAACCATTTAATAAACATTTTTTATTTAAAGTATGGTAATGCTTCGAAGTTTGTTACTTAACGAGAAGATGGATTAATTTGTGAAATGTTTTACAGTGAGTGGCGCACCATCTCCTTCTATTACTTGCGGCTAGGCTACGCATACCGCACACCATGTTCCAACACATATCTTTTCCTCTCATGTATTCCCATGTCGAAGACACGATCTTAGCTTCTCAGCCAAATTGTTTCTAGTTCGCACTTCGGATGTGTCCCAATTTAAAACTATTTAACTCCATAGGTTTTCTATGGGATTCAAATCGGGACTTTTAGATGGCCAGTTAATAACTGTTACCTACACCTTCTTGAGCAGCGAATAGGCATAAATGGACTTTGAACATGGCTTGCAACAATAGTCTGGTGACGTTCGGATTCGGGACTATACATGGGTTTTGCACCTGAACCATTTCGCTGAATATTTCCAGTGTCTCCATAACGTCTTAGCCATAACCCGACCGTATTTCACTAAAACAAAAAAAAAACCTTATTAACATTTTTGGAAGCATGCAGGCTTGTAAGGAGTGAGTGTAATGGAAAAATACCCAAATACACGGTTGTAACAAATACTTATCACTCGTCTAGAAAAAAATCTGTTTGTATTCAGACAATTTTAACGGTAAAATAAAATATTAAAACACTTACCGCTATACTAAGTCTACGATCAATCTCTTTGATTCCAACAATCTGCTCATGTAAAAATATAATTTTATAATTAGTATAAATCACTGAGTTGCGACATGACGCTTTGGTTACTTCCAACAAATTCAGTAAAATGATTTAATTTTGATGTTACTTTTCACGATTCACGTCCAACGTTTTACAAAATGTTTGTGACTACGCACAAACATTTTTTTACTGCTATTAGGCGTAGACTGACCAGTGTCACTTAGATCATTTTTAGTATCGATCTACCGCACAAATTAAATATGTTTTACTTCGTAATCTACTTACTCATCCTTGGTAATTGTAAGTTCTATGGACTTAAATATTTTTTATCTACCTACCTGTTTACAAGATAAGTTTGTTAGGCGAAAATTATATTGGCCGTTATATATTATGCAAGAAATATTATAGAAATGATAAATGAAAACATTTAAAAAACAAAATGTTAATTTGCGGATGTTGATTTCGAACCCACACACTGTTCGTCACCAATCCAGCGTCCCACCGCAAGGCCACAATAACCTATTGAATACATGCGAAATTAACGATTAGATAGTAGCAGTGTAAACACTAAACATAATACTTCTTAATAAGCCATTCAACCTTAACGACAACAAGATAATGATTAAAATGGCTTAACAGATGATATTTTATTTAAATGGGGCGGGACGTAGCAATTCGTTCCGAGCGTCGCACCTACATACTGGGGGGTCAGATAATGTTGGGCAGGGACTGTACAAGTACTTTACAGTCACAAAACATTCAAGGTAGTGTTCTGATCATTTTAGAACTAAAGACTATAAGAATAAAAGGATTTTTTACAGGATATAGAATAAACCATAAGTAAACAACACAATATTTTAGTGTTATTTCCATTTAGAATCATATTTTAAAGTAGTTCAATATCGCAAAACAAAATAATGCAATACTTATAAAGGGTGACTAATAATTAGTGACCGATACTTAGTACGGATTTAACCAATGAAATTGAACGCGTTCAGCACATGTAAATGCGTTCAAGAGCTATCAGTGCACAATATTTCACAACAATTTTGACACTGACAGTTCTTGAACACGTTTTAGAAATGCTGACCGCGTTCAGTTTCATTGGTGAAATCAGCCCTTAAACTTGTGACTTAACTCATCATTATTAATAACTTTTACTATGAGACCAAACATGAAATCGCGAAAAAAAAATCAGCTGTTCCATACATCTTGACGAGTTTTGCGAACATAAATCTAGGGAACAGCTAATATTTTTTTCGCGATTTCAGGTTTGGTTCCATAGTAAAAGTTGTTCATAATTATGAGTTAAGTCATGTGTTTAAGTATCGGTCACTAATTACCAGTCACCCTATATGTACTTATGCATGTTTTTAATCTTTTGGTATCAAGGATGAAATTATTAAGCCGAATTGAAAAAAGCGGAAAATAGTTGCCGCTCGCGTTTTACAGTTTTCTTAAACTATTTCACAAAGTCAGTTATTGCAATTTAAACCTTATGAACGTTATATCGGCGATAAGACAGGACTTCGCGAAATAAATTAACTATACCTGGTGTATAGTACAAAGGTTGACCTTGCTTGAACTGCTGTCTCAGCGTTGCGTAAGATTTTCTATTGAGACGGCCCACGTGAAAAGATTACCTAAATGGAAAAACTTCGGGGAGGCCTTCACCAGCACAAAATTTTAGACTTTACACACAGATTTTGACAGCAGATTTGTCCTAGCGATTTTAAAATCGGTGTGATCTTCTGGAATCGCCACACTGCTTCCTGGTGACAAAACAGTGCAAGCCGATGTGATGTGTGATGTTTAAGATTCCCATCGAATTAGAGAGCAACGAAACGCTGTTTTTGGGGTGTCACGCAACAGTAACAAGGGATGCGTGCTTAGGGTTTGCGCTTCATCGTATGAGATAAAATATGCATTATGGCAAATAGTAAAGAAGTAGAAGCTGTAAACAGGACCTTGCAGGACCTCCGCAGAAATCAAGACATAATGGGTGGTGTCACAGTTCTGTCTGACGAGGTGAATGCTCCGTTGGAAAGGTCGACTCTATGGTCGAAAGTTCATAGACGGCGCTTGATCATCACATGCAAGCTCAGCGTGGCGGGAATTCATATGCTCAAGAATTCTCCGATGTTCATCTAAAAGTTGGTGAAGGCACTCTACCAGAGGAGAGCGGCCAGTTGGCCCTACCAGAGACTCTTGGTAGAGTAGTTCCCACTTAAGAAGATCTGATTCATCTGGTATACAGGGACATCAGTCGAATATCGCACCTAGAGAATTCTTGGGCGTGTTTCCATTTAAACGCCGAAAATTATCAAGCTGCAGCAATCAACCACAATATTCTCTCGCAAATTGAAGGGAGCGCTCCATTAGTATTATGTGGAAGGAGATGATGCCACACATTACCCCGTAGAATTTCTGAACTAGCTAAAGGCAAGTGGACTTCCAACGCACATCGTCCAGCTGAAGGACGGTGTCCCGATCGTGCTCCTTCGAAACTTAACTCCGCCGAAGTTGTGTAACGGAACCGGGCTCAAAGTCTTGTCTTTATAGAGAAACGTCATCGAGGTGACAGGTGGGTGACACGGTGGAAGACATGTTGTGGCATTGGCAACTGTCTTGCCAATTTTTTATACCGTGTATACCACTAATTCCCTACAATTACCAATTTAAGCTTGTGCAGTTCCCTGTGAGCATACGCTCACTTTGCGATGACTATCATCAAGTCACAGGGACCGACACTGAAGGCTAAAGCCTGCGAGTGTGGACCTCAAGATGCTTCTCACATGGACTCCTGACTCTCTGTAAATTTTGGCTGCTGTGAACAAAACTACAAACGCAGTATACAGGGAAGTTTTATAAAAATTATGTTATTGTAGTGTATTGTGGTGTCTTACAACCTCCACGTGAACGAAGTCGCGGGCAGGAGCTAGTGTTTATTATATATTCATATTAAACTTCCACACAATACACAAGAAATCTCGATGTTTTGTCAAGTCCTAATAACCGTGCGAAGCAGGTTCCGGTCGCTAGTTAATAATGTATTAGAATTAGAAACGTACCGTCAACGGTCTCAAATTGTCCTTCTCTCGTGATGTCTGACAACCCAACATACACTTCTACTATATTAGGCTGGATACTCTTCCAAAATGATATCACAGCGTTGGCTTCATCTCTGTTGTCTGGGTGAAACAAACTTGCTCCTTCCAGAGCACACACTCGCTTGGCCTCAGCCCATGTTTGTCGTGACGTGTGAATCTTATAGAAACCCTCCGTTGTTTCTAAGTACCTGTAGTCCTCACGGAAAAACTTTTTATCTCTTTTTCCATCTACGAATAGGAAAAAACACATCGCACATTTTTTTATTCTGACCTTAAAAACACTAAAACGACATAAGAACATAACGTTCGAATTCCCCGAAGGGTTAGATCAAAGTGCACCCCATTTCACCAGCTAAGTTTAAGTACCATGTAATAGGGGACGATAATTAAAATATTGGTTAAAAATATTTCAGAGAGATGAGTTACAGAATAAAAAAGTCAATGACATAATTACTCACGTGAAAAATCTGAGAACAGGTACACTACGAGCAAAACTGACCAAGGTTTAGAAAACATTCTTGTACAAAAAAAAACATACGACATGCGTGTTGACGCTTCCAAGCAAGTCAAATTGTGAACGTGAAGGGAAGCTTTAAAGTGTAGCTCTCAACTTTTATTTCAGTTAAGTGCTAGTTTATTACGTAGGTGCCTACATCTTTACAATAATATTTGTAATAAATAAAAAAGAAGTGCTCGAATAAGTTGATAAACTATTGAACTTTACGACCCATTTATTCTTGATAAATAAAATAAAATTATAGCGCAGATAGCCTGGTTAATGCCACTGTTTCTTAGTGTAGTGGATAGTGCGAGACATGCGCCGTGTAGGGTTTGCCACGTGTGCCTCAGGATGTATGCACATGGCACTGTGAGCATTCGTCAGGGCGGTGAATTTGATTGACGATACGGCGTTTCGTTAAGTGGCAAACCATTCATGACGCATGCCTCGCAAATCGCAATGTGCGTCTATAGGTTCTTTATTTTTGTATTCAATAGACTAGAGAGGGAGAGTTACAGTAAATTAAAAACTAGAGTTGTACCAGAACTTTGCCTCCGGCTCCGTATTTATTTATTAAAATATGTATATACTTTATTGTACACCAGAAAATACAAAGCGAAAAATAAAATTGAACACTGCAAAACATAAAATGGGCAGCCTTATCGCTTTCTGCCATCTCTTCCAGGCAACTTTAGAATGGACAGTGATTGCGTGGACATAAAAATAGCGTTGTCATTAGTGCAAAGAATAAGTTTAAAGATACCACATACTATAATAGATACATTATCCATACTAATATTATAAATTCGAAAGTAACTCTGTCTGTCTGTCTGTCTGTCTGTATGTTACCTTTTCACGGCTAAACCACTGAACGGATTTCGATGAAATTTGGCAAGGAGATAGATGGCATCCTAGAGAAGGACATAGGGTACTTTTTGTCTCAAAAATAACCCCCAAGGGGGTGATATAAGGGATGAAAGTTTGTATGGGAAACTCAATATTTCTAAGTTGGGGATATGGAAATTCAAATTTATGCTTTTGGTAAGAAATAAAGAATTACGCTTTTCAGCGTTTTTGTAAAATCATCCCCCAAAGGGGTAAAATAGGGGTTGATTTTAAAATTCACATGTATTATTGATTATTTTTGTTGTCTCTTATTTTTAAGAGATTTAAGGTGTGGTTCCAGTGAGTCGGAACCGGATGCGGCACAGTTCACGGTGAGTCGGAACTGTCTGCGGTGATTGTGGCGATTGTGGTGATTGTGGTTCCAGTGAGTCGGAACCGAGTGCCGCACAGTTCACAGTGAGTTGGAACTGTCTGCAGTGATTGCGGCGATTGTGGTGATTGTGTTGATTGTGGTGATTGCGGTGATTGAGCTGATTGAGGTGATTGCGGTGATTGAGCTGATTGTGGTGATTGAGGTGATTGTGGTGATTTCGGTGTTTTCGGTGATTGAGGTGATTGCGGTGATTTCGGTGATATCGGTGATTATTTTTGTTGTCTCTTATTTTTAAGAGATTTAAGGTGTGGTTCCAGTGAGTCGGAACCGGGTGCGGCACAGTTCACGGTGAGTCGGAACTGTCTGCGGTGATTGTGGCGATTGTGGTGATTGTGGTTCCAGTAAGTCGGAACCGGGTGCCGCACAGTTCACAGTGAGTTGGAACTGTCTGCGGTGAATCCGGCGATTTTGGTGATTGTGGTGATTGCGGTGATTGCGGTGATTGAGGTGATTTCGGTGATTGCGGTGATTTCGGTGTTTTCGGTGATTGAGGTGATTGCGATGATTTCGGTGATTATTTTTGTTGTCTCTTATTTTTAAGAGATTTAAGGTGTGGTTCCAGTGAGTCGGAACCGGGTGCGGCACAGTTCACGGTGAGTCGGAACTGTCTGCGGTGATTGTGGCGATTGTGGTGATTGTGCTACCAGTGAGTCGGAACCGGGTGCCGCACAGTTCACAGTGAGTTGGAACTGTCTGCGGTGATTGAGGTGATTGCGGTGATTGCGGTGATTGAGGTGATTTCCGTGATTCCCCAGTGAGTCGGGGTGATGAGTCTAAGGGTGTTGACCAGGAATGCGCGTTCGCTGCATGCTGGTGGTCAGGATACCCGCTGAGCCGTGGGTGCTGGCTGGCTGTGTAACTCGCCTCACGAAAGCTTGCGGGATTGATGATGATGACGTCACGCTGAAGTAGTTGCACGAAGGCTGCGTTGACGTTCAGTCTCAGGGTCACCAATTTAGTGGTATGAGGAACAGGGTGTAAAGTTCACTCATCCACCATAGAAAAGGGAGGATCCTCCGACAAGACGGGTGTTATGTCGGGCGGGCAACTGCTCATAAGTTGATTTCGGATAGTCTTATCTATGTCGTTCGCGTGGTAAATTCTAACTGCGCGATGCAGGATTTGTGTGACATCATGTCTTTCATGCGTAGTTCGTATGTGGCGGTGTAACCGCTACAAACATTACCTCCTTACTAATAAACGTTGTATAGCGTCTGTATAGTTAAACATATATAGTATAGTTACATAGCTTTGTCTTCTTCTTTCGAATGTCAAATTACTGACGACTGAAAGAGATCATTTTTTCATTTTGAGGTACGCAACCCTAAAATGTGCCTGTTACTTTTTCATGCCGTAAGGGCTGAACGGATTTAGTTGAAAGGCGTATGGTCTTTTAACTAAATCCGTATAGGCCATGATCTGGGTTAGGATAGAGGATAATCTGAATCCCGGTAGTACGGTCCTGTGGGATATTTTCCGACCTTTACGCGGGCGAAGCCGCGGGTAAAAGCTAGTATGCCATATAATAGATACATAGAATACTGTTATAGAAACTTCTGCAAGAGATCGTACCTCTGCATCTGCCTCTGCAGGTTTTTAACGTAGTTGTAACGGAATGCCGCCGCCGCCAGTTCCGGTATCAAGTGAGTAGAGCCGGTTTAAATTATGAACCACTATACCTATACGTGGTACCAGCTTCCCCGGATGTCAAAGGGATGACTACGACTGAGAGGTTTTGGTTTCTCTCACTCTTTAGAATATTTATTTCGCTGTTAAAATGTAGATATTAACAGCATTACTTGATTTTTGAAATACCTATGAATGTATTTTGTTTTATCTACTTCGTACCAGAAAATTTTCCGATGAACAGCTAGCTTAGTAGCTGGTGGGATTAAAATACCACTAACAAAAAGTAAAATAATTGAGTTGGCAAACAGTTGTCACAAACTAAAGTGTAGCTTAACTATTAATTAAATCTATATCTATACTAATATTATAAAGCTGAAGAGCTTGTTTGTTTACTTGAACGCGCTAATCTCAGGAACTACTGGTCCGATTTGAAAAATTCTTTCAGTGTTAGTTAGTCTATTTATCGAGGAAGGCTATAGGCTATATATCATCACGCTAAGACCAATAGGAGCGGAGCACCAATTAAGAATGTTTCAAAATCGGGGTTTTTGTTTTCATTTTGAGAGCTTCCGCTGCGTGCGCTGCGTAAACGGTGAAAGTTTCGCAAAAATGATGTATGACAGAATTGTTTACCTTTAAAATTTCTCAAAAAAAGTCCGCGATAGCATATGTCTATCTTTTAAGGTTGGCTCACTACAACCGTTTTTATGCTAACCAAATTTGTTCTAAAATAATGCATTATTTGCGAAGGTGTTTTTATAAATATGACATTAATCCTTATCCAAATAAATACGTTATTCATGACAAGTATTTAATTTAAAACAAAATTGCTCTTTACATCATTCGATTTCAATGAATATCTTAGGAGATATCGCAGTTTTAAAATAACATCGCAGCAAAATAATAATCAAGTACTACGCGCGCATTTATGATGGCAACAGGAGCAGTGGTGGCTCAGTGGTATCATCGGCCCCGACTTACAAATTGTAGGTCGTGGGTTCGAACCCCAGCAGGTGCTTTACTTTGTGTAAATAATTTCATCACCACTGCTCTCAAAACGGTGAAGGAAAACCTCGTGAGGAAACCGGCATGTCTTAGAACCAAAAATTGGAAGACATGCGACATCTGCCAACCCGCACTGGGCCCGCGTGGTGGATTACTCATAGAGAGGAGCCCTGTGTCCCAGCAGTGGGAACAGTAAGTAATAGGCTGATTATGTATGTTATGTAAGGCAGTCATGAGGGGGAATGGCGGTGGCCCCAGTTAGCTCTGCGAAATACCATGCCGCGCAGCTCAGACGCGTGGTTGGCTGAGTCGGCTCCTTAGGCTGGTTTTCCTGGCGCTGATAAGACAATGTATATAAGTTAAGTATTCATAGGCTGATTTTAGTCTCACGCTGACCGTCGTCGGCGCTGACAAGTAAAGTTTAGTATTCTATGAAATTACGCCAACTGCTTAGCGCTGACATCTGAAGTTCATACGTTTCGGCTGTCAGCGCCGACGGTCAGCGTGACTCTAAAACCAGCCTTCGAAACGGTTGTGCTCAGCGAACTACTTTTTAAATTTGTTTTTCCAAAATATCATCGTATAAATACTTTTTAGATGAATAGGTTAGTAATAATAAGTTTTGTTTTAATTTAGTTGTTTTTGTTAATTTCCTTATCTAAATACACACATCAAAAGTGTCTAGGGATCAACATATATTTTTGCAATAACTTTTCTCCTGATTGATATTAATTAAAATTTTCTTTAAGGATTCATCAAATAAAGTGTTTTCGTTTGTCACAGTAACGATAAACCAAGTCACCTTTGCATTAATAAAGAAATTTGCCATTTTCCTAATAAAGGGATTTTTGACATTTGAACCACTAACATTAAAGTTCGAAAAAAAGACTGAAATAACAGTTTTCTTTAAAATTTTATTGGGTAACTTAAACAATTAATAATCCGTGTTTCTACCGCGAACACTAACAACACAAGAACATCGGTTTGGCATACTCAAAATGAGTTCATCCAAATCACGATGTGGAATGGCCGCCCATGTTCGTTGCAACAACAAAAAAAGGTCTTCTTGCGACTGGATACCCTCCATATTCGGCAGAGCTCTTCTCTGTAGCATATCCCATGCATGCTCAATCGGGTTCAAGTCTGGCGACTGAGCAGGCCAGGGCAGGACATTGATGTTAGCTGCGGCGAGAGTCTGTCTTACAACTCTTGCGGTGTGCGGTCGTGCATTATCATGCATTAACTGAAATAAGGGACCGATTTGCACTTGTAGAGGAACGATGACGTCTGATACAATCGTCTCAGCATAAATTTGAGCGTTGAGGTTGCCTCTAATCCAAATCAACTCAGTTCTTCCGCCGATCCAAATACCCGCCCATACCATGATGGTTCCACCACTATAAGGATGGACTTCCTGGCAGGATTTTAATCGCTGTTGGCGTCCAGGGGTTCTCCAGTGTCGTATACGTCTTGTATCCGGTCTCATACCAAAACGAGACTCATCAGAAAAGCACACGAAACGCCATTGTTCTTCTGCCCAATTTCTGTGTTCAAGAGCCCATTGATATCGAATCCTACGATTGTGCATTGCTATAGGTGGTACCCGTAGCGGTCTTCGGGAATGAAGGTTCACTTCATGCAAGCGGTTTCTGACTGTTTGGTCGCTAATTAAGTTCCCTGAAGAGTGATGAAGCCTCACGGCTAACATCATGGCGGTTATTGTTGGAGCTCTTCGAGCTAAGATTTGAATGTATCGGTCTTGTCTCCGTGTGGTGCAGCGATACCGTCCTCCATGGCGCTCAGCCACGGTACCAGTGCTTCGGTAACGTGTCCAAAGTCGACTGATAACACTCTGACTTGTATTCAGAGCTAAAGCCACAGTACGTTGCCGGGAACCAGCTTCTATCATTCCCACGGCTCTGAGCATTTCTTCCCTGCTTAAATGACGTCGCTGCTCCATAATAACGTTGGTTTTAATCAGTAGTAGGGAAACAGTAGCACTAATAATGTCTTCAATGCGTTGTATGTTTTTATAGGGAAAATATTGACAGCTGATTTTCATCTTTTACTCGAATTTGATTCACAGTTCCTGATTCAAATTATGAAATGCACCAAAAAGGATCCATATAAATTTATAAAATCATAAATTTATTACAAAGCCACATCTCAATCTCAAGAAATCCGCATAAAAATGCTTGATCCCTAGACACTTTTGATGTGTGTAGATACATTATTTGATTTTGTAGTATTTTAGGGTAACTCAGTCGCGGGTTAAAGTTAGCGTTAGCCCAAAGTAACTATTCCACGCGGACGAAGTCGCGGGCAGAAGCTAGTAATAATATAAACAAGCAGCAATAGACCAACGAAGCAATACGGGGTGGCAGGGACATCGACGCGAAGCCGGTTACCATGAATTCAGTACATGATTCTGAACCCCCCTGCGTTGAAATTTTTCATCGGTTATTTAAAAAAAAATCAGCTGTTTCATAGAAAACTGCAATACCTACGCAGTCAAAATGTATGGAACAGCTGATTTTTTTTAAAATAACCGACGAAAAATTTCAACGCAAGGGGGTTCAGAATGATGTACTGAATCCATGGTAACCGGCTTCGCGTCGATGTCCATGCCACCCTGTATAATATGTATTTTAGTTGATTCTTAAATATTTTAAATACAGTACGTATATTTTTAATTGTTTGATGATATTTCCTCTAGGCCTGAAATCGAGCTGTCTACTTCATGTTCACAAATGAAGAAGCTCTTCGTATCACAGTTGACAATGTTTAGACGTCCTGTGTAGAACATGGAACCGCAGTGCTCACGGTCATCTCCGTTCGGCTGGTGGTTGTCCCACCAGGTGCTGGCATCTACAGTCATCGGCGTTCCTGGAAAACGAAATTATAAGTAAAACCTGAATAAATCAACGACATCTATATGGCATAGGTACCTAAATATTAAGTGATAAGTGATATGTGATTTTATTTCTGTAAGTAGGTCTGTACAAACACTTTTACACGTCATTCATATTATTTAAACTAGAATTAAGATCACTATCATAAACAATATTGTGCTTGAAAATTAGTTGGGGTGTCTGAATTATTTAGTTATTCAAATCACACCCTCAGACCAAATAAAAAACCTGATATATAGCGCTGTCAACAGTGACGAGAGGCCGGTTTCGTAGACAAGTGTGCACTTAGTGAGGTGTAGTTTGATTGTGAATGGTTGTAAATCAAAATCAAAAGTTTTTTATTTAAATTAGGCTAACAATCAGCACTTTTCGAACATCTTAATTACATAAGACAGTCCCCCAAAACTCCCGCCCTTCACTACTTCCTAGTGCTTTAAGCGTCGTGCAGACCGGCGCAACGCTACAGCGTGACGCGACTCTAAGAAAACAATTACTAAGAAAACTTCACGGTAAAATAATTACAAGCCTTTAGCTGGGAACAAGAAGTGACGCAACAAACTCCCCAGCAGCACAGCTGTTCAGTTAGGAAAACTTGATTCTACACAATAGTACATTAAATTATTTACAATAAACACAGAACATTAAATAAAACGATTTGCCATAAGTCAGCTGGCACACGCCAAAAGACCAACAACTGCAATGAAAACTACTCAAGCAAAAAAAAAGACCTAAAATGTTAACACAACTAAATGAGTACCAAAATAAAAGCCTCCAGGCATAATGGGCGTGCCTGCTTACAAATACAAAAATAAAAAATGTGTGCGTGGGAGCGTATGCCTAGAGCGGAGGTGTAGTTTTGGCATGCTTCGCTGTATTGTTCGCAGAGCTATGTCTAGGTTTTTTATTTTGTCTGAGATTACACCATGTGTATTCCAGATACAAATACATTTAGTTTTGCAACAGAGCTTTTCTAAATTATTATCTGACTGTAGCTTCGGCTGTGGAACTCGCCTGAACACACACGTTTATTTATTTATTTAAACTTTTCGCACACAAAAAAAAGGTACAAAGGCGGACTTAATGCCTTAGTTCACTTACCTCTAACTGTTTGCCAGCCTTCATGTAACCTGTTATGGAAACCCATATGATATATTCCTCTAAAGTAGTCCCCTCCCACTCTTTGATTCGATGCAGACTCTGTCAAGTTAGCAAGATAATCCGCTTCCAACTGATTATTGATCACAGCCAGGTAGGATTGCTCCGTGCGACATACGGCGTGTGCCTCCATCCAGCTCAATGGAGTTGAGTGCAGCTTATAACATTTGCCAATATCCTCATCAAAAGTATAATCTACAAAAATAAGGAATTCAATTGTAGTAAACGTACTAAATGTTCTAAGAAACCTAGGAAAAATTACTGCCCTGGCCAAACTAAACCAAATCCGGCGCGGGGTGCGGGATAAAATTCGCTCTCGCCGATGTATTTAACTAGCGTGTATCAGGTATAGTTATCCCGCACGAAATTTTACATCAATGTGACCAAAGTTGTACTTTTACCGTCTTTTCCATAAAAAAACTGACTTTAAAACATTGTTCGAGTATTTTCATTGTAGAATTTGTCAATTTCGTATTAGTCAGAATAAATTCTGCCATACAAAAAGTGACTCAAAAGTTAGCTGTGACTTCTGTACTATATCCACTGTACCTACATACTAATGTTGTGTATCTGGGCTGCCCCGTGGGTCTCGTGGTCGCAAGCGCGACTGCTGTGGGCTCCCGGGTTCGATTCCCGGGTCGGCCAAAGTGTTATTGGGTTTTTCCATTAGAAATTTCTTAGTAACAGCCCGAAGCTCGGATAATGGCTGTGTGATATCCCCGTGCCTAGACTAGCACGTTAAGCCGTTGGCCCTGCACCTGATCTCTTTCGGTCGTGGCGGATTGCCGTCCCATCGGGCTATGAGACTGAGAGATGAGAGAGTGCACCTGTGTCTGAGCACACCTTTTTGCACTATAATATCTCCCACGCCGAAGGCTGGTCCCCGTAGAGATTGGTCGCCATGGCCGAAATTCGGTCTGGAGGACTATTATTATATCTACTGTAACTCTAACTCCAACCACAGGCAGAATTTACCAATGAAAACCTCTATAAGTAGTAAGTAAATACATACATTAAAACATACCCAAATTAGACATATTGCATGGATAATCCCACTCGAGTGATAGGAGGCTCTTCTTGCAAATGAAGTAAGACTTTCCGTCACATGGGAAGTCATTAATGTCTCCTTGTAGGTTCAGGTGCACACAGTCCTCGTTACCGCCCAAATCGTTCGGCTCACCTTGTTGCCATTGGTTATAGACCTCTGACACAGATTTTCCTAGAAATATGAAATATCTACATTTGAAAGATTAAGACCCAATTAACTGATATGTTAACAATAGCATTCAAGTTAATATGGCCAGTTTTTTAGGTAAGTATCTATTTTAAAACACTCTGCGTTCGTGACAAATGGAACGAACGAAGAATGATTATAAAAAGGGCGACATTAATACATTAGAAACATATTAGAATCAGAAACGTACCGTCAACGGTCTCAAATACTCCTTCAGATATAATGTCTGACAACCCAACAAACGCCCATGCGACATTAGGCTGGATACTCTTCCAAAGTGATATCACAGCATTGGCTTCATCTCTGTTGTCTGGGTAGAAAAAACTTGCCCCTTCCAGAGCACACACTCGCTTGGCCTCATTCCATGTCTGTCGTGACGTGTGAATCTTATAGAAACCCTCCGTTGTTTCTAAATAACTGTAGTCTCCACGGAAAAACTTTTTATCTCTTTGTCCATCTACGAATAGGAAAATAGCCATAAAAAAATTTTTAATTAATGTCCTATATTTTAGCTATAATAGTATATCGATATAACTGCGATTGTTTAGTTAGGTACTCAAATATAATAAAGGACACAATACTCACGTGCAGAATTCGATATGAAGTACACTACAAAAAATACTAATAAAGCTTTTGAAAACATTGTTGTAGCTTTGCGACATGCGTGTGCGACAGACACGACCGCTTAGAATAAGTGAAGTTTATTTAATTTCTTCATATCGCCTTAATAGGTTCAGAAGTTCAGAATGAGATCATTGAAATCTTTTTGTAAGCAATCTCGCTTTGAGGTCATCTGCAAAACGATAAAAATGCACCTTGCGACTTAACGCTAGTTGGCCAACTCTCAACTTATCTTGACTTCTACGTCTGTAAATGCCTTAATTATTTTTATGTTAAATACCAATGCATGATACAGAACAGAAGTTTTAAAACTTTCAAGCGTCCCAATACTTCGGCTTTCTGGCTCGTTTACTTGACTTTTCCAAATTGCAACGCATTTTAATACGATAATAGGCATTTATTTATTTTATTTATTTGTTTGTTTTAGTATTTTTTTTTTTTTTTTAAAGAACAGTTTTCCTAAAGGTCTGAAGCATTCATAGTTCTTTAGTTAGAAGTAGTTTATAAAACTGTTACATTTAAACGCGAACGAAGTCGCGTCACACCACAATACTTATATTAAAATAACAGCCACATTTTTATAAAAAAATCCGTTTGTAGGTTTGGCTTCAGCAGCCAACAGAAATCTTTAAAAACATGTTAGAAATCAATCAGAAAAAAATAACATCTGTTTAGGATCGACCTGGCGGACCAAGCAAGGCTAACGGGGCGAACGTGGAACCGTACTGTTAGCATCTAAAATTTTACTAAAATAGCCGTTCTTATGTGATAGGTACTGGCAAAATGATAATGATCCGTATTTATGATAAATTATAATGATATCTGCTTTTTGCATCATCTGCTTATATTAGAAAAAAAGTAACAATCATCTCATCTCATCTGCTTATATTAGAAAAAAAATAACAAAAAAATCATGATGAGGGTGAGCAATTATATATATTGAAAACACTGTAATGCCTTCCACACGTCCCACCACAATACTCATGTCACCAGAGAGCGAAGGTAAAGGGAAGGTCAAAAGAGGTACCCGATTGTTGACTAGGAGAGCCGAACCTCCATAGCCATCAGATCTGTCACATCTGAGAATGTTAAAGTGTGGCATACGAAAGCTAAGGCTTGGGGTGAGCCAGGTCTCAGCTATGGAACAAGCCAATGGCTTGTATTTATTTAAAAGAAATATGAGGTCGTGCTTTTTATGCCACACGCTCCTCACATTCCACTGGAGAAAAACTTGGCGAGCCGCCATTTTTAATTTGTAAAAGAAGAGAAATAAGTTGATCGGCAACGTTGGACGGTGTTTGGGAATTTGAAGAAGTAGAAGAAATAACAGTAGGTAAAAGTTTTATAAGAAGTTCAATAATAGAACCGGTATTGTTAGAAGGGACATTATTGTAATTAAGAGCACATCCATTAGGCTGTGAAAGTTGAGGAGAACTAACTATATGCTGATGAGCAGCTTTGTCGTAAAATGGGGAAAGGGGGGCATGGGTCTTCGGTTTAAGTGTCACAGTCTTGCGATATGACTGAGAAATTGGAGTCTTGGCGACATTGGCATAATGACGGGAAGCTGTAGGGATAATTTTGCTAGCCTCAATATAAGAAATGCATTTTTCAGCCATAACAGTCTTAATGGCTTTCTGTCTACCATGCTCGGGGCATGACCTGCTGTTAGCGAAGTGATTACCCGAGCAAAGCACACAGAAGGCCTCGCTCTCAGAAATGCTGCAACCATCACCAGGGTGATCGTGGCCACATTTACTGCGGCGTGGTTTAGACCTGCAAACGTTTGCCAAATGTCCAAATCTGCAACAATTACGGCATTGAATTGTTGGGTATATGTACTGCTCAACAGGGAGGTATGTGTAACAGCAGTAAATCCTATTTGGTAGAACTTGACCGTCGAATATTAAGACACATGTTTCAGTGGGTTTCCACTCAGTTACCCCGTCTCGTTGAGTTTTCCTATTAATACGGCGGACTTTCAGTATTTGCCCACAGCCTGAGGGCACAGTCAAATATGTTATAGCTTCTTCTTCCGTAATATCTGAGGGAACACCGGTAACAACACCCATCCTTGTGACATTAAATGTAGGGATTGATGCAGTATAACTATATTTGAACAACAAACTGTTTGCTAGGAAAGAGTTAGGATCCTGTGGGGAAACAAACTCTACGGACACACGGTTTCTACCAACTCTATTAACACCACCACGAACTATGTTCGCAATGTTGTTATTCATAATGTTAGGTTTCAATTTATTAATAAACAATTGTTGAATATTGTACTGGCAACACCGTAAGATTCGATATGTCAAAATACCGGAACAACGGTCTTCTGGGTCGGGCTCTGATAACGGGACGACGTTTTAGTTGTTAGTTTTATTGTAAATTATTAGAATACTGATTAAATAGTGATATTATGTGGAGAATAGGAGATGTGATGGTATGGTGTAGATTATTTAAATTGATGTTGGCAAAGAAATATAAATGACTGACAAAATATCTTGGTGTTTCATATTATCTTCCTTATCCCTGAATTATTGTAAATATGTAGTTTTATTGGAACGTTTTAGATTATGATATTGGGGTAACGACTAAAATTCTTTTGGGATTAGTATCTATTTTGAGGTTAAATAATTATATTCGGTATTAAATTAGTTATTTTAGAGCAAGGATAGTTCTTATTATAATAAGGAACTTACCAAAATTAACGGGATGTAGGGTGGTGCCAGCATTTGGTTGAGTCCTTATACGAGAAACGTGGACAACGTAAGGGGCCTTATCCATAACGGAGTATTTATTACGACCAATCTGGCTCTTTGGTTGTTTACTTGGAGGGGTTCGTCAGGGTTACCTCGTCACCGGAAAGTTTGCGTGAGCTTTGTTGGGATAGTGAAACATCCATCTCTGTAACACTACAGACAACATCCGCGAATTGAGCTAGGGGATTCGGAGAGAAGGGAGTTAAGGAATCTGGAATATCTGGAGGGTCAGGGTCAAGGGGTTTATTCTTATCCATCTTGGATGGAACTAGACTTAAAACAAGACAATCACAATACAGACCGTAACAAACACAAGAACAACACACATAATTAGTACCACAAGTCACAAAAGTGTCAACAATCACTCAGAAACAGATAAAAATTCTAAACACACGTGTTATCCAAGGACACCGTGGCGAGAATCAAACGTTTAACGTTGTCAATTTGACATTATTGACCATTTCGGAACGCAATGACAGATGATGAGATGAGTCTGTTAGGAGGGTCAAAAGTTAATGTAAAGGCGCGTTCATAATTTTTTTAAATGATGGATTTTTTGCTAGATTTTGGTGTTGAAAATATTGTATTTTTGCGTACTATGTATTTCTTCAACAGTATATAGTACGCAGACCCGAAATATAGTACAATACTATACAACGTGAAATTTGAATCACAGTTTTGCTAGAACAAACGTTGTTCAGACCATGGTCTACTACCATTCTATAACAATCAATTTAAAAAAAAACGTCAATGGTATTTGAAAAAACACAAAAAAAGATTGATTTATTTATTAAAATTTCGGTCCGCATTGGCCGGACATCCTTGTAGTCCACGTGGACTCCTCATAACTCTTTTGAATGCCATTTTGCTACGGCGATGAGTCCTTAGATGTTACGGTTAATGTTTGAACACGTTTGAGCAACATAAGACTTATTTGAGAACGCCTAGTTTAGTTTGTTTTAATAACATATTGGATGCTATAGAATGATAGTAGACCATGGTCTGAACAACGTTTGTTCTAGCAAAACTGTGATTCAAATTTCACGTTGTATATTATAGTACGGTTGGCAACCCTATTGTAACCGTTGACACATTGTCGTCTACTGCAGGAGTTAAGACGCATGTCGTGTAGTAACAAAAAATTGTTTTCTAAAACTTTTTTAGTCTTTGTCTCTAGTTCCACGTGAAGACTGTGTCGTAGACAGTGCCATTGCTCGTTAATTCAACAATTTTGCTAAAACAACCAAATCAGTTACTGACTGTCAGTGTAATAGTTTCAAAGTATGATTATTTATGTTTTCTTAGATGGACAAAAAGATAAAAGTTGTTCCGAAAGAATTACTCTTCTTATACAACGTTATTTTTTGTTTATACTAAACCTCTTAAGGGGTCATTGTACTCATCATTATGAACAACTTTCACAATGATCAGCTAATAATCAGCTGTTCCCTACATTTATGATCGCATATCTCGTCAAAATGTAGGGAACAGCAATTTTTTTTTCGCGATTTTAGCTTTGGTATAAACCAAAATAACTTTGTATAGAAACATTGCAGGGTTTCTATAAGATCCACATGACACCACAGACTTGGGATAGTGCCCAGCGAGTGTGTGCTCTGGAAGGAGCCAGTTTGTTCTACCCTGACAACAGAGATGACGCTTATGCTGCTGTGATATCGTTTTGGAATAGAACCCAGCCAAAAATCAAGTCGGTAAATGTAGGGAGGTCAGACATAACGATTGAAGGACTTTTTGAGATAATTGACTAGTGATGTATGCGTAAATGTATGTACGCTCAAAATCACTGTTCTCACTAAAAGTGAAAACAGGGATTAGTATTATTTTTATACGTCTACATATCTCGGGACCATGGGTTCCCGGTCGTTTGGAAGGCGTACGAGGGGCCGAAGCCATCTCGCAGAGGCCCCTTAGACAATTTTAAAAGGCACCAACCAACGATTATCCCTGTATTCACTATGCAAGTGCACCCAAGGACAACCCCCAGTTGGTGCAGGACTATTGCAGTACTTGGAAAGAAAACATAATTAGGCTATGGGTTTGGGCGGCTATAGTGGATTAGTTACCTAGAACTATGGATGGACTATGTCCCCTGCCCGATCAATGTTATTTAATACATGGATAAAATGGCAGGGGGTGACTTGCACACTCAATAATGGGACCGAAAACGGTGGCTAGCATAGAGTGATGTAGCGACAAGGGGCAACACTTACTGAGGTGCTTGAGGAGTTGAGAGGTGTTCCAAGGCTATCAGAACAATCCCAGAGCCCGGAAGATGGTCAAGATCCCTAACAGCACTTACTGAAATACTCTCTTCCTCCGAGCACGTTTGCTCGTGCGTATCTCCACTCAAGCCGGCCAATAAAGGCAAGAATGAGGTGGCAGCTCTGTTTCTCAGTGTATCAGTGTTGACTCCAGCTGATCAATAAAGGCAAACCAGAGATGAGGAACAATACTTCTCCCGGGAGATAGCGTCCGTGGGGTGGGGACCCGACGAACCCTATCTCACGGCAGAAGTATTGTTAAGATTGAGTATTTGAAACAGAAAAACTTAGAAATTCTTGACGATCCTCCATCCAGTCCTGACCTAAGCCCTAACGATTTTTTTACATTTCCCGAAATCAAGAAAACTCTTCGTAGTCAAAGGTTTCAGCCCGGTGAAGAAGCAGTCGACGCCTTCAAATCTGCCAGTTTGGACACCCCCACTTTGAAGTGGAATGAATAAATGTTTTAATAACTGGTTCGAGCGACTGGAAAATAACTGGTTCGAGCGACTGGAAAAGTGTTTTAAACTACGAGGTGAATACTTTAAAAAACAATAAAAAGTACTAGGTACTAGTTGTTTTTTTTTTCTTGAAACGAAAAAACTTTGTAGGCATGCCTCGCTGCAGAGACTTCTAGGCAGTGATGTCTCGACCACAGATGACTAATTGTCGACAAAAACTAATGACGGGGTCGGTGGCAGTTCGTAATTTGTTTCCACCCAGTTTACGCTATGCAAGAAAGAGATAGAAGACAGATTTTACTTTGCAAGAGTGAAAAAACAAATTTTACTTGTTTCTCAACGCAAAAAGTTTTTTTCATTTTTTTCATTAGAATTTGGTATTTAATCTTACGTAACTCGATTCACAATTCTAGCGAATTCACAAAGTTGTTAAAAGATTTTTATGGCATGTGGCACATCATTAGCAAAAGGATTGACTAGATAATTTTTGATTGAATTAGAAGATTCCGGTCGCTTTTGGCTTTTTTTAGGGTTCCGTACCTCAAAAGGCAAAAACGGAACCCTTATAGGATCACTCGTGTGTCTGTCTGTCTGTCCGTCTGTCACAGCCAATTTGCTTCTAATCTAATGGGCCGATTAACTTGAAATTTGATACACATATGTATTTCTGTGACCCAAACACGGATGTGAAACGAAAATAAATGATTTTTGAATATGGGGGTCACTTTTGGGGGGCAAGGAAGAAAATATTAAAAAAAAGTTTTGCAAATTGTACCGTGTGACATATCAAATGAAAGGAATTGTTACAAGAATCTCAAATATTATTTTAAAATAATTTTTAAGCAAATGTTTTTTGAGATATTTACGAAAATAGATGAAAATTGACCATTCCCCCCCCCTTATCCCGAAACTACTGAGCCTAAGTTAGTTCTTGGGATCATTTATTGCTACTGCTAGTTCGACTAAAGCCCCCAGTACACGTTCAACGGGCTCGCCCAAAGTGTACTAAGGCGAGGCATCCGTCACTTCTCGTACCTTCCGCGAAGCATTCTGTTTGCGGATTTCATAGTACTATTGTAGCATTGTCGGCAAGCACTGCTAACACATTAGCATTAATAAAATCTTACGCAAGAGAGCGGCGTCACTGCTGCACAGAGTTCGTGTGAGTAGCAACAGCATCCTGAGTGTGATAGCGGACAGGTATGACTGTCCTTTTTTTAAAAATTGTATGCGTTTGTGTGTAAACTAACATAGTCTTAAGCTCAATGTCACTAACAAAATGGATCATTGTAATCTGAAATTTAAATAAATAATAATAATAATTAATTATAACAGTCTGTTCTAAATTCTACCATGATTTGGCTACTACATCCAGGATTGTCTTCAGACGAGGGAACTGCTCAACGGTCAACAGTACAAACAGCAAATTTTATATACGCTTTAATTATCATAGTCCGTTCTACATTCCATCATTTATGGCTGTTGCACCCAGGATTGGCTTCAGGCGAGGGAACTCCTCAACGATCAACAGTGCAGGCACGAAATTTTATGTACCCTTTAATTATGATAGTCTGTTCTAAAGTCCACCACGATCTGACTGCTGCACGAAAGATTCGCTTCAGATGAGGGAACTCCTGAACGGTACACTACAAACTTGAAATATAATGTACGCTTTAATTGTGGAAGACCATTCTAAATTCAGCCATAATCTGGCTGCTGCCCCCAGGATTGGCTTCAGATGAGGGAACTCCTCAACGGTCAACAGCACAAACAAGAAATTTTATATACGCTTTAATTATCATAGTCTGTTCTAAATGTCACTAAGATCTGGCTGTTGCACCCAGGATTGGCTTCAGGCGAGGGAACTCTTCAACGATCAACAGTACAGACACGAAATTAATATACGGTTGAATTATCATGGTCCGTTCTAAAGTTCACAATGACCTTGCTGCTGCACCCAGGATTGACTTGAGACGAGGGAATTCCTGAACGGTACACAAGACAGACACGTTTTATATATGCATTTAATTATGATATTCTTTTCTAAATTCCACCATGATCTGGCTCCAGACGAGGAAACTCGACCTCAACGGCCAACATACCAGACACGAAATATTATTTATGCTTTAATTGTGATAGAACATTCTAAAGTCCACCATGATCTAACTGCTGCATCCAGGATTGGCTTCAGAAGAGATAACTCCTGAATGGTTCACAGTACAGACACGAAATTTTATATTGTATATGGATATGTATTGTGCTAATAAACTAGATGGGACTAGGGTCTGATGATAGAGCCGGAAGATGACCATAGGAACTTCTAAAATAAACGAGACAGTACCATCGAAATTGGACCGGTTCGTTTTGTCCTGACAAGAACTATAGCCCAAAGTAGCATCCAGGGTCTGATGATAGAGCTGAAAAGTGATCAAAGAAACTTCTCAACCAAACATAATAGTATCATTGTGTTTGCGGTCGTTGGTTTTGTCTTACAAAGTACTGTAGCCTAAGGTGTAGTCCAGGCCCTCATGAGAGATCTGGAAGGTCACCATACGAACTCCTTAACTAGACAAGATAGCCCCGTTGTGTTTCGGCCGTTTGGATTTGTTTTGTTTCAAAAGCTTGAGGCGTGAACGGTTTTCTTAAACAAAGATAAGCCTCAATCTTTTAAGAAAACATTAAACTTATCTGTTTACGTAAGTCTTATTTTGTTAATTTTAGTTTAATAAAAGCTTGTTAAAAAAATATTTTTACTTATGTTTTATTCAGCCTAATACAGGACGTAATCCAATGGCAGTTTTAACTCGTGCACCATTGTGGGAACCATTTAGCCTGTTTCTAATGAGCAAAATAATGCGTCAGAGGGATGATCCATTTGACATTTTATTATTTATTACTGCAAAATTGTTGACATTTTTATATTAATTTGACATTGACTGTAATTCAAACGATTTGACATTAATTATGTATTGTTATAAATTGTTATTTAAAATTATAATGTCTTTTAATTTGTGTAAATTAAACATGATTTGCATGCCTTTGTGACGGTAGAACATGGAGGACTTTCATAATAAAATATCAATGTAAAAATTACCCATGTTTGCAAAGAAATAAATGATTTATGAATTATGATGATCTGAATTTTGCTACTACATTAAATAATATGGCAACTGATAATATGAATGACATTGATATTCAGCTTAACATTGCCGTCGAATGCATTAAGAATTCTATCAGTGCACACGAAAAGATTATCATAGCGGGAGACTACAATATTAATTTTAAGGACAAATCAAAAAATGAAATATCGGAATACCTTCTATCACTCGGCGTTAGTCCACGTATTCAAGAATATACGACAAGACAGAATTCAACACTATTGTTGAATTCTATCTTGTCTATACAATAATATTCAGAAATTTCCCTCTACAATCCGGTACCATACATAGTTTTTTTAGTTACTACAAACAACGGGTCAGATTAAAAAAAAAAAAACATGGTATAGGCGGCCCGCGAGCTGTGGAGCAGGTGGTTTTAACGCTCACCACCGCAGCTTCGGCTTGCTGGCCGGGGTGGCGGTACATATTCATCGTACAGAACCCTCTCCACGCGAGTTCAACTCGCACTTGACCGGTTTTTTGTAGCCTTGTAAACAGTTGTAACATGTAAACCTTTGCGAGTAAATTAAAAAAAAAACTAGATGACTAATGTCACTAAGTTTGTATTTGAAAGTACTCCAAAACAATACACAAGTAAATAAAATTAAAATTCAGAGCCTGCGCCTTATACTTAAAAAAAAATTTATTTGAATGTAACATTTGGGTTTTTTTTAATAAAACAATAACAATTCGATAAAAAAATCCACAAGACATGAGTGATGTTAAGGGGTCTGAAAGGATAGCAGATGACCCCTTCAGTCGACCATTTCAATAAGGCACACGTTGCACGTTGCGTCCAAACACCCCGTATAAATATTTCATGATTGACTACTGAGCTCCGTAAAGGCTTTACCTAGATTCTGATTGAGATAAATTTGACCTTTTAAATAATTATTTAAAAGGTAAAATCTGTTATTATTGGTAAACTGTAGAAGAAAACGAACATAATGACAAGAAAAACATGATTGCTCATCCCCCATAGCAAATAGCGTGATAATTAATAACCTAGAAACTGACCAGACCTATAGAAAATATCTATGCAAGATTTTAACAGAATCTATCCGGCAGTATTTGCGTGATGCTTGATTATACATTCATACAAACTAACAACAATTCAAAAAACTACATTTTCGGCATTATAATCGTTCCCAGACCTCGTAGCAATTACTTTTTTTTTCTAAAATAGTCAATGTGCAGTTTTTAATACGCTTCGATTTTATCATTTGTAGGTATAGATGTCGCTGGCTGCCTCGTTGGTTGAGTGGTCGCAAGCGCTGCTAAGCATGAGGTCCTGGGTACAATTCCCAGGTTGGGCTAAGTGTTATTGGGTTTTTCTGTCTGGAATTTCTCAGTAGCTGCCCGGGGTCTGAATCTGTGCCCGGTTGATGGCAATAGACTATTACATGAGACTTAAACATAACTGGCGAAATGTGGGTGTCCCTACTACAGGTAAACCTCTGTAACCCTCGGTAACCCTTCGGGGAAACAAGGCGTGATGTTATGTTATGTAGATGTCACAAGATAAAAATATAAAAACTTTAAAACAAAGGTTGAAAAGTTTAATTAAATGTTTGTAGGTTTGGAATTCCTATAAAAGAAATCGGAGTTACGGTTTGGACGAGGGGCCACTAAAAACCAAATTTATTGAACTTCGTAACCTTGACAGCCGAGTTGACATGAATTATTAACTGAGCTCGAAGTTAGTCATTCCTGTTTATAAGTATAAATATAATATCAACAGATATGTATAAGAAAGAAAGATAGAAAGAAAATACGTTTATTTGCGGTAAACATGACGCAAAGAAATAATAAATACACTTTCAATATAATACAATATTGTTTATGCATGGCACTTTATGCAAATGATTTGGTCTGTCGGAGAATCTGCTATCTGCTGAGTACTCTCATACGTTGGCGTGGCGCGGTTCAACACGCGCGTATGTGTTCATTCAGTAAAATGTTTTCAAAAACTTTGCTCATATTTCTTTTAGTGAACTTTTTGTCGGATTACTCATGTAAGTAATAATTTAGTTACTACTTAATGGTTTTTTTTATCTAGATTTTTATTGCAACAGATTCACAATTACGTTGCTAATAAAAATAACTTTATAACTGTCTGATAAAGCGATGAATGCCTAAACAGTGAATGAAGTCAGTGGCCTTTTTATTGCGCGAAATAAAGTGCCTAATTAAGTAAATTTTTCTATTAATAGATGGACAAAGGGATAAAAAGTTTTTCCGGAAGGACTACACATACATAGAAGCTTCAGAGGGTTTCTATAAGATCCACACGTTACATAAGTCTTGGGCTGATGCCAAACGAGTGTGCGCTCTGGAAGGAGCCAGTTTGTTCTATCCAGAAAACGACAATGAGGCCCACGCTGTGATATCGTTTTGGAATGCTACCCAGCCATTCCGATGGGTGTATGTGGGAATATCCGATTTAGTGGTTAAAGGAGTTTTTGAGAGCATACACGGTAAGAATACTTATAATGTTTTATTATCAAGAGTCCCCGTTATAGCGCTCAGGGGCCTACCACTACCATAACCACTTTTAACTTCAATGTGGGAAAGAGATGGAGCTATACAGGACGTACACCATCGGAAAGTACTTTTCTTTCCTACACGGAAGTACTCGTAAGATTAAAATAAAACTACTCTAAGAGGTTTCGAATATTATTTTTTCCTCAGTGCACTTCTACTCTCTCTCAGTCTTACAACATTAATCTTACAAGTTAATCATTCAGCCAATTAGCTAGTTTGTATTTTTCCTCCTATATAACACATATTTATTTTTTTGTGTTGAACATTCTCTTCCGACTGACCTGAGACTTTAATCTTTGAGTTTTTTAATTTTACTTCACACTGAAGTAAGTTTAAAAAATAAGAAAAACACTCGCCGAATGCCTTTTTTTTGAAGAGGCTTAATTGCAAATATTTACCTGTTTTGATTAATTTGGCAATAATACTTATGAAATGTGGCTAACTAGTGAACTAAAATATTGATGAAATGCAATAATGTATTATCGTAATATTTAATTTTAGGTGTAAAAAAATTATAAGGAAAGTTTCCAAATGCCTTTTTTACACATAAACGGTTACAATATCAAGTTCGGTGTTATAATTGCAATTCATCATTAATATTCTAGTTTGCTAGTTAGCCATATTTCCAATAGTAATATTATTTCCAATTTAATCAAAACAGCGAAATATTTGATATCTACTTGCGACGTTGCCCACTTTCAGAATAAAGTCAGTTAGAAATAAGTATAAAATTGTTGACCAAATCAACAACATTTAGTAATGATTTTTAGTTTTTAACAATTCTCGGGAACCTTGGGTCCCGGACCTTTGGAAGGCGTACGAGGGGCCGAAGCCAACTCGCAGAGGCCCGTTAGACGTTTTTAATGAAATGTGGCACCAACCGGCGATTATCCCTGTATGCACTATGCTAGTGCAACCAAGGACAACCCCCGGTTGCTGTAGGACTATTGCAGGATATGGAAAGAAATATTTTGGACTATGGGTTTGGGTGGCTAAAGTTGACTGGTGACCTGAATCTATGGAAGGACTATGGCCCCTGCCTGATCGATGTTTTATATGTACACGGATAAAATGGCAGGGGGTGACTTGCACACTCAATAATGGGCCCCCGAAAACGGTCGCTAGCACAAAGTGTCGTAGCGACAAGGGGGCAACATGTCCTGAGGTGCTTATGAGGAGTGGAGCGGTATTCCACGGCTATCAGGACAATCCCGGAAGTACGGTCAAGATCCCTACCAGCATCTTACTGGAATTAGTAATGATTATTATTATGATTTTCAGGTCACCCCGTAGTAGACGTGTACCATAACTGGGGTGCTGGCGAGCCCAACGATGCCGGTGGTGTTGAGGACTGCGTCATCCTGAGAAAGGACGGAACCCTTAACGATGACGGATGCCTTAAGAAGAACCCTTTTATATGCAAGAAGAGCCTCCTCTCCTTAGAATGGAACCAGCAGTGCAACATACCTAATTTAGGTAGGTTACATGGATAAGTATGTATCAGAGCTCATGACCAAGTGATACCAGCCGCACGGGTCGATCCATCGGGTTAAGCTACGCTTGCCGGCGTTGATCGTGGATGGGTGACAGTGTTTACAATACCGAGACTCCTCCGTGTCTCGGAAAGCACGTTTAAGCATTTGGTCCCGGCTGTCATTCGTGGATCTTTGACAGTCGTTACGGGTTGTCAGAAGCCCGAAAGTCTGACACCAGTCTTACCACGGGGTAGGTATAGATTACCCAGTTACGGAGGTCAGATAGGCAGTCGGTCCATGTAAAATACCGGTATTCAGCTGCATCCGTTTAGACTGGGAACCGACCCAAAAATATTTGGGAAAAGGCTTGGCAGAAATGGGTATTCAAGTACCTATTTTCCTAACAAATCTGCTACATTTTGTTTAATTAAACACAATGTTAATGGAATAGTGCTACAATGTCAACAAAGACAGTATTGACCCATTGACCTAAGACTCGAACGATATATTTACGTAGATAGACGCCTCGTCTCAATAACAGGAAAATGGTTAACTTTCAGTTTATCATGTCAAAATATTGTAATTGTGAGCCCGCATATTCATGCAAAATATGCATATTTTTATGTATTATTTGCCTTGTGTTACTGGTTTCATTTTCATTCAGCGGTATCCGACCAAACATTTGTTTCCGCAGCAATGCTTATGTCAGCATTTTTCAATGAGCGTAGTAGGCAGAAATAAAATGAAATCAAATCAAATGAAATGAAATTGTTAATTCTGTAAATAGGATATCGGAATCACTTTTACACGTCATATTAAAAAATAAGCTAGATGAAGTCGGCGTTTCCTAACTGACTACTCTGAGAAGAAAGGCCGAAACAAACTCAGAGGTCTCAGTCTCTTTTAAAGTCCAGACATAATCTTGATCACGCCATATGAGAACCATGTAGATTAGTGTCTGAAATGGTCTTTTGAGGAAAGAACCACACAGATTTGAGTGGACCTGTCCAGTCAGTGCAAGCAAGCAGAAACTGCAGAACGCCGCCTGCTACGATCCTTACATACTCCTTCTGCTTCGTGTACTTTCATATATCTGGTCATACACGCACGTTGGACCTTTCTGCAGAACGTCACTCATCATTGTATAACATGTATTACAGATTACGTTTACAACGAGGAGATCGGCAGATGCTACAAGTTCCACCAGAATCCCTTGAACTGGACCGACGCCTACGCCGTGTGCAGCGCAGAACAATCGTACCTAGCAGTGATCAACACCCAGTTGGAAGCCGACTTTCTCGTGAGGCTAACGGAAAATAAAACGAAAAACAAGGTCTCAGGAAATTTCCTAAGTGGAGCTGTGCACTTGGGCTTCCATAACAGACTCAATGACGGCTGGCAAGCAGTAACAGGTAAGAAATTAATTCTTTCCTGCAATGCAAATCTCCCTGATAAATGTGGTCATACTGACTATGACTAACTAAGCCTGGCACAGACCCTAATCTACCTGGGCCCAGGGTCGGTTGGCGATGTCACAGTCTTCGAAGTTTTAGTAGAGGACGAATTTTCAAGAATCCTTTTGTAGGGCTCACCTTCGTTATACGTAAGGCAAAACATCCTGTGCAAAATTTCGGCTTACTCGAGATGAATGATTGCTTCGAGATCCAGTGGTTTAGGCTGTGCGTTGTCTGGCAGTGAATTTTAGATTATTATTAAGTAGATCTTATTTGTTTACAGGCACGCCGCTGGATGACACCGGTTACGTCTCCTGGGGCCACAACCAGCCAGACGGCGAGGACCGAGAGCAGTGCGGATCAATGTTCTATAACGGGCTGCTAAACGATATCAGCTGTGGCACAAGGTGCTTCTTTATCTGTGAACACGAAGTAGACACTCTCGGCTCGCTGTTTGATGATCGATTCGGTGACCCTGTAATGGCACAGTTTAATTAGTTTTTACGAACATGACTGTTATTAATAATTCTCGTAAGACCCATGTTAACCGATGTTTACTCAACCGAGATCTCTCAGATACCCTTGCTACACATGTGGAACAGTTAGTTAGCTCAGATCAGCCATAGTTTCTGCTGCAGCAACGGGAATACGCCCAGCAGCTCTTCTCTGGTGTTAACTGGCTCAAAATGAACTGTTTGCTTCATCCCCCACCCCAAAGACCCACGGCGGCTCAAAATGAACTTTTTGATTCATCCCCCACCCCAAAGAGCCACGGCGTTCACTAGACTTAATGCCACTGGACTATCTTTGGTTCAAAATAAACTTTTTGCTTCATCCTACCCCAAAGATAGTCCAGTGGCGTTAAGTCTGATGAACGCGGTGGCTCATTGGGGTGTAGGTCATCTTTGGGGTTGGATGAAGCAAAAAGTTCATTTTGAACCAGTCAACACCAAAGAAGAGCTGCTGGGTGTATTCGCGTTGCTGCAGCAGAAACTATGGCTGATCTGAGCTACTGCGTGCCTTCAAAATGGCGGGGGAGGGGGGGGAGCAAATTTTCTGCTTTTGTAAATATTAAATAATAGTTAATACTCGTTCTTTGTTTATCATTGATCATCACTGGAAATGTCTACAGAAAAAACAAATCGTTATGAAATCTCACTGCCTACGCAAGCCTATGTTCCAACACCAATATCTCTTAAACCAATTGTCATAGAATCGAGTTTTTGGTATCATTATTTAGGTAAACTAAATATCTGTTAGACAAGTCGATAAAAAAAGATAGTTCCCAGGGGTGAATTTTGTAATAACCTTGATAAACTAAAAAAAAAATATTAATTTTAACGTGATATTGATCTTTTAGCATTTATTTCAATATGATGCAGCATTTACTGTCAGTATTTGAGTTATTTAACCCATTGTTAACACTTTTCGCTTAGTAAAAGTTTTTTTTTTACGATAACTGGACATTAAATTCCAAAGTTAAAGTACTTTTACTATGCACGCTTCATAAAATGCGATCAAAATACAAAAATGGCTGCCATTCAGGGGGGGTTGGGTTCCGACCTGTAGAATAATTTTATTGATAAAATAGAGCAAACTATGTTCCCTTAAAGTTTGTACAGTCCGAGACCAAACACATTGTATATTTAAAGGACATCATTCATTTTGGGCTAAATGTGAAAGTGCCGGCCAAACAAAAAAAAAGTTATATTCCGTTAGAACATGTTATTCTCTTCACTTTTTACTATGGAAACAAATCTGTAGGGCCGTTCCCTACGCTGTTATACGTCTTTGTAAAATACTGTTTTCAGTATGTTTTAGTTAAGAGAATAACAGTAATCTAATTATAATAATAGCTTTTTATGGCAGTAATAATTACAGTCATCATCTTTTATTGTGAAACTAAGGTTCTACACTTACACGGTTTGTACACTTAGTTCGCAATAAACCATTTATTGCTCGTGGTTCGACCGCGTAGTTCTACTAGTAGGACCAAGGGTATTTTTCTTTTCGGTGGTTCTATCAATCGGACCATCTTTATTAAATTATCACATTGTATTGGCACTAGATCTACTCGTTGAGTAGAACTAAGATAAATATTTTTACCCATGGTACCAGCAACCATGGCCCACGGTACTACCATAGTGTAATACTATATAGAGGGTTAATCGGCCGTGTGGCTGAGCAATGCGAGGGTACGGTGTGAAGGTGCGCGGCGTTTCCATTCCTGCCCACGACGCCGACGCCTGACATAGTACCGGAGGAACACTAAGGCCCGGGTACGCACATCTAGGGGTGCCCTGGACACAAACTCAGTCGCGCGTATTTATTGTTTACGAAATAATAATATGATATATACATGGCTCATAAGGGTGCTGGAGTTGTATAAAGTAGATGCAACTCTGCACACCTTCCTGATGTCGTGTATGGGGCAATGGAGGGCGGTCTTTTGCGAGCCGATAAGGATCAAGCGAGGCATATTTCAGGACGATAGTTTGAGTTCGCTTTGGTTCTGTTTAGCCCTGAATCCTCTAAGCACACTGCTGGAGGATTCGAGTGTACGACTAAATGCCGACAGTTCAGGTCTAGGCTATCGACTGAGGAGAGATGGTCAGGTTATATCTCACCTCCTCTTCATGGATGACCGGAAACTCTTTGCCCCCAGCAACAATTTGCAACTGATGGAGCTACTGAAAGTAACTGAAACTTTCAGTAGCGCCATCAGGCAATGTGGACAAATGTGCGGTCATGTATGGAAAGCGAGGGGAGATTGTGGAATCTATGGTAACCCAACTCTCGGCATGGATTCCATAAACTATAATAAATGTCAATGCCATTATGATACATATTTTTTAATCTAAAACAATTTCCTGAATGAAGTTTACGTGCAAAGTGGTTAAATACTCACTTTAATTTTAATAGAACCACGAGTAAACAAAGTTGCCTTTAGTACTATTGATAGAACTTGATTTGCCCATGGTCCGATTCATAGAACCACCGAAAAGAAAAATACCCTTGGTCCTACTAGTAGAACTACGCGGTCGAACCACGGGCAATAAACGCAATAAACGTTTTGCCTTTGACTTTCTAGTGTTATTCTCCACATACCTACAGTATGACAAATATTTTTTTTTTTCGCTGATCATTTTGATATTATTAGCTTATTGAAATAGTTATCACTAGTATTAACTGGTTTTAGGTCTATTTCATCATATCAGCCGAAAGACGTCCACTGTTGGACATAGGTCTTCCCCTAGCCCCGCCACTTCGATCGATTCTGTACTTCCCGCATCCAGCGGATTCCTGCGGTCTTTACTAGGTCATCGCTCCATCTTGTGGGAGGCCTTCCAACGCTACGGAAATCGCTTTTTATTTTGAAAAGTCCTAAGCTTGGGGCCGGTTGGGACTCCTCCTAGACTTTTCTAGTCGAGAGCTCACCTTTAATTTTGTCTGTGGTTGGCCCCCCTGGCACTTGGAAGCCTTTGCCCAGACAGAAGCAACAAACCTTACATATACCACAAACTGGCTTTAATGATTTATAAACATCGCTACCTGACGAGTTTAGTCTGCTCAAAATTGTTTACCAACTAATATTTTCCTCGTAATTAGCATAAAAGTTAACAAAAAATGAAATAACTTTAATAAACTGGTTATGTATCGCTGTGGCTACATTTTCGCACTATTATTACTCGTATAAAAACTTAGTGTTTGGTTATCATAATATGCACCAACCAAATCACATCCTGCACTAATAATTCGCTCAAAGTCAAATGGAGGAAACCGTGTAGTTGTATACTCCAACCGGTACATATTGTTATACATTATACATAACAACACATAACATAACATCACGTGTTGTTTCCCGAAAGGTTGGGCAGAGGTGTACCTATAGAACACCCACATTTCGCCAGTTATGTTCAAGTCCCATAATATATACTTACATACATTATTGATGTATAGCATTACTACAAATAAAATTCTGATTGTGTGTTTTTTCTTTATGTATACATACATACATTAACTTCTGCTCGCGACTTCGGTCGGGTGAAAGTCGTTAGGTTAGATACCTCAATAATATAAGTAGGTAAAATAACAGTAACATTTTTTAATACTTCCCTGTATAAGAAGTACGTTTGTAAAACAGCCAACAAAGAGTCAGGACTGGTGACGCGGGCGGGAGCAAATGACGTACAGTTTGTTTGTAAAGTGAGGTAAATCTTATTGCGCTGCCCAACCAACTCGTTACAGCATGCGTGAGAAGCAGCTTGTCCTGAGGTCGACTCCTGCAGCCTTCAGTAGCAAATTCCCATTGTTTGCGAAATATTTATTTTTTAGTGAATTAAGGAACGCCTTTTATTTTATTTTTTTGGGTGGGAAATCATCCAATGACTTCTGCCGCTCTGGGCGGAGCGGAAGGGCGTGTCAGACTCTTACTGACTAAAACCCACCCGTGTTCCTTCCCTTGCCTAACCCGGGGTCACGGTTTCCCCTTAGGACTATCCGCAACCCTTAGGACTATCCGCAACATTAAGGAACACCTGCGCATCCTCCTGCACATACTGCCTGATGGCACAGCACTGGTACACTAGCTGATGCATTCTTACAGATTATTCCGAACGGCTATCGTTATCATTCAAATAAAATAACAGTTAATTGTAAAGACACGGGTTTTTTCGTTAACAGTCACGTAACCATAGATGACACAAATTACCTTAAGTTCGTGTTTTTATGTGGAACTTTACTTCTAGGAACTATCATTATAAATATATACTCCTCCAGACCGTATTTCGACCTCGGCGGCCAATCTCAACGGAGACTAGCCTTCAGGAGAGAGCGATCAGGCGTAGGACTCAACGGCTTAACGTGTTTTCCGAGGCACGGGGGTATTACGCCGCCAACTTCCAAACTCCGGGCTGTTACTAAGAAATTCCTAATGGAAAACCTAATAACACTTTGACCAACCCGGGAATCGTACCCAGGACCCCACGCTCAGCAGTCGCACTTGCAATTACGAGACCAACGGGGCAGTTAGACAATCATTATACTATATAACAAACGTAACGGATTATAACAAAAAGTAAAAATAACTGTAGTTGGGGGTCGAACTTAAAACTACAGGTTTGCGAAGCAGTCGTCGAATCTAATTTACGATAAGAGTAAAATTGCCGTTCGTATACAGGGTGTTAGGGTAAACACCGTTATCCTTCAAACCAGTGGTTTGGTTTCGTTTATAGAACATAAATTCAATGGAAAATCACAACTTTTTTTTTTAAAGATGTACATTTAGAATCGTCACGCAATTCCTAAGGTAGGTATTTTTGCCTGTCTTAAGCCAGGAAAAGGTTGTATTGTTTATTCATGTGTTGTGTAGGTAGGTAGGATAGGCGGCGATCGATTACGTCACTCGGGCGGGCGCATATCCATGAATTTGCGGACGGTGTCGGACAATAACCTTTTTAATATTTGTTATAGAAAATAACGTAATTTTTATTTTTGCTCGTTTTTTTATGTTTTATGAGGAGCTCGTGGCTAAGTAATAACAAGCTGCACTGGTCAATCCATCAGGTTAAGCTACGCTTGCCGGGGTTGGTCAGTGGATGGGTGACCATCTTTACATACCGAGACTCCTCTCGAGTCTATTTCAGTTACTTTCATAGTATCATGTCTTACGGTATTTTACTATGGGGACGAGCTGCAGACATCGATTCTATTTTTATTCTGCAGAAAAGAGCCATCAGAGCAATATATGGTCTCCGTAGGCGCGATTCTCTTAGGGAGCTGTTTAAAAATATTAACATCATGACAGTAGCTTGTCAATATTTATACGAAAACATCATGTACGTTAGGAAAAATTTTAATCTTTTCAGTAAAAGAGGTGAAAGGCACAATTATAGTACTAGAAATAGGGACAAATTAGTTCAACCTGGTTTCAGACTGGCTAAAGTAGACTCATCCTTCATGGGGTACTGTTTAAAATGTTACAATAAAATACCTCCTCACATACTCGAACTAAATGAAACCAAATTTAAATCTTGTATAAAACGCACACTATGCTGCCAAGCATATTATAAGTTGGGGGATTACATCGCTGACAAAAATGCTTGGCTCAACGCTGGTCCAGCTCCACAAGGGCGCATAAACTAGTTGATTAGCATCGAAAATATTGTTGGAGCCGCTGAAGATTGCAAAAACTAACTTTGCATTGTATAAATTCAATCTCTTAGTATTGTATAATTGCATTGCACATGTGTGAGCACTGTGACCATTTTACAAAACTACCATTTACTGGGTATGTCTTTCACTGACTTGAATGAGCCCTGATGGCTGAGAGTATGTCATACTCACTTAAATGTCTCGCTGGTGGTGGCGTGTGTGTTGGATCATTAAGTTCCCTTCAAAATGGTTGAGCTAAATGGTGCTGATCCATGCGTCATGTTCGTGAACGGGCGCCGTCAGTAGGGACTGGTCATCTCTTAGCTGCCATGGCTTATTTTAATTTTTAATTTTTTAATTGTTTTTATTACGGACGCTTTTAACTTGCACGTCTTTCTACATTGTTCTCACATGTTTAATTTCAACATGAATGATGTAACCAATATATTGTAACAATATTTTGATTTAAAAGAGTGTCCGTGGAGTTTCTTGCCCGTTCTTCTCCATAGGAACCTACGCTTTGGAATGGGCAACTAGCTTCATCTTTCTGACTGACCGACCCCTTGACAATTCAAAAGTGCCTGTAATTGGTTTATTTGAAATAAATGCTTTGAGTTTGAGTTTTTTTGAGTTTCCTCCGTGCCTCGGAAAGCACGATAAGCCGTTGGTCCCGGCTGTCATTCGTGGATCCTTGAAAGTCGTTACGAGTCGTCAGAAGCCCGAAAGTCTGACACCAGTCTTACCAGGGGGTATCGTATTACCCAGATATTGGGTTGTGGAGGTCAGATAGGCAGTCGCTCCATGTAAAATACTGGTATTCAGCTGCATCCGGTTAGACTGGAAGCCGACCCCAAGATAGTTGGGAAAAGGCTAGGCAGATTGACTCGTTTTTTTATGTTTATACACACATCAAAAGTGTCTAGGGATCAACATATATTTTTGCAATAACTTTTCTCCTGATTGATATTAATTAAAATTTTCTTTAAGGATTCATCAAATAAAGTGTTTTCGTTTGTCACAGTAACGATAAACCAAGTCACCTTTGCATTAATAAAGAAATTTGCCATTTTCCTAATAAAGGGATTTTTGACATTTGAACCACTAACATTAAAGTTCGAAAAAAAGACTGAAATAACAGTTTTCTTTAAAATTTTATTGGGTAACTTAAACAATTAATAATCCGTGTTTCTACCGCGAACACTAACAACACAAGAACATCGGTTTGGCATACTCAAAATGAGTTCATCCAAATCACGCTGTGGAATTGCCGCCCATGTTCGTTGCAACAACAAAAAAAGGTCTTCTTGCGACTGGATACCCTCCATATTCGGCAGAGCTCTTCTCTGTAGCATATCCCATGCATGCTCAATCGGGTTCAAGTCTGGCGACTGAGCAGGCCAGGGCAGGACATTGATGTTAGCTGCGGCGAGAGTCTGTCTTACAACTCTTGCGGTGTGCGGTCGTGCATTATCATGCATTAACTGAAATAAGGGACCGATTTGCACTTGTAGAGGAACGATGACGTCTGATACAATCGTCTCAGCATAAATTTGAGCGTTGAGGTTGCCTCTAATCCAAATCAACTCAGTTCTTCCGCCGATCCAAATACCCGCCCATACCATGATGGTTCCACCACTATAAGGATGGACTTCCTGGCAGGATTTTAATCGCTGTTGGCGTCCAGGGGTTCTCCAGTGTCGTATACGTCTTGTATCCGGTCTCATACCAAAACGAGACTCATCAGAAAAGCACACGAAACGCCATTGTTCTTCTGCCCAATTTCTGTGTTCAAGAGCCCATTGATATCGAATCCTACGATTGTGCATTGCTATAGGTGGTACCCGTAGCGGTCTTCGGGAATGAAGGTTCACTTCATGCAAGCGGTTTCTGACTGTTTGGTCGCTAATTAAGTTCCCTGAAGAGTGATGAAGCCTCACGGCTAACATCATGGCGGTTATTGTTGGAGCTCTTCGAGCTAAGATTTGAATGTATCGGTCTTGTCTCCGTGTGGTGCAGCGATACCGTCCTCCATGGCGCTCAGCCACGGTACCAGTGCTTCGGTAACGTGTCCAAAGTCGACTGATAACACTCTGACTTGTATTCAGAGCTAAAGCCACAGTACGTTGCCGGGAACCAGCTTCTATCATTCCCACGGCTCTGAGCATTTCTTCCCTGCTTAAATGACGTCGCTGCTCCATAATAACGTTGGTTTTAATCAGTAGTAGGGAAACAGTAGCACTAATAATGTCTTCAATGCGTTGTATGTTTTTATAGGGAAAATATTGACAGCTGATTTTCATCTTTTACTCGAATTTGATTCACAGTTCCTGATTCAAATTATGAAATGCACCAAAAAGGATCCATATAAATTTATAAAATCATAAATTTATTACAAAGCCACATCTCAATCTCAAGAAATCCGCATAAAAATGCTTGATCCCTAGACACTTTTGATGTGTGTATTTAAGCCAACTACCCATAGTTTGAGTGACAACGGTGTTTACCCTTCCAGCCTGTATAATAATTATGTTATGATTGACTGCTTAGCTCCATAAATGTATAGCGTGATAATCATTTAAAAGGTCAAATCTAGGGTACAGATTTTGAAGTTTTGGATCGTCTTTTTACAATATACTATAAACTATCTATAGAAGAATACGAAAATAATGCTGTATTGCTCATTTTCCTTATCAAATAGCGTAATAATTTTTAGGAAACAAAAATTTAAAAAAGCAACATTGTAACAAAATGGAACATACAGTAATTTTGAATCTGTGATATCTTTTTACCCTACTTCGGAGAAGCAAAAAGGACGGTTATGATTTTGACCAGTATGTATGTATGTTCATCTGTAATCTGATAACTTCTAAACAAATGAGGTATCGTTGGAAGCGTCCTGATCGTCCGCTGGTTATAGGATATGTGACGTTACATTAAATTTGATATGGCGCCTTCTAGAGGACATAAAGTGACGAACGAAAAAAAAAAATCTTGTGTCATACTTTTTAGAACGTGATTTTTTAGTAGTCGGGTTTTAGTTTTTGAACTTACTTTTTATAAACTATTCATTTAAATGATATGATGTCAAGGCATATTTTAATTTAAATTAAATGCCTAATTTAAATAACATATTTTATTGGATAAGGATTAATATAATACCGGTCATAATAGCTTCGGAAATAACAATTTACTTATAAAAATCTGAAAGATAATAATTGATATCCTTAGAAGATAGACGTATAACATCGCGGAATTTTTTGTTGAACTTTTTAAGATGCACAATTCTGTATAATATATTTTTATGTATCTTTTACGGTTAACGCGGCGCACGCCAGTAAAGCTCCCAGTCCGCATCTTTTTCCGACATCTTCATCAATAATCGTCATATTTTAGCCAATTTACGAAAAACCTTAATAAATTATATCTTCTTAACCTTCCGCATGAACCACTCCTTCCATTGGTGAAAACCGTTTGAAAATCCGTTCGGTAAATTTTGAGTTTATCGTGTTCAGACATACAGACAGACGCGGCGGGCTTTGTTTTATAATATATAAGGACTTAATTCTGTGATTTGGTTTTGAGATTAAAACCACGGTTGACAAGGACGAACTGACAGTAATTTTATTACAATAAGATGGTACAAATATCTCCCGGTATATCTCAGTCACGTATTGATTTTATTACCTTAACAAAATACCACCATTTTCAAGTTTGCACTACCAATACCGATATATATATCTTCCTAGCCTTTTCCCAACTATCTTGGGGTCGGCTTCCAGTCTAACCAGATGCAGCTGAATACCAGTATTTTACATGGAGCGACTGCCTATCTGACCTCCACAACCCATTACTTTTATAAATATCCATAAAAATAAAAGAATACTTGTTTTATTTAACCGACTTGAAAAAAGGAGGAGGAATCTTACTTTTTTATTTACTTCATTACTTTGCAATGTAAACACTTTTATATATTTGGTTCGAATTTTAAGTATTATTTCGAGTTATTTATTTATTCGTTAACCTAGGTAATGCATTAAAGATTGTATATTTGGTGAACAGAGCGCTATGTTATATCAAGAGGCGTACAAATATGTTGAGCAGATCTAGCTATGGATTACAAATTAAAATTTATTATAAATACTTGAAAATCATGCATAAATGGTATTAAATTAGGAAATAAATGAACAATTACATATTAAATACTCTCATTATGTCAAACCTAAATGAGGAATTATTAAAATGTCAAAAAAAAATCTAAGCCAAGTAATTAAGATGTCAAAATTATTTAATGTCAATATTAAGTAAGTACCTGTAATTCTAAATAAATTCGTCATTTAAGTAGGCAGTGTATAGAGTGCCACCAGTGGCACTCTATCCCTATCGGATAAAGTGCCACTACAGGCACCCTAGTAACACCGCCTCGGCCCGGCTAAAGTGCCGCAAGCATTGGATTGTCATTGTCACTGTCACTAAGTCACGTCACTTGGTATTTTGTTTGATTGTCGAGGTTAGATCGCTGTAAAACACCACATTCCCAAAACATTACATTCTCTTGTGCCTAAACGGACCCTGGCACTTCGCCGGCCGCTACCGCGGCACCGCTCGCTACGCTCGCTCGGCTCGTGCGTTGTGTGGTCACAGTTCTAACCTAACCTAACCTAAATAACAAGTGACAGTGACAATGCAACGCTCACGGCACCCTAGCCGGGCCGAGGCAGCGACACTAGAGTGCCACAAGAATACTCGCGGCACTCTATACACTTCGATTTAAGTATTCGTCAATAGTATAGTAACATTTATCAATTAAGAACATTATAATTTTTTTCTTAAATTGTGCAATATTTAATTCTTATATTGGGGTCTGGAATTTTATTATAAATGCGTGGAGCCATACCCAGGATACTTTTTAGTTATCTACTTCGTGTTCACAAATGAACATGCTCTTCGTATTGCAATCGGTGTTGATCAAACGTCCGTTGAAAAACATTGAGCCACACTCCTCATAATTGTTTGCGTCAGGTTGGTGGTTGTCGAACCAGACGTCGGCATCTACAGTCATTGGTGTTCCTGGAAAAGATAATGATAAATCAAACCGAGATTTCTGGGATCTCATTCTACTGTTCAGGATATTAGCACAAAAAGGCTACCCGCAGATAACTTCACAGATACAAAGATCCGCGGCGAGTAGTGTACCTACAGAGCAGGAAGATCATCTGGCTCGGTGACGGCGACGCTGTCGGTGGACATAAAAGGACAGATCAGCACAGTTCTAACCGTTGATTTGCTATATGATTATTATGGTTCGTTTAGACCCCCTCCCCTTAAATGAACACAAAATAGTAAGTTTTGTGGTAGAAAAAGTTAGTGGGAAATAAATTATTATCTCCTTTATTTCAATAACTAATAAGAAATTATATTTTTAAATATTAGAATAAAAATATTTAAAGACATTTAAAAATATGAAAAAATATTATTATTCTTAGTAATTTCTTATCATAACGTAGGTGCTACAATAAAATGTTTATTGAGTAATAAAATTAATTAAAAAGCCAAGTGCGAGTTAGACTCGCACACGAAGGGTTTCGTACCATCGTACAATTATTACCCCCTTAAATTTTTTACTGTATTTTTTTAATTATTTATTTGTTTTTATAGCGGCAATAAAAATATACAATCTGTGAAATTTTTAATTGTGTACCTATTACGGTTTATAAGATACAGCGCGCTGCTAGACAGACGGACGGACGGATAGCGGAGGCTTAGTATTCCGTATAATAGGGTTCCGTTTGGAACCCTATTACTAAGCCTCCGAAACCCTAAAAAGGAATGGACCAGTAATCATTTATAAAATACTAGAGCTTCTGCCCGCGACTTCGTCCGCGTGGAATAGTTACTAAATGGGCTAACGCTAAAGAAAACCCCCGATTTTGAAACATTCTTCATTGGTACTCCGCTCTTATTGGTCTTGGCGTGATGATATACAAGGTAGAGACGTCAATACAACAAAAAATTAAACGGCGTGTCCATAGTGACATTCCCATTTTGTATATAAAAAATCAATTGAATATATTCAATAGTTTAGTCATTATAGCTCGGCAAAATCCATAGTCGGCTCGGGCTATTCCGTTTATCCAACCCAAAAATCCACCCTAAGGTGGATATTCTGAAATGTAGGCCCGAGAGTTCACCCAAGGCCTAGTTGGATAAACGGAATATATAGGCTTAGGGTGGATACATTACATTTAATTTGTTTGAAAAACTGCTTTTTTATTTTCCAAGCTAGGATTTATTTGACAGTTCCAAAATACTCTGCATTAGTAGTGCCAGTATTTAATTTTTTTTGTTGTATGATAGTCTCCACATTGTATAGCCTATAGCTTTACTCGATAAATGGGCTCTCTAACACTGAAAGAATTCTTCAAATCGGACCAGTAGTTTCGGAGCCTATTCGGTACAAACAAACAAATAAACAAACAAACAAACAAACAAAAAAATCTTTCCTCTTTATAATATTTGTATAGAATACAAAATTTGCATTCCTGGGAAACTTAAAAGTTACTGTTTTTTTTTTACACAAGTCAACTTTAACTAACCTAAAGCTGTTTTCAGACCAGCGCGATTTGTCGCGCGACGCGACACGAACAATACAAAACTTCACGGTATAACAATAACCGATGTCGCAGCTTAATGTGAAATTATTCACGTATACTATGTTATGTTCTACGTTATGGGGTTAGGATTCCGTATTTAGTCCTTCAAGTGGACCACTGTGCGTAAACTAACTGGGTAAGGTCGCCAAAAAATGTAATATAACGCACTGGAAGATATAACACACAATAACACAATAACGCACTGGAATAATGTAAAGGTCAATGTTCACTTGGAAATAGATCAAGTAAAATCCATTTTAAAATATTATGAGTTATTTATACTCTTTTTTTATTTTCCCGTAGTCGGTTAAGTTATGTGAACAGTCTCGTTTATAAAATTCCAGTGTGTGACATAACAAACACCATAACACACATAACGAACTGGAACAAACACACTCGAAAATTCGAACCTCAATAATGAATACCGGTCACAATTCAAGCGCGATTTCTTTCATAAAACTGGACATACTCTGGACATTGACTATACATTTCAAATTATGAACCTAATAAACGATATCTTAGTACTTATCGCGTAGAATTTACAGATACACTGCCCGAAATATGTGCACAAAATTTTGGATTTTACAATTCTTAACCGTCGCGGCCATAAATTTAAAAAATATGTCAAAACTGACACTTGACAGTTATATTAAGATGTTGCCACATCAAAATTAGCTAAATAATGTTGCGTACTGTTGAAAACAAAAAATATACCCTATATCGAATCGGAATAACACACTGGATATCTTTTGGAGACACAAATTAGAATAGGTTTTTTTTTTCAATAACATTGTATTATTACAATAATTTATACATTATCAGACGGCATCTTTATTGCTTTAAATGTAAACTACAAATTTAAAACCATAATGCTAATAGTTTTTTTTTGATGCAGTTTTTTCGGCCTCTGGGTTGATAGGAGACAAATAATTTATGTATGCAGCTTTATTTTGTTGATTCCGAAATATTTTTTATTTTATTAGTTTGAGCCTCTCGAATATTCTGGTTATTTCTACATTACTCTAAGCATGTTTATCAACATGCTATAAAATAATAATACACTCATGGACAAATATAGAGGAACGCAAAAAAAAAGTTAAATTTTTCCTGTTGTAATGAACGTGCGTACTGGCCACAAACATTAGTAAATTCTATTTAAAAAAAGGAAGTTTTGGAATGTTTTTTTTTTTTAATTTCATTTGTTTTTATGTAATTATTGCGGAATATTGCGTTCTTTCATCCTGCGAAAAAAAATGCAAATTTTTGAATTTGAGATTAAATTTAGGTTTTGTAAAAAAATTACCTTGGCTGCCTTGTTTATCGTGTTAAGTGTGAATTGTTACTGCAAATAAACTGAAAATACAAGATCTAAATGCCACTCAAGTTGCTAGGGCTGTTGCTTTAATTGAAACAGGGCCTAACCCACAAACATGTGGCCCAAACATTACGAGTATCAAAATCTGTGGTACACTGAGTTGTCATGAGGTATAGGCAGGCCGCACATTATACGAGACTTGCAGGACAGGGACGTAAACGGAAGACTGTGGCCAGAGATGACAGGTTCATTGTTACTAGCGTGCTTAAAAACCGGACCTTAACTTCTTCTGAGGTAAGAACGAAGCTCCAATAAGTTCGAGGGGTTACATTAAGCACAAAAACTGTGAGAAGAAGACTGAAATCGGCCGGAATAAATTCACACTTGCCTGCCAGAGCGCCCCTTTTTGCCACATCCCATCGAGTACCTCGAGTTAATTTTGGCCGCATTCACGAAAATTGGAATGACGAAGCTTGGAGTCAAGTTCTTTTTACAGATAAGTCCAAATTTTGCCTGAAGCCAGATGATGGAAGGATTAAAGTGTGGAGATGCCCAGGAGAGAGGTAAGCTCAGTGCAACATCATTGAGAAAGAGGCTTATGGTGGAAAGTCAGTTATGGTATGGGGAGGGATTTGTATGGGGGCACGTACGGAACTCCGCGTCATTGAGAATGGGTCACTAACAGCGGCGCGATATGTAACTGAGATTTTGGAAGATATTGCAGTGCCATTTGCCCCCTTTTATAGGAGATAAATTTGTTTTTATGCATGATAATGCCCGTCCCCATACTGCGGCTGTAGTTGTCGAATACCTTCGAGAAGTTGAAATCAATGTTATGGCGTAGCCAGCGCGCTCACCCGACTTAAATCCCATAGAGCATGTATGGGTAAGCTTGGAAGACAAATTAAGAAAAGAAATCCTGCCCCCGCTAATTTGAGAGGTCTTAAAAACGCATTACAGGAAGAACTGAACACAACCTCTAAAGATTTTATCGATAACTTGATTAGGAGTATGCCAAGGAGACCGGAAGCAGTTCTAAGAGCAAAAGGGGGCAACATTACGTACTGAATAAAGCCCACGTTAAAGCCTTCCATAAACATTCATGAAAAAAATTAATAACAATCATGTTAAGTACAAAAATGTTGCTTTCCAGTAATTTTTCCTTTTTGACATGATTTGGAAAATTTTTGTAATTTTATCGTTTGTTTTTTGACGTTTGCAATTTTAAATTAACGTATAATAAACAAAATCCGAATGAATATACTTAATTGTCACAAATATCCATGTTATTTTGCCTTATACACACTTTTTTTTTGCGTTCCTCTAAAGGATAGTGGGCAAAAATATATGGGAGCTGGTCCCACTACGGCCACAGTTCATACCACTGTAGTTTTGAAGGCAGTACTTCTTCCTTTACTCAGGCCAAGGCGCATCAAATTCTGTCCCGGGGTTCTTTAGTTCCGACTATGTTAGGTTAGGTTAGGTTATGTTAGGTTAGGATAGGTTATGTTAGGTTATGTTAGGTTTCGAGGCGATCCAAACAGTATTCGACGAACGACGGACAACGCCCTCTTCCAGCCCCCATACCCTGGCAGCACCACATCAAGTGAATGTGCCAGCACAACATTATTCAGTTTTGACAATGTTAAGTTAGGTTAGGTTAGGTACCCCACCGAATGTGTCTCCACGTTGTCGTCGTGGTGGGGCTTGCGCGTCTCAATGATCTTGGGGCTCTGCCGGTAGAGTTACTCATGCCGGAAAGGCCCAAGTGAGAGACCAGACTTAGAGAGATACCGGGATGGGGTCGCTCTTGATCGATCGACGATCGTCGATCGACATATGACGTGACCATGCCGCTGCGGTGCAGGCGCACCAAAGCGGTGCGTGTTTCTCTCGTTGAGGAGAGGTCTTCAACGAGAGAACTTTCGGCGGGTTCGCTGAGTCGGGTTGGCCGGACAGCGAACGGAGGCATGTCTAATGCCGCCGCCGGGGGCTTGGCTTAATCGCCTGGCCCAGAGGAAGGCTACCTCTAAGATAAAAAACCACCCAATCCTAAGTTTTGAAGCGCGGTGAGAGGATGAATGGCTGGAGGGAGTCCAGTTGCGAGCGCTTCCCCTACAGAGCACCTGCCGCACTCTGTAGTATGTAGGCTTACCGGGTATCTAGGCTCTGCCCGGTGGACGTATAGTACCTATATCTACTCGTGGGATATAAAATGGATAATGAAAATAACAAACAAAATAAATTGCCGATCGTGTTGGTCGAGCAGATGGGTGTGGGTGTGGTGCCAGACTCTGACACCACATCTGATAGGATTAGTGTGGCGAGCGTGGCGAGCGTAAGCTCAAAGCGCTCGCGGACGAAAGGGGAGGGAGTTGAGCGTGCTTCCAAATTTTGGAGAACGCACGCACGCAAAGAGGATGAGGAGCACGCGGAGTCCTCTTCTAGCGAGGAGAATCTTCCGGCGCCTAAAGTGCCGAAGAGCAAGAGAGGGCGAGGTCGTGCAGCTGCTGGAAGGTCTGCGACTTCGCGTGACTTTCGGGGGCGCTTTCTTAAGCGCCCTGACACGCCAGTACCCAGCGGAGGGAGTGACTCGGGGTCCAAGGAGGTGGTCCTCGAGCCCACGGTGGCAGAACTTGGGGATGGCTCCACTATCTCTCTACTGGAAGCCAATAGAGCGGAGGCGAACGCCGCAAAGCGGGCGCAGTGGAAGGCGGTGGCGGCTGACGAGGTCAGCGAGATGGCCCGACTGGCCCGAGAGCGACGCTCTGCTCAGGCGACTGCCGGAGAGAGCCTGTCGGCGGTGGCGCTCAGTCGCCAAGTTCTGGACGGCGTAGACGTCGTTCTGAAGGTTGCCACAAAATCTGGCAGCCTGAAGGGCACGTTCACGCGCGCTCTGAAGGAGGCGGCTGACGGCATTAAGGAGGCAGTTGGGGTCCTCCTTAGTCGCACAAGCTCAGACGAGACGGCGAAGTTGTGGGAGGAGAATAGCCGTCTCAGATCTGAGCTCGAGGACCTCAAGCGGGAGCTTGCCGCGCAGAGGGCGGAATGGCAACAGGTGCGTCCTGCGGCCACCGGTTCCGCTTCCGTCACTGCCCAGACACCGCCGGCCGCGTCGTCGGCCCCGTCGTCGGTCCCTACCCCCGCACCTGCGGATGCGGAGATCGAGAAGATCGTTCGCATCTGCATGCTGCAGTGTGGGGGTATGCTGAATGCCCGTCTGCAGGGCTTGGAGTCGAGGCTCCTCCCAGCAGAGACTCTACGGCCGCCACTCGCTGCGGATAGGAGGAGGAAGGAGGAGCTCGCTATGTCGGGTACACCAACCATTGCCGGCAAAAAGCCCGCGGGGAGCGCGCCCGCGACCACTTCCCGGACGGCCGCGCCCCTGGCAGCCGCACCCTCGGTGAACACACCCTCGGTGACCGCACCCGGGTCCACCACAGAGGCCTGGACGACGGTCGTCAAGAAGGGCCGCCGTAAGAAGAAGACGGCGCCAACACCACCGGTACCCACTGGAGCACCGGCGCCAGCACCCAAGAAGGCTCAGGGGCCGCCTAGGATCAGAGCCCCACGCTCCGCGGCTGTAGTAATTACGCTGCAGCCCGGAGCCGTCGAAAGGGGTGTCTCCTATAAGGCGGTCCTTGCGGAGGCAAAAGCCAAAGTCCCGTTCTCCGACCTTGGTATACCGTCCGGCCTCAGATTGAGGAATGCGGTTACGGGGGCGCGGCTGCTTGAGGTGCCGGGTGCCTCTAGCGGCGAAAGGGCGGACGTCCTGGCCACCAAGCTGAGGGAGGTCCTCAACCCGGAGGACGTTCGGGTGTCCAGGCCGATGAAGACCGCTGAACTGCGAATCAACGGGCTGGACGACTCGACGGCTCCGGCTGAGGTCGTGGCGGCCATTGCCCGTTCCGGTGGATGTCCGCCCGAAGACGTCCGGACGGGTGAGATACGCGTCGATGCTTCCGGGCTCGGCACGATCTGGGTGCGGTGCCCGGCGGCAGCGGCGAATAAAGTAGCCGACGCTAGGCGTCTATTGGTGGGGTGGGTGGCAGCGAGGGTGAAGCGGCTGCAACCCATGGCCTTGCGGTGCTACCGTTGCCACGACATTGGGCATGTCAGGGCACGGTGCACCGCCGAAACAGACCGCAGCGACCAGTGCTATCGCTGTGGTCAGGCCGGCCACAAGGCGGCCCAGTGCTCCGCAGCACCAAACTGCAGCCTCTGTGCAGCTGCAGGGAGGTCCGCCGAGCACAGAGCGGGTGGAAAGGCCTGTGGCGCACCCGCCACGAAGAAGAAGAAGAAGAGGAAGAGAGGGGCTGCCAAGGCTGCCGGGGGCTCTTTACCCCCCCTGCAGCCTGGCTGCCCTTCGGCCGACTCCCAGCCTAGGAATGGTGCGGAGGAAATGGATTGCGTATAATGGCGCTCTACCATTTCCTCCAGGGCAATATCAACCACTCTGCTAGAGCTCAGGATCTCTTGCTCCAGAGCATGGCGGAGTGGTCGATTCACGTGGCTGTGGTCGCCGAACCGTATTTTGTCCCCCCCAGGGATAACTGGGTGGGAGACTTGGACGGTTTGGTGGCCATCATTGGTGGGGCTCTTGTCAACCCGTCCCGAGGTCATGGCTGGGTAGCCGCCCTCGCGGACGGCATTGGCACGGTTGGGGCGTACTTTTCGCCCAACAAGAGTCTCGCCGACTTCGAGAGGTTCCTTGTCGAGTTGGGTGCCGTCGTGGGCCGACTACACCCTCACCCGGTGCTGTTGCTGGGGGATCTCAACGCCAAGTCTGTGGCGTGGGGATCCCCTGTGACCGATGCTAGGGGCGAGGTGCTGGAGGAGTGGGCGGTCACGACTGGCTTGACCGTTCTAAACCGGGGCTCGGTTCACACGTGCGTGCGGCAGCGGGGCGGGTCTATAGTGGACGTCTCGTTCGCTAGCCCCGCTGTCGCGAGCCGTGTCCGCGACTGGCGTGTCGCCGTGGAGGTGGAGACGTTGTCGGATCACCGATACATCCGCTTCGACGTCTCCGCCCAGACCGCCGGCGGCCGCGGTCCACCGGCCCCGCGAACGGACGGTCCGCGCTGGGCGCGTAAGCGCATCGACAGGGAGCTTCTCGAGGAGGCCGCCATTGTCCAGGCCTGGGTCCGGGAGTCGGCAATAAACGGACCCGTCGACGTCGAGCAGGAGGCGCTGTGGTTCCGCGGGGCGATGACGCAAATTTCCGACGCGTCTATGCCCCGGGTCCACGCACAGTCCGCTAGGCGCCAGGTGTACTGGTGGACCGCCGAGATCGCGCAGCTGCGCGTCGCGTGCGTGGCGGTTAGACGCCCGTACACCCGATACCGGAGGAGACGTCGCCGGGATCCTGACGAAGAAGCCGCGCTGTATGAGGTGTACCGCGCGGCTAAGGAGGCTCTGTGGCTGGCCATCGGCGAGTCGAGGACGCGAGCCAGGGAGGAGATGTTGGAGACTCTAGATGGGGATCCGTGGGGGCGCCCTTATCGCGCGGTGCGAGGGAAACTTCGAGCCGCGGCACCCCCACTTACTGAGAGTCTCCAACCCGAGCTGCTGGAGGAGGTGGTCGCAGCCCTCTTCCCGGCAACAGCGGAGCATACTCCGCCGCCGATGGTTTTGCCCACAGCCGCAGAGCCTACAGAGGAGGAGAACGCCATCAGCGTCCCAGAGGTGACACAGGCAGAGATGAGGGCAGCCGTGATGCGGCTCCGGGCCAAGAACGTGGCTCCGGGGCCCGACGGGATCCACGGCTGCGTGTTAGCCCTCGCTCTGAAGGAGCTTGAGCCCCAACTGAGAGGACTCTACACGGCGTGCCTCGAGCGGGGCCAGTTTCCCACTCTGTGGAAGTCTGGTCGTCTGGTCCTGCTCAGGAAGGCGGGGCGCCCTGCGGACTCACCATCCGCGTACCGGCCCATAGTGCTGCTTGACGAGGTGGGCAAGCTGTTCGAGCGGATAATCGCAGCCCGCCTCGTCGGCCACTTGTGCAGAGAGGGGCCGGACCTGGACGACAGCCAGTTCGGGTTTCGGCATGGGCGCTCTACGATCCACGCTGTGTCGCGGGTTAGAGTCCTGGCGGAGGAAGCGGTGTCCCGGGGCGGAGTGATGTTGGCGGTGTCCTTGGACATCTCCAACGCCTTCAACACCCTGCCCTGGAGTTGTATTCGGGAGGCACTGCGGTATCATGGGGTGCCTCCCTACCTCCGCCACATCGTTGGGGCTTATTTGTCAGAGAGGTGTGTCACCTACATGGGACGTGATGGTGGAAACCAGCGCCGCATGTCGTGCGGTGTTCCGCAGGGTTCGGTTGTAGGCCCGCTCCTGTGGAACATCGGGTACGACTGGGTGCTGAGGGGCGAGCTCGGCCCGGGGGTTGACCTGACGTGTTATGCGGATGACACGCTGGTCACTGCCCGGGGGAGCTCGCACAGGGAGGCAGCGTTGCGCGCAACGGCTGCGGTCTCACAGGTGGTGAGCCGCATACGTCGCCTAGGCCTGGAGGTGGCCCTTAGTAAGTCGGAGGCTATGGTGTTTCATGGCCCCCGGCGGGCGCCGCCACCCGGCTCACATATCGTGGTCGGGGGGACTCGGATCGCTGTCGAGTCTACCATGAAGTACCTAGGATTGGTGCTCGACAGCCGGTGGGACTTCGGGCCCCACTTCCGACGGTTGGCGCCCAAGTTGCTGGGTGCTGCTGGGGCGCTGTCAACGCTGCTTCCCAATCTGGGGGGCCCGAGCGCCGCTTGTAGGCGGCTCTACGTGGGGATCGTGCGGTCGATGGCCCTTTACGGGGCCCCTATCTGGGCGGCTGACCTGACGGCCGGTAGCATCGCTGTATTGCGTAAGCCGCAGAGAGCGATGGCCGTCAGAGTCATCAGGGGGTATCGCACGATCTCCTACGAGGCGGCTTGTGCACTGGCCGGATCCCCGCCCTGGGACCTGGAGGCGAAGGTGCTCGCGTCACTTCATCGGTGGCGCGAGGAAGCCACAGCGCGGGGCGAGCGACCGATGCAGCGACACATGGAGCTGCGTCGGTCTCAGCTTCGCGAGGTCCTGGTGGCGGAATGGCGGGAAAGGCTTTCACGCCCCACCGCCGGCCTCGTCACCATCGAGGCGGTCCGGCCGGTGCTCGACGACTGGCTCGGGAGGAGGCACGGCTCCCTGTCGTTTCGGGTGACGCAGGTGCTCTCGGGGCATGGCTGCTTCGGGAAGTACCTGTGTCGCATAAACAGGGAGCCGGACGCTCGGTGTCACCACTGCGTCCATTGTCGGGAGGACACGGCGCGGCATACATTGGCAGAGTGTGCCGCGTGGGAGGAGCCGCGCCGTGCCCTCGTTTCAGAAGTTGGAGCCGACTTGTCACTGCCGGCCGTCGTTCGTTCGATGGTCGGGAGTGCCGAGTCGTGGGACGCGGTGGTTTCCTTCTGCGAGACAGTCATCTCGCAGAAGGAGGCTGCGGAAAGGGAGAGGGAGATCTCGTCCACTCACCCGGCCCGCAGCAGGCGCACCGGGCGTCGGCGGAGGGCGGATAACGCCCTCTTCCAGCCCCCCTAAATGGGTCCAGGGGCGAAGGATTCGGGGACATCCGTCGCCCCCCATCACACAGGACCCGAGATGGCGGCGCGTAGTGTTCCACGCGCGCCACTCTAAGACGTAACGGGGGGAGTTTGCACACCTCACTCCCCCTACGGGACGGGGCCCGCAGAGTGCGGGCCGTCACCAGTCCGGGGCAGCGGAAGTCGCAATTTGCTCCCGCAGCCCCCCGACGCAAGTGTGCGAGGGAACACCGGGGTGGTTTTAGTCAGTAAGAGTCTGACAGACCCCTTCGCCCACCCCAGGGCGGAGGACATCCATGAGGATTTCCACCCCGAGAAAAAAAAAAAAAAAAAAAAAAAAAAAAAAGGTTAGGTTAGGTAACGGGGGAAGTTTCAACAGCTGGTCCCACTACTGCCACAGTTCAAGCCACTGTAGTTTTGAAGACATTGCTTCTCCCTTTACTCATGCCAAAGCTCATCAAAATCTGTCCCGGGGTTCTTCAGTTCCGACAATGTTAGGTTAGGTTAGGTTCGATAAAATAAACGCAGCTCCGCTACTACAGCCAGCTCGGCCACGGTTAAAACCACTGTAGTTTTGAAGACATTGCTTCTCCCTTTACTCATGCCAAAGCTCATCAAAATCTGTCCCGGGGTTCTTCAGTTCCGACAATGTTAGGTTAGGTTAGGTTCGATAAAATAAACGCAGCTCCGCTACTACAGCCAGCTTGGCCACGGTTAACACCACTGTAGTTTTGAAGACATTGCTTCTCCCTTTACTCATGCCAAAGCGCATCAAAATCTGTCCCGGGGTTCTTCAGTTCCGACAATGTTAGGTTAGGTTAGGTTCGATAAAATAAACGCAGCTCCGCCACTAAACCCAGCTCGGCCACGGTTAACACCACTGTAGTTTTAAAGACATTGCTTCTCCCTTTACTCATGCCAAAGCGCATCAAAATCTGTCCCGGGGTTCTTCAGTTCCGACAATGTTAGGTTAGGTTAGGTTCGATAAAATAAACGCAGCTCCGCTACTACAGCCAGCTCGGCCACGGTTAACACCACTGTAGTTTTGAAGACATTGCTTCTCCCTTTACTCATGCCAAAGCTCATCAAAATCTGTCCCAGGGTTCTTCAGTTCCGACAATGTTAGGTTAGGTTAGGTTCGATAAAATAAACGCAGCTCCGCTACTACAGCCAGCTTGGCCACGGTTAACACCACTGTAGTTTTGAAGACATTGCTTCTCCCTTTACTCATGCCAAAGCTCATCAAAATCTGTCCCGGGGTTCTTCAGTTCCAATAATGTTAGGTTAGGTTAGGATAGATTGCTGGGGCGCTGTCAACGCTGCTTCCCAATCTGGGGGGCCCGAGCGCCGCTTGTAGGCGGCTCTACGTGGGGATCGTGCGGTCGATGGCCCTTTACGGGGCCCCGATCTGGGCGGCTGACCTGACGGCCGGTAGCATCGCTGTATTGCGTAAGCCGCAGAGAGCGATGGCCGTCAGAGTCATCAGGGGGTATCGCACGATCTCCTACGAGGCGGCTTGTGCACTGGCCGGATCCCCGCCCTGGGACCTGGAGGCGAAGGTGCTCGCGTCACTTCATCGGTGGCGCGAGGAAGCCACAGCGCGGGGCGAGCGACCGATGCAGCGACACATGAAGCTGCGTCGGTCTCAGCTTCGCGAGGTCCTGGTGGCGGAATGGCGGGAAAGGCTTTCACGCCCCACCGCCGGCCTCGTCACCATCGAGGCGGTCCGGCCGGCGCTCGACGACTGGCTCGGGAGGAGGCACGGCTCCCTGTCGTTTCGGGTGACGCAGGTGCTCTCGGGGCATGGCTGCTTCGGGAAGTACCTGTGTCGCATAAACAGGGAGCCGGACGCTCGGTGTCACCACTGCGTCCATTGTCGGGAGGACACGGCGCGGCATACATTGGCAGAGTGTGCCGCGTGGGAGGAGCCGCGCCGTGCCCTCGTTTCAGAAGTTGGAGCCGACTTGTCACTGCCGGCCGTCGTTCGTTCGATGGTCGGGAGTGCCGAGTCGTGGGACGCGGTGGTTTCCTTCTGCGAGACAGTCATCTCGCAGAAGGAGGCTGCGGAAAGGGAGAGGGAGATCTCGTCCACTCACCCGGCCCGCAGCAGGCGCACCGGGCGTCGGCGGAGGGCGGATAACGCCCTCTTCCAGCCCCCCTAAATGGATCCAGGGGCGACGGATTCGGGGACATCCGTCGCCCCCCATCACACAGGACCCGAGATGGCGGCGCGTAGTGTTCCACGCGCGCCACTCTAAGACGTAACGGGGGGAGTTTGCACACCTCACTCCCCCTACGGGACGGGGCCCGCAGAGTGCGGGCCGTCACCAGTCCGGGGCAGCGGAAGTCGCAATTTGCTCCCGCAGCCCCCCGACGCAAGTGTGCGAGGGAACACCGGGGTGGTTTTAGTCAGTAAGAGTCTGACAGACCCCTTCGCCCACCCCAGGGCGGAGGACATCCATGAGGATTTCCACCCCGAGAATAAAAAAAAAAAAAAAAAAAGGTTAGGTTAGATAAAATAAACGCAGCTCCGCTACTACAGCCAGCTTGGCCACGGTTAACACCACTGTAGTTTTGAAGACATTGCTTCTCCCTTTACTCATGCCAAAGCGCATCAAAATCTGTCCCAGGGTTCTTCAGTTCCGACAATGTTAGGTTAGGTTAGGTTCGATAAAATAAACGCAGCTCCGCTACTACAGCCAGCTCGGCCACGGTTAACACCACTGTAGTTTTGAAGACATTGCTTCTCCCTTTACTCATGCCAAAGCGCATCAAAATCTGTCCCGGGGTTCTTCAGTTCCGACAACGTTAGGTTAGGTTAGGTTCGATAAAATAAACGCAGCTCCGCTACTACAGCCAGCTTGGCCACGGTTAACACCACTGTAGTTTTGAAGACATTGCTTCTCCCTTTACTCATGCCAAAGCGCATCAAAATCTGTCCCGGGGTTCTTCAGTTCCGACAATGTTAGGTTAGGTTAGGTTCGATAAAATAAACGCAGCTCCGCTACTACAGCCAGCTCGGCCACGGTTAACACCACTGTAGTTTTGAAGACATTGCTTCTCCCTTTACTCATGCCAAAGCTCATCAAAATCTGTCCCGGGGTTCTTCAGTTCCGACAATGTTAGGTTAGGTTAGGTTCGATAAAATAACCACAGCTCCGCTACTACAGCCAGCTTGGCCACGGTTAACACCACTGTAGTTTTGAAGACATTGCTTCTCCCTTTACTCATGCCAAAGCGCATCAAAATCTGTCCCGGGGTTCTTCAGTTCCGACAATGTTAGGTTAGGTTAGGTTAGATAAAATACACGCAGCTCCGCTACTACAGCCAGCTCGGCCACGGTTAACACCACTGTAGTTTTAAAGACATTGCTTCTCCCTTTACTCATGCCAAAGCGCATCAAAATCTGTCCCGGGGTTCTTCAGTTCCAACAGTGTTAGGTTAGGTTAGGTTAGATTGAGGTTGTATTTCGCCTAACCTAACATTGTCGGAACTGAAGAACCCCGGGACAGATTTTGATGCGCTTTGGCATGAGTAAAGGGAGAAGTAATGTCTTCAAAACTACAGTAGTGTTAACCGTGGCCGAGCTGGGTGTAGTAGCGGAGCTGCGTGTATTTTATCTAACCTAACCTAACATTGTCGGAACTGAAGAACCCCGGGACAGATTTTGATGCACTTTGGCATGAGTAAAGGAAGAAGCAATGTCTTTAAAACTACAGTTGTTTTAACTATGGTGGAGCTGGGTGTATTTTGCCCACTATCCTAAATATTAATAAATGTGGTTTTAATTACCTATCATTATTTTAAGTAATACAGGGATGTATGTCTTTTTGGAATCCTTGTTATGAGCCCTTTAATTTGATACCCATAATGCAGAAAAAGAAGATATAAAAATATTCAGTTTTATTTGCTGTTTAAATACACATTTAGTGGCTGGCCGAGCTGGGACCACTATCGCCCACCACTTTAAAGCTTAATATTTCGGAAACGGATAACTTAATCCAAAAATGGTGTTCACACACTCGTAATATTTTTAAACGACCTTTCCAATGACACCCCACACCAAGTGCTAAACGAGAAAAAAAAAACCCTCTTTACGAGGTAGGTGTAAAAGATACCCAAAAAAAACAATTGTCTTGATTTTATTTTATCACTTTGTCGGCGTAATAAATATATACACCAATGCGAAATTACAACTTTCTAGTACTTAGAGTCTCTGAGCTAAGCCACAGACAAAGAAATATACTTAAGGTACACGTAGCTCGGTTCCTCCAGGATGAATTTTGATGGTGTCATAATAAAAAATATTCAGTTTTATTTGCTCTTTTAAGTAATACATATTTAGTGGCTGGCCGAGCTGGGACCACTATTGCCCACCACTTTAAAGCTTAATACTTCGGAAACGGATAACTTAATCCAAAAATGGTGTTCACACACTCGTAATATTTTTAAACGACCTTTCCAACGACACCCCACACCAAGTGCTAGACGAGAAAAAAAAATTCCCTCTTTACGAGGTAGGGGTAAAAGATACCCAAAAAAAAAACAATTGTCTTGATTTTATTTTACCACTTTGTCGGCGCAATAAATATATACACCAATGCGAAATTACAACTTTCTAGTACTTAGAGTCTCTGAGCTAAGCCGCAGACAAAGAAATATACTTAAGGTACACGTAGCTCGGTTCCTCCAGGATGAATTTTGATGGTGTCATAATAAAAAATATTCAGTTTTATTTGCTCTTTTAAGTAATACATATTTAGTGGCTGGCCGAGCTGGGACCACTATTGCCCACCACTTTAAAGCTTAATATTTCGGAAACGGATAACTTAATCCAAAAATGGTGTTCACACACTCGTAATATTTTTAAACGACCTTTCCAATGACACCCCACAACAAGTGCTAGACGAGAAAAAAAAATTTCCTCTTTACGAGGTAGGGGTAAAAGATACCCAAAAAAAAACAATTGTCTTGATTTTATTTTACCACTTTGTCGGCGTAATAAATATGTACACCAATGCGAAATTACAATTTTCTAGTACTTAGAGTCTCTGAGCTAAGCCGCAGACAAAGAAATATACTTAAGGTACACGTAGCTCGGTTCCTCCGGGATGAATTTTGATGGTGTCATAATAAAAAATATTCAGTTTTATTTGCTCTTTTAAGTAATACACATTTAGTGGCTGGCCGAGCTGGGACCACCATCGCCCACCATCCTTTGTCCATGAGTGTATTAACATACTATTTGTTAGCGCATGGTATTCACAATCAAACATGGGCTCACCTCAAAATGTTAAAAAGTACATTTTTTTATGACCTTACCCAACTATGTACCTACTCGTATAATAGAGAATCTAACCGGCGGCATGATCTACTTTTACTAAAACAATCCAAAGAATAGGTTTTAACTCAGATTTTTTATTTGCTACACCGACAGAACAGCGCGCAGCGGCGATCGACCTTTTTAAAAAATAATACGATCTATAATTTTATTGTATTACAGAGACAATACGACACCAGTGAAGGTGCAGAGAATGATTCAGTTATCCTTGGTGACTATAAGATTATTTATTTTTCTAGGTTATTTTTATGTCGACGCCATTATGTCATTTTGGTCTAGCAAATAAAAAAACAACGGGTTGCACTCCGGGAGTGCCGGCAGAAGTGAAAACTTGTACATTAACGTTGTGCATTTTTGAATATTTTGGAATGGTTAGGGAATAATTTCGCACGAATTGCTTTATTTATCAGTATAAAAGTACTATCATTTATGTGGCTAAATACAATGTTCATTAGTAGTAGTAGTATATTTAATTATTTTCAAAACAAAAACACTTTTCATGAAGTATGTTTTGACTGCTTTTTTTTACCCATCAATATGGGTGAAATTTCTTACCTCGCAATCTTTACGTAATGTCAAAGACTATTTATTTTGACATTTACTTTGTCGGTTGATAGGCAACGGATCTTACGGTCACGTCCTGACGCGAGTTTAAAATTTTTTACCCATCCCAAAAAAAGTGCACAACGCCGCTAAAGTGAATATAGTTTGAGTACAAATTCGCGTTTAAGGCTTGGACTATAATAATATTAACTGCCGGTGAGAGAAGTTGTAAAGTACGTGTAGCTGTATATGTATTTAGTTCTTCGTCAGCGGAACTCCTCTTTCAATCTCCGAGGGAGATCGCTGTAGCCTAAGCCACACACTCACGTACCTGTAACTGTCTGCCAACCTTCTTTGAATCTATTATGAAAGCCCAGGTGATATATTCCTCTTTGGTATTGCTCATTAATGCGCGGCTTCGGCGTGGATTTAATTAATTTTTCAAGGTAATCCGCTTCCATCCAATTGCTGATCACTGCCAGGGAGGTATATTCTATCCTGCACATTGCATATGCTTCGGCCCAGTTCAGTGTGAGTTGTGTGAAGCTTGTAGCACTTGCGAGTATTGTAATTGAAAGTATAATCTGAAATTATAAAATACATACATATAGGTGTCTTATTAATGGTGATAGATTGAAATACATAATTACGTGTACATACACAAAATGCGTTTTGAATGAATACATTTTTATTGATCACTATTGTTGGGCAAATATATTTTAACAACAACATCAGTTAATAATTCTGAGTTTGATTCTTCTGAGAAACTCAGCCCTTACAAAGCACGCGCTGTACTTGGTGAATAGCGCTAAGCCACTGCCAAGTTCATTAATTTTATTGGATTTTACGTGATTAATATGTCGACTGTCAAAAACTCCTTAGGCTAAGAACTCACGGCGCGGTTTTCACCCGCGCCCGCCGCGGTCGTGGATCTGCGGTTTTATTTCAAAACTCACGAGACCGGTGATTTGCGCGGTCAGGCTAAGAACTCACGGAGCGATTTTCAGCCGCGCCCGCCGCGGCGGCGGTTGCAAAACCATGGCGCAAGCCGCTGTCATAAACCGCGTCGTGAAAATTAATATCTTTTCCGTTCGTACGAGTGTTTGCGGTGGGCGCGGGTGAAAATCGCTCCGTGAGTATTTTCAATTATTACATTAAGTACCTATTTAGAGATAACCAACGTTTAAAATATGCTTACCAAGGTAGACCCTTTTAAAGAGTCAAATGTATTTTGGACATGGGTGATGATAGGTGTAATCTTTTCCAGAAGGTTTTTCTTTATATTTAAGGAATGTCATTCACTTGGCCAGATGTAAAGTAAATAAGCCAAGTAAATGACAGTGTACATAATTAAAAGGCAGTGTGTAGAGTGCCACCAGTGGCACTCTATCCCTATCGGATAAAGTGCCACTACAGGCACCCTAGTTACCTACACCGCCTCGGCCCGGCCAAAGCGCCGCAAGTACTGGATTGTCATTGTCACTGTCACTAAGTCACGTCACTTGGTATTTTGTTTGATTGTCGAGGTTAGATCGCTGTAAAACACCACATTCCCAAAACATTACATTCTCTTGGGCCTAAACGGACCCTGGTATTTCGCCGGCTGCTACCGCGGCACCGCTCGCTACGCTCGCTCGGCTCGTGCGTTGTGTGGTCACAGTTCTAACCTAACCTAAATAACAAGTGACAGTGACAATGCAACGCTCGCGGCACTCTAGCCGGGCCGAGGCAGCGACATTAGAGTGCCACAAGAATACTCGTGGCACTCTATACATTTCGTAATTAAATGTTCTTCCACTCTTATATTTTTTATCTTTGCACAACCTGCCGCTAAATGCACCGAACAAAACTTCTTTTGTTACGTAGACCGTTATTTTATTATCATTCCTGAACATTTTTAAAGGTTAATCGCAAAACCTTGCCGCAATTTTTTTTCAAATTATAAAAAAAAGTCGGCAAAACTTTGTCTCTACTGCTTTATTGTCTACTTTTAAATTAATATTCTAGTTCATTATTTAGGCATATTTCTTACTAGCTTCTGCCCGCGACTTCGTCCGCGTGGAATAATTACTTTGAGCTAACGCTAACTTTAACCCGCGACTAAATTACCCTAAAATACTACAAAAACAATACCCTAAAGAAAATTAAATAGGTACTACAAAATCAAATAATGTATCTATTTAGATAAGGAAATTACCAAAAATAACTAAACTAAAACAAAACTTTGACTTTGACCAATTACTAACTTATTCATTTAAAAAGTAGTTTGCTGAGCACAACCGTTCCGTAAGGCTGGTTTTAGAGTCACGCTGACCGCGTCGGCGCTGACAGCCGAAACGTATGAACTTCAGATGTCAGCGCTGAGCGGTTGGCGTAATTAAAAAACGTTTCCTAAGAAATGGTCTTATCAGCGCCGACGACGGTCAGCGTGAGAGGAAAACCAGCCTAAGGACTGACTCAGCCAACCACGCGTCTCAGTCGCGCCGCATGGTATTTCGCAGAGCTAACTGGGGCCACCGCCCTTACCCCTCATGACTGCCTTACATAACATACATAATCAACCTATTACCTACTGTTCCCACTGCTGGGACACAGGCCTCACTATGAGAGGGAGTGGGCCGTAATCCACCACGCGGGCCCAGTGCGGGTTGGTAGATATCGCATGTCTTCGACTTTTTGGTTCTAAGACATGCCGGTTTCCTCACGATGTTTTTCTTCACCGTTTTGAGAGCATTGGTGATGAAATTATTTACACAAAGTAAAGCGCCTGCTGGGGTTCGAACCCACGACCTACAACTCGTAAGTCGGAGCCGATATCACTGGGCCACCACTGCTCCTATTGTCATCATAAATGCGCGCGTAGTACTTGATCATTATTTTGCTGCGATGTTATTTTAAAACTGCGATATCTCCTAAGATATTCATTGAAATCGAATGATGTTAAGGCCAATTTTGTTTTAAATGAAATACTTGTGATGAATAACGTATTTATTTGGATAAAGCCGGCGCCAGACTTAGCTTCACATGTTTGAACACATGTTTGATTGCTAAGTGTGGCACGGGACTTTGGGTATGTGTTCAAAGTTTGAACAAAGATTTGCACTTTGCCATGCGGTGTCGGTCTTTTACGACACATCAAAGCGTTCAAAGTTGAATGTGTTCAAATGTTTGCGTAGCTTGCCACACTTGTTCAGTGTTCAGTTGCTCGAGCGTTGTTGAGCGGATTGGTTGTGTGCTTGTGTGTGAACTTCTTCTCGGTTTCTCGTAATTATTGTTTTCTTGCACATGTAAAAAATAATTACATGCACACAAACAATACAGGCACACTGAGTCTACGAAATCGTCGTCCAACTTGTTTGTTGTCTATCAGCATACTGTGGAGAAAAATGTTTGCGAAGCAAGTCGGGCAGGTTACGTCAATATGTGTTCAAATGCTTTGCAAAGTCGTCAAAGATATGTGAAAATCTTTGAAGCTATGTCTGGCGCCTGCATTAGGATTAATATCATGTTTATAAAAACACCTTCACAAATAATGCATTATTTTAGAACAAATTTGGTTAGCATAAAAAAGATTATAGTGAGCCAACCTTAAAAGATAGACATATGCTGTCACGGACTTTTTTTAAGAACTTTTAAAGAGAAACAATTCTGTCGTACATGATTTTTGCGAAACTTTAACCGTTTAAGCAGCGCACGCAGAGGAAGCTCTCAAAAGGAAAAAGAAAACCCCGATTTTGAAACATTCTTCAATGGTGCTCCGCTCCTATTGGTCTTAGCATGATGATATATAGCCTATAGCCTTCCTCGATAAATGGACTATCTAACACTGAAAGAATTTTTCAAATCGTACCAGTAGTTCCTGAGATTAGCGCGTTCAAGTAAACAAACAAACAAACAAACTCTTCAGCTTTATAATATTAGTATAGATTAGCACACAGTAATATTGCCAAATTAACCAAAACAGCAAAATATTTGACACCTATTTACGACGTTGCCCACTTATAGTACAATAAACGCTCTTAAGTAGAGCATGATGCAATAAAAAATCATACAATAAAATACATACATACATACTCTCGATAAATGACGGGAAAAGAATATGACGGCATGCGGCATAGGTACCTTTTTGATCTTAGAACTTACAAGTAATCTACAAGCGTTCTATTTTACAAACCCTGTATGTAGATTCTTTTTGATAAACGTAATTTACACGAACGTTTAAAAACTTCCTTGTAAAGTGCAACTTGTGAACGTGTAGACTAATAAGTTTTGATAAACAGCGCACAAAAGATCATCCTCGTATAACCGGAGTCATCAAACATGTCTTTCAGTTTTGTCTACAGATTGTATGTTGTGTTGTGGTTGCCTGTTAGATGTGGACATAAATATTATGACTATGTTCAATATCAGCACCCTAATTGCGTAACACACGATCAATTATAATCTCAATCATTTTGAAGGATATTGCTAATCTATTGCTTCCAATGTTGGAAAAGTTTGTCTGCTCAACAACGTAAATAACGCAATGAATGTAATGTTATTGAACTGTCAAAATGAAACCTAGCGTGTGTTACGCAATGGCAGGGATGTCCGCCATTGCTCCCGCGAGGTGGCGCTAGTGAGTTTGGAGTTCAGAATCAGTCTATTATCTATGGTCATAATTTGAAGTTCTGGCGGTCAAATTTGAAATATTTTCGTCTATTGAGTTTATTACTATACTATATGGAAATACAGTGAGCAGTGGGGAGCAGTGGTGGCTCAGTGGTAACGGCCCCGACTTACGAGTTGTAGGTCGTGGGGTCGAACCCAGGCAGGCGCTTTACTTTGTGTAAATAATTTCATCACTACTGCTCTCAAAACGGTGAAGGAAAACATCGTGAGGAAACCGGCATGTCGTAGAACCAAAAATTCGAAGACATGTGACATCTACCAACCCGCACTGGGCCCGCGTGGTATACGGCCCACTCCCTCTCACAGAGAGGAGGCCTCTGTCCCAGCAGTGGGAACATTAATAGGCTGATGATGATGATGATGATGATATGGAAATAACCAATGTTTGACAGTTGTTGACAGTACGAATGACCCCCAACACAGCCAGCGCCATCTGTTCTGAGCTTTTCAGATTACCTGCCATTAGGGTGCAGTTTTGCTTTGGCTTTAGCGTCGGTCTCTTGATCTGCCGCGGAAGCCGTTGACGCTAGTTGATTTTTAATGTTAGTCCCCCCTTACCTTCCAACACCAATAAATTCTGTGCCGCAAAACACCGACCATCATAACTTTCGCGTCCTCTTTACATTGGCAAAATTGCCTATATGTATACTTCGTCGTTTATTTAACTTTAGCTTTTTACTTAATTTATTTTGGGATTTGGGATTAAAAAAAAACCACGGTTGACAGGGACGAACTGACAGTAATTTTATTACTATAAGATGGTACAAATATAATTATCCTGATAAATGGCATCTCAGTCGCATATTGATTGTATTACCTTAACAAAATAACACCATTTTCAAGTTTACACTAGAAAGAAACAAAGAAGAAAGAAAAATTATTTATTGGGACAAGCACAGGAGATCACAAACTAAACTAAAACACATTGAAACATCAATAAGAAATACAAAACAATAAAAATAAAACAAAGTAAAAAAGAAGCAGAGTCCTGTGCGAGGCCAAAAGGTTCCTATCTCAGCACGATGCTGCGTCATTTAATACTAAAAGTCGCAGCGCTGGTATTCTGATAGGGCCCGTAGTGATGTCACGGATAGATAGGTACTTAACTAAATAATAACTACCAATACCGATAGATATATTACTTTTGTAAATAATCTTATAGGCTGTTCATAAAAATAAAAGGAAATTTGTTTTTAACCGACTTCAAAAAAGGAGTAGAAAACTTACTTTCATATTTACTCCATTACTTTGTTAACAATAAACAACAAATTATTATTTATTAGTTGGAGCTACTTCATGTTCACAAATGAACATGCTCTTCATTTTGCAATCGGTGTTAATCAAACGTCCGTTGAAGAACATTGAGCCGCATTCCTCATAATGGTTTCCGTCAGGCTGGTGGTTGTCGAACCAGAAGTCGGCCGCTACATTAATTGGTGTTCCTGGAAAAGATAATGATAAATCAAACCGAGGTTTCTGGGATCTCTTTCTACTGTCGAGGATATAAGCGCATAAAGGCTACCCGCAGATAGCTTCACAGCAACAAAAATCCGCGACGAGTAGGTAGTGTGCCTACAGAGCAGCAGACTCATCTTGTTCGGTGACGGCGACGCTGTCGGTGGACATAGAAAGACAGATCAGCACAGCTTTTCCCAACCGTTGTTGTTTGTTATAATAATATATTATGATTATTAAAGTTCGTTTAGGGGAGGGAACGCTACAAAAAGGTAAGTGGTAGAAAATGGTAAAGTGGGAAATAAATTATTATTTCCTTTATTTCATTTATATACATATAATTTACATTTTTAAATATTTTTATAAAAACAAAATAATACAAAAACATTTAAAAATATAAAAAATATTAGCCCACCGGTATCGGGAACAGGGTCCAAGCTATTCAGGGCTCCAAATTATTATTATTATTAGGAATTTAATTACTTAACGTAAGTGTTAATATAAAATATACATTCAATAATTACTTTAAAAAATCAATTTAAAAAACCTAAAAAGACTGCGTAGGTATAACACTATTTCCGTCTCCAACCCTACTATAAACAATCTCATGCAGTCGGACGCAAGTCGGGTAAAAAGGAGTAGAAGTGCTCATACATAAAATAATATAAAATTATGTTAATTCCTGGGGAACTATAAAAACAGCTTTTGGATATTTTTTTTGCACAAGTCAGTTTTAGACTAACGTAATGTGAAATTATTCACATAACCAACAAGAGAAGCTAATCGGCATCTACTTTTAATAAAACGTCCTAAAGAATTGGTTTAAACTCTGACTTTTAATTTGCTAGACCAAAAACATGATATACTTAATTATATTACAGAGACAACACGACACAGTGAAAGGCCTCCTGCAGAGAATGATTCAATGGTCTTTGGTGGAAGTTACTCGGTAATTAGATTACACTAGGTTATTTTTATGTCGACACCAAATGTCATTTTAGTCTAGCAAAATAAAAATCAGAGTATAGTTTGTTCACCGTTTAAGGTTTGGGTTAGATTTACTGCCGGTGAGAGAAGTTGTGAAATGGTAGTAAGACAGAGAGAGAGATCTCTGTAGCCTAAGCCACACACTCACGTACCTGTAACTGTCTGCCAGCCTTCATTGAATCTGTTATGAAAGCCCAGGTGATATATTCCTCTTTGGTATTGCTCATTAATGCGCGGCTTCGGCGTGGATTTCGTTAAATTTTCAAGGTAATCCGCTTCCATCTGATTACTGATCACTGCCAGGGACGTATATTCTATCCTGCACATTTTATATGCTTCGACCCATTTCAGTGGAGTTGTGTGAAGCTTGTAGCACTTGCCAGTATTGTTATTGAAAGTGTAATCTGAAATGATGAAATACATAGTAGGTTATGTGTCTATTTGGGGAACCGATAGCATTTCCGATTTTTTTTATCGAATTTCATTTTACCGAAAACTATTGACCGACGTCTTTTTTGCTAAGTATATGCATTATTTGACATATTTTTAGATCATCGAAGTATCATGTGTCATAAATATTATTTTACCGAACTATATTACGCCGATTTACGAACAAACTTTTTGCTATTGGTCGAAGCCTCCTTTGAACTTTTTCATTTGCCAAATGATTTATTTGCCATATTTTCACCACACCGAAACAAAATTTAACGGCATAATATTGGTTGTATTTTCAATATTAAATTAAAATAGTGTCATAAAAAGTCAATAATACAGGGTGTTAGGGTAAACACCGTTGTCCTTCAAATTAGTGGTTTGGTTTCGTTTATAGAACATAAATTCAATGGAAAATCACAACTTTTTTTTTTAAAGATGTACATTTAGAATCGTCACGCAATTCCTAAGGTAGGTATTTTTGCCTGTCTTAAGCCAGGAAAAGGTTGTATTGTATTTATTCATGTGTTGTATAGGTAGGTAGGACGGGCGGCGATCGATTACGTCACTCGGGCGGGCACATATCCATGAATTTGCGGACGGTGTCGGACAATAACCTTTTTAATATTGTTAAAGAAAATAACGTAATTTTTTTTTTACTCGGTTTTTTATGTTTATATTTAAGCCAACTACCCATAGTTTGAGTGACAACGGTGTTTACCCTTCCATCCTGTATATGTTGTGCTTTAAAATTTTGTGACAGAAACGAATCGCCGCAAAACCGACTTCACGCAGTCTTGTCTGCCCTACCCCTAGAGTGTAATTTAAGCCCGCGTAGGCGCGGAGGGGTGGAGCGGCCCGCGAGCTGAGGAGCAGGTGGTTTGAAGGTCCCCCGCCGCGGCTGAGGCTGGCCGGCGAAGCCGGTCAGCAAGCCGAAGCTGCGGTGGTGAGCGTTAAAACCATCTGCGACGATAAGCTTGCGTGGGGCCGGCCGAACCCCGCAGCACCGGAGCCGTGACAGAAACAATGCATGCTGCATGTTGTATACCTCCTTGCATGCTGCATGCCTGTTTGTCTGCTGTATGCATGCTTGAAGCAAGCATCCTTGTTGGCACTTAAAACCACTTTTGTTCATAATCAACTGTTTTATTAAGTGCCATTATATTTAAATAATTAATTATACAAAATAGTAGGTTTAAACTAATCTGAAACTAGTTCTTGTTGCCTTAATCTATAACGCCAGTGTAATAATTACATAAGTTTTGAAAACTCTTTCAAATATTTAATTTCACTCAAATTGTGTTTAATTTCCATAAGTTTTTGAATTTTTGTTACTTCGAACAAATGTTATTTCTAAGTGTAATTTCGATAAAAAGTGTGTCGACCAAATGAAACCTCGGAGTAAAGAAAAAAATCGAAATGATATAATAGGTCAACTGATACAGTAAAAACGAAACGATAATAGTTGAAAAATTTTAGGTGAAATGAAATTTGTTCAAATATTTTTCGAACTTATGATAGGTACCCGTCTATTTGATGGTGGTAGATTGAAATATCTATTTACGCATACTAAAAAAATCATTTTAAATTAATACATTTTTATTTATCAATAATGTTCGACAACATTAGTTAATTCTGAGTTTGATTCTTCAGAGAAACTCCCTTATCCCATCCGTGCCAAACAAAGCACGCGCCGAACTTGGTGAATAGCGTTGAGCCGCTGACGAGTTCATAAATTTTGTTGAATTTTGCGTTATTAATAATTATATGGGCTGTCAAAAACTTCTTGCTTTGCGGTAGGAAGTAAAATACATAATTCCGCTTCTTCAGGTAAGTTATAAAAATGGAGCTTACTAAGCAATGCGTCCCTGACACAAAGAGATTTTAACCTACCTAAATTAGGCATATTGCAGTCACGATTCCATTGTAGTGACTGGAGACTCTTCTTACAAATGAAGTAAGACTTGGTACATGGGTAGTCATTCATAGTGCCTAGTAGGTCCATGTGCACACAGTCCTCTTCACCGCCAGTATTGTCCGGTTGATTTCTATGCCATCTGCTGTACACCTCAGCGATTGGCCTTTCTAAAAATAATAAATAATCTAAGATTAGAAAATAATGTAAAATTATCTTTGTACTTATTTATTTTGTCATTAAGTTTCAAGCTGGAAAATTTTTCAAGAGTGCGAGGATGACCGAATTTGAAACTAAAAAGAGTTACGAAAAAAAAAGGTTTCTCGGGGCTGATTTTGATGAAAACGGGTGTGCAAACATACTGAAGCCATGAGTCACACATTCTTCACATCGGTCATTGCTAATACTTTCCTGTACAAGGCAATACTAGGGAACCGATTTGGTGTAACCGAGTGCAGATATTGTAAGTAAATCAAGATGTCACTAAAAGAGCGACATCATTACTTAGTTTATTTTAATTTGAAATTATGATGGTGATCTATGTAGTTATAAATTATTTTTGCTTAATGCTACTTGGCATAGTGAATATTTAAAATGCGTATTATTTATTTCGGCTTGGTGGTATCTTTTTACACTCTGTAGGTATACGTACGGTCAACGGTCTCAAATAGTCCTTCAGTCATTATGTCCGTCAGCCCCACGAACACCCACCGTAAGTAAGGCTGGGTTCTTTTCCAAAAGGATATAACAGCGTTGGCTTCATCTTCGTTTTCTGCGTAGAACAAACTTGCTCCTTCCAGAGCACACATTCGCTTGGCATCAGCAAAACTCTGTGCTGTCGTGTGGAACTTGTAGAAACTCTCTTCTGACTCTATATAAGTGTAGTCCTTCCGGAAAAATGTTTTATTCCATTGTTTCTTATCTACAGAATGGAAAATAAACATATTTGAGAACGGTTAACATTATTGTGACTACTAAAAGCTTATGTCTAAACAACCTATTATGTAACTATGTACAGTAGCGGTCTTAAGTCGCTATGCCATTTTTTTGAGTAATCGACTGACGGTTCGGTTTGACTTACGACCTTCTTCTATAAGTTGTTCCACACGCATACACACTCACTTGGTTTATAACTTATAGTAGTTCATAATTTCAACCAGCAAAATGTATGACATGCTAGCTCAATGGTTACGTCCTTTGATACTTGTGTGTTTTCAGCGAGCCGACAGTTCGAATCTCTCCTGCGTATATATATTTTTTTAATAATTACTATTTATAGTTCACTTTTTCTTTTTAATATTTAGTTTAGTTTTTAATATTTAATATTTAGTAGTAGATCGATAATAATCATTCGTTTTTTGTTTCTTTCATTCGTCTTGTTCACATAAATAATAAAGTTTAGTAGGTAGCCCATAAAAAAACTTTACTTCGATTTTTGAAGTCTACCTACTAATCATTTTGATTTCTGTGAGTACAGATCCTGTTCGTTACGAGTATTCATATCTTATTTCATATAATCTCATAATTTATATTCTCATCAGTAACACACACCGTCGCACTAACGCGAAACAACATTATATTTCTGTTGCATTTAGAATAAGCGTCATAGAGGTGACCTTTCTTACCATTGCATTGATAAAATTCACTTATAGTTGACATGTGCCCGTAGCTGTTTGAGTAAAGCAATGGATACGCGATCAATGAGGCTTGAGTTCGAATCCCACATAAAATGTGTGAATGTTAGACCATATTTGTATTTATAACAAAAACTTTTAGATATTTGTATTTATTTAAAGTGTATTTATGCATAATATTTATAAGAAACTAAATATTAGTTTTTGTATTATTATTTAACTATTTATGTGATTAAAAATCACATAAATAGTTAAATAATATTTATCTTTTCGGTGTTGAAAGGTGGAAATAAAAAAATTGTGCTATGATAACAAAAATGTTTATTCGTTTTATTCATTTATAAGATTAACAAACTTTTATGAGAATTGTGACGTCACATTCCTACCTAGATAAAAGAAGTTCTCTTGTTAACCGTTCTTAAGATTTTTTGTTAGTGGGTACCACTACCCACTTAGTCAATTCATAATAATATAACAAGGAATGGATACTTATTCTAATACTTAATAACACAAATATAATATTGTTGATACCCACTTATTATAGGTATTGGCAGAGTTTATGGAAAACTATTACCTATATGATATTTTAGACTTTATGCATGTTTTTATGTAACGTCACAATGAATGTTATTATATTGAGGTTATATAGCTTAAGTGTTCATTTTCTTGACGAAAAGAAGATTGAAACTAAACCTCAATTTAAGATCATTAAATAATTACGGTTATGTTAATATAAATATTTAGTGACACCGTCTAATAATTATAACCAAACATCTAGGTATTAATATTTTGTATAACTCCCATTATTTTCGATGCAGTCAAGTAGACGTTTGCGCATCGACCCTACAATATTACCACATATTTCGGTTCCTCTTAAATTTTCCCACACCTCCTTGCAATGGGTTTTTAATTGTTCTATACATCTCTCATCCCACCTTTGCACTTTGTTATGCAAGCCTTCAGCGTGAAGGGCACGGCGAACAGTTCGCACTGAAGTGTCGAATAAGTTTGCAAAGTGTCTAGTTGGTGTGAAACCATTTGTTTCATACTCGCCCACCATATATCGTCGCTGTGCCTCGCTAATAAGCGTTGGCCTTCCACTTCGCTGTCGACTAGCAAGGCTACCCTCTTCCTCATATCTTTTAATCCAGAGACTAACAGTATTCCTCTAAAACAAAAAAATATATATATTAGTTATAATAAAGTAGCTATAACAAAATGCTACTACTAACAAGACTTCATTTTTATAAAATATAATAATATTTATTTAATGTAACAATAAAATATAAAAACTCTGCATATATAAATCCAATAACAAACACTTGTTATTTTTAATAATATTTATAATATAACAATATCCCTCTCACAGAGAGATGGCCTGTGTCCCAGCAGTGGGAACATTAATAGGCTGATTATGTTATGTGATAACAATATAACATTAAAATATTAAAACTCTGCATTTATAAATCCAATAATAAACACTAATTATTTATCGGCCTCATGATGGATTTAAAAAATAATTAAAACAATTACTCCATATGCCACACCAAATAATCTTAGGTATTTTCAAATAAAAGTTTAAGTTACAATTCATAAATAAAATCACTCACATTTAGTCCGGTTTCATCAGATATTTGTCTTCTGCAGCGCAATAATAGTCGCCCTCGTCTCAATATTAATATTTGCATACATTTTGCAAATTTTGAGTAGTAGTTTAATTTCTCTTTGCTATTAAACCACACGTCACTAACCAACAACTACAACCAAACGACAACATTCATTCCGATCAAGTTAAATATTCCTAAAACTCATGTCTACCTCACAGAAATCTAAATTCTTCATTTAATTTAATATGATCTACCTTCCTAACTTTACGAAATGTGTGAACAAGGCGAACAAGATAAAGAATAATATCATTATATTTCTGTCCCATTACTTCCAATCAAGTAAAAACTTACAAAAAGTCTAATGCTACGCGGGATTTGAACTCACGGCTCATCGATTTTATCTGAACGCGCTTAACCGCTAGGTCAACTTGACTCAGATTATAAGGTTGAAATTATGAACTACAATCACTTGAAGATGATGCATGTCTCTTGAAAATAGAAGGTCGTAAGTCAAACTAAACGTCAAGCGATTCCTTTAAAAAATGGCCTAGCGACATAAGACCGCTACTGTACCTACAATTTAAAAAAGTCGTCAAGTGCGAGTCAGACTCGCACACGAAAGGTTCCGTACCACCGTACACTATTTAACACTACGTTTACTGCTTCAGTAAAAAAAACACGTTTCTTGTCCTGTCAACTGGTATTCGATGTACAACCACATCGGCCATTTTGAAGACTACTGGTACTCGTATAGTACGTACCACCACATCGCTACTGTACGGCCGCATTTACACATTCGCGCGAGCGACGAGTCGAGTACGAACATGAATATGTAAACGATGCGATGGTTTGTCAGTCGCCTCGTGTTTTGCCTCACCGCTTATGCCGCTCGTAAAGGGAGCGCTTTTGAGGACACGAGTAAAAGGAAAAAGAGTGGCTAGACGATCCAGTGTTTATACATTCGCTTTCTAGTTCATTTTGTATCAAACGGCCTATCAAGCAACATAACAAAATTAAAAATTTAAAAAACCCCAGACACAAAAATAAGATGGATAAGGAGTTATAAAAATAAAAGCCCTGGCCCTTTATTAAGTTTAATATAATTTGTAGATAATATTTTGACATCGCGTCGGAGGACGGCGAATGAAAAATCTATATCTATATATATATCTATCTATCTATCTATATCTATATCTTCTATCTATCTATCTATATACATATAATAAAATTGTAGAAAAGTGGTGTCTGTACAATGGAAATATATGAAAAAAAAGTAGCAGGGGTTGTTATTATATCGATGCTGAACCCGAGATTGTAATTAATTTTTTTTTGTCTGTTTGTCGGTTTGTCTGTTTGTCTGTGTGTTTGTGCACGCTAATATCAGAAACGGTTTATTCGATTTAGATGCGGTTTTCACTAATATATTGTAGTAAGCTTCACTTAACATTTAGTGTTTATTTCATGTCAATCGGTTCATAAATAAAAAAGTTATGTCAATTTAAAGAATAACGGCGAACATTTGTCAGGCAATGGTGGTTTGGTTAGGCATTTCTTTCCTTGATTTTCGGTATACTTATCTTAACTTTTTGTTAGGGTTTGTATAAAAATATTATTTAAAGTATTTGGTATAGGTTAGGCATTTCTTTTCTTGATTTGCTTTATTAAGTATAAGTTTATTAGCTCAGGTTAGTAATAAATTTTTCTAGCAATTCTTTTGTTTTATAAAGTTAGTACGTTTGGTTTACACGTCTTAACACTTATTACTTAAACTGTGATAATTTTAGACTGTAGGTATAATAATCTGTAAGTATTTATAATTTAATTGTTTACGATAGTACGTGTTTACTAAATAACTGTGTGTTAAGTAGTAAGTACTATTTTATTGTAAGAATGTCTCGAAGATATGTACTTGAATTTATTTTTAGTGTAAAAATCGCGCGGTTATTGTTAAAAAAACAACACACCGTTCGTTCGTCACTGCGGCACAGACGCGACTGTCTGCATACCTCGCGCATACCTCGATCGAGGCGCGTAGGTATAGCTCGCGCTTCGTCCGTTTGTATGAAGTTGGAATACCGTCTACCGTGACACGGCGGTGGTCCACCCAAGCCAGGCAGATCTCCACCGTATGGTGCGTGCGCTGCCTAAACCGTTAGAGTTACATGAAGAAAATGTATTGTGGGATTGTTTGCCTTAAAGAGTTCTAAATAAAAGTCCGCGACAGCATATATCTACTTTTTATGTGGAAGCCTTTATACTCAAAATAGTGAGCAATAAATACAGTTAAATTGAATACTTTTTTTACATTGCATATTTTAGAGTATTTCGTTAATTCTTATCAAAATAAATACCTTCATCGCTTTTGGTATTTAATGTAGATAAAGTTTGTCTTTTTCACTAAGTAATTTGGACAAATAGTTTAAAAGTTAGAACGATAAGAATGACCTGCGATATTGAGTCGACGGCGCACAGAACGAGGGTGGAGGGGCGGGCCAGCCAGGGGATGACGCGCCAGAGCGCCGAGTGGAAGCTATTGCTTAATAATTATGTTCGAGAAATAACGTAAATAACGCAATTAATTGTTGAACTGTCAAAATGAAACCCATTGCTATTGTAAGTGCTACGCAATTACCCCGCTGATTTAGGACATGTTACACGTTCCTGTGGGATAATTTCCGACATCCACGCGGGCGAAGCCGCGGGCAGAAGCTAGTTGAAAATATATTTTCTACAATAGCATGCCGTCCGACGCGATGTCAAAATATTATCTACAAATTATATTAAACTTAAAGGGCCAGGGCTTTTATTTTTAGGCAGTGTATAGAGTGCCACCAGTGGCACTCTATCCCTATCGGATAAAGTGCCACTACAGGCACTCTAGTAACACCGCTTCGGCCCGGCTCAAGTGCCGCAAGCATTGGATTGTCATTGTCACTGTCACTAAGTCACGTCACTTGGTATTTTGTTTGATTGTCAAGGTTAAATCGCTGTTAAACACCACATTCCCAAAACATTACATTCTCTTGTGCCTAAACGGACCCTGGCACTTCGCCGGCCGCTACCGCGGCACCGCTCGCTACGCTCGCTCGGCTCGTGCGTTGTGTGGTCACAGTTCTAACCTAACCTAACCTAAATAACAAGTGACAGTGACAAAGCAACGCTCACGGCACCCTAGCCGGGCCGAGGCAGTGACACTAGAGTGCCACAAGAAACTCGCGGCACTCCATACATTTCGTTATTTTTATAACTTTTTAAAGGATATTGTTTGTGTGTTTTTTAAATTTTTAATTTAACTTTTATTTCCTGCTTTTTAAACTTTATGTACGTATTACTAGTACATACGCTACGATCGACACGTGCCTCGCTTATATCGCTATACGTACGCTATACGTTTCCCACAGTAAAGTTAGTTACTAATTTACCCTGTTTTTTTTGCTTCTCCATTATCAGACCCTGATAAATATTATAACTATAACCTATTCATTGAGACCATTCCAATGAGCCCAAACACAATACCACTGCTGTAAGTTGGTGAGGAGTTGGGTATCCTGCAAATACCAGGTAATGCTGCAGCATCAGTTCAAGGTTACTATGTTATTCTAATACCATTGAAGTAACAAATTACCAAATTTAGACCCAATCAGACCTGTGGAAGATGCTCAAATCCATTCATCAATTAGAAAAGACCTGATATTCTTCAAACGGCTGACTAGATTTTTTTTAATCATAGCTAAGAACACTCCCGATCAAGCCACCTTTCAGACAAAACAAAAAAAATCTAAATCGGTTCAACCGTTTGGGAGCTACAATGCCCTTCGTTTTCCGTCGGGGGTCAATAAAAATGGACTGAACTAACAGTAAAGTTATGATGTTTTTGGCGCTTTACCAAAGTCTAGTCTAGTCATTTGCAAACCAAAGCAAACTCATCATAAGAATAAGCAGCAAGTATATAAGCTGGCCTCTTAATCTATTCGAACAACCCAAACCGCCACTAATGACAGAAACTAGAATTTTACAAAAATACACAGATCTTATGTTCGATCTCATAAAAAATGCATTACATACAATATATATTTTTCTCAAACCTGTTGGAAAGCTTGGAAATTCGACAATATTTTGACAACCTTTTTCGAGATTTAAAATCGAAATTGTGGTACTGGTCGAACATGCGAGCGCCCGGCCGGCAATGTTTGTATGAAAATCCATATCTGTCGTACGTAGTTTAACTTATTAAAGATTTTGTTTTAAATTTCAATTTGGAGAAGACACAAATAAACATATATTTTATTGGCGCGTGAAAAAATAGTACATTACTGTCGAGGCCAGCAATTAGGACATTGATGGACGATCGTGAAAATGTGAGCCGAGGCGAAGCCTAGGCACACATACGTGAGTCCATCAATGCCTGGTTGCGGCCAAGGCTTGTATAGTTCTTTTCTCAAACAATGTGCAGAAATTCAAACTAAGTAAATTAATTATAAATACCAGAATCAATGACGAACAGAGAAAATTTTTCAAGTGCCCGTATGTCCATTTGTTTCTTCTTTAAACAGGTCCATTTGCTAAGCCAGTTCGAAATTTAAATAAAATCTTTGATAATTTACTTCCTTGGTGGCCGTGTTGAAGTAATAAGAAAGTTCCATTTTTAAATAACACGACATATATGAGTTTTCATAGTAATTTATTTGGCCGCTAAACACGACAGAAATGGATCATACTTAGATTGCCGGCCAGGCGGTCGCTTGTTTTTGACCAGTACAGCAATTTTGATTTATCTCGAAGAAGGTTGTCAAAATAATGTTCGAATTTCCAAGCATGTTTGAGAAAATATCATTTTTCGTCTTTGATTCTGGAATTTATAATTATTTGACTCAGTTTGTGTTTCCACGTATTATTTGAGAAAAGTACTATAAAAGCTTTTGACGCAACCAGGCATTGATGGACTCGGGTATGTGTGCCTTGGCTTCGCTTCGGCCCACATTTTCCCAATCGTCCTTCAATGCTCCCAGTTGCAGGCTGCGACGGTAATGTCCTATTTCTCAAACATGCCTGGAAATTCGAATATTATTTTGACAACCTTCTTCGAGATAAATCGAAATTGTTTTAACAATGGAACAAAGTTTTTACTTTATCACTTGGCAACCAAGGAGGTAACTTACCAAAGATTTTTTTTAAATTTCGATTTGGCTTGCAAATTGAGCGCACTCTAATTACGTAACATATGATCAATCACAATCGGAATCATTTCGAACGATATTGCTATTCCATTCCCTTTTGGGTGACTTTGAGCCCTCTAATAAGGCCCACTATGAGCGACCACGTTGCAGTGCCATAAATTATCACTGGCAACACGCACTGGTCAAAGACTTTCGTCTTGAGACACTGAGGTATGTGGGACGAGCAGATATTGCGTAGCTTACCGAATGCTACTCAGCCGAGTCGGATTCGACGATTGACCTCTTTATCGAAGTTAGACCTACCTAGCTGGACAGTATATCCTAGGTAAACATACTCTTCCACTACATCACATGTTTTCGATAACAACAATGTCCCGGACATTGTTCTTATTAAAAAACTTGTTGTTTTTGACATTTCAAATGGTTAATTGTCTAAAAACCGTAGTCCACACAGTATTTTGTCATTATTATATAAACACAATCGAGTACATTCACTTATGTTACTCCATAATTTAAGTACGCACGAGCACGGCTCCAATTGGTCGTTTCCTATAGGCAAGAGCCGGCAAGGAACTCCACGGTTACTCTTTTAAAAATAATTGGCTTTTACAAAATGATTTACCTATTGTTATCTCTAACGCAAAATGCCTTATGTTTGCTGATGATTTAAAATTGTACCTCTCTGTAACCGACGCTAAGGATTGTGAGGCTCTACAACATGATATTCACGCTGTGGTTGAATGGAGTATTAAATAGTAGATTGTTATACAAGGGTCGAAAGGAATCAATTCCCATACGAGGTATTTTGACGCCCTCGCTACGCTCGGGCGGCTATAGTCCGAGTAGGAATTGATGTCTTTCACCCGTGTTAAACACTCTACTTTTCATTTCGAATATAAGGAAAGTAAAAAATTGAGTTTAAAATATTTATTGATATTAAATAACATGATTAGTATCTATTTAAAAAGAACTGAGAAGTTAGAACAATATGTGATTTTTTTTAAATATGGAACGCACCGCGTCACCGCTGCGGGCGTCCAGCGCATTAGGTATTTTTTTTTATTCACACTGGTTGTTTTATATAAACAGCCAGTGTGAATTAAAAAAAATACCTCACAAGACCGGAGCCCAGTGTTTCCACTTTTAGGGATTTCTCCCTTTTTTTGGGAATAAGCATGGTTTAGGGATATTTTATTTTGGCAGGGATTTAGGGAATTTCAGAGAAAAATTGTTCTTGAGTTGGTAGCTCTATTGTTTATATTAGGCAGCACCCGATGTACTACTTTACTCTATGGCACCACCGATTGAATAAAGGGGATTCCCTGAAACTTGTAATAATAATACGTCTAATTTTAGTTTACCATGTTATTGTTAATATAGTAGTATTTCCGCGGCTAAAGACGACATCGGAAATAAGTCGCATTATACCTAGAGTTGGTTTGTTTCGTCTCTCCCGATTTATAATGAATGTTTTCTATGTATTTATGCTACAAAAATGAAAAATTCCCTAAACCAAGGAATTTTTATATTTTTTATGGAATTTTAGGGATAATTCATTAAGAAAATGGGGAAAAACCAAAAACGTAAGTGAAAACACTGCCGCAGCTTTTTTGTTTTTATTCTATTCGATATTTTTCATGTAAAAAGTTTCGTAGCAGACTACCTAACCAAAAGTTCTATTTTTAAAATTCATTCCCGCCCTAGGGAAGCAATTACTATGAGTCTTTCCCGCCCTAGAGAGGAAAGCAGCGTTTTCCACCCGCTACTCGGATCAAACAAACACTACTTTCCGAGCATGAGAGATGAAATAGTAGATTGTTATACTAGGGTCGAAAGGAATTGATATCTTTCACCCGTGTTAAACACTCTACTTTTCATTTCGAATATAAGGAAAGTATAAAATAGTAAACTAAAATACTTATTGATATTAAATAACATGTAACCACCTATTTACCAACAACCTATTTCAAATTAACTGAGAAGTTAGAACAATTATGAATTTTTTAAAATTTGGAACGCGCCGCTTCACCGCCGCGCTGCGCAGTGTTTCCACTTTCGTTTTTGGTTTATCCCCAGTTTCATAATAAATTATCCCTAAAATTCTCTAAATATATAAAAAATCCTTGGTTAAGGGAATTTTTCATTTTTATGGCATTAAATACCTACAAAACGTTCATTATTAATCGAGAGAGACGAAACAAGCCAACTCTAGGTATAATGCGATTTATTTCAAATGTCATCTTTAACCAAGGAAATAGTAAAATTAAGAATAATATGGTAAACTAAAATTAGATGAATTATATTCATTACGAGATTCAGGGAATCCCCAATCGGTGCTGTAAAGTAGTACATTGGGTGCAGCCTACTATAAACAATAGGGCTACCAACTCAAGTTCATTTTTTCCCTAAATCCCTGTCAAAATAAAATATCCCTAAACCATGCTTCTTATTGGTAATTTTTCCCTAAAAAAGGGAGAAATCCCTAAAAGTGGAAACACTGCCGCCGCGGGCCGTCTCGTTTAATTGTTTTTTTTTTAATTCGCACTGGCTGTTTATACACTCACAACACCACAGCCTTTTTAGTTTTATTCTATTCGATATTTTTCATGTAATAAGTTTCGTACCCTAACTAAAAGTTCTATTTTTAAAATTCATTCCCGCCCTAGGGCGGGAAGCAATTACTATGAGTTTTTCTTGCCCTAGAGAGGGAAGCAGTGTTTTCCACCCGCTACTCGGATCAAACAAACACTACTTTCCGAGCATGAGGAATGAAAAATAAATTGTCATTTAATGTTTCGAAGTGTAAAACAATAACTTTCTCCCGAACTCGTAATCCGATTAGAAATGATTATAATCTTGCCGGCGCGTCAATGGAACGTGTTATCTCGATCCGTGATTTGGGAGTAATAATGGATAGCAAATTAAATTTTCACGAGCATATTCTTAAAATTTGCAAAGACGCTATTAAATGTCTTGGTTTCATCATTAGATTATCATCTCAGTTTAAGAACACACAAGTTGTAAAACAAATATACAATGGCTATGTCCGTAGTAAATTAGAATATAATGCAATAGTTTGGAGTCCTCAAGAGTCATTGTACACTAATATGATAGACAAACAACACCCTACAAACACAAACGTTAACATGGTATGGATACTACCCCTTTCTATATCCTTCTTTGTTCGTGTCAGGAATGGTGGGCTTAGACACACTCAAATTCAGGCGAGAATCCACACATACCTCGTTGAGTAATTGTACTCCATCTAGTGGGACAATATAGCAATGAAAAGTACTAGGTATATCTATTTAATTAGACATTTAGGAAAACGTATACAGATTAAAACATACCAGAATTGATCACATTTCGAGTATAATTCTGCTTTAGTGTCAGGAGGCTCTTCTTCTTGCAAATGAAGTTCAACTTCTTGTTACACGTCAGATCATTCAAGTTTCCATTTAGGTACAGCTGCACACAGTCCTCGACACCATGCGCATCGTTCGGCTCACCTTGCTGCCATTGGTGATACACCAAAGAAACTGACTTTCCTTGTAAATCTATATACATATACGTATACATTTTATAAATTAAAGTCGCTTTTCGTGTCTGTCTGTGACAGCGTTGTTGTTCTAAACTAAGCAACGGATCTTAATGTGCTTTTTACCAAAATTTTGAGAATTTATTCCGGAAGGTTTATGTGCATAATACATTTATATTAAACTTACACATAATAAAGAAAATGTTTTGTTTAATAATATAGTAAAATAAGAAACATACCGTCAACGGTCTCAAATTTTCCTTCAGACGTGATGTCTGACAACCCAACATACACTTGTACGATTTTAGGCTGGGTCCTATTCCAAAATGATATCACAGCGTTGGCTTCATCTCTGTTGTCTGCGTAGAACAAACTGGCTCCTTCCTGAGCACATACTTGCTTGGCATCACGCCAATTCTTCTCTGTCGTGTGGATCTTGTAGAAACTATCTCCTGCTTGTATATAAGTATAGTCCTTCCGGAAAGACTTTTGATTTTGTTGTCCATCTATGAAATAGAAAATAGTCATATTATTAAACTGCATGTTTTACTAAGGCATAATATTGGAGCCTGAAGAGTTGGTCAAAGTTTAATGCATAAAAACAACGACATTAATACTCACGTGAGAAATCCGATAAAATGTATACCACAAGAAAGACAACCAAAGTTTTAGAATACATTGTTGTAACTATACATACGACATGTGTCTCTTGCAGTAGACACGACAATATGCGAGTGCTTACAATGAATTGAGGCTTTTATAGTCAGTAATGAACTCGTGTAGGTATATACGCCTTATCGCTGTTCGGTGTTCAAATCGGTGTTTTACCTGTTTGTCGGTTTACTGGTGCCCGTTTCTGGATATTAACCAATCAGGGGGAGGAGGTTTACCATGCATTCAACATTGTTGAACAGCTTGGGACCAGGTCAAAAGAACATCCGACTTCGTTGGCATACATATACCGACCGCCATTATGAAAAAAACTGGTTTTGGCGGCCAGTGATGAAACAAGTGACAATCGATAGAGTAAGTGATTGCAAACAAAAAATATTTAGTGATGAATATCGTAAGTGATATACTTCCTGAGATATTTGAGTTAAAACATGAGAAAAAAAATAAAGCAGTAATATTTTTTTTAAATATCTATTTAAATATCACTTACGATATTCATCACTAAATATTTTTTGTTTGCAATCACTTACTCTATCGATTGACACTTGTTTCATCACTGGCCGCCAAAACCAGTTTTTTTCCAAATGGCGGACGGTTAGGTATGCCAGGTCCCATACAAAAATGTCGGAACCCCTTTGTCAATATAGTGGCCGATTGTGAATCAAGTGCGGTGAGAAACTTGACTTGTCCTGCAAATGATTGTCGTACCGAGTCAGATGCTACCAACATCCTTACTCAATATGAGAATTTTCGTGTGGAAAACTTTATGTAGTCGTGCAAAAAAAAATGATTTAAGAAGCACTTTTTTAAATATTTTGTTACTATCCTATGCTGTCCCACACCTGGGAAAAGCCCTTCCTCCACTCCTTCCATCATTTGCGGGCCCGCGCGACCTCTTTTCAGTTTTGACGGAACCTATCCAGCTCCTCCCGCCATCTCCAACGTGGTCTGCCGTGACCCCGCCTTACTGTCACAGGGCACCAGTTCTGTGCTATTTTGGCCCACAATTTGTTCGGCATGCGGCAGACATGTCTTGCCCAGTACCATTTCACAAGCACTACAAGAGAAAAATAACTTTAATTTCGGAAGACGGTGTCGTTGTTTTTCCGTTTCCGTTTATGCCACAGACTTCCAAAATTAAAGTTATTATTCACTTTGTAGTGTATATTTAGGAAAACAGCTGTACTTATTTCTTTGTAAAAATGTTTTAACGATCAATATGTCCGTCTCCTAAAAAAAACAGATTTTATGGTATGCTTGTTGTCATGAGGCTTCTACGCTTTGGAAGGCTGAATCGTAGAACCTCGTAGCGCGTCTACGAAGTAGTTCTTTTTTGTACCAAATATTTTGTAATTAGCGACCTACCCCTGCTTTGCACAGATGCAATAGCGACATGACAAAACATCGAGATTGAGCTATATCTAAGTTGAATGATGGTGAAAACCGCATCAAAATCTTTTGTGCAGTTTAGAAGATCGAAGCAGTCACAGACAGACACGAAAACCGACTTTGTTTAATACGATGTTTAAAATCTGCCTAGCCTTTTCCCAACTCTGTTGGGGTCGGCGTCCAGTCTAACCGGCAGCTGTATACCATTATTTTACATGAAGCGACTGCCTATCTGACCTCCACAACTCAGTATCTGGATAATACGATACCTCTTGGTAACACTGGTTGTCGAGACTTTTGGGTTTCTAACGATCCGTAACGACTGTCAAAGATCCACGAATGACAGCCGGGACCTACACTAAAGCTTCACGTGCCTTCCAACTCGACTGTAGGTCTCGAAGTTCCGAGACACGTAGGAGTTGCGGTATGTAAATATGGTCACCCATCCACGGACCAACCTCGGCATTCCGGCAAGCGTAGCTTAATGTGATGGATCGACCCATGCGGCTGGTATTACTTAGCCACGAGCTTAGATGTATAAAAGAAGTTAGAAGATAAAAGACATGGAATTGCACGAACTTGGGTGTTATAATTTATAAATGGTATCGTAACGGAAGAGTACAATACGTTTTGCTGTTAAACTTAGATTTATAAGCACTCTAGATAAAGGTGTTTTTGGGTAACTCTCGGGATAAGTGGAAAAGTGCGGATAGCGGTCAATTTATGTTTTAAAATAAGTTTTCTGAGTGGTCACACTTAATTAAATGGTTGGACGCTGTCGGGCAAGAGTTTGCGGTACACAAGTAGGATAACAATATAGGTATCATAAATAAGCTAATTTTATTATAACTTATTTACCTTTGTTCTAACTCGAAAATACTGTTAATTGTTTCAATAACCTTCGGGGTATCCCAACATTATCACCGCAGCAACTTTTATCGTTTTAGAAAAAATAGGTATTCCCTGTGCTAGCTACCGGTAGGTACTAACTAATTGCGGACAAGTTTCATAGTAACAGTAATTTATCCTTATTTTTTAACAAATGTTAAAGTTAAAAAGCCCAACATATTATTATCTTATTTAACTACTTGATAAGTAGTAGTCAACCAGGTAATAACCTACCAGGCACCAACAAAGAGGTGTTTTATTGCTTTGTGTTTTGGCTTGTGGACTGTGGTAACAATCACCTTAAGCTCTGGTTTTCAGACTACTTGAATTCTATGCTAACCAATCTACGCAAATAATTTTTAATTAACCTCTAAGCTTGATTTTTCGGAAATCCTAAACTGTGTTTTTTAATTTGCGTCATTAATCAAAATCGCACCTAAAAACTTTATTATCCCTATAACCCCGACCGACAGTGGTTGAATATTTGAGAAAACCCTTGAACTCTTAATACTAAGGGCCTATTTCACGATGCCCGAATAGCCACTACATATCGAATAAATTCAAAAATGGAACAGAATTTGTATGAAATTATCTGCCAAGTAAGTTAATAGGAACTTAATCGTAGGTGGTGAAACAGGCCCTTAACCTTTTTTGAATAAATGCTGAGTAACGAGTTGGTGGGGCACCGCAATAAGATATACCTCCTAACCTTTAATACCCGAAACTTTCGAACGAACTTTCAAGATAAAATTAAAAAAAAATATCATTTATATGGTGTGAAATAGGAGGCAATTTCACACCATATAAATGAATTTTCGAAAAATCCGTGTTTGTATTCGTTTTAAAAAACAACAATAGTTTGGAAAATCCAAAAGTTCACGCCTCATACTTATCACTCATTCATAAACGAAAAAGAAATTCAAAACATAGTTTAAAAATGAACAATTTATCACTTTTCATGAAGTCGTAATGTCAACGACTGACAAAGATATTTACTTGGAGGTTGCTAGGCAACTTACGCACGTCAAGTCAATGGTTGGAAATATTTAGTTAAAGATATTATATTTTAGTTAGTATTTTATTAATTATAATTAAACTACTTTGAATAAAAGAGCCATTTTCAATAGGGTTCCTTCTACGGCTAAAACAAATGTATAAAAAAAAAATTGACTCAATTAATTGATTTTATCGCAAGCTACAATGTTTTCAGGGTTCATAAATAAATTGACGGACAGGAATTTTTTTTCAACTATTTTTATGCTTTTTCCATTTCTGCTGCATTAAATCAATTGTTAAAAGTACAGTATTAATCTCCATTTAATCATCTATACAATGGTATATAAATTAAGTATGTTCTGTGTACTAACAGGAGTGTAACAATAAAAACAGTTACAGAAATGGGGCAAAATTAATTTTTCGATCGTAGTTATGCTTCGCGTTACGAGTCGTGCAATACTCCAAAATCAATCATTTCTTTAGCAGTTTCGGTTGTGCGAGAGTCTAACATAAGAACGTGTTTCCTTTTGAATGTAGGTACTTAACTTTTAGACAAAATTATAATTTTAGTTAAGCCTTATGATGAGGTCTCGGCTAGAATATTATTTTTTGTAAATGTGTGATTTACCAAAACGAACGTTTTTGCCTTAAAATATAACGATTTTCCGGGTTTTAATATTTGGGTCTTACTAGCGTTTACTAATGACGATTAGGTACTGGAAATAAAAACTGTGAGGTGGATTGATATTAGTCTGCTTTCATTTAGCTAATAATGTAAATAAGTTATTTCTGTATTTATTTAATTATTTATGTACACAGTAAACTACATAAAGATACCACATAGTTATAGTTTAAATACAAAGGTACTACTTATTTCTGTATCATATTCAAAACTTTCTTCACGACATGTTCACCATGTATACCATGTCAATTAATTTTCACACAACTTCTCAGTCACATGTAGCAGTGCAACTTTCAGCTTTTCTCTTACTTACTCATTTATGATTCTAGCGATAAGTTTTATTGGTAAAACCGAAAGATTTAGCGTACCTAGTTGAAACTTTTCAAACGTTTAACAATAGCATCTATTATGTATATTTTCATTTCGCAGATGGACAAAGAGATAAAAAGTTTTTCCGGAAGGAGTACAGTTTTATAGAAGCTTTAACGAGCTTCTATATGATCCACATGATACCACGGACTTGGGCTGATGCCACGAACATAGTTGGGAAAAGGCTAGGCAGATTGATTGATGAACTTTATCGATAGGGCTAAGCTTAGGAAATAAATGTTTGAAATACAGTTTACTTCTGTTCAGGCGCCAGAGAAGCTGGTGAGTTGCTCTTGAAGGATCTTACGGCTATGATTAACCTTATGCACTCCGGCAAGGTGAACAAAGCCGTCATCGACATTCTGTACGGGGCCAATCAATGCGCCCTGCGCAAGAGGGACGGCGGCATTCATCCTATTGCCGTGGGAACCACATACCGTCGTATGGCAGCCAAGATTTGTTGCAAATATTATGGTGAGATGGTTCAGCCCCTGCAGCTAGGCTACTGCTCCAAAGGGGGCTGTGACACTGCTGTACCCGCGTCGTCGACTTACCTCAATTCTGATAAAGGAGAAGTCATCCTGAAGGTTGACATAAAGAATGTCTTCAATTCAGTTAATAGGGACACCTTGCTGGCAAAAACTAAAAAAGAAATAGCCCAAATCTATAGTTTCCTTTGGCAATGTTACAGACACCTTTCTAAATTACTGTATCGGGACAACCTTTTGGAATCTGCTGTTGGCTGTCAACCAGGTGACCCCCTCCGGCCAGTGATTTTTAGTTTAGCTATTCACCCAATTATTCGACAGCTAAATTCTAATGATTGGTATCTTGATGATGGATCCTTGGGAATGACCTAAAATTCTTAAAAAACTAACATAATTCCATTGGACTTGATCTCAACCTTTCGAAATGTGAACTATACTTAGTGGACAGTACTGACATAACTTCGTTACTGCTGTTTCGGCCCTAAATTAACATTTTCTTCGTGCTTCCCATTTATGGAAGCACTCTCACCTTTTAAAAAATGGACCAAATTATCCGACACACATTAAATTCAATTTTAATTGTGGCCATAGACGACCGACCTTAGTTGGGCGCAAGCTACTCTTCCCATTCGTACGGGAGGCCTCGGCGTCCGCAAAATTTCTAGTATTAGTTTACCGGCTTTCATATGCTCGGTCCACGGCACTGATAAATTTATCAGGAAAATTCTAGTCTCCACACTGATTAATTTTGATGTGCCATGCTTCGCCGAGGCTATGGATGCCTGGAGGCTCGCTTGCCCGAACTCAGATCTACCCGATTATCCATCTTCCCGAAGACGGTGGGATCAGCCGCTTTGTAGAGTAGTACAGTACAATTTACTTCACATTTCTGCTACCGTTGCGGAGTGTGCACGCCTGCTGACGGTGGGTAAGTGGGAATCAGGTCTGTGGCTTCATGCATTACCGTCGTCAAACATAGGCATCTTGTTCAACGACACTACCTTCCACCTCGCTGCTTCCCTACGACTAGGAGCTCCATGTTGTTATCCTCATCGCTGTCACTGTGGCGAAGTTGTCAACAGTTGCGGACATCTGCTGCGGCCGCAGAAAACCTCAAGCGGCGTAAGTATAATAACCTTACTGGTAATTATATTTTCGAGCCGTTTGGGGTTGAAACCTTCAGGCCGTGGGGTCCGAGTGCTCACGGCCTCTCTATGAAATCTCAAAACGTCAATTTGACACTTCCCTTGTTCCAAGGGCTGGTTTTTACCTTGGGCAGAGGCTAAGCATTGCCATACAACGTGGCAATGCGGCCAGTCTCTTGGGTACATTAACAGTCGACAACGATGCGGATACATTTTTCGATGATATATTTTAATTCCTGAATAGTTTTTGTGTTAGTACCTATATCCTCTCAACCGTCAAGCCCCGATCAGCGCCATCACGCGGATCAGTCATGCGCATCCGGTAGCCCTTCAGGGACCACCCAAGAAGCGTGACCACTTGAGATTAAAACTACGATTGCTTTAAAGTTTTGTATGGGAGCTGATTATACCACTTACACCGTTGGAATCAATATAAAAAAAGCTAACACAATAGAAATGGATAGCTAAATGTTTTTTTTCGTATTATATTGTTAATTTTAATGTAAAGTCGCGAGTAAACTAAATAACACCATTTTCAAGTTTGCACTACCGATAGATATATATTACTTTTGTAAATAATCTTATAGGCTGTTCATAAAAATAAAAGGAATTTTTTTTTTAACCGACTTCAAAAAAGGAGTAGGAAACTTACTTTCATATTTGACTTTGACTTTGATTAGGTTTTTATTATTTACTCCATTACTTTGTTAACAATAAACAACAAATTATTATGTATTAGTTGGAGCTATTTACTTCGTGTTCACAAATGAACATGCTCTTAATTTTGTTTTGCAATCGGTGTTAATCAAACGTCCGTTGAAGAACATTGAGCCGCACTCCTCATAATGGTTTCCGTCAGGCTGGTGGTTGTTGACCCAGATGACTAGGTACATTTATTGGCGTTCCTGGAAAAGATAATAATAAATCAAACCGAGGTTTCTGGGATCTCTTTCTACTATCGAGGATATTAGCTTTACAGAAACAAAGATCCGCGACGAGTAGTGTGCCTACAGAGCAGCAGACTCATCTTGGTCGGTGACGAAAATAAATTAAAAAATCCTAAAATCCGACTGCGTATTATACTATTTCTGTCTCCAACCCCAATATATACCTACAATCTCATGCAGTCGGACGCAAGTTGGGTAAAAAGGAGTAGAAGTGGTCATTTATAAAATAATATAAAATTATGTTCATTCCTGGGGAACTTTATAAACAGCTTTGGGTTTTTTTTTTGCACAAGTAAATTTTAGACTAATGTAATATGAAATTATTCACATAAACCAACTAGAGAAGCTAATCGGCATCTACTTTTAATAAAACGTCCTAAAGAATTGGTTTAAACTCTGACTTTTAATTTGCTAGACCAAAATGATAGCTGCGATCGACCTTTTTTTAAAAATAACACGATTCATAATTATATTACAGAGACAACACGACACAGTGAAAGGCCTCCTGCAGAGAATGGATCAGTGGTCCTTGGTGAGAGTTACTTGGTAATTAGATTACACTAGGTTATTTTTGTGTCGACACCAAATGTCATTTTAGTCCAGCAAAATAAAAAAACAGAGTATAGTTGGTTCACCGTTTAAGGTTTGGCTTATATTTACTGCCGGTGAGAGAAGTTGTGAAACTGCTGTATTTATTTAATTCTTCGTCAGCGGAACTTCTCTTTCAACATCCGAGGGAGATCACTGTAGCCTAAGCCACACACTCACGTACCTGTAACTGTCTACCAGCCTTCGTTGAATCTGTTATGAAAGCCCAGGTGATATTTTAGGGGTATGAGGAACAGGGTGTAAAGTTCACTCATCCACCATAGAAAAGGGAGGATCCTCCAACCAGACGGGTGTTGTGTCTGGCGGGCAACTGCCCATATGTTGATTTCGGATAGTCTTATCTATGTTTTTCGCTCGGTAAACTCTAACTGCGCGATGTAGGAATTGTGTGACGTCATGTCTTTTTGCTTCGTAGTTTGTATGTCGCGGTGTAACCGCTACATCACTCCCCTCCGGAGACCGAAGGTCGATAGTGGGCTGAGTCTTGAATCTTGCGATGCTTCACAGTGCCAGCTGTGGTTCCAGTGAGTCGGAACCGGGTGCCGCTCAGTTCACAGTGGGTCGAAACTGTCTGCAGTGATTGCGGCGATGGTGATTGTGGTTTCAGTGAGTCAGAACCGGGTGCCGCACAGTTCACGGTGGGTCGGAACTGTTTTGCGGTGATTGCGGCGATTGTGGTGATTGTGGTGATTGCGGTGATTGAGGTGATTGCGGTGATTGCGGTGATTCCCCAGTGAGTCGGGGTGATGTGGCTGAGGGTGATGACCAGGAATGCGCGTTCGCTGCATGCTGGTGGTCAGGATACCCGTTGAAGCCGTGGGTGCTGGCTGGCTGTGTGACACGCCTCACGAAAGCTTGCGGGAGTGATGATGATGACGTCACGCTGAAGTTGTTGCACGAAGGCTGCGTTGACTTTCATACTCGGGGTCACCAATTTAGAGGTATGAGGAACAGGGTGTAAAGTTCACTCATCCACCATAGAAAAGGGAGGATCCTCCAACCAGACGGGTGTTGTGTCTGGCGGGCAACTGCCCATATGTTGATTTCGGATAGTCTTATCTATGTTTTTCGCTCGGTAAACTCTAACTGCGCGATGTAGGAATTGTGTGACGTCATGTCTTTTTGCTTCGTAGTTTGTATGTCGCGGTGTAACCGCTACAATATATTCCTCTTTGGTATTGCTCCTTAATGCGCGGCTTCGGCGTGGATTTTGTTAAATTTTCAAGGTAATCCGCTTCCATCTGATTACTGATCACTGCCAGGGACGTATATTCTATCCTGCACATTGCATATGCTTCGACCCATTTCAGTGGAGTTGTGTGAAGCTTGTAGCACTTGCCAGTATTGATAATGAAAGTGTAATCTGAAATGATAAAATATATAGTAGGTTATGTGTCTATTTGATGGTGGTAGATTGAAATATCTATTTACGCATAATAAAAAATGCATTTTGAATTAATACATTTTTATTTATCAATATTGTTCGACAACATTAGTTAATTCTGAGTTTGATTCTTCAGAATTGGAATTGGAGATTGGCGGGCAACTGCCCATATGTTAATTTCGGATAGTCTTATCTATGTTTTTCGCTCGGTAAACTATAACTGCGCGATGTAGGAATTGTGTGACGTCATGTCTTCTTGCTTCGTAGTTTGTATGAGGCGGTCTAACCGCTACATCACTCCCCTCCGGAGACCGGAGGTCGATAGTGGGCTGAGTCTTGGATCTTGCGATGCTTCACAGTGCCAGCTGTGGTTCCAGTGAGTCGGAACCGGGTGCCGCATAGTTCACGGTGAGTCGGAACTGTCTGCGGTGATTCCCCAGTGAATCGGGGAGGCGCTGCGTCGTCATCCAGTGAGTCGGATGTGGTACAGCGCCGGGTTTTTGGCTGACTGCTTGCGTCGACCAGGAGAGTGTAGAATAGGGTCTGCTTGTGAGACCGGCCGGAAGTGCAGGTGCTGTGCCAAGGTTGCTGATGAGGCTGAGGGTGATGACCAGGAATGCGCGTTCGCTGCATGCTGGTGATCAGGATACCCGTTGAAGCCGTGGGTGCTGGCTGGCTGTGTGACTCGCCTCACGAAAGCTTGCGGGAGTGATGATGATGACGTCACGCTGAAGTAGTTGCACGAAGGCTGCGTTGACGTTCATACTCGGGGTCACCAATTTAGGGATGTAAGGAACAGGGTGTAAAGTTCACTCATCCACCATAGAAAAGGGAGGATCCTCCAACCAGACGGGTGTTATGTCTGGCGGGCAACTGCCCATATGTTGATTTCGGATAGTCTTATCTATGTTTTTGCTCGGTAAACTCTAACTGCGCGATGTAGGAATTGTGTGACGTCATGTCTTTTTGCTTCGTAGTTTGTATGTGGCGGTCTAACCGCTACACGTGTAGGTATAAATGATTTCGTAACGGAAAAGTACAAAACGTTTTGCAGTTATGCGCTCTAGATAAAGGTGTGTTTTTGGATATTTCTCCGGATAAGTGGAAAAGTGTGGTAGCGTCAATTGTATGTTTTGAAATAAGTTTTCAGAGTGGTCAAACCTAATTAAATGGTTGACTGCTGTCGAGCAAGAGTTTGTGGCATACAAGCAGGATAAAAATATAGGTATCATAAATAAGCTAATTATAACTTATTTACGTTTGTTCTAACTCGAAAGCACCGTTAATGATTTCAATAACCTTCGGGGTATCCCGGCATTATCGCCGCAGCAACGTTATCGTTTTTGAAAATATAGGTATTCCGTGTGCTAGCTACCGGTACTAACTAATTGCGGACAAGTTTCACAACATTATTTTATCCTTATTATTGTACAAATGTAAAAGTTAAAAAGCCCAACATATTATCTTATTTAACTACTTGATAAGTAGTAGTCAACCAGGTAATAACCTACCAGGCACCATCAAATAGGTGTTTTATTGTTTTGTGTTTAGGCCTGTCGACTGTGGTAACAATCACCTAAAGTTTTTAATCAGACTACTCGAATTCCTTTCCGAATTTTCATTCTCGCTTCATTTTCATTTCCCACATCTGTCATGCTAACCAATCCCTATAACCCCGACCGACAGTGGTTGAATATTTGAGAATTCCCTTAAACTTTTAATATTTAACCATTTTTGAACAAATGCTGAGTAACGAGTTGGTCCGCAATAAGATTTACCTCCTAACCTTTAATACCCGAAACTTTCGAACGATCTTTCCAGATAAAATCCTCCTATTTCACACCATATAAATAAATTTTCGAAAAATCCGTGTTTGTATTCGTTTTCAAAAACAACAACACTCCAAAATCAATCATTTCTTTTAGCGGTTTCGGTTGTGCGAGAGTCTTAAGACATAAACGTGTTTCCTTTTGAATGTAGACACTTAACTTTTAGACAAAATTATAATTTTAGTTAAACCTAATAGAAGTCTCGGCCAGAATATTATTTGTAATGTGTGATTTACCAAAACGAACGTTTTTGCCCTGAAATATGACGATTTTCCGGGTTTTTATATTTGGGTCTTACTAGCGTTTACTTCTTGGTTTCACTAATGACGATAAGGTATTGGAAATAAAAAGTGTGAGTTGGATTGAAATTAGTCTTCTTTCGTTTTGCTAATAATGTGAATAGGTTATTTCTGTATTTATATACACACAGTAAAATGATAAGGATAGTTATAGTTTAAAGTACAAAGGTACTGCTTATTTCTGAATCATACTCAAAACTGCCTTCACGACATGTTCCTCATTCCTCCGCATCACATACATACCATGTCAGTTAATTTTTACACAACTTCTCAGTCACGTGTACCCAGTGCAAGTTTCAGCTTTCCTGTTACTAACTCATTTATGATTTATGATTCTATCGATAAGTTTTATTGGTAAAACCGAAAGATTAACCGTAGTTCAAACTTTTACAATATCTGTCTATTATGCGTCTATATGCGTCTATTATGTATATTTTCATTTCGTAGATGGACATAGAGATAAAAAGTTTTTCCGGAAGGAGTACAGTTTTATAAAATCTTTAGCGAGCTTCTATAAGATCGACATGATACCACGGACTTGGGCTGATGCCAAGAGAGTGTGTGCTCTGGAAGGAGCCATTTTCTGGAACCCAGACAACGACGATGAGGCACACGCAGTGATATCGTTTTGGAACACTACCCAGTCCCATTTGGGGTGGGTCTATGTGGGGATGTCAGACTTGTTGGTTAAAAGCAACATTTACTTCATATTATAAATAAAATCCAGTGCACACATATTATATGCAAAAAAATATCTTTATTTTATTTTTCTAGGGAAGTCAGTTTCTGAAGTGTAGGTACAATGACAGGCAGCCGGGTCAGCCGAACAATGAAGCCGATAACTGCGTGTACATTTACAAAGATGGCCACCTGGATGATTGGGGATGTGACTATAATATAGTTGTCTACACGAATAACAATTTAAAATGCACCGTGGAGGAACCTTCCCTATTGGAAGCAAATTGTTTGACGATTAAAATTAAAAATGATACAATATTAATTGCAATTTACAGGCCCCCTAGTTTTAAATCACCAGATTGTTTTCTAAATTCATTGCACAGTTTATTAGAAAGTGTATCTTCATATAAAAATATCATCATAGTCGGTGATATAAATATTGACCTCATCGGGACTAGTAAAGAGATCACCGCGTATCTGGACATCATTGCATTCCATGGACTTCTTCCAGCTATCAATACTGCCACCAGAGGTAAGTCATGCTTGGACCATGTTATATTAAAGACAAAGCTCAACGCGTTTACATTTTCTTTGGGCACTACTATTACCGACCATGAAGCAGTATTTTTCTGTATGAAAACCGGCGTTTCTAAAATTAATCCTATAAAAAATAAAATAAATTATAAAATTGATAAGGACAAATTAAAATCTGAATGTCATAACCTTAGTTTTGACAAAGTATATCAGGAACCAAATTTAAATACGGCTATGAATAATTTCATTAACACAATACAACTATTAATTGCTAATAACTCAATTAAACGATTATTCCCTAGAAATAAATTTATAATTAAACCTTGGATAACTATCGGTATGTTGCGCTGTATCCGAACTAGAGACAGAATGCACAAGAAATTAAAAACTACTGAAACTGACGTCATATTAAAAATATCATACTTAAGATACCGCAACTACTGCAATAACTTATTAAAAAAACTAAAAAAACAGTATGAGAGAGATCAGCTGATAATGTCGAAAAATAACGCTAAAAAGCTTTGGTCTACCATTAAAACAATAACCAACAAAAATACTATAAAGCAGTTACCACTACAACTATTAACCACAGATAAAACCCCTAAAGAAGCAGTCAATAAAACGAATGAATACTTCTCAAATATAGGTAAGCGACTATCAGACATGATTCCAAAACAGATCCCTTGCTTCAAGAACGCCTCTAAGCCGCCACTAAATTCTTTCGTTCTCCTTCCTACTGACGTCGTAGAAGTTGAAAGAACGATTCAACTGTTGAAAAGTGACTGCTCTCCTGGTTGGGATCAGATAAGTGCTGAGGTATTAAAACATATATCCGTTTCTATAACACCTGTTCTCACCAATTTAATAAACCGCTGTTTTGATTCTGGAGTATTTCCCGACGCATTAAAAAGAGCTGTGGTGCACCCTATTCATAAGGCGGGTGACAGAGACAACGTCAGCAACTACAGGCCAATCGCGATCCTAACAACGTTATCGAAAATATTTGAACGTATAATCAACAACAGGCTAACAAAATACCTAGAGGAATACAATTTGTTTTCTAATGCACAATATGGTTTCAGAGCAGGCCGCTCAACAGATAATGCCGTACTTGATCTTGTTAACTTTTTAGTCAACAAATTAGATAGTAAAAACAAATGTTTAACTATATTCCTTGACCTTGCCAAAGCCTTTGACACTGTCTCTGTTCCCCACCTTATGCAAAAACTTGAAGACCACGGTATTAGGGGCATTCCACTCGCATTGTTGTCGGACTATTTAAAAAACAGAACCCAATCTGTAAAAATTGGAGAACATATTAGCGACGAACTTCCCGTTGAATTTGGGGTGCCGCAAGGCAGTATCTTGGGTCCCACTCTTTTTCTCTGTTACATAAATGAGCTCTGTTCACTTAACATTAAAAATTGCCGCATCTCCGCATACGCTGATGACACGGCCTTAACTTTTTTCGCAGATTCGTGGAATGAACTTTTTAATCTTGCGCAAGACGGTTTTAACACGGTGTGTCACTGGCTTTCATCAAATTCTCTCACTTTAAATGAAGACAAAACCAAATACATTATATTCTCAATTCAAAATACAATTAAAGTTACTAACCTTACCAATTATAATATCTCTGCACATAAATGTAACTTTCCTCCAGCTCCAAACTGTAATTGTCCTAATATTAGCCCAACTAAATGTCTTAAATATCTTGGAATCGAAATTGATGCTAAATTAACTTTTGAAGACCACATTCAATCTCTATCTAAAAGAATACGTAAACTCACTTACATTTTTAAACAGCTTCGTGATGTAGCAGAGACACATATGATAAGGATGGTTTATGAAGCTTTGGTGCAATCAATTACTAGTTATTGCATAACAACATGGGGAGGAGCATGCAAAACTAAAATGCTAACAGTTGAAAGAGCCCAAAGGATGATACTAAAAGTGAGCTTATCCAAACCTCGTCTTTTCCCCACCTCAAAACTTTATGAGGAGGCTCAAGTACTAACTGTGCGCCAGCTGTACATAATGCTAACTGTACTTCTTCAACACTCGAACTTACCTGAAGAAAGGAGAAAACGTATAGCCCTCTCTAGAAGAAACTACGCAATATGTGCGTCAACCGCTGTCAATACCTCCTTTGCGCAAAGATTTTTTCCATTCCGCGGAGGTGAATTATTCAATAAAATAAATAAAATCCTCAATATAGCCAATTGTCGTAAAATGGAATGTAAAAGAAAAATATGCAAATGGTTACTAAACAGAAGCTACGCTGAAACGGAAAAAATCCTTGAGATAATAAAGTAACAAGGTATATTTGTTATAACTCGTGTATATTATTTATAAATATATATAATATATATATAAATATATATCTAATATTTATTATAGTTAATTATACTATATATTTATGAAATATTGTACGTATTATAAGTTTTGGCATACACACACGCGCACACACATACGCACACACCCCCACACGCACAAACACATACACACACTCAAACAAACATGCACTCAGACACAAATCATCAACCGCTCGCAATTGTACCACGTTGACAATCGTTACTATGTATTACAATGGGGGACCTGGAGTTCTAAAATACAGGCCTAGGCTTAGTTTAGACTTCAGATCTCCCACAAATTACAACATTTTGTCTAAATATCTGTCAACTTCATATGTAACTAGAATAAGAATGTAATTTGTGGAGATAAATAAACATGATTTTATTATTTTTATATTATTTATTATAAGTATTCTTTCATTTGCAAGAAGAGTCTTCAGTCACTAGAGTGGAACTATCAATGCAATAGTCCTTATTCAGCAAGGATTTAATCATTAGGTACTGGGAACGTACGACAAGATTTCTATATATCCTCTGATTTTGAAAAGTTATATATAAACATTTTCTGAATTGAAAGTATTTTGTAGTTGAATGCAAGAATTACATACCATCATTAGCCTCTAACAGTCCAAGCTTGATCCTTGCATGGCCACTATCATCCGTCAATATGCTGCCATGAAGTTCGTCGCTTCACAATGTAGGGCATTCACGCTCGAAGTAAAACCATTTGTAAGTCATTGCAATGCAACTCTTATCTCGGTAATGAAAGGTATAAATTAGAATCGTTATAAAGAGTTTTATTGTACGCAAAATATGCACTTTGACATGGAGTTGCGGATACCAGCCCGTATCACCTAAAATCTCAAAGTTTTATTAACTCACCACAATCATTCTAATTTATATTTTATGGCAATGAGATAAGAGGTAAATTTCAGAGATAAGAGGTAAATTTCAATGACTAATGGTTAAACGTCATTCAAATTTGAGCGTGAATGTTGTAGCTTTAGCCAGCGTTTGCTAATTCGCGGTCTTCACACAAGGATACGTTTCCCCAATGGCTATTGGTTCGATGCCTAATATTGACCTTTGTCATGTATGGGATAATTCGATGACTATAGTTCTCTGTCGGCTCTACTGTTGGTATTCAATTTATTGCAATCTACCCGTCAATTCTTCATCATCCTTACGTGTCCCACGTTTCTTGGGGTCGTCGACACAAAATATATACCTCTTCTATTATTTCCTGTCAACCGTCACGTCATTCGTGTTCCTTTTCATTTGAAATATCATCCTTCCTATCAATCTATCCACCTTTTCCATAATTCTCTCCCCCTTTATTTATCGTACATTTTATATTCATCGCTCTCTTAGCCACATGATTTTTACCCCTTGTGATCATAAACTTATAACAGTAATTTGATCAACAATTACAAATAGTTTTTTTTTTCAAGTTTCATTTTATTTTGTTAATGACAAAGTTCTTGAAATCAAAGCAATCTCATATTTTTATTCATTATTTCAGATTACATTTTCAATGAGGATAATGGCAAGTGCTACAAGCTCCACGTGCACAACTCCATTGAGCTGGATCGATTCATATGCCGTGTGCCAACTAGAACAATCTTAGGTGGCGGTGATCTGCAATGCGCAGGAAGCGGATTACCTTGCGAATTTAACGGAATCCGTACCAAAACCTAGGGTCAAAGACAACTATCAAAGAGGAATATATCACGTGGGCTTTCATAACAGATTCAACGAGGGTTGGCAGTCAGTGAAAGGTACGTGAAAGTGTATCGCCTTAGGTAACTCACGCGGATGTTGAAAGATCAACTTGAGGAAGGTGAATATAGAAATATATGTCACCTCCCTCAAGTTGTTGTGGATTTTTGTGTTGTGGTGGTTTTTTAAATATTTTATGAAAATTGTTATCATCATCATCATCATCATCAGCCTATTAATGTGCCCACTGCTAGGACACAGGCCTCCTCTCACAGAGAGGAACATTGTTATACTAACACTCAATTATTTTTGGGGTTAACTTCTTGGTTTACCTGATGCGTCATAGTTACAGTAATAGGAAACCAAAAAGTAATCAGAAAGGTATTTAAAAAGTAGATACCTAGTTAGAAAGTATCTTCGTAAAGTAAAACGATTATTTACTAAATATTTTTGCGAAACAACAATTATTAAAATTTTTAAATCCTATAGGTATAACGTTGGCTATCTTTAGGTCACTAGGTACCACTCCCAAAGATATGCTCAAGTTACAAATGCATGTTATAGGACTTGCTACAACATGTTTGGTCTGTTTTAGCATATCGTTGCTAATGTTGTCGTGTCCAACAGCTGTACTAGATTTTAGTGTACTGATTAATTTAATTATTTCTATTTCATCCGTTGGTAACAGAAACAGCAAATCTGGTGGGGTTTTCCTGATAGGCTCGTGTTATTCGCCAGTTCAATTTCTGTCTGTCCTAATGTAGTAAGTACCGCACTTGCCAACTGATCGCCAATGAAGCTAAAATAGTCATCATCAGCCTATTAATGTTCCCACTGCTGGGACACAGACCTCCTCTCTGTAAGAGGGAGTGGGCCGTAATTTACCACGCGGGCCCAGTGCGGGTTGGTAGATAAAGATAATTTATTTGTCAAAAACATGAGTATACACACACATGGCATGCAAGATGTTACAATTAAAATATATCACAGTCATGTTTTGCCTTAACGGCGTAGGTACAAATATAATTAGGTAGGTTATTACTATTACATATAGGTAGGTTATTACTATACATTAAATCAAATAGGCTCAGTTCAGCATAAATGCCAGACAACTAGTGCCTGACGCTGGTTTTGGTTTTCTACCGACCCGTAACGACTGTCAAAGATCCACGAATGACAGCCGGGACCTACAGCTACACGTGGTTTCCAAGGCACGGAGGAGTTACGGTATGTAAAGATGGTCACTCATCCATGGACCAACCCCGGCAAGCGTAGCTTAATCTGATAGTTCGACCCGTGCGGCTGGTATTACTTAGCCACGAGCTTAAATGTATCGATATAAAAGACATGGAATTGCACGAACTTGGGTGTTTTCATATATAAATGGTATCGTAACGGAAAAGTACAAAACGTTTTGCAGTTAAACTTAGATTTATAAGCGCACTAGATAAAAAAGTTTTTGGGTGATTCTCCGGATAAGTGGAAAAGTGCGGGTAGCGGTCAATTTATGTTTTAAAATAAGTTTTCAGAGTGATTACACTTAATTAAATGGTTGAACGCTGTCGGGCGAGAGTTTGCGGCATACAAGCAGGATAAAAATATAGGTATCATAAATAAGCTAATTATAACTTATTTACCTTTGTTCTAACTCGAAAACACCGTTAATGATTTCAATAACCTTCGGGGTATCCCGGCATTATCGCCGCAGCAACGTTATCGTTTTTGAAAATATAGGTATTCCGTGTGCTAGCTACCGGTACTAACTAATTGCGGACAAGTTTCACAACAATATTTTATCCTTATTATTGTACAAATGTAAAAGTTAAAAAGCCCAACATATTATCTTATTTAACTACTTGATAAGTAGTAGTCAACCAGGTAATAACCTACCAGGCACCATCAAATAGGTGTTTTATTGTTTTGGGTTTAGGCCTGTCGACTGTGGTAACAATCACCTAAAGTTTTTAATCAGACTACTCGAATTCCTTTCCGAATTTTCATTCTCGCTTCATTTTCATTTCCCACATCTGTCATGCTAACCAATCCCTATAACCCCGACCGACAGTGGTTGAATATTTGAGAATTCCCTTAAACTCTTAATATTTAACCATTTTTGAACAATTGCTGAGTAACGAGTTGGTCCGCAATAAGATTTACCTCCTAACCTTTAATACCCGAAACTTTCGAACGATCTTTCAAGATAAAATCCTCGTATTTCACACCATATAAATAAATTTTCGAAAAATCCGTGTTTGTATTCGTTTTCAAAAACAACAATACTCCAAAATCAATCATTTCTTTAGCGGTTTCGGTTGTACGAGAGTCTTAACACATAAACGTGTTTCCTTTTAAATGTAGACACTTAACTTTTAGACAAAATTATAATTTTAGTTAAACCTAATAGAAGTCTCGGCCAGAATATTATTTGTAATGTGTGACTTACCAAAACGAACGTTTTTGCCCTGAAATATGACGATTTTCCGGGTTTTTATATTTGGGTCTTACTAGCGTTTACTTCTTGGTTTTACTAATGACGATTAGGTACTGGAAATTAAAACTGTGAGTTGGATTGAAATTATTCTTCTTTCGTTTTGCTAATAATGTAAATAGGTTATTTCTGTATTTATATACACACAGTAAAATCATAAGGATACCACATAGTTATAGTTTAAAGTACAAAGGTACTGCTTATTTCTGTATCATACTCAAAACTGCCTTCACGACATGTTCCTCATTCCTCCGCATCACATACATACCATGTCAGTTAATTTTTACACAACTTCTCAGTCACGTGTACCCAGTGCAAGTTTCAGCTTTCCTGTTACTAACTCATTTATGATTTATGATTCTATCGATAAGTTTTATTGGTAAAACCGAAAGATTTACCGTAGTTCAAACTTTTACAATAGCGTCTATTATGTATTGTTGGATACTACTAGCCGACCCAGGGACGGAGGGTGCGTGCGCGGTCACTATAAAACCTTTGTGGGCGGCGGTCAGACCTCTTTTTTTTTTGGACTGTGTACGCGGTAGTCTGTGGAAGCGCTACCCGTCAGTCGTTCGGTGTGATCTGCTAAATCTATTTCTCTCATTATATTTTCTCTCATTATTTCTGATTTATTTTCCTAATTTAATTGGTGATGATTTTGTTCCTCTTATTATAATTTGTTAAGGCTTAAGGTTTGATAATTATTTTGTTCATGTGTTTAGTTTTTAGGTTGATAAATAATTCTTTATTACAAGCTTTATATTAGCTTGCTCTGTTTTAATTTTAATTTCACTTCTATCCTAAAATCAGAAGTGGGATTAGAATCCAACCCCAATCTGGGCCACTTGACCAGTTATTCATAACAGAGGAACTTTGTCGAACCAATACTCACGAGTGCGTAGATATTTGTTACACAGAACATACATAGAACTTGTTTTGGTGGGTGAACAATTGAACATGCCTAACACGCATAGGTCACGTAGCAGATCGCGTAGCGGATCGCACCGACGGCATTATAGGCGCGATCGGTCGCGAGATAACTCACAAAAATCACGGATAAAGTCACGTAGTCGTCGCGAACGGACTCCCTCTAGAATACGATCGAACAGGACGCCGCTGCTTGCGTCATACATTAGCCAGACACCGCAGTCTACCCCCGCAGAAACGCGAACGCTAGACACAATCTTATCCCGTCTGGAAATGATCGAGAACAAATTCACGTCTACCAACCATTCCGCAACCGAACAAGACCGCGACGGCGTCGTCTGTGGCCCAAGTTATAGTGGACGCGATCCATTCCATAAATCCAGGACGTTCCCATTATTTTGTGTCAAACTTTGACCCATCTATCCATGACGTGGACTCTTGGTGTGATGAAGTGGATCGCGCCCAAATTGCCAATCACTGGGGCGACAGAGAGTGCCTCTCACGCGTAGCTGGATGTTTGAAAGGCGACGCGAGAACTTAGTTAAATGAATGGGTAACTTCTGATAGATCGTGGAGTGGCTTTAAACGTGAATTCAAACCACTTTGTCCCCGAAAATTAGATTACGCAACGATACTGTTTGAAACGATGAATACGACGTCTAATAAATTCACGTCGTACGCCGAATACGTGAGAGGTACCCTGCTCCGCTTTCGCATTGTCAAAGGCCTTAGTGAGGGATTAATGACGCAGATAGTGGTCCGTGGCATAGACGACGCACAATTAGTGCGGGCAGCGGCAGCAAACGCAGAGCTCTCTTCAGAAAATCTGGTGTCCTTTCTATCTATATATGCGAAACCAGATCAAACGAAGGGTGGCTCGGCTAAAACTATGGCCTACCCTCAATCACAAAAACGCGGTGCAGAACGTGCAGATTTGAATCAGCGAAAGACCTGTTTTAACTGTAAGGGCCAAGGTCACTTGTCCCACAACTGCCCTATAAAAAATAAACTGTCACAGCCAGTGTCCAAAGTACGCGCTAACGTTTCAACCTGCACGTTCTGTAAAAAGATAGGGCATACGGAGGACGTTTGTTTTGTCAAAGAAAGATCATCTGGACCACAGGGTCAGCAAAACAAACGCAACGTAAATTTTTGTCAGGATCCTACGAAAGAAACAGCGACATAACCACCGCAGTAGTACACGGCATACCGGTCGATGTGTTAATAGACAGTGGGGCACTTAATGTCTCCCTCATATCGTCCGACGTAGTAAAACATTTGGCTTGTGCAGTAAAACCTACTAAATGTGTGCTGAAAGGTATTAGTAACCACGAAATTGTGGCCATGTCTTACGCAACCATTACGGTTGAGCTTGCTAATATCGCACTAGAGGCTGATTTCGTTGTAGTACCAGCCGCGTTTATGAGTACACCTCTAATAATTGGAACTGACATTTTGAATAGGGATGGCATAACGTACATCAGAACTAAAAACCGACAATATCTAACACGCGCGCCCAACCGCGAGAGCTCGTCTCATGTGCTCACGGTCTCTAAAGTAACTAACATACCTATAGTTACACCACTACAGGGAGCAGAGCGAAAATCTCTTGAGAGGGTAATTGATGATTTTGCGGAGTTTTTTATAACAGGCACGGCGACAACTAGTGTCACTACGGGCGAAATGCATATCAATGTAACCAGCGACGTACCTCTTACTTATCGACCTTATAAACTTTCGATTGCTGAGAAAATTAGAGTTCGTGAAATCATCAATGACCTGCTACAGAAATGTATTATCCGAGAGTCCGAATCCGAGTATTCTAGTCCGATAATTTTTGTGAAGAAAAAAGACGGATCGGACCGGCTTTGCGTTGATTTTCGAGCTTTGAACAGGGTAACTGTCAAAGAGCGATATCCGCTCCCATTAATAGATGACCATATTGATCGTCTAGGTGACAAAAACATGACGAGATACTCAACTCTTGATATGGCCTCTGGTTTTCACCAGATAAAGATTAGTGATGAGTCAATCCATCGCACCGCATTTGTTACACCTGAGGGGCATTATGAGTACTTAAAAATGCCATTCGGTCTGACAAATTCGCCCATTGTGTATCAACGCATCATCAACAAAACGCTGCGCAAATTCATCGACGCGGGACAAGTCTTGGTCTACATAGATGATGTGCTGTTGATGAGCGCCACAGTGGACGAAGGTGTCGACCTGTTGCGACAGGTACTTACGACCTTGACCAAGGCAGGGTTTTCGATAAACGTAAGCAAGTGTGTCTTTCTCACTACCGAAGTTGAATATCTTGGCAGAATAATAAGTGGAGGTCAGGTTAAGCCGAGCCCTCACAAGATCCAGGCATTAGTAGACTCGCCCGCTCCGGAAAATGTCAAACAGGTTAGGCAGTTCCTAGGACTGGCCGGTTACTTTCGGAGGTACATTGAGGGCTATGCAACGAAAACCTTCCCAATATCTCAATTAACCAAAAAAGGTGTTCAGTTCAAGTGGGGTCCTGAACAAGAAAAAGTGCGACAGGAAATTATTTCAGTTTTGACCAATGAGCCTGTATTAGTAATTTTCGACCCGAGTCTACCCACAGAAGTTCATACTGATGCGAGCAGCATCGGTTATGGCGCAATTCTTTTGCAAACCCACTCGAACAGTAGTAAAAGAGTTGTGGCTTACTTCAGCCGCGCCACTCAAGGCGCAGAAAGTAGATACCACTCTTGTGAGTTAGAGACGTTAGCGGTTGTGAAAGCATTGCAGAATTTCCGACACTATTTGATCGGACTCCAGTTTAAATTAGTTACAGACTGCAATGCTCTCAAATCCACCGAACGTAAAAAGGATCTTTTGCCGAGAGTTGCCCGCTGGTGGATGTACCTCCAAGATTTTACCTTCGAGACGGAGTATCGAAAAGGGGCGATGATGTCACACGCCGATTACTTAAGCAGAAACCCCATACGTAAAGTGCTTTACGTCACTCAACCTCGTAATTGGGCTCAGATAGCGCAAGCTGCAGATGAAGAGACACGCGAGCTTCTCCAAAGACTTAGAGAAGGCAGTCTAGATCCTAATCGCTATGTTCAGAAACATGACCTTTTGTACTATAAGTACACTCCCATTGGCGAGCAGCCGCGATTCCTTTGCTTTGTTCCCCGAGGCCACAGACTTAGTCTGCTTCGAGTATTCCATGACGAGCACAATCATATTGGCTATGACAAGACCTTGGATTTAATACTAAAGCACTTTTGGTTCCCAGGCCTTAGGCAATTCGTTAAAAAGTACCTTGAACATTGCTTGATTTGCATCTCCAAGAAACGCGTGCCTAGGGCTCCACAACAATACCTAACTTCGTGGGAAAAACCCGATCAACCTTTTTCAATTGTACACTCAGATGTACTAGGTCCACTTCCCGAGTCAAACGGTTTCAAGTTTGTTCTTCTTATTGTAGATGCGTTCACGAAGTACACGCTCCTTTACCCCATTTATAGGCAGGATGTAGAAGAACTTTTGAGAGTGTTCACAAATGCAGTTTCACTATTTGGTGCACCTAAAATGATTGTAACTGACAGAGTCAGAATGTATCAGTCCGCTAGGTTTCTAGGTTTTGTCAAAGATATGGGATCGGAGATACATTTAGTTACTGCAGAGATGCACCAATCGAACGGCCAGGTCGAGAGGTACGCCCGCACCGTTCTAAACCTTCTACGCATCGAGGCCAATCACAAAGGAGCAGCCTGGTCCGAGGCGCTGTGGAGACTCCAACTGACCCTCAACGTGACCAAGCAGAAGACGACTCAGGCATCGCCGTTAATTCTGCTGGTGGGCATCGACGCGGCAACCCCCGTCATCAGGTCACTGGTCCGTGATGTCGCTTTGGAAGGTGTACAGCCGAATCGTGAAGCACATAGAGAGTTACGCCGAGCCCGCGCAACTGATCTATTAAAACAAAACCAGTCTCGACAGGACGATTATGTAAATCGAGACCGACGCCCACCAAAAGTTTTTAATGTGAACGATTTGGTGTTCGTCATTAAGTTTTCGCAGGCAACCGGAAAGATGGACCATGGGATGCGAGGGCCGTACAGGGTCACACGCACGCTGCCAAGTGGGCGGTATGAGCTACGCTTGTTGACCGGCTCCTATGGCAAGACGACGCAAGCTGCTGCTCAGTATATGGTGCTCTGGAAAGGGGAGTGGTGTCCTGAGACATGTGCTGCGTTCTTTGAGCGTGAGTATGCTTGCGTACTGTGAGGGATGTGCATTGCCATATAGGGTTGTGCAGATCTTGGGGTGAGACAGTAGATGGACTGCGAGACGTCTACGTCAGGTAAACTGCGAGGTACCTGACCGGTCTCACAAAGAGTAGACAGTAGACGGACTGCGAGACGTCTACGTCAGGTAAACTGCGAGGTACCTGACCGGTCTCACAAAGAGTGGCCTTGCCACCCACGTATAACGGATCTGGTTCTCGTATAACGTGTGTTTTGACGTGTAGAGGACGGACTGCGAGACGTTCCTTTCGGTGATTTAGTAATCGCCCTACACGGTGGGTCATGTAGAGGACGGACTGCGAGACGATCCTTTTGGCGATAAAAGCCCTACATGACAGCAAATGAAGATGGTTTCATGTGTGTTGCATGAATGTTGATGACGAGTCATGATGTTATTGTGTGATGAATGGAACTCTATGGAGTACTAAGATGACGTCTTAGTATCTCATACTAACCTAACCTAACCTAATCCAAATGATTCACCAACAATAGAAGGGATCTGGCACTCAGCGGTTTTCTAGACTATTTAGCTAGTCAGTTTATGTGTCTGATGAATGAAAGAAAAAGGCCACGTGAGACGAATTGAATGCAAGCGAAAGAATAGGCAAATGTGTTTGCTCTCCAAGAGACGTTAATTTCTTGTTGGTTTCACAGAAGATGACCTGATCGAAGACACCACTTCTGCTCATCATGGTGCAGAGCCAGTCGCTGGGCCTTCCAGTCCATCTAACGAAACCCATGGAGCAGCCATGCGTAGCCTGCCGGATCTTTCTGATGCTGTCGAGGACGACGCATGATCAGGATGGCCGTGTTGGATACTACTAGCCGACCCAGGGACGGAGGGTGCGTGCGCGGTCACTATAAAACCTTTGTGGGCGGCGGTCAGACCTCTTTTTTTTTTGGACTGTGTACTCTACGTAGTCTGTGGAAGCGCTACCCGTCAGTCGTTCGGTGTGATCTGCTAAATCTATTTCTCTCATTATATTTTCTCTCATTATTTCTGATTTATTTTCCTAATTTAATTGGTGATGATTTTGTTCCTTTTATTATAATTTGTTAAGGCTTAAGGTTTGATAATTATTTTGTTCATGTGTTTAGTTTTTAGGTTGATAAATAATTCTTTATTACAAGCTTTATATTAGCTTGCTCTGTTTTAATTTTAATTTCACTTCTATCCTAAAAGTATATTTTCATTTCGTAGATGGACATAGAAATAAACCACCAAAATGTCTAAAATAGGGGTGAGTCAACCGAGTGAAAATGAGTGGAAAGTAGTGCAAAATAAACGTTCGCGTACGAAAACCTATACTTTTGCAAGCCAAAAAGGTCGTGCTTCTATTGTACCAAACAGTAAATTCCGTGCGGCAGATATTAAAGTCCCGTTACTAATTTCAAACGTGAATACGGAGGCCTCCGACGATGACATTATTAGCTACATAAAGAGTAAGACTAACGAAAGTGTATCCTTAAAAAAGCTAAACATCAAGTCGTATAAAAAGTATAACGCTTACAAACTATATGTATCTAAACACAAGGTGGACATGTTTTTAAATGATCAGATATGGCCTGACGGTATTACTTTTAGGCGCTTTGTCCATTTTATGTATCGGACAAATAGAGAGGCTCATACAGTTAGTTAGTTAGATTAAAATTCAGTATGGATTGTCAAAATACTTGTCATGTTAAATTAACTAGTTTTAATTGTAAATCTGCGAAAAGATCTGTGGATAATATAAGAAAAATATGTGACTGGTCGGATTTGATATGCCTGCAGGAAACTTGGTTGTTACCTCACGACATTTCAATGCTAGGAACGATTAGTACTGAATTTGAGTATACTGGTAGGTCTGCTGTAGACACATCAGAGGGGCTTTTAAGGGGGCGGCCGTACGGAGGAGTAGCTATTCTGTGGAGAAAGGGTATTTTTGAGTCTGTTTCGGTAATATCCTGTAATAGCTCTCGGTTAGTGGCCATTAAAGCTGTCTCTGGTGGTCGCAATATTGTTGTATTTTCTGTGTATATGCCGACAAACCTACCGGAAAACCTGCCTTTGTTTACTGAGGTATTAAGTGAGGTAAGTGCAATAATTGCGACATATGATGTAGAAAATATATATATAATGGGCGATTTTAATGCACATCCGCAAGAATTATTTTATGTTGAGCTGTTAGGCTTTTGTAATGACCAATCTTGGGTCTGTGCTGATACAAAAAAGTTAGGTTACGATCAAAACTACTACACCTTCATTAGCGAGGCTCACGGCTGTAGGAGGTGGTTAGACCATTGTGTGGTCTCTTCGTCAGCCTGGCAGACAATTGTTAATGTAGGTATTGATGAAGATGTCTATGTGTCTGATCACTTACCTATATATATTACATGTAACTTAGATGTAGTTAGGCCAAAGTTGACGACTGGGGCTGCACCCCGCAGTACTGTTGTATGGGGCGTCAGAAATAAAACAGAGATTGAGAATTATCATAGGATGTGCTCTGAAAAACTGAGAGAGATCGACTTCCCACAGGAGTTTGCGGTGTGCAGTCATGGGTCATGTAACTTGGCTGATCACAAACTTGTCCTTGATAGGCTGTACAAGAACATTGTAGATGTCCTTTGTGAGGCAGCGAGGGAATCTAATACAGTTCATCAGAGACCTAAGCGAGGTAATCCGTTATGTGGCTGGAACAAGCATGTTCGAGACGCGCACCGGGAGGCCAGGTTTAGATTCCAGGCCTGGGTTTTGGCTGATCGACCAACCTCTGGTTCTGTTTATGACCAAATGTACGAGACGCGTAAAATTTTCAAAAGCCGGCTAAAGTACTGCCAAAATAGACAAGACCAAATTAAAATGGACGTATTAGCAGAACAACGAGCAAATAATAATTTCTGTGCATTTTGGAAGTCAACAGGTAAATTGGAGGCTAGGCCTGGTCTCGCGGCGGATGTAGGAGGGATAACTGAGCATGGGGACATTGCTAATTTATTTAGAGATCATTTCAAAGTGAGGTCTCCACTTGGCCCCTCAGTCTCGGGAATTGGCTCTGTATCTCACGGCCGGGGGGATGAGCCGTTACTACGTTTCACCACGAAGCAAGTAACGTCGGTCATAAATAGTATGAGTAGGGGCAAATCCCCAGGTCATGATGGGCTTAGCATAGAACATCTGAAATATGCAGGCATACATATGCCTAGGGTCCTGTCCTTATTCTATACGATGTGTCTCAGCCATTCGTATTTACCGGCAGACTTAATAAAGACCATCGTTGTACCCATCGTGAAGAATAGGACAGGAGACATCTCGGACAAAAACAATTATCGCCCGATCTCTCTTGCAACTGTTGCGGCTAAGGTGTTGGACAGTATGCTTGACTCCTATTTGGAAAAATATGTAAAGCTGCACGATGCACAGTTTGGGTTTCGTCCTGGACTGTCAACCGAAAGTGCTATCCTGGGTGTCAAGCATGCTGTCAAATACTACACTGACCGTAAGACGCCGGTGTACGCCTGCTTCCTTGATCTCTCCAAGGCTTTCGATCTCGTTTCTTATGATGTGCTTTGGAGTAAATTGAGGAGTAGGGGTATACCGGAGGAGCTGCTCAGAGTACTGCAGTTTTGGTATCTAAACCAGACAAACCGTGTCCGATGGTCTGATACGCTCTCGCAATCATATGGGTTGGAGTGCGGGGTGAGGCAGGGGGGTTTGTCGTCTCCCCGGCTCTTCAATCTATATGTAAATGACCTTATTGCCGAGCTCAGCAGCATGCGTGTCGGATGCAAGGTTAATGGTGTTAGTTGTAACAACATTAGTTATGCGGATGACATGGTGCTGCTGGGCCCGTCGCCGGGGTCGATCGCGGAGATGCTCAAAGTATGTGAGACCTACGCTGCTGCACATGGACTGGTCTATAATGCCAAAAAATGTGAATACATGGTCTTTGGGGTTGCTGGTAAGTGCCGGGAAGATGCCCTCGAACTTGCCATAAACGGTACGCCAATTCGTAAAGTCTCAAAATTTAAATATCTTGGGCATTTTCTTACCAGCGACCGCAGTGACCATGGTGACATTGAGAGGGAGCGTAGGGCTCTGGCGGTCAGGGGTAATATGTTGGCACGAAGATTTTCTCGGTGTACTGACCAAGTAAAGATAACGCTTTTTAAAGCTTATTGTCAGAGTTTTTACACCGGGAATCTTTGGGTCAACTACTCGAAAAGATCGCTGGATGTCCTACGCGTCCAGTACAATAATGTTTTTAGGTTGCTATTGCGACTGCCGCGCTTTTGCAGTGCATCAGAAATGTTTGCGGTAAACCATACTGATGGATTTCATGCCATCATCCGCAAAAAAACGGCCTCACTTCTGAGCAGAATAAGAGGCAGTCACAATAGCATCCTGAAGGCTGTGGCGGAAGACACTTCCTCCGCCATAATAAGGCAATTTGTGCGAAGACTTATACCATAGTTAGACCATTACCTTGTCTTTTTGTGTCTAGATGTTGGATGGTCTTCTCACAACTTCGTCTTTAGTTTAAGTTACTAACAATAGTGATTAAGTGCAAACATGTTTACTAACAATTTATGGATCTTCTTCAGTTATCCGAAATAAAATGATTTTATTTATTATTTTTTATAAAAAGTTTTTCCGGAAGGAGTACAGTTTTATAAAAGCTTTAGCGAGCTTCTATAAGATCGACATGATACCACGGACTTGGGCTGATGCCAAGAGAGTGTGTGCTCTGGAAGGAGCCATTTTCTGGAACCCAGACAACGACGATGAGGCACACGCAGTGATATCGTTTTGGAACACTACCCAGTCCCATTTGGGGTGGGTCTATGTGGGGATGTCAGACCTGTTGGTTAAAAGCAACATTTACTTCATATTATAAATAAAATCAAGTGCACATATTATATGCAAAAAAATATCTTTATTTTATTTTTCTAGGGAAGTCAGTTTCTGAAGTGTAGGTACAATGATAGGCAGCCGGGTCAGCCGAACAATGAAGCCGATAACTGCGTGTACATTTACAAAGATGGCCACCTGGATGATTGGGGATGTGACTATAAGTATTCTTTCATTTGCAAGAAGAGTCTTCAGTCACTAGAGTGGAACTATCAATGCAATAGTCCTTATTCAGCAAGGATTTAATCATTAGGTACTGGGAACGTACGACAAGATTTCTATATATCCTCTGATTTTGAAAAGTTATATATAAACATTTTCTGAATTGAAAGTATTTTGTAGTTGAATGCAAGAGTTACATACCATCATTAGCCTCTAACAGTCCAAGCTTGATCCTTGCATGGCCACTATCATCCGTCAATATGCTGCCATGAAGTTCGTCGCTTCACAATGTAGGGCATTCACGCTCGAAGTAAAACCATTTGTAAGTCATTGCAATGCAACTCTTATCTCGGTAATGAAAGGTATAAATTAGAATCGTTATAAAGAGTTTTATTGTACGCAAATTATGCGCTTTGACGTGGAGTTGCGGATACCAGCCCGTATTACCTAAAATCTCAAAGTTTTATTAACTCACCACAATCATTCTAATTTATATTTTATGGCAATGACATAAGAGGTAAATTTCAGAGATAAGAGGTAAATTTCAATGACTAATGGTTAAACGTCATTCAAATTTGAGCGTGAATGTTGTAGCTTTAACCAGCGTTTGCTAATTCGCGGTCTTCACACAAGGATACGTTTCCCCAATGGCTATTGGTTCGATGCCTAATATTGACCTTTGTCATGAATGGGATAATTCGATGACTATAGTTCTCTGTCGGCTCTACTGTTGGTATTCAATTTATTGCAATCTACCCGTCAATTCTTCATCATCCTTACGTGTCCCACGTTTCTTGGGGTCGTCGACACAAAATATATACCTCTTCTATTATTTCCTGTCAACCGTCACGTCATTCGTGTTCCTTTTCATTTGAAATATCATCCTTCCTATCAATCTATCCACCTTTTCCTTAATTCTCTCCCCCTTCATTTATCGTACATTTTATATTCATCGCTCTCTTAGCCACATGATTTTTACCCCTTGTGATCATAAACTTATACAGTAATTTGATCAACAATTACAAATAGTTTTTTTTTTCAAGTTTCATTTTATTTTGTTAATGACAAAGTTCTTGAAATCAAAGCAATCTCATATTTTTATTCATTATTTCAGATTACATTTTCAATGAGGATAATGGCAAGTGCTACAAGCTCCACGTGCACAACTCCATTGAGCTGGATCGATTCATATGCCGTGTGCCAACTAGAACAATCTTAGGTGGCGGTGATCTGCAATGCGCAGGAAGCGGATAATACCTTGCGAATTTAACGGAATCCGTACCAAAACCTAGGGTCAAAGACAACTATCAAAGAGGAATATATCACGTGGGCTTTCATAACAGATTCAACGAGGGTTGGCAGTCAGTGAAAGGTACGTGAAAGTGTATCGCCTTAGGTAACTCACGCGGATGTTGAAATATCAACTTGAGGAAGGTGAATATAGAAATATATGTCACCTCCCTCAAGTTGTTGTGGATTTTTGTGTTGTGGTGGTTTTTTAAATATTTTATGAAAATTGTTATCATCATCATCAGCCTATTAATGTTCCCACTGCTAGGACACAGGCCTCCTCTCACAGAGAGGAACATTGTTATACTAACACTCAATTATTTTTGGGGTTAACTTCTTGGTTTACCTGATGCGTCATAGTTACAGTAATAGGAAACCGAAAAGTAATCAGAAAGGTATTTAAAAAGTAGATACCTAGTTAGAAAGTATCTTCGTAAAGTAAAACGATTATTTACTAAATATTTTTGCGAAACAACAATTATTTAAATTTTTAAATCCTATAGGTATAACGTTGGCTATCTTTAGGTCACTAGGTACCACTCCCAAAGATATGCTCAAGTTACAAATGCATGTTATAGGACTTGCTACAACATGTTTGGTCTGTTTTAGCATATCGTTGCTAATGTTGTCGTGTCCAACAGCTGTACTAGATTTTAGTGTACTGATTAATTTAATTATTTCTATTTCATCCGTTGGTAACAGAAACAGCAAATCTGGTGGGGTTTTCCTGATAGGCTCGTGTTATTCGCCAGTTCAATTTCTGTCTGTCCTAATGTAGTAAGTACCGCACTTGCCAACTGATCGCCAATGAAGCTAAAATAGTCATCATCAGCCTATTAATGTTCCCACTGCTGGGACACAGACCTCCTCTCTGTAAGAGGGAGTGGGCCGTAATTTACCACGCGGGCCCAGTGCGGGTTGGTAGATGTCACATGTCTTCGAATTTTTTGGTTCTAAGACATGCCGGTTTCCTCACGATGTTTTCCTTCACCGTTTTGAGAGCAGTGGTGATGATGAAAGCGCCTGCTTGGGTTCAAAACCACGACCTACAACTCGAAACAAAGAGTGGCGACGAGTTATTATCGATCCCCAAGTGACTGACTTTCAGCTCATTATTTTTGTCAAGTTAGTATATAATTTTGCTATTTTTATTAAGTAATTAGTTATTAGTTGTTATGTACCCACTTGTAAATATCTATGGGGTGACTGGTAATTAGTGACCGATACTTAAACACGTGGCTGTACTCATCATTATAAACAACTTTTACTATGGGATCAAACATGAAATCGCAAAAAAAATATCCGCTGTTCCCTACATTTATGTTCGCTTAACTCGTCAAAATGTAAGAAACAGCTGATTTATTTCGCTATTTCTTGTTTATTCCCATAGTATAAGTTGTTCATAATGATTGGTACAGTCACGTGTTTAAGTATCGGTCACCAAATACCAGTCACCGTATAATATACAAATAAAACTTGAGTAAATCTCTCTTTTTTTTTTGTGGGTTGGAAATCATCAAATAACTTCTCCCGCTCTAGGGGGAGCGGAAGGGCGTGTCTTACTGACTAAAAACCACCCGTGTTTCTTCAGTTGCCTGTACGTTGCCAGGGGCCACGGCAACCCTTTAGGACTTTCCCGCAACCCCGACAGGCATCGGCCCTAGTGGACCCCGTCAGTTGTGCTGACATCTCTTAGAGGCGCGCGTGGAACACAACGCGCCGTCGACCCGGGCCTGGTCCTTATCGAACGGCTAGCTATCCGTTGCTCTCCGTTCGCAAGCCCGCTGCCTCCGGTGGCCGGAAATCGTGTCCGGTGAGGACCTGCGCCAGGCGAAAGGTGAGGACGCCGTGGCGCCTCTCTAGCCACTGCTCAAAGAGGGGAGTTATCGCCATAATCGTGGCATGCCCAGCACTGGGTTGCGATAATCGCACTCGCCATGACGCCATGAGATCCCGCCATGAATGAGATATCTTTCAGTTTTGTCCACAGATCGTATGTTGTGGTTGCCTGTTCGATGTGAATATAAATACATGAATATGTTCAAATTCAGCACCCTAATTGCATAACACACGATCAATCATAATCTGAATCATTTTGCTAATCCATTGCTTCTTATGTTGGAAAAATTTGTTTGATCAACAATGTAAATAACGCAATGAATGATATTGAACTGTCAAAATTAAACAGATTGTGTTTGATGCCGCGGAAGTCGTTTACGCTAGTTAATATTTAATGTTAGTCGCATTGCCTTCCAACACCAATACATTCTGTGCCGCACAACACCAATCATCATAATTTTCCCATCCTCCTGTCTGTGGAACATTGGCTTTGAACAAAGTTCGTCGTCATTTATATTGCACAAAACACAGCAACAACTTTTGCTTTTTACTTCATTAATTTTGGGATTTGGGATTAGAAAAAACCACGGTTGACAGGGACGAACTGACAGTAATTTTATTACAATAAGATGGTACAAATATCTCCTGGTAGATGGCATCTCAGTCGCATATTGATTTTATTACCTTAACAAAATAACACCATTTTCAAGTTTGCACTACCAATACCGATAGATATATTACTTTTGTAAAAAATCTTATAGGCTGTCCATAAAAATAAAAGAAAATTTGTTTTTAACCGACTTCAAAAAAGGAGTAGAAAACTTACTTTCATATTTACTCCATTACTTTGTTAACAATAAACAACAAATTATTATGTATTAGTTGGAGCTAATCTACTTCATGTTCACAAATGAACATGCTCTTCATTTTGCAATCGGTGTTAATCAAACGTCCGTTGAAGAACATTGAGCCGCACTCCTCATAATGGTTTCCGTCAGGCTGGTGGTTGTCGAACCAGACGTCGGCATCTACATTCATTGGTGTTCCTGGAAAAGATAATGATAAATCAAACCGAGGTTTCTGGGATCTCTTTCTACTGTCGAGGATATTAGCATAAAAAGGCTACCCGCAGATAGCCCATCTTGTTCGGTGACGGCGACGCTGTCGGTGGACATAGAAAGACAGATCAGCACAACTATTCCCAACCGTTGATTTGTTATATGATTATTAAGGTTCGTTTAGAGGGGGAACGCTACAAAAAGGGAAGTGGTCGAAAATTTTTAAGTGGGAAATAAATTATTAGGTATTATTAGGCATTCATTACTTAACGTAAGTGCTTCTATAAAATATACACTGAGAAATAAATAAAAAATAAATTAAAAAAACGAAAAATCCGACTGCGTATTAACTTTAACCTTCCAGCGGTCGCGCGCGGTCTCTGAGACCGCAGCGAACTTATTTTAGTAATTATGCACAAACTATGAACAATAGGAGGTTGTTCTTCGGTGATATCCTCGGGGGGGTGAGTTACTGCTCCTCAGTAGCCTGTGACATTGGTCTTAAAAGCAGCTGTTTCTTTATTTGTGTTTGCGGTCCCAGATTCCGCGCGCGACCGGTTGTGTACTAGAAAATTCCTTGGAATTTAATTGAAACCGGGGTAAGTATTTCAAGTTTTTCTATCTTTTTAGTTTTTTACTTAAATTATGTCATATGTAATTATGTTATTTATATGTTGCACTATTTTTTGTGGACAATAAGTTACGAAAACTTCAAACGGCGAGTATCTCGTATACTAGAGCACGCGGAAACAGATGATGAATACTGTGATGGTGTATCAGGCGAAGAAGACAAACCAATTCAATACTCGACAGCACAGGAAGAGTGTATTCAATTGGACAGTGAATTTAGTGGCAGCGACGATGATAATGTGCCTTTGTCATCATATTTTGACAGACGCATCATAAAGAAAACAAAAAAAATATATATGTTATTTTAGAATTCCTATAACATGATGGCATTGATGATAAGATTGATTGATGTCGATGATAACTATAGTAAGTCTATCAATGATTAAAACTAGAACAGATAAATTAATTTTGTTTTGTTATTTTGTTGATTTATAACGTTGTTTTGTGTCGTGTGTGTAAAAATTTGCGTTTTCACAGACTATTTAACTATTAAGTACAATTTTTTTCAAATATCAATAAATAATGTATTTTATTTATTATACATACAGATAAAAGTCTTATTTTTATTATGTGCTATATAATATCAGGAAATATTCATTCGTCTTTTCAAACTAGACACCTAAAGTTGCGGAATCACAGACCGCGCGCGACTGCTTATGTTCGGCGCAAGGGTGCGACCACTGGAAGGTTAATTAAAAAAGACGGAAACAGGATGACCTATTTCTGTCTCCAATCCCGCTTAATGCTATATAGTCCGGGGAATTTACGCCGAATTTTAGGCCAACTTTGCATGAATTAAAAACAGCGATTTTATTCATTTAACGTGTAGGGTATGGACAAGGAAGTATGTTAAAATGTATCCCGCGAAAAGTTAACGTGTACGTTTTTTTTTTAAGAAAACATGTTAATTCAATATTACTTGGTAGAATTTGTCGAAGAGATTAGGTATTACAAATAGGTCAGAAAATTAAACAATATCGTCCACGGAAATTTCGATAAAAATAAAATTACATTTTTTTTGTTATTGTACTTCAAGCAAAAATATTAACAGCGGTATTTTTGCATTAAATTACCTAATTAAATATTTTAATACGCTATCCAACAAAATTAAAAATATTGTACTAGAGCAAGATATTAATCAAAGTTTTTTTGCAATAGTGGTTCAGGCAAAAATGTAACAGAATTAAATTTTGTATAACTTTTATTTATAGGCTCTATCTCACTTAATTGCAAGAAAATTAAACACATTGAAGCAAACAGTAACAATAAAAAAAAATAAAAATTTTTTAAATTATTTTATATTAATTTTCTTGTAATTAAGTACCTTGCACTTATTTATTATAACATTTTTCAAGGCTAGAAATAGCAAAATAATGATACTAATAAAATTCTATCAATGAGATGTTTGACATTGCTTACTCTTAACTACATAATTTATCAATATTTGCCCCAATAGTGGTTGTTCCAATTTTCACTGTTTTCAAAGTGAGTATCGGTGATTCTGGCCTGTGCCCTGGACTTTACGTCTTTCGTTATGTAATTTTTAGCGTATAATTTTTGATTTTAGGAAAATATCTGAAATGGGGATGTATTTTGATGGATTTTTGCTGGTCTATTTAGTTTTGATTTCTAGACCTGAAAAGTAATAAATAAATTTTGTTTAGGCAAGCTATTGCCGGGCCACCAAGAAAGCCACCGCGGGCTGCGGGCTGTAGACCTTTGGTTTAAGTCTTGGGTTATATTTACTGCCGGTGAGAGAAGTTGTGAAGTGGTAGTAACTACTGTATTTATTTAGTTCTTCGACAGCGGAACTCCTCTTTCAACATCCGAGGGAGATCGCCGTAGCCTAAGCCACACAGTCACGTACCTCTAACTGTCTGCCAGCCTTCATTGAATCTGTTATGAAAGCCTATGTGATATATTCCTCTTTGGTATTGCTCATTAATGCGCGGCTTCGGCGTGGATTTCGTTAACTTTTCAAGGTAATCCGCTTCCATCTGATTGCTGATCACTGCCAGGGAGGTATATTCTATCCTGCACATTGCATATGCTTCGACCCATTTCAGTGGAGTTGTGTGAAGCTTGTAGCACTTGCCAGTATTGTTATTGAAAGTGTAATCTGAAATTATAAAATATACATATAAGTAGGCAATGAGGAATGTTCCGTTTCAAAACGGTCAGTTAATTATTATTTTGTTGCAACACTGGTCAGCTCGCTGTCATTTTGAATTGACAGTTCTCGACCGAGTTTGACAGTGACATAGACTCGTAAAATACGGTTTGTCGAAAAAAGACGTGTTGATTTGGCCCGGAAGATTTTGTTAGAGAACTGATAAATAACAGTTCAATCTTATACCGGAATTGTGTCTTAGTTCGTGTTTGGTGACGTGCTTTGCCCTTACGGTTGATTTCGTGTATATTTCGCGTGTAGCGAAGGTTGGTGTCGCGAACGCATTTTGAAGGCGGGCTGGAGCATCCCCGGACCGCGTTGGCGCACAATCCCTTATCCCAGTTATTATATATATTTTCCTTACGACACCCTGACCATACACCCGGGGTTGAGCAAGCACCGAAGATCACCACGAAGATACCGGTCCATATATTAAGTACCGCGTATTCTTAACCAGGTATTCTCAATCAAACCCCTAGCTGAATCGCTGCTGCGTAAACGCAATCTCGCGAGGTGCAGGGCCAATCGGATCCAAGAGTAGCGGCATTGCTAATGGGCCCCAGTGTCTGTCTCTTGGCTGTGACCTGCAGGCCTGTACTAAACAAGGAATGTGTCTATTTGATGGTGGTAGATTGAAATACCTATTTATAATACGCATAACACAAAATGCGTTTTCAATCAATACATTTTTATTTTTTAATACTATAGGGCAAATGTATTTTAACAACAACATTAGTTAATTCTGAGTTTGATTCTTCTGAGAAACTCCTATATCCCATTCGTGTATAGCCCTTTACAAAACACGCGCCGCACTTGGAGAATAGCGTTAAGCCGCTGACAAGTTCATTAATTTTATTTTACTTGATAATGTAACATCATTCGAATATTGAAATTTGAACACACACGTATTTACATGATTTAAAAACTAACAGAATTAAAATAATAATAGTAATGTAAGATCGTTCTACTATTTTTGTAGGACAATCTTACCTTCCCTATATTACTTTATTTAAATCGTGTGGACCATAGAGATTCTAAGGAGATGAATAGTAGGTGTGAAATAAATATGCCAAAGCTTGGTTTTACAAAATTATATTATATTATTATTTAAATAAAAACATTCAAAATCATAATAACAACCATTGCTGCATAAAAATAGAAATACATCATAGTACTTACATTTTGAGTGTAGACTCAGAGGTGCGCACTCTACAATCACTCGAACTCAACTGGCGCGTTTGCTTTGCAGGTTACCACTAAGGTACTCGCTGCTTAACCGGACTTTCCTGTGGCTGCCTTAAGCTCCTAAAAGAACTCAAAGCCTCCAGCCAGGGGCATACAAACTAAGCTAATTAAAACTAGGCGAACGCTCGCTAAGGGCACCCCCTGTGGGGTACGAACCTCGGCTTAGGGCGTTCGCTGGGGGGAGGACAGCAAGAGGGACAGGCTGGATCAAGGATAGATCATTATTATTATCAGGGGAGTTTAAAGCTACAGGCTCAGCAAAAACGCGGGCTGGCGCATCGTTATCGAGCAAGGGTCGGGGGGGAAGCGCGTTTGCTTGTGCAACAACCGTTTATAAAAGCTTGCTAATGGCGGGGACTTATGAATCACACAACAGGTGCGTTTGCAGCTGCACACGCACGTTTCGTTTTACGGTGAGCACAAACATACTTTGTTTTACATTTGAATCTCTTAGTATTTTATATTTAATTATACATCTATATTTGCTACGCTATTATTAAATTATACATTCTGACAGTCGGCCATCCTATGCTAAGCATGACCTCGTGCTTATATAATATTAAATAATAAAATTACTCTTTCATTAATAAGTGCATATTTATCCTAAATATTACATTTTAAAACTCTTTACAAAACAATGTATGATGGGACCCTTCCGTCCAATACAATATGACACCTTTGTCAATAATATATCTTATGGGACCCTTCCGTCCAACACAATATGACACCTTTGTCAACAATATATCTTATGGGACCCTTCCGTCCAGCACAATAATGACACCTTTGTCATCAATATATTTTATGGGACCCTTCCGTCCAATACAACATGACACCTTTGTCAATAATACATTTTATGGGACCCTTCCGTCCATTACAACATGACACCTTTGTCAATAATACATTTTATGGGACCCTTCCGTCCAATACAAATACAATCAATAGTAATTACATAACGGGACCTTTCCGTCCTCTACAAAATGACACCTTGGTCAACATTTTATGAGACCCTTCCGTCCAATACAATACGACACTTTTGTCAACATAAATCATTTTACATTTAAAGAAATATACACATGACACAAAATTATGATATTTGTATTGAGCTAAAGACCCTTCTGTCTTTAAGAGCTATTCAATAAGACCCTTTAGTCTTTTGATACTTTTATCTGTTTATTTTATACCAATAGAAACATTTGTTTATCAATCAGACTCGTTGGATAAATCATTGTCACTATCATGTGGCCTATTAAAATTCAGCCATGGTTTAATTTTATCGACCGCGACTATTGTAGAATAACCTCTACCACCCTTTTTTGTGACAGGTGTATCTTCAACATGATATCGGTCGTGATCTAATATTTTTGTAATTCTGTATGGGCCTTGAAATTTAGGTATTAACTTTCTACTGTGTCCTGTAGAAGATACCTGACGCTCAACACGTACTAAATCCCCTTCCTGGTATTTTACTGGGGCGCAACGTTTTTTGTCAAAGTAAGATTTATCTTTTTCCTGACTGGTGGCTATAATGCTCGCTGATTTCGTCACGGATTTCCGTTATATTTTGTTTATTCGTTTTAGTAATATCTCCCTCTAGTTCGGAAATAACTTTATTCTCACTACTTCCCGTTAATCGTTTGCCAAATAAAGCTTCCGCAGGAGTCCGATTAATCCCCTTGTTTAACGTATTATTAATTCCCCATTGTATCTCAGGCAAATGATCGTCCCATTTATTTTCAGCTACACCAATAGTTTTTGCCGTTAGTGAATCTACAATGGTCTTATTATATCTTTCTACCTGCCCATTCGCTCTGGGGGTAGCAACAGCATTAAGTATATGTTTGATTCCCTTTTCATTAATAAATGCTTTAAAACTGTCACTTGTAAATGAGGTTCCCCTGTCAGAGATTACTCTTCTAGGAACTCCAAAGATACCAAAATACTCCTTAAGCACTTTAATGGATGTACTAGTCTTAGTATTTCTCACTGCCTTCAAATAAATATATTTAGTAAAGGCGTCTATTAAAACTAAAATATACATATTGCCTTTACTACTCCGCACAAAGGGACCTGTGTGATCAATGTGTATTGTGTCAAAAGGAGCTGCTATTTTTGGGATTGGGTTAAGATAACCAGGTTTTTTTCCAGCGGATGATTTTGCATAAGCACATTCTAGGCATGAATCAACATATTTTTTTATGAAACGTCGCATTTTATTAAACCAGTAATTAGATTTAATTTTGTCTAAAGTTTTGTCAAAACCAAAGTGACCTATATCATCATGGTTTTGTTTTACAATTTGCCAACGCACTCCTTTTGGCACAACCCATCGATCTCCATCAGCAGTTATACGAAACAATTATTTATCATTTTTTAATTTGAAATTTGTTTTTATGTCGACTACGTCATCAAATTTTGGATCTTTAAGGATGCCTATTATTCTTTGTACATCATCATCGGCATTTTGCACAGTAGCCAACCATGTAGACTCTGATACCGTGAAAACTCCGGTTTCCGAACTTGGTACCGGATTCCTACTGAGCGCATCAACATGAGACATGGATGGGCCTGGTCTATAATCAATTGAAAAATTGTACTCTTGCATCTGTTCCCACCATCGCGCGACACGGGGAAGCATATCCCTTTTTTGGAACGTTGCTTTTAACGAGTTGCAATCTGTGACTATTTTAAATGATAAACCAACTAAGTAAACGCGGAACTTTTGAAGAGCGGATACAACCGCTAATGTTTCTAAGTCATACGACGAGTAATTCTGTTCTTCGGGGGTCGTTTGTCTACTGAAATAAGCAATTGGTCTGAGAACTAAATTTTCATCTCTTTGTAAGAGAATTCCAGCTATGCCTATTTTGCAAGCATCGGTATGCAATTCCGTTACCACGTTAGGATTGTATAATGCCAAAGTAGGTTTTTGAGATAATTCTTTTTGCAAAACTCTAAATGCTGCCTCTTGGTCTGGTCCCCATAGCCATAGTGTATTCTTTTTTAACAAATGGGTGAGTGGTTTTGCCAAAATAGAAAACTTGGGGACAAACCTTCTAAAAAAACTAGCTAGTCCTAGAAACTGACGGACGTTATGCTGGTTTTGTGGAACAGGGAAACGTTCAACAGCTTCAATTTTCTTTGAACCCGGTCGAATTCCATTTTCCGATACTTCGAACCCTAAGTAGTCTACGGCGTGTTTAAAGAAAAAACACTTAGATGGTTTAAGAGAGAGTCCTGCGTTTTTAAACAGATCTAGTACAGACTGCAACCTTTCCATACCTTCAGATAGAGTTTTACTGGGTATGATTACATCGTCTAAATATGCCAGAGCTTCCCCATGTCGAGCATTCCCTAATATCTGATTCATTAATCGCTGAAATGTTGCTGGCACATTAGCAAGCCCAAATGGCATACGATTAAACTCGTAATGCCCATCAGGTGTAACAAAAGCGGTTTTATATTTATCATTTTCAGCAATAGGCACCTGATAGTATCCAGATGCCAGATCTAATGTAGTAAATAACTTATTCCCTGCTAAAATATCCAATTGATCGTCGATGAGAGGCATTGGATAATTTTCTTTTACAGTCTTTTTGTTAAGCGCTCGATAGTCAATACAAAGTCGGAAATCACCGGTTTTCTTTCTAACGAGGACTATAGGGCTAGCATAAGATGAAGTAGTATGATAACGTATGATATTAGTATCCAATAACTCCTTGATCATCCCTCTAACTACTTCTTTCTCGGCAATTGCCAGTCTATAGGGCCTTTAAACTACCGGTTGATCATCATTTAAGTCTATTTTCATATGTCCAACTGACGTACTTCCTAATTCCGTTAAATCCAGAGCAAAACATTCTCGGTAATCGTTTAGCAACGATAATAGTTTTTCTTTATCTTCAGGAGATAGATCATCAGCGATATTTATTTGGTCTTCTGTTAAGGTTGAAGGCACACGAGCTGTACAGTTTGTTTTGACATTTAAAACGTGGCATGCTTTCTCTTCCTGGGCTAATAGGCCTCGTGCTATTAAAAAGTCAGCTTCGAAACCCAATCTCGAAGAGGGATCACAAGTAACAACTATAAGTCCGAGACCATTCCGAATATAATACATACCAGATAAAACCGAGTATCTTAAATGTTCTTTATATCGTACACTACCTTCTACGAATACCTCCCCATCAAAACTAGGATCATTACTGTATACCTCGACAATAGTAAGTCCTGATACTTCAGTCTTGTTTTTGCAAAATAATTTTATTTTATGGTTATAGCTTTCAAGTATGCCCAGGCATGATATATCTAAACAATCGCTTGTTTTTTAATTATGATGTGCGACTGTTCTGTAAACGTTTGACCAATCATAAGAGGAAACGGCATGACGTTATCTGGGACTATGAGCAGGTCTACATTGGCGGCAGCACTGTCTATAATAATATGAACGTTAAATCTACCGATGGCACTAACTATTGAATTACCGAATCCCCTCAGGATTGGCAAGTTCTTTGTGTCAAACTGACTACTGATCTTTCGAAATTCAGAGTCTTTAATCATAGAGCATTCGCTACCTAAATCAATGAAGGCCTGCATAGATACCCTGTATTCACAACAGCCTGTTTGAAATATTTTTGATTAGGCTTTATTAAAACAGAGGCATCGAGCGATAAGTCTACTTCGTTAGCAACTCTTAGAACGGTTTTATCTGGGACTGGATTTTTAGAGTAGCATTGGTCGGTTTCATGACCAATTTTACTGCATTTACCGCATTTCTTAATTGGACGCTGACACTGAGCAATGAAATGACCTTCTTGTTTGCAATTTAAACAACGGGATGGCTTGCTATTGCCCGAAATTCGAGACTGTGTATCACTGTTTTTATTTGGAGGACCTTTAACGTTTTTACGGTCATTTAGCGGTTTTATATTCCTCACGTTACGCAAATACGACAATAATTTATCGGGATCTGAAAACTTAACAGCTTCGGCGCCCAACCTCACAGATCGGTCGTCAATACCGTGCAATACGCATTCTACAGCTCGGGTACCTTCTATACCACATCGATTAATTAAACCAATTTTTTCATAGAAGTATTCCTCTAACGAATCGTTAAATCGGGCCCTTTTAGCCAACATGTCACTGAGCATCTGCCCGTAATTTTCTTCCGGAGGGAATGCAGACAAAAGCTTCTGTTGCCATTCGTTCCAGGAGTAAAGGACAGACGACAGACCTTCGTACCACCTCTTGGCAACGCCTCTTAATTTGGGTAACGCAAAGTGTACAATTTGCTTTTCTGTCAAACTGTAAATGAGTGCACATTCGTTTACTTTGTGTAGCCACATGGTCATCGTCTGTTCTTTCCTGCCTTCGTTGGCTCTGTGTGCCAGAAGGCCACTGGTCACGTCGGCTACAGGACTGTCTGCCTCGTTGAAGACTGCGTGACCTTCCGTCTTCTCGGCTGCACATCGAACGCCCTTCGTGTTGGCTTCGCGGTGACTGATCATCGCGTTGACTGCGCGGAGGCTGCCCATCGCGCCAACTGCGCGGAGACTGCCCATCGCGCCTACTGTGCGGCGTCAGCCCATCGCGCCGTCTGCGCTGCGTCTGTCCATCACTCTGACTGTGCGGCGACTGCCCATCACGCCGGCTGTGCGGTGACCGCCCATCGCGCCGACTGTGCGGCGACCGCCTGTCGCACCGGCTGTGCGGCGACCACCCATCGCGCCGGCTGTGCGGCGACCGCCCATCGCGCCGACTGCGAGGCGACTGCCCATCGCGCCGACTGCGAGGCGATTGCCCATCGCGCCGGCTGTGCGGCGACCGCCCATCACGCCGACTGCGAGGTGACTGCCCATCGCGCCGACTGCGAGGTGACTGCCCATCGCGTCGACTGCGGGGCGACTGTCCATCGCGCCGACTTCGCGGCGATTGCACCACGCTCCGAAAGTGCGGTGACTGTACATCGCTTTGGCGGTTAGGCAACCACTCATCGCATCGGCCGTGAGGCGATTGATCATCGCGTCGGCTGCGCGGTTGCTCCTCATGCCTGTTCAGCTGCTCTATGCGTTCTCTGCGTGTCCTCTTGTTAATATAGGACTTGGGGTGCGATGAACGGGGCTGCGCGATCGATGTGTATCAGATCGGGCGGCAGAGTGCTGCAAGGGTGTTTGTCCCGCAGCAATATCAGTAAATTCTTCCATTTTATCTGGAAATGAGAAAATAACGAAAGCAAACTACGCCGATTTAGCGGATATACAAAAAAAAAATATAAAGAGAGAGAAAAAAAAATATATATATATATACTTAAACAAATGTCACATTCGAATCCCACTTCTGATATGTAAGATCGTTCTACTATTTTTGTAGGACAATCTTACCTTCCCTATATTACTTTATTTAAATCGTGTGGACCATAGAGATTCTAAGGAGATGAATAGTAGGTGTGAAATAAATATGCCAAAGCTTGGTTTTACAAAATTATATTATATTATTATTTAAATAAAAACATTCAAAATCATAATAACAGCCATTGCTGCATAAAAATAGAAATACATCATAGTACTTACATTTTGAGTGTAGACTCAGAGGTGCGCACTCTACAATCACTCGAACTCAACTGGCGCGTTTGCTTGTGCAACAACCGTTTATAAAAGCTTGCTAATGGCGGGGACATATGAATCACACAACAGGTGCGTTTGCAGCTGCACACGCACGTTTCGTTTTACGGTGAGCACAAACATACTTTGTTTTACATTTAAATCTCTTAGTATTTTATATTTAATTATACATCTATATTTGCTACGCTATTATTAAATTATACATTCTGACAGTAATATGTACAAGTATACAGGGTGTCCCTCGTAACCTGTACCAGCGAATTTCTGTGATCAGGGGACACCAATACCCATCGATTGAACCCCCATGTATGTTCCGCGATATTTTGTAGTTTCCGAGAAATGATTTTTTTTGTAATATTTTCGGATTTTTTTACATTGCAGGCGTTTTTGGTTCTAACTTTGGGTGGTGTTTCTTTGATTTTTTTGTCAGTATTATGGCTACAATGTGTGTTCACCTGTTATAAAACAAAAACCCAAATACAAACTACTAGAAGCTCAGAATTTGTTCACAAGATTAAAGTCTATGTTTGAGACACATTTTCAGTTGACTTCTACTTGAAAAAAAAAATACTTATACCTGACTGAATGACATGTAAATAATTTTAAAAACTTTATGGGTTCCTTAGCTCTCAAAATAATATTAAAAAGTTGGTACTTCATAGGACATTATTACGGGTGCGCCAAAGTTCACCTAAATTTTCAACTCCGATAATTGGAAATCCGAAAATGTTCTTCCTAACATTTTTCATCCTAACAATCACAATTCCTAACTACTCTGACTCTACTTCATAACTCTACTTCATAATGTCAGTAGCAATAAACATATATTATACTTTTATTGGTTTTCCTATATTTTCTCAACATAACCATCTTTTGCACTATTATTCAAAGTCATATTTTTTTGTTTAGATTATGATTAGGTTAGGTTAGGTTAGAACTGTGACCAACTAAGCGAGAGCCGAGCGAGCGAAGCGAGCGGTGCCGCGGCAGCGGCCGGCGAGCGCTACCTCGAAATTGGTCGCGAAATGTTTCTAAGTATTTTTTTCATAGTGCCCCCAAGACGACACTTTGACCTGAATTTCATTCATTTAAGACAAAAATCAGTGAAACGACCTATAATCATCCTAAACAGTTGATTTTTAGACATAATTATCTCAGGTATAGTTATAGTAATAAATATGTAACAACAATAACCAAAAATAAAATGGCTAAATGTAAAAATGTGAACAGTTGTTTTGTAATCAGAAGAAATAGTTTAAAAACAAACCTTTTCCTTCAAAGCATCTGGTTCATGATTATGTTCTCTCAGTAGGATAAAAGCGTTTTATGATAAAAAACAGTAGGAGTTTAAATATATTTACATTAATGATATTATTAATTACAATTTTCGGAAACATGAGTGTTATGAACATCGCCGGTAGCACTACAAATAGTATGAATGAAAACTTTTAGGAAGAGTGATCATTCGGAAAACAAATCATTAGGAAGAACAATTTCGGGTAAAGAACTTTAGGTGAGCCAATATGGACCCCATTATTACGCGTAAACGGTGTTCAAAGTTGATACAGTCATTTCAAGCATTTGAAATGACTTTTCTCACATTTTTGCGATTGATATGAAGAATAATTATGAATATTAGGTAAAATATTACTCGCAAGTACAATTTTTTGTTAAAACTACAAAATATCGCGGAACATACATGGGGTTAAATCGATGGGTATTGGTGCCCCCTGATCACAGACTTTCGCTGGTACAGGTTACGAGGGACACCCTGTATAAAAAAGGGGGGGAAACGATCATAGGGCATCAAAAAATTCGTCCGCATCGCAGTCAACAGGAATGTTGATAATGTTATAGGCTGTCAAAAACTCCTTGTTTTGCGGTAGGGGGAGCTTACCAAGCAAAGCGTCGCCTTACATAAAGAGAGATTTTAACCTACCTAAATTAGGTATATTGCAGTCAAAATTCCATTTTAGTGACTTGATACTCTTCTTACAAATGAAGTAATACTTGTAGTCACATACATAATCATTCATAGTGCCTAGTAGGTCCATGCCAACACAGTTCTCTACACCGCCACGATTTTCCGGTTGATTTATCTGCCATCTGCTATACACCTCAGTGATTGGCCTTTCTAAAAGAAATAATTTATGATTAGAAAATAATGTAAAACTGGTAGGTACTTATTTAATTAATTATTTTGCCATTAAAGTTTGACTTTGTCAAGCTAAATTTAGACTGTGCACCTCAATGATTGGCCTTTCTAAATAATTTATGATTAGAAAATAGTGTATAACTAACTGGTACTTATTTATTTAATTATTTTGTCATTAAGGTTTGCTTTTGTCAGGCTGAATTTTATTAAAGTGCGAGGATTACTAAATTTAAAACTAAAAGGAGTTAAAAAAATAATTGTTATGAGTCTCGGGGCTGATTTTGATGACAACCAAAACTGTATTGAATAAAACAAAAACGGGTGTAAAAACACACTTAATCATGCCGTGAGTACAAATTCTTCACATTGCAAATATTTTCCTGTAGGTACTAAGCAATAACAGGAAACCGATTTGGTATAACCGAGTACAGATATTGTAAATCAATAAGTCACTAAAAGAGTGACATCGTTATATTACTACGTTTTTTTTATATTCGGCATCATGATGGTTTAAATATATTATGTAGTTCTAAATTATTTTTGCTTAATGCTACTTGACATATTGAATATTTATAATACGTATTATTTATTTTGGCGGTGGTATCTTTTTACAGTCCCTGTAGGTATACGTACGGTCAACGGTCTCAAATAGTCCTTCAGCCATTATGTCCGACAGCCCCACGATCACCCACGGTATGTTAGGCTTGGTTCTGTTCCAAAAGGATATAACAGCGTTGGATTCATCTTCGTTTTCTGCGTAGAACAAACTTGCTCCTTCCAGGGCACACATTCGCTTGGCATCAGCAAAACTCTGTACTGTCGTGTGGACCTTGTAGAAACTATCTTCTGACTCTATATAAGTGTAGTCCTTCCGGAAAAACGTTTTATCCCTTTGTACATCTATTAATAGAAAAATGTACTTAATTAGGCACTTTATTTTGCGCAATAAAAAGGCACGGAATGAAAAATAAACATTTGAGAACGTTAATATTTTTGTGACTGTCTTCTGTCTACACGACCTATTTTGTAACTATGTAGCTATATTATAGAAAAATTGCCAAGTGCGAGTCAGACTTGCACACGAAGGGTCCCGTACTACAACACACACAACGGAACAATCACTACGTTTTTCACTTTAATAAAAAAAACAAGGTTCTTGTATGGGTTCCCCTTAATTTTTACTTAATTTGTTTGTTTATTATAGGGACAATAGAAATACACAATCTGTGAAAATTGCAGTTAAAATTTTCACATATTTTTATTGTAACCGTAATAACTGTTCATGTGATACAGCCCACTGACAGACAGACTGATGGACAGCGGAGGCTTAATAATAGGGTTCCATTTGGCACCCGTCGGGTACGGGACCCTAAAAAGGAAGTCAATTTACAATCGTTGGTACGTCAGTGGTAACAAAATCATTAAGCTGGCCTCTTATTCTACTGAAACTCTGAACTACGCTAGGCCAACATGCGGCCGGCTGTACATTTAATTCCTTTTTTTAGGATTCCGTACTCAACAAGGAACCCTTATAGTTTTGCCATGTCCGTCTGTTTGTCTGTCTGTCTATCCGCGGCTTAGCGCAGATACTTTTAGTATTAGAAAGCTGTAATTTGGTATGGGTAGGTACATACTAATCACGCCGCCAAAGTTGTAATGTCTCCCCCGTCAGGGGTGTCGTTAGTCGTGAGAATATTGTAAGTGTGTGGAAACTTTTTTTGGATTTAGGAATCTGTTTGATAAATATTAAGCTTTAATGTGCTTATTTATGTTAGAGTCAAGTGTGTCCTATCTAAATGGTTGGTTTTCGATATGTGAAAAAATTCACGGCAGTAGTATATACAAGGTGGAGACGCCAATACAACAAAAAATTAAACGGCGTGTCCATAATGACGGTTCCATTCTGTATACAAAAATTCAATTGAATATATTCAATAGTTTAGTCATTATAGCTCGGCAAAATCCATAGTCGGCTCGGGCTATTCCGTTTATCCACCCCAAAAATTCACCCTAAGGTTTTTATAATATGGATATTTCCGAATATCCATATTCGGAAATGTATGCCCGAGAATTTACCCAAGGCCTAGTTGGATATACGAAATTTATAGGCTTAGGGTGGATCCGGCATTAATTACATTTAATTTGTTTGAAAAACTTATTTTTTTATTTCGAAGCTAGGTATAGTAGGCTAGTATTTATTTGACAGTTCCAAAATACTCTTAAGCATTAGTAGTGCCAGTATTTTAATTTTTTGTTGTATGGTATGTAGGGCGCTACATTTTTTGGAGTGTAGGAAGAGTGGCTAGAGAGGCGCCACGGCGTCCTCACCTTCCGCCTGACGCAGGTCCTCACCGGACACGGTTGTTTCGGGAGGTACCTGTTTCGCATAAGGCGGGAGGAAACGCCCGGGTGTCACCATTGTGTGGATCGTCCGGAGGACACGGTGGAGCATACGGTGGAGGTTTGCCCGGCTTGGGTGGACCACCGCCGTGTCCTCGTGGAGGCGATCGGCGGCAGTGACCTCTCGCGTCCGGCCCTGGTCCAGGCCATGGTGCGGAGCGAGAGGGCATGGCAAGCCGTCACCTCCTTCTGAATCAAGATAGCATCTCAATAAGTTTCCAAAATGTAAAGAATTTCCTGATCTTCTTTTCGTGTGGTTAGTGACTAACCTGGTGTCAGAGTTTTAAAGCCGCCCATGGGCCTCTGACTTGGCTTCACATACCGTCGAGAAATATCTCTCAGGCATGCCGGTACCCTCACGATGTTTTCCTTCACCGTTTTTTGAAGCAAGTGATAATTATACAATACGCACATGAATCCGAAAAGTCAGAGGTGCGTGCCTTGGGTTTGAACTCAAGACCTAAGACTTGACAGTCCGACGGTCACACCACTAGGCTATCACTGCTCGTTCCTGATGTTTAGAGGGTTTTGTCTTATGGGGCGGAAATGAAAAGCGACATTAATTTTAGTGAGAAAGATTTTACCGCGTTACTTGATTTAATTCAAAAAACGCAACACAAGCGTAGGGACTTACCAAAAGTTATAACCCTATAATGGTGAAAAGGAGGAATAAAGTTATCAGGGCGAATTTTCGGCTACCGCCAAGACCTACCAATCGGGGACGTTTCACAATTTTACGGGTGATAAAATCGGACAGATTATGAAGACCCGGTAAAAATAGCCCATTGAAAAAACTGTTGCGACTTTTTTTTTTCTATACAAGGTGGCAGGGACATCGACGCGAAGCCGGTTACCATCCCCCCTGCGTTGAAAATTTTCGTCGGTTATTAAAAAAAAAATCAGCTGTTCCATACATTTTGACCGCGTAGGTATTGCACTTTTCTATGAAACAGCAGATTTTTTTTTATATAACCGACGAAAAATTTCAACGCAGGGGGGTTCAGAATCATGTACTGAATCCATGGTAACCGGCTTCGCGTCGATGTCCCTGCCAACTTTACTCCAATTGACATCCATTTTTCAAGCACTTCTTGGCATTCGATTGAGCTGAAACTTGGCATACTTCTATAACTACTGAGACATTTTCATGGTACTGGTCTGATGATAGACTTTGACACTAGGTGGTGTTCAGGGTCTGATGATGGAGCCACAAGGTGGCCATAGGAACTCCTCAAGCAAACAAGACAGTACCATCGTGTTTGGACTCATTGGTTATGTATTAACAAGTGCTTTTACACTAGGTTGTATTCAGGGTCTGATGATGGAACCGAAAGGTGGCCATAGGAACTCCTCAAGCAAACAAGACCGTACCATCGTGTTTGGACTCATTGGTTATGTATTAACAAGTGCTTTGACACTAGGTGGTATTCAGGGTCTGATGATGGAACCGGAAGGTGGCCATAGGAACTCCTCAATCAAACAAGATAGCACCATCGTGTTTGGACTCATTGGTTATGTATTAACAAGTGCTTTGATACTAAGTGGTGTTCAGAGTCTGATGATGGGTTTGGGAGGTGGCCATGAGAAAATCTCAACCAAACAAGATAGCACCATCGTGTTTGAAGTCATTGGTTATGTATTGACAAGTGCTTTGATACTAAGTGGTGTTCAGGGTCTGGTGATGGATCCGGGAGGTGACTATGGATAAACCTCGACCAAACAAGATAGCACCAATATGTTTGGACTCATTGGTTATGAATTGACAAGTGCTTTGACACTAGGTGGTGTTCAGGGTCTGTTGATGGAGCCGGAAGGTAGTCACGAGCACTCCTCAACCAAACAATTCTATGTTTGCGTAAGTTTTATTTAGAAGTTTTTAGTTCATTAAAAGCTTGTTTTTAAAAAGTGTTTTACTTATATTAGTAGTAGATATTTTTCATGATCCCCTTTGTATAATAGGTTTTTATATTGGGACCTTATTAGTCCTGTGCGTTATCTTCTATCGAAAATTGCAGTAAATAAGTGCTGGTTTGTTCTAACGAATATGGCTACTACTAGTATATACTAGAAGTAGCAGTATACACGTTTTGTATAATACAAAACCTACATGATGGAACATTTATGAAACGACTGAAGCAATGTGCACGGTTCCAATTGATAGTTTCCTATGGACAAGAAGAGCCGGCAAAAAACTCCACGGTTACTCTTTTTAAAATAATTGGCTTTTACAATATTTCTAAATTACAGTGTTAATAGGTATGGAAGGTTAAAAAGGTCATGATTTCACACTTATTTAATTATTTTTTTACTTAATTACTGTTTGTGGTCATCCTATCTCGGACATACATAGTATAGGTTGACTAAGAGTTCGCGTTCTAAAACGTAAATCTAGTATATAACCAAATAAAAATATGAAATATGAAAAATGGATATGCAAAAACCTGAAAAGGGATAATTGTACATATCGATATCATTATGAACGTAGAATATGCTATTAAAATGGGACTACACCGGAACCCCCAAAAATAACAATAAGCTACTCCACAACTCGCTACTTCTTACTATGAGTTAGGGATGTCGCGCACTATACGGCCACGACTCCGGCCAGTCGTGGCCGTCTAGTGGTATTGTATGGTATGCGGCAAGTTGGCTGTTGCAACCAAGTGTGCGATTTGTATTGGTTTCTATAGTTTACCTATTCGCTGCGACCACTGGTCTGGGTCGTCGCCATCTAGTGCGCGAGATCCCTTAATTTCACATAACTAAACAAAATATTGAAATTCTTTACCTTTCCTTAGAGCCTTAGCTCTGTGGCTGTATTAAACAACAACATTTCACTACATACTGTTTTCTAATGGAACAAGACCAGTGCAGTGGTATGAACTTACCTAAATTGGACTCCTGAATATTGCTGCTACAGTTCCGTTCTAGTTTTGGAAGGCTCTTCTTGCAAATAAAGCTATACTCTGCGTCACAACTGATATCATTAATATAGCCTTCTTGGTTCAGGTGCAGACAGTCTTCATCGCCACTATTATCCGGCTGATTTAGCTTCCAGGTGTTGTACACCTCAGAGATTGACTTACCTATGGAATATGAAAAGTATAATTAAATAAATTATAAAATAAAGCTGAAACAAATAAACTGGTATGTTTTTTACACTGGACAGCTTTGCCAACCCCCTGTATCCCAATTTATTTGTGACCGGTACGAAATAAAATAAACTAAAATATACAATGTGGCCCATGGACACGTGACCGCCCGTATTTTACGAATTATTCATGAAAAATTATCGAAAATTAACTTTAACAGGGAGGTCTAACTTTAATATTTTTCATGTCATTAAATTTTTTGAGTAGCGTTTGTATTATTTCCGATGTTATTGGCTCGATTTGGATTATGTTTATTTCTAAAAGATTATGAGTTATTTTATCGGATTAACAAATTTTTTTTATTAGGTAAAATTGGTAGACTATAAAAAAACGAAGGTGAAGACATATTTTACAAAAAAATCTGGATTTATTAAAAAAACACAAGTGTAAGTCTGAGTAAAAAACGCCTCTGATAATTTTCTTTAAAAGATAATTTTCAATAAATATTCAGAAAAATACGTGTTCACATGCCCATGGGCGGCATTGTATAACACTTACCGTCAATGGTCTCATATACACCTTCAGTTATTATATCTGATATGCCCACAAATACCCATGTATCATCAGGTTGGGTATTGTTTTGGTACAGTGTCCAAAACGATATCACAGCATTGGCCTCATCGATGTTTTCCGGGTAGAACAAACTGGCTCCTTCCAGAGCACACACTCGCTTAGCATCACGCCAATTCTTCTTTGTCATGTGTATCTTGTAGAAACTCTCTTCTGTTTCTATAAAAGTGTAGTCCTCTCGGAAAAAAACTTGATTTGTTTGTCCATCTATGAAATAGAAAATAGTTATATTATTATACTGCAAGTTTTACATAGGCATAACATTTAAGTTATATTTAAGAGTAAGTCGAAGTTTAATGCATAAAAAAAATTTCAATGACTATAATACTCACGTCCGAAATCCGATAAAATGACAAGAAAAAAAACCAAAGTTTTAGAATACATTGTTGTAACTATACATAAGACATGCGTCTAAACTCTTGCAGCAGACAGGATAATATGTGAATGCTTACAATGCAGTGACGCTTTTATAGTGAGTAAAGAGCTCGTCTAGATAAGCTTTATCACTGTTTTTGTTATTGAACTTATATCCTTTAGTAGAGATTTTTTTTTTGTGTTTTAATATTTATAATTATGTAATACTAGATTTTAACCGCGGCTTCGCCCGCGTGGATATCGCAAAATATCCCACGGGAACGTTCTACCGTGCATACATACCTAATAGCCAAGGAAAAGATCATTGACTAACTTTCAGAGGACGCGTTGTCAACCATAATTATTTTGTTACGCGTAATTTTGAAACTGTGATATCTCTTAAACTATTCATTTAAATGATGTGATGTAAAGGCATATTTTAATCGAAATTGAATGCCCAATTTAAATAACCTATTTAATTGGATAAGGATTAATAAGATACCGGTCAAAATAGCTTCGGAAATAACAATGAAAATTTTATACAATTTTGAAAGATAAAAATGGTTATTGTGGGTCACCCTTAGAAGATAGACATATGCAATTGCAGACTATTTTGTTGCAATTTTTAAGATATACAATACTCTAGAACATAAATTTGATTTATCTCTCACGGTTTACGCAGCGCACGCCAGTGAAGCTCCCAGTCGGCATGATTTTTTCTGACATCTTCAACAATAATCGTCATATTTCAGCCAATTTACACAAAACCTTAATGAATTATACACTAAAACCTTCCGCATGAATCACTCCGTCCAATGGTGAAAACCGTTTGAAAATCCGTTCGGCAGTTTTTGAGTTTATCGCGTTCAGACAGACAGACAGACGCGGCGGGCGACTTTGTTTTATAATATGTAAGGATTTTACTTGATAGTGACACTATCCATACTAATATTATATAATACTATAAAACTAAAATAAATAGAAAGAAAGAAAATACATTTATTTAGCACAGATAGGGCACACAACACAAAATATTGTACATACACAGTAGAAAAAATAAAAAATAAATAAAATAACAAGTGTAAAATTTGTGAAAGCAGGAATGTGTGCCTCGCGGCTGTGACAAATAGGACCAGTTCAGCAAAAATGCCAGACAACTAGTGCCTGACGCTGGTTTTCAACTGGACCTGGAGTGTGAGGTAACGGATGTAAATCAGTTTCATACTGCAATGTGTATATATGTACAATAAATGTGTATATATGTACAATATATGTATAACATAAATTTGTGTAAGATAATAACATAAGTGAAGTGAAGGGCGGGCGTTTTTGGGGGACTGTCTTATGTAATTTTGACGTTCGAAAAGTGCTGATTCTCAGCCTAATTCGAATAAATGACTTTTGAATTTGAATTTGAATTTTGAATTTGAATTTAATAATTAAAGTAGTATTAGTATATGTTGTTCACTGGTTTTAGTTAAGAACATTTTATTAACAGTTTAACATTTTATTAAGTTTTATAACTACGGTATACTAGAGCAGCGCACGTGTCGGCTGCCACATTGATGGCACCTGTGTTAATAATATCAGCTACGCGGATGACATGGTGCTGCTCAGTCCGTCGATAAGTGGGTTGAAAGAGTTACTGTCGACCTGCGAGATGTATGCGGAGGTGCACGGTCTTAAATACAACTCAAAGAAGAGTGAGCTCTTGGTGTTCAGAGCGCCTAAACAACGGCCTCGCCGTGTACCTACGGTATATTTCAACGGCGCAGTACTCAAACTAGTGAATAAATTTAAGGACCTGGGCCACGTTGTCACTGGTGACTTACGGGATGACGACGACATTGAGCGCGAACGCAGGGCGTTGGCGGTGAGGGGAAATATGCTTGCCCGCAGGTTTGCTCGATGTACGGTAGACGTTAAAGTGAGTTTATTTAAAGCGTTCTGCCAGTCTTTTTACTCGAGCGGTCTGTGGGTGTCACACACGAGCCGAGCCTACAACGTCCTGCGTGTGCAATATAACAACGCCTTCAGGATGCTGTTGCGGCTGCCGTGGCGTTGTAGTGCGTCAGGCATGTTTGCGGAAGCACATACGGATGGCTTTCATGCCATTATGCGCAAGAAAGCTGCATCCTTACTACAACGTTTACGTAACAGTCGGAATAGCATCCTGAAAATGATTGTTGCGAGACCAGACTGTCTCATCCAGAGGCACCTGGTGGAGGTGGCTTTAGGTTTAACAAGTTAATAAAGAAACTCACTAACATTACTAACATAGCAGGTAAGCACAAATTGTTACTAACTAATTATTAACAATCTATGGACTGTAACGTCTGAAATAAATCATTTTTATTTTATTTTATTTAATTTATAACTGTACAAAAAAAAACTCAAAGTAGCAATAACGATAAAAAAAACTAAAATGTTTCTGTAAAATGATTTTTTATCAATAACTCAAAAACAGTACCTGTTTAACACTTAATATTAATATAAGAATATCTACAAAAAAAAAAGTTTTTTTTTTGTAGATAGTCTTAAAAACTAACATCTGTTCGGTGTTGTCATAAAGTTATGAACCAATTAAGGTTTTTTATTTTTCCTATAAAATTAACTTTTTACACTTGCGCGTTTATTCTACGGGGGCGGCGAATTGTAGCTGTTTGTTAACTTTATGTAAAATAAATATACCTACGAATAAAAATTTAATATTTTTGTTATCATATTACACGCATTTTATATTCTAAAACCTTTATTGCAATAAAAACATTAATAACAAAAAGGGCAGCATTTTTTTAAATAATATTATTATTGCAAACAAAAATAATAATATTTGCAAAAACCGCGCTGTTCAATACGAGATCGGACCCTAGGCCAGCTTAATCACAGTCCAACGCCTGACAATTATCTGCTATCAGCACACATTATTTTAGTTCGAATTTTAGCAATGCGATATACTGGCCAAGGTCACGCGCAAGATGCGTGTTTGTTAACCGTGTCTAACAAAAGCGACGGAAATATATTTTTGTTTCTTTCGTGTAACTAATGCGACGCGATACGACAATGTGTGAAGTGCAATCTCTGTGGTGTGTATACCGTGCTGATAACACATACAGATGAAAGGTCTGTACTGTATCGCGCAAAGCAAAACGACTCTTAACGTGCCAATGCACTTTTAAACGTTTACTGTATAAATATTTTTTGAGATAGGAATTCAGGGAGAAAATCGGCAATCGCTTTTTTTGGGATGATAACTTCCAATCAATATCAATACCTACTTCCGGCGTTGTTGTTGCTAGTAATATGAATCAAATGCTGGAAATAAATATGTCTGAAATAAAAGCAAACGTTTTCTTTTTTGCATTTTGCCTACTTGTGGCAGTCGCGTTGCACGCAATAGAGATTCTCTTTCAAATTATGGGGTTTATTTATAAACGTTGATTAAAGTTAAGTAATGATTAGCGACTGTTTAACCATACGTTTTTGACGTTTGAACGTCACTTAACTTTAAGCAACGTTTATAAATAAACCCTTAAGTGTTGATTTTTTATAATTGTGTCTTTAAGTCTATAGCAGGAATTTTTTCTTTTCTTTTCCTTATTGTTCATGCAGTTTTAATTAAATATACACTCAACAAAAAAAAAACGCGAAAATGCGATTAGCAACCTAACTATACTAAACTAGCTTTTACCCGCGGCTTCGCCCGCGTGGATGTCGCAAAATATCCCACGGGAACGTTCTACCGGGAATACATACCTAATAGCCAAGGAAAAGATCATTGACTAACTTTCAGCGGACGCAGTGGTAGGCTACTACAGCGCCCGCGTGGTCAACCATAATTATTTTGTTACGCGTAATTTTGAAACTGTGATATCTCTTAAACTATTCATTTAAATGATGTGATGTAAAGGCATATTTTAATCGAAATTGAATGCCCAATTTAAATAACCTATTTAATTGGATAAGGATTAATAAGATACCGGTCAAAATAGCTTCGGAAATAACAATGAAAATTTTATACAATTTTGAAAGATAAAAATGGTTATTGTGGGTCACCCTTAAAAGATAGATATATGCCATCGCGGACTTTTTTGTTGCAATTTTTAAGATATACAATACTCTAGAACATAAATTTGATTTATCTCACACGACTTACGCAGCGCACGCCAGTAAAGCTCCCAGTCGGCATGACTTTTTCCGACATCTTCAACAATAATCGTCATATTTCAGCCAATTTACACAAAACCTTAATGAATTATACACTAAAACCTTCCACATGAATCACTCCGTCCAATGGTGAAAACCGTTTGAAAATCCGTTCGGCAGTTTTTGAGTTTATCGCGTTCAGACAGACAGACAGACAGACAGACAGACGCGGCGGGTGACTTTGTTTTATAATATGTAAGGATAATGCATAATTGGATGTTTTACCTGTTTGTCGGTTTGCTGGTGACCGTTTATGGATATTATACGTATATACGTGATGGACTCACGTATGTGGGCCGAGGCGAAGCTGAGGCACACATACGTGAGTTATATTTTGTAATTAACGACCCACCCCTGCTTCGCACGGATGCAATAGCGACATGATTGACATGACACATAGATATTTTTGTGCTATGTCTTAGTTGAATGATGGTGAAAACTGCATCAAAATCTTTTGTGGAGTTTAGAAGATCGAAGCATTCACAGACAGACAAGAAAAGCCTCTTTATTTTATACGATGTATAAGATTTGCTTTCCATTCCATTCTTCTTTTCCATTGAAAAGAAGAATGGAATGGAAAGCAGATTTTATACAGAATGCGGAATGGAAAACAATGCCGACTAAAGCATACCAAAAGAAATGCCATCCAGTCTAATCAGCAGCTGAATACCAGTATTTTACATGAAACAACTGCCTATTTGACCTCCACAACCCAGTAACTGGATACCCGATACCCTTTGGTAACACTGGTAGTCAGACTTTCAGATTTCTAACGACCCGTAACGACTGTCAAAGATCCACGAATGACAGCCGGGCCCTAGTTTACCGGCTTGACGTGCTTTCCGAGGCACGGAGGAGTCACAGTATGTAAAGATGGTCATCCATCCACGAACCAACCCCGGCAAGCGTAGCTTAATCTGATGGATCGACCCGTGCGTCTGGTATTACTTAGCCACGAGCTTAGATTTTTAGATAACAGAAGACATGGAATTGCATGAACTTGGCTGAAATTTTCTTTCGCTAGGATGTATTTCCTTGATGTATATATGTAAATGGTATCGTAACGGAAAAGTTTAACACGTTTTGCAGTTAAACTTAGATTTATAAGCGCTCTAGATAAAGGTGTGTTTTTGGGTAATTCTCCAGATAAGTGGAAAAGTGCGGGTAGCGGTCAATTTATGTTTTAAAATTAGTTTTCAGAGTGGTCAAACTTAATTAAATGGTTGAACGATGTTGAGCAAGAGTTTGCGACATACAAGCAGGATAACAATATAGGTATCATAAATAAGCTAATTATAACTTATTTACTTTTGTTCTGACTCGAAAACAACGTTAATGATTTCAATAACCTTCGGGACCCGACATTATCGCCGCTGCAAAGTTATCGTTTTTGAAAAAATAGGTATTCCCTGTGCTAACTACCGGTACTAACTAATTGCGGACAAGTTTCACAACAATATTTTGTCCTTATTATTGTACAGATATAAATGCAATAACAATAACTGTGATAAGACGCACTTTATAAACAACCCATGTCGTACATACTGTGACAGACGCATGTCGCACAGTGGTATAACAATGTTTTCTAAATCTTTGTTAGTCTTTCTTGTAGTGTACTTCTTATCGGATTCCTCACGTGAGTATTGGGTCGTAAAATGCTATCCTAATATTATCCTATTTACCTACTTGATAAGTAGTAGTCAACCAAGTTATAACCTACCAGGCACCATCAAATAGGTGTTTACTATGGTAACAATCACCTAAGTCTGCGTCCACTGTACGGTTTTAATCAGGCTACTTGAATTCGTTTCATGATTGACATTCTCACTTCATTTTCATTCCCCACATCTGTCATGCTAACCAATTTACGCAGATAATTTTTAATTGACTTCCAAGCTTGATTTTTAAACCGTGTTTTTGTATTTTCGTCATAATATATATTATTTATATATTTTCCAGTTTATCAAAGTCGCAACTAAAAACTTTATTATCCCTATAACCCCGACTGACAGTGGTTGAATATTTGAGAAAACCCTTAAACTCTTAATACTTTACCTTTTTTGAACAAATGCTGAGTACCATGTTGGAGGGGCAGCGCAATAAGATTTACCTACTAACCTTTAATACCTGAAACTTTCAAACGATCTTTCAAGATAAATCCTCCTATTTCACACCAAATAATTAATTTTAGAAAAATCCGTGTTTGTATTCGCTTTGAAAAACAACAACACACCAAAATCAATAATTTCTTTAGCGGTTTCGGCTATGCGAGAGTCTAACATAAGAACGTGTTTTCTTTTGAATGTCTGGATTTACCAAAACGAACGTTTTTGCCTTAAAATATGACGATTTTCCGGGTTTTTATATTTCGGTCTTACTAAAAAGTACCTACCTAGGCTGGTTTTACTAATGCCGTGTAGGTAGTGAGAATAAAGAGTGTGTGTTGGGTTGAAAATGCTCTTCTTTCGTTTTGCTAATAATGTAAATAGGTTATTTCTGTATCATACTCAAAACTTTCTTCACGACATGTTCCTCATTCCTCCGCATCACATCTATAGCATGTAAGTTAATTTTCACACAACTTCCCAGTCCCGTGTAGACAGCGCAACTTTCAGCTTTCCTCTTACTTACTCATTTGTGATTCTATCGATAAGTTTTATTGGTAAAACCCAAATATTTACCGTAGTTCAAACTTTTACAATAACATCTATTATGTATATTTTTATTTCGTAGATGGACAAACAGATAAAAAGTTTTTCCGGAAAGACTACAGCTATATAGAAGCTGTAGCGAGCTTCTATAAGATCCACACGATACCACGGACTTGGGCTGATGCCAAGCGAGTGTGTGCTCTGGAAGGAGCCACTTTCTGGCACCCAGACAACGACGATGAGGCACACGCCGTGATATCGTTTTGGAACACTACCCAGTCCCATTTGGGGTGGGTCTATGTGGGGATGTCAGACTTATTGGATAAAAGACTGTTTGTGACGGTTGACGGTACGTAAATTATTTTAGTAATTTATTTGTTTAGTACCACATGTTCCTACATTTTTAAATAGATTCCGCATTCGTTCCATTTATTATTTGCTTGTTGCATTTACTTTATGTTATAAATAAAAATCGGTGAACAATTATAGGCAAAAAAAAAAAAATTCTTTCATTTTTCTAGGGAAGTCAGTTTCTGAAGTGTACAATAACTGGCAGCCGGGTCAGCCGGACAATGAAGCCGCTAACTGTGTGTACATTTACAAAGATGGTCACCTGGATGATTACGGATGTAACTATAAGTATTCTTTCATTTGCAAAAAGAGTCTTCAGTCACTAGAGTGGAACTATCAATGCAATAGTCCTTATTCAGGTAAGCTTTAATCATTGCTTACCTCTGATTTCTAGGTAAGTTATTTATAAACATTTTCTGAATTAAAAGCATTTTGTAGTTAAATGCAAGAATTACATTACCTTTACCATCGTTAGCCTGTAACAGTCCAAGCTTGATCCTTGCATGGCCACTATCATCCGTCAATATCCGGCCACCCATGAAGTTCGTCGCTTCACAATGTAGGACATTCACGGTCGACGTAAAACCATTAGTAAGTCATTGCAATGCAACTCTTATCTTGACGTATAAATTAGAATGGCTATTTATAGTAGATTGTTATACAAGGGTCGAAAGGAATTGATGTCTTTCACCCGTGTTAAACACTCTACTTTTCATTTCGAATATAAGGAAAGTATAAAATAGTAAAACTTCTAAAATACTTATTGATATTAAATAACATGAGTAAAGTACCTATTTAAAATTAAGGCCCTTTGCCCACTGGTCGGTAAGTGTGCGGGGCGATATCGTTTCGGTACTGCGTAACGTCACGCATTTTACTGCATCGGTACTGGAAGCTTACCTCGCAGTGTTTCCACTTTTAGGGATTTCTCCCTGTTTTAGGGAAAAAATACCAATATTAAGTTTGGTTTCGGGATATTTTATTTTGACAGGGATTTGGGGAATTTAGGGGTTAATATGAATTTAAGTTGGTAACCTTATTGTTTAGTAGGCATCACCCAATATATTAATTGACTCTATGGCACCACCGATTTATAAACGGATTCGATTTATTCCACCACCGATTTATTCCCTCAACCCAAACTCATAATGAATGCAATTCATCAAATTTTAATTTACCATGTTAATTGTGCCATTACCTTATTATTTATAATCATGCTCCCTAAACCAAGGAAATTTGAAGAATGTTTAGGGAAATTTAGGCATAATTCATTCAGAAACTGGGGAAAATCCAAAAACAAGTGAATTATATAATACGAGAGCCTATGACCAAAACCATGTCACATCGTTTTAAGGGAATAATTGTAAAAAAATCTTTACGTTTTGATGATTCTGAACCCGACTCGGTGGGCAGTACCGGTCAGAAACGTTACAGTTTTATGGAAGCCTATTTATGCTATGTCAAAAAAAAGTGGCAGACGGTTTCATCACAATATGTCTGATAATAAAAATATACAAAGATTTCGTAATTTTTATTACTAAAAAGTTTGTTTTCAGATATTTCCGTTGCGTCACTTTGCGTGTCAAACGTGGCCTGAGCACATTTCCAAAAATGACGTATTCGAATCAACTGACCAATGTTCACCAGAAAACAAGATTTTCAGATGGATTGCTCTGGGTTTTATTGTTTGCCTCATATTTAATTTTCTCAAATGGTCTCTTGGGTACGTACTCGAAGCTACTGGTTTCTGAAAATGGTGTTTTCGGTAGGTATGTAAAATCTATCATTTTTAAACATGATAAAAAAGAATTATCGACATATTTAAAAATGCGGTCAGGTCAGAAGATGTGACGCGGAAAATTCCTGAAAATAGGATTTTTGAATTTAAGAATAACCAAATCTATCGTTTTTATACGATTTTGTTCGTAAAACGATAAGGCAAAAATGTTGGTCATGCGCTCTCGTACTAATTGAATTAATTTGAATTTGGAATTCTAGATGAAAGCAGTGCAGTACACAGATATAGATATATAATAATACCTAGATAAGGCAAGTATCACGATCTGTATGAAAACCATGCGTGGCATTTTTGAAAAATGATCAAAGCGCTTATACCATGAAACTGAAGCGATATAATAGTATCACTTGTTTCGATAGTCTTACCGACCAGTGAAGAAACATAAGCAGTACCGCGCAGTACTGTACAGTACTGCGCGGTAAAATACCGACCAATGGGCAAACGGCCTAACTGAGAAGTTAGAAATTTAAATTTAAAACGCGCCGCGCACCGCCGCGCCGTGTTTCCACTTACGTTTTTGGTTTTTCCCCAGTTTCATAATGAATTATCCCTAAAATTCCCTGGTTAAGGGAATTTTTTATTTTTATAGCATTAAATACCTACAAAACATTCATTATTAATCGAGAGAGACGAAACAAACCAACTCTAGGTATCTATGTTCTATGTTAGAGGGTTTGGTTTCCGCACTTAGTCCTTCAAGTGGTCCATTGTGCGTGGGCCATGGCGACCGCTTGGGGGGGTTATTCCAAACTCTAGGTATAATGCGACTTATTTCCGATGTCATCTTTAACCACGGAAATAATAAAATTAACAATAACATGGTAAACTAAAATTAGACAAATTATATTCATTACGAGTTTCAGGGAATCCCCTTTAATCAATCGGTGCTGCCATAGAGTAAAGAAGTACCATGGATGCTGCTTACTATAAACAATAGGGCTACCAACTCAAGTTCAATTTTTCCTTAAAATTCCCTAAATCCCTGTCAAAATAAAATATCCCTAAACCATGCTTATTATTGGCCATTTTTCCCTAAAAAAGGGAGAAATCCCTAAAAGTGGAAACACTGCCGCCGCGGGCCGTCCCGCTTGATAGGTTTTTTTAGGGTTCCGTACCCGAAGGGTGACAAACGGAACCCTATTCATAAGCCTCCGCTGTCCGTCTGTCTGTCAGCGAGCTCTATCTCATGAACCGTAATAGGTAGGCAGTTGAAAATTTCACAGATTGAGCATTTCTATTGCCGCAAGAGCAACAAATAATAAAATTAAAAAATAAAGGGGGGTCGCCATACAATAAAATTAAATTTTGAAAAAAAAAATATCTGAAGCTGGCATGTGGGGTATCATTTTCTAGAGCTCATCGAGTAGAGAATAAATATAATTTTTATTTGTTTTTATCTTCAAAAATAATGAATTAGGGGGCCGTAGAAGTTGTCTGTTTTAGACCATTTTTGTACGAGCTCTATCTCAACAACTAAACAAATTAGGAATTTGAAACTTGCGTGTATCATGTAACATATACTGTTTATAATCAACAAATACTAAAAACGCCGATTCATAACGTATTTTATATTATATGGGCGATTTTCTGCAACTTAAAGTAATAATTTTGTATTTCATGCTAATATTATGCGATATAAATTCCACAGATAACTATTTAATAGTCGGAGTAATGACATGGAATTAGTAAGTACCTACTATCATGGCAGCATATACTATTTCGATCATTTAAATTTCGATCATCCAAAAAGGTCTACAAAATAAACTTTCTTCACAAGATTTTAAAACCGGCCAGTATTTTTTGAGTTTAAGAACTTTATCGACTTTTTTCAAAGTATCCCTAGACGGTGTTGATGTGTGTACCTCGTGTTAAAACCATAGTTAAAACTACACTCCAATAGACAATATATTCAGTAACATTGAAATGAATGCTGGCACATACAGTGTACTATTCAGTTACCTAGCTTAAACCGTTGTGGATACAATTTCATATTGAGAAAAATTATTGGTGTAAAAATATTCGGTCATGGCGGCCAATTTCAACGGAGACTGGCCGAGATAATATCTCCCGCGCCGAAGCGCGGGAGATATTATAGTGCACAAGTGTGTGCGCAGACACGAGTGCACTCTCTCTTCCCTCACTCTCATAGTCCGATGGGATGTGTAAAAATAATAAGTAAAAATAATAGATTTCTGTATGACTATCAAAAATAACGTAAATAAATACCTGTATTGACCCGTGCGTTTGCACTGGCGAAACATCACGACAAAACATGTTGAAATCTCTAGTTCCTGTCAAACATTGTATGAAAAATTTACAGAAAATAGAGATTCCAACATGTTTTGTTGTGAATGTTTCGCCAGTGCAAACGCACAGTTATAATTAAAATTTGGCGTACTACTTACATTCTATTTTGTAAAATATAGTCTGATGTAGCAAGAGAAATCCTTTTATTTATAAGTAACTAGCTTTACCCGGCCTGGCTTCGCACGGTTAGCACTAAGTACTTATCTACGGCGCATCTACCTTTCCTAATTACCTATTTCTACCTAATTACCTACCCTACCTACCTACCCTACCCTTCTTACCAGGGTAGGTAGGTACCTAACCTACCCTACCTACCCTACATATCTACCTGCTTACCTACCATATATACCTATTTATACCTACTAATACTATGTTAGTAGCAAATAAATAACTTTGACTTTAGTTAATGCATGTTACTGGATAAAGTTAACTTAATATATTTCTCTTAAAATAAATGAAATATACTCCTACACCTATATTTTAACACAACAACATTTTCTCATTAAAATTAGACAATTTCTTTACAAATCTTTGTTTTTTATAGCGCCTCTGTTGTTACCTTTACGAAAGTATTACAAAAATTCATAGTGTTAAATCTTGTACGACATGGTATGGAACCCTTCGTGTGCGAGTCCGACTCGCACTTGACAGATTTTATTTTTATTTTCTATTCGATATTTTTCATGTAAAAAGTTTCGTAGCCGACTACCTAACCAAAAGTTCTATTTTTAAAATTCATTCCCGCCCTAGGGTGGGAAGCAATTACTATGAGTCTTTCCCGCCCTGGAGAGGGAAGCAGCGTTTTCCATCCGCTACTCGGATCAAACAAACACTACTTTCCGAGCATGAGAAATGAAAAAGAGTTTTATTAACTTACGACAATCATTCCAATTTATATTTTATTGCAATGAGATAAGAGGTAAATTGCAATCACTTACTAACGGTTTTTTGTCATTCAAATTCGACTGTGAATGTTGTACTCAAGCCAGTTTGCTGATTCGCGGTCTTCACACAAGGATACGTTTCCCCAATAGCTATTGGTTCGTTGCCTAATATTGGCCATTGTCATGTATGGGATCTACCGATGACTTTAGTTCTCTGTCGGATCTCTACTGTTGATATTCAATTTAATGTAATTTACCCGTCAATTTTTCATCATCCTCACGTTACTTGGCGTCGTCGGCACCAAAACATATACCTCTTCTATTATTTCCTGTCAGCCGTCAAGTCATTCGTCTTCCTTTTCATTTGAAATTAACATCCTTTATATCAATCTGTCCACCTTTTCCATGATTCTCTTCCCCTCCATTTTATATTCATCGCTCTCTTAGCCACATGATTTTTACCCTTTGTCATCATAATTATACTCATACCAGGAGAAACAGTAATTTGCTCAACGATTGCAAATAGTTTAATTTTTTTGGAAATCTCATTTGATTTTATTTCTGACAAAATTCTTGGAATCAGAGCAATCTCATATTTTTATTCATTATTTCAGATTACATTTTCAATGAGAATAATGGCAAGTGCTACAAGCTCCACACAAATCCATTGAGCTGGATCGATTCAAATACCGTGTGTCAGCTAGAACAATCTTACCTGGCGGTGATCAGCAATGCGCAGGAAGCGGCTTACCTTGCGAATTTAACAGAATCCGTACCGAAACCTAGGGTCAAAGACAACTATCAAAGAGGAATATATCACGTGGGCTTTCATAACAGATTCAACGAGGGTTGGCAGTCAGTGAAAGGTACGTGAAACTGTGTCGCGTTAGGTAGGTTCAAACTCACGCGGATTTTGAAAGATCAACTTGAGGGAGGTGACATATCTATGTCACTTCCCTCAAGTTGATGTGATTTGACGTAAATAATTTTTTACTTTTATGAACATTGTTTTGCTAACACTCAATTATTTTTTAACTTCATGCTTAACCTGATGCGTCAAAATTACAGTAATAGGAAACTACTTTTTATACCTTTCTGATTACTCTCCGTAATCAGAAAGGTATCTAAAAAGTAGATACCTAAGTAATTAGAGAGTATCTTCGTAAAATAAAACGAACACTAACTAAATATTTTTGTGAAATAACAATGATTTATATTTTTAAATCTAAACAAAATACTATAGGTATTAAAATTTGTTATTTAATTTTATTATATTATTTTTTTTTTTGTGTTCTTATATTTCTTTGTTTGTTTGTTACGCTTTCACGCTAGAACGGCTGAACAGATTTGGGTGGAATTTGGCACATGGGTAGACCATGATCTGCCTCAGGCATTCGCAGCGAGTACTCGCTGCTGCTAGATTCGCCGTGATTAGAATTGAGCATGTTCATTTTACTCGCGGCGAGTAGACTTCGCCTACGCTACTCTCAGTGTGTACCCGACAGGGTACTCACTGAGAGTAGCAATTCCGTTCAGCGCAAAATTGTGCGTCGAAATTCGCATGCAGAAATCGCTGTGTGTGACAGGCAGCCAGTGAATACTCGCTGCGAGTATAATTCGCAGCGAGTACTCGCTATGTTTGACCGAGGCTTAAACATTACCGTGCGCGAAAACTTGGTGTGTTTTCTACGTGTATTCAAGAATAACCAAAACTGTAAAAGTTTAAGACTGACGAATAATATTCGATCAAAAATCCTCGCAAGATCGCATTTTCTCTCGTTAACTGCGGCCCGGTGCGCCTGTAATGTGCGCTTGGCTTTAGATGACTGTTTTGTTTGATGATTTTTCTTTTCCAGGCACACCGATGAATTTAAACGCCGACGCCTGGTGGGACAACTACCAGCCAGGTGACAGTGATCAGTGCGGCTCAATGTTCTTCAACGGTCGTCTGATCAACACTGATTGCGATATGAAGAGCTTCTTTTTTTGTGAACACGAACTTGCTCATTCATCCGAAGGGCTCGAAGAAAATATTAGAAAATAGAATTCATGTTTTAAAAATAAGATTTAGTTTTATGTAGATTTCTTTGCTTATAGCTAAATTCAATACACCCAGGGTTGGGCAGTATTTGAATTACTTGTAATTAAAATACGTAATTGAAATACAAATACGTAATTGGTATTTGTAATTCAATTACTTCTTATAGATGTAATTTGTAATTGGTATTTCAAATACCTGACGCTGAGGTATTTTGTAGTTAGTATTTTAAATACTTATGGCTCCAAAATACATTTGAACATAAATACATTTAGCGATCTTATGTATGGGAAAATAGCGCTCGATACGAAAGCTTCGTAACCCAAATTGCGATGTCAATCTTTAAAGTTGGCAACACTGCACTTAAACTGTAGGTACAGTAGTCTGTACTGCAGGTACCTAGGTCAAATTGTCAATGACATAACTTGGCTGGATTAGGTAGTTCTATTCTATTTATATACCTACCTAACCTAACACCTGAATTTATTTTGTATTTTAAATAAAAATAGTTAAAATACTGTATTTTGTATTTTATATTTCAATTACACGACTTAAAAATATTTTGTAATTCGTATTTTAAATAAGTGTGAGATAGTATTTTGTAATTTGTATTTTAATTAAAGCAAAGCATGTATTTTGCCCAGCTCTGAATACACCTTTAAGAAAAAAATCTCTAAATGATAGTGAAAACCACATTAGTCCAAAGTCTAATTTAGATCCAAGCGGTCACACAGACAGACACGAACAGCGACTATCTTTTATACTATATATTAATATTGTTCAAGATTGTGCAAAACTGAAGATTTATTCCCTTGATGTCGAGTCCCGCCACGTCGAGTCGCCGCCACGTCTACTCTGAAAACTCCCCGCTTTTATTCCCGCCACGTCGAATCGTTGAAAAAGACTATTTTATTACCGCCACGTCTACTAACTATTTTGATTTGTACAGTCGTAAAAAAATACTCACAGTTGGTTACTTGGAATAAATACATAATTATATGCTGTTTTGTTCCTTATCCAGACGAAAAAGTACTAGGCTTGCATGAATTCACGATAGTATTTCAATCATTGTATACGTTGTGCACAATTTCTGAACAGTAACCTAACAAAAAGTACTAGGCATGCATGAATTCGCGATAGTATGCAATCATTATGTTATGGTTATAGACTGTCTGCCTCATCCAAATCCTATAATGATTAAATACTACCAGGAATTCATGCAAGCCTAGTACTTTTTCTTAGCAGTACCTAACTGCTCAGAAATTGTACACGTCTAATGATTGCAATAGGTACTTACTATCTTAAACTCATGCAAGCCTAGTAATTTTAATGGGAAGTTTCACTATTAGTATTTTTTTACGACTGTACAAATAAAAGTGGTTAGTCTAGACGTGGCGGTAACAAAATAGACTTTTTCAACGATTCGACGTGGCGGGAATAAAAGCGGGGAGTTTTCAGAGTAGACGTGGCGGTGACTCGACGTGGCGGGAGTCGACATCAAGGGAATAAATCTTTTTATAATAATTTTATGACTGTTATAATTATGTTAAAAGAGTGTAAGTACACCTATAAGGTAGTTTTTTGAGGAACTAATAATCTATTATTAAGATCTCATGTAAAATGTACCAAAAATCACACCAATAAAAAAATTAGAATTTTTCCATTTTGATCGCAGCAAACAGGATATTTTCTAGCGAATAAGTTTGTCTCTGTAATTATGTTTTATTTTTAATTTCTAGTTCTTAATAATTGAACACTACAACGAGAAAAAGAGAATAAATTTCTACATACTACGTTATGTAGTATTTATAGAGAGTACCACATTTCTACATAAATACAAGTTTTACTCGAGACATTTTTTATTTTTCATCCTTTTTTCATAACTATGGACTTTGTCGATATTATGAATAATCTTACGAAGTAAATGTTTGAAATACAACTTACTTCTGGAAAACCTTAACAACTTACCATAATACATGCCCACGTTCCAGTTTGTACGGACGTAAAAATATCGCGGCGGGATTTCATCGCGCCCTGGATTTTCAACTCTCTATGTTGAGCCGAGCGTTGAGAATACAACGCGCTGGGACGCACTCTCGTCCCAGCGCTATGAAAAAATACACTATTGCATTTTCAACTCTCAGCGCTAAGCAGATCGTCGAAAATACAGTGCACGGGAAAAAAACGCCGCGGGATGAAATCGCCCGTGCGAACCTGGGCTAACAGAATTATAATTACGAACATTCGCCATTAGTGGTGATAAATGGAAGCTCAGGGCTTGGACCATAACCGTTTGCAGAGCAGTTTAAAAGCTTAGGGCAGGCCAAGGCGACAGTAATAGTTGGATAGCCCTTTTATTCAAATATTGGCTTGATAGAGTACATGGTCATTCATCATCAGTTTGGCCTTTTTCCAACGATGCTGGGGTCAGCTTCCAATCTAACCGGATGCAGCTGATAACCAGTATTTGACAAGGACCGACTGCCTATCTGACCTTCACAACTCAGTTAAGTACTGGGTAATATGATACAACCTGGCAAGACAAATTGGACGTAGTTACACGAAAAGGATTCAATCCACAACATGGCAAAAAATGAGTTAAGTGTACCAAACTGATGCTAAATATCAATACTATCGGCCAGTAAAAACGATCCAAGCAAAAACAACTGGATGGACAAAATTTATATAATTATTATATAAATTTTGTCCATCCCGCTCGCAGTACCCTGTTGCTTTATTGCGCTAACCCCACTGTGCTTGCCCTGCTGAGGTGACAAGTTGTACAGATAAGAAATAATAACAGCAAATAATTTTGTTTGACGAAGACACTCTTAAAAAATATAAAAGACTAACTGCAGCCTGCGGTTTCACCCGCATAAGTCTCGATGCTGTGGGAATATAGGAACTAAAAGTATCATATGTATGGTCATGGTCAATGGTGGTTACATTATAAAACTGATCTCCATTCGTCACCTCACACTCTCAGGTCCAGTTGAAAATCAGCATCAGGCACTTACTTATAGTTGTCTGGCATTTTTACTGAACTGGGCCTTTTAGGCGCAGCCGTGAGGCACACACTCGACTCTCAAAACTGACATCCCACTTGACACCTTTTATTTGTATTTTATTTTATTCTTTTTATATTGTGTGCCTTTTAGTCTGTGTTAAATATGAGAAAAAAAAATTCTTTCTTTACCCATGTGCCAAATTTCATATAAATCTGTTCAGCCGTTTTAGCGTAAAAGCGGCCCTTGTTTACGGAGACGCGGGGCGACGCGCGTCGTGAATGGTGGCGCGGTCCGCACAAAATTCAAACATATGGCGTTGTATGAGAGCGTTTCCGGAGAAGCGATTGTACGCGTCTGCTCGAAATGCTGGCGGAGCCCGCGGATGGCATCGCCGCGTCACACGCGACGTGTATCGCAGCGGCGCACGCAATATTGCGGCCAGATATTCCTACAATTTTCCGTTCACGGTAAAACGTAGCGACAACCGCGGCGGGGCCCGCTGCATCGCACGCGCCTGTACGAACATACGGTGAACCCGCGCGGATCGCTGCACGCTCCGCCTGTCTGTAAACTGAAAAATCGTCCGAGGCTCCGCGAGACGCCACGCCGCGCCGCGCGCCGCCGCGCTTCACGCGACGCGCAACGCCCCGCGTCTTCCTAAACGAGGGCTAACAAACAATCACAGCTTTTGCAGACCTGCGCGACTTGTCGCGCGACGCGACACAAACAATACAATTTCTAAGAAAACTTCACGGTATAAAACAATAACCGTTGTCGTGCCGCGCGCCCTCGCGCTTTTCTGCACAAAGCTTTATACAAACAAACTAAATTTCGCATTTACAATATTAGTTAGAATATACCAACAACTTAAATGCCACCTGTCTGGCGCTTGCATTTTTTTGTGACACAGTAGAACGTACGTAACTTTTTATAAGTTATAATTTACTGAATCTTCGTTCCCCTTAAATATATCCACACATTCGGGAAAATATCCTGCCAATCATTATTTTTAATTAGTCGAAGAACTTGGCTCTGCTGATTGAAGATTTTTTAATAATGAATTCAAGCTCATACCTAAGTTCCTCAATCATTTCACAACCAGATACATCATCCCCACTTGATAAACTGAATTGCAAATCGGCACAGGCTTTTTCCATAATAGAGCTTTCAGAAATTATTTTCATGTTTTATAAAAATTATAACGTATCATTGAATTTTGATAATTGTTTAATTTGAGTGTATTATTTTTGAATGTGATAATTGTATTTAATATGGTTGTAATGTTCAACACAATGTTATTAATTGTTAATGAATAAATAAATGAAATGAAATGAAATGAGTTGTGTGACTTTAATCTATTTCAGAATGGGAAATTGTCGTTACTACTTAACTATATTTTAGTTTGATAGCAGCAGTAAGATGAAACTGAGTTATTAATTTAGTGATGAAAGTAATTTTTTTCTGAATTTGTAGTTTTTCACCTAAAATTTTGATTGTCTAACTAAATTTGACTATTTTTAATCGCGATTAAATAGGTTTGGAATAAAATTTGTTGTCATGAACTCAAATTCCCACCAACACCTCGACTTTAAGTGCAAGAAAAGTACTGTATCATTTTTTTCTTTTCTTTTGCTTATATCTCGAAAATGGTGTGTCCTATCGCAAAAATTATGGAAATTTGGACCCATAAACCCCTATAACTCAACATGTAGGTAATAATTTTTCATACAAAAAGTGCAAAATTCCATATAAAACACGTCTAGGCTGACCCACGTGCGCTCCACCGGCTCTAAATAAATTCACGGAGCAGCGATAAACAAGTATCACGTGCAGTTGCGATTATCAAATTCGATTTTAGTTCTGTCAAAATTATTTTTAAATGTGGAGATTTTTTTTGCAGAATAGTTTTAGGATTCTCATAGGGGCCGTTCAAGTATAACGTAAGCTTTGTACCCCCGGGGGTCTATGCTTTGCTTATTTTTCATGACATGGGGGATGAGGGGGGGTCTAGATAGTGATTACGTCAGCAGTAACTATTTACTTTTTTACACATAATTATGGCAACCCATACATTGTCTATGCTTGAAAACGAAACGCATATTCGGGGATTTCCACAAATGCATATAAGTACCAATGTTTACGTAAGTATGGGAGGGGGGGGAGGTAAGAGCTTTGCTTATTTTTGCTGACAAGGGGGAAGGGGGGGAGGGTAAATAATTGTAATAAATCTGCTTACGTAATACTTGAACGGCCCCCATAGCCAAAAGTAAGGAATATTAGTGATAGTTTCGTTAGTGTAGTTCGGTGTACAAGAGAATCGGCACCACTACTCGTATGTATGTAAAACGCTTACCTCAATGTTATTGAATATCTAAATGTACCTAAGTGCATCTAACACCAAATTGTAGCATTTTTATGTTGATTGTTACAAATATACTAAACGAATATACATAAACATTCAAGACTAATTTCTTAACCTTACCTACGTATCTTAAGAAAATATCATCTAAACTTCTAAAGGATCAAAACTGTTTAAGCGATCACTACGCTCGATCTTTAGGCGTGTGTGCGTGAACGGTGCACACAAACATAGTATGGCAATGAATTTACTGAATTTTTTGCACGGAATTAAATATAATACAAGCCGTTTTCAAATAAAACACAGTTGTTATTTTAAAATTCTATCAATTTTAATTCTCGTTCATAGTCTCGATAGTAGTTCTTGATATGCCTTGGCATTTTAATTATTTACTAGCTTTAACCCACGACTTCACCCGCGTGGAGGTCAGAAATTATCCCACAGGAATGTATCGCCGAGATAAAAGGTATCCTATATGTTAATCTAGGCTATAAACTATAATAATACTAATGATAGAGCATTTTTTTCTGATCACTTTTTTTTTAACTCATTTTCGACAAAATTGGACTTGTACCCCTTTTCACTAGGGCCACAGAAATTTCAACACAGGGTCGTTCAGAATCATGCCCTAAATCCATGGTAACAGACTTCGCGTCGATGTCCCTGCCACCCTGTATAATATAGATAAGAACAAAGACTTTTTCGTTTTTGGGTGGTAGGCTCGTTGGAAACAGACAAAAAAAAAAAAAAAAAAATTTCCGCTCTGGTACGCTACAATGACGGATTTTTTGAGCAAGAGGAGTGAAAACATCTTTAGCGGCGTTGTGCACTTTTATTGGGATGGGTAAAAAATGTTAAACTCGCGTCAGGACGTGCCCGTAAGATCCGTTGCCTAACAACCGACAAAGAAAATATCAAAATAAATAGTCTTTGACATTACGTAAAGATTGCGAGGTAAGAAATTCATCAATATGGGTAAAACGGGTATGGGTAAATTGATGGGTAAATAAAAGCAGTCAAAACATACTTCATGAAAAGTGTTTATTCAAAAATGCACAACGTTAATGTTCAAGTTTTCACTTCTGCCGGCACTCCCGGAGTGCAACACGTTGTTTTTTTTTACTTTTGATTAAATGCCTCTGAAAAAGTGGGTACCTAATTAACGCTCGAGATCTTTAAAATCACGGTTTAAAGGTCACGAATTTAATCGGCTCGACGATGCGTACGTACGCACGTACGTCTATCACACACTAACCCCGTGGCTACAGAGAGCTACGCTCCACCGACACGTGTCGCTGGGGCGTGTAAAAAAGTTGTCTATAGCATGCCATGAGACACCGCGATGCGACTTTAGGAACGACGGACAGCAATATGAGATGCGCGCGTGTCGCTTGACGCAAGTCGCATCGGTCAAGGTTGTGAACCGGGCCTGAATAATCATTTTAATGACCTTTAATTTATGATTTTGTTGTCCAGGAACACTATTAATGAGGATTCCAACGCCTGGTGGGACAACCACATGCCGACCGAAGACGAACAAAATATGCAGTGCGGCTCTATGTTCTACAACGGACGTTTGAGCAACATTGCCTGTGATACAAAGAGCTTCTTCATTTGTGAACATAAGTAGACAGCCCATAAATCGCCGTCCCCGGAGAATAAAATGATAACTACAAAAACGCAACTTTTCAGGAAAAATAAAAAACATGTTTTCGTCGATTGCTCCGTAAATAATAGACGTAGAGAGATGATTTTCAGCTTTGAGAAAAGGTTATTTTTTTAATGTTCAAATGGTTTTAGTGAAACACGCCTAAGTATCAAAATATAGATATTATTTAAAAAATAAGAAGTTAGTCAAAATCAATCAACGTCCAAGTTGCGTAATGTCGATTATCATTTTATTCTCCATAGCAGCTTGACCAGAAACATATATTGCACTCTTTACTTGTCATTTTATTCTACGGATTTTAAGGGTGCATGTGATGATGATAATACTTTAGTATCATCTTATTCTCGTAAATATTGTAAAACTTTTTTCTGTTAAGGGTTTTGAATTTGGTTTCACAATAAAACTATGATATAACTATGGTAATCAACATAAGTTTGATTAAATTCAAGTGTTTGATAATTCAATTTGTAACAGATGTTTTTCAAATTGTTCTATAACAAAAAAAAAATAGGTCCTCACTCCTCAACAATGAAAAATATAAATAAACAATTAAAACAATCGTAAAACACCTGTTGTGTTTTACGATTGTTTTAATTGTTTATTTATATTTTTCATTATTAACTCTAGTCTTTGAATCTGTATTAATGAAAATCAGTCATTATGATCACATAGTCTGCCCGCGATTTCCTCCGCTAGCCTATAACCTTCCTTAAGAATTGAGCTATTAATGCAAAAAGAATTTTACAAATCTGACTGGTAGTTCCGGGGATTACCCCCTACATACAAATTTACAAACAAACAAATAAATTCTATATTTTTATCGTAAGAATAATAATAATTATTGTTCAATAAAATATCTCGACTTAGCACACGAGGTTGTCGACATGTGGAATGTGAGCTCGGCTATCATTGTGCCGATTGTCGTAACGGCCAACGGCCTGATGGCCGAAAGCCTCGACCAACATCTCTCGAGGCTCTCGTTAGGCGGTTGGATCAAGGGCCTGATTCAGAAGGCAGTACTCCTCGACACGGCTCATTGTGAAGAGGTTCCTGTCTCTGCAGCCCTAACCACCGGTAGCTTGGACCCTGCTCCCGACACCAGCGGAACACTATTTTTTATATTTTTAAATGTTTTTTATATCTTTTTTTTTTAAGAAATATTTAAAAATGCAAATTAATATGTATATAAATGAATAAACGAAATAATAATTATTGTTCATTTAAAGACATATGATTATTTCCTTTTAAATTATAAAAATAGTGGTCCATCGGTACCGGGAAGAGGGTCCAAGCTACCGGTGATTAGGTTCTCCGCTATTAGGCCATTAACCGTAACGGCTATCGATACACTGACTGTAGAGTCCACGTCTCACATGTCGACCACCTCGTGTGCTAAGTCAATACTTGATTTTTAGGGTTCCGTACCCAAAGGGTGACAAACGGAACCCTATTCATAAGCCTCCGCTATCCGTCTGTCTGTCAGCGAGCTCTATCTCATGAACCGTAATAGGTAGGCAGTTGAAAATTTCACAGATTGAGCATTTCTATTGCCACAAGAGCAACAAATAATAAAATTAAAAATTAAAGGGGGGTCGCCATACAATAAAATTAAATTTTGAAAAAATAATAATCTGACCCTGGCATGTGGGGTATCATTTTCTAGAGCTCATCGAGTAGAGAATAAATATAATTTTTATTTGTTTTTATCTTCAATAATGATGAATTAGGGGGCCGTAGAAGTTGTCTGTTTTAGACCATTTTTGTACGAGCTCTATCTCAACAACTAAACAAATTAGGAATTTGAAACTTGTGTGTATCATGTAACATATACTGTTTATAATCAACAAATACTAAAAACGCCGATTCATAACGTATTTTATATAATATGGGCGATTTTCTGCAACTTAAAGTAATAATTTTGTATTTCATGCTAATATTATGCGATATAAATTCCACAGATAACTATTTAATAGTCGGAGTAATGACATGGAATTAGTAAGTACCTACTATCATGGCAGCCTATACTATTTCGATCATTTAAATTTCGATCATCCAAAAAGGTCTACAAAATAAACTTTCTTCACAAGATTTTAAAACCGGTCAGTATTTTTTGAGTTTAAGAACTTTATCGACTTTTTTCAAAGTATCCCTAGACGGTGTTGATGTGTGTACAGTACGACACAACTTAGATGTAGCATCGGCAAAATTCGTAAAACCGATCACCATCCGAACTGAGTGCACCCTCAAAATCACCAATCAATATTACTGCTTCAGGTGAAAATAATCTTTCGAAAACGCAATAACTTGTAAAGTCTTGTAGCCTACATTCGTAAAATTGAAATGAATGAATGAAAATTTTCAAATCTATGCTACATCTAAGTTGTGTCGTACTGTACCTCATGTTAAAACTACACTCCAATAGACAATATACTCAGTAACATTGAAATGAATGCTGGCACATACAGTGTACTATTCAGTTACCTTAAACCATTGTGGATACAATTTCATATTGAGAAAAATTATTGGTGTAAAAATATTCGGCCACGGCGGCATATCTCAACGGAGGCTGGTCTTCGGCGCGGGAGATATTACAGTGCACAAGTGTGTGCGCAGACACGAGTGCACTCTCTCTTTCCTCACTCTCATAGTCCGATGGATGGGATGTGTAAAAATAATAAGTAAGAAATAATAGATTTCTGTATGACTATCAAAAATAACGTAAATAAATACCTGTATTGACCCGTGCGTTTGCACTGGCGAAACATCAAGACAAAACATGTTGAAATCTCTAGTTCCTGTCAAACATTGTATGAAAAATTTACAGAAAATAGAGATTCCAACATGTTTTGTGGTGAATGTTCCGCCAGTGCAAACGCACAGTAATAATAAAAATTTGGCGTACTACTTGCATTCTATTTTGTACAATATAGTCTGATGTAGCAAGAGAAATCCTTTTATTTATAAGTAACTAGCTTTACCCGGCCTGGCTTCGCACGGTTAGCACTAAGTACTTATCTACGGCGCATCTACCTTTCCTAATTACCTATTTCTACCTAATTACCTACCCTACCTACCTACCCTACCCTTCTTACCAGGGTAGGTAGGTACCTAACCTACCCTACATATATACCTGCTTACCTACCATATATACCTATTTATACCTACTAATACTATGTTAGTAGCAAATAAATAACTTTGACTTTAGTTAATACATGTTACTGGATAAAGTTAACTTAATATTTTTCTCTTAAAATAAATGAAATATACTCCTACACCTATATTTTAACACAACAACATTTTTTCATTAAAATTAGACAATTTCTTTACAAATCTTTGTTTTTTTTAGCGCCCCTGTTGTTACCTTTACGAAAGTATTACAAAAATTCATGGTGTTAAATCTTGTACGACATGGTATGGAACCCTTCGTGTGCGAGTCCGACTCGCACTTGACAGATTTTATTTATCTTTATCAGCTTTCACGCGATTCTCGTCATGAGGGACAGTGATATCGACAATCAATGCACGGCACTCTCGTCAATCTATCACCCCAATATTACGCTTATTGGTTACAATAGTCGTCAGTGATGATAGATCGATTCCAGTACAATGTGGCATTACCATTCTCTATAGCAGGGTCGGGCACATACTATTATGTATCATGTTCTGTAGTATGGTACTTCGGACGTCACAAGATCGTACTGCAAGGCAAGTTGCTGGAGGATAATCCTAGCGAATAGATTGTGTTTGTGCAAGTACTCGCCGTTAACAAGACGAGTACAACCGGAAACAATATGTCGGATTGCTTGACCGGGACGGTGGCCTGCCGTTAGCAAGACGAGAACAACCGAAAACTATATGCCGGATTGATTCACCGGGACGGTGGCATGCCCGACAGATGATAATTATTCGTCATGATAACTTTATCCATAATCGCACAGACAAAACCTTTGGATTCCTCGAAGAGTTCGCTGAAACGCAGCCAGGATAAAGACGCAAAAAGTCTACACCAGGCCCATGGAAAGCCGACAAAAAGCGTCCGTGAACCTCTTTGCCTTGCCATAATTCCTTTCGATTGTTAGTATCAAGTACTGCAGGTTTGCGCCAGTTCTCTTTCGTCAAAGAGAGTGGGGTGAGGCGCTTGTCCACTGAGACCACATATTGTTGCATCCCCACGTCAGTTTAAAGGAAATATTCCCTGAGACTGCAAATCTCGTGGTTGTGGAGGGTTTCAGCATTTAAAAAAACCGATATGCCGTCAGCAATGTACGGACCTTTTTATTCAGTGCAGGCACGCATTGTTTCCATCTGATAAAAGACTATTTATTAACATTTTATATTCAGGCGGCCAAAGAAGCGCTTCCTCAATGTTTCATGTCGGCAGCATTGATGCTTTTTGCTTTCGACAGTCAACACTACACGCAAATACTTGTAGGTTTTGGTTGAGAAATGTGATCTATGGTGTATGGAATCCGCGAATTGGATTTCGACGGATTCCGTCTTACTTTTTCTACTCGCTTTAAATGCATGACTGCATATTTGTCCACACCAAATTCCATCCTGATGGCGCTACTGAACGTTTCTACTATCTTCAGTAGCTCTATCAGTCGCAAATTGTTGGAGGCAAAGATTTTCAAATCATCCATGTAAAGGTGGTCAAATAGGTGATATTTGACCTCCTTTACATGTATGACTTGAAAATCTTTGACCACCTCTTTTCAACAGATAGCTGAGACCTCTATCCTCTAGCCTTGTGCTAAGAGGTTTCAAGGCTAAGCAAAACCAAAGCGGACTCAAACTATAGCCCTGAACCCGCTCAGTCCTGATCGTTTCATCGATCCCCGGATCTGTCGACATCTTGGATAGAGAAGAATCGTCCTCCACTGCCCCAAACACGACATCAAGAAGATGCGTAGAGTTGTGTCTATTTTGTGCAACTCTAACACCCTAATGAGCTAATAGGTATGAGGCATCGAGTCATAGGCCTTCCTATAAAGGAAGGAAGGATTTGTCGACCTGTTGAATAAATTATACAATCTATCGAACATGTCGCCAAAAATCCATCCGGGATCTACGAACGTGTTGGCTTAGATTGCGTTTGTGTAAAATCTAAGTGAGGTAAGAGGATAACAATATTTTATGTCTTACTTTATTTTGTAAATTCGTAAATAACTGTAAAAAAATTATGAAAAAAATTGAGAAGATGTATTAGCACCCACAGATCCCAGAAATAACACTAAAACTAAGATAATGGAAGTTATCATTTTATTCTCCGGGGACGGCGAAATGTATGTCTCTATAAACAATTATGTTTTAAATCATTTGTAAATCGGCATGTGATATCAAAATTAAATAATAATGATGTAGGTAAAACAAAGCCATAAAATATACTGTTTGTATGTTTTTTAATCGACTTCCAAGAAGGAGGACGTTATGTGTTCGACTTTATGTATGTTTTTTTTTTTAAATCTATTATCACCGATTTCTCCGTCAATTATGGACCGATTTTGAAAATATTTTTTTTCTTTGAAAGAGTATACTCCCGAGGTGGTCCCATATAAATTTTATTAACTTAGCTTGGATAGTTTTTGAGTTCGCTTCAATAATACGTATTTTTCACACTTAGTTTATATGGACGATATGATGATACCTAACTTCCTGTCACTGTTATTTGCATATCAGGTGCAGTGGTATTCGAATTTGTGTGGGGTAGGAATCACAACAAGAAACTGGAAATTAAAAACTTTTTACAAAAAAAAAAAAAAAAAACGAAATCTATTAAAAAAAACTACAAAATGAAAAAAATTGTAGTTTTTTTTTATTTCGGAAGTCGGTGGCAAACTAAAATTCATAACGACACTGACTTCCGAAATTAAAGTTAGTTGTTATTTTATTGTAATTTTCCAAGCCGCACGTTGATAGAATTAACTGGAAACTCTACTGTAACTACAACGTCAACGTCACTATTTTTACATTATTTTTATGCCCTTTAGTTTACACAAAATTTTAAGTACATTTTGATGCAAGTATGCAACTACAAAAATGCTCACGCATATCAAACGACGATTTTTAACATCTTGCAAAGGGTAAATAAATAGGAAGTGTATAGAGTGCCGCAAGAATTCTTGCGGAACTTTAGTGGCGCTGCCTCGGCCCGGCTAAAGTGCAGTAAGCATTGCATTGTCACCGGCGAGTGCCAGGGTCCGTTTAGGCACAAGAGAATGTAATGTTTTGGGAATGTGGTGTTTTACAGCAATCTAACCTCAACAATCAAACAAAATACCAAGTGACGTAACTTAGTGACAGTGACAATGACAATGCAATGCTTACGGCACTCTAGCCGAGCCGAGGCGGTGTTAATAAAGTGCCGCTAGTGGCACTCTATACACCGCCAAATAAATATTTCATTAACAAATACAACGCCTCAAGATTATTTTGGCACGTGGCCAAAATTGAAACTAACTTTGCCATGGTTTTGTCAATTTTTTTTTTGTGACACTATTTTACAAATGTTTACCAACAACGTCCTTCACGCCAGTAGCACACCTGCGCTGCGAAACCATACCAGCGAAACCGCAGTAGTTTACTGGCTCGCGTCATGTTCCGCTACTGGCATCCAATTTTAGTAGCGGAACATGACGCGAGCCAGTTGAATTGTACTACTGCGGTTTAGCTGCTATGGTTTTGCGGCGGAGGTGTGCTAGCGGCGTCAATGCCCCCCTGTAAATGTCACTCAGGCGCTAAAAGATCCTTGTATTGAAAAACAGGATGGCGGCTTAAGTTCCGAGTAAGGCCACGCGCCAATAGATCCTTTATACAGCGAGTCGGACTCTTGCACTGTAAAGGTCATCGCTCATTACAGCAGCACGCCTCCGACACGGCAAATAACTTGTCAATCAAGTTAGGACTTTAAGTTAAATGTATTAAAGTCTATTTTACGATGGCTAAACAAAATAGTGGACGACTCACCGGTAGCGAGCAGCCCGCGAGCCGTCGCCCGTCGGGCCGACAGCGTGCTTCAAGCGAGGCGCCCGCTTGCCGGCGCCTGTCCGTTCGCGGGGTGACGCCTCGCCGTAAGCGTGGTGACACCTTGCCGGCCGCACGGTGACGCCTTGCTTATGAATAAACAAAAACTGTTACCTCGCCGGTGGCGTGCCGGCTAGCGGTCGCCTTGCTTACGGCGCGTTGACGACTAGCCGTTGCCTTGCTTCCGGCGCGGTGGCGACTAGCCGTAGCCTTGCTTACGGCGCGTTGACGACAAGATTTTTCGAGGCGGTGCCGGGGCGCTGCCGTGCTGGAGCGGTGCTGCTACAATGGGCGATGACCTTTATAAGGTCGCGCTGACGTTCTTAAGGCGCGGGACATACACAAATGGCGAGGAGCGCGGAAGTGGCGACGGTGTGGCGTGGGCGTTGCGAAGTCCGTTTCATATTTCATGCTAAATGTATAGGAACGACTAGTGATGGGCAATTCTCGAGAATATTCTCCTTGCGAGAACTTTGCTGTTAAATTCTCGAGAACATTCTTTTGGTAGGGAACTTATGAGAATTTAAAAATTGGATGACTGTATTGAATCGGTATTTTTTTAGACTAATAGTTTTTAGTGCATTTGAAAGTTTTACGAAGTTTGAGTTTAAAATAAACTACACCACAACTTAAATTCTCAGTAAATTCTCCTGAGCGAGAACATTCCCGAGAATATTTTCGAGAAAATTCTCATAAATTCTCTTAAATTTCCTAAGGTAGTAATGTTAAAGTATGATTTCTGTATTAAAACGAACTGAGTTTAAAATAATCAGCATTAATAAAATGAATAAGAAAACAACATTATAAGAAAGGTTTATGGTGCAAATAATTAAAAACAAAATAAGTAACAATCAAAAATAATTTTGACGCAACTAAAATCGAATTTGATAATCGCGACTCCATGTGGTACTTGTTTGCCCTACCTTGGGAATTTTTTTTAGATCCGGAGGCGCGCAGGTGGCAGCGTCGACGTGTTTTGATATGGAATTTTTCACTTTTTGTATTGGGGTATACATGTTGAGTTTTGGGGGTTTTTTCCGATGTGTTTTATATGAAATTTTTCACTTTTTGTATGGAAAATATGAAAAATATCATGGAAAATTTTAAAAATGATTACCTACATGTTGAGTTTAAGGGTTTATGGGTTTTAAAAATCACACCAACACCTCGACTTCGGATGCAAAAACAGTACTGTCTTTTTTTCTTTTCTTTTGCTAATATTTCGAAAATAGTGTGCCCTATCGAAAAATAATGAAAATTTCGACCCCCTTTATGAAACTCATAAACCCGTAAAACTCATCATGTAAGCAAACATTTTTCATATTTTCCATACAAAAAGTGAAAACTTACGTATAAAAAATGTCGAGAGTGCCCCCCAGCGCCCTTCCAACTCTAAAAATAATCACGGGTGAGGGCAAATAAGTACCACGTGGAGTCGCTATTGGTGCCGATTTTCTTGTCACAAATGCCTCTAAACTAGACTAAAAATCTCCATAATTTAGTTTAGTCCTGTCAAACGAGGATTTCCCATTCTGAAATAGACTAAAGTGACACAACTTAACTATATTTTAGTTAGACAGCACTAAAATTGCACTGAGTTATTAGTTTAGTGAAAATGGCGGTTTTGCTATTCTGAATTTGACGTTTTTCCCCTAATAATTTGGTGTCTGCATCTAAATCTGACTATCTTTAAACGCGATTAAAAACGAGTGCTTAAAATTAGTTGGCATGAACTAAAATTCACACCAACACTTCGACTTCAGTGCGAAAACAGTACCTACCTACAACAAGTACCTAACAACACAAACAGTACCTAAGGTTGTCTGTAAAAGATCGCTTTTAGCGATAAAACCGCTCATTGTGTCACCCTATGTAAAATTTCTACATTTATACCTGTAATTTTTATGGTGTACATAATAAAGAATATTCTATCTATCTATCTATCTATCTACTGTATTTTTTTTCTTCTTTTGCTTTTATCTCGAAAATGCTGCGTCCTATCGCAAAAATAATGAAATTTTGACCCCCTTAGGAAACTCTTAAACCCCTATATCCCAACAACTTGGTAATAATTTTTCATATTTTCCATACAAAATGTGAAAAATTCCATATAAAACTCGTCGAGGCTGCACCCCCCGCTCTAAAATCATTCACAGGGTAGAGTGAACAAGTACCATGTGGAGTCGTCACGCGATTGTCAAATTCGATTTTAGATGTGTCAATTTTTTTTTTTATTTACAGATTTTTAGTTTTATCAGAATAGCTTTAAGATTCTCATAGCCAAAAGTAAGGAATTTTAGTGATAGTTTAGTTAGTTTAGTTCGGTGTACAAGAGAATCGGCGCCATTTCCAGTCCGATACATAATACAGTAACGTTTTTTCGAGTAAAGTATTAAATAACAACAATAGAAGTTTACTTTAGACCTTGAAATCGAAACATATTGTATTAAAATTTAGCAATTTTACTTCCATTTTTAAATTCTCGTATATTCTCCGTCGAAAAGAATATTCCAGAATATTGCAGAACATTCTCGATCCGAGAATATTCTCCCGACCCATCACTAGGAACGACATGGCGCGGAACAAACAAAATACATAATAGTACAAGTACAGAAGATTCACACCCTAAAATCATTTAACCAAAAAGCGAATCTTGCTACGCCACAATAAAGTGCAATTCAGGTCGCACAGCGCTAATTACCTACATAACTGTATATTCACCTAGAAGTTGTCTCTCTTTCTATCGCGTATTATATTTTTGATTCTGACTACGTTAGGGCCCGTGTAGACGGCACTGCAGTCGCGCCGACACCACTTCGCGTAACCATATAGTGTCCGTATATACATATACTCGTATAATGTACTCTGTGCCATGTGATTTTTTCGGACGGACAGAAACTGAAAATTATACATTTCGTTATTAAAATCGACAACGACACCTCATTTAAAATACTTTTCCAGAATCTACAGAGTCTTTACAATAAACAGGACATACTTGAAGTTTTTACTGCCCAAAATCCATCATACAAAGCAATGTATCTCGGAGACCTGGCTTTCGCAGGAAAAGCTGGATATTATTCAATTTAGTGGTTATAAATTCGCAGCATCTTACTGCCGCAGCACTCGAACAGGTGGAGGAGTCTGTATCCTACTTCAGGATCATATAGACTGCATCCAGAGAAACGACATTACGGACATGTCTATAGAATATGTTATAGAGGTATGTGCTACTGAACTACCTAAGGAAAACCTGTTAATTATAACCACGTATTGGAACAAAAGACAAGAAGAAATATTCTATCAACAAATACAAAAAATTCTCAGATATGTCAACATTAAATACCCTACGCTTAACGTTATTATTGGAGGCGATTTTAACTTATACATCCTGTCTGATAACTTAAAATCGTACCAATTTTTAAATCTTATGCAGGAATTTAGGGGTGCGCCAAAGTTCACCTAAATTTTCAACTCCAATAATTGGAAATCCGAAAATGTTCTTCCTAACATTTTTCATCCTAACAATCACAATTCCTAACTACTCTGTCTCTAATGTTCAAAATTCCGAAGCATTCAACTTCATAATGTCAGTAGCAATAAACATCTATTATACTTTTATTTGTTTTCCTATATTTTCTCAACATAACCATCTTTTACACTATTATTCAAAGTCATATCTTTTTTGTTTAGATTAGGATTAGGTTAGGTTTGGTTAGAACTGTGACCAACTACGCTACCTCGAAATTGGTCGCGAAATTTTTCTAAGTATTTTTTTCATAGTGCCCCTAAGACGACACTTTGACCTGAATTTCATTCATTTAAGACAAAATTCAGTGAAACGACCTTTAATCATTCTAAACAGTTGGTTTTTAGACATAATTATCTCAGGTATAGTTATAGTAATAAATATGTAACAACAATAACCAAAAATAAAATGGCTAAATGTAAAAATGTGAACAGTTGTTTTTAATCACAAGAAATAGTTTAAAAACAAACCTTTTCCTTCAAAGCATCTGGGTTCATGACTATGTTCTCTCAGTAGGATAAAAGCGTTTTATGATAAAAAATAGTAAGAGTTTAAATATATTTACCTTAATGATATTATTAATTACAATTTTCGGAAAAATGAGTGTTATGAACATCGCCAGTAGCACTACAAATAGTATGAATGAAAACTTTAGAATGAAAATTTTTAGGAAGATTGATCATTCGGATTACAAATCATTAGGATGAACAATTTCGGGTAAAGAACTTTAGGTGAGCCAATATGGACCCGGAATTTAGACTTACACAGCACATAAAAACCCCGACACGCATAACACGTACTACAAAAACATGTTTAGATCTCATATTTACAAACTTCCACTACAAAGATATGTACACAACGGTAGAAGAGTTGGGTTTTTCAGATCACAATAGTATAATTTTACATTTATAATTACCCAAACAAACAAAGAAAATAACTTGGTACACAAATAAAAGCGATTTAACAACACAAATATGCTAAAATTTAAATCGAAATTGCAAGAAATAAACTGGAACAATAATATATAATAACGGCTCATAAAAATATTAATGAAAACTATGAAGCTTTTAACAGAATCCTAATTAGCATCCTAAATCAATGTATCCCATTACAAAAATACAAATTAAAAACAAATTATAATAAATACTGGCTCACAAAAGGCATAAAAAACTGTTGCAAAAATAAAAGACTATTGAAGATACTAATTACTAAAACAAAAAACCCTATATTAACAAAATACTATAAGAAGTACGAAAAAATATTAAAGAAAACTGTAGAGATAGCAAAAAAAAAACACTTAAAACATAAAATGATAAAATCAAGCAATAGGGTTAAAACAATGTAGTATAATAAATGAACGTACAAACAAAAAAATGAGACGCGAAAAACAGAATATAACTATACAAATAAACAATAATAATATGACTTCAGAGCCCAAAGAGGTAGCTAACATCTTTAATAATTTCTTTGCTTCTATTGGGAAAATTAGTACGAGCCCATCTGGCAGTAAACCAAAAGAAACACCTATACAGAATTCAATCTTTCTGAGCCCAGCAGATCCTTACGAGGTAAAAAAATGCATTAGTAAAAAGCTTAAAAAATAAGTCGAGCTATGGCGTTGACGAACTTCCACCTACATTACTGAGACAATGTGCGGATGACTTAACTCTTCCTTTCTATAAACTAATAAACCAATCTTTCGAGGAAGGTGCTTTTCCCAACCTCTTGAAAAAGGCCCTTGTAAAGCCAATACACAAGAAAAATGCAAAAACTGACCCAAATATGTAACTACCGCCCCATCGCTAACATACCAATAAACGCTTCAATCCCACAGGGTAGTGTGATAGGCTGCTTCCTATTCTTGGTCTACATTAACGACCTCCCGGAGCATATCAGTGAACCTTGTGTTTTGTTTGCGGATGATATATCAATTCTCGCCTCATGCGAAACTAATCTCAATCTTAATGATAAGTTAAATTCAATACTTGACGCCACAACTCATTGGATGAAGGAAAATAACCTGGAAATTAACTATAGTAAGACAAAAATAATGACATTTCACCCACGACAAAAAAAAACCTTTACATATAAACTTCAGTTTTAATAATCACAAATTAGAAACAGTTAAAAAATTCACCCTATTAGGACTAGACATAGACACACACGGAAATCGCATATCCAAAAACTAAAAGCAAAATTATCAAAATTTTCATACGCCCTTCGGGAAATCAAAAAAACTACGGATATAAATACTGCGTTGGTAACATATTACGCATATGCTTATGCATGGCTTAAATACGGTGTCATATTATGGGGTAATAGTACAAACTCACTCGCACTATTCACCCTACAAAAAAAACTTATTAGGATTCTAGTCAATATTGAACAAACGGATAGCTGTAAGCCCCACTTCGACGAACAAAAATTTTTAACCCTACACCATGCCTCTACATCTTTGAAATTTGTAAATTTGTACGGAGATACCCGACATTCTACACAAAAAGAGAAGACATACATACATAGACAAACATAGAGAGAACTAATATTACTTTAAGACATAAAAATAGATTAAACATACCTACATCCCGACTAAAAATGCACTCCTAAAGCACCTATGTCATGTCGATAAAAATATATAAAAAGTTACCGGAAGAAATAAGAAATATAAATAAAAACAACATCTTTGTTAAATTAAAATTATTTCTATTAAACAAAAGCTATTATAATGTGAATGAATACTTGAATGAAAGATTATAATTACAATGAATACACTATGAAATATAAACATGCGTATATTTATCAAGAATACTATTTAATTTAAACATAACATGACTACTAAATACACAATGATTAAATTATATAATGCTTACCTTCTGAATCTATATATAATTTGTCTGAAATCGTGATACACGTAAAACTTATCTCTTTGATATTAATTTGTTTGTAACCATAAAACATGATCTCTCATTAAAAAAAGTTGTGATAATAGAATGATCAAAGTAACTTACCTGTAAGTGAACTTCGATCACTATTATACGCAGTTAACGCCTCGTCTGAGATGATTATGTAGTCTACGTACTATTCGTATCAACAAACACGCGTTTAAAGAATTTGGTAAAAAAAAATTACCAAATTTGAAAATATGTAGTTGCCACCCTGCCCGCTATGGCAACACCGACAGATAAACGTCTCTTCATTATGTTTAAAGTATAGTCACATTACCCGACTATGCAAAAAAGGAGGGTTATGAGGTTATGTTTTCATTATGGAGCAGGGTGGGAATTTTTTGAACGGGAGGGAGCCTCAGACGAGGCGTTAACTGCGTATAATAGTGATCGAAGTTCACTTACAGGTAAGTTACTTTGATCATTCTATTATACTTATTAATGCCTCTAATGTCTGAGATGATTATGTAGATGTTGAAAGATTTGGCGAAATAATTAACCATATAATTTAATAATACGTATATTATTATAAGTCAAAATCAATACATCATTGTATCAAGGACATTGATTATTATTACTACTAAGAATATATTCCCCAAAATTATCACTTCTTTCAAGTGGTAGATTATAAAATATGGCAAAAAATTTTAGGTCCAAAAAACTGGCATCGACAAATGGGCATAAAAAAAAAAAAAAAATCTCAGAATTTGTTGCTTTTTTGTTGCTAATTAGTTGCTAAAAAAAAAAATTGTTGCTCGAACCGATCTCGAGAAATAACAAACATGCCAGCTTAACGTTAAGGTAGCAGGAAAAACAGTAATATATGAGATAGCCGAAAAAACAATAGGGCAAAATTTGTTGCTAATTTGTTGCTGCAAGTAACCATATTTTTTTTTTGATAATTGTTTTTTTTTAATTTTATTTTAGATATTAAAATTTTTACTGGTCATGCTAGCTTAACTCTCGATTTTTCTGTTTTAAATAAACAAAATAATTTTGTTGCTCATGGTAGCAATGATTGTTGATGCCCAGAGAGTCAGCAACAAAATAAACAAGCAAGATCGAATGACTTTCTGAACGGTATCATCTGAAACCGGCCTTGCTAGCTTAACACTCGATTTTTCGGCAGTAAATGAAAAAAACTATTTTGTTGCTCATGATAGCAATGATTGTTGATGCCCAGATAGTCAGCAACAAAATAAACAAGTAAGATCGAATGACTTTCTCATCGGTATCATCCGAAACCGGCCTTGCTAGCTTAACTCTCGATTTTTCGGCAGTAAATGATAAAAACTATTTTGTTGCTCATGATAGCAATGATTGTTGATGCCCAGATAGTCAGCAACAAAATAAACAAGCAAGATCGAATGACTTTCTCATCGGTATCATCCGAAACCGGCCTTGCTAGCTTAACTCTCGATTTTTCGGCAGTAAATGATAAAAACTATTTTGTTGCTCATGATAGCAATGATTGTTGATGCCCAGATAGTCAGCAACAAAATAAACAAGTAAGATCGAATGATTTTCTCATCGGTATCATCTGAAATCGGCCGTGCTAGCTTAACTCTCGATTTTTCGGCAGTAAATGATAAAACCAATTTTCTTGCTCATGATAGCAATCATTGTTGATGCCCAGTTAGTCAGCAACAAAATAAACAAGTAAGATCGAATGACTTTCTCATCGGTATCATCTGAAACCGGCCTTGCTAGCTTAAACAATCCAGGAAGAGTTCGGTCGGAATTGGTCCAAATGGCGTCGGCTGATGAAACCTAGTTCATTTAGTAGTTCACGAATGTAGGATATTTTTTCACTATGGGCACCATAAAATTGGCTTATGGAGAAAAAAGTTAAACAATCCAGAAAATGTTAGGTTAGGTTAAGTTCGGTTGGAATTGGTCCAAATGGCGTCGGCTGATGAAACCTAGTCCATTTAGTAGTTCATGAATGTAGGATATTTTTTCACTATGGGCACCATAAAATTGGCTATGGAGAAAAAAGTTAAACAATCCAGAAAAATGTTAGGTTAGGTTAGGTTCGGTCGGAATTGGTCCAAATGGAGTCGGCTGATGAAACCTAATCCATTTAGTAGTTCATGAATGTAGGATATTTTTTTATTATGGGCACCATAATTGAAAAAAAAAAAAAAATGAAAAAAAAAAAAAAAAACAATGTCTTTGGCTGATGAAATCTAGTCCATTTAGTAGTTCATGAATGTAGGATATTTTTTCACTATGGGCACCATAAAATTGGCTATGGAGAAAAAAGTTAAACAATCCAGAAAATGTTAGGTTAGGTTAGGTTCGGTTGGAATTGGTCCAAATGGCGTCAGCTGATGAAACCTAGTCCATTTAGTAGTTCATGAATGTAGGATATTTTTTCACTATGGGCACAATAAAATTGGCTTATGGAGAAAAAAGTTAAACAATCCAGCAAAATATTAGGTTAGGTTAGGTTCGGTTGGAATTGGTCCAAATAGCGTCGGCAGATGAAACCTAGTACATTTAGTAGTTCATGAATATACGATATTTTATTATTATTATTATTTTATTTTATTTCCTCCCTAGCCAAACTTAACATAACCTAACCTAACATTTTTCTGGATTGCAAAACTTTTTCTCCGCGGGTCAATTACTGTTGCCAAGAGTAAAAAAACATCCTACATTCATGAACTGGACAAGGCTTGATCAGCCAACGTCATTTGAACCATTTCCGACCTAACCTAACCTAACATTTTTCTGGATTGTTTAACTTTTTTCTCCAGCCAATTTTATGGTGCCCATAGTGAAAAAATATCCTACATTCATGAACTACTAAATGGACTAGGTTTCATCAGCCGACGCCATTTGGACCAATTCCAACCGAACCTAACCTAACCTAACATTTTTCGGGATTGTTTAACTTTTTTCTCCATAGCCAATTTTATGGTGCCCATAGTGAAAAAATATCCTACATTCATGAACTACTTAATGGACTAGGTTACCGGCCTTGCTCGCTTAAACAATCCAGGAAAATGTTAGGTAAGGTTAGGTTAGGTTCGGTCGGAATTGGTCCAAATGGCGTCGGCTGATGAAACCTAATCCATTTAGTAGTTCATGAATGTAGGATATTTTTTCACTATGGGCACCATAAAATTGGCTATGGAGAAAAAAGTTAAACAATCCCGAAAAATGTTAGGTTAGGTTAGGTTCGGTTGGAATTGGTCCAAATGGCGTCGGCTGATGAAACCTAGTCCATTCAGTAGTTCATGGATGTAGGATATTTTTTCACTATGGGCACCATAAAATTGGCTTATAGAGAAAAAAGTTAAACAATCCAGAAAAATGTTAGGTTAGGTTAGGTTAGGACAGATGTTGGAGACTCTAGATGGGGATCCGTGGGGGCGCCCTTATCGCGCGGTCCGAGGGAAACTTCGAGCCGCGGCGCCCCCACTTACTGAGAGTCTTCAACCCGAGCTGCTGGAGGAGGTGGTCGCAGCCCTCTTCCCGGCAACAGCGGAGCATATTCCGCCGCCGATGGTTTTGCCCACAGCCGCAGAGTCTACAGAGGAGGAGAACGCCATCAGCGTCCCAGAGGTGACACAGGCAGAGATGAGGGCAGCCGTGATGCGGCTCCGGGCCAAGAACGTGGCTCCGGGGCCCGACGGGATCCACGGCTGCGTGTTGGCCCTCGCTCTGAAGGAGCTTGAGCCCCAACTAAGAGGACTCTACACGGCGTGCCTTGAGCGGGGCCAGTTTCCCACTCTGTGGAAGTCTGGTCGTCTGGTCCTCGTCCTGCTCAGGAAGGCGGGGCGCCCTGCGGACTCACCATCCGCGTACCGGCCCATAGTACTGCTTGACGAGGTGGGAAAGTTGTTTGAGCTTATAATCGCAGCCCGCCTCGTCGGCCACTTGTGCAGAGAGGGGCCGGACCTGGACGACAGTCAGTTCGGGTTTCGGCATGGGCGCTCCACGATCCACGCTGTGTCGCGGGTTAGAGTCCTGGCGGAGGAAGCGGTGTCCCGGGGCGGGGTGATGTTGGCAGTGTCCTTGGACATCTCCAACGCCTTCAACACCCTGCCCTGGAGTTGTATTCGGGAGGCACTGCGCTATCATGGGGTGCCTCCCTACCTCCGCCACATCATTGGGGCTTATCTGTCGGAGAGGTGTGTCACCTACATGGGGCGTGATGGTGGAAACCAGCGCCGCATGTCGTGCGGTGTTCCGCAGGGCTCGGTTGTAGGCCCGATTCTGTGGAACATCGGGTACGACTGGGTGCTGAGGGGCGAGCTCGGCCCGGGGGTAGACCTGACGTGTTATGCGGATGACACGCTGGTCACTGCCCGGGGGACATCGCACAGGGAGGCAGCGTTGCGCGCGACGGCTGCGGTCTCACAGGTAGTGAGCCGCATACGTCGCCTAGGCCTGGAGGTGGCCCTTAGTAAGTCGGAGGCCATGGTATTTCATGGCCCCCGGCGGGCGCCGCGACCCGGCTCACATATCGTGGTCGGGGGGACTCGGATCGCTGTCGAGTCTACCATGAAGTACTTAGGATTGGTGCTCGACAGCCGGTGGGACTTCGGGCCCCACTTCCGACGATTGACGCCCAAGTTGCTGGGCGCTGCTGGGGCGCTGTCAACGCTGCTTCCCAATCTGGGGGGCCCGAGCGCCGTTTGTAGGCGGCTCTACGTGGGGATCGTGCGGTCGATGGCCCTTTACGGGGCCCCGATCTGGGCGGCGGACCTGACGGCCGGTAGCATCGCTGTATTGCGTAAGCCGCAGAGAGCGATGGCCGTCAGAGTCATCAGGGGGTATCGCACGATCTCCTACGAGGCGGCTTGTGCACTGGCCGGATCCCCGCCCTGGGACCTGGAGGCGAAGGTGCTTGCGTCACTTCATCGGTGGCGCGAGGAAGCCACAGCGCGGGGCGAGCGACCGATGCAGCGACACATGGAGCTGCGTCGGTCTCAGCTTCGCGAGGTCCTGGTGGCGGAATGGCGGGAAAGGCTTTCACGCCCCACCGCCGGCCTCGTCACCATCGAGGCGGTCCGGCCGGTGCTCGACGACTGGCTCGGGAGGAGGCACGGCTCCCTGTCGTTTCGGGTGACGCAGGTGCTCTCGGGGCATGGCTGCTTCGGGAAGTACCTGTGTCGCATAAACAGGGAGCCGGACGCTCGGTGTCACCACTGCGTCCATTGTCGGGAGGACACGGCGCGGCATACATTGGCAGAGTGTGCCGCGTGGGAGGAGCCGCGCCGTGCCCTCGTTTCAGAAGTTGGAGCCGACTTGTCACTGCCGGCCGTCGTTCGTTCGATGGTCGGGAGTGCCGAGTCGTGGGACGCGGTGGTTTCCTTCTGCGAGACAGTCATCTCGCAGAAGGAGGCTGCGGAAAGGGAGAGGGAGATCTCGTCCACTCACCCGGCCCGCAGCAGGCGCACCGGGCGTCGGCGGAGGGCGGATAACGCCCTCTTCCAGCCCCCCTAAATGGGTCCAGGGGCGACGGATCCGGGGACATCCGTCGCCCCCCATCACACAGGACCCGAGATGGCGGCGCGTAGTGTTCCACGCGCGCCACTCTAAGACGTAACGGGGGAAGTTTGCACACCTCACTCCCCCTACGGGACGGGGCCCGCAGAGTGCGGGCCGTCACCAGTCCGGGGCAGCGGAAGTCGCAATTTGCTCCCGCAGCCCCCCGACGCAAGTGTGCGAGGGAACACCGGGGTGGTTTTAGTCAGTAAGAGTCTGACAGACCCCTTCGCCCACCCCAGGGCGGAGGACATCCATGAGGATTTCCACCCCGAGAAAAAAAAAAAAAAAAAAAAAAAAAAAAAAAAAAAAAAAAAGGTTAGGTTAGGACGGAAATGGTTCAAATGACGTTGGCTGATCAAACCTTGTCCAGTTCATGAATGTAGGATGTTTTTTTACTCTTGGCAACAGTAATTGACCCGCGGAGAAAAAGTTTTGCAATCCAGAAAATGTTAGGTTAGGTTATGTTAGGTTTGGCTCGGGAGGAAATAAAATAAAATAATAATAATAAAAAAATATCGTATATTCATGAACTACTAAATGGACTAGGTTTCATCTGCCGACGCCATTTGGACCAATTCCAACCGAACCGAACCTAACCTAACCTAACATTTTTCTGGATTGTTTAACTTTTTTCTCCATAAGCCAATTTTATGGTGCCCATAATGAAAAAATATCCTACATTCGTGAACTACTAAATGAACTAGGTTTCATCAGCCGACGCCATTTGGACCAATTCCGACCGAACTCTTCCTGGATTGTTTAAGCTAGCAAGGCCGGTTTCAGATGATACCGATGAGAAAGTCATTCGATCTTACTTGTTTATTTTGTTGCTGACTAACTGGGCATCAACAATGATTGCTATCATGAGCAAGAAAATTGGTTTTATCATTTACTGCCGAAAAATCGAGAGTTAAGCTAGCACGGCCGATTTCAGATGATACCGATGAGAAAATCATTCGATCTTACTTGTTTATTTTGTTGCTGACTATCTGGGCATCAACAATCATTGCTATCATGAGCAACAAAATAGTTTTTATCATTTACTGCCGAAAAATCGAGAGTTAAGCTAGCAAGGCCGGTTTCGGATGATACCGATGAGAAAGTCATTCGATCTTGCTTGTTTATTTTGTTGCTGACTATCTGGGCATCAACAATCATTGCTATCATGAGCAACAAAATAGTTTTTATCATTTACTGCCGAAAAATCGAGAGTTAAGCTAGCAAGGCCGGTTTCGGATGATACCGATGAGAAAGTCATTCGATCTTACTTGTTTATTTTGTTGCTGACTATCTGGGCATCAACAATCATTACTACCATGAGCAACAAAATGGTTTTGTTCATTTACTGCCAAAAAATCGAGAGTTAAGCTAGCAAGGCCGGTTTAATATGACACCGGTCAGAAAGTCATCCGATCTTGCTTGTTTATTTTGTTGCTGACTATCTGGGCATCAACAATCATTGCTATCATGAGCAACAAAATAGTTTTTTTCATTTACTGCCGAAAAATCGAGTGTTAAGCTAGCAAGGCCGGTTTCAGATGATACCGGTCAGAAAGTCATTCGATCTTGATTGTTTATTTTGTTGCTGACTCTCTGGGCATCAACAATCATTGCTACCATGAGCAACAAAATTATTTTGTTCATTTAAAACAGAAAAATCGAGAGTTAAGCTAGCATGACCAGTAAAAATTATAATATCTAAAATAAAATTAAAAAAAAACAATTATCAAAAAAAAAAATATGGTTACTTGCAGCAACAAATTAGCAACAAATTTTGCCCTATTGTTTTTTCGGCTATCTCATATATTACTGTTTTTCCTGCTACCTTAACGTTAAGCTGGCATGTTTGTTATTTCTCGAGATCGGTTCGAGCAACAAATTTTTTTTTTTAGCAACTAATTAGCAACAAAAAAGCAACAAATTCTGAGATTTTTTTTTTTTTTTTATGCCCATTTGTCGATGCCAGTTTTTTGGACCTAAAAATTTTGACCTTTGAGACCATCCTGCTGTTGATTTAATTAAATCTATATTCAGACCCTTTCTGTGAGCGGCTGATGTAGCAGCATGTCTTGTGCTATAAGCAGAAAACACTGAGGTATCTATTCCAGCCTCAAACAAAACATCTTTTATCCATCTGCTAAGAGTATGGGTTGAAGCAGGGGAATGTGGTTTTTTAATTGTAATAAAAAGATTACTATGGTTCTTGCGAAATAATTTTGTAGCTTTTAGATAATCACAAAGTGTTCTTGCAGGGCACACACTAGGATTTTCAGTAAAATATTTTAAAGTTAAAAGTGGTTGAATACCATTAATCCTAGAAGTTTTAATTAATTGAGGGACTTTTATTTTTATATACTCATTGGTTATAGCAATATTACCAATTGTAATCAAAGATAAAGTTTGAAGTCTTTGAATTCAAAAATTCAAATTCAAAATATTTTATTTCACATAAACCTACATGGGCACTTATGAAACGTCAGAAGCTACGCACGGTTCCAATTGGTCGTTTCCTATGGAGAAGAGCCGGCAAGAAACTCCACGGTTACTCTTTTAAAAATAATTGGGTTTTACAATATTTACAACAAAAAAAATATATAAAAAATACAGTATTATTAGGTATGCAAGGACAGTGTAGGTCTTTCAACAAGTACCAAGTATGTACTTAACAAAATAGAAGATGGTCAACAAGTGTACAGTCCACTAAGCCTACAGCGTTCTCACATTCACAAAATAGAAAAGAATCTATATAAAAGATAAATAAATTAATAAAAATAAAAACTATTTTAAACGAAATGACATGATTGCTATTACAACTGTAACAAATCTGAATAATTAACATGTCCACAAAAGTCACTAATAGAGTTGAAAATTAAATAGTAGGTATATAATGTCAAATAAAATTATGATTATGTCAAGGAAGAATGTAAATAAAACAAAAATATAAACATGGTAATTTGAGAGCAGTTAATAGAATCTTACATATTTTGCCGTTAATGAGGTACCAGGGAAGCCACATGTGCAGAGGGAATTATTGCCAAACTTCTTTGTCTTCAACGTAGTCTTTAATTTTATAATATGCTTTCCTGATAAGGACACGTTTGATGTGGGTTTTGAACTTCCCATCGCTAAGTTCTGTAACCGACTTTGGCAACTTGTTATAAAATCGGATGCTGTTTATAAGAAATGACTTGCTTGTTTTAGTTAATCTAAATTTGGGTATCACAATTTCATGTCTACTACGTGTATTTATATTATGGAAATCGCTTCTTATTTTGAAAAGTCCTAAGTTTTTCCGAACATACAAAATATTTTCTAAGATATAAAGAGAAGGCAGAGTCAGTATATCAATTTCTTTGAATTTGTTTCTAAGAGACTCGCGAGGACCCATTTTATAGATAGCGCGTATTGCCCTCTTTTGTAAAATGAAAATTGAATCTACGTCAGCTGCCGATCCCCACAACAGAACGCCATAAGACATAATACTGTGGAAATAAGCAAAGTATACTAACCTAGCTGTAGCTATATCAGTCAACTGCCTTATTTTTCTTACTGCATATGCAGCTGAACTTAATCTACCTGAAAGAGTTCTAATGTGGGCGCCCCATTGCAATTTTGAATCTAAAGTAATTCCTAAAAATACAGTTTCCGTTATTGCATCTAGTTTTTTGCCATCAAGTTTTAGATTTAGACCCACTTGAGGTACATTTGGTAATGAGAACCTAACACATTTAGTTTTGTTCGCATTAAGTAAAAGATTATTAGCTGCGAACCATTTCGAAAGAACAGCCAGACTATCGTTGACGTGTAAGACATCTGTATCTTTTCTATCTATTTTAAAAATAAGAGAAGTGTCATCAGCAAATAGAATTATATTCGATAAGTTAGCCATCATGTAAGGAAGGTCATTTATATAAACGAGAAATAAAAAAGGGCCGAGAATTGAACCTTGAGGCACGCCCATTTTAACTAGAGACCCCGAGGACGTCACCCCATTAACGTTTACTTTTTGCCGTCGATTTGATAGATAGGAAAGAACAAGGTCAGCAGCTTGGCCACGAATTCCGTAGTGGTGTAATTTACAGATCAGTGTGTTGTGGTCAACGCAGTCAAACGCTTTTGAGAGGTCACAGAAAATGCCAATTGCATCCTGGGACTTCTCCCAGGATTCTAAAATGTGACTGATGAGTTTTACTCCTGCGTCAGTCGTTGACCTACCTTTCGTGAAACCAAACTGGTGACTATGCAAAATCCCATTTGAATTAAAATGTGACAACATCTGGTCTAGCATGATTTTTTCATATATTTTACTCAATGCTGGTAGAACAGATATAGGTCTATAATTAGAGGGATCACTCTTACTACCCGATTTGAAAATTGGTACTACTTTACTATGTTTCATTAAATCAGGAAACGTACCGCTATCTAAACATTGATTAAATATGCCTGTTAGGACAGGGGCAATTGTGTCAATGATATCAGTAAGGACCTTAACGGAAATCCCCCATAAGTCTTCAGTGTTTTTTATGTTAAGACTTTTGAAAGCTTTTTTAATCGTGACAATAGAAATGGGCTTGAATTCAAAACTTGGAATGTCCTTACTGAAATTTTCTTTTAGAAATATAAAATTTGAGCCGTTGTTAATGCTAATATTATTAATAATTTTTTAGATAAAGTATTTAAATCTAAAGTTGTATTTGGGTAGAAATTGCTTATATAATCTAATACAATACTGGGGTCCCAAGTCTCACTGTATTTAGGTTTACTTGGTTTTAGCTTAAATACACCTCTAAAAAATCTGTTTATATCTCGATTTGTACTTAACTCATAGTCTAAAAGTAGAGATAATGCTGATCTTATACTATTTAATGTGCCATAAGTGGCACCGCTGTGGAATTTCTCGGTGAGAAATTGTAAGATGGCTTGAATTGATAAAGTTGTAGGATCAGCTTTATTAATTTTACAAAATTTCCACCATTGTTTGTAACATGAACTATATTGTCGTAAAGTATTTTTAGTTAATGAACTTAATATAACATTGACACATTCTAAAGAGTATCCTTTTCTCAAATAGATTTTGCTGACAACATCCCTGCAACCAGTGTAAGATTCTTGTGAAGAGGGTGACAAGTTCTGAAAGAGGATGAAAGTAAATTTGGACTGGGTTTTAAATAAACAAGATTTGAGCGCAGTAAGGACATGAAGAGGGGATACCATGCCTGTCCAGGCCAGTTAGGCACAACCATTATACCCTCAGCTTTATCATCTTGAATCTTTTTTAAACAACGCAAAATCATAGAGAAGGGGGGAAATGCATAGAATTTTAGACCTGTCCATGTTATGGTAAAAGCATCTACTGTAAAACAATCTGGTTCATTTTTCCATGAAACAAATGTTTCACATTTTTTATTTGCATGTGAGGCAAAAAGATCAATTTCAGCTAAACCTATTTACTATCTTTTCAAAAGCATATGGTGCTAGTTCCCATTCTGTTTCTATGTTGCATATCCTAGATTGTGCATCTGCTTCTGTGTTTTCTTTAGACGGTATATATGACGCAAAAATATAGATATTTCTTTTTTCACAAAATTGCCATATTTTTCTCGACAGTAAATTTAGATGAGGAAATTGTATGCCACCCATTCTGTTAACATATGAGATTGCTGTGATGTTGTCAGATCGAATTAATATGTTACAGTTGTTTTCATTCTTTGCAAAACACTTTAATGCAAAATAAATTGCTAAAAGTTCTAAGTAATTTATATGATATTTGCTTTCCTCTGTTGACCAGTATCCGTGTAGCTTTTCTTGGTCACATACAATTCCCCAACCTGTGGTAGAGGCATCCGTATAAAATTCTAATTTATATTTATCCCGCTTAATTGGTGCTGAGCAAGTAAAAATGATTTCTTTCCACCAAGACAACTCTTTTATAATTTCCTGATTTATTTTAATTTTTTATTCATAATTATCTCTAGTTTGTTTTAAAGCTAGGTATTTATATCTTTCCAGTATTTTAGTATACATCCACCCATAGGGGACTGAAGGACAAATTGAAGTTAAAGAACCCAAAAGAGAAGCAAAATCTCGGATGCTGCAATAAGTTGTGTGTGCTAAAAAAATTAACTTCTCATGAATTTTTTGTCTTTTATCACTAGGAATACTTAATGTAAATTTTTCACTATTTAAAATGAAACCTAAAAATTTACATTGCTTGCTGGGTTGTATCTGGCTTTTATCATAATTTATGATGAACCCTAGAGATTGTAAAAATTTGCAGGCTGTGTTCAAATTTTTTCTGCATTCGCTTTCACTGGGTGCAATAAAGAGAAAATCATCTAAATAATTCACCAAAGTGACTCCATTTGCTCTGAGATGAGTAACTACTTGCCTCATTATCTTGTTGAACACATATGGTGCCGTTGATAATCCAAATGGTAGGACATTGAATTGGTACATTTTTTTATGAAAAAGGAATCTTAGATATTTTCTGGAAGCATTATTAACTTTTAGTAAAAAATAAGCATCTTTCAGGTCAAGTGATGCCATATAACAATTTTTATCGACTAGATGCAATGCTGTTCTTATATCTTCCAGTTTGAAATGTGCTGTCGGAACAAACTTATTAAAATTTTTAAGATTTAATTAATATAAATCTCGATGTTCCATTTGATTTTGGTACAATGAATATCCTTGAGACATACTGATTCAGTATATGTTTTGTTTCAACTGTTACCGCACCAATTTGAATTAAATTTTGTATGCATTGTGAAATTTTGAGCTTATCTGTTTTAGTAAAGGAGTTATTTTCAGGGATCTTGTCTTGGTGTACTGTATGTTTTAGGGGAATTGAGTATCCATATTTTACCCAATTTAAAACTGACTTATTTTTTGTAAAGTGCCAATTTTTGTAATAATTTTGTAATCTACCTGCATAACTTGCCTCTAGTAATGTCGACGTCCGCTATTGTTCTGCGATGTCCTGGGTTGCTTCGTCATTGACCGTAAATGCTGTCGTTGAATGTGATTTTGGTAGTACTTGCGTGGCTTCCCAGCAGTCTTCTGTGGTTGTGGCTGTTGTTGTGGTCGTGGTTGAGGTTGAGGTTGCCTGTACTCTCGCCCGCCCCCTTGCTTCCTGTATGAAGACGGGCCCCAATTGTTTAAAGAACTCTGTTTCAAGTCCTTAACAGAATTCTCTATATTTTTATTTTCCTTCAGTACTGTGTTTATATCTTTTCCAAAGAGAAAAGTATTAATCTCAGTTTTTTCTAGTGTTTTTTACTTTTTTATTAAGACCTGGTAAGATCACAGCTCGTCTTGTTTGGGATTCTTTATATTGTATGTGGCATAAAAGTCTGATGCAGTTTCCTAGATATTCACAGTCCTGATCAGGGTTTGTGTTTAGGTTTTTGTATAATATATCTGTTAAACCGCAGATAACTGTGCCAATTAGGTTTTGTTTCTCACATAAGTGATTGTCTCTTGTCACAGCTTGAGCTGTCATCGCAGCCTGAATTTCAGGATTTAGTTGCGGAGCAGGTGTAAGGCAGTCAATTATTTTGGGTATCTTCTTCGAAATGTCATTTATTGTGTTCTCGTCTAAGCCATTTTTTATTATATTATTCCACAAGTCTTTCATTTGATTATTTATTTTTAATGTATTTTCAGGGGATTTTACATGGCCCATATTTTCTAAAAGGTTGGGTATATGATCAATAGGTGGAGTATTTTCCACTTCATCCTCCGAATCAGAGTCAATAATTATTCGGCTTCTCTTTTTAACTGGTTCTGGTTCGTCTGGGAAGAAGATTATCAGGTTAATGTATCACATGTACTCGCTCGTAGTACCGTATGATACCTGCCTATTAAGATATCAAGGATAGGCGGTGTTAGGTCACTGATAATAATCACAATCACATGCACTCGCTCGTAGTACCGTGTGATAAGATCTTTATTTTGTTAATATTTAATATGCAATGACAGGTAGATTTTTTAGACCAAGTATAGGCGCTCGTCGTATCGCTTAGGTCTGTGTACTCACTCGTTTTCCCGTGTCGTAGTAACATTCTATATTTTATTAGTAAGTATTTACTACTCAATGACGGGTAGATGTTTTTGACCAAGTATATGCGCTCGTCCTATCGCTTAGGTCATTTATTCACTCGTATATTCGCTCGTAATATCGCAAGTGATATATTTAATGTAAATTTATGCCGCATTCAATGTTTTTTGTTGTATTTTATTAACTTTTTCACTGAGAAAAAATGCTAAATCAAAATGGCGAATTTTCGTACATACCTTCTGACGAGGAATTGAGCAATTCCATTAGTTTTCTTCTTAATTTTTCTTTATCTTTTCCCATTACTATTAATCCTCAAGAAATTATGTTGGGAGATCGAAATTAAACACTATTTACACAAAATTAATAAGTATTCAAACGGAGAAAAAACGCTGTTCGGTAAACACGAAAGACATAATGAAGAGACGTTTATCTGTCGGTGTTGCCATAGCGGGCAGGGTGGCAACTACATATTTTCAAATTTGGTATTTTTTTTTTACCAAATTCTTTAAACGCGTGTTTGTTGATACGAATAGTACGTAGACTACATAATCATCTCAGACGTGGCGTTAATAAGTATAATTTTACCTAAGTAAATAGTTATACGAGTATTTTATCTAAATGTAATAATAGTATTTTAAGAAAATAGCTGCGTACTAACTAATTAGAATTATTTAAGTTACTGTTATTGACTTTTTATGCCAATGTTATTATTCAATTTTTAATTTAATTTAATTTTTATTATTTTTCTACGACTGGAATTTCTAATTTGTAAATGTTATTATGCAGTTTTTAATTTAATTTAATTTTTATTATTTTTCTACGACTTGAATTTTTAATTTGTAAGTAATAGCAATGTATTTAAAAATAATTTTGCTGTGCCCTGACAGGGTCTACAACGGCTCTTAGCTCTAAACCTTTTGTTAACATCTTTCTTTACCTTGTGGAACGCAAATAAATGAATATGAATATGATTTTGCCATTTTTGAGGATAGACGGATATGATATGCTTGTTGCTGTTGTCAAATAGGATCTCAGAATTACATTATGATCATAGACAATATGAATCATTATGTTGTCGTTACACCGTCATAGGTTCTTCGTTTAAAAATTGCTCGCACACTTCTGATCATATTTCTATGATAGTCTCTCTAGGGCTCTAAGAAACATTTGATTTGATTCGACAAGGTCTGCTTTCCTCCCTCGTAAAGATGCACCTCGTTTCTTCAATTCAGCTTTTAACTCAGTTGTCCACCATGTCGAATACATGTTTTTTCACAACAGTTCTTTCAATATTATAAAACAAACGCAGTCAACAAGAGAAGCCAAAACACAATACAAACTTGCCAGGTGAAAGCTAAGCTATGCTAGCGCCATCTATCCAAAGTTTTCACCGGCCAACCCCAATAACAGCCTTGTTTCCGGTTTCAATCAAATTCGAAAACTAGAAAAATTAAGAATAAAAAATCTGTCAACTGCGAGACGGACCCGCACACGAAGGGTTCCATACCATGTCGTACAAGATTTAACACTATGAATTTTTGTAATACTTTCGTAAAGGTAACAACAGAGGCGCTATAAAAAAACAAAGATTTGTAAAGAAATTGTCTAATTTTAATGAGAAAATGTTGTTGTGTTAAAATATAGGTGTAGGAGTATATTTCATTAATTTTAAGAGAAAAATATTAAGTTAACTTTATCCAGTAACATGCATTAACTAAAGTCAAAGTTATTTATTTGCTACTAACATAGTATTAGTAGGTATAAATAGGTATATATGGTAGGTAAGCAGGTAGCGGGTAGGTAGGGTAGGTTAGGTACCTACCTACCCTGGTAAGAAGGGTAGGGTGGGTAGGTAGGTAGGGTAGGTAATTAGGTAGAAATAGGTAATTAGGAAAGGTAGATGCGCCGTAGATAAGTACTTAGTGCTAACCGTGCGAAGCCAGGCCGGGTAAAGCTAGTTACTTATAAATAAAAGGATGTCTCTTGCTACATCATAACATCAGACTATATTGTACAAAATAGAATGTAAGTAGTACGTAATGTAGCATTGGAAATCAGCTTCTGCCACTTGTTAAAAAAAATGCTTGGTGAGAATCGAACCCACACTTGCATAGGATAACTAAATACAAAGAAAAATAACAGGAGATTTTAAATATGATTTGTATTGTAATTTAAAAGTAAAGAAAAAGAAACAGTTAGGTATAAAAGGTAATAAATAAATTAAAGGACTATTGCGAGCCGCCTAGTTAGAATTTTTGTTTTAGAAGGAAAATTACGTGTTTGAAGGTTGGGATCTAAAATAGAACGCGACGGGTTAAACAAGTATTGGCCATTACCTAATTAATCCCGGAAATCAAAAGTTGTGCAAAGAGTTAATATCACGTAATGATCCTGATTACAGGTCAATCAGGAAACCGCCTAACATAGAATTTGGTAGTTATTGATGTTATGAAAAAGTTCTAGGAGCTAAAGTATGAATGGGCCTAAGTCCTTTGCGCTGAACCGAAGTGACGTCCCGTCGAACGGCTTCTCGCTGGGGTTTGGTGCGTTGTGGCCTCTACCATGTGAGAAGGTGACGGAGTTGAGCGGCGTGTGCACAGCGGCGTCCGTGCGTGCCTGTGTTGGCCACAGGCCGCGATGTGAGAACTTGGGTCGGTGGCCGCACGATAGCCCGGGGTCCCAGGAGGCCTCACGACCTTCTTTTCTGTCGAGGTCCGAAAACGGGGGGCTTTAGAAACGGCATAGGCTAAATTACGCAGGTGGCGGTGGCGCGAGACTGTACAGTTTGTTAAATGAGAAATTGGTTGAATACTCACATGTTTGTACAGTAAATACTTCACCAATAATAGTGGTTCTAGACGCTCGCTTGGCTGGCACGAACTATAGATTTAACTTGAGGGCTAGATACCACAATGTACTCGACGCAACTGCGACCAGCTAGCACAAAGATACTATCGTCATTGTTTAAATCCGTTTCTTGAACTGAAAACAGGACGCTTGAAGCAGAGAAAAATTATTTTATTCCATGACGTTTTATCCAGAGCGACTCACAATAGAATGACGCAAGTCAAAAAAAATTGTTTTACTTTGAACGATATAGAATTCAAAATTTGAAAATGTGCTCAATTCGAAATTTTTAAAAGAAATAATAGTTTATGAAACTTTTACAACTACAAAAGAGGCTTCAACGGTAGCGCAATGCTGCAGTAAGTAGTACTGCGTTTGCACTGGCGAAACATTCACAACAAAACATGTTGGAATCTCTATTTTCTGTCAATTTTTCATACAATGTTTGACAGGAACTAGAGATTTCAACATGTTTTGTCGTGATGTTTCGCCAGTGCAAACGCACGGGTCAATACAGGTATTTATTTACGTTATTTTTGATAGTCATACAGAAATCTATTATTTCTTACTTATTATTTTTACACATCCCATCGGACTATGAGAGTGAGGGAAGAGAGAGTGCACTCGTGTCTGCGCACACACTTGTGCACTTTAATATCTCCCGCGCCGAAGGCCAGTCTCCGTTGAGATTGGCCGCCGTGACCGAATATTTTTACACCAATAATTTTTCTCAATATGAAATTGTATCCACAACGGTTTAAGGTAACTGAATAGTACACTGTATGTGCCAGCATTCATTTCAATGTTACTGAATATATTGTCTATTGGAGTGTAGTTTTAGCATGAGGTACACACATCAACACCGTCTAGGGATACTTTGAAAAAAGTCGATAAAGTTCTTAAACTCAAAAAATACTGGCCGGTTTTAAAATCTTGTGAAGAAAGTTTATTTTGTAGACCTTTTTGGATGATCGAAATTTAAATGATCGAAATAGTATAATGCTGCCATGATAGTAGGTACTTACTTATTCCATGTCATTACTCCGACTATTAAATAGTTATCTGTGGAATTTATATCGCATAATATTAGCATGAAATACAAAATTATTACTTTAAGTTGCAGAAAATCGCCCATATTATATAAAATACGTTATGAATCGGCGTTTTTAGTATTTGTTGATTATAAACAGTATATGTTACATGATACACACAAGTTTCAAATTCCTAATTTGTTTAGTTGTTGAGATAGAGCTCGTACAAAAATGGTCTAAAACAGACAACTTCTACGGCCCCCTAATTCATCATTTTTGAAGATAAAAACAAATAAAAATTATATTTATTCTCTACTCGATGAGTTCTAGAAAATGATACCCCACATGCCAGGGTCAGATTATTTTTTTTTCAAAATTTAATTTTATTGTATGGCGACCCCCCTTTAATTTTTAATTTTATTATTTGTTGCTCTTGCGGCAATAGAAATGCTCAATCTGTGAAATTTTCAACTGCCTACCTATTACGGTTCATGAGATAGAGCTCGCTGACAGACAGACGGACAGCGGAGGCTTATGAATAGGGTTCCGTATGTCACCCTTCGGGTACGGAACCCTAAAAATGGATGGCCAGATAGAAAAAATAAACCAATACTCACGCTCCTCTACAAATAATCAAACTGCACTACCTACTATTCTGTAGCACTGCTAGGCAAATATCATCTCCCTGTGTGCTGGCCTTCTCTGGTCAATCCGTCATGAAAAAAGCTCACCTTATAGTTACTTTTATCGATACAATTGTATTTTAAAGTGAAACTTTTATTACATCGTCTCAAACTTTTTCGTCTGTGTGTTGCATGTCACGTGACGGTCGGCCGCGGAGTAGGGATAAAGTGAAAAGCGATCGTCAGAGCAGCCAAAGCCAATTGGCGGCGCCTATAGTTCGCGCCTAAAGTTTCACTTTTACCGTGGTTTCATAAAACCACACAATCTTTTTTTTTTGAATAAGTTCCTTTTAACTACTTACATGTGAAATAAAAAGAGATAATATTATAAGTAAAAAGCTTTCTTTTATGCACGTCATTTACGTTTTTTATTTTAACGAAATTGTTGCCTTTTCCACCGCTACCAGTTACGATAATTTGATTTAAGTCAGATTTTTTAAATTTTACATATATGCCAGTTTTTTTCATGTGGAAGTTGGTTATTATTTAAAAAAACATTGAAATAAAAAATCATCAATGAAAAAATAAGAAAATCAACAACTTTAACATTAACCGTTTGGGTGTTGTTGCAGTCGCAGTCACTTAACATGTTTGGTTGTGTATGTTCTTACTGGTTACCTACCAGAGCCATTTTGTTGTATTCACGTTTTCACTAATCAATCACGAATGACCGAGCGAAAATACATCAACTATCAAGTCGCTTGCTTACATTTCGGGGAGTACCCGAAATGTGTAGATAAATCTAGCATTGCACGTATGTGTGCGCCGTAGTTTATGTCGGAAAAGTCCTTAACACTTTCTGGTTGATTTTGTTGCATTAAAAAAGGTACTAAATTAAACCAATGATTTAAAAAATCATTTGGTGATTAGTGATTAAAATCATATCAACCCTGGGTGATTCTACACGTCTGAATACTAAACAAGTTTCGCTTTATGAAACTTATATCCGCCTCGGGGAAAATAATTATAAATTCACATATACAACAGGATAATTTCAATGCATTTTGTTTTTGACGATTTGTTATGATGTTCATAGCGAAAGTTTTTCAGTATGACAGGTAGAATGGCCCCCTTGACGGATGCACGTGAATAAATCACCACACTGTATTATTTTCACAGTTTCAAGTTAATTATGCTACCTTTAATCTGAATAATAATTTATTAATTTTTCATCTTGTTTATTTCAATAATATATTATATTTTACCCTAACCACTTCTGTGCACCAGTGTACTTTACTACTACGTATTGCTGGAGTTGTCAATTTGTCCACACGATCAAAATTCGTACGAATCGCCTCAAGAAAAACTAATATTAATTAAAATGGTCGATTCGTCCGGATTCGTACCAGTTTATTCGGGCGAGTCACCAATAAGCCAAATATTCGATCCATTTATCAGCACCACGTATTTTACCAATTGACCAATTTATCACCATAATCTCAAATTCTACTGTTCAGATTATCCTCACAAACTATCTCAAATATTAGAGAAATCGGTAGTTTCAATATAAAGATCTAATATATCATAAAATGTAAACACGTGAACTTACCGGCGATCACAAGAAACAGGCAAAAACCAAAGAAACCGCAGGACACAAATGTTTGTTTACACAATTTCCGCTATTTTGAAGTCTCATAGTATGGTGCTGGCAATAGTATGATTCCAAAAACATAAATTTATTTATTTATTAGTGTGGTAACCCAAATTCTGCCCTACTAAGCGCAAAAGCGGTATCTCAAGGAAAGCGAGTTTCGAGATAGTTGGAGTTATGTAAAAATTGTTTTTTTTTTACTTTATATATTGAATTTTTTGCTTATTAAATATAATTTATATATTATATTGGACCTATTTGTTACCACAATAGTTAAAATATCAAAAATGTATGTGGATATACCTTTTTCATGAGATACTGCTACACCGCTTAGTAATAATAAAATTAAAATTTGAGTTACCGCTTTTTCGTTAGCTCTTCTCCTACATGTACGAGTATGTATACAAAAAAATATGAATTTTCCATAGAATAAAATATATATTGTTTTAAAGGAAAAAAACAATCTAAGTATATTTATAAAGTCTTTTATTATTCAAATTTATAAAGGCATAAAAAAAAAAAAATATTCGGATTCTATGAATTAATCTAATCTAAAGTAGGCAGTTCTCTCCAAAAGGACATTCTGTTTTGAGGTATAGTATTTTAAAAAGATTTCAAAATATTTTCTTTTTTCTTTTAGAAATACCTTCAATTGCAATTTTCTTCTTCGGTGGTGGCAAAACTTGAGTTTTCAAAATTTTATTTCCGAATATGCTCGCAGTGATAGGGTTTTATTGAACCCAGCTCTGTATAGCAAATCAAAACTGTCTCTATTGACTTCTACTTCGACCATTTAATTAATATATGGAACCAACTAAAATCACGAAAAAATAAATTGCTGTTTCGTACATTTTGGTGTAAGTAGTAGGTATTAAACTTTTGTATGAAACAGCTGATTTTATTTAGTGATTTCAGAGTTGGTCCCTTAGTGAAAGTTGTTCATATTCATGGGTAGAACACACTGTGAAAATTTAGCCGGTTATTGAAAACTGACCCTGTATTAGATGCAATTGCGTAATGTAATACTAATCAAATTATCATCCGACAGCAACCGACTGGCTGGGAAATTGTGATGAGGAATCACGTATGTTCTGGCCTAGCAAATAAAGTTCAATTTCGCTATTTAATACGAGTGCGCGTATGCCGCGGCCGCAAGAAAGTTTTGAAGAAAATGAACTTAAATTACTTTTTCAAGATTAGATGACCTCTTTGCAACGAAAACAAACAAGTCTACACGAAATTGTCAATGGCAAGGATAAATCACTGTAAAATGTATTAGAAATTCGATCGTATCAATCAAACCATAAGGGCCAATTTGATTAGCCACTGCAACCGTATCTCATATAGTCAAAATTATTTGCATACTAAGCGTCATAGCGGTAAATCAGTACTTCACGCGTTATACATAATTTATGCCGCTTATCAGCTTAGAAAAGTTGCTGTTCTTTTTTAAGAGTTTTGGCGGTATTCAAATATACGTCTCTTTGCCTACGTAATATTGATATACCTCTACCCTTAGTGTTTTAAGGTAAAACTGAGATAGGGAAATCTTTCTTAAGGTTTTTTTTATAATGTTTTGCGCTAAAAGGCTTAGGTAGTTCATTAGATGCGTATTTTTTAAAGCTATCCGATGGCATAAAAATCAAATTTACGCATTTTTTTGAGATACCGCTTTTGCGCTTAGTAGGGCAGAATTAGTATGTGAAAACCTTAGAATTTGACAATTTATTCGGAGTGATGATAATTTGGTGCAGTGCTAGTGTCTGGGTTATTCACCCAATTTTTTTTTTTTTATGCATGTTCGATGTTTTGTCGATATTTTCGTCAATTGTGAACTGGTATTGAAAATTCTTTTTTCGTTTTAGCTTGCATGGTATTCCCGTATAATTCGTACTTATTACATTTGCTGGGGAGGTTTTGAGTTAAGGCTTTTGCAGACCAGCGCGACTTGTCGCGCGACGCGATACGAAGAATATAATTTCTAAGAAAAGTTCACGGTATAACAATAACCGGTGTCGCGTCGCGCACAAGGTTTAGCTTCGCTAATACGTATTTAATCATTGACTTATATACTTTGTGTATCGTATTACTAAATAATACTTCCTGGCACTGTTGTTTACATAGCAAGTAGTGGTATACGAATTGGTGTGGGGTTGATACCATCACTAAAAAGTCTAAATTATAAAAAAAACGAAGTGTATAGAGTGCCGCGAGTTTCTTGTGGCACTGTAGTGTCACTGCCTCGGCCCGGCTAGGGTGCCGTGAGCGTTGCATTGTCACTGTCACTTGTTATTTAGGTTAGGTTAGGTTAGGTTAGAACTGTGACCACACAACGCACGAGCCGAGCGAGCGTAGCGAGCGGTGCCGCGGTAGCGGCCGGCGAAGTGTCAGGGTCCGTTTAGGCACAAGAGAATGTAATGTTTTGGGAATATGGTGTTTTACAGCGATTTAACCTCGACAATCAAACAAAATACCAAGTGACGTGACTTAGTGACAGTGACAATGACAATCCAATGCTTGCGGCACTTTGGCCGGGCCGAGGCGGTGTTACTAGGGTGCCTGTAGTGGCAGTTTATCCGATAGGGATAGAGTGCCACTGGTGGCACTCTATACACTGCCTAAAAAAATACAATCGACTTCCAAAGAACGTGCGTAACTACGTATTTTTAAATCATGAATCGGGAGAAAGTTAGAAAAACTACTTCTTAAATCGTTTTAATTACTTTTGTCTGCTACTACAGGCAGCAGAGCTACATGCACCTTCCTACTAATATCATCTCTGATATGAAATAGGTAATTATTATTATCCTCTCTGTATTTTCTGGGAAACGGGCGTATACATACATTATCGGCCATATTATCTTTTAGCGATGAGAAGCACATATAAATGTAGTGTACGGTGTACGTACATGGTTTTTAAATATGTATTTTTGATGCAATAAGTTAGTTAGTAGGGTCGCGTATGTGCACTTTGATCGCGACCTACATTTGGAACTGCATTGTCATACGGCGGAGCCTAGATGATACATTTTTGTACATATTTTAATTAGTGTTCAATTAGACGTGCTTTGAGTCGGATAACTTGCATTTTTATTTAGATTCATGCCCGTTGAGCATTCATTGACATTCCTTGACATTTTTTTGCATACTTACATTTTGCACTTGCATTGACTTTAATGTTGGGTTAGCACCTAACATAGTTTTTTTGGTCCTTCGAAACCTTTGCAAGTACCGTACAAGTCCGATACATCGGTCAGTAATACGTCGCGTGTGAACTGTCACATACCGTGCCACGTGTGTTGCCGTACAGGAGCATTCGGGAAGGTAGCAGCGATCCAGGTTCCGGAGCGACATTTGGCGTTACAGAAGAAGGGAGAAAGTTCCTGAAGTTCAAGTAAGATCGTTCATTTTTTACTTATCACTTTGACAATGGAAGGTTTAATCGCGCGTCAAGCCGAGATTCTCGAGGAGGTGAAGAGAATTCATTCTAATTTTAAGAAGGATTCAGCGAGCAGGAAGACCCCCGGTTACATTCGACAAAGGCTTGAGCGATTGGATCAGTTATGGGCGGAATGTGAAGAGATGAACCAGGAGCTGAGCACAGTAGAAGATAAAAGTCATCAATATTTCACCAATAACATTTATGAGGTAATCAAAAGTTGGTACCAAGGAGCTCGTCAGGAGGTGGCAGCATACGACATCAAGCCTCAGAGCGGACCGACCAACGCCAGTCAAAGTAAGTCAAGCGTTGAGTTTGACAAGACCCTTTTCGATAAATTCCCGAAAGCGGAGGACAAGTTATTCGAGTTACGGCAGTTGCAACAAGCTAATTTCCGTGCATTTAATAGGTTAGTGGCGAGTAGGAACGTTGACGACGTTAAGGAAAAATGGGAGATTGAGGATATGTTAAAGACCTTAGAGTCTCGGTGGGCTGCAATTGACAAGTTACATTTACAAATTGACGGTATACTAGAAGGCATACCTGACAATTATTATGACGATTTCTGTCGTCACGAAATGGCGTTCTCAAAAATAAAACGGGCGTTAAACATGAACCTAAATGCCTCTATGCATCAACAACAAACTTTACCTAAAATTGACATACCAAGTTTTAATGGAAATTATACATCATGGCCTACTTTCATGGATCTGTACGTAGAAGCGATTCATAATAACCCCGCTATTGCAAAAAAATGTCAAGGAATGTCAATGAATGCTCAACGGGCATGAATCTAAATAAAAATGCAAGTTATCCGACTCAAAGCACGTCTAATTGAACACTAATTAAAATATGTACAAAAATGTATGTACATTACACTAGCCGATCCAGACTACAACTTATCTAGGCCCATTGACATACTTCTAGATGCACACGTATTTTCGGAAATTCTAATGAATGGCTTGGCTAAGGGAGAGGTTAACGAACCTATGGCTCAACAGACACGTTTAGGGTGGATTCTGTCAGGCAACGTCAACAAGACACTAAACTGCAACGTCGTCATAAATCAAGTTAATGATTTGACAAAGTATTGGGAAGTGGAAGACATCAACGGGGATACATGCAACTCAATGACGACAGAAGAGAGATATTGCGAGGAGTTCTTCAGTGCAACTACAAAGCGCTTACGAAATGGCAAATATGCAGTTCGTTTACCGATGAAACCTAATTTTAAACAGTTGTTAGGAAAATCAAAACCACGTGCAGTAGCACAATTCATGGAATTAGAAAGGAGATTGACAAGGGATGACAAATTATCCGAAAGCTACGTTAAGTTCATGCAAGAATATTTGGAGATGGGACACATGAAAGAGAGCAAGAATGACAACAATCTAACATGCTACCTACCTCACCATGCAGTCCTTAAACAGGACTCAGTGACAACGAAACTTAGAGTGGTTTTCAACGCCTCGCAGAAGACTGACACCGGGTACAGCTTGAACGATTTGATGGAGTGTGGTCCTAAGCTTCATCAAGACCTATTGACACTACTACTGGGATGGCGGCTATACAAGTATGTTTTCACAGCAGACTGTGAGAAGATGTATCGCATGATCCTAGTACATGAAGAAGATCAACACTTGCAGAAGATATTGTGGAGAGAACCAAACCAAGGTCCATTAAAGGAGTACCAGTTATGCACAGTGACTTACGGTACTAAGGCGGCACCATTTCTAGCACTTCGAACACTAAAGCAGCTAGCTAATGATGACGCAGAGAAATATCCGTTAGCAGCAGACGTCATTACAAACAAGATGTACGTTGATGACGTACTAAGTGGTAGCAATTCCATTGAGCAAGCCCAAGAAATCCAAAAACAACTCATCGACATGCTGAGAGGAGCTGGTCTAACGCTACGGAAGTGGTCAAGCAACGACCGGACCTTGATCGAAAGCTTATCATCATCAGATCTTAACCAGACTACCATGCACTTTACAAACGACGGGACTACGAAAACACTGGGTGTACAGTGGAACCCTACAACTGACACATTTGCATTCACAAACAAAATAAAATCTGACAAAAAATCAAACAATTTACTTTGACAAGATAGCGGACCTGCAAGAAATTAGAGACGAATGGAAATTAGTATTCTATTATAATATGACGAATTACTGGCGAAACGTCGATACACTGCAAAAATTCGTGTCACATATAAAACAGTTTCGTTATGACGAGTGGTTGATGCAATTTCATGTCTTAATCAACCAACTTGATCAAACCACAAATGAATTAAACTACTACAATGAGATACTGAAATCCCAGCGATTAATTCAACACAGGTTTAAAAGAGGATTAATCGACGGAGTGGGATATGTTGCAAACTCATTATTTGGCGTACTAGATCAGCGTTTTGCAGATAAATACGAACTTGACATTAACACAATTAAGCACAACGAGAAACACTTGCTACAATTGCTTAAAAACCAGACTAGTATTCTGGAAACCGAACATAACATTGTACAGCGCAACGAAGCGACAATGATAAAACAGTTTACTCTGATAAACCAACATCTTGATTCTTTAGAAAATAGTTCCATAAAAGATAAAACTGACACTGCAAACGCCTTCTACATAATAACATCGGCAATGACTGCCGAAAGAATGGCTCAGAATCTAAAAGACATTCAACAAACCCTTATCAACACATTGACAAATATGTACCAGGGACATATGGACGTACACTTATTATCGCCAAACCAAATGCAAAGTGAATTAGATAAAGTAGCTCGACAACTACCTCGCGACTCTGCGCTACCAGAAGTACAGAATGACGTCAGAGACATCTATAGGCTGTTCAGAATACATGCACGCATTACACAGCAATACCTATTGATGGAAATAAAAATACCGATCTTGAATGATGCACTATACGAGCTAAATAAACTAATCAGCATACCTCAACGGATTGACGTTACTCGTGTGCTGTACGTTATTCCCAATTCTGAATTGATTGCATTTAACGCTAACCAATACTCGTTTATACCCTAGAACAACCCGATATTCAAGAATGCCAAAAGATCCATGACAAAACCCTGATGTGCAAATTAAATCACCCTATATACAGCACTGGCGATCGACGTAAGTCTATTTGCGAAGTACAGCTGATTCGAGACAACGAAGAACATAGTGCATATTGCCATACCGAAATAAAAGTATGCGCTGACAAGTGGGTAAAATTACATAAGCAAAACACATGGTTTTATTATTGTTGTGACACGTGCGAAATGCAACTAGTGTGCGGAGCTCAAATGACATCGGAGACGCTACGTCACTCGGGTCTGATAACACTCAAACGAGGTTGTAACCTGCAAGGTGATTCATTCATGCTTCACGCATATATGGAACACACAAGCGACATTTTGGTTAATGAACCATACGCCATGATAATACCTACGATCTCACCCATCAACAATATCATCAACACCTCTGTTCGTAACTCGTCTTTGCACATTGAAACGCACGAAGAGTCTTTCAAGAAGATTGATACGGAACTGCGCTCGATTAAAGAACAATCGAATCTAGAAACCCTATCTCCTCATGACGTTCATCACTACATCGCGATCTATGTGGTAATTATTATTAGCATTGCACTGTTTGTAACATCGATGTATTATTGGCGAAAGATGACAACCAATAGACAGGGGGAGGGTCCTCAAGATGCAAGAAGCAGAGGAAGACGAGAAGAAGAAGATGACATCGAGGAGGGGTACAGCAAGGTCAACAAACGGGAATCAAAAGTGCATAGTGAAGTGAATACGGTGACAAGGGTAAACCCCTCCTGTAGTGAAGTGAAATTTGACACTGAGAGACATAGTGACGTGTGCTAATTAAGTGTGACATTATATTTATGGATTGTAGTTTACATTTTACATAGTATCAGATTTTACTTTACATTTAATTTTTACATATTATACCTATGATTTCAGCTTACATTTATACATAACTATTATTTTAGTTTACATTTATACATTCTTTATTTGTTTACATGTCTTGCAATTAATAACTGTTACCATTCTTTGTGGTGGCAATATGTACGGTGTACGTACATGGTTTTTAAATATGTATTTTTGATGCAATAAGTTAGTTAGTAGGGTCGCGTATGTGCACTTTGATCGCGACCTACATTTGGAACTGCATTGTCATACGGCGGAGCCTAGATGATACATTTTTGTACATATTTTAATTAGTGTTCAATTAGACGTGCTTTGAGTCGGATAACTTGCATTTTTATTTAGATTCATGCCCGTTGAGCATTCATTGACATTCCTTGACATTTTTTTGCATACTTACATTTTGCACTTGCATTGACTTTAATGTTGGGTTAGCACCTAACATGTAGATAGCAATTGTTTTTATCGTTGTAATTAGTTATTTTTCATCTATTTTAAAATGCATTATTGTTACTTATTATTTCAAAATAATATCTATGAGGGCTGATTTTTACAACGACAGGTATCTTATACTCGTAGAATTATCTAGTTTTATATGGAAAACCTGTCCAAAATTCAAATTTATTCCTCGGAAAAAGACGTCTGGCATTGAAAAATTCAGCCCTTATTTGCGTAATTTAATTATTTTGTTCGGCAACTATCATACGAAGGAGAAATATTTTTATATTTATATAAGTACTATAATAGAAAAAAAATATTTTTATGTCAAAAGCAAGGAATTGAGTGGGTAAAAGTTTTTATACGAATATTTTAGTTGAGGTTCCAAATTTCAATCACACTATTGACCAGAGGGTTATATTGCCCGACTTTAGGTTAGGTTTGAATGACATATACATTTATAATTAAATAATTTGACATTACCGAATTTTTTACTACTCTGTGTTGTCAACTCCATAATTGCTTGACGGCACACGGTTTCTTAAAGTTTCAGAGCTTTAGAACAACTTATGAAGAACGGTAAAAAAACATATTTTGCAAATTGAATAACCTTATCATAATTAGAATGCGTTGTGAATTTGCAATTTGGAAAACTCAAGCAAACGAGCTGGAATGCAAAGCCTTTGTGAATTATTTGTTCACAAAAGACTCAGCATACTTGAAAGTTTAAATGTTTTTGTTCTGTGTCATGCATTAGTATAACAGGAAAATAATTGGAATATTTACAGACGTTATGAATTCAAGTCAAGATAAATTGAGAAAATTTGAAGCCAACTTAGGTCAAGTACATTTTTATCTTTTTGCGGATGTGACCTTTCACATTGGGAAAAAAACCGTTTCGCAATAGATTGTTTACTTACAAAAATATTTCTATAATCTCATTCTGAACTTCTGAACCTAAAATAGCGATATGAAGAAATTAAATAAGCTGAACTTATTTGTAAGCGGTTGTTCGATAACTCAGTATGATAAATTATTACAATAGGTAAGGTTTGTTGGATAATGGCATCTGTCACATTTACGAAGCTCGGGACCAATGTCGAAATACATAATTATAATTATTATAACTAGTTACCCGCCCCGGCTGGCTATCTACTTTCCTACCTACCCTACCTACTTACCTACCTACCTACCCTACCCTACCTACTTTACCTACATACATACCTACCTACTTACATACCTACCACCTGCCTACCTACCCTACCTTCACCTACCTATCCTAAGAACCATCTCCTTACTATAACAAACACAACAAAAAAGAATTAGCGAAATTGGTCCAGCCGTTCACGCGTGATGCCGTGACCAAGGAAATAGGGAGTCATTTTTATACAGGGTGACCCAAAAATACACTTCATAAAAAAAATAGATTCCTCATGTCCAAGGGTATTCGAAAATACATGGGGTATTTTCGAATACCCCCGGACATGAGGAATCTAATTTTTTTGATAATACAAAAAAGATAAATGAATTTTTGAGGCTCCACCGGCAAGAAAACTCAAATAAAATTACAAAAAAAAATAATAACTCGAAAACTAAAAAAAAATCGCGGAACATACATTTTCGAATAAGTACCCCTAGACATGAGGGATCTATAATTTTTTTTATGACGTGTATTTTTGGTCCACCCTGTTTATATAGATAGGTATTGTGTTTACAAACAAAAAATAACACTTAACTTGTAAAAATCACTTAGATGTGACGGCGTCGCTATTGTAAACAGCACGTGCAACGGGCCGAGCGGCGCAGCTGCGCAGTGGAATGCGTAAACAAGGCCTCGCCTACTTTCCCTACTACTCGAGCCGCTCTACATAAACGAGCGCGCAGCGAGGAGGGGATCATTCTTGTCGCAGGCTCGGCCCGGTGCACATGTTGTAGCGTTTAGATACTAAATTAATTGTAGTCTGAATTAGAGTAAAATCGTTGGAAATATAATTTGAATTAGTGTGTTAATAAGCTTTGGGAATAAAAGATGATTTATGCTATATTTCTTACTTTCATTTAAGATGTCGGACCCTCTGCCTTCATCAGAAGTGGGATCGGATCCATCGTCCACTTATGATAGCAACAGTAATTTAATAATCTAATATTGTTAATTGGCGTGCACTCAGTGAAACGATAGTTATTGAGAAAAAGTGGCTAAGTGATAACGGGCGCACGGGTCGAGCCATCACGTTGGGCTGCGCTTGCCGGGATTTCCGTGGATGGGTGACCATCATTACGTGCCGAAATTCCTCCGTGTCTCGGAAAGCGGGTTAAGCTGCTGGTCCCGATGCAGTCGTGGATCTTTGACGGTCTTCGGAAGCCCGAAGGTCTGACAACCAGTCTTACCAATGGGTTTCGTACTGCCCGGTTGCCGAGTTGTGGAGATCAGATGGGCGGTCGCTCCTTGTAAGTTAGCAGGGATATCGCCTGCCCCGAGCGCTGGATGAAGGAAAACTCAACACCGAGCACCAAGCAAACGGAACTGTACTTCAGAGCAGCTCGTGGAATATAAGTGGGACAGATAAGTGATACAGATTAGCTTATTATATTTGACTCTGGATCAGAATGTAGCTTTTAAAACATAGTAATTGAAATCTCCTTAGGTTAGCAATTTCATGAACAAAATTAAATGATCCTAAAGAGTATAGTTGACACCTATAAATAATACTATACCATACCAAGTAAAGAAGCGTGCCCATTACAACTTAAACGTCCAACCATGGTACACTTGCTTGAGACAATTCACGTTGTATTCCCGGATGAATTTGGAATTTGGTCGTGATATTTTAGAATACGGAATTTCAGTAATTATAAGTTACAGAATTGAATGATTTAGCTACATACGTTCGTAAATTTATACCCAGTCATGGGGTCTTAATTCGAACAAATTATAATTAGTCTTGAAAAAAGATCATAGATGGCAGCATAGGTAACAGTTATGAAATTAAGTCACTAAAAAGCGATAAACGGAAGATTTTGGCTGAAGTATGATTAGTAAAAATCAAAACTTCCTTGTTTAATGCCGATTTATCTTTTGTAACTCATAAATCTCGTATTTTCAACAAAAAAAAAAAAGATAAAACCTTTAGGTTTCTAGGGCTCTTTGCAATAGATGGCGTTTTACTCAATTTGTCATAACTGTACCACATTTACGCTGTAGCCAGTCAATAGCCCGACTTAGAGAGGTGTCATTTCTTTGTATGGGATTGGGTATCCTGTACGTAGTATTATTATTATCTGTGACCCAGTTAAAAAAATAAAACCTAATGATACCGTTATTACTTGGCACCACAGGTGATCATGTTGGCTTAATACATGTTGTTGGTTGCGTTAGTACGCTGTGCCCGTTTAAGGTAAACGCGTTTCTAACGTAAGGGTGATCATTCTTATAATTGCTTTGATAAAATCGATATTCTTCTTAGCGTGTCAATGGCAAATATAATTTAAATTTCCTGTTTGGTCGAGAACTCCGCAATGCTAACACCATTCTCTGATGCAGATATAAGGAGCGCAAGATGAAAGGTGGGCCATGGTATGCGGCGAGACGCCGCTCATACATTGAGGATTGGAACCATCCGAAAAACCCCATGTATGGAGCATCGACCATCGACCATCTATGGTCTTTACTGCGGCCGACCTGAGTGCGGAAACTGTTTAAAGTTTTCCAAGACGGCCACGGCAACGTGTGACCAGGTCAAGGTTCAATCTCCTCTGAGTCAATGACTTAGCAACTTAAAGTTAGAATAGTCAGGTGGTTACAAACGCTGTACAATTTTGTTTCTGCTAAAAACAATTAAAATCCAGTTCATTTGTTTGGCGCGCCGAAACGAATAATTTCTAATCGTGGGAGTTCTTATGATAATTCAGCTTTTAAGATTTTTTTATATTTCATTCGAGACCACCGTTTAAAAAAATTACCGGAACGAGTTGCGATATATTGATGGAACTAATAAGATCTATAAATATTCTCACATAAAATAACGTAAAGTACCTCATGGTCCAAATGTTCTGGTAGATAAATATCGTGAAAAAATATGATGACGTGACGGCGGGTAGTAATGATGATGATATCCATGTTCACGAAACAAGTCACGAGATAATACCAAATCAGAAATAAAAAAACACAATCCTAACAGTAATGTAACTTTGGCAAACAGTGATACCATTGCCTGTGAATAGTGATACTATATCAATTAAAAGTAGTACAATGTCTGCTGAATCACGTACCTTAATAACTATCAGTGAAAATACGAAACATCTTAAGTCACGTTCTGTATCGACAGTCTCTCAACTCAGGTTCAAATGTTATTTTTACTAAAGCAGTCACAATAATTAGCAAAAGAAGTGACCCTGTAAAGTCGGTAATGACTGGTCCAAGAGGTAATAGTTTAGCAGGGTTTTTAAGTGATAAATGAAAAAAAGAAAAAGAAAGATAAGATAAGTTCTGAAGGCTCAATAACGAGCGGTCCAGAATTAGTAGCCCATTCTGAAGGGGTAAACCGGACCAGATGGCTAAAGTCCTGAAGGCTCAATAATGAGTGGACCAGTATTAGTAGCAAACTCTGAAGGGGTGAACCGGACCAGATTGCTAAAGTCATGAAGGCTCAATTAGGAGCGGTCCAGTATTAGTAGCAAACTCTGAAGGGGTGAACCGGACCAGATTGCTAAAGTCATGAAGGCTCAATTACGAGCGGTCCAGAATTATAAGCAAATTCTCAAGGGATGAATTGTTAGTCAGGATGAACGAACATTATAATAATATCGTTCTGTCCTTTTAGATACTGTTTGATGAGACTCCGCGCACGAGGACGTCCGCACGTCAGCATGGCCGTGACGGCGTCGCTATTGTAAACAGCACGTGCAACGGGCCGAGCGGCGCAGCTGCGCAGTGGAATGCGTAAACAAGGCCTCGCCTACTTTCCCTACTACTCGAGCCGCTCTACATAAACGAGCGCGCAGCGAGGAGGGGATCATTCTTGTCGCAGGCTCGGCCCGGTGCACATGTTGTAGCGTTTAGATACTAAATTAATTGTAGTCTGAATTAGAGTAAAATCGTTGGAAATATAATTTGAATTAGTGTGTTAATAAGCTTTGGGAATAAAAGATGATTTATGCTATATTTCTTACTTTCATTTAAGATGTCGGACCCTCTGCCTTCAGATGTTATTAGTATATATTTCATGATACTTGTAGTATACAGGGTTATTTGTAAAACACCAACCACCTCTTAAGGGGTCATTGTACTCATCATTATGAACAACTTTTACTATGGGACCAAACCTGAAATCGCGAAACAAAATCAGCTGTTCCCTACATTTTGACAAGACATAAGTGTTTTACAAATAACCCTGTATATTAGATTTTATACTGCTATTTGATTATAATAAGCTGTTTCAAATGATTGGTACAATACTGTCAGTTGATGTTGATGTCATAGCCAAATCATAGAATTGACCATTTCATGAAATGCCCAACTGACATTGGCCATAATATCATTTAAACGCCAACGTTTAATGTTATGTCAGTCGACGTTTGGCCATATCATTAATGTAGGGTATCCATGGTGTAAGGTGTATGAAAATTAGCGAAGTCACTGCGACCAACTTGGAAGTAGCGCTCGCCGGCCGCTACCGCGGCACCGCTCGCTCGGCTTGCACGCGGTTGGTCACAGTTCTAACCTAACCTAACCCATTTGGTCGGGGTGCCACATAAGCGGGGTAAATTTTTAATTTTTAAACTAATTTTAGTTGCTATGTTGCATTTCACGCCGCGGCAGCGGCCGGCGAGCGCTGCTTCCAAAATGATCGCTTTGCATAATATCATACTTGTAAACGCAATAGAGTCTGGCTAACGAAAGTAGGCCTTGGAATTATTTGCGAACTTTTTATATAGCAACTCTGTATGAACGTCAACGTCAATTTGACAAGGTTGTCGTTCGGTATCTCTGGTGTCAAATTGTATGCGTTTGTGTAAATTGTGATTCTAATTACGGTTTAAAATGAACAAATCTATCAAAAGTGGTGTACGAAAGATGTTGTTTTGCATGATTGGCAAGTTCAACGAAAAACAACAACAGCGTGATGCCGCGTTTAAACAAAAACAAGATTGTCTACGTGTGGTGTTGAATTTCATAAGTTAGTAGACAATATTATTTTGATACTTTGAACACCTACCTAGCCAGTCGTCTTAATAAAATTTTGATTTATAATTTACGTATCCTTACAAATAAGTTACTTACGCTTCTTCGTATTGAATAAAACTAATTATATTCATTCGTACATCGCATCAGTCAACGTATTCATTTTAATAACATCACCTATGTTTTACGTATATACTCATAATGAATTTTTGCTGTATTTTTGTTGGTAATTTATTATTTATTATATGCTTTATTGTACATACAAAACGATATATAACAGAGGAAAAAAAACAATTAAAATACATACAATGGTAATTTTAAAACGATTAACTTTCTTTAACACAGAATCTGCAAGATGTCGAAGGAGTTGATGAAATAGTAAGAACTATTGAAAACCTCACTGAATTAGAGCAGAAAGATAGGATAATAACCCAGAATCAGTACTTAGAAGAAATAACTTCAATGACTGGTAAGTTTTTACTATACACTGGTGTTTTGAAATTATGCCGAAAAAAACCTTTGCATTTACGTAAACCAAGAATTAATTACATATTTTGTATATCTTTGCAGAAGTGAGTGTCAGAACACTAGAGTAAAAAGGGAAGGTGCAGTAAATGAAGGTGTCTGGAGAACCCCGGGGAAGAAACGCCCACGGAAACCTACTGTGTCTAACCTAGATAACTTTGACATAGATGCTATGCGTAACAAGATAAACGAATTTTATATTGTTAATAAACAAGTTCCTACACTGAGGACACTGTTGGTGGAGTTAAAAGAAAGTATTGATTTTAACGGATGCAGAGAAACTATGCGCCGCTTGTTATTAGCCAATGGCTATGAATTTAAAAATAATAAAAATGAGCGTTCTGTATTAATAGAACGCTATGACATATCTGCTTGGAGACATAGATTTTTAAGAACTATAGCAGGAAAACGTGCAGAAGGCAAGCCAATCATTTATTTAGATGAGACTTATGTCCATAGAAACTACAAGCCTAAGAAGTCGTGGCAAGGTCCTTCAACTAGTGGTGCAATTGAAAATGTTTCGACCGGGAAAAGGTACATTATAGTTCATGCTGGATCAGAGAAAGGCCCCGTACCAAACTCTTTGTTAGTGTTTAGTACTAAATCAAAAAATGCTGATTATCACCATGACATGAATGCTGAAAATTTTAATAAATGGCTTAAAGAAAAACTTATACCAAATTTGGAAGAACCAAGTGTAATCATAATGGATAATGCTAGTTACCATTCGGTAATTATAAATAAGGTTCCGAACACACAAACACGTAAAAGTAATATAAGAGAGAGGCTTCGTGATAATAGAATTCAATATGAGGACTACCACACGAAAGCAGAGCTGTTGTGTATTGTAAAACGAAATACGCCTAATCCAATATACACACATCAAAAGTGTCTAGGGATCAAGCATTTTTATGCGGATTTCTTGAGATTGAGATGTGGCTTTAAATATATTTATTAATAAATTTATGATTTTATAAATTTATATGGATCCTTTTTAGTGCATTTCATAATTTGAATCAGGAACTGTGAATCAAATTCGAGTAAAAGATGAAAATCAGCTGTCAATATTTTCCCTATAAAAACATACAACGCATTGAAGACATTATTAGTGCTACTGTTTCCCTACTACTGATTAAAACCAACGTTATTATGGAGCAGCGACGTCATTTAAGCAGGGAAGAAATGCTCAGAGCCGTGGGAATGATAGAAGCTGGTTCCCGGCAACGTACTGTGGCTTTAGCTCTGAATACAAGTCAGAGTGTTATCAGTCGACTTTGGACACGTTACCGAAGCACTGGTACCGTGGCTGAGCGCCATGGAGGACGGTATCGCTGCACCACACGGAGACAAGACCGATACATTCAAATCTTAGCTCGAAGAGCTCCAACAATAACCGCCATGATGTTAGCCGTGAGGCTTCATCACTCTTCAGGGAACTTAATTAGCGACCAAACAGTCAGAAACCGCTTGCATGAAGTGAACCTTCATTCCCGAAGACCGCTACGGGTACCACCTATAGCAATGCACAATCGTAGGATTCGATATCAATGGGCTCTTGAACACAGAAATTGGGCAGAAGAACAATGGCGTTTCGTGTGCTTTTCTGATGAGTCTCGTTTTGGTATGAGACCGGATACAAGACGTATACGACACTGGAGAACCCCTGGACGCCAACAGCGATTAAAATCCTGCCAGGAAGTCCATCCTTATAGTGGTGGAACCATCATGGTATGGGCGGGTATTTGGATCGGCGGAAGAACTGAGTTGATTTGGATTAGAGGCAACCTCAACGCTCAAATTTATGCTGAGACGATTTTATCAGACGTCATCGTTCCTCTACAAGTGCAAATCGGTCCCTTATTTCAGTTAATGCATGATAATGCACGACCGCACACCGCAAGAGTTGTAAGACAGACTCTCGCCGCAGCTAACATCAATGTCCTGCCCTGGCCTGCTCAGTCGCCAGACTTGAACCCGATTGAGCATGCATGGGATATGCTACAGAGAAGAGCTCTGCCGAATATGGAGGGTATCCAGTCGCAAGAAGACCTTTTTTTGTTGTTGCAACGAACATGGGCGGCCATTCCACAGCGTGATTTGGATGAACTCATTTTGAGTATGCCAAACCGATGTTCTTGTGTTGTTAGTGTTCGCGGTAGAAACACGGATTATTAATTGTTTAAGTTACCCAATAAAATTTTAAAGAAAACTGTTATTTCAGTCTTTTTTTCGAACTTTAATGTTAGTGGTTCAAATGTCAAAAATCCCTTTATTAGGAAAATGGCAAATTTCTTTATTAATGCAAAGGTGACTTGGTTTATCGTTACTGTGACAAACGAAAACACTTTATTTGATGAATCCTTAAAGAAAATTTTAATTAATATCAATCAGGAGAAAAGTTATTGCAAAAATATATGTTGATCCCTAGACACTTTTGATGTGTGTATGAAGCTGATGAAATTTTAAATCAATGTGGTCATGAGGTGTTGAGACTTCTACCCTACCATTGTGATTTAAATGCGATCGAGCTTGTGTGGAGTTTGGCAAAACGTAAAGTGGCTAGCAAAAATATTGCAGTTACTACAGCTGCATTAGAAGAAATAATTAAAGATTCATTTGAAAACGTAAGTTCACAGGATTGGAAGAAAATGACTGATCATGTAATACATGTTGAAAATAAATATAAAGAACGTGATAAAATAACAGAAGAAAATTTAGAAAGTTTTATTATAAATGTTGGAGACAGCGATACTAGTGACAGTGATGAATCTTTTGGCATTGAAGTGTTAGAATCTGATTTTGATTACGATGAATAAAACTAAGTTATTATGTATGGAATATTATCGTATTTTATTTGTCTATTTATTTTCGGATTCCGCTCATATTTACCTCATATAATAATCACCTATAACAGATCAATAAATCCTTAAAATCCCGTTACAAACCTGATACATATCAAAAATTAATACATGTGTAGATAAATTCTGTTTCTTTATTTCCCTAACATAATGTTCTTATACTGTCTATATATAGGGTTTTTCATTAAGAGCGCTCGAACTTTGAAATGAAATAAAACAACCTGTTTAAGTGATATTACTACAATTTTTATAACATTTTAAAGAATGTTCAATGACATTATGTGTGGAAAATAATATCAGCCAAATGGCCACTGCGACTCCGCTGTAGATGGCGTAATCTGGTGGACTAATCTTGGAGGACGTCTTCGCATAAATGGTCAATTTCACGAAGAACGCGAGTTATGTTGGCCTTTAGGGCAACAATTGACTGTGGTTTATCTGCGTACACTAAAGATTTCATGTAACCCCACAGAAAGTTATCGAGCGGTGTTAACTCACACGATGAACGCCATAAATTGAACACAACGCACAGAACGTAGGCGAATAGACAACCGGTTTTGATAATAAATTTTACACAATTTCTACGCGTTGTTGAAGCGTGTAGCGTTCCATGGTGAAATGTTACGACAAAATATATATTCATGCCAAATTTGGTAGCAATCGCATTACCGAAATGGCCGCTATGCGCTGCTAAAGTTCGAGCGTCCTTATTGAAAAACTATATACATGATATTTTTAATAATGAATTACCAAGTATCAAAGTAGGTTATTCCAATGTTCATAGTATAATTTTAGTGTTGTCATGCATGTATTTTTTTAATTTGCCGCCAATATTCTGGGGCCAACTTTCGTTAGCCAGACTCTATTATTTTATTCTCGTCCCTGGGTCACCAGAAGCAAAATCTATAAATGCCATATTATTCAGTGTAGTCTAGTGTATTTTATGCCACTAAGTGTACCTCGGTACATCTTTGGGCAGATTTTGGTGACATCCTTTTACCCGAGATCTTAACAAGGCGAATTCGGCGTAGTCCGATTGTGATTTGAATTTTTTCCACCTTTTGTGTGCGTTATATTTTTCCTTGATAGCGTTTATTAGTGGTGGAGGGTACCATTTCGGGTATCGGAAACGCCCTGATACTTTTACTATTGGAACGTGTGCGTCTATAAGTGAGCGTAGTTCTACGTAAAGAATGTCGACACACTCCTCTATATTACGCTGTTCGAAACGGTTATTCCAGTCCACACTAACGAGCTCTGAATTAATTTTATCAAAATTTGCCTTTAAAACCTTTTTTACAACTCGAGGTTCAATGCGAAAAGGTTTGTAACAGCAATCCTCAATGGAAAGGTCCAGTGGGACGTGAAACTAATCTATATCCACCTCAGAGTAAGTTATTACTCTGAGATATCCACCAGTGATACCTCGCTTGAAGTACATTCTAAAGATACATTAGAAATGACAAGTGCTATTGCGGCGGTTTTGATGTTAATCTATATTCGTAATGTATAAAACAAAATACATCACCTCAATTTTTTTCAGATTTTTAAATCGAGTATTTACGAAGTTACGAAAAGTTATTACTGTATTCTATATTTAAAACCAAAAAACTGCAATATTTCAATGCGTACCATAATTAAAGCTTTACATTGTGTAAAGTATATTACCATACTTATCAGGTGCAACTGAGACATCACTTTAACGGCGTTGTCCATTGCGCGTTTGTTCTGATGCAGATTTGAATACTATAATTCCGCAACGTGCAATCGCTGAAAACTGCAAGAATTTAATAGTACGATAATAATTATCCTTTACATTTCGTTGTCGCCTTAATTGTTATTGAAAACGTAGTTGCGAACCAAATAATCGTATTTTTGACTACGCAAGTGATATCGTGCTCTCTTTCTATTGTGGTACAAACTCTTTGGACGTTTGCCAATGACCTTACGCTTCCTTCGCCTGCGGCTAGTAGGCGGGGGTCTGTTGTGCTTTGGAGTTTGTGGTCAACGACAACAGCTGTTGGGTGCATTTCGTAGTTAATAAATAACGAAAACTATGTTTTCATATCTCATGCTCGGAAAGTAGTGTTTGTTTGATCCGAGTAGCGGGTGGGAGACGCTGCTTCCCGCTCTAGGGCGGGAAAGACTCATAGTAATTGCTTCCCGCCCTAGGGCGGGAATGAATTTTAAAAATAGAACTTATGCTTAGGTAGTCGGCTACGAACACAGATATAAATCTAACTAGATATCGCAAGTCCCTCCATCTTTATGAAAACCAAGCGTGCCACTTTTTCACACACAATTTAAAAACAAAACTTTCCAATGAAAGAAAACATTTCCAATGCCTCGGCCAATTTTCTATACAGTCTTTACAGCTCAATATGGCTTAAAAATACATTTTTCTAGATTTTGGTGGATTTCCGGTGCCGATAATGCTAAATGAAAATCTCAGATTACGATCATTGATCGTAATTTTACTCCGTTTTTTGACACGCAAAGTACATACTTACAATTGCGTCATCTAGTTAGATTAATATCTGTGGGTACGAAACTTTTTAAGAAAAATATCGAATAGAATAAAAATAAAGCTGCGGCAGTGTTTTCACTTACGATTTTGGTTTTCCCCAGTTTCTTAATGAATAATCCCTAAAATTCCCTAAAAAATATAAAAATTCCTTGGTTTAGGGAATTTTTTATTTTTATGTCATTAAATACCTAGAAAACATTCATTATTAATCGAGACAGACGAAACAAACCAACTGTAGGTATAATGCGACTTATTTCTGATGTCGTCTTTAGCCACGGAAATAGTACTTAACAATAACATGGTAAACTAAAATTAGACGAATAACAATCATTACAAGTTTCAGGAAATCCCCTTTAATCAATCGATGGTGCCATAGAGTAAAGTAGTACATTGGGTTCTGCCTACTAATTAAACAATAGGGCTACCAACTCAAGTTCAATTTTTCCCTAAATCCCTGCCAAAATAAAATATCAGTAAACCATGCTTATTATTAGCCTTTTTCCCTAAAAAAAGGGAGAAATCCCTAAAAGTGGAAGCACTGGGCTCCAGTCTTGTGAGTATATTATAAACAGCCAGTGTGAATTTAAAAAAAAACTTATACGCGGGACGGCCCGCAGCGGTGATGCGGTGCGTTCCATATTTAAACATTTTTACAAATTGTTCTAACTTTAATTTAAATAGGTACTACTCATGTTATTCAATATCAATAAATATTTTAAACACTATTTTTTACTTTCCTTATATTCGAAATGAAAAGTAGAGTGTTTAACACGGGTGAAAGACATCAATTCCTACTCGGACTATAGCCACCCTCGCTGCGCTCGGGCGTCTAAATACCTCGTATGGGAATTGATTCCTTTCCACCCTTGTATAACAATCTACTATATCGCAACATAAACCCATGAACAAAAAGAATGTTGATAATGGCATGTGCACCAGAAGGGCAAGGTAAGCTAAATTATTTACCTAATTACTTATTTAAGTAGGTCAGTAGGTAGTGCAGCATTGCGCTGCCGTTCAAGCCTCTTTTGTAGTTGTAAAAGTTTCATAAACTATTATTTCTTTTAAAAATTTCGAATTGAGCACATTTTCATATTTTGAATTCTATATCGTTCGAAGAAAAACATTTTTTTTTGACTTGAGTCATTCAATGGTGAGTCGCGCTGGATAAAACGACATGTCAATAAAATAATTTTTCTTTCTGTTTCAAGCGGCTAGTTTTCAAACGCTCCAGTTTAATAGATATGTTAAAACTGTGGTAGTATCGTTGTGCTAGCTGGTCGCAGTTATATTTATATCGAGTTCGAGGTGGTGTCTAGCCCTCAAGTTAAATCTATAGTTCGTTCCAGTCAAGCGAAGGTCTAGAACCAGTATTATAGGTGAAGTATTTACTGTACAAACATGTGAGTATTCAACCAATTTCTCATTTAACAAATTACACACTCTCGAGTCCCACCACCTGCGTAATTTAGCCTATGCCGTTTCTAAAGCCCTCCCGTTTTCGGACCTCGACAGAAAACAAGGTCGTAAGGCCTCCAGGGACCCCGGGCCATCGTGCGGGCACCAACCCAAGTTCTCTGATCCCAGCCTGTGGCCAACGCAGGCACGCACGGGCGCCGCAGTGCCCACGCCGCCCGACTCCGTCGCCTCCACTCATGGTAGAGGCCTCATCGCACCAGACGCCAGCGGCACGCCGTTCGACGGGACGTCACTTCGATCCAGCGTCAAGGACTTAGGCCTATTTATACAATAACTGCTAGAACTTTTCATAATAACAATAACTACCAAATTCTATGTTAGGCGGTTTCCTGATTGACCTGAAATCAGGATCATTACGTGATATTAACGCTTTGCCTAACTTTTGATTTCCGGGATTAATTAGGTAATGGCCAATACTTGCTTAACCCGTCGCGTTCTATTTTAGATCCCAACCTTCAAACACGTAATTTTCCTTTGAACAAAAATTTTAACTAGGCGACTCACAAATAACATTTTATTTTTTCTTTTTATACCAAATTGTTACCTTTTTTATATTTAAAATCATAACTCAATTATACCATTCATTATTCTCCTGTTCTTTCTCTTAATTCGTAGTTTGGCTAATGCAAGAGTGAGTTCGATTCTCGCCAAGCATTTTTAACAAGTGGCAGAAGCTGATTTCCAATGCTACAGTAGGTACTGTAAGGTTTTATGGTATTATCAACCTTATGTTGTACTGGCTGTTATGAATATATCAGTTCGAACTATCTAATGAGTCACATTCTAATTTAGAATAGGTTCGTAATATTTGTTTTATATAGAAAATAGCAGAAGGCTAGCGGTCACTTCGTAGGCGCGCATTCATGTTGTAATATATTTTAACTTCAAATATCTAATTAAATACCTATTATAAATATAACATATGAACCCACATATCACACACATGGCTACAAATAACGTATTTATCCCACACTAAGAGCGTCTCGACGCCCCACACAAACACGCACCCCCTACATTTGGTGGAGGCGCCCAAACCCGGGCTTTAGAAGTAAGGCGTATGCAGAGCCAACTAATACTGCACTAGCAAAATATATTTAAAAAAAAAACATAAATTCGACACGTAACAATTAATAGGCATCATACTCATATCGGTGCAAAGAAAGAGCTGAAGAAGATGCCAGCTCCTCACCGGAGCCGAAACTAAAGCTAAGTGGTTTTTATTAAAAGTGTTTTTTTTATCAAAAGTGCGACATGGAATACTTCTCAGGTATAAACGGAATATGCCTAGAGAACTTCTTAGATGATTTCAGGATTACAGCCACCTTCAATGAATGGCAAGAGAGCGATTGGGCACTCATTTTACGCGCATTTCTTGTGAGTCCAGCTGAGATTTTCCACAAGTACACGTACCATGAAGGTATGAGCTTTGACTCGATGTGCAATGCACTAAGGAACGAGTTTCCATGCAAATGTCACAGAAATATGAATACGTTGCAAGAAGAAGAGATGGTACAAATAATGTCCGAGGCAGGCGGACAGGAAAAGCTTGCAAACATAGATAATCATACCGATTTATTTTTTTGCGGAATACTGGATATTATCCCACTTGAAACTGAACAAAGCTGCCAGGAGCGCAGTGATGATGAAAATAATGATGATGACGAGTGCAGCTGTCTGGAACGCAGCCTTGCAAATGATGAAGACGGCTCAATCGAAAACGAAAATTTGGATGAAATTCACGAATCGGGTCAGTTCAGTCCAATTATTAAACCGTTTGAATATGTTTCAGAATACCAGAATGTTTCCTCGTCAAATGAAATAATTGATCTCGAGGAGGATATTCCTATACATAACCTCATCGCTGTTCAATCCGATAAATATTATGATATTGTTGAAAAAATTTCCGATTCAAAGGAGATTGCCCAAACCCCATTTTCGACTGAAATAATCAGCAATGACCAACAAGTTAATACTTTGGTTGGTGTAAACTCAAATAAAGACAAGAAAGATTTATTCAAATCTGACGTGGAGTCACGGTCAGTCGGAGTTATTGATAATGACTTTCCAGTGAAAATTCATAGTAACAAACACAAATATAGTGTGCCATCGCAAGCTTGCTTTGTCGCAAAGTTGTCATTCATTTGGAAAACAAAGTTCATATTATTATTATATTATATTATTACATTATTTCAACAACAACGTGCTACAAACAATTTAAGGAAAGCACCAATCAAAAACAAAACCATGTTTGCTAGAAATAGCAAAATTGAAAGCTTCACGCCAATAAACAAATTAAAAAGGTCGAAAGCTTATAAATATTTTATAAAAGGATTTACTATTTTAGAACAAGAATTCTTAAAACTAAATAATAAAAAGTTTAGGGAATATATACATACTAGAATATATACGGGGTGGCAGGGACATCGACGCGAAGCCGGTTACAATGGGTTCAGTACACGATTCTGAACCCCCCTGCGTTGAAATTTTTCGTCGGTTATTTAAAAAAAAAATCAGCTTCTCCATACATTTTGACCGCGTAGGTATTGCACTTTTCTATGAAACAGCTGATTTTTTTTTAAATAACCGACGAAAAATTTCAACGCAGGGGGGTTCAGAATCATGTACTGAATCCATGGTAACCGGCTTCGCGTCGATGTCCCTGCCACCCTGTATATATACAAGGTGGAGACGACAATACAACAAAAAAATTAACGGTGTGTTCATAATGACGTTCCCATTATGTATACGAAAATTCAATTGAATATATTCAATAGTTTAGTCATTATAGCTCGGCAAAATCCATAGTCGGCGCGGGCTATTCCGTTTATCCACCCCAATAATCCACCCTAAGGTGGATATTCTGAAATGTATGCCCGAGAATTCACCTAAGGACTAGTTGGATGAACGGAATTTATAGGGTCAGGGTGGATCCGGGCATACTTTACATTTAATTTGTTTGAAAACCATTTTTTTCATTTCGAAGCTAGGATTTATTTGTCAGTTCCAAAATACTCTTAAGAGGGTGCATCCTAAAAGTTGGCAACGTCGTAAATAGCTGTCAAATATTTACCTGTTTCGATTAATTTGGAAATAATACTGTATGGAAATAAGAAATGTGGCTAACCAATTGACTAGAATATTAATAATGAATTGCAATTATAACATTGAATTTGATGTTGTACCCGTTTTAGGTGAAAAAAAGGCAATTGGAAAGTTTCCAAATACTTTTTTTACATCTAAAACTAACTATTCGGTGTTACGATATTAGTTATTGCATTTCATAATCAATATTCTAGTTTGCTAGTTAGCCACATTTTTTATTTCCATACAGAAATATTATCAAATTAATCAAAACAGCGAAATATTTGACATCTATTTGCGACGTTGCCAACTTTCAGAATAAACACTCTTAAGCATTAGTAGTGCCAGTATTTAAATTTTTTGTTGTATGGTAGTCTCCACATTGTATATTCATTGTGTTCCTTTTATATCACCTCTTTTTATACCTATTAATAGATTAAAACCTTTTCATACTAAAATGTAATACCTTTTTTTAATTTTATTCATATTATTATTAGAAAGATAGAAAGAAAGAAAATGCGTTTATTGGCATTACAATAAAACAAAACACCTTATAATTAAAAAAGAACAAAAACAGAAAACAATTATTATAATGCCAAAAGGGCCTCAGCTCAGCATAATGTCAGATGGCTGCACAAAGTGTGCCACCTGACGCTGATTTTCGGCTTATTGGTGACTCGCCCGAATTAACTCGTCCGAATCCGGACGAATCGACCATTTTAATAAATATTAGTTTTTCTTGAGGCGATTCGTACGAATTCAATTTATTTGTGGACGAATCGACAAATCCAGCAATACGTAGTAGTAAAGTACACTGGTGCACAGAAGTAGTTAGGGTAAAATGTAATATATTGAAATAAATAAGATGAAAAATTAATGAATTATTATTCAGAGGTAGAATAATTAACTTGAAACTGTGAAAATAATACAGGGTGGCGATTTATTCACTTGCATCTGTCAAGGGGGGCATTCTACCTGTCATACTGAACAACTTACGCTATGAAATTCATAACCGGCTCGTCAATAAAAAAAGCCCAAATATAAGAAATAGTCCTGTTGTATAGGAATTTGTAATTGTTTTCCCCGAGTCAGATATAAGTTTCATAGCGAAAGTTGTTTAGTATGACGTGTAGAATCCCAGGGTTGAGATGTTTTTAATCAGCCATCCATCAAAGGGGTGTGATTCTAGGGTTGATAAAAATCATGACTTTTTCAATAAAATCAAAATAATATAATTTATTTTATTTAAATCGCATTAATTTGATTTAAGTCAGATTTTTTAAATTTTACATATATGCCAGTTTTTTTGAAATGAAATGAAATGAAATGAAATGAAATGAAATGAAATTGTTTATTCTGTAAATAGGATATCGGAATCACTTTTACACGTCATATTTAAAAAAATGTTTAAAATAAGCTAGATGAGGTCGGCGTTTCCTAACTGACTACTCTGAGAAGAAAGGCCGAAACAAACTCAGAGGTCACGGTCTCTTTTAAAGTCCAGACATAATCTTGGTCAAGCCATATGAGAACCATGTAGATTAGTGTCTGAAATGGTCTTCTGAGGAAAGAACCACACAGATTTGAGTGGACCTATCCAGTCAGTGCAAGCATTTGTCAGTAATCGTGGAGCTCACTCAGAGCTTAAGGAGCTCAACTCGACGAACAATACCAAAGAAAGGACATTTGGGTAGGCCGCATCAACTACTCAAACTGCCAGACCATCATTAAAACTAACTGTGAAATAAAAAAAAAAATTAAAACATTAAAGAGAAAAAAAATAAAAAATACCCACATAGTCCTCATATTCACAATAATTAAAATAATATTATACTTTACAAAGTAATCATGTCATTTTGTATATAATTTTATTATGTTATTATTTTAAGTATAAGTTTTATTCTTCTATGTAAATATTTTTAAATCTGGTTTAATTGATGATTATAAGTAACAATTAAAATATCAAGTTTTATGGTTTTATCACAAGGTATTATCGCAGAGCGAGCAGCTCAATCCCAAGCTTTTTTATCTTCTAAATAATCTGAAATATTATAGTACCCTTTTTTACAAAGTTTGGTTTTGATACAGTTTTTAAATCGTTTAATTGGTAAGTTTCGAATGTCAATGGGAAGTTTGTTGTAAAAGCGTATACATTGACCCATGAACGAGTTGCCTACTCTGTGAAGACGTGTGCGATGTACAGCAAGGTTGTGTTTATTCCTGGTATTTAAACTATGAACATCGGACATTTTCTTAAAATTTGATATATTTTTGTGTACATACAATAGGTTTTCAAAAATATATTGTGAGGCTACAGTCAGAATATTTATTTCTCTGAATTTCTCTCGAAGTGAATCTCTTGGACCTAGGTTGTAAATGGCTCGAACAGCCCTTTTCTGTAGAACAAAGATAGAATTAATGTCTGCACAGGTTCCCCAGAGAAGAATCCCATAAGACATCAGACTATGAAAATAACTAAAATAAACAATTCTGGCTGTATCTACGTCAGTTATCTGCCTGATTTTTTTAACAGCATATGCGGCTGAACTAAGCCTTCCTGACAATTTTTCTATGTGTGGGCCCCATTGTAATCTACCGTCAATAGTTATTCCAAGAAAAACTGTTGACTCGACAGGGTCCAACTCTATTCCATTAACTTGAACATTGGTAGTTAGTTGCCTGACATTTGGCGTTGAAAATTTAATGAGTTTAGTCTTTTTTTCGTTCAGGAGAAGATTATTTACATTAAACCAATGCACAACTTTAGAGAGTGCATCGTTAACTTGTTCAAAGTTGACTAACTGACGTTTGATTTTAAAAATGAGGGATGTGTCATCTGCGAATAATACGATCTTGTGATTATCCCTTATGTGGTAAGGTAAGTCATTAATATAAATTAGAAATAAGAAATGACCTAGAATTGAACCCTGCGGAACGCCCATGGTGACCGCAGATCCTGCAGATCTCTTGCCATTAACATCGACCCTCTGAATTCTGTTGGTCAGATAAGAAGTCAGAAGGTCAAGAGCCTTGTCCCTCATACCATAGTGGTGCAGTTTCCTGATGAGTGTATCATGATGTACGCAATCGAAGGCCTTGGACAAATCACAGAAAATGCCAAGAGCATCTTGCGACTCCTCCCAGGCTTCGAATATGCTCTTCAGTAATTCCACGCCCGCGTCTGTAGTGGAACGACCCTTTGTAAAGCCAAACTGTTTCAGATGAAGTAAATTATGTGCATTGAAATGTCCTAACATTTGTTTTAAAATTAATTTTTCAAAAATTTTGCTCAAAGTAGGTAATATCGAAATCGGCCGAAAATTTGTGGGATCAGTTGTGCTGCCAGATTTGAACAGTGGAATCACTTTGCTAAGTTTCATCAGATCAGGAAATACACCAGATGCAATACAAGAGTTAAAAACGATTGCTAAAAAGGGTGAAATAACATCTATTATTGAAGACATGGTATGTACTGATAATTCCCAAAGGTCAGCAGTTTTTTTTACATCAAGATTTTTAAAAGATTCTATTATGTCTTTAGTAGTAATACTTGTGAATTCAAAAGGCTTGTCACATTCTGGTACACATTCTTTAAGTATTGAGTAAGCAGAAGTGGAGGACGACGATGACAGAGTTTTGGTTGTTAAAATGGGAATATTAGTGAAGAAATTTTCAAACTCAGTTGCCACCTCCACGTCTGTCTTAATATCTACATCATTGATTTTTAGATGGAAGTCACGATTCCGTACTGTCGTTCTTCCCGTTTCTGAATTAACCGGTCAGGCCGGACCGAAGCCCCAGGCGCACGAAAACTCCCAATACCGTCAAGCCTCGTTGTGTCCCCGGGAACACGGTACGTTCATGCAGATTGCAGCTCTATTTATATGTAATATACGGGCTGATATGGTCTGTGGTTGGTTTTGATTTATGGTAGGATAATATACCTGTCGAATAAATCGACCATAACGTCAAAATATGCAGAAACAACTCTAAAAAAAAGTAAAAATTGAACATTTTTGGTACGGCAAAATGGCGTCCGCGCATGCGTGCCGTGCACTGCACTCCGCGTTCTATTTATTCATTTTCTATTGTTTTTTAAGTGTAAATCGACGGGAAATGGTGTTATTTCAATAATTAAGTAGTGTCGTCATCGTATATAGATAAAATTTGCACAAAATAACATCGTAATTACCTATTACGGACCCATCAAAAAATGTAAACAAACTCGGTAGTGAAAAAAGGTGTTGATGTGAAATTTTGAGTTTTGTGTGTGTTTTGTGTATGTAATCGCTGGTAAGTCATTTATTTTATATTCTTGAATAACTAATAAATAATAAAAATGCATAATACAGAAAGAAAAAGAGTTCAATATTTTTTTGTCAACTAAATAATGTTACGTAATGATACGGTTAACGATTTATTGAACTTTTTTATTTATATGTGTTTTTATTTATTATTATTGTCCGTAAATAATGGTTTTGACCGATAGTATATGTATTCATAATGTATCCTGCGAAGTTTCATGTGAATCGAACCAGTAGTTTTATTATAAATAATCAAAACAATGAACAAAGGAATTTCTTATAAGAATCTGATAAGAATGTTTATTTATTCCAACTAGCGTTCGCTTACAAAGATTCTAAGTATTATAAAAAATCCTTTGTCTAATCAGGAACCAAAAACCATTAACGATAAGACTATTTACGTAACAAAAAGCTCTCAGTTTTTGTTTATATTAGCGAGCTCTTATCTCTGACGCGCCGCGGGCGTGCCGCGCGGCTTGAGGGGTGTCGCAAAATCGCGTCGCGCGGCTTAACCGGTTAATAATATTCCAAGTTGTTTTAATTTTATTCCCAGAAGATTTTATTTTATTTTTAATATGTAAGGCTTTTGCTGAGGAACAGGCTCTTTTAAAAGTTTTAGAATAATTCTTAACAAACTCTTTGAAAGTTTCATCATGGTTATATGTTTTTTCATGATATAATTCATATAACCTCTGCCTACTTTTATAAATGCCTGGTGTTCAATCACTAAATATAACGCGGTCACAAACAGGCAATGTTTTTGAGGTGAAAACCTTCTTAAACTCACAATTGATGACGTTAAATAGGGAAGCATAATCTTGATCCGGGTCGTTATGATAAGGCAAACCCGGCAGTTTTTCTATTAAATTATTTTTGAATTGTTCCAAGCGATTTTTATTTACAGGAACAAAACTCACAAGTTCTCTTTGAGCTCTAACTGTTTTTTGAGGGAAAGTGACTAACTGGCCACAGTGATCAGAGTCCAACTCATTTATAATTAAATGGCTAGAAGGTTTTAAGTTTGTAAAAATATTGTCAATACAGGTAGCACTAGTGGCAGTTATTCTAGTCGGCTCAAAGAATGTATTGTACAAATTATATGACTTTAATAAACTTATGAATTTATTTACTACAGCAGATTTTTCCAGTATATTAATGTTGAAATCTCCACAGACAACAACTGTTTTATTACTGTTACAAGTCTTTAATAATACTTCTTCCATATATTTCTCAAAAATATCATATGAAGCACACGGGGGCCTGTACACGCTTAATACAATGAACTGCTCAAGCTCAATGCAAGCTATTTCAATAACTCGCTCAACAGAGAGGCTCACAATATCCTTACGTTCTTTAAATTTCATATTGTTGCGAACAATTATTAGAGAGCCACCACGTATCATATTAACTCTGCTGAACGAGCTGGCAACCTGGTGGTTGTTAAAGCAGAACATGAACTGGTGGACTTTTAACCAATGTTCAGTTACACATAGGATATCAACATAACTACAGTTCATGAACAGCTCCAATTCTAATTCCTTACCTAACACACCCTGTATATTTTGATGAACTATTTTTAGAATATTATTATTACATTTATTTAGATTACTACAATTTGATGGGTGAGATATTAAACAACTTCTTGAAACATTCTTATGATTTAAACCAGTATTTAAATTTTCTTCATTTATTGAGCAAGAGGTTTCCTCTATTGTCCTAATTTCTAATTTAAATTATAATGAATGTCAGTATTTGTTGCCAAATTATTGGCAGAATTATTTAAAAAATCATTGCATTGCTCAAAAGAAGCAAGTTGTTTAGCCAAATTTTTGGCTGTAATAGAAAAAAAATATGATAGCGACACAGCTATCTGTCTTTTGCAATAGTTAGAAAGATAGTACATAGCAATATTATGTCTATCTCTTGTCAAATAAAATTTTTTACCAACATAATTGTTAGTATCAACTAGATGGAACAGATTATTATTGAATGTCCAATTATGCAATGTCATATTTAATTCAAATCTTAAGTTATTTTCTTCCTGTGGCAAACTGTTACTATAAGGGAATGCAAACAACACAATTTTTCTTAAACTAAGATTACACAATGTTCTATAATATTGGAGTAGTTCTCCTTTGTTCACATTTCCCCTATTACCCATAAAAATTAATAATGTAGTGTCCTGGTTAAAATTACATTTAATAATTTCTTTCATAATAGCAAATAAAGAACATCCAGGCATACAGTAATTTATTATGGAGTGTTCTGGATATTCATCAGACAACAAGTGGCCTAAGTCCTTTCCAATCTCATCGCAGAATAATACTACATCATTTAGTTCGATTTTTTTCAATTGCTTATTTGAACTATTGATAGCAGGAAATGTCAAATCAACACAGGACTGCGGTAAGGTGGTATTGCATGTTGTCAATGAATGGTCCGGTGTAAGTACATTGGATGGTGTTTGACACTGCTCACAGTTGTTTGTTTGTGAGTTTACCAGCTCATTCATTGCCAACACATATTCCCTCATTAGATGTTCAGAGGTATTATATTTGTTAGTCATTGAACTAAGTTTCTCCTGTAAATGGTTAAGTTCAGATTGCAAGTACTCTGTGTCAATGTTGTACTTCCTAGTATTTTGTTCCAAATTAAAAGAATACATATCTAATTGTTTTAGTAAATTTTGTCTTTCTCTGTTAAGTTTAACATTTTTAATAAAGAACTTTTGTCTCTTAACCATCTTTTGTGTTTTAACAATGTATTTATTAATTTTAATGTATTTTTTAAGTTTGTTTTTACTGGTGACTACCCTCACTGAATTACATGACTTTGAATCCTCATCCGCTGTTAAATCAATAGTGTGAGAGGGGTTTAGGGCAGAAACCATTGACGGGGCAATAGGCATCAACTCATTGAACAGACTTTGATTCAGTGAGGCGGTGATGTTAAGATTTGCAGTCTGAAGTTCTGTTATTTGACTTTGTGCCTCATGTAGCTGTTGTTGTAATAAATGTTTGTGACTAAGAGCTTGTTCATACTCTATGCTACACTGGCTGAACCCGTCCACAACAAGTTGAAGTCTGTCCCGTTCTTCTATGGCATCAGTGAATTGATTATATATCTGAGCCATTTCAATTTTCAACTTCCTGTTCTTTTCATGGGCATCAAAGAGCACCTTTTCATTGTCATCTATTTCCTTATTTAGTTGGTCACAGGACTCCTTTGAAGCCTTTAATTCGCTCAAAGCCTGATTGAGTTTGGACTCTTCGAGGCGAGCACGGGCGCTGCGAGTCATAATCATGATTATAACTATAATAAGGAAGCGACAAGATATAGGAAAAGAGAAGATAGTTGTGGCAGTAGTTAAGAGATGATTAGTTTAAAAGGAAAAATGAAATATAGATGTAAATAAAGAAGTTCTGTCACCAAACCAAACTAAGGTTATGTTTACGTCTATAGGTCATTGGCATCAATAAGTAGCCTTTTAAAAAGTGAACTATCTAATTACTGGTGAAATTAAAGTACGCAAACAAACGAATAGCAAATAAAATAAGAAGAATTGTACCTGATATTACCAAGATGACAATGCAAAAATTCACTTGTGCCGGTAACTGTCACCGATTTTAATTGAAATATTTACACTTATTTTGCACTTGGTATGTGAATCTAATACAAACTACACATTATTAACCTATTTACTTGATGAGTAATTGGAAATAGTAGTAGTATATATTTTCATGTGGAAGTTGGTTATTATTTAAAAAAACATTGAAATAAAAAATCATCAATGAAAAAATAAGAAAATCAACAACTTTAACATTAACCGTTTGGGTGTTGTTGCAGTCGCAGTCACTTAACATGTTTGGTTGTGTATGTTCTTACTGGTTACCTACCAGAGCCATTTTGTTGTATTCACGTTTTCACAAATCAATCACGAATGACCGAGCGAAAATACATCAACTATCAAGTCGCTTGCTTACATTTCGGGGAGTACCCGAAATGTGTAGATAAATCTAGCATTGCACGTATGTGTGCGCCGTAGTTTATGTCGGAAAAGTCCTTTAACACTTTCTGGTTGATTTTGTTGCATTAAAAAAGGTACTAAATTAAACCAATGATTTAAAAAATCATTTGGTGATTAGTGATTAAAATCATATCAACCCTGGGTGATTCTACACGTCTGAATACTAAACAAGTTTCGCTTTATGAAACTTATATCCGCCTCGGGGAAAATAATTATAAATTCACCTATACAACAGGATAATTTCAATGCATTTTGTTTTTGACGATTTGTTATGATGTTCATAGCGAAAGTTTTTCAGTATGACAGGTAGAATGGCCCCCTTGACGGATGCACGTGAATAAATCACCACACTGTATTATTTTCACAGTTTCAAGTTAATTATGCTACCTTTAATCTGAATAATAATTTATTAATTTTTCATCTTGTTTATTTCAATAATATATTATATTTTACCCTAACCACTTCTGTGCACCAGTGTACTTTACTACTACGTATTGCTGGAGTTGTCAATTTGTCCACACGATCAAAATTCGTACGAATCGCCTCAAGAAAAACTAATATTAATTAAAATGGTCGATTCGTCCGGATTCGTACCAGTTTATTCGGGCGAGTCACCAATAAGCCTGATTTTCAGCTGCAACCCACGAGTGAAATACGCTTGAATCTGAAAGACAGGGAAGTGAGTGTCCGATCTAATGAATTACATAATAAATTAAATGTAGTCTTATGTAGTAAAAGATCATCAGACAAAATCAAATAAAATGTTGTGACCGACGTGTGTGTGTGGTGTGTCGTAAATGAGAAACAAAAATAAATAAATAAATACCCACTATCTGTGTCATAAAAACTAAAACTATCAAGGCAAAATAGCATTTATTTATTTACTTTATTTAGGCAACCAACGGCGATACATATAGTATGTTACAGAGTTTGTGTATTACAGTACAGTATGGCTAATAATAGGTTTCCCTGTATAACTAGGATAAATATACATGCGAACGGACTACTTAAAAATATACCTATCTATAAATTTAAATGAGCAATTTTACGTTATACTACTTATAGTTAAGTTTAAATATATATATATATATATATATATATATATTAAATAAGGAAAGAAAAAAAAAAGTTTGATGATATAAAACAACAAAAAAAAAAAGAATAAAATTTGTGAGATGGTTTGTCATTTGCCTTCGTTTATGGTTTTTATTATTTGTTTTTTGAATATAGGTTTACTACAGTTAAATATATCGACATGAGAGAAATCTGTGTTATAAATTCGAGTAATACGGGTCAGTACAGAATTTTTGGCGTAATTAGTCGAGTGCCGAGGCACATGTAGCATCGTAGTGTGACGAGTGCGCCGTAGGGGAGTGTTAAAAGTTACCTGTGCGACTAGCTCCGGGCAATCAAGGCGTCCATTAAGTATGTCATATAGCAAACACATATCCATCACTTTACGCCTTTCATCGAGTGTTAATAGAGCATGTGTTCGACAACCATTTTCATAGGCCATCGGAGGTTTACGGAGGCGATAGTTAAGATGGTTTATAAATTTCCTTTGAACCCGTTCTAGTTGGTTCTTATAAATAATGTATTGGGGGGACCATGTTGGGCACGCATATTCCAAGACGCTGCGGACATATGCAAAATACACCGATTTAAGAGCCTCGATGTTTTTAAATACCTTACAAGACCTAATAACAAAGCCTAAGTTCTTATAAGCTTTTGTGCTAACTAAGTCTATATGATCTGAGAATGTTAATTTATTGTCAAACATAACTCCTAAATCCCGAACTATCTTGACTTTATTAATAACAATTCCATTAAAGTTATATGAGTAAGCAATAAGGTTTTTTTTACGTGTATAACTAATACATTGACACTTTGTGACGTTTACTGTGATTTTATTTTTTATTTAATACTCATTCAAGTTATTAAGGTCCTCTTGAAAAGCACTACAGTCATTGAGTGAACTTATTTTATAAAATATTTTTTTGTCGTCAGCGTACATTAAGTGTTCAGAGTGTTTAAAAGAGTCAGTGATATCAAATAAATATGCGTTGTAAAAGAGAGGTCCCAAATGGGAACCCTGCGTAACACCGCTAGGGATTTCAATAAAATTAGAACGGTATCCTCCTATTACTACAGCATGACTGCATTGTTCTTGTAAGCTATGAAACGGAACGGATTTTGATGCGGATCCTAATAAAGAGAATACCTTCTAATCCATGACAATTTAAGAAATTGATAAAATGTATATAAATTCAAAATTAAACAAACAGTCGGCGGTGACGTTGTGACGTCGTACAATGAGATAATTAAATGATTAATGGTTAATTAAATAATGATTAATAAAAAAAAAAAATACAATATAAAATAAAATACAAAAACAATAAAATACAATATTGGCATTATATTAATGGCAACATTCCGTTCAGTTGGCATTTCGACTCACGCGCCGCCCCGGCTTCTATTACCTAATCTGTGCCGCTTTGCGCACAGCTGTCAGAAAAACTATTTGTATGACGTATTGACAATGATTGACATCTGTGATCTGGTCATTAAATAAGCATCTGGTTACGTAACATTCAACATTTATCATGGCACACTATTGAATCACTTGAATTTAATTGTGATAAGTAACAGTAGACACAGTAGTATTAGGCTAATGTCATTTAGATATAAATATCATAATAGTATAGCACATTATTTTAGTAATTAATTACATTATACTAATGCATTGTTATGTGTGTTTTCGTTACATATGCGGGGAATAAACATCGGACGCGGCCGGGAGCGAGTGAGGTGTCACTCCTCATGTCGCCAAGGAGCCTGAGGGAATGTGTCAACCTCATCGTCTTCAAATTATATTCTTGTTTTAGCTTAGCATGAACGCACTCCAGAATTTATCGTTGTGATTTAAGAGGGAAGTAAATAGTTTTGAAATACTGTGGTCCCTCCTGGGGGGGGGATGGCACTCCGTCTGGGTTGACATCTATTTTGCTAAAAGGGGCATAGCCCTTGCAAAATCTGTTTGATAAACACAATTGGTTAACTCATGACTGAGGACCCACAGTTTAGTCAGGAGTGACTGACATTTAATGGGGATTGAGTTTTATAGAAGGGATGATGCTTGATCTAGGCTGATACCAACTTCGCTAAAGGGGCATAGCCCCGCGAAGTGTGTCGATTTGACACATTTGGTTTCCGCCGATGATTGAGGATCGACAGTTCAGTCAACATGAACTAATGAATAGATTTGGGATTTTGATATTATTGCGGTGTGATGAATTCATTCATGTTGTAATATATTTTAACTTCAAATATCTAATTAAATACCTATTATAAATATAACATATGGCTGTGTCATTGAAGAGAACCCACATATCACAAACATAATATGGCTACAAATAACGTATTTATCCCACACTAAGAGCGTCTCGACGCCCCACACAAACACGCACCCCCTACAGTACCTACTACATGCCTAACTTAGTATCTTTCTATAAATTTTCACACTTGTACAATACCATTTTTTTATAAAAGATGACACACAAGTGAGGTAGGCACGTCCATCATCACGGAAATCGGATTTCGGATAGCTAATCTCCTTTTTTATATGTCTCTCAAAATCAGTCGCTGTAACGTATAAACTGTAAGAACAGCATTTTAGGTATTTAAAAGAATGTAAAACAACCAGATCACGTCACTCTGTATATCACCTAATTAAAGCCATTCTTACCAATTTTCACATGTCAGTACTCCAGTTTTACTGGGTAAATATGGATTTGTTTGATTACATTCTTCATTTCTTAAATACCTAACAATATACACATGTGACAAGAGCGAATCATACCTACTTGCTACTGCAATTTATCTTTAGAAGATGCTCATATATTTTCTTACGCCGATGATACAGCAATAGTTCCAATGGTGTTGCCAAAAAAATACGTTCTTACAATAAGAGACTTAAGCATTTTAACATGATTTCTCTGGATAAACGTAGACACTTCATTGATGTAATGTTTGCCTATAAAATCATTAAGCATAAAATAGACAGTCCAGTAGACAGTGAAGTAGACAGTCCGAGCTTGCTTGCCCTTTTCGGTTTTCGTGCACCCTGTAGAATCCCCCGTAGTGCCATCACGCCCCTTTGTCCACCTTTTAGAAGAAATGTTTTGGGAGACAATTCGCCCTTTGCAAGAATGTGTAAGGCAGTGAATGGCTACAATGACGTTATCGATCTTCACTTTGACTCTCTTGCTAAACAGAAAGCCATCCTTAATCGCTTACGGGGCAACCCCTAATTCTAATCAACTATGCTATGAATTGTATCAATTTTACCACTGTTATAAATTTAAATTTTATCTTTACCAATGTTATCAAATCAATTTAATTTATTGTTATTAATGTATGAATGATTAATGTATGAATTTTTTATTCTTCATTTTATTTTATTTTTTAATTTATAACTCTTATCAATTTTTATAATTTTTTACCATTTTATTTTATGCAATTTTTATCAGTTTTATCAATGTTGTAATATCGAATGTCAATTTTACCCATACCCATTTTATAATATTTAAGTACCAAATCAACATTTCATAGATTTAAATTTTATACAAATTACACTTTTTACTAAGGTTACCAAACTTTTAATATTAGCGCTTATTACTAAGTAAGTTAGCTTATTTGTCTACTTCATTGTTTTATGCATGTGGTGTTTACCTATAAGTAACTGGTGCACTGTTATTTTACTCTAAAAAATGTATTATGTGTTTGTATCAGTGTAATCAGTTGTTGGGGAACCTAATAAAAAAAAATAAAAAAAAAATAGTTTTCTCGGGAGAATCATGGGACAGCGTTGGCCGCACTGCCGAACGTGGCTTGTCTACGATAGCTGCCTGGCTCGACCGCAACCTTTTAACATTTAATGTCTCAAAGACTAATTACATCTGTTTCTCCATCTACAACCGTTCCCAACCATCACAAGACCTACAGATTAAAATCCATACATGCGCTGACTCCTCCAACAACACCTGCACTTGTCTAAAAATAAATAAAGTCATTAAAACTAAATACCTTGGTGTTATGCTCGACCAACTATTATCTTGGCATTTGCACTTAGATCTAATAATGGGGAGTCAGGAAACTAATATGGACCTTCAAGTTACTCCGTCACGTGGCTACTAAGGACCTAATTAGACAAATCTACATGTCCCTGGGCCAATCAATAATAATGTACTGTCAACCAATCGGGGGCAGTGCAACAAAAACAAAATTTTTAGAGCTAGAGAGGTCACAGAGAGCACTTCTGAAGGTCATGTTCTTCAAACCACTGAGATTCCCCACTGAGAGCCTTTACGAAACCTCGAATCTATTATTATCGGTTAGAAAACTATATGTTCTTTAGATTGCTTTAAAAAAACATAAATCCCTTCCCTTCATCCCTTCCAAGGCACAATCTAGGAGGAAGAATAATGTCGCTCCAGAAACTCCAGTCAAAACCACATTTGCCATGAGACAATATACAAAACAATCATCACGCCTAAACAATATTTTAAATAAATAACGAATCATTTACCCTATGACGTACCGCGACTGCAAAAAAACACTCACTCAATGGTTGGCAAACAAAAGTTACGAAGAAATCGAGTCAATCCTACATATACGATCACATAATTCGAGAGATACATTGCCACAAACACATTCATACACACACTCACACACACACACACGCACACACACGCACTCCCACACATAAACACCCTTTGTGCTCACTAAATTATTTTATTTTGTTACTTTGATTATATTATTTTATTTTAGTCAATTTGTTTGTGTCTTTGGTATTAATTAATTTGTAATTTTGATCTGAATTTTAATTTGTTTTTGAACATAAATTTTAATTTTATTTTGTTTTTAATTGGATTTTGATTCATAACTCAATTTTTTATTATGATTTTGAATTTATATAATTGTGTTTTTAATTTTAAATTATTCTCATTTTTTATTTAGGTACCTATTTATTTTGATTTGTAATTAAATGTATGTCTAAGTACGGATTACCTCATACGATTGTTAGCGATAACGGCACGCTGAGTTCACAAAGTTTTGTTTATTGAATGGTATTGCTCATCTTACTTCACCACCTTACAATCCGGCGAGTAATGGACAAGCAGAGAGTTTCGTGAAAATCGTCAAAAAGGGTTTAAAGTCAAGCGTTTAGGTTCTCACAATAGGAATGAATGTAGGCTCAAAATGTTGAAATTTTTGTTTGACTATCGGAATTCAGTTCATTCTGTCACGGGGTTCTCACCGGCTGAATTGGTGTTTGGGCGAAAGCTCAGAACACGTCTTGCTTGACTTACTCCATCCCAAGTTAATGTCGACCCCACTCACATCACTAACCAACGATGTTAAACAAAAACAGTGCTCGCAAATTAAGTTCTATGGCGGCAACAATAAACAAGTGTTTAAGCCGGGCGATGAAGTCATGTTTAAAAAATTTCTGAACAATTGCAAATTTCTGTGGTATAAAGGTACTGTAATTAAAAGACTGGGTAAAGTGTTATATTTAATTAAAGACCATGTTTCTTCGTTAGACGTCAAAAAGCATAAAAATCAAATAGTAATACATAAAGCTACGTCTCAACCCGGGGACTTCAACGATTTAACGTTGGACAATTCCAAGTGAACCCAGCGGTTCTCAACCGCTTGATAATGGGGAGGGAGAAAGGAATGAGGTGGAATTGTCATCCTCACCTTCACCCCCAAATTCAAGATGCTCCAGCAGACTGCTGCGGGACATACCCAGGGTTGATTATAAACAGTGATTCCAAAAAAACTTTTTTTAGCTACACCGGCAATATTATGAAATGTATAGGGTACATGAACTTGCCGGTGACGTACATGCGACACACTCACTCATTGGACGTGTACGTCATTCGCAATGGCGGACCACCGTTATTAGGCAGGGATTTTATTTCAAGATTTAAACTAAAGTTGACACTTTGTAACTTTTTGAACGGGGAGCAGAGTATGGTGGACCAATTGCAATCGCGTTTTCCAGAAGTATTTTCTGATAAGCTTGGTCAATTTAATAAATATCGTGTTAAATTAAAATTAAAGGATAATGTGAACCCGATATTTTGTAAAGCGCGTCCAATTGCGTTCGCGCTACGGGATAAGGTTGGCGAAGAGATAACACGCTTAGTGGACCTAGGTGTTCTAAAACCCGTTACGCACTCCGAGTACGCGTCACCTATTGTTCCCGTGCTTAAGCACAACGGTACGGTTAGATTGTGTGCCGACTACTCGGTTACTATTAACAAACAGCTGATAATAGAACAATATCCTCTACCCACGGTACACGAACTATTTTCAAAGTTGTACGGGGGCCAACAGTTTTCAAAAATCGATTTGACTACGGCCTATAATCAATTTTTGTTAGACGAGGAATCCCAACCGATCACGTGCATCAATACACATCGGGGTTTATTTAATTATACTCGGTTAGTTTTCGGACTGTCTAGTGCGCCGTCTATATTCCAGCGCGCTATGGAATCGGTGCTTGCAGGACTTGACGGGGTCCTTTGTCTGCTGGATGACATATTAGTCACCGACCGGACTCCGGAGGGGCATCTGAACAAGTTGAATATAGTTCTGCAAAGACTTCAGGATGCAGGGTTAACTGTGCAGAAACAAAAATGCGATTTCTTCAAAAACGAAATTAAATATTTGGGTTACATAATAAACAAAGATGGGTTGCAGAAAGATCCGGCAAAGGTGAAAGCTATAGCGGATGCGCCCATTCCTACCGACGTTAATACATTGCAATCGTTTTTAGGCCTGGTAAACTATTATAGAAATTTCGTTCCAGGAGCATCCTGTATCCTGACTCCTTTGTATGACCTATTAAAAAAGGGCGTTAAGTGGGTCTGCACCCTAATTACGTAATGCAAAATCAATTTTAAATTGAAACCAATTGAAAAAGATTGCCAGTCCATTGCTTCATAAGTTCGACAAAAAAAATTGAGCAGATTTTTTTGTCGAACTTATGAAGCAATGGACTGGCAATCTTTTTCAATTGGTGTCAATTTAAAATTGATCGTGCATTGCGTAATTGGGGGGCTGGTCTACGTCACACCAACGAGCGGTCGAAGAAATAAAAAAACGTTTCACGTCTGATCAGGTCTTAACTCACTTTAATTCGGAACCGTCGATGCATCGCCGAGTGGCTTGGGTGCTATTTTATCCCAAATAGATTATGACGGGTTAGAGCGCCCGGTAGCATTCGCTTCCCGCACGTTGAATACAGCCGAGAAGAATTACTCACAGATTCAAAAAGAGGCGACAGCAATAATAGGTATTTGGAATACGACGATTCCATCAGTATTTATATGGCAGGTCAGATCCATTCATATTACGCACGGATCACAAGCCGTTAATTACTATTTTCGGAAACCATAAAGGTATACCAGATGTAGAAAGTAGTGCCTGCTTGGTTTGGCACTAGTTTCTGAGTTGGTTGATATTTGGTTGATTTGCGGTTATATTAGACTGGTTTAATGACACGAAATAATATGGTTTTAAAAGCTATATTGAATTATGGTTATATTATATTTTATGGTAAATCTAAGCTAAATTAGCACTAAGATGGTTTGATATGGTTTGGTTTGAGTTACGCGATTGGTATCCGAATACGTACTAACTAGTAATAGCTGCGATGCACGCATTTATGGAAATGCATGCAGGCAAAAGTGCTGAGCTGTTCGGTTGCAAATATTGTACCGAACATATTCCCGAGCACAAGATGAGATATGGAAAGACTAAAGTAATCATCAAATCATCTTAGTTAAATAATAATACAAGTCAAATGGTAAACAAAGTAAAGTAATTATAAAATGGTAAACAAAAGTAACAGTGGTATAAAAATGGAAATGGTAAACATAAGTAAAAGTATTTTAAAATGGTAAATAAAGTATAAATTATGGTTATCCTTAAAAAACATAAAATCTTTAAACTAATGAGTCTTCAATTGTAAGCACACGGTCTTTTCGCACTTTAGGCAACGTAGCCCTTTCCTTTTTACCCGCACTCCGCATAGCACTGGGCCATCGTCTGGCGAAATATGCACTTAAACCTATCGATTCACTCTCACTTTGCTGACGGTCAGTAGTCTGCTTTCGCGGTTGCACTGCACTATGCACTCTGGTTGACTCCGATGTAGTCGCCACAGACTCCTGTCTGTGGTGAGGCTCCGCCCGGCCGTCCGGGGAAAGCGAACAGCATCTCACTCTTTTCCAGATCCAGACTGCTGCCGCGCATAGGACAACTCCCAGCAGTATGTAGACGACGGTGTACTGGTGAATGTCATGGACTGATATGTCATCGACCTCAGCTTTGGTGGTTTTCAGTGTTTTGATCTGTTCTCCAAGAACGGATAGAGATCTATTCAGACTCATGTCCTCTGGTAATACTGTTTCCGTTGGTATTTTAACGTTCACAATATGGTTTATCTGGTCTAGCTCTGGTACGAGCATGTTTGGTGAAAAATTTAGTTGGTTGGATTGTTGTTGTAAAGAATACAGTGTGAAATCTTTACTTTTAATGAAGCATTTCTGAGTCATGCTAATGACCCCTGCTCTCGTCAGCTGACGAACAGTAACTTGATCGTCGCATATGATTTTGATGGAATATGTGTCACAGCAAAAATATAGGTATTGTGACGTTGAGTGTAATTCTACCCATCTGTTTTTGCACGCTGTTGTTTTTGTTTTGCAACTTTGGTTTATTAGATTTGTTTCGCAAAAGTTTTCGTCATTTTCCAAATTTAGAATGGGTTTGAAGAGCTCACACATGAAGGATTCTCCATGATACAAACAGGTGTCAAGTTCATGTATGGTTGGTACAAAATAAGCATCCTTTTTTAGATTCACTGCGACGTATTCCGATATTGGTATTATGCTGGTCATGCTATAATTGGTTTGTTGTGGTACTGGTATTATCCTATATAATTGGAAACTTTCTCTTGCTATGAGCGGAAATGTAATTTCGAAAATAATATATTTTTCGGTGACCCGAGCCTTTGTTCGCAGCAGCTTGTAGATGTGCCGAAGGTCTGTCTCTATGTTTTCAATTGGTAGGCCTAAATCTTGAGGCATTTGGCCGTAGATAATTTGTAGCTCTCGTTTGAGCTGTGTTGGTGTCAGTAGATGCAGACTTATTTGACCATGGTAGATTTCCGATATTGTATCGATCAAAGTATCTTGTATCCGTTTCAAGTTTTGCATCATATTAATGGTAGCTATAGAGACCAACGTAAAGTCTTGTTGTGTTGTCATCACATCGATTTCTTGTTGCAGCTTACTGTTATTTTTGTCCAAAGCATTTAAATGTTTATTTATGGTTTTGTGTTGTTTTGCTATTATGTCTTCAGTTCTTTGTAATACATTGTGCTCTGCTTCGACGATAGATGTCAAGTTCTTCCATAACTGACCTTGGTGTTTTTGATTACGGTGCACAAGTTCAATGTCCTGCCTGTATTTTTCTGCGAAGCTTTCGTCTAATACTCCGAACAATGAGTTTGCAATTGAGCCGACAGCGTTGATAAGGCCGCGTCGTGTTCGTATGCGCTCGCCGTAATGCTGGCTAAGCAACAGCTGGTTATAGTATTGCAGTTCATTGTAATCGTGACGTATTTGTAGGAGTATCATATGACAGTGACTTGATTCCATAATTGTTTCACATGTTTTGTCGAGATATTTGGTAAAGTCCTTGATGGCATTGTCTCCTTGCCAATATGGAGACATGTTAAAGTATGTGACTAGTTTCCACTTATCACGAATCAATTGTACTTTCCCCACAGAGTCAAAGTACAAAGTTTTATTGGTATCAAATTGTGTAATATTGAATGAAGCTGTTGTTGGTAATATTATACTTAAGAACAGTAACAATGCCAGTACAATGTTTACTATCTTGGGACTGGTACTATACGTTCTGGTGTTTGGTTGTGGGCGATTACGTGGTTCCTTTTTGACTCTAGTACTTTGATTTTGTAGTAGTTCGCCTTTTTGTTTTTCTGGTATGGTTGGTTCCGTTTGGTGTATAGGTAAAACCGATAGTTTAACTATAGGGCGCTTCATGTAGCCGTTTTTGGTTTTTAAAGTCACTATTCTGACAAGTTCATCTTTTCCTGGATGGACTTCCATTACACGACCCATTGGCCATTTCCCTGCTGGTAAGTTGTCGTCATGTATCATTACTAGATCACCCACGTTGACGTTCTTCTGGTATTTTGTCCATTTGTTTCTGGTTGATAGTTGAGTTAGGTACTCTGTTTTCCATCTCTTCCATAAATCTTCAAATAATTTCGACACTAGATGCCACCTGGTTCTGGCGTCTTCTGCTGTGTCAATTACGGTTAAACCTGGTCTTGCTGATAGGAAATGGGCTGGTGTGAGGAAATTTAAATCTTCCGGGTCTTCTGATAGCGCACAAAGTGGTCGTGAATTCAGGCAAGCTTCTAATTTTGATAACAGGGTGGTATATTCTTCAAACGTAAATTTCTGTTGTCCGATCACGCGTTTGAGGTGGTGTTTGAGACTTCGCACTGCTCTTTCCCAAAGTCCTCCCGCATGAGGCCAAGAAGGTGCGTTAAAATGCCATTCAATTTGTAGTTCGGTTATCTCTTTAAAGAATGACTCATTGAATACATTTTGAAGATGGTCGTATTCTTCTTGCAGCATTCTGTTGGCTCCAACAAAATTGGTTCCATTGTCACTATAGATGTGACGTGGAGCTCCCCGTCGTGCTGCCATTCTGTTTAATGCGGCTAAGAAAGCTGAGCTGGTTAAATCTGAGACGAGTTCTAGATGCACAGCTTTCGTCACCATACATACGAAAAGCGCTATGTAGCCTTTGGTCGTTTTTATCCCGCGTCCTTTGTTTGCTTTCACGTCCACAAAGCCTGTGTAGTCGACACCACAATGGTAGAAGGCGCTTTCTGGGTTCACTCTGGATGATGGTAAATCACCCATGAGCTGATATTGTTGAATGGGCTCTTGCTTCTTGCATGTAACACACTGTCGTATGACTTTCTTTGTAGCTGAATATCCGCTGATTATCCAATATTTTTGTCGAATGTTTGATAAAGTAAGGCGCGCTCCACCGTGGTAGGTTAATTCATGAGCGTACTTAATTATTAGCGTGGTAATTCGATGGTTGTGTGGTAATATGATTGGGTGTTTCATCTCTGAACTTATTTGTGCGTTTCTTAATCTGCCCCCTACTCGCAAGATACCATCTTGGTCTAGGATAGGGTGTAATGGTAAGAGTTTACTTTTAGAATGCACGTTTCCATTCTTAAGTATGTAACTGACGTCACTAGCAAACTCCATATGTTGCACACTTTTAATAATCAGCATTTTTGCGCGACGGAGTTCATGTAATGTGAGATAGGGTTGACGGCCTGCCTTTACAGTAGCTAGTCGTAGTATCCATGCAAAAACGCGCACGACTTTTGCGAAGGAATTCAATTTGTGTAATAAATGGTTACTAATGTTTGGTATGGTCATGGTTGCTTTCTGTTGTTTTTCCACTATTACTGCATTAGACTGTCTTATCTCTAAGCTGGTTTCATGGGTGGTTTGGGGTATGTCTTGGTTTTGAAATGGTTGAATCCATGATGGCCCCTGCCACCATAGGTCATGGTTTCTTAATTGTTTGGTTCTCAATCCACGGCTGGCACAGTCAGCTGGATTTTCGATAGTTTTGACATAACTCCATTTTTCCTTTGGTATTATTTTGGTTATAGCTTTCACTCGGTTTGAGACGAATGGTTTCCATCTCGCTGGATCTCCTTGGATCCATCCTAACACTGCTGTTGAATCACTCCAGCAATATATTTCCTGGTTGTAAGATTCCAAGCAAGTCTGAACTTTTTGCATCAGCTGTGATAATAGTTGGGCACCCATTAACTCCAACCTTGGTATTGATATGTCTTTACTAGCGGGCACTAATCTTGCTTTTGCTGCGACCAGAGTTACCTCGTTAGAATTATTTTGGTTTCTCGTTTTGCAATATATAACAGCGGCATACGCCTTGTTCGACGCATCACAGAATCCGTGTAATTGCAAGTTGTTGGTTTTCTTTGTTCCTAGCCATCGTTTTACTTCTATGGTGTTTATATCTTTTATTTCTTCCCTTAATTTTAGCCACTTAATCTTAATATCCTCTGGTAGAGCGTCATCCCAGTTAAGATCTGATGACCAGACACTTTGGAATAGCATCTTCATGGTTATGGTTAATGGTGTGAGCCAGCCTAATGGGTCGAATATTTTTGAAATGTCGGAGAGAAGCGACCTTTTGGTTGGTTTTGGTAATGCTACTGGCTCCAGTTTCGAGTCAAAGATGAATTTGTCTTGTTGCGGATTCCATCCAAGCCCCAATGTTTTTGTTGAGTCTGACTGTTTAAACTCGTAGACTTGCTGGTTCCACAAATCTTTTTCTAAGTCAGCGAGTAGTTTTGGTTCATTTGTGGCCCATTTTCGTAAATTAAACCCACCCTTGCTGAGTAGTTTTATTAGGTCTGATTTTAGTAGTTTTGCTTCTTCTATTGAGTTTGCTCCACCACAATAGTCATCCATATAGAAGCACTCTTCTAATGCTTTTGCTGCATCGGGAAAATTTTGTTTTTCCTCGGCAGCTAGTTGTTTTAAACACATCATAGCCAAGAATGGTGCAGGCTTTGTGCCGTAAGTTATGGTTGTAAGTTGGTATGCCTGGATAGGTTGGTATGGTGAGTCTCTCCATAATATCTTCTGATACGACTGATCTTCAGGATGTACCATTATCTGTCGGTACATTTTCTCGATATCAGCGGTGTAAACAAACTGATACTGTCTCCATTTTAAAATCAGCTCCTGCAGGTCTTGTTGTAGGTTGGGACCTCGGTACATGACGTCATTCAAGCTAAGTCCGGATAATGACCTAGCAGACGCGTTGAACACAACACGCAACTTCGTAGTGGTTGACTCAGCCCGAGTGACGCAGTGGTGTGGTAGGTAGCACTCGGGTTTCGTACTTATTGCTGACGGCATCATATGGTTTAAATTAAAATACTCGTTCATAAACTTTGTATATTCTGTTTTCAAATCTTGGTTTTTCTGTAACTTTCTCTCTAAGTTACGAAATTGTGCCAATGCTAATGGTTTAGTGGATCCTAGCTGTTCCTTGGTTTCTGGTTTGAACGGCAGTCTGACTTGGTATCTCCCGTTTTCCAATCTCTCTGTTGTTGACAGAAAATATTGCAAACATTCATGATCTTCGGTGGACATTTCAATCTGCTGGTTAATATCTTCGTTTTCCCAAAATCTACGTTAATCGTCCGTATTGTGAAGCACGACGTTACACCTGTATCTTGGTGTCATTGTCCCACAAAGCAACCATCCTAATTGCGTTTGTTGGGCAATTGGTTGGTCGTCGCTATCACCCCTCAAAAGGCCACCTAAAGCTATCTTACAGTATACATCTGCTCCAAGCAGTAGGTCCACTGATCGACTGGTATTAAATTCTGGATCTGCCAAATTTATGTTTTGAATGTGAGGCCAAGATGGTTTTACAAATGATTTATTTGGTAAACTTTTAATGAGATTATTCATTATAAGGACATCTCCTTCTAAGGCAAACTCACTATGAATTGATTTAATTCGGATGGTTATTACTCCCTTGCAGCTGTTTTCTTTTTCCCCTACGCCGAATATGGTTCCTTTACAAGGGTGTCTTCTTAGCTTTAAAACTTGAGCCGCCTTCTCGCTCATCAAAGAAATTTGAGATCCCTGGTCAATTAAAGCCCTCATGGTATGGTATGTGCCATTGTATCCTGGCACTTCCACTAAGGCCGTAGTTAGCTACGGCCTACGTGTCCGAGACACTGTTAGCAGTGTCTCGGACACGTCATCCCAAGATACATGTGTTGAAGCTGCTGCTTGCTCATCATTGGTCACGCATGCTGTTGCAAGTGTGTGTGCAGCCTTATGGTTTGGTTTTGCTGATGTGTTTGGTCTGGTTTTGGTTGTAATTGCGTCATGCAATAATGAATTGTGTTTACCGTTGCACTTGCGACAAGTTTTATTCGATAAACAAGGTTTATTAAAATGGTTAAATAGGCAATTCGTGCAACAGTTTATATGGTTGACAGTTTTTAACCTTTGCTCATCCGACATTTGCAAAAATTGGGAACACATCCATAACCCGTGGTCAGCATTACACAATGTGCAGGTGATTGACCGCGACACATGTAACGATTTCGTACTGTTTTTCGTGTTATTTAGATAGCTTTTATTTGATGATTGGTGGTTATTATTTGAACTATAATATTTCCTCTGGTTTGCTTGATAATTATAATGGTTTTGTGGTTGGGTGGTCATCTTTTGGTTATTTGTTTCTTGTTTACGCCGCGATGCTTCTAAGGCGGTAAACTTGTTTTCCAAGAAATCTAGGAATTCTTGAAGGACTGGTAGTTCCCTGGGATTCTTCACTGACTCTATATATTCAGCGAATGACTCACTGTCAAGTTTTTGTGCTAACAAGAGTACCAACAGTGGATCCCAGGTGGTGATATCCACTCCTAGGTTTTGAATTGCGTGAAGACATTCTTTGGTCACGTCATGCAGTTTTTTGATCGCCCCGATGGATTGTTGCTGCATACTAGGAATGTTCAGTAGTATGTTGACGTGAGACGTGAAAATTAGTCTACTGTTGCCATATCTGTGGTTCAGTATTTCCCAGCATACCTCGTAATTCTCCGAGCTAATCTGAAGATGGTGGATCAGACGCTCAGCTTCTCCTGCTACCTTGCCCTTTAAAAACTGCATTTTTTGTGCGTTTGATAACGATGGGTTTTTGTGGATGGTTTCTGTGAACAAGTCTTTAAACGACGTCCATTGGTGGTAGTTACCTTGGAATGTTGGGATATCCATCTGTGGAGTAGATTTGTCGCGATGAGATACAGACCACATTTTAGAGTTTATGGTTTTCTTCAAATCGTTATACATTTTCTCATATCTGTTGAATTCCTCTTGGTACCAGACATCCTCATCTCCGTTTTCACCTTCTATATCCCAATGCAGGCTATCGATAATAGCCCAACGACTTTGAAGGGACTTTAAAGCATCGTCAAACTCCCACTTGTTCTGTAGTTGGTCGATTTCTATGGTAGCTACTGTTCTCATGAAAGCTCTAAAGTTGATAGTCTGCTTTTTTATCATCCTTTCTAGTTTACTCTCTTCGTCTGGAACTCGCGTATCCCTATGTTGCTGTTGCAACGCCTGTGAATGAGACGGACCCTCTGCTTGCTTCGATGTCCCCGCCTCTGCCGGCGGCTGGTGAGGTACTTGCTGTTTTGACAACAAGTTCTCCATGGTTTTGGTAATTAGCTGCTTGATAGACAAATAGACTTCCTCCGCCTTATCAAAACAATTTTTTATAAAATAAACATGGTTAAATTCAGCAAGTTCACAGCACTTCCTATGGTTGCGTTGATAATCTCTCCAATAATTTTCTAATATCTCCAACTTCCGTTTGCAGTAATCTATGGTTTTTCGTTCAGCTCCGTCTTTCTTGATGTTAGTTAGAAGTTTAACCAAGGAGTCGTAAATCTCCGTTTGGCTGACTGCTAACTGCTCCATTATTCTCACGGTAAATGAAATACGCAAGTGAAAATAAAGTGTATAAAATGGTTTGGTCTGACCTTATATTCTCCTTACGCGACAGCTGCCCAATTTCTTCAAAAATGATCTCACTGCCTACCTACTTTCCCTATAAACTGGTAAAAATATAAAACACTGGTTGCAAGGTCCCGGCACACAAACACTTCACTATACTTCGCGAACCGAGGCCCTTAATGCTCGAAGGACCATGTAGAAAGTAGTGCCTGCTTGGTTTGGCACTAGTTTCTGAGTTGGTTGATATTTGGTTGATTTGCGGTTATATTAGACTGGTTTAATGACACGAAATAATATGGTTTTAAAAGCTATATTGAATTATGGTTATATTATATTTTATGGTAAATCTAAGCTAAATTAGCACTAAGATGGTTTGATATGGTTTGGTTTGAGTTACGCGATTGGTATCCGAATACGTACTAACTAGTAATAGCTGCGATGCACGCATTTATGGAAATGCATGCAGGCAAAAGTGCTGAGCTGTTCGGTTGCAAATATTGTACCGAACACCAGAGGTGTCCGCTAATAGATTGCAGAGGTATGCGATGTTTTTAAGTGCATACAATGATTCAGGAAGAACAACTTTATATCCCCTCATTAAACAACCATCTTCATAATTATGACAGTTCTGTCTTACATAAATGATAAGGTTTCAAATGCAAGTCTACTACCTTTTTAGGCCACCCTTTTTGTACATAATTAATAACTAACTGTAATGCCGTATCCTCATTAGTAGCTTTGCGTAACTCATTCAAGGTCAACGGCATGTCGCCTTCGACAACAAAATTAACGTATGATGCGCGATCAATGGGAGCGGCAGCCGCGGCGGCGTGTGCGCCGATGTTCATCTGATTATTCAGCGGGCCCAGAAAGTCTACGTGTATTCTATGAAATGGCGCATCAGGAAATTTCCATGGTGCTAACGGCGCCCTAGGAGGTGAGGGCCGTAGCTATTTGCCTAATATATTTTTTTTCTAAACTGAATAGTTTGCGCGAGAGACACCTCCAAAGTGGTAAAATGTGTGTCCCCCCCTGTAACTTCTAAAATAAGAGAATGATAAAACTACCATGTAAACTTCCACCAAAAATTAGTTTGAACGAGATCTAGTAAGTAGTTTTTTTTTGTATGTCATAAATCGTAAACCGCAATTTACCTTTAACGAACTACAAGAACTTTTATATTATGTTACTTGCTGCTACAGAACCCTTCATGGGTGACTCCGACTCGCACTTGGCCGCTTTTTTAAAGACAAGTCTCCTTGTATGGTGAGGTTTAAGATGGTGATTTTGGAACTGTTTGAATATCTAATTCTGGTGAAGTTTTAATTTTAATCGCAAGCTTGTGCTCAAGAACCAGTGGCATTGACCCTGTAGGCTATCTACGCTATAACTTTATCTCTTATTTTATTTTTAATAATTGGGAATTCAAAAGTTTATCAACTTATTCGATAACTTTTTCTTTATCTAGTACAAATATTATTGTAAAGATGCGTGACGACCTACGTGTTAAACCAGCACCTAACTGATATAAAAGTTGACAGCAGCACGTTAAAGCTTCACTGCACGTTCACAAATTGTCGTGCTTGCAAGCGTCAAGACGCATGTCGTATACTTACAACAATGTTTTCTAAAACTTGGTCAGCTTTGCTCGTACTGTACCTGTTCTCAGAATTTTCACGTGAGTATTATGTCGCTGGCTTTTTTTTTTTTGTAACTCATGTTTCTGAAACATTGAAAATGAAAATGAAAAAATGAAAAAATATTTATTGACATAAAACAATTTTCCAGGCAATATAAGAATTCCCTGACTCCTGCGCTAGTAATAACTGTGTTGCAGGAGCCAGTGTCCTCCCGCAAAAAAAAGACACAATTTTTGTTTTAAAGTAATAAAACTAATAAAAAGAGACACATAAAAATTAAAAAAATATTGAATTTAAATGAAAATAACCAAACAATAAAATAAAAAAATAAAAATATATAAATAACATAACATGGTACTAGGTACTACCTATTGCGCGAAAGTATGTTTGTTAGTGTAAGGGTGTATGTGTTAGTGTAAGGGTGTATGTGTTTGTGTCTATTGTGTGTATGTGCATGATTGAGTTTGCATGTCCAAATTGTTTGTAGATTTATTATCATTCAGATTTATTATCACATTATTTAGCAACATTTTAGATATCGTGCCCTATTACATGGTACTTAAACTTAACTAGCGAAATGTGTGTGTACAAAGGTACACCTCTGTCCAACTGTGTTTAGTTTTTATTTAAGGTCAGAATAAAAAAACGCGCTATGAGTTTTTCTAAAGTATAATTTTACAATGTTTGTAATGTGAGCACCCTGTATCTATCATATAATTAATTTATCTGTCATTGCTTCATTTTTCATTCTTTTCACCTATCGTGATTAATCTTACTCCAGGTGCATCTTTGTCACATAATTATAATTATTTTTCTCAAACATGCTTGGAAATTCGAATATTATTTTGACAACCTTCTTCGAGATAAATCGAAATTGTTGTATGATTCAGATTTAATATTCAGTTACCCATACAATGTAGAGACTACCATACAACAAAAAATTAAAATACTGGCACTACTAATGAGTGTTTTTGAACTGTCAAGTAAATCTTAGCTTCGAAAAAAAAATGAGTTTTTCATACAAATTAAATATAATGTATCCACCCTATCTAAGCCTATAAATTCCGTTTATCTAATTAGGCCTTGGTTGAATTCTTGGGCATACATTTCATTTTATTATTTGCCGGGTAGTTTTTATTTTATCATCAGCTGATTTTATTTTATACTAAAGTAAAGAGCGTTGGCTATTTTGCACACACTTTTAAAAGTTTTTGAATATTTTGCAACGTTATGAAAGCTGATAATGTTCATAATATGTTGCTTTAGGCCATAAAGTTCAAATAGTTTTTCCCTGCTTTTACGAATACCTGGAGTCACCTAATCATCAAATAATAACTTTGTGTAAATACTTTTAGTCTTTAGTAGAAAAGTGTCATTAAATTGCGTGTTTAATATTGAAAAGAACTCGGCGTAGAAGTCATTTGGATCACCTATATTATTAAAACTCTGAACACATCATAATTGACAGGCCAAAAAATTACTATATTTCTCTAAACTTATACATGTAATGGGCCTAAACCTTACTTGAATTTTTTGTTAAGGTATGTAGGAGCAAAATGTTATTGTTTGTTTGATTTACTACTAGTATTGAGTTTCTTTAATACATCTTCCATTACAGAATCATACATGGATAGATTCTGGTAGCTTTGAGGTCGGTATACGCAAACTATAACATGCTTATCAAGCTGGACACAGGACAATTTAATGTTGTGTTCAACAGACAGTCCGGTGATGTCTTTTCTTTCTTTCGATTATTATATTTTTTTTATTAATATTACTCGCCATGTATCATACGTTTTCGGCTGAAATGGCTAACTACATAATAATTTGACATCACTTGATGATCTTCTAACCAATGCTATGTTAAACAAATTACATCAAACTTGGTATTTTCCAAAAACAATTCTATTTTCAATAATTTTGAAGAGCAACCTTGGATATTTTGATTAAATAATTTTAAAGTAAGTTGCACTCCCTTTGGTTTAATATTATGAGTAATGTTGCCAGAAGATACCTTTTTATTATTCTCTAATAAATAATTGGTTAATTGATGTGGTAACTTCTGTTGTCTTACTGTCTAGTTTAAAGAATTATCTAGAGCTACAACCACAACTATAAGTGAAGAGTCTAAAATGCCGTTATGAGTTCCAGCAGGAAGAGAATACCCTGGTAGTGGCCTCCAAGTATGTTGATATTATAGGTGGATCCTCTTTCGTACAACATATTAAATCATAATTACTCACTATGTTGTTAGTACAACTAGACAATATAGACTCGTCACTAATAATACTAAACTTTGTTATATTAGATAACCGCATTAATATTATATGCTATCAACATAGTAATCAAATGTCTACATTCCCAAGGCAGAGATGAAGTGCTCTGAGTTAACTTAAAACTACTAACAAACTTGTTAGTGTCAAAATACAATAACTTGTCACTATGACAACATGTCAGCCTTTTTTTTTTTTGGGTGGGAAATCATCCAATGACTTCTCCCTCTCTGGGCGGAGCGGAAGGGCGTGTCAGACTTTTACTGACTAAAACCCACCCGTGTTCCTTCCCTTGCCATGCCAGGGGCCACGGTTTCCCCTTGTAAGCAAAAGCACACAACATCAGCTTTCCTACATTTGATTTTAAAAAGGTGTCCACACCATCCACTATGTCCTTTCTGGTAATACCAGTACTATTACCTAATAATAAAACCATTGTAGAATAATTATTTAGGTTTGGGTTTGTAATTCTTTATTTGTTTAAAACTTATGTTATGATAGCTATGATTGGTAAAACTATGGCTAAGGTAATTGAGTAAAATTTTCCCAAAGCCTGAACCTAATTTGTCACAAAAAAATATTAGAGCTGTTTTGCATTAAAACAAAACAGTTATAATGTTATGAAAAACATAACATTTGATTTGAAGAAGCTGTCTTAAATTTTACCGATAATAAGAATAGATTGTACTTACATTCTGCCTTTTGTTATCTGTGGGACTTTTCACTGTAGCAGGATTTGCGTAACTGGCTGCAAGCTGCATCTGTCACTCATGTCAGGTGTCATAGTAGTCTTCAAAATTCGACAGCAAGCACATTGCTCAAATGTTATGTTTTTCATAACATAATAACTGTTTTGTTTTAATGCAAAACACCTCTATTATGTTTCCTTCAAAACATAACATTTGATTTGAAGACCTGTTTGATATCTGCTGGTGAAAGAGTACCTGAAGGATGTAGACGCTATGTGAATAAAAAATTATATGGAATTAATGAATATTTCGGTCTTTCTTCATTATGTTCCATTAAAACAATGAAGATTTTTTAATCTATCTATCCTAGTAAGTTCAAGAAATTAACACATCTTCCATATGATGTTATAGATTAATGGCAAATTTATTTGTCGTACTTAAGGTGAACATGAATCATAAAGCTACACTATACTGATAAATAATAGAACATCAATGAGACTTAGTCTGAATAATAATCTCACCAATAAAGGCTAATTGGATCACTCATATCCTTAATTAATACAAGTTAGGTTATTTACTTGGAAGTTATGAGATCAACCAAATAATGTACAAACCACTTTGAATCTCATAGACAAGTAATTTTATAAAGATGTGGAAACACAAACTCAATGTCATAAATTTTATCTAACAAAGTTAAAATTTCATTGAAACTGAAATTTAATTAGGACTTTTTATTAAAAAGACCAGACCAGAGATTAGTCAAGTAGTGACGTCTCACCATTTGTTAATTATATTAACTTCAAAAGTAAGTTTAATATAATTTGTAGTTAATATTTTGTCGTCGCGTCGGGGGACGGCGAATGAAAAATTGAAAATATATTTTCTACAATAGCATGCCGCGTCCCCCGACGCGACGACAAAATATTAACTACTAATTATATTAAACTTAAAGGGCCAGTATATTTGATTTTTTAGCTTTTAAAAGGATTTTTTTTGTGTCGGGGGTTTTTTCAATTTTTAATTTAACTTTTTTATAGTCTTAAGAGTCATTAGTTATTGTAGAAGTCATTAAAGAGTTATCTGTTTCATTTAAAAGTTAATTTACGTTTGTAAACGGAGACACTGAAAAAGATTATGCATACTTATTTTTTATAGAGAGTCCTAACAGTCATTAGTTATATCATTAGAGTTTAATGACTGAGTTATCAGAGTAGAATACATTTCATACGGGTACTTGCCTAAAGTTAGATCATCAAAATTGTGATTAAACATTGATTTCTCAAAATTATTAACAGTTTTTCATTTTGAAAATACCTTCTATCTTAACCGATATTGTGATATAGAAAGACAATAACTCCTATCTTCAAAAAAAATATTTTCGTCAATTAGTTTTGATTAATTTCGTCTATTTTTAGTAATTTTTAGATTCCTTTGTTATTTTATCGCCGAATATGATTGAAAACTTTAGAGGGAAAGATTAATTTTCAATGATTTCTGTTACTTTTTTGAAGTGTGGAAATTATTCCTATCTTCAAATTTTCAGCCACACCAAATTGGTGATACCTCATAACTTACATCATCTCGCTAATTACTTATTCCAAGCAAATTTTGATTATTACCTGACATGCTTATTACTAACTACTTTTATACTAACTAATTTTATACTTAACTGGTCCCATTTAAGTATAAAATTGCCATTTACACTTTCTTTTTTTTATTCTGAGAAAATTAAAAAACGGTAAAAATCTACACGTCCGTGTGCTCAAGTGTCCGACGGTGTCAGGTGGGGGGTAAGATCATACGCTCAAATGGAGCACTTTTCACGTATGTGTGGTAATCACCTACGCAATATAGATTTCCCAGTAAAATTAGAATCTTGTAGTGGGAAGTTTTGTACAGATTCTGACCATAAAGCAGTGATTGAGGGCTTGTACAGGGACATAATAGATTCCTTAAGGTTGGCAGCTAGTTCCTCGCATGAAAAGAAGCCGAGGTGTTGTAAACGCGTGCCAGGTTGGGATAGACACGTCGGCAGTGCCCACAGGGAGGCGCGGGCTAAGTTCACTATGTGGGACTGGCATGGCAGACCGTCGACAGGTCATCTTTTCGATGAAATGGTAGCAGCGCGGAAAGTTTTTAAAGGTAGGCTGAAATGGTGTCAAAATCATCAAGAGGAAATTAAAATGGACATACTTGCCTCACATCACACCAATTCAGACTTCAGTAGTTTCTGGAAATGTACCAGTAGAATGAGCGTACCCCAGGGCCTCCCTGTGAGCGTTGATGGAGTTACAGAACCTTCCTTGGTAGCGGAACTGTTTAAAGAACGGTTCATGGTTCAGTCGCTATTGGGGCCAGCGCGGTCGGTGATCGATACTGAGGACCAAATATGACCAGTCTCAACACTTATCACAGCTAAAGATATTAGAATAGCTCTTAAGAACATGAAAAGAGGGAAATCACCTGGTCACGATGGTCTCAGTATCGAGCATTTACAGCATGCGGGTTGCCACTTACCTAGGGTTCTGGCATTACTGTTTAACTTGTGTATCGCGCACTCTCACCTGCCAGACAGTATGATGAAAACGGTGGTCGTACCAGTAATTAATAACAAAACTGGAGACGCATCAGACGGGGCGAACTATAGACCAATCTCCTTGGCAACTGTTGTAGCTAAAGTATTTGACAGTGTGCTGAACGTTCAGTTGGAAAAACATTTGCGGTTGCACGATGCACAGTTCGGGTTCCGGCCTGGCTTATCCACTGAAAGTGCGATCGCTTGCCTTAAACACACTGTCAGGTACTACACTAGCAGGAGTACACCAGTTTACGGGGCGTTTCTGGATCTTTCCAAGGCTTTCGACCGGGTCTCATACGACATTCTTTGGGGTAAGCTAAAAGCGACAGGTGTCCCCAACGAATTGCTGAATGTTTTTAGATACTGGCAACCAAACAAACAATGTAAGATGGAGTAAATTCTCTTTACCATACAGGTTGGAATGTGGCGTAAGGCAGGGAGGCTTAACCTCCCCAAACCTTTTTAATCTTTACATGAATGCATTGATCGAGGAACTCGGCAGTGCTCATGTGGGCTGCTATGTTGACGGGTTGTGTTTTAACAACATAAGCTACGCCGATGATATGGTCCTGCTGGCTCCCTCGGTCAGTGCACTTAGAAAATTAGTGAAGATATGTGAGGACTACGCTGCCACCCATGGGTTACAATATAATGTGTGTTAATGATCATGCATGATGATCAATAGCCGCTCATCAGATCAACAAAATAAATTGTTTTTGGCCAAAGTTGTAAATGACGTAACTAGATGGCGTTGGCGCCGAATTAGCAGCCGCTATGGTTACGTTACGACGATTTGGTTAGGGTCTTGTAAATTTTAGAAAATATAGAACTACCTATTAATAGATCAGTATACAGTTTGGTTGTTTTATTTAAACCCTCAACCCTACTAGTATACACATAAAGGTCAAAATTTAAGTACTGAGTACCATTCCCGGTGTTCGGTATTTAACATTGGTCCTTCGAGCCGGATACGTTTTCGGTTTTTTGAGTTCACCCGTGGTACTCGCCCGCTGTGGCTAGAGTACACGGTTCCCCGCATCGGCAGCGACAGCTTCGTTCAGTGTAGTGGACGGGGTCAGCAGCAGCGGCGGAAAAGTGACGTTACAGAGGGCGCCACTTGCATCCAGTTCAAACGTGAAGTGACGTAACGGTACGTCACCCTCGTAGTTCAACGTGTCGTCATAAGGACGTCACACCCAGTTCAACGTGACATCAGAAGACTGACGTCACATACACAGTTCAACGAGTCGCCACCAGGGTGCGCCACATACACCAAATCATCGTGTTGTGTGAGTGAAGTGAAAAATTGTGAGTACATTTTACTATTTAAGCAAAGGCGTGACAAGCAGTTTTGAACTTTATTTATTCAGAGACTTTTACTTAGAAGTGTTTTGAAGAATTTTGGACTTGTAGAATTATTTTTAAGTAGATTTTTAGACTAAGAAAATTTTACGTTTAGTTATTAGAAACTTGTATTATTTTGTGCATGTTAGTTTAGGATTTAGAATAGTTTCGTAAAAAACGAACGTGGAACCTTTGCCCAAGTTCCGCCAGATTATAAGTTGTTTCAAAACACTTGTAAAATTTGAAGCAATATTTGAGACTTAGAATATTTTGGTCATATTGGACTTGTATTTTATTTTGAATTTTAGCTTTATTTTAGAACAAACATTATTTTTATACACTTGTTGCGTTGTTTACATTAGTTTTGTTTATGAACTTTTAATTTATATATTATTGTGTTTCCATCGAGTGTCATAAAGATTTGAAATTTTTATAGACATTTTACACTTTTTAACTTAAGTTTTAATTTAATTGTTTCAAATATGGAGGGATTAATCAACGTATTAAGGGGCTCTCAAAGTGTTATTATTAAAGGATTAGCAAATTTTAAAAAGAGTCCTAAAGAAAGATTAACTGTCGAATATATTGAAACTAGACAAGAATTATTACAAAAGGATTGGGAATCGTTTAAAAATACCAATACTAAACTTTATCAGAACTTTAAATTAGATGATATTGATCAAAAGGTCATTGATATTTATGATACAACCGAGGACACTTACATAACTTATAAAAGTTTAATAAAAGCAACGCTGACTAAAATTAGAGTTGCAAGTGAACCACCACATGGGGATGGTTCTTCTAGTAGTGCATTTAAGTCTGCCCATTCACTGGTCAAAGGGGATTGCCCGTGCTCCATAGACACTTTGGCCTCAAGTGCACACAATTCAAAGTATATGGATAGGATAATATGCGATTTAAATAATGAAATGGTCAAGGTCTTGGTTTAGAAAAAAGTTGGGGTTATTTAGATAAAATCGTTCGCAAAATCTTCAATTTGTGCTGCACTAAATGTTTTAATATGATTATATATTGATTCTAAAAGTAGATTCCAGGGGTTAGGTAATAACAGATTCTACAATCCGGCGGTACATAATAATTGTACTTACAAAATAGATGTACCCGCAGTGCTGATGGGACAGCGAGCCAATTGGTCTTGTTACAGCCAGGAAAGAAACATTGATTTTGAGTGTTTGGTGCTCTTACATAATAAGGCAGCAGTATACTGTTGGATGTGTTCAAGCTTTGTTGTCCCGCTTGCTATGCACTGTCAGCTACTTCAGATTGCACCGAAGGTAGGTTGGATGGTTCAAATTGCTCCATAGGCAGACTGGATGGTTCAGATTCCGGTTCTGTAGTTGAACATGATGCTGCTCTAAACTGCTCTAACGAGATGATGATGGCAACTGAAATAATAATAAAAATTAAAGCTCAGTGCATAAAGACAGTAAACGTGAATTACTGTGGTTTTGGTACAAATAAATACACAATCAAAAAATATCTATCAATAACATTTTATATTATTATTAATTAATTTCTAAAAAATCTTTCTCAAAATTCTAGACAATATGTACTATGTGAAATATAACTTGTGCGGACACGAAAAAAGTTGAATATTACACTTATATAGACTCAGAAGTATGTCAGTATCAAATCTCAGAACTACGCTTGTATTAATTCTAAACTGTTGATAACTTACCGCTCTTGGTACAATCTGACGGGCAATCACACTCCTTTCGAGTTGTTCATGTGGAGAATCAGACCTGAGTGTATGTGATCTTATTCTCAAAACCAATCTGCCGCACGCAGCTGATGCACACTTGTCCATGACCATCAATCTGTACATTTTGTTGTTCGCACACTAAACTGTCACTCGACACTTGTACCTAATAAACAAGTCATAATTATTAGATATCCTAAAACAACACTAACCTTGATAGTACTCTAGTCTATTTATTTAAAAATAATTTCTCAAAGGAAGACATGATACTGACCTGTTGTGTCGAACACATTGGTCGGTGGGTCGCCTTAGATTGTTGTATAACATTTCGCTCTTTCTGCTATTTCCAAGAAATGCCTTCGTATTCTCGTGACGTTTAAACCACAATTAACACAGCGTAAATGACCTTTTGAATGAATTACTTAGGGCACGGAAGTACTCGGGCCAGCGACAATGCCGGGGTCTTCATAATTTGTGGAAGCGGGAGCGGAATCCATGTTCAGGCCGTGGTCGTCAGGGCTCAGGGTTCAAAGAATCTTCGGAGACCATTTAATAAGCGTATTCGATGGTTAAAATAACAAATTCGCAAGAAAATAAAGTTATGCAAACGAAAACAAAGAAAGTCGATTTGTGATTTGACATTGACTTGACAGCCGGCCGGCATAATTCAATGTTGCCACACCATCACACCACACACAAAAAATTGATAGATCGATATCGATTTTTTTATCGAATCCTAATTTTAATACAAAATTATAATCGCCACTGTCCACTGTGACTCTTTAATCTTAACGACGTCAACTCTGATGACGTAACATTATTTGGTTAAGGCGAAATGGGTTCCAAAGTAGATGTTTTGACGCGTTTCGACTTCACGCAAAATCATTTTTTCTCTTAAAAAAACACCGAATTTGCGTATTTTTTTTTTATGATTATGAAAATTGAAGAGTGTCCTTAGTGAAGTATGAGGCCCGAAACACGATTGACACAAGTTTCCTCGATACAAAAAAATCACAAAGTTTCCTTAAAATCTGCATTTTTTGTTACAACCGTGTTGAGAAAAACCCATTTCATTCGATTGTTATCAAAGCAATTGTAATTAAATTTTGTCTATGTGTTCACTATTAAGTACTTTAAGGGATTATGGACTTATTTTTCTATACCAACACAAATAAAAAATTAAATTAAATATTTGCAAACATAATGCAATAGAATTGCGCGCGGGCCGGGTCATACCGCCGCTCGCGGCTCCCGTCAGTCGTCCGCAACGCGTCGTAGAGAGCACCCGTGTACAACTTTTTTGCGCGCGTTGTCGGCGCCTCCGAAAATATTCTACAATATTCTTCCTAAGGTCAAAGTGACAAAAATGGCGAATAAACGTTATAAAACAAAAAAAAAATCGTTATAAATTAAAGAAGCTGAAATTATTGAACCTGAATAGATAAGTTTATTTATCATACCAATTCATTTTATATTCTGCTTTAGTAGGGCCACCATAGACGATGGATTTTTTGTACGTGAAAACAAAAAACCTGCGAAGATGGGTTGTTATGGATTTTTATTCATTATTTTACGCAAAAAAATTTGCTAAATTGATTTTAGCGCATGACAAGTATTTTGTCTGTGGTGGCCATTATGGGTGCATTTATCTAATCACCTTCTTTTCTATGACACCAACGATGAGCGCTTCGAAAAAAAAAAAGCGTACGTGAACCTACAAATACATGCAACCCGCTTCGTAGTTCGCGTCTTCGTAGGTATGAAATGGTAGTCAATGTACTTTATTGCAAATCCTTTCTGGCAACTGCATACAGAAGGCCTTTGAAAATATAATTTATATTTAGAGGTCATGAATAGAGTTGACAAACCGGTTTTATCAGAAACCGGTTTTTATTTGCCGGACCTAAGAATTCAAAACCGGTTCAAGATTTGAAAAAAAAAACGGGCTATAGCACGATTGCTACCGATGGCACTCACGTCGTACTTTTTTACATAAGTGTAAGTTTCTTTTTTTTTTTAAATTATAAAATCCAGTATATTATACTGTATAATCTGTGTTACTAGCTAGTTTCCATAACCTTAAAGTAATCTGTGGAAAACGTAGTGGGTAGCATAATAATTGTTATATGACGTTATATTTAAGACATTATGAGTATACTTTATTGTGCTACTGTTTGTTTTTCCTTAAATAAATAAATAAATAAATAAATAAATAAGTGCGATTTCTATAAAACGCTAGCCGCGTTTGCCTAATAGTTACCTATTCACTCTCCTCTTGGAGATGCTAGTTTCCAGAAAACAAAGATTATTTTGGTTTTTTCAGCACCCTTGAAAAAATACTTGATACTGACGGAACAACAGGAACAGATTCACGACAATTTCCTTTTATCGGTGCCACACCAGGTGGAGTCGTTGCAGAAAATACAGTCGTCGAGGTTAAATGCCCTGTAGCTGCTTTTAGAAACGTCATGGAAAATGCTGTCAAGCACAACAAGATACAAATTCTAAAATATAATAAAAAGAATGAAAGAAAGAAAGAAAGAAAATACATTTATTTAGCACAGACAAAAAGGCACACAGCACAACATAATTATAACACAAGTAAAAAAAAATAAAAAATAAAAAGGAAACAAATAAAAAGTGTAAAATAATAATTTAACAGGAATGTGTGCCTCGCGGCTACGCCAAATAGGCCCGGTTCAGCAAAAATGCCAGACAACTAGTGCCTGACGCTGGTTTTCAACTGGTTATCAATGAAGAAGTCACACTACACAAAAAATAGTAACTGGTACTATCAGGCCCAAGGGCAACTACGAGTGATTGGCAAGCAGAGATACATTTTCAGGATATGTGGTGGAGAAGATGAAAAAATGGAAGTCATATATATCCAAAAAGATGACAAATTTTGGAAAAATAAAATGGAGTCGAAACTTATTAACTTTTACCAGGTAAACTTTAATCAAATACAAGTTCTTCCTGAGTTGGTAGATTCCCGCCGAAACCGGGATATATCTTTGAGAGAATCTGAAAAATAGTTTCAGGTCGATGGTGGACACTTTACGAAACGCAGCTTTTTGAAGTGAAAACTTCTTTAGCGGTGTTGTGCACTTTTTTCGGATGGGTAAGAAATTTTAAACTTGCGTCAGAACAAATACAACGCACAACGCGCCGTCGACCCGGGCCTGGTCCTTATCGGACGGCGAGCTACCCATTGCTCTCCGTCCGCAAGCCAGCACCTGCGTTGGCCGGAAATCGCCTACCAATTCCCGGCCCAGGGCATCTCCTGCGGCGGCTAGGGCTATGGGCGTGAGGGCGCGAAATTTGGCTCTCCCTCACGCGCTCCGCCTCCTCCTTCGCGAGCATTACTGCTTCGCAGAAGGAGGTGACGGCTTACCATGCCCTCTCGCTCCGTACCATGGCCTGGACCAGGGCCGGACGCGAGCGGTCACCCCCGCCGATTAATGCCACGAGGACACGGCGGTGCTCCGCCCAAGCGGGGCAGATGTCCACCGTATGCTCCACCGTGTCCCCCGGGAGATCCACACTGTGGTGATACCCGGGCGTTTCCTCCCGCCTTATGTGAAACAGGAACGTCCCGAAACAACCGTGTCCGGTGTGGACCTGCGTCAGGCGGAAGATGAGGACGCCGTGGCGCCTCTCTAGCCACTCCTCAAAGAGACGACCTATCGCCGCAATTATGGCGTGTCCAGCTCTGGGTTATGACAATCGCACTCTCCAGGTCGCCTTGATACCCACCGGAGCCTCGTCCGCTGTATCGTGATTTCTCGCGGCAGCGGAGTTACACCCCGGCGTTTTACCTCCTCGCGCCACTCCCAAATGTGGTCGAGGTCTTTCGCCTTCCAATCCCATGGCAGCAAGGGGCTCGCCGCGTCACCGGAGACTGTACGGTAACCCCGGACCATCAGGATGGCCATGACCCTTTGGGACGCGTTCAACGGACGCGGGCTGGCCGCAACCTCAAGGAACGCGCCCACACCGATGCCCCATAAAGGGCACACAACGCAGCTAACAATAATATGATCCCGCATTTGTGATTTTACATAAATATAAAAAACGGACATTTTCAAAGAAACCGGGTAACAGTAAAACCGGTTTTAAAAAACCTGGTTTGGATTCCATAATTTCCTTCTAGTAGTAGAATACGTACTACCTATGTTTTGTACTGACTGTATTATATTGTTATGTAGTTTTATTAGTAGGTTACTCATAAGTAGGAGATAGATATAAAAAGGATTTTTTTTGCATAATACACATCATAATTATTACACACACACTCACATTGTTAAAAAGATTTTAAAACCAGTATAATATTTAGCAGTCTTATCCCTAAAAGCGACAACGTCCAGGCAGCTTTTGAATAAATATATTATTTAGATATGTGATAGTGATCTCCTAATAATACAATAATTACAATAAAACGCAAAAATAAACCACATGCATACCTTTAGATACAGTTTATTTATTTATTTTACCATTATATTATGTACTTAGTAAGTAGGTACATTCTATAAAAAATACATAAGCGAAAATGTATTTTTTTTTTATGTTTTTTAAATTTGTATTTTTATGTAGACCGTATGAATATTTGCCCGCTAGCAGTAAGCCGGGCGACAGAGCGCGTGAGTGGCGTGAGGAGGGCGCCCCGCGCGCCGCTCGCCCGCCGCGTCTGCTTCACCCCCTCAAAACCTACGCTTCCATGATACCATTTCGCCTTAAAAAAAATGGATAAACAGTGTATTTTAGTTCAAATAATAAAACGATTAAGTACCTAATATTAAAAAATAAAATAAAGTCTTACCAGCGATTACACGACACGAAACACACACAAAACTCAAAATCACATTCACTTTTTCACTCACGGGTTCCCGACGTTTTTTTTGGTCGGATTAAAATAGGTAATAAACGATGCTAGTTAGTGCAAATATTTATCTACCACGATGTATGTAAAAACTACTTATGGAAATAACAACACTTCCCATCGATTTACACACAAAAACAATAAAAAATAACGAAATACGATGCCGAGCGCGCACTCGTGACTATGACGTTTTACCTGCGTGTGACGTGCGACATCAGTCAGTTTCAACATTTCTTTCCAATGTTGCCTATTGATATTTTTGGATATTGGTTTTTATGATAAAAATCGTAAAAAAAAGGGTGTATTCCCGTTCGTCCCACTGCCGTCGTCCCCCCTGGTGGGACGAACGGGAATTTAATAATTAAATGATTTAGTTGACGAGAATATCCGTCAGGCCATAGAGTTAAATTGTTCACAGACCAGTTTAGCCCTAATTTCATAGTAGAAATAGAGATTGTACCTGCGTCGTCTGTTAAACCGTGTGTACCTGCGTCGGCCGTATGTCCGCCTCGGGGTTTGAAGGACAAATATGGTTTGCGGCAGCCTTGCGGCTGCCTCGGGAGTTTAAAGGTTAAGAAGTTATGAACGTCTTTGTAAATATGTTTTCTTTAACATATTCTATCTTTATTGTGCTGAACAGATAAAGAATTATAGGTTATTGAAATGTGTAGTAGCGTTTTTGTTATGATCCTATGCATTAATTATTATATCAACTATCAATTCGCTTGTTCATTTAGTATCAATAGTAAAAACATAACACCGTATTTGTTTGAATACATCGAATAATAAGCATTACGGATCTGATATTATAAGTAAAACATCCATGAAAACATAATCGATTATTTCGTGAACGGAATTAATAATTATTGGCAACACTGCTGATTTTATCCACAAAAGGGAATTATTTTCACGTATTTATCGTTTCGGTACTTTTTATTTGTGCAAAAATGTTCCCATCTTGTTCGGATAAATGAATATCTTGTTAGATAACTAGAAATAACGATGTTTTTTTTACATATACGTAAATTGCTGGGCGTTTCGGGCCATAAATGGGCATCCTTCTTTCCCAAGATTACCATTCCAATGTTTTCTGGCAAATATGAAGAATGGACAACATTTCATGATCTTTTTGTGTCATTAGTTCATAAAAATAGTTCATTAGATAATGTGCAAAAACTGCATTATTTAAAAAGTCATCTAACTGGTGAAGCGGAGCAATTGATACGAAATACTCCAATAACTGATGCCAATTACAGTCAGTGCTGGGATTTGTTAGACAAGCGATACAGTAACAAAAGATATCTCGCCAATTGTATTTTGAAACGTTTATTTGGTATCAAACGTATGCAAGTTGAGTCAGCGACATCATTGAAGGAGCTTTCAGACACCACCAGTGATTGTTTAAATGCATTAACAAACTTAGGTATAAATGTGAGTACATGGGATGTTATTATCATACATATAGTGACATTTAAATTAGATCCTGAAACGCGTAAGCAATGGGAATTAAGTGTCAGTAGTAGCGATTCATGCAATGATTTTCCTACCGTTAATAAATTTAAAGTATTTTTAGAGCAACGTTTCCGCGCGTTAGAGTGCATAGAACCAAAAAAGAGTTCAGGTCACCAAGCCAATAGCAATCATACGCCTAAAACATTGTTAGCCACCGACTCATCATCTCCAATGAAATGCGAATTCTGCTCAGAGGGTCATAAGCTCTGTTTCTGTAAACAGTTTGCCAAACAAACTCTCGAAGCTAGACGGGATTTTGTTGGTAAGAACAAGATCTGTTTCAATTGGTTAGGCAGTAATCATACTGTTTACAACTGCAAAAAAAATACCAGTTGCAGAGTTTGCCAGAAGCGCCACCATTCCTTGCTTCATTTGGATAAGAAAGGTCAAGACTCTGAAACAAAGCCTACTACTGATAGTGCTAGTCTATCAACTAGTGCTACTCAGATAGTATCTTGCTTGTCTACAGGGAAGGTAGCAAAGCCCAAGCAGGTTTTATTAGCCACTGCGCTAATAAAGGCCTCGTCAAAGACGGGTCAATACCAGACGGTCCGAGCCTTGCTTGATCAAGGTTCGCAGGCTTGTTTCATAACAGAGGCCACAGTGCAGTATCTTTGCCTGAAAAAGATCCCAATTCAAGGGTTTGTGTCAGGATTAGGAGATAATAGGTCAACCATGATAAAATACATGGTACAATTAACGATTAAATCTCGTGTCGATCCTAGCTTTAAGTTTCCATTAAGTGCTTATGTTTTAAATAAGATCACCTCTTACTTACCTGAGAACAGTCTTAACTCAGACACTTTCGACTGGTTAGGTATTAATAACCTATGTTTAGCAGATCCGGAGTTCAACACACCCAACAAAATCGATATTCTGTTGGGTGCTGATGTTTATAGCTGCATCATTAGGGCAGGTTTAGTGAAGAGTCCTTCTGGTACACTGATCGCACAGAGCACCACATTAGGGTGGGTGCTGTCGGGTGCTGTTGGTCCTGAAGGCACTAGTACAAATAATAAAATTAAAACCATAAATGTAATGCATTGTAAGGTAGAGGATATTTTAAGAAAGTTCTGGGAAATAGAAGAAATGAGCACAAATAAAAAGATATTTACACCAGAGGAGAAGAAATGCGAAGAGTTTTATAGTGAGACCACTAGGAGAGATAGCAATGGCAGATACATAGTTAGGTTACGTTTCGGAGACGAAAATCCTCCTTGCAAGTCGGGAAATTCACGTGGCATAGCTAAATTAAGATTTAAAGCATTAGAAAAAAGATTAGTAAAGAACAAAGATTTAAAAGAAAAGCACACAGAAGTTATAAATGAATATTTATAGTTAGGACATATGAGGCACGTGAAGGAAGATGATAGTAAGAAGGAAGAAGCAGTATATTTGCCACACCATGCAGTCATTAGGAACGACAAGACCACAACTAAAGTTCGTGTTGTTTTTAACGCATCTGAAAGGAACAGCAAAGGAGTGTCACTTAATGATACGCTTATGGTTGGTCCGTCACTGCAGGCTGATTTACGTCACACGGTTCTAAGATGGAGGATTCATCCGATAGGACTTGTAGCGGATATTATTAAAATGTACCGCCAGTAGCAGAAGAAGATGTCATGTTTCAAAGGATACTCTGGCGTGACAGTCCTGACAAAAAGATTCAAGATTATGAACTTGTGACCGTGACCTTTGGAACAGCTTCTGCGCCGTATCAAGCAGTCAAAACATTGCATCAGATCGCAGTTGATGAAGGCACAAATTATCCACTTGCTGCAGATAAAGTTTTAAATAACTTCTACATGGATGATCTAATGACAGGATGCAATAGTGTAGAAGAAGGCCTAGAAATATATAAGCAAATGATAGCATTATTAGGAAAAGGTGGATTTATCTTACAAAAGTGGAACAGCAATAGTCAGGAAAAAGAAGATAATAGAAAAAATTGAAAGAAGTAACGATAAAGAACAAACAGATCAAACTAGAACAAATGAAAATAAGGACAAAACAATAGGACAAAGAAATATTACACAAAATAATGAATTAGAGAAAAATGAGTACAAAGAAGAGAAAGAGTTAAAAATCAAATTAGATAGCACAATAAAACATTCGGGACTAACCTGGAACCGCAACGAAGATACCTTCCAATACTCGGTGAATCTTCCTCCGCTGACGACTGCACCTGTAACTAAAGGAACAATTATTTTGGATGAAAAATTAAGCACTCAATTAGTGAAAGAATGGGATACTTACCGAGAAGAGTTGTCACAACTTAGTAAAGTACGGATACCTCGTTGGCTTGGCACTAAGACAAACGATGATCTTGAGCTGCATGGTTTCAGTGACGCCTCCAAAACAGCATACTCAGCCGTTATTTACTTGCAGATAGTGGATGTTGTCGGCAAAATCCATATTTCGTTGTTGGTTGCAAAAACCAGAGTAGCTCCCGTCAAACAAATTAGCATTCCTCGTTTAGAGCTGTGTGGGGCAGTTTTGCGGTCAAATGTCCTAAGTATTTCAAGGGACAGAATCAAGGCTTGGACAGATTCAACAGTGGTGTTAGCTTGGCTCAACAGTCATCCAAGCAGATGGAAGATGTTTGTAGCCAATCGTACCTCTGAAATATTGACCAACATGAAGGCATCTCAATGGTTTCATTTGAGAACACAGAACAACCCAGCAGACTGCGCCTCAAAAGGCATATTACCAAGTGCACTTCTAAACAATAGTTTATGGTTTTTTGGACCACAGTTTTTCACCGAAAAATCTATACGATATAAAAGGCCAAATGAGTTGAATACTGACTTGGCAGAATCAATTAAAACTCGCATTGCGATAGTTTCAGAATGTTCCATGTTCGAACGTTATTCCTCATTACAAAAATTAGTTAGAATTATTGCTTATTGCAGACGAATTTTAAGAAACAACACATTTAAACAAAAATATTAACAGAAATTAGAACTAGAAGCAGCTTTAGAATGCAGTTTAAGACAAACACAAAGTGAAATATTTACAATAGAATATTTATCCAACCCTATGAACCAGTACAAATGGTCTTCAAGGGTCCCAAAAATTGGAGACATTGTCTTAATTATAGAAGACGATTTGCCGCCAAGACGTTGGTTGTTAGGTCGCGTAATAGAGAAGCATCCCGGTGATGATAATATCACCCGTGTAGTCACATTGCGTACAGTTCGCGTCAAATAACTTTGCCGCTCTGAAGTAGGCTACAAATGACTGCGCAGTAGTCAATCTGCCTTAAAAAACAGTAGTGCGCATGCCAGCGCGCATGCGCAACCTAACTTCAGAGCGGCAAAGTTATTTGACGCGAACTGTACTAAGACCTCTACTATTAAGAGGCCAACATCCAAACTTTGTATTTTACCAGTTATAGATCAATGAATTTATTATATTTTAGTTTGCTAGTTGGTTCAAATTCGAACCTATAGTGTAGTTCAGAAAAGGACATTCCGTCAGTAATGTCCTTGGTGGGCGGTATGTTAATGATCATGCATGATGATCAATAGCCGCTCATCAGATCAACAAAATAAATTGTTTTTGGCCAAAGTTGTAAATGACGTAACTAGATGGCGTTGGCGTCGAATTAGCAGCCGCTATGGTTACGTTACGACGATTTGGTTAGGGTCTTGTAAATTTTAGAAAATATAGAACCACTTATAGATCAGTATACAGTTTGGTTGTTTTATTTAAACCCTCAACCCTACTAGTATACACATAAAGGTCAAAATTTAAGTACTGAGTACCATTCCCGGTGTTCGGTATTTAACATTGGTCCTTCGAGCCGGATAATAAGTCGGAACTCATGGTCTTTAAGGCTATTGGCAAGAAATGTCCAGAAAATGTACCACCTAATACAATTAATAATGTCTCGATTCGCCTGGTACATCAGTTCAAATACCTTGGGCATTTAGTTGCTGATGACCTTAGGGACGATGCTGATGTTGAGCGGGAACGCAGGTCATTGGCGGTGCGGGCGAATATGCTGGCTCGTAGGTTCGCGCGATGTACAGATGCGGTCAAAATTACGCTTTTTAAAGCATACTGCACATCCCTGTACTCGAGCGCTCTATGGATCAGCTGTACTAAACGTGCCGCCAATGCGTTGCGTATTCAATACAACAACGCTTTCAGGATGCTGTTGCGACTGCCACGTTATTGCAGTGCTTCGGCAATGTTTGCTCAAGCCAGAGTAGATAGCTTCTCAGCTGTAGTGCGGAAAAAGAATGCGTCTCTTCTCACAAGGTTGCGGGACAGTAGCAACAGCCTCCTGAAGGTTATTGCTGATGGGCCTGATGTAAGCCCCATAATGAGGCATCTTATCAATACCACCCTATCTGTAGTAGAATTTAAGTACTAACATAGCAAATAAGTTTAATTGTTTACTAACATCTTTTGGATCTCGTTGTCTGTAGAATAAATCCTTATCCTTACATATTATAAAACAAAGTCGCCCGCCGCGTCTGTCTGTCTGTCTGAACGCGATAAACTCAAAAACTGCCGAACGGATTTTCAAACGGTTTTCATCATTGGACGGAGTGATTCATGCGGAAGGTTTTAGTGTATAATTCATTAAAGTTTTGTGTAAATTGGCTGAAATATGACGATTATTGTTGAAGATGTCGGAAAAAATCATGCCGACTGGGAGCTTTACTGGCGTGCGCTGCATAAGCCGTGAGAGATAAATCAAATTTATGTTCTAGAGTATTGTATATCTTAAAAATTGCAACAAAAAAGTCCGCGATGGCATATGTCTATCTTCTAAGGGTGACCCACAAAAACCATTTTTATCTTTCAAAATTGTATAAAATTTTCATTGTTATTTCCGAAGCTATTTTGACCGGTATCTTATTAATCCTTATCCAATTAAATAGGTTATTTTAAATTGGGCATTCAATTTCGATTAAAATATGCCTTAACATCACATCATTTAAATGAATAGTTTAAGAGATATCACAGTTTCAAAATTACGCGTAACAAAATAATTATGGTTGACAACGCGGGCGCTGTAGCCTACCACTGCGTCCGCTGAAAGTTAGTCAATAATCTTTTCCTTGGCTATTAGGTATGTATTCCCGGTAGAACATTCCCGTGGGATATTTTGCGACATCCACGCGGGCGAAGCCGCGGGTAGAAGCTAGTAAATAATAAAGTCAACTTTATTTATACTAGTATCATTCTCACTTCATTTTCATTCCCCACATCTGTCATGCTAACCAATTTACGCAGATAATTTTTAATTGACTTCCAAGCTTGATTTTTAAACCGTGTTTTTGTATTTTCGTCATAATATATATTATTTATATAATTTCCAGTTTATCAAAGTCGCACCTAAAAACTTTATTATCCCTATACCTAACCCCGACTGACAGTGGTTGAATATTTGAGAAATCCCTTAAACTCTTAATACTTTACCTTTTAATAAGATCCCTAGACAACTTAAGAGGCCGACGTACTACGGCACGAAATGCAAACTCGAGACGTGAGCAAAATGCGTTTGGAATATCGCTATCTCTGTTCGACAAAAGAAGGCCCACAGATTACGGGCGCGCTTCGCAGTGTGTGTGAGCGGATAATACTAGATGTAGGTACTGTATGCCATTCATTCATAGCGAGTCGACAGCATAAATATTTATTATGAGTAATAATTAGGTATGTTCATTATTTGCTTTATTTTTGTTGACTAATTTGGGGAATCGCTAGTGAATGTACAGACTAGTAATGCGTTTTTTGGAAATTTCTTTACCATGCCGATGTCTCAATATTTTAGGATATCTCGACTATTCTCAAGATAGAAGGGCTTGTAGAGAAAACCTAGCTAGTAATACGTCATACAAATAAGGTAGGTACCAACAGTTCGCGTCAAATAACTTTACCGCTCTGAAGTAGACTCTATATGACTGCGGAGTAGTCAATCTGTCTTATAAAACAGTAGCGCGCATGCCAGTAGGTACGCATGCGCAACCTAACTTCAGAGCGGCAAAGTTATTTGACGCGAAGTATATATATTATAGTAATACTTACATCGTTATCAAGCATGGACTTGTGGGTAAATCGGCGGACCGACGGACGACGCTAGAGTAGTCATACGCACGTCGCGTAAATATAAATTATTGGGATATCTATTATTATTGTCATTATTTATTTTAAGTCTGTTTGTGTTTATTTATTTTCTTTAGAGTGGTCTCCACTTCATATTGGTGGTCTCGCACTGGATTTTAAACTCTCGGTGTTGAGCCGAGCGTTGAGAATCCAACGCGCTGGGACACTCTCGTCCTAGCGCGTTGAAAAAACACGCGTTGAAAATCCAGTGTGCGAAAAAAAAATCCCGCGGAAAATAACAGCCCGTGCGGTGCGAACCTGGGCGAACTCGACATTATTTTGCGACGGCACAAGCAGCTCTGCATAATTTTTTACCGACATGTGCGTAAGTGCAAGCGACACGTGGTGGCGGTATATTTTCATCATCCGAACATACTGATGTCGCACCGCTGCTGCACCGACAAATAAAAATCTGCGTTCGCAGTTCATTTGCCAAACATCTAAACAAACACGAGTTTTTGGAAAAATAACTGTAATGGACTACACAAATAAGGTTCAGTTTGCGCTACAACTTCATATTTTTTTATGACTTTTTCAACATTACTAGTCAGTCTAAAATCGTGTGTATCAGAATGGCTGGTTGCCTGTGGCTTTGGTCTATGAGAGATGATTAGAAAATTGCTACATAATTGCTTATATTTGCTACATTTAATAAATAATTGCTACATACTATATATATTTAGAAATAACATATTTTTTTTGTACAGCCTGACGTTTGGTTGGCTGGTCGCCTCCTAGTTTAAAGCCAAGCATGCAGAGTTTCCCGAAATGTATTGCGTCAATAATTGCTACATATTTGCTTCATTTATCTAATTTAGTTGTATCTTCAAACATATGTTAAATAAAGGATGTAGCAATTATTTTAATTATCCCAAGGAAAAGTGCCTGATAAAACAATAAAGGCAAATACTTAGTTATGTTGAATCGGTTTAATCGTTTAGGCTCTGGCAACAGCGTAAGTAATGCGATTCTTGGGTTTAAAAAAAATATGGAAATGTTACGATGACCAATCGAAAAAAGTTACGAAGAGTAAAAAGAAGCTAATACCACATTGTATAATATACGCGAAAAAATAATATGGAAATTAAGTAATTTAATAGTTGAATATTTTTTAAGTAAATTGTAATATTATTAAAATGAATCTTATGAACGACCCGACGTTTTTATTAACGATATCCTTTTAATGTGCTTCCACTTGCCACCACTTCCACTTACCTACTCATAACATAAAGTAGCAATAATAGCCTCCTAAAGTAGCAATACCGTTGACTGAAGACACACTGCAACTATTTGCCTTTATTGTTTTATCAGGCACTTTTCCTTGGGATAATTAAAATAATTGCTACATCCTTTATTTAACATATGTTTGAAGATACAACTAAATTAGATAAATATGTAGCAATTATTGACGCAATACATTTCGGGAAACTCTGCATGCTTGGCTTTAAACTAGGAGGCGACCAGCCAACCAAACGTCAGGATGGCTGTACAAAAAAAAAATGTTATTTCTAAATATATATAGTATGTAGCAATTATTTATTAAATGTAGCAAATATAAGCAATTATGTAGCAATTTTCTAATCATCTCTCATAGACCAAAGCCACAGGCAACCAGCCATTCTGACACACATCTAAAATCAACTTTATTTACATTACCATAAAGATCATATTTGTCTAAGTGGAAAACTCGTGTTTGTTTACATGTTTGGCAAATACATTGCGAACTCAATTTAGAGCGACCAGTGTTCTCAATAGTGTCCTTGAGACAATAATTACGCCCGCTCGGTCACATAAGTAAAGAAAAGGAACAGTGACATGACAAAACTTCGTACAACCGCGTTATGATAGGTAGGTCAAAAAAAAAAAAACTCAAAAAAAAAACTCAAAGCATTTATTTCAATTAAACCATTTACAGGCACTTTTGAATTGTCAAAGAGTCGGTCAGTTAGTCAGAAAGTTGAAGCTAGTCGCCCATTCCAAAAAGTAGATCTCTGTGGAGAAGAACGGGCAAGAAACTCCCAGGACACTCTTTTAAATAAAGACATTACAAAATCCTGGGTACATTATTCTTGTTGCTTCTATATGTGAGAACAATGTGAAAAAAATAAATAGAGACAATTCAAAGTATAAGATTTAAAATAAGCCTTGGCAGAAAAGAGATGACCAGTCTCAACCGACGGCGCCCGTTCACGAACATGACGCGTGGATCAGCACCATCCAGCTCAACCATTTTGTAGGGAACCGAATGATCCAACACACTCGCCACCATCGGCGAGACATTTAAGTAAGCATGACAAAGTCTCAACTGCCATGCTCTTTCAAGTCAACATAAAACATAATATAATAACAGAATAAACAGCCCCATGGTACTCACATTTACAAAAACTGAAAAAATGCTTCTAAATTATACAAAACTATAGTTTGCAATGTATTATACTATCAAAAAGAAAGATAATCATTATCAAATATTGGAATATTCAACAATAAAAAATTGGTTTATTAAAAATAAAAATAAAATAAACATGTTGTTCGTAATGTCAGAAAAATAATATAAATAAAAATAAAAAAATAAGAAAAGGGGTAGCAACTCTTCCAAATACAATAATTTCAACTAGTGAGCCCAAGTGGCTGTGGAGCAGGACCAGCATTAAGCCAAGCATTTTTATCTACGATATAATCATCTAACTTATAATATGCTTGTCTACATAGTGTGCGTTTAATGCGTGTTTTAAATTTCTTCTCATTAAGTTGAAGAATATCGAGTGGTATTTTATTATAACATTTTACACAGTACCCCATAAAAGAAGTGTGTACTTTAGACAATCTAAAACGTGGTTGATCTAATTTGTTCCTATTTCTAGTGTTAAAATTATGCCTGTCACTTATCTTACGTACTAAGATAAGTGACTTTCATATATATACTGCCAAGGTACCGTCATGATGTTAATTTTCTTAAACAGTTCCCTTAGAGATTCGCGTCTGCGGAGGTTGTAGATGGCTCTGACAGCCCTCTTTTGCAGAATAAAGACAGACTCAATATCTGCAGCCCGTCCCCACAGCAAAATACCGTAAGACATGATGCTATGAAAGTAACTAAAATAGACCAGTCTCGCGGTATCCACGTCTGTTAGTTGGCGGATTTTCCAACGTAAGCGGCTGAACTTAGCCGCCCTGCAAGTGATGTTAAGTGAGGACCCCACTGTAGTTTTGAGTCAAGCGTGATCCCTAGGAAAACCGTCTTTTCGACGAATTCTAGTGTCTCCTTATTCAATACAACGTGACATTCACTACTTCTAACATTCGGTAACGCGAATCTTATGCATTTAGTTTTCTTCTCATTTAATACCAAATTATTTTCAGTAAACCAGTTATGGACCTTAAGCATAGCGTTATTTACGTCGTCAAGCTCCTGTGCATGTCTGTTAACTTTAAAAATAAGTGATGTGTCATCAGCAAATAACACCATTTGTGGTCGGTTTTGCAGTAAATGAGGTAAATCATTTATATATACTAAAAAGAGGAATGGACCCAATATCGAGCCCTGTGGTACACCCATTTTGACTTTTAAACCTAATGAATTTACACCGTTTATTTGAACTTGCTGCAGTCTATCATTCAAATATGATTTTATTAAGCTAAGCGCAAGTTTACCCAATCCGTAATGCTCAAGTTTTAAGAGCAGTGTTTCGTGATTCACGCAATCAAATGCCTTGGAAAGGTCGCAAAAGATGCCTATTGCATCCTGTGCTTCTTCCCATGCGTTAAAGATGTGTTTTAATAAGGTGACACCGGCGTCGGTTGTGCAACGTCCTTTGGTGAAACCATACTGTTGATCGTGTAGGATGTTGTTACGATTAAAATGATTGAGCATTTGATTTAACATTACTTTTTCAAACACCTTGCTGAAAACCGGCAAAACCGATACGGGTCTATAATTATTAGTATCTTTGCTGTCACCAGATTTGAAAAGTGGAATAACTTTACTGTACTTCATTAAATCCGGGAATACCCCTTGATCTACACATAAATTAAATATTAAAGCTAAATAGGGTGCAATTGTCTCAATAATTGATTGACAAACTTTAGTAGACATGCCCCACAGATCTTCGGTAATTTTGATCTTAAGTTGCTTAAAAGTCTTTACAACGACCACAGGGTTTATATGTTTAAATTTAAATTCCACAGGACAGGCTGAAACATTCGCTCTTAATAAATCAATAGCAAGTGAGGGGGAGGAGTTTAAAGTTTCTGTAGTTTTAATTGGAATATTGGTAAAGAAAGTTACAAATTCCTGAGCAACATCGATGTTATCGCTAATGAGACCGCGGGAAGTGTCCAGTGTGTAATCCGTGTTATGTCTTTTGTTCTTGTTCGTTTCATTGTTAATAATTTTTCAAACTGTCTTTATTTTATTGTCAGCTGATTTAACCTTGTTGCTATTGAAAGAAGCTTTAGCTGCTTTGCAGATTTGTTTAAAAATTTTAGAGTAAGTAGCAACATACTTATTAAAAGTTTCCGTGTTAATATATGGCTTAAGGCCATACAGTTCAAATAGTCTTTCCCTACTTTTCCTGATGCCTTTAGTTGCCCAGTCACTGAATAAAAACTTAGGGCAAATAGTTTTAGTTTTTTTCTTAAAAGAGTTATTGAACTCTGTTTGCACTAATGAAAAGAATTGTTCATACAAAATATTGCCATTGGACATATTTACGCCCTGAGCACTTAACTTGCTAATTAATGTGCTATTAAACTTATTTAAATTACCGGATGTTATTGGTCTAATTTGAATCTGCACTTTTTGTAATGGTGTATTGGACTCAAAAATAACGGTTTGACCACTGTGATCAGAAGGGAGATAATTTACAATGGCTTTATCTAAATAGTCGCAGCAACAAAAGACATTATCAATACATGTAGCAGTAGTCGAAGTTATTCGCGTTGGTTCTAAAAACACATTTGACAGATTGAATGATTTGAAGAGGCTTAATAATCTACTGCTATTTGGATTATTTTCTAAAATATTAATATTAAAGTCCCCACAAATAATTACTGATTTATTACCAGTTGCAAGTTTTGCCAAAACATCTTCCATTACTGACTCAAATATAGAGTAGTTTTGATAATTTGGAGGTCTGTATACACACACTATAAAATGCTTATCTAGCTCAACACAGGACAGTTCAATGTTATGTTCCACCGATAGTTCTACTATGTCATTACGAGACTTAGATTTTATACAATTTTTAATTAGGATTAGTGAACCTCCACGTAGCATGGATTTTCGGTTAAAACAACTGCCCACACTATAATTTTCAAAATTAATTAACATTTCATAATCTTTCAACCAGTGTTCAGTTATACAAATAATATCAAACATTGTTTTTTCTAAAAACAATTCAATTTCTAATTGTTTGGAAGAAAAACCTTGAATATTTTGATGAAATAATTTCAAGGAATTCTGCTTAGCCCCTTTCTTACAATTAACTAATTGAGTGCCAGAAGATACCTTGTTGATTGTGAGATTAAAAACATTGTTACTGGTACCTTCTGTTGTCTTACTGACTAGTTTAAATTATTATTTCTAGCAACCTTAATATTAGTATGATTACTAATTTCTGTGGTGCTAATTACATAAGACTTCGACATACTACTTATGTCTGAGTTTATATTAAAAGCTAATAGCCATGCTATTTGACGTCTAAAACTAATAGGCAGATACGCAGTATCCCTAGTCGATTTTAATTTCTCAACAAAAGTGTTGGTGTCAAAAAATATAAGTTTGTCACTATAGTGATTAACTAATAAATGCATATGGTTATTTAGCATATGTATATTATGATTTTGCCTACTTGACAAGTGCTGAAAGTATGGAAAAGCACACAATATTATTTTCTGACACTTAATCTTCAAGATTTCAGTGACACTGTCAGTGATGTCCTCTTTTTTTACATTAATACTATTGCCCACAAATACAGAAATAATGGCTTGCGGATCATACTTATTCCCTGCTATTGAAGACATTATCTCTTTGTAGGGTTTCCCTGGCATACAATAATTAACAGCAGATTGACTCAGGTTGGTACTCAATAATTTACCTAACCCTCTCCCTAAACTATCTGAAAACATAATAGAACAATAACAATCATTACTAGAACAAGGGAGAGAACAAGTATCTGTCTGTGCTACTTGAGATGAAGCTTGTACCACATATGGTGTATCTGGATCAGAGATACAGTCCCGAGCTTCTCCAGACTGGGACGGGCCCTCCGTTGCCTCAGGTTGAAAAGCCTCAAAGTTGGATGCCCTTTGACAAGAACATTGAGTGGTGCTAAGAGACAACGGGACCACTCTGTCTGCCTCATCGTTACACATTTCTACTAACTTGTTTGCAGCAAGGATGTGTTCCTTTATTTGTTTTTGAGAGCTCACATACTTATTATAAAGTGAATGTAGTGACTCTTCAAGTACCTCAATTTCAGACTGTAATCGTTGGGTGTCAATTTGATAAATGTTTTTACTGTCTTCTAATTTAATTTGATAGTTTTTTAGTTTATTTATTAGAAAAACACGTTCTTTTCTTAGTTTAATATTATTGGAACTGTGTTTTTGTTGTTTCCTGAATTTATTGCATTTATTTATGATTTTATTTAGTTTTACATATTTCTTTATTTTATTTTGACTTACTTTATAACAACTATAATTATGTTTTAATATAGAATCCTCAGTAAGGTCTATTGTTATTAAGGAATGAGGGTTGCAATTAGTATTAAATAATTCATCATACAAGTTATTAGTTTCCTTAACCTGAGTACAATCTTTTTGTTTCTGTAACTTAGTAATTAGTAGATTTGCATGAATTAGTTATTCTTCTAGGTCCCTAACCTTACACAAAGCCTCCTCATATAAGTTACTGCAGTTATTAAAACCATCCGTGACCAGCCGCAGTTTGTCCCGTTCATCAACAACATCCAGGTATTGTTGATGTAGGTCCACTAGCTCCTGTTTTAAGCTTGTATTTTTGTAGTATGTATCGATAAGTTTTATTGGTAAAACCCAAATATTTACCGTAGTTCAAACTTTTACAATAACATCTATTATGTATATTTTTATTTCGTAGATGGACAAACAGATAAAAAGTTTTTCCGGAAAGACTACAGCTTTATAGAAGCTGTAGCGAGCTTCTATAAGATCCACACGATACCACGGACTTGGGCTGATGCCAAACGAGTGTGTGCTCTGGAAGGAGCCACTTTCTGGCACCCAGACAACGACGATGAGGCACACACCGTGATATCGTTTTGGAACACTACCCAGTCCCATTTGGGGTGGGTCTATGTGGGGATGTCAGACTTATTGGTTAAAAGACTGTTTGTGACGGTTGACGGTACGTAAATTATTTTAGTAATTTATTTGTTTAGTACCACATGTTCCTACATTTTTAAATAGATTCCGCATTCGATCCATTTATTATTTGCTTGTTGCATTTACTTTATGTTATAAATAAAAATCGGTGAACATAATTATAGGCAAAAAATAATATTTCTTTCATTTTTCTAGGGAAGTCAGTTTCTGAAGTGTACAATAACTGGCAGCCGGGTCAGCCGGACAATGAAGCCAGTAACTGTGTGTACATGTACAAAGGGGGTCACCTGGATGATTACGGATGTAACTATAAGTATTCTTTCATTTGCAAAAAGAGTCTTCAGTCACTAGAGTGGAACTATCAATGCAATAGTCCTTATTCAGGTAAGCTTTAATCATTGCTTAAATTACCTTTGATTTCTACATAAGTTATTTATAAACATTTTCTGAATTAAAAGCATTTTGTAGTTAAATGCAAGAATTACATTACCTTTACCATCGTTAGCCTGTAACAGTCCAAGCTTGATCCTTGCATGGCCACTATCATCCGTCAATATCCGGCCACCCATGAAGTTCGTCGCTTCACAATGTAGGACATTCACGGTCGACGTAAAACCATTAGTAAGTCATTGCAATGCAACTCTTAACTTGGTGATGATGTAAGGTATAAATTAGAACGGCTATAAAGAGTTTTATTAACTCACAACAATCATTCTAATTTATATTATATTGCAATGAGATAAGAGGTAAATTGCAATCACTTACTAACGGTTTTTCGTCATTCAAATTCGACTGTGAATGTTGTACTCAAGCTAGTTTGCTGATTCGCGGTCTTCACACAAGGATACGTTTCCCCAATGGCTATTGGTTCTTTGCCTAATATTGGCCATTGTCATGTATGGGATCTACCGATGACTTTAGTTCTCTGTCGGATCTCTACTGTTGATATTCAATTTATTGTAATTTACCCGTCAATTCTTCATCATCCTGACGTTACTTGGCGTCGTCGGCACAAAACATGTACCTCATCTATTATTTCCTGTCAGCCGTCACGTCATTCGTCTTCCTTTTCATTTGAAATTATCATCCTTTGTATCAATCTATCCACCTTTTCCATGATTCTCTTCCCCTCCATTTTATATTCATCGCTCTCTTTAGCCACATGATTTTTACCCTTTGTCATCATAATTATACTCATACCAGGCGAAACAGTAATTTGCTCAACGATTACAAATAGTTTTATTTTTTTGCAAATCTCATTTGATTTTATTTCTGACAAAGTTCTTGGAATCTGAGCAATCTCATATTTTTATTCATTATTTCAATAAACTCATACCAGGAGAAACAGTTATTTGCTCAACGATTACAAATAGTTATATTTTTTTGCAAATCTCATTTGATTTTATTTTTGACAAAGTTCTTGGAATCTGAGCAATCTCACATTTTTATTCATTATTTCAGATTACATTTTCAATGAGAATAATGGCAAGTGCTACAAGCTCCACACAAATCCATTGAGCTGGATCGATTCATATACCGTGTGTCAGCTAGAACAATCTTACTTGGCGGTGATCAGCAATGCGCAGGAAGCAGATTACCTTGCGAATTTAACAGAATCCGTACCGAAACCTAGGGTCAAAGACAACTATCAAAGAGGAATATATCACGTGGGCTTTCATAACAGATTCAACGAGGGTTGGCAGTCAGTGAAAGGTACGTGAAACTGTGTCGCGTTAGGTAGGTCCAAACTCACGCGGATTTTGAAAGATCAACTTGAGGGAGGTGACATATCTATGTCACTTCCCTCAAGTTGATGTGATTTGACGTAAATTATTTTTTACTTTTATAAACATTGTTTTGCTAACACTCAATTATTTTTGGGGTTAACTTCATGCTTAACCTGATGCGTCAAAATTACAGTAATAGGAAACTACTTTTTATACCTTTCTGATTACTCTCGTTAGTCGGTTCAGCAACAGTCTCTCAAACAATTTGTACGTATGGCAAAGCAGAGATATTGGACGGTAGTTTTTTGGATCGTCTGTTGCTTTACCTGGCTTCGGAATAGCTATGACCTTTGACTTCCTCCAGAGACGGGGTATTGAAGCTGATTCCAGACAGTTGTTGAATAGTTGCAGCAACCACGACACAGCAACTGGACCAAGCTGTTTGATTTGCTCAACTGAGATGTCGTCAATGCCAGAGGCTTTACCACACTTAAGACTCCTTATTGCTGCGACGATATCAGAAAAGTTGAACGGTTTACTAATATCGTCGCAAGCGCCATCGGGTGTTTGTGGCTTAGGGACTTTACTGGAACGGCGTGTTGGTTTACCGTTAATGAGCAGTTGGTGGGTTATCTGATTAGCGGTAACTTGGCTTGGCGGGGCGGGTTGAGGTGCCTCATTGGTTAGCTTTCTCATAGTGCTCCAAGCCTTTTTGCTGTTATGAGTCATGTCAATGTTAGTAACAGTGTTGATCCACCTCTCCCGTCTGTTTTCGCCTAGTTTTGATAGCAGCACTTCTCCAGCTAGCGTGGTTTCCTCTGAAAAAGGGTCGGTGTGATATAATGACTCGTATCGGCTCAGTAGTTCACTGGATTCTGTTGACAGCCCTGGGATGTAGGAAGTCCTGCAGCCCCTTGGGATGTGTCTTCGGGAAGTAGTTGACACAATCTCAGCAAATTGATCGTAGTTTTGCGGGGTCGGCAATACATTCAAGAGGGCGTCTTCAATCGACCGCATGAACGACTCCCAGTCGGCCTTGTTGTAGTTGAATCGGCGCTTAAAGGGGACATTTATAGGCCGGACTGCGGGTTCAATGCAGCACATAATAGGTCTGTGCTGGGTGCGAGGGATAGGTGAACATACTCTTTTGGTGCACTGTGAACCGATAAACGAGCTGGCGAAGATTAGGTCGGGATTGTATCCTCGTTTCCACTATTAAATGATGCCGGTTGTTTAGCGTCGTGTATTAGCATCAAGTCATTTGTCTCAGCCCATTTCTCGACCGCTTCTCCGCTACAGTCCGTGTCATTGTAGCCCCAGTTGGTGCTACGGCTGTTGAAATCACCGATTATAACTTTAATTTGTTGGCTGCTAAAATTCTCTGGTGGAACGAAATTAAATGAGGTGCCAGGTGGTTTATAAACGGAAGTGATGGTGCAGGTACCAACATCGACTGTGATGATTTCTATGCCGTTCTCGTTTGAGCACTTGATAGATAGTATGCTTACGCCGGGAGCAGCAAACACTGCGTTACCGTGCTTTGGGTGACAGATCTCGGCGATAAGCGTAAGTCCAGGTATGTGTGGCCGGCTTTGGGTTTCGTCTCGATGGGTCTCTTGGACGCAAAGAATGTCGCAGTGAGTTTTGAGGTAGACATCAGAAAGAATTTCAGATTTTGCTTGTGAGAACCCTTCGATGTTAATCGAGACTACGCACAGAGCCGGTTTAAGTGGAATTTGGATTGCCATCGTGGTGAAAGGATTAGCCAATCAGCGTGAGAACTCGCTGATTGCCCAGGGTGCGCCGGGCGTATACTGGATTTGTAGATACGTCACTCGGGGAGGCTCCTTTCATGCACCCTAGTCGGTTGTCTTTTAAAGTGAAAACACGTGAGCATATACGTAAGAAGTTGGCTGAAACACCCCAGCGGTGATTTGCTAGATTCGTTCTCTCCTTTTAATTATCGTTATTTCTCCTCTACCGATCGTTATTTCTCTTGACAAAGTTTATTCTGTTTATTATGTATGTATGTATTTATGTATTTATTCTTGTATTTTATAGTTATTTTCTTGTTATCAATCTCGTATGTTGCACCTGCCATGTTTTGTCTCTGCATCACCCTAATGTTGACTGGTAGAAAATGCCTCAGGCATTAAGTCCGCCTTTGTACGGTATATTTTTTACTTGTGCATAAAGTTTTAATAAATAATAAAATAAATAAAATAATATATTTGTGAAATAACAATGATTTATATTTTTAAATCTAAACAAATAGGTACTACTTATATAAAAAAAAAAATGTTTTTTTTTTGTATATTTCTGTTTGTTTGTTAGGCAGGGTTCCCACTACGCCGGACCGGCAGATTTGCCGGGCCGGTAAAACTGCCGGAAGGGCTAGTGGCTGTAGAATTTATATGAAGCTGTTCACATTATCCCGGGTCCGGCAAAAATACCGAGCCCGGCATTTTTACCGAGCGTTTTGTCACTGCGAAGTGCCGGTAAAACCACCGAACCGGAGTAATGTGAACGAATTTGCGCCGGTATCTGTCCCAGCTCGCTCCCCTCGCGTCATACGGCATCGCATTCTGATAAAAGTAGATGTGTAGCATGGATATTAACGGAGAAAGTTTAATTATGCTTGTCTAAGAGTGACCTGTTCTGTGGGATAAGACCGAAGACGACTATAAAGACAAACACTCGAAGTTATTTAATTTACTCTATTTGACCTTCTATTAAAATACTACCACAACACAACAATATTGTCGTCCATTGTGCCCACAGGTCCAAATACAACTGAGGTGAGTACTAGACTGTCCAATTATCTTGTGGGATCCGGTGTAATGTGAACACCTGTGTCTGGTGTCCGGTTTCCGGCAAATTTACCGGACCCCCGTAGTGGGAAACGCTTTCACGCTAGAACGGCTGAACAGATTTGGGTGGAATTTGGCACATGGGTAGACCATGATCTGCCTGACCATGCGATCAGGCATTCACAGCGAGTACTCGCTGCGGCAAGATTCAATTGAATTAGCCGTGATTAAAATTGAGCATGTTCATTTTACTCGCGGCGAAGTCTACTCGCCGCGAGCATTCGCTGTGTGTGACAGGGTACTCACTGAGAGTAGCAATTCCGTTCAGCGCAAAATTGTGCGTCGAAGTTCGCATGCAGAAATCGCTGTGTTTGACAGGCAGCCAGTGAATACTCGCTGCGAGTATAATTCGCAGCGAGGATTCGCTATGTTTGACCGAGGCTTAAACATTACCGTGCGCGAAAACTTGGTGTGTTTTCTACGTGTAGGTATTCAAGAATATTAACCAAAACTGTAAAAGTTTAAGACTGACGAACAATATTCGATCTAAAATCCTCGCAAGATCGCATTTTCTCTCGTTAACTGCGGCCCGGTGCGCCTGTAATGTGCGCTTGGCTTTAGATGACTGTTTTGTTTGATGATTTTTCTTTCCAGGCACACCGATGAATTTAAACGCCGACGCCTGGTGGGACAACTACCAGCCAGGTGACAGTGATCAGTGCGGCTCAATGTTCTTCAACGGTCGTCTGATCAACACTGATTGCGATATGAAGAGCTTCTTTTTTTGTGAACACGAACTTGCTCATTCGTCCGAAGGGGTCGAAGAAAATATACAAAAATAGGTACATTCATGTGTTAAAAATAAGATTTGGTTTTATGTAGTAACTAGTACTAGCGACCCACTCCTCCAGTATTATCAAGGAGGTCAGATATGCAGTCGCTCCATGTAAAATACTGGTATTCAGCTGCATCCGGTTAGACTGGAAGCCGAACCCATCATAATTGGGAAAAGGCTAGGCAGATTATGACTAGCAACCCCCCTTGCTTCTCACGAGTTCAATGTAATGATACAAAACATCGAGATTTCTGTGCTTATACCTAAATTAAATACACCTTTAAGAAAAAAAATCTCTAAATGATAGTGAAAACCACATTAAAGTCCATTGTCTAATTTAGATCCAAGCGGTCACACAGACAGACACGAACAGCGACTATCTTTTATACTATATATTAATATTGTTCAAGATTGTGCAAAACTGAAAGTAGTTTGTAATCTGTAACAATCGAACTCTGCAGTTTTGAAGCACGTATTTTGACATTTTAATTCTTTTTTATAATAATTTTATTACTGTTATAATTATGTTAAAGAGTGTAAGTACACCTATAAGGTAGTTTTTTGAGGAACTAATAATCTATTATTAAGATCTCATGTAAAATGTACCAAAAATCACACCAATAAATGAATTAGAATTTTTCCATTTTGATCGCAGCAAACAGGATATTATGTAGCGAATAAGTTTGTCTCTGTAATTATGTTTTATTTTTAATTTCTAGTTCTTAATAATTGAACACTACAACGAGAAAAAGAGAATAAATAGAGAGTATGTATAGAGAGTACCACATTTCTACATAAATACAAGTTTTGCTCGAGACATTTTTTATTTTTCATCCTTTATTCATAATTACGGACTGTCGATATTATAAATAATCTTAGGAAGTAAATGTTTGAAATACAACTTACTTAAGGAAAACCTTAACAACCTACCATAATACATGCCCCAGTTTTGCACGGGACGCACTCTCGTCCCAGCGCTATGAAAAAATACACTATTGCATTTTCAACTCTCAGCGCTAAGCAGATCGTCGAAAATACAGTGCACGGGAAAAAAACGCCGCGGGATGAAATCGCCAGTGCGAACCTGGGCTAACAGAATTATAATTACGAACATTCGCCATTAGTGGTGATAAATGGAAGCTCAGGGCTTGGACCATAACCGTTTGCAGAGCAGTTTAAAAGCTTAGGGCAGGCCAAGGCGACAGTAATAGTTGGCTAGCCATTTTATTCAAATATTGGCTTGATAGAGTGCATGGTCATTCATCATCAGTTTGGCCTTTTTCCAACGATGTTGGGGTCAGCTTCCAATCTAACCGGATGCAGCTGATTACCAGTATTTGACAAGGACCGACTGCCTATCTGACCTTCACAACTCAGTTAAGTACTGGGTAATATGATACCCCCTGGCAAGACAAATTGGACGTAGTTACACGAAAAGGTTTCAATCCACAACATGGCAAAAAATGAGTTAAGTGTACCAAAGTAATGCTAAATATCAATACTATCGGCCAGTAAAAAAGATTCAAGCAAAAACAACTGGATGGACAAAATTTATATAATTATTATATAAATTTTTCACTGCTCTTGCTCAAAAAATCCGTCATTGTAGCGTACCAGAGCGAAGATAAAATAGCATTTCATCCTCTAGGGGCTAAAGTAATTTTTTTTTTAATTTTGTCTGTTTCCAACGAGCCTACCACCCAAAAACGAAAAAGTCTTTGTTCTTATTTGTATACAATAAAAAAGAATCCCTATTTCCTTGATCATCACGCGTGAACGGCTGGACCAATTTCGCTAATTCTTTTTTCGTTGTGTTTGTTATAGAAAGGAGAAGGTTCTTAGGATAGGTAGGAGAGGTAGGAGAGGTAGGAGAGGTAGGATAGGTAGGATAGGTAGGAGAGGTAGGAGAGGTAGGAGAGGTAGGATAGGTAGGATAGGTAGGAGAGGTAGGATAGGTCTGATAGATAGGATAGGTAGAATAGGTAGGATAGGTAGGATAGGTAGGAAAGGTAGTATAGGTAGTATAGTGTAGCATTTGAAATCAGCTTCTGCCACTTGTTAAAAAATGCTTGGTGAGAATCGAACCCACACTTGCATAGGATAACTAAATACAAAGAAAAATAACAGGAGATTTTAAATATGATTTGTATTGTAATTTAAAAGTAAAGAAAAAGAAACAGTTAGGTATAAAAGGTAATAAATAAATTAAAGGACTATTGCGAGCCGCCTAGTTAGAATTTTTGTTTTAGAAGGAAGATTACGTGTTTGAAGGTTGGGAACTAAAATAGAACGCGACGGGTTAAACAAGTATTGGCCATTACCTAATTAATCCCGGAAATCAAAAGTTGGGCAAAGAGTTAATATCACGTAATGATCCTGATTACAGGTCAATCAGGAAACCGCCTAACATAGAATTTGATAGTTATTGATATTACGAAAAAGTTCTAGGAGCTAAAGTATGAATGGGCCTAGGTCCTTGGCGCTGAACCGAAGCGACGTCTCGTCGAACGGCGTCTCGCTGGGGTTTGGTGCGTTGTGGCCTCTACCATGTGAGGAGGTGACGGAGTCGAGCGGCGTGTGCTCTGCGGCGTCCGTGCGTGCCTGCGTTGGCCACAGGCCGCGATGTGAGAACTTGGGTCGGTGGCCGCACGATGGCCCGGGGTCCCAGGAGGCCTCACGACCTTCTTTTCTGTCGAGGTCCGAAAACGGGGGGCTTTAGAAACGGCATAGGCTAAATTACGCAGGTGGCGGTGGCGCGAGACTGTACAGTTTGTCAAATGAGAAATTGGTTGAATACTCACATGTTTGTACAGTAAATACTTCACCAATAATAGTGGTTCTAGACTCTCGCTTGGCTGGCACGAACTATAGATTTAACTTGAGGGCTAGATACCACAATGTACTCGACGCAACTGCGACCAGCTAGCACAAAGATACTATCGTCACTGTTTAAATCCGTTTCTTGAACTGAAAACAGGACACTTGAAGCAGAGAAAAATTATTTTATACCATGACGTTTTATCCAGAGCGACTCACAATAGAATGACGCAAGTCAAAAAAAATTGTTTTACTTTGAACGATATAGAATTCAAAATTTGAAAATGTGCTCAATTCGAAATTTTTAAAAGAAATAATTTATGAAACTTTTACAACTACAAAAGAGGCTTGAACGGCAGCGCAATGCTGCAATAGGTAGGATAGGTAGGATAGGTGGGATAGGTAGGATAGGTAGGATAGGTAAGATAGGTAAGATAGGTAAGATAGGTAAGATAAGTAAGATAGGTAAGATAGGTAAGATAGGTAAGATAGGTAAGATAGGTAAGATAGGTAAGATAGGTAAGATAGGTAAGATAGGTAAGATAGGTAAGATAGGTAAGATAGGTAAGATAGGTAAGATAGGTAAGATAGGTAAGATAGGTAAGATAGGTAAGATAGGTAAGATAGGTAAGATAGGTAAGATAGGTAAGATAGGTAAGATAGGTAAGATAGGTAAGATAGGTAAGATAGGTAAGATAGCTAAGATAGGTAAGATAGGTAAGATAGGTAAGATAGGTAAGATAGGTAAGATAGGTAAGATAGGTAAGATAGGTAAGATAGGTAAGATAGGTAAGATAGGTAAGATAGGTAAGATAGGTAAGATAGGTAAGATAGGTAAGATAGGTAAGATAGGTAAGATAGGTAAGATAGGTAAGATAGGTAAGATAGGTAAGATAGGTAAGATAGGTAAGATAGGTAAGATAGGTAAGATAGGTAAGATAGGTAAGATAGGTAAGATAGGTAAGATAGGTAAGATAGGTAAGATAGGTAAGATAGGTAAGATAGGTAAGATAGGTAAGATAGGTAAGATAGGTAAGATAGGTAAGATAGGTAAGATAGGTAAGATAGGTAAGATAGGTAAGATAGGTAAGATAGGTAAGATAGGTAAGATAGGTAAGATAGGTAAGATAGGTAAGATAGGTAAGATAGGTAAGATAGGTAAGATAGGTAAGATAGGTAAGATAGGTAAGATAGGTAAGATAGGTAAGATAGGTAAGATAGGTAAGATAGGTAAGATAGGTAAGATAGGTAAGATAGGTAAGATAGGTAAGATAGGTAAGATAGGTAAGATAGGTAAGATAGGTAGGTAGATAAAGTGGGTAGGGTAGGTAGGTAAAGTGGGTAGGTAGGTAGGTAGGTATTTATGTAAGTAGGTGTAGGTAGGTAGGTATGTATTAGGTAGGTAGGTAGGTAGTAGGCAGGTGCATCGTAGATAAGTACTTAGTTCTACCCGTGCGAAGCCGGGGTAGGCAGCTAGTGTAGAATAATCATGAATAAGGACTCGACTTATTACTGTTTAACAAAAAAAAAGAACATATTTTTTTAAAGCGGCATTCTTTTTGGTAGAATGCGTGCATTGCGTTGCGGCTACAGCTGCGGCTAGAGGAAATAAAAAAAAGACTGGTGCGATATATTTCTAATTGAAAAATAAAGGAGAAAAATAGAGGATGAAAAAAAAAGGAGGAGGTTCTCAATTCGACACGTACATTTTTTTTTATTTTTTTTTTATGTATGACCACGCATAACTTTTTACTGAGTGGTCCGATTTGAACGATTATTTTTTTATTGGGAAGGGTATACCTCGAAGTTGATCCCATAAAAAAATAAAAATTGAAACCCACCCCTAAGTGTAAAAAAATTAGGGTTGATTGATGTTTCACGTACTGAATTTTCAACTGTGAACCGATTCTGTTGTAATTTCGCACACTTAGGTAGTTCTGATGACACAACTACACAATAAAGACCTGGAGTTGATCTGATGATGGAGTCAGAAGACAGTCGCGAGAGCTCCTCACCAGTTTACAGCAGCTACATAGTGTTTGGGCATATTTCATTCCCCCTGACGAGAACTTTACACCTAGCTGGGGTATGACTGTCATCGACGACGGTCAGAGGTTGAGGCAAACATTAAAACCACCTGGCCACGGAACAGGCGGCGCGAACGGCGCGGCGCGGCGGTGCGTCTTGCGGGGCGAAATTCTATACATTTGTTTTAGTCGCAAGACGCTTCGCCGTTCGAACCGCGCGAATTTTCGCTGTAGCGAATGTCCCGTGGCCAGGCGGTTAATGGTAACTCAAAAACTAAAAATAAAAAACTTTTTTGCAAAAAATTAAATCGACGAAAAAAAACTGAAAAGCGAAAAATAAAAAATAACTATGTATTTAGTGACAAATTGATGACCTTCAAATAACAAATTTTGAGGCGAAGCGATTTTACGCGTCTGTTCGAAATGCTGGCGGAGCCCGCGGATGGCATCGCCGCGTCGCACGCGACGTGTATCGCAGCGGCGCACGCAATATTGCGTCCAGATATTCCTACAATTTTCCGTTCACGGTAAAACGTAGCGACAACCGCGGCGGGGCCCGCTGCATCGCACGCGCCTGTACGAACATACGGTGAACCCGCGCGGATCGCTGCACGCTCCGCCTGTTTGTAAACTGAAAAATCGTCCGAGGCTGCGCGAGACGCCACGTGCGCCGCCGCGGCCGCGCCGCCGCGCTGCACGCGACGCGCAACGCCCCGCGTCTTTTTAAACGAGGGCTAACAAACAATTACGGCTTTTGCGGACCTGCGCGACTTGTCGCGCGACGCGACACGAACAATACAATTTCTAAGAAAACTTCACGGTATAAAACAATAACCGTTGTCGCGCCGCGCGCCCTCGCGCTGTTCTGCACAAAGCTTTATACAAACAAACTCAATTTCGCATTTACAATATTAGTTAGAATATACCAAGAACTTAAATGCCACCGGTCTGGCGCTTGCATTTTTTTGTGACACAGTAGAACGTACGTAACTTTTTATAAGTTATAATTTACTGAATTGCAAATCGGCACAGGCTTTTTCCATAATAGAGCTTTCAGAAATTATTTTATACCATTCCCCCTCTAAAAAGCTTATTTTATTCACTGAAAACAGTGAATAAAAAGCTCTTTTAATCACTATTTTGGTGTTTGAATTTAGAACACACCAATGTATTCGACCTCGTATCTCAATGCTATACAACCTCCTTAACACTTTCGACTCCACCCATTTTCATAGAACTCATAACTCATCATTCCGCCATAAAAGTCTATGACTTTTATTATTCGTAGTTGGAAGTGAAACCTCCGGGAGGTTTCACTTCCAACGTCCACGAGGGCTCCCGACATCCCATATCCAAGTAGGTGAACCCTCCAGGAGGGCTCCCGAGACTGAAACGTGTTAACCTTTTATTAAATGTCTATTTTCGCTTAAATCTTTCTTTTTCTCGTTGTCATGGTATAAAGTATAGTATGCAACTCTTGAATAAAACGGATTTATATCGAGGGCCATGAATCACTCGCGTCGCTCAGGATCCCTACGGTCGTGATTCAGTCGTTAGAATCCTTCACTTGATCGTGATTCATCTATGGCCCTCGCTTTAAATCCGTCCTTTATTCATTAGTTGCATAATATACTATTCATGTTATAAAAATGATCACGTATCATTGAATTTTGATAATTGTTTAATTTGAGTGTATTATTTTTGCATGTGATAATTGTATTTAATATGGTTGTAATGTTCAACACAATGTTATTAATTGTAAATGAAATGAAATGAGTTGTGTGACTTTAGTCTATTTCAGAATGGGAAATCGTCGTTACTACTTAACTATATTTTAGTTTGATAGCAGCAGTAAGATGAAACTGAGTTATTAATTTAGTGATGAAAGTAATTTTTTTCTGAATTTGTAGTTTTTCACCTAAAAGAAGGATGCCCATTTATGGCCCGAGAACGCCCAGCAATTTACGTTTATGTAAAAAAAACATCGTTATTTCTAGTTATCTAACAAGATATTCATTTATCCGAACAAGATGGGAACATTTTTGCACAAATAAAAAGTACCGAAACGATAAATACGTGAAAATAATTCCCTTTTGTGGATAAAATCAGCAGTGTTGCCAATAATTATTAATTCCGTTCACGAAATAATCGATTATGTTTTCATGGATGTTTTACTTATAATATCAGATCCGTAATGCTTATTATTCGATGTATTCAAACAAATACGGTGTTATGTTTTTACTATTGATACTAAATGAACAAGCGAATTGATAGTTGATATAATAATGAATGCATAGGATCATAACAAAAACGCTACTACACATTTTAATTACCTATAATTCTTTAGCTGTTCAGCACAATAAAGATAGAATATGTTAAAGAAAACATATTTACAAAGACGTTCATAACTTCTTAACCTTTAAACTCCCAAGGCAGCCGCAAGGCTGCCGCAAACTATTTGTCCTTCAAACCCCGAGGCGGACATACGGCCGACGCAGGTACACACGGTTTAAATCTCTATTTCTACTATGAAATTAGGGCTAAACTGGTCGGTGAGCAATTTAACTCTATGGCCTGATGGATATTCTCGTCAACTAAATCATTTAATTATTAAATTCCCGTTCGTCCCACCAGGGGGACGACGGCAGTGGGACGAACGGGAATACACCCTTTTTAACGATTTTTATCATAAAAAGCAATATCCAAAAATATCAATAGCCAACATTGGAAAAAAATGTTGAAACTGACTGATGTCGCACGTCACACGCAGGTAAAACGTTATAGTCACGAGTGCGCGCTCGGCATCGTATTTCGTTATTTTTTATTATTTTTGTGTGTAAATCGACGGGAAGTGTTGTTATTTCCATAAGTAGTTTTTACATACATCGTGGTAGATATATATTTGCACTAACTAGCATCGTTTATTAAATACCTATTTTGATCCGACCAAAAAAAACGTCGGGAACCCGTGAGTGAAAAAGTGAATGTGATTATTTTGAGTTTTGTGTGTGTTTCGTGTCGTGTAATCGCTGGTAAGACTTTATTTAATTTTTTAATATTAGGTACTTAATCGTTTTATTATTTGAACTAAAATACACTGTTTATCCATTTTTTTTAACAAAATAATGTTATGTCATCAGAGTTGACGTCGCTAAGATTAAAGAGTCACAGTGGCGATTATAATTTTGTATTAAAATTAGGATTCGATAAAAAAATCGATATCGATCTATCAATTTTTTGTGTGTGGTGTGGCAACATTGAATTATGCCGGCCGGCTGTCAAGTCAATGTCAATGTCAAATCACAAATCGACTTTCTTTGTTTTCGTTTGCAATACTTTATTTTCTTGCGAATTTGTTATTTTAACCATCGAATACGCTTATTAAATGGACTCCGAAGATTCTTTGAACCCTGAGCCCTGACGACCACGGCCTGAACATGGATTCCGCTCCCGCTTCTAACGATAACCTCAGCACGAACTTTGACTCGATATCCACAAATTATGAAGACCCCGGCATTTTCGCTGGCCCGAGTACTTCCGTTCCCTAAGTAATTCATTAATTGTGGTTTAAACGTCACGAGAATACGAAGTCATTTCTTGGAAATAGCAGAAAGAGCAAAATGTTATACAACAATTCGACACAACAGGTCAGTATCATGTCTTCCTCTGAGAAATGATTTTTAAATAAATAGACAGAGTACTATCAAAGTTAGTGTTGTTTTAGGATATCTAATAATTATGACTTGTTTATTAGGTACAAGTGTCGAGTGACAGTTTAGTGTGCGAACAACAAAATGTACAGATTGATGGTCATGGACAAGTGTGCATCAGCTGCGTGCGGCAGATTGCTTTTGAGAATAAGATCACATACACTCAGGTCTGATTTTCCACATGAACAACTCGAAATGATTGCCTGTCAGATTGTACCAAGAGCGGTAAGTTATCAACAGTTTAGAATTAATACAAGCGTAGTTCTGAGATTTGATACTGACATACTTCTGAGTCTATAGTGTAATATTCAACTTCTTTCGTGTCCGCACAAGTTATATTTCACATAGTACAGATTGTCTAGAAACTTGAGAAAGATTTTTTAGAAATGAATTAATAATAATATAAAATGTTATTGATAGATATTTTTTTGATTGTGTATTTATTTGTACCAAAACCACAGTAATCCACGTTTACTGTATTTATGCACTGAGCTTTAATTTTTATTATTATTTCAGTTGCCATCATCATCTTGTTAGAGCAGTTTAGAGCAGCATCATGTTCAACTACAGAACCGGAATCTGAACCATCCAGTCTGCCTATGGAGCAATTTGAACCATCCAACCTACCTTCGGTGCAATCTGAAGTAGCTGACAGTGCATAGCAAGCGGGACAACAAAGCTTGAACACATCCAACAGTATACTGCTGCCTTATTATGTAAGAGCACCAAACACTCAAAATCAATGTTTCTTTCCTGGCTGTAACACGACCAATCGGCTCGCTGTCCCATCAGCTCTGCGGGTACATCTTTTTTGTAAGTACAATTACTATGTACCGCCGGATTGTAGAATCTGTTATTACCATTTAAGTAGTACCTAACCCCTGGAATCTACTTTTAGAATCAATATATAATCATATTAAAACATTTTAGTGCAGCACAAATTGAAGATTTTGCCTCATTGAAAAAAACGATTTTATCTAAATAACCCCAACTTTTTTCTAAACCAAGACCTTGACCGTTTCATTATTTAAATCGCATATTATCCTATCCATATACTTTGAATTGTGGGCACTTGAGGCCAAATTGTCTATGGACAGCGGGCAATGCCCTTTGATTGTCTAACTAAATTTGACTATTTTTAATCGCGATTAAATAGGTTTGGAATAAAATTTGTTGTCATGAACTCAAATTCCCACCAACATCTCGACTTCAAGTGCAAGAAAAGTACTATCATTTTTTTCTTTTCTTTTGCTTATATCTCGAAAATGGTGTGTCCTATCGCAAAAATTATGGAAATTTGGACCCATAAACCCCTATAACTCAACATGTAGGTAATAATTTTTCATACAAAAAGTGCAAAATTCAAGTGCAGTGCATATTCGGGGATTTCCACAAATGCATATAAGTACCAATGTTTACGTAAGTATGGGAGGGGGGGGAGGTAAGAGCTTTGCTTATTTTTGCTGACAAGGGGGAAGGGGGGGAGGGTAAATAATTGTAATAAATCTGCTTACGTAATACTTGAACGGCCCCCATAGCCAAAAGTAAGGAATATTAGTGATAGTTTAGTTAGTGTAGTTCGGTGTACAAGAGAATCGGCACCACTACTCCTAAGTATGTAAAACGCTTACCTCAATGTTATTGAATGTCTAAATGTACCTAAGTGCATCTAACACCAAATTGTAGCATTTTTATGTTGATTGTTACAAATATACTAAACGAATATACATAAAAATTCAAGACTTATTTCTTAACCTTACCGACGTAACTTAAGAAAATATCATATATAGGATCAAAACTGTTTAAGCGATCATTACGCTCGATCTTTAGGCGTGTGTGCGTGAACGGTGCACACAAACATAGCATGGCAATCTTAACTCTGTCGTGAGAATTTTGTGCACGGAATTAAATATAATACAAGCCGTTTTCAAATAAAACACAGTTGTTATTTTAAAATTCTATCAATTTTAATTCTTGTTCATAGTCTCGATAGCAGTTCTTGATATGCCTTGGCATTTTATCATTTACTAGCTATAACCCACGGCTTCGCCCGCGTGGAGGTCAGAAATTAGGTATCCCACAGGAACGTATCGCCGAGATAAAAGGTATCCTATATGTTAATCTAGGCTATAAACTATCTGTGTATATAGTGTTCTTAACAAGTTTGGTAAAATTTTTGATCTGGTACTTTCTAACCAATTACTTACTGTCGTTGAATGTTCAACTCCGCTGGTTTCCATCGTCGCCTACCATCCAGCACTACTAACTTATATGGATTTCGTTGAAGCTCCTCTATTAGAGTGCGCGCCACGGACGCAATATCTGTTCGACAAGGGTGACTATGAATTTATCAACAAAGACATTTCCTCGACTGACTGGGAATCTGAGTTTGCGACACGATCAATTGATGAATCATTAATAAACTTTTTCAATCAAGTTATTCTAAATTTACACACAAAAAGACATTGCCTAATTTTGTATGGAAGTTGGACCAAGTGCTGCCTAGAATACTCACATAGTGCATTTTGTTCCTCAGACCATCACTAACCTGTATTTCAAAGCGCATAAAAATCTATCCCAGGAGTCCAAAGAAAAACAGTCTCTTGTTTTGAATATTTTTATTGGAAAAAGTTAACTTAGTAGCAACAAATGTACAAAATTTTTGATGAATTAATACTAGATAACTAGGATAAAGCAAAAAAACGTTGTTTGCACAGAGATGAAAATTTATTTATTCTTCTTTTAAGTCAATGACATAAGTCATAGACAACTAAAAAGTTTCACACTTCCCCTCAAACAACATTCATCATCAGATACCCTCACATCACACCACACCAGTCACACCCAAACTCAGATCGCGCACACATTTATTAAATGCCACACGACCTAATGGTTTTGTAAGCACATCTGCTGGGTTATCTTCCGTGCACACATAGTCCAGACGTACAACATTCTTAGCAATACAGTCTCTGACATAGTGCGCCCTTATGTCTATATGCTTCGTCCTTCTATGCGCTACAGGATTGTACGCAAGTTTAATAGCACTCTGATTATCAACGAATATGCAAATAGACCCAAGAAATTCACCTCTTATAAATGCATTCAGCCGCCGCAAGTGAACTGCCTCCTTGGTTGCCTCCGAGAGTGCAATATACTCGGCTTCCGTTGACGACAGTGCCACACAAGTTTGTTTCCGGCATTCCCAGTTAATCAACGAATTTCCGCATCTAAAAATAAACCCAGAATAAGATTTCCTATCTTTGATGTTCCCTCCCCAGTCAGCATCTACGAATCCCGTGATGTCCTGCACCGGCGACTTGGGAAATATCAAGCATAGATCCCTTGTACCCTTAAGGTATCTTAAAATATGTTTAGCAGCTTTCCAATGGCGTTCCTCACAACATGAGTTATACTGCGCCAAAAAATTGACCGCAGCCGCAATATCCGGGCGTGTGTTGCAGGCCAGATAGTTCAGCGACCCTATCAGCGCTTGATAACTGCGAGAGTCTTGGCAGGATAAGAGCTTACCTCCTTCCCCTTCCGCCAAGGCTTTATGGAAATTCATTTCCGTCGGAGTTTTCACTGGTTTGCAGTCGGACATACCATATTCATTCAAGATCTTCGAAATAAGCCTCTCTTGATTCAAATATATTCCGGTGTCCGTCTTAAACAAAAGCATACCCAAAACATGTCTCGCTTCCCCTAAATCCTTTATCTTGAAATGTTTACAAAGATTGTCCAATAAAACTTCCTTCTGCTGTTTGTCTTTGTTAAATAATAAAAAATCGTCAACATAAAGAGCGATATAAAAATTATTATTTTTGTAAAGACAGCTATCAAAGTCACAGCGCTTGAAGTTCAACGACAATAACACTTCATTTACTTTTTCATTCCAAGACCGTGAAGCTTGTTTGAGGCCGTATATCGCTTTTTGTAGTAAGCAAACTTTTTCCTTCGAGTTTTCGTCTATGCAACCCTCCGGCTGTCGCATATAAACTCTTTCATGTAAATCACCGTTTAGAAAGGCGGTGTTCACATCGAAGTGACTGATGAACAAATCCTTTTCAACAGCCAACGTTAGCAGCAATCTAACTGTCGATCTTCTCACGACCGGTGAATAAGTTTCGAAGTAGTCGACCCCGTAGGACTGAGTGAAACCCTTCGCCACAAGTCGAGCTTTACAGGTCTTGTTACCATCTGCATCAAACTTGTACTTGAAGATCCACTTGTTTCCCACGACTTTAGCTCCAGGTGGCTTGTCGACGAGCTTCCAGACCTTGTTCTCGTACATTGAATCCATCTCTTTCTTCATGGCTTCCTTCCAGTTATCCTTATCTTCCTGACTTAAGGCTTCCTTAACTGTCAAAGGCTCTTGCTCTTCTGTAGAGCATGCAAGTCCATGATGATTTCCTTTTCGGATTCTACTACGTAGAGGATAACGACAATCACCGTCGTTTGGTTCTCCTCTATTAATAGTCTCTTCAACTTCAATGTTTTCGATCACGACATTTTCTGCTCCGCTATCACCCGTTTCTCCCACTTCCGTTTCCGCGTCTCCATATACTTCAACCCCATCTGTAGAACTCGGCCCTTGAGAAGCTTCTGCACTACCAGTTGACGAACCTGACTGGCCTTCTACCTTTGCAAGTTCCCAGATTATTTCAGCACCTTTGTCACCGCTGCTTGGGAGCTGACTAGGATCCTCTGAAATTGCTGCTGTAGAGTCTTCCAAGAAAATTACATCTCTTGCTCTAATAATGACGCGAGGATTACTGGGATTTATGAAACGATATCCCTTGGTTTCTTCACAGTAACCAACAAAGATGTGTTCTACCGCTTTAGAGCTCCATTTATTCCGAGTTTCCTTGGGCACGTGCACAAACGCCTTCGTTCCAAAAACTCTGAAATTATCAAATGACTGAGCCTTCCTTGTCCACAACTCCTCAGGAATCTTACCATTATTGCCACTGTGAGGTAGCCTGTTCTTCGTATAAACAGCCGTATTACATGCTTCACCCCACAGTCTCGCACTCAGACCCTTTTCCGCTAACATAGCACGAGCCATCTCCACAATAGTGCGGTTTGCTCGCTCCACTACGCCATTCTGCTCTGGAGTGTAGGGAACAGTCAACTGATGTTTTATTCCCTTTTGGCGTAGAAACCCATCAAACTTCCTGTTCACAAATTCTGTTCCATTGTCCGTACGTATGCACTTTACCTTTAACCCGGTTTCAACCTCTACACTAGCTAGAAAAACTTTAAAATGATCGAAAACCTGATCTTTGGATTTAAGGAAAACAAAAGATTTACGTGTAAAATCATCTAAAATAACTAGCATATACCGAGATCCACCGTACGTGGGTTCAGACATTGGACCACAGATATCTGCATGAACCAGTTGCAGTCTCTCGACTGCCCTCTCAGCTTCACCAACTGGAAAAGGTAAACGATGTGCCTTCCCCTTAATACAGGCGACACAAGGCTCCATTACGCTCTTTCCAAAATCCATACCCGGAAGCTTACGCAAATCTCGCTCATTTACGTGTCCAAGCCGCCGGTGCCACAACATCAGAGGATTACCTGCTTTCACTGACGCCAACGCAGTCCCATCTACAACCGCCTGACAACCTTCAAGCTTGTAGATCCCTGAGACTTTACTTGCGGTGGCCAGAAGCTTTCCCTTGAAAAGGCCTGGAACCAAATGGTGAATTAGCTTGCACCCATCTCTGTCAAAACTTACCTTCCATCCTTTCTCTACTAATTTAGACACTGATAACAGATTAACACGCAAACCAGGTACATACATGACATCCCTCACAGCAAGCATTCGTCCTTTCAAACTAACTATGATATCACCCTTACCCTTGCATTCAATCTTATCATTATTCGCACATGTCACATTACTCATACCAACATTCATGACCAAATCTTTAAACCAATGTTTTTGGAAAGACATATGTGAAGACGCCCCGCTGTCGATGTACCACTCCGTCGGATTGAAGGAGTCTCCGGCACCCAATGAAGACAGGCTCACGACCGCGACGTCACTCAGTTTGGAGAACGAACCCGCTTTCCTTCCTTCAGGACAGTCCGGCTTCTTATGTCCACTCTTTCCACATTTAAAGCATTTAACTTTGGTCATATTCGTATCTTTGTTCCCATTCCGCTTCTTACTCTTACTCACAGCCAATGCCGAGTCCGCTGAAGATGATGTACTACAACCTTGACGTGAATCCTCCTGTAGTAACTTCTGCCGTACGTTCTCTGAAGTCAACTTCATCCCAGAGTGTTCCAGTGCCATTCGCATAGGCCTGTACTCTTCAGGTAGTCCTCTCAGTAACACGACAGCTACAAGATCATCGTCAAATCCGGTGGTAATATCCTTCAACTTTTGAGAAAGAGACATAACTGCAGCAACATATTCATGCATCGACGCGTGTCTCTCTAGCTTCTCATCCAGCAACGCGTTCATGAGGGTGATCCTGCGATTTACGCCTTTGTCCTCAAACGCTTTCGCTAAGCTATCCCAAGCATCTTTGGCATGCTTTGAATCTTGTACATACGCATAAAGTGTAGGTTCCACATGTAGACAAATCAAAGCTAGTGCGTCTTGGTCTTTCTCGATGGCGGTGGAGTCTTTGGAATCCGGGTACTTTGACGTATAAGTGAACAACTTTTCTCGTATGAGAATCATTTTTATTGCGAATTTCCACGTAGAGTAGTCATCTAGGCCGCAGAGGCTCTTGATGGTAAATTTTGTGACTGAGGCCATAACCTTTTGATGAATTAATACTAGATAACTAGGATAAAGCAAAAAAACGTTGTTTGCACAGAGATGAAAATTTATTTATTCTTCTTTTAAGTCAATGACATAAGTCATAGACAACTAAAAAGTTTCACAAAAATCAACTATTAAACAGTTATTGTGCATTCAATTATAATTGTAGTAATTGTATTTTGATGTTGTAGTTGGAGTTAGACGTCGGAACCACCGGGGTAACCTACTGGCCAGTTTTATGGAGAAGGAAGGCCTCTTTATGATGAATTCCTTCTTCAAAAAACGTGAGCACAGAAAGTGGACCTGGCAGAGCCCTGATGGCGCAACAAAAAATGAGATTGACTTCATTATGTCGACGAAGAAGCAAGTATTCAATGATGTCTCTGTGATCAACGTGGTGAAAACTGGAAGCGATCACCGCATGGTAAGAGGCACATTGAACTTAATTATCAAGCTGGAAAGATCTCGACTGATGAAGTCTACGCTCCGTCCAGCACCAATCCAAGTCCAAAACCCCGAGAGCTTTCAGCTCGAACTTCAGAATCGTTTCGAGGGCCTAGGGAGCTCCGTGGACGATTTTAACGATGGGTTCGTGGAAACTGTCCATACGGTCGGGTCCAAGATCTTTAAGACCCGTCGTACAAATGGAAACAAGAAGCTCTTTGATCCTACTATTCAGCTCATGAAGGAGAGGCGCGAGATGATCCTCCAATCATTAGACGATGCGGTCAAGTACCGGCAGCTCAATAGACGGATCTCTAAGTCCTTGAAAAGCGACCTTCACCGCTTTAGTGCAGACCGCATCAAGGATGCGATATTGGGCAGAGCCAGCTTGCAAAATACAGTTATACACGTCAACCAGTAACCCCGTTACGAATGTGGCAAACGACCCAAGAGCTAGATTAACCCGACACTATACCGAAGATATCCCGGACGTCAGCTTGTACGAGATTAGGATGGCTCTAAAGCAGTTTAAAAACATCATGGCGCCGGGTGATGACGGAATTACGGCGGAACTCCTAAAGGCCGGTGGGAAACCCGTTCTTAAGGCTCTCGAGAAGCTGTTTGATTCCGTCATACTCGGGGTAAAACACCACACGCATGGAACAGAGGTGTGGTAGTACTCTTCTTTAAAAAGGTGTGTGAGTATGTCAGTCCGACTCTACGACCAGACCTCGAAACCTATCCTTCTGCAGCGAGGTGTGAGACAAGGAGACGTTATCTCTCCGAAATTATTCACCGCTGCACTGGAGGATGTCTTCAAGGTTCTGGACTGGAAAGGGCTAGGCATCAACATCAATGGCGAGTATATCACTAACCTTCGGTTTGCCGACGACATAGTTATCATGGCTGAGGCCATGGAGGACCTCAGTATAATGCTTGATGTCCTCAGTAGAGCCTCCAAAAGAGTAGGTCTTAAAATGAACATGGGAAAGACAAAGGTCATGTCAAATGCCCATGTAACACCCACTTTCATAAAGATCGGAAACGCTACGCTCGAAGTTGTAGACGAGTATGTTTACCTAGGACAAACTGTCCAGCTAGGTAGGTCCAACTTCGAGAAAGAGGTCAATCGTCGAATCCGACTCGGCTGGGCAGCGTTCGGGAAGCTACGCAATATCTTCTCGTCCCACATACCACAGTGTCTCAAGACGAAAGTCTGACCAGTGCGTGTTGCCAGTGATGACTTATGGCACTGAAACGTGGTCGCTCACAATGGGCCTTATCAGAAGGCTAAAAGTCACCCAAAGAGCAATGGAGAGGGCTATGCTTAGAGTTTCCCTACGTGATCGAATCAGAAATGAAGAGATCCGCAGGAGAACCAAGATCAATGAAAGAAAAGGCTAAAAGTCACCCAAAGAGCAATGAAGAAGGCCACCAAAATGGATCACAAGTGACGTAAGACAGCAAAAAGTAGTCGGTTTTTTTTTTTTATTCTGGCATCTCGCAGCTGACCACTAAGGTCCTGGCTGGTTAACCGAACTTTCCTGTGGCTGCCTTTAGCTACTACAATAAAAGTCTCCATCCAGGGGCATAAACTATTCTAAATTAAAATTAGGCGAACGCTCGCTAAAGGCACGGAAGGGGGGGGTTGGGCGCGGTTGCTGGGTCCATAAGGGAGTATAGGGGGGTATTTATAAATACATTTTTGAGAAAAAATATATCAAAAACGTTTTTTAATGCAAGATTAGTCATTATCACAAAAACTGGATTTATTTATTTTTCCTGGGACCAATTTTTTTTTTTTAATTTTTTTATAGTTCATGTGTATGCTACAGTAGCACTAGACCAACTCACATTCCTAGGCAGCACTTGGTCCAAACCTAGGCAATCTCCTTTACATCGTAGCAAAACATATCCAACTTGGTACAATTCGGCATTAATTACATCAATTAAAGAAAAATACAAGTACCTATTTAAAGCAATTTAAGATGAGTCATCATTCAAGCTTCTTCGTGAAAGGGTAAAGGTGTTAGAATCGCAATTTTATGAGGACTACTTGAATTTAACCGAAAAATCTATTAAAGAAAACCCAAAATATTTTTGGACCTTGTTAAAAAACGACATAACTCAAATGCAGTTCCAAGTACTTTAAACTTTAAAAGCAAAGCGTTGCGTACCGGAGAAACAATATGCGAAGCGTTTTCTGAGTACTTTCACTCTACATTTTTGGATACTAGCCTTAATCATGGAATTTCTTCATCCCCTCTTTTTACTGAATCTTCCAGCTTATCTGATATATGTAGCATTGTAGTGAATGTTGAGGATTTTTTTTTCAAGTTGGATACTTTTAAAGCGGCTGGTCCAGATAATATTTCATCCAAATTTGTGGTACGATTATTCGACTTCAATTGCACAAGCTATCTCGATTGTCTTCAGGAAATCTTTGGATACTTGTGTTATACCTGAACTTTGGAAATCAGCTTTCATAACGCCTATCCACAAAAAAGGAGTCAAAACCGAAATTGTTAACTACAGGCCGATTTCCAAGCTCTGTATTGCGGCAAAAATCTTCGAAAGGATCATCTATGACCAAGTGTATACTCGTAGTGCTCTTAAAAATTCGTTTAGTTCCTTTCAACATGGTTTTCTGAAAGGAAGGTCTACAGTCACCAACTTAATTCTGCTCAATGATTTTATTACTGACGCCATTAATAACGGCAAGTAGGTTGATGTCGTTTATACTGATTACAGTTAAGCCTTTGATCGGATTTACCATGAGATCTTACTATCTAACAGTCTTATTTATAAACGCCTCTTAAATTTTAATCAATTACATAGCAATTGATTAGCAAAATTCTCATTCATAAACGCTATTTAGCGCTAAGAGGTCGCTAAGCAATTGATTAGTAGCTGTCAAAATTAAACACCACCGGTCCACTGCTAAGAGGATGCTAAGAGGCAAGATGACGGATTTCATTTGAATCAGCTGATCGATTCAATGGGATTATTGTGTGCTTCGAGGTTATTTTGTTCCTAATATCGAGTTGTGCCTTAGTAAATATGGATTTCGACAATCTTTTACGGGAATTCAGAATGATCTACTTACAAGAATTAAATAATTTTGAAATACCGGCGCGAAGTAGACGGAGGAAGACCTACAAACGCTACGAGTCTAATGATTACCTATTGGATAATATTCCTCTTTCGAAGTACACATGATACAAGGATTTATAGGGAAAGCTCAATCAGGAGGAGGCTCAGTAGGTGCTCAGGTGGTGGTTTGAGGAGAATGAGTTCGTGAGGCTCATCGGAGATAGTGATTGTGAACCAATGTGTTTTCCCATGTGCCCCTCATCTTATGGCGCTAGCTCTAAGGCCCATAACTAAAGAAAAGCCACGTTGTGGCAGTCGCACATAAATAAGAAGAGAATTTTATAGAAAACAATTTATTTTGATACATAATAAAGCTACATTTTCGTTATGAATTCATTATTTTTGATTTCCAATATTCTTTCTCAAAAGACATGGGTGCCTTTCTTTTCTCATGCCACTCGTAAGTCGTAGTCCTCATCTTTTACATGTAGCATGGTCCTCCCTCATCTTTACGAGGTTGAATAGTATTGTGGTAGGCGCTAGTGGGTTTCATAGCAGCAGTTAAACTTGAACCTGTAAATAAGTATAAGAACTGTTTTAAAAGACTGAAACCCTGGTGCAAAAGCAATAGGAAGAAATATAAAGCAGACATCGTATTATCAAGCATATAGGACATGAAAATACATATCTTCTGCTTTAACATTTATTTGGTCAGACTACATTGGTTTAAGTAAGTAGATATAAATTCAGAGATAAATACCTTTTCCTGTTTACTCCAATTTATTGGAGCTTATTATTTTCATTGCTAACATCGCAAACACAATGAAATAAACTTAATAATGATTTTATTCTAATTCATATTTTCCAATGAAATTGTTGACTTTTGTCTGTCAAAGTCACGACAGATACAAAAATCGTGGTATTGACAACTTTATTCTTAAAATTCTGTTTTTTAGTCGACTAATTTGATTATAACCTGTGCCGAAGGCATAATTTTACCTCTATTCCGTTTCGCAACTAATCACTTGCTAATTAGCGTTTATAAATAAAGAAAATTTTAGCATTCATTAAGAGCTAACCAATTGCTTAGCTAAGCAGTCGCTAATCAGTGATTAGCGAGATTTTTATAAATAAGGCTGTAAATTATATGGTATGGGAATATGAGGTGATTTACTCAGATGGTTTTCTTCTTATCTGGAGAACAGGTCCCAAGCATGCATGCAAGCAGCATGGTATTAAACAATTATCAGTCTTATTTATAAACGCCTCTTAAGCAATTGATTAGCAAAATTCTTATTTATAAACGCTATTTAGCGCTAAGAGGTCGCTAAGCAATTGATTAGTAGCTGTCAAAATTAAACACCACCGGTCCACTGCTAAGAGGATGCTAAGAGGCAAGATGGCGGATTTTATCTGAATCAGCTGATCGATGCAATGGGATTATTGTGTTCTTCGAGGTAATTTTGTTCCTAATATTATCGAGTTGTGCCTTAGTAAATATGGATTTCGACAATCTTTTACGGGAATTCAGAATGATCTAGAAGAATTAAATAATTTTGAAATACCGGCGCGAAGTAGACGGAAGAAGACCTACAAAGCACATTTATAGCCGTTACGAGGGTCTAATGATTACCTATTAGATAATATGCTTCTTTCGAAGTATTTATAGGGAAATGTTATAAGGATTTATAGGGAAAGCTCAATCAGGAGGAGGTTCAATAGGAATGGTTTGAAGAGAATGAGTTCGTGAGGAAGCTCATCGGAGAAAGCGATTAACCAATGTGTTTTCCCATGTGCCCCTCATCTTATGGCACTAGCTTTAGAGCTAGCGCCAGAACTAAAGAAAAGTCACGTTGTGGCAGTCGCACACAAATAAGAAGATAATTTTATAGAAAACAATTTATTTTGATACATATTAAAGCGACATTTTTGTTATGAATTCATTATTTATTTCCAATATTCTTTCTCAAAAGACATGGATGCCTTTCTTTTCTTATGCCACTCGTATTCGTCATCTTTTACACGGAGCATGGTCTCCTCCCATCTTTTCGAGGTTGAATAGTATTTGTGCTAGGCGCTAGTGGCTTTCATAGCAGCAGTTAAACTTGTACCTGTAAATAAGTATACGAACTGTTTTAAAAGATACTGAAACCGTGGTGCAAAAGCAATAGGAAGAAATATAAAGCAGACACAAGTGTCTGCCAACATTTCTAAAATATTATAATCGTGTTATCAAGCATAACAGAGAGGACATGAAAATACATAGCTTCTGCTAACATTCTTATGGTCAGATTACATTAGTTTACATAAGTAGATATAAATTCAGAGATAAATACCTTTTCCTGTTTACTCCAATTTATTGGAGCTTATTATTTTCATTGCTAACATCGCAAACACAATAAAATAAACTTAATTAAATGAGTTTATTCTAATTCTAATTTTCCGATGAAATTGTTGACTTTTGTCTGTCAAAGTCACGACAGATACAAAAATCGTGGTATTGATAACTTTATTCTTAAAATTCTGTTTTTTAGTCGACTAATTTGATTATAACCTATGCCGAACGCATAATTTCACCTCTATTCCGTTTCGCAACTAATCACTTGCTTATTAGCGTTTATAATAAAGAAAAGTTAGTCATTGATTAAGAGCTAACTAATTGCTTAGCTAAGCAGTCGCTAATCAGTGATTAGCAAGATTTTTATAAATAAGGCTGTATATGTCTGGTTGGGTGCCTGTCCCCAGTGGAGTCCCCCAGTTTTCATTGCTTGGCCCATTACTTTTCATTATCTATATAAACGACATCAACTCTTGCTTTATTTCGTCCAAACTGCTGTGTTTTGCTGACGATATTAAGATTTATTCCACAATATCATCACATGTGGACGTGATTGCACTTCAAGATGATTTACGTCGTCTGGAGGCTTATTGTCGTGGGAGTAAGCTTGATCTTAACCCTCTTGCTAAATTAAGTTCTAACATATTCTCGAAAGCGCGCAATTGTACCTTCATCGTATATCTTGGGTGATCAAATACTACCTAGAACGAATTGCATCCGAGATCTGGGGGTATATCACGATTCTTAGCTTACGTTTGAATTTCACGTCGATGCCATAGTCGCTAAAGCATCTAAAGCACTTGGTTTCATAATGCGGCTGTCCAAGTGCGTCACTCAAGCCAAGACCTTAAAAATTCTTTACTGTACGTTTGTTAAAAGCCACTTGGAGTACGCGTCTGAAATCTGGAATCCATGTTATCACAGGTACATTGATCGTATAGAGAGCATCCAGAAAAGGTTCATCAAGTATTTGTGTTATCATCAGAAAGTGCCCTACCGGTCTGAAGATTACCTCAACCTCTGTAAGAAGTATCATATATTACCCCTAATTAATCTGCGAGCAATCTCTGACTGTATATCATTATTTGAAAATTTCAATAATACTATTAATAACTCCGATATTCTATCCAATTTCTATTTTAACGTTCCCGGAAGGTTAAAGCGATGGAACACACCGTTGCGTGTTTCATTTACCTCTACGAATTACAGGCAAAATTCATTTATAGTGCGTGCAAGCAGTAACTTTAATAGCATGTCTAATCCACATGATTTTTATCCGTTCTTAACAGGTGTGTCCTCGCCCAGAAAATGCATGAGCCTTGATTTTATTAATTAAAATTCTGTATGTTCAGATTTTTATTAATATTTTGTTTTTGAAATGTGTTTTTTTTTTAAGCTTGAATGTTATACTGTTTATTTTTGATAGCTGTGTTGTGCTGTTCACACTCTTTCTTTCCAATGTGTTCTTAGAAGTGAAGACTTTTAATTGGCTGTCAGTCTCACATACTATTTTCTATTCTGTTTGTTTTAGCTGTAAGTCTTCCATAGTTAATAAATAAATAAAATAAAAAATAAAAAGTCAAAATGTGATTTATCGGTTTATCGGTCTAGCGATTGAAATAGCATTTACAATGCAAAAACGTAGAAATTCCCCATAATCAAAACTTATCTCCTCGGGAACGAAACGCTCGGACAAACCCAATAATTTTATCAATATTTTTGTAAGTACAGATAAAAGTTTAATAACAACAACTGTGATAAAATGAACCTACCTAAATTAATATCTGGAGACTATAAAAGATTCGTTTCATTTCATTATAAGCGAGCAACAAATTGTCGTGCCTGCTGCGGAAGTTAAGCCGAGTTACAACAATGTTTTCTAAAACTTTATTAATAGTTCTTATAGTGTACTTTTCATCGAATTTCTCAGGTGAGTATTTGATATTCATCATTAAAGTTTTTTGTTTATTGTTAACTGGGTCATAGTTCAAAATAAAATGTTATCTTGAACGATGGCCAGTTCAAATTCTAATTTCAGTGTAAAAATTTCAAATAATTAAGCTAACTACTTCTATTTTTATTACCATTACGTTACGTTTTGCCGTGAGGGCGCAATAAGCGTAACAAGCAAATAAGCAAACAAAATAATATATAAACAAACACACTTTCGTATTTATATCTAATATTGGACAGGATATAAATTAGCATAAGAGAACTAAATATGCTCATTATAACTCACACACTACACACTCTTCACACCGTCACTCATACTCACATAATAATAATTATACTTCGCGCCTCGTCCTCGAGATTAGTAATTTACACATGTAGTTACGCGTAGTTTTCACCACTCATGCACTAAGTTGAGAAAAAATATTATATCCTATTTTTCTATAGGGCAATTTAATTTGTCATAACTTTTTTTTTTTTTTTTGTGGGTACTTTGTCCAGTTCCGCTCTCAGACGATTGTCGCCAGCCATTCGCATTTTAGTGCTCAACCACTCAACATCTATTTAGCGTCTTCGCACCGTTTGTTATAAAAAAATACCGAAATGTAAGAATTCTCGGTCTCGTGAAGTAGACATTATAAAATAAAATTAAAATAGTTAGAAAACAAATTAGTGCTTCTGAAAGTGAATCAGACTTGGAGGAAGCTGTTTTTCTTCACGATGAGGATATTGGACCAGGTATTTACCTTCCTACTTATATATTGTACAGTGAAAACTATGTTAATACCGCCCTGCTTACGTATCTACGTATTGAAGGTCTTTAAATGCACCTTGAACAGTCACTGGGGCTGTTTCAACGCATTAAAATACGGTAAGCGTTCCTTCCGCTGGGGATTGTAACCTAACCTAAAAAGTATTATGATGTACGAACAATATTAGCAAAATTATTCAATAATTATGTAGATTTTTATATTCTTTGTATAAAGTAAAAGCTTATGAAATTAATAAAAAATAGTCGTGGACTTATTCAAGTTCAATGTCTTAAAGTAAGTTATTTAACTTACGTAATAAAATTATCATATCTATGATAAATTTCAGACACACTGCGCACTGGCACTACGACCAAATATTGGTTATTAGAATGGCCACCAAGATGAAACACTTATTCAAGTTCACTTTTAAATCATCTTTAAGTAAGTTATTTAACTTGCGTACCTATTCAAATTATCATATCTATGATAATTTTCAGACACACTGCGCACTGGCACTGCGACCAAATATTGGTTATTAGAATGGCCACCTGAAGATGAAACTGTTCAGTTTCGAATTAAAAATGTGATTAACTTCACCCAGACCCTAGTACTTCCACGGACGTACCCCCGAAGAGTCTTTACTCATTTCGGCAATATTCCTGATTCCGGAATTCTAGAAATTTTAGGCAATGGTCTTACTAACACAGACCAATACGAGTCTGAAATACGCAACAAACTTGCCAACCGTTTTACACATTTTCAAAGGCGTTCCGAAAATTTGACCTCAAAATATCTATTACCTAAAAATAGAGTCCTAGATGCCCATAAAATAAATCTTAAAATTAGGACGGTATGCTGATACCGCAGTTACCGTAGTTAAAGTTACTTGCCATGTTTAACCAACATTATTATTATAGTGTTGCAAAAATATTCATGAATACAAGCATAATTTCATTTTATTTAATTTCAAAAATGACATGATTGAACATCGTATTTATACACCAAGTACCTAATATACCTTTCTGTCGTAGAAACATTGAAGTCAGCTAGTATTCAATCTGCCTATTAGCCTTTTCCCAACTATGCTGAGGTCGGTTTCCTGTCTAACCGGAACACACTGGATTTTGCATGGAGCGACTGCCTGTCTGGCCTCCACAATCCAGTTACTGAATGCCCGTAACAGCTGTCAGAGATCTGCGAATGAGGGCCGGGACCAGCGGCTTATCGTAATTTCGTAGTGGACGATCACCCATCCACAAACCGACCGCGGCAAGTGTGGCTTAACCTTCGATCGACTCGTGCGGCTGTTGTAAGTTAGCCACGAGCCCCTCCAGATAGGTACGCGGAGAGATCCAGCTAAGTACGCAGACCGTTTATCTATCAACATTGGAAATACCATTTACGTCAACGGTTGTAGAACAATTTCCTCGGCTAATGAGGACCGAATTATTTAAAACTGAATAATAATCAACTCAAAATAGGTGCAGTATTCATTCCTGCATGAGAAAATCAATTTGTTTCAAGTATTTTCTTGGTACCAAAAACAAAAATGGCAAGATGGGTTTTGTTATAAACAAGCTGACCCGACAGACGTGTGTTCTGTTGAAATTTCAACCATCGTCGTTCATATAAAAATCCCATAGGAAAGACGTTTAGATTTTCCTGAATTTGAACATTTCCCGGGTCAAATTTTTCTTTCCATAAAAACTTTATTCGGACTATTCCTTACAAACAAAAAATAGACAATCGTTCCAGACATTCTCAAGTGATGCGCTTACGGCATCAATTGACCTCAAAGGCTCGTTAATTATCTTAATGCACAAAGAATCTCGAAAATATCTAAGATTCTGCTTCGAGGGTAAATTATTCTAATTTAACGTTTTTGCCATTTGTGTTAAGTACAGCTCCATACGTTTTTCACGTGATATGTAAACCTAGGTAGCTTTCCACTATTTGTTGTTTATACGATTAGCTCTTGCTTGAATATTCCCGCCTGGAATGTGTAAGTAACATAAAGATCTAACTAAAGATTATTAATTTAACTTGATTTCATTTTAATAAAGGAAAAAGCAGTTTGCACAATTTCCTTCCACTAAATGCAGATTCAGTTATGGATAATACATTCACATCGAGTTTCAGATTAGTTTAACAACAGTTAAAAGATTATACGAACGAAAGGGGAACTTGTCATATTTTCAAAGCGAAACGTTGTAACTTTTGCATAAAGATATCAGGATTATTAGTTTCCTGTTGTCCAGCGATCGAATACGGATGGCGGCACAATCAAGAAATGGAAAGATATGAATATGTCAACTTGAAAGGTCTATTTATATTAATCCATGAATTTACCTGAATAATTTCAACCATTCATCATTTCTTTGACTGGTGGCTAAATAAAATAGAACGTTCTGAACCTCGAATAAAAATTGGTGTTTACCAAGTTGAAATATACATATTTCCTGACGCCTCAACGACGGGGTGGGGGGACGCCTGTGAAGGAAGGTCTTCGAGCGGGCAGTGGTCGAATACTGAACGAGAATCACACATAAATTATTTAGAACTTCTTGCCGCATTTATTGCCCTAAAAGTTTCTGAGATAATTGTTATTGCAGATTACGTATCACAAAGAACCTACCGGACATAAAACAGGAGCTGTCCGATTGAGCCTTTGGCAGTCTCACACATTCGATCATCCAAAATTGTTCTATTTAGCAAATCGCATAAATTACCCACATACATAGGCACCGAGACCTAGATGCATCCGCGATAGACTCTTTTACAGTTTTATGGTCAAATTAGGATTTCCACGCTTTCCCGACATTTTGAGTCATACAGTATTATTTTCTGAATTTGATTGTGAAAATAATAACGGACAAGGCATGGGGTATCAGGGTCCTACCCTTCTGGTCAACACAGCCATAGAACCTCGTGTTTAGATAATTAGTTGATAATTATATAATAATATAATGCCTAACTGCATGAAACAATACGAAATTCACTTGAGGAAATGGTGAAACTTCTGTGAAATTAATTCGTTAAATGTTTATGACGCCTCTGTAGCTCTGTACCCACAGTAATTACCTTTTTAACCCAACTCTTTTAAGACGTTTGCCAATTATAGTAGCCTTAATTCATACAGATCTGTTCCTTCCCTGGTGCTGAGCCCAGTACATACTAAATAGTTTCCACAAAACAAGGGTTTTTACACAAAAACCACCAAGAACTAAATATGACGTTACCTGGAATACCAATTTAGTATCTGATAATTGACTTCTTGGCATGCTTGTGAGGAATTACCCTTAGATAAGCTTACAAATAAAATCATTACTTTACTGTCTCTGTCGACCGCACACAGGAGTTCAAACTCTCTCTGAGATAAAAGTAAGCATTGTTCAAAACCTTTCTTAATGTATCACAGATAAAATCTCTGTTATTATTTATATTTCTGACTTCTAGCTCGGTATTTCAAAAACCTATTATTAATTTAACTTTGTATCTAAAAAACAGCCATTATGTTGCCCAGCCACTAAATTACTGTGTTATAGAGAACGCAACCTTAGGAACATTGACGATTTACTTGTTGGAATTACGAAACCTCATAATCATAAACTAGTAGGAATTGGAATTGTGAGTATGCTTTATCCAGCGGTCAAGGGTTTGCGCCCTTGACCGCTGGATAAAGCATACACACAGTTAGTTTGGGGTTGACCCGAGCGTGTTCAGTGCACACAGCGCGAGACACAGACATCTCGCACAAAGCACGTTTTTATAGTACTATATACTCTCATTATTATTTTATAGTATTTATACATAATTGTCTACAGCTAGCTGTGATAGTTATCTATAAGAAAAAATATTCCTTAATTAGATTATAATATTCATTTATGTTTCATATTACCCTTTGAGTATTCAAAAGAACCGCTTAATTATTGTCAATCCTAGAAGTACAAAGTTGTTATTTCTTAATATAGATTGTAACAAAAGAAATAATAATACAATTACATATTTTGATATTTACAAACATTACTTATTACTGATAATATTTCCGCAATACTCTCAAAGTCTACATGTGTAAATTACTAATGTCGAGGACGAGGCGCGAAGTATAATGTATGATTAAACGAACTTACCTGTACGTGAAGTTCTATCATAATTATACTTCGCGCCGAGTCCGAAGAGATTAGTAATCCCACCCTCCCAGTGCTGTACCTACACACCCAAATTGTCTATAGTGTCTCGGAAATACATCAATGAATCGCAGGATATTTTACTCTAAACTAAATGACTGGCGACAATCGTATGAGAGCGGAACTGGACAAAGTACCCACAAAAAAAAAAAAAGTTATGACAAATTAAATTGCCATATAGAAAAATAGGATATAATATTTTTTCTCAACTTAGTGCATGAGTGGTGAGAACTACGCGTAACTACATGTGTAAATTACTAATCTCTTCGGACTCGGCGCGAAGTATAATTATGATAGAACTTCACGTACAGGTAAGTTCGTTTAATCATAAATTATATTCTATGCATAACGCTCTTTCATTTACAAATCATTAATTTGCTCATTCATTTGATTCTGCATAATTTTAAGTTACTCTCTTATTTTTGGTTTTGCATGTTTACGTTGGTACCGATTCTCTTGTCACAAATGCCTCTAATCTAGACAAAAAATCACCAACATTTAGTTTAGTCCTGTCAAACGAGGATTTCCCATTCTGAAATCGACTAAATTGACACAACTTAACTATATTTTAGTTTGACAGCACTAAGATTGCACTGAGTTATTAGTTTAGTGAAAATGGCAATTTTGCTATTCTGAATTTGACGTTTTTCACAAAAAATTTGGTGTATTCAACTAAATCTGACTATTTTTAAACAGGATTAAAAAGGAGTAGAATAAAATTAATGATCACACCAACACTTCAACTTCAGGTGCAAAAACAATACTGTATAAACAGTGCTGATATCTCAAAAATAATGAAAATTTTGACCTCTTTTATTAAATCCATAAACCCTATAACTCAACAAGTCAAAATGTTGTTGGTAATTATTTTTCATATTTTCCATACAAAAAGTGAAAAATTTCATATAAAACTCGTCGAGGCTGCATGCACCCCGTGCGCGCCTCCGGCTCTAAAAAAATTCACGGGGTAGAGTAAACAAGTACCACGTAGAGTCGCGACGCGATTGTCAAATTCGATTTTAGACTTTAAGATTCTCATAGCCAAAAGTAAGGAATTTTTGTGATAGTTTAGTTCGGTGTACAAGAGAATCGGCACCATTGAGAATAGAATAACGCATAGAAGCCGCGTCTAGTACAAAACACGAGCGATGTCGTGTGTCCACTTCAATTTCTTTGAGCAGGCCGTTACCCATAAAAGTATGAGAAAGCGCACTACTATGTTGCTGGATCAAATCAAGACAAGTATATTATGTTATCAGGAACTGGATATTTAAGTTAAGATGAAGATGATTTTTCATTATTTTTACGGAAGGTAAAATTCAATTTATTGAAAAATAAAAGGAAATAAATGAACCATTAATCGCATGAAGAATAGGATATCGTTTAATGCGTTTAGAATGTGTGATGTGTTATAATAATATTAAAATAGGCATGTATTAATTGCTGACATGTATTAAAAACACTGTAGGCAGCAGTGTCGATAATGACCTTAATTAAGGGGCTGTAAATCAAATATAGTTTGACGCACCCAGAATCGCCACCAGTATCCTATTTACAAATACAATAAATTAAATACCTAATACCAAGTCAGTTTCTCGAAATTGGCAAAATGCTTTATCGTATTCCATAGGGTGGGGTTGCCATCCGTCCTGTTTTCCTAGGATGTCCTGGGGAGTTCTTAAGTAATGTCCGGGGTTATAAAGCAGCAAGCAAGTCCTGTTTTTTTAAACGCGCCTTCAACCTTACGCTTATGGTGCGCTCCGCTTGTTGTCTCTTTCTCACTACTATTTTAGCACACTGGACCTCTATCTATCTAACGGTTATAATATAGAGCGAAAATTTTGTTTCGTTGAACCTGTTTTAATTGCGTGTTGCTATTAACTACTACTACTTAAGAGTATAAGTATAATATATATATATATATATAATAAGTATAAGTACTGCGACTTGTTTTTAATGTCCTGGTATTTTCACCTTCTCATCGTGTTTTTCAAAATTTGGGGATGGCAACCCTACCATAGAGTAGGTAGTAAGCACCTACATCAAAAACTTTTTTTTATTTTGCTTAACAAAATCGAAAGCAATGCGGGTATTTTTTTTCCCTCACAAATAGCAACACTGTATTGTGATAATTTAGGTTATTAGAATTTTTATTTGATGATAGATTTACGTAAAAATAATGTATAAAATGTAAGTATTTACTTGTGAAATGTAATTTGATCTCATTTTTTTTTTGTTTTCCTGAAGTGCTATGACATCTCTTCATGCTACAAACTGTCATTTTCAATTATTTAACGTGACCTTGAATACTGATGGCTCGCCGAGAGAAGTTAGCCACTAAGGCTAAGTTTTAGTTGCCTCACTTTTTGCAGTCGTACTAGGTTTCTATGCGTTATTATTCTAAGTTGTCTACATTTCAATTGCATAAGATAATGATAAGTGGAAGCGCGGAGTCTCCTAACACAAGCAATGCCTTGCTTAAAAGGTGATCTCGAATAACAATGTATCGAAATGCCCTTTGTAATTGAAATAAACTTTCTTTCTTTTTTTGTTTTCTTAGGTGGACAAAAAGATAAAAAGTTTTTCCGCAAGGACTACCATTATATAGAAGCAATCTCCAGTTTCTATAAGATACACCGGTCGAGCAAGAATTGGCATGATGCCAAGCGATGGTGTGCTCTGGAAGGAGCCAGTTTGTTCTACCCAGACAATAAAGATGAAGCACAGGCTGTGATAGCGTTTTGGAAATCAACCTATCCTTATGCCAGTTGGGACGTGTTTGTGGGGCTGACAGACTCTATGATTGAAGGAGAATTTGAGACCATTGACGGTGCGTAGGCCACCTCGCCGTGTACGTAAAATGCAGTAGTGGATCGCGTAATTTCAGCGTGGAAAAGCTATACAGTACTTTCAAATTGGGACTTTTTTTATATCTGTGTTTATTCGATGAAAGGGTTTAAAATGCACAAAAAGCTAGGCAGTTTTTAATGTACAGTAGCGTTCATAAGTCCATTAGCAATCTCACAAAGCAATAGTCTGACGGTTCGGTTTGACTTACGGCCTTCTTCTATAAATTGTTCTAATCCTAAATACACGCACACACACTCACTTTGTTTGTAACTCATAGTAGATCATAATTTCAACCAACAAAGCATATGGCATGCTAGCTCAGTCACATAGCTCAGTGGTTAACGTGCTTTGATAAGTATGATTACAACGAGCCGAGGGTTCTAATCTCACCTGCGGTTTATTTGTAATTTTTTAAATAACTCCTATTTATAGTTCATTTTGACTAGTACTGACTAGTAGTAGTTCGATAATCATTCGTTTTTTGTTTCATTCGTCTTGTTCGCATAAATAATAAAGTTTAGTAGGTAGACTACAAAAAACTAAGTAAATCATTTCGATTTCTGTGAGGTAGACAGATCCTGTTCGTTACGAGTATTCATATCTTAATAGAACTTTGTTGGTTCCTGGTTTTTGTTGGTGACGAGTATTTAAATCTATTAGCGTTGTAGTGTTGTGGCTATTATTTTCGAAATGCAGTCAAACACAAATATTGAAGCGAGATGAAATATTTTTACGCTACGTAAAACTGGATGTAATTTACACAAATATGTAATGAACCCGGACTAAGTGTAAGTGTTAATATTATCAATTATCATTTAAATATTTCATATTTTACTAAACATAAATACAGGGTGTTAAAGTAATTGCGTACCATAGCTTAGGGGTAGGTTCAGTATCGATAAAGAAAACTAGGAAAAATAAAAATAAAACCAGAAAAAATAAAAATAAACATTAAATAAAAATTGCAAGGTCAACCTAATTTAGTACCTACTAAGTTAAAATAGCAATCAAATCAACTTAAAACATGAGTAAATAAGTTGATTTTTAATCTTTGTAAATACAATGTGATTCTTTGTTCTAGAGAAATATTGTGATTCTTTTTATCGAGTAGCAACGACGTCACATAAAGAATATGAAACAAATGGTTTTTTACCAACGATAAATTTTTCTGAATGATTAAACACGTCATTATGAACCGTCTCCTGTGCACGCCGAAGGCTTGCACCACCGAAGACCAGCCGTTTTTACCAGAAAGGCATTTACAAGAACGTTTATGTTTCGCACGAGAATATTTTGACTTCAACTGGGACACTGCTTTATGTTTACTTTTAAATATTAACTGTAATAAATAAACAACAGATTCGTTAATAGCACGAATTTGTGGTAACGAATTTTTTAAGCATGTATTTAACATGGTGTTTGTCGTATTTCTTGCAGATGGACCGAAAATGTTTACATTATTTTAGTCATATTATCTAATATTTAAGGATTACATTTTGAGGTTTAGTTTCAATCTTCTTTTCGTAAAGAAAATGAATACTTAAGCTATAACCTTAACACCTACCAACTCAATATTAATTAAAGCCAAATAAAATGTTGATTAAAATGAATAAAATTTTACATTTTATTCATTTTAATCAACATTTTATTTGGCTTAATATTAATGGTAAATGATAAATCCATTTAAAATATTTTATAATTTAACTATGTCAAAATAATACAAATTGCTTCGAAGTTTCATGACATCTATTTCACATCTTATTCAGCTGAAGTAATAATAAATAATTGTAGCTGTTTGTTCATCATCATCATCATCATATCCGCCGAAAGACGTCCACTGCTGGACATAGGCCTCCCCCAAGCACCGCCACTTTGACCGATTCTGTGCTTCCCGCATCCAGCGGATTCCTCTGGCCTTTACAAGGTTATCGGTCCATCTTGTGGGAGGCCTTCCAACGCTACGTCTTCCGGTACGCGGACGCCACTCCAGAACCTTTCGGCCCCATCGGCAATCTGTTCTGCGGGCAATGTGTCCTGCCCATTGCCACTTAAGTTGCTTGTTAAGCTGTTTGCTAACTTTATGTAAAATAAATATGTTCATTCCCAGTCGCCCCCGTGAGGATTGCCACCGGAGGCAAATGGGCAAATACGAATAAATATTTTTTAATTTTGTTATCACATTACACATTCACACGTATTTTTTATTCTAAAACCTTTATTGCAATAACAACATTAATAAAAAAGGCTGCATTTTTTTAAAATATTATTGCCAACAAAAATAATAATATTTGCAAAAAACGCGCTGTTTAATACGAGATCGGAAGGCTAGGCTAGCTGCGTCACAGTCTAACGCTTGACAACTATCTGCTATCAGGACACATTAGTTTAGTTCGAATTTTAGCAATTGCATTGCACTGGCCAAGGTCACGCGCATGACGGAAATTCATTTTTGTTTCGTGTAACTGTAGTGCGACGCGATACGACAATGCGTGAAGTGCTTAACACAAACAGATGAAAGGTCTGTACTGTAACGCGCACAGCAAAACGACTCTTAACGTGCCAATGCACTTTTGAACGTTTACTGTACCTACACTATGTAGCTACATGTTGTTTTACATGAGTATAAAGATGTTACACTGCTTGTCCACCGAATCGTGAAACGATTTTACGCGGCCATAGTAAATGTAAGTACTGTCGCTACTCCGACGTCGTCATCTCGTTCTCGTTGACGCGGACGTCCCGTTCTCGGGGTGCGGTAGACAAACGGCCTTAGTGCATAAACCTTACCGTCAATCCTAATCTTTCATTATTATACATTTTATATTTCTAGGAAAACTAATCTCTGAGGTGTACAACCAATGGCTGCGTGGTGAACCAAATAAAGACACTGATAACGAGGATTGTATAGTCCTGGATCAACAAGGCAATATAAACGATATTCGATGTAACAATGAGCGTCGCTTTATTTGCAAAAAAACCCTTCTGTCACTAGAGTGGAACTATTACTGCAATATGTCCAATTTAGGTATGTTTTATAAATAAAGTAGGTACAGCCCACCCATTTCGATGCATCAACAAAAAATCATGTTTCTGAAACCACATTGCGCAACGTTTGTTTATCATGTACTGGTCTTAAGCGTTTTGCACTGTGTCCAAATTTGAGAACTACAAAAATTATAATAATAATATTTTCTTTTAATTTCTTGTTTATTATTAGGTACAATACTAGTCCTTTTTCAGATTACACTTTCAATGATGATAGTGGCAAATGTTACAAGCTGCACTCAACCCCATTGAACTGGATGGAGGCACACGCCGTGTGTCGCGCGGAGCAATCCTACCTGGCTGTGATCAATAATCAGTTGGAAGCGGAATATCTTGCAAACTTAACGGAGTCCGCCCCAAAACGGAGAGTCAGAGGGAATTACCAAATAGGGAAATATCATATGGGCTTCCATAACAAACTCAACGACGGCTGGCAGACAGTAAGAGGTAGGTAGTGTGTGTATTCCTCGGGCCACTTCGATCCTCTCTTACGTTGAAAGATAACTTTTTCGTCGGATGACTTAATACCTACGAAACCGTACTTTTTAGGCGTAATCATAGATTCATATTTTTTTTGTGGAAGAGTAGAGTAGTACATAAAAAAATAGCTCACGTAATTTTGATCGTTGGTTAAGTGTGGGCTAATTGTTGGTCCTCTGGTTTATTACGTGAACGTGATGCTGATTACTTCTACTTATCATTTTATTTTGTCCTACCTATTACTTGGCAAAGGCTAGCCTTTCTTGTTCCAATCGAACATTCGATAAGAGATAATAATAACGACGAAGATATCTTCGCTCAGGTATCTAGTCAGTTGTGCCAGGTGCTTTTGAGCTACGTTGACAGTTCACTCCCACATCATCATCATCATCATCAGCCTATTAATGTTCCCACTGCTGGGACACAGGTCTCCTCTCGGTGAGAGGGAATGGGCCGTAATTTACCACGCGGGCCCAGTGCGGGTTGGTAGATGTCACATGTCTTCGAATTTTTGGTTCTAAGACATGCACTCCCACATCAGTTTGCTTTTTTTTAACTTTTGATTAAATGCCTCTGAAAAAGTGGGTATCTAATAAACGCTCGAGCTTTAAAATCACAGTTTAAAGGTCACGAATTTAATCGGCTCGACGACGATGCGTACGTACGCACGTACGTCTATCACACACTTACCCCGTGGCCGTGAGCTACACGCTCCAGTGTCGCTGGGGCGTGTAAAAGTTGTCTATAGCATGCCATGAGACACCGCGACGCGACATTCGGAACGACGGACAGCTAGGAGATGCGCGCGTGTCGCTTGACGCAAGTCGCATCGCTCAAGGTTGTGAACCGGACCTGAATAACAATTTTAATGACCTTTGATTTATGATTTTGTTGTCCAGGAACACCAATTAATGAGGATTCCGACGCCTGGTGGGACAACCATATGCCGACCGAAGACGAACAATATATGCAGTGCGGCTCTATGTTCTACAACGGACGATTGAGCAACATTAACTGTGATACGAAGAGCTTCTTCATTTGTGAACATAAGTAGACAGCTGGACTTTATGAATATATATGTCTCTATAAACAATAATGTTTTAAATCATTTGTAAACTGTCATGTGATATCAAAATTTAATAACAATTGTTTATGTAAAACAAAGCCATAAAGTTTAGCGTACATTATGTGCGCTTTGTATGTTTTTTGTTATTTTATTGTAATTTACCAAACTGCTCGTTGATGGAATTAATTGGGAACTCTACTGTAACCTGTAACTAAAATAAAATTAAACTGTTTTTACATTATTTTTTAACCGACGAAAAAAAAAGGAGGAGGTTCTCAATTCGACACGTATATTTTTTTTTTTTTTTTATGTATGACCACGCATAACTTTTTACTGACTATTACTAACTAGTGCTACAGGTTGGGATGGTATCCCCACAACTGTAATCTACAGTGCTAGAAACACCCTTGTCCCAGTTATCTGCCACATCTTCAACCTTGTCCTTACATCTGGATTATTCCCAACCGTGTTCAAAAAGGCCGTTGTGCACCCCATTCACAAGAGTGGAGACAGAGACAGTGTCAACAACTATAGACCCATATGTGTATTATAAATTTTGTCTAAGCTCCTCGAAAAAATACTAAACAAACGTCTGCTGGATTACCTTAGCTCACAAAATATACTTGCAAATAACCGATATGGTTTCAGATCAGGCAGAAACACAGAGGATGCCATATTAGATATGATAGATTCAGTAGCTCAAAATTTAAACAACAAGGATGAATGTATAGCTATCTTCCTTGATCTTCCTAAAGCTTTTGACACTGTCTCTGTCCCCCTTCTACTCAGTAAACTAGAAAGGATTGGTGTAAGCGGCCTACCGCTTAGTTTCTTTAAGAGTTACCTTAGTGGTCACTCGCAAATCGTCAGGAAAAACAACAACACCAGTAAGGAAGCATTCCTCACCTACGGAGTTCCGCAAGGTAGTGTCTTAGGACCTACCTTTTCCCTGGTTTACACCCTCGGGGCGCGAGTCCGACTCAACCTTGACTGGTTTTTATTTATTAATGTCTTAGCATGTAAAATTTTTGCTAAGCGTAATTTTCAAATGACAGTTGACAAATGGAGGTCATAGACCTTTCTATTCTTATCTCAGACGCTTCATAGATGACGTGGGAGAAGTTATTACGTACCTAACAATAAAATACAAAACACGAAACATTCAAGTTAAAACAATTTACCTATTTAAACTTCTAAGTGAGTTTTAAATCCATGTATGGCTCAAGAAATATCCTCATACATGGTTTTGTAAGTGCAATAAGTAGGAATAAAGTATTCGCACTAATAAACCTTTTCTTTTATTACTGTTTGTTCTGTTCCCGCAGAAAAACCGTGAATACGGTTTTGCGGGGCATAGTTTTTAAGTTAAGATTTTTTAATAAACTTTGTTTATAATAAGTAAATAAATAATAATAATAATGGTCTTCACCCTGTTATTTATATTTCTATGTCTTCACCTCATCGTCGGGGTGTGACGAAGAGGTCGGGGCGTGTCCTGTACATCACTTTTATTCTTGAAGATGGGTCAGTCAACATTTTATGTCATATTTAACAGATGAATACAATCATCTGCTAATTAAGACATTGATTTTCCAATTAATTAACTTGTATTTAATATTTTACTAAATAAATGAACCCACTACAGTACTTTCCCTGCATGAGATACAGAGTTATGCCCATACAAAAAAAAATTACACTTATTGAGATCTTTCATACGATATAGGTAGAAAAGTGTTACAACACTTGGGACGGAACCGCCTTTACATCGTGCGAGAAAGTACTCAGTGAATCTAGCGATCATGAACGTTCTTGCACGATGTAATCAAAATTTTAAATTATTTTTGTAACGAGATTCTTGTGCGTCCTCTGACACTGCCCATGATCTTCCAATCAATTTCTCCATTCATAAATTTTTTGCACAGAAAATGAGATATAATTAAAATAAAATAAAATTATATATAAATATATTTTTTTTAAGTTATAAACTGCATAACATTACATTTTCATTAATTTTTTTAAGTCTACGTGAGATGAGCTTTTCAGAAATATATAATAGTAAGTATATAGGTTTTGGAGGAGCTCGTGGCTAAGTAATAACAAGCCGCACGGGTCGATCCATCAGGTTAAGCTACGCTTGCCGGGGTTGGTCAGTGGATGGGTGACCATCTTTACATACCGAGACTCCTCCGTGCCTCGGAAAGCACGTTAAGCCGTTGGTCCCGGCTGTCATTTGTGGATCTTTGACAGTCGTTACGAGTCGTCAGAAGCCCGAAAGTCTGACACCAGTCTTACCAAGGGGTACCGTATTACCCAGTTACTGGGTTGTGGAGGTCAGATAGGCAATCGCTCCATGTAAAATACTTGTATTCAGCTGCATCCGGTTAGACTGGAAGCCGACCCCAAGATAGTTGGGAAAAAGGCTAGGAAGATTGATTGATAGGTTTTCTAACAGAGTCAAAACGAAATACGACTCTGAAAGTTAAGAAATAAAACTGGGAAAGTATAGGAAAAGACATATTGTACCCCTATTTTTACCCGACTACGGCAAAGCCAAAAGGAAGGGTTATGATTTTAGCAGTCTATGTTTATAAATTCATTTCCCTTAATAACATAAAATACCTACTGCATATTGAAGAACGACGTTTAAACTATTAAATAAAATTAAGAGTACAAATACAAAATACAAAAATATTTATTTTAACCAAAACATTGTTTACGTAAATTGTATACATACATAAATTGAGGCAGCCCCAGTAAATTACAATAGTACTTGTGTCGGAGCTGTCTCGCTGTGGTAGCTTTACAATGTTGAGGCTAATAATTAAATAAAGTGAAGAGAAAAAATAAAATAAAATAAAACATTAATTTAGTAGCTTTCTGTGCATGTGTGTGTGGGTGTGTGTTTGTGCGTGGGTAGGTCTACCGTTTTAAATAAATGAATGGAATGGTTAGGGAATAATTTCGCACGAATTGCTTTATTTATCAGTATAAAAGTACTATAAATTAAATACAATAATCATTAGTAGTAGTAGTATATTTATTTATTTTCAAAATATAGTCTAACAAAAACATTACCCTCCTTCTGGGGCAGTCGGGTAAAAATAAACAATTTATTTAAACACTTTTCATGAAGTATGTTTTGACTGATTTTTATTTACCCATCAATATGGGTAAAATTTCTTACCTCGCAATCTTTACGTACCTAATGTCAAATACAATTATTTTGATATTTACTTAGTCGGTTGCTAGGCAACGGATCTTACGGCGAAATCTGACGCGAGTTTAACATTTATTACCCATTCCAAAAAAAGTGCACAACGCCGCTAAAGAAGTTTTCACTTCAAAAAATTGTAAATTCTGAAAATCAACAAGCAAATTAAATCATAACCGAGCCGTCCCGTGAGCGTCGAGGGTGTACATGACCAGGATAGTATTGCGGATCTGTTTCGATAGCATTTCAGAGAACAGTCATCATCATGTTATCATCATCATATCAGCCAAAAGACGTCCACTGCTGGACATAGACCTCCCCCAAGCACCGCCACTTCGACCGATTCTGTGTTTCCCGCATCCAGCGGATTCCCGCGGCCTTTACAAGGTCATCGGTCCATCGTGACATTGCTCGCAGAACAGTTGGCCCATGGGGCCGAAAGATTCTGGAGTGGCGACCGCGTACCGGAAGACGTAGAGTACAGCAGCCCCTAAGCAATGAGCCGCAGTTGCCTGCGCCCGATTCCGGGACCGTCTGCTCCGCGCGAAGCGTCATGTTGACTGCGAAACAGATTGCTGCTACAATTACGAGGTCAGAGGAAAATCGCCCGGGCATGACTCAAACTCAAACTCAAAGCATTTATTTCAATTAAACCATTTACAGGCACTTTTGAATTGTCAAAGAGTCGGTCAGTTAGTCAGAAAGTTGAAGCTAGTTGCCCATTCCAAAAAGTAGATCTCTGTGGAGAAGAACGAGCAAGAAACTCCCAGGACACTCTTTTAAATAAAAAAAAATTCAAATCTTGTTTCTTCTATATGTGAGAACAATGTGAAAAACATAAACAGAAACAATTCAAAATATAAGATTTAAAATAAGCCTTGGCAGAAAAGAGATGACCAGTCTCAACTGACGGCGCCCGTCCCCCAGGCGCCTATTGGAATATTAGTAGGAATACGTGATGATAGGATTTGGTTTGAGATTGTGACGCGACGGGTTAAAACAAGTAATGGCCTTTACTAATTAATCCCGGATGCAATAAGTTGAGCGAAAACGTTACGTCACGTAATAGACCTACATTTAAAACATTTGATAAACCGCCTAAAATAAAATTGAAATTGAAATTATGGACCTAACGGAAGAGTTGACTACGTATGGTGTTAGAACGTTATTCATTGGCCTGGATCCTGAACGGTGCGTTGTGGTCGGGAGCGGCGTTCCGCTGGCGTCAGCTACAATGCCGCCTCTGCGATGGGAGGGGCTGACAGCGTTGGCGATGGTGACAGCGCGCGACAAGCCGTATACTCCGGCGCCGGTGCGGGTCTGCGTTGGGCACAGCCTCGGGCCAGAGAACTTCGGAGGCCAGATAGCGGGAGAGCCCGGAGCCCCGGGGCCTCTCGGCCTTTGTTATGATTGTATAATACCTCGCGTATTACTCACACTTCGAACTGTTCACAATCCCAGAACGACAGAATCCACTTGAGCGAACGACACACGACCACAAATCAAATATAACAATTGTACGCAGAACAATTTGGGTATGGTACTCTGGAAGGGTTTGGGGACTCGTGATTCAAAGAAAAGAAAAATAGTTTGGAAAATCCAAAAGTGCACGCCTCATACATAACACTCATTCATAAACGAAAAAGAAATTCAAAACATAGTTTCTAACAAAAATGAACAATTTATCATTTTTCATGAAGTCGTAATGTCAAAGATATTTACTTGGCGGTTGCTAGACAAAAACATTGTTTACATAAATTGTTTATATACATAAATTGAGGCAGCCCCAGTAAATTACAATAGTACTTGTGTCGGAGCTGTCTCGCTGTGGTAGCTTTACAATGTTGAGGCTAATAATTAAATAAAGTGAAGAGAAAAATAAAATAAAATAAAACATTAATTTAGCAGCTTTCTGTGTATGTGTGTGTGGGTGTGTGTTTGTACGTGGGTGGGTCTACCGTTTTAAATAAATGAATGGAATGGTTAGGGAATAATTTCGCACGAATTGCTATAATTATCAGTATAAAAGTACTATAATTTAAATACAATATTCATTAGCAGTAGTAGTATATTTATTTATTTTCAAAACATAGTACACACTATGCAGTCAGGCATATTATAAGTTGGGGGATTACATCGCTGATAAAAATGCTTGGCTCAACGCTGGTCCTGCTCCACAAGGGCACATAAACTAATTGTATAGCATCTGAAAATACTGTTGGAGCTGCGGAAGATTTTAAAAACTATCTTTGCATTGTATAAATTCAATCTCTTAGCATTGTATAATTGCATAGCACATGTGTGAGTACTATGTACAGACTATAAAGCTACCATTTAGGTACTGGGTATGTCTTTCATTGACTTGAATGTGCCCTGGCGGCTGAGAGTATGTCATGCTCACTCTAATGTCACGCTGACGGTGGCGTGTGTGTTGGATCATTTAGCTCCCTTCAAAATGGTTGAGCTGAATGGTGCTAATCCATGCGTCATGTTCGTGAACGGGCGCCGTCAGTTGTGACTGGTCATCTCATAGCTGCCATGACTTATTTTAATTTGATTTAATTTTTTAATTGTTTTATTTTTGTTTTTATCTTTTATTACGGACGCTTTTAACGTTTTGCATCGTTCTCACATGTATAAGTTCAACATGAATGATGTAACCAATATTTTGTAACCAAATTTTTATTTAAAAGAGTGTCCGTGGAGTTTCTTGCCCGTTCTTCTCCATAGGTACCTACTACGCTTTGGAATGGGCATCTAGCTTCATCTTTTTTGACTGACCGACCCCTTGACAATTCAAAAGTGCCTGTAATTGGTTTATTTGAAATAAATGCTTTGAGTTTGAGTTTGAGTTTGAGTCTAACAAAAATAAACAATTTATTTAAACACTTTTCATGAAGTATACAGTTTTGACTGCTTTTTATTTACCCATCAATATGGGTAAAATTTCTTACCTCGCAATCTTTACGTAATGTCAAATACAATTATTTTGATATTTACTTAGTTGGTTGCTAGGCAACGGATCTTACGGCGAAATCTGACGCGAGTTTAACATTTATTACCCTTCCCAAAAAAAGTGCACAACGCCGCTAAAGAAGTTTTCACTTCAAAAAATTGTAAATTCTGGAAATCAACAAGCAAATCTTTTTCTAACAATATTATTGTATAAATAACATTAATTAATTGTATATTAACTTAACTAAAACTATTCACAAACTAAAATATAGCATCGAAAAATTCATCCGCATCGCTGTCGACTGGTAATGTACCCAAGAGACTGGCCGCATTGCCACGTTGTATGGCAATGCTTAGCCTCTGCCCGAGGTAAAAACCAGCCCTTGGGTCACGGGAAGTGTCAAATAGCCGTTTTGAGATTTCTTTAAAGAGGCTGTGAGCACTCGGACACCACGGCCCGAGGGTTTCAACCCCAAACGGCTCGAAAATATAATTACCAATAAGGTTATTATACTTACGCCGCTTAAGGTTTTCTGCAGCCGCAGCAGCAGCACCAGCACAGCACGCCGAGCCAGGAAGATGGGATGGCGCAAGAGTGTCGACACAGGTGGCATCCCACAAGCAAATTAAATCATAACCGAGCAGTCCCGTGAGCGTCGAGGGTGTACATGACCAGGATAGTATTGCGGATCTGTTTCGGCAGCATTTTAGAGAACAGTCATCATCATGTTATCATCATCATATCAGCCAAAAGACGTCCACTGCTGGACATGGGCCTCCCCCAAGCACCGCCACTTCGACCGATTCTGTGTTTCCCGCATCCAGTGGATTCCCGCGGCCTTTACAAGGTCAGCGGTCCATCTTGTGGGAGGACACATTGCTCGCAGAACAGATGGCCCATGGGGCCGAAAGATTCTGGAGTTCGGTGCTAGGCAACTTACGCACGTCAAGTCAAAGGTTGGAAATATTTAGTTACAGATCTTATATTTTAGTTAGTATTTTATTAATTATAATTAAACTACTTTGAATAAAAGAGCCATTTTCAATAGGGTTCCTTCTATGGTTGAAACGAATGTATAAAAAAAAATTGACTCAATTAATTGATTTTATCGCAAGCTACAATGTTTTCAGGGTTCATAAATTGACGGACAGGATTTTTTTTTCAACTATTTTGATGCTTTTTCCATTTCTGCTGCATTAAATCAATTGTTAAAAGTACAGTATTATTCTCCAATTAATCATCTCAACGGCGGATCCAGGGGGGTGTCATGGGGGTCATGACCCCCCCCCTGGGCTGTGTCTAGGTCGACCTGATTTTTTTCTAATCTCATTGTTAAATTTTATCAAATTACTTAATACTTTTCAACACAGTTGCTCGTAAAGTGGCTCTTATTTAACAGCTTTTAGGTTCATAATGCAGTGTATTATAGACACGTGCTATTTTCTTTATATAATCGCACTAGTGCGGTAATGTGCGCCATAGATAACTATTTACTAGTCGGAGTAATGACATGGCAGTCTGGCAGTATGGAATTAGTAAGTACTATCAAGGCACGACATGTCTTTCTTATTGCGACTTAATATAGTGTGACAAACTAAACAGGTTTTTGGAACGAAGTTCTTTAACGCGGCTTCATTCTTGCGTCTGTCTTTTTCTAATTCGAAGTTCTAAAGCCGATAGTGAGGTCAAAATGGAAATCCAAGATGGCGGCTCCGAAATTTTTCTCATTTTTCGTCATGGGTGTTCGTTTCGTAGGTTTCGATGGTTCTAAAGCCGATAGTGAGGTCAAAATGGAAATCCAAGATGGCGGCTCCGAAAATTTTCTCATTTTTCGTCATGGGTATCGTTTTCGTAGTTTTCAATGGTTCTAAGGCTGATAGTGAGGTCAAAATGGAAATCCAAGATGGCGGCTGCAAAATTTTTCTCATTTTCGTCATGGGTGCCGTTTTCGTAGTTTTCGATGGTTCTAAAGCCGATAGTGATGTCAAAATTTTAACAATCGCCATACTGGATTTTCCATTTGATCAAATTCGCACTTTCTCTCTCACTCTCTCTCGATAGAGAATAATTAGTAAAAATTAGCAGCGAAATCGAATTTTTTCAAGTTTCAAATTTTGTCTCCACCTCCGACCGAACGTGATGGTAGGCTGTTCAGCGGTTTTGTCAGTGCCTTGCGCGCGCATCGCTACCCGAAAAAAAATCCAGCGCGCCATTTTTCATAAATATTTGTTATCGTATTATGTTGTGTGGTTACTGCAGGTTACATATTAAGAAAAATACGAACCGACGTAGAAACGTTTTTACAGGAAGTGGATAGTCAGTACCTGGCAACAAAGGTCAGTTGAACTTTATAAATCTAAATGTATCATTTCTCTAAAGTTACGTTATTGTAGCATATATTATGTTCTTACAACAAGACGGTTTCTTTCCTCGCAAATGTGTTGAAAAACTTCGTATGAAACGCGTGTGCTTTGATCATTACCCACTCGGCTATATTATCGCGCTCCTGACCAATGACCAATACAGCACACTCGTATCACAATGTACTATGGTATGATGTTGCCGCGTAGGATATTTTTGCCACACAAGCGCGAACGACACGCATAACAAGACTTGTGCTGTTATTATAATTATGATGATGGACCGTGGAGTTTTCTGCCGGCTATTCTCTATTGGAAATGACCTAATGAAACCGTGCTCCTAAGCCTCTAACGTTTCATAAGTGCCCATGTAGGTTTACCTGAAGCTAGCAACGTAGAAATTAAATACCCCAGAATGGTGTCACGACAAACCGCCCCAGGCGATTTCTTAAGATTTAGGGGGCCGCCAGGACCGGGGTGTCCTGGCGGCCCCCTAAATCTTAAGAAGTAAGTTTTAATAATATCCCAAACAAGGTCAAAATAAATTGAGTAAGAAGCAGAGTTGGAGGTTGATTATGAAAATTTTCGAGCTCGCTTCGCTCGCATCTACATTCTCGATCTTTCTGCATAAATCGACAAAAGAATTCCTGTTTATGTAGCTATGACTTTTCAAAAAAAAAAACCTTCCTTACACAAGGCGGTGTGCTGTGAACCCGCCTCGCTGTCTCAGGGTTATGTGCTATTTGGGCCCACAGTTTGTCCAACATGCGGCAGACATGTCCTGCCCAGTCCCATTTCCGTTGGGCAGCCTTTTGAGCCACGTCAGCTATTTTCGTTTTGGAGTGCAGTATTATGTTTGACTTTTCAAAAAAAACCCTTCCCAACACAGTCAAGGCGGTGTGGAAAAATTTTCGAGCTCGCTTCGCTCTCTCTTGAATTCTCAGAAAAGTTAGAGAGATAGAATACTCTTCTATCTCTCTAACTTTTCTATATAAGTCGACAAAGCAACTCCTATTTCCTACCTAACCTTACCGAGAATTAAGAGACGAGGTGCAAGAAATTTTCAGCTCGCGTTGCTCGCTTCTTTTCAATTTATGAAAAGAAGAATGTAGGGGAGCGAGCAACACGAGCACGCGAATATTTAATTGAGGAGATGAAAACGCAACGCCCTCAAAAAAAAAAATTGTGGCTTGCGAGGTTATAAATTATTAGCACGTTATACTTGTTTTTGCAAAATTTTACTAATATGTAGGTAGGTAGGTGGGAAGGTAGTACCCACGTATACTAAGAAGACCGAAGGGCCTCATTTTGTTTTGCCGCTCCCCGACAGATTTAGTCCTACACTGATTGGGCCTGTCCTGACTGAACCACGACTAATTGACCCCCCCCTGACTCGAAAGCTGGATACGCCCTTGGTAGGTCTTATACTGGCTATAGGACCGAGTTGTAGATGAGCAATTTGTTGTCTACAGATAACACAGAGTTTCTTCCTATGTATGAGCCAATACAGGTTGCGAAACTTGTGGTTTATCTCGTCCCTTTTATGTTTAAAACATGATGCTTCCATGTTAGGCGCCTATTTTAGTGGAAGCCAAGATAATTTAAACAATCTGTGTGAAAAACCACTCCTATTAGACTTGGTCCTACTCCTGATTCATCAGAACCAAGTCTAATAGGTGTAGTTTTCTGTGCCTGAGCGTGAAGGTGATATGGTTGGTTAGACTTGGTTGCACTGGCAAGTATCACTTACAGAACCATTTATGTGTATCGTCTAGCTGCTTTTGAAGTCTATTGCTGGCCATTTCTGGTTTGTCATCAACTGATAAATAAGCTATATCGTCGGTATAATTATGTTGCTGTTTTTATGCCATCCGTCGTAGGTAGATCTGATGTAAATATGTTATACAATACTGGGCTAAGAACAGATCCCTGAGGTCCCTTTGACTTCAAAAAATCGTGGTCTTGCTTTGCAGGGTGGATGGCCCTATAATATGTCGCTGGATGGCGGCACACAGACCGTCATTCAGATACGTGAGATAAGTGTAGGTAGCGTGTTTTAGTTTTAGTTAGTAGATAAGAATGTGTGTGTGTGTGTGTGATCTCTGGTCTGAAAATAAAGATTCATTTACCCTGTTTTACTTGGAAGCAGCGATCGGATAAACACGACTCGACGAGCAGGAACCTTGAGTGCTAAAGTTTTTCCTTCACTTAGGTAATATGTAGGGGCTGGTATCCGCAACTCCACGTCAAAACGCGTATTTTGCGTACGGGTGGGAAAACCAGTTATTCGATCCTATTCAGCTCTTCAAAGAAGGCCAGTAATGCCTTGGTTTTACTGACAAGTTCACGTAGGGTACCTGGGTTACCGAAGTACTTGGCCCTGTATGTGGCGACCACCGGGCAGCTTAACAGCACATGAGCTGCTGTTTCGTCGTCCTCCATGCAGGCTCTGCACAGCGGACTGTCTGTGACTCTTATGACAAAGAGGTGTTTATTATATGACCCATGGCTAGTTACAGTTACTGTAACTGTACACAGCTGTTGTTTCGTTAGTCGAAGTACCTGTTTCGAGAGGTGGCCATCGATTGTAGGAAGTGATTCCTTGGCCTGCCTGCACTCACCTTGGTCCAACCATAGTTTGTGATGTGAGTCCCTGGTTCGTTTCCTTATCAGAGTGCTTAGGTACCCGAACAGTAGTGGCGCGATGCGTTCCGGATTCCAAAGAAAGACCGCCTGGACAAAGAAAAAAGAGTGAATGAAACCAGAGCGGTGAGAAGGACATCGTAGAAGACGATTGTTGGTGGAACGAAGATTTTTACTATGGGCAGAGCATAAGTATTGAACATGGGAAGTCAGGCAAGAAGGAGAAGTGAACAACATGGATAGAGCCCTCACCTCTCTGCACTGACGAATGGGTAACCACTTTAAAAGCAATCGGTGCGCGGACACAAATGGTCACACTTACGAAGATTGAAAACGAACAGCATGCGATTTATTAAGAAGGTGGTCAAGTTTATTGAGGAGATCTGCATTCAGGTCATAGTAACACACATCACCATAGTCAATTATGGGAAAGATTAGGGACTGTACAAGCATTGCCTTTATGTGTGATAGGAGAATATTTTTCAGCCGATAGACCAGAGCGACCGCAACGTTCCGGTAACTTTTTTACTGACAGTAGTGACCTGCTTTCGCCAGTCAAGACAAGTGTCGACATGCAGGCCGAGATCCTTAACATCGGAGCTAAACGGAATGACTGAGTTGTCAAAGATTACAGGTGGCACAGTTAAGACATTCAGCTTCCTAATGCTGTGGGGGCTACCTATTATGATAGCCTGACACTTGGTAGGGTTAACCACCACCCCAAATAGATCAGACCAGTTTTTGACCACACCTAAATCCCGGTTTAGCTCTTCAATCGCATCTGAAATGTTATTAACACCTGCCTGGTAGTAAAGCTGCGAATCGTCGGTATAGAGATGATACGCAGTCCGAAGCACCCCTTTTTACCCCTTTTTTTACTTTTTATGACAATTATTGCATAAATTTATGTATCAAAATAAACTTCGATAATGTATCTAAGTACAAGTAGTGAACATTTTCTGTAATAAGACCTAATAATCAACCAAATCTTTAATTAGAAATTTATTTTAGAAGAGCGCTAAGATTAGAATCGCTACTTATCCGGTTCTCCCAGAATACCCTCTGATGACTGAAAATGTCATTTTACAGTTTACTGTTTTCCTTAAAATTGTGAATGAGCACAACCTGAACTTGTCGATAGAGTCAATTATAACAATAACTCTTTCTGCGAAAAAATTTGCCAAAAGAAAATCGTAGCAACGTAACATACAGAAGAGCAGGCGCTCCGCAGCAAATGCACCGGACGCACCGGATGTTCAACAATCTCCGGCCGCCATAAGGACGACGTTTGGGTGGCGGACTTGGGGAGTCTGTCGCTCATAATAACATAGTAAGAACAACAACAGTAACATAATACAGGGTGTTTGGCAGAACGTTGAACATACGAAAATGGTGTATAGGTGGGGTCATCTGCTACTTACTCAGCCCTAATTTATTTGACCCTGGGCCCCGGATATTTAAAAAAAAAACATTTTTTGCTTTGTTCCTTTTTCACCACTTTAAAGTGTAATTTTTATTAAAAATGTTTTTTTTTTTAATCTTTAATGTTGGCAGATTCTTATAAAATTATTGCTTTATTCAGATGTTAGCTAGAAACTCTCTAAAACGCTCAAACTTACAGAAAGATGTAAAAAATACTTAAATTAATTTCAACTTATTTAAAAAAAAAACAAACCAGGGGCAGTTAAATTAGGGCTGAGTAAGTAGCAGATGATCCCACCTATCCACCATTTTCGTATGTTCAACGTTCTGCCAAACACCCTGTATTTCTGTTCCCTCGTTTAGAACCAATAGGTACACACCTATTGATCCTAAACGAGGGAAAAGAAATATTTCGGATTTGTTATCATAACTATGTTATTATGACTGACAGTGGTGTTGGTCACCAAGGGCGCGATGGATACGCGGCAGCGATAGGTAAATTATGAATACAATTCATGCGTTTAGGCCAGGTTTTGGGTTCAATGGGTTGAAACCAACAAGATATTTGAGTCACAATTTACGAAATGTCGCTAAGCCCTTTTTTTTAAACCCGAAGAAAAATTCTATTCAACATCATTAATTTTGCGCAGGTGCAACTAACTTCCTATTTAATTGTAATAGTGGCCTGTGAAGCTACGTTCACACAGCAATATTTTTCCCGTATACCGTATAAGGGATTTTATCGAATAGAGAAGTAGAAAATATATTACATTGTTCACACGGAGTCTATGCAGGAAAATATTTATTTATTTATTTATTAAAACTGTATGCACAAGTAAAAAATACTGTACAAAGGCGGACTTAATGCCTGAGGCATTTTCTACCAGTCAACCTTAGGGTGATGCAGAGACAAAACATGGCAGGTGCAATATAATTGATAAATAACTCGAAAAAGAATAAATACTAATATATAGATACACAGATACATACATATAAACAAAATAAACTTCGTGAAGAGAAATAACGATAGGTAGAGGAGAAAACGAATCCAGCAAATCAGCGCTGGGACGAATCTGCCAACTTCTTATGAATATGTTCACGTGCCTTCACTTTAAATGATAATCGACTGGTTGCCGTCCTGATGTTCAGAGTATTGTGTTCGAGAAATATTTTTCCCCGTATACCGTACGAAGATGCCACCGAGGAGGCCGCGTCTTGTAACGATTTTATCGAATACGAATGGCAGTGGTACTTGTGTTCATGTAGTATCGTTTACACGGATAAACTTTTTTCTCGTATTCGAGACTCGCGCAGGAGTAAACTAAACAACTGACTGCTTTCCATTCGAGTTTATCGTAACGTTAAAATGGTCGCCGTGTGAACGACTGTCTCGTATACGGGAAAACCGTATATGAATGAATGAAATGCACCGATCCCATCGTGGTGATAAAATGGAATCGTATAGTCGCCGTGTGAACGTAGCCTAACTGTCACCACCACTGCAATATAGATGATTGCTAACAATCAGTGCTGTCTATCAAAGAAGTAGGTAGGTTACGCGCCGCCTTGGCCTTCAGTAGCTGCTACAATCGTTATCTTCGTATTTAAGTTCGTCTCGAAAAACTCAGCTCTGTTATATATTATGTAGGTAAAATAATAAAAGTATTATTTTACCCATAATTATCATATTTTTATCAGGGCCGGATTAGCCACATAGCCAGTGTAGCAAATGCTGCGAGCGGAGCGTTGGGGGGCCTAGCTCTCGGACGTACAAAAAAACAAGACTTGGTACCCTATACCAGCAGTAGGTCCGATTAAAATTAAATATTATGCAAGAATGGTCAAAAGAAATCGAAACTCCAAAGCGGGATGTAAAAATCTTTCTCTTTCTCTTTTCCTAGTATCTCTTAATTCTTCAGCTTTTCCGTACAAGCGAAAAATCTGATAGCACCTACTATAGTTAGCAGTGCAAGTGCCGACTATTATAAATAACACGTGACGGAAGTGTCTTCCTCATAACATTAAGTGAGAAAGGAGTTATCAGACGATTTCTTAATTTTAAAGTAAATTAACAGTTTCAGTTTTATCTAAATTACTTATAAGGCTAAATAGACTAGATTGTAATGTGAATGAAGTATCATCAATTGTGACAATCAATTATCTTTTCTTTTTATAAAGTATAAAAAGAAAAGATAATTGTTATCATCGTTTGAAGAAAGGTATTTGATTTTACACGAACTAGAAAAGAACGTATTTTTTACAAACATTGATTCGACTAGTGTTATATTATCGAGAAAAACAATTTTGAGTACTGTTTTATTTCAGCAGAGCAGCTAAACTTTAAAACTTAAAACACACCAAATTCTACCGTAGTGGGCCCCTATGTTAGAACTTGATTTCAGGCCCCGCGCTGGCGCAATCCGGCACTGGATGTCATATAATCAATATTATATAATTAATGTGATAAGACGTATCTACACATAGGAGAAGAAACACTCTTTTATGTTCTATATAAGCTTCAACAATATTCACGTTCGCACATTGTAGTGCCTGCTGCAAGAGTAGACGCATGTTGTGTAGTTACAATAATGTATTCTAAAACTTTTTTAGTTTTTCTTGTAGTGTACTTTTTATCGGATTTCTCACGTGAGTATTGTGTCGTAGACATTTTTAATTAACCATTAAAAGCAACGGTCAAGTTTAAAATGATTAAAATGTCAGTTTCGTTAGGTGATGGGTCTACACGCGTCATAATGACTTAACTTATGCCACAAACTCATCCCAAATTATGTTTACGGTAATTGTAGCTGATTATACTCACCGTCTACGTATCAGCTAATTGTCTCTGACTCTGGAATTTGCATCCCTATTTGCCTTTGCTTTACGACAATTTTTATTTTCTTAGGTGGACAAAGGGATGAAAAGTTTTTCCGGAAAGACTACACTTATTTGGAAACAGTAGAAGGTTTCTATAAGTTTCACTTGAAATCACTGAAATGGGCTGATGCTAAGCATGTGTGTGCTCTCGAAAAAGCTAGTTTGTTCTACCCAGAAAACGACGAAGAAGCACAAGTCGTGATATCGTTTTGGAACGAAACCCAGCCTCGTACCAGTTTGGTGTATGTGGGGTTGTCTACATCTTCTAGCATCACACAAGAATTTGAGACCACTGATGGTAAGTCTGTTCTATTGTATTTGGTTTAATGCAACTAGAAAGTTTACAACGTCACAAATTGCTTTAAAAAAGAAAAAGGGTCATCTGTGACCCAAGCCTGAGCCCAAGCAAACCAAACATATGACATAATATGACATGCAAAGGCTGGTTTCACTCCAGCTCTTCTAAAGTTCTTTTCCAGCTACTTAGGCAATCGGAAACATAATAAAAAACATAATAGTTGAAAACGCTGGCTTCACCTCGGAATCGTATTGCACCCTTACAGGGGTAAGCCAGGGTACCTACTTTAGGACCGTTGGAATTTAGTATAATGGTAAATGACCTTTTTGAAATTGTGAAAAATGCTGGTTGCTTAAAGTGCTATGTGTATGAATGTAACTTTTATAATTAATAATATATTATTAATATATATTTTTTTATAATATTATTTACTAGTTGACCTGAGGGCCTACCACCACCTCTAAAGCAGTATTATTTTAATCTTTTATTTATATATATGTACAAAAGTAAACATATTAAAAACTAAAAAGTTTGTTCTACTAGGAACTCTGTAAATGGATACATATGTACCTAGCTCTCTAACTTTATTACATAACGCATTCTTTTCATATTTCTAGGTAAGACAATCTCTGAGGTGTACAATAACTGGGGCCCAGGTGAGCCAAACCAAGGAACCTCCGAGGTGTGTGTGAAAATGTTGAAAAATGGCTACTGGCAAGATACCAAATGTTACAATTCGAATCCCTTCATTTGCAAGAAAAGCCTCCAGTCAGTTGAGTGGAACTATAACTGCAATATGTCCAATTTAGGTATATATAAATTTAATAACTACAGTTTTCCTTAGTTGACAGTGTTGAACTCATGAAAATCGCGGAACATACATTAGTGTTAAATTGATGACTATTGAGGGCCTCCATCGCTCCGATTTCTTTGATTCAAGGTTGTGGTACGTATGTATATAGACTCTAATGTTTATAGGTAGCTGTTCTACTGGTGATTTGGTTCCTCCAGCCATTGTTGCCCTCAACCGTTGCCTGTGAATAAAACAAAATTTTCAACTAAACCGGTCCGGGCTATACTTTTTCCGGCCGAACACTACTATAAGTTTGCAGACGTTGCAGTAAAAAAATATGTTAAGGTGGCGTAGTTCTAGTCCACACCGTTGGTTTTTGTCGTCAAAACGTTCGGACACAGCTGTAACCTAACCTAACCTAGCGAGAGGAGTTCCCTAAACAATCCTTTTTTTTTTTTTTTTTTTGGGTGGGAAATCATCCAATGACTTCTCCCGCTCTGGGCGGAGCGGAAGGGCGTGTCAGACTTTTACTGACTAAAACCCACCCGTGTTCCTTCCCTTGCCGTGCCAGGGGCCACGGTTTCCCCTTGGGACTACCCGCAACCCCGGCAGGCATCGGCCCTAACGGACCCCGTCAGTTTTGCTGACATCTCTTTGAGGCGCGCGTGGAACACGACGCGCCGTCGACCCGGGCCTGGTCCTTATCGGACGGCGAGCTGCCCTCTGCTCTCCGTCCGCAGGCCCGCGCCTACGGTGGCCGGAAATCGGCTATCAATTCCCGACGCCCGGGAAGTGTCCTACGGCGGCGGCGGCTAGGGCTGGTAGGGCGCGGCCACAGATATAAATCTAACTAGATATCGCAAGTCCCTCCATCTTTATGAAAACCAAGCGTGCCACTTTTTCACACAACCAATGAAAGAAAACATTTCCAATGCCTCGGCCAATTTTTCTATACAGTCTTTACAGCTCAATATGGATTAAAAAGACATTTTTCTAGATTTTCGTGGATTTCCGGTGCCGATAATGCTAAATGAAAATCTCAGATTACGATCATTGATCGTAATTTTACTCCGTTTTTTGACACGCGAAGTACTTACTTACAATCGCGTCATCTAGTTAGATTAATATCTGTGGGTACGAAACTTTTGAAGAAAAATATCGAATAGTTTTATGACAGCTGCGCGCACAGATAATTATAATAGTCTATGATCTGCGGCGCTTGAGTCGCTGACGGAACGAAATGTTGCCATTTTATATAATATTTAAACTTTTGGGACTAAGTAATGTATTTATTTTATAATTTATTTTTATTTTTTATTTCTGATATGTATGTTATTTCACTATATGCTGCACCGGTCTGACGTCATCACGTCAACGCCGGCTGTCGCTGAAAACCAGCACTGGGGCTCTGTCTCGTATGGAGTCGCAGCTTTATGCTGAGCGATGGCCGTTTTGCGTAGATGTGACGCATATTTTCCCCCAAATTGTTTTTATTCGTAATTTTTTCCTTTTTTGTGTCATGTTTACCGCAAATAAACATATTTTCTTTCTTTTCTTTCTTTCTTAATAGAATAAAAATAAAAGCTGCGGCAGTGTTTCCACTTACGTTTTTGGTTTTCCCCAGTTTCTTAATGAATTATCCCTAAAATTCCCTAAAAATATAAGTATGTTTAGGGAATTTTTCATATCTTAATATATATAAATCTCGTGTCACAATGTTTGTCCTCAATGGACTCCTAAACCACTTAACCGATTATAATAAAATTCGCACACCATGTGCAGTTCGATCCAACTTGAGAGATAGGATAGTTTAAATCTCAAATTATAGTCGCAATTTTAATTTATTGCTAATTAAGGCTACCCATGCGAAGCTGGGGCGGGCAGCTAGTCTAATATATAAAATTCTCGTGTCACGGTGTTTGTTGCCAAACTCCTCCGAAACGGCTTGACCGATTTTTGTGATTTTTTTTGTGTATATTCGGTAGGTCTGAGAATAGGACGTAAACTATTTTTCATACCCCTAAGTAATAATATAAGTAGGTAGGGTAGGTAGGTAGGTCGTGTTTTTAGTTTTACACTTATGATATCCCGGTATAAATGCCTGAAATTTTAACAAAAAGTACTAGGCTTGCATGAATTCACGAGTTCACGACAGTATTTATATTTTTGGAAAATCCACTGGAAAAGTCCGTTCTGAGCAGTAACCTAACAAAAAGTACTAGGCTTGCATGAATTCACGATATGTAAGTAGGTAGGTAGGGTAGGTAGGTAGGGTAGATAGGTAGGTAGGTAGGGTAGGTAGATAGGAAGAGTAGGTAGGTACGGTAGGTAGATAGGAAGGGTAGGTAGGGTAGATAGGTAGGTAGGTAGAGTAGGTAGATAGGAAGGGTAGGTAGGTAGGTAGGTAGGGCAGGGTAGGTAGGTAGATAGGTACGCCGTAGATAAGTACTTAGTGCTACCCGTGCGAAGCCGGGGTGAGCAGCTAGTAGGCTATATAGATAATCATGACATGTTTGGTATCAAAAGAAAGGCGAGCACATTATAAATATGTATAATATATCATATTTACAAAGCAAATAAATATGTTTAAATAGTTGAAAACTAGCAAAAGTGCTAAACGTGCAGTTAATCAAATGTTAATAAATAGTAACGATTTGTAATGCCACAGAAGAAAAACAAGTACAACAAAATATTTATATTTTGGATTTCTTCGAAGATCGATAAACTGTGTTGGTGGCGAAATAAATCGGGCTATGGTTTCGTTCAAGGCAATAAGCACTGCTATTTGAATTTAAATAGGTTAATTACTGACCTATTGGATCACTCAAGCGCACATACCATGCATGAGCTCGTGAAATGCAACATCTATTCTGTTATTTAATAACAGGAAAAGTTATTTTCTTCCCAGATTACACTTTCAATGAGAATCTTGGCAAATGTTACAAGCTACACACATCACCATTGAACTGGAAAGATGCATATTTTGCGTGTCGCGCCGAAGAATCCTACCTTGCAGTCATCGACACTCCGGTGGAAGCTGAGTACTTTGCGGAATTAACGAAGTCCGCACCAAATCTTGGGGCCCAAGAGTTATACGAAAAAGGAATATATCATTTGGGATTTCATAGTAAATTCAAAGAGGGCTGGTGGACTATTACAGGTACGTGAATGGAAGTATCGCCTTTTTATTTTCTAATGTGTGGCAATCATCATGACTGCCTTCCATCTGAGTAAGATGAGCGGACATGTCGGACTTCTATTGACTAAAACCACACGGACCGTACTCAGTACATGAACCCCGTGTGGAGTACACGGGGTTCATGTAGAAATTGTAGAACTCACCGTTGCCCCTCCTGCGCTATGCCTTTGCATGCCATGTCTTGGAGATACGCTTATGTTCCTACAACCCCTCACGGTACGGTATATGTATATACTTCAAGCTACGGTCACGCTCCTACCTAAAGTTACTGTCAGTGTCTGTGTGTATTATTTTTAGCAACTTCCAACTCCTTCGGAAGTTGAAAGTGGAGTATCTTAGTCGGATCACTGGGAACTCACGGACGAGCGACCCTTCACATCAGCGACTGTCTGATTCTCTTTTGCAAAATGAAAACTAATTCTATGTCAGCAGCCCGACCCCGAACTAAACGGCATACTTAAACTTATTATACTACAATGCTGAAGTCATATGATAAACTTCTCAACTTATTCCTCTAGAAAATATAAGATTTAGATTATGTCTTACTTACTCATTATTTTTTCTAGGCAAACGTTTAAATGATGCTAGCTTCTGGTGGGGCAACTACCAACCGGCTGGATACGACGAAAAAATATGTGGCTCAATGTTCTACACCGGACGTCTGAACAACGTTTATTGTGATACGAAAAGCTTATTCATTTGTGAACATGACGTTACCGTTCCGTGTATAAATGAAGAAGACAAAGAGTAAGACAAAGCTCAATTATACAGAGAACATAGATTAGTATAGTAAGCTGTAAGATTTACAATAGATGACTTAATTTATAGTACAACTTTAATGTTTTTTTTTTTGTTTTTTTTTATTTTTTTATTATCAAATACCTATGTTATAAACTTATAACAAAGTAACGCCCCTACTCCCTACTTTTCCGTCTACGAACGATGCTTCGTAAACTCGTTCGTGCTACTGCACAAGGACATCTTTAATGCTAGTGCTATACGAATCTTCTACCCTTACCAAAACATTGGACAAATGTATACTACTCAATAATTAATCATTGTGATGTGTTAATGTATCTATATGTTAAGGCATCCTCAGGACGACGATTGACCTGTTGCGAACTCGGACACGAAGTGTTATCAACGCGAGCAACTATTGACTTTGCGTTCGGCTCGCGTTGATAACACTTCGTGTCCGAGTTCGCAACAGGTCAATCGTCGTCCTGAGGATGCCTCGTTGAGAGGCGAAACACGTGTCGATTTCTTACAGGGTTCTCTAACTCTTTAAGAACGGTTAAGCGGATTAAGTTACTAGATATACATCGTCTATTGTGTTTTATGATGGATTTCCGCAAGGTCACGCCTGAGTCAATTAACTATCTTAATGTATGTAATAATGTGCTAAATTACCAATTCGTCTTTTGTTAATAACTTTTTGATGTCTTGAATTGTTAATTAGAATATTGGAAATTTTCAACATTATTCTTTTTATTATGACATCATTAAATAATCTGTGCTAAGTAGACGCTAGTCTTATTTTCTCCTGTTATATTTACATAAATCTCTATCAATTGTGTTATTTAATGTTATCCGTTTTGCAAACTTCGGAAAAGTCAGTGGGCCATGAATCACTCGCGTCGCTCAGGATTCTAACACTTGAATCACTCGCTGCGCTCGGGATTCAATCATCATGAATCACTCCCTACGGTCGTGATTCAGTCGTTAGAATCCTTCACTTGATCGTGATTTATCTATGGCCCTCGCTTTAAATCCGTCCTTTATTCATTAGTTGCATAATATACTATTTTTATCGAATTTCACAACACCAAAGTGAACGGCGAAAAAAGGTCCGCTTAAACTTTGGATCACAGTTTTTATTACGATGCACTTTATTCAAATCTGAATATACATTCATAGTTAGGAGGCAATCAAGCATTTTGAGATTTTTCGTAGCACTCTCTTCTTTATACCTAAAATTGGTATGTATGTGTTCCTTGTGCTGTATAGAACACGAAACTGCCGGTTTTAAGAGGCAGAATTGGGGACGCGCATAGCTGTGACGTCACAAAGATGGCGGCCACCCGTTTCAAGTTTTTGTTCATATCTCGAGTTCTTTTTCACCAATTTCGGTGCTTGATACGTCATTTTAAAGTTCTTTTGACGGTCTATGATTGCTTCTTTAAAACCTACTAATTAAGTTTAGTGGTTGTTAAAATATTAAGAAAAGTATGTTTTTTTTTTTCATATATATTTTCTTATTTACCGGTATAACTAAAATAAGAGAAACATAAGCGTAGGATCATAACAAAAATTATAGTACGTTTCTTTACCTTACCAAACATATAAACATCATTGTGGTGCAATAATAAACAAACAAGTTGTGACCAATTCCGTAAAGAGAGTACCACCTCAAGCTTGACTTCTGGGATTATTACCGCCGTTTTCCATTTGGTTTTCTAAGGTCTGCTATCTAATTGCGTAACACATTTTCGTAAACGATTCCATTTTGACAGTTCAACAACATTCATTGCGTTATTTACGTTGCTGAACAGAATTTATTTTCGAACTTTTGAAGCAATGGATAAGCAATCTGTTTCAAAGCGATTTAGATTCCGATTGATCGTGTATTACGAAATTAGGGTACTGGTCTAGGTAGGTATGAGACTAGGAGATTAAATAACGAAAAAGATAATTATGTAAATAAGTATTTGAGACAAATAGTTTTATTCGTTTTCATTTCAAACATAATACCAAACTTTTTACAAATAGAAGTACACAAATATTCCAAGTGAAGAAAATTTTAAGCACTTGCCAGCTAGTGTAATTGATAAACAAAACAAGGTATTTTAATAACAATAACAGTGCAAATTAAAAGTATCAGTTGTAATAAAAATAACTAAGTGTCGAAATATATTTTTGCAAAATATATAACATTGTACAAAATATAATGAGCAGACAGTAGGTAGCATAGCAGCACATTACTCATCGTCAAAGTAATGTTGATTAAATAAAACATAATTCTTTGCCAATATAGCATACTGCTATCATACGCTTTTGCTTCATGCGTGCACAGCCGCATTTCGCTGTCCGACAGTCAGTCTTACATTGGCACAATATAAGTTCTATATCTTGCAGAGATATCGGAGGTTTCAAGCTAGTAATCGGAAGCAAAGACTTGTTATCTAATCTCCAGCCACAGTTTTCTGGTGAGGGTAAGTTTTGGTTCGGGACATTCGCAGTTTTCCAAATAAAAGCATGGTAATTAGCTCTGTGAAGATGGTGCTTTAGTACCTCTAGAAGGTGGTAATTTATCTAGGATCTTAATATTTGGAAAAACTTCGGCTCTTAGATCATCAATGCTGTTTAGAGCTTGAAGTGTAGGTTTTTTGTCACAATAAATGGTGATTATAAACTTTTCTCCATTCCTCATGCCGTCTTCTGTTAGTTCCCCTTCAGATCCAAATTCGTGTATCCAAAGTGAACTGGACTTTTTAGTATGTAAATCCTGACACTGAGCTTGTACTATCGCAGCCTGTTAGAGCATGAAAAGCAAGTAAATTATTATTTTCTGGCCCCATCGATTGTGCTATGTCATGAATAGGCACATAGTTCGATTTTTGTGATGTACCGAATTGCACCCAAACTTTAGAAGGTACATTAACATGACATCAGTGTCCCTGCTATTTATTATCAGCCTCTCATAACCCATTCGGGCAGCATCTATCCCGTGTACCACAAATCTTGTGTCTGCTTCCTTGTGGTTACACATTAAATGATGGATGTCTCGGTTCATATTTGTCTTTACATTGAGAGGATCTTCAAACCCAGCTGCTGTAAATAATTCAAAATCACCCTCGAGATTCGCTGCTTGCAGGACTATACTCTCAGAAATTAATTTAGCGAGATTGTCCTTATTGCCGGAGTGGTGTATAAAACGATCCTATTTTCTCGGTAAAGGAGTACCAGAATCTGCAATTTTCAATTCCACAGGAGTGACTGACTGCTTCCTTTTTTCCCTCGTTCCAGATTTTATGGACTGTTCATTATAACGATCGAAAAGTATATGCACACTCTGAAAATCCTCTTTTTTAAATTGAGACATGACGGTCTTCAAAAACACATCTGCCAAATCGCCAAAAGTGGTGGCATTTTTAGGTTTTCCAATTGCTTGGATTAACGTTTGGCCATCTAGTAATACTGCAGTTTTTGTTATGTGCTCAGAAACCAGCGATACCCGTGTTTCTGTTTTGTCTATTAGAATATTAAACAAAACAGATTTGAACTCGTAGGTTGCACCGGGTTGCAGCGCCATAATTCACGGTCGTCACTCAGCAACTCGTAAATGACAGCAATCAATACTCGTCCCCACAATAAAACAGATTTATTTGAACTTTCACTAGAATAAGTAACATACCACGTCTAAACTGAACCAAATATGGCGTGCGAATAACAGAACTTGCGAGCAATCAAGCGTCGTCGGGCGCGTCGGACGTTCGCGCGCTTGTGCTGTGGCGGTCGCGCGGCGCGGGCACTTGCTTTACGGTAATGGTTACAAATCGTTTGTTTATTATCGTATAACGATGTTATTTACCTTTTTGAAAAGGTAAAGAACCGTACTTTAATTTTAATAATGACATATTACGCCAAAGTATCTCATTATTGAGTTAAAGTGGTCATATTTCTAATCATGTGCAAATGTATATGAAAAAAAAAACATACTTTTTTAAATATTTCAATAATCACAGAGTTTACAAAATATCTTTGTATGAAGCAATCATAAAACATTTAATAACCTTTTAAATGACGTATCAAACAACGAAATTGATGCAAAAGAATTCGAGAAATTACTAAAAACTTGAAACGGCGGCCACCATCTTTGTGACGTCACAGTTATGCGTGTCCCCACTTCCTCCTCTTAAAACCGGCAGATTCGTGTTATATAGAGCACAAGGAACACATACATACCAGTTTTAGGTATAAAGAAGAGAGTGCTACGAAAATCGTGAAGGAGACGACTTATTAAATATTTGCCTACTGTCTATCAGTCGTAGGATGTTATTTACTGATGGAAAAACACCAGACAAAGGCTTGTTGCCTCAAAAAACAATATCGCAATCACAAAAAAAAAAATGTAAACAAGAGACGTCAGCCATTTTGCAGACACTTCCCCACAGACTAAAAGAATAAATCATTCCGGCGCGAAACATTTAGTCGATGTTTAGCATGTGATGTTCTATACCTTTCCTGTTTTTCCTCTACACTCTGTATAAGTTAGAATAAGATCGGTATAGTTTCCACAGGCAATATATATTATGTCGTTATTTACGGCCAGTAAAAACAGGCATCAGAACGCTGTCATCCGACGCGCGAAATTTGACAATCGCGTTCTGGTGCCTGCGTGACGTACGAGAGGAGAACATTTTAGTCTGACTTCTGTTGTTGCAAACTAAATGACTTAGGCTGAAGGCTAATTTTGACGTTCGAAAAGTACTATTCTCAGCCTAGTTTGAATAAATGACTTTTTAATTTTAGCTTTCTGAAATGATGCCGTGCCCAAATTATTCTGTTACGTGCCACCAATGGCACGCGTGCCATTAGTTCGCCACCCCTGGCCTAGAGGGTCAATGTCAATAAGCTGTTTCTTGAGCACAAGGTTGCGATTAAAATTAAAACTTCACCAGAATTAGGTACAGTCAAGGGTCATAAATTGTGTAGCACCGGAATGTTCATATTTGCTTGCACGCCAGGTCTGCGCCTATCTCTGTGTGTGTGATGTTTCAATGCAGACAGTAACACGCACACAGTATAACTACGAACTGGCGATGTTGGTTGGTCAGATGAATGTGTGGTTAACACTAACTTTATACATTCATCTGACCATCCAACATCGCCAGTTCGTAGTTATACTGTGTGCGTGTTCGCAACCTTGTGCTCAAGAAACAGCTTATTGACATTGACCCTCTATGCCAGGGGTGGCGAACTAATGGCACGCGTGCCATTGGTGGCACGTAACAGAATAATTTGGGCACGGCATCATTTCAGAAAGCTAAAATTAAAAAGTCATTTATTCAAACTAGGCTGAGAATAGTACTTTTCGAACGTCAAAATTAGCCTTCAGCCTAAGTCATTTAGTTTGCAACAACAGAAGTCAGACTAAAATGTTCTCCTCTCGTACGTCACGCAGGCACCAGAACAAGATTGTCAAATTTCGCGCGTCGGATGACAGCGTTCTGATGCCTGTTTTTACTGGCCGTAAATAACGACATAATATATATTGCCTGTGGAAACTATACCGATCTTATTCTAACTTATACAGAGTGTAGAGGAAAAACAGGAAAGGTATAGAACATCACATGCTAAACATCGACTAAATGTTTCGCGCCGGAATGATTTATTCTTTTAGTCTGTGGGGAAGTGTCTGCAAAATGGCTGACGTCTCTTGTTTAAATTTTTTTTTTGTGATTGCGATATTGTTTTTTGAGGCAACAAGCCTTTGTCTGGTGTTTTTCCATCAGTAAATAACATCCTACGACTGAATGTATATTCAGATTTGAATAAAGTGCATCGTAATAAAAACTGTGATCCAAAGTTTAAGCGGACCTTTTTTCGCCGTTCACTTGTAAATATGGTGTTGTGAAATTCGATAAAAATAGTATATTATGCAACTAATGAATAAAGGACGGATTTAAAGCGAGGGCAAAATTCAAAAATTCAAAATTCAAAAGTCATTTATTCAAATTAGGCTGAGAATCAGCACTTTTCGAACGTCAAAATTACATAAGACAGTCCCCCAAAAACGCCCGCCCTTCACCACTTCCTAGTGCTTTTGCTGGAGAGAAGAAGTGGCGCAACAAACTCCCCAGCAGCACAGCTGTCTGTTCAGTTAGAAAAAATAACTTGATTCTATACAATAGTATGCAAATAATTTACATTACTCAACACAAAACATTCAATAAAATATATGCCATAATGACAGCTAGCACGCGCCAATGTACCAACAAAAAAAAAATATCGAAATCTAAACTCAAGCAAAAATAAAAACTAAAAACGTAAACAGAACTTAATACCCGAATTATAAAGCCTCCAGGCATAAAGGGCGTGCCCGCTTACATATAGCTAATAAAGCTGTAACTCGAAGTCACTTAGCCTCTGGACGGTCACGCGCGCGCCGGCGCAAAACCGTTAGCTGTCAAGCTGCGCGTGGGTGGTCCCGAGACCCCCCATGAAGCCTGCCACTTGAGATTAGAACGACTATATCTCTAAAGTTTCGTATGGGAGCTATTTATAATACTTACGTAGTTGGAATCGGTATAAAATAAGCTAACACAATAAAACTAGATAACTAAATGTTATTTTCCTATTATATTCTTAATTTTAATGTAAAGTCACGAGAAGGGGGCTTTTTCCCCATTACCGTAAAGAAAAAAATAATTGAAAAATATTGAAAATATTTTTATCAATTATTTTTTTTTTTTTAAATTGATATATTATTTAACGTTAAAGAATTACATAAAAAACTACACGTCCCCCTACATTATATTGAAATAAAAAATTTATGTATGACTTACCACGCGATGACGTCACCTCCCGACGGGCCGCCGACACGTTATCGGAACCTGTTTTTTTCTTTGTTCTCCTTATCACTTAACACACAAACACTTTTACACTGAAGTTTATCTTTTGTTCGTCATTTATACAATAGCTAACAGAGATTCAACTGATATAATTGTTTATTTTTAACAAAAATAACACCACGTTTGACCACGCCATTAAAAGTTTTAACACGGAAGAAACCGAACCAGTTTATTTGGATCACAGTTTTTATTACGTTGCACTATACTCAAATCTGAATGTACATTCGAACTTATGATGTTATTTACTCATGGGAAAACACTACACAAAGGCTTGAGGACTACCGAAATTAACTAAAACAAAATAAAATCGAAAACAAAACACGAGACAAACACCACACGCGCGGCCATTTTGCGCGCAGACCGTATGAACTGAATAAATATTGAATTTATTCAATGAATTTACTGTCAGATGTCGGTCATGTCATGTTTTATGTCATCGTTCGTTCATAGACTTTAATTATAAACCTGTTCCACGAAAGTAAACACTATTTATAATACAAATAATACTCAAAATTAACTGAGTGGCCGGTGGGGTCCAAATTGGCCGCCCGTCAGTCAACACTTTTTGACGTCGGACCACGGGGACCCGGCCGTCAGTCCAGAGGATAATTAGATATGATAAACTAGGACCATTGAAGTAAAAATAAATCAAAAATAGATCAACAGTTAGGCAAGAATAATATATAATCTACTGTCGAGGTCGCTAGCTAATCACATATTGCAATACAAAGGGCCATAGATGAATCACGATCAAGTGAAGGATTCTAACGACCAGGCACGTATACAGAGGGGGGGATAGTTGGGATTTATCCCCCCCCGAAATCTGACTGAAAAAAAAAAACGTTTTAAGCCATCTGTTTATTTATTCGCTTGCGTGTTCTTTCAATAAGTAGGTAAAATAAAAATAGATAGATCTTGATCTGATTATGTAAGCGACGTTACTAGTAGTGCCATCTAACCTATTTAGAGAGAAACCGAGAACGAAAACAGTAATGAAGGACATCTATCGTCTAGTAGAAAAACTAATAGTAGAAAGATCGTCGCGTTGAGTAGCGAAATATCGAGAAGCTTCCATAACTTTCTGCTACCAGGTAGTAGATGGCGCAATATTCCACAGTGTTCCAGAATACGAAAATGTAGTATAAATACGGCGGGGGCGGGAGTCCGGGAACCTGCATGTCAGTTTATTTCGAGAGCGATTCAAGTGAGAATCGAGAGCGACAAGCGAGAAGAAAAATGAAATACCTCTGCAATAGTGACAGTATAGTGCAATAGACCAGTTTATTTTGATATTGGTTTCAGTTTCATAGAGAGTAGAGTAAATTCCTTCCGACTTGGTTCACCTGATACTTTGCCCGTGCCGTGAAATAAAGGAAAAAAACTTCAAAACCACTGTTTTCATTGGATTCGCCAAATCGCCAGTCCGTTACGTACGTGAGATAGTGTTGGACAATTTTGGACCTGCAGACGTCATAATTTGTTGGACCGTTCGCCCTATCCATCACAGATTACTTAAATAAAGTAAAGTAATGTGTGAAATGTGAGTGCTTCTTGATTTGTGCTTGTTTGAACGTATATAAATTGCTGCTGCTAAAATGAAGAGAATTGACAACTTTTTCAAGCCAGTGGCAAAAAAAATTGTTACTACTAGCGAGGAAAAAACTACTCCAAGCATGGCTTCTGCTATTGATAGTAGACAACTAGAAACAACTTCGTCAAAATTTACAGAAAAAAATGTGATTTCAGCCGAACCGGCTGGAAGATGTAGAGATGAAGGAGAATGTTCAACTTCAAAAACGTGCAGTTTAGATACAATGATTATAAGTGAAACTTTTCCTGATATCGGCGTGGTTTCTAATGCCATATATAACACACAGTATCCTCCTCTTGTACTCACAGATGAACAGAAAAAAAATATTATTACACAGCCGTTTGTCCCAGATGCGTCATTTTCGTTTCCGGCTAGTAGCTTTGGAAAGAGGAAACTTAGATTTCGAAGAGAATGGATGGGATCATGGGAATGGTTAACATATTCGCCGAGGAGGAATGGTGTGTTCTGCAAATATTGCGTTTATTTATTTATTTATATATACTTTATTGTACACCAGATAAAACATTACAAAAAGAATAAGTAATACACTACAAAATATACAATGGGCGGCCTTATCGCTTACTGCAATCTCTTCCAGGCAACCATGGAATGGACAGTGATATTCTGGACATAAAATGGGGCTGTCTTTGGTGCAAATAAAAGTATAATATTACAATAATCAATATACTATAATAGATACATAGATAAATGCTATATAATAGATACATAGATACATACATACCAACTATATAAGCAACGTAAATAAATGACGATTATTATTACAGCTAACGACGAGAACAAAATAATTATAAGGACAAGTAATGTTCCTTCACTAGTCTTTTAAACACAGGCAACGATTGCGCGCGCTTTATTGGAACTGGTAATGCATTCCACAAACGAGCAGCCTGGACAGTAAAGGATTTGTCAAGGAAAGTTGTGGAATGCATTGGCATTTTAAGCTTCAGGTTATCTGATGACCTTAATAATTTCGTGTGGGAGTCACAAAGAAACTGAAAACGTTTCTTGAGATAAAGAGGGGTGGAAGGGGAAAAGAGCACATTATACAAAAGGGAAAGAATATGAGCATTCCGGCGAAGGCGAATTGGCAACCACTTGAGCTTCACACGAAATTCGGAAACATGGTCATATTTACGTAAACCGTATATAAACCTTATACAAAAATTTTGAAGCCGCTCAAGTTTATCGAGTTGGCCTTGGGTAAGGTCAAGATAGCTGGCATCAGCATAATCAAGGATGGGCAGAAGAAGAGATTGTGCAAGCGCAATCTTGGTGGCAGTCGGTAGAAAATTACGTAGTCTTTTCAAAGATGCAGCGGAAGCAAACAGCTTGCGGCTAACTTCCTGTAGCTGGGCAGTCCAAGAGAAGTTCCTATCAATGAAAATCCCCAAGTTTTTAACTTTCTCGCTGAAAGGGATAACTGAGCTGTCAAAAAAAACTTGGGGAAGAGTCGTCCAGTCAATCCTTGAGACCATCCTAGAACTGCCCACCACAACAACCTGCGTCTTTACGGGGTTGACCATAAGTCCATACCTCTTGCTCCAGTCGCATATACGAGCCAAATCACGATTAATCGTTAAAATAGCATCTGAAAGATTTCCTAGAGGAGCACGTGAGTAAATTTGTAAGTCATCTGCATAAAGATGGTAGGAAGAAATTAGTTCATGGGAGATAGAGTTAATAAAAACTGCGAAAAGTAAAGGTGATAGCACGCCACCCTGTGGTACACCGGCAGAAGTATTACTCCAGGAAGACAAGGTCTCGCCGATGCAAATACGTTGCCGGCGACCGAACAGGTAACTTCGAAACCAGTCAATTACCGATGGAGATATATTGCGTTGTCTTTTCATCAGGCACCAAACACTTGGAAGTTTTGTCAGCAAACCATTTGATAATTGGAAAGATGCAACAGAGAGATTTCGCGAACATTCTGCTGCTAAATATCACCAGTTTTCTAAGTTATGCGCAGAAAATTTCTTACGCATAATGGATTCAGCAGCTATAGACGTTGCATCGCTGCTTAATGATCAAAGGCTCAAAGAAAAGGAAAGAAATAGAACAGCACTAAAACCTATAATCGCAACTATCATCTTCTGTGGAGAGCAAGAGTTGCCGCTTCGTGGAGACAAAGATAGTGGACCATTGACTTTAGAAAAGCCACTTAGTAAAGATGGAAAATTCAGGGCTCTGCTACGATACCGAGCAAGCTATGATAATATCCTGAAAGATCATATCATTACAAACCCTAAAAATGCAACGTATTTTAGCCCTATTATTCAAAATGAATTTTCAAAAAGTCGCCAAAATTAAGATGGACATGGAAATCGCCAGATGGTATTACCAAAAATGAAATAGACTATATTACCACAAACCTTCCCAGACCATTCATAGAGAATATAAATGTTCTAAGCAATTTCAAGCATTCTAGTGACCACCGTTTAGTCAGAACCACCTTTAATTTTGATAAATCTGCAAATAACCGGAAGAATTTCAACAACAATAATAAACAGCTAAATCAAATCGACCACATAACATTTAAAGCTCAACTTCACACCGTAAGCTGCCAAGATAGTCAAGAATCAATACAGGCTCAGTACAACACTTTAGAAAATTCATTACTATATTGTGCAAAGGAGTCAGCTGTACCAACCAAGACAATAAGACACCAAGCCATTATAACAAAAGAGATAACAGAACTTATAAACCGAAGACACTCACTGAAAAATAAAGAAAATAAATCAAGAATGGAAAAGATCTTTCTAAGTCAATTATACAGAACTATAAATAAAAAAATTGCACTGAACATCAAAACTCACAGACTAAATACAATAGAAAAATACATACAGAAATCTGGAGCAGTCAAAAAAGCGTTCAAAAAACTGAACAATACAAGATATCTCATGACACAGCTACAAAATTCATCAGGAGCCAAAGTTACAAACAGGCAAGATCTGCTTAATGTAGCTACTCAATTTTACAAAAACCTTTACTCTAAGACAAACTCAACCAGCGACACGAATATCCCAAAATACACACAAAATAACGACCCTGTTCCACCATTTAATGAAAATGAGATAGAGTTTTCAATAAGAAAATTAAAATCAGACAAGAGCCCAGGTCCAGACGGCATAACAAACGAAATGTTACAAGCAGGAAAAGACAAACTGGTCACGCCGCTAACTAAATTATTCAACAATATTATGGAGAAGAAAGAACTACCTAACCAGTGGACATGTTCGGAGATTATACTATTGTATAAAAAAGGCGATCCTACTTTGATATCAAATTACAGACCTATAAGCCTAATGTGATGCCTTTATAAAGTGTTTTCTTCAACATTGCTGAGACGAATAACTAGAGTGATCGATGAGAACCAAGCCGTGGAGCAAGCAGGATTCATGAGTAGCCGATCTACGGTAGATCATATCCACACATTAAAACTAATCATTGAAAAGTACAACGAATACAACATGCCACTGTACATCGGCTTCATCGATTACTCAAAAGCGTTTGACTCTATCTCCCACAGCTCTATATGGAGAGCGTTAGAAGAGCAAGGACTGCATCCAGAGTACATCTGCATAATAAAAGAAATATATAGAAACAGCAAAGCCAGAATTAAACTGGACAGTACCGGACCTGCTTTTAAGATAGAGCGGGGTGTGAGACAAGGGGACCCACTATCACCAAAAATTTTTATAGCTGTTCTAGAACAAATATTTCGTTCGTTGACCTGGAGCGACATGGGTCTGAATATATATGGAAAATACCTATCCCATTTACGATTTGCTGACGACCTTGTACTACTCTCCGAAGACCCAAACGAGTTACAATATATGCTAGAGACGCTTAATGTAGAAAGCATAAAAGTGGGGCTTGAAGTGAACCAGAGTAAAACCAAAGTTATGACGAACTGCACAGAAACAGCAATAACGCTAAACTCTACACCCCTGGAGTGGGTCAATGAAAATGTTTATCTGGGACACTTAATTTCTACCAAAGACTGCACAAAGTTGGAAATAGACAGAAGAGTAAAGAACACATGGAGCAAGTACTGGGCTATGAAAGAAATCTTCAAGAGTACACTACCTAGTAACCTAAAGACAAAAGCTATGGAGATCTGCCTGATGCCGTGTCTAACATATGCCTGCCAAACGTGGCCTCTCACAAAGAAATCTTTGCAAAAATTAAGAGTCTGTCAAAGAGCAATAGAGAGAAGCTATATGGGCCATAAACTAAAAGATAGAGTCAGAAATAGCTCAATAAGAAAAGAAACCAAGGCCAAAGACGTAATAAAACAAACACTAACCCTAAAATGGAAATGGGCTGGACATTTACAGAGAGTTGATGATGGCAGATGGACTCAAACCATAACAAACTGGTATCCTATCCACAAAACGCGAAGACGTGGTAGACCCAACAAGAGATGGAGTGACGACATACAAGGCTTAATAGGAAAAACATGGAGTAGACTAGCTAGGGATAGAGAAAAATGGAGACAGATGGAGGAGGCTTTTACCGCACTAGGCGGTCCTTATAATTAAATAACATAGTAACTTTAAATATCTAATAAAATAAAACTACTAACAATCTAATTATGAATTTATGTACTCACAATAATAATTGCTAATAATTTCAATGTATAATTTATTCGATCTTACAATTATTTATTTCTGACATTTTTCTTACTAATATTATTCAAATTGTGATTATTCAATTCTATACTGTACTAATCTGTGATAACATTAGTATTAAGTAAACAATAATTATGTTTTTGCTATAATTGAACCAAATTGAATTGTATGTTTTATTATATAATGTGTAATCTGTAACTATAAGGAATCAATAAAAAGCTTTTTTATTTTATTTATTTATTTATTTATATTCAAAATGAAATAATAGATACTTGCGGAAAGATAATTCAGAAAAAAGTTGTGACACAAATAAATAGTTCAGAGTGTTTCGCGATTCTTGGCGATGAAACTTTAGATGTGAGTGGAACTGAGCAATTGTCTTTATGTGCGAGATACGTTTATAAAGGTATTTTGAGGGAGGACTTTCTCAGTTTCATTGAAATACACGACCTAAGTGCCGAAAATATAAGTGCAGAAATTTTAAAGAAATGTCATGAGATTGGTTTGAATCTCGATAAACTAGTTGGTCAGGGGTATGACGGAGCTGCTACCATGGGAGGACACATCAGTGGTGTGCAGACGAGAATCAGAAAAGAATTTCCTAAGGCCACATACGTACATTGCTCAGCACATCGTCTGAACCTAGTTCTTTTAAAAGCTCTATCAGTTCCCGAGGTGAGAAATTCAATAGGCGTTGTGAAGGAAGTCTGCAATTTACTTCGCAACAATGCAATGGCCGGGAAACAGTTCAAGGAAAATGTGGAAAAGCTCACACCAGAAAGTAAGAAAAAAAGACTGGTCGGCATGTGTGACACTAGATTTATAGAACGTCACGACTCTATAAATGTATTTGGTGAGTTACTCGAACCTATTGTCATTACATTAAGAGAACTATCCTACACAAACAGAACTGTCGCCCAAACTGCCTCTACACTCATAGCTGCGATGGAAAAGAGTAGTTTCTTGATTTCTCTAAAAACCTGTGAAAGATTTTTCAGTTATACTCTCCCACTGTCAGCATATTTGCAGAACCCTACACACGACCTGGCCTCTGCTATGAAATTTTCCGATGACATTATCGGAAAACTAAAAGAGATAAGTGACGATGTTAACCCGGTATTCTCAGAAATATATAACGCATGCTGCAAAATAGCGGAAGATGTCTTGCAAATAGAAATTCAGCGTCCTCGAGTCCACCAAACTGCACGAAGCAACCCTCCCAGCGATACTGCTGAAGAATACTTCAGAAGAACTATTTTTATACCGTGCTTGGACGATTTGATATCTGGCATGAATGATAGATTTGCGAATCAAAGAGAGCTGCTTTCTTCTTTAGAAATTATTCTTCCGAAAAATGTGGACGAGAGGAAAATAAGTGAATTAGAAAATATGAAAATTTATTGGGAAGAAAGTGTTGGAGAATCACTAATAAAAGCAGAGTACAGTATGTGGTGTGCCAAGTGGAAAAACACAGATAAGAAACCAGTCGAAATTATGGAAATTTTAGACACGTGTGACAAAGTTTTCTTTCCTACCATTAACAGGCTAATACATATTCTGGCCACCCTTCCGGTTTCAACGGCATCTGTGGAGCGGTCATTTTCATGCCTAAAGAGAATAAAATCCTTCCTAAGGAATAGAATGGCGGGCGAGAGGCTTACTGGTCTCGCTCTATTGTCTATTCATTCCGCTTTGGCGCCAGATCCTGATATGGTACTAGACGTAATGGCTGCCAGCGGAAACAGAAAAATACTTATATAATTATAGTATAGTACAGTGAAAATTATAGTACAGTGATTACAGCGATTTTCACACAGTTCACATGGTTGTTTCAATGTTTGTCCCCCCCCGAACCAAAAGTCTGGATACGTGCCTGCTAACGACTGAATCAGGGAGTGATTCATGATGATTGAATCCCGAGCGCAGCGAGTGATTCAAGTGTTAGAATCCTGAGCGACGCGAGTGATTCATGGCCCTCGATATAAATCCGTTTTATTCAAGAGTTGCACACTATACTTTATACCATGACTACGAGAAAAGCGAAAATAGACATTTAATAAAAGGTTAACACGTTCAGTGTCGGGAGCCCTCCTGGAGGGTTCACCTAATTGGATATGGGATGCCGGGAGCCCTCGCGGAGGGCTTATTTTAAATGTAGACGTTCAGTGTCGGGAACCCTCCTGGAGGGTTCACCTACTTGGATATGGGATGCCGGGAGCCCTTGCGGAGGGCTCATTTTAAATGTAGACGTTCAGTGTCGGGAACCCTCCTGGGGGGTTCACCTAGTCACATATGGAATACCGGGAGCCCTCGCCGAAGGCTCATTTTAAATTAAGGTTTTTCTTAGCGAATACAGATTATAAACCGTGAAAATAAAATCAGATGTAAGTATATTTTAACAAAACGTAATGCCGGCAACCCTCCCGGAGGTTTCACTTCCAACTACGAATAATAAAAGTCGTAGACTTCCAATATGTTTGGCGGCATGGCGTATGAGTTCTATGAAAATGGGTGGTGTCGAAAGTGTTAAGGAGGTTGTAATTTGTATAGCATTGAGATGGCGGTCGAATATATTGACGTGTTCTAAATTCAAACACCAAAATAGTGATTAAAAGAGCGTTTTATTCACTGTTTTCAGTGAATAAAATAAGCATTTTAGAAGGGGAATGGTATAAACATATAATTTTATTAGTTGAGACTGTGGGTGCACGTGTCCACGACAAAACAATAGATAAGCTACGATACAAGTGGGTTTTTTTGTTACGTGTGTCTCCGAAACAAAAAAGATAAGAGCCCTTTGTTATCGAGGTGTCGGGTTACGGCGCGGTGACGTCATGATTGGTAAGCTTTTGTTTTATTTTTAGTTTAAAAGTAATGTATGCAGAGGTGTGAGGTTTTATTTAATTTATTAATATACAATAAATAGTGTATCAATTTAAAAAAATTATAATTATTGCAATTTTCGTTTTCATTATTTAAAAAAAAAAAACTTTTTGACGCTAATGGGGAAAAACCCCCTTCTCGCGACTTTACATTAAAATTAACAATATATTACGAAAAAAAACATTTAGCTATCCATTTCTATTGTGTTAGCTTTTTTTATATTGATTCCAACAACGGTGTAAGTGGTATAATCAGCTCCCATACAAAACTTTAGAGATATCGTAGTTTTAATCTCAAGTGGTCACGCTTCTGGGTGGTCCCCTGAGGGGCTACCGGATACGCTTTGACTGATCCGCGTGATGGCGCTGATCGGGGCTTGACGGTTGAGGGGGTAATTTAAATAAATATAAAACTGTTGATAATATATTAACATTACTGTGTAATAATATGTGAAAGTACTTAGGTATATAATTTTTTTTCAGGAGTCAATAAGTCAAGATTGTTTGTTGGCACCATTCAATATTTATTTGGAAAAAATGGCACGTAGGTGTAGAAAGGTTCGCCATCCCTGCTCTAGGCTATCTACGCTTTAACATTATCTCTTATTTTTTAAGAATAATTGGATATTCCTAAAATTCAAAAGTTTATCAACTAACAAATATTCTTGTAAAGATACGTGATAAACCAGCACCTAACTGATATACAAGTTGACAGCTTCACTTCACGTTCACAAATTGTCGTGCTTGCAAGCGTCAAGACGCATGTCGTATACTTACAACAATGTTTTCTAAAACTTGGTCAGTTTTGCTCGTAGTGTACCTGTTCTCGGATTTTTCACGTGAGTATATATGTCACTTCTTCTTCTTTCTTCTTTTTTAAAAGAACGTTGCCCCACACTAGGAATTCCTCCTGTATTGTGGGTGCGTTTACAAACATTTAAACTCACATACACAAACAGCCAGACCCGGAACCACTAATTGTAGGAATGTAGGTCATACAAATATTTGTTCCGTACGGGGATCGAACCCGCAACACGCAGCGCAGCAGTCAATCAAATAACCACTGCGCCAACCGTGCCGTCAACGGCTGGCTTTTTCTAATTTATTTTTTTGTAACTCATCTCTCTGAAACATTATTAACCAACATTTCAGTATTGTCTCCTATTACATGGTACTTAAACTTAGCTGGCGAAATGGGGGTGTACTAAGGTAGACCTCTGTCTAACACTTCATGGAATGCGAACGTGATGTTATGTTATGTTGTTTAAGTTTTATTTAAGGTCGGAATAAAAAAACATGCTGAGTTTTTTTCCTATTCGTAGATGGACAAAAGGATAAAAAGTTTTTTCGTGAGGACTACACTTACTTAGAAACAACGGAGGGTTTCTATAAGATTCACACGAAAACACAGACTTGGGCTGAGGCGAAGCAAGCGTGTGCTCTGGAAGGAGCCAGTTTGTTCCACCCAGACAACAGAGATGAAGCCAACGCTGTGATATCTTTTTGGAATAGGACCCAGCCTGAAATCAAACAAGTGTTTATTGGGTTATCAGACATCACGTCTGAAGGACAATTTGAGACCGTTGACGGTACGTTTATAATTCTAATCTATTATTATTAACTAGCGACCGGTACCTGCTTCGCACGGTTACTACGACTTGACAAAACATCGAGATTTCTGTATTATGTATATAGTGTATGAATTTAATAGGAACATAAACCTTCCAGAATAAATTCTCGTAATTATGTTGAAAACCACATGAAGATCCGTTGCGTAGTTATATGTATATGCCAGACCTTGAGTGGTTAGCTTGCGTGTTCTGTACTGAGCTCACGCAACGCGTCGTACGTCCAGCCAGTAATAGAACTCGCTCATCAAGGAGCGCTGTCAACAATTTGACGCATTATTACTTATTAATTTATTATACATAAAACAGAAGGTATTTTAATAAACCTCTACCTCCTTACCTTAACTTCCTTTAACTTTAGAGGTACAAATGTCTTGTTTAGGGTACAATTAGTACATATGTAGTACTAACACTTGAATGTGATGCTTTTTAAATTGGGGACTTGGTCCCGTCATCTTGATGCTCACAAATTCGTATAATTAAAGATTAATATTTTTATTAGGTATCCTTAAAATGCTGAAGATTTGAGAAAAATACGGTTGATAGCTATATATCAATTTACAAATTAATTTCACTTTGTAATATAAACATAATGTAAAATATTCGTATATTAAGTTATTAAGAAAATGCTCTAATTTAACATATATTTTTTTGCAAATCATTAACACTACTCGTTTAGACGTCGTTTTCAGTATAAAATCATTAAAAGTAGGTTATCGTCGCCTTAATTACTTCTATACTTTATCTTTCTATCTTTAAAGGTTGGCTCACTATAACCTCTTATATGCTAACCTTTGTTCTAAAATAATGCATTATTTGCGAGGTGTTTTTATAAACATGATATTTAATTCTTATCCATATAAATACGTTATTCATCACAAGTATTTAATTTAAAATAAAATTTCCCTTTACATCATTTGATTTCAATGAATATCTTAGGAGATATCGCAGTTTTAAAATAACATCGCAGCGAAATAGTGATCAACTACTGCGCGCGCATTTATTTTATGATGTGCAAGGCACGTCATGAGGGGGAAGGGCGGTGGCCCCAGTTAGCTCTGCGAGATACCATGCCGCGCGGTTCAGACGCGTGGTCGGCTGAGTCGGCTCCTTACGGAACGGTTGTGCTCAGCGAACTACTTTTTAAATATGTTTTTCCAAAATATCATCGTATAATACTTTTTAGATGAAAATAAGTTTTGTTTTAGTTTAGTTATTTTTGTTAATGTCCTTAACTAAATAGATACATTATTTAATTTTGTAGTATTTAATTTTCTTTAGGGTATTGTTTTTGATTTTGTAATATTTTAGGGTTATTCAGTCGCTGGTTAAAGTTAGCGTTAGCCCAAAGTAAATATTCCACGCGGACGAAGTCGCGGGCAGATGCTAGTTTTTAATATATATAAAGCTGTCAGTAGAGTTTGTTTGTTTGCTTGAACGCGCTAATCTCAGGAACTACTGATCCGATTTTTTTTCAGTGTTAGATAGCCCATTTATCGAGAAAGGCTATAGGCTATATACCATCACGCTAAGACCAATAGGAGCGAAGCACCAATGAAGAATGTTTCAAAATTGTGGGTTTTTAAAAGCTTTTTTTTAGCGTTAGTATAAATTAACTATTCCACTCGGACGAAGCCGCGGGCAGAAGCTAGTTTATAATGTATATAGATTTACAAATGTATCTCCTTTATTGAATTCATTCTGTATTCGTGCCATTTGTCATGAACACCGAGTAGTGTTAAATATAAAAATACTTTGTAGGTATATACCAGTCAACATCTTTTAATAATTAAGTATATTATTATGTTTCATATTTCTAGGAAAGTTAGTCTGTAAGGTGTATAACCAATGGGAGTACGGTGAGCCCAACAATGGTGATGGCGGTAATGAGGACTGTGGGCTACTGTACCAAAATGGAAATTTGAATGACTTCCGATGTGAAAAACAAAATAAATTCATTTGCAAGAAGAGCATCCAGACACTAGAGCGGAATCATAACTGCAATCTGATAAATTCAGGTATGTTTTAATCTGTGTACGTTTTCCTAACGGTCTAATTAAATAGATATAGACCTTTTCATTGCTAAATAGTCCCATTGGGTGGAGTACAATTACTACAGTGTATATTATAGCATAGTAGGTATATTATAGTCATAAAACTTTATAAATCGTAATCATAACTTCGTAAGTCATAAGTAGGCATGGGTAATCTTTATTCCGGAAAGTGAATTGATTCACTTATTCCGACTCCGAATTCGGTACCGGTTCACCTTAGTTATTCCTTTGGCACCGTTTGGCACCGGCACTCACTCGCTCATTTTGGTTCCCCGGTTCGCCCAGAACATTTTATTCGTTCGATTCAATGGATCATTTGGCACATTTTGGTTCCCCGGCTCGCCCAGAACATTTTATTCATTCGATTCATTGGATCATTCGGCACATTTAGGTTCCCAGGTTCGCGCAGAACATTTTATTCATTTGATTCATTGGATCGTTTGGCACATTTTGAATTAAAAACTGACCGACTTTACAGTAGGTTGTTTTATTCATATGATTTAAATTCCGGACAGCGTAAATGATAAGGAAAGAAAGAAATTAAATTAAAATAAATTTAGAATAAGTAAGTACTTTAATAACTAGCTAGGTAACAATTTTTTTTTTGCCATCTTTACCTACATATTATGATTTTATAAAATAATAACTTTCGAACTTTGAGTGAAGAGAACTCTTTAAGTTACAGACGCTAGCACATCAACCTACTCCAATCAGTCACATTTTCCCAATCAACATTGAACCTTATTCGTTAGTGATAAAGTCGAAAATCTATTCAAGAAATTTGACAGATTGTAGTAATTTGACGTGCTGGCGTCTGTACGATACCGACATCCAACACGAGACGCACCGAGTGAGCGAGTGAACGAGTGCGAACCCGCGCTCCGCTCCCCCGGAATCATTTGGTACCGCGGTGCCGGTAAGAATTGTTAGGAATAAATAAGGTTTACGTATCCGCGTTCGGAACCGGCACCTTTGGATCAGTACCTCCGGAGTTACCCACCTCTAGTCATAAGGCTTCGACTCCAGTAGTCAGTGCGACCAGACGTGTATTTAACTCTCCTTAAAAGTAGCTTGTTGGGATAACAAAGCTCTTTCAGAGTGTAATTACATTAGCAGGCGCGTTGTTTCAGTGTTAGCTCAAAGCAAATATAAGAAAGGCAATTCTGTTAATACAAATCACCATAGTTTGGACCTTAAAACTGAAAAGAGACAGTGCTAATTATCGTGCTAACTAATGTGCAAAAAGGAGTTTTTTATACAACTCCAGTACGTATAGTTCACACGGCGGTGACGACGCGATGCGTGGCCTACAAGCGGCGCTCTTCACCCTCGCGTGTAAAAGGACCCCCCCTTTTGAAGTTTATTTTCGATATTTTTTCATGAATATTCAGAAAATTACGGGCGGTCACATGCGCATGGGCGACATTGTATAAAACTGCTCGCAATGCATAGCGGCGCAGTCAACCCACAAAATTGTACCGATCCACATTTTATTCCGAATTATTGTAGTTTTTATGTGCAAGTTTAAAATAAATTCAGTGTAGCAGAACCAAAGTGTTTTAATTAAAAGGACCCACGGAGCGCCATCCTAACAAATTGGTGTCAGAAGTGGGCTCCCAGGAAAAATCGTTAAGTACTGGGATCTATAGGTGTAGGCGTCGCGAATTCGTTTCCACTCGTCTGCACCATAGTATTTGTTGGCTCCGTGGCCTAGTAGTCCTTTCGGTAACTGGTCGACGATAAGCCTTGGGTTCCTCAAAAGCCTAAGCCCGTGCTACTGTATACCACGTGATCAACGATAAGCCTCCGCTGTTGAGCGAGAGCCCGCGTCACCCTAAAACACCTCCTGCTGCCCGTGATCGACGATCAACCTCCGCTATTGAGCGTGAGCCCGCATCACACCGGAACACCTCCTGCTGCCCTGTGGTCGACGGTCAGTCTCCACTTCCGAGTGCGAGCCCGCATCACAAGAGGACCTTCCATCGAGGTCTCACTGACGACCTCCGCCTGCATATCAGTCATCATCAGCTACGTGGTCGCCCCGACTCCGTATCAAAGTTGCGACAAACAAATGCGCGACAAATGCTGGAGCGACAGTACGATAGGTCGACCATCAGCGGTGCGACAGCACATCAGCTCGACGAACGTTAGCGTGACAGATTGTTTTCACGACAAACGATGGCACGACGATGATCGACGAACGTTATTGCGACCGATTGTTTTCACGACCATCGATGGGACGATGAAACTTTTGATCGACGAACGATAGCGCGACACAATTTTCGCTCGACAAACTAAAGCACGACAAACATTTCTATAATATTTTGATGCTAATAGTCGCATCTTCATCTAATTCAGATTCTTCAGAAGACAGTCCAGCACCAAAACTAAAAGTTAAAATGGCTGACAAAGTTACCCTTTCTGTCCTCACAAAATTCATCAAACCCTATAATGGGGACCGTGAGCCATTGCCTGCGTTTTTAACGAACTGCGAAAATGCGATTGCCCTAGCAACTACAGAACAGCAGAACGTCTTATGCAAATATATCATCTCGCAGTTGGAAGGCAAAGCTCAATTGGCTTGTTGTTTAAAAAAGTTTAATAGTTGGTCAGAAACTAAACAATTCCTTAGAATAACTTTTGGAGAGAAAAAACACTCCACTCACTTGCTAGTCGATTTACAACAATGCAAACAGTTGCCTTCCGAAGACGTGATGCAATTTTCTATTCGCATTGAATCATGTTTAACACGACTACAAGCTGACATCCATTATAGCTACGAAAATGATAAAGAACTTGTAGGTCGCATAGCCGCAATGGAAGATTTGGCTCTTAATACCTTCTTGTTAGGGTTGAACTCAAATTTTTCCCATATTGTGCGATGTAGGAACCCTAAAACTTTATCAGAAGCGATTACAAATGCTATTGAAGAAGAAAAATTATTTAATTTATCAAAACTTTCAACTCGTTCTAATTCTAATAAACATTGCACAACATGTAAAAGCCAACTCCCACGGTGCGCCATATCGCGGACGCGCACCAGCCCGCACGAGGACGCACCGCCACGCACGCGTACAACGCGCGTCTGCGCTACCACGCACGCTAGGTTTCCCACGGTGCGTCGTGCGCGTGCGTCCGCGATATGGCGCACCGTCGGAGGGCGGCTTAATAAGAGCGGCCTTGTCGCGTCAGAATGTTATAAAAATAAAAATAAGCGCTATTCTCCTAATTTCTATCATGTAAACACAACAAATAATAATGAACAAAATAATTTTAGCTCTAATCAATATTCTTATTCTAATTTCTACAGTGAGTCGCATTACAGTTTTGTCGCACAAGCGTTAATCGCACTTCCGATTGTCGAACTCACGTAGTACATACACTCAATAAATTTTGCGCTTACTGTAAAAAACGTGGTCATTTGATAGGCGAATGTCGTAAACTTAAAGCAAAAAACAATAATAATTTGCGGACCGATCCACACTATCAAGTGCAATTGCACCGAGTACAAATAACGCGTCAAGTAATAATCGCTCTAATGTGCATCATGTTGACACTTCGAATGAAAATGATAGTTTAAACTAAATAGGGTTCCGGTTCCGTGTCTGCCGAAACCTAATGTTCACAATTTAAATGACACGAAAAAACTTTTTAAAAACTTTTACCTTTTTTTTTTTTTTTTTTGGGTGGGAAATCATCCAATGACTTCTCCCGCTCTGGGCGGAGCGGAAGGGCGTGTCAGACTTTTACTGACTAAAACCCACCCGTGTTCCTTCCCTTGCCATGCCAGGGGCCACGGTTTCCCCTTGGGACTACCCGCAACCCCGGCAGGCATCGGCCCTAACGGACCCCGTCAGTTTTGCTGACATCTCTTTGAGGCGCGCGTGGAACACGACGCGCCGTCGACCCGGGCCTGGTCCTTATCGGACGGCGAGCTGCCCTCTGCTCTCCGTCCGCAGGCCCGCGCCTACGGTGGCCGGAAATCGGCTATCAATTCCCGACGCCCGGGAAGTCTCCTACGGCGGCGGCGGCTAGGGCTGGTAGGGCGCGGCCTTTGCCACTCCCTCGCGCGCTCCGCCTCCTCCTTCGCGAGCATTACTGCTTCGCAGAAGGAGGTGACGGCTTGCCATGCCCTCTCGCTCCGCACCATGGCCTGGACCAGGGCCGGACGCGAGAGGTCACTGCCGCCGAAAATCCTGTGTTCCTAAATTTACTTCAACACAGGTTAGCGCAAATAAAGGTACAAGTCCTTCTTCAAACTGTGTTCTCAAATTTTCTTCAACACAGGTTAGCGCAAATAAAAGTACTAGGAGTCCCTCAAACTGTGTTCCAACATTATTTTCAACACAGGTTAGTTTCACTAAAGGTACTACAAGTCCTTCAAACTGTGTTCCTAAATTTTCTCAAATACAGGTTAGTGCACATACCGAGACTTCTCAGTGTCCTAATTCAGATTTAAATTTTAAAGCCAGTCCCTCATCACTCGAAAAATCAAACATTTCTTCTAGGGATTCTTTGCGTGAGAAAACATTTACTATTAACTACATTAATAACAGAGTTTCTTTACCTCACGTTTATTTAAAAACGAACTTTAATGATAAGCCCTTGTGCTTTTTGATCGACACTGGTTCTACAGTTTCTATTGTCAAACATTCCAGTTTGCATAATAAACCAGTGCTTGGCCCTGAAATTATAAAACTTAAAGGCCTAAGCGATAACGATTCCTATTGCGAATCTTTAGGTTCTATTAAAATCTCTTTTGATCATCGCGTTTCGTCGAAAAGTAAAATAATATTCGACTATTTGTTTCACGCGATTGACGATACGATCAAACTACACTACGATGGTATTATTGGTAGTGATTTTATACAACATTTTAAAATAGATATTCAATATTCAACCAACACCCTTAGTTTAGAAGGTTACGAAATACCTATTTGTTGTAGTAAGCCATCATATGTCATTCTCCCGCGGTCAGAAACGGTAATTGAGTGTCCGGTTTCCAATTTATCAGAGATTGCTGATCTAAAAGAAGCTTTGATATTAGATCATAAAATAAGTGAAGGTGTATTTTTAGCAAACTGCATAGTTAACTTAAAGTCGAACAACAGAGTTAATGTTTCTGTTCTTAACACCACCGAAACTGAAGACGAAATTAATAAAATTTTCAAGTTAGACTAACTCCATTTGAACATCCACCTTCCAAATTAGATGACACTCAAAAGGAACTCATTCATCAATTAGATTCCTTAGTTATTGACCGGTCTCTGAAAGTTCTTGAGCAGATTAGGTGCTCTCATTTAAATCCGCAAGAAAGGAAAGCTTTGATGAACTGTCTTTCTAAATATACAGACATATTTCATCTCGATGGTGAATTATTAACTTATACGAATGTGATTAAGCATTCTATTAATACTAAGGATGCAGCCCCTATTCACGTAAAGTCGTATCGTTTCCCTGAAGTACATAAAGACGAAGTTGAGAAGCAAATCAAAAAAATGCTTGATCAAAATATTATTCGCCCTTCAACTTTCCCTTGGAATGCACCTGTGTGGGTGGTCCTAAAAAAACTAGATGCTTCCGGTAAACAAAAATGGCGTATTGTCATTGACTATCGACGTCTGAATGATGTCACTGTTTCAGAAATTTACCCTCTCCCTCTTATTACTGACATCTTAGACCAGTTAGGTCACTCAAAATATTTCAGCACGCTCGATCTAGCATCAGGTTTTCATCAATTATTGTTGGACTCTAAGGACACCGAAAATACAGCATTCAGTGTTACAACTAATAGCATTTCAGGTCAATTTGAATTTACTAGAATGCCTTTCGGACTGAAAAATGCCCCATCAACATTTCAAAGAATGATGAATCTAGTCCTTTCAGGATTACAAGGTCTTCACTGTTATATTTATTTAGATGATTGTATTGTCTACTCCCATGACCTTGAATCTCATATCCAGAAGCTTGAAGCTGTACTCCCAAAACTCAGGGAGGCAAACTTAAAATTACAGCCCGATAAATACGAATTTCTGCGACAAGAAGTTGCTTACCTAGGACATGTTATCACAGACAACGGTGTTTCGCCTAATCCAGATAAAGTGAAGGCTATCTCTCAATTTCCCACACCAAAAACTCCCAAAGATGTAAAATCTTTTCTTGGTTTAACGGGTTATTATCGTCCTTTCATTGAGAATTTCTCCTACATAACAAAGCCTCTGACATCTTTATTAAAAAAAGATGTTAACTTCCACTGGTCTCATGAACAAGAGCAAGCTTTCAACACGCTTAAACAAAAGCTCATCTCCGCTCCCTTGTTGCAGTATCCAGATTTTTCACAGCCCTTTATAGTTACGACGGATTCCTCTAATTATGCCGTCGGAGTAGTTTTATTTTAAGGCGAGATTGGCAAAGACAAGCCCATTTCATATGCATCTCGGACTTTAAATAAATAAGAAGGGAACTATTCAACAACTGAAAAAGAGCTCCTTGCTATTCATTTCGCTGTTAATAATTTTCAGCCGTACATCTACGGTTATAAGTTTAAAATCGTAACAGATCATCGACCTTTGACATGGTTATTTAATGCGAAAGATCCAGGTGGACGGTTACTAAGATGGCGACTAAAATTAGAAGAATACGACTACGAGATTGTCTACAAGCCTGGTCGAGTAAATTCAAATGCAGATGCCTTATCTCGTTATCCAGTAAATTCAATTGTTGATTCTAACTTAAATAAAACCACTTATGAAGAATATCTCAAAAAACATGTCACTAAAACCATCTCTAATGATACGAAAATTGAAGAACATAGTCAAAGTTTACATTTATCGAAACAAAAAATAATTGCGTGTCCCGTTTCACTTGACTTCGACAACACTATGCCGCACTGCGAACAGCTGTTGTCAATGATCCCGAATTCCGCTGAGTTGCAATCAGCTGAGCGCGAACTTGAAACCATACAGTCGGTCGATGCAAACAATAAAATATTCTATTTCTTATTCACTAAAGTTCATCATTATGACGAAACTTCTTATAAAACAATTTACAATTTATTACTAAAATTAAGGGATCAAATTATTGCAAAAAAGGAAATTGAAAAGTTATCCGTTTCAGATTTTACAGAACCTTTTACTAAATTAGTTTACGTGAAAATATATAACATGATATCGTACATTTTCCACGGCACTAATATTAAAATTCATGTTTATAAAAACCAAATTCGATATCCGAATCCTGCTGAAGTTCCAAATATCCTTCAAGAAAACCATGGGACTACCGTAGCTGGTCACCCAGGTTTCAAAAGCATGTATAACAGGATCAAAGCGTCATACTATTGGAAAAGTATGCAATCTGACATAGAACGTTTTGTTAAAAACTGCAAACTGCCAAGTGAATAAGCCACTGCGAGCTTCTAACAAGGCCCCTATGGTTATAACTTCTTCAAGTACTAAACCATTCGAAAGATTAGCATTAGACATTGTTGGCCCTTTACCCGAAGCTGGGCTTCAGAAATTTAAATACATTTTAACTCTCCAAGACGACTTAACTAAATTCTCATGTGCTTACCCTATGACTACTTGTGCAACAGATGAAGTTGCACGTAGCCTTATTCATTTCATTTCTTTATTCGGGTTTCCAAAAATGATTCTCACCGATCAAGGTACATGTTTTACATCCGAGTTGTTTCGGCAATTGACTGAGATTCTTAAAATAAAAATAAAAAATTCTACCCCTTATCATCCTCAAACAAACGGTGCGCTAGAACGTAGCCATGCAACTCTTAAAGAATATCTAAAATCTTTCGTCAATGACAATCACGACGACTGGCATTGCTATCTTGCAGCCGCAATTTTATCATACAATACAACTCCACATTGTACCACCGAATTTACTCCTCATGAACTGTTATACGGATATAAGCCGTCTATTCCTAGCAGTTTTTCTGAAACTAATGATAATGTCACTTATCACGAGTATATCCGCGCTTTACAGTATAGAATGAAATACTCGCGAGAAAGAGCTTTACAAAATATATACAAAAGCAAGGAACAATCAAAAAGGTATTACGATGTTTCAGCTAAGGAAAAAATTTACAAAACTGGAGACATGGTATATTTAAAGCAGCATCATAGACTGCGTAAAGCTTTGTCCCCAATCTGGAAGGGACCCTACAAAATTATGAAGACACATGGAAAAACTAACGTCACACTATGTGTTAACAGAAAACGCATAAAATATCACCTTAATGAAATAAAACCAGTCTGAATAGATATATTTGTTTCAGATGTCTCGCGTGTCCAATTACTTTCGAGCCGATCGAACTTATCCAACATAGTCCAGGAATCTATTTTGACCCGACTTCTATAGCTTATTTTTACAATGATTACTGGAATGTAATTACTCATATAGAATTTATACCTATTAAGCCATATTTGGATAAAATTTTAAATTCTCTTCTAAGTATTTCCGATTTCTGTAACAAAATTCAGAATTACTCTACATTAAATATAGACTGTAAGGATACCGTTAACCCTCTAGAAATTTTAATTAATGCTAATAATCTTAAGTATGACTCACTATCTCATCTTGTTTCGGCAAATGCACCGAGTCGAATGAGTCGAGCCATTGAGTTTGGCGGAGAAATATAAATTCTTCTTTGGCACATTAGACGCTGATGATGCCAGAAAATATGATGAAGCCATTACAACTTGCCAATATAACGAAGATCAGATATTTTCCTTAATGAAAGACAACATTCACGTTGTACAATCCATCCAAAAATAAAAATAGAGTCGCTTTTAGAAATTTTGACAGAGCCTCATCTAGTCGAAACTTAAGTAATTATTAAATTTAAAAAAAGTACAATTTCAATACCTACTGTTATTGATTTACATTTCAGGACTTCCTTAAATTTAATTGCCTTTGATTATACCCATTTGAATGTGTTTTGTTTTGTGTAACTATATTTTTAATTTGTGGTATTAATTATTTTTAATTGTATAATTTATTTGTTTGTAATGTTATAATTCACTCATGGTTTACCTTTCATTAGTAAAATAATTTTCTGTTCTCTTTCCTTTTTGTTTGGAGCAATTAAATTATTGCATTTTATACTTCCCTTAACCTATAAATCATAAGCTCCGTTTTAAGGGGGGAGATGTTATAAATAAGTTCCAAATCACTACTATATAATAATGCTGATTTGAGTATTGATGTAATAATTATATAAAACTGCTCGCAATGCATAGCGGCGCAGTCAACCCACAAAATTGTACCAATCCACATTTTATTCCGAATTATTGTAATTTTTATGTGCAAGTTTAAAATAAATTCAGTGTAGCAGAACCAAAGTGTTTTAATTAAAAGGACCCACGGAGCGCCATCCTAACAGTACGAAACAAACATGTGCATCGGAAACAAACACGTGCGTTGGTACTTAGCGTTTGCCAAGACTGTCCCAGCTCGACTGTCCACCGTAGACTGTCGCAACACTCGGTCTCCCTGCCGGTCATCGCTGCATCCCCTCTACCGACGATCGTGCCCAAGCGGTAGGGCTCGCTTGCGTTTCCGATCACATAATTAATTATTCGTTTACGAATCAAGTCATTAGATGGAGCTGTCCACTGCAATGTGGTGAAATCCATCCACGACATATAATTCATTTTAAAAAACATTATTAAGTAACCAACATTTTGGCTATCATCCGCTATTACCTGGTACTTAAACTTATAGTGGGTATACCTCTGTCTAACCTTTTGGGGAATGCAAACGTGATGTTGTTATGCCATAAAATACGCTGTGATTTTTTGCCTATTCGTAGATGGACAAAGAGATAAAAACTTTTTCCGTGAGGACTACAGCTACTTAGAAACAACGGAGGGTTTCTATAAGATTCACACGATACCACAGACTTGGGCTGAGGCGAAGCAAGCGTGTGCTCTGGAAGGAGCCAGTTTGTTCCACCCAGACAACAGAGATGAAGCCAACGCTGTGATATCATTTTGGAATAGGACCCAGCCTAAAATCTTAGAAGTGTATATTGGGTTGTCAGACATCACGTGTGAAGGAGTATTTGAGACCGTTGACGGTAAGTTTCTAATTCTTATATCATTAACTAGCGACCGGAACCTTCTTCGTCTGGTTATTAGGACTTGACTAACCAGAGATTTCTTTATTATGTGTAAGTTTAATATATGAACGAACATAAAGCTTCCGGAATAGATTCTCTTTATGGTGAAAACCACATCAATATCCGTTGCGTAGTTTAGAAGAACAACGCGGTCTCACAGACAGACATGATGTAAAGCGACTTTAATTTAAAATATGTATATAGATTTACAAATGTATCTCCTTTATTGAATTAATTCTGTATTCGTGCCATTTGTCATGAAGACCGAGTAGTGTTAAATATAAAAATACTTAAGTATGTAGGTACCAGTCAATATCTTTTGTTAATTAAGTATTTGTGTCGTATTTCTAGGAAAGTTAATCTCTAAGGTGTATAACCAATGGAAGGAAGGTGAGCCCAACAATGAGGGCGGTAACGAGGACTGCGGGCAGCTGGACGTAGATGGAAACTTGAGTGATAAGTCGTGTGACAAAAAGTTTAACTTCATTTGCAAGAAGAGCCTCCTGACACTAGAGCGGAATTATAATTGCAAAATCAATTCAGGTATGTTTTAATCTACGGTCCAATACAATGCCGCCCATGGGTATGTGAGCGCCCGTATTTTTCATGAATATTTTTCATGTTATTCCATTTTAATTTTTTGATTAGTGATTTTGACCTTGCTGTAGGTACATTTTATGCCATATTTCCGATGTTATTGGCACGATTTGAATTCTGTTTATTGTTTCTAAACAGAATCCAAATCGAGCGACAGAGATGAATTCGTTATTCGAAATATTTCGTTTATTAAACTTTTTTATATATAAAATTCATTTTTAAATATTTCTTAAAAAATGATAAGAACAACATTTAAAAATATAAAAAATATCGTTTCGCCGTTGTCGGGAGCAGAGTCCAAGCTACCGGTAACCACCGGTCCTAGCCCTAATCAGGGCTGCAGAGACAGGAATTATTATTATTACGTCCCTTGACGTTTCTCGGGACCCCAGGGTCCCAACCTTTAAAAAGCGTAATTATTAGTATACAGAATTTCTCGTTCTCAGCAAACACACCGGACGCCGGAGGGCGATCAACTATCTCCGGCCGCCATAAGGTGTGGCCTTTGGGCGACGGCCTGTCACTCATAATAACATAGAGTTATGATGACAAATCCGAAATATTTCTGTTCCCCCGTTTAGGACCAATACACATCATCAAGGGTGCGATGCGCCGCGGCAGCGATAGGTAATATGGGTTCGATGGGTTGAACTCAACAAGAAATATAACTCACAATTTGCAAAATGTCACTACAATTTAAAACCCAGAGCAGTCCGCTTGAATGTTGTGTCTTTCTTTTTTTCCAACCCCGAATCAAAAAATTCTATTCAACATCATTAATGTCGCGCAGTTGCACATAAATTCTTATTTTTTATCAACCCAATAACAAACATTGATTTGACTAGTGTTATATTATCGAGAAAAACAATTTTGAGTACTGTTTTATTTGATCTGCTAAACTTTAAAACCTAAAACAAACCAAGTTCTACCATAGGCTCCCCGCCTATGGTAGAACTTGGTTTCGGGCCCCGCGCTGGCTTAATCCGGCACTGGATGTTCTCAATATTATGTATTTAGTGTGATAAAACGTATCAACACATGACAGAAGATACACTCTTTTATGTTCTATAATATAGAACATAAAAGAGTGTATCTTCTGTCATGTGTTGAACGTGAATATTGTTGAAGCTTATATTATAAGCTTCAACAATATTCACGTTCGCACATTGTAGTGCCTGCTGCAAGAGTAGACGCATGTTGTGTAGTTACAATAATGTATTCTAAAACTTTTTTAGTTTTTCTTGTAGTGTAATTTTTATCGGATTTCTCACGTGAGTATTGTGTCGTAGACGTTTTTAATTAATTATTAAAGTTTAGCCAACGGTCAAGTTCAAAATTATTAAAATATCAGTTTCGTTCGGTGATGGGTCCCCCCTACACGCGTTATTATGACTTAACAAGCCACAAACGAATTTCAAATTATGTTAACGGTAATTGTAGCTGATTATACTGACCGTCTACGTATCAGCTGATTGTCTCTCATTCTGGAATTTGAATCCCTATTTGACTTTGCTTTACGACTATTTTTGTTTTCTTAGGTGGACAAAGGGATGAAAAGTTTTTCCGGAAAGACTACACTTATTTGGAAACAGTAGAAGGTTTCTATAAGTTTCACTTGAAATCACTGAAATGGGCTGATGCTAAGCATGTGTGTGCTCTGGAAGGAGCCAGTTTGTTTCACCCAGAAAACGACGAAGAAGCACAAGCCGTGATATCGTATTGGAACCAAACCCAGCCTCGTACTGGTTCGGTGTATGTGGGGTTGTCTAAATATGTCACAGAAGAATTTGAGACCATTGATGGTAAGTCTGTTTTTTTGTATTTTGTTAAGGTAATAGGGTGTAACCAGAAAGTTTACAACGTCTCAAATAGCTGTAAAAAAGAAGAAGGGTTATCTGTGACCCAAGCCCGGCGCAAACCAAACATTCATGACATATGACATTCTGTTAAGTAAACTTGCAAACAACGTCGCAAATAGCTGTAAAAAAGAAGAAGGGTTATCTGTGACCCAAGCCCGGCGCAAACCAAACATATGACATATTATGACGTTCTGTTAAGTAAACTTGAACAACCCGTTCACTTCGCAACACTGCTGCAGCACTCACTATCACAACAACCAGGGTGATAATACAGAGAAACGACTGAATGTACTTTCAAAGTGTGTGTTGAGCTTATTTTTGCTTAACAAATTCACTGACCTAGGTAAATGGTGGAAAATCTTAACATCGAGATGCACAAAAGTTAACTATTTTTCTCAAACAAAACTTGCAAAGGCTTCACTCCAGCCCTTCCTAAAGTTGTTTTCCAGCTACTTAGGCAATCGGAAACAAATTGTTGAATACGCTGACTTCACCTCGGAATCGTATTGCTAAATCAGTTCCCACCCTGTAACCCTTACAGGGTAAGCCAGGGAACTGATTTAGGACCGTTGGAATTTAGTATAATGGTAAATGACCTTCCTGAAATTGTGAAAGATGCTGGTTGCTTACTATTTGCCGATGATCTGAAGTTGTCCGTGCGGATTACCAATCAGTCGCACTGCGAACTGCTGCAGCGGGACATTGATCGTGTAGTAGGGTGGAGTATCGAGAACAAACTACTCTTTAATGTGGCAAAATGAACGTGATGTCTTTTACGCGGGCCGTGGTTCCCCGACATCACGAATATAGCATGGACGAGCGTGTGATGCTGTGGGTAGTGTCGGTGCGAGATCTTGGGGACACTTTTTCCGAAGATTTATCGTTTGGCACACATATCGTCCAGGTGTGTAAGAAAGCCTTAAATAATCTTTGATTTGTAATGCGTGAAACCCGTGAGTTTAATAGCGCAGCAGCTGTGATGTCACTTTCTATTGCTTTAGTAAGAAGTAACCTGGAAACGAGTGCTATATCATCTGGAATCCATTTCAAACGAAGTATAGTCTGATGGTAGAAAAAATGCAGAATAAATTTACCCTGTTCCTTTATATGAAGCAATTTGGCGTCTACCCATCACAACCCCGTCTACAAAGAGAGTCACTTATGTGTCCAACCCTCTTTGTATTAGGGATGATTGGTTACTATAAGTTGGAGGTAAGGCGCAATTTGGCACTGGCTAAATATGTTTTAAAGGTTTTTCGTGGTATGCTGAATAATCCGCAAATACTAGAATCTTTGGGATTGCTCGTTCCAAACAGTAGACTGCGCAAGGGCCGGGAGAGAGGCTGTTTAAAGTCCCGTGGTCCCTACAAACTTGTTTAAGTTTGAACCAGTGGGGCTGGCAATAAAGACTCAACAACGTCTCTCTGCAAGTGGATATCTTTACATGCTCATTGGCGGAATTCCAGAGGGTGGCACAGAATATATTGTCCTCTGTATAAACTATAGTGTACTCAGAGTCGTTGCTTGACAGTTGTTATTGATTATCCACGTTAATCGACTGATATCAATTTGAACCCTTTCAGTAAATAAATGTAAGTGGTAAATAAAACGGTGGTGTGGTGTGTAAATAAATCCCAGTTTTTATGATATTTTGTGTATTTTAATAGTACACTTTTTATTCGTCTTCTGTATTGTCTTCTTAAGGCAAAATATTATTTTTTAACTGAAATCCGCCGCCGCATAAAATCGCTAAGTTACATAGCTAACTTTCATCATACACTCAAACTTCACGATTTTAAAGAGATTTTAGGTCGAAGTAGTAAAAAAAAAAATATTGCCTTACGAATGCAATTTAAATAGTTTAGTCACTGAAATTGAAAAAAGAATTCCTGATAATTGATTTACATTATAGGTACAATAAAGAAAAAAACTAAGATAATATCGACTGCCGCAACAAACACTATCGAAACTTCAAATCACGTACTTTAAAGGAGAGGAGTTTAAAGTTTTAATTCGATGTAGAATAATTCGTATTATTAACTTCAATAAAATGATGTATAGAATAAATAGTAAATTTTATACAGTTTTTTTTTGCTTGACAACAAATTTCATATTTCATATACTTTTCTAAATATTTCACTTTCGATAATGTTTTACGATTATAATAGCCAAAATTTAATCGAAAGTGGTAGATTCAATATATTTACTAACCAAAAAAACATCGAAATTGACAGTTTCGATAGTCAGAAAACTGTACATATTATCAAAACTATAAGAATATTATCGAAACTACCACTTTCGATAAATATTCAGATGTATTTATCATCATAATTATTGAACATTATCGAAACTACCACTTTCAATTATGTTACTTTATATCCTCGAATTACGGGCTCGTGTCCTAATAATACAGTAAAACCACTATATTATTTCAAGTAAAACAACACGGTATTGTTGTAACAAGTACATTCAAAATACGCAGGAAAGTGTCTTTACTTAAACTACCATTATTTAGCAAATTTGCACAACTTCTGACGGTTTTGGTAGGTTCGGGACGCTTGCACGGAACATCATTGTAAGTACCACTTCCAAGGATGTTCGTCGCGCAACATGTTCTGTATCGGTTTTGTTCAATTAAAAACTTCTTTAATAACGACTTTTTAATTATAATTTTTGGTGTATCCGACGTAGTTTTAAATTCTCTTTTCAATTATGTAAAAAAACAAAAATCGATATTTTGCAGTTTCGATAGTGTTTGTTGCGACTAGTGATGGGTCGGGAGAATATTCTCACACGGAGAATATTCTCGGATCGAGAATATTCTGGAATATTCTGCAATGTTCTTTTCGACGGAGAATATACGAGAATTTAAAATTGGAAGTAAAATTGCTAAATTTTAGTACAATATGTTTTGATTTCAAGGTCTAAAGTCAACTTCTTTTGTTGTTATTTTATACATTACTCGAAAAAAGGTTACTGTATTAGGTTTCGGAGTGGAAATGACGCCGATTCTCTTGTACACCGAACTAAACTAACTAAACTTTCACTAAAATTCGTTACTTTTCGCTATGATAAGCTATGTTTTTGCTTATTCTACAAAAAAAAAATCCTTTTGACATTACTAAAATCGAATTTGACAATCGCGAAACCACGTGATATTTGTTTGCCCGTGATTTTTTAAGAGCTGCTGGGGGGAAGTGGGGGGGAAGGAAATTTTCACTGTTTGTATGGAAAATATGAAAAAAAAAAATACCTACATGTTGAGCTGTAAGGGTCTACCGGGGTTGCGGGTAGTCCTAAGGGGAAAACGCGGCCCCTGGCAAGGCAAGGCAAGAAACACAGGTGGGTTTTAGTCAGTAAGAGTCTGACACGCCCTTCCGCTCCGCCCAGAGCGGGAGAAGTCATTTGATGATTTCCCACACAAAAAAAAAGGGTTAATGGGTTACATAAAGGGGGTCGAAGTTTTCATTATTTTTGCGATAGGACACACCATTTTCGAGATATAATAAGTATTTAAGCAAAAATGTTTATTGTAAAACCAAACCTGACTGTTTTTAAATGCGATTTTGTTATCGCGTTTAAATTTGCTTAATCTACAAAATAATTTTGACACAACTAAAATCGAATTTGCCAATCTCGAGTCCACGTGGTACTTGTTTGCCCTACCGCGTGTTTTTTTTTTAGAGCTGGAGCTAATATTTTTTTATGTTTTCCATACAAAAAGTGAAAAATTCCATATAAAAACACGTCGAAGCTGCTGCCTAAGCGTGCTTCCAGCTCTAAAAAAAATCATGGGTTAGGGCAAACAAGTAGGTACCATGTGGAGTCGCGATTGTCAAATTCGATTTTAGTTGTGTCAAAATAATTTTAAATTTAGAGTTTTTTTTGTGTAGAATAAGCAAAATTAAACGCGATTAAAAATCGCGTTTAAAAATAGTCAAGTTTGTTTTTTTACAATAAACATTTTAGTTTAAATTCTTATTTACTTTAGCTTATATCTCGAAAATGGTGTGTCCTATCGCAAAAATAATGAAAATTCGACCCACTTTATAAAACCCTTAAACCCCTAAATCTCAACATGTAGGTAATATTTTTTTTATATTTTCCTAACAAAAAGTGAAAAATTCCATATAAAAACACGTAGATGCGCCCCCCTGCGCGCCAACCTTTCTTATATAATGTTGTTTTCATATGCATTTTATTAATACTGATTATTTTAAAATCTAAAACAGTCAAGTTTCGTTTTTTACAATAAACATTTTAGTTTAAATTCTTATTTACTTTAGCTTATATCTCGAAAATGGTGTGTCCTATCGCAAAAATAATGAAAATTTCGACCCCCTTTATGAAACCCTTAAACCCCTAAATCTCAACATGTAGGTAATATTTTTATATATTTTCCATACAAAAAGTGAAAATTCCATAAAAAAACACGTCGACGCTGCCCCCCTGCGCGCCAACCTTTCATAAAATGTTGTTTTCTTATTCATTTTATTAATGCTGATTATTTTAAACTCATAAAGTTCGTTTTAATACAGAAATTGTACTTTAACATTACTATCATACGAAATTTAAGAGAATTTATGAGAATTTTCACCGGAAATATTCTCAGGAATGTTCTCGCTCAGGAGAATTAACTGAGAATTTAAGTTGTGGTGTAGTTTATTTTAAACTCAAACTTCGTAAAACGTTCAAATGCACTAAAATCTATTAATCTAAAAAAAAAACGATTCAATAAAGTCATCCAATTTTTAAATTCTCGTAAATTCCCTACCAAAAGAATGTTCTCGAGAACTTAACAGCAAAGTTCTCGCAAGGAGAATATTCTCGAGAATTGCCCATCACTAGTTGCGACAGTCGTCGACTGCCGCAACAAACACTATCGAAACTTCAAATCACGTACTTTAAAGGAGAGGAGTTTAAAGTTTTAATTCGATGTAGAATAATTCGTATTATTAACTTCAATAAAATGATGTATAGAATAAATAGTAAATTTTATACAGTTTTTTTTTGCTTGACAACAAATTTCATATTTCATATACTTTTCTAAATATTTCACTTTCGATAATGTTTTACGATTATAATAGCCAAAATTTAATCGAAAGTGGTAGATTCAATATATTTACTAACCAAAAAAACATCGAAATTGACAGTTTCGATAGTCAGAAAACTGTACATATTATCAAAACTATAAGAATATTATCGAAACTACCACTTTCGATAAATATTCAGATGTATTTATCATCATAATTATTGAACATTATCGAAACTACCACTTTCAATTATGTTACTTTATATCCTCGAATTACGGGCTCGTGTCCTAATAATACAGTAAAACCACTATATTATTTCAAGTAAAACAACACGGTATTGTTGTAACAAGTACATTCAAAATACGCAGGAAAGTGTCTTTACTTAAACTACCATTATTTAGCAAATTTGCACAACTTCTGACGGTTTTGGTAGGTTCGGGACGCTTGCACGGAACATCATTGTAAGTACCACTTCCAAGGATGTTCGTCGCGCAACATGTTCTGTATCGGTTTTGTTCAATTAAAAACTTCTTTAATAACGACTTTTTAATTATAATTTTTGGTGTATCCGACGTAGTTTTAAATTCTCTTTTCAATTATGTAAAAAAGCAAAAATCGATATTTTGCAGTTTCGATAGTGTTTGTTGCGACAGTCGATATATGTTCCGTTTGCGCCGGGTGTGTAACGTTTGATAATATATATTATTATGACAAAAGTTCTAATGATCATAAGACCTAATTTAATTTTTTAAATTTTTATATAATGATCTAATTTTCATGATAATTATAATGAATTATTGATATAATTTAATTTTATTTAATTTCATATGGTATAATGAACAGTTTATGTAATGCACTGTCCTTTATTGTTCATACAAAAATCCCGTACAAAGAATGACTTGAACACTTTTTTTAAATTTTTTGTGACAAAAAATAATAAAAATAGGTACAAAAGTAAAAAAATCATATTAGAAATTAAAATGCCAGTTTGTTCTACTAGGAACTCTGTGAACGGATACACAGGTACATAGCGTATAAATTTAAATACCTTTATTACAAAAAGCATTCTTTTCTTATTTCTAGGTAAGAATATTTCTGACGTGTACAATAACTGGGGCCCAGGTCAGCCAGACCAAGGAACCTCCGATGTGTGTGTGATCCTGCATAATGAAGGCTACTTGGATGATGACAAATGTTATTATTCGTATCCCTTTATTTGCAAGAAAAGCCTCCAGTCAGTTGAGTGGAACTATAACTGCAATATGTCCAATTTAGGTATATATAAATTTCATATCCTACAGTTTTCCTTAGTTGACAGTGTTGAACTCATGAAAATCGCGGAACATACATTAGTGTTAAATTGATGACTATTGAGAGCCTCCATCGCTCCCATTTATTTGATTCAAGTTCGTGGTACGTATGTAAATGCACTCTCTCTGTATATGTTTATAGGTTAAATAACTGTTCAACCGTTGCCCGTGTATAAGACGAAATTTTCAACTAAACCAGTGCGGGTATAACCGGGCCATTTTCCGGCCGCACACAACTACAAGTTTGCAGACGTTGCAGTAAAAAATATATTAAGGTGGCGTAGTTCGAGTCTGCGCCGTTTGTTTTCGTCAAAACGTTCGGACACAGCTATAACCTAACCTAACCTAGCGAGAGGAGTTGCCTAAACAATCCTTAGACGGTGTGAGAAGGAGAGTACCAGACACGCGTCACGCGAAGTTTGCTCTATCTCAACTAATGAGAGCTGACGTAACGATGGGATTCCTAACTACGACCTAAACTTTCATCAATTGTAGCTTTTGTAATAATTCCGAACAGATTTACTGCCGATTTGTGACATTTTTTTGACATATATTTGTAACAGATTACCTTACAGTTACCGATTTTACGGTAGTAATTGTATTTGCTCGGCACTGGACTTCAAATGGATTTTTTGGGATATCTGAAAAAAAAATTCTATTGTCAACTCCCCATTTTTAACCATATTTCGGTAAATATTTTTGTTTCTCTTTAGATCCTGGGGCTGCAGTCTCAACAAAGATAGCGATAGCTATACGACCGAATTCGCTCGCAAAGTCGTGATGTCGTCCCTGGACGCGCGCAAGCAGTTTTGACAGTCTAAGGACGTCATTATAACTTTGCGACCGAATTCGGTTGTTTATCGATCAATATATATGAGCAGGGCCTGGGGCTACAGTCTTGACATAAATGGCGACCGAAAACTCTGAACCGGAATAAACGCAACCGAAATATACAATCTAACATCGTTTTCTATACTAACCTTATTTTAAAGTTCTGTCTAAAGTATTGTCAGTATAACCACTTATTATTTTTTAAAGTAATACCATTGAGATCAATGAGTATTACAATGAAGCCGAAGACTAGAGCGACGAAGAGGAAGCAGAAAACGACGAAACTGACATAATTGACAATTCATAGGTTATATTAGGTGGAGGCCTACGATATCAAGTAAAGATAAACACGCTTTTTACTCGGGTATTTAGTCTGAACGGCCCAAACCGTCGCCGTCGTAAAAAAATCGTCTACGTTCCAAAGGACCGGTGATAAAATTTTGTAAAAAAATTCGATCTCATTAACTACACCAAGTACATTTGGGTGTAAAACTTAAAAAGTAAGAATCAGTCTTATTTTAAAGAAACATATCAACAAAATATAAAAGTAAAACAATTAAACAATAAGATTGAATAAAAATCAGTCTTATTTTATTAAAAGAATTAATTTTGTTGATTTGTATCAACAAAACATATAAAAATTCATAAACTGTGCGACTATCACAATGTATGCGACGACGCGACGGTCCCATAAAATTAATTTTGAAATCATTTTATGACCGGGCCTTTGGAACGTAGACGATTTTTGTTTACGGTCGAATGGCCCGCAGTCCATTCGCTTTTGGCTGTTCAGACTAAATACCCTTTAATATAGGTAGTAGTAAAAATAAGCTTCGTTAGGCAGTCCAACATTTTGAAGAAATATGTCTGGAGAATAACTTGCCCCAGGTGAATCAGGTGGAGGCGTTTTTGGAGGATTAAAGTTGTTTTAGATATATCGTTGTGTCGTTGATTTACGCGATTATTGCGTTAAACTGATTTTCGGGACCTTTTTGACAGCAATTTCTTTTTTTCGCACATACCACGTTCATAGCTCGTGAAATACAACATCTATTCTGTTATTTAATAACAGGAAAAGTTATTTTCTTCTCAGGTTACACTTTCAATGAGAATCTTGGCAAATGTTACAAGCTACACACATTACCATTGAACTGGAAAGATGCATACTTGGAGTGTCGCGCCGAACAATCCTACCTTGCAGTCATCGACACTCCGGCGGAAGCTGAGTACTTTGCGGAATTAACGAAGTCCGCAACAAAGATTGGGGTCAAAGAGATATACCAAAAAGGAATATATCATTTGGGATTTCATAATAAATTCGAAAACGGCTGGTGGACTCTTACAGGTACGTGAATAGCAGTATCGCCTTTTTAATTTCTAAAGTGTGGCATTCATCATGACTGCTTTCCATCTGAGTAAGATGGGCGGACATATCGGACTTCTATTGACTAAAAACACACGAACTGTTCTCAGTACATGAACCCGTGTACTCCATAGAACTCACCGTTGCCCCTCCTGCGCTACGCCTTTGCATGTCATGGGGATACGCTTATGTTTTTGCAACCCCTCACGGTACGGTATTATATTATTATACTTCATGCTACGGTCACGTTCCTCCCTAAAGTTACTGTCAGTGTCTGTGTGTATTATTTTTAGGAACTCCCAACTCCTTCGCAAGTTGAAAGTGGAGTAATATCTTAGTCAGATCACTGGGAACTCACGGACGAGCGACCCTTTACACCAGCAACTGTGTCTGTTTGACCGTCGGATTCTCTTTTGAAAAAACTATTCTATGTCAGCAGCCCGAACTAAACAGCAATAACACAATGCTGAAGTCAAATGAAAAACTTCTCAACTTATTCCTCTAGAAATTATATCTGATTTAGATTATCTTTTCATTATTCATTTATTTTTCTAGGCAAGCGTTTAAATGATGCTAGCTTATGGTGGGGAAACTACCAACCGGGTGACGACAACGGAAAAAAATGCGGCTCAATGTTCTACACCGGACGTCTGAACAACATTAATTGTGATACGGAAAGCTTATTCATTTGTGAACATGACGTTACCGTTGTGTTCACAAATGAAGAAGATAAAGAGTAAGACAAGGATCAATTACACAGAGAACATAGATTAGTATATTAAGCTGTAAGATTTACAATAGATGACTTAATTATAGTACAACTTTAATGTAATATCTCTTGTTTTATAAATGAAAGGCAATGGTTTCAATGAGGTTTAGTTTTATTACTATGCACTGTATTGTGTGGTACAATACAACAAGAACAATCACACGGTAGCCATGTAAAAGCCAACTCCCACGGTGCGCCATATCGCGGACGCGCACCAGCCCGCACGAGGACGCACCGCCACGCACGCGTACAACGCGCGTCTGCGCTACCACGCACGCTAGGTTTCCCACGGTGCGTCGTGCGCGTGCGTCCGCGATATGGCGCACCGTCGGAGGGCGGCTTTAAGTTAGACCGGAACGAGAAGTAAAAAGTAGTGTTGCCAACATACATATTACATTGTATTATTTGACTTTATTGCCAACAATATCAAATACCTGTGTTATTATAAACTTATAACAAAGTAAGGGCCCTGCTTCCTACTTTTTCGTCTACGAACGAAGTAGCACGAGGACATCTTTAATGCTAGTGCTATACGAATCTGCTGCTCTTTCCAAAACCAGTCGCTTAAATAAAGCAGCCATAACATTGGACAAATGTATACTACTCAATAATAATAGTTGTGATGTGTTAATGTACCCTATATAATAATGTGCTTTATTAACAATAGGTCTTTTGTTAATAACTTTTTGATGTCTTGAATTGTTAATTAGTTACTATATTCAACACTAGAGCTTCTGCCCGCGACTTCGTCCGCGTGGAATAGTTACTTTGGGCTAACGCAAAAAAAAACCCCCCGATTTTGAAACATTCTTCATTGGTACTCCGCTCCTATTGGTCTTAGCGTGATGATATATAGCCTATAGCCTTACTCGATAAATAGGCTATCTAACACTGAAAGAATTCTTCAAATCGGACCAGTAGTTTCGGAGCCTATTCGGTACAAACAAACAAACAAAAAGATCTTTCCTCTTTATAATATTATTATAGATTAATCTTTTTATTATGATACTATTAAATAATCTGTGCAAAGTAGAAGCTAGTCTTATTTTTCTTGTTATATTTACATAAATTTCTATCAATTGTGTTTATTCCATGTTGTCCGCTTTGCAAACTTCGGAAAAGTCATAAGTCAAATTAATCGATGCCAAGAGAAATAAAAATATTTTTTGTAATGATCAAATGAAGGTCCAACGTACTAATGTATGTTTAACTATTTATATCAACGCGGTGGCCGGACGTTAAGATTACAGACTTGCTGAGGCCAACTTGGATTATTGCACGACAATTTGTTAAAATTATGAAGTCGCGAACTTTTTTGCAAGCAAAACATACGAAGCTTCGGCGGCACGCATTGCTTTGTCACGATAGACGCTAGTGCGGCCCCAGCATTAGAATATTGTTAGATATAAGCAAACAAAATATTATAACATATTTATTTAGTTAGTTAGTGCATAAATGAGATGACACAATAGAAGAAGAGAAGAAACAAAAGAAGATATAAAATATTTCAAATTAAGAAAAGTAAACACAAAGCTATAAAAGAGAAAGAGAAAGAGGTAGAGGTACTATAAAACCTACTTCTTGTTTGATTCTAACAAAATTGCCAGGCCAGAAAAATAAAATAAATCTGTCAATTTGTGACAAAAATAAATAAATGAATGAATTAATTTAACAATATTAGGTCAATCAATCAATCTTCCTAGCCTTTTTCCCAACTATCTTGGGGTCGGCTTCCAGTCTAACCGGATGCAGCTGAGTTCCAGTATTTTACATGAAGCAACTGCCTATCTGACCTCCACAACCCAGTAACTGGGTAATACGATACCCCTTGGTAAGACTGGTGTCAGACTTTCGGGCTTCTGACGACTCGTAACGACTGTCAAAGATCCACAAATGACAGCCGGGACCAACGGCTTAACGTGCTTTCCGAGGCACGGAGGAGTCTCGGTATGTAAAGATGGTCACCCATCCACTGACCAACCCCGGCAAGCGTAGCTTAACCTGATGGATCGACCCGTGCGGCTTGTTATTACTTAGCCACGAGCTCCTCACTATTTAACAATAGGTAATATGATTAATTTAGAAACAGCCCGCAAATGCATTTTATTGTCAGCTGTTCGAATTTCAACAACTCTAACCTTGTTATCGAAAGCTGGAAATATTTTTATTATTCTGCCCAAAGGCCAGTGAAGAGGTGGAGGGTTTTTAAGCAACACTACCATATTTTCCTTAAGATTTGATAGCTCTTTTTGCCACTTATTACTTAATACTACTTCCAAAAATGCTGCTGTGCTTGTTCTTGGTTGAAAAGCAAACAAACACGGCTACATACCCTTTGGATTATAATACTTCGGCGTATAGTTGTTGTTTGACGTTAAATGGTCTACAGAAGTCAACTCCGACCTTTTCAAAAGCCCTAGAAGACGAGATTCTGTCTTTAGACAAGGATCCCATAAGCTGAGAAGCTGTTTTAGCCCTATATCTATGACATACTAAATATTTATGTACAACAATTTTTATTTCTCGAATCGAGTTTTTAATGTAATATTTTTGAGACAAACTACTCATAACAAGCTTTAAGTCCATGTAACAAATTCAAATGTTCATTTCTATTTAATTAATTGAGTAAGATAGCATTTCTTTGGAAGAATGACTGGAAACTTCTTTGCGAAGGGCAGATCTGCATTTGTTAAGCGTCCACCTACTCTAAGCATATAATTTTTATCAATGAAAGGATTTAAGGATTTTAAAGGAGGATGCAATAAAAACACCCAGAATCGATTAAAATAATTCATGCACGATGAGGAAGGGCAAACATAGTATGTCACAATTATGCTATTTGTTTTTGCTGAAATGATCCCCAAGAGAGAGCAGACCTCAGAGTTCTAGAATCACATTCACATTGGGTAACGGAATCTATCAACGTAATTCATCAACTTGTAATTCTCGTATCAAAATGAAACTTTGCATTTATAATGAAGTTTGGATAACACAACTATAATTTGGAATCTCGGAGCTGATCTGATGGTGAAGCCAGGAGGTGGATAGTGGAACTCTTCAGTGGCTACTAGTAAACCCCTCGAGTTTGGGCTCATATATGATTCGTTTTCACAAGTCCAATAGATTGGGCTTGGTAATGAGGGTCTGGTGATGGAGCCAGGAGATGGATACTGGAATTTTTCAGTGGCTACTAGTTAAACCCTTTGAGTTTGGGCTCATATGATTCGTTTTAATGTGTCCAAATATATTGCACAAGGTTTCGAGGGTCTGATGATGGAGCCAGGAGGTGGATAATAGAACTCTTCAGTGGCTACTAGTAAACCCCTTGAGTTTGGGCTCATATGATTCGTTTTGCCGAGTCCAATATATTGCACTTGGTGTCGAGGGTCTGATGATGTTCCTAGGAGATCAATAGTTGAATTTTTAAGTGGCTTCTAGTTTAAACCGGTTAGGTTTGGGTTCATATGATTCGTTTAGACGATCCCTAAGAGACAAAAGATGTCGGGGCTCTACATTCACATAGTATATTTTTTGTTACGAAACCAAACTATTTCTTACCGTATTACAACGGTGACATTATGAAAACTGCCTCGTTGGACTAGCGGTTGTAAACACTACTGCTGAGCATGAGCTCCTGATGGGTTCGATTCCCAGATCGGGCAAAGTTTTATTGGGTCTTTCCATCTGGATTTGCTCAGTAGCAGTCCGAAGTCTGAATTTGTACCCGGTTGATGGCAATAGGCTTGCCCCATAGTACATGGGATTTAAACATGGGTGGACGAAATGTGGGTGTTCTATAGGTACCTACACCTTTGCCTTACCCTAAGGAAATACAGGCGTGATGTTATGTTATGTTTTATGAATATTATTATTGCATGGTGATAGCTAGCAATCTGTCAAAATAAAAAAAAACAACTTAGGCTGCCATCAGACGGACTGCATCACAGCAACCCTGCACAGCAGATTATGTTCAACTAAATGCAGTTATACGTTCAACTTCGTTCAGTCGTGATATCACGCGGTCGGCTGCAGTCGTGTGAAGTCAATATGAACTGCATAGTGACTTCAACACTGATACCACCTGACACCACTGCTGACACCAGACACCAGTCTTACCAAGGGGTATCGTATTCGGTATTACCCAGTTACTGGGTTGTGGAGGTCAGATAGGCAGTCGCTCCATGTAAAATACTGGTATTCAGCTGCATCCAGTTAGACTGGAAGCCAACCCAATATAGTAGGGAAAAGGCTAGGCAGATGGACAGTCGTGACTTCAACTTTACGCGGTCGGCTACAGTCGTTTAGTGTCGACGCACGCTGTCCATTGCTAACCGCATACAGTTACCCCCTTACTAATAAACGTTGTATATCGCCTGTATAGTTACACAACGCTTTGTATTCTTCTTTCGAATGTCAAATTACTGACATTACACGTTTATTAGTAACGGCGATATACAACGTTTATTAATAAGGGGGTTAGTTAGTGTGCAGTTAAACGAAGTTGAACGTACAACTGCATGCAGTTGAATATATCGACTGCGCGCGGTTGCTGCGATGCAGACCGTCTGATGCCAGCCTTAGCAGGTACTTCATACCACATTTATATTTAATTTAAATATAAATGCAGTTTTAAAAAAAACTAATTAAACACACGTTTATCACGCACGATTTAATTATCAAACTCGAGGGGTTTACTAGAAGCCACCGAAGAGTTCCACTATCCACTGCCTGGCTCCATAATCAGACCTTCATGAACAAGCCCAATCAATTGAACTTTTGAAAACGAATCATATGAGCCCAAACTCAAGGGGTTTACTAGTAGCCACTGAAGAGTTCCACTATCCATTTCCTGGCTCCATCACCAGACCCTCGTTACCAAGCCTAATCAATTGAACTTGTGAAAACGAGTCATATGAGCCCAAACTCAAGGGGTTTACTAGTAGCCACTGAAGAGTTCCACTATCCATTTCCTGGCTCCATCACCAGACCCTCGTTACCACGCCCAATCATTTGAACTTGTGAAAACGAATCATATGAGCCCAAACTCAAGGGATTTACTAGTAGCCACTGAAGAGTTCCAGTATCCATTTCCTGGCTCCATCATCAGACCCTCGTTACCAGGTCCAATCTATTGGACTTGTGAAAACGAATCATATGAGCCCAAACTCGAGCGGTTTACTAGTAGCCACTGAAGAATTCCACTATCCATTTTCTGGCTCCATCACGAGACCTTCGTTACCAGGTCCAATCTATTGGACTTGTGAAAACGAATCATATGAGCCCAAACTCGAGGTGTTTACTAGTAGCCACTGAAGAGTTCCACTATCCATTTTCTGGCTCCATCACGAGACCCTCGTTACCAGGTCCAATCTATTGGACTTGTGAAAACGAATCATATGATCCCAAACTTGAGGGGTTTACTAGTAGCCACTGAAGAGTTCCACTATCCACCTCCTGGCTCCACCATCAGATCAGCTCCGAGATTCCAAATTATAGTTGTGTTATCCAAACTACATATAAATTGAAAGTTTCTTATCAATACAAGAATTATAAGTTGATGAATTACGTTGATAGATTCCGTTACCCAATGTGAATGTGACTCTGGAACTCCGAGATCTGCTCTCTCTTGGGGATCGTTTCAACAAAAACAAATAGCATAATTGTGACATACTATGATTGCCCTACCCCACCGTGCATGAATTATTTTAATCGACTCTGGGTTTTTGGTCTATACATGTAGTAGCATTACAATCAATATTATACAAGACTTAAAACTGTTTTCAATAAAAGTTAGAAATCCTAAATGCAAATTATATGTTTATTTATATTAATTGATTATGAACATGTGGTTTTTATTTCCCTGTAAGAAGCATGCAAACAAGCATACACCATACATGCAGCAAGCATGCAGCATGCAAGCTAGCATGCAAGCAAGCATGCAAGCAAACATGCAGCAGGCATGGTTTCTGTCATGGCTCCGGCGCTGCAGGGCTCCGGCGGTCCCACGCCGCCCACGCGAGCTTATCGTAGCAGATGGTTTAACAATCACCACCGCAGCTTCGTCTTCCTCAGCCGCGGGGGCGAGCGATACAACCACCTGCTCCTCAACTCGCGGGCCGCCTCGCCCTTCCGCGCCTACACGATTCTTAATTATACTCTAGAGGTAGGGCAAACAAGACAGCGTGGAGTCGGATTTACAGCGATTAGTTTCTGTCACTATTTCCCTAAAACCAAATTTTTTGCAAATGTTTTAGGACTTACCATAATAACCATTTTATCATAAATGAAAATTAGGAATAATACACATTATATAATTCAATACTTAGAACATATGACTTTATTCCATGCAAAATTAGGAGATTCACTCGATATTATGACAGAATAGTTTTAGAAGTAAAGATAATTATGTAAAACAAAATTTCATTTTTGAACATTATGGTTACTGAAGTTTATAGCAAACGTGTTATAGATAATTATTTTCGGACAAACAATTTTAGGAGAACCAATCCCGAGTACCAGATTTTGAATTTATACATTATGCGTAATTGAATATTTAATCTGAATCAGAATCCTAATTGATCTTTGGGTGATTTTTAACCTTCTGATAAGGCCCATTGTGAGCGACCACGTTTCAGTGCCATAAGTGATGACTTATGGCACTGAAACGTGGTCGTTCGACCAGTGCGTGTTGCCAGTGATGACTGGCAACACGCACTGTCAAAGACTTTCGTCTTGAGACACTGTGGTATGTGGGACGAGAAGATATTGCGTAGCTTCCCGAACTTTGCCCAGCCGAGTCGGATTCGACGATTGACCTCTTTCTCGAAGTTGGACCTACCTAGCTGGACAGTTTGTCCTAGGTAAACATACTCGTCTACAACTTCGAGCGTAGCGTCTCCGATCTTTATGAGGGCGGGTGTTACATGGGCATTTGACATGACCTTTGTCTTGTCTATGTTCATTTTAAGACCCACTCATTTGGAGGCTCTACTGAGGTCATCGAGCATTATACTGAGGTCATCCATGGTCGCAGCCATGATAACTATATCGTCGGCAAACCGAAGGTTAGTGATATACTCGCCATTGATGTTGATGCCTAGCCCTTTCCAGTCCAGAACCTTGAAGACGTCCTCCAGTGCAACGGTGAACAGTTTCGGAGAGATAACGTCTCCTTGTCTCACACCTCGCTGCAGAAGGATAGGTTTCGAGGTCTGGTAGTGGAGTCGGACTGACATAGTGGCGTCTTTGTATAGGCACTTTAACACTTCGATGTACCGATAGTCGAGCTGGCACCGTTGAAGAGACTGTAGTACAGCCCACGTCTCGATCGAATCGAAGGCTTTCTCGTAATCCACGAATGCTAAGCAGAGAGGCAGGTTATACTCTTCGGTCTTCTGTATAACCTGCCGCAGCGTATGTATGTGGTCCACGGTGCTAAAGCCTTTACGGAATCTGGTTTGTTCGGGAGGCTGGAAGTCGTCAAACCTACGTGCGAGACGGTTCGTGATGACTCTTGAAAACAGCTTGTAGACATGGGTCAGAAGTGTGATGGGCCTATAGTTCTTAAGCAGGGCATTGCCGCCCTTTTTAAAGAAGAGTACCACCACACCTCTGTTCCATGCCTGTGGCGTTTTACCCTCGAGTATGACGGAATCGAACAGCTTCTGGAGGGCCTTTAGAACGGGTTTCCCACCGGCCTTTAAGAGTTCGGCCGTAATTCCGTCATCACCCGGCGCCTTGTTGTTTTTAAGCTGCTTTAGAGCCATCCTAATCTCGTACAAGCTGACGTCCGGGATATCTTCGGTATAATGTCGGGTTAATCTAGTTTTTAGTTCAACAATTGTATTTAACTCTGAGGCACACTTTAATTACACACACACACACACACAACCAAAGTTTAATTACAATAAAAGCAGTCAATAAAAAAAAAACTAACACTAAATAATAATAATCCCAAGTTACGTGTCCTGTCACAATAAAAAAAAGAAATACTGTCTACTGTGGTAACGGTGGGTCCTTAGCGGTTTAACGTAGGTATTTAGTGTCCTATCCTATCACAATAACAAAACAAAATCACAATATTATCAGCGCGCGAGTTCGCGGAGCTTCCGTGTTACGTAACATAAGTACGTTCCAAAAGGATTGCCTCGGCGCACTGAAGAAACACGTTTTTTAGAGGCCCCACCCCCTTACCGATCGCATGGATCTAGGATGCATAGCAACATTAGCAACACACTGACCTATTTCTATTTCTTTTACGCGCGGGATGTTTTGCTATGATTGTCACACTCTTAATGAAAGTGCAAGTGTGTGTGTCCTTGTTTGAATTGGCATCTTTTTAGCGAAAATATTTGGTTGTATACGTACTTGTGATTTGCGTCACAGAGCGGCAACAACGCATGTAGGTTGTACTCAGATTTATCGTTTTAAGGTGCATGACCTAGGCGTATAGACATAATCAGCTGTTAGGAAAGATACATCGTGTTCAAACGCGGCAAAAACTTAAAAAATCATTTGCGACTAAACTACTGCTCCTATTTAATTGATTTTTGGTACAGAGCTTGAAAATGGTACCTAGTATAGGCAGTTCAAAGGAAAGCCCCTCTGTCGTATCAACGTTGTATAAGACGTGCCGGGTTGTGTACGTACACAACCCGGCACGCCGGCGCGCCGGGTTGTGTATATGACGCTGATATTAGGATTTAATAAATATCCTATTCAGATGAGGTGAGCAGTGGTGGCCCAGTGGTAACGGCCGCTACTTACGAGTTGTAGGTCGTGGGTTCGAACCCAAGCAGGCGCTTTACTTTGTGTAAATAATTTCATCACCACTGCTCTCAAAACAGTGAAGGAAAACATCGTGAGGAAACCGGCATGTCTTAGAACCAAAAATTCGAAGACATGTGACATCTATCAACCCGCACTGGGCCCGCGTGGTAGATTACAGCCCACTCCCTCTCACAGAGAGGAGGCCTGTGTCCCAGCAGTGGGAACATTAATAGGCTGATTATGTGTGTTTGTAAATATCCTATTTCAGTGCTTTTTTAGGGTTCCGTAGCCAAATGGCAAAAAACGGAACCCTTATGGATTCGTCATGTCTGTGTGTCTCTTTGTCCGGCCGTATGTCACAGCCACTTTTTTCCGAAACTATAAGAACTATACTGTTGAAACTTGAAATCAGGGGTCCAATGAGAAAACAATCGTCACTAGATCCATCATGGATCTGGCCAATGGATCCTCTGAGATTGAACGAGATTTTCACGCAAAAATAGAAAAAAAAAATTGGGGCTTCCCCATAAGTACTTAGACCTGAAACACAATTTTTTTTTTTCATCGATCCCGTACGTGTCTCTATATATAGTATCTATGGATTTGTCTTCAAAAATTATATTGAGTTTTCTAATATATTTTTTTTCTAAACTGAATAGTTTGCGCGAGAGACACTTCCAAAGTGGTAAAATGTGTGTCCAATATTGATGTACATTAACTACCATGTAAACTTCCACAGAAAATTGGTTTGAACGAGATCTAGTAAGTAGTTTTTTTTTATACGTCATAAATCGTAAACCGCAATTTACCTTTAACGAACTACAAGAACTTTTATATTATGTTACTTGCTGCTACAGAACCCTTCATGGGCGACTCCGACTCGCACTTGGCCGCTTTTTTAAAGACAAGTGTCCTTGTATGGTGAGGTTTAAGATGGTGATTTTGGAACTGTTTGAATATCTAATTCTGGTGAAGTTTTAATTTTAATCGCAAGAAAGAAAGAAAGAAAATTTATTTGCCTCAGGCTAAGGCACACAATATTCACACAAAAAAAAACAGAAAAATTCAAATAAAAAAATAACAATAGTACCGTGTGCCTCACGGCTGCGCCAAATAGGCCCAGTTCAGCATAAATGCCAGACAACTAGTGTCTGACGCTGGTTTTCAACTGAACCTTATGTTAGGAGGATGTCCTACGGATGTAAATCAGTTTTATAGTGTGTATGTGTTTTGTATTTAATAAAAATAGATAGTTAAGTGTAGAAAATAATATTGAACTCGATTAGTTTTTTTTAAATAATAATGATTAATAATAATGATGCAAGCTTGTGCTCAAGAACCAGTGGCATTGACCCTGTAGGCTATGGCTATAACTTTATCTCTTATTTTATTTTTAATAATTGGGAATTCAAAAGTTTATCAACTTATTCGATAACTTTTTCTTTATCTAGTACAAATATTATTGTAAAGATGCGTGATGACCTACGTGTTAAACCAGCACCTAACTGATATAAAAGTTGACAGCTGCACGTTCACTTCACGTTCACAAGTTGTCGTGCTTGCAAGCGTCAAGACGCATGTCGTATACTTACAACAATGATTTCTAAAACTTGGTCAGCTTTGCTCGTACTGTACCTGTTCTCGGATTTTTCACGTGAGTATTATGTCACTGGCTTTATTTAATTTTTTTTGTAACTCATTGTTCTGAAACAATAATTAGCAACATTTTAGATATCGTACATATTACATGGTACTTAAACGAAATGTGTGTGTACTAAGGTACACCTCTGTCCAACTGTGTTTAGTTTTTATTTAAGATCAGAAAAAAAACGTGCTATGAGTTTTTTCCTATTCGTAGAAGGACAGAAGGATAACAATTTTTTTCGTGAGGACTACACTTACTTAGAAACAACGGAGGGTTTCTATAAGATTCACACGATACCACAGACTTGGGCTGAGGCCAAGCAAGTGTGTGATCTGGAAGGAGCCAGTTTGTTCTACCCAGACAACAGAGATGAAGCCAACGCTGTGATATCATTATTGAAGACTACCAAGCCTGAAATCCCACTAATTTTAATTGGGTTGTCAGACATCACGTCTAAAGGAAAATTTGAGACTGTTGACGGTACGTTTCTAATTCTAATCATTATTAACAACACTGTATAGATTAAAATATAATGTAAAAAAATGTGAATACATGATCTTTGAGATCAGCGGCAAACGCCGCGGAGGAGGACCCGAGTTGCTTTTTGAACGGGTCACCAATTAATAGGGTGTCAACTTTTAAATACCTAGGGCATTGTCTTGCCGCTGATATATGATATAACAATGCTTTCAGGATGTTGTTGAGGCTGCCTCGTTACAGTAGTGCGTCGAAAATGTTTGCGCAAGCCCGCACCGACGGCCTCTATGCAATTATACGCAAAAAACTGCGTCGCTACTGATAAGAGTAAGGGGCAGTCAAAACAGCATCCAGAAAACTGTAGCCGAGAGCTTCGGCTCTCCGATTGTACAGCAGTTTTTGCGGAGGTTGATTGTTACTAACTCTAGGCAATAAGTTATTTTTTGTATGTAATGCTAGCCACACACGTAACGATTTGCTTGCGCAAACTTAGGCTTGCGCAAATCTAACTTGACGTGTTTTCAAAGAAATTCTTCCCACACACGTAGCAATTTGCTTGCCCAAGCCTAAATTTGCGCAAGCAAATCGTTACGTGTGTGGCTAGCATTACTAACACTTTATGGATATTTGTATCCGAAATAAAGCAATGCTATTCTATTCTATTAACTAGAGACCGGAACCTGTTTCGCACGGTTAGTTTAATATGAATTTATTATGAACATAAACCTTCAGGAATAAATTCTCTTAATAATGGTGAAAACCACCGTTGCCTAGTTTAAAACTGTGTCTGCCTCGTTGGTCTAGTGGTAGCAAGCGCTACTGCTGAGCACGAGGTCCTGGGTTCGATCCCCGGGTCGGGCAAAGTGTTATTGGGTTTTTCTATCTGGAATTTTTCAGTAGCAGCCCGGAGTCTGGATTTGTGCCCGGTTGATGGCAATAGGCTCGCCCTCTAAAACATGGGACTTAAAACATAACTGGCGAAATGTGGGTGTACCTGCTACAGGCAAACCTCTGCCCAATCCTTCGGGGAAACAAGGCGTGATGTTATGTATGTATTTATGTTTCATATTTCTAGGAAAGTCAGTCTGTGAGGTGTATAACCAATGGGCGAAAGGTGAGCCCAACAATAATGGCGGTCACGAGGACTGTGTGCTCCTGTTCCTAAATGGAGAATTGAATGACTATCCATGTGGCGAAAAAGTGAACTTCATTTGCAAGAAGAGCCTCCAGACACTAGAGCGGGATTATAACTGCAATCTGACCAATTCTGGTATGTTTTAATCTATGTACGTTTTCCTAACGGTCTAATTAAATAGATATAGACTTTTTCATTGCTAAATTGTCCCATTGCTTATGTGGAGTACAATTACTACAGTGTATATTATAGCATAGTAGGTATACTAGTAGTCATAAAAGTATAAACATATCGTATTTCGACTTGGAACACCTTTAAGAGCCCTATTTCGACTGATTTCGACGATGATCAAGTTTGGCGTTCTTATTCTGAGTTCTTCTCGTTCCCCTATTACATGGTACTTAAACTTAACTGGCGAAATGTGGGTGTACTACGGTACACCTCTATCTAACCTTTTGGGGAATGCAAACGTGATTTTGTTATGCCGTTTTCGTTTTATATAAGGTCAAAATAAAAATAATGTACTATGATTTTTTTTCTATTCGTAGATGGACAAAGAGATAAAAAGTTTCTCCGTGAGGACTACAGCTACTTAGAAACAATGGAGGGTTTCTATAAGATTCACACGATACCACAGACTTGGGCCGAGGCCAAGCAAGCGTGTGCTCTGGAAGGAGCCACTTTGTTCTACCCAGACAACAGAGATGAAGCCAACGCTGTGATATCTTTTTGGAAGAGGACCCAGCCTAAAATCATAGAAGTGTTTATTGGGTTGTCAGACATCACGTGTGAAGGACAATTTGAGACTGTTGGCGGTACGTTTCTATTTCTTATATATTAGGTACTAGCTTCCGCCTTCAGCCGATTTATAAATTATAGCTTACTATATTATGCACGTATTATACATATAAACCTTCCTCTTGAATCACAATCATCTATGTATTTAAAAAAAAAACCGTATCAAAATCCGTTGCGTAGTTTTAAAGATCTAAGCATACATTAGGAACAGACAGCGAGAAGCGACTTTGTTTTATATATTATGTAGTAGTGATTAACTAGCGACCGGAACCTGCTTCGCACGGTTATTAGGACTTACATAATATCGAGATTTCTTTATTTTGTGTAAGTGTATGAATGTATTATTATAAACATAAACCTTCCGGAATAAATTCTCTTAATTATGGTAAAAACCACATTAAGATCCGTTGCGTAGTTTAGAAGTACAATGCGGTCTCACAGTCAGACACGAAAAGTGACTTTAATTTATTCACCCGCTTAAAGTAGTTTTTCTTTTAATCCCATGTTTCAATGGGAATATCGGAATAGCCTATTTTACGCCCAGTGGCCTCAGCTATCTACTAGTGAAAGTTCCGTCCAAATCGGTCCAGCCGTTTCGGAGATTAGACGGAACAAACAACAGACAAACAGACAAAAAAAAAAGTATTTTTGTTTAATGGATCGTATACTTTCATAATTATGCATTTAGTAAAAAGCTGTTATTTTGACATTACAAACAGACACTTCAATTTTATTAATTTGTATGTAGTATGTATGTATGTATAGATTATGTATATAGATTTACAATTAATGTATCTCCTTTATTGAATTTATTATGTATTCGTGTCATTTGTCATGAACACCGAGTAGTATTAAATATAAAAATACTTAAGTATGTAGGTACCAGTCAATATCTTTAATATTTATAAGTTTTTGATTCGTATTTCTAGGAAAGTTAATCGCTAAGGTGTATAACCAATGGAAGCAAGGTGAGCCCAACAATGAGGGCGGTAACGAGGACTGTGGGCAGCTGGACGTAAATGGAAACTTGAGTGATAAGTCGTGTGACAAAAATTTTAACTTCATTTGCAAGAAGAGCCTCCTGACACTAGAACGGAAATATAATTGCAAATTCAATTCAGGTATGTTTTAATCCAATACAATGCCGCCCATCGGCATGTGAGCGCCCGTATTTTTCTGAATATTTATGAAAAATTATCGAAAATTTACTTTAAAATCCCTTTTTAAGTTAATTTTCGATAATTTTTCATGAATATTTTTCATGTTATTCTATTTTAATTTTTTGAGTAGCGATTTTGACCTTGTTTTACATTTCGCACGACTCGTAATGCGAAGCATTAGAGTGTGCTCAACGATCGAAAAAATATATTTGCCCCATTTCTGTAACTGTTTTGCACGACTCTTAATGCGAAGCATTAGAGTGTGCTCTACGATCGAAAAAATTTTTTTGCCCCATTTCTGTAACTGTTTTTATTGTTACACTCCTGCTAGTACACAGAACCTACTTAATTTATATACCATTGTATAGATGATTAAATGGAGATTAATACTGTACTTTTTAACAATTGATTTAATGCAGCAGAAATGGAAAAAGCATCAAAATAGTTGAAAAAAAAATCCTGTCCGTCAATTTATGAACCCTGAAAACATTGTAGCTTGCGATAAAATCAATTAATTGAGTAAATTTTTTTTTTATACATTCGTTTCAGCCGTAGAAGGAACCCTATTGAAAATGGCTCTTTTATTCAAAGCAGTTTAATTATAATTAATAAAATACTAACTAAAATATAATATCTTTAACTTAATATTTCCAACCTTGGACTTGAAGTTGCCTAGCAACCGCCAAGTAAATATCTTTGTCAGTCGTTGACATTACGACTTCATGAAAAGTGATAAATTGTTCATTTTTAAACTATGTTTTGAATTTCTTTTTCGTTTATGAATGAGTGATAAGTGATAAGTATGAGGCGTGCACTTTTGGATTTTCCAAACTATTCTGCCATATTTTCGATGTCACTGACACGATTTGAATTCTGTTTATTATTTCTAAAAGCTTAACTCATAAGCTCCAATCCAAATCGAGCGAGAGAGATGAATATGCAAAAAAATGCAGGCGGTCTCATGCCCATGGCGGCATTGTGTATATAGATAACCTGACCACCTCTCCTCAATCGATTATTATTATTATTTTCTTTATTCCAATAAATAATATAAATAATATTTTTAAATATTAGAACAGAAATTATAGAAACATTTAAAAATATAAAATATACTAGCCCACCGGTTTTGGGAAACGGGGCCAAGCTATCGAGGCTATCAGGCTATCAGGCTCCAGAGAGACCTCCAGACAATGCGAGCCGTGTCCATGAGTATCGCTTTCTGAATCAAGCCCAGCTGCCCAACGAGAGCCTCCTTAGGTGTTGGTGGGGGCTCTTGGCAATTAAGCCATTGGCTGATACGAATATCGGCACAATGATCGCTGAATCCACATCCCACATGTCGACAACTTCGAGAGCCAAGTCAAGATACTTGATTTGTTTATTTTCTCGGCTTTACGAAGTTCCCTTCATGCGGGACCGTTATGTCAATTTATTATTAATATTTCGTTTATTAAAGTTTTTTACATATAATATAACTAGCTTCTGCCCGCGACTTCGTCCGCGTGGAATAGTTACTTTGGGCTAACGCTAACTTTAACCCGCGACTGAATTACCTTAAAATACTACAAAAATCAAATAATGGTACCTATTTAGTTTAGATAAGGAAATTAACAAAAATAACTGAATTAAAACAAAACTTATTACTAACTTATTCATCTAAAAAGTAATATACGATGATATTTTGGAAAAACAAATTTAAAAAGTAGTTCGCTGAGCACAACCGTTCCGTAAAGGAACCGACTCAGCCAACCACGCGTCTGAGCCGCGCGGCATGGTATTTCGCAGAGCTAACTGGGGCCACCGCCTTCCCTCTCATGACTGCCTTACATAACATACATAATCAGCCTATTACCTACTATTCCCACTGCTGGGACACAGGCCTCCTCTCTATGAGAGGGAGTGCGCCGTAATCCACCACGCGGGCCCAGTGCGGGTTGGTAGACGTTTTCGAATTTTTGGTTCTAAGACTTGCCGGTTTCCTCACGATGTTTTCCTTTACCGTTTTGAGAGCAGTGGTGATGAAATTATTTACACAAAGTAAAGCGCCTGCTGGGGTTCGAACTCACGACCTACAACTCGTAAGTCGGGGCCGATACCACTGGGCCACCACTGCTCCTATTGCCATCATAAATGCGCGCGTAGTACTTGATCATTATTTTGCTGCGATGTTATTTTAAAACTGCTATAACTCCTAAGATATTAATTGAAATCGAATGATGTAAAGGCCAATTTTGTTTTAAATTAAATACTTGTGATGAATAACGTATTTATTTGGATAAGGATTAATATTATGTTTATAAAACACCTTCACAAATAATGCATTATTTTAGAACAAAGGTTAGCATAAAAAAGATTATATTGAGCCAACCTTAAAAGATAGACATATGCTGTCGCGGATTTTTTATTAGAACTATTAAAGATAAACAATTCTGTGATACATGATTTTTGCGAAACTTTAACCGTTTACGCAGCGCACGCAGCGGAAGCTCTCAAAAGGAAAAAAAAAACCCCGATTTTGAAACATTCTTCATTGGTGCTCCGCTCCTATTGGTCTTAGCATGATGACATATAGCCTATAGCCTTCCTCGATAAATGGACTATTTAACACTGAAAGAATTTTTCAAATCGTACCAGCAGTTCCTGAGATTAGCGCGTTCAAGCAAACAAACAAACAAACTCTTTAGCTTTATAATATTAGTATAGATAAGGCCGCTTGCCCACTGGTCGGTAAGTGTGCGGGGCGATATCGTTTCGGTACTGCGTGACGTCACGCATTTTACTGCATCGGTACTGGAAGCTTACCGCGCAGTGTTTCCACTTTTAGGGATTTCTCCCTGTTTTAGGGAAAAAATACCAATATTAAGTTTGGTTTAGGGATATTTTATTTTGACAGGGATTTTGGGAATTTAGGGGTTAATATGAATTTAAGTTGGTAACCTTATTGTTTATAGTAGGCATCACCCAATATATTACTTGACTCTATGGCACCACCGATTTATTAAAGGAATCGATTTATTCAACCACCGATTTATTCCCTCAACCCAAACTCATAATGAATGCAATTCATCAAATTTTAATTTACCATGTTAATTGTGCCATTACCTTATTATTTATAATCATGCTCCCTAAACCAAGGAAATTTGAAGATTTTTTAGGGAAATTTAGGGATAATTCATTCAGAAACTGGGGAAAATCCAAAAACAAGTGAATTATATAGTACGAGAGCCCATGACCAAAACCATGTCACATCGTTTTACGGGAATAATTGTAAAAAAATCTTTACGTTTTGATGATTCTGAACCCGACTCGGTGGGCAGTACCGGTCAGAAACGTTACAGTTTTATGGGAGCCTATTTCTGCTATGTCAAAAAAAATTGGCAGACGGTTTCATCACAATGTGTCTGATAATAAAAATATACAAAGATTTCGTAATTTTATTACTAAAAAGTTTGTTTTCAGATATTTCCGTTGCGTCACTTTGCGTGTCAAACGTGGACTGAGCACATTTCCAAAAATGACGTATTCGAATCAATTGACCAATGTTCACCAGAAAACAAGATTTTCAGATGGACTGCTATGGGTTTTATTGTTTGCCTCAAATTTAATTTTCTCAAATGGTCTCTTGGGTACGTACTCGAAGCTACTGGTTTCTGAAAATGGTGTTTTCGGTATGTAAAATCTATCATTTTTAAACATGATAAAAAAGAATTATCGACATATTTAAAAATGCGGTCAGGTCAGAAGATGTGACACGGAAAATTTCTGAAAATAGGATTTTTGAATTTAAGAATAACCAAATCTATCGTTTTTATACGATTTTGTTCGTAAAACGATAAGGCAAAAATGTTGGACATGCTCTCTCGTACTAATTGAATTAATTTGAATTTGGAATTCTAGATGAAAGCAGTGCAGTACACAGATATAGATATATAATAATACCTAGATAAGGCAAGTATCACGATCTGTATGAAAACAATGCGTGGCATTTTTGAAAAATGATCAAAGCGCCTATACCATGAAACTGAAGCGATATACGATAGTATCACTTGTTTCGATTGTCATAACCTGTTAACACTCAACGTCACATCAACCGTTCCTAGTAAAAAGCTATAAAGTATTACGAATATAGGCATTTTCTATTTTATTATTTATGTCCGACTAGCGCGGCGGACAGGCGCAGACCATATACTGTATTATATAAAATGAGACACACTGAGCCACGTTCGGGCACGCGAAGTAGATGCTCTTGCGCTATCTAGGTATATCTATATCTGTGTGCAGTACCGATTCGGTACAGAGTGCTTACCGACCAGTGAGGAAACATAAGCAGTACCGCGCAGTACTGTACAGTACTGCGCGGTAAAATACCGACCAATGGGCAAGCGGCCTTAGATTAGTATAGATAGTATAGATATAATATTAGTATAGATAATATTAGTATAGATAGTATAGATTCATTCATTTTTAAATATTTCTTAAACAATTATATGGACAACTTTTAAAAATATAAAAAACAGTGTTCCGCCGTTGTCGGGAGCAGGGTCCAAGCTGCCGGTGGTTAGGACTGCAAAGACAGGAATTATTATTATAACGTCTCTTGACATTTCTCGGGACACTGGGGTCCCAGACCTTTGAAAGGCGTAATTATTATTATACAGAATTACAGCAGGCGTTCTCAGCAAACAACCTCAACTCAGATCAACTATCTCCGGCCGCCATAAGGTGTGGCCTTTGGGCGACAGACTTGGGGAGTTTGTCACTCATAATAACATATGTAGTTATGATGACAAATCCGAAATATTTCTGTTCCCCTGTTTTTATACCCTTGATAATGTATTAGGACCAATACACATTATCAAGGGCGCGATGCGGCGCGGTAGCGATAGGTAATATAATATGGGTTCGATGGGTTGAACTCAACAAGAAAAAGTCACAATTTGCGAAATGTCACTACAATTTATAACCCAAAGCAGTCCGCTGTAATGTCGTGTCTTTCTTTTTTTCCAACCCCAAATCGAAAAATTCTATTCAACATCATTAATGTCGTGCAGTTGCACATAATATTAACTTCTTATTTTTTTTATCAAACCTTTAACAAACATTGATTTGACTAGTGTTATATTATCGAGAAAAACAATTTTGAGTACTGTTTTATATGATCTGCTAAACTTTAAAACCTAAAACAAACCATAGGGGGCCCCCTACGAGAACATGGTTTCAGGCCCCGCGCTGGCTTAATTCGGCACTGGATGTTCTCAATATTATATAATTAGTGTGATAAAACATATCTACACATGACAGAAGAAGCACTCTTTTCTGTTCTTTATAAGCTTCAACAATATTCAGATTCGCACATTGTAGTGCCTGCTGTAAGAGTAGACGCATGTTGTGTAGTTACAATAATGTATTCTAAAACAAATGTATGTAATCTGTGTCAATAATGTATCCGAAACATTTTAAAAGAGTAACGATGGAGTTTCTTGCTCATTCTTCTCCATACGAAAACTACCTTTTGGGAGGGGTGACTATAGAATCAATACCTACTATTTTTTTAAGGGCCTATTTGAAATAAATGATTTGATTTTGACTTTGACTAAAAAATTTTAGTTTTTCTTGTAGTGTACCCACTTTTTATCGGTTTTCTCACGTGAGTATTGTGTCGTAGACATTTTTGATTAATCATACTACCAACACTAGCCAACGGTCAAGTTTAAAATTATCCAAATGTCAGTTTCGTTCGGTGATGGGTCCTTCTACACGCGTCATTATGACTTAACTTACGCCACGAACTAATTATGTTAACGGTAATTGTAGCTGATTATACTGACCGTCTACGATTAAACTTTAAAACCTAAAACACACGAAGTTCTACTTGACTTGACTTCAGGCCCCGCGCTGGCTTAATCCGGCACTGGATGTTATCAATATTATACAGGGTGTTTGTTGCATCGTGTGCCAAATTGAAATGGTCGACAGAAGGGGTCATCTGCTATCATTTCAGACCCCTTAACATCTCTCACGCCATGTGGATTTTTTTTTATCTACTATTTATTGTTTTATTAAAACAAAGACCCAAATTTTACATTCAAATACATTTTTTTTTAAGTCTATGGCGCTTAGTCTGAATTGAAATTTTATTTAGATGTGTATTATTTTAGAGTACTTTTAAATACTAACTTAGTGACAATAGTCATCTAGTTTTTTTTTATTTACTCGCAAAGGAAAAACTAAAATTAAAGCTGTACATGTTACAGCTCTTTACATGGCTACAAAAAAAAAACCAGAAGTAACCGGGATCTTCCAACTCCCTCAAAAATTCTCTAGTCAAACCTCTTGCTAATGATGTGCCACATGCTATAAAAATCTTTTAACAACTTTGTGAATTCGCTAGAATTGTGAATCGAGTCTCTTAAGACTAAATTCCAAATTCTAATGAAACAAATCTTTTTACGTAACAGTTACGTAAAAAGATTTATTTCATTAGAATTTTACCTGTTTCAGGTGGTGGTTTTCCCTGTTTGTGTCAGGTAAAATTTGTTTTTTCACTCTTGTGAAGTAAAATCTATCTTCTATCTCTTTCTTGCATAGCGTAAACCGGGTGGAAACAAATCATTTTTTTTGTCGAGACTAACTATTAGTAATCTGTGGTCGAGACATCACTGCCTCTGCTACGAGGCATACGCTTTAAGGATTTTCGTTAAAAAAAAAAAAAAACTATAACCTATTATTATATATTTTATATTATATTTTACCTCATAAGAGTGAGATAACAGATTTAATAGGTTTGTCAGGTATCATGTAAGCTAAAATAATTTTTGAAATCATAATTTTGAATATTAGGTTTATGTGACTCGATTCACAATTCTAGCTTCATTCACAAAGTTGTTAAGAGATTTTTATGGCATGTGGCACATCATTAGCAAGAGGATAGAATAGATAATTTTTGAGGGAGTTGGAAGATCCCGGTTGCTTTTGGTTTCTTTTTTGTAGCCATGTAAACAGCTGTAACATGTATAGCTTTAATTTAAGTTTTACCATTACGAGTAAATTAAAAAAAAACTAAATGAATAATGTCACTAATTTTGTATTTAAAAGTACTCTAAAACAATATCTAAATAAAATTAAAATTCAGTCTCTGCGACTTATACTTTAAAAAAGAAATTGTATTTGAATGTAAAATTTTGGTCTTTTTTTTTACAAAACTATAAAAAGTCGATAAAAAAATTCCACTAGGGATCAGAGATGTTAAGGGGTCTGAAAGGATAGCAGATGACCCCTTCAGTCGACCATTTCAATTTGGCACACGTTGCACCAAACATCCTGTATAATTAGTGTGATAAAACGTATCTACACATATGAGAACAAACACTCTTTTCTGTTCTATATAAGCTTCAACAATATTCACGTTCGCACATTGTAGTGCTTGCTGCAAGAGTAGACGCATGTTGTGTAGTTACAATAATGTATTCTAAAACTTTTTTAGTTTTAAACCGACTTCCAAAAAGGAGGAGATTATATGTTCGACTTTATGTATGTTTTTTTTTAATATTTCTTTTTATTTATTTATTTATTTATTTAAAACACATACAACTATCATCACAGGCTTACCTAATACAATAGTGTAGTTATACATATTTAGCTACACTTAATAGTTTACAAAGACTTGACTTAGATACCTAAGTCAAATCTCCGCAAACCATCAAGTATAACTATTAATTATTAATATAATTGTTATTCTGATCCACTAAAAGTAATTTTATACAATGCGGCCCGTGTGAATTCACTCAGAGTACAATTGAAGCAGTCAATCTGTTGTGACACCATATTGAGTGTACGCAGGGCGCGCGTCAGCGGCGCGTGCTGCAGCAGGTTGGTGCGAGCGGGCGGCACCCACAGCAGCGGCGGTCGCCTCCGTCGCCCCACGTGCCCATCAGGTACACACAACCCAACCGTGCGTAGAACGCCTGGGTTGTGTATTTTACCACGCATAATCTTAAATAAGTAAGTGGCGAGAGCTACTTCCCTTCTTACTTCCAGTTTATTATAGCCTACCATTTATGTATCTTCACCGCTTTCTCCGTCAATTGTGGACCGATTTTGAATTATTATAGTTTTTGTTTGGAAGGGTAAGCTCCCGAGGTGGTCGCATATCAATTTTATTAACTTTGTTTAGAAGTTTTTGAGTTAGCTTCAATAATACATATTGGATTTACGTGGTGGTATAAATAATACCACGTAACCTTGTCAGCATAAAAAAGTATATTAATAATAAAAATGAGCAACGGGGTAGGTAAGTCTATGGTCACAAGACGCCAGGAACGGTGATGGTCGGCAGATGTTCGTGCCTGACCCGTAGACAGCTCGACGCGGCCACGCGGGTAAAATAATATGAACCCGGCGCGGAACTCGGCGGTAAATAAAGTACCCGTACCCTAATTACGTAATACACAATCAATTCGTTTTGAAACAGATTACTAATCCATTGCTTGATAAGTTCGAAATTTAATTCTGCTCTGCAACGTAATTATCGCATTGAATGTTGTTGAACTGTCAAAATGAAACAAATGATCGCTATCGCATTGCTTCTGCAAGATAGGTAATAGCCCTGCGGGATGTGTTAGCCGGAAGTTTGGAGTTACTAGCCGGAATTTTGGACCCTGGAACATGACGTCCAGCGTGTCACAAGATGGGTAAAATTGTCATCTCCGCTGATTGTGACACGACATGACTTGCACATATTAAGTCAATGGAAAAATACATATGAAATGTGCAGTGCTAATAGCAAATAGGTTGCATCCTACCTCAGACACCTTTCTCTATTTAAGATGGTGCTTTCTAATAACGTGACTGTAATATATAATAATATGATGTTGAGATAAATAAAGATTTATGATTATGATAAATAACTAAGCTGAAGGCAAACTAATTAAATACAATTGAGCAAATAGGCACACGTCTTAAGTTGACCTAAAATAGGTACACACAATATAAAATATAGTTAGCTGTTCAGCACTTACCCAATATGGGGATTAAACACTGAGTTTACAAGATACATGACTAATCACTAAATCAGAAAAACCGTTACAAATGGCGACAACCGTGGCTGAGGGACGGGACACGCATATGTAGGGTCGTGCCGATGAGGAAGAGCGACACGAATACGTGCGCCCGCCATGCAGCCTAGGAACGGTTTGTTCTGCCACCGGCCGTGTGCGACAATCTCAGGGCTCCAGCTGCTCCAGCCTGGCAGGTCTACCGCGGGAGGTGACAGGGCGAGGGAAGAAGGGGTTACCACTGGACTATGTGGCGACTCAAGGTCACGTGCATCGCGTTGAATATGAAAGAACTTGGCAATTTGGTTTTAAAATAGATAAACAAGTATAAAAATGCTTAGAAGAAGCTTAGTTTAAAGTTTCAATATATGATTTATGATTAATTTAAAAAAAAGGAACGTTACAACGTTACAAGGTACTAAAAAGTAGAACATAAAACTGAAAAATAAAAACGTTTTACAAAAAAAAACCGACTTCCACAAAAAACACTACAAAGTGAAAAATAACTTTAATTTCGGAAGTCGGAGACAAAAAACGAAAATTCTAAACCAAAGACACCGACTTCCAAAAGTTATTTTTCACTTTGTAGTGTTTTTTTTGGAAGTCGTTTTTTTTTTAAATTAGTTTTTTTTGTAGTGGACTTTTTATCGGATTTCTCATGTGAGTATTGTGTCGTAGACGTTTTTAATTAATCATTAGTGAGGGAGTGCCGCGCCGCTGCGCTCACGTGCGGTCGTGTATTCGCGACGTTCGGTGCAATCATGACGTCGCAGTCAAGTACGGTAAAATGTGCGAGTTGCAATGTTGTTATTGACGAAGTGTTGGCATTTATTATGAATAAAATTCTTGTAATGGACCATGAAAGTTTGCTGCGTATATGTGTGTCGGCTTTTAGTGTGGAGGAAGTGGAGAAGGCGAAAAATTTGCTTTTTGACTCCGTCACTACCGAAATAAAGAAAGTAAAGAGAAAAAAGAAGTGTGAAGGCAAAATACAAAGGGACCTGGAAGACATTCTAACAGTGCTAAAAAGTGTAGACCCGGAGATAATACCTATTTTTGTGGCGAAGGATTTGCACAAGTTACCACCTGTGACCTTTGATCACGTAGACGTCACAGCGCTACTGAAGGAAATAACGTTACTGAAATCCCAAGTAGAGAATTTTGCTAGCACTTATGCCACAGTCGAGCAGCTGCGCGAGGTGGAAACGAGGTACTGTAGTAGCAAACATAGCCCATTAATGAATACACCCTATCGTTTTGATCCTTTTGTAAACACTAGGGTACGAGGTACTCATATGCTGGATAGTGGGCCTATGGCAATTGCTACGCCTGTGGCTAGTTCAATTAGTAAGAAACAAAAAGATAACGATGTTCGTAGTACCCGCAATAAATCAGCTGTTTGTGCGCGTGAGTCACCACCGCCGGAGCCGTTATCGCGCGCGCTGGCTTCGCCAGTGCTTAGCGACGGCGACGTTATGAACATGAATAAGGGAAGTGGGAAAGAGATGGCGCGATGCGAACATAATTCAATTAGCAAAACAGCGGAGGAACCTGGCATAAGTAGCGGCAGTGATCCTGGGTCACAAAATCGGTATGATAATAATGTAAGTCACAGTGCTAAACAAAACTATTTGAATATTGAGTCTCAGAAAAACCAAAACCTAAACAGTCAGTCGTATGCAGAGATTAGTGCGCGAAAGGGATTGTGGTATGAACCAGGCAAGGACGACGGCTGGAAATTGGTGCAAAACAAGCGTCTTGGTAATAAATTTACAACAAATAAGGGGAAAGCTTGCTTGGAACAGAACAGCAAGTTTAAGGCTGCTGACATTAAAATACCTCTCTTTTTGACTAACGTGCACAAGGATGTTACGGAGGCAGACATTACAGAGTATATTTTTGACAAAACTAAAGAGAAAATAATGCCTATAAAGATTAAAATGGCGCGAGAACGTAATTACAGTGCCTTTAAGTTTTTTGTGAGCAAAACACATTTGGACGTGTTTCTCGACGACAGCCTGTGGCCGAATAATGTTTCTTTCAGGCGTTTTGTTAACTGGAAGGACAAAGGTATAGTCAAACCTACGGACGAGGGAGAGAGGCACACCACTAAATTTGATAATGGTAGGAAAGATTTATAACAACTTAATATCATATAATTGTAAGTCGCTGAAGAGATCCATTGATGGTGTTAGATGTCTCTGTAAGTTGGCTGACGTCGTCGCACTGCAGGAGACCTGGCTGTTACCGCATGACTTGCCGTTCCTGAATGCTGTAGATGATGAGTTTGGGAGCACGGGGACCTCTGCTGTGGATACATCTGCGGGCCTATTACGGGGTAGGCCTTTTGGGGGTGTCGCCATATTATGGCGGAAAAGTGCCTTTCAGTCGGTTAAAGTGTTAGAGTGCAATGACGTTCGCTTAGCGGCTGTGAAGATAAACTATGTAAGTGAGAAATCTGTGATACTATTTAGTGTGTATATGCCTACTAACTGTTCTGAAAATTTACCTGAGTTTACACAATGTTTAAGTAAAATATGTTCAATTATTGACGATAACAGGGACACAGAAGCAATTTATATTTTAGGCGATTACAATGCGCATCCTAAAGAGCTTTTTTGTAATGAAATGCTGGCTTTTTGTAATGATCAGGACTGGACCTGTGTTGATATAAAAATGCTTGGCGCCGAATCTGATACGTTCACTTTTGTAAGTGAGGCGCATGGGTGTACCAGGTGGTTGGACCATTGTATTGTCACGAGTGGTGCACTGCCATCTATAAAGCGTGTATGGGTGGAACGGGATGTGCAGTGGTCTGACCACTTTCCACTCATTATTGAATGTGACCTGGGCCAGGTTAGTAGTAAGGAGGGGGTGACCCGTACACTGGCTTCTAATAATGTACTATGGGGCGAGCGCACGAATGCGCAAATTGAAAGTTTTCATAAAAGGTGTCACTATCAACTGAGGGAAATTGATTTTCCAGGAGAGCTCTCTGCTTGCTGTGATGGTATTTGTAACAATGTGGAACACAGGACCATACTGAGAAACATGTATGTTACGATAGTTTCTATTCTAACTGAGGCTGCGTCTAGTTCTAATGAGCAGGGCGAGTCACGGAGGAGAGGTGGCTATGTTGCTGGTTGGAATAGGTATGTGGCAGGTTTTCACAGGGAAGCCAGGCTAAATTTTTTGGTGTGGGTTCAAGCTGGGAAGCCTAATAATGGCCAACTGTATTTAGACATGTGTGAGAGTAGAAGGGCTTTCAAAAAGCAATTAAAGTGGTGTCAAGATAGACAGGACCAGATTAAAATGGATATTCTTGCTTCACACCACACTGCCAAAGATTTTAAAACATTTTGGAAGCACACAGACAAGATGAATGTAAAGTCTGGCTTCCCTGTGAGCGTAAATGGTATTGGCGATCAAACTAAGATAGCTAATCTTTTTAAAGATTATTTTAAAGTGGAGCCACAGTCTGATTCTGACACAAGCCGATGTGACGATGCTGGGGCTATCAACCAGGAGCGAGTTGTGAAATTTACTGCTCGTGATGTGCATAAAGTCATACTTGGTATGCAGAGGGGTAGATCTCCTGGGCATGATGGCCTCAGCATTGAGCATCTAAAGTTTGCTGGTGCTCACCTGCCGCGTGTGCTCTCCATGTTTTATAATTTATGTTTATGTCACGGTTACTTGCCTCAAGAGCTGACGAAAACAATTGTAGTACCGATTGTCAAGAATAAGACTGGTGACATGTCAGATAAAGAAAACTATCGACCCATCTCGCTGGCCACTATAATGGCCAAGGTGCTTGATAGCTTGCTTAACAACATTCTCTTGCAGCACATAAAGCTGAATGATGCCCAATTTGGGTTCAGGAGTGGGCTGTCAACAGAGAGCGCAATCTTGTGTCTTAAGCAGGCTGTCAGGTACTACACGGAGAGGAAGACGCCGGTGTATGCGTGCTTCCTGGACCTGTCCAAGGCCTTTGATAGGGTATTATATAATAAGCTGTGGGCCAAATTGGAAGGAACGGGTGTGCCGGCTGAAGTCATCTCCGTGTTACGCCATTGGTACACGTGTCAGAGGAACCAGGTGAGATGGGCTGGTGCGCTATCTGATGCATATGACATGGAGTGTGGCGTGCGGCAGGGGGGGATAACCTCTCCTCTGTTATTCAATCTGTATGTCAATGACCTCATCGGCGAGCTCAGCAGTACTCATGTGGGTTGTTTTGTAGACGGAGTGAGCGTAAATAACATCAGTTATGCGGACGACATGGTACTGCTGGGACCGTCGGTGGGGGCGGTTCGTAAGCTTGTGTCAATCTGTGAGGCGTACGCGGCGGAACATGGACTGAGGTATAACTCTAAGAAGAGCGAAGTGCTCGTTTTCAAGAGTGGAAAGCTTGGTCCAGTGCATGTTCCGCCTATTATGCTTAATGGTGCGGCTCTGCGAGTGGTGAGCAGCTTCAAGTATCTGGGCCACATTGTGACAGAAGATTTGCAAGATGACGCAGACATAGAGAGGGAGCGCAGAGCATTGGCAGTCAGGGGGAATATGGTTGCACGCAGATTTGCTCGCTGCTCGAGGGCAGTGAAAATTACTCTTTTCAAGGCGTACTGCCAATCGTTATACTCGAGCAGTCTGTGGGTAACCTTTACTCGCCGGGCTGCTAGTGCTCTGCGTGTCCAATACAACAACGTCTTCAGGATGCTGATGCGGCTGCCTCGCTACTGCAGTGCGTCCGGAATGTTTGCAGAGGCGCGAACGGACGGCTTTCATGCGGTTATAAGGAAGAAAGTAGCCTCCTTGGTGCAGCGCGTGCGAGGCAGTAGCAACAGTATCCTGCAGATGGTTGTATCTCGTGCGGATTGCCCTATCCAGAACCAGTGGATGCGTATTGTGATGGGTGTTGACTAACATAGTGTATAAGATTTACTAATACTAACACATTTTGTATAATTGTAATTATTTATTTCGCTTTTTTTTATTTATTTCTCATTTTTATAATTTGTAATTGTAATTGTATGGATTAATTTTGATCTGAAATAAACTGATTAATAATAATTAAAGACTATAGTCAAACGGTCAATTTAAAAATTATTAAAATGTCAGTTTCGTTCGGTAATGGGTCCTACTACACGCGTTATTATGACTTATGCCACAAACTAATCCCAAATTATGTTAACAGTTTGTGTTGTAGCTGATTATACACAGTATAACTGTCTACGTATCAGCTGATTGTCTCTCATTCTGGAATTTGCATCCCTATTTGACTTTCCTGTACGACAATTTTTATTTTCTTAGGTGGACAAAGGGATGAAAAGTTTTTCCGGAAAGACTACACTTATTTGGAAACAGTAGAAGGTTTCTATAAGTTTCACTCGAAACCACGGCAATGGGCTGATGCCAAGCATGTGTGTGCTCTGGAAGGAACCAGTTTGTTCTACCCAGAAAACGACGATGAAGCACAAGCCGTGATATCGTTTTGGAACGAAACCCAGCCTCGTACCAGTTCGGTGTATCTGGGGTTGTCTAAATCTTACATTACAGGAGAATTTGAGACCCCTGATGGTAAGTCTGTTTTGTTGTAGGTACTTTGGTTAATAGGGTGTAACCAGAAAGTTAACAACGTCATCGCAAATGGCCGTAAAAATTTTGCTAGTTTTAATTAAAGTAATAATATTATTTACTAGTTGACCAGCCACAATTATTTTTTAATTTTCCGGTAAAGCTTTCCAATTTTTTTTTTCCATAATATCGGGCTGAAAAATTACTAGTATACTAATAATATTAGATACTAAAATGCAAGTTTGTTCTACTAGAAACTTTGTAAACGGATACCTATGTACGTACGTGTTAACTTTATTACATAAAGCATTTATTTCTGATTTCTAGGTAAGCCCATCTCTAAGGTGTACAATAACTGGGGCCCAGCTCAGCGAATCGAAGACACCTCCGATGATGTGTGTGTGATCCTGGACAATGTAGGGTACTTGGATGATACCAGATGTAACAATTTGAAACCCTTCATTTGCGAAAAGAGCCGCCAGTCAGTTAAGTGGAACTATAACTGCAATATGTCCAATTTAGGTATATATAAATTTCCTTACCTTTAAGATGCCTATCACAAAATTGCGTTTAAACAGTTCGAGCACCCGATTACCCAACAGTTCGACCCTTCGCATTAAGTAGCGATTTGGCACTTGTAATTATGCTTATTTTGAGTTATATTATTATTCTTATGAACCAACGTTTAATCTGGTATAAATTTTACGTAAAAATATGAATGTAGTAAGAAAAAATATACATTTAATTCAGAGCGTTTTTTATGATTTTGAATGGGTTTTTTTTGATAATCCACACATTCTCAAAATTCTAAGGCCGCTATGAACTACACCACTTTTTAAGAGATCTTATTTTAAATTTTCCATTTTGTTGCTATGTACAATAAATAGTTCCACCCACGAGTTCAAAAAAGTGCAGTCGCGGATTTTTTGAAAAACTTGCTTCAGAATTTTGGCTTCATATAAATAATTAAGCAAAAATAGCAAAAAACGAGGCTGCTGTGAACTATACTGATAACTATTCTCCACCACTCAATAAGTCATACTGTAGAAGTCTTTCAGTTATTCAGAATAAGAATTGGCGTTCTTATTCTGAATAACTGAAAGTTGCCCATTTAACGCAAAAACAACCGTCGAAATCAGTACTCTTAAATACTCCTAAATGTAATGGCGGATGTTACATTAGTGTTAAATTGATGACTGTTGAGGCCATCCATCGCTCTGATTCCTTTGATTCAAGTTCGTGGAACGTATGTAAACACTCTGATGTTTATAGGTAAATTGATGCTTAGAAAGCCATTATTAGGCTGCCTGTCCACTGGAGCGGAGAGGAGAGGAGAGGAGCGGAGATGTGCCAATATTAACCAATAGAATCGCACCTCTGGTGCGGAGTTTAGATTCTATTGGTTAACATTGACACATCTCCGCTCCGCTCCTCTCCTCTCCGCTTCAGTGGACAGGCAGCCTTAAAGTGATGTTTAGAAAATCTTTTAGGTTCCCGACAGATTTACTATACAACCAATTTCCGGTTCTTTGAGTGCGTCAACTATACTTAGTGCCGCACTGCATGCACATAAATCTATTAAAAACAGACCTGACTACCAAAGCCTGCTCTCAAAACGTATCTTACACGATCCTATTCTTAATGCAAACAGTCTTCTGACCCGACGATGCCCCTCTAACTCACACACTCATATCTATATATATAAAAATGAATCCGTATTTCCTTGCTCACGGCATCACGCGTGAACGGCTGGACCAATTTCACTACCTAATTCGTTTTTTGTTGTGTTTGTTATAATAAGGAGTAGTAAGTAGGTACGGTAGGTAAGTATGTACGTAGGTAGGTATGTAAGTAGGTATGTATGTAGGTAGGTAGTTAGGGTAGGTAGGTAGTTAGGGTAGGTAGGTAGTTAGGGTAGGTAGGTAGGTGCGTATACGCCGTAGAGAGTGCTACCCGTACGAAGCCGGGGCGGGCAGCTAGTCTACAATGAAATAAGCAAGTGCTGTGATACTAAAAGGTCTACACTTACTCGTATAAAAGAATGACAAAAAGTTGGCTTCTCTCCCTGTCATACAACGACACTGAGGATTTAGTGAGTTAACACCAAAATATACAAGCAAGCCATTTACACAAAAACCACACCTACAACTCACCACCACACGCACACACTCACACACTGACACACACACATACTTTCACACACCACACTCACTCACACACACACACTATAACATTATTTAGAATATATAATATATTCTAAATAATGTTATAGTAGTGCTATTTTTCTCTACCCATATTTAATTAACTATCCTGTCCATTTTCAAACGTCCTGAAATTAAATTTAAGCTAACGCAAACATGTTACGAATAAAAATGTATGGTAACGCAACTCAGGCCCCCAAGACACAGGCGCTGCCTAGTTTGGGGACCACTGTTTTATTGAAATATTCTAGTTACCGTAAGCATACAATATTATTATCTTCTGAAACTTATTTTGTAACAATGGACCAATAAATTTATTCTTATTCTTACTCTTAAATAACTGTTCTATTGGTGATTTGGTTCCACCAGCCATTGTTGCCCTCACCGGGTGCCCGTGTATGAGACAAAATCATCAACTAAACCACAGATAATATAATACTACGTAAATAAACTGTTGCGATTATTACCGGGCATTTTCCGGCCGAACACTGCAACAAGTTTGCAGACGTTGCAGTAAAAAAACTTTTTACAAAAAAACAACAACCAACTTTGAAAAAAAAACACAACATAGTACAAAAATTACTTTAACCGTATAGTTCGGAAGCGCCCCCAATTGGACCCGAACACGAAGACCTCCGCCGGCTCGGTAGCGGATCCAATTGGACCCCAAAATGATGACATACGACATCCTAATTTAATAATGAAAATATTTGTTATGCTACCCATCAAATCATAAGAATGTGCGTTAATTAAGAGAGTTGAATAAAAAACTTATATGATAACGCCATTAAATCTTTCATATTTAAAGCGCAACTTAATTAATTTACCTTAATAAAATTTAAGCCCGTAAATGTGATAATCGCCATTTTGATGACAGTGGTAGTCGAGGCTAAAAAACATGAAAATTGGGGATTTCGAACATCCAAACTCCACCGCAGGGGCAGTGAATAATACATCATTTAATTATTTGACGAATTCATCCATTGTTCAAAGTAACTATGTAGTGGTAATGAAGTTTTTTGATATCCAAAGTCGAAGTTTCGCGCCAATCGTGCGTGTTTACATTTTTACTTTTCACAAATATCACACATACACATGTAGATACGAATTAAAATGAGACAAATATTATTTAAAATATTATAAACAACTAGAAAATGTCCAGATCTTAACGTAATAGACGAACACAGACCAAATATCACGTAATATTCATTACCACTACTCAATTTGTGTTCAAAATCTCCGATTAATAATGTTTTTTTTATTGTAATGATGTGCGAAAGCGATTATGCCAAACGATTTTTTTCGATCGAATCGATTAATTATTATGTCGAATGTCAGAAATCGATACATGGATATTGAAATAAAATTGTTTTAAGCATTAAATACATAAAACATTGTTTATAATAATGATTTATACTGTTCTAATGTAATTTTAATCGTTTTTCGTACATTATAATATAATATAGAAACCGAATCAACAGACAAGACTTATCTAGATGACCGGGATAGGTACGTCATTTATTTTATTTTATTTCGTGCCGAATTGTTTCTATATTTGAATTCAGAATGCGCTCGCTGCTCAAAATTATTTTAATTTGTTGGACAATTATTTATTGTGGATTTTATTTTTGATATTTTCTGATAGTTTGCTACAGAATGCCCAGGATACTTTTCTTAGGCTTAGCAAAATTTTGTTTGGGAATGATGATAAATTAATTCAAAAAATTGGGAAGGTATTCCGCAAACACTTTTAATAATTAATGACGTTAATATTTTTCGTTAATTGTATAAGCTCGGTAGTTTTTGTTTCTATTAAGATACTCAATTATTAGAAATTGTTTTTTTTTTGTGGTAGTGTCCCAACGAAATTTAAAAAACTGGTTTAGGGTATGTCGGACCACGCACAGTGAAGGGTTCTGCAGTTGGGATTGCACATTGCACATCATCAATTATATCGACTGCAAAAATATGTTTGTGTTTTCCGAAAAAGCTATGAAAAACAAAGTTAATTCTGCGGTTGTATACGAATATAATCCGTATCACAGACCCGTGCTAAAACTATATTCCAAACTGCAGAGCGGCAGCTTGGGACCTAAACAGTGCCTACTTCGTCCCGCAATCTAGCCCTGCGTGAACGCCCTGCGAAAACGCCCGCGTTGACCCACTGTAAGGAAGACTGGACTGTGCAAATTTATAAAATCTAAATTTAGACAGGACAGAGATACAGACCGACAAGCACATAGACAGACGGAAATGACAAAATTGTAAGGAATCCTACAACTACGACGACTACGGAGACCCCAAAAACATCAATTCCGTTCATATTTGACAGAGATGCTATATGAGATGAATTATTACAAACCTCCTCCTTTTTGAAGTTGTTTAAAAATAACTAATAAAACCACTATGAAATTATTAAAACAACGAACAAGAGCAAGTTGAACTGGTCTGGAGAGGGTTCCGTACGATGAATATGTTGTTAATCATGTTTTTATACAAATAATTTATTCCAAGGACAAACTTAATATATTAGTTCAAAAAAACATTTTACAAATAAAACAACCGACTTCCAAAAAAGACACTACAAAGTCAAAAATAACTTTAATTTCAGAAGTTGGTGGCAAAAAACGAATAACCAAGTAACAATTTCCGTATTTAAAAAAAATTAGGCTCAATGGATTGGGAGATATGTGGGGGGAATGGTCTATTTTTTTAAATTCATAAAAAAAATAAAACGTGTGCGGTCAGGTGACCCCGTCAGGAACGAAATTTCTTCTTATGTATGATTTAAAACAAAAACAAAATTTTCTCATTTAAAATTTTGACCAAATCACACTTTCTCTCTCTCTCTCTCTCTATCAAATTAGAAGAAGACAGTCGCAAGTATGAACACATTTTCGCGTGACTAGTTCTGCCAGGTTACTCCTACCGCAAGCCGCGTTAAAGAACTTCGTTCCAACAGGGCCGTAGGCAGGGAGGGGTTTTGGGGGTTCAAACCCCCCCCCCCCCCCGCCCCCGAAATGTGAGAAACCAGAAACTCAATCCAGAAATCGACCCTCCTAGGGTTCCTCCGTACTGTAATACATCTGACAATTGTAATCTATTTCGCTGAGGAGTACTTTATAATCTACAAAAAAGCACTACGTCTTTATTTTTATCGAGTCTGACTTTGTATTGAATGAATTCCTGCAAGTTCAGCATTCTCTGAGAGTCTAACCTAGCCAAAAAAAATCCTGTTCTCAAACTTTTCTACTAAACTTAAACTTACTTCTATTCCTGTACAAACGGTTAAAGGCAAAGAAAACCTAACTTATTCGAGTGGAATATCATGCTAAAAATTCGAGCTCGCTTCGCTCGCTCTTGCATCCTATATTCTCTAACTTTTCTACTTAACTTAAACTTACTTCTATTCCTGTACAAACGGTCAAAGACAAAGAAAACATAACTTATGTATTTGAGTGGAATATCATGCTAAAAAATTCGAGCTCTTGCATTTTTCCGCTATGGGGTATTTACCCCATAGAGGGGAGGCGACAGGTGCGGTCGGCGGAGGCCCCCTATGTATTTTATATATAAATGTAGGGTGCAAAATTTTCTATTCTACGTTATTCTAGTTCTTAAAGATTTTTACATACTCGGGCCCCGGGCCCTCATTTAGATTGCCGGGCCCCCGATAGTACAATTTTTTATAAATCTATACTCTCTTTTACCCTCTCGAAATCAGAAATATGTTAATCTCCTAAAAAAAAATTCAACCTAACCCCCCCCCCCCCCGAAATGAATTCCTGGCTACAGCCCTGTTCCAAACATATTATAGAATAATGAAAAATAAATATCTGAGACCCTGACATTAAGCCCTTTCAATTTATATGTCACACGGTATAGTTAGGCAACCTTTTTTTTTCTTTTTTTTCATTTGCCCCCAAAAGTGACCCCAAATTCAAAATTCATTTATTACGTTACACCTCCGTATTTGGGTCACCGAAATTCATATGTAGGTATACCAAATTTCAACTTAATCGGTCCAGTAGATTCGGATTAAAGTGGCTGTGACAGACTGACAAACCGACACACGAGTGATATTTTAAGGGTTCCGTTTTTTCAGTCTTAGGTACAGAACCCTAAAAACTTACCCCCTATACACATTGTACGTGATTAAATTATTAATATCAAAAATAAAATTGTTCATGGGAAATACACCAGAGTTTTATTCAGTTTCTACCACTTTTTTCATGCTCGATTTTATTGCGAGTATCGATTAAGCTGAATGAAACTTTTGAATCGAAATAAGAAAATTGGGTAGACGGTCGGCACTAAGAAGTGTCACGTCGCAACACAATTTATTGTAATTTTTATCAAGTTTTGACCGTGGTTTTTATGTAGTTTATGTATGAAATGTTGTAAAAGTAAGAATGAAGAGAGAATGATAATATCTTATTTTTTCCCTTTTGCATATTTCCTGCAAGAGAGTAGGTTGTTTATGTACATATTTTCAGTGAATTTAAATAACCTACCCTTAGAATAATAACTATTCTAAGAACCTACCTTTTGCATAGGTGTGGTAATACCTATTTTATACAACTTTCGCAGTGTACTGACGCGGTTTGAGTGACCTCAACATATAATTAAAGATATTTGCCACAAACTTATTGTATGAAATAGGAGCGGTAACATATTTTTCTCAATAAATTCGAATGCTGAAAGTTGAAGTAAATTCCTGAATTTCATGACGTAATTCGCAACACCCCGTCGAGTCAGCTGATGTGTCACGTGTCAAAATCTTGTCGAGCAGAGAGGTTAATTTCGGAAGTCAGTGTTTGTAAAAAGTTTTTATTTTACACTTATTAGTTTAGTCCGGGGAATTTACGCCGAAATTTAGGCCAAGTTTGCATGAATTAAAAACAGCGATTTTTTTCATTTAACGTGTAGGGTATGGACAAGGAAGTACGTTAAAATGTATCACGCGAAAAGATAACCCCCGCGTGTATCTACGTTTTTTTTAAGAAAACATGTTAATTCAATATTACTTGGTAGAAAAAAATATTAACAGATGTTTGTATGGAGTATTTGTCGAAGAGATGAGGTATTACAAATAGGTTAGAAAATTAAACAAAATCGTCCACGGAAATTTCGATAAAACTAAAGTTAATTTTTTTTGTTATTGTAGTACTTCAAGCAAAAATATTAACAGCGGTTTTTTTGCATTAAATTACCTAATTAAATATTTTAATACGCTATCCAACAAAATTAAATATTATTGTACCAGCATTATTGTTTCAAAGTTTTTTTGCAATAGTGGTTCAGGCAAAAATGTAACAGAGTTAAATTTTGATTAACTGTTATTTATAGGCTCTATCTCACTTAATTGCAAGAAAATTAAACACATTGAAGCAAACAGTAACATAAAAAAAAAATTGTTCAATTATTTTAGGTTAATTTTCTTGTAATTAAGTAAGATAGAGCCTATAAATAAAAGTTAAACAAAATTTAACTCTGTTACATTTTTTCCTGAACTACTATTGCAAAAAAACTTTGATTAATATCTTGCGCTAGTACATACAATATGTTTAATTTTGTTAGATATCGTATTCAAATATTTAGTTAGCGAGCTGAGATGGCGCTGCTGTCTAGTTAACATCAATGTAAACAAGCTCCGTATATTTTCTTAATTAAAAATAGTATTTAGTGTTAATTAATAATAAATTCAGCTTAAATTTATAAAGTATGTATAATCCCAACTATATGGACAAGTGTTATCAAAGTGGAATAATGTTAAATAGTGAACTTTTTGGACATAATAACTTTCTAATAAAAGTCCACACCGGGACCCCGTACAGGGCCATGGATCGCACGATCCCCAAGTACAACCACCTACAGGCAATGCTCGGGCCCCACAACACGACAACGCAACCGCGGTGCCCACAACTGTAACCTAACTAATCTAACCTAGTGAGAGGAGTTCCCTAAACAAGCGATTCCTAAAGTGGGTTCCGCGGAACCTAGGGGTTCCGTATAAAAGTCACTACATTATTCATTTTTATACCATAGTTAAGAGCGCAGTAAAGTTGGCAACGTCGCAAATTGCTATGAAATATTTACCTGTTTTGATTAACTTGGCAATAGTACTGTATGGAAATAAGAAATATGGCTAACTAGTGAACTAGAATATTAATAATAATTTGCTTATTATAATACTGACTTTGATGTTGTAACCGATTTAGGAGTAAAAATCATTTGGAAAACAAATACTTTTTTTCATCTATAACTAATTATTCGGTGTAACGATAATAATTATTGCATTTGATAATCAATAATTTAGTAAACTAGATAATAAAATAAAAAGACGTATGGCACTCGGGGACTGCCCCGGCGAAGCTATTGCATAGCATTTTTTATCAACTTACGCAATTGTAAAATATTAACCCGAATACAAGAAATAGCAATGATGACATTGACAGCAACTGTTATTCACATTTATAGTTTTTAAAACTTGACACAACGTAATGGGAACATCAAACTAATAAAAAGGTTTTAATTTAACTATTAATAGTCAAGGATCATTCGTCTAAGTAAATTTGAACTTTATTGTCAAACAGTTAAACATAATTTTCAATACAACACTCTCGTATCATTCGTCTAAGTAAATTTGAACTTTGTTGTCAAACAGTTAAACATAATTTTCAATACAACACTCTCGTATCATTCGTTTAAGTAAATTTGAACTTTGTTGTCAAGCAGTTAAACATAATTTTCAATACAACACTCTCGTATCATTCGTTTAAGTAAATTTGAACTTTGTTGTCAAGCAGTTAAACATAATTTTCAATACAAAACACTCTTTTCTTAGGTAGTATTTTTGTTACGAAATTTCTGGATTAGGTCTCCACGCTCAAGGCCCGCGATAGAAGCTATGCAATAGCTTAAAATAGACGACGTACCTATATTTAGTAACCTAATCCAAACTGTCCAGAGTTATAAAGAACCCTGTAAGAAATCGACACATGTTTCACCTGTCAACGTGTTGCCACGTCAAGAGCTGAACGCAGTGTGAGCTGCACTTGTCGTCTAGTCATATCTGAGCCCCCCCAAAGGGAACGCGAATCGGTTTTTGGGCTTTTTGGCCCCTTGCCCGAGGAATTGGTCATTGGGTTGCCCTCTCCCTCCTAGGGGGTGGGAGTGCTCTACTGTACACCTACTCGCCGAGGAGTTTTGTGGTACACACCACACACGTTCTGGTGTGTATCTGTGTAGGAGCAAGAAGTGCTTCACGATGCCTGTGCGACCACTCCCCTGCCGGGTGAGAGTCAGCAAAGGCCGATTTCTTCCCCACCCCCCGTAGCGTGAACCAGATCTAACCAGTAGCGTTACAGGGCGCAGGGCGCTGTAGTGTTGCGTATGAGTGTATTTTATAATGGATTTCCACAAAGTCACGCCTGAGTCAATTAACTATCTTCAATAGTTAGCCTTGTTTCTTATTTCCGTACAGTAATATCGCCAAATTTATCAAAACAGCGACAACGACATATTTGACAGCTATTTGCGACGTTGCCCGCTTTCTGTATAAACTCTCTTAGGCTAGCCACAAACGTAAATTCAAATTCAAAATATTTTATTTCACATAAACCAACAAGGGCACTTATGAAACGTCAGAAGCTAGGTGCACGGTTCCAAATGGTCGTTTCCTATGGAGGAGAGCCGGCAAGAAACTCCACGGTTACTCTTTTAAAAATAAATTGGTTTTTACAAAGGATTTTTTTAAATTACAGTGATAATAGATCACTAGGACAGTGTAGGCCTATCAAAAAGTACCAGATACTTAGCAAAATAGAAAATGAACCACAGATATACAGTCTGTTAAGCCTACAAGGTTCTCACATTTACAAAATCTAGAGGAAAAGAATCTACTCATATAAAAGATAAATAAAATAATAAAAATCTATTTAAACCAAATGCATGATTGTAGCTACAGCTGTAACAAAAAACAATTTTAAAAAGATTAATCTATATATTGAAGGTATATAATGTCAAATAATAAAAGGATTATGTCAAGGAAGTATGCAAGATAAAATAAAATAATCATCGTAATTTGGGAGCAGTTAATAGACATTTATATAGTTATGCCGTTAATGATGTACCAGGGACGCCACATGTGCAGAGGGAATTTGCCAAACTTCCCTGTCTTCAACGTAGTCTTTAATTTATTTATTTATTTATTGATAAGACACTTCAACGACTTACTCACTAATACATACATAAACATAAATCACTTAAAGTTTTAGGTATTGTGAATTCGTCACTTACAGAAGTGCACAGCACTAGCATAGAACGTAATGATTAAAGGACGTATAATTATGATACCGTTAGTTGAATTTACAAGTTACATGTTACAAAATAAAATAAGTTACAAAATAAAATAAAATAAAGCAAGATAAAGCAAAAATGGGCTATGTTCTCAAATACAAACAATGGGAAGCATTTAACATTTTTTTTTTTTTTTTACAAATTCCAAAAAGACTGAAAAAGAAGTAAATGGAAGTAGATACAATTTTAATATTAATAGGCGGCTTGTGTCGCACAGAGGTCTTGAGACTCTGAGCTGGTAAGAAGTCTCGTACGGAATTGACGGAAAGGGTCAGAGTAGATGTCGATGCTATTTGTTCGTGTAGCGAATTTATTATATTTTCGCATTAGACGGTTCATGGGTGCGTTGCTACCAAGGTTAGTACGACTTGCAGTTGTGGCAAAGGTAATGGTTTCACGACCAGATCTAATAGTTTTCTGTCGAGGTACAGCTATATTTAATTCCGCCAGAAGATCGGGAACATTTAGCAAACCGTTAATGATCTTATAAAGTAGGATTTGGTCTGTTACGTCTCTTCGGTGTTCAAGTGAACACATTTTAAAATGACTTAGTCTATCACCGTAAGATGAATCACGTGGGCAGCTAGGGCTTCTAAAACGAAGATATCTGGTGAAGCTTCTTTGGATACGTTCAATTCTATTTACGTGAATACGGTAAAAAGGGTTCCAAACTGGAGATGCATAGTCCAGTAGACTTCTCACAAGGGTATTGAAGAGCACCTTCAGGGTAGAGATGGACTGGAAATCTCGACATATTCTTTTTATAAAGCCAGACATTTTTGCAGCTTTGGCAGTGATATTGTCAATGTGTTTGACGAATGTGAGCTTAGAGTCGAGCTGGACTCCCAGGTCACGAATCGTGTCCACTGTTTGTAATGTTACCCCATTCAGTGAGTAAGACGTAGGTAAGGGTTTCCGTTTTTTGGTAAATGTGATGTGTTAATCTTATAGTATGCTTTTTTGATAAGGACACGTTTGATGTAGGTTTTAAACTTTCCATCGCTAAGTTCTGTAACCGACTTTGGCAACTTGTTATAAAAGCGGATACTGTTTACTCAATACTCAATACTTTATTGCATTCCATAATGTAAGATAAAACAGTTGGTATGTTAGACATTGTATCAATCATGGACCCTGTCGGGCACAGCAAAGTTAATTAATTAATAATAGGAGAGAGGATGAAGGCGCTTTTTGTTTAGAAGAATTAAATGAAGTAAATATTACATTAAAATGATAAGTAGCTTCTTTGGTATTTATATTTTATATCATAATTATATTTAATTGCGTAATTATATTCCTATTTGTATGAGTCTTAATATTTGGGTTTAATTTATTGCATGGTTTAAATACTAAAATTATAAAAATATTTAAATTATTAGTGTGTCTTTATTATCGAAATGAGATTTAATTAGCTATTTATTATAATTATTTTAAATTTATAGTATTTTCGCGTTTTAAAAATAAGTAAATTTATTCATTAAAATTGAAAATTAAAATGAAATGTCGCTATTATGTCAAAATGTTTTTATTGTTGTTGAAATTTATCGTCAAAGTATTCGTCAATAGTGTAGTAGGTTTTAATTATTAGGAATTGTTTCAATTTATTGATAAATATATTATTGTTATTAGTATTTTTAATGTATTCCGGTAACTTATTGTATATTTTAATAGACATAACAAATGCACTGGAAGAGTGCATTTTTTATCGTGAAGTGGGAATGTTAAGTCTATTTTCATGTCTGAGTGATATTTTAGTTTGAATATCTCCTCTTTTAGTATAGAATTGAGGATATTTTCGTACAAATTTACAAATTTCAAGTATGTAGAGGGAAGGCAGGGTTAATATTTTAAGGTCTTTAAAGTGGGGTTTACAGGAGTCAGTTTCTTTGATATTCATTAAAATTCTAATCATTTTTTCTGCAGAGTAAATAGTGTTGGTGCGTCTGTGCTATTTCCCCATAATATAACTCCATACTTTAGCCACGCGAATGCGTACGCATAATACGTAACCAGTGCGGTTTTAAGGTCGGTTGTTTTCTTGATTTCTCGGAGGGCATATGAGAACTTAGATAATTTCGTTCTGATTTTTAGAATATGTGATTTCCAATCTATGTGTGAATCTATGTCAAGGCCTAAAAGTGTGAATTTATTTACAGTTTCTATTTTTAAATCGTTATATTTGAAGCTAATAGTTAAAGGGTTTTTTTGTCGTGGGTGGAAAGTTATTATTTTTGTCTTGTTAAAGTTAATTTCAAGGTTGTGTTCGTTCATCCAGTGTGTTGTAGTGTCAAGTATAGCAGTAAGTTTATAAGAAATGATATACTAGTTCTAGCTAATCTTTTGGGTATCACAATTTCATGTTTACTACGTGTATTTATATTATGGAAATCGCTTCTTATTTTGAAAAGTCCTAAATTTTTGCGAACATACAAAATACTTTCTAAGATATAAAAAGAAGGCAGGGTTAGTATATAAATTTATTTGAATTTATTTCTAAGGGACTCACGAGGACCCATTTTATAGATTGCGCGAATTGCTCTCTTTTGTAAAATGAAAATTGAATCTACGTCAGCTGCCGATCCCCACAGCAGAATGCCATAAGACATAATACTGTGGAAATAAGCAAAGTATACTAACCTAGCTGTGGCTACATCAGTCAACTGCCTTATTTTTCTTACTGCATATGCAGCTGAACTTAGTCTACCCGAAAGAGCTCTAATGTGGGCGCCCCATTGCAATCTCGAATCTAAAGTAATTCCCAGAAATACAGTTTCCGTAATAACATCTAGTTTCTTGCCATCAAGTTTTAAATTTAGACCTAGTTGAGGTACATTTGGTAGTGTGAACTTAAGACATTTAATTTTGTTCGCATTAAGTAAAAGATTATTAGCTGCGAACCATTTCGAAAGAGCTGCCAGACTATCGTTAATATGTAAAACATCCGTATCTTTTCTCTCTATTTTAAATATAAGAGAGGTGTCATCAGCGAATAGAATTATATCTGATAAGTTAGCCATCATGTAAGGAAGGTCATTAATATAAACTAGAAATAGGAAAGGGCCAAGAATAGATCCTTGAGGCACGCCCATCTTAACTATAGAACCCGAAGACGTCGCCCCGTTAACGTTTACTTTTTGCTGCCTGTTTGATAGATAGGAAAGAACAAGATCAGCAGCTTGTCCACGAATTCCGTAGTGGTGTAATTTACAGATCAGTGTTTTATGGTCAACGCAAATGCCAATTGCATCCTGGGACTTCTCCCAGGATTCCAAAATGTGACTGATAAGTTTTACTCCTGCATCAGTCGTCGACCTACCTTTCGTGAAACCAAACTGGTGACTATGTAAAATCCCATTTGAAGTAAAATGTGACAACATCTGGTCTAGCATGATTTTTTCATATATTTTACTCAATGCTGGTAGCACAGATATAGGTCTATAATTAGAGGGATCAGTCTTACTACCCGATTAAAAAATTGGTACTACTTTACTATGTTTCATTAAATCAGGAAACGTACCCGTATCTAAACATTGATTGAATATGCCTGTTAGGACAGGGGCAATTGTGTTAATTATATCTCCAAGAACCTTAACGGAAATCCCCCATAAGTCTTCAGTGTTTTTTTATGTTAAGACTTTTGAATGCTTTTTTAATTGTGGCAATACAAATGGGCTCGAATTCAAAACTTGGAATGTCCTTACTGAAGTTATCTTTTAGAAGAGATTCAGCTAATATAGATGATGAGGGTAGAGATTTCGTAACCTCTATTGGAATGTTGGTAAAGAAATTTTCTAGTGACTCAGCAACCTTTAACTTATCTGAAATGGTTTCATTATTAATTTTTAAAGACAATTCATTCTGATCGCGCTGTTTTGTGTTTCCAGTTTCTTTGTTAATTACCTGCCACACAGACGTAACCGTACCTGTAACGCAAGTAAATCGTTACTTGTCTGTTACTTGTGCTCGCTATTATGTACTAATATTATTCTAAAATAGCGCAAAATATGTATTTCATGATAGTGTTATTAATATTGAATGGGTACAAAATCTATTTTTCGTCAGAAGTCATCCTGCGATGCTAACCGTCCTGGATTATGAAGCATTCATAGATCTTCATAATTCATTCACATTAAAACACACATTTGAGTCTGTGAATGAGTTTTGGGTTTGTGTTAGGAGTGAATACCCTGATGTAGCCAAAAACTCATTAAGTTATGACCTGTAGACACCCGCTAAACGACGGCCGCCCGGACCCCATGTAAAATCCCCGTTGAGAATAAAATTGAATGAAATTTGACAGATAGGTAGCCTGGGACCTAGAGAAGCACATAGGATACTTTTTATTCCGATATTTTTACGGGATCGAGACTTAGGCTGAGGCTACAGTAGGCAGCGATTTGCGATGCGACTGGAAGAGCGAAACGAGAAAAACTTGGCATGGCTACATTACAAGCGAAATTCCGGCGTATAATCGGCGATGACGTGGCTACAGTACACATGCTCCACAACAAAACAGCAAGAGCGATTCATGCGGCTACACTATAAAAAGAGAAAACTAGCGATTTCGGTGAGAATTCGCTAGTTCATCGCATTTTAAGGGCCTACGTCTCGTTTAGTACCGTAAAACGGTCACTTTAAAAAGCTATCTTCTCCTTAACGGCTTAGTTAAATGATTTGAAAAAAATATATGTTTGCTATAGATTCATCTACAACATATCTGAAACCGGGTTTTTTCGTATGACTAATACTTTTGCCTTAAAAAAATATTTACCATAACGCTATTTTTGGCTGATATTCCTAACTACTTCTAAACGGCTTTGACGATTGGAAAAAAAATTACACTAAAAAATTGTTGATTAAAGGTACTACAAATTTGAAACTGCATTTGTAAATCAATCAATATTTGTTAAACAAAATGTCCCCATTTAGAGATAGAGGTTCAGAGGGGCTCTGCGCGGGACGCGGGCGGCAGTCGCCCGTGAGCATTGAGACGGGATGGCTGTGTCGCTCGCTGGTCCGCTCCGGCTATCGACCGAGTATGCGCATACGTATGTGTTAGTGCGAATATTTATGAACTTATTGTATTAGTGTGCGTTTATAGACGAGCTTGCTGCAGAGTCCAAATCGATTGTGCGCGTAGGCGCTTTATTGTTGAGTTGTTCTTTGATGTACAATTATTAATACTTTTTTACATTGACAATTACATACAAATTAACAATTTACAATATAAACTAAAAAAATGTAAATGTAAAATATAACATAACATCACGACTGTATTCCCCGAAGGGTTAGGCAGAGGTGTACCTATATAAGGTGTTAAAAATTTTACTTTAGAAACTTTAAGAGGTGTTTTAGACCATCGAACTGAATAACTTTTACTTTGGGACATACATTGATATCGCGAAAAAAAAATCTGTTGTTCCATAGTAAAGTTTAATACCTACTGGTCTAAACTGTATGGGACAGCTGTTTTTTTTTAAGCTTTTAAGCTGTTAAAGTAAAAGTTATTCAGTTTGATGGTCTAAAGCACCTCTTAAAGTTTCTAAAGTTAATTTTTTTTAAATCACTAAAATTTGTTTAGTCCTGTCAAACGAGCATTTCCCATTCTGAAATAGACTAAGGTGACACAACTTAACTATATTTTAGTTTGACAGGACTAAGATTGCACTGAGTTATTAGTTTAGTGAAAATGGCAATTTTGCTATTCTGAATTTGACGTTTTTCACCTAAAAATTTAGATTATCCAACTAAATCAGTCTATTTTTAAACGCGATTAAAAAGGAGTGGAATAAAATTAGTTGGCATGAACACACACTTCACACACTTCAGCTGCAAAAACTGTATCTTTTTTTTTATTTTGCTTATATCTCGAAAACGGTGCGTCCTAGCGCAAAAATAATGGAAAGAACATCCGACTTCGTTGGCATACCTATACCGACCGCCATTATGAAAAAAACTGGTTTTGGCGGCCAGTGATGAAACAAGTGTCAATCGATAGAGTAAGTGATTGCAAACAAAAAATATTTAGTGATGAATATCGTAAGTGATATACTTACTGAGATATTTGAGTTAAAACATGAGAAAAAAAATAAAGCAGTAATATTTTTTTTAAATATCTCAGGAAGTATATCACTTACGATATTCATCACTAAATATTTTTTGTTTGCAATCACTTACTCTATCGATTGACACTTGTTTCATCACTGGCCGCCAAAACCAGTTTTTTTCCAAATGGCGGACGGTTAGGTATGCCAGGTCCCATACAAAAATGTCGGAACCCCTTTCGACCCCCTCTGCCGCCCGTAAACCCATATGCCCCTACTCATAGGTAATATTTAATCATATTTTCTATACAAAAAGTTTAAAATTCCATACAAAACACGTCAAGGCTGCCCCCCCCGCGCGCCTGTCTCTAAAAAAATTCACGGGGTAGAGCAAACAAGTACCACGTCGGTCGCGACGTGACTGTCAAATTCAATTTTAGATGTCTAAATCAAAATTATTTTTTAATTTAGAGATATTTTTCCGCAGAATAGCTTTTAGATTCTCATAGCCAAAAGTAAGGAATTTTAGTCGTAGTTTAGTTAGTTTAGTTCGGTGTACAAGAGAATCGGCACCAAATATTTTCTTAAGTTACGTAGGTAAGGTTAAGAAATAAATCTTGATTGGTGCCGATTCTCTTGTGCACCGAACTAAACTATCACTAAAATTACTTGCTTTTGGCTATGAGAATCTGAGATTCTGCAAAAAAATATCTCTAAATTAAAAAATAACTTTGACACGAAAAAATACTTTTGAATTTGCGTCGCGAACTCGCGACTTCACGTGGTACTTGTTTGCTCTACTCTGTGATTTTTTTTAGGTCCAGAGGCGCGCAGGGGGGCAGCGTCGACGTGTTTTGTATGGAATTTTTAACTTTTTGTATGGAAAATACGAAAATTTGTTACCTTTGTGTTGGGGTAAAGGGGTTTACGGGTTTCCTAAAGGGGGTCGAAATTTTCATTATTTTTGCGATAGGACGCACCGTTTTCGAGTTATAAGCAAAATAAAAAAAAAGATACAGTACTGTTTTTGCACCTGAAGTGTTGGTGTGAAGTTTAGTTCATGACAACAAATTTTTATATTCCATTCCTTTTTAATCGCGTAAAAAAAAATAGTCAAATTTAGTTGGATACACCAAATTTTTTTTTTTTTTTTTTTAGTTTATTCTGTTTATTATGCATAATATGTATTTATTCATTTTTATCTTGTATTTATTTCGTTTGTATTTATTTGTATGTGATTATTCTGTTATGGGTTATGATACCTGAAATAAATGAATTTTAATTTTTTTTTTTTTTTTAAATCGAATTTGACAATCGCGTGACGACTCCACGTAGTACTTGTTTGCTCTACCCCGTGAATTTTTTTAGGTCCAGAGGCGCGCAGGGGGGCAGCGTCGACGTGTTTTGTATGGAATTTTTAACTTTTTGTATGGAAAATACGAAAATTTGTTACCTTTGTGTTGGGGTAAAGGGGTTTACGGGTTTCCTAAAGGGGGTCGAAATTTTCATTATTTTTGCGATAGGACGCACCGTTTTCGAGTTATAAGCAAAATAAAAAAAAAGATACAGTACTGTTTTTGCACCTGAAGTGTTGGTGTGAAGTTTAGTTCATGACAACAAATTTTTATATTCCATTCCTTTTTAATCGCGTAAAAAAAAATAGTCAAATTTAGTTGGATACACCAAATTTTTAGGTGAAAAACGTCAAACTCAGAATAGCAAAATTGCCATTTTCACTAAACTAATAACTCAGTGCAATCTATTTTTACCCGACTGCCCCAGAAGGAGGGTAATGTTTTTCGAGAGCATGTATGTATGTATGTATGTATGTCTATTTCTTTGGCACGCTCTGTAGCCTAAACGGCTTGATGGATTTTAACATAGGAGGTGTCGTTAGATTCGTCTTAATCGTAGAAGTGACATAGGCTATATAATATTTATGTATTGCATCTGCAAGTACAATAAAAAGGGAGGGGAAGGTTTTTTTTTAAATATATTTCAACAATATTGGTATCAAATAAAAGCTGGTAATGAGTCAATTCCAAATTAAGATATATTAATAAAACTAAAAAACTTGAAATAAAGAAAATTATTCAAAAAACAAAAAACCCGACTGCAAAAACACATAACTGAAAAGAGAAAAACAAGCATTATAATCTATAGAATTTTGGTATCGCAGGCGGGGACAATAATAATATAACAATAATAACCGGAAATATGGTGTACCTAACTTTTGTTTGACCCCGTCTGCGATACCAAAATTCTATAGATTATAATGCTTGTTTTTCTCTTTTCAGTTATGTGTTTTTGCAGTCGGGTTTTTTGTTTTTTGAATAATTTTCTTTAGTCTAGTTTAGAGGCATTTGTGACAAGAGAATCGGCACCAAAATATAACTAGCAGACCCGGTAAGCAGACGTTGTCATGCGACAACAGCGCCTCCCAACAGCGCGTCCAACTATAGCTAAGAACCATCCAAGTGACACAAAAAGAATTGAAAAAAAAACATCTAAATCAGTCACGCCATTTAGCATAAGAAGAATTACAAACACACGCACACCGATATTTTATTTATTGCCAGGAATGTTCTTAAAAAACAAACAAAGTATTTAAAATAATATGCGGGTCAAAATATGGTAGTCGGCGTACAATTTCAGATTTGCCTACGATTCCTTCACTTAGGACTAGGAATCTTAGGCAAAAAATGCGACATACGTGCGCATGTCTGCGCCTTTGTCTAGTCTTTGATCGTCGTTTTAGTGTAGTGCGCCACCGTTGCACGTTTTACGTATTGGAGAGTAGGGCGTTTAGCTCCGCCCACATGCACAAGGTCAGTGAGCCTACTATACACCTTAAGGATCGTAAAACATTCGCGGCGACTCCGTTCCAAGGTGGCTACATAGAGGAAGCACACACAGGCGAAATATGCGACGCGCGCGGCGCACGAGGGTAGGTCGTTTAGTTCGCGGCATTCACACAGTCGATAGGTTGCTGTAGCTTTGTGTAAACGTAACGTGTATTATTTTCAATGGCTTTGTCAAAACCAAATATTGTATTTTTGCTTGAAAGCTCTTACCTCAAGTACGAACTATTTTTGAAAAAGAGATTGTGTTGGATTCACAAAATAAATAAAGAGCGCAGTAAATATGCTCCATGTTTAGCCATCCATATTGCAGGACGTGCTTGTATTTCGGATACAAACAACTCAAGTCCATCGTAGATTCATCATACATAAACCTCTTTAGAAGAGCGATCAAAACAAACTGATTTGAACGTGTCGCAGCGTCATGAGCGAGCGCCGAGTGCTCAAGTATTGCCACCGTCTCCCGCACCTCAGTCCGATGTCCGTAGCGTGATTATGTAGCCACTTGACAGCGGACCCACCAAAACAGTAACTTTGAACTTCTCGCAAAATAAATCGCTCATTCATTTAAATTCGCTCAAATAATGTAGCCAATTATTATAACTGACGAGCATTTGTTTTTTACGTTCTGAAGTACAGTTGTAATGTAGCCGCTATCATAACAAACACTCAATTTGAATCGGTCGTTTTCTTAAAATGCGATCAAATCATCCATCGCGGGTTACTATACGCATAATGTAACCATACGCATAATTAGTAGGTAGCACTATTGAACTAGTCGTGCAAGTGAGAAATTTTCTAATAAATTCGCTTCAATTTCGCTCATATTATGTTGATGTAGCCGATGCCGTGATTTCAGTAATGTTGTTCCTATCGCATAAAGAAATCAAAGATCGCTAGTAATATTTGATGTACGGTGTAGCCATATACGTGAGCATTCATTTACTTGTTTTAATCGCTCATGTGTCGCAGGTCGCGTCGCGGCCTAATGTAGCCTCAGCCTCATGCGGGCGAAACCGCGGGGCGCGGCTTGTAATAATATAAGCCTAACTAATTTTATAAATTTGTTTATTTGTTACGCTTTCACGCTAAAACGGCTGAACGGGTTTGGATGAAATTTGGCACATAGGTAGATCATGATCTGGATTAAGACTTAGGATACTTTTATCCCGATATTCCCACGGAATCGAGACTTATGTGGGTGAAACTACGGGGCGCAACTCGTAAGAAATAAACTTACTTTCACACAGTAATTCACTCCTAAATAAAGATAGTTCAGGTGAGAACTCTTCACTAAGTTTTTTACGCAGATAATGTAAGATTTCCACACGTCTCATTGCTGCTTTGATCTGTCTAGTATCTAGCCGTAGTTCGCGCGTCCTAACCAAAAACTATAGTCGCGGAAATACGCGATCGTAGCGTTCATTTTGTTCGGAGAACAGGAACGCGTGGTCACGTTGACAGAGGGCACCTTTCGATTTTCCGAACCAATAAGGGATATGAACGCGACGATGTTTTAGGACACTGTAGAAATAAATAATTGGGAACTTGTAATTAGAGAAACTGACCTTCGTGTTACCGCCTGGCCACGGGACATTCGCTACAGCGAAAATTTGGCGAAGCGTCTTGCGTCTAAAACAAATGTATAGAAATGTACTAGTCACGCCCGGCAAGACTCACCGCCGATCGCGCCGCCCGCCGCCGTTCGCGCCGCCCGTTCCGTGGCCAGGCGGTTACTTATTCTATCATATCTCATTATAATCTATCTCCTAGTTGTTTAGGTAAGTATGAAGATGGACAAAAACAGTTGTGGCCAATACTATTTAGGCAGGCCCTTCATTAGTTCATCTCTTGCAGAATAGCGGTAACAGGTGGATGCCCCAAATAGAACCGCAATTTTGAATCGTTACAAATCCCGAGCACGCATAAAATCAAATATGTTTTCGATATTTCTTAGACATAAAGAATATTTTGTAATAATAACAAATAAGCATGCACTCGTGAAATGCAATACCTATTCTGGTATTTTATAACAGGAAAAGTTATTTTCTTCTCAGATTATTATTTCAATGAGAATCTTGGCAAATGTTACAAGCTACACACAACACCACTGAACTGGAAAGATGCATATGTGACGTGTCGCGCCGAACAATCTTACCTAGCAGTGATCGACACTCCGGCGGAAGCTGAGTACTTAGCGGAATTAACGAAGTCCGCACCAAATCTTGGGGTCCAAGAGTTATACCAAAGAGGAATATATCATTTGGGATTTCATAGTAAATTCAAAAGGAGCTGGTGGACTATTACAGGTACGTGAGTGGTTATATATATCGCCTTTTTACCCGACTGCCCACGTTATTCGAAAGTATGTATGTATGTATGTCTTTTTCTTTGGCACGCGTTGAAGCCTAAACGGATTGAGATTCGTCCTATTTCTAGAACTGATATAGAGCAAATACAAAAAAGGCAGGTTAAAAAAAAAAACAACAATATTGGTAAGTATCAAATAAAAGCTAGTAATGAGTCAGTTCTTAATATACAGGGTGGACCAAAAATACACGTCATAAAAAAAAATATAGATTCCTCATGTCTAGGGGTATTTGAAAATACCCCATGTATGTTCCGCGATTTTTTGTAGTTTACTCAGTACATGCACCCCGTGGACTTCCTAGAACTCACCGTTGACTTCCTAGGACTCACCCCTCCTGCACTATGCTTTTGCACGTCTACGGGATAGGCTTGTTTCTGCAACCCTCACGGTATTGTAAATACTTCGTCCGTGTCTGTGTGTATCATTTTAGAAACTCCCGACTCCGTCAAAAGTTGAAAGTGGAGTATCTTAGTCGGATCACTCACTGGTAACTCACGGACAAACGACCCTTCACATCAGCGACTGTGTCTTTTTGACTGCCTGGCTCTCTATTGCAAAATAAAAACTGATTCTATGTCAGCAGCCCGACCCCGAGCTAGATGCTACAACACAATGCTGAAGTCAAATGAAAAACTTCTTAACTTATTTCTCTAGAAATTAGATTATCTCATCATTATTCATTTATTTTTCTAGGCAAGAGTTTAAATGATGCTAGCTTCTGGTGGGGCAACCAGACACCGAGTGCAAATGACGAAAAAAAATGCGGCTCAATGTTCTACACCGGACGTCTGAACAACATTAATTGTGATACGAAAAGCTTATTCATTTGTGAATATGACGCGGACGTTAACGTTGAGTTCACAAATGAAGAAGACCAAGAGTAAGACAAATTACTCTTGGTTTACTAAGGTATACTGAGCTGTAAGATTTACAATAGCTGACTTAATTATAGTACAAATTGAATGATACATCAAATACCTGTGTACACACACATGAAAAACATGTGTGTGTGTATAAACTTATAACAGAGTAACGCCCCTGCTCCCTACTTTTTCGTCTACAAATGAAGTAGCACGAAGACATCTTTAATGCTAGTGCTATACGAATCTACTGTTCTTACCAAAACCAGTCGATTAAATAAAGCAGAAACATTGGCCAAATGTATATTACTCAATAATAATAATTGTGATTTGTTAATGTATGTAATAATATTCCACATGAATCTTTTTATTATGACACCATTAAATAATATGTCCTAAATAGAAGCTAGTCTTATTTTTCCTGCAATATTTACATAAACCTCTATCAACTGTGTAACCATATTTTCCGCTTTGCAAACTTCGGAAAAGTCATAACTCCAATTAATCGATGCCAAAAGAAATAAAAATATTTATTGTAATGATCAAATGAAGCTCTGCCTATTACTAATCTGCGTTCGCAATTCATTTGCAAAACATGTAAACAAACACGAGTTTTAGGAAATACTACTGTAATGCCTACACATAAGGTTCAGTTTGCGCTACAACTTCACATTTTTTATAACTTTTTCAACAGTACTAGTCGTTCTAAAATGAACTTTATTTACACTTGCATAAAGTTGTTGTTTGCCGTGAAAAAATCGTCTTTGTTTACATGTTTGGCAAATAAATTACGAACGCAGATTATAAAATGTTTTACTATTTAGATCAACGCGGCGACTATGCTGGGGCCGCACCTGCGACTATCGTGACGAATCTTCGCACAGTTACACGATACACAAAGATGTGACCAACCATTAACGGTAATTGCCGCGATAGTTTGGTCTGCGGAGCACTTGTCGCCCGGGTGGCGATAGCGGTAGATAATTAGCATGGCACATGGTTGGACTAGCTTTGGTCATTTCGACTGGTGTTTTCGGACTGCGTAAATACTCTGTCGAAATAATGAAGAGCCAACTTGGATTATTGCACGATAATTCGTTCACTAGTTCATTGTGTATCACATAACAGCAATCCTTGGTTGCCGCAGCAAAAATCGCATGAGCGCAACGACTCACGGTGGCCGCTGTTACGTAGCAGTGACGCCATCTATCGGATCTATGTGGAATAGCCGGCACTCTGTCTATTCTCTGCGCATTCATTCATAAAGTAAGTATATTAGATGTAATGTGTACCTCAGCTTAATCGAATGCAAGGAAGTAGGTATATGAAAAATCGTATGAAGGTACGGTTGAGATGTGGAAGTGTTAACATGCGAGAATACTATTTAGGAAGAGAGATAGGCTCCTCTGTAGTAATTGTACAGTCACGAGCAATAACATAGAAACGCCATGAAACTTCAAATTCATGTAGCAACAACAAAATTGCAAAAATAAGTATGCTTACTGTGTCCAATAATTATGTAAACGTTAAATTGTGTCAAAATTAACTACACATTTTTATCAAATATTCGTTAACAATAGATTACCAAAAAATAATATTAACTTTTAGTAACATAATTATGTACCCAAGGAAATATCAAAAACATGTTTACAGTACAGTTTCGAAATAATGTAAACAGTTACAAAGCAGCAGTTTCAAGCAGCTTGAGCTTAGAAATAAGTCGAAGATCGACTTCGGCGAAGCAAAAAGGAGGGTTATGATTTTGACCGTATGTTATACTGTATACGTATGTTTGACTGTATGTTTGTATGTATGTATGTATGTTCATCTGTAACCTCATAACTTCTAAACCACTGATCATATTTAGCAAATGAGGTATCGTTGAAAGCGTCCTGATCGTCCGCTGGTTATAGGGTATGTGACGTTACATTAAATTTAATATGGCGCCCTCTAGAGAACATAAAGTGACGAACGTAAAAATTTTTTTTTAAATCATATCGTGTTTGGTATTAAATTAAAGGGCTTGACGAGCACATTACAAATATGTGTATATATCATATTGTCAAAGTAAATAAATATGTTTAATTTCTTAAAAACATGCAAAAGTGAGACTGCTACGTACGGCGCGGCTGTAAAATTAATACATAGAATACAATTAAACCTAAACAAAAAAAAAATACCGGCTCTGCAAATAGGTACTTAATACGAAATTATAACCCCAAAATAAATAAAATAAAACGTAAGTTTGAAAACTAAAACCCGACTACTGAAAAATCACGCTCTAAGAAGTATGAAACAAGAAAGAAGATTTTTTATATATATAGATAGGCTTTATTAATAATGATTACGTTATTACGCCTGGACAGAAATGGCCTGCGCCTGGTGACGGGGACCATCACAGGACACTGCTCGCTAAACAAACATTTCCACACGATAGGCATAACGGACAGTCCTCTGTGCAGGGCTTGCATGGAGGCCGAGGAGACCGTCGCGCACGTGCTCTTTGAATGCACAGGCGTCACCCAGATTAGAACAGAAACCCTCGGGTCACCCAGATCTTACACTGATGTTCTAAACAAACCAGGAGCTTTAATTAACTTCTGGAGGGAGGTGGGCTGGATGGAATAACCCCCCCAAACGGCCGCCATGGCCCACGTACAATGGTTCATTTGACGGACTAAGTGCGGAAACCAAACCCTATAACATAGAACATAGAACATAGAACATAATGATTACGTTTGGTAACGAATTACAAAACTTATTCTGTAAGCTCTTGTTTTATTGCAGTAACCAACCACTATTTATGTATAAAACTGTAATGTATTCATGGCTTTGTATTAGTCGCTCAGCGAGCTATTTTCAGGGTTTCTCTTAGGGATAGGGTCCGAAATAAAATAATACAGCAAAGAACAAAAGTATCGGACATAGCTAAGTAATGGACTGATACAGTTGTATTAATCATCCATCACTGAATTCGTCCAATTCTGAAACCATTGTATTATACAATGGTATATGAATAAACTTAATAAAAATAGGAAAAAGTTGGTATACACTTTCAATGTCATTTTAATGTATTCATGACAATTTTAATAACACGTATACAATTTCTATTACATGTATACACTTGTGTACATGGTATAGAAATTCTCATGGGTACTTAAAAATTACATTGAAAGTGTAAACTTTATACTGATTTTTGTTGCGTTTATATTACTGTGAAACCAATGTATACCCAGTTTTGATAGTTTCGATGGTTAGGAAATTTAGAAAAAAATGTTGTACAGTTATTTTTTGAATGGTAGAAGTTAAGATATTTTAGAAAATGTGACAATGTATATATATTATTGCTCGTGACTGTACACTGTAGGCGCCCGTGCTTTAGAATCTTGAATCTTTTTCTATCGCGGGCCTTGAGCGTGGAGACCTAATCCAGAAATTTCGTAATACTACCTAAGAAAAGAGTGTTTTGTATTGAAAATTATGTTTAACTGCTTGACAACAAAGTTCAAATTTACTTAAACGAATGATACGAGAGTGTTGTATTGAAAATTATGTTTAACTGCTTGACAACGAAGTTCAAATTTACTTAAACGAATTATACGAGAGTGTTGTATTGAAAATTATGTTTAACTGTTTGACAACAAAGTTCAAATTTACTTAGACGAATGATACGAGAGTGTTGTATTGAAAATTATGTTTAACTGTTTGACAATAAAGTTCAAATTTACTTAGACGAATGATCCTTGACTATTAATAGTTAAATTAAAACCTTTTTATTAGTTTGATGTTCCCATTACGTTGTGTCAAGTTTTAAAAACTATAAATGTGAATAACAGTTCCTGTCAATGTCATCATTGCTATTTCTTGTATTCGGGTTAATATTTTACAATTGCGTAAGTTGATAAAAAATGCTATGCAATAGCTTCGCCGGGGCAGTCCCAGAGTGCCACACGTCTTTTTAGCTTATAGATGTAATGTGTACCTCAGCTTAATCGAATGCGAGGAAGTAGGTACCTTCATGAAAATTCGTTCCTTAAATTCATAACACATAACATCACGCCTTATTTCCCCGAAAGGTTGAGCAATAGTGCACCGATAGTACACCCACATTTCGCCAGTTATGTTTAAGCCCCATGTAATAGGGGGCGAGCCTATTGTCATAAACCGGGTACAAATCCAGACTGCTACTGAGAAATTCTAGATAAAAGAACCCAATAACATTTTGCCCTACCTGGGAATCGAACCCCCGACCTCATGCTCAGCAGTAGCGCTCCTTAAATTCGTCCCCGTCTAAAGCTGAAAATACTTTGCATAGTAAATGCCTAAAATTAAATGTAGTAGCTTATTTAGCTTCGTACATGTAACACTTCGTGATGTAGTTAATGTTTTTAACACATTGAACACTGGTGATATTTTCTAAAAACACTGCTGATTACTTGGGCATCTTCATTAAACTAATAAATATATAAGTAATAGACATCGTAGCCTCTTATCTACTTGTTACTTTTAGTAAATGTGTTGATTTAGGAACTTTTCCTGATCTTATGAAGAGTAGTAAAGTCATACCATTAATTAAATCAGGTAATAAAAATTACGGTAGCAATTTCAGGCCTATTTGTATCTTACTGCATTTAGCAAAATATTTGAATAGTAAATAAGTACTCAAGCAGTTGCTAAGACATTTTAATTTAAACAGCCTCTTTCATGATCAATATGGCTTTACAAAGGATCGTCCGACCACAGATTGTGTTGCTCTGTTTGTAACACATATAAACACATGGAAGAACTCGCAAAATGCTATTGGAGATTTTTGTGATCTCTCCAAAGCCTTTGATTGCGTGCACCATGCCATGATACACTTTTGCGTAAGCTAGGCGTCATTACGGTGTCCGAAACGAAGGTCGCAAATAAATAAATTCTTTACAGTATAGCTTCCAATGTGTAGATGTTGAATCAATTTTCCTAGCCCTCTCCCAACTATCTTGGGGTTCCAGTGTAACCGGATGCAGCTGAATAACAGTATTTTACAAGGAGCGACTGCCTATCTGACCTCCACAACCCAATATCTGGGTAATACGATACCCCCTGTTAAGACTGGTTGTCCGACTTTCGGGCTTCTGACAACCCGTAACCACTGTCAAAGATCCACGAATAACAGCCGGGACCAACGGCTTAACGTGCTTTCCGAGGCACGGAGGAGTCTCGGTACGTAAAGATGGTCACCCATCCACGGACCAACCCCGGCAAACGTAGCTTAACCAGATGAATCGACCCGTACGGCTGTTATTCTTTATAGTCACGAACGCTTTAGCACCCACTACCAAGTATGAAAAAAAAAATGTTTTTCGCCCTACTAACCATATTTGAACTCCAATTTTAGCAAACAATATCCCAAAAAGTAGTTATTACTTTAGAAAGCTGAGGGTGGACTACTTTGGGTCATAAATAACCACCCTTATTTATTTATTTATATACTTATACACAATACCTTCACCCTTCTTATTTTAAAGGCTGAAAATCTATAAATAATCTTTTTTAGCAAGTTGCTAGGTTTTAGTCACTTAGGGTGATGTTTACACAGATCTATAGTATTTTTTATCGATCCTAGACCATATAAGGATTAATATTTAAAAAAAAGCGACTAAAATAGAAAAATATAATATTCTGAAGTCAAGTGAGAATTTCAAAAAAAATATTAAAAACCGTTTAGCTCCTCAAATTCGAAGCCTTTAGGCGTTTTGCAGAACCCAGATTTGCATCAAAGGGGAGAGGTTTTAGCTGTCAACTTGTTTGGCCCACCCCCTCCTGGAGAGAAAGGGGAGAAATACGATTTATTAGCCGAGGACACAGCTACTTGTCGAGTTTTTTGCTCTTGCTGACGCTACCTCAGAAGTTTGTGCTCGTACACTAATCGAGGACTATTTGCTCAAGAATGGCCTGCCACGGCGCATCATCTTGGACAATGGGGTACAGTTTGTCTCATCCACCATGCAACAGTACATGTATACATTTGGAATTAAACAGGATTTGTTACCCTTATATCATCCGAAGGGAAACCCGGCCGAACGGAAAAACAAACTTTACCTTAAGGTACAGTTGGTCGACACGAGGCAGTTTTCGTGGCATTACCATTTACCATCGGTTTGGTTTGCCATGAACAGAACCGTGTGTCAAACAATCGGTATTTCTCCGGCTTTTCTCACCTTCGCTAGTTATCACCGTTCACCAGTAGACGTACTTTGTACTTTTGATATAGGGCTGTCCTGCAAAAAGATCATTTTGATCCCCAGAATACGCCCTACCTAAGGTTGTCTTGAATTATTTAGTTTCTGTTAGGGATAAGATAGGAAAGGAATAGAACAGACATAAGGCCTACGCGGATAAGAGTTGTAAGCCTGAGTTAGAAATCGGTGATCTGTAAGTCGCACGTGTTGAGTATCTTATAGTCTTATCGGCTAAGTTTGTACCTAAAAGGGATGGTCTCTATAAAGTTGTTAAGAAAGCTAGTCCTACAACTTATCTGGTGTCTAAGCTTGATGTCCCCGACGAGGTTTTAAGTAGGTTCCACACGTCCCAGCTCACGCAGTTCGTAAATACGGACGAGACGCGCCTCCTCTTCAGATCATTAGGCTCTTCACATTAAGCGTGGGTCCTTCGCTTGATTTCTCTTTCTCTGCTGGTGGTGGGTTGCCATCCCGTCGGAGTATGAGAGTGAGGCAAAGGAGAAAACTCTCAAAACGGTGAAGGAAAACATCGTGAGGAAACCGGCATGTCTTAGAACCAAAAATTCGAAGACATGTGACATCTACCAACCCGCACTGGGCCCGCGTGGTAGATTACAGCCCACTCCCTCTCACAGAGAGGAGACCTGAGTCCCAGCAGTGGGAACATTAATAGGCTGATGATGATGATGACTTAATTCATGTAATTTGTTGACAAAAATTAATAATTTGATGAAATATAATTATAATTTTTATTTATCATATTTTGTTCATTTAGTTACACATTTCATACATTCACATTTTTTGGCTTAAAAAGGCTTGAAGCAAAAAAGACCGCTCGCCTTTGTCCAGTTACCTCCTTACTAATAAACGTTGTATAGCGTCTGTATATTTACCTCATATTTACACAACGCTTTGTCTTCTTCTTTCGACTTTCAAATTACTGACGACTGAAAGAGAGAAATCGGTGTGTAACTATACAGACGATATACAACGTTTATTAGTAAGGGGGTTAGAGTATAGTAGCGCACTAGCAAAATAAAAAGTACGCATATTAAATACACTGCATTGTAAACCTAAAAGCAGTGCCATATGAACCACGTTTACAGCAAGTGTATGGAAAAACATTTCTTTTTTTTCTTTTCACTTATGATGAAAAATTAAAAAAATTACTTAGCTCTAAAATTATAGAAGTATCATTCCGAAACTTGCAAAGCGAAAAATGTGGAATAATCACGGTTGATAGAGGTATAAGTAACTACAAGCCTTGTGCCCGATGGGCTGCGTAGATTACAGGAAAAAATAAAACAATGTCTCTAACTAGCACAGTTTCTAATGGTGTCATATTAAAAATTATTCATATTGAAATGGTAACAAATTAACAATTCATCAATTACATCAAAATATTGGTAACAAAAGTTATTAATATAGCACATTACATTAACAAATCACAATTATAATTATTAAGTAGTAAGTATACAGTTCACAAACAGGATGTTAAATGAAATATAAACAGAATGTGCTAAAGCAGTACTTAAACTCAAACCTGATAAAACGAAAATAATGACCAACGGCGAAAAGTGTACCATTAGATATGTGGAAGAATACATTTATGTACATAAATGTATTCTTCCACATATCTAATGTACATATATCTGGGACAGATGATGACACCAAAACACCGTAAATAAAGAAATTGAGAGAAGAATAGCACGCTGGAAGAGACACTGAAGCCAGAGAGAGGTGATGAAAGACAAATAAAGCCATCATAACATGTCAAAAAAGAAAAAGCCCACTTCAAAAACTGAAAAGATAAAAACAAGCATTATAATCAAAAGAATTCATTTTATTGTAGACGACACTGTCAGCCGCACTACTGGTAGTGTCGTTGACAATGAACGATACTACAAAAGATAAAAACAAGCATTATATATAATAATCAATAAAATTATGGTATCGCAGGCGGACTAACAAAAGTTACACCATATTTCAGATTCTTGGTTTATTGGCCTGCGATACCAAAAAGAGCCGCGGTAGTGTCGATCATTGTCAACGACACTTTTCAGTTATGTGTTTTTACAGTCAGGTTTTTATATTTTTTAATAACTTTTTTTATTTCTGCTTTTTCGTTTTTTATCATATCTCATTCCAAATTACACTAAACATATAATTTGTCTATATTTTTATAATCACTTTTTAAAACCCTTCATTTTGATAACCCACTCAATAGGTATGGAAGGTTTTTATTTATTTACGGCTAAAGTGGAAATGGTCTGGAAATAATAACAAATGGAGCAAAGTAGTTGCCAAGCGGCACCCAAGAAACAGCCAAAGAAAGAGAGGTAGACTACAGAAAAGGTGTGACGATTACATCAGACAGGTCGCTGAAGCAAAATGGGGTAGAGTGGCCAGAGAGAGACAGGAATGGAGCCGATTGTAGGAGGCCTTTCTCGATTGGCAAAAGAACATACAAAACATAAACAAACGCCAAATACGAGATTGACGACTACACTTCATGTTTGTCCGCATAAAAGGCGATATAATAATTATGAGTATACATTTTTCCAATGTTGTGGCTGCTTTATTTATCAACTGACTTGGAAAGGGCAGTAGATTCGTTCAGCATTCGTGCGTTAGACCATTAAACATGTCCTCGATGCTACTTCGTTCGTAGACAATAAAGTCGGCAGCAGGGGTTTTTTGTTTGTAATCATTTAAGTAGTAGTATTTAATATAACATTAAAATTCCATTATATTTATGACATCTATATAAATATTACACCTTACTATACTAATCTATGTTCTCTGCGTAATTGATCTTTATCTTACTCTTTGTCTTCTTCATTTACAAACGGAACGGTAACGTCATGTTCACAAATGAAGAAGCTTTTCGTATCACAATCAATGTTGTTCAAACTTCCGGTGTAGAACATTGAGCCGCACTTTTTTTCGTCGCCGGCATCCGGTTGTTGGTTGCCCCACCAGGCGCTAGCGTTATTCAAACGTTTGCCTAGAAAATTAGATGAACATTGAAAATATAATCTAAATCAAGATATCATTCCGGTTATACAAAATACAAATATTACAAGATATTAATCAAGTCGGGCTAGTGACATAGAATTAGTTTTTAATTTGCAAAAGAGATACAGAAAATCAAAGACAATCGCTCGTCTGCGGGTTCCCAGCGATCCTACTAAAAGAAAGAAAAAGTATTCAGGTATTGAGACTCGCACAGGAGATCACAAATTAATTAAAACACATTCATAGAAACATAAATCCCGATCCGATCATCGATCATAAGTTCTGAGGGAGTTGGGAGTTGCTAAAGGTGAACACAGACACTGAGAGTAACTCTAGAGTTACTCCCCCTAGGGGGAAGACTACGACGGTAGCCTGTAGTGGTCACGTACCTACTGCTCCATACCGCGAGGGGTTGGAGAAACAGGTAGGTATGGACCTAGACGTGTTAGGCACGTTTTAGTTAATAGTGACATAACCGCCTGGCCACGGGGACGGGCGTCGCGAACGGCAAGCGCGGCAAGCTTTGCACGCCACGGGCAGTAGCGTTCGCCGCTGCGACCAGTAGTATAGACCGAGAGTGACATGTCTTTAAAACTCATCTCGATAATGCTTGGAGAGGAGTAGTAGTTTTGGCTCATGACATAATATTTAGAATACAGACTACTTATATCCATATTTTATTTTCGATAATACCCGAATGAGTGGCGAAACTATTGTTATATTGTAACGAATATTCAACCACAACTGGAAGAATTTCCAATGCAGATAGCCTAGTAATTTCGGCAAAAAAAAAAACAGTACGGTATCCATTATTTCGCGGCGAATACAACTAAGTTTGGTTTCTGCACTATTCACACACAGACGCTCGTGCGATTCGCTCGGCGAATTTCGCCGGTCGCCCCGCCGTTCGCCGCTTCGCGTGGCATGACTAGTACATTATACATTTGTTTTAGTCGCTAGACGCTTGGCCGTTCGCACTGCGCGAATATTCGCTGTAGCGAATGTCCCGTGGCCAGGCGGTAATAAATTAAACTACGGTGGACATCCTTGATCATTGCGAACTCTAACAATTAAAACGGACATACACCCAGTCAGGTACCTACCTGTAATTGTCCACCAGGCGTCTCGGAATTTGTTATGAAATCCCAAATGATATATGCCTCTTTGGTATTTCTGTTGGACCCGATTTGGTGCGGACTCCGTTAATTGCACAAAGTACTCAGCTTCCGCCGGAGTGTCGATGACTGCAAGGTAGGATTCTTCGGCGCGACACGCAAAATATGCATCTCTCCAATTCAACGGTGCTGTGTGTAGCTTGTAACATTTGCCAAGATTCTCATCAAAAGTATAATCTAGGAAAGAAAGGAACTGTAAGTTTTGAAATAATAGAAAAGCGGGTGGATTTCACGAGCACGTGTTGATCAATGAAAATTAAACCTTATGTCAAAGAATAAAATTAAGTTTAAATACTTACAGGGTGACCCGTTTACACTGGTCCATAACGATTTTTTTAAGCAACTTGTCAAAGGGCTAACCAGATCACCTCCATCTTATATGTTCACTTGTTCAGTAATTATTTATAGTTTATGAGAAAACTTATATCCAAGTGAAACATTTTGTTCAACAAAATTCATTCAAACATTCATGAGAATAACTTGGAAAGCTCTTAGACAGAGGCTTCTCTAAACGGGCCGCCATGTATAACGCGAGCTCGTGATTTGAAACTTTATGCCACTTAAAATTAGTAAAAATAATGTCCCGTTTAAAAAAAACGGGACATTATTTTTACTGTAGTGTCGCTAAACTGTTGCTAAGAACTTGTTGCAGAGTTCGGCCGGAAAATGTAAAGCCCGGTAATACAACTGTTGCACAGTTTAACTGATAATGGCGAATGTTTATCAAGTACTTAAAAATAACTCTGAGCGAACAGATACAGGATGTAGCTGAGAATGTGTTATTTAGTGATATCATTCTGTAAATACTTCACTATAAGATTCGATGGCTAAATTAATGTGGTTGATATTGCTATTTGTTTTCTATCAGGGTTGTTTTTTTTCTTTAAGATGTCTACGAATTGGGTGGGTATATCCGACGATTTTCAATAGGGTTATTATATTACACTTTCACGTGTTGCGCTTACCAACGTTATTTACTTACGTTATTTACGTTATAATTGAGGTTTTCCCATGGCTACCTTCCGGCTCCATCATCAGACCCTGAACACCACCTAGTGTCAAAGCACTTGTTAATATAAGACCAATGAGTCCAAACACGATGGTGCTATCTTGTGTGATTAAGGAGTTCCTATGGCTAACTTCCGGCTCCATCATCAAACCAGCTCCATTTTATCTTTTTTTCAAAATGTCTCGGTAGTTGTATAAGTGTGCCAAGTTTCAGCTCAATCGGACGCCAAGAAGTGCTTGAAAAATGGATGTCAATTGGAGTAACCGGAAATACATACGAACAGAGCAAGCTAATACTAAAGCTTGTAAAAATCACCCCTGATAAAAACAAATAACAATAACACACATTTAGCCATCGAATCTTATAGTGAAACATTTACAGAATGATATCACTAAAACTCAGAGCTACATCCTGTATCTGATCAACCTAGAACGATCAGATACAGGATGTAGCTCTGCCTGTATCTGATCAACCTAGAACGATCAGATACAGGATGTAGCTCTGCCTGTATCTGATCAACCTAGAACGATCAGATACAGGATGTAGCTCTGAGTTAGATATATTTTTTATCATTCTCCTTTGTCTTATAAACGGGAGGGCAACGGGAGAACGCGCAAGGCAACAATGGCTGTTGGAACAACTCACCAGTAGAAAAGATACTTATAAATATACCTATAAATTAATATAGAGTGTATGTATACATACGTAATTACGTACCACGAAGGTGAATCAACGGAATCGGGGGCGATGGAGGCCCTCAAAATAGGCATGAATTCAAAACAGTTAATTTTGGAAAACAGCTGTAGGATATGAAATTTATATCTACCTAAATTAGACATAGTGCAGTTATAGTTCCACTCAACTGACTGGAGGCTCTTCTTGCAAATAAAGGGATATGAATTGTAACATCTCATATCATCCAAGTAGCCTTGTCTGCCCAGGACCACACACCCCTCGGAGATGCCTTGGTCTGGCTGACCTGGACCCCAGTTATTGTACACCTGAGAGACTATCTTACCTAAAAATATACAAAATGAACAATTTAAATAGATAAAGTTAACATTGGTGCGAATCCAAGAATTGACGCGAATAAAAAAACCTTCACAAAATTCGAACGAATGAAGAAAATAAAACAAAAAATAAATTGATTATTAATAGCAATAATTAAACTGACTTAGATGTTGGCCTTAATGTGTATAATACCCTTTTGGAAAGTACAAAAAAAATTGCACTTAAAAACTATTGCAATTCATAACCAATATTTTAATGCGTTACAGAGTGACATTTTATTCAGTCACATTGACTAACTAATCAAAACAGCGAAATATTTGACAGCTATTTGCGACATTGCCACTCCTTTCAGAATGCATTCTCTTATACCACATTCTTGACAACTTTGTAATAGACTTACCATCAATGGTCTCCAATACTTCGTTAATAATTAAATTGGACAAGCCCACAAATACCAAACTGGTCTGAGACTCGGTTTCGTTCCAAAACGATATCACGGCTTGTGCTTCATCGTCGTTTTCTGGGTAGAACAAACTGGCTCCTTCTAGAGCACACACATGCTTCGCATCAGCCCAATTCCGTGGTTTCGAGTGGAACTTATAGAAACCTTCTACTGTTTCCAAATAAGTGTAGTCTTTCCGGAAAAACTTTTCATCCCTCTGTCCACCTAAGATAACAAAAATAGTCGTAAAGCAAAGTCAAATAAGGGATGCAAATTCCAGAATGAGAGACAATCAGCTGATACGTAGACGGTCAGTATAATCAGCTACAATCACCGTTAACATCATTTGGAATTAGTTCGTGCCATAAGTTAAGTCATAATAACGCGTGTAGAAGGACCCATCACCGAACAAAACTGACATTTGGATAATTTTAAACTTGACGGTTGGCCACACTTTAAAAACATCTACGACACAATACTCACGTGAGAAATCCGATAAACAGTACACTACAAGAAAGACTAAAAAAGTTTTAGAATACATTATTGTAACTACACAACATGCGTCTACTCTTGCAGCAGGCACTACAATGTGCGAACGTGAATATTGTTGAAGCTTATAAATATAGAACATAAAAGGATGTTTTTTCTCTCGTGTGTAGATACGTTTTATCACACTAATTATACAATAATATTGATAATATAATGTTGGTAAAATAACAAAAGTTCAATCGAGATCAGTTGTTGGAAACACGCAGAACTTAAGGCGACGATAACAGACTTTCAATGATTGTATACTGAAGATCACGTCTAAACGACCAGTGTTAATGATTTGGAAAAAAAAATATGTTAAATTAAAACATTTTCTTAATAACTTAATAATTATATGAATATTTTAGATTATGTTTATATACATACATATATAAACTCACGCCTTCTTCCATGGGGGTAGGCAGACACTACAGCGCCACCTGCTACGATCCTTACATACTACTTTTGCCTTGTTTACGTTCATACCTGGTTATATTTAAGATTATGTTTATATTGAGTACACTACATAAATCCGAAAAACTTTATTCCGTTTGTCACAAATACGAATTTCCAAATACCGATTATCATAATTCCGAATGGTTCAAAATTCCTAAAATAACAACTCCGATTTATCATTCATCCTATTTTTATAATTCCAAAATTTCAATATTCCTAACGTTTATTACTATTCTCAAAAAGTTTCACTAGATCGAATAACAAAAAGTCCGTAATTCGAAACATCAAAAATACGAATTCTGATTATTAAAGTACCGATTAATTAGAATTCCAAATTGAAAACGCCTTGTAAAACTGAATAGCAAGACAAAAATACACACTAGGTAGTTACAGTTCTAACCTAATCCAAATGATTCACCAACAATAAAGGGGATCTGGCGTTAATGCCACTGGGTTCACATTCCCTTCGGTCGCTCGCCTTCGCGCATTTATGGTCACTGATCTAACCTAACCGAAATGATTCACCAACAATAGAGGGGATCTGGCACTAGGCGGCCGCCGCCGCGGCACGCTCCTTACGGTCGCTCGCCTTCGCGCGTTAGGGTCACTAATCTTACCTAACCTAACCCTAATGATTCACCAACAAAAGAGGGGATCTGGCGCTCGACGGCCGCTGCCGCGGCACGCTCCCTACGGTAGCTCTCCTTCGCTCGTTAATGGTCACTGATCTAACCTAACCTAACCCAAATGATTCACCTACAAGGCTACAATAGAGGGGATCTAGCGCTCGGCAGCCGCTGCCGGGGCACGCTCCCTACGGTAGCTCTCCTTCGCTCGTTAATGGTCACTGATCTAACCTAACCTAACCCAAATGATTCACCTACAAGGCTACAATAGAGGGGATCTAGCGCTCGGCAGCCGCTGCCACGGCACGCTCCCTACGGTCGCTCGCCTTCGCGCGTAATGGTCACTGGTCTAACCTAACCCAAATGATTCACCAACAATAGAAGAGATCTGGTGCTCCCTAACAATAGATGGTGCCCGACGGTAAGAGATAAGAAGAAAACACAAAAAAATAATAATATTAATACACAAATATTAATAACAAAGTAGACGTTTTTAAATTAAAATCTCATAGGTTTTGAATTTATATGCGTAACTAAATATTATACTAATACTTACTTATTTATTTTCATTAAAGTACAATCATTTATATACAGACTTAATATAATAGCTTAATATAAAGCGGTGCGCGTCGTTGGGGCGCAGGGTCCGGGCCACCTCCAACACCATCCTGAGCGTATTTGCGGACAGGTTTGATTGTCAGTACATTAACCATTGTTTTATGATTAATGTAATGACAAACAAACAAATGACTCAGAGGCAGGCGTATTTTTAAACATTTTAATTTTTTCATTTAATTTATTGTTTTAAGATTTTAATTGAATTTAATTTTATAATTTTAATGTTATTTATATTATCTTATTAATTATTTTTGTGTATATTGATTATGATTGGAATTATATTTTATTTTATTCAAATGTACAATGTCGTAATATGATCTTTTTATGGATCGAAATAAATGATTTTTGAATTTCAATTTCAATTATAGTAATAATAATTATGTACAAGTATATAAAAAAGGGGGGGAACAAGTATAGGGCATCAAAAATTCGTCTGCATCGGTGTCAACAGGAAAAGTGCCTAAAAGGCTGGCAGCATTGCCACGTTGTATGGCAATGCTTATTCTTTGACCGATGAAAAGGCCAGCCCTCTGGTCACGTGAAGAGTCGACAAACCGCTTGGCGATGTCTTGAAAAACCAAGTGGGCACCCGGGCCCCATGGCCCTAGTGTTTCAACCCCAAACGGCTCAAACATATAATTCCCAATAAGATTGGAATATTTGCGCCGGTTGAGGTTTTCCGCATCTGCAGCAGCAGCCCCAGCACAGCTCACCGTGCCTTGCGCCATCCCACCTTCCTAGGTGGGATGGCGCAAGGGTGTCGACACACGTTGCATCCCACACCAAAGGCCTACCTACCTTCCAAGGCATTATGGTCGGTACTCCCTTGCTTTTCCTAAAATTGTTTGTCCGAAAATCATTATCCATAACACGTTTGCTATAAACTTCAGTAACCACAATGTTCAAAAATTCGAAATTTTGTTTTACATACCCATCGATCACTAATAAAGAACTAGATACACAATCCCAAGCAAAAGTTCTCTTAAAACTGTCACCAAATGGTGTTTAAGTAATAATAGTTGAAATGAAATGATACATTAATGTAAATTCAACCTTAAACGCAATGCTTAAAGTTTATTTCACAAAGCTAAGTTCAAAACGCAATAAATTTTTACGACCGATACTATGTGGCATGTTTACCGTCGGAGCGTTCGAATGCTACTAAATCAAAAGCGCACCCAAATGTTCAAGTGGGTGCTCATTCGGTGAGGACACTTTTTGGCGCTGATTGTGTATCTAGTTCTTTATTAGTGATCAATGTACATACCTAATTATCTTTACTTCTAAAACTATTCTGTTATAATATCGAGTACTAGTACGAGTATAGTTGAATCACCTAATTATGCATGGTATAAAGTCATATGTCCTAAGTATTGTATTATATAATGTGTATTATTCTGAATGTTCATTTATAAGTAACTAGCTTTTACCCGCGGCTTCGCCCGCGTGGATGTCGCAAAATATCCCACGGGAACGTTCTACCGGGAATACATACCTAATAGCCAAGGAAAAAGTCATTGACTAACTTTCAGCGGACGCAGTGGTAGCCTACTGCGCCGGGTTGCCGTCAACCATAATTATTTTGTTACGCGTAATTTTGAAACTGAGATATCTCTTAAACTATTCATTTAAATGATATGATGTAAAGGCATATTTTAATCGAAATGTAATGCCCAATTTAAATAACATATTTTATTGAATAAGGATTAATATGATACCGGTCAAAATAGCTCCGGAAATAACAACGAAAATTTTATAAAATTTTGAAAGATAAAAATGGTTACTGTGGGTCATCCTTAGAAGATAGACATATGCCATCGTGGACTTTTTTGTTGAATTTGTTAAGATATACAATACTCTAGAACATAAATTTGATTTATCTCTAACGGCTTACGCGGCGCACGCCAGTAAAGCTCCCAGTCGGCATGATTTTTTCCGACATCTTCAACAATAATCGTCATATTTCAGCCAATTTTCTCAAAACTTTAATGAATTATACACTTAAACCTTCCGCATGAATCACTCCATCCAATGGTGAAAACCGTTTGAAAATCCGTTCGGTAGTTTTTGAGTTTATCGCGTTCAGACAGACAGACAGACAGACAGACAGACGCGGCGGGGGACTTTGTTTTATAATATGTAAGGATAAAATGGTTAGTCCTAAAACATTTGCAAAAAATTGGGTTTGTGAAATAGTGACAGAAACGAATCGCTGTAAATCCGACTCCACGCAGTCTTGTCTGCCCTACCCCTAGAGTGTAATTTAGAATCGCGTAGGTGCGGAGGGGCGAGGCGGCCCGCGAGTTGAGGAGCAGGTAGTTGTAACGCTCACCGCCGCGGCTGAGGAGACGAAGCTGCGGTGGTGAGCGTTAAACCATCTGCGACGATAAGCTCGTGTGGGACCGACGGAGACCCACAGCGCCGGAGCCGTAACAGAAACCATGCCTGCTGCATGTTTGCTTGCATGCTGCATGACATGTTGCATGCTGCATGATGCATGCTTGCTTGCATGCTTGCTTGCATGCTTATTTGCCTGCTTCTTACAGGGAAATAAAAAACCACATGTTCACAATCAATTAATATAAATAAACATTAGGTATTTGAATTTAGGACTTACTGTTTTCAATAAAAGTATTTATGGCAAACAAAAGGGCATATTGTATTTAGGGATTTCAATTTTATGTCATGTTTATTGTTATGTGACATTAAGTTCGGGCAAGTTATCATTCGGACAAACAATGATTAGGACAAAAAAAATATAGCACTTTAGATTATGGATAAAAAAGTTAGGTAACACAATAGAGAACCGAGCACGACGGATGATGTCATTGATGCTGGCGTGCCGTGCTATCCGGCCTGCGCTCTTACTGCAGGATAGACCATGGTGCCCGAGACAGTCGACACCCTCACCGCATTGCAGCATTGGCAGCAATGCGGAGTCACACAAGGAGCGCCCAGACGCAGACAGAAATTGAAAAAAAAAAACTTATACTAATTGAATCAGAATCCTAATTTTAGTAGTTTATTCGAAGTATTGAAAATCGTAATGTCGTTATTCGGACCGAGAACCCATCGAGCATTTGATTCTTCGAACGTATGAAAATCGGAAAACAAAAAAATCGCATTTACGACTTTCTTTTAATAATAGACATTATAATTCTTAGGGATTATGAAATTCGGAACATCGAAATTCGGAATAAAATATTTCGGAGTATTTGGGTGTTCCCGTATATATTACATAGTGAAATTAAGTTGTTTAACACGGATAAAAAACTGAGAGTCAAGCTTAATCTATCAAGCTTATTTTTCTGAAACCTTCACCATTTTAAAGATAATTTAATGATTGATCTTTTAGTATACGTGTTTTATTAAAGTGCTTTTTATTTTATGTACAATAAAATAATCATCATCATCATCATCAGCCTATTAATGTTCCCACTGCTGGGACACAGGCCTCCTCTCGGTGAGAGGGAGTGGGCAGTAATCCACCACGCGGGCCCAGTGCGGGTTGGTAGACGTCACATGTCTTCGAATTTTTGGTTCGGTGGTTTGGTTTGGTGGTTGGTTTGGTTGGTTGGAATTTTTGGTTTTTGGTTGGTGTGGTTTTGGTTGCAATAAAATAATAATACGTCTTATTTGGGACAGCGCTCCTTGATGGGCCAGTCCTATTACTGGCTGGACGTACGGTACGACGCGTTGAGTTGCGTCAGCTCAGTACAGAACACGCAAGCTACCACTCAAGGTCACAGGCATATATCTTCGTCTTAAATACGAAGATAACGAATATAGCGGCTACTGAAGGACAAGCTACCTACGAGTACTTCTTTGATAAACAGCACTGATTGCTAGCAATCATGTATACAGGATAGAAGGGTAAACACCGTTGTCACTGAAACTATGGGTAGTTGGATGGCTTAAATACAAACATAAAAAACCGAGTAAAAAAAAAAACGTTATTTTCTTTATCAATATTAAAAAGGTTATTGTCCGACACCGTCCGCAAATTCATGGATATGCGCCCACCCGAGTGACGTAATCGATCGCCGCCCGTCCTACCTACCTACACAACACATGAATAAATACAATACAACCTTTCCTGGCTTAAGACAGGCAAAAATACCTACCTTAGGAATTGCGTGACGATTTTAATTAATGTACATCTTTAAAAAAAAAAGTTGTGATTTTCCATTGAATTTATGTTCTATAAACGAAACCAAACCACTGGTTTGAAGAATAACGGTGTTTACCCTAACACCCTGTATTATTGCAGTAGTGGAGACTGTTACAGGCCAACGTTTAGGTGTTGGGGCCGGAAAAATTTAATGACCGCTTGAATTTTTTATTCAAGGGGACTACTCGGGGTTTTGAATTAGAGTGAAGGATCCAAAATAATTGTGATTCGAATTCCATGTTGTTTGCAACCCACAACTTTTCCTAATGAACGCATAAATAGGCAATATTTTCATATCGCTGCTGCGCTGTATTGCGCCCTTGGTGATGTGTTTTGGTCCCAAATGGGGGAACACTGGAACAGAAATATTTCTGATTTGTCATCATAACTACATCACTTCTTCTTCTTTTCGTTTCGACGGTACTATCGCGGACACGCATAATATCTGAACATTCTGAACACCGTAAGGACTTTTCCTTCTTGCAGCGCTCGGCCGCCTATAGTAACGCATACCTTAAAAAAAAAGGCTTAGTAAACAGATGTGGTCATCATGTGCAAAGGATTTTGTTTTCAAAGTGGTTAAATATGCGTGGCCGCGATGGTACATCTATACTGTTTGGGCCCAGTACATGGAGGCCACATTTATTGCGGCGTCAGACGCGTTGTTCAGATCGTTCAGGGGTGGACGGTGGGTGGGAGGGGTGGGACAGCAGGTGGGACATAGTCGGTCATAACTAAGTTATTATGAGTGTCAGACTCCCCTAGTCCGTCACCCAAAGGCCTTATGGCAGCCGGAGATAGTCGGACGCCCTCCGGTCCGGTGTGTTTGCTGCGAACCGCCTACTGTAATTCTGGATGTGACGTTGGCATTACGATTTTCCTTTGGCATAGAAAGTCTGATTGTTATAATTTACTCTATCGACAATTTCTATTAAAATAAAATTTAAAAATGAAAAACTTTATTAGTTTGTTTACTTTTTGCATTCATTAAAATAGCAGTACAATAAACAGACATAATAATAAAAATAGTAAACTATAAAATAACATTTTCAGTGACATTTTCAGTTTCGCACCATATATTTTGTTCTTGGGACAAGCACAAATTATCAACTTCGTGTTCACAAATGAAGAAGCTCCTCGTGTCGCAGTTGATGTTGATGAGACGACCGGTGTAGAACATCGAGCCACACTCCTCGTGGTCGTCTCCTTCGGGCTGGTAGTTGTCCCACCAGGAATCAGCATCCACATTCATTGGTGTTCCTGGAAATAAAACGTCTCACTAGATCAACAGCATTACCCACTACATGCAAAACAGTACCTACATACGTATACCAAGTGTGTATGAATGTGTGTAAGTATGTGTGTGTGGTACCCTTGCTGGCACGGAATATATGTATAAAAGAAGTTGCTGGTCGGCTCAGTGCCGCAGGTTTCTGTAGCTTGGCGAAAAGTAGATAAACTACGGTACTCATTGGTTTAATCTAAACAATTTCTTTTTGTACCTTTTGCTGTCCCTCTGCTGGGCAAAGGCCCAACATTATACATTGGTTTTTTTTATGTATCGGTATGTGAATCTATGACAACTCCTTTAATGTATGTGTAACTGTAGACTAGATATGTAATATAGACTGCAACTACGGAACTACACTTCAAAATTCAAAATCCGAGAGAGATCGCAATCCCGTACCTTTAACTGTTTGCCAGCCTTCTTTAAATCTATTATGAAAGCCCACGTGATATATTCCTCTTTGATAGTTCCATTTCATTCTTGGTTTCGATGTGGATTCCGTGAAATCCGCAAGGTAATTTGCTTCTAACTGATTGTTGATCACTGCCAGAGAACATTCTTCTACTCTGCACATGTTATATGCTTCGGTCCAGGTCAATGGCGTTGTGTGGAGCTTGTAGCACTTGCCAGTATCATTATTAAAAGTGTAATCTGAAAAAGAAGGACTTTCAGTATTTTATTCTCATTTCAAATAAATGTAAAAAATCTAATATTCAACAATGTGAATAAATAACAGTAGCTATTACTCGATAACAGATGCCAACTCAGGTCAAGTCGTAAATATTATTATTAGGTATAATTTTGCAGATATTGTATCTAGCTAGCCCATTGTCAGTTGACCTTACAGGTTAGGTAAAACCGATTTGTAAGTGCGTTTGTCCACTACAGCGGTCACCGGGACGTCACCAAGACCGAGATCGGGGCACCGACCGCGACGTATTGTTACATAGATAATTATACTATGATGGCGTCACCGCACGTTCGCCATCCGAGCGCCGTCATCCCGTATGCCGCCGAAATTTCAAATAGTTCGGCGCGATCGCTAGAACTCGGCCCGAGATTGTGATGGGCCGATGTGCCGGCAATACAACACACGTTTGATCTTGTCCACACACTGCCGTTTGCCCGGCTTTTGTTTTGACTATCATAATATACTGAACCCCCGAGTTCGGCCGCTCGGCCGTGGACCGTGATGGATAAACGATCGCCGTCATCCCCCCGTCACGTTCGGTTCAAATTCTCGTTTCTCGGTTAAGTCCCGGTGACAGATGCGGTGGACGAACGCCCTAAGAGATAGTTGACAGAATGATAATAATACTCTCAATCTGAAATTAATACCTTAACACAGTCTAAGGCCATTTATGCAGGTTCCTAAGTTCACACAGACCTCCCGACGAATGCTACAATTAACCCTAGAACTACCAATTCATCAAACCGTGCAGTGCACTTATGTAATTATGACGATATCCTTCAGTTTATTTCCCGCGGAAGGAATAACCCGCAAGAAATAACCTGCTCCTGCGACGATTGAAGCCTACCTAAATTAGGCATATTGCATTCATAGTTCCACTCTAGTGACTGCAGACTCTTCTTGCAAATAAAAGGATCCATTATGTTGCATGGGCAGTCATTAATGTAGCCTTCTTTGTACAGGTTCACGCAGTTCTCTATACCGTCCATATGGTTTGGTTCACCTGGCTTCCAGTTATTGTACACTTCAGACACTAGCTTACCTAGAAATGTAAAATGAATCGTTAATTTCTGTGCTAAGGGCAAAATAAGTATTGTGTCTTTGAATACTACATCAGGAATATTTTAAGCGGGTGGTGTTGCTGGCAAATTACACTCACAAGTAATACAAAATTTTGTTCAAATAAAAATAAATTCTGGTTCTTCAATTTATAAGCGGCGGCGGCGGCGGTTCTTCGGGCGGTTCACCGAGCTGCACGTCAGTGGTGTAACTCGATGAATCGGCCGGGGAACATGATGTCAATGTAGTGTCATACTGTCCCTGTGATTTGTTTTGTGCAGTTCTTTATTAGTCAATGGTGCCTTAAGCCAAGATCTCACTGTTTTTTTTTTTTTTTTTTGTTACCTACTTATTAAGAATGTTAAAATAATATTATATTACTTATACTTCCTACCTAATATGGAAATGGACTAAGTTGTCTGAAATAAAAGTATTTTTTTATTTTATATAAGTGGCATTACTAATTAGCATCCACAGATACATACTGGGTTATTGATTTATGTGTCCGCAATCCATTAAGGGGATGTAGGAGTGGTCATTAACAACCAAATGACGCCTTTTGACTCCTATGCAAATATCATTTGCAATGTCATTACTCGAAAATGGTTGACACTGGCATAGGTGTCATCAGGGGTCATTTTGTTGCAAATGACTTTTGCCGTCCTTCGCTGCCTCCTATGCTGAAGTCTGATGGAACGCTAGGTTATACCGTGCAAGAGAACGCAAAACTATTTGCTTCCTTCTTTGCCAAAAATTCACGCCTAGATACGGACTCTAAAATACTACCTAACACCTCACTGTGGCTCCGCAATGGCGAAGATCTCAATCCACCTGAAAAAGGTTTGTAAGGCTCAGTCTGGACGTGAATAAAGCCATCGAACCTGACGGAATACCCGCAAAAGTCCTGAAGAGCTGTGCTGCACAGTTGTCTCCTGTCTTGACGCGATTGTATCGCCTCTATAAAAACCGAAGTAGTGCCGAAGTCCTGGAAGCTTGCTAATGTGCAGCCTGTGCCCAAAAAGGTTGTTGGTCTATAGTTGGCAGGATCTACACGGTTACCCGTGTCAACTATAGACCAATTGCCATAACCTTCATACTGTGCAAACTGATGGAAAGGGTACTAAACTACAAGCTGCTAGCATACCTGGAAGACAATGAGCTCCTCAGTGACTACCAGTATGACTTTCGTCGTGGTTTGTCAACTGGAGTTCTTCTTGTATATATTTCGCATTGCTGGGGCGAGGCCCCGAGAGACACGGCGAAGCTCTTGCTGTGTCGCTTGATATCTCAAAGGCCTTTGACAGGGTCTGACATGCTAGTCTGTTGGGTAAGTTTCCCGCATTCAGCATCCCTGCTGACTTTTGTAATTGGATTTCCAACTTCCTGAGTGAGCGATCAATCAGAGTGGTCATATATGGCTGCTCATCGGATCATATGGCTATTGATGCCGGTGTTCCTCAGGGGTCTGTTCTTTCTACGACTCTATTTCTGCTGCACATCAACGACCTGCTACAGCTTGGTGCTATTGGGTACGCGGATGACTAGTGCAAAAGCCAGCAGAGATGAAACAGCTACTCTTAGAGAGGCCATGGTGGCGCGAATCAATTTGACCTTAAATCTTGTTTCCCAGTGGGGCGATGACAATCTGGTCAAATTCAATGATCTGAAAACACAGGCGTGTCTTTTCACTGCTAAAAAGAGCCAGTTTCAGTTATCTCCTACTTTCCGAGGTACATCTGTACCAGTTACCGACCGCCTACCGAACGCCTTTTGGGCATGGAGTTGAGGTCTGATCTCAACTTTGGATCAACCATCGAGTCAAAAGCTTAGACTACAGCCAATAAGCTGGGCATCCTAAATAAGGTGAGGCGTTACTTCACATCTGGATAGCTTTTAAGTTTATACAAAGCACAGATTCGGTCCTGTATGGAGTATTGGAGCCACTTGTGGAATGGCTCAGCAAAATACCAACTTGCCGCATTTGACTCGGTGGAACGCAGAGCTAAAAGCTCATCCATCGCTTTCCATTAGGCGAGATCGAAGTCAAGAGCGGCCTGCTCACCTCATTCAGCAATAAAAAAAATACAAAATTAATGACTTCTTGTACATCCCCTAAACGGATTGCCGCCATATAACGAATAACCCTGTGAATTTTCTGATTAATTTGCTTACACTTTCATCAGATACTTTTGGAACCATCGATCACTAATAAAGAACTAGATACACAATCCCAAACAAAAGTTCTCTTAAAACTGTCACCAAATTGTGTTACTTGAAATAAATATACATTAATGTAAATTCAACCTTAAACGCAATTCTTAAAGTTTATTTCACAAAGCTGTGTTTAGCAAAAAGCAATACATTTTTACGACCGATACTATGTCGCATGTTTACCGTCGGAGCGTTCGAATGCTACTAAATCAAAACCGCACCCAAATGTTCAAGTGGATGCTCATTCGGTGAGGACATTTTTTGCCGCTGATTGTGTATCTAGTTCTTTATTAGTGATCGATGTTTGGAACAGAATATAGGTTTGTTTATGGCAGTTAATAAAAAAAATACACTCGAATAACAATTGGCAGATCAGACTTACCGTCGATGGTCTCAAATACTCCTTTAACCATTAGTTCTGACATCCCCACAAACACTCGAATATAAGTCGGCTGGGTACTATTCCAAAATGATAACACTGCGTGTGCCTCATCATCGTTGTCTGGGTAAAACAAACTGGCTCCTTCCAGAGCACAAACTCGCTTGGCATCAGCCCAATTTTGTGGTGTCGTGTGGATCTTATAGAAACCCTCCGATGATTCTATATAAGTGTAGTCCTTGCGGAAAAACTTTTTATCCTTTTGTCCATCTAAGAAAACAAAAATCATTAAAAAAAAATGCCTTTAAGCTGCCATTGTTCTATGTATATTATTATGTCATGGCCATATCTTAAAATTTATAATTTCATGAAATGAACATCGACCACTGGTCACACACATATCATGATGTGGCCTGGCCAGATCATTGAATACTCAACGTTTAACGATATGAACAGTTAAACGCACGACTACTTCACGATGTGGCCAAACATTAGTTAGTGATCATATCGTAAAATTGTTAGATGATCCACCGGTAGAGGCGTTGATGTCGCTTTGTTTTTGTTGTGCATCATGGCAACTGCATCAAAAAAATCAAACAAAGAAAAAGTGGGTGGACTTTTATTGGGTTTCCAAATATTATATTGTGGAAAGCGATCAACTTCGAAGTAGCGTTCGCCGGCCGCTGCCGCGGCGTGAAATGCAACATAGCACTTAAAATCAGTTAAAAAAAATTACTAATTTACGCCGCTTATGTGGCACCCCGACCAAATTAGGGGTTAGGTTAGGTTAGAACTGCGACCAACCGCGCGCTAGCCGAGCGATCAAAGCGACCGGCGAGCGCTACTTCTAAGTTGGTCGCAGTTACATGACTATTTTTATCCGACTACGGCAAAGCCAAAAGGAAGGGTTATGATTTTAGCGGTCTATGTATGTATGTATGTATGTATAAGTATGTGTTTGCTTTTACGTGTGTTCCACCGTAGCGCCTAAATTGCTGAACCGATTTTGATGAATGAGGTATCAAGTATCTGAGATCCGTAATAATAGCCCGGGTGACTTAAGCTATATAAATTCTCCCTAAAAATATGGTAGACTTTACACATAAATTTCTAACCTCAAAAAAAATTAAATTGAGATAATCATGAATTCATGACAATCATGTTTGGTATCAAAAGAAAGGTCACAAGTTAAGCACATTAAAAATATGTATATACAGGTTGGATTATTTTAACCTCACTTCGATTGAAAGTACTCTAAATAATGAAGATAGCAAATTTTACTCAAAGGAAACAAGCCTTTATAAAAATAAAAAAACTGCATTCACAGATTTTCGATAATTCACTTCCCACACTTGAAAATAACACCCTGTATTTTTATGGGATCAATCGATAGAGTTAATCATAAGGACCAAATCTCTCTAGCAGACATTATAAATTAAATTACAGGAAAAACATAAAATCTAAACTTATAAAATAATATATTGGGACAAGATAAAGCACTTTTACTCAAAGGTCTACCAGATTACATCAGTTAGTACCTAACTAACAATTGTCTTTAGATTCTTTTATGGGGATATTATCTCTAGAAGAAATACTGGTATTCAGCTGCATCCGGTTAGACTGGAAGCCGACCCCAAAATAGTTGGGAAAAGGCTAGGAAGATTGATTATCTCTAGAATCAAATTTACCAAAAATCCTATGAAATTGTAAACGAGTTGAACTGAGGTTCACACTACGATTTTCAATATTCATCACAACTCGCTATTTAAAGTTTACTGCAAACGAGTTCCTTGCTATTTGAATTTAAAATAGGTTTATTACTGACTAATTGTATCACTCTTATTTACGTTGTCGTAACGTATATCAAGAAAACGGAAAAGTATAAAATAAAAAATTATGTTAAAAAAGCTTGCCATTATAATTTTGTAGGTGTTCCTGGCTCCCACATGGTTACGGCATGCGACGACGACTTTACCCTGACCATTTTTTTACCTATGCAGCTATGTCTAGATTTCTGTCTGAAATATTTTCTTGTTTCGTACTTTTTAGATCACTTTTATTTTCCCGTAGGCCCCGTAGCCCGGTTACAGATTTTTAAACTTAATTTTTATTACTATACCTTACACCATACCCTACATTAATGATATGGCCAAACGTCGACTGACATATCATTAAACTTTGACGTTTAAACGATATGGCTAATGTTAGCTGGCCATTTCATGAAATGGCCAATTCTAGGATCTGGCCACGACATAAATACATAGAACAATTTAAGCAGATTATGTTATCATTTTCACTTGGTTTATTACACATTCTCACATTTTCATTATCATTAACATTATTGTTTATTATTTGAGTTTCAACTCATATTTATAATTACTGTATTGACCTGACCCTGGAAACCTATACCAGCGAAGGTCTGTGATCATGGGACACTAATACCCATCGATTGAACCCAAATGTATGTCCCGCGATATTTTGTAGTTTTTGATAAATGATTATTTTTTCATATTTTCAGATCGTTTTTATGTTTTTGGCGGTTTTAGTTCTAACGTTCTGGGTGGTGTCTCTTTGATATTTTCTTTTAACTTTAATCTTGTGAACAAATTCTGAGCTACTAGGAGTTAGAATTTGGGTTTTTGTTTTATAATAGGTGAACACACACTCTAGCCATAATACTGACAAAAAAATATCAAAGAAACACCACCCAGAAAAAGTTAGAACTAAAACTGCCTACAATGTAAAAAAAAACTGAAAATATTACAAAAAAAAACATTTCTCGAAAACTACAAAATATCGCGGAACATACATGGTTTTAATCGATGGGTATTAGTGTCCCCTGATCACAAACCTTCGCTGGTACAGGTTTCCGGGAACACCCTGTATATTACTTAACATAAATATGGTTCTCTTCATTTTCCCTTGCATAACTCCAAGTTTGTTTTCTTCTTTTATTATTTTATTCGTAGAGAACCAAACATGAGAACATGCAGAGAACAGAGTTTAAAGATATGAAAACGTCTACGACACAGTACTCACGTGTGATATCCAATAAAAAGTACACTTCAAGAAGTATTAACAAAGTTTTAAAATACATTGTTGTTGGACAATGACATACGTCTACTCAAGCAGCTGCAGCATGACAAATGTAAACGCTTACATTAAAGAAGTCGTAACTTATAAAAGTGTCTGTGAACATAAACATACTTACATTTTATCTCAGTTATAATAAAATTGCCAATAGCTACAATACCTACCTACATTTATACGTATTGTTGATAACAAGTATATTTAAGGTTACAACTTTGTCCGGCTTGAGCTGATAATATGTAAGTGCGTCTGATTACTTTATTTTTAACCGACTTCGAAAAAAGGTTATGTATTCAACGGTATTTTTTTATTCACTTAACAACACAACAATATACCGACCATCCCACGCGCTCTTCAATGATTAAATAACTCCTTCATGGACCAGTAATAGCCTCTGCCTCTTCCACTTGCTTTGCCGGGAAGGTGACTACCAACTTGGACCAAGTGGCCAGATATACCTACTTACTTTTTTTTCGGGTTGGAAATTATAATATCACTTCTTCAGCTCGGCGGAGCGGGAGGGTGTGTCAGACTCTTACTGACTAAAACCCACCCATGTTCGTTCAGTTGCCAGGGGCCACGGTATCCCTTTCGGACTTTCCCGCAACCTCGGCAGGCATCGACCCTAGCGGACCCCGTCAGTTGTGCTGACATCTGTTTGAGGCGCGCGTGGAACACAACGCGCCGTCGCCGTCGACCCGAGCCTGGTCCTTATCGGACGACCAGCTACTCATTGCTCACCGTTCGCAAGCCCGCGCCTACGGTGGCCGGGAATCGGCCTGGGATTCCCGACGCCCAGGGAGTCTTCTGCGGCGGCTAAGGGCGTGAGGGCGCGAAATTTGCCTCTCCCTCACGCGCTCTGCCCCCTCCTTCGCGAGCATTGTTGTTTCGCAGAAGGAAGTGACGGCTGCCCATGCCCTAGATATATCTCGTTACCTTCTCCTAAATTCTTGCACAAATTGTGTAGGTATTTTTTCCGCATTATGAGTGGGTATTTGTTATTTCCTGACAGATGAATTATTAATCTGACAGAGCATATCAGTAGGACACTATAGATCATGACAACAAATGCATCGGTTTATAATGATTTGGCTAAGGCCTTTGACACTGTCTCTGTACCCATCCTTGTCGATAGACTAGAATCTATAGGCATAAGAAGAGTTGTTTTTCGGAATGAAGTTAGTCTGTTAAGATTGGTAGGTACTCTTGCCAGCAATGAGCAGTTTGTGTGTTACGATGTGTTATTATTAATTTTTTATTAATTTACAATTGTTGTTATTCATTTACATTAACAATTTATGCACGTTAGCCCTGCCTCATACTAAAATCTTGTCAGACATATGCTGATGACACAGCACTGCTCATTGATGGTTCGAACTGGGAGCAGGCTATGCGGAAGACATCTTTAGAATTGTTATGAATTGGCTATCTGGCAATCTCTTACCTAACACTTAGACAAAACATCATTCGTAACTTTTTCCCTTTCACGAAAAAGCCAACCTCAACCAGAGACTTATACAATTCAGACCCATTAATTGCTGCGACTCTGCCAACGCCTATTGTGACTGCCTCCGCATTAAGCTTCGTGCAGACTAGCGCGACACGACATTGCGACGCGATTAGGGTTATTGTTATACCGTGAAGTTTTCTTAGAAATTGTATTGTTCGAGTCGCGTCGCGCCGTCGCCGTCCCGTCTCAGCCTTTAAAAGGAACTCAAATGTAAAATACCTTGGAGTCCAAGTCGATTGTTTGCCGAGTTGGAAAAAGCACATTGATGAACTCTTCCCCCGTATTCGTAAACTCATTTTTGTTTTCAAGAATCTCAGATCAGTGGCAGATTTTAAAACACTGAAAACAGTTTACTTTGCGCCAGGGCCGGCCCGTCCATATAGGCAAACTAGGCAACCGCCTAGGGCGCTCGCATTAGGGGGGCGCCAATCGGCGGCATCGAAAATGAAAAATAATACAGTAGGCCGGGGAAATTAAGTTTGAACCCTGCACTAAATCCTAACAGCGATTTTGTGAACTTAGCACTTTAAATAAACGGCGTTTTCGGAATTCAAATGCGTTCTACATTTTTGTTATATCTTGCGCTAGTACAATATGTTTAATTTTTGTTGGATAGCATAATGAAGAAACTGCTGTTAACATTTTCGCTTGAAGTACAATTAAAAACTTTCGTAATTTTATTTTTATCGAAATTTCCGTGGACGAGAAAATCGAAGAGCGAATCGAAGATATTACAAGTACCTACCTAGGCCAAAAAATTAAACATGTTCATTTAATTTTTTGACCTACTTGTAGTCAGTAATATCTTAGCTCTTCGATTTCTATTAATAGCGCTGTACATAGTAAAAATAGGCTTCTTAAAACAGTTTTTTAGCCAAATGATTGAAATCAGATATTTTCTTTAAAAAAACATACGTAGGTACACGCGGGGCTGAACTTTTCGCGGTATACATTTTAACATAGATACTCCTATGTCCATACACAACACTACAAAAATTGCTGTTTTAAATTAATGCAAAGTTAGCGTCCACGGTGCTAAAGCCTTTACGGAATCCGGCTTGTTCGGGAGGCCGGAAGTCGTCAAACCTGCGCGCGAGACGGTTCGTGATGACTCTTGAAAACAGCTTGTAAATATGGGTCAGAACTGTGATGGGCCTGTAGTTCTTAAGCAGGGCATTGTCGCCCTTTTTAAAGAAAAGTACCACCACACCTCTGTTCCATGCCTGTGGCGTTTTACCCTCGAGTATGACGGAATCGAATAGCTTCTGAAGGGCCTTAAGAATGGGTTTCCCACCGGCCTTTAGGAGTTCGGCCGTAATTCCGTCATCACCCGGCGCCTTGTTGTTTTTAAGCTGCTTTAGAGCCATCCTAATCTCGTACAAGCTGACGTCCGGGATATCTTCGGTATAATGTCGGGTTAATCTAGCTCTTGGGTCGTTTGCCAGATTCGTAACGGGGTTACTGGTTGACGTGTATAACTGTCCATAGAACCTCTCGATCTCCCTCAACAGCTCAGGTTTGGCGGATACGATTCTGCCATCATCGGTCTTCAGTTTCGCAAGCTGGCTCTGCCCAATAGACAGATCTCTTGCAAAAACCTTGGAGCCCTTGTTCCGCTCTATTGCGTCCTTAAAACGGTTCGTATTTTAATGGCAAAGGTCGCTTTTCAAGGACTTAGAGATCTGTCTATTGAGCCGCCGGTAATTGAGTGCATAGTCTGAAGACTGCAGGATCATCTCGCGCCTCTCCTCCATGAGCTGTAGAGTAGCATCAGAGAGCCTCTTGTTTCGGTCTGGTCCAAGATCTTCAAGACCCGTCGGTCTTGAAGATCTTGGACCCGACCGTATGGACAGTTTCCACGAACCTATCGTTATAGTCGTCCACGGAGCTACCTAGGCAGTCGAAACGATTCCGAAGTTCGAGCTGAAAGCTCTCGGGGTTTTGGATTTGGATCGGTGCTGGGCGGAGCGTAGACTTCATCAGTCGAGATCTTTCCAGCTTGATATTTAGGTTCAATGTGCCTCTTATCATACGGTGATCGCTTCCGGTTTTCACCGCGTTGATCACAGAGACATCATTGAATATCTGCTTCTTCGTCGACATAATGAAGTCGATCTCATTTTTTGTTGCACCATCAGGGCTCTGCCAGGTCCACTTTCTGTGCTCACGTTTTTTGAAGAAGGAGTTCATCATAAAGAGGCCTTCCTTCTCCATAAAACTGGCCAGTAGGTGACCCCGGTGGTTCCGACGTCCAACTCCAAATTGCCCCACTCGCAGTTCATCATCGTTTCGCTTGCCCAGTTTCGCGTTGAAGTCCCCCATGACAACGGTGAAGTGAGTTTTAGAGCCATGCATGGCTCTTGAAATATCCTCATACATGGTCTCCACCTCATCGTCGGGGTGTGACGAGGTCGGGGCGTAAACCTGTACGACCTTCAGCGAATATCTTGCGGATATTCTGAGTATAAGGTACGCCACCCTGGTCGACACACTCTCGATCTTCACCACGTTGCTCACAAGGGACTTGTCGACGATAAACCCGACACCACCCTGGGACTGCTGGTCGCCCTCCCGGAAACAGAGCAAGTTTCCGGATTTAAGGATTATCGAGTAAAAGTCACCCAAAGAGCAATGGAGAGGGCTATGCTTGGAGTTTCCCTACGTGATCGAATCAGAAATGAAGAGATCCGCAGGAGAACCAAGGTAACCGACATAGCCCGAAGAATTGCCAAACTTAAGTGGCAATGGGCAGGACACATTGCCCGCAGAACAGATGGCCGATGGGGCCGAAAGGTTCTGGAGTGGCGACCGCGTACCGGAAGACGTAGCGTTGGAAAGCCTCCCACAAGATGGACCGATGACCTTGTAAAGGCCGCAGGAATCCGCTGGATGCGGGAAGCACAGAATCGGTCGAAGTGGCAGTGCTTGGGGGAGGCCTGTGTCCAGCAGTGGAGGTCTTTCGGCTGATATGATGATGATGATGAAAGTTAGCGTAAATTCCGGGGGCTACAGTACATTTTTTTATTTCCGACTCAAAACACTCCTAATTATTTACCCGTTTTTTCGCAACAGTGCTCGACAGCGTCAACCGTCGGGCGGCCCGCGTAGGATGGTGTTATAGACACTCAGGACCGTAGGCGGAGGTTTGGGGGTTTAAACCCTCCGAAATGTGAGAAACCAGAATCTCAATCCAGAGATCAACCCCGCCTAGGGTACCTCCGTACTCTAAGCCAGATAATAATGTACCTAATCTATTTCGCATAGGCGTACTTTATAATCTACAAAACCAGTAAGAGTACGCTTAAATATTGGTATTTTTATCGACTCTGACTTTGTTTTGAATGACTTCCAGCAACTTCAGCATTCTCTGAGATAGTCTAACCTATTCCAGGCGGGGTGTTAAAATTTTCGAGCTCGCTTCGCTCGGTCTTGCATCCTACATTCTCTTATTTATCAAACTTTTCTGTATACGTCGATAAATTGACTTCTATTTCTGTATGAATGGTCAAAGATAAAGAAAACCTTACTTATTGGAAGGGGGATGCAAAAAAAATTCGAGCTTGCTTCGCTCGCTCTTACATACTATATTCTTCTAAAGTAGCCTTCCTTGTTTTTGGTCATGATTGCAAAGTGGCGGGAAGAGAGAAACAGGACTTATTTATTGAAATTGATAATAAGTATATGCTCTTCATCAATTTGAATTAGGTACATGCTGTACAAAAAAATAAAAATGAATTATCATGCTACAGCACGGAGAGACATTGAACTGCTCTTGCTCAGCGGCATTATTGGATACTGGGTTCACGGGTTTACAATAAACTTACTGCTGTTCTAAAACCCAGCCAATATTTGCTTATTTACCCGACAGCAATGCAGGAACGCCGTAAGTAACTGGCTGAATGGTCTCACCTACGATGAATCTGAGAGACTTATACAATTAGTGGGTTAACTGTCTTTTTCACCAACTCATAGTCACTCATACCTTCTGAACTTCTGGACACACATATACACACAAACACACACTACAACATACATACACACACACACATGCTCCTTTTGTTTATTTCCTTGTTTGTAATTTGTACAAGTTATTTGTGTTTTCGTTTAGAAAAAAAAAATTGTAAGTACCTAAGTAAGTATAAAGAACTCCTCCCCAGAATCCTAGTTGGTCCGGAGGAAGGTGATGGCATTCGTGATACAGGGTAATCCTAGTACGAATGCCAAAGCACTCCTTTGACATCTAAGTGCAAATTGTAGACCTTTGTTATAAGTAAGGAGATTTACACCCCATTCTTACAGTAATAAATACTTTTTGCTTTGTCTGTCTGCCAAAGATGCCCGACACAGACACATATATGCACCATTAGGCACCATTTGTGGAGGTTATTTTTGTTGCTAATGGTTCTTTAGAGTACCTACTTGGTAAAATGGTTGCCATTAGAAAAAGCGACTACTGTACCTACTTGCTGGAATGCGATGTTTAGTTCGACCCACATGTAAAAGTAGGTAGGTATAGCATTGGATTTATGCCGGTTTGATGGCAATAGGCTCGTTCCTTCTATTACAAGGGGCTTCAGGGGGCTATTCAGAATAGTGGACGGCTCACCGACTGCTCACTGCCCGCGAGCCATACGTAAAATTGAGTTTAATTGTAATGTATTTGATTTTAAAATCCTAACTCGAATGACAAGTTATTTGCCGTGTCGGAGCGATTTCCTTTGATGCTAGAAATAGATATATCCAAACCATGTATTCAGTTGTATTTTTCATATTGATGTTGCCATTATCGTGTGTGAGATTTAAAATGTTGGATAATCTTGGATATGAAATAAAAGACAAGAGATATTTTTTATAATTTTATCTTGAGGTGTAAGTTTATTCGCATTTAACAATGTTTCATACAAATTTCCTCATTTTGTACACACCTTTCTTGGTTTTGTTTTTGTAGTTATTATATTTTATAAAAGTTGTTTCTCTAAATTTTAACATGTCGTCATGTCTGTTCCCTATATCTAATTCGCTTCACCACTGTTGTTAAATCATGTAACAAAAACAGAGGATTTACTAAGGCAAAGTATTAGGAGGAAAGTAAAATAGTTACTGCGGACTAATAGATTTAAGAAATAATAATTATACAAAATTATTGTGTTTCGATGAACACGGAATGGGCCCTTATCTCGTAATATCAGCCTTCGCATCGTTCGACGTGGCACTAAGGTGTAATATAGAGTTGGGCGTTAGTGCCGCAGCGGTCGGCGGAGCCTCGCGCCGCAGCCGGACAGACCGGGTACGTATTACTAGACATTGCACACATCGCACTGGTATCAGTGGACTCCAAGCCAGTCCACAAGGCTGCCAGTTACACCTAATAAGAAAATTCGTTACTAAATAACAACTAAATCACTTTAAAATCAATTCAAAATGTACATTATTCATCTTATCCATGTAAACAAATCTAATCTGCTACAAAAAATTAGCAAATTTAAATACAAAGATCACCTAGTCCGTCTATTATAAAATTAATCACTTAAGTATTAGAAAAACACAATAGTGAGAGTGTATGTTGCGCTGCGAGCTGCAGCTCACTTGTGATATCGTTTATTATGCCTTCTAGTGTACATTCAACGAATGAATAGCGAAACATATTGCGTTGACACATTAAAACTAAAAAATTGACTGTACATTTTATATTTAATATGTAAATATTTGTACATATTGCACTCTGAAGTAACAAAATTATTAAGAAACATCTGTCGAAACGAAGAACATATACGCAGAACAAAAATATCTCAGTAAATACATATTCAAAGTAAATAGCAATCACAATGTTCGTAGCTCGTACACTAATCTAAGTCCCTATGGCTTACAAAGCTTACAAAAGATAAATACAGAGGTCATTTACAAAAAATATACTTCTACCCAAATAATATAAAAATAACAACAGCCATCTGTACTTTCTTAGATGAATAAAATTAAACGTACATATGTCAAACATATGACAATAGAATCTAAAGGTACCTATGTACAAAGTTTAATGGACACATAGCAGACTTTATCAAATCCACCATATTTTATTTATTAGACTGGACGTGCCACGTTTGGTCACTACAATACTCAGTGCTTCCGAACAATATGAACAAAAGTATAGATCAAAAGACATTGAAGAAGGGCAACAGGCGAACTCTGACCTTCGCCGTGTGTCGCGAACCGTCGCCGGTCCAGTCTCCCCGCCCACCCGTCTATCGACTCAGCCTGGTGCTGCCTACATGCATGTCGTATCGTATCTCTTCACTATTACATCTCGTCAAGCGATAAACTTATTATCTTACTAATGTTCCATTATCAGCTAAAGACACAAATTATATTAAGGTATCTCATTACTTATTACTTTCTCATGTGAGATTATTACATACTTAATAAATCTATTACAATTTCGAAATTGAATAATATGTATCAAATACGACCGGCTGTGCACCGACAGAAGCCGAAATCTATGAAGCTATTTATGAAACTACGCGTCGAATGATGTATAACAATTACTTATCGAATGGCAGTTATATTTGTCACAAACTTGAGATGCGAGCCGCAGGCCGCAGGCGCGTGGCCGAGCGACGCGGGCGCGCCGCACGCGCACACATCTCAGTTATAAGGCAACGTATCATAGCGTTAGATTTTAATGAATAATGTTCATCTATCACCTACGGTTCACAACTGAAACATTTATCAATAGAAAGACCCGCTATGTCACGCATACAAGACTGCATCATGCAGTAATTTATACGTTTATAATGGCAGTGTGTTTGTTATTAATACGCCCCTATTTCAGCAGAGACACTTAAAGACACTCCAGTGACGTTTGTGCTTCGTTTGCTATTTTAGAAACGCCTAATGCTACAATAAAATTATACAATGTTAATCGAAAAGATCATTTATAAGCGGCTTAGCGCGCGGTCCGCGGTGCAAGCCCGATCGTCTCACGCTGATTTTATACGTATATTAAGAAATGCATTTCCAAAACTCCAAACACATGTATTATATAAATATACAACACACTTAATGGCATGTAAAGAAGACACATTCAACACGCACCAAACAGACACTTAAGTTACTTATTTATCGATTAAATGTAATGGATGAAGTGTCGCGAGCTGTGACGTGGAGATGAACGTGACACGACACCGGTGTTCTACCTATGAACAAACATTGCGACAGACAGAAGGCTTCGAGACGGACACAGTACAGCATCAACTATGAAGGGATCGCGCCGTCGAAGTGAGCGAATGAACGAACGACGCCCAGAACGGAACACGCTTAACGTATTCTTTAACAACGCTTACCGGTAATTGAGATCGATTAATTTTATGTTCTATATACTATGATTTTCCTCTCATCAACAATGTAGGTACACGATACAGGTAACGCGAAATAAGGCATTTCGTATGTGAGTCATCATAACCCTTTACGGGCAGTATCTTTTGTGTCGCATAAGAGTAATTTTATTGTATTTAATAATGTGTTCATATTGCTATAACGAGTTTCTTACTGTATGTACTGACTTACTGACGGCAGACAGGTTCGGTCCACGTTGCGTGCATGCCATCTATCAACATGTTTACACTTTAGTGTCTACACCAATATTGTTCCCATAGAGTAAGCTCGGCCAAATCGATACTACTTCGCTATTACTTTTATATTGAAGCCATAGAATAGAGGTAATTCAGCTGCCATTTTGTACTTTTCATAATATACATAGAATTAAAGGAATGTTGTATCTAAACAATAAAATAAATACTTACAAAGATTAATGTTTAAATTTTTAGGCTCTACCGTTTATTCCATAACTACGTTACAGCTGCCTTAGAACATGCACGCAATGTCATGTCAATACATAAGTAGAACGATACTATATACATACACAATGTTAGGACCAGAACAAATAACTGGGATTGAGCCAAACCTGTCTCCGTTAACCTAAGCGTAATGTGACACAAGTACTCTATTTCACGTAAGTCTAGCTATTTAATTGTATGATTATGAACGTAACCTTAAATTGCACTGACATTTCAATTATTACTGGCTTCAGTATCTAAGCTTTAAGTGTTAACAGCACGGTGTATTCATTCAGATACTAAAGTCGTACGATATTATCCGTATGGTGAATGTACATCGTTTATTATTGCGCGCCGAGTGTCCATGTCAGTTTAAACACTTACTAAACAGAAATGCTTGCACGTGTGAAAGCTATCGATGACATACAGTTTGTATTGTATTAAGACGCACTTATATCAGCCTACGGTAGATACAACATGTTATAAATGTAATCACAGCAATAAATTATAATTACTCATTTAGTCGAGGGACGCGGGCACAGGACGAAGGAACATGAATCGGAACTAAAAAGACAGGACACGATAACACGCCTCACATAAACTATATATAGACAAACATGTCGTAGATCACCACGATGACGTGGACACAGCGGACGACTCCTCACAATATCATATAGTCAAAAGGTTAATCAACAAACTATTGTTAATTTTGGTAAACAAACATAACTATCAACTTTTCACCCAATAGAAACATCTCTTCATATATTACTTTGTCTCTAATAACTCTCGTAACGTACTAACGTACGTATGTGTAATTTAGGAGGTGTACTTATCGAACGAAGTCTTATCATACAGTCGTATCCGAGTGACCAACTCAGTATCCAGTCGTAAACGAAATAAATTCGGAGCCGCGACGGCCGTCGGTCGAGCTCGACCGGCGACGGCGCGGGCCCGTAACGATCAACACTAATATATATTCTCCAAACGTTCAACAACACATATATTCACTAATCTCTCGCACACATCGTCGTCGGTCACCGAATACGTACGAAATCGGGTAGGGGTGTACCCTCTTAAGTGTTAAAATTCGTCCTTATAAATAGGTTGATCACGTCCGACGTCAGTGTCCGTGCACTTCACTAAAACTAGCCAGTCTATGAGCGTTCTCTCCTGAGGGCCGGCGGTGCTGGAGGGCCGGGCGCCGGGCGGGCCGCCGTGGGCCGCGGGGCCGCTAGACGCGCGCGGCCGCTTGGTGGGCCGCCACGCGCGCGGCCGCCTGGTGGGCCGCCGCGAGCGCGGCCGCCTGGTGGGCCGCTACACGCGCGCGGCCGGCGGGCGGCGCGCGCGCTAGAGCGCCGCGTCGGCGGGCGGCGGCGCGGCCGCGGTGGACACGTCCGCCACGTCCCAGATCTCCTCGAGGAACGGCGGCAGCTTCCTGTTCTTCAGCTTCAGCGAGATGCACATGTTGGAGTTCTGCATGCCGAGCGTCCGCAGCTCCGTCAGTATCCCCAGGATCTTGCCGAAGACCACAGCGCAGCGCGGCGACGCACTGTTCTGATTCAGGATGTACACCCGCAGCGTGTTCAGGTAATATCGCTGGATCTCCTCCACCAATAAGGGTTGCTCGAGCCCGGGCCGGTCTGGAATCAAACGACTTCATGTTATTTTCTGTAAGTTACTACACAAAGGTGTCTCAAATAAATCTCTATGAACCCTCTCTATGGAAGTTGACCATATATTATTAGGACATCGTTCTACTGTCAATTTCTCAATTAATGCCTAAACTGTGCTCAACAGCTGTCAGTGTCAATATTCCTTAAGAATGATGACAGTGACAGCTCTTGAACGCAGTTTAGATATTTATGCTGATCGCGGTTAGTTTAATTGGTGAAATAACACTCATGGTTTAACTAACTTGTCATAATGTCAAAAACTTTATTACAGATAATAATTAGACTGGGACCACTATGAAGCAGCGCACCTGAGAAAATGACGATGGCCGTAAGCAGCGCGTAGTGCACATTGTCCATCATCATGGAGTACATGCACCGACAAAAGTGCAAGAGGTCCTCGATGACGTAGGCCATGCCCGCCTTGCGGTAGTTGTCGCGAGTGTACGCCTGGTTATTGGCGAATAGCACGCTGTCAGTCGCCGCGTCGTACCGCCGAGCCACTCGCAGCATCATCACCTCACTTGAGCACGCCTGCAAGTTATAGAACGTCTGTATTAGTGGGGAAGTAAGAATGAGTAAATCTGTCATTTGGGAGGCTACGTAGTAGCTTTTGAAGTATGTGCTTAGTCGTACCTTAGTTTTGATAGCGTTGTTAGTAGATTTTGATTCTAGATAAATAATATTTTGATTCTAACATGCTAAGATATACATACACATAGACATATATTATTATTATAAAATAAAGTTCCCGCCGTTTCGTTTCTGTCTGTCTGAAAGGGATAAACTCAAAAACTACCGAACGGATTTTCATACAGTTTTTATCAATGGACGGAGTGATTCATGAGGAAGGTTCCGGTGTATAATTAATTAAAGTTTTGTATAAATTGGCTGAAAAATAACGATGATTGTTGAAAATGTCGGAATAATCAGACTGGGAGCTCCGGCGTACGCGTTACGGTATTACGTTTCCGTGGGATTTTTTCCGACCTCCACGCGGGCGAAGCCGCGAGCAAAAGCTAGTAGTATTTTCGAAGAACTTCATATCTAAGCAGTTTGAAAACAAAATCCCATGAACACGATGACCACATCTGTTCCGCCCCGGTTCTATAGCCGCCGAGGACTGCGAGCAGAAATAGTCCTTACGGTGGTGTATACTTAAGAAGTTCTTCAATGGTATATAAATGGCAAGTTTGTTACCTTTAGTAACGTGATCTGATCCGACTGCGAAATCTTGGCGAAGCCTGGTAGGCCTTTTGCGAATTCTACGATGAGCTGAACTGTTAAGATCGTCATCTCGGTGATCTGGCGGAACGGCATATCCGATTCCTCTTCATCTTCATCCGACTGCCAGGTCTGAAAGTGATAGATATCATTAACGATATAACACAGATTAAAATAAGAATGTTACTGAGGCTGTGTCAACAAAACTTAAGTCATCAACGTCTTTGAAACTTAAAAATAAATAGTACTATGTTAGTTAGTACTAGTCTTAAAATGACGTTGTTATTACTCATAGCTCATACATAGCTATTTATTTGCCAATTTGAACAGTAAAATTCTCATTTTATTATAATTTTGAAAAAGTGATATAAATATATAATCGATTGTACAGTTAAAAGCTGCTCTCGTTTATCTTCGTATATTTCGAAAGAGTAAAAGTACTTTAAAAGATTAGCCATAATAAAAGAAATCGGTTTCATAGCTTTTAATTTTCCAAAACTACTAAACCGTCTTTCCTTTATGGCTCGAATAAAGGTTTGAACAACGAGAGTCAGTTTTTAGGTGTCAGTATAATCAGGTTGTAATGTCCCACTGCTGGGACGCAGGCCTCCTCTCTAGCGGGAGTGGGCTTAATGGCACCACGAATTTTTGGTTCTAGGATATGCCAGTTAAGCCAGTTTCCTCACGATGTTTTACTTCACCGTTTTGAGGTTCAGGGTGTAAGGTAGGACATTCACAATCGACGTTAAATCATTGCCATGTCACTCTTATCTCGGTTAGGTAAGGTACAAATTAAGAGAGTTGTATAAAACTCACGACAATCATTCTATTTTATACTTAATAACCATGTTAGATAAGAGATACATTGCAATGACTTACTAATGGTTTTACGTCATTCAAAGTTAACCGTGAATGCGCTGCTTCAGGGCGTAAAGTAAGAAATCAACAAGAGACAATTACCTGCGTCACCCTCTTGAGGTCCTCTTCTGAAGGTTGCTCATATCCTTCTTGGTACCACACGAGCCTCGCGATCAGTGACTTCTGGTTGGCAGTGAGGGGGGGCACGTTCTTCAACCGGTTCTGTTCCATCAGCTTCTCGTTGAGGAACCGCGGCACGACCTCGTGCTGCAAACATTCCAGCTTCACATAGGAAACCGTCGGGTCATTATTTGCTTCGAATATTACGTGTGGGGGGGGGGGACTAGCTCTGAATTTTTTGTTCAAGACAATGTGATGATTTTTTAAACTAGTGATTAACTGTTCTATGGAATGTGAGTATGAGTGATGAATGGATTAATTGATAATGAGATACTTTGTAATTTGAAGAATATCTTTATGCAGTATGTGTATGATTATTGTTTTTGGTTTTCTATCTTGTTTTAAATGTATAGTGTATCCTGATAAAGCCCTACAGAGTAAAAAAAATGTTTACTCATGTGCCTACACTGCATGCATGAGGAGATCATGATAATACAAGAAGCAAAAGACCGGGATAAGTGCATCCCGCGGACACAGTAACATTTTTCATTTACATTTCAAAAACAAGTTACTATACAAATTCATAAAACCCGACCGACGGTCTCACACAAAGGTGAATTATAAAGCAGAATTCCATTAATTTTGCTTTAATATTCAGTGACTTTACAAAAAAAAGTACGACAATATTCTTAATTCCAACTTTCAAGTGGCATTATTTTGGAAACTACTTATTGTGATTCATTTTCCAACTGTTGTACTGCTAATAAATCAGTCGAGCCATACTTTCAAACGCTGTAGTGGATTAATGAAGAGCAATATAGTCACAATTAACTTACAATTCTTGCGGCCTCTGGGGGCGGAGGATCACATTGCATGATGGGAGGCATGTGATCGTCTACCGTCGTCGTACTGACGGGTAACTTGTCTTTTTCCCTCTGTGCCTTCTTCTCTTTCCGTTTCATCGCACACTGGTTCTCTGGCACCACACACTCGGGCCTCATGCCCACCGCTAGACATTTCTTCAACCGACACTCCTGGCATTTTCTTCGCATATACATATCCATCTCGCATGCATGTCCGAATTTGCATATGTACACTGCATTTTTGGTTACACTCCGCCTGAAGAAACCTGGAAATTATTAAACCGCCATGTTTAGCATATTTCACAATATCTCCCAACATTATCTAAGAGTTGGTAGACTCAAACAATGAATGATGATGCAGCATTAGCGAAACCAGTTTTTAACGATAACATAATGGAGTCATGAACGTTAAGGTCGCCTGAAAGGCGAGGGTCATTGACAGCAGTACATATGCCGATTTTTATTACAAAACAAACAAGATAGAATAGCTCGCAAATGACTTGAATTGAACGTAATTGGTATGGACAAGGTATGAGCCTCTATAATATAGTGAGATTACGGGCGCGCTCGGGGTTTATTCAGTGGTCTGAGTTAAATAGGCATATTTATTCTCGGGTCGACAATGAAGGTTGGCGGAGACACACGGAGATGTCCGATAGGCGTCGGTGAGTCGTGGAGTAGACGCCCTGCAGACAGCTATTGTGACGACTAACTGTCTGTTACATGCACGCGCAGCTCATAACAACCTCGGCACAATGCGCCAATTTAAAGCTGAATTGGCACATTCGTGGGCGAGCCGCAACTACCACAAGGGCTACGTATGTGTGAAATATCTAGGTTAGCAACGCACATGACCTACTTATGCTAAAAGTGTTCCGAGAATGATTCTGTTGTTGCATTAGCTGTATGTTTAGCAATCATCTAACTTTTATGCGAATGCTATTTATCGCATTTGAATTCAATTCTATTGAGTCTCTTGTTTTTTGTTTTGCATTAGCTAAAATAATGATGTTTGTTCTGAGTCACGTGACATTCTCGACTCATTGAACAGGGGCATTCATACCTTTACACCCTTCACATGTGAGCGCGTTGTAATGATACCCGGAGGCTCTGTCGCCACAGACGAGACACAGCTCCTCCTGCTGCCGCGGTGCTGGGCCTTTCTTCTGCCGCCTCGCTTCGCCATCTGTACTGCAGCCGTTTACACTCGAAGCTGGTGACAACTCCTCACGACCTGAGAACAATACAAATCGAAATTTAGCTTCTGGGGTAAAATGCAACTGCGTAGTAATAAAAAGACTCGAGTCCGGTGGCCGCGCGGCGCCCGTGTCGAGAACATCTAAAATCGGATGCTATAAAATTTGCATACATTTCATGAACCATTTGTCGAGTCGGCGAACGAATGAAGCTCGTTTTATTTTTCGTTTTTACATTCGGGGCGATGTTCCTTCGTCGAAGAGATGTTTTCGTAACGAAATACTCGCAAGTAATTTTCGGCAGTAGCGTGGACATTTCCTGCCCAAACAAAGGTGGCTAGAGCGGGGCCCGCATACTGATGAGGTCCAGTATTCAGTTTTGGTATTCGAGCGGCGCGGGAGCGGGGTGCGATGCGCGTTGGAAATGTAATCGGCAATTGTCAATCACGCAGTCGGAACTCCATAAAAAGTAATGATAGAATTGTTAATAATACTCCTCAGGTTCGTGCAGTAGGTACGGCTGTCGTCAGTATAGTCACTGTCGTCAGTAGTCACTGTTGTCAGTAGTCACTGTCGTCAGTAGTCACTGTCATCAGTAGTCACTCTCGTCAGTAGTCACTGTCGTCAGTCACCGTCAGTGATAAATAATCAGGTGATAAACCTATTCGCTACTGTATAGGTAATTCATTTTTAAAAGTAGGCATGATTTACGTTTGCAATAAAAATGTAGAGAATTTTCTCGGATCATCATCATCATCGTCATTTCAGCTGTAAGACCTCCACCGCTGGACATAGGCCTCCCCCCAGCGATTAAAATTTCCCGGATAAAAATTCTAAAATAAACAAGAGCGGGCATTGTGTTTTTTTTTCCATTCCACCGCGATGTTTTTCGTGGGCAGATAAACAAACGACAACAATTACGTCGGACGAGTACCGCTCTAGCGTATTAACCGGGGGTCCGTTTTAGCCTCTCCTCATTAATTTTATTTACATTTTATGGCCATTAAGCGTCGCGGCCGTGGGTCGCTGGCCGCAGCCGCATGTACCTGAGTTACGCAACCGGCCGAAATAGCCGCTGCCAAAAAACTAGTTCCATGTGGGACCGGAGCCAGCGGCATGCTTCGCGGAACCATTGCCGCTCTCAATGTGAGAAAAACAATCTGAAATGACCCGAAAACCTCGTATCACGGACATTAATACTATTAAAAGCTTCAATGATATTTATATTAAGAAAAACTTTAACAATCTATCACCCGGTTGTAAGCACTAATAGGTTCGATTCACTCGTGTTTCGTCCGATGCGTGCCAATTTTTCTATTACCTACACTCTTTACGTTGATTGCTGAAATTATGTATCGTGCAAGGCGGGCCGTAATAATTCACTCGATAAAAATGTCTCAATAAAGAGGTCAAGTGCGTCGTTTTATCGCGAAGTTATTTACATCGACGTGAACACCAGCTACTGTTCAATTTAACAACACCAGTATCTCCACATTCACATTGCACTGACCTATGAACCATGTAAACTTATACACTAGGTACATACCAAACATTTGTATTGCTGTTGTTTTTTGTCAATTCTTTGTAGATTCTACATTATCGCTCTGTTAATTATTTTGAACATAGACTAGCTGGTATCCGGCGGGTTGCTGACGCAGAAGAAATAATTGTTGTACCATGCCTAACGTGACCATTTACGTCCCGTTTTGAACGAGTCCGTCCCTTTTTTCGGTTCTTCGTCCCGGTGTCCCCGTAAAACACCTAGGGGACGCAAAATTGTCCCGTTTTCAAAGTCTTTCTTTACCTGATTAATAAATGGTGGACGTCTGAAAAAACCCATGCAGATAGGTACAGGCAGGTTCCAGTTCTTATGGCGATGTTGATTACTAAGAATATTAAAAAAAAACGTGCCAAGAACTTTATTCTTATTAACATCATCACCAGCTGTATTAAAACTCTGCTGACAAACATAAACATGAATGAAAATTTATCTTGCTTAACTTTTTAAATTTGTAATACTTAATTAATTTAAATTAAAACATCGCAACATCTAGTTGCGCGCGTTCCGTGTATGTTTACATCTTGGCTGTGTAAAATTTTTAGCGATTACCCTACAGTTTTGGAATAATTTTGTGTGTTGTAATCTTTTTACTAGAACTGTACGTTAATCAATTATTATTTGTAAACTATATTTCTCATGTAAGTGAAATTTATTTCTTATGGGAAATAAAGATAATCTCAAACCTCAAAAATATTAAAAACGTGTTTTTTTTTTTTTCATTGAGAACCTAGGCTGTTATTCTCAAAATTGAGTTTCCTTTATGAATCGGTCCTACTAATTGAGATAAGTGAACCAATGACCCAATCTTCCTAGCCTTTTTCCCAACTATCTTGGGGTCTAACCGGATGCAACTGAATACCAGACCATGACCCGTTTTGATAAAATAAATGGTCACGTTAACCATGCCTCAAGTGCAAGCAATAAGTTGACAAAGTTTTATCGCAATCGCATTAACGGTATGGCAGTGCAGTAAAATACGAACAATCATTGATTTTTATTTAAGTATTCGATTATACTTCTATCTATACATTGGTTATTTTCAGTGTCTTTATTAGTAACGCTTACTTAAAATACTTGACCGAATGACCGTTGGCTGTAGTTGCACAAGATCTTGGCACTACTTCACAGGTGTGTTTCCGATTAAATTGACGACCGCGTTCATTAGGTTACCCGAATTAAATAACTTTTCTGAGTTGACGCTATGTCATGTCTGTTTGAGAATCAGCCTGGTGAAAGTAAAACTCGTAAAATTACTAAGCATGTTTTCAATTTTTTTTTTTTTTTAAATCATTATCGTAAGTAATATAATAATAGAAGTATCGATTATTTCAATCTTATTTAATAAAAGCGTCGTCATATTATTGTAGACACAACTAAACTTCTATAATTAGTAGCACTATCAAATCAGTGTCCGTGAAAAAGAAAGCTAATCAAAAGTTGAATGCACGGATGACCGAGTCAGTGTGTTATGTTATTACGTCTCAGCTGTTCAGTGTGTTGCGCTCGCGCATTGGAAGGTCTAGTTCGTGGCAGTTCGGCGACGCTCGGGCGCGGTCGGGCGTGCAAGCGAGAGGCTCTGAAGAGCGACAAGTGGGGCGCGAGCGTCGACCGGGGGCAGCGTGCGGCCTTGACTCTTGCGTCCCCCCTTCCCCACTACCTCGCCACGCTCGCCGCGCAGCCACATTATTTATGATAGCATCAGAGCTCGAAGCAAGCTCGCGATTCTCTTCAACTAATAATAACTCGTTTTTCCTCTCACGCCATTTCGTTTTTTCAAATCACCGATGACTTTAACAAACCATGTTGCAAACTGAGGCTTTGCGGTTTTATAAAATGTGAACATCAATCGTTGGAACTTTTCACTGGTGGAAAGTACAAAACTAAAATTTTAAGCTATTGTAAGCTGACGCATGTTGAGAGACGGCGGCAGGCATTGATTAAACAATACGCAACTTTCACTGACCTCAGAAAACAGACAACGCAATCATTTCGCAGGCGGGCCGCGTAAGCGACGAGTGAAAGTTACCCAAAAGTAGGTATTGCACAAGCCTACATGGCACACGTAATTGAAATTCGGGTCCGGCGAAAGTAAGCTGCTCTATGTGTTGTGACATCACATAGGGCCTATTTGGCATTCATCAAATGCGTGCGGTGCGCAGAGTAAGTTGTGTTCAAACGAGTCGAGTGGCGCTCAACTAGGCAATAAGCAACGTCTTTTGTAATAAATTGCGTGTGTACATGCTAGTTGATTGTACAATGTATGCCACTTATTAGGATTTATAAGGTTTTTAAGAGAAACGTGGTACACGATAAGAATCGAGACGCATTCCAATAATCGAAGTTGGCACGCGTGGTCTGATACTCTGATATAAGCGGGCAGTCAGAGTCGATAGAAAAAACTGAAGCAGAAAAAGTGGTGTACACGTGATCGATGCATCGGCTGGGCGGAGACAGAGTCGCGATGTTACTTTCTACGATACTTTCTAGCAAGAGATGTGGGCCGGAGCCGGCGCAACTAGAGCGATCGGTTTCTCCGCGCGCCGGGAAAATCGGATTGAAATAGAAATCGCATCGCGGAGAAAATCGCCATTTTCACGTCACTCTGCACGCCAGCGTGGAAACTTTGTAGATGAAATACATTTCAATTAGTTTAGAAGTATGATTCTTAAATATGACTTGAGTAGAAACCCAAAATATCCATTTCATCACCACTTGGTGTGTAACACAAAATGTAGGAGTCGTGTTTCCTCAGTTTGGGTGACGTGATCTATATTTGAGGGGAATCAGGAAACGAGCGGCTGGTGTACTGGGAGTGATCTTCAGCGAGGAGGGCGGACGTGTCGGGCGGACGCACGTGGAAGTGTTTACATCCGTCGAGATCGAGCAGAGCCCACTGCCGAGTGCACGCCATCCGGTGTAGTTTAGCTGCATGCTCGAAAATTCCTCCTGACATTTTTTTGACAACCTCACATTTAAGAAATGCTTAAAATATGATTTTGGCAAGTCAAAAGAACATTATAATCAGTGCTGGCACTTCCTTATTGCTTTTACAGTTTCTTTTTAGCCAACCTTGAATGGTGAAATCAAAGACGCAAATTGTTATTTCTACTTTTTCAAAATAACTTGTTTTCACGTAGGTTTTTAAGAAATTCTTGTCGTCCTCCATTAATACTTTACGACGATTGTATTTCGGAACAACGCAGACATACGGAAGTTGGTTAGTAAAGCACCTAGAGATTCCTAAAGGTTTCGTCATCACCTAAACCGTAAATTAGAAAGTGGTAGCCAGTTATCACGTACACACGGTACACACACGGCACGAGGAGTACGTAATGGATATGCCACAACTCCCCAACAGATTGTTCCATTTATTGACAGAGTGCTGCTTTATGTCGGGCTCTCTTACTTCCCCATGCCATACTTAATAGATAAAACTAGGTTTTTTGTCTCTGTCTACTCCCCAATTTAGTTGAGCGCGCACCCACGCTCCGGCGCGCCTTTTCGAGTAAACATGGGAATGGGTAAATAGAAAAGGGAGGGAGATATAATTAGAATCAATGCTGCATGCTTTCAGAGCTTAGAACTTAACTGTAATGAACTTTTAAAACCTTTAGCGTCATCTACTTGGTATACCTACGAAACAATTGAAATGATAGCTGTGCCGTGTGCGGAATAACCGTGCATAAAAAATCCAACTCTTAATTTCTAATGTGAATTTAAGAATGTAATTTAAACTGCATTTGCTGAAGCCGTCATTCAAGAAGAATGGGTCAAGCTCGATGCTTAGTGCTAACAAAAAATCTGCCACTGTTTTTACCGAGTTGTGAATACTTGTGAACTATGTTTTGTGACGCATTAGGGCCATCGCGCAACGGACCGTGACTTGTCGGTATCGCTGCCCTTGCCCTGCTCCCGCGCAGCCGACCTCGTGGTCACAGCGCGCAGCCGTTGACACCAACAGTTAAACATCTGGCATTTACTAACACAGATCAACGATTTACTCCATTTATCAACAAAAATATTCATAATTTACCTCAAACATTAACAATTCATTAAATTATTAACCTTATTTACTTAAAATGTTTGCTGAAAAGTAGGCCAAGGCATGATAAACTCGGTGACGTAAAATAATCGACCGCATAGTAGTCGCCTAAGGACTAAATTAAAAGGAGCCAGTGTACCAATTGGGTCAACGACTCTTTGTTCTTGATGCTGATAACTTATCTGACATAATGACATAACCCGCTCCATATTTGTATGAAAAAAAAAACACGGATTTGAATCAATACGAGAATTATCTATAACGTTTACGTGTCAGTATAAAATCTTCCACTGATATAATTGTTCCATGTTTGTTTATTACTAAATCACCTCAATAACATTCTCTACGTAACTAGGTCATTAACACTGAATTTCTGAGAAAATGGCGAACGTAAACGAGGAAAATAAAGTGACGGAATCGCAAAGTAGGTCGAGTAGAGCATCGAGGAATATCGAGGCTGAAATAACAAAATGTTTGTCCCAGTTAAGTAACCAATGCTGTGGCACATTCACGTTTCATTGCTACGTTTATTTTGGGCAATATTTTGACCGCTAAAAATATAATAAAATAATAATAGTGGCACTCGGCCGCTCGCAGTCACAGTGTGCAGTGGCTTGATAAGGCTCTTTCACATTGCATTCAAGCTGCGAAAATGTGCACCTTATATTCTCGAATTTGTATTTAAAGAGTGTCTCAATATTCGTCCGGATTCTTTCGAGGTCACTGACCGGGTATCGGTGGAGATAAGCCAACGCCACGGCGCTTATCGCCGACAAAGAACGTCTTTGTTTTCGTCGTATTTGACGCCACACGACCGCACTGATTAGATCAATCACGTTACATACCAATTTTAATTTCTACCTAAATGTCATTAGTGGGCAAGTACATCCATTACCCACAAAAACCTATCTTTTGGTGCAGTGATACCTAACAATTTACAGTGAGTTTTGACCAGGTTCAGGGAAAATAATAGGAATTGTAACAAAATCGATTACTTTTCGAGATAAGATTACAGGTGAAAAGACAAATAAAATTATCGTTAAGGTCAAGTTGAACACGTGAGTGAATTGCTTATCAAATCCAGCAGCTGAGTTCGACAACGCGGTGCGCGGTGCACGAAAAGGTATTTATTTCTAGATTTGGCCGCAGCTTCGTCCGCGTTTATGTCGGAACAAATCTCACGGGAACGTAGGTACAGACGCCAGCACATCAACCTACTCCAATCTTTAAAATTTTCCCAATCAGCATTGAACCTTATTCTTTAGCGATAAAGTTAAAAATCTATTAAAGAAAGTTGACAGATTGTAGTAACTTGATGTGCTGGCGTCTAGCGTCTGTACTATCGAAGAACTTCATATCTAAGCAGTTTGAAAACAAAATCCTGTGAACACGATGACTACATCTGTTGCCGCCCCGGTTCTGTAGCCGCCAAGCGCTGCAAGCAGAAATAGTCATTACGGTGTATAGATATAAAGTTCTTTGATGGTAATTACTACCGGGATTAAAAGTACCCTTTGTATTAATCCAGGTGACTATCTGTGTACTATCTTTGGGCCGGTTTTTGGCCAATCCGGAACATACCTACATCCAAGCAAACAGACAAAAATTCTTCGAATGTTACCTACTATTTTATTATATGTATGTATAGGTCACAAACTCACAACACAACAACTAAATGATAGTGTTAGTAAGTCGATATAATTTCAAACTAAAGTGGTCATACCAGCAGAGCCTCAGCCGCGTGACCAGATCGCGGTAACGAGCAAAAACTGTGATAGTATTAAGTACTACACATACATATACAACATCACTGAAGCAGGCATGGAAAAAAACTTCTGACAAGAATACTGGAAGGGGCAACAAAACTGTAAGACATACATTGCTTAGGTACTTAAAGTACTTACTTCAACTGTGATAGTTATCATTTTTGGTACACGAAATGAATGAAAATATGGTACCTGTTCTAGGATATAATAGAGACCATTGTGAAAAAAATGCGGTAAGTTGATGTATGTACATTGTACAGCGATTGGGGACATCAACAGAAAGTTTGCTATATTATATTATTTCAGAAGATTTACACTGAACATAAATGTAGGGCAAAATTAACAATTTTCGTAAATTAAGACAGATGAAAGTGGCTCGCTACAATGTCGCGACTTCGTGATCGCGAGGTATTCGTACGTAAAAGTGATGAGACAGAAATAATCGTTTGTGGTGGCACATCTCGTGAACTGTGTCATGGGCTCGGCCCACGCTCGACGGAAGGTCACCCGCCCTCCAAGACGGACTCATTACTCAATAGTCTGCGTTTACGACCGAAAGTCAACACAGAAAATTCCATGAGTCACCATCAACGCCGGACGTGAGCCATTTTTAACCGACTTCAAAAAAGGAGAAGATTCTTTGATCCAACTCTTTTTCCTATACAAAGTTTACTAAGTCGTTAAGTATACGTGTGATTTTTTGCACGGTAACTGCGTGAATACTACGCCACGCATCAAAGTAAATATGAAAATGAATTATGAGCTTCAACAAAACCCTTTTCTAACCCCTCATACGAATTTTTGTGAAAGGTACGCGCAAGTACGCGTTGGTAGCGGAGTAATAATAATCGCTGCTGTCAGTATGATGGATGGAGCTGCGATGACGAGGCGTGGTGGATACCGAACCACCCCGGCCACCACCCTCGCCCCCTTCGTCCATTCAACGCCGTAACCGCTGACGGCAAGAACATGGACGGAACTGCTAATCACCTCTCTGAAGATTCATTTACTTAGGGCTGATTTCAACCACGAAACACGCACGGAAAAACGCGATCAGCATTTTTAAAACTGAGAGCGTTCGAGAACGTTCGAGAGCTGTCAGTGTCAAAATTTTTATGGAATACTGTACATTGACAGCTCTTGATGTGCTAAACGCGTTCAATTTCATTGGTGAAATCCGCACATTTCCCTGTAAAGAGGTTTCACGTTAACGGTACCTCTCTTTGTCTTGGTTCAAAAATTAGTAATGTTCTAACAGTTTCCACACGTCCCAGCAACTTGATTTTATCTATAAAACCATTTTGACTCAGAAAATAAGATTGTAGTGTAGACAAATTGGGTTTATTTGAGCTCTTGTTCAGCTCGTAGGTAAGAACGACTTCTAATCTTATCAATACGAACTTCAACGACTTTTGTGGTTTGAATTGTAGTTCGAAGGAGACATTTCCGATTAACAATGATAAAATCATTAAAGCTTTACCAACACGTCTTCCTGACAACACTAACGGAACCTCCCATCAACGCCTACGCCTCTTCATCTTCTTTTCGTGTGTTAGTAACTACCACTGACTCGGCTTCATATACCGTCGAGAAATATCTCTCAGGCATACCGGTTCCCTCACGATGTTTTCCTTAACCGTTTTTGAAGAAAGGGATAATTTTACAATACGCACATGAATCCGAAAAGTCAGAGGTGCGTGTCTTCGGTTCGAACTCGAGACCTATGACTTGGCAGTCTCGCGGTCCCACCACTACGCTATAACTGCTAGACCGACGCCTTTGAAACCATGTCATACTTAAAGAATTACCGAGGACATCTCATTTTATTATGTATCACCATAAGAGCTCAGTGGAATTCATCATGTCGAACTAAAATAGCACTTGTCTACTTGTCTAGGCGGCATTGTTAAAATTCGGCAAACAGCCAGGTAGGAAGGTCGACGACATTACGAACATCAAGTTATATTCGCAACCATAAGTAGGTGTCAACAAACACTGCTGAAGGCTAGCTCAAGTATTTATATTTGCTCGATGCACATTACACAACGAATAAATTGTTCTCGAAACTTTAATTATACCATTTAGCACATGATTCTTCGACTGATAACGTCCAAGTGCTCCTTTAATGAATAGAAAAAGAATAAATTATCATTTCTACAAGCACGTTCCCACGTTCAAACATCGTTCAAAAACACTTGGTTATTTATTAATCCTATTAGAGACACTACAATGCAACTGGCGAGGTAACGAGGTCCAATTGAACCTCCATACGGGGAGAAGTTTTATTATAGCAGCTACTGAAACAAAATACATTGTTAGCGCATTTGCAATCGCTGTCTGGTAGTGATAGCCAGTGTAGTTAGCGAGAGCAAGAACATTCCTGTGGGCCGGCTCGACCGGTTACACTCTGCCTGTTTATGGTTGGACCAGATATAAATAGATGCGCTGCAAACCATCCATCTTAATGCTACATTTTTTAATGTTTTACACGAATAATAGTCAACTCCATAGCTCAGTTACCAACACCAAGTTATAATCTTTGGCTTTAATCTCTGCGACTCTATGCACCCAAGCGACGCGACGAGGGATCAAGTACAAAACCATGCAGATTTAAATTGGTCGATAGTTTGAACACAGGATACGTTCGTGATTTATCATTTGAACGGGTCTTGTTCTCTCTGACATATTGTGTTGTTAGAGCAATTTATTCGTCTATAGACAACTACATATTATCAAGACAATAGGCCTTGTTAAGAGTTGACACGTTGACAGAGCCATAAAACAATCTAATCAATGCAGCAAGTAGTCAGATATGGAGTGACGGATTGCCTCTGGCTGGACAAATGCAAGAAAGCCGCGGCGCGGCGGCCGTTAGTTGCAGATTTGTATCTGCAGACATTATATTACTGGCATGCGAGTAGTTCATTGCCGACACAGCTTAGAAACATTGTCGATAAAATCTGCTAAGTAGTTAAACGGACGGGCAGTTGCTCTCACGAGCGTACTCGCGGTATTCACTTTCACTACGAATAATAAGCTACCCTCTTCCACAAACATTTCGTGAACGCATTACATTCCTTGCGCTTGCGCTGCAGGTGACCCAATAACAGGCTCTTGGAGCTCAGGAGCTTGTCGACTCTGAGAGGACACGAACGTTGCATAACGAACCACGTGGAGTGGGGAGCGTTGACCCCAGAAAACGTGGTTGATAGACAAGCACTATCACACAGACCAACGCACCTGTAGTGGAGATAAGCGCGATATTTGGGCGCACGATAACGTCGTTCGACAACAAAGAACAAAGCCTACGAATACACTTGAGCAATCAAACCAAAACTCGAAAGTCATCGTTCGTTTAATCATTTTCGGGTCGCAGATGCGAGTTGGCCTTACTCAACCATCTCTAAATTCCGTCCGCGCTGGAGTTACCCACTTTAGCCGTCGTTTGCCAATTCGTTGCATAAACGACCCACTAATGTCAAAGGAGGTCATTGTCGCACTACACGAACGTTCGCTCGCCTCGCAGGCGCAGGTTGAGCGCTAGTTGCAGGTTAGATAATTATATCGATTGAACTTCAGTCTCCTTCGGCGTGTCTGTGACCCCGATGTAAATAACTTGAGGCGGTTGTACTGTAAACAACTGACGCTGCTTGCGTCAATCGCTTGCACAGTGTAGCGACGCCCGTCTCGGCGCTCATTCCCATTGATGTACGCGTTTGACTTACTGCAGTACTATTTAAAGCCACCAGAACAAAAACCATCTAGGGAATGGAAAACTTAGAATACGAATCTATGACGCAACGAATTATTTTCGGTAGTGAAGTGAATCCGAACCGTCATCATTATAGTCTTGTAAAATGAATGTAATGCTAATGAGTAATGAATGACGTTCTACATTGACCTAGCAAGCTGTTATTTTCCTTTTATAGGGTTTCGTACCTGAAGGGTGCCAGACGGAACCCTCTAAGCCACCGCTGTCCGCCCGTATGTCTGTCAGCGGGCTGTGCTTCTCATGGACAGTAAAAAATAGGTAGACAGTTGAAATTTTCAAAGATTCTGATACAATCAATCTTCCTAGCCTTTTTCCCAACTATCTTGGGGTCGGCTTCCAGCCTTACCGATAGCAGCTGAATACCAGTATTTTACATGGATCGCTCCATGTAAAATACTGTACATGTGCCTATCTGACCTCCACAAACCAGTAACTGGGTAATACGATACCCCATGGTAAGACTGGTGTCAGACTTTCGGGCTTCTGACGACTCTTAACGACTGTCAAAGATCCACAAATGACAGCCGGGACCAGAGGCTTAACGTGCTTTCCGAGGCACGGAGGAGTCTCGGTAGGTGTGAAGATGGTCACCCATCCACTGACCAACCCTGGCAAACGTTGCTTAACCTGCACCCCAATTACGCAATGCACGATCAATTTTAAATTGAAAAAGATTGCCAGTCCATCCATTGCTTCATAAGTTCAACAAAAAAAAAACTTTTAAATTTTTGGGGGGGGGGGGGTGCTGGTGCTGGTAGATCTATCCGTGCGGCTTGTTATTACTTAGCCACGAGCTCCTCTGGAACCACGAAGGGTTCCATCGATCGGCGGCTCCGACTAGCACTTGGCCTGTTTTTTGAGCTAAATTCTGGCAAAGAACGCCTATTCTAAAATAACGCCGCGATTTCTAAAAGATAAGTTGTCACTCTAATTAGTGACTTTACTGAGAATCTACTTTGATATTTATCTCACTCTTCCGTGTTTCAAAGACTGAAATTCTCTCTCATTTGTTTCAGATTCAAAGATACCAGCCATGAAAGATATTTTAATGTTAAATCAAAGCTATGTTCTTGGTTATCTTCAGCATTATAGTGACATCGCGGTCGTTATTGTTGAGCGCTCAAGGTATAATTACTTACCTACTCGAATTGGTTCTGCGACCGTGAGTATTGAATGCATTTACCTATACTAGGGTTGCCAACCAACCTCTTTTCTCCCAGGACATCCTGCTTTTTGGGATGTCCTGGGAGTTCTGGATAGTTTTTAAGTAACGCCCTGGGTTTTTAAAGCATCCTGGTACAGTCCTATTTTTTTCATTTCGCGCCTTTTATTACCTTACTTTTATCGTGCGCTTTGCTTATTGTCTCTTTTTCACTACTATTTTAACGCACTAGAGCTCTCTCTATCTAACTATTAGATAAAGATCTATAGTGCGCAAAAATTGAGTTTCGTTGAACCCGTTTTCATTGCGTGTTTAAATAACTACTAAGTACTGCTCTTATACTACGTTCTGTTTTTAATCCGAAATGTCCTGGTATTTAATTCACCTTCTAATCCTGGTTTTCAAAATTTGGGGATGGCAACTCTAACCAGTAGCGGATCCAGGGGGGGATAAGGGACTCAAGCCCCCCCCCCCCCCCCTCAATAGTATCTGAGTTCTTTTGTGACCGAAGAGAAGGCTTGCTATGCGTTAAGAAAAATAAAATGTTGTGAGAGTGTTCAATTTGGTAAAACCTACCCTTCGCGGGGTCAAGCCCCTCCCAAACGACAATACTGGATCCACCTGTGACCCTACCTTAACCTATAGGTACACCTACTATACTCTTTTAAATTGAATAGCACAAGTGCGAATCTTGTAGGCGACGCGCGACGAGGCGCTACCTATTTTTCTTCATTTTAAATCAGGACCTTGAAAACAGGCTGAGTACAAAATAAAAAAATAAATCGCTGAATTATATTCCACGATATATTTCTACTCGTGCAGCGCTTGTGCACAGCTAGTGTAACGACTATCTACAAAGTAAGGTGACCTAAATGATAAGATTATTTCAATACTCGCTACATAAGCACACATGTGCGAACTATGAGTGTGTGTGAATTTGCATCGGGTTCGCTCGTACAATGACATTGTCGACCTTGACTACTGCCTCGTATATCAGACACGCACACAGACACAGTGGTGCAAGGAATGAGTGCTCCACAAATGTTATTAGTTTGAACAAAACATAAGAGCGTTTACACTCGAGCTGCAGGAAACGAAAGATTTCAGACAAATCTAGGTCTTATAAACTTAGTAACATAGATTATTGGTCATATTATAATTAGCACAGAATACCTTTACCTCGTCGCGTATTTATACAATATTTCAGAACATACAACGCGATAAAAGAGCTATAAGATGCATCTGGTGCAATGTTTAAAAACAAATTGGGAGTTAATAGACTGCAATATAGGTCCACGTCTGGTCGAATAGATACAGAACAGTTCAACACACGATAAGGCGCTCAGCGACCAAGGCCAGGCGAGCTGAATTATCACAAGTGCGATATAAACGAATACTTATAAATACATGTGAAATCATAATAATAAATACTTGCACGTACACTTTTACACTTTCATTTGTTACATTAATAGTGCACCATTGATTGACTTTTGATTCATGAAAATTCTGTCGTCATCGAACATGCTGTATAAAAATAAAATGGATCGCCGGTTCTTTCTTAATTTAAATGCTCTAGTGATGCGCAGTGCGCTCTACGTTATCGATATATCCTAGTTTTATTTAATTCGAAAAAAAAAATTGCATTATTTTGAGATAAAAATAAATAAGCAAAGGTCATTGGGCATATCTGACCCGCTATGCGAACAGTGGCGGACATTAACCAAAATAGTGTTAACCTAAAGAGAATAATGTGAACTTTCATTGCATATCATTATTTGGTTTAAAATCGATGGAGAAAAACGTTCAGACTCGTTTAAAAAAAATGGTTTCAGAGGATTTTATTTTATCTTATAAATAAGGCATGAAAAGAATTAAATAAAAAATCCGATACCTACAGCTCGGCGCACTGATGAGCGACACGATTAGAAGCATGTATACGCTGAACCAGAATGGACCTCAACGGATCAAGACTGGTCAAGAGCCCGCATTATAGTAACAGAAGACCGAGTAAAATGGGCTATCAACATCTTTCAGCCATACAAGTCGGCAGGGACGGATGTCATCTTCCCAGCGGTGCTGCAGTGGGGGATAGATTAACTGACACTACGCTAGTGGAGATCCACCGAGCCTGCATAGCACTCAGACACGTATACCTCTCGCATGGCGCGAGGTGAAAGTCATTTTCATACCCAAACCTGGCAAAACAAACTATACACAAGCCAAGTCTTATAGGCCCATATTCCTCACATCCTTCCTACTGAAATCCCTTGAGAGACTCTGTGACAGGCACATCCGAGACGGACCTCTCCGGGTGAAACCACTACACAAACAACAGCATACAGGCAAATCTATAAAATCAACGCTGCACAGCGGTTTCTATATGCAGTGAACCACAAATGCTCAGCACTGACTGCCTTCATTGCCATCGAGGGCGCCTTTGACAAAACCATGTTCAACAGTGTAAACATGGCCCTCGTCAGACACAGCATATACTCTACCCTGAGTGGCTGGATCACCAACATGCTCAAACTGAGGGCTGTACAAGTCACAGTAAATTGCACTACGAGAGCCATTGTTGCAAAGGGCTGCCCGCAAGGGGGAGTCCTCTCGCTGCTTCTATGGAACCTGGTAAGAGACAGCCTTATCATGACACTCAATGACAAAGATTATTTCACCGGTGGCTACGCCGATGAAATAACCATAATAATCAACGAGACCCACGAAATCACTCTATGCAACCTCATGCGTCAAGCACTGAAAATAATAGAGGAATGGTGCAACAAGCAGCATCTCTCAGTAAACCCTACAAAAACCGAACTAATTGTCTTCACAAAGAAGAGAAAACTGGAGACACTACAATTACCACGATTCTTTGGAACAACCCTAAGCCTCTCAACTGAAACCAAATACATGAGCATCTTTTTGGATAAACAACTGAACTGGGCAAAAAACACGAATTATATCATTACAAGAGCCAGCATTATCCCTGTGGCAGAGCAAGCGACTGCTTGGCAGTAATTTGGAGATCAGACCCAAGGTTACCCACTGGTTATACACCACAGTCATCCGACTAATTATCACATACGGCTCACTGGTCTAGTGGCGAAGGACAGACCTGAATACAGCCCAAAAAAATCTCGATAAACTGCAGTGGGTTGTTTACGTCGCAATCACTAGCAGTATGAGAACTGCACCCACCGCCGCCCTACAGGCAATGCTGGGACTGCCGCCGAGAAGGGGGCCGACTCCGTTACCGGAGTCGGAGTCTTCTCACCATCCTGAACATAAATATATGCAGACCGCTGGGAATGTTCAACACCATCTACCAGGCGGAGTGTGTGGACATTTTACACGCGGTCCACGCCCTAGAAGCCCGGAGGGTTACAGACACACACATACGTTTACTCTCCGACAGCACCTCAGTTCTATAATCCTTACGGAAAAAATATTTTACCTCGAAGCTAATACTATAATGACACAATGCACTAGAACAAATAACGGTATCTAGCCGCAACACGGTGACACTGCAATGGATAAAAGGACACAGCGGATCGCTAGGAAACGATCCGCAGCTGGCGAACTTTCTAGACGAGGATCCGTCCGGCACGGCAGTCTGTGGACCCGAGCCTATCATACCCATCCCATGACCTTTGAGGATCTAATCTTGTTTCCGTTGGGCTCATACCATTTAAGAATCGCAAGGTCTTATTATCACGAGCACATACGACCAAACGGTGATTATATAATAGAAATGTAACGACACCAACATTTTAAAGAGATATTGGTCAGAGGGCGAATCCAGTCACGATATATCAGATTGAAACAGTATTATACATATATATATATGTTAAACCCAACACAACACGGAAAACAAAGTATAGAAGAGTACTAAGCAGTAACTGCTCATGTATAGCCGCCCGCACTATCGGGAGCTGTGCCCATAATGCAAGTATAGTGTTTTATCTGTCTTGGACATCAAGAAGAAACAGATGCACCGGCTGCTTTTTTTAAATGATCTAATGATTGATTTGGATCAAATTGAATAATAAATATTATAATGAATTATTATTTTATTCATATTCCTTATATCACTTTATAATACTTGAACACTTTACTTACTAATGCTAAAATTCAATATACGATCATATTTTTATTTTTTTTCGAGATTCCCATAGCTCACGTTAATAGGATTAATGCTATGGTATATCAGAGCCATATATCAATACATTATGCTATATTTCGTTTGTGTCCGCCATGGGTCTGGTTTCTATACTAAGATGCCCAATTACCTTTACATTTCTTATTTACATAATGTGTTGTTTTCGTTTGCCTCATTAGAGCGCGCGGGATACACGAGGATGTTTTTATCCAACGCGATATCATCGTAAGACAGATGTCAATTAATTACATACATGGCAATGCGATATAATTAATAAACTACGATATTTACGTTTGCTTCGTTTGAAATATTATTAGCGAGGTTGTTATCCTTGTCCATTACTTAGTAAGATGTAATATTAATGGTCGTAACAAAATTAAATCGAACTATAATATAATTTTATTTAGTTTGTGCTGACAAAAACAATGTTTGTATCAAACGCACAGGTCAAGAAAACATATTAATCATAGACAATGTAGGTACTTAACATTCAAATTTTAATACTCGGTTCAGGCATCAAACCTGTGTGTCATTTTATTATGGTAATTAGACGTGATCAAATTACCATATCACATTATTCAACGTCAAACAATATTTTGTGTAATTCCGTTTATTTCCGTATTGTTATAACAACTCATATGTCAACGTACTGGTCATAAACAGGTTCTGACTTTTAATAGACATTAGCTACGTGTTTGAAACAATTACCCAAGTTTTAGTGTGAGAACAAAGTTCGTTCGTCATCATAACAGGCCGTCGCCCTCCACATAACGTAACACTTTTTTGAGTATACGTAAAAAAGAAAATTAAATAATAAAATGTGTTTAGATAAGTAAGACTGATAAACATACTGTACGAGTATAGGTACCTAACCTATGTATCATGTGAGATTTGGGTATCACCTCACTACTTACGTCATTTGTTTTTCTGTCACTATAAGATTGTCAATTTTTATTCATTTAAGTTTGGAATTCGAAATCCTACGCATCGCAAATATGACACAAACTGTTTTTACTGTACGTAGCTCACATGAAGTAAAGTGTCCTTTACTCACCTCTTATACTTGAATTTGCGTGTGGTTAGTCTAAAATAACATAATTTTAAGTGTGAAGCGTTGGCGTATGCCGTGAATGTCGTTCGCAACGAGTCCTGAGATTTAACCTCTACGATACAACACATCGAGTGTCACGTAAGCACACTTTATATGCCTTATTTGAAGCTACGCGTGCACTGAAGCCAACGTCTGGTGTAAACTGGAGTGTACAGCCTTCGGCAATTTAAAAGCAGAACGAACAGAGATCGTCAACACTTTCCGCTGTCATTATCCCAATTTATTTGGGGTCGGAGTTTTCTTCTTCCTTACTTCTCTAGTCATCTCTGAAGTCAAGTAGTCACCCCCTTTCTAGCCAGCTCCTCTTTTACACAGTCCGTAGTTTCTTTGGTCTTCCCTACTGTTATAGCCATTTTAGTGCAGGTTTAAATTAGACAATCTATAATTCGATGACAGTTTACGTTCTCTTACCTTTTTTTCCCAAGGATACATTAATTAATTTATTGATATGACTCTGATAAACTAAATCTATTTATTATTAAAACTTGCTTTTAGCTTATGTTTAGGTAGGTATATCCGTACGATGACGCGAACATTATCGATATCGATAAATGAAAGACGTTTCGCCTTATCGAATCAAAGAAATGTTTGATTATTGGGAAAGATTGCGTATCTAGCACTCAATGTCTGTTTGATATTGAATGACGTAAAATGTGATAGTAGATAGAGTATTCTTGATTTGAGGCGCCACGAATTGTTCTACTGCTCTTCTGCATCCGACTTGGTTTTCAAGAAAAACTCGCTCTTTCTAAACAGTGATTCGGAGGGATCTACTCTCTAAGGGCGTTTGTGCACTACACTGAAGATTACCGTCCGGGCAGTCCGATTTCGACCAAACTAGTATAAACATTTAAATTAAAGGCTTTTGCCGACGCAACACGCACAATAAAATTTCTAAGAAAACTTCACAGTATAAACAATAACCGGTGGCGCGACAAATCGCACTGGTCTGCACATCGAAAATACTGCAGCATTTTCGATTTAAAGGAGGATCATGCTTTAGGTGATTTAAGGTATTTATTAGACTCTTAACTGACCCCAATAATCAAGTATGGCCCTATGTTACTTGGTGGGCGGGGGATGACTGTGCCTAAACGAGCATTTTATTCGGCAGTTTATTATAGTTCGCTATAACAAGAACAACACCGAAATATTCACGTTATCGAGGCTAGAAATCACTGTGGTATAAAATTAGTATGGTATCATAAATCCAGTTAAATTTAGTAAGGTAAATTGCACGCTTGGTATTGCTAATAAATTCAAATAACAGGTTTAACTTGTATGGAGCTGTAACAATACCAGGATCTTATAAAGATCATCGCCCTACGTGTGCGTGTGCGTCTTTGATTGACAATGCTTAAAAAGATACGCATTTTAACTACACAATGTTATAGAGCCTACACTGCTTGGCCTGCTTGCTATAGATTGTGTACACAATGACATGCAGAGATTTACTGTGACCGTTATGATCACTCGATTTAGATCGATATTCGTGAGATCCGGGATGTGTTCACAGTCCACAACAATGCCAACTTTGTTAAGAATAAAATCAATGGATATAACAGATGTTATCGATTAGAGAAATTTTAAATTGATTACTTTGGAATGCTCATCGTTTAATTCTTTTTCGTGCAATGATTTATCGATCTTCGATTTATGACGCAATTAAATAAAATTAATAGTGGAAAACTTATCCTTAGATTTGGATCTTAGCTATTCCGAAAAATATTGCCTGGAAGTAAATAAGTAGTTAATATATTATATAAAAGTAACTAGCTGCTGCCCGGCTATAAGTTACTTCTTATAATATCTATCTGCCAGTGAAAGTCCCGTCAAAATCGGTTCAGTCGTTTCGGAGATTAGCCGGAACAAAGACACAGACAGATAATGTAATAATAAATGAAAATTGTTTTAGTAAAAGAAAATAAAGAAGACGTTCATTTGGTGGACACAGTTCGTGAAACAGAAATAACAAAATAAAAAAACAACAAAATAATCTTTTGATTGACAAATAATTATTAGTGTGTGCCTCACGGCTGCGCCAAAAAGGTTCATTTTAGATAGATGCTGTCTCACGCTGGTTTTCTAATGACGTAATTCATTTAGTAAAAAGCAGTTATTTTAATATTACAAACAGACATTTCAATTTTTATTATTTGTATGTACAGATGTTAGATAATTAATTGCGTGGAGTATTGTAAAATAGAAAAAGAAAATATAATATATAAAAACACTTGGTAGTAGCATGAACCGCCAGTTTTTGTACTCGTTCATAACGATGACATTAAAGAATGATACGAACTCAACCATCCACAACTAATCTATGGTCATAAAAGTTCAACATAAAACACAAACTGAAATACAACTCACCATCTTTTGAATCGCGGCCTTTTAAAAATATCAGAATACAAAGCTATAACTATAATAAAACGTTGGTTTACCAAGAAATTCAAACTCCAGTGATTTGTCTCAAGATACTCGATCTCAAAGATGGTTACAGCGGCCGCTTCGAGTTGAGATAATAGAAGTAACAAGCGACGCGATGGCAGCGCTTGCGCAGCCGAGCGAGACGCGCGCTCGACCGCATATCCGCCGCTATGCCTCTTCCTAGATTCACTACATCGTCATTAGAAAAAGAACCCTCTTTCTCTGCCTTTGTAATTCACTTTTCAACATAGATAGATGGTCCCTTGGAAACCTAATTAACTTCGTTAAATACCAGTTCAATTAATTCAACCAATATGAATGTATCATAATGTTATATTTTAATTATATATAAATTATAATAAAGCTGAAGAGTTGGTTTATTTAGACATAGGCTTGGAATGCGGTTTTACCCCACTCGCATAAAGGATTACCCTTTAAGCGAGGAAAAAGTTCTGACAAAAAGCTTAATATTTGCTTATACTCATAATACTATTTCATAATATTTATTTTTAAAGTGAAAACTTCTTTAGCGGCGTTGTGCATATTTTTTGGGATGGGTAAAAAATGTTAAACTCGCGTCAGGACGTGACCGTAAGATCCGTTGCGTAGCAACCGACAAAGTAATATCAAAATAAATAGTCTTTTACATTACGTAAAGATTGCGAGGTAAGATATTTTACCCTTATTGATGGGTAAAAAAAAGCAGTCACAAAACATACTTCATGAAAAGTGTTTAAATAAGTTGTTTGTTTTTGTTAGACTATATTTTGAAAATAAATAATTATATACTACTACTACTACTAATGAACATAAATTATAGTACTATTATACTGATAAATAAAGCAATTCGTGCGAAATTATTTCCTAACCATTCCAAAATATTAAAAAACAACGTTAATGTTCAAGTTTTCACTTCTGCCGGCACTCCCGGAATGCAACCCGTTGTTTTTTTAATTTTGTTAATCCTATTTTTTGTAGTAATAATTTATCTTTTATAAAGAAAATTCCCCTTAAACGGAAAAGTTCGAACAAAAGAGAAGGCCGAACATAGTCCGGACGGGGTGGCCAGAAATCCGGACATGTTCGGACGGATGACTGAACCCTACTATGACTTTCGACGAATCAGACTATTAATAGGTCCTATACTCATACATAACTAACCAAAGCAACTTGGTCGTCGCTACGTCCTTAGAGCTTGAACACTAAATTACGTGCTTGAGTTGAGGAAACGGCTATCAGAACGGACATTAGTACTCTTTAGTATTTACGTAATTATGGAGCACTTATCAACTCATGACATCAGAATGTTGGGTAATCGTGATAATAAAGCCTTAAATTCTACATCTAAGTAAACTATTAGGTTAACATTATTATTTATACCTAAATCACGAACTCTTTGGCATTATACTATCAAATTGAGAAAACTCATGTGACTTGATGTGACGCCGTCCGTTTTTTTAGGCATAAATATTAACTGGGTGTCAATGAACTTCAAACAGATTGAAAATTTACTAGGTATTTAAAAACTGACATTAAAAAAATCCACTATTATTATTAACAGCGATCAGTTCTCAGAATTTTGGCTATCGATGAAAAACTACATTATGTCACATAATTACATTTAACCCACTCCTAATTCGAGGGGTCCCTAACAATAAAATAGTCACGACTATATAAAAGCCGCGTGCTTAGAAAATAGGGTCAGACAGACCATTAGATTATACAGTCAAAGGGTTGCCAAAAACGTTTTATTATTGAAAAATATATGACCCTCGCTAATGTTAGAAGCAGCTGCCGAGTTTCGCTAAAGATTAATATTATTCTAACACTAAACCGCGTTAGTAGTTAGCGACCGAGTTGATCGGATTTGTATATTATGCTAATTTAAAGACCAATTATAAATGGACGGAAACCTACATCATGGTATATAAAATAAAAGCGTATATTGAAGTATAACAACATCGTGTTACGTGACTGCTAATCGTTACATAACACGTTTTATTTAAATCAGATGAAGTCATAAGCTATCACTGTGCTCCTCCAGCGGGTCGTTGACCTCTTTGATTAAGGATTCATCAATCATGCATAGCTGACGACTGAGAGGGTATCGCATTTCACACGTTGAAAACGTTTGCTCGCATTATAAGCAATCGTTTTATATGGTATTTCGGTGTCATGTTCTGCAATAGTATTCTAGTGGAGTGGAGTATTCGAGGTCTTATTGAAACTATTGCGGGCGCAAATACATATAGATGGATTTGTGGCGATTATTCGCAATAGGTGTCCCTGATGCACCGCATACGACGCAATTCCAACAGCTAAATTCAGCTGTCCGCATGGAGGATGGATCTAGATAGCCCTATAATGCGGTACTGGACCAGCCTGCATATTGAGCATTCCAGATCCAAACCTAAATTTAGACTAAGATGAAACATGTGTATTTTAATCTTTTTATTATTGTAAAATTGTAGTATATAATGTTTTTGTTGATGACTTGTGTAATGTTTATATAATTTTTTAATTATTTTTTTATGTACTTATTTAATATTTTTAATTTCACATGTATGTTACATATAATATGCATTGGTACTGAAATAAAATGAATTTTAATTTGATTTAATTACACGTCATTCAGTGGAATGCCTACAAGTATCTGCTCTACCATCTAACAAAGGTAGGTAGGTACTTGACTGAATAATAATTTCTGTAAAAAAAAGCATTAATCACATACCACTTCATACAAGTCAACGAAGGTTGTTCAAAATTAATCAGTTAAAGATCTGTCGCGCGTTCTTAAAAAGATTATTTTTTTAGCTCCAGCTGTCAAATCAGCAAGGTCTCGCCGAGGTCCGTAACCCTTTCGCTGCGATAAAACAAACGATTATTCAAATTGAGAAACAAATGATTTCCGGCTAAGTGAACTGGGTATATTTAGTGGCATGAAATAATTAGTGCCGTGTACACTACACTGGCTGACTTCTCGACTATTTATATGCGACGTGTCAAAAAACGGCTGTGACCTTGGCGCCCCCACGCGGACGCCGCGATACATTCACCTCAGGTGAGGCCCGTGGGGTTCTACTGTACCCTACGTTTATTTTGCAATTTATTTCGTAACTATCGATGCTATAAATCATTCGTTAGCTGGTAATCTGAAACCCGCAACAGGACAATCCTTGACCATTTCCTTACCACATCTATTGAACTATTTCACACAAAGTTTTTAATAAAGTTTAACACAATCATGCCATATTTAATCATAACACCAAAGTGTGATTCCAGTTACTAGTGTAACAGATAAATTATAAAATATTCCTCGACTTTCAAGGTGATCTGAATGGGATTCGTTTGGCCTTTCAAAATAGACAAAACACCAAATGATTTGGATCGCTTACTACAGAATTACAAGAGCGTTGATTGACCCAGTTCATTTCTTACAGACGAATAGGCATCAAGGTGTTAATGGAACCTTTTACGCCATCTTGTTTTTCGACTATTTAACTTTATAGCGGGAAACTCCTTTGAAGTCAAATCTTTGCAAATAATTCAACAAAGGATTTTTTCAATATAGTAGCGATGATTGAGGATATAAACAATAAATTATTACTTAGGTACTTACTGAGATAACAAATTATTGTATTGTTACTTAATGTATTTATTACAATACAAAAGTTACTTAAGTTAGTACGCTAAAAGCGAATAAAATTGATAATAAAGTCTTTTCAATGGATTCAACCAATTTCTACGGGATCTTTTCAATTTAGAAGGCGAGATTTTACAGAAGAATAGAGTACCTACGCCTAACTTTCACAGAAATTAGAAATTAAGCGATATATTTTTCGTACTTAATTAGTAATTTTGAAACATTACATAAAATAATAATTACTGTGCTTTTATGAAGTTTAGCCAATCGTACTAGAAATATACAGTTTATTGAAAATTCTATTAATAATTATATATTCAGTAAGTTTCACTTAAGAGCTTAGAAATTATTCTTACTTATAAAATTTACAGTATGGTATTGACCTGACATTAGATTATTCTGAAAGAAAAACGAGGTAGGTTACTTACTCTTGGTAAAACTAAGCTTAATTTTTCTAAGCATGTAAAACTTGATGGATTGGGCGGCTAACGCTATAATGACGAAGTATAGCGTTATTATTCACTGAAATCTAATTTAGTAACAACAGTATTATGAGCTGAAGGAATAAATCTTTTCACATGAAAAATATTACAGACCCATTTCGAATGTTGTAACTAATATTTTTCAGTAAGGTTTGATTAAGTGAGATCAAAATAAGTAGATATAAAATGGAGTTAATAGGACGAGGAAAGATCTAAAAACAGTCATCCCTAATAAAATGGCCCGCATATACGTCATTCGAAGTAAATGCGTCAATAAAACTGACTGTGAAGGCTCAACTAATAGTAACATCACAGATAACTGTAGTATGTATGCGGGCTGTTACCATATAAAATATCTCAGTAACCTTTAATAAGGGAAAGAAGATATTTGGGACTAAGGGAGCAGACCGCAACGTTCCTATAATTGTTTAACTTTAATTAAATGGGTATGGATTCCCGGCTCACGAGGGTGACCATCTGGCTACTGCAGGCAATAGAAATAATTGGTACCTCGAGCCTCTAATATAAGATAAAATTGACGATCAGGATAATCTAGCCGACTACAATTTACAAAACAAATATCAATAGATATTTTTTTTACAACCATCACGACCGACTTCCAAAAAAAAAACACTTTGATGTCTTTGTATCAGCATTATGGTTGTTTGCCACCGACTTCCGAAATTAAAGTAAAGTTTCACGTTTTAAAGTTTTATTTTAGGAAGTTGGTTGACTCGGTGGTTTTTGTTTGTAATTTTTTCACTTTTTAGTTTTGGTACCTACTAGGGCTTTCAGTCTCGCTTCATTTTTGAGTCCCGGGAAAAAAAAATCGAGACTCGATGCGGTCTCGAAATTCCCGGGAAAAACGAGACTTTCGAGACTATTTCAAAAGTAACTCTCAAAATTATAGGCTAGGCATTTAGGTAGTCAAAACAAGATATTTTAAATCAAATACTTTAATAAACATACAGCAACAAACTCAAATTATAGAATCAAAAATTATATAGGAGTGTTTTTTTTTTCATTTTTATAGTGGGCACGTAAAAAACAAAGGGCGTTTAATGTAGTTTCAGATAGAGAGGACCTGATTTTATTACAAAAGTAACCCGTTAGAAAAAGCTCTCTCTGCTTCTACGCTACTGGGGGCATAGATATTAAGTAATTGTAGCAATGGTTTAGGTACTTCGTATAAACTTGGTTAAGAACATTTTCGAAATGTCTTATTTAAAAACAGACAACTGGAAATCTCTGTTTCAATGGAAAATTTAAAATCGGTCTAATTTGGCTGTAACACTATTTTTCGAAAATGTTCTTAACTAAGTTTTTAGACCTTTGTATCCTGATTATGCGTATGAAGTTTCATTAAAATCGGTTCAGTCATTTCGAAAAACAAGGGCTTGAGAGTTTGTATGACATGCCGTACGACGTAAAACCTGCTAAAAGAGTAGCGTCTCGCCTACACAGTGCTTCTAAGGTCACTGAGATTGTTTCCAGTGTAGAATACTCTGATTCAGTGAACTCTATTCCGAATCCTACATAAATCAGAGCTTTTCCAACGCATATCTTTATTTTAAGAAATCGTTCAAGCATTTCAGCTAAACTGAACCATCTCGTCTTGCAATCAATTATAAACGAGGAGCTCTAGCTTAGTAACACTGGTCGATCCATCAGGTTAAGTTACGCTGGCCGGGGTTGGTCAGTGGATGGGTTACCATCTTTAAATACCGAGACTCCTCCGTGCCTCGGAAAACACCTCGTTAAGCCGTTGGTCCCGGCTGTCATTTGTGGATCTTTGACAGTCGTTACGAGTCGACAGAAGCCCGAAAGTCTGACACCAGTCTTACCAAGAGATATCGTATTACCCAGTTACTGGGTTGTGGAGATCAGATAGGCAGTCGCTCCATGTAAAATACTGGTATTCACCTGCATCCGATTAGACTGGAAGCCGACTCCAAGATAATTGGGAAAAGGCTAGGAAGATTGACTGTTTATTGTGTGACTTAAGTCTCAAAAGTCTCGTTATTCCCGAGACCGAACACATCAGTATCGAGTCTCGAAAATACCAAAAAATCGTCGAGACTCTCGAAATTTTCGAGACCGAGATTCCCGGGATGAAAGCCCTAGTACCTACCCACAATTCGTATAGTAGGTACTACTAGCTATGTAAACAACAATGACAGGAACTGACAAGAAGTATTATAAAATCATCAAGATAATACACAAAATGGATTAAATACGTATGATCGAAGCTAACTCCAAAACTACCCAAGCAAAGTTAAAAAAAAAATTATGGGACCACCATGCAAACTTTTCTATCAAATCAAAAAATAATTGTCAAAATCTGTCCACAATTGACGAAAAAATCGATGAATATACAAAAAAAAAATATAGATACAGATATGCATATAACCTGCTCCTATTTTGGAGTCGGTTAAAAATATACTCAAGCTTCGAAAATGCATGATGACATCAATGTGTACCAATTAACACGGACATGTACAAATAAGCAATATTTTCGAGGAAGGACATTGAGCAACTTTGCCCAACTCGGAAGAGACCCTGGCGAGCTCGAAATAGCAAAGCACACGTTCTAATCTAACTAACCACAAGTAAGTACCCTACAAATAACCTCTGAGATATGACTATGTGCTACAAACATCATTCAGAGTTTTAAAACATTTCAAACAAACTCAAGGAAAACTTTTTACGGTTTTCAAAACTTAATAAAAAAAATGACAGAACGTATAATATATTTATTACCGCCGTGCGCACACCCGGAGTCAAAACAGTTAATGTCTTTGACAATTAAACTTTTCTATCGAGAATGTGAAGTTTCATTGTCAAAAAAAAAAATTGTTTTCATAGAGCCATGTCTGTCTAAAGTATGGAATTAGTATGTCATTGTACAGTATGTACTGTACTATACTAGTATTTGTCTCAAGTCAATATTATTGTCACTTCAATAAATACATTACTTAATTTTCTAGAGAGCTGATTCTGAATAGTTAATTATGAAACATTAGCAATTATCGAGATATGTACCACGTACGAGAAACTTGAATTTATCGCATGGCCGCGCATTGAAAGAAAGTGGAAATCTGCAAGGGGTGACGATTTTACACTATCGCTAGTGTTTCACCAGGTAAATCTGAGTAGTAAAATTATTTTTACAGTGAAGATTAAATTCATTTTAATTTAGAAAAGAAATAAAGAAAGAAAATTTGTTTATTCTACACAAACTAAACGCAAATAAAATACATAATATAGGAAGGACTCCTTTACAAATTAGCCAAAAGCCTCGATTTATTAATTTCTACAGAGCATAATGTGATTATGAAAATCAGAGAAATTATAGCTTGCCTTTTAACATCCAGAAGAAAATCGAGTTATTGATCAGACATAGAGAAGAAAGGATCTCTCAATATGACGGTGGTAAATGATTTACATTCTATCTACATGACATCCATTTGAAAACTCTTTTCAAATGAACCAAACAGACTTCATATAAAGTCGTTTACACGGTATTAATGCGATTGCGAAGTGCAATCGATTGACTTCGCATTCAGAGATCACAATTTGGATTTCCTTACCTTTTATTTGTAACATCTTCACATATTATAGTTAGTTAAAGTATATCATGTGCATACGTGCCTTGTCAGGCGATGCGATTTACCATCAGAAGTAGTCTTGAAACCGGTTGGACCGGCGCGACCGTGGTCGCTCCGACGAACCTCCACTGCAACCAGCTCTCTTAAATTGTTTAATACAGTATTTCTTACATTTCTTAGCAAATTGAAATAATTTCAACACTGACTGCTGAGGGTCGCTCTTTATTAAGATATTTTCCGTGTAACCTGGCTGAAAGATTAACAAACTTAGTTGCTCTACGGTCGCAAGATTTAAAAGTTTTTTTGTAACTAATATTAGAAGTAGGTATCTCAAGGTTTTTTAGAATATACACTTGTGTCGAGGTATATGGACGACCAAACTCGTGTTTTCAATGGCTGCATTTGCAGAATATTAAGTGGGTGTTTATTTAGTAAATTCTTATAAGAACGTGGACTTCGTTTTGTTTTGGTTCTTTTGTCTTGTTATTTTTGTAAATAGCTTCGTTACAAGAATAGATTATTTTACTTGTTGGTTGAGAGGGTGCGGCCCTCTTTTCGTCCCTCCGCCTTGCCATTTGCCTCCCTCCGCGATTGATGATAGATTAAGCATACTTATACAGCTCTAGCAATATTCTGTATGTGTTCTTATCCTTGAAGAATATTTAGTGTTTTGTAAAGTCACACAATTGTCGCTTTATTAGTCATCATTAGATGCATCTGAGCACTATGACGCAAGATCCGTGCAATGTTATGATTTAGAAACACGTGACTAACACAATTTGATTTACGAGGTCAATTTTTGTAAATTATAGCCATCAAATCAGGGCAATGCGAAATCAGCACAGATTGTGAATCATATTTTTGTGTAACCTGTACATAAATTTAATTAAGAATGTACTTAATAGGTACCTTGGATATATTACAGCGATGCAACTCTTGATGAAAATAAGAAAGTAATTATTTAATTTAGATAAATGATAAGAAATGTTGTTGATACTCCACATTAGATGTTGTGTTATAAAATTACGAATAATAAGTGATATTGCCATATGCTATTTAAACTTCAATCAATTGAAATCTATTAGTAGGTAATGTCGCAAAAAAATGTAATTTCACATGCGACATAGTAAATTTTCCATGGAAACCTTGAATTTGTAGGCACCTAGTTGCGATAAGAATATTACTCATACTAGTGCTGATCCTCCTACACTAACCATAGACGCTAATCAAATGGCAAGACGTAAACTATTGTTTACTAGGAAACTATACTAATTAACGCCTATTTAGACACCATTAGTGAAAAAGTTTATAAATGAAGTTTAAAACTTAGAACTCTTGAAAGTCGTTGGTATTTTTGAATTCGTTAGGATAGAAAAAAAATAAGCACATATTACCTATTGCACCTGGATGTCACTGTTGCTAATTCAATACCTACGCGTACTAGTAGGTACTAGCACAAATAGATACTTCAAGTATTTTTAGCCGCGCGCCCACAGTCGATCATTCCAAGATTAGTCAGACGAACACTCGCATATTCAAATGTATTGTTATGTTGGTATAATAAAATGCAATCAACATCGGTTACGAAACCTATTACTAGATTATTCATTGAAATACCTACTTCTTTAATACGCACCACCGCGTATTTAAAAATAAAGCGAATCTAATTTGTTTCTTTATATAGCACTTTGACTCGGTAAAACGTATAAAATGCTCAGACGTGTAATCCAAATGACAATACTACAAAAACATGATAACCCTTCCATTCGTCGAACTGAATGTAGGTAAACAAAACGATTGTGATTGTTGTAAGGGCAAGGAGACATCGGCTCGTAGCGGCCGGTCAAGGTATCCGGGCCAAAGGTCGATGACAGTCGCGGCCCGCTCGCGGCCGGCCGAGCGCTACGCTTGCCGCCAAAAAATACGCTAAGTTTTTTGCATGTTACACTGTAAGTATTACAATATTCAAAACAAAAATATCTAGTCCCTTATTATTATTTTTTTTTTTTTTTCAAACTAACCTGATGACATCGACTCATTTTCTGATTTCGGTGTTGTCGGGGGCATTGGTAAGGGCATCGACGGTAGGGGTTGTGTTTGCTGTGGCTGCTGTTGCTGTGGGGCCTGCTGCTGCTGCTCCATGGTGCAGGTACCCAACGACTGCGCCATGCTGTACGTGATGCCATCATCGTAGCCCCACAGCTCCAGGCCGCCGTACTCGGGCGACGCGAGCGACTCCGGGGACATCACCATAGCCGGCGGTAGGCCGAGAGCTGAAGACGACGTCACCTCAGACGAGCTCTCCTCGAGCATTCGCAGCGTCTGGAATCCTCCGTTGTTATACCAGCGGCGTCTCATGTCTGCGAGCGTGTCACACGCTCCAGTATCCACGAGCGCCGAGGGACATCCTCCGACGAAGGCTTTCACTTCACTTTTTCCTCGCACTAAACTATCTAAACGCGACTCTATGGACATGCACCACTCGTCTACGCAACGTTCAAACCGAAACGAATCGCTATCCACTGTCTCGACTTTCGTGCAATCCAATAGGACTCGGAAGTTCGAGCGGCGACAACTTTTTTCTAGTCACAACACAATCCGAGCAACAGGTGAGAAGAGCACGCGAGTCCCACGAGTTCGTGCGGTGATGTGGAGACGGGGTTCACGCGTTGCTCGAGCAGTAAAAACGAGTACGTTGCGCGCGCGCGACCGTCGTCAGCGGAGTACGTAGAGCGAGCGAACGAGCGACGCGGCCGCTCTCACTACTCACTGCCACGGTCGGCGTGACGTCACGTCCCCCGCGCCCCGCGCCGCACGCCGCCGGCCCCCGCGCGCAACCGTGGCACAGAAAGTCAAGCCACCGGCGACAGAATGTAGCGCGCCGATAAAACACCCTCAATTTATGAAGACTCGTTCTATCAAAACAACTTCGCTGTTTGTTACGCAACTTTTGAACTTGAGAAAGTTATTTGCGAAATTATCTAATGGTAAACATTCCTGATTTCCTGTTTATCCGTTAATGTCACTAGGTGGTTTATTCATTTGGACATTTAGTACCTACCGCCTATCTGTTATGCTGCGGCTATTACCCTGCATTTATAATCAGTTCTACTGCATGATATATTGTATAAAAGTATGTGGCATAGGGCATAGTTATTTAAAACATAAATACTGAAGTAATTAAAGCAGATCTTATACAATATTATAATGTCATGCTAATGTAGCTATGTAACCTCAAAGTCACTAGTGCATTTTAAATGCTAGCACGTAGATGCTTCGTTCATTATCCATTTAGTTATGTGATTATGACTGCACTGTATCCACGGTTAGGTAGGTAGGTATTATGTACGGTTACAGACAGACAGCCGACAGGTAGGTAGGTACTATGCTATTAATCATACTTACTTATAAACCTAGACCCATTTTAGCAGATGCCCTTAATAGAGAGATAAACAGCATAGGTACCTACGCCGTTTGTTTTGCTAGACGTCTGTGACACATTGACACGAATCTCTCTGATGTCCTCCACCGAAAAATGGAACGACGACCTAAATTGCAGCATTCAGGTTATCAGACTCTTGGGCTGTACGAAGGTGTGGCGATCATTTTTATCTGCAAAACCCCGGCGATAGCATTGGTTTGTTTAGATTACATTTCGTTGCGTGCTCCGCGTGAACTGTGGCGTGTTTCCGTGCGAGCAACGATGTATAACGATTTGTTTGGGTATCGTCACCGGCTAGATTAGATTAGAAGTAAGAATGACGAGTGAGCCATGATTGTAGCGCTGTTTAGCGTCACAGCATCACGTGGCGCGGAGCGTTGACCCGCCATGTTTTGGAAATACACCGCCATTGCCTCTGCCGTGCCCAACGTATCCGTCATGCAATAAAAAAAAACTATTTATCTGCATACGCTATGTTGAAATTATTAATTTATTATTTATGTTTAGCACCCATTTTGTACGCGGGTACGTAGGTGTGAGACTATTTGTCTATTTCCTCGCTGATTTATTTTTAAAAAGATAGACGACTAACCTGTCTTATCTGAAATAGCTACCGCATTTTTGCTATGATTAAAAAATCTGGTAATCTAGTTCATAATGGAGATGGAAAGGTTATTTACCATTCTCCCTGCCTGAGGCAGTTCCACCAAATCGCATCTATTAAAATGAGTTAGTTTCTAAACTACTTAGGTACAGTACGACACAACTTAGATGTAGCATAGATTTGAACATTTTCATTCATTCATATCAATTTTACGAATGTATTTGGCTATAAGAGTTTACAAGTTATTGCGTTTTCGAAAGATCATTTTCACCTAAAGTCGTAATAAAGTCGTGTTTTATCTGGTGTACAATAAAGTATATATAAATAAATAAATAAATAAATAAAGATTGGTGATTTTGAAGGCGCACTCAGTTCGGATGGTGATCGGTTTTACGAATTTTGCCGATGCTACATCTAAGTTGTGTCGTACTGCATTTTTATTTATTCGATGTTATCACATCCAATCGGAGTGATCGATCCATGGCGTTTTTTTTTTTGGGTGGGAAGTCATCACATGACTTCTCCCGCTCTGGGTGGACCGGAAGGGCGTGTCAGACTCTTACGGACTAAAACCCACCCGTGTTCCTTCCCTTATGCCTGTGCCAGGGGCCACGGTTTCCCCTTAGGACTTCCCGCAACCCCAGCACGTCGGCCTTAACTAACCAACAACTACCTATTCACAATTTCACTTATCTACCTACGTCTATTTAATTACTTACATTTTATTTCTTCTCCTTAATAAATTATCAAAACTTTTATGAAAGATCATTTTCACTAAATACTACTTATCAGTAACAACAATGGTTCCAACTTCCCATCTACTATGTATTTTATTTTTCTTTTTACATCCGAATACTAAGCGTCTACAGTGGATTGCTAAATGACAAGCGATTTTGTTTGTAACTATCCGATTTGAAACATTTCGTCATGTTTTTGTACAATTGGGTACACCGATAAAAAGATTTAATTTTTATTTACTTAGCTAGAAAACCAGTAAAAATTTTTCCTGTAAAATGTATTTAAATGTACTAGTTATGAGGGTATAAACTATAAATGTATAAAGTAACCAAGATAAGAATTGAATGTAGATTGTATAAATGTGTAATTTGTAGCAAGCGACCCGGTTCACAATATTATCAGTATCTTAAGATATAGCGAAAGAAAAAAAAAACCAGATCGGAAACCTGCGTTTCATCTTCGAGGCATCGCTTTACCAAAACGAAAAACGGACGCACTCACTTACTCGAGGTAGCCGGCAGCACGGCAGCTTCATTTGGAAAACAAACAAAAATCACAAACGGCCGAAGTCTTTTTTCCTCGTTTGTACCGTGCAAAGTGTTTGTACAGTGGAGTCGAGTCGTGAGCTCCAATCGTGCGTGCAGTAAAAGGCTCGAATGCTCGATTGGTTCCTGTACCCCCCTCCCCGCACCAGGTCGTCCTCTTTGCCGAATTGTAGCAACCTTGCCAACCAATTGTTACAGAACATCAGCCTATTTAAAAATAATTTAGATAGCACTGCTCTACGTTTTATAATCGAGATGTTACACCAAGAAGGATAATGTAAATAGTAAATTTTCGAAAAGTTGAAACAGAACAGCTCATTCCGGTACAGCTAAGCTATCGAACAACTGCAACTTCTGTGCCTGGCACAAGCTTAAGTAATAGACACAGAATGAATACTTGGTACTCAGTAGAGCAAACTGTGAAACTGCCTATATGCCTCAACAATCTACATACATTGTAAAACTTTATAAACTTTTGAGCCGCAACATGTATGCCAAACGTTTTCCAAGCAGTACTTTGGCACTGATTGTGACATTCCTGATCTGGCAGGGATTACTAGCCTCATTCCTTGCACCTATTTAAATTGTAGGTATAGTCTCTGCAAAGTTGTAGGTTCTTAGGAAATCAGGTTAATATGGTGTTCATGGAATTGTTGGTATTAGGTACCTACTTATTCTCCAATAAACTTGCTAGGTGCTTGTCCAGTGGTCATAAGTTTTCGTATATATCTCATACAGTTCATTCATATATATCAGAAATATCTTCACATTAATACAAACATATACTCCAATCATTTCAATTCAATTAACTATTGGATATTCCTCATCATGGTGTTCCATTGTTTAAAGTCCGAGTCGGAAAGCTTGGTATTACCACTTCAATGCGAATCCAATCGAGATTTCAGATAAAGGAGTCAGCTTTATACTCCTCTAATTACATATACCGGTAAAAGGTACCGATATTTTTTATGATTTTCGCATCAATAGCGTCGATTGTCAAGAATGGCAAAACCAATGAGGTATACATTATTTATGATACCTCTTTAGTTTCATCAGCTGAAAAACTTGTATGGTCTGAAACGTGTGCCAGCCGCGATTCGATTCAGCCTTGTCTGTATTCCGGTACGTAGCTAGCTCTGCTCTGCTGAGTGTTGCCATTTTTTGCTCTTAGCTTTTCCATTAAATGTAAATTAGAGATGAAATTGATCGATCTCCGTGCTGGCGTCAAGGTTACCAGAGGTAACTACTTGTCACTGTGCGATGACGTCATCTTCGCAGGTTTTTTCGTTAAAATTACCTGCTCAGTCGTTTAGTTTGTTTTCTTCATCTTATTGGAATTCATTTTTGAATCTGTTATAATCAAAAGCTTTTATAGTTAGATACTTATCTCATAAATTGTTCGCTAATGGCTAATACATTTGCGCCAACCACAATAGAAATCTACGTTCATCTCACAATCGTCTTCTTCAATGCCCCACTCACCGCACAGACTTCATTCACTCTTCCTTCTTCGTTCAGTCTATATCTCTGTGGAATGCGCTCCCCCAGGAAATCAGGATGGCGACCAACCGATTATCTTTTAAAATTAAAGTTCGCGAGCACATTCTCAAGAAGCTGGCAGTATCAGCACAACGGTAATGTTTCCCATTGACTGTCTTAGTAGTTTTAGTATATATGTATTTATTTGTATCTATATTTATATATAATTACGTGTATATATTATATTTATAGTTTTTAAAATTTAAATAAATATACTTATTCCTCAATTCTCGCTATCGCACCTACCACTGTTTGTCTCTGCACCACCCAAAGGTTGACTGGTAGAAAATGCCTATGGCATTAAGTCCGCCTCTGTACATTTGTGTGCTTGAAGTATTAAATAAATAAATAAATAAATAAATAATACCTTTCTGGTAATCTTGTTGGCCCATTCAAGTTTTTAATGATATTCATCGAAATAAATAAAACTTTTGTTTTCTTTTATGTTCGGCTATCATTAGTTGGTATGTACGGATTTATAAATGGCGAGTTTTACGTACCGAGGAATGATTAATATAGCCGAAAGTTGGCTGTTTGCCACCAAGCCTTTGTTGTGGCTTTCGCGAGAAAGATGGAAACATCGAATATAAATTAAATATTTTTACTTACAGCCTTCCCTTTCGGAACCTTGTGTAAAGTATTCACAATACCTTTGTTACTAATCACCATACTGTGTTCTTAGTTTGTTCTTACCTGAAACAAAAATAAAATAAATAAGAACAAAAGTCAACATTTTGTTTTCGAAAGTTGAAAAAAGTCATAGTCTTTATGGGTTACTCGCTTTGCCCTGTCCAAGTCTACTTGAAACTTATGCCATTTCGTGATCATAATAACAAGAAAGTTGATTTATCGAGTAAGATCTGCAAAGGATTCAGAATGTCTAAGCGTGGCTTTCTCGGTAGAGCGCACTTGAGGTAAACCAACGAGTTTGAGGAGCTGGCGACTGGTTGAGTTTTGTTCGAGTTATTGCACCATTTAGAGCCGGCTGGGTAAGCGTCGTTGTCGTGTTTTTACTAGCGATGTGCAGGCGCATAAAAAGTGGCCGCGGCGGAATGGTCCGAGCAAGCGCAATTAAGACCAAGGTCTCCGGGTTATCAAACCCGTGTCGGCGACTCGCGAAGCCGGCCGCACCTCGCTGCGGTCGCAAAAAAAATGTAGCGAATAATGAAGTCGATGGTATTAAGAGATAATAGCAGGGTTAACACGCCGGCTGCATAGCTTTAACTGCCCACGTCGAACACACCGGCCATTCGTTCAGCATTACCGCGACATATTAAAGACGACAGCCGCACCTAGACATCTCATTCCTCTTCGGCCACGTTATTGCCTTTAATGTGGCCGGAATCGAGCATGCGGGCGCCAGCAATGCTAATGCGGAGCCATTCGGGTACAAGCTTCAATTTATGGCCGTTTATCAAGCAAAATAATACAGGAGTTTCCGAAGACGCGTAGTGGGTCAGTGAATGGTTCTGGCCGCGAGCCATGCCAGCTACTATGGAGGAAGTCAAGGCTACGGTGCGTCTATTGCATACGCAATGCTAAATCCTGTTCGTTGACTCCTATGCACTTGACAGCGACTGATGTCATTCGCACCAATGTGACCTGCTAAGGAACCATGTTACCGTTCCTCGCAGTCACACGAACACTTACATAATGCAACCTAGACAATGTTAACTGGCGTTAAGTAAACTTGGACTGTTTGTGAAAAGCTTTGGCTTTACTTTCGCTTGCATGCATTTCGCAGAGCGCTGCTCAAGTATTCGCATTCGAATGAGCCTAGAAACGTGTGAGACAGGAAAATAGAACCTTAAACTTGTTAGCAGAAGCCCTTCCTTTCAGTGTCAGGTGATTGAGTGTAAGTCGTTCTTGGTATACTGCGTTCATACTATCATTTACGTGATGTAACTATTGAGTCCGACTAGTGATATGAAATTGCGAGTTGGATCGAGACCTGCCGGTTTCCGACGCATTGTAGTCCCTGGGAATGGCCTACGAGGTATCGATGCGTGCATTGTGCCAATTACTACTGGGATGCTTAAACACAGAAATAGCTAACAGTTATTTCTGATTACTCAGTAGGTACCTTTAACTATTTACGATCATGATTGTACAACAAATATCCGAAGATACCTAAATCAGATTGCTCTCGAGTCTCGAGCTCGACTTCTTCCAACGCCAACGGTTCGTTTGTACGAGTAATTGCAGCCAGTTAGCGTGAAAAGGATATTTCTAATTTGGAAATTCGTACAATATCCTGTTTTGACACCGCAGCATGCCTAAACGGATATTAATCATGATTAAAGTCAGCAAAATGTAATAATTGGGTCCGGCAGAGCTTTACGAGCTTATTTATGAGTTCTGCGCAAGAACGTAATTTTTTCGTGAAAATAAATAAAATAAAACAAACTTAATGTGAAATATCGATGTTTGTTTTAGGTGTTTGTGCAGGCTTTATTAAGAGTTTACGTAAACACCCGCTGACAGGATATTAACGGTATTAGACGGGCTACCGAAATTCAGGCTGTAAATTATAGAACATTTTGTAGAGATGGAAGAAACCTTCAATTTTAATGTAGCCACCTTATTTATGTTGCTGGCAAAACACGAAGTTTATTTTTAGCGCTTTTGCTACTTGCAAAAAGTTGCAAACACTTTGTAAAACAATACTGTAGACCTAGTTACTACGTTGAATCATCGGATCGTCATACTACTTTAAGCCATTTTCTCCATTTCTGATGAAAGAACACCAAATAAAGTACAATAGTGTTTACTGGAATCAAACAGCAATTGGGTCACAGAAGCTACGATGCATCGGCGCGACTGACCGTTGCTCGGTGCGCGTGCGTCGACTGCCGATGCAGGCGCACTCGTTGCCGGTGGAACTTCGTGGAGCATTTCCGACGTTTGGCTCCCAAACTGGAGCGGGCCGGGGCTGCCTTGAAGCGGCTTCTGCCCAATCTAGGGGGTCCAAACGCCTCCTGCCGGAGGCTCTACGCGGGGGTCGTGCGGTCCATGGCCCTTTACGGGGCACCGGTGTGGGCGCGAACCTTAAGGTTGCGGCCAGCCCGCCGGTTGCATGCAGCCCAAAGGGTCATGGCTATCCGGATGGTCCGGGGATACCGTACGGTCTCCGGCGAGGCGGCGAGCCTCCTTGCCGGAACGCCGCCATGGGATCTGGAGGCGAAGGTCCTCGCCCACATTTGGGAGTGGCGCGAGGAGATGAAGCGCCGGGGTGTAACTCCGCTACCGCGAGAAATCACGGTACAGCGGACAGAGCTCCGGCGGGATCTCATGGCGGCTTGGAGTGTGCGATTGTCGCAACCCAGATTTGGGCACGCCACAATTACGGCGATAAGTCCCCTCTTTGAGGAGTGGCTTGAGAGGCGCCACGGCGTCCTCACCTTCCGCCTGACGCAGGTCCTCACCGGACACGGTTGTTTCGGGAGGTACCTGTTTCGCATAAGGCGGGAGGAAACGCCCGGGTGTCACCATTGTGTGGATCGTCCGGAGGACACGGTGGAGCATACGGTGGAGGTTTGCCCGGCTTGGGTGGACCACCGCCGTGTCCTCGTGGAGGCGATCGGCGGCAGTGACCTCTCGCGTCCGGCCCTGGTCCAGGCCATGGTGCGGAGCGAGAGGGCATGGCAAGCCGTCACCTCCTTCTGCGAAGCAGTAATGCTCGCGAAGGAGGAGGCGGAGCGCGCGAGGGAGTGGCAGAGGCCGCGCCCTACCAGCCCTAGCCGCCGCCGCCGTAGGAGACTTCCCGGGCGTCGGGAATTGATAGCCGATTTCCGGCCACCGTAGGCGCGGGCCTGCGGACGGAGAGCAGAGGGCAGCTCGCCGTCCGATAAGGACCAGGCCCGGGTCGACGGCGCGTCGTGTTCCACGCGCGCCTCAAAGAGATGTCAGCAAAACTGACGGGGTCCGTTAGGGCCGATGCCTGCCGGGGTTGCGGGTAGTCCCAAGGGGAAACCGTGGCCCCTGGCATGGCAAGGGAAGGAACACGGGTGGGTTTTAGTCAGTAAAAGTCTGACACGCCCTTCCGCTCCGCCCAGAGCGGGAGAAGTCATTGGATGATTTCCCACCCAAAAAAAAAAAAAAAAAAAAAAAAAGGCGCACTCGTTGCGTAATGCATTGTCTTAGCTACTGGTAATATTAGGTGCGATGACACAACGATAACATGCATTTGGGTCGCTTTTGTTGCCAAGGGGGCTTATTTAGCAATTTTATAAAAATAAAACAGAAATTCCAGCTGGGTCGCAAGCGTTTAAATTAAATCGCTCTGAAAATATTCCCATCAGAATTATCGTGGACAGCAATTATTCACGATCATAGCGGAACAATGAGATTGCAAGACTATTTTCTTAATTTTAAATTCTAAAAAATACCTATTTATTTCGCTGACACAAGCCGTGTCGACTGTCAGAGAAAACGTTGACTCCGTGTAGAGGAGGGGCTTATGCCAAAAAGCACAAACTTGCGGGTTAAAATAGTACCGGATTGACAGCCTGTGTCGTCTACCACTTCCTTGCCAACTTTGTAATTAGAAAAAAAAAACTCGCCACCACATTTTAATACTATATGACATGTGCGAAGTTTGATAATTTGCACGTTTGTTTTAATTACTTTGAGATCATAGTTCGTATTTAGACCATTCCGCCAGATGTCGTGCAACTGTTCAACTGTAGCTCGGCCTCTAAAGACCGAAGATTTTTTTATATAACTTTGTTACAGTCCTACATGTTTTATTATCGGAAAGGGCGAATTACGCAATAAAAATTTTATTCCGAGCAAATAAACTTCCGCGGTAATCTAACGAGGTTTAATTTGCGAAGGCAAAATAATTGCAGAGAGCTAGTCAGACATCAGTCCAGACCACCGCGAATAACATTGGTAGCAGCACAAATTGAAGGTAATTATATCTAATTGCGAGTCACGGTCATGGCCAATAAGCACCAATAAGCAATAACATGGGAAGGTAGAACGAAGGTCTGTCGTTACCTCAACTAAGTTATTATATCATCGTGTGCACATCTCGTATCGAACACGCATTGTCTTACTTTGTTCTTCACTCAGATGGTTGCCTTCATAAATCCACGAAAAGCGATGACGACAATGTGCAAACAAGTATGAAATAAGATCTACATCTTTGATGTACACATCAAACAAATTTATAAGAGGCAGTATGCATTCACGGAATAGCTGCGCATTTGTTTTCAAGGAGCAACAGCATTTCATTCACCCGTGCAACTAACTCTTAAGTAATTTATGTAGCCAGCGTTGAGAATTCCATATAACCTATTAAGGCGATTGCCAACAAACGGTCTACCGATAGTCACCTATGAGAGCTTGCCCCAGTTGTGCTGGAACAACGCCAAGGCCTTGTCTAGTCATGGCTTTGGCTATTCGCAAATATCTCAATTCGTACGAGCTTCATATCTTAATTCCATAAATACAAACTGCAGAGAGGCGCCTGTAAGTGAGCTTCATAAATGATGTAATTAAAATATGGCCAGCGCCAGCGCCAGTACAATTTGAATAGCAGAACCAGTCGGGCTCGTTCTTGTTTACACCAACTTGGAACGAGAAAGTTGTAGACGTAAAAAGAAAATTACAATAACATTATTTTCAGTCACGTATGAAGCCAAAGTAACGTTTATAGTTCTCAATAACTCAATCAGAACGTAGCGAACAACGCGAAAAATATCAAAATAGTGCATTTAGTTAGAGTGGTGTGTTGTGGCGTGAGTGCGCGCGTTGCCCGGGTCACGGGCACGTCCTGCCGTATTTATAGCCTCGTAACTTGCACCAATGATCGGTGGACGGCAACAAAACCGGCTATATTACCAGCAGGCCTATTGTTCGTGCTAGGAATAAAAGTGGAATAGTCGCAAAGCCTCGCGTCGCCAATAAGTGCACTTGTTTTAACCTCTCGTCTCATTCGTATTGGTAAAGCAACAATACGTGTGAGCTTTACTGCCGCATTGCGTTGCATACAACTATGTTCTTGATATTTCCTATATCGCAGATGTTTTGTGTCATAACAGGGCCATTTGCCGTTTGTTCGCGACTGTGCGCGAAAATCTTGACTAACGTTTTAATTGTAAGATTTATTAGTTCAGAAATTGCGAGATGTCGTCGAACTGCAATTTATTGGTTGTGAACGTATTTAAAGAGAGACTTGTAATTACGGACGACCATAAACAAGACGCGATGGCGAAACCTTTTGACTTTTAATTATTGAACAGAACCGACAATAGCTCAGCTCGAGAGCTGCCCGGCTGGGTGCTCGGGGTGCTGCCCTTTAATAAAGTCTTGTAAATCATTTTGCCAGTCGCTTCATTCACCCAATACGAGATCAAGATAAAATTGTTGCCGTTCTTAAACATTCAGCTGACTCAGAGAATTGTTGCATTTATTAACGCTGGTGTATCTTTGTATCGTAGTCTCTTAAAATACCGTCGTTAATATTTTTCATTTGTAACATATTCTACTTTATTATTAACGATATTACAATACTGTCAGTAGTAAGTAAGTAGTAGATTTATCAACAACCGACGCGATGGTTATAGTTGTGAATGAAATGGCATTTACTGCATGCACTGCACATGTTTGTAGTGGCCAATCAGCATAGTTTATGTTACCTATATGGGAGATGCGCTAGTAGCCCGCGAAATGTAAATTTTCTTACGTTTTTTATCATTTGCAGGCCAGTATCAGGTTGTATTCGCGGCCGTATCAAATATAATTATATTTATAGAATTATAATACTTAATCATAAAAATCATCAATACAACTCTCTAAGTTCATATAATCTTATAATAATCGTAAGGATTATTCTAAAGGAGTTAGCTGTATTGCCCATTCTAATGATTTTAATTCTGTAAAGCTGTATTTGTTACGGTCGCGAATCATATTTAGATCAACATTCAACGTGATACTGACCTGCAAATTGCAAAAAACGCTACGAAATTTAAATTTCGCGAGCTAGGGCGCTTTCGCCTTAATAGGTCTTTATTATCAATTTATCATACAACAAAATAATAAATAAAATTATTTACCTCGCAGCAAGTTTTAGTCACACTCGCAGATCACGTCCAAGCCGTTGTGGACTTTTTATAAAAGCTTTTATACTTCACATTAACTCTGACATTTTAAACGGCCACCTATCGCCATAATTACTTGCCATAATATCTCCTGTCTTTGTCTTGTCCTTGGTTGTAAGTCTTCTGTCTTTGTCTAACGTCTAGCGTCTAAATAATTAGCCTGTGCTGTTAAATACTAACTCAAGTTACTTAGGAATTGCATTATTACTTTGATCGTTATAGTAGTCTTAATGCACCTGGGCCTAATGCATCCGTAATGCAGGAAACGTCAATTCATTCTTGTTAGATTAAATTATGTGTTATAAATTTTACATGTTAGGCTGTAGGTACTGGAGGGAGCTTGTGGCTAAGTAGTAATAAACAGCCGTACAGGTCGATCGTTCCGGTTAAGCTACGCTTGCCGCGGTTGGTCCGTGGATGGGTGGCCATCTTTACATACCAAGACCCGCCGTACCTCGGAAAGTACGTTAACCCATTGGTCTCGGCTGTCATTCGTGGATCTTTGACAGTAGTTACGAGTAGTTAGAAGCCCGAAAGTCTGACAACCAGTCTTATCAAAGGTAATGTAATGTAATTAATACCCAGTAACTGGGTTCCGGAGGTCAGATAGGCAGTCACTCCATGTAAAATACTGGTATTCAGCTGCATCGGGTTAGACTGGAAGCCGGCCCCAACATAGTCGGGAAAAGGCTACTAAGGCTAGGTAGATGATGAGGCTGCTGTAGGTACTTCAAATTTAATTACTTTTAATAGGGTTTTCGCAGTGAAATTGAAAATGTTTCTTGGTTTTCCAAGACATGTGTGAGTTATAGTCTTGTCTGTAAACTTTATAACTGCTGTGGTTAAATGTGAAGGCGTATCAGGAGTACCTATATTTCATGTCATCAAAAGAAGCTATTTATAACCCAATATTGTAAAATGGAAGCGAGGGTGAGACACCCCTCGACGGTGTATTTTCATACTATTAGTATCAATATCAAGTCATGTTTTTTAACGGGCGTAATAGACAGAAACCATAAGGGATTATGATTTCAATTCGTCTCAATTTGGAATTGAACCGATAAAAACCAATGCGTTTATAATTAAACACAGACTTTCCTTCCATAAAGAGACAAGTGTGCCAAAACACACACTCTGTACTGTGTATGTGTGTGAACACTGCGTTCGGCGCTTGACGTGGCAACACGTCGTGTCCGACTTCGCAACCAGTCAATCGTCATCCTGAGGATGCCTGACAGGGTTGTTTATGACTCTTTAAGAACAGTACGGATTAGGTTAATAATAAATATAGTCGTCGTCAATTGTATTTTTTTAAGTGTGCCAAATTATCCTACTATACCCAATCCGGGGGGGCTAAGAGGCTCAAGCCCCCAAAAGCATCTGAGTTCTTCTGTGACAAATCTTAAAGTGAACTTGATATTATTCTAATTAAACTTTTTAGCAGGCGTTACACTGCTAACTTGCTAAGGTACAATTGTCATCAATGTTGTACCTTTTTTCCATTGAGGAATTTGCGAAAAGTAACCCGCGAAGGCTTGCTATGCGTTTAGTAAAATAAAATGTTGTGCGAGTGTTCACTTTGCTAAAACCTTCCCTCAACGGTGTCAAGCCCCTCCAAAACAACAATCCTGGGGCCAAAGTCTACTAATTTACAAACGTCACAATGTTCTCTCGATGGTGAGTTTTTGACAGATTTGCCATACAAAATCTGTCAAGAACTCACCATCGCGAGACCATTGTGACGTTTGTAAATTAGTAGACTTGGCCCCCTGGATCCGCCACTTCCCAATTGAGAACTAATTGGAAGAACATAATTATTCGCTTGTTTTGGCGAGAGTAAATCGTGATATTATTTATCCGAGAATAGATTGAGTAACGTTGGCAAGACTCAGAAATACATCGGATTCCATCGGTTTGTCGGAAGCGCGCGGTCATCTATCTCCAACTATAGCACGACTACATAAGAATAGCTACTTAAAATCATCCGTAAATTACGAACTATGTTTCCGAGTTTGTAAATAATTATCTTTACGTCCTTGTTGTTACTGAACGTGTCATTAATTCTGTAACAGGAGTTAAGCTTGTTATATGGTCCCTAGCATCTTATTATCCACAAAAAGAACCATTAAAACCTCGTTTTTGATTCTTTACAAATGACGTATGGGTTAACGAATCGTGGGCGGAACGCGGCATAAGTATAATAAATCACTACAAGTAGGTATGCTTATAAGAGGCACTGACTGTATTTTTGCACTCAAGTGTAAGTATGCATAAATCTGTTGTTGAGATGCAAACAAGCATCATTTCTTTTCAGTTTAATTTGTGAATGAATGTCTCTGTTTTCTTATTTAGATTTAGTACTTGTCGATGGGTTTAGTGTCTTAAATGGTTTATACTCATCAAAAAGGAGTTTTTGAACACAACTCGATTACCAGGACACAAGAAGACTTTCCCAAAGTCAACCTAATCGTGAACAAAGTCAACATTAACACTATCTATGGAATGCAGCATAGACTACAGATGCTCGTGATGACGACACGCTCATGTTCATGTCATTAACAAGTTGCTGTCCTGCGCCGGCGCAGGCCCGGCCTTGAGTGCGATAACCAAGCGTTTGTCGATAGGCGAGACTCAGTTATGTAATGTTGCAATATAAAATATATTCAAGTATTTTAATGCCATCACGTTGAAACGAGGGTACTGCGACTGATTGATGGCTAAGTGGCTCAGTTATGAACATAAATTAATAAAAACTGCAAGTTTTCATTGAAAGTAGAGCTATCTGAATGAATATCATTTGTGATTTAAATGTAATTTATGTGATATTATAACGTGCGGGTACCGTGTCTCATTAGAGAATCTAGAGATGATAAATTAAATGTTTGGTGTGAAGGTCTTCATGTCAATTTACAACAATTTTTCCAGGGTTTTTTTTCAGGACACATTAACTGTCATACAATTTAAAAGCGCACGTTTATTTATTAGATTTTAATTGGTTTTTTCTACCATAGTTTGAAATAAAACTGTAACGAGCAATAAACTTCACGGATATTAGTACAACATGCTTTAGCTGTTTTTGTTTTAACGAATTGCTTCTCGACCATGTTGCTCTTGCTACGTAATCGCATGAACTCTTTAGATTACTGCAGTCGATATGGCAACAATACAATGCAACTATTCTGATAATCTTGATTTCCGTTATAACATCTATTTCTAGCATAAACAGGACGGGAATAAATTGAATTAAATAATCTTTATAGTGAGATAGAGTGTTACAGAAATACATTGAAGGACTGAAAGGGGTATGCAGATAGAAGTAATCTTTATTATACATTGTACTGAACACTTGCATATGCCATACTAGATTTCCCCCGCTGATTCGCTCGCGTGGAGGTCGGAAATTGTCCCAAGGGAATGTACTACCGGGATAAAAAGTATCCTATGTGTTAATCCAGGTTATAAACTATGTGTGTACCAAATTTCATCTAAATCCGTTCAGCTGTTTTAACGTGATTGAGTAACAAACATCCAGACAAACTTCTTATTAGTGGGATTGTGTAATGAAATAGTGATATATTATAGTAGGATGGTAGGATAAAATGTTCCTGTAAAAATAAGATAAAACAACCTATAATATTATATTAAAAGTAGTGTTTCTAAATAATAAAAGGAAATTATACATTATTATTATCGCAAGTCAGTCATTTGTCTTGGCCACACCGCATCGCGTGGATATCTCCAATATGAAATATGAATAAGTTTTTATTTTTAGAAGAAACGAATAGAAGGCTATTGCACATTGTGCAAAGTAGCTACTTGAATTTATAAGTATTCCTAACAGCTTTTAAAATAGCAGATAGAAGCATAGTTACACAGAGCTACACAGAAGGTCACATGAATACAATATGCTCATTGAAAACAGTAAAATAGTTTGGAAAATCCAAAAGTGCACGCCTCATACATAACACTCAATCATAAACGAAAAAGAAATTCAAAACATAGTTTCTAACAAAAATGAACAATTTATCACTTTTCTTGAAGTCGTAATGTCAAAGACTATTTACAAAGATATTTACTTGGCGGTTGCTAGGCAACTTACGGACGTCAAGTCCAAGGTTGGAAATATTTAGCTAAAGATAATATATTTTAGTTAGTATTTTATTAATTCTAATTAAACTACTTTGAATAAAAGAGCCATTTTCAATAGGGTTCCTTCCATAGCTGAAACGAATGTATAAAAAAAAAATTGGCTTAATTAATTGATTTTATCGCAAGCTACAATGTTTTCAGGGTTCATAAATTGACGGACAGGAATTTTTTTTCAACTGTTATGATGCTTTTTCCATTTCTGCTGCATTAAATCAATTGTTAAAAAGTACAGTATTAATCTCCATTTACTCATCTATACAATGGTATATAAATTAAGTAGGTTATGTGTACTAGCAGGAGTGTAACAATAAAAACAGTTGAAGAAATGGGGCAAAAAAAATTATCGATCGTAGAGCACACTCTAATGCTTCGCATTATGAGTCGTGCAAAACGTATTATTTGAAGTCACTTTAAAGTTTTGGAAAAAGAACACCAAGAACTAAATAATTTATCCTAATGTCAGATGTCATGACAATTGGTTAACACAAAATAGGTCATTCGCAGCAAATCAGATACCTAAACAAATCTAGACAATTGCTCCAGTTCAGAGGAGGCACTTGGTACCGCGAGGGGATGAATCTGGGTCACGGGTATCATAAATTGCCTGCCAATGACAAGCCAGGTCAGATTCAAAACATAGTAAATGAAGCTAGCATAAGTTTCTGTATGTTCCTATATGATATATTACACAAGGAAAATAAACATAGCACATTTAGATGTAGTCAAACTAGGCGACCATTTTATGGTCTTTTGTTTCAAAGGCGTTTGTATTAAATATGGTCATAACTTAGAATATTACCGCGGAAGTCATTTTGAGAGTAAACAAGTAGGTATTATTGTTCGTCTCTAACAAAGGAATATACCTAGATGTTTGTGTGATAAGACGTCGTCAGGGGAGACCCAGGAGTAGTGGTGGCCCAGTGATAACGGCCCCAACTTACGAGTTGTAGTTTGTGGTTTCGAACTCAGGCAGGCGCTTTACTTTGTCTCAATAATTTCATCACCACTGCTCTCAAAACGGTAAAGGAAAACATAGTGCGGAAAGCGCCATGTCTTAGAACCAAAAATTCGAAGACATGTAACGCACTGGGCCCACGTGATAAATTACAGCCCATTGGCTCATATTCTACCACGCGGGCCCAGTAAGGGTTGGTAGATGTCACACCCTCTCGGAGAGAGGTGGCCTGTGTCCCTGCAGTGGCAACATTATTAGGCTAATTATGAAGAGACGTGATCTTAGATTCTCATAGCTGCCTATCTCTAGGTAAAGTCGATACGTCATAACGACCTACACAGGTTCAAGTCTCATGAAACAGAGCTCAGTGTGAATAATTTAAACGCAAAACGACATATTTAGGCGACGGCGACGATATTGAACTTCAGTGGAAACCGGGCCAGAATTGTCGGGGCGACGCGCGACTCTTGCGCAGCCTTGACCCCGCGCTGTGAGTCAGCGGTGTCGCGCCTGCGCCGTGCACTTCTCGTGCAGTGCCGTCACCGGGGGACAGTGGCCGACTTCCACTGTCCTGATAAGCGCCCACGCAGTGACGTCACCTATAGAACTCGTAATCAACCGAACAAATGACCTATTGTACGGCAGTTGTACTATTACTCTACTATTCCTTGAATTAGCTCGTTTTCCTATAGCTCGTCACCAATATAGTGTTTATAAATATTCCGACGACACTTAGGTATTAGATCTTAGGTCTTAGTTCTTGTTGCAGTTATAATAGCAATCGTGTCATTTCCTTTAAAATTGGTTTTTATTTTTATTAATTTATTTATCTTTTATATATATAATATAGATGCTTTTCTATTTTGTGAATGTGTTTTTTTGACCACCTTCTATTTTGTTAAGTACATGGTACTTGTTGAAAGACCTACACTGTCCTCCCATACCTATTAACACTGTTGTTATTTGAAAATATTGTAAAAGCCAATTATTTTTAAAAGAGTTAGTGCTCGATCACGTTGAACTCGCGGGCGCGGTGGCGGGTGCGGACGCGAGCGCGGCGTCTTTCACCGCACCTGCGAGCTGCGTTTCTATGTGAACACTTGCATATTATTCTAAGTGTTTGATATTTCGTGACCGCGCCCGCCACCGCGTCCGCAGCACTAACCGTGGAGTTTCTAGCGGGCTCTTCTCCATAGGAAACGATCAGTTGGAACCGTGCACCCGATATTTTTTTTTTTTTTGCGATGTCTTGCACTCACCGTCTAGTGAATGTTATTGAACATCCATCATAATAATTTACTTATCCTAATCATAATTAAATCTGACTAGCGAGCACGGCCTACTGTGACATGGCTCGAGTCACACATTTTATCACATTTTATATGAACAAACTGTGAAATGTGTGATACGAGTTATGTCACAAGGCCGTGCTCGCTAGTCTGATCATGTAAAATAAATCTGCATTCATCATCGCTGTCTAATGAATGGCCGGACTAGCCTACCTACAACGCGAGCCGATTGCAAACAACCAATGATTTAGCCAAAACGGTTGAAATCACAAGGTACTCTCATGAGGTGTAAATTTAATGCTACTGGAGCTTCAATCAGGCCAACGAGCTGCTAAAAAGCGCATCCTGCTCGGGCCAGCAACGGTAACTAGGTCGCGGATCGGGGCCAAGGCTGGCCAGGACACATTATTCTATCAAGCGCACTCCAGCGCCGCTATTTCTGGGCCTGCAGCGGCCTCCACTCTTATTTATGAACCTCCACTCAACCTGACGTATTGCTCCATAGGAAATAAATATAAATCTCATCCAACATTTATCGCCACTTACACTTTAGTTCAAAAACCTTTCACAAATAAACTACTTTAAAATGTTTAACGTCTGACTGCGTAACGTTAAAAATATCCATAAATGCACACACTCAAGTAATGTCCCAAATTATCGTGCCTTATCTACGAGGTCAACCTTGGAGTTCTTTAGGCGACTTGTTTACTGAATGTTAAACTGACAAAAAATGTGACCATAAATGTTGTATTGATGTTCCACTGATAAATGCCTCTATAATTTGGCAGAGCTATAATGGGTCGATTTCTTCCGCGTCCATTTAAGGCCAAGATAATTCTTATCAAACGCGACCTCAATATCAAGGAATAAAAACAAATGCATTTCATGATATCGGTAAGACCTTCCTAATTTAGGCAGTGTAGATTATGTTGTTGCCTTTTTAATCTGATAAGTAGGTCTGTCCACTATTTATATTTTCAGGAAACTGAACGTTATTAAAGTACTATTTATAATATTTATAAACTTAAAGTTCGAGCACCTTTAACCTATTTTTATTTGTGTTGAGTGAACTGTCACATTTGGAGCCGATGCAGCAGTAATTGAAGAATATATTTATAGAGCTGGAGATTACACAATAATATAAAAATCTACCACATCGGACAAAAAGGTACAATTTTAAAATAAAACATTGTTGGACGAACAGCTTGCTATGTCCTTACCTGTCAAATATAACCTTACTGAGATTACTGTTTATTTATATTATAAATTATAATTCCGTGATCAATCATGCATGTTTTAAAATATTTTTTTTATAACTTCAATATTTTATTAGTTTTTTAACTGTTTATGTTACTGGATTTGAAAGAATTATAATATTTATTGTTAATAAGTATTATTTAATACTTTAAGCACACAAATGTACAGAGGCGGACAAAAAAAAAAAAATGATGAGACCGTAGTTTTGTCAGTGATTTAGTTACTTAATTAAAACTTTATTTTTTTACTGAAACCATTGTGTATGTGGATATGCAACATTCCAACAATGGAGGGGGAAAGTAGAGCTTTTACCGATAAATGGTAATCCCCTGTACCTACTCGTATCAATATAATCCTCCAGTATCCTACCACTGGGAAAATAACTATCCTGAGAAACATACCGTTAGGTAGTTTACCCAACACGCAAACATTCCGCTTGGATATTATTATATAAAGATATAGATTAGCCATATCATGTATGTATAATTCAGTAGATAGGTACGTAGCGGGGTCAGGGGTTCGCGCTATCGACAGCTCACACGGAATTTATATTTAACATTCGTGAAATGTCGACTTCCATGTAAAAGTTTAATGTTTATAACATGTAAAATCGTTATATTTTTTATAATTGTCTAGGTAAATGAGAATTTATCGTCAGATTAGGCGTGATGATTATTCTTTGGCGTAATGGATATTTATTACCATTATCAACGAACTGCAGGGTAACTTTACCGTTACTTACGTAATTCCGTTGTACTAGTCTAAATCGGCAAAATCCAACTATGTCGATTTAGACTTATATTTTTTACAATTGTCTAGGTACTTAAATGAGAATTTATCGTCAGATTAGGCGTGATGATTATTCTTTGGCGTACTTAATGGATATTAATTACCATTATCAACGAACTGCAGCTTAACTTTACCGTCACTTGCGTAATTCCGTTGTACTAGTCTAAATCGGCAAAATCCAACTATGTCGATTTAGACTTATATTTTTTACAATTGTCTAGGTAAATGAGAATTTATCGTCAGATTAGGCGTGATGATTATTCTTTGGCGTAATGGATATTTATTACCATTATCAACGAACTGCAGGGTAACTTTACCGTTACTTGCGTAATTCCGTTGCACTGTTTAACATAACAAGTCTAAATCGACATAGTTGGGCAGTAGGCAACTAGGCACACTAGCGACTAGGTACAGTGAAGTGCACACTGCGACAACCTTGCGTTATCTGAGTCCAGTGCCCTTGGTCCACTTACCGCGCTATCTCGGGCACATCGTCGCCATCTGATAAACATGCTTGTTTGTTCGCCTGCTGTGCTGATCGTAATTCATATTTGCAGTCATGTTGTGATAATATTAAATGTATTCATGTATCTGGTTCTGAATGCGAAATACATATGCGCATGGATGCAATGTTGCAATGTGTGACTGTTGGAATACAAAATCCGGAGCACTTAATGTAATAAAAGAATATATCATCTAGGTATCTGTTTGACGATCAAGTTGTTATGAAATAGAATTCCTGAAAGATTAATAATGACCGTATAAGGAAATACGCAAACATTATAATTCAATAGGCCAGGCACAAACATTTTGTTTAAACACAAAAACCAATCAACTCTACGTGATTCGATTTAGATTCCTAATGCGGTTTTTTGGTCGAGTCTGTCGATTCGACATAAGATATGACTGCCGAAATTTGCGACTTACAAAAAACATACAATGACTATCTAGCCGCAGACCAAATTATGTACTATTAGGGTTTTTTAGTATAATGACTGGGCGGCGCGCGTAGCGGTAACACAGAATGGTAGCCAGCGCTTATTGTGCGCATTTCCTTAGCACATAAAGTCTAATTCCCCAAAAAACAATTACGAGACGATGATTCAACTTTAGAACAATGAAGCTTGAACATCAAAAGATTATCTGACAATGAGAAGTAACAATTAACGCGAAGGTTGCTCAAGTGTAGGCGACGGAGGAAGCGGAGTACCGTTTGATTATTTCAATCTGTCGGCTAATGTATCAAACCGATAGAGCCTTGAGCGTGTTATGACAAATTCGTTAGTAAGCTCCTACTACGGCTGCATCTAAACGTTCCTAATTCCGAACATTGTATTTGTAAGAATGATAATTCGCTTATGGAAATATAATTGTTTCCTTGTGCGAATTTTAATAATGTCATCGATAAAGAAACGGCGGCAGTACATGATATTATAAGGTACCTACCTACTAATTGAATACAGGTTGATTGATTGAACAAGCGAAGCACAAAATCTAAACTGCTTAGTCAAAAATGTAACAGTTAGTTTTCCGACATGAGTTGTAGAAAGACGCTTTAAGTCTAAATAGAATTCAGCATAAGCAATATTAATTCCTGACTCATGTTAAATTAACATGTTTACATACACTGTACAAAGATAATACATCCGCATTTTCTAAATCCATCTACAGGATTAAAATTCATAGACTTGTAATCCCAACAGCAGTTGGCCAGTATTGTGTGGAAACTCCATCAAACTTGTATGATTAATCGGCGAGTTGTGTCGTAAACAAGTGATAAAAATACACAGAGCCTGCAGAAGCTAGCAGAAACTGTGTTTTTATGCAAAGTTCATACGTTGCAGTGGACAATGTGACACCTGCGCCGCCGCCGCACCTGGATGGAATTTATAAATAGTTTCAGTTAGATCGCCCGTGACATGGACTCGGTTTTAGTTATGTTTTCGCTATCGGTTACTTTGTCCTTTGTTCTCCAAATGAACAGGACAGAACCATAAGAATCAATGCTTTTACAGAACCACAAATAGGATGGTCAATTCAACCGTACCAGATGATATAACAATAGGACCATCGTAAAATCGTCTTACATGTAATTCGTTGTTGACGAAAAGAGGTTCTTCTATTTTTACCAACCACGTTTCAAAGTTCATGTTTTCTTATTGTTAACATTAATTAATGTTGTTTACACAACAGGAATGTTTATAAAATTAAAGTTAGGTGAAAGCAGAAATTGTCGAGTTGTTTACGAGAACACTGCAATTTGTTCGTGAAACTTTCTGTAAGTATGATCAACTTTTGGTTTATATAATTTGCTCCTATTTCTGAATCTGATTATTTTTTGGATCCTTTTCATAATCCTATCTATTTAATATTTATAATTTACAAACTGGTTTATTTACACGGTTAAATACAGGTTTACAGGCAAAGACGGGTATAACAGTTGACAGGTGTTTCTTTAGTAGTTGTGTGACATTTGTAAACTGACGACAGTTGCATTCTAATAAGGCATGTTTTATGACAAAAAAGTTAATGATTATAAACAGGTACTGACCAATGTAATATTATTATCATTAATAACAAGTTCCGATCTGAAAGTCCGTGATAATATTATGTTACTCATATTATAATGCCTCTACTTATCTGTTCTCACACCTAATTTCTTTTACTTAGTAGAGGTGTATTACACTGTGATGACCCTGATATTGCCAGTACAAAATACCTAAGTGCATCAGTCAATAATATTTATAACTCATCGGTGTGATTGACGTCTAGTTAACGAGGCAGTGTGTGGCAGGATGATGGACGGTCAGTCAGGGGTTGCCGACATTCGCCTATCGGTTAAGACTTTTCCACAATTCACCGCGTTATCTATCCGAAGTTACGATTGTTTACAAGTTCCATTTGTGTCACATATTGTTTTAAACACAGTTTTAGATTCGTTCAGTAACGTTTATTTTAATAGTAAGTTTGTTAGGTACATATAACAAAATTAAAAACCTATTAACCTTTGACAATCTTGACTGTGACTGTTTCTTGGAATTCATTCATTGAAGAGTCAAGATTAATGTAATTTATTTCAGTTAATGAATAAAATTCTCGACAGATTTATTAAAAGTTACATATAATTTTATCAGAAAGAGGCACCTTATTTTATATCTGCAAACTCATAGCTGCAAATATATTCTATACTGAAAGCCAGATATAGTTAGATTCTCTGCAATCATTACGAAAACCCTCCTACAGACGTAATCCAAAATTATAATACCTGCATCTGGAGTATAACGGGCCATAATTACAGGATTGATGCAATAACCACAGCTCGATAACGAATACATCGAATGAAACAAGCAAAGAACATATGTTTATCACTGAACATTATTGAACGAGTCCGTCCAGCAAGGGTGAGAGGGATTCTAAAGAAACATCAATTAAGAGGGAAGGCACGTTCAAGAATATCTTGCTAACAAGAAACACAATTATAGACATAAAACCAGATTATTAATCCAGACATGACTCGAAATCGTAGACGTTATTATCTATTGCCTTCGTGCAGAAGTAGAGATCGTTTGAAATGAATACAGATAGGGTAAAATAAAAGGTAATAAAACTAATCTGCAAAAGATAGAAAATATAACAGCTGCAATAAAGAGTAGAGTAAAAATGGAATCAAAATTCAATTATGACTGACGTTGAGCATTGGACAGAGTGATCGAATAATTTCATATTAATGGCTCTGATTCTGCTTCTTTCAAGGATAATTATAGAACAGATACGTCATCCTAAAAATAACGTAATAGCTCTGATAGATAAAATAAAAAAGGTTTCAAAATAACTAAAAACGTCTACAGGACTATTTCTGGGGTTAAAAGGTGAACCGATATTAAACTCAATAACAGTTTTACGACTGTGCCAGTGATAAAATAAGAAAACTATGCAATCAAAACGAAACAGCGGCTTTGACTCCATTTTGAAGTCTCATATTGCTGCAATATAGTAAATTTTACCGAGTATTTATCATTTATTATTAGTCTGAGCTCCTGACCTAAATATCTTTCGAACGAAACTGAAGAGGAAAATTTTAATCACCGCACCACTGAATAAAATTGCATTTGTTATTTTAGAACGTTGTAATTGCAATGAAACTGCAAATAATAATGAGACCACTAACAATTTCAAATACAATTTTGGAACGAAAAGAGAAAATATGAGAATATATTACTTTTTGTTGGGTCTAATAATGGCGTAACAAGGAAACCGAGTGCCAAAGAAAGTTGCCAAAATTCGCTTGTAAGATGACTGACAAGTACTGCTGACAATAGATTGTATGTGTGTGCCTATAATAGTTACTTGTTATTTTTAGTTGTAGCTACTTTGAGCATAAATTTTCTTCTAAAGATTACCAAATCTACAACATCTATACCAACACTAGAAAAACATATTACAGATGACGTAACACCAAACTTATAACCGTTTTACGGTCTTGTTCTACCATGCAAGCAAAATATGTTAGAAATGAGAGCATAGTACCTATAGAACTGACCAAGTTTCACAAGTTATCGATGTAACGGTAAATATCTATGAAATAACGGGGGCAGACCATCCAAATCTAGTAAGAAGTAACCATTCACATTGTATTGCGTAGCCATGTTACAACAGAGACATTGGTAGGTTCATCTGAGAAGCGGTAATTTGTAGGCTAATGTTTGATACGGCAATGCTTTTGTTGATTGTAACTGTTCCCATGTTTGATGGCGGAAAGAATTTCGTTGTTTGCGTATTGCAATGAAATTTGGTGAATGAGTACGAGCTTGTTGCAGTATGGGAAGATAAAGACAGACATAAACTCATTACTATAGAGCATGAAGAAACCATTAGCAAGAAAGTTGAACTTAAATCCAAATTCACTTTAAATATTCCTGAGAAAATAACCAATAATTATGTTAAAGCAGCATCCTAGAATAACAGTACATTATCATAAGAAAACTTATTTAACTGTGATGCCAAGACACTGCCTCACCCATCACCCTATTCATATTTATTAGAAAAACTGGTGTCTGTAATACATTCCGTTACAAAGTGCAACATAATAAGAATTCAAGGAAACTCCGTAGAAATATTAGGAAGCAATGTGCTGTTATAAATAAATACCTACTGAGAAGTTTGCAAAAAATTGGAGGTCTTACCAAGTTTGTTCATTAGCATAGCATATACGTCAGTGTCGTTTTGAGTCACGACTACAAATTACATTGTCATACTTATGCAGAAAGTTCCAGATAATTCTGTTTGTCGTTCGCATGTGATATACCTATCTGGTACCTGTTTACTAGGTTATCCAAATTTATTTTGATTTGTGGCAAGAGAGAAAATTCTGTTTGCGAATATGGTTTGGCACTCGACTTCACTCAATCTTGCTTTTGATTTATAAGCTGGTGATATTTAGGCTGGTACAAAAACAATTTCAAATAAAGACAAAATGTTACGCTCAGTTGGTGATCTTAATCTAATTTAATTTGTGGAAGTAAAACTAGTCTGTGTCACACTTCTCAAGTCATTGGAGGTACACAAAGAAAAAAAAAGTAACAAAATGGCTGGTCTTAACCGTGTGCGGCAGTAAGTTGCGCAAGATCATGCTTACTGACCCAAACGGACGGCGCGCAGGCCTCATCGTCTCGGTCGAACGCTACACGTGGCTAAGCCGATTCGGACGAATTGGACAGTGGTGATTTTAACTATTTCGACATTGCTACTCGGCAGAATGAAGATATCTCAATGTTTGATAAGAAAAAAAAAATCCCCAATCTACATATTATATAGTAAATAATTTAAAAGATTGTCAAATATTATCATCACTGTTTGACTTATTAGAGCACTTATTGATTCATATATGTCTGTGTCAATGGCTGCTTTAGAACAGGTCTTCAAACAAAAACTCAATTGAACTTTGATAAAAACGCTCAATTCAGTTCAGAAAATGTTAGGACAATGATCCAACAAATCGAAGTGGTCAAGGAAGTAAAACTGCAGGATACTTAACCGAGGGTCAGTGTTTATGGTAAAGGTTTAACTCATGACGTAACTGATGTTGATGGTATAACTTAACGCAAGGTTACGGTTGTCACCTGTAATAAACACATTGTATATCTTAAACATATTTTCGAAGCTTTGGACGAAATGGGAGCGATTTCGATGCTTTGAATTCTTTAAGAATACTTTATTGGAGCGTGAATATATCAGAATGGTTAGGATGCCAATGTTCCGATGATTTCGCTCAAGATGCTGTGGGTATATACTATATATAGTATGATTCTAAAAGTATGCAAATAATTGTACTGTCATGGTGAATATTCATATATCTGTATAAGTTTTTCTCAGAATGACGGGTGATATTGAAAAAATCATAGAAATAGACGATGACTGTGCTGGGCCACAAGTAAATAGGAAAATTGACTCCTGCAGCTACATACATACACAAAGAAATTCAGTATCTACACGTAAAGCCAATGAATAACATAATAATCTTTGTTTCTTGTTTTTTATCAGTAAAATTTTTACATTGCTTGATAGTACTTAAATTGATATGCATACCAGGCATCCGTATTATAAGGAATTCTTGATAACTTTCACTGTGACAGTGTGATATCAAAAGTAAATACAGCTCGTGACGCCAATACATCGAATACTTTGCTTTGATTGTAATTGACAGCTATTAACAGCGTCCGCAATGTATGTCAAATTAATGAAGCAAGCTATGATTTGGACTAAGTGGCGTTGCAGACAGATTTATGTTTTTGTACAGGATGTTAGCTGGTAGCACTGTTTATACATATACACTGAGCGGTGCCATAATAGCTACCATGTTTACAGCCGCGCAAAAAACAGAGATCGTCTTTTAATTATGATATTTTATGTTATGTTGACTACTATGATTTACCGCGTACGGGTGCACGGAACCACATAATCATTATTTAGCAATTCCCTGCAGACGAATATGCACTTATCTAATTATGTACAGATATAATAATGTTTTCTACTGCACCCAGAGTCCCAGACGTGATTCAAGAGATAGCCTGCAAGGGCAATGAATTTATAATACCCATTTTTTATCAAGTACATAATCCATTTCGCAGCAATGTAGGCAGATAGAAAACACATATCAATAATGCATATGTGTAGATAGTAATGTGACATTCGTGTTGTGTATGTGTGTGTGTGTGTCTAGATATCGCGTCCGTTGCCCCCTAACAACTCGGTGACATTGGCGGAGCACAAATAAAGTGATAACCGCACATAAATAATAATGTAGATAGATATCTCGCATCTCTGTCTATAAACAACGTATGTCATCATTATTCATTCTGTTCATCTATCTAATTTTCCCATGAACGAATTGAACGATTCTGATTTAAGTACATTTGGATTGGACGTGATTCTGAACATTCATAGAGTCTTATTTTCCTATTCTACCTGGCACTGTTGCTTGATAAAAAATATTATAATGCGAAGGAAATTCGCTCAGTGATGTATGAATCGACCCAAACCAGTTTTTATGTTCGCGGTACCAATCGAATCGAATATTCTCGATTGGATAAATCTCACAATCCACATATTCATGTCTCCACGGTTGGAAAGAATCGTTAACGTGGCGATCTTCAATTGTGAATTATTCTGAATTCTATTTTAGTCTTTGTCTAATAATAATTTAATTCGAGTTTGGTGTGAAAGATTCGCATTCAATTTAACGTCTAGTCTGTGGTCTGACTCTGCTATACATTTTAGGAGTAATGTACATTTAAGCTGCCATTCAAGCGAGAAAAAAGATAGGTTGTCGTCGTCATGCGATAAAAACTTGTCGCCTCTAGACGAGGCCGTAGCTTTTCGATTATTAAAGGTAATCACAATCTGTATGTAGTACGTCCATACACATAAGTTACGGTATGTGTACATGAACGCGCTAAATAAATATTGTCAAGGTGCGAGATCAAACTGTTTGTTTTTCACCAACAAAAACGAGTGGGTGCGAACTTGAAAGACGAGATGATTGAATAATGACTAACGTGTCTTATCCATGGTGGTGCAATGATCTCACAAAATATCGCAACAAGGCAAAAGCTCAGCTTGCTAACGTGTTCAAATTCGGTTATTATGACGCCACAGACTACATCTAATAGAGGCACTTGGCTAATGTACGACATAACAAAAAAGTCGGTAATATTTAGAGTTGCGATCATAGAACTCTGCTCAGAGGCTATTCATCTAAACACACCAAAATACAAAGTGACGTAATCTGTAAAGTTTAGTGAACGCTCGCGGCAGTACTGTGGCCGCGCGCACGTTGCCTCGATCTAAGTCGGTGTGCTCTCAAGGTCTGCGCGCGCGCTTGATCAAGGCCATCAGTGGCAGGAAGGCTCGCATCGTGGCTCAGCCTGTGATTGTTTCGCTGTATTCGGTATTAAGTTATACTTCCCTTGTTGGCTCTTATAAAATTCGTATTCACAAACGATGTCTTGGAACATGGAACATGACTTTTTCTTTCTTTGTAGAGATTTTATTCTATTGATAAAATTTCCTGGTTCTCGAATAACACGTTATTGGCAATAATTTTAGTTGCTCGGTGTTTTCGAGTCTCGTCTCACGTAGAATTGCGTCATTTGAGACTCAAAGGACAGGGACGGATAAAATATTTAATCAAATGCCAACAGTGAACAGAGCGATGCCAAAAAACTGCATGGAATGTTGTTTACACACTTTATGTTGGAGCGAGACTTTTCGCGCGAGTTGAGAATTATATCGATGGATGATTTTGTGTGTAATTGAGGGAAGTCTTTTCCGATAAGAAATAAGGAAGTCCTTATTTTATTTTTATAAGTTCTCGTAACTATGTTTTTTATTTATAAATAAATAAATCAACTTTTTTTCGATTACGCCGCCAAATTGTTAGCTTTTATGATGAGTAATCAAGGCTTATTGATATTTGATTGAGTCTGATTGACTTACCGTATTTAAATAATAAAGCCATAATTCATATCATGATTACAGCTTCCAAATTAATTTCGTTCATTCAACCACTTTTCTGTGATTATCTAACATAACAACATAATTTTAGAGACATAGGCCTCCCTCCTCTCTTCGAGAGGGAGTGGGCTGTAATCTACCACGCGGGCTCAGTGCGGGTTGATAATGTCACATGTCTTCGAATTTTTGGTTCAAGGACATGGCGGTTTCCTCACTTTTCCTTCACCGTTTTGAGAGCAATTGTGATGAAATTATTTACAAAAGTAAATTGCCTGCCTGGGTTCGACGACCTCGTAAATCAAGACCGTTACCACTGGGCCACCACTGCTCTCAAAATAAGCTCGTGAGCCCGTGGCTTAATAACAGCCGCACGGGTTGATTACACTACGCTTGCATAGGTCGGTCTGTGGATGGGTTTCTCGGCAAGCGAAGCTAGCAACCATCTACGAGTATTACATATCCAACGAGATCCCTCCGTGCCTCCGACGGGCCCAGCTGTCATTTGTAGATCTTTGACAGTCGTTATGGGTAGTCAGAAGCCCGAAAGTCTGACAACTAGTCTTACCATGGGGTATCGTGTTACCCAGTAATTGGGTTCTGGAGGTCAGTTACACAGTCGCTCCATGTGAAATACTGGTATTCAGCTGCATCCGGTTAGACTGCAAGCTGACCCCAACATAGTTGGAATAATTTACAGAAGCTATAGTTAATTGAATAAAACATGTGATTAAAATAATCCAGCATACTACTGTCATGGGAAATGAGTCTGAGTTTTTGTAGCGTCAGAAACGTAATTATTGTCAGGTAGCGGGCGATGGGGCCGCGATTATTTAGCTTTTTGTCTTTATTTCCTCACTGGAACTAAAATGGGAAATACCCGGTGATATGCCTGTTCAATTTTAGCTTTAGGTGTTTAAGATCGAGGTCATTAATTTCGTTAAATATAAACTAACTTTATATTTTAGAGATTTTTTTGTAAAGCTATCACGATTTCCTAATTTTAATAATCTCGAAGATATTAGTAACACAAAATGTGGTCTTAAACCGGTATTCAATAAATAAAGCTCCAATAAACTTTACACAATGTATGATTAAGGAAATTTCTACATAATACAAATTCATACCTATATTTTTCGCTTATCTCAGCAACGCCCACAAGTTATGCCGCGGTCAGGTCAAGCCTTATTTTTCCCCTTTTTTTCGTCCAACCTGGTGCCGAAAGCACTGATGTGCGATAAAATTGAAACGCCAATAAATACGAACGAAATGAGCCATCATTATTTTTGCATTTACGTTACACGAGGACCAAAAAAGAGTGAAAAAGAAATCGTACATGAATTATGAATGTAGGTATGAGACGAACGGTTCGGAAAAACAGTGTAAAAAAGCAGAGTTTTCCAGACAGTCTGTACAGAAGACTTGTTCTTTTTTTCTTGTATTGTGTTATCTATTATCTGTTCGGTACTTTTATTGTGGTGTAGTAACTGGTAGTAAAGTTTCATTTATTGTAATGTTTTTTCAATTGGAAATAATAACTTATTTAATATTTATTTACTTACAACAGAAAGAAGCAAATCAAGGGCTTCAAAAGACTCCTGATAATATAATTAACAGGAGATAGCCTAGTGGTGTGTGTGAACGCCAGAGAGCAGTGGTGGCCCAGTGGTAACGGCCCCGACTTACGAGTTGTAGGTCGTGGGTTCGAACCCAAGCAGGCGCTTTACTTTGTGTAAATAATTTCATCACCACTGCTCTCAAAACGGTGAAGGAAAACATCGTGAGGAAACCGGCATGTCTTAGAACCAAAAATTCGAAGACATGTGACATCTACCAACCCGCACTGGGCCCGCGTGGTAGATTACGGCCCACTCACTCTCACAGAGAGGAGGCCTGTGTCCCAGCAGTGGGAACATTAATAGGCTGATGATGATGATGATGATGTGTGTGAACGTCGGACTGCCAAGTATACCCCAAGGCACGCATCTCTGACTTTTCGGATTCATAATGCGTATTGTATAATTATCACTTGCTTCAAAAACGGCGAAGGAAAACATCGTCGCTCGTGATGAAACCTGCATGCCTGAGGGATATTCTCGACGGCATATGAAGCAAGTCAGACGCCATTAGGCGGCAAAAAACTCTAAAACTAGGTTAGTCACTACTCACTAACCACACGAAAAAGAAAAAGTATATAGGTACCTAATTAATTTAAACGAATGAAAAATCTGATTACTTTTTTAAAGCTTTTATTATATAGATGTTGCTGCAAAAGCGTATACACTTATACATTATTTAATAAAATGTCTGTGCAATGGTCGAGCGAATATAAAATATTAGCACTCTACTTTGTGTATAAATCAACTGAGTTTTAGATTAATAATGTAAGAATTTGTTATGACACATTGTTGGCAATCTGAGATTAAATAGATATTCTGTATTTTATACATGTCCCATGATATATATTAAATCAGGCTTGAAAACAAAAACGTCTCGTAAACGACGCACGATATTTTACAAACTTGTTTTATTTTGTAACTCGTTATTTTCTTTGTAACCAACAGCTGATTCACGTGATTTAAGGCACTAACAAAATTAATTTTGGAAACTACACGAAAACCTTTTGCGGCAAATGTTCCAAAAAACACCAGTTTTTGGGGCGTAACCGTGGTTCTTAGTAATTTATGTGTATTGTAATGGTACAATTATTTGCGAAGGTTTTTTATTTATTTTTTCCACTCGCGGCAAAGGCCCTACTCCACCTCTTTAAGTACCGTTCGGCTGTTATCTTCGCATTAAGTTACCAAACCGTTACTTCCCACCTCGGGTTAATATCGTTCAGGCATGTGAGCAAACACACAACATTATAAAAAATATTCTATTGCCTGTACTTGTCTTAAGTGACCTACCATGCGATGGGAATTAAGTTATACGGTAACATCGTTTTTTATATGGCAACACCAATTAAAATAGTTCACGAACTTCACGAAGTTATCGATAGAGTGAGTGAAGGGTAATTGGCGTAACCACATAAATAAAATAGGGCATAGTAATACAAGTATTGGCTATAAACTAAGGACAAGTAATTCTTGGCTTTTTTAGATTTAGAACGGAGAGGAAATTAGTCAGAATTATTTCCTCTATGACTCTTAGGAATCATGACGTAATTTTCCTTTAACTGTAAAAAATAGAAATCCTATAACCCACACTACATAATTACTTATAAGAATATTTCATATTTTTTTCCTGTATTATGATTGCATCACAAAGTGCACTTGAACTTACTTACAAACGTAATAATATTGAGACGTTGTACCAGGGTATAAAAAGTGACAAGTTGATCGTCTGTCTCGACTTCGAGCAAAATGTAATACGTGTCCTTTAATCGACTAACTAAAGCGTCGTACAGAAGGCGTCAATAGGTAGTAGGTAGGCTGTCAGTTCGCCTGGGGGCGTTACTAGGTCTGTGTGGTTTCTATGGACCTCTGGTGCTTTCTTGACTGACGCGTTTTATAGAAAGTCAAACGTTACATGACTTCGCCCTACTTACCCCACTCAGGCACGTAACGTGCGAAATCATGACTCAATATTAAGACCGCGGCGACCCTAGAATTTTCCATACAAACGTAATACCTAAATCATTTGCAATTTGAGCATATTTCCATCATATTATGTTAATATTCGGATTTAGACAGTATTTATCTAGGCTTGTACATCTTTTTTTTCCAAAAAAACTTACCTAAAATAAAGTTTAAGCGAATTGAAATTCGCACAATTTTTAGAGCTAAATGACATGTTTTCGTACTGTTTTTTCTGTATTATAAACAACAATATTTGGAATATTGTTTCATCAGAAGCATAGCTTATATTATCAAGTTACAAAGTATAGAAAAAATTATGAAAGAATATTAGGTTTTCATTCATCATTTTTGGTATTACGGAACACATCCAAATTTATCATAAATTGCGATAGCTAGTAACAACGCTAACAACACACAACACACATAACACACAACAGACACAGACAACAACAACAACACAAAAACACAACAGAACAGAGATAAAAATATTCCAAACGCATTTTGGAATATTGTGTTCGCCGGACCCTTAATACATAGAATTAGAAGAACAAGCAAGGGAGATTAAGCAAACGGTTATACGTATAAAAAAAAATTGACGGCATAATTTCCTTTCAGCATGTAACCGTTTCTGGTCCTGACATTGTCAGTTTGTAAGTGGAAGTTTAGAAGCTGTTCAGTTGAGGAATGAAAAGGTTACGTAGGTACCTATAAGTAATTTTTTCGATGTCCGACTACGTAATGTCAACATCATTTCGGGAATTAAAATATATTTGAGAATTGCTTTACCTACATATTAGTCGTTTCATTCTATTTTTGTTTTGGACGTTGAAAAAATAATTCCTTGTCTAATTTCAACATCCCAAAATCCCTGCAGCAAATCTGACATATCAATTTGACATCCGTCGCGGGTTCTAAGCCGATTACCATTTTGGGGTTTTGGTCGACACACACCTTGTCTACCGGAGATTAAAACTATACACTTGTATGTACCTATATGCGTTCCAAAATGAGTGTTTATGATGCATATCAAATAACGAATACCGGGTTTTTTGTTGTACTAAAAACCTGCTGTTTTGGAGCTGGTTGCAGGTGTCCTGTCATCTCAGAATACGTCGTTTAGAACGTTGTATTGTCCTAACAAAAACTGACAATACAAACACAAGAAGAAGCATTACAGGAACAAAAGCCAAACAACCCTTATTTGCTGCCTTAAAAACTTAAAACACTCAACAAACAACAGGCCCCGTTCAAAAAGAACACCAAGAAATCCTCATACATTTTTAATAAACTCCACTGACGGCAATAAGTTAAACAGGACAGGATTCTCGGTTTCACGGTCACACTGAGAGACGGAGGGACCTTGAGGCTACAGTATGTGGTTAACGTTACCGTCCTCCTTACAAGTACACCTGATCAAACACATGAGCCGATAAGGGGACACTTGATGAGCCTCCACTGATAACGACGCCTTCCTGGATTTGAACACACTTGAATATTACACTTCAGACGTTTGATTGTGAACAGACTGAAATGTAACATTAGTGTAACGTGTGTACACATGGCGCATGTGTGGGTAAATATCGTTTATATTTGTACATAGTTACTAGCTACAGACGGTATGGTTTATATATGCTTTGATGTATTGACATTTTTGCCATCAAGCTATATTTCCTTAGAAGGAAGGACTTTAATGGCCACAGCATTCCTCAGTGTAAGTACATTGCTGGAATCGAAACCACATGTTGCAATAACATGCCGTAAAAAACAAGTATAACTTTTTCTTTCATTCAAGGAACAAAACAGAAATAAACATAAAACCAGGCGTGAAGGCAACAAACAGTTTTCCCGACAAGTGCAGCGCCTTGAATACGTCTGGAGACCTTGGGTTATAAAACAAACTGCAAGACTTACTTCACAAGTGGTTCAGTAAAAATCAAAACATTGGAAGAGTATCGTTTCATATGCAAATCGCTATTGATATGTGCATGCGAGACACACGGACGCTGTACATAGCTAACAGCAAACCGCTGCAGCGAAACACAATAACTTACATTTTACAGACGCTATATTTGCCGCAGAGACAGAAATATGTAGGAGGAAAACTATAACTACAAAGGATAAAGCAAGATACGTCGAGCTTGAAGAAATAAAACTCGCTGGACAGATATGTAAGCATAAAATAATTTACGGCTTAAAGGGTTATAACTATAACGTATAGGCAAGGGTTTTTATGATATATTTTAAGCATCCAAGACATTTTATGACACCTCAGTTCCATAAGTTTGCTGAACTTGGAGCGCATGTGTTCGCGTCAGACCAGACTACTTTTTATAGCGGCTATTGTAAGTTATTGTGAGGTTGCTTAGTATGCGGCGAGTCTCCGAGCGCAACACTGATACAATGTAGACAGGTAAATAGGTAGACACCGACTGAGATAAATGGACACCGGCTAGTCGCAACAACGCACACGTCTACCAAATATGCTCGTAAATTTCAACTGCAAGTGAATACACGCTCGTGATCGGTCCATCAAATGCCTTTAAAATGCGGCTATAAAATGAAGAAGATCGAATGGATAATAAAGCGGGATTAATTTACTATTTCATGCTTGAACGTGAATAAATGTTACATGAGCCGAACGACTGACCACAATATTCAACACGTAATCTAATGTTAGAGGAAGGACCTAAATGCCTTTCCCTATAATTCAATGTGACCCAGACGGAATTGATGTCCCATTATATGCAGGCCAGGCAACTTGGCCATGGCCAAAATTTCAATAGCCCAGGGCGATTGAGCTGACCGGCCGGCACGTGTAACTTTTTGTGCAAAAGTCTTTGGAATTCTTTTAGTAAAACTCCAGAAAAGGTTCTGGGTTGAATATCTTATTATGCAACATTTTATAATAGGTTTCGGATTATTTTAATTTTTTTTGCTGTAAAATTAGTAACGTGTTCGGAATTATAGCCGTCATCAATCATCTTTGGATCGCGTGTTGCCATGTTTGTGGTGTAAGCTAATGAATCAGTTAGAGGATCAGTCAGTGACAGGTCCGGAGACGGAGTGAATGAATCAAGCCAACGATAGATAATGTCGTAGTAGGAGCAGCGTGCAGAGCGGTCGCGTCGGCAACTTTCTACGCGACCTCGAAATGCTGCATTCACTTTCCTCACGACTCGACACCGGTTACGCAACCGACACCACGACCGACATATTGACGCAGCGCGCGCGCCGTCACCACCCGACCTGCGACGACTACCAACATTCTCAACACATACACTAAAAGACACTCCACTCGACGCTCGACACCATCATTAACGAGCACCTGCTATCATCACTCCCTCCTTAATTTCCAAACAAACAGTTCATTACATTCCAGCGCGTTACAAAAGCCCCAAAAAAAAACGTGGAACCACTTCACAATGAAGGGACCTGGAAGAGTTATAAAATAAGTTCGCAATTTATTTGAAGGGCAAATAAAAACGCCAGGTGCCATGCCTCTTGTGTCCAAGGCCAGCATTTCCTAGAGCTGCATATAGGTATTCTTTTTATTCGTTGCATGTCCCTTCGCCGGGACCGGCTAGCGTGCCCCAAACCAGTTTGATGCTGTTCTCCATTCCACTGGTAAGGCTGAGCGCCTATTACACTCCCAGTTTTTATTTCTCTGTTTTAATGAAATCTATGTAATTAAAGTACGCTTTACTATTCCACAAGTATTTTAACGACATTTTAATTATTCTCCGGAATTCAAACGAACTATACTGTGGTAAGAGAGCTACCTTTCTGCATAGTAACAAATAGATCGTCTATAAAGAAACAGTACTTCTTCCCAAAAAAAATGTTTTATCACAAGTTGTTGTATAATTTTCCATCAAATTCAGAACAAAATGCTCCAATTGGTAGGTGTGCGTGGAGCCTTAGCCCTTCGCCGGTAAATTTGGTAAGGCAATAGGAACAAAACAATAGGCGGCCTGCGAATTTGGCTTTTTCTTAGAAGCCTTCGACAACTGCAAAGCGCGCCAGCAGGAAGTGGGGACGGACTAAGTTTATGTAACCTAATCACCTGCCGGGCTCGAGGCCAGCCTCGCTGATTCATAAAAACCAAGGCCACGCCAGACAAAATGCGAGCTTGGTCCTAATATGTATCTAACCCTCCCTTACTTTAGTGCGTTCGTATACAGCAGGATGTTGCATAAGCCTTGTTGTTTTGTTATTCTTCGTGTAGAGTCCGCATCGCATTTTAGATTAGTTTTTTGTGCAGACGAGGGCGTATTCTTCTTATTACACGAGACACACGAAATTGAGCGTTAATAAATAAAGCTGTAGAACTCTTTTTAAAGCCAGTCACATCTCCAGCAGTGGAGGGACTAAAATATTCACTTCGGAGTTAGTCGCGATGCTCAAAGTTTTCTGAGACCATCAAACTATTCTCATTCCCACGTCCCGCGTCGTCGCTACATATCTGTGAGATGCGCTTAATATCTTAAAAGTGTGAAAGTGCATCGTTTTTCATGTAACTTTCCCGATTCCAGAGCGTCTTATTTTGCTCTTTTCAGAGATGCGGGACTCGGCGCCAAGGGAAGGAAACTTTTAGACTAAATGACCTGGATAGAAATTGAGTGCTAGGTAATGTAAAGTTTTGGACGTGTGTGAAAACGACCTCTGGGATTGGAAATGTTTTAGTTAGAAATGCTCTCAAACTTCACCTTAGTGGCGGACTGTGTTACGCAAATGGAATTCTGAACAAAATAAAACTTGCTTCTCCAGATTTGCGATGAGTCATTGAAGATATTCAAAAAATACGTGTGTAAATATTGAAGTAAACATGTAAAATAAGTTCTCACAAACGCATCCGTATTGTTTGGTATCGTATAAGCGGCATCGAATGAAAAAAGCTCACCGGGGGAATTCCACGGTGAGGTATTCTGTGGGTGAGCCGAAAAGGGCACATCCCCCTGTGCATGGGGCGCCGTTGCCCTGGGCAACGTGCACTATCTTTGTATCAATGAACACGGCGAGCTCATAGAACGCAATCTCATAATAGAAAGTGGACTTGAATAGACAATGTATAATTGTGTTGCTGTTGACATTATTTGAATGATTTGGGGCTCGAGTGAGATTTATTATCAGCTGCGTGTGCGTCTAAAATTATTATTTTGAAAGAAACAAACCATACAGGATATGAGATGTGGCCATGCACGGTCTTTTTATTTATTCAAGTGTTTAGTTTAATGACACATTAAGTCAGAATTTTATGTCTAAGCTTATTTAAGGCATCGTTAAACATGAAAGGCATAATTTTGAATATGTATATGAATTCTGAATATATATAAGGGACGGTGAAGTTTTTGTTGTAGACAATAAATGAGAGAGTCCTATAACTTTGTTTACTGAAGACTTGTAAAATTGTGATTAAACAAGACGTTTATTGTTAACTCTATATTCAATATTATCCATTTGTCAGCTGTTGCTTGTCAAGTGGCGTTCTACTATCTTCGATACAATGGCAACATTTGCAATAAACCGTTTGTTATTATCGCCATATTCATTGCTCAAGGCTTCACAGATCTTATAGTAGAGCATACTTCCATAAAAGTCAATAGCTTTCAGAGGAGATAGTCTAGAATCTGCTTCAACATGGATAATTTTAAGACCATTTTGAGTTACATCTACAGATAGGTTTATTAAGGTCCCTGCTGCAGGACTTAATTGAAACAATTTTAATCGTTTTACTTTTGAAAACATCTGTTACAAAGGCACGTAGATATTCGTACACAATATCGCGACACAAACAAAAGATATTTTACAGACGTGTACAGACGCAGGTGCAAAACGCAACGTTTTGCAAAATAACCTTTTCAGTATTAAATTATGATTGTGCTAGTATTTTATTTGTGTGTATTTTGTTAAGAGTACACACACTTTCATTTGTTGCATAAAAATTTTGTTTTATCGAAATTCTTCCCATTTTTTCTGGAACGACTTAAATGAGAATATTCGAGCCGAGTCTTGGACAAACCTTTGTCCAGCTGTGGACAACTATAGACTGATGGTGATGATGACTATTATAACATAGATTGATATTTTGTCATACTCATACCAAAGACATTGTGTTGACCAAAGCACGGCCATTCCATTACAAACGATTTGCAATCAGCTTTTATTTCTGCAGTTTTTGTGATGTCGTACGTATCTCTTTTAACTGAATCCAGCAATATTATAAAAACACGACTTTGTGATGTTCTATGTTTAAAGTGCCTTTTAAAATATACTATACGTTTTTTATAACACTTCAACGACCTTTTATATGTATACTATTTATTTGATATAATGTGCACATTCATATAAAAGTATATAAATGCTTAGCTATGATGATAGGGCACTAATTAATGACTCAGTAACGCAATTACACATTGTTTTTTTTGTTTTTAAAGCGTCTATGTAAAGTCAGGAAACTCGATTGATATCTAAGCAAATTGATTACCAACATAAATTCTATGTAAATTCAAATGCCAACTGTCATTCATAATCAGTCGTGTATCATGACTATAACACGACAAATTGACGTAATGTTAATCTGCACAGTGCTCAACTATCGCGTTCTCCGACTGTACATTATACTCAAGTATTACAAGCAAACAGTGCCTTAATTAAGGTCGCTTTCAAGTAGTTCAAGGAAGGAATGGAAAAAGTAATAAACATAATAATTCTAAAGCAAAGGTTAATAAAGCTTTCTAAAAAAGAATGATAACTGAGAAAGTTCCAACGATGTAGAAACTGTAGAAAAGCATAAATCAGAAATTTATGCTTCTGAGGAAGTTGTAATATTGAGTGTAATAAAGGTAAGGGACAAGGGAGCGAACTAACTCTTATGGACAGTAAAACTAATCGTTCTAAAATTCAATTTATGGACAGATATGAAATCCTGGGAAGGTTGTGTTTTGAAGATCTTGTAGTAACAACTTGTGTTATTAAATATGGCTGTTTGACAACAGTTTTAAGTCCCCCACAGACAGGCGCTACGCGACTAGTAGAGCAATTTCTTTTTCTACCGGAATCACTTCGCACCGTCGCGTCGCGCCTGTCTGCAGGAACGTTTAGCAACACGATTTTAGTTGACATTTGGCCAGTTACAAACGTCACAGCCAAGATTTAAAGACCTTTAAATAATTATTTGTTTATTTAGAGACAAAACTTTTTAGGATATAATATTATTATTAACCAATTAGAAACATAACGCCTGTAGGTATACCCAGAAGTGCATATTATAGTACACCACAATTTTTCCAGACCCATGTAACAGGGGGCCAACACCAACAGGGTTATACAAACACAAATTCAGACTCCGGTACCGTAATTACGAAGTTCGAAATTTAATTCTGCTCTGCAACGTAATTATCGCATTGAATGTTGTTGAACTGTCAAAATGAAACAAATGATCGTTATCGCATTGCTTCTGCAAGATACGTAATAACCCTACCGGTCGCTATTGAGAAATTTCAGATGGAAAAAACCCAATAACCATTAATTTATATAACTCCTGAAGTCTTCTTCTTTCTCGTATGGCTGGTGACTAACCTGCTATCTAATTACGCAACACATTTTCCTATGCGATTCCGATTAATCTGTTTCAGTTTGAGCAGATTTTTTTTTCGAACTTATGAAGCATTGGATCAGCAATCTGTTTCAAAACGATTCAAATTCTGATTGATCGTGTATTACGTAATTAGGGTACTGGTGTCAGAGTTTTGGCTGCACATGCCCTCAAGATATATCTCTCAGGCAGGCGGTTTCATCAAGATGTTTTCCTTTACCGTTTTTGAAGCATGTGGTAATTTATACAATACGCACATGAATCCGAAAACTCAGAGGTGCGTGCCTTAGGTTCGAACTCACGACGAGTCACTAGGGCTTGGCAAGTCCGACGGTTACACCAATAGGATATCACTGCAAGTTAAATGACTTATTTCTACTCCTGAAGTAGAAGCAAGTAATTTAACTTCACCTAATTATCGAGCTAATTTACAAAAACAGGACACGTTTAAGAACCAACCACTACATTATCATTTCCATATGAAGCCAGTTCGCTTGTAAGTTTTTACTGTACCGATATCACGGACAAGGCACAGAGTGAGTTTAATGTCGAACATCTACAATTATAATGCGCCCGCGCCGCCGACCATAATATTTTTCAAAAGATCTCCATGAGCCATGAATTATTTATTTCCAGCGTAGACACCATTACAATTATTTCTTTTCTACTTGAAGGAAACGACTGGTGAATAACAAGTATTGAAACATTTGAAATTGTAAAATGTAAGATGGTGGTCAGGGCGAAATACTGTGAGTATTTTTATTTATATCTTTACTTTGTATTCATATTGCATGTGGCAGGGAGTGTTATATATCTTTTGGGGACTCTAGGTATTGGACCCTCTCGGTCCCATATAGGTTTTTCTCTCAGTCATCTTTTCAGCCGAAAGACAGCCACTGCTGGACTTAAACCTCCCCCACACCGGTGCTTGGGGGAAGCCTAAGTCCAGCAGTGGCAGTGGCGGTTGAAGTGGCGGTCCACTTCAACCGGTTTTGAGACAGAACCGGCGTTTGTTTCTTTCAGTAAATAAATATAAGACCAGAGAGTGTTTTATTTACTTTTTAATTTGGAAAATTCGTTGTAAGTACGTAAGTGATCGTGAATTCAGCCATGCACGTAATTTTCTTTTAAACAAGCAGTAAAATCTCAAGTTTATTCATTTCATTATTTTATACATCCATTTGCGTACGCTTGACGAAAACACAAAGATATAAGTGACCCAAATATAGCCGTCGATATTTAGCATGCATGACATATCCGTTAATTGCAACTTTTAAAGTTGACAAACTACATCTTTTGCGAGCACTTTGTGCATCAAAAGATCAAAGTGAGAGGCAATCAGTGTGGTCCTTTGAAAGACAAGCAAAAAAAAAACAAAAAAGTTCTTTCACGAGTCACGGACTGTGGTCGCGAAAGAGGTAAACGTAAACAGTGGGGTCATCGACCTGGGTTCAACTTGACACATTTTTGGGCGGCCCAATTGCACGGGAGCGGCGACCTGCGCCGCCGCCTTGCGCAACGGGAAGCCGGTTGTGTTGTGCCAATCGACTTCGGGAATCGGAACCGAAATGGAACATGTTTCCTGTGACGCACTCGGGATGAAACGTGGGGGTCTTAATGTCATACGCTTTTAGTCCTGTTATGCTAATTGTTTTGGAAGCTGGGAGAGTTTATGGGGTCAAATGGTAGACCATGTTTGGAGAGTGTCTTAATAGGCATTATCAAAGGGGTGCGTCTCATATAATATAAAGTCATTTGGTATATTTTCATTTCAATAACGTTCACAAGATATAATAAACGTGAGATATACCAACTGTTGATATAATTTCTTTACATATAACATTTATATACTCTAAAACTTATTTCGTATAACGTTATTGGATATAACGTTTATTTAATCGAAAATCATTAGGTCTATCGTTTAAAATATATATTGATTCATTATGGTTAACACCCCGATTCAAAGCAATCCGACTCGGATAGGTTAGGTTAGAAGGCTAAGGCGTGAGCGGCCGCCGAGCGTCAGATCCCCTCTATTGTTGGTGAATCATTTGGGTTAGGTTAGGTTAGAACAGTGACCATTTACGTGCGAAGGCGAGCGACCGTAGGGAGCGTGCCGCGGCAGCGGCCGCCGAGTGCCAGATCCCCTCTCTTGTTGGTGGACCATTTGGGTTAGGTTAGGTTAGAACAGTGACCATTAACGCGCGAAGGCGAGCGACCGCAGGGAGCGTGCCGCGGTAGCGGCCGCCGAGTGCCAGATCCCCTCTCTTGTTGGTGAAACATTTGGGTTAGGTTAGAACAGTGACCATTAATGCGCGAAGGCGAGCGACCGTAGGGAGCGTGCCGCGGCAGCGGCCGCCGAGTGCCAGATCTCCTCTCTTGTTGGTGAACCATTTGGGTTAGGTTAGAACAGTGACCATTAACGCGCAAATGCGAGCGATCGCAGGGAGCGTGCCGCGGCAGCGGCTGCCGAGTGCCAGATCTCCTCTCTTGTTGGTGAACCATTTGGGACAGGTTAGGTTAGAACAGTGACCATTAACGCGTGAAGGCGAGCTAGCGTAGCGAGGACCATCTTGGCAGGTGGTAATCAGTTAGGTATATCTACTCAGGTTACTAACTGTGATAGACATGACATATTAGACTAAATATGTTTTATGTATTTTGAGTGGTATATCAAACGATTTTATATTAATTGTATGTTATGATTATAAAAATTAGTTATTTTAAAATTATATCAATCGTTTATTATATTAACTGATGATTATATCAAATAAAATTATAGATTCAGTTGTTATATCTTGTAAATATTAGTCATTTCGTAATTATACCATATATTACTTACCCTTATCAAAGTCTTCTTCGAGATAGTGTATTTAGAGAGACAAATAAAGAAGCTTGTTTAATTTAATTTTTAATCAAAAGTCGTCATCGTCACAACTGAGTACAAAAAATAAAAAAAGTTATAAATAACAAAACTTTACGTGCAATAAAGTCTATAAAAAATCAACGAGGCTTGAATAAAGAAACAATAACAAATTTTTTTGGCAACAACATTTACAGTTTTTTCTATAAATCAATTCATTTATTTGGCAATTAGGTGCATGTTGAATTCTAACCAAAATAATCTTTTATGTTATTAAAATGGTGTGATGCGTAATTTTTCTTTAATTATGTAGTACATGTCAATCACCCAAAAAATCCATCGCTGGCTGACATGTGATGACGCATATAAGTTGTTTACTTACATATATAAGCTAAGAATGTAGTGAAATTACGACAGTGTCAAGAAACTGATTTAAAAACATTTGTTTCATGATTCTCAAAAACACATGGTACCTAATTAGGTACCATGTGTTTTCAGCACCTTTGTTGGCTAATATAAGAAACAGCTCATTAATGTTTCAGAACGGAAACCTAATCTTCGAATAGGTACTAATAAAATAATGTCATAAAAAGACACTTGTAAGCTATTAGATGAAATATTGATCCAATTTTTTTACACAGTATTGTAACAATAAAAGTTAGCTGTGAATATTCCGGTCGAAAACCACAAACAAAAACTAGATACGGAAGAGTTAGAAACGGTCGAGTTGTAAGCGAAAGGAATGTATATCCCTTTGAGAAGATTCCGCTAATGTCACGAGGGGATGCAAGAAAAAATGCAGGTAGGGCCCCGAGCAACGACCCCAGGGTTTTTGGGAGATGACGTCACCGCCTTCTGCAGCGCCGCTCAATAACACGAATGTGTACCAGCGTTACGTCACGCGGTTTTTTACAACCCAAGAACTTGTGGCTTTGTGGTTCCTTATTCCATATCGCGAAATCACGACCGTGAGTCGCGCTTTTGTTTTGAAATAAAAAATGCAATGAAAGCTAAGTACAAAGACTAAAATAATCTACTGGCATCACTGCCCATTCTGCCCCAATGTCGAAACAAGGATAAACGCATATAAAAATAAACAATACATTCGTGTTTTTGAAGGTTCCCTAATATTCTGAGAATTCGACTGAGCACGCATGCGGATCCGACAGCAAAATGGATGTTATTTTTTGCTTTTCCAATGTGTAACTATACAATTTGCACTAGAGCCCCGGTGTCGTTGACCTCTCGCCAGCTGTTTGACTATCGTGGTTTACAAAGCAAGGTAAGACGGGTTACTAAGGAATCGTACGCAGTACCGGTATACGCTTTTATTCGAACCGTAACAAAAGAGCCGTGAATAATGACATCATTATTTTCTTATAATGAGTAGGTACCACAAACAATGGCAACCATGTAGCTAAACACTTCGCAGTTTCGGTTGTTCAAGAACATTCTGTTCTGTTACGCCTTTACAACGATGAAAAAAATCAAACATGAGTAAAGAAAGACGTAGAAGTCACCGTAGAGGTGTGTTAACGAATGCCATTTGAATGTATACTTCTTATTTAGAAGGTGTTTTGAATGGAATAATAAACAGGACCGAGTCATGGGTTTAATGTGTCGCTGTTGCTCTATAGCGTGGGTCATGAGGAAGCATAAATTTAGAGGAGTCGATAGCGGCGGCGTGGCTCCACAAACCCACAACAGCTGTAGACAAAACGCCACGCTCACCAACACATGCTCGCACCCCTGCAACACGCACACAGCTACAAAAGGAATATATATACGTAACGTAAACACACGCAGACTTATGTACACCAGATGCCCCCTACTCCGAGCGAGACGGACATACTAATAAAAATCATGTTAGAAGAGAATGCAACGTTGAGGGAGTGAGGCTCGGTTTGACAACATGCAGAGACGTCTAATTAAATGTAGTTGAAGGTCGAAAAAATAAGAGGATGTATGATACATTATGTCAAGCACTCGAATATGTGAGATATAAAAAACAGTCGTACGCAGCTGTAACGACTGACGACCGTGCGCATACGAACCGAATAGCAATGCCTTAAACAGCGAATGTTTCGTAGGAACCAGCTAATAGAAAAATAAACAGAGCCGGTCCGACCGAGGCCGTTGTTAATTAACATACAGATAGTTTAATAAAAGGCAGGAAACAGGCAGCGAGGGGAGTAAGCAATGAAGCGGTAAAAATAGAAGCGGGGGCGACAGAGACGCGCAGGAATCGATCCTACGAACAATGCGACGATGCACCGCTTCATGCCAATCAATAAATAGATGCTACTAGCGTGCAACAGTTCCGTGTTACATGACGCTTAATATTTTGGATTATTGAAAGTGTATCCCATGATTTGTTACTCGAAATTTTGTTTTGCTTCCATTGTAAATTCATTTCATATCGCTTTCAGCTTCCAATAAATACAGTTTGTCAGTTTCATATTTTATTTACTTTGCATTGTAAATATAAACAATACTGATTTTGTTGGCAAACAAGTTTTATCTAAAATCAATTTACGTTAATATAATTATTATGTCATTGATAATTTTCCATGTTTACGTAAGTTAAACCATTTTACGACATAATATCCTCAATACTATTTTGAGAGCATTCCAAATGAATTAGCTCATTTGGAATACATGTTTAAATTCTTGAATCCTATTGGATTTCTTATTTTTCATTAAGAACTGACCGTCCATAAATCCAATCCCTTTTTAAACATTGGATTGGAATTTTAAAATAAAAACTCTCCAAAGTCCAACTAAATAAAACCGAAAACTGCAAGCAATCAATTTAAAGTTTCGAGGGAAGTCCCAAATGGCCCGGCAGCGGTGGTGCAACCACGTTAATTAACGATATGAATCGATGGTGCGTGCGGAAGTGGTTGGGGACACCCGTCCCGGTTATTTTAGCCACGGCGCGCAACCGCTGCGCACTTGCCGTAGGTCAGGCACAGGAACACGAGCAAGCCCTAAGTACTGGGGGAATTATATAGGTCATGCAGCAACATGAGACGAACCGTGATGCGTTGTACGGGTTCGCTGCAAATTGGGTAGTTTATCAGTCATGCGGCAATGTTGCGGCAGGTCTGGAGGTCATTCACGTTGATAAGGTTCACTGACGTAATTCAATTAGCTATATGCTCGCCGTTTGATGTAGGTTATTTGTGGGTGTGAATATAGTCCAATTATATGTATTGACGCATGTTTGTTTTCGTTTTAGAAGTGCATCCACATTGCTGGAATCACTAAAAATAAACCATTTACCATACAGTGAGCTCAAATTACAAATTACCCATAACGATTCGACATCCATATTTACCGGTGAAATAAAATTGGTGTCACATTTTTTTGTTCGTATTGCGATTCCACTCTTGATTAAAGAATTTTTTTTTTCAAACCGCGTTCACCGCAGTGGGAACACAGCAGGAGTCTACCGCAAGCCGTACACGAACGCATCTCGACTCAGCCAGGCAAAACCACGTCTAGACGCTTCTGTATATCAACACTGCCATTATAGCCAGACCTGCAATATTCATTTACTTTCCATTATTTAACAAGGTTGAATTAGCACCGGTGGGGCGTTGAAGATCAATTTACATTGGCCATCTGATATTTATTGCGAATGTGTTTGCGGTTTTAATTTGTTTTAGGCTCTGCAAATCGTGTATCTTATCGGGTGGTCTTGACTAAAATTTGCAAGCGTATGTCATTTTTACAACCAAACTCATATTCTCTGGCAAGTTTACTTTACGACGTCCTCGTGTTGGAGCTAGGTGTGAGTCAGCTCGTAGGTATTTGAACAACCCTTTGTTATGGTCGCGCAGTGTAAACGACCAGTACAAAGGCAGTCGGGCGAGCCGCCCTTCAGCTGACTGAGACCTTGGCTGGATTTAGATGCGGTTCGACGGACTCCCCGACGACACTCGATTTAGTTTTCATGTCGATTTGGACCTTTTCTAGCGATTGGCACAGGAATGCAACACGCAATCTCGGATGGGTTTCGTTTTTTTTTGTCTACTTAAGAAAAAAGAATGTTCGGAATACTCGGGGCTTTTCGAATTCTCGGTTCAGTTTTTTTGTAACCACAAGTATAAGGTCAGTGTCCGCTGTGGGACCTTGGCCGATTTTAAACGCAAGTTCGACGTTCGACGTCTGAACGGGCGCACTTGCGTCGGCGGCGTGTGCGTTTTATAACTTTCCCCGGCTAGCGATAAAGTTCATGTTTGAACTTTGTTTCCTGATGATCCGTACGGTTTATAAATAGACGCACATCTGCCAGATGGTAGGTGAAGACGGTCATAAAATGTTTATGGAAATATTTAAACAGTGAACTGAGCTCTGGAAATTGAAAATCCAGCAATTATAGCTCATGATTCAGTGAAGAGTGAAACGAACTGTAGCTTATGTACTAAGGCAGCGCTAATGGTTGTTTTCAATTAGAAGCAAATCTTTATAGGAGACCCTTTATAGGATCATTAATCTTGTTTCTAATAACGTTTAAGACTGTCCTCCACAATAATAGTGTAAACAGTTGTTTTTTCCTTATTTAAATGTCGCTGGTCTATTTGTACGCCGGCTTGGGATACCTGCCGTCTCGCCGGTAGACCTTGGCCGAATTTAGCCGGGGTCATCGCACTGCAGGTCGCTTTCTCCTGAGTGGCGCATGCGCGATGCAATCAGTGCTGTCTAGCTGAACTTGGTGCTATTGTGTTGAGTAACTTAGGAGATAATAATTGTGTGACGTAATAAACTATCTTAGTCGTGGAATGAAAGGAAAGCGTACGATGTGAGGCGAAGATATCACTGTACGGCTTCTTGTTGTGCGTTGGGGGAAATTAGCTTGACACATTACCATGTATGATGGTAACTGACAGAGACGATTCTCGAATGCATTTTTAACACTAAATAGAAGCTATTTAGATTTACTATTGAAAATCTTTTTTTTTTTAAGTTTTGAATCAGATAGGCTTTCGGCTTCGCCTTTAAAACAAAATATGAAATATGATATATGATAAATATAGGGCCTAATTAGTCTCTGTATTCTACAAAATTATGATATTCATCTGAGAAGTGTGGAAGGTCAATGGTTGTTAATTTTAAGTAATAAAATTTTAAAGTATTAAATAAATAAATAACTCAATAAATAAGAAAAAATTAATAATAATAAAAAATAAAAGTAATAAAGTTATACAAGGTGGAGACGACAATGCAACAAAAAATTAAACGGTGTGTCCATAATGATGTTCCCATTCTGTATACGAAAATTCAATTGAATATGTTCAATAGTTTAGTCATTAAAGCTCGGCAAAATCCATAGTCGGTTTGGGCTATTTCGTTTATCCACCCCAAAAATCCACCCTAAGATGGATATTCTGAAATGTATGCCCGAGAATTCACCCAAGGCCTAGTTGGATAAACGGAATTTATAGGCTTCGGGTGGATCCGGCTTACAATACATTTAATTTGTTTGAAAAACTCGTTTTTTTTTTCGAAGCTAGGATTTTTTTGACATTTCCTAAATACTCTTAAGCCTTAGTAGTGCCAGTATTTAATTTTTTTGTTGTATGGTAGTCTCCACATTGTATAACCTCACTTCATAACAAAAACAATTAAATTCAGAACGGTATCCAATGGCTCCGCTAATACCTACTGCTTGATCTAGAGCAAATATTACAATCGCGAAACAATCACAATTTGTTGCATTATGTTCTCATTTGAAACGCAACTTGCATAATAATATCAAGCAATGTCATCTAAACATAATAATACAAGTCTTAATATTCCTAACTGTAGGCTATAAGTGTCAGATTTGCATATCAAATGGTCTAGACTCTAGATATAGTTATGAAATTAGGCTGAGGTCGACAACCAACTATTAACATATAATTATATCATAAGATATAATAATGCTATGGAATCAGCGCACTCCTGTATTATTTATGCAAGTTTTATAGGAAAATTATATCAAAGTTACTTACATTTTATTGTTTGCAAGATTGATTACTGGTTTGTAAATTACTGTGTTGATAAATTACATCATGATTGTGTAGTGGTAATTTATATCATTTTCATAAATCAATTGCATTGTGATAATTATAGATACTTATTTTAATGTCAGTGTACCTTAACTAATGTACCTAATGTACCTATTCAAAATATTGTAAAACATTTTAAAAGAGTAACGGTGGAGTTTCTTGCCCATTCTTTTCCATATGAAAACTACCTTTTGGAAGGGGCGACTAGAATCAATTCAATTTTTTTTGTAATTATCGACGTTCAAAAGTGCCTTACGAGGGCCTATTTGAAATAAATTATTTGACTTTGATATTAACCTTTATTTTATTTTGTAATATTCCACTACAAATTCCAACGTTCTATGTTTCAAACATGTACTAAAATTTTAATAACGCTAATAAACACGTGTCCTTCTATTTAGAGTCTATCAAACATTATTAGAGATTGTAAAAAACACAGGAAAGGCGAACAACATACTAGTCACACACTTCCCTCAGCATTACATCCGTGATTGGGATCGATAGACGCACTCGGAATATTGATACAGCCACCAACGATTGTGATCCGATCATAGTCGAACACTCGCGTGAGTATCGATATCTCAATGGTAATGCGATACTTATTTAGCAATAGGTAATCGAGATAGTTTCTCTGATACAATTAGTTGGCAATGAGAATTTGAACCTGACTCTTATTGATGTTATAGGCATGTTTTGTTACTGCTTTCTGACGTACAGCAATAAAGCTAAATTACATCGTAAACGTATAAAACGTTCCTTGAAAAAATAAACAAAATCGAGATTGTTTTCGCGTATTTCCTGCCTCTATTTCAGAATCAGGACAGTCGATTCATGATTCCGATTATATCTCAAAATAGAATATCAAAATTAAATAGAACTGAAATCTAATACAATAGAAATAAAAACGTTTTACTGTATTTAACACAATTAACTACACTCGGTACTAAATACAATAACTATACAAATAAATACAAAAATCAAACGGACACTTTCGCGTCGAAGTATTCGTCTGCATTGCTGTCATCCGAATCTGTCAATAGAACTTACTTATACCGATTAAATAACTAGAAAATAAAGTCATTGAGTACTTTTCCAACTATGGCTAAACCATGATTCCGTTTGCCTGGAAGCAATCAATCGCTGGCTAGACTTCTAATTAAATAATTCAGATCTCGTCAGACCAAAATTTATTGGTACATAACAATAATTCGAAACACAGCAGTTGCTATGTAATAAATCAGCCGGAAACACCTCCACCTTGCTAATAACGAAGTTCATTAGATATACGATAAGCGCCTGATTCGAAGATGAAAATCTACTAAATTATTTTTCGGTCGTTTCTTCGGCACGATACTGTATTTAATGAACGCAAAAAAAGCGGCGACACGAAGGGTTTCGTATGTGCCACCCGCCAATACTCGTAAATTAACTCTACAAATAAAAAATAAAAAAAAACACTTCATGTAGGTATAATAAAATAAAGGTAAAAATTAAAGGACCTCCTCCTTTAATTTTATGTCAATTTTGTTTTATGTCAATAAATATTTTTTTAATTTTTAATTTAATTTAATTTAATAGTTACAACTATGGTCGCATACTGTGTGAATTTCAAGTTTCTACTTATTACGGTTCAAAAGATACAGCTCTGTGACAGACGCACAGACACAGGCTTTAAGTGATTTGGCATCCTTTGGGTACGGAACCCTAAAAGTAATGTAAGACTCTTTGTTTTTTTGTAACTACGGACTTATTATTGCGTGTATGATGGGATTGTCAACCTTGGACTAGTCTGACCCAAAAATATCAACCTTGCCACTGGTTACAAATACACAAAGTAATTGTACAAAATAGTCTCTATCCGGTCGTAATTTGTCAATACCACAACTTTTATAGCTCAAATTGTGAGTGATTAATAAATCTCTTATAATTTTGTTATGTTAACTGCTAATTGGATTCTTATTAAGAAAGTTTTACTATTCAATGAGTTTAAAAACGACAACCTGTGGTTTTATAAGTTTTCATTTTTATCCAATTATTAAATCACGTTTCATTTCGTTCTTTTCGAAGTAAAACATTTTAAAAGAGACGTGATTTTTTTTTTATGAGGCACTCGTTTGAGAATTAAATAGCACTGTTTGCAAAATACTTGAAAACCTTTCAACGAGCTAATCCAATATTAATTTGAAATGTAAACAACCGTATGTAACTGAGATATCAGAAGGGCTGCTAAGAGACGCTTTCCCTCATAAATTGAGCGTAACGTTACGTTAAGCAAATAACGATATGGTGATTCCTTAATCCGTTGCTAAAAGCCCACGATGTTGGCAACGCCTGCCATGTTAGGTACAGACAACAAACAAAGTAAATCCATTTATCAGAGTTTACTTTGCGAAGTGGCTTGGCCTTGGAAACGGAATCACCCGAATTATTTATATACGAGATTATTAAAAGTGTTCCCGAGAAATGATCACACGAATAAGTGTTTACTTATACTTTATTTTCAAATGGAGTTTGGGTTTGTTCAAAGAAGAATACAATAGCATTGATGCTGTTCAGTGTTTTAAACACAGTTAGTTTCCAATTTGCATTATTCATGAAATCTTGAGTAACTTATAAATATTGTTAAATTACTTCATTTGAAGTTTCTTTAACTGGTAATTTCAAAATTATAAATCGTGTAACATTTACTTTAGTTCTACATTACCATATTATTCGTATTAGATTCCCATAGAGATTATTATGAAGTTACCACGGCGATGTTTTGACATATGAAAACTTAGAACTAACAAATCGAATACCATCGGATGTGATTTCGAAATGTCAAGGCTTAAAAACCTGTTCCATAGGAGGTGATACACCCATGGAGTTAACTATATTTTTGTATCAATTATTATTTCTCTGGGAATAAACATTGCTACTTTGGAAATTGGAATTTGATTCGAGCGTTACCATTAAAAAATTAAATTCGATTAAAGATGTTAATTTCGTTAGCATAACATAACACCGCTCTGTATTCCCCAAAGGGTTAAGCAGAGTTGCATCAGCACAATCACATTTCGTCAGTTATGTTTAAGTCCCATGTAATATGGGGCGAGTCTATTATCATCAACCGGGTGCAAATCCAGACTCCGGGCTGCTACTGACAAAGTCCAGATGAAAAATCCAATAACACGTTGCCCGACCCGGCAATTGAACCCAGAACCTCATGCTCCGCAGTAGCGCCAGCGACCACTAGAACAACGAGGTAGTTTTGGTTACGTTGGTAAATAAGTACCTAATATTTTGTGACCGCTATGAGGTATGGTCTTGGGAGTGATTCCCAAGTCGGTAAAAGCTCTCAAACTAGGTTTCTCTATCGGGAATTTCCAATATTTTTTGACTGGTAGTGACAAAAGGCTCGCCCCCTTTTACGTGGGACTTTAACATAACAGGGGATATGTGCTTTCTGCTTACCGCCTAGGAGCATAATTATAGATGTGATGTTGTGTTATGTAATAAATAAACACTAGAAATCTTAATACTTATATTTTTTTGAATTACTTGTTCATTATGTTCGCTAGTTATGTTAATGCAGTCATTTTTCATGTCTATCAGTTGCTATGTATTTTGCTGTTTAAAAGTATTCGAGACGATACGCCAATTAGAACTAATTTATAAGACTGTCATGTTAGGAAGATTTCAGACAAAGTTTTAATGGTTTGTGCACATAACTAACGTGTATATTCACCTATTTGATTGGAAGATGTACAGAAATAGCTTTTAAAACAATCCCTTTTATTTATGACTTCTTTTTGGATCTTAAACTGTATGATGCTTAATTTTATTAAACACATTGAGTATCTAAACATACAGTTATTTTGAAACAACACACTACTTAGGATTTTTCTACAATTAATTTACCTATATCTAACATTGTTCATAAATTCTGACGTTAGTCTATTGTTTTATTTCTATTATAGACTCTAGTGTCGGTGGCCGGTGGATCAAAGAGCTGGCCACCGGAAACCAAAGAGGTCGAACGAATGACGTAATTTTCTATATCGCATGAGCAAAATATTAGATTTATTATAACGTACATACTCATCATTTATCATAGATTAAATTAAATTATTATAGAATGAATATGCTGCGCAGTGTCAGTGTCATGTTAGCTTATGTGGGCGACTTCTTATTTTAAAAGTAGCCAGGTACTTTTATTGTTCTGAACAATTATAGTTTTGTAACATAAACATATACCAATATAAAAAACCTAAACATTATCACGATGTTAGAGCTACGAGAATCTTTTAAACATAATAAAATTTATTTATGTGTTTTGTTATAAGTATTAATTAATATCCTTTCAGACTTCGAATTCAAGGTTATAAAATTCATTAACAGCATCTCGACGAGTCTGGACAAGAACACGAGAAGAAAATTAATTAGTATTATAAAAAGGAGAAAAAATAAGTTTGTTTCGAGTGTATGCAGGGTGATATGAAAAGAAAGAGATCTCAGACTGTTCGTTAGTTTGTTTACCTTCATTACAGAAACAAAATCCGCTTTGTAAGGAAATCGCTCCTTTAATTAAATAATATTAATATAACCTTATACCAAGCTCATTGTACCGATCCTGTTTTATAATTGCTAAGTCTTATCTTCAATGAATATTAATAAATTTTCGTAAATAGTCCGACGATTTTAACTTTTGACATTAATAAATATTTAATTATTCATTTATAAATGTTTAAAGTGTAACAACCTCTTTGCTGTGACTAATAAATTGCTTAGTATTGTGATAGCGTTGGTTTAAGTAATATTATGCAATTTAAATTAACATTTATGTGGTTTTAACGTAACTAAGTAGTTATTTTATTGCTGAATGCAAGTTAGCTTTGATTTTATATTAAAATAGCTGACCTGGCAATGATGCGTTGCTAACAAAGATAAGCATATTTATTTGAATTGTTATAATAAATATACAATTTATGTTATTTTAATATAATAGACATGTGAACCACGTCCCGCCAATGGAAATTAAATCAATAACTCGGCATTATTGAGTAGTCTGCCAGTCGTTATTTTTATGATAGACACCAATGAAGACTTACGCTGTCTGCTTATAAAACAAAATTATGCTCACCTTCATTATAAATTCGAATTTAGAAGCTCCATGAGCAAGGCTTTTCTCATAAAGCCGCTCCGCCGCCGTCCGCCACCCAATCGGCTTTAATTGAGTTTTACAACGAGCCTTTATTTTTTAATCAAGAAAATTCTTACATCGCTAATTACTCAATTCATTGCTCGCACAAAAGGCTCGGTGTCTCATAAATTGCCACAATTCCTTCAATTACAGATCGACGGATAGCGTCCGCGTACAATTTATATAGGAACAGCGACAGAGCATTAATCACAATAAGGTCGTTGCAATGGAGTGATGAGATCATTTCGCTGAGCGATAAAATTGACAGGATCCGAAGATGTAGGGTCAAGACCGACCATTTAAAGGACTAAGGAGTGAGACAGAAAAGTTTTATTAGACTGGTATAAATTGCGAGGTGGGTGAGTCAATGCAAGATATTTATTTATAAATCAATAATTTTATCTCTGGACGTTGGAACAAGTTGAATTGCGTTCATGTCCAGAGTAATATATAAAGTTTACAACTCTCAGTTTTGCATCAAGTTTTGATTCCTTTACGACAGCTCCCTTGCTAATCAATTATTTAGGGCATGTAGGTATTTAATCAAACCTGAATTAATTCCCACTTTGCTTTCCTAAAAATATGATTGAACACTAATGACTCTTTTTGTGAATAATTTCTATTTTGTGGACCTAAAAATACTAAATAGCCAACTAACTGCGACCAACTTGGATGTAGTGCTCGGCGGCCGCTGCCGCGGCACCGCTCGCTTCTCTCGGCTAACGCGCGGTTGGTCACAGTTCTAACGATATCCGTAGTTCTAACCGACCTAACCCATTTAGTCGGGGTAGCCTAGATAAGTTAGGTACTGCGACCAATTGTGAGAAAAGGCCAGAAAAAAATAAATGTGCGTCATTAGACTCATTAGAAACCAAAAAGTTTTTAGACGTTTATTAATTTAAAAAAGTGTATATTATTGGAAGGTCAATTATTATTGACCTTCCAATAATATACACTTTTTAAAATATTTAACATATCAGTGGATATGTTAAATATTTCCCATTATTTATGGCTCATAAGAATCTAACACAATTTTGACATACAATTTCTTCCTCCCCAAGCTTGGAAATAATTGCAATTAAAGCACAAAGAAATCATCCATTCAAAACTTCACGGTTGATCAGAGGCAGGGGAGGCAGACTGGACGGCTCATTAAGTTATCGACATTAATAATAATGTACTACCAATAGGTACTTTACTGTACCAAGTTCAGCCTTCTTAGTTATAAATTAACGTAGCAGCGAGCTCGTTCGTGGATGATTAAATTTAACAATGATTAATTAACTCATCATGTTATTAATGTTACCATGATCGGCTGTAATGGTTCGCTCGTGGTTCGGTTTATAGGTTAATGGGAAAATTTTGATCTTGAGCAGACTTTAAGGTAGATTGTGACCAGAATATAAATGCATAGTGGATTTATTTGTGTCATCTATGGATTTTGTAAAGTCACCACTTTAAATTGTCCGTATATTCAAATCACAGCCGTCTTTCTTTGTATGAAATAGCTATAACTCGGCTCGATAAACAATTAATTTCCTCGACTGTAGGCTACAACCTTAGCTTTGAATGGAAAAAGATTGCGATTAATTGGCGAATGTCATTAAATGCAGTGAATTGCAGATTTATTTTTAGCGACGTACATTTGAATTTTTTAATGTTCCTTGTAAATATGCTTACTTCGACTCCCTAAAGGAAGACCCGCAAAATCCTTCAACACCCTTCAAAGAACAAAATACAGGGTGTAAGGGACATCGACGTGCAAACATTTACCATAAATTCAGTAAGTACATGGTTTTAGACTCTAGACGCACCAGAGTAGGTAGATCAGCCAGCGCCAGCGCCAGCGCTCGAGTTTATTACTTATCTTTTTTTTATGCACGTGTTTCTGTGACAAATAAACTTATTTTTCTTTCTTTCTTTCTTTCTTTAGAAAGTCGGTTATTCAAAAATCAGTTGTTCCATACATAATTGATTGTCTTTTAAAAGCGATATCGATTTTAAGTCTCATCTTATTATTTCAGAAAATACTTCCACACTATATTCCACGAAGAAAAAGAAAAGCTGTAATTAATGTTAATAAAACAGAACGACCGTTGACTCCGCCTGTTAAAAGTCAGGTAAACTACCTTGACTTTTAACTCGGGTGGAGCCAAGACCCAACGAACAACATATTAGTATGCATGGAACTATGGAAGTATAAATATCACCGTATCACACTTTGTTTTTTATTTATTCCAACTGCGGTGGTATTCTGCAGGTTTTTAGCCATTTGGCATTCCAAGATGCACACTTCCTTCCACCTTTACCATTTAAAAAACCAAAATCTAGATATTTTTAGATGCAAATTTCCACCTTTGTAACTGGATTCTTGTACCTAAGACAGGTAAATAGTGTCTCTTAATATTTTTATAAATGAAATATGCAACATTAAAGTAGGTAAATTATTCACTAATACGTTTTCGGCACAGATTAGGTATAAAACTGTACATTGACTTGCGATGACATTTCCAAATGGTAACTCAAAGTTAAAATTCACACGCCATTTGCATTTTCATTGTGTAGTTTCGGCGGTCGCTATTATAGCAACAATAGAATAGTTTCATTATAATTCTTATGTGGCCATCGGCAGAAAATGTTACAGTTTTTGAAAGAATTGTTCACTTATATTACTAGTCTTTGCTACTTAAAAAAAATAACGATTATTTTTGCAGGGTTGCAACATTTTTATCTGTTATAGATAACGATTCATGTTCAGGAGAATGATTTTCAAATAAAGAATAGCTCAACATTTCATCGTGTCGGTACCTATTCTAGAACGATGCTAGAGTTTGAATCTCGATTAAAAACTGGCTAATTTGAAACGAATCTCTACTCTTATCTTGTTTTAAATTAAATATTAAACTAGATCATCGTTCTAAAAGAAGTGCCAGCTATTATAACGATTCCCATATAACTATCAATTATTAAATCATTATTTTCAATTGAATGAACTACAAGTTTTTCGACGCGGTACACGTGGCGTTCCCAGAGCGATTTATTGATTAAAACGCGACATGCTATGGTTGATGGTGCTGTTACTAATCAATAATAGGGTGGGTTTGCTGGGTGCAGTTCCGTTGGGATCAAAATTCATTAAATTATGAATGGGGATTCGTTATTAGGTAGAAAACTGACAGTGTTAGTTGTCATATTGTTATGATTCTTATTGTGGTAAAGCCACCAATTCGGTACAAATAGCTGAAAAACTAATAAGAATTCATAAATTTTTAAATTATAATTTATTTACTATAAATTCGAATTTAAAAAAGAAAAAAAAAACTGTTAAATATGAATTCTTATTAGTTTTTCAAATAAAATCTTAAAAAGATAATTAATTATGACGTAAAATATTGTCAAACACAGACGGTACATTTATTTTCATATAGTGGTATGGCTAATCACCGAGCGTGAAGTTTAACGACCAATGTCGAAAACAACGGCCGAAATCTTATTTTAGTAAAATGTTCTTACGCCATACAATAGGTAGGTACACATAACCGTTACTGAGGCAATTTGAGGCTGTCAAACACTGCTAGTTTCATTCTTATAGTACGAACATAAATGACATAGGAGACGAGCGGCAATGACGAAAGAGCGATGCATGCTACGCAGAAAAAGTCCTTAAGGTGCTTAAATATGAATTTCCTCGATATATTAGAGTTAGATAAGATTAGCAATTCTGTCAAGTTACTAGCTTTTAGGTGATCTAATCCAAGGTACCTATTGGTTACTTAATCGTCACTCTTCTATCCATACACATGGAGAATTGCCTGCACGCTGAGCATGATCACAATAGAAACGGGGTTTGTCGACGTCAGAATAGACAAAATGTCAGATTGTGATTGTTTATCTGTCATTTTGTCTATTCTTTCGTAGAAAACCCGTTTCTATAGTTGTCTTGCTAAGCGTGTTGAGCGACCTCACAAACGTCTCTCTAGAAAGAGACAAAGTGACTGTGGGGCCGATACCTACATACTAATAAAGAAAGAGACAACTTACTACTGGCCGCGAATTCGCTTTGTCTCTCTCGTAGATATACATCGTAAACACTAAGACAGGGCGCCCAGTGGGATACTGTAAGATAAGTAGGATACTGAATTGAGTCGGACATATATATACTATGTACCTAACTTTTTAATATAGGTATGTTGGGCACACTGTACCTGAATTTGTGTTACCTTGTGGCAGAACTAAAAGAAATTAATTAAGTAAGTCATTAACTTTTTTGCTCAGTTTTAATAGTGAATTAGAGGAACTAATGTGAAACAGTTAAAAGTAAGTAATTTAGTAAGACACGGTTGCGAAAAGCAATTATAATAAAGTTATATTGTAATTAACTGTTTTAGACCAGTTTGTTATGAACTTAATATGATACTCTATACTACTAAAAGATATAGAATTAGGTACCTACATAAAATGATAGAGATACATTTTGTGTTATGAGCTCAAATGTCCGAAAGACTGATGCAGCTCGATAACAATTAAATTTTTATTGTGTCTCATTAATGACAGTCAAGCGGAGTTAGCACACATGGTTGTTTATTTATTTCCTCTTTATAAATAGATCCAGTGAATAATAAATTATAATAATATGTAGAAAAGATATCTAGATACTTACCTATAAATTAAAAACATCAATATAAGTATACATACAACATCAATCAAGCATTCAATAGGTATTTGCTGTCAAAGCTGTGAACCATAAATTATTGATAATTATTTTTGTAATCGAACGTCAGTTCATAATGTCAGACTAACATAACTTTTGTAATTGGAACTGTAAACAACACTACATAATATTTTTATTTTTATAAAGTACCTACACATTGTTTTTCAACGACGCTTTTCTTTCATGCCAGTATTTTTCCAAAAATAATGGTAGGTAAGTCACTATGGATAATCACCTTTGTATTCTGCCAAAGAGAGAAAAGAAAACAAACGTTTAGGTCGGAGCCAAATTGATTCAAAACAAGATTATAAAAGACTTTAGAGGATCAAAAGTCCTCAATATGTTGGTCCCTCCGTGCCGTGGTCAGCACATAAAAATTCCTAAGTAGGTACTTACGTCTCATACATTTGTTTTTTTATTATAATTTTTACGAGTCAATGTCGTTTAGGACGACAAGAACATTGCGGCACCATTATCATGAACATGACTTTAATTAAAGGTGTTAATTTTACTTCAATACAGTGCGTGCTCGCTGTAGGCATTTGTTTCATTAACAGATTGAAACAAAAAAACAGATGGAATTCAGATTAAATTAAATTGACGTTAAACTAATAAAGCTTTAGAAATACAATGACAATGTAATACCCGGGTAGAATTGGTATTTTGGTACCATCATCAGATATGATTATGTTTGATACCGACATTGGTTTTGCAAAAAGCTCTATACACTCTATAATTGAAAATGATTTTGAATTATATTCTAACATCCATTAAAATTAAAATACACACGACACTGTTGTCCATACAAAAGAAAGAATACTCTGAAAGTAGGTATTGTAGCGCCATCTAACGGTTTACGGTGAAACTAAAAATGTAGAGTTCCGAAACAAGTTAGTAATCAAAATTAATTATAAAAATACTTTTTTATTAATAAAATGTATTTATCGTTTGGAACCATTATTTTTAGACAGAATTGGGTCTGCTAGTAATTAGCTGGTAATTTATGACTATTATCCTTAAATTAAAATCCGTACCTAATAAAATATTAAAAGAAAAGATAGGAAAACTTCCGAATGAATGTTATTGTTACTAGGCATGTAGTTTGTTACGCCATACGCGAGTCCATTCCACGCTCCAATCCGCTGTTGTGTTGTGTTGTGTCACGGCAAGCCCAGCAGCGGCGCGGCGTCGAACGAACTCGAGAGCTCAGTCAAGAACGTTCGTTAACCGCGCGCGTCACCCGTTCCATGTACCAGTGCCCCCATCTAGCGGTCAATGTCGACATGACGTAGTGAAACGACCGAGTTCTAGCGGTTTGTAAGAGATGGCGCTAGTAGTATGATGTTGCGATAAAAACCACGTGGTGTGTATTTTTACTTTCAATTTTTTTTTTACTATATTCGTGTAATAAAAAGTATTTCGTGTGACATTTTTATTTTAAAACAAAGCCTCTTAAAAACGAAAGCCCTTACCTGTGACTATTTTTAGTCTGTTTTGAACGATAATTTTCATGGTGTGTGTAATTGGTCCTCCTGCTTCGAGTTGACACCCGTCAGCTGTTATGTTTCTGTCCACGGTATAGAAAAACAGTTTGAGCCTATCTTGTGGAACATTACACTAACAATTAAGTTGCTACATTCAGTGGAATGATTGGTATAATAGAGTAATTAGTGGTAGGGTCAGCACAAACGCCTCATTTTCGAAATATCCACTCAATTAACCTAACCAAGTGCTTGTAAAATGACTTGCATGTACCGAACATTTAACTATTCGGTTGGCCTTTAAGTATTCAACTAGCAGCTGCCTTTAGTTCTACTAAATTAGATAACCATACTATATCAGATGTAGACAATTAAAGAAAAAATAAAAAGTTTAGTAGATAAGATTATTTTACTGAATGCACTTGCGTTTGAAAGTACGAAACTTTTAACCTCATTGACGATTCGACACACCTGTCACCAAGACGATGCAGATTCGCTATCGTGAGTTGTCTAATAGTACTTTCGCCTAGGTCCCAAGTCCAAACAAGCGAGCGCAATTACAGACGCAATGAGTTTGGCAAATGGCCGCTGCGACAACAAAGTGTAACGACTCTGTTGGCGGCAGCTTGGAATTAGCACCGCTGAAAGTGATCTCATCAGTCCACCGACCATTACTCATTGGTTGCTAGCAATCAGACTGGGTGTTGCTCACACGTCTAACCGAAATAGATGTTTAGATGCGTTAACAAACAAATGACTGTATTTTGATATCGTTTTTCATTCGTTTTCATTGAGTGTTTGGTTATGTTTAGGTCTTCAGTGACAAATTAACTTTGTACTGGATTTATTGCTTTCTGCTTTCTTTTATTATTTTCATCAGATTTACTTTGTCTATTTTGACTTTTTTCATTTTCGTCCTTCTACCAATTAGCACCAAACATTATCAACATTGTACGATAAAACTTTCCTAACATCAATTTTCAAAAGAAACCTAATCAAAAATGTTATGGAATCATAATGTAGTACCTATTATAAAATGGCAAAATTGAATACCTACACAATAGATTTCAAAACAGTTGCAACACGAGCTTTAGATAATGCCGGTGTCATTAAAGTCATTAGCCGACATAAGCCGAGAGGGCCCAACATGCCCGCGAAATGCCTTGATAGCTGTGACAAAATTTAAATGCGGGCATTTTGCGGTGACGTCACATAACCGGTATTACCCGTAAGTACCATGAACCCCTTTACAAAGGTAATGGTGTTAAGCATGTGCGGTCGCTTGATTAGCTACTTGGTTGCGATCATGCTGATGCTCTTTTGGAAGTCTTTAAGTTCTTTTTTTTTTAACGGAGTGAAAAACAGGTTTAAAATATATTATTTCGCGTAACCTGTAGTCTCATTATTATCACGTAGACCTAATTAGTTTCTATTTTTCTAATTAATGTAAATGAGCTCTCTGTGGTCATTTCCTCTTTTCGGATCTGTTTAATGACTCGATTTAACTTAATGTTGGTTTGGCAGGCCTAATGCTGCTCGATCATTATTAATCATTCGTTCAATGACTTCAGTCACGGCATTTGGCCGAGTGACCAAACAACAGTCAAATCGGTCACATGTATATCATGAAGGCAAGTATGTAGGTACTTCTTTTTAGTTTAGAAAAGCACGTAATTATAGTATAGCGTGACATTGTGATGAGGTTTGAAGATAAGGTCAGTTCACAATGGAGGGCGCGTCTGCTGCAACTATTGTGTCGCAGAATACCGCGCCCTCTGGCGGCGCGACGGCGCGTGACCGCCAAACAATGAGCCCCGAACCAATTAGTCACCTCCCGTAATTATGTGCGATTGTATTTTGTGCCAAAATGGTCTGAGAGGTATAGGTTTAAATAGAAACCTTGGTATAGGTCATGCTATAACTGATCGTGCGATCAACGACGAAATAAATACCAAAGTGAGACTAAGAGACTTTATATAAAATGAAGACGTTAAAGCACTTCATAAAATTGCGTAAAATATAATTGTCTGTCAATTTGTTTGAGTAAATTACAAAATTACGCATGCAGCAATCGCAGTAAGTGCAATTGGAAAGTAATATCAACTGAGTTTGCAGATGCCTAGTTTAAATAAGAGGGCGTATCTAGTGGGTAACCGCGACACTTTCTACTGCGATTTCACTGCGTTTTGTGGCTTAGCATTAGACGCAAGTATACCAATCTTTAGCTCTATGCAACGTAAATTATTCTTCTTTGTTATTGACTTGACTGTATTTTCGTAATGAGGTGGAGTAATATCGTCATCTACATTTATTATTGTGGTTACATTATGAGCATCGTTTGTATCAAATGTTGCGTTGATAGACACATTTTCTTCTACACGAAAATCTTGTCTTATGATTAACTCACCTTTCGTTGCTTCTGGCTTAGATGAAAAATATCGTGGAAAATCCTTACCTGTAACAAAATAAATAACATTTTAATACTTTGTGTCATTCTCGTGGGTATCACAACAATTCATATAAAATGCAAAGTTATAATTTCTAAATTATTTTATTGTCTCTAGTCCACAGCAAAGCTCTCATTACTGCATAACCAAAGCAGTACTTAGCTACAGTAAAAGTAGTCAGCTGCAAATACTGTAGAATTCTACATCGCAACAATAGTGTCCCTCAGCGTATAACTGCAGAGTGGCTGCACATAGCTCAATGATTCCCAAAGGAGGATTATAGCACTCTGGAATTGATTCTCTAGAATAGAATAGAAGTAAACAGTTCCTTGGAGAGCTCTATTGTGTTCCATGCTAACAATGGTTTGTGAGCTCCGAAGGACTCTTGCTCCTTTTTGTAGTGTTTGCAACCACAATTTATGGTTATGTCAGATATTTTTGAGAATATAAAGGTAGAAATTTTAGTTTGAACTGTACTTGCAACTTTGTGGATGCATTTTCATGCGATGGGACATGCGATACTTTCAGTCCTTTGTGATGTTGGCAGGACTGAATATTTTACACAAATAGGTACTATCCATTGAAATGAAACTATTTATACGGATTATGTCGCATCATATTTGAGTTCTTTATGCTTTGCGTTCATGGAGCGCTTTTCAATGCGAGATAAAACCGATTTAAAATGAAAAAGCTGTTTTAGTCCAATACGGAATAGTATTTCAGTGTTCTGTGAATAAGTCGAAATATTTAGATTAAATGACAAATATAAGATTTTTATACCTAAATAAAGAGTCACCGGTTTTATTATTAGGCAATTTTGATAAGAATAATTAAATGGAAAATCCGATTACTCATTTGTTTAATTTAAACTTATCTTGTTGTTGCCAAAAAGTTATTAAACATAAAATACAACAATTCGTTCGGCTTTCAATTCGAACTAGTAGATATTGGCAATCAATCAGCAATGTAAAGCGGTGATTGACTGGCACACCACTGTCGGTGATGGCGACTGATGGATAGCTCGACACATACTAAATAAAACTGGTGCATTTATCAATATTGGCTCGACATGTGTATAATATATGTTGGACGAAAACATATTTCATAAAATGTTTTTGTTTCAGCACAATTTCATGCGAAGTATTTTATGGCTTCAGGAGATGGCACGTAAAATTCCCAAAGAGAAATGGATTAATTTTCTTGAATACTGAACTTTCCAACCTCGTTGTCCAGTTTTCGAAACTGGTCTCTCCTAGGTTGCTTCAAGTCTCTGTCACCTACCCCACAACTAAGGCCATGCCAAAATTGACTGTCAACTTTATGATGCGGTGGTATAGGTCCACAGAGGAGTATAAGAAACATAATCTTCAGCATAGCCTTTCCCAACTATGTTGGGGTCGGCTTCCAGTTTAATATGATGCAGCTGAATACCAGTATTTTACATGGAGTCACAACCCAGAGGAGTATAATAATAAGAAACATGCTGTATTATACCCATCTTCTGTGGCAGCTCGAAAAATCCTTTTCCAATAAAGTTTTTTTTAATATCAAGAAACAATTGTCTGAATGATTTCAACGGAAATACAGCATGTTAATAATTGTTTTTGGTATTATAAATCACAGCAGTACGTAGTTGTGAGACAACTGTGTTTAAATCACTAGCCTTGGAGGTCAAAACTGAATATGATAATGGTGTCAACCAGTAGGAAGTCAGAAGTCACATTATCGGCGACCATTTTAAAATTTTCTGGTTTTTACCTATTAGAGTTCAGTTACAGGTCTAGGCGACGGAATTTATACATATACATATAATTAAATAGTAACGTAGTCAAAACTGCACTTGGAATATTTTTGCAAAAAAGTAATTGCTACAAGGTCGAGTCTAATGCCGAAAATATAGTTTTTAGAATTTTTGTCCGTTTGTCTGGATCATAGATATCCGTGGTCTTTATGTATGTTCCGGATTGGCGCAAAAACGGCTGAAAGGATAGGATGTTTGGCACATAGATAGTTAACCTTGATTACATACATTTAAGGTACTTTTAATCCCGGTAGAAGGTACGTTTGCCGTGGGATATTTGCCGACATCCACGCGGGCGAAGCCGCGGGCAAAAGCTAGTCGTAAATAATTATCCGTTTACCTATGGGTGGGTTATTTGAGAATGATAGGTGAAGAAATAAATTAGAAAGTAAAGAAGTCAACTTTGAAAAAGTTAAACGTGGCTTATGCAGCGAATTTCAACAAACTTATTGCATGTACAGTCAACAGCAAAAGTAGATGATCAAAATAAGAAATTTAATACTATGAACGGAGTTCGCGTCAGAACTGTGTGGCGTCGGAGTGATTCAAAAGTATGTGATTGTAAATTATACCAATCATTTACTACTAGTACAGCTGCCATATATTCGTGATCACTTTTGACTCCAAAAGTTATAAACTCAATTCGCATCAGAACTAAGAAGTGAAAAAAATATTCAAAACTAGTGAACAGTTAAAATCTAAAATTAAATGATAAAACTGAGGCCACGTAATCATGAGGCAAATAATTCATCCATACTTATTTTTTTATTATCCCAGTAATTTAATTTGTTATGTTTTACGGAAAAACAGCTGAATTGGATAAAAATTTGCATATTTAATATATGCCTAATGCATTAAAAATCATATAATTGAAAAACTTTACTATTTTTTTATTTATTTTTTGTAACTTCTGTAAAAAGTTTCAAAGTAGCTGATGTGATACAAAACCGTAAATAAATCAATATTATTATCTTTGCGCGTTTGTGAATTTATGTCAATGTTCAAAAGTAGCTGATGCGATACAAAATCATAACTCAATGATTGCTTCTGCCCAGTCGGCTACAATATATTTGTAGCAACCTCATACCCTCAACCTCAAGTTTTTGTTTCTTTTTTTTTTTACTTTGACGTCTGTCACAAACTGACAATCAAATATAGTAGTCGAGTTTATAACTTTTGGAGTCAAAACTGATCACGAATATATGGCAGCTGTACTAGTAGTAAATGTTTGGTATAATTTACAATCACATACTTTTGAATCACTTCGACTCCACACAGTTCTGACGCGAACTCCGTTCATTAGTATTGAATTTCTGATTTTGATCATCTACTTTTGCTGTTGACTGTACATGCTCGTTAATATAAAGTTCTAAACAGACGAAATCAATGAGGAGGGGCTCGTGGCTAAGTAATAACAACCGCACGGGTCGATCGATGAGGTTAAGCTATGCTTGCCGTGGTCAGTCCGTGGATGGGTGACCATCTTGACATACCGCGACCCCTCCGTGCCTCGAAAAGCACGTTAAGCCGTTGGTCCCGTCTGTCATTCTTGGATCTTTGACTGTCCGAAAGTTTAACAACCAATCATACCAAGGGGTATACCTAAGTAGTTAACACTACGGCCAATCTGACTTCCATAACCCGGTTCCTGGGTAACCACTGTAGCCGGGTTGTGAAGGTCAGATTGGCAGTTGGTCCATGTAAAATACAGTTATTCAGCTGCATCCACTATCTAATTACGCAACACATTTTCGTAAACGATTCCGACTAATCTGTTTCATTTTGACAGTTCAACAATATTCATTGCGTTATTTACGTTGTTGAGCAGATTATGAAGCAATGGATTAGCAATCTATTTCAAAACGATTCAAATTCTGATAGACTGGAAGCTGACCCCAAGATAGTTGGGAAAAGGCTAGGCACACTGATTGAAACAGACGAAATCAATGCAATTCATAAAGACTGATTTACATACACATAACCTTTGGCATTCTATAAGTTGAAGCAAGGTGTACCGTCTAACGGGTTTTAAGATGATGCAAGTCATTTGTTGCTTTAATCATTATTAATTTAATTGAAATCTTTGTCAATTTAATTACAAGCCACCGGCAAGAAACTTGCATCGTATTAATGGGGCTACTCCTCTACTCCTAGCAAAAACTTAAAAAAAACCACACAGTCAAACCTACAAGGGCACATATGAAACGTCAGAAGTCTAGGTGCATGGTTCCAATTGGTCGTTTCCTATTGAGAAGAGCTGACAAGACTTCACGGTGACTATTTTAAAAATCATGCCATCTAGTGCATCTGTTTCGTCTTCATTTTGTTTATTCTATGTTTTCATTTCTTGTATTTTTTTTGCATACTGTATATTATTCTGTTTCGGCAGCTGCTCACTCTTGACCAGTATTTTATTTCATTCATTTAGTTTGACCTATGACAACCTGACGTCTTTCTGTCAAGTTGATTGAAAATTTTAACCTGTTTTTCATTCAATGGCACTTGGGAAAAAACGCCGAGGCCTTGGTAAAATCAAGATGAGAATAAAATTGAGTTGTCTCGCTGTGGCTTCGAAATATTGCTTTAGATAATTTAATTTCATGAAAGAATATTTGATGGAAGAATATTTGTAGATGGAATATGTATAAAAAGGCTTAGGCACATGTCCCACCGCCAACGAGGAAGCGACTAGCTATCAACGATTTTCGCGCTCAAGAAACATACAAAATATTGTAGGTCCCGTGTAAGTAAAAAAGATGTATAAAGTTGATCGCTGACTGTTCACAACGCCGCGCCGGTGAGTATTCGTTTCTCGAAGCGAGAAGAGCTATAAAATAAAGTACTCGCTCAGCGAAGCTGCGCGTTTTGTCTGTCCCTTGCTTAAAAAAACGGTGAAGAAAAACGTCGTGAGGAAACCGTCGTGAGGAAACCGGCATTCCTGAGAGATATTGCTCGACGGCATGTGAAAAGTCAGTAGCCCATGGGCGGCTTTAAAACTCTGACCCCAGGTTAGTCACTATCCACACGAAAAGAAGAAGCGACGCTCGCTTAACGGGGAGAACACTCACTGAGAGACTCACACTTGGTACATACGCATACCAGCGAGTAATCGCTCGTCGCAGTCGTGCACTCGCTACTCGTTGCTCGCCAACTCATTTTTAGTTGCTAGCTCTACTCGCTTCTCGTTAAGGCGATAACCGACTTTTAATGATTTTATACTGAAGATCACGTCTAAACTAGAAGCGTTAATGATTTGGAAAAAATATTTGTTAAATTAGAGCATTTTCTTAACTTTATAAGAATATTTTAGATTATGTTTACATTCAATAGGTAGTGAAATTAATTTGTAAAGTTATGTCTAACGCGGATAAACCACTGAGAATCACGAAAAATCTATCAAACGTATTTTGCTGAAACCTTCACCATTTTAAAGATAATTTAATTATTGATCTTTTAGTACACGTGTTTTATTAAAATACCTTTTGTTTTATGTTTAATAAATTGATAATGCGTCTAATTTGGGACAGAGCTCCTTGATGAGAGAGTCCTATTACTGGCTGGACGTACGACGCATTGCCTGAACTCAGTACAGAACACGCAAGCTAACCACTCAAGGTCACTTATATCTGCGCCTTAATCGCCAGCAGTGGGACAGGTGCCTTAAGCTGGATTTATATGTTCAAAGATCAAAGTATGAATCCATAACAGTATTTATTCATTTCAGGAGTATGTTTTTTATGATAGCGAGATCACTGTTCAAATATTGGTCGTAGAGTTTCATTCCATATATCGAAAACACATTATAGCTAGGGACACGAAAATTTAAACTAACAAAATAATTATATTTAGTATGAATTTAAGTAAGATACGCTTTAATAATATAAACAAAAATAAAGCCCACATACCAATGATAAACGCGTGTAGTGTAGAGAGGGTTGAGAGAGGTGAAGCCACAAAACTGTCTATCAAGCTCTCAACAATAATAATCAGACTGTAATCCCAAAAAGATTATTTTGCAAAATACAACAGGAACTTTAGTTTCGTTACTTTAACAGAGACACGGTTGAGCAAAGAATGGCCGAAATTCTTCATCGTTAAAAATTGAATTGGGCTCTGAATATAAGGATAATGTACAATTTAACAACAAAATGTAATTACTTCAGTTGGCAGTTCTGACTTTAGTCAAAAAACAGTACAGAATACTGGCGCAACACAAGATGTTCTTCTAAAATTCTAACTTATAATATATAATTAATATAAAAGCGAAAGTGAGTTTGTTTGTTTGTTACGCTTTCACGCTAAAACGGCTAATCGGATTTCGATGAAATTTGGCACATGGGTAGACCATGACCTGGAGAAGAACATAGGACAGTTTTATCCGTATGCGGGTGAAACAGCGGGGCGTAGCTAGTTTAAAATAATTCAAGGTGGAAGCTACTCAACGACTGGTACTTATGACTTTAACAGTAGTCAATTTACAACTGCTGCCAAGGGCCAAGGTACCAAAGCCCTTTAAATTGGGCCGACCTCGATTACCCGTGCTCGTTAGCTCTTCTCTTTTATGGACACTTAAATTGCCATTATATAATAATGCAGTCTTTACATCATTAGTTATTTTTACGACTTAATTGCGTACTTACAATTGGGATGTTCTAAAATTTACGGAACCTTGCTAATGATACTGTTGAGATATCTGCAAGTCTTTTTAGGGTTTCATTGCTGAGCAAATTATTTTTAACATGTTTGTGTTCGTTACGTAAGTTTGGGTTCTTTTTTGTCCACTGCGGCGGGTATTGAGCCTTAAGGTGAAACAATTTGATATTTTTTCCATACAAACTTCGGAGGGGTATTACTCCACTGTTTGACATCGTACATTCAAAGTTAAACATGATATCGTTAGATCTCATTATTAAAATTGTCTGTACGGAAGCAGAATAGTAAAATAAAAAGCCATTAAAAAGTTATGACCCAACAAAGATTCGTTTTTCTTGCTAATTTTAACGCAACTTTGGGCGTAAATAAGTAATACAAGATGTGTGAAATCTCGAAAACGAAATCCGTACCGACACAGAAAAATTAACGAAGATTTCAATAAATTTTCTTTGTAATTGATATATGCAGTGGTTTTTTCAGAAAAACCTTTTTTCCAAAGGCCTTTTCGTAATTTTTGACGCGCTCGTTTTACTAAAATTGGTCGGTACGGTGTTTCTGTGCGTGCGAACTATACGTTGTCCATGTAGACCAGCTTCTAACTGCTCATCACTGATACTATTTCTGTCGGACACGATGCCAGGTGAGACAGCGTGGTTTTTGGCCATGCCCACCATTGAGTTCGAGCCCGCGACTAGTTCCACCTTAAGGAGTACACGACAATTTTTATGGAGAAGAAGCGGTTTCATGAACGTGATTGTGATAGTCGACTTAGAGGTAGATCAATACTGGCTGTTGCTGTTGAACTATCCAGAACGTGAAAATTGGAAAATAGACCCTGACTGCAGACTGCAGATAGTAAGAGGAAAAATACAGTACACAGAGTAACACCTAGAAAGAAGATTGAGACAACAGTATTTACAGCAGCTCCAAAACCATTTACCGATAACGATCAAAACAACAACCTGACCAAACATGTTATCAAAAAGCCCAATTCTTTCAGCTTCAAACGCTTTTCATTCAGTCAGATTACGTCACCTGCATCGTGATCGTTCTGTATCGCCTGCAATCGGTCTGCTCGCCCTTGAATACGGATGAGCATTCAACTGATATGCTCATATGTTATGTATGCACGCTGCAATCGCCCTCGCTTCGACCTATCTTGTCTTTGTCGATCTTGATTTACTTATTTTGTATTTTAATTGCAGCTGTACCATGAGTTCGTGTATCTACGCCTGGAGGATTTATATTTATTCCTCTGTGTTAATTATTTTGGGGTAAATGGACCGGATTCCGACGTCATGGTATGTTATGGCTGTGTTTTAAATAATAATCTCTATCCTGTAATAAATGTATGTAGCTAATATTTGCACGCCACACTTGGGCAGAATGTGATGATACCATTGAAAAATTTTAAGACCATATAAGGTACCATATTCTGACAAATAAATGATTATTATTATGGTTGTACGATGAATCGCTGAAAGTGAGCTGGAACATAGTCTACAGTTACACTCCTTTCATATTTTATTTATTTCTATTTTTATTGTAAAACGATCGAATTTGTTACGTAAAAATAAAATATTTGTATAGTACGATCGTCCATTTGTAAATTGAGTTAGGTTTCCATTTGAAGCAATAAAAACTATCGATTGCAATCTATATTGAGTTACTGAGGGTTTCTTTTTTGTTTAAGACAAACATAAAAACCAATTGACACGATTCTACTTCTTGTTTTCTTATTACTGTTTGTGCAATTTTGATGGCAGAGTTAGGTACACTAATTTAAATTCATGGATTCCACGACGAAATACTGTTGTGCACAGTTGGTTCGCCATTCTGTGACGAATATTGTTTTTCAATGGCCACCATTCGCGTCATTCGGTCGGTTTTTGAGAGTCATCAATGGTGAAATATTCAAAATCTCCTCATTTTGAATATCAATGCATATTCGCGAGTTGTGTAACGTTTTTTGAAAAGAACCGTTGTGTGTTCCACAAAATGATGTTGTTATATCGGAAATAGAATCGTTTATTTTACTGAAAGTTATAAATACTATTAAAAGAGATATTAAGGTACCTAGCAACATTTAACGAACATGGTTTTATTCCTTAATTTTTTTCTACAGTCTTGTTAAAGATTTATTATCTTTGAGTTTTTGCTGAGAAGAGACCTTTTAATTAGTCTGAATTAGATCGTAAAACGTACCCTTCCATGGTTACCAACGAAGAATAAGAACGAATTTGTTATTCTACCAACAAAACCTACCTATCATGTTTAGACGCTCAAATACTTGTTAGGTACGAACGTACTTTTATTATCTACTTATGTATGAATTTCATTAATGCTGTACGGTACCTTAGCTTATACTTCGACCTTTTCCAAGCTGAACTGTTCCTAATATCCCCGAGGCCATTTTAGTGCAATGCTCAGTTATACCAGGCTATGGTCTAAGGCGGAAGTAATTCGAGTAGCCAGTGAAGCCTTCTAACTCATTCTATTTACTACAACACTACAGTTCGAAACATACAAGCAATTATACACACTGCTGCGACTACAGATGCGTGAAAATTGCCTGCAACTAATCCAACAGATATATAGGTACCAAGTATAGTTTTTTTTTTTTTTTTTTTGTAATTAGATACTTATCTATGAAATGTTATTCGATACAGAAATTATTTTACTCGTTATACGATGAAAATGTTTTTCAATTTTCATTAAGAAATATTGATTACTGCCTTCTGCTGCGTGCGTGGGTTCTGCACGTAATCCTTGTGTTAGACAAAGCGATATAGAGTTTTTCATTTAAAAAATCTCAGCCGTGCCTCAAGATTTCTATGCGTCTGGTAGATGAGAACAGACTCGCCCCTTGCTACTAGCAACCTACACCCTTCAGCGAATTCAGGCGTGATGTTTATTATAGCACCAGCTGGCGATATTTCATTAAGTCACTTACATATTCGTACGTTGAATTCCTTAGAATATGGAGAATAAGCTTGGAGTATTTCATAAGCGCTGGTATTCTCAGTATTGATTGCGACATGCACAGAAATGTGGAACTAAATGTGGAATTACTTATGAATATTGTTGTTGGTTTAGGATTTGCTTTTGTTTTGTGACGTCAATATGTTATTATTTACCGTAGTTTATGTTTATAAACTACTATGTTGACAAAAGGTTTCTTTTGTCAAGTAAGTATATGATGTGTTTAACTTTGTAGATACACATGAGTGCTTTCTGGGCAGATAGGCAGACGTTCCATGTAAAATAAAAATAATTTAGTCGCATCTGAGGGCCTAGACAAATGACATTCGCTTCGGAGCGATTCTATTTCGACAATCGCTATCGCTTCAACGACATACCTACACTACGTTTCGCTATCGTCTGATCCATTGGTTTTTTTTTTATTGATTCTTCGATAAAAATTACTTATTGTCTCTGGTCTTTCGTTAGCAAGTTATCGTTCGAGGCTGTATGAATGGAATGATGTTAAATATTGTCTAGCTAATTTCTACTCGTTGAGCTATGATCACGGGACGTTTCGATAGCATTTGTCAATCCCATACATTTTTGAATTTTCTACTTGCGTTGTCGCTAATCGAATGTTACTTTGTCTAGGCCCTCTGATTAGGCTGGAAGCCGACCCTAATATACTTAGTTGAAAATTTAGAAACATATTTACGCGACGCCTTCAGAACCTCCTCCTTTTTATGACGGTTAAATTAAATGCTAACCAGATGATGAAGATGATGGGTACTTTGGGGAAATAGATTTCCTCAACAAGATTTTCTGTCAGTTTGAAGTCTTAACTTTGGGGACTTTATTATGAATTTGAAATCGCCAACACGCAATTAAAAAAGTTTCTGTTCAAGAAATCTTTATTGTAGCACCTTTTTACCGGGGTTCCGTACCTCAAAAGGAAAAAATATAACCCTTATAGATAGATGAATAAAATATAGGATCACTTCGTTGTCCGTCTGTCTGTCTGTCAGTCTGGTCAAGACCCTTTTTCTCAAGAACGCGTGAAGGTATCAAATTGAAATTAATATCAAATACGTAGGTCTACGGTCACTTGGAGCTCTTAAAAATTGCAGGTTCTATGTCAACGCATTAAAAAAATACGGCTATTTATGCAACATATTTTGACACGCAAATAAATCAAAACGTACAGGGTACCTGCCGTTGATCTAGAATCTTAAAATTTGTCAAAAAGCAAGGTTTTACAGCACAAGTAATGGAAAAATTCCGAAAATCGTTAATTTGTAGTTTTATCAGATAAATAAATATTTATTTGCAATTACAAACTTACATTTGCAGTCGATTGTCCGTGACGTACTCGTATATCGAAGAACAAAAGAAAGCATAGCAGGTATGGAAGAGCATGATTTCAACTATAAAGTTAAGTTTGTTTTTGGGATAAATTCATCCCAACGACGACGGAACCCTTCACTGTGCGTGGTCCGACACGTACATGGCAGGTGTTTTTTACTCCTATAAAATATGTATAGGTAAGTAAGTAGATTTTAGATCCCTCAGTCCCACACAATATAAATAACAGGCTTTAGATTCAAATAAGAGTCTCTGGCCTAACAAAAGGATCTATCTTGGCATATTGGGCGTACGGCAAATAAACCGGGTTACGACCGGGTCACAGCTGGGCTGTCCCGGATCGACACAGTGACCCGTATAGACGACTAACAGGAAAATGTATTGAAATATATCAAACAATTATTTCTGTGTAAACTTTTAGTTGAAATAATATGCCATAAAAAATATTTGGCTGAAATGTTTTCAGGAAAACATAAATAAACGGGATATTTGAAGCTAGTCGTCAGGGCAGAGGTATAATAATTGAATAAAAAGAAGCTCTGTATTTTAAGTAATTTTCCAGTTGAAGAAACTAACATAATGGGATAATTTAGAAAGTCCTTTGAGGAAATACGCAAAGAATCCTGAAAAGTAGTTTTGTATGTTGACTGTTCCTGTTCACGTACCTAAAGTTTCAAATAAGAAATACATTACGAAAAAGTAATGGACTTAAATTCAATTTAAAATCTCTGTTTTTTTTTGTATACAGTAACCTATCCATTTTTTGCAAACGTCTAATTACATATCTATTTAACATAAAACCAACACCACACTTACTTCTCAGTACACTTGATTCCAAGAACTGTTCGATATCATAAAGCTGAGAGCACACGCCACGTGTAGCATCCCTGTTCAACTGGGGCACGGAGGGAGGCTGCGCGGCCCACTTCGCAGGGTCACACCGCGACCTACCTCACGACCTGTTTGTTGCTGACTTTACCCGATACGTTAAGGATACGGTGACGTCATACTTTAGAGGTCTCCTTTTTGGGGTTTTTTGTATTTTCGGAATGGTTTTAGCGTGTTATAGAGCGACAAGTTTAATATTATGTAAGTTTTTAGTCAAAAATGGGAGAAACTTGTAAAAAACGATCTATTTTATTGTAATCTAAACTAAAGAGAAAAAATTTGATTATTTGTATGTTTGTGTGTAATGAATAAACTCAAATATATTTGGACCGATTTTAAAAATTCTTTTGCCAGTAGAAGCTATAATATTACCATTTATCACTGAGTAACATAGGCTATAGTTTTTAAAGACAAGGGAAAAGCCGCTGGCGGAAGTTAAAGTAGTAATAAATAATAATACGAAATTTTGTACGCTAACCTGTTTGCCTCTGGGTATGACAAAAGGATTTGCGTATTTTCGAAGCAACGGTCACGACTAAAGTCAGAGCTATGTTGTTATTTTCTTAATATTCGCAACAATAAATGACAGGTGGCCCTTTCATTACCAGAAAAGAACAGGCCACCCACTATTCCCTTAACATTTCAAAAATACATCTTTATCCTACCATTTTTAAACCTTTCGTTTACCATATTGTCCCTAACGATACTGGTTAGATAGTGGAGTTTAAAAAGAGAAATGTTTCTGTTAGCACGCTTAGCACGCAACGTTACGAGATAGTCACGATCGTCGCGTGTAGCTACCCTAATGGCCGTGCTAAGGTCGGTGCAGACGAGATGCGATTTAAATGTGTGGAGGACGCTTAATGTTTTATTGCGTTGAAAGATGTCAAGCGATATTTAGATGTCATAAAAGAGAGTTATTAATAAGAATGTTGCAGTATTTTCGGCTTAATTTAATGCTACTTTATTACTATATACAACATGTAACGTAATTAACGCACACCCTCAAACACCCCAATTAGAATATTATGTTATAATCATAATACATACACTGAATTTTTAATTTAACATGTATATGCATTGTTATTTACTAAATTAGGTTCTTGGAATAAGGTTTATTTTTCTTTATTTTGTATTGAATGATGGAATTTGTATGAATACAAATAAAACTGCGATTTTAAAAGTCTTATTACTTTGACTTACGGTCCATTTCAATTTGTTTTGACTGTACAGCGTTAATATGACAATAATTTCCGTAGTTTTAATTATTTTTGGGATAAAAAATTACCTATATTAAAAATTATATAAATCGATTCAGTAAACGATTCTGAACAAACTATTTTCAGGATGTGCGTTAATTAAGTTACATGTTGTATATACTCGAATGCATGAATCCTTTGTGTTTGAAGGTTTATCCTGAAACATAGCAGTAAAGAGAGAGATAAATATATATTGAGGCTCTACATATAAAGGTACTTAAGTTTGTCCAACCACCACATGTTGACACCACGGGGAGTCAGTTTCGCTACCAATCCTGCTTACTAGTGAACCTTTCGAACAACGCTGTTCGACATGTTCTTGTAAGAATCGAGCCGAAACGACAGGCTACAGAAGTTAGATATAGTGGAGCGCCTGGGGATTATGACCCCGGAATTTTGTACTAGTGAATGAATTTGTAATGATCGAGGTGGGATTTTGTTTTTTATACTATTTAAAACTGCAATGTTTACCAAAAAAACATTTGTGCTTTCGTTTTTTTAGCATTGAAAATGCTTTTTCGATCGCTTTAGTAGGGTACCACCCGTTTCCAAGAAAAGTGCGACCTGCTAGCATCCTCAATTATTAAGAAAAGAAATGAAAATAGTATCTAAAGATGTGTGCTATCTGAATTATACTATTTGAATTATTGTTCCAAAAATCTTTTATTTTTCCAATTTGTTGTCTCAATATTATTAGCTAAACATTCCATTTTGAATTTTTCACATGTTTTTAACGCTCCAGGCACTCCACTAAAATCTTATGATAATTTTTATGATTATAATTCAATAAAAAATTTTTTGATGAAACGTTTTCGCATTAACTGATTAACTTTGACAATTTGCAAAAAAATCTCTTTGTCTCGTCTCGCCCTCGTCCCGTTCCGTGTTGTCGGACTTAGCAAGCAATTTGGCCGGAGTTAGCGCCATTAGGCCGCAGGTAGCATTCGTGACTATTAACGTAATGTGTGCCTTGTATCGTATGTGTTCGCAACTTCCCTACCTAGGATTAGGTACAGGCATTTACTTGAGACTATTTGCTGGTTGAGGGACAAAAGGTTTGTGGTAATGTCTTTATACATAGCAAGGTGTATTATGGGGGATTTTTGATCTTTCTAAATAATGTGCTCTGAATTTAACACTAATTATTATTTTAGAATCTCAATATTTTTATCAATTTGTAAGTTACCATGAAGTCATCTAAACTTATATTATAAAGAGATTTTTTTTTCTATGTTTATATGTTTGTTTGTTTGTTTATTTGTATTGAAAAAACTCAAAAACTAAAGGACCGATTTAAAAAATTCTTTCACCTTGCTATATTATCACTAGGGCTTCCATTACGTAATTACGTAATTACGCAATTACGTAATTACGGACAAATTTTAAAGTATTCTCAAATCCGTAACTGAAGATGTCAATTCCGTACTTACGTAATTATTGTGATCATAAATAATCAAAATAGTCAACCAATAATAATGCATTTTACACATTTTATAATGTGGAAACACTATACAGTACAACTACAACAAAACTGTACAAACAGGGTATTCCCCGAGGTTTATTTTATCCTTTGATATATCTTGCAAAAAGTAGTTCTAAGACGTACAGAATAGAGTTCAATTTTCAACTGGGCGAGTCGACGGGGCCAGTCCCTGTCGGAACGACCCTACAGCCTACCATGCTTTTTAAGTGTACTTTTAGACTTGTACGGATACAGGGCTCAATGCCAGTGACTTCGGATTAAATTAAATGAAATAAAATTGTTTATTCTGTAAAGTGATTCCAAATTTCCTATATCCTACGATATTGGAAATTTGGAATCACTTTTACACGTCATATTAAAAAAAGTATTAAAAATTAGCTAGATGAGTTCGGCGTTTCCTATCTGACTACTCTGAGAAGAAAGGCCGAAACAAACTCAGAGGTCACAGTCTCTTTTAAATTCCAGACATAATCTTGGCAGGCCATATGAGGAACATGTAGATTCGTGTCTGAAATGGTGTTTTGAGGAAAGAATCACACAGATTTGAGTGGACCTGTCCAGTCAGTGCAACTGTGCAAGCATTTGTCAGTAATCGTGGAGCTCAACTCACAACTTAAGAAGCTCAAGTCTGTTAAGTCTGGAAGACGACATAATTGTTTTCACAACGGGATGGAGCAAGTGTAATGAACAAAATGGGTAGAAATTTTGGCGGTCGCCACCAATTGTGTTTGGCCCTAAATTAACCCATGGAATACAACTCGCAGTTCTTGTTGTTTTCTATAAAACCCAAAAAACCTCCAGAACAAGTTCAGGGGATGTCTTACATACCGACGCTGAAGAAGCAGAGTAAAATAAAGAAGATGACGATGCTTTTATTGTAGTACCGACTAGAGTTCAAGAATCGGAGTTTTTATACAAAGACATATTTAAAAAAACTAAAAAAAAAATCTTTTATAAACTCCCCTTTGAAAAACGACTCGTTGCAGAAATACATCTTAGAAGAGCATGGTAAAAATATTGACCCGATACTGGACTGTAAAACGCGATGGAACAGGTTATCAGATAATTATGGTCTCAAATTAAAATCATGCGTTTTTAAGGCGTTATTAAAAACAGACGAAGAGATCCAAGACCTTCATGACTTAAATTTCTAGTCAGTTCAAGTTCTTGTATTTTTTTTTTATGTTGTTTTTATTTGGATAATTCCTTAAAGTAGGGGAGACCGGGGCTTCAATTAACAGAGGTAAGTATTAACAAGTGATTTTCTCCAAAACTATAAACACTACACCTACAGCGGGTGCTTCAATATGCCGACCAGATAACGCGGCATGGCTCGGGGTTGGTCAGCTGCGATCTGCGCATTATCCGAATGTGTTATATACCGGTCGACATTTTCACGCACGTAACGAACTTTTTAAACTTTCAAATTTTTTGATTTATTCTCGAAACATTCGGTGTAATGATTATGTTTTTTGTTTTCCTAGAAGCATATTTCATACTTAATAAAGCTACATTGCTGTATTAGTGTAATTATTAACCAATAGTTTGTTATGTTACTTAATACTAAAAATGTACCTTTGGGGTTATAATTAACAAATCGGCGGGGTCAGTATTAACGTGTTAATACCTACCCCAGATGTGGTGATAGCGCAAATATCTTATGAACCGGTAGCTGAATCATCAGACATGCAGAAAGATGCTAGTGATTTCTAGGTCCAAAACCATAAGACCTGTGCTAAAAGCTCTACCACGTGCTCAAAAAACGTATAAACGCTCTAAAAATGTAGTATCTATATTATGTATTTCACTGTGTGTACATAAATAATAAAATACATCAATAAATATTTTTGTAATATTTATTGATGTATATGACGTCTTCTGTAATAAAGATACATCGTGCTGACTGGATTCAATATACCTATCTCTTGCAATGACTGTGCCTAATATAAGCTAGATGTATCAAAGGCGACATCACCATTCACTTGCCTGAATTGTATTTGATATGTATTATAAATTAATAAGAAAATGTGTTCCATACAATTCTGTATTAATTTCACTTTTATTAATACCAAAAAATATTGGCATACATACATTTGTTTTCTTCTATATCAGTTGGCATAACATAATGTTAATTGTTGCCGCTTCTGTTAATACTTACCTCAGAGCTGTTAATTCTAGCCCCGGAGATGAGGTAAGAATTAACAACTGACTTTTTGGAGAAAAAGTGTTCTATTTAAGACATCATTTCTTTTATGTTTGATTTATGTGAATAACATGATACCTGAATAATTAAAGCATCATTCAAGAAAAAAAACAAGTCTTAATGTTTAATCATTTCGAAGATACAACTAAAAGTATTTTTTTTGTTAATTGTGGCCCCGGTCTCCCCTACTCTATCTACAATTTTAACAACAAAATACAATCGATAAAAAAAATTTGGAAAAATTACGTAATTACGGAAGTACGTAATTGGAGAAAGAAATTGCGTAATTAGTTACGTAACTGACATTTCCGTAATTTTGGAAGCCCTAATTATCACTGAGTAACATAGGCTTAAGGCTATCTATAATTTATAAAGATATCACGCGGGCGAAGCTGCTGGCGGAAGCTAGTTTAACAATAGGAATTGCAATGTAGCATGTGATAACTAAATCATTAATTTTCGTATGTGTGAAGAGACCAAATTGCAGTAACGCCTGTAATAGGTGGCTACATAGAAGAAAGATGATATGACGTATTTACACATATTAATATGTAATGATGGACCTACTGTCTTTTAACCTTTGCGAAAGCAGAAAGGTGGAATGATCTATGGATCCCACATCTATAAAATATATGTAAGTAAAGGAATCTGATAAGCCAAAGGAATTTAATGATTCGTTGACCTTTGACCTTGGACTTTATCAATGGGTACCTACGTCTGTTTTTCCAACAAAATATTCCTACCATATTAAATTATACGCTTTATAAAACTTTATTTTATTTTATAAAGTCTGGTAGGTAAAGAGCCATTGACTTCTAATAGCAGGTAATAAATTCTATAAAACTTTATTAAGATTGACGTAATTTTAGCACTGGCAATGATGTAATTTTTATTTCCTCATATTAATAAATGTAAGTGTGATTTCCTAATAAATACGACGTCTTGGGTTTTGCCAGTTCATGTTTTTATTCGGACCAGGTGCATACATGCATTTCAAATGACTACATTATTGGTCTACTCTTGTTTTCAGACAGAGACCATAGGGTTAGTACCTATTTTACTAAACAAATACACAAAATGCAGGTACCTAATAGATTTTTTTTTATTAGCTACATAACGTTTGCATAACGAGAGCAGTGTTGGCCCAGTGGTAACGGCCCCGACTTAAGAGTTGTAGGTCGTGGGTTCGAACCCAAGCAGGCGCTTTACTTTGTGTAAATAATTTCATCACCACTGCTCTCAAAACGATGAAGGAAAACCAAAAATTCGAAGACATGTGACCTCTACCAACCCGCACTGGGCCCGCGAGGTAGATTACAGCCCACTCCCTCTCACAGAGAGGAGGCCTGTGTCCCAGCAGTGGGAACATTAATACGCTGATGATGAACGTTTTCACACACGGAAATTTTCTCATATTATACCTAATATTAATTTCATGGTAAAGGTTTTGATATAGTTGACCTACTATCGGCCATCTTAAATATAGGCTAACAGTAGTTTCCTTCAGGATAATGGGCATTATAGCAGAGCAGCTAAGAGTCTTTAAATTCCCTATTTATTAGACAAAACCCAACCGTGAAGCAATTAGAAACGTCTCCTAAAATCTCCATTTATTAACCGTTCAATTTGAAACAAACTCCTTTAACAAGAGATATTGCGCCAACTTTCCCCGGATCCTTTAAGTCGAGTAATCCAGATTCTTATTGAATAAGTGCTTTCTTATGTACTTTGGGTTCAAAATAAATTGGTACCTGAAACCTTTTTATGTTCTGTAAATTTACGTACTTCTCTGCAGTAATTTGAAGTGCTTAAGACAAACTGGGAGTAACAGTTGGCTAGGTAGTTCGTAATCTTGTACATATATTATGCAGGTTTCGAGATAACAGTTAGATATAAGTGCAAGTGGTAATAGATTACTTAAAGCACCGAGAACTGGTCTTACACTTGCCTGTGCGCAACCAGTTTCTGAAAGCAGCACAGAATCTAGTATTCGGTCAAGAAATTGTTACCCCAGTTACCTTTCTTATGGACCTACCTATCTATTTATTTATAATTGGTTTAATATCATTCACACAGTGTAGGTATTTCTTTTTCCTTCATGAAACTGATTGTTTTACAAAGCTGAAATGATCGTCTTGCATTGTAGGTATATCAGGCTGGCGTCCATTCCACGTTTGAGCGCGTATTTGGTATACTGAAATTCCTATACCGTCTAAGGCTGTGTTTCCACCAGAGATTAGTGAGGATGCGTAGCGAGGGATGTGTGTGAAACTAACCAATAACATCGCTTCACTGTCATAGCTTGAGCTAAGCTAACGTTGTTATTGGTTAGTTTCACACACATCCCTCGCTATCCTTGGTCATCTCTGGTGGAAACGCAGCCTTAATCGGAAGGCCAATTCCCTTAATTAAAAACGTTCTAAATCCAGTCATCTGGATATCATCACAGCAACAATAAAGGACAGATTGTTTGACAGATTTAAGACTCAGTAAAAAATGCGATCGTTCAAAAAAAAATACGGATATTGCCCTCAAATATTTATTGTATACAGGGCGGCAGGGACATCTACGCGAAGCCTGATACCATGGATTCAGTACAGGATTCTAAACCACCCTGCGTCGAAAATTTCGTAGGTTATTAAAAAAAAAAAACAGCGGTTCCATACATTTTGACCGCGTAGGTATTGCACTTTTCTATGAAACAGCTGTTTTTTTTTTAGAATCATTTCGGGGTTCAGAATCATGTACTGAATCCATGGTAGCAGGCTTCGCGTCGATGTCCCTGACACCCTGTATACAGCTCATCATAATTATTATACCAAAGGTATCTATAATGTTAACTTTATTCACGTTTTCCTAACACATTATTCGTCGTTTGTTTTATTGAAAGGGAAAACCTCTGCCTTGTTGATTACATCCATCATGCCAACTCCTGCATGAGAGATGTTATCGTTTATACAAACTAAGCTGAGAGTAATTTCATGCATCGGTGCCTGTAAATAAACAATGCAATGCCTTTGTGTGAGTTACGATTGTCGCTCTATATGCATACCTATATGGGGAACATTATTTTATGTACTACAAAAGGTTGTTGCTAAGGTTGTCACAAGTACTTTGGTTGGAGCCAGGTTTATGTAAGACAGTTGTGACCGCCATAGTTTCGGTAAGTAGGTTAATAAAAGTAAAGGTAAATGTAGAATAATCTGCAAAACTTCCAAGGTTATCTGAAGAATATTTTGTGGACTGTCGAGTAGAAAGGTATTTTTTCTTTTCTATCTAATAGCCAAGCAGCGACAATACACGAACAAAAATCTTTTGAACAGTAAAAAGTTTTTAATAGATATTTTAAAAAATCTAGTTAATATTGATCAACAGAGTGATCGGTCTTGTGATTCCTGGAATCTGACTAAATCATCACACTGCATGCAGCATCAAGCATTCATTACGTTCCGGTCATAAAGGATGCTGCCTGTAAAGACTCTTCAGCTTGACATCCTACTTTTTATTAACCAAGTTTAACACAAAAAAAAACGTTTGTCAACCCTATGATATAGTGCAATTGTTCGCGCATCAATTCTGCGCACGATCGCCTACAATGGAATTTGTCGGCGTCGTTTGTAACACGCGTGCGAGTCATTATTCGCGCTCAGACCTGCGCCTACGCATCCGATCTCCACTTTACAACTATTTCCTCCATTTTATTGTTAAATTAAATTATTGAAGTATAAATTGAATTCTTGTGGTCATGTTTTGGAAACTGGCTTGTCACATTCCTATGCGTTGGTTCCAAGTTTAAGGCCTGTTTGCACTAACGAATATGTTTAGCGCTAAACGAGGTTAAAACATCGTTCTGTTTTCGTCAATCGTATGAAGATGACAGCGACAAAATGATGATATACATATGTACAACGTTATTTTTTGTTTATACTAAACCTCTTAAGGGGTCATTGTACTCATCATTATGAACAACTTTCACTATTGGACCAACGCTGAAATCGCAAAAAAAATCAGCTGTTCCATACATTTATGTTCGCATATTATCTCGTCAAAATGTAGGACAGCAGATTTTTTTTTCGCGATTCGAAAATATAACGTTGTATAGATGATAGATAATATGATTCGTGTTAAACGTATTAAGTATTTGTGGTGTGCGGGCCTAAATGGTTAATCATCGTCGGGAAAATTCGGAAAAACCTTTAAGTAAAATTCTCAGGAGAACCAAGGTAACCGACATAGCCCGAAGAATTGCCAAACTTAAGTGGCAATGGGCAGGACACATTGCTCGCAGAACAAATGGCCGATGGGGCCGAAAGGTTCTGGAGTGGCGACCGCGTACCGGAAGACGTAACGTTGGAAGGCCTCCCAGAAGATGGACCGATGACCTTGTAAAGGCCGCAGGAATCCGCTGGATGCGGGAAGCACAGAATTGGTCGAAGTGGCGGTGCTTGGGGGAGGCCAATGTCCAGCAGTGGACGTCTTTCGGCTGATATGATGATGATGATGAGTTCTTTTTTTAAGATTCGTGCTGACCGTTTTTCGTAATATCAGTTTTAGTTATCGTTCTTGGTTTGACACATAGGTATGGGGTACGCCTACACAATTTGGAAGCTGATATAGCATAAAAGATATGTAGAATGTTTTTACATAAAAGTAGGTGAGCGCCAGATTTATTCTTTAACAATGTGTGACCTATTTCCTTTGAAATAACTGCTTTTAGTTTTTCGCTAGCTTTTTGTGTCAGGGAAACACTATTAAGTTTTATGTTTAAAAGCCTGTAGGTGTAGAGTATAGAGGCACTTTTAGGTACTACATAATTAGAAACTTTGGGACACCAAAATAAGAATTATGTGAGGTTCACAAAAAGAGGCTCTATCATTACATTAGAGTAATAAATAATCATTTTAGGAGCGCAAAATGGGAATTATTACAGGTTCGATTAAATACAAATGTCCTTTTCAAAGCCGAGAGTAATAATAAAAGTAATTAATAAAATCACAATCTTATTATCGTCATCATTCATTTCATCTTTAATTTCCTTCTTTTTTTCTTTATTTCTAAATTTGACGCCAGTAGCACACCTCCGCCGCGAAACCATAGCAGCGAAACTGCAGTAGTTCAATTCAACTGGCTCGCGTCATCTTCCGCCACGCGAAATTCAAGTAGCGGAACTCGAGTAGTGGAACATGACGAGAGTCAGTTGAATTGAACTACTGCGGTTTCACTGCTACGGTTTTGCGGCGGAGGAGTGCTACTCTGGCGTGACAAAATATTTTTTTTCTATAAGTCGTTTTCCTTCGAATCGCTGTCTAGTTCAGTTTTTCCTTCAGTTTATTTTAGCTAATGCCTGTGAATAAAACTCCGTGCTCATTAGATTCGTAGTACTATAAAGTTCTGTGTAATCGGCCTTGATAGAATGCATGAAAGACGCTATTTTAAAATACCTACTGATATCTATTATTAGGTCTACACGCGCATGTAGCCACGCTAGACTTCAAGGGACTTGAAACAGCTGTTCATTTGAATACGATGAAAAATCGCGTATTCATGGCGACATTAATAGGTATATTATGGAGTATGTGCCCACCCCTATGAGGAGGCGTGTGTTAATAATTATGTATTAATAGGCATAACAAATTAAATAATAATACTACATACTAATAGTTAGAACATAATAATACTTTAAATAATTTTCAGTCCGCATTTTTGTACAGGTATACCGTAGAACATTCAATTTGAAATTTTCCGGAGGCAAGGAAATTGCTGACCAGAGATCCTAGTCTCTGGTCTGTAGTTTTCTCACTACTAAAAGATGGATAAAAGCATTAGTTACGCCCTATGTAGCTAGCTGTTCTAGTTCGAACCTTTGAGCAATGGCTAGGTAAGAAGTGGGCAAGAAGATATTTAACCAGACATGTGATACATCACTCCTTCTCTCATAAAAACCTAAAATAAAAAGCGGGGGACTGCTGCCGTATGCGTGAGAGAAAGGGAAGCCAGACAGACTGGCGCCGTAACGCGTTATGTTACGAAGCGGTTCACCCTCACTTTAAAAAAATACACAATATAATTTACCAAAAACCTAGATAAAACCTCTCTGCTCACTCTACAACCAACAACAGCATTGATGACAACAACACAATGAAAGTACCAACGTACACGGTACAAGTCGCGTGTCATCCACTCCTCAAGGTCGCCGCACACTATCATGCATTCACGCCACACAATCGTCGAGTATCATCCATTCATATTTTTTTCACAGCAGAACCATAATGCTCTGCTGTCATGATTTTCTCTTTGGTAAATTAAACAGAGGGGCTGCTCAGAGTTTTGGCACGAACGTTGGTTCTGGATCAAGTGTTTAGCAATGTCATTACTCAGGATTAGGTTGGTGATATTTCGTTTGATACTGAGAAGAAATATCTAGTAAATGACAATGTCACAGTCGAAAATAGTGCTGCCGTCAGTACTACTGCATCTATCTACCAATTCTGTAAAAATCACATCTTGAAAACATAGGTTTAGTGAACTTGAAGTGAAATATCAATAATGTCAATCTCTAGCATTAGGTGGAATGACAGCTCATTTCAATCTCACTTAGGCTTGCCAATTTTTTTTAAATCAAATATAGTATTTACGAAGCCATCACCAGTAAAAATATAGTACTACTTACTATATTTTTACTGGTGATGGCTTCGTAAATACTATATGGCGAAAAAAATAGTAGCTGTATGTTCCAAAAACATTGTAATGTATATTTTTTGGTAATATCATTATGAACCTTTACTTATATGTATATATAATTTTTTTTAATTCTTATAAGTACCTACTTAATATTTTTATACTCTAAAATGTCTTTAATATTAAGGTTACACAATACCACTAAATCAGCTTTTATGAGATTAGTACTGGCCCTATTGCGATCATTTCGCCATTTTGTACTGAAAAAAAAAAAGAAGTAAGTTCGCCTACTATATTATTTCTTTAGAAATATAGTATTTAGCTTATATAGTAGAATACTATATTATGTATATGGTAGGGTTGGCAACACTAAGCTCCCTTCACCTAAGATTTCACGGTATTATTATTACAGAATAGACCGGCTACTTCAGTGCCTACCTACGTATGTTTTCAAATAGCTAAAATAAAGAAAGCAAGGAAGAAAGAAAAATGTTTTATGTGGGACACGCACAGGAAATACAACAATAAAAAAACAACATTAAAACTAACAAAATCATGAAAACAAATAAAGAAAAAAAGAAAACCTCTGCGAGGCCAAAAAGGCTCCTATCTGAGCATACTATCTATACTCTATAGTATAGACAGTATGCTCAGATAGGAGCCTTTAGCCATAATATAGATTCTATACTATCTCGGTAAAAAAACAATAGAAAAACAGTCCGTTGTTTCGTAAACCCGTTTCACCCTGAACAATAAAATGCTCTATAAAAGCAGCAGTAAAGCGAACTATAGGGGAGTAATCTGTGCTAACGAGCATTAGATTCGGTCGATATGTAGCGTTACGAAGTAAAGATTGCAACACACTAGGTTCACACGGGTTCAGACGCGCGATATCTGCGGCCTTGACCCCCGCGCGATAAACAATGGTAATTATGACATCGCTGGCGAAAGCACGCTATTGATACAGACAGAACTGATATGGTTCATGTACTGTTGACGAGGTTAATCATGTGTTATTTACTGGAATAGAACGGGGGAAAATGTAGGGGAAGTCTTTAAAGGTACTAACGTAGAGTTAGGGCACATAAGACTGCATATGATAGTCTTATGGGGCCAACCGTTATGGGGGTAAGTCCGTCATATTGTTGAGAAATTGACACGATAAATGAAGATTGAGAAATACTATGCAAGACTGTCTGTTTGTTAAACAAATCATATTAATCACAATAAAAATGTTAAGTAACCATTGAATACCTCATTACCGCGTGGCAGTTTAAATAATGTTACAACTGACAAGTACCCGAAGGTTTATTATGTAAGAAGATAAATTGGGATAATGAAGTTACAAAACAAAGGTACTTCTATAAACTGTAATGAGGTTGTATGGCTTGAGGAGTTTGGACAGTAAATTGAGGCTCAAGTAGCCATTTTGGCAGAGAAACATCAGCGTTGACAATATAAGATTTTTTGGGAAATAATTATAAAGTAGTTAGGAGAAAAAATACAAGCGAAAACACCCTCATTTGGTTTTCAGAAAAGTAGTAACAAAGGTTGAGGTCCTGTGTTAAGTATGTTCAATTGAATCACTTTGTCTTTGGGTTTAGAGTAAAACCACCAAATTATTAGTACCTAAGTAACACATCAACTCAAAGGGCACGCACGTCTAGTCGGCTCCGGGGATAGAGCGGGACTCTACGGGACACTCTAACTTGCGACGCTACCTTTGACACTTAACTCAGGACATCAAGCTTTGTCACTGCTTTTCTGAAAACCAAACGAGGTTGTTTCGCTTGTATTTTTAATTGAGACCAATTATGCAGTGTTATTGGGCAGTAGGTGCCCAATAACACTCCTCGTAGGAAAAGCTCAAACGGTAGGTAAAAAACCAATAATGAAATCCTATATCGGAATCTCTAACATCCATCGAAAATCTAAATAAATGTACCTACATCCACAGATTTTGATATAGAGAATTCGAGATAAAATGGCATATTCGATTCTATGTTGGTATATTATTTAATTTTGGTATATTGAACAGATAATACGTCTCATTGATTGTATTGTTCCTATTGTATTAAATTCTTACTAGATATTAAATATTTATGTATCAGATTAATTCAAGAAATAGCAGTGGTAGCATCCTTACATTATGCAATAAGACAACTCAATGAACCACACTCCGATGCCAACTTGGCAAACACTACTATATAATATAACGTGAATGTTCTCAGTATTTTGACCTATTCTTACGTACGTATTTACATAATAAATGTGTCATATTAATAATACATTTGATATAAGAGCTTTAGGGACGGTAATTTTATATTTATCTGTTCAAACTGTGTCGAGTTCCGAGTAAACGGTTTGTGATCATGTGGCTCGTTTGACGCGTTCATTAGTTCAGCCAGGATCGCAGCTATATTTATTTTAGTAACAATAAAATTATTTGAAATTTTCTAAAATTACGATACTTAACCCACACCTTTTTCTGGCTTAGTTCTTGTCATCAAACGAGTATTCTCGAAGTACCAACCACATTACTAGATAAATTTTAAACCTAGGTAGAAGGCCAACTCCCGTACCTCATAAAAAAAGTTATAAAATTAGTCGCAATCTCACCTCAACGACAATTACTGTCAAAAACTTGTCATAGATGTCATAAATAAAGTGGCATAAATTCAAGGAGTTTAGAGGTATATTTGACAGATTGAGGTAAGAAAGTGCATGTTCTTACGGGAATGGCGCCTCTGATTTTATCGAGGGATAGTCCATGCCTACTAAGTAGGTACCCTAATGGCCATTATTTTATTAGTATATTGCCTCGCCCTAATCACCTGTCATTTATTCTGATATTATAAAGTATAAACAGTGACATATAATTATAATCTATTAGCGTCCTGAAATTAACAAAATTTACGTAGGCAATATAGTTTACAACATTAAATAATTTCGTCGTAAGTTCGCGCCAAATATAACTTCGTTGTAATCTAAGTTATACTGAAACACTAACTTAGGTCACAAATATGAATAGTTCATTAAGACTCATTGTTTGTCCGTACGAATAGAAAAAGTTAATTTTAAAAGTTGCACATAAATCTAGATTTGACTTGACTAGTAATTTTGTGATAAATGAGTTCAAATAATTCGGAAGACAGCCTTGTAAGGAAGCTTTATAATATCAGGGTTCAGATAAGCAGAGGTTACTTTGGATGAGGTTTCCCTAGTTCAAGGAGGGTGGCTCATATTACGATGTTTATATACTATCGAATTTCTTTGACGGATTCCCACAAGAAAGCCTTGTCGAAACGTAGGTTTAAATTGACAAAAGAACATTTACGACAAAATAACATTTATTTAATAACTTAGAAGAAAAGTCATTCAAATTCAAATCGACAATTTTCCATACAATGTTTTGTAATAAGGGGTCACACATAAACGTAGAATAGTCTATTTAGATTTTACAAGCCAATTCAATTCAACACAAAATCGGCGACAACAAAACAAAATAATAAACCGAGAGTATTTCTTAAGCGCGAATGTAATTTCAGTTGAACGACACACAAATAGGTGCGGCAAAGTATTGAAGATATAAATCAATGTTTTCTACGCTGAGAACCATTTTATTACCCTCTCTATCTATTATAGTGCCTCATTTAGATATTTTCCGAGTGCTCTTCCATCATTTTACAAGTATGGTAGAGACGCCTCGTCCTCAGAGAATAATAGATACAGCAATAAGACAGAAATCATTGAATTTACAATGAATGTCTGCAGAAAAATACTGCTCACTTCTCACATAAATTGAATGAAAACAAAACGGTGAAGTGCGATTTCAAGTATGGGTAATACGTTTATTGTTTGACGCCAACGTAAACTTGAGTGAGTTTACGCGAGTGTAGAAAATAATAGTAAACTCTTGTTCAAGAGAAATCTGTTTGATTCCCAAAATATGTTTGGAGTTGGTATTTTAAACAGTTTTAGCTAAGCCTATGTCAGACGAAGCTAGAACTCTGTACAAAGTATATTAGAAATTACAATCATATATATTAATTTAAAATTCAAAATTTGGCTATGATGGAGCGACATATTCAGTATTTGTGATAAAGCTCGTTAATAAAGAATTATATAAAAAAAAACTCTTGTAGTTGTTTTATATACCTCATAATCAGTCGCTTATGTTTATTAATTTATATTTACACTTTATTGTACACCAGAAAATACCAAAAATTAAATTGAACACTAGAAAACATACTATGTGCAGCCTTATCGCTTTCTGCGATCTCCTACTCCCACTGCTAGGACACAGGCCTCCTCTCGGTGAGCGGGAGCGGCCGTAGTTCACCATGCGGCCCAGTGCGGGTTGGGGTATGTCACATGTCTTCGAATTTTAGGTTCTAGGACATGCCGGTTTCCTCACGACGATGTTTTCCTTCACCGTTTTGAGAGCCGTTTTGGTTCGAACCCACGACCCGTAAGTCGGGGCTAATATCACTGGACCGGACCCACCACTGCTCTCTACATATATTTGTATATATCTGTATATTAATACGTCAATCAAAAACGCTGTATCCCTTTTTACGAAAATTACGCGGACGGAGGAGTATGAAATTTGGGTTTGGCACAGTTAAAGTTCATATGGAGAAGGAAATCAGAAAGCTATTATTTTTCTATAATTATATGCATTAGAAATAAATTGTTATTAATAAAAAAAATATTACACACACTATCTTACGTTTGACACAAGAACTAGATGGATACCTTAGAATAATGACATGACAGCATGGAATTAGTAACTAAAAAGTTAAAATTTGAATTAATTATAGTTGAATTTCGACCACTGGTCTACCACTAGTACTCGTATAATATAAATACTTGTTGTTACTTAATTACTTTACTTATCTTAGAGTTCAGTGAACAGGCGAACATAAATACTGTAGATATAATTATATGCACGGGGCATAAAACCCAGTGTTTAGATACTTGTACATCGCCGAGAAAGCTTAGTTTAGACGCTGTAAAATAACACAACTGAAATATTTTATCGACGGCGCGTAAAGCTCTGGGAAAGTTATGGCTATTGGCTTGTCTCGTTAGGCATCGGGCAGATTTTATGTCTTTATGTTTTATTGCTGGTTATTAGAGGAAATATACTTTTATATTTGTAATTATAATGATGTGTGATATTATAGCTCTAAAGTTATAAGTGAAAAGTGTAAAGTTATTATAGCTGTTAACTTGTAAATGTTGTTCGTTCAATAAAAGCTTAAACTTCTTAAAGAAAAACATAAATGTTTGCCTCCTACGCAATGCATTTCGGTGTGTCCGTTTCAAAAATCAAATTAGAATTCTTTGAATATTTTGATTGCGTTCTCAAACGTCTTGTGAGATATTGTGCTTTATTTTTTGTTTTATTTCTTTTGCTCCTTGACTGCCGTGCGACCGGCATCGTTCAAAAAAAGAGCTAAACGTTTCTTTGCGCTGTGCTTCTCCCAGTGATTATCGTAACTGACATTTTGTTTCATTCATTCTTAACTGATCTCCTTGATTTATGTAAGTAGCTGTTTTTATTTGCTTATTAAATCGTTTGGATTCAACGATTGTCCCTTGATTTTCTCTTGATTAGAAATATTAATTTGTTTACTATTCCATAATGTATACTCAGTTTTCTTGTCTAATTGGACTAATATGGCTTTGTAAATCGTTTTTCAATAGAATATTTTTTGCTTGCATGTGTGCAAAGAGTGCAAACAAAAAATGATTTACCCGTCCGTAGCCGTAGGTATAAATAAGCTCTCTTTTTATTTGTGCAAAAGCTCTTGACGGCCAAAAATATCTTCGAATAAATCTTAACGAGAGAATAATGAGGAACACAAGTTGCAACACTTGCAACATCACTTTTAGGAGAACAGAGATAATTTTCCTTAGTTAGTTATACTTAACGGGGGATGCGCTAAGGCAGCCCTACGAAATTCAAAATTTCTTTCGTTTTATCCAATTTGCAGGTCAGTGTCAGTTGTATGTTGATTAAAATATGATTCGTGACGTAACAAATTTTGCTTTTCAGAATTATAATCATTAGAATCAGGAATACAACTCCTTAGCATAATCCCAAATGTCATGTTTCCATGAAATAGTAATTCAATGGGATTACATGAAGGAGAGTTGTAATGATGACTGCTATGATTATAATTCTATAAATAAACATTTGATCCGGCCGCGAATCATATTTAGATCAACATACAACCTGATACTGACCAGCAAATTGCAAAAAAACGTAAGAAAATTTTAATGTCGCGGGCTACCCTGACGCTTTCGCCTTAATTAGTTCTGGGAAACATCCCAGTTTTCATCATCCAACTTAATAAAATGCATGAGAATCATTAAACTGTTTTCGTCTGCAGTAGATCGAAATGGCAAACTAAATTCAGGCAGCCGAATCTGAATCGTTCCATTTTTGTCCGAGGCTGACGTCATAATGTTTATGGAGGATCGGTAATTCAGTACCGTGTTAACGACTCACGGATTTGTGGAATCACTTAGATCGAGTTAGAATGTCCTACGCACATTCTGACTTGATCTTGATGTTACGACTTCGGTGAAGATCTTTTTTATTTTTGAAAAATTCGGAGATCATGTTATTTTGTTTTTACAATCACAACAGTAACTAAAGTCGAGGCGGAAGTCATGGAAGGTTAAATATTTTTTAAATTATCCGCTGGGTTTTAGCATTAGGCTTCGGTGTGAGTGCGAGCGCTCCCGGCTTGCTGCTAATATGCGCAAGCCTCTAGTCCTCATTACATACATCAATCAAGCCACCTCTGTTGTGTTCAGACGTTCAAATAACGTATTTTCCTAGGTTTGTTAGCGGAGGAGCGCGAACTCGGCCTGACCTCGAGGCTAATTTGACTTCGTATACGGGTAATGGGAAATCTCCGACTTGACGTTAACGATTTACCAACGCCCCATAAGAGTCTCATTTTATTTGAATTGTTGCCGGTATGTTAATGGGGTTAGTGTCAGGGGAATTAGCATTCTGTTGCTTTCTCTCAGTTCGTAACGATTTTATTTGTGTATAACACTTTTACGCTGATATACGAAAACGAAAATATCTACATGACGGCATTGCTATCTAAATCACGCAATAGTCAGGTCGTTGCCCTCATTATCGCTTTGCACGATAACGTAGAACACGGAAAAAATCCATCCTCAGACTGATAAAGATGTCGACCAGTGTTATGTGATCTGTCGCGATTCCCGTCAGTCTTGGAGAATGAGGTCATTGAGGGGAAATGGTGTGTTACATTAGAGATCTAGTTAAAATGGGTAATGAATGTGTTAATAACACGAATAGCTAAAGTAAACAGAAGCATGTCCTTGGTCGTGGCTGGTTGCGGCTGGGCGGCGCGGGCGCGGGCGGGAGGTCGCAAGAGGTCGCAAACACTATTGTAAATATTTAAACTGGCAACCTGTAGTCTTTTATTATTCGTCATTTTTAATAGTGTGCTACAGTAGCACGTCAGTGCAAAATGTCCTCGACTTGAGAATCTGTGGCGAACGGATTAAAACAATTTATCACGGTTTTTATTGTAGCTATTTAGAATTAAGTTTCCGCCATTTATTGATAATTTGATACGAAATTGAAAGGAAAACTGTTATTTAATTCTCCTGGTATTTTCCCATTCAACTTGACCGATAAGAATCTACACGCAATTTTTACTGCGTTGCTGATAAGGCCAATCTCTAAGCCTATAAAATATGTAGGTAAGCGTATTTGTATTTCACTAGAGCATTATGAAATTCTTCGTCGTTGTAGTCATATAAATTGTTTATCGTTTCTAAAACTGTTATCACTTTCTTTTCAGTATCTCTAACTCATTGGGAACGTGGCATACTATTTAAGTCAATCCGAGCTGTTTTAATTATCGCCTGAAATACTTGCATCCTACTTAAAATAACTACTTTTAGTGATTTTTTGGGTAAACTTTTCACGAATTCTTGGTTTATCTTTAAACAGTAACATCATACTTATGAGTAGATACTGCTGTACTTATTAAAAATAACAAGATTCCGATGTAATTACAAGCACGTGTGACTTTTCATGTTTGTCTCGTAAGTTGACATCGCATCGCTAGCCTCTTGTGATGTTGCACTTGCTATTACCTGACTTAAGGCGACGATAAACTACTTTTCATGATTTTGTACTGAAAATTACGTCTAAACGAGTAGTGTTAATGATATGGAAAAAAAAATGTTAAATTAGAGCACTTTCTTAATAACTTAATATATGAACATTTTAGATTATGTTTATTTTACATAGGGAAATTAATGTGTAAAGTTATGTCTAACGCGGATAAAAAACTCAGAATCACGCAAAATCTATCAAGCGTAGTTTTCTGAAACCTTCACCTTTTTTAAAAATAATTTAATTAAGTATTGATCTTTTAGTACACGTGTTTTAATACAATTTCTTTTGTTTTATGTATAATAAATTAATAATGCGTCTTTGGGACATTGATAGGCGAGTCCTATTACTGGCTGGAGGTAACGACGCGTTGCATAAGCTCAGTGTAGAACACGCAAGCTAAACACTCAAGGTCACTGGCGTCATCTGCGTCTTAAGAGCATAGTAGTAGGGATTCACCGGTTCCAGAACTCGGGACTTAGGGTGGGGCTTGGTCGACCAAACCTAAAAAAAAAAAAAAAAAAAAAAAAAAAAAAAAATAAAGATTAGATTTTTTAAAGGTTTTGGGGTACGCTGATTCCAAATCTGCGGTCCTTTTTTACGTAGCATTCTCTGTTGCGAAGATACAGAAATCAATTAGGGATCTAGATGCGCTGTATTGTTCTGCATTCATTAATGAGGTACCCTCATTACCATTACAGTCACCTCACCATCCGCAACTCATTACTAATTAATACCTCATCTGTACAATGGTTTGCTAATGAGGGCCTATGGTTTATAAGTTATCCACAATAAAACTACATACTTCTGTATTCGTTCCTTTTATTACGTTTTAGTGTTATTTCCTAAAATATGTATGAAACATTTCATCTATTAAAATATCATTATAGACAGTATCCCTTGAAAATAATTTTACAAAATTATTCATTGTACATCCATAATATCTATGTAATAAATACATTACACAGTACTCGCCGCAAACTGATGTAAAATCATTTTGGATTCTATCCGTATTCCAGACCCATCTTTTACAATTCCTTTTAAAAAATATTTGATAATATCCTTTAGGTGCTCGTCCATATGAATCGAAATACTGGCCAACACCATGCTCATCAATATGTATGGCTACCCAATGTGACCCTGGTTTATCATCGGTATCCAAATTGCTTATCATATACGTTGGTACCTGAGTATGTATTGGTAATCTATTTGCAGCATATACATTACTTACTAGACTTGGATGAATTTGTTTTAAATGTTTCCGTAATTCTGTTGTATTCATGTTATGTCATTGGTATGCACCAATTACAGTACCTATCTATCCAGTGGATCATAAAGGAATGTGGTTATGGCAAAATAACATTAAAAATAATTAAGCTAAAGATGGTGTCCTATCATTTAAAAGTACTTTAAACAACATTAACAATAATTTTGCTAAAGATGTTGACCTACCATTTAAAAGCACTTATTACATGGTATAAATAAAGCCCTGCAATCGCTAAAGCCATACAGTTGAGTCGGCGGAAGACGACAGTTTGGATTACTTACAGTGCAGCAGTCAATTATAATTCTCAACATACAGCAATAGCAATGGAGGTAAGCAATTCTTTTACTTTTATATTTCTAACTAAATGTGTAAATAACTGTTTACCTGATGTCTATTATACTTACGAGTCTAAAATGATCATCGTGTTGTTACAGAATTCATTCAACCTCGGTGATGATAATACTTACAAACATTATTACTATCCACTCTCCCCTCGCGATGAAGAAGACAGTGGAGAAATGGTGATTAAAACGAATAGTGATACAAGGAAAAGGAAGTCTTCAGTGGGCAATTTAGAAGAATTTTTCGAAGTGCAACCGAAAAGCAAAAAGAAAAAGACACTATCATCAACAGTGGCTCGAGCTGTAGCCGGAGGAGTGTCTTATATAACAACCAATACAGATGACGGGAACCAGTCAACGCACTTAATCAAAGTCGAAGTTTACGACATGAAAAAACTGGCGAAAATTCCAATAACGGAGCATTGGAAACATGCCAATATAAGGATTAAGTACTATGTCAAAGAAAACGACAGCAAAATTTTCGATAACACCAACAAAGTTATATATAGCATTACGAAAGAAATTGCCGAGAGTGATAACGTGAAAAAGTATTTTTTTAACAGTGACAAATAGGTTAACAATTCACCTAATTGGTAGTTTAATGGATAACATTGTGTCTATTGCTAATTATTGTAAGTAATCATAACTATCTTTTCATATCAACTCAACTGTATGGTTTAATGAAAAATATGTAAGTGTTATTTGTGTATGATAAAATATGATAATAAAATCAATGATATAAAGTTCCTGTTTTTCATTTATTTTGCAATTATTTCCATATAAATGTAATATTTTATACAAGGGAAATCAGAGGGTAAATGAAAATAAGTTTTTTTTTTTTTACATAATATTTATTTTATAACATGTTATTGATACAATTTTCTCCTTATATCTAGATACACTTTCTCTTAGTCTAACTACTATAGTCAACAGTAACATTTCTGTTTTTATCTATTTCAATAATATTATCAAACTCTGCATATACAATACAGTTTATAGTTTGTGTAAGTGATGACTCAAAACGAACTTCTAATCTCACACTTCCATGTTTTATAAGGTTCCAATGAGCCGATGAGTTAGCTGATAAATCAGGAGTTAAATCAAACGCTAACAAACAGTAGCCTTCAGCATATTGCTCACGAGAGATTGCATTACCTTCATTAAGAAAATGTATACCAGTTCCCGAGAATAGAGTATGATAGGCTGATGTAAAAATGTTTGTATTAAAAGATGGCTGTAAAGCTTTTGAAGGTATTTGATGACCATCAATGTACAAGCTAAATGTATTGATACCATAATTTTCAAAGTTGAATGGATTTTTAACAAGGCTACCATTAAATGCAGCATTACTTACAAACCCAACTATACATCTTTTAGGTACTTGACCCAGAAAGATATTATCAAGGGTTTTTCCCTGAATACCAGATGGTATTGTCAAAACTTTGACTTCGGCTCGAGTAATAGGATATTTAGCTGTCGTTGAAGCTAAAACTTTTTGATGTGCAAGTAATACTGTAGGATTAATTCGTGCCCTACGAATAATAAGAGTAGCATCGGTGATGCATACTTTAAATTTTGAATCAGTTGATGAAGCCATTAAATTAAAATTCTCTCTCGAGCGAACCAACTTTACACTCATTTCAACACCATTAATCAAAAATTTTTCTTGATTAAATAAATCACCATGAAGATGCCCAATCATTTCTATTTCTTTGCTTTCGATTGCAAGTTCTTGTCTTTTAATGAACCCATTATTTTTATCGTCGGTGGAATTCATTTTCCCAGCTGTATCTTCATACCAGAGACCACAAGTTAGATGAGATTGTTTAGCTGCAGGAGCATAGTTTAAAAGAGTTTCTATGTAAGCTCGGTAGGCATACGTATTGTTCGGTGGAGACACAAGTTTTTGATTTAAATAAACATCGAGTTGACTGAAGAGTGAATGCAGCCAATTATTTACTGGTGCTACAACTGAAGATGATATCAAGTTTGTTGAATCCTGATTTAATATCTTCGCTTTTATGTGAAGTAAAGTGTGAGACAAATCTATATAGTCATCACCTGTACCCGGAATTTGAAACTCAATAGGTCCATCGTCAGCAAGTGATGAAATTGGTTTATAATGAATCCACAATCCATTTTCAATACTTGTTTGTGTTGATGGTAAAGCAAACAAATCTAATTCTGACTTAACACACTCACAAGAATGTTGGTGAAGAAACGACATAATTAATTTGAAAATATATCTTTGCCAGTATTTGGTTTTGCCCTAGATATTTTTATAGCTTTCACTTTAGCAGTTGATGGTGGAATGAATGAAGACAAACGTTTTCTTTTGGTTATATACCCTGATCCAGACATGTTAAATCTATCAATTTTATCATCAGCTTTTCTTTTTAAATTTGAACCAACTTCCTTAAGGCGGGATTTTATTGAGTCTTCCATGGGGCGTGCTTGTACCATATCCGTCAAAAGCCCAACTCCAGCGTTTAATGCTTCTTTACCAATAACCCGAGCACCACTTGAAAGTAAAGGTAAAACTGATCTGAACAATCCACCTAAGAAGCTCCCGATTCCATGACCACGCTGGTATGCTGAACCTTTATAAATTACTCCAATACCTGACCCAGCTTGATGAGAATAATAATTTTCATAAGGGCATTTAGTATGTTCACGATGAGAATACATTATAATTTTCTAAAATGAAGTTTAATACACACAGTTCCAAATTGGAATGGTATTTTTTGACCTGTGCTTGATCTTATATCTATTTCTAATGTATCAAATTCCCTTCGCATAACAGGCAAGTAGTGAGGTGGTGAGAAAACATGCATTTTATTTGCACCATAAATGTATTTTGCGGGGTCTAGAGCTATGATTCTCAACAAAGGAGTTATAACATCGCCAACAATCTGGGGTTCAATTATATCACAGTATACAAATAATTGTGATGGCAACCCCAAGTGTAAATTAGCAGGACACTTTCCAAGATTTCTGTCAACAAAATTTTTATTTGGTTCAAATCCTAGTTGCAAGCACAATTTGGGGGATAACGTTAACGATATTATTGATGTATCCATAATGGCAACAGATACAAATTTCGATATCTCATCATAGCGAAATTTTATTTTTTCTTTAATATGATTTAAAGCTGTTAATATATGATCAATGTCATCATAATTCGTGGCTGGAATATGTTTTTTATAGTATACTGTCGATAGTTTTTCCTCATTAGGCATTAACATCTTTTTGGTGATGTAAACAACATTTTCATGATCTTGAACGGTAAATATGGTGCATGGAAACTGAAACTCAACAATTCCAACGGACCATTCACCTTCCAATTTTACAGACTTCGGTAATTTCGTTGAAAAACTTGTGGTCTTGTTATCAGGAAAGTATTCAATTGAACTATTACTGAGCAGGGTTAAATAAAAACTTTCTTTATTCATATTTCTTTTAAATTGCTAGCTAAAATCCAACTATTAAATTTATCTGGATAACCTTTCCACTTCACTAACAATTCTTTTCTGTTACCGGAGTATCGAGAACTAATTATTTTATCTATTTTATAATTTGAGGTGGGGTTATAAGACACCCTTTGTAATTCTCTTTCATAAAATGTTCCGACTATTATGTCGTTCTGTAAGTCTGTTATCGTATATACAACACATGGAGATCTATCGATTATTGAAGATATAATAAATATTTCATCACTCCAGTTTGATTCGTAACCTTTTTGGAAAATATGTTTATATTTTGTTATTCGGACATAATCACCAACATTAAATTTTGGTTTTGGACTATCTAAGGAAATTTTATTTACCCCTCTATCATAAAGATTATTCCATACTGTCATAATATTGTTAGAGTTTACATCACATGGACACATCTTAATACTCGAATGAATGCTATGATTATAAGAATGTATTAAATCTTGTAAAACATCTATATATCGATGTGTATTTTTATGCGTAAAATAACGCCACATTTTCATTTTTAATGTTCTTTGAAATCGTTCTACTATGCTAGCCTTGATATCAGGATTATTTGTGGTATAGTAATTAATCTGTTTAGATTTGAAGAATCGTCGTACATCTTTAGAAATAAATTCAGTACCTTTGTCAGATTGGATGTGTGTAGGAGTTGTATTAGCCTCAATAAATATACTTTCAAAACATTCTTTAGTTGTTTCGGAATTTTTCTTTATCATTGGTCTAGCAAAAGCATATTTACTAAAGACATCAATAACACACAAGATATAGTTAAAACCATTATTATATTGAGAGTAAGTCCTCATATCACTTAAATCAGCTTGCCATAGTTCATTGATATTTGATAAAATATATCTATTTCGTGGGAATTTCCTGTGAACAGGTTTGTGTAATGTGTATGTTTCTTGCGATTGTAACCATTTCTTTACGTGTTCTTTATTCATTTTACCCTTCATCGCTCTTGTTAGTTTGTCTATACTACTAAAGCCAGCAGGATTTGATGGATCATAATATATTCTATTAATTTCTTCTAGTACGGACTCCATTTTTCCCAATCAATCTTCTTTCTAATTTTTTTAATAAGCTTGTTATCTCCACTACTCGGAGTTAAAAAATCCTCACCATCAACTTCGGGTACGAAGCTTAGGTCCTTTGCTCGAAGTTGGTCGATATACTCACTTCTTTTTGGATTCCCAATGTAAGTTAGTGGTACTTTAATATCTCTTAATACTTTAGCAAATCTTTCCCATCCTATTGGATCCCTTCTTTTTAATGGTCTCAGTGAGTCATTTACTAAGTCAACAATATTACTTCCAGGAATTTTTTCATTATCAATTACTACTGTGCCTTCATTATCCCAGTGTATTTTGTTTTTACTGGACCCAACTAACTTTAATAACAACTCACCTTTTTTAGTATAGGTTTTTGGTATTAAACTTAAAATTTGAGATGTTGAATAAAGTGGATTTGTTTGAAGAAATTTATCTTCTTGTTTGTCTGCTTTATTCAAAGCTTCAGTAGCAACTGTATTTTTTATGTCTATGTTTTTATTTTTATAACAAATTTTACATTCATCTTTATCATCGATAGAAGTATCAGTATAAATTGGTATTTTGTAAGGTAGACGTTCCTCCTCAGTAAAGTGAAGATATCTTTGTAAAGTTTGTAAATATAGCATCCATTTTTTTCGATCTTCTTCATTGCTACTCAAAATTTTTTGCATTTCTGTGTCTAATCGAGATAAATTACTGTTTACAGTATTTTCTTGTTTTAATTTTTCTATTAATCCAGGATCAATGAGTAACATTTTCTTTGCATTTTCCATTTTTAATTCCCTATAAAAGAACTAACTAATGCACTCAGAATTGAACCTAATATTATTGGTAAGAAAGCTCCTCCTTTTTGTATGATAATATTTTTTCTTAGTTTAGTCTTACACTTACGCACCAATTTTCGAAGTATATTTTTATATTTATTTAATTTTTTCTTATCTTGTTCTTTGAGAGGTACTTTTCCTTGTAGAACGTTATGAATACATTCACAAATACAATTGATTTCTTCTTCATTGCATGATTTGAGTACCGCTTTTTGATATTTTGGTTTTAGTGTACGCAAGGCTTCTAACAAGTTCTTATGCGTTGTTAGTCTACGCTGCATTATGTACAAATGATTTCAACTGTTTGATTCTTTGAGTATTTAAAGGTTTTTGCGGGGATATATACTGTACAATAACCGTTAAATGGAAATATTTTAGTTTTGACACGACATAAGTCATTAGTATCCTGTTTTAAATCTACCATTAAATATCCATGGGCTTCTGTAGTGGCATCTCTGTATGCATCTTCAATAAATTTTGTATTGTCTGGAGATACTTGTCGTGCTAAATATCGTATCTGTGTCTTATCACGAGGATTTTTAAAATAAATAATGTAACTTGAATTCAAAGATATGTCTCTTTGACCTTTGCCTTGATGGAATAAATTTTGTGTAATATAAAATACACTAAGATTTCTATGATGACTACCTTTAGTAAATATATCAACAATTCTACCATCGGACTCTCTCATTAGATCATCAATGATAACAAGATGTGGCTTTTCTCCATCAAACATATTAATGTTCGGAATTCCTTGATGGTAGTTGACGTTTTGTAAATTGTATAAAGGCTGCATTTCATCAAAGCACCATGTGATTTGGGTGAAATTACAATTACTTATTTCCTTGAAAGATTTAATAAAATTTGTTACGAAAATTGATTTTCCACATCCACTCGGTCCAGCCACAATTGCAGTAAATGGATGAATAAATTGAAACATTGTACACATGTAGAGTTAAGAAGGATGAAATGAAAGTAATGGACTTAGTGTAAACTTATTATATTTATAAGGAATCTAAAAAAGAAAGGAGACAAAAATAGAGACAACAATATAAACTACTCGATAACTTACTATTACTTAATACATATTTACACATGATGCCAAGAATATTTAAATTTAAGAATCTAACATTATCTTTACAAAACAAATAAATACAATCAGTCCAAATATATACAATATTAAGGACATAATGGAAAGTAGGAATACAAATTAGAAAATATATTTATCAGGTACCGCGTAGGGGGTTAAATTTATTAACATTCATATCTATGTATTTAATTTCTTTAAGACTCCAACCACTATCTTTTTTTTCAAATTTACAAATTTTACTGACTATAGTATCAATTAAAGATGAGTAAAAAGTATCTAAGTCATCACCCTGATCAATTGTGTAATTAAACGTTTGAAAATCAAATGTATTTTTAATATCTTTAGTTTCTTGTACAAAATCAGCATGCAATACGAAGTTTACTTTAAGAATGGTATGTTGTTGAATACATTCATTTATCAATAATAAAATATCCGTTTTTAATGAACTTAAAAACAACTCTGGTGTTTCAAAATTTAATTCTTCAGTTTGAGTTATTTTACTTTTAATTCTATATGTTAAAATTCTGTTGCCAAAAGCGGATGCAACAACTGTAACATTTGTTAATGAATTATGTGACTTTAAAAGATTACTTTTATGAGCATTGCTATTAAAGTGATTTGTAAGATACCTTTTATTAATAAATACGTGACATATATTGCATTCAACCTTATTGTTGTCGACTTTGTTGGTTCCTCCGGCTACAGCTCGAGCCACTGTTGATGATAGTGTCTTTTTCTTTTTGCTTTTCGGTTGCACTTCGAAAAATTCTTCTAAATTGCCCACTGAAGACTTCCTTTTCCTTGTATCACTATTCGTTTTAATCACCATTTCTCCACTGTCTTCTTCATCGCGAGGGGAGAGTGGATAGTAATAATGTTTGTAAGTATTATCATCACCGAGGTTGAATGAATTCTGTAACAACACGATGATCATTTTAGACTCGTAAGTATAATAGACATCAGGTAAACAGTTATTTACACATTTAGTTAGAAATATAAAAGTAAAAGAATTGCTTACCTCCATTGCTATTGCTGTATGTTGAGAATTATAATTGACTGCTGCACTGTAAGTAATCCAAACTGTCGTCTTCCGCCGACTCAACTGTATGGCTTTAGCGATTGCAGGGCTTTATTTATACCATGTAATAAGTGCTTTTAAATGGTAGGTCAACATCTTTAGCAAAATTATTGTTAATGTTGTTTAAAGTACTTTTAAATGATAGGACACCATCTTTAGCTTAATTATTTTTAATGTTATTTTGCCATAACCACATTCCTTTATGATCCACTGGATAGATAGGTACTGTAATTGGTGCATACCAATGACATAACATGAATACAACAGAATTACGGAAACATTTAAAACAAATTCATCCAAGTCTAGTAAGTAATGTATATGCTGCAAATAGATTACCAATACATACTCAGGTACCAACGTATATGATAAGCAATTTGGATACCGATGATAAACCAGGGTCACATTGGGTAGCCATACATATTGATGAGCATGGTGTTGGCCAGTATTTCGATTCATATGGACGAGCACCTAAAGGATATTATCAAATATTTTTTAAAAGGAATTGTAAAAGATGGGTCTGGAATACGGATAGAATCCAAAATGATTTTACATCAGTTTGCGGCGAGTACTGTGTAATGTATTTATTACATAGATATTATGGATGTACAATGAATAATTTTGTAAAATTATTTTCAAGGGATACTGTCTATAATGATATTTTAATAGATGAAATGTTGTAGTTTTATTGTGGATAACTTATAAACCATAGGCCCTCATTAGCAAACCATTGTACAGATGAGGTATTAATTAGTAATGAGTTGCGGATGGTGAGGTGACTGTAATGGTAATGAGGGTACCTCATTAATGAATGCAGAACAATACAGCGCATCTAGATCCCTAATTGATTTCTGTATCTTCGCAACAGAGAATGCTACGTAAAAAAGGACCGCAGATTTGGAATCAGCGTACCCCAAAACCTTTAAAAAATCTAATCTTTTTTTTTTTTTAGGTTTGGTCGACCAAGCCCCACCCTAAGTCCCGAGTTCTGGAACCGGTGAATCCCTACTACTGAGCATTATTGCACATGTATTTTAAGGTACGTCACCATATTACTATTATAATCAAATACGTGATATAGGTGCTAGTTGGCAATAAGTCCGTGTTTGTTTAGAAACATGGGTTCTCCCCCGATTGTGTTCAGAAATTCCCAGGCTACCTCAAGAATAGTAAGTGCGCACTGTTTCTAATTACCAGCATTGGTAATCCCATATACTTATTAAGTCATTATTTTAATTAATTAAACTTGTGAATATGCATACTAAGCTAATTAATTTGTGATTTCAATAGATAGGAATGTGCATGGTTTTATGTATAACTCATAAATTAAAATGGTGCGCATATGATGGTGATGTGGAAGCGGTGCGCTTCCCTGGTTAGTAGGGTGCGGGGCAGCACCAACAGCATCCTGTCTATGGTAGCAAGCAGGCTAGATTGTGCGTTTGTGAGCCAATGCAAGGTATCGGCTGGGCCTGTCACCTTGCAGCAGTGACGACACAAATTGTTTCTGTGTTAATGTTTTACTAACATATTTTGTACGTTTTTTGTTACTAACACTATGGGTCTTGTTGCTTGAATTAAATTAAATTATACGAGTATGCAGGTGCCATCGCGGACACTGGCGGTGAACTACTTTTCAACCTTATAACTAAGGGCATAAGGGTGAAAAGTGGTCAACCACAAATGTCCGCGGTTTTACATGAAAAGTTAAGGCGTATAAAATTCGGTATGTTAATCTGACCTTTATTGGTACATTTATTACTTATGTCCTTAAGATTTCAAAACCATATTTTAGGATTTTAACACAAGCAGCCCGAGAAAAGCCGCTTGTGTGGGCTCTGCCTGAACTAGAATCAAGATAAATGGCGACATTAAGCTGCTCAAATTACGTTCCATCTTTTCTACGGGAATTATCATAACTATTTCGAAAATACAATTTTTCATTGATATCGTCTCATCTTGACATCTTATTCGGCTATCCTAAGTATCAAGAAAAATGACCCTTTCGACATAAATCGTAGTTTTTCTTTATATATCGTGTCATCCGATCAGTGACACGCAAGATACCTTCGTTACTCTGTCATTTTGCACAAAAATGGACAAGATACGAAACCCTTTCCCTTTCGTTCCGAGATTAACTATGGAGATAAGGAAATCGGAAAATGTTTTTTCTATGTATGCATAGTCAGTAAAATTAATTGTCACAAACACACTACGTCAATGAAGGAAAACTTCAAAATTCAAACTATTACCGGTGCCAGTCTGCACGAGCCATTAAGTTCATTACTATAGGTATATTACCCTGAACTAGTATAAGTTTATGATTGAATTTAGGGAATTAGGACCCTTGGCTTAAGAAACCACTTTGATCTTGTTCACTGTGACTCGCAAAGATCTACTGTGGTCTGTGACGACACAACTCACATAGTTTTTTGCTCCTAATTTCACTTCATTAACTGAAAATAATACAGGGTCAAATAAAATTAGCTAGCGAAACTCTGGAGACGTGACGGGTATACACGATAAAAGAAAAAAATGATGATTTGATGATTTTTTTTCTGGGGTCAACGCCCGCTATTAGTTTAGTTACGTGAAGTATGAGTTGAGAAAATATGTTTCTTTTTGTTTGATCGTTTTTGGATATCGATACCCATCCATATCCACATATTCGAAATTGTAACTACACTAGACTCTTACGGTCGTTGACCCAAAAAAATATTCATCAAATTTTTTTTGCATTTATTATTTTATATTTAATTAAAAACACACTCATAGAAACAAAAAAAAAAAAAAAAACAATAAAAATTTAAAAAAAAACAAAGTAAAATTAAAATAAAAGCAGAAAGTCCTGTACGAGGCCAAAATGCTCCTATCTCAGCATGATGCTGCGGCATTTAAAAATAAATGTTTATATATCGATACCCACCACGTCTGAGGAGTTTTCCTATCTAATTTAATTTGACCCTGTATACCTAAAGAAAGAAAAAGATTCCTTTTACAGTTAATTCAATTACAGTAAAAGTGCACAACATTTCCTACTGCCCTAGCGTATCATTAACAGCTGAAGGTTGTTGGGAAACGAACTATACAAATCCACTATAGTTCTTTGTTACATATGTAGGCCACTCATTGAATGCAGGATTACGGTTCTTCGCTTAGTTCCCCGCTGTTACACAATTACGTTCGGTCACATTATGAAAACTGGGTCGAGAGTTGACATTGTTTGTTAAGAAATGACATGTGTTTTATTATATACAAGCGTAAATTTATGCTTGTGAGCATTCATGGGTAATAGGGAGCGACAATTAGTGTCAGTCTTGGTTATATGCGCTTGGTAGTGTTTAGCATGTTCCAGGCTATTCTAGGAAAATGTTGGAAAATAGTATATGAGATAATCCTATGTTAGTATGGTGAATATGGGCTGTACCTCCTTTCTTATCCGAATGCCCCAGAAGGAGGGTAATTGTTCAGAGAGTACGCATGTATTTATGTCTATTTCTTTGCAACGCTCTGTAGCCTAAACGATATGAGGTGTCGTTAGATTCGCCTTAATTGTGGGAGTGACATAGGCTATATAATTTTTATATATTGCATACACAAATACAAACAAAATTAGGGAAAGGTTTTATTTTATGGAAATTATAACAATATTGGTATCAAATAAGAGTAAATTCCAAAATACATTGAATGTAACTAAAAAGCTTGAAATAAAGCAAATTATAAAAAACAAAACACATATTATAACGGAAAAGAGAAAAACAAGCATTGAACTTTGTTTTTTGTAAGGTATTGCAGGGGGGACAAACCAATAACCTGAAATATGGTGTAACTTTTGTTTGTCCCCCGCCAGCGATATCCTACAAAAAAGAAAATTTAATGCTTGTTTTTCTCTTTTCATCAGTCATGTGTTTAGCATTTTTAGCAGGCGGGTTTTTTTTTAATTATTTGCTTTTTCTCGAGAGAGTTTTAGGACACTTCATAGACTCGGTAGTGATAGTGGCAGTTGTTATTATATAGGTAACTTAATCATCATCAACATTTTATTAAAATTAGCGTTTATGTTCGATGAGGTTACTCAACTCCTTACAAGAGGAACGCTATTTATGTATTGTAAGAAGAAAACTGCAGTCTTATCCTCTTGATAGTAATGACCTTTTGCGTGATTCTGTGGTGGTTTTTATTCGACTACATTTTCGAGTTTTTTTCCTTGAACATACAATTAGTGTGACTAAATTTTAAAGTTTCAAGGTCAAACATAACTTTAATCAGTTGTTTACAAGTATAACGACAAAATTGCCTATCTTACCAAATTAACAAGCGTAAATAGTGTAAATTAGTAAATTAAATTGTTTTCCCAGTCTTTATCATCATACGTATACCTACTATTAAAATAATCTCGTTCAGACATTAGGTACCTATGTTACTAATTTATTATTCCAGAACCAATTTAATGAAAGAGTGCCTAAATAGATTTTGCTTGTACTGTCTTTGTTACATCATCTGAATTAATAAGTCTTTTAATACATAGCTCTAGCGTTATAGACATTATCAAGAATGATGTAATTTACTCTCTTAATTACCTATGCATATTATTTGTACAAAAGGAAGCTCCTCTTCCAATACTCCCCTGAAGAATGACTGGATAGTTGACTGATTCATAATGCAGTAAGTATCAAAATCATGGACCGCATCTCATCTTACCATCAGGTGAGATAGTAGACAAGCGCTAGCAAAAAAAATAAATACTGACCTATCTTTCCATTGGGGCTGTAGGGCCCGTAGCTGCCCGATGACAACGGCGAGGAATACCCGTTCGGCTGCGGCTGCACCGGAGGGCCGGGCGAGGGCGAGCCGGCGCCCGCGCCGCCGGCCATCCAGTCGCGGACGTGGCCGTTGGCCTGGTGGCCGTTGTGGCTGACCCCCGGCTCGGCTTTGACCGCACCCGACAACACACCGCGGTAAGCCACCTCGTGCTTCAGGTCCATGCCGCTGCTACCGCATGCTGTTCCTCCGCCGCCGGCCCCGCCGCCCGCGCTCCACACTTCTAAAACAAAATAAAGGTAGAGTTATTCAATTGCTGTTACAAGTTATTGTAATGATGACTTGAAACTTGAAATACCTACAAACCAAATTGCAAAGGAATTTACTAGTGGGTAAGGAGACTTCACATCTCAAAGAAGAAATACACAACAATACACTACTGCAGCAATAGAAGAGATAAAGACTTTGTACCCAGAATCAGGTAATGTTGTTGATAGAATTTTCAATGCTCATGCTTTTCTTGCATCTTAAAGACACTTCAAGCTTTAACATTTGAAACAAACAAATAATCAAGTTATACCAGTATTGATACTGGTATATTTTGTTTGTTTAAACGATATTTGATATTTACTGGTGTTGACACCAGTAAATAATCACTTTCAGGTCAATTAGCGATATTCTAAAGAAACTGAACAAACATAACTTTGCATCTTATCTTGCGTAGCGGTTGTATTTCAAGAGTATACAATCGAATGACTGAACGAGTATAGTTCCCATGGCCGCTGTAATCTTTGATCTCATCACAGATAAACAAGCCGCGGTTTGGCAACAAAGGGATTTGAAGGTGAATAGAAAGTTCCGTCGAACAGTAGACCTCTGATTGTTTGTGTAAGAGAGTACGCAGTTACATGCGACAATTGTCGGAAGTATAAGTATAAGAATAATTTATTTGTTCAAAAATATACAACAATTTAAACATTATGGAAATACACTATAAGACACTTTGTTTCTATGAACAGATTTGAACATCTGTGTCTGAAGGAAGATATTATTGCTGTCCTTTACATTGAGATAGAAAAAGAAGGAGACAAAGACCGTAGCGCTGTAAAGATAACTTGGACTAATTCATTGAAGTATAGACATCTTTGGAAATTCCAATCAAATTATGACGAAGTTTAGTTGTGGATACTTTAGTTTGACCGCTCTTTTCTTCCGTCAATTTTGTCCGCTGCCTAAAAATAACAATATCTACCAACAGTTTAGGTTACAAATTATAATATTCAAATAACTAGATACCTCCTCAAACCCGAGTTTCAGTAGGTTTCAGGCATTTTCGGGTATGACTGAATTATACGTAAATGTCATTTAGATTTATTCACGGTTAGAAAAAGTTGTTATTGCCAGATAGAAGTTTGAACATCCACGATATGAATTGTAGGTATAGGTACCTAATATTTGAAAATGTAGAGTGAAATATTATGCTTTCAGTTTTAAATGTCCATTATTATTGGTCTATAAAGTTGTTGGTCAAAATGACATTCATTTCAACCCAGACCGAATGAATGGCATTACAGACACTAATTGTAATAATAATTGAATGGGAAATGGAAGTGTAATAATCATAAAATAAGTTCTAATCTAGAAGTTATAGCAACTGCAACTACTAAATACAGATGTTGCCCCCATAATAATAATGGACTTAACTTGAAAACTACTGAAACATTCCTAGTTTTACTTCATACCGTAAACGTTCTATATATTTTGAATCATAATTTTGCGGCAAATCAAAGGTAGTGTCAACGTACGGGTGCTTCCCTGCCCTCAATAACCTTAATATAAATAAAATTACATTTCTGAAAACTCATCCCAATGAAAATTATAATATGAATGAAATATTCAGAAAAGGTATCACAGACTTCTTGAGAAGACGTTCAATTGAAGCTGTAGGCGAATACTGCAATATAAGATTATAATTGGGTGCCTGAAAAAGTATTACCAAGAAAAAATATTCTATGGTAAAGAAAAAAAGATAGTATCTACCAACTTAGTGTTTATAATTCTCAATAAGATATAAGTAAGTACTTTTAAAGAGCTACTTAGGCTGAAGGCCCCACTGTGAAAGATAAAAAAGTTGTAAGTTTGTGATGTAGGTAGGTACTTAAGGCGACGATAACTGATTTTTAATGTTTTCACGTCTAAACAAGTAGTGTTAATGATAATAATATTAAAAATTATTAGGAAAAAATATTAGTTAAATTAGAACATTTTCTTAATAACTTAATATAATATATGAATATTTTAGATTATGTTTATATTACATACTGAAATAAACTTGTGAAGTTATGTCTAACACGGATAAAAATCTGAGAATCACGCAATCTATCAAGCGTATTTTTCTGAAATCTTCATTATAAATAAATAATTTAATTATTGATCTTTTAGGATACATTTTAATAAATTATTAATGCGTCTAATTTGGGACAGCGCCTATTACTGGCTGGACGTACGACGCGTTGCGTGAGCTGAGTGCAGAACACGCATGCTAACCACTCAAAACCACTCAAGGTCAATGGCATATATATCTGCGTCTTAATGCTACTGCTGTACCTACTTGAAAATAACGTAATATTGCCGTGCATGGAAACCTTGATTCGAATGAACTTCAATTTTGATGAAGCGGACTAAAGAGAGGATGTAGATGATGATCGTGATATTTTTCAGTATTATTTCAATACTTGAATGGACACTTCACTTAGTGAAATGACGTGTGAACCAGATGAATTGTTTTTTGAAAATTTAAATTGAAAATACCCTATGAAAGTATGTACTAACAAAATAATGGACAGTAAAGAAACAGCATCACAATACATTGACAAGCGAAGTCATCTAAACTTAGGACACTCTCTTTTAACGGGTCAAAACACTCGGAAATCTGTACTCTGATTATTTCACAGCAAGCCCAAACACCAATTTAAATATCTTCTTGCAAGGAATTAAAATTGTATCCTTTACGAGTAGAGTACCTACGGTAATAGAAAATCTACAGATATAAATAAAGGGAACGACTAGTCTTATCAAATAATCTATCGGTCGCCAAATAAAGAAAAAGTGTTTTAATGTTCTGAAAATGGGATATTTTAAGCTTTCGTAATGATAAGACAACGCTTCATTATGGTCAATTGACGTTTTTTATTGTACTTAAAATGTTTTTCGTAACTTGAACACTGAAAACGTTTTTTAGGAATTTTCTCGGAATTGGTTTTTCCTAAAGCGAATAATATTATCATCGTCTGGTCTTCACAGTTTTTTTTGTACCATGACTTTGAAAAAGGATGTTTATTTCTCATATTGGTGTCTCAATCATCATGTATAATTTTACAGGAAGTTAATTCTAATAATCCTTTCTGATGAACGTAGGGTTGTAAACTCAGTCCTTGTCACCATTACGGCTAGTTCTATATTACTTGCTCTGGCCAACACTGCACCGCTCTCCTTGGTCAGCGAGATTAAATTTCAGCAAACTAGATAGTAAATCTAGTTGGTGTATCAGGCGATCGCGGTAATAAACCGCAGCGTCCCGGGATTAACCGGGATCGCTCCGGGATGACGCCAATCCCGTGATGTTAACAATTGCTTGTGCATTGTGTAGATCGTAAAATGGATACATGGGTTTATTGGTAGTTGTATTTTGGTACTGGTGTGGTTTCGATTTGTTTTCTTGAATTTCCTTAGCTTGTTTTACATGACAACGTTCAAAGGGTTCATAACCCTTTTTCAGTCTTCACACTCTATGTATACGTTGTACATTATATATGTACACCGAAAGTGTCGAAACTGCTTGATCGATTTTGATAAATGAGGTGTCAGTCGAACATCTTTGTGATGTGGGTGCGGTCCGTTTTAGACAGTTGTAGTATCTACGTGAAAAGTTATATTTCTTAAAGAAACTTAATTTTTTCTACATTTTTTACCCGTAATTTAAAAACTATGTATGACCAGGTTTTTCTTTGAAGTTTTTATTTTAAAGCTGTGGTGGAAATGCTTTTGTGTTCTCTATCATTATGACGGAAGAATGATATCAGATATTTTATAAAATTAACAATAAAGAACCACTTTGCGGTGGTATAATTTGTGATACGATTTATGTACCTAATTATGTCTCTAGTTGATGTATTTTAAAATTTGCAAAAGCATTAAAATATCATCTAGATAATTTAAAATCACACATGTTTTCACATATTCTAAGATGTTGAGTCTATTATATAATTTGTTAGCCGCTCTTACAATTTACTGTTACTATTCATAACAAGAATGTTTTTTCAGGTCAATGACCCCACTTATTTCCCGTGGTAATTCAATTTCTATGGCATCATAAATAATCCGATAGCCGTTTCGTATCAATCTGATAAGCGGTTAATATTTTGGATCCGATACAAATAAATTACATGACGTCATTAGAATATTACTTTTATATATTAGGAAACGCTGGCGTGACGATCTAGTTGCGTTTAAGGGAGATTGGTTGGAGAAAGCAACGCGCAAAAGAACAATGGAAAGCTTTGGGAGAGGCGTTTGCCAAGCAGTGGAAATATGAGGGTAGACAAAAAAATGACCTAGCACAGAGTCAGTGTGCTAATAGAGTTGTTGGTATGGAAAAGACGTACTGTGTCGACCCCAAATAAATCCAGATAAGGGCAGGAGGATGATGACCATGATGTCAGAGTTATTGTATACGCAAAGGGATCACTAGTCAGTCGAGGGTCAGCGACAGTGCTCACTCGTTAAATGCCTGTTGCTGTTGCGTGAGATTCGTTTGCGGATGGCCCTAAAAGTGAAATAAAATTCTGAAAAGGATCGTAATTATGTCCATCTCCATAATTATTGTGGGTTAAAGACTAAGTATTGTACTTAGGGTCATGATTTATTCCTATCGTTCCTCCACAAGATTATCTAAGTGTAACCTTTCTCAAGACTAATCGGTTCAACCGAATCCAGGATTAACTTCGGATGAATCCGGATGTTGGGCCTTGTTTACTGACATAAATTATGTTTGTGTGTATGTGTCTTTTGGATTGTGTGTGTGTGTGTGTGATCTATATACATGTAAATATGATTATCCATATTTTATAGTCTCCACAATAAACTTTGAACTTTAAACATTTTTACGGCTAAACATAAAATGTAAATATGTAAAACATACGATTTCTGTGGAACCGCGGGCGCTGCGATGAGTGAAAATAATTTAGTAAATCTGCATATTGCAATAAAATAATGGATAAATGTTTTACGACGATCTCTTATGTTACTTAGCTTGATTGCTGAATAGACTATTTTTGGCTCAGATTGTCACCAAAAGTAGAATATTTTGTTTTAGTTTATCATACGAGGACTAAATTTTAATTTTCCCCGGCCTCAAAGGACCACAGTTTTCACCGGCACGGCGGAAAACCGAAGGTCTGTCAACTCATTGAGCATTAAAATATCAAAAGGTATCTTGTAATACGGTCAGAATTTAAAAAGAAAACTTTGGTTTTAGTTACATCATTCGATATAGGTCGGCAACAGTTCTCCCGTGTAAAAAAACTGAATTTTGCCGCAACTGGAAAATCCGAAATCCATAGCCAACTTATTTAGGAACAAGACCACTCTGATCAATCGAACATAACAAGCATTGATTAATAAATTCCTCTAAATTATGATCTAATACAACATAATGAAGGTAAATAATACCTCTGAATCGACAAGATTACTAACAAGACAAAGTAATATAACGTTACTTGTTCCATCACAGTTAGTTTCCTATTAATCAGTAAATTATCTCGGTATCCCTTAACATGATGGAATTAATCCACTCGTTTGTATTACAGGTCTAAAGCTTATAATCAAGAAAATACGTAAGTGGAAAGGAAAATTCATTAGAAATGAAAATAACGCCTCCGTGGTGGAGATATCTCTGAATCATACGGTTTTCCTTTCTTTGATGACGTAGCAAGATGGTAACCCACATCTTGGTAATTAAGGAATGTATGTGTAGCAATTAAGTGATAAATTATGTTAGGTAAAGTCTTGATTTACCCTAGAAAAATTGTAATTGGAATGACTCATTAAGGACATGATTATGGACGAGTCGCGAGTAGTGATGCGTATTTCATCAAGTTTTGTAGAAATTGTTTTCTGTTTTAAAATTCCTCAGTGATCATTGACGGTCGTATATCAGTTGAATCTCCAAAATAAAACGTATGAGGGTGCAGTGACTTTGATTGCAGTGAGCACCGCAGCAGCGGCGCGGGCGCGGTTGCACAACGCGCGCGCAGAGAAAGCGGGTGACGTCACGACCTCGACACGCTCACCTACTTGCGCGCGCGCCGCCGCCGCCTGCACCAACCCACTTCTGCCGATACCGGCCCAATGTCGCCGGGCTTTCTCTCACCGTGTACCTCTTCACGCAGACATAAACACAACGTAATCGCTATGTTACTATCCAATGCGTAATACCTCACCATGGAAGACGATACGCAAATGTATTCTAAACACGGGAAAAATAAAAGTGTTAACACTGACACCGTTTCGGTGCGCAGGCGCATCTTTTTGCGCTCGATTTTTCAGCAACAACGCAGCCAGTGAAAGTTGATATTTTTAAATTTTATAGGTACTATAAATATCAGTGGGTATCTAGTGGCTGACCTGATATACCACTTTCGCTTCATCAGAGCGAATGCAAGTATGCCGGTTTAGAAGGCAGCTTCATTAACGAAGTGCAGCCGCTTTGGCACGAGCAAAATTACCGTTTTGTTCAAGAATTGGTATTTAGCACAAGCTTATTTATTTTTCGCTCTCATTCTTTATCGTTTCCTTCAAAGATAAAAGTTTGTAAACGATAAGATTTGAGAGGTAGAGTGATTCATATTAAATGCATTTTAGAGTAATAAAAGCAAGCACCAGCGGCGCCACTACGATCATTAAACTAAATTGCGTCCAGTGGCGCAGCACTTCCTAATTTTTCACAAATCGCATCTTTACATTATTCGACAATTGGCACCGACTGTGGTGTCGGCACCGCGGTGTGTGCTTTGTCTCACACTCGTAACATCAACGTTCTCGCCTCATCGCATCCTACCTTCAGACCCAGCGAAGGATTCACTTTTACGACGTGAGCAATAAACTTTTATGACTCATTACGATAACGTTAGAATAAAATACGCGAAAAGCAATCGAAAGAATGTAAGTGCTAGCTCGTTCCTTACTGGAATCGTTCGGTTCTGTATTTTCCTTTCAGAAAATATTCATCGCGAGGAGTCGCTAGTCATCGCGATTGCGATCGTCTGATTTATGCGCGGTACTATACAAGAAAGCTGGAGTTCAGAAAATATTCTGTGAAATAAATCCGGTGCGGTTCGGTGGTTCACGCGGAGAACGCGCGTATAAAGTATCTTCAGTGCGGTCAGCTCATATACTATCGCATAAAAGTATAGAAGATATGGAGAGAACGAGGACGTGCCGCGACGACGTCCTGAGAACATTCCGGAACGCATGCAGCACGATGGCACTGATGTAGTGTCGCAGCCGGCGTGGCGCGCACAGACTATTTGACTCATGCAGGTTGTCGCAATATATATGCAAAGCTTTGTGGCCCTCGTTCGCTGCTGAGGCATTAAAGAATTGTCGATGACGCGGAAATAGAATTTACGAGTGTTGCGACCCCAGCAGCGCTGTGTGATATATTGAGCGAGGTCACTGGCTCGCCAGCGGCGTGCTGTGGCTGTTGCGTCACTCTAGACTAATGGCCTTGTTATAATATACATTTATGTAGGCATAGCATATTTCTAGGTGGGTTCGATAACCGTGCCCTGAGGTGGGAATAAACCGTTTGTGTTGTTCGCCGTAATTAGAGAGTCTGTTCGGCGCAGCGGACGACTGACGGGGTTCATGCATTATTGAGTTCAGCGCATGGTAGGCAGACACCGGGCTCAGGTGATTGCGAGCAAATTGTTATAGTTCCCACGGGACTTATAGCCATGTTTGTGGACCGTTTTACGTAATATTAATGAAATTTAAAGCGAGTACCGCGCAATACTTTCTGCCTAGGAACGCTAATAATGTATACGACATTTTTATGCAGTTTTAAAGAATAATTTATGGTACGGTGGATAAAATTCAGGTGAATTGGAAAATTTGCTCTTTTTGCGACATATATTTTAATTAAACGGGCACCCATTTACCCACAGCCAGTCGCGTCGAGGAGAACTTTCATCACTTATAGAAGTTAAACGACATTCCCAACCAACCCACTTTATATTACAAATGCAGAACTCTTGTGCAATTGAACGAATCAAGGATCGGGACGTCTCTCTAACAAAACTGCATTTTCACTTTATTGTCTACGAGAAATGAGAATTGCTTTCCAGCAATAGCTATAGAAATCAAGAAAAGAATTTCTAGGAATAAAAGTCCTGGGAAATAAATATCAAGTAACAATAAATATATAAATCTGTTCGCCTTATTCAAGACATTTGAGAGGCAATACGGTACTGATATCCGCGAGGGAGTGCTTCAATAATGCGATTTCTAAACTTAGTCTGAATGTAAAGTCGTCGGGTATTCCGCCAGATGACAGTCCGTGTGTTTACTGCGTCTTTTGCTGGAACAGGAGACGATCCGGGCGGATGGGGAGAGATGAAAAGATTGCAGCATCCCGAGCGGGGAAATCACGTAGCTATTTTATCGGCGCATCGTACCGTCTCGATGGTCCGCCACACTACCACTTCTTTTACGAAAAGGATTCCACTACACGCTGAGATTTTAAATATAACATTTCAGAGTTAATATCTGAGTCTGACTGACAAGTTTCATGGCAAAGATAGTATAAACAGAGTTATATGTATAATTTTAAACCATTTCAATGAAAACAAATTACATTAGCGAGCATAAATTCAACTACTCTCGTTGCCGGATAACTTATTAACATAGTTTGGAAATAAATTGGACTCCCTATCTATGTGTCAGTGGTTACAGTTCTAATTCAGGTTTTACGCCGTTGATCAAGATTAATTACCAAACCATTTTAGGACAAAAGACCTTCGGTACTGACAAGGATTTACAGATGTTCAATTGTGTCACAAGCTCTTTTGAAACCTAATGCATCATGTCAATGTGCCAAAGGTATCAGATTATGTCTTAGTAGACATATTGCTCGATTTAGTTGCGTCAAACATTGCCCAACACGAGTCAATGGGCACAATTCTTTTATTAGACCGTACGAACGAATATGGGCACAATTTATTATGAAGGGGGGACCAGTTTGATCATGTTTGACAGAGCTTCGTTAAGCATTTCGAAAGTGATAAATAGATAAACTAATAAGGAGCATGTATGAAAGTTTACACAATGTTGCCTTTGTTGCGATTACCGACAATGTTTGCAGAGGCGTAATAGAAGTGGACGTAGATGGTAGGATTAATATTATGTACATACTTACATAATATGGGGCAAGTACATATAATTTATTTGAGACTAGCTTTTCCTACGATTTCGTTTGCGATCCAGGATGAAAAGTAGCCTATTTTGTGCCAAATTACTTATTGGTTGGGTTAGTAGTTTATGCGTGAAAAGGTAACAGATAGACAAATTTACTATAATTCAAAATATTATATATAAAGTATGGATCAATGGAGCGAAGTTTAAAGAAATGAAATAAGTAATGGTTATAAGTAGAAAAAAACTAGGTAAATTGTTCCCGAAAAATAAGCGGTCTACTAGTTAAAATTCTTTCTTGATGACATTCAAACCATACTATGATTAATCTGATTCAAGCGACCCAGAAAGCAAGCAACAAAAGTTCGCTTGTATCTCCAATATCAACTTAGATTTATGAAAGACCTATTTAACAGTTGTATCGTCCATTTTAATTTAAGAAAAATCTCAGGCGTCTAAGAGGCTGCAAACTCCTCCATTATTTTCGAGATAAACGGCTCCGACCCATTTCATTTTTACTTAGAAGAAGACACGTGCCTTCATGAAATTCGCAGTTCGCACGATAACCGGAAAATAATAAGAACGAATGTAGAACAAAAAAGGGGAATTCGATATCAAGTATTACCTCCGATATTACTTATTCAAGTACGAATTGCTTTGTTTTCTTCTAACGAAACGCTAAAATCCTCCAGTGCGAGGAAGTGAGCGTCCATAAAGTTATTCTCTACATGTTTTGAATTGGAATCCTTTACATAAATTTTCTTACTGAACATTTTATATCTATCGTTAGCTTCAATACACTATCATTTTACCATACCCATGTTAATGGCTGCTTGTGTGTCGTCGTACAATATACTTTTATTTTCTTTGTTATCTAGTTACAGTGCGAAGATTAAAATCTGCATACCTTCGATGTTTGTATACTTTAAGATTATTGGTACTGATGGCTGTACAAGATAAACTTGTGGACAGTTCTGGTAGTAAAGGAACGCTATTTTGAGCTTAAAATGTGTACGTAAACTATCCTTGGTGATGGGTTGTATTTCTTTGTAAATAAAGGCTTTGCTGAGGTATGCATAATATGCATGCCCGCGAAAGGGTAAATAAGCACGTAATATTTTTATTTTAGTGCCTGAAGTTGTTGATGTGTGGTGACTAGTGAGGCGTTGCGTTGGGTTAAAGTTATTGTATCCTTTAAATTAACTGCTTTTAAGATGACATATAAAGATACAAATACAACAATCTCTGAACGAAAACGAAACTAAAATTCCCAAAGATATTCGCATATCTCGCAACGGTAAAATTGCCAACGAAAACATTGTCACGTCCTTCTCAAATAGTTATTCTATTCCAAGGGAGCTCTAGAGAATTTCTAGAACATTCTACAGTTCCATAATGGTGAAATGCATTGATAAAACCAAGGCTAATCAAAGTGCAAGGCTGAGGCAAGGGCGGAGGGACCTTGCGTCCTACGATACCGTACTGAGCTTTCATTTTGTTGTTTTCACACGCAAACTGTACAATTTACTGGTTTGCGTTGATTAAACTAGAATTTACTCGAATAACATATAACTAAAGTGTAGTTTTCCTTTTAATATTGTGCAATATTCAGACTGCGATCTAGAAGAGAAAGGAATATGGTAGAACAGGTTTAGCCCATGCTGATATAAAAAAGCTTGAAATATTCCTTGATTTGAGTAATGAAGAAGTGTAACCCGGCGCTATAAGCTCTGTAAGCCAGCTCTATGCTGGCATAGGCCGGGATTTAAGTAAGGATCAGAAAAAAGTCAGTTTTTTTAAGGGCTAAGAACTCCTGAAATCTGGTTCAATATGAGATACCTAATCAGACTTATTATATTAATTCCACATTTAACAAGAAAATCCACAGGTTTTATTTAGGTAAAAACAAAGATATTATTTGATCATCTAATAAAACTTAATCTAGATAATATCATACGAAGGAAAATAGTGGAAATTTAGACACCGAAACATGAAAATTTGCTCCCTCAAACGACAAAGTTAGAAGTTCTAACATAAAGTTCCAATTGTTCATTGTCTGACGTTCAAGTTAGACTGTTTGCATAATAGTTTTACTCCTATTTCATGTTCAGCTGCATTCCCTACGAATATTATTGGAAACTCTTTAAATTTCGCTCAATAGAATATTTTTACGATGCTAAATTGCTTTCAGCTTTATTCGAGTTGTTTGCGAACGATATATTCGTTTCTATTCAAGTGTGTTATTTTATTATTTATTGGTTCTTTAGTTTGGCAGTTTATTATGCGTAATGATAGGTATGGAGTATTGTGCTAAGCGAGTATTGTGCTAAGCGAAGCATAACACTAAGAAGGCACTACTAAAAACTAACTCACCAGGCGAGTTATTTTGGCCTTGCGAATATGACAAATTGCGTCTAATTTTTTTGCAGTTAACGCATGCCATATTCATTATCGACAAAAAATATTAACAGAATGGTAATATTGTATATTTATGACAGTAACGTCTCGTTCAAAAGGCCTTGTATTTTCCAATAACTTATCTACCTACAGACATCTTTATACAATTAGTTTGCAAAATTATTACACAGGAGGATTGTTTTTCAAGTAATAATACCATTCTGCAAGGCTTTAATTTGAATAAAGGATAAGGCAGTGGGCAGAAAACACTTAAACAATTTGATTTTAATTATAAAAAAATATCTTTACAATCCCTTCTTTGGTTATGACGATCATGACTGTACGATAAGTCAACGACACTTAAATCGTTTTAAAATAAGGCAGTGTATAGAGTGCCACCATTGGCACTCTATCCCTATCGGATGAAGTGCCACTACAGGCACCCTAGTAACACCGCCTCGGCCCGGCTAAAGTGCCGCAAGCATTGGATTGTCATTGTCACTATCACTAAGTCACGTCACTTGGTATTTTGTTTGATTGTCGAGGTTAGATCGCTGTAAAATACCACATTCCCTAAACATTACATTCTCTTGTGCCTAAACGGACCCTGGCCACAGTGTGGTCACAGTTCTAACCTAACCTAACCTAAATAACAAGTGACAGTGACAATGCAACGCTCACGGCACCCTAGCCGGGCCGAGGCAGTGACACTAGAGTGCCACAAGAAACTCGCGGCACTCTATACACTTCGTTAAAATAATGACGGTAAAAAGTGTCGTAAAAATCGCGCGTTACTCATTTGTTTGAGATTTGCGTCAGATCGTAATTCTTAATTCTTCGTCCTCTTCGCTTCGTTTTTGACAAATCGGTCGTGGTCACGATGAATTGTGTCCAATCGCAGATGTATTCGTTGCTCGCCTCATGATCTCTCTTCATCTGGTTCTGTTAGATGACAGTCTGGCAGTAACTCCAACCGCGGATTGAATTTGATCGGTCTACTTCATCGGTGCTCTGTTACCTTCTACTCTGCCCTGCACTATTAGATGCTCTATGGAGTCATTATTCCGCCCCGAGATATGACCAAAGAACTTCAGTATTCAAGACTATACCGTGAAACCGGCCATCATTGTCCATTGCGGATATCCTTGCCCGGACACTAAAACTAACTAAAATCTTGAACTTTAAATTTTATTTTCAATCATTATTTTCTTTATTTACTAATGAAAATCTAGAATTGAAAATAAAATTTAAAGTTCAAGTTTTAGTTAGTTTTAGTGTCCGGGCTAGGATATCCGCAATGAGCAATGATGGCCGGTTTCACAGTACTCATTTATACTGTTAGACGCTGTTTGATGCAGAGTTCTTGGAGTATGGAGAGGTTAGTACGAAATTCTGTCTCATGTACAGAATTCCATTCCGAGATCGTAATTACATGGGACTTATCTGGATGATGTCCTTTGTGCATAATTTTATGGTCGCCATAAATAAACGCCCACTTCACCGCGCGCTGATTTATTGCGTAGAAATTTAATTAACAATTTGTTACGAGATATGACGGCTGCTATTGCAACCCACACCCGTATATCAACAATCAGGACATGCGCGAGTTAAATTGTTATTTGCAAAACTGTATGTAGCAAAAAATATATCATCTTGAACCGAAGACTTATGTTTAAAAAAGCTTAGAAATCTTCAAGCCTGAAAAATGTTCTAGCTACTGTATTTTATATTTTCTGCCAATCCATCAAGCTTAGTGCTCACTGTTCAATAAAAGCCTCTTCACTAGGTCATTTTTTTGTGGTATTTTTCAAATAAATAACTGTTTTCCTTTTACCGTATTCATAAATGTCAGCTGTATTTATTATAGTTTCTGTTTTCTAAGTTAAAGACAGAAATATATCGTTTTACATTTAAATAGATAGAGACACGTAAGCTTATTTAGCGTGCTACAACGATATTGCACAGAAATGCAGAGCGCTGCGATAATACCCGTCTGTAAGCTGATCACATCCAAATGTGCAATTTATCTAGATACCTACTGCACTAGATAGATACCAATATAGGTACTCGAGTGTCTCCATTCATTGTTTTAGCTTTGTACAGTCAGACGGCTAAATCTTTAAGAATATTTAATAGTTACGGTTTTATTTGTTTCAGCTTCTACTAATACTTACCTTAATATTTTTCTAATGCATATAAACGAGCATGCTTTTGTAGTAGACCATTTCATCCATTGAAGGTTCCATATCCATCTTTTTTTTACGAATAGTACGGTATTACACTACCCCTGGGCCCTTTAAAGTAATCCATGTGCAATGAAAACGATTAGTTTTTTACATAGACACAAGGCATATGGAAAATGATAAGGCATTTGTTTGTGCTTACAACCTGGGATTTAATTTCCGTGTGTCTGAAAATAGGCCGTAGAATGTATCAGCGGCTAGTCGGCCCGCGTTGTTTAAGTCAACAAAGAGAATCAGGTTAATGGTGCTCGCAGGCTATGCCAATGCATCTTCTGCAGCATTTCACATTTCCAAAACTATGCTGTTTTATAACGAGCCATTTTGAAGACAGGCAATATTGGATTCCGAAGTAAAAATTTTATAAATTAACAGAAAAGAACTCCCTGTTACAATACAAAAACATCAACGATTTTCACGAACCTTTTTGCAAACAGCTACCAGCTTGATTAAATAAAAGAAAATACAGAAACATTCGTCCATTAATCAGGAGACACAAAACAGAAATGTTACCAGCATTAAAATTTATTGTACGGAACTGTAACATTACCATTACGAACAAGTTATGGTATAAAGCAGATATTTTATTGTCAATCTCGCCAAATAAAACTGCTATAACCGTTTGTAATAAAGGAATATTTACAGAAATAACAATAACTATGGAACCGATATCAATAGTTTGTAGGAAATCCTTATTCAAATGTTTCCTTATTATAAGAAATAAAAGTAACTTGTTTCTATTTGAATATTTGGCTTGTATCACTTGCGTAACTTTCAAAGTTCGGAACAACCATTAAGATTTTAATGAATGAGTCATTATCATAAAAAAGGTTTTTTTATTGACGTTCTATTTGTTTCTTGATTGGTAATTTTCCTGCATTCTATATGTAATGAACGAATGAATGAGTGAAGATGGTGAATGAATCACTGGATTATGACTTTCAGCTATCGAGAGACGATTACAACTATTGCCTTAAACAGTCAGCTGTCATTAACGAGACACAATAGAATTTTAATTGTTATGCCCACCTGATGTCCACTGTAACGGTCAACCGGATAAATATAGGTTTGATTACGGAAACCCCACAGGAAAATGTGTGTTAATCAAAGTTGTTTTATGATGGATATTATTAGTCCTACCACAAAGAGATATATTTCAGTGTTAGATAATTACAATGTCCGATTCATGTCAAAGACTATTTATATTTTAAGTGCAAGTGTTTGTAAGCGGGATCGAAAATTTATTGAATATTCAAAATGAGCCATCATGTATATTTGTATTCAATACGTAGAGTACACGTAAATAATAGCGCATGCAATCGCTTCCATCCTTGAAGCTGCAAGGGGTCAATAGCCTTAAGGCCTTCATACTACACAAATAATAAGGTATTTGTAAAGGTGTTTTCTACAATAATTTACTACCAGAAACTCATTGTTGTTATGTCGTTAAATAGATTGCCGGTCATAATGCCTTTTGTGTTACTAAGCTCGTTTCTGTGTGAAAAACAAACGTGTCAGTATTATAGTTTAGTGGTACCTTGAAACCGAATGCATGTTACGGATCAAATTGGTGTTCGCTACCGACGCGGTTACACGGACCCTGCTGCGAGGTTGGGATAGCTCTAAAAAGAAATAAGAGAACGTGTATTCTCAAGATACATAAACAAAGCGGAACGTCCACCAGAACACATTTAGAATCTTTGCGTTCCGAACCTTGAAAACTATTTGCAACACGGACAGAACATTACACCTTTGGGATACATTTCAGTGCAGTTGCAGCTGTTATTTCTAGTTCTCCAAATAGTCATTATCACATCGCATCGGTTGTTTTGAAGGTTCTTAATGTGTAGAGAAGGGAAGAGGGGGAGGAGGTCCTAGACGCAATATAAGGCAGAGTGCGCGGCCGCCGAATGTACTGTTGTGTCTGCCAGTCTGCCTGTATCGATCCGGCGCCCTCATTTCAGGCCTCGCCGGCTGCGCCCACAATATCGCAAATGTAGCAGCCGCTTCATGAGCTATGTGTGCAGGCGATCGTAACAATGCACATTTTTGTGTTTGAGAGAACAAAAACGTACTTTTAGAACGTGGTTCAATTTCGGAACAAATTGCTTGCATGTTCCTACTAACAAACGGTGTGATGCGAATTGCAACGTGCTATAGAACCTTATTCTGAGTGGTGCATAAATAATGTTGTTCTAGTGAAACTGGGTATTTTGCAGTTGCTCGTAACTGGTGTGTAGCTGTGGGGCGCCGGCATGTCGCTATGAATATTGCGAGTGGCTTATGTGCTTATTATGTTGGTCTTCGGTTACATTTATATCTTTCTTGTATTTTCTTTCAAACGTTTCTTTTAAATCTTAATTTACGTCGACTATGTATTTTAGACTATCTTACTTTAGATACGTATACTAGCATGAAACTACCAATCTTCCGATTCTCGTATAGAAACTTCGTTTTTGTCAAGATATAAATATTGCACAAAGTCCGAGAGCACTCAAGTCCTTCAGGTTTTCGATTTCCTCGACAACTGTTCTCTGTACCTTGGAATGGTATCCAATTTCCGGCGAAACCGTATATATACTTTCGCAATTTTCAAAGATCCTTGTTTATGTATGTTGGTACAATACTTGTAAAGCAACGTATCTATTTCATTGGCTATTCATTCTTCTTTATTTTTCACTTTTTTTGCTACAGGAACTACCCGTAAATAGTGTAGTACATATACATCCTTCTTACTAATAAACGTTGTATAGCGTCTAGTTACACAACGCTTTGTCTTCTTCTTTCGAATTACTGACGACTGAAAGGGAGAAATCGGTGTGTAACTATTCACCTGATATAATACGTTTATTAGTAAGGAAGAAAGTAGATAATATCACATAATAAAACTGACTGAAGTTACCACCAGTTCCTTGCTTTTATTCCTTTTCTAATTTTAACACCTTTACAGGAAATTTTTCACGAAAAGTTTCCTAGAACACACATAAAATATTCAACACTTTGTGCAAGCAAAGGGACAGATTTATCTCGACACGTGTCTAGCTTTGATACCACATTGCACAATTTAGGACAAAGTAAATGTAAAAACTAACTAGATGGTACTTCGTCTGTATCATTTCTAATTCACGATTAACCGAGTAGTTACGTGACGGGCCCATGCATAATATTATGAGCATTACTAATAACGACTTGAGATTGCGATAGTTTTGTTTCATAAGCAATTTTGCAATTCCGGTGACAAAATTGCGAGGTTTAGGGCTCTAACACACGAGACTCTAAAGAACTTTTCTTTATTTGAGTGAGTAACGGAACTGGCGGATGTACCACCTGATGTAGATAACGGTAAGCTTGTAAAACACGTGCTTCTAAGAAGCAGCATGAAAAAAAGACAACCCACAACCTTTATCGGAAGACAACAGTGCTGCTTAGAAGCAGAAATAGGCATAGTGGCAAAACATCGTAAATAAAAAAGTTCAATCATCGATTTATTCAGGTTCACGTCATATATACTTTATTGCTGTCCATATCCCTCCATACATTATAATGACTGATGATGCAATAAAACAGTGTAATAAAAATCTCCTGTTACAAAATACTATGATTCAGCTGTCTCCTTTTCTTTGCTTACGTCAATGTGCAATTTAACTTCCTTGTTTTAATCGGGCAATTTCGATGTATTAAACACATCCAAGATTCATTGAATGCGGCGTCAATGCAGTCGGGTGTCCCGCATTTTTGATGAAGCCGCCATTTTGCCTTCGTGGTCTACATCGCTAAGCCGATGAAAGTACGAAGTCGATCGATATTGGACGCAGCACGTGTGTTCATGCCCTAGCGTAGGTGAAGTCCGGTTTAACTGCTAAGCTTAGTCTTTAAGACTGACGGCTGATATTATTGCTCATTCATTTTAGTCACTTCGTTTAAGTTTGGTCCTGTTTTGTCAATGGATGTTTATTAGTGTTCGGCTAGCTAGTTTCGAACATTATTTTGTTCTCTTCCATCCATATTCTCTATATTGCATAACTTTGGTATTTCTTTGTGACGTAATACTTCATTTTGAATATTTAACGTGTTTCGCGGTAGCATTATATTAGATTTTGTTGAATTGTCGATGGCAATGGCATTACTGGACTATGTTTCTTTTAAAGCATCAGTTTTAGCATCAGTAAATCTTTGGAAAACCCCATAAATTATAAAGTTATTATCAGGCAACCATGTTCCATGTTTACAATTCAATCATTTGAAAGCACCGGAGGCAATACAATCACACATAAATCTCGAGGCTTCCTTCCGTCTGCAGCAGTTGATACATTATGTTCCAGCAGTGTAACGGGTTCAATCTGTTGATTGGAACTCAGCACCACTATTTACATTACCCCTATAAATTCCAACCTCCTGTTTCGCAAAACAGAAACCATTTCCCTAATTGAATTTGTGTTGTTTTTGCTCTTGTGGAAAATTGGCTTTGTGCATTCAAAGCGGGCGAGCGTGAGAAAGTGCATAACTTGTTTACATAACCAACACAAATTTACACGGAGTTTCTTATTTAGAAAATGTGCTGGGATGTCTGCGATGACTGGTTGATGCTCTGAGATGAAGAGTGAGTGAAACATTACGTGCTTGTCTGTTTACTAGACAGTGTATAATTTGGTATCTTTGGTATCTAACAAATAAGGACTGCGATGTGGGATAATTTGAGTTTATGTTTGAGCGAGAAATTCAAAGTGCAGCGATCGTGAACGCTGCCTTGTTTATTTTTATTAGGATTGCCGTCTGTATAATATAATTTATACGAGGTTCTAGCGATCCACAAATGGTACGATTTGTGGCCCAAATACTTTTGTCAGAGATAGCATGTAAACTAGTGAATATCCATGGGAACTTACAATATAAAGCAAGAAGAGGAAGACCGAGATAAAATTTAAACAAGAAAACTTAAGTTATATCAGATAAAGCTTACAAGTTTAGTAGTTCACAATCTAGGGCAATACTTAAGTGTGCCAAATGTAATCTCAGTTCCGTTATAACTTTAGGCCATTTCTCCCGAATGACCTATAAAGCCGCGTGGGCATTTAACCATCAGATACAATGTTTTCCTTTGATTCCCAGATAGTGTAGTGTCTTTGTCTATGATTTATGTCTGTGGTAGAATTCCACAATTCTGTTTACATAAAGTGACTAGTAAACTAATAGAACATCTTTGCTGAACGTAGGCACTTATGATTTAGTTTGAGTTTGTGTTGCTGTGCAAGTACTAACTACTACTACGTACTATTGATGGATTTTAAGATATTTCTGAAAAACCTACATACTAACTGACTTTTGGTCATTATGGACTTAACGACGATACTGGGACTGGTCTGAAATCGCTGTTAGGTACTCAATGAGAAATCGAGATTTTCAATTGATAGGAAGAGGTATTTGCACTGCACTGAGCCAATTCATTAAGCTTTTAGTATTAGGTAAATTTCGCAGGAGGTCTGAAAATAATCTTGATTTGACATTATTCCAATTCAAACATTCAACTCCTCGTGTAGATAATCTTCATATGCACACGTACGACCTCAAACTTACCACCATTCGTAGTTTTGCAGCGACTTCAACAATGTATTTTTATAGCAACGTTTTACGATCGCGGCGGCCAGGGGTAAACAAAGGGCGTAGCTGGAGTTGCCAGTCTCCTTGGCGAGACGCGGGTCGTGGAGAACTTAGCAGGGATGCCGAAAATAGGCTAGATTTTTGTTGCATAATCGCTTATGTAAAAATGTGGTTATTTATTTTTTGTTTTGACAGGTTGTGCGCCCGTTGGGATTTCCCTTCGGCAAAATGGCGAACTTCTATACAAACTTTCATCCCTTATTTTCAGCGGATAAATTTTCAAAAATCCGTCGCTAGTGCTAACCTTCGTTATATAGGGATCCCTTCTGCAAAATGCTTTTAAACCCAGCGGTTTAGGCGGTGTGTTGTCCTTGTCTGTCAGTGATTGAATACATTCAGGAATTTAAGAATTGTATTAAGTAGAAGAAGAGGAACGCTTTGTGTTATGTGTTGGAAACAGAAGAAAGTGTATGTGCATTCAGGTACTTATGAATGTTTTTTTTTCAAATAAAAAAGAAAGAAAAGATACAAAGAGGAATATTAAAATTTGACAAGTTTAAGGTAGTAGTTACAGTACGTAGTTAATGATGGAATTGCATCCAAACACAAATTCTTTCATTGAAGTGTTTCCAGTAAATTATCTTTATGTTATGTTGTGAGTTGTTGTTGTGTCTAAGGTGAATGAATTTGCATACATTATTGCACAACAATATGCAATTATGCACTTCAAAGATCAAATCACACGGTCATAACTTTTCCCAAGGATGCACTCAGGCCAAGGATTTCGATTGCGTGGCACCCCTGCTTCAGACTATTTACGTTGACGAGGCTGGGCGAGGTGACCTACCCGTGACCTTTGACCCGCAGCCTGTGACCTACATCGAGAGCCCAATCGATACGCACCCCGCTGTATCTGTTGCCTTCGATAAGGACGCGCTTCATTAAAACTTTTGATTGGCCGCCGTCTGCCAGCTTTGTGATAAAACGGTAATGGATTTCGTTTTTACTTATTCGACAATTTTGTTTTCGATGTAGCACGACTAGCAAGTAGTGAATGTCGAATGAGGTCGGGGGTCGGGAAGAGTACCTATACGATTTTCTTAGCTTAAGTTCATGCGATTTTTTGTCTGATGACGTATTAGATTGAAACATTGAGAGATTGTAGAAGTGTGTAAGTAGTGACAGAGAAGTAGCTGGCTCATTGCCTACGAGTGTCATTAAAATTCACGTTTCTTTCAGTACTATCTTACAACCTGAATGAAAAGATACGCAGCTCACGTAAGTATTTATTTCCCTTTTTTAGAGCAGCGAAGGAATTCTGTTGCTACAGTTTTATGATTATTCGTATTTTTTGTTTAAAAAGCTGTTAACATTTTGACAACATTCCCAAATTAGGTTTGTTCGCGATACCACCATTAAGTCAAGATTGTGGTGAATCACGCAATGTAACTCTTAAAGTTTATGAATAAGGATACGAACTTCAACCAGTAAGTATAGTTAGTATTCCACCGTATATTTTAGTTTCAAAACTTACAAAATTGATGAAAAAGAAAAAGATACACTAGGTTTATTAACAACTAGTTGCACCCCGGGGTTTCACGTGCCTTAGGCTGCCTGTCCAGGAGAGGAGGGGAGAGGAGCGGAGATGTGCCATTATTAACCAATCAAATCTAAACTCAGGTGCGGAGTCAAGATTCTATTGGTTAATATTGACACATTTCCGCTCCTCTTTTCTCCTCTCCGCTCCAGTGGACAGGCAGCCTTAGTCTCGATCCCGTAGGAATATCGGAATAAAAGTGTCCTATGTCATAACCAAGGTCATCGTCTATCCACGTGCCAAACTTCATCAACATCCATTTTAGTGTGCAAGCGTAACAAACAAACATACAGAAAAACGATATATCTATCTATCTATCAAATCAAATCTTTTCCCTTTATAATACATAACATACATAATTATGTTCCCACTGCTGGGACACAGGCCTCCTCTCTGTGAGACGGAGTGGGCTGTTGTAACCTACTACGCGGGCCCAGTGCGGGTTGGTAGATGTCACATGTCTTCCAATGTTTTGGTTTAAGACATGCCGGTTTCCTCACGAGGTTTTGCTTCACCGTTTTGAGAGCAGTGGTGATGAAATTATTTACACGAAGTAAAGCTGTTTTCAGACCAGCGCGATTTGAAGCACGACGCGACACTGGTTATTGTTATACCGTGAAGTTTTGTATTGTTCGTGTCTGAAAACAGCTTTAAGCTGTTTGCAGCGCGATTTGTTAAGCGCCTGCTTGTGTTCGAACCCACGACCTACAACTCTGTCAATCGGGGCCGTTACCACTGGGCCACCACTGCTCTCCCTTTATAATATTAGTTTAGATTTCAATTTATTTCAATACAACGTGCAACTCTCATTTCCTGCAACAAATCCCCGAAGGTAAAATGGACCACCAACATTCTAAACTAAATATTTTTAGCAATAACTCATAAGTGGGGCGCTCCAGTGCTTCGCCGACGAAATATTACACTCTTGCACAATATATCACGATTTGTATGAGAAACACTTCGATACCTTCTGCAACGTGTTTTGTTGGAGTTGTATTTATTTGTTAAGATTTTCTTTGTTTGCTTGTAAAGAGTTTGATGTTGTTTTTACAAAGGATACTGTCTTGTGAATGAGATGATCATACTGTTAAGCTTTGTGCAGACCAGCGCACCTTGTCGCGCGACGCGACACCGGTAATTGTTATACCGTGAAGTTTTATTAGAAATTGTATTGTTCGTGTCGCGCTGGTCTGCAAAAGCCTTTATACTTAAAGCGTCCTGCTAGATATAAGCATCTTCTACTTAGGGCGTATTCGACCAAACGTTTATACTAGTATACCTACATCATATCCTGCAAAGAAATCTTGACGTCTGACAGTTTTTGTATGGAAAATTGACAAAAATTCAACATTTATATGCGGATAAATAATTAGGTACCTATACCTACTAGATAGGATATTTTTATAGTCATAGGAATAAACATAATATTAATGTTTACATATCTCGGGACCCTGGTGTTCCGGTCCTTTGGAAGGCGTACGAGGGGCCGAAGCCAACTCGCAGAGGCCCCTTAGACAATTTTAAATGGAATGAGGCACCATATTAATGTTATTTTTATGAACATAAACGGTACAAGCTATTTCAGAACATTTGGTTAAAATATTTCAAAGCAGTATCAGAGTCCTGTGCAAACCAAACAATAAAAGATAGAAGAGAGAGAAGAGATACCCATGAATGTAACTAAACATTTTTGTCCTTAGAACAAGAATAGGTACACTATTTGACTGTTTCCGTGAAGCGTCGTCGTGCAGGCAGACCGGCGCGACACGACTCTAACAAAACAATTTCTTAGAAAGCTTCACGGTAGAACAGGTGTCGCGTCGCGCGTCATGTCGCGCTAGTCTGCACGAGCCTTTATAGTCAGTCGAGCATAATTTTTTGCAGAGTACCTAAACAATATTACATAACAGTTTTCAATGAAACGACCACTCAACATTTTATGAATGAGCATTCCACTGTGATTGATAAATTATCAATTATAATGTTTTATTTTATTAACAAGCTACGTGGTTATCATTAAGGATACAAGAAATTGGGAGAACAAAAGTTTAATTTTATGTTGTACCCTGTCACCTCTACAATTTACATTTTTTGTGAGTCTTGACACTTGCATTTAAATTTAATCGGAGCCATTTTTCCCATTTATGCACAGTAAACCTATTTGCAAAAACACCAAAAGAGGAAACTGGAAACCAAAACCCAAACGTAAAACGAACAAAAGAAAGATCTGAACTTTAAAATGTTCATAAAGTGCGCTTTTTATTAAACACGTTGTATAAAGCTATAAAGCCTTATCGGGTTAAATTACTGTAGCTCTGCGATAACCCAATTTAATACATGAACAAAGAATGCCAATGAATCTTAAGCATGAACTTGACTGCCACGTTGGTTTAGTGGTCGCATGCGCTACTGCTAAAGCATGAGGTCTTGAGTTCGAATTTTCGAAAGTGTTATTGGTTTTTTCCATCTGGAATTTCTCAGTAGCGGCCCAGTCTGGATTTGTGCCCAGATGGCCAAATGTGGGTGTACCTGCACCTCTGCCTAACCCCTGCTGAGGAATATAATAATATGTTCTATGAAGAAAGAATAAAAATAATAGTTAAACAAAACGCTTTCATAAATTCATAATAAAAGAAGTATGTAATTAATTGTAGAATAAAAAATGTCCTATTAATTAACAGCTATCTAATTATCGGGCAATTTATGACCTCATATACAGGGTGAAATTGAATTCGTAGGCATCCGCGTAAAGGGTCGTTGTACTTATCATTATGAACAACTTTCACTATAGGACCAACCCTGAAATCACGAAAAAAAATCAGCTGTTCCCTACATAGCTCGTCAAAATGTAGGGAACAGCAGATTTTTGTACGCGATTTTAGTGTAATGTGAAAGTTGTTCATGATGATGAGTACAATGACCCATTAAGAGGATGCCAATTAATTGAATTTCGCCCTGTAGTGTATTCTTTTACTGTTTTATGGTAATTAAAATGATGTTCACTTAAATTCAATGCATACTGAATAGTAATAGGAACCTGAACGAGCTCATCGTAAAAACAAAATTCCGCTTTTAATTCTTCATTAGCATTTCTATAACATTATTTGCTAACCTTTGTTATGTATAACTTAAGAAATATTCTAAAACTATTTCATGCAAATGCTAAGTTTAATTAACGAACATCAACGTCATCGAAGATCCTAACTGTTTATTAATCACACAGCCTTAAAAAATGACATATCCACATTTTCAGAACAAGCAAAATCAAACCAAACCTTATATTTATTTATTTAGATATTAAGGCCAAAGCCAATTACACTATTTTTAAACATATAATTTATTTAACACAGTCATGCATTCTTCTATCATCATCATCATAATCATCAGCCTATTAATGTTTCCACTGCTGGGACACAGGCCTCCTCTCTGTGAGAGGGAGTGGGCCGTAATCTACCACGCGGGCCCAGTGCGGGTTGGTAGATGTCACATGTCTTCAAATTTTTTGGTTCTAATACATGCCGGTTTCCTCATGATGTTTTCCTTCACCGTTTTGAGAGCAGTGGTGATGAAATTATTTACACAAAGTAAAGCGCCTGCTTGGGTTCGAACCCACGACTCACAACTCGTGAGTCGGGGCCGTTACCACTGGGCCACCACTACTGCATTCTTCTATCAAAAATTTAACAAAAATTTAAATTCTATGATATAACTAAATGTACCGTTTAATCTATTAACAAGTAACAGTGCAACATTTACAATCCTATCATCATGATAATGGGAACGTAATCAAGTCATTATAACTAATTTGCACTTACAATCATGTTCCCTTAATTTTCTTCGGATCGCGAACGCGACTAGGTGTAATTACGCTGTCTCTTCAAGCTATTAAAGGTTAATTCAGGGCAAGTTCTTCGATTTATTCCTTCGTCATTCAGTACGCCGCAATTATAGCTGCTTAAATGACTTTAGTGTTACGAGAATAGATTTTCATGATGATTTTTCAAAAGGCCATCTCAGACTTTGACCTTCATGGGCTCATATGATCTGGACTTTAAAAGATATTGTGTACCTCTGAGTTTCTTATCGGAGTAGTCAGATAGGGAACACCAACCTCATCTAGTTTTAAGATATTATTGTTTTTATTGTGCAAAAGAGTTTTTTTAAACCAATTATTATCAGAAATAAGATATAATTTTATCTTTTATAAATGAGACTAATTATAATGATCTTATTGTGGATCGTTTGACAGTCGTTACGGGTAGTCAGAAGCCCGAAAGTATGACATACTTTCCACTTTACTGGTTGCCCGAAGGGTATTGTGTTAACCAGTAACTGGGTTGTGGATGCCAGATATGCAGTCGCTCCGTGTAAAATACTGGTATTGAACTGCATCCGGTTAGATTGGAAGCCGACCCGTGCATATTTTGGGAAAGGGCATTGCAGGAGATGACTAATATAAGTACCTAATCCATTTTGATTACATAGTTTATTTCCAAGAAATTTAACTCCCTCCGTACTTTCCTTGAAGCATATTTCGCTTCTTCCTATAGTTTTTTTTTTTAATCTCGCAATCTGGTTCCAAAATGGTGCTGGGTGGGACTTTCTGCCTGACTCAGCGATACCGAGAAGTCGTTTAGCCGGTTAGCGGTTCCCATTTTCCTTAATACATCTTTCTTGCAACGATCGCACCATACGTGTTTTACGCTCACTTAAATTTGCTAAAAAAAGCATAATTAGCGAAAACTTAACAGTGTAATTTAGAACGGTGTTGAGTGCTATACTTAAAATATTATCCGAAAAATTATCTGGTACTTTGTTATGTTTTTTGTTCAAATTTGGTGCGTGGACGACTTTTAACTAGGTATAGTAAAAAATATAATTTTGAGAGATTAGCTAGAAGTACAAAAATTTAGATAAAAACAGTACCATTGTACTTAATCTATCAGTTGAACAATTAACTTGTGTTTTACAATAAAAAAGTTGTTATTACGGGTCATTTATTTTGTGAGGTCAGTAAACAATTATTATCAGTTGGAAACAATAACAAAACACTAAAGATCAATCATGAATCGACTCCATCAAGTAATGGAATTAAACTGATTGATCTTCTATAAAAAGAATGCTATAAAGGATTTGAATTGTTTGGTAGGTTTGATTACACTGAATTGGCTTTTAAAATTACGAACATACAAACTGTACAAAATGGTATTGTTTTTAACAAAGGAGTTTGTAATAATGTTATGTTATTACAAATAATATAAAATGTGATCTAAACTAAAACAGATTATATTATTATTTTCGCTTCGATGGCTCTTTCTATTTATTTAATGATCAAACCAAACTTTGATACTTTACTGAATTTACTATCCAAGATTTGGTTCTTGGATAGTAAATTAGCAGAACAGCAAATATCTTGCATAAATCCCAACTTAATAGTTGTCGTCGTAAATGAAATTTACAATAATTGGATGAGTTCATAAGCCATTACTAGAGCAAACACTAGCAAAGTCCTTAATTACTGATTTCCATTAAAAAGACGACCTCGGACAAAGCAAAATAAATACGCAGCATGACAGGCAATTATAGGAAACTTTTTACGGCTTGCTCTGACCATAAATTTTTATTTTGAAAAAGGAACGTTACAATTACAAGATGGCGGCTTATTATCTTTTCTTTTTTTAAATTTAGTGCTAATAATATTATGCATCGGTGATTGTAGGAACTGATTCCAAAATTGATTTTTTTGGTTTCCTAACAATGTCATCCCTATTATTTGGTGACACACATCGCAGTTTCCTGGCTGGGCCCGGGGCTGCGACCGGTTCACGCCCCCCGCCCCGCTTCTCTCCCGGCCCGCATCTGCACTTGAACTGGTTGGCGTACTTTCAGTTTCTCTTGCCCGGGACTCGGGAGCCTGACCTACCCGAAGACGTACGGTAAGACGCCAGCCGCGTAGGGATGGGTCTCACTAGAATGTAGGTAGCTTGTTGCGTGAGATAACAGTTCGAGAAAATGTTGTTAGTGTATTATCCGGGTTTTGAATAGATAAATGCCTTGTGGCATTAAGTTATGTACCACGTTTGATGCATAAAGTACAAATAATTAAATACAGTAGAGATTACGGTGTATTGATTTTCCTAACATATAACTCTGTAATAAGAGTAAAAAGGTTTCCAAATAGGTATTGTGATGCCGACTGAAAATGGGTTTTTGAGGCTTTAGGGTCGGGCCACACCTGCCGAACGTTCCGCAGCGGAACGTTCGGTTGAATACGCTCCTAATGTTTTTCAAGTTACCTATGACACATCAGCCGAACGTTACGTCCATAGAAATATGACGCACCGGAGCGTTCCGCCGCGGAACGTTCGGCAGGTATGGCCCGACCCTTAGAAACCATAAGTAATTTGAACACCTTTAGCGTGACAAAGAACACAATTGACAGTGCAAAATCTGAGAGATAGAAAAACCACCCAATTTTCTTTTCTTTTTTTCGTGTGGTTAGTAGTTTTAATGCCGTCCATGGGCCTCTGACAACTAAACCAAAATAGAGAAAATATTACGAAAAATACAATACGAGAGCAATCAATAAGGGCCTACAATGTTGGGCGTCACAAAAGCCACTAATGAGGAAAGTCCACGCTACAATGTGCTATTTCCTGACATTATCACATGCCTCTATTGTTGGACAGGCTAGGCCTTGGCCCCATGGGGCGTGAAGACATTCAGGATGTCATAATGGCTATAAATGAGATTTTACTGATGATGTGGTCAACAAAGTTCGCATATTCGGCTTGTTAGAGGTCCTGTATTTGACATAGTTTTGTGATTCTTAAGGCGACGTCACTCGACTTTTATTGATTTTATACTGAAGATCACGTCTAATCGAGTAGAGTTAATGATTTGAAAAAAAAAAAACTTAATATCATTGAGGTATTATTGTACTTAATTTATATAATATAATAATATATAATAAGGAATATTTTAGATTATGTTTATAAAACATAGTGAAATTAATTTGTAAAGTTATGTCTAACACGGATAAAAAACTGAGAATCACCCAAAATCTATCAAGCGTATTTTTCTGAAACCTTCACCATTTTGAAGATTAATATTGATCTTTTAGTATACGTGTTTTATTAAAATACCTTTTATTTTATGTATAATAAATTAATGATGCGTCTAATTTGGGACAGCGCTCCTTAATGGCCGAGTCCTACGAGTATTACTGGCTGGACGTACGTTGCGTTGCGTGAGCTCGGTACAAAACACGCCAGTCAAGGTCATTGGCAAATATCTGCGTCTTAAGAAAGAAGTTGAGTAATCATCTCAAACCATTCATTTCAAGGTATAGAGTGCACTTTATTTTGGCGAAATGTAGAACATGGAATACCAAGGCAGAAAAGAACTGCCACTTTTGCTCCAAAATACAACAAAAACATCTTTGTTTTGTCTAAGCCCAAATTTTGGGTTAAGTGTTTGTACAATAGAAGCTTTTTGTAGAACAATGACATATTAGGTACGAAGAAAATGTTCTTACATTACTCAAGCAAGAGTAACAAACGATGTACCAAGAAAATATGTTTAAGAAAAACAACTCTCGAGTAATAATACAGGCTATTTATAAACGTACCGAGATGTGCCCTCTTACAAGTTACAACACGGAATAAATATGTTTCACACCGGAAAATTACATATACATTATGTTTGAGTAAAAGTCGTCGAGTATTTTCGAAAGTCTCTTGTTTTAGATACAAAACGTTTGCGTTTATTTTTTAACGTTTTTTATATTTACGTTTAAAGGCTATCGCAAACAGGCGTGACTCGACAGCGCGACGCGACTCTATTAAAACAAATTCTGAGAAAACTTCACGGTATAACAATTACCGCTGTCGCCTGATCGCCTTGCGTGACAAGTCGCGGCAGTCTGCACGAGACTTAATTCAAAGATTTATTTGGTAGCATACCGTCCTTCATCCATCATACATCTTTTAAGAAATTGCCTTTCGAAGGAAAGCAAACAGCGGGATAATTGCGTAACACACATAAAACGACAATTGATCGCATTGGGTTTCATTTTGACAGTTCACCCACGTTCATTGCGTTATTAACGTTGTTCAGCAGACGAATTTTTCAAACCTATGAAACAATGGATTAGCAAATATCCTTCAAAAGTCTCGGACTGTAATTGAAAGTCTGTTACGCAATTGTAATGCTGTATTACGGTAGGATTTTTCGGCAATCCAACAAAAAAAACATCTTGTTGTTAATACAGGGCAAAACAACACGTCATGTTTCGCGTTGTCCCAAATATAACCCGCCCTTGATAATGTCACAGAAAAGAAAATAAAGTAGGTATTACCTTAAAAAGACGTCGACCTTACAGCATGTATCTATAACCAAGTAACTGACATCAACTTATGCCTCTAACATGGCCCTAAAGTAAGCGGTAACATGAAAAAACTTTTTATAAAAAAAATTAAAACCGACTTCCAAAAAAAACCACTACAAAGTGAAAAATAACTTTAATTTCGGAAGTCGGTGTCTTTGTTTTTTAATTTTCGTTTTTTGCCACCGACTTCCGAAATTAAAGTTATTTTTCACTTTGTAGTGGTTTTTTTTGGAAGTCGGTTTTAATTTTTTTTATAAAAAGTTTTTATTTTTCACTTTTTAGTTGTGGTACCTACCCCACACAATATCCAATACCACTAACTGCAATAAATAACAGTGACAGGAAGTTATCATCATATCGTCCATATAAACTAAGTTGGAAAAATATGTATTATTGAAGCTAACTCAAAAACTATCTAAGCAAAGTCAATAAAATTTATATGGGACCACCTCGGGAGCTTACCCTTTCAAACAAAAAATAATTTTCAAAATCGGTCCACAAATGGCGGAGATATCGGTGAACATACTTAAAAAAAAAAAAAAAAAACATACATAAAGTCGAACATAGAACCCTCCTCCTTTTTGGAAGTCGGTTAAAAAGGGTTCTAAGTGAAAAACAAAAAAAATATTAAAAAAATCCGCCGTTTTTGCTTTCAATATAACATGATATGTTTTCAATCTAAAGAGATAAGAACAGATATTTCACACTTGTCTAAATACTAGGTTGAACCTTGGGACGAAAATTCGTCGACATACTTAATTTGAAATTGTAATGACAAAACAACGTCATCCAACTATCAATATAAAAGAGACGTTTTTGTTTTGAAAACGGAACACTCGTTTCCTGCTCTCACGTCATTGTCGTTGTATTCATTATTCCTTTTTAACCGACTTCCAAAAAGGAGGAGGTTCTATGTTCGACTTTATGTATGTTTTTTTTTTTTTTTTTTTTTTATGTATGTTCACCGATATCTCCGCTATTTGTGGACCGATTTTGAAAATTATTTTTTTGTTTGAAAGGGTAAGCTCCCGAGGTGGTCCCATATAAATTTTATTGATTTTGCTTAGATAGTTTTTGAGTTAGCTTCAATAATACATATTTTTCCCACTTAGTTTATATGGACGATATGATGATAACTTCCTGTCATTGTTATTTATTGCAGTTAGTGGTATTGGATATTGTGTGGGGTAGGTACCACAACTAAAAAGTGAAAAATAAAAACTTTTTACAAAAAAAATTAAAACCGACTTCCAAAAAAAACCACTACAAAGTGAAAAATAACTTTAATTTCGGAAGTCGGTGGCAAAAAACGAAAATTAAAAAACAAAGACACCGACTTCCGAAATTAAAGTTATTTTTCACTTTGTAGTGGTTTTTTTTGGAAGTCGGTTTTAATTTTTTTTGTAAAAAGTTTTTATTTTTCCATTATGTGTCAAAGTGACCGAGGTATTTCTTGCATTGCATTTACTTACGGCGAAAGGAGTTTTAATAACCATAAATAGAACGCTCCCGCTTATGCACTGTTTTTAAAAATCCACGCTTTCTTTAAGACCACAACTGATCATGTTACTATTGCTTCGTCACGTTGTATAAAAGGTCGAACCAACTACAAATTTGTCAATGTGTGACAGTACACGTGCACGTTATAGATTTATTTATAACTAGTTTGTACCCCTGGCGCGGTTTGCGAGGACTTTTTTAGTAAGTACGGTAAAAAAATATCTTCTTTGGCTTTCTGTTGACTACGACTGAGTCAAAAGCGAAGAACTTTTTAGATGTTTACAATTAAAACTCGATCTCTAGAGCCGTTTTTTCCATGAACACATTTCAAGACTTGATACTCTACCGTTTTGCTCTCAAAACATACTTTTAAGTTTGACGTTATCTTTCTGTTCATAGAGTATCAGTATTTTTAATCTAACTTCCATTGTATTTATTCTTATAAATATTTTCATGTAGCTAAGCAAAACATGTCAGTCTGCTGTCTGGGTAGCTAATGAGAACAATATTGGCGCCACACTATGAATTGTGCTTAGGAGTATAGATTTCATTACGAAGCTCATATATCTGACAGACCATGGCCACTGAGAATGATCGAGACGGGGATAATGTAACCATTTCTTTATATTATTAGGATTGGTAATATATTAAAGAGTGAATAAGTACGTTTTTTTATTCAGTCAGAGTGTTTTTTGTATGTCACGAAGTTGTGATTTTAATTTAGAGTAGCTGACCTCTTAATGCTGGGGTTAGACGCCTGCTACACGCATCCCGACAGAACTGACCTTGGTGGTTTACAACCGTGTAGATGATGGTTGACGACCAAACGTTGAAACAACTTTGCCGGTCGCCAACCAAGGTCACCTCTGTCGGGGATGCGTTTGGCAACCGTGTAGCAGACACTTAACTGTTATAGTATTTGGTTTGCATGTTTCATAATGTATGTATTTTTTTTTCAGTAAAACTGCTTTTAAGTTTTAGTCTTATGCGTTTATAATGAGATCTAGAATAACAATTTTCTTTCTTCTTTTCACTACCTACTGCTGAGCATTAGGTTATGAGTTCGATTCCCGAGTCTGGAATTGTGCTCGGTTGATGGTTTAGGGGTATGAGGAACAGGGTGTAAAGTTCACTCATCCACCATAGAAAAGGGAGGATCCTCCAACCAGACGGGTTGTTATGTCTGGCGGGCAACTGCCCATATGTTGATTTCGGATAGTCTTATCTATGTTATTCGCTCAGTAAACTCTAACTGCGAGATGTAGGAATTGTGTGACGTCATGTCTTTTTGTTTCGTAGTTTTTGTATGTGGCGGTCTAACCGCTACAATGGCAATAGGCTCGCCCCCTTACAACTTAAACATAACTGGCGAAATATGGGTGTAACATAGCTAGACATCTGCCCAACTCTTCGGGAAGGTTATTTTGTAAGTTATGTGTTTCTTGTTTCTATTTATTTGACTGTTGTTTGTATTTTCGAGTATTATCGTACATAGACCAATCATTTTCTCACATAATACACAGAAATTACGTCTCCCTGTTATTTACCTCTTATTACCTGCTTATACAAATAAGAAAAAATATTATTTGTAATGTAAGCAAAGCAATCATGATGTATGAAAGCTTTTATTACTTAACTTTCAGAGATATGTATAACTCTTCCTTTGTACAATGATTATATTTCCGAGAACTCGTATTATGTGAAGAAATATTCGTTGATTTGTTTACAGCAATAAGTACCTTTCAGGATCGTGCAGACGAGCGCGACTTGTCACGCGATGCGACACCGGTTATTGTTATACCGTGAAGTTTTATTAGAAATTGTTGATTGAACCTTTATGGTATTACCTGTACGGTTATTTGATTGAATACGATGACACAACAAAACTTGTAGGCAAAAATAGAATAAAATAAAGTTCTCAGTCTAGTCTAGCTTGACCACAATAGCTTGACAGATGGAATTGTTTATCTGTCATTTTGTCTATTCTACCGCCGGTAAATCCCGTAGAAAAACCGTTTCTATGGTCCAGAGTACCAGATCTCATGTGATTATCGCCTGTATAGTATGTAGTTCTAAACAGCAGTTCTAATCTAACACAAGGTGACATTGTTTGTACAGCTGCGATTTGTATAATTTGATACATATACTGTACATAATCTATGTATTTTCTGTAATCACTGGTATAAGCCCTTAAAGACTGCAAAAAAAAAATGGGACTTTAGAAAAATGAGGTAACGGCACCTATTAATTATTAAAAAAAAAAAACAATGCCGAAATTTTTTTTTCTTGAATCGTCGAAATGTATTTATTAAATTTTTATTTACCTACGAAAAAATAATTAGGCGTAGTACCTGCCTAGCCAGCGACTCACAATTTGTTGTAACTGTTTTTAATTTAGATGTCCTTTCAAAACATTATTTTGTTTCCCAAACTGGTTTCTTAATTAAAAAGCTTTTAGGTTAATTCATTAGGATGAAATTAAATCAGTGAGCTGGGCCCGAATGACAAACAAAGAGGACCTTAATTGTTTTAACATATTTTTAAATTGCTTTTTCGTCTTATTGGTGATTCGCACGAATTTACTCGCCAGAAACGGGCGAATCGACATTTTTAGTTTCAATTATGATTCTCTCATATTATTAAAAGAGTAACCGTGGAGTTTCTTGCCCGTTCTTCTCCATAGGAACCTACTACGCCTTGGAATGGGCAACTAGCATCATCTTTCTGACTGACCGAGTCCTTGTCAATTCAAAAGTACCTACCGGTTTATTTGAAATAAATGCTTTGAGGAGTTTAATATCCGTAGGTACAACGATTCAATGAATATCAGTAGGTACTTTATATATTTTAAATATTTAAATATTTTTGTTAAAATATTTAAATATTTTAACAAAAATATTTAAATATTTTGCAGCTATTTACCTATTTCATTTACATTTAAATTCTTATAAAAAAATATAACACAACTAACTATTTACACTGTACCAAATTATAAAACTCACTAACTTTATAGTAAGTTAGTGAAAAAAATACAAAAACAACAGGACACTAAGGCGTCGAAGTACTCGTCCGCATTGTACCCAGAAGACATCCGGAAATGTGCCCAGAAGACTAGCGGGTTTGGCCAAAGAACGAGCCAGGTAGGTACTGATATTCAGATACGAACATTGCATTAAGCTTCTTAAAGTGTGAAGTGAGAGAATAGTCTAAATATCAGAGAATACGACTGCTTACCTTCTTGGCAGAATCCCTCATATTATAAGAAAGACGATGGCCTATATTTTTGTCGGCAATTATTCTAACCGTCCGACTAATATGAAGAGATTATTCGTGTGCTCTTTCGCAATTTGAGCTTGAATTATGGCCTGAAGCTTTTTTTCCGTTTTAGTATTAGGAACATGATTTATTTTCGTCAGCATATTTACAAAGTGTCGGTTCTTGCATAATCCTAAAAGATTGCAGCAGACCTCAAGTCGCAATACCAATGACCAACCCATTTCCTCTAACCACCTTACTTGAACGAGCATGAATACCTACTCGTAATCAATTCCCTTTATAAGAAATCATAAACAAAAATAACATTAGTACCACTATCGGTCAAGAGATGGCGCTGACCTAAAACTGCAATATGCTAAACCGTAGTGTTAAAATTCTCTGACGATATGTATAATGATGGTACGGAACCGTCGGTGCGCGAGTTCGTCTCGGTCTTGACCGGTTTTATTATAACTATAAATCAGTACGTTTAATAGCTGTAGCAGAACATATCCCATCTCTCGTTACTCGAGACTTGACACTACATTCATAAGGGGATTAGCACATGTCGTAGTGAGAAACGATTCCGTTTTCGCAGCGAACTTGCTAATGTGTCACGGCGATAACATCGGGACATACAGCCACTTGGATAAATCACATAGATTGCTTTGAATTAATGGAAGCGCCTTTATTAGTCAACACTGTGATAAGAATACTTTTCTTGTTTTACACGTTTTTATTACGGAGAGAAAGATTTTATCTCGGAATGGGACCTACTTGTGTTTAACGTGACAAACAGGCTTGAGATCGTGTGAGTGTGTAATTCTTTTGATCTGCAAAACTATTTTGTTGAAGGTTTCTCTATCTTTAGAAAATTTTGAATGTAAAATAGTACAATAGCTTGTAATTTAGTATATAAAAATTAATTGTAGGACCTTGTATAATATACAACGAAACATTTAAAGAAAAAGAAAAAAATATCAACATTCAAATACCTCCACAACATTACCAGGATAACAGAAGCGTTTAGAAATAAACCCACAACTGGCTGATGATGACGATGAGAAAATAAATGTAAATAAGTAAAATATTCCGCAGCAGTCCACAACTCATATTAAGCAACATTGTAAAATCAGATAAAGCTTAATAAATCAAAATTGTTACATAGTAGGCAATAGTACAAACACGAAACAATAGAGGAAGTAGGCAAAATAGATTTGGGCTCATTCCGGAAATGGGTTGGCCGAAACAAAACGGTCATTTAGTATTTTCTTTGTGTTAGTTTCCAGGCGATTTCGTACGCATACATTAATTTCGAGGCTACTGTTTATGTGTCGCATTTGTTTCATGTAATGTTCATGAAGTGTTATAATGAGTTTGTTATCTCAGAACGAATCCCTTTGTTCAAATACCTACCTACAGTGGAAATACGAAACATTTTTCAAAAAATACTCGTAAATCAACTTTTATTTTATTTTACCTGAGCTCTCGTAGCAGGATCTACAAGGGTCTACGAATTTGCTACGCTGCGAACGACGACGGCTACGCAGAATTTTTGGCAATGATAATATTATATCTTTCACAGGTGGGAGTATTTTTTATTGACAGTATATTCTTAAAATCGTATCGTAAGAGTATCGTGTTATCCAGTAACTGGGTTGTGGAGGTCAGATAGGCAGTCACTCCATGTAAAATTCTGGTACTCAGCTACTGGTATTCAGCTGCACCCGGATAGACTGGATGCCGACCTCAACTTATTTGGGAAAAGTCTAAGCAGATGAATTATATTCTTAAAATATTGTGCAAGAATATTAGCAGATTTTGTAAGTCATTTTAGCTATATTAATGTCACGATCGAATCTTACAAAACGTTACTCAGCTAGACCTTATATACTCGCGCCGCGTCACATTCTTTTATTTTTGAATTCTAATCTCTTGCTTTTAATTTTTCTCCGCTAGACCTAAAAGAAACATAAGGCTGCCTGTCCACTGGAGCGGAGAGGAGAGGAGAGGAGCGGACATGTCTCAATATTAACCAATAGCATCGCAACTCTGGAGCAGAGTTTAAATTCTATTGGTTAATATTGGCACATCTCCGCACCTCTCCTCTCCTCTCCGCTCCAGTGGACAGGCAGCCTAAGACCTACATTTCTTAGTCAATCAAAAAGACGATCGCACGAACTGTTGTTCAATAAACTTTGAATATTTTTCATCGCAATCAGAATTCACGGTAGCTTATACTTTAAACAGAAGAACAGTATTTAGCGGAGTGAAACTGGAAATCGAAGTATAAACGAGCGATTGACGCACTATGCTGTCTCAATGCATCGATTAAAATACATAAATATCGATGTTTCTACATCTCGATTCTCGACTCGATCGTTCAAACCCGGTGGCCACCCATGTTACATCAGAATATTTATCTCTTGAAGTGCCATGTTGGGCGTAGGTGCAGCGTAGGTAGCGCGCTCTGAACGATTTGATTGAGCACACCTGGATGCGCTCTCAAAGTCAAACGCATAAGAAAATCAATGATTATGTATTTGTATTAGTTATGGAACGGGTAAAATGCATTATATAATTTGTTTTGTGGGTATTTCATGTTTATTTTGTTACTGACATCCGGTAGTTTGATAAATTGTGCGCATACGTAAGTGTCATCTAAATAAATGTATGTCAAACGTTGCCTGTGTTTTGATTGCTGGTATGTATGTTTTTGTTATGTGTTTTTGGTTTAATTTTGATATTATTGATATAAGGAAACACATCGCGTGAAATTCGGTTTAGCAGTTTATGAGTTACACGTCTACAGACAGACTAGACTTGTTTAATTGACAAGCTGTGATTTTCCAGTAAATATCAGTCATATCATCCACTTTCATTTAATAACACAGCCACATCGTGTTTGTAAACGTTAAACATGTTGTTAATGAGACTCGTTGCGCCTGCGCAAACCAGTTGCTGATTTCTCTGCCGATGTAAATATAGGGCTGGTTAAAACGCATAGAAAAACATAGGTGTTAATAATTTGTGCCAGATTATTTAGAAATCTGTAGGTACCACGTTTGAGGAGCTCGTGGCTAAGTAATATCAACCGCACGTTTCGATCCATCAGGTTAAGCTACGCTTACCGGGGTTGGTCTGTGGATGGGTGACCATCTTAATATACCGAGACATTTCCGTGCCTCGGCAAACACGTTAAGCCGTTGGTCCCAGCTGTCATTCGTGGATCTTTGACAGTCGTTACGGGTCGTCAGAATCCTGACCACCAGTTTTACCAAGGGGTATCGTATTAACCAGTTACTGGGTTGTGGAGGTCAGATAGGCAGTCGCTCCATGTAAAATACGGTACTCAGCTGTTTTCGGTTAGCCTGGAAGCCGACCCCAACATAGTTGGGAAAACGCTAGGCAGATTGATTGAGGTACGTTTCTTGGAACTTTAAATGGAGTAAAGTTTTATTTTAGTATTCAGCATGTTATGGTAATTAGTTAACTAAGTTCAGTTCGACCTACTCGTAGTTCCAATAATCTTAGAAAGTGATTAATATTCATACAAGTTGAGAGAGGTCAGGACTACTACGTCATACGCCTATTAGATAACATACTAATTATAGCTTACGAATGTCGAACATTATACAATAGTACGGACTAGATAATGCACACCGAAATACCTTTAACTGTGCTCAAAACTTAGTTAAATGCCGCTTTACACAGATTAAATATTTATAATATATTTTATGATCTTTGATAGCCTAAGTGACAGCCCTATTTTGTGTCCCGGCAAGCGTCAAGATCGCGCATACATTCCGGACGTAGACGGGAGGCGGCGGCGCGGCGCGGCTGTGGCACGGCGCGGCTGCTCACGCGCATTTCTCTCTGATCTATGCCCAAGCGCAGCTACCAGCCACTCCGGGAATGCATCGCACTGTAGCGGGTTTGTGCAATATATTAAGCAGATAACGCACCGATGTAGGGAGCGCGCTCAAACGTGACTCGTATACGCAAAAATAAAGAATGTCCTTATCTCGGCGTTCGTTGTCGGAATCTACATAGTACACGGATTCGAAATTGCCTTTGCTCATCCCTAGCTATTGTACAATAGGAATAAGTAGCTCTTTATATCCAGAGGCACTTTTATTCGATGCAGGTTTAACACAAACTCAGAGATACATTGGTAAATATGAAATTCTCTGGAGTATTCTGTTTATAGATTCGTGTGGCCAGGAATTGTGAGAGAATGTGAACCAAAGTTAAACGAATGATTTATTCATGATTAGGTATTGTGGCGCCATGTTGTATTCTCATAAAAATTGTTATTATGCTGTATAAAAAGTCGTTGTGTCTTTTGACATTCGAAGATTTACCGATTCTTAAACTCTTTGATTTTTTATACTGCTTATATTAATTGGAGTCAAAGATGAGCCATTTGTAAAAAAGTGCCAGCAACAAAATAGATTGAGTACTTTTTTAACGAATTTATTTTTTGTTTAAATTAAGTATGTTAGTTTTACGTATGTACCTTTCCAGTCTTATATCTCTCTAATAACAATTTTTCGTTTCAAAATACATATAATCTACAACAAAGAACATCCGACTTCGTTGGCATACCTATACCGACCGCCAATAGGAAAAAAACTGGTTTTGGCGGCCAGTGATGAAACAAGTGTCAATCGATAGAGTAAGTGATTGCAAACAAAAAATATTTAGTGATGAATATCGTAAGTGATATACTTCCTGAGATATTTGAGTTAAAACATGAGAAAAAAAATAAAGCAGTAATATTTTTTATAAATATCTCAGGAAGTATATCACTTACGATATTCATCACTAAATATTTTTTGTTTGCAATCACTTACTCTATCGATTGACACTTGTTTCATCACTGGCCGCCAAAACCAGTTTTTTTCCAAATGGCGGACGGTTAGGTATGCCAGGCCCCATACAAAAATGTTGGAACCCCTTTCTTTAAAAACTCCAATGATATAGTTTAGGACATACACATTGCAACCATACATACACATGTAAGTGTCGGAAGTATGTAGGCAGGCGCGTTGGCGAGCGATAACGCTATCTTAGTGGGTTAACAACCTATTGCCCAGCATTGGAATATCGTACAATCACGACCACTTATCATCTTGTCTTCTAAGGAAACCCTTCGGTTATGAAACTGGGAATTAAGGTTGGTTACAAATATATTGTGTGAAAATTCTAACCAATATTATAAATGCGAAAGTGAGTTTGTTTGTCTGTTACGCTTTCACGCTTAAACGGCTAAACAGATTTGGATGAAATTTGACACATGGGTAGACCATTACTTGGGCTAGGACATAGGATACTTTTTATCCCGATATTCCCACGGGATCGGGATGATTCGGGTGAAATCGCGGGGCGCAGCTAGTTACTGATATTTCTGAAACCAGTTTTGCCGATTGCGGGCTATGGAATCGAAATGTGGAGATTTTAGGGAATCTAAAATGTAATCTGCAATCGGCTTCTTACGCTCCAATTTAGGAAATCAATTCTTGAGCTGATTTTAGGGAATGTACGGCGCTGACCAGTGTAATCTTAAAGAGACCTTAAAAGCTCCTGTTTAGGAGTTTTTGTTGTTGTTGGTGCTCTGGGTGGGCCTTACCAAATGATGCGGTAAGTGGTGAATCCGGTCAAAAACCCCTAAGCCGAGGAGATAAGGGCGTAAACTAAGTAGCATTCTGCGTGTCTCTGTGTCATTAATCGCTTTAAGTTCAGCTTACTTTGTAAAGATAACTTAAGCGTGAAAATACATAGCCATTCACTATCTTAAACAACGATAATCTACTATCTTTCTAGGTAAATAGTTACTAGAATTGTTACACAAAGATATCAATAACACTTTGTGATTCCGATACTGCTTGTGTTAGTTAGGAGAAACATAGTATATCTGAAAACAACAAATAACTATGTATTATGTTACTTGTATTATCTAACAATTTCTATTACATAACTTAACATCACGCCTGTATTTCCCGAAAGGTTAGGCAGAGGTGTACCTATAGTACACCCACATTTCGACATGTGATAGGGGCGAGCCTCAACCGGGCACAAATCCGAACTCCGGGCTGCGACTGAGAAAATTCAGATGGAAAAACCCAATAACACTTTGTCTGACCCAGGACCTCATGCTCTGGAGTAGCACATACTACCTAGACCAACAAGGCAGTTCTCGTTCGTTGAGTAGGGGAGTTTGTTGCGCCACTTTTTCTTCCCTAAAGCAGTAGAAAGTGGTTAAGGGTGGGCGTTTTTGGGGACTGTCTTATGTAAACAGTATGTAGTTTGAATATACGACTTTTGAATTTTGAAGTATACATTAGATCAAATTCAACAAAAATTACTTAATATACTTTAATTAGATACAAGATAAACACAAAACATTGCGTGATACCCAACAGTTTGCTCGACGGAGGTAAAAGTGAAGAAAATGTAACTTTTTAAACTAAGTAATGTAAAATGCTTAATTAAACAAATGGTTTGAGAATAAAACCTCTTTCATTTGAATTAATGTTATGAATATTTTTATTTCTAACGTGTTTTTTGTGACTTATATAATTATGGGTTTTTGTTTTAAAAGATCTATCAGGTTTTCGACGTGTTTTATGTTTTCCTCGTTCTATTTTGAGCTCATCGATTTACTATTAATACCTATTATGGTAGATCAAAGTTTTACTAAAAAATTATAAACTTTAAGAAATTATAAGGCCAGTTATTTTGCAGTTACAGAAAAGAGTGTCATAGGAAAGACTTTAACCGTCAACCAGTATCGTCCAGCACGCGTAACATGACCATCATAAAAACGGGTTTTCTACGGGGTTTGTCGACGGAAGAGTAGACAAAATGACAGATTGTGATTGTTTATGTGTGGTGTGTGTCTATTCTTCCGTCGACAAAACCTGCACCCTAATTACGTAATGCACGATCAATTTTAAATTGAAACCAATTGAAAAAGATTGCCAGTCCATTGCTTCATAAGTTCGACAATAAAAATTGAGCAGATTTTTATGTCGAACTTATGAAGCAATGGACTGGCAATCTTTTTCAATTGGTTTCAATTTAAAATTGATCGTGCATTGCGTAATTGGGGGGCAGTTTCTATTGTGGTCATGCTTCTATAGTACGTTTCATCAAATAGTCCCTATGTAGTCCCTAAATAGTACCTAAAAGGTCCACTTTTTAAATTTAACTATTTGATGAAACGCACTCTAAGCTTGCTGTAGGTCTAGCACACACATTAAATTATGATGGAAATTCAAAACTGTTTGACATAAGCCACCGAAAAGCTTAAGTCAATCCCGTTGAAAGTCGTTGTAGAAATACGAAACGCTTTGAAAGCGATTGCAGCTTGTATAATCCCCTGGTTGATGTTACAAAGTTTCTGCTTTTCCAAAGCGTGTTTCCCAATATCTATGTATCAACAAAATTGAAATAAACCTCAGACAGGTGTTCAGATGTGCAATCTTCGCTGGGAATATAATAAGAGCACGTAGCTCGGGGTGCTCACGATTTGTTAGATTCATCGTTCCTACATAAATTCGGTCGTGAAAGTGTTTTGACAGCAGCCATTTTGATTTACAGCTGAGAAATATCAAACGTGCCGCGTTATAATGTTCCAGGTGTGGTCAAATTTAAGGCTTGTATTTGTTTTTATTGACTTTAATGTGGTGGCGAAATGTCTGGGTAGGCATTTGCATATCATGATTTAACAGGTTCACTGTCCAAGCTCCAGAGTGGGAATGGTCCTTACGTTTAGATTACAGAAAAAAAAACGAGTATTTCCCTGTGTCCCATCACTTTTTATAATCCTTTGATGTGTCCTGCCAAGTCCGCAATAAATAGGAGACTTTCTTCTTACGTCCACAGTGTTAGATGGCTTAGAAATTGTACTGGCGAATGGACCACATACGGTCTGTGGACTGGTATGGAACTACTCTCTACAGACCGACGTGTGGTCTATGGACAGTGAATCTATAGTTAGGTGCAATAATTCTGGGTTTTTTTTTTGGTGTGTAACATCTTTCCTCGCTCTTTACTGCAATCTGTGGGAGTGATTTCGTGAAAAGAGACGGAAGTGTGTAACAGGAAGCCGGGGAAGTGCGCGCTATTTGATTTCAGCAATAAGCGGGTGCGGTTCTAGAGCTGGCCGTCAGATGGTACCAACCTAGATGTGACTACTGTAAGACTCGCTCGTTTTTCTTTGTCTTAACTAAAGCAAACGTGACAATTTTTTTTTAGTACCCCTCAGTGACACCTAAATAAAAGCTCACTGTTGGATTTTCAACGCTCGGCGTTAACACCGAGAGTTGAAAATCCAATAGTGCTACAATATTAAAAAGCATTCGATATTTCCCTGGTCTTAGTGAAAACGGACAGAAGGAAGGACCGAAGGCATAGAAAACGTAGTTTATTTGTCAATTACAGACTGAGACCAAACATGTTCTAAAGAAAGCGTGGTTAAGATTAGATATAACCTATATTTACAAATCTACTTGTGATATACGTTTTATTTTGATTCTGTATTTACACACATGTTACAGCAAATAAAATTTATAAATGTCTTTATCTTTAGATTTCAATTACAGACAGGATATACCTTCTAGCGGAAGAGTCTTAAATAAAGAAACGTCCACACAAAATCAATTTACTAAGATATTTTTAGCTGTCATTCTGCAAAAACCCAATAAGGGCGTGTACATAACGGAAGAGTGAATTTCAGAGAACGAAAAATGTACGTGGGTTGAAGGAAAAAGATAATAATAGACATTTATATTTAATCATTAAAACCTTGAGGCTTCCACGCAACAATAAGCTGTTCAGAAAAGTTAAATAAATAGGCATATTGGTATAATTTAAATAAAATCCGGACACGGTTAAAACTTAAAACTTGTCCGCCCACGCGGCAAATGATTTATAAATTAGCTAATTAATTTCGGGATTTGCGTTATTTATTGCCGTGCGATTTTTCAAGACGTTTAAACTCATTAATATTCGCAAGGTTTTAATAGAAAATTTGAATTGCACGGGTCTTATAAACAAGTTGGGGGCTATAAGTCCGTTTGTGGAAGAAAAATGGTTGGATATTTATATTATTTATTTATTTGTGCACAATTATTACAAAAGTACGAATATAATGTTGACATTACAATTTATAAGGCCGCCAGTAACAGTCACAATACCCCCGTACTAGTTGATACTGTATTACAGTGTTACTAGTTGATACTGTATTACAGTGTTACTAGTTGATACTGTATTACTGTATTAGTTTTAAGTAAAGCAATTAAGAACACTCCTGAAATAGGATGTGAAAGAATGCAAATAACAATTTTTATCACGTAAGTTACGAGTAATTAATTAAAACTCCTCTATCAAAGCATAAAGCTGTTTTCAGACCAGCGCGATGAGTCGCGCGACGCGACACGAATAATACAAAACTTCACGGTGAAACAATAACCGGTGTCGCGCTGGTCTGAAAACGGCTTTAATGAAGAAATACTCTATACTACTACTACTACTATTCAACAGCAACAGCAAGCTTCGACTGATCTTGCATAAGATCAAGCCAAGCTAGCAAGCTGAATGAACATAAGATTATGGAAAAATAATAATGTTTGAAGTAATCTCTCCGTCTCTGTTTCATGGAAAATTAAAAGCTCAAAATAATCACCACATTATGGCTATAAGCAAAGAACTTCAATAATTTCCGTTTCAAAATCCCCTTTACATAAAAAAGTACCTTTATTACGTATACATACTCACCCTATTCTAGTCCAGTAAAACTTCCGACTTGCTCAGATATTAAAATCAGCTGACAATGCATTTTATATTTCCCCTTTGTTTCTAGATCAGGGGACAATGGAAAATATCGGCTTCGTCGGAAAATCAGAATGAATAGAATATCTCAGTAAACCGGTATTATAACGCACGGTTTGTCATTTCACATCGTGGCTGACTGACGTTAGGGGCAGAAAGGACTTTCTTTTGTCCATTACATTAATATAAAAGAGGCCACAATGTTAATATGGAACTGAGACGTCTTCAAGATGACTGGGGTGCTTAATAACTGGACAGCGATAATGTTACCCACATTAATTTATCTCAACTTCGATATAAATATAAAAATAAATTGCATAACATATGTTACATACATAACTTTAATGCGATTATAATCAAGATATCATTAACATAACCATTCGATCCTTCCATTATTAAATATCAAATTTAATGATTATAATAAGCCGTATCAATATCAGCCCCTGAGTTTTCATTATATAAAACACAAAGAGCAAATTTTTTCGCGTAATACCCAACCTAGGTCAGTAATTGATACGCGAATCATAATTAATTTTTCGTAATAACTGACATCATATTCTATCATTAAGGTTTGCGACGTGTCAATGTAAGAGAAATAGGTTATAATGTTACACCCACAATTCGGTCACAGAATAGATAGGAACAGAAGATTGGCTTCATACAAGGAGCTAAAACAGGATTTCGGATTTGAGAATTTGTAGTTGAAAACTTATCAAACTCTATTTTAGAATTTCTTAAGGTGAAAAACGTAAGAAACTTTTAATTTCGAGGGCTACCCTTACGCTTTTGCCTTAAATAATGCTAAGATAGACTTTGACAAGCGGATGACAGGCGCGTACTACGGAAATCTTAGACTATCTCAAACGTATGTCAGCATTCGTAACTGATGTCATCATCGTCATCATTCTCCTACCCTTATCCCAATTTATTCAGGATCGGCACAACATGTCTTTTACTTCCATAATTCTATATTAGCCGTCATCTCGGTAGTCACTCCGTTTCTAGCCATATCATCTTTCGCACAGTCTATTCATCGTTTCTTTGGTCTTCCCCTACTCGTACGGCCATCCACATTCATACTCAAAACATTCCTGACGACATTTCCCTCATTTCTCCGCATCACATGACCTTACAATGACAACCTATTTCCATAACATGTGTGTAGAGTATGAGTGAACTTTACACCCTGTTCCTCATACCACTAAACGTTTTCACTCGTTGTACAGTTCGCGTCAAATAACTTTGCCGCTCTGAAGTTAGGTTGCGCATGCGTGTTGGCATGCGTGCTACTGTTATACGTAAGATTGACTATAACTGCGCAGTCATTTGTAGCCTACTTCAGATTCAGAGTATCAAAGTTATTTGACGCGAACTGTATAAAGTTGACCTTCTGTACTTATTTATTTATTTGTTGGCGCCACACACCCATACAAAGTATATTTACATAGTATACATTACTTATGGTTGTGTTGGTACCGATGCAAGGGGTGACTCAGGGTGCTTATACATATATTATGTATTTCAATTAATTTCTGTAATTATACACCTTGAAAGTAGGTTGTCGTCGTCGAGTTATTTCAGTCGCTGAAATAGAAATTTCTATTTGATCGTTCTTATTTGACATTGATAAATAATTTTATTATTTTGAGGAGGGTTTTTTTTATATTAGGATGTTTAATCGTTTTTGTTATGACAAAATTATTTCAGCAAATAAATACAGTTACCTATAGGCTTTGGAATTATTTTACACAGAAATACATGCGAGTAAAATATACGCTAAGTTTTTCCACAGTAATCTAAGTTATTGCCTGTGCTAGAACTGTTACTAACCTAGTAATAACATAGTGTTTTATGGCTCTATTCATAGCTTTATAGCCCTATAATATTAAGTAGATTCTTTCATAACTTCCGATACTAAAAACGACCGAAAATTACTTTTAAGGTCAAAAGCACACACGATACTTTTAGCCCGTCAATTTTTTCTGATATTGTTGAAGATTTCACGATTCCCTTGTTCACAAACCAAACTAAATATTAGAGAGTTGACATCTCTTACTGACAAAAGGACGATGGCAGAAAATAACTAAGTTAGGGTCACGACACACCTGCCGAACGTACGGCGCTGAAGGTTCGGTACGCTCGTAGTGTTTTTCAAGTTACCTATGACACATCAGCCGAAAGTTACGTCGCGTAATGTGGGGTTTACACGGGTGACTAAAGCCGCACAATTATAGCCGCACGGTGTGAATCGACCGTCTAAATGGCAATTCGGCTAGGTCGCAAGTGACTAAAGCCGCAAGCCCCAAAGTTGGGTAGCATCCGACTTTGGCCGCGCGGCGACCGGCCGCATGCGACTGGTGACTAAAATCGACCGTGTTTACGATCAGTTGCAGGCGATCGCCCGCCGCATGAAGTAAATGTTTGAATGAAAATTTTCGACGGAAATGATCGAGCAGCATGCGATTTTAGTAACCTGTGTAAATGGGCTAGCGATGCGGCTTGGTGAGGCAATTTCGACTAATCGTGCGGCTTTAGTCACCCGTGTAAACCCCACTTTACGCGCTGAAGTAAACGCCGCCGACCGTTCGGCGCGTTTGGTGTGTCATGCCAACCGAATACTACGACCGATAATTCCGTCGCTGAAGTGTCGGCGCCGAACGTTCCGCAGGTGTGCCAGTACACTTAGAGATGTCTGATGTCAAATTAGTTAATGCCTTATCTTCGTCGAGTTTTAAGTCTATGGCGTTTTGATTTGTCAACTATGTAGGGAATGTATGGAATTTTAGATCAACAAAAATCGACAGTTCTAATATGTGTGCATCCTTTTCTAGATGTATTAGAGACAAAAAGATGGAAATAGCAGAATCGGTACCATTGTTCAGTTCTATTTTGTCTTCGTTTATATTTTATGTATATTCGAAGCAGTTCAAAATAGACTCGACATTTGTAACAGAAATAGACTTTTATGTAAAGAGTGGAATTTCTATAGATTTGTCGAATGGTGTGTTGTTTTTTTACTAAAATCTTTTTATATACTCGTAAGTCTACATTTAATACATTATGTAAGTATTTATTCTATATCTTACCACTGGAGGCGTTTTCCGAGGCGAACAGCGGGGCGGCGTTGTAATCTGCAATAAATAACATTTCAAGGTCAGTGTCAAAATTATATTCATAAAGAAAAGCAAGTGGTGGCCCAGTGGTAACGGCCCCGACTTACAAGTTGTAGGTCGTGGGTTCGAATCCAAGCAGGCGCTTTACTTTGTGTAAATAATTTCATCACCACTGCTCTCAAAACGGTGAAGGAAAACATCGTGAGGAAACCGGCATGTCTTAGAACCAAAAATTCGAAGACATGTGACATCTACCAACCCGCACTGGGCCCGCGTGGTAGATTACGGCCCACTCCCTCTCACAGAGAGGAGGCCTGTGTCCCAGCAGTGGGAACATTAATAGGCCGATGATGAAAGAAAAGCAATATGAGTACTATTTAGAGTCTTATTTTTAACAATATAATAAATAAACTGCCTCCTTGGTTTAGTGGTCGCAAGCGCTATTACTGAGCATGAGGTTCTGGGTTCGATTCCTAAGTCGGGCAAAGTGTTATAGGGTTTTTCTATGAATAATTTCTCACTAGGAGCCCATAGTCTGGATTTGGTGCAACACCTGCCTATCCCTTTGGGGCTTACAGGTGTGATGTTATGTTATGTAATCAATAGTCTAGCGGTTGCAAGTTAATAACTTATTTAATATGACGTGTCCAATCTGTTATACACAAAGAACATTTTTGGCCGGAAAGCGGTGGGTAATAACTTTTTCTTTTCTTTTTTTTTTGGGTGGGAAATCATCAAATGACTTCTCCCGCTCTGGGCGGAGCGGAAGGGCGTGTCAGACTCTTACTGACTAAAACCCACCCGTGTTCCTTCCCTTGCCTAGACGGGGGCCACGGTTTCCCCTTAGGACTATCCGCAAGGTAATAATACTTACTGCCTTTCAAAGGGCCTGAAATTAAATGTCAGAACTGAAGGTTTTTTTATATGTCTTAAGTCTTAATGTAACATGACGAATAAAAAATGAATGTAGAACTATTTGTTTGTGTTGCTGTTTGTTTACCTGTGAAGCATATAGAGAGTCAACAGCCTACCTACTTATACATGTATATAAAGTATAAGACATTGGGGTAGAACGTAAAAAATACTATCCACTATTTATTCGGATCGAAACCTTGAAATATAAGGAATCGTTTAAAAAAATTGAATAATTGTCTTTCATTGTGTCTCGTCGATTAATCTTACGGTAAGATTCATAGAAAAATGAGAGAAAGTTGGGTAAGATTATGTTTTTGTAATTACCTAAGTACTGTAACGTCGGAGGGACGTTATCTAAAGTATATTTGTGTGTGTGTGTGTGTGTGTGCATGTGAGGAGGATGAAGAGGACACAGCAATGACAGGCAGTATTCTTATATTGTGTTTTTCGTAAAATTATTTAGAGTTCAACATAATATCGCGTCAGTATACTATTCGACGGCCAGCTTCCTACATTTTTTTTTTTCACCAAACAAATCACCATTATTCCTATATTATATTAATTGTCAGACTGTTCGAATGCTATTTTCTGAACAGCCTGCTAGATGTATTATTAAATATCTATGACAGTCTGTACAATGTAAGGTTGCTTATTGCATAAAACCTTACAGTACCTTTATGATACGTACTTATAGTTACTGATATTGCACGACTCGTAATGCGAAGCATTAGAGTGTGCTCTACGATCGAAATAGTAGATTGTTTACTAAGGGAGCAAACAACTATTTTTAAGGCGAGAGTGTTTCTTTGAATCCAAAGCGGAGCGAAGGATTCTAGAGTAGAATCCCGAGCGTAGCGAGGGATTCTAAAGTAGAATCCTGAGTGCAGCGAGGGATTCAAAGTACATCACTTGAGCTTAAAATAGTGTTGTTCCCGAGGTGAACACTCTACTTTTTATCACCCTCTATGAGAAAACAAACGTGTGCGGTCCGACCCCCATTACATCAGGAACGAATTTCCTACTCACTGATTTACACAAAAAAAAAAAAAATGAAAACAAAAAATCGCAGTCGTCATGTTGGATTCACATTTTGACCTCACTATCGGGTTTACCACCCTCGAAAACTATGAAAACGATACCCATGACGATTTTTTTTTAAATTTTCGCATCCACCATCTTGGATTTAAATTTTGACCTCACTATCGGCTTTACCACCGTCAAAAACTACGAAAACGATACCCATGACGAAAAATTTTAAAATTTTCGCATCCGCCATCTTGGATTTAAATTTTGACCTCACTAGCGGCTTTATCACCCTCGAAAACTATGAAAACGATACCCACGACGAAAAATTTGAAAACTTTCGCGTCCGCCATCTTGGATTTACATATTGACCTCACTATCGGCTTTACCACCGTCAAAAACTACGAAAACGATACCCATGACGAAAAATTTGAAAATTTTCGCGTCCGCCATCTTGGATTTAAATTTTGACCTCACTATCGACTTTACCACAGTCGAAAACGATGAAAAAAAAAAAACGAATCCGCCATCTTGGATTTTAATTTTGATCAAATTCACACTATCTCTCTCTCTTGCCAGCCTGTTACTTATTCATACAATGTTCGTGATCGATCTCTTTGGTGAATAGAACTTTTACTAACAATTTCCACATTCCAAATTCAAATCACTTTTAGTCCCTAGGGATTAAAACGCTATTTTGGTCCCTGTTTACGAGGATTAAACTACGTCTTTTTGAATAGATGTGATAAAAAATATTTTTTGCCCCATTTTTGCAACTGCTATTATTGTTACACTCCTGCTAGTACACAGAACCTACTTAATTTATATACCATTGTAAAGATTTGATTAATTTTTTTGATTAAATGGAGATTAATACTCTACTTTTTACCAATTGATTTAATGCAAGAGAAATGAAAAAAACATCAAAAAAGTTGAAAAAAAATTCCTGTCCGTCAATTTATGAAGTTTGAAAACATTGTAGCTGGCGATAAAATCAATTAATTGAGTCATTTTTTTTAATACATTGGTTTCGGCCATAAAAGGAACCCTATTGAAAATGGCTCTTTTATTCAAAGTAGTTTAATTATAATTAATAAAATACTAACAAAAATATAATATCTTTATCTAAATATTTCCAACCTTGACTTATCGTGTTGCCTAGCAACCCACAACGTAAATATCTAAATAAATAGTCTGACATTACGTAAGAATTGCGAGGTTAGAAATTTACCCCTAATGATGGGTAAAACAGCAGTCAAAACATACTTCATGAAAGTGATAAATTGTTAATTTTTGTTAGAAACTATGTTTTGAATTTCTTTTTCGTTTATGAATGTGTGTTATGAGGCGTGCACTTTTGGAATTTCCAAACTATTTATGAACTCTTATGTAACACTCATGGTTTTACTGATTCAGGTACCTTTCGGATACTCATATACGGTGTACCTATATATTTTATATTCACAACAACAATGCAGCATTCTTCACACGGTGATTCACATAATATGTTAATGTTAAGATAAACGGTTTTTCCTAAGGCTATTCTGTAAAATTAATTCTTATAATGTTGTGGAAACACGCGAAAATGTTGACCCTGTACTAATAACATTTTTCCTTTTGTAGTTTAATTTATCTGGGTTTCTTTGTCCACTATCTAGGTAATATTTCTTTTAGTCTACTTACATTTTTCCTAAGAACGAATTTTCTATTTTTAGAACGAGAAATACTGAAATCTAGTTTACTTGTAAGAGCTTTTTATTAATTATCATTAGTATTTTTTTAAATTTGTTAAATTAATTAATGATTATCTATAATTGGGATTATATTAAACGGCGTTTATTAGACTAAGCTTTTTACTTCCATTTCTGTAAAAGAACGCTCGCTCAAGTATTTAAAAAGGAGCTGTGGAGCGAGTAATAGTACGCAGATCAGAATCAGCCAACCACGTTGATGTTCTAAAGGGATTTTTTATACCTAAGCCTTAATTTTTCAATAAGCCTTTTTCACCACGCGTAATCCACGAATTAATTTTTACATTACGCTTAACCCACGTCTTTTATGTTTATATTACGTTTAACCCAGGAATTATTTTTATATTACGCTTAACCCACCAATTAATTCGTAAACGCATCATGAAAGACATAATACCTGAAGGCTATTTGACCTTTTCGTATCCCTTACTCGCTCTTTTGATACCACTGAAACCATTTTTTTGCCATGCATGGGATATCTGGCTATTGCAAGGACTTGCACCTAAATATTAGAGGTAATGCCAAGGAAAACATTACATACTTATCATGAAACAACTAGATACATCATAAGATAATCTCTTATGTCATTGATGTTATGTGTGTGAGGAAGAAACCGTCTGTGGGCGTTAGCGGGCGCTTTTACGACCGGACAAGCCCAGATTGAGCCAAGAAAGACGAAAATTCTTATGAAGTTTTCATGTCAACCGTGTAGAGGTTAATGTTTGCTAGGAATTTAGTCTGTTTAATTTGTAAACAAGAAGATCTGTCATTGAAATGAGGAATGAGGTTGATCAGCTGAAATAACAAGAATTTCCAATGTAGACTTGTTTTTAAGGAAATATTCTTTTATAAATTATAATTTCTAGAACCTACCAATTTTAATATAGCCGAGTTGATTGACCGACTATTTAATTCGAAGAATGTACTCCTCAACTAGCACCATAATTTCCTAAACACCAATTAATTATTCAACGAAAGCTTTAATTTCAGTCCAATTCCTTTTCAAACGACTTCAATTGATAGGAAACCCCAAACATAATTGAACGAAGAAGGAAGTTTCGACCGAAGGCCACGGGGTAAACGACACTTGTTCGAACGATTACACAACCACCTTCCATTTAACTTTGACCTCTATCCCCTAACCGAACGTAAACAAAACAGTATGCCCGCGAGGGTTTTTATTTAATGGTCGCGGTGGACACCATTCAATTAAGAACTGTCGGTATGCAGTTTTCGTATTGTGTTGAGAAGGTCATTATGTGTTATTATGGGAATTAAAAGCGATAAGATAGAATGAGTTTGTATTCGGTATTAATAACATGATGATTTTAGTCTTTGTTTTGAAGGGAATTTCCAGTTATTACATTGATTTAGTAAAATAATAATTTGAAGTAGGTATTTGTTCCGGCTGTAATTCGTAGATCTTTGACAGTTGTTACAAGCGTAGTCAGAAGCTCAATCGTCTGACAACAGTCTTAGCAAGTGGTATCGTGTTACCCAGTAACTGGTTTGTGAAGGTCAGATAGGCAGTCGATCTGTGTAAAATAATGGTATTCAGCTGCATCCGGTAAGACTAGAAGCCAACCCCAACATAGTAGGGAAAGGGCTAGGCAGATTGTTTTTTTTTTAATATTTTCGTTCAAATATTATGTTCCAATTTAAAAAATTGCTGTGTATGAATCAGAAAGTGGACTCGAAACAGGATGATTGAAAAGATGATTTTATGACCAACGTGAAAGTTATAAATTATATCGATGGAGATCCATTTCCAATCAAAGAGTAATCGGTTAATATATTGCAGCTGCTCGATTACTACAAATTGGATTTAAAGAAAGCTCGATCAATAAAACCTATTCTATATTTGAATTTCCATAGAAAGGAGCCGTCAACAGACTTGATTGACAGAATTGACAGCAATACTTCATTCTTCATTCAAACTGGCACATAAGAAAAGAAAATAGGAACCCTCCTCCCCAAAGACAGTTTGACATTTAAGTCATTAGTTAGGTGAGGTGGTATGCTCTACGTTTGGATCATGTTCATTATGTTCAACCACCCCGCGGTCAATGACCACACAATTTGAATACATGCCAAGGTAGCTACGTTAACGATTGGTAAATTGATTTGGTGACAGACAGGGAGACAGGTAAAATGGTGTTTCATGCATTGTGAATTTCATGACGTGTATAATTTTTCAGTGGTAAAATTATTTGTTTCAGGCAGGGTCAAAAGTATCAACAGTTTATTTTTCTCTTACTGTTTTGTTGTCATATTTTAGGGTTCCATACCCGAAGGCGGCATCCTCTTACTAACCTCCGCTGTCCGTCTGTCAGCGGGCTGTATCTCATGAACCGTAATAGGTAGACAGATGTTTTCACAGATTGTGTATTTCTTATAATTTTAATTAAGCTAGTTAATAATTAAAGAAAAGTGCTCTTTTCGGAGTTTTTTCCTAGATCTTATTACGGTATTAAGGAATTTCATACCCTCTTAGATAAAGTTTAGTTTCAGGGACAGAACTGTATGCAGACAGAACGAAATTAAGTACTTTTGTGTGTAATAAGTTCTCGAAAATTTCGTAGGTAAAAGTAAGTGCTGCCGGTGCTGCGTTTTAAAAATTATTTCAAATTCTTATAATTGCTAAACACAGGCTTATGGGATGTTACAAAATATTGGATTAGGTACACTGTAGTTTAAGCATATGAGGTGTGCAAATTTTGTTTAACTACATGTCATTGTATAATGTATAAATTGTAATTGTAAGTAATAATTGAACTTGACGTAGGAAAACAGAATTGCTATTGTTGGGGCCGCGACAGTAATGTACTATAAAATACATAAAGAGAGTGATATATTTATGTATTTTATAGTACATTACTGTTGCGGCCCGCAACAAGGGCATTGATGGACGATCATGAAAATGTGGGCCGAGACTAATCCGAGGCACACATATGTGAGTCCACCAAGGTTTATAAAGTACTTTTCTCAAAAAATGCGCGGAAATTATTACTAAGTATATTAATTATAAATTTCAGAATCAATGATTGACGAACAACAATAATTTTTCACGCGCGATAGTGTCATTTGTTTCTTCTTTACTTACTGCTCTATTTGCAAACCAAATCGAAATTTAAATAAAATCTTTGATAAGTTACCTCCTTCGTTGCCATGTGTTGAAGTAAAAAGTTCGTTTCATTTTTAAATAACACGCCAGATATGAGTTTTCATAGTAATTTATTTGAACCCTAAACACGACAGATATGGATTTTCATACAAACATTGCCGGCCGGGCGCTCACATGTCAAAAGAAAGGTCTCAACGAGCACATTACAAATAATTGTATTCGGCAATACTGCAATTTCAATTTATCTCGAATAAGGTTGTCAAAATAATGCTCGAATTTCCAAGCATGTTTGAGAAAAGGTACTTTTCCACCCCGGTTAGCAAGGTGACATACATCACCGAATTTAAATAGTAGCACTTCAAATGTCAAATTGCCAACCTTTGGATTGTTATTTTGGCAAGTGGCAGTGTGTCAACGTTAAAAGGTGAGGTTTCCGTGTCAAAAGAGAATATTTAAATAATTCAAATACGTCACATTACTAAAGTTATGTTGGCGACTGTTAGAAAGAGACAATTAAACGCCGGAATGTCTCCTTCCATTGTTTAATAATTATTGTGCATTAAAAGGTTGACTTGACAGTTGCTAAGGCACCGTTAAAAATCATTGAATAACATTACATAATGAAGCAAAGTACCTACTCTTAGTTACTACACCTAAAAGCAATTTAACTTTATATAAAAACATTAAAGTCACACCCAAACTATTATAAGAAAGTATAATAAGCATTGATATTGAAAGGAGACTTCGGTATCGAAGTGACATACTGATCGAGTACTCAGTTGTATATCTGGCTACTTTATGTATGTGCTGCTGTCTACATCAGCCGCATGCAAATGTATTATGTATGTTTCACACACCCACACATCCATACACACTGACACACCTACACACAGACACACTACACACATTCACACCATGTTTACCGAACATTATTCTAATACTGGTTTCGCTCACACACATTCTAGTGGCCATGTGTGAGCAAGACCGCGGCCTCTTTGCGTATAACCATAAGTTATTGTATCCTCAAAATGTAGAGTCAAGTGAAAATAGCGATATTGTTATCTGTTCTTGTAATTTGTTAGTCATTATTTGAAGAATAGATAGGAGTTGTTGATTTGGGTCTATCAGTTTCAAAGCGGCAACCTATGTGAAGTTTTCTTAGGAGTTTGTTTTAATGATATGGTGGGCGAGGTATTATAAACCTTTCCAAAGTAGTAATAATATAATCCAGCAAAAACTCTCATACAGTTAAAGACAGCTCGCCTATAAAAATAAACTTTTGACAGTTTTATGCTGACTCTACGAAGTTCAGTAATCACTATTGCGTTGCGTCAAACAATTTATATAATTCTTTCATAATATATCTACTTTTTTACTCCAAGAAAAATATCCCCAAAGTCGAGTAGGTCGAATAAAGATATTTTCGCAAGGTGACTTCCCTTAAACACAGCACGAACTTGGCAATTCAATAAATCTCACTCTGCACCCAGGTACCTACCCAGACCGACTCGACCGACGTTGGGGCACTAAACCAAGAAATATGCGCGTAAATAAAATTTTATAGCATCTAGAAACAAAGGTGTCTCTTCAAGGCGTAGGTTTGTATGCAATTTTATGTGCAATAACTCGAATATTTTGTTTTAATTTTACAACGACCAAATATAGCTTCTTCTTTATCACGTACCGTGCCTACACACGTATTTGAATTGAAATTCCGAATATCGTCGGTAATTTCCGAGTATTCCCGACCTATGTCACTTAGGAACGATCAGTGTATGCCCGACTGACCGTACTCGCGTCGTGCACAAATATACGATGCACGATGTATAAGTGCATGTGTACACGACGCACACGCACAGCACGCGCCCCTATGTATTCATTACGACTCCCCGTCCCCACTTTATGTAACAGGTTAGGGCTTGCGCAGACGAACCTAGGTTTTAAGTGATTGCGGAGTAATAGTGGGTTAGGTTTCACGTTTTTATGGTAGACGCGTTTGAAAGTTGCAATTATCATTTTGAGTTTTATTTAAACCGACACTCATAGTGTTGTTTTAAAATGAAAGACATAACTTTTAACTTGTGAAATGGTGATGATGTACAACCATTTTAATTCAAATAAACTTAAAACCCAATTAAAGCAAAACCATAAAACACAAACCATACTGCAAGCAAAACTAGTACTTATACAACAATATGTGTTTGTCTAGATCAGACAAATCCCCTTGAAGCCTGCCTCAACAACCTAATAGCGCTCCGTCGAGCGTTGCTAACTCAATGTGACACAGGCGCCCTTGGGATCTAGACAACCCTGGATGTAGGGGGGAAGGGGGGAAGGGGGGAAGGGGGGGCCAAGTCCTGACCACGCACAACCGCCAGCCGTTGCGTTCGCCGGCCTATATTTAGCGTTGCATTTCTTTGTGCATGTATGTGTAGGTGTGTTTACTCAACGGCGAAACTGCGTTTTTAGATTTAGTACTTCAAAAGCGTATGCGTGGTTCCTTCGATTTTGAAGCTCTATTTCAGTTGTTTGATGTCCGGTTTGATGAATGGTGTTTTGTGGGGCTAACGGATTTTTGTGTTATCAATAGAATAACACAGTAATAGCCACATCTAAAACGTTCAAATCGTTTATGGTGGTTTTAGGTATGTTTTACAAAGTTCGATGTAGGGTTATAAGTTTATAACCAACATTATAATCCTCCACATTTAGATAATATAATTTGCAAGCAAATAATAGAGTGAACGTTTCCCAATTTTGCAAAATTTCCCCCGAGAAATTTAATTTATGTCAGGAACTTTATTCATGAACCCTATTTGCATATACCTACTATCGTTTGCGATAGTGTGAATATACTTAATTGACACTACGCTTTATTAAGACAGGCAACACTGAAACTTACTATAAAGACAAAGACAAGCGGGAAAAGCTGAAATAAAATTAGCTCTATGAAAAAAAGTCGCAGTATGTTTAAAAGTAACGAAATCTTTCAAAGGTAGGTATCGCAAATGAATTAGATTATTTAAAACCCTTATGACGCATAAGTACACAAATGGCTACTTTCTAGACGCTCGTATTTGCTTGTAATTGTAAGATAAATGTCTGTTGCAAGCATGTTATCAATTAAACGCATGAATATTAACGTCGCCCCGGAGACATGCTCCATTACCGATAAATGTGTTTCACATAGCTTGTATAACGTAGGACTAGGTCTATATGCTTCTAAACATACTGAAATTCAAGTCAATAAACATAACATGGCATGTATAACTGGGATTGTGCATAATGTGCATATAATCTTCTTGAAATGTGCTTCGGTACGTTTTTAGAAGAGGCATCTAGGTTTCAATAACATGCACAATTATAGCATATTTTATTCGGTATCAACCCATTCGTGGCTCTTGAGTTTGATTGAAAATGCGAATATGAACAAGCATGACGAGAAAACAAACTGAAATTCTTAATCATATCAAAGCCTGCGTAGAAAATGAAAAACTAAAACCAGGCTCCACATATGATACATACGTATAATAATATGTAGTTATGTAGTTCGCCATGTTGTCACTTTCTGTCGGCTCGTATGATTATAGGTTCTCCGTAATGTGAAGAATTTAAACGGTTGGTGATTTTCTGATTGCTAGGTTCAATTTTATAACGACAATGCTACTAAGGGAAACATTGAACTAAGAGGATGTACGCCCATTTCCCTTTGAGGAACGACAGTAGGTACTGTGTTGAATATTTTACTTATAGCTTTAAGGCGTGCCTAATTGTCTTCCTTCGATCCTTCATGTCCTTTAAAACATAATAGTTATATATCTCTAAAATTGGAATTAGGAGCTAGTTCTCCTTCATTATCTTCATAACCAGATCTTTAATTAAGTCTTAAATCATCATCTACAGATTATTTTGCAGTGATACTATGAACCAAGACTATTTTAATATCAAATACTTTGTCAAAATCTTGGCTAAGTACCTCTGCAATTATATTCTCTGTCCAATTCTTGGCCAGTTGTTTATCTGGGCTAGTCTATTATGTTATTTTTGTGTCTTTCTGTACACGATTTGACCTAAATATTTATGATGATATAGTAGTGCTACAAACATTATCATACTAGTGTAGTTCCTTCTTTTCAATCCTTAAAACTAGTAGGTATATCATCTATTACTAGAATAATTGAAGCTCATTCTTTGTACTTTACAAAAACGAAATAACACTTTACCTTATGGCTATTATCAGTAATTATACATAGTGCAGCACACACGCCACTAAAAGTCAGCGACTATTAAAATAACATGACCACATCGTCCACATAGACTTCACTCAAGCCGTCCTTCCTACGCGTACGCCTTTATTTGAAAAGACCTGACGTTGTGTGACACAAATCACAAGTTACAAGGGAAACACTAAGCAACATGTTATTAAGTATTGTAGCGAAAGCCATAACAACCATGTAACTGTCGCTACGACATTGAACTGTGAGAAACCAACGCCCATATCCCTTTTACACAGCAATAAAAATTGCATAGAAGAACTTTATGCAGAAAATGTACTTACTAGCAATTTGAGTATGTCAAAATTGTGAAGAATAATCGTTAATTCGTAACTATAATGATTATGAAAAAGAAAACGAATTGATGGTAAAGAAGAGGCACACAATTAAGATGGTGGCTGTTGTAGAAATATAAGGCGAAAATGAAGCGGTACCAAAGGAACTTGACACGGGGTAACAAGTCATAGGTATTGGAAGAATCAGAAACCTCAATAAAACACGAGTAAATAGAGAGAGTCAAGCCGAATCGGACGAAGAACAAACGTAAGTTGAAAATATGCAAGGATGATTAATTAAAACTTCAGAATTTTCATTTTAAACGGACCAAGTTGAATTAAGACAAATAATGTAGCAGAGAACTTAGCAATATCAGTTTTCTTAATTATAACTTAGTCTTTAATGAATGTCAGACTAAACAAGTTTTTTGACGTCTTTCAACTTTACAATTAACATTAAAATAATTAGAAAATCTGTTTCCAAGAGAACAATAGAACCAATATATAACAAAACAATGATTTTCTGTATGAACTACCAATAAAATGGTCAAACACCATGTTCTTTGATGTTAAGATGCCCATGAACAATCCAAGGTTTCCTTTAGGTATACCATCCCACATGGCCAGACATAATGTTGCCGGGTACAATAGGCTCATGTTCGCCGGTTATGCGGCTATCTGTAATGGCCGCTCGTCACCTCTCGAGGTGTCATCGCGTGTGTGGGTGAAACCGCAGCCCCTCTTGCCCCCCAGACCTTCGCTTCGCCTTCTGCCCTCAAGACTCGAGAAGCCTATGCAACGAAACTACCACATGACATGTTTTCAACGTGATTTATTTCAATAGATAGCATTGTACGAGATTCTAATTTGTAACTGTCAGTCCAGTGTCCGTTTGATGACAAATTTTGTGGAGCCCTGTCTTAAATTTCAATCTTCATAGTTTATTTACTGTGATCGGAGCACTCTATTAGCAGCTCGCTAGTTATTATGAGGATTATAATTTAATAAACTTTCTAATTAACTTAATAAACTTCGTCAACAATGTTCAAGGTTATTAAGTTTTATTAAATGCAAATTTATTAAGACTGCCATATTTCATCGCGCAAACCTATCCCACCGACGTGACGATAATAAATTACATGTTATTATTACAACAATTTAATCACTCCTCATACTTAATAATCTATTTGAAAAACATGGTGTATCAATACGCCTGTCTGCGTTTACTGTTTCGATAAAAATAATACAAATTGCTTAATAGCATCGATGTGGAGAGCACAGCACTGGATGTACGTGATCGTAACAATATCACGAGTGAAATCATATTTTCCAACAAGTTTCACTCGGGTCGAGCTTTCTGCGAAAGAGAAACCGAGCGCGGCGCAGTGGAAAATGAAGAAAAACTTCATGAAAAACGCGTTATGGCAAGCGGCGTGACACCACGTCCTACACAATAACATAAATCGATAATAGGAAGCCCTCCGACTAGTTCAGCAGTGCGTGCGACCGACCTAATACACCCACTACGGCGACCGCATGCAATGCGGGCTAAATATACAGGGACCCGCTGCGTTCCTGCGTTGCAGCGCGCCGAACGGAACTTATGTCGCAACGACAACGTCCACAATTGCTTGTTCAGAGAAAATAACCGGTTTCACCAGCGCGGCGAGCGATTCACGACCCTGTGGCGTCGGCGTGCGGTGCTGTTTGGTGTGCAGTGGGCGCGGAAGAAGGCCGTTTCGCAAGCCAGCCGCCGCGGTAATAACACAGCTAGGTGCATTCTCGCTGCAATTTCGCTCTCGGTCGGGCTGTGTGTTTGTGGCGCGCTGAAGATCAGGGCTAACGATCGGCCTGCGTGCTCCGTCTCGGTCGCACCCGCGCCTCGGCGAGCGTGTCTCGCAAAAGAAACGCTACAACTTTATCTGACAGCGACGCGACGCGACGCCCGAGAGGCTTTTGTGCGTTTTCCATGTTTATGTTTATAGGAGAGCACGTACAAGGGGTGCTTTGAACGCCAGTTGCTTGCTGTTGCGTGGTTATAAATTCTGCGATGGTCTTGTTTTTATTTCAAAGCGTGTGTTTGTACCGAACGGTGCTATGGCGGCGTAGTTTTCATCCAATATTCTTGTTAGACCAAGACCATAAGATTTTATTATTAGCGTCGGTATTTGTGTAGGTGCATTGATTGTGGGAAGAATTGCAATAAATGGAATGCTGTGTCTATTAGCACGTACCATAAAATCTTGGCTAATATCCTTTTTGCTATATTCTAAGCGCGAACTACGATGAAATGGTCCTCATAAACAATTTTAATTCTATGAAATTAATTCATATTTTCATCATTACATCACACTCTATCATCAAAAACCGTTTTAAACTGACATAGAACTATATCCCAAAACCGTACAACTGAATAGGGGTAAGCTAATTTAGCTTCATTCAAAATCGATGACCAGGGATTATCATACGAAAATAGATACGTTTTGGTCAACGTGATGTGAAATAGTCGTGTTTTGACGATTTTATAACAATAATATTGTAGTAACACAATCAAAAGGTTTATGTTACTCATTGATTACAACACTACTATCTGTTTGTTTACTAAAGATTAAGAAAGTGTGCTAAGTGAGAGGACTAATACGAGCGCCATATAGGTAAACCATGTTCACTGAAGCATAAGACAAAATGTAAACATCAACTTTTATGTCTTCATTTGTTATTGGAATAAAAGCTTATATCTTACTTAAATATGCGCTGTCAAAATAGCTACATAACATAACATAATAAGCCTATTAATGTTCCCACTGCTGGGACACAGGCCTCCTCTCTGTGAGAGGGAGTGGGCTGTAATCTTAATCGACCATGCGGGCCCAGTGCAGGTTGGTAGATGTCCCATGTCTTCGAATTTTTGGTTGTTGACCTTTACCGTTTTGAGAGCAGTGGTGATGAAATTATTTACACAAAGTAAAGCGCCTGCTTGGGTTCGTACCCCCGACCTAACTCGTAAGTCAGGGCCGTTAGCACTGGGCCACCACTGCTCCCAAAATAGCTAATTAATTATAATTAGGCAAAATAGCGAATTAATTCTAATTAGGTACTGCAGTGGGGAGTCAAAATGTATGACAATAAAACGTTTGCATATTACGTAATTTCTAAAGCTGAATTGATATTTAACGTTTTGACTTATATTTCATTTCTGACTGCAGTAAATAGGATATAGTGGATTTAGAATTTTATTTTTACCTTGCGAAGATGCATTTTCGTCTAGCCATATAAAAAATCATTTTTTTTTTACCGATTTTAAACATGATATTCTATGGTATCTCCCATATGTTCTATGTTTAAATCACAATTTTATAGTTTCCAAAGATAGGTCGTTACTCAAATTCCTCACTTGCTATTTAAATCTCCCTCACTTTAACGGAAAGGGATGTCATTCAAGGCCCATATATTTTGCTCAGAGCTGTCCCTTAGGTTTTGTCGCGGAGAAAAACACCAGTCGTAATTACACACATCTATTTTTATGAGTTTGTTGATGTGAAATAATGTTGTTGGCTCTTGTAGGCTTATTAGGTAGAAAATGTAGTAAGGAATAAGTACAAAATTCCGATGAACAAGATGAGAATGTCAATATAAGAATTGAATTACTAAGAGATTCAAGTCTCTTGGAATTGGCGAAGAAGCAATTCAAGGAATTGGAGATATACTGAACGTCTTTTAAAAGGAAATTTGGGAACAATGGTAGTGGAGGGGATAAAATTGGTGAAAAAGTTAAAATTCTTGGTCATGAGAAGGCAAAAGAACATTCAGAAGTGAAGGCTTACGTACAGAATGAACACGAATTTGTTCAAGAAAAAAATCTTACTAAAGTCAAATATGAATCTAGTTTGACTAATGTTTCTACTATTCATCATAATTACAATTTCCAGCAAGTTGTACCAACATAGTTGCATAAAATGGCAAGTTGCCAAGAACAGGGCTAAATCAGAAATCATACACTAGAAGTAGAGCAGAAATTGTTGATCTCTATAGAGTTATATAATTAAATGGTGATTCGATATCGACTGTTGTTCTTTTTGTTGTTCATGAGTAGTCTCGTAGTCTCATCGAGAGCTTGTTTAGTCCTAAAACCTTTTTGCAAAATCAAAATTTTGAACGCTATAAATCTTATTTTACTTTGTATTTCAGTATGATGATGGTGACTAATAAAATGAAGTTGTATAGTTACTTTTTTTGTGCGCATTGCGAGACTTTTCTACATAACCAGATACATCGTGTCATGCTATGCATATCAATAGCAAGTCTGTTACACACTAGACGAGCATCCGGTACAAAGTCGACGCGTCCAAGCATCATGCGTCAATTCAACCGCAAGAAAGCTTATGTATAATAAAATCTGGGGAGGTCGGCACAAATGAGATCTCAACTGACTTCGACGAATTTCGGGAAGGACACCATTTGGCGGTACGTTACGGCACGATGGCGTAACGGAACGAGTACTATATTTACTTTCGGGCACGTGTTCAGAACTGAATGGGCGAAGACCTTGCCCTTGAACCCGGGGGGAACGCACGCCGCCGCCCGCGGCACGCACCGCCCGCCCAAACGGCGACTGGCCGCGCCTCTGCCCATACCCCCCCGCACCGCACCGCCCCTACCGCACACCCCGCCACCCAAACTGATCAATAGCCTACTTCCTATTTACATCGCTTCCTACCAACTTACATGAAAGAACCAATTTGTTCGACTGAAGGAATAATTTAATTTAAAAGAAACTTATTTATAGGGGAGAATTAAATTGGCGACTTCGAGGAATTGCTAAACGTTAACTTTCTCCAATACTTATAATAACGAATCTTTCTGTCTCAATCGAAGTTATTACATCGAATAGGCAGGAAACTTTTATGACATAATAACTAAGCAATTACAGTATTATTTCATGCATTTACTAGACAATTTACGTGCTGCCGTCCGAATTGTGTGTTTTCATTGAATTCGCCGTAAACTTGCGGCTTCCCACGAGAATGATTACTTCTTGCATTTATTACTGGCATAAAAAATATAAACTATTTCCGTTTTAGTATAGTTAGCTTGGTGCAAATATACTTGGTCACGCGAACACGATAAGGTGAGGTATAATTATATGGTCAAGTTAGGGCCTTACCTTAGGGTCGCGATACATCTGCGGAACGTACGGCTCCGACACTTCAACAAAAGTCGGCGGCGTTTACTTCAGCGTGTTACGCGACGGAAAATTACCGCTCTTCGCTTGCCGCGCCGCCGATATCCACCGAACGTTCACCTACGCGCGCCGAACTTTCGGTCGCTTAACGCGTCGCCGAACTTTCGGTCGCGATGCGTTGCGGTCGCGATGCGGTGCGTGATGTGACGCGTACGCGTACTTAAATTTAGGCTGATGTGTCTTAGGCTATGTAAAGTTGAAAAACACTACGAGCGTATTCAACCGAACGTTTGGCGCCGTACGTTCCGCAGATGTGTCGCGACCCTTATTGTGTAGCGTTTAGAAGTTGATAGTGACGTTGGTACTTAAAGTACTATGAGTTATATGGCATTCTTCTGAGACAATGTTGCTCAGAATTGATGATGTGTGGTCTGGGCGAGGCATACAGACTACTTTGTATTAAGAATGTGAATACAAGGGTTTACTGTGCGGTTGATTTCGGACGTTCAGCGCTTTACAACACAACAAGCAATCCGTGTGTACAAAGTTTCTTGAAAGGATTGTATGGAAAAGTATTTCCTGCAGTAAAACTTTTTACAGACCTTGGACTACTACAATATCAGCTACTTTATGCTCCATAGGACCGGCGACCAAACACTACCAAAAGGACCACTGTACATCCATTGTATCAAGTCCTTTGCAGTAGTTTTTCTACATTTATATCTGTAATTCATATGGTGTACTTAATAAAAAGTATTGTATAAAAAATTATGAAAAATTAAGAATAATAATAGAGAGAGAGAGAGAGAAATAAAAGAGAGATTAACGTATTCTGTTGTGTATTCTATTTGTGTTTTCAATTTGTATTTATTATTTCCTTTATTTAATTTAAGTTCTTATTTATGATTTTTTTAAATATTATAATATAACAAAAATACAAAAACATAAAAAAATAGTAATCCACCAGTATCGGGAACAGGGTCCAAGCTACCTGGCGGCGGTCAGGGCTCCAGAGAGAGGAACCTCCTGACAATGCGAGCCGTGTCCAGGAGTACCGCTTTCTGAATTAAGCCCTTGATAAAGTATTTATTATATTATTCGAGTTATCATATTTTTGTATGCACGTGTTTCTGTAACTGTCCTTCAACGTATTTCTCCTTGTTATGAAATTCTAAACGTACCAAAAGACCCGCTTCATCCATTTCCTTTTAACATCGACCAGTAGTTAAGTATCTAGTGTAAAGTTACAGTATTAGATAAAGGTGATATGTTGAGCAGACGCGCGATCAATAGTTTACCGTCTAGTCTATTCAGGACCATTGCAGTTATATCGAGGTAGGGAATCGGTTTGAATTGTGTTAACTTAGTTCTGTGTATGTGTGTGTGAATAAGTGAATGGTATTTTGTAATTAATTTTACTTTTTTTAGTGCTTGTTTGTTACAACTATCTTTTGTGCCCGGTTGATGGTAAGCCTCGGGCCCTATTATATGGGACTTAAACTTAACTGAAAAAATGTGGGTGTACTAAAGGTTTATTTCTGTCTATCCCTTCGGGGAACGAGGCGTGCTGTTATGTTATGTTATCTTTGTAGGTGCGTTATGTTCCGTCAGTTTTACTGTCGGAGGTTTACTTTAAGGACTTTCAGACCAGCGCGATTTGTCGCGAGACGCGCCACCGGTTATTGTTATACCGTGAAGTTTTGTATTGTTCGTATCTCGTTGCGCTAGTCTGCACGAAGCTTTAACAGTCTCAAACGATAGATTTTTTTTTTACAATATATATTTGTATTATAAACTTTATTTGCATTTCCAATGCCTCCAATTACTTTTAATTTTGCCAAAAGTTATTTTGAATATTAACAGTATCAAACGCTTTAATCAGTTCATAATTATTTCTTTACAGACAAGCCGCGTGATTTCCCTTATTCCATACAAATTTTCATCCCCTGTTTAAACTCACTAGGGGGGTGAATTTTCAAAAATCACACCAAGTGCTCACATTCACTATATTTATAAGGAACTCTTGTGCAAAATTTCGTGTAATGCGTGTTGTCTGTCAGTTGAATTGAATTTAAGATTTTGATTAGTTAGAATGTAAATACATACAAATCGAATTAAGTAAGTACCTAAGTTAATGTTCAAGTCAACTGTATTTTTAAATGTTGCAATCATAAAATTAAATTTAAATTCAAAAGGTTTTTTTATTCAAACTAGGCTGAGAACCAGCACATAAGACAGTCCCCCAAAAACGCCCGCCCTTCACCACTTCCTAGTGCTTTACCTGGGAAGAAGAAGTGGCGCAACAAACTCCCCAGTAGTACAGTCACGAGCAACAATATGTATCCAGTTAGCAAAATTCAAAAGCGATTTTGTCGTGTAATATTGACTGCAACTTCGAGATAAGGCATATTTCATATAAATATGGGTTCCAAAATACTATATTCATAACAACATAAAATAATAATCAACACAGCAGGAGCAAATCACTTTTAAAAGTTGCTAAGTGTACACATATTGGTGCTCGTGACTGTACAGCTGTCTGATAAATCTGCGTTCAATCACAAATCGGATACCGGTTACAAGATGTCATAAATAATAATTATAATAATCCCTCTCATGACATTTAGGATTAAAGAGGAACTGTCAAATAAATAGGATTGCGATCAACAATGAATTACGTGATTACGATAGTACCCATTAAAATAAAATGAATCATTCTAAATATTATATTCTAATATACTGGGAACAATTTATAGTTGTCACCACGATAATATTTACGACTTGGGAAGATAATAAGTAACATAATATCTGGTTTATATTTTATATAGCTTCGATATATTCATTCTGGACATATTTTATGAGTAAGTGTCATTACGCGAGAACATAAACTATGTATTGTATTGCAATCAACTATATTTTAACTATGGAATCTTTTATTTGTATCGTCCACAAACTGTTAACCTGATCTTTAAAAAAGATCTGATTATTTTAAAACCGAGGAACAAAAACAACTCCGCCTTCCACGTGTCTAACACGATTAATATATATAATAGTTTTTTTATTCATATCATAGCACTTGAACCAGAACTAAATAGAGCAATGATCAAGTGTTTATTATGTAGTCAATGAAAAAATTAATTACTAAACTCAAGCTTGTCCGATTAATTATATTTATGGACACTTAATAATAATTTAAATATTTATCTTTGATACCTTTGTAATAAAACATTAAGTTTAATGTGTAGCTTGTCGCATAACTATAAATTAGAACGAACAAGATGTCAGAATCAGGTTAAGTCACAAACTGGTCTCACCTTGGCCAGTTTTCACATCTGCCACTTGTCGCTCCGCTGGACAAATAGGCCGGCCAAGCTTGACCATTGTCAATCACGTTGCGCCTGCGCAATCTTCTTGGCCATTGTTTCACAAAATGGAATCGTTGGGAACTTAAAATTTCATTGTCTAGCTATCATGTGCTTGAATGTAGTTTCCGACTCCAAAAACCGGCCTCGTAATCCGATATTTTATAGGTATCTAAATGAGCTAGTTTTTGCAATATAATTCCAAATGTCAGATGTAAAGAATAATAAGTGATTTTAATCGTTGCTTACTCATAGTTATCGTAATAAAGTTGATGGATTTAACGTGTCTTTTAGACGATGATGGGTTCATAAACTGTTTTATTAATTTTAATTGCACATTAAATGCTTACTACTATATTCGGAAAATAACAAGCAGCAGCTTTGTAGCCCAATTAGCACAAAAATTCTAATTGAGCTTCAAAGAGATCTATCTACATTAATCAATGACATTTGACGATAAATTTACGACAACCTACTAAGGTACAAAACGAATTAATTAAGAAATACACAGTTTATACAAATCAATGCTACTCTACTTATTTATTAATTTGAATGCTACATAATAAACTATCAGTTAAATAAATGTCAATGGGACATTATTGTCACAATGGATACTAAAGGTCCCAGTAGCCAAATATGGTACAGATTATCACACTATGTGTAAAGATCATTGACTCATAATTATTATTCTCAACACTGAAGGCCGTATAAGTGAAACGTCTATAGCTATATCTATATAGCTATAAATATAACGCTCACCGTAGAAGTGAGCTAAACAATTGAGAAGGTATTATGTAGCTCTGAATTACGATCCAGTTCCCAATTCCTAAGCTCCATTTATGTTTATTTTTTATTTCGGTCAACGGCCGCTGGCGGCCCCATTGTGTCCGCTCCATTGACATCGATTTCTAGGGTTAGATTTGAAACGACCGAAATAAACCTCACGAATATTTAGTGCCTGTACATTCATAAAAAAACACATAGTAGATGAGCCTTAGAATTCGCTATTTAGACAAAGCTTTTGTTGGTTTTTTAATCGGTCCCTCAAAAAACTGACTGTATCGACTATCGACTCGCTAATCGAGAACGGTAGCGTAGAACCGTAAACTCCATTAATTGTTACGCTTTAAAAACCATTACTGTTTTAACACAAACGACTAAATTATTCTTACGAGCGTGCAGATTTCAAAACCCACGCTCGGACTACTTGTTTTTCAAGGCTTTTTTTATTATGAATCGAGCCGCGGCGTACAATCAGATATTCCTGGCAGCCGATCAGTAAAAACTATACAGATATTTAATGAGAACTTTAACCTCAACCTGCAGCGGATCCAGTTAACGTTAAACTATAATTTATATTTGTTTAAATACATATATAATAACAACTTTGAGTATGTTATTCAAACGCGTGACGAAATGAAAAAACTTATTTAAAAGATTTTGTTGTTAAATTTTCAGGCAATAAATATTATTGTATAAAAATATGATAGCCACTAAAAATGCTGAAGAATTTAATGAATAAAATGGCGGAGTCGACAGTGTAGTCATCTTTCATTCTCAAGGTTATTATGGTGTCAATATAACTTACTCGTGGATGCACACGTACGTAATAACAAAAAATTACTTTGTTGGCTTCCACTGAACGGTGTTAGCGAACCATTTAGTCTACCGACGCATAACTATGAGTGAAACCAAAATATATGTGTTTTTGACATAAACGACGTGCTCTGAATGAGCATAAGAAATTTTAAGTACAAAATTTGATGATCACCAACAATTGGGAGGTCATCGAAATTCAGACTAACCATTCATATATTTATAGTTAGGTCACGGTGCAGTGCAGTGTTTGGTCTAGGCGTTCGTTGGTATCGAGCGTGTGTTGACCGCGCGATTCACCTTGAGACCGCACCTCGCTTCTTATAACCCCACCACGGCGAAATACCACTGGCCGGTTGTACACGTGTAACAGTCTGCAGACGACGTAAACTGGCCGCGTACCACGTTTGGTACAATGCTCGAGACCGGTCCGCTAGCTGTGGGTGAGCGAGTTGTGGAATGCACGGACGGACCGAGACGCCGAGATTTGAAAGTGTGCTCCACCGCGCCGCCCGCGACGCCTATCGACACACTAATATTTCCGATACCGATTCAATACTCTTTCAACAGTAAAATCCCCTAATTTTCAATTCACTACATCATCGTATTCAAATAGTGAAACTTATTATTAAAACTTCCAGAGCGTGAGCCTCCATTTTTTCCACTGCGCTTAATGTTGGACCAACCAATTGTTTGGTAATTCAAAATTGCCTGTAATCACACGCTGTGATCTTCATTTTATATTATTACTGTTGGTTCGTAATCAAATTATCATATTTTATACATAAACACACTGTAAGTCGCACGCGCAGCCAGCGAGTCAAGCAAAAAATTAGGTTTCGTTTGTGTTAGAAAAATAATTATGATAATTTTCTGTCAACATCTCTTCTAGCTTTTAGTAAACATTGTACCTAATGTGGAACAACACACAGATACTGGAACAAATCTGGCAAACTTTCAAATGATTTTAATGCGGGCTGTCCCAAATAACATCAACAAAGCGTTATAATAAAATAAATGAAAGGTTAACAATTTTCATGTTTAATCAATCACAATTTCCGTGTCGGAGCGCATCAAATCGGACAGACAATCAAGCTTCCTTGTCGTTATCCAACTTTGTTTACCTCCTAGATAGTTCCTACGCGCGTCATTATTGTTTGCTAAGAGCTACTTGCCTAGTTACACTACCTACTAGTCATCCTATTATAATTCTAACGCAGCACGTTGAACCTTTTACGTAAATGTTTTGTGACGCAACTGACATAATAAGCGTACTTTGTAAGATGTTAAATAATAAAATTAACGATAATGAAATTGTATATAAATATTAACCGGCTAAATACAGGTGCAGTTATCTAGTTTGAAGTTGGTAGGCTGTCAGATAGTTAGTCAATTTTACTAAAATACGCTTGTGTTAATACAGGAAGGATGGAGGATAATCCAGTTAACTGTGAATGATCAATCGCAACAAGCGTCACTGAACACCAGACGATATCGGAACGAACAGTAAATAGCATATATGTAAACAGCCATGAATCTAAATTCGATAAATAAATTAAAAAATTCGCTTCAAACGTCAGACATATTTCCCGACCAGTAGACATAGATCTCTGGTATTCAAACTATTAACCCCTCAATCATCTTTAGTTAGTGATTCAGGGGAGGCGTAGAAGGTCTAATAAAACTGGACACAGTTCTAGTAAATGTAGGCACGGCCCAATTCTGTTCGGCGACGTCAATGCGATGAACACTGAATAAGTGATGACACTAAACGTGTCTCGTAAGTGTTACGGGTTCACTTCAATGATACAGTTGCTTTGTAACTATGTTCTACAAGCTAATGATGCTAACTAAAAGTAAAAGTCGTGAATTATACACACAGTGTACCTTCATCGTGTACATAAATGTTCTATAGTGAAATTTTGTGAACCAGTTTCCCATGTCGCGTCCGTGTTTGACTTTCTCAGGAAAAGGGCTTTCGTTCGTTACCTTTTTTGGCTTTGTAGGCTTAGTAAGAGCTTAATGTTGTTAATTGGCACTATCATTCATAGAAAATTACCAAACAAAAAACACCACCATAGGAATAGGACTCTAAAAAATGACCTCATCGCTTAAGGCATAGTTAAACAACCAAATTCTTACTCAAAAGAAAAAATTATCCAATCAAGCCTCAAACTGTAAAAAAAGTTACTTTGTCTAATCCATCCTTACGGCTCGACAATGTCTTATGATTTCGACCATTAATATAAGTCGAACGTCGACGTGGTGGCGTCGACTTTGTCACTCACTCCTACGCCCACAGCATAGAGTTGAGGATCGACTGGCATAAAAACGCCCACTCAGGTGTGGCGTGTAACTATTTGTTTTCATCGTACTCACGACTCGGAAACCCCGATGTTTTAACGTGCCGCCCCAATTCAAGTACCAAAATAACCGGGCTCTGTCCCAGATTTGTCCCCTGCTCCCTACGACGGACGTGCGATACGCAAAGCCCGATTGTTGCCACGACTTTGCTGGTCAAATGTCCCCCAGTGCATTGCGTTTACAATCGGATTCAAACTTTCCATTCCGCTTGAGCAATCGATCAAAACGAATAGATATGATAGAGTGGAGATAGCTGTAAGTAAGTTATTACGTTTTTATGTTAATAGATTTAAGAAGTATTGAGGTTGAAGAAAAATCTGAATTTTTGTCAGGAATTTAATCTGGAGCCAAAATAAAAAACGACTCAAAGGACCAAAAAAAAGCCAAAACAATAAATCTTAAAATCGATTCGTGAAATCGAGTTAGTGATCAAGTCGTGCTTGAATTCGGCGACATGCCTCGCATTCCCTTTTGTTTCCCGCGCGACACGTGTCGGTCGTCGGTCGCGCGTCCGTCTGAGGCCCGTTATCGTATAACTCGCTATAAGTATGGGTGGTATAGTATCCGAATATCGGTGGCGTGCGGGGTGAACGACCTCTCAGGCACCTGCAATCGGCCGCTGTTGACACAAGCAACTGACGGCCGTGACGCTTCCAAGTGATAATGAGTGTCAGTACAACGTACTTGAAATTTCAGTGTGGCTAGGATAAACTCAACGATTATTGGCTCCTGCGCCTCAAATATTTGATCTGATGTGTTGTAAGTCTTGCCTGCTGCTGTTCTTTGTGTTTAGTCTGGTTTTTAACTCTGTATACATTCGTTGCTTATAACCAACAAGGATAAAATCTGATTTCCTCCTTATGACTCAACATTAATTTCAATAAATATTATTTTTTCCATTACGTAATAAAAATTATATATATTTATTTATGTATATCTTTACTATTATCAAAAGGGTCTTGTGACTAGTCGTTGATTTTTTGATAAGAATAATTAATGAATTGTATATTATTAGATATGCAAAGTGGGGGACGGCGAACATTAGAGGACGCTTGCTCGGGTGACAAAATAAAGGTCGCAACTAATGTAGCGTTGCAATGAACTTTTACACAAGGTCAATTCGTTATTGCTTATTCATTGTTTCATAGCAACCGCTATTTTTCAGTACCAAATAGACCACGTATATTTACGGGAGAATCAATTTAAAATTTTCGATCAAAGAGTAGAAATATCACGTTACTTTACAGACGTATATGAATTCACAATTGAGAGTTTATTACGCGATCCACAGTTTTCCCGCGCGGGGAATGAGGGCGCGGCCTTGTCCCGCTTCTCAGATTGGCACATTTTTATCTACTCTTTGAACTATAGCCAACGCCAGGCAGACTTTCGATTTGATTGATAGAGTATAGTGTACATAGTACGACTGCAAAATTAATGTAATAATAATTCTCCAATTATTTAACAAAATTCTAAACTATGTAGGACAGCTCTTTGTTGTCTGGTGAAAATTATAACTTTTTTCAAAACTTTATGATTGCCTTAACCGAATAGATACGTTTTAAGTTAAAGTAATAGAAAAACACAAAATATTCCAACTTAAAAGATGAAGTAATTGAACCTGATAAGAAAAACAAGAAATATAGAAACAGATGTTGAGCTCTCGAACTTTTAAAGAAACTGATGAAATGAAAACAGTCAGCAAAATAACAGCAAAACAAATATTTCGAACTAATTTAAATTAGAAACAAACAATATTATACAATACACAATCCTGAGCTAAATAACGATATTGCTGGATTGTTTCATTTTCAATTTGAAATCCAAGTTGAATTGTTGAAATTCTAAATTTTAATTGTAGATGAAACGGCTGTGAATTCCGAAAATTGATTTATTTTGGGGCCGCATTCTCTATTACTACTATATTTTTAAATTTACTAATACTTCGTTGCCTTTATCGTCCACTAGTTGACCCATCTCTTTGAATAATTGGAATCCAATAAGAATTTAAGTTTTTCCACCATTCTGTCCCTCTATCATTATAATTTCCAGATAATTGTTATCATCAACAGTATCTTTTCATGTCTTTAGAGTCGAACTCTGTTCAGAAACAGCGCTGTTATTTGTGCAAGCGATCCGTTTATCCAATGAAGGCATTAGTATAATTCTATTGCAATGGACTTGGCTTTACTAATTCAATTTGCAAAGCTAAGACTAAGCTATTTACTTTGCAAGTTGTTGACCTAACTTCAACATTAGGTACTAAATCATCTATCTTAACTGAACTGTGGAATTCTATATCCTATAATTTCTAAATCCGCTTTATGTATTAGTGCCATATCTAAACAATTTACCCACATTTGATTATGTTCAGTAGGTATGTTATTGCGAAGTTCAATGAAATATTTGAAAGGTGCGTGTGTTCGGCGTGTTCCAATTACAATCTCTATTTTTGGAATAATTTCATGAATATGATTTGTAAATATTCCATATTCAGAAATCAGTGATTAAATTATTTATGAAATGGCGAATGAACTCCATGAACTGTTAAGAACAATTTTATATATCCCAAACCCAATATATATATGCTTTTGAATCGCAAAGTAACATTTACAAATAATGAACTAAACTAGAATAACAACCAGTTAACGAAGAGAGAAAGCATCCTGTGGTGAATTAAAATATTTCTGTCATTGCAATGCTGAACACAGTAGCTCAACATTAACACGTGTATCCTGTGTCGTGATGACCGCTGTCGACTCTCTCAGTTTCACGCACTACGCTCAAATAACGCGAAATGCATTATACAATAACAACTGAATCACGAAGAATTAAATGCTACCATATTGGCTACAATGAGCTCAATTGATATGAGGTGTTGCTGCGTGAGAAAACAAATCAGCTGTGTGACCCTGTCAGTCGGACCCGACTGCAACCGACCCCTTACCCACTAACAACTTTCCAACTCGCATGCTATAAATATTCAACGTCGCTCTGCCAGCAGCTCTCACTGGCTACACTAGTTTATCCATCCGTCATAAGTCGCGATACCCACCTAGATACAGTTTGGGCTCAATTTTGACGACCCGCTTTCGCACTCAGTCAGAAATACAGTCGAGTCGGTGGTCCGCGCGCACACTGGCTTCTGTCTACTTATCCATCACTGCACATCCGCACGATACTACGAGACTCACGATTTCACTGTCACAGCACGCGGCGGCCTGTGGCCAGCCGGAGTCACGGCACGCACAAGCACAGACGTTTCAATAGTACCGCGGCTACCGCTGCAGTGGAGTGGACGACACGGGCATCAGCCGGCGCGCGAGGTGAAACCGCCGAGGACCGAAACTGCGACGCGCGAGGTCGGCGCGACCTCCACGCTCGAGAGCGTGAGAGCCGGCAAAGCCTGAACGGTGGCAGGTGTGCTGCGCGAAGTGCAGCGTAATGCGGAGAGAGCTGTACGAGACGACGCGCGTGACTCGCCGCCGCCGACTGACGGGCGCGCCGCGACGAGCCTCGCTCACTACCACACGCGCACCCGCGCACACTCGCGCCGGGCCGACAGCCGACACCACACGCCGACACAGAGCCGCGCTACACCGACACGCCGCGCCGCCAACCCACCACACCAGATCCAAACATATTTTAAAGTTTCATACCCAATTTGACTTTAAAATCTCATCGGGCCCGTCCAAGACGCGAGCCAGTCTGTCAGCCTGAATATTAACCTGAACAAAAGCATTGCGGTGTCTCACTGGACGCATCGGTTGCGCAGTGAATGGACAGCGCGTGTAGAAACACCGAGAGCGCATGCGCCACGCACACTCCCTCGAGGCGCCCCTGTACTTACTAAAAATTCGAACAAGTGTGGCGGTAGTTTAGCGTGTCCGAAACGAGGCTGGGAAATTGAAAAACAAGCATGTGAAACTTGGAAACGTATAGACTTAAATACGGTGCTGTATATGTATACTATTTATAGCATAGATACGATAACTTCTAGGAAGACCGAGTTCAACTGACTTTATCGATAAAGCATTTGAAATAGAGATCAATGGTCAATTAGTGAAATCAGCTCCGGTTCAGTGTGCGCTGTGCACTTATACAACACATATCACTGCATTATGCAGTCCGTGCAGTCACAGTAAGGTCATCGAAATGCTGTAGATGCGATGCTACAAATTGCGCAAATAGATGTTCCAATGAACTCGTTTAATAACAGCGGGCGTAGTGAGGGCGTCACTGAAGAGTAATACTAGTCGAGTAGTCGCTACTCGACTCTATGTGCGACTGGCTCAAGGTTGCACTACACGTACGCTGCCGTTGTCATGGAACTCTACTCACGGAAACACTGTCATAAGAATATTCAATGATGAGCTATTTATCTTTGACCTCTACATATTTTAGAAGAAAGATTGTTATAATCAATCTACTCCTTTATTGAAATCACGTGTAGCAGAAGAACGCAATGAATTTGAAGCAATTAAAAATGACATTGCAGAAATTAATGATACGACAAAAAGAGGAGCGGCCCCATCAACCGGGAGCCGTCACAGCACGTCAAAATTCAGCGAAAACAAATTTGTTCTCTTATTGGAGTCGGCTTATGATTTTTTTTCGTACAAAATGAAAACTTTAAAATTTAACATGACATACCCAAATGAAAAGAGTTGGAGGTGATTTTACGTTTGAAAGACTTGGAAAACAGCACAGACAAGCAAAAGTTTAGAAGAACCTATATAATAATAGTAAATGCGAGTGAATTATTATTCACTCGCATTTACTATATTATATAGTTAATAGCTTTGGTTTTATTTCTTACCAAAGCTATATGGAATTGAGTATTGAGATAGTTGTAGATAGAGAATAATAAAAATGAGGAGATAAACACGAGAACGAAGATTAATAAAATAGTAAATAAGTTTAAACATTACACTAATGTCAAACAAAATGAGAACAACAACAATAGAACTCATCATTTCAGAAACTCAAATGATATACGAGTAACAAGTCATCTCTCATAAAAGATTGTCCTACACTATTTTTCAATAACAGATGAATCCATTCATTCGGACAAAAAGACAATTAAAACATTTTCATGTCGTGAAATTCAGCAAGTTGTCTGTAGTCAAAGAGCTGCGTTTAAAGGGCAGACAAAGATGGGTCTGTTTGCGAGAGGTGGTCGCCCGGGATGCCAATCCTGACTTCCGCCGGCGCCCGATCATTGCCAGAAACACTTAGGGGGAAAAACACGAGCATAAAACGGTCCGAATTATATACCACGAAAAAAATCGCAAGCTTTTAATTCGTGTTTTCCCGTTTTGAATGTTGATATTAAGTTCTTGATTTAATACATTGCATATTCATTTCGCATAATTTAGAAACAAGATACCTTCAATAATTTCTTGGGAAAAAACTTTGGTGATGTGTAAAATTTGTTGAAAACGGATATTTTTTTCTTCGAGATAAAAATACGATCCAATACAGAGTAAAGTATAAAAAGGAACGCGCGTAAAACTTTCAGAGACGGGATGCGCGGGCGCAATGCGTGAAATTCCAAGTCAGCTGATTAATTCTCCGCAGTGACAGCAGCGTATACTTTTTCTTACTTTAATAAGCGTGACATTGCAGATGGAAATATATTATTATTATAAGAATTGTTATGACACACTGACTCGATTGGATTAGTTGGCTTATGAATGCCATTTAATTCTTTGGCCAAATTAAATTAAAATAGTTGAGGCTGTCAGATACATAATTATGATTTATTTATTTATTTATACCTACTTCAAGCACAAAGATGTACAGAGGCGGACTTAATGCCATAGGCATTTTCTACCAGTCAACCTTTGGGTGCTTCAGAAACAAACAGTGATAAGTGCAATTACGAAAAAAATGAGGACTAAACATTTTTAAAATATAAATATGATTGTCAAACGAGAAAGGTAAAACTGGCCGAAACATATATCTACAGCAGCAAAACTAAAGCGCAGGCCACACTTAGGACGAAGCGAAAGGAATTAAGCAAAGTTCGTTTTGCTTCGCTTATGTAGCTACTGCGCATTTTTTCATACTTCGAACTATGAACGGAATTATGAAAAGATTAAGATTCGATGAGCGAATCCTAAGATCGCATGACGATAAAATTGAAATAATTCAATAATGTGTATGTAAAATACGACTATTTTTGTAAAAGGCAACAACAAGCTAATATGATTGTTGCCGAACAAATGGTTTGAAAACGTTTGATATATCAGATTGATTACAAAGCACACAGTGGTTTAACTTCAGGTCTGTTGCCGGGCTCGATATCATGAACAGAGGCTAAAAAGGAACGCGCGATTTGTGTGGTCTTCAGCAACAAACATCTTTTGATCACAAATGTGTACTTGCTTGATGGTTTATAGGACTTTGTCCTTTGAAAGATCGAAGCCGACGCTAACAAAAGCCTTCTGATTGGCTTGAACACATCATGGACCGGACAATGCGACATAAACGTTTGTATATTTCTGTCGGACGTCAAAGAAACATTTTCGCATTTCGTACGAACGTAAACGACCTAACAAACAGTCGTAACTGTGTACAAACAAGCTATTTACACGTGCAGCTTGAAAACTCGTAACCATAATAAGGCATTTTCACGCGATTGTTCGCGACCGACCCTCAATGAAGGAAGTCTGCGGCACCCTTTGCGAAGATACCTTCGGACGATTGACCTCTGTTTCGCAAAGGCACAGGATCCTCTCGATATAGCGATGTTGTGTCAACGACCGGCCGGAGGATGTCGGATAATTTGGACATTTTCATGAACGTGCTCATTATCCACCTTTTTGGAAATGACGCATAATGATCGATATCAAACAGCTTTGTCATGATGTGTTCAGCCGTAATAATTAAAATTTGTGTAGGCAAATCTTATTGTGATCATGCAAATTCAAGTTTTTGTCATATTTTATTCATTTTACTGAGAAATGAAGTAACATTTTGGTAGTTTTCTGGAGACGACTTCTATTATAATTTAATCAACGTTGAGATATTGTTAGAAAATATACATAAACACAGTGGTTGCAATGTCAAAGAGGACGCCACCACCTTTGCGCAAAGTCGTTATCAATTAAATAGTCAGCAGCATTTTGTCACTGTAGTCACCGTGGAGGCAGACTAATAATTTAGATAAAGGATGAATGACAGAACGATACATAGTTTATACGAATTGCAGCTGGCTGTGTGTCAGGCTCCAGTTGAGTAGTTCTTTTTTCAAACTTCGCAATTAACACCTGCAGAGGTCGGCTCTCTAATGAGTGGCATATCCCCGGCGCCTGAGCACCCACGCGCCTCCCACACATGTACACCAATGTCAATGGTGCATGTAAATCAATGCGAACCATCAGAAAGCTCACTTCCATTGTATAATTACGAAGGAGTATGATATATTGTGTTGTTTTTTTAGCAGCTGTTGTTCAAAACCTTCATTATTCAGTATTTTTGTAAGTTTTGTTTGGCTTGGCTTTCAAGGTAAGGTCGATGACTTTGTTCTTCGAACTGATGATATATTGTTAGAAAACTTTGTTGAAGTAAAATACGATAATAAGTTTAATTGATTTGGAATAAGTTATTAATAATAATAATATGTTATTATGTGAACATGAAAATCAAATGATTAAAGCTAAGCATCAAGTAGGTTAGACTCGACTATAAAATTAATGTAGTGGCTTTGGATGCTTGTTAGGTATTCTCGAGGTTCGGTTGTATACTATGGTCGTAAGTGAATGTTCTAAACTGTTTCCACATCAACGATTTCGAAGCATTTGAACTATTAAAGAGTTTTACGAAAATTAGTTCTCTGATAACAACTCAACAGACTGTGCATTGGGAATATGGACCCTGTTTCACATCTACGTGAATGCACTTTTATTATAGTCATTCATCAAACCGGCCAGGGTTTGATGAATGACTTGTTGTTCCAGAATGGAATCTTTAACCGGCTATTTATTTTCTCTATTAAATCCTGGCCAAAAGGCTATTGAATTGTCACTCATCTTTTTTCTACTGCTACCCTCTTCTATTTCTACTCCCACGATAATATCATCTTTATAATGAGCTTTTGATTTAACAGCTAATTTTCTTTTTATTCGTTACATGTCGTGTTACCGATGAAATGTCCCTTCGGCGAACATTACATACTCTCTTCTCTTTTACGTGTGATAAGTGACTAATGACGAACTTCCATCCAGACTTTCATTCCATATTTAACCACTTTAAAGCAAGAATTTTCAAAAATCTTTCCTTAGTCTGAGCGGTTTAGGTTGTGAGTTGTCTGTCATTGACTGAATGATAATTCATTCAGTCAGAACGGTACAGGGACGCGGCAGGGGCGGCGGGCAGGGGGGCGGTTGGTTGGTTGAACAGAGTCGGTTTAATAACCGACTCTGTTCAACAAACCAACCAACTCTCTCTCTTTGAACTCTGACACCAGGCTAGTCACTAAACACACGAAAAGAAGAAGAATGAATTTTTGAATTGAATAGAATTCAAAAATGTTGATGAGGAATGATGAAATATCTACTTAATAGAGTATATATTTTATCATTCCTCATCTAAAAACACCATAATAATTGTAATAGTTACAGTAGTAGTTATAAAAGCGTCGGTGTTTCGCGTATCGGTTGCGAGCACAAGTAGGATTTCCTTTTTAGACCAAACTCGCGCGTCCATCATTGGGTCAGTGTGCGAATACACAGCGATTGAAGAGCTGCCATACTTTCCTGAAACCATGTGTATTTAATAGTTTACACACGTTACACAGTTGTACACCTTGAGGCCAACGTGCTTCACGATATCGTTCACAATCATTTTGATGCCATTGATCTAACGAGTAAGCTGTGTTATTCTGTTCCCCGAACAGTTCATGCGCGTCAGGTTCGTGCACGTACTCTGTTCGCGCTAACTTCTTGTCGTACTAACTCTGGCATACGCTGCCCTATTCATAGAATGTTGGAATCCTATAATTCAAATTTCATTGACATTGATATATTTGCATGCTCGAAAAATAAATTTAAATCTAATATTATGGAAATTTTATCGTAATTAATTAATTGTAAACTTATTAATCTATTATTTGTTAAATTGTATAATTTGTAAAGTAGATGAAACTAATTGTCTCTACCTATAGCTAGCTTTATAGTAACTTATTTATTTATTTTAAAATATTTGCAAATTTTGGTAATGCTTCTCTAGTGGCAACCACTTATCCTTAAATATGTTGTATTTGCGGATAATGCAGTGGACTGCAACATGATTACTTAAAGTCTTGTTAATCTTATGTTTTATATATGTTGTAGTTGTTTATTATCCCTTAATAAATAAAATAAAATAAAAATAAAATAAAATAAAGGAAGTTAAGGCTGTATACCAAACTGTGTAAATGTATGACGTAAAAGTTTGGTCTTGCGTTTGTAATCAATGCGTCCAACAAATCAAATTTTAATCCAAAGTCAAATTAGGCTGAGAATCAGCACTTTTCGAACGTCAAAATTACATAAGACAGACCCCCAAACCGCCCGCCCGCCCTTCTTCACTACCTAGTGCTTAAGCTGGGAAGAAATGGGAAATGGGATATTGGCGCAACAAACTCCTCCGCAGCACAGTTTGCAGTGACAGTTTGTCTGTATTTAAAAGGGTTTTGATAAATGCGTTTACTGTAATATACATAGTTTTAAAATCAGCATCAGCAACAGCCTTCAATATTTTCAGATACAATCGAATCATGAAAATCTAGGTTTAGTTTGAATTGAATTGATTTGTTAGTACTACCGCATAACAGAACTGAGCTTGAATACTAAATAGCATTCAAAGATAGACTAGGAGCCTTACCAAAAATAATTATAATCTATTTTAGAGACAAATACCTTTCGATAAGTTGCAGCCAAATAATTTAAAATCGAAACATCATGTCGAAGCAAGTAACCTTTTATTGTCACTTTTCATTGTTGTAGAGTCATTGGCTTGATGCAAAACTAATGCACTTGGCTGTATTTACACCCATACCTTTGCCAAATGTATATTTAGTGCAGAAACAAGTTTAGTCAATTTTATAATGTCACTATTAATGTCCTCATCTCTATCAACGTCAAGATACGCGTTAATTTAATGTTACAATGTCAAAACTGATCGTAATAACAAATGTTTGCAAGAATTAGATGTCTTGTTTATATGCTAAATAGGTCATAAAACTTAGAGGAAAATAAAATAATGCAACATAAAAAAAATACTGACGTGAAATAATAACATAGAAGCAACGAAATACCTAACATAAAGTTAGGTATACAGCTCTAAGTCAAACCTAAATAACCGAGGAAAAACTTTTTCATTTGTAGTTAATGACTAACTTTTGTACTGTGGATCGTATCGTAGTTCTACTATAAAACATAATCGTAGTACACATTTACTCGTCTACAGTTGTTATTTGGTGTGAGTGAGTCGTCCACATTTCAAACGCGACCTAGAAAGGTGAACAAACGTCTGATATAGCCGAGTTCAACCCAAATGTTTGACCCGATTCGACGTAAAAACGCGGCGAGGCGGGCTAACGACCGCCTGACGTAACTTGGAATAGACAAATAAAACCAGATACGGAATGCAGCCACTTTTTAAGCCTTCCTCTCGACGTAACGGGAATTACGACGGGGTAAAGACATTCGAGAAACAACCATGACCCCACCAAATACTGTTCCAGTTCTCGCCTATTATAAATACGTATTTAGTAGTTCGTTGGCAACAGATAACGCGTTCTTCCAATCGTTTGTTTATATTCTATCAATTATCTGGGTTACGTTACATACATAGGTACCAACATTGTTATCGAAATTGACATATGTCTAAATGGCGTGGCGTAGTGCCAAAAAACCGAAATAAAGGTGACAACTGGCGTTTGCCACGACTGAAATACCCCATGTATTATAAATACGAGCCCAAGAATTGGTTGAAGCCTATTTAGATCAAGGTGTCGATTTCAATAAAAAACTACTAAAAATAATTAGACTAGGCAGATGAACAATAACTACGACCAAATTTTCTCAGGGCTTTGAAGCCCAGTTTAAATAAAAAGCCTTGAACGGTTGCTACGTAACCAAAATGACAAAAAATTTTTACTTATTTAGTCTCCGAAAAGTTTTTTATTTCAATTATATTTGAAAAAATATTATACTCCTCGTATACGAAACCTTTGTTTTAATAAATCATTATTCTTACTACCTATCAACAAAATAATTAATGTTTGGCTCCTATTAAATATTTCTACCGTAAAAAAAATATTTTAGATAACACAGCAAGTATTCAGGTTACCTTAATTAAATGAACAGTGAACCTCTATTACCTAAACAATTACATCAATATTAAATTTGTCATTATTAAAATCACTTTTGTAAACGAAAACACGAAATTAATAAGTACAAGAAATAATATTTTCCTTTCGTCTAATTGGAAATATTCGAACTGTGCCGGATCAAATAACCCATAGAAGAAAACAAGGATTATTTCAACCTTAAATGCCAGATAGAATTCCGAACTGCATTTGTTTTGCATTTTAATATCTTCAAAAGCAGTTATATCGCCATTAATTACGAAAGGTACGTAGTTACAGCCATTTCGATTGGTTGTTCAATGGATTATCATTAAAAAACCATTGTGATTCGGTTTATAACGATAGGATATTTAAATATGCAATTACGGTTGTGTAAGCACCGAAGCAGGTTGGCGACCAACCATGGAGAATTCTATGGGATTATAAATAGGTTTAATACGAGTGGAAGGAGCAAAACATAATACGGGTGCTATTTCATTGTGGAAATAATTTTAAAGAGGCTTTTTGCAGGACAAAAGGAGGATTCCATCTTTTATTATATGCAAATATTAATCTTTTATAATATACAAATATTAATCTTTTATAATATACAAATATTAAGGTGAATTCGGTAATTATGAGGAACTAGCTGTTACCCGCGACTTCGTCTGCGATCTAGGATGAAAAGTAGCCTATGTCTTTCTCCAGCTCATGGTCAAGCCATGTGCTGAATTTCATCCAAACCCATTCAGCCATTTTAGCGTGAATGCGTAACAAAGAAAAACAAACGAATTCACTTTCGCATTTATATTATTAGTTAAGATTTACGAAAAGTAAACATGAATGCCTCGCCTCGCATTAATGGATAACTCGTTGGCGTAGTGGTCGCAAGCGCTACTGCTGAGCATGACGTCCTGGATTCGATTGAGGTCGGGAAAAGTGTTATTTTGTTTTTCTATAAGGGATTTCTCAGTAGCAACCTGGAGTCTGGATTTGTGCCCGGTTGATGGTAATAGGCACGTCGTTACTCATTACATGGGACCTGGTGCAATGTGGGTGTACTATACACCTCTGCCTAACCCTTTCGGGATCACAGGTGTGGTGTTATGTTATGTAATTTATACCATCAAGTTAACCCAAACATTTCATTGTCCATAACTCTATCGATAAAAGCATTGTCATGGTTTGTAAAATCAAAGTATGGTCAAATCATCAAATACTAGCGAATTTAATACTTCGCTTTGCTTCTCCCGAATAATGCTTTTTAGATTTAAAAGGTCAAAAGTGAGGCATCTATTCAAAGTCTAAACTGGTAATATTATGTTTGAACGAATGATATGGTTTTGAGAACGACGATTTCAGTAAAAGGCTAAGACGTGAGGATGGTACTTTTACATACAGCGTCTGCGATTTAAGTTTCTCTGTATGGCCGGCGACTTATCGGTACCTAACTTTAATTTTAGTGGATGATATGGTTATCTTATGTCTAAGAAAATTGAGCAGTTGCATAATTATCTACACCAACGTAAAACCGTGCCAATGTCATTTCATAGATAATTTCATTCCTAAAAGGGTAAACTACTGTTATTTAAGATTTAATTACTATTTATGTAGGTATAGATAGGAATATCCTACTAATATTATAAGTGTGAAGGTTTGTTTGTTTGTTTGGATGTTTGTCACTCTATCAGGCAAAAATGGCTGAACGGATCTGGACAAAATTCGACATAAAGTTTTTTTTTTATTACTACACTAGGAATTCCTCCAGTATCGTGGGTGCGTTAACACACATTTAAAACTCACATATACAAACAGTCAGACCCGGAACTACTACTTGTAGGCCATAAAAATAATTGTTCCGTGCGGGAATCGAACTCGTGACAGGCAGCGCAGCAGTCAATCGTTTAACCACTGCGCCAACCGTGTCGTCAGATAGTTTACTTATAGGATACTTTTTATCCCGGTAGTACATTCCTGAGGGATAATTTTCAACCACCACGCGAGTGATGCCGCGGGCGTAAGCTAGTGATTATTATATGCAATAATTTACAAGATACGGGTATTCTGGTATCACACCCCGACGCACACCTCTTTCCTTCCTTCTCAATTAAAATTATGACGTTAGACACGACATAGAAGCACAAAGTGCTCATAGTGATGCCATTCATACCCACTGCTATACGGAAGTCAGCTGAACAGCGTAGGCGGCTTTATTCTGACGTCATGAGAACTCAAGAATGAATGCAGGGCATCGTTGGCCTTAGTCATATAAGTACCTACGTAGGTACAGTCAGCTTCAAGAAGATGTAGGTACACATCGACACAAATTAATTTGATTGTCTACATTTTGTGGTCTATAATTAAATATTGCTATAATGTGTAGCTACAATTAAGTACCTAATGTGTAATATGTTTTGCGGCTACACACCGATTCAATATAAAACAAAGATTGTAGAGATTCAGTAGTTTTTGCCCCCATGGGAAGAAGGCGTATGTATGTATGTAAACAGATAAATTAATTCTTGTCGATGTATTCATCTTTTAGTGCGAATTTCATCAATGAAACTGAAAGCGATTAGTGTTGGAGTATGGCAAAAACAAATCGATCCTACTTCAACACTATTAGTCTTTCTCTTTCTAACTCATAAATATTATTTTCTATCCGAACCCGGTCTTAACCACTTGACGAAATCCTAACTTTCTCAAAGACTGTACTATACTTTTAGCCCTGTTTGGGATCGCACGTCTCACTTAATACTAGTTAAACACACCTTCCGATATATAAAGAAAAGGATTATAAACGTATAATTGAAACCCTTAGAACGGTGTTTCCTTTAGTGTCGAACCTTTAACCCTAACAATTAGCACATCCAAACCGAGTTCAAGACCTGTCAGTGTCAATATTCCACAGAAAACGATGACACTGATAGCCCTTAAACAGGGTTTATATGCTGATCGCGTTTAGTTTCAATGGTGAAATTCTGCCTGACTGTAACTACGTAAATACCAAAGTATGCCAAGCATGTCCGTAGTCCGTAGTGCATCAGAGTATTTTTTTCTCGTTTTCGGAACCTGTTTTATATGTATATTATTTATGGGTATCAGGCGCCAGAATCAGATTGGTCCGGAATTGGAAACAATCTCGGATTTAGATTAGATGGTCCTTTTAATAACTGTAGTATAATGAACATAACATCACGCCTCTAATCCCCGTAGGGTTTAGGCAGAGATGTATTTATAGCGCACCTATATGTCGTCAGTTATGTTTAAGTCCCTTGTAATAGAAGCCAAGCCTATTGCCATCAACGGGCACAATTCCAGACTCCGGGCTGCTACTGAGTAATTCTTAATGGAAAACATTTTGCAAGACTTGGTAATGGAACCCAGGACCAAGGAGGCAGTAAAAAGAACTAGCCTGATATAATGGACAAAAGAATTGTAACTAAAATGCTGTCTTCATACTTGTGACATTATTAAGAAAATACTCGAACTAACATGTTACTGACAAGGGTCTCAACTCAATGGACATAAAAGGCGTGGAAAATCCCAGCGCAAAAATGAGAAAAGAAAGAAGAATGGAAAAATCTAAGACTAGTCTTTAGACTAGTCTTAGATTTTTCCATTCTTCTTTCTTGAAGACAATGAGTCTATCCGACAATTCAGTTTATAGTCTGGATTACTTTTAAAAGTATTAGCGCTTTAAGGTCGAAAGAGTTACTTAAATTAAGTACCGTTTTTACTACTCAAGTTATTTCAGGGTTCAAAATGAAATATACAACTTTATCACTTTGATTACAAAATGTTTTTTGTTTCGTGCCTAAAAAGGTGGGTTCGTAAAGTACAAGTTTCACATTATTTAGTTCTAGGAAAACTTCCAAAATACGCCCATTAAAACTTTAGTGACGTTACCAAAACAAAAGAGAGTTATAATGAGTTTCGCACTCCAGGACCAAAACTCTTTGCTCTCGAAAACTTTCGCTATGTTTTATCATACTTCATAAAAACTCGAAAAAATCCGGAAGCTGGAGAAAAAGTCTTATTCAGCTAAATTAGTTCAGTTTGCTGTTTATTCACGATTTTATTAAGTGCTTTTTCTTCGCTACTACGTCTGTTAATTAGGAGGTTTAAGAGGATTGCGAAAGGCGGTTTCGCAAGCATCGTTGCAGCTCTTTCCCGGTCTTAAGCAAATGGTTCTTTGACGAAAATCTTGCTACTTATGGTATCATTAGGCTTCTTATTAAACCTCATTCCTCTGCAGAAGCAAATATTATGAAACAAGATTTCCGAGCAATAGAAATGTGAGGGGAAACAAGAAATGCTTCAAAATTTTCTTGGAATTGGAAATTTTCAAAATTTTGTTGCTATTTAATAATAGATTCTTCAAACACGATATTGAAATGTTTCCTTGACTGAAATTGGGGTTGTTCCTAGAACCTCTCAGCGATCATCTACCGAATATTTACCGTTAGGTAACAAAATACCTATTAATATGTCGGTTGTTTAGCGGCTAGAAGTTTCTTTTAGTCGACTTTGTTTGTTTCTGTGTTAATAGGGTCTCTAAACGTGTTGTATAACCCGTCTATAGATACCTAAACTACATAAAAGTTTCCTGAAAGTTAAACTTACGATACGTAATGTGATTTCTTGTAATAATCGAGGCTTATCAAGGAAAATCTTTTATATGAATTGCTTACAATTTTTACTTATAAAAATCAAGAGCCAATTACAAATTACCATCACTTCAGACATATTTTATTTTTTGCTTTTATGCTACGTAAACGTAATTTTAACGTTACAAAATACAAGTCAACATTATACATTACACTCTCAAAAGAAAATAATAAAGGAAATGAAAAGAGGAAATCTTATGAAACTCGAATAAAAAGCAATTTTGTTTTGTCGCCCGTAATTCTTTGATTGAGCTACTTACTTTCTTTATGAATATTGTTGGAAGCTTTGATCCGTTTTTCTTAGGATAATGCCCTGTTAGACTACAGAAGTGAAAACGTTATACGGTTTTTCATTATAAGACGAAAATTCTAGCAAAATGTTGTGGGTGTTACTTAATGTTACCACAAAAAAGCTCTTTGTGTGATACGGGCTGGTTTCAATTGTTTGACGAAGTACGAGTAGCATAGCAACTGGTCAATTTGCTATGGAAATAGATTGACGTAATTTGGAAAACCGACCGTTTAACATAAAACTTATGTAGATACTTGTCCAGTAGATGGGAGGCGCATGTAATGTTCAGTATTAGAGGATTTAGAGCTAATAGATTTTGACCATAATGGCTGTATTTAGGTACATTTTAACCCCCATTTAAACGTTCGCCAGATCATATTATAAAAAAGCAATACGATAAGAATATAATGGACATTGAAGAGGAGCTCGTGGCTAAGTAATAACAGTCGCACGGATCGTTCCTCAGGTTAAGTTACGCTTGCCGGGGTTGGTCCGTGGATGAATCTTTGCATACCGAGACTCCGCCGTGCCTCGGAAAGCACGACAAGACGTTGGTCCCAGCTGTCATTCGTAGATCTTTGACAGTCGTTACGGGTCGTCAGAAGCCAGACAGTCTGACAGCTAGTCTTACCAAGGGGTATCGTATTACCCAGTTACTGGGTTGTGGAGGTCAGATAGGCAGTAGCTCCATGTAAAATACTGGTATTTCAGCTGCATCCGGTTGGACTGGAAGCCGACCCCAACATAGTTGGGAAAAGGCTAGGCAGATTGATTGATTATGGACATTGAAGTTTGGTCAAACCAAGTAACAAAAACAAAACCAAAATACGACGTAAGCCACGTCGATCAGATGTTCCCATAAAACTTAAAGACGTAACATCTAAGCATTTTAACGGCCCTTATTCACTTATGCTTCGAAGGACCAAATGATGACGGTGTTATTTTGTCGGAAGGAAGCAGACGTCTTGAAAAAGGACGTTGGCTATTTTTTATTCCGAGTGGATTGCTCTTTCCGTTCCTTTCGGCTGAGGAATGAAATATTATTTTTGTCTGTTACATCATGTAACATTTTAATGCTTCATTGGGTGTGAAATATTAGAATGATATTTATTTTAATTGGAACTAAATGTTTTGAGGTAGTGGATGGAATGGAATTGGAGATGGTTATTGATGAAGAAGATTTACCCAAAGCAACCTGTGACTTTTCGGATTTATGTGATGAGATGTGAGAAGATTGATGAAGAAGTAACAATAGGAAAATATATAAAGAAGCTGAGAGTTGCCGAGGAGAAAGTAAGGCAGTAGATTCCTATTATATATACACAATACACATACATAGTATATAAACTTACGCCTTTTTTCCTTGGGGTAGGCAGAAACTACAGAATGCCACCTGCTACGGTGATGATGAATAAATTGATGGTGATGGAAAAACCAAGAAAATGTATCATAAATAATTATGATCTTTTTGGTCCTTTTCGTAAACAGTGAGAGATAATAATTGTAATAAAATAAAAATAAAAATTATGAAAGAAAAAATAAAGGTATTGCGATAACGAATGCTAAAAGATAAAAAGATAAATTATGAGAATGAAAACAAAAATGTTGTTAAAGGGATTTAATGTACAGGTTCAAATATATGTAAAGTTTTATCATGTTTAGAAATTGATACAATCGCGTCTGCGGAGTTTTGCTAGCTAATTTTATTTGACTCAGTATAAGGAGTAACTGGGCTAAAATTATTAACATACTGTCGTATCAAATGTTTTGCCCCAACATAAATTTCGACTCAACAATGCAAACTGCTGTCGGCCTGAAAACCCGGATTCGGCAAAAGTTCGAAACGTTTACTTCAATTTCAGCGATATGTTCTCGCATCAACTCTACATAGATATTCACGTAGGAGACGAATAAAACCGTCCTATTTTATACTGTGGCAATCCTATTGACCAATTCTTTACACGTTCTTAAGAAATACTGATTTGATTTTGTTTCCAAGAATCGGTCTTTGATACTTTACAAGCAAAACAATTTCGTTCTAATATTTTGGGTAGCTGGTGTTGTCGTAAAAGTCATTCGGAGAACTAATTCTGAATCGACTAATAAACCCAGCTATATTGAAAGTGCAAGCAGTAAGGAATTCATTCCTTCCATTTGCGAGTGGGCCACTGTGCGTGTAATAGCCTAGTAGCGAAAAAGGCATATGTGGCGAACTTGGTCCTTGCAATTGCAACTGTAGTTAGTTGGAACTAAAGTGCATTTTTGTTATTTTCTCGGGCGTGTTCAAGTTGTTTACGTTATGTGTTAAAGTAACTATTTATAGAAGGACGAGTAGCAAAACCTGTGCGGCAGGATAGAGGGCATAATGAGAGAAGCGAACTTGGATTATTGCAACAAGTATCCAATGTGAGTGATGCCTAAACTCGTGGTTGGTTTCGCTTACTACTAGATGAAAGTAAAGGACTATTTATTCCAATTTATTTCTAACTGTTACCTACTTGTGAACAAAGAAACACTCTTGAAGTATTGACGCCCTTATATACTTTTGCGAAGAGAGAACTGTTTAGTTCAGATTTTAGCCCGAATGCCCTGTCAGGCCGTGGCCCACCCTAAAGGATCAAATCAAAAAATTTATTCGCATAGAATGTAGGTATACTATTAAACAATCAAGTTCTTATACAAACATAGTGAGCCGGGTACATTGTGCCTGGGTTTTGGCATGCAAAATTTAACAAATAATGTCACCATAATAAGTTCATGAGCAAAAAAAAAAATAGTAAATTAATAAATCATTTATTGAATAGTCAAAGAGAGAATTATTACTTTAATCACCATGCAAAAGTATTAGTCGTATAAGTGATTATGAAATTCCAAAAAGCTCGCTGTACCATATAGCTACAGAAAAATATTTCATAATCCGCAAGTACTAAATTCTTAGAGCTCAATAATTCAGCCATTTTAATGGTTGATGGGGTAGCTAAGCTCTTCCATGGAACGACCGTCCCTAATAGCGTAGCACTGCCTATAAATAAAATCATGATATGTCATACTGTACGTGTATAATCAGTTCTAGGAAACGTAGGTGTGCCGCGATATTTTAATAGTAATCAAAAGTACAATAGAGCTCCACTATATATGTTCGTTCATGAATCGCGTTGTTCAAAGACAGTGGCCACCCAGGGCAAGATTCCTATTGTTTTCGTTTTATGATCTATGAATATCTAGGCTCTATAAAATATCGGAACAGGTTTCGTATCAATGGGATAGCCCACATATTCTTTACATTTATTAATGTCTGAACTATGAATGTAGGTATGGTGAGGAAGGAAGTGAAAACTGTAGTTGATAGAGATGTAAATGAATTTATGAAATAAAAGCTTTAAAAAAAATATGAAATGCATAAAAAAAATAAAAAAAATTGGTGTAAATAGGCGGTGGTGGTGGTTGTTGTTGTTGGTGGTGGGTGGTGGTGGTGGTGGTGGTGGTTTGTTGTGAATGTATTTTCTTTCTTTTCTTTCATGAAACTGCACGAACTACAAATGAACCTGAAAATAGGACAGGAAGTAGATGGTGGTCAGATCAAACTCATAAAAAGTAAAGGCGATTTTAGCCAGTACCCTAATTACGTAATGCACGATCAATCAGAATTTAAATCGGTTTGAAACAGATTGCTAGCCCATAGCTTCATAACTTCGAAAAAATCTGCTCAACAACGTAAATAACGCAATGAATATTGTTGAACTGTCAAAATGAAACAGATTAGTCGGAATTGTTTACGAAAATGTGTGGACAGCGACATGCTCTAGATTCTAGAATTTTCATTTGGTTATTAACAACACATTTATTATCACGACCAAACTAAGTTAAAAAGTAGCTATAGTCGCCGGCACATAACTTGGCAAGAATCGTAGATGAGAAAATTATTGATTTTCTTAACAGAAATGTTCAAAACTTAGAATAATAACGCATAGAAGCCGCGTCTAGTACAAAACACGAGCGATATCGTGTGTCCACTTCATTTTCTTTGTGTGCGTGAGCCGAATGTGTCTACGTGCATCAAACGCACACAAATATAGCTTTCAGTGATACCATTACCAGGGCGTTACCCACAAAAATATGGGAAAACGCACTATTATGTTGCTGCACCAAATCAAGAAAAGTTTTTTATGTTATCAGGAACTGGATATTTAAGATGAAAATAATTTTTCATTATTTTTACGGAAGGTAAAATTCGATTTATTTGAATTTGAATTTGTTAAAAATGAACCGTTAATCGCATGAAGAAAATGATTATCGTTCAACGTGTTTAGAATGTGTGATGGGTTATATTAATATTAGCATGTATTAATGGCTGACATGTAAAAAACCGGATAAGATATCAAATACTACTAAGTGTAGTAAGTTTCCAAATACTTATTTACATTTAAATAGGAAAGTATGATTGAGAAATTTACAAAAAAAAACAAAAGTTTAAAAACACTGTAGGCAGCAGTGTCGATAACGACCAAAATTTAGAGGCTGTAAATAAATATAGTTAAAATTGATGCACCCAGAATCGCCACCAGTATCCTATTTACAAAAACTAATATAAAATACCTAATGCCAAGATAGTTTCTCGAAACTGGCAAAATGTTTTATCGTATTACATAGTGTAGGTAGTAAGTATGTAGGTACATCAAAAACTATATTTTTTTTGCTAAACAAAAATAAGAACAAAATTGAAAGCAATGTGGGTAATTTTTTCCTCACAAATAGCAACACTGTATTGTGATAAGTTAGGTTAATAAAATTTTTGTTTGATGATCGATTTACGTAAAAATAATGTATAAAATGTAAGTATTTACTTGTGAAATGTAATTTGACCATATTTTGTTTTGTTTTCCTAGTGCTATGACATCTCTTCACGCTACAAACTGTCATTTTCAATTATTTTAAATTATTCATTCGCGAGCTGTGTTCGACGGAACGTGACCTTGAGTACTGACGGCTCGCCGAGAGAAGTTAGCCACTATGGCTAAGTTTTCGTTGCCTCACTTTTTGCACTCGTACTAGGTTTCTATGCGTTATTATTCTAAGGTTCAAAAATAAATTATGACAATAACCATAGATTAATGACATGCAATAAAATTGACCCCACAGTCAAACCATTACTACGGTTTTGTGGGGCTTAGTTATACTTACCATATAAGTGAATAAAGACAAATAAAAAAAAAGACGTGTGGCACTCGGGGACTGCCCCGGCGAAGCTATTGCATAGCATTTTTATCAACTTACGCAATTGTAAAATATTATCCCGAATACAAGAAATAGCAATGATGACATTGACAGGAACTGTTAATCACATTTATAGTTTTTAAAACTTGACACAACGTAATGGCCGGGAACATCAAACTAATAAAAAGGTTTTAATTTAACTATTAATAGTCAAGGATCATTCGTCTAAGTAAATTTGAACTTTATTGTCAAACAGTTAAACATAATTTTCAATACAACACTCTCGTATCATTCGTCTAAGTAAATTTGAACTTTGTTGTCAAACAGTTAAACATAATTTTCAATACAACACTCTCGTATCATTCGTTTAAGTAAATTTGAACTTTGTTGTCAAGCAGTTAAACATAATTTTCAATACAAAACACTCTTTTCTTAGGTAGTATTTTCGTTACGAAATTTCTGGATTAGGTCTCCACGCTCAAGGCCCGCGATAGAAGCTATGCAATAGCTTAAAATAAAAAAAATAAAGTGTCAATTTCTTCGTTGCACTTAGTGTACATGCGCAAACTTACTCCCAATACGCCTAAGCTTTGCCAAGATACGTGCTGACGACTGTAGCTAGTGGTAAAGATATTCGTCAAATCGTTTGGCTTCATTCACTAATGGAATTTGACAAGTTGACGCGAAGATAACCTTAAGTTTCACTGGAAACTTCAATATGAGTGTGAGTACTATGACATAAATAGGTAACACAGATCCAGAATGTTTTGACATCCAACGTTGATGTACTTATCTGCTTCGTGCTATTATTGTGAACGTATCTAGTGCAAGCATTCACTTTGATAACAACTGGAAAGTCTTTCTAAGAAATCTGCTTTCCATTTAGACCTTACGTTTGTATTGAACACCTGCTTGTACTTTATTGATAAAATAGATAGATTTTGAAGGAGAATGCTTTACCCTTTCACGTTTATCTCTGTACCTCTATCGTAGTCGGCAGCTGTAAACGTTTGTAGTCCAACAATCTATTGAATAAAAGCCTTTGTCACTAATGAGACACAATCAAATTTTAATTGTTATCGAGCTACATCAGTCTTTCGGACATTTGAGCTCCTACATATACTGGCAGTTGCTGCATGAGACCTAGAATATTCTAAATGCAAAATCATTCATTTAGAATCAAAATGCAATACAATCAGACCCCATATTGACAATACAGAAATTATTAATTCTACGATACCCTCAGAAAATAATGGAATTTGAAAATACCAGAATTGTTGACATTGAATCAGACAAAAACTAAATTCGTTATTAGTTAAAACAACATAGAATATATAATGTCATTAATTGCTGACCATGGCCCTCCGAATGACCGCTGCTACAACGGTCATTCACTCTAATGTCATAATAAGTAGATATATATCCTAGGCAGATATAGCTACTGCCCGTATAGGAGTGCGTTTCATCAAATAGTTCTGCCGTAATTTTGGCTCCACTGTTAAACTAAATCAACGGACCTATTAGGTAGCGCCGTAGCGTATTCGTGTTCCTACGGCGCTACCTACCTAATAGGTCCGTATGCCGTAATGTTGGCTACTAAATCAACGGACCTATTAGGTAGCGCCGTAGCGTATTCGTGTTCCTACGGCTTTACCTAATAGGTCCATTGATATAGTTAAACAGTGAAGCCAATATTACGGCATAGGAAATTTTTGATGAATCGCTCTCTACTGGTAACTGATTCTACTGCCCCTACTGACAAAAGAACGTAGGCGCCCATCATCTTGACAACATAATTCCTTAGTCCCTTGTTATAAAGTCAAAACATTTTAAATAAAGTTAACGCTAATTTATCTCGAAACTAACCTACTTCTATAATGACTGGTATACAAACGCTAATAATTGCGGACCTGACAATACGCCTAGTTACGTTTCATGGAATCCATCTTGAATTAACATAAATGGTTTCGTCTCAAGGTGAGCGCTGATGTCAGTGAACGCTGTAGGGCCGATCTCCTCAGATTTTGTTTCAATCACTTTCTAATAGAATGTTCAAAAAATTTTTAAAGATTGGTCCTACGTTATCCGGGATGTCTACGTTTTTGCGTTTAGTCCACTCTCGACCCCTCGACCCCTAAAAAAAGATTTGTCTATTTGTTTCCACTCAACCCTTAAACATAGTTCACACTCGACCCCCAGGGGTCGAGACTGAATTTTCATATAAAGGACAGGCATAGCTCGTCCACTTTCAACCCCTAGTTCGGTAACTACCTAAAATTAATATTTTGGTACAGTAAGCTACAGCAACTAATGGCAAAATTCGGAAACTGATATTAAAAAAAATAAACGAGCAATTAATACCACCGCCAATACGATGTTCCGTTTTTTAAATTTTTGAGGTGAAACTTCTTTAGGGGCGTTGTGCACTTTTTTTGGGATGGGAATAAAATGTTAAACTCGCGTCAGGGTACGTGACCTGTCGAAAATTCGTAAGACGGAGGGAGAGTAGAATTTGTTAGTAACCTAACTAAAAGTACCAGGCTTGCATGAATTCAAGATAGTATTTCAATCATTAGACGTTGTGCACAATATCTGAGCAGTAACCTAACAAAAAGTACTAGGCCTGCATGAATTCACGATAGTATTTCAATCATTACACGTTGTGCATAATTTCTGAGCAGTAACCTAACAACAAGTACTAAGCATGCATGATAGTATTCAATCATTATGTTATGCTACTATAGGATTTGGATGAGGCAGACAGATAGTTTATTACCACAATTAACATAATATACTGTTTTCACTTCCATCGGCAGTCCCCAAAGACTGTTCCTCATGTTTTTTTTTTTTGACGTGGTATTCATGACCTTCCAGAAGCAATAGGTACACGTGTGTGGGAAGTTATACATTTTAAATGCGCCCTATTATCACTTGTAGTCGGTATATCTATCAGACATGTTTGCAAATAGAAATTTTGCATGCACCAATCACTTGATAACTACTAAAACGCAAATGATTTAATACAGTGGCGATGAGCTCCTTTTTTTTCTGTCAATAAAATGCTCGCTCGGTAAATTATATTGAGGGTATTTTAGTTAAATAGTTTGCATCTATAAGGTAGACTGATGACTGTACTTTGGGGGTCGAGAGGAAACTAAAAAAGGCTGGAAAATAAAATCCACTCTCGACCCCCAAGGGTCGAAAATAAACTATAGTTAGGGGTCCAGTGGACACATTATTTATTGGGGGTCGAGGGGGCGAGAGTGGACTAAACGCGTTTTTGTATGTGGACGAAAACTGTGTAGGTATTATGATATCTTTCACTAATATTAGGTTCATATTTGTTTAATAATCATCATAAATCATAATCAGCCTTTTAATGTTGGGAACCACTGCTGGGACATAGACCTCCTCTCTGTGAGAGTGAGTGGGCTGTAATTTACCACGCGGGCCTAGTGCTGGTTGGGAGATGTCACATGTCTTCGAATTTTTGGTTCTAACCCATTTTCGGACGGATTCCTCACGGAGTTTTCCTTCACCGTAAAAAATAATTTAAATTAAACCAACATAATTAATACTACTTCTATATTTCCAGCTGGCTCAATTTCTTTCATTATAATAATGAATACGAAGGTTACAATACATTAGTGTTGGCGTAATTATTCAGTGCGAACGCACTGCACTATAGTCGCGGAGGTCGGCTGCGCCCGCGCAAGCCAATAGCCCACCGCTCTATAAAAATTAGTTCTACTTCACGGTTTACGCTACGTTATCGTACACACGAGTCTTTGTGTTCATGAATAAACATGATCTATTTTAATATCCTTTAATGGTTTAGTAGATTAACATGTGATTTGATACGCTGTTTTTAGACAAGATATTTATGAGGTCATGTTGTTTTGGAGTTCTTTTTTTTGTCTTCACGTGCCAACCACAGTATGAAGTATTATGCTATACATTTCCAATATAAGCTGATCTCGCATTGTATAGGATTTCCGTACAATGAGAGGTCAGCTTAAACTGGAATTGTATAGCTTGGCATGTAGCCGACAAATCGGTCACTGTGTGATATGCATCGAAACGTTATGGTCCATTGCTAAAGTAAACTTTTAAAGCAAGAGCACCAATTCAACCAAATGGTACCTAGTCCTATCATTTCATGCATATTGACCCCAATGACCCGAAATTGCCTTATAATTTTGCTATAGTGGCCACAAATCTGATCCAAATCGACTAGGTATAAAAAATTCCGCACGATGACAACCGATTGGTACACCGATTGAACACCGATCTTATCTTAATGTCGCCAGATCTGCATGGACATCACGCGTGATTGAAAACAAACCTTTATTTCGCTAAACGATCACGTTTCGAAAATCCTCCAGTTTTATATTATTGTAGAACTTGTTATTTGTCTTTCAAGCAGCATTAATATTAATTTTCTCGGTCCTTCACATTATAGGTATTAATGAATATGAATAGATGAAAATTAATGGTAAATAAGTCATTTGTTCATTGTTGTCATATTGCACTTGGTGTCAGATATCAACGTACTGCAACTGTTTAACACTTGTTAGTACCGAAGTAATAATAGCCTCTGTTGATTAGTTCTTGAAATATCCATGGGGTAAAGGACACGGAGGCCAAAAACTTTATAGAAGCAAAACATAGTTAAGCTTATTTGAAGACATTATCGATGAAATGATTGATGGTGTTGTTTATAAAAGGTTGCCGGGGTGACGGCGCGGTGCGCGGTGGGTCGGCACGGACGCCCGACAATTGCGACATCCGACGCGCCGTCTGCCGCTCCAATTGCGACTACCCACCAAATTGCTGCACCCAGAAAACGGCCGTCGAGAAAACTGCAACTATGACCTCATCCTATTGTCAACTGCACGTAGGAGTGACCGCTAAATGGATATAACGTTACTAGCAATTAAGGACTCCTTGATGTATTACTGTAGTACGGCAATGCGTGACCGAACGCTATCAATTTCACTGGCAATTAAGAAAAACATTCACAGCGCCAGCAAGGCCGGTCGTTGACCCGCGGACCCTACTATTACCTGCCTGAATTATGAACGAATCTGGTAAACGTAAAGGTAAAATACACCAATAATCGTGATTACGCGGTCGTATCGTGCGACATTGAGGCGTTACCTCATATTCGTATGTGGACGACCTCTTTATCGGTCATCTCGGACGTTACATGCATATATTATTTAAATTCAAAGTGTCTGTGACTAACAGCCTATAACGTACGTGCTTTGCGAAGTAAGTAACAGACTAACTTTGACACTTAGTTGCCTAAATGTTTAGCTTGTTGCCCGGAGTGAAAATACTCGTAATTATAACTATAACGAGGTTACTCTTGCTGCCATAAAAAGTTATATAACTTTATTAAAATGTTGTGCTTTTTTTCTCAGTAGCAGCCCGGAGTCTGAATTTGTGCCCGGTTGATGGCAATAGGGTCGCAACCTATTACATGGGACTTAAACATAACTGGCGAAATGTGGGTGTACCTGCTACAGGTACACCTCTGCCCAACCCCTCGGGGAAACAAGGCGTGATGTTATGTTGTGAATGTGTTTTATTTTGGTCAAAAAACACAAGTTATTTTTATGACATAAGCTATGGTAATAAATGTACCAAACTTATTTTTCCTCTTTTGAATTAATGTAATCTCAAGCGACATCAGGCAATGAAACCGCAGCAATATTAAAGTTAGCGCAAAAAATTAGAAGCATTCAAGCAAATATTTACAATGCTCTACTCCATAGACGATTTTAGAAATGTAACTTTAGACGACATACAGGTAAAGTTTGCGAAAGCAATAATAAAGTAAGCGAAAACTTAGATCATCTCTAAGCAAATATTTTCCCAACCACGATAAAGTATAACTCGAAAGTAGACATTTTTCAGCTACAAAATGAGTACATAGGTAAATGTCAACTGAACTTACTGAAAGGTTTATGTTATGTTTAGCGATCTTTACAACTTTCAGTGTCGTTTGTGCTTTTATACGCCGTGAAACATATTTAACGTCTTACGAGGAAATTTCTGGAACATTAGGTTTAACTGTATTTAACTAAGACTATATTTATTGCATCTAATAAACATGCGTGGTGGGCCAGAGGTTATGGACCCCAATCTTTAGGTAATAGGTACAAAGACTTTGGGTTACATCTGCCTGAAAAAAACCGGAAATGTTACGTTGTCTTGTGTATTTACCATACCTTACTTTTTCAACAAAAAAAAAAACCGGCCTGTACTCAATCTGCCTAGCCTTTTCCCAACTATGTTGGGGTCAGCTTCCAGTCAAACCGGATGCAGCTGAATACCAGTATTTTACCTGGAACGACTGCCATCTTCAGGCAAGACTTAAACTACATTTTTTTATCACTTTACTGCAGCAGAATAGATCACAATAGATTAAAATGTCAATGCAATTAAATTGCTACAAATTATAAGGGTCACAGAATTGAAATTAAAAGTCAAATATTTGTCAAAATTAAAGAAGGAAAGAAAAAAAAGAATAACATTTATTTGGCAACAGTTTGTGAAACACAAAATGCATTATGTTTTTTCTACGTTATTTTAGACATAAATTGAGTCACGGTGAAGGAAAACGTCGTGAGGATACCTGAACTTTACCTGTTTGAGAGCAAGCGTGGGAAGCAATTCTGGGTCCTTCTTTATGTTATGAGAAGCAAGACCATCGCCATGCAAGTAGACAGTCCTCATAATCAGCCCATAATGTTCTCACTGCTGGGACACAGGCCTCCTCTCGGTGAGAGGGAGTGGGCCGTAATCAACCACGAGGATTCAGTGTGGGTTGGTTGATATCACATGTCTTTGAATTTTCTTTGAAGGTTCTAGGACATGCCATTTTCCTCACGATGTTTTCCTTCGCCGTGTTGAGAGCAGTGGTGATGAAATACTTTCAAGCACGTGCCTGGGTTCGAACCTACGACCAACAACTCGTAAGTTAGACAATAACAGGCTCATAATTATCATCATCATCATTTCAGCCAAAACACGTCCACTGCCGAACATAGGCATCCCTCAAGCACCGCCACTTCGACCGATTCTGTGCTTCCCGCATCCAGCGGATTCTGCGGCCTTCACAAGGCCATCAGTCCATCTTGTGGGAGGCCTTCCAACGATACGTATTCCGGTACTGGGTCGCCACTCCAAAACCTTTCGGCCCCATCGACCATCTGTTCTACGAGCAATGTGCCCTGCCCATTGCCACTTAAGTTTGGCGATTCTTCGACCTATGTCGGTTACCTTGGTTCTCGGATCTCATAATTATAATTACATCCAATCATGCAGAACACTACCAAAATAAGTAATTAATAAAAATCAGTTCCACAGTTATAAATCCTTCACAGCAATTACAGGAGCGTTTATTCATTAAGAGTTAGGCAGTTAAGGCAAACGACCAAAATCTAAATTAATTAAAATGTTACTTTTGATCTTGATATAATTGCGGTCCACCGGATACAATGGAGGAACAAACACGATTACTTGTCTAATTGAATTCAAATCGATTCGATTCAGAGAGGTTCTTGTTTATCTAAGTACAGTCAAACAATCAACCTACCCAGCCTTTTCCCAATTAAGTTGGGGTCGGCTTCCAGTCTAACCGGAGGCAGCTGAATACCAGTATTTTAGACCGAGCGACTGCCTATCGGACCTCCACAACCCGGTAACCGAGTAATACGATACCCCTTGGTAAGACTGATGTCAGACTTTCGGGCTTCTGACGACTCGTAACGACTGTCAAAGATCCACGAATGACAGCAGGGACCAACGGCTTAACGTACTTTCCGAGACACGGAGGAGTCTCGGTACGTAACCAACCCCGGCAAGTGCAGCTTAACCTGATGGAACGACCCGTGCGGCTGTTATTACTTAGCCACGAGCTCCTATCTAAGTACAGTCGAACAAAGAAAATTAATGGCGTACAGGCTGCTAACCTGCAACTACGTTTTTTTTAGTATACTCAAAATTCAGAAGAAAAAAAATGTTAACTTAGCACGAGTAATACGTAATACGCACATTATAAAGTAAACATAAAATACACACACTAATACGAAGAAACATAATCAAAATAAAAAGAGAAGTTAATTAAAAGCTTTACCTTAAATGGTCTATTGCTTGATGTCGGGGCAGGTCAGGAAATATGATCACACTAAGACCATACAACTTAAAATTACACTTTTAAAATTGTGTCTTTAGATTTAAAGGATAATTCAGTTCTTTAATATGACACTTAGGGTGTCTTGAAGTTAAAAAAAGTTTTGAAGCACACAGGAAAAATTAACACTGGCAGTGTAGTGGAAAGATGAATATTTTTGCCTGTATACCTAATTCTTTGTTTGACTGTCACAGAGTTAGGTGTTTGTTGCGAGCCTCCAAATATTTAAAGGGATACGTTTTCGAACTGAAATAGAATAAGTACTTTTTATTTGCCTCCCTCCTCAGTTGCTTGGGGGATTTTCATTTGATACGGTTGAATGTGTCAATGATATATTAGGAGCTATTATTATAATTACAGTATCATTTTCAGTCAGTCAAGTCATTTTTTACATACATAACATAATCAGCCCATAATGTTCCCACTGCTAGAACACAGGCCTCCCCTCAGTGAGAGCCGTAGAGTGTGGGCCGTAATCCACCACGCGGGCCCAGTGCGGGTTGGTAGATGTCACAAATGTCTTCGAATTTTTATTTCTAGGTCATGCCGGTTTCCTCACGATGTTTTCCTTTACCGTTTTGTGAGCGCAGTATTTTTTTTGCGGCAGCTAAAATATAAAGTTTTTCGAAGAGAGAAGCTTGAATATTTATGTATAATGTACTAAACGTGATTTCCTGGTCAGTGGGTCATCTTAGGGACCGAGATTTAATAGTGATTTGAATTTAGTATAACATAGTAATTGGTGACAGACTGCCTCGTTCGTCTTGTGTTAGGCTGCCTGTCCACTGGAGCGGAGAGGAGAGGAGAGGAGCGGAGATGTGCCAAAATTAACCAATAGAATCGCACCTCTGGAGCGGATCTTAGATTCTATTGGTTAATATTGGCACATCTCCGCTCCTCTCCTCTCCTCTTCACTCCGGTGGACAGGCAGCCTTAAGCTCGACTCCTGAGCATGGGGAGGTTTTTACAAAAGAAATTGCTCAGTAGCGGCAAGTTTGAATGTGTGTCCTGACATACTGGAGAGCTAATTCACCCTGATTAATTTATTCGTCAAACTTCGGCTCTTCCGAAGTAAAACGATGGAACCTTTGAACAAGACGAGTTTAATGTGACAAAGTTCAAAAGTGATCAACGTTTTCGTAAGGCGATTGTACCGAATTAGTACTTTCGTCTCGTTGGTCTAATGGTCGTTACTGCGGAGCAGGTCCTGGGTTTGATATCCAGGTCGGGCAGTGTTATTAGGTTATTCTATCTGGAATTTCTCAGTAGCAGCCCGGAGTCTGGATATGTGCCCGGTTAATGGCAATAGGCTCGCCCCCTAATACATGGGACTTAAACATAACTAGCGAAATGTGAGTGTACTATAGGTACCTACACCTCTGCCCAACCCTTTGGGTAAACAAGGCGTGATGTTATGTTAGTCTATTCGTTGATTATGATTACACTAAGTAGCTACAAGCTTGGTAACGTGTTTAATTAGTTGAATATAGGACAAGAGATATTATGTCATGAGATTCAGGTCACACTGAGCTGAATACCTATGTCCTAAGTTGGACCATTTATCTTCTATTGTTGCACGTTAATGCTAACAATAGGTATATGTGGGCCTAGTGATGTGACATCTTGGCCATAGTTATAAGACCGTAATATTATGTTCTTACCTAAAGTATTGTCGAGGCTTTACTCTATATCGTTTTGGATTGCAACCTTCGCGAGTTCAGATAGATGGCTTGAATACGAGACAAACATTTGATTCATAATTAGAATAGAAAAAAAGAGGAGACAGTCGCGCCCTTTTTATTTTTTTTGGGTGGGAAATCATCAAATAACTTCTCTCTGCTCTGGGCGGAGCGGGAGGGCGTGTCTTTTTTTTTTTTTTTTTTTTGACTAGGGCATCTCGCAGTTTACCACTGAGGTAATGGCTGCTTAACCGGACTTTCCTGTGGCTGCCTTAAGCTCCTAAAAGAAACTCAAAGCCTCCAGCCAGGGGCATATAAACTAAGCTAATTAAAACTAGGCGAACGCTCGCTAAGGGCACCCCCTGTGGGGTACGAACCTCGGCTTAGGGCGTTCGCTGATGGGAGGACAGCAAGAGGGACAGGCTGGATCAAGGATGATTCATTATTATTAACAGGGGAGTTTAAAGCTACAGGCTCAGCAATAACGCGGGCTGGCGCATCGTTATCGAGCAAGGGTCGGGGGGGAGTATCATTTACTCGGGTGGGTCGCGGTCGCGGACCTCTACGGCGAGGTCTGAAGTTGTGTCGGTGTGTCTTTTTGTAAACTGTACTTGTGGCCCTACTGCTCTCCTGGAGGAGAGTTATGGGGTCATCTGGATCTGAGAGGACATGCTTAGGGCGACGGGCCTTACTAACTTGGTTATTTGACGGGACATAGCAAGCTGCTTTGACTATTAGGGGATTCCTATGTTTGACTGCGGAGTCAAAGTACCGCTTGGACATACGTTTAAGGAACTGTCGGATTGTGGGGATTTTGAGGTCGAGATGGAGGATCTCGTTCCTAACAAACCACGGGGCTCCCGTGGCCCTACGAAGGACACGGTTCTGTAATACTTGCATCCTATGGATCGTACTGGGGAGGGCGTGTCAGACTCTTACTGACTTAAACCCACCCGTGTTCCTTCAGTTGCCTGTACGTTGCCAGGGGCCACGGTAACCCTTGAAGACTTTCCCGCAACCCCGGCTGTCAAATGGGTGATTAAAAAAATATAATAATTTAAAACGTAGCTCCAATTCTAGGAACAATTATCCTATGCTTGATCTATAACGTATTTTATTCGTCCCGGTATCGTAGACTAACAAAGTATCTACAGTACTAAGTATCACTATTAAAAATTTCGATATTCGACGAATACAAAGGAATTAATTTCGTTCATAAATATTAAAAGGTGTTCAATTGTCTATTTTTGAGATCTTTATTTAATGAAACTGTCTGCTTTGTAATTTATAATACAATAGTGTGGGAAGAAGAATGTGCGTGTCAAACGAATATAATTATAAGGTTCCCCTTTCATTATAGCTATCATTAGCATTTTATGTTTGAAAAACTAATCGTATTAAGTTGCTAGTAATTTTCGTAATAAGTAGTTTACACTAAGTGCTTGGTCACATTTATTTAAGACTAGCTTTTGCCCGCGACTTCGTCCTTGAGCCATAGGAAGGATATAGATCCTTCCTCAAGAATTGGGTTATCGAATGTAAAAATATTTTTTCAAATCCGACTGGTAGTTTCGGAGGTACCCCCTACATACAAAGTTACAAACAAACAAACACAAACATCTTTATTTATTATTTTTATAGATTTTCAGTTCTCCATCCTATCATAACTAAAACTATAAATGCGAATTAAAATGAGTTTATTTGTTTTTTTGTTACGCTTTCACGCTAACATGGCTCAACAGATTTGGATGAAATTTGGCACATAGGTAGACCATGACCTGGGTTACGACATGGAATACTTTTTATCCCGATATTCCCACGAGATCGAAACTAAAGGCTTTTGCAGACCAGCGTGACTTGACGCGTGACGCGACACGAACAATACAATTTCTAAGAAAATTTCACAATATAATAATAACCGGTGTCGCGCGACAAGTCCCGCTGGTCTGTACAAAGCTTTATGTGGGTGAAACTGCAGGGCGCAGCTAGTTTACAATATTACGTTTGGAATGGCAAACGATTAGGTACTTTTAGGGACTACTAAAGTTTATACCTATTGCTGAGAAAATTGTTTCCATAAATATTTTTGTAAAAACAGGATGTTTTACTTCACCTAATGGTAGATTTATTTCTTACTTTAAGAGCTAAGTATTAAAAGGTTTTTGTTTGTCTTCCTTAGTAGGTAACTGAATTTTCCGAGCTTTCTAAAGAATTTTACCGTTGTATTTTGAGGAAACAGTTGGCGCGTGGCTAATGATGAAAGTAACATCGATGGTTGGTGTGCTATAATCACATGTTTCACAGCATACTACACTGACGAGTAATATAAAAAAGCCACTTGCAAATATAAGTGCAAAAAAAAATCTAAATATTTCCTAAACCACACAAATTAGGTACATGAAGTAAAAAAAAAACTTGAAAACAGTTTTATGGGTTTTCAAGATTTTTTTTTATTAGATATTTAGGTGGCTTTTTTATATTGCTCGTCAGTGTGATCAACCTATAATCCTACTGCTGGTTTCGGAGTGGGCCGTAATCCACCTAATATGGTGGACAATAAGGCTCGGTTTTCAAACTCATAATCAGCCTATTAATGTTCCCACTGCTGGGACACTGGCCTACTCTCTGTGAGAGGGAGTGGGCCGTAATCCACCACGCGGGCCCAGTGCGTAGATGTCACATGTCTTCGAATTTTTGGTTCTAGGACACGCCGGTTTCCTCACGATGTTTTCCTTCACCTTTTTCTGAGCAGTGGTGATGAAATTATTTTTACACAAAGTAAAGTGCTTGCCTGGGTTCAAACCCACGACCTACAACTTTTAAGCTCAAGCCTCTGCCCGGGCATCGCAGGTTGCTCTTGCCCTAAACTCGCACGTACCCCCACAATCAAATACCTCGGGGTTACTCTTGATGACAATCTGAGCTTCTCAGCCCACATAGATCTACTGACAGCAAGGGTTAGAAAATTGATATTTGTCTTTAAGACTCTTCGTCATGTGGCAGATGCACAGATTGTCAAAAGGGTCTACCTTGCCCTCTGTCAATCACTCCTATCCTATTGTGTTTCCGTCTGGGGTGGTGCTCCTAAGACCTCAATGCTGAAATTGGAGCGGGCCCAAAGAGCCGTGTTAAAGGTAAGTACATTTCACCCGATACTTTTCCCAACAGAAGATTTATATGAATATTGCAAAGTACTTTCAGTTAGACAACTTTTTGTTCTTCATTCGGTCCTATTACAACACAGAGATACTCCCTACGTGACAATCACTAAAAGACGTAAGGATATAGTTTGTCAGCACTACAAATGTAAATATTCATTCACCAAACGTTTTCTTTGCTTCCAAGGGCCACAATTATATAATAAACTCAACAGAAAATTGAAATTATACTCTCTTTCAACCGCGTCCCTCAAGAAATCTGTGACAAACTTTCTACTTACAAATAACTACCAGGATACAGAGCGCCTCCTTTTCTCTGATAATAACCCACCCTAAACCCCTCCACCGAGAACATAACACACATTCTCCACCGACACAACACATACCATTACCATTACACATACACATACACATACACACACACACACACACATACACACACACAAATACAAATAATGAAAATGATAAATAGATAAAATGTAATTTTTGAATCCGCAAAACACTTGCTCTGTCTGCAATTTCTATTGTGAAACTGAAGTATGTATGGGCTTGTATCAGTGCCCTTAATACAAGTTATTTTATAACTTAGTAAGGGTGCTGGTTGCATCACCTACCTGTTTTGTTAACTAGCATATAAGTCAAGTGTACCTACAGATGATACTGTTTAATGTTAACATTGTTATTTCATTTGATTAAATAAATAAAAAAAAATAAAAAAAAATAAAAAAAGTCCGGGCCGTTACCACTGGGCCACCACTGCTCACACTCAGCTTATTAAAATTTCAACGCAACACCTGGTAAAGTGGAGCCTTAACGATTGAATGAGTTTGGATAAATTAAAGTAAAATTTTAGATGTTAATTAATTAGAACAGTTAAAAACTAAGCAAAATGATTGATAAAGAACTTTCCGAGTTTTACCTTGTGGTTGAAAAATGGGATTACAAAACTACCTTGTTGAAAAATAATTAAAAACTTCCAAGAATTTTTCTTTGAAATTATACAATCTTTGGATTTGTATCGAATAACAGTTAATTTGTAAAGAATAAAATACCATCTCAAATATTAGATGATACTTTTGAAGATACTGAGGTACCTCCTTTTGTTTCTGAATATTTTTTCAAAGACTAAATTCTGTTAAGTATTAAAATTGCGATAACAATCAGAATGGGGTTTTATATTAAAAGTTTATTACCGTGAAAACATTTAAAAGAGCCATTTGAATATTCTTTATTGTTATCATCTAATTACAATAGTCTGAGAGCAGTCTCCTAGAAACTTTGCATTCACTAGCTAGAATCTAATTTTAGAATACAATAATAAACTGTCAAATTAATGTAAAATAAAAAAGAAAAATCTTAAACTCATGCATGACTCAATATTATATTAAAAGTCTTTTGTAGAAACAAGATCAATGCTTAAGAACTGTTTTTAACAACTGCTAGCCCTTAAAACCATTTAAGCACTGTACTTATAATAAAGTAAAAGTATTATGTCTCGGCAGTGACCTTGAAATAATTACCTACGGCCACTTGGCAGATAATATATTATTATATATAACTAGCTGCCTGCCCCGGCTTCGCACGGGTAAGCACTTATCTACGGCGCATCTACCTACCCTCACTTACTCTACCTACCTACTTACCTACATACATACATACCTACCTACCTACATACCTACCTACCCTACCTACTTACCTACATACATACCTACCTACCTACCCTACCTAAATCACCAACTTTACCAACATACATACCTATCTACTTGTATACCTACCCCTACCCTACCTTAACCTACCTATCCTAAAAACCATCTCCTTACTATAACAAACACAACAAAAAAAGAATTAGCGAAATTGGTCCAGCCAGCCGTTCACGCGTGATGCCGTGACCAAGGAAATAGGGATTCATTTTTATATATATAGATGAACCGCTTAATAAACCGCGTACGTGCAAAATTTCCGCGCACTCGATTGGGCTGCATAAAGCTGTTTGCAGACCAGCGCGATTTGTCGCGCGACGCGTCACGAACAATACAAAACTTAACGGTATAACAATAACCGGGGTCGCGTCGCGCGACAAATGGCGCTGGTCTGAAAACAGCTTAATGTTATACACTGAGATTTCGAAGCGCATAGTTTTGGCCGTTTTCTGTAAAGATATAATTCTTAGTTACTTATTTATACTGTGCCATAAGTAAATCATTCAAACATTCTCAAGAGAAACCAGACTGTTTGTCTCTCAGTTTTATTACAACACCATGTTGTTTTAATTAACCCACAATCAATAGAAATCGTCACACCGAGCACATGTGTAGGCAATAGAATTAACTATTCAAATAGGTATAGTTAAACCAGTTCAATCACTAGAATATTAATTACGGGCCGTCGCGTGCTGTGCCACAGCGTGACTGCAAAAAAAACCACATGTCATGACCGATGGCTACCATCATGAATGGCACATCAATATTCGAAGCAAATGGTGCCAGATTAACCGGCGGACTCAAGCGACGTGACACTAGTCACAAACAGCGTGACACAAACAGACTTGTAACAATTAAAATGATATAAAACAAGACAGTGGACTCCGGTCTTAAAATATAAAGTGATTTTTTCTGCAAACTCATGTTTTTAGGGTTCTGCACGCAAAGGGTGCCAACGGGACCCTATAACTAAGGCTCCTTACTTCCTTAGTCCGTCCGTTCGTCCGTCCATTCGTCCGTGCGGCCGTTCGTCCAGCGTCCGTCTATCCGTCCGCCCGTCCGTCTATCCGTCCGTCTGTCACAGGAATGTATCTTTTGAACCATAATAGACAGACACTTGAAATTTTCACTGAGTGTGTTAGTACACTGAGTACACTGAGTGTGTTTTCACTGAGTGTGTGCCACCTACTATAGCCGCTATAATAACAAATAATTAAAATATCAATCAATCTGCCTAGCCTTTCCCCAACTACATATGTTGGGGTCGGCTTTTAGTCTATCCGGATGCAGTTGAATACAGTAATTTAAATGGAACGTGGAATGGAATGTAGTGTGAAATATTGTACCATATAGTACGGGACCCATCCTGTGCGAGTCCACTCGCACTTGTTCTGCAAACACATTTATAAGTTTGAACACGTATTGGTTGGTTGCAATTTCGATGCTTTTGATGGATAATGTTGTCGTTTACTTTGTTTTTGTTGCTTGTATCACATACGGGAACAAAAGGCAATAAAGATCCGGTTTCGAAATTAGCATCAAGATCAGGGCACAGCAAGAAATGAACGCGAAATCCAAGATTCCCATACCTTGTAAGAAATCAAATTGAAGTTGTGGCGTGTCTGGTAGCCATCCATATTCCATACTAATATTTAAAAAAACTAGCTGCACCCCGCAGTTTCACCCATATAAGAATAGAATAGAATATTATATTTTTTGAGGTATGAGGAGCCGGATGTAAAGTTCACCCATACACCATAGAAAAGGGAGGATCTTCCGACCAGACGGGTGTCGTATCTGAAGGGCAACTGCCCGAAAGTTAATGTCGGATAGTCTTATAAATGTCGTTCGTGCGGTAAACTCTAATTGCGCGATGCAGGATTTGTGTGACATCATGTCTTTGCTGCGTAGTTTGTATATGGCGGTGTAACCGCTACATATTCTTTATCATGTACACCATAATAATTACAGTTATAGATGTTGAAATTTTACATAGGATGACACAATGGGCGGTCTTATCGCCAAAAGATCTCTAAGATTAGCTAAGAGGTCTCGATCCCGTGGGAATATCGGTATCCTATGTCCCAGATGTCGCAGCGCTGGTATCAGAATACCAGCGCTGCGACATTTAGTATTAAATGTCGCAGCATCGTGCTGAGATAGGAGCCTTTTGGCCTCGCACAGGACTCTGCTTTTTTTTACTTTGTTTTATTTTTATTGTTTTTAATTTTTTATTGATGTTTCAATGTGTCTTAGTTTAATTTGTGATCTCCTGTGCTTGTATCAATACATACTTTTTCTTTCTTTCTTTCTTTCCCAACCCAGGTCATGGTCTACCCAAATGTGCCAAATTTCAACCAAATCCGTTCAGCCGTTTTAGCATTTTAGCAAAAATTACACTGTCTATCTGTTACTTTTCACGCTTAGAACCAGTCGTTATGAAATTTGCCTGATAGATAGCCTACCTGGAGAAGGACAGGCTACTTTTCATCCTGGATATTTGTATTAGAAATGATGAAATACAAAATACACGTAGACGAAGTGGGGGCAGCAATTATAGAATAAAGACCCTGTCCATCAACATCATCATCAGCCTATTAATGTTCCCACTGCTGGGACACAGGCCTCCTCTCTGTGAGAGGGAGTGGGCTGTAATCTACCACGCGGGCCCAGTGCGGGTTGGTAACTGTCACAAGTCTTCGAATTTTTGGTTCTAAGACATGCCAGTTTCCTCACGATGTTTTCCTTCACCGTTTTTGTGAGCAGTGATGATGAAATTATTATACACAAAGTAAAGCGCCTGCCTGGGTTCGAATCCACGACCTACAACTCGTAAGTCGGGGCCGTTACCACTGGGCCACCACTGCTCACTCAACTCATCAAGCTTAATATCACCCTAAAGGCAAGTTTCTCTTCCACGAAGAGAGGTTCTGAAGTCTCATAACCATTGCAATACTCAGAAGTTTCATAGTTTCTATGCTGATTTTGAAGCAAGAAACTTTCACTCTACAGCTGCTTCGCATTTCGCAGAACTTATAAAAGGAAACTGAGTTGAATTTAGTTTATCTTATGCATTTTATAGATCAAGATGACATCGGAAATTTTCATCTACTGAGGAAAACGAAAGTAACAAGATAATTTCCACGACTTTGTCTCTCAATACGGATGAAAACTTATATTGTATAAAACGTTTTTGTACGAAATAATGTCTTTAATAATTTAAACTGATATTATTTAGAACTCACTTCCTCGTTGGTCTAGTGGTCGCAAGGGTTAATGCTGAGGTTGAGGTCCTGGGTTTGATTCCTAGGTCGGGCACAGCGTTAGTAGGTTTTTCCATAAGGAATTTCTCAGTTGCATTCCTGAGTTTGAATTTGTGCCCGGTTAATGGCAATAGGCTCGCCCCCTTTAACACGAGAATTACTGGCGAAATGTGTGTGGGTGTATCTACTATATGTGCATCTGAAGGCTCGGAAGTTAGCTGCTCGCTGCGCAGTACCCCACCTCTCACCCCCGCTGACCCATGAATTTGTTTCTGTGCAGCGACTCGCCTCATGTTCCGAGCCGCCACGGACTATACTAAGCCTTAGGTGACAAACAGCAACAAATTGTTTTTAGAGTTCTATTAGAGGTGGTCCATCTCTACTAAACAATTTATTGATATGTACCATTTACGAGCTGATAATTTTGCAGTTTCATTTTACAACTCATTATTTTAAATATTAATAGATTATCACCTCTAAGTATTTCATTTAAGGTAGATTCCTGTCCTAATTAAAAAAAAAAAGACCGGTGTAATTTTATCGAGAACAATAAAATTGTAATCTCAACTTAGCAAGCCATTTATGGCTTTTTAATATCTTTTCGAAAAATATTTTTATTACTAAAACACTTAAGAAATGTTTAAATGAGGTCATATTAAAAAGCACGAAATGTCAGAATTTTAAGAAGGTATAGGGGATTTCCATATGACGTCAAAGATCTTCAACTCAGTCTATCGCAGTCCACTGCTGGACATAGGGCTTCCCCAGGCTGCGCCACAACACCCTGCCCTCCGCCTTCCACATCCAGTCTGTCCCAGCCACCTTTTTAAGTTCGTAGGTCCCCCTAGCTAGGAGGCGTCCCACACTACGCAAAATTCATCTGAAATCATACATTCCTCTAGAGTCATGAATGCTTGTTTGTACGATCCTGAAGAAACTTTGGCATCACCACCAGACTTCACAAACTGATGATCGGGCATATTTAGGTACTGTGGTACCTACCAACAAAGGAGGATGGTTGCTGCCCTTGTCGCTTTTTTTCTAAAACGGTAAACCGTTCCCTTCATTAAAGATTTATTCAATATTTTTTATCAACTTTAATTTCTTAGAAGTTTTAAAATCCGCTTTCAAGTAACCGTAATTAAATCTTATCAGAGAACTAAAGCTGGGAAAGTTATTTGCGAAGTTTTCATTTAAGAATTATCTTTTTAATTAATGTCTTATGTATTAGAAGCAACTGTTGTTTGTATGAAATGATCATAATTTTCTCATCACGATAGACGTGATGAGAAAATTATGATCATTTATGGATTTGGTATGAATCGGATGAGGTGAGGAATAGAATGGAATAGAAAATATTTATTTGCATAGAATGTAGGTATATAGTATACATTCTACCTTTTGGCATACAAAAATTTGTACTTAACGACACTACAATGTATAATTTTACAGATTTTGGTACAAAATTTAAATTCTACAATCCTATAAATCTAAACATATACAAAAAAAAAAAAAAAACTGTAGCGAGACCTAGTAGAAGGTTGTTAAGGAATCATAATAAAAGGCGCTATGTTGCCATTATTATTGGCATTGCTTTAGGCTACAAATAGCCGTAATGAGTTAGGGCCAATGCACAAATAATGGTAGGCCATTTAGATCATCGCCTGCGACCACGATACGAAGTCATTTACTTAAGCACGCAATTTGCACGATCTACTAAAGTACACTGGGATTTTTTTCGTACCTGTTTAAGGCCTGGATATTAAACCTGCTCAACATGGTGCGTGAAAAGAGGATTCCAAAAAGCAACTTTAAATAAAAGTAAAGTCATAGCACAAGCATAATCAGTCTATAACGTTCCCACTGCTGGGACACGGGCCTCTGTGAGAGCGAGTGGGCCGTGATCCACTACGCGTGCCTATTGTGGGTTGGTGGATGTCACATGTCTTTGAATTTTTGGCTCTAGGACATGCCTGTTTCCTCACAATGTTTTCTTACACCGTTTTGAGAGCAGTGGTGATGAAATCAAATACACAAAGTAAATTGCCTGCCTGGGTTCCCTCACTTTCGTAAATCGTGTCGATGCCACTCGGACACCACTGCTCTCAAATGATAGAATTACTTGTGAATACATTGGTTTGCATAGGCGTATGTCCGGAGAGAGGAGTCGTGAGATCAAACCTCACTGGTTGCACGGTCATTGATGTTATTTACTTCACCAATATACCATTTTCCACAACCTACTCCACATACATAATCGTTAAATGTGTACTAAATCTGGGTAAACTTTACATAACCAATTTTAGAAAAAAATAATGAAAGCTCTATGTAATTATAAAACAGTGAACAAATAAAATTAGACCCCTATAAAACTATAATAATTTTTAATTTCGCCTCTATTACGAGTAGTACAAAATATTTGACACATTATGTAAATATCTTACGAAGTTCGGCCGGTTATTACGTGTTGGCATAATATTTGCTTAGCCAGGGTGCGTGGGGAGTGTCTCTGTGTAACATAGATATTAGACGTAGCTACATAAGTAATTGTGAGTACCTATAAAATGACGACATACTAAGCAAATCTAATGCCCACTAGCACCACCAATCACTAAATGTGATTAGCGCTAAACGTAAAAAAACTCTAAAACTACATTCTATCTCTGTCAACATCATACATAACATAAACATACATAATCAGCTTATTAATTTTCCCACTGCTGGGCCACAGGCCTCCTCTCTGTGAGTGGGAGTGGGCTGTAATCTACCACGCGGGCCCAGTGCGGGTTGGTATATGTCACATATCTTCGAATTTTTGGTTCTAAGACATGCCGGTTTCCTTCACCGTTTTGGGGCCGATACCACTGGCCCACCACTACTCTCTACAAATGTAATTATGTTTTAAATATTAATCAATCTGCCTAGCCTTTTCCCAACTATGTTAGGGTCGTCTTCTAGTGTGACTGAATACCAGTGTGCACATGAAGCGACTGCTTATCTGACCTCCGCGATCCAGTTAGTAGGTAACACGATACCACTTGGTAAGACTGATTTTCATATTTTTGGACTTCTGACTACTCGTAACGACTGTCAAAGATCTATGAATGACAACCGGAGGTGCCGGGACCAATGGCTTAACGTGCTTTCCGAGGCATGGAGAGGTCTTGATATGGAATGGATGTTCACTCATACACTAACCAACCGCGGCATGCGTACCTTAACCTTCGATCGACCCGTGCGGCTGTTATCATTTAGCCTCGAGACCCTTTAATATATTATGTTTTAAATACAGGGTGTCAGGGACATCGACGCGAAGGCTGTTACCACGGATTCAGTACATGATTCTGAACCCCGCTGCGTTAAAATTTTACGTCGGTTATTAAAAAAAAAAACAGCTATTTCATAGAAAACTGCAATACCTACGCGGTCAAATTGTATGGAACAGCTGTTTTTTTTTTAATAACCGACGTGAACTTTCGACGCATGGGGTTTCAGAATCATGTACTGAATCCATGGTAACAGCCTTCGCGTCGATGTCCCTGCCACCCTGTATATCTAGTGCTCAACGAATTTAGCGATTTGTGGAGTTTTTGAATATTAGATTTTGGCTAGCTACCAAGTCAGTTTCGGCAGTGAACTGAAACACCATTGAAATACAAGTTCACCTGTAATTTAATAAACATGGTGAAACAGTCAAATTGCTATGAGTTTTTCATAGTGTTTGCAGTTTTATTTCGGTGCTAGTTAATTTTCACACTCTTTTTATGGTAAGTGCGAAAATGGCTTTCCACGAATCGCGACTATAATCACGTGTGTAGGTGAGCTTCTGTCGCGTTTATCTATTTTTTAAATTTTTCTAGGACACAATGTCCTACTGTTGGCCAAAGTGCCTCCCCTTTTTCCCTCTAAATCTCATCTGTTTTATGCGATTTCAGGCCATGATGGCTCCGCAAACATGATTAGATCGCCACACTACCTTCACATGTCCTCCTTCAGGCGTCTAGTGAGTCACAATCCTTGCTCACCTCTCCGGGTGCATTCGTGCGACGTGGCCAGCCAACTCCCACTTCAGCCTGGCTGTTCTTCTCCAACATCCGCTTGAGGTTTGGAGCGCAGGGTGGTGTTTCTAACGCGATCTGTTCGCTTGACATTTATTATGCTGCGCACCATCTCGGCAATCGGCAAATCTTGAGTTTGGATTTCTGTTGTTCATTAAGTGACCAACTTTGAGCACCATAGGTTAGGACGGGCAGGATGCACACTGCCGTCGATGAGTTTTCTTTTCAATGCGGTTTATATAGATGATAAAAATATCTTACGCCCTTTCCTATAAGGTTTAAAAATAACTTCACCTTAATGCCTTTCAGTACAAATAATAGGTAAACTCATTAGTTTTGTTCACACTTAAGTAATAACTCTTGCAATTAGCACGATGGTAGATAGGGAAACAGCTGTTCCATATTTTTTTAACTGTCACTACATACATACATAATTACGAGAAAAAGGTGACAGACTGACAGCTTAGTTACAGGGAAACAAATGAATAAAAAACGCAACTGTCATTTGTTTGAGCCCGAACAACGTCAAAATAATTTATCACCTTCAAACAACTGGTAATGGGAGGAAATCGGTAAGTGCAATAATAAATAAAATAACGCAAATAAGAAACCCTTTATCCCTTTATACTTTCTGTCTGAACAAACATCCTAACTTAAATATACATAATTATATATTATACCATATCGACGGGTTCCGGGCTAATTGTATTAAGCGACACTCTGAGCGATATAGACTTTTATACATATTTGGAATCAGCGAATTTTTCTGCGTCATTTGAGCTGGGTTTGGTGACGATCGGAGCACTTTTTTGTCGCTTAATACAACCGCATTTTTGGGCCCATTTTGGACTGCAATGTATGAAGCGACACAAAATATTGACAAATTTAGGAACTGTGTACTTAAGCTAACTACCAAATACCAGGCAGTCGTTTAAACTTTTTTTCCTGGAGCAACAATTTACAGGCAACGTACGTTAAAGCATTTAGCCTGGCTTTATAAATATATAGAAATGTAGCTTCATACAATTAGCCTCTTTGTTAAATTCTTATCCAGTGTCGTTTAATACAATTAGCTTTACCTTATAAATATACAAGAATGTCGTTTAATACATTTAGCCTCTTTGTTAAATTCATACCCAGTGTCGATCCATACATTTAGCTCTGTACATGAAATGTTAGATGTTGTCACTTCAACCATTTAGCTTGCAGTAGATAATGATATGTCGGTCGCATGAACTATTTAGGATTTCAACAGTAAACATTTAAAGATTATGGTTAAACCTATTTTTTTTATTCAATATTTGATTTGCAGTGTCGTTTCAGTTATAACAAAAGTATAGTTCTAGTACTTCAAACAGTTTATCTTAAACGGACTAAGAATAGTATACACATACAATCAAAATTTTATATCGTCCGCGTAGCTGATATTATTAATACAAAGCCCATCAATGTGACACCCGACATTTGTGTTGCTGAGTTCAACGATCAGCTGATTTATGTACAAATTAAAGAGGCGAGGTGAGGTTATTCCCCCCTGCCTCACCCCGCATTTCAATCGGTACTCCTCAGATAGTACCCCCGACCACTTTACATGGTTAGTCTGGTTTTGATACCAGTACCTGAGCAAAGATGTTACTGCACTGTCTACATCAGTTTCCCGGTACAGCTTATCCCATAGAATGTCATAAGACACCAGGTCAAATGTCTTCGATAAATCGAGGAAGCAAGCATTGACCGGTGTCTTCCTATCTGCATAGTACTGGACGGTCCGCTTGAGACACAAAATGGCAGTTTCTGTCGATAGACCGGGCCTAAAGCCAAATTGTGCGTCATGCAATTTTATGGGACTGGCCATATGTGTATCAAACAGACAGTCCAGCACCTTAGCTGTAATAGTAGCCAGGGAAATTGGCCTATAATTCGACAGATCTGCCACATTCCCCGTTTTATTCTTCACTATCGGGACAACTATGGTTTTCATAAGATCATTCGGTAGGTAGGAGTGTTTTAAGCACATCGAATTAATAGCTTAATAGCATAATAGCTTTGCAAGAAACTTGGTTGATGCCTCACGACTTGGCATTTCTTGGCAGTATACATGACGATTTTGCTTTCACCGGGACCTCTGCGGTAGATACATCGGTTGGTGTACTTTGAGGGAGACCTTACGGAGGAGTAGCACTGCTGTGGAGGAAAAGTTTATTTTCATCGGTGTCTGTTGTACCTTGCAATAGTGTTCGTCTTACAGCTATAACAGTGCAATTGTGTGAACAAGAAATACTAGTATTTTCGGTTTATATGCCTACTGACTGTAATGATAACTTAATTGAATTTACGGACTGCTTAAGTGAAATGAATGCAATTACCTATAGAAGATAGGAATATCCAATCTGTGTTTATGTTAGGAGACTACAATGCGCATAGTAATGAATTGTTTAGCCATGCGTTGAGAGGCGAAACACGTGTCGATTTCTTACAGGGTTCTCTAACTCTTTAAGAACGGTTAAGCGGATTAAGTTACTAGATATACATCGTCTATTGTGTTTTATAATGGATTTCCGCAAGGTCACGCCTGAGTCAATTAACTAGCCATGAGTTGTTAAAATTTTGTAATGAACAATATTTGACTTGCGCGGATATTGAACTCCTACCGCTAGATTCGTTTACTTTTGTGAGTGAAGCGCACGGGTGCAAACGGTGGCTCGACCGTTACGTCGTGACACTCGTGACTGAAGCCGCGCGTCGCACAATATTGCATGATAGTTTTTGGTCTGATCATTTGCCTTTACAAATGGACTGTGATTTAAAAATAATTGAACCTAATATTGTGCTGTACTACCGAATGCGAGTGTAAACAATGTTTTATGGGGGGAAAGGGACTTAAACCAAATAAAATTGTATGAAGAGTTATGTCACTCCGCTTTGCGTAAAATAGATTTTCCCCCGGAATTATGTAGCTGTGCGGAATCAACCTGTGGGGACCTAAATCACAGATCTATTTTAGATGATATGTACAGGAACATAATTAGTATATTGACAAAGTCTGCTAAACGTAGTTGTATATTTATTAAGAAAAATAAGTACAAACCTTTGACAGGGTGGAATAAACATGTTAAATCCGCTCACAGCGAGGCTCGGCTCGCGTTTCAAATGTGGTGTTTATGTGGGAATCCGATTTCAGGGAAAGTCTTTGATAAAATGCGGGAAACTCGAAAAGTTTTTAAATCTAAAATAAAATGTTGTCGTAATAATCAAATGCAAATCAAGAGGGATATAATAGCCGAACATCATAAGAAAAAGGATTTCAGCCAATTTTGTAAAAATACTAATAATATGAACCCCAAGCAGGGCCTCCCTGTGAGCGTGGCAGGTAATTGCCACCCCTTGTCTATAGCGAACATGTTCATGAATCACTACCAAGTTGATCCGCCACGGAACCTAAGTTCTTCTGCGTCACCGTGTGTGTCCAGCGCTGAGAGGACTTCCCCATTACTGTTCTCTGACAGAGAAGTTGCAAATGTCATCAAAAACATGGTAAGGGGTAAGTCTCCGGGACATGATCACCTCAGCGTTGAACACCTACGGTATGCGGGTGTTCACTTGCCGAGGGTGTTGGCTATGTTTAATTCGTTGTGCTTAAAACACTCCTACCTACCGAATGATCTTATGAAAACCATAGTTGTCCCGATAGTGAAGAATAAAACGGGGAATGTGGCAGATCTGTCGAATTATAGGCCAATTTCCCTGGCTACTATTACAGCTAAGGTGCTGGACTGTCTGTTTGATACACATATGGCCAGTCCCATAAAATTGCATGACGCACAATTTGGCTTTAGGCCCGGTCTATCGACAGAAACTGCCATTTTGTGTCTCAAGCGGACCGTCCAGTACTATGCAGATAGGAAGACACCGGTCAATGCTTGCTTCCTCGATTTATCGAAGACATTTGACCTGGTGTCTTATGACATTCTATGGGATAAGCTGTACCGGGAAACTGATGTAGACAGTGCAGTAACATCTTTGCTCAGGTACTGGTATCAAAACCAGACTAACCATGTAAAGTAGTCGGGGATACTATCTGAGGAGTACCGATTGAAATGCGGGGTGAGGCAGGGGGGAATAACCTCACCTCGCCTCTTTAATTTGTACATAAATCAGCTGATCGTTGAACTCAGCAACACAAATGTCGGGTGTCACATTGATGGGCTTTGTATTAATAATATCAGCTACGCGGACGATATATGATGTTGCTGAGTCCTTCGATCAGCGCTCTCAGGTGCCTTCTGTGAATTTGTGAGAGTTATGTGGTGGATCAAGGGCTCAGGTATAATGCTGAAAAGAGCGAGTTACTTGTGTTTTTAAAAGCACGTGGCAAGATAGGTAGGTACACCCTATGTATGTACCTTTTAATTTATCAATGTTCAAACTTCATTATTCAAGTATGACTACAAACAATTTATTTTAAAAAAAATCAGTCGCATAAACTAATTAGCCTTAGATTAATAAGTTTAAGATATGGTATTTAAATCAATTAGCTTAGGTTTGAAATATGACCAACTCTTTGATTAAAGCACTTAGCTTACAGCCATTATTTGCATGCCTAGGCAGTTAAGTCATTTAGCTTGGAACAAGAAATAATAAACCTAGGCGGTTAAGTCATTTAGCTTGGAACAAGAAATAATAAACCTAGGCGGTTTAGTCATTTAGCCTGGAATAAGAAACAATAATCATAGGGGGTTAAGTCATTTAGCCTGGAACGAAAAAAAGTAAAATATGGGTCATTTTGTATTAAGCGACATTTATCTTCGTTAAAAATAGGAATATTAGAAAAAAAAAAAATCTGATTATGGGGAATATGTTATAAAAACAATAATAACCTTCTTTTTAAAAAAATAATGCGATTTGCTAAAGTTATTATTTTTTTTCTAAAAATCGAAACTTTAAACTGCTCTGGTGTAAAGTTTAAAAAATGTCGGTTAATACAAATAGCCCGGAACCCGTCGATATTATATTTATAAAGTATAAGTATTTTTATTCATTTGTTTGTTTGTTTGTTACGCTTCCACGCTAAAACGGCTTAACGGATTTAGATGTAATTTGGCACATAGGTACACCATAACCTAGATTAAGACATAGGATCATTTTTATCCCGTTATTTCTACGGGATCGAGACTTTTGCGGGTGAACCCGCGGTAGCTAGTAAGTTTTAAATGATAAAAAGGCAAAACATTATTGAAGAGTAAGAAAAAATTCATCGGGTTTTTAGCTGAATGAGCAGAAAGCAGAAATAAAGAAATCATGTCCCAAATGTAATTACATTACTCTGGTTTTACCAAAACATGTTTTATTTGACTTGATGTAGTGAATTACTTTTCGGGTACTTATTCGAACCAAAAATTCTGGCTGATGTTCAAAATGCATCTTTTATTTAAGATATTTATCATTTTCTTGCGATCCTGTCATAGCGTTTTGACAAATGAAGCTTGTTCAGATATTCTGGTCTCTTAGCCCCATCCGTCTTGTAAACTATCGTCAGATAAAGTTTACGATATAAGTCCTGGAGCTTTATTTTCCTTTGTTTTGTGATTTAGGTAAGGTACTGCCATATGCAAAAAGAAAAACCCATTACGAAAGGCAAAAACAATTTTCTCGTAGAATACCTAAGGTTCTTCTTTTCGAGTCGATGGTAAACGAAAAATATATCACATTACTAGCTTCTGCCCGCGAATCCGTCTGCGTAAAATTTCTTTTTGCAAGAAATTTTCGCATCGCATCGCATCACATGAGTCATATCCAAAAAAGTTGTACCTTTTTCATTAGTAGGAGTGTCACATGAAGTTATCTCGATAATTTTTGCAAGAACAATTTTGATTTTTGGTAGAATAGTTTAACTGAACATTAAGCTAAGCAATTCATTTATAAACACAGCTATAGCTCAATAAAATCAAGAGAAAATAAATGTTTATTGTCTAAAAATGGTGAAATTTATGAAAAAAGTCAGTGTCATTCTTCAATTGCAACTTTTATAAAGTCAGTTTTAGCACTATTAATAGCTATTATTACATTTATCTTAACGAAATATGCAAACCAAGAACTGTGAATTCATGATTCTATGCTTTTTAATTGATAAATTAAACAAATAACTATAAAAAACCGGTAAAAAAGAAATGTCCTAATTTTTCGAACCATTTACTCACACTACTTAATGACGCGGATTTTTACTGTAACAATTCATTGAGCCATGGTAGCGTTATGAATATCGATTATGGCAACACTGATGCGTTTTACAAATAAGCACGCCATCTTGTTTTCTTGACAGTTTTAGAGTAAAACTAAAATTTGTGTGAGGTGGCTGTGCCGGGACAAAAAGTGAACCAGTTTACTGACGGTGTTTGTACTGCGAAAAAAGTGAGTTAAAAACATGTTTCACATTGTAGATTTAAGAAATCTAACATATCGTGAGATAGAACTGTATAGAAGTGATAATATTAAACAATCTGCAAAATTATAAGAAAAATTATGTTGTGTCCCTCAATTTAGTGACACAATTTCATGACTTTCCTGACGTCAATAAATTGTAATCCTCAATTTCTTGACACAATTTCATGACTTGCCTGACATCAGTAAATTGTAACTCATTATTAGGCCGAGGTCACATAACAAGAATATTTTTACCATACAGTCTATAGAGAAATATTATTTTAAATGCAGTATTGTTTTGTTTATTAAACCCTACTTCAAAACAGGAGGGAGGTGCTCAAGTCGTCTGAAATGATTGAATTTATTAAATTTTTGTGAAATAGTTATTTTATTTTGAGATTTTTAGATGCTGTTAACTGCTGCACAGCGCTAAAAATCTTAAATAGTACGCTTATATAAAGAAAACCGTTCAAAAAATGAAGAAAAAAGAAAAAGCCATTTGGAAAAGGTAAAAAAGAGACCAAAAAAATAATTTAAGACTTGTCATCTATTGTATTCTGTAATGTTAAATAAAATATTATATAAAATATAACATTAACGATGATTAAGTATTTTTATTAATTATTCAGTACACACCTTTACATTTACCATTTCCTAAAATTTATTGACAAAACCATTTCCTAACCATTTCCTGACATACCATTTCCTAACATTTCTTGACATAACCATTTCCTTACCATTTCCTGAATGTACACTTTTTTTGGATATGACTCACATCGCCTGCCCGCGCTATTCGTTTTCGCTAAGCGGTCTTTCTGACTTTTTTTGTTATTAATCGGCTCTCCTTAGGGTCCTAGCGTGATTTTAAATAGTCTAAAGCCTTCCTTAAGAATTGGGCTAAATATACAAAATTAATTTTTCAAATCCGACTGGTAGTTCTAGAGATTAGCGCGTTCAAACAAAAAAACGAAAGGCTTGTGCAGACCAGCGCGACACGAATAATACAATTTGTAAGAAAACTTCACGAATAACAATAGCCGGTGTCGTGTCGCGCTTGTCTGCACGAAGCTTAACTCTTCATCTTATTATTAGTATAGACTAGCTGCGCCCCGCGGTTTCACCCGCATAAAGCTGTTTTCAGACCAGCGCGATTTGTCGCGCGTCGTGACACCGGTTATTGTTATCCGGTGAAGTTTTGTATTGTTCAAACGCGCTGGTCTGAAAACAGCTTAAGTCTCGATCCCGTGGGAATATCGGGATAAAAAGTATACTGTGTCCTAACTCAGGTCATGGTCTTCCCATGTGCCAAATTTCATCCAGATCTGTATAGCCGTTTTAGTGTTGTAACCCACAAACAAACTCACTTTCGCATTTTATTTTCTAAAAACTTGAGGCGTGAACGTCGTTCTTTCACACACAGATAAGTCTCAAGCTAAGCGGTTAATTGTTGCCAAAAAGTTTGTGCTTGCGAGGTCTACTGCCCGCAGAACTACTAGTAATATTAGTTAGGATAGTTGTTAGATGAGTTTGGCCCAGTAAGTGGAAACGCCAATTGGCATCAGTGACGTTTTTAGGTCCTCAGAAGTGCAAGTGTATCCGGACACTTTGAACACTCCAATATATGGAACATAGCTAAGGTAGATATTGATTTTAATGTTGAATGAAGCATTAATTAAACCAACCATATTAGCCTGTGTTTGTAACTGTCAGTTGGTATATAATTACAATAAATAAACTATGTTTTTTTTATCAGTCCTACAGTGTTTCCTGTTGTTTTTAGTAGGTACCTAGTATAAATAATAAAGATACTGGGCCATCACGACATGCGTAGCGTATATTCATAAATACGTAGGTGGTAGCTATGGGCCTATGGCCCTAATAATATGTATTTTTTAATTTAGGCATGAGTGGTCGAACTCGAAGTTAAAATATTTTTGTAAAGTCACCTTTAAAAGTAAGTAAGTACTTAAAATACTTATTATATTATTAATTATGTATAGTCCCTACTTTCGTTTTGATAAAAACGACGTTGAATCAAAAGTTAATGAAGAATATAGGTACGTTACAATTTAATTAATTTTAGTAATTATAATGAAGCTTATTAAGCAGTTCCAATTCAGCATTGTGTGTGAGGTCAGTGAGTGCATTTATTTGCTTTGTCGACTCGATTTAATATCGGATCCATACAATTAAATTAACTTGTTTAAGCTTCAGAGTCAAAACTCAGTAGAATATTCCCATAAAGGACATGAAAACTTTATTTCTTTACATAACCCGACTTAAGCTCTAGTCTGATATTTACGTAGTAAAATAAAAATGCTTTACATTTTCAGCGGTAGGTACTCGTACACATTCTGTCTGCTCTGTCGCAGTTAGGTGTACTGTGGGAAGTATTTGTTTTCTTGTTTTAAACTAAAAATAACGTCATCATATCAGCCGAAAGACGTCCACTGCTGGACACAGACCTCCCCCAAGCACCGCCACTTTGACCGATTCTGTGCTTCCCGCATCCAGTGGATTCCTGCGGCCTTTACAAGGTCATCGGTCCATCTTGTGGGAGGCCTTCCAACGCTACGTCTTCCGGTACGCGATCGCCACTCCAGAACCTATCTGCGAGCAATGTGTCCTGCCCATTGCCACTTAAGTTTGGCAATTCTTCGGGCTATGGATAACGTAGCGCCTAACAATATCTGTGACATTAATTTCAGTTTTCAGCAAAAATGAAATAAACGGGTCAAACAAACTGAAAACAAAAAAATATTTTGCTAGACTAACAAATGAATAACTAGAAAAATATTTAACACGTTCAACGTTTGAGCAAACAAGATTATTTCATTACGACAGCTTCCACATGAATTTTGTTAACAGTGCCATTAAATTTTGCTTAAAAAAGTTGTAAGAGACTTTTTGAAAGCTTTCTCGCGAGGGTAAGTACATTAAGCCTAAACCAACTTTGTAGCAAATCAACCCTGTTACTATACCAACAGCGAGTTTCTGGTAATGTCAACAAAATTACTCGACAAGTGTCATCGAGGCATCGAATTGCGCGGCAGCCATCACTGACTCGTTTTCGGGAGGTCATTGTGCGCAAAGGGTGACGTCACGGATGACCTTGACGCGTTCGCAGCCCGCCCGCGCAACGCAGTGCACGCATGAAGAATGTCGTTGCCAAAACGCGAGTCGCGCGTTAGTTTGCGGCCATTTTGTCAATTTTTTTCGTTTTTTGTTTACTTTTTTTCCTCTTTGTTAAGCCTATCTTGTACCTAGTGATAAATGAGAGTTTGGTAGATTTATTAGGTTCTATTTTAGATGGTTAATGTAACGTTTTTAACGTACAATTACACGTGACCTCTACGAGAACTTGTTTGCGTGTGTATACTTTTGACGCATATCTAATCTAAGATCACATTAAGCTACATATGAAGCTTTGTCTCGTGTAAATGTCAATTATTATATTGATACCTACCAGCGCGCGTAGCATCACAACCATAGAAACGGGTTTTCTACGGGTTTTGTCGACGGAAGAATAGACAAAATGACAGATTGTGATTTTTGTCTGGCATTTTGTCTATTTTTCCGTCGACAAAACCCGTGTCTATTGTGGTCATGCTAAGCGTGCTGACATGGTACCATTGAGTATCAGTAACTGCAAATACATAATTTTCTATGCCCACGTGTTTTACCTAATATAAACGCTGAATGGAGGACGTCAATTCACTTACCTACTTACTTCTTCAATTGACATTTACTCCAACAGGATGACAAGCAGATAACTTATTGTTCTGTTTTTAATTCTTCAATCATAATGGTCTCAAATTGGTATGGATATGACGTATGATTGTCATCAATCATCATTCATCATTCATTTGCAAGCAGAATACTAATAACCACAGGACATACATAATTCGGGCACTACATAAAGTGGACCCGTAATTAGGTAATAGCTATTTGCAAGTTCACCTGCCGCTTATGTGAAAAATATCGCTGTGACATTATTACTATAGAGCATTCATACGTAACGACACATTAATACGTCTGGTACACACTGAGCAGGTTGAATACCTGGCCGGGGGAGCGTGATGAACTGCGCAGGTGCTCCAGCACCTCGGCCAAAGATTGACTAACTACGCCCCGCGGTTTCACCCGTAAACGTCTCAATCCCGTAGGAATATCGACATAAAGGTATCCTATGTCCTAACCCAGGACACGGTCTACCCATGTGCCAAATTTCATCCAAGTCCGTTCAGCCGTTTTAGCGTGAAAGCGTAAGAAATAAACAAAAAACAAACTCACTTTAGCATTTACTAGCTTCCGTCAGCAGCTTCACCCGCGTGATGAATTTATAAATTATAGCTTACTATATTATGCATATCTACAATTATAAACCTTCCTCTTGAATCACTCTATCTATTAAAAAAACCGCATCAAAATCCGTTGGGTAGTTTTAAAGATCTAAGCATACATAGGGACAGACAGCGGGAATATGTAGTGATAGTGATAATATTAGGTAGAAAAGTCAGTAAAAGCCTGATAGACCCCTCTGCCTGCTCCAGGGCGTAGTACATTCATGAGGATATCCACAAGTAAAAAAAAAAAGAAACTATAGCCGATGCAAACTTTATGGCGGCTCGGAGGATGAGGCGGGTCGCTGCGCAGTAACCAATTCACATGTCAGCGGGAGTGAGGGGTGGGGTACTGCGCAGCGAATAGCGCACTTCAGATCCGCCGTAAAGTTTGACGCTTACTAAGTAGGTATACCAACCTTATTCAGTTAAAATTGTCGCACGACAATCGCTATTCTCGTACAGCTCATGTCAACACAAGATCAGAAAAAGTAATTATCTCTCGTCAAATACTTTGAGACACAATCCTTCCCTCATATCACGGGCTGTTACCGCCTCTAGTCCCGGGGGAATTGTGATTAATTAGCAATTAGTGTGCAAAGGCCGGGTGAATCAACTGTCTGACATTACGCGCCCTTGCGCCGTCCTTCTGTAAGTTAAACTTAGGGCTGTGACGAACTTAATGTGCAGTTCAAAATTTAAAGTACGGGTTTGAAGTGGTTTGTAAGATTAGATGGTTTTTGTTAAGGTTTTAATTAGTTTGTTAGTTGTGAGTGGTATCAGTTTAATACGTTTTGTTTATTTTCCTAGTAAACAGAAGTCCAGAAGTCCTAATTGACATTGAAGTTTTTAATTAAAGTAGTTAACGTAAAAGTTAGTAAGTAGTAGACTAAATCTACGAAAAAAATCTTGTTTGTTCCTACACAAGCTACACAAAATTTAAATTTTATTAGATTTTAAATATTGTGTTGACACAACCCTAGCCAAAGCCTGGGTCGCGTCGCACTGAGCGGGCCACCGTGTTGTTCTTTATTTCTATGTTGATAAATGTCAAAACTGCACGTTATTGAATCTCCACGCATTTTATACAACATTTTGGCACGAAATATAATGTTACAGCGATTTTATGTTCATTAAAACGGATATTTCCGGCACATAGTGACCTTAAGCTTTTCACAGACGAGATTAAGACAAACGACTTATATAATTGTTATTGAGATAGCAACCGGTTGCTATAAAAAAGATAGGTACTATTTTTTAACACAGTGTAATCGAATACTATTAGGCTTTCAGCAACATGTGACAGTGTATCAATCATTTTCAACACAATACGTTTTGGCTGCGACGTGCGTGGTACAGACACATTACACTTTGCAATATTACTTCAATTTGCCTACGTTTGATAAAAAACATGTCAGTTTCAATAGCATAATCCTAATCAGCCTATAATGTTCCCATTAATGGGACACAGGCATCGTCTCTTCGAGAGAGAGAGTGGGTGTAATCTACCACGCGGGCCCAGTGCGAGTTGGTAGATGTGACATGTCGTCGAATTTTTTTCCTGTTTTCTCACGATGTTTTCCTTCACCGTTTTGAGAGCAGTGGTGATTAAATTATTAACACGACTGCCTGGGTTCTAATTATGTGATATGCAGTCGGGTTTTTAGTTTTTTAAATAACTTTTTTTATTTTCATGTTTTTAGTTTTTTAAACTTCCTCACTCCAAATTACATTTAAACATAATTATGTTTTGTACATATTTTTGTATTGTAATCATATTTTAAAACCCCCACATTTTGATATCCCACTCGATAGAGTAGGGATTTATTTGTTTTTGAAACCATAAATTCGGCGCCAAAAATCAGCTAAATTTTTAAACACATTTTATATTCTCAGTGACACTCGACTTCTAACTCACGACCTCGACAACTCGTAGAAAAACTCGTTACAATAGGTATAGGAAATTAAAAACTCACCGTTTATCAAAGCAAATCCGTCGGAAGCGTTTGTCGATATCGTCAGAATAACACTGTATCTGTGGACAAGTAAACACAAAATAAATAGTTGGAAGTGTTTGCCAACCAAAGCGGGGAGATGTTATTGTTTCATTTGATAGTTATTATGTTAAAATGAAACGATAACACCTCAATTTTTTATCGAATAGCGCTGAAAGAAGCAAGGTAAATTCGCGCCCCAGGAAAAGAAAAAAAAACTCAAAAGCTTTTATCACTCCCACGATGATCACTCCCGTTCAATTTGCTTAAATTGTGAGCTCAGGGAAATTACTTAATTGTTTATCAAATTCACTACCAACTTAAATTGTCTGCATATTCAAATCACAACTGTCATTCTTAGACAGGAAATGGCTATCACACGGCAAATCGACGTATTGTATCAATTTGATTCATTACTTATTTTCCTAAACGTATACGTTACGATAGACTAAAATCGAAACCAACTTAAAAACGAATTTTATCGACGGAAGAATAGACAAAATGAGAGATTGTGATTAACTATTAAACACTGGATATTCTCGTGTAGTAAGAAATAATAATTATGTCACGGTGATGCCTGCGGATAAATTTTTATGTTTTTTATGTTAAGTATATAATAATATTTATTCATAGATAAACTTAGTTCGTTGTAGGTACTTATAGTTGTATTATGTTCTAAGTTCTGTTTATTTTATTTTGTTACCTATTTATTAGATATTCACAAATGACTGAACCTGACTTGATTTCCGTATAATATTTAAGTCTTTTTCGGGTGACCGACCACTGAAAATCAGCGCTGTGCAGCACGCGTAGCATGACAACCATAGAAACGGGGTTTCTACCAGTTTTGTCGACGGAAGAATAGACACAATGACAGATTGTGATTGTTCATCTGTCATTTTGTCTATTCTTCCCAAAACCCATTTCTATTGTGGTCATGCTAAGCGTGCTGTGGGTCTGGAAGCCTTCTTATCACGGTCATGAGTATCATGACGTGCAGCTGCCAACTATTTTTGTGTACTCATGTGTTTTGTATGCACATGTTTCTGTGATAAATAAACCTATTATTCTTTCTTTCTTTTTCTTTCTGATTGTGAATCTGCCATTTTGTCTATTCTTCCGTCGACAATTCCTGTTTCTATTGGGATCATGCTACGCGTGCAGGTAAGTAATTTGAATCGTTTTCAGCAGCATACTCATAATCACTGAGTACAAAAGAAATTCTTTCTCCTTAAATATCACGGTTTTTTTTTGTTCTACTCTCAAATCCCGAAAAAAAAACTGCAATAAACAGCTTCAAAGTATGACATGTCAGACGTTTACGAGACTTTTATTTACGACACACGAAGTTATAAATTTAAACGAATATTAACTGAAGCGGGTTTTATACTCTAGGTATATCATAAAATAAATTGTGGTTAAAATCTAATCGAATTGGGACGTCATGTGTAAATAAAATAAATGGATGTAAGAGTGTGGAAACCATTTTTTAAACTCTTTGATGGTTATACTTTAGAGGCATGAGGAACAGGGTGTAAAGTTCTCTCATTCTCTATAGAAAAGGGAGGATCCTTCGACCAGATGGGTGTCGTGTCTGACGGGCAACGGCCCAAAGATTTATGTCAGATAGTCTTATTATGTCGTTCACACGGTAAACTCTAATTGCGCGATGCAGGATTTGTGTGACGTTAGGATTTTGTGTGACGTCAGGTCTTTGATACGACCTAGACGGGCTCGTGGCTAAATAATAACAGACGCACGGGTTGAGCTACGGTTGCCGCGGTCGATTTGTGGATGGCTGAACATCCATTACAAACCGAGGCCTCTACTAACACACAAATGGAGAATTAGTTGACAATGCAATGGAGCCATACAACTATCTCAGGAGCCTCAGGCAATGATGGAGATGTGAGTCATACTTTTCGATACCAGATTGGTAGCAGTTATACTCTACTTTTCTAAGGATAATAGCTACCTAAGGATTATATGTATAAATCAATATAACAAATATCCCTAATTTCTGAAATTAAGTCTAATCCGCCATATTTATGCGATAAGACGAATTTATTACGAATCAAAGGGATTAAATTACAATTCATGATGGTAATTTAAATCTCTTTGTAAGGATAATCTTAACTGCCATACCGGACAACACCCTTTACGTCGAACAATGTAAACTAGCTTCGATTCGCAGTTAATAGTAATAATTATGTTAGTTAGTAGTGTATCTATTATCTTGCACTAAATACATTTAATTATCGAATAATTACATAAAGGTATAGGTGTGGGAGTATTCTGAGAAACAAACATAATGTAAATGAGTTAATTTAGTTCTAACATTTACAATTTGAATAAACGTACATATTGAAAACACCATTAATTTTCATTGATCGCTGAAAGGGTGTTATGATGGACAAAAAAGTAGGTCCACGAGAAAACACCCATATATCATAACACGGGTGTTTTCTCGTGGACCTACTTTTTTGTCCTACCAGTAGGTCCACGAGGGTATGTTATTTCCGTTGGTCCTACTGAACTGTTGAAACCAATATGAACCTCCTGTATAAAGAATTTTAGGTGTCACTAGGTGTGACTAGGTGGCTTGTAGGCGTTTGTACGCCGGAGAACGGTCTGCTCAAGACAAATGACAGTAATTTGCTGTGTCGAAGCAGTGCTGTTATGAGTGATGACCTTCAGTCATCATACTGCTTTCATATTGCGTGGACCTCCCTTTTAGTACATACCTCCTTAAAAGAATATCGATAATGCTGATATAACATTTACAGCCATTTACTTCTTTTTGACTAATAAAATATTAACTTAAGTTTTATCTACATATGACAAAATATTAATAAGTTAAAATATTAATGAAATGTTAAGTTTGTTCTTTTATATTATAATAAAGCAATATTGTAATTTTTTTTTTTTTGTATTATTTTCAATGAAAGCAGTAGGACAACTAAAACCACACCTAGTCTAATTTCTTTATAATTTTACTAGCTTTTGCTCGCGGCTTCGTCCACGTGGATGTAGGAAAATATCCCACGGGAACGTACTAATAGCCGAGGAAAAGGTCATTGACTCCTACCGTCGCTGTGCCCGCGTTGTCGTCAACCATAATTATTTTGTTACGCGTAATTTTGAATCTGCGATATCTTTTAAAGTATTCATTTTAATGATATGATGTCATGGCTTATTTTAATCTAAATCAAATGCCCAATTTAAATAACATATTTGATTGGATAATGATAAATATAACACCGGTCAAAATAGCTTCGGAAATAACAATGAAATTTTTATTAAATTCTGATAGATAAAAATGGTTACTGTAGGTCATCCTTAGAAGATAGACATAATAATATGCTATCGAGGACTTTTTGTTGAACTTTTTAAGATCTACAATTCTGTAACTATCTAATTCTGAACATAAATTTGATGTATCTCTTACGGCTTACGCGGCGCACGCCAGTAAAGCTCCCAGACGGCATGATTTTTTCCGACATCTTCGACAATAATCGTCATATTTCAGCTAATTTATACAAAACCATAATGTACACAAAAACCTTCCTCATGAATATCTCCGCCCATTGGTAAAAACCGCATCAAAATTCGTTGCGTAGTTTTAAAGATCTAAGCATAAATAGGGACAGACAGCGGGAATCGACTTTGTTTTATACTATGTAGTGATAATGGCTATAGCCATTGCAACCGTGTGATGCAGGAGCATTGCTTTGTATGTATAAACTTATGTCAGTCAGACATCGGTCAAGATTTCAAGAAAATACAAACTTATCTCCACTACTAAACGCCCAACATTTTCGTTAAATACTCTCTTTGACATTGAATTTATATAAATTGAGCGTAACAACTTAATTTATAAGACCTGAAATACGTTAAATCAGCCAGATTGTACCAATTACCCCTTATTAGTATAAGTTAACAAGACGTTCGCTCTCCGTGGAATAATTAATTGTTAAGTAATGTACCACAATTCGTTAGCTAGTGACATGTCGAAATAAAAGCAAATATTAATTGATTTGAGTGGTCGAGTATTCCGCTGACTCAACCACTTGTACAGTACACCGCACTTCAGTGGTAATAAAACCAGTAAACTGGCCTGTTATCCTAACTTCCTAACCAAATAAATGTGAAAGTGAGTTTGTTTATTTTTTGTTTGTTACGGTTTCACGCTAAAACAGCTGAACAGATTTGGATGTTTTTGCCCCAAAATTCAGCAATGCTAGTACCGTTTGCTGACGCAGAAATTAGGTCCTCACGTGTATAGATGGCAGGGCATGCGGTGCAAGATGGAAGGTGAGACATTGTCTGTGGAGAGACGCCACAAACCTACCTATTAAATCAATAACGAATCTCGCATGCGGAATTCTTCTCGTACAGTCACGAGCACCAATATGTATCCACTTAGCAAATTTCAAAAGCGATTTTCTCGTGTAATATTGACTACATCTTTGAGATAAGGCCTATTTCATATTAATATGGGCTCCAAAATACTATATTCGTAACAACATTAAATAACAATCAACACAGTAGCAGCAAATCACTTTTAAAAGTTGCTAAGTGTATACATATTGGTGCTCGTGACTGTACATGAAAAATATCCGCATCGACTAATTAAAATACGCCTGTAGTAACTAAACAAGACGTTCGATCTCTGAAGAATAATTAGCTGGTAAACGCAACGCCATATTCTGAAGCAAGGCGACATGTCGAAAACAAAAGTAAGCGAAGTGTCTTTGTTATGCTAATTACGTTCGTGCCTTTCAATTTCGGTACAGAATTAACGAGGTAAGTCGGTAACTCAGTGTACTTAGCAATGTATAAGAATTCAGTGAAAGAGTGGAATTTTACGTGACAGGAGCAATGACTTCTTCGTTTTCTCTTTCAAGATTTATTTGGATGGGATGTAATTATTTTGTAATGTGGATAGCGAATAATGTAGATTATTTATTGTGGCTACCAAATTATGGAAGATTTGCACTGCAGGTTAAAATAAATGCCCCTTTATCACTTCTCTCATCAATGTCATGAGAATGAACAGAGGCGGTATTCAGCGGTATCCAAAATTTTCTATCGAATGCTACCAATACGTGTAACAATACTGCTGACCTCAACATTATGTGGAAGTAGATATGGAGAAGAGCAGTAGTAGCCCAGTGGTAATGGCCGCGACATACGATTTGTAGGTCGTGGGTTCGAAGCTGGGCAGGCACTTTACTTTGTGTAAATTATTTCATCACCACTGCTCTCAAAACGGCGAAGGAAAACATCGTGAGGAAACCGGCATGTCCTAGAACCAAAAATTCGAAAACATGTGACATCCGCCAACCAGCACTGGACCCGCGTGGTGGATTATGGCCCACTCCCTCTTACAGAGAGGAGACCTGTATCCTAGCAGGTGGGAACATTATGGCTGATAATGAGGATTATTATGAAGTATGGATTATTCAGAGTACCAATACTTAAAAAACTTTTCTAGATTTCACAAAATAAAAAACTGGCGTATATCTACATAAATATGTATTCAATATCGCTTTTTATTTTCTCAGCTTGCATAAGTTAAGTAAGACTCAAAGTTAATGCAAAGCCACTGCGAGCAAACACATTAGTGGATTGGAAAAGTTTCTAAATTACGATTTATATCAAAGACATGTTTTAAACTGAAACTCCAAGTGATAAAGTGTCTGTTCGTTTGTTTCATCACTTTCTCTCGTAACTTTCTGCGAAGATTTATAATCTGTTGGACAATATTTTGGCGCGCACCAAAACAATTTTAATTATAAAATTCCTAAGTGAAAAAGTATCTTTTTACACATTTTTAAAAGTTTCGTCATTAATTATAATTTTTGTTGTATATATGTATAGATAGATTGACAGAAACTAGATAGACAAATACAAAGATAGATACACATAAAAAGTACTGATATAAATGTAGAAAAACATATTGTGATACAATCAACGGTCTTATCGCTAAAAGCGATGTTTTAAAGACAACCTTTGGAAGGATTAAGGGAGAAATAGAAACAATAGCGCAGGTAGTCTGCTAACTGGTGTTTAATGGTATATCTATTAGAATAATAAATAAAATATTTTCTGTTTTCTGCATTTGAATTCGTAGGTTTCACCTTGCGATTTATTTGCTGCAGCTTAAGCAACAGCTTCTCTGCAAAGCTTGTAAACACTTCAGACAGCTTCTTTCTATAAATATTATATTCTAAGTAGTACCTACATAATTAAATGTTGAAACTAAATTCAATATTATTTTTAAAAAGACATGTACTAACATTTTTCTTTTAAAACTACCGATTAAATTCCAATGAAATCCTTGAGACGCTTGTAAAGCGGTAAGTTTCAATAAATGAAAATAATAATTCACGCCGAATAACTGTTTAAGGGTCGGGCCACACCTGCCGAACGTTCCGCGGCGGAAAGCTCCGTCGCGTCATTTTTCTATGGACGTAACGTTCGGCTGATGTGTCATAGGTAACTTGAAAAACATTAGGAGCGTTTTCAACCGAACGTTCCGCCGCGGAACGTTCGGCACGTGTGGCCCGACCCTAAGGATTCTCTTGTAAGTTAGCCGGAGTTTAGTTTTTACTAATTATATTTGAAGAAACTAAGATGTATGTCTGTTGAGAGGCGAGAAAGTAATATAAAGTAAAAAATAAAAATTAGATAAAGGAAACGTTGTAAAATTCTCTGTTTACGTCAAAATCATAGTTTGCTAAAAGCTATTCACGATACATGAACACTTTTTTTTTTTTTGCTCTGGCAACACTGGTAGCCGGTCGTCATAAAAACGACCTCTTAGGTTTTAATTTATAAAATTAGTAAAAAGTGTTAAATTATGTTAAATTAGTGTATTATAGTCGTACCTAGTTATTAATTAGCATATTCAGTGATTATACAGTGTTTTTTGTTGCGGGAACTTCGCACAAAAAGGATATTTAAACCGGCTGTCAACTTAACCAACCCAACTGTGACGGATTTCAAAAATTCATCAATCCCGGGGAGTATTTTGTTTTATTTCTCTTATTCTACCTAATATTTACATAACGCAGAACATCACAAAATACTGCCCAGGTCTCTGAGCAACGTCCATCACACGCTGGCACCGTTTATGACTCCTTTTGCTTGACAACTAGTGGAAGCAAAATCGAAGACGAAAACATTCGCCCAGACAGTAAACACTACATAATTTACTACACAAAAAATAGGCTCATACGGCCTTATAGTATTTTATTTATTCATACTACCTATTTAAACCTGTAATGTGTCATAAACTTGTATTGTCAATCAAGTTTCTTTAATAAAAGCAGTGTTATTCCTTGTAACTTCACTTTTGTTTACCATTAGACATCACTGCAGATTATCACTACACATACAATACCACTGATATGTTGTTAAATTACTGTATTAGTGTCAATTTATGAAATTATTGTTAAAAACTAGATTAACAATTTCTTTAAAATAGTTTGTAGTACCTACCCCCAACCATTTTGCAAACTTAATTTTGTAATTTTCTCTTTTATATTTGGAATATTAATATCTTAAATAAGATATACCTGTGAATAATTAAATTATCATCCCATAATTTAGATGACACACTCTTCATAACTTTTATTCCTTTGTTTTCTTTCAATTCTAAATATTAAGTATACAATTTCCCTTCATCTTAGTACTTCTATCATCCCTCTACATCTTATCCCTCTCTCTTATTCCTTTTACTCACTTAGCTTTCTCATCTCTCATTCCAGGATTGCACTAGGGTTGGTTTGTCAATATGTTGACCCGTAGAGCTGCATCCTTGGAGGAAAAATTGAAGGCTACATTGAAAGAGTTGGAATGTAGTAAAAACCAGTGCGATCAGCTGCTACATGAAAGGGAAGACAGTGAGGTGGAAATTCAATTTATTAATAACAAGAACACTGAGCTTAAGAACCAGTTGGCTGAGCTACATACACAGCATATGGACATACTTGACCAGCATCAACATCTCCGTCAACTGGTGTCAAATTTCCAGCAATGTAGTGACACCCACGAACTGGCTTTGAGACGCATATCTGAACTAGAACGGGAATTAAGCAGGGCCCACAACACAATAACCCATTTGGAATCTCTCAAAGCCGGTGAAGAGTCTGCGATCACCTGCAGTCTTTATGATGAGTTGGTTGGTAGCGGGTCCGGACCCACATGTATTGAGCCAATTGTAACAATAGATTTAACTGATGATACTATCAATAAAACCAAATTGTTTACTAGTCACAATAAGATTAAAAAATATATTAAAATTAATAAATTCATTAGGAAAACTCAGAAATCATTAAAACGCCTAAAAGTTAATAAATTAAATACAAAACTAAGGCAAAAAAATATAAATTTAAAACAAGACTTAAAGCAGTGTAATAATGAATTACAACTATGTAATACTATGTATGACACTGACACTCAGCATCTACAGGATGAATTGTTTGTTAGGGAATATGCTCTAAAGGACATATTTAGTAAATATGAGGCTTGTCAACAAGATCTAAGTAAGCGCATGCAGGAGACCAATGAGTTGGCAGACTTGGTCAAGCACAATGCGGAGAGGTATGAGTCTCTGACAAATAACCTCTCTTTTAGCTGTGCCTGTTCCCTGGCAACTCAGCCTCAACTTGTTACACCCACACCCTCAGTGGCTCAGCCAGTAGGTAGCTGTATTAATGAAGTTAATAATAGTGTGAATAATTTGGTTAACACAACATATGTATTTTCTGACAAATTTGGTCAAGGTTTTGGTAGAATATTTAATCAGTGTTCACAACATTATGTTATAAATAATTGTTTACCCGGTAAATTGACAAAAATAAACCCCGGTTCAACTGTTATATTATTATATGGGGATAGTTTATCTGTAAGAAAAAAAGAAATAATTGAATGTGTCCATTTGATGTTACATCTCAATGCGACCAATAGTTGTAAATTTATTTTCTGTGCCTTGCCTTATTCTCATTATTTGTCTGATGAGCAAAATAGGCATATTTATAATCTAAATATGTTAATTTATAATAGGACATGTCGTCACAGCGATGCTATTTTATATTTTGATTGTAATCAATTTATCACTGATTACAAACTGACAGAATATACAATGTATTTGCCACCTAGTTGTAGGAGACAAATTGCTAATCTTTTAGCATACAGTATACACAGTGACACTGGTACTTGTAGTGTACCATCGATTACTGTTAGTAGTGATACTAACACTACTTTTGATACGCCTAGTAGTTTAAACTATTAGGTGCGACAACGGGTGAGCCCCATATATTGAATGTTGTTCATCAAAATATGCAGGGTCTGTCCGGCAAAGAGCTAGAGTTAAGTTTATTTATGGAGAACTATGATGTTCAGGTGTTATGTTTGACTGAACACTGGTTGAAAGAACATGAAGTAGTGTTTATCAATGATGATAATTTTACTGTACAAAGTGCATTTGTAAGAAAAAACGCCATTCGCGGTGGATCTTTAGTTCTTGTTTCAAACAAGTTGAAATGTAAACAACGTTTAGATTTAGTTAATCTTTCTATCGAGCGCACTATTGAGTTGTCTTGTGTTGAACTCGAGCGGTACGTTATAATTTGCGTTTATCGACCCCCTTCTGGTGATTTTATTAGTTTTGAATCGGTAATGGAGGATTCACTCAATAGGTTAAAATCAAGTAATAAAAGTATAATTTTATGTGGAGATTTTAATATTAATATTTTAGATGTTACTCCATTAAGTATTAGACTTCTTAATCTGTTTAGGTCTTATAATTTAATTAACTTGTTTTTTGAACCTACTAGGATCACGGCATCTTCGTCAACTTGTCTTGATAATATATTTAGTGATTGTGATGCCAAAAATAAATATGTGTTAAGTGACTTAACTTCTGACCACTGTGGTTTATTAGCTAGCTTCCCCATGCCATTACATAAAAAGCCGCGTAAAATAGAATGCAGGCCCTATACAGCTAGTCGTTGCAATAAGTTTAAAAATAATATAGCTCATAGAATTACACCATCTATAGTAGAACTCGAGAGTCCTAATGAAATCTATGGAGCCCTTTTTGATGTCGTGCAAAAAGAGTACCAATCTACATTCAAGACCAAAACTATTAAAATTAATGGCACCAGCGCTGGCTTTAACCAATGGGCCACTCCAGGTATTTATAAAAGTAGAGCGAGACTATACGAGTTATATGGTTTGAAAAAATACAGGTTTGATACTCCTTTCCTAGAGTATGTTAAAAATTATTCAAAATTATTTAAAAAGGTTAGTGTTTATGCTAAATCGAAATTTTTGAGCGATACAATTAAAAATTCCAATAATAAAGTAAAAACCACTTGGAAAATTATTAACAATGAAACGGGTAAGTCGGTTAAACAAGATAAAGAACTTGAGATTATAGTCGACAGTAAATTAGTTACTAAAGCAGCTGACGTAGCTGAGGCGTTTAATGAGTTTTTTGCCAACATACCTTTAACTACGACTCGCTCCTTAACTTCGTCCCCGTCTAAAGCTGAAAACCTTTTGCTTAGTAGTGTGTCTAAAAGTAGTCGTTTATTTAGCTTCGAACATGTAACACCTCGTGATGTAGTTAATGTTTTTAACACACTCAAATCCAAAAACACTGGTGATTACTGGGGCATCTCCATTAAACTTTTAAGTAATATAATAGACATCGTAGCCCCCTATCTAGCTGTTACTTTTAATAAATGTGTTGACTCAGGAACTTTTCCTGACCTCATGAAGAGTAGTAAAGTCATTCCATTATTTAAATCAGGTAATAAAAATGACGTTGGCAATTTCAGGCCTATTTCTATCTTACCTGCATTTAGTAAAATATTTGAAAAGTTAATACTCAAGCAGTTACTAAGACATTTTAATTTAAATAGCCTCCTTCATAATGAACAATATGGCTTTACAAAAGGTCGTTCGACTACAGATGCGGGTGTTGCACTGCTGAAACACATATTTAGCGCATGGGAGAACTCGCAAAATGCTATTGGGGTTTTCTGTGATCTCTCCAAAGCCTTTGATTGCGTGCACCATGACACGCTATTGCGTAAACTGCGTCATTACGGTGTGCAAAACGAAGCTCTCGATGTTATAAATTCTTATTTAAGTAATAGGTCCCAATGTGTAGATATTAATGGTGTGAAATCTTCCGGGTTACCAGTTCAGTTAGGTGTACCTCAAGGCTCAATACTGGGTCCATTCTTGTTCTTGGTGTATATCAATGACTTACCATTCTTTTTAAAGGGTATCTGTGAAGTTGTACTGTTTGCAGATGATACCTCTCTTATTTTTAAAGTAGACAGGAACAGACAAGATTTTGACGATGTAAACAGTGCACTCTCAATGGTTACGGATTGGTTTACAACAAATAACTTAGTTCTCAACTCCAAGAAAACGAAATGTATAAAGTTCGCTTTACCGAATGTTAGAAATCTAGGACCCAACATCGTCTTAGATAAAGAAGTGCTTGAAACTGTGGGCTCGGCAGTTTTTCTGGGCATAACAGTAGATGCCAAACTTCAGTGGGGCCCACATATTTCAAGTCTAGCGGGAAGGCTCAGCTCGGCCGCCTACGCTGTCAGGAAAGTAAGACAATACACTGACGTTGATACAGCTCGATTAGTCTATTTTAGTTATTTCCATAGCGTTATGTCCTATGGTATTCTGCTGTGGGGCAAAGCCGCTGACATTCAAAATATATTTGTTCTTCAAAAACGAGCTGTCCGAGCAATTTACCAACTAGGTACCAGAGTCTCTCTGAGAGATTTTTTTAAAGATATTGGTATTCTTACAGTGGCATCACAATTCATCTTCGCCAATATCTTATATATTAGGCAAAATATACACGTATACACTAAAAACAGTGATATCCACAATATTAACACCAGAAATAAAGACAAATTACGAGCTCCTTTTCACCGGCTTCATAAGGTTCATAACTCATTTGTTGGGCTTGGTATAACCTTTTATAACAAGCTACCCACTTCTCTGCTAGATTTGCCTTTTAATGCGTTTAAAGCTAAAGTAAAATCCAACCTTTGTTCAAAGGCATACTATTCTATCAATGACTACTTAAGCGATAAAAATAGTTGGTCGCTGTGATTAACTCAAGACAATGTTTATGTTCTTTCTCCAGAATTAGCTTACCTACTGACAGGTTATATGAGTTTATAGAATGTTTAATTTATTTGACTTTATTATACAATTTATTTTATTTTTATTTATTGTTGACATGATCTACTCATTACAATGTTTTCGTATGAGTTGTATTGCAATATGTGATTAGCTAGCGACCTCGACAGTAGATTATATATTATTCTTGCCTAACTGTTGATCTATTTTTGATTTATTTTTACTTCAATGGTCCTAGTTTATCATATCTAATTATGTGACTTCGAGTTACAGCTTTATTAGCTATATGTAAGCGGGCACGCCCTTTATGCCTGGAGGCTTTATAATTCGGGTATTAAGTTCTGTTTACGTTTTTTTTTTTGTTTTTTTTTTTGCTTGAGTTTAGATTTCGATATTTTTTTTTTGTTGGTACATTGGCGCGTGCTAGCTGACATTATGGCATATATTTTATTGAATGTTTTGTGTTGAGTAATGTAAATTATTTGCATACTATTGTATAGAATCAAGTTTTTTTTTCTAACTGAACAGACAGCTGTGCTGCTGGGGAGTTTGTTGCGCCACTTCTTCTCTCCAGCAAAAGCACTAGGAAGTGGTGAAGGGCGGGCGTTTTTGGGGGACTGTCTTATGTAATTTTGACGTTCGAAAAGTGCTGATTCTCAGCCTAATTTGAATAAATGACTTTTGAATTTTGAATTTTGAGTATTTTCCGTACTTATAAAAATATAAATAGCGAAAAGCAACAGGTTCAGTAGAAAAATATTGACTTCCTGGAAAAGCACTAGGATGAAAAGTTCTGCAGTATAATACAGACTGAATCGTAAGTATTTTATGTAGATGAAGTGTTTAGTTTTACATATGGAAATTAAATATCAGGGCAAAAGTTGCGAGCAATAAAACAAGAGCATGCGCATAAAGCTAACGATCATGTTGATCAGTAGAATGAACCCGGGGTGGTCTGACATTTATTTCATTTCGTTTTCTCACGCAAATCAGTCGCGCCAAGCAGTAATGTGAAAATGTATAAGGTTAAGAAAATGACTAATAATATTAAAATTACTTAGCTCTTAAACCGCCATTCAGTAATGTGCTAGCGTTCATAAAATTGCCGTAAAATATTTTTTATGACTTTTCATTATAACTTGGCAAGAAAAATCCAGGCGACGAACTATCATCTTAGTAAATAACATGTAGTTTACTAAATATCAACAACATAGTAAGATAAATAAAAGGAAAGACGTGTAGATGACATGTTCTCAGGATTTTGTTTAAAGGGTGTTACTCACCTTTTCGGGTCGGCATGATTCGGCACAACCGGGCGGAAAAAATTAATATATTGAATTAAGTTCAGCCATGATTCGTCGGCCCTATTGTATACAAAAGCTGAACTTAATATTTTGGAACCAAATATCACAGTCGCCTCATGTCAGGCCAGTGTGAATGAGAGAAATTTTGGAGAGTGTCAAGCTTCGTGCAGACTAGCGCGACGTGACAACGCGACGCGACAACGGCTATTGTTATACCGTGAAGTTTTCTTAGAAATTGTATTGTTCGTGTCGCGTCACGCTGGTCTGCACGAGCCTTTAGGGCCGGCCATGATTCATAGTCCGTATTATAATGCGTTTTGCCGCCCGACTATGCCGAATCGCGCCGAATCAGGCCGACTCGAACAAGTGTGTAGCACGCTTAAGATTTTACGAGTTACATTCGTTCTTGCTAAGTCTCTTATTAACTATTCTGAAAATGAATAAGTATAAAAAAATTGCATACCTAAGGTAAAAAAAGCTCAAAGGAAAGTGAAGTATGCATTACGTATGTATGTAAGATGTGAAGTATTTGACTCACTTGCGAATTGTAAAGTTTTATTGGAGTGCTCGCTCTAAATTTAAAGAGGGAAAGGGGAACAAAGAGTTTAGTGTAGCCGCTAGTTGCAACTTGCAATGGCTGCCTGCAAATTGCGCGCGCGCTTACTGGTTGCGTATTTAGTTGTAAAGTAAAATAAAATTAAGTAAGTTATAAATAAATAAGTTAAATATTTCGTTTTTTTTATTTTCTAAAAAGACATATTATTATATTTTATGAGACTGTTATGAGAACAATGTTTCTAAACTAAATTAGTTCGTCATAACATAATCGTCAATTATGATTATGATACAGCCATCCATAGCATTAAATTTTTAGAAAATGTGTTATTTTCCATTAACTAATCGAGTCTTGAATGCATTGAATGAGTGTTTATATGTTTATATCTTGTATAATTGTGCTTATTTAAATGTTAACATTAAAACTGTTTTCTGATCCTATCGCTAAAATATTCAGTGAAATCAAACTACCTTTCCGGATTATTTCACGATTTCGGTGCTAATCATCACAAGCGTTCGAGCGTGATGACTGCGCGGAAATGTCAGATAGATATTTACTTGTTTTTTTATGTAAATATGAATTACTAGCTTCCGCAAGCGGCTTTGCTCACGTGATATCTTAATAAATTATAGCCTATGCTATTCAGTGACAGATAACTAATCTAAGGGGATTTTTTTTTTATCGGTCCAGTACTTTTTGATTTAAGTTACAAACGAACATACAAATATTTTCTCTGTATAAATTAGTGTAGATTAAATAATATTAAAAGTAAAGTTTCAGTAAAATATTAAAAGAAAAACAGTAAAATCATTCACCTGATACTTTATTTAAAACAGAATATATTTTAGGCTATAGTAACGACCCTAATTAAATGTTCCAAAAATAGCTGTGTAGGCTCAGATCATATAAAAAAATTATTCAAAAAACAAAAAACCCGACTGCAAAAACGCATAACTGAAAAGAGAAAAACAAGCATTATAAATTAATCTATAGAATTTTGGTATCGCAGGCGGGGACAAACAAAACTTACACCATATATCCGGTTATTAGTTTATCCCCGCCTGCGATACCAAAATTCTATAGATTAATTTATAATGCTTGTTTTTCTCTTTTCAGTTATGCGTTTTTGCAGTCGGGTTTTTTGTTTTTTGAATAATTTTCTTTATTTCAAGCTTTTTAGTTTTATTAATATATCTAAATTTGGCATTGACTCATTAATAGCTTTTATTTGATACCAATATTGTTATAATTTATTTTAAAAAAAAACCTTCCCCTCCCTTTTTTTTGTATTTGCAGATGCAATATATAAATATTATATAGCCTATGACACTTCTACAATTAAGACGAATCTAACGACACCTCATATGTTAAAATCCATCAAGCCATTTAGGCTACAGAGCGTGCCAAAGAAATAGACATACATACATACATACATACATACATACATACATACATACTCTCGAAAAACATTACCCTCCTTCTGGGGCAGTCGGGTAAAAACCAAGACAGAGCGCTGCGAACAATACAGTGAAGCATGCCAAAACTACACCTCCCTCCGCTCTGTGCATACACGCTCACACGCACACATTTACAACCTTTTACTAAAACGGTGAAGGAAAACATCGTGAGGAAACCGGCATGTCTTAGAACCAAAAAATTCGAAGACATGTGACATCTACCAACCCGCACTGGGCCCGCGTGGCAGATTACGGCCCACTCCCTCTCACAGAGAGGAGGCCTGTGTCCCAGCAAAAAAAAAAAACAATCTTCCTAGCCTTTTCCCAACTATCTTGGGGTCGGCTTCCAGTCTAACCGGATGCAGCTGAATACCAGTATTTTACATGGAGCGACTGCATATCTGACCTCCACAACCCAGTAACTGGGTAATACGATACCCCTTTGGTATGACTGGTGTCAGACTTTCGGGCTTCTGACGACTCGTAACGACTGTCAAAGATCCACAAATGACAGCCGGGACCAACGGCTTAACGTGCTTTCCGAGGCACGGAGGAGTCTCGGTATGTAAGGCCTGTGTCCCAGCAGTGGGAACATTAATAGGCTGATGATGATGACTATGACATTACAATCAAACTACACCACACAAAGTGCACACATGTTTACGAAACAGGTTTCACTTCACTGTTGACAGCGCTCTGTCTTGGTTTTTATTTGGTCTGAGTGTACAGTAGGTATGTAGGTATTTTCATTTTCCTCAATTCATTAATAAGCTTTCGTGTGTTATTAAGAAATATACCTACGTAAGCTTTATTTGTGTTAAGTCGTTGCTGAAAATACCGAAGTAATGAAGAAAACATCTCAAAGAATTCGCTTTCACTTTTCTACGTGAATAGAAACCCTACAAAGTTCTAACAAGGTTTTGTACAGTCGCGCGCAGCAAGCGTCCAGTACTTTTTGGGTTCCTTACCCAAATGGTGCCAACGGGACCCAACTAAGGCTATTAATAAGGCTCTGATGTCGGTCCATCTGTCACAGGGCTGGATCTTTTGAACTATATTATATGTAGACACTTGAATTTTTTACAGAGTATGTACTACTAGACGAGAGAGATGCGGTAAAACAGGTCCTGACACTGAAAGGGAAATGGTCAGGTTATATTCAGACAGCTACGGATGAAAGATGGTCACAAATAGTTACAAATTGATATCCAATGCACAAGAAAAGAAGGAAGAGTAGACCATTCAAAAGATGGAGTGACGACATAGTACAGATAGCCGGAAACTTATGGCCCAGACGGGCAAAGGAGCCACTTGGAACGATTTGGAGGAGGCTTTCACCACTAGAGGCGGCCCTTACACCTAACAATACTAACCTTATTTATGTACAAAACTTGTTCTAACAAATAAATAAATAAGTACACAATACAAAACAATAAGAACTACATTTAAGGGATTAATTAAAGCTAATAAATAAATAAATAAAATGTACATACTACTAAGGCCACTATAACAACAAAATAATAATAAAAATAAAATAAAGTTCCAAATTAAAGGGGGTCCCGGTCCCGGCTCCTGATACAAGAAACATGATAAAAATATACATTTAAAATGGTGTTACGGAACCCTTCGTGGCCGCTTTTTATTTTATTCCCTAGCTTGTTTTATATTTATTTCAGTGTTGAGATTTCGCTCTTGCATTTTTGCCTTTTTGTCTTGCATAGTACTCGCTACGGTTAGATGCGTCCGTACCGGTTTCTTATCAGTTTTGTTCTGCTGGTTTTAAAAGATTTTTTGCATCAATTATCCGGTTTGTTACTATGCCGTTTTTATTTATTGAATATGTGGCGGTGAGTTTGCTAGTTTTTGTCGTAGGCTTTTTGTTATTGTATTGATATGCTTACATAATTTCTAATTAATTACGTCAAGCTGATAATGCTAATGCATTGATAAATGCCATGACTCAGCGGTTAGTGGTTTTTTAGTTCTGGCAATCACAATAAACTTTTCTTTTCAAGCAGACGATTCATTTTATGAAGGGCCTTTTATTAGGAGAAGAGATCAACTGAAAAAACTGATTATATTTTCAAATCAAGTCCTGAAGTGTTTATGTTTTTGAATGAATATTAAAGAGGCATGAGTAAAGTTCACTCATCCTCCATAGAAAGAGAGGATCTTCCGACCAGACGAGTGTTATGTCTGATGAGCTACTGCCCTTTGATTGATGTCGAGACGTTGTATATATGTCGTGGCCAGATCTTAGAATTGATCATTTCATGAAATGTTCGACCATTTCATGAAATGGTTGTGTTTCATGAAATGGCCAGCTAAAATTGGCCATATCGTTTAAACGTCAACGTTTAATGATATGTCAGTCGACGTTTGGCCATATCATTAATGTAGGGTATCCATGGTTTAAGGTGTAGTAAAAATTGCTAACTGCGACCAAATTGGAAGTAGCGCTCGCCAGCCGCTGCCACGGCACCGCTCGCGTCACTCACTCGGCCCGCGCGCGGTTAGTCACAGTTCTAACCTAACTAAATTTCGATGGGGACTCGGGATGCCATAACTTGCGTGAATTTTTAATTTTAAATGCTATGTTGCTCACCACACCGGTTGTGGTACCCCGACATAGGTTAGTAATTTCCAAGTTGGTCACTTTCCATAATATCACATTCGGAAAACCAATACAAAAAGTCCATCGAGTTTTCTTGCTTGGTCACCCTACTCTGTTTGATTTGTTGTATGCCGCCGCCATGATGCCCAACAAAAACAAAACGACATCAACGCCTCTACCGGTGGATAATCTAACTATTTTACGATATGATCACTAATGTTTGGCCACATCATGAAGTAGTCGTGCGTTTAACTGTTCATATCATCAAACGTTGAGTATTCAATGATCTGGGCAGGCCACATCATGATGTGATCAGCGGTCGATGTTCTATTTCATGAAATGCAACCATTTCATGAAATGGCCGAACACTTCATGAAATGATCAATTTTAAGATCTGGCCACGACATATATACTCGTCACGCGGTAAACTCTGCTTGCGCGATGCATGATTTTGCATGACGTCGGTCGTAGCGATGTAGATGCCGCCACATGTTTTAGTACATAATGTACAATCAGAGTAATTCATTACTAAACAAATTGACACGCTACATCAATTTGCCGGACTATTTAAGATCTAGTCAATTTGTAATTAATTTCCTAGGACTGAACATTAAAGCACAAAACCAATAAAAAATTATTTAAAGCACGTTTTAGAGAATGTTATGGTAGACTCTTCACTGATAACCAGAACATCAGCACGCTTACCATCACCACTGTAGAAACCGGTTTTGTCGACGGAAGATTTATAGACAAAATGACAGATAAACAATCACAATCTGTAATTTTGTCCATTCTTGCGTCGACAAAACCCGTAGAAAACCCGTGGTTGTTATGCTACGCGTGCTGAAAACATGCATGACAGGAAAGACAAAAAAAAATACCGGGTCACAGATTAATACAGATGGGACACTCCGCAGTTTAGTTATGAAGCTACAAGTACACGGCGGGCCCGTCTTGCTGGGCAAATTCAGTGAGTGTAACGTAGTCACAAGATCTAAGAGTCATGCGATAGAAAGAGCGGTAACTTCTAGGTGAATATAACTGTAGGTAATTAGGGCTGTGCGATCTGAATTGCACTTTATTGTGTCCTTGCAAGAGTCGCTTTTTATTTAAATAATTTTGCGAAGTGTCCCATCTGTATTAATCGGTAACCGGGTAAAGAATCAAAGATAACTCGGTACTTAACAAACTTATTATACAAGGAAAACATCAAACAAAAAGCGTGTAATATCACCTTCAAAATATATTACGTTTTTCCGTAGATCTACCGATAGTCACAATCTCACATATCTTCGCGTTTTACATGATATTCACTTATATCTATGCGTCCCAGTTAGGGTTATCATCTGTCCGGATTTGTCCGGCTTTTTGGATCCCCGTACGGACTTGTCCGGCCTTGTCCTTTGTCCGAACTTTTAGATTAAGGGGATGTTATTTAGAAAGTAAAAGTAACTAATTGAATACTTCAATAAAAATTGGCCAAGTGCGAATCGGACTCGCATACGAATGGTTCCATAACGTATTCAGATCGAGCAAAAAACACCGAAAATACAACATGTTTCTTGTTTGGGAAACCCCTTTCAATTATTAACTTTATTTATTTTTTGTTATTTGCTGTTATAGTGACAAAAGAAATACACAATCTGTGAAAATGTCAACTATACAATGTGGAGACTACAATACAACAATAAATGAAAAGTGGCACTACTAATACATAAGAGTATTTTGGAGCTGTCAAATAAATTCTAGCTACGAAATAAAAAAAAATAGTTTTTCAAACAAATTAAATGTAGTTTATGGCCGGATCCACCCTAAGCCTATAAATTCCGTTTATCCAACTAGGCCTAGGGTGGATTTTCGGACATACGTTTCCAAATATCCACCTTAGGGTGGATTTTTGGGGTGGACAAACCGAATAACCCGAGCCGACTATGGATTTTGCTGAGCTATATTGACTAAACTATTGAATATATTCAATTGAATTTTTGGATGCAAAATGGGAACGTCATTAGGGACACGCCGTTTAATTTTCTGTTGTATTGTCGTCTCCACCTTGTATACCGGGCTGTCAGAGAGACGAGCTGCGGAGGTTTAATTATAGGATTCCGTTTGGCACCCATCGAGTACAGAATCCTAAAAACAAAGATTAAAAGTAAAATGTCCGAACTTTTTTGAATATATTTGCATATTGTCATAATATATTAGTGTCGTGATGGCCCAGTGGTTTAATTAAGCCTTTCCTCTCATGCACGAGGTTGCAATCCGGGGCACAAATCCTGTCAAGTAGCAATGTGACTTTTTCAATTCCTAGGTACCTACTACCTGAGTTTGTCTTGGACATTAATGTCATCGGTGAAGGAAAAACATCGAGATCAAACCAGCTATCTAATTACGCAACATATTTTCGTAAACGATTCCGACTAATCTGTTTCATTTTGGCAGTTCAACAATATTCATTGCGTTATTTACGTTGTTGAGCAGATTTTTTTTTCGAACTTATGAAGCAATGGATTAGTAAGCTGTTTCAAAACGATTCAGATTCTGATTGATCGTGTATCACGTAATTAGAGTACTGGACTAGTTAATATAATGTAGTCTGAAATAGCAAACCCGTCTTGAGCAAACGTGGTGATCAATGCTCCAGCTTTCTCTGTATGAGAAGAGGCTTTTGCCCTGCACAGTAGGTCATAATTATATGCTGCTACAGTAGGCCATAGGCTGGTATTATATAAAATTTATCATGACTTATCAAGTTTCGAAATGGTAACCCTAGTCCCAGTTGACGGGCGAGGGCGCTGTAAGGGCGAGCGCCGGATGTGCGCAAGAGTCGATGTGATCTGCGGCGCGTTTCATTTAGTCACACCGAAACACGATACATAAGCTTCCTTTGATGTTATTTGATTTTAGTCGGACACTCACTGAGGACTCGTTAATAAACTGTTGTTCAGTTGTTCTGAAACACGCCTTATTTGTGAGGGATACTTGAGATGATGATTTTTGTTATTTATTTAAAAAGTTGAAGAAAACAATTCAGCGCGATATTTTGGGTACTTCAATGCTCGGTTACTTCAGTTCAAGACCGTAATTAGCAGGTAAATTGATTCTAAAAATTGAATGAAAAATACACAATATTTTTTTTTTATGAAACCGTACAAATAATTCATAAACATTAGGCAAAATGGAGACGCCGCCGACACCAACTAAAGAAATAAAAAATGTTATTGGAATGCATAGAAAATGGAAAATGTAAACTCAGTTATAAAACAAAGCACGGTGCTAAGAAGTGTCAACATCACGGTATAACAAAGAAAATATTTTATAGAAACTATCTTTACAATCGGCTACTACTAACACAAGGAGACGGCAATACGACAATATGACAATAAATTAAACTGCTGTTTTATGCTGTTCCTGGTATGACTCTGCATACGAAAATTCAATCAAATATATCCAATAGTTTAGTCACTATAGCTAGTCAAAGATTCGCAAAACCCATAATCCGCTCATCACTACAATGTTTTTTGTTTGAAAAAATCACTTTTTTATAATTTAAATGCTGGCATTTATTTGATAGTTTAAAATTATTTATTCTTAAGCATTAGTATTGCTATTGTTTTCATTTATTGTCATATTGTTCGTATTTTTGTCTCCACATTGTACAAAACATTCGCTATTCCGTCATGTTTCATCTTAGTCACTATAGTTACCAGGATCTTATTTTTAAGTATTCTTCAAGCGAGTTAAGTGAGGTTCAAGTTACCTAAAGTAAAACCGCCGATTCCGCTACTGGTTTTAACTTTCGGTACAAAAAAAGAGATTATCTCTTGGTAAAAAATATCTAGGTGCCTGTGTCGGAAATTAAGGCTGTTTCGTTTTTTGGTTGAGCTTATAATACTCTATTATTATGTTCTGGTACCTACAGTTGGTACAGTAGACCGCCCTGCAGTCAATGGCGAGAGTTCCAGGTTATGCTGGCCTCTCATTCTATTGAAACTTCGTACTGTACGCTAGGCAAGTTCAACGTCAAAATGCTACTACCGACTTGCGGCAACAGGATGGGCAGAGCTTCATCTGCATTCTACTTTTAAGTGTACCCCCACCCATATGGTCTGCCAAGAATTGGTGATAAATGGTCCAACTGACCGTCGCCGTGCAATACTCTCCATGGACTACCATGGAGAGTATTGCATGGCGACGCGACCGCTACAAACACTAGTTTGTAGCGGTCTTAGCAAGGTCAAAAGGTGAAGGTAAAGTTTCCAACAATGCCATTAATTCTTCCTCTGGAAGTGGAAGAATTAATAGCATGGTGGAAAACTTGCTCTTATATTTCTTTACCCTGGTATTATTGGCGGATGCACACTCCGCAGTTTAGTTATGAATCTGCAAGTTTGCGGCGGGCCCGTCTTGCTGGGCAAATTCAGTGAGTGTAACGTAGTCAGAAGATCTAAGAGTCACCCGGTAAAAAGACACGCAAGTTCTAGGTGAATACAACTGTAGGTAATAAGGGATGTGCGATCTGAATTTCACTTTATTGTGTCGTAGCAAGAGTCGCTTTTTACTTAAATGATTCTGCGGAGTGTCCCATCTGTATTAATCTGTGCTGAAGTTTCAAACAGAGAATTGTTGTCAAAAATAGTAAAGCAATTACGATTCGACTATACGTATAGAGATACACTTCCCCATATTATAATTATAACCAGGGAGAAGTAAATTTTGGGTTACATTATGTACATAAATATCGAAAACAAAATATATCGAAGTTAATCGCGAACGCGTGGCTTCTTTGACTTTGTTTAACTTTAACATAAGCAAACAAATACTGGCATTGTTAAGTTTGCCATTACGTAAATTTATTGTGACGACTGTATGTAAACATGTTTTGAAGAAATTGATCCCTTGTGACTTGAGGGATTTCTATACCAATATGTTAGGTAGCTACTTTAGCAAGGTTATGTACTCGTACCTATGTTGTGAGGATATTGAGTCCGATACGGAGTTTGATAAAGGTTGAAGAGTTTGACATCCGATCGTTATTTCGGAATACAAAAAAACATTTTTTTGTTGAACTCCAAAAATAAAATATGTAGTTATTTTTTTCCTGTTTACATCAAAAGGCATGTCATGCTGTGATTTGAACAACATAACATAACCTCACGCCTTGTTTCCCTGAGGGGTTGGGCAGAGGTCTACCTGTAGCAGGTACACCCACATTTCGCCAGTTATTTTGAAGTCCCATGTAATAGGGGGCGAGCCTATTGCCATCAACCGGATTGGTAATCGCGGATTGGATTTTTTGATTTGAAGTCGAAGTCAAATCATTTATTTTAAATAGTCCCTTATAAGACACTTTTGAACGTCAAAAGTAAACCGTACTTTTCTCTACACTTTATCCAAGTTCTACACAAATATTGAGTTTCCCTGCAGGAGCCTCACAATACGCATTAGACACAAACTAATGTGCATTACCATTGTTATATCATGTTGACGATCTAAATATAAACAAGAACACACGCACCGCTGTACGTACGGCCGTGATCTCTGCGCCCGCGCCGAGTTCCTCGAGGCATAATGATGGTACCACAGGTATCGATGGAAGGTAATAGAAATGGTATCAGGATTTTCAGTAAAAAAGGTTTAGCCAATGTAATATACAATACAGTATTTGAAAAATATAAAATATTTGTTAAATCCGAATAATTTTAGATGAAATCCATCAGAGGATGGATTTCTTTTTGCAGCGATTTGAATTTGTCAGTAACAAACTGCTTTGTTTGTACTACATAATAATTATTGTGCTTGTGCTCGATATTTCTCAGTTTTAAAGATCACTTGATTGCACACTTGATGGCCTCATGTGTAGGCATCTGTATCTGTCACCTACAACCCCGGAAAGATAGTCAGTGTCCTCTGGACCTTCTGTCCACCTAAATATGTCCAGCGACTCACTGATAGTTAACTGAGGACGCGACGTCTATTAACTTATTCAGCTCGCTATGGCCGGTGCGGAGAGGTTGCGTGTCGCGACCGCCACCGCACATCAATCATCGATGCTCAAACCATTCCAGCGTGCCGACGTGCCAACACATCACACGCCCTCATATCCCACAACATTTTACATAAACCCCCATATATTAAATTCCATTTGATGTAACGTCACGAGACGTTGCTCTACACTACAACATGAATAAATTACTCGCACGCTGCACAATTTTCAGCTCGTATTAAACACATCAATCATTTCCAGCTTTTTGCAGCACAAAGGAGCAATCATAAAAATAAATTGAAGCTCGTTGTCTGAAACCAAAGTAAAAAGGATAGTTTGGGTAAAACACGGCTTTTATCAGTCCGAGACGGATGAATAGCCCGGAGCGATGCGGGGCTCCTTATCCTGTGCTATGCTCCCTCCCCCAGCCTCCCTGCGGTGCAAGTAGATAGAGCGTGCTTAAGCCACGATAGCCGAAGGGTACTGCATGGCAAGAACAAAGGTGCACGGCCCTGACCCTGTAATAGTCTCGAGCCACGACTAGCCTTAATTACGCGCAATTTGTAGCCCTAGTTTTCGTTTTTTCGAACATTAAGCGTGTTTTTTTTTGTCCAACAAATGATCGTAGCAAGTGTGTGCCAGTTTGGAATTTCAGCAAATAAATGCGTGTTTCTGCGAGGAAACGTATGGAACTCGTATAAATCGTCCCGAAGTCGACCGTAAAGCACGCTTTTATCTTACAGCTGCGTACCTAAGTAATTATTATGGGTATGGGCACATAACTGGACGAGTTTTATAAGTCAATACATTAACGGGAATTTAATTAGGCGAGTCGGATGTTGGTGTAGTCAGCTATAACTTCTTAGAGCAATATTTATAGAGACTTTAGAACGCGCCAAATGCCCTATGAATTATTGGATGCAAATACGGGTGCCGAGGTGGAGGACCGTCCTTTGAATTCTAGAAAAATCTCAGGGTTTAATTGAACTTGTGCTTGGTAATTTATCAGAATCACCACAGAACTATAGACACCATAACTGCGAATGAGTGTAATCAGAACGCAACACTTTTTTGACCAATCCTTCGGGTACAAGGAAGGGTGATGGTGAATGTATAGAGCCGGCTGTTATTCCAGAAAATTTCCTCTTACCCTTTATTGCCAAAAAACACAAAAGGAATAAGGAACAAGGGGTCGCAATCAATGTTGCGTGTCAATGGTCGATGTAGTAGTCCTTGAAGGTCAAAATTGACAACTATTTAGTGTGGCTCGCAGGGGAAATCAGGGAGTATTCGCTTATCTCGCGTCATTAGGCAGTCGTGATGCTGGCCTGAGGACAAGGGCGCGGGATTCGGAGGGTCCATGGGGAATGAGCCGAACTGGATGGTAAATCGATTTATTATGATATTGGTGGCCAGTCAATGTATCCTCTCTGAGCACGCTTATTAAGATGGCCTCGTCGGAAAACATCCTAAATGGATTTATAATTAGACTCGGGTACTAAATTAAGGTTGCATGCATTGTTTTTTTTTTAAGCGGATGTGAGTGTACTTAGTGTTTGATAATATCTGGTATATTTTTTACTAAACCCCAAGTTTTTCTTAGCAGTTCTTACAAGACCGCCGTTTTATATCCCCTTAGATTAAGTGCACATTTAAATTGAATGGATACGTAAAATGTTCCCTTTTAAGGATTCCGCTGAAACACTCATCTATCCAATTCAATTACGAAAGAAAATACCAGTGATGGTGCAGCGAAAGTTCCACTTTCTTATTCAAATAACCCTTTGGCTGCGCGAGGAACAAAGCGGGCTATTCATTAAAATAATCCGGTGCAACTTGCGCTGTAACCGGGGGTTATAATAATACGATATACACTGCGCGCTGGCGAATTACTAAATGGAGATGTGGTGGTGTTATCCACCGAGCTATATAAAATTGCTTATATGAATCGTTGTTGCATGTACATACGACTAAGGAGTTAAGTGTTCATGCAAATTAGGAACATCTATGCAAACGACAGACATTGAAATTGTATAAGTAACGTTTACGTTAATATGCACAGAGCGTATTAATTAATTAGGTAAAAGTTGGTAATGAGGTCTACCAGTGATACGCCGAATCTAGTTTAAAGAATCTGCCCCAAATTATAACAGGAAAATTGAGGTGATTTCTAATATCATTACATGTTCATCCAATTTATGAAAGGGCCTTTATCAGTCATTCACCATTATGTATATCTAGCTTCACCACTCTTTGTGGAATGAGTGGACTTTAGAACTTGCTATCGTCCTACGACTAACGTTTAAAATTCACGTTTCTTTTTCACGACACGCTTTTCTTTATAGTACCAGCATCTGTTCTGTGAGTGACCCCCTGCAAGGCAAATGCAAGGGGCATTTGGCCTGCAGTGGGTAGCTCAAACAGAGATGTTAAGAACATTGATCAACACGCTTGATCAAGACGGGATGGCGGTTTCAGACTTATATTGACGACATAATATATTAAGTTCAGGTTTCCTCACGATGTTTTTCCTTCACCGATGTCAGCAATTTCCGAGATAAACTCAGAAAGAATTTATATGAATTGAAAAAGTCATATTGAGAGAGGCGAGGCCGTCGAATGTCGTGGTGGGCAGTAGTTAACTGGCCACCACGACATGTTAGTAGTTACTTACCTGCAAATTAATGTCTTTTGCTTACTGTACCAAGTTGCACGGAGTTCGAATATAATTTGTGCAAGTGTTAGGTAATTAGGTAGACTGTTTAATAAACATTAAGCAATGGCTGCTATGAGTGGTATCCGTCTGAAGTTTAATTACTTTTTGTAACGTGTGTTGGGTACGACAGTGGGATCAAGTTAATTTCAAATTTCTTCTCTAATTAAGACAGCACCTTGAATATTGATGTTTTAATTATGTTAACTCGTGTGCATAAAGCTGGTTGCTAGGTGGCTATAGTTACTGGGTAGATGCCAATCTTATTAGTACGGTGAAAGCTAAAATGATGATGTCTTGAAAAAACTGAAAAAATAATAAGATGCTGAAATATTTTTTCATAACTTAGCTGAAAAGGAAAAGCAAAAATTTATCTTTGAAATACACTTACATTTTTTTTATTTAACTACTAAAGCATTGAAAATAAATTAAAAAAAACTGTAGAACTCACAAGATTTATGCAAGAGCTTTTTCGGGTTTTTCATACAACACTGGAAAATTGGAGAGGCTCCTACTTTATTACTTTATTTGCAAACAATTTAATCTTCACCATTCAGAATTAAAAAACAGAGATATTCAGAAAGAATTGCTCCAAAAATTAAAAAAAAACACTTAAACTTTTATAGTTTAGAGAATTTTAGAAGCAATTCCTTTAAACACAGTATTTCCAACAAACCAATTACATTTTCATACATAAACCAGTCTAACGAGCTGCACTCAATGTCATCAAGTCCCCGATCTTCCTTTATGCTTTTATAGCAGTTCCAACGTCCTTCAGAGAGGACCTCTAAAGCTTATGCTCTATCTTTGAAATTGAGATATCCACGCTTGGCTTCACTAAGTAAGTTTATAATAAAGACTTTGTGCGCTGGAAGCTGCCAGTCCACGGGGAAGATATCCTAAGGGCTTGATAGTTTTTGAATGTTTATTTTTTGTATGGAAACGTTAGCATACTTTAACTTCTTTCATTTTTATTTATCAAAGCATAAATTACAATCATATGTTTATAAGCAACTGCCTCGTTAGTCAAGCGGTCGCAAGCCCTACAGCTGAGCATGCGAACCTGGATTCGTATCCCGGGTCGGGCAGTGTTATTGGGAGTTTCCATCTGGAATTTGTTGGTAGAAGCCTGGAGTCTGGATTTGTGCCCGGTCCATGGTAATGGGCTCGCCCCCTATTACATGGGACTTAAACATAGCTGGCGAAATGTGGATGTACCATGTAGGTACACCTCTGCCAAGCCCTTCTCGGAAAACAGGCTTCATGTTATGTGTTGTGTAATTTTATAAGTTTAATTTTAAGATATAAGAAGAAATAAGAAGAGAATATTATAATAATATTGGACTACAGAACTGCTTTTTAAAATGTTGGAACGTTGAAGTGTATTTTATATAATTTTTTTGAATATTAGGTAACTTTATTTTATAAAAATTTGTTGGCCAGTAAACCTATAGGCAAGTTAGCTTATATACAGGAAAAGTTTTCTTTTAGTCATAATCAGCCTTTAACGGGGAACTGCTGGGACGCAGGCCTCTCCTGCAGACCCTGTGAGGGTTGGTAGATGTCCCATGTCCTCGATTTGAGACCAGTGGTGATTAAATAATTTACACAAAGTAATGCGCCTGTCTGGGTTCGAACCTAGGACCTACTACCCATAAGTCGCGGCCGTTACCACTGGGCACCACTACTCTTTTATTTAAGTTCTCTTTCTTTTCTTTATAGTTTTTATAATATTGGAAGTACACTAATTTGAGTAACTTTCTATACGTTTTCTACTCAACGTGCATCGTGCAGTCGTGCATCTGATGCACCTATTTCCAACATTCAAAATTTCGAGGTAGACTAAATAAAAACACGATCATACATAACCACAGTTTATCTTTCGCGTCTGCCCACGTAGTTAAACTAACTACACTCTCCTTGGAAACTCGGTACAGTCGATAGGTAACGTCGCCAATAAAAGTGGATTTACAACTAAATACGACGCACTAGTAAACAACAGGAAACACTAAAACAATAATTATATACTCCTAGCTATAGTTATGAAATTACGATTGCTATTTAGAAAAAATTCTAACAATTTTTTATAAGGAGAAAGTTAATTTGTATTCGAATTGGTCGTAATTCGAATTATAAGTGAGTACAAATATTGTGTGTCTATTAATATTTCATGGTCCTTCTAGAAATATGCACACAAATTATTTTAATTGAAATAATTGTTTTATAATAAAGTTACAATTTATTTTATCAACAAGAAAGCGTGATTTGAAGTTTAATTTCGGACTTTCCCAGCAAACAACTTTTCAACAAGACTGTACCGACCCAGAGTATTTACCTTGAAGCAAAGAACAAACAAGTAAGCAAATAAGTTGGAAGACAATGCACAACACTAGCTCTGAGATGTGGTACAACACTAACTAGATACGTTTGTGTGATTATGTGGCCGAGAACTTGCAGATACGAGAAGACTGAACGTGTGCTTTGGGATGAGAAATTCTGAAGGTAGTTTTCGAATACCTATTGTAGGTGTTTGAGAAAGTCACTGAGATGAATGAAAATGGGCTTTTCAGATGGATTATCAGATGGGAGTTTCTTAAGTGGAAAGGCCAACGTGTTTTGTCTGCACAACTGGGAACTGGACCTATTTGCGAAGTCGGTGGCAGATGTTCCTGTCAAATGGTGCAATAGATTACAATGATATACATGTATGTAGATACAAAGTCTCCGAGTGAGGAAATAAACAGTGTGAACGATGGTATAGCTAGAATAGGGGGTGACGACTAATAGAGAAGTATGGAAGGAAAAGACAAGTTGCGGCGACCCCAAATAAATTGGGATGAGGACAGGAGAATTATGATGGATAGGAACTAAACAGTAGGAGATCCTGGAACCCCCTTCGCGTTTGCTGTCTATCAAAACGTAAAGCTGTGGTAGCACAACGGTAGCTGACTAGCCACCGTTATATTACCACAACTGGACGGCTAAAGGTACAGGGGGTCCAGGGAAACTTCACCCCCTTGCATTGTTTTTTACATTGCTAGGGGGTGATATTTCTCTGGAGCCCACTGTACGTAAGTTACTCTTTGCTTGCCCAGAGCGGAGAATATCCGTGACTATTTTCCATTTTAAATAAAGAGCCTAAACTATGGCCTAAACTTTTAAATAAAACCTTTAAATTACCCTTAAAACAGATATAATTTGCTTTGAAAACTAAATTTAATATGAGCCTTTTATTTAACGTAGTCACTGCCTCTAATTTGTTTATTCTGGCACTACAGCCTCTATCCTACTATAATAATATTATAATTGTAAAAGTTTGTATGTTTGTGTGTTTGGATGTCTGTTATTCAATCACGCAAAAACGACTGAATGGATTTGGATGATATTTGGCAAACAGATAGTTTATAACCTGAATTAGCACATAGGATACTTTTTATCCCGGTAGTACGTTCCCGTGGGATAATTTCCGACCTCCACGGAGAACCCGCGGGCGAAAACTAGTTGCTTATAAAATTAAGATGAAATTGATATCACAACAGAAATAACTATTATTAAAACAGTATCAATTTAATTTACAGAATATTTCAAGTTTCCTCTGTTTTCTGAAAATTTAATTATTTTTAAGGAATAAACTTATTCTTGTTTGTAAAGAACTTAGTAGGTATCAAATTATGTCCTATTTTGCAAGGTCTTTTCTAATTGTAGCCCTAAATAAAATAAAATAAAATATTGCGCAGCTCTGAATTTATAGTCACAGAAGTTTGAAAACGTGCAACAAACTCTATGTTCATTTAACTTTATAGGATTACAGACAATATAACCTTTGTTTACCTTTCAGTTTTACATTCGATAAGCCGCAAGGGAGCTCCATCGTTTGACAGTTGCACTTCGGAATACTTCGTCAAACATCGGAACTCCGCCCACACGCCGAAGTTAACCGATTGTAATTAAGAAGTGCTAGGTGGAATGCAAATTCAGTGCAGTGATAGTTTCAAGATAGTAACTTTTGACTGCTGAAGCGACGTGACTTCATTTGAAGTCGTGATTTAATATTTCACTGTAAAGGAATGGATTCATGAGAATTCTACTTAGTTAGAAATAACAGCATTTATTAAAGTTAAGTGTTGTACAAGATTTTTCGGTTCTTTGTGTCTAGATAAAGTCCGACAGAATGCCCAATCTCCTTTAGAAGTATTTCTGCACTATACTTCATTTGAAATAAGATTAGACATTTAAATAAACCCTTATACAGTTCGATCAACCTATTTTTACTCCTATTGCGTTGATGGTATGACAAATGGCATCTGCAGTAAACAGTTGGTATTGTAACCACTTTTTTGGTGTTAATGCAATCCTTATGCCTACGGTATATAAGTCAAAATCGGTTGAACAGACTTCAAAAAAGGTTAATTTTAATGTCAAATGGCTTTTGACACACCTAAACAACCCACGAGAAGTCGAGGTCTATTCTTAATACCACCTATTTTTGCTTTCTGAAAGAAGCCTACTTATCTGCCCTCATTTCTAATACATCCAATACCATGTATACCTGAATAATATCCCCTATACCTACCCACGGCAAGTTGCGGGGTACCCTATTTTTATCGAGAGACCTTTAAACCTTTATAGCCCTTAATTAGCGGAAGGTTGTTGACCCGCGGTATCCCATCTCAATAATAACCTGTTTTACTCACGATCGTTTACAATTCTCTTGGGATGTTAATGTTACCGACTGTTAGATGTGGTGAATTTTCTGTAATAAGTTACGTGTTTCATATTTATTTAAATCAGCTTTGATTCTGTGATATTCCAGGAAAAGGTACGCAAACATAAAGATGGAAAAGTTTTGTCGGGAGCCAAAAAAACTGTCGGGACGCACACTCCCAACTAAATAATCGTGCGTGCGAGAGTTAGTCAAAATTAATTTTCAGGAAAACGAGTCGCGTCAATATCATTTAATGGCTCCTGCATTTAATTTTGGAAAATGGTAGCTGAGAACCTTTGATATATTTTGTCTCATTGGGTATTTCAAACATACATCATTATTCATACTCCAAAACAAATTAACATTTACCTGAAAAAAAGACATAAATAAACTACAGCCTAAAAAGAGAATGCGTTTACAAACAAAACAAAATGTGCACAAGATCATCGGGTCATCGCCCTCTAAGCATCATTTTAGTGTCGCCGTGAGTCATTCAAATGCAGTTTTGAATTTATTCTTAGAAAATAAGAAATAGAACTGTGACTCACACGTCATTAGCCAAGGACTTGTGCGAACGTAATTCCGACGCATGCCCGAGACGACACGACACGTTATTTTCGACGCGAAATAGATTCACTGACGAAATAGAAACGTCTTTCTAAACAAAAAACGATGATGCAAAGCTCATAAAATTCTTTTAAAACATTCCGCTTATTCGATTGCATTTTTTTGCTCAAACGTTAACGATTCAAATGCCATTCACATGGAAACAAAATACAGTACAGCGGACAATAAATCTAACTCTGTCACAACCACAGACAAATAAAAAAGTAAGCCCATTTTTATATCAAAAATATAACCACAAAGCCGCAATTTTAAGTGTCGAATCCAGCATGGCTGAGCATTACGTAACAAATTATAACGGATATCCGAAATCGGCGTGTCCAACGAAGCGGAGGCAATGCGATCATCCGTGAATGTCAGGACGAAATTCGTGTTAGAATCGCCTGGGGACATCCGGACAAACACGTGACCTCTAGGACGTGAAATTTGAATGGTAGGGATGTGCCAAGCCTTATCGATAAATTCAATACAATAGAAAAAAACTACGTATTCAGAGTAACGCAGTTAAAGTTCGCATTTGGAAATAGGGCAAAAGGAAATGCCTATAATCGCCAAGCGGGTTGGTGATCGCATATCGGATATTGAGTCATTCCAGTCGCCACGGGTGACGCTGTTAACGGCGTCAGCGTTGTTGGGTTAGTGAGATTCGCATTACTTTTCGTCTTCATCATTCATTCTGTTACTAGAAGAGTGCGTGACAAGCAGTTTTATGACTGCGGGCTGCGTCCCAACCAAAAGCGATTGTCGCGCGAGTACTTAGTCGTCGCGCGAGTACTTGATCGTCGCGCGAGTACGCGATCGTCGCGCGAGTACGCGTTGGTCACGCTCGTTAGTAAGTAATATGACATACTTGCGCGATCAATTAAGTAGCGCATGAACGTCATTAGAATATAGGTAATAGAATACTCTTTGCTATGAACACCATATATCACGTTGGGCGGTCTTATTGCTAAAAGAAATCTTTAAAGACAACCTTTGGATGGATTAAAGGTAGAAGGAGAAACAATACTATAGGTAGTCTGTGGTGTACCATTTACATATAAAATAAATACATACCTATAGAAAACATATGCAGAGAATCTATTTATGTATATTTAATAAATAAACAATAATAATCATGATACAGGAGCAAAAAATAAATATTTATAATGATGATTTTAAGGAGAGTAAGAAGAAAGAACGACACGCCATTAGTCAAGTAACCGATCGCGTAATCGCGTATTGGCGCGAGCCGCTTTCAATTAGGACGCAGGGTCGGACGGCTTTTTGTTACGGACTTGTTAACTAGACAACAAATCAAAGCAGTATGAAAGTACTTTAACCCTATCGTTAGCTAAGTTTGCATAAATGTGATGTGACCTGTTAGAAGTTACATACCTAATAGTAAATGTTAGATAATAAATCATGTTGATGTACTGCTGTGATCTCTAACCTAGACACGTGACATTCGTGGCTTAGATGCACATATTCTCGATATCGACATAACTTTCTCACCACATACTATGCAGATTTCTCTGTTCAGTCATAAGTCTTGTCAGATGTATAATAGTGGAAGACATGTTCGTGATACAAATAATATTATAACGTGCTGTTCCTGCACGTCATTTTAGAGGTATGAGGAACGGGTGTAAAGCTCACTCATTCTCTATTGAAAAGGGAGGATCCTCCGACTAAACGGGTGTCGTGTCTGGCGGGCAACAGCCCAACGATTAATGTCGGATAGTCGTAAACACTAATTGCGCGATGCAGGATTTGTGTGACGGCAGGATTTGTTTGACGTCAGGATTTTGTGGGACGTCAGGTCTTTGATGCGTAGTTCGCATATGGCAATACTGGCTATGTAGATGCCGCCATATCATATTGTTTTTTTTTCTAATTCTAAGGAGCAGACTGTCGGTTCTGTCAGCCTTAGGAGCCGTCCAAGACAATAATTAGAACCCAGTTGGGGTGGAAAACGGCCCTTATATACTCGCGCAACGCCTCCGGTCCAGCGTTCGCCTTAGAGTATTCATAATTGACAAAATATTTGCGGATGACTTGTCAGTCTTCCGCAAATATTTGTCAATTGATTGACGAGAAAACAGTGTCCTGTTGTCTCGTCTCGTCAGTTATAAAGTAATGTATCTAGTTTAAAGGAACAACTATACCTTCAGATAATTGACTGACAAGATTCGCTTGCAAAAATCAATAAAACTACCTCCTATTACAAAACTTTGCTGTCTCTAATGGTCATGTTTGACGGTAGTCGCTTCATGTCTCGGTTACTGCTCGAGATACTCGGTATTTCATGGATGAAGGACCTCGTTGGTAAACGGTAGATTAATTCCTTTCAGCAGAATTTACCCGAGGCTGAGGAAATATCGGAATAAAGCGCTCTTTATTGCGCTCTATATTAGCGCTCTATATCTATAGAAAACACAATTTAATCGCATAGTATTTTTGACCAGATTGTCTCGCATTTGGTTATTCAACTCACCTAAGCTGCATGTATAATGATCGCTTGGCCAGAGCCACCGTATAACAGGCGTGGTGACCTTAGTGGTTGGGAACTAAGGGCGGCCCAAAAAGAGAAGCAAGATGACTCAGATGGTTCGGGAAAAAAGAATCAGGCTCATACTTCTAAACAAAACTACGCGGGTCACGCTCAGAAGTGTGACATAGGTTAAAACAAAAAATAGTATTTCAATTTCAACCCGAGAATTATCATACTGGCGATTTGCAAGAGTGTTCACAGCGAGGCGATTGAGCAACGTGTTCGCTGCGGGTGCGTCACGTACCACGCCACGTGTGAGTAATGTGTTCGCCGCATTTGCTTAACGAGAGCGATTGACGTGAGAATACCAGAGACAGAGCGAGACAAGCGATTGTACAATGTTGTGAAAACGCGGAGTAAACGTCGCGTTGTCGCGGCAAGCTCGCTTCGCACCCGCGGAGAGCACGTTCACAAATCGCCACCAGGAAACACGCTGCCAAACCATCAGTGTGGTACGGGTCTTAAGGTGGAACTAGTCGCGGGCTCTAACTCAATGGTGGGCATGGCCAAAAACCACGCTGTCTCACCTGGCATCGTGTCCGACCGAGATAGTATCAGTGATGAGCAGTTAGAAGCTGGTCTACATGGACAACGTATAGTTCGCACGCACAGAAACACCATACCGACCAATTTTAGTAAAACGAGCGCGTCGAAAAATTTTGAAAAGGCCTTTGGAAAAAAGGTTTTTCTGAAAAAACCACTGCATACATCAATTACAAATAAAATTTATTGAAATCTTCGATAATTTTTCTGTGTCGGTACGGATTTTGTTATCGAGATTTCACACTTCTTGTATTACTTATTTACGCCCAAAGTTGCGTTAAAATTAGCAAGAAAAACGAATCTTTGTTGGCTTATAACTTTTTAATGGCTTTTTATTTTACTATTCTGCTTCCGTACAGACAAAATTAATAATGAGACCTAACGATATCATGTTAAACTTTGAATGTACGATGTCAAACAGTGGAGTAAAACCCCTCCGAAGTTTGTATGGAAAAAATATCAAATTGTTTCACCTTAAGAACAATGTTTGGTTGACTACAACTGTGAGCCATTATTAATTTTAGGCTCATTCAAATTATGTTATGGTCGAAAAGTTCGCTGAATGTGGCTGACCACCGCAAACCAAGACCCAATTACTAAGGGACACCGAAATCATAAGGACTTTGACCTGTTGCGGTTCTTATTACTTGCGGTGGCTGTATAACTTCCGAGGCATGGATAAATTTTGATTTGTATAGAAAATCCAAGACATGACAGCAACAGGCAAGGCTGGTCCTCTTATCGGCTGGTCCTCTTAATGGTATTTTTGCTCATCCATCAGGATGAGCAAAAATACCATTTAGCTAGAATTGCATAAACCACTGATTATTTATATACCTCTGGCACCTAAGCTAAGATTAAACTTGTGGTATATCCGTCCTCTTCTTCTTTCGTTTCTAATTTCTTCTAAAAAGGCAATTATAACACCTGTATCCTCATTTTGAATTAAAGAGTTAATTACCAAAATCATACCACTCATCACGTTACAGGTGAGCAAAAATAAATTGGAATCACACTACGTTTCGCTTACGTAATATTTTAAAGTGTTTGATGCGAGATGTTCATAATTTAGATAACGGTGTTAAAGAAAAGCGAAATTAAACGAAATTACTGTGTTTATAGGTCGGAAAATTGCGCCATGGCGATATACGTATGGGCGGAAGTGATGTGAGTAGAATAATATACTAGCTTTTTCCCGCGGCTTCGCTCGCGTGGAAGTCGGACCAAGGAAACGTACTACTGGGATAAAAAGTATCCTTTGTTCAGGTTATAAACTATCTGTCGCCTAATATAAATCCTATTAGTAGCATAACGTAATGAACTAATGATTGAAGCTATCGTGAATTCATGAAACCCTCGTACTTTTTGTTAGGTCAGGTTAGGTACTGCTCAGAAATTGTGCACGTGTCATGAACAGAATACCGTCTTGAACTTCGATTGCAGCGTCACCTATCGGGCCCAATTGTGAATACCAAATTCCAAAAAATAGATGTCGTTGCGTGTATCTTGATATAGGTCGTTGCCGCAGCCGCCATCTTGGATTTACATTTAGACCTCCCTTTCGGCTTAAGCACATTAGAAAACTATAAAAACGACACCCATGACGATATATTTGAAAATGTTCACAGCCGCCATCTTGGATTTACTTTTTGACGTCACTATCGGCTTTAGCACCCTTGAACAACCTTGACTACGAAAACGACACCAATGACGAAAAATTAAAAAAAAAATCGCAGCCACCATCTTTGATTTACATTTTGACCTCACTATCGGCTTTACCACCCTTGAAAATTACGGAAACGACACCAACGACAAAAAATTAAAAAAAAATCGCAGCCGCCATCTTGGATTTACATTTTGACCTCACTATTGGCTTTATCATTATCTAAAACTACGAAAACACACCCATGACGAAAAATTTGTACATCGCAGTCGCCATTAAAATATTTTAACCCTTTTCACCCCGTTAGGGGTTGTTTCCGAAAAACCTTGATACGCGTTATTCTTTAGTTTCGGTTATAAGTATAAATACTGAGCTTCGAGTTATTCGGACCTTACGTAAAAATTTTTTCATACAAACTTTGACACCCCCCAATTCCCGTTTAGGGGGTAGCTTAGAAAAGTTAAAAATAACAGACTTTCAAGGCCAAGTTTCAAGTCTCAACTCAAGGAATAAGATTTTGCATACAATCAAAATCCCCCCTTTTCACCCCCTTAAAAGTCGAATTTCCAAAAACCCTTCTTAGCGGATGCCTACGTCATAACATCTACCTACATGCCAAATTTCAGCCCGATTCGTCCAGTTGTTTGGGCTGTGCGTTGATAGATCACTATGTCAGTCAGTCACCTTTGAGTTACGAGTATAATATATATTTAGATATTGTATATGTTCTATGAGAGCAGTAGTGGTCCAGTGGTATCGACCCCGACTTAAGCTGTTTTCAGACCAGCGCGATTTGTTGCGCGACGCGACACGAACAATACAAAACTTCACGGTATAACAATAGCCGGTGTCGCGTCCCGCAACAAATCGCGCTGGTCTGAAAACAGCTTTACGAGTTGCAGGTCGTGGGTTCGAACCCAAGCAGGCGCTTTACTTTGTGTAAATAATTTCATCACCACTATTCTCAAAACGGTGAAGGAAAACATCGTGAGGAAACCGACATGTCTAAGAACAAAAAATTCGAATATGTGACATTTACCAACCCGCACTGGGCCCGCGTGGTAGATTACGGCCCACTCCAACAACAACAATAGGCTGATTAATAGGCTGATTATGTATGTATGTATATATTCTATTATTTACTGATATTAGTAATATTTAGAAATATTACTTCAACACGGTCGTGTCCACTGACGAAGATGTTTAGGAGGGATAAAACAGTATTTGGGTCCGAAGGTAATATTTCGAAGACTTCGAAGTCCTATATAGAATTGAATGTGCCTAAATTACTATTTCATTACTTGTCAACACGCCTGTACGAAATCTCCGAACTAGAATATACAGAGTGAAATTGAATTCATGGGCATCCTTTGAAGGGATTATTGTACTCATCATTATGAAGAGCTTTCACTGTGGGATCAATCTTGAAATAGCGAAATAAAAATCAGCTGTTCCCTACATTTATGTTCGCATAGCTCGTCTAAATTTCGCGAGTTTAGGGTTAGGCTGCTCTGGTCATGAGTACAATGACCCCTTATAAGGATGCCTATGAATTAAATTTCACCCTGTATGGTGTGGTAGCTAAGTAATAACAGCCGCACGGGTCGTTCCATCAGGTTAAGCTACGCTTGCTAGGGTTGGTCAATGGTCAGTGGATGAGTGACCATCTTTACATACCGAAACCCTCGTACCTCGGAAAACACGTTAAGCCGTTGGTCCCGGCTGTCATTCTTGGATCTTTGAAAGTCGTTACGGGTCGTCACAAGCCCGAAAGTCTGACAACCAGTCTTACCAAGGGGTATTACCGAGTAACTGGATTGTGGAGGTCCGTAACCGTAAGGCAGTCGCTCCATGTAAAATACAGATATGCAGCTGCATCCGGTTACACTTAAAGCCAAACCTAACATAGATGGGAAAAGGCTAGACAGATTGATGGTGTTTAGAACACCCAAACTCAGCCAGTTTTGTTTAAGCTCTTATGTAATAGGGAAGCACCTATTGTCTTCCACCGGATACAAACCCTGAAACCGGGCTGCTGCTAAGATACACAACACCACCTCCTTGAAAGGGAAGGCAGAGGCGGTAGTACTTACATGCACGTTTCGCCAGTGATGCGATAAAAATATAGACCTTTGAATTCTCTTCTGCAAATTTCTATTTGAGTCCAAATAAATTTTTCCATTTGAGTATTTTTATTATCTTCCTAGTACGTGCTTGAATGGCGTTTATCTACGCATACGTTTTACTACACATTGGAGCAATTTTCTACAACATCTGCCAGACAGTAATTTAATACACGAACGGTTTTCCAATACTTTGATGTCTTCATATCTTTGGCGAATTAACATTTTACGCAATTAACTTCAGAGTTACGAGCTTTCATTTTAATGGTTTTCTCGAATTGAAGATTGAAGCTTTGCTGTGTAACTAAAGCAGCTTCTTCAAACTCGTAAAAACGAATTGGTATCTTCAATCCGCCTTTTTATTTTGTGACAAAATTCTCATTAATAGGTACTACCTTCCATCTGGGGAAAACGGAGAGTCATGGCCCATTCTACAGACAAAAAAAATTACGATGTTCTTCGTGTTATAATGACCGGACACGCGAGATTCGCTTGCTATGGTCATTCTAGCTTTTTTTTAATCGTCAAATTTCGACTCTTCCGAAGTAAAACGATGGAACATTTGAAGTCCAAATCAAAGTGATCAACGTTTTTGTAAGGCGATTGTACCAAATAAGTCTATTCGTCTCGTTAGTATTGTGGTCACAAGTGCTACTGCTGAGCATGAGGCCATGGGTTCGATTGCCGGGTCGGGCAAAGTGTTATTGGGTTTTTCCATCTAGAATTTCTTAGTAGCAGCCCGGAGTCTGGATTTGTACCTGGCTGATGACAATAAGCTCTCCCTCTATTACAATCAATCTTCCTAGCCATTTCCCAACTATCTTGGGGTCGGCTTCCAGTCTAACCGGATGCAGCTGAATACCAGTATTTTACATGGAGCGACTGCCTATCGGACCTCCACAACCCAGTACGATACCCCTTGGTAAGACTGGTGTCAGACTTTCGGGCTTCTGACGACTCATAACGACTGTCAAAGATCCACGAATGACAGCCGGGACCAACGGCTTAACGTGCTTTCCGAGGCACGGAGGAGTCTCGGTATGTAAAGATGGTCACCCATCCACTGACCAACCCCGGCAAGCGTAGCTTAACCTGATGGATCGACCCGTGCGGCTCGCCCTCTATTACGTGGGACTTAAACATAACTGACGAAATTTGTGTATACTTAAGGTGCATCTCTGCCTAACCCTTCGGGGCATACAGGCGTGATATCTAAATTCTAACTTTAACTGTTCAATTTGACGGTTACCTACTTACAAAGACCCCTTTGTCCAGCCGTGACCGTCTACCAGCTGACATTTAGAGATGAACTTAGTAATAGCCGGGACTTCGAAGTTTATATACAACTAGCTTCTGTCCGCGTCTTCGTTCACCTGGAATTCGTAAGATACACAATATACGAAAATAATGGTCACATTTTTATAAAACTCCGTCGGTTCTCTTCGTATCGCCCGCGTTATAATGAGGGTTTACGTCGTACGGCATTTCATACAAACTTTCAAGCCCTTGTTTTTTGAAATGACTGAACCGATTTTAACTAAACTTCATACGCAAATGCAGGATACAAAGGTCTAAAAACTTAGTTAAGAACGTTTTCGAAATGTCTTATTTAAAAACAGATAACTGGAAATCTCTGTTTCTATGGAAAACTTAAAATTGATCTAATTTGGCTGTAACACTAATATTCAAAAATGTTCTTAACTAAGTTTTTAGACCTTTGTATCCTGCATATATAATTTTAATAATATTGTATATTATTTCATTAATTATTTTTATGTTATGATTTGAATTTTTATTTTATTTTAATTTATCTCTAATGTACCTACAACTTAATATGATCCTAAATGGGTTGAAATAAATGATTTTTGAATTTGAATATGTATGAAGTTTCATTAAAATCGGTTCAGTTATTTCGAAAAACAAGACCTTGAAAGTTTGTATGAAATGCCGTACGACGTAAACCCTCTTATAAAACTCCGTCAGCTCTCGTCGTATCGCCTGCGTTATTACGTTGTTTTCGCTTGGCGTTCTTTCTGACATTTTTCCTTTTTGCTCGGCTCCTAAGGATTGTAGCGTGATGATGCCTTAAGCCTTTTCCTCAAGAATTGGGCTATCAAATGCAAAAAGATTTTTTAAATCCGACGGTAGTTCCAGAGATAAGCGCATTCAAATAAACACACAAACTCTTCACCTTTATTATTAGTATATGTAAAGATAAGTAGATTAGAATAGATATTAATATTGAGTAAGTATAGATACAAAAATAACGACCATTGGTTCACATTAGCACTGGATAGCAAGCACTGGAAGTCATGGGGAGAGGCCTTTGCCGTGGCATAATTCAGTAAGTAGATATGAAGCAACTTGATCTCTTATGATTTCCAGTCCTAATTCTATATCAACGTAAAAAATTCCGAGAGCCGAACTGTAAATGTCAAGTTATAAGGACCTATTTACATTATCAAACCTTTTGCCGGGGTTATTATATTTAATAACAAGAATAAATAATGAAAAACAGAGATGGGTAATGTTAAAATAATAGGACTTGACCTTTAGCGAGGGATAAATCATCATCATCCTGTTTGACAAAAGGTTTCTAATCCCAGTTTATTGTTATTAACAGGAGGAATGGGTTGCCTTTCTTTCAATAGATTCCCTAAGCCATGTTTAAATGGAACACTGAGAACATCCTCAAAGGATGTTTTCCCCATTATCGCCAAAGGCCTTAGCCAAGGTAACGGGAATAGGTTTTCGCAATTACTGTGTTGGTGGACCAGAAGTGCACCCAACCAAAAGATCTGTTCCAGAAATAACTAAAAAGGTGAATCCAATGCAGTTAGAAAAAGTACCTATCAATCATTATCAGCTGAACACTCAAAGCATTTATTTCAATTAAACCATTTACAGGTATTTTTGGAGACCAGAGGTCGCCCAGTGGTAACTTACGAGTGGTATGTAGTGAGTTCGAACCCAAGCAGGCGCTTTACTTTGTGTAAATAATTTCATCACCACTGCTCTCAAAACGGTGAAGGAAAACATCGTGAGGAAACCGGCATGTCTTAGAACAAAAAATTCGAAGAAAACATGTGACATCTACCAACCCGCACTGGGCCCGCATGATAGATTACAGCCCACTCCCTCACACAGAGAAGAGGCCTGTGTCCCAGCAGAGGGAACATTAATAGGCTGATTATGCACAGGCATTTTTGAATCGTCAAGGAGTCGGTCAGAAAGCTAGCTTTAGGTTTATCTAGCCAAATTTAGGACAATGAGGCTTTTGTTATGAGTACAAAGGAGAACGCTCTTGTCCACACAATATACACAATCTAGCAAGCCTTTCAGAACTCGCATAGCAACAGTTCAGTTTCAATCAAATTCATACCACCAAATCGTCCGATAAACCATGCATCCTTTGTTCCAACAATCCAACCAATAAACTTCTAAATAAAGCATTCCATCGACGAACCAATCAACGCATTCCATTAATTTCGATTGTATCAACTTCTGCATCGAACGTTATTAACGGCTAATTGAATAAAACAAACATTAAGTTCGCTTTAATTGCAGGTGGAGTGTGGAGCGCCTGCGTGCGACCTGGTCACGGGAACTGGGTCACTCCCCCTCCCGCAGCCTAGATGGAGCTCCCCCACAGCCTCTATGTGGCCTGATTTAACATCGCTCCCGAACATCATATAAGGCTAACGTGCATTTTTACATGCATAATGACGTATGTCACCCCAGATGTGGATAGGGTGAAAACAATTTAAGAAAGCACAGGTTACATCAATGTGTTTTACTTTTTTCATAATACTTGCATTTGATATTTCAGGGAGGATTAGCAACCAATCAGGCATGATTCAAAATACCCAGGTTGCTACTCTCTAACTTGGGACGCCGATGCATCAGCTCGACACCTCTAGATCCATCAAGCTTTTTTGGGCTACCTAACATTCGTCGTCAACATGATACACAACTTGAGCAATTGCATCAAATGACACGCAATTCCTTTGTCATTTACCACCGGAATACCACGTCTTTTTTCTTTCTGACAAAAATAAATGTCTATTCGACGAAATGAAGGGAAAAGAGAACTGTTCCCACACAACTTGCGAGGATCAAGGAGGGTTACTAAATGACACTTACAGGCGAGAGAGGCTAACAATTTGTCTCTGTTTGTAGACGGTATATCTTCTATAGTATATAGCTTAGGTATATACATGTGTGTTGTTATTGTTGAAGTAAACAAGGTACAAATCGATGCCCATAAAGGCTTACTCAATATGATTTCTAAGTGATCTGTTCGCTGTGTATTTCAATCTGATAAAAGCTAGATGACATTCTCGATACTTTATTCGTCTAACGTTATTTTTATGATACCCAGGAGTTGATTAATATTGAGCTATTCGAATTTTGTGCTGAAGCAGCAAATCATATCAACATGTGTGACAACATTGGCCGCTGGATTCAGTAGTCATAAATGTGTGGCTAGCCTTCCTCACACAACGTTTGGGATCGAACAGTTCAAACCCTGGGTCACGGCCGTTCTTGACGTGACCCAAATGTCATCAAAACATCGTGTTCAATCTATGTAGTGTGTTTATTTTGGATAAGAAAAGTTTGATAAGTTTTCGACACGACATGATGTTTTTTTTTCGTTTTTTTATGACGTAAGTAGGTTAGCGTGATGGGTGTTAGTTAGTTTCGGTTTTAATCTAGGTAGTAAGAAAACAAGTATATTTATAATAGCGAGAGTGGATAAAATGTTGTTTCGTTAAACTTTTGGTTCTCCTTATTATTATTAAATTGATCCTCTCGAAGAGACGAGGCCTGGGTCCAAGCAGCCTATGATGTTCCCAAAATCATAGGCTGATTACATATGCTTATTTTAATTGATCGACACCTATCATAGCCTTTTTCTAAGTTTTCTTAGCCAAGCGTGATAGTAGCAGCAGTAAGCATGCCTTTAGATGAAAAAATTAAAAATGAAAAATGTTTATTTATCCCAAAACAGTTACATGGATTATAAATGAGACATCCCCAGTAAGTAATTGGTAATACTTGTGTTGGGGCTATCTCGCTCTTTCCCTTAATTATTAACAATATTGAGACGATTCTTTACAAAAGGTAACAGAAATTAAATTTAGGAAGAAAAGATAACAGTAAATGACTTATTAACTAATTGTCAGCTCTTTGTGTGACAGTAGTTGTATGCTTATGTGAAACTGTGTGTCTTATTTTGACAAGAGTTTGTGTTAATGTTGTGTGTGTATGTTTTATTTCTAAGTTTTCTTAGCCAAGCGTGATAGTAACATGCCAATAGGTAGGTACTATATCAAATACTGTCCATTCTCTAAACATAAAAGTGGTGATTTCGAAGCCAATGATGCTTACACTAGCAGTTGACTTTTTCGGACAAGAACGTAGTTCAAAAACATTGATGCTCTCTAGTTGTTTATTCAACATTTTCTCTAATAAAATATAGTAGTCCTGCGAAATATTCTAGGGACGGTATTTTGATAGCAAATACCATATTCGCATCCTTCCGGCGCTCGTGCGGATTCCGGCTGAATGTCGTGCGATACTTTTGTTTGACACCTCCCATCCGCTTTCCTCTCGCTAGCGGTCCGCCCCCAATCCTCCCCCGCTCCGCCTACCGTGTGACGCGGGCTTTATTGAGATGCTTGGAAAAAATACTTGTTTTTCTAAGGTATCTTGTTATTAATAGCTTTACATTTACATACATTTCAGCTGACCTACTAATGTTAGCTGGGCAAAAAATTCGCAGTCTTTGTTCAGTTCAACCAAGCATACTTTTCTTATTTTCGGTTTTTTGCTTCGCCTAATTATCAATATTATCTCTGCCCATCTATAAGCTAGTTTTTGCTTCATTAGAATCATTATCATTTGTTTTCTGGGTACCGTGATCATGTTTTTGCTTAGCATTTTTTTTTCTGCTACGGGTAAGCTCTTGGCCTGCATCTCACTTGATGCTTATTTCTTATATACTCGTAGCCTTATGCCTTTTTAAGTCTGTATTTCTTTTTGTTTCAGTTAGTTTTTTGTTAGCTAAAAATCATCTGAAATCGAGTTGTACTACTTAGTTTTTGTTGTTGCTTTCAGCAATTATATTTGGTAATGTTTATACTTTGTAACACCATTTAAAATCGGTGCAAAAATAGATTCTCAGTGAAATGAACAGTGCCAGTAATGTTGTTGAACAAGTTGAATCGTCCATTAGTCCCTCGAGATTCAGTTTGTAGGTCGTCTCAATAATTATAGGTTCATTTAAGTTGTCGTCGATCGCAATCAATCAGGCGGTAAGACTCGGCCGTCCTACAAAATTTACGAAGCTTCTGAACATGGACTTATTGATGATTATTTTGCTTGTGTATTTCGTTTTGTCGGGTTTGATAATAACACTATTATTGTATTGGTGTATTTTATAGATTAATAGATGCAGTGGCCCGTGGTTTTATCCGCATGGAGTTTCAAACAGGAACAATAAATAGGAAAAATATTATGTCACTCGGGAAAAGTAAAACTTTCTACTAGTGAAAGGTGTTTCCTAATCGAATCAGTATTCCCAGGGATTCCGGTTGTTAGAATGTTTCTACCTTAAGGGTATTAAGGTACAAACCACAGATATAGATAGACATAGATAACGCAAGTATCACGATCTGTATGAAAACCAAGCGTGCCATTTTTTGACTACCTACTATGACGTCACAAGCATTATTTAGTGATGGGAAAATAAAATCCGCCGCACGCGGCAGCGTCTTTGAATCGATTTATTATCTTTGAATCGATACTGCTCGCTCACCCAGCCAGCAGTACGCTAACTAAAAGTCTTCGCATTCTGAGGTTGTGTGCTCGTGCGCGTTCCGTCGACGTTCACACGTCGTTTTTGGATACCTTTTCCAAAATTTCAAGTAAGTTTACCATTATAAATACGTGAATATTCGATTGAAATACCTTATATTCAATTTAGTTCTAATGTTTACAAAAGCAACGAGATTCTACCCTTTTTCATCTCAATTTTGAATAAAGATCGCCTTTTTATTATACCATTTCTCTATTTATTGAGTAATCGTGTACAGTTAAGAATTATTGAGAATCGCTTAAATAGATTAATTAATCGATTTTGTGACATAGTAATGATATAGACAGAAGAATGAGATAGACAGAGGAATGAGATATACAGAGGAATGAGATAGACAGAGGAATGAGATAGACAGAGGAATGAGATAAACAGAGGAAAATAAAAATTTCTGATCTGCTTAGTAGGCAGTAAGGGATTTATAATTTCTTTAAATTGTTAGTATTTCCCTAGTTATTCCTTGTAATTGTTGTAGATTATCTTTCAGAAACAAAAAAAAAACCAGAGAAGAAATTTTAGAAGGTAAACGAAAACTCAGTAAAATACGATATAATAAAATTAAAATGGATGCAAAATTACTTGAGCTACAACAGCAAAAAGATAAAGAAAGTTGTGATCTTCAGTACATCAATAGTCGGATATGCTGCTTTTGTTAATATGCGTTACTTTTTCCCTTCAACAAAGCATGCTTCCTCAAAATGTATTTAACAAATATTATAATGCTATGCTTTGTTGGGAACCAATCTTTATTTCCCGTCGCCTCAATCCATTTTTCTTTTAAATTGGGTTCATGTGGGAAACTAAAAAAATCACTAAACGTTACGATAATTTATTAAAATTGTCTACATAATTACTACCTATAAAATACAAAATCATTCCTCTGTTTCCGAAATCGATTCTTGAGAATCGATTTGTGTTGCATACGATGAACAGCACTAATCGCTAAAATTGACAGAAAAATGATAAAAGCTCCTGTACTACGAAACCGTGCGATATACGATAGTATCACTTGCTTCGATATTCATCACTTGTTAAAACAAAACGTCGCATCAACCGCTTCAAGTAAAAGCCGCAATGTAATACGAATATTCAGTTTACGTTTGATGACCTATGATTTTCTCAAATTTGGTATTACAGAGAGTATTAGATTAAAAATAATTGATTTTAATATTAAATACGCATAATATTAATCACAAAATGACTTATCGATGGAAGGAATCGTTTCCTTTATTTTTTCTCCTCACATTTGTAAAGTTTTTACAATGTATAACTGAGCAATTAACCATTTTAAATTATTTTACTGACGTCCGTCTAGCGTGGCACAACGATGCAGACTGAGCGCGAAAGTGGCAGCTTACGATTATTGTACGTAAGCTGGGCACGCGAAGTAGTTGCTCTTGCGTTATCTATGTCTATCTATATCTGTGGTACAAACATTCTAACAACCGGAATGTGGCAACCGAAGCAATAAGCTCGCCTCTATTACATGTAGGGTTTGGGTCCCGGGACGTCTCGTGTCTCGAAGTCCCGGGACTTTTCGTAATTTTAGTTGTCTCGAGTCCCGGGACTTTCGGGTCGAGACTCAAGACGAGACAAGATTGTCGAAATTGTTATGTAATAATTTTTATTTTCAAATAATTGAAGAAGCCCAGCGCCATATGTTCGTTTCATGAATAATTACTTGGTCTACGTAACTAATGAGTACACAACACAATAAAAGCGTTTTCCGTGCCGCTATCATGCCGCCATAGAGTGTTCTCCTTGTCCGATGGCATTATTACAAAAATCAGAAACAGATTCTTAGACAAAACTGTTGACGCTCCGATTTTTTTAAAAGCCTATTTTATTAAATCAGCAAAGAAGTCTAATTAATGTTTTAGTTGATTATTTGAAAGATTTATTTATAAGTCTGTTTTATTATTTATATTTAGATTATTTAATTATGAAACAAATCTGTGATTATGAGAATTAAAAATGTTGTGATTATGACCAATGATTAGATACTAGATACAAGATAATAGTAAAGTTATTAAGAATTAGTATGATTTTTAACTAAATTCGTTTAATAACTATAAGAATTAACTACTTAAAAGTGAATCTGTGTGTGATTAAAATAAATAAACAAAGCATTATTAGGACTAAAAGTAGCGTAAAAGTAATTAAGATTTAATTTTCTGTTTAATAAATGTTGATTCTATGTTCTATGTTAGAGGGTTTGGTTTCCGCACTTAGTCCTTCAAGTGGACCATTGTGCGTGGGCCATGGCGGCCGCTTGGGGGGGTTATTCCAACCAGCCCACCTCCCTCCAGAAGCTAATTAAAGCTCCTGGCCTGTTCAGAACATCCGTGAAAGATCTGGGTGACCCGAGGGTTTGTGTTCTAATCTGGGTGACGCCTGTGCATTCAAAGAGCACGTGCGCGACGGTCTCCTCAGCCTCCATGCACGCCCTGCACAGAGGACTGTCCGTTATACCTATTGTGTGGAAGTGTTTGTTCAGCGAGCAGTGTCCCGTGATGGTCCCCGTCACCAGGCGCAGGCCGTTCCTGTCCAGGCGTAGTAAACGTCTGGTTAGTCCGCTATCCACTGATGGCATAGCTTCCTTGGACTGCCTGCAGCCCGGTGCCGAGGTCCACCAGTACTCCGCTTGTGTGTTGGTGAACTCTTGTAGCCACCTGCGTATTTGGTTGAAGGGGATGGGTATAATAGGCTCGGGTCCACAGACCGCCGTGCTAGATCCCCGTCTAGCAAGCTCGTCCGCTGCGTCGTTGCCTAGCGATCCGCTGTGTCCTTTTATCCATTGTAGTGTCACCGTGTTGCGGCCAGACAACGTTATTTGCTCTAGTTCTTGCTCATGTTGATTTTAAAATGAAAATGAAAATTGCATATTTTTAATACGGTCCACCAGAAATGAACTTAATTAAAATGCTCAAAAAAGGCCCTCTTAAAAAACAATGAAAATCTTTTTTCTTAAAACTCTCGAAGTCCCAGGAATTCCCGGGACTTTGATTGTAGGCTGTCTCGTGTCCCGGGACTTTGAAATTGTCGGGAATTCCCAAACATAACTGGCGAAATGTGGGTGTACTAAATAGGAACACCTCTGCCTAACCCTTGGGGGTATACAGACGTGATGTTATGCATATTATGTATAGTATTCTTACAAAATGACCTCTTCATCAACTTGAATATATATAACTAAAGAAGAGTAAATGTTATCCTATAATATTTTAAATTCCTCAGTGAGTTTGTTTGTTTGTTACGCTTTCACGCTAAAACGGCTGAACGGATTTGGATGAAATTTGGCACATGGGTAGACCATAACCTGGAGAAGGACATAGGATACCTTTTATCCCGATATTCCCACGGGATCAACACTTATGCGGGTGAAACCGCGGGGTGCAGTAGTAGGGGTGGGGATATAAAACTCTAGCAGCTCTAGCTAGCTCTAAATAGGTATTTCATAATTTCCACTGTGGAACTGCCACTATAAACAATGGATTTTCTAGCTACAATATGGACAACGATTGGCAAATAGATAACGGTGGTCGAATTTTGTTGTTAACACAAAGGAAAAAACTTCTACCGCTGTCGAAAACTTTTAGTTTCCTTTTACGAGCCCCATGGGTCTCTCGAAAAGTAAGCACGAACTCTACTTCCTTTCAACTTAGGTAGAAACAACAAAACACAGCAAATATATCACACAAAAAAGTTTCCGCTTAATTGCCTTAAACACATCAAATAAAAACTAATATTTTGGAAACCCGTATAACTATAAAAAACTTGTAGGATAATAAATCATTGCTAAATAAATTGTAGTAAGTATTTTTATTTTCAAGAAGCGATTCTCGTTTACTTGATGTGGCGTGACGAAACCGAAATCGTTGTAATGCGTAAAGTTGCAACTGGAATCTAATCTGTATCTTCCCATGAATTTTGATGGAGAAAGTATAAAAATGCGTAGACACGAATGTTAAAGTGACGAATGCAATGTAAAGTTACGAAAATTAATTCTAAAACAAATTGTCAACCAACTTGTCCATAGATTCTAATCAGAAATGTCATTCTTCGACAGTTGTACGAAATGGCTGACAAATTGATGTAGGGTGTCAATTTTCTTAACAATTAATTTACCTATCTACCCATTAGATTTACAGTCAGGTTTGCAGCGTGACAGAAAATAATCTATACAGCTAACGTGATCGAAAACAATCACATTTTAATTAAAGCTGTGTTATTATTAAACGATAATGAAATCCGTCGTCTGCGCAGACCTCAATCATACTCATATCAGCGCTAGACTGACACGCTTCCCCCGTGCAGTTCGGCTGCACTCGAAATAGAGTTCGTGAATCTCCGTCAGCGCTCGGGCTAGATCGTTTATCTTTTTCAATCCGCTGTAACACAAACAAAAAGGTCAGAAGCCGACGACCTAGTTTCCGAGCGGCGAATCCAAAGGTCACCCAGACATCGGCCCGGGAAGCGTTGATAACGGCTGGCAAGGCTGCACTGCACGCGAATGTTTGCGAGTTATGCAATAATATGATTCAGTTCTAGCTGCGAGCACGCTAATGTCTATAGTCGCTTGGTCTAGTTGAATGATCTGCTGGCATTACTTTAGGCCGAATAGCGAAGCTGAATATTATGGAATATGTTTGAATGATAGTCGGATTAGCACAGATTCAATGCTCCATTTGATGTGAATTTAGTACTATGTTGTTTATCTTGTACACATTAGCTAAGCTGTTTTGATTGATATGGGCGTGAGTGATAAACATAATGTACTATTATATTTTATAGTGATAGAAATAATACCTACCTAATGCTTACAAACAAGAAACTATGAATATTTACAAGAATTTACAAAGTAGAGCTTGACTTGCGAGACAATTTATGAAGATGCTTCTTCAAATGTCGCTAAAGAAAACAAAACAAAATTGACATCTGGGTCACTCCCAACTTTCTAATATAATATGATATTACTTTGTCAAGTGACAGCCTACCTTAAAGAGATGCCCTCAATTGTGAATCACACAATGGTCCCTCCATTTTGATTAAAATGACGTTTATTTAATAAGTTACGAGCGACAACGCTTTTACGATTGTCCGCAATAAAGTGATTTATGTATTTCCAATCACAATGGAATATTGTCGAAATTGATTACTGATTCGTTTCGCAAATATTTCATTAATGATGATGACGTGATGATGGCCATAAATATTGCGATATATACTGTTACTGATGTTAATGCAATTGGAAAATATACTGGTGGGCACCAAATAAGTAACGTATTTGGATGAAGATACAATGTGGAGACTACAGTACAACAAAAAATTAAAATACTGGCACTACTAATGCTTAAGAGTATTTTGGAACTGTCAAATAAATCCTAGTTTCGAATTTAAAAAAATTGTTTTTCAAACAAATTAAATGTGTACATTTAATTTGTTTGATACAAATTAAATACAAAATACTATTGAATACAAATTAATGTAAATTCCGTTTATCCAACTAGGCTGTGGGTGAATTCTCGGGCATACATTTCAGAATATCCACCTTAGGGTGGATTTTTGGGGTGGATAAACGGAATAGCCCGAGCCGACTATGGATTTTGTCGAGCTATAATGACTAAACTATTAAATATATTCAATTGAATTTTAGTATACAGAATGGGAACGTGGACACGCCGTTTAATTTTTTGTTGTATTGTCGTCTCCACCTTGTATAATAATGTGTTTCTTTGAAGTCAAACTCGGAGACGAATTCAACGTACGGCAAACTAAACAAGTAAAAAAACTCAATGAGGAAATTAGAATTTTACAGAATGATATCTATGCAAGGATGGAAACAAACTTAACGTGTTCTTCCACATCCTATACAAAGCGGACGATAGCAATAAGCCGGGAAAACGATAAGACAAAGACATAAACGTTGGGAAGAAGAAGATTACAATGACACGTGAGTAAATAGAGATACACGATGTAAGTATCCAATTTGAGACTGTTTCAGACACTCAGAATAGAATGATATCATGCATGATCGTGAAATGAAGAGCAAAACTTTCAATTCTTTGACCTAAAACCTCTTTTTGGAAGATAGTAGAAAAGATGCCTAGTAGGTTTTCCTAGTAAAGTTAAGTATTAACAGATTGACGAATACTGAGATATCATTCTTTCCTCGTTCATGCGTGTTGCATTCTAGTAATGCATCTGAGGTGTCATCCAGATGATAAACAGCATCGTCGCGGTCATTGGAAAACCCGCGTTTAGCAATTAAGGTTATGGTTAATTCAATGACTTAAAATAGCTGACAACTAGAATCTCCCCTCTATCTTGGGTCTGTCTTAGAGGGAGCAACAAGAGAGATTGTCCAAACAGAAGATTGAGTTTATTCTCAGTAAACACTAGCTACATGAAACAGCAAAAAGGTCTTCATTCTCATCCAAATAAAATGAAAAGACACTAACTTGTACCAAGCAATTTTTTTACAATGTTAATACTAGTTGAGAACTCCTTCGTTTAAAGTCGATATGAAGTCCAGGCGACCTTAAATTGCTAATGTAAGAAACATGTCGTGCAAACTTGGTATCGCGAGACAGAATCTTCATACTAATTTAACACTTAGATTAAGTTCTTATTTAAAATGTTGTGGGTAACACCGTCTCGTATTGACATGGACTATAATAGAGGGTAAGTCTCAAGGCAGTTAGCAGTGCATCGATATTGGTTGGAGCTGTGAACAGTAATGGCTTTGCAATATGTAGGATTATTTCAATGTAAATACGTGTGAAGATATAAGCTATATTCCACGGTCGCTTGGAAAAACTAGAAGAAAATGGACAGTTTTTTAACGTACATTTTATTTATGGTAGAAGGTAATTCTTCGCCCGACTCCCAGACAGTAATAAAAATAAAAGCCAATCTAGATCTGAGGTGCTCTCTTTCAAAAATAGACATCAATTAAATTCGTAGCAGTCGTCCAATGCTCATCTTACATTGTGAACTTCAATAGTTTGTTCGACAGCGACCTCGACATGAATCTCTTCCCACTTTTAAGTCAAATCGGCGAAGGAAGGTCTTTATGACCTTGCATCGTTTATCTTCGAGTCAAAAATTTAATTTGGCCCAATGTTGTCTTTATTCCAAAATACGAAAAAAAAAACAAACTTATGTTTTGGTAACCAATTAAATTAATTTTGTTTTATTTTACCAAATCAATAATAATGTTATAAACGATACTTTTTTGTGAATGTCAGAATATTGAAAATCTAATACAATTTGTCATGGACCTGTTTTTGTAACAAGATATCGTGTTGAAGATATTAAACAAGCGCCAAAAAAAAAGGAGGGTCCCAAAATTTATAATTAATGATTAATGTTATGTTGCGTTTTGGATAAAATTCCATGTGGGATTTAACATAATCTTAAATCAGTCAAGATTTTATTTGGATATCTTCATAATACCTATTTATCGTTAGGTAGAACAACACGATTTAAAAATGGATTGGCGCTCGTAGTTCGTAACAATATAGCAGACAGTAGGACGTTACTGACCTTACTTCATACATAGTCTCTTAGATCCTTGATATCATGACATCCGCAAGTTCTTTTCTGAATATTTCTATCTTTAAAATACGTATCACGAATACCTACGTGTGTATGATCTGTCATCCGCCAGAGCTAACAAACCTTTGTTTCTCTGTCAGTCCGTGCCTTGTTCGCCAACTATTGTTCCTTTGACAGTTTGATGAAGATCAGCCTCCGACAGTGTAGATAGACAAGAATATTTAATAAGCTTGCAATCCTTCGCTTTTTATACCTGAATCAATGTTTATTTTTATTAAGGCCTTATTGTCTCGGTGTATTTGTAATCAGTTTTTTGCTGCATCATAATCACTTTGTAAATATGTGATTTGTGTTGTAAATAAATTATAATCTCATTATTGGTATTTTTAACTTGATGATTATTTCTTCCAATATCTGTGAAATACAAACTCAGTGAAATATTCAATAAAACATAAGCGACATTTGAAGACTTCGATCATTATTTAAAACGGATTTTTTTGGAATGTAAGGATATTATATGTAGGCAAAACTAGAGAACTCATAAGTTTGAAAGAAAACAGCAAAAGAAAACTGAAAAGAAAAAATAAATATTATGAAATAGTCTAACATCACGATCACTCAGCTTTCTGAGTGAACTTTTTCCCTCCGCCCACTGATACCTACAGTTCGTTTTTTAATCCCAGAGACTATTTTGACAGGCGCAAATGTCAAACTCTAAATTGAAAAAAAAACAAGCAACAATCACTTGAAATGTCAAATTAGTCTCTGGGATAAAAAAAGGAACTTTAGACCCTTAGCAGACGACCGGCTTAGTGCAGCGCGATCGTGACAATGGCACAAGTACACAAACTGTCATTGAAAGCAAAACTACAGTTTAAGTGAGTTGATCCTGCGCCCGTTTTTGAAACTAATATTTCTTTTTTCTTTCTGAGACTTTTATATTTTAATCTCTGATCGATCAATAATTGAATTTGATAGGTATTTCAATTATTTACCTCGTTTTTATTTTCTATTATAAAATTGCTAGCTTTTTAACTTAACTTTGATCTAAAAACTAAATTGCTGTGGTCCCAGTATAACCCAAAATTACAAAAACAAATCTCATACAACAATTATATCTTCAAATTCATCTCTCAACCTTCATGAACGAATCATTACACCTTATTTTATCTTCCTAATCAATTACAAAAGCACATAAAACTAAGGTAACAATTAACAGACGGATTGTAATTCAATTAACACTACCAAAACAATTAGGTTGCTGAGCAGAAAGACTGTTTTTCACCGTTCATTCAAATAACAGCTCCAAAAATTAATAATAAACAAATTAATATCTACCTATATCAAGCCGTAAATATGGCTCATAGATCTTTACAAAAGCTTGGTATGTGATAAGGAGGGAGGAAACGTATGTGACTAAAAGAGTGATGTTTGGAGAGGGAGAAGAAGGCCAAAGAAAAGATGGATGGACTGTGTGAGGAATGATATGAAAGAGAAGGGAGTAAGTGACGGAAGAGCCCAAGCTCTAAACGTCAACGAATTATAATGTTGCTAAATTGAAGAATACAAAGTGTGACGTAGTATGACAACTGAAGTGACAGATATTACGTTCAGTTATTTGACAGGTGTCTCATCACGTGTTTTTTTTTTGTTTACCTTTATTTAACTACCTTAACCTATGGAGTATAGCTTGTGGAATATACGATCTTCGTGGAATAAGATGACATTTTAAATTGCATAAGTATAATATACGAGTATCATGGGCCAACGGTGCCAAGTTTATGCGCCCATCCTGTCACCACAGGTTTTAAATGAGATGCTCATAATAAGTTCTCATAATATTCATGCTTTTTATTCGTTTCCCATCAAATTATATGTTGACGTGACTATAAATTTAGAATGAGAACGTAAAATATGAACCTATTACGGGAACGAATAGGATTTTTCGATTACAAGAGGTGTTATACCGAATAATAAAAATAAAAAAAACGAAAAACATTTTTTAAATTGAGTTGTTTAAAAAGTAGGTACTGCAACAAATACTGCGATAGAATAAAAAAACAATTAATGAAATTTCATGTTTGTCTGTAGCAACAGACCCTTAGTGCAGTCAATATGCAAATAATCTTTTTTCCGTTCAGTAGATCTACAAAATCGTGCCTCTGTCGCTTAGATAATGAATATAGATAAAATGGATACGTGAGCAACTCGCTAATTAATCACACCATTCGAGCCGCCCTCAGCTATTTCCTTAATTAAAATACTAGTTGATGTTTACTAAGTACTAATTTGCTAATTTGTTTATGAGACATTAAAATCAAGTTACAATGTTTTTGGGAACGCGTTAATTGGCGGATATATGATTATGCGTCATGTTCAATTTAATCATAGTAATTTATATAGTGTTACGTAGTTTAGAGCACATGTCAGCGCAAAGGGAAATTAAAAGCATTTAGCAAAGGCGTGAATGTTAGAGTGATTAGTTTAAAAAGCGCGAGGTCATATGTCATGAATGCTCCGTATATTATGAGTTCGTGATATTGCGGGTCACGATTTAGGCTCGAGTCAGACTGAAAACGGAGCGGGGGGCAGTAAGACGTCAGTAATGAGGTACAGACCTACAATTTGGAATATAAAATTATCCTTATAATTGAAGAGCATTCTCGCTGAGATGGTGCTCAAAATGATGCAGTTGAAACAGTTGTTTTTCTTTTAAGTTGTTTCCTGAAATGTTTCTTATACAGGATGGATTTTTAAGATGGGACATTAAGGACAGATACCTTAACCGTTGTCGCTACACGGAAACGGTCTTAGGTGACTGTCCTTAACTTTTTCTTTTTGAAGATTTCAATCTGCATTCACAGATTTTGAAAAAAAAAATATAGTCAGCAAGAAAATGGGCCGTTGGAGTCTCATTTCCTACGAAATGTATGGTTTTTTGCGATTTCTGAAGCTTATAGTCCACAAACCTCTGATGGTCCGATAGTGTTTTTTGATCCTTATAAGAAACAAGATCGAATGGCATCTAAAAAAGTTATTGTCAGAATTGCCCATTTTCTTGCTGACTGTATTTTTTTTTCAACATATGTTAATCTAGATCAAAATGTCTCAAAAAGTTAAGGACAGTCTCCTAAAAGCGTTTTTCTGTAGCTACAACGTTTATGGTAGCTGTCCTTACTGCCCCATCTTAAAAATCCACCCTGAATAATAGTGTCATAGTAGGTACTGCTCACCTGTCTGTCACCGGGGTGAACCCGGCACTCCTCTTGGCTGCCGTTATATTCTCCACTTTTCACTCTACACTGAACCGCGGGCGAAATTTTACCTTACACTTAGAGAATTGACTGATAACTATATTATTACCACCACAATATTACATATAAAAATTGTTCGATACACAATACTTTGAAACCCATTAATGTTTAGACCTGAAACAAACAGAAGATTTTGTTAAAAAAGCATAAAAAGTTTCAGTCTACTCACGATCCAATTTAGAAATGATAAAATTAGAAATACAATTTCAAACTGACCACATAATATAAATAAAACGTAAGCGTTGAATGTCATGCGAGGCATTCTTGCGGTTCCTTTTAATCAAGGCGAATGCATAGCGTCTATTCCGAAATAAGTTGAAACTGATGACGACCACGAAACAATGGGTTCGACCGCGAATTCATATCTGTTCACCGACAATCGCGAATAAGTCTTTCAGAGACGAAACGGTCAACAGATCCGAACGAATAATTCGTACCCTTGCCCTTGAGTACGAAATGCACGGTCATTATGAACTGTGAGCTCGGGTATCGAATGCAATCTCCGGAGACTTTCGGCTCAACGAAAATAAACTTTAATACCAACAAGATTTGGGTCGTAATTCGTTCACAAGGATGTTGTGGGCCTGCATTTGGCCATCAAGTGGATACACCGATGCAATGAGTTAGTAGCTAGACTGTCTGAATGTCAAACCAATGATCGGCAGTGTCTGCTGCACCAACGCAATAAAAAATAATTTATTTGCGTCTGAGTAAATAACATAATGGCGCGAACAAAATTTGGACTGAATAGCCACGGCAAGGCAACTGGAGTCGCGTCGTAACCGCCGCTTTGTTCCAAATCGGATCACTTGGGAAACAGCCAAAAAAAGAAAAGCGCTGAATTCCAATTCAATTGTTTGCTTCCTAAAGAACGAAACTGCGAATACTCTGAAAAGCTACAAAAGAAAATGTATTGTTTTAACAAAAATCTTTAAAGCGGTTCAAACAAAACGTAAAATCTTATAAAAACTTGAGCTATAAATTATGTGAATTAGATAGTTCATGCTGTAAATAAATTACACAATTTATACAACCGTAGCAAACATCTCAACAAACAAATTATAGGCCGTAAGTATCATGTCCATTCCAAATTGGAGCTAAATATTTTATTGAACTGATTTGCATAGATTTATCGTAAGCAATAAATATTTCGAACGCCGTGAAAATGTACAAAAAGTTCTAAAAACATGATGTTGACATTACTTGTAAAGAAAGAACGGGGGAACTAAGTGACTAGGTATCATCAATCACAAAAAACTTTAACTTTTGTGACATATCCGAATATGATCGATGAATTTTACCGATCTACGGAGAGGAAGTTGCAGAAAAAGCGTTTCTTTTTAACCGCAGGAAGTTGTATGTACCTACTAAAAGTATTATATTATGATGAATTGATGATATATCAATTACGTTACTACACTTAGGTACTGCAAGTATTAAGCCACAAAAGTTTAATTTTGAATGATATATTTCCAAATAAAGTCGATCAAATTAATGCCACACATCCTTTATTATAATTCTACATATAGATACGTAATAATTATATTTCTACATATGCACAATTTATATTAGACCAACTATTATTAAATATTTCCTATACAAAACTGTTATTTAATGTTTAAACTTAATTATACACTAGCAAAACCTGAAAGAAAATATAAAAAAATCGTACCACCTCCTAATCACGGACTGCGATATTATGAAACCTTCAATCGATATTATTGGAGACCTTTTCGTAACATTCTTCATACAATGCTGCATTTGCGTGTAAAATTTTAGTGGCATTTCATTCAGAAACTGCGATGGTGTTTGTATTTGTGTTTTAACTCGAATTTGTTTATGCTGTCGTGTGCGTCAAATGTGCTGAAGGTCGTCAATTGGGACGTGGTTCTAGCGAGGCATTGAACTATGAAATATAACCGGAAGACGGGGGCCGATGACTGATGAACGTTAATATGCGAATACTAGGGCTGTGACTGCCTGCTGCAAAGTTATTATCCTGAGTTACGACTGATAGACATTTGAATATTCATAGCACAAATGATTGTTTATGTTCCTTTTCTTATTCATTCTTGTTACTGATCTCTTTTCATTCGTTTTATGAATCAGCTGATTAGGGCTCGTAACCTTTATATTGTTGATAAATTCGAATGCAAATTTTTTCAAGTTCATTTACTTCATTAAGTCAATGGCAAGGTTTTTTCACTTGGCAACAATTAGAAGCAACCCTGAAGCGATTCTGTTTGTGTCAAAGCTGAAAAGAATTTGAATAAGTAAGTCATGATGTCAACGTTACACGTAGTTAATGTGTATCGAATCGGTAATAAAATACAATTGAATGAATGTCAGGTTTTCAAATCGCGACCTGTTAAAGAACTTATCATCTTTATTTCTTCTTTCTTTGATTCGTGCAATCAAAGAAAAACGTGCAACGTCCGAATTATGCCCGTCGGGTTGTTCATGATCAATAAAATTGATATTATAATAGCTCATCTGTTTTTTTTTTTCAAAGTTGAAACAGGAGCGGGTGCCCGAATTCGTGACGAATCGAAAGAGACGTAACACTGATTTCTGACGGGATAGGGCAAAAGCCCGCTTTGCGAATATTTTGGGAACGTTGACCGCCAGATCTTTTATTTTTATTTAGTGTGAAATTATGTACGGAACGAAAAAAATTGTAGCTCACCTACCTCGCGCATGTTTTTGCAGAAATATGTCAGGTACAATGTGAAGTCCAAGCGTTTCTCGCAGAAAGTGTTAAAAGCGCATTTTTCCACAAAGACTATGGAATGTAAAGAATTTGTGCTCAGTTGTGACTTGTGACTAGTTTGTAGGAAAATGACCGATGGAAAAACTTCACCGTCTGGTGCCCGTTTACACGTACGACTTGCCTTTGTCGGTAACTTGGATAATTGGTTAGGAGAAACTGGCTTCTATGTGCTTAATGATTTGATAGATTAAGTGCCTTGGATTCAGATGCCGACTTTAATTCACTAAGTAAACGATGAGGTATCTAAAAATAACTTTATTGCGTTTAATTCTGAAAACACTGACTGTGAGGTTATTTGATTAAATAATGTTACCTAGATTCTCGTAATCTTACAAGTTACCTTCGATTTCATTAGAAACAACCGCTATGAATCTATTCAATGCGCACGCGCATGGAACAAGTCTGACTCAAAGTTTAGGTATAGCCTGCAAGCGGCGCGGTGCATTAGGTCAGTGAGTTACATTTTTGGTCGCAGCTGCGCACTTCTGTCGAGTAGGTAGTACGAGTGCAATTATTTTTTTGGACAGGACGAATATAAGTCAAATCTACAATTACAAAGCAGAATCACGTTTTGGTTGTTGCTTCGCAGCCTCAGTTGACGCAAGCCCACATTGTTTTAAGTATCAATACACCCGAAAAGTAACCTTGGCGGTAAGTTAGAGGACGTCATGAATGGTTTTTTGGCTTTGAAACTTTTTGTCGGATACATTATTGTCTCACAATGGGGCTGAGTTTGAAAGGAATACATTAGTTGAGCGGTCGATGGCTCCAAACGAGCCTCCTCTTGTTTAGGTACCTACAAATTGGATACTGATACTCGCAATGCCTCAATACTAATGGGCTGTGGGGATCCAAGACAAAACCTTTACGGGCATAGGAACTTGTTCATGTGAACATCCGTGCGGTCAGTAAATTACATTTCGGCTTCATCTCATTGGTCGAATCTAATTTGCAAACGGACCGCCGTAATTGTGTGCAGATTAATGTGCAGATCTCGCCTCCTAAATCAAATAACAATGGAGAACAAGATAATTAGCGATAATTTAGTAGATATCAAAGAAGAGGGCGATGTCTTTGTGAGTTGAATTATTGCTACATAATGTACGATTTGAGAAAAAGTAACTTGGATTTTAAAAAAAAGCTCTTATTAAAAAATGTGTAAGTTTTGATTAATTCCTTTTGTTATTTTGGTATATAATTAAAAGCAGTCCGGGGCAGTGGTCCAACTGCTCTGTCCAACTAGATTTTGTTATTTTACTGCAAAGAGGTTCAATATAACCGTAAACCAGTAGGTACCATACACACATAAAGATGCAGTTCAGGTTTTTAGAGTTGACAAGTTATTTTTTTAATGAATTGGACCACGGAACTCTCAAAAGGTGCTATGTTCCAACTATTTTTAAAGTTGAACAACTGCCCCTAGTAAAGACCCATGGTCCAACTAGTTGGACAGAGCAGTTGGACCACTGCCCCGGACTGATAAAAGCCAACCTAAGTTAAAAATCTTACTACGACATAGATATTCCATCAATTCTACACTTTTCAGGAGCCCTTTATGACTAACTTGATTGCCCTGCCCCAGCTGGATTATCAAAGCTTTTTTATGCACTTCAAGACTATTTTTTATTTTTTATAATCGTAGATTCATCGATTCCGTTCTATAAAATAACACCACAAAGTTTTTGTTCTAAATGTGCCAAAATGAAATTCCGTAATTCAGGTTTTGTCACTTTCTCCAGTGACCTTGAAGTGGGTTGACCGCAGAATCCAATCAAGTTATTCACTAGAGATTGATACCAACCCTAGGTGCCTTTATTGGAAGATATTTGTCACTGTAATTAATCTTATCTTCCTGGAATTTATTGGGTAAGGGATGTTTTGATGAAATTGTTGTGGCCAGTTATTATGAAGAAGCAAATAGTCTTGTTGGAAGTTCAAGAATTAATATTGATAGCACATAGCACTCGGGGTTAGCTTGGACCAATTCAAATGATGTTTTAGGGACAATATAACTATTTACCTACTTATTTTCTACTATTTAAAGGTTTCCTTTTTTTTCTTTTTCTTTTCATTATAACCAAATTAACATTATCAATCAATAAACTGTTCCTACAAACCGTTTTTATGTAAATTTCCATTAAGGGTGACTACTAAATTTCTAATGAAATCGTACAGGAACGGAACTTAGTTTCTATAGATGTAGACCTTGAACCAAGGCTTTTTGTTCTTTCCTTTGAAAGTTCACAATAATTCTTAACAAAGCAATCTATACTTGTAAACTATAGAGGGCTTCCTATTGTAACAGTTTGACGAAAATAGCTACCTTTACAGGGTTTACAATTTGGACGATTTTAGAGCAACAGTTGCGCGTTTGTGGGGCGACTGTTGCTGACAACTTTTCGCCCGAATTGTAAGGCCCATCGCCCACGACGTTTCTCAAAAGTAACCAGATAGAAACTCCATGGAAATTATTCTATCGGTGTCGCGTTGCGCCTGTCTGCAAGGCTCCCGCAGACAGGCGCAACGCGACACCGTTAGATTAATTTCCATGAAGTTTTCATAGAAATTGTTCCAACAGAGATGCGTCGCGCCATCGCGTCGCCCCTATCTGCGGGTCACATCGTGTATGTACGGACCAGTGAAATACTAGTGCTGTGACATTCCGGCTACTCATTGGTGGTTTGACTTTACTTACACGTTACTTTTAAACCGCGTCATGGATGATGAGCCTAAGTCCCTACAAGCCTCCCCATTTTTGAATTTTTCGCTAGACTTGGCCCAACCAGGGTTTAGCACGAGCTATTCAAATGTAATTGCCAGTCGAAAGGGCTTGGAAGGAAATGGATCTAAGTCTTTGTCTGAGATAAATTCGCGTGAATCTTTTTGTCTGCATTTATATGTATAAGCGTTTGTTGGAATTACTTAATTGTAGCTATTATATAAATGGTTCTGTGCAGTATTATTTGTTAAATGTTTCTTATAGATTCTTTCAGTTTTCTCTGTTATCACCATCGATCACTAATAAAGAACTAGATACACAATCCCAAACAAAAGTTCTCTTAAAACTATCACCAAATTGTGTTGTAATAATAGTAGAAATAAATATACATTAATGTAAATTCAACCTTAAACGCAATGCTTAAAGTTATTTCACAAAGATATGTTCAAAAAGCAATAATTTTTTACGACCGATAGTTGTGGCATGTTTACCGTCGGAGCGTTCGAATCCTACTAAATCAAAACCGCACCCAAATGTTCAAGTGGGTGCTCATTTGGTGAGGACATTTTTTGCCGCTGATTGTGTATCTAGTTCTTTATTAGTGATCGATGGTTATCACGAATCATTTTTATTATTATGGTTCAGTATATTATCTGGGTTTCTGTTTCTTCACAGATGACAACTCTCATATCTGTGTTACTCATTTAAGTAGGTATTAAAAATGTTGTTTTTTTTACTTTTTGGCTTTATCTGCAAAATGTGGATACTATAGGTAAACCTCTACCTAACTCTTCGGGGAATACAAGCGTGATGTTACGTGTATGCCTACGATAAGCATAGCATAATCAGCCTGTAATGTTCCCACTGCTGGGTCACAGGCCTCCTCTGTTCGAAAGGGATTGGGCTGTTCTACCACAAATTTTTGGTTCTAGGACATGCCGCTCTCCTCACGATGTTTTCCTTCACTGTTTTGAGAACAGTAGTGATGAAATTATTTACATAAAGTAAAGCGACCTACATATAACTCGTAAGTTGAGCTGTCACCACTGGGCCACCACTGCTCTGTATGTGTCTGTTTAATTGCTTTGTATTTTAATTCCTCAGAAGAATGGCCAATCTTTGCAAGCTTATATGTGTTATTATAAGATGGTCAAACTTCTATTACGCTCTCATATTAAATAGAGTAATATTACGCATATTTGAAAGGTTATTTGTTAGTGGACTCGAAAAAGCTAATACATAACATGACAAGTAACTGTTTGTTCTTTTGATGTAAGACCCAATGACATTCGTCCACGTAGTTAAAGTTTATTAAAGGGAAAAAACTTGGTCTGTATTCGGACATAATTTTGTGAAAGTTTTTGTAACGCCCACTGAGGGGACGAAACTTGTAGCCTCGAGGACATACCTTTCAGAAACATGCCGAATAAATACAACATGAAAAAAGATTGATAGATGTTTATATTGTTTATCTAACTTAAAGGTAGTTTGCTAGCTGTTCTTTTTTCTTGATACAATAATGTAGGTTTTGGAAGAAAATGTAATAAAGAAATGGATCAGAAAACTTACTTGTGGATGGTAATTTGTTGTGCGACTTACAAATTGAGTGCTTTGATTTGATAGGTAGATCCGCAATGGCAGCCCGAAATATTAAAAATTTCTTAGGATTTTTGCAATTTGCAGGTCAATGTCAGTTTGTATCTAGATCAAAATACGATTCGCGACCTTAATATGTATTCATTAGTGTAGTGTATCTATTTAATAGATATGTAAACACTATCTCATGCACATCAGCAGTGGGGTCGCTGTCACTTATGTCAACTGTCAATTCACCACGAATGGCGGGAAACAGTTGAAAGTGAGGCGGTGCCTGCACGAGAGGCTCGGTGTGGTGATGAGCCAGTGTAGTGATATAATCAGCTTAAATACGGGATCAACAGGATTCTACAATTAGAATCTTTAATACATCACTCTAAGGGTCTGTTTCACCACCAACGATTAAGTTCCTATTAACTTACTTGGCAGATAATTTCATACAAATTCTGTTCCATTTTTGAATTTATTCGGTAAACTTTAGTGGCTATTCGGACATCGTGAAATAAGCCTTTAGTTAGATTTGTTCCATAAGAGATTTGATTTTATGGAACAAATCTAACTTAGAGAGATATAATATTATTAATGATTCTAATGCTGTAAATACAAAAAAAAATAACTGCACATCCTCCTTAAACACGAAATTTTAATTTTAAATTTCTCTATAGTTTTTTTCATTTGACAATTGAGATTAATTTTATAACCTCAATTTACGTCGATGATTTTTCAATACCAATTTAATAATGTTATTCAGACAATAATTGTTGAAAAAAGTAGTCATGTGTTACCGATTCCCTTTACTCTGTCATTAGATACTTTTGTGTTTATGCAAAATAAGCATATACACAAAAGTATCTAATGACATTTTGACCATTTTTAGATGGGTTTTATAGATATATTTATGAATGGAGTTTTTATTAATGTACATGTGGTATTGGTGGAGCTGTAATTCTATCCAAGAATAGGTACTCATAAATTATTTTATAGCGTTTTAAGTTTAAGCAGACTGACAACTGATATTCGCTCATTTATGAGGAAAATCAGGTTTTTTACATTATTTTTAAATAATTAATATTTACATAATAATTTATTTCGTATAAAAATTGACATTGACCTTAACAACAATGGAATTATAAATGAACGTGCTTTCCATTGGTTTCCTATATACTATAAACATTGTGACAGTTTTCAAGGTAAACGCATTAATATTCAATACAACAAAGTTATTATATTTATTGTCAATGTTATTTCAATATTTTATATTGGTGGTTTGTTACTAAGGCGATATTTTTTTAAATGTTAGTTTCGTCTACGTCAAACACACATTGAATTGCTGCGTCATCATTTTCAGCCTCAGTTTTCAGCTCAGCCTTTTTTCTTTGCTTTCAGCTTTTAGAAACCGACAATTTTTTTTTTGTTATTAATAAAAATATATGGATTATATTTTATATTTGGTGATTAACCACCCGCGCGTAGTGAACGATAGACTAGGTATCTAATATTTATTAATATTTTCAATTATGTTTATTGATTTTTGAAATATTTAGGTATTGTATGATTGTTATGTTTATTTTAATCCTAACTACGAGTATAACATTATAAATGCCAAAGTAAGTTTATTTGTTTTTTACGCTTTCACGCTAAAACGTCGGATTTGGATAAAATTTGGCACATGGGTAGATATTGACCTAGAAAAGGACATAGGCTAATTTTCATCCTGGATCGCAGTCAAAGTCGCGGGCAACAGCTAGTTAAGGAATAAATAAAGGCTCTGATAATAATAAGAATAAGTTTGCCTGAAAGGATGGTGGGCGATAGTGGTCCCAGCTCGGCCAGCCACTAAATGTGTATTACTTAAAAGAACAAACAAAACTGAATATTTTTTATTATGACACCAACAAAATTCATCCCGGAGGAACCAAGCTACGTGTACCTTAAGTATATTTCTTTGTCTGCGGCTTAGCTCAGAGACTCTAAGTACTAGAAAGTTGTAATTTCGCATTGGTGTATATATTTATTACGCCGACAAAGTGGTAAAATAAAATCAAGACAATTGTTTTTTTTTGGGTATCTTTTACCCCTACCTCGTAAAGAGGGATTTTTTTTTTCTCGTCTAGCACTTGGTGTGGGGTGTCGTTGGAAAGGTCGTTTAAAAATATTACGAGTGTGTGAACACCATTTTTGGATTAAGTTATCCGTTTCCGAAATATTAAGCTTTAAAGTGGTGGGCAATAGTGGTCCCAGCTCGGCCAGCCACTAAATATGTATTACTTAAAAGAACAAATAAAACTGAATATTTTTTATTATGACACCATCAAAATTCATCCCGGAGGAACCGAGCTACGTGTACCTTAAGTATATTTCTTTGTCTGCGGCTTAGCTCAGAGACTCTAAGTACTAGAAAGTTGTAATTTCGCATTGGTATATATATTTATTACGCCGACAAAGTGATAAAATAAAATCAAGACAATTGTTTTTTTTTTGGGTATCTTTTACCCCTACCTCGTAAAGAGGGCATTTTTTTTTCTCGTCTAGCACTTGGTGTGGGGTGTCGTTGGAAAGGTCGTTTAAAAATATTACGAGTGTGGGAACACCATTTTTGGATTAAGTTATCCGTTTCCGAAATATTAAGCTTTAAAGTGGTGGGCAATAGTGGTCCCAGCTCGGCCAGCCACTAAATATGTGTTTCTTAAAAGAGCAAATAAAACTGAATATTTTTTATTATGACACCATCAAAATTCATCCCGGAGGAACCGAGCTACGTGTACCTTAAGTATATTTCTTTGTCTGCGGCTTAGCTCAGAGACTCTAAGTACTAGAAAGTTGTAATTTCGCATTGGTGTATATATTTATTACGCCGACAAAGTGGTAAAATAAAATCAAGACAATTGTTTTTTTTTTGGGTATCTTTTACCACTACCTCGTAAAGAGGGATTTTTTTTTTCTTGTCTAGCACTTGATGTGGGGTGTCGTTGGAAAGGTCGTTTAAAAATATTACGAGTGTGTGAACACCATTTTTGGATTAAGTTATCCGTTTCCGAAATATTAAGCTTTAAAGTGGTGGGCAATAGTGGTCCCAGCTCGGCCAGCCACTAAATATGTATTACTTAAAAGAGCAAATAAAACTGAATATTTTTTATTATGACACCATCAAAATTCATCCCGGAGGAACCGAGCTACGTGTACCTTAAGTATATTTCTTTGTCTGCGGCTTAGCTCAGAGACTCTAAGTACTAGAAAGTTGTAATATCGCATTGGTGTATATATTTATTGCGCCGACGAAGTGGTAAAATAAAATCAAGACAATTGTTTTTTTTTTGGGTATCTTTTACCACTACCTCGTAAAGAGGGATTTTTTTTTTCTTGTCTAGCACTTGATGTGGGGTGTCGTTGGAAAGGTCGTTTAAAAATATTACGATTGTGTGAACACCATTTTTGGATTAAGTTATCCGTTTCCGAAATATTAAGCTTTAAAGTGGTGGGCGATAGTGGTCCCAGCTCGGCCAGCCACTAAATGTGTATTACTTTAAACAGCAAATAAAACTGAATATTTTTTATTATGACACCATCAAAATTCATCACGGAGGAACCGAGCTACGTGTACCTTAAGTATATTTCTTTGTCTGCGGCTTAGCTCAGAGACTCTTAGTACTAGAAAGTTGTAATTTCGCATTGGTGTATATATTTATTACGCCGACAAAGTGGTAAAATAAAATCAAGACAATTGTTTTTTTTTTGGGTATCTTTTACCACTACCTCGTAAAGAGGGATTTTTTTTTTCTTGTCTAGCACTTGATGTGGGGTGTCGTTGGAAAGGTCGTTTAAAAATATTACGAGTGTGTGAACACCATTTTTGGATTAAGTTATCCGTTTCCGAAATATTAAGCTTTAAAGTGGTGGGCAATAGTGGTCCCAGCTCGGCCAGCCACTAAATATGTATTACTTAAAAGAGCAAATAAAACTGAATATTTTTTATTATGACACCATCAAAATTCATCCCGGAGGAACCGAGCTACGTGTACCTTAAGTATATTTCTTTGTCTGCGGCTTAGCTCAGAGACTCTAAGTACTAGAAAGTTGTAATATCGCATTGGTGTATATATTTATTGCGCCGACGAAGTGGTAAAATAAAATCAAGACAATTGTTTTTTTTTTGGGTATCTTTTACCACTACCTCGTAAAGAGGGATTTTTTTTTCTTGTCTAGCACTTGATGTGGGGTGTCGTTGGAAAGGTCGTTTAAAAATATTACGATTGTGTGAACACCATTTTTGGATTAAGTTATCCGTTTCCGAAATATTAAGCTTTAAAGTGGTGGGCGATAGTGGTCCCAGCTCGGCCAGCCACTAAATGTGTATTACTTTAAACAGCAAATAAAACTGAATATTTTTATATCTTCTTTTTGCATTATGGGTATCAAATTAAAGGGCTCATAACAAGGATTCCAAAAAGACATACATCCCTGTATTACTTAAAATAATGATAGGTAATTAAAACCACATTTATTAATATTTAGGATAGTGGGCAAAATACACCCAGCTCCACCATAGTTAAAACAACTGTAGTTTTAAAGACATTGCTTCTTCCTTTACTCATGCCAAAGTGCATCAAAATCTGTCCCGGGGTTCTTCAGTTCCGACAATGATATGTTAGGTTAGATAAAATACACGCAGCTCCGCTACTACACCCAGCTCGGCCACGGTTAACACTACTGTAGTTTTGAAGACATTACTTCTCCCTTTACTCATGCCAAAGCGCATCAAAATCTGTCCCGGGGTTCTTCAGTTCCGACAATGTTAGGTTAGGCGAAATACACCCTCAATCTAACCTAACCTAACCTAACACTGTTGGAACTGAAGAACCCCGGGACAGATTTTGATGCGCTCTGGCATGAGTAAAGGGAGAAGCAATGTCTTTAAAACAACAGTGGTGTTAACCGTGGCCGTGCTGGCTGTAGTAGCGGAGCTGCGTTTATTTTATCGAACCTAACCTAACCTAACATTGTCGGAACTGAAGAACCCCGTGACAGATTTTGATGCGCTTTGGCATGAGTAAAGGGAGAAGCAATGTCTTTAAAACTACAGTGGTGTTAACCGTGGCCGTGCTGGGTTTAGTGGCGGAGCTGCGTGTATTTTATCTAACCTAACCTAACATTGTTGGAACTTAAGAACCCCGGAACAGATTTTGATGCGCTTTGGCATGAGTAAAGGGAGAAGCAATGTCTTCAAAACTACAGTGCTGTTAACCGTGGCCGAGCTGGGTGTAGTAGCGGAGCTGCGTGTATTTTATCTAACCTAACCTAACCTAACATTGTTGGAACTGAAGAACCCCGGGACAGATTTTGATGAGCTTTGGCATGAGTAAAGGGAGAAGCAATGTTTTCAAAACTACAGTGGTGTTAACCGTGGCCGTGCTGGGTTTAGTGGCGGAGCTGCGTGTATTTTATCTAACCTAACCTAACATTGTTGGAACTGAAGAACCCCGGGACAGATTTTGATGCGCTTTGGCATGAGTAAAGGGAGAAACAATGTCTTCAAAACTACAGTGCTGTTAACCGTGGCCGAGCTGGGTGTAGTAGCGGAGCTGCGTGTATTTTATCTAACCTAACCTAACCTAACATTGTTGGAACTGAAGAACCCCGGGACAGATTTTGATGCGCTTTGGCATGAGTAAAGGGAGAAGCAATGTCTTTAAAACTACAGTGGTGTTAACCGTGGCCGAGCTGGCTGTAGTAGCGGAGCTGCGTGTATTTTATGTAACCTAACCTAACCTAACATTGTCGGAACTGAAGAACCCCGGGACAGATTTTGATGCGCTTTGGCATGAGTAAAGGGAGAACCAATGTCTTCAAAACTACAGTGCTGTTAACCGTGGCCGAGCTGGGTGTAGTAGCGAAGCTGCGTGTATTTTATGTAACCTAACCTTTTTTTTTTTTTTCTCGGGGTGGAAATCCTCATGGATGTCCTCCGTCCTGGGGTGGGCGAAGGGGTCTGTCAGACTCTTACTGACTAAAACCACCCCGGTGTTCCCTCGCACACTTGCGTCGGGGGGCTGCGGGAGCAAATTGCGACTTCCGCCGCCCCGGACTGGTGACGGCCCGCACTCTGCGGGCCCCGTCCCGTAGGGGGAGTGAGGTGTGCAAACTCCCCCCGTTACGTCTTAGAGTGGCGCGCGTGGAACACTACGCGCCGCCATCTCGGGTCCCGTGTGATGGGGGGCGACGGATGTCCCCGAATCCGTCGCCCCTGGACCCATTTAGGGGGGCTGGAAGAGGGCGTTATCCGCCCTCCGCCGACGCCCGGTGCGCCTGCTGCGGGCCGGGTGAGTGGACGAGATCTCCCTCTCCCTTTCCGCAGCCTCCTTCTGCGAGATGACTGTCTCGCAGAAGGAAACCACCGCGTCCCACGACTCGGCACTCCCGACCATCGAACGAACGACGGCCGGCAGTGACAAGTCGGCTCCAACTTCTGAAACGAGGGCACGGCGCGGCTCCTCCCACGCGGCACACTCTGCCAATGTATGCCGCGCCGTGTCCTCCCGACAATGGACGCAGTGGTGACACCGAGCGTCCGGCTCCCTGTTTATGCGACACAGGTACTTCCCGAAGCAGCCATGCCCCGAGAGCACCTGCGTCACCCGAAACGACAGGGAGCCGTGCCTCCTCCCGAGCCAGTCGTCGAGCACCGGCCGGACCGCCTCGATGGTGACGAGGCCGGCGGTGGGGCGTGAAAGCCTTTCCCGCCATTCCGCCACCAGGACCTCGCGAAGCTGAGACCGACGCAGCTCCATGTGTCGCTGCATCGGTCGCTCGCCCCGCGCTGTGGCTTCCTCGCGCCACCGATGAAGTGACGCGAGCACCTTCGCCTCCAGGTCCCAGGGCGGGGATCCAGCCAGTGCACAAGCCGCCTCGTAGGAGATCGTGCGATACCCCCTGATGACTCTGACGGCCATCGCTCTCTGCGGCTTACGCAATACAGCGATGCTACCGGCCGTCAGGTCAGCCGCCCAGATAGGGGCCCCGTAAAGGGCCATCGACCGCACGATCCCCACGTAGAGCCGCCTACAAGCGGCGCTCGGGCCCCCCAGATTGGGAAGCAGCGTTGACAGCGCCCCAGCAGCACCCAGCAACTTGGGCGCCAACCGTCGGAAGTGGGGCCCGAAGTCCCACCGGCTGTCGAGCACCAATCCTAGGTACTTCATGGTAGACTCGACAGCGATCCGAGTCCCCCCGACCACGATATGTGAGCCGGGTGGCGGCGCCCGCCGGGGGCCATGAAACACCATAGCCTCCGACTTACTAAGGGCCACCTCCAGGCCTAGGCGACGTATGCGGCTCACCACCTGTGAGACCGCAGCCGTTGCGCGCAACGCTGCCTCCCTGTGCGAGCTCCCCCGGGCAGTGACCAGCGTGTCATCCGCATAACACGTCAGGTCAACCCCCGGGCCGAGCTCGCCCCTCAGCACCCAGTCGTACCCGATGTTCCACAGGAGCGGGCCTACAACCGAACCCTGCGGAACACCGCACGACATGCGGCGCTGGTTTCCACCATCACGCCCCATGTAGGTGACACACCTCTCTGACAAATAAGCCCCAACGATGTGGCGGAGGTAGGGAGGCACCCCATGATACCGCAGTGCCTCCCGAATACAACTCCAGGGCAGGGTGTTGAAGGCGTTGGAGATGTCCAAGGACACCGCCAACATCACTCCGCCCCGGGACACCGCTTCCTCCGCCAGGACTCTAACCCGCGACACAGCGTGGATCGTAGAGCGCCCATGCCGAAACCCGAACTGGCTGTCGTCCAGGTCCGGCCCCTCTCTGCACAAGTGGCCGACGAGGCGGGCTGCGATTATCCGCTCGAACAGCTTGCCCACCTCGTCAAGCAGCACTATGGGCCGGTACGCGGATGGTGAGTCCGCAGGGCGCCCCGCCTTCCTGAGCAGGACCAGACGACCAGACTTCCACAGAGTGGGAAACTGGCCCCGCTCGAGGCACGCCGTGTAGAGTCCTCTCAGTTGGGGCTCAAGCTCCTTCAGAGCGAGGGCTAACACGCAGCCGTGGATCCCGTCGGGCCCCGGAGCCACGTTCTTGGCCCGGAGCCGCATCACGGCTGCCCTCATCTCTGCCTGTGTCACCTCTGGGACGCTGATGGCGTTCTCCTCCTCTGTAGGCTCTGCGGCTGTGGGCAAAACCATCGGCGGCGGAGTATGCTCCGCTGTTGCCGGGAAGAGGGCTGCGACCACCTCCTCCAGCAGCTCGGGTTGGAGACTCTCAGTAAGTGGGGGTGCCGCGGCTCGAAGTTTCCCTCGCACCGCGCGATAAGGGCGCCCCCACGGATCCCCATCTAGAGTCTCCAACATCTCCTCCCTGGCTCGCGTCCTCGACTCGCCGATGGCCAGCCACAGAGCCTCCTTAGCCGCGCGGTACACCTCATACAGCGCGGCTTCTTCGTCAGGATCCCGGCGACGTCTCCTCCGGTATCGGGTGTACGGGCGTCTAACCGCCACGCACGCGACGCGCAGCTGCGCGATCTCGGCGGTCCACCAGTACACCTGGCGCTTAGCGGACTGTGCGTGGACCCGGGGCATAGACGCGTCGGAAATTTGCGTCATCGCCCCGCGGAACCACAGCGCCTCCTGCTCGACGTCGACGGGTCCGTTTATTGCCGACTCCCGGACCCAGGCCTGGACAATGGCGGCCTCCTCGAGAAGCTCCCTGTCGATGCGCTTACGCGCCCAGCGCGGACCGTCCGTTCGCGGGGCCGGTGGACCGCGGCCGCCGGCGGTCTGGGCGGAGACGTCGAAGCGGATGTATCGGTGATCCGACAACGTCTCCACCTCCACGGCGACACGCCAGTCGCGGACACGGCTCGCGACAGTGGGGCTAGCGAACGAGACGTCCACTATAGACCCGCCCCGCTGCCGCACGCACGTGTGAACCGAGCCCCGGTTTAAAACGGTCAAGCCAGTCGTGACCGCCCACTCCTCCAGCACCTCGCCCCTAGCATCGGTCACAGGGGATCCCCACGCCACAGACTTGGCGTTGAGATCCCCCAGCAACAGCACCGGGTGAGGGTGTAGTCGGCCCACGACGGCACCCAACTCGACAAGGAACCTCTCGAAGTCGGCGAGACTCTTGTTGGGCGAAAAGTACGCCCCAACCGTGCCAATGCCGTCCGCGAGGGCGGCTACCCAGCCATGACCTCGGGACGGGTTGACAAGAGCCCCACCAATGATGGCCACCAAACCGTCCAAGTCTCCCACCCAGTTATCCCTGGGGGGGACAAAATACGGTTCGGCGACCACAGCCACGTGAATCGACCACTCCGCCATGCTCTGGAGCAAGAGATCCTGAGCTCTAGCAGAGTGGTTGATATTGCCCTGGAGGAAATGGTAGAGCGCCATTATACGCAATCCATTTCCTCCGCACCATTCCTAGGCCGGGAGTCGGCCGAAGGGCAGCCAGGCTGCAGGGGGGGTAAAGAGCCCCCGGCAGCCTTGGCAGCCCCTCTCTTCCTCTTATGTAACCTAACCTAACCTAACATTGTTGGAACTGAAGAACCCCGGGACAGATTTTGATGCGCTTTGGCATGAGTAAAGGGAGAAGCAATGTCTTTAAAACTACAGTGGTGTTAACCGTGGCCGAGCTGGGTGTAGTAGCGGAGCTGCGTGTATTTTATCTAACTTAACCTAACCTAACATTGTCGGAACTGAAGAACCCCGGGACAGATTTTGATGCGCTTTGGCATGAGTAAAGGGAGAACCAATGTCTTCAAAACTACAGTGCTGTTAACCGTGGCCGAGCTGGGTGTAGTAGCGAAGCTGCGTGTATTTTATCTAACCTAACCTTTTTTTTTTTTTTTTCTCGGGGTGGAAATCCTCATGGATGTCCTCCGCCCTGGGGTGGGCGAAGGGGTCTGTCAGACTTTTACTGACTAAAACCACCCTGGTGTTCCCTCGCACACTTGCGTCGGGGGGCTGCGGGAGCAAATTGCGACTTCCGCTGCCCCGGACTGGTGACGGCCCGCACTCTGCGGGCCCCGTCCCGTAGGGGGAGTGAGGTGTGCAAACTCCCCCGTTACGTCTTAGAGTGGCGCGCGTGGAACACTACGCGCCGCCATCTCGGGTCCTGTGTGATGGGGGGCGACGGATGTCCCCGAATCCGTCGCCCCTGGACCCATTTAGGGGGGCTGGAAGAGGGCGTTATCCGCCCTCCGCCGACGCCCGGTGCGCCTGCTGCGGGCCGGGTGAGTGGACGAGATCTCCCTCTCCCTTTCCGCAGCCTCCTTCTGCGAGATGACTGTCTCGCAGAAGGAAACCACCGCGTCCCACGACTCGGCACTCCCGACCATCGAACGAACGACGGCCGGCAGTGACAAGTCGGCTCCAACTTCTGAAACGAGGGCACGGCGCGGCTCCTCCCACGCGGCACACTCTGCCAATGTATGCCGCGCCGTGTCCTCCCGACTATGGACGCAGTGGTGACACCGAGCGTCCGGCTCCCTGTTTATGCGACACAGGTACTTCCCGAAGCAGCCATGCCCCGAGAGCACCTGCGTCACCCGAAACGACAGGGAGCCGTGCCTCCTCCCGAGCCAGTCGTCGAGCACCGGCCGGACCGCCTCGATGGTGACGAGGCCGGCGGTGGGGCGTGAAAGCCTTTCCCGCCATTCCGCCACCAGGACCTCGCGAAGCTGAGACCGACGCAGCTCCATGTGTCGCTGCATCGGTCGCTCGCCCCGCGCTGTGGCTTCCTCGCGCCACCGATGAAGTGACGCGAGCACCTTCGCCTCCAGGTCCCAGGGCGGGGATCCGGCCAGTGCACAAGCCGCCTCGTAGGAGATCGTGCGATACCCCCTGATGACTCTGACGGCCATCGCTCTCTGCGGCTTACGCAATACAGCGATGCTACCGGCCGTCAGGTCAGCCGCCCAGATCGGGGCCCCGTAAAGGGCCATCGACCGCACATCTAACCTAACCTAACCTAACATTGTTGGAACTGAAGAACCCCGGGACAGATTTTGATGCGCTTTGGCATGAGTAAAGGGAGAAGCAATGTCTTTAAAACTACAGTGGTGTTAACCGTGGCCGAGCTGGCTGTAGTAGCGGAGCTGCGTGTATTTTATGTAACCTAACCTAACCTAACATTGTCGGAACTGAAGAACCCCGGGACAGATTTTGATGCGCTTTGGCATGAGTAAAGGGAGAAGCAATGTCTTTAAAACTACAGTGGTGTTAGCCGTGGCCGTGCTGGGTTTAGTGGCGGAGCTGCGTGTATTTTATCTAACCTAACCTAACATTGTTGGAACTTAAGAACCCCGGAACAGATTTTGATGCGCTTTGGCATGAGTAAAGGGAGAAGCAATGTCTTTAAAACTACAGTGCTGTTAACCGTGGCCGAGCTGGGTGTAGTAGCGGAGCTGCGTGTATTTTATCTAACTTAACCTAACCTAACATTGTTGGAACTGAAGAACCCCGGGACAGATTTTGATGCGCTTTGGCATGAGTAAAGGGAGAAGCAATGTCTTTAAAACTACAGTGGTGTTAACCGTGGCCGAGCTGGCTGTAGTAGCGGAGCTGCGTTTATTTTATCGAACCTAACCTAACCTAACATTGTCGGAACTGAAGAACCCCGGGACAGATTTTGATGCGCTTTGGCATGAGTAAAGGGAGAAGCAATTTCTTTAAAACTACAGTGGTGTTAACCGTGGCCGTGCTGGGTTTAGTGGCGGAGCTGCGTGTATTTTATCTAACCTAACCTAACATTGTTGGAACTGAAGAACCCCGGGACAGATTTTGATAAGCTCTGGTTTGAGTAAAGGGAGAAGCAATGTCTTCAAAACTACAGTGCTGTTAACCGTGGCCGAGCTGGGTGTAGTAGCGGAGCTGCGTGTATTTTATCTAACCTAACCTAACCTAACATTGTCGAAACTGAAGAACCCCGGGACAGATTTTGATGAGCTTTGGCATGAGTAAAGGGAGAAGCAATGTCTTCAAAACTACAGTGGCATGAACTGTGGCAGTAGTGGGACCAGCTGTTGAAACTTCCCCCGTTACCTAACCTAACCTAACCTAACATTGTCAGAACTGAATAATGTTGTGCTGGCACATTCACTTGATGTGGGGCTGCCAGGGTATGGGGGCTGGAAGAGGGCGTTGTCCGTCGTTCGTCGAATACTGTTCGGATCGCCTCGAAACCTAACATAACCTAACCTAACCTAACATAACCTATCCTAACCTAACATAACCTACCCTAACCTAACATAGTCGGAACTAAAGAACCCCGGGACAGAATTTGATGCGCCTTGGCCTGAGTAAAGGGAGAAGTACTGCCTTCAAAACTACAGTGGTATGAACTGTGGCCGTAGTGGGACCAGCTCCCATATATTTTTGCCCACTATCCTTTATTTTCTAGATCAGTTGCTTACGGTGGGATTATTTTTAATACTAACTTTATTTTCTGTGATTCATTTAGCTGTAGAACCCTTTAAATTCTTTGTTTCTCTTAATGTATTCCTAAGCTTAAATGGTCCGATACTCAGGTCAAGCTATAAACAAAATTTATTATCTGTTTAATTTTCTGTACATACACCTTTTCGTGCATCTGTTGTTCGTCAGCTGTGAATCTGACATGCATTAGTGTAGGAGGCAAGATGAACAATAAAGTTACTTTTATTATGACAGTGGCCACTAGATCCAATGATCCTTCGACATAATAGGTACGTGCTCTCCATCAATATTCATAATTTTTATTTAAAATAAATAGTGTTCATCATATAATTTAGGTTTCGTAGCAGGTGGCGTTCTGTAGTTTCTGCCTACCCCCATGGGAAGAAAGCGTGAGTTTATGTATGCTTTTAATTTTCTTAAAATCAGTTAATGCTTCATGTTTTCAGGTAATTTGATTATATTGAGAATAAATCGATCATTAGCTTTATCAATGAAAGCTTACAGAGATTATTTCAAACAAATTATCGAAAATTTCATTCATTTCATTCATTTTCAAATGTTTTAAGTTTTAGAATAAATACTTATCACGTAAAGAGTAAAGTTAGAGTATTGCATTATATTAGCGTCTTATGAAGAACTAGGTTGTTTTTAATTTTTAATAAAGTTATCTGATTGTCATATTATTAAAAGGAAAATAAAAGTTTATAAAAGAGTATAGAACAAGCAACGTTTAAAATACTTCATCGGTAATTTTTTCCCGTCTTTCAAATAACTTTTTTACATTAAAACTAAAGCAAGTCGTAGTAAATAAGATTAAAGTAATTTGAAAGCTGCACCTCGGAGTCTGTCTATAAAAAGTTTCAGTTTGTAAAGTCTGGTTATTTAACTTCAAAACAATTTCAATTTAATTGAAAAGTTAATTCGTGGTTAATCACAAATACACAATCAGATTTACTTATTACGGACGATTTAAATACACATAGACAGACTGTAAGTATCAGTATATTACATTTTCCACGAATTTCAGCTCAAATACAGTAACTCTCGAAAATTCGGGTTTGGGCTTAACAGATTTATGATACGCGAGAAATTATGTCGATACCATATTTTCGATTTACGTTACCTTAAAATATATTCGGAAACAAAGGAATAAACTGATTTATATTCCAGTATTTTTCAGGCAGTTACCGATAAGTATTCATTTAAATTGTCTGCTGCGTAATTGGAAGAGTTCTTTTAGTGGAAAACTTTTCAGTTTTATGCGTATTTAATTTTTATGCATTTTTATTGCGTTCATTAAAATAGCTGTAATGAAGAGAGTAGTGGCTGGCTGAATTACATGGTTTATTTTTTTATTCATTGTTATCAACCTGGTGCTCCAATAAGGCATAAGCATCCTCATTTTTATGTGAAAATGGAAAGTAATAAAATAATTAATACATGTAGTAGGATACCTAGCATGGAGTTTCTTGCCCGTTCTTCTCCATAGGAACCGTAGCGCTTTGGAATGGGGAACTAGCTTCATCTTTCTGACTGACTGAGCCCTTGACAATTCCAAATTACCTGCAATTGATTTATTTGAAATAAATGCTTTGAGTTTGAGTTTGGATAGAGAATTTACCGACTGAAAGTATATTTATTATTATTTGTTTTTAAGACATGTTTGGCCACACAACGACAACTTGTCAGGGTTTTTCTGAACGCTGGCGAGCCGTTCAATAAAATTTTACAAAAATGTTATTTACTACAGTGATACATAATACCTTTTTTTTTTTTTTTTTTTTTGGGTGGGAAATCATCCAATGACTTCTCCCGCTCTGGGCGGAGCGGAAGGGCGTGTCAGACTTTTACTGACTAAAACCCACCCGTGTTCCTTCCCTTGCCATGCCAGGGGCCACGGTTTCCCCTTGGGACTACCCGCAACCCCGGCAGGCATCGGCCCTAACGGACCCCGTCAGTTTTGCTGACATCTCTTTGAGGCGCGCGTGGAACACGACGCGCCGTCGACCCGGGCCTGGTCCTTATCGGACGGCGAGCTGCCCTCTGCCCTCCGTCCGCAGGCCCGCGCCTACGGTGGCCGGAAATCGGCTATCAATTCCCGACGCCCGGGAAGTCTCCTACGGCGGCGGCGGCTAGGGCTGGTAGGGCGCGGCCTCTGCCACTCCCTCGCGCGCTCCGCCTCCTCCTTCGCGAGCATTACTGCTTCGCAGAAGGAGGTGACGGCTTGCCATGCCCTCTCGCTCCGCACCATGGCCTGGACCAGGGCCGGACGCGAGAGGTCACTGCCGCCGATCGCCTCCACGAGGACACGGCGGTGGTCCACCCAAGCCGGGCAAACCTCCACCGTATGCTCCACCGTGTCCTCCGGACGATCCACACAATGGTGACACCCGGGCGTTTCCTCCCGCCTTATGCGAAACAGGTACCTCCCGAAACAACCGTGTCCGGTGAGGACCTGCGTCATGCGGAAGGTGAGGACGCCGTGGCGCCTCTCAAGCCACTCCTCAAAGAGGGGACTTATCGCCGTAATTGTGGCGTGCCCAAATCTGGGTTGCGACAATCGCACACTCCAAGCCGCCATGAGATCCCGCCGGAGCTCTGTCCGCTGTACCGTGATTTCTCGCGGCAGCGGAGTTACACCCCGGCGCTTCATCTCCTCGCGCCACTCCCAAATGTGGGCGAGGACCTTCGCCTCCAGATCCCATGGCGGCGTTCCGGCAAGGAGGCTCGCCGCCTCGCCGGAGACCGTACGGTATCCCCGGACCATCCGGATAGCCATGACCCTTTGGGCTGCATGCAACCGGCGGGCTGGCCGCAACCTTAAGGTTCGCGCCCACACCGGTGCCCCGTAAAGGGCCATGGACCGCACGACCCCCGCGTAGAGCCTCCGGCAGGAGGCGTTTGGACCCCCTAGATTGGGCAGAAGCCGCTTCAAGGCAGCCCCGGCCCACTCCAGTTTGGGAGCCAAACGTCGGAAATGCTCCACGAAGTTCCACCGGCTGTCGAGGACGAGTCCCAGGTACTTCATCGTCACCTCGACGCCGACGTGAACCCCTCCTGATACATAATACCTAATACTTTTATATTGATGATAATAATTTGTAGGTATCTAGCTGTGCCCCGCGGTTTGACCCGCATAAGTCTAGATCCCGTTGGAATATCGTGATAAAAGATATTCTATTTCCTTTCTCCAGGTCATGCTCCTGGTCTACTCATGTGCCAAATGTCATCCAAAACCGTTCAGCCGCTTTAGCGTGAAAGCGTAACAAAAAAATAAACTTACTTTCGCTGTTAAAAGAATAGTTAAGGATAGTTAGGATTAATACATACATACCTACATACATTAGGAGAAAATGTATTATTATTTTTAATTTGATTTTGTGAGTGCATCTGAATGGTGCGTTTCGAATAATACTTTTGGTGCGCTTCATTTGGTGCGTTTCAAAGTTGGTGCGCTTCGAGGAATAACCCAGGACACGTTTTGATTTGTACTTATAACTTTTCGAACTCGTTTTTTATAATGTTTGCTAGTGGATATTTATTGAATTAATTGTATTCCTATTTACATACAAATAAAACTTAAACCGGTACATAGAACGAACATACATTATCATGTCTACTCATCTACTCCGACCGTAAAAAAATAAATGGAACCTAGGTAATAGAAAGTCTAGAATTGGTCACGCTGAACGGTAGAAACCTAATTTGTTTTACAAGCAATAGTTTTTTATTTATCGAGACAATAATACCAACGGCCAGTAGTATATATTATATTGAATTCATTTCTTTATTTCACAGTAGGTTCCTATTAAAAAAGTTCTTTGTTAAAGCGAAATCGAAATTTCTTTCAGTTTCAATGTAATGTTCAATAATGCTAGCTATTAACCAGCTTACGAAGACCAATATGGAACAATGTGATCATAAATACATCGCTTCAGCAATTCATTACTTAAACTTAAACAAGCGAATTGACGGTATTTGTAAAACGTGCCGTTTAACAAGGGCATTGCTCGAGGCTCGAGCTATGACGCGCTTCCTCAAAATAGCCCACGAGCTGCATCGAGCAATGACGTCACTGCACAAGAGCTTTTATTACGCAAAATCATGGAATGGCACAGAAGGCTCATTGTGATAACTTGACACACAAGCTGACTATTTGAAAACTCATGCGCCTGAAGTTGTACGCGAGCAATCTGTGACTGAAGGCAAGGTTGCATATTTCAGTTTCGTTTCGTTGAAACTTTATTCGTCTTAAGGCTTGTGCAGCCCAGCGCGACTTATCGCGCGACGCGACACCGGTTATTGTTATACCGTGAAGGTTTCTTAGAAATAATTGTATTGTTCGTGTCGCGTCGCGCTACAAGTAGCGCTGGTCTGCACAATCCTTTATTTATTTTATTATCCACAGAATCATCATCATTCTCCTCCCCTTATCCTAATTTTATTTGGGGTCAGCGCAACATGTCCCTTTTTCCATACTTCTCTATTAGTCGTTACGAGTATCTCAGTAGTTACCCCCTTTCTAGCCATATCATCCTTCACACAGTCCATCCATCGTTTCTTTGGTCTTCCCCTACTCTTATAGCCATCGACATTCATACTGAAAACTTTCTTCACGACATTTTCCTCATTCCTCCGCATCACATGCCCATACCATGACAACCGATTTCCGCACAACGTTTCGGTCACTGGTGCCACTTTCAGACTTCCTTTTATGTACTCATTTATTACTCTATCCATTCGTGTAACACCACACATCCCTTTTAGCATTCTCATCTCAGCTGCATGCAATTGCCTTTCATTCATCCCTTTGGTGGCCCAACATTCTGATCCATACAAGACAGCAGGTCTAACCATTGTTTTATAAATCTTCCCCTTAAGTTTAAGGGGAATGCGGGAGTCGCAGATTGTTCCCGTGACCTGCTGCCATTTCATCCATCCAGTGTTAATTCTGTGCTTAACCGCCACTTGTGTATTACTTATCCACAGAATGAATTCTAAAATTGAGTCGACTTTCGAGCCGGTTTTTGTATTTCGAATCTTATTCCGACAATACAAAATTGACAACTTAGACCCGGTGATCTAGCTAGGGGTCGCAAGCGCCTACTGGTGACCATGAGGTTCTGGGTTCGATTCCCAGGTCGGGTTATTATTGAGTTTTTTCAATCAGGAATTTCTCAGTAGTGACCCGGAGTGTGGATTAGTGCCCGGTTGATGGCAATTCGCTCGCCTCCTATTAAACGGGGCTTAAACATAACTAGTGAAGTGTGGATGTACTGGGCCCACCTGTGCCCAACCCTTCGGGGAAATTTGGCGTGATGTTATGTTTTGTTCTTATTTTGCTAAAAGTGACCCTTCTGTATATTCTTACTTTATGGTAAAATTACCTCGCGAAGCGCCGCCTCGACAACATCAATAAAAGCTTCTAATAAGTTTTTGAAGCATAAAAAGTGTGTTCTTGATTTTATTGCTGACTTAACATTTGAGCGGCAGCTGATACAGTTATAATTAATAGAATATTGAAACGCCAGTGGTACGCATGTGGTATCGATTAAATAATTTTACGCTTAGAAATACTTTACTATGCATAGTGACCGCTGGCCAATAGTCTCAACAAGGGGGTTGAGGATGAGAAGAGTTGGTGAGAAGACCTAGACGCGTACCGCAAGGGTTGGATCGGGGTCGCCCTGGAAATAGACGCTTGGTGGATTAGGGGGAATCCTTTGCTTAGCAGTGGGACAGTGCAGGCTAAAAAAAAAAACAACGGGCTGCACTCCGGGAGTGCCGGCAGAAGTGAAAACTTGAACATTAACGTTGTGCATTTTTGAATAAACACGTTTCATGAAGTATGTTTAGACTGCTTTTTTTTACCCATCAACATGGGTAAAATTTCTTACCTCGCAATCTTTACGTAATGTCAAAGACTATTTATTTTTATATTTACTTTGTCGGTTGCTAGGCAACGGATCTTATGGTCACGTCCTGACGCGAGTTTAACATTGTTTACCCATCCCAAAAAAAGTACACAACGCTGCTAAAGATGTTTTCACTTCAAAAATAAAATAAAAGTACTTTACGATACATGGAGGAGGTCTATGTCCAGCTGCAGTACATGTCTCTGGGCTGACAATAACATGATAAATTGGTGATAATGACGATTTACCAAACGTATTTATAACCCAGTGACCGGTTTTACTTCAGCATACCTAGGCTTTAAGGCATGCTACACAATTGCTCGGGTCGGGTCGGCAAGATTCGACATCATGCCGATCCGAACAAGTGAAAGTCAACGTCAAAATCAAATCATTTATTTCAAAATATCTTTTGCCCGCGGCTTCGCCCGTGTAATGGACGAAAATTATTTTACAGAAACGTACTACCGGGATTCAGTATATGTATTCTATGTCCTCACCTAGGTCATGGCCTTCTTCTTTCTGTAGCCCAGAATGAAAAATTGTAAGCCTTACAGGATGACTGACATGAAAAGGAATGAAAAACTTTTTCTCAGGAATGCGTGAAATAGAAATCAAATATTTTTAAATCCCTTGGATCTGTACAGACAATCTAACTTCCAAGAAAACGTAATAAAAAAATATGGCAATTTATGCCGCATATTGTTGACACTCGCAAAGAAACCAAAGCCTATAAAGCTACTTCCCGTTGATCTAGCAGCATGATGTTTGGCGAGAAGCAAGGTTTTACAGTTCAAGTAAAGAGACAAATCTGAAAATTGGTACCTAATTTAAAGTTATATTATTTAACAACGGCAGTCATGTTTGTTCTGCAATCTGTCATAAGTAACATTAAGATAAGGCTCTTTCGTCACTGGTCGGTACGTTAGCGGTGCGGGATCAGCATGCTCGGTATACTTGGTACCGAAAGCTTACTGAGTGCCCATATTTCAATTAACGTTTCCTGATTGACTCGGTATGTGGGAGCAGGGCGGGATCGTTTCGGTATACCGCGGGCCGCGTCTCGGTAGAAACATCCAGTGCGGTAGCCACACACGTCACTCGTTTTACAGCATGCTCGGTATGCTCTGTCCTAAAGCTTACCGAGCGCCTATATTTCAATGCTGCACAAATTATACCGAAAACATAACGTCAGGTCCATAAATGAAAGCACTGCGGTATCGTTTCAGTATACATAGCATATTATACCGCACTGCTGCTTACCGAACAATGAAGGAAAATTAAAGCAGTGCGGTCTCATTTCGGTATCGTTTCGATATACCGAGCATACTATACCGAAACGGTACCGCACCGACTAATGAGTAAACGGCCTTAGTCTACATTTCATTCAAATCAGTCCATTCTATTAAAAGTATTTTATTCAACTGAAAAGTTACGTTTGCCCTTGTAGACATTCGGGCAACCGCTTTGAGATGAAACCTTAGGGAGCGAGTCCTCACACTTGTCAGGTAAAAAAAAAACTGTTTTTTATGATTCTAAATGGCATTTAAAATAATAATTATTCATTTTAATATTATCACTAATTATTCATTTGTCACACCTACTCTAGTGCCGCCATTGACTAGGTACGTTATACCTACGTGTTAGCAAGGTTATTTTATCACTTTAAATTGTAATAATTTTTGACCGAGTGGGCCTATTTTAATTAAATAAAGACTAAATGTTACTTCAAGATACGGACAATGACTATATTTCCAATCCCTTAAATCTCTTGAAAAGATAGCAGAAAAAAATCAATATTTTGTGGTAATTTAAAATCATCCCTTATTTTACACCCTTGGGGGATGATTTTACCAAAACGCTGAAAGACATAATTTATTTCTTAACAAAAGCATATAATATCCCTTACTTAAGAAATGCTGGGTTTCCCATACAATCTTTCATCCCCTATATCACCCCCTATGGAATTATTTTTAATACAAAAAGTAGCCTTTCACCAGGATGCCATCTATCTCCTTAATCGAAAACCGCTCAGTGGCTTAGGCGTACAGGTCACATACAGACAGACAGACAGAATTACTTTCGAATTTATTAATTATATATATACTATATAATATAATATAATTATAATATTATAATATATTAGTAAGTAGTAAGTATTAGTAGGGATGAATGGGCACATAAAAGCCTCTTTGGATGTCAAAAAGTTACAAGTGTGTAGCACCCCTAATACCGACTATATACTACTCTACATTCTGTACTATTTCCCTTTTATTAGAATAGACCAAACTAAAGTAATAATACTTATACGTTTAATAACAATATTAGACCCAAACACATAATACTCACAGAATAGGTACGCTCCAACAAAAACTACTTTCACAGACGAAATAGATTCTTTCAATAGACTCGTTCCTTTCATTGCCGAAACTAGATCGCAATCTTTTCATAAAGAAAAAGATTCAGTCGAGAGTAAATACTCGTAATAACGAAGGCAATTTGTGGTTCATTTCACACTGAAACCGGTTCATAAGAATACCCTCAAATTCATATCGGAAATAAAGGGAATGCACTCATTGGGCAAGTACAATGGTTGCATCTGAACTTGGCCCATATTCTCACGATGCGAAGGGCAGGCCACAAAAGAATGAATGTTGTGCATAAACGCCATCACTTTTATTGGTGCACAAAAGCTTGCTATCGTGTGCACCGTGCATTACGTCCCATGTTTTTGGTTTTTTATTGTAATCGTACTCAGAGGGGAGAGTTTAGAGAAAGTAATTACCAATGCAGTTCGAGTTTATTTTAATTTTATTATTATGATTTGTTTTACTACCAAAAATTTTTTCTGCGAATATTAATTTCTAATCAACACTTTGAAAAGACTGTTATAAATATTAATTAAACAACTCGACAACATTCTGCGATTCCATGAACAATATTGGAACGAGTTAGATTCCAATAAGTCTTCCTTATAAGTACATACACAAACCAAGCAGGTTCAAACACTGTAGATAAAGTAATTGGACTAAACATACCTAACTCTTCTAATAACTGTTAAAATACCTCACGAATAATGTGCATACCTGACATACCAATTACAGTAATTAAGCAAGAAATAAGCACGGTTTAATGATGATAATGAATAAAACATTGCGAGGATTGAAACATTCTACCGTGCATGCATTAATTTACACAACACTGGATGTACGCAAATTGGATAAACATTTGAAAAATTAATTGCCCGCTGACGTTCGAGAATCGAATCATGTTCCCTTATAGTGCAACCAGACATGGATCTGTGCATAGTGCTGCAGGCATGCAGCTAGTGGCTAGTTTTCGTAACACGAACTACTTTTTAATAACTTGCGACACGATTTAATACTAAGTACATCAACCACTTGCAGGTCTTAAACAGCAACCATATGCTGCATTGTTTATACTGGTGCATTTGGCTCCTAAATACTCAAACAATCAGCAGGTCACAGTTACACGAACATCTAAAGATATGCATGTAGGATGTTGCTGAAACGCCGCGGTAAAAATCAGAGTTTATTTTAGAGAGTGTCCTCATTCCTGGGCGCGCTGCCCAGCGAAAGTAACCACTCACATGCGCTCACATTACCTAGATAATACTTACCAGATACCCTGCTTCAGTCTCAGCACATAAACAAGCACAGGTTTACAATAACATCACTTGGTTCGTTCACACTTACCGTTTGTGAGCTTCGCGACGCCAGCCCGGTTTACAGCAGCATCAGGAAATAAGTGTTTATAATGTAATAATAAACAATAACAGCGGAGCAGAGGCGAGGGAGATCGCCTGTTATTGACGTAATCGTAACTCAGTTTTAGGTTAAGTTCTTGATGATCGCGCGCGGTGTTCGTTGCGGCTTGTGATGCGAGCGGACGCGTCACTTCATGCGTTATCGAACAGGGATTTGGATAATTTTGGAGGGATTTGTTTTGAGGAAGAAATAAGTATTTAGATGGTGTAAATGCAGTATTGTCGCGGGGCACGGAGCGTGCGCACTCGAGTCCGGGCGGGTACTGGCGGCGGCCGACAGGCGGCGCTGCGCTCGTCGCGTATTGATAAAAGCGCAAAGGGCGCGCGACGGCCTGGGACGAGAGGATGCGATCGCGACACTGTACGGTGTAGCGGCAGCGCTTTCAGCGCGACCAACCTTGAACCCGCCACGTCGAATATTAGATAATATAAGATTAGATAAAATTATGCCGTAACAACATGCGAACTGAGCGGAATGTCTACGTCGGTACGTCTCTGTTTACATTATAGTGCGTTCGCGGCTGACTATTCATATCGAATGTTGCGTTTGTTCTCGGCCACAACACAGTATGGACGATGGAGATTAATGAACTTGCCATTTGTATATTATTGGCTATTCACGGAGCACAAAATGAAACACACGACTGCATGTTGCAGCTAACTGGTGGCCGTTTTCAGAATAAGCCGCGCTTTACTTAGTTCTAAAGTTATGACACTAGATTGTATTAAAGGTACCTACATAGCGTACAATCCTAGGTGAAACAATTTGATATTTTTTCCATACAAACTTCGGAGGGGTTTTACTCCACTATTTGACATCGTACATTCAAAGTTAAACATGATATCGTTAGGTCTCATTATTAAAATTGTCTGTACGGAAGCAGAATAGTAAAATAAAAAGCCATTAAAAAGTTATGAGCCAACAAAGATTCGTTTTTCTTGCTAATTTTAACGCAACTTTGGGCGTAAATAAGTAATACAAGAAGTGTGAAATCTCGAAAACAAAATCCGTACCGACACAGAAAAAATTACGAAGATTTCAATAAATTTTATTTGTAATTGATTTATGCAGTGGTTATTTCAGAAAAACCTTTTTTCCAAAGGCCTTTTCGTAATTTTAGACGCGCTCGTTTTACTAAAATTGGTCGGTACGGTGTTTCTGTGCGTGCGAACTATACGTTGTCCATGTAGATCAGCTTCTAACTGCTCATCACTGATACTATCTCTGTCGGACACGATGCCAGGTGAGACAGTGTGGTTTTTGGCCAGGCCCACCATTGAGTTCGAGCCCGCGACTAGTTGCACCTTAACATACTATATGATAATTTTATGTACATTTTCGCAAGGATTTAGTGGGACTAGCTTGTTTATATTTATATCAGTAGATCGTGAGACGTCATTGACTTGCCGTTTGAATATTCATACGCATAGGTACAATATAATCTTTCAGGGAGAACGTGACAAGAATTAATTATCATACCGACTGAATAAAACATCACTAGAGAATTTTGTTAATTTTAATCTCTGTTAGCTATGTTAGCAAATTATAAGGTAATTTGCCTTTTATGAGGTTTCAGTTAGAAGTTTGTGTAAAATATGCATATGTTCCTAGTTCCTATTCCTATTGCATGTCCCTAGGAATGTTCTTGAATTTTGTTTTTTTATTTTAATTTTAATATCATAATCTTTTAGGGCTATCGTTTAAGATATTCGAATTTTCTTTCAAAATATATTGATGCGTTCAAAATTCAAAATAGTTCATTTCACATAAAAAAAAAAAATTTCACTGTAATTTGAAAACATTGTAAAAAAACCTTTTTTTTTTAAAGAGCTACCGTGGAGTTTCATGCCGCCGGCTCTTATGTACTTAGAAATGTCAGATGCACGGTTCCATGTGGTCGTTTCCAATGCATAAGGCTGCCTGTCCACTGGAGCGGAGAGGAGAAAAGAGGAGCAGAGATGTGCCAATATTAACCAATAGAATCTGGACTCCGCCCCTGAGTTTAGATTACTTTAGATTTGATTGGTTAATAATGGCACATCTCCGCTCCGCTCCTCTCCTCTCCGCTCCAGTGGACAGGCAGCCTAAGAGCCGGCGGCATGAAAAACCACGGTTGCTCTTTAAAAAAAAAAGGTTTTTTTACAATGTTTTCAAATTACAGTGTTAATAAGTATGAGAGGGCAGTGTAGGACTATCAATAAGTACCAGGACGTTGTCTTTTAATATATTGCCAACCATTTTGAGAATTCACTTTTATTTATAGGTAGAGGTACCCTCTACTTTTATTACCTAAATCTCTTATTGAAACTCAAAATAATTCTGTTCTTTGGCTCTCAAGTCTAAACATCTCCCAACATTTTTCAAGAGGACCAGCTATCTAATTACGCAACACATTTTCGTAAACGATTCAGACTAATCTGTTTCATTTTGACGGTTCAACAATATTCATTGCGTTATTTACGTTATGAGCAGACTTTTTTACGAACTTATGAAGCAATGGATTAGCAATATGTTTCAAAACGATTCAAATTCCGATTGATCGTGTATAACGTAATTAGGGTACAGCACCCTCATTACGTAATGCACGATCAATTTTAAATTGAAACCAATTGAAAAAGATTGCCAGTCCATTGCTTCAAAAGTTCGACAAAAAAATTGAGCAGATTTTTTCTGTCGAACTTATGAAGCAATGGACTGGCAATCTTTTTCAATTTAAAATTGATCGTGCATTGCGTAATTGGGGGGCGGGTCTGTGCCGTTACGCCGTAGGTTCTAAATTTATTAGCTCTTCTTTCCCAAAGTGCTCTGAAAATGTGACTCCATAGAACCTCTTATAATTTCTCCATTATCTCCACTTTATAACATTATAACTTGTAACAAAATCACTTATAAATCGGGACACTTGTTGCCAGCATTGCTCCGTCGTTATGGGCAATCCGCGCGTTCGCGCTGCGTGACCAGAATCACTAATACTTTAGTTTAGCACATCATTCGTTTCTCGTTACGTCAAAATGTATCTAATTATCGTCAATAACTTGCATTTTAACGTTGTAGAAATATTAAGCATTGTATGGTACCAATATCTTGGCTTTTTCGTTTTAATGAACTATTATAGTAATAGAAGATACTTGAGTGGAGATCAGTATTTAAGAATAAGTCTTAAAGTCTCGTCCCCACTCAAAAATCTAAAGTAAAGAAGGAAGGAAAGATAGAAAAGTAGTTTATTCTGCACCGATAAAACTCACGTATCACAAAATATACCTACACCCTACACCCTAATAAAAAAAGCCAAAAACCCAGAATTCGATAATAAACAGTTTTATAATGATTGTCTTCTACTTCATGGCTTGACACGACTTGAAATGACATTATAGGCTCGTGCAGAACAGCGACACGAACAATACCATTTCTAAGAAAACTTTAAGCTTTGTGCAGACCAGCGCGACTTGTCGCGCGACGCGACACCGGTTATTGTTATACCGAGAAGTTTTCTTTGGAATTGTATTGCTCGTGTCGCGTCGCGCGACAAGTCGCGCTGGTCTACAAAAGCCTTTACAGTATAACAATAACCGGTGTCGCATCGCGCTGGTCTGCTTGAGCCTTTACAGGGGCTTACTGGTAAACATTTTGATGAAATTTTTTTGAAAAACGAAATGGCGGCGTTAGTACTTACTGATATTGGTCAGACGCCAAAAAATATTTGTACAAATCACGGACATTATACAAATACTTATTGACATATTTTTTTCATTTAAAATTTTTCTTTTTCCACTTGAGTATTCAGCGGAAGTTCACCTCGTATTCAACAGTATTTGCTTGAAATAATGAGATTAGATATTAGATTAGTCTGTAGTTTCGCCAGATAATTTAATTCTCCATAAGTAATGTTTAACTATATAAATATAAAAAGTAAATCCTATCCAAGACATGCTTTGTTAGTAGGTATCTAATAAGTTTTGTTAAAGTCTCATTGAATTGTGATTGTTATACGCAGGTATAGGTACATCAAACGAGCACTTACAAAGGCTTACTTCTATTGGAAATCAATAGGTTAAATTCGTAGACATAAGAAATGTAATATGTCTGAAAATGTTATTCGAAAGACGGATTAATATTCTCGTTTCTGCAAACAAACTTCTAAAATGAGGTTCTCGAGAATACCTACTCATATCAAGAGTATCAAAAAGGTGACTTGCCAAGAATATACTCGTAGGTAGCAGTGGAGAAGGCTTCAACACTGTACCTACTACAAATAATTGCCAACTTTTTATTTATTGGAGGAGAATGTGAATGTTAATGTGTGAATGTTCCTTTTCTGCTGCATCTTCCTGTGAGCTCCTCGTGATGTGTGATTAAAAAATTAATTGATTCTAATCAATGATAGGTCTGACGTTCTACCACACAGTCGCTTTATTATTTTACAAGCTGCGCCCCGCGGTTTCACCCGTATAAGTCTTGATCTTGTAGGAATACCAAGATAAAAAGTATCCTATGTTCTCTTCCAGGTCATGGTCTAGCCATGTGCCAAATTTCATCCAAATTTGTTCAGCCGTTTTACCGTAACAAACAAACAAACTCACTTTGGAATTTATAATATTAGTTAGGATAGTTAGGATTGTGGGTTTGACTCAGAGAAAACATGACTGGCAAATAAAAAAAAATACGTCAGGATCTTGCTTGACAAAAGCGGACCAGATTTTTTTTTACCACAAACTGGTAGTTGTTGCGCTGCTAAAAGTGGATTAGGAAATCCACGTTTAGCAGCGATACATAAGTGCCACGCCACATTAACTCTGGCGCGTTTTACAGCGTTGGCATTATCAAAGTACTCCAAGAATACTTGCGGAAGCATTATGCTTACCAAAAACACCATTTGACTCACAATACCACTTCGCTTGCACGTCATCCACTTCACCACACCCGAAATAGCTTGAAAATTATCATACTCGGTTTCTTTTATGCCTGGTTGCCATATTACACGCGGTGTAAGGGACATTGATGGGCAAACTGCTGTTAAATTCAGTGCATGTTCCTAGTCCCACCAGACACCGTTAAAAAAAAAACAGCTGTTGAGTGGTTAAAATGTATGGAACAGAAGCTCAAGACCTCAGATAGGTAACTCAACCAGAATATCAATCTAAAATCTAAAAGCACGATCCATTATCTAGAAATCATATAGCAAACTTTTCAGCTTTTATTATTTTATATTAGAAAGAAATGCATTTTCCATATATTTTATTTAAACACTGTAAGTTGCAGTATTGGATTGTACAAGTCGTATTGCGTTTAGTTGATTGTGGGCTTCTTTCACTTCTTTCAGCAACTCTTATTACAGATCTCTTATTTTCATTTACGATAAAAACTGTCCGACTTTTGAACAAAGTACTTTCAGGGCTTGCGCCAATCCATGCTTCAATACATAAATGTGAAGTAACTCCGCCTGTCTGTCTGTTAGTTCTGTCGTGGCCAGATCTTAGAATTGATCATTTCATGAAGTGTTCGACCATTTCATGAAATGGCCAGCTAAAATTGGCCATATCGTTTAAACGTTTAATGATTATGTCAGTCGACGTTTGGCCATTTATCATTAATGTAGGGTATCCATGGTGTAAGGTGTAAGTAGTAAAAATTACTAACTGCGACCAAATTGGATGTAGCGTTCGCCGGCCGCTGCAGAGTGAGGCACCGCTCGACGCTCGCTTCGCGCGCGGTGTTTTACAGTTCTAACCTAACCTAACTTAACACATTTTGTCGGGGACTCGGGGTGAAGAACATTTTCGAAAAATAGTGTCACAGCCAAATTAGACCGATTTTTAATTTTCCATAGAAACAGAAATTTCCAGTTATCTGCTTTTAAATAAGACATTTCGAAAATGTTCTTAACTAAGTTTTTAGACCTTTGTATCCTGCATATGCGTATGATGTTTCATTAAAATCGGTTCAGTCATTTCGAAAAATAAGGGCTTGAAAGTTTGTATGAAATGCCGTACGACGTAAACCCTCTTAAATACTCAAAAAAAACATAAAAACAGATAAAGCTTTGCTGTTTTTTTGTATAGAGAAATTTCTATGTATCCTAATATTCATTTTCCAGGATGGTGGGCCATATAGTCTTACTCATACACCAAAATATTAAATCCCTAATCCGTATACTTACAAATATAAAAGATACTCAATAAAGAACAAGCACATTTTTTTTCAATATTATACGGTTTGCCACACAAGTAGGCTTGACATAGGATAGTTTTTATCCCGGTATTACCTAAATTCCCGCGGGATAATTTGCGACCTCCACGCAGGCGAAGGTGTTCAAAAACTAGTTCTGAGATACGCTGTATATTATTCACCTACCTATCTATAAGTAGGTATGTCTAGTTGAAAGTGCGAGTATACTGGGCTAACGAGTAAGTCTAGCTTATCGCGCCGAATCACCTGGCCCGCCGGTCCGGACATTTGCATCGGCTAGCCTACCCAGTACCAAGGTATGTTTGTAAATTAAACGATATTCATTATCGTTCAAGATACCTACATAACAGGCTATATGGAGTCACTTTCTATTCCTATCAAAAAAAGGAAAGTTGATTTTGAGGTATTGTGTTTTGCGAATAATGGAGTCGATGCAGGATATAATGATGGATTGATTGACATGGAAGAAAATCAAGAAAAAGAATTCTAAGAAAAACATCAAAACGTATGAGTTGATGATATCAACCTGTCTGTCCACATTATGCAAAGTAAAGATCTCTTCTCATACAGAGATGGATCTAACATTACTTATTCACCAGAATACCTCACGGGACGTTGACAATTCCAGTCTAGGTTCCTACAAAATGTCAACCCTATTGTCACATTCAAGATCATTAAAATGGCAAACTGGCGATAAATAAGCTAAGGTATCCCATAAGCATCGACGATACTGCGGTAGATCTAAAAACACTTCAAAAAGCTATGTAATGCGTAAGTCTCAATAGTGATAGTGACACAATCTAGGACGTCTGTATCTTTATTTTTTTTTATACTTTGGTGGTAATGGCCAAACTTCCAATACAACAGCAATAATTACACATACAATATGAATAACGGATGAGGGTATGTGTTTCGTTCGTTATTATCAGCCATTTTAACTACCGTGGGCGTACTGTGGGTAGTGTTGGTTATTGCGCAATAGAAATACCGTTTACAGTTCAGATCAAATTATAATTTACGATCAAATTAATCACACTAGCAATTCACACACTGTAGGTACACGACACAACTGTTCGGAATGCTCGACAGTTTCTAAACGTCTTCATTGCTTGACCGCCACCCATGAACTCTGCGGCAGCCGGTCCGAGCGTTATGTTTTAGATTCGACACGCTAGGCGGCGCTGGCGTCCCGATTAGTCAACTCAGTAACTTATTTCCGACAAATACATAGTAACAGCTTAATATCATGCTTGGATACAAAGGTCTTCTTACCGATCTCCATACTCGTCTGGCACAAAAAGTAGGAGGGTGTCAGATAGTTATCATTCCTCACATGTCGTACATTTAATATGAAACGTGTTGCTAGTGTTAACATGTTTACAAGAATATGAAGATTGTAAATTTCAACATATCCAATCAATAAATCAACTTATCAAAAAATATAACGATCCTGAATCATATAATATACAGTGACGGTATGGGATAAAATGTCATAGATAAATTATATGATAGTTTATGATACAAATCCTTGTGACAACCATTACTTCCCCTTACTAGGTTTCTACATTATCCCTTCACAAATTTTAACTTTATAAGATACTCCTGATACAAAAATCTGACCTGAGCTATGTATCCTTGACCTTTACAGTTACACGTATACTAATTATAATCGTATGTTTAACAAATAAAAGGATTACAATAAAGAACGCAAATCACGACAAACAAGATTGCTGTACACGCATAAAATAAAGCCCTTTCTCGTAAGATTTACGAAGGCGTTATCACAGCGATTGACTACCAGTCTATTTTAATTTAAGAGTTAACTCTACACACACTGAATCCTGTTAACACGACTCATTAAAATTCCAACACGAAAGCACTAATCCCTTCGCACATTACTTAATCTCTGCACCCTTGAACTTGACATTTGAAAATCGTCCAAGAATCCAAGTGAACGGTGTAAATAAAGAAACGCATCTATAAAAGCGATAGTGCAGGACCATTACCATTTGTTACACGTGTTGACTGCTCGTATATCCGCCGATACATATCTACTGCGCGGCACATGGCAAACGGAGCCGCAGTGGTACCGGCCGAGACGCACCGACCTTGAGATGTTGCACTTCTATACTCCCTACCCTCTTTTCCCCCCTTCTCCCCCTTCCTCCTGGTCCAACTCCCCCTGCCTCTCTTTTCCCCCTCTCCCCATTTAGCACCACGCTCACACCGCTATCCTCCGACTTACGATTGCCCTAACTAACGCTTAGCCTGCTATATTTACAAGTTTTGTAATGGACATCTACTACGTTGTTGGCTGGGTGCTCTTTAAATTCAAGATGTTGCTCGTTCTTTTTATTTAGATTTATTTTACAATGTCTTCCAATAAATTTTTGTATAGTACGTAGATTTTACTTTTTCCTTTTTTAATACCCAAATTAGAAAAGTAAGGCGTATTGAAAGGATTGGAAATGAATAAGTCATTGCGGTACGTCATTGTCAAATCAGACTTAGTTATAAAAATAAGTAAGATAAGTATACTAATTTATCAAGCTTTTAACAGCGCTGAATCATTGTAATTTCGTTCCTTAATTATCTTCTTAAGGTCGGAGTAAATAAACGTGTTCAATAATTTGGGTACAGTCCGCACAATGCCTTTAATATCGAACGGATATTATTCATCTTCGAACCCGACCGTGATTTAACAAGATTATCGAGTGGACACTCAGTGGAACGTTGCACTTACCTACGCGAATTTATCAAATTGATGAGGGTCAAGCTCAGGGGCGATTCTGGACTGACCAGACCAGGCGTACAGCACAATCATTTTGGTATTGAACATTAGCACACAATGATTAATTATTATGAAAATGAAGGCGTGTTCTGTGGGATCGACGCGAACCCCTAATTTATCGCCTCCCAGGCTTGCAAGATTGAAACACTTTTTATTTTGTCCGTTAGAAAACTGAAGCTGCCATCATTCATGACAACTTTAAATAAATTATAGCATGTGCTCTGGCGCGAGATAAGAGAAAGGTCTCGGATTTTCATCATTTTGAAGTGTTAATGCGGATTATGTTAAGTATGTTTAATACTTGTATAGGTACTTTGTTGCTATCAAGATAGAGTTAAACATACTTAACCATCAGTACCGTTTATTTTGTTTAAAAGAAAATTTGTTCGGTTTGGTTCTATTCTACATTAAATAACAGACTTTCATCGGTACACAAAAAGTAAACCAAGAGCCAAATAACAGTAAAAACTTGTCTGTCAATATCTTTGGCTAATCAAAAAATCCTACATATTTAAAGAAATTTTTATCCATCATGACTATCGTTAAATCGTAAATCGGGCTTTCAAAATTAAAAATCTTATATTGAAAATATGAGGTCTTATTCCTCGGTACGTCCCGTACCCGTCGAGCGGAATGCCAGGCAATTTGTCAGTCTGGCAGGCTGACCAACGGATAGTCTACCTAATACTTTAAGCGTTGTTTTCTCCTTTTACGTTTTATTTTTGGATACATTTTGACGACTAATGGTCGCTCGGGTCTCGTCGATAAACATAAGATGCCGCAACCCGCAGTTTTTAGATTATACCGTCCCATGATAAACATGACACGTCATAAATATGCTTTAAGTTTAAACTGAAATACTTTTTTTGGCATTTTTCGTTCGCAACTTAATAAGAAAGCTCAGGTGCTTCTATTAAGCCCGGTTTTGTCGTGTGTTTTGTATAAAGTATCTAATTTATTATGACTGTACATAAAAGGCAAGACCTTTAAGCACTAAAAGTATTTGTTAACCGTCTAAAAATATAACTAAAGTACACATCAACTTTGTTACTTTATTATCGATCGTACACTAATTGAATATTCCATGTTACCAAGAATGTCGTCGAGTATTAAATTAATTGAGAACAATTTATACGCCATTCAATGATATTTAAAGGTGTCGAAATCCGTCGGAAACAATATTTTATAGCTATAATGATGGACACTTGGAGAGAAAGATGGAAGCAGTCCAAGGCAAACCGTTTTGCGAGATTCGTCAAATATTCATGGAGCTGTTACACGCCCGGCTACGTGCAGTTTTAAAGGGGGATTTTATGAAGTTGTATAGTTATTGAGGGCCATGTTATGATGGTTTGTTTGTGCTTGCAGGAATATGCATCGAGTACATCGTCGTTAATGGCCGCTGATTGATATTTATGAGTTTGGATACGTCGGTACGTATCGCATGACACGGAGCCAGCTTCATGCTTCAATCAGCCAGGAATTACTTAAGTACACTCATTACTTTAACTTAGTGATTAATTTTAATGTAAGTCAGAGTAATTGAATGCTAATCTTTATTGAGTATAGTGATGATATTGCTACGGCTAGAGAAGATGGAAAATTACTTATAGATTTTTTATTTATAATTTTTTTCGTGACTCTCCTAATTCCAAAACTTTATTGGTGACTGATTTGTAGGTTCGACATTTTGGGTGAGATCAAGATATAAGTTGGTAGATACAACAGAAGTACTTAATGAAGAGAGAATTTATCACAAAAAATAACTCAATTAGACACATTCAAACGACAGACCAGAAAATAGTCAATATGTAGTTAGGAAGTTTTTAAGTCTCTCATGATACCATAATAAAATAACTTATTCTATAAGTAAAATGACAATTAGGTATTCGTGATTTGTAACTCAGTTAACTTCAGACATGTTTTATTTATTCAAATATGTAAAGAATCCCCTATTCCTTTTGAATAAAGTCAATGAAACTCATTATTTTGTCCTCGATCCTCATCAATATTTTCTTCATACTGCTCTCAATACCATTATTAAAAGATTTGATTTTGTTTGTGTTGTTCCGTATATCTATTCTATGAAGTTTGAGGCTAAACCCGATTAATTGTTTAATGAATCCATTCTGTGGGCACTAAGGGTGAATTTCACCAATGATTCAGAATACTATCAGCACATCCAAGCCGTTTTCAAGACCATTTGATGTCAATTTTTCTCATCAATGATGATAGTAACCACTCTTGGATGCGGTGTAGATGTGCCCGAGTTCAGTTTCCTTGGTGAAATCCGTTCGATTCTACCAGCAAATCTATTAGATCTGGGTCGGGTTTCGATGACATTTCACCGTCCATTTTTGTAGATACATATTTCATCAGATGGGTCTGCCTATGGTTAGGCAAGGTCAATTCTCTGTAAGAATGATTTATTTACAATGTAGATAACTTTGTACATTTTGCAAACTTTTTTTTTTTATAAATCATTACACAAGAACATGTTGTTTCTCATTCTCACATCAGTGGAACTATCTTTACGACCCAAAACAACTCGGATAAGGCTGCCTGTCCACTGGAGCGGAGAGGAAAAAAGAGGAGCGGAGATGTGCCAATATTAACCAAAAGAAACTTGACTCCGCCCCTGAGTTTAGATTTGATAGGTTAATAATGGCACATCTCCGCTCCTCTCCTCTCCTCTCCGCTCCAGTGGACAGGCAGCCTAAGACATAGGTACGTAACTATTGATACATTTTTGACACCTACTATTTAAAATAGATTGTTTCTTGCTGAAATTCTTTACAAACTCAACACTATCCAAATTCTTAAGGATAAGTTGTTACTGAAGGGAAATTCATACAACACACGTACCGCCCCTGTGGCCTAATGGATAAGGCATCGGCCTCCTAAGCCGGGGATTGTGGGTTCGAGTCCCACCAGGGGTAGACCATATTGTTTTTTTTTTGCATTTTAAAATTTAACATAAAAAATGTATAATAATATATATGATTATAATAATATGGTTATGTATAAATAAAAATATGCAGTTTTGTTTTCACTCAACTTACAGGCGGTATAAATAGGTTACTATTAGAGATGCGCCGAATGTAGGTTCAACCGAATACAAATGTTCGGCCGAATATTCGGTCCAAAATGTACCGAACCGAATATTCGGCCGAATCATTCGGTTCAATTCGGTTTTCAGATTATCTGAAAAAAAAATCTGAAAAAAGTTCTTACTGTAAGCAGTGTTCTTAAAATTGTTAATTTCATAGAAATTTAATTTAGTTTAATTTATCATTTGTAATAAAAAACAGTAGTTTACTTGTTAGTCTTTCTAAGTTAGTTAGTACCTAAAGTTAATCTTTTTTATTTTGTTAATAAATAATTGGTACAAAAAGTGGTGTTTCTTTAATTTACAAAAAACTATGTACAATTTTCGGAATAAACCACACTAATTTAGTAATTACCATACTGTTTAATAAAATGTTATTTTTTTAAATATTCACTATAATTTAAATATTCGGTAATTGTTCGGCAAACCAACCAAATATTCAGCCGAATACGAACATGAAAATATATGCCGAATGTAACGAATACGAATATTCGGCCGAACATTCGGCGCATCTCTAGTTACTAATATTTTAAAGATTATTAATGGACAACTTATATTACTACTTATCCAAACTACCTTTTCACTTAGGGTCTCAGGGCAGGAATAAGGTAAAATCACCGGTAGAATACCCGAGTAGAAAAACATGATCAAAAACATGAAAAACAAGTACTTAGGTAAATATTTTTTTTAGTTCACGGAAAAAACGTAACGGCTAGAAATAAATAAGTTATTGTTATTTACAACCAAGCGACTCGGTTCTGAGAGAGCCTGCAAAGTTTGTTGCTAGTGTAGCGGTTAGACCGCCACATACAAAAACTACGAAACAAAAAGACATGACGTCACACAATTCCTACATCTCGCAGTTAGAGTTTACTGAGCGAATAACATAGATAAGACTATCCGAAATCAACATATGGGTAGTTGCCCGCCAGACATAATACCCGTCTGGTTGGAGGATCCTCCCTTTTCTATGGTGGATGAGTGAACTTTACACCCTGTTCCTCATACCCCTAAATTGGTGACCCCGAGTATGAACGTCAACGCAGCCTTCGTGCAACTACTTCAGCGTGACGTCATCATCATCACTCCCGCAAGCTTTCGTGAGGCGAGTCACACAGCCAGCCAGCACCCACGGCTTCAACGGGTATCCTGACCACCAGCATGCAGCGAACGCGCATTCCTGGTCATCACCCTCAGCCTCATCAGCAACCTTGGCACAGCACCTGCACTTCCGGCCGGTCTCACAAGCAGAGCCTATTCTACCCTCTCCTGGTCGACGCAAGCAGTCAGCCAAAAACCCGGCGCTGTACCACATCCGACTCACTGGATGACGACGCAGCGCCTCCCCGACTCACTGGGGAATCACCGCAGACAGTTCCGACTCACCGTGAACTATGCGGCACCCGGTTCCGACTCACTGGAACCACAGCTGGCACTGTGAAGCATCGCAAGATCCAAGACTCAGCCCACTATCGACCTCCGGTCTCCGGAGGGGAGTGATGTAGCGGTTAGACCGCCACATACAAAAACTACGAAACAAAAAGACATGACGTCACACAATTCCTACATCTCGCAGTTAGAGTTTACTGAGCGAATAACATAGATAAGACTATCCGAAATCAACATATGGGTAGTTGCCCGCCAGACATAATACCCGTCTGGTTGGAGGATCCTCCCTTTTCTATGGTGGATGAGTGAACTTTACACCCTGTTCCTCATACCCCTAAACTAGAATTGAACAAGTGAACTTGGTTAATATTACTTGCTTGTTTGGTGTTAACAAAGCTGTATTGAACGTTTTAAATAATAGTCTAAGATCCCCCCATAGAAGGACCTTCACCGAGCTGGTTAATGGATGAAAAGTATTTTATATTCAATTAAATATGTCAATAAAAATATCGCAAATGGGTTGTCTAAAAAAATTCAGTCCAGAATATGATTAAATTAACATTTAATTTTTTTTTTTTTTTTTTACTTTGCACCGGTTTGGTTAATAAGTAAATTCCATACCAATCGAAAGTATGTAGCCCATAGAATATGCAAACGTTGGGTTGACAATTTTTTTCCCGTCACAACTCTTGGGTAGGCAGGTATAAACAGGTAAAAAAAACTAGTAACTTGCACCGGTCTGGTTAATGAATTAAAGTTAAATTAAAATAAAGATTATTTCATTACGATCACGGTGGTATAGGGTTGTCTGCGAAAAATCAGTCCAGAATTCCGGTTGTCGAGTTTTAAGAGCGTTTACGTCGTAAAGCATTTCATACAAACTTTCAAGCCCTTGTTTTTCGAAATGACTGAACCAATTTTAATGAAACTTCATACGCATATGCAGAATACAAAGGTCTTAAAAGTAAGTTAAGAACATTTTCGAAATGTCTTATTTAAAAACAGATAACTGGAAATCTCTGTCTCTATGGAAAATTTAAAATCGGACTAATTCGGCTGTAACGCTATTTTTCGAAAATGTTCTTAACTTACTTTTTAGACCTTTGTATCCTGCTTATGCGTATAAAGTTTCATTAAAATCGGTTCAGTCATTTCGAAAAGCAAGGGCTTGAAAGTTTGTATGAAATGCCGTACGTCGTAATCGCTCTTAAAAAGTAAAATATTGCTGCGAGGGAATACGTGCGACAGGGAGGTCCCAGCGAACCATCCCATGCGATAGAAGAGTACACAGAAAGAGAGTGCGCATGCTATTTGTCCTTGAGAATGAATAGGATAGCGATATAACAAGTTGCCAAAGTCGGTTACAGAACTTAGCGATGGGAAGTTCAAAACCCACATCAAACGTGTCCTTATCAAGAAAGCATATTATAAAATTAAAGACTACGTTGAAGACAAAGAAGTTTGGCAATAATTCCTTCTGCACATGTGGCCTCCCTGGTACCTCATTAACAGCAAATATGTAAGAGTCTATTAACTGCTCCCAAATTACCATGTTTATATTTTTGTTTTTTTACATTCTTCCTTGACATAATCATCATATATTATTACTAGCTGCCCTCCCCGACTTCGCACGGGTAGCAGTAAGTACTTATCTACGGCGCACCTACCTATCTACCTACCCTGCCCTACCTACCTACCCTACACTGCCCGACCTACCTACCTACCCTGCCTTACCTACCTTGCCCTACCTACCCTGCATTACCTACCTGCCCTACACTGCCCGACCTACCTACCTATCTACCCTACTTACCTACCTTCACCTCTACCTATCCTGCCCTACCTACCTACCCTACCCTGCCCGACCTATCTACCCTACCCTGCCCGACCTACCTATCCTACCCTGCCCGACCTACCTACCTACCTACCCTACCCTACCTACCTTTCTACCCTACCTACCAACCTTCACCTATCTTCCTACCCTGCCCTACATACCTACCCTACCTATCTACCGTACCTACCCTACCAACATACCTACTTACCTACTTTACACGCTACCTTCACCTACCTATTCTAAAAACCTTCTCCTTACAATAACGAAAAAAGAATTAGTGAAATCGTTCCAGCCGAGCCCTAAACTTTAGTGAGTGAGAGAGAGAAAGCTTATTGTGTGAGAACGACAGGAGACCGGCTTCGTTCTCATCCATACTCTGTGCTGTTTACGGGATGAGAAGTGACACTGGTAGACGCCTGACGGGAATAACTGATCAAGTGGTAACTGATCAATTATCGACCGCCAAGAGCAGAAAATTATTAAAGTACTAATATCGCTATAAAAAAATAGGGCTTGGTGGTAGAAGAGTGAAAATTTTGGGTTGTATGTATTTTTTAATGCCAAATCATAAAAAAAATACAATAAAAAAAATTGTCCAAAAGAAGAAAAAAAAAATATTGTGGACCACCCTTATCACTTAGGTCAGGGGTACGAAAAATAGTTTACAACCTATTCTCAAACCTACCATATATACAAAAAAAATTTCATAAAAATCGGTCAAGCCGTTTCGGAGGAGTTTGGCAACAAACACCGTGACACGAGAATTTTATATATTAGATTTGACATTATATACCTACCTACTATTTAATTTCAACTCTTTATTAGCTTGGCTTATTGGCTTTTGTGGACATGTTAATTATTCAGATTTGTTACAGTTGCAATAGCAATCATGTCATTTCGTTTAAAATATGTTTTATTTTTATTAATTAATTTATGTTTTATATAGATTCTTTTCTATTTTGTGAATGTGAGAACGCTTAACGCTTGTGAGGCTTAGTGGACTGTAGACTTGTTGACCATCTTCTGTTTTGTTAAGTACTTGGTACTTGTCGAAAGACCTACACTGTCCTGCATACCTAATAACACAGTTTTTTTTTTTGCGAATATTGTAAACCCAATCATTTTTAAAAGAGTAACCCTGGAGTTTCTTGCCGGCTCTTCTCCATAGGAAACGACCAATTGGAACCGTGCGTAGCTTCTGACATTTCATAAGTCATGTTTATGTGATTTATGTGAAATAAAATATTTTGAATTTGAATTTGATAGACTCGTACATGCTGTGCATCATTTTGGAGTAGCTTAAATGTAAAATAGAAAACATAGTATTAAAATAGAGGAACGCTTTTTAATTTTTTTTTTTTTATAAATTCATTATATTTGAGTGTATATATTTTTTACCAGTGTCACTCAAAAAAGGGCATTTTATTCATCGATAACAGTGAAAAAAACTGTCTTTTATTCACAAGAGAATAAAAACATTTTGAATTTGGAACAGCACGTATTTTACGAATTATGTACAAAAAACAAATGAAACGTGCTGAAAGTACCTATATTGTTTGGCTCAAAGGAGCTATTCCATAGAGCTATTAGATTAAGCCGGGCGGCTGCTGAAAAATTCCTGTTGGAAAAACCAAACAATAATACTTTGCCCGACCTGGGAATCAAACCCAGGACCTCATGTTCGGCAGTAGCACTTGCGACCACTAGACCAATGCGCAACGAGGCAGTCTTATAAATATTACAACTACGACAGTTTTTATATACTAATACTACTATTTACTTTCTCGCAGTCAATGGTAAAAAGTAGAGTAAGTACACAACTTGCGAATAAATTTTTAAGGTGTACAATACTGTAGTACATTATTTTGATCTATCTCGTAGAGCGTTTGCAATGTAAGCGCAAAAAAATGTGTTTATTTACGACATCACATTTGAAACCTCTAAAACTATCAGTGTCTCTACTATGCATGTATTATACATATAAACCGTCCTCTTGAATCACTCTATCTATTAAAAAAATCCGTTGCGTAGTTTTAAAGATCTAAGTATACATAGGGACAGACAGCGGGAAGCGACTTTATTTTATACTATGTAGTGATGCTCGTGCAGCAGGCAAAAGTACACGTAGTGGCAACAAGTGTTATTTTTTATGATTTAAAATGAGTTCTTTAAAAAATGGGGCAACCACTTAAAAGTCAAGCTCAGGAAATAATTTTCAATGTGCACGAGTTTATGAAGACAGGCTCAGGAGTCTAAGAAGTAAGAACACAACATTTATAAAGGATCGATTTTTGAAAATTATTGACCGAATGGCCGAAGCTACACAAACAAAATGAACAATAACGAGAGTTCTTAAAGAAAAGGATCAACATACGAGTGAAAACACTGCGGGGCCTTCTTTTAGAACACTGAAAAAGGGTAAATTGAAAAAACTTATCGCCTTTAGATTAAGTTTTTTCAATTGTTTACTAAATAAATACCTATTTGTGTTTATTCAATAAATCGTGCATTTTTAAATAACCTGTATTTTTAATTAAATATATTCTTGATGAAAACTGGTGGCCCGATAAAATTGGCACGAAGTATAATTGTGCGATTGAGACGAAACTAACAGCTGCAGTGTATTATGAACCTTATAGTAGTGATCTAAGGTTGATTGTAAGTTTTAAGCATTCTTTCGTTAATCTTCGGGGCTTTCTTTTCTGTGCGAACGAAGATTCAGGAAGCGCCTTATCAGTTGATTACCATGTACGAGTCTATCGCTATCCTTTACATTTTCAAGGACAAATAATAGCATGCGCACTCTCTTTCTTTCAATAGATGTACTACACGCTGTGTAGGTACTCTTCTATCGCATGGGATGGTTCGCTGGGACGCTGTCGCACGTATTCACTCGCAGCAATATTTCATTTTTTTTAACTCGACAACCGGAATTCTGGACTGATTTTTCGCAGACAACCCTATACCACCGTGATCGTAATGAAATAATCTTTATTTTAATTTAACTTTAATTCATTAACCAGACCGGTGCAAGTTACTATTTTTTTTTACCTGTTTATACCTGCCTACCCAAGAGTTGTGACGGGAAAAAAATTGTCAACCCAACGTTTGCATATTTTATGGGCTACATACTTTCGATTGGTAAGGAATTTACCTATTAACCAAACCGGTGCAAAGTAAAAAAAAAAAAAAAAATTAAATGTTAATTTAATCATATTCTGGACTGAAATTTTTTAGACAACCCAATTGCGATATTTTTATTGAAATATTTAATTGAATATAAAATACTTTTCATCCATTAACCAGCTCGGTGAAGGTCGTTCTATGGCGGGATCCTATACTATAAGTCTTGGTTATTTATAGCCGTATAATTCGTATAATTTTTAAATTGGTACTTTGCTAGCCATTTATTTTTTCAGTGTTATTAAACAAAATTCTGTTGAAATAACAACGCACTTAAATAAAGTACTTTAATACGGTTATAGATCCGTAGTATAAAATGCCTTTAATAACCTTAATAATGGTAATTCTTATCTAATATAACGAAATAATATAATTATAATCCCAATTAATATTATAAATGTGAAACTGAGTTTGTTTGTTACGCTTTCACGCTAAAACGGCTGAACAAATATGGATGACATTTGGCACATGGGTAGACCTGCAAAAGGACAAAGGATACCTGTTATCCCAATATTCCTACGGAATCGAGCTAGCTAATACCACCTAATTAGGTAGGACCTAATTTACCCTGTAGACTCATTATATGAGCCATAAAATCTCCATTAATGTTCCCATTGCTGGGACATAGGTTTCGGTGAGAGGGAGTGGACCGTAATCTACCACGCGGGCCCAGTGCGGGTTGGTAGTGTCACATGTCATCGAAAGGCGATGCTTCAATAGCACTTTGGGATCCGCCGTAGACCGTACAAGTGAAAAAGTAAGCTTTCTGTAGAGTACTAAAGATTTAAACAGATGGTGGTCGCATAAACTAAATTTTTTGAAAAAAATTCGAAATTTCAAAATTTAGGAAATAATTTATCCGTCATCGATAGCTAGCTGCTGGCTGCTGCTCCTAGCTGTTGCGTTCCTCTTCCAGTTTAACAGGATGCAGTTGAACATCAGTATTTTACATGGAGTGACTGCCTATCTGACCTCCACAACCCAGGGTACTAGGAAACACGATACGATACCCTTTGGTAAGACTGGTTGTCAGTCTTTCGCCTCTTTCGGGCTTCTGACTACCCGTCAATAGATATAAAAAAATGACAGCCCGGACGAACGCGAATTTATATATATATATATATATAATAACTTTCTTTCAGACTATCCTATTACAGAGTCATCCATATTTATGAATTTATAAAATATTTGACTACTTACGCAATAAAACTACGATAGCTATGTTGTGCGTGCATGATTCGTCCAACATTTATCAGCGCGCGCGCAGCCCGGGTCTTTAATTACAGTTTGCAGTAGCAGTTGCCTACTAATTGCAATAGTTAATACAGACCTCTGCAGGCAGTTATTAATCGATGTCTATTTCATAATAATGTAATGTTAATAAATCTGGGTATTTGCGCAGCTGTACGCGCTTGATATGCAAATTATTTTAATAACAGGTTACTGTGGCAAGCTGAAAATTAAATCGGAAATTAATTTGACGTACCTATCAGCTGTATTTTATGCATTGCTAATCCAAAGCTTTTAATCTTATGTAGAATACGGGGTGGCAGGGACATCGACGCGAAGCCGATTACCAAGGATTCAGTACATTATTCTGAACCCCCCTGCGTTGAAATTTTTCGTCGGTGATTAAAAAAAAAATCAGCGGCTCCATACATTTTGACCGCGTAGGTATTGCACTTTTCTATGAAACAGCTGTTTTTTTTTTAAATAACCGACGAAAAATTTCAACGCAGGGGGGTTCAGAATCATGTACTGAATCCATGGTAACCGGCTTCGCGTCGATGTCCCTGCCACCCTGTATATGACATAATAGTCTTCCACTTAATAAAAATCTTAAATTTAATCACTCACTGTCAGACAACGCACAGCATATAAATGCTGGGTCTAGAAGCTAAATTTTCCAGAAGAGTTCGTTATTATCGAAGGTGACACAGATAAATTAATTATGTAATAGATACATGGTGCTCACATAAATTTAAAAACATTGTAAAAATACGATATTTAAAAAAAAATAAGTGCGAAAATATCTATAATTCCTAAAAACAAAACCTTTACTATTTTTAATCCCGGTGCACGTTCCCGTAGAGTACTTTCCGCCATCCACGCGGGCGAAGCTGCGGGCAAACGCTAGTTTTTTAAATATACCTAATTAACTCTTTGTCTGTGCCGGGTCAAACTTTATCCATGTCCTTCGGTTCATGGTGCACCAAATTTTCCCAAAACTCTGTATTGAATGGAACCAAACTGTGAAGGCATAGTTTGCTCGAATTCCGACCTATACGTTGAGAAAAAAAGGAAGTGGAGTTGCCTAAAGCTGAAAATTCCTTTGATGGTTTTTTTATTATGTGTATTTATTGCCTGCTCAATTTATTTTGGTAAATTAAAGTAATAAATAAACAAATTACCAATATTATTATAATTATAAATGTTTAATTATTATATAATTTTCTGTTAATTTTATTTTCATTATATTATCCAATTAATTATTTTTATATTATATTCATAAGTCAAATGTACAATGTAATATGATCTTTTTATGAATCGAAATAAATGATTTTATAATTTGAATTTGATTTATTAAAAATCCACAACTGCTGAGCATGAAGTTTCAGGTCTTAATGAAAGGTGAAGCAAATTTTTTTATTCTTTTTCTCTACGTGTCGATAGTATTTTGATTGATTATTGATTATTACTATACTATATTGTTAGAGCTCTGTTGGTGGCCACCTTGATTGCGGCATCAGTGGCTTTCTTTATGTCATCAAAGGTGCAAGTAAACGGGCAACGGAAGACAAGCATCCAACACAAGCAAATGTTGCTTCCCGGGCGTGATATGCACTGGCGTACCTATATGAAAAGCTCTTAATCGGTGAGTACCCAAGTAGCCTGCTGCAAACACAATTTAATGAACTGGGGAATTACTGACTCTTCAAACACCCAGTGCGAGTGCGGTGCTTCTCATCAGACCATGTCGCGAAGACTAAAACGAACAAAACCTTTTGAGTTAGTGTAGTGTAAAAAGTGTAGAAATAATAGTGACAATGACACATATAAAACACATGAACAAAGTGTTTATAATATTATATCAGACTCTAAGAAAGTGGAACGGACTTGTGTAAAGTACAATCAGCACTATTCTAAGTTTTAAAATAATTATTACGTAGAAAATTAAGTTAGATTAAAATTGCTTATTAGTCTTGTAGGCTAGATTGTAATTCATTATTAAGAACCTGGTTCTTTTTAATAAAAAAAAAAATAAAAAAAATAATCAGACCATGTCACTTGCTGATATGGCCTATAGTGCCCGCTTTTTTCATTATATCAGCGAAATATGACTGTAGTGATATAGTTTCTTGTTATACCTAAATAGACAGGTGCAGACTGCACCCTAACGTATTGGCTGTATTCCTACCGGCTTTTGCGTCTAGGAACCATACGAAACACTGCAACAGTAGGAAAACACCCATATTATTAATAGCAGAATGCAAGCATAAAGGGATTAATCTAATACGTACCTACCCAATCTACCCAAAGACATAATAGCCAACACATCGATTTACAGCTACATTTTATAATTTCGTTAAATTACTGCTTGAAACACATTAAAACTCGTATTTATAGTCTCAGTTAAAGATATTTATGTTAAGGAGTACCTAACGATTCGTTTAATGACTCCGCCATTCTAAAACTGTGATAAACTTCTGATACCTCTGATTTTTGCACTTTTATTTATATTTTCAATATTGGCTTAATACTAGTCATGCTGATGCATCAAGAGTTCCACAGTAGCTATTCTTTATTTTACAAAAAATAAACCATAATAATGTCTCCAAAAACAACTACTTATCTACTTCTGTTATTAAATACGGACACAGACGTTACCAATTATCAAAATTCCAAATTCAAAAGTCATTTATTCAAACTAGGCTGAGAATCAGCACTTTTCGAACGTCCCGAAAATTACATAAGACAGTCCCCCAAAAACGCCCGCCCTTTACCACTTCCTAGTGCTTTAGCTGGGAAGAAGAAGTGACGCAACAAACTACCCAGCAGCACATGCAGCTGTCTGTTCAGTTAGAAAAAAAAATATATATAATAGTATGCAAAATAATAACTACGCAACACGAACATTATTTATGCTTGCATTAGTACCTAACACTTAAAAATAAATGCGTAAATAAAAGCACACTATTGAATTTTCAAAGCTCAGCTCAAAGCCATGAGTTGAAAACCCAACAGTGCAATAATATTTTAGGCGTCCATTTAGAACCATACTTTGACGAAAAGAATTGCGTTTCATGAATTAAGAACCTATTTACACCTTACCGTAATTGTGGATCAGCAAAGCTGTATACAAGGCCAAAGAGTGATCCTACCATAGGGTGGTCAAGGCATATTATTATATAGTAGTCTACTTCATAATGCTTGTCTAATCTCACTATAGAATCTAACGACCACAGGCCTCAAAGCAAATACCAGCCTAAAATTAGGTCCAGGACATTTGAGCAATCAATCAAGCTTAAACGCTTACAGTCTTTCATGAAACTTGGGTACCTAATCAAAATTAATTTAATTTCTCAAAGGAACTGTCAATTTCTATCGAGGACAGCGCCCCTTTGTGTTTCGAAATTAGATAATTAATAGTTAAATTGATTATGAATTGATTTTAATAAAAGGTAGGTATGGCTCCGATTTGTAATAGTAAGAACCCGTTAGCGTCTTATTTATTTTATTAATTTCACCAACAATTCATAACATCAGTTGAGTTGAGTGAGTTCAGTTACATAAAGGTAAACACCACATGCATAAAACAATGAATCAGACAATTAAGCTAACTTCAGTAATAAGCGTATCTTACATTAAAAGAGACTCGACCAGTGTTAATACTGATCTTATTTTGTTTCGGCAACAATTATAAGAATATATATTATAATATTTTAATATTATAGTGGCAAAAATATTAACCAATGAGTGAGGATGGTTGTAGAGCTGACTGTCGAGGGTATCCTAAACAGCCCTCAGATTATAAATCTGTTACAAAAACAATTTCTTGAAACTTCAACGGCTGAACTCGGAAAAAAACCACCACATCTTAATTAGTTTTAATTCAGTAGGTACTTGTTGACCCGACATCTACGTTGTGCAAATATGAATAATTCATACAAAATTTACATAGAAAATTCACTATCAGTTTTCCCGAATTTTCCATTTTTTCCCGGCACCTTTTTAAAATTTTCGTTCCGTAAGTACCTGATTCGGACTATTACAAACATTTAGCCAAATCGGACCAGGCGCGGCAGCGGTTCTCAAGTGATGCGCTTACCAACGAACATCATACATGTTATTATAAAGATCATTTTTATTATATAGACTAGCTGACTCGTCAAACGTTGTCCTGGACTCCTGTCCAAATTTCAATATCGATTTTTCGGCTGTTCCTTGGGGTTTTTCCAAAAAAAATTGTTTTCTAAACCACCCCTGTAAAGAGGCGAAGAAAACAAAAAAAAAACAACTGTCGAGCATAGATATAAGAAATTCTATGCTGTCGAGCCATTTTCGAATATTTCCGAGACTACGGCAGTTGAATTTTATATAGACGGATAGATAAAAACAGTGCAAGAAATAATAATTTCGACTTGTGTTTGCCCATGCATAAGGCTGATTACAGAATGTACGGAATTTGAGACTTATTTAATTGATTTGTAGCAACAATCCTAACAATCGTCAGTCAGAGGGTCCTCCCTCAACATAGTATTCGAACCTTCATAAAAAATTGGTTTTAAATTTTGATTTTCTTCTGACTGGAACATCTGTGTGCTAGGTTCACAAGAAAACCGCAACGTATTGGTATTTGGTAATTCGCATGTACTTCTTGAATGAGAGGCAAATCTCCAGTTACAATGATTATCACATAAATCAGTATCATCTGTTAGTTTTTTTAGCAAGCCTTTGCGTAAAACATTATGTATTACGGATTCCGCATAAATTGCCTGGAGTGGATCCATTTTGGTTAGTTTTTTGGCTACATTCATTCCTGTTATGTCAAACTCTGAAAGTTCCTTGCCGTTTGCTTTCTGAGTGTCTTCAAATTCTTCCCGGTAGTTTGATGTAACCTTTCTTTTTCTTCGTCGAAGTGATGTCGTGGCCGTCGTTGTTGGAGCCACATCACACTGAAAATAATAATAATTGTTATCTCATTCTTCTTCTTGTAACGTAACAAAGAATATTGATGGGAATAAGCTGTTTCTACAAAATCAGTGCAACATGGAGAAAATTCTGTTACTGTTTCATTATTTAGGTAATCTCAAATGACTTTGGAAGCTTAACAAAACCGAGAAAAAATTAAAGACCCAAGTGAAAAATCTTAAAGGGGTGATAGACGTGCGAGCATGTACGCGGAGTTATGGCTCGGCGACTTTACTCTCCCATTTGTCATACTAAGTAGGTACGCGCAATTTAACCCGCCGAGTAAGTTCGTCGGCGATCCAACAGGTTTGAAATTTTGCTCGTAGCCTTGGTTTGTAGTTTTGTACGTCTATAATCACCGCGAGTCGCGAGCCGCCATTTTGTTGCGACATTTGTGTAATGTATGTTTAGTTTGGTTCAAAAAATTCGCCAACATCGTGATACAGTGTAAGCAAACTTCACGTGTGTCATCGACGGCTAGCCAAGTAAGTTGGCGAACTTAAAAACTGCGGACTTTAAGTTCGCATGTCTATAGCAAACTTTAGACTAGGTACATAACCATTATTACTAACATGCATTTTAATATGCATTTAAATATTATTACATTATAGAATACTTACTAGTACTATTACACTAATACTCAAATGCTATGAAATTCAACTCACCGTATTTTGTTCATCCTCTGATAAGACATTGATTTCATCGTCATTGGTAAGGCTTTCATCCTCTAGATCTTCATCGATGTTAGATATACTACGCGTAGGTATTTCCTGGTCTTTAGTGAACAGCAAATTATCGAAATACCAAAGGGTAGATTTGTATACGTCATCTGTTCCTTTTCCACTGCGCTGGCTGTCAGTCACCTTCCTCAGTTCCTTCCGAAACGAGCCACGTAAACTCTGTATTTTCTTTGCTACAAAATCTCGATTGGCATCGAGAAAACCTTTTTCCTTACAAAAATCAATTAGTTCATTGTAAGCTTCTTCTTTAAGGTATTTGTTCTTGTAATCCTCGGATTTAATTTTCCACAAGCAAGGAAATGATTTGTAAAGTGTAATTAATTCCGCTACTATCCTTTTGTTCCACGTACGTATGTCCGCCATTTTTTATTGTAAGTACGCGCGAAAGAATCACTTGACACGACTAGATGCGCGCGCCACGCGAGACTGACGAACGCAATCCTTTGGTCTTTCCCTTCCCCTCCGACACCTCGCGCAGGCTCTTTCACGCACGATTGTTGTTTCACACGTGATCAAGCGAGTGTGTAAAGCTGGCTATGTCCAGAGGAATTTGATACAAAAAATCGACTGTGTTAACTGTGTAGCTCATAATTTGAGAAGAAATTCAACTGAAACTAATATAACTCCCAAACACTCGTTATAACGAGTTCTACCTACTTAGCTATCGACAAAGCCTCAAACTATACCTTTCTGGCGATGTTGATTACTAAACAATTTGTGGTTTAAAAATTCCCTATTAAAATTAACGGAAAACGTTAGCATTTTCTTGTTTACGCGTCAAACAAAAGAAATCTATCAAATGAAAACTCCAAACGGCCTATCGGTTGACCTGAATCCGATCTCTTTGAGTCAGGGATGCACCCGGCAAGCACTCTTCATTGAGAACCCTCGAGTATCGCTTGCATCGGTCGTGCCAGCCCTGGTGACGTCAGCGGCGATAAACTTCGACAACTTGACACTTTCTGTGAAGTCGGGATGTCGATTTTTGTTTCATTTTTGCAGTATATCTGGGAAATCTAGTAGGATACATGTCAAGTTGTCAACTATGTAAGTACAATTAATACGGAATGTTCTGGTATATATTGTAGGTATCTATTTGAATTCCGTATAACTTTTGTACCTACTATGTAAAAAATAAAAAAAACAACGGGTTGCACTCTGCGAGTGCCGGCAGAAGTGAAAACTTGAAAATTAACGTTGTGCATTTTTGAATATTTTGGAATGGTGAGGGAATAATTTCGCACGAATTGCTTTATTTATCAGTATAAAAGTACTATAATTTATGTGGTAAAATACAATATTCATTAGTAGTAAGTAATATATTTATTTGTTTTCAAAATATAGTCTAACAAAAATAAACAATTTATTTAAACACTTTTCATGAAGTATGTTTTAACTGCTTTTTTTACCCATCAATATGGGTAAATTTCTTACCAATTTCTAATTGGTTAATAAATGACGGAGCTCTGAAGAAACAACCGAATTGCGAACCTGCTCCTTTTGCGTGAAAATTTACTGCAGCCTATTATCGCCCTTGTGGCCTAATGGATAAGGCATCGGCCTCCTAAGCCGGGGATTGTGGGTTCGAGTCCCATCAGGGGTACACTTCTCTTTTTAACCGACTTCCAAAAGGAGGAGGATGGATGGAGGATGTTTTTTTTTTTTTTTGTATGTTTGATACGCGATTTCTCCGTCAATTGTGAACCGATTTTGAAAATTGTTTTTTTGTTTGAAAGGGTATGCTCCCGAGGTGGTCCCATATCAATTTTATTAACTTTACTTGGATAGTTTTTGAGTTAGCTTCAATGATACGTATTTTTCCCACTTAGTTTGTATGGATGATATAATGATAACTTCCAATCACTGTTATTTACATAGCAAGTTAGTGGTATTCGAATTTGTATGGGGTAGGTACCACAACTAAAAAGTGCAAAATAAAAACTTTTTCCCCATTATTTTTCTAAAAATTGCTGTAACGTATACGGGGTGGCAGGGACATCGACGCGAAGCCGGTTACCATGGATTCAATACATGGTTCTGAACCCCCCTGAGTTGAAATTTTTCGTCGGTTATTAAAAAAAAAATCTGCTGCTCCATACAATTTGACCGCGTAGGTATTGCACTTTTCTATGAAACAGCAGATTTTTTTTTTAATAACCGACGAAAAATTCCAACGCAGGGGGATTCAGAAGCATGTACTGAATCCATGGTAACCGGCTTCGCGTCGATGTCCCTGCCACCCTGTATAGTGAGCTTGAGAACATAATAAAAACTTTTTACAAAAAAAGAACAACCGTCTTCCAAAAAAGACACTACAAAGTCAAAAATAACTTTAATTTCGGAAGTCGGTGGCAAAAAACGAAAGTTCAAAACCAAACACACCGACTTCCGAAATTAAAGTTATTTTTGACTTTGTAGTGTCTTTTTTGGAAGTCAGTTGTTCTTTTTTTGTAAAAAGTTTTTATTGTGTTCTCAAGCTCACTTTATACGTTACAGCAATTTTTAGAAAAATAATGGGGAAAATGGGAAAAAAAAAGAAATATTCAATAAATAAATACATAAACATTATTTCCAATTTACGGTAAAGATTTTTGCTAAAATATTTCTTGAATTACACAGAAAAAAATAAAAATAATTCTGTGAATAGAAATCAAAGCGAATCATAATATTATGTATCGAGTTTTCAATTTTCATGTTCTGACTTCTGAAGTTACTTCGTCCGTTCGTTTGTTCGTTTTGTTTTCGTTTACTTGGGAATTGGTGGCGTTTGGGAAGTTATTTGGCTTCCAAAAATAGGGAATCAAGTTTATCTTTTTTTTTATTCAGCTGAAATGTATGCAAAATCCTGGCGTAAATATTACTAAATGTAAACTCAATTCAATGGATCAAAGGACGCAGCGGTTCGCTAGGCAACGATGCAGCCGACGAACTTGCCAGAAGAGGGTCGAGCATGGCACCAGTTGGTCGTGGGACCTGAACCCATCTCGCCACTGCCTGCGAGTACCTACGCACTCTAGTAAGGAAACGAACCAGGAACCTACATCACAAACTATGGTTGCACCAAGCTGAGTGCAGGCAGGCTAAGGAATCACTTCCAAAAATCTATGGCCCCTCACTAAACAGGTTTTCCCACTATCTAAACAATAGTACAGCCGCTAGCTTTAACCACATAACTGACCGTTGTCATTTAATAAACACCTCTTCATCATAGGAGTCACAGACAGTCCGCTGTGCAGGACAGGAACGGCGAGACAACAGCTCATGTGCTGCTATATTGCCCGGTGGTCGCCAAATACAGGGCAAACTACTTCGCTAACCCAGGTACCTTACGTGAGGTTTTCAGTTACACCAAGGCGTTGCTGGTCTTCCTTGAGGAACTGGGGTGGATCGAATAACTAAGTTTCCCACCCGTACGCAAAATACGCGCTTTGACGTGGAGTTGCGGACACCAGCGGTGAAGGTGACCAGCCCGTATAACCGTATTATATATTACCATTTAATTCATTTTGGCTTTACATCTGATATCAGAAATCTACTTATCTTCAAAAAGATGATTCAAAGTACTTCTTTGTCACAGAAAAAACAAAAACCCCGTGAATCAGACTTTAATTCATTATATATCATTTAAGATTTGAACGTACGATCATTCATCTGACGTTTTCATGTTCTTTACGACTTTATATTAACAAAATCTCTTTCATCGTATTTTACGCACACTACCACACCAGCAGGTAGGTGGAGTACAATGTATGTATGTAAGGGGTGTATTATGTTTCTGCCTAAAGTTTAACGGCCGACCGCATGTACCGACGAGGTGCAGGTATATTGAGGCGTGCGTGTGCGTAGCGCCGCGTGTGTGCGTACGCCGTCTGCGACCTTGGCGAGGGTCGTCTGATGCCTGAAATTCTAACTGAATAACAGCGTGCGGCGCTCGGGGAGGGGAAGGGGGTAACAGGAGATGGGCAGAGGTCGATATTCAAATTTTAATCACAGAACAATGCGACGCTTTTAATTTTTTTGATTGTATCCTTATTTTATTTTATTTACGGTTGGAGCTTATTTGTCTGGAATTTTTGTATTTATTATTTCTATTATAAGTATTAGAAGAAAATATACAATGGAAACGGAATGAGATTGTTTTTCATTAATATTTCTTTTTTCTTAATCTCAATAGCCGCAAACCGGTCTCCTTATACCTATCTCTTATATGGCACAATTTCGTTCTCCTTCCTAGATCGCATCTTCCAACAATCCTGATGGGACATTGCCAGTCTGCCATAACCACAATGCCATCTTGGCATGCGGATCGGTAATTCGAACATCTGATAACAACATAATAGAGAGAGAGATGGATGCTGCTACATATTTTCCTAATTTTGGGTAAAGAGAGTTATAACATATCTAGAGATAACTCAGTCGTCAGAAAAGATTAGGTAGCAGGCAAAAAGGTTGCCCTATTGCCTCGTGCAGACTGGCGCGACGAAACAGCGCGACGCGACTCTAACAAAACAATTTATAAATATTTACGGCAGTACAATTACCGGTGTCGCGTCGCGCGTGTCTGAACGAAGCTTTATACGGTGTTACTTTCATCAAAACCAGTACCTCTGTGAACTACTCCAAAACACAATTTTCAAGTTAAATTTTACAACAAAATAAATCAATACGCCTCCAATACAAACAGCGAAACCTTCTAAATGTGTCCTTTGTGTACTGTAATGGAACACTCAAATTTCAATCACGAAACGGAGTTCCGTAAACAAACTCACAATCAAACAGTATTTGATTGGCGACAAACAAGGAAAACGGTACCCTTAAAATACTACAAACCTTTAAAAATATTTATGTACAAAAAACTTTACAAAAAGTATTTAAAAATAACAAAAAAACAGCGAAAATAAAACCTGACTTAATACGAGGAGAGTAACCGCAGTCTCCGGTAATTTACTGACATTCACCACCAACACCAATACCATCACCACCAACACCACCACCACCACCAACACCCAAAACAACACCTCAACACCTTTCATCTTGACAGTTCCACAACACTCATTGCGTTAATAACGGTTTGACGGCACGGTTAGCGCAGTGGTTAAGCTATTGACTGCTGCACTGCGTGTCACGGGTTCGATTCCCGCACGGAACAAATATTTGTATGACCTACAAGTAGTTGTTCCTTATGTATGTTACTGTAAAAGCCCGAACTCCGGTAAATCTTAGGATTTACCGGTAAATTCTAAGATTTACCGCAGTTCGGGCTTTTACAATAACATGTACACGGTCTACGGTCTGGCTGTTTGTTTATGTGAGTTTAAATGGTTTGTAAACGCATCCACAATACAAGATAAATTCCTAGTGTGAGGCCACGTTCTTAAAAAAAGAAAACGTTGTTGAGCAGATGAATTTGTCAAATATGTGTAGCCAATGAATTAGCAATTTCCTTCAAAAGCCTACAGATTGTCGTTGAAAGTGTATTACGTAATTAGGGTGCAGAAAGCCAGTAACTTATGAAAATTGAGCCCTATAAATTACTTTACCTAAAAACACTAGACTGCATAGAAATATAATATCTATATGCTAGATTGTCTTGATTATACTTCCACCGGGCTCATGCTAGTCGCTGTGCTGGCTTCATACTATCCCCGTATTTAGACGTCCCAACATTGGATTTAGATTATATTGATTGGCTTGTGGTCCCCCATATTGGATTCCAAGGCTTGATCCTATGGCCATTATAGAGATTAACACGAATGTAATGGTAATCAATTTATCTAAGCTGTTCGGTAATAAAAGTTGAAAATGTAAATGGAAGGCTGCCAAACAGCTCTTTGTTACTAGACATTTATATGGACTCTTACAGAAGAACGTTTCTATTTGCAATCATTCCTAATTTAATTTGTCAGCGGGAAATAAAACTTTTTATAAAAAAATTAAAACCGACTTCCAAAAAGAGTCTGTGGCAAAAAACGAAAATTCAAAACCAAAGACTTCCGAAATTAAAGTTATTTTTCACTTTGTAGTGTTCTTTTTGGAAGTCGGTTTTTATTTTTTTATAAAAAGTTAAAATTTTTACTTTTTAGTTGTGGTACCTACCCCACACAAATTCGAATACCACTACTTGCTATGCAAATATCAGTGACAGGAAGTTATCATCATATCATACATATATTATAAACTAAATGGGAAAAATATGTATTATTGAAGTTAACTCAAAAACTAAACAAGCAAAGTTAATAAAATTTATATGGGACCACCTCGGAAACTTACCCTTTCAACCAAAAAAAGAATAAGGAATCAAAATCGATTCATAAACAACGAAGTTATCCGCGAACAAACATAAAAAAAAAATATAAGTACTCCTTTTTTGAAGTCGGTTAAAAATAGAATTTCTATTCCTTTTTCGGGACCTACGGAACCGTCGTGAAAAATATTTTACACGTCGAAAATGAAATTCAGTACTTCAACGAAGAAACTAATAAGGACCTCAGTTAAACATTTGCAAAGCTGTCACGCCAACTGCTAAGCGAATCCTTTCACTCCATTAGCGCAAAAACTTAGGACATAGTATAGTACCTAGGTACCCTTCAGGACCTACGTCAAACCGTTTCGTCTGTCACTTCAGCTTTTCAATGCATTTATCATTGTAACAACATCGTCGCTTTCAATTTTCTATACTTCTACTCCATTATCAATTCTAACACAATTTGAATAAGGATCCAATTTAAATGCTGAAGACTTCTTTCTACATCAAAATATTGTTCGACTACTAGAGTTAGGTACGGTCGACCTCTGAGGAGTTGAGGACGGCCAACGAACGCCTATGACATTGGCAGGGACACGGGTAGACCCCACACCCCCTAAAATATGCCTCTAACTTGCACTCCCTTAACGATCCACCCCCACGTGGGGGGGGGGGGGTGAATTTCAGAAAAATCGCCGCTGGCAGACGCATTGTATGCGTCGAGTAGGGGGGAAAACAGGGCCCATTTAGCTATATTTTACGTCAAGTTTATACCTATGTAACCTATAGTATCTCCCTAGTCCCTAGATTACTCGAGTTGCTACCTTTTTTATTATTATTTTTCGAATATTTTACCCGCTTTAACGCTTGCGATTACATTATTCATCCATGATGATGATAAATGATAGATATGAGTTGTTACAAACAAATGCCTATAACCGAGGTCGCTCAACCATAAAAATGTGAGAAATATTCGATTTATTTTTCATTCGTAAAAAAATCTTTAAATAGTATAGATCATTAATTGATTCCTAAATGTAATAATTTAGGTATTTTCAATGGCGATACCGCTTAAAACAAATTACAGAGCATGTTATAATATCTAATTATTGTCATGTAGGTCTTTAAAACTTTTTATAGCTTCCACTATTTACAAAAGAATAAAAGAAAGTTTTACGTGGATGCAAAAAAAATTTAGATAAAGGAGGTCATTCATTTTAGACTAAATTATGAAAGTGTCAATCCAAATATGGCAAGCTATTGCTAGAGGCATATATGCACATACTGGAACAGTCCAATAAAAAAAAATCACAGGGAGTAAATGTCTCTCAGCTTCGTTAAGCTTATTTTTACATCCGATATAAATATAGTTATTATATTTTATTTCACTGTTTTGCGTGAATAGAAACCACTAAATAGATCTAAAACCAGTTAATACTAATGATACCTATTTTAATTAAATCAGCTAATACTATAACTGTCGGAAAAATTATTTATTATAACTATAGTATTTAGTATTTATTATAACTATAGTAGTTATAGTAGTATTACTTTATTTCGCATACTGTTTATAGCCTTATTCTCCACATAACTGTGGAGAATAAGGCTATAAACTAAAGCTCTAGGAGCCTTAGTTTTACAGTAAAAGATGATAGCTGTAATGTTTACTGGCATAAAAAGCTAATGCTATAATTAGATTACTGTTATTCTTTTAACTTAAACATCTAGAAAACATTATTTTTCAAACTCGTATATCAGCGTAGGGAATGGCCCTACAGATTTTGTACCATAGTGAAAATTGAAGAGAATGATATGTTCTAACGAAATATAACTTTTTTTTTTGATTGGTCGGCACTTTTACATTTAGCCCAAAAATGTATGGACGGTGAATGATCTCCTTTAGTGTTTCTGTGAACTTGTAGACTTCTTTAAACAATATAATTTTAAACTTCATTATTTTTATTAGTAGGCATATAGCTAAGGCTACTAAGCGTAGTTTGAATGGCTATCTCGATGCCCGCTATGACTTTTTATGTTGTGGAGGTTGAAAGTGTGAATAAAATTCAGAATAGCCAACTCCAGCTGACCGGGCAACTTTTGCCTAAAAACCTTATACGGACTAATCTTCGCCAATTACTCTATCTTCGCCAAGGAAAAATATAAGAATAGATGAGCATTCTCTTACTTACTAATTAGTACCAAATTAACTAACCAAGTATGATCATCAATCTAAAGAATGGCGAATAAATAATGCAATAATCCTTAACTACAGGGGCGGATCTACTTAAAGGCTTTTTGGGCTGCAGCCCAGGGCCCCGTGAATACAGAGGGCCCTCAACCGAACTGAAAACAATAGACGATATTGTCAATGATAAAAATTATCTAGAATTAAAAAAAATCCGATCATAAGGTTGGCAACACTGCGATCAATCAACCCGTGAGCGTCTATCAAACGGAACGGGGATTTCCCTGTCGCTTGTTTTCGGTCGGTGTATTCCGTATATTGTCTATTACTGGGGCCTTCCCTCCGCTTATCGCCCAACGCAATTTTGTTATTTTTCCGCACTTCTGCTATCGTCGACTATATTAACGAATTGACTTTGTTATTGTTAGAACTGTGTTTAGTGCGTGTTTAGTTTACTAAGTGATAGATAACTTAAAAGTTATAAGGACCGGACCTTTCTTATAATTTACTAAAATTGAAAGTATTCAGCATAACTAGACTTCCTGCTTTTAGTAGGTAGTAGGTAAGTTTTTTGGGAAGAAATTTTGGAGAGATTTAATGTAGTTAATAAAAAAGTACAGAGCCCTGGTTTAGACATTGGTGAAGGCAATAAGTTAATTGTGTCATTAAAAGAGTTCGTGAAAAGCATAAGGCAATAATCAGATCAGAAGCTAAAGGAATACGAAGAGAAAGCTAAAAAATTAACTACACTAGTACTTAATTTTTTGTAAGAACAGACTACAGTGACATAAATAAGAGACGCATTACTTCAAAATTTTCAGATAAATCTACAGATAAAGTCTCAGTAAACGGCGCAGAACGTTGCGTTGGATAAGATGATTATGGATTTAAATAGTAGAAGCCAAGCCTATGAGACATAATAGCAAAAAAATTAAATTTTTTATGGATTTGCAAGACAAAAATAAAGAACATATAGATTTGGAAAGTGTACGTAATATTATTGATTATTATCCAAATGACGTAGACGAACATTTAGTGAATGAGTGCATTCAGTTAAAATCTTACTTACTGCAGTCTCACCAGTCACACCTCTTGCAGTGAAATTTTTTGGCTAATTTATGAAAAGAAACTTGTTGATGTTTTCCCAAACTGCTATACCATCTTAAAGATTTTTTTAACGATGCCGATCACTAGCTGTGAAGCGGAGCGCTCTTTCTCCAAGATGTCGTATATTAAAAAACAAATACAGGACAACAATGTCGAACTATCGACTAAATCATTTATCAGTTCTTTCCATAAATTGCGATTTAACAAAGGACTTACAGTGCGATGACCAAATAAAAGAATTTGCTGCACAAAAATGCAGAAAGGTTGCTTTATAATTTATAGAACATAACCATTCATAACCTCTCAATTTATTTTGCAATAAATAATGTTTTAATAAATAAATAAAATATTTTGTTTTCCAATTTTCTTTTTCTACTTAACATAATAATATTATATATACCTACATCACTACAGAAAACAGTTTCTTGTCAAAATAATTGTTTGAGTAATTAGGTAGGGCCCCTAAGCAGTATTAGGTAGGGCCCCACAAATTCAAGATCCGCCCCTGCTTAACTATATAAGTTAAGCAATGTTTCAGCAGAGAGCGTTAAGATCTTAGGATAAGATGCATTCACTCGGTAAAAAAAAGTAAACAGAACAAATAGTTAAAACTCATTTGTATAAGCGCTCACTACCGGAGTTATGTGGAACTAAATCCATTTCACAGTTACGCCATCTATTGAAGATAACACGAACTTTTTAAGTTACGCGGTCATCGTCGGATTCGATAGTTTCTGTATAGCGTTCTAGATGGCCCGCATAACTACATTTAAAGAAAACAATAAAGGTGAAGTTTGTCGCAAGTATGTGTGTGTGGGCCAACAGGCCCCTTTTTATCAATGCCACTTTTCTCGGATCAGCGCCAAATGCATCAAACCAATTAACCGACTTATTACGTTGTTGGCTGGTGGTGTTGGATCCCTAGACTCGGTAGGCCGGACTGTGGACTAAGTTGCATAGGGTGGAGAAGTCCAAAATCTTAAATCCTTGGCTTCAATTTCTATTATTGTACCTACGTGACCATAGATCTGACGAAGGCATACCTGCTTAGACGCGAAGCCAGACCCAACAAACGAACTTGGAATGATAAATGGTGCTTACCAGAGTGCATTTGAACACGGCACAGTATACATAAATATTATTGACAAAACCATTAAAGGTCATAGTGCAGTGACTGTTATCGCTTAAATGGGTGTGCGATATATATATGGATATATAGTTTAGTCATCAGCTCATCGCGTTGCCTTACTTGGGACTCCAAACAAAGAGGCGGATATAATGATAAAAACTGTGTCCAAAATGTTCAAGTCACGAACCTAGGAAGGTTACCTTTAGACTTACACTGAATGGCCTTGACACGAAGCAACAAAATTCAATCTAAAGAAAAGCGGCCACATTCCTCTAGATCGGATTCTGTAGCTTCGTGTCTCAATAAGAAATTTTATAAAAGGTATTAGAAAATTCTAGACACACTTACCTACCGAGGGTCCTTACTAGCCCTTATTCATACATAACTCCTTCTCAGCCACGAGAAAAAATTTTTTTAAAGGAGTGGCGTTAGTGTACCGTTGTATGCTCTCTTAATCCAAACTTCGTTTGATTACAGCTACCAAACACTATAGACACTTTCTTCGGCCACCCACTTTACGTAAATAGTATCCATCCTGAAGGAGAGATTATCTTCACAGACAAGCAGGAGGTCGAAATCAGGTGGACGATACCTAATTATATTCTTCATTATCTAGAATATATAATGAATAACATTATATTATCATCTGAATTAATATGATACTGTTTATTATCTAAAAGTTGTTGGGTCGTCCATAACCTAAATCAATTTTTAATAATTGACTATAGATTTTGATATTCTAAATTTCTAACGCTCGGGCATTATTCATTGTGTCCATTCTTTGCGTCATGTTTACCGCAAATAAACGTATTTTCTTTCTTTCTTTCTTGTTTCTTCTTTCATGTAGTGATGCGTACAGGTTTTGGTAAAGCATTATAATGCACAGCCATAATTAGATTGTAATGTATTTTATATTATTATATGGAATCGATGGCGGCACTTTTAATCATGCATGGTTGTCAGAAGCCAAACATCAAATGACCAATGGAGCCACGGACGATTAACTTTAATGTAAACAACGCGGTAACGTAGGTCGTTCAATACACTCTGCTATCATTGAGTTAAATGTACGTACATTTAACTCAATGTCTGCTATTAGAAAATATATAATAGACATTTTCTGGCTGCCTAATATTTTTTATAATGATTCTTTTTTTTTGCTGTAATTTACCAAATGATCAGGATAGTAGAACATTTATTTGAATTCATTTTGCATGCTAGCCTCTCAGGCCGCGCGGCGCGGTTTCGCGACAACCCGTTAAGCCGCGCGGCGCGCCCGCGGCGCGTCAGAGATAAGAGCTCGCTAATATAAACAAAAACTGAGAGCTTTCTGTTACGTAAATAGTCTTATCGTTAATGGTTTTGGGTTCCTGATTAGACAAAGGATTTTTTATAATACTTAGAATCTTTGTAAGCGAACGCTAGTATTGATAAATAAACATTCTTATAAGATTCTATAAGAAATTCCGTTGTTCATTGTTTTGATTATTTATAATAAAACTACTGGTTCGATTCACATGAAATTTCGCAGGATACATTATGAATACATATACTATCGGTCAAAACCATTATTTACGAACAAACACAATAAATAAAAACACCAATAACTAAAAAAGTTCAATAATAGGTATCCGTATCATTACGTAACATTACTTAGTTGATAAAAAATATTGAACTCTTATTTTTTTCTGAAAAATGGCATTTTTATTATGGACTAACTATTAAATAATATAAAATAAATGACTTACCAGCGATTACATGCACAAAACACACACAAAACAACAAATATCACATCAACACGTTTTTTCACAAACGAGTTTGTTTACATTTTTTGATGGGTCCGTAATAGGTAATTACGATGTTATTTAGTGCAAGTATTAACTATAAACGATGACGACACTACTTAATTATTGAATTATCACCATTTCCCGTCGATTTACACTTAAAAAACAATAGAAAACAAATAAATACAACGCGTAGTGCAGCGCGCTGAACGCATGCGCGGTCGCCATTTTGCCGTGCCAGAATGTCCAATTTTTACTTTTTTCTAGAATTGTTTCTGCATATTTTGACGTTTTAGTCGATGTATTTGACAAGTATATTACCAAATCCATAGAATAAAATTAACTGTAGACCATATTAGCCCCTATGCATAGTACAAATACAGTTTGAATCAGCGTGAACGTACTGTCGCTAATCGTCGACAGCCCGGCTTGACGGTATTGGAAATTATTGTCCCTAATTTTCGACGGCCCGGACTTAGACCATGTTACGTACGGTTCATTTCATACTTCCAAATTCGTATCTTGGTATTACTTGCCTACCTCTAAACTAAATACACAAGTGCTAGAATACAAGTGGGTGCAATAGACGGGTTGATCACGACCTTACTGGTCTTAACGTGGACCTACCTACTCCAATACCTCAGATAAATGAAAAATTGTAGCCCTTCTAAGTTACCAACGCTATCATTTCAGCCAGAAGACGTCAACTGCTGGACATACTCCCCCAAGCACTCAACCGGTTCTATGCTTCCTGCATCCAGCTGATTCCTGCGGCCTTCACAAGATCATTGGTTCATCTTGTAGGAGGCCTTCCAACGCTACGTCTTCCGGTACGCGGTTGCCACTCCAGAACCTTTCGGCCCCAACGGCTATCTGTTCTGCGAGCAATGTGCCATTCTTTACTATGGAAGAACGCGATATATTTTCCTTTCAACATTGTAAGAACGTAAGAACTTACTGATCTACCTTACCTATAATCCCTTTATCTTCAAAGCAAGAGTGAGCTATCATCTTCCGGGTACGCTTGTTTTAATGTAGGTAGACCTCATGCATTGGTTTCCTTCCGTCGAGATCGTGGTCAAAAGAAATCACATTCCGTAATAAAAAAATAACTAACTTTAAACGTCATAATCCACCCATTGCTGTCCAAAATATAACGATGGTATGCACCTCATGGTCTGCAGATTAAAGTATGTGACGTAACAGCGGAGTGGCGTTTCGCAAACGAGTGTCGGTGCGCGGGCGCCGACTCCACCTTATGCAACACTTTCTTTGGGACAGACCCGATTACCCCTGCGTCATATTAGTAATGTTCTGTTTATTTAGGTCATCATTTAATAGCTGATTGTGAGCTAGAAAAACAACTTAATAAGGTTCAGCCTTGTAAAGCTGTTTGTCTCAATATACTAAAATATAATTCCGTTTCTTTTTCTTAGTTGCCTTCGAATTTACTGCATAATCCATGAAGAATCCTTGGTAATTCCTGCTCGGTGACTTAAACCCTATAGCTAAGTACTTGCGATAAGTACTTCCAAGTGTCGTGCCTGCAGGTGAAGATGTCTCAAGAATCTGTCCTTGTCCAGCTATGCCGACTGCCTATGGATTCACCACCACTGGACTGCCAAGCAAGACAGTCCACCAGCAGTAAGTCGGTATTTCACTACATGTTATAAAACAAAGTCCCCTCGCCGCGTCTGTTTGGAAAAACGAACGCGATAAACTCAAAAACTATCCGAACGGATTTTCACACGGTTTTCACCAATAAACGGAGTGATTCATGAAGGTTAAGGTGTATAATTCATTAAAGTTTCGTGTAAATTGGTTGAACTGACGATGTAAAATTCTACAAGTAGGATGAACATCAATTACATTTAATCTAACCCCTGTAGGTTAGATTAAAATTTATCTGATATTCATCAACTGATACTCGATGCAACAGGTTGATAAAAACTATCAAGATTTTTTTTTTTAGGGCGTGTTGGCTCTGCTACCCGTGCGAAACCGCGGCGGGCTGGTAGTTGCTTCATAAATGTAACCACGATGGGGTTTATTTGAAGTTAAGTAATGATTAGCGACTGTTTAACCAAACATTTTTGACTTTTGAACGACACTTAACTTTAACCAATGTTTGTAAATGTCAATCAATGTTTGTCCCCTTAATGTTTATTTATTTATTTGTAAATACTTTATTATACTTTAGAGGTATGAGGAACAGGGTGTAAGGTTTACTCATCTTCTATAGAAGATGAGTAAACTTTACACCCTGTTCCTTCTGTTCCTTTCCTGTTGTTGTGTTGTTGGTTTTTTATAGAAAAGGGAGGATCCTCCGACCAGACGGGTGTTGTGTCTGGCGGGCAACTTCCCGTAAGTTGATTTCGGATAGTCTTATAAATAATAATATGTCGATCGCGCAGTAAACTAACTAACGGCTAACTGCGCGATGCAGGATTTGTGTGACGTCATGTCTTTGATGCATAGTTCGTATGTGGCGGTATAACCGCTACAATACACCAGAAAATACATAGCAAAAAATAAATTAAACACTAAGTACATAACATACAATGACAATGACAATGGCTAATGTTCTTGCCATTCAAAACCAAACAAGCCAGTATTAGTAGTACCTATGCTATGACTAAGACAAATAAAGTAGGTATGTCCCGGAGGACCTCAGATTACACTCCAGACATGTGCAACATCCAGGTTCCATTAAGGCCACTCATTACGGGTCTCGTGTTGTCAATCTTCTCCACCAATTTCATAGCATGACTCATTTAGGTATTACTTAATTCCTAAAAGTGATTATCGTGTTAAGGCATCAAGATTAAAGGCGGAAATTAGGGCAGCAGAAAGAAGATCTCGATTCACGATAGTCCAATCAGTATAATGACTGTAAGGACTTCCCGCGACCATGACTTGTCTGGAAGATTTCGAAGGAGGATCAGAAAAAAAAAAATACGTCTCGTGATGTGCTTGTTTTAAGAATTAGGCCACAGGTTTTATAGCTTTGGCTTTTATACTTTGTGAGTACAGAAAGTTACCAAGTAAATAACAGGTCGAGACTATGTAAGGCACATTCAGTTAAATTAGGGTAAACTTCAGGAAATTCTTTTACAACAAAACTGTACTACGCAATTATTTACCACAGTCACCACAAACATTTAGGATATCACAATTAGAATTTTAAACAGTTTATTTTATTATATGCATAAGCGAGAGTTCAAGGGACCGCGCTCTTTTTTTCGCTTATAGAGGTTGCTCAAGTACTCGAGTTTCTAGGTTATAGAGGTACACGAGCGGCCTATCTCACTTATAGAGATTGACGCTGGTTGGGAAAGGTTGAAAAGAACAAACACAATGTTAACTCTACAAAATAAAAGATTAGTCATAATTAACAGATGTTAAAATACGCTCGACTGTCGCAAGTAGCAGTCTCACTTATCCACGAGTCCACGAGTGTAATACAACCTTATCTTGTAGACGTCTCTGTTTCTCACTTATAGAGGTTTTATAGAGTTATAATGACGGGACCTGGCAATTACTCTCATTTATAGAGATTTATCGCTTACCCAGTTCTCACATAATCAGGTTTGACTGTATTGTATTATAGCACTATAAAAATATATCCCATTTCTAAAATCTCTCAATATTGCAATGCAAGTAATGCAACGTTTCATTGCGAACTACCACTAAATGTCAAGCCATAAGGAACTGTTCCTAAATACCATGAATCTTCTATCAACCACATAAAGCTCATTGCACACGTATTGTGACGGATTCACTACCTATATGGAATGCAATAGAGAGGTGATGACGTAACACGATCGTTAGCTACCCACCGTGTGTACATAATCTTATGAAGAAACGTAGCATTTATGTAATCGATAACAGATGAACTCTATTTCGTTTCTTTGATAGAAACTAATAGTTTGCAGCTAATTGGTTGTCTACTTGTCCATTAAAATTAGAACTGCTTATTGAATGGTAGCTGGTAATTTAAAATTGCAGATCATACGTCAAAATTATTTAAAAAGTTCGCTTGCCTTGACTTTCATGAAAAACCCAAGATGATATGATTTCGTTTGCAATTAAAAAAAAAACCTAATCAGTAACTATTCATATAATACCTACAAAGAAACAAAATCTAATAACAAAAATATAATCAGAAAAGAAATTCTACACACACTATAAAGGGAAAAGATTTGTATTTTTATAATGTTTGTATTTTTGTTTGTTAGGTATGAATAAACTGAAAAACTACTAGACCTATTTAAAAAATTCTTTCACCAGTATATAGCTTTCTGCAGACCAGCGCGACTTGTCGCGCGATGCGACTCCGGTTATTGTTAGAATAGAATAGAATAGAATAGTTCTTTATTTGCACAGAAAGTAGGTACAAGTTACAGATGTTAAGTTTAGTAAAATGATCCTTATACTAACTACCTTAACTAAGGCATGCAAACAGTTTAAATAATAATAAAGACTGACTCAATATAAAAATTATTAACAAATTCAATCAAATCAATACAAGTTTACCATGTCAAGATGAAATTAAGAATATAAAAAAATAAAAAAATAAAATTGAAATAGGCAACACAAATTATACATAATGTCAAGTTTATAAATTCGTCAAAATCGAGTTCGAGGTCAAAGCATAAGTTAACAAAATATGATTTAGTAAAAGTCAGGAGTACAGAGATGTCATATTATCAATTTAAATTCTTATCGGTCAAAAATTCGTTAATCGAGTAATAACATTTATTAATTAATAGATCGAATCGATTGTTATACCGTAAAGTTTTCTTAGAAATTGTATTGTTCGTGTCGCGTCGCGCGACAAGTCGCGCTGGTCTGCAATCACTGAGTAACATAGGCTAACTCGGTCTGCTACGGACAAGCTGAAAAAAGTCTGGAAGAATCGCAATATCACCAAAGCGACCAAAACCCGGCTCATTCGGGCATTATTATTTCTCATGTTCCTGTACTCTGCTGAGACGTGAATACACACAGAAATTGAGAAGAAGAAAATAGATGCTTTGGAAATGTGGTGCTGGAGGATAATGCTTGGAGCATCGTGGACAGAATTTCGCACCAACACTATATTCCAAGAAAGGCAGCGTCTATCGGCCACAGTCCTCCAATTCTTTCGGCATTTGTCACGACGGGGAAACGATTCAATAGAACGTCTTGTAATGCAGGGAAAGGTCGAAGGAACAAGAGCACGCGGCATATCGTTCACGCGATGGACTGACCAGATTAAATCCGCAGTGTGAGGCCCATTACACGAATGCACATATTTTACAGCTGCGCAGAGAAAGTTGGCGTCGCATCGTGAGGCAAATCAGAGCTGTCCGAAAACTCACTGCAACGTGATGACCATACGACCGCTCCGTCAAGAGTGCACCGACAAAGAAGATGAAGAACATAGGCTAGAATTCATAACAAAAATCTCGCGGGCGAAGCCGCTGGCGGAAAATAGTCTTAAATAAACATAGTTATAGCGACCGCTTGGCATAATTTTTTCAAGGTCTTAAATTATATAATTGTTATAATCATATTGACATTTTATAATCAAATAAATCCTACAAAAGATCACCCAATAGGCCTTGAAATAAGAATTTCGGCCATTAACTCGACTTTATGTAAATCTGCTACTTCTGCGGATGCTTGGACACGTGTCTCAAGATGGCCACTTTCAAGACAACCGGTATGATTACAATGGAGCTAACGTACCTACCTATGCCCAGCATGACCTCTGCCCTTGATTAAAAGAAACCGGCATGCTTGAAAGATATTTCTCGACGGCATGTCAAGCCAAGTCAGAAGGCTTAAGGCTGCCTGTCCACTGGAGCGGAGAGGAGAAAAGAGGAGCGGAGATGTGCCAATATTAACCAATAGAAACTTGACTCCGCCCCTGAGTTCCGCTCCTCTCTTCTCCTCTCCGCTCCAGTGGACAGGCAGCCTAATGGGCGGCATAAAAAGTCTGGCACTAAGTTAGTCACTAACTACACGAAAATTAAAGAAAGAAAGATAGGTTGTCATAATTCCGTATACCTATTGTTAGCAATACAAAGACAATTAACTCTTTAATTCGTATAGTAAACAATTAGTCACTGAGAATACATAATGTATTCTCAATAACCAATTGTTTTAATGTGTTCACTGATATAAATAATTTCCTGCTCCAAGTCTAGGACAGTCCGCAGTCCCATAATAAACATTAGGTAGAAAGAAAGAAAAAACAGGTCAATGAAGATGATCAAAAGAGAAAGAATACAAACAGGACTCTTAAGTAAATACAAAAGTCTAACATACTCGTAAATATAGAAAATGTCTTGTATGATGGATAACTTTTAGAGACCGTGAAACCAGAACAGCCTTTTTGGAACGCAACTAAAGAAAAAATGACGAAAGAACTCAAGGAAATTGATTATAACCAGTTTCTTTTTTATATCGATGGGTGTCACATGTAGACAAGCAGGCTGTGCGGTGATGCCATAATTAATAATATCAGTTTCAAAACAAAACATAAAAATGTAAAGTATAATTTAAATAGCAGTGGTGGCCCAGTGGTTACGGCCCCGACTTACGAGTTGTAGGTCGTGGGTTCGAACCCAAGCAGGCGCTTTACTTTGTGTAAATAATTTCATCACCACTGCTCTCAAAACGGTGAAGGAAAACATCGTGAGGAAACCGGCATGTCTTAGAACCAAAAATCCGAAGATATGTGACATCTACCAACCCGCACTGGGCCCGCGTGGTAGATTACAGCCCACTCCCTCTCACAGAGAGGAGGCCTGTGTCCCAGCAGTGGGAACATTAATAGGCTGATGATGATGATGATGATAATTTAAATAATGCTCCAAGCAATATCGAGCAAATATCTACCGCAGATCTGCATTGGCATGACCTGCTTGAGAGTACATGCACATAAAATAAAAGATTGGACTGGGAACTGGGGGGTGACGGGTGGACTGTAGAGAAATGTCTAACAGGCACAGGTTACTGCATAACATCAGTAGGACCTTCTTACCAGATTATGCAACAAAGAAAGAAAAGCACATTACACTCCTTTTTGGGCAGTCGTGTAAAAAGCACACAACATTGAGACAAAAACATAGGTACAGCCCTGAAAATACGTCATGGAAATGCGACAGCTGATTCGATGCTTCTGCAAACATGCCGATGACATACTTTTATTGCTCAGCCAGCTGAGTTCAACCTATAGGTTGAACTCAGCTGGCAGCAATAAAAGTTATTAGGCATTTGCTACACTTACAGCGCTTTCATCAGTCATAAAGCTAACGCATATAATTTTTACAACTGTGTACGGGTTCGTTGTTATCATGTTTTTCTGTTTCTCATTTATACTATTGTATTACATCATCATCTCCATAAAAAGTAAACACATTCCTGTCCTTCCCAGTTCTTTCCTCATTCGTGACACATTCTATGAGACTTTCACTTCCTCCTGATATCGGCTTCTGTATCGTTATTTAGTGAGCTGCTTACTAAGGCTAATGCTCTAGGTATCACTGTTCTATCTTTACCTGCTTGTCTGGCACATTTTGCATTGTCACCTTTCTCCTTACCTTATTATGTATGAGAAGGAAGCTATTGGGTTCTGCTTTCGTGTTTGCTTTGTTTTAGGGAGTGCTGAATGTGGCTAATTGTGGGAAAATAGTGTAACGTCAATGCTTTCATTAAACAATGTTTTTGTTGCTCTAGATAGTAGATACGTTTGTCTCGTGTTAAAAACATGAATGAAGGTGTTTATGTCATCTTTATAATCGAGTTGAACCTTCTTATGAATCATCATCCTCTTTCAAATGCATCCTCTCTAAAACAATTATTTTCTTTCTAAAATCGGCAAAACCACGCTTCTTTCTTTCATGTTATGTAATACTCGCTTACTTATATGCAGATTATGACACTTCCATCTTAAGATTACCATCACAATCATTGATAGATCAATTTGCTTTATTTTGCTAAAACTCCATTATTATTTTTATAATGTAACACTCAACTTGCATCACTTTTAATGAATGAATAGAATGGATTGCCAACTCCAGTTATAATGTAATTAGTATCAATAAGATCCGTAAGTTGACAACTTTAAACTTTATTTAAGTGGGTCTGTGTGTTTTTACCCGACTGCCCCAGAAGGAGGGTAATGTTTTTGTTTACGAAATTAACACTGGAGTGTAAGATGAAAGAGTTTTCTGCTCAATGATTTCATTAATAATATGCTGTATTTTATATTCCTATATTTTATTAATTTAAGTTGTCAGACCCATCTCTATTAGTTGTGAAATGTAACAATATTACGAAACATGTTAATCGCGCAAAAGCAAAGCCTTTTGTAAGGTTTTATTTTAAGCGATAATCAACCTTTATCGATAATCAACTTTTATTGTACAAGCTGTTAAGAAAACAGCCATACCTAAATTCGAACATTCTAGCAATAAGTATTTAAATAAAAAAGGAATATATTATGATTTTTGTTTGAAAAAAAAATATTTAAGACTAGCTACCGAATAGTGCGGGCGTTATTATTAATAATTGTGTTGAATTAAAAATAATTTAATATAAGACACAAGACTTCTATAAGAGTATAGAAGCATCGTCTATCATTGTTGTGTACTCTTCCTCTCCCTCCTCACACTCACAAGTACTTTGAGTGAGTGACGTCCCTCCGGCGTCACAGTACATTTAGTAATAGTCTTAGTATAATGAATAACCATTTCAATAAGCAACAACCGTCGCTGTGATTAATAGATAAATACACGCATGTTTAGGAATATTTTAAATATTAATTATGAATGTTTTTCTTGATAATATAATGTCATAATCGTAAGTTATTTGACACAACGTAACTCATTGCGCACACGCATGCATAAATAATAAACATAAAGTTGAAAACCAAAGTCTTTTAGCAGATTATTTAATCGAAGCCGTTTAATTATCTGTTACAACAACATCTTAAGTCGATCCATTCCTAATAGAACCAATAAACATACAATAAAAAGTAAAAGTTAAAAGCAAACAACGGATAAAAACGAAAGTAATTTAGAAAAAACAAAAATAAAAGTGATGTGGTCACGTCGTTTTCGTCAAAGTAAATTATAATAGTGTTACGTTTTACATAACTAAGGGCCGGCCAACATCGACGGACCGGTCAGTGGGGCAGCGCGTACAACCGCGGACTACCGCAGTAGACCATTTTTAACCTTATGCCTTTAAAAATAAGGTTGAAAATTGGTTTACCACCAGTGTCCGCGATGGTACGGTGACTGAAATCTTGGCCAACGTGGATCTGTGTCACTGGGTGCGCGTGCGCAGGTGGGGCGCGGGTGCCACAATGCCGTTAGATAATATTATTCTGACCTTTGCAATGTTTGACAACACTGTGATATAAGGCACTGTCGCTGCACCCCTAAAATATGAAGGTTGTGTGAATTTTTTGGTATTATTTTAAAATTAGAATTAGTAAAAAAAAAAGTTTAGGTTAGTACGTACCTGTATATTTACCTTAGCACGTAGGTACCTATGAAGGGGTGTGAGTTTGCCCACTTATCCTTATCCGGTTCGTATTCGATTCGTGAAAAAGACGGGCGGGAAATTCACTTCCTAGCATTTGTGCACTTATCCGTAGGTATTTGATTCTTTTTGTTGGATATACTCGATTTTGATCTGCCAAAAAACGACACGAAGTGAGAATTTACGAATCGAACACGAACCGTAATTAACCGTATACGCAGAGTGCACAACGTCGACGTCAAGCGTCCATACAATTACTAGGATGGCCAATCTGGATCAGAAAAACACGAATCGAATTCGAACCAGATACGTATAAGTGCGCAAATGCCTTTACCGAGGTCAGATAGGCAGTCACTCCATGCAAAATGCTGGCATTAAGCTGTTTGGTGGTATGAGGAACAGGGTGTAAAGTTCACTCAACCACCATAGAAAAGGAAGGATCCTCCGGCCAGACGGGTGTTATGTCTGGCGGGCAACTGCCCGTAAGTTGATATCGGATAGTCTTATCTATGTTTTTCGCTCGGTAAACTCTAACTGCGCGATGCAGGAATTGTGTGACGTCATGTCTTTGCTGCGTAGTTCGTATGTGGCGGGGTAACCGCTACAGCTGCATCTGGTTAGACTGGTAGCCTACCCCAACATAGTTTGGAAAAGACTAGCCAGATGATGATACCGTTAGTTAGTTCTGCCTTTTTGATGTTATAGATACTGCCCTCTTTGATCCTTATTCATGTCTCAGATCACAACAAGGCCAGGTACGTTGCAAATCTTAGACAGTTGGAGAAAAGTATCATGACCTAACATAACATGGTAACGCAAGAATAAGATTATAGTTGCTGCCAGAAACTGGTTTGCTGGTGGTTGCTCTCCAAACAAACTCTTTCTCAAGACGTGGAGTAGAGACCCACATATGCAACAGACAATTTTTTTGCATACATAGTATAATGCTATTTATGAATTGGAATGCTCTTCTGCTTTTGTAACGCACATAATTAAAATCACAAGTGTTTGGTGATTAATTAAAATTGCCAATATTCTAATCTAATGTATCATTTTATTTTATCGCATCGTTATATTGAACGACGTCACGACGGTACTAAAGGATCAGAAATTACTTTAAGTTTGTTGAATATATCGCACTGCCCAAACACAAGGGACATCCATCGTAAAACACCATTTTTTCGTCGCACTGTGAGCCGTATTGCTACTTATTACAAGCCCAAAAAAAATCAGTGTATAGAATGCTAAATATTTTGAACGAAAACTATTTGTGGAACTATAAAAACAGAAATTTAATTAACTAAAAAATTTAAGAGTGATTTATCTTTCATATTATTGGCGCACACGAAATTAAACGCAACGTTATTTTCAACCGTATATTAATACGATGAACTACTGTCGCTACACCTCCTGCAATACCTAAAGATTTGCTTTTTACTGTGCCATAGGGAGTTAAGAACTCTAAACTAAAAATATTTTACTTTTATGGAATAATTAATACTTGTATGTAGATAATTTCATTGAATATCCGTCAATTACAAATGAATATATAGGTATTTTTTCATATCTTTTATTTTATAGCTCCGTCTATCACTTACCTACCTACATGTGTTATAGAGAGAATCCTTACAGATTTTCTTCTATAATATTCCTTCCAATAAAATCTAGTCACATCACGTTCAGTTTAGTCATTTACCTAACCGTATCTATCACTCAATCAACCTTCGTCTCCGTCAAAGCCTTATTCCGATCACAAACAAAGACCTAATAGAAAAGGTTTTGCCTCTTCAAATTATTACAATACAAGCCATGTTTGCCGATTGGAAATCCTGTCAGCAAAAATGACCGACTTTCCATACAAACTTCCATTCGCTATTTAAAGGGTTAAGGGATGAAATTTCAAAAATATTTTATTTCTTCCTTCTACTTTCGTGTGTCTGTATGTCACTGAACTCCTCCTAAACGGCTGGACAGATTTTGATGCTTTTTTTGTGTGTGAATGAATGGGTCCCTGGATGGTTTAGTTTCATAATTGAACCCGGTAGGTAGCGCTGTTCGGGCAGGACAACGTCTGTCAGGTCCACTAGTCTTTAAATATATAATTCTTCTGTACATGTCTGATGTCATTGAACTCCTCCTAAACGCCTAGACCGATTTTGATGTTTTTTTTTGTGAATGTATGGGTACCTGGATGGTTTAGATTCACAATTGGACCTGGTAAGTGACGCTGTTCGGGCAGGACAACGTATGTCAGGTGTCCGCTAGTCTTTATATATATTAATAACTAGCTTCTGCCCGCGAGTTCGTCTGCGTGGAATAGTTACTTTGGGCTATCGCAAAAAAAAACCCCGATTTTGAAACATTTTTCATTGGTACTCCACTCCTATTAGTCTTAGCGTGATGATATATAGACTTCCTCGATAAATGGGCTATCTAACATTGAACGAAGTTTTCAAATCGGTCCAGTAGTTCCTGAGATTAGCGCGTTCAAGCAAACAAACAAACAAACAAACTCTTCAGCTTTCTATATTAATTAAAATTAAAACATAGAAGTATAGATTCTTCTGTACGCCTGTTATTTCACTGAACTCCCCCTAAACAGCTGGACCTATTTCGATGTTTTTTTTTGTGTGAATGAGTGGGTTCCGGTAGGTGGCGTTGTTCGGGCAGGACAACGTCTGTCAGGTTCACTAGTATTATATAAAGAGCTTGTGAAATTCTAGGCCCAGCAGTTTAGGCAGTGCGTTGAATGTCAGTGAATGAACGAAGTTGGCTTTGCGTAACTTTTCTTATCTTTATGATTATGACCAACTGAAGTAGTTAACGGTACTATCAACTTTTATATCTCTTTGCGTGTAACTATCACTTTCAAAAAGCGATGATAATCATCATCAGTCTTATCCACTAAAGTGTTTTACTTATCACGTTAACTTTACTGAACTGACAGTCTATAATTACTTTCACTTCAACCATCTATGGATGGACTGGTTCAAGCTGACAACTACATGCCAAACACAGTCAGGGCAAGTATTTTTTAAGCAAATTAACACCATAGGTCAATTTGGCGCGTTTTAGCCATTTCATACAACTGTGAAGGAATGATAGTACCTAGTTGTGATTTAAATATTCGGACAAATTAGAATAGCACTCAAGCTTTTCCCATCTATGTAGGGGTCGGCTTCCAGTCTAACCATGCAGCAAAATATCATAATATATGTTTTACATGGAGCCGACTGTCAAACCCAATGTCAAAAACGTATCCAATTCTTGACGCGCTCATAAAACCAATAGCAATCAGTTAGTTCCGACAAAAAGGTTGTGAAAACATTCCCAAAATTAATAAAAATAATCTTTGACGATGATTCTGAGAAGATCTACAGCCCTAAATGGGATAGCATCCGTTTTTGAAGGATTTTCCTCGAACATATTGAAATAGACTTCGCAATTTCATTGAACGTAGTTCTCATGTATGACGTGTCTTGAAAGAACTGACGTCATAAACCAAGTTCCTTTTAAGTACTACATGGCGACACGACTCTTGTGTAAGCAACAGAGGCTCTCCAAGAATTATTGACGTACTTGCTTACAGACAAATGACTTTTGACTAGGAATAGCATTATCAGCCTATAATGTTCCCACTGCTGGGACACAGGCCTCCTCTCATGAAAGGGAGTGGACCGTAATACACCGCGTGAGCCCAGTGCGGTTGGTTGATGTCACTTGTCTTCAAATTTTTGGTTCTAGACCATGTCGGTTCCCTCACGACGTTTTCCTTCACCGTTTTTGGAGCATTGGTGATGAAATAATTTACACAAAGTAAAGTGCCTGTCTGCGTTTGAACCTACAACCACAACTCGGTAGTCATGGCCGTCTGCCATCTGCTCATTCACCAAGTTCACTTGTCACTAGACTAAGAACAATGAATGACGATTGATCGTCAGTATATTTACTTCGAATGATTGAAAGGATCGACCAATAATCGAACTTATAAAATCCCGCAAGAACCTGCAGCAAAATGGCAATAGTAGTAGATATCCAGAGGGCCTAGGCAATAGCTTTCGAAGCGTTTCGTTTTTTTACAACGACTTTCAACCTTAACCTTATTTACATAAGGTTCTGACAATCCAACAGACTTTTCCATAATCGTTATCGCTGATAAAATGTCGCTTAGTCTAGGCCCCCAGGCAACCTCCACGTGCTAAGCAACAACCTAATTAACGGATGGCCTTCCATATGATTTAATTCATGAAATCAATATTATTTTATTTATATATCTTATTAGACCAAATTAATATGCACGATGCATTTACTTTTTCGCTCATTAATTTTATATTTACAGTTCAAGGTAAGATTAAAAGTTAAAGTTCTAAAATTGTAATTCTCCTTGCATACGATTTCAAGTTTAAACTAAGCATGATTCTACGTGATGCACATATTACTAAGTAGCACTGTATCCTTAATCATTTATGTTATTCATTATAGAACCAATGAAAATAGACAGTTTATAAGGTAGCATTTAGAAAGATGGATATAGCTTACAGATTTTATTTAAATTGAAAGGTCAAATGAAGCACAAACTTTCAAATATTTTTTTGATTAAAAGCAAATTGTTTCAATTTTGGTTACAAGCAAGGTATAGCACAAGTAAAGGGAAAATTCCAAAAAATTAAAAAGTAGAATATTAAGGTAAACTTTGGTACTTATGTTTTCGCGAAAATTTAAATTTGCCCAAATTTTTGTATCGTGTTGACTCAGGACCTTGATTTTTATACACCTAATAGGGACTATAGACTTCAGTATTTGGTATAAATTTCAAATTGCTAGGTCCACCAGTGCCTGAGAAAATCGCTAGTGACACACGGACAGACAGACGGACAAGAGAGTGATCTTATAAGGGTTCTTTTTTTTTATGGATATAGCTAACAGATTTTATTTAAATTGAAAGGTCAAATGAAGCACAAAGTTTGAAATATTTTTATATTTTTTTAACCTTTGTTGAAATTACCTGTGCGTTCCTTAAATGAAAAACACGATTTCACCTAAGAAGCTAAGTCAAATGAAAGGTCACTGATTTTAATATCGGAAGTAATCAATCAAAACTTGATGTTTTTAAATACTTATGTCCGGTCGTTGTTTGCAGAAAGAACCAATGAATGTCAAATATTAAAAAAATAACGTAGCTAAATTCAAATTCAAATCATTTAATTCGAAAGTAACATATAGACTCATAATAACAATGCTAAGGCCATCATTTCATCTTATTCGATAATGGTTGTTGTTGTTGTTTCAATAATAACAGGATACAACTCAATAAACCTGCCTAGCCTATTCCCAACTAAGTTGGGGTCGGCTTCCAGTCTAACCAGATGCAGCTGAATACCAGTATTTTACATGGACTGACTGCCTATCTGACATAACCCAGTAACTGGGTAATATGATACCCCTTGGTAAGACTGATGTCAGACTTTCGGGCTTCTGACGACTCGTAATGACTGTCTAAGATCCGCGAATAACAGCCGGGACCAACGACATAACGTGCTTTCCGAGGCACGGAGGAGTCTCGGTATGATGGTCACCATAGATATCCGATGGTCACCCATCCACTGACCAACCCCAGCAAGCGTAGCTTAACCTTATGGATCGACCCGTGCGGCTGTTATTACCAGCTACGAGCGAATAACAGGATACAACTAAGATGTATATATAAAATTCACGCTTATAAACTTAACATGTTATGTCACCGTCGGTCGCCAGGTCAATTGAGGAGAATCTTATTTGTTACACAGCCAGGGTTTAATGGTGTTGTGTGGCCTTGCCCTAAGGTGCTGTGAGGTGAGCTAACAATAAATGCACAGCCACACTTCGTTTAGATTACAATATTTTAGAGTATTTAAGACTGCCTCGTTGGTCTAGTGGTAGCAAGCGCTACTGCTGAGCACGAGGTCCAGGGTTCGATCCCCGGGTCGGGCAAAGTGTTATTGGGTTTTTCTATCTGGAATTTCTCAGTAGCACCCCGGAGTCTGGATTGGGGCCCGATTGATGGCAATAGGCTCGCCCCCTATTACATGGGACTTAAACATAACTAGCGAAATGCGGGTGTACCTACTACAGGTACACCTCTGCCCAACCATTCGGGGAAACAAGGCGTGATGTTATGTTATGTATATTATGTTATTTTAGAGAATTGAATGATGCCTGATGCCAGTAACTGGTGTAAGTAACTCTTGTTAGATTAGGAGCGGTATTAAACTTAAGTTAGCTATTTGCCGGTTTTGGCAAAAAATCCAAAACCAGTAATGCTTATATGGACGTTATTAGATTTTTCCGGTGCTATACAAATACGGAGATTGGCCAGCTAGTCCAAATTCGAAAAGCAAAGTGTTCTACTTCGAGCCATATTTTATTTCGTTTTAGAACGCCAATGTCGAACAGCCGAATATTGCCAGGTTTTCTTTGAAGAGCAATTTTATTTTTAGATCTCTCAGCATTTAAGAGAACTGTCTGAACAGTGAACAATAAATTCTGCACGATAGAAAGAGTCCTTATCTTGAAAATAAACTTGACTGGAGGGGTGAGAGCAGTGATAGCCTAGTGGTGTGGGGTGTGACCGTCAGACTTGCAAGTCATAGGTCCCGAGTTCGAACCCAAGGCACGCTCCTCAGATTTTTCGGATTCATGTGCGTCGCTTGCTTCAAAAACGGTGAAGGAAAACATCGTGAGGACACCGGAAGGATGCCTGAGAGATATTTCTCGACTGAGGCCCATGGGCGGCTTTAAAACTCTGACACCAGCAGGTTAGTCACTCACCACACGAAAAGAAGAAGAAGACTGGAGGGTTCCGTCGGTTTAACACATGCGAAGGAACTCCGTGAGATCTATCTGACCGAAACCTAAGCAACATGGGAAACCTTTGTATGAGTAGCAACGACTACTACCCTTGCAAAGTTTCCAATAGCGTCTGACCCTCCTCTAACCTGACCTGGCCCCACCGACACCTTCTGTGTACGTATAATTCATTCGTACGTACCCAAGGCCGCACGGCCAAGCAATTGATACGTTCTAATTATTAACATTTGCTTGCGAAAGTCTTGATTTCCCTTAGGGTTATTATTGAGGTTAGTTAGCAGCTTATAGTAAAACCTGAATGGGTTCGTAACTACGTTTCTAGTATTACGAGCTTGACCAGGGATCAATTACGAAAGTTGCGAAAATTCTAACTCCTGCTAATATACAAGGTATAATGGAAATAACTGAAAACCACTAAGGCATCGGCCTAATTGGCCTTCCATGCCAGGCCAGGCCATGATGATTGTGTGCGTCCGATGAAACGAGCAAGCGTTTGTTCGCGCGGTATATGAAAATACTTTCAGAGCGAGCGAACTTGTTTGTTCAATGAAGATCGATTGTTGGCGAACGAGCATTCGTTTTCCGATGTTTTCTGTGCGAGCATCGGTAGAACAGCAAACATTTACTCTGAACTAAATGTTCGCTCGGTAGGGTAGTGAAAATGCAGCTTTCTGCGAACATAAATGTGATTGGATGGTGGTGGTGTGGAGTTGGTGGTTTGGTGTTGGTTTTCAGTTATTTCAATTACACCTTGTATTGTCAGAAAAAATAAAACAAGCCAGCTTATTTAAACTTACAACTAGTCATAACTCCTGCCCTTGTTCCCAGCGCCCTCTACTTTCTACATTAGCTACAGTAGGTGACACGTCAGTGGGTACAAAACCTATAGATTTACTAGGCCAGCTCAAGGTCAAAGTGTTACCACCGAAGTCTGGTCGACTCTACATACAGCTTACCTGAGTAATCTTCTTGGGCATGGCAGTGCATCTGGCTATGGGAGGTTAGATACAGAAAAGCTACGCTTCTCTCGCAGAAGGTGTCTCTGAATCTACTTTCTGCTCACGAATCACGTAACCACTAACTTAAACTTTATTTCCTTTTTCTGATTAACACGGAGCACACAAACGACACATTAAAAAATTGTGACGTCATTAAAAGAGTAGGTTTTCGATAAAGATTTTCATTATGAAAAGTAATTACAGTGTCACACAAGATTAATATTCATTAAAAATTATCGTTAAATTCTAAATATAATGTTTAGTTCTGCGGTTATTTCGTTGATCATTAGTAGTGCGCACGCGCATAGTTGCGACACTACGGGTCCGCGGGTCAAACGTTCGCGTTTCGGGTCGATGTGGTCGTAACCGGTGTAATATTTGCGGTGTATTTTATGAAATGTACAAGAAAAACCAGAAAACTATGGTAAGAGTTAGAATTAAAAAAACACGAAAAATAACTTTAATTTCGGAAGTCGGTTTTGTATTTTCGTATTTTGCCAGCGACTTAAAGTTATTTTTCACTTTGTAGTGTTTTTTTGGAAGTCGGTTTTTTATAAAAAAAAATTATTGTGTTTCACTTTTTATTTGCCCCACACAAATTCGAAAACCACTACGTGCTACGTAAATTACAGTGACAGGAAGTTATTATAACATCATCCACATAGACTAAGTGGAAAAAATACGTAATAAAAGTTAACTCAAAAACTACCCAAGCAAAAATAATAAAATATATATTCCCCTTAGAAAGTTTTTCAAACTCAGTCTTCGAGTAATCGAGGAACAAAAAAAAACATTAACAAAAAAGAGATTCCGATGAACTGCTGGGAACCTCTTCTTTTTTTGAAGTCGAAAAAGAAGCTTTTTACATATATATTAGACTCATAGCTGGAATCGCACACATGACGAACGAAATAGATATAAAGCCTAATTTTTTTTTCAAAGTTTCTTGCCTGTGGCATACAATAAAATTGAAGCAATTGATATGAAATTAAAAATCGCATCGCGTAGGTAAATATTAAAAATAGGCTTACAAATCTTATCATAATAGTAATAGACGACACGTCTCAATAAAAAGCCTTTCTAATTAACAAACACACTGAGAACATAATAATTTGTAATTACATTTTCCTCGAATCCTCGAAAATCGATATATTTCTGCGATTTTCCTCGTATTTACGATTCGCGTCGCCGACCTTACATGCCTTTCTTGGCTTCTATGTAATGCTGCTCTGGCCAACTCTGACTGATATATATAACTGACCCAAATACTGCAGAAGTGTTTTCTTTACAAAAGTACTGTTATGTATGGTACCTGCTGATAATATTATTACTTAGTACAATTCGATGGAATATTATTATTTTATTTAGGTACTTCATTATTAGGCAAATATTGTTGCACTGGTAGTTAATTGACTCACGCGTGACTTTGCGGAAATCCATTATAAAATACAATAGTATAATAAGTATAACAGTATAGTTCTTTGCGTTCGGCTCTTGTCGTGGCAACACTTCGTGTCTGAGTTCGCAACAAGTCAATCGTCATCCTGAGGATGCTTCGTTAAGAGGCGAAACACGTGTCGATTTCTTACAGGGTTCTCTAACTCTTTAAGAACGTTTAAGCGGATTAAGTTACTAAATATACGTCGTCTATTGTATTTTATTGTTGCACTGATAAAAGACTTGAAAATCGAGGATTTGTTTAGAGGACCTATTTGTAGTAGGCAAATAACAGAAGTAATAAAGCAACCCTTTGGCACACGGTGGGAAGGGTTAGGCAGAGGTGTACCTGTAGAACAGCCACATTTCGTCAGTTATGTTTAAGTCCCATGTAATAGGGGGCGAGCCTATTGCCATCAACCGGGCACAAATCCAGACTCCGGGCTGTTACTGAGAAATTCCTATAATAGAAAAATCCAACAACACTTAATGCGAATTTCACCAATGAAACTGAACGCACAGCACATCTAAACCGCGTTAAAGAGCTGTTAATGTCTATATTCTACAGAAAATAATGACAGTCCTTAAACGTAGTTTAAGTGCTGATCACGTTCAGTTTCTTTGGCGAAATTCGCCCGTTTAAATAGATGATTTTCCTTCGTGGCTAGTTACCACCGTTATGGCAATTCGCCAAAACTACGAATACCGATACGAACCGTTAGGCATAAAACGGTATAAAAGCTACAAATGAGACGATCTCAGTTTAGCTATCTACATCACTTAACACATCTCGCATGACCTGAAAATGAGTAAACTTGAAATTTTGTTTGAGCAGTGATAGCCTAGCGGTCTGGCCGTCGGGACTACCAAATCACAGGTCGAACCCCAGACACGCACCTCTGACTTTTCGGATTCATGTGCGTAGTGTTTCCTCACGATGTTTTCCTTCACCGTTTTGAGAGCAGTGGTGATGAAATTATTTACACAAAGTAAAGCGCCTGCTTGGGTTCGAACCCACGTCCTACAACTTTTAAGTCGGGGCCGATACCACACGATACTTACCAGGTAAGTCACTAACCACATGAAAAGAAGAAGACCTGAAAATTAAAACCAATTCTAACATCAATACACCTTTGAATAGCACAATCAGTACGTCGTACATAGGTACAATGTTACTAAGCCGCCATATCAACTTGTTATCTGCGCCCTTTGTAACGGATGAATCAATAAAACTACATTTAATTAAACAGAATAAACGCGTGTGGCCTGTATAGGCATGAACTGGGGACTTGTTCTGGTTCCAAATGTTCATAATAGACTTCTTTTGTCAGGATTAGAGAAACTAGAGGAAAAACAGCTACAAATGAAAATACAAAAATAATTGAAGCAAAATGAGAACTAATTTAGTCAATCTAACTAAAATTGAGTGAGAGACTAAAATTGAGGCCATAGTGCGCACCTTTGTCTTTACTCGGTCTCCTAAGCGATGCGCAAGCTTCTCCCTGAGATCTTTGGCAGCTTCAGTCGTCGTGGTGGCTGCGACGTCCTTCTCTCCATCGAAGTGCTTCACCACCCAGGTTGTCTTGCCGCAACCCGGGAATCCGTTTATCCACCTGATATTGGGTACCGCCCAACTTTCCTGAGATGCTGGGGTGTCGGAAGTCCCCAAAATGGACTGTGCCATTTCGAGGATCTTACATAATCCAAACTCCGAAACTTATTATAGCCTTTCGACACAAAAAGCCGTGTTCATATTGCTTTATTGAGAAACTAACTTCTGCCCGCGACTTTGTGCGCGAGCCCTTGACCTTCCTCAAGAATTGGCTACCCAATGCAAAAATATTTTTTCTAATTCGACTGGTAGTTCCAAAGATTACTTACACCTACAAACAAACAAACTTTTAGCTCTTTATAATACATATTATTATTAATTAATAATAAGAATAGTAGATAATTATCCAACAGAAATCGTGTTGAAACGTGCCATATACAAGAAGATAGATGCCAGTCAGCATCAACTTCCAAATGGTGAAGTATTGCGATTTTCAATTGTTTTAGCCGCCGACGCTGACGTTCGCTCAGACGTAATAAAATCGCGTGGCTTTTTTTCGAGTATTGGATTTTTGAGGTGACCTTGGTGGTTTAGATGATGGTTTACGACCAAACGTTGAAACAACTTTGCCGGTCGCCAACCTAGGTCATCTCTGTCGGGGACGCGGTTGGCAACCGTGTAGCAGACACTAAACTCTACTCGTTTAGACGTGATCTTCAGTATAAAATCATTAAAACTCGGTTATCGTCGCCTTAAAATGAAAGTTTGAAACTAAATATAGCGTTGTTCATATAAATAAATCCTTGATTTCTTCACGTCCCCGTTAATGGTGAATAAAGATGCACCGACTTGTTTGTTGTGATGCGAAGTGAAAGTTAAAGCGTCGTCCTAAAGGGAAAACGTTAATGTTCACATCCACATACATAATGCAAACTCCGAAACTTTATTATAGCCTTTCGACACAAAAGGCCGTGTTCATTACTGGGATAAATTGTCATCAAATGACAGAGTGTGAGGAGGACTTTCACAATATAATTTTACTTCACCTTACCAACTTTCAGCCCTTCCAGAATTTAAAGTGCCAATATAGGTTTAGTGCCGATATTTTGATATAAAATTATTACTGTGTGGTTACAACCCTACTAGATAATTAATAACAGATCCGGTGAAAAGTATTTATTAAGCAAATCAGAGCAAAAATAAGTCTCTGTTTTAAATTTTTTGTAGTTTATCTTCGGGTGGCCAGGTACTCCCTGAAAAGTCCCATCTCATCTTACTTATTCAACAATATTTCTATCAACCAGCTTATAAGGCAGGTATATTTAAATAATTCACGCGAGTGAACGTTGGCAATTATTAGTAGGTACAATTTTAGCTGATCTCCTTGAGGTTTCAATGTCGTACTTACTTGACCATGCTACTTGTAAGTAACAAAACCATAAAGAAAAAAACTTTCAAAATGTAACGGAAATAGGAAGGAAGTATAAATTATGAAACTGACTGAGCTGTCATTTTTAACAAAGTTTTAGTCCGCATCTAAGGCTGCCTGTCCACTGGAGCGGAGAGGAGAAAAGAGGAGCGGAGATGTGTCAATATTAACCAGTAGAATCTTGACTCCGCCCCTGAGTTTAGATTTGATTGGTTAATAATGGCACATCTCCGCTCCTCTCCTCTCCTCTCCGCTCCGGTAGACAGGCAGCCTTAAGCAAACCAATACCGTCGCGCGAACACGCTTAGAATACGACTATTGCGTTCATTTTATTCGGCCTTTCGGTTTTCCGAACAAATGAGTGATATATGATCGCGATCCGTCGCTTTGGTTAGGACACAGGGTGGGAGATTTTAAATAAGTGTTAAGTTATCTTGGAGCACCTTAGTACTTATACCAATGCAATAAGGAGTGTTTGTCGGCTAAGATAGCACGATATCCTTGCAAATAAGATACCACGTTTCTAGGTCAGTGCTGCCTTATCTAATGCCTAATTCCTGAAACTGACTGTATACATTAGTGTGTCCTTGCAAAAAGTTTCAGGAATTATGAGTGTATCATATCTTATCCAATATTAAAGTGTAGTCAAACATTAGTTTAAATAGGCCACATAGCTGGACAGCTTTCAAAATCAAACAAGAAAGAAAGAAAATTAAATTATTGGCATACTGTAACCCTTTATAAGGCAGAGAAAACTGGAAGTGGTAGGAACACGAAATTTTGGTATGCCGGTCACCCGCGATTGCTTGGATAGCCCGACGAAAATTCCCATTACCTTCAAACGCCACTGTCGAGATGTCTCGACAGTGGCGTAGTATGTTATTAGCTTTAAGATTTTAATTTTTTTTTTTTTTTTTGTCAATAACATTTTGTAAAAAATATCAGTGTTACCATCAGTGAAAATAAACAGTACCGCCAACAATACAGATGTAGCGGTTACACCGCGACATACAAACTACGCAGAAAAGACATGACGTCACACAATTCCTGCATCGCGCAGTTAGAGTTTACCGAGCGAAAAACATAGATAAGACTATCCGAAATCAACATATGGGCAGTTGCCCGCCAGATATAACAACCCGTCTGGTTGGAGGATCCTCCCTTTTCTATGGTGGATGAGTGAACTTTACACCCTGTTTCTCATGCCCCCAAATTGGTGACCCCGAGAATGAACGTCAGCGCAGCCTTCGTGCAACTACTTCAGCCTGACGTCATCATCATCACTCCCGCAAGCTTTCGTGACGCGAGTCACACAGCCAGCCAGCACCCACGGCTTCATCGGGTATCCTGACCACCAGCATGCAGCGAACGCGCATTCCTGGTCATCACCCTCAGCCACATCACCCCGATTCACTGGGGAATCACCGCAATCACCTCAATCACCGCAATCACCGCAATCACCGCAATCACCACAATCACCACAATCGCCGCAATCACCGCAAACAGTTCCGATCCACCGTGAACTGTGCGACATCCGGTTCCGACACACTGGAATCACAATCACCATCGCCGCAATCACTGCAGACAGTTCCGACCCACTGTGAACTGAGCGGCACTCGGTTCCGACTCACTGGAACCACAGCTGGCACTGTGAAGCATCGCAAGATCCAAGACTCAGCCCACTATCGACCTTCGGTCTCCGGAGGGGAGTGATGTAGCGGTTACACCGCGACATACAAACTACGCAGCAAAGACATGACATCACACAATTCCTGCATCGCGCAGTTAGAGTTTACCGAGCGAAAAACATAGATAAGACTATCCGAAATCAACATATGGGCAGTTGCCCGCCAGACATAACCCTCGTCTGGTTGGCGGATCCTCCCTTTTCTATGGTGGATGAGTGAACTTTACACCCTGTTCCACATACCCCTAAACAGACATCAATAAAACATAATAAAAATTGGTGGCACGTATACTGCCTCTACCATAAAAAGGAAGCATTTGTTTTTTAATAAAATTATAATTTTTGGGACAGAAACCTCATGTCAAACTCTAGTCACATCATAATAACCATATTCGCATCCAACATAAATTATAATTTTTGGGACAGAAACCTCATGTCAAACTCTAGTCACATCACAATAACCATATTCGCATCCAACATAAATTCTCATTACTCAATAAGATAAGATAAATTACAACGATTATCAAAATAACTGTGTTTAGCAGAGAGCGGCGCGTACCTACTTGTAAAATTATGCCTATTAGTTATGAAACATACTGTGTTTATAACCCAGTCATTGTGTAACGTCTTCATGTTGTGCAGCTCATGCTACAATAAAGTAATAAAGCATTAGCTAAGCTTGCAGCTCGCTTTATTTCCTAAGCTGTTGCTTATAATATCTTCTAAAAAAATTTTAGAAATTCTTTTCTTCATTGCTCGTCGTAAAACCAAGATTCTAAAACATTTTTCATGTTTCACTTCATCAAATATTTAAATTAAATCTTAATATATATAAATCTCGTGTCACAATGTTTGTCCTCAATGGACTCCTAAACCACTTAACCGATTATAATAAAATTCGCACACCATGTGCAGTTCGATCCAACTTGAGAGATAGGATAGTTTAAATCTCAATTTATAGGCGCAATTTTAATTTATTGCTAATTAGGGCTACCCATGCGAAGCTGGGACGGGCAGCTAGTAGTTAATAATTTATTACTCTTTTAGGTTACAGCTCACCTAGCTTTATTTCCTAAGCTGTTGCAGCTGTTGCTTATATTATAATATCTTCTAAAAATATTGCAGAGAAGTTTCTTTATTTGTCGGTCGCAAAATCAAGATTATAAAACATGATAAATTTTATCAAATATTTTAACAAAATAATTAATAATTTATTATTTTTTTAGGTTCATGCAAATCTATTTACTTCTTAAATGACTGTTTCTTCGCCTCAAACTAAAGTCACAAAGTTTTATCACTGGGATGTGAAGAAACCGACGGTTTCTTGCAAAATATCCGCTTCCAACAAGGGCACTTACTTTAAAATGACATACAATTTTTCAAAACGCTCATAATACATTAAGTACACCGAAAATTATTATCAAGGAAACCTTACCTCATTGGAACATATTTAAAAACTACTTAAACTAATTTTAAATATTTTAATGGCAACATTTCAATCGACGCCATGATTGGTCAACATAATCGTAGTCTAAATACGAATTAATGTAATCTCTAATTAAATTCTATCGCGTAGAATGTTAGTAAATAATTCGAGCGTAGTTGCGCGGTGTTGGGCAACCCTGCGCAAGGGCATGTGTACTTACGCACCGTAGATAATGACATTTATCGCTTTAGTTCTAAAGTTTCGTGTACTTATGATTGTTAGATAAACAAGCTTTGTGACTTATTACAGTACGAGGGCGCAAATATGACACATCGAACTTTAAAAATACATTGTCATACTGGTATGAGTGCCAAAAATGACGCTAAAACCGCACTTTTTTTTTAACTAATTCTATTATGTATTTATTTTAGCAGCAGAGTAAAGTGGCCAAAGGAACTATGAGCTCGATTTAGGAGAAACTTAAAATTGCATCTGCACCGCGTTTCCTAAATTATGACTTGATTCGATTTAATGCTCTTGTTGATAATCACACTATGTATGCAGACTCTCTTGTTTCCTCGAACTTGTAACCAACACGCACTATACTGCGTGTGTGTATTGTATGTATGCATAAGTATTACATAAACATAATGCGGCTTATTTAATTCACATTTCAGCCTAAAACGTAGCACAGTAAGTGCATAATAACAGTTATTATTTATAATATTGCCGGTAAGTACATGTAATTTATATATCCGCACATCGCTGTAATTGTTTGGTAATTAGTCATTATAAGACGTGGTATGTGCTACGATTTATGTGCATTAAACAATTTGAAAAATTTGACTGCTGAAAATGAGGAAATCATTGAAATAAGAGAGCAATCGGAGTATTCAAAAATATAACTCCACGATATAATTCAGCTACTGAAAAAAGAAGGTGAAGGTTGAAGGTTTCATATTATACCATGAAATTATTATTGACGTCGTCCTGAAAAATATGTCAAGGAATATCATTTGTAATGGAGAATATTTTGCTTAATTCCTTAAGGTTTTGATGGGAAAGTGTGCATCAAATACTTGGGAGCTATCGTGCGGATATTACGGAAAGAAAAGCCTGTCTGTCTTCCATAATACACGAAAAGAAAAGACACAGTCAAACAGTAGTTGCGTTTCTTCGCTAATAGTTTGGCATGGCATAGGAATTTGGCTTAAAAAAAAAAAAAAAAAAAAATTAACAATTTGTTTATTTCATAACCAAGTCTGTACAACAAGTTTATGATTGGAGCCTCCTTTTAAGCAAAAAATGCCTGTATTAGGAGACTCCACTCTTCCATAGCACGAAAATTTTAAACAAAATAAACAGTTGAGTATAGAACAAGTAGAATAAATTATAATTAGGTACAATGTTTAGCACGAAAATTTTAACAAAATATAGTGGAACAGAATATGATGACATTGTTTACAGATTGTGTAAATGTGTATGGTATGGGGATAGGGAGGGATTGTGTGTGTGTGTGTGTGTGTAGGTGAATGGGTGTGTGTGTGTAGGTGAATGTGTGTGTGTGTGTGTAGGTGAGTGTGCGTGTAGGTAAAAATGTGTGCAGAGAGAAAACGAGTGAGAACCCCCCCCGACCCTTGCTCGATAACGATGCGCCAGCCCGCGTTTTTGCTGAGCCTGTAGCTTTAAACTCCCCTGATAATAATAATGAACCATCCTTGATCCAGCCTGTCCCTCTTGCTGTCCTCCCCCTAGCGAACGCCCCAAGGCGAGGTTCGTACCCCACAGGGGGTGCCCTTAGCGAGCGTTCGCCTAGTTTTAATTAGCTTAGTTTGTATGCCCCTGGCTGGAGGCTTTGAGTTCTTTTAGGAGCTTAAGGCAGCCACAGGAAAGTCCGGTTAAGCAGCGAATACCTTAGTGGTAACCTGCGAGATGCCCTAGTCAAAAAAAAAAAAAAAAAGAAAAAAACGAGTGAGTTAAACTATGTGTTGCAGGAGGGCCTCAGTATCTTCATAAGTTAATGGTTTTATCCAGTTTGTCTTAGATACATCCCTTTCATAACAAACATACAAATCTTCAAAGGAAAGCTTTAGCCAGCCCTATGAATAATGGATAGAAAATTTCTCATTAGTGTTTCGTGTACGACCACGTGTATCTTCTAATGGTTTAACTCATTTGTGTGATAGTCTTCCAGGGAGGGTAGTAACTACATACTTATGACAAATTTTACGTCATTCAGTTCCTTGGAAAACGATAGATATCTATAAATACTAATGTATTTTGACTGATAGTAATAACATAGGTCCTACGTAGGAAATGCTACCTAAAATGAGGACTAGGAAACGTTCAAGAAAAGAAAAAAAAGGAAATACGTTTATTTGCGGTAAACATGACGCAAAAAAAAAACACAAACATAAAAAAAAAAGTTGAAGGAAAATATGCGTCACATCCACGCAAAACGGCCAAGTCTCAGCATGCGACACTGCTACCCTATGCGAGCCAAAGCACAAGCGCTGGCGACAGATTCCCCAGAAAAGGTGCTACACCATGAGAAGTAGAAGAAATAGGATAGAACGTTTGCCCAGCAGCTCATCTACTCTAGGTTAATAAATAGAAACAAAAGTTCATACTGAATTTGTGAATGCTGTTGGAAAGGTTCAATAATTTAAAAATAAATCAATAGTTTTCTACATCTCAAGCAACATCTTGTATGAGGATAAATCGGTTTTATTTATAATTGTTAGATAAATAATGCAATAAGCAGCCAAAGGTGTTTGCTAATCTAACGTTGCGAGCTTATGTTATGTCATGGTACCGCTGATCGTAACAGTGTTGCTGCAAAGTCTGATATTTTCCTGTTCTTGTTTGGGTTAAGTAAGAAAGATACATAATAGTTTAATCAACAAAATGATGGGAAAACCCCCAATTTTTACCGAAACCAACAAGAAATTGGCTATCGGGAAGACTTTACTAAATGCACTTCTAAATTGTCAAGGAGTCCGTCAGTTAGTGAATGTACGTTCCAAAACGTAAGTAGATCTCGATGGAGAAGAACGGGCAATAAACGAAAAAGAAGGCTTTATATATCCCAAATACCTACAGCCTTTCACGTCTTCGAACTCACTAGGTTACTTTTCTGTACCAGGGCATTGTCGAACTTAAACAATAGTGCGTGTCCCCATTTACATATTATTTAGCTCGTACATTGACCGCAGATAAACAGTTACTTACCTACATATTACTTACGAATAATATTTGCAAAAACAATTATAGTATCAGCGAGAACTAAATTCATTCAATAAATACAACGGTAATTTATGTTCTATTCAGTAGAAAAGGAGATTAACCGCAAGACACAGTTAAAGCCTATTTCAGCAAAGTTTGATCGACAGATTATAAATAACGGGTTTAGCAGTAGAGCTTTTTGAATGGAAGGGGCTCGAGGCTAAATAATAACAGCCGCTAAGGTCAGTCGAAGGTTAAGCTACGCTTGCCGGTCGGTCCGTGGATGGGTGACCATCCATTACATTACCGAGACCCCTCCGTGCCTCGGAAAGCACGTTAAGTCGTTGGTGCCAGCTATCAATCGTAGATCTTTGACAGTCATTATGGGTACTTAGAATCCCAGAAGTCTGACAACCAGTTTTACCAAGGGGTATTGTGTTACCCAGGCACCGGGTTGTGAAGGACAGATAGGCAAACTTTCCATTTCAAATACTGGTATTCAGCTGCTTTCGGTAAGCTCTCAACATAGTTAGGGTAAGGCTAGGCCGATTAAGTAGTAGAGCTTTTTGTAGAGGAGCTTGTCAGGGGAAGTATCTACTACACTCTCACTATTTCTAATTCTGCTATCGAGCTGTATCGGCAACGTAATGTCACGGCATCATGATAACACAAAGAAGTAAAATATATGGAAAATTAATTATGAAGACACTTTTAAATATCCGTCCACGATAACGTTATGTAACGTGCACGTTTTATGCCGGTGTAAGGAACAGGAGACATTTCAGCTTTTTCTCTGGAATGGCATCGCACCTCCGATAACTCTGTGTGTGATTGCAAATAAATGTACATACCTACTGCTAATGTATGTACCCACATGTTCGTAAATTGTTTAAGTATGCGTACCCATAAACGACATGTGTACGTAGCCTCGGGTAGTAAGGAAGTGTTGAATAGAAGCCTTCTACCGTTACTAAGTAAATATTACAAGAACGTTGTCTATATGTATAATAAAAATGAAATGTGAACCGATTTTGCAAATATGTATTTTAATATGTTAATAGTCTGAAATAGTCTGAATCAGGCTTTTTACAGATAGAAAAATGTCGGGACAATTGGAAAATTTGGGAAACTGAAAGTTAATTTTCTATGGGAATTTTGTACGTTGACTGGGTAAAAAAAAAATATTCAGTCCGTCAGTCAGTTAATAAAAACATATTAGACACGTACTTTTTGCTTTAGGATATTAATAAAAAATGATTTAGATAAAACCCATTAAAGTTGAGGAGTGGGGGCTCGCTACGTCACAATTCAGTATAAAATCTACCGGCGAGTGACGTCATGCCATAATTATGTGCGTTTTGTCTAAACTAGCCGGAACTTTCAACGCGTGTTCCCGTCGCGAAGTACGGCGCCGGAATAGATTAAGTAAGATAAGGCGCTCAATCTATTTCTATAATAATCTATTACCTAAGGCGCGGCCAACAACACAGTTTTCTTCACTCCTTAGAGTTTTACAGCCCACTGTAATACTAAAGATCTGAAAAACTTTATACTTGTTTAGAATTATATCACGTCTATAGATTCGCATTATAATTGTTTAGAATACGTAGGTCTATTTGTACAGAATAAATTGAATTACCGATTCTGCAAATGCATGTAAATCAATTTTATTCGCAATTTCAAATGAGTACCGCAACCCTGTCAGACTGTCGCCAATTGGTCAATGCCTTGATGACAAATACTGATGATAATACATACTGTCAATACTGAACATAATAATATCCGCAAGTTGACGACGCGTGACTAATCTTGACAAAAGATTAGTTCGTTTTTGTGATAATTGAACAGGCACTGTTTATAAAATGGACATTCTTGGGCAAAATAGTTAAGTACCTATGCAGGCATTTGCTTAGCAAGTCATTCAGTGACATAACACTGGTTATCAAATACGTAGTGGAACAGTACCGCGGGCGTTGATATGGCAACATCTAGGTAGCCAGTACTAGAAAGAGACCAGTCACAATGGTATGAGATATGAAGACAACGCTCTATAAAATCGAACGTTTTCAAATATTCGATGTGTCGTTTTGTTACAGCCATGTATTATAATATAATATAAACTAATTATAACTAATTATATTGTAACTAATTATAAGCAAATCTCGTTATAAATGGATTATATAAACGCAAGTGAAACAAATCAATTTCTGGCATTGAAAAAAATTAAAATTAATTGTGCGTTCTGTATTCTTAGCAAATTTCTTACGCTAATGCATTTTCCGCACTAAATAATCACACAATTTGTGGAGATATACCTAAGTGTCCTTTCACAGTTACTGGAAAAAAGGCAACAGAACATCAATGTTGTTTATTTTCTTTACATTTTCTGCCCTACATTGCCTTTCTAATTAAGCATCATAATCCATTTTCTCCTCACGCTGATCAACGCCCTAGTTCTATTTCAGTCCTTCCTTCTATTGCGACGTAATATTAATTTATTTTCCAACCTATTTGTGTATGGGTGTATAAAACACATGCCCACATTGCCCACGCCACGCCACGGCCCGTCGAGGGGGGCCCGGCCAAATTGGTAATGTCCGCTCTTTCTAATCAAATTGGGCACATGTACGGGCAAACTACGCGACTACGCCATACGTACTTAAGGTCACCGTTGAAAGACTTGAAAGTAACAAGCAGTATGCTAATAAAAGTGATATGTAGATATAAATTGTGTGTTTCGACAACCTAACGTGATTAAATCTAAATTAGTAGATTTGTTTCATCTATTTGAAATAGTGGATATGATAATTTTGAGTGGTATTTAATGTTAATGCTTTAGGATATCCTTGACATTACTAGATATTGATAGTTTAGTTAAAAAAAAACGTCATTGCAGTAGTATTTTTAATGATAAACTGCATATAACATATACATTTTTAAATGTTACGAATAAATTAAATGCAAAGAAACAACAAATCAACCGTGATACCAATGACAAAAAACACAATTCTGTTACAAATACCGATATTAAAGAAACAGACACGCCTAACATTCGCATAACTGCACGTGAACATGCGTAAATTATACCGAAGGCATTAAATAACATAGAAAATATAACTATAGGAAGTAAAAAGTAAATCATAAACTACACTGCATACGAAAGTTACGTAACTGAAATAAATAAATTTATCAATTCAGAATTAATATAAGAATGGTGTTTTTTTTTTTTTTGTGAATGGTTTCTGAGAGGCTGATCAGTAAATCTCCTGCCAAATTAGCTGCTTTTGTCAGTCGGTGGAAATAACGACAGTCAGTCAAATAACTTGACACGAGATTTTAAAAACAGATTCTTCTTTTCAATCGCTCTCTCAGAGCTGAGAATCGTGACTCCGTATCAAATTGTCAACGGTCTTTTTCCATCTGTTACGATCAGTGGCCTGGTGGAGTGCGGCGTTGATAGGTATTGACAAATGCTCGGATATTTGATCCGACCACCTTTTTGGGTTTCGGCCTCTAGGTCTTTTGTCCTATATTTTCCCAGTCACCATTACCCGTTCCAGGTTATTGGTACCTCTGCGAGCAATGTGGCCGAAGTGTCTCACGACACGTTGCAGGCAGGTTGAAGACAGTTGTTGTGCTTTCTCTAATTTTAGTTGCTTCTGGATCGAGACATTTGTGCGGTGGAAAAACAGATTAATCGGCTTCAAATAAATAGTAGAATATATCTGTGCACTGTCGTTATCGAGTATACCTTACAAATAGAGCTGTTTTCTTAAACTCAAAACTCTGACAAATCCATTTAACTTGTAGGAACACAATCGCAAAATAGAATTGATCTACGTGCCATACTTGGTTTCTCCTTCGACGCATTTGGTGTGGCAGTGACGGTAGGCAACCAATGTCAAACGATTTCACTTACCGATGGATTTAGATGAAGAAAAAGTGGTCACAGCATTTTAATTAACGACCCAAAGAAAAGAAAAAAGATAAATATAATAACAAACTAATTGACTTATCAGCTGACATTGCTTTTGGTACCGAACAGATGGCCGAAATGACGCAAGCGCTTCGCGTTTTACGCACGAATGCGAATTCGGGCCAGTGCATATAGCGACGAAACTTGAATCGTTTTCTTCAAGTTACAGTACAACTTAGTTGTAAGTAATGTATTCTATGATGTTGCTGATAAGGAAAATCGAGGTCAAAACTGGCAAGTTTCTTGAATGAAATATTCAAGACTTTTGCACAATTTGCACATACCTTTTCCGGTGCTGCTTACCTATGAAGGAGATTACAATCGGTCATATCTAGTAATGAAACATTAACAAATAACTGTCTAAGTCATCATAATCAGCCTATAATGTTCCCACTATTGGGACACACGCCTCCTCTCGATGAGAGGGAGTGGGCCGTAATCTACCACACGGGCTCAGTGCGGGTTGATAGATGCCACATGTCTTTGGATTTTTGGTTCTCGGATATGCCGGTTTCCTCACGATGTTTCCCTTCATTGTTTTGAGAGTGGTGGTGATGAAATAATTTACACAAAGTAAAGCTGCTTGTTACCACTGGACTACCACTGTCTAAGTAAACTATTAATTTATATTAACTAGGCATCTGTTTACGGATTTAAAAATAATAATTATATAACGCTACTCCAGTAACCTCGATACATATTTGTACATCTCGTATACTTCTTAGTCTACACTTTCGTCATTTCTTCATCAACGTTTCGATGCGAGTAGATCCCCGTACATTGCCAATAAAACTATATAACATTTGTTGCTAAAGTGCAATTATCATAATCATGCTTTGAAATTCGAACAGTGTCAAATTGTAAATCCCCAATAATTTGTTTGAAACAATAAACAAAATTGGAGCAGTAGTTTTTGAGAACATTGCGGATTTACAAACGTGGATCCTTTGGGTCGGAAGAACGTCGCGCGTCGGTTAAAAAACAAGAGAGTTTGCTTTTGATTTGTTTACAGATAGTGAACTTTAAAGAGCAGCACCACAGAACAACTATGGTAATTTAATAAGTACATCAGTACCACTTGGTAAGACTCAGAAACTAGATGACGGAATAAATTACCGTACACTACTTCTTCTCTTGGCACGCGACTGGTTTTAAGTAAAAATGTGGCGTTAGCCTCGATCAATCTTAAGAGGTCAGGCAATGTTGCGATTTAAAGTTCATGTACTTACCTGCGGGTTAAATGTTAATATTATTATGACCTCTCAATGACAGGGCAATTGTTACTTCTTATTGGTGTAACGTACATACAAACGTACAAACGTATTACATAAGCTACATAACATACTCAATATCACGTAGGTATTTCCTAGAGGAACCCTAGAAAACCCACATTTCCCCATTTATGTTTGAGTCCCATGTAATATGGAGCGATTATATTGCCATGAGCTGGTATCATACCAGACTAGGACTATATAGGATATGCCACTGGAAAAACCATAGCTCTATGGATCGAAGCAAGGACCCCATGCTCGGCAGTCATACTTGCGACCATTAGACCCACGAGGCCATCCCACTGCTCGTGTACCATAACCACTTCTATTTTCTACTCTACGAAGAACAGACATAATTATATAAACATTGAGGTAGCAGATACCGCGTTTTTTTTTTTTTGCGGTGATTTTTCCTGGGACAACAAACGTCTCAGTCTATTATCTGAATACGCATACACCACGATTGTCACATTTGACATCCGCGGGAACCTTTGACATCCGTGAGGAGTTGAGGACATATAAAACGGCAATAGAGCGCGATTGCCGCGGCCTGCGCTTTGATTGGACGACTGTCGCGCAAACATTCGTCCGTTTAGTCCTAACTAGAGCGCGACAGAAATGTGTCCTGCAAACGCCGTGTTTCTGCCGCGCTCTTGCCGCTAAATGTTTAGACACACCTTAATAGCTTCTCTAGTTTACATTGAATCTCAATGTATATAAAAGTGACATTTATTTTCATCATTTCTGACATCGTACCGTAGTAATCTTTCCACAATCTGTCATTTTGTCTTTCATTTCTTCCGTTTCTATGGTGGTGGGCATACAGAACGGCATGTATCACAGCTTCAAAATAGAACAAAGATCTATCTCAATAACGACCCAATAATAATAGTCCTCGAGACGGAATTTTGGCCATGGCGACCAATCTCAACGGGGACTAGCCTTCAGCGCGGGAGATATAATAATGCACAAGTGTGTGCGCAAACACAGGTGCACTCTCTCTTCCATCACTCTCATAGTCCGATGGGACGGTAATCCGACACGACCGGAGAGATATAAGGCCTATGACCAACGGCTTAACGTGCTTTCCGAGGCACGGGGGTATCACACACCGCCAACTTCCAAACTCCAGGCTGTTACTAAGAAATTCCACGTGGAAAAACCCAATAACACTTTGCCAGACCCGGGAATCGAAACTAGGATCAGTCGCGCTTGCGACCACGAGACCAACAGAGCAGTCAAAAAAGACCTATCTGTCTACTGTCATATCTGACTATTGAAACAACTAGAGCAGACGAACAGTTTTCTTCTAAGAAAGAAAAAAACAGAATTCATCGACAGTTCGCGTCTGCGCGTGAATGCACTTGCAATCGAGACGTGTGCGCAGCGGCGCGTGCGACGATCATTTCTCTACTCTAATTCCTATTCGTTTACTTTATAAATAACATTCCATTTCTTTTTGCATTAAAACGTTCTTGTTAGCGGTGCAAGTAGCCTTGCAAAGAAAATTGTTTTGTGTACTTACCTAAAAATAACACAAAATGAGATTAAACGTTTGTGATATGCATAGGACCATGAAAAGTAGGAATTAGTAAAGAAAGAAAGAAATAAAATACGTTTATTTGCGGTGAAAATGACGCCAAGAAAGAACACAAAACAAAAAAAAAAGAACAAGTTGGAGGAAAATGTGCGTCACAACTCACAACAACGCAAAATGGCCATCGCTCAGCATAACGCTGCGACCCTATGCGAGACAGTGCCCCAGCGCTGATTTTCAGCGACAGCTATCCATCTTCATTAATTCTTCACCTTTCCTGTTTGTTTTAAAATGTTCAATTATCGAACACATCTTATAGTAAGCTCATGCTCATAAGAATTGCTCAAGTATAATTTCCTACTTTTCAACATAGAATTTCCCATATTTCAGTCGTCACTAAACATCATTTACATAAAATATAGCATGTGGAAACGAGAAGACATAACATTCCAACACCGCTTCCTCAAGTGTCTTTACTTATATGTATTTTCCAACTACCCACTGTAATAATAATATTTTAACTAATTGCAAAATTCAATGGTGTACGCAGAAAGGTGGTCAAGTAAATTTCTGTTATACTGACAGCTAAATGAACAAGTTTCATCGCTACGCACCAGGATTTTCCTCGATCACTTTCACTGTTGGACTGTGTGCGTGCGCAGGCCCGGTTGCAACAGAATCCGCTTTATCTAGCTTGATCGCTTGATGGTCAAATCAACCTGATGGGGGGTAGAGGTTTGTAATATCCGTCTATATGTAATGTTTTTGTGTTATATTGTATTGGGGAAAACCTATGACTAAGTAGATGTTTGTGTAAAATAGAAGTTGTAGTTTCTATCGAAAGTTTTAATCAATGTGTGATACTTCAGTTCAGTTGTTTCATTTTTTACGGGGATAGCTTCAGAAAATCAGGACATCTTTGTGCAGTTATTAGCTCTTACTCTCACAATAAAATATTACTTGCGTTTGAGATTACATAAGTTATCTAACTGAAATTGAAGAGGATTCTTTTGTATCTATCAGCGTTCAATCCCTCTTCCAAAACCTACTGCGCTTCTAATTCTCCATACCCAAAGCAAACTTTCCATATATATATAGGTAGGTACGTTTTGTTAAAAATCAGGGTCAATCAATTGTAGCAAACTATTACTCATTCAGACTCATCATCTCCAAATAGATCAACTAATTTGAAAAGGAACTAAAATTGAAACAATTCCCCGAATGGCAATCATTCTATGACAAATCGTTCTAACATTGCTATTCTTACAAGATTAAGCAATTTAGACGTCCGGTTCTAATAAAGATTACCTACAGTCCATCGATCTAGAAATTTAACACGTTTCGCATGCGTGAGCGCAGCGCGAATGTCTAGAAACTTCGGCTGATGCAGTTTGTCATTAGAGCGTTTGTTCGTGAGGAGTGAATGATTTAGGTAGCGACACCCGTCAGGGGTTTTTAAACGATGCATACTGTTCCTCATAGTGAAGGAGAATTACATTCTTGTTGTTTCGTTCACCTTGAAAAATAATAAAGATCTGTAAAATGTGGAGAAATTTTTAAATTCTACTCAATCTACTTGTATATATATATAATAGACATAACGTTATATAATATGTTTTTGACGTGAATACGTCTTTAATACGGCTTCATAGTGGGAGGCAATTCAGAAAACTGATGATTTTAAAATTGGGGGATACAGTTTGATGCTGCAGCTGCATATCTATCTTCTACATACAAAATTGAATTACATCACCCGATAGCTAAAGGATCAAAGAAATTATTCTTCTCAAAGAAAATACTTATTACTCATAACGTAGCTAAACACACGGTCGTGTCCACGATAGAGCCACACTCAGCCCCGGATTCACGTATAGGCATATAAGGCACTAGCCGATGGGCCCAGTTAGCTTAGCGGCCTCACCCACCCAGCTACCCCGATCAGTCTGTTTGGCTGACGGCAGGCGGAAATAAAATTATACACAGAGAAAAAAAAATTATTTCAATTATTTATTAAGCTATTGCATAGCTTCTATCGCGGGCCTTGAGCGTGGAGACCTAATCCAGAAATTTCGTAACGAAAATACTACCTAAGAAAAGAGTGTTTTGTATTGAAAATTATGTTTAACTGCTTGACAACAAAGTTCAAATTTACTTAAACGAATGATACGAGAGTGTTGTATTGAAAATTATGTTTAACTGTTTGACAACAAAGTTCAAATTTACTTAGACGAATGATACGAGAGTGTTGTATTGAAAATTATGTTTAGTTGTTTGACAATAAAGTTCAAATTTACTTAGACGAATGATCCTTGACTATTAATAGTTAAATTAAAACCTTTTTATTAGTTTGATGTTCCCGGCCATTACGTTGTGTCAAGTTTTAAAAACTATAAATGTGAATAACAGTTCCTGTCAATGTCATCATTGCTATTTCTTGTATTCGGGTTAATATTTTACAATTGCGTAAGTTGATAAAAAATGCTATGCAATAGCTTCGCCGGGGCAGTCCCCGAGTGCCACACGTCTTTTTTTTTTTCTTTTGTTATGTCCACTGCTGATAAAACAGTACAAACCTGCTGTGGAACCATTTTGGTACTTATAATTTTTGAAATAATTTAAGTAATAAAAACTTGGAGCGCAGTGGAATGCATTCCTGGAGCACCCCTCATAATTTATTTGCATTCTACATCATCATTATTGCCTTGTTCCACCACTGCTGAATATAGGCCTCCGCCCTTATGTACCATGCTTCCCTATTGCTTGTAGCACTTACCTAGATCTATTTTCTGCGTAAGAAGCAGTCTCGTTAATCTACTTAAATGTCAAACACGAATATATATTTTTTTAAGCTGCTGAGCTGTATCATAATAATGAATACCACCATATTATTGCCCCACTGCAGGGCAAACTTTCTTCTTATACAGAGAAGGCACGAGCATTGATCACCATCACCACACTTGCTCAAGACGGGTTGCCGATTTCAGACTTACATATTATCTATATCTATATCTATACCTTCTTCTATATCTATATCTATTCTATACTAATTATAAATCTGAAGAGTTTGCTTGTTTGTTGGTTTGCTTGAACGCGCTAATCTCAGAAACTACTGGTCCGATTTGAAAATTTTTTTCTGTGTTAGATAGTCCATTTATTGAGGAAGGCTATATATCATCACGCTAAGACCAATAGGAGCGGAGCACTAATTACTAAATTTTTATCCTTTTGAGAGCTTCCGCTGCGTGCGCTGCGTAAACGGTTAAAGTTTCCGCGACAGCATATGTCTATCTTTTAAGGTTGGCTCACTATTAGCTTTTTTATGCTAACCATATTTGTTCTAAAATAATGCATCATTTGCGAAGGTGTTTTTTATAAACATGATGTTAATCCTTATCCAAATAAATAAGTTATTCATCACAAGTATTTAATTTAAAACAAAATTGCCCTTTACATTATTCGATTTTAATAAATATCTTAGGAGAATCGCAGTTTTAAAATAACATCGCAGCAAAATAATGATAAAGTATCGCGCATTAATATGATGTGCAAGATAGGAGCGGAGCACCAATGAAGAATGTTTCAAAATCAGGAGGTTTTATTAGCGTTAGCCCAAAGTAACTATTCCACGAGGACGAAGTCGCGGGCAGAAGCTAGTAAAGTATAAAGTCCAGCATCTTCACGATGTAGTTCTTCACCGACGTCAGTAATGTCCAAGACAAACTCAGAAAAAAGTACTACTCATCACAACATTTCATAATAAGCCAGCCATAAAACCTTCAGTTTATATAAGCATATTGAACGTGAATCATTCACAATGCCCAAGTTTATAAACACTACAATAGCTACCGAGCAATACTAGTCAATATACAGAAAAGAGGAAACACACGTCTTATTTGTTTAAATATCAAATGGCACTATTAAATAATAAAGTAACGCATAATAAAACCTCTAATGAATGAACCTTGATTACATAAGAGACCATAATAGTCTGACCATGGAGAAATGAATGTAAATTGTAAACATAGTGACTACTTCATTCTGAATTTCCAGCAAGGAAAGGCGTCCTATCTTGAAAGCATAGACAATTGCCAATCGCTTTCAAAGCATTTCGTATGTCTATGGGCTTGTACACAAAACTGCGAATCGGCACGATGCGAATTCGCAACGCAGAAGCTTCGGAAGAAAATTTTAGAGTGCCGTCGCTGATTTTTGCGATCCGACGTCGCAACGCAATTTTGTGTAGAAGCCCTATAACGACTTTCAACAGGATTGACAAAAGCTTTTGGTAGCTTGTCAATCCAATGTCTACATCTTTGAATATTGTTTCGTTTGCTGATATAATGTCAGTTTGTGTCGGTTCCTCTAGTCTTATTTACGTGTCATTAACAAAAAAGGCAGGCTTCAAAAGTAAATAGGCTACTTACCAACAGTATTTTTATAAACCCGGAATTAGGCCTTTTATCAACAGTTGCATAAGGAGGTCCAAGCTTCTCAATGACAGACCGTAGTTACACCGTTATCATCACCAACCGTGCACGTTGACCCTTCTAAAGGGCGGTCATAGGTGAAATTGCTATAATCACTACTTTGAAAGAACACATTTGCATCGCCCTCATGACGTAATCCCTTTGCTGGTCTTTTTTATATTGAGTGGCAACCAAGGTTGTGGTAACAAAGATAGTGAACGACCCCGCCTTGGGAATCAACAATACCAGAAGCTTCGCAGTCGCAAGTGCATTACAATCCTAGAGATAAAGCTGAAATGTGCCAAGAATCTGTATTACACGGCTTATCCTATCTGCTTGTCGCATTTCACGACGCATAGCAATAGGTGAAGAGCTTATGCATTGCCGAAAACCGTTTGATACCGACTGACCTTGAGGGACCAAGGACCGACCGGCACCTACACTTACTTCGACCAATCACTTTCACAACTCTTCATGCAATAATGGCGCCCAAAATAGGACGATCATTTCTCCATAATGACCAGTGGTTGTACACTAATGAATCAGGCTGGCTGGCCTATCGTTCGTGCAATTTTCGTAATCCTATTACATAAAGGTGCCCGCGGTTAGTGTGCTGACAAAATATACTGATATAACATTGTACAATATCAGTTTGAACAAATATTTGAAGAGTGAAACAAAAATATGAACATCACAATGGTCTACCATCAGTAGAGAATAACAATGAAGGGTAAGCCGAAATAATCGTAGATTATCACTAAATTTCAATAAATCAAAACAATGATCTATTTAAAAAAAAAACAAGAATAACGTAGATTGTAATGACGACAAAAAATGTAGCAGCAAAGGATCAAAATGGATTCAAACCCCTGGCTCCAATAACCATTAAAGCCCAGCATTCTTTGAGCAAAATAACAAACACCAACAAAATATAAACTATTTAATCAGACGTTGACCTGCAAAAATCGGCAGGTTATATTATTTCTCAGAATCCAGAAAGCGAGTCTCAATATACCGTTAACTTGAATTGAGAGTCGATTGCAAAGGTGACTCATAGCTGCGAGAGGAAAGCTTAATTCACGTTAATCGTTATCCTTATTACAAGGACGAAATTCAGGTAGCTTGTATTTTAATCTTACAAATTATAGGTACCTTTTTAATTTTGTAAAAACAATTTTGAGTCACATATCACAGTTTAGATTGAACTGACAAAGGACTAGGTAACATAGATATGCGTAAATTGATTGATTTTAGATAGATTACCTCGTTGGTCTAGTGATCGCAAGCGCTACTGCTTTGCATGAGGTCCTGGGTTCGATTACCGGGTCGGGCAGTGTTATTGGGCTGTTCACTTAGGAATTTCTCAATAGCAGCCCGGTGTCTGGATTTGTGCCCGGTTGATGGCAAAAAGGCTCGCCCCCTATTACATGGGACTTAAATATAACTGGCAAAAGGTGAGTGGAACTGCTATGGGTACACCTCTGCCTAACCGTTCGGGAAAACAAGTCGTGATGTTATTTTAGATTTTAGTTAGATAACTAGGTTACCCAAAATCGGGCCGTGTTCTAAAGATCTCGAAGCCCGCTGAAGATAAAATTGTTGTTATCGCTGCGCTGGTCAATGTTGCTAAATATCGCTATATCAAGCTTCCGAAAAATATCGCAAACTAAAATGGCCCTAATATAATGCTATAGGTATGTAAATAGATTAAAAAATCTCATCATATAAAACAAAGTCCCCCGCTGCGTCTGTCTGTCTGAACGCGATAAACTCAGAAAAAAAAAAATCAGCAATCAACGGAGGGATTCATGAGGAAGGTTTAGGTGTATAATTTAATTAGGTTTTGTGTAAATTGATTGAAATATGACGATGTAAAATACTTCAAGTAGCATGAATACGCTGATATGACACGTCAACCGAAAAAAAATGTAGGCATATAAATGCTCTCTTACCCGTGCGTGCGTAGCCGGGGCGCGTTGCTAGTTATATATAAAAGTCGACGAAACCATCGTCAAACCTGGGCCAGGCAAAGAACGAACGCAAGACGGATTCAAACACAGCATCGCAATACATCTTGTGTAAGTTATCGACCGATGTTACAACACGTGGATAGTTTTAAATAACATCACCAATGACCATTTAGCATATTGCTTAATTTACATGTTTTTCTCACGTTTTTTGTATTCAATTTGGATTGGATTTACATGCATTCGTCGAAAACATTTTAAATGCATTCAACATAATATTTGTGACTGTATGTGATGTGATGAATTAGTTCAACCGTATTTTAAGGATGATTACATTGATTACATTATAATAATTTCTCGTCCCAGAAAGAAGGGATTTCTACTTGGATGATTGGATTTTTAGGCGCGTTATGGCGCCCGTTAAATGAAACTCGATCCAGTACAGTAACAGATGTGTATTTATATTAGACAACACAGTATCCTGGTGGAAGGTTACATAAAGCACGAACACCGGTTAATACTTCTTATAAATAAATTAAATAACTATCAAATTAAATTAGAAGATAGTAAGAACATTTATGAGTTTGACACTCAACAATTACAATCTGAAATTCAGGTACTAGAAGCATCACTTCAGTCACTCTATACTAAGTATGTGAGGTCTGAAAAACAAATTCAGGAGCACATTCTTGCTGCAAATGAGTTAGTGGAAATGTGCAACTCTGATCCAGACAAAGTGGACTCGCTGACTCTCAGCAGCCCTCAATGTTCATTGCAAAGGGAATCCAATCTTGACACTCTCCAACCTGAGGCAACAGAGGTCCCGTATCAGTCAGGAAGTGCTCAGGTCTCTATTCCCAATAAAGATACATCAGATACTGAACAAGGATCATTGCAAGTAGTTCAGACAGAAGCTAGTCCTCTCCCTTGTAGTAGTAAAGTTAGTTACAGCTCCATTATGTTTTCTGATAGTTTTGGAAAAGGATTAGGTAAATTACTTAGTAACAACCTGAGTCATTCTTCTCAAAATTATTGTATGCCTCAGAATTCGTACAAACAAATAATGTCTTCAATAACTAAGAAGGAATATAATCCTAATGCCATTATAACTGTACTTATAGGTAATAGTTTAAATGTTAAAAAAGATGATATCACTGATAGTGCCACCGAACTATTAAAATTAAATTGTAAGAAAATAATTTTGTGTGCTTTTCCGTACTTTGAGCACTTGTCAAACAGGCAAAACAACTACATTCACATGTTAAATAATTACATGCATTTCTTAGTTAGTCACCATAGTGACAAGTTTATATTTTTTGATACCAACATTTTTGTTGATAAGCTAATGTCGACTAGGGATACTGTGTATCTGCCTATTAGTTTTAGACGTCAAATAGCTAGGCTATTAGCTTTTAATATTAACCCAGACATAATTAGTATGTCGAAGTCATCTGTTATTAGCAATTAGTAATAGTACTAATGTTAAGGTGGTTAGCTCAAATAGTTTAAACTAGTTTGTAAGACAACAGAAGGTACCACTAACAGTATAGTTACACATAATAACAAAAAGGTATTTTCTAGCAATAAAATAGTTAACTACACAAAAGGGGCTAGGCAGAAATCCTTGAAATTATTTCATCAAAATATTCAAGGTTTTTCTTCCAAACAATTGGAGATTGAATTGTTTCTAGAAAAAACAAAGTTTGACATTATTTGTATAACTGAGCATTGGTTAAAAGATTATGAAATGTTAATTAACTATGAGAATTATATTGTGGCTAGTTGTTTTAACCGAAAATCAATGCTACGTGGTGGTTCATTAATCTTAATTAAAAGTTGTATTAAATCAAAAACCCGTAATGACATAGTTGAACTATCGGTTGAACATAGCATTGAACTGTCTTGTGTTGAGCTAGATAAGCATGTTATAGTGTGCGTTTACAGACCCCCAAATTATCAAAACTACTCTATATTTGAGTCAGTAATGGAAGATGTTTTGGCAAAACTTGCAACTTGTAATAAATCAGTAATTATCTGTGGTGACTTTAACATTAATATTTTAGAAAATAATTCAAATACCAGTAGATTTTTAAATTTGTTCAAATCATTCAATTTATCAAATGTGTTTTTAGAACCAACCCGAATAACTACGACTACTGGTACATGTATTGATAATGTGTTTTGTTGCTGCGACTATTTAGCTTTAATTTTATTAGCCATCGTTAATTATCTCCCTTCTGATCACAGTGGTCAAACCGTAACTTTTGAGTCCAACATACCAATACAAAAAGTGCAAATACAATTCAGACCAGTAACAGCTGTTAATTTAAATAAATTTAATAGCACTTTAGTTTGTAAATTAAGTAATCAGCACCTTACATTAAATAATGTTAATATTTTGTATAATGAATTCTTTTCGGTAGTTCAAACCGAGTTCAATAATCATTTTAAGAAGAGTACTAAAATTATCAGCCCTAAGTTTTTATTTAGTGACTGGGCAACTAAAGGACTCAGGAAAAGTAGGGAAAGACTTTTCGAGCTGTATGGCCTTAAGCCTTATATTAACACGGAAACTTTTAATAAGTATGTTGCTACTTACTCTAGAACTTTTAAAAACACTTGTAAGGCAGCTAAAGCCCTATATATTAGCAACAAAGTTAAATCAGCAGACAATAAAATAAAAACGGTTTGGAAAATTATCAATAATGAAACGAACAGAAACAAAAAGCATAATTCTGATTACACACTGAAGACCTCATGTGGTGGTCTTATTTGCGATAGCAAAAAAGTTGCTCAAGAATTTGTAGATTTCTTTACCAGTATCCCACTTAAAACTACTGAAACCTTAAATTCCTCGCCCTCGCTCTCTTTTGATTACGTAAGGGCGAACGTTTCAGCCTGCCCGATTGAATTTAACTTTAAGCATATTAACCCCATAACAGTAATAAAAGCTTTTAAACAAATCAAGATCAAGATCTTTGGGGAATGTCCATTAAAGTTTGTACTTCCATAATTGAGACCATAGCGCCTTACTTAGCCTTAATATTTAATTTTTGTGTGGATGAAGGAGTCTTCCCGGATTTAATGAAATACAGTAAGGTAATACCACTTTTCAAATCCGGGGACAGTAAAGACAGTAATAATTATAGATCTGTATCCGTGCTGCCGGTTTTCAGCAAGGTGTTTGAAAAGGTAATGCTTAATCAAATGCTCAATCATTTTAACACAAATAAAATCCTTCACGATCAACAGTATGGTTTCACCAAAGGACGTTGTACGACCGATGCCGGTGTAACCTTATTAAGACACATTTTTAACGCGTGGGAAGAGGCCCAAGACGCCATAAGGATCTTTTGTGACCTCTCTAAGGCATTTGATTGCGTTGATCACGAAACCTTGCTCTTGAAACTTGAGCATTACGGACTTGAAAAACTTGCGCTCAATTTAGTAAAATCTTATTTAAATGATAGACAACAGCAAGTCCAAATAAACGGTATCAATTCACTAGGTTTAACAGTAAAAATGGGTGTACCACAAGGCTCGATATTAGGTCCATTCCTCTTTTTAGTGTATATTAATGATCTACTCCATTTATTAAAAAATCAACCACAAATGGTGTTATTTGCTGACGATACTTCCTTAATTTTTAAGGTAGATAGACGTGCTAAAAATTTTGACGACGTAAATAACGTCCTACTGCAGGTCCAAAATTGGTTCACTGCTAATAATTTAGTATTAAATGGAAAAAAAACCAAGTGCATTAAATTTTCTTTACCAAATGTCAAAAGTAGAGATTGTGAGATAGTATTGAATCAAGAGAAACTAGAATTCGTCGATAAAACTATTTTCCTGGGGATCACGCTCGACTCAAGGCTACAATGGGGTCCTCATTTAACATCTCTTGCAGGACGGTTAAGTTCAGCAGCATATGCTGTCAGAAAAATCCGTCAATTTACTGATGTAGATACCGCGAGGCTAGTCTATTTTAGTTATTTTCATAGTATCATGTCTTACGGTATTTTACTGTGGGGACGGGCTGCAGACATCGAGTCTATTTTTATTCTGCAGAAAAGAGCGATCAGAGCCATATATCATCTACGCAGGCGTGATTCTCTAAGGGAACGGTTTAAGGATATTAACATCATGACGGTACCTTGTCAATATATCTATGAAAACATCATGTACGTAAGAAAAAATTTACATCTTTTCAGCAAAAGAGGTGATAGACATAATTATAGTACAAGAAATAGGGACCTATTAGTTCAACCAGGTTTCAGACTGGCTAAAGTAGACTCATCTTTCATGGGATACTGTTTAAAATGTTACAATAAAATTCCTCTCCACATACTTCAACTGAATGAGACGAAATTCAAATCTTGTATAAAACGCACAATATGCAGGCAGGCATATTTTAAGTTGGCTGATTACATCGCTGATAAAAATGCTTGGCTCAATGCTGGTCCTGCTCCACAACCACAACTTAACATTTGAAAATACTGTTGGCGCTGCTGAAGATTGTAAAACCATCTTTGCATTGTATAAACTCAATCTCCTTTGTATTGTATAATTGCATAGTACATGTGTGAGTACTATGTACAACAGAGCTACCATTTACCGGTTAATATGTCTTTCATTGACTTGAATGTGCCCTGGCGGCTGAGTGTATGTCATGCTCACTCAGATGTCTCGCTGATGGTGGCGTGTGTGTTGGATCATTTAGCTCCCTTCAAAATGGTTGAGCTGAATGGTGCTAATACATGCGTCATGTTCGTGAACGGGCGCCGTCAGTTGGGACTGGTCATCTCTTGGCTGCCGTGGCTTATTTTAATTTATTTTAATCCTTGAATTGTTTTATTTTTAATTTTTTATCTTTTTATTACGGACGCTTTTAACGTGCGCATCTTTTTTACATTGTTCTCACATGTATAATTTTTAAAACATGAATTATGTAACCACTATTTTGTAACAATTATTTCTTTAAAAGAGTGTCCGTGGAGTTTCTTGCCCGTTCTTCTCCATAGGTACCTACTACGCTTTGGAATGGGCAACTAGCTTCATATTTCTGACTGACTGACTCCTTGACATTCAAAAGTGCCTGTATATGGTTTAATTGAAAGAAATGGTTTGAGTTTGAGCTTATTACACGTTACACAGTCACGTTATAATATTGAAACAAATCCTTATTACCCCGATTCAAAAGTCGTCTCGTATTCTATCTACCATAGACTACCAGTGTTGCCAGGCTATATCTACAGTGGGAACCATTGACATTATTTGTTTCGCCACAGATTTATTATCCCGCCGATTCGCCTGCGTAAGGTCGGAAACCACCACGGGAACGTACCTTCGAGATAAAAAGTAATCTATGTCCTTATTCGTATGCCAAACATTCAAAAATTCGTTCAGCCGTTAAGGCGTAAAAGGCTTATTGGTTGATTAACACAAATTTACTCGCCCAAAACGGGCGAACCGACACGTAAAGTAAGAAAAGTAAGTGCATTACATAAAATTCAAAATGTGCCAATTGCCAAATATGTATTACAATAGTGGTCGATTCGCCCACAAATAAGTTAACTACGTGCGATTTGTCTCAATAAAAAATAATATTATTTTAAAGTGTCGATTCGCCCGTTACGAGCCAATAATTTCGTGCGAATCTCCGACTGCAAGTGCTAGTCATGATATCAACTTGTCCAGATTGTACTTTCCCTTAGAAAATATTCGTAAAGAATTAAAAATGCTAGATGAAATGAAATGAAATGAAATTGAAATGAAATGAAATTGTTTATTCTGTAAATAGGATATCGGAATCACTTTTACACGTCATATTAAAACAAAATTTTAAAATAAGCTAGATGAGGTCGGCGTTTCCTAACTGACTACTCTGAGAAGAAAGGCCGAAACAAACTCAGAGGTCACAGTCTCTTTTAAAGTCCAGACATAATCTTGGTCAAGCCATATGAGAACCATGTAGATTAGTGTCTGAAATGGTCTTTTGAGGAAAGAACCACACAGATTTGAGTGGACCTGTCCACTCAAATCTGTGTGGTTCTTTATGGATGCTTCCAAAGGACCTGGTCCAGACGGTATACCCGCAATGTTTTTAAAGAATACTTGTAATACATTATGCTATCCCATATTTATAATATTTAACAAGTGTATTTCGTATGGTAAATTTCCTGATGTGTGGAAACGTGCAAATATAGTACCAATACACAAAAGTGGTTCTAAGAATGACGTGGAGACTTATCGTCCAATTTCAATATTATCAGCATTTTCTAAACTCTTTGAAAGATTTGTTCATATGGAGATTTACCCATTTATCCACCAAGTTTTAATTAAGGAGCAGCATGGTTTTGTCAAAGATAGATCTTGTATAAGTAATCTCTTAATATTTACAACGCAACTTTACGAAAATATTGATAACAGGCGACAAACTGACGCGGTATATACTGATTTTCAGAAGGCATTTGATAAAGTTGATCATAGATTGCTGCTCGATAAGATCGCATACAATGGTATCCGGGGGGATCTTCTTCGCTGGTTTGTCTCCTACATAACAAATAGGACTCAAAAGGTTGTCATTAATGGGTTCGAGTCTAGCTGCATTCAAGTCACATCGGGAGTGCCACAAGGTTCAATTTTAGGGCCTCTACTATTTATTCTGTTTATAAATGATATAAAACATTGTTTCCAAAATTCTAAATTTCTCTTATATGCTGATGACTTAAAAGTTTTCAAGATAATTTCTAATGAGCAAGACTGTATTGACTTCCAGCAAGACCTTGATCGCTTTTCTTACTATTGCTCTTACAATAAACTATACCTTAGTCTGCCTAAATGTCATAGTATCACATTTACCAAGAAGAAAAACATTATTAATTTCAATTACCGACTTGCTAACAGCATTATTAACAAAGTTACTTGTCTTCGTGACCTTGGTGTGCAGCTGGACTCGAAGCTTCATCTGGATATCCATATTGAAAATATTACTAATAAGGCATATCAGATGTTTTGTTTTGTGATGCGAGCATCTAGAGAATTCCATCGTCCCTCCACTTTCTTACACTTGTATAAGTCCATAGTTAGACCTCAATTAGAATACGCAGTACCTATTTGGAATCCCTATTATGCTAAATATGAAGAAATTATAGAAATAATTCAACGGAAGTTCCTTCGTGCTATGCAGTATAGATGTATAAAAAAAAAGGATCTTACCAGTCACTTCTTAAAAAATATGACCTACTTTCTTTACAGTCAAGACGTATTCTACTTGAGACAATGACTCTATTCAATGTATGCCGAAACAAGTTTGATTGCCCTGACTTGGTGAGCGGTTTGTGTTACCTGGTTCCTCGAACTGTTCATGGGCGGGAGGTGCGCACCAGGAGACTGTTCGCCACCGGGTTCTGTAAATCCAATGCTGGTTTGCGATCACCGCTACACCGCTTAGTCGACACATACAATACGCGATTTAGTGATATCGACATACTATTTCTTAACCGAAACACTTTTAAAAGTAATTTAACTAAAATTCTGAAAGAGCAGCAGTAGATTCCGTGTGCTTAAGCAAATTATAATTACACACATCAAAAGTGTCTAGGGATCAAGCATTTTTATGCGGATTTCTTGAGATTGAGATGTGGCTTTGTAATAAATTTATGATTTTATAAATTTATATGGATCCTTTTTGGTGCATTTCATAATTTGAATCAGGAACTGTGAATCAAATTCGAGTAAAAGATGAAAATCAGCTGTCAATATTTTCCCTATAAAAACATACAACGCATTGAAGACATTATTAGTGCTACTGTTTCCCTACTACTGATTAAAACCAACGTTATTATGGAGCAGCGACGTCATTTAAGCAGGGAAGAAATGCTCAGAGCCGTGGGAATGATAGAAGCTGGTTCCCGGCAACGTACTGTGGCTTTAGCTCTGAATACAAGTCAGAGTGTTATCAGTCGACTTTGGACACGTTACCGAAGCACTGGTACCGTGGCTGAGCGCCATGGAGGACGGTATCGCTGCACCACACGGAGACAAGACCGATACATTCAAATCTTAGCTCGAAGAGCTCCAACAATAACCGCCATGATGTTAGCCGTGAGGCTTCATCACTCTTCAGGGAACTTAATTAGCGACCAAACAGTCAGAAACCGCTTGCATGAAGTGAACCTTCATTCCCGAAGACCGCTACGGGTACCACCTATAGCAATGCACAATCGTAGGATTCGATATCAATGGGCTCTTGAACACAGAAATTGGGCAGAAGAACAATGGCGTTTCGTGTGCTTTTCTGATGAGTCTCGTTTTGGTATGAGACCGGATACAAGACGTATACGACACTGGAGAACCCCTGGACGCCAACAGCGATTAAAATCCTGCCAGGAAGTCCATCCTTATAGTGGTGGAACCATCATGGTATGGGCGGGTATTTGGATCGGCGGAAGAACTGAGTTGATTTGGATTAGAGGCAACCTCAACGCTCAAATTTATGCTGAGACGATTGTATCAGACGTCATCGTTCCTCTACAAGTGCAAATCGGTCCCTTATTTCAGTTAATGCATGATAATGCACGACCGCACACCGCAAGAGTTGTAAGACAGACTCTCGCCGCAGCTAACATCAATGTCCTGCCCTGGCCTGCTCAGTCGCCAGACTTGAACCCGATTGAGCATGCATGGGATATGCTACAGAGAAGAGCTCTGCCGAATATGGAGGGTATCCAGTCGCAAGAAGACCTTTTTTTGTTGTTGCAACGAACATGGGCGGCCATTCCACAGCGTGATTTGGATGAACTCATTTTGAGTATGCCAAACCGATGTTCTTGTGTTGTTAGTGTTCGCGGTAGAAACACGGATTATTAATTGTTTAAGTTACCCAATAAAATTTTAAAGAAAACTGTTATTTCAGTCTTTTTTTCGAACTTTAATGTTAGTGGTTCAAATGTCAAAAATCCCTTTATTAGGAAAATGGCAAATTTCTTTATTAATGCAAAGGTGACTTGGTTTATCGTTACTGTGACAAACGAAAACACTTTATTTGATGAATCCTTAAAGAAAATTTTAATTAATATCAATCAGGAGAAAAGTTATTGCAAAAATATATGTTGATCCCTAGACACTTTTGATGTGTGTATTATATAATTGTTTTTTTTTTTCTTTTTATATAGGACCCGTAGTATAGAATACACAGATGAGATTTGTTTAGTTATTTTTGTTTTGTTATTTTTAGTTTATTTCGTTCATTTAATTGGTTTGCCCTGACTACAGTTACGTTTGCCATCAGTTTGTGAAAATCTAAATTGTAATCTGTGGAAAATGTAGTGGGTGGTATATTCGTTATATTTATTATTAAGTTTATTATGTTTATGTTTAATATACTACTGATTGTTTTCCCTTATCAAATAAAATAAAATAAAAATAAAAATAAACCACGTGAAAAGTAACAGATAGGCAGACAGAGTTATTTTCGCTTATATTATATTAATTAAAGTATTAAGTTTGGATGACGATACCAGTACATCTTGCTCGCTATCCTTTTAAGATAAATCAAAAGAGGTCCTAGGACTACTTAAGATTATTGTAATAGTAACAGCACGTAGGATGATGTAATGTAACAATGTGCGGTCGGCGCCCGGAAGCTGGTCATAAGAGGATAACTAAATAATCGAGACTTCGATGATGCTGCCAAGATTCCAACTTACCACAGACCTCGTAATACGGTGCAAGTGCATTCAAATAACCACGCGCTGAATTTTTTTAACTCATTGAATAAAAATATCCAAATACTTAGGTATGTTTCTTTTCATCACACCTATTCGAAAAACGACAATTGCCTATAGAGGATAGCGGGAGCAAAATTCAACTTTGCTCCCTAGGGAGTTTGAGGTTTCTCTCTTCTGATTGGTCCACTCCGTGCTTTTGATAGCGTGCTGATTTGCGTAGTTAGGTTGGAGGCGCTCGCGTGAAGGTTTAATGTAAAAAAAAAGTCGAGTAAGTAGCTTTTTATTTTTCTCATAGGTAGTGATGAAAAATAGTGTGTATCACTCGGGGACAAAATATTTTGTTCTCGGGCGGCGTATATTGTATTCCTCGCTAAGCTCAGGATTCTACTTTAGAATCCTTCGCTTAGCTCAAAATAACGCCCTGGAAGCACAAAATATTACTTTGTCCCCTTGTAACACAAATAACTATTTCCGCATAGCAGAAACATGTTACTTGTCGGGAAAATTATAAGTTACATGTATGGCGCTGAACTTTGAATATCTTGGCCTGCATCTGATGGTAAGCAATGATTAGGCCGAAGATGGAAGCGAGCTTCACCCAGAATCCTCAGTCTCATACTACACAGGAACTAGCTATCTTACCTCTAACTGGCGAAACACAACAATGCTGTTAACATTGTTGTTATGGCGACAGACTTAGATAAGATGGTGGTAGCCACTAGACCACAGAGGAGGTTGAACTAAACGTACTTCACCTTCTCACTTCGCGACTCTACGTTCGACGCATTTATCTCTGTTGGTTCAGCACTTTAAACCTTGCTGATTGGCTAACACATATTTTTATCCTGGCAAAAACTATTTCCAAATAGATAGGCCAATGCGGAAGGAAAGGTAATGATTATTTGAAGATGGCTGACATTTATTTATTTATTTATTTAACACTTTAAGCACAGATGTACAGAGGCGGACTTAATGCCATAGGCATTTTCTACCAGTCAACCTTTGGGTGATGCAGAGACAAACAGTGGTAGGTGCAATATCGAAAATTGTGGTATAAATATTTAATTAAATCTAAGGATATACATATACCTATCAAAACTTATATATATATATACTCATTACATATATATATATACCTAAAATACTCATAAATATAATAACACATAAATACACGAATATACTTAAAACAAATAAAACAAACAATGGGAAAAAATTACCACATTTTTTACATTCTACTGTGAATCGGTATCTATTGGTAAATCTGTGGTATACCACTATTTATTCAATGACTTTAATAAGAATGTCCCGGAGCTTAGTAAGAATCGTGTGTTAATAGTGGCTCAAATTATGGCGAAAAGACTGCTTGTGGGTCGCTAGAAGATTTTTTTCTTTAGAAAATTCTAAGAAAGAATATGCTTGAGCTGGGTCGGGTCTAGCAGAACTGGCTGACGGGGATATTCATTAAAGTTTAGACATAAAAACTAAGCTTACAAATACATAACATCACGCTTGTTTTCCCCGAAGGGTTAGGCAGAGGTGTAAATACAGAACACCCACCTTCCGCCAGTTATGTTTCAGTCACATGAAATAAGGGTGAGCCTAATGACATCAACCGGGCACAAATCTCGACTCCGGGCTATTAGTATATATATTATAAATAAATAAATAAATAATAATAGCCTAGTTTAGTTAGTTTAGTTTTAAGTACAAAGTTTATTGAGTGTCTAGACTCACCGACCCCACAGTCAAACCATTAGTACGGTTTTGTGGGGCTTAGTTATACTTACCATATAAGTGAATAATGATAAATAAAATAAAATAAAAAAATAGTGAGAAATTCCTGTTTACAAAACTCAACAACACTTTGCCAAGCTGGGAATCGAAATCAGGATCTCATGCTCAGCAACTAGGCCACACATTACACTTTGCTCAAGAGTATTTCGCTTCGAGGCGCCGTGGATTCGTTTCAAAGACTGCGTTCAAATTATTTACTTTCATTAATATAATAAGTCAAAAATTTGTTCAAACCCTATGAAATTTAATAACAACGGGACATTGATATGCCCTAGTTTGTTTGTGGATCATTTACATACATGTGTTACTTGACCACATCACTGTGAAAATGGTCTAGTATATTTTAATAATATCCATACTTCCATAGTAATATTTTTTATATTATAAATGCAAAAGAAACTCTGACTAGTAACCTTTTCACGCCTAAACGACTGACATAATTTGAATGAAATTTGGCACACCGAGAGACCATGATCTGGGTTAGGATATAGGATACCTTTTACCTTTGGTACGCCTGGCCAGGAACGGCCTGCGCCTGATGACGGAGACCGTCACGGGACACAGCTCACTAAACAAGCAATTCCACACATAACGGACAGTCAGAACATGCATGGAGGCAGAGGAATCCGTTGCTCATGTGCGCTTTGAATGCACAGGCGTCACCCAGATTAGAACAGGAACCCTCGGGTCACCCAGATCTTTCACAGATGTTCTGAACAGACCAGGAGACTTACTCAACTTCTGAAGGGAGGTGGGCTGGTTGGAATAACTACCGATGGCCCACTTGAAGGACTTAGTGCGAAAACCAAAACCCCCATAACATAACATAACCTACCTGTGGGATAATTTCGGAGCGCCGGCGAAGCCTCAGGCAAAAGCGAGTACCAAATACGCCAAGCAAATCTGACTATCGACGATTAATCTTACCTACACATACATAAACACACGCCTTCTTCCACGTGGGAAACCTACCTATTTTACACCTACAGTTTCAAAATAATTTCTATGTTTTGCTAGCATTAATCAGTAACAGCGCCTAATGAATGAGTGATCATTTGTAATCAAAACAAAAAAGTTATACAACACAGGACCATTGTCATTCATCGTTTATGTAAAGAATGTGACAGATAGATGTAAATGTGTCACTTTACAAGTCTTACTAATGATAACAATTACAATACTAATGATAACAAAAAGGCTTACTAATGATAACAATTCACTCAAGAATGGTAATTATAAATTGAAGCGACACGGAGGATCCTTTCTCATGACCTCTATCCGCAGCTTGGACCCTGTTCTCTTTTTTATGTTTTTAATATTTTTTTGCTCGTGTAACATCTTTCCTCTTGGTTTCTTGCAAATGCAATCCGTGGGAGTGTCCAATCTGAGGGAGTGATTTCATGAAAAGGGACGGAAGTGTGTAACAGGAAGTCGGGGAAGCGCGCGCTATTTGATTTGACCAATGAGCGCACGCGGTACTAGAGTTGGCCGTCAGTTAATACCAACCCATTTTCCGAGAGGTTGTAAACGGGATGATGAAAATGATGAATATTGTTTATATTGTGATTATATCATTTAAACATCAGCCAAAATGTCAGATGTTACATATCATATTATTATGCGACTACTGTAAAAGTACCATTCCGTACTTGACCGCAGGCGGCAACTGCAGGCGTCGTGTCGCGGCGTCATGTCGCTGCAGTCATGATTCCGAACCCGACCGCAGCAGCCGGTATTCCAGACGGTAGATAGAAGATAGAAAAACGTGACTATCGCTCGAATGTTGGCGACACTCTGGTCTGCGGTGAACTGCGGTCGGACTGCACGTGTCGCCAGTCCCTCGCCCGTAGCTGCCAATGACGTTTCGCTAGCTACGGAAGGCATTTACTAGAAATTCATAGAAACCAGTCGTGTCGCCTGCAGTTGCATACTACGGTCGGGTACGGAGTGGGCCTTTTGGGCTCGCTCGTTTTTTTATAATTTTTATATTATAATACACATTTTAAAATGTAATATATTAATGTGTCTATACCGTATGTGTTTACATGTACCCACAATCACACAAGCACATCCTGAATTCGGACTTTCTATAAATCTTCTAAAATAATCCTTCACAATGACTCCATTTTTCACAAGCAAGCAGAGAAAAGGCACAAAATACGCAAGAGCAAACAATAACTAAAAGATAACAAAGAAGTTTCAATTCAAGCTCTATCTTTTGTTATCTTTTTACTTTGGAACCTGTGAGCTTTACTCTATTCTGTAGGAGAGCAAGTTTACGACCACGCGGACTCTAGGTACTCGGAATTAAGATAATAACATAATAGAAGTCCAAGCTGATGTGTTAAGAGCTGTATACATTTGTGTACTAAAAGATATTGAAGAAAGAAAAGCGATGTTAGTAGAATATTGCGTTCATCATGTCATATCTAATACCAAATATTGATTGATGATTTGGTTTTAATTGGTAACAATATTTGTTTGTGTGTGTTTTTGTGTTGTTTTGTTTGTCTGTTTGTCTCTGCACCACCCAAAGGTTGACTGGTAGAAAATGCCTATGGCATTAAGTCCGCCTCTGTACATTTGTGTGCTTGAAGTATTAAATAATAGTTATTTATGCTACAAGTGCGGAAAGTATGTGATTCCATCGTGTGAGTGAAATCATCTGACGCACGTGTATCATACAACGTTTTACTATGCATTGTGCGAGGAAACAAAAAAAACTAGCGACCCTTACAGTAGTCGCATAATTATGATGTTTAACATCTGATATATTGGCTGACGTATATAAATGATATAAACATCATTCATGACTTTGACTTTGACTTCGACTTCACTTCGACTTCGACTTCACTTCGACTTCGACTTCACTTCGACTTCGACTTCAATTCGACTTCGACTTCGACTTTGAATTTGACTTTGGCTTTGACTTTGACTTTGACTTTGACTTCGACGTTGACATCGACTTCGACTTCGACTTCGACTTCGACTTCACTTCGACTTCGACATCAAATTCGACTTCGACTTCGACACCGACTTCGACTTCGACTTCCGACTTCGACTTCGACTTCCAACTTCCTACTTCACTTCGACTTCGACATCCGACTTTGACTTCACTTCGACTTCGAATTAGATTTCGACTTTGACTTTGAATGACTGACCATCGTCATCGCCATCGCCATCGTCATCGTCACCATCAAACTTTTCTCAAATATAGGTACATAATAAAAATAAAATTCTTTGCGTCGGGCTGACCACGGATTCAAAAATTAAAAAAAAACAGAAAAGTAAAAAGCCCTAGTCAAAAAAAGTAACACTTTCCGCACAAATTGACTGCTTGGAAAACGCCCTTTTCGAGCAAATGCATTGTAAATAAATAAATAAACATTTAGTTCGTTTTTTTTTTAATTAGTTTTTTAGAGATATTTATCCATACGCAAAATATTTTGCTTTAAATACGTGCAAAATACGTGCTTGGACGTCATACTACTTGGGCTATTTATTTATAGATTATTGAAAGAGTTATTATCGTAATCAAATTTTAATTAAAACTGATCTCTGAATGATTTAAAATGAAACACGATAATCTTGACCTAAGCTTAAGGATGCTTACAATGTTTCATAAGTTCAAAGGGCTTCAATTTAGTATAATAAACTACTCATGTGTTGTAAAAGAACATTATGATCTTATGTAGGTACTATCATTATTATACCTGGTCTGTTTATAATACTTATATTTTATTGTGTAAGACGCCATATTTTTGACATTGAAAGATTATGTGATATACATTTTATTATATATTTATATGTTCATAGCAATTTCAGTTTTTGACCTAAATACATAAATATTTTATGCATCATAGCCAACATAAATTAAACCATAATAGGGATTATGCCTAGGTCAAAAAAAAAGAAATTCTATTTAGTCCGTCAAACAGAAAAAAAAAAAAATATTCGACACGTATTTTTTGCTTAATCATAATCAATAAAAATTACTTCGATAAAACGCATTAAAGTTGGGGGGGAGTGGGGGTCGTTACGTCAAAAGTAAGTAATCTACATACTCGTGACGTCATGGCACATTTTAACTCAATGTATCACCGTAATCTTTTGTTATCGTAAAAAAAGAAAAATTTTTTTTTAATAATCTACAAGACGGACAAAAAAAATTTTTAATCATCTTCCCATTGACATATTTATATATTATTTATATCAATGCATCTTCCCTATTCTGTATAAAAGGTACATGGGCCGAAAAGTTCAAGAAATTAATAATTACCTGTATGATTTATATTTTACTAGCTTTTGCCCGCGTGGAGATCGGAACTATCCCACGGGACGTACTACCGGGATAAATAAGTATATGTTAATCCAGGTTATAAACTATCTGTGTTCCAAATTTCATTCAAATCCGTTCAGCCGTTTTTGCGTGATTGAGTAACAAACATCCAAACGTATTTTTTAAGAACAATAATTCCTTGGAATAACTTGGGAATTAATGTATGAGATTCTTTTTTTTTTTAACAAAAGAATGGAGTACTTTGGGAATAACCCATCCAAACACAAAAACATGCAAACTTTCACATTTATAATATTAGTGGGACTAAAAAAAAACCTATGTGTGAAAGAAAAACTCCAGTAGGTAGTTACAAAAATAAATAGAGATTTGTATTTGATATGTAATCGATTCTTCTATCTTATTTTTCTTAGGCCCACTTGCGCGTTAACAGCTAACTCGGAGTTAACAGTTAACTCAGGGTTAACCCAATCATTCTATTCGGGTTAACCCTGAGTTAGCTGTTAACTTCAAGTTATTTAGCTAACCCATGAACGCGCAAGTAGGCCTTAGATTCATAAAAAATATTACAACGCCATTAAAACTAACGATAATGGGCGAATCTTGCCGTAATCCTTTCTATACCAGGGTCAATTTAAAAAAGCTAGCGTAACTTCGCAAATTTAATGGTTATCGACAATAACGACAATGAAACAAAAAAACTAAACTCATAATTTCAAGTTGACCGCTGACCCCATAGTCAGCCGTAGTTACTTGCAATTAAGACTTAAGATTTTTTTGTTTCTAGTCTCAAATTACTTTGGTCTGGATCTTGAACACCCATCTTAACTTCCCACGTGGGTGTAGCGACCCTGTAGACCAAATATTTAATATGATTCAACGATTACAATAAACATTAGCGCATAGCTCCGTCAGTCAAGGCTGAAGATCCTAGTCTCCAGACAATTCCAGCAAGTGGTAAGGTCAAACTTCATTTACTTTGCTGTTTCTTAGTGCGTTTGGAAGACGTTTGATATCATAGAGGAAACATTAGGTTGCTTCTGTAGCTACCTTGAATTTTAAATTAATATTACAGCAAATGTCTTTGTACTACAGAGTCAGGAGACATTGTCAGTTTTGTCTCAGGAGCTGCAGGCTTCGACCACAATAAAAAAAAATCCTCCCTCACAGAGAGGAGGCCTGTGTCCCTGCAGTGGCAACATTAAAGGATGATTATGTATGTATGTTATGTTATGTATGGATTACGTTTTTTTTAAATACTTTATAATTTCTTGTATTTTACTTATATCTTCCTTGTTGTCGATGGTATATTGATTGTCGTTTAACTGTCCAACACATTTGAGAAAAAGCAATTGTTTTTTACATAAAGCAGTTTTGGCAATGATCATAAAACCAAATGGTTTTTGCCAATTTGACCAGTTAATCTTTCTAACGGATATAACAGTCTAATAACATAACACAGATACATTTACTATGATTGCAAACGAAGCAAAACCGAGAGATTTAACCCATCCGTTAGACATAACAGCTTGTCAAGAGTTAAACTACGATTGGTATGGTAGATCTCCATGTAAAGAGGCTGACACAGTTAACAGCGCTTTTTACCTGTTTTTGTCCTAGAAAAAAATGTTCGTTCTAAGAAGTCATGATGAAATGAAGCGAGCAATTCAAGCCTATACTAGTTTACCTTGTTTGTACAAGTACGTTACGTTTGTACCGTGGATCAGTGGATATTTAGAGCGATATGGGTCACATCATTAGTAACGAGACTTGTTGCCGCGTAATCGATGTTACGCAACTCGATTTTGAATTAAGCTACAAGACACAACCGATTAGAAAAGTTCCGTTTACGTAGAATACATTTTCTACGTTTTTGAGTGCTTTGGTTCATTTCCATTTTAATGTCCATCAAAGGGATTGTTATAATTTTTATTTAAATTTAAAGAATATTTTATCAAGTTACTCATTACCATAGCATAATAATCCCATTAAACTAAGGGCTTCACTTGAAAGCCCACATGGCAACACTAGAGGAAACAACCCACAAAGGGTTAGTATCCAGTTTCCATTAGGCGGGCTCTTGATCACGTTCCGCGTTTTCAAGCATTAGACTCAAGTTTAAACTTAATTCAGTAGTATCCTTTGGTCGTTAAATGAAAAATGTCGATAGATTAGATAAGTCTACAAAGAACTTTTTGACAAAACTCGTGTTTTCGACTCCCACAATCAGGACCACTTTAGTAAATCGTCACAATAATGGATCAGGTAACGTCGTAATGCATTTCGAAAGATTGAAGAGAATACGTAGAATTCCTCCGACAATGATACGACAAAAAATTGTTTGACAAAGTTCATAGACTCCTCTCCCGTCTCATAAAGGATTAGGGCCCTCGCAGCGGGAAGCGGTAAGTGGAGGTGGTCCTTATCTGAGACTGTTTCAACAGCGCAGTCGACAGCGTAGTGGGGTACTGTCGCGCCACCACTTCGCGCTCCATCGCGACTGACGCAAGCCGCGCCCGCGCACACGACCGATACTTTCAAACGAGCCATTTTCGATATTCAACTTTTAAAAATGTATTCGAATGAAGTGAGGTGAATCGATCAAAACTGTTCAGTGAATAACAAAGTGAAAAAAAACAAGTGTTTTGGAACAAATTTTTGTGAAGGATTTATTTTTGTTAAGGAGCAACCCTCTACAAATCCAAGGTAATTTTCGTTGTTTTGTTATTTTGTTTGTCCGTTCGTGTGTTGCAGCAACAGCAACGGTGTCGAGGCGACTTATTGCAAAGTGCAGTTTCGTTTTGCGGCTACCTATTTACAACATACGTCGCCGGAATGTCCGGTTGTAGACAGACTTTCTCGCGGGTGTTTCGCGAACAGTTTAACTAAATCAAAACAAACATTTGTTACAAATGGGCCGATTTCCTACCACTCAGCTATAATTTAGCATGATCGGCAAATAAAAGAAAATGTGTCTTTTTATGACCAAACCAGTATAGCGCAATTATGGCCATCGTAAGTGTAGAAAATCTAATTTGACAATTCTAAGAAAATGTTATCAAACAGTCATTATTTTACGTAATGTTACATATCTAAGTGCGCCTAATTGAATACTTACCTAATAGTTTGATTCACTTTAATAATTGTCAATTTGTCACGGGTACTGACACGCTTTCTTGTATAATATAACTTTTTCTAACAAAAAGTTATTTGGATTGTTGAAAAAGTAGATTAAGTCCCTTTGTAAAGAGTGTCACCTACTCTATGCTTAGTTTCACAAATAGGGTGCGCAAAACTCCAATTTTGTCACAAGTGGATGTTTTTGTTTTGGCAAAATTATCTGAATCGTGGTACTTACTAGACTTACAGACTGTAAGAGTATTTTTTCTTTTATAAATATAAAAAATAGAATCAGAAATAGTTTTTTTTTAATTATAAGTATTGCACACTTTCCGAACCGAAAATATATAAAAATAAAAACCAGGGAAGTGCGCGTCGGACATTGAAGGATTCCGTAGATGGGATGAAGTTATCCCGACAAACTTAACATTGTAGTTGAAAAACATGTTCTCCCATAAGGAATGTATGGGAGAACGTGTTTTTTTAACTGCAAATCTTGTAGAGCCTACTTAGCTGTAATTGTTTTCCTTTTAATTTCGTCATAATACTGTTGCTGTGATTTTTTCCACATATCCAGTACCAACCATTTAGCTGGCAGGGGCAAATTTAATAAAAATTTGCACTTTAAAGCTTAATATTTCGCAAACGGATCCCTGAATTCAAAAATGATTTTCATAAACTCACACTCTTTCCAAGGGATAGACGAGAAAAAATATCCCTACTTTACGGGTTAGGGAGGTACCCTAAAAAAAATGTTTTTATTTTACCACTTTGTCGGCGTGATTAATATGTATACCCATGCCAGATTTCAGCTTTCTAGTACTAACAGTCTCTGAGCTAAGCCGCGGATAGACAGACGGACATGGCGAAAGAGTTCCTTGTTGACTACGGAACCCTAATTATGAATAAAATTCTTCCTTTCAAAATTGATCCTTTCTAGGAAAAATTACTTCTTTGTATTAGACGCAATCCACGTTTTGGGGGCACATAAAGCAGTAGGTAATAATTACTAAACAATCAATACTTAATAAACAATGGGTATGGGTACCCTTTCTAAAATTAATCATTATTAATTTACGAAAGAGTACTGATTGTTACAGAGACATAATGAGCCACATAAGTGGGAAAATAGAAGCTATATTGATTAAATAAATCTTCTCATAGTCTTCGTGTTAGTGTCGACTTTTTCCAGTTTTCCATAATTGATGACTAGGGAAAGTTTCAGTTAGTTTCTAATTCACACCACTACGAGCGCATCCTTATACATGTACTATTTGGAGCAAATTAAACGGTCATCGAGTTACCCAGTAACTGGGTTGTGGAGGTCAGATAGGCAATCGCCCCATGTGAAATACTGGTATTCAGCTGCATCCGATTAGATTGGAAGCCGACCTTGCTAGGCAGATTGATTGATTTTGTTTGGACGAAATATGTATGTAAGACATTGAATTTTCGAAATGGCAGCACAAAATATAAAAAACAGTAAATTTTTAAACCATACCAAATACTCTTTTTCTATAGATTAAGTAAAAAGTATTTCTGGTTTTAGAAAATCTTTCTTACGCTCTGTTGCTTTCAGCGAAAAAAGCCACTGCTCTCGAAGTCAGTGGTAGTACGGTACGAGTTGTAGGTCCGAACCCAGACAGGCGCTTTATTCTGTGTAAATTATTTCATCATCACTGCTCTCAAAACGGTGAAGGAAAATATCGTGAGGAAACTGGCATGTCCTAAATCCAAAAAATCGAAGACTTGTGACATTTACCAACCCGCACTAGGCCCGCGTGGTGGATTACGGCCCACTCCCTCTCACCGATAGGAGGCCTGTGTCCCAGCAGTGGGAATATTATAGGCTGATTGATTATGCATTATGCAAGGCATCAAGTCTTTTTTTTTACTTTTATTCATCTTATAAGCTCAATAATTTTGTTAGTGATTTCCGATATTTGAATTCGAATTAAAACACTAGAGATGTTCCTGATACGACTGGTGATATTCTAGTATGTAATACGTAACATACGTGGAAACCAGATAAGAAATCTGAGATCATGATATGTAGTTTTATCCCATCAGTTAGATCATAGAGAAAGTAGGTGATTCTATGACCGTGTGAACAAATAGTGAAAAAAATACAATTGATGCCATGGCGTTCTACTTTTAAAATGTTTTTCTTGAAGTGATTTACTATCATTTTCTTCATTAGCATACGTTGTGAATCGTGCCTATTTTTTAACATAAAAGTTACTGTCGTAATTAATATTTAAATATTAATAATGCATGTTGAATAGTTTGTGATAAATTACTAATTTATACAAAAAAATAGGTGAAGTTCATACAATAAAAAAAAAATGTAAACATTATTTCCTGTTATTTTAAATTACAATGTTTATAGTAATTTATTTGAAAATAAATAATATATATTTAAAATACCGTAACCTTAAAATAAGACATGTAAGTGTGTAAAATATTTTGCAAGGTTGTTGTAATATATTTGATACAGTTGAAGAACAGAGGCCACTCAGTAAGTAAGTGTGGTGCTTTCCGACATCAATAGAAGGCACCTTTAAAGTCACTAAATTTATAGGTACACAATATTTATATTTTACTGTAGTCATTTTTGTAACCTTTAGATTTTCTCTACCGCGTCGATTCAACAAGGAAAGATAACCAATTAAAGAAAATCGTATGTGATTAAAATTACAACGATATTCTTAAATTCTGTGTTTGTTCATAATCCACTATTTTAATGTATGGAACCTTTCTAAATAAAGCAATACCTACTTTAAAAAAAACTAAATGCAAAATCAATATTTATTTACGTCACGGTCAGTCACGGATTTATAGATAACAGACGTAGTCCCACCACTATTTTTTGCGAAACGACGATGCGCTTTCCCAGCATTTGTCACACGGAAAAACGTGGTCTTTGAAACTAAGAAAAATTACAAAAATAATTAAGCAGGTATCCTGATAACAGTACCGCGTGGAAAAAAAATGCATTTGTACATATTTCATTGCCAACATTGAGTAGTAAATAACTCGTATCAAATGTGTGAACAATCGTTTCTTTTTTTATTTCTTTTTTCATTACCACACTATTGCAGAAGGAATTATATAAACGAGGCATTTTCAAACATTTTTCATTACATTTTACAGATTGCGAAAGAAAACTATACCTACAATTTTTTCGTATCTATTTTACTAAGAATCCAAATATCATTATTATCATTAACAAATAATTACGTATTAGTTAACAATGCAAAACGTTTAATTATATTTAAAATGTATTTTTATGTTGAAAATTCTTGATCTATAAGGTTTTAAGTTTAACCTAAATGGTTAGGTTAAATGGTTACCTTATAGATCAAGAATTTTCTGGATGATTAATTTACTTACTTTGAGTTTATTTTTAGATAGGTACGTATATTTTTTACCATTCCAAAATATAACCACCTATTGAGAAACAATTATAAGATCTTTATAATTGTTTCTCAATACAAAATAGATTATAAATCGATTTGAGAATTTACACCAGGGGAATCCCTATCCAGAGAGAGCCAGAGAAAAAAAGATCCTCCCTCGGACATATTTTTTTAGTCGACTCGTAAGTCGTACCTGCTGAACAAAGGGTTTTTTGTGCAACATTTAAGGGTGGCACCGTAGCACGTGGTTACCTGCGATGTCCAATTTTAACTTTATGCTATAGTATTTTTTGCCTTTGCCATATTTTTTTCTGAAGAATAAAGGGAAGGTCCAAAGTTCGAAAAGTGCAAGAATCAAATTTTTGTAGTAGAGAATATAGACAGAGAGCCAGTATGCCGCAGATCCATATGATGTTCAAAATATCTATAATTAAGCTCACAAAACGACTCGGAATAACACTAGAGACACTTAGAGAATTAAGTACGGCATTTCAAAGATTATCTTTGATTTGAAAAATAAACCTTCAGCGAACCTCGGATTATAGGTATGCAACAGTTAACTCCTTCTTCGCGGTTCCAATAATTTTTATGTATGTTTACCTAAGTGGGTAATTAACCCAACTCACGTATCGCAACGTTGCACTCGTTGTTTTTCTCGTTTCCAAATTCTGATGGAAATTGTTGTATTGTCTTCTATTGATTACATCAAATATACATAAATTTTCTATGTTGGCAATTGGCACTCCTGCTATAAGTATGAGTTCTAGATTCGCTCATCATCATCATCATCATCATTTCAGCCGAAAGACGTCCTCTACAGAACAAATGCCTCCTCGAAGCACTTCGACCTGTCCTGTGCGTCCCGCATCCTTCGTAAGATTCGATATTAATTTAATTTTTTTAGTTATCTCATATTGTACCACTGTTGAGCAAAGGTCACCCCCATACTTTTCCAATTTTCTTTATGTTGTGCCTTTTCCGGCATAGAGGTCTGGAACGAATCCAAATAGTCCCGCCAGCGTTTCTTAGGCTTACCTCGCTGCCGACGCGACGCCCGCCTTCAGGCACCCACTGAGTTGATATCTGTTCGATATTTGCATAAAATCCAGACACTACTGATTGGGAGAAGACACTGCAGCACTGGTGTGTTTACCTAGTACAGGAGTCAGGGCTTCACTTTGTGTGTACACGTTTTTTATGCCAATAAAGAATGTATTTATATTATTTATGATTTAGTGATGGTTTTTTTTCTCATGGTATTAATTAATCGTAAAATTGCAGTTATTAACATAATTAGTATTTTTATGAACACGTGCGTGTAAGTATTATTACTCGTTAGTAACAACATGTTTCTTAACTTTAATCTCAATCATGTTAGTTCCATGTGATGTTAATTTAGAAGTATGTTCATGGATTTTAAAATAATTACAATTTGCAATAAAATTTTACAAAATAACATTAATAAAAAAATAATTCGCTGGACATATAATTTTTTATTGGTTTAAAAACAAGTCATGCCTTCGTTAAGTTTTTTCATGTAGAATTAATGAGATTAAAAAAATATTTCGTCTTTAAACGGATGTTCTGTCCACGATTAACCAACTCACTATGTATAGATAAACTTTATTGTAATATTTCTTTGTTCCAACTGACCGACTCATACTTACTTAGCTAGAGTTGATGAAGCATGAAATTCAGCAAATGAAATATCTTTCATGACGTGATGAAACGAATTGAACTCAGCCATACCGAGGCTTCTTATTACTGTCCGATAAAATAAGTTTGTTTTTAACTTAATTAGGATCTTTTTCGGTACTTAGTAAGTCCGGAAAAAGAACTTAACTAAATTATAGGCCCAAACATGGCCGTGAAATGGCTGTATTAATAATCGAGTATAGCTTCAACCATCATTATTAAAACACCTTTCAAACGAACAAAATCGCAATAATATCGATTTATCCGTTTAGGAGTTATGATGCGCCAAAGACAGACGGAAAGTCTCTCTCTGCATCCTTTTACGTTGGGGTCGTTGAAAAAGAGGTTCGTTCTAAATATTTATAGCAAAACATTTCACGTGCCTTCCTCAAATATACCCGCACCATTATGGTTTGTAATGTCCCATACAATTAATGGAACAATACATCATGATCGGTGCCCGTGTCACGTCCTCTTGCATAAATTGTGATTGGTTAGTTAAGAGCTAACACGCACACCTGACCGTTTCGAAAACTTTAACTTCGTGAATCAAGGTTGGTGTTGTGAATTCGAGAGAGATCGCCTTCATTTTGCGCCAAATGTTTGTGGCATCTGTTGCGTGGATAAAAAACCTTTTAAGGCAAAGAAGGTGCGTAGTGGTTCACTTTTTCATTGGGAGTAGGTAGGAATAAGTGTATACAGGGTCGTTTATTTTTCTTGACAACAAAACCTTCATAATGTGATATAGAGCAACTTAAATAAATTTTGGAACAGATAAAAGTTTTGAAATTGATCGAATACGGACGAATAAAGCTTGATTCACACGGTGCGGCATACCATAAGTTGAAGCAACAATAAAAGTTGCATCGTCTAACTAAACAGTGTTTAGACGATTCAAGTCATAATTATGTTGCTTCAATTGTATGGTAGGCCGCAGGTAAGATACTTGCATCGTGTAAATGGTGTTTAAGTTTTGAACGGGCCACACGCGTATCAGCTGGAATCACATCCAGCTTACTTAAATTATTAGTAACTATTTATTATTTTCTTTACATGGAGGAAATTCCAAAACAGCAAATATAGGCACTTAGTCAATCAAGAATAAATTGCACTGACTTATTCTTTTGAAAGTAAATCCTGTATCAATTTTACTTAAATATTTCTATTTTATAAAAAAATCTGCACTGTTTTCTTAGATATTCTTATTTAAATTCTAAAAACATATGCAATTTCCTAAGGTGAATCAACTTTAGCGTAATGTGCAGAACTGGTAGGTCTCGGGTAACTTTGGTCTCAACCAGTCCGTTTGCATTGCAAAATTAGTAAAAGGGGCATAACATATTAGCCAAAGGTTTCACTAGAGCTCTAGCTCCTCAACCTCCTTATGAGACAAGCGGTTTTGATATCTCATGCATCACTGGTGTTTGCTTTTTCTTTTTATACTCACCTGTAACAATATAACCAATAAAAAGTTTACTTTATGAAACTTATGTCCTTATACATTTCTGTCTATTATTTTGTTTTTATCAGACTTGCCTGGAAGTCGTTTGATTCTTTGCTATTTCGCCTTTCTTTTGAAAGTTCTCAGCTATATTCTACAGGTAGTTCCAAGGTCTTCCTATTATCATATTTCTCGATCTCGCGCGCTCTTTATCCATATTTCTCCGTAACGACTGCGCAACAAATATCAGGTTATACAAATAAAGCAAAACTGAGTAACATTTTAAAAGACTAGTTTATTTGCAACACAGTGAGCGTTAAAATTGCTCAATAACTAGCGAAATAAGATCACATTGTCCGTCTGTCTACCTGTCACTATTTATTTAACGTTCGTGCGATAAGTCTACTCGATTTTAGAATATAGCTCAAGTTTTGGACGTTTTTGGTGAGTTTTGGTCACACTGGATGGAGGAATTAATCCATATTCCGAAATGGCTTATACCTGCTTAAATAGGAACAAATGTCTTCAACTTCTTCATAGTTTTTTTTACTAACATTATACATATATATTTATGATGATAGGTAATTGGTATTTTTAGGTTACTGTATTACCCATTAACTAGGTTGTCGTCTGTTACTGCGCTCCGTTTGTAGCGTTCGTATACCAATCTTTGTCGAATTGCAATATACAAATTCATTGAATGCGGATTATATAAGTACTAATTTGTTTAATATTATGACATGGGAACAGGTTTCAAAAATGTTATTTTGTTTGACTAAAGTGATTGACCCCGTACAAACTAGATTGTTGAGAATTTCATTGATTTTCAAATTACGTAGGTATCATTTTTTGTGGTGGTAGAGGTAGATATTTAATGTCGCATAGTTTTTAACGTGACTTAATATTATGAACAATATTTAAGTAATTGTCCTTGTTCATAAATCCATTGATTTGTTCACATAAAACAGGCAGTGTGCTAGTCTAGATAAAACTGTCTCCCGCTCCATTGAAACAGTGATGGTGCACGCACACCTCAACAAAACAGTGTCGCCTATAAAACAGTGTTTTTCAAAGATATGCAAAACTATCGTATCGTGTCTGCTATGGTCCTAACAACGTTTATTCGATAGCAGAGATTCTAACAATACAGTATATCGAGGTATCAATTTATCGGTGTAAAGTTGTTCGCATAGGAGTTCATCGAAGTAACGTAACATCGAACTAAAGTGCGTCGATGAAACAACCATCAATTCGGGGAAACGCTTTCGAAGTAATGAAATTCGAAAAATAAATTTCGCACTAGAATTGGACACGCACTTACCAATAGATACTTCAGAGGAAAATCGTTTTTCAATTTCGCTACGTTATTACTTTCTCGTGGTCGAAGTGGCAGTGCTTAGGGGAGGCCTATGTTCAGCAGTGGACGTCTTTTGGCTGAAATGATGATGATGATTACTTTCCCTGCCTCGTTGGTCTATTAGTGGTCGCAAGCGCTACTGCTGAGCATGTGATCCTTGATTCAATTCCCAGTTTGGGCAAGCAGGGTTACTGGGTTTTTCAATCAGGAATTTCGCAGTAGTAGTGCAGACATTACTACTGCGCAGATATTTGTGCCCGGGTGATAGCAATAGGCTCGCGCCCTATTACATGGGACTTCAACATAACTGGCGAAATGTGGATGTACTATCTATTACACCTCTAGTACACCTCTGCCGAACCCTTCGGGAAAAACAAGCGGGATGTTATGTTTTATTACCTTTCCTTTAAGTTCGATACAAGAAAGTACTGTGAGTATCATCATCATCATCATTTCAGCCGAAAGACATCTACTGCTGGTTATAGGCCTCCCCAAGCGCCACCAGTTCGACCAATTCTGTACTTCCCGCATCCAGGTAATTCCTGCGGCCTTCACAAGGTCATTGGTCCGCCTTGTGAAAGGCCTTCCAACGCTACGTCTTCCACCGCCGCCACTCCAGAACCTTTCGGCCCCATCGGCACCATCGGCCATCTGTTCTGCGAGCAATGTGCCCTGACCAGGCAATTCTTCGGGTTATATCGTTTACCTTGGTTCTCCGGCGGATCTCTTCATTTCTGATTCAATCACATAGGGAAACTCCAAGCTATGAGTATATAATCACATAATAGTGCGATTCTTTTCCGTTTTGTTGACTTACAACAGTAACAAGTGTGCCGTACTAGTGGTACATATAATAACGTGCAGTTACACCGTTAGGTAATATCGCTGCTTTATGTAACACTATTGTTTAATACATTTTAAATGTCGGATTTTGCATTCGCATCCCAGACTGCTTTGTATTACTGCATTGTTTTTGTGTAGTGTATTTTTTATTTTTGTCTTACTACGTAAGTTGTCTCTTTAGTAAAATTGTAAGAATCTTTTGTAATTTTTACAGTGTTATTTATATTTTTTCCTTTTTTGCTTAAAGTGGTACATGTTTTGTGATATATAAAGAATTGATTTTGGTGTGAAATAAATAAACTGTCGTTATAAAATTATGTAATTAAGCATAATGTCGTCATCAAAGATTTCAATTATATGACAGATTCTATAAAATATCAATAAAATATAAGTTCAGGGCCAACCCTTCAGGTTATGGACTATGATTTACGACATATTCGAAAGACGCAAATTAACATTTATGTTTAATTAAAAATGACACGTATAGATAATAAAGATATGTCTCTTATGCTAAATAAAAACTATGTCCTCCACACTAAAGTTGTTAAATAAATTCACAAAGCAATAAATATTTATAACGCATTATATGGTGTTAAATGTATAGAGAAGACAACTTAGCACAAAAAAGATAAAACTATAAATCTCTTCTTTGTTTATTAACAATTAGTATCTGCCCGCGGCTTCGTCGCGTGAAATTTCTTGTTTTAACATAAAATATACCCTCTGACATTCGGCAATTCTATAGCTATTCGTGAAAGAGTTTTCGGAATCGGATCAGTAGTTCCGAAGATTACCCCCTTCATGTTATTGACACTAACAAGTATGTTAGTAAATATTTTTATGTGACAAAATACAAATTGTATTTAGCAACATGTTTAAAACGACAAATAGCTTTATCGCTATACTTTTTTTTTACTGATTTATCAGCCAACAAGTTGGCTAATAAAACTGTTGCTTCTATTGGGCAATTATCTGACATTTTCAGTGATTCAGCCAATAACTTGGCTACACAAGCTGACATTAATTTAAATTAGAAATTGAGACAATAGAGAAAACCTCTTGCATAATTAATGGAGATCATTTAAATTTAAATACTAGTCTAAATCATCAAAATGTCAGAATAAGCTCTAAAACAGTTCACCTGGTGCACCAAAATATTCAAGGTATGTTGAGAAAAGACCTTGAAATTGAATTATTCATGAACTGTAACAACATTGATATTTTATGTATTACAGAACATTGGCTGAAAAGCCATCAGTTCATGTTTAATTTCAGTAATCACCAGGTTGGTAGTTCATTCAGCAGAGAGAATGCAATACATGGTGGCTCATTGATACTGTTAACTAAACAATTTAAATTCAAAGAACGTAAGGATATTGTAAGCCTCTCTGTTGAGCGGACTATAGAAATAGCTTGTGTGGAGTTGGAGCAGCTTGTTGTATTGAGCGTGTACCGGCCGCCGTCATCAATTTATGACTGCTTTGAGAGTATCATGGATGATGTGTTACAAAAACTGGGTAAGTTAGGCAAAAATATAATTGTATGTGGTGATTTTAATGTTAATTTATTAGAGGACTCATCGAACAGCCAAAAAATTAAAAATTTATTTCGGTCATATAACCTTAATCATTTATTTTTGGAGCCTACTAGAATAACCGCCACCTCAAGTACATGTTTAGATAATATATTTACTGACATATTGCCTATTAATAAAAAAGTTATAAGTAAACTAGATTCTGACCACTGTGGACAGCTGATTACTTTTAGTAAACAAGATAAAAAAGTGGCTAAGAGAGATATCACTGTAGTGCCAAAAACTGCAGGTCGCTTGGAGAGATTTAAAAATAAACTTATTAGTAAATTATCATACTTGCCATATTGTGATAATCCTAATGAACTGTACAATTCCTTCTTTGCCATGTATTGTACAGAATTTAACTCAACATTTATACCGAAGCAGATCTCAGTTAATGGTTCTGCAACTTTCAGTGAATGGGCTACTAAAGGGATATTTAAGAGTAGAATCAAACTCTTTGAACTGTACGAAGAAAGAAATTATAATAAAAGTAAAGAATTTTATCAATATGTAAAGAACTATTCCAAATTATTCAAACAAGTTTGTAGCGAAGCTAAGTGTCGATATTTAAGCTCAAAAATTAAAAATAGTCAAAATAAAATAAAAATGACTTGGGAAATTATAAATAATGAGACTGGAAGAGACAGAAAGCGTAGTGGTGACTACAGCCTTAATATTAAAAATACAGTAATTAAAAAGGATTTAGAAGTTGCCAAAATTTTTGAAAATTTCTTTGCAGATATTCCAGTCTCAACCACTAAATCTTTAAATTCTTCACCCACTGTTGCCGAGTCCCTATTGAAAGAAAATGTTGAGAATTGTAACCATGAATTTAATTTTGACTATGTTAGTGCTAGAGATATTATTAAAACTTTCAATACTCTTAATGTTAAAAAAACTGCTGATCTATGGGGAAATTCCGTAGAGGTTGCAAAATGCATAATCAACACTGTAGCGCCAGAATTAGCAATTATCTTTAATAAATGTATTGACTGTGGTGTAATTCCTGACTTAATGAAAAGTAGTAAAATAATACCTTTGTTCAAATCGGGCAGCACATCAGACCCCACGAACTATAGACCAATTTCTGTGCTTCCCACTTTTAGTAAAATATTTGAAAAACTGATGTTAGATCAATTGCAAAGACATTTTAATAAACATAAATTATTAAACAGTAAACAATTCGGTTTCACAAGGGGTCGCTCGACTTCCGACGCTGGTGTTGAGCTTCTTACACATATTTTTGAGGCCTGGGAGGAGTCAAATGATGCCCTAGGTATTTTTTGTGACTTATCTAAGGCTTTCGATTGTGTTTCTCATGATACATTGGTCAGGAAATTGCATCACTACGGTGTAAGAAATACAGCCTTGGATCTTCTTATTTCTTATTTGGATAATAGGATCCAAAGAGTGGACGTTAACGGCAAACGATCCCCGGGGTCTACTGTCACTATGGGAGTTCCGCAGGGCTCAATTCTTGGCCCTTTTTTATTTCTCGTATATATTAATGACCTACCTTACCTTATAAAGAACAGTCATGAAATAGTGTTATTTGCAGATGACACGTCACTTATATTTAAGCTTAAGCGACAACAGACAGTAACTGACGACGTAAATAATGCTCTCTCTAAAATAGTGCATTGGTTTAGTGTTAATAATTTACTATTAAACGAGAAAAAGACTAAATGTATTAGATTTCTGACACCTAACGTTAAGCAGGTGAAAACCAATGTACTTGTAAATGGGGCAGAATTGGATCTTGTGGACACCACTGTGTTCTTAGGTATTACTTTGGATTCGAAGCTGCAGTGGGGCCCACATATAACCAAATTGTCGAAACGGCTAAGCTCTGCAGCCTACGCGGTCTATAAAATCCGTCATTTGACGGATGTAGAAACAGCTCGATTAGTTTATTTTAGTTATTTCCATAGTGTAATGTCATACGGCATTTTATTGTGGGGAAATGCAGCCGACATTCAGGCTATATTTGTGCTGCAGAAACGAGCCATTCGAGCAATTTATAACCTAAGTTGTAGGCATTCACTGAAAGATAAATTTAAGGAAATAAACATTATGACAGTCGCATCTCAATATGTATATGAGAACCTGATTTATGTAAAAAAGAATATTAATCTATATTCTAAACACAGCGACATTCATAGCTTAAATACTAGAAACAAAGATTTATTAATAGTGCCCAGGACAAGGCTCCAAAAAATTAGTAATTCATTTAAGTGCCAAAGTATACGTTTTTACAACAAACTCCCAAGCCATGTTAAAGAACTGAGCCTCAATAAATTCAAATCATTTATTAAACAGAAACTATGTCAAAAAGGTTTCTATAAAGTTAAAGATTACTTAGACGACAAAAAGGCTTGGGTCTAATTAAGCGGCTCCAATGTACCCCAAGCAATCAAACAAGTGTTATAATTAAATCAAGACAAAGTATAATTTTCTAAACCTTGTTTTGACATTATAATTATTCAGTAAAATCATCAAATTATACCAGTTTTATATAAACATTGACATTGTTGAATATTTCATACAAAATGACGTGATTACTTTGTAAAGTATTATATTATTTTAATTATTGTGAATGTGAGGACTATGTGGATATTTTTTTTTTTTTTTCTCTTCTCTTTTTTCTTTTCTTTCTCAGTTAGTTTTAATGATGGTCTGGCAGTTTGAGTAGTTTATGCGGCCTACCCAAATGTCCTTTCTTTGGTACTGTTCGTCGAGTTGAGCTCCTTAAGTTCAGAGTTGAGCTCCGCGATTACTGACAAATGCTTGCACTGACTGGACAGGTCCACTCAAAGCTGTATGGTTCTTTCCTCAAAAGACCATTTCAGACACTAGTCTACATGGTCCTCATATGGCCTGACCAGGATTATGTCTGGACTTTAAAAGAGACTGTGACCTCTGAGTTTGTTTCGGCCTTTCTTCTCAGAGTAGTCAGATAGGAAACGCCGAACTCATCTAGCTAATTTTTAACATAAATTTTAATATGACGTGTAAAAGTGATTCCAATATCCTATTTACAGAATAAACAATTTCATTTCATTTCATTTCATTTCATACAATTCACATATTTTACTTCTTTATAATATTATTATTATAATATAATATTATAATATTAATATTATATAGAAGAGAAGCTAGTATAGGTAGAAGTAGTATACAAGGTGGAGACGACAATACAACAAAAAATTAAACGGCGTGTCCATAATGACGTTCCCATTCTGTATACGAAAATTCAATTGAATAAATTCAATAGTTTAGTCATTATAGCTGGGCAAAATCCATAGTCGGCTCGGGCTATTCCGTTTATCCACCCCAAAAATCCACCCTAAAGTGAATATTCTGAAATGTATGCCCGAGAATTCACCCAAGGCCTAGTCGGATAAACGGAATTTATAGGCTTACATTACATTTAATTTGTTTGAAAAACTCTTTTATTTTTTCGAAGCTAGGATTTATTTGACAGTTCCAAAATACTCTTAAGCATTAGTAGTGCCAGTATTTAAATTTTTTGTTGTATGTTAGTCTCCATATTGTATAATAATATTATTATAAGTATAGATTAGAAAAACTGGTACTTTTAATAAGCCACTACACCTCTTTCGCACCTACCGTATTTTTTTTGCAATTAAATCTTGGAATGCGGAAAATAAACCAAACCTGCCTATGTATCTTTATGACTGCTATAATCAATAATTTAAAGAAGTACTAAATTATAGGACTTGAGCATCTTTAGCCACAGGTGAAGACACATAAAAGATCAACCATAAACAATTCTGCAATATAAAGAAAAGTGCTCTGTGTAAATCGTATACAAAGAAAAGAAAGAAACTCATTTATTTCGCTACAGTTCATGATAGGTAGGTAGGTCCCTTCAATCAGCCATTCTTACCATAATATATGTATTGTCATAGATTTTTGGGTATCTCCATTAGAAATTTCTCAGTAACAGCTCGGAGTCTTGATTTGTGCCCGGTTAATGACAATAGGCTTGCCCCGTATTACATAGGACTTAAACATAACTGGCGAAATGTGGTTGTACTATAGGTACACCTCTGCCTAACCCTTTGAGGATAACAAGCTTGATGTTATATTACGTATGTTGTGATGTTTTCACACAGCCGTATAGTATTCAACTTTTATAATGTTATTGTCTCTCGTTTCGCTACATACGTACAAAGAAATTATAACAATAATAGTAATTTACATTTCCCAGTCTAACATTACAAAAAAAAATTCAACATAATTATCCAAGGACATATTCAAATCTGTAGTTGACTACATATTTTAAATGAATAAATGATTCGGCAATTCGAATCGAACTCTAGTGCGTGACGTTTTCGCCTTTCCATATTCGAATTTCGATTATCCGCATTTATTTATTGAAAGAGGCCAACGTCTCATGACGTTTTAATCGACGTACGTCGTCGAAGGTAAACAGGACACCACTATGCCATAGTATGAAGTATGCTATGTAAAAACTACCCATTGATATTTCATTTATACGGAAGCTCATACAATAGGAAGTAATTAATTATTTAATTCTCCATAAGTTGTCATATAAAATCTTAATAACTTGTTAACATCGTTGGTTTGTGCATTTTGAAGGGTAACCCCCTATGAAGTATGATGAGTACAGTACGACACAACTTAGATGTAGCATAGATTTGAAAATTTTCATTCATTAATTTCAATTTTGCGAATGTATATGCTATATGACTTTACAAGTTATTGCGTTTTCGAAAGATCATTTTCACCTGAAGCAGTAATAAAGATTGGTAATTTTGAAGGCGCACTCAGTTCGGATGGTGATCGGTTTTACGAATTTTGCCGATGCTACATCTAAGTTGTGTCGTACTGTACCTACCTATATTACGATAATGCTCATTGATATTTCATGTATACGGAAGCTCATACAATAGGAAGTACTTAATTACTGAAGTCTCCATAAGTTTTCATATAAAATTTTTAATCAGTTGTCGACAACGTTGTTTGTGCGTTTATTTTGAAGGATAGCGCCTTTCGATTTCTTTACGTCATAAAAAAAAGATTCGTAAAAGTTAATCGCTGACAAAAGTGCCTAGTTTCCATGACATTTAGTTTACGGTTTAACACATTTTAAGAGAATGTGGAATTTTCACTGTTTCCCTATAATTCATTATTTAAATGTCATCTTTTACACCTGCTACGGGGTAATTGCGTAAAACTAACCGCTAACTATGCTTTTCATTTTAACAGTTCAACAACATTCATTGCGTTATTTACGTTGTCGAGCAGACGAATTTTTCACACATACGAAACAAAGGATTAGGAATTTCTTTCAAAATTCTTCGGATTACAGAAAGTGATACGCAATTGGAGTACTGCTTCACTTCACCCTCTGAACTTTATAATCTCTTTCATTCATACGAGAAACAAAATAGTACAATTATATTCTTTTATACGATATTTTTTTACCTACCTAGTCATTATAGTCTCTACACGTATCTGTATTGCCTTGTCGCAACATTCAATCCATAAAACAGCAAATCAATCCTTATAAAAAAAAAACAGACGAATATAATAACCTCCTCTTTAATTGAAGTCGGTTAAAAATTGAAGTCGCTTTTCGTGTCTGTCTGTGTATTAGTTGTTCTTCTAAACTACGCAGGGCAACTAGGCTGAGAATCAGCACTTTTCGAACGTTAAAAACATACGACATTCCCCAAAACGCTCGCCTTTCACCACTTCCTAGTGCTTTAGCTGCCATGGGAAGATGAAGTGACGATGACGCAACAAACTCCCCACCCTGATGCAGTTTGCACTGTCATTTAAGGAATGTATCCTCGAAGGTTTATGTTTTACGCATGTATAATAAACTTGCATATATTAAAGAAATCTGGATGCTTTGTCAAATCGTACAAACCGTGCATAGCAGGGTCTGGTCGCTAGTTTAAAATAAATACATTTTCAGTTTTTCATCCGTTTCGGGGCTTTTACTGAAATAATAATCGACGATATTAAAGCTATATGTAGCAAAAATTATATGGTCCAATTTCACGCTTGCTTACTTTCCGATCGTCGACAGATAAGCATGCGATGCAGAGATCGAAAACAATGACAGATCTCATTTAGATAGACTATACATAAAGGTATGTACAATCACTTTTTCCATATACCACGCTACATACAATAACACGCTATTAAAATAAAACTGAATGTATTTTAGGTCATTTTAGATATCATGAGTGCAATGGCTAATAAAAATGGCGGATTTCTACGGTTTTGATTGATCTACGTTTTCAATTGAATATAAAAAAATTTTAACCGTGTACCGCTACTTACTGTTTTTTTATTCAAATATTTTTAGTTATCTTGTAACTCAATAACAACTTTAGTGAAGGCTTTTCCGTTAACTTCAAAAGCCCTTTAGTAAGTAACAAAGATAAAGCAAACTTATTCATTGTTTGTACATGCGTTCATTATACCTAGTGGAATAAAATTATAACCAGAAATAATATGTACGCTGGTTACAAGAGGTGCAGTCCTTGAATAAAAAAAATAAAAACACTTTTATTAACTGCCTGTCCAGTTTCACGTGATACTAAAGTAGCAGCACTGATAAACGTCAACCATATTTCAAATTCAGAACATTTTTAGTTTCGTACTTCGTCACTAGGCAAGAAATACTGGCCACAGTGAACATTCTGGTTTTTCTTGATTCGAAGTCCAAAAAATCTTATCTACGCATTCAATGTCGATAGGCAGGGCAGGGATGTCGATCATACAGCCTTCTACCACTTTTATAATTTTAAAAATAATGCAAATAATACTCGAATACTAATATTTATTTTGGCAAATTATCATTAAAATGCTTTTACGTGTTATAGCCGAGAAATATACAACCCATTTTGTAGAGTCCCTGTTAGTTATTAAGTAGTAACCTAGAATAAGACTATTGTGTACCTACTTACAAATTGGATCCCTAATATCTGATGAATAACTGAATGATAATAATTAAATAATTATACAAAAATCTCAAGACACACAAAACGTGACTAACGTGAATGAGACCAGTTTTTGGCTTTAATTCGCCGTAAGTAAAAGTTCTTCATACAGATATGTAATAATTTATTCATTTTAATTAATTTTATTGGGCACCTATAGTGTTTGATTATTACCAATTTACAATCTTTATGATAAAGTCAAGGTCCAATCGGCAATTACAGCTGTACCAGATGGGCGTTTAAACCAGTTAACAGTGAAAAAATGTAAGTACTCAATGGAAGATTGGTCATTGATATGACATAGTGTTATGTATTAGGCCCTGCTCACTTTGGACGCAAATTTGTATCGTACGTAAACGTATGATCGGGGTCGTACGAATTGAGTGCGCACACTGAATACGTTTTTCTCCATCAAATAGGTTCTGGTGATATCGTATTCGTGAAGTTCTCTTCACGAATACGCCATGAATAATCTGTATCTTCAAAATAATAATTATCCTATAACTAACAGCGACGTCGCCGCCGTAGCCTCCGCGCGGCGGCGACCGCGACGTCGCTGTCGTAGAACCGAATGGGTGCGTAAAATATATTTTAAATGAATTCTGTGAATTTCACGAAGTGATAACTTGAATCACTGTGATCCCACAAACATTTATGTCCGTAAACCAAGTTAATATATTTTCCTTAATCCATTTTTTATTTTCAACGCACGAAAGTGTTTTAAAATCCCAACAATCTCGGATTGTTTTCGGACGTCGTCGAAACTAAACGTACGTATACGTACGACTAACGCAATCATTTTTTTTATCTAGGGCATCTTGCAGGTGACTACTAAGGGGTCGTAACTGCTTCACCGGTCTTTATAACTCGCACTCAGTCTGCGCGCTCCCTTAGTAGGTACTTGGAAGTTCGGGATCGTTCGTGCGTGTTCGTAGGTGTTCGCACTAGCAAAACGTACGAATCGTATAAAAACGCATCCAAAATGAGCGCGGCCTTACTCAACTAACAATGTATTTTATGAAAAGCTCACACAAAAATAACTACTAAGGTGATTATTACTTAAATACATAATTATCCCACTTATGTGTAATAAATGATGGTTTATAAGTTAACAAGTCGTCTTACTTGACTTTAGACAATAATAATGTTAAATAATCTCCATCATTTGAGACGTCTTGATTGCCTCATAATCTTCAATGGTCGTGGTCTATGGTTACTTAGGTCAAACTTCAGCCAGACATTTTTGGCTTTTTTAGATATTTTTTATATCAAAAATATGTGAAAAATATGTAAAAAAGCTCGATTATTTATGAATACCTAAATTCAAGTTATCCGCTAAGCAAAGTTGTCTACAGCCTCGCATACTCGTTAGGTTTTTGGGCAGAATGTTCTCGAGCTATGCACCAGAAAATGCTACACGGAAAAAACGTAACGGCTAGAAATAAACAAGTTATTGTTATTTACAACCAAGCGACTCGGTTCTGAGAGAGCCTGCAAAGTTTGTTGCTAGAATTGAACAAGTGAACTTGGTTAATATTACTTGCTTGTTTGGTGTTAACAAAGTTGTATTGAACGTTTTAAATAAGTCTTGGTTATTTGTAGCCGTATAATAATTCGTATAATTTTTAGCCAAGCCAAATTGGTACTTTGCTAGCCATTTATTTTTTCAGTGTACGCTCTTTAAGTAGTACACTCTCAGATTTACCAGCCTAATAAGGTTCTACGTGAAGCCAAGCCTAACAACGTTTTTTTTTCTCTGTAACTTACTCGATTTCGCTTCTTAATATGAAGTAGCAGAAGACAGATTTTTTATTTTATCTTCCTTCCTTCCTAGCCTTTCCCAACTATCTTGGGGTCGGCTTCCAGTCTAACCGGATGCAACTGAATACCAGTATTTTAGTGTGTTTTTTTGCAGTGTAATTTTTTATTTTTTATGAAAAAAATAATCAAAGGAACTCTACTAAAACCGATTTAACAAAGTATGATATATTGAGCCGCCAAAAATCGTTTGCATGATATGGGACTGATCTGTGAAATCGAATTTATTTAAATTATCCGATTCGCGTGTTTAAAGGCACGTACTACATATATCTACCTCCTGATATAGGTGATATGCAGTGCAGACCTGAGTCTATATGAAAACAATCTTATAATCAAAGTTGACAAAAACCTACAAAAAAAAAACAGTTTTGACGCAAGAGAAAACAGTTCAGTCTGCATTAACAGAACACTTTTTGAATTTGGTGTCCACAGTCTGAATCTACAAGGTGGATACGACAATACGACAATAAATTAAACTTTTTATATCTAATGACGGTCGCAATCTGCATACAAAAATTCAACCAAATAGTTTAGCCACTATAGCTAGTCAAAGATTGGCAAAATACATAGTCGGCCCATCACTACTATTTAGTTTGTTTGAAAAAATCACGTTTTCAAATTCGATGTTTTAATTTATTTGATAGTTTTAAAATACTAGCATTAGTAATGTCATTGTTTTTATCGTATTGTCGTCTCCATAATGTATATCAGTATAAATCGTCAAATTGAGATTATGTTCGAAATATCCACAGTAAACAATGACCAGGCAAACTGTCGAACTACCAGAAGATTAATGACCATTCCTCTAATTTACAACCTCTTTTAAAAACATTTATTCGTAAAAATGTACTTAAAACAATTTGGCATTCATGCGATGCTTCGTTCGTACATTATGCAATCATAGGCACCAGCAGTTTCAAATGCAAATCTCAATTTGATATAATTAAGTTGTCGGGCCAACACTGGGTAGGTAATATTTCGTTTAAAAGTGCAAAACCTATTTATATCAAAGGCCCACGGCCTTTGGTGCAGTGAACGGCATAGCATGTTTGGTTTCCTGAATACGCGAATATTACGTGATTTAATTTCGCGTGTAAATTACTAAGTTATTGTTCAGGTATATGATTCAGAGTTTAATTATCCTGTGATTTAAAGATACTGGATCTTTAAATCACAGGATAATTAATGTAGTATGAATATTATTGTAGCGTACAATCGATTTCTGTTGAAATAATAAAGAATCGTGTTAAATAATAAATGCCTTTAAATAGCTTCTGGCTTGCTTTATCGTCACGATGTTGTAACGATTTGGAAATCTAATATATTAGAGCAGTGTATATGAATTATAATATAGCGAGAATAATGATATCTCCGGCTTTTATCACCTCTGCAATTTTAGTGTCAGAATTTTCCTGTAACAGTTTTTAGCATTTAAGTAGTTTCTGTGATCACCCGCAAAGTAGAATGTACGTTAATTAAAGTAGGCAGATACATCACCGACTTTATGTATCTAGTTAAATACATCACGCCTTGTTTCCTCGAAGGGTTGGGCAGACCCACATTTCGCCGATATGTTAAGTCCCATGTAAAAGGGGCGAGCCTATTGCCATCAACCGGCTCTAAATCCAGAATCCACGCTGCTTCTGATTGAAAAAACCCAATAACACTTTGCCCGAACACACTTTGCACTTTTCCTAGTTAAATAATTACCTAATCATCATGTCCATACTAGAATTATAAGATTTAAATATTAAAATAAAATTTTATAATAAAACACCTGTTTTGTTATAAAATATTACTATTTTATTTTAATATTTATATATCTAACGTAATTCAGGTGTTTTATTAACTTTATTAAGAACATAAATGGCTATAAATAAGTATCGTAATAAATACCTAAGATCCTTTTAAGTTAACCTGTCCTCTCCGATAACTTGTTTTCCCCAAGTTTAGTTTAACCATTTGATTAAATCTTTGAATTAAGAAACGGGTTTATCTATTTCGTAAACGCGACAAACGGTCACATAGGTCAGTACCTTATATCTCTTTAATTATTTGTTAGAAAAACCATATTCAATAACCATTATTTATTAACATTTGCTACTTAACTGCTCTGATAGGTACGTCAGATATCACTGTTTGATAGTCCTGCGTTCCTTACTTTTGGTATCAGGAGGAACACCGTGAGGTTTTAAACGTCGACATAACCTTTCCTTTCGGCCCACGCACAATGGTCCACCTGACGGACTAAGTGCGGAAACCAAACCCCATAACATAGAACCTTTCCTTCTCACCATAGTGGATGAAAACCATAAGCTCTTCCCCTCGTCAATTAAAAAAAGGTTCATCGTTTTACCGTAAAAAATGTAGAGCTTAAGTTGACTCAATTTTACTTCACACACTGTCTATTCTTCCCATTTTTAAGACCTCTTTTTAACAGTATACTGCGATTTATTTCGTCCATTAGAAAGATACATTGTGGTTAGTGCTGCAAAAGTGAGCGATTAGCGACCAAGTCACAGTGTTCACGTTACATCACAACATTGCACCGACACCGTCGTACCACAGCAACTTGCAACACCGCTTATTAGCCCTCCCGCCGGCACTATCTTCCTGGACATGACTAGACAGTAGCTGGTACAGGTACCTGGCTTCTAAATAAATATGACAAATCGTGCAGAGAAAGAGACTGCCGCACACACAATCCAAATCCTAAATAATATTATGCGAAAGTGAGTTTGTTTGTTTGTTACACTAAAACGGCTGAACAGACTTGGATGAAATTTGACGCATGGGTAGACCATGACCTAGATTAGGATGTAGGATACTTTTTATCCCGATATTCTCACGGGATTAAGACTTATGCGGGCGAAACCGCGGGGTGCGGCTAGCGATATTATAAGTAAAGAAGAGGTAGATAAACCTATCTACCACCTACACAGCATTCGATCTTCAAAAACGGCACAATGTCCCATTATTGGAAGACACGTGGAAGCGGGACAGTATGTGGTAATTATCGGGAGCAAAAAAGAGACAAGACAAAGAAAACTTGGCTAATTAGCCAAGTTTTGACGTGTCACTTGCGGAGCGCGTACAACCTATATACACTTTTTACTTATAACATCATTGGTCACACAGGTGTAAGTGACGGAGCCAATGATCTACAAAGTCCTCTAAAGTTTATGAAGACTTTAGAGGTTTTTGTTTGCCATTTTTACAACTAGGGCCATATTCCAGTATATTTACAAGCCTACAATTCTACAAAATTGACAAATTGAAACAGAAATTACAAATATGTACACACATATTACATATTTATAAGGTTTTTGTGTTACAATTGTGTGGCTTGGAGTTCTGTGGATCTTGTAAGATTTATAAAATTGTATAGAACTTGTAAATTGTAATAGGACCCTGGTACTGTACCAATACACAGAAAACTGGAGAAAAATTATTATTTCTTTCTGCAAGTGACATAGCAGTGCTAATTAGTCACACAGACGTAGCACTGTCCACATCTATTGTCACACAAAAGTACCAGGAAAGTATAACAAAGAGGTGGCTAACTGTCTTATTGTTTTTGTATACATTCTATACAAAATACCTTGACAAACTTAATGGTGCTTGTGAAATATGACGTTGCGATTTTAAAACTAAAAAGTTATGGGAAAAAAGAAGTTGGGGACACTTACAGGTCAATGTCTTCAAAAGTTGACTGGAACTCGACCTCGATTAGTTTCAATTTTGAATAACATCTCAAACAATTTCCGTAGAATTGAAGACACATTCCCAAATTTTGTGTCCCTTTAATATTGAACGGAAACTGAACGTAGTTTAACGTAGCAGCGAGTAACAAGCGGAAACGGTTGATGGACCGAATGTGCTGTAACCAGAGTTACCGCAACGCTGGTTGCTGCAATCGACGGCACACATAACCGATGGCCGTAAGCTTGTAGCTGCAATGAAAGGCATCTGCCAGATATTACACATAAAAGATTGATAAATACCTAATATAGTTGTAAGAAGTCAAAGAGAGAATGAGTTCAGAATATGTCTTGCGAAACAATAAAGTAAATTAGGAACAAGCAAATCACATACTTAATGACAAAATGATAATATCCAACTCTTGGTACACTCTTTAACAAACATTCTTCAAGAATTATTGCAACATCATCTAGAAAACGACCGCGACCCAACAAAGAAAGGTATGAATGGCATACATGAGTGAGGTTAACTTACATAACGTACGGTTAACAATGGACACAAATTCTCTAAGTTCGGGTCACTTCGGCTTCTTGGAAATCGCGTGCGCCGGTCGTAGGTCAAACAGGATGACTTTCATTGCCGTCGGCGGAGAAATTACACTTCACATGGAAAAAGTTAACAATTGTTAATTGTGAAAACGGTGGGCTAAATTATGAACCAAGGAACGTTTCAATACGAACATACTCGTAATTGGTGAATGCATTGCACGCATGACTTAGTCGAAACCCGCCATCTTTGTCCGGTATTTCGATCGTGGTGAACACGTGCATTTCTAGAACTTTGCCACTTTCATAAAAAATACCATGATAAAATCCAGTATCGTTAATACTTTCATACCGTGATTAATTTGTGTCGAGTAAATATTATTTTACACGGCATATTGTTCATATATCGTGGATAGAAAGCGACTGCAGCGTGCATGCGATGATGCGCGCGCGCTCATCGACACGCGACGCGCCGCAAGCGCATTGCTCTATCGCGATTAAGAACAATTGCCGTGAAACAAACAAAACACAATAACCATGTGTCAACAACAAACAACAACTACCGAACATTACTCAGGACAATAGAATTTCGAAAGCAGCATCGTTATTGACACAAATAATGAGATCTCATTTATACATAGTGTACAGAGCTAATAAAAATATTTGTCAACATAAATTATAAGGTGAAAGTCTCATGTACAATTAAAGCCTGAGTTAATTAGAGCTCAGTGTTTAAGAAAGTTAACAGAAAGTAACAACCATTTTATAATCCGGTTAGCCTCTAAAGTGCGCTGCAAACATTCAAGATCATTATATAGAAACCATACTAAATAAATACACAACCTACTTTGATTCATAAATTTTAAAGATGAGGAAGAGCAATGAAGTTACTAAAAGAGGAAAACCGAAAAGAAAATGATGATGTCTATATTTAGAAAAGGACACATGGAAATAGGGCTAGCGGAGCATAACAATCACCTACAATTAGTGTTACGGAAGTGGTTGGTGAATGAGGAAAGCCCATCGGTGCGGAGCCTCGAGGCAGCCTCGTGTGCTCCATTTGCCTCGACTCAGCCACGACCCAGCCTTGGAGGCGACCTCGTTTCGCCGTCTGTCTGAGCGACGTTAGAAATTTTCGTACAGAAATTGCTGGAAAATACACGAAAGGATCAAAGGACATATACATATAATATGTATATATAAACTCGTACGTAGTCGAATCGACCACTTTGTTTTTACTGAAAAAGATATTTCCCTATTCTGCTGAAGCTTTTCTACATCTACATTTTTCTACAATTAATCATATTCAGTTAAGTGTTTGCAGCGTTTGCACAATTCTATCTAAATGATATTATTGGATCACAGATTTAAAAGTCGTCCGGTGTCTTAGCATTGAGCACTTTGTCTAAAAGCGTGAGATTTGGCAATAACTTGAATATTATAAGATTTTAAAGCTTTGGCCTTCGACATAACTATCACTATATCAAATGTATAATGCAATACTTAACTGCTTGTAGATTACCTGTTAATGCCCTTGCGCATGCAATACTTGAGACTTCTGTCAAAATCCTTCACGACATCAAGGTTCAAAAACAAGGCTTTTTAATATGAAAAATTATATTCGAAATAGGATGCGCGTGAGTTGCGAGAAAATTCAAGTATCATTGTTAAACATAATGTAATTTTTGCGGCTTCAAATTTTCTGACAGCTTGGTAGACCCTCCCACTGCGAAATTGTATGGTAATTAAGCGAGTAATTTTGTACAGTCGGGTTCATAACCACCAACCAATCTCGATGATAAATACAGATTTTTTAATTAATTAATAATGTCAACGAGATTATCAGTGACCTTTTTTGTCTTACCAAGCAATTTTATGAGTCATAGAGTATTTTATATGATCGGCCGGTAAAGTGAGCAGCCAATCCTATAGGTAGTTGATTTTTTTTAATTAATGATAAAGTTTTTAAGAATGTGCTTTCTTCTCTTTTATTTAAATCATTAAATTTATACAAATGGCAGATTTCATTCATTTTTTGTTGCCCATTGTACCACCAACAAGATGGTGTAAGGTGGTTGCGAGAACCGGGATTTTTAATACTCTCACGTAACAGATGATCTTTATACACATGCCAAATATTATGTAAAATATGTATATTTTGTGCAGTGTTGTTTCTTACGTGCTTGTTCGTGACATAGTTGTATGACATCTATCAACCTGCACTGGGCCCGCGTGGTATACATTACGGCCCACTCCCTCTCGAAGAGAGAAGGCCTATGTCACAGCAGTGCGAACATTATAGGCTTATAATGATGACTAAGCTTTGCATCCGGAATTTAAAATGGACTAATGATTTTTTTTATCGGGAAGTCCTGATTTTCAGTGTCATAGTTATTGTCATTAGTAAGCAAAACGATATGTTTTTGGAAAGTATTCAAATCAAAATTTATTCAAAATCTTATTTATTAAGTACCTAAGACTATATTATTTTAATAAATTATGTTGACGAAATGCATACTGTTTCGTCAACATCATTAAAATTTATTAAAATAATAGTCTGTTTTTTTTTTGCAATTTGACATATAATTAACTGCATGGCCTTTTGGATCTTTACTAAATAGTTGCAATATTACTACAACTTTTTTATTTAAGTATGTTAAATTGTAAATACATAATTACATATGTATTGCAAAAGTTTTAGCAGTATTTCTATGTGTAAATCAAATTAAGATTGTATTTACATACATTAATAATTGGCATTCACAACTAAATTTACAGTTTCAAAAGAATTCTTGTTACTTTGACTTTTGACTATTTATAAACTGGTATTTACCAATTTATACATAGTCATAAGTAATAGTAAAAAGTATTGAACGAAACTACTTAACATTTGTTAAGTATGCTCCTTCGATTCTTTTTAGTTAGGTATTAAATTTAATTGTTTCCTAATTTATAATATAGTGCCTGAAAATGCAGTACCTACACCTCAAGGGCTACTTTCAAAGTGTTATTCTTGTTTAAGAGTTCTTTATTATAAATTCACAAGTTAAGAAACATAAATCATGAGAAACACGAATCAATTTTGCAAAATAAGGGAAGCCCCTTTTTATTTTGCAAAATTGATTCGATTAAATACAATCCTAACTAATAATATAAATGCGAAAGTGAGTTTCTTTGTTTGTGCGTGTTACGCTTTCACGCTGAAACAGCGTAACGAATTTTGATGAAATTTGGAACATCGGTAGACCATGACCTGGTAAAGGACATGGGCCCTTTTTTATCCTGGATCGCAGAGGAACGCGGAGGAGAACAGCTAGTTTAAAATACAAGACAAACTGTGGGCCCAAATAACACAGAACTGGTGCCCTAAGACAATGAGGCGGGGTCGCGGCAGACCACGTAGGAGATGGCGGGACGAGCTGGATAATTTCCGTCAAAATTGGGAGGAGGACGCGCGGGCTCGCGAACGATGGAAGGAGTGGAGGGAGGCCTTTGCCCAGGAGTGGGACAGCACAGGCTAGCATAAAAAAAAAAAAAAACATAATAACTGCTTTACGAAACATCTAAAACAATACAACTAAGTCCAAATTGTGTTATGGTCATTAAAATTCTAAACAGTGAAGCACGCCAGCCAGCAAGTAGTTACGATTAGGACATTAGAAGCCTCGCCATTACAAACCACGTTCGTTAATATTGCGTGCGCATAATTAGAAACGCGTATTAAGAACATTGACAACCCTAGCCATTCTTTAGGAACGAGGTAACATCGCAGATGACACTATGACCCTAATCTTACATAATTTAGTTATTAAACCTGTTATTATATTTGATAATCTGCTGTTGGAAAACTGCCTTAGTGCGTTGAGACTTGTTTGGTAAGGTAAGTTTCAATTTGCTTGGTATTTAGGTATTTTTTGTGTTATATAATCAGCCTATAATGTTCCCACGGCCTACTCTCTTCGAGAGTGGGCTATAATCTACCACGCGGGCCCAGTGCGGATTGATAGATGTCACATGTCTCTGAATATTTGGTTCTAGGACATGCCGGTCTCCTCACGATGTTTTCCATCACCGTTTTGAGAGCAGTGGTGATGAAATTATTTACAAAAAGTAAAACGTTTTTCTGGGTTCGAACCCATTACCTACAACTCGTAAGTCGGGGCCCATTACCACTGGGCCACCACTGCTCTATTCTTTATTTCTCTATTTTTCAGTGTCTATTTGTTTTCATTGGCTCGTAGTAAGTGGTCCCACCGCCTATGAGCATTTGCAACTGCAGATCATTTGCAAATGCAGGTCATATGCAACTGCAGATCATTTGCAACTGCAGATCATTTGCAACTGTAGATCAATTGCAACTGTAGATCAATTGCAACTGCAGATCATTTGCAACTGCAGATCAATTGCAACTGCAGATCATTGGCAACTGTAGATCAATTGCAACTGCAGATCATTTGCAACTGCAGATCATTTGCAACTGCAAATGCGTTCCATCCTAGAGATCATTCTTGAGTGTTTTATGTGACTGTAAGTGTAATCACCACATACACTAGAATTCAGCAACGCTGCTTGGCGACAGAAATAGTTTAGTTAACCAAAGGAGCTTGCTCCTTTACAAAGAACTCTACGGCTACTTTGTTTTATAACAACATCACGGCTGTATTCCCCGAACTGTTAGGCAGAGGTGTACCTATATATATACACCCACATTTCGCAAGCTATGTTTAAGTCCCATGTAATAGGGGGCGAGCCTATTGCCATCATCCGGGCAGGCTTTGTTTTGTAAAAACAATAATAGGTACCTACATAAATACATACATACATAAACTCACGACTTCTTCCTATGTACCACCATAAACTACAGAACGCCATCTGCTACGATCCTTACATACTCCTTTTGCTTTTTCGTAATTAATATAATGTTTTTAATAGACGTAGATATCTTACTAATTGTAATTACGATAAGTATACAGTAACAATGTAAGTAGCTACTGTACATTTATAATGATGTGTCAACAGTCAATATTATGTTTATTTGCTCACGTTAAGATTTGTTTAACCTCAATACATATCTTCTGAATCAATAACGCGTTTAGTAATTAACAATAGCATTTAACTGTGTACTAAGTGGTCAGAACTTCCAAATTGTTTGTACGAAAAATTAACACATAGCAGAAGCTATTATATTTAATCGTACACTCAAGTACATGTATAAATATGTAGGATATGTAGGTACCTATTACTAAAGCTATATGTAGGACGGCTGTTCTTCCATAGAAGGGCGCGCACGTCTGTTTCTGTATCAAGAAGCTTCTAGATTGTCCTAGAAACTTCGACGCGCCCTAGTTGGCTGAGCGAGAACGAGAGGCGTTTCCGCCAGAAGCGCGCGGATTGTGGCGTGAGTGCTTGAAAATAGGTTTCCGCTCGCGTCACGAGCCACCGGTCACAAAGTCTGCTGGCTGTCGCCTGTTGCTGTGGTGTTGAGTACTGCGAGTGGCGGGTGGCTGCCACCGGCCACATGTGTGCGACGAATCCATACAAAACGTATGAAAAAGCATGTGAACTGTTTGTCGCTGGGCTACCGGTGGCTATGAGCTGTGACCCGTTTGCGTCTAGCCTTATATCGTACAGTCCTACATATAAATTTAGTAATAGGTACCTACAGTCTTGTGCAAAAAGGCCTCTATACGCTCTCAATCCAGATTTTAATTTAAAAAAACAACGGGTTGCACTCCGGGAGTGCCGGCAGAAGTGAAAACTTGAACATTAACGTTGTGCATTTTTGAATATTTAGGAATGGTTAGGGAATAATTTCGAATTGCTTAATTTATCAGTATAAAAGTACTATAATTTATGTAATTAAATACAATATTCATTAGTAGTAGTAGTATATTTATTTATTTTCAAAATATAGTCTAACAAAAATAAACAATTTATTTAAACAATTTTCATGAAGTATGTTTTGACTGCTTTTTTTTACCCATCAATATGGGTAAAATTTCTTACCTCGCAATCTTTACGTAATGTAAAAGACTATTTATTTTGATATTTACTTGGTCGGTTGCTAGGCAACGAAATCCCATCCCAAAAAAAGTGCACAACGCCGCTAAAGAAGTTTTCACTTCAAAACACTTGCACTATAGAAAGTCACCCTTTATTGGCTATCTATATTATTACGTGAAACCCTGAATAAGAATATTTATAGATCATCTTGGATATCTTGGACATTGCTGACATCGCTGAACGAAAACCATCGTGAGGAAACCTGAACTTATAGTTAATTAAGTCGGAAATCGGCAACCCGTCTTGAGCAATCGTGGTGATCAATGTTCGTGCCTTCTCTGTATGGGAAGAGGCCCTTGCCCTGCATTATCCCACATAATAGGCTGGTATAATTATATTATGTGGGAAATCATCCAATGACTTCTCCCGCTCTGGGCGGAGCGGAAGGGCGTGTCAGACTCTTACTGTCTAAAACCCACCCGTGTTCCTTCCCTTGCCTAGTCAGGGGCCACGGTTTCCCCTTAGGACTAACCTACACTAGATGTAGAGATACCTGATCCATTTATCTGCTCTAAACCATATGCATATTGAACTATGACTAGACCAATGCACTCAACTTATTAAAAGTCAACAACCTCGACAGATTAAACTTTTAAATACAAGGCCGTCTCCTTTTTTCCTTGTGAATGCATTTGCACATTCGAAGCAAAACCAGTACGCTTCTCAAAGATTTACATCGTAAACATATAATGCTAGTCGAAATGTGAATTCGCAATCATTTACATAAATGTCACTTTTTAACCGACTTCCAAAAAGGAGGAGGTTCTATGTTCGACTTTATGTGTTTTTTTTTTTTTTTTTTTTATGTATGTTCACCGATATCTCCGCCAATTGTGGACTGATTTTAAAAATTATTTTTTTGTTTGAAAGGGTAAGCTCCCGAGGTGGTCCCATATAAATTTTATTGACATTGCTTAGATAGTTTTTGAGTTAGCTTCAATAATACATATTTTTCCCACTTAGTTTATATGGACGATATGATGATAACTTCCTGTCACTGTTATTTATTGCAGTTAGTGGTATTGGATATTGTGTGGGGTAGGTACCACAACTAAAAAGTGAAAAATAACCTCTTTTTACAAAAAATATTAAAACCGACTTCCAAAAAAAACCACTACAAAGTGAAAAAAACTTTTTACAAAAAAGAACAACCGACTTCCAAAAAAGACACTACAAAGTCAAAAATAACTTTAATTTCGGAAGTCGGTGTACTTGGTTTTGAACTTAGGTTTTTCGCCACCGACTTCCGAAATTAAAGTTATTTTTGACTTTGTAGTGTCTTTTTTGGAAGTCGGTTGTTCTTTTTTGTAAAAAGTTTTTATTTTGCACTTTTTAGTTGTGGTACCTACCTCACACTAATTCGAATACCACTAACCTGCTATGTAAATAACAGTGATTGGAAGTTATCATCATATCATCTATATAAACTAAGTGGGAAAAAAACGTATTATTGAAGCTAACTCAAAAACTATCCAAGTAAAGTTAATAAAATTTATATGGGACCACCTCGGGAGCATACCCTTTCAAGCAAAAAAACAATTTTTAAAATCGGTTCACAATTGACGGAGAAATCGCGTAACAAACATACAAAAAAAAAAAAAAAAAAAAAAAAAAAAAAAAAAACATACAGACGAATTGAGAACCTCCTCCTTTTGGAAGTCGGTTAAAAATAGCTTTAATTTCGGAAGTCACCGTCACATCAAAAAACAAAGACACCGACTTCCGAAATTAAAGCTATTTTTCACTTTGTTGTGGTTTTTTTTGGAAGTCGGTTTTAATATTTTTTGTAAAAAGAGGTTATAAAAACCAGTGACATTCGTTAGTCAATGTTGTTAGCGGTCACGTGATAGAAGTTTGAAGCGAATTGCACAGCTTGTTTGTCTAGTTTTCAGAAGCGCTACTGTTGAGCATGCGGTCCCATGAGGTAACATAACATAAACAGCCTACTTATAATGTTCCCACTGCTGGGACACAGGCCTCCTCTCTGTGAGAGGGAGTGGGCCGTAATCCACCACGCGTGCGGGCTGGTAGCTGTCACATGTCTTCGAATTTTTGGTTCTAGGACATGCCGGTTTCCTCACAATGTTTTACTACACCGTTTTGAGAGGTGATGAAATAATTTACAGAAAGTAAAGCGCCTGTCTAGGTTCGAACCCACGACCAACAACTTATAAGTCGGGGCCATTACCACTGGGCCACCACTGCTCCCAGGTTCAGTAAAGTGTTATTCGGTTTTTTCATCAGGAATTTCTCAATAGCAGCTCGGAGTTTGTGCATGGTGTATGGTAATACGTTATATGGGAGTTAAATATAACTGGTGAAATTCGGGTGTACTAATAGGTACACCTCTGCCCAACCCTTTGGGGACAACAACGTGATGTTATGTAGCGGTTACGGAGCACTAAGTACTGGTCATCTTCTTTGCGTTTTAGGGCTCCACAAGCTGGTGGTTAAATCATGCATGGTCTAACACAATTTCACAATTTATGGACAAAAATAACTGCATTTATAATTTTACAACCGTTTCGCAACGACGTAAGAACTACGTAAATTGCGAAAGTGTCGCCGTCAAGTTTTATAGTCTACGATTATTTCAACCTGTGTCAAGGTTTAATAGTCTGACAATGACTTCTAACTCGTAATTAATCAAACATTTTACGCTGAAAAAATGTTAATGGTGTTAAAATAATAGACTGAAATCATAAAGCCATTTGGAGACGGGTCAGGGTGAGAAAATACCGAAAAGTGGTGTCATTAAGAGGTCAAGATGCGTTAAGTGTCTATTAGATTCAATGTCGAAAATATAGGTAAGGTATGTAATGGCGCGTAGGGCGGAATAATGATGCCAGTTTATTTATAATGTCAACAAAATTTATTACATTCTACCTTGATAATGGTAAGTAGGTAGGTAAGCTTATCTTGTATCTACACTAGGTACGTGATCTCATTTTTACCCATATGTAAATAAATATAAAGCTATTTGTATAGAAAGTTGACTTGAGTCACAGCAGGTCCTGGGTTCGGTTCCAGGGTCGGGCAAAGTGCAATTCGGTTTTTCCATCTGGAATTTCCCAGTAGCAGCACATAGCAGCCCGGAGTCTGTATTTGTGCCCTGTTGACGGCAATAGGCGCCCCTATTACATGGAATTCAGACTTACCTGGCGAAATGTGGGTTTACTAATAGGTAGGTACACCTTTGCCTAACTCTTGAATATAGGCGTGATTTAATGTTATGTAATAAAATAGTTTTTATACAAAATACATATAACACTTAAGTAGGAATCTACTTAATGTTACATTGACGTAACTATAAAATACGGGGTGTCCGGGACATCGACGCGAAGCCTGATACCATGGATTCAGTACATGATTCTGAACCCCCCTGCGTTGAAATTTTTCGTCGGTTATTAAAAAAAAAATCTGCTGCTCCATACATTTTGACCGCGTAGGTATTGCACTTTTCTATGAAACAGCAGATTTTTTTTTTAATATCCGACGAAAAATTTCAACGCAGGGGGGTTCAGAACTATGTACTGAATCCATGGTAACCGGCTTCGCGTCGATGTCCCGGACACCCTGTATAAGTACTTACCAAATAAAATTTGTAGTAGGTACCTATAATCGACATAATGTCAATCAGTTTTTCCACAACGAAACTAATGCCTAACCGTTTTAATCGATTATGATAGACTGAAAAATTGTTTTGTAACTACACAGACCGTAAAATTGGCAGGACAGAGATTGTCTCGATGCATTATAAAAGAAACTTATGTAAAATCAAAAAGTATAGGCACATATAAGTACTCTGAAATTCTTGTCTGAGAAAAATTGATTTTAAAATTGTATGGTTTTTTAATGTCAGAAAAAGACAATCCTATACATCCTACTAGTATATACATATAACACAAATATACAGGGTGGACCAAAAATACACGTCATAAAAAAAAATTGATTCCTCATGTCTAGGGGTATTCGAAAATACCCCATGTATGTTCCGCGATTTTTTTTAGTTTTCGAGTTTTAATTTTTTTTTTTTCTCAATCAATCTGCCTAGCCTTTTCCCAACTATGTTGGAGTTGGCTTTTAGTCTCACTGGATGCAGCTAAATACCAGACTTTTAAATAGAGCGACTGCCTATCTGACCTCCACAACCCAGTTACTGGGTTATACGATACCGCTTGGTAAGACTGGTTGTCAGTCTTTCGGGCTTCTAACGACTCGTAACGACTTTCAATGGTCACGAATGACAGCCGGGACCAACGGCTTCAGAACGGAGGGGTCTCGGTATGTAAAGATGGTCGCCCATCCACGGACCAATCGATCGACCCGTGCGGCTGTTATTACTTAGCCACAAGCACCTCTAATTCAATTTTTTTTATTAACTGAAACAAAACAAACACAGGACAATCGCGCACCGCTGCGCACGATTCATTTGACACATGACGTAAACTACGTAAAGAGCCGTTGACCGGGCCGCACTTTCACAACAAAGACTGCAATCGACTGCTATTAGTAGTTGCGAATATGTATTTACTTCTTACTTAAATACCTCATAATTTATAGAAAACAAGGTGCTGACTGCCGGTGAAAACAACCAATCTTACCAAGGGGTATCGTATTACCCAGTAACTGAGTTGTGGGGATCAGATAGGCAGTAGCTCCATGTGAAATACTGCATTCAGCTGCAGTCTAACCGGTAGACTGGAAGCTGACTTCAACATAGTTGGAAAAAGGCTAGGTAGGGTGAAGTTGCCGTTGAAAAGTAGTTTTTTTTTACGATATTTGTACTGTTTCAGATGCAGTCGAGCTTAATTTTGGTCGCTCTAAATGGATCCATGAATTTTCTGATTTTATTAGAACCTAAGTATTTCAGGTCAAATATGTCCCAAACCACAATATTCATTAACTCCAAATGCACCATATATTCGGCAACTCACTTCAAAGTGAATAGACTTATTTTGACTGTCCTACAGTCGTCTTTTCCTATTATAAATCCCAAGTTACTAAATCCATGTTAAATCTCCAATTATTCTCAGCTCAAGTGTGTTTGCGTAAAGTTCCATGCAATTTCCCGCAAATGCAGATTAAGCGTTTGAACAAAACCGTTCGCAAACGCAATCTCATCTCATCTCGCGTATTCGACATAACCTTCTATGCAGCGCTGTTTGACTCACCTTCCATTGTGCTAAAGAGTAACAACCTCTTACATAACTAATTACGTTATAAGATTATTATGCAAACTATCTTCATCTGTAGTGCCTACTGTCCTTTACTATCCTTTCCTAATTACCTCTTAGTGTGACCTCATTAGTAGATAATGCAGTACGTCAGTGAACCGTACAAATGTTTTTACGACCGTGACAGAGGTCACTGATCATCTCAATATTTTGAATGATAATAATTTGAATATTTACTTATTTGGACAAAAAAGGTCTTTAGGAACTTCTTCGAAGCCCCAAATCGACTTCTCTGCAAACGAATTATATTTATTCGATACTAACGATTTTTCCGTAAAATGTTTTGCAATATACCTGCGATTGGCTTTGTTTTATTATTTTATTCTTTATTAACAAAAGAGGTTTTTATCCATATGGATATGCCAACCCCAGCGTACCTTATCACCTTCATAGCTCTCATAACTATCCGCATTTGACAGGCTCTCCTAGAAAGGCGCGACGAGACAGCGCGACTCGACTCTAATAGAACAATTTCTACGAAGAAAGTCTGCGAGCCTCTACTCATCCTAGATTATCCTAATTTTCCTGATAGGTAGAAATATCTGTATGACATGGAAACCACCATAGTGATTGAACTATAACTGTAGTAATGACTCCTCTGCAAACGAATTATATTTATTCGATGCTAACATTGTTGTGAAACCTAAAACACTTTTTGCAATGTGCCTTCTGCGATTGGATCTGTTAAGTCAAAATTAGGTTTAGCTAGCCACCTTCTGACCTTCATAGCTCTCATTACTATCCGGATTTGACAGGCTCTAAGCGTAGGCTCTCCCTGAAAGATGCAACACGACAGCGCGACTCTAGTAGAACAATTTCTACGAAGAAAGATTGCAAGCCTTTTTACTCGTCATTTGTATGACACGGAAGCCACCATCATAGTGATCGATAGCTACAAATCCATTACTGTTAATGTTTTACAAAAGACTCATGTTAATGATGTTACGTTACTCATTTATCATCATTTGCACATTTTTGAAGTGATTCTATTCAATAATAAAGCTTTTTCATTAACATAAGTTTCAATAACAATGGGTATGATGACAACTGGCTCAATCTTTATAACAAGTGATTGGTTTACAAAAACATGTTGTGAAAACCATTTTTCATCATTATAGATGGGAGGGTTTGCAAATGGTTATGTTCGACGACGTTCGTTTGTTCGCAAGATTTCGCGTTGATGTCTTTTGTTCGGACGGGAAAACCCTTGTGAAAAACCTTTGCCTGGGAAAGTTGGACGGGAAATATACCTTGCTGAAGCGAAACACCGCAAACAGTAGATTTTGTCCTCAGTAAATATGAACCTTTCCTTATGTGCTGAGGAGATCCGCTGACGAACGGTTTTTGGCATAAGCTGGAGAAAACGAAGGTTTCTCTACAAACAGCTACCTATAGTTATTGATCCACCGGTGGCTTCGCTCGCGTGGTATGTCGATAAAAAGTAGCCTATGTCCTTAGTCAGGGTTTAAAGTATCCCCATACCGAATTTCATCAAAATCGGTTCAGCCGTTTAGCCGTGAAAGTGTAACAAACTTACATTCGGATTTATAATATTAGTAAGGATTTGGTACTCTTTATAAGACTGAAGTTTGACCAACATCGAAACGATGAAACTTCGATACGACACATAACATATAGAAGGTGGAGACGACAATACAACAAAAAACTAAACGGCGTGTCCATAATGACGTTCCCATTCTGTAAACAAAAATTCAATTGAATATATTCAATAGTTTAGTAATTATAGCTCGGCAAAAACCATAGTCGGCTCGGGCTATTCCGTTTATCCACCCCAAAAATCCACCCTAAGGTGGATATTCTGAAATGTATGCCCGAGAATCCACCCAAGACCTAGTTGGATAAACGGAATTTATAGGCTTAGGGTGAATCCGGCATAAACTCATTTTTTTTATTTTGAAGCTAGGATTTTTTTGATAGCTCCAAAATACTCTGAAGCATTAGTAGTGCCAGTATTTAAATTTTTTCTTGTATGGTAGTCTCCACATTGTATATTAGGTTGACTGTATTCGTATTTGGTTGAAATTCCAGTTCCATCTATGATGAAGTATTAATCGAACTTAGTCTTATGACTATAATTAGTTTTAAACATCTATGTACGGATGAACTCTAATTATTGTTACAAGTCATCATAAAAAATGAAGACACCGACCACTGACACACATTCAGTCTCATATATTACCTTTTTTGTACAATATGACCGAGTTATGACCAGTCAGTGTTTTATAAAGTTTTACACTACATAAATGAAGTGTATATAAGTGAAAGGTAGCTGTACGGTCGGTCAAGGAGGTCCACAACGATGGTCTACATACATACTTATCAGATTTATGTTTTTTAATCATGTACTGTATAATTATTAGCGTTTAGGTTTGTGTTTAAGGAAAATTCTGAGGAAAATATGCAGTATAGTATATATAATCAGCCTATTAATGTCCCCATTGCTGGGACACAGGCCTCCTCTCTGTGAGAGGGAGTGGGCCGTAATCTACCACGCGGGCCCAGTGCGGGTTGGTAGATGTCACATATCTTCGAATTTTTTGGTTCTAAGATAAAAGCTTTTATACAAGGCATTTTCCGCTTCTGATATTATGTTCAATAAAACCATACAGTAGGATCAGCTGTTTGTCAACAACACTGGAATAACAGTGATCATTTTGAGCTTCAAAGCTATAGAGAGCGACTTCCTGAAATAATTATGAAATTCATACAATATTAATTCCAGAGATTGGTAGAGATAATGATAGATTTGTATTTATATTCAATTGAAATTGATTTCTAAGTGTAGGTATGTTAAATACATTGTACCTTATCGATGTATGTAAAACTACATTTTAACCATTATGGTGGCATCTACAAAGAAACACAACGGTACATGCGAGCTATGCATCAAAAACCTGACGTCACACAAATCCTGCATCGCGCAAGCATTGTTTACTGCGCGATCAACATAATTATACAATGTGGTAAATACAATATAGCAATAAATGAAAATACTGGCAATACTAATGCATAAGATTATTTTGGAACTATCAAATAAATCCTAGCATCGCCATTAGAAAAATTAATTAGTAGTGTATCCACCCTAAACCTATAAATTCCGAGTATCCACCTTAGGGTGGATTTTATGGGGTGGATAAACGGAATAACCCGAGCCGACTATGGATTTTGCGGATCTTCTACTAGCTATATTGACTAAACTATTGAATATATTCGATTGAATTTTTGTATGCAGAATGGGAACGTCATTAGAGACACGCCGTTTCATTTATTGTTGTATTGTAGTCTCCACCTTGTAGATATAACTTCCCGACATCAATCGTCGGGCAGTTGCCCACCAGCAAGACAACCGTCTGGGCGGAGGATCCTCCATTTTCTATAGAGGATGAGTTAACTTTAGACCTGTTCCTCATGTCTCTAATGATTACTTAAAGACAGGAACTCTATTCGAATGAAATTTCTAGAAGAAATGCATCCTTGTGGTAACTACCTGCTTATCTAAACACTCGTTAACCACAGTACAAGGTTTATTCCGTATTAGCTAGGTATTAAACTTGCAATCTATAACCCTTGTAGGTACCTAGTAATAAACATAAGTAAGTTGTAATCTATATATATAAAAGGAGAAACTGATTCACTGACTGACATATCAACGCACAGCCGAAACTACTGGGACTAGGAACGTGAAATTTTCCACACAGCTTCCTTTAATAATGTAGAGGAGCACTAAGAAGGGGTTTTTGAAAATTCGACTTTTAAGGGGGTGAAAAGGGGGGATTTCGATTGTATGCAAAATCTTATTCCTTGAGTTAATAGACTTGAAACTTGGCACGAATACTTATCTAAGTAAATCATAAAGTTTGTCATTTTTAGTTTTTCTAAGCTACCCCCTAAACGGGGATTGGGGGGTGTCAAAGTTTGTATGAAAAAAATTTTACGCAAGCTCCGAATAACTCGAAACTCAGTATTTATACTTAAAATCGAAAATAAAGAATAATGCGTATCAAGGTTTTTCGGAAACAACCCCTAACGGGGTGAAAAGTGTTAAAATCTTTTAATGACGGCTGCGATTTACTCATTTTTCGTCATGGGTGTCGTTTTCGTAGTTTTCGATAGTGCTAAAGCCGATAGTGAGGTCAAAATGTAAATCCAAGATGGCGGCTGCGAAAGTTTTCTTATTTTTCGTCATGGGAGTCGTTTTCGTAGTTTTCGATGGTGCTAAAGCCGATAATGAGGTCAAAATGTAAATCCAAGATGGCGGCTGCGAATTCTTTTTTATTTTTCGTCATTGGTGTCGTTTTCGTAGTTTTCAAGGATGCTCAAGCCGATAGTGACGTCAAAAAGTAAATCCAAGATGGCGGCTGTGAATTTTTTTTTTATTTTTCGTCATTGGTGTCGTTTTCGAAGTTTTCAAGGGTACTGAAGCCGATAGTGACGTCAAAAAGTTAATCCAAGATGGCGGATGTGAATATTTAAAAAAAAATCGACATGGGTGTTGTTTACATAGGATTTCTAATGTGCTTAAGCCGAAAGGGAGGTCTAAATGTAAATCCAAGATGGCGGCTGCGACAAATTTGTCATTTTTCGCCATGGGTGTCGCTTTCGTAGTTTTTGAGGGTGCTAAAGCCGATAGAGAGTACTTCGTACGAATACTTATCTTAGTAATAATCTTAGTAATAAATGGGGATTAGGGGTGTCAAAGTTTGTATGAAAGATTTTTTATGCGAGGTCTGATTTACTTGAAACTCAGTAATTTATACTTAAAACCGAAAACAAAGAATAACGTGTATCAATATTTTTCGGAAACAACCCCTACCGGGATGAAAAGGGTTGAAATATTTTATTTGCATAGCACTGACCTTTATCAAGATACACGTAACGACATCTATTTTTTGGAATTTGCTATTCACAATTGGGCCCGATAGGTGACGCTGCAATCGAAGTTCAAGACGGTATTCTGTTCATGACACGTGCACAATTTCTGAGCAGTACCTAAACTAACCTAACAAAAAGTACTAGGGTTTCATGAATTCACGATATAGTATTTCAATTATTAAACAATCAATCTGCCTAGCCTTTTCCCAATTATGTTAGGGTCGGCTTCCCGTGTAACCGGATGCAGCTGAATACCATTATTTTACATGGAGCGACTGCCTATCTGACCTCCACAACCGAGTTACTGGGTAATACGATACCCCTTGGTAAGACTGGTTGTCAGACTTTCGGGCTTCTGACGACCCGTTACAACTGTCAAAGATCCATGAATGGCAGCCGCGACCAACGGCTTAACATGCTTTCCGAGGCATGGAGGAGTCTCGGTATGTCAAGATGGTCAACCATCCACAGACCATTCACGGCAACCGTAGCTTAACCTGATGGGTCGACCCGTGCGGCTGTTATTACTTAGTTTCCAGCTCCTCTACAATTCTTCTCTCAATTTCTATCAATTCATCAATTTCTATCATTAGACATAGTGCACTATTTCTGAACAGTAACCTAACAAAAAGTACAATCATTACGTTATGCTACTAATAGGATTTGGCGATTTGGATTTAGGCGACAGATAGTTTATAACCTGGACAAAGAATACTTTTTATCCCGGTAGTACGTTTCCTTGGTTTTCCGACATCCACGCGAGCGAAGCCGCGGGAAAGAGCTAGTCATAAATAAGAAGATACGAGAAGAATACGTCAATACAAAAGAGTTATTGAAATGCATTCCCGTTAACCTTGTTATCGTAAATTGATTTGTCTACCTAACTGGTTAAGATAAAGCCTATACTTTCACAAACCTGGAGCAGGTTTCTTCACTAATTTAAAAGATACTTTTGAAAATTCTAATCAGTCCCGTTTTTAACCAACTTCAAAATACGGAGGGTTTAAAAAAAAAAAGTTAAATAAAAATCATTTAAACCAGACAATTTTTTTCCATATTTGTTAGTACCTGTTATTATATTATCTTAAAACTATGTTAGTAATGACGAAATCAATAAATACATTTAGATTAAAATAAATAATTGAAAATTAATTAACATTAAAATTAAACAAAAATTCAAAATAAATAATTGAATATAAATTAAAATTGAAATAAATAATTGAAAATAAACGAAAATTAAAATAGAAATAAATAATTGAAAATAAATTATAATAAAATTGAACTAAAACTAAAACAAAATTGAAAAAAAATAAAACACAAAAATTCATCAGGCAACATGCAGCCTGATGAGTCTTCCCACAGCTGGCGACACTGCCACTGGTCTGTCTGCAATCATCCTTAAGATTTATGGTTTATGTTGCACATTAATTAGTTCCGGGGTTTACAGGGGTGATGCTATGAATAGGTATTATGATTTTTATGTTGTCATTCGGAGATAAGTTCATTTTCTCAAACATGCTTGGAAATTCGAACTTTATTTTGACAACCTTCTTCGAGATAAATCATAATGGCTGTACTGGTCAAAAACAAGCGTACGCCTGGCCGGCAATGTTACTATGAAAATCCGTATCTGTCGTGTTTAGGGATCAAATAAATTACTATGAAAACTCTTATCTGTCGTGTTATAAAAAAATGGAACTAAGTTTTTACTTCAACACATGGCAACCAAGGAGGTAACTTATCAAAGATTTTATTTAAATTTAAAACTGGCTTAGCAAATGTTTAAAGAAAAGAAGAAACAAATGAACATATTGGTGCGTGAAAAATTTTCTTTGCTCGTCATTGATTCTGGTATTTACATTTAACTCACTTGGTCTGAATTTCCGCGCATTGTTTGAGAAAAGTACTATACAAGTCTTGCCCGCAATCAGACATTTATGGACTCACGTATGTGTGCCTCGGCCCACATTTTCACGATCGTCCATCAATGCCCTAATTGCTGGCCGCGACAGTAACGTACTAGGTTTCACAATATTGAAACCTCTGGTTTTTGAAATCACTACCTCTAGCCTGCCAGTTACAATATTGTATTTTTATTTTTGCTTCTATCTGTAGTCTGTAGGTATGCTAAATTCTTCTCTGAATTACCTTAACGTGATACTAAAACTTAGAGAAACTAGTAGATTCAATAGCAACTATTAGTTCTTAACGCCTATTATATTAATGGAAACTAAGGTAAGGCCAGCGGATAAGGCCGTATCTAATTACCTTAACTGCCTTAGGACTCTACGATCTAGATTTAAAAAAAAGATAAAACTTGCATTATGCAACATTGTGAAAAAGCCATCCAAGAGGATTGAAAAATATCGTGTGCTTTTTAATTTTACCAGTAAGCTTCGGATTCACACTAAAAATAACACTAGGAAGAAATCATTATCGTATTCAGCGATTGCTATTCTATATGCCCATGGTGGGTATTTATTTCTCCTAATTTACACGCTATCTACATATACAAGTCCAGTGCTAGATCGTCCTTAGTCCTTAGAAATACATTATGCTGGCAGTCTGACGGTTGTCAGACTGCCAGCATAATGTATTTCTGAGACTGGTTAGTCTTACCAAAGAATATTGTGTAACTGGGTTATGGAGGTCAAATATGCAGTCGCTCCATGTAAAATACTGGTATTCAGTTGCATCTGGTTACACTTGAAGCCGACCCTAACATAGTTGGGAAAAGGTAAGGCCGGTTGAAATACATTATGCTGGCAGACGAAGTATTCTTCAAAAGTTCTGCCTATTAATCAATCATGCATATATTTAACCTAAATAACTACTCACAAATATGTAAGTACGCAGTCTAATGTACTCTATTTTGTTTCCACACTCGTCCTTCTCATAAACTGCTTTGCTTAAGTACCTCCTTCATAATTATATTGCCTTATAAATTAATGAGCACGAAGCAGCAACCACAAAGGCATCAGTTAGACTGACAGCTAAAACAATGATTACAAAAGATCATCATTAGGAGACACTATAGACGTTTTATAAATATGGTCAAAGAACTTTGTGTCGTCGCAGATCCTAGATTAGTCAAGCCTCATTTGACACACAACCTCACTACTCAAGACTGACTATTTAATGAGTTGCCTAGACAACTAAGCACATGTTTACAAAAAAAATTGCTAAAGCACAAGCCACACTGGGAACGAAGCTAAGTTCGTTTAGCTTCGCTCATATAGCTACCGTGTCTTTTCGCGGTGTGAACCGAAGTATGCAAACATGCGGTAGCTACATGAGCGAAGCTAAACGAACTAAACTAGGTTCCCAATGTGGCCTGCGCTTTAAACACACAAACATAATTATACAATATGTTGACCGAATGAGCCAAAATCAAAGAGAACTGCAAAACTAAAATCACAAAGAATAGTCATATAAAGCTGAATGCAGATTTGTATAGTCGATAAAGCTATTTGTTATACCTACAGGCCAAAATATTCATCATTCCACTACACTGCCAATACTCTTTTTTATTGTTTGCATGAAAAACTTATGACATACTTGGACCTTATGCCTTCTCTGTATAAGCTCGTGTCTTCTCTGTATGGGTCGTGCGTGCCTTCTCTGTATGGGCTCGTGCCTTCTCTACATGGGCTCGTGCCTTCTCTGTATGAGAAGAGGCCTTTGCAATGCAGTGAGACAGTAATTCACTGTTATTGTTATATTATTTAAAACTTATGAGAGTGATGTAAAATAATTGACAACTCACATTAAGTAAAAAAAATACGTTTAAGAAATAGAAAAAACTAAAATTCATACCTAAAAGCATAACAACAACACTGGAGAATGAGTAATTTTACGTTGCATCTGATAAGGTCAATTTCATAATTTGAAACGGCTTTCAATCACCATGTTCATCAACATAGTACTCAGTACAGTAATTAGTTTCGCATTTCACCTAAAAAACATTCTCTAAAACCAAGCCGTTCACCAAAATCCTAGAACTCAAATGACCCCGAATCCTAATAATTGTATGAACTAGTAATATTAAATGGTAAATTATCGGTTGTTGCAACTATTACGAATCAATGTCGCAACAAGTCTGGCAAAGAAAGTCAGCGACCGTGAGGCGACCTCCGCAGAACGGATTATTAACGTTTTAAAAAAAAAAAAAAACATTTGTTTTTGTTTAGATAACTGTAAACTGAAAGGTAGAGCTATGTCAGAAAAATTTAGTGAACCTGTACATGTTTGTTGTTTTAATCTGAATCAAAAATGGAAGGTTATTTATCACATTTCTAAAATAGAAGGTTATCACATACTCATCAGCTTCCATGAAGGCGCAAATCTAACGAGAATGTTCTCGAAATAAATCAAATCTAGTTTTTCATAGACGAAATGTATACGAAAATACCATAAAGCTCAGTCTTTGTGTGAATAAAACCTTCACATAAATAAAATAGAGTCAACATCTGAAAGAGCTGAGACTCTGTAACTTCTGCTTTCTATTGACCGTTAGTTTGACTGGGTAGTACTAGGTACTACGAACGTCTGTGTAATAAAAGGTAGATACTCAGTTCAAGTTAGTAATAGCAGAAATTATAAGACAAGGCCAGGAATACCTCCACACTTTCCCATATTCCATATGGAGATATGGAGTATCGTTGAGTATGGAGAGATATGATGGGATACAATCGCCTTTTATGAGTATAAGCACAGAACTGTATAAGTGTTTCCTTTTTAATTGAAACCTCACAGTGCCGCAATATGTTGAAACTTTTACCTTATGACCATTAGGCCAATGAGGTTGTTAACAGTTTTCTTACGGTTTATAACCGAGCATGTCTTAAGATTCGCAAGTACCTAAGTACCTGCTGTGTTGTAAACCACACTGTAATGAACATTTGTGCTTCAACCGCAGGTAATCACAGTTATTGCTGGTCCTTTAAGAATCGCCGTAAATCATGATACTTATTCTTCTACGACATACTTCTTTGGAACCGTTAAGCTGTGGTTAAAGGTCGCAACTCGTAACTGGACATGTTGCAAAAAATATAACATTTCATTAAAAGCAATATTTATGAGCTGAACCGCATTGAGAACAAGCTGCCTCTTACTCGCGACGTCTGATTTCACAATCATATGTATTGACTAATCAAAAAATCACTTGCAATATTATGAACATATTGGTGTTTAGAAGACTGACTAGTTATGCTTGTATAGCTACTTATGGAATCTGCAAGATCTCATAGAAGAAAAAACCTGCAACAACAACATTTTACTGAACTGGATTGCTTTACCTACTTTGGTTTGAAGGTATCGTTGCCGGGGAAACTTTTCTTCTTTGACCTGGCTGGTCGACCATCATTTTCCATCTGGTTAGCTGAAGACTTATCAGCCATTATTACCAGGAAACCAGGAAATGTTACATATAGGCAAAGGCGGATTATCCCTAAGGCAAACTAGGCACGTGCCTAGGGGCGCGAGGTTACAAAAGGGTGCGCGAAGCGCTTTTTGTAACCTCGCACAAAAAAATTCTGAACCGATTGTGACTAAATTGGTATGTAGATCTAGAGACCCAGATTTACACATTTTATCCTGAAATTCCCGGGATGGGATGAAACCGTGTGGCGCAGCATTAGTTATTATATATATATAGGTAAGTACCTACTAGTTAAAATTTATAATACAATGCCGCCCATGGGCAATTGGGCAATTCGTTAATTTCGGGCGGGGATTCTTTAATAAATTTCATGTTATTCAATTTTATTTTATTGAGTAGCGTTAGTGACCTTGCTTTACATTTTTTGACATATGCCCAATGTTATTGGCTCGATTTGGATTCTGTTTATTATTTCTAAAAGCTTAACTCATAAACTTTTAGAAATACGGGCGGTCACATGCCCTGGGCGGCATTGAATATGGCCGCTACAGGGGCGTCGATAAGGTGCTTGCCTAGGGCGCCCTCGATATTTAATCCGCCTCTGCATATAGGTACTGCCCGCAGGTTGACATTGAACCCTACTGACTTTACCATAATATGAACTCCTAGATGTAGAGCAGAAAAGCTTGCAACTACGATCTAAAAACCTAATTTCACACAAGATTTGACGTTTTAGTGCTTTCTGAGCGAAACGCTGAATTACCACGCGGTACTAAAAAAACCGCAGGCAGCTGTTATGATGCGGTAACATAAAGATAATTCAGAATTGAGAGACATACTTACATTAGTCTCACTAATACTACCACAGCATTAAATAAACTGCCAGTAATAATACTCTTTAATCTTCCGTCCTTACGTCGGTAAAGGAAAACATCGTGAGGAAACGGCATGTCCTATAAAAAAAACATTTGAAGACGCATGTGACATCCGCCAACCCGCACGGCCCGCGTGGTGTATTACGGCTCACTCCCTCTCACAGAGAGGTCTGGTGGCCTGTGTCCCAGTAGTGGGAACATTATAGTCTGATCATGCTTATGCTTACGTCCTATTTTCTTTTGTTTATCTGTAACCTAATCCTATTATTGTATTGTTCCTACTTCTACCCACCTAATATAAAAAATCTGGAGGCCTTTTTTTACACGTTACAAAAGCAAATATCCATGTGTAAAATGTTTGTTCCGGTGTTCGAAATGCCAAATCTTTATTTGCCTTCGTTTGTTACAACTGTTTCTACTCAGTACCTTCTAAATATAAACCGGCAAATCTTCTTAGAAATATATGATATTCTATTTTAGGGTTCCGTACCCGCAGGGTGCAAAACGGAACCCTATTACTAAGCCTCCGTGGTCTGTCAGCGAACTTTATCTCATGAACCGTAATAGGTAAAATGTTGAAATCACAGATTGTATATTTCTATTGCCGCTATTACAAAATAAAGAAAAATCCATACAAGAAACGTGTTTTTACGGCGTTTTTACTCGATCTTAATACGGTACGGAGCCCTTTGTGTGCGAGTCCGACTCAGACTTGGCCGGTTTTTACATTATATTTTTCTACAATTTAATCAGAATGAAAAGTAATGCAACTATGTACCTAATGACGTAACTAAAAATGTAACAATCGATCATCATTTTGCCTCATCAATAAATAAATACATCAAGACCTCGATGCACCTATTCAGAATAATTAATAATTTATATTGCACAAATAATCGTAATGGCAACGTTAAGGCCTAGCCCGCACTGCGAATTTTATTCTCGCCGTTTATATTCACTGTACGGCATTGCAACTTGCAGCGAGCGCGTATTTTAAATCGCCTGTGCGTGGAGATGTATACCATGTGTTGAATTTCGGTAAAAATTTCGCACGATTTTTAATCGCAGTTAGGTCTAATGCGACACACAGTTATCTACACATTTAAAACCCTAATCAGACAATAATAGAAGATGACATCTATTAGAGGAATTTAAATGTGTAGACATGGATCATTATCTAATAACTTTTCGACACAATACATTATAATTAACTAATAGACAGTAAATTCTAAACCCAAGAGTCATTAATCGACAGGTTTTTATATGAATGCAAATTCTTACAACAATTTTAAAATGGGGACAGTTTATTGTCTATTTATTGAAAACCAACTAAATACCTGTAACTACTTAGCCAGTTTTACTACGTAACAGTTAGAACGAGCTGTAATTAGAGCAATTATTATGAATTGGTTTAACGTTTAAATATCTTGCAGGTAATTGGGTAGGTATGAATATTAGGACTTGTTAAATCTTGGCTAACTTAGTTTAATTTCGGAGATCAAACACCACATGCGAGCTTAATAATATTGATTTTCAATTAAGTTTACGAAATTACTAAACCTAAATCTAACAACCGCGTGTTTTGTTTAAAAGCCGGTAAGAATCAATCAATTGCTCACTTTCGAGGTAAGAAGTGTAAGAAGGTATTTGGTAAAACAAAGACTTCTTCCTAATAAACACAAATGACAAATATTTTTACTTAAACAATAGGGTTTTATTTTCCAACGTCATCGACAGCTTACCCATTCAAAGATATGGAAATCGTTGTACAATACCACAATTTTGATTGAATGTTATTCTTAGTCATCGATGACTTACACTTGGGAAATTATGAACTGTTACCTACTACGACATGTTCATGTTCATCTTCATCTTACTCTTCATGTTTATCTAACTCCCTGTTTCTTTGTTACAGATGGGTTGCAGATTAACAATAGTGGACGATGTCCTCAACAGATCCTTCTACAAACTCGGCCTGGTCGTCGGCAGACAGCCAGGCTACTTCATCATCATCCCCATACTCCTCTCACTACTCATGATCACAGGCTACCAAAGAATACACTATGAAATGGACCCAGAATACCTGTTCTCCCCCGTCAGTGGACAAGGCAAATATGAAAGGAGGATAGTAGAAGAGAATTTCAAAGTCAACTATTCACATAGGTTTAATGTTGGGAGGATAACGCGAGCAGGTTGGTAAAACACACATTGAACTTTTGTTTTTTTTTGTTCTATACCACAGTAACGTGAGTTCACAAGAAACCGGTCACATTAGTCATTTTAGTTGACACGCCTTTCTATGCCTTAACTCATTTCGGTGTAGGTAGTTTTTTGCGTAAGCATATATTTAACGATTCGTTGAACTCGTACTCTACCGCAAAACATTGGCAATGTGATACCAACATCCAGAATCTGCTTAGAAACTGGGGTTTACAACCTTAAATTATATTCCAAGATATTTTTGTACTTCAGTACCTACACTGAAACGGCTGAAGTGCTGACGAGTCTAAAACCAATTTTTATATCCCTAGGACGATTCGGCAGAGTAATAATCGTAGCGAAAGACAACACCACGAATATGCTGCGAACTGAAATATGGAAGGAGTTGCGAGAACTAGACGAGCTGGTACAGAATATGACGGTGACAATGCCGAACGGAGACACCTTCACTTATAAGGAAGAGTGCGCGCGATGGGAAGGACAGTGCTTCACCAACGACATTCTCAATTTGGACAAGATTATTGGCGAGGTAAGGCTAAGACTCAATTTCACCATACTCTGTTAGATATAACAGACTGTTAACACACATGTCAACTGCTGTGATTGGCTGTTGTCATGTCAGTGAGCCAATCACAGCAGTTGACATGTGTGTTAACAGTCTGTTATATCTAACAGAGTATGGTGAAATTGAGTCTAAACTAACCATTTTAACCTCATGATATCTAAAAATCACAGGCTTCGATCATCAAAACAATAAAAAATTTCGCGATTCGCGATACTTAGATACTGATGTCAACTGGAATGTTGATAAGCGCATGTTACGAGGAAACAATGCCATTTTTAAATAAGCCTCGCAAAGTCGCCAAATGTCCAAGTCTAAACTCTCCATACGAGATATAGTTGGCCATAAACAAAGTGGCTGTCTCGTAATATGGATTTAAACAATCTTCTGTGTCATTGAGCTTGTTAGTTGCCCCCCCCCCCTGATAGAATTCTAGAAAATACTCATTGCATTTATACTGAAGTTGATTTATATTTGTTAGTCACATCCAGCCACATGTTACTCATGTCTGAGTCCTCGTGTCGACCCGTGGTTGTCCTCTGTTGAATATGAATTCGTCAGGAGCAGCACTAATTGATTTTCAGGGAATACTGCCATAAACACAATCGGCAAGCGGATTAGATTTTGCAGTATATTACGGTAGGTTAGATTTTGGAGTAGTAGGTATGCTGCTGGCTCCCATGCTTTTTTTGCACCACTCATGACGACAGTAGGTACCGTTTCAATAATATGACAGACTACCGACCAATTCTGGTAAAATCTCATGATGAAAACTTAGGTGAAGTGATGACTGATGAGCTTGAACTAAGCTGTCAATATTATCAATCCCTGTATCAGGTGGAAAGGCAGTTCACTTCACCTTCACGGTGAGATGTTTACCGAATAGGCCGGCTGTTATGATCACCTTTTACATTTCCGAATTCCATTTAAGTAAATGAAATTGTGTGTCGATAAAAACAACGTTTTATGCTTTCTAGATGGGGCATTGTCTTCTCAACCAATATAAACACAAATAAAAGTATTTACTTCAACAATAAAGAGTGGTCAGTGCATGGTAGTTACCGGTTTAACAAAACACGTGCAAATGTGTCAAGTAAAACTGAAACCGGCGCAAGTGTTCCATATACATATGTAAACATCAACATTATGCTTTCGATTTCTTTGGAGCTGGACTTTCTCTTTGAAGATGTTTCTTTAAAATAGGCGCCTACTTACAATACTCGTTTTCTTTACAATAAGGTACCTAATTTGCACCAAAGGTACCTTGCATCTAATCTAAATAGACATAAAATTATTCGATAGATTGTATTTCAGCATTTCATTTGTAAACTAAAATTCTCCTGTTCAGATTTAATATTTAACTCAATAATTAAGATGCAAAAAACGTGTTGAAACTACTCAAATTTTATTTTAAATATAAAATTTACTACTCATTCAGAGACATAGCATGATTCCGGACCCCCGGAAGCCGTCAAAACAGGTGGAATTACGGGATTTCAAATCGCGCAGAGATCTAGTAATAACGCTAGTAAAATAGTCAAAGTAAGAAGAAAATTGGTTAATAGAAAAGCGAATAATAATAACGAATGTTTCGTAAACCAATTTCAATTTTATGCATATCGAAAACAATAATAAATAACTTCTACCCTACAGAAATCCGTTTCTATAACATTTCAAAGCAATATAAATTGAGACGTATAGTCTTATCGTCAAACTATAAAGAACATTCCTAGGTACCTACATTAAATAACTTTCATGATTTTGCATTGCACTCGAGATTGCCAATGAAAAATAAATAAAATATGTTTACAGCGACCATCACGTTGAAATAGAGTTCACATGAATTCAATGAACGCGAAAATTTTATTGAATTAAAATCAACCGAATTGATTGCAAGTTTCGAATAAAAAATTACTCGTCTCAAAACTTGTGAAAAAAAAAACAAGACACAACTTCCACTGTTTATATTTGCCGAGCAATACAATGCTATGCTATCAATGGCGAACCATGTCAATGACATGGCCGCCATCAGGAAATCCGCATCAATACCATGGGTTTTTGACACCTACCTACTTCTAATTCAACACATACCGAATTCTCACATTGCGTCAAGGCAAGTCAGAGTTCGTTCAATGATTCACCACAATTAAACATTAAAGTTTCATATACAATAGTCAGTTAGAGATAATATAGTTCCTATAATTGGTATTTGCGCTTTTAACCGCAGACCGCACACCGAGCTGTAACTATTTTGCATTGTTGAACTTTATGGAGAAGGAAAACAAAGAAATTTTTGCTTTTATTAAGTACTATGTGTTATGCTTCTGCACAGTTAATTTAGGTAGGAGGTACTTGTAATTATCAATACCTAGGTATAGCAATATAAACAATAAACATTTCCCTGGGTTCTGCGCCCTAATTGCGACACATGATCAATTACAATCTGAATCATGAGGGATATTGCTAATTCATTGATTCATGTGTTTAAAACATTTGCCTGCTCTACAACGTAAATAACGCAATGAATGTTGTTGAACTGTCAAAATGCAACAGATTGCTATTGAGCGTGTGTTAAGTAATTAGGGTGCTGGTTATCCCTTAAGTACTGAATATTTTCCCTACTACTGAAAATTCGCAATGCCATAAAATGTTTTCTCCTTGATGTATTTATATGTATTAGTGCACATATACAATGTCGCTCATGCGCATGTGACCGCCTGTAATTTTCTGAATATTCATGAAAAAATATCGAAAATAAACTTCAAAAGGGGGGGTGTATCTTTAAAAAATTCAAAATTGAATAACATGAAAAATGTTATAGATAGACCCCCCCTTTTGAAGTTTATTTTCGATATTTTTTCATGAATATTCAGAAAATTACGGGCGGTCACATGCGCATGGGCGACATTGTATAAAGGCGCACTTCCAGAAATTCGACTTCTGGCACAAATCTACCAACAGGAGCAATTCCACCGTATATACTCGTAAAATTCAAGCTATATGCTAAAATTCTGAAAGACATCTACCATGCAACGTTTTTCCCATAGACCAAAATGAGTTTGTCAAGTAGGTACATAAGTAGATAATTATGTCCAATGTAACACATTCCTACTTACATCATACCATCATAATGTCCTCTCCTGGCCATAAAGAGAACAATGACAAATAGCACCGTACGCAATTTTGTTACGGTATAGCTTTCAGTTACTACAATATTAGGCAAATACACGCTTTAAGATTACACAAATACATTTGAGGCAATCTTTCTATTGTTATTAAAATTACAATAAAAACCACCACATCATAAAACACATACAATTAGTCGGTTTCGAAGGCATAACAATATTCACAATGTGTCATCCGTCATTTATATTCTGAGCATCCTTCTCGAGAGATCTTGTACCCACGAGGATTCGTCATGTCTCGCGCTGTAGTTAATGGACATTGTAACGAGTGTTTAGACTAATGTCACGCCTTCACAAAACATGATTGTCCTTTGAGGAACTAGAAGAACCTTTACCTTTGCATTGAGAAGTACCTTTTAGCCTCTATTACCTTCGCAGAGAATCATTCTACATCCTAGCGCTTTTCCGGCGTACTGACAAGGTCAGCAATGTAAAGGAACTATAATAAGTACCGACTCATGATCATCATAGCAAGCGCACGAAAACTACATTTATTTTTCCAGGCTTTGATGAGCCGTTTTGTCCAGCGCTGATTGACTTCCGCAAACATTAAACAGCCCATACGAGCCTATAGAATAGATATCTTCCATTATGAAACAGCACGATTTCCATTTTCGCAGTCTGTTGTGTATTCTTGTTAGTACTTGCGAGTAAAATTTTAAGTTAATACGCTATTTTATTTACACAAAGTAAAGCGCCTGCTTGGGTTCGAACCCACGACCTACAACTCGTAAGTCGCGGCCATTACCACTGGGCCACCACTGCTCTCAAAACGGTGAAGGAAAACATCGTGAGGAAACCGGCATGTCCAAAAATTCGATGACATGTGACATCTACCAACCCGCACTGGGCCCGCGTGGTAGATTACAGCCCACTCCCTCTCGCAGAGAGGAGGCCTGTGTCCCAGCAGTGGGAACATTAATAGGCTTATTATGTTATGTTATGTTATGTGCGCTATTTTACCTAATATTCATAATTATTCTTCATAACATTCGCAAAAATGTGAGAAAAGTCATTTCAAATACTTGAAATAAATTTCATTATTTTTTACTGTATCAACTTTGAACTCCGTTTTCGCGCAATAGTGTCATATGAAGTACCAACTTTCTGTTATTTTGAGAGCTAAGGAACCCATAAAGCTTTTTAAATTATTTACATGCCATTCAATCAGGTGTAAGTATTCTCTTTTCATATCTCATGCTCGGAAAGTAGTGTTTGTGTGATCCGAGTAGCGGGTGGGAGACGCTGCTTCCCGCTCTAGGGCGGGAAAGACTCATAGTAATTGCTTCCCGCCCTAGGGCGGGAATGAATTTTAAAAATAGAACTTATGGTTAGGTAGTCGGCTACGAACACAGATATAAATCTAACTAGATATCGCAAGTCCCTCCATCTTTATGAAAACCAAGCGTGCCACTTTTTCACATACAATTTAAAAACAAAACTTACCAATGAAAGAAAACATTTCCAATGCCTCGGCCGATTTTGCTATACAGTCTTTACAGCTCAATATGGCTTAAAAAGACATTTTTCTAGATTTTGGTGGATTTCCGGTGCAGATAATGCTAAATGAAAATCTCAGATTACGATCATTGATCGTAATTTTACTCCGTTTTTTGACACGCGAAGTACATACTTACAATCGCGTCATCTAGTTAGATTAATATCTGTGGGTACGAAACTTTTTAAGAAAAATATCGAATAGAATAAAAATAAAAGCTGCGGCAGTGTTTCCACTTACGATTTTGGTTTTCCCCAGTTTTTTAATGAATAATCCCTAAAATTCCCTAAAAAATATAAAAATTCCTTGGTTTAGGGAATTTTTCATTTTTATGTCATTAAATACCTAGAAAACATTCATTATTAATCGAGACAGACGAAACAAACCAACTGTAGGTATAATGCGACTTATTTCTGATGTCGTCTTTAGCCACGGAAATAGTACTATTAACAATAACATGGTAAACTAAAATTAGACGAATCGGTGGTGCCATAGAGTAGTACATTGGGTTCTGCCTACTAATTAAACAATAGGGCTACCAACTCAAGTTCAATTTTTCCCTAAATCCCTGCCAAAATAAAATATCAGTAAACCATGCTTATTATTAGCCTTTTTCCCTAAAAAAAGGGAGATATCCCTAAAAGTGGAAGCACTGGGCTCCGGTCTTGTGAGTATATTATAAACAGCCAGTGTGAATTTAAAAAAAAAACTTGACGCGGGACGGCCCGCAGCGGTGATGCGGTGCGTTCCATATTTAAACATTTTTACAAATTGTTCTAACTGTCTTGTTAGTTCATTTAAATAGGTACTACTCAGGTTATTCAATATCAATAAATATTTTAAACACTATGTTTTACTTTCCTTATATTCGAAATGAAAAGTAGAGTGTTTAACACGGGTGAAAGACATCAATTCCTTTCCACCCTTGTATAACAATCTACTATTTTCAAGTTGAAGTTAAGTGAAGATGTGTCTCAAACATAGACTTTAATCTTGTGAACAAATTCCGAGCTTCTAGTAGTAAGAATTTGGTGGAAATTTTGTTTTATAACAGGTGAACACACCTTCTAGCCATAATACTGACAAAAAAAAATCAAAGAAACACCACCCAGAAAAAGTTAGAACCAAAACCGCCTACAATGTAAAAAAAACTGAAAATATTCCAAAAAAAATTTTTCTCGAAAACTACAAAATATCGCGGAATATACATGGGGGTTCAATCGATGGGTAGTGGTGTCCCCTGATCACAGACCTTCGCTGGTACAGGTTTCCAGGGATACCCTGTATAAGTAGTTGCTGAAAAAAGGAAATGACAGGAAGACGATTCTACAGCAGACCTTGATTTTGTGAAAAAAAACAATGATTGCTCTAGACTAGGGTTATCATCCTTCCGGATTTGTCCGGACATGTTCGGCTTTTTGGCCCCCCATTCGATCTATGTTCGGCCTTCTCATTTGTCCGGACAATTCGATTTAAAGGTAATTTCTTTAAAAATGATAAATGAGTACCTAAATAGTATTAGGTACTCATTTATGTATTTAAAAAAATAAAATATAAATACCCGGAGTTTTTTGCAAATGTCAGGCTTTTTGTCAGGACTTTTCTATTCTAGAGGCATTATTCAGAAAGAAAAAAGGTGAATACATTTGTATGGAGAACCACAGGCCCTGTTCCATCTTAATGATTACCATTTGGCATCTCCTGCGTGTAAAAGGATACTATATTCTCTAATCTGCATCTCTCTAGCCAAACTGCGCAATTTTTAAGCATGCGCCTAATGACAGCGTCTATTTGTTTTTCGCTCCACAGGTAGAGCGCGGCGAACTAAACCTGACGTTTCCCATAATGTTCAATCCTGTAACATGGGAGGCTCATGCGTTCCCGGTATTCTTCGGCGGCTCGAAGGTGGTGGATGACATCATAGTGTCCGTGCCGGCTGTCCAGCTAGTCTGGTTTGTAAGAACGGACACTAAATTGCAACTGGACGGAAGGTGTGAAATATTATTATGATTATTTTTAATTATTATATCATTGAAAACGAGAGCGAACAACTAAATTATAGCTAAAAGCCAGAACGCAGATCGTGCGTAAATCAGTATTATCTTACATGTAATAGAGCAGGATATCCTTTAAAATAACTGTAAAATACGCAGAATAGCCATGCATGCAATACAAGGAAGAGATGATTGTAGCAGTGATTATGTTTTGGAAGGAAACAATGAGCGTTTCTATAGTTTAGTTATTGGTAGGTCCTTATTACGCTCATTCTGCTTCATTTAGCTTTTTATGACTTGTTTTGAATTTCAATAGCATTACACTTTGTGTAAACACACGACACTATAACTTAGATAATGGACTTCGATCTTGACACCGTTTAAGAAATCGTTTCGAATACTAAACACTGCGTAATATTGGACAAGAATACGAATGGAAAGGCAGAGAGTTTAACAAATTGTGGGTCAATATTTCGAAAGGTATCTATCTAAGTTTCCTGATAGGTTTTTGAAGAAATACATTGAGTGAACGGGCTGAAATAATGTGTTACATAAATGACTTGTTTGATATCTCTACCCTCTATCTCTATGTATAATACATATAATATAATGATTAAGATAAGTTCTTCTTTGTAAATTACAGAGGTGCAGCATGGGAAGACGCCTTCCTGGACACAGTCGGCATAGCGGAAGACACCGGCCGCTTCAAACACATCTCCGTCGCTCGATTCGCCTCACGTACCCTTGACCACGAACTAGAAAAGAACACGAGGACCGTTATACCATTCTTCAGTTCCACTTTCATTCTCATGGGGATATTCTCTATAGTAACCTGTATGATGGGCGACTGGGTTCGCTCGAAACCATGGCTGGGTTTGCTGGGCAACATCTCGGCTGTTATGGCCACGGCAGCAGCGTTCGGATGCGCCGTATATTTAGGCATTTCCTTCATTGGTATTAATTTAGCTGCTCCCTTCTTAATGATTGGTAAGTTTCTGCACAGTGTACTCGTATTTTACCCTAAAGATTTTATTGCCATTTTTCCATACAATTAGGACCATATCTACAAGACAAGCTTACCTTCTTCTTAGTGGTAACTGCTACAATGCATCTACTGCGCTGTGGGTTTTCTTTCAGAATAAAATCTATCATCTTTCTCAGAAGGTAGTCGGTAATTCGTTTTTATTATAAACGTGTGGTTGATGTCAGTCACGTTTTCCATCTTTTGTTAACTCACATTGTACAAACTTTTGTTTCGACCACAATATATTGTTAAAACCACATGTTTTCGACAAGTCTTTATAAGTTTGTTTTGCAATATTCCAGGTATTGGAATCGACGATACGTTCGTGATGTTAGCGGCATGGAGACGAGCCTCTCCTAAGCTCCCCGTGCCAGAACGGATGGGCATCATGCTGTCAGAAGCAGCGGTGTCTATCACGATCACCTCAGTTACGGATATGCTCTCGTTCTTCATCGGTATCTTCTCTCCATTCCCGTCGGTGCAAATATTCTGCATGTACTCTGGTAAGTTTGTCTAGTTTTATCCCAACTATGTTGGGGTCAGCTTCCAGTCTAACCGGATGCAGCTGAATATCAGTATTTTGCATGGAGCGACTGCCTATCTGACCTCCACAACCCAGTTACTAGATAATACGATACCTCTTGGTAAGACTGGTTGTCAGAGTTTCGAGCTTATGACACTGTCAAAGATCTATAAATGACTGCCGGGACCACTTGCTTTCCGAGGCACGGAGCGGCGTGCTTTTCTGGCAAGTTTGATAAACCTTGGATTTATACAAAATACCTAAAACCGTACCTACTTAATCCACAAAAAAACTATCAGTTCGGTGCTAGTTTTAAAAGAAGTCCAACCACAACCTATAGCTGACATACTTTGTTATATGGGCATGTGGACAAAAGGATTGATAATTATTAAGGTGATGATGAGAAGGTTTTGTCACCGGATAAGGCAACAACATACTATAATTTCTCTTCACATTCCAGGTCTCGCCGTTTGCTTCACTTTCGTGTGGCATCTGACATTCTTCGCCGGATGTGTAGCCATATCGGGCTATCGCGAAAAACAAAATCGACATACGATAACTTTTATGAAAGTTCTGCCGGAATCGAGGGCTAGGAAAGGTAAGACTGATTTATTACCCAGTGTTGTACTATATATTTAAAAAAACTTAATTATAGCCTTGCTGGTCGTGGTCGTTTAGTCAAGTAATAAGATTATAATATCGACTTCGTTTTGCTACTGACGGACCTGGAACACAGTATGACAGTACCAAGAACCAGAACCACCCAGAAACTCATGTTCTGTAGCTATGCTAACGACCAATTGACCAAGTCGAAGTATATATAATGTACCTATAGCTTCTTTATATACAGGGTGGACCAAAAATACACGTCATAAAAAAAAACTAGATTCCTCATGTCATGACATGGGGTATTTTCGAATACCCCTGATTCGAAAATACCCCATGTATGTTCCGCGATTATTTGTAGTTTTCGAGTTATTATATTTTTTGTATTTTTTTTGAGTTTTCTTTCCAGTGGAGCCTCAAAAATTCATATCTTTTTTGTAGTATTTTCCAGTTTTTTTTATGCTCGAAGGCCGATTATAGTGAATTATTAGAAGGTTAAGTACTGTACCTACTATCTTTTTTTTATTTTTTGCGTAGCTTAGGAACCTGCATAGTTTTTAAAGATGTCACTCAGGATGGCTGGACAAATCTTCAAAATAGCTCGCATTTAAGTAGGTCAACAGGGCACTTTATGTGACGGCTAAACACCCTTATCTCAGAATTTGTGACGCTACAGAATCTTAGATAATCGATCGAAAACGTGTCCAGCCAGCTTGAAAAACCACTTTTCACTGGTCTCTCAATCTCGGTAACGGAAGTGATTTTGACGACTTTTTGCATATCAACGGGCGTCACATAAATTTGTGACAGGCATGGAGCTAAAAGTTTTGAGATACGTACAGTGGTTTAGTAGAAAAATGCAAAAATCTGTGCCAGCCATCTTGAATTTACGTATAAAACTTTTGGCTGGCACTTTCGAATCTCAATAACGGTAGCGTTTTCGAATATGACTCCTTTACTAATATTTAGTGACGCAATTTGTGACAGTAATAACGTTTGATTTATGGCGGCACATGTAAGGGTTTACGAGAAATCAATGAAAACTAATGTCCAGCCAACCTGAAGTTCAAGATGGCTGGACACCTGTATCTCCGCTGCCTGATGATCTACGACCTTCAAAATGTGTTCAAAATTTTGTGACGGGGACGATAATGATAACCTGAATTTGTGACGGAGAAACTTTGCGTAGTTTCAAAGATATTGAACATTTTAATTTTCCCATACAAACACTGCAGTAGGGTTACCAATATTGTAGGTTTTATGTAGGACTAAATATATTTTATGGTGTGTTCTTTAATGGACGAAAACCCGTGTATTGGTGATACTAATAAGAACAACTGTAGATATTTAAATCAATAGAAGACAGAAGTGAGGAAGGGGGGTAATTTTTTAATGTTATTGATTATTTACGTGCAGATATCTACTCCTTTTAGTAGGTAGGTATTGGTGTTTTTCATGGTAAGTACAAGGTAGTTAATGTGTCAGGATAACTAATGCTCTAAGGTATTTAAATGAAAAAATAATGTTTGCTGTAAATAAAATCACATTTATTTATTTGTACCTATACAGCGTTTCAAATGACGACGATCAACTCCATTTGCACTTCAGTAACCCTCGCCTTGTACCACAACGTTGTTTTTACCACCGCCCTAAGTGCTTGAAGCGCAAATGAAGTCGGTGGACGTCATTTTAATCATAATACCTAGCTGAATATACTTAAATATTCTTCAATACCTATTTATAAAAGACAATTATTACACAAAAACAATCACAGCATCAGTAGCTGCTACCGGCAGATTAGTCGATTAAAAAGAAATCCTTTATTTAAGTAAAAAATATGGTCACCTCACAATATTAGTGGATGTTTGTATGGGAAAGTTTAAATGATCAATATCTTTGAAACTACGCAAAGTTTCTCCGTCACAAATTCAGGTTATCATTATCGTCCCCGTCACAAAATTTTGAACACATTTTGAAGGTCGTAGATCATCAGGCAGCGGAGATACAGGTGTCCAGCCATCTTGAACTTCAGGTTGGCTGGACATTAGTTTTTATTGATTTCTCGTAAACCCTTACATGTGCCGCCATAAATCAAACGTTATTACTGTCACAAATTGCGTCACTAAATATTAGTAAAGGAGTCATATTCGAAAACGCTACCGTTATTGAGATTCGAAAGTGCCAGCCAAAAATTTTATACGTAAATTCAAGATGGCTGGCACAGATTTTTGCATTTTTCTACTAAACCACTGTACGTATCTCAAAACTTTTAGCTCCATGCCTGTCACAAATTTATGTGACGCCCGTTGATATGCAAAAAGTCGTCAAAATCACTTCCGTTACCGAGATTGAGAGACCAGTGAAAAGTGGTTTTTCAAGCTGGCTGGACACGTTTTCGATCGATTATCTAAGATTCTGTAGCGTCACAAATTCTGAGATAAGGGTGTTTAGCCGTCACATAAAGTGCCCTGTTGACCTACTTAAATGCGAGCTATTTTGAAGATTTGTCCAGCCATCCTGAGTGACATTTTTTAAAGTCAGCTAGAATATATATGGAACCTCATTTTTGTATTTTTAAATTTTTCAGTCTTACCACTAAAAACTTTAATTCCTGCTATCGATAATTTTTTGAGTAACTTGCAGGAATGTTAGCAAGTTTATTATTGTATGTATGAAAGTAACATTCAAGACGATATTATGGCAAAAATAAAAAAGTGGAAAATACTCACTACAAAAAAATATAAGTATGAATTTTTGAAGATCCACCGGCAAAAAAACTCGAAAAAATTACAAAAAAATAATAATAACTTGAAAACTACAAAAAATCGCGGAACATACATGGGGTATTTTCGAATACCCCTAGACATGAGGAATCTATACTTTTTTTTTATGACGTGTATTTTTGTTCCACCCTGTCTGTATATTATAATATACCTCCTTATTATAAATTAAAGTGGCTTTTCGTATCTTTTTGTGTGACCGCGTTGTTCTTCTACACTAACTACCTTTTACTATTCTTCTACTATTAGAGAATTTATTCTAAAAGGTTTAAGTATCATTAAATTACATTTAATAAAGAAAACCCAATGTTTTGTCAAGACGTAAAGGCCATGCGAAGCAGGGGCGAGTCGCTAATCTTCTATAATATAAAAATGAGTCGCTGAATGTGTTGCTAAGCGCAAAACTCGAGAACGGTTGGACCGATTTCGCTAATTCTTTTTTAAAATATTCCTTGAAGTACGAGGATGGTTCTTACGGAGAGAAAAATTCTAAAAAAAAAAAAAAAAATCCTGAAAAAGTCTAAAAACAACACTTTTCTATACGTTAGGCGATACGAAGTTCGCCGGGTCAGCTAGTTTATAATAAAACTAGCTTTTACCCGCGGCTTCGCCCGCGTGGATGTCGCAAAATATCCCACGGGAACGTTCTACCAGGAATACATACCTAATAGCCAAGGAAAAGATCATTGACTAACTTTCAGCGGACGCAGTGGTAGGCTACTACAGCGCCCGCGTGGTCAACCATAATTATTTTGTTACGCGCAATTTTGAAACTGTGATATCTCTTAAACTATTCATTTAAATGATGTGATGTAAAGGCATATTTTAATCGAAATTGAATGCCCAATTTAAATAACCTATTTAATTGGATAAGGATTAATAAGATACCGGTCAAAATAGCTTCGGAAATAACAATGAAAATTTTATACAATTTTGAAAGATAAAAATGGTTATTGTGGGTCACCCTTAAAAGATAGACATATGCCATCGCGGACTTTTTTGTTGCAATTTTTAAGATATACAATACTCTAGAACATAAAGGGGTTCCGACATTTTTGTATGGGACCTGGCATACCTAACCGTCCGCCATTTGGAAAAAAACTGGTTTTGGCGGCCAGTGATGAAACAAGTGTCAATCGATAGAGTAAGTGATTCCAAACAAAAAATATTTTGTGATGAATATCGTAAGTGATATACTTCCTGAGATATTTAAAAAAAATATTACTGCTTTACTTTTTTTCTCATGTTTTAATTCAAATATCTCAGGAAGTATATCACTTACGATATTCATCACTAAATATTTTTTGTTTGCAATCACTTACTCTATCGATTGACACTAACTTGTTTCATCACTGGCCGCAAAAACCAGTTTTTCATAATGGCGGTCGGTATAGGTATGCCAACGAAGTCCGATGTTCTTTGATTTATCTCTCACGACTTACGCAGCGCACGCCAGTAAAGCTCCCAGTCGGCATGATTTTTTCCGACATCTTCAACAATAATCGTCATATTTCAGCCAATTTACACAAAACCTTAATGAACTATACACTAAAACCTTCCACATGAATCACTCCGTCCAATGGTGAAAACCGTTTGAAAATCCGTTCGGCAGTTTTTGAGTTTATCGCGTTCAGACAGACAGACAGACAGACAGACAGACGCGGCGGGCGACTTTGTTTTATAATATGTAAGGATAATATGAACCTAATGATGTACTTTTATTTTCAGAAGAAAAATCATGGATGTACAGAATGTTCTGCAGCGGAGGCATAGACGCAGCCGATCCTGATAACCCAATAGACAACAAGGAGCACGTCATCATGGCTTTCTTCCGCACCACCATGGCAGATTTACTAAACAATGGCTATGTGAAAGCCCTAGTTATCGTTGTTTTCATAGCATACCTGGCAGGAGCAGGGTACGGAGTGACCAATCTCAAAGAAGGCTTAGAAAGAAGGAAACTGTCCAAAGTGGATTCATACTCTGTAGAGTTCTTTGATCGTGAAGATCTGTATTACAGAGAATTCCCATATAGAATTCAGGTAAGAAACTTAGAATATAATATAGGGTGACTGGTAATTAGTGACCGATACTTAAACACGTGACTTTACTCATCATTATGAACAACTTTTACTATGGGACCAAACCTGTAATCGCGAAAAATAATTCAGCTGTTCCCTACATTTATGTTCGCATAACTCGTCAAAATTTAGGGAGCAGTTTTTTTTTTTTTTTTCGCGATTTCAAGTTTCGACACCACTACAATATTGGCTATTTAACTCAAATGCCAAAACCTTCAATTAAATTACTGTTCTTGAACTCGGGAACTAATACCCTCAAGAACACCGGTGCAGACGTCGAACTGAGTGCCTCACCGTGGCGCATGGCGTTGCCGCATGAGCTGGAAAAATACGAATCTCGACAAACAGTCACCCCCATAGTCCCCATACCCTGTCTTATTTCGCCCATACAGAATTAAAATAAGTAGTATATTTTCCATTTTCTTTCTTATCTAGGTGGTTATAAGTGGCGAGTACAATTATTCTGATCCAAAAGTGCAAGATGAAGTGGAAGCTTTGACCAAGAGCTTAGAGAACACATCGTACATATCCAACTCGCTGTATACAGAGTCGTGGCTTCGAACCTTCGTCGACTACGTATCAAGAAACAACGACTACTTGAACGTGACTATCGATAATGAGGATGAATTCATTGAGAATCTTAAAGAGGTTAGTACAATTTGGATTGAATTGGACAATTAGAATTATAAGTATGATTAGTTGCGTCCCACGCTGTTCCTCTCGATCTGCCGTCTGCGCACAAGGACTGGTCTGTTCCAACGGGTGCCGCCGGTCTTTCAACAGACATGATTTGAGTTTAGAATATTCTAGATTTTAATCATCCATTTTTTTTTTTGATTATTTGATTATTATTGGTTTGTTTTTCTTCTATTTCCAGTTGTGGCTGTTCCCAGCAAACCCATTCTCTCTAGACGTGAGATTCAACGAGGAAGGAAATCGAATTGTGTCTTCGAGATTCCTAGTACAAGCAGTTAATATCAGCGGAACAAACCATGAAAAAGAAATGGTCAGAGCATTGAGAAACGTCGTTGCTCAGTCTTCACTGAACGCCTCTGTATTTCATCCTTATTTCGTATTTTTCGATCAGGTATGTTTTATCAATTTACATTTTGAAAGTATGTATTATTTTGTGCCGACATAATTCCCAGGAATGTCAATTAACATTAATTCTTTTTTTTATTTCAGTTCGAACTTGTGAGGCCAACATCTCTTCAGAATCTTTGCTACGGTGCTCTTATGATGATGATCACGTCTTTTGTATTCATCCCTAACATCCTCTGTTCTTTGTGGGTGGCATTCAGTATAATATCCATTGAAATCGGTGTTGTTGGCTACATGGCCCTCTGGGATATCAACCTTGATTCCATATCCATGATAAACTTGATTATGTGCATCGGTTTTTCGGTTGACTTTACCGCACATATCTGTTATGCTTATATGGCGTCAAAAGCCAAACACCCTGATGAAAAAGTCAGTGAATGTCTCTACTCTCTCGGGTTGCCCATAGTTCAAGGATCATTCAGTACTATTCTGGGTGTAATTGCTTTGCTTCTAGCTGACAGTTACATATTCTCTGTTTTCTTCAAAATGGTGTTTATGGTCATTTTCTTTGGAGCAATGCATGGCCTCTTCCTACTTCCAGTCCTTTTGTCCCTATTCGGGCCTGGCTCTTGTACCAGAAGGAAAGATGATATCAAGATGGCAAAACTAGACAAAAGTTTTCCCAATCCCTACTGTATACCGCACCCACAGCTAGTTCTAAATGACCAAATATATAACGGCAAGAATTTAAACCCGAATGGTATTTATAAGATTTATGGCGATGACAAAGATCTTGGAATAGGCACATCAGGCGAGGACACAAGCGAAAGCAGTTCTAACCAGTCGCAACGCCGGCAAATAGGCGACGATGAGACCGGCCAGAAGAAATACGACGTCGGTTGGAAGCGATCTAGTTATTGCCAGAACTCGGCGAGCCAGTTTCAGCCTTCCGGCGAGTTAGATCTTTATGGCCACGATATCGATCGTAATTGGCAACGACAGCGCTGTGAAGATAATCGCCGGGTTTTCGACAATTACCGGAAACCTCCGCCAGCGTCGAGGACGCGCGATGATGAGTGGGTATCATCAACGCGGAAAACGAGCGACGCAGGGCCGCGTCGTGAGGGCACGTACAGGGTGATGCGAGCACATTCTCAGCACAACATCCACCGGGCGCGCGCTCCCCGTCGCACCAACTCACATCACAACTTAGAACATTTAGACTACGTCGCAGAAATGCGCTTTCCCTGACAGTGACCGTCTAACCTCTCTAAAATAATATTTAAAATAAATCGAGTGCTCAATTTATGGACCAAAGTATAAAGCTACCTTCGTAAAAAACGAAATCAGTAGTCTAATTTCCTAGAAAGTGAAGAACAATAAGTTGATGAACGCTTTTTCTTGAAGGTGTCAAGTGTTTTTCGTGAGTGATAAAAACTGTTTATCATCAACGTGTAGTTAGAAATTTTAATGGAGCTTTGTCTAAAAGCCTTATGCCAAAATCAAAATAAGTAATCTATCACATCAGTCTATCTACCGACTCCTTACAGGTGTTCAGTAAAAAAAACTTATACAGGGTGTTCACACTATGTATGTATATGTATACCATAGTAGCCATACCTTCACAGATAAACCCTACCATTTTTTTGTACACATATCAGCAGATGCTTGTGTTGACTGTTTGGAGTAGGATGTATATAGACTGCTACAACATTGTCTTCTCTATGTAAGATTTATTTTCATGTGAATAAATAAAAAGCTCAGTAGTACACCAAAGTACGATCGGTTCAATAACGATATTATCTGTAAGTAAGTTATTGATTCGGGAGACAAAAATATGTAATTATTATAATGTTAGTAAACGTAACTAGTAGTTTAATAAGTATTTCGAGATTTTGGTACAAGGCTGAATAAGGAGAGGTTATGATTGTTAATCGCTATTTGCCTAGTATAATATTGTGAAAGGCCGCCGAAAAGAAGTTGTGTAGTTAGATGTTAGATACTTTTTGTTATACGACATTGAATTGTAATAGTAAAGCATACAAAGAAATATATTGCAATTCAATCTAAGGCCACTCTCTCATTTTATGTATCGGTAATGGGTATAGTTCTGGCAGGTATACTTAATACCAGTACTGCAAACTTGTTGCATCTACATTTCAGTGAGCCCGTATTAAACTCAAGGCAAAGAGACAGGGCCCATTGCAATGGCGGTCGGTAAGTTTTCGGTACCTATAAAAACGACACCGAGAAAAACGGCACTTCCCACTAATGAGGGAGCGGCCTGTAATCTACAGAAGCGTCAAATGTATATCTACGAAAAAGTTAAATAAATGCAAATATTTAAAGGAGCAAGTGAAACATAAACTTTTATAAAATAATTTATTACAACTTATCTAGTTCCTACATATTATCAAATAAACTACTTTACCGATACAGTCAGTACACTTGCTTTCGACAATCATACCTAATTTGGCAATCATAGGGTCTAAATAATATAAGACGTCTATTTAGTGTGATATAAAATTGGGATGGGTGATATAATTAAAGGAGTGTAAATACGTGTGTACATGTAAGGCCAAGGCGCAATAGAAACTTTTTTTCGGAAACTTCGGAATTGTTCAATTACTTAAAAATTTACTAAATAATAAATTCTGATGCAATTTTGGATTGCAAAAGGAGATTTACTGAACTGCTCAATTTGATTCATACTGGAGTACGAACACACAATTTTGAAAAAATAAAATATTATCTGCGCGGCTCCGAAGTATTTTCTGTTCTTGACATTTTATTTCAGTCTAATTAAAATATTTTCAATCACTTTTATAATAAGGTCAATAATTGTAAAACCGTTTCCTAAAACAAAAGTTTATATTGTGCCAGTTTATGAAACTTTTAAAGTCTTCATGTTTATACAAATAAAGCTTTAACCATTACCTGTCTATATGGGTTGCTGTAAATATTAGTTGTGATATTATATCTCGATGCCATGTTCCATCCCTGTCTTACGTTTATATGTTTATGCTATTCTACAACTAATATTTTACTCTATGTCTTACAAATAATTATGTTCTGTCTGTGAAGACATGTTCCGTCATTGCATTTGTTGTGGTGATAACAGCAAGTGACTCTAGTGTTTGTTCCGTGTGTTGTGTAAGAATTTAATGTTTGTGATCGCTAACGGTCGCTCATCATGACTGAATAATGTAAATATTACCTGTTTTACATTAAATAAAAAATAGTTTTATTAACAGTTCATTTTTATTTTTTTGAATTCAGATATTCTTATCGCAAATAAGGTACCTATGTGGGTTAACTAAAAGCTAATAATAAAACATAACTCGCATTCAACGAAAAATATGCGTCTTTCTAAAACATACATACATACAACAGTATCATACAATCACATCACCAATATCATCACAATACAATTTGCTACTGGATGTAAAAAGTATAAAATCAATGTTATTTTAATACGAGAAATTAAATGTTACTGTTGTGGGTGCAATCAATCACGTGTTTCAATTAAGAAAAAATATGATATGATAATACGTGATCAGAATACAGGAACATCACGACTAGGTACGACCGGCGGTGGTAGGATGCAGTCTTACATTTGCGTTCATTCTACGCATTGATGCATTCAGTCAAACGAGAGAGTAAACTCGTAATTCGCCACATACCGTGAGCCATATCTAGCCAATATATAAACAACTCTACAACACTGTAGAGTCATTAACTAAGGAAATGCAGGCTTATCATACACAGATTTCAGCACCTCACTACAAAACAGAATCAAATCTTTGGGATCAAACCTGTCACACATGTATTCTCGAATAAATGATAATTCCTTACTACTACGGTTCTGTTCTGTGGTGTTATTCCACTGGTCTTGTAACACTCTGTTCAGAAGAGCCTTAGCGTCAGACGGAGTGATTTTCTTCATTAACACATCAGTTATAGCACTGAACGGCAGTTTTTCAGTAATCTGTTGGATAGATGAATCTTCTAAATGTTCGCCTACTTGCTCCACGAAGTCTTGTCTCTGGAAACATTAAAGTGTGAAAATGAAAGAAAGAAAGAATATGTTTATTTGGACACAGTTGGTGAAACACAAAATAAAAAAAGACGTGTGGCACTCGGGAACTGCCCCGGCGAAGCTATTGCATAGCATTTTTTATCAACTTACGCAATTGTAAAATATTTACCCGAATACAAGAAATAGCAATGATGACATTGACAGGAACTGTTATTCACATTTATAGTTTTTAAAACTTGACACAACGTAATGGCCGGGAACATCAAACTAATAAAAAGGTTTTAATTTAACTATTAATAGTCAAGGATCATTCATCTAAGTAAATTTGAACTTTATTGTCAAACAGTTAAACATAATTTTCAATACAACACTCTCGTATCATTCGTCTAAGTAAAGGACATGATTCATTTTGGGCTAAATGTGAAAGTGCCGGCCAAACAAAAAAAAAGTTACATTCCGTTAGAACATGTTATTCCCTTCACTTTTCACTATGGGACCAAATCTGTAGGGCCATTCCCTGCGCTGTTATACGTCTTTGTAAAATACTGATTTCAATATGTTTTAGTTAAGAGAATAACAGTAATCTAATTATAATAATAGCTTTTTGGCAGTAATAATTACAGTTATCATCTTTTATTGTGAAACTAAGGTTCTAGGGTTATTCTCCCCATAACTACAGTATGCGAAATAAAGTTTTTTTTGTAGTACTAGTCTAAGCTGATTGAAATAGGTATCACTAGTATTAACTGGTTTTATGTCCATAAAAAGCCACAGGCATGGAACAGAGGTGTGGTGGTACTCTTCTTTAAAAAAGGCGACAATGCCCTGCTTAAGAACTATAGGCCTATCACACTTCTGACCCATGTCTACAAGCTGTTTTCAAGAGTCATCACGAACCGTCTCGCGCGCAGGTTTGACGACTTCCAGCCTCCCGAACAAGCCGGATTCCGTAAAGGCTTTAGCACCGTGGACCACATACATACGCTGCGGCAGGTTATACAGAAGACCGAAGAGTATAACTTGCCTCTCTGCTTAGCGTTTGTGGATTACGAGAAATACGACGATATACTTATCATGGCTGAAACCATGGAGGACCTCAGTATTCTGCTCGATGACCTTAGTAGAGCCTCCAAAAGAGGGAGTCAGAGAAAGAGGGAGTGGGTTTTAAAATGAACATGGACAAGACAAAGGTCATGTCAAATGCCCCTGTAACACCCACTCTCATAAAGATCAGAGACGCTACGCTCGAAGTTGTAGACGAGTATGTTTACCTAGGACAAACTGTCCAGCTAGGTAGGTCCAACTTCGAGAAAGAGGTCAAGCGTCGAATCCGACTCGGCTGGGCAGCATTCGGGAAGCTACGCAATATCTTCTTGTCCCAGATACACAATGTCTCAAGAAGAAAGTCTTTGACCAGTGCGTGTTGCCAGTGGTGACTTATAGCACTGAAACGTGGTCGCTCACAATGGACCTTATCAGAAGGCTAAAAGTCACTCAAAGAGCAATGGAGAGGGCTATGCTTGGAGTTTCCCTACGTGATCGAATCAGAAATGAAAAGATCCGCAGGAGAACCAAGGTAACCGATATAGCCCGAAGAATTGCCAAACTTAAGTGGCAATGGCTCTCCATTGCTCTTTGGGTGACTTTTAGCCTTCTGGTAAGGCCCATTGTGAGCAACCACGTTTCAGTATTATAAGTCATCACTGGCAACATGCACTGGTCAAAGACTTTCGTCTTGAGAGACTGTGGTATGTGGGACGAGAAGATATTGCGTAGCTTCCCGAACGCTGCCCAGCCTGCAGGTAACCGACATAGCCCGAAGAATTGCTAAACTTAAGTGGCAATGGGCAGGACACATTGCTCGCAGACCAGATGGTCGATGGGGAACGAAAGATTCTGGAGTAGCGACCGCGTACCGGAAGACGTAGCGTTGGAAGGCATCCCACAAGATGGACCGATGACCTAGTAAAGGCCGCAGGAATCCGCTGGATGCGGGAAGCACAGAATCGATCGAAGTGGGAGGCCTATGTCCAGCAGTGGACGTCTTTCAGCTGATATAATGAAATAGACCTAAAACCAGTTAATACTATAAGTGATAACTATTTCAATCAGCTATTATTAGTACTGTCGAAAAAAAAAACTTTATTTCTTATACTGTAGGTATGTGGAGAATAACCCTAGAACATTAGTTTCACAATAAAAGATGATGACTGTAATGATTACTGCCATAAAAAGCTATTATTATAATTAGATTACTGTTATTCTCTTAACTAAAACATACTGAAAACAGTATTTTACAAAGACGTATAACAGCGCAGGGAATGACCCTACAGATTTAATCCCATAGTGAAAAGTGAAGAGAATAATATGTTCTAACGGAATATAACTTTTTTTTTGTTTGGCCGGCATTTTCACATATAGCCCAAAAATGTATGGACCGTGAATGTTCTCCTTTGAACTTTGTTGTCAAACAGTTAAACATAATTTTCAATACAACACTCTCGTATCATTCGTTTAAGTAAATTTGAACTTTGTTGTCAAGCAGTTAAACATAATTTTCAATACAACACTCTCGTATCATTCGTTTAAGTAAATTTGAACTTTGTTGTCAAGCAGTTAAACATAATTTTCAATACAAAACACTCTTTTCTTAGGTAGTATTTTCGTTACGAAATTTCTGGATTAGGTCTCCACGCTCAAGGCCCGCGATAGAAGCTATGCAATAACTTAAAAAATAAAATAATATTTTAACAATAATGAGTGTGTGCCTCACGGCTGCGCCAAAAAGGTTCATTTCAGCATTAATGCCTGACAAATGCTGTCTGACGCCGATTTTCTAATGAACCTATAAGTAGGGACAAGTGACGGTAAGTACAAAATAGTTTCGACATACCTAATACATAATTTTTATACTTCTAAATTAATTAATTAATAGAATAGATAGATAGATTAGATTAGTAGTAATCAAAAATAAATGACAAAAAAGTTAAATATATGAAAACAACTGTCTAAGCAAAACCTGTTATTAGCGATTAGCTAGACTAGATTGATTCGTGCAAAATGAGTTCAGTTCACCATACATTGGTTTCAACCATTAAAATAAATAAGACATTTCCTCACACTCAATTTGATTTAAGCAAATATAAGTTTAGATGATGATCTAAATGCTTACCTCTGCTAAACTTGATTTAACAATATCTGCAGTAGATTTACTGCCTGATTCGTCGGTCTGCACAACTGTATTCGCAGTTGGAGTGGTCTCAGTCTGTACGAACGTAACAGTGATCGGCGTAGCAACTGTTTGTACTTCTTTCTCGACGCCAACATTTGTAAATGTTTGCGCTGCACTGTCAACATAAGACTTCAAGTCTGGGTGAGGCATAGGCTCGTTAAAGATAGCCTCATCTATCGTCACCATGACATCACAAGGCGGTTTTTCTACCCTCTTAGAAGCATAATCTGTTAAAACTTTCCTTGCCACCTTCACTTTAGGCGCTTTAATGCATAACCTGTTCACTTCAAGTTCTGTCATCTTCGCCAAATCACCTACTGTTTCCACTTTCCCTACCAATTCTTTAACAAGCAAGGACTTCATTGCAAATGACGATAATTCACCGGCAATGTTGTCTATGGCGTCCTTACAATCTACTAAGTCTGGGCATATGGGGTCAGTATCATTTAATTCGCTTGCTCTGACAATTTCAACAACGGGTGTTGCATCTAGTGACAATGGTTGAGTGTCATCAGGAGTACTAATCACTGTAGTGACTGTGAAACTTTCTACTGCTCTGTTCAAAACAGTGTCTAATTTAAATGCATGGTCTAATCTTTTAGGTGATTTTAGAGGTGTGTGTTGGCGCATTTGTCTTTCAAGGCGTTTATGCGCCGAATTTTGTGGAGATCGAACACCTCCCGGTTCAATGTACTTCTGAACTGATACCGTCGTTGACACTGGGGGGTCATGGAAACTCACTCTCTTTCTCTGAAAAAAATAAGCACGTTACCAACAATTTATTTCGTTTATTACGTTTTTTTTTCAGTTGTCTACGTTAATACTCACTTTACTGGCTGGCGATATCGTAGCTTCGTCAGCAATCTCTACAAGTTTCCTCTTCAGTATGGGACCTGCTGGACTGCTATCAACCGCAGGCAGCGATCGTCTGAACTTTAGGAATTTGTCACTGTCTTCGTTTTCACTGGAAGGCTCAACATTTTCACTTACAGAATTGTATAAGATTCGTAAGTTCCTTTTGGCAGGAGTACTTGACGTGCTATTTTTCTTGATCTCTTCTGTTTCCGTCTTTTCTTGATTAATAATAGCTTGGACTTTATCAGGGACGCAGCATAGTCCTAACATTTGTGCTGCTCGACCTCCTGCGCGTACTTGAGGTTTATTTTTCTTGAGTGACAAAGAAGAGCTAGGACTAGTGTTAGTCACAGTGACTTCAACTCTAGGCGGCGACTGATCCCTTTTATCAGGAGATACTCTGTCTTCAGTAAATACTTCAGGTGAACCACATTTTTCAAACGGTTCTCCATTACTGTGTACCGGTGACGACAATGTTATCACCACATAGTCACCACTAGTGTCAGGAGATGGTGACTTTTTGGTTCTTTCCGGGCTCATATTTTTTATCGGCGATATCTCGAGCGTGTTATTTAAGAAATCTTGTTTTCGTTTAGCGTCGTCTCCAAACGATGACGGCGATGAAGCTCCGCTCTCCTTTTCTAACTCCACAACTGCTGAATCTGATAAAGTTATTGTTATATCTTCTGGAGTATATACAGATTTATCACTGATAGATTTATTTTTAGTCTCAGATTTTCTCTTTTTGTTACTACAAATTTCATCAGTAGTAATATCTACAACAGTCAAACTTGTATCTATATTCTTATGTACGACATCTACCTCCATAAATTTGTTAGGATCGGTTGGTTGAGTATCAGCTTCAGCTGTTTCTTGTGTTTCTGGTCCTACTTCAGTTTCATCACTGCTTATAGTCAGTGGTGCCGGGACATCGTCATTTATTATTATAACAACTTCTGAAAAATCTTCAATTGGTTCGGTATCCATATTTTCAGTGAGATCTGCTTGACTTTGTCCTTCTGATGCAGTTTTGTTCAGAGGAAAATCACTATCATCTTTACTCTCTTGATTGGATTTTGCCGATTCTGAAACGCCGACCATTACGCAATCTAATATGCTCTGAGATTCATTAATTTTGTCAGCGTTATCCGGAAATAGCTTAATTTTTTCCAAACTTACGACAGGAACCCTCTTGGAAGCCTTCTTTGTTGATTTAACTGATATAGTTGTTATAGTGGAGTCTTGTGAGCTCTCAATAACATCGTCCGAGTATGGCAGATCTTCTGTAAATGAAGTCTGATCTTTTATTTCAGAATCTTGTCTTTGGCTATCATCAACTGTTAGCGAGGAGTTTGAACTAGAGCTATCACTGTCTTTGTTTTTCTCTTTTGTTTTCTTATCAGTCTTGGCTTCAGATTTTGATTTGTTCAGCTTCTCTACTAAACTTTTTCTTCGATCTGTGCCAGCGGATTCTAAAGCTTTTCTGGTCAATCGTTTTTGTGACTGCATTTTTAAATATGGGTGTCCCTCCACCATGTCTATAGCTAATTCTTTTTCGATCCTTGATTTTCTAACTGTCTTTTTAGTTACTGACTTTTGTTCTTCGCTCCCTTTGTTCTTTGATTCTTGTTGTGGCGGTGACGGCTCTATAGCATCGTTTATGCTAGGACTTGTTTGTTTTTCACTGGAGTTGTCACCATTTTTTTTATTAGGGGTTTCTTCCTTTTTATCTAAACTCATAACCTTGTTATCATGAGGGCTTGGATCTTGGTTATCATTTGACTTTTCCCTCTCTTTGTTAGATTCTTTAACCTTAATGGCATTACACGTTTCACCCTTCTTATTATTAGAACGTTCATTTTTGTTGTCATTAAAACTTTTGACTTTCTTTTCAGCAGAAATTTCGACGTTCTTTTCAGTATAACTTTCGACTTTCTTTTCAGTAGAACTTTCGACTTTCTTTTCAGCAAAACTTTCGACTTTCTTTTCAGCAAAACTTTCGACTTTCTTTTCAGTTGAACTTTCGATTTCCTTTACAGAAGTTTTGACTTTCTTATCTGCAGAACTTTCGACTTTCTTTTCAGCAGAACTTTCGACGTTTTTTTCAGCAGAATGTTCGACTTTATTCTCCGTTGACCTTTCGACTTTATTTTCAGTAGAACTTTCGAGTTTCTGTTCATCCGTTATTTCAACATTTTTGTCAGTATCCATACTGGTGTTTAAATCCAAGTTTGGAGATTTTTCTTCTATTTCGATGTCAATGTCTTGAACTTTATTTACATCCTTTTCATTTATAATGTCACTTTCAACTTTCTGTAAATTTTCATTACTCTGTATAACTTCATCAACACCAGAAATGTTAACAGTTTCAGGAACTTGTAAATCATTTAGTTTACTAACCTCATCTTTATCAGGAACAGCATCTAATGGAGAACTAGCATCTACTGCTGAGGCAGTTTTCGAAGAGGTTGTGACAGGATTGGATTGCATTGTTTCACATTTAGATTTTGAGTCTTGTGAAGATTGGCGACTCTTTTTAGCACCAGCAAGTAACTGCAGCTCATCAAACTTTTTCGGCTTTCTTTTAACTCGAGAGGGCCTATCAGCAGAAACCAGTGGAGGTGCAGAATTTACGATATTAGCCGTATCATCGCTTTTAGACTGTGTCGGGGTCTTTATAATGCTTTCAGTCTTATTTAGATCTACAGATGCACTTTTATTTTCTTTTTGGACTCCTGAACTTTCTATCAAGTTTCTTACATTGCGAAACACGCGATCTTTCAAAGCCATACGAGGAGATTTAGTATTTTTAGGAGTAACAGCTTCAATTTTATTTACTTTTTTATCTGCAGGTGTCTGAATGTCTTTTGCAATAGTAAGATCTTTCTTTATATTTTCGGCGAAGAAGCTTTCCAATATTTTTGGCACAACATTAGAGCTTGGTAAGTTTGAAAGCATTTCCGTAGCAGTTTCATTACTGCCAGACTTACAAGATTTGCTTTCTGATTTACTGCTATTAGAGGTGTCTTGTGAGTCTGTCTTCCAAGATACAAGTTTAAATTCATCTTGAGATTGTGATAAATCTTGATACAAAGCAGGAATATCTTCTCTCTTTCTTTGTAATTTTTCTTTTTGGTTTTCTGTTAGTTTTCTAGGATTGAATTTCCAGTTTGATTTCACTACAAGATACTCTTCTCCGTTTTCTACGACAGTATTCACGATACTTGCTTCTTTTTTCTTTGTCCTTTTTGGAACTTCTTTTGTTTTCGGTGTTGTGAATTTATTTTTATCTGAAGTTTGATTCTTTTCTTTAGCCATTGTTTCGTTTTCAATATTATCTATTACGGCTTTTATTTTTTTGAAAGTTATATCAGTTTCATCAACTATTTTGGACTTCAATGTTCTCATAACGTAAAGGACTGTACTTTTAATTAATGCTTGTTGTGATAGAAACGAAGAACAATCTATTATTTCGTCAACAATAACTGGAATAAACCGTTGATATGTTTCAACTTGAATTAATGAATCTAATGCCTTCAATAAACTATCAATGAAAGATAATATGTGGGTGGCCTGTAACAATAATTGAAATGGTTGTTTAACATGTATTTACTATAATCTATAATAAAAATGAAAAAAGCATACACTACATGACGATACTTACATCAGTCTCCTGCTTGCATGTTAATGTCATCACTTTCATCATTTTCTTCAGACAGAATAGTATGTACCGTGCAGCAGTTTCATTAATATTTGTTACTATAATACTGATTGTAGCGACAACTCTATCAACCAGTAAAGGAAATAGTTGTTCATAGTTGTGGTAATTATCAATACGACTTGTCACAATATGTAGCAGTTCCAATTCTTTTTCACATGCTGAACCTGTATAAAAATAAATTGCAATGTAATATATGTAAACAGATAGTTCATTATTTTGAATGCTTTTTTGAGCAACATCATATTACTAAAGAATCATCAAACACCCATCAAAGTAACTAGCTGAACCCAAGTTGCCTCATTGAGTAAAATACTGTACGACACATGGTAGATTCTAAATATTCTAATTAGACTTTACATTAGAAAACGTCAAAATGTTGCTAACAGAAACAAGAGTATTGCATTTACGAGCAATATAATGTAAAATATTTATAAAAACTAGTTATTTAGCGTAAGTAAGTTATTAATTGCAAAATAAAGGCAGTACTTTTGTTTAATTCACGTTATTTCTATCTCACTGATTTTACAATGATCAGTAGATTGAAGCTACAGCCACCAAGATTACAGTGAGTGGGTCTTGGGCCGAGTCTGAGCTTAGTTAGCTGTTGACGGGACTTTATGGATGCCTTTTCTAATCATTTGTTGCCTATACATAGAAAATTCTTTATGTAAAGACACACCTGCCGAAAATTACTTGGCGCAAATATGGAAAACGACGACGAATTTGGTTACTGTGACACTCCTTGTTGAAAATTAGGCCTTTTTTTCCACTAAAAAGTGCAAAGAAGGCGTTATTGTCAAAGCTCTGCCCGACCGATTTATATGCTTACGTCAAAAGGCTTCACAAATTCGGCCTGGTGTGTTGCTGGTAATTTTAAAAGGATTTGAAAGCTCAAGCACACCATACATCCGCCACGTAATTTCGGCAGGTGCTCAAATAATGCATGTTTTCATGTACTTACAACTCTGTTCAGCCATTTTGTGCTTTAGCACGCAAAGTGAGACACACAGTTTGAAATATATTGTGGAATGAGAAACTTCTGTCACACTAAAGAGGAATGTTGAAATAGCCTTTTCAAAGACCTCATTATATTTCAGTTTTGGATGTAATAAGTCGTACATTGTGCACCAAGTCATGGCAGGAATTTTTACCTGAAAATAATATAGGAACTTAAGATTTTTCCTGTACATAGCAATGAGTCTGTGTGAAAACTTGATACAAATACTCGTACAAATTGGAAAATAGCTGTTAGCATGTGATCATTATATAGAAATATCAATGAAAATAGTTATACAAACATAAAATAATCAAGTTGTGTAAAAAAAATAGTATCTGTGTCTATACATAGCATAAAAAATCGCTTTTCGTGTCTCGTCTGTGTGACCGCTTAGTTCTTCCAAACTACACACTGAATACAGTTTTTACCATTATTTAGACAATTTATCACACATATTAACAGGAAGGTTCATGTGTATAATACATGATTAATATTTAACTAGCACGGAAATCTCGATGTTATAACATGTCGCAACCTTAGTGCATTGCACCCGTACAAAGCAAGGGGGTTCCCTACTTGAAATCGAATGACGTAAGATCGAATAATACTTGCTCGAAAACGTTAACTCGATAGTAATTGAAATCGATAAAATAATAACGCGACAGTTCATTACCTCGATGCTTCAAAATCTCGAATAACTATAAGCTCGAATTATATCGGCAGCGCGAAGGCCAATTATCTTGAAACATCATTTCTCGAACGTCCATCTAGTCGATTTATAGAATGGTTTTAAGGATTTTTATTTGAGTAACCAAAAAATTCGAAGACATGTGACATCTACCAACCCGCACTGGGCCCGCGTGGTAGATTACGGCTAATCTACCACGCGGGCCCAGTGCGGGTTGGTAGATGTCACATGTCTTCGAATTTTTTTGTAGAACAAAAAAGACATGCCGGTTTCCTAACGATGGTTTCCTTCACCGTTTTGAGAGCAGTGGTGATGAAATTATTTACACAAAGTAAAGCGCCTGCTTGGGTTCGAACCCACGACCTACGGCTAATCTACCACGCGGGCCCAGTGCGGGTTGGTAGATGTCACATGTCTTCGAATTTTTTTGTAGAACAAAAAAGACATGCCGGTTTCCTAACGATGGTTTCCTTCACCGTTTTGAGAGCAGTGGTGATGAAATTATTTACACAAAGTAAAGCGCCTGCTTGGGTTCGAACCCACGACCTTTAAAATGACGCACAAGTCGGGGCCGTTACCACTGGGCCACCACTGCTCTGTATCGTAAGTACTCAAATAAAAATCCTTAAAACCATTCTATAAATCGACTAGATGGTCGTTATCGATTTCAAGTACTATCGAGTTAACGTTTTCAAGCAAGTATTATTCTATCTTACGTCTTTTTATTTCAAGTAGGGAACCCGAAACAAGAGCGGGTCGCAAGTAATATATAAGATACAATATACGTACATGAGTAAATGCTTGTAGTGATTGCAATGGCCACAGGATAGTTTCACAGAATACTTTTTCACAATTGATTTTATGTGACTCACATATTATTGACTCTGCAAGTGCAGTCCAAAAAACCAAAGACATGTCATTTGCAGTCAAGTTCTGTAAAACAAAGCCTACAAGAAAAGTGGGCTCAGAGTATACTGGATCTAATAACACGTCTGTTACTCTTCTAAGTTTTGTTACCATCTCTTTAAAGCTGCAACTGCAAATACAATAAAAAATATAAACATGAGGAAAACCAATACTAGAATGTATGAGATAAACAAATCAGCCCGATATTAGTATATTCACAAACTTACGTGTTTATAATATTAGTAGGCAAATAGGCTTACCTTTGATATGCAAGATGCAATGAGGGGTCCAGTATAACCATTATAATTTTGCATAGAGGATGATTTTCATCATTTACTCTGGTCTTAAGAAGTTGTTTGATTCTTATGTCTCCATCAAATAATGAGAGAATCATTGCATTGAACACTGTCTCAGAGTAGTTGGCATTAGATTTACATTGCTGAAAAACCAATATAAATGATTATTAAACATTTTAGTTTATTATTTCTTTTATTCCATTTTCATACATATTAATCACAAATTTAAATATTTTTATGAAAATACACTTTAAAAAAAACATTTAAAAATATAAAAAATAGTCGCCCATCGGCATCAGGAACAGGGTCCAAGCTGCCGGTGGTCAGGGCTCTAGAGAGAGGAACCTCCTCACTATGCGTGCCGTGTCTAGGAGTACTGCTTTCTGAATCAAGCCCTTGACCCAGCCGCGCAATGAGAGCCTCCTGAGGTGTTGGTCGAGGCTCTCCGCTATTAGGCCATTAACCGTTACGATTATCGGTACAATGATTGCAGAGTCCACGTTCCACATGTCGACAACCTCGTGTGCTAAGTCAAGATACTGGATTTTTTTATCTTTCTCAAATTTCACGAGGTTCTCGTCATGGGGGACAGCTATATCAACAATCATTAGCATCAATAGCAACAACATTTTAGTTTTTTTATTAAGTTAATTAATTAAGAAAAAATTAAATTACCTTCACCAAATGTAATAATATGGATAACATTTCAGAGAACAGATCTTTTCTTATATTGTTTTCAGGTAGTTCACCAATGGTCATAAGAAATGATTTCCACAAACATGTCATTTGTTGTTTTGTCAAACCATTATCAGGATTCGCTGACATCATAATGGCCGAAGTCAAAGAGAAGACCCAATGGTTCCAGTTATCCACTAAATTCTTAGTGTTAATCAATTTGCCACTCAGTTTAGGTAAATCAGTGCAACCATCACAATTGACATGGCCAACCATTTCCACAAGAGCTTGTATACATTGTTTTTTAAGTACCATGGAAATTTGTCCAGGTATTAACGGTGATTTATCTGTAATATTGTGTTTTCCAAAACAGAAATGCAAAAACGAAACCATAAAAGTGTCAATGAACTTATCTATTTTGTTTTGAAACTTTTCTAGTAAACGCCACCAACATTTGAACTTAGCCAGTGCAGTTGTTTCCACTTTAGCATTATTTGATTTCAGTGGAATTATTAACAGCTTGATTCTTTTGTTAATATTACTTTCACTTGTTTCGGTGGAAAAACTGTCAATGAGTACACTCCAGCACTGGAATGCTTTACACCGGTTCGCCACATCTACTTTGAATGCTGCCTCAACGACTGGCAGCATAGAATTTATAGGGGTTCCTACACTACCGACGGGCTGTGTCACTTGGTGCTTTAGAAGTCTAATTAATAGTATCCATATTCTGTGCCAAACATCACTTCCCTTTTGCAAAAGAGTCTTCATGATAGCTGGGTACCTAGAAATTGAACAGATGTTAGAATAGTGTGAATAAAACAACAATGATCAAACAATCAAATGTCAAGGTTAAGTCAAACAAAAACTTAGAAAAGATCATTAAAATCCTACAGCTACACTAGAAAACTAAAATAATAGGATTGAAGTTCAAAATCAAATAATAAATTATTAAGTTTTTCAATACAAACAAACACAAAGACAAAGATTTACAAGGTTTACATATTAATATTAGGAATGTTCAAACAATCAAATGTCAAGGTTAAGTCAAACAAAAACTTAGAAAAGGTCATTAAAATCCTACAGCTACACTAGAAAACTAAAGTAATAGGATTGAAGTTCAAAATCAAATAATAAATTATGAAGTTTTTCAATACAAAAAACACAAAGACAAAGATTTATAAGGTTTACATATTAATATTAGGAAAGCATGATAACCATCACAGAGTTATTGCACACTTACTTTTGTGAACTACAAATACTCTCCAGAACATAGTGCCAATGTTGATTGTCAGTGTAGTCAATTGCAATAAGTTCTTCAGTCAAAAGTTCAAGTAATTCTACTGATATTACATGTTCTATCATTTCTGCATACATACAAGTAGGAATCATCTTCGAGAACCAAACTGATACTCCTTTTTCCACAAACTGTCTCTTTTTTTCTGGTGGTAGTATTTTTATTATTCGGTGCACTAGAAAACATGCCTGAAAACAATTTGTTTCAAAATAAAATGAGTGTTAAATTATTAGTGATGCACCTTCAGTTTTTATCCTACAAATACATACTTCAAAAAATCTATCTAGTCAGTTTGAAGTATGTATTCAAAATATTTTGAAACAAAGCAAGTATTAACACAAAGTAAAAGATTGATTTTTAACATAAAACTGAACTACTGGATGAATTTCACCATAACCTCAAATCTACCAACAAATAAGTATACATTTCATTATGTTTACGCTTTATTAAACTTGATCCAAGTAATGAGAATAACTGAATAGACCTTGCAGATAGGGTGAAAAAAACCCCAATGTATTGAAAAGTGCAAATAGCTGTTCATATCAATATTACCTATATAAGTACAACACATAGCTTATCAGTTTGTCATCACCACTCATAACTTCCAACATGTACATGTTTTGTGTACAAACAAGTACAAACTTTAAACTTGTATGTACATACAAGTTTAAAGTTTGACATGAAGTAAGTGAATAAGGATAATACCTGCAGTCTCATTGCGATAGGTATCCTGATATGGCAATACAGGTTGAGGATCTCCATGATTTCTTGATGCTGTTCTGCAGCTGATATGAGTGTGTCATTAGGGTATGAGGACAGTGTGTCAAAGCATAACTGCTTCAGTGACTCCACTCTGCTCTGGAGAGCAGCCGTTTTTATGATATATATCACTGCCAAAGCCGATGGCAACAAGTCTGGATTGGGGCTATATTTACCCATCTGAAAAATTGTTTACAAACATTACAATAACATTATGTGCTTTAACTGTACTTGTATATAAGTCTATTGATAGTATGAATCTCAATTACCTGGACTCTGGATATAACAACAGGTATTATGTTCATGATAGTGGCAGTGTACCTCATATCCTCTCTCAGGTCGTGTACACATATTGCCAGTAATCTCTCAGTTTCTGTTAAGCTTAGGTCTTCATCCTTCTCCAAAGCAGTGATTATTTTGTTGTAATTTTTGGTTCTACTTATGTGATTCTTTAACGAATAGTGCTCCAATCTGTCCAATGCCGCTTTCACGTCCGTACCAATGTTAATTTCGTCCGGCATTTCTGAAATAGTATTCCAATGAAGATTGCGCGAAAGAAAACTCTTTTGAACGCAAATTAGTTGGAAACAAGGACCTAAAGTTTATATATTCATACAAATGGATTCGTTGTCAGCAAAGCTGTTATACATAAAGAGATGTACAAAAAGATATCGCTGTAGATAAGTACGAAACAAAACCATGCCACTGTACACTCTGCTATTTTGTGGAAGTCTGTACCCGGAACTAAAACAACATGATGAAATATAAAAACCAGAATAAGTACGTACTTGGTTACGTATATTTTACGTTAAATTAACCCAAAATCGCACGTTAACAGTCAAAATATTTCAACGAAATAAAACTAACACATTTTGACATTTAACGCATTTCTGGCGCGAAGTATGCGCGAAGTACGACGGGTAAACTGTTGCCATGTAAAATATCATGTCATAGACTAAAATTTATAAAATCATGTTGGTCCTGTCGGATCTCGGATTGTACTTCGGAGGTTTTTAAGTAGATCCGAGGAACCCAGTGGCGTAAAAGATCAACATTATATATTATGGATACTTTGTATAAAGTTCTTAAGACCAAAAATACTGGCCGGTGGATCTGTTGAAGTACTCCTTTTTGGAAGATTCCAAATTAAAAACAAAAGATTTGCGCGGCATAACTGGGCATAACCTTAACAAAGTTCGAAGGTTTCAATTTACCTACCATAGTTTCTGGTAATTGTTGACGTCAGTTTTAAAACAAGTAAGCAGTTATTTTCGAATTTGTGCCACTGTATGCGTCATGCAGCGGCGCCATGTGAGGGAGGAGAGCGAGGAAATGTTAACCACCCAACGACAGAACCGTTTTTGCAAGTTGCCGCGAGAAGACAACCAAATGTTACGGCCATGCAATTGGTTCAAAGGCTCCAGTCAGAGCACCAGTTGCTTGTGAGTGACTAAACTGAAAGGAGAAGACTGCATGAAGCTAACCTTCATGCTCGTAGACCGCTTCGTACTCTAGCACTACGCCGAGCATATCGTGGACGAAGATTACAGTGGGTTCGTGAACATTTGCTCTGGGAAGATAACCAGTGTTCTGTAGTGCTGTTTACCGATTCGGTTTCCATTCCGATTCGCGAAGAGTAGGTACGCGTATGGCGAGTTCCTGGTCGTGAGAGCCGTCTGCAATACCCTCAGGAAGTCCATCCATACCACGGCGGGACGATTATGGTTAGGGCGGGAATTCGTGTTAGTGGAAGTGTTCTTCCACTAACACAGTGTTTCTGATCCAAACGAGATCTGTTGATCTCGTTTGGATCAGAAACACTATGACTGCTGAAAAATAACATAACCAGGTGTTAGTACCAATAGTCTACCCCCATTGACTACAAATGGGTCAAGAATTCACGCTCATGCAAGACAACGCCCGTCCGCACACACCGCGAGTGTTGAACAGCTGGCCGCCGGAGCACGACGACGTATCGGTCTTATACTGGCCCGCGAATCACCAGACCCAAACCCAAGCACGCGTGGGACAGGCTCCAAAGAAGGGCTTTGAAGAATTTTCCTGCAAACATTGCGATCTTAGCAGGACCTGGGACAATATCCCGCAGCAAGACAGAGACTGACAGACAGCGCATTCAGCGCGTATCCTAGCGCGTCAAAAAAATACACTGTTGGATATTCAACTCTCGGCGCTAAGCAAAGCGTCGAAAGTTAATCGCCGCGATTTTATTACGTCCGTGCGAACGTTGGCTTAAACCCCTTCGCCCCTAGACAAGTATACACATACAACCTCCTAATATAACTCAAATGAAACAATAATTAGAACAAATTGTTGAAAAAAAACTTAAGTTATTTATTAGGTACCTACATTATATTTCAAGTGTGAAACACTTATGTAGGTATTATGTTTTTTTATTTTTCATTCTGTGTTATTTACACATCACAGTGTTTCTGATCCAAACGAGATCTGTTGATCTCGTTTGGATCAGAAACACTATGACTGCTGAAAAATAACATAACCAGGTGTTAGTACCAATAGTCTACCCCCATTGACTACAAATGGGTCAAGAATTCACGCTCATGCAAGACAACGCCCGTCCGCACACACCGCGAGTGTTGAACAGCTGGCCGCCGGAGCACGACGACGTATCGGTCTTATACTGGCCCGCGAATCACCAGACCCAAACCCAAGCACGCGTGGGACAGGCTCCAAAGAAGGGCTTTGAAGAATTTTCCTGCAAACATTGCGATCTTAGCAGGACCTGGGACAATATCCCGCAGCAAGACAGAGACTGACAGACAGCGCATTCAGCGCGTATCCTAGCGCGTCAAAAAAATACACTGTTGGATATTCAACTCTCGGCGCTAAGCAAAGCGTCGAAAGTTAATCGCCGCGATTTTATTACGTCCGTGCGAACGTTGGCTTAAACCCCTTCGCCCCTAGACAAGTATACACATACAACCTCCTAATATAACTCAAATGAAACAATAATTAGAACAAAATGTTGAAAAAAAACTTAAGTTATTTATTAGGTACCTACATTATATTTCAAGTGTGAAACACTTATGTAGGTATTATGTTTTTTTATTTTTCATTCTGTGTTATTTACGAATAATCTTTAATATATATAAATCTCGTGTCACAATGTTTGTCCTCAATGGACTCCTAAACCACTTAACCGATAATAATAAAATTCGCACACCATGTGCAGTTCGATCCAACTTGAGAGATAGGATAGTTTAAATCTCAATTTATAGCCGCAATTTTAATTTATTGCTAATTAGGGCTACCCATGCGAAGCTGGGACGGGCAGCTAGTAGTTAATATAGATACGAAAGTGAGTTTGTTTGTTACACTTTCACGATTAAACGGCTGCACAGATTTGGATGAAATTTATCACATGGGTAGACCATTACCTGAATGAGGACATAGGATACTTTTATCCTGATATTCCCACGGGACTTATGCGGGTGAAACCGCGGGGCGCAGCTAGTTTACGAATAAAAGACGAAAAAAAAACAAAATAGCGGTGTTTTTTTCTGATTTTGGCCACGCGCGAAAAGATCCTTGGTGCAATCGCAAAGATAAATATGTATAGAAAGAAAAATTTATATAGGTACACACATATATGTACCGGGTGCGGCGATTGAACTGTCCGTATGTGAAAATGAATTATTTCTGTTAATTTTCAATATTTATTTATACACTTTTGCCATGTGAAAATAGAAACTTCAAAGTTTTATTATGACTTATTCCGAAGGAATAAAACCGCCTTTAGCCTTTACTACAAGCTGAAGTCTCTTTCTGAAAGAAGCGCAGGCTGCTCGAACGACGTCGTCACTCAAACAATTCCATTCTCGCGTAAGAGTAACTTTGAGCGCTTCCACCGAAGTGTGTTTTTTAGCACAGGCCTTGGCCTGTAAAACACCCCAAATACAAAAGTCCAGCGGATTCAAGTCGAGCGATGACGACGGCCACATATCTCGGTCGATCAGCACTGGAACGTTTGCTTAGGTACAATCAATTTTGCGTTCCAATTGCTCTGTGCGATGGTGCCGAGTCTTAATGAAAAGTCCAACGCTCAGAACCGAATGTGTTGCGTGCCCACGGTATCAGCCCTGGTCGCAAGACTTGGTCTCGATAGATTTGTTGGTTTGTTTTGACTTGGTTGCGACCCATTGGAAGTAAAACGAGCGGAGAACGGCCTTTTTCAGACACCACCGCCCAGACCATGATTTGGTCGGCTCCTTGGCGTCGACTGACTTGCAATTCGTCTGAATGGTCGCTGACATGTCCCTTCAACCAAACACGGTCATTTTGTTTGTTTAAAAACTGTTCAACGTAAAAAGTTTTCTCATCTGAAAACACCTAATTGGGAAGTCCGCCAGAGTCGAGCAAGCGAATCAGTTCTTTCGTTCGATCCAACCGTTTGCTACGCTGTAAAGCAGCGAGTTCTAAATTCGAATGTGTTTCTTTTACAACAGAATCACTTCAAATGATGATAGAGAACATGTCAAAGACCAACATTTGAAATTTTGGCGGCGTTCGATTCAGTGGTTCGGTTTTAAAACAGTTAGATAGAGACGGACAGTTCAATCGCCGCACCCGGTATATCAATGGATTTTCTTCTCCGAAGGGCTTTGCAAAGCTAATAAAATTACAAATTTATACAAGACACGTCAATATTGATACAAGTCTGCAGGTCGGAGTGGATCAATCAAATCCTGTAAGTACTCTTTAGTTTTAGTATTTTTTATGATTATGTAATTTTTTGTAAATGTGCCCCTCTTTATATAAATAAACGATTTTATTATTTATTTATTATTATTATTAGTTCATAAACTATTCAGACTGAATGGCACAGGATGGGAGGTTGGCGCAGCGTGGTTTCCGCCTGGCGCCTATAGGTACCTACCTACCTAAGTAGCTACTTAGACCGTAGATATAAAGGGCAACGGTACAAGTAGACATTTTAATACGCATTCACAGATTATGAAAAATTTGTACAGACAGCAAGAAAATGGGCAGTTGTCACAAAAACTTTTTTTGAAGTCATTCGATCCTGCTTGACCTGCTTCTTATAAGTATGGATCACAAAACTCTATTGGACTAACTGTACTAGAAAAGTCAGAAATTGCAAAAACATATACCTACCTTTAAATTTTTTAGGAAATGAAAAACCAACCTACCTTCTTTTTACGGTATATCCTACCGAAAAAAAAAAGAAAAAATATCGAATTTAAAATTTCGAACGAATAATATACAGATAAGCGATAAAATAAAATTAAAGTTCAAAATTATTTGAGGCAATTTTTCTCAGAACGTCGGAAATCACAAGCAACAAATTTTCTCTCTCTCAAAACAAATAAAATTATGAACCGTATTTGTTCAAAGTTATTTTTAAAAATCCGCCCTGTATCTACTAGCTAACGAGGGCTATATTGGATGCCTAATGTGATTAGTCTCCTTAGAGTCACCCACCATCCAGCAAACCATAACTCTACTTATACACCTTGTGTCTGAAACGAAAATAAACTAAGAAATTAGCTATCTAAAGTCACCTATGATTGGTTGAATTATCAACAACACAATGACTTGACACGAGTTTAATTTTTACTCGTCGTAGTTTAATTTTTGTTCTAGAAATAGGGTCGTTTGTCTCTCTGGCTCTAAATAATATTGATGATAATTAAATTTAAAATTACTTTAGGTAAGTATGAAGAAACTTTGACGCTACATATTTAGTACCTTCTAAGTACTTACCTTTTTTTATCTTTGCGTAATTTACACAGCCGGTCGGTAGGAACGACAATAGGTATCGACATAATAAAATATATTGTCTTTAATCAATCCCAAGCTTCGCTTTAGGTATATCAGTGTTTCATTTTACCAACTTAATAGGTGCTTACTTATATTAAATGTATTACTAAGTTAAAGTAAATTAATACCTAACAAGTACCTAAACATCTACTTATGATGAATAAATCATTAACTCTCAAGTTCAACCATTGTTTAAATTAGCAATTCTCATTGATTATCCCGCCCACAAGGTGGTATTTTAATGCCTCATCATCACCCACTACTAATACCGAAGAGGACTCGAGTCGTCATCACACGTCCTTGGGGTATTTATTTATTCATTGTTCTTATACTTAGTTTTAAGGTTATAACAAACCACTTATACCTATTTTAATCACGATATTATTGTTAGTCAAATACTTAATCATCATAAGCATCAGCACCATCAAGCAATAATCGACCTTGCTGGAAGCATAAACAAAAACGAATGGTAGCAGACTATTTAACCAGCTTATCATTTTGAAATAGGTAGGTATACTACGTTAAAAACTGCTTTCAAAGTTTGCGTGTGAACCTCAGTTCGTTTACATTTCTAATATCTATTGCTGTATTGCATCTTCTCTAGCGCTCGTTGCGGTGGCTCGCACACGCCTCGCCATTTGAAGACAAGTGCCGCGGCGTGCGCCCGCGCATATGTGCCTCGTAACTCTCCCGCCGATTGCATCGTTCGTTTGTCGAATGTCCACGCGATCCGTGCTGAGCATAACAAACAGTGTTTCCAAGCAAAGCATATAAATTACTCACAAAACCATATCTGGACGGTACGCGCGAACGTGTGGTGATAGTTATGTGTCCAAATGACTGGTGCTTCAGTGCGCAAAATATCCTAGAACCGTTGTGACGGCTCACAACAGTCAGTGTTTGTGTTCACCTCGTTGTAAGCAATGCCAGGACACGCGGGGAGCCCCTACTGGGCTGCCGTAGACTTCGACAGCGAAGGAGAAGAAGCCCAAACGCCTCCAAGTAATCACCGGGTGTATCTGGATCCTTGGGACAACGAGGCTTACGGGATGATGCAAGCAGAGACCGCGGAATCGAGTCAGGGAGACAATTTCAATTCGTTTGCCGGCGAGCCAGTCAGTGCTAGTTTTTACTATGTGCCTACGAAAAACTATGATTCTGGAGAAGAGCCGCCGCTGCCGCCGCCAAGATGGAAGAGATCTCCGCCTGAAGAAGTCATTGCTCCGGAGTACGCGATGTATGGTCGCAAAGCATCTCGAACAATCATGCCAGACTTTCCTCCTGATGCACCCATATACGGCGAGAGACCAATAAGTGAGTATAATCATGTAATCATTAGCAATTGGCCGATATCTACAACTCCCATTGTGGGTAGGGTAGTAGCAGTAGCAGCACAGATTCTAACGTTAATTAAGTATTTATGTTTTTGTTAACGATCGATGAGGAATTAGTTGATAATTCAATTTTTGGACCCAACTTTCATTTGTGTGTAGGTAATGAAGTTACGTAAGTTCATTAAAATATTTCTTAATTTGTAATAATTTCACATTCTGTAAATTAATTACCTAGGTACTTAGTTAAAAATATTGTGTTCGTTAGCATTGACTTTTAAATGCTCCATGGAATAGAACCAGTATCTTAATTGCATTTTACACGATCAATCAAAATCTGAATAGTTTTGAAACATATTGCTAATCCATTGCTTCATAAGTTCAAAAAAACAATCTGCTCAACAACGTAAATAACGCAATGAATGTTGTTGAACTGTCAAAAATAAATGAAACAAGATTGATCGTGTGTTACGCAATTATTTAAAGATTTTTAAACAACTAAATATTTTCGCCATTAAGGCAGATAATGTACTTAACCAGCTTGACGTCATTGATGTGTATTAAATTAGATAGTAATTTAGGTAACTACATGGAAACTTATTTCAAATCTGGAACATAGGCAGACACCGTAGATACTTGATATTGAACCTTTGTCGCTGACAGGTATCGACAAAATCGTTTTAAACTTTTGTCGCTATCAGTCAGTTTCATTTTATTATGTCAAGAATATTTTCACTGCACCAATACCGAAGGCATTTTGTTACAAACGAGTAATAATGATCAATTATTATTCATTCGTAAACCACTTCTGAAACTTTTATTATGTTGTGTACCTACTGTGCCTTAATTTGACATTACCATAATATTAATGTATCAATCCGTTATAAAAGTTGGATGATATTAAGGTATGGGTGACATAATAAATATTCCGTTTATGAACTACCTGTTCAATGCGAAAGGATCCACAACGTTACGCTCTTTCTCTATTACGCGGTGACCAGAACATTACTGTTTTTTGAACAGTGTTTTAAAACAGATACCAAAATAAGATAATGATGACCTAGATTACCAATTTATTTTATTCGGTCTTACTGTTCACTTTCATCTCCTCTTTATTTCGCTTCCAGTTCTTTTGCAAGCCTGCATACACGGTTCCATGCAAATTCGATAGGTAGACACCAAACTGCCGAAAGTCAAACTCTTAGATGCAGTACTGTCCAGCACTCTAGCTAAACCTAAGGCTAGAAGTCGAAGTCTTAGCTAAGTCCAAGTCTGCACGCTACGCAGGCACGATGAACGTGCACCTAGTTGCATCGTGCATGGCGAACCAACGAAATTTTACATTCACAACCGTTACGGGCTTTAGGTAGACCTTAGAGGCCCACCTTTTTGGGCAACAGACGACCTAGTACCTAAAGGTGGTAGGACCTCGTGGGACACTGCGAATCCCGGGTAATGGTGCCCGCAGGATCGGTTGTCATGGTGATGTTTGGGAGAAGCAAATGTCCACCTGTGGTGTTTTTTGGCTGCTAATCTGTGAAGGCCAACCGTTCTGGATTGCTGAGATCACGGTTTCATGTAGTAGGTACCTAGAGGAAGTCAAGTATGGTTGAAGAAATACCAGCTAGATGACCCCCTTTTTAATTCCTATTAAAAATGCACTTATATAAGGTAATGTAGGCACTACGATGTACACTTGTACATAGCTGTAATCAGTCAAACTTATCGTTTATCGTTTTCTACCTTCTTAATCTTCACGCTTATTTTGAAATAGATCGATATTGTATGTACTACCTACTGCGTGCAAAGCCCTCATACTTATTGCACATTACAAAGGCTTGTCTGCACCCATAGCTAAGTATAGGGCTGTTACCTTTTTGAGCTGGTCGGTTCGACTCCTCGACCCTTCTGTTTGCTCTGCCAACATCCCTAAACTTTAGATCATTACAAAAAAATCACCATCTTGACTCTAACCCGTAGACTGCTCGATTTATCTACCTACTTGTTAGGTAGCGGAGTCAAAATTGTAATTGGACCAGAAATTGGTGCATACCCTTGACATAATCTCTGTTACGACTTTACGATTACGAGAATCGAGTGGCTTACGAAAGGGTTGCCAACCGTCCTGTTTTCCCAGGATATGTCCTGCTTTTTGGGATGTTCTGGGGTGTCCTGGATAGTTTTTAAGTAACCTCCTGGGTTTTTCAAGCATCCTGCGTCCTGCATTTTAAATTTCGCGCCTTCAACCTAACGTTTATCGGTCGGCCCAGTTTGAAGATCATAGAAAAGTCTTTTCTATAACCTTTCAACGCGGGGCGCGGGGTATTTAAAAAATAAAGTTGTCACGTGCACTCTGCTTGTTAACTCTTTGTCACTACTATTTTTGTGCACTAGAGCTTTCTCTATCTAACGGTTAGATAGAGAGCTCTAGTGCGCGAAAATTGAGTTTCGTTGAAACTGTTTTCATTGCGTGTTGCTATTAACAGTATTAAACTACTGTTCTTATTCTGCGTCCTGTTTTTAATCCGAAATGCCCTTGTATTTTCACCTTCTAATCCTGGTTTTTTAAATTCGGGGATGGCAACCCTAGCTTACGACATACAAGAAAAGACTCAGCCACTTGGCCTATTCTTAATGAATATGATATGGTAAAACTACGAAATACAATAATTGTAGGTATGTACTTAAAAAATCTTTTCTCTACATTCCAGGGGATCGCAGAAGGTCCATGTTCGTGGAAGAGCCGACGTACGTCCCACACCCGATGTTGTACGAGCCACTCTACGGAGGTGTGATACCGCCAGGGTATATGCCTCCACCTCCCAGGACTCGAATGTCGCTCACACATCCTCCGGAGTATGTGATGGCAGGTCTTGGATATCCCAACAGTAGAAGACACTCTAGGTAAGGTCTCACACTTCTCACAATATTTTGACCAACCAAGGAGTCATTGAAGTTAGTAGGGAAACAAGTGTCATTCCGATAACTTGGCAGTCTATTTATGTAGGTATATCACAAAATTACAATAAAAGTTGTTGCTTATTGTTTAATGCATCTTCTACCTATAAAAATAAATAAAATTAAAGTGTCTGTTTGTAATGTCAAAATAACAGCTTTTTACTTAATGCGTATGAAAGTATATAACGGTACTTAGGTATAACAAATAAACGTTATTCTTATTCTTTCTTTAAAAAAAAAAACAAATCTTAACATTTTCGTCTGTCTGTCTGTGTCTGTTTTTTCCGACTAATCTCCGAAACGGCTGGACCGATTTTGACGGGACTTCCACTGGCAGATAGCTGAAGTTATAGGGAGTAACTTAAGCTAGGTACTTTTATTTTAGAAAAATAATTATATAGGGTCCATGCGGCCGAAGCCACGTGCAGGTCCAGGGTTATCAGTTACATATTATGCATGGACATAATAAAAAACATAACTACCTACCGCAGATTCAAATGCAATGGGGTGCATAATATCTAGTAACATTGCATGCCCAAGGTAGGTACCTATCTAGCTGATTACTTCATTAATGCGAATGTAATTATACTCCGAGCTCTCGAAAGTGCAACAAAAAGCTAAAAAACGTGGAGAAACACGTCATGTTCTATTCAATGAGAACTTTTTAATATCTATTTACATAACCTTTAGCAAAAGCGAGTTTCACGATCCTGGCATTTAGTTGGTCTGAGCAGATATCAGATCAAAGCTACTAAGCATCTGGGGGCCAAGTCTACTAATTTACAAACGGCACAATGGTCTCTCGATGGTGAGTTTTTGACATATTTAATATGGCAAATCTGTCAAAAACTCACCATCGAGAGACCATTGTGACGTTTGTAAATTAGAAGACTTGACCCCCTGGAATCTAGATTTGGGTTTGACTTTCCGAATATTTGTCCTGCTCATGTGCAAATGGATAAATCAACCCCAATACGTATACTTATCAAAGATTAAATAATACGCACAGTAGATACAGTTCTGAGTTACTGACCTAGCCAGTAAGAAAAAGATGCAATTAAAGATGCTCAATAAGCTTGCGTTACACTCGTCGATCAGCGGGATAACGAAGTGTAAAAATATTGTAAACAGGCAAAGAGTTACGCATTATGGTCACGACATCGCGTCACTCCAGCCGCCAGGCACCACGACAAAACACGAAGACGTTTTCACACTAATGAGATAAATAAAGACATGCACGGGTAACATCTGCGGATTTCTACACTTGTTGTACATACTGCACGTAATTACTAGGTATACAGTCAACGGTGGTGTGTGTAATCATCATATAATATGTATGCTCACACTCTCCTTATAGTGAAACTGGCTAATAGCACCCAATCAGTGTCGAGATAGTAAAATGTAAGTAGATATTGCTACATTATCTACGCCTCGAGTGGCCTCAAATTAGAGAGCACACTATTTAATTATTACAATCTCCTAACATAAACACTAACTAGGTAGGTACATCATAAATTTTTATGTTAAGCCTTGCATTAAGAGATTTGTTAAAGTGCAATGTTTATTGAAAAATAATGGCGACTCGTGATTGCCACTTGCCATTTCAAATTGCATATCTGTGAATGGGAAGTTCGCGTTCCCAGCACTTAGGCGTGACTTTAGCTTCCACGGAAAGTTCAACGGCAAAAACAGCCAGCGTTAGTAAATGCAGTGTGAGGCGAGCGATTCTGTATTATAATAACAAGCATTGTACATCCGTCGTGTGAACGCGCTCCAGTTTTTTGTTTCCTACAAATGAAAGTTGCACTTGTGAGAATGTAGCTCGGCTCACATATGTGTATGTAGGGAAACTTGTTCCCCTAACATTGACCTTAGTGGGCGTTATATTTATGTAATTACTCATACTCACCCACAACATTTAACATAACAATACGGAACCGCTAACCTTGCATGATTAGGTAAAGCCAGCTGCAGCAACGACTTGACTATCAATTTTTGAAACGATGGTTTAAATCTCGGTTTATTACGTAACGTTGTAAACACAAAACAGCAGGTTTAGTCGGAAAAGGCATGTTTTATTTGTTTACGAGTCTGCATCGAGTGCATTTTGGCACTCGATGCAGTTTCACTTTCCATTCCTGTGTTTGCCAACATAGGTATGTTTTGTATGCACTGAGCCTCTAGCTGATATCAACGATGTTGTATGTATGCGCTAGGTGTGCGTTTCCTTATTCGCCTCAACAATTAGTTAGATACCTTAAGCAATTACGAAATAAATTGTGATAGGTAGCGATACCGAATAATGTTGTACTGACAGGTAAAACCGGTAAAGAGTCTGTCAAACAAAATAGTTTACCTTTTAAACAACAGGCATTAGAGCAATTATTCGGGTAACACACCACTTTCTAGTCACGGATTACGTGAACGCAGCTTTGTGAGGTAAATTTAGCGGATAGCTAGAAAGTCAGTCATGCTACTCATGATGGGCGTATTCTTCATAATCGTCATAACGTGAAATAGTGCGAGGTGCCGACGGCGACGCTAGGAAATAGTTCGATTGTTATCTAATCCGCCTCCGATCGTGTATTGACACGGTTGGGAGATTGGGAGTTTGCGTGCGTTACATTGATGTTGATTTTAACATTAATCCGTGATGTCCATTAGGTAGATGTTATCATTTCCGTTACGGACAGAACGTAAACAAGTTAAGTCACATTACTGTCGCATTAAACTGAAATGAAAACAAGATTCTTAAATACTTATTGAGGTAGGTCATATAATTCTTCTTTGTCGTTCCCCTCCACTGTTGAGGATCGCAAACACACACGATGCGTATCCAAGCTATGCGTTCTGTGATGGTGTGAGGTGTGAGCTGCTCTGTAAATATGCTTGCTACTTCAGACTGACATTCGCCTCAGAAGCAGGACCATGTGGTCAGCGCTCTATCCTAACCGTTTATTCCAAGACGTCACAAGATCGCGGTTGCACAACTTGATGCATATGGAAAAACTGTCCAATGACGTTTAATTGTTTTATTGACAGGATGACTGATGCCTACGAGCAATTTGCGTACGAGAGCCTATCTCCTGAATATGAAGACTGGGCGCGACCTTTTCCGAAGACCGCTCCGGATAACTTCCATTTATCCAGATACGGACACCTCCAGATTGACTACTCCTGCAGTTGGAACTCCCTCGACAGGCTTATTCGAAGCCAGCACCGAGCCTAACTGGTAACTAAACAAAACAAAACTGACTGAGACGGTGAGACCCGGGGACTGAATACAGATACCGAAATCGAATCGACAACTGTGTGCATCATGCATGCATGCCTCAGTGTGTGCAAACACAATTAATAGTGGAATTTAAAGTAATTTGTATGTTTCGGTCGCGGGAGAATCGTGCGCATTTTTGTGAACCAACGTTAAAATTTAGAATACATAGTTACGATGAAACTCGTGCGCTCGCTGTCAGACGGATGGAACGGATCGAAAGTTGGTTCCGGATTCTCTAAAAACTCCGAACGCATCCCTGCGCAAGCACATGATACTTTAGAACGAACATTTATGGATGCAATCGTTGAAATCCCGTTACGCGTAATTTAATGTGCATCTTCCGCACTTCTACGATTCATACATTCGTGTTTGGTCCCTTAGGAGTTATTTTAACTGCCAATTAAGCCAGTTGGCAATTGACAATTACTCTTAAATTACTCAATCTGACATAAATTTTATGGTTTAGGAATGTAACTTCCGCAATTTTCGCGCTGTTAATAATCAAGATCAATTTTAATCTGTGTACTTAAGGTATGTTAAGGTTGTGAGAGGCTGCTGGCTTACGTAAGCAGTTTTGAACCGAATGGTTATAATGTAAGGTGCTTAATGATAATTTTATTATTATCGTTCTTGTAATCTTGAGAAACTAAGTGCTAGCCAAAGATAATAAAATATATGCTTATGTTTATTTCATTTAAGTTTTAACTACTATTGTTATGCTTTAGGTTAACGATGAGGCTGAAACCAATAAAACTCCTTTCTAGGTGACCAATAATGTACATGAAAGTACTTTATAAATGTAATTGTATGTTAATATTTTGTAATATTTTAAGAAAAAACTGGCAGTATACTTAAATGATACCAAAATTATTTTTTCATTTTAAATCATGTTAGAAATTCCCAACTTTTTCCAATTTACTTCAGCGAGTAGGAAAGTCTTTTAAGAAAATTCTTGTTATTACGTGCTTACCCGCCTCATTATAATAGAGCTAACATCGCGCTTTCTTATGGCACGAGCTGTCGTTTATGTTATATTGACAGCAATTTCTGTTTATTATCCTATGGTGTGGTTAACTTTCAACATTTTCATTAGATCGAGAGCCTAGACTAGATAAGCTTGGCAATACATCCATCTTTCTACACTTTCACTGTTGGACAGCATCGAGCCTATTTGAACTGAATACCTGTATTTGTATAACTTTCCTATGTTGTTTTTGTCTAGCTCTGTTGTGAGTCTCCAGTGTTTTATAAGTATCATTGTATTGAGTACATACGTGCTTCGACATAAGAGTAAAACTGCAGGTGTTCAACTTGGTAGATAATAGTCTAGTGACGTACCTATCCTACCCAGATGATACCGAAGCTGTGTATCTAAGTGGCATATGTACGTTTTCTCTAACTTAAAGTAATTTGTATTTATAATTCAATGTTACTTAATGAACCATAAATCGCATGTCCTAACAGTTTAGATGGTAAACTATATTTCGTGCCTACTTGTAATTACAGGGCATAAATTATTTCTAACCAAATAATGTGGCTAATAAAGCAATTCACGCTTCAGGGGAAGTAGGTAGGATTTAAACGACGATATGTAGGTCATCTCGTGAGGTAACTTATGAATATGTAGGTACTATGTAGTCATGTAGTTATTTTCATAATCGCATTCTTATTCGTTGTAACAGGTATCAGATAAAGCAACGGCTAAATTAGAAAGAGCCACCGTTGCCGTTGCTAACATAATTGCTTTTTCGTTACGAATAGTTATTGTGGCGAGACTATGTGTAATGAAATAATTACTTACTGGTCATTTTGTTGTTGTATAATGGTTTTATAATGTTTAATTTTGAAAGGTTTATTAATATTTATCGGTCGAGTTCTATTGAAATAACACTTGATTGAAATTGTTGAATCATTTGGACTTAAATTTAAAGTAACATCATTGTTACTCGGTACTGGCGCAATGTGGGTGTATCTACCTACCATAGGTACACCTCTACCCAACCTTTCAGGGAATAGGCGTGATGATATGTACGTTTATGTTTATTGTTATTATTGAAATTATTCACAGGTTGGTATTATTATAAGCAATACATCAGCAATAGAAAAATATTGATATTACCTTTATATAGTCATAAGCATAATCTACTTGTTTGTGACCGTTCTTTCATTCTTTCATAAAGAATGATCTTGATGATCATGCTGCTGCACCGAACAGTACCGAAGGTGAAGGGGTGAGGACTGCTTATAAATCTCTAACTGAGTAATTTTTGTTCCTTCGTTCCCATTCCATTATATAAATTAGGTAGGCCAAAATTGTGTCATAAATAGGTACCGAACTAATTTTGTATGTGTGGGAAATCATCAAATAACTTCTCCGCTCTGGGCGGAGCGGAAGGGCGTGTCAGACGCTTAGCCGGCGGCGTTCGCAAGGACGTAATAAAAGCGCATCGAAAATCCAATACGCGAAAAAAAATCGCCACGATTTTATTACACGACGTTCGTGCGAACGTCGGCTTACTGACTAAAACCACCCGTGTTCCTTCAGTTGCCTGTACGTTGCCAGGGGCCGTGGTAGGTACCTACCTACCAACACCATAATAAATAATGTTACCTTAGATACCTATCTTATACATTGTAACAGCGAATCAATTTTCACGCCTCTCAAATATTTTTTTATATTCGGATACGAGACGTACCATAACCATACTTAACATAAAAACATAAATTAAAAAAATATAAATGCTTAAATAAATATAAATCCAAGAAATTTCGCGGGTATTATGGTAAATCAAATATTGTACCAGGAATCTATCGAGAAAAGGATAATGCATGGAATTAAAATAAAATAAATACTTGAGGACGAAACGTGCAGTTTATTACCAATTTTAAACCATTACAAAAAATTTAGCCTCTTCCCTTTGACAAATTAAAAATCCTGAAAGTCTTTATCATTGTAAAGTTTCCTCTTCTTAGTTATATGGAACAGACCTTTTTTCTCGGAACTTTTCGCTTTAGAAGTTCTATCGTTCTTATCGTAATAAATTACTTGCAGACTGTTTGTGGTCTTCGGGGCCTTATTTTGTGAAGGTTGCAAGGGATATTTACTTGTCACATCTTGAACTGGGTCCGCGTCTATGGTATGATAGTCTGTGTACGGTTCCCTATCGGCTGAATAAGGTCTTTCAACGTGATTTTCATACTGCGAAGGGTAACTGATTTGCAAGTATTGCTTGAATTGACTCTGTTTCAATTTCTCCTCTAATTCTTCGAGTCGCTATAAAATGTGTTTTTATGTAAGTGAAAGCGTTTTATAATCTTATGTTATTGCCAGCATTATCTACTATGATGTTATGTTTAAACGCAGTTTTAATGGCCAATGACGGGGATACAGATATGTAATTATATCGCTACGAGCTAGAACTACGTTGTGTTACGTTGAGCTTGAGGTAAGTTATAATAAATGTCTGTGTTATTTATTTAAGTGTAGGGGAACGCCGGAAGCTACTGCCGTCTCCTCTCTCTTTAGATGCTCCATTACTTTACAGAAATTGATGGGGCGGTTTATAATGTTTCCCTGACTACATGGAAGATGGAATGCTTAATTGCTTATGCACGGGATTTGTCTATAATCGATATGAATACCGTACGATGGTGAATGAGGAAACGACTAAGTGCGAATTTCACCAATGAAATTGAACGCGTTCAGCGCATCTAAACGCATTCAAGAGCTGTCAGTGTACAATAATCCATATCAATTTTGACACTGACAGCTATTGAACGCGTTTTTGAAATGCAGATCGCGTTCAGTTTCATTGGTGAAATCAGCCCTAAATAGTGTTGGGATTTTATCCGGATAAATACTCAAAACGGATAAATACTCATAAATATCCGTTTTTACTCGAGTATTTATCCAAAACAGCGGATAAATACTATCTACAGTTTTCGTTACGTTATGAACCGTAAATTTTGCAATTTTACGAACAAAAGGACTGAAATAAATGACAATCTGAAAATATACATTTGTACCGTACTTTATTAATCACTTTAACCATAACAAAAAGCCTATAATAACAATGATTTCATGAATATTTTCATCAATCACTTTCAAAGTTAGATAAAATTATACATTTGTACGTTACTTCTTCTTCTTCTTTTCGTGTGGTTTGTGTCTAACCTGGTGTTAGAGTTTAAAAGCCGCCCATGGGTCTCTAACTTGGCTTCACATGCCGTCGAGGAATATCTCTCAGGCATGCCATTTTCGGTGTGGGCGCGTTCCTTGAGGTTGCGGTCAGCCCGCCGGTTGAACGCGTTTCAAAGGGTCATGGCCATCCGGATGGTCCGGGGATACCGTACGGTCTCCGGTGAGGCGGTGACCCTCTTTGCCGGATTGCCACCATGGGATCTGGAGGCGAAAGTCCTCGCAAGAGGCGCGAGGAGGTAAAACTCCGCTGCCGCGAGAAATTACGGCACAGCGGACAGAGCTCCGGGATCTCATGGCGTCATGGAGAGTGCGATTGTCGCAACCCAGTGCTGGGCACGCCACGATTGTGGCGATAAGTCCCCTCTTTGAGGAGTGGCTTGAGAGGCGCCACGGCATCTTTACCTTCCGCCTGACGCAGGTCCTCACCGGACACGGTTGTTTCGGGAGGTTCTTGTTTCGCATAAGGCAGGAGGAAACACTCGAGTGTCACCACTGTGTGGATCGCCCGGAGGACACGGTGGAGCATGCGGTGAACTGCCCGGCTTGGGCGGAGCACCGCCCAGTCCTCGCGGAGGCGATCGGCGGCAGTGACCTTTCGCATAGGGCCCCGGTCCAGGCCATGGTACGGAGCGAGAGGGCATGGCAAGCCGTCCCACCACCTTTTGCGAAGCAGTAATGCTCGCGAAGGAGGAGGCGGAGCGCGTCAGGGAGAGGCAAATTGAGAGGCAAATTTCACGCTCTCATGCCCCTAGCCGCCGCAGACGCCCTGGGCGTCGGGAATCGATAGCCGATTTCCGGCCACCGTGGGCGCGGGCAAGCGGACGAAGAGCAATGGGTAGCTCGCCGTTCGATAAGGACCAGGCCCGGGTCGACGGCGCGTTGTGTTCCACGCGTGCTTCAAAGAGATGTCAGCACAATTGGCGGGGTCCGCTAGGGCCGATGCCTGCCGGGGTTGCGGAAAAATCCTAAAGGGAAACCGTGGCCTCTGGCAACGTACAGGCAACTGAAGGAACACGGGTGGGTTTTAGTCAGTAAGAGTCTGACACGCTCTTCCGCTTCGCCCAGAGCGGGAGAAGTTATTCGATGATTTCCCAATCAAAAACAAAAAAAAAAGGCATGCCGGTTTCCTCACGATGTTTTCCTTCACGGTTTTTGAAGCAAGTGATAAATACAATACGCACATGAATCCAATAAGTCAGAGCTGCGTGCCGTTTTTTTTTGGTTGGGAAATTGACGAATAACTTCTCCCACTCTGGGCGGAGTGGGAGGGCGTGTCAGACTCTTACTGACTGTATAAAACCCACCAGTGTTCCTTCAGTTGCCTGTATGTTGCTAGGGGCAACGGAATCCCTTTCAGACTTTCCCGCGACCCCGGTAGGCATCGGCCCTAGCGGATCAAGTCAGTTGACATCTCTTAGAGGCGTGTGTGGAACACAACGCGCCGTTGACCTGAGCCTGGTCCTTATCGGATTGCCAGCTACCGATTGCACACTGCAGGCCCGCGCCTACGGTGGCCGAGAATCGGCCTAGGATTCCCGACGCCCAGGGCGTCTTCTGTGGCGGCTAGGGCCGTGAGGTCGCGAAATTTGCCTCTCCCTCACACGTTCCGCCTCCTCCTTCGCGAGCATTACTGCTTTCTAGAAGGAGGCGACGGCTTCCTATGCCCTCTCGCTCCGTACCATGGTCTGGACCAGGGCTGGACGCGAGAGATCACCACCGCCGGTTGCCTCCACGAGGACACGGCAGTGCTCCGCCCAAGCCGGGCAGACCTCCACCGTGTACTGCGGGCGATCCATACAATGGTGACACCCGGGCGTTTCTTCCCGCCCTATCCGTAACAGGAATTTCCCGCCTTATCCGGAACAGGAACCTCCCGAAACAACCGTGTCCGGTGAGGACCTGTGTCAGGCGGAAGGTGAAGACGCCGTGGCGCCTCTCTAACCACTCCTCAAACATGGGACTTATCGCCGCAATTGTGGCGTGCCCAGCACAAGGTTGCAACAATCGCACTCGCGGCAGCGGAGGTACGCCCTGGCGTTTCGCCTCCTTGCGCCACTCCCGAATGTGCGCGAGGACTTTTGTCTCCCAGATCCCATTAGACCAGACTATTTTAAACGCGATTCAAACGGAGTGGAATTAGTTCATGACAACAAATTTTATTCCCACCAATTCTTCGACTTCAGGTGAAAAAACAGTACTTTATCTTTTTTTTTCTTTTGCTTATATCTCGAAAATGGTGCATCCTATCGCAAAAATAATGAAATTTTCGACCCCCTTTATGAAACCCTTAAACCCCTATAACTCAACATGTTGGTAATATTTTTGCATGATTTCCATACAAAAAGTGAAAAATTCCATATAAAACACGTCGTGGCTGGCCCCTGTACGCCTCCGGCTCTATTGTAGGCTACGGCAAATAATGTAGTATTTTGGAAGGCCCAAACATCAATACTAAACATAAAAATTAAAAAAAATTACCATCTGAAGCGCAAAAAATATATTTATCCATCATTTTGAGTAAATATCAGATAAAAATGAGTAAAAACGAGTATTTATCCGTTTCGGATAAATACTCGAGTATTTATCCTCCGAGTATTTATCCTCTGCCCATCACTAGCCCTAAATGATAGTACTGATACTTAAACCCGGTTAATAGAGGACTGGATTGATTAATTATCACAAAAAATCTATCAAACTGTCAAACTCATATCATGTAATTTGAAGGGCTGCTGACTGTTTGTGTTTGATTTCAGCTGATTTTTTTAAAAGTGAAAACTTCTTTAATCGTGTTGAGCACTTCTTGGGTGGACCCTAATGCTCGAACGAAAGACATCAACGCGTCAAAAAGCTACTTAACGAAAGACATCAACGCGAGACTCAAAAAGTTACTTAGTTTTCACTTCTATCGGCTGTCCCCAAAGACCAACGGTTCTTTTTTTTTTTTTTTTTCACACTAGGAATTTCTCCTGTATTGTGGGTGCGTTTACAAACATTTAAACTCACATACACAAACAGCCAGACCCGGAACAACTACTTGTAGGTCATACAAATAAATATATGATCCGTGCGGGAATTAAACCCGCGCCACGCAGCACAGCAGGTATTGCACTTTTCTATGAAACAGCAGATTTTTTTTTAAATAACCGTCGAATAATTTCAACAGTAGGTACATGATTCTGAACCTCCCTGCGGGTTCAGAATCATGTAGTGGATCACTGAAAGCCTGTTACCAAACAGGCTTCGCGTCGATGTCCCTGACACCCTGTATAGCTATATACGAACCCGTCTATAAGCGTCAATGTTCAGATCCGTGCGCGCTGTCTCCCGCGCCAACTCTTCCTGTAACTGCGTCGCACGCGCAGCTTCGCGCTGTACCTTCTCTTCATACTCCAGGACTACCACGTTGATCTGGAACATTGTTTATAAAGAAATCATCGACAGATCCATTATCATCGTTCAGCCGGGAGGAGTTCACAGTAATTATATTAGGTAGGTACAGGTGCTAGGTACTACAACAACTAAGACGCAGTGCGGTAGGTAGGTATTACATACGTATACCATGTGGAGACTACCATACAACAAAAAATTTAAATACTGGCACTACTAATGCTTAAGAGTATTGTGGAACTGTCAAATAAATCCTAGCTTCGAAATAAAAAAATGTTTTTTTTCAAACAAATTAAATGAAGGTAAGTATCCACATTCCGTTTATCCAACTAGGCCTTGGGTGAATTCTCGGGCATACATTTCCGAATATCCACCTTAGGGTGGATTTTTGGGGTGGATAAACGGAATAGACCGAGCCGACTATGGATTTTGCCGAGCTATAATGACTTAACTATTGAATATATTCAATTGAATTTTTGTATACAGTATGGGAACGTCATTATGGACACGCCGTTTAATTTTTTGTTGTATTGTCGTCTCCACTGGTATGTATAGAGACTGCGACTAAACTAAACACCGACACAGATTCCGACCTCACCGCTGAAGTCCGCGATCGTGACCCTCCCGAGTAAATGTTACTCCCCCGACCCTGCTCGTCGATGCGCCAGCCCGCGTCGATGCAGAGCCAGTAGTCATAAATTCCCCGATTAATAAAAATTTATCTCAGATCCAGCCTGTCCCTCTTGCTGTCCTCCCCTCAGCGACGCCCTAAGCCGAGGTTCGTACCCCACAGGGGGTGCCCTTAGCGAGCGTTCGCCTAGTTTTAATTAGAATAGTTTATGCCCCTGGCTGGAGGCTAGCAGGAAAGTCCGGTGAAGCAGTTACGTACGACCCCTTAGTGGTCACTTGCAAGATAGTTCAAAAAAATTAAAAAAGGGACTAAACTAGTATTATAAAGAGAAAAGTTTTGATATGTTGCATGTTTGTTTGCAACGCTTCTACGCTAAAACTGCTGAACGGATTCGGATGAAAGGAACATGGGTAGGCCATGACTTGGGTTAGGACCAAGGATACATTTTATCCCGATATTCTAACGGGATGGAGACGTATGCGGATGAAACCGCGGGACACATCTAGTCGTGAATACTTATTCGTGAAATCGTATTATTTTGCTGCATTAAAAGTAATAGCTATTACGAACCTTCTCTCTATGCTCAGCTTCCATTTCTCTCATCTTAGCCCTCAGCTCTTCGATGACGCACGTGAACTGCGCCACTTGGGCGTCGCATTCGTGTTGCATCTGCTGAACTAAATACTGCATGGTAAAACTTATAATTTTGGTTCAATTGGGTAGGGACCTATTTCCAATTGGGATGTACAAAAAATACAGGATACTTATCACTTACAGGATACCTACACTACATACTACACGAACCCTCGTGGGCATGTAAGTATTTGGGTAAGTAATAAAATAATATAAATCTTAAGCATAACATAATCAACCTAGTTCCCACTACTGGGACACAGGCCTCCTCGCTTCGAGAGGGAGTGCAAATAGGGCTGTAATCTACCTAGATTACAGCCCTATTTGCACTCCCTCTCGTGGTACCTACCACGCGGGCCCAGTGCGGGTTGGTAGATGTCTCATGTCTTCGAATTTTTGGCTCTAGGACATGCCGGTTTCCTCACGATGTTTTCTTTCACCATTTTGAGAGCAGTCAGTGGTGATGAAATTATTTACACAAAGTAATAAAAAAGGTACTTATTTTTTTTTTAAACGCGAGTTTCAACCTTTGGCGACCGTATAGCAGGCGTTTTAATTGAATTCGTACGAATCGCCTCAAGAAAATCTAATATTTATTAAAATGGTCGTCGGACGAGTTAATTTGGGCGAGTCACCAATAAGCCACTTTATTTCTGTAAATAGGTCTGTACAAAACTACAAACACTTTTACACGTCAATAATATTTTTTAAACTAGATGAGGTCCGCGTTTCCTATCTGACTACTCTGAGAAGAAAGGCCGCAACAAATCTCAATCTTTTAAAGTCCAGAGACGTAATCTTGGTCAGATCGTATGAATACCATGTAGATTGGTGACTGAAATGGTGTTTTGAGGAAAGAACCACACAGTGTGAGTGAACCAGGTTCAGTCAGTGCACGCAGCTCAACTCAGAGTGTATGGAGCTCACCGATTCGAAGAACAAGAAAAGGAAGAACATTTGGATAAATAGGTAGGCTGCATAAATTGAAAATAAAATAAGTTCAGCCGTTTTGTAGTTACGAGGGAACATAGAGACGGACACACATCATCACACATGCATACATACATACAAGTCAAACACATAACCCTGCTTTTTTGGCTTCGCCGCAGTCGGGTAAAAGCGCCTGCTTGGGGTCAAACCCACGACCTACAACTTGTAAGTCGGGACCGTTATCACTGGGCCATGCTCTCAAAATAATATAAGATGATTAATACCAACTTTCCCTTTTACTACCAGCTTTCAGGTCTTCAATCTGTTTGTCATAGGCACTACGCAATTTCATCACATTTTCGTTCTGTTTCTGTAGAGTATTTTCTTTGTCCTGTAAAGCAAAGTCTCACTGAATTTAAAGGTGGATATCTTCAGCTGTCATTAACGAGACAATAGAATTTTAATTGTTATGCCCACCTGATGTCCACTGTAACGGTCAAGCGGAAACTACTCAGTTTGTTTGCTACAGGGACGGGGCTAAGTGGGCTAACCGAACGTAGGTACCTAAAGCAGCGTAATTCGATTAATCTCGTCGAACGAAAATTCCTCGACTGATTTTGAGCGACGGGACGCGACGTACCTCAGTTAAATACCTACCATTACTAGTTTACTATACTCGTCGTGCTGGCAAAAAAAATCATAAATAGCATAGGTACCCTTACTTACATATAAATCGTATGTAAGTAGGTACCTGCGAAACTCTTGTCTCTGCATCAGAGGGCCGAGTCCTTAGTATATATAGTAGTCTATGGCTGAGTGCGAGTTTCATTTAACTTTCTCGATCAAACGCATCGAGCGCGTTTGGCGTTCCGATTGGCCCTTCACCGGTGAAGGTCGGCCGGCTGCCAATCGGAGCGCCAAACGCGTTCGATGCGTTTGATCGAGATGGTAAAATGAAACTCGCACTAAGCCCTCTGTAGGAGTTAGGACCGTGGGGGGAGAGAACTTTTTCAAGTAGGTACCTACTTACAAAGTAAAATATTATTCGTAGGTTTACCTTTTCTATATCCGCAATATTAGTGTCCCTTAAAGTTATCTGTTCCTTCAACTTCTTTACGTCCCGCTTCAAATAAACCAGCTGAGAGACGGTCTCCTGAAGGTTCCCGATCATCTCTCGCGATGTTAACAAATGGTAGCGATGAGACTTCTCCATTTCACGAACTTCTTTCAATTCCACTTCCAACTTCGAATTAGCATCACGTAATTTTTTGCACTCTTCATTTTCGTTCGTAAAATCCTATGATAGACAGAGCCTCGTTAGGTATTTTTAAACAAGAGGCTATAATTTGAGTACCTACTTACCTAGAAATTAATAAGTGTACGAGCTCACAATTTTACATCTTGATAAACTATTCAGTATATTTTGGAGACGACCATCAAGAATAGCTTTTTCATCTTCTTCTTGCTTACAATCCATTCCATGAAATATTATTTCACTGTAATAATAATAGACAAATGAAATATTGAATAGGTATTTTTTGTTGTATGTTTATAAAAGCCCGCTCGAATTTCATTTAGTTTTAATTGGTAGGTTTTGACAGGGCAAAAGCACTAAACGGTCAAACGGTGTCGGTCTTTGTTAGTAATTGTGCTAACAAATCAAATGCACTAAAAAATACTTTTGTTTGTAAAAATACCTAACACATTACAAAACCCTAAAACAAGATTTTTATTTCCAATTGAATTTTTTTTTTACGGCCTCCGTAATTTATATACTAAACTCATATTTTTTTTGTAATAGTTTATTTAATAGAAAAAGAGAATGGAAACGGAATGGAATCTAAAGAGTCCACCACAGACATATAAAGAGTAGCAGACCAAACATTAATCCATAGTTATATTTATATAGATGGATATGATTCTTTATCCTTTTTTTGCTAAGCGACAAGCCGTAAATTCTATCTCGTTCTGTCACCTGTTGTCATACTGACTCACACATAGACAAGATTTGACGCGTAGCTTGTCTATCCCGCGCCGCCATATTGACAAGCAGCATCTTCTGCATCGCGTTCTATGTTTCAACCGCGTTAGATAGTCAGGGACGGATTTGGCAACAAAGACGAAATTTTTTGTAAAATATTTACCATTGAAATAACAAACAAACTCAAGTTACTCTACGATTTTTTATAATTTGATTTGGTGACATCTTTCCAGAATACTGCAGTGCAGATTTTCGGTGTCAACACACATGCTATTGTGATAAATTATAAAATTAATTATGTTACCATAAGTCTGTGTGATGGATAACATGAACATAGGCATAGGTGTACATAAATAGGTATAGGCTATTCACATAATTTTGTTTCATTCGGCAGGTAATAATCTAATAATTGTTTGATTGTCTTTATTGATAAGTAATCTACACTTCTTATACCCAGAGAATATCGATGGTTGCGGATTTTCAATAAGTACCTATATTGGTTGTTTAAATATCGTTAGATAATACCGGCAACCGGCCGTAGACCGGCCCTAGACCGGCCCTGTATTGACAACTTTCCTTATGTGTGTGAAATGGCTACGCAATTTTTAGCGAATGTTTGGTCTGCTACTCTTTATATGTCTGTGGAGTCCACGCCACCACTCAAGTCCGCTGTCCGTTAGACGCGGCACTAGTGTCTATGTCATTGCATTTAAAAAATGTAGTTCCACAACTTTTCCGCGGACTCTAATATGGGAGCCCTTTTCGTCTTGTCTATGGGTTTACGTTCTAGTAGCAGTTTACGTTCATTTGAACGTTCATTGTCCTTTGTCACTCAATGTCGCTGTCACAGGGTATTATTTTATTCTGTGGTCAAAGACTTGACATGTCAGTCAAAGTCAATCCTGTCATTGTCATAAAAATGTGTTTAGGAACTGTGTCAGTTTATCTGTAGGTTATAATAAATTTTAATAAAATAATAATCCAGTGTTTCACAAGAACTAGAAGATTTTGGTACTGTGATATAACTAATATTAATTGAACCCGAGTAATTTCAAGATTCCAGTTGTACTACCAATTTAGAAAATGGCTGCGGCATACGGTATACATTTGGGAAACCATTCGGCATCGTTAGCTTCTTATTCTAATGGTACACCATTAATTATCGCCAATGATGCTGGCGACCGAGTGACTCCTGCAATTGTAGCACTAAACGGCACAGAATGGGAGATTGGACTGACCGCGAAATCTGGACAAGCGTCCTCCAAATCGATCATAAAGCACAATAAACGCCTCATGAACAGTGACTTCAATGCTGATGACCTCGCGTACGTGGAATCGTCCTCATCATGTCGCATCCAGAATGAAGACAAACTGGTGTATGAGTTCGAAACAAGTGAAACTACTGTCTATTCTAACCCTGATACCATTGCTACTAAAATCTATGCTAAATTGTTTACTATTGCTAGTCACGCTATGAATAACGAAGGAGATTTGAAGTTAGTACTGGCTGCGCCATTGCACTGGTCTACTACAAGTACAGAAAGGCTTGTGAAGTGTGCTGAACTGGCCGGCTTTGATGTTCTACAAGTTATCAGTGAACCAGCAGCTGCACTCCTTGCCTATAACATTGAAGAAACAGTAGAAGATGTTAATGTCTTGGTTTATAGGCTAGGAGGATCCTCGTGTGATGTCTCTGTAGTAAAGGTGTCCGGTGGATTTATGACAGTTGAGAAGAATATCTACCGGTCAGATTTAGGAGGTCAGTGCCTCACGAAAGATTTGGCTGATTATATCGCCCAAGAGTTCAGGCAAAAATGGAAATTAGACCCTCAAGAAAGTAGAAGAGCTATGGGGAAACTACTAGTTCATGCTGACAATTGTAAACACGTTCTGTCAACACTGAACTCAGCTCATGTATTTATAGAATCACTATTAGATGGTGTTGATTGGAGCCAGAATGTATCTCGTGCAAGATTTGAAAATGCGATTTCATCAAAGATAAATGCATACATGGAGCCTGCCCAACAAGTCATTGAAAGCTTTGGTGGAACAATTCACAAAATAGTTATTTGTGGTGGAAGTATGAAGATACCAAAACTTCAGTCTGCAATTGCAAATCTGTTACCTGAAGCTGAAGTACTTTCTGGGATAAGTCCAGATGAAGTGATTTCTGTTGGATGTGCCCGGGAAGCTGGCTTGCTGTTGGATATTCCAGAGTTTTCTCTGAGGGACTTGAACACAGAAGTTGAATTTTTAGGAAAAGATATCTACCTAAAGTATTTAGATCAAACAATTCAACTTTTCAAAGAAGGAACTGCACCTTATGCACAGTATGTTCAAAGTATTGATGCAGGAGGAGATGTTACAGACATCAGTTTTTCTTTACATGAAAACCCTGAAAGTGAAGAGTTTGCCACTGAAACTTTCAATGTGGAAAGTTTAAATAAACCGTTTACATTAAAAGCCACATTACAGCTATCAAATGTCTTGTTACAAGTAGAATAAGATTTTTTGTATGTTGAGAAATAAAGCTATGTCAATAAAATATTGTCTTGTGACTTTTACTTAGCTGCAGATTTAATTAAGAAATAAATGTAGATACCTACTCCGTGGCCAATCAGTACAAAATACCAGGCATTTTCAAGTCATCTGCAGTATCATAAATTAGCATCACAACAGATTTTTAAATCTGTGTTACAGCCCGTTTCAAACTTAATGGCGGCTCGGAACGTGAGGCTAGTCGCTGCGCAGTAACGAATTCATGGATCAGCGGGGGTGAGGGGTGGGGTACTGCGCAGCCAATAACTAACTTCCGAGCCGCCCCATTAAGTTTGAATCGAACTATACTGGAGAAGTGGAGACCATCATATCCTCGTTATTCGCGTCGGGTTATTTATGTGTAAAGTATTCGTCAGACAAAAACTGCATTATTATACCTAACTAATTAGGTATAATAATAGTACCAGAGTACTTTGTAATATACTGAAAGCTTGGCCTCACGGAGCCGCGGCGACGCGCCTTTAGATAAGTTAGATCACAGGGTCAACCAATAATGGTTACTTCGGTTAAATTGTAGTCTTATCATGGTGACTGACGTATGGCATGGCATAAAAAAATCCATATCATCATTCGTGAAAAATTACCTAATGTCCTTATATCCAAACTGCAAAAAATGTCGTCGAAAGAAAAAAAAGCTTGTCAACTGTGAACTGTCATTCAACTGTCAAAACTATTATTTATTTTGAAATTCACAGAGAGAAAGCTAAAACTGTAAATCTAAATAAAATCCTTTTCAGGTTTTTCAATTACAATTCTATTTTTTTATATAAATTATGAATGTATTAATCTCAGCTTTTCTCTTAGTTTTAATATACGACATAGCATCAGTGGGGTCTATAAAAACAAATTATATTCGGCATCATTTAGGTTCACGCACACCGTACAGGTTTAGAGCTAATAAGAATGATTCAAGAATAAAGTATCCAAGTAAGTTCAAATGAATTAAATAGCTATATTACTTACTAGTATTTTCTGAGTCCATTTGTGTGTAAATATTTCGATTTCTCAAACAATAACCTACTTACCTGTTAAGTAACCCAGTTTTCAAGCGATTCTTTTAAACATAAATGCTTACTCCCATTAATGATGCTTTAAATTAAAAAAGCAATTTTAATGGTACTGCATTATTTGGGGCTGCTCAAAAATGTGTATTCTAAGACATTTGGCTTTTCTGAGTAGCTGAGAATCTTACAATTTGAATTTCAGATTGCAAAGATACAAAAATATGGATGGTGACTCGTCATGGCACTAGATTACCAAGTCGTAAAGATATACATGCTGCTCCACAACTTGTAGAGTTAAAGTATGAAGTGTTACTGCAACACGAACATGGCAAAGGTTTGTAATTATCTTGTTTGATGCAGCATTACATTTCCATATTATATATGACTGACCAGTTCATTATCTTTTTGCTTGCTGAAATGATCTGACCAAGATAATGTCTGGTCTTAAAAAAAGATTGTGACCTTCGAGTTTGCGTATCCGTTACTGACTTTTAAAAGGCCCATACATGAACTACCAAATAGTAACTATACTATTTGGTAGTTCATATATGGGCCTTTTTCATTCTACACTGATACTGTTGCACTAAATGAAACAACATCCATTGTATATGATGAAACAAAGGGAACCTAACTAAAAATATTTTTTATCAAACCATAATTTCCTGTTAATTCATACATTTCCAGGTCAATTATCAAATGAGCAATTAAACAATTTAAAAGACTGGAGAACAGATCTAGATGCTGATGAAGAAAGTTACTTGACATTGGAAGGTCGAGATGAAATGATACTGCTAGCTGAGAGGATGCAAAAAAGATTTCCTAATGCTATCAAACAGAGATATAGCAACAAGACATTTTTAGTAAGTTGTATTTCTGTCTTTTTGAAATAAATGTTTTCATCACACAAAATACTTGCATTGCACCAGTTTGTAGGCGAAATATATAGACTTTTTGGCATAGAAAACATGATTTAATCTAACATTTGTTGTTGGGTGCAAAAGAAGATTTATTATTATTTTTATTTATCTTTGACTTTTCTCGGGCCCTAGAGTCCTGGACCTTTGGAAGGTGTACGAGGGGCTGAAGCCATCTCGCAGAGGCCCGTTAGTCGTTTTTAATGGAATGAGGCACCAACCGACGATTATCCCTGTTCGCACTATGCTAGTGCACCCAAGGACCACCCCCTGTTAGTGCAGGACTATTGCAGGATATGAAAACAAAGATATTAGTTTATGGGTTTGGGTGGCTGACGTGAACTGGTTAAGAACTATGGAAAGACTATGGCCCCTGCCTGACCAATATTTTATATAACAAACACAGGTTAAAGGGCAGGGGGTGACTTGCACACTCAATAATGGGCCCCTGAACACGGTCGCTACTGCCCAACAGCTTGCTACATGCTGCCTTGCGAGTTTTTGTATCTCTCTTGGTCTGGCTCCTCATCCTAGATCATACTTCCTAGAGTAAACTTTACCGGCACAGACCTAGAGTTCGGAGCGCGCAAGCCCCACCACGACGTCAACGTAGAGATACGGCGGTTATTTCAGAAGAAATAATAGGTTACTTACATACTTAATCATAATGTTATGAAATAAAATCATAAATTAGTGTGTTAGAAACAGAAATGTACCTAAAATTATGTTAGTATTGTTAGTATCTATACCTAACTGATGACATACAATTTAAAATTAAAATAAACTAATGACTAATAAACCAATGGCGTACTACTCTGTGTTTGCAACTTACTTGCCGAACATGTAAACAAACACGAGTTTTAGGAAAAACAACTGCATAAAGTTCACTTTGCATTACAACTTCCTATTTTTTGTCTTTTTCCACAGTACTAGTCAGTCTAAAATCAACTTTATTTATACTAAGTTGATGTTTGTTTAAGTGGAAATAACATCAATTGGAAACCAAGATTTTAATTGACCTTAGGTATAACAATATCATCAACAGACTCAACCCAGATACACTGCTACCTTGCTTGATATTCATCATCAGCCTATTAATGTTCCCACTGCTGGGACACAGGCCTCCTCTCTGTGAGAAGGAGTGGGCTGTAATCCACCACGCGGGCCCAGTGCGGGTTGGTAGATGTCACATGTCTTCGATTTTTTGGTTCTAAGACATGCCGGTTTCCTCACGATGTTTTCCTTCACCGTTTTGAGAGCAGTGGTGTTGAAATTATTTACACAAAGTAAAGCGCCTGCTTGGGTTCGAACCCACGACCTACAACTCGTAAGTCGGGGCCGTTACCACTGGGCTACCACTGCTCCTCCTCCTGCTCAACTAAACTTTCTTTTGTTTACCTTATTCCAGTTCCGCTACACAGCAACACAAAGGGCTCAGCAAAGCGCGAGATACTTCACCAATGGCTTGTTCGAGAAAAAGGAATCACAAGATATCATATTTGCACCAGCCACAAAAGTTGATCCAGTATTACGGGTACTGAACCAAATTTTTTCTAAATGCTAAGTGAGTTTGTTTCTTACGCTTTCACGCTAAAACGGCTGAATGTATTTGGATGAAATTTGGCACATGAGTAGACCATGTTCTGGGTTAGGACATAGAATACTTTTATCCTGATGTTCCCATGGGATCGGCACTTGTGCGAGTGAAACCGCGGGGCACAGTTAGTAAAAAAACATTTTAAAAGATATAAATCTCATGAGCGTTTGTAGCGACAGAGGGATCATTTTGATCATTTCAGAATGATCCCTTTGTCGCTACAAACGCGTCGTACTGTACGGCGTATTCGATACCTACCATAGGCGTATTATACGCCTCTGGCCGTGATGCACTAGTCAGATGATTGCAACGCGATGGCGATGCGAAACCATATAAATTGCGCACAGCGCATAATTTTCATCTCCACCGCAAACTTACGAATCTGCAGTTTTAGTGAAATCGACATTTTAATGAAAAACTGTACCTAATGTGGTACGACATACCGTAGAAAATTTACGAATTTTTATCTCCGACGGTTACAGAATTCAAATTGTTCGAATCTGCGTTTTATGTTAATGCCCTATGTGATTTCGTTAGTTTACTATCGGTGTTGGGTGTAACACCGATAGTAAACTAACGAAATCACATAGGGTGTTTTAGAATATAGAATTTAATATATATTTATTCATATCCTGGCAAACTTACGAAAGTGGTAGTTTCGTAAGTTCACAAAAAATTCAATTGGTTTTTTTTTTAATAATACTAGTATTATTTAGTAACGAAAGTACCACTTTCGTAAGTTTGCCAGGTGTAAAGTTACGAATGTGTATTTATTTCTGATCTGTAAAATATTGACAATCCGTTGATAATATTAATAAAGTAGGTCATCATCATCATCATCATCATATCAGCCAAAAGACTGCTGTGCTGTCACTGCTGGACATAGGCCTCCCCCAAGCATCGCCACTTCGACCGATTCTGTGCTTCCCGCATCCAGCGGATTCCTGCGGCCTTTACTAGGTCATCGGTCCATCTTGTGGGAGGCCTTCCAACGCTACGTCTTCCGGTACGTGGTCGCCACACCAGAACCTTTCGGCCCCATCGTCCATCTGTTCTGCGAGCAATATGTCCTGCCCATTGCCACTTAAGTTTGGCAATTCTTCGGGCTATGTCGGTTACCTTGGTTCTCCTGCGGATCTCTTCATTTCTGATTCGATCACGTAGGAAAAATCCAAGCATAGCCCTCTCCATTGCTCTTTGGGTGACTTTTAGCCTTCTGATAAGGCCCATTGTGAGCGACCACGTTTCAGTGCCATAAGTCATCACTGGCAACACGCACTGGTCAGAAGAGTTTCGTATTGAGACACTGTGGTATGTGGGACGAGAAGATATTGCGTAGCTTCCCGAACGCTGCCCAGCCGAGTCGGATTCGACGATTGACCTCTTTCTCGAAGTTAGACCTACCTAGCTGAACAGTTTGTCCTAGGTAAACATACTCGTCTACAACTTCGAGCGTAGCGCCTCCGATCTTTATGAGAGCGGGTGTTACATGGGCATTTGACATGACCTTTGTCTTGTCCATGTTCATTTTAAGACCCACTCTTTTGGAGGCTCCACTGAGGTCATCGAGCATTATACTGAGGTCCTCCATGGTCTCAGCCATGATAACTATATCGTCGGCAAACCGAAGGTAATAAAGTAGGTACCATTTTGAAAACCAAATGTACCGCGGTACCTTTGTACCTGCTACAAAAAAAAGTTATCATTGATGTTTGGTTTCAGAACGCTCCCCTGTAAAATGCTCTTTCTGCAGATTTGTAAGTTTGCAGTAGAGGTGACGTTATGTGACGCGGCCATAAGCGTTTATAGGAGTTTGTTTAAATGGAATGGCCGCGTTTTAGCATGGCCGTCACATCGCAATCACCTAACCTGTTCTGCCGCGGCCTGAAACTATCAGTTTCTTTTGAACATTAGGCCATTACCTGTTAACTCTTAGCTTCTCTCTTCACTCAGTTGCAATTTTTCAGTTTTACAAACACTGTGACAGGTGGCTAACACAAGTTAAGAGAAATCCAGAAACTTACAAGGAGACTAAAGTGTTTAGTCATAGTCATGAAATGAATAAGACGCTGGAGTCTATTTCTCATAGACTGGGCCTCAATAGAGTACTGGAATTTGGTTTGTAAGACTATAACTGCTGCGCTGTATCTCTGAAGCTTGCTTTAGTTTGCTTGAGTGTCACAAACCTTCCATTCTTCATTATTATTTATTTTCTGACTGTTTTTATTTTACCCTTTACTTCACCAGTAAAGCAGCGCATGCTGTTGCGATAGCCTGATTGTTGCGGCAGTAGCGTACTCAAAGCAATGCGTTACGTTTTACCAAGTAACACACACGGCTGTTATTTTTTTCTGTTGAGTGTAGTGCCCATTATAAACCAACGTGTTACACATTCAAAATAACACCACAATACACGCATAAAACAATTTAAACTTACACGCATGTCTTGTCTTGCAATTTATCGGCTTATTTGACTGATTTCGGTATCAGGTAAGCTCACCCTAACATACAAAGACACTTTGGGGCCCTCGGTATTAATAAACGCGCCCAGCTAGGACATAACCTCATTGGTATTATAGAGTAAGGGATCTCACACACTAGACGGCCACAATCACGACCGCGACCAGCAGCCTACTTACGTAATGCACGATCAATAATAAATTGAAATGAATTGAAACAGATTGCCAGTCCATTGCTTCATAAGTTCGAAATAAAAATTGAGCAGATTTTTTTTGCATTACGTAATTAGGGTACAGGTTACAAGAAACCCATACGTATCGCGCATTCAGTCGCAATGGCCAACTAGCCGCACACCATACAATACCACTAGACGACCACGATGAATCGATTATTGGCCGTCTAGTGCGCGAGATGCCTTAATCCTAGCATTTACTAAGTACGCAGTATTTTTCATGCTTAAATTATTTATAAGAATATTTTTAACAAAAACTAGACCTACATTTTAATTTACAGAGATGGTGAATTTGATGTATAAGTACTGTGGATATGAAACTTCTTGGGATAAATATCACATATCGCCCTGGTGCTACGCGTTTGATGAAAAGAGCATACAGGTAACTTGCACTCATAGCGAAAGTATCTTACAGATTTGCAAATAATATGACTTCGAGAAAATTTGTTAAAAAAAAATAAGACTTGGGTAAAAGTTAAATAAAGAAGTCCGTTAATAAAAGTAGAAATATCAAACCTTACCTAACTCAACTTGGAATAGCCAGCGTAACATGACACATTTCGTCAGTCAACTATGTATCTGGCGAAAGGCCAGCGAATAATGAGACTGAGAAAGCTAGTTTACAAAAAAACTTCTAAAGAATTCCATTACAGTAATCTTTTCAGTTTAATCGCAAAGGTAGCTCGCGAAATTAAATTTTTCTTACGTTTTTTGTAATTTTTGGTCAGTGTCACCATAAAAAATGTTTCAAATGTAATGATTTAATGAAAAAGTATTTCAATGGAACAAATCTAGCTTTGAATTCTGTAAATCCTACATATTTGTTATGGTCACGAATCATATTTTGATCAAGACTTGAATTTCGCGGGCTACGGATGACGAAAGTAGTAAAGTTGAATTTTAAATCATAAAATTAGAAGAACAGGATTTAGTCATATTTTTACACCATTCGGTTTGAACGTCTTTCTTTATTTTACAGGTGTTTGAGTATTATCACGATCTGAAAGCGTATTGGCTCGATGGCTATGGACACGAACTAACGTATCGCCAGGCGTGTTTGTTAATGAAAAACATGTTTGAATATTTTGGGTAACTAATTATTCATTTATTTTGAATATTCAAAATTTTTGTATTTTTTGTGGAAATTTAGAAAAATGCTGTGACGCGGGATTAGTGCCATAATTTACAACTGGATACCTTACGGAGAGTAATGGTTGCCTAGTGGTATCGGTCCCACCTTACGAGTTGTAGGTCATGGGTTCGAAGTGTTCGAACCCAAGTAGGCGCTTTACTTTGTGTAAATGATTTCATCACTACTGCTCTTAAAACGGTGAAGGAAAACATCGTGAGGAAACCGGCATGTCTTAGAACCAAAAATTCGAAGACATGTGACATCTACCAACCCGCACTGGGCTCTCACAGAGAGGAGGCCTGTATCCCAGCAGTGGGAACATTAGTAGGCTGATTATGTATGTTATGTTACAACTGGATTATTTATTACTTTAATTTGTAACGGATTTCATCAATTAAGTACTATAAATTGAAGACTCAATTTAAAAGAAAAATGCCAAAAAAGAATAAAGTTAAGGTCAACGAGGGTTCGGCGTGTCACAACGTAAAGCCTACTCAAATGAATGCAGCTTGTAGAATTTGTTTATTTGTAGTTTTGTTACTTCTTAATTACGTTTAATAACATATTATTTTATTATACGCAGCAAAGAGCGCGGCTATAGGTCAGTCTTCCTATTCAGTCACTCTGGCACTGTTCTGAAGATCTTGACCCATCTGAAGCTCTTTCGACCGCCATCGGCGCTCAAAGGCGACCACATTTTGGAAGACAGGGAGTGGAAACTGTCCGAAATAGACTGTTTTGCGGCTAACTTAGCATTTGTACTGTTCAAGTAAGTTATTTATTACTATTAGTATGTATTAATAATCCAGCTTATTGAGTGTTTGCGCAGAATAGGTCTAGTCGACCTATAATTGGTGTATACATTAGTAGTAATACCTTATACACTCAGCGGCACAAAATGTGGCCCAAACGTATTATGTAGTTTATTGTCCAAATGAAACTCGAAGGGCATGTTTTTTGTTTTACTAAACTAAGAGGACAATAATCTACATAATACGTTTGGGCCACATTTTGTGCCGCTGAGTGTATATTAAAAAAAAAAAACAATTGTTGAATGTATATGCTGTTGGTGTTCTTTTAATAAATAAATAATTTCTTTATCACCCTGTGCTACCACAGGGTAATAAAGTAATTAAAACAAGGCGTGATGTTATGTTCTGTCTAACCTCAGTTGGTCCAAAAGAGTCAGAATCCTTATACGAAACTGCATCGATGGGCATCGTATAAATAAAATGTAAGAATTAAAAAAATTCTAGCTGACTGTACCATTCTTTCAAAATCAGTGAACGCAATTAGCTTTATCGCCCTGTGGTAGAATGTCGTTTGCACGTCATAAAACGTCAAGATCTAGTTTTGCTTTAAAGCCAATGTGATGGTACGATAGGTCAGGTTCAGTTAGTTGAAAACCAGAGTCAGGCACTAGTTGTCTGGCATTTTTGCTGAACAGGCAAGTTTTAATTTACTGGGAGTTTTACCAAAAGTTGTAAAGTAATTACGAGCTCGATTATACTTCCTGGGAAAATAAAAATATTGTAAAAAGTAATGTCTCTGTTTCTGTCCGTTAATGCGCTCATAAATAACAACTTACCCTACTTGATTTTCTTATTGTCTGAATTCTTCTAGTTACCCATTAGTAAATAGAACTACACGCCAGCGAAACCGCAGGTAAAGTTTGTAGCATTAAAACTAACAAATGAGATCAAACCATTATGGTGGCAAAGTAGCACTTAATCCAGATTTCTTAGCGTGCCAGTGAAATTCAGATTAATTGGCACTTCAGCGCGCTAATGTAGCCAACAAGTCATCATAATATTATAAATCTCCGGCGAACAAAATAGAACCACAGTTTTATTGTAGAATGTTTAAAACTGTTACGAAAACTCTGCTATGAAGAAATAGGTTAACATTTTGTTTTAGTATTTCGTTGTAATTTGGAAAAACAGAACACTGAAGTAATCAAATGTAATAGAAAGGAATGCACTTTCGTGTTTTACCATTTAGAAAGAATGGTGCCCACTTGTTTTCGTTGAAGACAACAGGCCTTTGCCCAGCATTGGGACTGTGTCAAGCTGGCCCTATATCTAATTTTTTTTCTGGGTTACCACGTATTGTATTAGAACAATGGCCTTTTTAACTTTCTAGGAAGATTTTGGGAATAAAATGACATGGTTATGTCTAAAAAGAAGAGAAACTTCTTTTTTGTTTGCAGAGCGATCTAAATAGACTGATTTCTAACTGGGACTTTATGAGGTAATCCGAATCCATAGGAGATACTGGGAAACTGTCTTAGGATCATCAGCACGCGTAGTATGACCACCGTAGAAACGGGTTTTGTCGACGGAAGAATAGACAAAATGACAGATTGTGATTGTTTATCTGTCATTTTGTCTATTCTTCCCGTTAAACCCGTTTCTACGGTGGTCATGCTACGCGTGCTGGTCATGAATACAATTTAGACATACATACTTTTTTGAAGTGCACGTTGTTTACAAAAATACGCTCCGTTTTTATGCTGTTCGACTGTTTCATGTAAAGATCATTTAATTGTATCGAAAAATACCAGCAGTGGGTCATACTATAATACATATTTAGATTTTTTTTAAACATATGTCTTTGTTTCCAGGTGCAAGGACGGCGACCACGTTTTGACTCTTCACCAAGAAAAAATAATAAAGCTTCCGATGTGTGAACACGAACTATGTCCACTGGAGCATTTGAAGCAATATTTTCACGAAAGTATATACAACTGCGACTACACCGATATGTGTAGTCTTGACTCAAATGTTACTGAGAGCAAAGGAGGGAAAAAACGCCTATGAATTGTTCACACTGTTGGAAAGAAGATGGCACCTAAAACCATTTGATAAGATAGTACATTCGACCGTTTATCCGTCGTAACAATTTGACATTGACGTGGCCACTAAGGGCGGTTTTCGTAGTGCAAGTGTTACTATTGATGTGCGATTAACTGTACATGTGCTAGCTTTTTTGTTTTTAACTAAGCATGGGTCATCTATAATGTGAAAATTCTCGGTTATTTTTAAGCTTTAAATTAGGCTTTATTTCGTCATGCTATGCAAATCGCTAAAAACAAAACGCGATGCAGAAGCTACTGTATAAATTGTGTCATATTGCACAATTTTAATCCCCAGTACATTAAGTACATAAAAGTATGTTTATGACGTCACTGTTATTTTTAACTTCAGTATTATGACAGGAGAGGAACAATTAACAAAAAAATGGCAAAGACTTAAAACATTGCGACGAAAAGTCGCAAGTTCTTTGAAAGGACTAAAAAATATTCCTACACTAAGCTTATGAAATTGTTATACGCATATGAATTGCTTGAAGTTATTGTATTCAATAGTTTTACAATGAATAAAATGTTTACACTGTTATTTATAATATATCGAAATGTACAAACGACATTGTTGAATTGATCATAATAAACGCTACACACGCTTTTAAGTATTCAATTTGTTTTTATTTGGTACCATTGGGGTTGTTTCAACCAAACTACAGTATAAAATAATATGGCACTACAGAAACTACGTAATAACCGTTCGAAACACAGACGCGCTCATTGACAAACCCCAAGCGATTGTCGCGGTGCTGTCAGTTACAGGTGCCGTGTCGAGACGAGTGGTCGCCGCGACTTATGAAAATGGAGCGTAGGTAATTATTTCAACAAATAGGCATAGTTTCCCTACTGTCCATATTTATATTGTGCTACTACATAGGATGAGCACGGAGAAGTTACTCAAGTTATCTGCGTGGTTCGTTTGTCTGCCAACCTCTCATTCTTGCTTCTTGCATAGCGCGGCCACGGGTCACAGTGGACGATCCCGCCTACATTTTTATACGAAGGGAAGCTGAACACGTGCGTGGGCTGCTGTGGAGAAAGAAAGAAAGAAAGAAAAATACGTTCATTTGCGGAGAACATGACACAAACAAACAAACAAAAAAAAAACACGAAAATAACAATTTGAAGCAGCGCCATGCATCATGCATGGCAGGTTTTGGCTACGGTTAGGTACCTCTTAGATGCAGATTAACAATAGTGTTTACATTAACATGCCACGAAGTGTAGCTGCTTACGCCTCTGCCAACCCTTACGGAGGATACCTAAAGGTGCTGGCGACCGTGTTACGGTAATTTAGGGCCACAGTAGTTAGTAGTTACCTACCTACGTTATAAATTATTAGGTCTTGTCTAAGTTTAAAAGAAGGCGTATCTACCTTAACATGTTTAGTGCCGGGAGCCCTCCTGGAGGGTTCAGCTAGTCGTATATGGCATGCCGGAAGCCCTCGCGGAGGGCTCGTTTTTAGCGAATACAGCATTATAAACCGTGAAAATAAAATCTGATGTATATTTTAACAAGATTTATTGGTTTTAAAATCCAAGCATTTTAAATTTTTTTTTAGTTTTTGTTCACGTTTACGAAACTATGTATACAAGACCGAAACTATGTATACAAGACCCCCTGAAACCACCATTTTACTTCGTTATATTGTGTTTTATAGCACTGTTTTAAACCCAATGTCGTTGACCGTCCGCGATGGTTAAGTTTAGCGCTAACGTAATGTCGGCAACCCTCTCGGAGGGTTCATTTCCAATATGTATGGCGGCATGGCGTATGAGTTCTATGAAAAGTGGGTGGAGTCGAAAGTGTTAAGCATAAATTACTATAATTGGAGTCCTATCGCCTACATGCGGAAATAATCTAGATCCGCCCACTTCCTACTTCAATTAAAGTTTGATCATTTGGGTGGGATGTTCATAATGGTCGGGGGGAGTTACCTACGCACAGTGAATGTCATGTATTTAATTGTAGTTTATTCAATTAAATCGTCCAACACGACCTATTTATTTGCATATTCTATGACCGAGTGGTTTTTCTCTCTGACAACCTAAACCTACAACCTAGTTACGTTCGTCCTGGAAATGCCTACTTTGTAAAATTGTCTATAATAAAACACTTGTAAACACTTGTTAGAATTTAGTTAACAGCATGTACCTACATACTGATTCTATCATAGCCTGGGTTGATGTAGTACAACCATAGACTGCAAAGAATAAGAATAAAATAATGAAAGTAGAACTCCCGCACCGAACCGCATGAATTATAATTGCCTACAGTTTCAGGCTACAGTAGCTAGAGTTTCTTGCTCGTTCTTCTCCATAGGTTCCTACTACGCTTTGGAATGGGCAACTAAGCTTCATATTTCTGACTGGCCGACTTCTTGACAATCAAGTGCCTGTAAATGGTTTAATTGAAATAAATGCTTTGAGTTTAAGAAAAGTTCAATCAACAATCGTCCGTCGCAGCTCACGTTACGCGCTACGCTACGCCGTAGCAGCTCGTAACGTGAGCTGTAGAGCGCGTAGCGGCTACGTGCTCGTCATCGGGAAAATTTACCCCACGATAGTTTCGGCGAATTCGGCGAACGCAAACGAGTTTCACTTCTATACGATATCCTTAATCTACGGTCGGTATGTAGGTACAAGAGATAGCGGCTCGGTAACTCGACGCCGAACTTCAATCAAACTTATGGCGCTGTAGTTGAAAGCTTTGATGGAGTCCCTTATTCTCTAGGTTATTACTTCAAGTTTCACTCCATCTTGATCGTGATCGCCGCACGGATCATTGGTTTTGTGACAATTGATTTATAAATAGAATCGGTATAGTATTGACTGCGTGGGTAGAAGTGGGACGAGAATTGCCGGATTTCTTTTAACTTAATTGTAAATTTTATGTTGATTGAGTGCCACGAGTGTTCGTAGGCGTTTGCTATCCGATACAGGTAGGTACGTTTTTTATTTTTTTACTCTAGTAATGGCTCGTAGGTATCGCGGGTAGGTATTCATAGACTAAACATAACCACCCAGCTCCAAAACATCTGAGTGTCTGTAGATGAAAGCCAAAGAGAATGTGCACTCATGCTGTTAGTGATTTCTATGTTGCAGAATGAAGCAGTTATCGCTCCATCCGAAAAACAACTATCAAACCGCAAAATCGAGTATAGATTGGGCGGTTATTTTGTAGATTTTCGTCGCACTCGCAATAAATGGATTTTCCCAAGTAGGTACAAAGTTAAAATGTAGGTACTGAGGTAGGTACCTAAATACAAAATGGCAAAAAGGCATCAAAGTGGAATTTTAGTACGTGAACCATGAGAGGAGACCATCACGTCGTCCGAACAGGCTGTATGTTAACGACGCCTTTACCGCTATAAAGAACATCGTTGCTGCTGCAAGACAAGCAACAATGTAATAAGAAGACGTGATAAAACCTCTTGAAAGGCTTTAGTACCCACTTCCCTGTAAATATATCGCTTTCAGACAAATTATCAGCATAAAACATGCGTTAACGTCGAAACTTCACTGAAAGCTTCGCGAGTCATCGCTGCACGCTGAAGCGCTGAAAACGGCTCTAAATTCATGCAAGCTATTATGGCGCGAAATATAACATCCTTCCTACAAAATAATATGTTCTCTCGGGAAATGTTACCGCTTTTAGCGTAGGACAGCTGCTGTGATAAAGTTAGAGAAAAGCAAAATACCTACATACCTACTTACACCCGAATGGCTGCACGGAACTATTAAAAACTACCATACAATAGGTACCTAGTTACCTGCCTACTAGCTACTTCGTACATCAGAGATTAAGAAGAGAAGGTAAGAAAATAATTTATAAAGAATAGAAGAGAAAGGCAAAAAAGGCGGTAGCAGTTTCCAGGGTTAAAGCGCAGGAGAAGTTGTATGACTCACTGGGCGGCAAGCAAGAAGCCAGGAGCTACACCGGATTACAAAAGCAAGAGAAAAGAGAACGGGAGATATAATTCACATCAAGTGTATGGAAGATGAGGCCGGTAAGGTTTTGGCCAAAGATGACGAAGTAAAAGAACGACGATGGTAAGTTTATTTTGAAAAGCTAATAAAGGAAGAGAATTAATGGAATAGTGTGCTAAAAGAAGAACAAGTAATTAAGGGTTTGGTGAGGGAAATTAGCAAGGATGAAGTAAGAAAGGCAGTTCGAAGTACGAAGGATGGAAAGGCCATGGACCCAGATTATATAATGTGTGCAAGTGTTGAGGAGTTTAAAAGAGGATGGAGGACTTTATTCTTCAATATGTTGTTGTAAGGAGCGATCCCACAAGAATGGTGCAATAGTTCGCTAGTGCCCATCTTCAAGAATAAATGTGTTGTAGGTATATTATAGGACTTCGACAACTATCGAGGGATAACGCTAGGTACTGTCAGCAGGCCCCAGTCCAATGTAGCAGGCAGTTGCTTCGTTTGAGCATTACAAATTGGAACGAACAAAACATTTCCTGTTTTTTACGTCAGCGCAGCTCAGTCCGATACAGGTAAAGAGCGGAAACCTTTTTCGACATGCTTTGAGCTTTGAGCAGGCGAAAACATTTTGTTTTGTTCCCAAACGTACCTCCTGTCGAACGATACAATTTATTACAGCACATTTTACTGGTAATTAATTATTTCTCCTTTGTAACGCAGCTCGCTGATTCATCGCGTTAATGACGAAATTCTTGGTAATCATTGCGAAAACAAACAGATGTGATTTGTGTACGTTACAGTTAATGAAGCGAGATACCTATCTTTGCGCTGCAATGCTGCATCTTTATACAGCATCTGAGTAAGCGAAAATGATGGATGTAGGTAGGTAATGTTACCACTCTTCATTTGCCTTAGTAGTAGTATACCTACGTTGAACCTGAAAACGAATACAAACGTGACTACAACGCATTGTGTTTCAGGATACAGTCTCTCATTATTCTAACAAGTTTGTTCCTAACAACAGACTTTCTCAGTTGTGGTTTTCATATTATTTTAGCAATAGGATAAATCCACTGTTATGAGTGTTACTTATGTATTTCTCCAATTCATCTGTTCGTTATTGAAAAGGCCGTGGCACATAAATAAGTAGCTAGGTAGATAGGTACCTATCTATACCTATATGTATGTTTATACCTGTTAACTGCCAGACTCCGTAGATTAATGTTCTTGAATATCACAAAGGACAAAGATATCTACTTTGTATAGCTCTGAAGCTCGTTTTGATGGTTTGTTACAATAACAACAATACTGAAACTTTATTCGGGTCATGAACGACTGAACGTAGGCATTTAAATGCTTTGTAAATCCGTTCGTGAACAATGCGCTTTATTTTATGGGCCATTAAATGAATACTGTACAAAATTGAGTAATGATATTGAATAATATTAAAGGACACTCTTTTATGAACGGGATTCCATTGTAGGTCAATTATTAAATAAAATACGTGTTTCATTTTGTTTTATTTTGGGGGGCTACTTACCTAATAACAGCCGCTGGGTCGATCTTACCGCGGTTGGTCCTGCGGATGGGTGATCATCTCTACATACCAAGACCCCTCTGTGCCTCGGAAAGCACGTAAAGCCGTTGGTCCCGGCTGTCATTCGTAGATCTTTGACAGCTGTTACGGGTTGTGAGAAGCCCGGAAGTCTGACAACCAGCCTTAACAAGCGTGTTACCCAGTAACTGGGTTGTAGAGGTCAGATATGCAGTCTCTCCATGTAAAATACTGGTATTCAGCTGCATCCGGTTAGGCTGGCCTGGAAGTCAACCCTAACATAGTTGGAAAAAGGCTAGGCTGATCATGCCATGTTTCATTCTGAACTCTTGTATCGAATCGATCGATTTCACTCGTATCTACTGATAGAAAATTTTCTTATACTTATATTAAACTTTAGACAGCTGCTGCATATTTTAGGGAAATTCGAAATAATCTGTTGCGTTTATTTTTATGAATGAATGTTTTATCTGTTATAGTAATAAAGTAGTTGGCGCGCGGTGGGTGGATTTTTGTTGATGTAGAAGTTCAACGTGTAAAGATAAATAAATATCAGTTGTTATTATAAAAAGAGCGAGTCAGACTCACGCACCGAGGGTTCTGCACCATCATATATAAATATTTTGGAGTAAATATTGCAGTTTTAGGTCAGCAGCACCTCTTGATGATTTCTTAAAAAGTGTGATATTTAGAGGCATCGTTTTATTTTTCGTGTAATCTTTACATAAATCAGATTTTTCTCTATGCAAACTTCAGAGATAAGGGGGGGTTTTTGATACATTGTTCGTCAAAAGTCGAAAACTATGCGGCCTAAAAAATTTGAGAATGTGCAAATTGCGCTTTTTCATATGATATCCCGCATGTCCTATATAGTAGCCCCACTTTGAATTTTTAAGAACTCCGTTCAGTCCCTGTTGCAAGAAAAATAAAAATATTTTTATATCTTTCTTATGTGCAAAATATGTAGGTAGTTGGGCAAACGTCATCTAAAACTTTTCATGTTGATAGCATTAGTAGTTCTTGAGATATCCAGCTGTGACAGACAGACGGATATACTGAGTCTCACTATAAGGGTTTCTTTTTACCATTTTGGTATGGAACCCTAAAAACGAACCACTCACAAACCTTGTATAGTACGCTAGGAATCGTAAACATTAGGTATTGTTGGGATCTGGGACACAAGGGATGTGCAGAAAATATCTAAGTACCTATGTTACCTAGGTACCAAAAGGTAAACTTGAAGTACCTATAGGTACCTACAATTGGTCAGTATAAGAGTAACCAGGGCCGTAGGCAGGAGGTTTTGGGGGTTCAAACCGCCCCCGAAATGTGAGAAACTAGAATCTCAATCCAGAGATCGACTACCCTAGGGTACCTCCGTACTCTAATACAGATAATTGTAATCTTGTAAGAGTGTGCTTTAATAAAGATTGATGTTCTGCAAAAAGAACAACAAATGCTGTTTTAAAAATAACAATAAACAATATTCTTTTTTATAAATCTATTTACTCTCTCTGTAATCAGAAATACTTTATTTCTAAACAAAGTTGGCAACCTAACCCACACCGAAATGAATTCCTGGCTACGGTCCTGAGAGTAACCAAGAATGAAATAATGAAAACTTATCTTCCCTCCCTCATACCTACTACACAGGTATGTAGGTAGTCTACTTATTCAGAAAGCTATAATTAAATTATCGTCACTAATTAATTAAGCAGAACTACCTTAACATGTACATTATAATGTTCCTGGAATGCTATCAATTCGATGCTAACACGACGGAATATTTTATTTGTCTGAGCGCAAATTGTTTGAATTCAGAAGCTAATTACATGAGCTTCTGAATTCAAACAATTTATTAGGGGTCTAGCGGCAACAACGTTCAGTTGCACATTAGGAGTATATGTGTTCTGTGGTTGCACAGCGGCAGCGCCTCTATCTAGATGTGTGTCTAGCATATTAGTTAGTTACTAAGTGTGCAGGGAGTCAGGTTCCTATATGTACATATATACCTACACTTAAAACTTTCTTAAAACTAGTAGTTCGGCGAACAGTAGACCTCGCGAGCACAATTTTATGGCAACAATTAACCGCTTAGCTTGAGGCTTATCTTAAAAGTAAAAGAACGACCGCGACGTTCACGCCTCAAGCTTATAAGAAAATATTAAAGTTCTATGTTTACATAAGTGCTTACGTAAGTTTTATTTAGTACTTTTTAGTTTAATAAAGGTTTGTTTAAAAAAAGTATTTTAACATAACATCATAATCATCGTATTGCTGTGGCTACCTGCCGGCACTTTCATCAGACCCTAGACGACACCTTGGGCTAACGTACCTGAATAGAATAGAATAGAATATTCATTTATTTGCTCAGAACGTAGGTATTTACAATAAGGTGGTTACAATAATATAGCAATCCTTGTACATTCTACCATTTTGGCATGCAAACATTGATGCAGTGCATCATCAAATAAATTTAACATTGATACACAATTAAAATTTATCAACTAGGAAATCCGATACGGAGTAGTAACATTTATTTAATAGAAATTACGTTAGTTTCTTTTTGAAAGTTGTTACTGGTTCCTGAGTATGGCCGCCAAAAATTGTACAATAACACTCGTGATTTGGTAACACACGGTAACACACGTGAATGAAGGTAACACCCGTGAATTTGTAAAGCCTAGGGTTCATGTGAGAGAAATTCCTAATTATTTTGATATGGTTATTTCTACAATTCAAAAACATACATGACATATTATGTTTTCAAATTGTGAAAATAAAGTTTTATGGTTGGAGCTATTTATATTTTATTTAACATACGATTTTTTAAGACTTAACAAAACAAAATATGTTTCATCAGGAAGTCTTTATTTTTTAATTATCATAAAATTATATGAAACTGAAAAATAAATCTTATCGGTAACTACTTAGTTTTAAAATAAATAATTCCTATTCATACATGAATTTTGATTTTGCTATAAAGAAGCAAATCACTAAGTTTCTATACTGTACACTCAGCTTTATAAAACAACTAGCTTTTGCCCGCGGCTTCGCCCGCGTGGATGTCGGAAATATCCCACAGGAACGTGCTACCGGGATTCAGACGGGATTCAGAGTATCCTAATGTCCTAACCCAGGTCATGACCTATCCTTATACCTTTCATCTAAAATCGTTCAGCTGTAACAACATGAAAAGGCAACAGGCAGATAATAATCTAAAACAGTCCTCATGACTGTTTTAGAGTTTCGTACCTCAAAATGAAAAATTGAAACCCTTAAAGGATGACTTCGTTGTCTGTCAAGATCCTTTTTCTATGGAACTCGTGGCGGCATCAAGTTGAAATAAATATCAAAAACTTAGATCTATACGGTCTCTTGGAGCTGTAACGAAAATCACACTTCCAAGTAAATGCAATAAATAAATACGGCCATTTACCTACGCCGCATATTTTGACACTCGTAAATAAACCAGTTTATTTGGTACTTCCCGTTGGTTCAGCAACATGAAGTTTGGCGAGAAGTAAGGTCAAATAAAGAGGAAAATCCTAAAATTCGCTAAACCGGTAATATTCCCCAATGACAAATAAAATTAAGATTTTTTCCCCTAAAATTGCCACATAAATGGACTCTCATTACGATACTTAATAACACGGATCGGACAGGGTTTTTTTACATGTTGGATATGAACTGTGAAGTTTATTCTTCAATCTAGGATCAAAAATTCATAGACTGTGTCTTGAAGTAACATTTAGTCTGTATTTAATTCAAATTGGTATCTAGAATCTATTAAAAGTTATTTTTTCAATTGAAAAGTAAAGTTTGTCCTTCAATCCGGATTTGGGAATTCGGGAAGCCGAGCAAGCACAGCTTTGAGACGAAACCCTGAGGGCGCAAGTCCTACTCACACCTTGTCCGATTTTTTCAAATAAATAAAACAGGTTTTTATGATTCATATTTCCTTAATACTAATTACATTTTACTATTACTATCACCATTAATTTGTAATACCTACTCAGTGCTACCTTTGACCACGTAATGCCTAGGTACATATTTAGAATATTGTAATATCTTTTGACAGAGCGGGCCGATTTTAATTAAACAAAGACTAAATGTTAATTCAAGATACGGACTATGACTATATTTCTAATCCCTTAAATCTCTTAAAAATCAATCCATCTGCCTAGCCTTTTCCAGTTAAAATACCAATATTTTAGATGGAGCGACTGCCTATCTGTCCTCTACAACCCAGTAACTGGATAATACGATCCCCCTTAGTAAGACTGGTGTCAGACTTTCGGGCTTCTGACGACTCGTAAAGACTGTCAAAGATCCACGAATGACAGCCGGGACCAACAGCTTAACGTGCTTTCCGAGGCACGGAGGTGTTCCCGGTATGTAAAGATGGTCACCCATCCACTGACCAACCTCGGCAAGCGTAGATTAACCTGATGGATCGACCCGTGCAGCTGTTATAACTTAGCCACGAACTCCTCTTAAATCTCTTAAAAATAGGACACAAAAAAAAACAATACTACATGTGAATTTAAAATCAACCCCTATTTTACCCCTTTGGGGGATGATTTTACAAAAACGCTGATACGCGTAATTCTTTATTTCTTACCAAAAGCCTAAATTTGAATTTTCATATCCCTACCTTAAGAAATGCCGGGTTTCCCATAGAAACTTTCATCCCTTATATCACCCCCATAAGGGTTATTTTTGAGACAAAAAGTACCCTATGTCCTTCTCCAGGATGCCATCTATCTCCTTGCCAAATTTTATCAAAATCCGTTCAGTGGTTTAGCCGTGAAAAGGTAACATACAGACAGACAGACAGAGTTACTTTCGAATTTATAATATTAGTAAGGATAGTAACACACGGTAACGTTTGTGAATCAAAAACACTGTGGACATAGCAAAAAAAAATTATACTGATGTGAGTTTTGAAGTTATAAGGCACTGTACAGCGTTATTTGGTAATCAAATAGTCTAGCAACACGTACTATATAAAACAATATAGTAAACTTATGATCTTGTCTTAATTATCAGCTCTTAAAAGTATGTAAATCTCCCGAGACATTTTTTCCGACTAACTTGATGTTCACTTGTAGTCAAAAAGAAATTGCGCCTGTTTTCCGTCGGTTAGCCAATCTGTAGTGTGGTGTTGCCATGGCCCAAACCTGGTTTTAAAGCGCTTGGATTTTCGTTAGTTTCACAGATACATAGTAACATACGTGAAGTAACATACGGGAACGAAAACTGAGATACGTTTAAAAAATTGGTTTTTAATACTTTAAAAACGTTATCTGTATTAAAAATATTAAAAAAAACATAGAACAATTATAGGAAAAGTTAACTATTTCAAAATGTATGTGGTTACTTATCAATTATGTACATGTTTTCGACTTCAATGTGTGACATGTCGTAGTCGGACACACGAAATTTGTATGGGAGTGAAAAGATGCCAATTTTAAAAATCTCTGAAAATTCCGAATACCGAAATATACTTCGACTAAAAATTTTAAGTGTTTCTACATAATTCTGCTAACCAGATCCACGTAAAACATATCATAAAAAATATAAAAATACATGTTTTTTTTTACGTAAGTGAGAAGGACACAAATTTTGCTCCAAATGTACAATTTTTGGCGGCCATACTCACATATTTATCAAAAAGGCCTAAACACAACGGGGCTACCTTGTCTAGTTAAGGAGTTCAGTATAGTGACTTTCCAGATTCATCATGAGGCCCGGGACTACACCTTGTGCTACTTGGCAAGACAAAATCGACGACCGCAAAAACAACAGGGCTATCTTGTTTAGTTGAGGAGTTCTTATGGAACTGGACAGCACCTAGTGTAAGAACACTTGTTAAGTGAGTCCAAAAACGATGGCGGTGGTTTGGTGGAGGAGTTGCTATGGCCACCTTCTGGCTCCAGCATCAGACACTGAACACTACCATTCATTCTTAGACCGTGCGCCGAACTAATCTTATCTCTGTAGCTGATAAGAAGTAGGAATCACACGTAACTTCGGCCGAATCTTCGTATTTAGGGATTAGACCTGCAGGAACAAACCATGAACGATAGCTTGTAGTTTTAGCGTTTGAAAATATTTTTTTTTTCTATGAATTGACCGCAATGACATAGTACATTTTTCCTATCAAAAAAATATGACATCAATACGTCAAATTCATATTAAAAAACGTTCAAGTGCGTTGACCACGCACAAATAAGGGGTCCGTTGTTGAAATTAATAATTATCCCAAGAACAAAGTTTAACATTGTAGTTGAAAAACATGTTCTCCCATACATTCAAACCGCAAATGTAAGTTAGTCGATTATTATTACTCGTTAACTTGTAAAGCATAGTACTAAGCTGTGATAGTTTTCCTTTTAATTTCGCAAATACCTGAATCGAAAACAGGTATATGAATATGTCGGGTGGGTGTTTTCACACACCCACCCGACATATTCATATACCTGTATGCCAAGTTTCATCTAGATTGGTTGTAAAATACGACCTGTACAGGAGTACGTACAAACTGACACACGAAAGAAAATTTTGCCAGTTGATGCAGAGACGCTTCGCTCGCTACGCTCGCTCGGTCAATAATACTTAGATAGGAAAGAAGATAGTCTAAGGAAAAAAAGGAAAGGAAGAAAATACATAATTAAAATAATCTTTTTCAGATTTTCAAGTGGTTGTAGATAGGATTTTAGTTTCGGAAGTAGGATAAATGAAAACTCTTTTATTATTCACTAGTGCGATTTCGTAAAATTTCTAGTTCCCCCGACCGTCGCATCGCCCACCCGCGCTATTACTTCGTGACAGCCTGTAACCTTCCTCAAGGATTGGGCTATCAAATGCAAAAAGTTTTTCTTTAAACCGACTGGTAGTTCCAGAGATTATCACACACACACAGGGTTCATAGGGGACAGGGTTTTTTTTACATGTTGTATAGAAACTCTTTGCATAGACGACAACCGCGTCCACTAATCCTATCGAGCGCTCAGAATCTCAGATGCGTGTCCAGTCACGGGCGCTATATTGAATTCCGAGCGCATCGAGGGAGTTAAGACTAGACCAAGGCGAAGACACCTTTATCCCTGAGGAGAATACTCTACGTTTCGTACCTTCTGCGAGATAATACAAAGCCGTTTTATATTATTTATATTTTTCTTGTGAAATCTTTCATACAAACTTTTTGTGGAGCTTCCTTATTCAAATTACATTATTAACTGTAATTTGAAGTCTCAACCCGTCCTCCCAGAGACGGTGCGACGTCCCGCTCTGCAGTAATTACCCTGATAAGCACGTCACCTAAAACTGTTGAGCGTGCCCGTCTGCTGGCTGTGGGAGAATGGGAGTCAGGATTGTGGCTTCAGGCGCTCCCGTCATCCACCATAGGCACTATGATCGATGACTCTTTGTTTCGGCTCGCTACGTGTCTCCGCTTGGGCGCCGCTACTAATGTTGCTCCGCCATAGGTGTCACTGCGGTGATGCTGTCGATAATTCCAGGCACCATGGCCTGTCCAGCTGCAGGAGTGCAGGTCACATAGCACAGCACGCCAGCATCAACGATATTATTCGTCGACCCCTTGTCACAGCCGGCATTCCAGCGATATTAGAAACAATGTTGTTGCCTTGGAAGGTGGGACGCATTCTGTGTCGACACGATAGGTATAAGAAAGAAGTTTTTTTTTATTTCTATGGTCGACACCCTTACCTACCCATCTCATGTTCCTAGAACGTCGGGGTTCGCCGACTTCGACACTTCATGTGACCAGAGAGCTGGCTCGTTCTTTGACCAAAGAATTAGCATTGCCATTCAGCGTAGCAAATAACAACGCTGTCAGTCTTCTGGGCACGTTTCGGGATGTCAGCGATGTGGGCAAATACTTCGGCGCCTAAGTATTATTTTGTTTTTGTAGTTATTTGTATAGTTAGTCATTTTATTTAGTACCTACCTACCTAGTGTAAATAGGAGAAATAATAATTCATGAATTTGAAATAGGAACAAAATGACTGCTTAATTTAAAAAGATTATTGAAAATATAATTATCTAGCCGGCTAGACCATAATAAGTAGCAATAGCTTTATTTAAGCTACATTAAGGCACAACAATATTATATTGTTAAAATGTTTTTTATGTTTTCTCTATAAGTGTATTTAGAATTCTTTTGAGTAATAAATATCTTTTACCGTAAGTAATATTTGGTTAGCTAGTCTCAATTAAGTCGAAAAACGCGTCTTGCTCCTGAAAAATTCAATGAGGTCCGTTTGCTACGAAAAATAGAGATGCTTTGGTAATATTACAAATTCCGTTGTACATTTTCCAGAACTTCTCATATACTCGTAATGAAATTTCTAGGTAAAATACGGCTAAAATAACCGCAACAAAACTGCCGGCTATTTGGGCGGACACGCGCTGCGTCGCTGCGAATGCCGCGATCCTAAAATTACTAAGTAGTATGAATGGCGGTCGTTCGGCGTGGTTCAGACAATAGCGTATTCAGTTGGCACGCACGCGGCACAGTTATGGTGCCACGGTGTTGGCAGCGTCCCCGGCTGCACGGGCACTGTGCCATGGACCCGCAGTTCAACGGCACCGCTCTAGCCCAGTTACTTTGCAGGAACGATCAGCAATTGATTAAACTTCCGAGACAAGATTTATTACGCATACTTACCTATTTTTCTCTTGGTATGGTATGTATGTACATTTTAAATTAGTCGTGTTAGTCATAGGAATGCTGAACAGTCCATTTTAGATACCAATACATACCTACCTACCCACCTATAATATGAAAGATGAAGCAGTACCAGTACCTAAGTCAGAATACCTAAGGAAGCTAGGTAGGTATACAGAAGATTTCAAGACGAGCTAGACAAAATTGATATCTAACTAAAATGGTCCATCCAGACTTCGAATTAAGGGAATACAGGCTAACTGGAATTATAGTAGAGGAGAATAAAGGAATGAAGCTGATACTCCGACAAGAATATCACAAAATAACATTGATAATTTTATAGTGGGGTGTTAAAATTCGCAGACAAGATGCCAGACGTGTGCAGTGCTATAAAACCCGTTATAGATTGCACCTTATTGCATCGCATTGCGCATGCTTCATCGAGAATTCATAATCCATTATGACAGGTGGTGTAACCTATGCAGTAACATAGATTTGTCGAGTGTCGTGTGCCAACTCCGAGTTATTGCGACGAGTGACAAGGACTAAAAATTTAACAATTCACAAGTGGTAAACAGAGACTACCTAACTAATCGAATGGTTCGAGAGAGCCAGAAGGAGAGTTCATGGTGGACTACCATCATGAACTTTTGACTACATCTCTCATCAAATCCGGAAGAAGAAGGTGAAGATACACGTTTTGGGTATTTATTACGAAATTTGAGTAGCCATTAAAGTAATTTAATGTGGAGCTGCAAATAATAGGTAGATGTTAATTTCAAATTATAAATTAGTTGTTCAATAAAGCCTTGTAATTATTGAAGCAAAGCGACAATTCGCGAAGCATAAATTGTTGTAAAAGCGACTATTAATTATGTCCAAATGAGTTCTAAAGTTTGTAGGTACCTACATACTATTTATGTAACTTTTAAACAAGTATTTTCTTTTTAACGGGAACGATAAAGAAGTATTTTTAATAGAAAGGTTTTCTCTGTGATTAAATGGCCGCCCCGTATTGAAACTGAGAGCAAGTTAAATGATGGCTATTATTTTCAAAGGAAAGCTTACAATGATAGCTTAGAATAAGTTTTTGAATTGCTGTTTGTGAAACTTATCTTCAGGTTTACGTAAGGAAAATGTCAGGAAAAATTGCATCCTCATTAGAAAAATTAGATTATATTAAGAGAGTCGACATACAACCATTTGAAAAATTCATTTTCGATATAAGATTATTTTACGATTAGGTATGTGTTATGAATAACCCTTGCGCAATCATTTATGTTTCAAATCATCAGCATTATCTAACCAATCAATCAACTCAGCCTATCGCAGTCCACTGCTGGACATAGGCCTCTCCCAAGCTGCGCCACAACACCCTGTCCTCTGCCTTCCGCATCCAGTCTGTCCCGGCCACTCTCTTAAGGTCATCGGTCCATCTAGCTGGGGGGCGTCCCACACTACGCTTGCCGATACGCGGTCTCCACTCTAGGACTCGTCTGCTCCACCGGCCATCGGTCCTTCGACAGACATCGCCAGCCCACTGCCACTTCAGTTTGCTTACTCTGCAAGCTATGTCGGTAACTCCGGTTCTTTTCCGGATAATTTCATTTCTGATTTTATCCTTCAAAGAAACTCCAAGCATAGCCCGCTCCATAGCGCGCTGAGCGACCTTGAATTTGTGGACCAGCGCAACTGTCAGTGTCCACGTTTCGGCACCGTATGTCATCACGGGCAGGACGCACTGGTTGAAGACCTTTGTCTTCAAACATTGCGGGATAGGCGACGTGAAGACTTGACGCAGTTTCCCAAATGCTGCCCAGCCCAGCCGGATCCTCCTGTCGGCTTCTTTCTCAAAGTTGTGTCTACCGAGCTGGATGACTTGCCCTAGGTAGACATACTCCTTCACAACTTCGAGAAGCGACCCTTCGATGTGAATTGGACTCGGCAAGACGTGCGAATTGTGCATGACTTTCGTCTTGTCCAGATTCATGCCAAGGCCAACCCGTCGAGAGGCTCCATTTAGGCTGTGCAGCATCCGGCCTAATTGTTCCATGGTCTCTGCCATTATGACGATGTCATCGGCAAAACGAAGGTGTGAGATGTACTCGCCGTTCACATTAATACCCTGCCCAGTCCAGTCTAGGGTCTTGAAGACGTCTTCCAACGCATTGGTAAACAGTCAGTCAACAGTCTTACCCCCCTGAGCAGTTGGATGGGGTTGGTTTTCTGATCCTGGATCTGGACAGTCATCGTGGCAGCGTCATACAAGCATCTCAACACTTCGATATAGCGCCAGTCAATTCGACATCGTTGCAGAGAGGCCAGAACTGCCCATATTTCAATGGAGTCGAAGGCTTTTTCGTAGTCCACAATTGCCATACACAGCGGCTGGTTGTACTCCTCGGTCTTCTGTACAATTTGCCGAACAGTATGGATGTGGTCTACGGTACTGAAGCCTTTTCGAAAACCGGCTTGTTCTGGTGGCTGGAACTCGTCAAGTCTACTGGCGAGACGGTTCGTGACGACTCTCGAGAACAGCTTGTAGACGTGGCTCAGAAGTGAGATGGGTCTATAGTTCCTCAGCAAGGAATCTAACCAATGACTCAGCCATAAGCCTACTCCACTGAAATGGAATCATCTTTAATACTAATCCAATTCAACTGACTAAAGGAGTGCAGCTGAATATCAATAATTTACAGAGAGCGAGGCATTAAGCGAATTTTCAAACGAAATACTACATATTGAAATCTGAAATAAGCATTTTGGGCTTCAGCCCGTGGCGACTGTGATGGGTATTCGTATGATACCAGTGTAGTGTAATGTGATCTTTGTAGAGTGACAAGTCAGGTCAAAAATGACGGAGATGATAATAAAAGAAACCCTTAATTGGATCATTACCATAGGATTCGCAAAGTGTGTGGTTGTGAGCCACCCTTGTGTCGACTGCACCGAGCACCTATGGAGTAAGGTATGTTCCGTTTTAACTTCACACTTCAAACTGGACTTCGGACTCGTAAAAATACGAGTAACCACAAACATTGATGCAGGTACTTAGATATTTTAATAGATTTCGGTGAAGGAAAAACGTCGTGAGGAAACCTGTACTTACAGTTAATCGCCAAACCGTTTGAGCAAGCTTGGTGATCAATGCTCGTGTCTTCTCTGTATAAGAAGAGGATTTTACCCTGCAGTGGGACAATAATTTATATTAAGTAAAATATTAAGGACTTTTGAACGACCGAATACTCAGATACTTTCTTCCAATAAATCAGTCAGACTGTATTTTGAGTTTGCGTTAGTCACTGCGGTCTATTCGAGACGGCGTTATCTACTACCTACATGTGTCTGCGATTTGTGGGTGAGTCAACATTTTATAGCTCCTGCAGGTATAATTTATACATCTGGGTACCTAGTAAACAAACCTTTACAGAGAGGGTGTGCTTTGTTGAATAGCAGATTTCTGAGAGAATAGGTTGAATTTGCTGCAGTCATTTATTGGATGATACTCGTATTGAGGCCTCGAGATCTCAGAGCATGAAAGTCGGTTTTTCTGTCTGAATTTAGGAATGGCTGTTTTATTGAAAGAATAATAAGCAGTTAAAATAAAGGAGTTTTTGAAGGCACATTGTAGGGTTAGCACTAAATAGAAGCGTTATGAAAATCTAGGGAGGTATCAGCGTTAGTGAAGACTGGAAAAGCCATCGCATGTCTCTTAACGTTTTTATTCTTTTAAACCTCAAAGCAATGACACCAATTCTAAATGTTATTCTACTGAACTAAATCTGAAATTTTTTAGGTTTATTATATGATTTCAAAGCCGTTTGAATACAACATAAACCCGAAATAAATAAAACATGGAACTGTAATAAATTATATTCTTTGAAATATACAATACTGTTATCTCCAACGAACTTTTTGTACTGAATGGAAGATATTGCAAGAGTACACATAGGTACCACCCTAAGGACTATTTCTGCTTGCAGCGGTCGGCCTGATGGTTACCAACTGCTTAGATATGAAGTTCTTCAATAGTTTATACATAAGCTCACGCCTTCTTCCCATGGGGGAAGGCAGAAACAACAGAACGCCACCTGCTACGAGCCTTACATATTCCGTTTGCTTCGTTTACGTTCACACATCTGAAGAATATCACCATAAAGTCACTAATTAGGTCCTTCTAAGTCGTCCCTCCCGGAGCGTTTCCACTCACATCTGCCTTTAAATACCTTTTATTAGAGTCGCCTTTCACTCACCCTCTCAACATGACCAAACCATCTATGCATACTCTTTAAAATTTTGTCACTACTCTACTCTGCCTAGCCTATTCCCAACTATGTTGGGGTCGGCTTCCAATCTAACCGGATGCAGCTGAATACCAGTATTCTACATGGAGCTACTGCCTATCTGACCTCCACAACTCATTAACTGGGTAATACGAATACCCCTTGGTAAGACTGGTTGTCAGACTTTCGGGCTTCTGACGACTCGTAACGGCTGTCAAAGATCCACGAATGACAGCCGGGATCAACGGTTTAACCTCTCTGCTCGACAAGATTTTGACACGTGACACATCAGCTGGCTCGACGGGGTGTTGCGAATTACGTCATGAAATTCAGGATTTTACATCAATTTTCAGCATTCGATTTTATTGAGAAAAATATGTTACCGCGCCTATTTTATACCATAAGTTTGTGGCAAATATCTTTAATTATATGTTGAGGTCAGTAAAACCGCGTCAGTACACTGCGAAAGTTGTATAGAATAGGTATTACTACACCTATCCAAAAGATAGACTATTTAAATTCACTGAAAATAATGTACCTAAACAATTTTCTCTCTTGCTGAAAATATGAAAAAGGAAAAATAAATATATTAGCATTCTCTCTACATTCTTACTTTTACCACATTTCATACATAAACTACATAAAAAACACGATCAAAACTTGATAAAAAATACAAAAAATTATGTTGCAACGTGACACTTCTTAGTGCTGACCGTCTACCCAATTTTCTTATTTCGATTCAAAAGTTGCATTCAGCTTAATCGATACTCGCAATAAAATCGAACATGAAAAAAGTGGTAGAAACTGAATAAAAACTCTTTGGTGTATTTCCCATGAACAATTTTATTTTTGATATTAATAATTTTATCACGTACAATGTGTATAGGGGGTAAGTTTTTAGGGTTCTGTACGTAAGACTGAAAAAACGGAACCCTAAAATATCACTCGTGTGTCGGTTTGTCGGTCTGTCACAGCCACTTTAATCCGAATCTACTGGACCGATTAAGTTGAAATTTGGTATACCTACATATGAATTTCGGTGACCCAAATACGGAGGTGTAACGTAATAAATGAATTTTGAATTTGGGGTCACTTTTGGGGGCAAATGAAAAAAAAAGAAAAAAAAAAGGTTGCCTACCTACCTAATATGTTTGGAACAGGGCTGTAGCCAGGAATTCATTTCGGGAGGGGGGGGGGGGGGTTTGGGTGGAATTTTTTCTTAGGAGATTAACATATTTCTGATTTCGAGAGGGTAAAAAAGAGTATAGATTTATAAAAAATTGTACTATCGGGGGCCCGGCAATCTAAATGAGGGCCCGGGGCCCGCGTATGTAGAAATCTTAAAGAACTAGAATAACGTAGAATAGAAAATTTTGCACCCTACATTTATATATAAAATACATAGGGGGCCGCATAGCGGAAAAACGCAAGAGCGAGCGGAGCGAGCTCGAATTTTTTAGCATAATATTCCACTCAAATACATAAGTTATGTTTTCTTTGTCTTTGACCGTTTGTACAGGAATAGAAGTAAGTTTAAGTTAAGTAGAAAAGTTAGAGAATATAGGATGCAAGAGCGAGCGAAGCGAGCTCGAATTTTTAGCATGATATTCCACTCGAATAAGTTAGGTTTTCTTTGCCTTTAACCGTTTGTACAGGAATAAATAAATAAACTTAAACTTACTTCAGTTTAAGTTTAGTAGAAAAGTTTGAGAACAGGAAATTTTTTGGCTAGGTTAGACTCTCAGAGAATGCTGAACTTGCAGGAATTCATTCAATACAAAGTCAGACTCGATAAAAATAAAGACGTAGTGCTTTTTTGTAGATTATAAAGTACTCCTCTGCGAAATAGATTACAATTGTCAGATGTATTACAGTACGGAGGAACCCTAGGAGGGTCGATTTCTGGATTGAGTTTCTGGTTTCTCACATTTCGGGCGGGGTTTGAACCCCCAAAACCCCTCCCTGCCTACGGCCCTGTTGGAACGAAGTTCTTTAACGCGGCTTGCGGTAGGAGTAAACTGGCAGAACTAGTCACGCGAAAAAGTGTTCATACTTGCGACTGTCTTCTTCTAATTTGATAGAGAGAGAGAGAGAGAAAGTGTGATTTGGTCAAAATTTTAAATGAGAAAATTTTGTTTCTGTTTTAAATCATACATGAGAAGAAATTTCGTACCTGATGGGGTCACCTGACCGCACACGTTTTGTTTTTTTTATGAATTTAAAAAAAATTACCATTCCCCCCACATATCTCCCAATCCATTGAGCCAATTTTTTTTTTAAATACGGAAATTGTTACTTGGTTATAGATTCCTGGAATGTATGAAGAACATGTTTTTATCCGACTTCAAAAAGGAGGAGGTTCTCAATTCGACTGTTTTTTTTTTGTATGTCGTTACGCGATTACTCCGTCAATTATTAATTGATTTTGATAATTCTTTTTTTGTTTGGTAGGTCATACTTCAGAGGTGGTCCCATAAATTTTTATTAACTTTGCTTAGATAGTTTTTGAGTTAGCTTTATTAATACGTATTTTTCCCACTTAGCCTATGTGGATGATATGATGATAAGTTCCTGTTACTGTTATTTACATAGCAGGTAGTGGTATTCGAAGTATTCAAGTCGGTTGTTTTATTTTATTTTTTGTAAAAAAAAATATTTTTCACTTTTTAGTTCTGGTACCCGGTGTACTTGGTTTTGAAATTTCGTTTTTTGCCACCAACTTCTGAAATTAAAGTTATTTTTGACTTTGTAGTGTCTTTTTTGGAAGTCGGTTGTTTTATTTGTAAAATGTTTTTTTGAACTAAAATATTAAGTTTGTCCTTGGGATAAATTATTTGTATAAAAACATGATAAATAACATATTCATCGTACGGAACCCTCTCCAGGCGAGTTCAACTTGCTCTTGTTCGTTGTTTTAATAATTTCATAGTGGTATTATTTAGTTATTTTTAAACAACTTCAAAAAGGAGGAGGTTTGTAATAATTCATCTCATATAGCATCTCTGTCAAATCTGAACGGAATTGATGTTTTTGGGGTCTCCGTAATCGTAAAAGATTCCTTACAATTTTGTCATTTCCTTGTCTATGTGCTTGTCGGTCTGTATCTCTGTCCTGTCTAAATTTAGATTTTATAAATTTGCACAGTCCAGTCTTCCTTACAGTGGGTCAACGCGGGCGTTTTCGCAGGGCGTTCACGCAGGGCTGGATTGCGGGACGAAGTAGGCACTGTTTAGGTCCCAAGCTGCCGCTCTGCAGTTTGGAATATAGTTTTAACACGGGTCTGTGATACGGATTATATTCGTATACAACCGCAGAATTAACTTTGTTTTTCATAGCTTTTTCGGAAAACACAAACTTATTTTTGCAGTCGATAAAATTGATGCTGTGCAATGTGCATGAGTAAATATTCATCCCAACTGCAGAACCCTTCACTGTGCGTGGTCCGACATACCCTAAACCAGTTTTTTAAATTTCGTTGGGACACTACCACAAAAAAAAACAATTTCTAATAATTGAGTATCTTAATAGAAACAAAAACTAACGAGCTTATACAATTAACGAAAAATATTAACGTCATTAATTAAAAGTGTTTGCGGAATACCTTCCCAATTTTTTGAATTAATTTATCATCATTCCCAAACAAAATTTTGCTAAGCCTAAGAAAAGTATCCTGGGCATTCTGTAGCAAACTATCAGAAAATATCAAAAATAAAATCCACAATAAATAATTGTCCAATAAATTAAAATAATTTTGAGCAGCGAGCGCATTCTGAATTCAAATATAGAAACAATTCGGCGCGAAATTAAATAAAATAAATGACGTACCTATCCCGGTCATCTAGATAAGTCTTGTCTGTTGACTCGGTTTCTATATTATATTATAATGTACGAAAAACGATTAAAATTACATTAGAACAGTATAAATCATTATTATAAACAATGTTTTATGTATTTAATGCTTAAAACAATTTTATTTCAATTACCATGTATCGATTTCTGACATTCGACATAATAATAATCGAGTCGATCGAAAAAATCGTTTGGCATAATCGCTTTCGCACATCATTACAATAAAAAAAACATTACTAATCGGAGATTTTGAACACAAATTGAGTAGTGGTAATGAATATTACGTGATATTTGATCTGTGTTCGTATATTACGTTAAGATCTGGACATTTTCTAGTTGTTTATAATATTTTAAATAATATTTGTCTCATTTTAATTCGTATTACATGTGTATGTGTGATATTTGTGAAAAGTAAAAATGTAAACACGCACGATTGGCGCGAAACTTCGACTTTGGATATCAAAAAACTTCATTACCACTACATAGTTACTTTGACCAATGGATGAATTCGTCAAATAATTAAATGATGTATTATTCACTGCCCCTGCGGTGGAGTTTGGATGTTCGAAATCCCCAATTTTCATGTTTTTTAGCCTCGACTACCACTGTCATCAAAATGGCGATTATCACATTTACGGGCTTACATTTTATTAAGGTAAATTAATTAAGTTGCGCTTTAAATATGAAAGATTTAATGGCGTTATCATATAAGTTTTTTATTCAACTCTCTTAATTAACGCACATTCTTATGATTTGATGGGTAGCATAACAAATATTTTCATTATTAAATTAGGATGTCGTATGTCATCATTTTGGGGTCCAATTGGATCCGCTACCGAGCCGGCGGAGGTCTTCGTGTTCGGGTCCAATTGGGGGCGCTTCCGAACTATACGGTTAACGTGCTTTCCGAGGTATGGAGGAGTCTCGGTATGTAAAGACGGTCATCATCCACGGACCAACCCTGGCAAGCGAAGCTTAACCTGATGGATCGACCCATGCAGCTTTTATTAGTTTGCCACAAGCTCTTTTAATTTTTGTCACTACATCTTATTTTAAACCGGTATAATTCTGTCTGGATATAAAATCCCACTAACCTTACCTACATTCTCCCAGTATGGTAGACAAAACTGTTTTAATACAATATTGTAAGTATATTTCAAAGAGAATAAATACCTACCCTTTGACTCGTTTCTACGTAAATGTATGTTATTATCTTCCTGACTAGATTACCTCTTGTTGGGGTGGTTTCCTTCCTGTTTAATATAGACTTGATGACATACTACTTAGGCTTTATGATGTATCTTACTCCCTTTCTTTTATATAAAGCTTTCATCTAAATAAAGAATGATAATATGATGTAGCTAACTAGGTGCCTATGCATAAATTTGTAGATGTTGTCCAACCCTACGGTCGTTTTCATACAGCTCACCAATGAGGGGGTTCCATATCATGATTTTCGAAGCTCTAGTAGGCTATGTAGCGCTGGGCCCTATTTAATATAATAGTTATATTAAATATGGCCCAGGTTAATATAGCCTACAAATATTATCAAAAACTGTCAAATAATCAGCATACTATGAAAGATTATGACAACCTGGATGAGCAACCTCGGTCGCAAGCGCTAGTGCTGAGTATGAGGTCCTGGGTCCGATACCCGGGTCGGGCAAATTATTATTGGGATTTTACATCAGGAATTTCTCAGCAGCAGCTCGAAGTCCGGATTTGTGCCCGGTTGATGGCAATAGGCTCGCCCCCTATTACATGGGACTTTATCATAACTGGCGAAATGTGTGTGTAGTATAGGTACACCTCTGCCTAACCCTTCGGGAAATACGGGCGTGAGGTTATGTGTATGAGAGAAACTTACAAAATAGTCGTAATGTCGCCTGTTCCTGCCACCTGTGTGTCTTTATAAAATAGGCCCGTTCTCGTCATAACCATACCAGAATCCATTAAGGTGGAACTAGTCGCGGGCTCGAACTCATTGGTGGGCATGGCCAAAAACCACGCTGTCTCATCTGACATCGTGTCCGACCGAGATAGTATCAGTGATGAGCAGTTAGAAGCTGGTCTACATGGACAACGTGTAGTTCGCACGCACAGAAACACCGTACCGACCAATTTTAGTAACACTAGTGCGTCAAAAATTTTGATAAGGCCTTTGGAAAAAAGGTTTTTCTGAAAAAACCACTGCATAAATCAATTACAAATAAAATTTATTGAAATCTTCGATAATTTTTCTGTGTCGGTACGGATTTTGTTTTCGAGATTTCACTCTTCTTGTATTACTTATTTACGCCCAAAGTTGCGTTAAAATTAGCAAGAAAAACGAATCTTTGTTGGCTCATAACTTTTTAATGGCTTTTTATTTTACTATTCTGCTTCCGTACAGACAATTTTAATAATAAGAGGTAACGATATCATGTTTAACTTTGAATGTACAATGTCAAACAGTGGAGTAAAACCCCTCCGAAGTTTGTATGGAAAAAAGATCAAATTGTTTCACCTTAAGGTGAAACAATTTGATCTTTTTTCCTTTAAATATCGTTTAAAGAAGACCCAAACTGACGAAGGACAACGTTAAGGTGACTGGTTATAACAGACCAGCTACCTAAGTACCTACTCGCTCAAATGATTCCTTAAAGCTAATTAGTAACACTTAAGGGTTTCGGGTGTCGCCGCAATAACACCTTTCTCAGGGTATTTTAGGTGACCTTGTTTTTCGGTGGTGATTACCTAGGTACAGATTGTGTCAATACCTAATTGAGTTGTACCGGTATATGAGCACGCCTACGCAGCGTTCAACACTGGGGTTTTTGGGATGTTAATAATATTATTACCCCAGTGTATTAAGTTAATAACCCACTCATGATAACGGAAATAACCAAGTCGATCGGTTCTTACCAGTTTAAATATTATAGAGATAATTTTAGGGCTGAATTTAGTAAAAAAAACAACGGGTTGCACTCCGGGACTGCCGGCAGAAGTGAAAACTTGAACATTAACGTTGTGCATTTTTGAATATTTTGGAATGGTTAAGTAATGATTTCGCACGAATTGTTTTATTTATCAGTAAAAAAGTACTATAATTTATGTAGTTATATACAATATTCATTAGTAGTAGTACTATATTTATTTATTTTCAAAATATAGTCTAACAAAAATAAACAATTTATTTAAACAGTATGTTTTGACTGCTTTTTTTTTACCCATCAGTATGGGTAAAATTTCTTACCTCGCAATCTTTACGTAATGTCAAAGACTATTTATTTATTTTGATATTTACTTTGTCGGTTGCTAGGCAACGGATCTTACGACACGTTCTGACGCGAGTTTAAAATTTTTTACCCATCCCAAAAAAAGTGCACAACGCCGCTAAAGAAGTTTTCACTTCAAAAATTCCTTTTTAAAGGTCAAAAGTCACTTAATTCAGCCCTAAAATGATCTCTATAATATTTTAACTGGTAAGAACCGAATGACCGTATTTAATGCTCATCCATACGCCATATACATATCTAGTTCATTTAATTTTCCATTTTTATCTCCTTTTTCTCAAACAACGTATTGATTTCCAGCTGATACAGTTAAATAGTTAAAAGTTCGTCGTTCTCTACGCCTAACAGTAAGTAATGGAAAACTTCGGAGCATTTGTTTAACGGCGTGTCGCTGGTACACGTCATTGACTTTAACGACGCGCCCCGACATTTCATTACAGCATTACGCGTACGTTACTCGGGGGAGGCTGGATCGCTTCAACGCGAATGTATACGTACATCCGTGGTGGGGCGACCCGGACTGCCAGGCACTTCTTCTCATGCAACCGAGCGGGTGGGCAGGTTGCGGATAGCCCAACTCCGGCTGCGGGACCGACCACTAGCGGTCACACTGACTGTTAGTGGGCGATGCCGCACTCGGAGCATCTTCATCTAATGAGATCCCGGACAAGAGAAGTTCCCGAAAGCCAAATCCCAGGCGTAGGGTAACCTATACACCCCTTCCTATGAATCCATCACCTAACCAAACTACCCCACCCTCCCCGTATCCTGACATATCCCGTCGATCCTAAATCCCTAGGCCAACTCCCAGGCCTAGGGTGTCCCCCAAATAACCCACACCCTGTATCCACCAAATGCCTTCCCTCCTATCCTTTTACTCCCGTCGGTCCCAGAGGAAGGGTAACCTCGATTCCAAAAAAGCCCACCCCCACAACCATGAACATGCAGGAAGATAATAAATCTACCCAGGTGGGTCCCGGCCAAGCCGGGGAATCCCACACCGCTCCGGCGGTTAGCCCCCATCGTAATATGGGGGGGGCATCCAACTGCAGTATGGATTCTTTGATGCCGCGCTTCTTAGCACGGCCGGCAGCTGATTCAGCGCCCACAACCCAGGTAGCGACTTACGCGCCCACAAACCCGACCTCGGCAGCGACTCACGCGCCGATACCCACTTCACGGAGTATGCTTCCCACGAACCTCTGGCAACAGAGTGTTGTGCGGAGCAGCACGACTTACCCAGACAATGACCAAGACGAGCACAGACAGACCGATACGGGGAAGGATGTCGTACCTGGCAGCTCTGCCACTCTCCCGGTTGAAGTCGATGAAGTACGCCCGCTGGAACAGCGCGGAAAAATCTCAGGCCGGGAGAAGAGGGAAGTAGGCGACCGAGAGCGTTCGCACCGCGAAGGCAACTGCCAACGCGAAGCGCGATCGGACGCCGAAGAGATGGTACGCGACCGGTCACGAGTACGCGCAGGGGTAACCCAGCGCGCAAAGTTACCGGACGCGGAGCCACGCGACCAGCCGCCAGTACGTGAAGGGGCAACCCAGCGCGGAAAGCGGCCGGACGCGGAACCTAGCGGGCGGGGGCAGGTACACGAAGGGGCAACCCAGAGCGTAGCGCCTCCACTCGCGGCAGAGTCTTCCGGGGCCGCCAGCCGACCCCAACACACCGACAGTACCCACGACCGACCTCGACCTAGACGCACAAGGGGCAAGCGTTCTGGAGCCTCACGCCGGGCGTCGCTGGCAACGACCATCCTGCCAAGCACCTCTGAGCCGCAGCCTGGACCAAGCGGTACAGGGCCGGCGAAGAGGGTGCGCCCTGACGACACGGCTTCACCGAGTACGCTTCAGGGGGACGCCAAGCGTGTGAGGGTCCACTCCGCTCAGGGGGGACAGAGAACCTACGCGCGGGCCACGAAGGATATTCCTGCGCGGCTAGCCGTAGCAATCTGCTTCCCTCACCCTGGCAGGGAGCTGTCTAGGGTAGAGGCTGAGCACATAAAGACCGACCTCGAGGACCTACTGATGGACACGGACTCGTCTTTACCACTCCCGGCCTTCCGCGGATACCCACGGGTAGCGGAAGGCACAGTGCAGATGTGGTGCGAAGACGACAACGCCCTGACCTGGCTGACCGAGAATGTGCCCAAGATCAAACTCCCAGACACCGACCAGACTCTGACAGTCGTTAAACAGACCGACGTGCCCACCCGTGTCCGAGCTTCGCTCTTCGTCCCTCGTTATAGAGGCGACGTGGCCAAGCTCCAGAATGTTCTGTCCCGGCAGAACACTTGGTATGACGTAACGAGGTGGTCACTGTACAGGGCAACTACCGTCGGTGGCGACCACTTTGGGACTTACCTGACCCTAGGGCTGCCACCGGAGGAAGCTGAAAAGGTCCTGGGACGGGAGCGGCGGATATCGTACCTGCTAGGGTCGATATACGTACGTTTCTGGCCCACGACCCGGCCCTCTGACACCCAGACCGACTGCACAGACGGGAAGGAAATACCACCGACGACGACACAGACGACTGACACGGACATTGCCCAACTGGAGGAGGACATGGCGCGAGCGGCAATGGCCGACGACATTGACACCATACCGCCCGCATCACCCGGCTGGAGCGAGCAACTTCTTGCCTCTTCGCCGGGCGACCGACACGACGACCATTACAGAGGGGAGGAGACGGAGAATCTCTCTGATGGATCCATCTCCGACTAACTCCACTCACCCACCATCACCGCCCCTTTACATCATCCAAACCAACCTCCAACATAGCCAGACTGCTACGGCTAGCTTACGCAGGGCACTGGAGGTGAAGCCCCGAACTATCGCACTGATCCAAGAGCCGTGGATCAGGAACAACAGAATATGTGGCCTCGGTAACATCGGAGGTAAGATAATTCTCAACACCCAGACACCAGACAAACCAAGAACCTGTGTCTACATACCCAAAGAAATCCCTATCACACCACTCACCCAATTTTGTTCCAGAGACCTGACAGCCGTCAGGCTCCAGACTGAGGGTAGCGTTCCAGATATTGTACTGGCTTCGGTATACATGCCTGGCGAGGGCGCAGACTGCCCGCCAAAAGAGATGGCCGACCTGGTACAGCACTGCGAGCGCGCCAACCTGGACCTGATTATCTGCACCGACTCGAACGCCCATCACCCGCTCTGGGGCAGCGACGCACCGAACTCCAGAGGAGAGGTACTATCCACCTATTTATTCTCCACTAACCTTAACATCATTAACCGCGGCTCGGAACCCACTTGGGTCACGGTCCGAGGACAAACGATAATAGACCTAACACTTGCTACAGAAAATGCGACAAATCTTATTACAAACTGGCACGTATCAGACGAGCCCTCTTGCTCAGACCACAGAAGGATCCGCTTTACACTAATTACCAATACTAGGAAACCCGAACCGAGGCGAAACCCGAGACGCACCAATGTCCCCGGGTACAAACGCCTTCTGGCCTCCCTATTAACCAGACACCTAACACAAGTAAATATAAAAGACCAGGCACAACTAGAATACACCGTGACAAAACTATCCGAATACCTAACTGAAGCATACCACGCATGCTGCAAACTAAGAGCGCCACGAACCAAGAACGAAAGGAACCCTTGGTGGAATGCTGAACTTGGTAAACTCAGAGATGCGCTGCGTAAGCAATTTAACAGAGCTAAAAACACTAGACTCCCTGACGACTGGGAGGCGTACAAAGAGACCCAATATACATACAAAAAGCAGATCAGAACCGCCAGGAGGACAGCATGGCGTAAATTCTGCGAATCCATCGAGACAAACAATGAAGCCGCAAGGGTAAGGAAGATCCTATCAACCGACCAGGACCGAACTCTTGGCGCGCTAAAGAAACCCGATAACTCATACACATTAACTGACCATGAAACCAGTAAGGTCCTTCTCGAAACTCACTTCCCAGACTGTAGAGTCCTAGAGGACAGAACCTGGGATGCTGTACCAGAATGGACCCCAACGGATCAAGACTGGTCTAGAGCCCGCACCATAGTAACAGAAGACCGAGTAAGGTGGGCTATCAACACCTTTCAGCCATACAAGTCGGCAGGGCTGGATGGCATCTTCCCAGCCCTACTGCAGTGGGGGGTAGACTATCTAACACCATGGCTGGTGGAGATCTACCGATCCTGCATAGCACTTAGACACATACCTCTCGCATGGCGCGAGGTGAAAGTCATCTTCATACCCAAACCCGGCAAGACCGATTACACGCAACCAAAGGCCTATAGGCCCATCAGCCTTACATCTTTCCTTCTGAAAACCCTCGAGAGACTCTGTGATAGGCACATCCGAGACGGACCTCTCCGGGCAAAACCACTTCACAAACAACAGCATGCGTACTCCACAGGCAAGTCAACAGAATCAGCGCTGCACAGCGTGGTTTCTAAGATTGAATGCGCAGTGGACCACAAATGCTCAGCACTGGCCGTCTTCATTGACATTGAGGGCGCCTTTGACAAAACTACGTTCAGTAGCATAAACACGGCCCTAGACAGACACAACATAGACTCGACCCTGAGTGGCTGGATCACCAACATGCTCAAACTTAGAGCTGTACGAGTTACAGTCAATGAAACTACAAGGGCCATCGTTGCTAAGGGCTGCCCGCAAGGGGGCGTCCTCTCACCGCTTCTATGGAACCTAGTAGTGGACAGCCTCATCAAAACACTAAATGATAAAGGTTATTTCACTGTAGGCTACGCCGATGACATAACCATAATAATAAACGGGACCCACGAAAACACCCTATGCAACCTCATGCGTCAAGCCCTGAAAATAGTAGAGGAATGGTGCAACAACCACCAGCTTTCAGTGAACCCCACAAAAACCGAATTGATTCTCTTCACAAAAAAGAGAAAACTGACGACGCTACAACTACCACGATTCTTTGGAACAACCCTAAGCCTCTCAACTGAAACCAAATACCTGGGCGTCTTTTTGGATAAACAATTGAACTGGGCTAAACACACGAACTATATCACCACAAAAGCCAGCATATCCCTGTGGCAGTGCAAGCGACTGCTTGGCAGGAACTGGGGGATTAGCCCCAAGGTCACCCACTGGTTATACACCACAGTTATCCGACCAATCATTACATACGGCTCACTGGTCTGGTGGCCCAGGACAGACCTGAGTACAGCTCAAAGAGAACTCGAGAAACTGCAGCGATTCGCTTGTGTGGCAATCACTAGCAGTATGAGAACTGCACCCACTGCCGCCCTACAGGCAATGCTGGGACTGCCGCCTCTGCACCTCATCGTGCGGGAGGAGGCGAGCCTGGCTGCCTTTAGGCTCCACTTATCAGGAACCCTAAGCAAAGACTCCAGAGTTAAGCACACACGCATAAGGGAAGAAGCGATCAAACGACGACCAATGATGGCATCACCCTGTGATAAAGCCCCGAAAACGCACCACTTTCAAAGGCACTACAACATAATACTCACGGAAGAACAGTGTGACTACTCAGGCCCGAAAGAGATGAGAGTATACACCGATGGATCGAAGACCAACTCCGGCACCGGAGCAGGAGTCTTCTCACACGACTTCAACATAAATATATCCAGCCCGCTGGGAATGTTCAACACCGTCTATCAGGCAGAGTGTGTGGGCATCATACAAGCGGTCCACGCCCTAAAAGCCAGGAGAGTTGCGGACACGCATATACGTATACTCTCCGATAGTGCCTCAGTTCTCCAATCCCTACGGAAAAAATGTATTACCTCAACGCTAACACTAGAATGTCACAATGAACTAGAACAATTAACGGTATCTAGCCGCAATACGGTGACACTACAATGGATAAAAGGACACAGTGGATCGCTAGGCAACGACGCAGCTGACGAACTGGCTAGACGAGGATCCAGCACGGCAGTCTGTGGACCCGAACCTATCGTTCCCATCCCCTTCAACCAAATACGCAGGTGGCTACAGGAGCTCACCCACACACAAGCGGAGACCTGGTGGAATTCGACACCAGGCTGCAGGCAGTCCAAGGAAGCTATGCCATTCTTGGATAGCAAGCTGACCAGGCGTTTATTACACCTGGACAGAAATGGCCTGCGCCTGGTGACGGGGACCATCACAGGACACTGCTCGCTAAACAAACATTTCCACACGATAGGCATAACGGACAGTCCTCTGTGCAGGGCTTGCATGGAGGCCGAGGAGACCGTCGCGCACGTGCTCTTTGAATGCACAGGCGTCACCCAGATTAGAACAGAAACCCTCGGGTCACCCAGATCTTACACTGATGTTCTAAACAAACCAGGAGCTTTAATTAACTTCTGGAGGGAGGTGGGCTGGATGGAATAACCCCCCCAAACGGCCGCCATGGCCCACGTACAATGGTTCATTTGACGGACTAAGTGCGGAAACCAAACCCTATAACATAGAACGCGTACGTTATGTCAACTTTGCTGTTAGATTTTAATTGTAATCACAAACAAAGCTTCGTGATTTTATTTTATTATGTACTCGCACTTGTTGATTCTACCTACTTGTCGGCGACGAGACTCGATCGACACACCAAGGCGCTAATAACAGGTGATCCTACACGAATATTAGCGCAATAACATAAAAACTATGTAATAAGGTTTAGCATTTCATATATAATTCAGTTAGAATGTGCTATAAGATTTCCTTTTGAGACCCTATCTGGGGCACTAGGGCGCAACTAGCGGCTAGGCCGACACGGAAAATCAGTAAATTTTTCACATTAAAGTCGCAAAATCTAAGTAAATATTCAATATCTAACTAGATTCTAATAGGAATTTGTTATTATGTAATGTTCCAAGTCGATTCCAATTAGATTCATGCTAAAATTATGTGTAATTCTCATTAGAAGCATCAACAGTAAAATTGCAAAGGAATTTAGTTAGACGAAAATTCTCATACATAATTACGTAACTTGAAAACTTACTTTTTTGTTTATGTAGATATAACGTTGTTTTTGATCTCAAATGAAAGGTATAGACTTAAAACCATTTTGTATGTTTAGTTTATAAGAATCGGTTCACGCAATAAAGAGATATAGTCGTTTTTATATAAGGAAATTTTGCTTAGTATTAAGGTGTAATGTTTTGCTTTATAAGGTGTTATATACTTAAGGTAATAAATAATTTGGATGTTTTATAGTTTCAATTACCTAAGTAAATAGCTAGTGTAAGGTTTTATGTATTAGAATAGTTTATATAAGGGTGTAATGTTAAGCATAAATTTTTTGTACTGATTTTTTTTAAATAAAGTACTTACAAAATTCCGAGAATTCGGCCTGCACCTGCAAATCGTTAACAAAAAAAGTATAAAAGGAGGACTATTTCGCAAGGTTTTTTAGTCGCAGTCCAGCCTTCAGAAGAACACTATCAAGAATGCAAGCCGAAGTCTCCGAATAAGTTCAGATAGATATCAGAGTTTTATTTGCTCCAAGGTATACCAGGTACTGGTTTGTGGTACAATCTTCGAGGTACGTATTCAGGGGTACGTGGTGGTGCGTGTAACCAGCAGAGGTAGAAAAAACGGACACGCATCAATCTATTGTGGGAGACGTCCCAGGGCGACTGAGATACCTTCACTGGGTATAGTAGCCGTCCGCAACAGTTGGTCCTTCGAGTTCCGGATTCCCTGCAAGCGAAGATTGAAGATAGAAGAGTTCAGAAGACGTTCAAGATGCCGGTCACCAGGTCGCAGAAGGATGCTCCCTCACAACCCACGTCGCGTTCAACGGAAAAGGACGGGACAGAAGAAGGGTCAGGGTCGGAAGGGGTCACGTCTGCGTCAGGGTCATCGGGGACTGAAGCCACATCGAACACTTCTTCGGGTACCACGGCCACAGAAGAGACTACGGCTACGGCGAATACGGTGGCTACTGCGACCACGGCGGCGTCCGGGAACGGACAGAAAAAGGAAGGTGCCGCACAGAAGGAGACGACCAAGAAGATCCCAGAAGATGCTCCGGAACAAGGTGTCCATGGCTCCGCCACGACCCTGAAGCCGAAGGGGGTCGGTCGTCGAGCCAGGTCCATGAAGACCACGAGTTCTGCAGCCAGAAGACGCGAGCTAGAAGCCAGAGAAGAGGTAGCACGCCTGGAGCTGAAGCAAGCACAGGCTGCGGCAAAGCTAGCCCGTGTCAGATTGGAGCTGGCGCAGTGTGAAGATGAGGACTCAGTGGATGAAGACCTGGCAGATCAAGAAGATAGAACAGCACAGGTGCAGAACTGGATTCAATCATCGGTGTTGGAAGATGGCAACATGGAGCAACCAAGGCAGCGGGGCCAGGAGCCAGAAGAGCCGCAGAAAGTGAAGCCTGAAGTTACCTCCGCAACGAAAGGAGCTACGATCGAGATTCAAGCGTTGACAACGGCGTTGAAAGAAGCCTTCACATCAAGAGGAGGACCAGCAGCGCAGCCGAGTTACATCCACGAGCTACCCTACTTCGATGGAAGCAGCAGCGAGTGGTTGGCGTTCAAGGTCGTCTATGAAGATACGGCGCCGATGTTCAACGATGTTCAAAACGTGGCGCGACTTAGAAGAGCGCTGAAAGGCAACGCAAGAGAAGCAATCAAGAGTCTGCTGTACTCCGAAGCCTCTCCGTTGGAAGTTATGCAAGCTCTCAAGAGAAGATATGGAAGACCTGACGCGCTGGTGTTGGCTGAATTGGACAAGGTCAAGGCGCTTCCGAAGATTTCAGAAAACCCGAGAGACATCTGTATCTTCGCAAGTCAAATCAACAACAGCGTAGCAGCGATCAAGGGACTGAAGAAACCACAGTACCTACATTCACCTGAAATGGTGAAACAAATAGTGGAGAAGATACCTACCATTCTCAAGTTCCGGTGGTACGACTTCACTGCAGCATCAGAAGATGGCGAGTTCTCCAACCTGTCGTCGATTTCAAGATTCCTGAATTCAGAAGCGGACAAATGTGGAGCCTTCGCGACTTCAGAAGAAAAGAGCGGCTTCAAAAGGACTCAGCGGCAAGCGACGCATTCAACAAAGGACTTCAAAGAAAAGGATTCAAGAAAACCTGAGAAGACTTGCCCTGTATGTGAGGGTGAACACTTCCTCGTTGATTGTCAGAAGTTCCAGAAGGCGTCGGTTCAAGATCGCTGGGCAACTGTTAAGAAGAGTCACGTCTGCTTCAAATGTCTTCAAGGAAGGCACCGGAAGGAGAGCTGCAAGAAGCCATCGTGTAAGGAATGCAAGAGGTGGCATCATCATTTGCTGCACGTCCCGTCAGAAGAAAGGACTTCTGAAGACAAGAAGGAGCCATCAAACGAGGTGGCGAGCGTCACTGCGTCGGTGAATGCAGTCAACAATGCAAGGGCATACCTGAAGATAGTTCCAGTGGAGGTCTTCGGGTCACAAGGATCACAGAAGATACTGGCCCTTATGGACGAAGGGTCAACGGTATCACTTCTGAACAAGAAGGTAGCAGAAGATATCGGCGCTCGAGGAAACAATGAAGAATTAATCATCGAAACAGTTGGCGGCAAGCTGATAAGGAAGAAGGACTCTCAAGTGCTGGACCTTGCTGTGAAGGGGGTTCATCAAGAAGGCAAGAAGACACTAAGAAGAGTCCGGACCGTCGACGAGTTGAAGCTCACGCCGCAGTTTCTCGACAAGAAGAGGATTCAAGATTGTCAACATTTGAAGAATATCGCCGATTCTCTGTACTACGAAGGGGAGTCACCGCAGCTACTCATCGGGCAAGATAACTGGGAGCTGATCGTGACTCAAGAAATAAGAAGAGGGAAACCAGGAGAACCAGTAGCTTCGCGAACGGGACTCGGATGGGTGCTCCACGGGTCGGACATCGGGGGTGCGAGACCAGTACACTTCCTGCACACATGTCTGCATGTCAACACGCCTGAAGAAGAGATGCATCAAGCTATCAAGGATCACTTCGCGATCGAAGCGCTCGGCGTGCAGCCAAGAAGACCCACTACGGACTCAGAAGGAAGAGCACTCACCATCCTGGAGAAGACCTGCAGACGACTTGAAGATGGTCGATTTGAAGCTGGACTTCTGTGGAGAAACGAGGAAGAACAGATGCCGGAGAGCTACACTTCTGCGAAGAATCGACTCATCAACATTGAGAAGAAGATCGACAAGGATTCTCAATTGAAGACGGAGTACTGCAAGCAGATCCAGCATCTGATCGACAGCAAGTATGCAGAAGAAGCGCCTGCTGGACAAGAAGACTCTAAGAAGACATGGTACCTCCCTCACTTCTCCGTGGTTCATCCTTTGAAGAAGAAGATAAGGATCGTCTTCGACGCTGCAGCCAAGTCAAAGGGAAGAAGCCTCAACGACGCTCTGCTGCCGGGACCCGATCTGTTGCAGTCGCTGTTTGGAGTGTTGCTGCGATTCAGAAGAGGACCCCTAGCGGTGGCGGCTGACATCAAGGAAATGTTCCTGCAAGTTCGCATCAGACCAGAAGATCGAGACAGCGTGAGGTTCCTGTGGCGAGGAGATCGACGCGACGTGTCACCGAAAAAGTACAGGATGACGTCGGTTATCTTCGGTGCAACATCATCTCCGAGCACAGCGATCTACGTGAAGAACCGGAACGCAGCGGACTACAAGGAAGAATATCCAGAGGCGGCCAGAGCGATCGAGTTGAATCACTACATGGATGACTACCTACACAGCTTCCATTCAGAAGAGGATTTCAAAAGGGTTACAAAGCAAGTCGACTTCATACATAAGAAGGCGGGTTTCGAACTCACGGGATGGGCGTCGAATCAACCTGGGTTGCTGCAAGGATTGAAGACAGAAACAACCGAGAAAACGGAAGTGGACCTGGGCGAGAAGGAAGAGAAGACATTGGGACTGCGTTGGTTCACAGAAAGGGACTCCATCGGCTTCAGGGCAAACCTCCGAAATACTCCAGAAGAAGTAGCAAGAGGACTCCAGGTGCCTACGAAGAGAGAAGTCACCAGCGCCGTAATGTCGACCTTCGACCCACTGGGATTAGCATCACCGGTTCTCGTCCAAGGCAAGAAGCTGCTTCAAAACACATGGAGAAGCGGCGTCGGTTGGGATGAAGAAATAGAAGAAAAGGAGTACGAAGCATGGAAGACTTACTTGGAGAAGATGAAGCTACTCCAAGACCTGCAGATTCCGAGATGTCTGGCGCCACATCGCACCGAGGGGGAGCTGCACACGTTCACAGATGCCAGCGAAACAGCGTATGCAGCCACTGTATACTGGAGAACGGAAGAACAAGATGGAACTTACCACGTCAGCTTAGTAGCAGCGAAGGTACGAGTCACTCCGTTGAAGCCGGTATCGATTCCACGACTCGAACTACAGGCGGCCCTCCTAGGAAGCAGATTGGCACACTCAGTTGGAGAAGAATTGGATCTGAAGGTGGTGAAGAAGACATACTGGACGGACTCCAGCATCGTACTCTCTTGGATCAAGACGGACCCGAGAACATTCAAGACGTTCGTGGCTCATCGCTTGGCGGAGATAGAAGATCTTACTAAGCCACAAGAATGGAGATGGGTTCCTACGGCGCAGAATCCGGCAGATGATGCGACGCGCGACGTGCCAGAACACTTCAGCTGCGATCACCGTTGGTTCACCGGACCGGACTTCTTAAGAAGAGAAGAAGATCACTGGCCGGCGGCGAGAAGCTTCAAGAAGGAAACCACCGGCGAAGAGAAGACGGCGGACGTCGCGACGGCAGCAAATATCACCCACCCATCACCGGATCCTGAGAGGTTCTCATCGTGGAAGAGACTTTGGCGAGCCACAGCGAGAGTACTGCAGTTCATTCAACTCTGCAGACGCAAAGAAAAGGTCAACGTCAGCAAGGAAGATCCCACCTGGAAAATGACGCAAGGAAGAAAGAAGACAGTCGAGAAGCAACGACAGTCTTCAAAAGCAGCAGAAAGGAAATACAAGCCGCTGGACATCGAACTACTAGAGCAAGCTGAAAATCTACTGCTGAGAAGAAGCCAAGGAAGAAGCTTCAGAGAAGACATCAGGTGTCTACAGCAAGGAAAGCAAGTAGAGGGCAGCAGCAAACTGAAGAAGCTCGACGTAATTCTAGAAGATGGTCTCCTGCGGCTGAAAGGAAGAATCGACGCGATACAGGGCGTAAGCAGAGACTACAAGCGGCCCGTCGTGCTCGACAGTAAGGAGAAAACGACACGACTTTTATTAGAAGATTTTCATCGTCGTTTCAATCACGGAAATCACGCAACGGTCATGAACGAGATAAGGCAACGCTTCTGGGTGCTGGGACTGCGATCAGCGATCAAGATAGCTCAACATCAATGTCAATGGTGCAAGACGAGAAAAGCGAAACCTCAAGAGCTACCAACGGGCAACCTACCGGCTGAGCGACTGATGCATAACAACCCTCCTTTCACGTGTACCGGCATCGATTACTTCGGCCCTATGACAATCACCGTAGCAAGACGTCATGAAAAACGATGGGGAGCTCTATTCACATGCTTAACTACAAGGGCTGTGCATATCGAGCTTACTCCGTCACTCTCTACCGACAGCATGATCATGGCGCTACGAAGATTCGCTGCAAGAAGAGGAATGCCGAAGACAATCTACACAGACAACGGGACTAACTTCGTCGGCGCAAACAAAGAATTGAAGGAAGCCCTAGAAGCAATGAAACAAGAAGATCTCACCTCAGAAGCAGAGAAGATCGGCGTGCAGTGGAAGTTCATCCCTCCTGGTGCACCCAACATGGGCGGTGCATGGGAGCGTCTGGTGCGATCCATCAAAACCGCACTAGGCGCCACACTCAACGAGAAGCATCCACGAGAGGAGGTACTCCACACCCTCCTGTTAGAGGCCGAGCACATCGTCAACACTCGGCCCCTCACCCATCTCTCCGAGAGCCTTGAGGAGGAAGCACTCACTCCAAATCACTTCCTCCTCGGGCGGTCATGCGGCGCGGCGCGAGTCGGCAGCTTCGAAGACAGCGAGCTCGTGGGCAGACACACCTGGAAGGCGACGCAGCGACTTGCCGATCACTTCTGGCAACGTTGGCTGCGCGAGTACCTGCCCACCCTGCTGCCGAGGAAGACACCGGGAAGAGCCAGCGCTACGGACCTGCACGTCGGAGACATCGTGATGATCGTCGACCACAGCCTGCCACGATGTACGTGGCCACGCGGCAGAATCCAGCAGGTGTATCCAGGACCAGATGGGCGGATCCGGATCGTCGACGTCGAGACCAGAGGCGGCGTGCTGCGAAGACCCAGTTCGAGAGTGGTGCTGTTGGTGCCGGGAGTGTCGCCGAGCCAGGAGAGCTGTGCGACGCACGAGGGGGAGACTGTCGGCGACGAGACTCGATCGACACACCAAGGCGCTAATAACAGGTGATCCTACACGAATATTAGCGCAATAACATAAAAACTATGTAATAAGGTTTAGCATTTCATATATAATTCAGTTAGAATGTGCTATAAGATTTCCTTTTGAGACCCTATCTGGGGCACTAGGGCGCAACTAGCGGCTAGGCCGACACGGAAAATCAGTAAATTTTTCACATTAAAGTCGCAAAATCTAAGTAAATATTCAATATCTAACTAGATTCTAATAGGAATTTGTTATTATGTAATGTTCCAAGTCGATTCCAATTAGATTCATGCTAAAATTATGTGTAATTCTCATTAGAAGCATCAACAGTAAAATTGCAAAGGAATTTTGTTAGACGAAAATTCTCATACATAATTACGTAACTTGAAAACTTACTTTTTTGTTTATGTAGATATAACGTTGTTTTTGATCTCAAATGAAAGGTATAGACTTAAAACCATTTTGTATGTTTAGTTTATAAGAATCGGTTCACGCAATAAAGAGATATAGTCGTTTTTATATAAGGAAATTTTGCTTAGTATTAAGGTGTAATGTTTTGCTTTATAAGGTGTTATATACTTAAGGTAATAAATAATTTGGATGTTTTATAGTTTCAATTACCTAAGTAAATAGCTAGTGTAAGGTTTTATGTATTAGAATAGTTTATATAAGGGTGTAATGTTAAGCATAAATTTTTTGTACTGATTTTTTTTAAATAAAGTACTTACAAAATTCCGAGAATTCGGCCTGCACCTGCAAATCGTTAACAAAAAAAGTATAAAAGGAGGACTATTTCGCAAGGTTTTTTAGTCGCAGTCCAGCCTTCAGAAGAACACTATCAAGAATGCAAGCCGAAGTCTCCGAATAAGTTCAGATAGATATCAGAGTTTTATTTGCTCCAAGGTATACCAGGTACTGGTTTGTGGTACAATCTTCGAGGTACGTATTCAGGGGTACGTGGTGGTGCGTGTAACCAGCAGAGGTAGAAAAAACGGACACGCATCAATCTATTGTGGGAGACGTCCCAGGGCGACTGAGATACCTTCACTGGGTATAGTAGCCGTCCGCAACACTACTGATCTTTCTTTTTACGTGAAGTTTCATTAATATTCGTTTATTTAGAAGTAGTTAAGTAGGTACATAATATTATATGTGTCTGAATGATCGATAGCGCTATGATGTGATAAGACACCGTTGCGGGTGGTTGCGGTTTAGAATAAGATATAGGTACCTAGTGGAACGTCCTAGAAGAACATACTGTGATGATTACCACTTCTTATTGAAGTGGTATAAAAAATTGTTAGTAAAAAACTAAAAAACCCGACTGCAACCGCACAACGGAAAGAGAAAAACAAAGAAGAACTTCTTCTTCTTCGTTTTTCTCTTTCCGTTGTGTTTCGGGGCCAAAACGAAGAAGTTATGGCGCCAAAAATAATTTTAATTTTAATGTACCCAATGACACTCGCGCAATTAAGACGAATCTAACGACATATATTCATCAAACAATATTCAGCCGATTAGTAGTTTCGAGGGAACATAGAGACGAACGAACATAGGTACAAACATACACACATTATACATACAGGTCAAACACATAACCCCCCTTTTTTGCTTCACCGCAGTCGGGTAAAAATAGATCGTTAGTCTGCTAGGAAAAATTTATTTAGTAGAAGCAGTTATAGTAAATTATACCCAGTTATTTATGTTTAGCTGTCATTGACACCTGTTTACAAGTATATGTTACAAGGTACATTACAGTTATTAATAGCACTCGATAGATCAAAAGCATTCCCTTGGCATAATAATTAATCAAGTAAGTGCTTCCCGCGGATCGACGGCAGCAGATAACAGTGCTGAGAAAATTTTTACGGTTATTTCGACCTACTGAGTGATTTAATTTAACACCTCACATATTAAAATCGACTAAAACAATCTTGCGAATTCTTCGTTTTTAGCTAAATTCTTTTATAGTCAGCATGTGGTTAGCACAACCATAAAATTGAGATCTGGTAAGCTTCAGCTGCTGATATTTACGTGTTAGTGATTAATGGCATCATTGTTACGGTGTCTGGTGTATTAGGAACTATAGTGAGTATAGCTGTCGAGGTGATAGACTGCTTATAGGGATTTACTCGTTTTTTAACGAGGGGAGCAAGCAAAGCGTAGAATGATTATGCAGTGGTGTTAATCCCGTCTGCAGTGTAGTCGTGTTCGCGTGTCGGTAATACGCGCACACGCAATCCGTGATCCCCGTCTTGTCGTACTGTCGTAGTGCTCGCTGCGACATCGCTACGATCTTATAGTCTGTGTTTATGAGTAACAGGTGTGTTGCTATAGTAACGCCTTTTATTTTGTGGATACCAACCACATTTCGCGCGCATTTTTAATAGTTCGCGAAAAATCTTTTATTGGTCTCGGTGTTTTCTTATAAGTCGTTGTTTTGTGTTTTAGAACCAACGAAACAATGAATCTGAAGCTGAACAATGACATCAAAGGTTCGATCACTACGGAGAAGTCGTCAGAATCACTTGTGAAGGTAACACATGAAAAGTTTTAGTGAAAAACTAACTTGGTATTTTAACTAAATGCTTTTAATAGGTAGCTATGTGTAGCTGTATGTTGTGCTAATGTATGTAAAGTAGAAGTTTTAACTTCGACATAGTTGTTTTCGTTAAAGTTGAACTAACACTTGCTTTGGGACCGCAACAAAGTTTTACATACTTGATACGTATACTACTAACTACTATGGTTGACATAACTTGGAGTTCGTTCGCGCTGTAAAATAAGATGAGCACTAAGTATATAACTTTAGTCTTATAAGAGTTCGTTATTTAAAAAAAAATTCTAACCCCTGCTTATTATATTTTAACATTATTTTAGGAATTATTTAATTCGGTAATTTAAATATTGAGGCAAAAAAATTGAACGTTACATAAAAAAGCTTTCTATCTGTTAACGAATACCTACTCTTAAAATAGCTAAGTACTAGAGTAGTAATTACTGAACAGATCTGTGTTTATTACTTTTACGCCTGTTTAATAAAATTGCTTATAAACAAACTGTTTCAAAGAAAGAATTATTTTCCCGTGCCGTGCCTACCTATACATATTTATGTGAATAATAATTTAGGTATTACCTAAAATAATTTTTCAACAACAGATAATTATTATGTCTCATGTGTTTAATAAAATCTTTTGATAAAAGAATTAAGAATGGTGCCTATGAGTAAATTTTGGATGTAAACTTAGTTCACGTTTGGAAACCTATCCTCCCTTTTATTATTAGCGAACTTGTCATTTTGGGCCGCAATCCGAACTCCGAGCTTTTATTGAGAACTAGCTGGGCCCCGCGGTTTCCTATGTACTACCCAGGTCATGGTTTACCCATATGCCAAATTTCATCCAAATCCGTTAAGCCGTTTTAGCGTGAAAGCGTAACCAAAAAACAAACTCACTTTCGCTTTTAGATTTGCAAACCTTGCGATTATTATCTAGGCATCAATCAGGTCTGTGATTCTTTTGTATTCAGTAGATACCTAAATCAAATATTTAATAACTTGTTTCGCTCTTGTATTCCCCAGTTTATCGCTTCAATGCCTCTGAGTTTTATTAAAATTGTATTGTTCCCCCGACGATGTTTCTGCGAAGCACACCTTCAAAGATATTTTGAATAGACGTAACAGGTGAATAATTTTCTTTCTACAAAATTCAATTAAAATATTTTCTCTGTAAACATCATCTAAATAAAAGAGTTTACTTTTAATGACCTCGTAGGCAATGGTTTACTACATCAATAAACTTTACTACATTTTTATTACAACAAATTATAAATGTCGTGAGTCACATTCATCATTTTGATTGTTTACGATTAACGCACGGTCCAAGATATCCCGAATAGTTTCAAGTTTTTTTCCGGTAATCTTATCGATGGCTTCGTAGGAAGCCGAAATTAGTCGGGAAATCCCGAAGCGTCCTTTTGAAGAAACTCGTTCGCAATCATGAACTTTTCTTGTTAAAAGTCGTTCGAAATTGTGTATGAGTTTGAGAGGAGAAACCATGTAACTGATAGACAATATTTCAATTTATAGAACATTGTTTATTTTGTATAGAGAGCCTGCGTGAGCGTTACAAATATACGTATTGAAACAAACTGCTCAATCGGAGCATGAATAAGCATTTAGCCACCCACATCTCCCCATAATTTCAGTGCAAATCAATAAACTCTGACAGATCAAGAAAAATGTACGAGAAGAAGTAACAAATGTCCTTTATAAATAAAGCCCTGTCTTTATTTTCGCCACAATATAGCCGCCTGAGTGAGTCGAAAGCGAATCAGAGGTAACATAAATATGGCGGAAGAAAAATGAGGGTTTGTGGGGAACTCAGAAGAACGGCAACAGCGGGTTAAAGTTAGTTATTTAGGGGTGAGTTTCCCGCGACCGACACTATCCATTCGGACCCCAGGGGACTTCGTAAGCCGTCTGTCCAAGTCCCCGTCAGACACACTGAATAATCTCCTTTGTGGCCACAATACTTATGACGGATGCTTCATGTTAAAACGTAAACTTTACTGAGAGGTCAGAATAATTTTATTTGCATTACCTATGTATACTGTTTGCTGTGTAGCATGGTGCGGGTGAAAGGTGACAGAAAGGGTAAATTTATTTAATTTACTGTAGTAAATTAAATAAATGTACCTTTTCTGTCACCTGTTATCCGCACCATCCTACACAGCAAACAGTTATGGACACTATGATTTACCGTCCGTTTATGTTAATATTAAGACATGTATGATTATGCTATAACAAATTAGCACTAATATCCATGGGATACCATGTTTAAAAGGGTTTTTTAAGTATAGTAACACCATTGGTACATTTAATTTATGTGTTGCTTTAAATCATAAACAGTTTGGCCTTATGGTCACTGCAAAAATTATACAGGAGGACAAAAGGAGACAAAGTATAAACCTGAATATATCGCCTTGCTCTTCTTTTGCAGGATGAGCAGAACGCCAAGCGGTCTCAACGAGAGGTACGTTAGTACTACATGCTAACATACACAGTGCTAACTGTATTAAAAACACAATTATAGTACCTCATGCTAATAACAATTTAATAGAACCTAACCTAACAAGGTTATGGTTCAAAGTCCATAACATTGCTTGAGACAACTCACTGAACATAACTAGAAAACTCACTGAACATAACTAGAAAACTCACTATGTTTTGATACTATACATGCAAGAAGAACATGTTTTACATCTATCCACACTTGGCCTTAGTGGTTAAAATGGGAACATCTCTGCATAACCATTCGGGGAATACAGCTACCTCACTGACCGGTTCGTCTTTTCATCAAGACATGAGCTTTCTCGTACAGCTTGTGTCACATACTTACTCATAAAACAAACTATTTTAACTTTAGGCCTAGCCAACGTAGTAAACGTCATCATCGTATTTTTGAATTACCTACATCCACCTTGAATACTACAATGCAATAGCCTTCTTAGACGTATGGCAAGGCAATACTATGAAAGGTCCAACTTGACGGATGACCCTATTGATATTTTCTCCATGACTTTCGCTTCATACAAACGCTCACTATTTAACTAGCTATCTATCTCCAATTGGCTTGTTTTATAGTGTTGTAGTTTATAGTGTGTGCTCTCAAAAACGGTGAAGAAAAACATCGTGAGGCAACCGGCATGTCTTAGAACAAAAAATTCGAAGACATGTGACATCTACCAATACCAACCCGCACTTGGCCCGCGTGGTAGATTACAGCCCACCGTGAGGGACACAGAGAGGACGCCTGAGTCCCAGCAGTGGGAACATTAATAGGCTGATTATGTTATAGTGTTCTAGATTTAGGTCTATTAGAGTGCCACCATTGGCACTCTATCCCTATCGGATAAAGTGCCACTACAGTAGGGCTGCCATACGTCCCGGTACACCGGGACATGTCCCGGTTTAAAGCGTTGTGTCCCGGTGTCCCGGTCATCAAGTTATCTGTCCCGGTATGCACACAATTCGCAACCTACCCCTGTGTAGTTAAGTACTACGTCTGTGATCGGCGAGTTATCGAAGTGGAGCGGAGGCGTGCGCGCGCGACGGCGACTGCCTAAGTAAGAGTGAGTTTCGTTCGATGATAGCCCGCGTCCCGCGTTAAATGTTGTGTGTTAAAATGTTTTAGAGGATACAAAAAAACAGTTGAGTGACAGATTATTAAATAAATATTTAGGCAATCAAACAAGACAACTTTATAATAAACTAAAGAATGAAGGCACAATTAATACAAATCAATCGGAAGCATTTGACAAAGAAACGGGAGATTTCTTTAGCACTGCTATCCGTTATCTCGAACAGTGGACAGAACCGATGACAAAATTTGATGTTTTCGCTTGGATGATTTTAAATGATATTCCCCAATGGCAACAAGTAGAAGAAACTACAAGATATTTAAATGAAAAAGATATAGCAGTAGATGATTCAATGTTTGAAGAATTTATGTACTTAAAATCGTTTATGGAATGTGAAATGACCGATGAATGGAAAGCTAAAAATATGCAAGAAAAATGGAAATACTTTTTTGAAAAAACCGAAGAACTGGAAAGAAAAGCGAATCTTCTTAAAATGTGTCAATATATATTTGCAATCCCTGGCCACAATGCTCATGTGGAACGAGTGTTTTCGTTAATTTCAGCTCAGTGGACGAAAGAACGAAATTCACTCAGTGTAAGCACAGTGGAAAGCATCATTCAATGCATTTATAATTATAAAATGACGTGCGTAGAATTTTATAATTATGTTAAAGGGGAAAAGGAGTTATTGACAAAGGTCAAATCTACTGAAAAATATGAGTGGGCAAAGAAAAGTGTAGTATAAGAAGACTTTGTTTTTTTATTATTAAATTTTCTTAAATATTACTATTGTGTTTTTAATAATCCATGGTTTGCCCTATTTCTGTTCTAAATGTCCCGGTCGGCGTCTCCGAATTAATGGCAGCCCTACACTACAGGCACCCTAGTAACACCGTCTCGGCCCGGCTAAAGTGCCGCAAGCATTGGATTGTCATTGTCACTGTCACTAAGTCACGTCACTTGGTATTTTGTTTGATTGTCGAGGTTAGATCGCTGTAAAACACCACATTCCCTAAACATTACATTCTCTTGTGCCTAAACGGACCCTGGCACTTCGCCGGCCGCTACCGCGGCACCGCTCGCTACGCTCGCTCGGCTCTTGCGTTGTATGGTCACAGTTCTAACCTAACCTAACCTAAATAACAAGTGACAGTGACAATGCAACGCTCACGGCACCCTAGCCGGGCCGAGGCAGTGACACTAGAGTGCCACAAGAAACTCGCGGCACTCTATACACTTAGTAATTTGAATTATTGTAAGTGAGTGTGCTGTTGGTGTGGTTATAAAGAAATAATCACAAGAAACCTATTATGTTTTCACGGACGAGACACAGGCCATCTTATGCGAAAAGGAGTGGTCTCTAATACACCACGTGGAGGTTGGTGGATGTTACAAATAGATCATCGATTTTTTTTATTCTGGGATTACTGACATAATATTATTATAGAGTAATCTTCTTCTTCATCGTTCCGTCAATGTTGAGGATCGCGACTCGATACGACGCGTCTCCAAGTTATGCGGTCTTCTGCAGTGTGGACCGCTTGGTAAATGCTGCCTCCAACAGCCTTCTTGATCGCGTCTGATTATCCTGCTGTAGCTCTGCCTTGTGCGCGCTTTCCTTCCACCTGGCCCAGTATCATAAGCCTTTCTTGACAAACCACATGATAGAGTAATATAGAACGGTTAATAATATCAATATATATATAGTCTGACAGTAGTCGAGTAGGATGTTTGTTTATAAATCACAAATGCATCGAGTGTGTGGCGAAAATCCAACAAACAATGGTTCCAACCATTTTGATGCAAATTGATAACTTTTTCGGTTTCGGTGTAGGAAATTGTTGCTCGCTGCTTTGTTCGCATAAAAAACTTTGACACTCATTAAATCCTTTAGGGATCGAGTTTCAAAATCAGTTTTCTTACTGACTTATATTATTTAATAACAAACTTAGTTTTTATCTTCGGTCGTTCAGACTGTGTCTTATCCTTCACAGTATTCAGAGCTGACTTTATCTACAATGCATTTAGTAGTGTTACCGTTGTATTGGTTTCCGGCGATCTGTCATAACCAGTAAGCAAAACAAGAACAAACTCTCAGTTAATTAACGATTATTATGTAAATAGAAGTTGTTATTGCCACAATATCTCAAGACAGTGGTTAAAGGATGAATGAGATAATTTGTGGAAATGTGTTCGAAATGATGATAACCTTAAAATCAACAAGTATTTTTTAAATATTTGACATATAGGTTTAAATACCTACGTTTATTCCAACAAAACACGTAACTGTAAGTTGCCTGCTCTGACCTTTGCATAAAATATAGCATCCTTACTTACTAACATGTCTCCTACAATTGAAGTGTCAGTTACTTTGTCATGTCTTTAAACTTGGCACACAAATAAGTCATAAGTCATAATAGTGTGATATAAAAAAGGAAATAGTCACTTTTCTATGATAATTCACGACTTGTCTACGAGACTTTACGCAGCTGTCCCTCATGTAAAAACTCAAGATTTTACAAAGAAAATTATTATAACTCTCTGAGTTCTCTAGGGGGTCAAGTCTACTAATTTACAAACGTCACAATGGTCTGACGATGGTGAGTTTTGTTGACAGATTTTGTATGGCAAATCTGTCAAAAACTGACGATCGAGAGACCATTGTGACGTTTGTAAATTAGTAGACTTGGCCCCCAGCTCATTTGCTCTACCTACCTACCTTTGCCTACTGTCTGACGCAAATAAAAGTGCAGGCAATATCCTATATCTAATTCTATTAATCTCTATCAATCTTCAAAGCTACGCTACCAATTTGACGTGATTTTTCACCATTGTTTAGAGATCTTTTCCCGGAAGGTGTATGTGTAAAATTCATTAGATAGATAATATTAAACTTAGATAATAATAAACATCGTTGTTTTATCAAGTTGTAACAACCGTGCGAAGCAGAGGCGGGTCGCTAGTCTAGCAATAAACGTCAATTAGCTACTAACGGCCGAACCTGGCCGAACTCAATAACCTATTTTCCGTAAACGACAAATTGCTATTGATGGTAGACAATATAATTCTATCTGTCATTGAATGTCGTCCCACAATTCCGTAAGGTCCTTCTTCTCTGTCAGATTATTGGGACTTTCTATCTCCAGTATGCCAAAACTGGTGATAGATAGGTTATTGGATTCGGCTGTTAAAGTGTTTCTTTCTTTCGATCAGCAGATACAGACTTGACAAACATCGGTGTTTGATGTTGCATTAACCGCCGCGTGTAGGCGCTGTGTCAATCTGCGTCTGATTGAATCAGGTTCCTGATTGATTGCTGATGCGGTTCTCACACGGGACCCGTAGGGGCCCAGGGACGGACGCAATGTAATCACAACCCTAATATTGTTACGGGCTATATCGGCCTCATAGTTGGATTAAACAGGCGGCGACTGAAAATAGATGACACTTGTCTTCTTGTCGTGCTGAATTGATTGCAAAGGTTGTAATATTAGAGTTGATTCTTGTTTGTGATAGTAGCTATAGAAAACCAGGTAACCAATTAAAAAGACATGAAATTATCTTTTCTTGTAAGTCTTGTGAAGATAGTAATTTTGTAGTAGTAGGAACTGAATGCTATGCAGGCGTCTAAAAAGAAACAGTTTATGTTTAAATGTATGTAAAATTACATGTTAGCCTTACTACGAGAGCTTGTATCCTTAATTCCTTACCAGTTGCAGCTCAAGATAGATGCCAGAAAAGATAGTTGAAGGTTTGTTTTTGTTTTAAATATTATTTATTTGGTAGATGGAAGTTTACATATTATATCCCAAACATTACATACACCAAGACAGTTTTTATGGCTTTAAAAAATGATTAACAACGCTCATGGTAGAGGCAGGTATGTACCTACTTTACATTTCCTCAATCTCCGTATCTATAATCGGCGTTGAGTAATCATAAATCCATCATGAAATCACTCTTGTTGATGTTTCGGGCCATTTCTGTTTGATCAAGAAAGAAAAACATTTTCCACTAATTTAAAAGCAATTTTAACATGTGACGTCATAAGGGATAGAGTACAAACATCCGGGGGCACTCAGCTCCAATAAATACGTATCATTATTTCGTACTTTTCATTTCATCCTTGCTTGAAATTCTTTCCAATTTGTCTTCTTCGTGTTGTAAAGGAATCAGTCGTGCAAGTAAATAAGTGGGCGATAAGTTTCAAAATTGCAGAGAGGAAACGTTTGTGTTTCAGATACATTATTATAAATGCTTGTCTTTGTACTTTATATACCTATTTTGCCAACGTTAGACATTTTTAAGTCATGTTTATATTTCTGTGAAAGATGATATGGCTAGAAAGGGGTGACTACCGAGCTGACGATTAATAAAAGTATGGAAGAAAAAGACTTGTTGCGGCGACCACAAGAATAATGATGATAGGAGGCATTTCTTTTTGAAACATCATGGCCTTTCTTTTGATGCCATTCAAGTGACAAGGGATGCAGGGAAGGGCAGCGTATCTTGTTGAGGTGGACTCGCAGTTGTAGTCTGCGAAATTCAAATTTTCTTACGGTTTTTGCAATTTGCAGATCAGTGTCAAGTTGTATCGTGATCAAAATATGATTCGGGACTATATCAGATATGTACCTATTCACAGAATTATAATCATTAAAACATTTCTCTAAGATTGCTTTGTTCTATAAGAACAAATCTCTGAAAAAGTTCTTTTGGAACAAATCTAACTTAGAAAATGAATTTCGCGGGCTACAACTGCGGATGTATATCTCTGAATATAAGTTTACAGGAATACAGAAGGTACTTAAATCTTATATTCACTAGGTGATAATAATTTCCGTGGTCGCCCATTACATCGCACAAAATCGCAGAGACACGTGTCGCGGAACATTTCGTTTACGAGTTGTCAGACACGTCGACCGAGGTTTTGCAGTGTTCGCGCCATATTGCAAGCGACACCAGTGCCAGTGGCGGGAAATTATTTTGTCGCATTGTGGAGACGAAGCTACCTCCAGTGCGATTTTCCTAACATAGGTTTCTTATTCGGTAAGGAGACATGATACAAGTTTTGGCATCAAGAAGGAACCGCTTTGATCTTTGTAACACACATTGCGGTTGACTTACGTCAAAAACTGTTTCTAGTTAACAATTTGAACTCGAAATCTAAATGTCATGCAATATTCGTTTACTAATTTTAAGACAAGTAAAGAAAAAAATAGTTTGGAAAATCCAAAAGTGCACGCCTCATACTTATCACTCATTCATAAACGAAAAAGAAATTCAAAACATAGTTTAAAAATGAACAATTTATCACTTTTCATGAAGTCGTAATGTCAACGACTGACAAAGATATTTACTTGGCGGTTGCTAGGCAACTTACTCAAAGGTTGGAAATATTTAGTTAAAGATATTATATTTTAGTTAGTATTTTATTAATTATAATTAAACTACTTTGAATAAAAAAGCCATTTTCAATAGGGTTCCTTCTATGGCCGAAACCAATGTATTAAAAAAAAATTGACTCAATTTATTGATTTTATCGCAAGCTACAATGTTTTCAAGGTTCATAAATTGACGGACAGGAATTTTTTTTCAACTATTTTGATGTTTTTTTCATTTCTGCTGCATTAAATCAATTGGTAAAAAGTACAGTATTAATCTCCATTTAATCATCTATACAATGGTATATAAATTAAGTAGGTTCTGTGTACTAGCAAGAGTGTAACAATAAAAACAGTTACAGAAATGGGGCAAAAAATATTTTTCGATCGTAGAGCACACTCTAATGCTTCGCATTACGAGTCGTGCAAAACACTTAAAACATGATTAGGAACTTTTTTGTTTCAACATATTTTTTGCTTTTGATTACGCTCCTAATTACAGACTTCTCACTTGATGCAATGGATGTGTAGCTCAAACAGAGTTTAGCGATAGCTTTTATACTTAAAACCACTACCAAACATTGCAGGAAGAGCGCCGGCGCACTGGCCGGTACATGGCCATCCTGGTGGGCATCTCCCTCTTCATCCTGGCGCTGTACCACGCCTGGGTCCGGCGCATCCCCATCGTGGCCAGCCTCGTCGTGCCAGCCCTCATCATGTTTGTGTACGTCGCCTGGATACTCTACACTGCCTCCAGGGAGAAGAACAGGGTAATTATTTACGGCTAACTAACGTGTTATGTTTGCCTAGTCATCTGATATGGAGCTCCGTTGGGCTTAAGTCAATGGTGACTGGGATGTGATTACTACGGTATTTAGAGATATCCATGGATAAGTTTTGATGTATTCTTAATTCAAAGTATAAGTGCTAAAATCATCAGTTTAAGTTCAGCTGATTTGATTAGGCTTAGACGCCAGCTAGGTTGGTAAGGTAAGTATACTTACTTACCTCACAAACTTAGCCACCCAGCTAACCAACCTAACCAGTAGATGGCAGTAAATAATATATTAAAACATAAACAACACACTAATTTATATCAGACTAGAGCTTCTGCCCGCGACTTCGTCCGCGTGGAATAGTTACTTTGGGCTAACGCAAAAAAAACCCCCGATTTTGAAACATTCTTCATTGGTACTCCGCTCCTATTGGTCTTAGCGTGATGATATATAGCCTATAGCCTTACTCGCTAAATGGGCTATCTAACACTGAAAGAATTCTTCAAATCGGACCAGTAGTTTCGGAGCCTATTCGGTACAAACAAACAAACAAAAAAATCTTTCCTCTTTATAATGTTATTAGTATAGAGTTATAGACTAACACTAAATATGTTTGCAAAACTGTCAGTATATAATCATGTTTATAATGGAATCAATCATGAAATTGAAAATGGATGTGCAAACGTGAAAAACAATGTTTCGTAAAGACCTTTACTGCTCTTTACGGGTTCAGTAAACATTACTGTGTACTGTATGCTCGTGGAATCAACATTCAGGCACTGAAATACACAAACAAATACATTAAGCTTTCTTAATTACAACTTTATTTTTAATGAAGTTTTTAATAATATTTATGATCAGTCAAAACCGTTCATAACGCCTTCACTTTACCGGTTATAACGACGAAATTTTAAGGACCCAGCATTTCTGTTTACATAACATACCTGTAGTATTGTTAGTTAGTAAGTAGGAACATCACTAGGAATTATAATTGATAAAGGAACAACACTACGACAAGAACGACAATGGCGTCGAGAGTGATCGGTGAGACTCATGTAAGTTCAGAACCTCAATAAAGCACATGTTAATAGACATAGTTCATTAAATAAATTGTTTTATTAAACACAACATAATACATGGCGCAGCCGTAAATTGTTCTTACGTACCATCTTTTGCAAAAATCGCTGTACAAATTGTAAGTAATTGTGTGCAAACATGGCCGCAGCGTCATACAACCTGCCCGAAAAACTGTGTCTCGGAGGGGAATTGCCAAACAATTGGAGAAGGTTCAAACAGCAACTAAGTATTTATCTCATAGCATCTGGGCTCGATGATGAAAAGGACCAGAGAAAAATTGCGATTTTGCTAAACGTCATTGGCGAGGAAGGGCTACAAATTTATAATAATTTTGGTTTCGACAAGCTTGATGCTGAAAAAAAGGTGACATTTGATGATGTTCTGAAATCGTTCGATGAATATTGCGAACCCAAGAAAAATGTATTGTTTTCAAGATTTTTATTTTATAAGCGCTCTCAGCGACCGGGTGAACCGTTTGATGTTTATTTCACGGACTTGAAAAGTCTTGTTAGAAATTGTGAGTTCACAAATGAAAATGAGGCCATCCGAGATAGAATTATTTTTGGCACTACCAATAAATCCGAACAGGAGAATTTGTTGAGCATGGGAGATGTGGACCTAGAAAAAACTGTAAAGAGGCTACGTCTCTCAGAGGTGACAAAGTCACAAGTCAAGGAAGTGCAATGTGACTCAGTAGAAGTTGGAGACGTTCACAAGGTGCAGATAAAAAATACCACTATACAGTGCAAATGGTGTGGTGGCCAACATGAACGGGACATCAACAAATGCCCTGCAAGGGGAACAAAATGTGCAAAATGTGGAAAATATAATCACTCTGCAAAAGTGTGCCGCACCAAAAAAGTGCAAGTTGTATCTGAGGAGAAAAATGACAAAGAAGAACTTTTTTGTGAATCGGTAGGTCAAGTACATAATGCTAACTGTTGGGAGCAGAAACTAATCATTGAAAATGTCATAAATTGTACCTTCAAACTGGATACTGGTTCTGATGTTAACCTTATACCTATTTCATTGCTAGAGGATATTCACAATAAAATTTCAAGGAATAAACTTAATGATATTAAACTTTGTAAATCAAAAGTTGCATTACAGGCATACAACAGATCAAAAATAAAAACTTATGGCACTGTTTTATTAGAAACAAAGTTAAAGTCAAAAGTTTATTTATTGGATTTTATTGTTACTAGTTCTGGATATCAGCCAACGTTAGGGAAGGATTCATGTTTGTTATTAGGTATTGTTGAAAGAAAGTTTATAAACAGTATTAAAAATAATCAATTAAATGAACAGATACTGATGGATAGGTATAAAGATGTTTTCTCAGGCACAGGTCAATTTCCTAGAAAATATAGAATTTTATTAAAGGAAAACTCTATTCCAGTGTCTAAACCTCCACATAGAGTGCCTTTAAAATTAAAAGATAAATTGAAAGATGAGCTGGAAAGACTCTGTAAAATAAATGTGATATCCAAAGTTGAAGAGGCTACAGAATGGGTGAACAGAATTGTTATTGTGGAAAAAAATGATGGTTCTATCCGTTTATGTTTAGACCCCAGAGCTCTCAATGAGTGCATTCTTAAAAAATATTATGAAATTCCAACTATCAATGATTTAAAGTCACAAATAGGTCATTCAAAATTCTTTTCTGTTTTAGATCTGAAGGAATCATTCTGGCAGATTCGGTTAACTGATGACAGTAAAAAGTACTGTACATTCTCTACAATTTATGGATCTTATTGTTTTAATGTCTTACCATTTGGACTTGGAGTCTCAGCTGAAATTTTTCAAGAATACTGTAGAAATTGCTTTAGTGACATTGATGGTTTGTTTACTTACATCGATGATTTCTTAATTCATGCAGAATCCAAAGAAAAACATGATGAGATACTAGAAAAAGTCCTCAACAGAGCACGTGAGTTGAATATTAAATTTAATCCAAAGAAAATTCAATACTTACCTGATGTAGTTAAATATTTTGGACATGAAATTGTAGATGGAAATTTAGTACCAGACAAAGATAAGATTAGGGCTGTTTTAGAATATGACATGCCAAGTGATAAGCAAAGTCTTCAGAGATTTTTAGGTTTTGTTAATTATTATAGGGAATACATCCCCAATATGTCTGAAGTAACCAGCCCACTTAGGCAATTGTTAAAGAAAAATGTAGAATTTGTATGGGATATTAATTATACAACATGTGTCAATAATATTAAGAATCTTTTAATAAGTCCACCAGTGCTTGTAAATTTTGATCCCAAAAAACAAATTGTAATTCAGACTGACAGTTCTAAGGATGCAATTGGTTGTGTTCTAATGCAAAATGGTCATCCAATTTCATATGCCTCAAAAAGTTTATCTACTTGTGAATCTGAATATGGCCAGATTGACAAGGAATTCTTGGCAATACTTTTTGCCTGTAAAAAGTTTCACTACTATATATATGGACGGCATGTAATAATGCAAACTGATCATCAGCCATTGGTGGCGGTGATGAGAAAGGAAATTAATTCTATTGGTTCTCAACGTTTAAGAAAGATAAAAATGAAATTAAACATTTATGATTTGGATGTTCAATACACTCCAGGTTCTAAGATGCATGTAGCTGATGCCTTAAGTCGTGCTTCAAGCAATGCCGACAATATAGAATTGGATAGTTCTCTTACTAAAACTGTACACACTATCAATGTTAGTGAAGAAGTACAAAATCTCATTATGTTAGAAACTGAAAATGATTCAGTCCTTCAGCAATTAATATTATACTATAAAAATGGATGGCCTAAATGCAAAAATAAAGTAGCTGATATTGTGAAATTTTATTACAATTTTAAAGATAACATTACATATGAAAATGGAATTGTTTATTTAGATTATAAGATTATAGTGCCAGTAGCATTAAGAGCTAGAGTAATTAAAAAAGTTCATTCAAGTCATTTTGGAATGAATAAGACAATTGCTAGAGCTAAATCTTTATTTTATTGGCCGAATCTTGCGACTGATTTCATTAATATTATATCAAAATGTGAAACATGTGAAAAATATAGTGCGAAAAAATCAAAAGAACCTATGTTGCTGGATGAGATAGCAACTTTACCATTTCAAAAAATTGCTTGTGATTTTCTACAGTGGAATAGCAAAACTTATTTAATTGTAACTGACTATTACTCTAAGTGGTTTGACTTAATTCATGTAAGTTCATTAACTGCATCTACTGTGATTAATATATTGAAACAGATTTTTTCAACTCATGGTATACCAAGGATCTTGAGGGCTGATAATATGCCATTCAACTCTTTTGAGTTCCAGAACTTTGCAACACTTTGGAATATAAAATTGATTACTTCAAGCCCAAGATATCCTAGGTCCAATGGTTTTGTTGAAAGATTTGTTGGAATTGCAAAAAAATTGCTAAATAAATCAGCTGAGAGTGGGGTCGACTTTCAAGAAGTATTGCTAGAATATCGAAATACTCCAGTACTAGGTTCACAATACACACCATCGCAATTACTTTTTAGCAGATTGACGAGAACGAAATTACCTATTCATGATGTACTTTTAAAACCAAAGTTGGTAACAAATTTTAGTGAAACTCAAAACAAAATGAATATCCATAATAAAATAAACTTTGATAAGACTGCCAAATGTAACAAACACACTTTTTATGTTGGCCAAGACGTAGTTTACATAAGGGATAATATTTGGGTCCCAGCAATTGTTATTAAGATACATTCATCTCCGAGATCTCTGATTTTAAAAGACCTTAATGGGAAAATAATTAGAAGGAATACATTGCATGTAAAACCTTCATTTCATAAAAATGTAAATGTCCAACCAAAATGTAATTTGGGTTTGTTAAACAATGATGATAAATTACAATCAGAAGAGCATAATGTATCTATTGAAGGAAGGAATAGTGATGGTCAAGAAGTAGTTGTAGTGGAAGATCCTAAAGAGCAAGTACCAGAAATTGTATACCAGTTGAGACCTAGGAGAAACATAGTTCCTCCAAAACATTTAGCAGATTATGTTTATTGATACTAATTATAAGGGAAAGATGTAGTATTGTTAGTTAGTAAGTAGGAACATCACTAGGAATTATAATTGATAAAGGAACAACACTACGACAAGAACGACAATGGCGTCGAGAGTGATCGGTGAGACTCATGTAAGTTCAGAACCTCAATAAAGCACATGTTAATAGACATAGTTCATTAAATAAATTGTTTTATTAAACACAACATAATACATTTTATTAAACACAACATAATCAGTAAACATTACTGTGTACTGTATGCTCGTGGAATCAACATTCAGGCACTGAAATACACAAACAAATACATTAAGCTTTCTTAATTACAACTTTATTTTTAATGAAGTTTTTAATAATATTTATGATCAGTCAAAACCGTTCATAACGCCTTCACTTTACCGGTTATAACGACGAAATTTTAAGGACCCAGCATTTCTGTTTACATAACATACCTACGTCATGTTTGGTTATAACGATTGGCTATAACAACCGTAATTCGACGGTCCCTTCGAAGTCCTTATAAACGGTTTTGCCTGTATTAAATTATACAGGATAAATTTTTAACCAGTGCGCAAACTTAAACACATGACTTTACTCATCATTATGAGCAACTTTTACTATGGGACCAAACCTGAAATCGCGAAAAAAAAATCAGCTTTTCCCTACATTTTGACGAGTTATGCGAACATAAATGTATGGAACAGCTGATTTTTTTTTAGCTATTTCGGGTTTGGTCCCATAGTAAAAGTTGTTCACTGGTTAAAAATTTATCCTGTAAATACATAGCTTATGTGTAACAGTTTAAAGAAATCTGTATACGGTCATTGACGAAAATTTAAACATCTTTCACAAAGTACATCTAAATCGACAGAATGAGAAACCGCTTTTCAGCACTTTATGGTCAAGAGATTATTGTGTTTAATTATGAATTGATATTAAAACTGAAGGGATCGCGAGAGTTTCGTTGTTAAATCAATCTGCCTAGTCTTTTCCCAACTATTTTGAGGTCTACTTTCAGTCTAACCGGATGCAGCTGAAATGCAGCTGAATACCAATATCGCCTATCTATGACTGGTTTCGTTGCTGAAATAATCATATTAGAGTCGAATATTCAGTCTGACCAGATGCGGCTGCACTGATATTTTATACAAAGCAACTGCGATGGTACCACAACCCAATTAGTGTTTATATAACACGATATCCTAAGGCTAAACTAGCTGTTGAATTTCAGATTTCGAACTGGTTTCGACCACAATTATTTCATTATATTATCTCCTTAGCGAGTTTATATTATTACTAGCCGTTATTTTACTGACCTAATTAATTAAAATTTTAGGCGTTTGTTTACGTTAATTACTAGGCGTCAGTGTTATTCACACTCAACTGTTTAGTACTTCTTATTCTAGCTAACGGTTCAAATGATGTTGTGTGGATGTCATTCATTTGCTTATTTATTTATGTAATACTTCAAGCACAAAAATGTAGAGAGGGGGACTCAATGCCATGAGCATTTTCTACCAGTCAACCAATGCAGAGACAAACAGTGGTAGGTGCAATTACGACTCGACGTGGGCTTCGCTGCCTTCATAAAATAAAAAAAGCAATTTCAGGTCATTCAATTCTAAGTTTCCTTACGATGTTTTCCTGCACCGTAAGTCAGCCAAAGTAATTGCTTGAGTGCATTGAAGGATTTCCCCAGTTCTATAAACCAGAGTTGTTTACAAAACTTGAAAGCATAGTGGCATAACGGCGGGTCACTCCGCACATAACTCAACATGTTGGAAAACAGTCGTGACGCAACATACTTAACGTAACATAACATTACATATCCCCCGCGATCCAGAACATTTTGTCAAACGACAACTTTTGTACGACGAATTATTTATATTATGATTCGTCATTTCTCGAGTCCTTGTTGTTGCCTGTTCCGACGAAGTTTTGATGTCTTTTTTGTAACGGAATTCGTCATAAACTTTGGACTACCGGATACGGAATTGTGTTTATGAGTGCTGCAGTTTTTTTTTTGGAAACTTATTAACCCTTCACTCGTATCCTTTTGGGAACGTAGATCCATGCGAGACACAACAACGCGGCTTTTTAATTGTTAGGTTATTTCTGCAGGGTGGCGCATCATCAATCAATCTTCCTAACCTTTTCCTACTACATTGGGGTCAGCTTCCAGTCTAACCGGATGCAGCTGAATTCCAGTATTTTACATGGAGCGACTGCCTGTCTCACCTCCACAACCGAGTTACTGGGTAATACGATACCCCTTGGTAAGACTGGTTGTCAGACTTTCGGTTTTCTGACGACCCGTAAAAACTATCAGGGCTCCACGAATGACAGCCGGGACCAACTGCTTAACATGCTTTCCGGCATGGAGGAGTCTCGCTATGTAAAGATGGTCACCCATCGACGGACCAACCCCGGCAAGCGTAACTTAACCTGATGGATCGACCCATGCGTCTGTTATTACTTGACCACAAGCTCCTCCAGGGTGACGCATCATCAGAGAAGTTCAAAATTGTTATTATTTTGAACAAATCCTTTTCCAAAACTTCTAATTGACTGAAACTGAAACGTCGTAGGTATTTAAGAAAAACTGCTTATTTCTAAATTACGGTTTACTCAGGCCTATAGGTTTGAGTTGGTCTCCAAATGAATAAGTAGGATGTTGGCACTCAAGTGAAAAGTTGAATACATGACGTAATTAACAAATCTGCAAAAAAACAACATCAAAGTGGTACTAGAGGGCGAGGTAACGCGGCATGGTCGGCTGTAAACGTCTGAATCACCGCGAACGTGCGTTTATACGAACGCAAACATCTGCGTTAGCGTTAGCCCCCGATTGATGCTGCTTTGACACAATGTTTACAAAATGTGAACCAGCCAAAGTCAAGACCGTGGTTAATGCGCATCATAGGCTAATAAATAACGTGATTATCACAAAACGCATTGCCTATTTAACGCTGCCGGCTTTAAGTTTTTTTTCCAAGCTTTCCATTTTCTTGTTTGAATTTAGACCGATAGTTTTTTTTCGGAAAACTCGTAAATCGTAAGTGATTGATTCTTACAACTTTTACGTCAGTGTTGCATCCTGGTGGGTTCGAACTGTCAGGTTTTTTTTAAAAATAAGTCTAGAATTTTCTTACTCATGCCGTCATGTTTTATAAGACTATTCACGATCTTCCCTGTAAATTAGGTTACCTAATGCTAAAATAAGCTTAAGTGTAGCACTCGTATATGCGTATGTGCTTAGGTGTAACCGGAATCAATAACTGAAAAACGGATGGAAAAAAAAACGTAAAAAAACGTATCATGTAAAACATGGCTTCATCATAAACAGTTCAACATAAAAGTGTATTCCATAAATATTATACGACCCAATCAGGTGTAGGTAATACAGCGTGGCGCTTTAATGGTGACATTAATTTAACACACGTATTAATACGGATTAGCGTTTTCTTTTTATGAAGATATTTTAATTTCGTTAAACATTATTATTTATTCATTTATTTACTACTGTAGCGCAGAGGTCACTTACCGGGGTCACGGATCATATCAGCGCATCAATGAAAATAAAACGAATAACGTGCATAGAGAAGGCGAATTGAAGGAAAGCGAGAGCCCTATTTCGGCGAGGGGTTGAAAATTCAAATTTTTCAATTAACGAAAAAATTTTTTATTATATTTTTATGATTACTGGCTACTAGCCCTACCCATGTGTTAAATTAATATCACCATTGTAGTAGCACGTTGTATATACCTATATACATACAAAGAAGGTTTTATATTCCGTTTTGTTTGCTGTGCAACGATAAACTCTCCCTCCTTGGTGCAACAGAAAACGTTGGTAAAGCAGTATCGTATCAAGTTTTACGAACAATATAGTGCATATAATTAATAATACAAGTTTGCAGGTCCTGGTTTCTTTGAGCTTCAAACTGCAAAACTTAATTTTATCTTTGTTCGTTGACTCCAGAAATACAATGTCGCCCATGCGCATGTGACCGCCCGTAATTTTCTGAATATTCATGAAAAAATATCGAAAATAAACTTCAAAAGGGGGGGGGGGGTCTATCTATAACATTTTTCACTAGGTTTTTTTTAAATAAATACACAATCCGTTTTTTTTTTCGTAGTCGATAATTTTTTGTAAAAATTTTAATTAACCTGTTAAATTAATAACTCATAAGCTTTTGGAAATAATAAACAAATCCAAATCGACCCATAAACTTCGGAGATGTGTCAAAAAACAGAAAGCAAATCTTTAAAAAAAAAAAAATTGAATAACATGAAAAATGTTATAGATATTGAAGTTTATTTTCGATATTTTTTCATGAATATTCAGAAAATTACGGGCGGTCACATGCGCATGGGCGACATTGTATATATTAAAGAGAGGTTTATTATTACAGTCTGATGCCAAATCAATAACCATGGACCATTGTTCTTGTTGTCTCACTAATTACCATAGAATGAGCTCGTAGGGATCGCTTAGGCTGTTACAAGTGTAATAGTAGTACATAGTACTTAGATAGGTTTATCGGATTTACCTTTTGCAGACCCTAGGCATACACAAATCAACCCAGACATTTAGAACATCTGTAGCGCATATTACATCATATTGCTTGCGAGGATCGATCCAAATTCAGCTCAGACTGCCAATCTGGTTGTCAAACATATGACGAATTCAAATGTCTAAGAGAAACAACAATATTCTGGAATGCCCTGAAGGCTTTGAAAGCCCTGTGTTTAGTCTGCATCTATAAATAACAATGCGGGGAACATCGTAACTCGTAGCCAGTTCAATATATATCGACGTTTACAAGGCATTCATATCCTTTGCACATACTTGAACTAGAGAAAATATTTAGAAAACTGTTTTACATGCAGTAATTAACATACTTTTTATAGAACTGCCGAAAACTTTTTGGTTCTTCAAATAAATTGGAATGTGCTGTTTATCTTAAACATCGTAATTCAGATATGCACGGTACCGTAGGTACTTGATTTATGTACCTTGTCTAAAATGTATGAAATCATCTTTCTAAACTAACGAAAGATTGTTTACACAAAAACATGCGGTGTTAAAGAACTGCAAAATATTGTTGGTATCGATGGATGGTGTTCGTCAAATTCCTCAAGGTTCACAATTATAATTGTTTCGTACTTCACCACTCAATATCCGCTCCGCTAACGTTTTGACAGCGATAGTAAAGTTTCGCAGACTCCATTGATGAGTTGAAAGGCGCAAAGTTTATTTACCATCTCAATGTGTTGTTTATGAAACTTAAATTTTAATTATAATAACTCAGCAAGGTTACGTCAACAAAGTCAAGAGCGCCATTAAATTGGGTTGCTTTTCAAAATTAAATGCCAATAAATTTTTAATCAAACATTTACTGACTTCGGTTCAGAAATGAAGAATGGAGAAGTATAAATAAAAATGGCTTTGGTTTATGCGAATCTGTTCCTACTGCAAATAAATAGATTTTTGCCATAAATAATTTTTCTGGACGTTATATGCATTAATGACTTATGTATTTATGAAAGCTGTGTGTTTGCTATAATTTTTTTTGCGTAGGTAAACAAAAGAACAAAAGAAAACATCTTACTTGTTTCTAAGTATGTTTACTTATGTATGATAAATACGGAATCGACCTTTTCCCATGGAAATACATTCATAGACTTTATATTTAAAATGTGCGCCGGCAAGCGGTGCAACATCTTTTTTAGATCTTGAAAAGTTGTACGTTTCGAGAAACCAAATTACATAAATCTTAACACAACTTATGCCCAGTTGTGTTAGTAGATTGATTTTCTAACATCACTTTGTTATTATAATACCAAAGTGCGCAGTCGCTCTCTTAGGCTCAAATAATTGTAACCGGTCACTTGATTGCGGTTTCAAGTTAGCTTTACAGAATACATACATACATATAAGTACATACATATAAATATCACTGTCATTATTCAAATACCCAAGAAAACACTCCGAGTGTATCATCAAGCCCAAACACGTAACCATTCGTCTAATAAAATATTACTTAACTGCAAGATTTATTCTGACATAAAGACGAGCTACGTATGGTTAAAAGAAAGTGCCCACAATCAGTTCCAATATAACAAATTCCCTAATAAATCACTGGGTTAAACGAACTTTATTATGAACGTGAGAGGAACGTCAAGTAACTCCCCGATGCTACGGGTCGTATTATGATTAGTAAGTCACGGATCACATGTTGGCTTCGGGCCAGAATGTATACTGACCGCTACTAATCGTTTCCGCTCATTTGGAACCAGTGACCGTGCTGCTCAGTTAATGATGGTTGAATATCTTTTTCAAAATTCATGCTGTGCTTTATGTCCATTCATAGTTATGTGAAAAGCTGCAGCATTGATTGCAGTCAGTGCTTTTCACATAACTATAAATTAAAACTAAATTAAAAACTAGTTTACTGTAAACAATTTTTTAAACCACGTATCACATATTGTAGTAGGTACTAGCATTTCTGTCATCATATCATAAACTTAGCTTGTCAACTTGGTTACGTTTGGCTCCCATACAAATTGGTGACTATGTTTTCAAGTGCTTTAAACTAGAGAATTCTAACGTCAAGTTTTTTACCGCAGACACCAAAACTTGCTCGGGATGAAACAGCACCCCAGACAATAAACTCGATTTTTCTGCTCCTTCAAGATTTCTTCTATTTAATGCAAACCAGTGCCAGTGGTATATCTAGGACGTACTGGAGTTTATTGATTTTTTTTGAAGTATTAAAGGACATCTGTCGTTCGCAGTTACAGCGGTTTACTGAAGCTCAGATCATACAAAAATCGTTTAGGTATTATGAATGGTGGCGTGTCGAGAGATCTCTTTGTAAATATTCGTTTTATTTCTCATTGATGTTAATGAGAGTTATCTTTTTACACATGTTTGCTCGCCTTTCAGGTAATGTGTAAATATTTAGGGAAGCAATGATTTTTAATGGTATCATGTTTTTGTATAGGGGCCAAATAAGAGGAGGGGATTCAATTATTTGTTAACACTTTTATAAACAAAAGTTATCTCCATATTGATCTGTATGTCGCAGATGGATTGTCGAATCCGCTGTTTTACATGACCACTAGCTGTTTTACAAAACAGCTTCCTGTATGTAAAACAGCTGGACGACGTCAAGCGATTTTCCATAATAACTGAACTTTGACAAGCAGAATTACATAAACGTTTTGCATTTATCAATGTATCGGGTTCATGATTAGAGGTTATGCAAAACAGCATCAAATTAAACGTCGGATTGTAGATTTGAGTTCAACATTTTATCACTCATGGCTCTGTGTGTTGAAAACAGTGATTTTAAGGATTAATATAAAGTTATCAGAGTTTTATGAAAGTCAGTCCTAAAAATACTAAATAGCCAAGTAACTGCAACTAACTTGAAAGTAGCGCTCGCCGGCTGCTGATGCGGCATCACTCGCTCGGCTCGCGCGCGGTTGGTCACAGTTATAAACTAACCTAAACCAATTGGTCAGGGCGTCCTAGCTTAACTCTGCGACCGATTCTGCATAAGAAGCTACACCAAAGGCTTATTGTGACTGCAGATAGACAATTCTGTATTACGCCTCAACGAGGGTAGCAGGTTTGTTAAACATAAAGCAATGGTAATCCAGCTAAACATTGTTCAGCTATTCTACATAACGGAGCTGTTTTATAAAACAGCTAGCGGTTATGTAAAACAGCTAATTAAGTGATCGATCTGCGACATGTTTACTTTCAGTAATAAATACTTTTTGCCTTTTTTTTTACTTTACTTTATGTACATTTCTATTTAGTCTCATCAAATGAACGCGTAGATGTCTGAAAAATAAAAATAAATAGAAAGAAATATAATCACCATGATAAGCCACCAGGATTTATAAGGACATGTTATTATTAGTTACTGTTATTGTGTTATATTATTATATTTTGTGGCCTATTCTCATGACATAATGTACAAATCAACTTTTGAGGTATCTACATAATATATGTACTGGACGATAAAGTAGGTCAGACTTCTACTACACCGGAAACCACATAAATCTCATTATACTATTACGAACGTTTAACTAACAATTGGCCTGTGAACCGTAATCAATAAATAATGAATGTGAGTAAGACTTAGCTTCATTAGTCGCGTATTTGCTCGAACTACCGAGTTCGAGTAAATCTCGTAAATGGTGCTATTCTCATGAGATTTGTTTCACATTACGGCTTTACGACGCCTTTGTGGCTTCCGACATGCGAGCACATGTTCATACAGGGTGGAAATGTCAGTCAATAAAGGCCTATTCAGATAAATATAAGCGATATTGCTGTCGCGCTCTTTAGCGGTACTGGTCCATAGTGAATAACCAGAAGGTGGATCAGCATCGCTACCTAGCTCGACAGCGTCTACTGTTCAATAACAGTATTAAGTTCTATTCAGATGCGAGTACAAGCGATGTCGCTGTTACTTTGAATTTCATCATCCTTCCTTACGCACTATTCTTTGTGATGACTTTTAACAGGATTTTATTTGTAGCATCATAAAGTTTTCACTCTGTATACACGTACCTATATTCTAACGTAGATATATAATAATTTATGTGGGTATGTGTATGTTGTATATTTACGTCTTTAACGAACTTGCTCGATGTTTGTTTGCTCTCAGTTCGACAATAGATTGTTCATGAGCAATAATTACCTTCACAATGTTACTCGTTGTGCTCTAAATATAAGCTGTAACAAATTTTCATTACAATTTATACAGCGTTCTGGTTGGCATTTATAATTATTTTACTGTACATTTTGTTTGTACTCAATCTACATAAAGTTATTTTGAGCTTTACCGATGGGTTATTAATTTTACATGTTCAAGAGGTTTTGTGCACTGGAGTTAAATTCGAGATTGCCTACCAGACAGGTAGGCAATCTTGAATCTTCTTAAGAATCTTTGTAAGAATAATATAATAATTCTAACTGGCAAGCAGAGTGATCATAGCAGAGATTACTAGGAAATACTCTCGTAAACTTTCATCGTTTTACTCTAGTAATTAAAGGATCAACATCAGTTGTGTTATTGTACAGCATAATTCCTCTAAGAACTCCGTAATATGACTGACCTCTAACTAAAATAATAAGAAAATGGCTGTTTATTTATCTAAATTGTTTGTAATTCCAGTTTCGCCTGTTCGACGTGGAGGTGGGGCAGGGCGAGCTGGAGGATGGCGACGGCGATGTTGCCATAACAGAGCTGACGCAAAACAATGTCGAGATCTCTATTGTGGCTGGCAAGGAGCCTTCCACCTCGAGCCCCGAGAACAGCGCTGCCAACTGGACAGAAATATCTACAGCCCTCATGAAAGGAGACAAGAATACCCGTGCGGAAGTGGCACACAACCGACTACCCATAATCCTAGTAAACGATAAACCACCAGAAGATTTAGACCAGAAATGGCTGAACATTATCGAGTTGTCGAGCAATGATAAACTGAAAGTTTTTCATACAAGAAGAAAGTATAAACGGAAGTACTGTAGGAGCAGAAGGCATGCTGCGTTTAAAAGATCTTACTCGATCGGCTGAATCAGATTTTAAGATCCTCTTGTGTATCTCGTAGTTAAGTGCTGTGATTGTATTTTATATATTTTAAGAAGCAAATGAACTGCCTATTACTATAGTAGAGTATTAAATCTGTTTACGGAAACAAACGACTTTCTTCTTCAAACTTTAAGACACAGCATTGCCTCTTACCTACTGTGTTGACAAGGTATCCACTACTACTGTGTAAATATTTTTGAAATAGTGGGATGTTTGTTTACATCAAAAAAATAAACATATACTTTATTTCTCAACAATAACCTTGTTTTTGGAAGCCTGCTGTCGCTGTCGATGAACTGAACGAATTTATTAAATTGCATAGGTTCAAGGCTGTTTGAAACCAAGGCAAGGGTAGCAGATGAGAAGAATAGTTAAGTCGAAACGATTGATCTAATTGTAAATCCTTTATATAGGCTTGTAACACAGGTAAAATCTACGACTAACATAACCTTCTAAAATTGTATTTTTAATGGCTACTACACACAGTGCCGGCGGCATGGCCGCCGGCATTGCCGCTGGCCTGGCCGCCGGGCGCGCCCGGCTCTGCCGCACAAAGCCGCACAAACAAACGCAAAGGAAATGAAGGCGCAAAAGCCAGAGGCACGTGCCGCGCGGCAAAACCCGGCGGCCATGCCGCCGGCATGTGTGTAGTAGCCATTAGAGTGTGCATACATTCCTACTTTGTGTTGTTATGAAATAAAAATTATGATGATTATTAAATTGTAATAAAGAGATTGGTTGATAACGGAGATTCATAAAGCTTTCAATCAGCTTTACAAACCTTCATCCCGCGTAATAAATTTATCAGATTGCCTGCTCTCCTTGACTTCTAACTGGAATGTAATTTTACAGTGAAAAAGTGTGCATTAGGGAGAAGCATACGACTCATTTGTCACTGAGATTCTCGCTCTTCAGTGAGCTTTTTCAACTTGGACTTACGCTCTTATCTGTGCTGCACCTTCCTTCCAGTTATGACACAGAGTTATTAATGTTTATACTCGTACCTGCTATTTTTACATGCTTGTTTACTTTTTACTCATTGTTTTCTTCCACCCTGAAACGTTTACATATTAAATGTTTGTTTTAGAGATGGTATTATAAATTGGGACTTAGTGAAAAATTGGTTCGTTCAATCATAACATGAATGTCTTTTGATGAGACGAATTTTTTAAAGTATTGTCTCTGCTTACTTTCAGTTGAAGCCAGCACCGTAAACCGTTTATGGATTAACTAGCTTTTACTCGCGGTTTCGCCCACGTGGATGTCGCAAAATATCCCACAGGAACGTACTACAGGGAATATGGAATTAAATACCAAATAGCCGAGGAAAAGGTCATTGACTATTACCGCTGCACCCGTGTTGCTGTCAAAGATAATTATTTTGTTACGCGTAATTTTGAATCTGTGATATCTTTTCAACTATTCATTTAAATGATATGATGTCAAGGCATATTTTAATCTAATTTAAATAACATATTTTATTGTATAAGGATTAATATAATATCGGTCATAATAGCTTCAGTTTTTTTTTTTTTTTAAATCAAATTCTGAAAGATAAAAATGGTTACTGTGAGTTATCCTTAGAAGATAGACGTATGCCATCACAGACTTTTTTTTAATTTTTTTTTAAATGAACCCTCTGTAATACATCATTTGTATGTATCTTTTACGGTTTACGCGGCGCACGCCAGGAAAGCTGCCAGTCCGGCATGATTTTTTCCGACATCTTTAATAATAATCGTCATATTTCAGCCAATTTGCACAAAACTAATGAATTATATACTAAAACCTTCCGCATGAATCACTCCGTCCATTGGTGAAAACCGTTTGAAAAACCGTTCGGTAGTTTTTGAGTTTATCGCGTTCAGACAGACAGACAGATAGACGCGGCGGGGGACTTTGTTTTATAATATGTAAGGGGGATGTGGAACAGTCCGAGTTTAAAGAGTGTCAACGAAATACATGCTAATAAATATAACGAGTATGACCGTGAATGAAGAAAGAGAAAAAGATTTTATGAATCGTCAAGGGAAAAAGCGTGAGTAAATTCGTTTAGCATTGTAATACTGGCTAAGTAATAACACGCCGCACGGGTCGATCTGTCAGGTTAAGCTACGCTTGCCGGGGTTGGTCACTGGATGGGTGACCATCTTTACATACCGAGACTCCTCCGTGCCTCGGAAAGCACGTTAAGTTGTTACGTTGGTCCCGGCTGTCATTCGTGGATCTTTGACAGTCGTGACGAGTCATCAGAAGCCCGAAGTACTGACACCGGTCTTACCAAGGGATATGGTATTACCCAAGTACTGGGTGGTGGAGGTCAAATAGGCAGTCGCTCCTTGTAAAATACTGATATTCAGCTGCATCCGGTTAGACTGGAAGCCAGTTGGGAAAAGGCTAGGAAGATTGATTTTGTGTGGGTCTAACGTTAGACAGTGTTATTTGATTATAACAAAATTCTCGATATTTCAATAAATACCGTAGCAAAAGAGTTTAGAGTAGAGCACTGGAATTAAATACATACAGTATTTAATTCCAGTAGCGAATGCGGGATTAAAGTCAGAGCGGAGGCGTTTTTAATAAAGAGGTCATCTCTATGGTATTACGAATTCCTTTCTAGGTATGCAATTTTGTGATATAAATGAAGTTTTAAATAAAGGGAGAGGAATGGACAAACAATTCATTGCAGATTTTAACGTTTTGATTCGACCTAACCAAAACACGTTTACAGTCCAAATGAAGGTCACGTAGGACGTTAAACGTGTCTAATTCAAGTTAACAGTCGTTCATGGCTGCGTAACTAGGATAGTGGTAGGGAATCCTTAATCGAATAGTTTCATTGGCTTTGCCCTTGGTTAGATAACAATCAATTTGCCGGTGTAGTACCATGTGTAGGTACCGCAGAGGGGCGTGGTCGTTAGAGCGTGCCAATTAAAGCTTCTGTACGGCAGGCCCCACGAGGCTCGCTTTGAACCTGTAAAGCCCACGCAGTAAATAGACAACCACCGCATTGTATCTTGTAGAGCATAATGGCAGGTAATAGCTCTCTCGTTAAAAGGCCACTCCATGTATTTTTATTACCCCCTGCGTCAGCCATTACAAAGGACATTTGTCCCAATCGTAAACAAGTGCATAATAAATCAATTGGGTTTGTTACCTTTGAACTTTGCCGGATTTTACGCCGATTCCGGTGATTGAGGTTAATTTAATAATCCTCGTAGCGTCATTAATCGTTTTCTTTACATTCCTGAATTCATGACATTTTTCACTGAAAATGTCAACGAATTTGCAAACTGTCCAAAAACATTACAATCGGTCACACAGGGAGCGGTCGTGATTTGGCCAATCAGAGGCGTTGTTGTTTGATGCGCAAATATCAAGACACCACAGATATTTCGTTACCTACTTATTTGAATTCCGAACGTACTCCGACGGGATTCCACGTCGTGATCGTGATCGTTCGCTCAGATTCCCACGGCTGTTCTACGAATATCAATGTTTTCTTTTCATATCGATTCAGGACCTAGCACAAGTATAAATTGAAAGCCGCTTTGTAAAAATAACACGTTGCGCGTCGTGTCTATTTATGAAGAACGAGAACCGCGTTTTTTCATTGAAATACCAATCATGAGGTAAATGAAAATGTTTGAAAGATTTTTTTTTTGCATTGAAACTCACGTGGGGGTTGGAAGTTATTCAATTCATTTCACCCACGTCTATTGAATTAAGTCGTAATTGGATTTTCTTTTTGTTTGATTTACATTTCTCTTAAAGGTACTTAGAACTTTTATACACATGGGTACACTCATTGGATTTCGTAACTTATCCTTATAGCGTAAGTCCTGGATTTTGGCCTTCAAATGCCGAAACCACTTAAGTTTTTGTAAGTATCACCACTTTCACTAGCTTCCACCTGAATAAAAGGTAAGATGAACTGATTAACATTTGAAGCTGTAGTCACAGTAAAAATTATAATAATCCACTCTCGATTATACATTCACCTCGCAAAACGGTTGTTAAAGATCTTAGGTCGTCCAATTTGCATGAAATTGTTTCCAATATTACTTTATGTCTTAACGGTCGGTTAGCCGTCAGTTAGATGTTAATCAATATTGTTAACAACTAACATAGTTAGTCAATCTGGGTGATGTGGGCCGTGCCAATGTTAATTGTAGACCCGATGGTAATTAAAACACAGCTGATGTGTCTTAAGTTTAGGTTAGGTATGTCATTTATAATCGTTGTCTATAAACAAAAACGAATAGTTATCCTTACTAATGGTAGAAATTTTATTGCCAAACTGAGCATTTAAATATGTAGATTCGTAAACAAATTTTATTTGTGATAACTATTTCCATATGGGAGGGTCTATTATACTATGCAAAGCTTTGCGTTCTTTGCTTCATTATTAATAAAGATACAAGAGTCTTTTTAACCAGTAACGGTCAGTAATTTATAAGAATCGGCCGATAGTTACCCCTTTGCTTATTGTTAGGAACTTCAGAGCACGAAGACGCCTCGGCTGAGGCGGCACTGTCAACACTTTACATACAAACCAAGCCTGTCACCGATAACTCGCACATGAGTATACAAACTGACGGTTTTGAATGACGAAGATGACAAGGTGTGCGCACAACGCACTTTTTTTAGTAGACACCGCTCTTTAGGCTGCTGGCGGCAATTCAGTGCCATGTTTTGAAAACAGTCGTTAGGTTTGTGATGGGGTCAGCGAGCCCCGGGATGACGACAGTGGCTACCTACGTAACTATTGGTCTCGTGTTATAGCTAATATAGATCTGGTGGTCACTTTGTCGGTGTGGCATTTAGCCCGGTGGCCCACTCCGCAATGTCTTGAAGCAGGCCATGGACTGTGACAACTTCACCTTCGCCATGAGAATGTGTTCAGGGAAATACATAGATCACTCCGCCCTAGAGTGTAAATGTGGAGCTGTTCCACAAACAAACTGGCACCTAATATCGTGTCCAGCGTGTCCTTACAGGAACTGACACGCTAAGAATATTGAAATGTCCTTGCGTTTAAAAACTGCTTTATTTGTATCGGTATCCCACTGAACAAAAAATACATAAAAAACTATCAACTAAATAATTTTTTTATTTATTAATTTAAAATCACTACAAAGATACTGTTTTCAAAGGTTTAACTTTGTTTTTTTTTTGGTGTTTTTATAAATTCTACGAAGCCCTTTTTCAAGAGGTAATTAGCATAACACTACGGACTCGTATAAAAATTGAAATAAATCTTTGTGTTTGCATATAACATTATCATCCCACTCAAGATTAAATGAGATTTTATTTATGAACGTTTCATAAGCAGACGTACGTATAATTATAATTCAAATATCTCTGTGGATTCCATTTCGCAATAATATTTATTTTAAGCTCTGCACGGGCCCGTTGAATGAAATGAACGTGATTTTCCCGCCACAAAATGGAATGCATTACGAAAAATAAACGGTTAATTTTAAAAAGGTATTAATAACTGTCGGATCTGAGTTTGATAAATTGTAACAGAGAATATAACAGATTGATTATTAACACTTTCGACTCCACCCACTTTTCATAGAACTCATATGCCATGCCATGCCATCATACATATTGGAAGTGAACCCTCCGGGAGGGTTACCGGCATTACGTTTTCGCTAAAATTAACCATCGCGGACGGTCAAAAACATTAGTGTGCAACGGCAGTATTATAAAACACTGTAAAACATAGTTAAATTGTGTTTTCAAAAAAAAAGGGGGATCTTGTCGCTATACGTAGTTTATTTATTTATATATACTTTATTGTACACCAGAAAATACAATCCGACCAACCCAACCTACCTCAACCAACCCAACCTTATTCATTTTTAGTGAATATTTGTAACCGCAAAAAAAAAGTTAAAATAAAAATTATTTTATAATAAAAGGATTTGAAAACCAACGCATATAAATAAATCTTGTTCAAATATACATCAGATGTTATTTTCACGGCTTAGAACGGATGCTCCCGGAATCCCATATGCGACTAGGTGAACCCTCCAGGAAGGCTCCCGACACTAGACGTGTTAAATGAAAAATATTTTCGAAAACAAACAGGCCCATCTCATGATATATTATGTGATTACCGACACCTATGGACATTTGGACACCAAAGGCATCACAGATTTGTGATGTGATATCTGAAAGAAAAAGCTGAAATGCCTTATGTGCCTGTATGTACACCCGGTACCCATATCCTTCAAACCACAACACACCTAAGGTCTATTCAAATCTGTCGGGGTTGCGGGAAAGTCCTAAGGGGAGGCCGTGGCCCCTGGCAACGTACAGGCAACTGAACGAACACGGGTGGGTTTTAGTCAGTAACAGTCTGACACGCCTTTCCGCTCCGCCCAGAGCGGGAGAAGATATTAGATGATTTCCCACCCAAAAAAACAAGTCTATTTAAATCCTTGTTTCCAGCTGATGTTATTACCACTAAAACAAACATCTACTTTATGCTAGTGTAAATAATGTTGATTTTAGACTGATTAGTACTGTTAAAAAAGTAACAAAAAATATGAAATTGTAGCGCAAACTGAACCTTATGTGTAGGCATTACAGTTGTTTTTCTAAAACTCGTGTTAACAGATGTTTGGTAAATAAATTGGTGGTAAGGTGGTAGGACCTCCCCGAACACCGCACGACCTCTTTCACCTACTATTAAATGTCAATAAGAGACTAACCAAGAGCGCGGTAGGTACAGTCAGGGAAGTTAATTGTTAAGTAAATTGACACCCTACATCAATATGCCTGTTCTAACCATTCCATACAATTGTCAAAGTGAATTTACGGACAATTTATATAAGTTTGGTAGTCAATTCGCTTATCAATTCATTTGCCTGACTTAACATAGAAACAACTTTTACAAAACAATATAATTTGCCTGACACATGCTGAGCTGGACTCCCATTTAGTGCAACCTTGAGACGAACACCGCACCTTGTTTTTCCAATTGATTTGAAGTATGTCATGTCACTCTATTTCTTTAGGTAAGTACTTATGTTTGTCTTTTTTGTATATTGGCAACTTGTTTTTATATATATTCTTGTAATTTGTTATCATTTAATTGTGCTTTTGTGTGTCTTTTGTGTGCACTGAATAAATGTTTTATTTATCTATCTATAATAAATTCAAATTCATTAATTTTAATTCAGGCATACACACATACAAAATACACAACAAATTACGAATATACACACATCAAAAAAAGTTTGCGATCAGTTTGAAAAATCGTAATCTTTTTTGTAACGGTAGACTACATTATTTTTTCTTCTTCTTTTTATATTCTTTCAGGCAGTGTATTTCTATTTAAAAAAAGATATAACGTCTACACTTTTTCTTGATAAAGTTAAATTTATAAATATATCAGCGTTTGCTAGTGATCACAAACTTTTTCTGATGTATGTATATAAGTTAAGATGTTTTGTCAAGTCATAAACACCGAGCGAACCTGAGGCGGTTTGCTAGTTTACTATAATAATTATAAAGCTATATTTGCGTAGTTTGTTCTTCCTACAAACTCGTGAAGCGATCATGCGAATTATGAGAAGCCTGGCAAGGTGTTAGGCCGACGCTGAATATTCATCAAACTCTCAGATGCGTAAGCCGTTATTAACCTACGCAGATAACACACACCCACTTACAAACGAAGAAGTTCCACTACACTAATATTAAGTGAATTTATAGGAATCTCCGTATATCATCGTTTGCATTTCTGGTCCCAGTAACAAAGAGGTGGGATTATTATTATTTTGTCTATTTTTAGCACATCTAGGCAACTTTTTGCTGAACTCATCATCGTCATCATTTCAGCCAAAAGAAGTTCACTGTTGGATATACGCCTCCCCCAAGCACCGTCACTTCGACCGGTTCACTTCTCGCATCCAGCGGTTTCCTGCGGCCTTCACCAGGTCAGCGGTTCACCTTGTCGGATGCTTTCCAACGCTACGTCTCCGGTTTGCTAAAGCAAATCTCTAAAGAAAAGAAAAATGTTTTTGTTTTCTTTTCTTTATCTGTAAGGCATTTACAGCGAATCTACAAAAAAAAACGACACGCAGTACTTTCTGTCACTTCGTTCCAAGTATCTAGAACACAAGCTCCGGACACGTTCGACATTTCCGACGGCCTACGAGTTGTGAAAAGAGAAACGAAGACGACTAAGTAATTATTACTTTCAAAAGGTCCGTAGCTAACTGCTACAAGTACATCATTAGTGAATACTCAACGAAGGGGGGCCTCCCTTCTAACAAATCGTTTGTCACTGTCGCTTGCTACGAGAAATGCTACGGCGTAGCTCGTAGCTTGAACACGTCAAATTATATTCCAATTTCCACTACAGGTAATTCGGTTATTCGGCACCCAATTAGGACAGATTTCTAGTCGAAATAAAAGAGCCACTAATTACTTTTGTAATTTAGTTTTGAAGTTTATAAAAATAAAACTTAACTTAAGTATAAAATCATATTTTAGGTGTTTTCGCCGAAGCGAAGAACTAAGCTTTAATTTTTTTAGATTTTAGTTAAAAGACTTCTAAACTCAAAGCTGTTTTTAAAATCTTAGACTGTAAAAGGATACAATTTACAAGATTACATTAAATAGAAATAATTTGGAAGAAACGAAGCGAAAACTCAGTAGGTAAGTTAGTTTCCAGTTGGCTGCTGAAAAGCTTAATTATTGTGTTGCAGACGGTGCAGCTGTGTCGTTCAAATTTATTACGAGGTTGTCGGTGCACGCAAAGAGCGCATCAGATTTCTGACTGACATGTTCATTAAGCCCCACCCCACCCTCGTCGCTACAGCACTTATTACAGAGCACCCTCTATAAAGGAACAGAGAGGAAAATCCCCATCTGAATATTTGGGTCACTAGTTATAGATATAAACTTATGTTGCTGAAAAAGTATTTACTCATTTTTGGCAAATCCCTTTTTGGGAACGCCGACTTTTTTTAAGATCCGCTTAAATTACTATTGAAAATGGGAATCTTAATTTTAAATTGTTCTATGTTCGCAAGCAATGTAGATGAAACTATGTTGAAACTGCGAAAACCTGAAACCCATATAGAGATACCGCTTTCATCGCGAGACAATGCGTGAAATAAGCTGTAAATCTAATCTGGCTGTGTAGGTGGAAAATAAATTGGGGAAGCATCAAACACATGCTCAAATATGACTTGTTGTAGAAAGATGAGCAAACCCAGGATATCTGGTGACACACTTTATTTATTATTCACGCATTCAAATTGTGCTCTAAGCGAATTTAAGAATCGCTCCAAAAGGTTCGGACTCTTTAATCTGTTTGACTACGCACAGAAAATCACTGTTCAGCGGTTTAATGATACTTATACATATTTGAGACCCTCGGGACTTTAATTTGCAGTACTTTGATGAGTAAAGGAGCGTGACATACTTGTAGATTTACCCAAACGAGGATTATATTTCAATTACGCATATGCGTATTATCGTATTAATTTGATCAGTTATATGACGTTACTTGTAGCGATACGAACGGTACGCACGCTATGAACTAGAATTAGTTCATTACTAGAATGGAGGTACATATTGGCTGGCTGTTAATGAAGTCATCAAATACAACAAAACGTGCCTAAACAACGATGCCACAGACTGATAAACATGTTTTAAAACTCCCAAATTACTTTACGTTAATGAATTCAAAATTCAAAACGATGAGGCTTCAGAATGCTAATACTAAGTACTATCATGTAATTAAATTGTCAGATATAACAATATTAATAACACTTTTTATTTAAAAGGAATCGAACAATGCGTGTGTCGAGCAACTAAATTATAAAGCTGGGTCTACGCACAAGCCGAGCACAAATTCGTGAAGTAAATTGATGACAAATGTTCACGAATTTGTGCTCGGCTCGTGCTCCGCTCGTGCTCGGCTCATCTAGCGTAGACCCACCTTAAAATCTCTCATTCAATTCAACGACATTTCATATTCATACAACATGTAAAAAATACCCTGTCCGATGTGAAAGGGGCACATAGGTACTGCAATAACATTACTACAAAGTATTTTTTTAATATTATTAAAAATGAAAAAGTTATTGGTATTTAAAATTCACATATTTATTAAAAACTAGCGAATTTTCATCTGGGTCATAAGTTATGACTTTTAGACACCCGCTAAACGACGGCCGCCCGCGCCCACTGTAAATACCCCATTAACATAAACGTATGTGGATTTTTTTTTTCTTTATTGTTGAAAATTTTCACTAATTGTACTAATAATGTTCCTACTGCTGAGACACAGTCCTCCTCTCGGTGAGAGGGAGTGGGCCATAATCCACCACGCGAGCCCAGTGCGAGTTAGTAAATGTCACATGTCTTTGAATTTTTGGTTCTAGGATATGCCGGTTTCCTCACAATGTTTTCCTTCATCGTTTTGAGAGCAGTGGTGATGAAATAATTTACACAAAGTAAAGGGCTTGCTTGGGATCGAACTCACAACCTACAAATCGTAAGTCGCGGCCGTTACCACTGGCCCACCACCGCTCACACTCACACACACTCCGCTCACACTTTATTAGAAATGGGTACAGACTACAACAATATTGCACCTGTCTAAAGAAAATAATTACATATCCAAGAACCATGCAGAACCGCAATAGTAGAACCTTGAGTGAGATTGAATTATTCTACAACAGCTACCATTTCTCATTTAGAAATTGCGTAGTTTTGCTTAGGGTGTCTCGAATAAGATTCGCAAGTAATATTATTTCATTAAACAGCGGAGGGACACCAAGATTAACTTATTAGGGAGGCGGAGAGGCGGTGGAGTCTTCAAACCAAGCTGTTTGCGCTGAGGTCTGCGGCCTACGGATGGCGAGAAGTAATTACGTTGTTTCAATAAATGTTGGATGTATTTCTGCGTATTTATAACCTTAGGAAAACTGTTTAAAATTAGTATAAAATAAACAAAAGTTTCTTCGTTTCCACATAAACTGCGCAGCTGTTTCTTATTACAAGCTTCATATTAACTTGCTTCGTTCGTATGTGTTTCCTTTGTAATTTTTTATCAATTGTTATTTGTAGTTCAAAATTACAGAGTTAATTATAAATGAGATATAGTTGGCGAATAAAAAGTTTGACATGGGTCAAACAGCATTTTCTTGAAATATCGGGATACTAGTTCTTCCGAAATCCTTGTTCGTCATAAAAACAATAACTAACGAGTCAGCATTAATGTTTCCATTAAGATTAACGTTATTAATTGCCACACGCGGCGGCCATTCGTAAATGTCTAGTATTTCGTTCATCATTTCACAAAAACGCTGACGTAAAATATTCGCCGTAATCTTTTCAGCTGTAACGCACGACAGCCAGTTACAGAATGATGAATACTTGCGTGTTGAGTACGTCGGCGGACGCAGCGGGTTATCTCTTTTAGTGAAGATTTTAAACAAGCTACAATGATCCTTATTTTGAGAACTGCATGGTTGATTCTGGTGTGCGTGTATAGGTGGTGATAAACCAGTGAAAAGTTGACGTATGTAGACATTAGCCTCCCCGTGTAAACTGGCTTCACCGCTAATGTATGATGTACCCACACATTTGTGTTAGCACCTTCGTCAAACTCACAATACATCATCCAGTGAAGCAGGCTCATCACGGTAATGCAAAGAAATATTATTCTTAAAAAATGATCCGTTTGAGCTTCAAATATTTTGATGCTTTTCCATATCATTGAATTAGGCAATTTCCAATTGCCGAAGACTTCTGCAAATTAATAAAGCAATCTTGATTTTCAAATAAACAAATTACTTGTCGTAGATTAAATTAGCTCGTTTCTAAATGTAATAAGAAGGAGCTTTGAGTTATGTTGTTTTTGTTATTTCTATGTTAGAAGTTATAAAATGGCAGGTGAGTTATCGAGTGCTTACAAATAAGTGCCCGATACGTTAAATCTGTAGTTTTATTTAAAGCGGAACTCGTTATTGAATGAAGCTCGTAATACCTACTATAAGCTCTTGGCCAAAATGAATCAAGAAATCATAATGAGACGCATTTGTCCTGCGTAACAGTTTCGAGATTTAGGCTGCCTGTCCACTGGAGCGGAGAGGAGAAAAGAGGAGCGGAGATGTGCCAATATTAACCAGTAGAATTTTGACTCCGCCCCTGAGTTTAGATTTAATGGCCATTTCCGCTCCTCTCCTCTCCTCTCCGCTCCAGTGGACAGGCAGCCTTAAGCTAAAGAAGATATAAATTAACTATGGCATTTAACTAATTACAAGAAGCCTTAGAAATGTGAATCTTTTAAGATGTTACGCGTGGATTTTAATTATATTAATACGCATTTAATAATATATTCTAAATTGCGTATATTCTGAGTAAGAACTTTGATATTAATTATGAAGCGAAATTGTACTCGTTAACAGGGATCACTTAAAACTCATTCAAGAAACTGTCAATTTAAATCCAATAGATTTAATATCCAAAACTCGTTTATTATTATATTTAGATACTAAATCAAAACGCACATGAGCACTGTTATGAAAAACGAAAAGTAATTTAAATATTCAATTTAAGGAAAAAAAACTCATGATCAAATTGCCGCAAGTCTGAAGGAAATCAGGGCGGAATTACTTTTTCTATAGGTTTTTTTGGCAGCGACTGAAGTGGAAATGTTGAGTGCTTATACGCGTTATCTGAGGGCAAAAGGTTCTATTGTTCACAAAGGATATGTTAGAGATACTCGTGCGGTTAAGTTGGCGAGTTAATTTCGTAATGTGAGGAGTAAATCGTAGGCCGTAGCGCGTAGCTCGTAGCTCATATCTAACCCGTAGGCTCTTTGTGCTCCTCACATATTGCCTAATTATAATCAGGCTGTAATGTTCCCACTGCTGGGACACAGGCCTTCTCTCTTCGAGAGGGAGTAGGCTGTAAATGCTGTAATCTGTCACGTGGGCTCAGTGCGGGTTGGTAGAATTTTTTATTTTAGAATATACCAGTTTCCTTACGATGTTTTCCTTTACCGTTTTATTGCCTTATGTCTGGTTAATTATTTATCAAATTTCATAGTTGAATTTAATCAATCTGCCTAGCCTTTTCCCAACTATGTTAAGATCGGCTTCCAGACTAATCAGATGCAGCTAGAATACCAGTAGGTATTATACATGGAGCGACTGCCTATCTAACCTCTACAACCCAGTTACTGGGTAACACGATACCCCTTGGTGTAGTCTAATTAAATATGAGTTACTAAATGCCACTCTTGATTAGTTTAAGACAGTGCTGTCTTAAACTACACCCAGTAGTCGGACAGCACTTTCTTAAATAAAACTACACCCAGTAGTTGCACAGCACTTTCTTAAATAAAACTACACCCAGTAGTTGGACAGCACAGCGGATTAAAGTTGTGCGATAGAAACTGCTACACCATGGCGGTGAAAATTTATAATAAACTACCGGATAAAATAAGGAAAATGAATAACTTAGAATTTAATAGAACTTTAAATTGGCTTTGTGACAGATGTTTTTATTCAATAGATGATTATTTAAATTTTAAACTGACATGATGTTTAACAACATATATTTTATGAATACTTATTTAAATTAAAATTATTGACATTATTTATAAATCTAATCAATAAATTGATGAACTGTCTTGACTGTGACATGATCTAATAAACTAATTTAATATATTTTATAATGTTAATGTACTTATTCACTATTAACGAACCAAGACTACACATTTTATAATGATTGTGATGTGCATGACTAATGATAATGACATTGATGTATTTTCATGTTTATGCATGTACTAGAAATATTTGCACGACTGATAAGTCGAATATAGTGAGACCAAAATTATTTTACCATACTATTATGTAAATACATATATTCTGGCAAATAAATAAATTTCATTTCATTTCATTTCAGCACTTTCTTAAAAACTTTACTTGTGAAAATCATGTAGCTACTGTAATCCTTGCAATAACTGCCCTCTGTTGTAGCTATCTTCACGTAGGTCTTCCTTAATACCTTATCACATTTGGGTGCTCTATCTCCATATATCTATCACCAGGAAATAGGATAAAGCACCCAAATATAAGTCAAGTACAAGATATTATACCCAAATGATATGGTTATTAAAACAACATAGCAGTTGGGTAACAAGAGTTACGTCTACACAACGAAACTCGTAGTTAATCTTGAGCGATTTAATGCTATTACTAAATTATGCCTGAACTTGTTAACTATTCCCTTGCATTAATAATACCGCAGTTTAAAGTTTCTAATTGGTATCTTAATTACATAATCTGTCTTGACTCCGCAACTTCAGGCAACTTGATCCCAGGATTACCGCGTCCGGTCAATGACCTTCGGAGCTTAGACAGGATAATATAAAAGTTAGTTTTTAAACATTTCTTAAGTATTTTGAGTAATTTCATTTATGTTATAACTTTCTAGTCATAAGAAGTTAAAATAGAAACGGATCCATTAGGTAACACCAATTTCCTATCGAGATCAGAATAGGAATAAAGGCATGTTTAGTATATTAGAGGTGAGACGAAAACAATAAAATTGTTCACCTATCAGGCGGTCTATGTAAAAAGCATCAGTGACGACTAAAAATATATTCAAATGTGGAAGGGGTTGCTGCCCCAAAACCTTTTGAATTTTAATGTTTTTTTTGTACCTAAGTAACTAGTACGTTAGTTACTTTATACATAACCTAGTTATAAAGGGAAACCTATTATAAGCGATACAATACTGTAACATAATATAAGTATCGCCGGTGGTTACCTAAATAACGGAAAAACAACACTTGTCAGTTCACCATTATTGTTTACTTTGAAAATGATAAGTGTATGTGTGTATGTAGTGTTTTGTTTTGTTTTAATGTAAAATATAGCCTTGTTTATTTTTCATAACGAAAATCTTCGAAGCTTCACGATGCAATAACATAGCCGCCTCCATGTTATTGCATAGTGACGCGAGTGTTTTCCGAAAACCCGCTTGTCATCCCGTTTTCTTCTTAGCTTGTCGATGGCAAAAATAACACGAAAAAATATAAAATGATTTTTTTTATGTGTTCAGCAAAAAAAATCAGTAACACGAATACCGTTTGCTGACGCAGCAGGTCCTCACGTGTGCAGGTGACAGGGCATGCACTGAAAGATGGGAGGAGAGCCATTGTTTGTGGAGAAACGCCGCATACGCACCGGAGATCTGAGCCGGCCATGAACCCCCACTTGTCTTTGCATACTTGGGTACGAAGTCTATTTAAGGTTTCCCAAGTTGATCATGGTAACTTCTGTCCGGTTGGGTTGCTCGCTGGTGGTTCAATAAAGAAATCAGGTGGTTTTAGCAGCTCCTGCCAAAGATTACAGTTTCCTGTGGAGGGGTTGCATTGCCTGGACTTTTGCTGCTTCTAAGCCTCTAGGGCACTGGCCCTGCAGCCGCAAAACTTTTCTTTGATGCGTGAGTCCAGTCAATGCACAACTATAACCCAGTGGTTATAGTTGTGCATTGGTTGGCGTTGGTCAACCTGTAGCGTCGCCCTCTCGATGCAGCTAGCTATAGTCCTGCGAATTTCTGGAGACGCGATGCCAGTCCCCAGCCTTCACAAGCTCATCCGTCCATCTTGTTGGAGCCTTTCCATCGGTACGACTTCCGGAACGCGGTCGCCTCTCCAGAACCTGCAGGAATCCCCTGGATGCGAAAAACACAACCGGTCGAAGTGGTGGTGCTTGCTGAAGGCCCATACCCAGCAGTGGACGTCTTTCCGCTGAAATTATGATGTCAGTCAGTGGATACATTTTCAACGGGGTCGGTCCTAAGCAACTAGAAATAATCCGGCAAGTGTCACTTAGAGCTGTATGATCCACTAATTCAGCGTGGGCAGATCGGCTCAATTCTGGACAGGTATATTGACAACACGGAACGGAGTAATTTGTGTAGTATTTAGGTAATTTTGTACCTCCTTCTAATCATAAACTAGTTTAAGTTCCTAAAATACTAAATAAATCTTTGTCGGTAGTTAGGTTTTAGTAACTATTATTCCCTCTGCTGGAATTATTCCTCGTGGATACGTTGTTGAGTAACTTTTTCTCTATTTTTGTTTCGTAAAATCGTGAACTCAGTCTTATGTTCCGAGTGTGGGTTAAGTGAGTTCACTTGCTTTGGAACTGTGTGCACTTAGCTTTAACTTAGCTCCCGCTGAGTAACACTTACAGCACCTACTCTTAAATACGCCCAAGAAAGCGAACTGACTGCGCTTAAAATAATTGTATTACTAACTTACCTACACAAATTAAGTAAGTACACACATCACACACACACACATACATCAGTCGCGTAGGTACATTGATTTCATGATTAATTTTCCAACTTATTTCAACTGAACTCGATATTCAACCTTCTTGTATATATAAATATACTCAACTTTGATTTATTTATTATATTAATTTTTAGTCCTTAGTAAACGAAAGCAATACTTGTTTAGCTTTAACAAAATTATAACACACATTCGTAAAATAAAAAAAATTACACGGCAATGCTATAAACAATAAAGGTTACATACATAACATCACGCCTGGTTTCCCCGAAGGGTTGGGCAGAGGTGTACCTGTAGTAGATACACCCACATTTCGCAAGTTATGTTTAAGTCCCATGTAATAGGGGGCGAGCCTATTGCCATCAACCAGGCACAAATCCAGACTCCGGGCTGTTACTGAGAAATTTCAGATAGAAAAACCCAATAACACTTTGCCCGACCCGGGGATCGAACCCGGGATCTCGTGCTCAGCAGTAGCGCTTGCTACCACTAGACCAACGAGGCAGTCAAACAATAAAGGTAACTTACATAAAATTCGTTCCTTGTTTTTGCGTAGTAACTTTATTCGGGCACGTCATCATCATCATTATTTTAGCCAAAAGAAGTCCACTGAAGGACTTAGGCATCCTTCGAGCACCGCCACTTCGACCGGTTCTGCTTCTCGCATCCAGCGGATTCCTGCGACTTTTACCAGGTCATCGGTCCTTGTGGGAGGCCTTCCAACGCTACGTCTTCCGGTACGCGGTCGCCACTCCAGAACCATTCGGCCTCATCGGCCATCCGTGCTGCCACTTAAGTTTGGCAATTCTTCGGGCTATGTTGGTTACCTTGGCACGACTTCGAGCACGTGTTAGTTACAAAAATCAATTAACGTTATGTTATAGTACCACATGAAAAGGTATAAATAACATCAAAGTCTCATAAAAAGAGTACCTACTTATATATACCTATACCTATGTTACTGTATTTGGCACGTAAACGAATGTTTCCAATAGTAACGTTTTTTACGAGGTCTACCACGCTTTGAAAACAAATACGAATACTATGCAATGAAAGGATATCGTGACGAAAGGGACGTCCCCAAATTGGATGGGATTAATTCATCAATTGAAGCTGCACGTAGCCATTCGTGGTTGGATTGAGCCGAAGACAATTACAAATAAATTGGAGGTATCGTACATGATACGTCTAAGGCATCTGTCCCACAGGCAATGAAGTAGCGACTAGCTATCAACGATTCTATCCCTCAAGAAACGTACAAAAGGTAGATCCCGTGTTAGTATAAGAGACATATATATATTAATAGTTAATAGCTGACTGTTCAAACTACCGGCAAGTACTCGCCTGTCACAGTGACTAGAGCTATCAAAGAGAGTACTCGCTCAGCAACGCTCGCTTGGAATTCAACACACGCTGTGAGACTCACGCTTCATACGCATCTCGTCGCCATCACACACTCGCTGCTCGCTGCTCGCCCACTCGTTTTAAGCTCTACTCGCTTCTCGTTGATGGCATCGCCGGCGATGGGGCAGGTGCCTAAAACAAGAGCCTCAACCCTCAAACTGTATGGTTCTAAGAGAACATAATATTGTGAAGATTGTACCTTTGCAAGTGGATAGATAGTTGAAATTAGGCAGTAATTTGCACGAATTTGATTATGTTCCAAATCAAATTAATGTTTACTTTAACACCAAAATAAACTTCCCTGACTCTTTTTTGGGCCACTTAAGGGACCAAATTGACTTAAGCAATTAGATTTCGTATAAATAGAGTAATGCTTTAAAAACCCATTAGACACAGTATTCGAAACTTGAAAAACTAAAAAGCTTCGGATTGAGTTGCTCGCTCTGCTAACCACAAAACTTGACATTTTAATTATTATGCAAAATCACCTTTTTATATAGGCACATTGACATTGATGAATATTTTATACGAAATAACATGAATATTTACTTTGTAAAGTATTACTTTGAGAGTACTGGGTATTTCTTTTCTTTTTACATTTTCAGTTAGTTTTAATGATGGGCGCCGTTTGAGTATTTTATGCGGCCCACACAAATAACCTTTCTTTGGTATTGTTCGTCGAATCGTTGAGCTCCTTAAGTTTTGAGTTGAGCGACACGATTACTGACAAATACTTGCACTGACTGTAGTGATCCTGTTCGCGACGAGGCGTCACCGTCAATTTTAGCTTGTTTAAAATCATTAATTTTAACTTAGCTTAAAAACTTGTATGTATAGGATAAGTATTTCTTCGCAATATGCGTAATAATAGCATGTAGTATGCAGATTCCTTGTTATACGCAATAATGCGTCATCAAAATATTTTGTTAGAAAAGACCTTTCTATTTATCCGGATGTTGAAATACCAAAAATCTGCACACCTATAAAAGAAAAACTAAAGTTGCAATAACGCAAAACAAAATAATACAAGTTGTGGGCAACGCCTATACTAACTCAAATATGAAAATAGTATAGGTATTAGTAATGCTATCTAGCAGCTAGACACCATCCAAATATCAAAATTTGACTAAAAAAGGTAAACAAAGCCCTTGCACTCCTTGATTAGGTAGGTTAGACAGATATAACGTAAAATCATTTATGGCATCCAGGTCACCTAGACCGAGACCTAGCCCTGGACCTAACTTCTAGAAATCTAGCCCTTCAGGATACCTACTTAATCGAGTTAGAATGCCGCAAAGCGGATTTGTAAAAATAAAGGCTACCCTACCTGTATTCAGAGGCCTATAACTGGCTGAAAAATCTAGATACAATAAATAAAATACTAGATTTCTCTAGAGGAATAGACTAGCCCGAGTGTTCTTTTGGTATGGTGGAAATCGGATCAGAACTTTGTCTGAAAAGTCACTTGCAAATAATTAAATATTTATTTAATCATTTTAATACCGATAATCCTGAAATATCTTTTCAACAGGAATAGTCAGAATCCTGGAAGAACCCTCATTAGAAAGGGGGCAATTTTGTGAATCTCATGATGTATAACATGATGTATATAGCTATTGAAATAAGTGTGTTTAGCTATAAGAAATGTAATTTTATAAGAATTTTGAAAATAATAAAGTTACGAAAACAGGAGGCGATTCATGGGTCTCTATAGGGTAAAGGGCGCTACCAGCTAAGCTAACACGCCATCTCTAGAAATTGTAGTCATCAACATGGAAACTAGTTCCACCTAACAAGTAAAGCAGTAGTCCTGAGGAGTCCTGAAATCGTGTCCTGAATAGTTATGAAGACTTATCAATAAACAGTGTAATCATTCCTGCCGAGCCCGTTTTCCTTCAAAAGGTCGAGTGCATATCCATGTGAGTATTCGAAAATAGCTAGCAAAAACTTCGGTACAGGACGTCAGCGCCGCTTGGACCAGGATAGCCTTACAACCTACCTGAACCCGTATCCAGCGATCACGCCCGTCCGGTATATCTGCTGGTCCTTCGAGCCGGATCATTTTCGAATCCTGGAGAGCTCAATTGAAGACTGAAGGATTACCGAAGAAGGAAGATTCCTGGAATAAGAAAATCGGTTCCTGAAGAATTATTTTTGGAACCTGAAGACTTACGGCTGAAGGATTATTTTGAAACCTGAAGACTTACGGCTGAAGGATTATTTTGGAACCTGAAGACTTATAACTGAAGAGTTATTTTTTCCTGAAGGATTGTTTTGAAGACTGAAGAACTATTTTTGGATCCTGAAAACTTATTTCCTGAAATTTTTTCCTGAAGGATTATTTTCGGTTCCTGAAAACTTTTTTCCTGAAATTTTTTCCTGAAGGATTAATTTCGGATCCTGAAAACTTTTTTCCTGAAGAATTATTTTTGGATCCTGAAGACTTATTTCCTGAAGGATTATTTTTGAACTTTGAAGAATTAACATTTAACATAGAGAAAATAGTTTGACGTTTGAAGATTTGTTTTGAAGATAGAAGAAACAACTTGGAACTTTGAAGATTTGTGTTGAGGATTACAGTATAGTGCGTTTATAGTGAAGTGACGTCCCCGAATCTAAACCAACATGCCGATCACAAGGTCACAAGGCAAAGCGCCTGAAGCATGGACGGTGGAGCTGGACAGAACGCGTACCTCTACAGCTATACGTCATGAGTTACCTCCACGTTCGCCGTCCACTACGGAAGGGACTGAGCAAGTGCCACCACCACCACAAGCCCTAACCGGGGGTGAAGACGTACCTATACCAACACAAACGAAGGAAACAGAACAAATCGAACAACCAACGACTTCCAGGAAGGAAACCAGACTGGAAGGAACTTCAGATAGAACATTAAAACCTTCAAATAAATCAGTGAATCCGAACAAAATAGTGAAGCCATCAGTTGACAAACGGGATGGAACTTATAGAGGAATTATTCCGATGACTACCCGGGGTGACGCCCGTAACGAACGTAGACCGCCGTCGACAATTAAGACGACGCGGTCCCATCTAAAAGTAATGAAAGCTCGTGAAGACCTATTGAAAATTAGGTTAGAACTTGCTGAGATAGCACTTCAGAATGCCGAGGAAGAAAATTCCGACGGATACATGGATGACAGAGATTCCAACGACGAGTACGTGAGATCGTGGCTAGAAGACGCACCAGCGCCTGAGCCATTGAAGGAAGTCCCTTCTGCAGAGGTGGAGAACCATGATTGCGAGATAAGCGATCAAGCACTTTCTGTAGACAACGCCGCTGAAGAGAACGGGAGCAATAGAAGACGGGACGCCGTTGCTGCTCCACGCCCCTCCAAGGATGTTGAACCTATAGTAGACTTCCATCAAAAGCAAGTACCCGTGTTACATCATCCTATAGAAAAAGAAGTGAAAAATGTAGTACCATCGAAGCATTCGGGGGAAGGTCAACTCCGTTCATTTATAACGGACTTGACGTCTGCTATAGCGTCGCTAGCCGACAAGAAAACAGATCAGTGGACAGTAAATAATCCCTCGGCGTCGAAGGTCATCATGACCCTGCCAAATTACAGTGGGGCTCACACGGAATGGTTATCGTTCCGTGCCATCTATGAAACAACTCGTCGATACTTCAACGATGTTGAGAATACAGCTAGGCTGAGAAGGAGCCTGCGCGGACGAGCACTGGAAACAGTGAGTTCAGAACTCATCGGAAATGCCAAACCAGATGACATCATGAGAGAACTCGAGCTGCAGTTCGGCCGTCCAGACTCGATAGCTCAAGCTGAAACGGACAGGCTCCGTGGGCTGCCGCGCTGCAGTGAATCTCCGAAGGATATCTGCACGTTCGCCAGCCGAGTAAGGAGTGGTATAGTCACGCTACGTGCGTTGAAAAAAGAACATTACTTAATCAACGCCGAGTTAATGCGATTGTTGACTGAGAAGTTGCCAAACTCCCTAAGGGTACAGTGGTATAGAACCTATACCGAGAAGTACCAATCGCTGCCAGATTTATCTCTGCTCAGCGACTTCATCACCGAACAAGCCCGTTTCTGCAGTGCTTTCGCTCCGCCCGAAAATATAAATCCCGGCGAAGCGACAGCGACTAGGCGTGTCACTCAAAGGACACACACAGCAACAGACAAGACGGCTTGGAAATGCCGTGTCTGCCAGAAAGAAGGGCACGATGCTTATGACTGCAAGAAGTTCAAAGAAGCATCCACAGATGAAAGATGGGAACTTGCAAGGAAACTGAGACTGTGTTTCCGTTGTTTGCGAGTCCATCGGTCGGATAAACCATGCAAAAAGAAAATGTGTGGGATCAAGGAGTGTATAGGCACTCACCATCAGCTTCTTCATAAAGAAAAGAAGAAGCCTGCTGCAGAAAGTACCGAGAAGCCTGATGCCCCAGTAAAGAAGGAGCCTCAGGAAACGGTAGCCAGCTCGAGATCAACGTCAGACCAGACGTACTTGAAAATAGTACCGGTCCGGGTAATCCGACCGGCGGGAGAAGCAGCAACATTTGCGCTGCTCGACGATGGGTCAACCGTTTCGCTGATAGACGAAGACATCGCAAAGGAAATCGGGGCAGAGGGCCGCATCGACCCTCTGAAGATAGGTGCGATTGGCAACACTACGATTGACACTCCTTGTTCGCGTCGAGTAACAGTCGACCTTGCAAGCCAGCTGAGAAGCAAAGTGCCCTTCAGAGCGCGCACGATACCGAAGCTCAACCTAGCACCGCAGTCAGTCAGCGAAGAAGACATCGCCCAGTGCAAACACCTGAGCGATTTGAAGGAACAGCTGACGTACGACGTTGGCGCACCGAAGATCCTCATTGGCCAAGACAACTGGCATCTGCTGTTGGCCAGTGAGATACGCAGAGGTCCGAGGCACCAGCCTATCGCATCACTTACCGCAATGGGCTGGACCCTGCATGGCGCGCACACCAGAATCTTAGGTCAACAGGTACACTACGTCAACCGACTGACAACGAGTGATGAAGAGCTGAACGAGCGACTTCGTGAGTTCTTCGCCTTAGAATCGCTAACTATCAATCCGAAGCGACCAAGCTCAGATCCCGAGAAAAGAGCGGAAGACATTTTAAATCGTCACACTCAGCAGCTAGAAGATGGACATATAGAAACCGCTATGCTTTGGAATAATGAAAGCATAGAGATGCCCGATAGTTACGGGACAGCGCTCAAGCGGCTAGTCTCAATCGAGAAGAAGCTCGACAGCAACCCTGCTCTTCGAGACAGATATACAGAACAGATGGACTCGCTCATGCAGAAGGGATACGCAGAGAAAGCCCCCACCACGAGCACACCAGGTAGAACATGGTACCTACCACACTTCGACGTATTCAACCCCATGAAGCCAGACAAGCTCCGTATAGTACATGACGCTGCCGCTAAGTCGAGAGGACTGTCGCTCAACGACTTCCTTCTCACAGGACCAGACCTGCTGCAGTCACTGCCCGGCGTCATGATGAGATTTCGCCGACACTGCATAGCCATTTCCGGTGACATAAAGGAGATGTTTATGCAGGTAAAGGTGCGAGCTCAGGACCGAGACGCACTCCGGTACCTATGGAGAGGCAACAAGAGAGAGGGAGCGCCGGAAGAATACCGTATGACGTCCATCATATTCGGTGCGGCAAGTTCGCCGTGCACAGCCATATTCGCAAAGAATTGGAATGCGAAAAGGCACTTCGAGGAGCAACCCGAGGCAGTGAAAGCTATCATCCATAACCATTACATGGACGACTACCTCGATAGCTACAAGACGGTCGAAGACGCAACGCGCATCGCAACAACGGTGAAGGACATACACCTGAAAGCGAAGTTCGAGCTCAGGAAATGGGTATCGAACAGTGCGCAAGTCATACAAAATATAGATCCGTCACAGATCCGAACCGAAGTTATCAGTATCGGAGATGCAGAAAACACCGAAAAGATACTTGGTCTAATATGGAGACCGGGTGAAGACGCGCTGGGCTTCAATCTAACGCTCGCGCGCCTACCGAAAGGTGTTCTAGAGAAGGAAGCGCCCACAAAGAGAGAGGCACTGAAAATTGTGATGTCGCTGTACGACCCGCTCGGACTCGCCTCACCAGTCACAATTAGAGCCAAGCAAATACTGCAAGAGGCATGGAGGCGAGGAGTCGACTGGGATCATCCACTAGATAAGGACCTGGCAACTCAGTGGAGAAGTTGGATACAGCACCTGCAGCAACTCAAGAATATCAGCATACCAAGATGTTACCCTGGATATAGTGATGCTGTGGAGACACAAATCCATGTGTTCACCGACGCAAGCGAGATGGCATACGCAACAGCAGTATATTGGCGGGCCACATCGATGGAAGGCAAGCAGCAAGTCAGCCTCGTCATGGCAAAGGCGAAGGTGGCACCACTGAAGCTGCAATCTATACCACGCCTCGAACTGCAAGCCGCGGTGATGGGAACCCGCGTGGCTGCAGCCGTGATACGTGAGCACGACATCAAACCCGCATCGGTGACATACTGGTCAGACAGTAAGACCGTCTTGACATGGATCAGGAGAGGAGCACGGGTATACAAACCATTTGTTGCTCATCGCATAGCCGCCATAGAGGAAAACAGCAAAGTAGAAGATTGGCGTTGGGTACCCACCAAATTGAATATCGCGGACATCGCTACCCGTGATGTACCGCGTGACTTTGACTCACAGCATGCGTGGTATTCCGGCCCTAGCTTCCTATACGAAGAACCGTCGTCATGGCCTGCAGAAAAACCTCCCATCAAAGAGGAGACAGGGGAAGAAAGGACCCTCGTTGCCGTCGAAGAAGCTAACACGCGAAAGCTAGCAGAAGCCATACCAGATCCGGCCAGATTCTCGAGATGGGAACGGTTACTCCGTGCGACAGCGAGTGTTCTTCGCTTCATTGCTCTCTGCCGAGGAAGAACAGAGAAAACGTTCTACAAAAGAACGAGGAAAAACGCAGAGAAAGATCCAGATTGGCGGAAAAAGAAGACGACCCCAAGTCCTCCGAAACAGACAGCAAAGACGTCTGAAATTCAAATCGTGAAGCAAACCTTAGAAGCAGAGTATCTCCACGAAGCGGAGAAAATACTCATTCAAGTCGTGCAACAGCAGTCTTTCGCTCATGAGATAGCGAAACTGCGAGAAGAGAAAAAGTTGGAGAAAGATAGTCGTTTGCGGCCACTGCAGATCGAAGTAGTGGACAATATCCTACGGCTAAGAAGCCGGATAGCCGCAACAGACGAAATATCAGATGACGTGAGACATCCGCCGATATTACACGGCGACCATCACATCACCCAGTTATATATAGACTGGACACACCGCAGCCTACAACATAGTGGAGTAGAACTCACTATCAACGAGGTGAGACAACACTATTGGGTTGTCAAGATGCGGCCGACCACGAAAATGGTGCTAGCCAGATGCCTACAATGTCGCATTCGCAAGGCACAACCACCCGTGCCTGCGACCGGCGACCATCCGAAGACGCGCCTCGCGCATCACCAGAGGCCGTTTACCTATACGGGGCTTGACTATTTCGGCCCGCTGTCCGTTACTGTCGGACGCCAGCATCAAAAAAGGTACGTAGCACTATTCACTTGTCTAACCACCAGAGCCGTCCACCTTGAGATCGCCGCCAGCCTCAGCGCAGACTCCGCCATACTGGCGCTGCGACGATTCGCTTCTCGCCGAGGTTGCCCGACCGAGCTGCACTCCGACAACGGCACCAACATGCACGGTGCCGACAAGGAGCTCCGAGACGCGTTTCAAAAAGAGGCAAGTCGAAGAGGCATCGTGTGGCGCTTTATAACGCCATCGGCGCCATTCATGGGAGGCGCCTGGGAGCGTCTCGTACGCTGCGTGAAGTCCGCATTGTACACTGTGTTACTTGAGAAACACCCACATGAAGAGGTGTTGTCCACACTATTGTGTGAGGCAGAGTACACAGTGAATAGCCGTCCACTGACACACGTTTCAGTGGACAGTGAAGACGACTAGTCGATAACACCGAACCACTTCCTACTTGGTGGGTCGGCCAGACTCCCAACACCCGGGGTATTCACCGATCAAGACATAGACAGCAAGAAACTATGGCGGCGCTCACAGATACTAGCCGATATGTTCTGGCGCCGCTGGGTCCGGGAGTACCTGCCGGAGTTACAAAACCGGCGGGAGCCGCATAGCCGCGGACCAGACCTGCAGGTGGGTGACCCTGTTCTCATTGCTGACGGCCAGCTGCCTCGCAACACATGGCCGCGAGGCCGCATAATCGCCGTGTTCCCCGGGGCTGATGGTGAAGTCCGGACTGCTGAGGTGCGCACTGCCGGCGGCACCCTGAAGCGTCCGGTGAAGAAACTCGTCCCCTTACCGAAGTAACGAGGCGTCGAGACGGCGAGCGTCGCGGCGGCGAGCGTCGCGACTACGGTCGTCGCTCACCGGTGTGATGCAGCGCCGTGCCGACGTCGCTACTAGTCGCCACTGCACTGCATGGCGGGAGAGATGTTCGCGACGAGGCGTCACCGTCAATTTTAGCTTGTTTAAAATCATTAATTTTAACTTAGCTTAAAAACTTGTATGTATAGGATAAGTATTTCTTCGCAATATGCGTAATAATAGCATGTAGTATGCAGATTCCTTGTTATACGCAATAATGCGTCATCAAAATATTTTGTTAGAAAAGACCTTTCTATTTATCCGGATGTTGAAATACCAAAAATCTGCACACCTATAAAAGAAAAACTAAAGTTGCAATAACGCAAAACAAAATAATACAAGTTGTGGGCAACGCCTATACTAACTCAAATATGAAAATAGTATAGGTATTAGTAATGCTATCTAGCAGCTAGACACCATCCAAATATCAAAATTTGACTAAAAAAGGTAAACAAAGCCCTTGCACTCCTTGATTAGGTAGGTTAGACAGATATAACGTAAAATCATTTATGGCATCCAGGTCACCTAGACCGAGACCTAGCCCTGGACCTAACTTCTAGAAATCTAGCCCTTCAGGATACCTACTTAATCGAGTTAGAATGCCGCAAAGCGGATTTGTAAAAATAAAGGCTACCCTACCTGTATTCAGAGGCCTATAACTGGCTGAAAAATCTAGATACAATAAATAAAATACTAGATTTCTCTAGAGGAATAGACTAGCCCGAGTGTTCTTTTGGTATGGTGGAAATCGGATCAGAACTTTGTCTGAAAAGTCACTTGCAAATAATTAAATATTTATTTAATCATTTTAATACCGATAATCCTGAAATATCTTTTCAACAGGAATAGTCAGAATCCTGGAAGAACCCTCATTAGAAAGGGGGCAATTTTGTGAATCTCATGATGTATAACATGATGTATATAGCTATTGAAATAAGTGTGTTTAGCTATAAGAAATGTAATTTTATAAGAATTTTGAAAATAATAAAGTTACGAAAACAGGAGGCGATTCATGGGTCTCTATAGGGTAAAGGGCGCTACCAGCTAAGCTAACACGCCATCTCTAGAAATTGTAGTCATCAACATGGAAACTAGTTCCACCTAACAAGTAAAGCAGTAGTCCTGAGGAGTCCTGAAATCGTGTCCTGAATAGTTATGAAGACTTATCAATAAACAGTGTAATCATTCCTGCCGAGCCCGTTTTCCTTCAAAAGGTCGAGTGCATATCCATGTGAGTATTCGAAAATAGCTAGCAAAAACTTCGGTACAGGACGTCAGCGCCGCTTGGACCAGGATAGCCTTACAACCTACCTGAACCCGTATCCAGCGATCACGCCCGTCCGGTATAGATCCACTTAAATTATATGGTTCTTACCTCAAAATACCATTTCAGACACTAATCTACATGGTCCTCACATGATCTGACCAAGATTATGTTTGGACTTTAAAAGAGACTGACCCCTAAGTTTGTTTCACCATTTCTTCTCAGTGGTAGTCAGATAGGAAATGACGACTCCTTCTAGTTTATTTTTTATTTTATTTTATGAAGACGTGTTTAAGTGATTCTGATACAGAATAAACAATTTCATTCCATTTAATTTAATTTATTATTTTTGGCCGAGCTTTTTTTTGTAGATCTGTAAGTAAGCAATTGTATAATGCATTGTCCCTTTACGTTATCAAGCTACCTTCCCTTTGACTGCCAATTAAACATATTATGGACAGTTTGCCAAGCTCTATTTATTGCGCGTTAACACATTATGGATGCACGTACCGTGTACTTCACACAAACTATTATTCTTTTTAGACTACTTTTTCACTAGACTTCGACCCACTTTGACAGTGGGACGAGATCTACTGAAAAAATTACTGATGTGATTATCTTCTGCAGCTTTAGACAAGGTAAAGGGTAAAACAGCAAATTGATATAGGTAATAGTTAGAGACTTCGTTGATTCTTCAATACGGAGTAGGTATGCCAAAATTCACGATATTTTTTTTATACGATGTCTACTTTTGCGGACACATATTATGCTTATTCACATTTTTATAATTGTAATAAATCAATATGCAAGAGATAATGTCTCAAGTTCGACTAATCTCCATCTTTAAAAATATTTAATACCGTATTTTCTTTCGAAGAAGCCGTACGTAGATTGTTTTCGAGGATATTTTTGTACTCACAATGAATACTAAACGTTTCGGGATTTAAGTTAAAATTGCTGTTTTAGGAAAACACATTAATTTGCATTCAATTGTGTTTAAAACTTTAAATCGACGAATCTAATTACCACTTTAAGCTCCTCGGAACAAAGTGCACCGGGGTCGCAGGAAAAGTCCTTTGGTCTATAAATCTTTTGATCGGTTTCCGTCGACGTTTCCAATAAATTGATTAAATCCTGTAAGGCGTTCGATCTCCGGAGCGCGTCGATCTCGCCGCGTGAAACCTTAGAAAACATTTTATTATCTCTTAAAACATTTTCCCTATGTCAAGGGGAAAGTCGCCGACAGGAGATAAGAGACTCTCGCAGGATGCGATTATAAACCGCTCATCGATTGGCTGCTGTTCTGACAACTAATATTATAAAGTCTTTGTGATTCTTTTCTGAGTATCTTCAAGAAACACGGTTAAACTCGCGGCCGTGACGGTTTTAAATCGATTGTCTCAATGTTTGGGTTGCGATATAGATTTATTTTTGGTTTTGGATAACAATGGTTTTTGAGTTGGTATATACAGTATGTTAATTAACGAAAGCGTCCCTTTGCACCCGTTATAGTATAGCGTCCATAACAGCAAAAAAAAAAACCTATTTTTTTGTGGACGATATACTATCACGGGTTAACAGGAACGCCTTTCGTTTACTAACATACTGTATTTGTTTATATGTCATATTTAAAATAAGTATTTCGATTAGATCTTTCAGAAAATAAATCTGTAAATACTAAGAACAATAATTATAATATTGCAGGTTACACGGGATATTTATCCTCAGTCCCGCATGCTCCTGACCAAGTAAAAGGCATTAACGATGGATGTAGCTAGCATAAACAACCAAATAACTGACTCACACAACCCATCTGTAAAATTCAACACTTTTACCATGTCTGCTCAAAATAATCAATACACTTTGTTCGGTTTCCACGCCTCATCTATAAAGATTTATGCAGCTCTGGTTTTGCGCCAGCGCCATTTCTTCCCATGCATATAAACAAAGAAGAAAATTGTTTATTTCCTGTCTCACCGGCTTTCGGAAGCTTTCGGAGGCTTTCGGAGGCCCTCGGCTCCATAATGCGCCGTCCGCTTCGCTCGGGACGTTTGTATTCGTCAACGGCTTATCTTAGCCATTAGTTACTGTACGAAAACATTTAATTCACTTTTTTTTTTGAGATACGAAGGTTTCAATCTTTATTTTGTATAGGTACTATAATTAGTTGCTATAAATAATATGATAATACCTAAATATAATATATGTATTTTCAGTACCTAGGCATATTATTCAAAAATAAAAGATTGAAATCTTAAAACAGATATATTATCGCGGCTTCCATGAACGTACTAGTTTAGACTATTTGAGCTTATGTAAGAAACTTCTCGCCCGATAAAGGGCAATAGTAGGCTGGCTCCCAATACCCACCCTTACTACATATTTACATAATAAGTACATATATCTGTACTAGTAAAATAATCTTGCTCGTTTAAGAAATCCAAGCTTGAGGCTAAATGAATACGAAGAATGTTACGCCCACAATCAAGTATTATAATATCTTTAAAAAAGTGATATTATATTCACATAATATTAAACTTTATAAAATGTTAAGGTTATTTACATTAAAAAAGGACTTCAGATACGTGTAGTAGGTTATGAAGCTTTAATTATCACTTTTTGCATAAAGATAGGTACTAAGGACCAAGCCACACGGTGCGGTGCGGCGCCGCACCGCAGGTCATATAGTATGGCGCACCGGACGGCGCCGTGTGCCATACCATACATATTTGTATGTAGGACGCCGCAGCGACACCGCTCCGGCGCCGCGCCGCCGTCGTGTGGCCTGGCCCTTAGAATGGCGGTAGCAACTGCAATAGCCGGGAAAGTTTACGTCTAAAGGTGCTGATAGACTCACTTGTAATGAGCATTCTAGCGAATGTTACATTACAGAAAAATAAACGGGAGCGTTTTAGCGAGCGTTCTATCGAGCATTCTAGCGAAAGAACAGTCAATTTGCTTCGAGCCTGTAGCCGAGCCGAACCATTCTATCATTATTCCGTTTCCATCTTCGTGAAGAATATTTTTTTGAAGAGCATTGACTAGAGCGTTCGCTAGAATGATCGTGAAAATGTTCGTAGCGATGTTTGGCTCTATGCTTGGCTCTGTTCGACAAATTTAAAAACGGCGGATGCTCGATGTTCTGTTGACAAGTGAATGCTCAAGTCTATCAGCACCTTAAGGCTAAAATACGCTTACTCGACATACAAAAGAAAGCTACCCAGTAGTCGTACAAACTACCTACCTATATGTAAATAAAAGCAATTTTCGATATGCGCATATAGTGGAGGTGATCTCACGGGTGTCGCGCGGAGACGACTTGACGGGTGTTGGGTGTCTCCGCAGGCGAGCAGCGAGCAGCGAGCGTAGACAACTTGCGTAATTGAGTTGTCTTGCCGGCCACCTTACTTCGTTACTCTGAAACTTTCACTCGTGCTAATCCTACGTTCGGAATTCAATATACCCAGGTAATACCTGCGGATTAAATACCTTGTGCTGAAATACTTAGGTTACTTCGAAGTTCAAGTTTATTAATTACCGTTGTTAAAGTGTTCAACTTTCTTATTCTAATCGTCGTGAAAGCGGAGTCTTGAAACATAAAGTGGGTAGTAGAGGGTGGCTCTTGTTTAATATGAGAATATTTTGGATTAATTCTGTTAATAATAGATGAGAAGATATTTTGATTCGAAAACTAATTTCAACATTGTCTCATTTATAGTCATAAGAAAGTATAAAACTAAACAATAATTTAAGTTCGTAACACAACTTGAAACTCAAGCATGCTCAGTGAACACAAATTGTTTTATTTGCGCTCACTGAGCATACCCAAAATATTAATTTGCAAAATATTCACTATTTTAGCGCTGTGACAGTTGCGTTTTATTAATCATTGGCAATTCATCATTGTAGAGAGAACTTCAGGAATAACTAATTAGTGAGTAGGTTGAAGTGGAGTGGTAATTAAATTAATATTTCTCTCTGTCCAATTTAAGCACTAAATGTTGTGAATAAATACTATTAACTCAGTAGCATCTAACTCTGAGAGTAAATTTATCCAAAGTTGAGGAAAACCTCTGGAGACTAGACCTATTCTAAGCTTGAAATCGAGTCATCCTGTCATCTCCTTTTCTACTTTAAATCTTTCAATCATCTTATTCTTTTAAAATAATAAAGTATTTTTTCTTGTATATTATACACAAGTAAGATTATTTTAATCTGTCAGTTACAAAATACACATTTATTTCGTGTCGATTTTTCAAGTCGTCGGCTGCTGTGTAGGTCTTCTGCACTTGCGTTTACGAATATTCGCACATCAGTTATTTATGAGACGAAGACGAATAGCATTCTAGAACAAAATTAGATAAATCGGTCATAAAACGCTGCTAATAATTATCATCTCACAGATCTGCTATCTCATTGTCTAGCACATTTTCGTATATGATTAAGTCTAATTTGTTTCATTTTGACAGTTCAACAACATTCATTGCGGTAGTTACGTTGTTGAGCAGATATTTTTTTCGAACTTATGTAGCAATAGAATAATTAGCAATCTGTTTCAAAATTATTCAAATTGTGTTTTTTACAAACTTGCGGGTTGCGGGGATCAAACCCGCAACACGCAGCGTAGCAGTCAATCGCTTAACCACTGCGCCAACCGTGCCGTGATTGATCGTGTACCCATACGGAATTAGGGTACTAAATTGAATAATTATACTTAGCTAAAACTTGAATTAAAACTATTTCTAGGTAATTTTCATTATTGTAATTTTGCAAACTTACGAATACCATAAATTACTAGATTGACAACTTTGGTAACATTTGATCATAAAGACGGATAGAATACAACATTAATTAAAATTGTTCAAGAACAGAATGGAATATACTTATATAACACTTGTAGGAGTAGTGATATGAAGATTCGAATGACGCTGTTTCGACGCAAGCTGTTTCGAAAATTTTTGCGAGTGGTACGTCAGTGAAAACACATTGAATCGAAAACATTTATCAAATGACGTTATCACGAACACGCTGATGCGCAAAACTTTTTGAATGGTACGGTATCGAAATCCACTGTTGCGTTAATTTGTCTAGGAATCGAACGCACGACCATTCTTTTACGATAACCAAAAACCTACGCTACGATTGTTTCTGTAGTACCAATTGAAAGGGTTGATAACTGGTCAACCATAAATCATAATTTATGTTTACGTAAAGATGAAATTTTGACAGGTCATGTATGTAGGTACCTATTTTATAATATGAGTAAGATAGTTATGTCGGGTCTTAGGAAGAGGGTTACGTTCGGAACAAATAAATTATAATTTTTTTCAAGTTCCTAACCTAACCCGCGACCGGTTAGGTTTACCGGGTCAGGTTCGGAATAAACCAAAAAAGGCATTTGGAAAGTTTCCAAATACTTTTTTTACATCTAAAACAAACTATTCGGTGTTACGGTATTAATTATTGCATTTCATAATCAATATTCTAGTTCGCTAGTTAGCCACATTTCTTGTTTCCATACAGAAATATTATCAAATTAATCAAAACAGTGAAATATTTGACATCTATTTGCGACGTTGCCAACTTTCAGAATAAACCCTCTTAATTGACTCAGACCTGACTATGCGGAAATCCTTTATAAAATACAATAGACGACGTATATTTAGTAACCTAATCCGCTTAACTGTTCTTAACCCGGTCACGATGTTGCCACGCCAAGCGCCACACGCAGAGTAACTACTAACACGCCGAGTCGAACGCAGAGTTACTTACGCAGATTAGGTTACTAAATATACATCGTCTATTGTATTTTTTTAACATGAGTAAGGACTATTTTAGGGTTGCTTTGATAATTACGTTATATTTGGGTTTCTCTATTCTGCGTAAAACAAATTACTCATGTAAGAAGAATCACGCCATTTTACATCCGCTATGATGTTAGATTATTTTGTTATCCTCACAGACATTGAACCCATATTAACCTAAATAAATATTATTTTATTGTCTATTTGTAATATCTGTCAGTTGATTGCTCGGTGTATCCGTTACCGAAAGTCAAATAGTTAAAAAACTGTGTAGATAGGTAACTTATATCTTTTGTACAGTGTTTCTGATGGTGGAAGTACCTACATCCCATCCTACAACATAAAATATACCTAAGTACCTACAGTAAAAAAATGTAGTAAGTATACCAAAGTTTTCAGGTTTTATTTTCATGATTTTTAATAATTTTTGATTTTCACTAACGTGTATATTCTTCAAAGGGGTTGGTCCCCCGGATATGAGCACTTGAGGATGCAATGCACGGACCGCTGCTTAATCTCGGAGGACCTCGGTAGCGGGGATGCATCGCCTTTAGGCGAGAGCCACATGATCCACAGCCCTTTGAGACAGTCATGTAAAGACAAACTGACTAGAAGTTGGTCGTCGACGTCTCGTATGTAAGTACTTAAGACACTTAGGCGACTTAAGTGTTAATATGAGCTTCAGAGTTGACGGCTTGACGGGTTGTGAAACACAGCGATCCATTTCGTCAAATTTCGAAGCATCACTGAAGTTTCGTAAGTTGGTGATAGTAACAGTTTTGTGAGATGTAAGATGATGATACCTTGCTTTCTTCAAGTCAAGTCGGTCAAGCCGGGCTTACTTAGCCTTTTGCTAGCACGGTTGCCGACTATTTCTACTACTTACTAATATTTTTGGTGGAATATTGGTGTAAAAAATACCAACTAATCCTACTATGCAATTTGCGGTTAAAACATCTTAATGTTTTCAATACTACTTGGTGGCAGACACGTTTTCATACACTTATGTGTCAAAAGGTGAGGATGGATTGGCGAACGCAGATCAAATCGAGGTCTAGATATGCTGGCTGGGGTACGTAAAAATTGTTATGTAATTTAGTGTTTGACTTAACATTAGTCAGAAAATAAAGCTAGTTTTCGTCTAGTTACCAGTAAAAGTATATAAATATATAATTATGTAATCAGCGTAAGTAAAAAAAATTTTTTTTACAAAAAAGAAAACAACCGACTCATGTCGAGTCATTGGGTCATTTTCAGATTTTCAGTTGTTTCAATTACACTTTAAATATGTAGATAGCTGATTTTTATATATAGAGTCGAATCATTCTAAAGTTACAAAGTGTTGTGCAAACTTAGTATTTGTAACTCTGCAGAACATGCAAATTTTTGCAACCTTGTGAGTTTAAGCTGCTTGAAATAATGAGAATTTAGAAATAACTCATATCAATCAATTATCGCAGTCCACTGCTGGACATAGGCTCTCCCAAGGTGCGCCACAACACCCTGTCCTCCGCCTTTCGCATCCAGTCGATCGCAGCCACAGTTTTTAAGGTCGACGGTCCATCTAACTGGGGGACATCCCACACTCAAATTATCCCACGTTATCACTGGGTTACGCACGCCGCGCCGGATATGTGCTTAGTCATTATCATATTGCAATGTATTTTAACATACCTATTTTTCAGTTAATATTGTAGTTGATTGTGTGTTGTGATCCTTGACACTAGTTCCTACATAAAATAAAAAAATGTTAGTTAATTATGTGAGTTATTTCTTAATTATAGTGTTGTCATTAGTCGAAGTTCACTCCCTCTCCTGCGAAATGTAAGTAAATTATTTCACACTGTTTTCTTCACCGAATGCAAATCGCGTTTTTCCTCGAAACGAAAGGTACAGAAGCCATATGGAACTATTAGCTTATATAGGGTGACTGGTAATTAGTGACCGATACTTAAACACGTGACTTTACTCATCATTATGAACAACTTTTACTATGGGACCAAACCTGAAATCGCGAAAAAAATATCAGCTGTTCCCTACATTTATGTTCGCAAAATTCGTCAAAGTGTATGGAACAGCTGATTTTTTTTTCGCGATTTCAGGTTTGGTCCCATAGTAAAAGTTGTTCATAATGATGAGTAAAGTCACGTGTTTAAGTATCGGTCACTAATTACCAGTCACCCAATATACAATACAGGTTAAAATTAAAACTCGCCACGACTAATTGATTCATTTGAAAATACTATTAGAGTAACTGAAGATTGTGGACTATCTTTGCATTGTATAAACTCTATCTTTTTTGTATTAAATATTTGCCTAGCACAGGTGTGTAGATATGTACCTATGTATAGAACCATACTGTTACTACTACTTTATAAAAATAAAATTGACTGAGTAATATTTCTTTCATTGACTGGAATGTAATAACATAATCAGCCTATAATGTTTCCACTGCTGGAACACAGGCTTGCTCTCGGTGAGAGGGAGTGGGCCATAATCCATCACGCGGGCCCAGTGCGGGTTGGTAGATGTCACATGTCTTCGAATTTTTGGTTCTAGGACATTCCGGGTTCCTCACGATGTTTTCCTTCACCATTTTGAGAGCAGGAATGTAGTAATGAACTAATATATTTTAATTTTCAGCGGGGAAGTTTGTAAAACAAAATGTAAATCAAATTGTACTAATGGCTATTGTAAATATCCCGAAGTGTGTGCGTGTAATGCTGGGTACACAAAAAGTAACGATATCTGCGTACCTGTGTGTAAAGGAGACTGCGTGCATGGCACCTGTGTCGCTCCGAACACGTGTCGATGCGGCTCTGGGTACAACACTGTGAATGACACATGCGTAAAAAAACACATCTCTAGAAGAAGCAACGAAGACACAACGACGACAACAAAGAATCCATTCAACGCGATGAGTACAGACAATTATCATTACAATGTCACTGAAAAAACAACAACAACAACTACTCCTGTGCCATATTTTGTGAGCAGCAGCAGTTCTACAGTAAGAGTTGTTGACAATGTCGCGAATACTACCGTCATTTCGGGAGATCCCATAGCAAACTCGTGGTAAGTTTAAGATGTTCATTAAATTATTGATTTTAGTTTGAATGTTATGCTAATTGTGCTCAAATCCATGCCAATCATTTATTGCAGGCAACTTTACAAATAACAAAATACTTACCATTTTCAATTTACAATTTAGCAAGGCATTTATTGACATTATAAATTAAAAAATAACAATTGACATGACTATGTTAGTTACATACTTAACGAATTTCCAACAATGTTCTGTTTCTGTCAATCGTTTGCAGATTACAGAGACAGAATGGTTTTATAAACACGTTTAGCGCTAAATATGTTTAGTAATTTGTGGTGCAAGCTGGCCTAAATGGGCAGCACATTCAGATCTGATTGCTACGGCTCCATTGTTGCGATAAGGAGAACTACACCTTGCGCACTCTCTCTTTATGTCTCACTATTAAACAGAGAGCCCGCGAAATGTAGTTCTCTTTATCGCGACAATGTAACCGTAGCATTACAGACACAGCAACATAATACTGATTGGTTAGCTTTCAGAACCATGTCGAGACACTGAAAATAAAAACAATTAGCTTTTTGTCTTTACTTTTCAGGATGCAACAACATGGAATGTTTATTTGGATACCTATAATCGTAATAGTCACTACTGGACTAATATTGCTACTCGTTTGGCGACGGATACCAATCAAAATCATTAATTTCTTTAAAGGAAGGAGGAGTTATAATGTTCAAGGTATGTTTCATCAGAGACACGATAGTAGGTCAAAAGTAATAATTAAAGCTGATTGCTGACTACGGGGTCCTGGCTACCATCCCTAGTTCGTGCAATATGTTATTAGGTTTTATCATTAGGTTTTCGCTATTAAAAGCCTGTCTGTGTTGTAACGTTATTACAGTACGACACAACTTAGATGTAGCATCGGCAAAATTCGTAAAACCGATCACCATCCGAACTGAGTGCGCCTTCAAAATAACCAATCTTTATTACTGCTTTAGGTGAAAATGATCTTTCGAAAACGCAATAACTTGTAAAGTTTTATAGCCAAATACATTCGTGAAATCGAAATGAATGAATAAAAAATTTCAAATCTTCATCTAAGTTGTGTCGTACTGTGTGTGTTGTGTGTGATTTGTTTTTCGATTCAAAGTTCTTCATTAATTTCTTTTAACCGCAATACCCGGTTCAGACCGTGATACCTACAGTGTGATGTGTTTTTTTTTTCAGGTGCCTTCTTAAAAAGTAATCAATCAGGTTCGTTTGAAAGCCTAGAGTTCATAATAGAAGAATGAAAGGGAAGTGCAGTGTTACCTTACAAACTATATTTTCCGTTGTATCGATATGTAGCAAATAAGTATCTGTTAATAAATGACATAATACCACGCATTGTTTCCCCGAAGGGTTGGGCAGAGCTGTGCCTGTAGTACCTCTTTTATTTTACCTTATTCTTTAAAGCTAGGAAAGTTTAAACCGATCAAATTGGTATGCAATCCCAGTAGAAAGGTTTTCCATGTCTTAGTGCATATCATTACGGTAATGCTCTCTCTCTGATTCTCATGATCGGATCGGAAAAGGATTGGTAATATAATATAGGTAATAATATTTGGTAACTTCGAGTGTGTCCTATTTTTGTTGTCAGAAAATAGTTACTTAACAAGTTCAGTGCCGGAAGCCCTCCTGGGGGTTCACCTAGTCGCATATAGGATGCCGGGAGCCCACGCGGAAGGCCATTTAAAATGTATGTTTTTTTAGCTAATACAGCATTATAAACCGTGCTAAAACCTTATGTATATTTTAACCAGATTTATTAGCATAAGCGTTGGTTTTAATATCCAAGCATTTTTTTTTTATTTATTATTTTTTGTTCACGGTTACAAATATTCACAAAAATATTAAAAAGTTGGAAACGACGTATAGCGACAAGAACCCCTGAAAACACAATTTTACTTCGTTTTACATTGTTTTAGAACACGGTTTTAAACCTAATGCCGTTGCCCTTCCGCGATGCATGGCGTATGAGTTCTATGAAAAGTGGGTGGAGTCGAAAGTGTTAATATAAGACTGGCAAGGCTCACATAATGGTATTGCATAGAGTAAGTTCCTATACAATAGTCATATTGTCATATTAAATAGTAATATCCTCAATTTTTCGTAAATTGCACCTACCACTGTTTGTCTCTGCATCACCCTAAGGTTGACTGGTAGAAAATGCCTATGGCATTAAGTCCGCCTCTGTGCATTTGTGTGCTTGAAGTATTAAATAAATATAGTAGATTGTTATACAAGGGTCGAAAGGAATCAATTCCCATACGAGGTATTTAGACGCCCGAGCGTAGCGAGGGCGGCTATAGTCCGAGTAGGAATTGATGTCTTTCACCCGTGTTAAACACTCTACTTTTCATTTCGAATATAAGGAAAGTAAAAAATAGTGTTTAAATATTTATTGATATTAAATAACATGATTAGTTAGTACCTATTTAAAATGAACTGAGAAGTTAGAACAATTTGTGATTTTTTTAAAATATGGAACGCACCGCGTCACTACGGGCCGTCCCGCGCATTAGGTTTTTTTTTTAATTCACACTGGCTGTTTTATGTAAACAGCCAGTGTGAATTAAAAAAAATACCTCACAAGACCGGAGCCCAGTGTTTCCACTTTTAGGGATTTCTCCCTTTTTTGGGAAAATGGCCAATAATATGCATGGTTTAGGAATATTTTATTTTGGCAGGGACTTAGGGAATTTTAGGGAAAAATTGAACTTGAGTTGGTAGCCCTATTGTTTATGGCAGCACCCGATGTACTACTTTACTCTATGGCACCACCGATTGAATAAAGGGGATTCCCTGAAACTTGTAATAATTGTAATACGTCTAATTTTAGTTTACCATGTTATTGTTAATAGTACTATTTCCGTGGCTAAAGACGGCATCGGAAATAAGTCGCATTATACCTAGAGTTAGTTTGTTTCGTCTCTCTCGATTAATAATAAATGTTTTCTAGGTATTTATGCTATAAAAGTGAAAAATTCCCTAAACCAAGGAATTTTTATATTTTTTAGGGAATTTTAGGGATAATTCATTAAGAAACTGGGAAAAAACCAAAAACGTAAGTGGAAACACTGCCGCAGCTTTTTTGTTTTATTCTATTCGATATTTGTCATGTAAAAAGTTTCGTAGCAGACTACCTAACCAAAAGTTCTATTTTTAAAATTCATTCCCGCCCTAGGGCGGGAAGCAATTACTATGAGTATTTCCCGCCCTAGAGAGGGAAGCAGCGTTTTCCACCCGTTACTCGGATCAAACAAACACTACTTTCCGAGCATGAGATATGAAAAATAAATTGTTATAAGTTTATAACCTCGTCATAATTACTCCCCTTTAGTCAAGGACATTGAACCATTACTATAACTCTAAATCAAGGGTGGAGTATTTCATCTTAACACTTTCCTGAACACTATAAACGCCCATAGACGTCATGACAATAAAACTTCTATTGTGTCTCGTTCAGTGTCCTGGAAAGAGATATATAATTCGTTTTTTTTCACATAAAATGATTAGGTAGGTACAAAGACCGACCATCCTAGGTTTTATATAAATAAGACTTTGACATCCATAGTTATTGAAAAATATTTGCCAAATTAAAGATAACCTAATATACTCGTACAAACTGATCCAAAACAAATCCTTTACTGTCCAGGCCGCTCGATTGTGGAATGCATTGCCAGTTCAAATAAAACGCGCGCAATCGTTACCTCTATTTAAAAGGCTCGTGAAGGAACATTACTAAACTTGTCGTTGTGATCTTGTTCTCATAACTGTAACTATCTAGTCTTTATTTATTTTCGTTGTATGTATGTATTTATGTTGGGAAAAAGGCTAGGAAGATTGATTGTATGTATTTATGTATCTATTATTTAGGATGTGTATTTATCTGTGTATCTATTCTAGTATATTGTATACTTATTATTTGCACCAACGACAGCCTCATTTTATGTCCAGGCATCACTGTAAATTCCAAAGTTGCCTGGAAGAGATCGCGGAAAGCGATAAGGCCGCCTATTGTATATTTTGTAGTGTCAAATGTATATTTTTTGTTACGTATTTTTGTGGTGTACAATCATTGAGTTATATAACTAGAGAAGCAAACCTCATTAAAATGTGTCAAAAAAGTGTAGCCACTATTTAAACGCGATGACGTAGCTTTGAAACCACTAAACATTTAAAAGTAAACATATATCTGTCTCACTCACACAAGTCGCAAGAATAATACCGACGCTTAGATTAGACAAAGATCGCAATATAAACATGCAATGGCAGTAACTGGCGGGATGGGGTTGCCTACCCATGCGAAATTTTGCCCAACTTTTTAAGCCATAAAAACGTTTAAAAAAACGGTAACGTTTTTTTAACGTAAAGTTAAATTATTTATAAAAACATTTGAATTATTGTATTTCCTATTGGATGTGTATTAGAGTCCGCGTATCACTGGTCAGTTTCGCTCAGTCGTCAGTTTATTTAATTCGCCAGTTTCGTTGATTAGTCAGGTCACTGATTCGTCAGTTTTGCCGATTAGACAGTTACGTTAACTTGACACTGTCAAGTTGACTGCGAACACTGGAAACTGTCAAGTTTCACAGTTTCCAGTGTTGTTTTCGTCGATTCGTCAGTTTGGTACACTTAAAGGAATACGTTAGAAGTTTATCACTAATGAAAATAATTAAGACATTTTCTTTTTGAATATTTTTTATTTATTAATTATTAATGAAATCATACTCCGCTATGTAACATTAGTTTTGTATACAATTGCCTTTTAGACTCTTTTTTATAAGTTTGAGTGAATAATTTGCTTTCACGATACAATCTTATTTTTAAGTATTTATAAATAATGGCATTTATTAATAAAAGGGAATGATCCACTTGTATTGACGATAAATGATCTCCCGGGTGTATCGCAAATTCTTTTAGGATATACGGATTTTTTTAAAGAGGGTTTACGTCATTCGGCATTTCATACAAACTTACAAGCCCATATTTTTCGAAATGACTGAACCGATTTTAATGAAACTTCATACGCATATGCAAGATACAAAGGTCTAAAAACTTAGTTAAGAACATTTTCGAAATGTCTTATTTAAAAGCAGATAACTGGAAATCTCTGTTTCTATGGAAAATTAAAAATCGGTCTAATTTGGCTGTAACACTATTTTTCGTAAATGTTCCTAACTGATATGTTTCCTGTAATATGTGTGTACATCCACCCTCAACAAACGTCACGTAAGGCCGCAATACTGCTAAGGTTGTGATGATACATGAAAATATATGATAAGTTAAACGAGCCTACTAAGGCCTACAAGCCTAACAGTCCCTACAACTCTAAGCCCTATAAGCCCTACAGCCCTAACCTATCATATACCTAGTATGTGATAAATAAATATATAAATAAGTTCAGGATGTCTGCACCATGCGACCTAAGGTTACAGACGGATAGTAGGCAGGATTCCAGGTTCGGGAAGGGTACACTCACTGCCAGTCCCGCAGACTCACGAGACTGATCAGAGATGGCTAAAGGTGTCTTGGCCACAGTGAGGGGTAATGAGACGAGAATATAAAATTCAAATCTGATTTATTTACAATATATTACTGCTTATATACTACTTTTTCTTAACACACACTAATGTAGAAAATCTTTGTATCCTATGCGTGTAAGATGCAACCAAATCAATATTTTAACTGGGCCGCGCGTAAGCCGGGCCGAATGCTGAGTCAATGTCCAAAGGTAACATTGAACAATGTGTATGTGTTCCTGTGATATGTTTTTAATTTTTCTTAGTCTTCCAGCCGATACATTTTTCAAACGGTGAATTATTTTCATCATTTTGTGCTTTCGCGGCGTTTCAGTTAGTTCGTCTATCTCTTCATCGGTTTCCACAGCATCCACATCCATATTTTCTTCTACTGAAAGCTCCACCTGCTCTTTAGAATAACGGTTGTCCTGAAAAATTAAAAAAAAATTGTAACCAAAGCAGCTGTTTACAATCTAAAAACTAAGTTGAAAAAAGCATCCAGTACACAATGTAGTTTGAATTCAATGGGAAGGCATTTTTTGTTGACCCTTACCATCACCAATAATTTAATAATATTAATTACCGCATAAAATTATTACTTACAATAAGCATTGAAATTGCTTCATTGGACAAATAAACACGGCCGCATTCGCTTTTTAGACCTATTCTGTCTTGTTCACGGAAGTGCTTTGAACAGAAATTACAGTAGATTTTGTTGGTAGCCAGTCAGTCTCTTTTCTCAGCAATCGGATTATTTTCACTTATTTATCACGGCGTGCTTCATCTTTAGGCACCCTGCAACGGTATTTTTTTATTTTTTTTTATTAAAATCACTTATTCCATAAATTAAAAACTCCCACAAATGTGGGAAACTAAAACTAAGTTTTTAGTGGTAACACTGACCCTAATTTAAAAAATTCTACATTTAATTTATTTTATTGCGTTTTTACGTTGATATAAACACAAACTAAATAAACTTACGTGTGGAAAGTAATTCCGGTTAATTTATTGTGTTTTTGTGATCTTGAACCGCACGCATTTACCCATTTTGGCGATATTTTTTGTCGCGTGTCACTCGGTTCACTTCGTTTGGCGCCACACAGACCACTGAACTGACGTTAGCTACTCTATTGGCTGTGGCCTTATGTCCAGTGACAACGCCTTGGCGCGGTAATTACTAATCTAGTGTAACATATATATCAATGTGTACAATAAAGTATATATAAATATAAAGAAAATTATTCAAAAAACAAAAAACCCACACAAACACAAGTTACACCATATTTCCGGTTATTATTGTTATATTATTATTGTCCCCACCTGCGATACCAAAATTCTATATGTCGGATCGTCAGGATTTATTCCATTAGATTCAGATATCATGTGGGCAGAAGATGGGTTTCGTGCAATGACAACACACTGGATACGATACACGCTGTTTATTAAAATTACAAATTATCACAATGATCACAAATTACAATTAACACCATTAACTACAACGTACATAGCACAACGATTCGAATACAGTTCCGCGACGTCTTAACTCCATTGCTATCAGACACTATACCATACGACAACTAAACGAAACGAAGGACAGTTCCTAGACTGGAGGCTCCGTTCTCCAGAACGGTTGGAAGGCAAGTACTCTCGCCCCGGCGGCGGCGCCCCAGTAGCTAGGCTCCGTCGTAGCACGAAGTAAGCCGAGTGTTAAGTTTTCCCGCCACTCGGTTCACGTGCCGCGCTTCGTTTAGCGACCGTACTATTGACCGTCTCCGACATATAGATTATAATGCTTGTTTTTCTCTTTTCAGTTATGTGTTTTTGCAGTCGGGTTTTTTGTTTTTTAAATAATTTTCTTTATTTCAAGTTTTTTAGTTGTTTAATATATCTTAATTTCGAATTGACTAATTACCAGCTTTTATTTGATACCAATATTGTTGTAATTTATTTTTAAAAACCTTCCCCTCTCTTTTTTTGTATTTGCAGATGCAATACATAAATATTATATAGCCTTTGTCACTTCTACGATTAAGACGAATGTAACGACACCTCATATGTTAAAATCCATCAAGCCGTTTAGGCTACAGAGCGTGCCAATGAAATAGACATACATACATACATACATACATACTCTCGAAAAACATTACCTTCCTTCTGGGGCAGTCGGGTAATAAATATATAAATAAACTGCCTTCAATTCGTAAATTTCCCTAAATTCTGCACGTTCTCAATATGGGTCAACTGCTGCAGCCTTCCACAGCATTCCTCCCCTTAGCCATATAAATTATTGCCCGTTTTCACTGACACAAGGCGATGCTTAAATGAATGCCTAAATGTGCTTTTGGATTATCAACTTTCAGCGCTGAACCGAGCGTTCATAATCGAACAGCGCGTTTTTATTTAGGCATTCATTTCGCTGTTCCCTAGTGTTAGTAAAAACGTGATATATCTCCTATTTATCAAAACGTCTGCAATAAGGAAAGCCCGGCGTTATCAAAGCGCTTGCGAATCTTTTCCTAAAAGAACTTGTGATAGATGAGAATCGTATCGTTTGCTCCCGGGTAATTTACTTTATCTTGCAATGGTATTGGCACACAAGTTATTTATTACAAAATGTTGACGGTCTTTTATCTATGTGGTTTGGTTCTAGTCAGTTAATTTGGAATTATGTGCACTCACTTTAAGTATATTATAGTCAATCTACCTAGCCTTTTCCCAACTACGTCGGGGGCGGCTTCCAGTCTAACGGGATACAGTTGAATGCCAGTATTTCACATATAGCTACTGCCTATCTGACCTACACAACCTAGTTACTGGGTAACACGATACCACCACCCCACCACTCCCACCACTTTGTCAAACTGAAATTATATGTATAGGTAACTGTCACATTGGTCTTATAGCGAAAATAGACCTTGACGTTTTATGACCTGCAAGTGCCATTCAACCTTAGGGTCGTAAAGCAATTCGGTACGAGATGACTTTTTTAGATACAATTTTTTTCATGGATTAAGTTTTTATAAGTACTAAATAAGTATACATGGAATCTTAAAAAACCGCATCAAAATCCGTTGCGTATATAGTTTTAAAGATCTAAGCATACGAGTTCATAGGGACAGACAGCGGGAAGCGACTTTGTTTTATAATAATTATGTAGTAATAATGTTTCTCAAGAAAAACTTGTACGCCGCTGGCGAAACATAAATTGTTACCGAAGACCAAATTTATGTACCTGTTTTACAAATAAATAGTCATTCATTCATTCAAGGATTGGACAATGGAAAGACGGATCAGACAGACAGTGGGTACTCATACTGATCCGATGGATAGTAATTACACAGGTAGGCTACACTTTATAATACCTTTGTCTTCCGTGTAGTGTCAGGAATTCCCTTTTACACATGTTGCGAGGTATGCTCACAAATACTTCTGCATAACACAGTAATGTAACAGTTAAACAAACTATTTGTATACAAACAGACAGCTAGCTTGCAATGTTGCGAGCGTGCTGAGTGGTCAAATAATGCTATAAGATTTAAAATACTTTTGCCTATACAGGGTGTTAAAGTAATGTTTAACTGTACGCAGTTGCATAATTTAGCGGTTGAGTCATACAGTATGTTAACTAACAGAGGGCGTTCCCGGTAACCCGCAATAGTATAGCGTCCATACATGCCAGAAAAAATATTAAAATTGAAAAATAAAAATGTTATTTTTATTTTTTTTTAATAAAATTTTCAATTTTTTTTTTTTATTTATGTTTAATTGTAACAGTCTGTACACGGGCACTTGTCTTTCAACGTGGAAAGACAAGTGCGACAAGTGCGCGTGTACAGAGTGTTTGTTTTACGTATGAAATTAATATTTTTTGTGAATATTTTATGATAAAAAAAATAAAAAAGTTTTATTTTTTCGATTTTAATATTTTTTCTAGCATGTATGGACGCTATACTATTGCAGGTTAACGGGAACGCCCTCTGTTAGTTAACATACTGTATATGAACTGATCACTAGACCAACAGTTTCTTTTTTACAGATCAGTGCAACTATTAGGTTCTTGTTGTTAAAATAAGTTACCTTTTTTTTTGGGGGAAACCTTCAAAAGGCGCCCGGTCTTTAGGGATAAGACCGGGGAGTGTGGGATTCCTACCTCACTAAAACCACCCCGGTGGTCACCATCTACACATGGAAGGGGCACCGTTTCCTCTCAAAAGACCAATCCGGAACCCCCTCTGTGCAGTGCCTGTTGGGGCACATCTCTGGGGAGAATGTAATGAAACATCCTTGTAAGGTAGGACCAGTGTTGCGGATAAGTCCTAAGGGGAAACCGTGGCCCCGGTCTAGGCAAGGGAAGGAACACGGGTGGGTTTTAGTCAGTAAAAGTCTGACACGCCCTTCCACTCCGCCCAGAGCGGGAGAAGTCATTGGATGATTTCCCACCCAAAAAAAAAAAAAAAAAAGGTCTCTTCAAGGAACCTTTAAAATCTATAACGTAACGTAATGTAATGAAAATTTGCACCGTCTGTTTCCTAGAAAGCCCAATTAATAAAGGTCCTGCCGAGCGCCTGACTAATGAGAGGAGCTTGTCCCGATGCGGGTGGTCGCCACCCAACACTGAAACTGAATAATTACATCTATCATACATTACTATACCGCGTCACGACACAATACAGCTCAATCAGGATTTGCGTAATTAGATAACACATAGTTGACAGCCGTTGGAGCGTGTCAAGTCTATTATGAAACATTTATTGCCCGTAATGAACACTTTAATAATAATAGCTAATGTGGGATCAAAGGATGTGTGTCAGTGCACAATATAAGTACATGAATTACTAAAACGTCGTCGTTTATCGTTAACGATGTTATGGTTTTGGTAACACAGAAACATTTGATGTAGGAAGCATTCAATTACAGTTCGCTGAGCCCGTGTACACAATAGGTGAATGAAAGTCAGAGACTGTCAGAGACCGCTTGATCCCTTCCAAACAAACCATAAAACCTGACGAGAGAAAGGACTGATGTTTGCACTCGTTCACTACGCCGAGGGTAAAGAAACCTCACGATAATAAGAAGTCAAGTATTTCCCTAAAGGTCACATCAAATTGAAACGTTACAATCTCATTAGATTTCGATTGAAAATGTTACAGTAATAATACTAAAATCGCTGTAATTTCCACTTCAGATTTCATTCGAAGTTCTGCCAACTCACGTTTCAGCAATTTTATAGATTTGTGCATTATCTCCACGGGCAATAACCAATAGCTTGAAGTATCCTATTCAAGTTATTGAATTTTATAATCTTCATTCAATATCTACTCTTCCTCTCGGATGTTGGAAAAGAATAGAGTTTTGGAAAAGAATCACTACACAGGAATTATTTCCAGCGATAGTCAGGGCGCAAAATGGGAGAAATAATGCTTCAAATTTTTAATATCTTTCTATATACGACCATCGTAAAAATGTTTTACGGTTCTAAAGGTGTATTGTAAGCTATTTTGGGAGAAAAATCCAGAGGTTTGCGTAGCGGAGCTTGGGTCCCTTTAGTCTTGTACGTAATGAATAAGGGCTATCCTGCGTATATTCAGAATAGGCACATATTTATCTTTGCGATTTGTCTTTTAAACGATGTCATTTCGCTCGTAGTTTTGGTATGATAGGATCGGTTAGGAAGATAGTTTAAGTACTTATAGAATACCTACGACGACGGTTTAGTTTCATTTCTTAGATACGCGTTAAAGTGAGGCTTTATTTCCTCATAATCCGCTGTGCGGAAGCGCGGCTCGGAAACGCCTACGCAAAGAAAGGTGCAGATGTAACGACTGAACGTGGGAAATAGCGAAATAACGATAGAGAATATTTAAAGAGACTGCAGTAAGTAATAAAGAAGTAAATTGTTCTCTGCATTGTTGTCGGAAAACTGAGCGAGTTCAGTGAGAATACAGTAGTTACTCTTCCTTTGTAACGATAGTAAACAAACTATGTTGTAGTTTGTTCATCATCAGGTCGGGTACTATTGTAACGTAGGAAAGAAAACTTTGTTATCCACATAACGTGTGCACAAAACTGCTCAGACTCCAGACAGAGGGTCAGTAAACTCTGCTGTTAAACGTCATGAAATAAACACTCTTTTTTGTTCAACAGTAAAAATGAAACTCGACGGTGAGCAAAGAATCTTAAAACCTGGTTTAAAACCTACATTATCGTCGAAGTATATATAATATACCCTATAGCAGCTTTTTGAACTCTACACACAAATTGTTGTTGTAAACATAACACAAGTGAGTTTGTATAACACTTTGGCAAAAGTTAGTTTTCGGGCTTGACAGCGCTAGCTTACAATCAAAAAGATTAACACGTACTCATTTTGTAAAGTTATAAACCAATTTGTGAACCTATTTCAGGACCACATTTATTTATTTAACAATTTTTCATCTAAATTCCGAAACAAGCTTTTTCCATAGTTGACACTATATATTATTGGCTGCAAAAAAAATCCAGATACGGAAATACCACATAGCATTCAACCAGGCCACAGGATTCTGCTGTGTGCGGGGAGCACAGTACCGGTTGAAGTAGCGGTGCTTGGAGGAGGTCTATGTCCAGCAGTGGACCTAGATATGATGATCCAACCACAAAACAATACATACAGAGTTTTTTGTAGGTAAATAACAATACACAGAGAGATCACAATACATTATAAATAACAATAATAAAAGGCTAAATATTACAACAGCGCACTTCGAAATCTTACTAAGAAACTATAATCCGATAAACATCATAGGTACTTGTCACTCAATTCGTTAGACGGAACTGTGGGCGAGCTGTTTTGATACTAAACTACGCGAATTTACTCAAGTGGGTCTTAAGCCTTAAGTCTTAAGGGCTAAGCACACTTCGAACTAAAACTCCGCATTCAGACACGAATTTAAACTATTGTATAATTAAAATGGGATCTTTTATAGGAGTACGGGAGGGAATATTAAGTAACTGACTGTTTATCTACCTCGTTGGTTCAGCTGTCGCAAGTGACTTCTGAGAGCTCAGTCCATGGTTGCAAACCAAGTCGGGCAAAATCTTATTTGGCTTTTCAAATAGGAAATTCTTGGTAGCAGATTGGCGGAGAATTGGCGAAATGTGGGAGTATTAAGTATTTAAACATAATTATGTAGGTACACCTGTGTCTACCCATTCGAGGAATACGGTCGTGATGTTGTGTTGTGTATTTAGATCGCATGAACAATTCGTTTGACCATTCTACGAATCTTTGAGAAACGTACGTTGATGTGGAATTTCAGCTTTTGGTGATTTCGCGGCGAGTAAATAGTAAATGCCTACCTATTAACAATTAAATTGTTTAGTCGTTTCTTGGATCTTGTTATAATAAAATTGAAGAAAATATTTTTTACTAGAAAAAGTTTTATTCTTGTTTTTCTTTCTAATTTGGATAGTAATCTGTTTCTGTACTTCATTTTATCTTTGTTAATAATCATGAACGTGAACGTAGTAAATCTGTATCTGCACTAGAAACCTTATATTATTTCCTGGAACTCTACACAAGTATTTTTATCAAGGTCACTATTAATTATTATTAAGTTTTTATTGCTGATACTAAACATTATACATTTTATACATAGTAGCAAACTGTTTTAACTTATAATCTAGGACATCGGATTTCCCGTTTAGTGGTCAGTTTGTTCTGTGACACATAGGCCTCCTCCAGCTGGTTACATTCTTTTCGATTTTTAGCTTTTCTTGGTCATGAGAATATTGGTGTAACTTTTTTTTATGATCAGTCACAGATTTTGTAAAAAAAAATACAGTCAGCAAGAAAATGGTAGCTTTTACAAAAACTTTCAAATCATAATAAGATCAAAAAACGCTATGCGACCAATTGAGGTTTGAATAGTATCGCTTCGCTCGCTCGTCACAGTTCTGACAATGGTGACGCGACTAAATAATTAGACAATGGTGAAAATATTTCTGCGGCAGATGGTATGATTCGTGATTTTGAACTGAGTGAAATAGGTAAGGTTAGATTAGAACTGTGACCAACCGCGCGCGAGCTGAGCGAGCGAAGCGATCGGTGCCGCGGCAGCGGCCGACGAGCGCTACTTTCAAGTTGCTTTCAGAAATATTATGCACCATTGTCTAACTATCCATGTTTTCGCAATATCCCTAGGGTTTTCACGAAAATTCGAACTCATTCAGTTGTAAAAAAATAATAAAGGAAATGTTGCAAAACTCTGGTTATGATGACTCGGAACAATTAATCTAGATACCCTGACCTGACACCTGACACTAAATCAAACTACACTACTGGAACAAATACGCACATATTACATGCACACTCACACACACTACACTACATACTCACACACACCACACTCACATCACACGTACACAAGCACACCCGTTATACCAAACAACACCAACTCACACTTCAAGTCTCCACTCTGGAATTCGCACCCCGAGCCCCAAGATACAGACTAACTGTCTAGTTTGGGGTTCACTGGCAAATCATATTTTGTACACCATAGCTATAGGTAATATTTTAAGCTACTCATGTCGTCTCAACTTTTTATTAACCTGTAAACCTGCTTACTGTATTACCTGGACAATAAACAATTTTCTATTTCTATTTCTATTTCTAAATCATTCTACAACATATACATAATAATAGAAGGAGAGATGGCGCTGCTTGTCACGAAAGCATTGAGCTCCGTTATTATTGGCAATAAAAATATAAAATACAGTAAAATTTTAATAACTTTATAATACGCGTGAACTATATAGTGTAAACAACTAGTGAAAGTGTTATCTCAACGTTTATGTTATGCAAAAAAAAGTTATTACGTGAACAATATCAGAACGTAATCTGAGTACAACACTTGTGTAAATATTGTGTTAAAGTGACTAAAACGTTAATAACAACATAGTGAATCCATAGTTAGCAAGTGGTGTCCAGCAGTGTCCTAATCAAACTCAAAAATAAAGAGTGAATTAAAAACTTGAACTTTTTCTCGTCGTTATTTTGAAATCGCAAAGTCATTCTTCAACAATAACAAAAGTTTAAAAAAGCGACATCTATTGTCGGGTAGCTGTAGTACTTCGAATAGATCAATTATTTTCGCCACCTAGTTTCGTGACACTGAACTAACATGTCAACTTCCAAACTGCAAACAAACTGTACAAGTAATATCCGTAAGATGTCAGCACAAGTAGTATGCTACAAATGCAAAAAAACTGTTGACGCAAAAAGTACAGCATTGTGCTCTGTTTGTAACAACAGATTTGAGCCCGATTGCGATGGCTACCCCGAACAAACATACCGATTAATGAGTCAGGAATCTAAGAAGAAATGGCGCTGCAAGAGGTGCACTAAGATAATAGTTGCCAAAAATACAGATGTGTCTAATGTAACCACGAGAAAAAAAGCAATATATCCAGCCGAGCAGTCTCCGTCTGAACCGTGCACCGAAAATAAAGGAAAATCGCCCCTTACTTACGACTCCAACATACTAACAGATTACGAAACATCATACGAAGGTGATACCTCGCCGAATAAATTATCAAAAAGCTTAGACGGCACAACAATTAACACCTCAGTAACAGAAATACATGATACGATAGAACAACTAACCAAGAAACTGACGAGTACGGAGAATGAACTGGAAAATGTAATATTGGATAATAACAATTTACAAGAACAAGTTAAAAAACTAACTGCTGAAATTAAAATATTAAAATCTCTGTGTTCCTCGTCCGCAATTTTAGAAAATAGCCCAATAAATACAACCAAAAAGAAAAAGCGTTCGCTCTTGGTCCAACATGTGTCCTCTACACCAACCTCGCCTGGACCTACATCAAACGCTGACTCTACCAGCAACATAACATATCTGAGCCTACAACAAAAGATCGTAGTTTTGCAAAAGGATTTGAAAGATGCAGAACAAGAAATAGCAACGCTCACGAAACAAATACAGGCCCTGACTGCAACAAAACCTGAAAATTATGCAGCTTCAATCTGTACAACACAAACCACCACTACAAAACAGCAACAGCATGATTATGGAAAAAGAATTGTTATCTTCGGCGCCCAACAATGCGTAGGTCTGGCTGCAGCTCTTATACAGTCAAGAATAACTACACAATATGAAAAGTATGAAGTCTTCGCCCAAACGATGCCAAATGCATGCAGCGATGTAATAATGAAAAGCTGTATGAATTTCAACTTACAACCGGACGATACAGTTGTAATATGTTTGGGTGAAAATGATCATAACATGAAACATGTGCTATCCCATCTAAAGTCCATGCTGAAATTATTTTATAAAAATACTATTATTTTACTAAATGTACAACAAAAAATTACCACCTTGATGTCGTGAAATTAAATTATCGCGTAAAAAATATTTGCCATCATTATAAAAACTGTCATGTCACGAACTGCCAATATTCCAATTTATCCGATATTTGCAAATCAATAAATTATGTCCTAGATTGTGAATACTATACTGCGACATTTTTGAATCCTGCTGAAATCAAAAAACGACTGGTGAGAAGCAGATCAAGTTTTTTAACAAAAACTAAGGAGCCCAAGAAGGGGACTATCCCCTTTTATTTCAAAAGTTCCGCAAACAAAGAACTGGTAATTAAAGATACTTCAGCTCCCGCTGGAAAAATTGAACACATAAAAAAGGGTACAATACCATATTATTTTTTCCCAATAAAAAAATCTAACAATTTATTTCGATCCTAAAAATACGTCACCTAATACATCTTCGTTTCACCACTTTAGGATATTACATCAAAACATCGCAAGCATTCTTTCTAAACAAGAACTACTAGATATAACATTACAAGAGATGCGAGATACACATAATGACCCACATGTAATCTGCCTTTCTGAAACATTTATCAAGAAAGGCCATGAGAGCTATCTTAAGATATCAGATTATATAATGGCCGCCAATTTTTGTAGAGAAAAAAACCGGGGAGGAACTTGCATCCTAGTTAAAAAAGATCTCATATTCAATGAATTATCAATGGTCAAAAAGTATGCATCAGTAAATACATTCGAAATTTGTGGCATTGAATTAACTAACGAGAAACTGTTGATAATATGCATATACAGAACACCCCAGTCCGACCCCAACCTATTTTTAACTAATCTGGATAGTCTCTTACATGATATTCTTAAAAAATACAAACCCTCAACGCGCATAGTTCTAACAGGAGACTTTAACATAAACACACTAAAAAAAGGTAAAATCACTAACGAATTCCGAGACCTAGCCAACAACTATAATTTAAAAATTCATATTGACGAAGCTACTCGCAAATCCTCATGTATTGACCATATATTGAGTAATATCCCAGATGCAGCTACAACAGTACTCCCACTCTATCTCTCTGACCACGAAACAGCACAAATGATAGGCTTCCCCTTAAAACGTCAATCGATAAAAGATGCAATTTATTACGTTTACAAAAGAGATTACAACGTCCATAATACACACAAGTTTAGGAAATGTCTGCAAAGTTTGTCTTGGTCAGAAGTATATATAGAAAAAGATGCAAACATAGCATTTAATCTTTTTCATGAGTTAATATGCCTTTTTTATTATCTGTGTTTTCCGAAAGTTAAGATAAAAATAAACCGAAATAAAACAGCAAAACAAACATGGATAAGTAAAGGTCTTAAGCAGAGTTGTAAAACTAAGAGATTTTTGCGGTATCAATATTATAAAAAGAAAACTCAATCCAACAAAACTTTTTACAAAAAAAAGAACAACCGACTTCCAAAAAAGACACTACAAAGTCAAAAATAACTTTAATTTCGGAAGTCGGTGTATTTGGTTTTGCACTTTCGTTTTTTGCCACCGACTTCCGAAATTAAAGTTATTTTTGACTTTGTAGTGTCTTTTTTGGAAGTCGGTTGTTCTTTTTTTTGTAAAAAGTTTTTATTTTGTACTTTTTAGTTGTGGTACCTACCCCATACAAATTCGAATACCACTAACCTGCTATGTAAATAACAGTGATTGGAAGTTATGATTATATCATCTATATAAACTAAGTGGGAAAAATACGTATTATTGAAGCTAACTCAAAAACTATCCAAGTAAAAGTAATAAAATTTATATGGGACCACCTCGGGAGCATACCCTTTCAAACAAAAAAACAATTTTCAAAATCGGTCCATAATTGACGGAGAAATCGCGTAACAAACATACAAAAAAAAAAAAAAAAAAAAAAAAAAAAAAAACATACAGATGAATTGAGAACCTCCTCCTTTTGGAAGTCGGTTAAAAACTAGATACATTAAATACTCAAATTTGTTACAGAAATGTTTTTATAATGCCAAAAGAAACGCTAATATAAAATTTATGAATGAATATCAGAACACGTGTAAGGCTACATGGACAGTAATAAAAAATGAAATACATAATCCTAGTCATAAAAACAATATAGAATCTATTAAAATTAATAATACTATACTTACGGAACCAACAGAAATAGCCTCCACCTTCAACGATTTCTATCTTAATCATAACCCCACACAGCAAAGTACAAATAGTTATTGTAATCAAAACCTAATACCTAACTCAATGTTCCTTGCTCCAATGTCAGAAAGCGAAGTAGAACAACAAATTCTGTTATTAAATAATACTACCTCAGAAGGCTATGACGAACTTAGCACTAGAATCATTAAGAAATGTGCTAAGGAAATACGCGGCGTTCTAACACATCTTATAAATTTAACTTTTGTTCAAGGAGTGTTTCCAGATAAATTAAAAATATCAATTGTAAAACCACTTTTTAAAAAAGGCGAAAAATATGATGTTAACAACTACCGCCCAATAACTTTAATACCAATTATGTCTAAAATCTATGAAAAATGCATGTATAAAAGGCTTATTAACTACTGCGAGAAATTTCATATTATAAGGAAAGAGCAATTCGGTTTTCAAAAAGATAAATCAACAACTTTAGCTATCTTTTCCCTCTTGAAAGCAGTACTGACTAATATTAACAATAATCAACTAACGACGGGCTTATTTTTTGATTTATCTAAGGCGTTCGACCTGGTCTCGCATGACATACTTATTCAGAAATTAGAGTCTATAGGAATTAGAGGACCTCCACTGCAGTGGATATCGTCATACATATCCGGCAGACAGCAGTGTGTTACTATCACCAATATTAATGCCAATAAAGATATGGTTTCATACTGCTCTGAATTTAAAAACACCAAGCGCGGCGTCCCTCAGGGCAGTATATTGGGCCCGATTTTGTTTCTCCTTTATGTGAATGATATTGCTGATGTGACTCATCATAAATGCTTCCTGTTTGCTGACGATATTTCGATAATTGTTTCTACAGATAAAAAATGTAAGTCAATAATTGATCATGAAACAGATATTAATAATACAATAGAAAATCTTATAAATTGGCTTAATAATAATAATTTATCTATTAACCTTAATAAATCAGTATATGTACAATTTAATAAATCTTATAATAACAAATTTAATTTTACAATGAATATACCAAAACTTCAACAAGTAGCACAAACTAAGTTTTTGGGAACGATCATAGACGAACATCTAGACTGGAAAGCTCAAATCGATAGTGTATGTAATAAAATTAATAAATTCGTCTACGCTCTTAGACGGATTAAAAATGTTACAAACATTAAAACAGCTGTAATGTCCTATCGTGCATATGTAGAGTCCTCGCTGCGATATGGACTAATTGTATGGGGAAATAGTACCGACCATAATAGAGCATTTATCGCCCAGAAGAAATGTGTTCGAGCTATTCAGGGCATTCCACCGGACGTATCTTGTCGACCAATATTTAAAAAACTCGGTCTGCTACCACTACCCTCACTATATCTATATGAAACGTGTATGTTTGTACGGAGACACAAAGATCTATTCAGAACAGCAGCAGAGGTAAGCTCTAGGAATCGGCGTGACAAATTAAGACTTGTTTTAGATGGAATCCCTCGATTAACAAAATATAGTAAGAGCTGTTTAGCTATGGCTGTACGTATATATAACAAATTACCATGTAAACTTAAATTACTAAATAGCAGACTGTTTAAAATTCATTTGTTTAAATGGCTAAATGATAATAATTTTTATAGCATTAAGGAATACCTTGAACATAAGTTGTGTTAATAATTTTGCATGCTTTAGTCTTAAGCAAAACATGTATGATCTCATCCTTAACTCATGTACCACCTTTGTATACCATGTTTTAGGCAAATAAATAAATACAAATACAAATACATAAGAACGCGGGCACAATTCAATTAATTTTTTAATTGTAGAAGCAAACAAATACAATTTTAATTGCAATTAAATTAGTTGCAATTGATTTAATTCACAAAATAAAAAAAATAATTAAATAATAATAATTAATAATAATTAGTATTAATTAATTTTTTTAATTTAATTGAGTGATATTTTACTTGTGAGATGCAATTGAAATCAATTGCAATTAAATCCATTAACTGTGGTTCACAATTAATTTAATTGCAATTAAAAATGTAATTGTTATTTACAATTAACTTAATCGTCAATTGTGTATTATAACAATTAATAATATTTTTATATCTTTTTTTTTAAGAAATATTTAAAAATGTAATTTATATGTATTAAAATGAAATAAAAGAAATAATATTTGATGACTGTAAAAACTCACGCACGGGAAATGTGTCAATCCAGGTTACAAACACAGAATGCTAAACAGATCATTTTAGTAGGAAGTAGGATAGGATTAATTGTAATTGTAAACATGCATCAAACAATTAACAATGAATTAATTGTAATTGCAAAGTTTTACAAGCACAATTAATTAATTGTTAATTGTGTTTCTTGCAATTACAATTAATTAATTGTTAATTGTGTTTCTTGCAATTACAATTAATTAATTGTTAATTGTCTTTCTTGCAATTACAATTAATTATTTTAATTGTTAATTGCAATTAAATCTGGCAATTTAACTGTTAATTGTTTTCACAATTAACTTTTGCCCAACACTGGTGTCAACCACTGGACAAGCTGCTTCTCACATGGACAACTGTACGTCGCTTGCTCCCGCGCCACCACTCCACCAGTCCTGACTCTCTTTATATTTTGGCTGCTCAGACCAAAACTACAAACGCGATGTTTTATAATCCTAACTAATATTATATGCGAAAGTGAGTTTGTTTGATGGTTACATTTTCACGCTAAACGGCTGAACGGATATGGATGAAATTTGGCTCATGGGTAGACCATGACCTGGCTTAGGACATAGGATACTTTTTATCTCGGTAGTACGTTGCATGCTTAAAAGATGGTATTCTGTTCACGACACGGTGTGCAGTAACCTAACAGAAAGTACTAGGCTTACATGAATTCACGATAGTATCTCTTAGCAATACATCAATATTAAATTAAGACATCACATGTGCACGTGTCCGCTAGACTAATCTCCGAGTTAGAACCCCTATTGTTCTACCATCAATATGAGGCGCTTTACGACACTGCACCCGGGTGAAGCGGGAGTATCTAACTCCTTGCCAAGAACAACACGATCAGTATTAAAACAGAATAATATAGCATAATACACTCTCACTCCAATAAAAACCCGGAATAAACGTCTAGTTATAAAATTTTAATTAACAATAAAACGGAATGAACATGATAAAGCCTGGCGATGTTAAAAGCAATATTGCTCGACAAATGGATCACAAAACGTACATTGGTGGAAATAAAATGTATTGTTCAATAATTCTGTACGTTTGTGACCCGGAGCGATTACGGGTTAATGTTGGTATCAGACCACACCCAACCCCCCGTCCTCTATTCCCGAGCATTCAATTACGACGAAGATAAACTATTTGCATGAAGTTTCTTGTAATAAAGAAGTCTGATACTACCCAAGAAATAGTTTTAGAGCAAGAGTCTGTTGATATTTGTGTTTAGATTGGTTTAGTCTCTGAATATTTTTTACAATGTCTTAGCTGGCCAGATGACTTTCCTAGGGCTTTTTATTGTAATAATTTACTAACCTAGTGGTAAGTACTATTTACTAACAATGTATGGAATGTTTTATTCTGAAAATAATTAATTAAATTGTTACTTAGGTCTATTGTTTTCACTTGATTTTTGTTCTTTGCAAGTGTACCAAGAATCATTACCGTTATTAAACGTCTATGAGAGCGGAAGCAAATATTTCCTATTTAGGTAATATTTTCTGCGTTTCTTAGAAGGTATTTTACTTCCTGTGATCTTCTCCCTGTTAATAATCATCGTTTCTATGAAATAAAATCGTTACGGGAAGTAATAAAGGTTTTTGCTGCCAAATGCCGGAAATAAGTTAGCTGTAATTTTCCCGAACAGAATTAAATGAAATGTTTGATTGATAATTCTTGGAATATTGGTTGTTCATAAATTATTTTCACTACCTACGAGTTTCTTCTGCAAAAACAAAAATCAGGAGCACTACCTATCTTTTCTCGGAGCGTTACGTCGTATTTTCAAACTTCTATAGCTTCGGCCTGGATAATGCTAGGGAGCTCAAATTCTCAGGATAAGATGTAGTTAGTAAATTTATAAAATACACTGAGTTTCATTTGTCTAGCTTTTATACTTTGGATTTTATTAGTACCTTAAATACGTCGATATAGTCACTAACGGCTTTATTTATAAACGTTACTTAAAGTTAAGTAATGATTAGCGACTGTTTAACCATACATTTTTGACGTTTGAACGTCACTTAACTTTAAGCAAACTTTATAAATAAACCCCTAATTGACTCACTGACTCACTCGCTGATCAAAACCATTTCCCGAAGTATTTGAAAGCTGAAATTTGGTATACAGGCTAGAATTTGCACTCAACAACAACAAAAAAATTGAAATTTGTTATTTTCACCCTCCAACCCTCTTAAAGGAAGGTGCCAGTCTGTATCCGCTAAAATAAAATAAAATATAGTATCCTACAAAAATAAATCAAATACCACCAAAAACATTTCATGTAAAGCTGCCAAGACTTACATAATGCTTTCACTGTTAAAAAGTTATCACATTTAATGTAAACTTTGAAGAGCCAAGCCCGTAACTCTACAATGCATAACTCTACAAACCTTACATCTTGGTCAAAATATATGGCTTGGCCTTTCCATTGAACTATGGCGTGATACAACATTTAGGCCCATAGAAGTGTCTGGGTGACGGCTGCGAAACGGCTAAGCCATACTATTTGACCAAGATGTAAAGTTTGTAGCGTTAGCCTTGAAGAGTTAAATAAGGGCTTGTCTCTGCATTAGATCTGATAACTTTTTAACAGTGAAAGAGCTTGTAAGTAGCATGTAAAGATTTTAGTGGGTTGACATGAGAGATTTTTGGTGGGATATTGTTGACTACATCAATATCTCAATAATGAGTAGGTATAGATATCGAATACTTATGACTTTAGGGGTATAAGGAACAGGGTGTAAAGTTCACTCATCCACCATAGAAAAGGGAGGATCCTCCAACCAGACGGGTTGTTATGTCTGGCGGGCAACTGCCCATATGTTGATTTCGGATAGTCTTATCTATGTTTTTCGTTCGGTAAACTCTAACTGCGCGATGTAGGAATTGTGACGTCATGTCTTTTTGCTGCGTAGTTCGTATGTCGCGGTGTAACCGCTACATCACTCCCCTCCGGAGACCGGAGGTCGATAGTGGGCTGAGTCTTGGATCTTGCGATGCTTCACAGTGCCAGCTGTGGTTCCAGTGAGTCGGAACCGGGTGCCGCATAGTTCACGGTGAGTCGGAACTGTCTGCGGTGATTCCCCAGTGAGTCGGGGAGGCGCTGCGTCGTCATCCAGTGAGTCGGATGTGGTACAGCGCCGGGTTTTTGGCTGACTGCTTGCGTCGACCAGGAGAGGGTAGAATAGGCTCTGCTTGTGAGACCAGCCGGAAGTGCAGGTGCTGTGCCAAGGTTGCTGATGAGGCTGAGGGTGATGACCAGGAATGCGCGTTCGCTGCATGCTGGTGGTCAGGATACCCGTTGAAGCCGTGGGTGCTGGCTGGCTGTGTGACTCGCCTCACGAAAGCTTGCGGGAGTGATGATGATGACGTCACGCTGAAGTAGTTGCACGAAGGCTGCGTTGACGTTCATACTCGGGGTCACCAATTTAGGGGTATGAGGAACAGGGTGTAAAGTTCACTCATCCACCATAGAAAAGGGAGGATCCTCCAACCAGACGGGTTGTTATGTCTGGCGGGCAACTGCCCATATGTTGATTTCGGATAGTCTTATCTATGTTTTTCGTTCGGTAAACTCTAACTGCGCGATGTAGGAATTGTGACGTCATGTCTTTTTGCTGCGTAGTTCGTATGTCGCGGTGTAACCGCTACATGACAAATAGGTATAAAGCTTGATGGGTATAAGAAAGCAGGAACTCGACGCAATCTAGGTATACGAGTATTTCGGTGACACATAGGTTCCGATTAGATAAATGGATATAGATATATACGAGGAAATGAGAAAAACAAATGGGATTTGCGATAACAAGTAGAAGATAAAAATATACTGGGAAAGTAGCGATGTGCAGTGCTGAAAAAAGGTTTGCTGAAATGCATTTATCTTTCCTCTGGAAACTACCGATTTATTCACCGTTCCACTGTTTGTAACACTTAAAACCCTGCATAGCAATCACTTTGTCAGGCTCTACTCTATAGAACTTCCAGCATACATCACGCCTTTCAGAAACTTTTCCTCTTGTACCAATTTTATTTATAGCAACTCATATCGTGCTTACTCATACAGAGAACATAAATCTTATAAGGCATTTCCCCCTTTCGGGTGTGATTTAACACCCCCAACGGTATGTGGTTTCGGAACGCATCTCACGCCCGTCCATTTGTTTGTTTGAGAACTTATTCTGATTAAACTTGGATTCCGGACGCGTCTCTATCACGCGTTCCTTAAATTCTCGTATGTACAGACGCCAGCACATCAACCTACTCCAATCTGCCAAATTTTCCCAATCAGCATTGAACCTTATTCTTTAGCGATAAAGTTGAAAATCTATTAAAGTAATGTGACAGATTGTAGTAACTTGATGTGCTGGATTGTAATAATTATATAATATTCGAATATCTGTCATTAACCGTTCATTAACCGTCGCATCGCCTAATGTACCTATACTAATTAGAAATAAGTAGTCAGTCATTTTTAGTTTGGCAATTAATCCAATTATTCGACAACTAAATTCGGAATTCAACGTTTGGTATTTGGATGACGGAACCCTAGGAGGTGATGTAGACACGGTTTTAAAAGATTTAACATTTTTAAAAGAAAAATTCAGTTCCATTGGCCTTGACCTTAACCTTTCTAAATGCGAAATATATCTTCCCCAAACCACTGACAGACAGACTACCATAGCAAAATTTAATACCATAGCACCAAACATCAAAATTACAGAAAGAAACTCTCTTCACCTCCTGGGCTCCCCAATTTTTGACGAATCCTTTCCAACGTTTATTGAGGAGAAAATACAAAATTTCAACGATGTCTCGGAAAGACTTTTCAAAATTAATATTCATTCGGCCTTCACACTCATTCGGTACTGTTGCTTTGGACCAAAATTCACGTATAGCCTCCGTTCCTCCCATCTGTGGAAGCATCCACAACTTTTAGAAAAAGTTGACAAAATTATTAAAAGTACATTAACCTCAATCCTAAATGTGGCCCTGGACGACCGAGCGTGGCAGCAAGCCACACTTCCCATCCGCCTGGGTGGTCTCGGTGTCCGCAAAATTTCAAGTATAAGTTTACCAGCCTTCCTCTCCTCGGTCCACAGCACCGATAAATTAACCAGGAACATTTTATCTTCCTCACTGGTCGATTTTGAGGTACCGTGTCTGACCGATGCGTTGAATGCTTGGAAAATGGCTTGTCCCAATACGGATTTGCCTGACAACCCGTCCTCCCAGAGACGGTGGGACGCGCCGCTCTGCAGTATTATACGGAATACCCTGGTCAACACGTCACCTAATACTGTTGAGCGTGCCCGTCTGCTAGCTGTGGGAGAATGGGAGTCAGGCTTGTGGCTTCAGGCGCTCCCGTCATCCACCATAGGGACCATGATGGATGACTCATCGTTTCGGCTCGCTACGTGTCTCCGCTTGGGCGCACCTTCTGTTGCTCCGCATCGGTGTCACTGCGGCGAAGCTGTAGGCAGTCTCGGGCACCATGGCCTGTCCTGCTACAGGAGCGCAGGTCGCATTGCACGGCACGCCAGCATCAACGACATTATTCGTCGAGCCCTTGTCACCGCCGGCGTACCAGCTGTATTAGAACCAAACGGCCTGGTACGTGACGATGGGAAGAGACCAGACGGCATGACGTTGTTGCCTTGGAAGGTGGGTAGGCCTCTGGTGTGGGACGCAACCTGTGTCGACACCCTTGCGCCATCTCATGTTCCAAGCACGGCGGGCTGTGCTGGCGCTGCTGCTGCGGCTGCTGAGGCCCTCAAGCGGCGCAAATACTGTAATCTTATAGGTAACTACAGCTTTGAGCCGTTTGGGGTCGAAACGCTCGGGTCATGGGGCCCGAGTGCGCGTGCCCTTTTTAAGGACATTTCTCGCCGACTGGTCGACACTTCACGTGACCAGAGGGCTGGCTCGTTCTTTGGCCAAAGAATTAGCATTGCCATTCAACGTGGCAATGCTGCCAGTCTTCTGGGCACGTTTCCCAATGACAGCGATGCGGACGAATACTTTGACGCCTAAGTGTCCGCTTGTTTTTATTATTATTTTTTATATTTATTTGTATAGTTAGTATAGTTTTTTAATACGTAGTGTAAATAGTTTTAATATATTGTTATGTAGATTTACTTTGACTCTGTATATTAATGACACTGGTAACAAGATCGAGTATGGCCAGAGCACGTGAAGTCTGATAAAAATAAAATAAAAGAAATAAGTTTATTTCTCATATAACTGAATGTAATTCTTTTTGAGAAATAAAATTTCTTAAACCATAAACCATATCTGCGACACTATTTTGGTACCTGGTAATGTATAAATGAGCCTTGGAACAGGGATGAAGATGGTTGTATTTCAGGTAGATTATTAAAAAATATTGAACAGGCCGTATTTTTCTTTTTGTACGTAATCAAAAGATAATGACAATACATTGAGTTAAAGTGTGGCATGACGTCATTCCCCAGCAGATTTTATACTGACTTGTGATGAGCCCCCAGTCCCTAACTTAAATGCGTTTTATCTAAATATTTTTTTTTATTAAGAGGGTTTACGTCGAACGACGTTTCATTCAAACTTTCAAGCCCTTATTTTTCGAAATGACTGAACCGATTTTAATGAAACTTCTTATGCATATGCAAGATACAAAGGTCTAAAAACTTAGTTAAGAACATTTTCAAAATGTCTTATTTAAAAGCAAATAACTGGAAATCTCTGTTTGTATGGAAAATTAAAAATCGGTCTAATTTGGCTGTAACTCAATTTTTCGAAAATGTTCTTAACTAAGTTTTAATGAAATGAAATGAAATGAAATGAAATTGTTTATTCTGTAAATAGGATATTGGAATCACTTTTACACGTCATATTAAAATGTATGTTAAAAATTAGCTAGATGAGTTCGGCGTTTCCTATCTGACTACTCTGAGAAGAAAGGCCGAAACAAACTCAGAGGTCACAGTCTCTTTTAAAGTCCAGACATAATCTTGGTCAGGCCATATGAGGACCATGTAGACTAATGTCTGAAATGGTCTTTTGAGGAAAGAACCATACAGCTTTGAGTGGACCTGTCCAGTCAGTGCAAGCATTTGTCAGTAATCGCGGAGCTCAACTCTGAACTTAAGGAGCTCAACTCGACGAACAGTACCAAAGAAAGGACATTTGGGTAGGCCGCATAAACTACTCAAACTGCCAGACCATCATTAAATTAAAACTAACTGAGAATGAAAAGAAAATAGAGAAGAGAAAAAAAAAAAAATATCCACATAGTCCTCACATTCACAATAATTAAAATAATATAATACTTTACAAAGTAATCATGTCATTTTGTATGTAATATTCAACAATGTCAATGTTTATATAAAACTGGTATAATTTGATGATTTTACTGAATAATTATAATGTCAATTTTCAAGGTTTTATTACAAGGATTAGCAGAGCGAGCAGCTCAATCCCATGCTTTTTTATCTTCTAAATAATCGGAAATTCTATAATACCCTTTTTTACAAAGTTTGGTTTTAATGAAGTTTTTAAATCGTTTAATGGGTAAGTTTCGAATGTCAATGGGAAGTTTGTTGTAAAAGCGTATACATTGACCCATGAACGAGTTGCTTACTCTGTGGAGACGAGTGTGATGTACAGCAAGGTTGTGTTTATTCCTGGTATTTAAACTATGAATATCGGACATTTTCTTAAAATTTGATATATTTTTCTGTACATACAATAGGTTTTCTAATATATATTGAGAAGCTACAGTCAGAATGCCTATTTCTTTGAATTTTTCTCGAAGGGAATCTCTCGGGCCTAGGTTGTAAATGGCTCGAACAGCCCTTTTCTGTAGAACAAAGATAGTATTAATGTCCGAACAGGTTCCCCAGAGAAGAATCCCATATGACATAAGACTATGAAAATAACTAAAATATACAATTCTGGCTGTATCTACGTCCGTTATCTGTCTAATTTTTTTAACAGCATAGGCGGCCGAACTTAGCCTTCCTGACAATTTTTCTATGTGTGGGCCCCATTGCAATTTACCGTCAATAGTGATTCCAAGAAAAACTGTCGACTCAACAGGGTTCAGTTCTATTCCATTAACTTGAACCTTGGTAGTTAACTGCCTGACATTTGGCGTTGAAAATTTAATGAGTTTAGTCTTTTTTTCATTCAGGAGAAGATTATTTACATTAAACCAATGCACCACTTTAGAGAGTGCATCGTTAACTTGCTCAAAGTTGACTAACTGACGTTTGATTTTAAAAATAAGGGAAGTGTCATCTGCAAATAATACGATCTTGTGATTATCCCTTATATAAGACCTTTGTATCTTGCATATGCATAAGAAGTTTCATTAAAATCGGTTCAGTCATTTCGAAAATTAAGGGCTTGAAAGATTGTATGAAAAGCCGTACCACGTAAACCCTCTTAAAATGATAAAGCAAAAAATATAACGTGTCTAATATTTTTTTATTATCTGACTGACAGACTAAATAGTTTTTTTTTTCCAGTCAATATCCCTTATGTATGAGCTGTCTTGTCTGACCTACATACGGATAAAGGTGTAAGTTAGTGTTACAATTGGCTAGCTCCATACACAATCGAAGGACTGAGAATAAATAACCCATAGTATTTCGATTTTCTCTGACAAGATGGACTGAAAATGATTTGTATTTTGTTGCGTAGGTAGGCACTTTTAACGCGACGCCGTTGAATACCAAAGTTTCTTAATTACAAAAGCTGTAATGAGTTTTGGGAAAGTAATTTTTTTTTAAACAATATTACTTTTGCTTAAAGATACGAAAATTGGAATCACGATGATACAGGAGTGGCGATTCTTGTAATTTATTACGGGTGCGTACGGTCGGTTGCCTGATAAAAGTGTCCACCCTTCCAAGCAGTTTACTTGGTTAGGTCGATACTTATCTGGGTACACCGACTGTACATTATGTCCTATGTCTTCTCAACCAATTTCTTTTTTTATCTCAAATTCATGTACATACTGGTCATACCTTTGTGGGGGTATTTTGCTACTAGCTATTGCCCACGACTCCGTCTTTGATCCAGGATGAAAAGTGCCAAATGTCATCCAAATTCGTTCAGCCGTTTTGGCGTGAAAGCGTAACATACAAACAAACTCACTTTCGCATTTATAATATTATTTAGAATTAGGATAAGCATATAAAGTGAGACTGAAAACGAACCCTGATGCTATGTTAGATGTGAGAAGATCTTCTTTGTGCCCTTCTTAGAATCTCAATATTTATGAAACAGATACTCCATAAGTAATAAGCTTACTGTCGCATTGCAAGCTTTACAGCAAAAATATATTTCAAATAAGTAGAAAGATATTCTGAAAATAACTTCATAGCGCATACAAAAAGTATTTCCATATTGCTTTTTGATAATTCTGTTACGGCATTTTTCTGTTCAATATTTAATTTTAAGAACCAAATACTCGGCGTAGTGGGAACCGTGTACCGTGATCGGTAATTTGGAGGAACCATGGCATCCGTCTGAATACCAAAATACGACTGACCCGTACTCTAGTTTTTTCCATCGTTTTAGGATATAGCGCTGAAACGTGGTGCATTAAAAACCGCAACATCAGTAAAATCGATGCTTTCGAGATGTGGTATTGGCGTAGGCAACTTCGTATCCCATGGACCGCCATGAGAATGAATGAATCCATACTGGAGGAACTCAACATTACCGAGCGGTTATCTACAATTATCCAGGAGCGTGCCCTCAACTTTTTCGGACATATTATACGTTCACCTAAACATGGTCATGGAAAGGCTTATGTTACTAGCCCGGAAGGAAAACGCACTCAAGGCAGAGCACCGATGAGATGGTCAGACGCGATCAAGAAGGCTGTTTACAAAGCGGTCCACACTGCAGAAGACCGCATAGCTTGGAGTCACGTCGTATGTAGTCGCGATCCTCAGCATTGAGGGAACGACGAAGAAGATGTAGTCGTAGGTATAGTTCGATAAATAATAAATGATCTGAAAGTTGAAACTGATAGAAACAAACAAACAAACCAACAGAACTCCTACCGTCAAATCTCTTCACCACTCTTGGTTGACTGGAAGAGAATTCCGAAGGCAAAGTCTGCCTTTGTACCTTTTTTGAGTGCGAAAAGTTTAAATAAATAAATATACTTAATAAAACGGCAGCAAAATCTTACACATCAATAAGATAAATACATAAACTCACGCCTTCTGCCCATGGGGGTAGGCCGAGACTATGAACGACACTAACTTAACTCTACACAGCTGTGAAAAATACTTCTACGTATAATCAAGAAACTTACTTAATGATTACTTAATGTTGTTTAATAGCAACGGATCTTATTAACTAAGTTTGGCACTTCGGCAGTAAGGTGAGAAGTTACGACTAACGAGCTGAATAAAAGTTTTCGTATTATCTAGTATCGTTCTTCTATGCATGGTGAAATCGCATAAACAAAGGAAATGCAACGCAGACAGTAATTGTTCTATAACGCAGCCACGTCCATGTGAATAAAGTATTACAAACACGATTAGGTACACCACAGATATTGATGCTGAAAACAGTCTGCAATGTGATCGGCTCCGAAATGCAATGCAGCTTATAAGCCTAGCTGCGAGCAAGTTGGAAGTAGCGCTCGCCAGCCGCTGCCGCGGCACCGGTTACAGTTCTAACCTAACCCATTTCAGTTCACAATTTTTCGACAGTTTATAATTTAACGGAAATAATACTATGGGTATCTGTGTTGAATCTGCCTTTTCATTGCCTTATACAAACAAATGCGGTTGCACTACAAACCGCTGTGTTGCAGTTGGGTTCGGACGGACTATTACAGATAATGCAGCACAGACTATGGGTGTCTGTTCTGCATCCGCTTTTGTATTTACGCTGCCAGGTCTATTCTGCAAAAAAATCACCGTGAAAACTTAGATGAAGTGAGCTTGAAGTGAGCTGTGTAAAAGTGTAATGACAAGAAAGAAAGAAAGAAAGAAAATACGTATATTTGCGGTAAACATGACGCAAAGAAAGAAAAAAAAACACGAAATTTACAATTTGAGGGAAAATATGCGTCATACAACAAACTCTCAAAAAACACACTTGACTTAAGTTTTCTTTTTAAAAGCTTTTATTCAACTTGCAATGTTTGTTTGTTTGTATGTAAGTTAGTATGTTTGTTTAGGTGGAATCTTGTGAGCTGAATTAAGACCACTTCCTCTTATCCCACGGAGTTGACATTTTACATGTTGGTTCAATTCCAATGACAATACATTTTTATGACAAACATGACCTGATTGGCTACCCGGATTGGCTCCAGACGAGGGAACTCCTCAACGGCCAACAGTACAGACACGAAATTTTATATACGCTTTAATTATAATGGTTTGTTCTAAATTCCATTATGACCTGGCTGCTGCACCCAGGATAGACTCCAGACGAGGGAACTCCTCAACGGTTAACAGTACAAACAGGAAATTTTATATTCGCTTTAATTATCATGGTCCGATCTAAATTCCACCATGATTTGGCTGTTGCACCCAGGATTGGCTTCAGGCGAGGGAACTCCTCAGCGATCAACAGCGCAGGCACGAAATTTTATATATACTTCAATTATGATAGTCTGTTCTAAATTACACCATGATCTGGCTGCTGCACCCAGGACTGGCTTCAGACGAGGGAACTCCTCAACGGCCAACAGTACAGACACGAAATATTATATACGCTATAATTATGATAGACCATTCTTAAGTCCACCATGATCTTACTGCTGCACCCAGGATTGGCTCCAGACGAGGGAAGTCCTCAGCAGTTAACAGTACAAACAGGAAATTTTATATACGCTTTAATTATCACGGTCCGATCTAAATTCCACCATGATTTGTCTGTTGCACCCAGGATTGGCTTTAGTCGAGGGAACTCCTCAAAGATCAAGAGCGCAGAAACGAAATTTTATACATCCTTCAATTATAATAGTCCGTTCTAAATTACACCATGATCTGGCTGCTGCACCCAGGACTGGCTTCAGACGAGGGAACTCCTCAACGGCCAACAGTACAGACACGAAATTTAATATAGGCTTGAATTATGATGGTCCGTTCTAAAGTCCATTATGACCTAGCTGCTGCACCCAGGATTGACTCCAGACGAGGGAACTCCTCAACGGTTAACAGTACAAACAGGAAATTTTATATTCGCTTTAATTATCATGGTCCGATCTAAATTCCACCATGATTTGGCTGTTGCACCCAGGATTGGCTTCAGGCGAGGGAACTCCTCAGCGATCAACAGCGCAGGCACGAAATTTTATATATCCTTCAATATTATGATAGTCTGTTCTAAATTACACCATGATCTGGCTGCTGCACCCAGGACTGGCTTCAGACGAGGGAACTCCTCAACGGCCAACAGTACAGACACGAAATATTATATACGCTATAATTAAGATAGACCATTCTTAAGTCCACCATGATCTGACTGCTGCACCCAGGATTGTCTCCAGACGAGGGAAGTCCTCAGCAGTTAACAGTACAAACAGGAAATTTTATATACGCTTTAATTATCACGGTCCGATTTAAATTCCACCATGATTTGCCTGTTGCACCCAGGATTGGCTTCAGGCGAGGGAACTCCTGAACGGCCAACAGTACAGACACGAAATATTATATACGCTTGAATTATGATGCCCCGTACTAAAGTCCATTATGACCTGGCTGCTGCACCCAGGATTGACTCCAGAAAAGGGAACTCCTCAACGGCCAACAGTACAGTCACGAAACATTATATACGCTTTAATTATGATAGACCATTCTAAAGTCCACCATGATCTGACTGCTGCATCCAGAACTGGCTTTAGACGAGGGAACTCCTCAACGGTTAACAGTACAAACAGGAAATTTTATATAAGCTTTAATTATCACGGTCCGATCTAAATTCCACCATGATTTGGCTGTTGCATCCAGGATTGGCTTCAGGCGAGGGAACTCCTCAAAGATCAACAGCGCACGCACGAAATTTTATATATCCTTCAATTATGATAGTCCGTTCTAAATTACACCATGATCTTGCTGCTGCACCCAGGACTGGCTTCAGATGAGGGAACTCCTCAACGGGCAACAGTACAGACACGAAACATTATATATGCTTTAATTATGATAGACCATTGTAAATTCCAACATGACCTGGCTGCTGCACCCGGGATTGGCTCCAGACGAGGGGATTCCTCAATAATCAACAGCACGAACACAAAATTTTATATATGTACTGATATGTATTGTGCTATTATACTAGATGGAATTCAGGATCTGATGATGGAGCCGGAAGATGAACATAGGAACTTCAAAAAAAAAAACTAGACTACCATCGAGTTTGAACTGGTTGGTTTTGTCTTGATTAGAACTATAGCCCAAAGTGGTATCCAGGGTCTGATGATAGAGCTGAAAATAGATCAAAGGAACTTCTCAACCTAACATAATAGTATCATTGTGTTTGCGATCGTTGGTTTTGTCTTACAAAGTACTATAGCCCTCATGATAGATCTGTAAGGTCACCATAGGAACTCCTTATCTAGACAAGACAAGAAGAAGAGCAAAAAATCTGCTCAATTTTTTTTGTCGAACTTATGAAGCAATGGATTAGCAATTTGTTTCAATTTAAAATTGATCGTGCATTACGTAATTAGGGTACTGGTTGAAGTCTAGAGTGATGGTGGAGCTAGAAAGTGGTCACAAAAAATCTTTAACTAAATAAGATCTCTTGACAAAAACTATAACCCAAGGTGTAGTCTAGGGTCTGATGATAGTGCTAAAAAACACAAAATAAAATATATGTAAAAATCTTTTTAAAACAAGCTTTTATTGAACTAAAAAATACAAACTAAAACTTACGTAAACAGATAACTTTAATGTTTTCTTAAAAGCTTGAGGCGTGAAAGTCCTTCTTAAACATAAAGATAAGCCTCAAGCTTTTAAGAAAACATTAAAATTATCTGTTTACGTAAGTTTTAGTTTGTATTTTTTAGTTCAATAAAAGCTTGTTTTAAAAAGATTTTTACATATATTTTATTACAGTATAGATCGGCTGGGATAGCACGGCAATAAGACCAACATCGTCTGTTTTTCCTAGAATTTTCATATTTTACTTGATCATAGCAAAGTGGATTGCTACTGGTACGCAGTCTTTTAAGCTCGACGAATTGATAAATAGAATTAAATGTTGTTATTTTTATCTTGTATTTATTTATTTATTTAAAATTCAAGGTGTTGTACAGAAGCGGACTTAATGCCTAAGTCAACCTGACTTGTATCTTCCAACGGCTGCCAGAAATGCAATGATTCTATGTACCTATTTCCTGACTTGTATCTTACAACGGCTGCCAAAAATGCAATGATTCTATGTACCTATTTCCTGACTTGTATCTTCCAACGGCTGCCAGAAATGCAATGATTCTATGTACCTATTTCCTGACTTGTATCTTACAACGGCTGCCAGAAATGCAATGATTCTATGTACCTATTTCCTGACTTGTATCTTCCAACGGCTGCCAGAAATGCAATGATTCTATGTACCTATTTCCTGACTTGCCTCTTACAACGGCTGCCAGAAATGCAATGATTCTATGTACCTATTTCCTGACTTGTATCTTCCAACGGCTGCCAGAAATGCAATGATTCTATGTACCTATTTTTAGCGCTTTTAGTATAGTTAAACGTCATGCAAGCAGGCCTATTTATACAAAAATGTACGTCGCTATATCATAGTAGTAGCTGGTTCTTGTCTGTGGTCACGAAGGGTTAGTTCCTCACTTGTTGAGCGTTATTTTTCGCTCCGAGCTGAGCAGGTCGTCTCCCTCCCCCTCCCCGACGCCGCACGAGCCTAATTTGCAATTCCCGGGCCTCCGGCGCCTCACCCCCTGCGTCTTCATACGACCACTTGCGGAAGACACCCTAATTCACTTGTTTCATCAAGTGTTGTTTGACAACACCTTCACACAAGCGAGCGTTTAATTGTTTGTATAGGCTAAGGTTCGACTTTGATTTAACGAAACATTATTTATTTACGTTTCAACGTTCTGCTGCTTGCCCGCTATATTGTGACAGATGACACTACTCGAGGTAACAATTAAACGTCTGTGGCTCGGTCGTCGCTAAAAACATGACCTTTGCCAGTATCTTCACATTTAGGTATTAAAGAGGGCGAAATGAAAAAAAAATCTTAAATGCTAAGTACCACGCCTCCAAGTTATAAAGTCCTCATTACGATCAAATAACCGCGACAGGTACTGACGGAGCTTTGTGAGAAAAACATCATTATCCTAAGTACTTACCAAGATAAAACAAAAGAAAGTCGCTGTCTTGTAGTCATACATATTTTATTTTGTAAACGTAAAGGAATATGGTAAGTTTAGGCATGTTATTGTGAATTTTAAGTGGAGGTATTTTCTATTTTATGTAAGGTATATTGAATGTTCGTTGTTAGGACTTGCTTTTAGATTTGAAGAAAGGGTCGCTATTCTAGAGGGATTACGAGTACCGGACGGATCAATGGTTCAGATAATACTAATGCCAATATTAACTCTCATTTCAGAGGTCCCAATGGTCCCAAAGTATCGTTTTGACCACTTTTAAGATGACGATTGGATTCACAGACGCCATCTCCCATATTATTATTATACTCTTTGGGCGCTATTTCATATTGATAAAATAGCGTTATCTTTAGTGACAATAATAATGAAGAAAGCAATTTATTACTAAGAGAAGAGTTTCTAAATAAACGATATTTAGGGCTCACAGAATCCTAAAAGTGAAACATAAAATTGTTCATAAGCGTGAAAACGGTAGGCTCTTAACAAAAATATATCTTTATTTTTTCTCTTTTTTCAACACAGGGATTTTAACATATTGCGAAACCAGCGACACATAAAATTACTCGTGATGAATACGAAACAAATCTTATTCAATTACTTCTGGGTACCTATCTATTTATATTAATTATTCGAAAACATTTAATTTTACGGTTCCAATCATTTACGTAATAAAAATCCTTGATATAAAACCGTCAGATTCTGCCACCGACAGCAATTTGCGAAGGTACGATTTGATAGCATTCCTTATATTACTTCGTACGTATTTTCATCACGCACACGCACTCATAGAAAATTTATTTCTTTTCTATTATCCCGTGCGTTTGGAACTTTGCAATAAAAATCCCATCTACTGATGACAATAAGAGGAGCGGCTGTGGAATATATTTGGTAGCACGTTACATGTCGATGTACAGTCACATCCAAAATATGTTCGTCACCTTAAGGGCTATTTTTGTCTGCTCATAGCACGATAGAATTTGCTTCACCGACTCAGCATTTCATAATGCATGGTAATGTCAGTACCGCAGAATGACATTCAGCCATCTTGTTTACATGTCAGATTAAAAATAAGACACTGACAGGCTGAAAAATTTATAAAAAATAAAATAAAAGATTAACATTTCATAAAATTTCCAGGCCACTCAAAGGATTTAGGTTGATGTCAACTCAACATTGGTCAAAGGTGTACCTTTGAAAGTCATCCATCTTTGTTGTCAAGTAATTTAACATAGTTTTCTATGCAATAGTTTGTTCAGTGCCGTAGCTTCAAAAGGTATTATGTGTCCTGACTTGATAAAGGAAAAAAATTGAAAACTGACGAAGATATAATAGACTTGACTGTACTGTCACTCTAGCGACAATATCTCTGAGAGAAAGTTTGGGAAGACCCGCTGAACACTTTATCCACTTACTGTAGGGGTTTCGGGCGGGCGCAGCAACAGGCATCTCTATAGGTACCTCCTCTACAGGTATTGTCTTAGGTACCTACGCTTTTCTTCGTGACAATGTGTAATGCAAAACAATAACAGGTGAGAAGACTTTTTTAACCGTTTAACAATTTCAATAGAACTGTTCCAATAATTACTTTCATTAATAAACAGCCCTTATTCCAATTTATTTGGGGGATTTTTTTTCCATATTTTTCTATTAGTCGTCATCTTGGTAGTCACTCCCTTTCTAGCTATATAATCTTTCACACAGACCATCCATCGTTTTTTTGGTTCTCCCCTACTCGTATAACCATCCACAAACATATTCGAAACTTTTCTGACGACATTTTCCTCATTTATAAAGAGTATTATACTCTATTCTAATTTCTTGCATAAAAACCTGTATTGTAAACTTTTAGTTTTTTTTGCAGACACAATTAAATAGAGCCTGTTAGCCCTTTATCGTAGTATCACGCGACGCTCTGATGTTTCGTTTATTGCATATTGATTGGCTGAATGCTATCGTTTCGGCCCGATCGATACACTTTATTGCAATAGAACTACAATTTTGATTCGGCCTATACTAGTATTCAAATTCGTAACATAAACATTTATTGGTCGAGGATTTAATATTTCAAAACAATGGTTTGTTTGTGCTGTTGAAAATCCAATTATAAATCTACTTTGAAATTCGTATCGTTAATGAGATTTGATTTGATTTTTCAGCTATTTAAATGTGGATGTGGAGCTGTGTCGCAAACTATGCTCCATCTCATTTCCAGCCCCCTGTGTCCCAAAACATGCAGTCAAAATATCCCACTGCCACTGATGACGCTGTAGAAGTAAGCTTTGGGTCAACAAAATTTAAAATACTGTCGTGCCAGCGACACCAAGAAGAACAAGCTGAATAAATAGGTAAGTGGTATATTTTCAATAGATTTCCGAAGTATTGGTGCGTCGGGTCGGCTGAAGGCACGAAGGCGTGCGGCGGCCGGGCAGGCGGGCAGCGCCTCAACGCAGTCAACGCCACAGCGCCACTCGTCCTGCGACCGTCTCGAGCTGCGCACGTCCCGCGTCTCGCCACGCGCTGTCCGCACACGCACTCAAACATTGCGCTGTGAACTCATTGGAACTCAACCTAGTATGTGCTAAGTGAATTAACGATTGCCAATATGAAGGGTCGTCACCAGTTCAGGCGCAGATTCAGTCTGCAACCATCGTTTATGAAAGAGGATCATGAGGAGGAGCGGAGACCCCACAGGTGATCATTATACACAAATTATAATTAAAGAATGATATTAAATACAAAACTAAAATTAAGTAAGATTTAATCCTTCATCAAAAATATTCGTAGCCTTTACTAGCTTCGTAGCACCGTCTACGAAGACGGGCGCGTCTCGTAGCACCTCGTAGCTGTTTTGTTTGTGTTTGCTACGACATCTCACAAAATATTCACCCAATTAGTAGCCAGAATTTAAAGGTCACGTTATTTAGTAAGAAGAGCACACAACCTTTTATTGAAACGTTTGATAAAAGTTAATGTATTCTATAACAGAGCATTTGTTAAAGCTCTTGTCACAGTTTATTTAGATAATCTAATGTACGTGTTCGCTCACTTTGTATCGTTGATGAAATATTAAAATAAGCGTCGTGTTTGCGCGTAACATTAATAACTTTCTTATCGTTTATCGTTCGCAAAATGCGTTATGTTCATACGACAAGCCCCACTTACGGGGAACTCGTTATCTTAGAAAAGGGAAGCCAATTTTCTGCAATTTACCTTCGGCTCGACTTCATCTCTACAATGAATATTCCGATAAGATCGTGACGGTACAGGATGTGATTTTTTTGTCACATTATTTCTTAAAAAGGTTTGGGTATTAGAATATTTTCGGGCTTTTTTATTTTTTTATTGTAAATGTATTTTGCAACTAATCAGATTTTTTATACACTATTCAAGGATACACTACATTTATACGTATTTGAAATGTTTATCTGTTGATAATAAAACAAAAATGCAAACAAATATGAGAATCAGCGTCAGTTTATAATTACTAACTGTTGCCCGCGACTTCGATTGCGATCCAGGATGAAAAGTAGCCGATGTTACCCAAATCATGATCTATCAGTGAGCCAAATTTCATCCAAATCCGTTCAACCGTTTTTGGATGATTGAGTAACAAACATCTAAACATACAAACTTTCATATTTATATTAATTTATAAGTAGGATTTATAAGCTAAACTTTGAATCTCTAATTTAAACAAATATTCAGCTTAGCTCTTCAAAATACTTAATTATGTCTCTTTTCTCTTCAGCTTTTAGCCGCTTTTTATCTGCATTACTTTGGTAGGTTTTGTAGTATCTCCTAAAAAGAGAAAAGGTATTTATTTATTTTTCGGAGATGTTAAAACCAGATGTTGTAATTTTTAACAAAATAAAGAAAAACATAATAAAACGTATGCTTTTTAAGAGTAGGTAAGTATACATTATGAAAAAAAAAATCCTGTTCTTTTGATAACGGTTACAAAGCATTATATTATACCCTTAAGAAACATTTCCGGTTGCTATTTATACTCAGGAGAAGGAAATTGAAAAGGTAGAAATAAAGTAAAATGTAAATATAAAAAACAATGCAAAGACATTTTGCATTATATTTAGTGTAGAAAAACCGGAATAGTTATCGCAAAATATAATTGAAAGAGTACCTACATGTATTTCAAATATTGGAAACAGAAATAATAAAAACAGTGCGGAAATAAAACTAGCTATGTCAGCAAAGGTTTTTCTTTCCGCACTTTGTCAAATAATTTATTTATGTTCACAACATAAATAAATTATGATTAACCAATATAAGACATAATTATTTGACAATGTTTTGATATAAAAACTAGGTTACTGACCTATAAATTTTCTGATTTGTACTTTATTGAATAAATATCAAAACTTTAAATAAAATAAAGCTTGTAATAATAATAACCATTTTTTCCCGATTGACGGGAACCTCGTGAAAGCCGAGAAAGATAAACAAATCAAGTATCTTGACTTGGCTCGCGAGGTTGTCGACATGTGGGATGTGGTTGTGCCGATAGTCGTATCAGCCAATAACTTAATTGCCAAGAGCCTCGACCAACACCTAAGGAGGCTCTAGTAGGGCAGCTGGATCAAGGGCTTGATTCAGAAAGCGGTACTCCTGGACACGGCTCGCATTGTCAGGAGGTTCCTCTCTCTGGAGCCCTGACCGCCGCCGCGCCGGTAGCGTATTGGACCCTATTCCCGATACCGACCCTATTACCGATTCTAATATTTAAAAATGTCATAAATAAGTATGTACTTAAATTTAACAAAGGAGATAATAACCATTTCATAAAACACAGTTGGAAAAAAGAACATTTTATAAATTGAATATCCTGTAAATATGCAGCTTAATCAATTTATAAAATGTTCTGATGCAGTAGGTAAGCTTCTCCAAATTCTTAATTTAGCGTCAACGTAATAAAACTCCTTTTGTACATATTTCAGAAAATAATAAAACAGCTAACGGGAAACCTGAACAGACAGAATATCTTTTCAACTTTCGCATAGATCAGATAAGAAGAAAATCTTTAGACTCGAATAGACGGCTCTAGAATACGAGTATCTAGAACCAGTTTTATTTCGTCTTAATTGAATAAATTTACGAACAAATCCTTGCGGTGCGCATCTGCATCGGCTTAACAAGTCAATTTTATCGCATTCCGAGAAGACCTAACAAGATTTGTATCAATTTATTCAGTAGCCTCAAGTATTGCGTTTTTCTTAACAAAAAAATCTGCATCCGCGATTTTATTAGATAAAATGTATTGTTGGTTTATTTGTTTCGAAAAGGGGCGCAATATAGAGCTATTTATATTTACAGTGTATTTTTATGAAGGGTATACAAAGTCGTTTGACCTGGGTTGAGCCTTTTGCAGTACAATACATGATGCGTCAGCGTTTTATACATGGAAACTATCCGTTTTATGTGTGAATAAAACGCGGCGTCGATGCCTTACTCCCTTTCAGTACCGGGTTTCACACATACTCAGTGAACCGAATTTTTTACGTTTTCGTACCACTGGCTGGTGGGTTAGATTTCTATATTTCTTTGAAGAAAGAAAATCTATATATATAAAAATGAATCCATATTTCCTTGGTCACGGCATCACGCGTGAACGGCTGGACTAATTTCGCTAATTCTTTTTTTGTTGTATTTGTTATAGTAAGGAGAAGGTTTTTAGAATAGGTAGGTGAAGGTAGCGTAGGTAGGTAGGTAGGTAGGTAGGTATGTAATTAGGTAGGTATGTAGGTAGGGTAAGTAGGTAGGTATGTATGTATGTAGGTAGGTAGGTGCGACGTATATAAGTACTTAGTACCCGTGCGAAGCCGGGGCGGGCGGCTAGTAGTATATAAAATAATATAACGCCACCATCGTTCACCTAAACAAAATGTCCACACTATATTGTTTACCGAATGTCACTCCATATCAGGCACGCTGTATGCCCATTTTCCTTATCGCGCATAAAACGCTGTATTTATTACGAGTGCTTTCCTCCTTTTTCCTTTCTGAGTACAGTTTCGAGTCCTACTTACATAATGTGCAAGGGTGCTAATCTAATGTCGTAACATCTATAGGATTTAAAAACACAATAGTCGCGAAAGGGGTTTCTCGGCTATCGACCGACATAAAATAACCATTTATAAAAAGAAGTAATTGAACCATGTTGTCGGTTATTGCCTGAGAGGTGTGGCGGAGCAATGGACGCCATAAATTATGAATATTATAGCCATTACTCGCCAGACGTATTTAAATCTCACAGGGTCGGTAAACCTGTTAAAGGATGGAACTTATTAAATGTTTTCTATTGACGCTTATGTAAGTTGCTGAAAGCTGTAACTATTATACAAGATTATATAATCCAGTTTTGTTTACATCTACGATTACAGATGTTCTTGTTTATTTCATGTACGTTTATTTCTTGCCATGCGTTTTACCTAGCATGAGTTATATCAGTTTCCGTGAGAACTTGTTTTCGGTACTAGAAATATGTAGGTGATTAAACCTGATCATGGCCTAGTTAATAAAATCTATTCCTTTTTTATTTATTTATTCCTTTTTTATTATTTCCTAGCCAATCAATGAAATGTTTTTTCTAGATTCTCAGTAGGTAACGAAAAAAAGTTATTAACGAAGTTCTCATTGAAAACAAATGTGCATACAAATACAGAATAGACTAGAGGTTATTGCGTCTCCAATTCCCAGAAATAGAACAACTATAGAAGCTAGAAATACTTGCCTTTATCACGATGCTTCATTTTTATTGCACACCGGTGTATTTCTATTTCTATTCAATGCCAGTCTACATTGTATATCAAAGCTTTTTTATTAGATTGTACAGAAAGCCACCGAACATTCCAGGCTTTATCAACTTACACTATCTTGTACGGGAGATAACATTGATAACTATACCCAATCATTCATATACGTAGATATACTTATGCAATATATTATGAGCCCACATAAAGTACAATAGATAAATAAGATTTTTGCGGGCTCTTGTAACATTAATTAGTAGGTAGAATTCAGCTTCGACGAAATGAGGTGTTATTTATACATATTACAGCAAAAGCTGAACTTCTGTGATCATGGTAGATGAGTACATCATCATCATTTTTCTGGAAGATTCGCAATATTCTTCTTAACTTTGCGATCTGCGCCCGAAAAACTTAGATATAAAGCTGCGTTATCAGCTATTCTTACTGATACATGAATTAATGATGCCTTGTTTTGGAATTTCTAAACTAACCAGTAGTATATTCTTATAAAAAGTTCTCCTAACAAAAACCTGAGGGAATATTTTGTGAAAATCCTTTAAAAGAAAAGAAGTGGTAACTTCGGTGATACTTTTGCAAGGTTATTCCCTAAGGCCGTGTTGTAGATGATATCGTTACTGCAACATACTACACCGCACATTGTCATTTCATGCATGAATTCAAAATAAAATAGTTTTACGGTTGTTTGCACGTTTTTAAAATATGACTGTATTATTTTAAAATACTACTTTATCTCAATTTCTTGGAATAACTACATACTTTGTCATCAGCTGCACCGGCTTTTTTTTCCACAGTGTTCATTTACTTTTATTTCGCATGTTTGAACACAGTTTATAAGCGACATTCCTTTTGATAACTTTCGTTTTTGCCACTGACAATTCCCCAAAACGTTTTCTGTTACCACATTAGCACACAGTCATGTCCCACAGCTGCGCAAAAATATATCTCGATTAAATTTATTCTTAACTTGTGTGTAAAACTTTCTGCTCTTGTGGAACAATAATTTGATGTAAGTACACCCTTCATAAAAGAATAAGTTTTATAGATCATTATTCCGTAACATTACATAGTCTGGCTCTTTTATTCTCAAACACGTACACGAGTTAAGTTTATTTTTTCAATAAATTGCTATTTGATACACCACATGGAACACAGACAAAAAATGACGCGTATGAACAAATCGACCGTTAGAAGTTTCATTTATATCTGCATCGCTCTCGAATTCGTCTTTATTTATAGCAGATGATACCAGCTTATTTGGTCAGCGAACATTGTGTTAGTTACACATGTGCTTTCATTAACTTCAATGTTTGTTAAATGGTTAAAATTCTCGCTAATACATAATTAATGCGTTTATTTTATACTCCAGTCTTTTGGTAGTTTTCATATAGGTTATCAAAGTGATAAATACTATTGTGTACTGATTTGAATAACTTTCAACTTGAACTTGGGTATCTAAGTTATTGTTTCATTATTTATTTATAGAATAGAAGATGCACACCTCAAATCTTCCTACTGCATTTGGAGACTATAATTAGTTCCACACTACCTCAGCTCTTACTATAATACTATTAAATTTACGAATCACTATCGTGCTACCCCAATTTTTATTTTCCTTAGAAAACCGAGTGCTGCGGATTACTGCATGAAATCGTTTTAAATTGACACATTGTTCAGGACTTCACATTCAATACTTTAGTTACGACTTATCTGTAGGCTGATCGTAACCCTTAGTTACTCCAAATTGTCACTAGGGGACGCTTTTAAGTCCAAAGTCAGACGTGAAACAAAATTGAACAAAAAAATGTACAGGCAAAAATGTTTTGTGCGTACTTTGACGTCGAATGCCTTTGAAAAGGCTTTTTCGAAACGTCACCGGAATGTAAAAGGGAAAACACTTTGCGAAGAATATGTGGAGGAAAATCGTTTGTCTATTTGTTCAAGCTTATAAATCAGTGTGCGGCTTAGAAGCTAATATTGTATTATTTTCGCTTCTAAATTCTTTATCATTAGGTACTAGGATTGTGATCCTTCATTTAAAAAGAGCAAGTATTACTTTATCTTACTGCTACACAGTACAATAGAAATAAGAATAGGAATTATCTAGCCTGGGGTCGTCCTAACTTCACTTTGATGAGTCAGTACCTACCTACGTCTATACAATTCTTACACAACACGACTCTATTGAAAAGGTCACAATACGGCCGGACGGGCCCAACTCATTCTTGTTACGATCGCATAGTTACTTTCTTTAAATAGTGTATATATTTCTGAACTACCAAGATCAAATATATCAAAATTCAAAAAAAAATGTCATATTTAAACTAGGTTGAGAATCCGCACTTTTCGAACGTCAAAATTACATACGACAGTCCAGTCCCCTAAAAACGCCCCCCCTTCACCACTTCCTAGTGCTTTACCTGGGAAAGAGAAGCGACGCAACAAACTCCCCAGCAGCACAGCTGTCTGTTCAGTTAGAAAAATCATCATCAGTATCGATGAAACTGTAATAGACTTTAACTTAAAACTTGATATAAATTGGTAACATTTTAATAACTATTAATTCATCCTTTGACATTGATGGCTCATCAATGTCGCTTGAAGTTTCCTGCCTCCACAACTTTCCCATTATAAATAAGTATTATACAACTCTGATCGCGAAAATAATATCTACGGGAAAATAAAAATAAAATGCTAGTTTTCGAACACGTACTTAAAATGTTTCTGTATTGCGTTTGTTGACAATTAAAATAATATTAATTTATTTGCTTATTGATGTCGTTTTTACCAATATGTAGTATTTTATCCGGTGTTGGTAGATTAGAAATTGCATTAAATAAAATATTGTTAACTAGTTATAAGTAACTATGGCATTAAAAAGAATAGCAACATTGAGAACATACATTCACTTCCACGGCCACCAAATTCCCTGGTTACTTCTGTGTTAAGTAAATGATATACTTTTAAATGAGCGTTCCGAGAACATAAAGACGACTCTAATCACAGTTCCTTACAGAAAAGATTTCTTACTAAATCATTTATATTCACAACACAACATTTCGACTTTATGTAGCTCCAAAATCCCTAGATAAAGCGAACTCTGTCATTGTTTTAGTCTAGCATTCCAAAGGAAACCTCCAGGATAATAGTAGCTCGGAGCGAACGAAATGAACGATCTGTGAACCAAATGAATGTTAGGCCTCTGAAGCGACGTGACAGGAAAGCTCATTACTAGCAACTGGCTGAGGTACAACCTTTTTAGCCCTTAGTGCGCGACTTAGTTCCCATACAAACCACCCCCCATTTGAGCCGCTTTGAAGACTTTCAGAAATTCCTTTGTTTAGTGTTTCTTAAATCCTATAAGGAACATGTTTCCAAAACTACATATTGGTCAGTTGTTCAGGCGATATCTAGTCACGGAACTTGTTTATTTTGTAGATATAAGTAGAACTGCTATAGATAGACATATGACAGCTATATTTTATTCAACTTACTCACTATTAATACAGATTTTTTTACATTCGTTCAATTTACGGCTTAAAAACTCCTTCATAATCGAAAATCAGTTTCGCACTTGATAACAAAGAGTAAGGAGTCGCATTTCTCCCTGAGGGCGTTATGAAAGGTGATTAAGTCGCTTATCCGATAGATGGACACCCGCGATAACACAACCTGGGCTCTGATAAAATCATTTCGCGAAAACTGTTGTTATTTCTTAAACTTTGTCGGTAGACAAAACTCGTTATAACTTGCTTGAATGGGACTGGCTAGTGATGACGTGCGTTTATGTTATCAGAAAGTAACGCATACAGTGACTGGAAACAAGGCATCGTTAGGACGATTGTATTAAAGGAAGTACTAAGAGATACTACCCCGTACTCGCCAGTGTAAAACCATTGTCTACAAATTTATAATAACGTCTTCTCTCTCGCTGCACGATATATACGAGTTTATCTCCCGCGGTGCTAAAATGATTAGCCAGTCAGTAAAGTTGATTGCCCAGGGAGCGCTGTAACCGACGCAGATATTTCTGAACAACAGTAAATTCATTATTATGGACGATTTAATAACCGAGTGTTTATCCAAAACTCCTAAAACCACTCGAGTAATTTCAAAAGGTTATTCAATTCAATGTAAAATTTACGTTGCTCCCGGATTTCAAGTTGTCTGTAAATCGTAATAAACCGACGTATCGATCGAATCCATTTCGCATAAACTGCCAAATATCTTGCTAGCACTTCGCAGTGGTTTGTGGAACTCGGTCGGGAGTGAGCCGTAATAATCCAACTATCACTGGATACATCCATCACGCAACTACGCCTCAACCTGACCTATGTCAGGCTTGATTCCTAATAGGTATTAAGGAGGATGAAATATAGGTTCGAAGTCGTTATTTAATACCGAAACATGATTTAATTGTGGTCTTACCCTTTATCATTAGTTAGTAAAGCAGTCTAATTTCAGTAAAATTTATTACTAAAAGAAATCGTAGAAATATTGGAATTTAGAATGTATTGAAAATGCCTTTAAAGTGATTCTATTGAAATTCTTCGTCAATTAGTAAAAATACTTTAATACGTATTAATAAAGTGCCTAGCCGTTGCCATCGCATTTACATTCAGCTTATGCAAAATATTTTTTATGAAAAATGCCTATTTATTGGATTGGACGACCTCTGAAATGAAATTTCACCGAACTACAACACTGGATTAAAAGTTGTAATTGAAAGCTAGTAAACTAGTGCTCTCAGTTCTAGTAGTGTTTTGTTGTTGATAGGTGCTGTGTAGCCCAGTCAATATCGACAAAAAAAAGCAAACTACGCAAACGCGCAACGCGATACGATTTTTTTTATATGTAATTAGGTCCCGTGAGAGTTGTTTATACCCATTTTTGCAACCCTGAAAACCTTGTGCTTATCCTGGTGGTGCTTTGGTGGAATTCGGGCACTTGTTTCAGTTTTTTTTTTACCTTAAGTACGCATTTTAAGGTATCTTTGTTGAATATTTTTGTGAAGTAAGCTGAAATTGATACAACCTGAACTAAACCCAAGGACTCTTGATATATTGGATGCGGAGATACAGCTAGTCAAAGATAAGCATTTTTTTTATAAAAACTGAAATTTGTCGATTTAGGATCATTTGCCAAGACACGTATCGGTTGAACTAATGGTCCTTTTAGAGAAAGTGTTCAACAAAACAGTTGATGCTGATCCTCCTACTGTATCCCAGAGGGTCTGTATGGCAAAAAAACAATCAAATGAACAATTGAAGCAGCAAGCTAGCACCATATCCCTGGTCCTTGTTCACTGAAGAAGGAATGCGCAAGGGCACGAAATCTTCCTTCTACTCAACTACAGCGTTACAAGAACTACAACAGTTTTACTAGGACCAATATTTCAGTCAGTTCCGTGTCTTGGAAACGACCCTAAATCCAAAAATTTTCAAATTCTCATTTTGGAAAAAAAATGCCCATTTTTGACTAGCTGTATCTTCGCAACCAATAGACCTAGACTAGAGTGCTTTAAAATTCAAAATATTTTATTTCACATAAACCTACATGGGCACTTATGAAACGTCAGAAGCTAGCACGGTTCCAATTGGTCGTTTCCTATGGATAAGAGCTGCTAGAAAGTCCACGGTTACTCTTTTAAAAATAATTGGTTTTTACAAAACTTTTAAATAACAGTGTTAATAGGTATGGGAGGACAGTGTAGGTTTATCAAAAAGTACCATGTACTTAACAAAATAGAAGATGGTCAACAAATCTACAGTCCACTAAGCCTACAGCGTTCTCACATTCACAAAATAGAAAATAATCTATTTAAAAGATAAAAAAATTAATACAAAATAAAAACCTATTTTTAACGAACAACTGTTACAAATCTGAATAATTATCATGTCCAGAAAAGCAACTAATAAAGAGTTGAAATTAAATTGTAGGATCAAATATAAAACATTTATCTAACAATAGACTCCAAAATGTCGAGTATACTGAGATAATGAAATCAAGCGAATAACTTAATCACTACATTGTGATTTCGTTATAAAGTTATATATCAATGTCCGCTTGAGTTCGGAACTATTTGATTGCTCTGTTAGATATAATTATTTCGTGTCAGAACAGATTTTCCTTTCTTTTGTTTAAAGGTAGGCTGAAAACCTTCAGAAGCTTGCTGTATCAATTTTGAAACATGTTTCGTAAAACCTTTACGTACGCCCACATCAATGTCTTTTATCGCTTACCCGCACTAATAGACCTTAATGAAGCGTTCATTAATGATCTTACGTAAACTTAAATATTATGGACAAAATGTTAACACTTTGTTGCGTTCAGTACCTTAAAGACCCTATATTTTCTTCTTTAAACATGAACTGACCTTAAATAATGTTCTTATAATGGGTTCATTATCTTCTCAGAGTACGGACAATGTTTTTGTTAAAACTTTGATGCTAGCCTATTATGCGAAAATTACAAGGGTATTGACCGCATACAATTTTACAGTAACTCTTTGAGATAAAGTACAAACTGGCACAAGTTCAAAAGTTGAATAAAATTTATTTTATGTTTGCATGGCTTCCTCTGTATTTTCTAGCCAAGAGTAGCATTTACAACCGTATTATAATTCCGGCCTTTAAACTTTTTGAAGCTTCATGAAAACATATCGTATTTACATGTAGCTTCAAAAAGTTTTCGACTGAGCGCTTTGTTTTAAGTTAGTAATCATTAAAATAACAATAAGCTTCATTTGTTTTAGTCAAATGTTTCTCCAACAATTAGTACGGGACCGACATCAGTGTGGAAACAAAAGAATTAGGTAGATACCTTCGTCGGCCGTATTCGCACAATTTGAGATAACATTGGTATCTGTATGGCGAGCGACGCCGGAAAACACGGTGCCCTTTCATTTTATGTGGATAATCAACAGATGTAATCGTTAGGCACTGGTTACGAGGTAACATAAGTACGCGTTTTTATCCGTTTTTAAATGCTAATGTATCACGAGATAAGAGTATTTGTTTTTTACGACAATGTGCATTTTCTCTTCAAAATTTTTTTGGTAAGTAAGGTTATCGTGGGATAATTTAAGGTACATTACACAATGATACAAATGTTATTCATAGTCTAATGAAGTTCGCATGTACCTAATTTAATATTATAAGATGTAGTGTGATGTAGAGGTTCGTTAACATATTATAAGAAACTCACTCTGTGTAGAAATAACATCGTAGAATGCAGTTTCAACTTTAATTACATGTCAATCTTTCGTGATTCTGAAGTCTGTTTGAAATAATAACAAAGAATCTTTCTCTTAATGATCCGAATGTTTGAATAATAAAACGTTGCATTAAAACTGACAGGCTGCCGGCGTGTCTTATTATACTTTATACATTTTGCTAATTTTCCTTAATTGACTTCAGCAAGTTGTTCTAAAGATTACTGCGATCTTCATTTTCTTCTCTTACATTTTCACAAAGCAATTGAGATATTTGTAATATACATGAAATTAATTATTAATAGAGCACCTAACTCATATTATTTTAAGAAATGTATAACTAGAGGATTTCAATGTTGGATACAATTCAAGTAGTGAGGAGCTCGTGGCTAAGTAATAACAAGCCGCACGGGTGGATCCATCAGGTTAAGCTACGCTTGCCGGGGTTAGTCAGTGGATGGGTGACCATCTTTACATACCGAGACTCCTCCGTGCCTCGGAAAGCACGTTAGGCCGTTGGTCCCGGCTGTCATTCTTTCTCTTTGACTTTTGATCTTTGACAGTCGTTACGAGTCGTCAGAAGCCCGAAAGTCTGACTCCAGTCTTACCAAGGGGTATCGTATTACCCTGATACTGGGTTTTGGAGGTCAGATAGGCAGTCACTCCATGTAAAATACTGGTATTCAGCTGCATCCGGTTAGACTGGAAGCCAACCCCAAGATAGTTGGGAAAAGGCTAGGAAGATTGTTTGATTGGATACAATTCAAGTACCTATACGATGTTAATAAACTACAGTTAGCAGAATTAATTACCAACTTCTTCAGTCTTACCAAGGGGTATCATGTTACTCAGTAACTGGGTTGTGGAAGTCAGATAGGCAGTCGCTCCATGAAAATATTGTTGTTCAGCTGCATACGGTTAGACTGGAAGCCGACCCCAACATTGTTGGGAAATGGCTAGGTAGCTAGCTAGCTAATTAGCAGCATTATTAATAAATAAATGTTTCATATTTTTTAATTTATTTATCACAGGTGTTACGTTATCAATCCATGTGTTGTAGGTATTTGTTTGTCTTTAGTTAATCCATAACAAATTTTGCTGGCTAAAATTCTTACGAAAACCGCACAGTTTGGTTTCATGTGGATCTGAATTAAGTACCTAATTCAGTCTCGGAATTCATAAAGTGATGTAACACGTGTTCGAGATCACGCCCCTTTGACTAGCAAATATCTTTTACGAGATTTGCACGCGGAGCTGAGTTTAAAACAAACTAAATTAAATACTCAAACAATTCCAAAGGTTAGTTTTGTACGGGAAGTGTTTATTCTTTCGATGATTTAAACTAAATAGTCAAATTGCCTTGGGTAAATAAGTTGTGTGCACAAATAAAGACATTCAATCCTATTTTTGAACGTTGGTAAGAATACTCCTACTGTGTAATATGATAAGAATAAGAACCATGCTTAGTATTAGATACACATAATAAAAGACACAACATTAAATGGTTTTTTATAAGAATCTCTTGTTATATTGAAAAATGATCGCTAACAATTAATGGTAACTGCACTGTAGTTAATCACTAATAAAGGTTTTGAAAAGTAGACAAAACACAAAAAACGCACGTTCAACTGGTAATCCTGTAAAAGTGATAACATTTCCCAGCGCGTTGATCGTATCCGATTCAACGCGACTGGAAATAATCGCCGGATGTTTTTCATCCGAATTGAAAATACGGAGCTATGTTTTTTCGTAATCGATTCGTGTATTTTATATTTGATATGTGGCTTTCAGTTTGAGCTTAGATCTTACTAGCCGACTTCAAAACAGGAGATTATGCAGAGAGAGTCGGTGGATGGAAAATCAGTCATAAAAATTGTTGTAATTTTATAAAACCAACTAGCTGCCCACCCCGGCTTCGCACGGGTAGCAGTAAGTACTTATCTACGACGCAACTACCTACTCTGCCCTACCTACCTACCCTGCCCTACCTCCCTACCCTACCCTGCCCGAACTACCTACCCCGCCCTACCTCCCTACCCTACCCTGCCCGAACTACCTACCCACCCTACCTACCTATCTACCCTACCTACCTATCTACCCTACCTACCTATCTACCCTACACTGCCCGACCTACCTACCTATCTACCTACCTTCCCCTATCTTCCTATCTACCTACACTGCCCTACCTACCTACCTACCCTACCTACCTACCTACATACCTACCTACCTTACACCCTACTTTCACCTACCTATCCTAAGAACCTACTCCTTACAATAACGAAAAAATAATTTGTGAAATCGGTCCAGCCGTATCACGCGTGTTCAAATAGGGATTCATTTTAGGCCCTAAACTTTAGTGAGTGAGACAGAGAAAGCTTATTGTGAGAGAACGACAGGAGACCGGCTTCGTTCTCATCCTTACTCTGTGCTGTATACGGGATGAGAAGTGACACTGGTAGACGCCTGACGGAACTGATCGAGTGGTAACTGATCAGGTATCGACCGCCAAGAGTAGAAAATTATTAAAGTACTAATATCGCTATTCAAAAATAGGGGTTGGTGGTAGAAGGGTGAAAATTTAGGGTTGTATGTATTTTTTTATCCCAAATCATACAACAATTACAATAAAAAAAATTGTCCAAAAAAAGAAAAAGAAAAACTTGGGGTGGACCACCGTTATCACTTAGGGGTACGAAAAATAGTTTACATCCTATTCTCATACCTACATAATATACACAAAAAATTTCATAAAAATCGGCCAAGCCGTTTCGGAGGAGTTTGGCAACAAACACCGTGACACGAGAATTTTATATATTAGATAAAAGATTGATCAAATCCAAAATACAAGTCCCTACTTATTTATTGAAGGAAGTAAAGTACCTAGGTTAGCTCGTGGCTATATAATAACAGCCACACGGTTGAGCCGTTGGTCCCGGCTGTCATTCGTAGATCTTTGACAGTCGTTACGGGTCGTCAAAAGCCCGAAAGTCTTACAACCAGTCTTACCAAGGGGTGTGGCGTATTACCCTATAGAGGTGTGAGGAAGTAAAGTTCATTCATCCTATATAGAAAAGGGAGGATCCTCCGACCAGACCTGGTGGGCAACTGCTCGACGATTGATGTCGGGACGTTGTATATATACTCGTCGTGCGGTAAACTCTGCTTACACGATGCAGGATTTTGCGTGACGTCATTGTAATGCGTAGTTCGCAAGTGGCGTTTGCCGCTACAACTCAGTTACTGGGTTGTGGAGGACAGATATGCAATCGCTCCATGTAAAATATCGGTATTCGCTCAGGTTAGACTGTAAGCCGATCCCAACATAGTCCCAACTATGTTGGGATCGTCAAAAGGATAGACAGAAAAGGTTCTAAAAATGTTCTGAGCGTATGTTCACTCTCTGCTCTAATCACTACTTTTTACTCTATTTAAATATTAAACCCGTGTTTTATGACATTTAAAATGAAACACTAAAACACACACACGCAATGTTTTACTTCTAAAACATTGCGGCGCTGCCGCCGCATTTTTATGGAAATTGTCACAAAATTTTGGCGAAATAAAAAAGTCAGGCCGTTCACCGCCGCCGTTTACTTTGCAGAAAAAACATTAACGTAATATTGAGTAATATTCTCAGTAGTTATATTTTCACGTTGCGGTAAGTGTCACCTATGCGGGGCATTAAAAAAACTACAATTAATATTTAAAATTATCTATATTCAAAGTAGTAAAAGTAAAATGACATTTATATGTAATAGTATAGCGTAAAGAATATTCATAATAATAATGTTCATCCTTCGCAGCAGGCAAACCCAAAGCATCGAAACCAATATACGCTCTCGCCGCATGGGCACTATTTACAATATCGGGAGTACCCATTAATACACACAACTCATTTATACGAGTCTTCGCATTCAAATAACTAGTTTCTACACGCTTTTTACATCTAGGATAATAAGTCCACTTAATAGATGCACCCCTCTTTAAAGGGGTACGCTTTAAATTTTCATAAGAACCAGATAACTGAGGCGTTCCAAATGATCCATGATTAGCTACAAAATAAGTACAAATATCAAAAGAATCTTGAGAAAACAAAGGATCAATTCGCAAATCAGACATATGCTTATCTACAACTTCAATCTTACCGATATCAAAATATCTATTTAGTTCTATATTAGATATTACATACTCAATCTTATTCAAAATCATCATACCATACTGATTCTGTAAATATAACCCAACATTCTTATTCCCCATAGCAAATAAAGTAAAAAAAGGAATAGAAGAATAATCTATATCATAATTCTTAACACCGAACTTCCATGCTGCCTGCTGAATAGCACTTCCTGCATAAACATACTTCATAACCCGCCCAGGAACCGACATAACACTTCGAAGAGGAGGACCACACTGACGCCTATACTGACGACGAACACGCCTCGTCTTCCGACGATAAGTATATGGTTTCTTGAGACCACGGGGGCGTATCCTCCTCCACTTTCGGGACACACGCCCGAATCGCCTCCCAAAACGGTTCCGACGCACTAACAAACAATAAACGATTCTTTAGTGCATCATCCATACTTTCATCAAGTTCATTCGATACGAAAATAATAGGACCTCTAAAAGCAATCAACATATCAGACTCACACTTAACAGGATATGCATACTTACGCCCTTCTAACAATCGCTTCAACATATTAGGAACAGAAAACTTATAAGAAAACTCTTCAAATAATATAACTTTATGATAACCTTCCCGATATCCTTGCATAAAAAATTTACCAACCCCAGGATAAAAGACATACTTCATGTTCACACGACCAATTATACTTTCAACATAACTCGATTTACCAACATTAGAAGGGCCATAAAGATACAACTGCTTCCTTTTCAAACCCACAGTACGTAAAAAATCATTCCACCACATACACACTTCCATAGTCCAATTACCGTAACAATCATTCATAGGTCTCAAGGAAACATTAACAACTGGTTCTTTTATATCGGCAAAAGCCTTCTGTAAAAAGCGGTAACAAAACCTATGTTCTATAACAAACGGATCATCAAAGCGAAACCTCGAAGTTATAATATAATATGAGGGTCCGGCTTTGGGCTAGGCGAACTTCGAGGTTCCGCTTTGATGATCCGTTTGTTATAGAACATAGGTTCTGTTACCGCTTTTTACAGAAGGCTTTTGCCGATATAAAAGAACCAGTTGTTAATGTTTCCTTGAGACCTATGAATGATTGTTACGGTAATTGGACTATGGAAGTGTGTATGTGGTGGAATGATTTTTTACGTACTGTGGGTTTGAAAAGGAAGCAGTTGTATCTTTATGGCCCTTCTAATGTCGGTAAATCGAGTTATGTTGAAAGTATAATTGGTCGTGTGAACATGAAGTATGTCTTTTATCCTGGGGTTGGGAAATTTTTTATGCAAGGATATCGGGAAGGTTATCATAAAGTTATTTTATTTGAAGAGTTCTCTTATAAATTTTCTGTTCCTAATATGTTGAAGCGATTGTTAGAAGGGCGTAAGTATGCATATCCTGTTAAGTGTGAGTCTGATATGTTGATTGCATTTAGAGGTCCTATTATTTTTGTATCGAATGAACTTGATGAAAGTATGGATGATGCACTAAAGAATCGTTTATTGTTTGTTAGTGCGTCGCAACCGTTTTGGGAGGCGATTCGGGCGTGTGTCCCGAAAGTGGAGGAGGATACGCCCCCGTGGTCTCAAGAAACCATATACTTATCGTCGGAAGACGAGGCGTGTTCGTCGTCAGTATAGGCGTCAGTGTGGTCCTCCTCTTCGAAGTGTTATGTCGGTTCCTGGGCGGGTTATGAAGTATGTTTATTCAGGAAGTGCTATTCAGCAGGCAGCATGGAAGTTCGGTGTTAAGAATTATGATATAGATTATTCTTCTATTCCTTTTTTTACTTTATTTGCTATGGGGAATAAGAATGTTGGGTTATATTTACAGAATCAGTATGGTATGATGATTTTGAATAAGATTGAGTATGTTATATCTAATATAGAACTAAATAGATATTTTGATATTGGTAAGATTGAAGTTGTAGATAAGCATATGTCTGATTTGCGAATTGATCCTTTGTTTTCTCAAGATTCTTTTGATATTTGTACTTATTTTGTAGCTAATCATGGATCATTTGGAACGCCTCAGTTATCTGGTTCTTATGAAAATTTAAAGCGTACCCCTTTAAAGAGGGGTGCATCTATTAAGTGGACTTACTATCCTAGATGTAAAAAGCGTGTAGAAACTAGTTATTTGAATGCGAAGACTCGTATAAATGAGTTGTGTGTATTAATGGGTTCTCCCGATATTGTAAATAGTGCTCATGCTGCGAGAGCGTATATTGGTTTCGATGCTTTGGGTTTGCCTGCTGCGAAGGATGAACATTATTATTATGAATATTCTCTACGTTATACTATTACTTATAAATGTTATTTTACTTTTAGGTAACAAGAATGATTGAATAAGAAAAATAAAGCCTATATATTTTTTGGGGAAGGGAAGGTGTTTTCTGAAATAATACAATGGTTCTCCCATTGTATTATTTCTGAAAACACCTTTTTTTTACTCTTCTTTAAGTGAAAAAACTTCGGATTTTTCACTTACAGAACAGTAAAATTATGTTAAAAATTGCTTCTGCTCGCAATTTCGTCCGCGAGGAAGTCGATAAAACCGCCTATGTTACTCGCTGATAATCTAGCTTTCTAAAGGTAAAATAATATTTAAAATCATTTACGTATTTTTTGAATTTATCCATATTACAAACAAACATACAAAAAATCAAATCGTTTCTTTTTATAATATTAGTTTATATAAATGTAAAATAATACCTACCAGCGACAAGACTTTCCTACGCAACATTTACTCAATGTTACAATGGACCAATAAAATTAATATTATGCCACCCGCTGCTAAATAAAGCGCTCCGATCGTAAACTGCCAATAAGCACGTCCACGACACTAATGCCGTGCTCAGGGTAATTTACAGCAGCTCATCTACGATCGTGTCTCAAGCATTTTATTTATTTTTACGGCCTCAGACTAGTCTAGCGAAACTGCACGCGATACTTAACACGTTCAGTGCGTCCGGGAGTCCTCCTGGAGTGTTCACCTAGTCGCATATGGGATGCCGGAAGCCCTCGTGGAGGGCTCATTATAAATGTAATGCCTGCAACCCTCCCAGAGGGTTCACTTCCAATATGAATAGTGGCATGGCGTATGAGTTCTATGAAAATGGGTGGAGTCTAAAGTGTTGAAGAGTATTACAGCAAAATATATAGACACGTAGATATCTACTGAAATATTTTGTCACCAAATACTTGATATAAGTGTTGGGTAGTACACTCCGACACGCGTTGATAAATATTCCTTTGAAATATAAAACTCATTAATCGTGAAGTGAAACTACTTCAGTTCGCACCATTTTTTGTCACAGGTGTACCGTTTACCTGCCACAAGCCAAACACGAACTTTGAAAATAGTTTGTAAACGGATATTGAATTTTTTTGACTACTCGACGGTTGACCGTGATAATTTAGTACCTCCTCGTGATTCCAAAAGTTAGGCAGAATTCAGCCCGCATGAAAAGGAAACTTATTATTTTTATGTAGATAGAACTTTTCATTTTGTAGTTGTGTTTTGCTGGGGCAGTTTCTTTTGGGAAAACCGAAATGTGATATTTTCAAAATAATCGCTACGCTAGATAGCGTTAGCGCGACTTCGTTACTATTTTATTATTTGTATAGATATATATATATATCTATACAAATAATAAAATAGTAACGAAGTCAAAACTGTACATTGAATACTTTTTGAAAAAAAGTAATTGCTATGAGGTGTGGGAACGAGTCTGATGCCGAGAATATCGTTTAAAAAAAATGTCTGTCTGTTTGTCTGGATGTATGTTCCGGATTGACGCAAAAACGGCTGAATGGATTTGGATGAAATTTCGCATACATGTAGTTTATAACCTGGATTAACACATTGGGTACTTTTAGTTCCTGTGGGATATTTTCCGACATCCACGCGGGCGAAGCCGCGGGAAAAAGCTAGTATTAAATACACTTTGATTCCCTGCCATTGCACACTGGATAAAAACATATTCAGCTGAAACATTACGCCATTTAATCGCCGAATCATCTTGAGAGCTTGACAAGGCAACGGTGGCGTGATCCTCTGACATTTATTTATTTCTAGGCGTATACCACTAGATTTGTGTGTGTTTAGACGATCTACCCAAGTAATCGGTCCATAAAGCTATTTAGTTAGCCGATTAGGTGTTCATACTATTTATGTAGAATTTGGATTTACCTAGGTTGGTACCTAAAGCTACCTAAATATACCTAATAAAATAATGGGTTCAGAATGTTGATGGGGCTGCCCCGTTTCTGCAGTGCATCAGGTATGTTTGCACAAACACACGTCGATGGTTTCCACGCCATCGTCAGACAGAGATCGCAAATCTCTTTGCTCTGCTGAGTGCGGGGGAGCTCCAACTCCATCCTGAAGACCATACCATAGCGGGGAGATACGACTCTCTTTGTTAGGTGATGTTGTTCGAAGATACATTTCGAACAACATCCTTGTTTCCAAAAAGATAATAAGTTTACTAACATAAATATAAGTTATCTTTTGTTTACTAACCCATTAGGATGTTGCTTATCCGAAATAAAGTTTTTCTTTTTCTTTCTTAATAAACACTTTAAACACGCAAAAACAATGTTAATACATTAACCACTTCTGCGAGTTTGTCGTATGATCAGCACCATAATTGCGTAATGCTCGTTCAATCATAATCTAAATCATTTTAAAGGATATTGCTAATCCATTGCTACATATGTTCGAAAATTTTGTCTGCTCATCAACGTAAATTACACAGTGAATGTTGTTGAACTGTCAAAATTAAACAGATTGTGATTGATCGTGTTTTACTCAATAGGGTGGTGTTAAGTCCTTTTGTTGTTGACTCTACAAAACATTTTAGGTTTACCTATAAATTGTTTTTTTTTTGTTCTATTTACAAAGAAAGTTTATAGAATAAAAACTGGTCAAGAGCGAGTTGGACTCGCGCACCGAGGATTCCGTAAGGAGCTTCATTCGTATAGGTACCTAAATAGTTCTGTGCCCAGAAAATAGTTCTCTACTCTAAATTGTATGAGCGCCCATACAACTCAGAGGATGTTAATTGGCGTCAACTATGTATGTATGGGGCCCTTTAATTTTCAATGTTTTATAATTTTTGGAATTTTTCCTTTATTTGTGCTGTAAAACCTTGCTTTTTGCCAAATTTAGTGATTCTAGGTCAACGGGAACTACAATATAGGTTTTCGACCCAAAACATATAGGGTACTTCCGGTTGACCTAGAATTTTCAATTTTGGTTAAAAGCAAGGTCTTACAGTAACAAGTAAAGGGAAAATTCCTAAAAATTAATAAAGTTGAAAATTAAGGTAAATGGTATGTACTTACAAGTTTTCACGAAAATCAAAATTTGTCCATATCTTTTCATCGTGTTGACTCAGGACCTTGATTTTTATACATCTAATAGGGACTATAAACTTCAGTATCTGGTATAAATTTCAACTTGCTAGGTCCACCCGTTCCTGAGAAAATCGGTGGTGACACTCGGACAGACAGACGAACAAGAGAGTGATCTTATAAGGGTTCCGTTATTTCCTTTTGAGGTACGGAACCCTAAAACTGAAAAATACTCCCAGTTCCAATTTTATAACATAAAACTAAAGCACAAAGGACGAATAACATTCAATTTTCCTTACATGCTCACATTTGAGTGCGTAGGTGTTTCTCGAAGCTCTGGTTACTGAAACTCGATGCTGCGGTCTTCGTAGGCTGGATACTGAACAAGTGAACATTGTACAGTCACGAGCACCAATATGTATCCACTTAGCAAAATCCAAAAGCGATTTTCTCGTGGAATATTGACTGCAACTTTGTTATAAGGTCTATTTCATATTTATATGAGTTCCAAAATACTATATTCGTAACATCATAAAATAATAATCAACACAGTAAGAGCAAATCACTTTTAAAAGATGCTTAGTGTATACATGTTGGTGCTCGTGACTGTACCTAACACCAACGTGACCTTTTATCTATGCAGTACCGTAGGGGAAAGAGGGGGGAAACCGGACAGGGGGTCAAACCAGATAGTTGCTATTCCATTACTTCGGGTACAGCTGTCTCGTTCTAGCTAGTGGAGAAATATGCGCGAATGCTTGCTCAGTTTGGTTACAAATGGTGGTGACGGTCAAATCTCAGCGCGTGCGTCTATAAACGAAAATTGAAAACAAAGGTAAGTTATCTAATATTATGATTTCCGTAAAGTGTTGTCATTAAGTTTATATTTAAGCTATCATATACAGTTGTATTTTTTAAGAAGTAATATATATTTAACCTTTTAAAACTATATTTGTTGTTGCTATGAGTGTAAACATAAACTGTTACTTATTACAATTTCAAACGTGGTACCTGCGGGGTACAAGCGGACGGGGTGATTTCGTCTATCCGGTTTCACCCCGATTCAGGTATTGTGGACGTTTCTTTTATTCCTCTTTTAAGTTACTATTTTTTTTTACTTTATACAGAGTGCGAGCGTCAACATGCCACACAAAAAGACGAATATAAGAAGCTACCATGAGGATTCGGAGTGTTTGGTTTGTGGCGAAAAGTACAGTCAAACTAAGTCCACAGATGAATGATACCAATGCACTCTTTAGGTGCAGTTGTTCTGAAGAAAGACTTATTATTGTTTGTATGCAAAAATTGCGAATAATTTTAATATTTAGTTTTATTGTTAGTCATTTTATATTTACCCCTTGAATATAAAATACCTATCCGGTTTGACCCATAGGTATGGGGTGAATTCGGATTTATAATTTTCAGTAAAATCTGTTCTGTTGTTTAATTATTAAGATTGATCTCAAACATTTTCATGCCGAAGTTATGCCTAAGGTATACTTAAGCATTTATGATATTGATTATGTCAATAAATAACATGGTGATTAATATATTGTGTCTTTATCTTAACTATCCGGTGTCCCCCCACCTTCCCCTAGTATTAGTATTATAGTACTCATGTTTCACGTATTTTTCTTAAATTTAGGTACTAGGGAGTGGCAAAAGAAAAGGTAAATGTTTTTGGGGCTGTCCTTAATTCGTCGGCCTACAAAAAGCTGCAACCTGAGTATTTTGATTTTAGTTTTTTTTTTTACTTTCTACTCGAAATATTTGCTGTTATTAGGTACTGTTGAAACATTTACATTTAAGTAAATTGATAAAATATTTTGTAATATTTCAGCTGGAAATTATGATGAAACAAACTAGGTTACTTGCTAAGTAGGTAGATACTTAACTCTCCACAGTTTTTTTTTAATTTGGCGATCGAAAGGAGAACGAATAAGTACCTATTTTTAATGCAGGTTATTAGATATCCAAGTAACAGTGCAAAATCAATAACATAATGCTATTGTAAAATTATAAGGATTATAACACAGACAGCCATTCAGATACTACTGATGTTTTTCATTTAATTGTTCATTGAACAATATTAGTTTCTTAATTATTCTACACTGCGCCTGCAAGAGACCAAAGCTTATTTAATTTTAATTGACTCACTCCCCGCGCTATTGTTCTGTCATATTTTCTGTTAAACAAAGACTTGGTATTTTCCTTTACTAATTACTGTTAAGAAGCTTTTATTAGCAATTCTTACTCATTTGAATAACTATTACGGCATTTAAATGTTGCAGGGTTTTGGTGAAATCGCGATTTTTTTAAATTTAGAGTGCAGTTTTCTAATGTCGAGAACTTTATGCATTTCGTAGAAAATCCTCCGTAAAAGAGTAAGTGGTGGGGCCTGCAGTACAGTCGTAATTAAATTTACATTTCAAAGAAAATCATAATTGCAGACCTCCTACGTTTCATCATTGAAATGTAAGTGTATTTTAGTGATGTAGGGATTAAGTCCTACGAAATAAGGAGTGAAATAAAAATTCGGGATGATACCACTAATATAGTTCAACAGAAAACCCGAATAACACTTTGGAACTGATTGTTTTGTTTCCAAGGAATAATCTAGAACAAAGAGACACTAGTTTTTCAGAGAAACGAATACTTTTTTCAACCGTTACACAAAATAGGGTTCTTTAGATGGGCCGCCATTTAGACAGGCCTGACTACCCAATATCTTTACCTATTAATTAGGATAGGATAAACTTTATCGTAGGTAATAGATAGCTGGAGAAATAATAGGAAGCAATCAGCTTAAGGAATTATGAATAGGGGCGATTAGAGAGGTTATATTTTAGTAAAAGGGTAAGGATATTGGCCCCTACTCGCCATGTAAACTACTTAAATTAAGTAGGTAGGTACCTATTCCTTTTTCAAATGAGAGGTCATCACTACGTTATCTGTCACCTTCTTCTTTATGTTTGCTGAGTCTTATTTTTGATTGTTGCAATATTTTCTCACTCTTATTCCATACTAATCAACAAGCAATATATTTATATATTTGTAATCACGTTCTTAAAAACGGCTGTTTGCATTATACGTGTTTACAGGGGTGAAATCGATCTAGCTAGGGCTCATATATATCTGAGAAAATTAGTTTTCTCTGTATGTTCACCCAAGTAGCGCTCGGTCGCCCAAAGCTTAGAACAACATGGTTACCTTAGAATATAATTAACATGTCATTACATGGCAGCATGGAATTAGTAGGTAAGAGCAGTGGTGGCCCAGTGGTAACGGCCCCGACTTACGAGTTGTAGGTCGTGGGATCGAACCCAAGCACGCTTTACTTTGTGTAAATAATTTCATCACCACTGCTCTCAAAACGGTGAAGCAAAACATCGTGAGGAAACCGGCATGTCTTAGAACCAAAAATTCGAAGACATGTGACATCTACCAACCCGCACTGGGCTCGCGTGGTATATTACAGCCCACTCCCTCTCACCGAGAGGTATGTGTCCCAGCAGTGGGAACATTTATAGGCTGATTATGTATGTATCCTGTACTATCAAATGAGCATTCTCTATTTTCACCCGAGCGGAACTCGGTCGGCCAGCTACTTTCAATTTGTTATGAGCGATATGTAGGTCCACCATTTCGGAGAATAAAAAGTGATGTTATTCACTTCGAGGAGAAGCATCATAAACGCAATAGGAAAACTCAGTATCTCGGACAGCAACTATCTCAAAATGTCAAGTTTATAAATATAACTATATTTATAAACTTGACATTTTTATGCAATGTAAATGGAACTTGTAGTTACGAAACCAACTAACTACCTACCTATGCATGTTTCTATGCACTACTCCTTACAGTATGCAGTCACATTTATTGTACACACATAATCAGATTCCACCATAGCAATACAGCGTAGTGGAGTTAAAAGTGAAGTTAAAACTCGCTATCATGGCATCCTAGTTTCTACTTCACCTCGATACTTTGTAGAAACACAATTTAAATTCAAAATGGAGTTTGCAATGTGCCTCTATTCTAACATAAAAGTTATTCTGATAATAAAGTTACTGTAGGTATATATTGTTATGAACTAGTTATCCATTAGCCAATTTATGGACTGAAACTTCAGGTTTACTTTTTAATCGATCGATGTGGATGACCCATCAATTATTTATAAAGTTTACCAACAGATTTATGTTTCATATTTATTATTTTTATGGAGGGGTTTGTGGCTAAGTAATGACACGGGTCGATTGTTCAGGTTAAGCTACGCTTGCCGCGGTTGGTCCGTGGATGGGTGGCCGTCTTTACATACCAAGACCCCTCCGTGCCTCGGAAAGCACGTTAAACCGTTGGTCCCGGCTGTCATTCGTGGATCTTTGACAGTCGTTACGAGTAGTCGGAAGCCCGAAAGTCTGACAACCAGTCTTACCAAGGGGTATCGTAATACCCAGTAACTGGTTTGTGGAGGTTAGATAGGCAGTCACTCCATGTAAAATTGGTACTGGTATTCAGCTGCATCCGGTTAGACTGGAAGCCGACCCCAACATAGTTGGGAAAAGGCTGGGCAGATGATGATGATTTATAATTTTTACTAAATCATCTTTCTAGTTATAGTTCCACAAGGTGGTAAATTCAATAAAAAAGTGAAAAGACACTTATTGAGGAAAACCGTCTTTTAAAAGTTGTAAACTACTGCTATTGTCGATTTTCAATAAGAAATCCTACTAAAGTTTATTTCATTTGAACCGATCATAACATTGTTTCGTCCTCCCCGACTCTGTTTAGACGAAGCTGTGAAGGTGCGAACACAATGGCGCAATCAGCACGAGCGGAAACATTCTGATATAATAAGCGTTTTAAATGGCCGCACCGGGCTGGAAAGGAAATAACTGCTTAACGTGGTTCTGTTGTAACTAGCGACTAGCGTCAAACTCGATCACAATGGTGGAAATAGTTTCAATAAAGATCATTTTAATGATTATGAATAGCTTATGGGACTTTTACGCAGCTGTTCCGTTTGATCGCCAGTCATTAAGGCTATTTAGGCTTGTTGAGAGGCGATAGTTAAATGACGCACAACATATGATTTTCTCAAAAAATCAGTGCTTCGTTCTTCAGCCAGTGCATAATCAGTTTCTCCTCCAATTAAATCTTCAAATTTGTTCCTCTATACATCAATGTATTGTTCGTCCCACGCCAGACGAACAGTAAACGGGTACATATATTGCAGAATACGGGTTACAAGCCTCAGTGTTTCTCTGTTGAATCGCTCGTCTATACCGCTCGAGCATCGTTGCTAACTCCGAGCAGAATGTTTACAGACCTGAATTAATCCAAGCCCACAATTTTCCAAGTACCGATAAGTACTTGTCGCTATAATAGCTTGTCAATAACTAAAATCCATACAGCACGTAGTACACGCCATTATTGATCGATTTGTTTTCTGATAAGCTGATGACACATCTAATTTATATTAATGATAGCAACACGTTGACACTGATATTCCAGATATCAAAATTCAGATAAAAATTCATATGACAGAATTTTTCCGTTCAGAACATATTGTACAGCACTCCACTAATTACCAATGTTTACCCGATCTGTTTGTCAATTAGCTGTGCCATATGCGGCCAAGTTCCGTTGATAAGGGGTCTAGTGCCCTTGCTAGTTATCGAACACCTACATGAATGTATTAGCTAGACATGTCATTGGCAAGGTTATACCGAACAACCCCGATATATCGTAAGCCTCAAACTTGATTTGCATGATTATCGTTCTGTTTGCAAAATACGTCCCACTCGTTGTCGTAAAATTTATGGCCCGATTTATTTCAACAGTTAAATTAGGTCTAAATTCAGTGATCTGTTTTCATGTAGGTAGTAATGTTCACTTGTGTTATGATAATAGCACCCGTATAAACCGTTCGTGAAATTGGATCTAAACCAAATGTCATATTAACATAATATTGATATTCGAAGTAGTAAGTATCTTTTTATTTTCAGGACCGAGAGGACGGAGGACACGGTGTCAAGCAGTGGCAACCTCACCAACAACGCGGTGCGACACAAAATAGTAGTTTTAGGAGCAGCGAAAGTTGGCAAGTCGTCGCTCATTACACAGTTTCTATATAACACATTCTCACCAAAGTACAAGCGAACCATAGAGGAGATGCATCACGGAGACTTCAACGTGTCCGGAGTGAGACTAACGCTGGATATATTAGACACGTCGGGGGCTTACGAGTTCCCCGCGATGAGGACGCTGTGCATGCAGTCCGCAGACGCCTTCATACTTGTGTACGACATCACCGACGCCAACAGCTTTACTGAAGTGAGGCTCTTGAGAGATCAAATCCACGAAACTAAAGATAGCACAGCCGTCCCTATTGTAGTAGTCGGCAATAAGGTGGACCTGGCGGAAACGGGCGCGAGACAGGTAAGTGATTCTTTTCTTCTTTTACAAAGGTGAATCATAATAACTAGAAATGTGGGTTTTACCTCACGTGATATTGTCACCTCGTCTTTTCTGTGAGCAATCTTAAATACGTACGACACATCGATCTCTAATAAAGAAGTTCTCTTAAAAGTGTCACCAAATTGTGTATAAGTAATAATAGTTTAAATAAATATACATTAATGTAAATTCAACCTTAAACGCAATGCTTAAAGTTTATTTCACAAAGCTATGTTCAAAACACAAAAAAAAATTACGACCTATAGTATGTGGCATGTTTACCGCGTCGGAGCGTTTGAATGCTACTAAATCAAAAGCGCACCCAAATGTTGAAGTGGGTGCTCATTCGGTGAGGACATTTTTTGCCGCTGATTGTGTATCTAGTTCTTTATTAGTGATCGATGGTACGACAGGTTCTCCTCATGTTCTTTCTTTTCGGTGTTAAGTACCTCTCATGTTTGTTGACTGTGTGTACCGAGCTACACAGTTTAGTGTGATGAAGGTTGGATACCAAAGTGACCGGTGAAGCGGATCAAGCGGGTGTCACGTATCACATAACCCGGAGAGATAATGTTCAGATATTCCAAGAAATCTATATGATGAAAACAGGCGAAAATCCTGTGATATGCGTACTATGTAAATACATGGACAAATAAAGAATTTATCTGAATAAAAGCTTGCCTTTATCAGGATTTGCTACAAAATGAACTCATAAATCTGTGCTTGCAATATAAAACCTATAATAATTGAAAACCGCGTATCACAACTTCACAAGCGAATGCAAATAAAATACTATTAGCGTCAAAAATCTCTAAAACCGATCTTGAGCATTTAACTGCGCCTTTACTATAAAGTCGTTTTCAACGTGTTGTGAGGAAAATTGAATTTCCACGATGTCACAAGTTGCAATATGTGGAGCGAAAGGTCGCAGGAAACCTAACAACCAACGTCGGTGCCCCGACAGTAACCGGATGTGACGAAATCGGCTGCAATGCTTCTCACAATGTGATAAAATGATTCTCATTTCTTTGACTATTTTTCCTATGTTTACTGTTATTTGACGTCAGTTCTTTTTCTTGACGTTATTAATGCACTTCTGGTTTTCCTCAATTAGTCAGTCCAAAGGCTGCAATGAAATGGGAACCAAATTCGTATTAATCTGACTTCAAGTCACAAAGAAAACTGTGGTTGATTTGAGACCGACTTTAATGTTGGAGATGTCCAAAAATTACCAATTTTTGGTTAGAATTGTTAATTTTCTAACGTGAAACATATATTAACAATATTATGTGGTTGCTGACTATTACAAAGGAACGGGAACCGGAACCAGAACATTAAATAACAAACAATACATGTTTATGTTTCCAACAAAGGATTTATAAAGTGATTAAGCTGACGTGATTCAGCTAGTTCCGCCCCGCGGTTTCACCTGCATTAGTCTCGAATCCGTGGAAATTTCGGGATAAAACGTATCCTATGTCCTATTCTAGGTCATGGTCTATCCGTGCGCCAAATTTCACCCAAATCCTTTAAGCTGTTTTAGCGTGAATGCGTTACAAACAAACAAACAAAATCACTTTCGCATAATTATAATATTATTAAAGTTAGGATAACAGCTGTGAAACGGAAATGACAATGCTGTGTAACATATTGTAGGAATAATACACACATAAATACATAAACTCACGCTTTCTTCCCATGGGGGTAGACAGAAACTACAGCACGCCACCTGCTACGATCCTCACATACTCCTTTTGTAAAATAAGGTGACTATTATATCCTCCTAGAGCGTCCCCTCCCGGGCGGCGTATCCACTCATATCTGCCTTGACTTATACCTAGGAATAATAAAGTGCGCAAAAACGTTTACAACTCAATCTGTCATTTATATTTATTAAAGTAATGGCCCACACAAGCAACTATATTTTAGAGACACTATGGTCATAATAATAGGAATCTTAAAGAAAAATCTCTCTTAGATTTTTACGAAAATAAAGCGGAAGAACATTGTCACGTACCGAATCCTTATAACTAAACTGAAATTATAATTGATTACTTTCCTTCATCATAATAAAAAGAAAACGGAGAAATGGGAAAGTTTTATTATTCATATAACAAAAGTAAGAAAAAACTGTTTATTATGTAGGTAGGAGCTACGTTATTAAAACAAGAAATATATTTATGCTGATAAAGCACAATGGGCAGTTTTATCGCTCTACTTTTGCATAATGAATGAGCAGTTATGCAATGCAAAAACCTGCCTGCCGATTTACTTTACAAATATTATAAATTTGTCAAGACTCAACCGTAATTGAAGTCACATATTACTTGAAGCACAGGGTTACTAAGACTAATAGGTATTTTATTTAGTTAGTAGGTACTTGGACGGCAAAATACGAAATCGTTGAATCGTGTCGAGTATCGGATAACCTAGTGTTCTAGGCATCAAAGCAAAGTTGTCTACACAGACTTAAAAAGCTTAACAAAAGTATTTCACTAAAGCCACGGAGCAAACGAAGCTCCCCTCGTGGTCTGATACAATGCCAATTAAAAAAATTAACTCCGTGCAATACCCAACATTTTCTAACAAAAGCTTTATTTTATGTTTTTCTCGGAACGGTATATTTTATAATGCAGCCATACAATTTTTCTATAGTAATTGGTTGTAGTAGATACTAAACGTACACTATATAATTATCTATGTTGTTTGAAATATTTAACTCTATCCTCTAAAATTATTGACGTACACGTCAAATCATTAGAGGTTCACAAAAAGAAGCGCATTCATTATATAAGAGTGTTCAATAATATTTTTAGGAAAATATAATGGTAATTATTTGAGATTCAATTAAATACATGCCAAAAGTAATTATGTTGTTTAACAAACGAAATAGAATGTTCTCTGTTTCAGTTCGAATTCTCTGTCTGTCTGACACAATACCCAGTGTGTAAAACAAAGTTAATTTAATTTGTTAAAACTGTACTGGAGCACTTATTGTCATGCTTACAGTACGGAGTACCTACAGGCACAATGGCTACAACTTTTCTCGCCAGTATTGTAATTGTAACTTTGTTGGTAACAACATGATGGAAGGAACTTCATGTGCTGTTCTGCAAAACTGGCTTAATTTGATACATTATTATTTACCGTACCGACTGCCTCGTTGGTCTAGTGGTTGCAAGCGCTACTGCTGAACATGAGGTCCTGGGTTCAATTCCCGGGTCGAGCAAAGTGTTATTGGGTTTTTCTATCTGGAATTTCTCAGTAGCAGCCCGGAGTCTGGTTTTGTTGTTTCTTCGTCGGGGAAACAAGGCGTAATGTTATGTTGTTATTTACCGTAAGTACGTACAGGGGTTCATGGCTAAATAATAACTGCTGCACAGGATGATCAAGGTTAAGCCACACTTGTCGCGGTCGCTTCGTGGATGGATGACCATCCATTGTATATCCAGACCTCTCCGTGCCTCAGAAAGCACGTTAAGTCGTTGGTCCCGGCTGTCATTCGTATATCTTTGACAGTTGTTACGGGTAGTCAGAAGCCTGACAACCAGTCTTACCAAAGGGTATCGTGTTACCCAGTAACTGGGTTGTGGAGGTCAGATAGGCAGTCGCTCCATATATAATACTGGTATTCAGCTGCAATCGGTTAGACTGGAAGCCGACCCCAACATAGTTGAGAAAAAGCTAGGCAGATTGATTGATTGATTTACCGTAGATGCAGATATCAGACTGACTGTGATGCGATAACTGCAACGAACACTCGGTGGTGATTAAGTAAAACCCCTTAATTTTGCTATTGTTCGTCAGGCTTTCAGAGACTACGAAAATTGAACAGCTAGGACACTTCGTCGATAACGTAAACAATGTGACAATCGAGCATAATCGGCTTAATTTTGTATCAGCGAACTTCCAAACTGTATTCGTAGTTAACTAGAACAGCGTATTACCGCTATGCCTGCAGCATGTATATTTCATAAGCCGTGTGACGAAGTTAGTTGGTCCTGCCGGAACACGTCTCGTGCTGGTGCGATAGTGTCCGGAACACTGCGCACAATAGCCGCAGGCGTCCGTTGGCTCTCAATATCCGCACCACCGCGCACTGTGCACTACCATAACCTTGTTTTTATTGAGGAGAGCACGGACGCTCTAATGGAGATTCCTTACTGTCTTTGGTTTTTATTGGCAATTATTGCAATAACTTCGCGTTGTTTCGTTGTTTATAGTTGTGTCAAAAGCGTCGTGTCTTTTGTGCTAAGTAAAACACTTACAGCAGAAATATTTGATGAAGTTTAGGTATACCCGAGTAAAAGTCTTGTGTAAGATATTCTAATTCTCATTATTAATACTACTTACCAGACTTGAGAGTTGGGTATCTCCCGCGTAGTTCGGGACACATATTTAGAGAACTTTACTCATAAAACAAAACTTAGTGTAATAAATCTGTACAAAACTCATTTGGGTTAACTAAAACAGAAGTCGATTTCCCGACAAAGATATTATGCTAATTACTGACGACTCATTCGCGAAAGTTTGATGAATGAAAATACTTTTATGTGGTTTTCACGAAAGTTGCTCACATTTTTTTTTTTGTAGGTTTTAGTCCCTATTTCAATGTTTTAAGTCTTCAATGAAAGAAAACTTAATTCAAAAGAATGTAGATTCAATTTTGATAACATCCCAAATTAATGAACCAATATTTGATTTCGGAAACAAACTTCATTTATATTAAAATTACTTGTTATGAGAAATCGGACGACATTTTCGCCTATGTTCGCAATTTCTGAGCTGAAACTGAAATTGTAGGCAAAAGAGCCGCGGGAAATGTTGACGCAGCGGTGTAGAGTCTTCAGTATTTGCTTCATAGGTAAAATGCTTCGGAAAGATTTATGATTAATAACACACGAATAGGTAACTACTGTTTTTTTTCCTCGTTCGATACGAGCATAAAAATATAGCGAAAACATATTGAATTATCTGAAGGAAAAAGTTTTCCGTAATAACTTACACGTGTGCACTCTCACCCAACTAACTCAAGTCAGAGTCGAGAGAAGAGATCAGGGTATTAAGTTCAATGCAAACCAAACTATTTCTATTATAACTTAGATTTCTTTTACAGGTGGAATTTCACACAACAGAGTCAGTGGTGACAGTGGACTGGGAGAACGGTTTCGTGGAAGCTTCGGCGAAAGATAACCTGAACGTGTCGCAGATTTTTAAAGAGCTGTTGGTTCAGGCGAAGGTCAAGTACAACCTGTCGCCTGCGCTGCGCCGGCGGCGGCGGCAGTCGCTGCCCACTGGCCCCCAGGGCCCTCCGGGGTCGAGCCCCACGCCGCCCGCCAACGCCCCGCACGTGCCGTCGCCGGCGCAGCTCGCACACCTCCAGCAGATCCGTGAGCGACACAGCAATAAACGCAACTCTTGCGTCATCTCTTAGGTCGACATGCGCGCGCGGTGTTTCGCGGTATCACCGCTGGTTAAGGACCTCGGGTAACTTTCGAATTTTCTATACGTACCGATAAAACTATTTATATAAAATCTAATTAAAGTGGACTTTGTATTAGATGTTCATGAAAATTCGCTGTCATTGCTATTTTCTTCAGCCAGCCTCCTAAATAAATTTCAGTGATGTATGAATTTTAACGTTTTTGGTACTTTGTTTAATATATTCCAAAAACGTATACCTGCTAATAAAACTAACACTTTTTGATGTGTCGAAATTACAAATGATTCATAATATTAGTGTAAGTAAGTTTATTGAATACAAAACTGGACAAGGTTGCAAGTGAGGTTCATTTTCAAACTTCACATATTTCCCATGTGTCGTTTGTCATGTGATTGTTCACAAGCGTACGTCATCTGTCTCGTCCGCGCCCAGTTCATGGTTCCACTAATTTACGATTATGTTAGGCAATAAAAACGTTTCTTACGTGATATAAGTACTTAGATCCATTAAGATTTGTCCATTCCTTCGTGATGTTTCTACTTTATATGTGTATAACTAGATTAGTAGTGGAAATAACGCCAACATTCAAAATATACCTTTAGAGTTAAGGTTCTAGTGTATTACAGAGTGACAATGTAGGGAAAAGTGATAATGTAGAAGTGACGCGTATTCGTGACTGGTTTATACTCTAGGATTATAATAAAGTTATTCTAACTTGTAGGTAAGATAAGTACGAGTTGTGTGAGGAAGGCGCCACAAAACGACTGAGTGTTCCACAATATATCAAATCAAACAAAAGATAATTAGTGTTGGTATTGGATCTGTCTTCGATAATATTTGTGAGAGGTATGTATCAGCCGTTAGGGTAGTTACACAAATTACTTCGGAAAGAATAACCTAACGAGGGTGTGTAACAATGGCTATCCGATTACTTGATAATATAATGATAAGAATCGTCTATGTGTACTAATACATTCCGTTTGCCAAAACAGTATTAATGAATTTGTGGATCTTATATCAATATTGTGTCTAATTGATAAAAACTTTCATTCAAAGTGTATTAGAGTAACGTGACTGTTGTAATTGTTTAAAAAATACCTACTATACTATTTTCCGACTTCAACTGAGCGTTATAATGTAGGAATAACTTTTATCATAACTTTAACATAAGGACAAAAGTTTCTCTCTTGAACAGTTATTGTGTCAGTCTGGATGTAATATGTCACGAAAATCATTTTTCATTTTGAATTCCGAGTATAAAATATTCGGATGTGAAACAATATAGAATTTGTTTTAAATACGAAAGAAAAAAATACAATCGTGCCGTCAACGAAATTGCAACTCATAAAAATCATAAACAACCGTTGAAATGTGAAATAAATAAATGTATGTTTTTTCTTTTTGCTTGATTTATTTTTCTTATATTTGTGATTTATAGTACCTAGTAGGTCATTTAAGACAGTATACATCGCAAAAAATTGCACTACACTGTTTTTTGGGAGATTGTTAGGTTAGATATCAGTAATGTAAAAAAGGTGCAGCCTAACCCACCCTTTTTGAAAAAATGGCCAACGTTTGAAGTGCGGTATCTCATGTTTTATTAGAACTACAGCTACGGTATCATAATATGTATACTTCAAAACTGTACTCCGAGACTCCTAAAAACATCCCAAAAAATCAATGCAGTGCATTTTCTTGAGGTTTAACGCATTTTTTGCGTCTAACGGTGACTGGCCTATAGAGTCCGCGTATCACTGGTCAGTTTCCCTCAGTCGTCAGTTTATTTAGTTCGACAGTTTCGTTGATTCGTTAGTTTCACTGATTCGTCAGTTTTCCCGATTAGACAGTTGCGTTAACTCGCCAGTTTCCAGTATTTGCCAGTTTTCCTTGATTCGTCAGTTTCACTGATTCGTCAGTTTTCCCGATTAGACAGTTGCGTTAACTCGCCAGTTTCCAGTATTTGCCAGTTTTCGTCGATTCGTCAGTATTATTCAATTCGTCAGTCAAAGTACATTCGGTAGAAAACTGTAATCAATTAGTCCAAGATTAAAAGATATGTTTTTAAATTCTTCGTTCGAATTAATTTCCATTTTAATTGACTATATTTTATTTTATTTGTATTTTTGACACCGTAAGGATATTCAGATTTCAGTTTAAGTAACGTAAAAAGTTTTTTTTTTATATTAGTTTGTTATAATATGTTATAATGTTAAAAATACAAAATGAAGTTTGATTTTTTAATAAGGTTATGTATTCCTTACAGCAGATTAAATTATCCCCATGCGCTTATTCAACACGTAAAAACTTATTCCCTTGAGTGTACCAAACTGACGAATCGACGAAAACTGGCAAATACTGGAAACTGGCGAGTAAACGCAACTGTCTAATCGGGAAAACTGACGAATCTGTGAAACTGACGAATCAACGAAACTGTCGAATTAAATAAACTGACGACTGAGGGAAACTGACCAGTGATACGCGGACTCGGCCTATAGTTATGTTATTTTCAATTAACATTAAAGATTCAATTTGTTTATTGTAAAGACTGTTATTAAACCAAATCGGACACTATTATAAATTGACCACTTTAGCAAAGAACAATAACTCTTACTTTAGCATAAAAATGATCTACTACTTTGAGATAAACTTGTGAATACCTACATTGGGTGAGATAAGGGTTGACAAAAAATAAATAATTCTGAACAATAGTAAAACCATATCATCAAATGAAATAGAAGGTTGAATACTGTTATTTAATACGTTTGCAACCCTAATCACACCGCAATCTCTTGGGAGTAGTTGGTAATTAATTATTTACGTTACACTTTGGTTACTGTAATCATTTAGAGCTGTAATTGTGGTCTTTTCCTACAGGTTTTACTTCTTTCTTCTTTATTTGCACGTTTGAGTAGTTGTTCCTCAAAATTGATTTTAGTTTCACACTCGACGTTTCAGAGGAACATCATCTTCATTACAACTCTACTTTAGTATTTCAAATTATATGGATGTGCCTTTTTTAAAAGATTAGTCTTCTTAGTTAGTAGAAGTTGTAGCTTTTGTTGAATGTATTTAAATATATTTATGACGAAATTTTATTCCAAATACCGCTTCAAAAAAAAATGTGGTCGCTTCCTTCTATTGCGTTTGACGTACAAACCTAGTTTATTGTTAGTTTATTAGAAAAGATAGGTAAAAATCTATACATTTATTATTACATTTGAATAATATTGGATAACATTTAAAAAATATGTGGTCTATCAATGTTTGTACTTTTAGCAGCGTTCTGCGCACATTTACTTATGAAAAATTAATAGGTACATAGCAAAATATTATCTAAGAGATTTTTTATGATCCTTTGTATAAATATAATGAAACTATTCGTGAAACTTAGCACAGAAGGATTTGACATGTGTAGTGTGTGTATAGATGTTAATTTTCCATTCAATTTAATAGTCACGTACTTATCTGTAGTAAATTAATTTAAATATTTAAAGTATATGTTTCAAATACAGGTATTTACTTCAACATTTGTACCGATGTACCTAATGAAATTATCTCTGAATAAAAATAACTAACTTCTGAAACTTTGTGATTTTCTTCTCATAAATACTTATTTCTTACTTTTATGGAAAATGTCGCGAAAAAATAAAAAGTTTTTTTCAAAATTACTAGGGAAGGCATTAACTTCCCAATTTAGTTTGTAAAGACAAAGTGAGACGATCGTGTCCAGAGTGCGTAACTGGAACGCTTTCTAAGAAAAATAATACAATTAATGGGCTTTTATTTTTCAAGCGTTCCTTTCAAACTCTAATTTTATAAAGTTAAGTACCGCTGAGGGTAGCAAGACAAAGCTGGAAATGAAAGTTTTAGCTTACGAACGTGAAAATGCAACAGTGGCGTATCATCGTGCGGATCAGCGGCAGCGTCCCCTTAAGTACTTTCAACACTTTTCTGGAGTAACGGGCGTGCTGCAACTTGACGCGATGGTTTGAACTGGAATTTCTCATGATCTATCGTTTTGTAGAACGTTGCTAAACTCATTGTTGCGCAATGCTACACATGTGTGGGACCAGTGCGTCGCGCATGCGGGCGGCATGCGGGTGGCATGCGTGCGGCGTGGCGGCGGCGGCACGCGGCGACCACCTCGCGGCACTTGTTGCGCAGCGCGCGCGATCGATATCCCTCCCCCGCCGCGCCCACCTGCCGCCACCTCACACCCCCGCCCCACAGACACTTTCCATTCAGCGCCGAAACCATCCTCACACCCTTTGTCACCAACCAATTCAACCAAGAAAAAAATCTCAACCACATTTCTATTTTGAAATTCATCTCGTTTCATTTTTTCTCTACAATAAAAAAATTACCTCCATTTTAAATAACAAGTTGTTATGAAGGAATTCAGCTGTTTTTAGATTCTGTTAAGTGGCATTGTCAGGTTTATATTCCCCACAAATCGTCCCCGCCGGGAGGCAATTCCGGTCGAGGAGCTTTCACTTCGCACTAATGAATAAAAGAGAGGAATTATTGGATTCGTTGGGAAACTTGAACGTGATACCTACTCCTTTCAAGTATCAACAGGTGCTGAATTCCAAGTCATAGACATTGTAACCATGTTTACGTTGGTCATCTGAACACTTTTTTCATGTCATGTTAACGTCTCTTTCTAGACCGTGTAGAGTTAAGGGTCCGTACGTATACCTCAATATATACGTTCACGTAGCTCTAAATTATATTATATAGCTAATCGCCTCATTATGAAACTCCGCACGAACTGCGGTTCACGCGTAATATCCGAACACATGTGCTACAGCCGCCTAGCCGATTAGCGCGCAAATCCGTAGCAAGGCGTAGCCGCGTAGCAACGTAGGCGGCGTAGACCCGCGAACAATGCCTCCCACATTCCGACTCATTAAACCTTACCATTCGATACAAATGCAGACAACAAGTTCTACAATAACAACAAAAGAGTTCTATCTAATTTAATATATTGCACAAGCACATAAATCTGGCATTTCACAATATTGTTGAGCATAACGCGCGTCTCCGCTGAGACTCTCTTCATAAACTTGCATACATAATAAACAGCGCGCTTTGTGGTGGATGACAATGCTGTAGGTACTCTGCGCTCGGCTTGCTCTTACCATCTCTGAAGGTAATTTATCTTTGCCAAGAATACTCTTGTATTGTGACAAGTTAAATAACTTGGTTGATTGATTCAGTAAACCTGCCACCTTCACGAAACGCTTTCAATCTTCAGAGCGCTTCTGTTAAGTTGAGTATTTCAATTGAAACAGTTAATTGTGTAAATCTTATTGAAATGGCGTAATAACATTTGCCCAAAATTTCCTTTATGTCTTATACAAAAGGTTTCGAAAAGGTCGTAAAGATTGTTTACAGCAAATATTCAGTAATAAAAATCAAAGGAAATTAACGAACAGGCCCAAAAGTAATAAATATTAAGAGTTATTTAGACGTACCTCAAAGTTTAGTATTGGGAAACACCAAGTTCAATATTGAACAGAAACTGTGGTATTTATTTACTAGGTTTTTTAATTAAATGACCCTTGTCAGAGGGGTTCCGCGGAAAGTTTTCACTTAAGTATCGCCTGACACCACAGTAAAACGAAGTAAACAGAGCAGCCACGCCATCACAGTTAATGTTGCCATCAATTCTAATATTATGACGTTTATATCTTATTTTTAATAAAAGAAGAAATATTTTATGAGACAGACTAATCCTTCACACAAAATTGTAGTTGAGTTTAACCTAAAGGCACCTTCACAGTTCACACCTTGAATACTAATCCTAAATTAAATTTGCCGAGAAATACAATGTTTGGAACCTCCAATTTTTTTTTTAAAGTGAAACTAATAAGAATAACAGCGTATTTAATCGACAACAAACTCGACATAAATTACATCAAAACGTTGAACAAGTTGTTTGCGTTTAATTCAAGCTCAGGTTAAAATGGTCTTCTTCTATTTAATCATTTTTTGATATCAGAAACTGAAGAACGATTGCAAATCTTTTCAGGTTTGTATACTGTTGCGAAAGAAGTTTGTTCCTATAATGCAAGTTAGTAGGCACTTGTATCGTTTAACACAATGGTATCCATATACTTATGGTAACGTCTCAATACTTGTAAGCCCTGCAGCATTTCGCAATAGTGCGAAACGTAGTGGTTTTCCTGTAGCAGACTTTAGCGGTAGCCCCGTAGCACGATGTAACTAGCACTGTAGCTTTATGCTATGTATGAATTTATTTATGCGCTGTAGCAGTCTCATTATTCAAAAATATTTTATTTAAAAGTGAAGTGTACAAATTACTAAAACAGATCATAACAAATTGTTTTATTTTTTATAATTAATAGCTTTCTTACCAGTTTCGTTGAAACGGTCGTTAGGTTCACCCTCAAAGGATTGTCTTCTTAACAACGACGGCAACTAATCTTTATTATTCTTTCCCTTTCAACTAATTTTAAATGCAAAATAAAAGCAATAAGGCGCTACTTTTTTAACTAAATGAAATATTCCAGTCGCGTTTTCACGTCTTCAGGACAGTTAATTGCGTTTTTAATTTGGCTTTTTAAAATTTTGTTAAAAAAGGTTTACTGAACGAAATGATCGTACTATATAAATGAACTCCTACATTGTGTGTTTAATTAATAGAAGGTATAAAACACTTTGGAGAGCAGTGGTGGCCCAGTGGTAACGGTCGCAACTTAAGAATTGTAGGTTCGAACCCTGACAGGCACTTTACTTTGTGTAAATTATTTCATCACCACTGCAACTGCTCTCAAAACGGTGACGGAAAACATGTGACATCTACTAACCCGCACTGGGCCCGCGTGGCAGGTTACAGCCCACTCCCTCTCACAGAGAGGAGGCCTGTGTCCCAGCAGTGGGAACATTATTATTATGCTTATGATAAACACTTTGATACCTTTAATGATACTCTACGTCAGCTGCATATATTAAGGTAAGTAGGTACGCTATAAAGATATAAATTAAATTGACGTGAAACTAAAATTTAGTAATGGTTACAATCATAGACTATTATATCTATGGTTACAATTCACTTGATCATTTCTAACAAACAAAATGTACGTAGAAAACCTCGTGTCAGTGTGAATTGTGCGCTCATTCATATTTAGGGAAAAAGGCGGCTTTCATTACAGGTGGTTTTAGTCATCCAAGATGTTTACGGTTGGCTGTATGTCATCATTTAACTTGGAACCATCATAAATGTCTAAACAGGTGTGTGGCTTATGATAAGGTCTGACTAGAGTGCCTGCTGATATGATCATAAGACTAAGTACGTACTAAGATAATAGGAGTTTTCATTATTAACAATTGCCGTAACTTAAAAAGGGCATATATTTTTTGTTTTACCTCATTTTTATTGTTAAACACATCCTTAATTATAACTTCCATATTTCGCAACAATCTTAGATTTTTGTTCCCTGCATTAAATTCTTCATTGTTCCCTAAACCTGCTCATCACTGGTTGTTGTCAACTGATCGTTCAATTTCTCACCAGCTGCTACTGACATAAAAAGCACCACTTGGTCACACACCCTTCTCTTCCTCCCTCACCGTCCACTTGTAACCTCCCCAGATATTAAATTCTGATAGCTAGCATTTCCTGTTCACCTCACCTCGAAAGACGCTACTTTGCAAAATGGAATTTGCCAAGTAGGAGATTTATCCAATTTTCAATCTTTTGTAAAATTCCGAGGGTTATTAATAAACCCGTCGTTACTGTCAGCGCCAGCAAACTGTAAAATTTAAGATACTCTGTAAAACCGACAAAATCCCAGAGGTGATTCTCATTCATTCTCATTGTCGAGCCATTCGAGCAATTTATAACCTAAGTTGTAGGCATTCACTGAGGGATAAATTTAAGGAAGTAAACATAATGACAGTCGCATCTCAATATATTATGTTATGAGAACTTGATTTATGTTAAAAATAATATTAATCTCGTATATTCTAAACACAGTGAAATTCATATCAAAGATTTACATATTGTGCCCACGACTAGATTCCACAAAAATAGTTTTTCATTTAAGTGCCAAAGTGTACGCTTTACAACAAACTCACAAGCCATGTCAAATATATAATAAATTTTAATTATTTATAAAACTAAGCTCTGTCAAGAAGGTTTCTATATATCTAATTAAAGATTACTTGGTCGACAAAAAGGCGGATTAAGCTACCCCAATGTACTAACTAACAAATTATTTTATTTTAGAAATTAATATTGATATTTTTATTTTTATTCATTTACGTGACGTTACATAACTCATTATATTTTTGATGACAAAACTGACTGTGAATGAATGTACCATGCATGCTAGATTGAATACATGACTTTATAACTGTCTGGTGGTTTTGAGTATTTTTTACATGGCCTACGCAACTGTCCTGGTACCACCATGTAACGGGTCGTTGAGCTCCCTAAAATAGGGTTGAGCTACACGATAACTGATGCATTCATGCCGTCTGTTGGGACAGATCAACTCAAAACTGTAATGACTCTTCATAGGCCCTTTCAGACATGGCCCTGCACTGTAAGATTCATTTAAAATCCTAGTAATGTAATGTTTGGACTTTAAAAGAGACCATGACCTCTGAGTAAGTTTCGACATTTCTTTTTTTCGGGGATCAGCCAGCTAGGAAATGCCAGTGCCATCATGTTTATCCTTTATCAAAGAGACAGTTCATTCCGCTGTAAATCTAAACAAATAGTTATTGCGATACATGGAAGACGCATTATCTCGAAACCTAAAACCCCTAATCCAGAAAGAAAATATATTACCTGTGTAACTCTCTCCATGTGTATGTTTCCTAGTTCAATGGCCATCTGATTGGACAGATTTTACGCGAAAAACTTAAAAAAATGAAGCTCTTCTCTCCTGATTGATTAACAAAGTTTTCCGCCCACCGAGACAGCAATACAGAGATCAAACGAGTATTAGGTCAATTTATTGTTAGCCTTTGCTCTCAGGGGTAGAAATGTAAGATGGGAATATTAAGGCGTTTGCGTTCACGCATGATGTGTTATTCATAAGACTTGTTCGTGCATCCTGGTTTTGTAAGCGTAGATGGGTGCGACTTGCTCAACGCTGGCGTGATGCGTGTGCAATTTCGCAATGACTGCGTACGCTTTCTCGTAGCTATTTTTCGGAAATATAGGTATCTAAATCGTAGACACCGTAAAGTTGCTGATAGCCTTGAACATTCCCTTGTAACAGAACATTGAGCTGAACTGAACACGAACAGAGCCAAGCATAGAGCCAAACATCGCTACGAACATTTTCTCCATCATTCTAGCGAACGCTCTTGTCAATGCTCGTCAAAAAAAAAATTCTTCAAAAAGATGGAAATGTAACAATGACAGAAAGGCTCGGCTCGGCAACAAGCTCGAAGCAAATTTACTGTCCTTTCGCTAGAATACTCGCTAGGATGCTGCTAAAACGCTCCCGTTTATTTTTCTGTAATGATACAGTCGCTAGAATGCTTATTACAAATGAATGCTCCAGTCTATCAGCACCTTTAGGCGACTATGTGGTAGAATGGTATTCTCTTCTCTTACAAACTAACGCAGTCACAAGGTGAATCGGGAATCCAGTGAGATTCGAATAAAAACAGAATAGCACTACGTACTTTAGTTTAAGTTTCAGCACAGATTAATCTGTGGTTTCAGCTTAATTACTGCTCTCTAAGTAGTATATAATTTAGGTTGCTAATATTATACCGTAATTATTACAAGCACCTATTTTCGTACGTAATAATTAATGTGAACATTTTTAGGTCATGGGCGTTCTAACATGGGGCTTTCGGAAACTAAACTTGTAGCTAAATTATAGCAACAGTGAAGCTCATTAATAGTTACATATATAAATTGCTTAGCTATATTAAATACATATTAAAATACAGGCAGTCTCGCATGACTGCCTATAATTATTATTACATCATCATAATCATAATTAGCCTATTATAATGGTCCCACTGCTGGGACACAGGCCTCCTCTCTGTCAGAGGGAGTGGGCCGTAATTTACCATGCGGACTCAGTGCGGTTTGGTAGATGTCACAATATGTCTTCAAATTTATGGTTCTAGGACATGCCGGTTTCCTCACAATGTTTGCCTTCACCGTTTTGAGAGCAGTGGTGATGAAATTATATACACAAAGTAAAGCGCCTGCTTGGGTTCGAACCCACGACCTATCAAATCGTAAGTCGGGGCCGTTACCACTGGGCCACCACTGCTCTCATTTATTATAATATGTAATTATTATTACATATTATAATAAAAACAATATACAACAGGTGAAAGGAGAGCTGACATTGTCAATTTTCACTGCATTGAAAGTTACTTTTCACGTGCCTGTCAATTTTCATTTTCCAAGCAGGCCTATGACTATTTACATTGATCTGGATTAACAGTAAATCCTCGATTACCAAAGTCTCTGTCAATTGAGGTAAAGCGGCAAATTCCCGTTAGAACGTTGCTGAAAAAAAAATACGATTAGCCGCCTAGATAATTAAAGGTTCATTATATTTGTTTCTCATTAGCCCGGATACAGTCTGCTTGTGATTCAGAGGTGTGTCATGTTCAGTTAAATAAGTAGGCAAGTATACTTATTAGATTTGTCGCACAGATATGGCTAAATTGACTTACCGTTATTCGATGACCGAATACCGACCTCACCACCTTTCAGCCCAAATAGCAGTCAAGCCGTGACTTATTAAACAACTAACGTTACACTGAGATAAGCATCTAAACATTAGCGTCGCAATTATTAGCCTTATCCAGTTCAATCGCGTGTGGCATGCGAATAGGGTGTTAGGAGCCTGCCCAGCCCTCTTGACGCCGGCGCCGGGACTTATGCGTCGTGTTAATAGCAGATTAGCTTTAATGTAACACATGTGCCTGCAAAAACCTACTCTTGAACTTTAGCCTACCAAGGTCGTAAGGTTTTTCCAAAACTATAACGGTTTGGCTAATAGATTCGCGAGATAGGAGATTCATCTATGCTGTAATTGCTTATGTGTATAAATTTTATCAGCTTTTTAGATCTACCGACGCATGGGCACCATGGTCTTTTATTTGTCAAAAATAAAATCAGGTGATCGCAGATAAGAGTAGAGTAATCAGTTAGGAAACGCCGACCACATCTAGTTTTAAAAAAATATGATTGACGGGTAAAAGTGTTTCTACTTACAGAAATAAAATTACATTTAACATTAATTTATCATTAATGTTACTTAAGTGTAGAAAAATACTGCTCCATATAAGTATCCTGCTTCGTAATACCTTAAGAGGGTGCATCCTAAAAGTTGGCAACGTCGTAAATAGCTGTCAAATATTCACCTGTTTTGATTAATTTGGAAATAATATTGTAAGGAAATAAGAAATGTGGCTAACTTACTATCTAGAATATTAATAATGAATTGCAACAATTAATATCGTAACACCGAATATTTAGTTTTAGATGTAAAAAAAGTATTTGGAAACTTTCCAAATGAATTTTTTACACCTAAAACGGGTACAACATCAAAATCAATGTTATAATTGCATTTCATAATCAATATTCTAGTTCGCTAGTTAGCCACATTTTTTATTTCCATACAGAAATATTATCAAATTAATCAAAACAGCGAAATATTTGACATCTATTTGTGACGTTGCCAACTTTCAGAATAAATCGCTTTCTACGGGGCTCATGGGTATTAGAAAATTCTTCGCTACAAGGATGAGGTAAAGTAGGTAAGTATATGACTAAAACATATAGATATATAGAAATATGTACATTGACGAACAATATAAAAAGCCACTTGCAAAGTGTTAAAAAATCTAAATATCTCCTAAAACACACAAGTTAGCTACATGAAGTAAAACAAAACTTTAAAACGGTTTTATAGGTGTTTTTTATGCGCTATTAAATACACTTAAATATTGCTTTTTACTTCAAGAAGCTATATTGAGTGATTTTGGAAATATTTCATGATAAGTTAGTGACTTTTTTATAATGCTTGTCAGTGTAATTGCAAAGAAATTTGCCACCGATCGTGAGATCTTATACCTACGAATTATTTTAGTTGCAGATATTTTGAGAGCCGCGGAATTTCAAAAATATCACTCTCAAATGGCAGATTCACCGCCTAATAACGTGCGAACGAACTACTAATATTGTCTTCGAGGATATGTGGGTGTTACACCCACTATACTCCTCTGCCAACACCTCCGGGGTATATGTGACGTATATTTATATGCCTACTTAAAGTGACAAGATTAGGAACGACTCCCAGTAACTATTTCACAGATGAGCGCTTCGAAAGGGTAAATTAAGGCGAAAACTGTTATCTACGAGCGTTGATTCTGATTTGCACAGATTAAACCCCATTTAATAATTATATTGTTCTCTTATATTTACACATAAAGCCATATAGGGACGAAACGAAAATTGAACAAAAAAAAAACAACGGGTTGCACTCCGGGAGTGCCGGCAGAAGTAAAAACTTGAACATAACGTTGTGCATTTTTGAATATTTTTGAATGGTTAGGGAATAATTTCGCACGAATTGCTTTATTTATCAGTATAAAAGTACTATAATTTATGTGGTTAAATACAACATTCATTAGTAATTGTAGTAGGTATAGTCGTAGTAGTATATTTATTTATTTTCAAAATATATAAGTTTAACAAAAATAAACAATTTATTTAAACATTTTCATGAAGTATGTTTTGACTGCTTTTTTTACTTATCAATATGGGTAAAATTTCTTACCTCGTAATCTTTACGTAATGTCAAAGACTATTTATTTTGATAATTACTTTGTCGGTTGCTAGGCAACGGATTTTACGGTCACGTCCTGACGCGAGGCTAACCCACCCCAAAAAAAGTGCACAACGCTTATGTGGGACTCCTACCGGTCCTCCTTTTCAGTCTAGGTTTTTTCTAGTGGCTGCGTGCTGAAGTAAATATGCTAACCTTAAGTAAATATGCTTACGGTCTACGCAAACTATATTATGATTCTGCCGGTACAGTAGCCTAGAGCTATAAATTACGAGAGGATAACACTAACACGCAACGATTATTTTCATAATATTTTTAATCTTGGTTGGTTGATAACGGGAGGTCTGACCTTTACCATGTATTTACAAGGTTGTTATGAATATACATATAGACCGTATAGATAGTAAATCAAACATTTCGAAAGTTTGTTTGTGCAAGCATTCTAATTGCGTAACACACGATCAATCACAATCTGTTTCATTTTGACAGTTCAACAACATTCATTGCGTTATTTACGTTGTAGAGCAGGCATCCGAACATATGTAGCAATGGATTAGCAATATCCTTCAAAATGATTTAGATTATGATTGAACGAGCGTTACGCAACTAAGGTGTTGATATAAATTCATGTATACTTTTAGAACGAGTGAATCCTGATTACTAGCTGGCATCAAACTTCTAACGGACAACTAGTCAAGCAACAATAAAAAGACAAAACTGACACATAAATGTGACCTTCAAGAGACGAAAGAGTCCAATATTTTCAAAAACTATCACTCATACAAAGTATCCTATAACCGCAAGCATTATTCGATAGAACATTATCAACATGGGTGAAGGAAAGCATCGTGAGGAAACCGGCCTGAGAAATATATCTCGACGGCATGTGTGTAGCCAAGTCAGAGACCCATCTACGGCTTTAAAAAACTCTGACACCAGCTAGCTAATTACGTAACATATTTTCGTACACGATTACGACTAATCTGTTTCATTTTGACAATTCATCAACATTCATTGCGTTATTTACGCTGTTGAGCAGATTTTTTTTTAACTTATAAAGCTATGTATTACATCTGTTTCAAAACGATTCAGATTCTGTTTTGTGTATTACGCAATTAGGGTACAGGCTAGTCACTAACCACACGTAAAGAAAAACATCCCCAAAAACTCTCGAAAAATGGCTGTCCAATCCTATTACTATACTTACAAATTATTCATAAATGTACGACTTTATAAACATATACATAAAAGTCACGGTACCTAAATGTACAATGCCCTCTCACTTGTTGAGCGGCTGATAGCCCGCAATCGATAATCACTCCTGTCGCACGGGACGATTGCGGTTAGCCATATTAATTCACGTTTGCAGCATTTCCAATTTAATTAATTTATTCCTGTGTAGCTAGACTTAGTGAAAACGTATGTTTCAGAAAGTTGTTTTTGTTATATTATCTATGGCGATAATACACAAGAACAGCTGTTTTGAATTTAGAAATTGTCTGAAGAAAATAATTCATGTTACAGACTGATTGTAAAGTGAAAATTAATTACAAAAGCTTAACGCGAACTTCGTCTGTGGTACACAGATGAAGTTCGCGTTGTGCTTCTCTGAGCTACAACAAAGCACTCGGTGCAACTGAACAAAGCAAATATCTTACTGCAGTAACAGTCAACGACCATATTTTGCCACTTCGAAATAATGTATAGTTTATCGACAGAAATAAACAGCACACTCGAGCTATAATATTAAAACTATCTCTGCGACCAGACGCACACTCATAAAAACTGCAAACAGTTTTGTACTGTCACTTAAACAGCCAGTAAATCTTAGAAGTGAATCATCTCAAGGAAAATGTTGCAGAACAGAAAGTAACGACCTAAAAAATCGCTGGAACAAGAACTGCAATCTAAATTAGAAGCAATCTGGAAAGTTTCAAAGCAATTCTTCAGAAAAAATGTTGCTGAAGGAACAGGTTTTAATCTTGACAAGCATACAGGCTAGAAGTCGGGTAGGCAATCTCACCTTTTTGCTAATCGAATTTGTTTTTCGAACAGGCAAAGGTATCATAACGGGCCTCTACAATCACTTAGAATATGAGGACCTTTTAAATTAATTACATCATATACCTTCTTGTACCCTAATACAAATAGGTATACTAATCGAGTACTTACTTAACAATCTCATTACTTTAAGCAATCGGTAACTATATTCGTCTACGCGTAATATTTATGAGTCGCTGCGAATAGAACAACAATCTGAAGCGATATGAACAATACACACCGTACCTATCATCAGTATGTAGGTAGATTTCCTGTCGCCGCGAGTATTTCCCGCAAGTCGTTATCGGCTGTTAAACTGACACGGGAAGTGAACTTAGTAGAAGTCTCTCAGCTTGCTTTAATATACGTCTGAACTCCGACTACTTTTCAACATCAGTTTCAAAACACTACTGAAGTTTGTAGCTCTGTTTTCAAAATACCAGTTCAACTACTTTAAAGAACAAATTACCTTTTCAGACTACTTACCTACCCAGACTACTTACCTACCCAGGCGTGTATTCAATCTCGGAGTATTAAAAAAAGTAATTGGTAGAAAAACACAGTTTATAAGAAGCTTTACAAAGGTAGTAAATTAAGAAATATATTCTTACATAAAACATCTTTCTGCCAAGATGTTTGTGTATATTAAGGTCGGCACTCAGCTGCGCAATATTAGCACAGGACTACGACTCATAAAAAATCTATTTTTGTAATGAAAGCTTCTTTTAAACATGTCTTCATTTTGTAGAATGTGATTGAATTGAAATAAATTTTCTTTGTTGAAAAAAGTATTAACACCTTGAAACATTAAATATCTATTATGAAAATATGAAGTCGTTTCTGAATACGAAATTGTTTAATGACCAAATAAAGAATTTTTACATTATAAAAGGAAACATAGGATAACATTTTAACATTATAAAGGAGTCATAAAGGAAACATCATTTTAATATTTTAACTTAATATTAAAAGTAAGTATAACAGATCTAATATTCAGGCAATATATCAATTGGTTGGGTTCTTAATCTTGAGAGATGCACCTGCTCTACCTCAAATTATATCTGTCTACTTAAATTAGGTTAACATCTCCGTGATCTCATTATACTGAAAGGCTAAATGCGATAATATGGCGTACAAAAACTAGGAGAAAATAAATGGATAAAATTCTCACGAACAGTTTCGAATAATTAAGCTATAACAGCTAACAATAGAGTTTTTTCGATCCTGAAAATATTTGTGGTGTGCTTATAGGCATCAAGCACCGCAAACAGGCAGATAAAAAAAAGGATTGGCTGTACGAGAATTTATAAACATTAGGTATTTATTAGACTATCTATTGATAGCAATCTAGTGTTAACTTTTTTAATAATTTGGTTGTGTGCAAACAAACTGATTTCTTAAAGGTGATAAATACATAGTACTGTTATCCTAGCCTTGTACCTACGCAGTAATATTGCAACCAGCGTTTTCCTTTGTTTTCTTGTAGATTTTTTTATATAATAAACGTAAAATTGTATTTGTGATTTAAATTATTTATTTTTGTTCAAGAATTTGTACCTATCGGTAACCGAAACTTGAATGAAAATTCACAAATAGATTTTTCAGATGGATTTTAAGCCCACACGTAAAAGATTCCAGGGATTCTTTGTCTACTGTTTCTTTTCAAGTTGATTTACACTTGGAAACTAAGAGTAATAGTATTTATATTCTTCTCGCAATCTGAACGTCTAATTCAATTTAATCTAAATTAACATTATAAATAGAAAAGATTACATTTTTTGTATGTTTGCATAAACTAATTTTATAATATAAAGAGAAAAGATTCGATTTTTTGTATAGTTTATCCATAACTCAAAAATACTAAACCGATTTAACAAACTCTTTCACATATGGAAAGCTACATTATCAGGCAGTATTTTATCGACTTCGCGAATGAAATCGCGGGCAGAGGCTAGTTTTCATATAAAATTTTGTTACGTACCTCTGTTATTTGTAGGTGTGACATGTATGACAGGTATGACCTATATGAACACCAGAAAACTAGAAAGCACTTTAATCCGACCACTTCACATTTTCAAATTAAAGTTTCAGGAACGTAACCATTATATTTCAAGCGTCAAATTACCTTCATAAAGTTATAGCTAAGCTTTATGTGAACATTATCACCGCAGTACCTACCTCATTTGATTTATAAACTTCTGAGAATTTCCTTATTTAAAGACTTGTGGAGACTTAAAGTCAAGCGTTTTTCACACCTGAAACAGAATTTTTCTTCAAAATGTATTTTATAAGGTCTTTGTCGCACCTTTTGTAAGTAAATTCAGTTTCGCCTTCCTTACAAAGCGAGGTGGGATTAAGATTTTAAGAGTGCACCAGTCGACGGCTCGAACTCGTAAGTGGGCGTGACTAATATACATGCTAATTAGTGTAATTATTTAGTTTTATTTATTTAGTTTCATTTATATCGTTTTATTTATTTAATATTTATTTATCCAGTTTTTATTTATAAAATTATTTAGTGAAATAGACGATGATTTAAAACAATAACGAGCGCGTAAAATTTCTTTAACAGACCTTTGGGCACAGCTTTGGGCGTATAGATATTATGGAAAAACTACTGGATGTATTTACTACAAAATAAAAGTATTTGAACATTTGAATAAATTATCTATCCTTATACAGTTTCTATTTTGTAATTTTTTTACTACATAAATTATTTATTTACGCCCAAAGACGAGTTAAAATTAGTGTTGAAATATGGAAGTTTCGACACTCATAACTTCCAAACCAATTTTTTTTTCCAATTCTGCTTGAATACAAGGCTAGATAATGACAAGCCTTTGATATAGCTTTCTCTTGAACGTAAATCGCCAAACAGATGAGTAATCACCATACTCCGTTTATATGGAAGAATGACCGACTAGCGTGCCCTTAAGAGAAAGTTGGAGACAATTTGCCCACTTGTTTGGTACATTGTTGCAAAGCTGTGTGCATGCGAAATCTCTTGTTTGCAATTTTTTTGCTGTGTGTTAGCACCTAGTACACAATTTGTATGCACATTTCGTGTATACAAATTGTAAAAGTTTTCCACGTATGAATCTTGTGTCTTATTCATGCCGTAAACAGATTAGAGTTGCCTTGTAAGCCTGTTGCTTTTACTCTAATAGGTACCTAACGTTAATTTTGTAACGCTGTGTAATAACATAACAACAGGACAGTTATAAACAAAGTTACACATTACACCGTTTATTTCTTCAATTTTACAACAGTATTCTCTTCTCGTTTACCTTACTAATGAGTACCAATTAAACACGTTTATAATAACAAATGGCTAGGTGCCGCTCCAGCCCTGAAATATGAATAATTAGTTGCGATTTTAAAACGTAATCCGCTTACATCAGGGCGGACATCACATGAGCCTTTTTCGTCCAACCTTGTTGAGCTGAATGGGTCGATTTTAGCTCTAAATGACTGTCAATCGGACGGTATTAAATAAATACTGAGAGCGCCGAAAAAGGGTTGTGGTCGAGTTATATAATGAAAACGTGTCAAGTATTCGGTCATCCATTACCTCGCTATGTAAACATTTTTCACGAGAATGATTTATTACCGCGGAGGCTGCAGCAGCAGCGAGCGTCGGTTAAGTCACAGCTCATTAGTCAAAGTGTTATGATGTAATATTCTCCACACATTAACCGTCAGCTGACGACACACTGTATCGATGAGCGCTCGTCCTGACCCGGGCCGACGGGCCGCGGTGTCGCTGTGCCAACCCTGATGACTGACACTCGATTAACTATCTAGTTTTTTCTAATAATGCTAACGAGAAACAATGTTACATCATACCTACTTTGCGTGATCTACCTTTGGTAATAGAATTTATAGCGATACCTTGTATAACGTGCTCTGTACCTAATATAACATATTCAGATCATAAAGGTGGTACACGAACCAAATAAAACTAAAAGGTTTTATTAAGATAACAACTCAGGTAATGAGAACATAATATTAGGTTATTATTATATGTTCATACCTACATATCTGTAATGTACTAATTCTGATCGCATGGATAAATATGTTATAGACAATGTTAAACCATATTATAGCTAAACATTGTTATAATCTTTTTTTCCTTTTTGCCTATTTTCCTCTGCTAAAACATAGTACTGTATCAGCATGAGAGGCACAGAGGCACAGATAAAACGTAGCTGCAAAACTTTTCATTTCAGAAACAATACGGGAAAAAACCTACTTGCGCTACACACACTCTTTGGAACAGGCTAGCAAAAAGTCCATCAGAGCGCACAAAGCTTGCTAATGTTTGGCAGAAACGTTCTGACGAGAGCGGAGCGCCATCGCCACCCAGAAATTCTTTTCGACACGCCAAAAGGATTGATACAAAAAAGTAAGTCAACTTTTTTGTATTCAGCCGATTCACGTTATGCTGTTAGTGATTTGTTTCTCGAGAGAGCGAAAAAGGTACGTAGTGAACAGAGAGCTTTAGGATACAGAGGACCAAGTTCATATTCTATAATCTATGACAGGAATGGACTGTATTATGGCAGCGGTGTTCGCAAAGAAAATGTGAAAAATGCTCGGAAAATGTCAGCAATGTGTCAAATTCAGCAGATTTATATTTCACCGCCTGACAAGATTGGACACTTTCTTTTAATTACGAGTGATTACCATTGTTTATGCCTTTGTTTTTATCTACGCGTTAGATTTAATGTTCCATGAAATGTCAGCGTGGGTGGAGGAAATTAAGACATTCGCATATATTATGATGCTGAATTTAAAGCGAATATTATGAAGTAAATTATTCTTTTCATACAAATAAATGTAAAGGGTTTATTATGCTTGTATTTTCTGTCAAGTTGTCATTATTCACCAATTTAATTTACAACATGGGGTGTATTACTCGTATGAAGTAGAAAAAATGTCGTAAACCTACATTCTCTTTAAGCTGACATAAAAGGCTATATAGGGCTGCTGCGCTTGGAGTACTAGACTATAACAAGGGGCATAAAATATACGCCATTAATTTAACGAGGCTCATTGAAAAATTTAAAGGAAACTTTACAGATGAATTGTTTGAACGTATTTTTTGTCACGCCCGGCTGACCTCATCTATATTTATAAAGTAGTTCCGTTTATTAAAACAGACCAGTGACTGACTGAGTTAGGTACTGATTGATCGATTGACTGAGTGACAGATTACGGGCAGCCTAAATAACAAAAAATTGAAACTCGTTTCACCAAACTTGGTTGTTGGAGGACCCATGTTCAGTTCACATTAAGGTGCTCCTTCACCGAGAGCATTCGTCTGTAATGTGACGTTACAGATTTGATTTTGAGCATTACGTTACAATACTGCCTCCCAGACGGACGAGCACTCGCCTGTAATGTAACATTTTAGATTAAATATTACATACATTGCGCACTGTAATGATAGTTAATTGACTCAGGCGTGACTTTGCGGAAATCCATTGTAAAATACAATAGACGATGTACCTATATTTAGAACTGTTCTTAAAGAGTCTGAGATTGATTTATTTATTTATTGGTTTGAAGAGTTGATTTTTTACAGGGTTTTCTCAGACTCTTTAAGAACAGTTAAGCGGATTAAGTTACTAAATATACATCGTCTATTGTATTTCGCACTGTAATGCTCAGTTCTCCTCCCTCACTGATGTAATGCTAGAATTGTTTCATTCAGGTTGCGCACTGTAATGCTCGGTTCTCCTCCCGTTTTGAACGTTGCATTACAGGCGAATGCTCCACGTGAGGGAGCACCTTTAGAGACAACTATGTTGTCTTAACCTAACACTTACACTATATGAATAGATTGTTATCTCAGGGCTCAAGCCGCACTAGCCCTTTCTCTATATTATTATAAGCTTCTCACTAGTTTCCGTGGGCCGCCGCACCAATTAGTTAATCTTCTTACAGATTAACGCCAAGTACTTAAACGTTAAGGAAAAATGTTTTACGAAAAAAATAACTCTGTTAATTTTATTCACAAGGCTTATCCAAATTAAAGGACCCTTTTAATTGTTTGAGGGTACAGGTTGGAGGCTCTGATCCTTGTTATATTATTATAAACGAGATTTATTGTTACTCAATGACGCTGTTTCAGTATTAAAATCGAGATCGCAGAAAGCGATAAGGCCGCCCATTGTATGTTTTGCAGTGTTATTTTTTTTTTACTGTTTATTTTCTTGTGTACAATAAACTAAAAGATAAATAAATAAAATGTTTTTAAGTTTTTTCTATTTACAACGAAATCTTCGTATTAAAAATACTTCGTATTAAATAAATTTTAAAAAATCAGGTGTAAGTGCTCTATAAAATTATATTTCATGTCAAATGTATTTGCCGGCTGTTATTTTCTGACAACAAATTCCTAACAGCAGCATTTACTGATCAGAGGCTCGATAAGCCTTTAAAAAGAGGGTATTACCTATATATAAAGTATTCAATTTGTTTTATTTCATTTATTTTTTTATTATTAATAAGAATAATGAAATAAATTTTATAATTTATTTTGTTATAAATAATATAATTATTTTATTTATTTTATTACAACAAATATTAATATACGATTAAATAACTTATCATTTGATCAAATACCTTTATTAGAGACGAACAGCGGTCCATCAACATTTGCATTAGTAGGATATCGTTCCGGTGCGATGTCAGCGCAATTTATCAGTAAGCGATTATCGCACCCAAGAGAAAATATGTTATAATATGCCAGTAGAAACAAAAACGCAAGAATAGAGATGAAACGGCATGGAATGGAATTTAATCTTCTACTGGATTGCCGTAAAATAACTGTGCAGGGAATATATTTCATTGACTAGCAGTAGGCACACTTTGATATTATAATATAGTGTTTCTCTAGTGGGATGAATAGTGGTGGACACTATCGTGTCATGATAATAGCTCTTTATGAAAACTTGTGGTCCTAGGGTCTGTGTTTACATAAATAGGGTATGTAAAGAGGTTCGATATCTCTTGAGATGTCTGACAGGGTTGAGAATACTGGCCGTAATACAAGAGAAAAATAAAATGAAGCCATTTACTATGAAAAAATAAATAAAGAAAAATAAAACTTTAATGGCATCACTTAAATGTTTTGACCGTTTCGAGCCAGTGTCTGTTGTAGCATTAACTAAAAAGTTTGCATATTTCTGTGAAAACCATTTTCAAAGAGAATGATGAAATTAATGGGCAATTTACTGTTATTTTTATTACACTGCTCTTTCAGCGCTATCTTTGAAGAACTATCGTTTGAAGCATGTCTCAATGTGCGTTGTGAGCGATGCATGCAACTAGTGCAAGCGGCCGTGTGCAACTAAGTCTAGAAATAAAGTCTTATGACGTAATTTAGACTGAACATTTAGCAGCCCCACGAACAGTCCTTTCACCTCACCTCTCATTATCTCACCTCACCTCATCATTATCATTTTACATCTGACAGCAACCCAAGCAGCAACCAAAAGCAACCTTATAACAACGAAAATAAAGATCACTGTGATTTTGAAAGTGATGAAAAATCATGAGGAAATATTTTTCCGTTCCTTTACTATGACTGTATGTCGAATTGTCGAGACTGTATGACATTTAATAAATGTTATTTCAGAACCTAGGTATCGTGACTATTTAATATGCATAGCGCCAACGCGAAGATGTACGAGTAGCGATGATTTATCACAATATTACTCCTGAGCTGTCCCCGCTGACATTTTTACTACATTATCCAGCGATATGACGTAGATGTTATCCACCCCTGTTGTTTCCAGGCGTTGAAAACCTTATTAAAATATTAATCATTTCGCTCTGTTTTTGCTTGTAATAAGTTCGGGGTTGTAACAGTATTGGTTGAAAATCTGATTTATATTGACATTTTTGCATAATATAAATGAAGGCAACCTTAAAATATGTATTATAATAATGATTTTCTGAAGGCTCGAATGGGGGTGTACCAATATCTGTATGTATACAACGATGAATAAATCTTTAAAAAGAGGATTCTAGTGTTTGGAAATAGTTAAGTTTGTGTACAAAGAGATACAATATCTCCTAAGTTGTATGGTAGGGTTGAAAGTGCTGGCTGAATTACACAAGAAAAATAAATAAAGACCATTTATTATTTTGTGAAAAAAAGACAAATAAAACTTTAATGGCATCTTAACAAAATGTTGTCCCCGTTAAGCCAGTATTTTTGTAAAACATTCCTATCCAAAGAGATTTAAGCCAAATCATACGATTATTTTAGTTCTTGAAATGTTTTTTTTAGACTTTCTTTTTCTCATGCGTCATATCCATAACAGCATCCGGCTTGCTAAATCCTACCTTCCACTTAAAATTCAGGCTACACTGTTACACATAAACTAATATTATTTACCCTCCTACACAATATTGAATTAAATATTACTCTTACCTCTGGACGTATCAGGGTCAGGTTCGTACCTATATAAAATGTATATATTCTTATATGAGATATCCAATAACATATACAGACACACACAAAAGGTCTCAATATAGGTAGGTGCAGACTGTTCGGGTTAGAAATCATAACCAATATACAGTTGTACGATAAGATAAGGTGTATTATTATAATACGATAAATTCTGTTCCCTTTTGTTCTATTGTTTCACAAAACAATGATCTCGGATGCTGTTATTCTTATCTCGCTGATTTATCTACTTTTTTCAACCCTTATGACAAAACCAGACTGAATTGATGAGCTGTCTCTGATAATATCTGTATTTTTATGCCGTATAAAGTTCTTGGAGATAGAAATATGATACTGAAAAAAACTTTTTACAAAAAAATGTAAACCAACTTCCAATAAAAACACTACAAAGTGAAAAATAACTTTAATTTCGGAAGTCGGTGTCTTTGATTTTGAATTTTCGTATTTTGCCACCGTCTTCCGAAATTAAAGTTATTATTCACTTTGTAGCGTTTTTTTTTAAAGTCCGTTTTTTTTGTAAAAAGTTTTTATTTTTCACTTTTTAGTTGTGGTACCTACCCCACACAAATAACGAATACCACTACCTGCAATAAATAACAGTGACAGGAAGCTATCATCATATCATCCATACAAACTAAATGGGAAAAATATGTATTATTGAAGCTAACTCAAAAACTATCCAAGCACAGTTAATAAAATTTATATGGGACCACCTCGGGACCTAAACCTCCTTCCTTTTTTGAAGTCGGTTACAAATATACTCTTATGGTATTTGTTAATAATTGTTATGGTTGTTAGTTATTATTTCTAACAAAATAAATACCTTTAAGGTCCTGCTTAAAGGTATACAACAAACAAAATTCCTTGTTAATTTCCAAACAATTATAGGTTGTAAAAGTCGTCGGAATTTTCTTATTAAAACGGTAAGTAGGAAATCAAACTCCGATAAGAGGGTCGCCGTCGTTCGTTTAAAATTCTAGCGATGAAAGTAACTTTCTAAGAAAACATTGTTAAGGTTCCTTCGTATCCAGCGCTACTTTGATGCAACGCGTGCGTAAACCAAATGGAAGGTATTCTTTATCCATATCTCCTCCCCATTTTTCCAATTCGGTTTCGCTAGTCTAAGGCTGCCTGTCGACTGGAGCGGAGAGGAGAGGAGCGGAGATGTGTCAATTGAATCTAAACACCGCTCCAGAGTCGCGATTCTATTGGTTAATATTGGCACATCTCCGCTCCCCTCCTCTCCTCTCCGCTCCAGTGAACAGGCAGCCTAAAGCTCCGCATTGAATGCCATTTGTCCCTATTTTTCATAATTCTTACATCAGATGGGTACTATCAGCAACCCGGACAATTCCACCTTCCGATGTTGAAGATCTTATGTTCCGGATCAACTCCACGTTCAGACACCAAATTACGGAAGCGTTGATTTCGGTTCTCGGAGTCTGGATTTGTGACTTAAAACATAACTGGCAAAATATAGGTGTACTAGGTATACTCGTATGTACACCTCTGCCGAACCCTTCGGGGAATAAGACGTGATGTTATTTGTGTTGATTTCATATCTGATTTGGTGAGTGAAAAAAAGCCGGAATAATTTAAACACAATGCTATCACGACTTCAGAAAAAATAAAGTAAGGTTTACTTATATTTCTTTTATTTTCCTGAAACTCGCCCAACTACACCCAAAAAATAATTCCAAAACCATACACACTTATTCATTCCATAAAACTTCATTTCACAATTACACTTGACAAACGAGCTGAAACTGTAAAGGCTTCCTTTTCATGTTTCCCGCGTGATCCTAAAATACCAGCCGCGTCACAATAGAGGGAACCCAATGAAAAGTTTTATTGAAAAAAATTGACGAAGTTTTGACGAACGATACGTTTCAACAATGCTAACTAACGATGAAGCGCACTCGGCGTGCGACCGGTGGGTTCGGACGCACGCCTCGCTGCACCTCCCACCACGATTCTCGCTCGTCATCCGCTTTTGTTTACCTCTGTTTTAGATATTCCTTTTTTTTTTACTAATTGCAGGACTTGTTTGGAATATCTATTGCAGTAGGTAGATGCTAATTTTGCTTGGCAGGACAGAAGGTCTGAATGGAATGAATAGCGCTACAATTCTAATGCCGTAAATACTTAAAATAAAAATTTGTAAATACTGTTTGTTGAATGTATGTTCCAGTATTACGCAAATACTACCGGATAAATTTTGTTCAAGTTTTGCATAATATTCCTTATAAGTTAGTCAGTCTGTTGACCTGTAGGCTATAAATTATTACGCTATTTGCTAAGAACAATATTGGTTTAAGTTTATATTCTTCTATAGTTTACCGCAAATTGTAAAAAGACGAGCCAAAAGGTAAATATTGCAGATATTCATTAAAATGATGAGAATATCTGCAATATTCTCATCATAATAATAAATATCATCACGCTATACTTTTATGGAGCTAAAAAGTCAATCATGACATAAAAAGGGTAGATTTTTTAGATGGGGCAATAAGGGCAGGTATACCTCAACCGTTTTCGTTAGAAGAGACCGGTCTTAGGAGACTGTCGTAAAGTTTTGGAAATACAATCTGCATTTAAAGATTAAGGGTCGGGGCACACTTGCCGAACGTTCCGCGGCGGAACGTTCGGTTGATACGCTCCTAATGTTTTTCAAGTTACCTATGACACATCAGCCGAACGTTACGTCGGTTCATGAACAAGCGTCACAAGACGCGACGGAATGCGACCGAAAGTTCGGCGACGGAAAGTTCCGCGGGCGTAGTGGAACGTTCGGTCGGTGGATCTCGGCCAGTGTTTCCACTATAAAGGAATTTTGACCCATTTTTAGAAAAAAATTGCAAACAATAAATATGGTTTAGGGATATTTTATTTTGACAGGGATTTTGGGAATTTTGGGGAAAAATTGAACTTGAGTTGATAGCCCTTTGTTTATAGTAGCAACCAATATACCTACTACTTAACTCTATGGCTTCACCGATTGATTCCCTCAAACTCGTAATGAATGTAATTCGTCTAATTTTAGTTTACCATGTCATCGTTAATTGTACTTTTACCGTGGCTAAAAACGACATCGGAAATTAATTAATATTTTGTAATCTCGTCAATTAATGGAAGTTTTGTAGGTGTTTAGTGCTATAAAATTGAAAAAAATCCTTAAACCATTTTTTTTTTGGGAATTTGAGGGATAATTCATTAAGAAACTGGGGAAAAATTAAAAACTTAAGTGGAGACACTGATCTCGGCGGCGGCGCGACGCGGCGTGGCAAGAGAAGAGTGGCAACATCGCGTTCCTGCCTACCTGCCTGCCCGGCGCCGCCGGCCCCCCGCCCTGGCGTGGCCCTGCGCGCTAACGCGATTAAAAAGGAGTGGAATAAAATTAGTTGGCATGAACTAAAATTCACACACTTCAGCTGCAAAAACAGTACTTTTTTAATTTGCTTATATCTCGAAAACGGTGCGTCCTAGCGCAAAAATAATGGAAATTTCGACCCCCTAGCAACCAGTAAACCTATGTACCTCTACACATAGGTAATATTTTTTTATATTTTCCGTATAAAAAGTTAAAAATTCCATACAATTGCTTATATCTCGAAAACGGTGCGTCCTAGCGCAAAAATAATGGAAATTTCGACCCCCTTTGCAACCCGTAAACCCATGTACCTCTACACATAAGTAATATTTTTTTTATATTTTCCGTACAAAAAGTTAAAAATTCCATACAAAACACGTCAAGGCTGCCCCCCAGCGCGCCTCTGGCTCTATAGAAATTCACGGAGTAGAGCAAACAAGTACCATGTGGTGTCGCGACGCGATTGTCAAATTCAATTTTAGATGAGTCAATTTTTTTTTTAATTTAGAGATATTTTTCCGCAGAATAGCTTTTAGATTCTCATAGACAAAAGTAAGGAATTTTAGACTTTTAGTGATAGTTTAGTTAGTTTAGTTCGGTGTACAAGAGAATCGGCACCACTGACCTGCAAATTGAATTTCGCGGGCTACCTTGGCGCATCCCCGTTGTGTCACTTTAGTCTATTTCAGAATGGGAAATCCTCGTTTGACAGGACTAAACTAAATTTTGGTTATTTTTAGTCTAGTTTAGCGGCATTTTTGACAAGAGAATCGGCACCAAATGTAAACTAAAATTAGACGAATTACATTCATTACGACTACGAGTTTTAGGGAATCCCCTTTAATCAATCGGTGGTGCCATACGCTTGAGTAGGTACCTAGTACATTGGGTGCTACCTACTATAAACAAAGGGCTACCAACTCAAGTTCAATTTTTTAAAATAAAATATCCCTAAATCATGCTTATTGTTGGCATTTTTCCCTAAAAAAGGGAGAAATCCCAAAAAGTGGAAACACTGTGACGACGACGGAACGTAATTTTCCGTCGCGTAACGCGCCGAACTAAACGCCGCCGACCGTTCGGCGCGTATAGTGTGTCATGCCAACCGAATCTACGACCGATAGTTCCGTCGCCGAACCTTCCGCGACGGAACGTTCGGCAGGTGTGGCGCCACCCTAAGAAGAAACTGAACTGTCAACAAGAAAATTGTCAATTTTCACAAAAACTTTTTTTGATGCCAATCGATCCTATTCCTATTACTTATAACGATAAAAAAAGTCTATAAGACCAACTGAAGTTTGAGTTCTTTAAAATTCACAAATTGCAAAAAAAAAAAACGCTGGACTGGGCTGCATAGAACGAATATAGCATAAATAATAGTTAGCGGTTCAGCGACTGCTTTGCAACTACTCGTTTCGATTCCCAATTTTTGATATATTTTGTACTTAATTTTTTCTATTTAGTAATATATATGTGATAGTTCGTAGAACGTACACAGAATAACATTAAGTTTAGGCCTGTTTAGGCTTCTATCATCTATGGTTACATATAATACAAGTAATTTTTAATATCTATGGTTAGGTGACTATTAATGAGGAATCCCGCTTGTTTACAATCTACTGTAATATTATTTTAATGATAGCTAGAAGAAAATAAAGAAAAATAGGTTTATTAAACACGGGCTGACTGTGAGCTGTTCGTCAGGAATAATCAGTAAGAATGCAGTGTATTAATGTTGTTAGGTAGTATATGCAGGAAAGCAGGTGTTCATTAATTCACATAAAACTACAAAACTTCGCAAGCAATAGGAAATTGCTACTGATGGCTGCAGGTGTCGACCTCACGACAAGCCATGCTTCTCACACGGACAACTGTACGTCGTTTGCGCATCACCAGTCCTGACTCTCTGTATATTTCGGCTGTTGAGAACAAAACTGCAAGTTAAACGTAGCATACATGGAAATTTTATAAAAATGTGATGGTATCTTACGACTTCCACGCGAACGAAGTCGCGGGACGAAGCTAGTACTTACGTAAATTATATTCGATACGAGTGTTTGTTTTATTTTATTTCTCGCAGGCTGTGCTTTTCACAACTTGAAGCACCATTACCCAACCCATTGTAACATTGACATCTTTTTTCAGATTTAATTATAACAAAAGAAAATGATGTCTGGAAATGACTGGATGTGGGTGGATAAGGGATGACCGAACTTGGAAAGACCTCAGTTCAACACTTCAAAAGACTGATATAAAACATCAAAGGTAAATGAGATTGTGTGAAAACAAAGACCTTTTTAGATATAATTTTTAAAATTATTCCATTTTAATCTATATGACCTTTAAAAGAAAATCTGTGTTGAGTTTTTGTTTTATAGGCATACGCGAATGTTTTGACTAATCGTCTTTTTTCACTATACGTCCTCCGGCTTGAAATAAAACAGTAATCGAAATAATGAACGATGTACCGCGTGGCGTAGTAGCCAGTCTGCCAGCCTGCCATTCTGCTAGCCTGCCATTCTGCCAGCCTGGCCCTCCATGATGCAATTAAAAAGTAAAACGTCAAAGAACACGCTAATAAAATTTCACAAAATGTTCACAGTCGTATTTTGTTAGCTTTTGAAATTATTATGATTTTCTTGTTTGTTGAATGTTTGTGTTGGCCTTGGAAAAATAAGGCTGAATTGAATTAGGTGACGCGAAATTATTTTAAATTATTTTCGGGCGATTGTTTGTCAAATATGAAACTAAGTTTTTTTTTTTTCTAATAAATATTCAAGTAAAAGTCATGTATCCGTGGTCATGTAAGTAGGTACCTAGTAACAAAAACGAATCTATCATTTTAGTTTTGGTTTACTAAATTAGTTAATGCAAAATATCGATTTCCTAGATAAAATATCCTACATATCCGTGAAAATTCGTACCATTATGAGTGAAAGAAATCGTCGTACGTTTACTAATGAGCACACTACCTTTTATATAACGACACTTCGAAATAGGCCGGGAAAGCGTAGAATGGTGAAGAAAATTAATGATACCTACTTGGCGTCTATCCTCATCTCGAAAATATTTTATATTTATGACAGAAACCAGAACATTGACATCATTAACGTGTGAGTTACTTCTCGGTTGAGAAAACCTGAAAATTAATGAGTTTTTTTTTTTCGTTTTGATCTAGTAAAAATGTTTTTGAAAATCTGGTCGCGCCCACGGCCCTACACACGTGTAAGCTAAAGTTTTCATTTGCGAAATGAATCCTGTAAGCCGTGTCTAGGAGTTATGTTCATTTTCTACCAAGAAATAAATGTAATTCGGTTAGCTGTGTAGCAGTCGAAATATAGGCTTACTTGATCGCACATACTTGTTAATAATAAAGTTTATGGCGGGCTGGTTGTCAGACATACACTACACATGCCCCTGGGGTCATTCTGCACTCAAAAGTGAATAGATTTAGGCAGCGGCTCCCTGAAAATTTGGCCATAAATTTCCCGACGCTATACTTTACAAATTATGTTATGGAGTAGGTACACGTTACCTAATTAATCGCTCTTCAGGTGGTCGTGTAATTGGGACTTCATTATTTCTTCATAAAAGGCCCTGTTTATTATTTTGTAGCGATGGGGTATACATTATTCTTTAACTATGCATTACATGGATAGTAAAAGGTATTGGCTCACTGAGATAACGTAATTACACGAAGAAAACAGCAAAAAATACAGACTCTTCAGCAGAACAACGTCAACCTAATTAACCTTTAGCGTTTTTTGTGCTCACATCCTAATCTTAACTATAATATTATAAAGCAAAAGTAAGTTTGTTATGCTGTCACCCTAAAACGGCAGAACGAATTTGCACGAAGACCATGACTCGGTAAAAGGACATCGGATACCTTTTGGGATCAAGACTTATGCGGGCGAAACTGACTGCTTTTATGAAATTTTCATCTAAATTCTAATATCTTCCAAAATGAACGTCATAGAAAAGAACTTGCGTAGCTGTGTGTATAGCATCTCAGCAATTACCTAATTGAAAAAGTTCTCAACTGTTCCGTCACAATTACTTTGTCTATTGAATTTCCGACGTTATTATGTTTGAAATTGATCACATTTTTGCTGTTTCCATGGTTATTATGTAAAGCTAGGAACTGACCGGTAAAAGATGGTCAGGACATCGATCACGCTTGGCGGGTTGGTTATGCAATGAGAAACAAATATTTGGTTAAAGGCAACAAAATCATCAAAGGGCAAGTTACGAATATTTATTTTGATAACAATGTTTTGTTTTTGGTGAGATATACAATGTGGAGACTACAATACAATAATAAATGAAAATACAGGCACTACTAATGCATAAGAGTGTTTTGGAACTACCAAATAATTCCTAACTTCGAAATTAAAAAATGACTTTTTCAAACAAATTAAATGTAGTGTATCCACCCTTAGCCTATAAATTCCGTTTATCCAACTAGGCCTAGGGTGGATTCTCGAGCATATGTTTCCGAATATCCACCCTAGGGTGGATTTTTGGGGTGGATTAACGGAATAACCTGAGCCGACTATGGATTTTGCCGAGCTATACTGACTAAACTATTGAATATATTCAGTTGAATTTTTGTATGCAGAATGGGAACGTCATTAGGGACACGCCGGTTTAATTTTTTGTTGTATTGTCGTCCCCACCTTGTATGTTTATTTTACATATTTATAAGACAAACATAAAATGGCTGGTTTTATTACGCAGGTTGATGATGAATTCTCTTTGCTCAATTACTGAGGGCTTATTAATAAATATTTAAGACTTTGGATTAACTTGTGATAATTAAAACACTTTCACCACAAAGTGCTTTATTATGAAGTGTCTACTCTCACACTCGTCCGCGGTTATGAATAAAGCTGTTTTCAGACCAGCGCGATTTGTCGCGCGACACGACACGAACAATACAAAACTTCACGGTAAAACTATAACCGGTGTCGCGCCGCGCGACAAATCGCGCTGGTCTGAAAACAGCTTAATACGTTACACATAGCATAACATTACGCCTGTATTCCCGAAAGGATAGGCAGAGGTGTACATATACAATATGTAAAAAAACCCGATCCCATAGGTACTGCATTAACATTGCCAAAAAGTAATAAAAAATCTTATTACTTAAAATTCACATTTTTGGTACCAAAATTACCCCAAATCCATTAAAAATGAGCAAATTTTCAACAGGAGAGAATAAGTTATAACTTGTAGACAACCGTTAAATGACGGCCGCCCGGGCTCCATGTAATAAAGCGGCAAAATTATGCAATTGAATAAAAATGTTGCGAATGTTTTTTTCTGTTTTCCTTTAAATTACCACATAAGTAGACTCTCAGTACGATACCTAACAACACCCTAAAAAGGATCAGACAGGGTTTTTTTACATGTTGTAGAACATCCACATGTCGCCACTTATGTTAACTAGCTGTTGCCAAAAGAAAAGCCTGGTTTTTAGTCTAGGTATAAGACTGTATGTATGTACCAATCTTCTTAAGTTATGTCAATAACTAAGACTAGGGAATGAGATCTCGATCCTTTCTTCGAGATTCAATCTCTTGAGACAATCTTGTTCGAGATGCGGAGACCAAGTGCGCGCGACTTAGCACAGTATGCTTCCTGAGAAGCCATTTAAAGCTGGTTTCCTAATCTTTACGATAACAATCGTATCCTTTCCATCTAAGGACCACTTTATCTACATACGCGGTTCCAGTTATAGCAAAAATATTGATACAGCCAATAACATTGGCGTACGAACGCTCGACGTACACATAATGCACATAATATTAACCCAGTTTAACTGACAAAACACCATTCAGTGCCAATTTCACCAATGAAACAGAACGCAATCAGAACCTAAAAACTGCGTTTAAGAGCTGTCAGTGTCAAAATTCCATAACAATGACAGTGACAGCTTATGAACGCGGATGTGTGCTGATCGCGTTCAGTTTCATTAGTAAAATTCGCCCTAAGAAACATAGGGACTTTATGCGTATCTAGGTATCTGTACCTACAGTCTGCTTAAAAAAGAGAAATGTCATCTCATCTTTTAATCCGTTCAGGTTAGCGTTGCAAAACTTCGGTAGAATTCGGAATAATTCGCAATAATTCGGAAACATTCAAAGGAATACTTCGATTGGAAGGGAGAAAGAATTAGCGGAAAAACTTGAATTAATGCCATCTAACGGGCAAGGGTAGAACTGTAAATGGCAAACTTCCCTCGTTAGTCGCGGCCGTTCATTCATAAAATCAACGTAGTATTATTCGGAATTATTCCCGACTTACCTACTCTGCGGGAATATTTCCCGTAAGTAGTTATCTAGTTGACTAGGTACTTATTATTTTATTTTTGTATGGTTGAGTTAGAATTTGTTGATTTTTTTGCGGGTGGATGTTTTGTACAAGTTTAGTTTACTTCGTAAAAATGTTTATTGAAATAAACTAATTAGGTAAGTAAGTGAGTAGGTAGTTACTTACCTACTTTTTACGACAATGTTTTAAGTACTAATTTTACTTTGAAGTGTTCAACCAAAATATAGTTCAAATAAGTACTTAGGTATGTACAGACGCCAGCACATCAACATACTCCAATCTGTCAATTTTTTCCAATCAACATTGAACCTTATTCTTTAGCCATAAAGTAGAAAATCTATTGAAGAAATTTGACAGATTGTAGTAACTTAATGTGCTGGCGTCTGTGCTAACACTTTAAGTAAGGATTACTTATATAAGTAATCCTTACTTAATTAGAATTACCTTTTTATTACTGAATAAGGTACCTACCGAGGTACCTACCTAATAAGTACCTACCGAAGCCACGGTAATATAAGTAGGTATCTACCTACCTATGTTTAAAAACTCTATCACTTTCACACCTAAACCGCATAAAAAAACTTATTACGAAGTAGGTACTTACTTATCTAAGTAGATGAAAAGAAATATTCGGAATATTTCGGAAGTTTTCAAAATCGTATATTACTCAGTTTTATGAATGAACGCAACTACACTTGCGTGCAATAAAATCGACACACCCCGGACGCTTTCGTTCAGAACACAATAAATAAAAATCTAAAATAAAGTAATGTTTTCTTTTCACACTGCTTGTTAAATTTCAGTTTAAGATTACAATACACCAGCTATCTAATTACGCAACACATTTTCGTAAACGATTCCGACTAATCTGTTTCATTTTGACAGTTCAACAATATTCATTTACACAGAGTTAAATTTTGTTTAACTTTTATTTATAGGCTCTATCTCACACGTTAAATGAAAAAAATCTGTTTTTAATTCATGCAAAGTTGGCCTTAAATTCGGCGTAAATTCCCCGGACTATAAACAATATTAATTGATTAACTTTTAATACAATGCAATGGCACTGAGATTGCGTTATTAACTCGTAGGGTTCAGCCAGCGTTTGCAAAGTAAGCTCAAAAAAATGTGTTTATTTACATCACATTAGAAACATCTAAAATTATCAGTGTTTGTCTACTATATTATATTAATATGCATGTATTATACATACTCGTATAAGCTTTCCTCTTGAATCACTCTATCTATTAAAAAAACCGCACCACAATCCGTTACGTAGTTTTAAAGATCTAAACGTACATGATAGACAGCGGGAAGCGACTTTGTTTTATACTATGTAGTGATGGGTTGTAGTGATGAGAAATGAGGGTGTCCGAATAAACGAGTCAATATCATCAACAACATCCCGTTTATTGAAGGGTATGTACAAATAAAGTTTATGAAACATACCTTCTAATTTTTATATTATTATAATGTGTTCCGAATCGAAACTTACAGGGTGGGTAGATTTTTTGCACGTAAGTGTATATTTAAATTCACTGGCATCAACGCCATCTAGTAGTCAATAGTCGAACTTCAATAGATAATCCAAATGTACAGTACGACACAACTTAGATGTAGCATTTTGATAATTTGATTTCATTCATTTAAATTTTACGAATGTATTTGGTTATATGACTTCACAAGTTATTGCGTTTGCGTAAAGATTATTTTCACCTAAACCAGTAATAAATATTGGTGATTTTGAAGGCGCACTCAGTTTACTGATGATGATCAGTTTTACGAATTTTGCCGATGCTTCATCTAAGTTATGTCGTATTATAGGTACCCGACTTGCGTGCACGTGGCCACGGTATAGACCTAGCCTCGCGGGCGCTCATTCATAAAATCAACAAAGTATTATTCGATGCCTAAGTACCTACTCTGCGGGAATAATTCCGCGTAAGTAGATATCTACTTGTAACTACTTATTCTTTTATTTTTCAATGGTTGAGTTTAGAATGTGTCGTTTTTGTGCGAATGTTATGTCACGGTATATGTAGATAGGTAGGTACTTACCTACAAGTTTAATTTAGGTACTTCGTAAAAATGTTTTTGCTTTACGATTTACTTACTTAATGGAAAAGAAACATATTAAAATAATAGGTATAAGAATTAGCATGAAGTACCTACTTAGGTACCCACCTACCTAATAAAAATATGGTAAACAATGTTATGTACCGGTTAATAGTTGAACTTTACTATATAATCCAATAAGTACCCGAGTAGATGAAAGTAATTATTCGGAAAATTTCAAATCGTATTTTTCTCAGTTTTAGTGAACGCGTAGTAATAAATAATATGTTACTAGTTTTAGCGTCATCTAGCAGGTAATTGCTGTAACTGTACAACTTCCATCGGTAGTGAACGCCTGTATGCGCTTTCTGCTGCTGCAGTGACCAAGGTTTGCTGATAAGGATAATTAAGAATGGTGGATGATTCGTGGATATGAATACACAATCACCAACACACAACATTTATGACTGTAATTTGCAATGGTAATTGTGTCGCCCTCTAGCGGTAAATAGTTGAACTCTTGGCGAATTATTCCGAATATTACTCAATACTTCCGAATGTTTCGCGAATAATTCGACGGGAATACTTCGGAATATTACTCTCCGGCAACGCTAGTTCAGGTCATTGCTACTAAAACGCTACGGAGAGCCCGACGTTTTATAATGTTATTGTCCAAACTCAATTTTGGAACAAATTAGTTTTTCCCAAGCTAACTTGATTCATCTGCAGCGGGTTGGAATCAACCAGTTTAACCTACACCAATCTAATTATGACGAGATAACTGTCAAGGATAAAGGCTTTTGCAGACCAGCGCGACTTGTCGCGCGACGCGACACCGGTAATTGTTATATCGTGAAGTTTTCTTAAGAATTGTATTGTTCGTGTCGCGCTGGTCTGCACAAGCCTTCAAATGATACAGGTTTGTCTAAATATAAAACAAAAACAAATTGTAGGTGATTAAAGTGGGTTTAATTTTTAGACCACATTTTCTTTATATTTTATTTGTAGCGCTCCTTGTATTTTGCTCAACAAATGGAAGCAGGTTTTTACAAAATGTTCCTTGGGGTTACAGTGAATCTGAATAAGACTGATGTCGGAATCCGGCATAATATAACCAATCTTTTCACGCTATATGGCTCGTGCAGACAAAAGAGATGAACCCTTCGGAGAATCCATCCATCATTCTTTGCGATTAATATTTCCTTTGCAACTCGTTCACACGATACATCTCAAGTGCTCTACTAAAAGAGGCACATCTTCATAAAATGTTACAACTGACGATGTTGATTATCGCGTGTGGTGTGGTTATTTACCCTATAGGTACCTACTATTAAATGACCTATATTTGTATATAATTATCATTATATAGTCATGTGCTCGAAAACAGTTTTAACGATTTCAATGAAAGTTGCAATAGAGGGGTTGACGGGGGCGAAAAATCGATCTAGCTAAGTCTGGGAATATTTGTTTTCTCTTTTTGAAAAAGATGAAAAGGCTATGTCAAAGAGAAAATAACACAAAAGCCACTAGCAGTCCCGCAATAGACTCAAAATATGCAACAAAAATTGTTATACCATGGCGGTGAAAATATATAACCACTTATCCGGAAAAGGACCATGACCGATTTTGTATGGACCCCGTCCCCCCCCTCCAACAGCCATGTGATACATGCCAATATGTTTATAAGGATCCAGAAAAAGACTTACTGTCTTGTTCAATTGCAAAATCAATGGGATTTTTTTTGTAATAACAAAAAACATTTTGGTTGGCTAACCTAACCTTTTTTTTTTTTTTTTTTTTTTATGCTGGGAAAAATGCATTACGCATGCCCACCCATCGGGGGATGGGAGGGGTATGTGGGACTCCCCGGAAAATCCGGTATACCCACTAAACGACCCAGCGGCGCTCCTACCTCGTCTGCAAAGAGGAGGACTGGGAATCCGGCAGAGCCATAACATCCAGTCCCCCGCTGACGACCGCCCGCCTTGCAGGCGAGCCCGACACGCCCCCCCCATCGGGGAGGGGCCCAGGAATGACCGCGAGCGCTCTGTCATTCCCGCCCGACATGGATGGTGAACTGTGCAATGCAGGAGAAGGCGCCCCCGCACCCGTCTCCCGCTGTTCACCACCAGGGGGCATAAGACGACGATCGTACAATCGCCTTCTCATGCCCCGTCTTCGCCTGCGGAGCGGCGCTGCGAGAGGGTCGTCCTCCCGCGCGCGCTCCGCGTCCTCCTTCTGCGACATTACGTCCTCGCAGAAGGAGGCGACCGCTGTCCAGGCCCCCTCGCTTTCCAGCATCGAGTTGACGACGCCGGGAAGCGAGAGGTCCTGCCCGACCGCTGCGCTCAGACCGCGACGCAGCTCGGACCAGGCTGGGCACACCTCAAGGGTGTGCTGAGCCGTGTCCTCCGCCGCGCCACAGTCGTGGCACGACGGGCTCTCCTCCCTTTGGATCCGGTGCAGGTACGTTCCGAAACACCCATGGCCGGACAACACCTGCACCAGACGGAAAGAGAGGAAACCGTGGGACCGCTCGAGCCAATCCTTCAGGACTGGCCCGAGGGCGTCCAGAGTTCGGCGGCCGAAAACGGCATTGGCGAGGTCCTCCGTCCAGTGATGGACGATCGCGTCCCTCGCCTCTTGACGCACGGCCTCCCGCTCTTCTGCGGCGGGGGGCTCCCCGAGCGCCTTACACCGCGCCGTCCATTCGTACACTCTGGTCAGCACCCACGCCTCGAGCTCCCAAGGAGGGGTGCCGGCCAAAGCGCACGCCGCCGAGAAGCCCACCGACCGGTAGGTCCTCGCCACCCGCAGTGCAATGGCCCTTTGGGGCCTATGGCTAACCTAACCTAACCTAACCTTACCCATCCTTACCTTTTTTTTTTTTTTTTTTTTTTCTCGGGATGGAAATCCTCATGGATGTCCTCCGCCCTGGGGTGGGCGAAAGGGTTTACTGACTAAAACCACCCCGGTGTTCCCTCGCACACTTGCGTCGGGGGGCTGCGGGAGCAAATTGCGACTTCCGCTGCCCCGGACTGGTGACGGCCCGCACTCTGCGGGCCCCGTCCCGTAGGGGGAGTGAGGTGTGCAAACTCCCCCCGTTACGTCTTAGAGTGGCGCGCGTGGAACACTACGCGCCGCCATCTCGGGTCCTGTGTGATGGGGGGCGACGGATGTCCCCGAATCCGTCGCCCCTGGACCCATTTAGGGGGGCTGGAAGAGGGCGTTATCCGCCCTCCGCCGACGCCCGGTGCGCCTGCTGCGGGCCGGGTGAGTGGACGAGATCTCCCTCTCCCTTTCCGCAGCCTCCTTCTGCGAGATGACTGTCTCGCAGAAGGAAACCACCGCGTCCCACGACTCGGCACTCCCGACCATCGAACGAACGACGGCCGGCAGTGACAAGTCGGCTCCAACTTCTGAAACGAGGGCACGGCGCGGCTCCTCCCACGCGGCACACTCTGCCAATGTATGCCGCGCCGTGTCCTCCCGACAATGGACGCAGTGGTGACACCGAGCGTCCGGCTCCCTGTTTATGCGACACAGGTACGTCCCGAAGCAGCCATGCCCCGAGAGCACCTGCGTCACCCGAAACGACAGGGAGCCGTGCCTCCTCCCGAGCCAGTCGTCGAGCACCGGCCGGACCGCCTCGATGGTGACGAGGCCGGCGGTGGGGCGTGAAAGCCTTTCCCGCCATTCCGCCACCAGGACCTCGCGAAGCTGAGACCGACGCAGCTCCATGTGTCGCTGCATCGGTCGCTCGCCCCGCGCTGTGGCTTCCTCGCGCCACCGATGAAGTGACAACCTAACCTAACCTAACCTAACAGTGATAAACTGATCTTGAATTTTGAAGGTCACATGGCACTCCTGAATGATGAACAGCATTAGTGTATTCTTGTGATTGGGTAATTGTACAAAAGATTAAAAGAAAAAAGTGGGTTAGGTTAGGCTAACCTAACCTCGCCTTCTACCAGCCCCCGTAAACAGGTCTATAGGGACAGCGGACTCGGGGAGGTCCACCGCCTCCCTTCCAGAAGGACCCATAGTGGCGGCACGTAGTGTTCCAAGCGCGCCCCTTTTTGACGTCGCAGCAGGAGTGAGGTGCGAGACTCACGGGCATGTGGTGGCCCGCATTGTGGGTCGGACCCCGTCCCCCCCCTCCAACAGCCATGTGATACATGCCAATATGTTTATAAGGATCCAGAAAAAAACTTACTGTCTTGTTCAATTGCAAAATCAATGGGATTTTTTGTAATAACAAAAAACATTTTGGTTGGCTAACCTAACCTTTTTTTTTTTTTTTTTTTTTTTCGGGGTGGAAATCCTCATGGATGTCCTCCGCCCTGGGGTGGGCGAAGGGGTCTGTCAGACTCTTACTGACTAAAACCACCCCGGTGTTCCCTCGCACACTTGCGTCGGGGGGCTGCGGGAGCAAATTGCGACTTCCGCTGCCTCGGACTGGTGACGGCCCGCACTCTGCCTGTGTCACCTCTGGGACGCTGATGGCGTTCTCCTCCTCTGTAGGCTCTGCGGCTGTGGGCAAAACCATCGGCGGCGGAGTATGCTCCGCTGTTGCCGGGAAGAGGGCTGCGACCACCTCCTCCAGCAGCTCGGGTTGGAGACTCTCAGTAAGTGGGGGTGCCGCGGCTCGAAGTTTCCCTCGCACCGCGCGATAAGGGCGCCCCCACGGATCCCCATCTAGAGTCTCCAACATCTCCTCCCTGGCTCGCGTCCTCGACTCGCCGATGGCCAGCCACAGAGCCTCCTTAGCCGCGCGGTACACCTCATACAGCGCGGCTTCTTCGTCAGGATCCCGGCGACGTCTCCTCACGGGCATGTGGTGGCCCGCATTGTGGGTCGGACCCCGTCCCCCCCCTCCAACAGCCATGTGATACATGCCAATATGTTTATAAGGATCCAGAAAAAAACTTACTGTCTTGTTCAATTGCAAAATCAATGGGATTTTTTGTAATAACAAAAAACATTTTGGTTGGCTAACCTAACCTTTTTTTTTTTTTTTTTTTTTTCGGGGTGGAAATCCTCATGGATGTCCTCCGCCCTGGGGTGGGCGAAGGGGTCTGTCAGACTCTTACTGACTTAAACCACCCCGGTGCTCCCTCGCACACTTGCGTCGGGGGGCTGCGGGAGCAAATTGCGACTTCCGCTGCCCCGGACTGGTGACGGCCCGCACTCTGCGGGCCCCGTCCCGTAGGGGGAGTGAGGTGTGCAAACTCCCCCCGTTACGTCTTAGAGTGGCGCGCGTGGAACACTTCGCGCCGCCATCTCGGGTCCTGTGTGATGGGGGGCGACGGATGTCCCCGAATCCGTCGCCCCTGGACCCATTTAGGGGGGCTGGAAGAGGGCGTTATCCGCCCTCCGCCGACGCCCGGTGCGCCTGCTGCGGGCCGGGTGAGTGGACGAGATCTCCCTCTCCCTTTCCGCAGCCTCCTTCTGCGAGATGACTGTCTCGCAGAAGGAAACCACCGCGTCCCAAGACTCGGCACTCCCGACCATCGAACGAACGACGGCCGGCAGTGACAAGTCGGCTCCAACTTCTGGAACGAGGGCACGGCGCGGCTCCTCCCACGCGGCACACTCTGCCAATGTATGCCGCGCCGTGTCCTCCCGACAATGGACGCAGTGAACATAACCTAACCTAACCTAACAGTGATAAACTGATCTTGAATTTTGAAGGTCACATGGCACTCCTGAATAATGAATAGCATTTGTGTATTCTTGTGATTGGGTAATTGTACAAAACATTAAAAGAAAAAAGTGAGTTAGGTTAGGCTAACCTAACCTAACCTCAGAATTGACGAGAATATCCGTCAGGCCATAGAGTGAAACAGCTCACAGACGATACTAGCCATTATTTAGCAGTAAAAATAGTGATTAAAAATCAAAGATATGGTTTACAACATGTTATTTTGTGCCAAAAATAATAACATTAAAACATGATTTTTCTGGGATATCCCATATTTTTGACAGATGTCGTCATAGTAAAAATTGATCACCTTACCAAGATGGTTGGACTGAGATACATTTTAAATCTGTTGGTCGGTGTAAGGTTTGGGGGGACGTTTTGACAATTGATGTTCCACAGAAGTGGGCCCAGGACCGAGCACTGTGGAATACCGCACGACATAATATATCGTGCCAACACCCGCCGTCACGTCCCCTGTAGGTGACACGCCTTTTCGCCAAAACCTAACCTAACCTAAGCTAACCTAACCTAGGTTAGGTTAGGTTAGTGACAGTACAGTACAGTGATCAACTTACTGATCTTGGATTTTCAAGGTAGCTACATGGAACTACTCAAAGATGAACAGCATCACCGTATCCTTGTGATTGCGTAATTGTACAAAATATTAAAGAAAAGGTTAGGCTAACCTAACCTAACCTAACAATTGACGAGAACATCCGTCAGGCCATAGAGTGAAACAGCTCACAGCCGATACTAGCCATTATTTAGCAGTAAAAATAGTGATAAAAAATCAAAGATATGGTTTACAACATGTTATTTTGTGCCAAAAATAATAACATTAAAACATGATTTTTCTGGGATATCCCATATTTTTGACAGATGTCGTCATAGTAAAAATTGATCACCTTACCAAGATGGTTGGACTGAGATACATTTTAAATCTGTTGGTGGGTGTAAGGTTTGGGGGGACGTTTTAACGCATCGTCCTTTAGAAGTGCTGCAGATTTAGATAGAAAGCTTTAAGCCGGTTGTGTGAGAGATGTTTTTATTCCATCAATGAATATTTTGAGTGTAAAATGTAAAACTTATGGCATCTACATTACGATGTCATAATATGGCATCTACATCTTATCTACATATTGACATTACAATAATATTGAATATTTTCTGGGAATTTTTATTTTTTATTTTATGAACATGACATTATTATTGATTGCTATTTTTAAAATTATTATTTGTAATGATTAGAATTGTATTTAATTTTAGTTTTATGAATTGCATTGTAATCTAAATTTAAATTATGAAATTATTATTAGTATTCTTATGTTATCGCCAATTACTAAATGTGTACTGCATGCTTTAAGTATAACCAAGATGATAAGAATCTTATTATTAGCACGGCTGAAATGCCGAATATAGTGAAACCCATAGATTTAACTTGAACTTATGTTAGCTACCTATATTCTTGCAAATAAATATATCATTCATTCATGCATTCACTCTATTTTCACCCGAGCATAGCTCGGCAGCTCGGTCGCCCAAAGTTTAGAAGAAGATGGCTACCTTAGAATAATGACACGGCAGCATGGAATCACTATGAACTATCCTATACTATTAAATGAGCAGTCTCTATATTTACCAGAGCAGAGCTCGGTCGCCCAGGGACAATTATTTAATCTGAATTCTGTTAAATTGCGTTACTCAAAAACCCACTAACAAACTGTTGGAGTGATTGATGGTTTAGGGGAGGTTGTGTTAAATAAGAAGGCGAATAACGATCTGTGTCATATATTGGAAAACGATGCTTATATACAGTTTAGTTTAAATGAAATCAAAATAAATAAGGTACATGAATAAACTTAAGACTAACACAATTCGGCAATGTCGGTAGACTGTGCCGCGCTCCCTGCGTTGTACGAGCGTGATGATACAGCCGACCGATTCGCATTCCTTTCACCTCGGCAACTTAGTATGTGCGGGCGTACAGTGGCGACCGGCCGGGTGCGCTCCTCTGATTGTATGTCTATACGTAAGTATGAGCTGCTACATCATTCCCCCGCTAGTGAAACGTACGCAGGGCTTCGATATCCTTCCTGATCTTGTGACGTATGCGTACGTATCTGTGACTGGTGCTTCTGACTCAGTGTTGATCCGGAAAGCTGGCTTTAGTCTGTCAACAGTGATGTTGGTGCATCCATTGCGTAACTGGATAGTAAAATACTTGTCCTTGCGACTGATTACTTCGTACGGGCCAGTGTACGTCGGCGTTAGGGGTTTTCTTGATGCGTCATTGCGTAGGTAAACATGCGAACATTTATGTAGATCATCGTGAATAAATGTCGCTCGGGATTGGTTAGAATTGCGTTGCGCCTGGGCCTTTTTTAACGCTCCATTCAACTTATTCATGAAGTTTGAAATCGTATCGCGATGTTTTGTAGATTCTTCATAGAATTCTCCGGGTAATCGCAGCGTTTGGCCATAGAGTAGTTCAGCAGTACTTGCGCCTACATCTTCTTTTATCGAAGCACGTAGTCCCAGCAGCACTGTAGGTAGCTCATGCGACCATGTTGTTGAATTTAGCCTTGCGGTAAGTGACGTTTTGAGTGAGCGGTGCCATCGTTCTATCACGCCGTTACACTGCGGGTGGTAGGCAGTGGTGCGGGTGCGGTGAATTCCTATGCGTTGCATCAATTTATTAAATAGGTCAGACTCAAATTGCCTCCCTTGATCTGTGGTTATGGTTACTGGGCAACCGAATCTCGCGATCCAACCTTCATAAAATGCGTTTGCAACCTTTTCTGCGGTTATTTCTTCTAATGGAAGGGCTTCGGGCCATTTGGTAGCCCTATCTATCATGGTCAGTAGATATCGATAGCCGTCAGAGATAGGTAACGGGCCAACAATATCTATATGCACATGTTCCAGTCTGTTTGCTTGTTGGAAATTCGCAATAGGTGTCTTCGTGTGTTGTTGCACTTTAGCACGCTGGCACGCGTCGCACGTTCGAGTCCACTCATTTACGTCGCTACTCATGGAGGGCCACCAGTAGCGAGCAGTGATTAGCTTCCTAGTCGCCCTTATGCCCGGGTGACTAAGGTCGTGAATCGCTTGGAATGCTGTTTTTCTAAAATCTGATGGCAGATATGGACGAGCAGTGCTTGATGACATCTCGCAGGTAACTGGTTTGGCGGTTGAGTTGGGAATTGCGATCTTCTTGAATATGTACTTTCCTTTATTTGCTAGCATTTTTAATTCTTCGTCTTGGTCTTGTTTTCTTGCTAACTCGGTGTAATCTAGTGGCGTCGGGCATGTTATTGTTTCAACGCGTGATAGTGCATCTGCGACTTGGTTGTCTTGGCCGGCTACGTGTTGAATATTTGACGTGAACTGTCCGATATATTCAAGGTATCTTGTTCGGCGGGGCGTCTCAGACTTGCTGTTTGAATTTAATGAATTACACAGCGGTTTGTGGTCTGTGTAAACAATTAACTCTCGTCCTTCAAACACACGACGGAAGTGACGTATTGCCATGTAGATTGATAGCAACTCACGGTCGTACGTGCTGTATTTTTGTTGAGCGTCACTGAACTGCTTGGAGAAAAATCCTAGTGGTCTCCACTTGCCGTTGATCTTTTGTTGTATGACGGCACCAGCACATGTGTTTGAAGCGTCTGTCATCAATGCGAAAGGTTCGCTCAGTGATGGATAGGATAATAATACGCAGTTCACGATATCTTGTTTACATTGACTGAATGCTTCTTTTGCCTCTTCAGTCCACGGTATGTTCGTTTTATCGTTTTTCTTGGCGTTGTGAAAGTATTTGCTCAATTCTCTTTGATGTTCAGCCGCATGGGGTACACTTGAACGATAAAAGTTCAGCATCCCGATTAAACGACGAAGTTCTTGGATCGTTTTCGGCAATGGATAGGACTGGATTGCTTGTACCTTTTCTTTCGTTGGTGTAATTCCTTAAGGGGTTATTGTGTATCCCAGGAAATCGAGTTTTGACTGCCCGAAAGTACACTTAGCGACGTTTATTTTTAAACCACTGTCGTTGAGTCGCTTAAACACTTCTTCAAGCTCTCTTCTGTGTACTTCTTGGTTCTCAGAAGCTACCAGAATATCATCTACGAATGGGAAAACAGGTAGGCCGCGAAGCACATTGTCAATGTGACGTTGGAATGTCTGGCCTGCATTCATCAAACCGAAACACATCCTAGTGAACTCGTACAAGCCAAAAGGAGTAATCACGGCTGTCTTCTTCACGTCGTCTTCTCTGTTTTTAATTTGGTAGTATGCTTTCTGAAGGTCAATTTTTGAAAAAATCTGCTTGCCTTGTAGGTTATGTGTAAAGTCATGCAGTCGTGGTATCGGGTATCGATCGGGTGTGGTTACTGCATTGAGTCTACGGTAGTCGCCGCAGGATCTGTAGGTACCATCCTTCTTCAAAACCATGTGTAATGGACTAGCCCATGGGCTGTTAGACGGTCGACAAATTCCCTGGTTCATCATGAGTTGGAATTCTTGTTTTGCAGCGTTATATTTATGCGGGGGTAGTGGTCTCGCTTTTGTAAATATCGGCGGGCCGGTGGTTTCAATATAGTGTTCGACTTCACTATTTCCCAGTTTCGTTAAGTTTGGTCTCGTGATGTCTGGGAACTTGGCCAAAAGGTCGTGGTAGGGAAGCGTGTTGTCGATGGTTCGGATGCTTCCTTCAGCTGGCGGTGCCAGGAAACCTCGTGCCGATAAATTTGTTCGTTTATCCACCAATCGTCGTCCCTGGAGATCCACCATAAGTGCGTGGTGGTGCAAAAAATCAGCGCCTAATATCGGCCGACTGACTGTTGCAACCATAAATCGCCAACTGTAGGCACGCCTCATCCCGATGTTGAGAACAATGGTTCGCTCGCCGTATGTGGGTATTTGTGAACCATTCGCTGCGTACAAGTAGTTGGTTGGTGTCCGCTGTTTATCTCGTGCAGTGGCGGGTAAAACCGAAACATTTGCACCGGTGTCGATTAGGAATGTTTTCCCGGTTGATTTGTCGTGTAAAAATAGGCGGTATGTGGATAAATCGTCGACTTCGGCCACCGCCTCGGCTTGAGTCTCCCTTAGTTTTCCGACTTCTCACTCGACGTACCTTTAAAACTGCACGGACTTCTGCATCGGTATGCTGCCTTTCCGAATTTCTTATGGAAATAGCACACAGCATTTTCTCTATCCCGAGATTTCGATCTGGAACGGCTTCTGAAATTGTGGTATCGGCGTTGAAATTTGCGGGATCGATTTGTTTTCAGCGCTGCGACTTCCTTGGTCAGGGCCTCAATCATGCTGTAGAGTTTCTTGTCTGCAGATTCAGATGTCGCCGCTATTTCAGCTGGCGCCGCTGTAGCTGGGGCTTTCGATGTGGTAGGTTGACACTGGCAGGAACATACGGCGTTCACCTCTTTCAGCTGCTCTTGCATCCTGTCTGCCATGGCAGCCAACGAGTCCAGCGTGGATTCTTCACTCACTGCCAAAACTGTGCGGGTAGAAGCAGGTAGGTGTCCTTGCCACAACATTTTCAGGGTATCATCTGGCATCTTTTTCTCAGCAAGGTTTCTCATTCGGCGAAGCAACTGCGATGGTCGTTGATCGCCGAGCTCCATTTCATTCAGTAATTTTTGTAGCTGAATACCCTCGCTATCTTCATAAACCTCCAATAGCCTTCTTTTTGCAGCGTCGTATCGGCCGGAGTTGGCCGGTGACAAGATGATATCGCTGATTTGGTCGATGTCCTTGATCTCCAGCTGTGCCACAAGAAGTGCGAACTTGCTTTCATCGCTGAGCTTCTGGTTGTGGATGATAACCTCAAATTGTGCAAACCAAAGCTTAGGTCTGTTGCACCAGAATTTAGGTATGCGAGACTGGACGCTAATTGCTTCGACGTCTTCAGTTGTAGTAGTCTTGTCTTCTTCCGTTATGGGCATTTCGAACGCGGGGTCACCACTTTAGGGGAGGTTGTGTTAAATAAGAAGGCGAATAACGATCTGTGTCATATATTGGAAAACGATGCTTATATACAGTTTAGTTTAAATGAAATCAAAATAAATAAGGTACATGAATAAACTTAAGACTAACACAATTCGGCAATGTCGGTAGACTGTGCCGCGCTCCCTGCGTTGTACGAGCGTGATGATACAGCCGACCGATTCGCATTCCTTTCACCTCGGCAACTTAGTATGTGCGGGCGCACAGTGGCGACCGGCCGGGTGCGCTCCTCTGATTGTATGTCTATACGTAAGTATGAGCTGCTACAATGGGATACTTTTGCATTTTTATGTTTACGAACATAGTTTTGCCCATTGATGTATTAAAAGCGCCTCCTTTTAATATATCAATGGTTTTGCCACATATTTCCCGCTTGCCTGAATAGTATTTCTTTCATATTCCCTTATAAAATAACAACAGCAAAGCGTGTATGGTGCAGGGCGGTGCCAAGATCCGTTCGTTCACAGTCGAGCGGACAGGCGAGCAGGCGGGCCCTCCGCTTGTACATCGAACTGAGCTAAGCCATCAAAGCCTCCCGATTCTATTGACCTTTACGTGCTTCCGGTGTAAATAAATCTCGAGACGTTGAAGCTAATCTTAATGTTTTTTTGTTCGTTTAGCTGTTTGTATGATTCCACTATGAAGCCTATGTTTAGTAGTGCCCAATATGGTGATAATAATAATCGTTTCAGTTTCCAAGAAAATACTTTATTTAGGTTATTTTAAAGATTAAATATTTTTTGGTTCACTTCGCCCCAGGAAACACAACCATTATTTCCTTTATACAAACAAAGCTTCGAATACAATATTTGGCAACAAAACCGATTTTGCAAGCGACCCATTTTCCGGCCAATTCTTGGTAAAACCCAAATGTTTGTTTTTATTAAGTAGTCAGTTATTGAGGTTCGGATTGACACACCCACAGCCCACAGTACGAAACGGTCACGTCACCAATTTCCTTTTTCCGAGTATTTTACCCAACTTTTTACACTTCTAAGAACGAGATGGAAATTGGGCGCCTTGGGGATCATGACTCCAATCAGATACGGACTTTTATTTATAAATGAAAGGTAGATTGTAAACGTTGTAGCAATGTATAAAAGCAAAATTTTTGTAGCCAATTCATCTAAGCTATCTCCTTTTCTTTCACGTTTCAGTGAGGATTTTTGGAAGGCCCAGAGTTAGTTTGAATTGTGGACAAAGCCGTAGCCATGTACATCTATACTAATATACAAATACTAATACCAATATACTAATACTAATAATATTATAAAGAGGTAAAATATGTTTGTTTGTGTTTGTTTGTTTGTAAGTTTGTATGTATCTCCGAAACTACCTGTCAGATTTGAAAAATTCTTTTTGCCTTGAATAACCCATTTCTTGAGGAACCGAAGGTTATAGGCTCGCAGGACGAAGTCGAGTCGAATTATATAAAACGGAAACTCTTCAAGTCTAAAGCCGATGATCAGTCAAGTTTCCGCGTTACATGACCGCGCAGTTTCCCAACGCAGATGACTTTGAGGGCTCTTCAATTAATATTACTTACGCGTTGATAAATGATCTCAAGAAAGTTAATTATAACAACGTGGAATATAGGAACAAGTCGAACGTCGATCAACATAATAATATGGAAAACTCCACACAGAGGATAAGTTCTAGGAACGTTTTTAATTAGCGATCAAAGTTGCATACTTTTTTGTTTTACTACGGTTTAGGAAATAGATTTAATTTTGTGTTATTATCTGTAACGGATCTTGATCGTACTAAACTATCTAAGGTTGAAAAAGTAGGTTCCTAGCTGGACAGTCTTTTATAGATATTTTTTTTACAATCCCTATCCTGAATCTGCCAAAAACAATCAAAGTAATTCAAACTCAAAGTATTTATTTCAATTAATCAATTTACAGGCACTTTTGAACTGTCAAAGAGTCGGTCAGTTAGTCAAAAAGTTGAAGCTAGTTGCCCATTCTAAAAATTAGATCTCTGTGGAGAAGAACGAGCAAGAAACTCCCGGGACACTCTTTTAAATAAAGATATTACAAAATCCTGGGTACATTATTCTTGTTGCTTCTAATATGTGAGAAAAATGTGAAAGAAAACAAAAACAACTCAAAATATAAGATTAAAATTAAAAATATGCCTTGGCAGAAAAGAGTTGACCAGACCAGACTGACGGCGCCCGATCACGAACATGACGCGTGGATCAGCACCATCCAGCTCAACCATTTTGTAGGGAACCGAATGATCTAACACACGATCGGTAAAGGTATCAGACATACATAGATAGGTACACCCGTTACGTAAGTTTAACTTGACTAAAGTATATATTGAACACTTCTAAAAGTTCAGTTGGATTCTTCGAAAGGACTCTACCGAAATCTGGGATTAATCACGCCAGGCGACATAACACACGCGTATAGGTACTGTATACATTGAAAAACCATTTGAATTGGTTGTATTGTAGAAGAATTGTAATCGTTAAGTGCTAGTGTTGTTGTATTGAACTGACCTTTGATTAATTTTAACGGATCCATCACCCTTATAACAAATGTAATGGTAGAACTTTAACTCCTTATTAATTAATATTATAAATGTGAAAATAACACTGTCTATACCTTTTCACGCCTAAACCATTGAAACGATTGTTATGAAAGACAGATATGTTGGGAGTTTGGGACCTGAGACCTGAATATTTTTATTAAAAAAAATATGAATTATACAAAATACATGCAGACGAAGTCGTGGGCAACAGCTACTATTTTTTCAATACTCAATACTTTATTGCATTCCACAATGTATGTGGTTAGGTGGTAAACATTTGCTTGAGGAACAATCGTGGAACCTGTCGGGCACAGCAAAAGAAAGATAGTAGGTAGAGATGAGGACTTATCGTTTATCTTATAATCTAAGTTATAGAAGAAGAAAAAAATTGTATTTTATGAGTTCTAGGTATTTATCATTTAAATAATCGTTTACACTGTAATAACATTTAATATTAGATTTTTTATTTATTCGTGAATAGATGGAGTTTTTTTATTATTTTCTAATTGATTCGGGTAATTTATTGTATATGGGGTGACTTTAACACGTGACTTTACTCATCATAAAATAATTATATGGACAACTTTTACTATGGGACCAAACTTGAAATCGCGAAAAAAAATCTGCTGTTCCATACATTTTGACTAATTTTGAACAGCTGCTTTGGTTGGTTTGGTATCGGTCACTAATTACCAGTCACCCAATATTTTCAGCGAAAAAACAACGTGTTATATTTGCCTTAATCTCATTTCAATATCAAAATGACGGATTAATGACGGTGGCGTATTGTTGCACAAAAACCGCACATAACTGGTAATCCAGGGAATCAAACTAATAATACATACAAACACTTATAACGTAATCTGCGGCCGGAATACGTCCGCTCAGCACATTGGTGTGCCACGAACCGCAGCCGCAGCATTGATTACTGAACTACCCCTATAATATACACGAATTAGTGAACGCGGTATTCAACCATGTAATTTTAGAAGAGGGACTAAACAAACATGTCTCTGCTACTGTCCATGAATACACAAATAGTCCCCTAAAAGTGTTTGTGTAGGCTATTATGGGCAGAGAATAGGTCGAAAGTGTCGTAAAAAGCGACGAAAGGATTATGTCAACAGGTTGATCATTGGCAACCTTACGATCATGATTCGAAGGGAGCAAACGGAACGAAAAAAGTAGACATTATTGTGATCGAAAAGGTCTGTTCCAATCTTATTAAAATGATATGCCCAGTTATCTCGTCCCTATTTCATCACAATGTTATTATGTATTACAATATAATGGATAATCTATGTCGAAGTTTCACTGTTATGTTCTGTAAACCTGACCCTCCCCAACGAAGGTCTTACAAGAGGTTTGCGAGATCAAATTAGTTGAAGACGAACATGTTTGCCTTAGGCCGCTTGCCCATTGGTCGGTAAGTGTGCGGGGTGATATCGTTTCGGTACTGCGTGACGTCACGCATTTTACTGCATCGGTACTGGAAGCTTACCGCGCAGTGTTTCCACTTTTAGGGATTTCTCCCTGTTTTAGGGAAAAAATACCAATACTAAGTTTGGTTTAGGGATATTTTATTTTGACAGGGATTTGGGGAATTTTGGGGTTAATATGAATTTAAGTTGGTAACCTTATTGTTTATAGTAGGCAGCACCCAATATATGACTTGACTCTATGGCACCACCGATTTATTAAAGGATTCGATTTATTCCACCACCGATTTATTCCCTCAACTCAAACTCATAATGAATGCAATTCATCAAATTTACCATGTTAATTGTGCCATTACCTTATTATTTATAATCATGCTCCCTAAACCAAGGAAATTTGAAGATTTTTAGGGAAATTTAGAGATAATTCATTCAAACTGGGGAAAAACAAAAAACAAGTGAATTATATAGTACGAGAGCCCATGACCAAAACCATGTCACATCGTTTTACTGGAATAATTGTAAAAAAATCTTTACGTTTTGATGATTCTGAACCCGACTCGGTGGGCAGTACAGTACCGGTCAGAAACGTTACAGTTTTATGGGAGCCTATTTCTGCTATGTCAAAAAAAATTGGCAGACGGTTTCATCACAATATGTCTGATAATAAAAATATACAAAGATTTCGTAATTTGATTACTAAAAAGTTTGTTTTCAGATATTTCATTTGCGTCACTTTGCGTGTCAAATGTGGCCTGAGCACATTTCCAAAAATGACGTATTCGAATCAACTGACCAATGTTCACCAGAAAACATTTTCAGATGGATTGCTATGGGTTTTATTGTTTGCCTCATATTTAATTTTCTCAAATGGTCTCTTGGGTACGTACTCGAAGCTACTGGTTTCTGAAAATGGTGTTTTCGGTACTTATGTAAAATCTATCATTTTTAAACATGATAAAAAAGAATTATCGACATATTTAAAAATGCGGTCAGGTCAGAAGATGTGACGCGGAAAATTTCTGAAAATAGGATTTTTGAATTTAAGAATAACCAAATCTATCGTTTTATACGATTTTGTTCGTAAAACGATAAGGCAAAAATGTTGGTCATGCGCTCTCGTACTAATTTAATTAATTTGAATTTGGAATTCTAGATGAAAGCAGTGCAGTACACAGATATAGATATATAATAATACCTAGATAAGGCAAGTATCACAATCTGTATGAAAACCATGCGTGGCATTTAAAAAAAATGATCAAAGCGCCTATACCATGAATCTGAAGCGAAATACGATAGTATCACTTGTTTCGATAGTCATAACCTGTTAACACTCAACGTCACATCAACCGTTCCTAGTAAAAAGCTGTAAAGTATTACGAATATAGGCATTTTCTATTTTATTATTTATGTCCGACTAGCGCGGCGGACAGGCGCAGACTATAGACTATATTATATAAAATGAGACACACTGAGCCACGTTCGGGCACGCGAAGTAGATGCTCTTGCGCTATCTAGGTATATCTATATCTGTGTGCAGTACCGATTCGGTACAGAGTGCTTACCGACCAGTGAGGAAACATAAGCAGTACCGCGCAGTACTGTACAGTACTGCGCGGTAAAATACCGACCAATGGGCAAGCGGCCTTATTGTACAAACTTGAGTTTTGACCCAGAACTTTCAACTGCTACCAATGTTAGATAAAAACCAGCTGTAAACTGCCTTTGAATACAATTTCCATATTCCTTTCATAAACATGAAAGTTTTGCAAAGTTTGAGGAGACATTAGTGTCGTTTCTTGAAGATTCCGCGCTTGGACTTGGCATAAAAAGTTGGTGCCTCCCTGCCGAACAACGAGGAGAGATAAGCTCTGCCACAGGGGGTAAATCTTTTAAGAAGTTACTGATGTCTCCATTCAGAGCGTGGGCTTGTTTCATTGAAAATTTGGGCACCTTCAAAATGTAATTTGCATGAGGAGCGACTTAAGTGTATTCCGATAGGAGTGGGACGATGTTTATTTAAATTAAGCGTTCTATTGTATTTCGTTTAAACGATTTTTCTAAACAGTATCTACTTAGTAAAGTGCCTTCAAGGACCTCCCATTATCAAAGGACAAATACCTATTGCCGTTTGAAAATAGAAACAGTTTACAGCTCATACATATGCTACAAGAAACCTCTACAATATTGGAGTTCTCTATGTGAGTTCTCATTCTCAAATCTCTAATCCGGTTCTGAATGTGAAAATTCAAAGGCATTCTGAATGTGAAAATTCAAAGGTGTTCAAAGGCGGGCAAGCTTATGAAAAGTCAATCAGTATTTGTAGGCGAATGGACAAGGGGGTCGACTCGATGTGACACTGGCTTTCAGCGGCGAGCTACCGACCGGCCAGGTAAATATTTGCTCGCCAGTGTAAATTTACGCTGGCAACGCAGCAAATTGAACAGCAATTCGGCCGGACACGGAAATTATACGTAAGTAAGTAGTGATCAACAAATATTTGGATGCGACTTTACAGTTCAGTTGACTTTTATTGTATAAATGTTGAATGGTAATTTGTTTTCAATTTTACATTTGGGTTAAGGCATACTACCTTTTTTACACTCTATTGGAACACACGGTACAATTAATGCCATAATGCATATCCGTATTGGTTCCGTAGTTTATGACTATGTGCGCTCTGTTTAACGTAAGTGCTTTAACTATTTTTTTAAAAAAATCTATAAAAATCATAAAGCAATTTTATTTTAAAGTAAATAAACTATAACTTTATAATCCGAAGTATTTATACTTACCATCAAGCTACTCTCAAACTGTAAATAGAATCAACTGCATGCCTCAACAATTTGTAAGTGTTAATCTAATTAGAATTATGCTAATCACTCGAACAAACTTATCGTTGTTTACGCCTGAAGCATGAAAACATCCCTGTGAGATATTCAATTGTTTTCTCTAGCGGCCATCTTGTGGAATATTTGAATAACACGAAGCGAAATAGCGCTCGAATCGAGTCTACACTCGGAAAACCAAGCTGGCGTTCGTCTGTAGTTGAGTTCGGCATCGCCTTGAGTATTTTCGTAAAATTTTTGTAGATGGCGCTGAGCGTCGTGAGTTTTCCTGAAAACCGAAGTTTAGAGTTGAAAATAAATAAACTCTGGTTTAGATTATCACCTCTCATTTGTATTTTATAGAATACACAATTTACTTTCAAGAACTGACCATTTTTCGGTAAGTAATTATTATTTTACACGACTGCGGTGAGGCCCTAATGGAGGGTAATATTTTCGCTACTGTCCATACATAGGGAAAGTGGTTGGAGTAAGACGGGTGAAATCACCCCCTTGACGGCTGCAGGTGACTGAATCGCCACCTTTATAAGCTACTTCCAACGAAAGAATTTCCTAAAATTCCAAACTCTAAAAAACTGCACTAGGTCGTCTTTTCCAAAGATAAACAAGTGTAGTTACCATTTGTGTGTGTAATAGTAATCGTAATAGAGATATACCCATGCAAACGGCAGACGTAAACGCGTGCTAGGGGCAGCAACAAATAACTGGTGAATCGAAAGAGCCTTGATCGCAGTCACGCAGTAACCTGCGTAACTCATTAATGAACGTCCTTGAGCTCCTTTTTTGGCGAAAATCACACGCAGACCTTTACTGCGGAAGTTTCATCAGCAGTGTGTCAAAGCCTTAAAGTTTGTTAAACTAATAAATGTCACCTCATATAAAAATAACCGCAAAAAAGTTAACTTTTGGTGCCGCGAAATAGTTTGAACATATCAACCTGCCTACAGATTTGGAAATATGAGTTCGTTTTTATGTGGCTCTATGTCATAGACCAATGTTAACGACAAATGTTTAATTACAATATTTCACGCCAAACCTTGGTCATATCGAGCGCCTAGGGAGTAATAAAACCATGACCTACCCATCAGTTGTGTAAACTAATGGAATATAAAAATAGCACATCAAATATTTTGCATCTAGGATTTCTATAACACCGTACGATTTACATAATAATATAGTTATTCTAATTTTTTAAAGCCGGTTATAGAGCAGTGCCGGTTTCTTAGGCACTGGATCGCACTCCATGTGTCATTGTGATGTTGTGTGTTTTTATTTTTGTGTTTTACTAACATAGTTCATAAGTACTTACTAACACAAATATGGATGACTCTGTAAAAGGATAGTTTGAAATAAAGTTATTATATATATATATAGAGCACGAAATATCCGTACATTATGATTTACTTATTGCTTTTTCTGTTGTTCGCGATATTTGGACTTCATTCAAAGGACTCGGTAACAATTGTATATAATTCCTAAGGAAGAGCGTTCTTCTAGGTTTTTGATACCAATAAGAAAATAAATGACCAGCGTATCTTAACACGAACTTCTTAAAAGTTTTAATTGGCAAATCATAATCAATAACAAAACATTTCTAAGACTTGGTTGACCAATTGACGGCAGTATGCTTCCGAGACTTCAGACATCCCGAATTGGTGATATGCCGAGAATACCTATCAACTCAGGCAACTGCGGTTGCCTGAGTTGATTGTCCACTGCTGGACATAGGGGTTTGCCAGGCTGTGCCACAAGACTCTCTCTGCCGCCTTCCGCATCCAGTCTGTCCCAGACCACCTCTTACATACCATAGGTACCTATAGGCTGATAAAAATGATAAGCAACAGAAACCATTAACGCTTAAGAAACCGCTAAAGAATGGTCATTAGTGCAATGGTTTCTTATACTATTGTTTAATGTGATATTGATAATAGTAGATTGTAGATAAATGTACATGGGTACAATGTTTTTCTAATCAATCTAGAAATTGTTGAAATAATCGTTTTTATGTTGTGGCCAATGCATCTTTTTAACAATATAATATTTTGTGTAAATTGAGGATTTATTTATTACCTACTTTTAATAATTTAATGATTAATAGTCATTACCTTTAATTGTAGGTACGTAATGTACGTATAGATAATTATTTATTTAAATTACCAGTTTAAAAAAATATTATATTTGCTTATCAAAATAGAGCGAAATGTGTCATCGCACAAGAATATTTATTTACCACCTTCTGTATTACAGCAAATAACTGACTTTGACTTCGACTTTGATTTTTGTTATCACACAAGGCTAAACCACCTCTGGTTAGACCACCTATCTCAGATCCGGGTTCAATTCCCAGTGGGGGAAAAATATCTGCTCGTTTTGGTTGGTGCTTGGGACTGTTCTAACTCCGCCTGGCTAGCTACCACTATCTTGTCTAAGTCTACCGCCATAACAACAATGTTAACAGCATTGTTGTATTACGGCAGTAAGAGGTAAGAAGCCAGTTCCTCTGTGGTTGAAGTCCGGGTGAAGGTTGCTTTCACCTTAGGCCTGATCATCACTTACCATCAGGTAAGATGCAGACCAAGAACTTAAAGCGATAAGGCCGCCCATCGTATATATTGTAATGTTTTTTTTTTTTTGCTATGTATTTTTGTGTTGTCAATAATGTGGTGTGTAATATATAAATAAATAAATAAAGAGGTTACGTTTCATGAAGATTTCTTTTTATTCTTTCGTATTGCCACGAAGAGTTCCGCAAGGTCACGCCTGAGTCAATTAATTAACGAAGAGTTCATAAAAATTGGTACATTCTGCGTCAATGGGACTTTTCCGAATGGGACATTCTGCGTCAAGACCAAAGACCATGATAATAATTGTAAAGTCGGCGTGTGATGGCGTGACATGGTGTGATTTTAGCGTGATTGTCAACTGTCGGAGCTCCCCTTTACCGTACATTGCTTTTAGTGTACCTACTTACTCTTTAATAATGTTTCTTTATACAATATACCTTGCTCTAGCAAAACTATAAGAACTTTACGGGTGATGGGAGGCCCCGATTATGAAAGGTTTTTTATTGCTGAATGGGTCTGTTCTTGACCTCAAACTCGCCTGATGGCAAGCGATGGATGAGGACTGTGATGGCTCGAGCGTGCCCAGAAGATGCTTGGTTCACTCTTGCTTTGAAGGCAAACGGGTGTTATGTAGAAGGGAACACAGGCGCTGGCGTAGAGTTCCACACTGTAGAACACGTGTGATGTGCGCATTATAAATGTGGAGGAGAAGCGCTGAGTACGACTGGACGGGATATCAACCAAGAGCTGACAAGGTTTCTATTTGATGTACCCAACGAGTAAAGTATGGCAGAAAATCATTCTGCGATAGTTTTTATATTGCGGTGCATGATGATGTTTATTACAATGAATAAACAATTAATAGCAACTTCACTGCTTGCTACGGCTGGTCCTGCGTTGTAAACATACCATTGATTAACCCTTATAAAATTAATATCGCTGCACATACCTAAGCCTTGGTGAATACGTCATCAAACTACTTATGAATTTAAGCGAAAGGTTTACTGAAGGTTTAAATAAGTATTCTTCTAAAATTAACAAAATCAATAAGCTGATGTAAGCCTCGTGTCAGCGAGATGTCAGTAAAGCCACTACCATAGAATTATTTTAAAGTTCAATTTGGTGAATCAATGCGGGCCCGGCGGCCAGCGAGACACGAAAGGTCTGCCTTTATTTACTTATGGAGAAATATGGCATTGGACGACGAAAATATAAATTCGATGTGTGCACTTTGCTGCGGAGGGAAAAAATCCAAATATTGAACTTTTTATATCTACTTTTAGCATAGCAGCAACGGTAGGTTTCGCTGTTTATATTTTCTCAGCATATTTAAATACAAAAAAGATTTTCTTACAACTTCGCAGAGAAAATTATTTACCTACGAGTACTATATTGATTATAACTATGTTGGGTTCGGTTTCCAGTCTAACCTGATGCAGCTGAAAAGTTATATTTTACATGGAGCAACTGCCTATCTGACCTCCACAACCCAGTAACTGGGTAATACGATACCCGTTAGTAAGACTGGTTTATTTATTTAAAATAGGTACGCCAACAGCATATCATCATTCTCCTGCCCTTATCCCAATTTTATTTGTGGTCGGCGCAACATGTGATGGCCCTTTCTTCCATCCTTCTCTATTAGTCGTCATCTCGGTAGTCACCCCCTTTCTATCCATATCATCTTTCACACAGTCCATCCATCGTTTCTTTGGTCTTCCCCTACTCTTATAGCCATCGACATTCATACTCAAAACTTTCTTCACGACATTTTCTTCATTCCGCCGCATCACATGCCCATACCATGACAACCGATTTCCGCACAACTTTTCGGTCACCGGTGCCACTTTCAGACTTCCTCTTATGTACCTACTCATTTCTTACTCTATCCATTCGTGTAACACCACACACCCTCTTAGCATTCTCATCTCAGCTGCATGCAATATATTGTAGTCAACAGCATATACATATATTGTACATTAAACATTAAAAGCTAACAGGTATGGGCTCTTATAATATATACCAATTACAGGTGTACACGACATTCACATACAACAAAGCAACCTTCGCACTGGTAATCAGACTTTCGGAACGATTGTCAAAGATCCACGAATGCCAGCCGGGAGCCCGGGACCAACATGCTTTCCGAGGCACGGACGAGTCTGTGTATGTAAAGATAGTCACCCATCCACGGACCAACCCCGGCAAGCGTAGCTTAACCTGATGGATCGACCCGTGCGGCTGTTATTGCTTAGCCACGAGCTACTCGCACTGATTATACCGACAGGTAAATTTTAAAAAATCATAACTAGTCCACTAGTTCAGATGGCAGGCAAATCCAGTTGCAATTAATAGTGCTTATCGTTCTTAAGTACCCTACTAAACTAACATAACATATTCCACATACACACAAGTTATTCATCAGGTAATTTATGGGCAACATAGACTCCAGTTAGAAAATTCTAATGTAATTTGAGTAAACACGCGAAATGGTTCAAATACCAAGCATTGTCAAGGACGACAAGTGAAGGGGTTCGCGGGTGACGTCACTGGCGTATGATTAACAGTAAGTATACAATACTTTCCGGAAACGACTATGGAAATAGTTGCCTGATTTTTTCTGCTTGAACATACTTATTATAATGTTCGTGATTTTTAGCCACATGCGACCCATAAGTAGGTACACTAGGAACTTAGTAAAGAGGATTCTTTGTAAAATTAAGGTCTTAATATGATTGTTTTTTTGTTAATATGGTGTAGATTCGAGACAGCAATGATCCTAGCTAAACATTTGTGAGAGCAGATCTAGATAAAGAATTCCTTAGGTGAAGAAATTATGGCGTTGCTAAGGACTCGCCTTGAAACGCCATCTTTGCTTAGCATATCTTATGAAAAACCACTGAACCAGATAGATTAAACAATATTAATCCGACCAATATTTCTAAGCTAATTTCCGCCATCATTAAATCCAACCAATATTTCTAAACTAATTTCCCCATCAAACAGCCAATCAAAGGACTCTCCTACAACCTACTTCCTGAAACAAAGGACTGCATCGTATTGACACACCGTGACCTAGTTCCTTACGCGTGGAGACCGTGTCCTCAGTCCATGAAAATAACGTCACTTCCAACTTTATGGTCATGCAACATCGACGAACAAGTAGATACGTCTGCTTCGAAGATCGTATCGTGGTACAATATTGATTTTCAGTTTGTATGAAAAGATAGTAGACCAGCTCTTGTCTGCTTATTAAAGGCATGTAATTATCAATTTGTCGGTATTTGGAAGACAGGTCAACGTTACGGGATGGAGGTGTTCAGCAGCAGACGTTTAAATGCTGATACATTACAAATATAAATTCCTAATAATCTCAGTGAAAGTTCAGGCTATGTAAGGCCTCTGAAGAAAGTAATGCTATACAGACACTTCAACTTAACTAGCTGGCTGCTTGAATATACATAGTTAGGTACGGATAAATTCACTGGGATACCACGGAGAGCCTAATCCGATGGGTCTAGAAGCTTAAAATTTTGCTCAAGAGTTCATATAGAACGAAGATAAACATTACGGAAGAATTTTTGAATTTTTTTCCCATTTAGGGGTTATACATATACGGATGAAATATTGTTTGAAAGTTCGTAATTTTCGCCGATGGGAAATCCCATCTGGCACGGCTTGCAGTTATATAATTTTGATCAGTGTAATAGTCATAGATACCCCAAACATGTACAAGTATCATTGTCTTGTACTGGGCGGTATTTCTGTCCTTCTTTCAAAAGGCATGATTGTAGAGTTGCTAAGAAAATATGTACCGACAGAACAGCGTTCCTTTGTAACGATATCTTTAAGAATTTTGAATTAATGCGGAGAGGTAAGACTCAAAGGTCATAATATCCGTTGTGTTGTTGGTACAGAGGACTTTGACACAAAGCCTTAACGATAAAATTATGTTTAAATTATCGAAAAACTTAAAACAGTATTGATAACAATTAACGAACTATTCCCAGTCAGTAGTAAAATAGTTGACAACGAGTTAACAACGGTAAAAGTATTTGTTTTGAATCCTAAGCATTGTAAAGTTTGTAATTCACTGCAGTTTAGTCACGCGATCTTAACAGACTTAGGTATAAGTGTCAGTACCTATAATATATTGTTAGTTGCAACTAGGAATTATTTTAAGTAACAATAATTTATAGTAAGTACTGGGTTTTTCATGAGTCGCTGCATATGAAGGTTACCATAGTTTCATTCCGCATTTGATTTGAGGGCGAATCTTTTACATTAAGTATATAATTTCTTTCTAATACGATAATTACAAATGTTTGTTTTTCAGAACATGACACATCGCAAGGGCATTTCTGAAATAGTTACTAGCTGACAAAAATACGTCCAGTAAATTATATTTAACTGACATTTAAAGCTGGTCAATGCATTCCAGTTTGAAGCCAAATCCTTGTGTCGACGGCAGAAATATGGTTGGGGTAATCCATACAAATGAGGAAAAAGAAACAAACCAGTACTTACATGAAATCTTTTTATTTTCATGACCCACATTTATCTTTTATGCATAGTTGTCTAGTTTCAACCGCGATAAATAACTAAAATATGTAAATAATAATAATAAATTCAAACGCCTCCATTAAATTAATAGACAAATAACAAAAAGTATTTTTTCTTATTGTTCCATAGATAATTAAATACCAAATCTAATCGGCAGACAGAAATTTGCATAGGTCTTGAGTAAATCATTACAGCAAGGTGATAAACAGGAAAATTTTATTATTTCAGAATTTATTCCAATTAATTTTTCATTCTGTAGAAACAACAAATCATTTTCATAATATGGCTTTGTAAAGTGTCAATAATCCAGTTTTACAAATTGAAAAGTGAAATTGATTGAGAAACCTTGCTTTAATTAAGGTCATCATGATTATAAAAAGAATACAATCGAGCGACGCCCAATCAAAACCCCAGTCGAGTTAAAAGGGGGATTCAAAGCTGAAGGTGTTAATTGTCGCACATCTGTCCGGTTCACACCGGTTAGCGGTAAGTCGCAGTGCTCTCGCGCATTGCCCGGGCGAGCGGCGGGCGGCGCGGCGGGCGGCGGCGGCGCACACGCTGCTTCGATCTGGCACACACTCGCATGCCGGATTTATTTTGATCACCCGCTACAACACCCAAATAATTACATTTTTTGAATACCAGACGACGTTACGCAATTTCAATTGACACTGTTTCACGTCCTTGCAGCAGACGATATAACTTAATGCTGCACAAAAACAATAAATCACGTTTAAATAAGTAATTCCGTTTCATTCGATTTTATGTGAACATAACCTTAAACCTGGGTACTCGTAGAAAAGTTAAAGAGGGATAAAGAAATATAACTTTATTTGCATTTTGCAGTAAACACGATAAGGTAAATAACTTCAACAAAGGGCGTGCAATTAAGCGATGTCGCTAACCTCGACTGAAAAACAATGCGATGTAGGGTATTAATAAATTCAACATTGACAAAGACCGCCAAAACACCTGGACGTCCGCCAGACGAGAAAAAAACCGGCCTACGCGCCGAGCCACGTCGTGAAACAATGCCCGTGACGTGCCAGCCACCGACACGACCGAGCGACCGCTGAAATGTTCCGAAAAACAAGCGGAACTGAAAATGTGCATGAAATCCAATTAGGTTAGGTTCAGCGAAATGATTCGAATACTGCTGATTGTTGCATTGTTCATTAGACACAATTAAAGTGTCAATAGAATTCCTCGAGTTTGTACCATCATCAAGTTATTTGTGCAGTTCATACATGATTAAATAAACATTTGGTGATGTTGTGATTTATCTGCTGGTTCTTCAAACCATAGATGTATTATTTAGAAATATATCTATGCTTCAAACTGATTACAAGAGTTAGTTTAACTCAATCAATTTACTCTGGAGTATGATGCAGTCTTTTCATCTGAAACACTTAAACAGGATGAGGCACCAGTATCTTTTCTCAGTTCATTAAAAGACATAAATTTCGCTCCAAGTTGCTCCGTGGCACTAGCTCCTTCACTTTCATCATCCGGATCAAGCTTTGACCAAAAGATTAAAAAACCCTGCGTTACCTTAAAATCTCTAAGATAATTAATATCGGTGTGGATGGAAGTAAAACATCACGCTTGAACGTCCGGAGTTCCGTACGTTCTTTGTACTAATGTGAGTGACGACACTGGAGTGTGGCGGGGAAAGTACTTCATGGCTATTTATAGTAGGTAGGCATCGCGCTGAATCGTGATCCCGGAAACTGTATCGATATAAGACATTAGACACTTATCTGTATAGTGCATCTTGCAATAACGTAATGCCTGCAAAATGTTCTTAAGAAAGCTAGCGTTTTTGAGGACCGGTATTTTGATAAGGAAGCAAGTACTTAACCAAAGCAAACGTAACCAGGGCCGTAGGCAGGGGTGGTTTTGGGGGTTCAAACCCCCCGAAATGTGAGAAACCAGAATCTCAATCCAGAGATCGACCCCCCTAGGGTACCTTACCTCCGTACTATACTTTATAATCTACAGAAACAGTAAGAGTACGCTTAAATACTGTATTTTTATCGACTCTGACTTTGTACTGAACGAATTCCTGTACCTTAAGCATTCTCTGAGAGAGTCTCACCTATCCCAGGCAGGGTGCTAAATTTTTCTTCTCATCTCATCTAATTATATTCTCCTAATTCTCAAACTTTTCTGCATAAGTCGATAAACTTAGGTACTTCTGTTTCTGTACGAACGGTCAAAGAGAAAGAAAACGCTAACTTATTTGAAGCGGGATGCTAAAAATTTCGAGCTCGCTTCGCTCACTCTTGCATCTATGCTTATTCTCCATAGCGACCCCATTATGCTAAAGTGGACTTAAAGGTTAAAGATGTCCCTGTTTTTTATCATAAATTCATGGTTGCAAAGTGGCGGGAACAGAGAAACAGGGTTTTATTGAAATTAATAATAACTAAGCTCTTCTGCTCCTCATCAATTTGAATTCTGATTTAGAATGTCTATGATCGTAAAATCTTTTTTTATTGATATTCTGCAAAAAGAACAAAAAGTTTGTAATGCTCTTTTTTTAATAATTCTTTAGGTACTCTTTATTTACCATCTCTGAAATCAGAAATACATTATATCTTCTAAAAAAAGTTGTTAGACGCCACCGAGATTAATTCCTGGCATCGGCCCTGAACCACATATTAATACAGATGGGACACTCCGCAGTTTAGGTATGAAGCTACAAGTACCTGGCGGGCTCGTCTCACTGTGCCTATTCAGTAGGGCTGCCGCGCGCCGTTTGTCGCAAGATATTAATACTAAAAATACTAAAACGAAGGCAGCAGTTTATTGCATCCCATTTCGCTGCTTATATAATAATAAGGATCCAAACCTCTAGTTTTTCTCACTTCCAAAGGTCACTAAAAGGTAAAGAAATGCACGTCTACCTTTAAGTAATTAGTAATGACCTATGAATAGCAATTAATGTAAACGTTTGGTAGGTAGTATAGGTACCAAACGTTTACATTAATTATTATTCTTATATAAGTCACACGTATTTACGTAGTTCTTAAATATTCATTATTATTATTATACTTAGTATAGTAAGGTACTTACAAGTTCTGTTTACAAGGTCAGGTTCAGGCTTCGATAAGTATAGGTAGGAAAGTATATAATTAAATAATATTTTTAATAATAATACGGGCTGGTATCCGCAACTCCACGTCAAAGCGCGTATTTTGCGTATGGGTGGGAAGATTGGTTATTCGATCCACCCCAGCTACTCAAAGAAGGCCAGCACGGCGGATTGGTATTGGCATTTAAAAATATAATAGACCAACAGCTGATACCTACTTAATTATCTAATTATTCTTTAAAAGATGACAACCCTGACGTGGTCAGAAGGTATAAGAGTTACGCGATAGAAAGAGAGGCAACTTGTAGGTGAATATAACTGTAGGTAATTAGCGTTGTGCGACCTGAATCGCACTTTATTGTGTCGTAGCAAGAATCGCTTTTTATTTAAATGATTTTGCAGAGAGTCCCATCTGTATTAATCTGTGCCTGAACGTAGGTATACCATAAGATCTAAAAACCCCGGACCTATGAAACACTGCCTGTGGGCGAGCGCAGCTTAAAACTCCTTAATTCTTTTTTTGGAACTAATATTAATTGGTCCTTACTACGATAACATTGAGTAATTATTAGTAAAGGTGCCTATGTTCATCAACATATTTATACATAGCCAATGACAGACTACGTTGAAGTAGTACCTACTACAAACAATCGTTGTCGTCGTCGCGAGCCGTAAACAGGCCAGTCATAAGTTTACGAGCGGCCGTCATTTGGCAAGCAAATCTATTTATTGTTAACAATGCATGTTATATAAGCTGCTTATCAGCCAACCGTGAAACAAATGACTACCTTCATAAGGTGTATAAATTGTGCTTATTAGACGGAATGAGGTGGTGTATGATTATGAGGTTTACACCTTACAAATCATAGGGGATTAGTAATGGATATCTAGAATTTAATTCTAAGTAGGATATTACATATACTGATTACCATATTTATCTACACTTCTATACTTACTAATATAATATGCTATAAAGAGGTAATTTTTTTTTGTATGTTTGTTTGTAGGAGATAATCTCCGGAAGTACCAGTCGGATTAGAAAAAATATTTTTGCATTGGATAGCCTAATTCTCGAGCAAATATCACGCGACAATTACGAACTGTTAGTGTTAATTTAATTTATAAATCTAGTTTAATAAAAATAACTTAATTTGATAGGTTTTTGGTCAGGTCTCCCCTAGTTTTTTCCACTCATCTGTCACGAGCTACTCTTCTCCATCCTTTTGGCAAGTCATCTTCCCACCTCTTGATTGGCCGTCTCTTTTGTCTTTTTCCATTTTTATTAGGATACCATTCCATTACGTCGTTCGTCCATTTTTCTCGGTTAGTTCTCATAATGTGACCAGTCCAGTTCAATTCGAGTTTTTTTTTTTTTTTGTAGAACATAGCTTACTTTTGTCCTTTTGCTTCACTTGGTCGTCCACCTGTCGCATGGCCATTAGTTTAGTATGCTACGCTCCACATTGCGTTGGCAAACTATAAGTTTTTGTTTGTTTTTGCTCGTAACTGGCCAAGTTTGACACCCATACATAAGACATAGGAGAATGCACGTTTCGTACAGTTTGCTTTTCATATTTATTCGTCTTTGATTTAATATGTTTTACGAATAACTAGCTGCCCGTCCCGGCTACCCTACCTACCCCACCTGCCCTACCTGCCCTACCTGCCCTACCTGCCCTACCTGCCCTACCTGCCTACACTACCTACCCTACCTACCCTATAAACCTTCCCTGGACTACGACAAACATTTTAAGACCAAAATCAGCCAAATCGGCCCAGCCGTTCTCAAGTTATAAAATTACAACGAAAAGTGGCATTGATTTTTATATATTTAGATAAGAAAAATTGGGAAAATTGGAAGTTCTCTTTTCTATCCAGGATTTTATTGTAGCGGTTACACCGTCACATACGTACTACGCAGCAAAGACATGACGTCACACAATTCCTGCATCGCGCAGTTAGGGTCGCGCCACACCTTGTAAACAAGCATATTACAGATTAGAGGATTATATCCAAGATAAGAATGCTTGGAAACATGCTGGTCCTGCTCCATAGGACAATTTAGAGTCTAGACAAAATCAAACTGGTTGCTTACTTAATTGTATTTATTTTTTAATATATGACATTGATTTTACGAGTACATCCTGTGATTACTTCCTCACACACTGACTTATTAATTGTAAGTTTTTAGTAGATTCATCTATTTTTACAATGTTTGTGAATATGTGAACACCATGTATCTACCACATAATTAATTTATCTGTCGTTTGCTCCACTTTAAATTCTTTTTACTTTATACAGTAATTTTATTCTAGGTGCATCGTCTTCACATATAATTATATAAATAATGTACCTATACAAAATATTGTAAAACTTTTTAAAAGAGTAACGGTGGAGTTTCTTGCCCATTCTTCTCCATACGAAAACTACCTTTTGGAAGGGGCGGTAGAATCAATACTATATTTTGTAAATTTTGACGTTCAAAAGTGCCTTTAAGGGCCTATTTGAAATAAATGATTTGACTTTGACTTTGACACCTGCCGAACGTTCCGCGGCGGAACGTTCCGTCGCGTCATGTTTGCTTGCATTTCTATGGACGTAACGTTCGGCTTATGTGTCATAGATAACTTGAAAAACATTAGGAGCGTACGTATTCAACCGAACCTTCCGCCGCGGAACGTTCGGCAGATGTGGCGCGACCCTTAGAGTTTACCGAGCGAAAAACATAGATGAGACTATCCGAAATCAACTTACGGGCGGTTGCCCGCCAGACATAACACCCGTCTGGTTGGACGATCCTCCCGTTTCAATAGAGGATGAGTGAACTTTACACCCTGTTCCTCATGCCTCTAAAGTACCTTACACCCTTATATCCTTGCCCCGTATCGTTACTTATCAGATTCGGTTTTCTGAAATAGTTAAAAATAGATTGTGATAAAATACTATATTTAGAGGTGAATTCTCACAATAAACTATGAAACTAATTAAAAACGAATATTTAACATATTAAGATATTCTTATCAACAAAATAAAAGTTAATTAAAACAAATTAAGATATTGTTATCTGCAAACCAAATCCAAGTTATTATTGCAATCATTGTAGCATCATCATCATCATCTTATCATTATCTTATCTTAACTGCCCCGTAGGTCTCGTGGTCGGAAGCGTGACAGCTGAGCATGAGGTTCTGGGTTCGACTCCCAGGTCGGGCAAAGTATTATTGGATTTTTCAACAGGAATTTCTCAGTAGCAGCCCGGAGTCTGGAATATTGTGCCCGGTTGATAGCAATACATGAACTTAAAAACATAACTAGCGAAATGTGGATGGGCGAAAGGTACACCGCAGCCCAACCCTTTGGGGAATCAAAGCGTGATGTTATGTTATTTATATTTATCATAATTTTGGCGGCAACGAATTATCTACTATAATTGCTGCTTTAGAAAGAAATGATTCCGGAGTCAGTGTCTCATTTTCGTCACTGGAAGAATTTATTTTATTAATAATACGTTAATTTTATATTTTCCAATGACATTAAAATAACCACAATATCAAATAGAAAAGAACTTAGGTAACTAAAATTCGCGGGATATTTTTTTTAGTTTCGATACTTTCAGCACGCGTGTTTCATTTATTTTTTCTACATAATTCGTGCTTATTCCAAATTAAAAATATTTTTATTTACTGTTATCGATAAATAAATAGGAGATTGTTATATTATAAGGGTCGAAAGGAATCAGTCTCCTTATGAGGTATTTAAACGGTCCGAGGGAGGTCCGAGTAGGAATTGATGTCTTTCACCCGTGTTAAACACTCTACTTTTCATTTCGAATATAAGGAAAGTAAAAAATAGTAATATTTCGAAAAACTTTTGAGTTAATAAGATAAGTAGTACCTATTTAACATTAGTTGAGAAGTTAGAACAAAGGGGTTTGAAGATTTTTGTATGGAGGGTGGCCCTAACGTGAGGCCGCCATTTTGCTTTTTTTTCAGAATCGCGGTGAAAATCAAAAGTTATTTATTTAGATAGAGGACACTTATACAAACAAAAAATGTCATATAACATAATATCCTAAAGCGTCAGGTTTCGAAGTTATTGACCGAAATATAAGTCAAAAATTGAACGTTGAGACAAGGATTTTTTTGTTTTGTTCCCTTCAGGTAAGTATATTGAACTATGAAAACATAATTGCATCATGTATAGGTAATATTTTAGTTAAGAGCGAAAGAGACAATAATAATTGTATACCCCCGCCGAATGAGGACCTGTGTAAGTGTGTTATATGGTATAATGTAGATATAATATGATGCATGGCATGGGCGCGAAAAAAATAAAATCCTATTCAGCCTCCCGCTGCCTTCTTAGATGATATTATTTATACCGAATATGATTAAAAAGCCTTATTTTTTATCCACTAGGTGTATTCAATTCATTTATGAGTAAATAACTTAATCAACATGAAGTAACTACAACATAAATAAATAAATTAGTTATAACAATTGTTATTTTATCTTTGAATATCTCAGAAACGTGACGCTTTATGATATTATGTTATATCAAGTTTTATGTTTGTATAGGTGTCCCCTATCCAAATATATGACATTTACAGTGCACCTCGATTTTGAAAAAAAAACAAAATGGTGGCGGATTTTAGGGCCAAAATCTTCAAACCCCAAATGTGATTTTTTTTAAATATGGAATGCATCGCGTCACCGCCGCGAGCCGTCCCGCTTAATAGGTTTTTTTTTTAAGTCACACTGGCTGTTTAAAAACACTCACAAGACGGTTTTTATTTTATAATCGATATTTTTCTTAATTACGTAACATTTTTCGTAACCGACTACATAATCTAGTTTTATTTTTGAAATTCATTCTCGCCCTAGAGAGGGAAGTAATTCCTATGAGTCTTTCCCTCCCGAAGATAGCAGCGTTTTCGACCCGCTACTCGGATCAACCATGTATACACTACTTTCCGAGTATGAGAAATAAAAATGGCTTTTTTTGAGTGACAATGGTAAAACGTAAATTATAAGTACTTAGTCATGTTACAAAAGTTGATATGATCAACACTTTTGTAACATGATACGCGGCGTAACACAGATACGGATATAACAGAGTGGCTGCATAAAAATATTAAGTGGTTATGGACAGGCCTTGCATAGTTTTTAAATTTATTGACAGCAGGGAAAATGGTTTCCCCGGGACGAAAAGTACTATTTTCATCCCTCTGATCAGGTAACTTCAAGCGTACTTTCCAAGTATGAGAAATGAAAAGAGAATGAATGATTCCGTGACGGCTATCAGGGGAGAATGTTGATCATAGAGAAGAGAAAATAATCGGAACAGGGCAGGAAAAAGAACCCTACTACTCGTATATCATTTTGTAGTAAAGTCAGTTTAGAAGTTTGAACAGAACTTGGGAAATTGAGTGCGCCAGTATGTTATAAATTATTGTATAGTAAGTTGTAGATGCTTCTAAGAAAAATGGAAAAATCTCTATATCTCATTTTGTTTTGATTGTTTGTTTGTTTTTTCATTTGCCAGTGTCGCAACACATTACGCAATGTAAATTGTCTTTGGTCCCTGGCCCTGACATCCAGCAATGGACAACATTTCTCAAACTTTTATTACTTGAATAACTACGAGGCTTATGGCTAATTTGTGAATGTGTATTTTATGTTTTTTTTTACCCGACTACGGCAAAGCCAAAAGGAAAGGTTATGATTGTAATGTGCGTTTAGTTTGTGCAGACTTAACAATTTTTATTTCTTTTCTATTTTCCTTTTCTATATCAGAAACTGCACAAAAGTGACTTGTCTCATTGTAGCTAATACGCCCGCTATCCTTGCTATCCCTAGGTCGTGCACAAAATAGTCTGCAGTTACGTTCTACCCTAACTTCCGAACGGACATAAACATACGTGTAGTAAGTGGATCAGACCGGAAAGTAGCGAGCACCGGTTATCTAACAACTAACAGCTAGGACGAAGGGAATCCGATCAAGTGCAAGTTTACACCGCCACTCGTGACATGCTCCACTGTCACTTGGATAGCTAGTAAGCAGGTACTGCACCTAATTGTAGGTACCTAAGTTTATTTATTTAATCTTCTCGCACACAATAAGGTACAAAGGCGGACGTGAAGAGATAAGATGGCAGGTGCTCTGATTGAGAGTAGATAATAACAAATATCCCCACCACCGTATCTCTACGTTGACGTCGTGGTGGGGCTTGCGCGCTCCGAACTCTAGGTCTGTGCCGGTAGAGTTTACTTTGCCGGAACGGGTCTAGGATGAGGAGACCAAGAGAGATACAAAAACCCGCAGGGCAGCATATGGCGAGTTGTTGGGCAGTAGCGATCCCACGAACCCTATCTCCCGGGAGAAGTCTTGTTCCTTATCTCCTTGCCTTTATTGACCGGCTGGAGTGAAGACTTGACGAAGAACAGAGCTCCCACCTCATTCTTGCCATTACTGGCCGGCTTGAGTGGAGATTCGCAAGAGTAAACGAGCTCAGATGAAGGAAGTTTCCAGTAAGTGCTGGATCATGACCAATGAATACCACCCCACTCCTCAAGCACCTCAGGAAGTACCCCCTTTGCTACGTCACTATGTGCTAGCGACCGTTTTCGGGGACCCATTATTGAGTGTGCAAGTCACCCCCTGCCATTTTATCCGTGTATACCATAACATTGATCAGACAGGGGACTTATTCCATAATCATAATCAGCCTATTAATTTTCCCACTGCTGGAACACAGGCCTCCTCTCTGTGAGAGGGAGTGGGCTGTAATCTACCACGTGGGCCCAGTGCGGGTTGGGAGATGTCACATGTCTTCGAATTTTTGGATCTAAGACGTTTCATCAAGATGTTTTTCTTCACCGGTTTGAGAGCAGTGGTGATTAAATTATTTACACAAAGTAAACCGCCTGATTGGGTTCGAGTTCGTTACCACTGGGCCACCATCACTGCTCTCTATATTCCATAGTTCTAGGTAACCAATCCACTATAGCCACCCAAACCCATAGACCAATATGTTTTGTTTCCATATTCTGCAACAGTCTTGTACCAACCGGGGGTTGTCCTTGGGTGCATTTGCATAATGCATACAGAGATAATCGTTGGTTGGTGCCTTATTACATTTATAATTGTCTAAGGAGCCTCTGCGAGGTGGCTTCGGGCCTTCGTACGCCTTCCAAAAAACCGGTACCCCATGGTTCCGGGATATGTAAACATATAAAAAATATTAAAAAGATAACAATGAATTATAAATAAAATAGGTACAAAAGTACATAAATAGGTTAGTTATACACTTATAATTCACATACATACGACTCCGTATCATAGTTGCGACAAACAAATGCGCGACAAATGCTAGGGCGACAGTACGATAGGTCGACCATCAGCGGTGCGACAGCACATCAGCTCGACGAACGTTAGTGCGACAGATTGTTTTCACGACAAACGATGGCACGACGAAACTTACATACATATTACTCTAATATATACCTACATTATTTATATTATATATATTTGTTTCGCAACACATAATTATGTTTTGTACGAAAGGGGCAAATAGTGATACCATTATGTTTAGACAGGCGGCCTGCATTGGCGGGCGCAGCGATACAGCAGGCGACAAAGCCTCAGGCGCTGTCGGCAAAGCCTTGCCGAATTTCAATTATCTTCTTGAAATCCCTCATAACGTACGCAATGCATACTATACTAACTGAAACACTGGTGACGGTAGGCCAGTTCAACAACATAGTTTACTGATGTAGAAAGCGCCTTGTGAACTGAACCAATGCTGTACTGGCAGACATCAAAAACAAACATAAGTTTACTTTCCACCACCATATCATATAGCTGCTTGCCCTAATCCTCATGTAGGTAGGTACGTAACTATCATATCCCCTTTGTACCAATACTATATGATACATTGATTGTATCGGTCTTACTAAATTGCCCAATTCTACGAATATGTACATCGTTACCTATTGCGTAATAATCTCTATCATTTCATAGAGCTGACTAATATACATGTGAATTAAGTTGAGAAAAACTTCATGAAAGGGGTATGTTTTACCTGCTCGCGAAGCATCGCGAGCACATAGCATCGTAATCCTTTTTAAATGATAATTTTTAATTATATTTTTTTTAATGATAGTTTTTAATGTTTTTACTACAAAATTTTCTATTTTTTGTGTAGGTATGGGTATTGTGCCTGAAATATAACAGTTTTTTTTTTATAGTGTTGTTAACCAAATTTTTGATAACAAAGCATCTCTTAATAATCTCCCTGTTGAATAGAACGGTTATTCGTATTATAACGAATATCCAGTTTTTATTCATAAACGAACTCCCTTATAGAGTAGTGCAGTTCTGAATTCAAAATAGTGGGATTATCACGAATAAATAATACAGAACAGGATTGTGCACATCCCGTGTTGGAGCTGTTCCAAACATGTCAGTTTGTGTAAGGGCTCTTCGTGATTATGTACTTATTATACGATGTTAATATATTAATTTTTTACATTATTATGTAAACATTCATCATTCGTTTATTACGAATGATGAAATTGCAGCACTGGGTCTATAACGAAAGAGTCGAAGCTGACGAGAAGAAACTTTCGTTCTTCTTTGAATTTTATTGAAGGAGTTTTAAAGGTCACTAAAAGCTGTAATGTTTTGCAATGAAAATTGTTAACAAACAACATTGCGTTTTACAGATTAGGTACAAACGTGGTATAATCCATGCGGCTCGATTGGGCTCGATAAAGCTTGATCGTTTTGAATGGCATTCGAATCAATTTACCCTCGGTACGCGGCGGCGTCTCCTTACGATTCACTCTATTTGTGTACCGCGGCTGACGTTGCGATCAAATTAAATAAATCCTCAATGTTGCACGCAAACCACGACCTGATGAGCACGGCCGATAGCTTCCCTAATTTACTGGTTATAACCCCAATGCTGCTCATGTGAATGCTCTCGTCAAAATATCGTAAACAATGAATGAAATGTTACTGTATTCTTACAGCAAAACAATACCAGTAGTTTTATTATTGTGGTAAACTCCTGTCTTAAGGTGTGAACACCAATTATATATGGTATTGTAGGTACTTATAGTAACATTTTTGCTTTATAAACTATTATTAGTACTCAGAAAATATTACTCATAGAGCAGCTTTCATAAACGTGCGATAGAGAACGATACTTGTACATGATTTGGTGCAGCCGAGAGATTGAACCTTATGAATATTTTGAAAAATATAGCATTCATAGCGTTGCTTGCGGTTTTATGCCCTTGGAAATTAATATCTTGTTAGCAGTTTATTCGCTTTTGTTACAGTCACTCCGAGTAGATTTGCGAAAGTCAAATGTTGTCTAACGATTGGGCACGGCAGGCTCTGTCACGCGAGCTCGACACGCCGACTACCCGCTAACAGCACTGAACATCGGCTTTATCAACATTATACTTTGTTGTAATTACTCGTGTAAGTTTGATGTGTAAAATTAGTTATCACAAGTTAAGCACGTGGGTCAGCCACGTCACGGCCAAAGTGTCCGGTCAGTGCTCAAATATGAATTAACTAGTTAATGGTCGTTGCATATCGTCGCAGACGCCGATCGTAGTCGGTTGCGTAGCAATAGTTTTTCTCGCGTCGCGCGTCAGTCGCGTCACAGGGTGAGATCGCGCGGAAGCGAAGGTTGCGCCCGTGACCGCGCCCGCCCGCCGCCGCCGCGGTATCGGCCACCCGCCGCAGTCGCGTAGTATCGCGCCGCGCTCGCTGATCCTCGGAGCTCGAGCCACGCGTGGAGCCGCTCAGCGCCTGGAGAACGAGGACTGTGCCTGTGTTGTGATGTGTGACCATGTGTAGCCAGCGAGTGAGTGCAGTGAGAGTATGCGCGCGAGGTGACGCCCGGCCCCGGCCGCGACCGTAGCCCGACATGTGGACACTGCTGGCGCCGCTGCTGGCGCTGGTGGCGCTCGCCGGAGGAGCTGCCTTCACGCCCGACAGGGACCTGCTAGAGTGTGCGAGGTTCGTTTATGACGAATGCTAACAACGACTCTGATCAAACCACTACATAAATACCATAAAAATAAACAATAGTACAAAAAATGTTATCATCAATCGCAAAGTTTTGCTGGGACCTAGAAATGAGCAACAAAAATAATTTTAATGGGCACGCAATTTATGACGTATGCCCTTTGTTAACGCGATACTACATAACGATTACAGAAACATTGTAATTAATTCACAAATAACTAATTTAATTATGTGAGCAATTTGGAATGTAGGGTGGAGAATTTCCCTCTAATATGAAAATGGGAACGTTTGCACGGAAAGCTCAACGTTTCATCCCCACTTTATTTCTTACTCAACTAAACTGAAGTATTCCAGAATAAAGAAACTACTTAAACCAGTAGAAGACTTCTCAGAGTTAGGGTATGATAAAAAAACACTTACTTCGTTTGTCTAGTCTAGACTATATTTATGAGTTTAAAATTAAACAAAGAGAAAAATGATAAGGATCTATGACAAATCGAGATCAAGAACATAAGACTCCCTGGTTTCCTTCGTAACAAATAATGCTGTGATTAACCTGAAGCATGGAGGTGACAGCTCATAAATTAGCGATCCGAATCCAATTGAAGTGCAGCAAATTGCAAAGTGTCTACCAGGTTTGTCTCAGCATGTCCTCCATATAAAACGAGATTCAGTGTTCCCATATAAATATCAGGTATATATACTTGTGTATAAATCTGGCAAGCGCGCGAGACACTAGACGCGTGCGCGCGCGCCGGTGTCACCGCCACGGCCGGCCGCGTCGTCGCTTGGCAAGGCTAGCTGGCCACTAGGTAAACACCAACATATCTCACTAACACACAGGTGGATAGATCTGACTCCTCAGAAACATGCCATTATCTGTCAATACCAGTGATTAGGTTTTGTCAAACAGCCAAATCAGTTGCGAAACCTTGGGTTTAAACTGTCTCGTCCTATTTTCTATGCGTTCGACTAGACTATGTTTAATTATAATCAAACTTGCTTTTACCCGCGGCTTCGCCCTCGTGGACATCAGAAATTATCCCACGAGATCGTACTACCGAGATAAAAAAATATCCTATGTCCTCACCCACGTCATGGTCTACCCATGTGCCAAATTTCATCCGCATCCGCTCAGCCGTTTTAGCGTGAAAGCGAAACAAACAAACACACTCACTTTCGCATTTAAAGTATTAGTAAGGATATCTTTCTATCTAGCTTGTATGGTCTAACGGTTGGGCAAAGACTTCCCTATTCCACAGATTCTGCTTATCTATACAGGGTGTTAAAGTAATTGCGTGCCATAGCTTAGGGGTAGGTTCAGTATCGATAAAGGAAACTAGGAAAAATAAAAAAATAAACCAGAAAAATAGTTTAAAAAAAATATTTAAAAAAAATTGTTATGTCAACCTAATTTAGTTTGGAATCAGGTATTTTAAAGATTAAAAATCAACTTATTTACTCATGTTTTAAGTTGATTTGATTGCTATTTTAAGTTAGTAGGTACTAAATTAGGTTTACCTTGCAATTTATTTTTAATGTTATTTTTTAAATTATTTTTCTGGATTTATTTTTTATTTTTCCTAGTTTCCTTTATCGATACTGAACCTACCCCTAAGCTATGGCACGCAATTACTTTAACACCCTGTATAAGCAGAATCTGTGGAAATGCCAGTTCTTTTAGTAGGAGTCAAGTTTGTCCCTCCATCTTCGTCTTGGTCTGCCGCGATGTCGTCTAGCATTCGGTGGGACCCATAAGTGGTTATTTTTGCCCACAGCTTACCTAACATACGGCAGACATGACCTGGCCAATCCCACTTAATACGTCCAGTGCTGGGAACCCTTGCGGAGGGTTCATATTAAAGTACGCATATCTTTACGAATAATGCTGTATTCGTATAAACTGTGAAAATAAAATCTGTTGTATATTTTAACAAGATTTATTTGAATATTCGTTGGTTTTCAAATACAAGCAACCCGTATTTCAGGGGTGTTAAACCATTTTACGGTAACCTACAAATATTCACTAAAAATAAAAATATTAATTTTAAGATTATAAAACAAGAGGTCAGTTTAAAAATCGAGGCTTTTCCGGATTTCATACCAACATGGTAAAAAAATATACTTATAGCACGACTTTGTCCGTCTGTCACAGCTTTCTATTTCAGGAAGTACTTATGCTATAGACTTGAAATTTGGAATTAGTATAAATAACGCTTGCTCGTCATTATTACAAGTGCGAGAAATCCAAAAATGTTACGATGCCTACTACTTTTGGTCCTTTAAAAACATACCATAAAATGCTCTAATTTGGCCTAACTAGTACTTTGCCTAAAAAGATTATTTGTATTTCACTAGTAAACTATTCTAGCTAATCAAATTTCGTCTGTGGTAACGTTATACGGTACTTACTTAAAATAACAAAAAGTATAAACAAACTAAAGTACTTATACGAGTGTTTTAATTCCTCGTAATGAGCGTTTTCATACACTCTTTACCTTAAACATGCATTCCTCTTACTGAATTGTAATAAATCATTACTGTGTTAAAAAAAAACGCAATAGTTATATGCCTAAATCCAGCAGTCCATAGACAATGTACGACCACTAGAAAGGACATTGCTAGAAACTGTATAGAGCTTTGACCCATCAAATAAGAGTTGGTTTACAAGAATGCTAAATGTAGCATTCTATTGCTGCTTTATTAGTGATAAAGTTAAAAATCAAGTGTGCGCAAAAAGTCGTCGCGTGAAAAAATCGCCTGTGCCTAGCTGGATTTATATTATTAGTTCGGATTAGGATGGAAAGCGACTAACTTGGAAGTAGCGCTTGCCGGCCGCTGCCGGCCACGGCACCGCTGGCATCGCTCGCTCAGCTAGAATTTTTATTTTTTGTAAACTACACACGCCTTACGTGAAATGCATCATAACACACACATAGTAAATAATAAAACACTAAATGTTAATATAAGCTGTTATAAAATAATTACGTTGTATTAAATTTAAAAAATAGCACGAAATAATTAAATCAAAAATTATAATGAATACTTTGCATTTAAAAAAAAACAAAGGGTTGGACACCCCTGTCTCGGAATCTTGGCACAAACCTTATGCCGGGAACCCTCCCGGAGGGTCCACTTGCAAAATGTAAGGCGCTATGGCGTAAGAGCTCTACGAAAATGGGTTGAGTCGAAAGTGTTAAGTTAAGCATGTTTCCGGTTGTCATCTTCACAATCAAAAATAGGTACATAGGAAATGAATAAAAAAAACTCAAAAACTCATGTCAATGCAGTTACAGAGAGATGTGTCTGTCTGATAACAAATTGTAATTGTTTTTTAATGTCCTACATATTTACCATCTTGATAAAACAAAATAATATTTTTTGCTTATTTAAATGTACTTACCTACACTTTATCTTTTAATCCCAGAAGAACCTACATGTTATATTAATTCCGAGAAGTGTCACTATTTGCTACAATGTTAATACATATAAACAGCTCTACATATTTGATGTCAATATTAACATTCATTAACACAGTTAATTGACTCAGGCGTGACTTTACGAAAATCCATTATAAAATACAATAGACGATGTATATTTAGTAACTTAATCCGCTTAACTGTGAGAGAACCCTGTAAGAAATCGACACGTGTTTCGTCAATCGTCATCCTGAGGATGCCTCGTTGAGAGGCAAAACACGTGTTGATTTCTTACAGGGTTCTCTCAGACTCTTTAAAAAGAGTTAAGCGGATTAAGTTGCTAAATATATAGTATTTTATACATTAACACATAAAGATAGAACAGGAAAACAACAGAGACAGTTTCTTATTTCTTGCATTTCCCCCAACAACAAATAATTTCCTTAAAGGTAAATGCTGCATATTATTTAACTAATATTTCAAAAGTCTGAAAAGTCTGGTAAAATGTAAAAGCTTAGATACTTTATCACAGTGAAAATGTTTCTTGACAGAAAGTTACCAAAAATCACTGTGATCGTTTTAAATGTAAATGATTACTTCTGTTGTAGTCCATGTCGCCTATGCGCCAACTCGCCAGTGCTGCATCAGTGACACATCATCATTATCAAAGCTAACTAGTGAATCAAGAGTAGTGAATAGTGAATCAAGAGTAGTGAATAGTGAATCAAGAGTAGTGAATAGTGAATCAAGAGTAATGAATAGTGAATCAAGAGTAGTGAATAGTGAATCAAGAGTAGTGAATAGTGAATCAAGAGTAATGAATAGTGAATCAAGATTAGTGAATAGTGAATCAAGAGTAGTGAATAGTGAATCAAGAGTAGCGAATAATGAATCAAGAGTAGTGAATAGTGAATCAAGAGTAGTGAATAGTGAATCAAGAGTAAATGTTTAAGAGTTTTACATAGAACTTAGTTCAAACAACAAACACAAAACCAAACCTAACCAATCGATACAAAATATTGCTTAGTAGTCAGGTTCACACTTCGAATATTGACGTTTTCCCTGAAACACCTAGAAACCTGAATAAGACGGAAACTATCATATCTAGAACAAGGTTCAACTTGGGCACTCGATTGCCTCACAACTGCACCTTCTTTTACTAGGTATTCTAGTATGAAACCTTCTTATTTTACATACTATAAATTGGACCATGAACCATTGCGTGTGAGGGGAAAAGTCCAGCGTGCCGAATAGTCTCAGCCGATGTTGTGTTAGTAAACATTTACAGGCTATTAATAACCAATATGTTTTCTAAGGTAGTATAAAACTTACTATACCTACCTGAGCACACAAATAAAATCCGAAATGACCTAGTGTAAAGCATTAAAAGCAAGTCGCTAATTATTAAAAACTTTGAACGTGCCAAAACTAATTTCACCCACACCTCCATCTGTCATCAATCTGAATTAAACACAGCAGATATATATGCAAACATTGAAACATTATGTGTGTGTACCAGTTTTACCTTTGAGCTAAAAACTGATCGGCCGAAATAAAAATGCCAATCAAAAAGTCAAAGTGATGGCCCCAATAAATCCATCTTGGACATAATCAAGGGACCTTCGTGTTCAATGTATCTGAGAAATGGCGTTACATTTCACCCGAAGTAAACAGCATCATATACATCAAAGGTATTCCAGATAGCCAACCTTGTGGAAGAAGACACTAATGACCTATTGACAACAATAGCTTTTGGAGAGTGGCGCGCCAAAATTAAACCCGTTTATCACAGCTATTTGCGTCACTAATAACCCAAATATAACCCAAGTGCTCGGTTGCGGTAACTGTGACAACAGAAATAAACCCTTGCTCTGAATACCTCTTTGCAGAGGCTAGCATTACGTCTGTCTGTCGAGTGTCGGCCACCGTACGCACACGTTCGACGCACACGCACTGTACCAATCATAATCCACCGCGACGCTACCTACCAATACATAATTATAATATTATTATTGCATCTATTTGAATTGAACATACTGCGTTATGCGATTGGCAAAACGTGTTTATTTCGTGTAAATATGCTATAAACGAATCGTTTTCCATTCAACAAACTTTGATTGTGATTGTGACGTAGCAGTTTTGTATGCTCTATTACGAAAGACTGTTTTATTTATATCATTGAAATATTTTGTATCAAATACTCGAGTTTTTCTGTCATCATGTGATCATAAAACATAGCACCGGACGTGACACGATGTAATAATATGCAATTTATTGTGTCATAAGAGTGTATATTTCGTGTAACATTTAATGATGCATGTCAGAGATGCTGTCTTTCACGCAGACATAATTAACGACGAAATAAACTTAGGTATAACTAGCGCTATCTACGATGGCAATGAAACTGTAATTAGTTCATCAGCTTGGCTTACATCTGCTGCGATTGCTTTTAAAACCGTGGTCCTTCACATTCACCGCGCTTTAAAGTTTCCGATGCCTCTTCCGGCGCCAAAGGCCAAACTAAATATATTTAATCGGCGCGGGATCAATCTGTAAATGTGGGAAAATTTATTATACCTACTCGATTATTTTAAACGAGCAATGTGAAATCTGTATAAATAATCAACCAAATATATTCAGAGATATTCATAAAAATAAATTGATTGAATGCTGAAAACTATTTTAATCAATGAACATATTTTATTTGATGTATCTGTGGTAGGATGATTTGATAATGATTCGATTTTTCTAGGGATATTGCGAAAACACGGATAATTAGACAATGGTGAAAACATTTCCGGAAGCAACTTGGAAGTACCGCGCGGTTGGTCACAGTTCTATCCTAACCTAACCTATTTCACCCAGTTCAAAATAACGAATCATACAATCTGCCGCAGAAATGTTTTCATCATTTTCTAATTATCTACTCGCAGGCAATTCGAATTATCAAATCATCCTACAACATAACGATTCCGATGATATCATCTCTTTTCAGCCTCAGCATGAAAATCGTTGATAATTAAAATACGTCCACAACAAACTTTGATTGGTATAGCCTCCATCCCATCGAATAGAAACACCACAACAAAAAACTAACTGTCCGTGTCCATATCTAGAGATGTCCATGCACAGACTTTTTGCCAGTTTATGATCGAGTTGGAACCTTTCAGCTCCAAAGGTTAACATCAGTTCTCTGAGCGATATGTACCTATGTAGGTTAGTCGCTACGGTTAGACGGCTCGATCGGCGCACTTGCTGAGTGATTGGCCGTAGCGCTACTAAAAGCGATCAGAACAATATTTGTTTAAGCTAAGGCAATGGTCGCAAGACTAGGCGTTGGTGGATTTGAGATTTTGTGGGTATAGGAGGAAAATCGTGATGAACTGTTTTTTAAAGAACTCACTAAAGCTTCTTATGTGCTTAGTCATGTTTCTCTATTGTTTTTTGATTTTCGCTGTATATGCTCATCTGTCCGAAAGACTGATGCAGCTCGATAACAATTAAAATTTTATTGTGTCTCATTAGTGACAGTCAAGCGGCTAAAATGATTATACCTATACCGTTAAGATTTATTAGCTGGTGATAATCGTTAATCTATACTAATATTATAAATAGGTAAAATTTGTTTGTTTGTTTGTTTGTTTGTATGGAGGGGGTAATCTCCGGAACTGCCAGTCGGATTTGAACAATTCTTTTTGCATTAGATAGCCCAATTCTTGAGGAAGATTATAGACTCGCGGACAAAGTTGCGGGCAGTAGCTAGCTGACAATATTACCAAGCAGTAACACGACAATAAATTAATGTGTAGTTTGCCTTAACGCAAAATCTACCCTGTCGCTTTCTCATGACTGTGTAAACGTAAGCGCACTAGATTTTCTCATAATACAAAATCACTATGAAACAAAAAGGTATAATAACAACTTTCATCATCACTTATTTCATTGTATTTCTATTCATTGAATAAAGCAATTGTTACGTTAGATGGTTGCATAATTTAACAATGTATTCAAAACGTCTATTATTTCAGCAACCGCTTCCCCTTTGAAATCTTGAGAGTGACGAATAAGGTATAGTTATTTGCTTCTAAATGCCGCTTTTGTACCTGAAAACATTTAAATATTCAGTGTTACAATTGTTCAATGAATTAATTTCATACATGTAGAAGTAGAAGCCTGAAAAGTTAAAATCCCTCCGTATAGTCTGTTCAAAAGTATCAGAAGAAAATTTAAAAAATATAGTTAAGTAAACATATCTCTGCATTACCAATTTGTAGTGTCACTTACAAATTGAGTACTTTGATTTGATCATTTGAATACTTAAGCCCCTTAAACCCGAAATTCTAATTTTAATTTGACAATTGAGGTTAATTTCCTCAATTTTCGAAGATGATTTTTCAATTACAAATAAATGTAAGGGCATGGGAAGCCGGCGAAGGAGAAGGCGGAGCGCATGAGGGAGAGGCAAATTTCGTGCCCTCACGTCCCTAGCCGCCGCCCTGGGCGTCGGGAATCCCGAGCCGATTTCCGGCCACCGTAGACGCGGGCTTGCGGACGGAGAGCAGTGGGTAGCTCACCGTCCGATAAGGACCAGGGCCCGGGTCAACGGAGCGTTGTGTTCCACGCGCGCCTCAAAGAGATGTCAGCACAACTGACGGGGTCCGCTAGGGCCGATGCCTGCCGGGGTTGCGGGAAAGTTCTAAAGGGTTACCGTGGCCCCTTTCAACGTACAGGCAACTGTGAAGGAACACGGGTGTGTTTTACTCAGTATGAGTCTGACACGCCCTATCGCTCCGCCCAGAGCGGTGTTATTTGATGATTTACCAACCAAAAAAAAAGTTAATTTCCTCAATTTTCGAAGATGATTTTTCAATTAAGTACAAATAAATAATGATATTATAACTTTGGTGGTATGAGGAACAGGGTGTAAAGTTCACTCATCCACCATAGAAAAGGGAGGATCCTCCAACCAGACGGGTATTATGTCTGGCGGGCAACTGCCCATGAGTTGATTTCGGATAGTCTTATCTATGTGTTTCGCTCGGTAAACTCTAACTGCGCGATGCAGGAATTGTGTGACGTCATGTCTTTACTACGTAGTTCGTATGTCGCGGTGTAACCGCTACATAACAATAATTGTTCGAAAAAATGGTGAGATATAAAGTTAAAGTTATTAAAAATAATTAATTTCCCTTCCGTGGTTGCGTAAGAATTTAACCTGAACAGGGTTTGTTTACACTTTCAGCACATACTTTTGGAACAAACAGTAGATTCAAATATTTCCCGTTGTATCAGGCTCTTGCTACGAGGCATTTACAATAAATGAACAAACGTCTAGCTGACGTGATGATGATGCTACGATCATCAATCACCGTGCTTGACCAACTAATTGGTAATCATAGCATGTTATTATTAAAACATGTCAGGATGCCAGTCCACCTAGAAACCAGCCTAAAATGCCTAATGAATATTAATGTCAAAATCAAAATGGCCGAAAATACGATCTGTTTTAGACTCACAAAATTAATCAGAACATGTATGTAGTCCGTCAACCCCGTGCAGTGACATGAGCAACAATGTTGATATTTTTCCATCACGCGATAGAACATATGGGGCGGGATCCGGCAGACATCCTGGACGCTTGCCAGCACCGCGGCCGTCGCGTCGCGACGTCTTCGTCCGACCGACACTTCCAACACGCAATTATCAAACGAATACGTTCACCACTGATGTTCACCAGATTCCGTAAAATTCATGTTTCCGTCCGATCCCAGTTATAGAACCTGATACATCTTATATTGCAGCTAAAATTACTGTTTGCCAACTTTAAACTGAGAGAGTAATGTTCGGGGGCATGCGGAATCAGGGAAATATTTTACCTTTACCTTAAACTACCTTTTTTCTATTTGAAAGTTTCTCAAAACGGTGAAGGAAAACTTCGCAAGAGAGTGTCTTAGAACCTAAAATTCGAAGACAAGTGACATCTACCAACCCGCACTGGGCCCGCGTGGTAGATTACAGCCCACTCCCTCTCACAGAGAGGAGGCCTATGTCCCAGCAGTGAATTTGAAAGTTTACTTGCTACTTGATTAACCTCTTATTTTAGCAGAGACAGATATTATTTTAATTAGTTAAATAATTGCGCTGTCTCTGAGTCTTGAAAAGTATGTTTCGGAGGTTCAAAACGAAAGAATTATATTGTACTTTAACCTAAGTGCGTGTAATAATATGTTGTGAAATTGCGTGCTGCTATTATTTCTTCCGCTTATAACCCTAACTTTCGGGTAGTCATAAAATACACTGTCATCATGAATGTCATAAAAACTTCCGCATTGATTTGGCAATTAAAGAATCATACCTACGCCGCACATAAGTTATTATTTCCCTTTGAACTCTTTGTTATAGAGGCCCGACATGTGGACGTACATGGTCTGTTTAGACAATGATGAGATACCTGAACTATGTGTTTGAGAAACATAGGTACCTACCTATTATTTTTCACAAAAGAACAATGTCGATGACCAATATCATGCAAAGCACCCACTTTTTGCTTCTTGTCTTCTGATTTTCTTTGACAAAGCTGCTCTACTCTCTGGTTTGCCCCTAAGTTGTAGCTCATTAATTGTTTAAATGTTTTACCTAGATTTGAAGATTGACTAATATTCAGAATAGCGCTTAACCTCCTCTTCCGTTTCCGTTTCATCGTCTTTTGCAACACAGAACGTGTTTATTTTGGCGGAAATCAGGATAATTGGCAGGTCCATCAGTATTAGGCGACGGCTATTCACTTAAAACTGGTAGGTACAGGAGAAAAAGTTAGATGACAGTATGACACATTGACACATGCATCATAAATAGTGAACAAATCATAGACAATTATGAGCCGAGAACCAAAAATAGAACAATTTATTAGTGAACATCTTTATAAATAGCCTAGTAATGGCTCCTAGCGCCATAATGAGTCTGCTTTGAGATTCATATGTAGGTAGAACTGAAACAAACTGAATCTTTGTACCTAATTGAAGCGATTGAAACAAATTGTAATTCTGCTGGGTACGTGATTGTGTTTTGTTTTTTTGTAACACTCTTTCGTATCAAAAGAAATAATGAGGTTGACGCTCTTTTAGAATTCTTTGCCGCTATAAATCTGTGCTAAGCACTTTGAAGATATTTGCGAGCATTGTTTGCGAGAAGAATTCACGATGCAATAGAAACATGGGCGTATTTTATGGATCAGAAATACCCATAAATATGAAATCATTTAGTAAGGAAACAAGAACTCGCCGGTTGTAAATAAAATCAGGTGGAGAAGGATCCCTTATTAAAAATCTTCAAAGTCAGGTAACTTTGAACACTTGTAAATAAAGTGCAACAGAAAGATTTATGTTGCACTTTATTTACAAATAGGTAGGTAGCTAATAAGGTGAAACAATTTCTTGAAAAGACTTGTTTCTTTTCGTTTAACAACAGCTATCTAATTACGCAACACATTTTCCTAAATGATTCAGACTAATCTGTTGTATTTTGACAGTTCAACAAAATTCATTGCGATACTTACCTTGTTGAGCAGATTTTTTTTACGAACTTATGAAGCAATGGATTAGCAATCTGTTTCAAAACGATTCAAATTCCGATTGATCGTGTAGTACGTAATTAGGGTACAGATCCATACATCAGTTCCTCAGAGGAACTAGTTCCTCTGTATTTGTCTAACATATTTAGCAGGAGCCAAAGCGCTAATGCCCCAAACATTTCAAACGCATATGGAAACAAACATTTGAAGGCACTAACTGTTTGCTTATACTAATCTTTAGACTTACCTACTTCAAAGAGCAATCCATCAGTGGGTATCGCAAAAGGCGACTAAATGATTATGTCAAGAAGATGAGCAGCCAAGTTTTCCGTAGTGTGGCTCTTGGGCATGTGCCCGCCCATATTTTTCTGAATATTCATGAAACATTATCGAAAATTAACTTTAAAAAGGATTATCGTTAATATTTTTCATGTTATAATTTAATTTATATTTTTTGTAATATCTCCAATATCTGGCTCGATTTGGATTCTGTTTATTATTTCTATAAGCTTATGAGTTACTTTATCGGATTAATTAACATCTTTTATTAAAATTTGTCGACTAAGAAAAGAATGGAAATGAAAACTTTTTTTTTTAAATCAAATAAACCCAAGTGTAAGTCCATAAATCCCGCTATGTTTAAAAAATAATAATTACTACGTTAATTTTCGAAAAAAATACATAAATATTCATAAAAATACGGGCGGGAAAAAATGTGCCCATGGCCCCATGGGCGACATTGTACGTATATTAAATAACACGACATTATGATCTTCAACCCAAGTATAGGGAGGCAGATTCTTAAAATGACAGTAGGTATAAACTACTCTACATTCACTCGACGGTCGAATCTCGTCTGAGTGGAAATCGATCACCCCTGGTTATGGCCAGGCTAGTGATAACTGCGATCACGAATGCCTTCATTGATATGATTTCACTGGACACTACCTAGTTAGTACCTAATTATTGGTAATTGAGAAACTCCCCACTCGGCTCTGACTTGTAGGCTGATAATGTATTCATTAATATAAACTTCATTTAAGAAGTTTGTGGCTAAGTAATAACAACCACACGGGTCGATCCATCAGCTACGCTTGCCTAGGTTGGTCTGTGGATGGGTGAACGTCTTTACATACCGAGACTCCTCCGTGCCTCGGAAAGCACGTTAAACCGTTGGTCCCGAACTCCCGACTGTCATTCGTGGATCTTTGACAGTTGTTACGGGTCGTCAGAAGCCCGAAAGTCTGACAACCAGTCCTACCAAAGAGTAATCTTATTACCCAGTTACTGGGTTATGGAGGTCAAATAGGCAGTCGCTCCATGTAAAATACTGATATTCAGGTGCATCCAGTTAGACTGGAAGCTGACCCCAATATAGTTGGGAAAAGGCTAGGCAGATTGAATTGATTGAAACTTCATTTACCTACTTTTACACCCACATTCGTTATGCATTTTTTTTATCGTCAATATTACTCATTTCTATAGACAGCGCCTTCAAAAATAAGTTTGGCTACATTGTTTTTATGAAAAAATTGCTTATGGTTCCTAAAACAGTTTTCTCTATTTATTAGGATATTCCCAAACAGTCCCATAAAAAAAACACTGTATGTTTAAATAATCAAAGTAAAATCAAATCGATCTTCTCACTGTGAGTTGTGACGCAGAGTTACATATCTTAATACATATTTGAACATAGTTAGAACAAGCGTTGATAGAGTAAGATAAATGATATAATTGATATTGGCGAGCCATGCCATCCGTATTGGACTTCCACCTGACGAGCCCTTATATCCGAGACAGTTGACAACAGCAACCACATCAGAGCACGTGCCATTTTACTCATGTTATCGTCTCATTGTCGAAACAAGTACAGACACATGAGGATTTCAGACGTGTTCAGGAAGGAAATGTATTGGCACACCTCTTTGCATTGCTCACCTCTTTCGATAATTAACACGTCTCAATTTAATTTTAATTAATTTACCGCCAGTTGCAGTAACGAACTTTAACTTTTAAAGCTGTCATTAAATGCTAATCTTCCATTAACTTGTTGCAGAAAGGAACATTAGACTCGATTTTAGAACGAAGTAATGAAATCATTAGCGTTAATGATCCATTACGTAATGTTTGGCTTCTGATCAGACAATCTCTAAAACGAATCATTGAAGTTACTACGATTACTTCTACTTTGAACATTCGTAAAATTAAAGATTGCCTGTATTCAATTAATTAAGCAAAGCAGGAATATATGGTGTATGAAGAAAAATAATATGGAAAGAATATATAATTCTAATATTTTTTTATTTTAATAATATTAAGCTAACCCTTTTTCTCCATCATTATAAAAATTTAATCTGACACATACTTACAGTTCTCGCGTGACAAATATAAGCAACATTATATTATTGTTGAACACATACGAGTTGCACCGATGACCTAGAACGATAAAATATACTTAATATTATTTTAATTCGTCTTATGTTGTTCCGGGCTGTTCTGAACATGCGATTTTCATAAGTCACGGTACCTAATTACTTTCAACCCAGTTGGTAGCTAATGCACACAAGGTTAATTTGAAGCCAGTGCAGTTTCATTACAGTTTTTCAAGGAAACTCATTATTAAAAATGCCATGAAAATATGTCGTTGAATACTAATGATGACCGACATGAAAGTACTAAATTAACAAAGAAAAATGTTTAAGTATTTAAGACTTGCACAAAAACATAAAAATACCTATTTATTATACTTTCAAATCTCGTTTTGTAAACCCTATTTCATTATTCGATTACAATTAACGGTATATAATAATTACCTAACATTTCCGAAAGCCCTGAAAACGAACCGCCCTGAAAATAAGCAAAACAAATATTATATCGCATATCCGTATTCTTACTTTGTGGGTTTTCCATGAACTTTAAAAGTAAATAAAGATATGACTTTCAAGAAATAACAAAAGTTACACTGAAAACTATAAATACCATGAAATCTCATTGATCATATATATATAATAAACAAAACAGAAATCCACGGATTTAGTACCTATATTAAACTTAATATACCTATAGAATAATATTTTATTTACAAACGTTATATTGTAGGTACATCGCATCCATGAGCGTACTATGTACCAGTCTTTATTAGGTCAAATATTCTGCGCCCACTGACGCTATAAACGGCATCTGCTACCAACAAATATTTATTTTTCTTTTACCACAAAAAGCCCTATATTATCACACGAGGCTATTTAAACCCGCTTGTTTATCTAGTGGTGGCAGGCGCGGCAGCCGAGTGCGAGGATGCTCCTGAAAAAGTTTTCTTAGGAATTTTGCATTGGTGACTGCTATTCTAATTGATACTCTCCGAACTGAACGCTTAAACATGCGTTTTCATTCATCTTTTTGGGAGAGACTTGTGAATCCCCGCTGAAATATGTATAATCTATTCCAAAAGTATCCGCTGAATGTGTAAACAAACCCTATTCATGTTAAATTCTAAGGCAATCACGTACTAAAGGGAATTAGTAATACATTTATGTGTTGTAAATGTGAATGTGATGGTCTTAACTTTATATCGCACTACTTTTTCCAACAATTAATAACAACATTGTTTCAATAACATTGTTAAATTGTAATTGCTTCAAAAACGGTGAAGGAAAACATTGTGAGGAAACCGGCATGCCTGACAGATATTACTCGACGGCATGTGAAGCCAAGTCAGAGGCCTATGCGGCTTTAAAAGTCTCACTAACCACACGAAAAGAAGAAGAATTGTAATTGAAAAATCAGCGACGAAAATTGAGGCTGTCCACGTTAATTTATTATAATACATGGACAACGGGAACAACGGCAAGTTATTTTAATCATTTTATTAAATTCCCTTTGTTACCTTTAACGGGGACATATCTACGGGGACAACGGGAATACACCACAAAATCAACCTCCTCCTCCTCCTCTTTTCATTATCAAATGAAAAGATGACCCAAAATTTGAAATTCGGGTTCAAGTATCCAAAGGGCAAAATATCAAAGCACTCAATTTGTAAGTGGCACTACAGATTGCCATCCACAGGTACCTACGTTTTCTGATCAATTTGTTTACATTTTCATAATACACTTTTGGAACAGACCATAAACGTAATTATAACTACTTATTTGTGTCTCTAACGGCTGAACCCATAACCTATTGTCAGTAAAAGACAGATCGCTCGAGGAGCTCGTGGCTAAGTAATACCAGCCGCATGGATCGATCCATCAGGTTAAGTTCCGCTTGCCGGGATTGGTCAGTGGATGGGTGACCATCTTTACATACTGAGACTCCTCCGTGCCTGGGAAAGCACGTTAAGCCGTTCCGGCTGTCGTGGATCTTTGACAGTCGTTACGAGTCGTCAGAAGCCCGAAAGTCTGACACCAGTCTTTCCAACGGGTATTATAATTAACCAGTTACCGGGTTGTGGAGGTCAGATAGACAATCGCTCCATGTAAAATACTGGTATTCAGCTGCATCCGATTAGACTGGCAGCCGACCCCAACATAGTTGGGAAAAGGCAGATTGATTGAGTTAAACACAGATCGGCTGTTGATGATAAACAGTATAATTGTATCTGTCATAGTGTCACATCACATTCCATAAGATTCCTATTCTCTGACAGATTATTGGAACGTTAAAACCATAGATAGATAGGTTTTCTTATCCTGTATGTCAAAACTGGTGATAGATAGGATAGGGCAGTTATTGGGTTCGGCCGTTAGAAAACTCTATCTATCGATATATCTTCCAATCTAGATTTAAGTTGTGACATGTTGTTTGTTTAGACAATAAAAGCGGTAGATTTATATCAAGTACCTAGGTATTACTGAAATACCTATGTCTCTAAGTCTCCTCCTAAACCTTCTTGTCAAGATCCCTAAATTACCTGACAAACATTCCAGAGACCAATAAAATTATGTCCATGTAAAAAAATTATACAGGGTGTCTGGTAATTAGTGACCGATACTCGTGAAAAATCGTGAAAAATAATCTGCTGTTCCCGACATTCATGTTCGCATAACTCGTCAAAATGTAGGGAACAGCAGATTTTTTTTTGCGTTTTCTGGTTTAGTCCTATAGTAAAAGTTGTTTATAATGATGGGTAAAGTCAAGTGTTTAAATATCGGTCACTAATAATTACCAGTCACCCTATACAGGGTGTCAGGGATATCGACGCGAAGCTTGTTTCCATGGATTCAGTACATGATTTTGAACACCCCTGCGTTGAAATTTTTCGTCGGTTATTTTTTTTTTAATTTGCTGTTTCTTAGAAAAGTGCGATACCTACGCGGGCAAAATGTATGGAACAGCTGTTTTTTTTTTAAATAACCGACTAAAAATTTCAACGCAGGGGGTTCAGAATCATGTACTGAATCCATGGTAACAGGCTTCGCATCGAAGTCCCTGACACCCTGTATAATACTTTATCCGCAAACACTTGTTATTGTGAATTGCATCGTCCACAAATAGGCTTAGCTTACCACCTGTATTGTCCATAATCCATTGATGCAACGTTACTGCTTACCTTCGTACATAATTGTATTACTACTCTATGATGCTCACCGTATGTTGAAATGAATTAGCATTATTGACCTACTGTTTGTGATCTACCCTAATTACGTAATAAACGATCAATCAGAATCTGAATCGTGTTGAAACAGATTGCTAAACCATTGCTTCAAAAGTGCGAATAAAAATCTGCGCAATGAAAGAAAGAAAGAAAAATGCATCTATTGGCATTACAATAAAAACAAAACAACTTATTACTAAAAAAAAAAACAACCATGAATGTTTCAATGTTGTTGAACTGTCAAAATAAAACAGATTAGTCGTAATCATTTACGAAAATGTGTAGCGTAATTAGATAGCTGAATAACAAGGTGTAAGAAGAGATTGAGTCGCATTGATAACAGGCTACATCATACACTTCCAGTTTTTACCCGACTCCGGGCAAGCCAAAGGAAGATGTTGATTTTTACGTTAGTAATCTGTCGACTGAAACTCATTCAGCGTCGCCATAAAAGATTTATGACCATCATCGTCAGCCTACACTAACACTAATTAACAAAGTCGATTGTTTAACGTTAAACTTGTCAATCCAGTAGCGATTATAGTTCTATTAAACTGTCCACGCCAAGGAGAACAGCTTTTCCTTCTACATCGTAAGAATATAAAATTGTTATGTTCAAGTCAACTTTATAAATAAATCACTTAAAAACAGTACCATTAATACTAGGTAGGTACTTATGTAAATATACAAAGCCATTACAAAAAAAAAACGTGTGCGTCTCGGGACGCCCGACAGAAGTGATAACTTAAACTAATCTAAGTTGAACTGACAGATAACGTTATGCGTTACGTAACGAATCGGTTTACCCTCCCATAGGAAGTTATCACTTCAAAAAAACAGCCTTTAAAAATATACTGTGACAATAACGAATACTGAACCCTAAAGACTCAGGTGTAATAATGGGCTAATTGCACTACCTATATCTACCCTGATGATGACCGCTTGCCATTGAGTTAAATGTACTACGTAGACCGTAGTACATTTAACTCAATGCCGCTTCCCTAGAAGTTCCTAGGTACAGCGGCAATCCAACATTAAAGTCTTCACGTTTACCTACATCGAAAGAGGATAAAGGATCTCGTGGCTAAATGATAACAGCCGCACAAGTCCTAAGCTATGCTTGCGGCGGTTGGTCGTGGATGTGGGTGACCATCCATTAGGTACATACCCCACTGTGCCTAGGAAGGCACGTTAAGCCGTTGGTCCCGGCTGTCATTTCAAGATCTATGACAGTCGTTACGGGTAGTCAGAAGCCCGAAATCTCTGACAACCAGTCTTTCCAAGGGGTATCGTGTTACCCAGTAACTGGGTTGTGGAGGTCAGATAGGCAGTCGCTCCATGTAAAATACTAGTATTCAGGTGCATCCAGTTAGACTGGAAGTCGACCCTAACATAGTTGGGAAAAGGTTAGGCAGATTATTTACTTACATTGAAAGACGAAGTCATTTTTATGTTCATGAAAAAAAATAAAAGCAATTATCGTCACAGGATATGAACAGGATATTTATCTAATTAATTACTATGGAACGTGTCTAAGCCACAGTACAGAAGCGTCAAAGTGACAATTCCAAGAGATTAGATCCATTATTGGGATTAAACTGTTGGCTACCAGGTGTGTGTACGAGTATTATAAGATGAAAATTAACCTTTGGGCGCTTAGATAGAGGCACAGGCTTTGCAGTTCATGATAAATGCGATTTTTATTAATAAAATAAGTCTAAAACTGAGAGTATAAGTTAGTATCAGAAGGTTCATATCACTTTTCAATACCTAAACAAAACGTCTCACTCGGTCTCACAGACCTCAAATAAATTCAGTAGGTACCTTGAGTACCTACCTAAACGCGCCCAAGACTAGTATTTTCTCTCACGAAAGTTTTCACGAAGTTTTAGTTAATGTAGTTGTAGGATGCAAGAGCGAGCGAAGCGAGCTCAAACATTAATTTAGCACGCCACCCTGGATAGGTAAAGTTTTCTTTGGAGTTTTGACTATTCGTACTTATATAAGAGTTAATTATGTTAGGTACTTAAGCTGGAAAATTTTGACAGTTTTCTGTCTACAGTTTTTCCAAAAAGTAGGTCTCACACCTTCCAAAATACAAGCCCAGGCTGAGTTTGGGTATCAGTTTCAGTACCTAAACCAAAAATAAGTAAATACTGTATCTATGTATTTACCAAATTCTTGTGAATGCTCTCATTTTTGTCTGTAAACTTTTTTACATTAACGTTTTAACTCATGCTGCATTTCTGAACCAGGGTCCAAAAATAATAAAATAAGGCCCTTTCATCAAAATAGGTTCAATAGTTTAGCCGTTACGATGTATAAAACAGACTGACAAGTAAACTCGCTCTTGTATTAGTAAGGTTTCAGTACTTCAATTATACCTACTAAACTATATTTATTCAGTACTTAATTTAACTATAACTGAACTTGAGATATAAGGTGGAGGATTATCTTTAACGCACACGTGCCTCCCCCTTTTAAGGTTTCGTATATACCTACCAAAAGGAAGGAGAAAAGTAAATACATTTCAATGAACCACAGGCTTGAACAGTTTGTCTTTTCTTAAATTACTATCTATCGACTTGAGAGAGGCAGTAGGTTGCCACAACACCCCGTTCTCCACCTCCTGCATCCAGTCTGTCCCGGTTGCCTTCTTGGTTGATCCATAATATCTAGCATACACCGAGCATGGCCTACTGTGAGATAGCTTGAGTCACACATTTTATCACAATTTGGGCGATAAAACAGTTTTGTCACAAATGCTAGCACGGCGGCGTGAGATAATCTCTTGACTTGTGACATAACTTCTTGACGTTTATTTGGGATTCTATGTCATCTACTATGGGCGCACCAATTTTGTCACAAATGCCACATAATGACTTCAGTACGTCAAAAGTGAATTAGTTCACAACAAAATTCAAAAGTTGTAAAACTGTATGAACCTGCACTATAAAAACGTATTATTTTATTTGGTCGCATATTCACTGATCATAGATATTTTAATTTTTTAAATTTACTGTGTCACACTATGAAGTTAGCAATAAGAAAGGCATGTCGCGCCTCAGATTTTATCACATGGTTGCCCCGTGCTAGCATTTAAGACAAATTATAAGACATGATAAAATGTATCATGTCTTGTCACAAACGTCTTGGGTACGCCCTGTGTTAGCCCCGCTGGGAAGGTCCCACGACATGGCCTGTTAGCTCTGCAAGCTATGTCAGTTACTCCTATTCATAAACTTTTATATTCTTCTATTACTATACCTACCACCGGCCTTTTAGTGCCCCACAGCAAAGTTCTCATATAGAAGAAACTACATAGATTAGTCTTCAAAACGCCACACGATGCTTTTCATCACAGTCATTCTGTGATTAGCAGCAATAATTACTTAGAAAGTACATTAAGAAATGGAAATAGTCACATTGTTGTTTGCTGGGAAGTTTTATAAGTTAATTCCTTAGGCCTAGCCTGCACTGCGATTAAAAATATCGTGCATAATTTTTATCGCAATTCTGTAACACATGGTATCTTATGTATCTAATCGCACTGGCGATTTTAAATACGCGGCTCCTTGCATTGCTGTAGGTATACTGAATATAAATCGCGCGAATTAAAATCGCACGAGTAGGTATATTTCGCAGTGCGGGCTAGGCCTTATACGTCCTCACTATGACATAATCCCAGTATCTAGTACAGTTCCGCGATCAGTGCCGCTGCCGGCACGTGTAGATAACGTGTAGAGTTTTTATTTGAAGTTTTTCTCTGTTACCCTTTGTGACAATAGAAAATGTATTTTCATCATAATGATTTTCGACACTTTAGTGCTTTGTAGGTATGGTAAGGAACCATTGATGTAGGTACAGTGGGCTCCAAAGAAACCTAGAAAGAAAAAAAAAAGAAAAATAAAGAAAATACGTTTATTTGCGGTAAATATGACGCAAAGAAATAACACAAAACAAAAAAGAACAAGTTGGGGGAAATATGCGTCACATCCACGCAAAACGGCTATCGCTCAGCATAATGCTGCGACCCTATGCGAGACAGAGCCCCAGCGCTGGTTTTCAGCGATAGCCGGCGGCGCGGCGGTTTGTTTTTTACAGTGCTATGGGCTGAGGTTACTCTGGAGCCCACTGTAACTACATTATTAATTAAGTAGTAGTTATTAAGCACTGTACAAACCATTTCTGGTTTAATGCTAAAAAACAAACATGGATCTGTATTAAGACTGTATGCATAATAAAAAATAATTAAACACCTCCTTATCACCTGCTACGTTATTTAATACTAGCTTCCGGAAGCGGCTTCGCCCACGTGATCTCTTTAACCGTATAGTTCGGAAGCGCCCCCAATTGGATCCGAACACGAAGACCTCCGCCGGCTCGGTAGCGGATCCAATTGGACCCCAAAATGATGACATACGACATCCTAATTTAATAATGAAAATATTTGTTATGCTACCCATCAAATCATAAGAATGTGCGTTAATTAAGAGAGTTGAATAAAAAACTTATATGATAACGCCATTAAATCTTTCATATTTAAAGCGCAACTTAATAAAATAAGTTATAGCCTATGTAACTCAGTATTTTTTTTTTTATTGTTCCAGTAGTTTTTAAGTCTATCCATTACAAACAAAAATACATGGCAGAAATAGAAATCTTTTCTCTTTACATAAATATTAGTGTAGAAAATCTCATTTCATGTAGGTAATAGATCCTTGTTTTATGTAACTGATATAATTTAGGTGTCTAATTTATCGTAACTTTTTTCCAGCCAGATCCTGTACATGGACCAGCATGTATACGATATTCCAAAGGGCTACAACAGAAACATTCCACCCGGTAAGTCGCTAATTTGTATTGAATTAATATTTACGAGTAGGTATACTTAAACAGCACAACAAATATTTCCTTTTAGGAAAAGGGGTTTTCCGAAAAATTCATGAAACTACAATCATTCTAGGAGCCTATAATGTATAGTAGACTTAGACTACCTACCATTAATTGTATGATAGTTGCATAAGACTTATATCTATGTACCTAAATCGCTACGCTCATTATCGGCGAAACGGGTTGTAGACAACCGTAAGGGAGCCGTGTAAGGAAGTACCTAACTAGGTACCCTTGACATGTCATCATCATTTTAGTCCAAGTAAATGGCGATCTATTTTTAAAAACACTTAAATTTTATTTTAGGTAGGTCATATTTTTATAAAGTCACGTGTAGATACGAGCTCGTCCCTACTCAGCTATCCACTTAGCACCGGACATTATTCAGCACAACCGCGCTGTTGCCGGCGCTAGCCCCAAAACCAATCATTAGTCAAGCCGTAGGTGACTGTCGTACCTCAACGAACGCTGCTAATTATACGCCGCCTCCTTACGAAGCAACTTAACAAACCATAAAGCTAAAAAACATGTTTAAAAAAAATATTAAAAAGGATAAATCTATCAATCCATTTTCAAAATCTCGGGATCAAGACCCGATGCGGAGTGAGAGAAAATTAAAAGAAAAAGACCATGACCATTCCCTTTACTCACGCCTAACTAATTTTGACGAATGATTTACCGAATCAGAATAATTATCATATTTTATAAGCGACTAGACATTTCTGTGTCTAAAACAAAAGTAGTAAAACTGGAATCCAGTAATCCTAATGGTTTTGCATCACGAACCTTCACGGACGTTCGTTTACCTATAGATACTTGCAATATCTAGGTGTATCGAACGACGCCGAATCTACTCAGAAATCAGAATAACATTTCGTATGTTATGTTCATAAAAGTCGCATCAATAAAAAACAACAGAATCTAGAACAACTTTATTTTCATCAGTTTTATTTTTTCTCTTACGAGGCGGGCATTTCCACTAGTTTTCATGATTACTTTCATGACTTTCCAATAGAACAGAATTTAACCAGTTTATCACGCTGTTTAGTCGTAGTTAGAGTAGCAACGTTTGGCAACACTGCCTGTGACCGAGTTCAAGGCTCCAGCAGAGATTACTAATGCATACAAGACCAGACAATACCAATAATAAAGTTATCAAAGCTAACAAACTATGTCATAGAGCATAATGCGTGGGTTCTGTTCTTTGAGCACAAAGTGCCCTGCGGTATTCACCTGTGAATGCTTACTAAATACAATAGGCATTAATGCATTATAAACTAGATACATATTATTTAGGAAAATAAGTAAAATTTTTATTCAATAAATAATTATTTATTGAATAAAAATTATAATTTTTATTCAAAAACATAGCTAAAGGTTTAGTTAACCCCAAATTCAACTTCTACACTAATTACAAACTGTTACATGTTAGGGTCTTCGATCAGCTTCGAGGGCTAAGGTTTGGTGGGCTACACGGCTTAGCTAATATTGCGGTTTTCGGCCGTGATATCTCCGCTGTCGACCGCCATAAAACCATTGATTAGGAGCTATTATTTCCCAACAATGTGTCATTATTTCATGGAACGCAATGTATAAGTTTTTCTTTGTTTTTCCAGACAAAAACACGACAGTATACGTAGGGGTGAATGTCAACCGGGTATCAGGAGTTGATGAAAATAAAGAGGTAAGTTTAAAACACCGTTCCTTCTATATTCAATAGTTTTAGCATACCTACCATGGCTAAATATGTAGTCCTGTCATCATTTCGCTTTCATTAGCACCATTTTCATTTGGATATAATACTGCAATGATCATTTATTTACTTATCTATAAACCAATAGTTCGCATGGTCTCCGCAGGAGATAACGCTGGACGTATTCCTGCAAGTGTCGTGGGCAGACAGCAGGCTGCACGTGCCGCCCAACTTGCCCTTCATCGACCTGCCGTGGGAGTTCCGCGCGCTCATCTGGACGCCAGACCTGTACATCTGGCAGCTCCAGACCATGAGGATACTCTCCGTCCTTCAAGAGATGGCATCGCTGAGGCTCTACTCAAACCGCACCGTCTCAGTCAGTATTGGGTTCGTCCATCTGTTTATTATATTCTTTTACTATCTATTACAGTGCTCTCTACTAAATCTTGAAACATAAACATACGTCAAATTAACGTCCAAACATCATCTTAATAAAACTCTCGCCTTCAGTTTTACAGTTTTATCTTACGTGGTTTATTTATAAACTGTATTTAAAAAAACATCTCGTATTTAACGCATGGTCGACAATAAGTCGTAAATTGTACTCTTGATAAATGACGTCTATTTTGATATAAACATGATGAAGCCAAAAAGCGACTCATGTTCACGCATGGGTGCATTGCAACATACAGATAATATTATATGATATTATGATGCAACTCTTATCATTGAAATTCAGCCGCATTTGCCTTCAGAGGAACCAACCCTAAAAGAATGAGGAGAAGGCTTTACTGCTATGCTATTGCACAGCCTCTAATACAAACTGTATGAACCAAATAGGAAAATGTCATTATGCTTGATCCTTTTAATGGGCGAGTCATTATATTAAACATGATTATGATTTACTTTTACAGAGCGACAATAACAATCAAGTGCGAGATGGACTTCGTTCTGTACCCTTTGGACGTTCAGAACTGCGCCATCGACTTCAGTAGTTGTAAGTATATTTTGTTGATTTATGTTGAGTACCTACCTACCCCTGAGAGAATATCTTCAGAGGTACTCAACGCAAAGTAGAGAAGACAATTCCATTGTTCTCTTTGAGGCCAAATGTTTTTGGGGATTTCTCTTGAGCTGAGAAAACGAAATCTCGTGAGAAGCGCCATGTCAGCTATATAAATAGGTAATTTATAGCAAACGATTAACCTAGTCGCAAAAAGTCTTCAAGAAACCCAGTGCGAGAAGTTTCAGAATCGTAAAATATGTTTTGATTTCTAATGCTAGACAGAATTACGTGTTTTGTCTACACGCCAGTTGTTCGACTTTGAATTCTGAAATGTCTTTATGGATTTGGTCGAGATGACACTGAAATCGTTAACGATTACACTATGTTTGCTTTGTTAATTTGAGTGTTGATTTTTTCAGATAAATACACGACGCAGGATGTGCGTTTCGAGTGGCGAGAGGTGGCGCCGTGGCTGGGCATCGGCCCGGTGGGCAGCGAGCAGCGCAGCCAGTTCCGACTGCCCAAATATGTGGTCTCCTTCGTCACGGACAAAAGTAATCATATTCGCAATTTTGGTGAAGGTAAATGTATATTTATTGCTTTGCGCTTGTGTTTGCGCCTCGTAACTAACTATGTACCTATTAACGCTAACGCGCTGTTGCTATACGCTGGCATGCCGCCCGCACTGCTTGGCGCGGATGATCACAATGGATCGTTATTGAACAACGTTTTATACATACAGAAAAATACCTCAACATCTCAAAAACTTTAACTTGGTAATTACATCCGTGCCTCGCAACATCTTCCTTTCTGTGAACGTCTGTGACGCACGATTTGTATTTGTTTGTTGTTAAGTGAATGTCAAATGTCCTTCATGTGATAAAAAGAGATTACCTACAAAATTCGAGCACATTTACTGGTTAATTGCAATAATTGATGACAGAGCAGACCCACCCGAATAGCGATGTATTCCGAGTTGTTAATACACATGCTCAGTGCTGCCTACTGCTGAGCCAAGGTACTGGCACTGAGGGCTAAGCTTGGGTAAGTGTAGAAATAGAAAACACAGTGTTTAGTACTCTTAGTAGTCTTAGTAGATAGTAATTGTTAGATGTTAGGTAGGTACCTACTCACTTGCACTGACCACTAAACACGTAGGTTGGAAAATATTAGGAGAGTTAAATGTTCAATATGTTTTGCATCGCCAGGCGAGCATTCAGCAGCGCGGCTACAGATCAGACTGTCGCGAGAGCTGCGGAGCTACCTTCTGGAGAGCTACCTGCCGTCGTCGCTGTTCGTCATCATCTCGTGGGGCAGCTTCTGCGTGATCCCGGAGATCGTGCCGGGACGGATGGTGCTACTCGTCACCACGCTGCTCTCACTCGTCACCATGTTCGATACAGTCAGGTAGGTACCTATGCACTTGTAACCGTTCTTTAGTCACGATATAATGTTGCTGAAGGAATAGAAGTCCTACATAAATCTTATCTAAATGGTATATGTATATTACTTTGTTATACCATCTATGTAATACAATAAAGAATTGAGTATCTAATACTAAATGCATCTGTCGTATGACAAAGCTTTGGAGATTCTCTACAGACGTTTTTACTGTAAAAACGTTGACGAATTCCTATTCAGGTACATTTGACCCGGAGGAGTACCTAACTATATCGTCGGCATAGGTGGAGAACTAAATATCTGCAATTTTGGTCAAATTGACCTTTCATCATTTTCGTAACGCCCATTCATGCCGCATATTTTCGCCTATTACATATTTTTATATTTGGTTTTTAGTTCTCTACCTACGCCGACGATTTATTTCCGAAGGCATCGTACTAAAGTTAAAAATTTAGGGTCGTATTACATTCCAGCACAAACTCGCCAGACGCGCTTGAGTTGAAGTGCATCGAGGTGTGGTTGATCTCGTGCACCATCTTCGTGTTCCTGGCGCTCATGGAGTACTTCGTGGTGCTGTTCGGCATCCGCTACGACAAGAGCTGGAGCCGCCGCCGCGCCGACCTGCGCCGCGCCGCCTCCGCCGCGCAGCTCGCGCCGCCGCCGCTGCACATCAACCACTCGCAGGTCAGGCCCCCGCCCCTCTCGCGGCAGCTTAGGACGTAGAATCATTCCACCACAATACGAACCACTATATTACTAACAACATACTACAACATATACTAGTAATACACAACTATTCACGACACTAAAGGGACCGGTTTGCCTCCACAGAGGCTGAGCACGCCGGTGACGGGCACGCCGCAGGGCGGAATGTTCTCGCCCACGTTGAGCGTCGAGGAGGACGGCTTCAAACAACAGATGGAACACCAAACCATACAGAGGGTAATTACAACCACGCCTGAACTCGCTCCTAACATAGAATATCTACCGTAACTTCCCAGTACCCCAGTGTAGCATTACACTGCATGTAAAATACTTAACATACCACGTATTATTTAGGTGCATTAATTTTTAAACTTAGGCCACCAATTTCTAGTCTCTCTCGGGAAGGAATTGGAGACAAAATAAGGTTGGATGTGAAACAAGATCAGTCAGCAAGGTAAAATATGAATTTAAAGCAACAACACCGCACAGTGTGGCTATCGTAAAACGCTGCAAATGACACTATTATGTACTTACAACAATACCTAGTTTAGACAGTATTTTCCTTGCAAATCTGATGTTTGGTTAAATATCTAATAGGTACCTAGCAGGCAAGCATAGTGCATGCCAGTGAAACAAACAACAACATTATTTTTAAGTATTGGTGGTAATCTATTGGTGGTGGTATGATTTGTAGAGTACTTAGATATTAAAATCACAGCAGTAATCAGTAGTAAAAGATACTCGGCTAACTTGAGCTAGTAAAAAAATCAGTACGTAGGTAAACGTATTAGAGAAAAAGCAAAATGAATTCGCACTGCTTAAAATCACTGTGTTAATACAACGGTAGGCGTAGGAACTTTAGAAATAGCAACGGAATAGTCTGTGTGTAGACCGTGTTAATAAATTGGAGAACTATGTTTCAAGAAGATAACGCAGCAAGACTATGGTGAGAATTATTTTTTGTTATTTTGTAGGATTCGCCAATACTGGAGTCCATGCCGTCGGCGAACGGCGGGCCGCACAGCTTCGTGGCGCGCCTGCGCCAGACGGCGGACCGCGGCGTGATGTTCTGCGGCGCGCAGCACGGCGCGCTCGACAAGTTCGCGCTCATCCTGTTCCCCATGTGCTTCTGTCTCTTTACCGTTATTTACTGGACCACATACCTCAGTGAGGCGCACCGAGCTTCACGACTCAAGTGAACGTTAAGTGAACTACGTTTAGCACCATAACATCACCAAGTTTGTGATCATAGTGCCTATGCAGACGATGTGACGTTGTTGTATATATTAGACGAATTACTAGTCGAATTATAAATATAAACGAGTGACCCTGTATTTGTAAGTTAAATACCTTCTAATTAATGAACAATGTTGAACATTTTAAGCGCGACGTTATGATATTTTTAAGGGTTTCTTCGTACGGGAATACGCACCGTTTAAGGTTCCAACGAAGTTTTCTTTGAAAGAATACCTACGTTTGTTAATATGGTGTCCTTACGCAAAGTTAGAGCTGTAAATGTGCCTTGTAAGAATACGGTTTCAATTAAGATTGAGTAGGTACCTACTGTGACGCTAGTAAATTCTAAAATTAGTAGATATCTTAGAAATGCTCAGAATAAAATCATTTCGAAAGATTTAAAAAATAGCATGAAATGAAACAATAATATCGTTAAGACGTATGCGACAGCATGGGGACCACAGTTGAGCTCAATAGTACAAAAACTATTCTAAGAAAAATGCCTTTTCAGACTCGGGTGCCTTTTGCCTTGTGTTTTTCCAACGAATTTTATCGAAGATGATTTTCTCTATCTACTTATACTCGGGATAAATTAACCAGCCTTTATGCAACGAATATGTTAGGTAAGTACAGTTATCATGTACAAAATATTTCTTAATGGAGTGTTTCTATATTGCTTATCGCGTCTTCTAAGTAGTTATATTTTTAATTGTCTGTTTCTACTTTTTTTTTGTTATAAATCATAGCCGTAACTTCTTGATTCTGACTATACAGGGTGTCAGGGACATCGACGCAAAAACTGATACTATGGATTAAGTACATGATTCTGAACCCCCCTGAGTTGATTGAAATTTTTCGACGGTTCAGCTGTTTCATAGAAAAGTGCATGAGTGCTACGCGGTCAAAATATATGGAACAACAGTTTTTTTTTTTTTATAACCGACGAATTATGTACTGAATCCATGGTATCAGTTTTCGCGTCGATGCTGCCACCCTGTATATTTTTCTAAAAGCCATTTTCCTTATCAAATAGATCATGTTTGTAATTGATCCCAAACTTGTTAATGGCATTTAGACAAATGCCTACCAGTAGGTATACATTGTAATATAATGTTATGTAAGCCTAGGAAGTAAATATTTAATAACTAAGGCCTGATAATACCGATATCATAGAGATTGTAGTGCTCATTTAGTTTTATTAACTTATTATAAAATAGCTTTTAGGTATCATCCTAAGATAATTTTATACCTCACACCTAGAATATTAATTTTATGAAACAAACCGTTAATTTTTTTTATCGAAAAGGAACTGTTCTGGATGTTTATAACTTTTTACACTATCAACAAATTGTAATTAAAATTCATTTTTATTAAGAGCTTTTTTACCGGACTAGCTCAACCTCTTATAAAGTCGTGATAAAAATTGGTACTGTGATAAGTTCTAACTGTAGTAAAAAAGTAGAGAAACTTGTCCCTGGGTTCTTTCTCTACGAAAAACGAATATGAACATTATTCTATTGCATTAATGGTCACATTCGAATGATACGCTTGCTCGCATTCGCTTATATGAATATGGACATTATCGACGCAACAATAAGGATCATATTCGTATGGAACGCTTACTGTATTCAACTAAGTCAAAGTATGGTCTGGTCTATGAATGTGGGCCTCATTCGGCCTCATACTGCTTATCATAACCTACCTGCTACCACATTTGACAGGCGAGATAGCCTAATGAGTTCGCCGACCGTAATCAACTGGACTGTGATTTGTTATCAAATAAACCGCACTCAAATTAGAAGAGAGAGAGAACCTACGACATTTTGAGATTCAGGTACGGTTATCAGAAAAAGCAATTATTTCGTAGTCACTGGGGTCATACTATGACGTGTTAAAGCCATCATTGTTCCATTGTGAAAAAGGGATAAAGCTATTCGTCCTGTATAGCTCCATCTCTCTCTGACACTGGAACAATTTGGCTTTAAGAGCGTTTACGCTGAAAGTTGGCAACGTCGCAAATAGCTTTCAAATATTTACCTGTTTTGATTAATTTGGCAATATTACTGAATGGAAATAAGTAATGTGGCTAACTAAGTACCTAGAATATCAATAATGAATTGCAATAATAACACTGAATTTGATGTTGTAACCGTTTTAGGTGTAAAAAAGGCATTTGAAAGGTTTCCAAACACATTTTTTACATCTAAAACTAAATATTCGGTAATGAGATATTAATTATTGCATTTCATAGTCAATATTCTAGGTACTTAGTTAGCCACATTTCTTATTTCCATACAGTAATATTGCCAAATTTATCAAAACAGGTAAATATTTGACACTTATTTGCGACGTTGCCAACTTTCAGCGTAAACGCTCTTAACACGTCATATAAATGTGCAATAAACCAAGCGTGACCAACAAAAACGCAACCAATTTTTATCATTGGCAATTAATAATCAATTAAGTAGGTAAGTACGGTCAGCAGCGATTGTTACTTTTACATTTTATCTAAAGTGTCAGATTTTTTTTTGATACACTGCTTTTCAGGATTTTATTTATTTTTATTCGACATCAATACCGATGTTGTTTTTACCCGACTACGGCAAAGCCAAAAGGAAGGGTTATTGGGTATTGTGATCATGATTTAAAAACTAAGTTTTAATCGACTTTCGTTGCTGACTGTAGTTAACTACGTAAGTACCGTACTTATAACACAAATATTGTATTTGTCCTATCTAGTCATGTGCGGTTATGATCTTAGATAATAATTTAAATTGTGTACGCCATTAACTCATTATAAGTTCACATTTTGCTCATTAAGAGGTCATTATAATGTAGCACAAATCAGTTTTATGCACAAAATGCTTGATCAAATCATTTTGGTCACAGTCCTGTTCTCATTACTGTCATAATAAGTCATAGTTTAAGAACGAAGCATTGTGTGATAAATCAATAAGATGTAAGCATTATGTGGTCTGTTTGTCTTTTTACCGACACGGATGTACGCTCGTGCTAAACGTTCCGATCGAACCCCCGAACCTAGGCGGATCTTTTTAGCCCCAAGCCATTTTGGTGTTTCATCCCTAATTACTTGGAAGATCATCAAGTAAGTAGGGCTATAACTGCCGTGCCTATGAGTTAGATTTTTCATTTTATTCAACTAAAAATGATTGTAATTTTAGGCTGTTTGTTAAATCTACGACTTTCGTGGTGTAACGATCCAATAGTTTAACTAATTGTGCGTAGCGTGGCGGATAAAGGATGAACGGCGAAACAAGTTCAATTTCATAGTATTAACTTCTATCATTTATTGAACAAAATTTGTGCCTTTTCAGTCATTTACCTGCCTAATTAAGACATAGGGTTACGCTTGTGATTCATATCTGTTACCTTAACAAAACTGTGGAAAGGCAGTATTAAAAACCTTACAAATCTTAGGCAATACATAATAATTAAGTGAATAAAGAAAATAATGAAATAAAAGACATTATTTTAAATCATTTCCTAGTTGTTTTATTTTTGTAACTAATTGGATCCTGTATAACTTTGTACATAAATTACACTATCTATAGAAGTATTCTACATAATAAATAACAACGATTTCTATTCATACCCATAGTAAGCTGCTTCTTTGAATGCCCTGAGCATGTCATCAGAGTTCCTTCTTATTCTTCGTCCTATTGGCTCGAGATCGTCGTAACATTTTGGGAATACTCTTTCTATGATTTCCACAGCCTCTTTCATTTCTATTTGTCTAACAGCAAGGACGGAATATAATGCTTTGGTTTTCACACAATCCTGAAAATAAAAATATATAAATAATTATTCCTTTTTTTGTTTTTCTTTTAATTTAATATCTTCAGTACTTAGAAGGTACAAGTACTTTTTAATTAATACTTGGAGTTGTGTCAGGTTACCTGATGAGCCTTCTTAATTTTGCCCCATGATGCATCACCCTGTGACCAAGCACTCGCAAAGGAGCAATGCGTGAGATTGGCAGCTCTTATCTCTGTGCAAGCCAGATGGTCCATGTTCTTGAAGTCCAGCTGATTCCGACAGTAGTCAAACATATGGATCATCTCGTGAGCAAGTACTCCTTGGACCATTCCTTGACGGGTTGAGACATTTTGGCACACAACTATCTGTAACAAATATGACGTCGTTATTTTATTATTATAGCAGAAAAATGTAAAAAGAAAATAGTTTATTATTCAGGTAATCATTAATGGTAATACATAGGTAAAACATAGGACGAGACAACATGAGTAACTTAAAGTATTTGTAGGTTACAAAGTATTATTTGTCAGTGAACCCCAACTAGACAGTTAGTCCGTATCTTGGGACTCGGGATTAGATTTACAGAGTAGAGATTAGTAAGGTGATAAGGTGACTTCGGATTTGGAGTGTATTTGTGGTGCATGTGTGTGTATGTATAAATAGCGAAGGCAAAGTCTGATCATTTATTTCAAATAGGCTCTTGTAAGGCACTTTTGAAAGTCAAAACTATTGTTTTGAGTTTGATTATTAGCAGTCTGAACAGTCAGTGCACATTAAAAATTATATTAATTTCATGCTTAGTCATTTTTCATGTCTTTCTTTTGCTATTAGTAAGTTCATATTATTTGTTTTCAGTCTGTGTTTTGACATAGAATGTAAGTATTGATATTTAACATTTTATTTTTTCTCTTTTTATTGACATTGATCTATTGCTATTTGTTATTATTGTCCAGACTTATTTAATTTAATTATTGAAAGCTGGCTGACTTGATTACTTAACAAACATTTGTACACCCTCTGGCATAACATAGTCCACTTAACTATGTTAAATAAATAAATAAATGACTTAATGACATAACTTATTAATAAGAATGAAAATACTGAGAGAAATGACCAATGATGAATGGTTACCTGATTCAGTTCTGGATCATAACCCCCACTAACAGAGTAGTCACATACTTCACATGATATATGTCGCCGAATATCAATGGGACTGAAAACAAGAGTTGAAAGATATTTTTAAATCATTGTAAAACTTATATTTTAATTGAGTTATAAGGGGGTATTTAAAATGACTATTTACTATGATTTGTTATTCAATTATAAACTTTAGTTGTGAAGATGTTATAATAATTACTATGCACTTACCAACCAGAACTTTTAAGAGCTGCCATCATTACCTTAACAATTGAACCTAGAAACAATCAGAAAGTATTAACATAAATAGTTTAACTCAAAAGTAAGTGCTGGGTATTTTAATACCAAAATATAGAGACGCTTACTGTTTTTAACACATTCATAGACGTGTTGCTCGCATTTCAACTTGTCAATATTCTCTTTTCCTTCTTTACCAATTAGAATATTACCCAATTTTGCTTTAAAAGTACCTCGCCTTTCAGGGTACAAATCGTAACCCCACGCCTCATCTTTCTTCGAGCCAGTGTCCGTTTGGCTTTTATTTGTATTCTCTGATGTAGTATTAGCTTCTGGAGCCGGGCTTTTATTCACTCCAGACATTTCGTTAAGATAACCAGCTGATTATTGTACCGAGTTAGGTTATATCCTCTTCTGTGTAAAAAGATCAATGAAAAAGTGTTTAGTCTGAATTACAAAACCACAGATACATTTGTACAAATGCAATGATAATTGTTTAAACTTAAAATTAGGTTTAAATAGTTAAATTTGGTGGAATTGCACAATAGTCCTTTGAAAATCGTAATGTTATTGTATAATTTGACAGAAGGAAGACCATTGGTACATGACAGTGACAGATTTATTTTTAATGCATTTTGCCATTTTAGGCTATAGGCCTTATAGTCTTGGCGCAGACTATAAAGTACTTAGTTATGCTACGGTTTCCTACAAAAACGGTGGCTGCCATTATAATCTTTCCCGCTGTTATCATTTTCATGAAAGCCGTCACTGCGGCCGTCAAGTGCGGTCACCGCTTTTCTATGAAACCGTAACTTTATGGCGCACTGACGGCTGTCATGAAAATGATGACAGTGGCAAAAATTTAAATCGTTAGATTCGCCCAGTCTGTGGATAGTAGCATTTCGGATTCGTTTTGATAAAAAGTAGGTAGGTACTCTGTGGTTTTAACACCTCTAAAAGGGGTGACAGACGGGCGAGAGAGATTCTAATGACACAACTACACAATAAAGACCTGGAGTTGATCTGATGATGGAGTCAGAAGACAGTCGCGAGAGCTCCTCACCAGTTTACAGCAGCTACATCGTGTTTGGGCTTATTTCATTCCCCCTGATGAGAACTTTACACCTAGCTGGGGTATGACTGTCATCCTGTCATCGACGGTCAGAGGTTGAGGCAAACTTTAAAACCGCCTGGCCACGGAACGGGCGGCGCGAACGGCGCGGCGGCGGCGCGGCGGTGCGTCTTGCGGGGCGAAATTCTATACATTTGTTTTAGTCGCAAGACGCTTCGCCGTTCGCATCGCGTGAATTTTCGCTGTAGCGAATGTCCCGTGGCCAGGCGGTTAATGGTAACTCAAAAGCTAAAAATAAAAAACTTTTTTGCAAAAAATTAAACCGACGAAAAAAACTGAAAAGCGAAAAATAAAAACTTTTTTGCAAAAAAAGCCAAAAATAAAAAATAACTATGTATTTAGTGACAAATTGATGACCTTCAAATAACAAATTTTGAGGCGGCGCCAAACAAACATATTATCCTAATTACATAAAGCGTAAAATGTTAGCTTGATAGATCTTCGTTGAATGTGTTTTAGGCGCCGCCTCAAAATTTGTTATTTGAAGGTCATCAATTTGTCACTAAATACATAGTTATTTTTTATTTTTGGCTTTTTTTGCAAAAAAGTTTTAATTTTTCGCTTTTCAGTTTTTTTCGTCGGTTAATTTTTTTGCAAAAAACTTTTTTTTATCAACTTGATGAATAATAGATTCGTAAGCGAATTTTCAAATTATACCATTAATCCGTAAATTATACCATCAGTCGACAATCGATCAGACGCCCGCGCCGACTGTTAGCTCACACCCGCCGGCCCGCCGCCCGTGCGTCGAAGGAGATGGCCCGGCTCGCATGAAAATAAAGTTCGTGGTCGTCGGCCGTACTGGCCTTGCGCATGCGTCCGCAATATTGCGCACCGTCTCAGTGGGAAGCCGCCTTGCTTGACACACAATGACGCACAATGACGCAGTGACTACACTTGATTGCTCACTCTTGTCAGTAGGCTACTTTTTCTTGCGGCACTGAGGGCAAAACTAGCGATTTAAATCTTGGGACGGGGGTTTGTCTTAATAACAGGGTTATTGGTAATACACCAACAACCTCTTAAGGGGTCATTATACTCATTATTATGAACAGCTTTCACTATTGGACGAACACTGAAATCGCGAAAAAAATATCAGCTGTTACCTACATTTTGAAGAGATATGCGAATCTAATTAATGTACGAAACAGCCATTGATATATTAAAAGGAGGAAGATATGTTACGCGCTAACATTGAAATCAGAAAACGTGGGCTCGGCGGCGCACGACTACATGCGCAAAAACTCACACATCTGTGATCAGTGGGATCACAGTCGCAAACCTACAGTTACCGATAGAAAAGAACAGAGTGAAATCGCAATAATAAGTCTCGCAACTCGCGCATCACATGCTCTGTGTCGCGCATTATGCGTATCGTGTCTCTCACGCATGTTTCAATATCTACATATCTCGCTCTCACAAACATGAAATATTATTATAACTTTCAACAAATTGGCATTTTTGCCTGTACTTACGAGTGGTTAGTAAGCCCGTGTGTCTTATTGTTCTTCCTTGTATTATTAAAACACTGTTTAGCTGCACGAGAAGTCATTTTGATGCGTGTTAATCACAAAAAAAAACTGTAAATAAGGAGCTGTTTGATCAACGATATGCCGTGCGCGACTGAGTGCCGACTACGGGGAATCACATAGTATGATAGGACCAGGCGCTGTTACTAAGTGTAGCGGCACACTTGCGGAACGTTCGGCGCGGAACGTTCCGTCGCGTCATGTGACGCTTGCTCATGAACCGACGTAACGTTCGGCTGATGTGTCATAGGTAACTTGAAAAACATTAGGAGCTTATTCAACCGAACCTTCCGTGCCGAACGTTTGGCAGGTGTGGCGCGACCCTAAGTCCCGTATCTACCGCTTTTAATACATCAATGGGAACAGCTGATTTTTTTTCGCGATTTCGTAATTGGTCCTATAGTAAAAGTTGTTCATAATGATGACTACAATGACCCCTTAAGAGGTTGTTGGTGTTTTACCAATAACCCTGTACACTGGTGAAAAAAATGTTAGTTTCATGGCGGCCGTTATACTAATGACGGAACCGCTTTCCTAGGAAACCAAAGCTTTACTAATACCATGGATAGCAAAACTTTACAGTGTCAGCCTATAGCCGACATTTCCAAAAGAAACCAGTTTTCATTTTAACTTAGCTTTTATTTTTAATAAACATTTATTTATACTCTCATCCCATTCAATGAACACACTCTTGGCTAGTTCAATTTTTTTGAAATCCAGATCCATCTCACCTGAAATTACAAATAGTATTTGTTAACATACTGCAGCTGTTTTACACCAACAGTTGTTTTGATGAATAAATTATCTGAACCATGCTCACCTAATGTTTTTAAAAATTCTTTGAAGGTTTCTTCATTCCTTATAACACTTGCAATATAAACTTCTAGATCCTGATTCCTGGCACAGAAAGTTTGTATAACATTGGACAGAGGCTGTAGTATTGAAGGATCATATACTATATCTGCTCCTATCAATATGTCTGGTACAATGCTATCAGGCACATCTTCAATTACATTCCAGTCCAGCATCATTAAACCTTAAAATAGTAAATAATGTTAATTGAAATGGAGAATATATAGGTACATTATATATTTTTGTAGCTTAGCTATAGCTTTTTTTTCAAACAGGTTTTTCACAAGTATTTTAGGTATATATTATCTACTAGCTGTTACCCGCGACTTCGTTTGCAATCGAAAAGAAGCCCATGACCTAACCCATGTCATGGTCTACCCTTGTGCCAAATTTCATCCAAATCCGTTCAACCGTTTTAGCGTGAAAATGTAACATACAAACAAACTCACTTTCGCATTTATAATTAGTAAGGATTTAAATACCTACCTAAAGATTTATCCTGGGCTTTGAACAAAGTGATATTTTCATCCTTCTCTTGTTTGATATGTGGAAAATTAATATGAATGTTTTCACTTATTGTCTTCAATACATCATTATGGCAGTCAGTTAGCAGCAAAGATTTTATATCACAAAGCTTGCCAGTAGTTATACCAGTGAATCCCACACCGGAGCCTAGTTCCAAGACATTCTTATTTGAAAATAATTTTTGATTGCAGAGTACCCAGTCTGATAACATCAATGCAGCCTGAAATAAACATAGTTTACAATATACACAGCAGATGGAAAAATTATGAGGGTAACATTTACCTACAAAATAATAGTAATTTTTTTTATCATTATTTTCACAATCAGATTTTATTTTTCCCTCTGTTGGGAATCAAGCATCCTTTCTGCAAGGAGGAACGATGGAAATCCACCATGTGGGAGTTTTATTACTTGTCATTACTTATCATTATATTTTTACATAAACCAAGGAAAATCTAATTATTACTGAAAAACGTGAAAGTGACAAACCTATTAAGTTTAAAATACCTCCCAAGTCTTCAACCCTGTTGTACCGTTGACCACCATATTCCTGGTTTCTTTTATTGTAATAATATTATTAGTATCATTCCCTATCACATAATGTCGATAGCTAAACCCATCTACATTCAAATAATTCATGCTCTTGCACAACTGTGAGTATAAATCATCATGGACCTCTTGACTTGGTTCCAAAAACTGAATTATTTTCTTTAGAAATAAGCTGGCAAATTTACCACTTATTGGGTATTCTTGAATCAATTTACTATTAACAGTAGCATCCAAGAAAGCCTGCTGCCAATCCCAATCCATATTTTCGAGATCTTCGCGCTGAAACAAATAGCATGTTATTTACTCTAAAAATGAACTAAGAGTAAGAATGAAGCACTCCTAGGTGGTGAGACCTGACATGCTTGTGCTAAGTGTAAACTCTGTAGTTGTAATTGGGATAGTTAAGATAGGATAGCACTACAAAACAATATTAATAATTAGTTAAGTATTAATATTGTTTTGTAGTGTTCATATCATTGTATAATTATGAACTTCATCCATGGGAAACAAATTGGGTCGGTGGGTCGCCTTAGGGGACTGGTATCCAACTTGATTGCGATGTAACACACCTTGCGCTAATACTATATAGCCTGCATAGCTACGAGCAACATGGAAATAGCGCTTGCCGACAGAGTACTTTTTTTTAAAGCGGTCGCCCCGGTCGCTGCCGCGGCACCGCACGCTTTGCTCGCTCGACTTGCGCGCGGTTTGTCTGTTCTAACCTAGCCCATTTCACTCAGTTCACAATTTTTCGACAGTTTATAACATACAAAGGAAATAATACCTATTGATTACAAATTAACGGTTCTCATAATCTTACGGTGACATTCATACCACAAGCACATGTGTCTTTTCTTACCATCAGGCAAAAGTTAAGATTTCCTTTAAAGAAATTTTGGGTAAGCTGTCTTAGTAATGAAACATTTGGTTCAGCTTTAGTTGACATTCTTGTTCTTATTATTTTACAAATCAAAATAACGTAATCAAACTTTACAAAAGCTTTGCAATTTCACAATCACAAGTTCACAAAAAGTAACCACCACCCACAGTTCATTCAACTCATTTGTTATTAGTGTCAGACCATAGATAATACACTTGTGTCCGACTCAGAGGTGTCATGGAGGCGTAGAGGCGTAGAGGGTGCGTAGAGGTGTCTGTCTGTGTCAGTTTGGTGTCCACAGAACATAATTATTGTTATTGTTGGTGTCAGTCAGTATCAAAATCTAATGTGTCAATTCTCACCATTGGGCGAACCTCAGAGTAATAAGGGCGAACCTCAGGTATAGACATAATTATAATAAGTCATTGGCCTCAGAGCGAGCCTCGGGCGAGCAAATCCCATAGACATTTATATCATATTAGCTTTTGCCCGCGGCTTCGCCCACGTAGATTTCGGAAAATATCCCACGGCCACGGGAACGTACCTACTACTACTACCGAGATTAGATACTAACCGAGGAAAACGTCATTGACTCCTACCGCTGCGCCCGCGTTGTCGTCAAACATAATTATTTTGCGCGTAATTTTGAATCTGCGATATCTTTCAAAGTACTTATTCATTTTAATGATATGATGTCAAGGCATATTTTAATCTAAATTAAATGCCCGATTTAAACAACATATTTTATTGGATACGGATTAATATAATACCAGTCATAATAGCTTCGGAAATAACAATTAATTTTTTATTAAATTCTGAAAGATAAAAATGGTTACTTTAGGTCATCCTATGATAGACATAAATGCTATCGCGGACTTTTTTTTTTTTCATGTTCATCCTGCAATCGGTTTTAGCAGATTTTTTGTGCGGATTTGACTGCTGAGGTCCATTCTTCCAGTGAAGAATCTGCCTCTCAAAACTGTTTTATTTTGTTAAGTCCCATATGTGGTGTGGTGGCGTTTGAGCCTTTTCATAGTTATTGGTTCACTCAGGGCTATGGCTAAGGTGTTGGTATGTGACGTTATTCGATGTTTGTAAGAAGGTATCCTGTGTTCTATTTCCTCTTTTACAGTTCTGATTTGTAGATGCTCATGTAATTCTGAGGTCTTAATAAACCATGGAGCATTTGATATTGTTCTGAGAGCTTTATTTTGGAATCGCTGGAGAATTTCCACATTTGAGTTCCTCGCAGAGCCCCACAGCTCTATTCCGTATGTTCAGACAGGCTATAATACTGCTTTTGTAGATGAGTACTTTGTTTTCCAGTGATACGTGTGATGTTCTTCCTAAGAGCCAGTTCAGTTTTCGGAGCAGGATGATAAGCTCGTCACGTTTTTTCTCTATATGGCATCTCCACGTTTGTTTCCTGTCGAGGTGTACGCCAAGGTACTTAGCTGTTGTCCCGTGTGAAAGTGTATCTCCTCTTAGTTTAACAGGTGGGCAGTCATCTTTTCTGAGAGAAAAAAAAAAAAAAAAAAAAAAAAAAAAAAAAAAAAAAAAAAAAAAAAAAGCGGAAAAATTGAGCGGATTCTTTTTGTCGAACTTATGAAGCAATGGACTGGCAATCTTTTTCAATTGGTTTCAATTTAAAATTGATCGTGCATTGCGTAATTGGGGGGCTGGTGCCAGACCTTATCGAACGCTTGCTGTACGTCCAGGAATACACGCGGACTTTTTAGTTGAAATTTTTAAGGTGTACAATACTGTAGTACATTATTTTGATCTATCTCGTAGGATTCAACCAGCGTTTGCAATGTAAGCGTAAAAAAATGTGTTTATTTGCGACATCACATTAGAAACCTCTCAAATTATCAATGTTTCTCTACTATATTATGCATGTATTATACATATAAACCTTCTTCTTGAATCACTCAATCAGTATAAAAAACCGCTTCAAAATCCGTTGCGTAGTTTTAAAGATTTAAGCATACATAGGGACGGACAGACAGCGACAGCGACTTTGTTTTATACTATGTAGTGATGAAGTGATAGTGATGATGATAGTGATAGTGAAGTGAAGTAGGATTTATAAGTCATTGGCAAATCCACGGTCTTATGGCTCGGCGTCCGGCGACCTTACTCGCCCGGTACTACTTAAGGTCATCGCTCATTATAGCAGCACGGCTCCGTCACGGCCAATACCTTGTCATTCAAGTTAGGATTCTAAGTCAAACCATTAAAGTCTATTTTACGATGGCTATACAGAATAGTGGACGGCTCGCAGGCAGTGAGCGGCCCACGAGCCGTCACACGTCGGGCCGACAGCGCGCTTCAAGCGAGGAGCCCGCTCGCCGGCGCGTCACCGTCCGCGGGGTGACGCCTCGTGGTAAGCGTGGTGACACCTCGCCGGCCGCACGGTGACGCCTTGCTTGTGAATAAACAATAAACTGTTACCTCGCCGGTGGCGTGTCGGCAGCGAGCGGTCGCCTGGCTTACGGCGCGTTGACGACTAGATTTTTCGAGGCGGTGCCGGGGCGCTACCGTGCTGGAGCGGTGCTGTTATAATGGGCGATGACCTTAAGTCTGCTGTGTGCTCGCCCGTGTCACGTGTGACATCCTAAATACGCGCACTATAAAACCGCCGGGTAAGCTCGCCTGCGATCCAACAGGTTTGAAATTTTGCCCGTAGCCCGCCTTGGTTCGTAGTTTCGTACGTCTGTTTGCCGCGATTCACGAGCCAGCATTTTGTTTTGTGATTTGGGTAATTTTTGTTTAAGTAGTTTGGTTTAGAAAAGTCGAAAACATCGCGATACAGTGTGAGAAATCTTCACGTGTGTAAAGTACGCATGTCTATCACCCGTAAAATTACAGTGGTGTGTGGTATGCATATATTGTTGTGTGTCAGTTGCCAATAAGTTTTTAGGGTTCCCTAGTAAAACCCTTATTGTTTAGCCAAGCAGCCAAAGAGTAAAGTAAGTAACTCAAGCAGCCAAGTCCATCATGGTTTGGAATGTTTTTTTATCGTTGATTCTATTGTGTTGGGCTTGGGCGTCGTTGGATAGGCCTTTCAAAAATATTGAGGTGATGACATCTTTTCGATTCAGCGATCAGTTTATAATATTCAGCTTTGAAGTGGTCATTTCGATTAAAGTCAAGTGTCCCTCTACCAGCTAAACCGTTGTTTTTATTAGATATAATGAAACGAACTCACGAATACGCTAATAAAACTATCGCAGCTAAATATTGCTGCATATTGCACCCTTACAGTTCAACAACATTCATTGCGTTAATTACGTTGTTGAGCAGACAAATTCGAACATATGAAGCAATGGACTAGCAATGAGATGGAACTTGGTGTAATATGAAAACATGGACGGGTGTTTAATTAATGCATATGTCGCAGGCATATTGTATGATTCGTCATTTTACAAACGGCGCCGTCCGTTTACAAACGCTTGCGGTTTTGCAAAATGCCTAAGGCAAATTGGCAACTCGTTCAATTGTTATAATTCCGACATTCATTGTTATTGTAGGGTGACCATCACAAAAACACAGCTTGGACAAAACAGATATTATTCGAGCAATCAGGTACCAAGACTTACGTAAGAGTAAATTATAATATGTGCTTAATAATTTAGAGGTATGAGGAACAGGGTGTAAAGTTCACTCATCCACCATAGAAATGGGAGGATCCTCCGACCACCAGGCGGGTGTTGTGTCTGCCGGGCAACTGCCCGAAAGTTTTTTTTTTTTTTTTTTAACTAGGGCATCTCGTAGCTGGCCTCTGAGGCCATGACTACTTAACCGGTCAATCCTGCGGCTGCCTTAAGCTCCTAAAAACTTAAAGCCTCCAGCCAGGGGCATAAACTATTCTAATTACAAATTAGGTGAACGCTCGCTAAGGGCACCCCCTGTGGGGTACGAACCTCGGCTTAGGGCGTTCGCTAACGGGAGGACAGCAAGAGGGACAGGCTGGATCAAATTTATATTATTATTATTGATCGGGGAATTTAAAGCTACAGGCTCAGCAACAACGCGGGCTGGCGCATCGTTATCGAGCAAGGGTCGGGGGGGAGACCCGAAAGTTGATGTCGGATATTCTTATATATGTCGTTCGCGCGGTAAACTCTAATTGCGCGATGTACGATTTGTACGATTTGACGTCATATCTTTGATGGGTCGTTCGTATGTGGCGGTGTAACCTCTACAGGTAATTGTAAAGTATTTAAGTAACAAAAATACTTTCATACTGTTTGTACCAATTATATTCCGCATTAGTCCAGCGAGCACCAGATTCCATGGACACCTGAGCGTTTTTTACGTGCCGGATAACCTCAAAAACTTCGTCATTTTTTCACGGCATTTTCCACTGTTCCCGTTTGTAAATCGTATATTTTTCTTAATAAATGTTTTTAAAATATAAGTTTTTTAGTGGAAAGTCCTTTGCACACGTAGAATTGCACTGTTTTCAATATTATTTACTGTCACAAAACCACTGCTCGACGCCATTTTTCTTGTTTTGATTAGCAGCGACGCGCGTGGTAAAAAATAGAACTAAATTCTTCAATTTGCCGCGGCATTTTGTAAACAGCGTTTGAATTGTCCATCAAATGTTGCGGCATATTGTATAGTGACTAGGCAATTTACATTTTGCCTTAGGCATTTTGCAAAACCGCAAGCGTTTGTAAACGGACGGCGCCGTTTGTAAAATGACGAATCATACAATATGCCTGCGACACATACGCACCGTGACAGTGAGTGACGCTAAACTAAACTGTCCGGACCAACCGAAGCCACTGTATGTAGTGAAAATTGAAATCACAGACGCGGGACGGGACGTGGCGCGTGCTGGGCGGAACGTGCTAAACATCGTTACAGACGATATTTTTTCCTGTCCCTTGGGCGTTTGCTCTGTCGTATACATTTTCCATGAAACGATGTTTCCGAAAATTATCGTCCCCTAACTAATAAACAGTTTATTTAGTCGATTTCAAATGGTATAACAAAAACAACTGTCGCAAATGCCATCTGTGGACTCCATTTTAGTTATGTCAGTCAGCACTAGCAGGTGATACCAGTATTATATAGTGCTCTGTGAGGTGATGTTCTGTGAGCAGGTGTCAAGTCAATGTCAACACAACAATTCAAAATATCGTTTTGCGAAACGAAATAATATACCATTTAGTTTTCAAATACTTCTTTTTCTGACTCTGACCCTCTTCAACATCAAAAACAGACTCCTGCATTTGATGGGCTACCTTATTACCCACGTGATATTGGTAAAATTGTGGTGACTTTCAAAACTCGCACAAGTTGTGCATGCATATTTTTTAGTTTGTACCTTTCTACGGCGCGATATTGAACATGGAAACTGCTGCTGCACCAAGGCTTAGAAAGCGGAAAGCTGTAGAATATGCTGAAGATAATATTGATGTTGATGATACTTCTCCCAAGAAAAAAGCCAAGACTGTAGCGAAACCCACAAAAGCTAAACCAGGGACAAGTTCGAAAAGTGTTAAGAATACTGAAAGTAGTAAAAAGATACTGAAGAGTAAAGATACCAAGGTTTCAAAGAGCAAAGTAACCAAGGCACCAGAAAATGATGAAGTAAACCTGTTTGATAATAATGATAATATTCCAAATGTTTGGAATGAAGCCGAAATGTTGGCCCAAGTGGAGAGAATCCCCCTTCAATTAGCACAAAATTTGATAGGACTTCTCACAGAAGGTTGCACTTTGCCATTTATTGCCAGATACAGAAAAACTGCTGTGGATAATCTAATGCCAGATCGGTAATTATTATACTTGATGTGAATTATTATATTTATTATTCTTTTTGTGTCACATTTAGTGCAAATAAATGGTATTTTCTTTCTATCTTAAATTTATGCTGATTTGCACGATTCCTCTACATTTTCTTTACATTGAAATTATCTACAAGAATCAGACATGCACATTATAACTGTAATTTACATTTTTCTCAACAATATCTCTTAACATATTTTGTTAATTACTTAATATCAGTTAAATTAATTCTTAGCCTCCAGGAACTACATGAGAGTTATGAAAACATATCCCAGCTTAAGAAGAAAGTGAAGTCTGTTATTGAGACTTTAAGGAAGTCTAAAAAGTTAACACCAGAAATTGAGAAAGGTATATTGAATGCCCGTAACTTGTCTGAACTTGATTTGATAGTAAGTTTATTCATTTGTTTTTTCTACCCTTCTAATGGCTTTGCCTAAGGCTGCCTGTCCGCTGGAGCAGAGAGGAGAAAAGAGGAGTGGAAATGTGTCAATATTAACCAATAGAATCTTGACTCCGCCCCTGAGTTTAGATTTGATTGGTTAATAATGGCACATCTCCGCTCCTCTCCTCTCCTCTCCGCTTCAGTGGACAGGCAGCCTAATGCTGGCTGGTCGCAGTTTACAGCTTTACTAGAAACTTAAATCATTTATTTATTCATTATTTTATTTTTCAACCTGTTTTTATTTATTTGTTTTGTTGTATGGTGAAAATTACTTGCTACAATAAATATTCTAAAAGAAGAATAGATTTTAGTTTTAAAACAATTTTTCATAAAATTTTCCAAAGATAACCATTTTAGACAATTGCTTGGGAATCAGGGAATGTTACAAGGGTTTTGTAATAAAAAAAAGAAGTTCTAAAGTTTTTCCCATTGAAGTGAAGTTCAAATCAATAATTACATTTTCTAAAGCTGTTGATTTTTTTTCTGTTTTAGTATGCACCACTAAAATCTCATTCATTATCCCTTGCTGAAAGGGCCCGCAACCTTGGCTTGGAGCCACATGCTATAAGACTATTAAATGGAGAATTCATTGACCTACACATGCTTTGTAGCAATAATGATGAATTGGGGACAGTTGACAAAGTAGAATCTCATATTACTCATATAGTAGCAGATATAATGTACAAGGATACAAGGGTTTTAGAACAAATGAGGACCCTGTAAGTTGATTTAGATCTGAGATTTAGAATGTTCTACTCATCACTTTAGAAATGTTTCCCTCACTAAAGATAATATTTTTTTCAGTAAAGAAGAAACTAGGTTTACCATACAAAGTAGTAGGACAAAGAGTTCAACTAAAGAAAAGGTAGATGATAAGAAGAAAGTGGACAACAAATCAGACCCTGAGAATTATAAATTGTATTTTGACTGGAAGTGCCCCAGTCAGTTTGTGAAACCACATCAAACTTTAGCATTGAATAGAGGGGAAGATGAAAAAATACTTTCAGTAAAAGTAGTCATTCCTGACTGGTTTTATAATAAACTTGAGAGGTACCCAATCATCATCATTTTATTATTTTTTTATTTATGAAAGAGCCTATAAATATTGCTACAATATCATTGTGTACTTACACTTGACAAACTTGGCAGTTGACCATTTTTAGGCCATTAGTAGTTAGGTTGACAAGTGATTTACTGACTGTACATAATTATGTTAATTAATTACCTGCGGGATTAATCTAAGCACTTTCTTTAAGGTTTTGTCTATCTTTGTGGAGGAGCCCTGTCTGGGTTCGCAAAGGTCTGGGCGATGCTTACAACCGCCTGATCAAGCCTTGGTTGTCGAGACACATAAGGTCCGACCTTACAGCCACTGCACAAAAAGAAGCAGTAAAAACATTTACTACAAATCTAGAAAAGTACCTCTTGACAGAACCTATCAAAAATAGAACCATTTTGGGCTTAGATCCAGGATTCAGAGCTGGCTGCAAGGTAACATTTATTGTACTAAAATTCTGAACTTTTCCTGCCCAAAATAGATGATAATATAATGATTTGTTTATTTCAGGTTGGCATAATAAATTCTAATGGGCAGAAACTGGATGCGTGTACTATATACCCAGATTTGAGACAGCATAAAGCATTTGATCCAGCTGTCAAACAGCTAAAAGACTTAATTAATAAATACAAGTAAAGATGACTCTATTATAATAATACACAATATTATAATTATGTTTTGCTTCATAATGATATTTAATATTACTTATTTGTTGTTTACAGTGTAGAATTAACTGGTTTAGGAAATGGTACAGCTTGTCGTGAAACAGAGCTATGGCTGAAAAGTAATAATTTAAGTGACAATGTTCCTATTATTATAGTGCCTGAACAAGGCGCTTCTATTTACTCTATAAGCAAAGAGGCTCAAAAGGTATGTCTAGTTGCTATAAGTCTATATTTAGTTGCTGATATTTCCTTCCATTACATACTAATTTTTTTGCTCTTCATGTTCTATGAATGTTGAAAAAAACTATTTAACAGCTACCAAATTGTAACTATGATCCAAATAATTGTTTGTTCATTTAAAAATACTCAGGAACACCCAAATATGGACCCAAATCTGATATCAGCTTTATCAATCGCAAGAAGAGTATTAGATCCTTTGGGAGAGCTTATAAAAGTGAGTACCATTCATATCACAATCCTGTTAAGTTATGTGCTTTCACTAATGAATCAATTTTATTCTTAGGTAGACCCCAAAAATTTGGGCGTTGGCATGTATCAGCACGATATTCCTCCCAAAATGCTTGAAACAGCCTTAGATTGTGCTGTCGAAAAAGTAGTTAGTTTAGTGGGTGTTGACATAAATACTGCATCTCAAGCAATGTTAAGGTAACAGCACTTATTTTTATAGTATCTTATTATTATTGTGCGTTATTACTTCTTAGGCAGTAATTTTTTCTCCCTCATATATTTTCAGGCGTATATCAGGCTTAAATGAAGGAAGAGCTAAAAAAATCATAGAATACCGTCAAGAAAACAGTGGTTTTGAAACAAGGGCCGAGATCCTGAAAGTTGCAGGAATAGGAAAAATTACATTCCAACAATGCGCCGGGTTTTTGACAGTTTTGGAAAGTTCTGAGCCCTTGGATACCACTATTATCCACCCAGAGAGTTATAAAATAGCAAAATCGTAAGTTTCCATTTATCTTATGCATAACATTAGAATCAACTAAGATTTTCAAATGGACTACCATTTACGAATGCATTATGCTTTCAGATTTGCAAAAAAGATTGGCGTTAATCTTAAAGATCTCACGAAACCGCATTTCCCTCAATTAGTTGAAAGTAAAATTGTAACGATAAATATAAGCCAAACTAGTGAAGAATTAAAGACTGATGTGTGTACCTTGGAACTCATAATAAATGCATTTAAACAAAAGAAGTATGAAGACAATGTGATTACATTTTGTAAACCTGTTTATTCCCTTGCTGTGCTAAACATGGATCAACTAAAGGACGGGACGACATTAACAGGTAAATAAAAATTCTAAGTGCATATACAGATAAATGCTCATATACACGAGCGGCAATTGCAGTCGCCGACACGACTACGGCTGCAGTTGCCTCTGCCGTTGACGCCTGACGGTCGTGAGTATGGCACTAAGGCGGTTTTTAAAGCGCGTATTAAATAAATACATATTGTACTTTTGAAGGTGGCCCCCAAGTATCCCAATTCGCTAATATCACGCGCATATTGGACACGAATTCATCAGTAGCATTTGTATTGTCGTCCTCGTAATTGCTTTACCACTTTTGACAAAAACTCTCAGTAAATTAAAAACTTAACTAAGGTTAAAACTAATTATAGTCTGGTCCGAAAGTATTTCATGAAAATGTTAACGAATAAATCAGAAAACGTACCTGTGGATGCCAATTTGTAGTATACATACAGTATACAAAAAAAAACAGCTTTATGTTTGCATAGCTCGTCAAAATGTAGGGAACAGCTGTTTTTTTTTTCGCGATTTCAGGGTTGGTCCCATAGTGAAAGTTGTTCATAATGATGAGTAAAATGACCCCTTAAGAGTTGTCGCATGTTTTCAATTTCATCCTGTATATAATACCTACCATTATTTGAATACTTAAACCCGAAATAATAATTTTTAAACAATATGTTTTATATTTGAGGTTAATTTAATAACCTCAATTATTATCGTCGATGATTTTTCAATTAGAGTCTAATAATGTTATTCGAACAATAATTGTTGGAAAGTGTGGTGAGGCATAGGCCTAAAAACCTTCTAAAAATACAGATGAATTTGTTACTAATTTAGTGAGTGTTTGCGTAAGAATTAAACCTGAACAGGATTTGTTTTCACTTTCATCAGTTACTTTTCGAACAGACTATAAATTCCACATTTTTTCTTAAAGCAAAAATAGAGCTTAACGTTTTATGGTGTGAAAGTATAAACCTTAGGGTGATAAAGCAATTATGAAGGCGATTTTACTCTCTGACTTGAGTTTTCAAATGAATCTTTTGTAACAAATCGTTTCGTTGTAAGGGCAGTAATACCTTTCCTAAATACTTTTGTAAACGAATGTTGAATTTATATATATGCTGTTGGTGTTCTTTAATAAATAAACGCGCATGAACTAAGGTCCCAAGAATATTTATATTATCAACATTTTAGGTGTTGTTCGCAATGTTGTACCCTTTGGCTGTTTCGTTGACTGCGGTGTGGGAGACAACGGCCTTATCCACCGAAGCAATTTAGGAGCCAATCAGACGCCGAAGTTGGGCGATAGAGTCGCTGTCACAGTGATTGGAGAGCCAAAACCGAAAAAAATACAATTAAGGTTGGATAGAATCCTAGACTGATACCAGTAGGTAACTCTTTTATATTTGTAATATTAATTAATGTAGACTTGAATTTATTGTTGATTATTATTGAATGAGTAAATCGTATCCACAAATGAACGTTTTATTGAATTAAGAAACAAACAATTAGGTAAGTAAAATTATTCGGCCTCTAGTATGGGAACCTGTTTAGGATTGAGGCCGTAAGTGTGGAAGATTGCTTTATTTACTAAGGCGTCACATATCCCAGAAGTAACCCTGAAATTACAGAAAAAAGTATTATTACAGATTCGGCAAAACGAACAAACCCACATATTTTTACCCTTTATTAACAGAGGTAGTCCGACTTATAATGGTGGGTGTCATGAACCACTATATTAAAAACCCATAAAATGTTCCACTTATTTATCTCAACACTACATAAATAAAGAAAAAAAAAGAAAATAGGTTTATTTGCGGTAAACATGACGCATAAAAAGAACACAAAATAAAAAAAGTAAACAAGTTATGGGAAAATATTAGGGGTGCATCCGATACCGATATCGATACCGATATATCGGCGATATTTTTATGGCCGATACAACGATACTTTTCAAAGGAAATTGTCCAAATTCGGCTTCGTGTGGACACAATGCTCGAAAAGAAACAAATTAATCAAAAATCAAGTTTCGTTTTTAAACCCTTATTCATTCTATACTTTTGTATCAACTTGCACCCATAAATAGTGTATTTAATAAGTACTGAAATTGTTTAATTCGACATATTGACATTACTCGACCTTCATTTTCATTCATTCACAGTGATGCCAACGTAGCAACGATTAATCGTATAGATTAAAATAATTATTTACAAATTGATATAATTATTATTTTTGAAGTTCAACTACTTCCTCCTCATTCATGTTAGAGTCTGGAGTTTACAGTCAATAAAAGATGTTATTTGTAATCACTTACATTATTTCAAACATTTTTTATCCATATATTTGGTAAACGAAAGTATTTTAAAGTATCGAGTTGGTCAAGGAGTTTCACTTATAACATTATTAAATCGATTATTTAAAAAAAGTTTAGGTAATGTCAGAATTGTCATTTCAAGTCACTTTATTTCTTGGCATCGTGAATATTGTTTTCCTCGTTTTACTGTGATATTTTTTCAAGTATTGGTTTGGTTTTGGGTACTCGTACAACTTCTCACGTTGACTCGGCACACCTATGAACTCCGACACCAATCCCACCGTTGACCCCAGCTTAAATATGGATATCGAACTCGCCGAAACTTGAATCGTACGGATACGAACGAAGCAATTTCGCTTCAACTCCTGCATGTGGTGGAAACTGTGTTACAGATCCTATGTGCGAATTGTGGTACTGATATCAAGCAAAGGAAAAAGCATACCCTCGATCTTGTGGAAATGGAATCTGTTATAGTGTCTATTAAAGTGGTACATGTCAACGAAAACACGAAAATGTTACATGGAAACATTAAGCATTTGTACAATGTGAACGAGATTTATTTGTTTTCTCTAGGTCATGTTTACTGTGACCTTTCACAACAGGTCTTGGATATTATATTTTAAATGTTGGTAAAAGAAAGAGCCGCCCAATTGATCTCAATGCATGGAAATGAAAATAACAGTCAGGGATGAAATTCAATCAAACAGTGTTGCTCCAACTGCATAGTAGGGGGAAGTGGGTTGCTGTGTTCATGTGCGGACTATAATTTGGTTTTTAAGCTCTACAGGGTACCAAGATAATATATATATACATCTGCCCAGTTCCTAGACAATATGGGGTATATTTATAAACGTTGCTTAAAGTTAAGTAATGATTAGCGACTGTTTAACCATACAATTTTGACGTTTGAACGTCAATTAACTTTAAACAACTTTTATAAATAAACCCATATATTATTAACTTATGAGTCAGAATAATAACAAAATGTATAAATAAAAATGTGTTTTATTCCAAACAACAAGTACCCAAAACAAGACTTAGAAGCATCGCGATACAATCTTATTACAATATTCTCTTTCCTACTGGTATTAGCTATTAAACCTGTATTATATTTATACAAAGTACCTGTCCACACCGAGCCAAATTCCCATACAGCGTGGACAAAGTCCTTTGCGCTTTAAAAATGTAATGAAAACGCGCGTGTTGTCTCGTCTATTTCGTTGCAAACGAGGTACGAACTAACTATGCTCGGGGAAACCCCACGCTTTATTCAGTGTCTTGTTTCGCCCGCCCACTTTGGCCTCGCACTCGATTAACTATCCCATTTAGCTAGGTTGACTGAGGGCTTAGTGCGAGTTTCATTTTACCATCTCGATCAAACGCATCGACCGCGTTTGGCGCTCCGATTGGCAGCCGGCCGGCCTTTACCGGTGAAGGGCCAATCGGAACGCCAAACGCACTCGATGCGTTTGATCGAGATGGTAAAATGAAACTCCCACTAAGCCCTCTGTTGTTGTGCGTCTAATCTTAACCTGTCTATGGTTTCATTTAGTTTGTCCTGTTATTTGTTCTTTTTATATTAATTTAAAAAAATTGTGTTTTATTTATTTTACTTTCATTTTTTATTTCAATAAGCGTATCGGTATCGGTATCGGTTTCGCCGATATTTGTATAAGAGTATCGGTATCGGTATCGTATCGGCAGAAAGGCGTATCGATGCATCCCTAGAAAATATGCGTCACATCCACGCAAAACGGCTATCGCTCAGCATAATACTGCGACCCTATGCGAGACAGAGCCCCAGCGCTAGTTTTCAGCGACAGCCGGCGTTGACGTTATGACGTCGACCGGTGCAACTTACAATGAGATAATATATAGATATGATATAAAAATATACAATATAAAAAATAAAAAAATGAATGCACATAACAACTTTGTGTTTGTACCTACAATATTCTGACAAATAAATGCTTTCTATTCTATTCATGCAATCATCCATACCTTCGACTTAATTTTGATCTTTTCTCACGATTCAACACTCTCATGACTTGTCTTAATACTGGTATTTCTTCCTTCGAATAATACTGTATTTGACTTCGGAACAGTTTACTGTGCATTGCGTCCCTAAAATTATATTTAAATATGATACATCAGAAATTTGGTCCACATACGCATATCAGAAAGTAGACGGGACCGGTAAATGTCGTTGCTTTTTCCTGGTCCCGAATAATAACCCTATAATATTAAACATCATACCATAAAATTCCGTCTATAATCCTTAGAATATCCGGCAAAGTCATGCCGTTGCCGCCCGTGTGTCGCTCAACCATGGAGTCGGTCAGGTCCGCAGATAATAAATCGTATGGTGGAGGCTGAAAATAATCGTGTGATTTTCATTTGGGGATCTGTTTCTTCAGCTGACATTGTATACGTATAAGATGTTACCTGTTCCCACATTTGTCTCAGTAGCATTCTCGGATATCCATCCCGCTGCCCTTTAGATGATACAGAGACGGTCATCGCCAAATACATTGGCTGTGGTTTTTGTAAGTCAAGCACATAAGGCGGCGAATCGTTAATTCCCTGTAAAATTCGATGCGATTATTCTGTTCTTTCTATTAAAGTACTAAGTATTCCAAATCGTACCTATCTACTGACCGGGTGGAACATTCCTTCTTCGGTTATAATAAACTCTTCATTGCATTTGTCAATTCTATTCCGTCTTAAAAGTTCATTTTGTTGGTATTTTTTTCTTTCTGTCAAGTCCAAAATTTCGCACGCCACTGTTGTTCTATTGATATTTTCAAATTAGTGTAACAATTAGTATTCTTAAGAGCGTTCATCCTAAAAATTGTCAACGTCGCAAATAGTTGTCAAATATTTACCAATTCATTGTTTGCTATTTAGCTACAGGCTTATTTCCATGCAATAATATTGCCAAATTAATCAAAACAGCGAACTATATGACAGCTATTTGCGACGTTGCCCAGAATGCACGCTCTTAATTCAGTTAGAAACTTCACAAATGTGGTGCTGTCTTGATCAAAAAGCCAGACAAAAAGTGCCATCAAGTTATCGTCACCTTGCATTTTCATTCTTATCTACATGAATCCGAGGGTAATACAAGAACATTGTGGCAAATAATATTCAAATAAAAGACAATAAGTAAACTAATCTTACGTGAAAGTGGCAGGCTCTTGAAGCGTGTATACAGTCATCGTTATCCATTCTGCGGTTTTTGGCTGAATTACGCCCCAACATGGAGTCATCACTACGTTTACAATATTGGCTATTCTTTCCCTACAATGTTTGCCAATACATTATTAAGCGCTACTGCTGAGAATGAGATCCTATGTTCTATTCCCGGGTCGGCCAGTGTTATTGGGGTTTTCCTTCGGGAATGTCTCAGTAGCAGCCCGGTGTCTGAATTTGTGCCCGGTTGATGGCAAAAGGCTCGCTCCTTACTAGCGAAATGTGGGTGTACTATTGGTCACCTCTGCCTAACCCTTCGGGGAATACATACAGGGGTGTGATGTCATGTTATGTTATGATAATAAAAGGAAAGTATAAGTGAAATGTTATAATCCTGCTGTTGTCTTAAAAGGTGTCATTAAGGTGGAACTAGTCGCGGGCTCGAACTCAATGGTGGGCATGGCCAAAAACCACGCTGTCTCACCTGGCATCGTGTCCGACAGAGATAGTATCAGTGATGAGCAGTTAGAAGCTGGTCTACATGGACAACGTATAGTTCGCCTTCGCACGCACAGAAACACCGTTCCGACCAATTTTAGTAAAAAGAGCGCGTAAAAAATTACGAAAAGTCCTTTGGAAAATGGAGTTTTATGAAAAAACCACTGCATGAATCAATTAGAAATAAAATTAATTGAAATCTTCGATAATTGAGCTGTGTCTGTACGGATTATGTTTTGGATATTTCACGTCTTTTATTACTTATTTACGCCCAAAGCTGCGTTAAAATTAGCAACAAAAACGAATCTGTGTTGGCTCCTAACTTTTATTTTACTATTCTGTTTCCGTACAGACAAAATTACAAATCGATATCATGTTTAACTTTGAATGTACAATGTCAAACAGTGGAGTAAAAGTGCCCCGAAATTTGTATGGAAAAATTATCAACAAGTGCCACTTTAAAGAAAATAATGCCATTCTGTTCAACTTACGGTAGCCAGATGAACCTCATGACATGGTCAGTGTCGTTGCAAATGCTTATTATGTCTCTGGACAGGCAATGCGTCGGCATGACCCGTAAAGTCAAGTGTTCCACTGACAAGTAAACCTGGAGAAAAGATTTTTGTTACTGTTTTCTCTTCGAAATGTGTTTTATTTACTTAGCACCTTTCTGATTTGCCAACCAAAGAAATTGTTTGTTTGAAACTTAAACTTTTCATACCTTCGGGACCACAGAATAATTTTGATGCTATTTTATGTAAATAACATTTTGATCGTTTTGAAACAAAAACAGCGACTGCTAAAACCCCTGACTTACAAACCTATGGACTGGCCATACCTACAAAATTTGCGTGCATACCTACAAAAATCGGGCATATTAAATGGCCGCCTTTCTTATGGTTTTCTCTGCGAGTACAAGAGAGAGAGCAAGTAACAGTGGCCGTTTTACGTGGATGTGACGCATATTTTCCCTCAACTTGTGTACTTCTTTTTATTTTGTGTTTTTCTATGCGTCATGTTTGCCGCAAATAAACGTATTTTCTTTCTTTCTTTCTTCTTTCTAACAGTTTCTCTCTCACACCTACCACAAAACTCTGGCACTAAACATGGCGATCGGTCACGCATAGACATAACTTTGACGTCACACAAAAGTTTTGCTATATTTTGTCCGTAAACAATATGTCTCTCTTTTCGTATGCAACTCTTGATTTTTGACATTTGTGTGTCGATATGATAGATATTTGTATAACAGCTCTACATAAAGTAGAATAATTATGCCATCTCTATAGCTATGGCTAAAACAAACTCGTATTTCTTACCACTTCTGTTCTGTGAGCTTCTCTGATGACCCTTTCAATATAAAATGGAATATCCAGCCTTGTTTCGATACAATTTGGTAGACCTCCTTGTCCTTTGACTAAGATCTTAACGGTTTCGTAGCCAAATGAACACATGAATACCACCTGGGAAATATAAAAATTGTCTTTTTGGCTTAGAAATAGCAAGACATATACCCTCAAATTTGTACAAGTATATCAACTTAAAAAAAATACAGTCAGCTGAATGTACGTGCTGTAGGTAAGGGCAGAATTTACCCCCATCAGGAGATTACTCGCAAAATATACAAACAAAACATATTATGTCTCTGTTAGACATAACAGACACTTACGACGGATCATATCTGGGCATTGGTTACTTTGATTACAGTACCTACTGTTCTATATTTATTTTTTACCTCGTAATCGATCATTTCCGTAGGCATGAACGCAAACGGTATAGCTAGTTTCCCGAGGGGCGGCACTTCTGCAAAGAAGAGTAAACAGCGGATCACGGAATTGGGGGACACAGTGTTAATACCGCGAAGCAAACGCCAAGTTGTGAACACATCTGTCGGGTTGTAAAACCATACGATCTGAAATGTAATATGATTTTGCGTGTTAGCACAAGTAGTGTTAGGTAACAGAATCTAAGTTTCGCAAAGGCACTTTGTTGACAAATATTCTTCTCTCGTGTGGCGTGAAAAGTTATCACATAGGTACGGAAATCCTATACATTGCGAGATCAGCATAAACTGGAAATGTATAGCTTGATGTGTAGCCGTGTGTACTTGCATCCAACTTCCTTTCTTCCTATTGTAAACTATATTATATTTTCAGTGTTTTAATGAAATACCAACAGACCCTTATGACTGGATCCAAATTATTAATAGGCACTCGACCACAGTCCAGTTGACCCAGGTACTCGTGATCTAAGGGACGGCGCAACGGCGTCAGTAAGCCCCTAGTGTTCAAAAAAGCATAAATATGCAAGTATATAAATATAGTTCTTTGGTTCGGCATCGTCATTACATAGCAAAGTGTATTTAATCCTTTAATAGAGTAGTTGAACTTCAAATACAGGAGGTTAGGATTTTCTGGCTGTAAAAAATATTTAATAAAATTAGTTTCTAACTCCTGCAGCGATAAAAATGTTTGTTAATAAATATTTCAAGTTCATGCTCAAAATAACAAGGAGATTACCGAAACGATTCCGCTAAGAGGATACAATTCCACCAGTGGTCTGTGTACACAAGTGTGCCTCATTTCGTACAAGGAGGTTCCTATTTTGACCTCTATCATTTCACATTCGCATATCTTCTCTCTGCGAAGGTTCCATGGGACCGGTGCCTGGTACACGCAACCCATTACAAATACCAGTTCGACATAGTCGTGCCGTATACATAAATCGGGTGCGAAAATGTTAACATTTAGTGGGATATTTGGTCGACAGTCCACGAAAGCTTGGTTTAGTCTGGAAATTATACTTACTTGTAAGTGCTTGTTATATCTAACGAATAAGGCTACTTCTAGTAAATATGATTAAATTGTGGCCAGGATCTTAGAATAAATTGATCATTACATGAAGTGTGTGTGGCTACGAACTATACAAGCATGGCAATAATAAAATTTTTAGGGCCTTAAATACTGTTTGACCTGTCATTGATTTAAGACAACGTTTTTGACCTTAAATAATCTTTCTCTCTCGCTGCAGTTTCCCCATAAGACACCGATCTTAATGTTGAAGGAACTAAATCATAATAGGGTATCACCAACGTAGGTTTTTTTTTAAAGTTTTTAGAGAAGGTGGCGTCCTTGGGCCATTACTATTTTTAATTTACATTAATGACCTACCTCGCCAAATTCGTCAACCAATTACATCATTTGCGGACGACATTAAAGCCATAATTGAATGCGTCGATAACACGACATACGACAAAGAAATAAACAGTACTAGGTGTCTTAGTAAAAATAATCTAGTTATAAACATACAAAAAACGAAAGTCGTGCATTTTCACCAGCGGATACATCCAGATAATCTTATCTGATATGTTTATAACTATTTTTACTAAGACACCTAGTACTGTTTATTTCTTTGTCGTATGTCGTGTTATCGACGCATTCAATTATGGCTTTAATGTCGTCCGCAAATAATGTCATTGGTTGACGAATTTGGCGAGGTAGGTCATTAATGTAAATTAAAAATAGTAATGGCCCAAGGACGCCACCTTGCGGAACCCCATAAATATTTAAATACGCGTTTAATTTTATAACATATTCTTGATATATCTGTGTACGTTTTCGATCCATGAGGTAAGATTTGATTAGGTTTAAGACGTTGCCTTACCATAATCGTTAATTTTGTTTAAGATATTATGTCTTAGAAAATCAAATGCTTTTGTCATGTCTGTGAATATTCTACATAAAGGATTACTCTTATCTACTTATAACTTACTCATAATTACTTTTAAAAGATCAAATATTGCCATATTTTTTTATTTTCCCGAAAGCCTTGTTCCTCGCATAGTATTTTATTTGTTAGTTATAAATAGACTCATAATATATATATTTTTTTTCAAATATTTTAGCAAATACTGAAATTAAACCTGGTAATAAATTGGCATGTCTTCCTTATTTTATTTTTATATTGTGGTTTTATTAATTACAGTCTTTTAATTATCAGGAAATAAACAGGATTTCTGAGTAAGTATCTGTGAATATTTTTTTAACGTATTTTTATTATCACATTGTAGGTTCTTTTCTGTATTTCCCTAACAGATTTAAAAACGGAAAACATAAATCAAATAATAACGTACTCCTCCACGTTGACGATATTCCAAACGCAGTGATTGCTCAGAATAACTGGGCATTTATTTGATAGTGTACGCTTTACCTGAAAAAAAAACAACATAGACTGTGGATTTCACGGATTTTTTTTAATATAAAGTAGGCATCACATCATAAATGCATAGGCACAGTATTGCAACCCATACAGTACAGGCAATTAAGTCATTTAAGCATACAACGTATGCTAGTACTGTCTTCCCTCCGCTCTTTTTTACCACTTTATTGGATTACTTCGATTGTTCATTACCTCGTATGATCTTGCTCCATGCGCTACACATTACAAACACTGAGACCCACATCTAGTTTTGTATTCTGCTCCAAATCTTCCAACTAAATATGTTGACCAATTTACCCAACTCTTGCTTGGGTAACCCAAGAGAGTACCTACCTCATCATCATCATCATTCTCCTGCCCATATCCCAATTTATTTGGGGTCGGCGCATTATGTATTTTTTCTTCCATTCTTCTCTATTAAGCCGGATCCAGCGGTGTGTAAGGTGTTTTGTAACGTAATGAATCGTGTAATGTAATGCGAATTCTGCGTGTGGATGGACATTACGAGCATTACATATAACGCTCGCGCTGTGTGGACGGCTTACAACCTCAACGCGAATCCTTATGTGTTCGATTGCGAGAGGCTTTGTGTTCGCGCTAAAAACAGACGATGGATCAGCGCGAGCGTAGATGAGAGAAAGGGACGGAAGGAATACCTTGATAGTAGGATAAATCCCGTCGTACCATATAATACAAATTCTCTTCTTTATCGGCTGTATCTCTTCAATTTCGCCGTACTCCGTTCGAAAGAGAACGGTGTACTTGATTGACAGCTGTCGTGACCCTGCCCCATCGGGCGTCACCGTCATTCGCACATCACAGTGATTTGATGGGCCTAAACAGTTCTGAGTGTGGAAAAAGTAAACATTTTGATCATATCGAAATATTAAGTTACGTGGGTCAAAGTAAAACTTATACATTCATAAGTATATGGTCTCTAGAACTAGAACTCACTACTGAAGAATCGATTTCAAGTCTATCACCGCTGAAATCATCTCCCATGCCATCGATGATGTGGTACAACTTAGACGTAAAGAAACAAGAAGTAGTGTTGTACAAAGTCACTGGGAACGTCAAGGATTCTCCAACAACTATGTCATGGAGATTATTTTGTCTTGGCAATATCTGTAACATTATATTTTTATCAATGCAAGCAATTTAGGTTTTCGACCCCAATAATATAAATGAAATAAGTACTAACCCTCAAATCCGGCAGTTCGGAAAATCCTGAAATGGCAATGAATACCTCTGATGGTTCTCCGGCTGGCCTAAAAATAGTTCCTTTTTATATTATTCGAATCACAATAATACTCCAATCTACTAGTGAATTGTCAAAAGCTTTTCACCTGCCATCGATCAAGCACACACATGATAATGTTATCGTGGTTTCATAGACTTTATCATGCATTTTGGGTAAGAACCACCAGTGATAATATACTATCTCTTTGGGAGGCAGCACTATAGATCCACATTCGTCTGCTCCCAACCAATCGGCGCTACTTAAAACTCTTATGCTGAAAATAAAATAAAATTAACGGATGAGGATTACTTTTTTTTTTGTCCCTCAGTCTCAGTTGTATCTGGGTCGGGTCTTCTTGTCCAGTGGCGCCAAGACGCTCTGTCCTGGGTTGTCATTGGAGTTAGGTTTTGCTCTTTCCATTCCCTTTCGATATTGGACCACCATGTAGCGGGGGATGAGGATTACAATCATTATCATGTGAATATTTTAAGAAACGCACTATATTTTCTAAAGCTTACTTTCCATATATGTAGGTAGTATATGGCTTTTCGTGGGTTTAGTCCTAAAATTTACTGTAGTATGTGTCGATCGAATCATGGGTCCAAACCAAAACGGTTAAAAAAACGAATGGATAGGTACTTCACCCATTTAAAAGCGAATTAGCTCGAGAATCCAGAACCCTTGCAAATCCCGCGGAAATAGTGCCGTTTGAACTTTGAAGCCCGTCAGAGACATGGCTTTACTTTTAAAGCAAAAGCTTTTGCGTAGTTTTTGGTGCGTACTAGAAATAAATATTATAGCTCCGTCTGAGGTCACTCGAAGATTACTATAGAAAATATATCGTCATATGTCTTGCTTTAACATAATATATTATAGCTACGTCTGTGGCGGGCTTGAACTGTTGATGTTTTTGAGAAAATTATCACGCTTATCACGGCCGAATTTAAACTAGGCACATAGCGGCTCCCTTGAACAGAATCTTCGCGAACAGCGAACAGTCATCTTCAGATTGTCAATCGCTGATGTGCTGCGATGAGATCTCTATGAAGAGTCTATAGTTTGAATATGTGAGAAATATCAACATACTGTATGTCCATCCTCGTCAGGTTGTGAAGATATGAGGTGCAGTAGTTGGTGCATCCAGTGATGGTAGGAGGGAACTCGAGCATCGCGTGCATACCCGGATAGTAACCGTGCGACATCACCTCCACTTGACTCATTTCTGCGTTACCCGTGAAGCTGATACGGGTCTGTTGGAAGTAGAAAAGTTTAACTACCTTCTCGTAACGGCATTATCTGCAATTTGGTGCACTTCAATTAAGGCCGCGCGCCGACGGCGACTTTTTGTAGCGATGCAGTAGCGATGCTGTCGCGAATGTGTATCGATACAGCCGCAATGCTGTAATTATGTATTAGTATAGGATCCCGCCATAGAACGACCTTCACCGAGCTGGTTAATGGATGAAAAGTATTTTATATTCAATTAAATATGTCAATAAAAATATCGCAAATGGGTTGTCTAAAAAAATTCAGTCCAGAATATGATTAAATTTACATTTTTTTTTTTTTTTTTTTTTTACTTTGCACCGGTTTGGTTAATAGGTAAATTCCTTACCAATCGAAAGTATGTAGCCCATAGAATATACAAACGTTGGGTTGACAATTTTTTTCCCGTCACAACTCTTGGGTAGGCAGGTATAAACAGGTAAAAAAAAATTGTAACTTGCACCGGTCTGGTTAATGAATTAAAGTTAAATTAAAATAAAGATTATTTCATTACGATCACGGTGGTATAGGGTTGTCTGCGAAAAATCAGTCCAGAATTCCGGTTGTCGAGTTTAAAAAAATAAAATATTGCTGCGAGTGAATACGTGCGACAGCGTCCCAGCGAACCATCTCATGCGATAGAAGAGTACCTACACAGCGTGTAGTTCATCTATTGAAAGAAAGATAGTGCGCATGCTATTATTTGTCCTTGAAAATGTAAAGGATAGCGATAGACTCGTACATGGTACCCAACTGATAAGGCGCTTCCTGAATCTTCGTTCGCACAGAAAAGAAAGCCCCGAAGATTAACGAAAGAATGCTTAAAACTTACAATCAACCTTAGATCACTACTATAAGGTTCATAATACACTGCAGCTGTTAGTTTCGTCTCAATCGCACAATTATACTTCGTGCCAATTTTATCGGGCCACCAGTTTTCATCAAGAATATATTTAATAAAAATAGAGGTTATTTAAAAATGCACGATTTATTGAATAAACACAAATAGGTATTTATTTAGTAAACAATAGAAAAAACTTAATCTTAAGGCGATAAGTTTTTTCAATTTACCCTTTTTCAGTGTTCTAAAAGAAGGCCCCGCAGTGTTTTCACTCGTATGTTGATCCTTTTCTTTAATAACTCTCGTTATTGTTCATTTTGTTTGTGTAGCTTCGGCCATTAGGTCAATAATTTTCAAAAATCGATCCTTTATAAATGTTGTGTTCTTACTTCTTAGACTCCTGAGCCTGTCTTCATAAACTCGTGCACATTGAAAATGATTTCCTGAGCTTGACTTTTAAGTGGTTGCCCCATTTTTTAAAGAACTCATTTTAAATCATAAAAAATAACACTTGTTGCCACTACGTGTACTTTTGCCTGCTGCACGAGCATCACTACATAGTATAAAATAAAGTCGCTTCCCGCTGTCTGTCCTATATATACTTCTGTTACTGTTCCCTATGTATACTTAGATCTTTAAAACTACGCAACGGATTTTTTTAATAGATAGAGTGATTCAAGAGGAAGGTTTATATGTATAATACATGCATAGTAGAGACACTGATAGTTTTAGAGGTTTCAAATGTGATGTCGTAAATAAACACATTTTTTTGCGCTTACATTGCAAACGCTCTACGAGATAGATCAAAATAATGTACTACAGTATTGTACACCTTAAAAATGTATTCGCAAGTTGTGTACTTACTCTACTTTTTACCATTGACTGCGAGAAAGTAAATAGTAGTATTAGTATATAAAAACTGTCGTAGTTGTAATATTTATAAGACTGCCTCGTTGCGCATTGGTCTAGTGGTCGCAAGCGCTACTGCTGAACATGAGGTCCTGGGTTTGATTCCCAGGTCGGGCAAAGTATTATTGGGTTTTTCAACAGGAATTTCTCAGCAGCCGCCCGGCTTAATCTAATAGCTCTATGGAATAGCTCCTTTGAGCCAGCCAATATAGGTACTTTCAGCACGTTTCATTTGTTTTTTGTACATAATTCGTAATATACGTGCTGTTCGAAATTCAAAATGTTTTTATTCTCTTGTGAGTAAAATACAGTTTTTTTCACTGTTATCGATGAATAAAATGCCCTTTTTTGAGTGACACTGGTAAAAAATATATACACTCAAATATAATGAAATATTAAAAAAAAAATAAAAAAAGCGTTCCTCTATTTTAATACTATGTTTTCTATTTTACATTTAAGCTACTCCAAAATGATGCACAGCATGTACGAGTCTATCAAATTCAAATTCAAAATATTTTATTTCACATAAACCTACATGGGCACTTATGAAATGTCAGAAGCTACGCACGGTTCTAATTGGTCGTTTCCTATGGAGAAGAGCCGGCAAGAAACTCCACGGTTACTCTTTTAAAAATGATTGGGTTTACAATATTCTCAAAAAAAAAAACAGTGTTATTAGGTACCTATGCGAGGACAGTGTAGGTCTTTCAACAAGTACCAAGTACTTAACAAAATAGAAGATGGTCAACAAGTCTACAGTCCACTAAGCCAACAGCGTTCTCACATTCACAAAATAGAAAAGAATCTATATAAAACATAAATTAATTAATAAAAATAAAACATATTTTAAACGAAATGACATGATTGCTATTGCAACTGTAACAAATCTGAATAATTAACATGTCCACAAAAGCCAATAAGCCAAGCTAATAAAGAGTTGAAATTAAATAGTACCTAGGTAGGTACATATTGTCAAATAATATGATGATTATGTCAAGGAAGAAAGTAAAAAAACAAAAAAACTTTTAACAAAAAAAAAACAACCGACTTCCAAAAAAAACACTACAAGGTGAAAAATAATTTTAATTTCGGAAGTCGGTGTCTTTGGTTTTGAATTTTCGTTTTTTTGCCACCGCCTTCCGAAATTAAAATTATTTTTCACCTTGTAGTGTTTTTTTTGGAAGTCGGTTGTTTTTTTTTTTTTGTTAAAACTTTTTATTTTTCACTTTTTAGTTTTGGTACCTACCTACCCCACACAAGTTCGAATAACAATACCAGCGACACAATTAACAGTGACAGGAAGTTATCATCTTATCATCCTTAAAATGAATTAAGTCCGAATACAAGGTAGCTACTGTAAAACGTTGAGGAGTTCCCTTGACTGTACTTCGTCTTCATCATCAAACCCCTAATGACAGTCACAACCCATCTAAGTGTAAAGTTCTCATCAATACAAATTAATCAAGCCTAAACACCAGGTAATTGCTGTAAATCGTTGAGGAGTTCCCTCAACTGTCTTTAGGCTCCATCACCAGATCGACTCCAGACCTTCATTAAATAGTAGTGCTTTAAAATACTTAATGAAAAAAAATTACAAACGCACTAGTCGCCACTACGATTTTGAAGGTTCCCCTCGATTTGTCTGTGATGCCATCAACAGATCCTGGTTTCGTCATAATTTTTTTTGAGGATTTCCCGCAAGTCGTCATGAATTTCATCATCAGAACTGAATTTTGATCAAAATAGGACCAATCTGAAACTATACCTTTCAGATAAGAAAATAAATTTCTAAATCGGTTCATAAATGACGCCACCCGTGAAATACTTATCATTGAGAAGTTCTGGTGGCCATCTGTGGACTTCTTCATCAGTTCCACTTCACCAAATGATATTTTCTGAATGCAAATGCTTAACTGGTGGCTGAAAATACCGAAATCGCTATGTGTATGCCTATAATATTTGAGGAGTTCCCTCAATTTGTCATGGATTCCATCATCAGAACTAAATTTTGATAAAAATGGGACCAATCGGGAAGTATATCCTTTCAAATAAAAAAAGAATTTTCCAAATCGGTTCATAAATGACGGAGATAAGAGGTAACACACATAAAAAAAAAACATATAACCGAATTGAGAACCTCCTCCTTTTGGGGAAGTCGGTTAAAAATATAAACATGGTCATTTGGGAGCAGTTAATAGACTCTTACATATTTGCTGTTAATGAGGTACCAGGGAGGCCACATGTGCAGAAGGAATTATTGCCAAACTTCTTTGTCTTCAACGTAGTCTTTAATTTTATAATATGCTTTCTTGATAAGGACATGTTTGATGTGGGTTTTGAACTTCCCATCGCTAAGTTCTGTAACCGACTTTGGCAACTTGTTATATCGCTATCTCCTATTCATTCTCAAGGACAAATAGCATGCGCACTCTCTGTGTACTCTTCTATCGCATGGGATGGTTCGCTGGGACCTCCCTGTCGCACGTATTCCCTCGCAGCAATATTTTACTTTTTAAGAGCGATTACGACGTACGGCATTTCATACAAACTTTCAAGCCCTTGCTTTTCGAAATGACTGAACCGATTTTAATGAAACTTCATACGCATAAGCAGGATACAAAGGTCTAAAAAGTAAGTTAAGAACATTTTCGAAAAATAGCGTTACAGCCGAATTAGACCGATTTTAAATTTTCCATAGAAACAGATTTCCAGTTATCTGTTTTTAAATAAGACATTTCGAAAATGTTCTTAACTTAATTTTAAGACCTTTGTATTCTGCATATGCGTATGAAGTTTCATTAAAATTGGTTCGGTCATTTCGAAAAACAAGGGCTTGAAAGTTTGTATGAAATGCTTTACGACGTAAACGCTCTTAAAACTCGACAACCGGAATTCTGGACTGATTTTTCGCAGACAACCCTATACCACCGTGTTCGTAATGAAATAATCTTTATTTTAATTTAACTTTAATTCATTAACCAGACCGGTGCAAGTTACTAGTTTTTTTTACCTGTTTATACCTGCCTACCCAATAGTTGTGACGGGACAAAAATTGTCAACCCAACGTTTGCATATTCTATGGGCTACATACTTTCGATTGGTATGGAATTTACCTATTAACCAAACCGGTGCAAAGTAAAAAAAAAATTAAAAATTAAATGTTAATTTAATCATATTCTGGACTGAAATTTTTTAGTCAACCCATTTGCGATATTTTTATTGACATATTTAATTGAATATAAAATACTTTTCATCCATTAACCAGCTCGGTGAAGGTCCTTCTATGGGGGGATCTTAGACTATATGAAGAATCCTGCGCGATAGTAGCGATACAGTAGCGCGTTTACAAAACAGACGACAGCATCGCTACAAAAAGTCGCCGTGGTGGGCGAGGGCCCTAAGAGTATATAGAGGAATCGTAGAAAAAACATAATTTCCCATTCATAAAAAAAAAAAACGATCTTAAAAAAACACTGCATTAAATAATGAACGAAAACAAATCAACTAACTTTTTGTACTTTGTTTATAATGATATCCCAAGCTTCACAGTAATCTCCGAAACACTTTGGTTCTAAAGCCACCGATATTATTTGCCATCCACGGCTCGGAACAATTCCACAAATAGGCATTACCACGAAATTCCTGCAATAAAAGTAATGTTCTAGTTTATATACGGGATCGTCCATTAATCACGTGAAGCTCGAAAGGAGGGGAGGGGGGTTTCGGAAAAAAATCACGAAAATATCACAAGGAGGGAGGGGCGGTGTAGTGAGATATCACGTGCATTAATTTTTTCGTTGATCGCGTGATTTCTAAACGGAAAAGCGGCGCGTGACCTTAACTGGCCGTTCCCAGTAAACGGTATAAACCAGTATTTAAATATAAAATAATCTAAATTTAGGTAATATCACTTATGTAACAATAAAGATTCTTACGTGCCATAAGGTGGATCAAACTTGAAATGCATAGGAACTTCAAACTTGTTCGACAGCATGAAATTAGCGAACGTTGTTCTTGTCGGTACTGTTGGTGGTAGAATTACCTACACAACACCAAATTGCTTAGAAATTAACTGGAAATCTGATTACACGTTGTAATATTTAAATGAGTGATTATAAATTATTACTAACGGGTGTAAAAAGCAACGCTCGAAGCCGAAAATCACACTTGAGAAGGAAAGCTTCTTTAAATAAAATAGCGTGCAAAACTTATACATATTTTGGCAGGGTTCGCGCAGTACGTATTTTTTAAATTTATCAACACATTTATTCCAAAACTAGGTAGGTTAGAAATGACTATTACCTCAGTAGGGCAATCCCATTCAGTTGTCCATTCGGTGCAAGGCAGCCACGTGTTTCCTGTACAAGGAATACGGAACAATGTGTGTTTCAACTTTAGCTCCTGAGTAGTGTTGTTGAAGTTTTTGTATTGATAGTCCCCGCACATCAGGTAACCGTATACTTCGTTTTCGATCTTGGGCCTAGTAACATGTACACCAGCATTCATTTTTAAGAGGGTAGTCAGAAAGAATCCTACTACGGCTGTATTGGTTCTTACCTGAATCTAACGGTAAATAGTCTTGATTCATTAGGAGGTATAATAGAAGCGATAGGGTCAACTAGAAATATGTTATCTGGATCTGAAAATTTTACTTTGTGGTTCATAACCTGAGACCAAATAAAAAACCAAGACATAACGCTGCGAACAATACAGTGAAGCATGCCAAAACTACACCTCTGCTCTGTGCATACACGCTCACATGCACACATTTACAATCAAACTACACCTCACAAGTGCACACATGTTTACGAAACTGGCCTCACGTCATTGTTGACAGCGCTATGCCTTGGCCTTGCCTTGCTTTATTTGGTCTTGAGTTCATAACGAAATACATCAAACTATTTGAAAATCCACGTAGACCACAAGATAGATACAATTTACAAGCCTTTGTTATATAAAACTACATAAATTATGTGATAGGTGTTATGACACCCACTGCTAGTAGACCTACTTCAAAGACCTGTAGATACAGGCCACAGGCAAAATATTATTTAATTGCAGTATACTGTTTCAATTTACTGGCGAAACCATAAGAATAAAAAATCGAAGTTCGGTTCCCTAAATATCTTGTTAACCTGTGTGTAGAATCAACTACGATTAGATAATAATGTTGAACACATCAATGTATGTAGGTACGGTAGATATATCCACGTTCGTTGAATTTCAAACAGTAGTTGACTCTGTATCCAACGGGAGCAGGCGTTTATCATGCAAGCCTGCCTGCATTGCACGCGTCAGACATAGTGCAGTGTGTGTGACCTCTAGTGTTTTTAATGTTTTTTTATGTCATGTCATGTCATGTGTAGTTCCACCACAGTGCATACCTACAAACTCAACTTCTATAGTAAGGACTAAAGGTAATCTTACTAGTTTTATGAAAATAAAGTGAATGTAAGCAGACCTGGCATCCATTGAATATAGCCCTCTTCTTGTTCATGATTTGTAACACAAATAGTTTGCGATATATTCCTTGTGACATCCACAACACTTCCTGTGCCGAAGTCGAGATATCTCTCAAATACAGAAGCTGGCGGTATATTGCTTAAACGGTTAAGACTATTCTCCATTAAATGAACGTAACGAGACTTATGCTTCCAATTCTTCTCAAAGACATGCTCTTGAATACAAAATATTGGATTTCCCGGTAATACTACCGTTGCAAACGCGTTTAAGAATAAGGGTTCCTGGAATTACGCGTTAACTTCATTGACAATACCATAATAGCCGCAAATTGGATACAATAGACGAGGAAATTGCACCGTTTTATTCTAGCGAGTCACTTGGAGCTCAATCCAGCCAACAACTGTAGGTAGCAGATTTTTGAAATTATTTTGAGTATCTTCTACGAGTATATGATTGCGAAGTCGGTAGGTTCAAGACTTAATGTGGGAAGGTACTCTAAAATACTTCACCTGATTGAGGACCAAACAAACTAATTCCGCAGTATATATTCCAAGAGCAGTGCCAGTGAATATGACTGAGGTGGTGATATTTTCGCATGCTCTGATGAGACCACAGTTACCTGTCGAAATCTAAAAGCAAAGTTTTTAATCAAAGTACGTAATAGATTTTTATATTTATTAAAACAGTAATCAAATGATGTAGGTCCTACTTGAAAGCTCCCCTGACCACAGGCTGGCATGTACCACTGGTATGTCGTGTCAACTGATGATTTGTTTACTATGTTGACTACTTCTTTTCTTTGGTCTGATACATTTTTGCATATTCGAAACAATATTTTTCTTTTATCTAGTGATACTTTTGGACCTAAAATTAAAAGAAAAGCTTTGCATTACTACACAGTTTGCATATAAAGGTCACTGCTGCAATCTTAGAATATATTCTAAGGCTGCAATTTATCTCCAGATTCTGTCTGTTTCATTTTGTGATAGTCTGGTATTTTGTAGTAGGTAGTTAGGTCCTACATAGAAATTCATTGCTTATGATTAAGTGAAAATTCAAACTTGCTCTTTAAACGGCAACAATATACAAATTTTAGCAAAGACCAAATGCGGCATGAATAAAAATGAGTCAGGCTCTGATGTATAGGTACTATACCTACCTACATTATAACAAAAATACAGCTCACCATAGCATTTCCCAGTAACGGTGAGCCTATAATTGTTGCCATCGCTGTCATCCACAAGGAAGTATTCAGTAAACGACTGCCCGACAATGTTGGGCTTGAACACAATCCTGATTTGGGCGCTGTCACCCGGATTCACAAAACTCGACGTAATGGACACTTTGAACACGCGGTCCACGCTGTTCAGAATATAAATGTTTGACACCCTGTATGTTAGGCTGTTCTGTAATGTAATAAATTACCCTGTTGATGGTGTAACAATGGTAAATAATACTATTGGACGTGAGTGACTCCAACGTGATTTCATACCGCGTCGGCTGTTTGTAAAACTTGTTAGTTACCCGCCCCTAAGATGACCCTCTGACCTCTAATTTTTTGGTCAAAACGGTGAAGGAAGGTGAAGGTCCGTTCACGTTTTACTGCAGAAATGCAGCAGTAGGTAACCGGATTGTACAAATATTGTAGGTAAACTAAATAATAACTTACAGAACTGAAATGTCTTTAGCGAATTTTGGAACCAATTAGTCCATCCTATTACGAGTACCTATACAGAGTAGGTACCTCGAGAGGCGGATTAAATGTCAAGAGCGCCCTAGGCACGGTAGACGGTAGAATAACTAAGCCATATCTTAGAAATAAGTGCCTACAGCCGCGCGGTACGTAAACATGCGATAGGGCTGCCCGCCTCCAGTATTTTAATTACATTTGCCTACTTTGTGTTTCCATTTAGTTTTGTGATTGTAAATATACTTTTTTTATCTACACAAATAAATAAAATACTTTGTGAATTGAATAAAAAAACAAAACAAATGCCCGAGGTTTTAAAACAAGCGTACCTACCGTATTAATTCATGAACCTCCTATAACTACCTATTTCACTCATGTTATCACTTTCCTTTACTCTATTCACTTTATTTATTAATCCAGACATCTTTTTTTCGGGAGATAAAAGGAAATATTTATCCATTAAAAATACACACAATATGTACCTACCTACCAGTAAGTAAAATTATTTTATAGTAAGACTATAAAATAATTTTGTTGTTGTTGTTTGTTAATAATAATACCTTTCAAAGTTTCCAGGTAATCTAAAAAAAGTTATCTCTGGATGCGTTATTGCCAAATTCATGCAACCAAAAACAGCAACAATATATCCTACTCGTCATATTAAATATGTACTTGAATTTATTTTTAGTGTAAAAATCGCGCGGTTATTTTTAAAAAAACAACACACCGTTCGTTCGTCACTGCGGCACAGACGCGACTGTCTGCGTGTCTGCGTACCTCGCGCATACCTCGATCGAGGCGCGTAGGTATAGCTCGCGCTTCGTCCGTTTCTATGAAGTTGGCCTACCGTCTACCGTGCCCTAGGCAAGCACCTCATCGACGCCCCTCTAGCGGCCATATACCTATTATATAAATTTTAACTAGTAGGTACTTATACATAGATAATAACTAATGCTGCGCCCCGCAGTTTCACTAGCGTGATGCCCCATCCCGTGGAAATTTCAGGATCATGGGCGCTGGCAGGTTTATTTCCAGGGGGGTGCATCTTCAGCTCCATGGATCTTCAGTTCACCTCAGATATGTTAGATTATCCTACTACTACTACTACTAGATATACCTACATATACATAAACGCACTTTCGCAGTTATATAATACTAGAGCTTCTGCCCGCGACTTCGTCCGCGATGGAATAGTTACTTTGGGCTAACGCTAAAAAACCCCCCGATTTTGAAACATTCTTCATTGGTACTCCGCTCCTATTGGTTTTAGCGTGATGATATATAACCTATAGCCTTACTCGATAAATGGGCTATCTAACACTGAAAGCGTTCTTCAAATCGGACCAGTAGTTTCGGAGCCTATTCGGTACAAACAAACAAACCAACAAAAAAATCTTTTCTCTTTATAATATTAGTACTTATAGACATATTAGTACAGACGCCAGCATGCATGCAGCATGTTAGGTAGGGATCATGAAACCATGCTATGGATAATAAGGTAGGTAAGCGGATCCAGGGGGGGGGGGGCTAGGGGGCTCAAGCCCCCCCCAAACCCATCTTGGTTCTTCTTTAATCTTAAAAGTGAACCTGCACCCTAACTACGTAATGCACGATCAATTTTAAATTGAAACCAATTGAAAAAGATTGCCAGTCCATTGCTTCATTAGTCCGACAAAAAAAATCGAGCAGATTTTTTTTGTTGGACTTATGACCAACAAAAAAAGGTTTTTTTGTTGGTCTGAGGTCTGAGGCTTAGGGTGGATCCGGCGGCATACATTAAGTACATTTAATTTGTTTCAAAAACTCTTTTTTTTTTTCGAAGCTAGGATTTATTTGATAATTCCAAAATACTCTTTTAAGCATTAGTAGTGCCAGTATTTAATTTTTTTTTGTGGTATGGTAGTCTCTACATTGTATATTATACTTTGTTACCACAGCTACAATATTTAGTACGCCTCTAACAACGTAACGCCATCTAACAAAAATGTCAGAAATTTATGTGGCTTGCTGTCAGTACAAGAACGAAAAAACAGAGTGCGCTGTCAACACGAAATTTATCATGGGAAGCGTTCGGTGACGATGACGCGAGTTCCATGATTTTTGTTCACCCATAAAGTGCTACTTCGAAAATACAAGTAGAATGATAAGAAATAAGTCTTGTCATTTATTATTTTGTTTACCATAGGTACACAATAATAATGGTATAAAGCTCTCTACCACATTATAAATACGTACATTACATGCACTTACCCCACAACTATTTTCAATTGAAATAGATTTTTCTACAACGGCGTCTACAGGTACACATCCGAAATTTACTACTTTCACTTCAGAAAGACTTTCGTCTATAGCATTCTCCAAATTCGGGTTACATTGCACTGCGGTGCTTGCCATTGTAATAAAGACAATCTTTTGTGAATAGAATATAAAACAAACCAAATCTTCCTTTTGACTCGTTTCACATCAAAGTCAGAAATTACGAAATTATTATTCTTCTATATTTTTTAAATTTGACGATTATTCATAGATAATCAAAATACAGTGTGCCCAGTACATGGCAAAGGCAGCAGACCACTACTGACAAGAGTTAGTTGTTTTCGCAATTAATCGACGGGAAATGTTGTTTTTTAAATAATTAAGTAGTGTCGTCATCGTATATAGATAATATTTGCACTAAATAACATCGTAATTACCTATTACGGACCCATCAAAAAATGTAAACAAACTCGGTAATGAAAAAACGTGTTGTTGTGTAATTTTGAGTTTTGTGTGTGTTTTGTGTATGTAATCGCTGGTAAGTCATTTATTTTATATTCTATATTAGTTATTGTATAATAAAAATGCATATTACAGGAAAAAAAAGGAGTTCAATATTTTTTTTCAACTAAATAATGTTACGTAATGATACGGATACCTATTTATTGAACTTTTTAAATTATTTGTGTTTTTATTTATTGTGTTTATCCGTAAAAAATGGTTTTGACCGATAGTATATGTATTCATAATGTATCCTGCGAAATTTCATGTGAATCGAACCAGTAGTTTTATTATAAATCATCAAAACAATGGACAAAGGAATTTCTGATAAGAATGTTTATTTATCAATACTAGCGTTCGCTTACAAAGATTCTAAGTATTATAAAAAATCCTTTGTCTAATCAGGTACCCAAAACCATTAACGATAAGACTATTTACGTAACAAAAAGCTCTCAGATTTTGTTTATGTTAGCGCGCTCTTATCTCCGACGCGCCGCGGGCGATCTCCGGTACTTAATGGTTTTTGCGGGCGGGTACGTTCGATGCTAGGGGGTTAAAGTATGTTGTACTTGTACTTTGTTGGGTGTGTTGACCAGTGTAACTTTCTTCGTTTCTGTAAAATTTCAAGAAATAAATATCCTGTGGCGTTGACTCTTCATTAACTTTTTAGTCGATTATTGCGTGAGAGTTGCCATGTTACACAGGAAAATGTATAATTCGATCGACTTTTTAGGTCGACATCGACTACTCTATTTTCAAGAATAAAAAAGTAACTGTCATTTATGGGTAACTAAAAATGATAGATGTCTCAATCGAGTCTCTCAATAATCTCAATAATTTAATAATTTCTTCCCAAATGTGAATTTATATTGAAAATAATAATAAGCATTCAATGCTTTATTAGCTTCCTCTGATATGTGACATAAGAAGTTGGATTGCACTCAACTTTATCTGGATCTGCTATATAAACTTGTAACCATAATAATTTTATTCTGGTTTGTGTAGTAACAGACGAACAGCCATTCGGACACATCCTTCGAAACAACTACTTCCTGCTCGGGATCAGAGATGCGTTTATCCTATGTTAACCCAAAGTATAGTGAAGAATAATTTAAAATGGAATCGGGGACTGATTGGCTCTGTGATATTCTGCAGAATGTTCAACTTGAACAGTTTTATTTACCAATCAGAGATCAGTTGCAGGTAAACAATAAAATATAATGCAATTATTTTGTACACATTCTAGTAACTTACAGTATATCTTCTGTACTTTATTTAATTTTTATATTCCTTAAATACAATTTTGTGTACTTGTGTTGTGTATTATCAAATAAACAAAATTTCTCATTATTTATGTTTTTAGATAACAAGACTAGCACATTTTGATTATGTGCATGCTGAAGACCTTGAAAAGCTTGGCATCAGTAAACCTGGGGTACGCAGGTTATTTGATGCTGTCAGGAAAAAAAAGTTGCAGCTATGGAATCGAAAGTTTTGGAACAAATTATTTGGTTCATCATCAAGCTCAGTTTCTAAAGAGAAAACTGACTTAGTAGTGAGAACACCACAGTCAGAATCTAGAACAACTTGTATTATACTGGAGAAGGATATTATGTGAGTACATGCTTAATAGACTCCAATACCAAATTAATCATCTTAAAAAAAACCCACTGTGTGGTTTTTCCACATCCTTTGCTTTATTGCTTCTATTAGACCTCAAGGAAATCTGCAACTTGGCCAATAGTAACCTCCAATTGACAATTCCAGTTAAGTTATCAGGTAAAATTTACCTATTTCCTGACCAGACATTGTAGTCATGATTTCAACTAAAAACAATTATGGAAATGTGTAAAATTTGTTCATTGTTGTTTTCACTATAACAAACGGTTCATTACTTACAATTAAAATAAGAAACTGGTCTTGCTGTGCATTGTTATGAGCTTTATGTGAATTAAATAAACAGAAAACTTAGTGGCAGATTCCTAAGCTTATAGAATATCAAATGACAAATTTTAAATTACATGTTTTATAAAATAATAACTTAATGTATCATGCCTCAGAAATCACATTAAGTCGTTGGTATCGGCTGTCATTTGTGGATCTTTGATTTGACAGTCGTTTCGGGTAGTCAGAAGCCTAATAGTCTGACAAAGTCTTACCAAGGGGTAATGTGGTACCCAGTAACTGCATTGTGGGGGTCAGATAGGCTGTTGCTCCATGTAAAATACTGGTATTCAAACAAGGAATATGATCTACCAAGACACAGAAAATAGTTGTCCTTGTGTGTAGTGTAAGACATGATGTATTCTTTTCAGATTACACAGCGAGTTAGGCAATGGGTCATTTGGAGTTGTCAAACGTGGAGAATGGAGGGTGTCTGAACACCCATCTCAAACAGTTCCTGTAGCTGTTAAGGTGTTAAAGGCAGACGCATTCTCACAACCGGGCATCTATGATGACTTCAGAAGAGAAGTAGAAGCCATGCACAGTTTAAAACACCCCAACCTCATCAAACTACATGGTGTTGTGTTCCATCCATTGATGATGGTTTGTGAACTAGCAGCTATGGGAGCATTACTGGATTATATTGTAGCACAGAATGGCAAAGTGTCTCTGAACTACATTTACAAGTGGTCAGCGCAAGTTGCTTCAGGCATGGCTCATTTGGAAAAGCATCGGTTTTTGCACAGAGATCTAGCTTGCAGGAATATTTTACTGTCTACTTTGGAATTGGTGAGTGAATCTTTCCATTAAATTTTAATTTAGTTGTGTACTCTTAAGGTGAAACAATTTGATATTTTTTCCATACAAACTTCGGAGGGGTTTTATTCCACTGTTTGACATCGTACATTCAAAGTTTAACATGATATCGTTAGGTCTCATTATTAATTTTGTCTGTACGGAAGCAGAATAGTAAAATAAAAAGCCATTAAAAAGTTATAAGCCAACAAAGATTCGTTTTTCTTGCTAATTTTAACGCAACTTTGGGCGTAAATAAGTAAAATTGTTTAAAAAATACAGTGATATCCATAACATAAATACTAGGAACAAACACAAATTTGTAGTTCCTTCAACAAGGCTCAAGAAAATAGGTGGGTCGTTCAGATGTCAATGTATACGCTTTTATAATAAACTTCCAAGCCACGTCCAAGAACTGAGCCTTAATAAATTCAAATTATTCATTAAACGTAAGTTGTGCCAGAAAGCGTTTTATACCGTTAAAGATTACGTGGAGGACAAAGAGGCTTGGGATTGAGCTGCTCCGATTTATTTGATTTATTTTTGTGTTTACAGTCAGAATAATCATCTGCTCAATGATATGAATATTTACTTTGTGTAGTATAATATTTTTATATTTTTATATTTTATATATTTTTTTAATAATTGTGAATGTGAGGACTATGTGGGTCATATTTTTATTTTCTCTTCTCAGTTACTTTTAATGATAATCTGGCAGTTTGAGTACTTTTGCGGCCTACCCAATTGTCCTTTCTTTGGTATTGTTCGTCGAGTCGTTGAGCTCCTTAAGCTCTTGAGTTGAGCTACACGATTACTGACAAATGCGTGCATTGACTGGACAGGTCCACTCAAATCTGTATGGTTCTTTCCTCAAAAGACCATTTCTGATACAAATCTACATGGTCCTCAAATGATCTGACCAAGATTATTTCTGGGTTTTTTATTGACATTAATGTATTTTATATACTATACAATGACATGAATATTTACTTTTTAAAGCAATATATTCTTTTAATTACTTATTGTGAATGTGAAGATTATGTGGGTCATTCCTTTCATTTATACTTTTTTTGTTTTTTTTGTTTTCTCTCTGTTAGTTTTTATCATGGTCTGGCAGCTTGAGTAATTTATGCGGCCTATCCAAATGTCCTTTCTTTGGTATTGTTCGTCGAATCGTTGAGCTCCTTAAACTCTGAGTTGAGCTGCACGATTACTGACAAATGCGTGCACTGACTGGACAGGTCCACTCAATCTGTGTGGTTCTTTCCTCAAAAGACCATTTCAGACACCAATCTACATGGTCTTCACATGATCTGACCAAGATTATGTCTGGACTTTAAAAGAGACTGTGACCTCTGAGTTTGTTTCGGCCTTTCTTCTCAGAGTAGTCAGATAGGAAACGCCGGCCTCATCTAGTTAAAAAAATATGATTGACGTGTAAAAGTGTTTGTACAGACCTACTTACAGAAATAAAATCATTTATCATTTATCATTTATCATTTAATACAAGAAGGGTGAAATCTCGAAAACAAAATCCGTACCGACACAGAAAAATTATCGAAGATTTCAATAAATTTTATTTGTAATTGATTTATGCAGTGCTTTTTTCAGAAAAACCTTTTTTCCAAAGACCTTTTCGTAATTTTTAACGCGCTCGTTTTACTAAAATTGGTCGGTACGGTGTTTCTGTGCGTGCGAACTATACGTTGTCCATGTAGACCAGCTTCTAACTGCTCATCACTGATACTATCTCTGTCGGACACGATGCCAGGTGAGACAGCGTGGTTTTTGGCCGTGCCCACCATTGAGTTCGAGCCCGCGACTAGTTCCACCTTAATAGTTGAATTTAGTCTGTTGTATGTTTTAAGAGGTGACTAAATCATAGTTTTCCATGGGATTGGCAAATGCAGTGTGGTTATCATTCTGCTATCTCCAATATTATTTGTGTGATAAGGTGATTCCGTATTGTTTATTTTGTATATTATTCACTGTTTGAACTATGTGGGTTTGGCCTCTACCCAGCATTTTTTGTAGGGCAGGAGTAAATACACTCTATAATAAGTAGTAGGAATTTCTCTCGATAAAACTATAACTACGCGCATGCACGCTCGTTTCATCGATATTGTTTTGTTTCGCGCGGTAATTTTGAATTTTTCCAAATGAATAATTAATTTTGTTACAAACCCAAATTTTTTGCTTCGAGTCAGGGACCAGGGTGGGGCAGATGCCCCACCTTGCCCCACCGTGGGTACGCCCATGGGTTTGGTAGTGATAGTTGAGAAACTGTTATCATATAAAATAACAGAGTAAATTAACTTAAAATTTTTTTTTTTAAGTATGTTTAATAGTTCTTGAAAAAACCTATACATGAACTTTTTGTATTCTCCATAAGAATCACACATTTTAAAGTGTTTTGTGCCTTGTCACCTTGAAACTTGAAAGTACCTGGTGTAGTTTATGGTGTACTTCCTTACATATTATAAAACAAAAACCCCCGCCGCGGTTTTCACGAATGGACGCAGTGATTCATGCTCAAGGTTTTAGTGTATTATTAAGGTGTTGTGTACCTAAATTGGCTGAAATATGACGATTATTGTTGAAGATGTCGGAAAAAATCATGCCGACTGGGAGCTTTACTGGCGTGCGCCTCGTAAACCGTAAAAGATACATAAAAAATATGTTTTACAGAATGGTTCATCTTAAAAAATTCAACAAAAAAGTCCGCGATGGCATACGTCTATCTTCTAAGGATGACCAACAGTAACCATTTTTAGCTATTATGATCGGTATTATATTAATCCTTATCCAATAAAATATTTTATTTAAATTGGGCATTTAATTTTGATTAAAATATGCCTGTTCATTTAATCACATCGAAGAATAATCGCAGACTCAAAATTACGCGTAACAAAATAATTATCGTTGACGGCAACGCGGGCGCCGCGGTAGGAGTCAATGACCTTTTCCTCAGCTATTAGGTATGTAATAACATCCACGCGGGCGAAGCCGCGGGTAAAAGCTAGTATTAGATAAAATAAAGGCACGAATGTTAATTTTATGTTTTGCTATGCAAATTGTTCGATAAATAATTGATTTTAAGCTTTAGACTTTCATTGTTCTCATAAACCAGGTAAAAATAGGTGACTTTGGTCTGATGCGCGCCCTGCCGGACGCGGACGACTGCTACGTGATGAGCGAGGGGCGGCGCGTGCCGTTCCCCTGGTGCGCGCCGGAGTCGCTGCGCAGCCGGCAGTTCTCGCACGCTTCGGACGTGTGGATGTTCGCCGTCGCGCTCTGGGAGATGTACACCTTCGGAGAGGAACCGTGGATAGGTAACCGTAACACGTCATATCTCAATAATATTTTTTTAAATTTTTGTTGATAGGCTTTTGTTTTACCACAAACTCTCTGTGTCTCTATCAATGATGCGGTCGACTATAGCGCACGCAAGCTAGTGCACGCATGCTTAGAAGTAACCTATCCCCTAAGTATAGGTATACTTAAAAGATGGGGGTTAGATAATGTTCTCTTTATTGCCGTGGTTTGCATCTTGCTCACACACGTTCTTTAAGAGTGAAAGGTAATTCTTCAAATTATAATTTTTTTCATGCAAATTAACGACACCATTGTTCTTCTAAACAATAAAAAAATCGATCAGTGTTTGTTGGCGAACATATTTTATTATTTATATACTATCAATCAAATTGATGTGTTATTCATACATAATGTATCAATCAAATTGATGTGTTATTCATACATAATGTCTTTGACGTCCTTCAGGTTTAAACGGTTCAGAGATACTGCGGCTAATAATGCGTGAAGGTCAGAGGCTCTCGGCGCCCAACGCGTGCCCCCCGGACGTGTACATGCTGATGATGCAATGTTGGGACGTCAACCCCAAGGAACGGCCGACGTTCGCCGGCATACAGCGGTACATCGAGACCAATAAGTTCGAAACTGCTATTGCTGCACTTAGGTAAGCAAATGTTGGAATTTTATGTGACCTTGTTGTTAGAAATCATTTGTATTGCCGAATCGGGGGTTGTTAGCGTGCTTGCCAAGTGTGAAGTCTTGGGTTAGATGCCTAGGTTAGGCAAAGTGTTATTCAGTTTTTATGCTAACACGCCACTCGTTCAAATTTTTTGTTTACCTCATTATGAAATACTGAATCAGTTTATAATTGACCAAATTCTATGCCAGAAAACTGTTCCCTTAAAGAAAATTTGTGTCTATTAATTAAGGTACATAATTAGAATTGTAACAATAACATTTTTTTATTGCCTCAACAAGTCATTGTATCGCGGTATCGTTTCTCACATAAACAGATGTCATGTAAAAGAATAGATTGTTTACAAACTATACTTCCCTGTGACAGTTACCGGCGGCCGAGTAAGATGACCATCGATGCGGGTGACCCTATCATATTGATAGACAAGCGACCCGAGTTGCACTGGTGGAAGGGGCAGAACCAACGCACCTTAGAAGTTGGACTTTTTCCATGGTAACCTTATTTTAAACGTAGTAATAAAAATAAGTAATTATTCTTTAAGATATTAGTGGTGTGACCGTAGGGTTGCCACCTTTTTTCTGACGAATAATAGTATTTTTCTCAAAAACTTGCAAAAATATAGTACTTTTGTAAAATTTTGGGAAAAAATATAGTACACATTTATTTTTAATCATTGTTTATTTTTCCGTTTGTATTTTGCGCTTTGGCCATCAAGATTTTATTATTTTTAAAATTTTCAATTGGAATCTAAGCAATCAAGCACACACATAGTTTTTTAGTTAGTTAGTTTTTATCTTCTTTGCTTTTTTTATTTTCTGTACTTCTTTTTGGGAGGCGCGCAAAAATCATTATCACTTTCAAAACTATTCGAATTTGTCTGGTAATATAATATCCTCTAATCACGGCGGTAAAAACAGCATTTTTTGTAATTTTTGGAGGGTTATATTTTCTTGACCAATAAGTTGCTGAAAGAAAACAAAATAACAGGGACGTGTGTACAGCAGACATTGATTTTATAAAATAAAAAAAATTTGGGTTAGAGGCCATGACTCAGGCAGAAAGAAGGGGAATACATTAATTGTATGGAGAATCGCAGGCCCTGTTATAAAAAAAAGTTCGACAGTTCAATTAGCGATGAAAATATAGTATTTTTCGTACTATATTATTTTTCTATAATATATAGTACAATTGACTGAAATATAGTACGATACTATATAATATAGTACGGGTGGCAACCCTATGTGACCGTCAGACTGCCAAGTTCGAATCCAAGGCACGCCTCACCTCTGACTTTTCCCGTTCATGTGCGTATTGTATAATTATCACTTGCTTCAAAAACCGGTGAAGGAAAACATCGTGAGGAAACCGGCATGCCTGAGAGATTTTTCTCGACGGCATGTGAAGCCTAGTCAGAGACCCATGGGCGGCTTTAAAACTCTGACACCAGATTAGTCACTAACCACTCGAAAAGAAGAAGAAAGAAGATATAAAAGTGTTTTTCTTTCTTTTTAGCACCTTGGTAACAACTGCATTAAAAAGTAGTAAGAACAATCAGGCAGTGAAGAAGTCTCAGATTTTATCACCAGTACATAGAGGTAAGTGTTTTTTATTTTAAAGATCTTTCTATTGCCAACAATACAAGAATAGAAAAATATTTTTCTTCAATGGTATTCAATACAAACTATGCATTTGTGATTGAGTTAGTTGAACTAGTTTGCATCCCATATCCAGTAGCGTCATGTCAGGTGAATAACGTAACTAACGAAAAAACTAAAAAAATTATCTGCCTAGCCTTTTCCCAACTATGTCGGGGTCAGCTTCCAGTTTAACTGAATATAAGTATTTTACATGAAGCGATCGCTTATCTGACCTCCACAACCCAGCAACTATAAAATACGATACCCCTTGGTAAGACTGGCTGTCAGACTTTCGGGCTTCTGACGACCCGTAAAGACTGTCAAAGATCCACGAATGACAACCGGGACCAACGGCTTTACGTGCTTTCCGAGGCACGCGCAAGTAACGAGAAAACAAATAAACAAACATAACTTATCAAATTAGCATACGCCTCGGCTCAGTACAAACAACCATAAGTCGCCAAAACATCTCTTATTTAAATTCTACCAGCAATTAGCTCTAAATTAACTTAATTAAATGTAAAACTTTAACGTCTTCATTAGCCATATTAATAAACGCGTTCACTTTTTTATAATATGTACGTGCGCGTAATTGTGGCGTTCCTACACTTTTACTTTTGCGAAGGAAAGTAAAACTATGCACAATTGGTCTACGAAACATACCGCATGATATAATTGCGTATTGTTCGGCAACACCCAGCGGTGATTAGAATCATCGCGTTATATTGCATTGAGGATTAACGACATGCTTGATATTTCATTGTTTGAACACAGATTAAAACAGATGATTCACTCCGCAAAATCATTTAAATAAAATGCGACTCTTGCTGCGACAGAATAAAGTGCAATTCAGGTCGCACAGCGCTCTTATATATCTTCTGACTACGTTACGTCCACTGAATTGGCCCGGCAAGACCAGCTCGCCGCGTACTTTTAGCTTTATACCTAAAGTGCGGAGCGCGCCTTCTGTACTTTTCAGTGGTTTGACGGGAAAATTGGTACTCATTCGTTAGATACTGATTAAGGCTGCGTTTCCACAAGAGATGAGCGAGGATGCGTTGCGAGGGATGTGTGTGAAACTAACCTATAACATCGCTTCACTGTCATAGTTTGAGCTTAGCTAGCGTTGTTATTGGTTAGTTTCACACACATCCCTCGCTACGCATCCTCGCTCATCTCTGGTGGAAACGCAGCCTTATTATTGATATACTGAGCGATCTGGAATCAACAGTAAACTTGGAAAATAGATCAGTGCTAAAAGACTAGTTCATTCTCAAACCACGGCGGCTAGAGGGAGTGGACATGATGTGATAATCTTTTTTTGTAGCTATGCGACTCGGACCCTTTAAGCTTGTGAAAGCTTGCAAACAGTTGAGCTTGTGAAAATGTTCATATCTGAGGGATCAAGTTCTATACATCCTTGAAATTGAATTGTACAAATATCGATACTAATAGTGCCATCCACGAAGATGCGCCCCACTCCGCAATTATTGTACTGTAAGGCCGCGTTCACACGGCGTGGATCAGTACGATTTTTTACCGTATAATTTTGGGATCACATGGCAGGAAATGCAGAATGAGCATTGGTTTTTAACCACAACGTGAACATCCTCACGTGTGATCCCAAATTTCATCGTATCAAAATATCGTACTCTGACCAACGCTGTATGTACGCAGCGTCAGCTGTACTTTAGTACGGAGCGGAGCGGAGTAGGGCGCGTCTTCGTGGATGGCACTATCTTTATTTAACTATATAATTATATGAATATGAATCACATTAATATGATTATTAAAATTATTTATGCATACTTACATCTTGTATTGCTCTAGAAATCGTATTATGCATATTTTAGGAGCATGTTTATATAGACTGCGACGTAATATTGTCGTGTGAGACGCACTTAGCATTGAAAATCGCTAATCTATGACTAAATGAATGTTTTATCACCTATGAGTAATGAAGCCTGTATGGTTAGCACAAACATGTCGCACCTGAATATATTACAGTTTGGTTTGTGAATATTGATTGTTAAAACGTGATGTAGGTATGTTTGTTTCGTATCTTGAGTCAAGTCTACATTACCTAAATGCACGGAATTTTGATATTATTTTGACAGCTATATCGCGCACACCTACTGTGACCTACCGTTATCCTTAGCATGACATATGAGTCACAGAATCATAATCTTTATTGGCATACTGCTTCAACACCAACTCAATTTAAAGTGTGATCTATTTAAGGGGGATGCGCCAAGGTAGCCCGTGAAATTCAAATTTTCTTAGGTTTTTTGCAATTTGCAGGTCAGTGTCAGGTTGTATCTTGATTAAAATATGATTTGCGAGCGTAACCAATATGGGTTTACAGAATTATAATCATTAGAATCAGCAATACAACTCCTTAGGTTAGCATAATCCCCAAATGTCGTGATTTCATGAAATAGTCATTCAAAGGGATTACATGAACTTATAGAGTTATATTGATGATTTCTATGATTATAATTTTATAAATAAACATTTGAAACGATCGCAAATCATATTTATATCAACATACAACCTGATACTGACGAGCAAATTGCAAAAAACGTAAGAAAATTGGAATTTCGCGGGCTATCCTGACGCTTTCACCTTAATGGTTAGACGTCAGAGTAGGTTGTTGAACTATGCTCATTGAATTTTGGAAACGCTATTTTGTGTTGCACTGTATAAAGCTCACATTTCAATGGCTTACTTTGAGTCGAGTTGCTATAAAATTCATAAAACATCTAAATTCTTAAATCGTCTCAACATTTCCAGCCCAATCAGCCTCCAATACATCTCTACCTACTAACGGCGTGTCTGACGACATAGCCGTGGTCCTGCGCAAGCGCCGCACGATCGAGTCCACTCAGCCGCCGACCACGCGCGGCGGCAACACTGGCAGCAAACATTTCAACTATAACAAGCTCACCAACGATCGAGTGGCAACGCTGGCCCAGGAGCGGGCTAAATACACCAGGGAAGCACATTCTAAGAGTTTAAATCAAGGTAAGAATGGGAAATAATTACTGAAAGAATACAAAAGAAATTACGACTGCTGAAGTGCTGACCTGATCAATCAGAATCTGAATCGTTTTGAAACAGATTGCTAATCCATTGCTTCAAAAGTTCGAAAATAAATTTTGCTCAGCAACATAAATAACGCAATGAATGTGGTTGAACTGTCAAAATGAAACAAATTAATCGGAATCGTTTACGAAAATGTGTTGCGTAATTAGATAGCTGAGTTCAATCCCCTGATCGGGCAAACAACTATAAACATTTCAGTAGCAGCCTAGTTCCTGAACTTTGCACAGTTAATCGCGTTAGACTCATCCCTTGTGACATGGCACAACATAATTAGCGAAATGGGTGTGCCTACTTTGCCAATAATTTCGGGAAATATAAGTATAATGTTGTTTTTTTTATTTAATAATACACTAGCTATTGAACGCGATTTCGCCCGCGTGGAGGTCTTAAGTTATCCCACTGGAAAAGTTTACCTGTGTGCCAAATTTAATCGAAATCCGTTTAGCGTGAAGTCGTGAAAAGGTGACAGATAGACAGAGAGTTACTTTTGCAATTATAATATGTACCTATATTACAAGCGATGCGCTCCAGCTTCGCACGGTTTTTATGACTTGTCAAAACATCGAGATTTCTTAGGTAAACGTAACTTTAATATTAACGTATTATACACATAAACCTTCCGGAATAAATTCTCTAAATGATGGTGAAAACCTCATCAAAATCTGTTGCGTGGTTTAGAAGAACAACGCGGACATACAGACAAACACGAAAAGCGACTTTGTTTTATTATATGTATAGAAGTATGGATGGATATTATAATATATACAACTGTAATTAGGTATTGTATAGACAGTTCGTAAAATATCAGTACTTACCTACGTCTGATATGACGTCACGAGGCGCTAACTGTAAGGTCAACTTGGCAGTTTATTGTGATATGTGACCGTGGTAAAGGGTAATCGCTATGGATCACGAAGTTATACGTATCTCTCGGATTACTCGCATTGTATCAGTCTGGTAGAAGGTTTCGTGAGGAAACATTGTATTCGATACGCGCAATATTGTGGGCGGAGGCGTAAATCATACTGATAAGGTAATATGTGACTAAATATTGTTGTGATTTCCATAAGCATAGTGTTGTGCTAACACATACTAATGAAGAACGAAGATAAAACGTATTTCGAAGTTTAAATAGACTGTAAACTTTGTATAGTGTCTGTTCGGACGACGAAAAAATCTTGTGAAGAGAGTAGTGTCCACTGTCTGCTATCGATGGACACTTTATTCATCGAAATTCTAACTATATATAATATTATAAATGCGAAAGTGAGTTTGTTTGTTTGTTACGCTTTCACGCTGAAACGGCTAAATAGATTTGGATGAAATTTGGCGCATGGGTAGACCATGACCTGGATTAAGACATAGGATACTTTTTGTGGCGATATTCCCACGGGATCGACAATTACGCGGGTGAAACCGCGGGGCGCAGCTAGTAGGCTATAATTTATATAGATATCACATGGACGAAGCTGCTGGCGGTAGCTAGTAAAATAATAATAAGCAGTGGAAGTCTACCTGCAGGCTGATAAATAAACAACATACCCGGTGGGCCATCCTGATTCGAATAACATTTTAAGTAATTCTTTTTGTTCTTTTTCAGTAAAAGAAGACATACTAATCGATTTGGATCTCCCTCCTGCTACAAGATTGAGTACACCTGTCAAGAAATCTTCGCCAAACGGTCAAAATCTTGTGTCCATACTCGATGAGCCAATAGATGTACCGGAAATTGGTAAGTGTGGAATAAGTACTTCATACTTTTTTCCTACTCAATGATTTAAAATAATACTAGAATAAAAATAAAAACAAATTTTTCGATCGCAGAGCACTCTCTAATGCTTCGCATTAAGAGTCGTGCAATAAACTGGGTCTATGAGAAGTTTGGTCAGTTCAGCAGTCTTGCTAATTTGTAACAGATCAGCAAGTCTGCCAACCATCAAATCGTTACCCATCAGAATTGTGAGAGACAGTGAATTAAGAGATTATAGTATCGAAATTATTGTGCAGTGTACAATAAAAGCGTCAAATAATATTGTCATGATTACAATATAATTTGACAACATTGTAATATTTTGTTGTTTGTCTTTTATAATACTTAGTTTTTCCGTTCTTACAGGACTCGATAGCGACTGGGGTGAGCAGAGCATAGAGAGCTTACCAGGACTAGCAAACTACAGTATCCAAAACTACTCAAATCTCTATGGCGCTAAGTCTTTAGACAATCTATCGAGTCCCCCCCACATGAGTACATCGCAGGCCTCCGCCACACTACCAGACCCCTTCGACACGTCGCAGTTCTGGCCCAGTAACAATTCAACTAGATCTAATTACGAAATAGCTATAAACGAATCTCATATAAGCCAACAAAGCCAAGAATCTCACAGATACTCTAGTAACAACCACTCGGCGTCCACCAGTGCGGACGTTTCTTATAATTATAATAACACGCCATCAACAAGTACTGCTACAAACCATAATAATATTTACGGAAACATACCGTTGTCTTACGCAATGAATAATGCTCTCTCAATGGAAAGAAATGTGGTACCGAGTGTATCAGCATCACTAGCAGAAATGTCGCTGGACGACAGAATTTCAGAATCTCTAAATCTTAGATCTAAAAGCAACAACAGTGATTACCCGTATGGTGACCCGACGTACAATGCACCGTCGACCTCGGCTGCAGCTGCGAATAATGGAACAGGAGATAAAAAGTATAACGACATTCCTCTATACAAGAACTATGACATCACTCCAGTTCAACAGCAGTTTATATTAGAAACAAAAGACTATTACACGAAGTTATCGACGCCTTTTAAAGCCAACACGAGCAATGATTACGAGAAGAACATCTACGTGCCAAAGTACGAGGAAGAAGAAGGTGAGAAGTTACGGAATTTCAGCGATTGTTTGGAGAATTCTAAGAATTACTCCGCGTTCAAGTATCAGAATGTTGATTTTGGGAATTATTCGGATTATGGGATTTACGGCGGCAGTATCGCGTCGACGTCTCGCGGGGAGGCGCTGTATGACGAGGTGCACGACACGGCCAGTAACTTCTACAGCGAGATAGGCGAGCCGCCGCCCGGCCGGGCCGCGTATGCGGCTCAGCCGGTGTACTCAAACTCTAATCTGTACGACGAAGTTTATGAGGAGTCGGTCCCGCGGCCGCATCGCCCTGCACCGCCCTGTCCTACGAAGCCTAAATAATTATAATATAGTTTAATAGCCCCATAAAACAGTTTAGAAAAATGTTGCAAAGTAAACCTATGTTAAGTTACCATCCAATGATCTTTGTGCCTTTTTAATTCTAAAACAAAATTTCGACTGATTTACAGGTTGACATTTCATAAGACTCATTTAGGAGTTCTATATAGATTTGAGAGTTCTTTGTGAAGCATATTGTTTCCTAGACATGGCACAGATGAATATACACACATCAAAAAAAGTTTGCGATCACTAGCAAACGCTGATATATTATTAAAATTTAACTTCATCAAGAAAAAGTGTTTACGTTATATCTTTTTTTTAAAGAAATCCACTGCCTGAAATAATCTAAAAAGAAAAAGAAATATTATAATATAGTCTATCATAGCAAAAAGACTTCCATTTTTCAACCTGACCGCAAACTTTTTTTGATGTGTGTAAATGGTTCACTCCGCATTTTAAGTATGAAGTTACAAGTACGCGGCGGGTTTGACTTGTCGGGCCAATTCAGTGGGCGTAACGTAGCCAGAAGATCTAAGAGTTAAAGAGAGGCAACTTCTAGGTGAATAGAACTGTAGGTAATTAGCGCTGTACGACCTGAATTGCACTTTATTATGTAGTAGCAAGAGTCACTTTTTATTTAAATGATTTTGGGGAATGAATCATCTGCGGCCATGGTTTTAATGCACGGACACATCGAAATTATCATTTATTTTTCTTGTAAACTATATTATAGTTTTCCTGAAATGTAAATTTATATAAGACTGACAGCATTTCGAAATGATCCGAAAAAATATCGTGAGACGATTTGTCCTTCCTAACATAATAATATATTGTCATTTTACTGTAGTATAGTTTGTTTGTTGGTCCTGAAACCATGTTCCATTATCATTGATCTACACGCGTTTCACCCACGTTTTTATGTAAACTAATGACAAAATTTTGTATTATCGAGCCCAGTATGAAACTCGATACATAGATAAAACAAATGATATTGTAATATACCTGTAAATATCTATTTAATGTAATATCAAAGCGATTTATATGCGGAGTGTTATTTTTGTATCTATGTACTTTATTTCGATAGTGCACAGTATTAATATCGTCTGGCGGACGCTAATAGAAAAATTTGTAGCTAACTTATTTTTCTATACAGGTAGCTAAATGTGCATTAAACACAATGTTGATTATTCCACTGTTGACAACATCAGTAGAATTTTCTCACTGTGCTAAAATGCGGAATACTTGTAGTTAATTTTATTTGCAAGCTACGTACTTTTATTTTAACTTATGCATAATAGCATTTCTAAGTAGACATGGCAGCATGCATCATCCACTCGAATAAACATGGTTCTAGTATGTATAGAACCCGAAGCGTTTACAATTTTTACATGTATAACTCGCTTACTCATTTTATTAGTTTTAATATTTACCCCGAATTGGGCCCGTATACGAAAGCCTGTTTAATTTAATCTGTGGTCAAATCTCACGCCAGTGTTGTGATTGGTTGTGGTTATTCTGGTGACCAATCAAAACAGGGCCCTTAAGAGAAGTGTCAAAGTCATCATGATTCCAGTACGAAAAGAAATTGAGCAGCTTTACAGGACATATTTATCACGATCCCTTTTCACACTGGAACAACGACAGACTGTACTCAATTTGAAATAAGATTAGACATTTAAATAAACCTTTTTTACAGTCCGTTCAACCGATTTTGACTTCTACTACGTTGGTGGCGTGACAAATGGCAGCTGCAGTAAACAGTTGGTACTGTAACCACTTTTTTGCTTTTAATGCCATCTTAATGCCTACGATATAGAAGTCAAAATCAGTTGAACGGACTGTAAAAAAAAGTTTATTTAAATGTCTTATCTTATTTCAAATAAAGTATACACTATACGGCCCCTATTGTGTTAATTGAGATGTAACAACCGATTCAATGAAATAAGCTTTTATAAACGGGCCTAGTGTGCTATTTATTTAGTTAGGTGATAGTCGGACAACATCACACGGTGCCTCACCAATAAGTACCTGCTAGTTTAGTTAATTGGACAAAAGCTAAGTTACTGCGTCACTGGCACGTTTTTAAGTCATTTTTGTAATTATTTATTTCGTCTTAAGGCTCTCGCAGACAGGCGCGACGCGACTGTTAAAACAATTTCTTTGAAAACTTCACGGGAATTGTTGGTGTGTCAGCGGGAGCCTTTATTTGTAGTGATTTTTAAGCTTGCCTCGTATTGCCGGATCAATGGACATAAATCTCCAAAAAAATATCTATTTTGAGCATTATTTGCGCTTTAAAGGCAGCTATTAGATACTGCTTATACTCAGCTGCATATAACGAAAATAAATGTAGTCATTTGAGATAAACCACTGTTAAAACGATATTATTTTAATTTATAATAAAACTCTCATATTAAATATGAAATGTTATGTATTTTAAATCTATGCTTGAAGTACTCTCCACCGTCTTCTTTGACATTTGGATACATAAAATGTAAAATAATAATAAGTAAGTATTGTTCATTCATGTACCTACTACCGCCATGCTGGTACCGTACTTTTTATATTATGTCTGTTACTGATATTCAAGTTCATTGTCACTAAGATCCGGTTTAATTAAGTAATTATTCTATGTTGATAAAAATGTAGATTTAAGCAAACCTAAGGCAAGTTTTACCTAAAGTATTTTTCTATTCCACATCGTAATTGGCGTTTAACACTTTTGTACATGTTGGAAGAAAACTTGAATTTATTATAATAATCCTTCACTAACGTTTGTAACGTGTATGACGATACTGTAAGGGTGGGGACAGTCGAGCTTAACCCGCAAATACGTTGCTCAAAATGAGTCTCACTCATGTCTCATTTGAGTCTTACATAAATGTTGAGTGTTGCGGAAATAACGTAATTGCTACTTCACTCAGCTGCCACCATCTAAACAGTGTCTTTGCTCTGAGCGTATGTCTAACTAGGCGTTGACGTCGCGTTTACGCTGCGTAAATTCATACGCTGTGGTCGACGAGATTGCATCGAAGCTACGTCGCATCATCTACTCTGCGTAAACCTTCGACCAACGCCTACGCTAGACCAACGCCAGTTACGAAGGCATCCTAAGATATTCTGTTGTCATAAAACTATATGAACAGCAACCGTGTGTATTATATCAGATATTAATCCGTCGGAGTGTGGAACCTGTACAAATGTACAGCCCTTGTAAATACCTATGCTTCAGCATCATCTAAGTTTACTTGGGTGATACTAATAAAAGATCTTGTTGGCATCCTAAATTATGGTTTTATTTTGTGTAACCTTTAAGTTTTACCACAATACAGTAAAGTAAGCAGTATTTTGTCACGGCAGTGTCCTTGAAATAATTACCTACGGCCACTCGGTACTCGGTAGATAATCACGCGCCAGGGCTGCCCATTGACTGTCTCTTTGGTTACATATTTGTTAATGCTATATTAAATTGGCATATTATATTTTCATTAAAATATTTTACCTACTGCTAATTTTATAACTTTTAATTTTAACTAACTTTCGCGCGCGTCGAGGTCGGAAATTATACCAAGGGAAGATAGGACCGGGATAAAAAGTATCCTATATGTTAATCCAGGTTATAAACTATCTGTGTGCCAAGTTTCATCCAAATCCGTTCAGCCGTTTTTGCGTGATTGAGTAACAAACATACAAACTTTCACATTTATAATATATATACTAGCTCTTGCTCGCGGCTTCGCCCGGGTGGTTGTCGGAAAATATCCCACGGGAACGTACTACCGGGATTAGATACCTAATAGCTGAGGAAAACGTCATTGACTCCTACCGCTGCGCCCGCGTTGTCGTCAACCATAATTATTTTGTTACGCGTAATTTTGAATCTGCGATATCTTTTAAATAAATAAATAAATTCTTTATTGGAATAAACAGGTTACATATAATTTCGAGACCCTGGCTCCAGAGCTAGGTTAGAGTCCCTGTATTTCAGGAGCCAAGTTAGTAAGTATTCATTTAATAATTATGATGTCAAGGCATATTTTAATCTAAATTAAATGCCCGATTTAAATAACATATTTTAATGGCTAAGGATTAATATAATACCGGTAATAAATTCATAATAGCTTCGGAAATAACAATGAAATTTTGATTAAATTCTGAAAGATAAAAGTGGTTACTGTAGCATAGTTTGCGTAGAATGCATAGTTTAACTTCACTTTTCTACACCTCTATAAAATTATTAGAAATTAAGGGGGGCCGCTAGTACCTAACGGCCTAGGACGGCCAATACTGCTAGTCCGCATCTACTCATAGTAGGTCGCAGTAACTAAGGTCAAATTTAAACAGACAAACGAGCCAAGTAAGCGAAACGAGCGGTACCGCGGTAGTGGCCGGCGAATGGTGTCCTTCACCACACAATCCTCACTTTTGAAAACTTCATGAAATTCAATTTTGAAAACGCCAAAAAATAGTCAAGAAATAGTCATAAATAGTCACCAAAGTTAAAAAAATAGTCGCATTAAGATTCCGAAGTTATAGCTATAAGTTGGTGAGGATTGTGGGGTGAACGTCTCCACACAATCCTCACCTCAGTGCAAGCAAACGGCTGGGAGTATCGACTTGGTTTCAATTCCAAAAAATAGTCAATAAATAGTCGTAACGCTATGCCAAATCTCGAAAATAGTCATTAAGAGGTTCCGGAGATATAAAGGTGTCTTGGTGAGGATTACGTGGTGAACCTTTCTCGCCACAATCCTCACCTGATTACCGCGGAATGCTTACGTTTTTTCATTTGAAATTGGTGTCAAAAAATAGTCAAGAAATAGTCGTCTCCAACCACCATAATTTCGACCTGGTTTATTATGTAGAAGTATGTTACATTTCCATCTAAACTTCTACATACATTATGTTTTGGTACAGTCGCGAATACTTAAATTGCAAATTTATTTTAATATTGTTGTATATTAATATACGGTAATAAAATATTGTACCTAGTTACTTACGTATTTATTATTTCTGTCAGAGTTTAATAAATACCAATCTACCTGTACATGATATTCCTCCAATTTTAAATATGTTTCTTGCTATTTCATTTAGACATTTCATTCCGGTTGGCTTTGAGTTAACTGATTTCACAAATGAAACTGAACGCGATCAGCATTTCTAAAACGCGTTCAAGAGCTGTCAGTGTCAAAATTGTTATATTTCAACACGCTTAGATGTGCTGAACGCGTTCAATTTCACTGGTGAAATCCGCACTAAGTCTTTATTTCAGATTAATTTTATTGTAGTATGAGAAATTAAGACTTCTACCTACTTACCTATTATTAAAATACCTACAGATATTCATTATAATTTTATATTCTCTACTTTGTTTAAGTAGGATGATATAATATTTACTTTATACTATACGTGCTCGGTAAGCACCATTATACTTTTTTTTAAATGAGGCAGAATGTACGTCATCATTATTGTTGTACAAATGTGCGGATCGAAAAAATTTATGAAAATTGAGTAGGCAGAAAAGGTATATGAAAATCCATTGTTAACGTGCTTTTTTTTAATTTTGGGCAATTCAGTAACTAAATATAGTATAATGCCAAAAGACAAACAAGTTTCCAAAAAAGTCCGCAAAATTATACTGGCCATCTTAATTATTGTTTTTCGAGTTTACGATCGAATAGTTTTGTTAGGAAAATAAAACATGTTACACAGTTTAACAGGTATGTGTATGTAGGTACTTAGTAACAGAAATCATGAATTCTGTAAATTCAGATATATAAAGATAATTATATACCCGGCTTCGCAATAATTCTATACTACGCTTAAACCTTCCTTATGAATCACTCCGTCAATTGGTGAAAACTGCAGGAAAATCCGTTCGGTAGTTTTTGTTTTATCATATGTTATGATTATGTTATTCATTATTATATATAAAACATAGTTAAAATACCTACCTAAAATAGCTACATAACTAACAATAATACAAACAAAAAATTTGTTGACCACTACAAATACGAACATAATAATTTTGTGCTCGGCTGTACTCGACTCGAAAATGTATGTAGAAGTTTACATGGAAATTTAACATACTTCTACATATTAAACCAGGTCGAAATTATGGTGGTTGGAGACGACTATTTCTTGACTATTTTTTGACACCAATTTCAAATGAAAAAACGTAAGTATTCCGCGGTAATCAGGTGAGGATTGTGGCGAGAAAGGCTCACCACGTAATCCTCACCAAGACACCTTTATATCTCTGGAACCTCTTAATGACTATTTTCGAGATTTGGCATAGCGTTACGACTATTTATTGACTATTTTTTGGAATTGAAACCAAGTCGATACTCCCAGCCGTTTGCTTGCACTGAGGTGAGGATTGTGTGGAGACGTTCACCCCATAATCCTCACCAACTTATAGCTATAACTTCGGAATCTTAATGCGACTATTTTTTTAACTTTGGTGACTATTTATGACTATTTCTTGACTATTTTTTGGCGTTTTCAAAATTGAATTTCATGAAGTTTTCAAAAGTGAGGATTGTGTGGTGAAGGACACGGCGAATGCTACATTGAAGTTAGTTTGCAAAACAAGTTGGTCGCAATTAGTTGGCTATTAAGTATTTTTAAGACCTCAAAATAGGAATAATTGAATTTCGATTTAAATAGGTATATGCCGTATTTTTAGGGAGATAATTCTCCAGCTCTACATTGCTTTATGCTTATCAGGCCCTGACAAGGGCGGATCCAGTGGGGGTCATGACCCTCCCCTGGGCTGGGTCTAGGTCGACCACTGATATTTTTTCTAAACTCATTGATAAATACTTTGTTTGATGTTGCCGCTTAAGATGTATTTGCCACACATGCGCGAACGACACGCATAATAAGACTTGTATTGTTATTATGATTACCACGGATGATTACGATGATGGGCCGTGGAGTTTTCTGCCAACTCTTCTCCATGGAAATTACCTAATGAAACCGTGCTCCTAAGCCTCTGACGTTTCATAAGTGCCCATGTAGGTGACGTATAAATTAAATACCCCAGAAGTGTCCAAACAAACCACCCCAGGCGGGTCCTGGCGGCCCGGCCCCCTAAATCGAAGTACTTTTTTAATCATATCCCAAACATGGTCAAAACATATTCAGTAAGAAGCAGTTAAGAGTTGGAGTCTGACGATGAAAATTTTCGAGCTCGCTTCGCTCGCTACAATCTACATTCTCGAACTTTCTGCAAAAGTGGACAAAAGAATTCCTACATTAAAAAAAAAAACCCTTGCCTACACAAGGCGGTGCGCTAAAATCTGCGACCTCGCTTCGCTCGCTCTTGAATTCTATATTTTTCTTACTCTCAAACTTTTCTGCATAGGTCGACAAAGCATTTCCTATATCCGTAAAAATGTTCAATAGAAACCTAACCGAGAATTCAGAGACGAGGTGCAAAAAATTTCGAGCTCGCGTTGGTAGCTCCCCTACATTCTTCTTTCCGTAAATAGCCGATTGAGGAGATGAAAATGAAAAATTATAAATTAAGCACGTTATACCTACTTGTTTTTTTTGCTGTCATTACAATTTTTTTGCAAAATTTTATTAGTAATATCTACATGAACTAAGAAAACCGGGGGCCTCATTTTGTTTTGCCGCTCCCGGACTTAGTCCTCCACTGATTGGGTCTGCCCTGACTGAACCCCGACTATGTGACCCCCCCCCCCTGACTCGAAGGCTGGATCCGCCCTTGGGCCCTGAATTGCAGGGACGCAGCTATTGTTTTTACATGGGGGCGGAGGGTAGGTAGGTACTTTATGAAGCGGCCAAATTAGTCGCCAGCTTGAGCTTGTTTATAAATAAGTAATAGGTGAGTATTAGGACAGTACCTATACGGGCTATACGTATTATTTAGGGTGATAAACTGATAACTTATCACAAATTTTCGAGTTAGCTTCGCTCGCTCTTATCAGTGATAAGAGCGAGCGAAGCTAACTCGAAAATATGAATAGGTACCCCGTCTCTGTTAAGTTAGAATTTGATTTACAGTTTCAAACAGAAATAGTAGTTACATTGTCGACTTATGCAGGAAACGCCATACAACTATGAAAATGTAGAATGCAACAACGAGTGAAGCGAACCTCAAAATGTTACCGCCCCGCCTTGACCAGAGAACTTACTTTGTCGAGAAGAAAAGCATAAGTAACTCGTTTTACAGCAGTTTAGGCATTGAAATCTGGCCTTAACCCGAGCGTAGTGGTGCCCAAGTTCCCGACTTTTCTTCCTGCTTCTATTTTTTAACAGGCTGTTTTACTTAATGTTTTTGTATAGGCCCATCGGGGTAACTGTGGCTCAAGTACCGTGACCCTCCTCCTGAGACCGCACCTGTATGTACCTACCTACATTGAAATCGATTCGTTTCGATGACCTTTTTAAAGGCTAGCTACCTCTGTTTAAAATCTTTGATATAATTTGCAAGCTTTAAGAAAACCCCAATTCCTAAAATTACTTAAATTAATTCGTAACAAAATCTCAGCTTCATTGCGTGCTTAATTAAGAAACACCTACTTTTACGCGACACGTACCTACCTATCTAACTAATTAACAAGCATCCCTCTTCTCTCTCTGAAATTTTATCACGCGGTTTAAAGGTCACAATAATTAACATGGTAATAAAAAGAGGACATCGTCACTTGTTGAATGCGCATTCATATTGCTAACATTGCGGGGGAGATCTGCACGCCCCTACCTATTTTAAGCTTCGTAATTGGGCCTGCTCGTAGGTAGGTAGGCCTACTCATTATAACGGCCTGCAAAGAAATTGCGGTCATTATATTTTACAAGAATTTAAATGGGGAAAGAGATGGTGAGTACCTACAGGTAGTACCTACTTATAATGACTAGTTATAACTCGAGTCGAGTTTCCCCCTTCGGGGATAGATGTTTACGTAATAAGTATTGTTTGTATTTGTTATTGTATTTTTCCATCTGGAATTTCTCAGTGGCAGCCCGGAGTCTGGACTTGGGAGTTTAAAAACATAACTTGGCGAAATGCGACTGGTGCATACTAGGTACACCTCTGCCCATCCTTTCGGGGAATACAGGCGTGATGTTACATATAATGTGTTATGTAAACATTTATTCAAAAACTTGTAATTGTCCTTCTAGGTTTTCATCTTAAAAACTGTCTGCCTCCTGCATAATCCACCAGTTACCAACTTTTATGGTTAACAATAAATAATTTACTTCAAATCAGTCTTCCTAGCCTTTTCCCAACTATCTTGGGGTCGGCTTCCAGTCTAACCGGATTTAGCTGAAAGCCCCTTGGTAAGACTGGTGTCAGACTTTCGGGCTTCTGACGACTCGTAACGACTGTCAAAGACCTACGAATGACAGCCCGGACCAACGGCTTAACGTGCTTTCGGAGGCACGGAGTCTCGGTATGTGAAGATGGTCACCCATCCACTGACCAACCCCGGCAAGCGTAGCTTAACCTGATGGATCGACCCGTGCGGCTTGTTATTACTTAGCCACGAGCTCTTCAACAATAAATAATCTACTTATACCAACCTAATTAACCAAACACTAAAATTAACTCAAAAACTCAATTTCGTGTCTGTTAAGCTTAAATTAATTCTTCCGGGAAGTTCACTAAATGCGTTAACTAATTTAAATTGGGCTATCTAAAGAAGTCCAAATTCAGATGTGATTGCATAAAATCCAGAACAGATTGGGAGAAGACACTGGCCCCTGTAACACAGGTGTTTTTACCTGGCGCAGGAGTCAGGGTTTCACTTTGTTTGTACACATTTTTTATCCCAATAAAAATAAATTGATTATTTATTACCATGTTTAAAAAATCTAATTAATTTCATAAGGTAGGTAAGTAGGTACCTACGTCTGCGCCTCCTGTCTCCAATTTATCGTAAGCTACTACCACAGTCTATATATCCTACTGTGCTACTAAGTACGTCTATCTCTAGTTCCTGATTGCTTCACTGAAAAATACTACTTAGTCGGATTTTATCTGCGTTCCATCACTTCCACCATATGATAGGTACTCAGTAGATCTAAGGATGTAGGTACCTAAAATAGAGATGTCCATACATAAAATATATGATGTATCCACATACCGAGATGCAGACGATATCGCATACCTACCTATCTCGGGTCTCGGAGCGACCACCTAATCTCTGTAGGTATGACTGTTGACGCGAAACACGGTAGGTATCCTACATATTTCTTGCCATGTTTAAGTTACGTTTTAATTTATTTTGTTACAATAAATCGGCCAAGAAATAAGAGAGACGCAGCCTAGATCCTAAGAACTTTATCTTCCGCCCGGAACTTTCTTTCAATATGCGAGTACCTACTTAGATCTGCTGGCTGCAGGCATTATTTTGTTCATAATGCTCTAAATCGACTCGGCTATAACGTAACGTAGTGTTATGTAAATGAAGGTAATGCGGTTGGGTAATAAAGTGTCAGGAATCTCTAATACGACTGATAATTCCAAAGAGACTTTACGCTCGTTAATTGCAGTTTGAATACTAATAAGTTTATAGCCATCGTGGATCCTGCCACGGAACAAGGGATTTGTTTTGATGTCGACTGGTTTCAACATTGTTTTGCCTAATTTAGAAGCTAAATAATTTTGCAAATTATAGGTACTTATGCTAATAATGCCTACCTCACTAAATTTTGTCATCTCTATCAAGGGATGAAAATCACAAAAGTGTTATTCAGGTTGTGTACATTATAATACCTATAGGAATACTTTTAAGACGTCAAAAGTATGTAGGTACATCACTACCTATGACCTACTTCCCATTAGAAGATATTTTAATTTAATAATATGCTGGATCATAATCATAAATTATAACCAGGTACTGTTGTTGTTGTTTGTAGAGCAGTGGTGGCCCAGTGGTAACGACCCCGACTTACCAAGTTACGGCCGGGTGTTCGAACCCAGCCAGGCGCTTTACTTTGTGTAGCAATCAACCCCATCACTGCTCTCAAAACGGTGAACGAAAACATCGTGAGGAAAACGGTATGCGGCATGTTATAAAACCAAAAATTTGAAGACAGACATGTGACATACTACCGACCCGCACTGGGCCCGCGCGATAGATGCTTCTCAAAGGGGAGGCCTGTGTCCCAGCAGTGGGAACATAAGCTGATTATGATGACTGTCGTTGCCTAGCTAACGCTATAAACGTGTTAATGTGTAGAGACAGAGACTACTTTCTACATTAAAGCAATAATGCTCCACAGTCCACAGAGAGCAATTTCATTAACTTTTGACCCAAGTCCTCTAATGTCTTAGCAGTTATTAACTGTGCGGACTGCGTCTGACGAACCCATAGCCATGTGGAACTGTGTCGGCGAATTACGTATGCATGTCACAGCGTTGAAGCTGCTTTGTATATCTGTACCTACTCGTATCTATGCTCTACTTATCATGTTGAAGACCAAGTTCGTTTGTTTGTCATGATCTATCTACCTACCTTCCTATGTTGAACTGGGACACTGAAACTGGGAACTGGGACTAGTAATATTAGTATAAAGATAGGGTCTACACCTGCAATTTCTGAAACTTGCAAGGAATGGACGTCTTGAAGAAATCCAATTTATGTAAAAAGTTGTATGAAAAAAGTATGAACAGATGCACTAATTAGCCTAACGCAGTGGTCGGCAAACCGCAGCTCGCGGGCCGCATGAGGTTCTTTGGGCTAAAGAGTGCGGCTTTGTACAAAAATGTCGGTGAGTCAGGGCTGCGGTCGGCGTTTATCAAGTTTCATTCAAAATTCAAACTATATTTTAAAGATTTCTTTCCGAAGTATTTTCACCAAAAATAAACAGGACACCGAAAATTAATCATTTAGTGTACCTTTCAAAGTTTTCCAAGGACTTCTAGGAAGTCCGTACTTCTTAGCAAGTTAATTTTAGGGAGCGTTGTGGAGTTAAGGAGGATGGGAGTTTTAAGGATTCAGAAGAGTGTATTGATTGAGACAGATTGGACACACAGAAAGGATTGGCTCTCATGAGAAATCTTAGTCGTTACAATATCGATATTTGGCTCTATTGACTAATGAGTTTGCCGACCACTGGCCTAACATGTTGACCTCTACTTTAGTATTTACCTATTCAGGATTGATTACATAACAGGTAACAGAAGACCTACGAGTAGGGACAAATAAATGGCACATAAATTAATGATGGCACATAAAGTAGTGGTAGTAGTTAGAATGACATTGGCGCGGCCCGAAGCCGTGTTATCGTAACTACGTCATTTACATGCAGGGTGGTGCCGATAACTTAGCGTGGGCGACTGCCGCCTCCTAACATGTTCGTATTTACTCAAACGTGATACTTCGATTAAAATGTACGCAGCTCTAAGTGCATAGCTAACTAGTCAAGCTGGATCTAGGCTGAAACCATATACGTTACGTAATAGTCGAGACAATCGAAAACTAGCTTTTTCATGAAAGCTTTATCGATAAAGTCTTAATTGTAGTTGGAGTGAAGTGGCTCAAGTGTGAGGCTCGGAGAGTCCAGTGCTAATATCGCGTTATCTAATGATGATTGGTGTGTAACATCGCGTCGGTGCGTCGTTATGTAGGCGGCGAAGTGGCCGCACGTGAATGGACGGGCGCAGGATCGATAGAGCGGAGTGCGCAGGCTCGCGCGCGGCACACAGCTGGCGGCTTCGCACCGCCACCGCTCGCTCGACCTGTGCCTCAGTGTCCACAGTGAGGGGGCTAAGTGTATCAGCTGTATCTCGAACATGTTCCAGTGTTATCGGCGGCTCTAAACGGTGCGTAGAACAACCATTACACACAGCTCTCACAACCCGCCCTTTCAGTTTACCTACATGTTTTCAGTCACCGTCGCCATATCTGCATATTAACGGGAAACCTGTTACACGACTTCACATAACAATTCATTAAGACTGTGAGTGTTTGTTTATAAACTAAAGGCTTGAGTGAATTGTGTTCCTAAATCACCTACTATTTTTCTTCTCCATGTTTAATTTTAGCTACCGCAATCGATACAGTGTCATTCGAAACGAAGCAGCTCCCCTCACTGCACTGTCAGTCATTCGCTAATTAATGAAATATGCTCCTTTTCCGGAAATATTCGTTACAAAGCTATCTAATAACGATAATTACAGTTGATGTTCAATAAATTCAGTAATAAAAATGGTATCAAGATACAATTCGCGTGGGAGGCAAAGGGCATGAGTGCCTACGTCAGTGGATCCGACATAACAAACTATAGAACGTTGTATCTACGGTCTGCGCAATTTTAGCTTTTATTAAATAGGTGCTAGGGGTTGATATCAAACAAATTGGTTGTGGAATTACATTTCTAAAGCCCATTTTATTCGTGGTAAACATAGAAGATGTTTTAGTCGCGTAGGTAGAAACTAAATAGGAGCCATTAGCATTTAGAATTCTTTACGTCAATTGGTAAGGCTTACTTATTGATGTGAAAAAGTTATTATAGTAGCTAAGTGTTCCAAATCAAAGGCCATTTCTCATATTTATTTATTTGAATGAAAATGTCCTCTAGCTTTTTCTGTTCAAGCATGTTTTGCTCACAAAGCATGTTTATTTTTGGAAATATTCTCCAATTAGAGAACGTGGGCGATGAAACCTTTTGTTTTTTAAATGTTGTTTAATTGGGCCCTTCGGCAATGAATTTTCAAAATGCTATACCTACTTAAATCAGGTAGATATACCTAGAAACGATTCTTTTTTTAAGTTGGCACTTTGAATTGGATTTCTAAATTAAATTTTTGGTATAAAGAAATATACGAGGCACTTGTCCCCATAAACACTAATCAAAATTGGAAAGGTTTAATTAATTTCACTAAACAATTCTAATAAATACAATATGCACCTAGTAAGTACCAGCTTCATATTTCTAACTGACCGACTCTTTGACAAATGAAATGAAATGAAATTGTTTATTATATAGGATATTGGATTTTGGAATCACTTTTACACGTCATATTAAAATTTATGATAGTTCAAAAGTGCCTGTTAAAATGGTTTAAGTTTGAGTACGACCTGTGCCTACTTAATTGATGATATCATCAAACAAAATGTAAGGTTATAAAAGGATCAAAGGATTATCATGAACCAAAATGGATTTCGAAAAACTTTATTCACTATTCAATTTTCATTCACATTTTCACTACATTTCATCACATGCTACATCGGCCTTCAGAATAAGTCTGCAATCTGATTAATATTCCAGTCCATGCCTGCAACTCTTGATATCGATTTGAAAGTTCTTAATAATTTATACCTATGAGCGTTTTCAGCAACTTTCAGCGTTGAATCGGTGGCATTTTGAGAACTCGTGTGGTCGTGTATAAAGAAAAAAAAATTTATTATATGTATTTTAAAGGCAGTATATACAGTGCTACTAGCGGCACTCTATCGCTATCGGATAAAGTGCCGCTACCAGCACATTATTTACACTGCTTCGGCCCGGCTAAAGTGCTGTAAGCAATGCATTGTCATTGTCACTGTCACTAACTCACGTCACTTGGTATTTTATTGATTGTTGAGGTTAGATAGCTGTAAAACACCACATTCCCAAAACATTACATTCTCTTGTGACTAAACGGACCCTGGCCGTCGTCGCCGGCCGGGCAGCCGCTGCCGCGGCACCGCTCGCTCGGCTCGTGCATTGTGTGGTCATAGTTCTAACCTAACCTAACCTGCCTTTCAGCCATTTTCATTTGCTAAGCCAAGGGATTATGGCACTTAAGTTTAGCCGGCTATAGATGAAAGAAACTAACCTCAACAATCAAACAAAATAACAAGTGACAGTGACAATGCAATGCTTACGGCACTTTAGCCGGGCCGAAGCAGCGCCACTAGTATGCCACAAATATTCTTGCGGCACTCTATACACTTCCTATTTTAAATAAAATTGTAGAATACTTTTTAAGTATGTTAGTTATGGGAATTTTAATAGTACAATCTAGATAGGTAAAACGGTATTCATAGGTACCCAATAAGAATAACGGTAGCCGCGGCTGTTAAAAATCCATGTGCTGTTGTGTCAAGTTATTTTTCCGATTTTCTGGTATTTACATAATCAGCCTATTAATTTTCCCACTGCTGGGACACAGGCCTCCTCTCTGTGAGAGGTAGTGGGCCGTAATCTACCACGCGGGCCCAGTGCGGGTTGGTAGATGTCACATGTCTTCGAATTTTTGGTTCTAAGACATGCCGGTTTCCTCACGATGTTTTCCTTCCCCGTTTTGAGAGCAGTGGTGATGAAATTATTTACACAAAGTAAAGCACCTGCTTGGGTTCGAACCCACGACCTACAACTCGTAAGTCGGGGCCGTTACCACTGGGCCACCACTGCTCTATGTAGGTAATAATAATATACGGGTGAATTTGACGTATTCCTTCCGGGACGTGATAGTTTGACCCATTTAAGGCTACCTGTCCACTGGAGCGGATAAGAGAGGAGAGGAGCAGAAATATGCCAATATTAACCAATAGGATCTAAACTCCGCTCCAGAGTTTAGATTCTTTGATTAATATTGGCACAGCTCCGCTCCTCTTCTCACTTCTCCGCTCCTGTGAACAGGCATCCTAAAGCCTAGGGTTGCGCCTTTTGAAAATTTCCCAGAATTCGTCACTAAATATCACTTTTCTATCATCATCATCATCATCAGCCTATTAATGTTCCCACTGCTGGGACACAGGCCTCCTCTCTATGAGAGGGAGTAGGCTGTAATCTACCACGCGGGCCCAGTGCGGGTTGGTAGATGTCACATGTCTTTGAATTTTTTTGATTCTAAGACATACCGGTTTGATCACGATGTTTTCCTTCACCGTTTTGTTAGCAAATATCACTTTTCTATAAACTCTCAAATTGAATGGCCTTCATTGCTATTGAATACGTGAAATTACAAGTCGCTCTGTATAACCATGCATACATTTACCTTTTAGTCTTTGGACTAGCCTATCATTGACTGCCTCTTTGGTCAGGTCGCAAGAGCTACTACTGAGCATGATGTCTTGGGTTTGATTCCAAAGTCAGACAAAAAGTTATTGGGTTTTTCCATCTGGAACTTCACAGTAACAGCCCGGAGTCTGGATTTGTGTCCAGTTGATGGCAATAGGCTGGCCCCCTATTATATGGGATTTAAAGAGGCGCAATGTGGGTGTAGGTACTATAGGTACACCTATGGCTAACCCTTTGAGAATTATAGGCGTAATGTTATGTTATGTCATTGGACCAGTATAAGTTTTCAGGAGTTCAGTCGTACCTAACTGTACGTAAGCTGTTCAGTCAGCTCACGCGTGACCTTTTACGTTACAAATTTAATTCAACTCTTTCAATCCAATCTACCTGGATTACTAGCGTACCTATGTGTATAACCTATGTAACTACTTCGTACTTTCATTTGGATCTTACAGTACCTACTGCAGCTTTCTAGTTATGCATTTACCTCTACTACTTACCTGTTTCAATATTCAATCAATCTGCCTAGGCTTTTCCCAACTATGTTGGGGTCGGCTTCCAGTCTAACCAGATGCAGCTGAGTATCAGTATTTTACATGAAGCGACTGCCTATCTGACCTCCACAACCCAGTAACTGAGTAATACGATACCCCTTGGTAAGACTGGCATCAGACTTTTTTCTGACGACTCGTAACGACTGTCAAAGATCCAAGAATGACAGCCGGAACCAACGGTTTAACGTGCTTTCGGAGGCACGGAGGAGTCTCGGTATATAAAGATGTTCACCCATCCACTGACCAACCCCGGCAAGCGTAGCTTAACCTGCTGGATCGACCCGTGCGGCTGTTATTACTTAGCCACGAGCTCAATTAATACCTGTTTCAATATTGCTGAAGTTAATTCCTTTTCCAGTGCACGTTCTTTTACATATTCAATAGGTGTACCCACTATTCTTTTCAGTATGTTTATTACTGCCATGTTATTAACTTACCTATCTTCCTTTAAGTAGGGAAAATTCCGCGAAAACACATACTTACATCAGGCATGAGAATTTTATACTGTGAATTGAATATGACTTACTTTCTAGGTTGAGCAAGAAATACAACATTATCATCAAACATATTATTCGTCTAGAAATCCAACATAGAAGGGACAGAACCGTAGCTCGCAGCCATTTTCTAATAACTAACTCAATAACTAGGCCACTATTGATGTGATCAAGTCATAACGCAATATCCCTTTTAGGAGAAGCAAATACGTGTTTCTATAAATAAATAGAAGCCTTAGGGGTGGATGCTAGCGCTCAGTGTATATTGCATTCGGCATTTCCCGATAGTTCACGTCCGAAGCAATATAAGGTGGTTGTACGAATCGAATTCTCTGTTTGCGTTACTTACGTTTCAACTTTGACTTTATATGTGTACTCTTTGAAATGTAATTCAATTTTATTGATGTTGTTTTTTACAAGATGTGTATAGAGGCCAAACAAAGTTATTTGCTAAGTGCCGCCTACAACAGGGGAGAGCGCTGATGTCTGAAATACAGATATTCTATATCTAGTTCAGACACAGATGTTCAAATCTGTTCATAGAAACAAAGTGTCCTATAATGTATTTCCATAATGTTTAAATTGTTGTATATTTTTGAACAAATAAATTATACTTATACTTATTATAGTTATAGTATTGTAGATTACGTATATAAGGTCCCTGCGGCAATACTCGATGAAGATACACATTATTTAAGCTATTTGTTATGGAAACGGGATTTGTTCGTCTCCCAATCTTGATGTTCAGTAGGAACTTAAAGAGCTGCCTAATTTAGTTCAGTTTCAGCAGCTTTACCTCATCTAGTGTTTCATTAACACTTTAGACTCCACCCATTTTCATAGAACTCATACGCCATGCCACCATACATATAGAAGTGAAGTGAACCCTTTCGAGAGGGTTGCCGGCATTACGTTTGTGCTAAAGTTAACCATTGCGGACGGTCAAGGCATTAGGTTTAAAACCGTGTCATAAAACACTGTAAAACGAAGTAAAATAGTGTTTTCATGGGGTCTTGTAGCAATACGTAGTTTACAATTTTTTGTGAAAAGTAAACGTGATAAAAAAAATGCTTGGAATTTAAAACCAAATATAAAATCTTGTTAAAATATTCATCAGATTTTATTTTCACGGTTTAAAATTCTGCATTCGCTAAGAAAAACCTACACCCCTCTACAAACCTACAGCCCTTGCGGCTCACTTGAAATGTAGGTTTTTCTTAGCGAATGCAGAATTTTAAACCGTGAAAATAAAATCTGATGAATATTTTAACAAGATTTATTATATTTGGTTTTAAATTCCAAGCATTTTTTTTTTATCACGGTTACTTTTCACAAAAAATTTTAAACTACGTATTGCTACAAGACCACATGAAAACACTATTTTACTTCGTTTTACAGTGTTCTATAACACGGTTAGATACCTACAAGCTATTTATAGCTAGTTTTTGCTTCCAGTAGGTAGGTACCTATTTAATTAGTTACCTGCAGGGACGCCTGTCAGTTGCACAGCTTGGCAACAGCGCCCACGTCCACATTGCTGCGTTCAATGAATGCCACGCGGCGACAATTATTTGCAATTAACTCTCAAACAATGCCCTTTTCAATTAATCGTTGTACTGACGCTGGACTTAAATTATGTACTGGTAACATTGTAAGTGTGGATATTTTTAGAAGCGTGCTATAATAAAGTACCTAATTAAACTAAATTCAGTCACTGCACCCCACTATAGTATAATGTTATTAAACGACATAGAATTAAACAGCCATTCTCAAAACGAAATCAGGGGAAGCAAGTCTAAAGTGAATTTAAAAAAAGTTTTATCAAAAAAAAAACAACCGACTCCCAAAAAAAACACTACAAAGTGAAAAATAACTTTAATTTCGGAAGTCGGTGTCTTTGGTTTTGAATTTTTGTTTTTTTGCCACCGACTTCCGAAATTAAAGTTATTTTTCACTTTGTAGTGTTTTTTTTTGGAAGTCGGTTGTTTTTTTTTTGATAAAAGTTTTTATTTTTCACTTTTTAGTTTTGGTACCTACCTACCCCACACAAGTTCGAATAACACTACCAGCGACGCAATTCACAGTGACAGGAAGTTATCATCTTATCATCCTTTAAATGAATTAAGTCCAAACACAAGGTAGCTACTGTAAAACGTTGAGGTGTTCCCTTGACTGTCCTTCGTCTTCATCATCAAACCCCTAATGACAGTCACAACCCATCTAGGTGTAAAGTTCTCATCAATACAAATTAATCAAGCCCAAACACTAGGTAATTGCTGTAAATCGTTGAGGAGTTCCCTCAACTGTCTTTCGGTTCCATCACCAGATCGACTTCAGACCTTCATTAAATAGTAGTGCTTTAAAATGCTTTTTTGAAAAAAAATTACAAGCGCACTAGTCGCCACTACGATTTTGGAAGGTTCCCCTCGATTTATCTGGAATGCCATCAGCAGATCCTGGTTTCCTTATAATTTTTTTTGAGGAGTTACCCCAAGTCGCCATGGATTTCATCATCAGAACTGAATTTTGATCAAAATAGGACCAATCTGAAAGTATACCTTTCAGATAAGAAAATAATTTTCTAAATCGGTTCATAAATGACGCCACCCGTGAAATATCAATAAATATCTTCATCAGTTCCACTTCACCAAATGATACTTTCTGAATGCAAATGCTTAACTATTTGAGGAGTTCCCTGAATTTGTCATGGATTCTATCATCAGAACTAAATTTTGATAAAAATGGGACCAATCGGGAAGCATATTCTTTCAAATAAAAAAAGAATTTTCCAAATCGGTTCATAAATGACGGAGATATGAGGTAACACATATAAAAAAAAATAAAAAAATACAACCGAATTGAGAACCTCCTCCTTTTGGGGAAGTCGGTTAAAAAAGATCTCGCTTTGTGGAGTATTTCTGATGCTATCCTGACCACACGGGATCCCCATACGTACAGATACACAGATGTCCAAAGATTTATTTTTAAACAATTTTCCTATAAAAAATACGCAATAAATGTTCATTTGTTATTATAATTGTGTTAAAAGCATAGTTTTTCTACATATCAGTGTACTCATATTAAAGTTTAAGTGCGATAAGTATATTGCTAGGCAATCAAAGTTCAAGATATTTTTGGCAAGTTGAGAGTAATGCACCTCAAACGCTTTGCGTTGGCGTGCAATGCACTTAGTATGAGTATAAAATTAACGTTTGAAATTAACCAAAGGTTTCCGCCCTGAAACTATTTGCAACGTTTTTATGCTCCATTGCTGGATTACAAAATCTTGTAATCCAATATGAACCCACTTCCAACTAGAAAATTTTAATTATGTTACAAGGAGCTATATCTTGAGGATTTTACCGCTAGAAGTGTCTTGTGTTGTGACTTGAGCCGGCACTTCGCGCCCAACGCCTCGAGCATACGCCCACGCTGACCGACGTCATAACTCAATACTGAATCGAGGAACCACATCCAAGTTATAGCAATGTAAACACGCTTCGGTAATAAATCGGAAGCCAGGCTCACATGAGAAATAGGCACTCGCAACGGAAAATCTAGATCATTTAATTTTGAACGTAGAATATGTATCGTTTGTTTAAAAAAATAGTTTGGTAACTTGGCTTTTTTTTTTGGTTTTTAACGTTGAATTGAATTTAGATTTAGGTTGATATTAGGTCCACTTCTCAAATAAAGTATTGCAATTGTATAAACGATATCAGTTGTTGCAGGGAGCGATATAATAAAAAAATGTTCTGACATTTCGTATCATCTCTATTTACCTACAAACTTTCCAAAAGTAAAATGCGTAACTTTTCTTTTTATTTTCTTTTACTTCGTTCTCATAAGGTATTTATTTAAAGTATCACATGTCAAAAACAAAGCTGATGACGAACAGCACCGAACGCAACGTAGAAATTGGGGGCGTGGAGGTTGAGTATGTCCATGAGTATATTTATTTCGGCCAAATAGTATCCTTCCAGGCGAGACAGGACAAAGAAGTCGCTCGACGCACAGAAAACGCCTGGAAGAACTATTGGTCGATGAAACATCTCATGAAAGGACCACTCCCGCTTTCACTAAAACGAAAGCTCATGGACATGTGCATTCTTCCCACCCTCACCTACGGAGCGCAAACATGGTCTCTTACAAAGCGTCAAAAGTCCGCACTTGGAGTCTGCCAACGGGCTATGGAACGAAGCATACTAGGTGTGAAACTGACAGACTGCATTAGGAACTCTACACTTCGTTCCAAAACACAAATAGCGGACGTTGGCCTCACAGTTGCTGGACTAAAGTGGAACTGGGCTGGCCACATCTGTCGCATGTCGGAGCAGCAATACGCAAAAATCACCACTCAGTGGATCCCAAATAACAGGAAACGACTACGCGGCAGGCCCAGAAAGAGATGGCGGGATGAGCTGGACTCCTTCTTAAAGGATTGGCCCACAATCGCAGTAGACCGGGAAAAGTGGAAAGAGGGAAGGGAGGCCTTTGCCCTGCAGTGGGACAACACAGGCTCCTAATAATAATAATAATCACCATCAGAGATATCTATCGGTCACCATCCATACATCCAACCAACATCTGTGGCTGGCGGATTGTTTTCAAATATTCGAAAATATTTTGTTTTGAGAAATTGTTTCAACCATGGAAATTCAAGATCTATTTAATAACTTCTTCTTCTTTTCGTGTGGTGAGTGACTAACCTGGAGAGAAAATTCAAGGTTTATTTGTTATAAATAACCTATTCTTGAATGTCAAAAATATTAGTGCCACATTTCCACTGCTACGCCGTAGTGCTTTGTAATGGTTTTGGTTTATTTTTTGAGAACTGCTAGTTCGATCGCGTTGGTCTTTCTCAGATACCGTTGAATCTAATAGATAGGATCTTCTATAATATGGATTTACTTAAATTTGATTCAGTCTCGTCCTACCTTCCGAGTAATTTAGGTGCTACGCCAAAGTGAAAAACTCGTAGCACATTGCTACGAATTTCTAACAAGACGTACTTATTCGTTTATTTTATCGTGAGCGTTTTTTCAATGTCTATCTTCGATCAACATGTTGATCGAAGGTGTCTATGTACAAGTTTATGTTTTTTTTTTTTTGCATGTTCAATATGTTTAATTATATTCTCTTAAAACCGGGCGAGATTTATAAAAAGAGAAATTACCTTGATAAGAGGCCATAGATATACCAAAGGTCACGCACGGTTAGATGAAAAACCGACTCGAGTAACTAATGTGTTAAGTATCAAGCGCGACATTTCGCTAACTGCATAAACTAAGCGTTAGTGGTGATTTTTTTGCATTATTCTCCAATTCAAGATATTCCGTTCCAAACCGCTGAGATGATGAGAGAGGGGATCAATAACATAGTCCTATTTATAACCTCAATAACTTCAAAAATATTTTTCCGCCAATATTTATTAACTTAAAAATTAAAACTCTTCGATAACAACATACTGTTTTTGAGAACTTTAGTTCTACCTAATCCGATTTATTTTTAAAATTCCGTGAATAAGTAATTTTGTTCTATTAAGTGTCAAGAGCTCAAAGTGGGCATCGGTGTCAGGGACGTTAATATCAAGACGCCTACGGTCCTGTATTTGTCCCTTTAGAATTAATTCGCCGGTCTGAGGTGAGGGATGTGGGTCGCCTAGCTCCAAACAAAGATAGATGGCTCGAAGGCTTTATCTATCACACTGATTGTGGATTCAACCGCATATTTTGTCTTTGAATTGAAAGAAGATTGTTCTTTATTCACATTATACAGGGTGACGGTTAAGCGAGGGCCAACCGATAGCGATAGGACGAGTTGATATAAAAAATCTAGGGTTTTTCAAAGTTTTACGAATTAGGAATATTTATTTTTAGGATTAAATTGTAGCACCAAAAAAAAACAATATTTTATCGTTAATTACAATAACCCAAGAGCCATTCGTTTAGAAAACTCATGTAGGTAACAACTTCACAAGTAAATAATCCACACAACTTGTTACACTGCGTTATTGCAACTCCAAAGTCCAACAGCCCGATATTGACGTAGTACCTTTATACATAGGTACGTCGTGTCGCCAACTTATAACAACGTACTATGTAGCTATCACATTTAATACAAGTACCTACCTTTGAGCTGCTACCGATCGAAGCCCTCCTCACAATACAAACGAAGTATTGCGCCGGCAAACTGCAGTTTGTTTGCCACTAAAATTACTATATTTCTAGGATCTCACGAGAATTTATGGGCAACTATGTATGTCCCCTGATAAATGGTTCATCTTAGATCAAGGGGCCTACTACAGCCTTTAAAGCGGTATTATTTTAATCTTACTTCAGTGGGGAAAAGAGATAGAGCTGTACGTCCTCCCTCACTATCTGTGGTAATATTAAAATATAATACTGCTTTAGAGATGCTGGTAGGCCCCCTGGTTTCTTGTAATCTTCGAAGCGATCTGATAGTCGATGGCAACCTAAATTGTGTTGTGTCAGCCCAGAGCTACGGCCTAAATTACTTTGTATATTTTAGCTACGTCACCATGTCTTAGCATTCATTTTGGACAGGAGTCCGACCATTATAACGACGGTCCTACAAAGAGGGTTTTACCCTAATCGCTTTACGTTACTTGTCAGGGGAATGGTAAGGGTAAGTGTAGGTAGATTTGGGTAGGTTTTTACTTTACTCGTTACTTTATGTCCTTTGGGGACTATAGGTACAATAGTTTCTGCGTAAAGATGTATAAATAGGTCATTTACATATTCCAGAATGTAAAGGTATTTCGGTTGGTAGCTATCTACTAATGAATAGCGTACCGAATCAAAGTGTATAAGTATCATACATTATAGTTGTATGTGTTTTAAAATTAATAAATAAATAAATAATACTTATAAACACGAACTTTCACGCCCGTTGAAAACATTTTCCGAACTTTTATAGTAACTAATGTCCAGAATTACTTCTGCTATTCTATGTACGTATCGAATAAGTAGTCAAAACCATGCTCCGAACTCTAAACCAACCAATATTTCTGAAGCTGAATAAAATAATCAAAGTATTCAATTATCTTATTTGCAGATGTAATGTTCCGCGTGTCCATACGACAGGCTTTTTGGGCGCTGGCGCTGCTCTGCACGCTGGCGCCCTCGCATGCCGATGGAAACATAGGTGAGTCAGCTACAATTAATGATCAGCTCGATTAGCATGACCAGAATAGAAACGGGTTTTGTTGACGGAAGAATAGACAAAATGACAGATTCACAATCACAATCTGTCATTCTGTCTTCCGTCGACAAAACCCGTGTCTTTCCCCTATAATAAACTATGTTGGGGTCGGCTACCAGTCTAATCGAATACAGCTGAATACTAGTATTTTACATGAAGCGACTGCCTATCTGACCTCCACAACCCTAGTCATCTAAAACTAAAGGAATCAAACTCATCAGCGTCATAACTAGAAATAAAGGTCAGTTATTCCGCAGGGAATCCTCTTCAACCGATGCTTGAAATACTTATTCAGTTGGATGATGCGGACCTTCTTGATAAAATTTGACGACACAGAACACAATTTAATTATTTGTTGGAAATACATACCTACATATACAGGGTGTCCCTGGAAACCTATACCAGCAAAGGTCTGTGTTCAGGGGACACCAGTACCCATCGATTGAAAAAAAAATCAAAGAAACACTACCCAGAAAAAGTTAGAACCAAAACCGCCTACAATGTAAGAAAACTGAAATTATTACAAAAAAATCATTTCTCGAAAACTACAAAATATCGAGGAACATACATGGGGGATGTATGTTCCGCAAGATTAAAGTCTATGTTTGAGATACATTTTCACTTTATTTCAACTTGAAAAAAAAATACTTACACCTGACTGAATGACATGTAAATAATTTAAAAAACTTTATGGGTTTCTTAGCTCTCAAAATAACATAAAAAAGTTGGTACTTCATAGGACATTATTACGCGAAAACGGAGTTCAAAGTTGATACAGACTAAACTAATGAAATTTATTTCAAGCATTTGAAATTACTTTTCTCACATTTATGCGATTGATATAGAGAATAATTATGGAAAGCGTTCGGTGAGGAAGACGCGAGTTCCATGATTTTTGTTCACCCAAAGTAAGTATTATTTTTTTCAAGTTGAAGTCAAATGAAAATGTGTCTCAAACATAGACTTTAATCTTGTGAACAAATTCTGAGCTTCTAGTAGTTAGAATTTGGGTTTTTGTTTAGTAACAGGTGAACACACATTCTAGCCATAATACTGACAAAAAAAGAACAAAGAAACACCACCCAGAAAAAGTTAGAGCCAAAACCGCCTACAATGTAAAAAAATCTGAAAATATTACAAAAAAATAATTTCTCGGAAACTACAAAATATCGCGGAACATACATGGGGGTTCAATCGATGGGTATTGGTGTCCCCTGATCACAGACACAGACCTTCGCTGGTACAGGTTTCGAGGGACACCTTGTATAATGCAGTGATAGGGTAATTCTAATCTCTTTATCTGGATGGACACCGAACAGTACGGCAGTACCAAACAATTGCATCGCATTGTAGTAAAAATCCTGATCCTGGTACAAATCCAAACAAGATACAATATTCAACATGAGAATGTATGTAAATCTTAGATTCAAAATACACGTCCTACGTTATAAGAAGTACCTACCTTTGAACTGGCAGAGCTTATTTTGAACACGAGGATCGCCTGTTGAATCTTAGATTTTCTTACAAACTCAACACTTTGTAGTCTTCTTACACAGTATTGATTTTCATTGTTGTCCGTTTATATGAAAATGCTGCAGATGTTTGAAATGAAAATAGAGTTACAGTTTATTTACGATTACGCGCGTTCAATGTTTTATAGGTAGGTAACTCTGGAGTTTAAACCCCGGGGCATCTATAAAATTTTAATCGTTTAGGGATATGGTTTAAAATGGATTTATTGCACTATCTTATTGTACCTAAGGTAAGATAGATCTTCACTTCAAGATAACTACTTTTAAAGACCCGATAATAAGCATTGGATTTATTTATAGGTTCGGAATTCTGTTCTTTTCTTCTCTTATTGTCGATATTCTGTGGTGTGAGATTTTCCTCAAATGTAGGTTCCTAGGTTCCTTTATTCGTTTTCTCCAACTTTTAGATTCTATATTAACAAAGGGTTTCATTGTTCAGGTTGCTTATTCAGCGCATCATTATGCGTGGAGGGGGTGGAATGGTGCTACGACGGTAAGTAAACTTATAATGGATAAACTTTTCACAATTAAAACAAACGCACTAACTTCGGTATGATTTCCAAGACTAATATGGAAAGACACAGGTCTGAAATTCTATTCTATGATTCCTTAATTTTTTTACTAGACTGTCTAAAATTGTATTTTTGGGATATCTTAAATTATTATCTTCTTTAACCATGTAATATAATAATGTGTAATGCAATAAGGGATGCCAATTTTCTTTCATAGATTTCGCCTTCGGTAAATGTATACCGGTGTACGAAAAAGAAGTGGAGGAAGGATCACTTTATCAGTAAGTTACTTTTAAGAGTCAAGTTTCTCATTCACTTTATTCTACCTTCATATTTCCATGCAAAATATCGTCAATGCAGTATGGGTTAGATTCCTCTGTCCTTTAGCATTTAGACGATTGTGTACATATTGTTGTCTTTCTTGAAAGCAATCTTCATCCCTGTACAGGTATGACATGAGCTCGGAGCAGCTGCAATGGTTCGAGGGTGAGCTGCAGCGGCTGGCGACGCGCGGCTACCGCTGGGAGCATGCGTACACGCAGTGCGTGTTGCAGGCCATGCTCTACACGCTGCGACAGGACCTGTTAGTTGTATCACTTTATTAAATATCAGTAGTGTCATAGTCTAACTTTATTGCACAAAGGAACCTCCCAAAATACGGGTGGCGACCGTAGTTTGTCAAGGGTTGGTGAACCGAAAAAAAAACTTCCTCCTCGTTTGCTTCTCACAAAATGTCCTGCTTGTGACGATACGGTCACGCACACAATGACATTCAATCATCAGTATTTACAGATTTTCCTCTCTTCTCAATATTCGTTCTATATCGAATCTAGCACCCTAATCAAGATTTTCGTCAAATGTGCAACTACTTTAGGTATGCTTGTGATTGCTCGGTGACTAAACATTTTCGATAAATTTTTCCAGTGATCCAGCTACTGTCAATACAAAAATATGTGACCATTTTGCTGACCCTAAATTAAGTACCGACACCGGAGAAAACCCAGAAGAAAATGCCGAAGAAGTAAGTTATACTTCATTATTATGTCCACTTGTCTAGATAGATATGATAACAAATTACTTTCATAATAATCATGTTAAAATACAGATTGAACCAGATGAGACAGCGTATGTGCGCTTTATGCCTAACTCACCGATCTCCGACTCAAACTTTGCTAATGAGGTATATAATCCTCCATTGACACCTGATGATGACCCGACTCCCTATATACCCAAAGGTAAAAATACTATGCATTTTGATCGCTCTTTTCTTTGAATAAAGTAAGTAATGAGCTCTTTTTTATTTTTCATTGAAGATGATGAACCAGCGGATGGAGAAACGCCAAGTGACAAAATACGTGATTTGATGTTAATGGGTGGAAGCGAGGAATCTCCCATTATTCTACCGTTTTCAGGATTCAGAGAACGCATTTTAGCTGAAAAAGAACGAAAGCCGATCAACAACGCAAACCCTATGCCTAGGGTTATTGTCGATAAACAGAAGAAATCCGTGGTTGACATTCTTGGAGAAAATGAACCCAACATGGCGTATGCTGACGAAGAACGTGTGGGAGCTCATTTCCGAAAGTACAAAACAAAAGCTCCACCATTCACTGCGGAATATATCACGAGCAATAGATTTTCTCCGCTAGATGAAGAAATTCGTTCCAATGCCTGGAAGAATTATAAACAGAGTTTTGCTGAAAAACACTTTCCCTTTGAATACGAGAATCCGGGTGACTTACCTGAACCAAGGGTCTATATAGATGAAGATGGAATAGATGAGTTTCCCATTGATGCTGGCAGTGGGGAGCTGGACCCTTATCATATCAAAGGTAATAAAGATGTCTTTATGAAATAGTTGCTTTGTTATTCAATTTATTTGTTCATGCTATTATGTAATGCTGCAGATAATTCGCCCTCACTAGACGCTAAACATTCGAAACAAATGGAGGAATACTTCATGAACTACTGGCGAGATGTCATTGATGCTAAACAAAAGCCGCAAGGCGCTCTTTACGCTGAAGGAGGACCGCTCAGGGCAGACGAGTTGCAAGGTGAGTCCCATGTATCGCATTAGTTGAGAACATAGAGTTACCTCCGTGTAAAGACGGCAATTTGTGTTGCTTCCTGCTTCGTTTGCATTGTAGGTACAACAGCAACAATATCTCACTCATTCTGTTGAACTATTGACGTACTAACTTTTTAATTAATTTATCTTATTTGTACTTCTCAGTTAACCAATGTGTTATTTTAGTTCTTGGCAATTTTTTTCACTTAGGCCCCTTGATATCAAGAACCCGTAAAAGTGATTCAAACGAGACTGAGGGTGTTACATATACCGACGATGTTTCAGGTGAAAGTCCCAAATTTTACCCCGAGGATATTCAAGATTTGCTTAATAACGAATGGGGCTTTAAACGTAGGGAAAGAGACGATGTTAAAAAGCCTGGGCCGCGCCTGGACGCAAAAACATTAAAGATTTTATACCACAATAAATCAGTGACAGGTTAGTGTCACAGCGGCCTGAGATAACTGTTTTAGATACCTATCGATGTTCCCTCGAATAGAGTCAGGCTACAGGCTAGAGCTGCATCTCAATTAAAGTATATTTTTTTACTAATCGCACTTCCTCGTCTTATATAGAACACCGCACTAAGTGTTTCCCTCAGCACATTTTAATTTATTGTGAGATACGAAGCATGGGCTGTAATAGTCCTCTGTATGAAACGTGTTCCCTATGTGTGATGGATGACATCTAAATGTTTTGTTTTATGGCGTTTCCTTTGTACTCTTCGATGTATTGATTTTGGGCTATAGCCCACCCTGTGTGTCATTTATGTTGTCGTTATGTGAGCTTCAATGTTTATAAATATATGTTTTTATATCATATCTATTTCAGTTTTATGCGCTTCACTATCTCTACATGAAAAATGTATTCCTTCAATACCTGCTTAATGACCATAACCCAATGTTTGTAAATTTTATCTCTCTTGAATTCGATCTGCTATTTATTCCTTTGGCAATTCATATTTGTATTGAGTCAAGACTGTTCTTCAGTAAATGAAAAACTATGCATGTTTCGAGTTCTATATCGTTGTTGTCTAAAATCGTTTGTAGTTTTATCGCCCTATTTATAGCATCTGTCTGATTTTATGTTTCAGCACAAGGTGTGCAGCCCGTAGAAAAAGATGAAAAGCCTGGTGACCACGATCACAATGATTATGACTATGACCCATCATACGCGTATGTCTTGTTCAAAAACAGGTGAGAACTTTCACGTTTCCAAAGTGTAAAACAGAAAATAAATGTTAAGGTACTTTCCCATTGATGTTATAATCGGTTTGCCTCAGGTTCCTAACTGACTGGGAGAAAGGCATCTCATTTATTTCAAGACTAGAAGAAATGCTTGGTTTAGAGAAAAACACTTTTACAAACCCCCGGTAACTTTAATAAAGTCTACTTTAAAATCTATAGTTTTATCTTTTTTATCTATTTTTTTATAATACCTATTGTATATTGTGGTAATAATATTAGAACAACACAACCTTTTGTTTCAGAGTCGATCCAAGTGAAGTTACATTCAAAGTTGAGAAGAATAATAAAGGGTATGATGCTATGGCCGTAGCGCGTCACGTTGGTAAGATATTACAAGATGGCGCGACAAATCTTTCCGACTTCCTTTACTTATAACTACTGACACATACTATACACTTCTAAATATTCTTTACAGATGAAATTAAAGACGATTTGCGTCGCGAGACTGGAGCGCAAATTCTGTCAACTGGCATCGGTGACAGAGTAAGCATTCAAACAATATTTAAAGCAAACAAATGAGCGTCTATGTGTCCCCACTACATGTCTCATCTATGATTGCAGAGTAAGCGCCCAGTGAGCCACCACTTGGACGCACCAGAGCCCATACTTGGCCTAGATCTGCCAGTACTATCGGCTCTCATAGGGAGTCTGATGGTGCTGGTGGTAGGAGCTGTGATCTTCGCTGTGCTGTTGAGGCGAGACATGAGCAATAAGAGGAAGATGAACGGCCTATCCTCGGCAGCAGAGATTGACGCTGAGGCTACTAGGGACTATCAGGTAAGATGGTATACATTGCAGTGTAGGTACTAAAATTTTGCCGGTTATTGTAATTACTCGTGAGTCCTAACGTTCATTGAGCTCGTCACATTGCAGGAGTTGTGCCGAGCACGCATGTCGGGCAAGTGGACTGGCCAACAGCCAGCCGCCGCTCCCACGCACTCCACCGAGCCGCCACAGCGCATCACGTCGCTCTCCAAGGAACCAGCTGAAGGCAACTCTCCTTCGACTCGATCTAGCACTTCGTCATGGTAAGAACGACTTAAATATTTGGCTACCTTAGCTTAAGTCGCCTTGAGATTGTCGACTAAGCTTGCCGTTATTTTATTTCAGGAGCGAGGAACCAGCACTAACTAACATGGACATCTCTACCGGACACATTGTGTTGGTAAGTAAAGCTATAATAAAAAATAGTGTGTTTAAAACAATTGCGTTATTATTGCCAGAGTAACACCACAGTTCATACAAACCAACTTCCTCAACAGGCATACATGGAAGATCACTTGCGCAACAAGGACCGTTTGGAGCAAGAATGGCGCGCCCTGTGCGCGTACGAGGCAGAGCCCTGCGCCACCACCGCGGCCTTGAAACAGGACAACACCGGCAAGAACCGCTATGCTGACGTGCTGCCCTACGACCACTCCAGGGTCACGCTCAACACGCTCTCCAACCATCTCGGATCCGATTACATCAATGCTTCGACTATCGTAAGTCAATTGTTTCCTATGTATATAATGCATAAACATTTTTGCTTTCAATATGAAAGCAAAAATGTTTGCCATAAATAAGATATCATGAATGTATGTTTTTAACATAATTATCTAAATCTAAGTAGATATCATACTTTCTTCCTGCTTGAAAGGCCATTGACAATGTTTACGCAAGGAAACAGAAACAACTGCTGTCTTACCACGTAATAGCTATTAATTTTATAAGATCCTATACTCCATTTCCCGTGGAAACTTTGAGCCTCTTTTCATATTTTGCTACTAGTCCATTACCTATATAAGTCTCTCTCTATACATAATAATTCGGATGACTACCCATTTGTTTTCCAGACGGACCACGACCCCCGCAACCCCGCGTACATCGCCGCCGCTGGCCCCATGGCCCACACGGCGCCCGACTTCTGGCAGATGGTGTGGGAGCAGGGCAGCGTCGTCATGGTCATGCTCACGCGCCTCACCGAGAACGGACAACAGCTCTGCCACCGCTACTGGCCTGAAGAGGGATCTGAACTTTACCATATCTATGAGGTATGTTTTTTTGGTGTTGGATAAGACAAGCTGGGATAGATGATATGCTACTACTTTATCAAAGTAAAGTTTCAGAAAAAGTACTGCTCTTGATTAGTCCTGTGTATGGCTTTTATCTACGAAACAAAAACAGGAAGCACACATATTATTATTAAATCTGAAATTGCCGGTCCACCCCTGGTCCTTGTTTTCGTAAGTCCGTTGCAAGTGAAATAAATATAATCCGTCATGTTTCAGGTGCACTTGGTAAGCGAGCACATATGGTGCGATGACTACCTGGTGCGAAGCTTCTACCTGAAGAACCAACGCACCGGTGAGACCCGAACTGTCACGCAGTTCCACTTCCTTTCCTGGCCTGAAAACGGCGTGCCATCATCGACCAAGGCTCTGTTGGAGTTCAGGAGGTGAGCTATATATGTATTATTACAATAGCCAAATGATACTAAGCGCATTGATTAGCAATACTAGCTTAGGTTACCATAATAAAATAAATATAAATAACGAAATGGTAAGAAGAAAAAGTATTAAAAACTAAAGCGGCGCGATACCTGCTCTAACTTTTTAACAAGTAAAAAATTAAGGAAAACTGGCTGGTTTCGCAAGAAAAATGAGGAAAAGCCAAATAATATGTAAGAATCTCAAAGAATACAAAAGATTTTATTGTATTTTTTTTACTTTTAAGGCATTAAGAATTATTTCAGGCTAAGCAACCAGTTCTGATTAATTATGTTGTAACCTTTTTGAATAAAAATAAATAGCAAAGGTTTTTGCCGTTTTTGTAATGAAGGCCATACACGTTACGATATACTTGCGTAAAATTGGACTTGTACAAGTATAAATTAATGTATGTGGGATGCATTAGCACAAGTATCCTAGTCATTCGGTGTCACGCAGACTTGTACTAGTACTTAGTTAGCGTAAGTAGGTACACATGTGTACCACAAAGTAAATGTTTCACAATTATTTATGCAATATTTATTTCGTTTCCAGAAAAGTGAACAAGTCGTACAGAGGAAGATCATGTCCCATCGTGGTCCACTGCAGGTAAAATCTAATTTACACTTTTGAAGTAGATCGATAATTTAGGTTATTGAACCAACCACGGGGTAACTAACTATTACCTACGGTAATTAATAATTTAATCACGATCTTGTTTCTGATCTGAATTACTTTAGTATGAGATATAAATCAAATCATTTGCATATCGCGTCACTAACGAATGATAACATCTATCAAGCCTATCATATCATCAAAGGAATATCGAAGATATTTTCGATTGACCGATTAGTGAGCAATATCAAGATACAAGAATAAAAAGTCTAGATACCTACCTATTCAGCTGATTTTATGTTATATTTTATTTTAATTGTTCTAAGTTGGCATAAATAAGTATTAATGCTTCAGCATATTATGCTTGGTGCCATTGAACGAGCCTTGGCCGCGACTGGTCTGGACTAGCAAAATGCTTTTTGAAATCGGTTAAAAAGGTTACTCACATTTTCCGTATTGTTAGATCTCGGTGTAAAAGGCTTTAATTGGCGACTTTACATTGTTCTGAATAAAACCTCATCAAAAATCTTTATATTCCAGTGACGGAGCCGGTCGCTCGGGCACCTACTGCCTCATCGACATGGTTCTGAACCGCATGGCCAAGGGCGCCAAGGAGATCGACATCGCAGCCACTCTGGAGCACATCCGAGATCAACGCACTCGCACTGTCGCCACCAAGCAACAGTTCGAGTTCGTGCTGATGGCCGTCGCTGAGGAGGTAGGCGTTTTAGACAATTACACATTATAAATTTAATTTTTAGACCAACATTCCCGAAGTTAGAAGATTTTTTTATTACGTTTTAGCATATTAGTGATCGCAGATCACTTCATGGTTTTTTTCTAAGATAAGCATGCGGTTGATGCCGCGTATTCACTGTTATAATGACAAGCGTACCCCAGGGTTCGATATTTGGCCCTATCCAAAACGAAATAATTATTCCACTATTATTGTTTGAATGGTTAAGATCAAATAAAATATGTTGTTTCTAAATACCTCATAAACACTGATTTATTTTCGTTCCCAAGGTCCACGCAATACTGAAAGCTTTGCCAGCGCACCTACAACAACTGCAAGAGAAAAAAGACAAAGATAAGGAAAAAGAAAAGGAAAAAGATGGCAGTGACAAGGAAAAGGAGAAGCCTAACTAAACCGCGCACCCGACACGAACACACGAACACGTTACGTTACATTATTTAACATATATTAAGTATTCTATCATTGTGGAATTGATGTATTTCTATCAACTCCAAGTTGAGAATTTCGCTACGCAAAACGAAATTTTGAGCTAAGTAACATTCATGTCATTATTGGTAGGTCCGTAATTTTCTTTTTATTTGTAACATCCGGCTGAATTATTAAACCCCAACAAGGCATCTCCTGGACTGTATTATTTATAACTCACAATTGGAAATTCTTAACTTCGGATTGTCTTAACTTGACGATTATTACTTAACCGATGAAAAAACTTCATCTACTGACTGTGTCTACATGAGGTGTGCCGCTAACTATGGCATTTATTTTTTTAAAGCTTTTAATATTTTCGTACGGTAACTTCACATGAGCCTATTTATTATATTTAGAAATTAAAGAACACAAACTACGAAGTTTCTTTTTTGTGGGAGTTATGTTAGCTTTTTATTATTGGGGTGTTGGAGACATGGTCAATTGTTAGAGTATCAATTCTAGTGGGTTCATCTGTGTTGCATACATTTTAGTTTATTTATTTCTACTTATAACTATTTAATTACGATAATTAATGAAATAGCTGATTTAAATGAATAGTGTTCTAATGTAAGCTACAAATTATCTTTCTGAACTGTGTTTATTAGTTTTTACTTTGTGTTTCGTTTTATCTTAGTGTCATGCATTTAATGCGTATCCTGTGAATTGATCTAGTCAGTTACGATGTTACTTATGCCAGTTTATAGTGGGTTTCTATTTAATAAATGTTTATTTAACTTGTACTTAATTAGTTATTTTAACAATGGTCAGATGCCAACAATGATTAAAACTGTAGCGTTACTTTAAATTATTTAATTGAAGTAAGTAGTTATTTTCAAATATTGTTAACGATTTACGAGTAGTGGTACTGACCATAGTTAAAATATGTTTATCGTATTTAATTGCTTTCTGTTTAGTCATCGTGTCTAAAAGTTTATAAGTCATAATGTAAGTACATTGTTATATGTATAGATCTACATTTTGCAACTTATATACCTAGTACTTATAACAACAAAGATAAGAGATCTATGTCTTTCCCAATCATATCCTGAATTAACGGAATACCTGAGAAAAATAATCAGATTTAAAAAATCAAAATAAAATATTTACAGAATGTAGCAGAAACCATAGATACATACTAATACGTGTTATGTACGAGATTTATATAAGATATATTTATTGCATATTATGTGGAAAATGTAAAAAAAAATAAAAACCTACCCACGAAATTATGGATGTAGTATTAGATATAAGAGAAAATATATTTAACCGTATTTCTGTATGAAATTATATGTAGTTTTTATGTGAATGATTGAATAATGGATTTTGATTAAATTGTTTTAGGGAATAAGATAGAAGTATCCTAATTTCCCAAACAAAAGATCCTCTCTTCTTATCGGCAGACGGTCTGCCAAATAGCACTTTGGACGCGGATTTTGAGTTACTTACTCAAAAAGCGCGTATATATCGCGAAATACGTCGTTGGAGTCTACTAACTTGCAATCGCCGTGCAGTTCCAACAACTGCGGTATGCGTAGTTAGTATATAGGTCCTGTATTAGTGGACAGATTCGATGCAACTTTTTGCTTTTGCGATTTGCGACTTTTCTAGTACTCAAACCTTAGTTGGTCTAGAGTTTTTTGATCCTTTAAATAAGAAACAGGATCGATTGGCATCAGAAAAAGTTTTTGTGAATACTGCCTACATGCTGACTGATTTTTTTTTTAAATCTCTGAATGCAGATCCAAATGTCTCAAAAAGTTAAGGACAGTCTGCTAAGACCGTTTTCCTGTAACTGCAACGGTTCAGGTTACTGCCCCTTCGCAAAAATCCATATTGTATATATGGTGTTCGCGCGGTAAACACTAATTGCGCGATGCAAAATTTGTGTGACGCCAGGTCTTTGCATCATGCGTAGTAGGCATAAGGGTGTCATCCTCTCCAGCACGACCATGGATGATTACCTAAATTATAATGCGGTACATATTCATAAAAAAATGTGTACTTTATTGTATTTATTTATATTTTTAATCTAATTTATATCCCGCTTTTCGAATTACGTGTTACAAAATGTAATATTATTGAATTTTGCCTACTTAGAAATAATAATAGCGTAACGTAGTGCTATAGCTGCACCGCAGAAAAAAAATCTCTTTAAAACGGGTAAATGACTGTTTAAAATTTTATATAAAAGGAGGTGGTTGCGCCGGTTAGCGACCGATTAGTTGAGTTGCTAACTTTAGACGAATCAAAATATACGCCATTTACAAGCAGAATAGTTGGCGACCATGTAAATAGGTCCTAAATATAGTCTAGTTGTGATACAAATTATAAAATATCGCGCTTCCGTTCATAAATTATGAAATATTATGGGAAAAGTGCAAAAATAGCCGAAATGCTAGATAACGACCACTTTATTCAGTTGACGACCACTAGTATGCTAGATTACGACCACTATTAAAAAACAAAAATATAGTAATAAAACAACTTTTATGGATAAAAAACATTTTTTATTATTCACTTTAAATCAAACATAATTAAATACAAAATAACCATCTACACAAATAGTATTTAATCATCTGATTTAACGTTTTTATTAAATTAATAAAATAAATCTTTTTCGTTTCCCGTTCAAATTTAGATTTGGGAAAAAACTGCTTTTACATACACTAAATCAACTAATCACATGTGATCGATATTTTAGTTTGCGGCTATCGTTCTATTCGTACTAAATCTTGGTGGTCGCAAACTACTACATTGTAATTTTCGAACTGTATCACTTAGCGACCACCAATTTTGTAGATGAATTAAACAAGTTAAATCAAGAAAACATGTGGTCGTTTACTGAAGAATTGCATGTTTAGGCTTTTACAACGCCAAACCCTAAATTGTGTAACCATAAATAAAACTTTGAGAACATAATAAGCAAAACAAAATAAAACTGTGCGAGTCAGAATACGACCACCTGGTCGCTTTCTAACGAATTATTAAAATATGCATTTCAGTAAGCGACCACTGGGTTTTAGTTTAATAAAAGGTAAAAAATTACTTAAATGCAATTAAACAATTGAAATCACTACATAATTGAAGTACCCATGCTTCTAATTTGAGTAAAAAACTTAAAATAAGTTACAAAACTTACCTTCGAACGCCGCGCGCCCCGCTAATTTTTTGCTCTAGGGCAGCACATCCATACACCACTGAGTCAACGCGTGAATTGAATGTCGTTTTTCTTTGCTTTGGGTCAAGCGGTTGGTATAAAATTTAGTAAATTCTTATTACGTAACTATTCAAATAATATTTAAAGCATTCTATTTATTTTTATTTTCTAAAGAAAGGTTATTATCTTCAAGTAAAGAAACCTAGTGAGCCAAGTGGTCGCTTACCAGAAGTGGTCGAGAAACCGGCGCAATGACCCTACATTTCAGTACAATTTATTTATATAACTTTTCATGTTAAAGTTGATAAAAAAACCTAAAATGTATAGTGGTCGTGGCAGAAAGGTTCTACCTAGCACGGCCACGGTCGATATGTTATAGCAGCGAAAATATGTGAGTACATTTTTTAAAGTCGTTAGTACAATAAAGTACACATTTTTTCATGAATATGTACCGCATTAAAATTTTGGTGTAGGTAATCATCCATGGTCATGCTGGAGAGGATGACACGGCATAAGGTGATGTAGATGCCGCCACAGTTTATTTCACAATAAACCTTTATCAATTCAAAAACATACACAGCTAGGCTAGTGTAAGGCAAAGCTACATAGCATAGGCCAGTAAATTCTTCCTATCAGTAAGGCATGCTACATACTTCTCCGGTCGGCATGATTTGACACGGCCAGGTGGCAAATATTAGATTTTGCCGCCCGGCTATGCTACATCATGCCGACCCGAACAAGCGTAGCACCCCTCAAGTATTCGTGGTAGTAGTACCTATATCTTATGGCTATACGGCTCACTGCAAGGCGAAGCTAAATCGTCTGCTATTCTTAAATAAAATTGGCAGAAGGTAAGTATGATCCTAACACCGGTTTCGGGGCAAAAGGTTTCTAAAATATGTAGATGTATATATGATGATGATATATGATGTATTATTATGTAGAAGTATATGGTACCTATGCTATGTGATGAGCGACGAGTGTGGGTAAGTTAAAAAATATTAATGGGAGGTACCTAATGACTAAACTCAAACTCAAATATTTCAATTAAACCATACTTATACAGGCACTTTTGAATTGCCAAGGAGTCGGTCAGTCAGAAATATGAAGCTAGTTGCCCATTCCAAAGCGTAGTAGGTACGTATGGATTCTGAACGGGAAAGAAATTCCACAATTGTTACAAAATATTGGTTACATCATTCATGTTGAAATTATACATGTAAGAACATTGTAAAAAGATGTGCTCGTTAAAAGTGTCCGTAATGAAAACATAAAAGAAAAAACAATTCAATGTTTAAAATTAGGTAATTAAATTAGCCATAGCAGCTAAGATGACCAGTCCCAACTGATGGAGCTCGTTCACGAACATGATGCATGGATTAGCACTATTCAGCTCAACATTTTGAAGGGAGCTAAGCTAAATGATCCAACACACGCGCCACCATCAGCGAGACATCTGAGTGAGCATGACATACTATCAGCCGCCCGCCAAGACACATTCAAGTCAATGAAAGACTTATTACCCGGTAAATGCCTAAATGGTAGCTCTATAGTAGGTACCTACATAGTACTCACACCTGTGCAATTAGGTATACAATACAAAGGAGATTGAATTTATACAATGCAAAGATGGTCTTGCATCGTTACATCTCCAACAGTATTTTCAAATGTTAATCAATTAATTGTGGTTGTCAATGTTTTCATAGTTAAATTGACAAGGTACCGTCATGATGTTACAATTCCCTTAGAGAATCGCGCCTGCGCAGATAATATTATGGCTCTGATCGCTCTTTTCTGCAGAATAAAAATAGACTCGATGTCTGCAGCCCGTCCCCACAGTAAAATACCGTAAGACATGCATGATACTATGAAAATATCTAAAATAGACTAGCCTCACGGTATCTAGATCAGTAAATTGACGGACTGACAGCGTATGCAGCTGAACTTAGCCGTCCTGCAAGAGATGTTAAATGAGGACCCCATTGAGCCTTGAGTCGAGTGTGATCCCCAGGAAAACAGTTTTATCCACTATACACTAAAACAATACACTAAAAGGAGAAATGGACCTAATATCGAGCCTTGTGGCACACCCATTTTTACTGTTAAACCTAGTGAATTGATACCGTGTATTTAGACTTGCTGTTGTCTATCATTTAAATATGATTTTACTAAATTGAGCACAAGTTTTCCCAGTCCGTAATGCTCAAGTTTCAAGAGTAAGGTTTCGTGATCAACGCAATCAAATGCCTTAGAGAGGTCACAAAAGATTCCTATGGCGTCTTGGGCCTCTTCCCGCGCGTTAAAAATGTTAATAACAACACCGGCGTCGTCGGTCGTACGCTGTACGACCGACGACGCCGGTGTTGTTATTTTGGTGAAACCATACTGTTGATCCTGAAAGCGGCAACTAATCTGAAACGTACCTAACTATCTAATAAAATAACCATTATTTTATTAGATAGTTATCGTAGATAACTACTACCATTTAACTAGAACCATTATTTTATAGAATAGACTCGATTGCCAATTAATAACGTCATAAATTGATAAGTGATACTTACGTAGGTAGGTACAAAAATGGTTTTATCAGTAGCGTTTGAATAAATAAGTATCACTTTGCGCAACCTTTACTTTTATAATCTGGTTGATGGCTATGCTATGATAATAAAATCAACGTGATTAGATTTCTTGTTTTTTTTAACCCATGCTTCTAGTTACCGTCTAGTGCAACCCTAGTGCTGGAAATAGCGAGGCCAAAAAAGATATACAACGCTATTTCCTCGGCCTCACACGAGGTTTTGAGATGTTGGACTACTATAGTATAGATACCAAGGACGGATCCAGGATTTATTTCTGGAAGGGGCACATATGTTATTTATTTTATTTAAAAAAAACGGCCCAGTCTTAATTAAAATATGGGATATACTGGAAAAGTAGAGTAAAGTATCGAATAGTCACGATTTTGTCATGACCAATTAGCCGTTTGATTATTGATTAATTAAGTTAATATCATCATAGTATGTACCAGGTGATTAGATAGCTTGGGCTTTTCCACTGTAGTGTAAAATTACATCATCACATTTTGTAATGTTATTGATGATGAAATAGTTGGCAACTCTATTTTGTAGATTCATTCATACGTCAAGTTGACAATGCAGAAGTATGACCATTGACATAAAAAGTCATTGAGTATGACTGACTTTGCTTGACTGACATTAGTGACAGTGCGTGGCTAGATGCAGGGTGTTTCGTACCTGTTTTCGTAATAAAAAAACTTTTATACTTAATAATAAATAGTTTTATCTACGTTTGTAGAAGTAGTACATAGTACTTACCTTTTATATTTCTTCAGTAATCTCAGTAATTTGTAAGAAACTCAAGATGATTAACGGCCGTGCTCTACATTTCGTGTTCAAAGTCGCCGACAGAACCCTGACTGCAAAATTCTACAGAGAAATCTTAGGAATGAAGGTAAGAAATAAGAATAATACATTAAAAATAATTTGTTAACGTCTAACATGTTTGTTAGAAAATGAGAAATCATAAAGCATTACTAAATACTGGATTCATGATTAAATCTGTGACCAAGGTCAAACAGACATACTTCTACATTATTGATAGAGGTTGTAACTAACTCGCCGGCAATTTCAGACTCATTATTTGTAAATGCTGTAAACTTGAACTAAAACTTAAGTGTAGCTAATGACTGGACTATTTCACAGTCATTGTTACAGCTAATTAACTAATATTCTGTTCTATGTAATTTACATCCTGTTTGTTTTGGTTTGGCTAACTGTTTCCTCACAATTTGAGTCTTAAATCAAAGGATCTAGGCCCGCAATAGGAAATCTATCACTTGGTTGCAGAAGAGTTGCTACTAAATCATGTACTTACCTACTTTATTTTTACAATTTAATATTGTTCTATTATTTATGAATTGGATTAATTAAAGTCATCAACAAGAGGGCAATTAAGAACAACAATTAAAAGGAGGATAATGTAATTAAATGGTCGGTGGGTCACCTTAGGGGCGGATTTCACACGTCTTCGAACGTTTTTGGTTCTAAGACATGCCGGTTTCCTCACGATGTTTTCCTTCACCGTTTTTGAGAGCAGTGGTGATGAAATTATTTACACAAAGTAAAGCGCCTGCTACGGTTCGAACCCAAGACCTACAACTCGTAAGTCGGGGCCGTTACCACTGGGCCACCCACTGCTCTTGCAATTAACTCTTATAGTGTTGTAATACTACACAATCAATAAATATAAACCTTATTCTTTTTCATTGATCAAACAGACACTTGCATGTAGAACAGAATCTTTTTTTATACACAAAAACGTAATATATGATTTTCCTTAAATATCTAGCTATGTTACAGTATTCAATTAGCAAAGCAATAATACATTTAAATTAGAAAATGACTTAGTGTGTCAGACAAACTTATTATTATTAGCCTCTTATGTCCCAGTGACACATTCGTCACAAGTCTAGAACATGTGTCTCTTATTCAGGGATTGATAGGTTTTTTGACTGACTCATTAGTCTAGTGTTTGCAAGCGCTACTGCTGAGCATGAGGTCCTGGGTTGGATTCCCAGGTCAGGCAAAGAATTATTGGGTTTTCCAATAGGATTTCTCAGCCTGGAGTCTGGAATTGTGCCCAGTTGATGGCAATAGGCCCGCCCCTTTTACATGGGACTTAAAACATAACTGGCGAAATGTGGGTTTACTATAAGTACACCTCTGCCCAATCCTTCAGGGAAACAAGCCACGGGAATCTTATAATCTCTACACAAAAAAATATCTGTCTTTCTGTAAATGTTTCTCTAAACATGTTACAGTATTCAAGCAATAATAAGTACATTTTTACATTTTAATAAGAAATTTACACAATATGTCGGACAAAATTATTGTTATTTATTAGCCTCTAATGTCTAACACATTTGTTAGTCTAGCTAGAACAATCAATGATGAATTGGCTCATTAGTCAGGTTAATGGCTACCTCACATTAAATTCTCATAATTAACCCTTTCACAGTCCCATGACACACATGGGTCATGGTGATTGTCCACTTATTGTGTCTGCTATATAGACAGTGAACCTGTTAAGTTCATTACTTAATTGGGTTAATGCTTGGTGTGTAAAGTAAACTCAAACAAAATGTAATTAATGTCATGTAAACTATTGTATTAGTTACTGTCTTGGCGTGCATATGCAAAATTGCAAAGCCTTTTTTTTATTCAGCATTATTGGTTGAGTTTTTTCGAGTTTCCAAGAAATAGGAAGTTCTATGTTCGGATGTATGTATTTTTTTATAAATATAGATATAGGCTGATATTATTTTCCTGTCGTGATTTTTAGTTATAACAAGACTTATTTTTAGAAATGCATCTTGAGTTTTTCAAGCATAATAAGAATAACTGAATTTCAATATTTATCGATAAATATTTTTATGACAATAATATGACTTAAAAAAAAAACTTTATTTAATTATTTATTTCGTTAGTATGGTTGGTACTTTAAGCATGCAGGAACTGAGTTTTCAATAATATGTTATTTTTTGCAGGTCCTAAGACATGAGGAGTTCAGTGAGGGATGTGAAGCAGCTTGCAATGGGTGAGTAACAAATAGCTCCAAAAATATTTGGAAAGAGTTTGAATAAATATGAATTAAACAAAAAAAAAAAAATAGAAACTCAAACTCAATTTGAAAATTCTCTAGGCCATGAAACGAAACTTAATGCATGTTATATAGATATATTATTAATGTGATGAGAAGCTCCGAAAGATATCATATTAAATTATAATTTTTATTTCTAGGCCATACGCAAATAGATGGAGCAAGACTATGGTTGGTTATGGACCAGAAGACTCGCACTTCGTAGTGGAGCTTACATACAACTACGGTATCACACACTACGAAACAGGCAATGACTTCATTGGCCTCACAGTCCAGTCTAGCGAGAGTCTCAAGAGGGCCGCTGCTAACAATTGGCCTGTAAAGGAACAAAATGGAGTCAAATATGTTGAAGCTCCCGGCGGCTACAAGTTCTTCATTGTTGACAAACCACAGCCTGTTGACAGAGGTGAGTTACAGTATTGAAACAAGATAAAGCAAAGAATTGATTAATTTATCCAGTAAAAAAGCCTTGCTGAGCAAACTAGTCTTGTTTACCATACGGTATGAGAGTGATCGTCATCTATGATAATTATTGTGTATTGATAAGATAAAGCACTTATCTGCTGAAACATCACTGTCTGAGATGTTTTTTATCATGTGATGATATGATTGTTTTGTGGATAAACTACCGACCGGTAGGTACCGACAGTAACTATGCGTCGAGTGCGAATCATGTGATGGGCGCATGATTCCTCAAGAGACGCTTTGATAACAAACTACGCCATGAACACACGAAACGATCTTTGCCTGGTAAAAACAAATTATAGGGCTAAACCATGTAGACACTTAATTCTGTCCTAATGAAGAAAAATTTGAGCAGTGAGAGCCCACTGGTAACGGCCCACACGTACGAGTTGTAGGTCGTGGGTTCGAACCCAAGCAGACGCATTACTTTGTGTAAATAATTTCATCACCACTGCTTTCAAAACGGTGAAGGAAAACATCGTGAGGAACCGGAATGTCCTAGAACCAAAAATTCGAAGACATGTGTCATTTACAAATCCGCACTGGACCCGCGTGGTAGATTACAGCCCGCTCCCTCTCACTGAGAGGTCTGTGTCCCAGCAGTGGGAACATTAATAGGCTATTATGTTATGTTATGAAGAAAAATAGTCGTTAATATATTATATTATTTTATATATATAAATACACCTTTTAACATAGTTTTGAAATTGAAACATACTGTGTAAGCAACTAATATTATCATAGGTAGTACACAATAACCTTATCTAAAAACGGCGTGTCTATAGTATAAAGTATAAATTAAAATAACTGCTAGCTGCAATATATTTGACAATAGCTTCCGCCAGCGGCTTCGCCCGCGCGATTTCTTTAAAAATTATAGCCTTTGTTACTCAGTGATAATAAAGCATTCAACTGGAGAAAGATTTTTTTTAAATCGGTCTAATAGTTTTTGAGTTTATTCATTTCATACATACAAACATACAAAAAATCAAATCTTTTCTCTTTATAATATTAGTTTAGACAAATATAATATGGTTTAGGTATTGAATGAATGTGCCTCAGCCCAGAATTTGGGCTACGAGTAGCGAGTAGTGGCCTTCGCTAGTGTCCATCAGCGTTTAATTAGATTATATGATAAGTAAAACGGCATGTATTTGTCGAACCTCTAATAAACCTAAACCAATTTAGTCAAGGTCCGAGCTTAGTTGCTGCAATCAACCAACTGTGAGAAAACCTCCAGGAAGTTAAAAAGTGGCTCAATTATATAAAAATACAGGTTCATTAATTTAAATAAAAAAACCAGAAAACCCGACTGCAAAAACACATAACTGAAAAGGGAAAAATAAACATTAGGTATAGAATCATAGAATTTTGGTATCGCAGGCGGGGGACAAACCAATAAACTGAGATATGGTGTAAATTTTGTTTATTTTATAATGCTTGTTAATTCAGTCGGGATTTTTAGGTTTTTTAATAACATTTTTAATTTTCAGCCTTTTATCATTTCTCATTCCAAATTACATTTAAACATATAATTTGAAAACTCGATAAGTTTGTTTTTGTTTTTTTTAAACATACGTTATGGCGCCACGAATTTGAGTATTTTAATATATCCAGTGACACTTGCGCAATAGAGACGAATTCGGCCATTTAGTAGTTCCGAGGGAACATAGAGACGGACATATATACACAGATACACATAAACACATCATCATCCTTTTTTGGCGTCGCCGTAGTCGGGTAAAAAAGTGTCCATCATTAGAAGCCAAAAAGTATTTCTATCACTTATATTATGCTGAAGTCAAATCATTTACGAGTACTTCAAAAAGCCCCTTGTAAGGCACTTATGAACGTCTTAATTTACAAAAAAATTGAATTGATTCTAGTCGCCCCTTCCAAAAAGTAGTTTCGTATGGAGAAGAATGGGCAAGAAACTCCACCGTTACTCTTTAAAAATGTTTTACAATATTTTGTATAAGTACATTAGTTATACATATAATTATATGTGAAAACTATGCACCTAGAATAAAATGACTAGACCACAATAGGTAAAAATAATTAAAAATGAAAAAACGACAGATAAATTAATTATGTGATAGATACATGGTGCTTACATATTTACAAACATTGTAAAAGTGGATGATTTTCCTAAAATTTTTTTTTTAAGTCGGTGTGTGAGGAAGTTATCACAGTGTCATACATTAGGTACACTGTTCTTATGTAGTTCAGGCCGATTCGAAAGAAGAAGACCTATTCATTGTAAAAATGATCATCCACAGATCCAGTGGTAAAGGTGTCCCTCGCCACCTCAAGCGTGGAGAAGTCCATCGCTTACTGGAGCGGTCTACTCAGTCTAAAGATCTTCGAGAAAACAACTAAGACAGTCACTTTTGGTTTCGGCGACCAACAAGCTAAATTGGAATTAGTTGACATTGGTAAGTACTTGTGAATTCATGTAGCAAATATGCTTTATTTTTAGTAAATGCCATCTATGGATGCTACGTGATTTCTTAGAACAAACAGCGAAACAAAAGATGATTAAGTATTTTTAAGAACCATACATAAGCGTGGAGTATAACATGTTTGCATATTTGTGACTGATAAAATGTACATAAGATGCTTCGATTTCGTTCTCGGTTAACATTTTTTTTCTTCATCTGTTAACTGTTTTAATTCGTGATTATTCTTCCTTACATCCAAGGAGGAGGCCATTTTCTAATTCAAAAATCTGTTTGCATCTGCTTCTAACGTTTATACATTATGCCTTTGAGCAGTAGTTTTCCATACATATTGCGGCATCATATTAAGTTGTATGTTAGGGCGCTTGCATAAAGAAGCGGGTTTTCGGGCCCGACTCCCGGTATACAGGGTCAAATTAAACTAGCTAGCGAAACTCTGCAGTCGTGATTATATGCAAGCAGAAATATCCTGAATAGTCCTTACCGTGTATAGATATGAACTTCTTCGATGGTATACCTATCGGTATCGACTTGTTTTTACCCGGAACCTGCTTCTTTATGCAAGCACCCTTATGCAGAAGTTTGTACAGGACAGAACATTTTGCAAATGGAACGCTACTCCGCGACGAAGTATTTTTTAGAATCTCTAATGTAAATGACATAGTCACATGTACGTATTGGTCATCATTACAGTGTCTTGTTTATGTATACATATGTTTAGAAAAAATCACACATTGACTCTGTAATGATGACCAAACATATTTTATCACGACAGTAGAATGCGTTCCTTTGTTAGATTGACGCTATCTTCAGGTGTTTTATCAGACGGAACGCACAACATGACTTGTCAACGAAAGTGGGTACCTACCTACAAATCTATTTAAGATGATGCACCTGTCATCACTATCACGTTGCGTGGCAGCCGTGTGATACTTAGATTTACGTAACCACGCATCTGACAAAGGAAAAGATTAGAAATCGACAAATAATTTGGTACATTCGTACTTGACACCAGTAGCGGATCCAGTACCCTAATTACGTAACACGATCAATCGAAATTTGAATAATTTTGAAACAGATTGCTAATCCATTGCTTCATAAGTTCGTAAAAAAAACTGCTCAGCAACGTAAATAACGCAATGAATATTGTTGAACTGTCAAAATGAAACAGATTAGTCGGAATCGTTTACGAAAATGTGCTACGTAATTAGATAGCTGGATTGCCGTTTGGGGGGCTTGACCCCGCTTAGGGTAGGTTTTAGCAAAGAAAACACAAAAAAAGCACATAGCATTTTATTTTGCTTAACGCATAGCGAGCCTCTTCAGATTACTTTTCGCAAATTCCTTAACGACTCGTTAGGTTGTAAACGACCAGAGATATGTCAATGAATATAGGTACATGGCAGCCAAACCGGGCAGCATAGTAGTAGAATGAGTGGCGCGCAGATTCAAAATTTGTCACGTAAACAAAACATCATACAGAAAAAAACTTGAAAACATAATACCTATCAGTTAAGGATGATTGATGACAGTTGTACATTAGATCGTGTAATGCTTACTAAAGTCTCCCCCTCCCCTGGATCTGCTACTGCTTACATACGTAGTAGTTGATAAACTCTTACATGTGGAAAGTAATTGATATTCAAGTATCTACTATCTAGGAAAATCTGTTATCAATGTTGACTATGTCTGTCGACTTTGTATAACGTAGTATCACCGACATACAAACAAATGCCCATATCTGCTTATTAATCTATACAGGGTTAGTCGTATCCTAACCTACCCCCTAGTTCTGTGTAAATGAATAGCCGAAAACGGAGAAATCGAGGCACCATTTTTTTTTTTTACCAGGTTTACTTGTAATAAAAACTACCTGTAGCATCTGTAAATAATATTCTATTCTAGTTTTATTTCACGTTCTATAGCAGTCTTTAAAAATCACAACGCGAATATTTATGTCAGGATATACTAAACTCGATACCCGAATGTGTCCAAATTGTCCAACTTTAAATTTAAAATATCTGAAAACGAACCTTGATGTTAAAGCTTGATATTACCTTTCAACCAAAACGATTTCATAAGTCAAAACTGGTTGTCCCACTTTTAGGTTTGTGACCGTATTTGACCAGTTTTTCAAACTTGTATCCAGATCAAGGGCACCCTGTATACATAAACGGCAACTTCATTCTACAAATTCAAGGACCTCTAAGAATAAAACGGCGAATAAATTTTCGAATACCTATACTAATGTATAATTTAATGCAATTCCAGGTGAACCAGTGAACCGTGCGAAGGCATACGGCCGCATCGCGTTCTCGGTCCCCTTCGAAGAGCAGCCAATCATCGACAAGAAGATCCAGGCGGCCAAGGGCACCATCCTGACCCCGCTGATATCGCTGGACACGCCAGGCAAGGCCACTGTTAGAGTCATCATTCTAGCCGACCCCGACGGCCACGAGATCTGCTTTGTGGACGACGAGAGCTTCCGACAGCTGTCCCAGGTCGACCCCGCCAGTGACGCAGACCTCGACAAGTTCATCAAATCAGACAAGTCGCGAGCGTAGAGCCATCTATCCATCCATTTATTAGCTATCGGGCAAGGGTACTCATATACTTTTATATTATTTTCTCTAGTACTTAAGTTATTCCCCGCTTAGCGTCACAATTTTATTGGTTCTATGTATACTATGTATGCAAACACTCATCCTCATTGTTCTGCATATAATATTATTGTACATACAAATATGATATTATTGTACAAATTATATCAGCTTCATACAATGTAAGGCTGTATTATCATCTTCTGTCCAAATTGTTTACTATATTGAATTTATATCTTTATATGTAAGTATTAAAGTTCATTTTACAGTGACAAATATGTTGACAATTGCCACTTCATTTTTGTGATAAGTTTGTTTTAAAATAACCCTCTTCAGAGTAGTTTAGCATTCCATGTTGTTTTGAAAGTGGCAGTATTAAGTATTATTTGAAGTTTGTTCAAACATTGTTGTAAAGTGATATGTTTATTGTATATTGTGTACATTTATTATCTATTGTTGCTCTTAAGTACACAGCAATATGTTAACTAAGTAATAAGAATATATAATTTGAATTTTATATCATGTATTTCTTATAATTTATCGAATACCTAGAATTGTCGACTTTTGAGGAAAACTGAAGGCTTCCTGAACTGTTAAAGAATCGCACAAATCATAATAACAAATGGTACTTAACGTACCAATCCCAGGTATTTGCCGGAAAACATTGAATACCTAGAGTCATAAGTAGAGGCGCACGCCTTTTGTCACGAAAGTGGGCAGAAATCACGGCACGTTGTGTTACTTTGAGGAAATTGAAAACTAAATGTTGCGAATTTCAGTTGACTCGTGTCGATATTTATTTTTATAACATATGCTTGCTACACTTACAGTTTACAGCAAAGCGTGCAACAACCCATATGAATGGTGGTAGGATAGGAAACACAGTATAAAAAACTCCCCCCTAGCGCAATCAACTTCTCGAACATGACATAGTTAGTCCAATAATACGATGTCCAGTCTACGTTTGCCATGTCTTCGTTATGGTGGCACTTCTCCTTGAATATCGGTACAAAATACCTGGTCAAACGAGCTCTGCTTGGAGTGAAAATATAAACATATCGTCCTGGAACGTTTTATCGGATTTCCGAGGCTGTGAAAGTAAAGAAAACGATTTTTCCCAGATATGAGACCTATCTAGATTTATTTTTCACCCCCGTAAAGGAGGAGCCGTTTCTGAGATTCAGATTATATATATACAAGAATTGCTCGTTTATACCTTCAGCTGTCATTAACGAGACACAATAGAATTTTTATCACATCTATTCAAAAGACGTAGTTTAATCCTCGTATACAGGGACCAAAATGGCTGTTTATTCCCTAGGGACTAAAAGTGATTTGAATTTGGAATTTGGATATTGTTAGTAAAAGTTCTATTCACCAAAGAGATCGATCACGAACATTGTATGAATAAGTAACAGGCTGGCAAGAGAGAGATGAGAAAGTGTGAATTTGATCAAAATTAAAATCCAAGATGGCGGATGCGAAATTTTTTAAATTTTTCGTCACGGTTATCGTTTTCTTTGTTTTCGACGGTGGTAATGCCGATAATGTCAAAATGTAAATCCAAGATGGCGGATGCGAAAATTTAATTTTTTTTTATAATGGGTAGCGTTTTCATAGTTTTCGACGGTGGTAAAGCCAGCCGCTAGTGAGGTCAAAATGTAAATCCAAGATCGCGGATGTATCGCATCCGCGATCTTGGATTATTAAATTTTTCGTCATGGGTATCGTTTTCATAGTTTTCGAGGGTGATAAAGCCGATAGTCAGGTCAAAATGTAAATCCAAGATGGCGGATGCGAAAATTTTCAAATTTTCGTCATGGGTATCGTTTTCATAGTTTTCGAGGGTGATAAAGCCGATAGTCAGGTCAAAATGTAAATCCAAGATGGCGGATGCGAAAATTTTCAAATTTTCGTCATGGGTATCGTTTTCATAGTTTTCATAGTTTTTGAGTTTTTACAGGTGGTAAAGCCGATAATGAGGTCAAAGTTTCGTCATGGGTATCGTTTTCATAGTTTTCATAGTTTTTGAGTTTTTACAGGTGGTAAAGCCGATAATGAGGTCAAAGTTTAAATCCAAGATGGCGGATGCGAAAATTTTCGTCATGGGTATTGTTTTCATAGTTTTCGAGGGTGGTAAAGCCGATAGTGAGGTCAAAATGTGAATCCAACATGGCGGCTGTGATTTTTTTTCATATTTTTTTTATTTTGTGTTTAAAATCATTCGTGAGTACGAAATCCGTTCCTGATGGGGGTCGGACCGCACACATTTGTTTTCTCATAGAGGGTGATAAAAAGTAGAGTGTTCACCTCGGGAGCAACACTATTTTAAGCTCGAGTGATGTACTTTGAATCCCTCGCTGCGCTTTACAATCCCTCGCTACGCTCGGGATTTCTACTCTAGAATCCTTCGCTCCGCTTTGGATTCAAAGAAACACTCGCCTTAAAAATTGTTGTTTGCTCCCTTGGCAAACAATCTACTATTTAATTGTTATGCCCACCTGATGTCCACTGTAACGGTCAAGCGGATAAAGGTATTAGATATCCACGTTATTTTTTCAGCAATACAAGACTTTATACTAATAAAGTTCCTTTTGTCACGTCTCCGTTATTGTATTACTTCTCTTTAAGTATCACTACAAATATTCGCGTTATTTAAGCAATACAAACCATTCCCTATTTATATAATGATAAAGTTAATTTTGTATTAATAATGCGAATATTTTTTACAAATACGCTAAGTGTAGCGCCAGCATTAGATATTATTTGACTGTATACTGTTTTCATTTGCCAATTTTTGTTTCATGGACTCTGCTTCAATAGTGTCAGTTGTCTTTGTATCGGCCAGTCCAAGTAACATATTTCGCCACGTTATTAATTTTATTAATTTATTTCGCGATTTTACTGTTCTTCAGCTCATTGAACAATTTCCTGACATTGTTGTTTGGTCAATTTTTTACTGTCCTCATCAGGTCCTAGTCAGGTGGTAAGGTGGCGGGCCCTGACTGGTGAAAAACTCTTGTCTGCACAACCTTTGATTTGACAACGCCTAAGTTCATGGCTAACTCTAGGATGCACAAAGCCATAAAAATGCGTTGCACGACCGAATGTTTGCGCACATCAATCAATCTGACTAGCCTTTTCCCAGCTATGTTGGGGTCGGCTTCCAGTCTAACCGACGTCAGCGTTTGCCTAAACGCTGTGATATATCTGATACTAGCTGCGCCGCGCGGTTTCACCCGCATACGTCTCAATTCCGTGGGAATATCGGGATATAAAGTATATAACCTAACCTAGGTCATGGTCTACCCATGGGCCAAATGTTATCCAAATCTGTTCAGTCATTTTAGCGTGAAAGCGTAACAAATTAACAAACCAACAATCTCACTTTCGCATTTATAATTTTTTTATTTATTGACACACCAACGACTTATTCACTAAATCACTACATTAAAAATATATTGTATTTCGACAATTTTGCGGTGAAATCGTCACTTATAGGCGTGCACAGTACTTGTATAATACGGGGTGGCAGGGACATCGACGCGAAGCCGGTTACCATGGATTCAGTACATGATTCTGAACCCCCCTGCGTTGAAATTTTTCGTCGGTTATTAAAAAAAAAAATCTGCTGCTCCATACATTTTGACCGCGTAGGTATTGCACTTTTCTATGAAACAGCTGTTTTTTTTTAAAATAACCGACGAACAATTTTAACGCAGGGGGGTTCAGAATCATGTACTGAATCCATGGTAACCGGCTTCGCGTCGATGTCCCTGCCACCCTGTATAATCAATAATAAAAAACTAAAATGGAATTATAATTATGATAACATCAAAATTAAAATTTGCAAAATTTACATTGAATTTAAAATGTCACGTAGTTACATTAAAATACAAAAAACATCAATTAAATTGGAATAGAAAAACAATTATAAATTAAAACTATAAAAATAACAAATAAATTAGGACACATTACATTAATTACAAATAAAATTAAAAGAATAGAATAGATTAAAACGTGAGTTCAAAAATTAAATTAAATTAAAATGTACATTAAATACCATGAATGGAGTCACACAAATATACAATTAACAATTTGTAACAGAAATAATATTAGTTAGGATTAGGATTAAAAGTGACGGCTTTGTTTAATAATTGTCAGTCAATTAAGCTCTGAATACTGACTGACTCACTGCGCGATTTTAATACAAACGGGCTTTTTTTTTTTGGGTGTGAAATCATCAAATGTCTTCTCCTGCTCTGGGCGGAGCGGAAGGGCGTGTCAGACTCTTACTGACTAAAACACACCCGTGTTTCTTCCCTTGCATGTGCCAGGGGCCAAGGTTTCCCCTTAGGACTTCCCGCAACATACAAACGGGCCTTAAAGCGTCTTTAAATGCTCATGCGAATGCTTATAAGCGAAAAGATGCCTGTTTGCCGAAATTGCGGTGCTGCTTGGTTACTTCATACGTTAACTAAACAAACAGCAGTTGATTGATTTAATTTTTGATTGATTAAATTATATACCTACAGGCACTTTTGAATTGTCAAAGAGTCGGTCAGTTAGTCAGAAACTTGAAGCCCATTCCAAAACGTAGATCTCTGTGGAGAAGAACGGGCAAGAAACTTCAAGGACACTCTTTTAAATGTAGATGTTACAAAACCCTGGGTGCATTATTCATGTTGCTTCTATATATGTGAGAACAATGTAAAAAAAAATACAAAATATAACATTAAAAATAAGCCCTGGCAGGAAAGAGATGACCAGTCTCAACTGACGGCGCGGCGGCGCCCGTTCACAAACATGACGCGTGGATCAGTACCATCCAGGTCAAACATTTTGTGGGGAACCAAATAAAGTCTGTTCCAGAGGTGTCTAATGGAAATGTAAACAAATGAATCAGAAAATGTACCTGTGGATGCCAAATAGTAGTACCTACCACTTACTAATTGAGTGTTTTTATTAAATTATTTTAATAAGTACTTAAATCACCTTGAAGATGATTTTCATTTGACAATTGACGTTAATTTATAACAGAATTTTTCGTCGCCATGTGAAAGCAAGTCAGAGGCCCATGGGCGGCTTTAAAACTCTGACACCAGGTTAGTCAGTAACCACACGAATTGAAGATGAAGAAGCCACTTTGTATCTACGGCAATCCCCTGGGTGTTGCAGGAATCCATAGAAGGAAATCACTACTGTACGCCAAAACAAAAGAAGAACATTGTTACAAAACTATTCCAAAACATAATGGAAGCTATGCCATCGATTTCCAATCTAAGCTAACATTCAAGCCATCGGCCACGTTGCTTAATTATAGAGCTATGTCCAGCCTGAAAGTAAATTTGCGTGTTACCGGCTACTTAGCGATAAACGCCTAGATATAAATCGCGAAGTGAATCGTGGTGAGCGGTTAGCGCGCCAAATGACTTGACCTCGGCGAAGAAATAGCTCTGGAGTTGCGAAACTGCAGGATTGCGTGACGCTGTGGGCCTCGCCTACATCCGCGAGGGCATTCGGGAAGTCTTGCCTATCTTCATTCCGATAACAATCGATTTTCCTCAATAGAGACATATTCAAACCCTTAGCTGTGTGCTACATTGATTTCAAATAATAGGAGGATGAAATAATGAAAGTTTGTACAGGTTGAATACAGGCTGAATACAGGTTTCATAGTTCCTTAGAACAATCTTCTCTGTTTCAGATTTGTCCCATCCCAACAGAATCAGCCTGTACACTGGCCATTGCTAACGCTGTTTAGGTAGTAGAGATCTAGTAAAAAAAAACAATAGAAATCTTTTGGTGATCCTTTATATTTTGCTTCTCGCATCTTAAAAATAGCACAATTTTTTTTTTTATTAATGCTTACTTAAAACTTTTAAAGGTTTTCTTAAAAGGAACAGATAGGTACCATCGCGGACACTGGTCGGTGTGTTAACGGCTCCAGTGACGTTCCAGTATCGCTGCCATAATTTTCATGACAGCCGGCGACAAAGATCGTTAGACTGGCACTACCTCTGACACACAACGACACAGTGACTTGACTGTCATGGAAACACTGCTCACTCTTCAAGCACGCGAAAGTTGGAAACTTTACGGTGAGGGCAAATCTAGGGATTTAAATCTCTGGACACCGGAGTTTGAGTTTACGTTGTCAAAAACACTAGGAAAACTCACCAACTTAGAGAGTCCGCGCCACCACTGAAGTCTGGCGGAAAATTGTGGAACTACATTTTTTTTAATGCAATTTGATGCAATGACAGACAATAGCGCGGCGTCAAAAGGACTTAAGTGGTGGCGCGGACTTTACTTTCATAAATAACGTTTTATCGACGTCATTCGCTGCAAACGCTATATAAGTAGGTATGGCGGCCACCGCTCTAGGTTTGCACTAGGAAACCGTAATATAACTCCACTTTTAACATTTATAAAAATTGACGTCGAGTACTTCTTTTCGACAAATCTTGTAAAAACTCGTCAAAAACATGTCGTGTTTATAACATGTTTTATACCTTGGTGTAAATACGGTGTAACATCCGCACTAGATGCAGTAGGTACTTTTGCACAAGCAAGTATCGTATCAATCACTCGTAGAACAATGTTTACCACGATAATTGCCACGTAATTACTAACATGTCAGTTCGTGCGTCTACACAACTGTCAAGAGTCGTAAATTATAGCATCGCTGGGAAACGTCAATGCATTGTAAATTCTACGACAATAATAATGGAGTACTTAATCACGAGACACATGACTACCACTGGACTGCAGGAAACTACGCTCAGCGTTTTGAATGACAATGTACCTACGTATTTGTTTGAAATAATTACATATAATGAAAAGATCCTAGGAAAAAGATCATGTAAAACGTTTAAAAAAACTTATTGAAGCTTTGCATTGAAACTATCGAAGGCTATGTTTAATTAAGATATAATTTTAAACTTTAGTTTGAAAAACTTTTAATTACTTAGGACATTTTGCAGGAAAATATTTAGAAGGAAAATTATAGTCAACATTAAATGTTTCGTTTCATACAGGCTGCTTTATTCACAGTTTCTTTTAGCTAAATATTAATGTAAGCAATCACTCTTTTTGTACAGTGCGCGCGAGTTAATCATTTTAGTATTGCCGTAATATCCATATTTATGTAGTTTGATTGACATCTTTTTCTTGCAAAAAATGTACGCGACAGTGAAAGTGCATTTCTACATATGGTACGTAATACCGAATAGGCTGAACGGATTTTCCGCTTTTCCACTCGCTCTTGAAACAGTAGGCAATGAATTGGTAACTTTGGAAGTAACATTAGGTAGATAGGATGCATAATAACACTTAAATACCTACTTCATATATTTCCATTAGATATACAACGCACATTGTTAGGAACCATGAGTGGCGCTTATCCTAACTAATATTATAAATGCGAAAGTGAGTTTGAATGTTTTTTACGCTTTCAGCCGTTTGAAGATTATCAGCTCTTTTCTAGTTGATGAATAGATGTGAGCGTCTTCCACAAGTCTGATCGATTTGAAAAGTATTCTGTTACTTCAATGATATTAGAAGACCATAGTAACCTTGAACTGATGCTGCAGCATCACTTGGAATTTGCAGGAGACCCAACTCCCTTACCACCTTACAGCACAGGTATCGTGTTTGGGCTCATTGGGATGGTGTCAATGAATAGCTTATGGGTATAATAATATGATGAACAGGGTCTGGTGATGGAGTAGGAAAAGAGAGAGAGGAAGTGTTGGGGTTTATTAAATTTTAAATATAATTTCACTTGTTGGTGAATAAAATGCCCATATGGCATCCACTGAAAACTCCACCGTAATTCGCTTCATCCGCTTTTATAAAGGTTTCACAAGAACCGCTACGCATGATTGACCCACGGACCTACAGCGTAATCTGGACAATCAGCCCCGCTATCACCTCGCTGACTGGCTGACATTACTACGGCACGAGCTTGCAACGCTCTAATATGCTCTCTCAAATGGGATTGGGCGTATCACGTCAGTCACGTACATAATGACCGCTGGGTAAGTGTCATCACGAAATGGGTGCCTGAAGGTGTACGGTCGGCGTCTCCAAGGTCGGCCCAGATAAAGGTGGTGACTTGGTGAGGTAACCTGGACGCACACGATGAGGGTTGGTTCAACTTCGAGATGGCGCAAGAAAAGAGTAGACAAGCTAATTCAAAAGCTATTCAAGCAAAGTTAATAACATTGAAATTCGACCACCCCGCAGGCGTCTTCTAACAAAGTTCAAAATTATAGATTTAGCTGCCTTCCGAGAAAAGTATTATATTGGCTAAAATACTCTTCTTTCAAGGAAAGTCGTGGGAGGTGTAGACCAGTTACCTATTAACCGTTAACGTTAATATTGAATGTGAAGTGATGGGACCTCAGCTGACTCTTGCGACAGAAAGAAGAAGAAGAAGAATGAAAATACGTTTATTCGCGGTAAGCATGTTAAAAAATACACAACAGAATGTAGGTAAATTATTATTTATTATAGTAAATTAGAACGCTAGAATATTCGACTTACCTTTACGCACTTGGTGACACAGACGAGGAAGACTCAGGTTCATCAGACAGCTCTTCTTGGGGCTCCAAAGACACCTAATATTCGACTTACCTTTACGCACTTGGTGACACAGACGAGGAAGACTCAGGTTCATCAGACAGCTCTTCTTGGGGCTCCAAAGACACCTTTGTTGTCCAATCTAGTGGTAAAGGGTCGTCGAAATCGACTTCTTCATCTGACTCAGCCATGGCTAAGGGAGGAGTATTTAAGCAGGTCTTACCCTATCGGACTGCAGAGAGCAGAGCATTTCAGCCCTTTTCTCTGGCATGAGCATCTCTCTCGTCTGCACCCTTTATATCTATCTATCTATTTTGTGTCAAAAAGATTGGTTTATTTGCCTGATGACTGGTTTTGGTGACCTGACATACAAGTTTTGTAAAAAACTTAGTTTAGGCACCAGTCTTCCACAAATTAATTGTAAAATTGTGTCTGTAGACTACGTATTTAATTTCTTTGTAATTTGTGGTAAGAAATATACAAATATTCTAAACTATAGTTAAAGAAGAAGAGTAGACCGGCCTGTAGGGTCCAAAAAGCAATGTATTAAGTTTTTAATATTTTTATTTAATAAATTTCTTTAATAATCCTTCATATTACGTACCCTTCAGAGAGAAAGTCTGTATGAACGCGAATTGGGGTGCTGCTGTACCGTGTTATTTAAGAGCAGAGAACGATTGCAATACGTCTATGTATCTACAATAGGTAGGTAGGTACTTCTATTCTATACTATAAAATTATAAAGAGGTCAAATTTGTTTGTTTGTAAGTTTCTATGTAGGAAGTAATCTCCGGAACTACCCGACGGATTTGAAAAAATATTTTTGCATTGGATAGCAAAATTCTTGAGGTAGGTTATAGGCTCGCGGACGAAGTTGCGGGCAGAAGCTAGAAATGAATAAGCTCACCAGTAGATGCTATATTTTATCACTGAGTAACACATAATTTATAAAGAAATCATGCGGTCGAAGCCGCTGGCGGAAGCTAGTAAATAATAATAACCTGTTCGTTGGTAAGCGCATCACTTGAGCACGTATGGATCGAATTGGTCATTTTTTGTTCATAATAGGTAGTCTGAATAAGGTTTTTAGGGAATGGAAAATTGGAAAAATCAGAAAGTGTGGGAAATCTTGGGACTTTTGTACTTATGAACTATTGTTTGGACAGGACAAAGTCTGTTGGGTCAGCTTGTTAGATATAATTATTATCTATAATTAAATAAAAAAAGTTACCAAGTCGTGGTTGTCATACGTAAGTAGGTAGTGTAGGTAGGTACTTCAGTTTCAGGTCAGTTAACCATTTATTTTTCTTGGTCTAAGTTATTTATTCCGGGTTTATTAATAAAAGGCTCAGACTTCAATAAAATCACAGCTGAAAGGTTTAGGCCATTACAAACGCACGCTCTATTTTCTTTAACGTTTTCCTTTTTTTTCAACTGAATTTTCTCAAAGATGTCGAACTATTCAGGCTGCTCTATGTGAGCAATATGTCCAAAACTATAGCGCTGGTATACACCAGTTAAACTAGTAGGGTAGAGTACAGATGAGTTTTATTGCCTCAGTTGATCGGCTGGAACTTTGTCTCGTCACATTTCAAACCGTCGGCGTCGTCTTTGAGATGCATATACTTCCTAGAATCCTAGAAATAGAGATTTTCATAACTGATAATAATTTAGATGTCGAAGAAGCATCTCCCTGCTCCTTCTCAAAATGGTCAATGATAATATTTCCGCAGCATCGGAATCCGGACGTTATCCACTTCCGATCACGAAATCTGTGCGTTAATCGTGCTGGCTCCAATTATTATCCGCGGCTCGGGCCGTATCACGTCGATAATAGATCCACGACCTGTCATAAATTTCATTGCAATCGAGGATCCGGCTGATCAATTTGGCTCGCTGGGCGGGCGGGGGCGGCGCTGGGGCGCGTGCGCGGGCCCGGGAGCGGCGGGCGCGGCCCGGCGGCGGCAGTGCGCGAGTCGTCGCCGCCTGCCGCGCCGCCGCCATGGCCGCGCCGCGCCGCGACCGCTGACCGCGAACGACCGCGCCCGACGGCCCCGCACACCGCGCCACGCCGCGCTCCGCACAGTATCGCCGCTCGTCGCCTGTGTCCTCGCCCGTAGTGCTGGGCCGCGCTCGTCCTGCGGAGTAGGCGCCGGGCCCGGGCGCCGCGCGCGCCTCGCCTCGCGCCCCGCGCGCCACCCACCGCCGCCTGGTTCATGACGATACGTAGGTAACGTTGCCGACTACGAAAACAGTTGTCATAAAATCCTTGCGGGCTCTGCTATACCTCAGGACGCAGTTACGAGCCCTGCGACTCTCTGGACTCTGATTGTCGTATTCAACCCCGGAGTGCACCCGTAACCGACGGTCGTGTGTTGCGCAGCTGACTGCTCCGATGATCTATCGGTTAGTTTTATTTTTTTCTCATCTTAGTTTTAAAGTAGAGCATTGCTAGACGTTTAAATACCATAAGCACAAATATTTTTCAAGTTGCTAGTGAAGTTTTCAAGTTAGTGCTTAAGTAGCGGACCTTAGATGGGTGTTACATAATGGAATATCGGTCGATCTCGTCGAGCGAGCGCGCCACAGCCACTACGTTACGGCACAAGGAACTGTTACGGAACGCTGATTTTCTTCACACTGATTCGCTGCCACTGTTTATACTCGTTCATATTCTATTAGGTTTCTATGTTTAGTACATAAAATGAAACTAGCTTTGTCCCCGCAAAGTCAAATCGGAGGTTTAGACTGGCAATAGAGGTTCAGGATTCAGTAGGTAGTTGTAAATATCGATTAAGTCCTAGAATGTTAAGATGTTAGTCTTAGTGAATAGAGATACAGCTGCTTATTATTCCAAAGGCAGTCGAAGAGATGCACACAATGGAGACACACAGAGGTCGAGTTAGCGGTAATCAGTGTTAATTGAGTGGTAACTCGTCGCCCGGGGCCGGGTGTAGAGATGTGCGAAAGTGTCCATGGGAAGAGACGTCCCTCTCGTGCGGCGCGTGTCGCTGTGCGGGATCGTTGGCACGCCTCCCAGATGCGAGGTACCTACCACCACTTACTATCTACTGTGTGTGCTATTGTTCCTTTCTTCTCTGTATCATTAACTACACTCATACTGCTTAAGTGTTCGCTGTCTGATGTATGGATGTAACGAGTACAAGCGAGGTTTTCGTTCTCACTGGATGTTCAATGTGTATATATGCGGTCTCCACATCCATAGGTATATGTCGCTAAGTGGATCTTTATGTAAATTGCTTCAGTATTGGGAGGTGGAAGCAATTAATGGACGGTTGTTGGCCCCGTCCAGGCTTGAAACTCATTTGTTTATGTGTGCATTTAATGTGCTTTGTGCAATGTCAGAATGTTTTAATGTTCGTGTACTGAATTTAGGTATAATAAGTACGACTGACGGAATGATTGATTTTAGTATAATGTTACCTACTTGCGACTTTTGAAAAATTTTAACTTTAAAAACTTGTAGGTAGGTTTGAGTGATTTTGAATGAGTTGTATGAATGAATAATGATACCTTATTGAACGAAACCTATTCAAAACTTATTCCGCAGAAGAATCTCAAGAATCTCAGTTGCACATCTATCTCTTTTCAGACTTATTTCTCAAGCATTGAGTGTAATTTACATTGGCAGTTAAAAGAAAGTGTTTATTAGGATTATTTACGGTTTCCCAGCTACGCGCCTGATTTACCCATACGTAAACATTGCGTGAATAAACATCAGTTCAATCTTGGCCCCGTACCCACCGCCAGCGTGCAGTGGGCACTCGTACTAACGCAATGTATTTTGCAAATAACCGAACATTTTATTATCTGGTTAATAACATGCTCTTTTTACGACTCTCACTTAAGATTTCCGGTGATCAGCCACCAGAAACGTTTTTACTTCACGCCGCTTGAGTTTATAGGATTTTTTTTCAAGTCTTTGAATAACAAGCAGAACCAAATTTAATTTTTCATTTATATTCTGTTAGAAATTTCTATTACATTATGATGATAATCATCAGCTTAGAATTTCCGAAATATTTATTTATTTATTTATAAATAGCTGCGCCCCGCGGTTTCACCCGCATAAGTTTTGATCCCGTGGGAATGTCGGGATAAAAGGTACCCTGTTTCTTTCTCCAGATTATGGTCTACCCATGTGCCAAATTTCATCCAAATTCGTTCAGCCGTTTTAGCGTGAAGGCATAATTAACAAACAAACTTACTTTCGCATTTAGGTACTTATATTCTCATTACTAGCTATTGCCCGCGGCTTCGCCCGCGTAAAGGTTGGAAAATATCCCACAGGAATGTACCAACAGCCTTCAGAGTATCTTTGTCCTTACCCATGGCCTATCCATTTGCAACGGCATTAGACAATTCATTTAAATCCGTTAAGCCATTACGTCATGAAAGTTTACAGGCAGATAATAATACTGTTTTAGGGTTCCGTACCTCAAAATGAAATATTTAAACCCTTAAAGGATGACTTCGTTGTCTGTCAAGACCCTTTTCTAATGAACGCGTGGAGGCATTAAGTTGAAATAGATATCACAAACTTAGATCTAGGGTTCCTTGGATCTGTCACGATATCAAATTTCCAAGTTAACACATTAAAAAGCCATTTATGCCGCATATTTTAACATTCGCAAATAAATCAAAACCTATTTGATACTTCCCGTTGGCCCAGCAGAATGAAGTTTGGCGAGAAGTAAGATCAAGTAAAGAGGAAAATCCGAAAATTGGTAATTTATAGTTGAATATAAACTCTCATCTGTTGAGTCACAGACAGATCTAGGTGTTATTATGTCTAACGACCTAAAATGGGAAGCACACATATCTAATAATGTCAATTCAAAACTTTACATCATCCGCAAGGCATTCAAGTGCCTGACGCCAAAGACGTTTGTCAAGTTGTACAAGACCTACATAACACCTCTCTTGGAATATGCTAATGTCATCTGGGACCCAGATTTAAAAAAAGACATTACTCTACTTGATAATGTACAAAGAAGGGCAACCAAGATGGTCCGCACCATGCGTAATCTACCTTACGAACAGCGCGTCAAAGACCTTGGCCTTATCACACTGGAACAGCGTAGACAAAGCGGTAGGCTCATTGAAACATACAAAGTACTAACAGAACACTACGAAATGCCCAGCCTTCAAGACCTTTACACTCTGAATGTCAACAAACATTTGCGTGGACATTCCCTAAAGTTGTGGGAAAATTCATCTAAGAAAAAGCCTTTGAAGCAATTCCTATCTAACCGAGTTGTAACTGCATGGAATAGACTCCCGGAGAATGTTGTGACGGCTCCCTCACTGAACTGCTTCAAGAATCGACTGGATAGATTAAATATCTCCAAGCTATTTGATACACACGCATCAGCTAATTAGCTGCTAGTGTGTCTAAACAAATAATAATAAAAAATATAAAGAAAAAAAAAAGAACTGCAAAGTAAAGTTTGTTCTTCAATCTGAGATTAAAAACTCAAAGGCCGTATCTTGAAGTAACATTTAATCTGTATTTCATTCAAAGCGGTGCTCTCCACTCTATTAAAAATTATTTTTCAATTGAAAAGTTAGGTTTGTCCTTCAATCCGGGTTTGGAAATTTGAAAAATCATCCCCTATTTTACCCCTTTGGGGGATGATTTTGCAAAAACCCTGAAACGCATAATTCTTTATTTCTTACATTTAAATTTTCATATCCCTAACATAAGCATGGCTGGGTTCCCATAAAAAATTTCATCCACTATACAATAGGATCATTTTTTAGAAACAAAGTATGTAGACACTCTACGTCCATTTCCAGGATCCCATCTATCTCCTTGCCAAATTTTATCGAAATCCGTTCAGTGGTTTAGCAGTGAAAAGGTAACATACAGACAGACAAACAGATAGATAGACAGATTAGAGTTACTTTCGAATTTATAATACTTATTGGTATGGATAGTATGGATTATAGTTATATAGGATTATGTTTGGGTCCATTGAATTGCATGGTATATCTAAACTAGTAATAATTATTATAAAGAGAAAAGACTTTGTTTATTTTTTGTATGTTTGTTTGTAATGAATAAACTCAAAAACTATTGGACCGGTTTAAAAAATCCTATCACCAGCAGAATGCTTCATTATGACACTGAGTAACATAGGCTATTTATATTCTGAAAAGAGGCATTACGATAAATCATTATGTCGGTTTTCAGTCAATAAACAAAACCATAAGGGCTCACCAAATACTCACCGACCGATGCATTTACCTACATTACACTAAATAATCCTTCAGAATTCCATCATCATCAGCCTATTAATGTTCCCGGAACTGCTGGGACACAGGCCTCCTCTCGGTGAGAGGGAGTAGGCCGTAATCCACCACGCGGGCCCAGTGCGGGTTGGTAGATGTCACATGTCTTTGAATTTTTGGTTCTAAGACATGCCGGTTTCCTCACGATGTTTTCCTTCACCGTTTTGAGAACAGTGGTGGTGAAATTATTTACACAAAGTAAAGCGCCTGCCTGGGTTCGAACCCACGACCTACAACTCGTAAGTCGGGGGCCATTACCACTGGGCCACCACTGCTCCTTCCAGAATTCCATAGATCGTAATAAAACTCGCGGTATTTAATCTCGCAGTGCATCTTGATTTATGTAGTTTACCTGTATTACATAGGTATGAGATGTATTTAATAGCACTTTAAATTTGATGAAAACAGCTATAAAATTGTATAACAGCATTTTAAAACAATAATAGATCTGTAATTTAATATTATCACTTTAATAAACATGAACTAAATTTCTGCGGCAAACTTGGAAGTAGCGCTCGCTCGGCTCGCGCTCGGTTGGTCACAGTTCTAACCTAACCTAACCTAACCTATATCACCCAGTTCAAAATGACGTATCATACAATCTGCCTACGAATAGATATTAGACAATCTTACGACAGAGTAATGAGCTAGGCATATTTGTAGTGGAAACCATTATTTTTGTAGTTTATTCAATTAATTTAAAATTAATTGAATGAACTATAAAATTAATAACGCTAAACATTTTAAAGTGTGAAACATTATTATTAAAGTGCGTTTATATTTATTCCCCGTTGCCATCTAATGAGGCGTGGATGCTCTTTCACTTTCTATTTCCACTCTACGTAATAATTGCCATAACTCTCTACTTACCTACTGATTATCTATATAAATAAATATTGGTCGAAGTGGCGATGCTTGGGGGAGGCCTATGTCCAGCAGTGGACGTCTTTCAGTTGAAATGATGATGATTATATACATTAAAATGAAATGCTGTTCGTTAGTAAGAGCATCACCTGAGAACGGCTAGACCGATATGGTTATTTTTTTATTTAAACTGGCTTCTGCCCGCGACTTGGTCTGCGAGCCTTAATCTTCCTCAAGATTTGGGATATCCATGCAATTGGGCTAGCTATGCAAGAAAAAATTTCAAATCCGACTAGTAGTTCCGGAGATTACCCCCTACATACAAACTTACAAACAAACAAATTTTACCTCTTTATAATATTAGTAAGTATAGATGTTCGTAATAGTCCCAATTAGGGATTTACGGAAAATTTTAAATATCGGGGAATACTGAACTTCCTTTTTTTATAGGATTTTTATAAGAACCCAAAGATCACAGGACAGGACTAAGTCTGTCGGAACAGTTACTTTCTGATAAATATTAGACGAACATAATTATAAAATGAGGTTTATCACAAATCTCTGCAAGAATTTGTTCACTCTAAAAAGTGGTGTAAGTCAAACCTGGATCGAAAACTCTCCCCAATTCCTCATAATCACCGATCGTGTTACCAAATGTTGACTGTATGCGCAGGGATTTAAAAAGATTTCTATAAACCAATACTAAACATGGACATTCAAAAATTCATGACAACGGAGCTGAATTTAGAAAAACCTGAAAATTGTTTTCGTGCTGACAGATGCCGTAATTTAAAGTCTCATTTTCACATATGGCTGGCTATTGCTCATTATTTACTGCTTTATATTGTAACTTCATACTTATATACTTAGGTACGTACACAATGAATGTTGTTCCTTAAAAGCGAGAGCTAGAGACTGACGCAACTCTGACAGCTCCATAAAAGGCGGGTTTTTATTTAATGTGCAGCATTTACTACTGCCGAACCATATCCGTATGAAGAACGTGACATGTGACACAGACACTCCAACAGAAAATCATTAGCCAAAGGAGCCAAAGATAGAAAACATGAAATCACCTTGGCCACAGTGTCCAAAGAGAGAAACAAAACGCAATAAAGAAAAACAACTGTAGTAACAAGGTAACAACACCTGCAGAAGTTTTCAAAAGAAAATGATTCCTAGACTTGCACTTGACTGGCTAATCTGCGCATAAACCGCGTAATGAGTTGCCTACTTTGCTATTCAAAATCAAAGATTTTCCAGATTACGCATTAGTTGAACAAGTTCTAATACCTAACCACTTAGAAGTTAACTGCTTACTGCGTATAACATAGTATAGGTTTAGCTAGGTACGTTAGAAATAAATAATAAACAAGGCCATGGTTCCCAATGCCATGTAAACGTCAGATGAAGTCATGAAAACTGTGAAAATGTACGTTGAGTTATTATTCATACGGGGAGCCTCTCGCGTACGACGTCGACCACTTATCTCACTTATCTAAAGGTGCTTAAGCCTCCCAAAATTCCCCTATGACTCTAAAATTTACGACTTGAGGAGAGATTTAACGGACGCAGCGTTATCTGTTTTATCAGAAGATATTGTGAGTCAGTCGGCGTCTGTCGGTTGCTAAACAATAGCGAGTTGTCGAACGGTGCGAGTGGAGGCGCACCGAGTCGACAGAGATCTATATTTATGTCAATCGTTTAACTCGATCGCGTATAAACAGCCAGTGCACATGTTTACATCATGGCCGAGGTGCCGCGGATTTGTGGGCACGTGTGTTTAGATGCGATCAATGAGCTCTATCACGGTGACGCACGATGCGCCACATATTTATGATCTCAATTGTTGGATGAGGTTAGTGATATTTTTTTGTATATAATTCAATGAAACATGAATGGGTTTTTTTGTAAAGGATACACATTCAAATGTGTGTTTTGATATTTTTTTATTGATAAGTGCTAAACTTTACTGGCTAACCGTCTACATATGCACTGCTAGATCTAAAACTGCAAATAAATATATTTTTCACCGGAAACTGAGGAAGTTAAATTCCCAAAGAATCCGAGCATACACAATAACCTGCTAGTTGTACATTATAAAAACATACAGATAAAACTTTTCAGAGAAACAATCAAATGAGTTTAGACGAGTTCGTGAATTCACCGGCATGGCTTGTCAAGGTACAATACTTGGTTTATATTGGCTTCATGATACGTGAGTATTACCATCAGGTAGGTGCAGAATATTGGAAAGAAAGAAAGAAACAGCATCAGGCTACCTACCTAAAACAAATGATGATATAAGAAGCAATCAATATTGATCTTCCTGATGCTATATCTAGTCTGTTCATAGATTTATTTTGACCAGAAGAATAGCCAAGATATGAGACAATTCATAGAGTTGAGAAATTGGATAAAGGACATTGAACAGTCACAATCATTATACTTACGCATTTGCGCAATTAAAGGCAGTTAGCAAGAAAAGGTTAACCCAGCAGTAGCAGCCATAATGCAAAAATGGCCCCAAATATCAACGAATCTCGTCAATACTCGATAGAAATTCCCTTGATGAAAAACTTTGTACAGCAGTTGCACCAAAAAAGCAAGGAAATTCCTTATGCCTACATAATTGACTGCGATTTAATAACTGCACATGTCAACCTGTCAGTGATCGAATAATATTTCAAGCGTTGAGTCATTAGTTTTATATCTGGTCAGTGGTCAATAATGAAGTAATGAGGTTGGATACAATTAGAGCACTTGAAGCACGCAAACATGACTCCATGTCCGTTAGCTAAGTTTAGCCGGTGTCGTAAACACGCACTTGGCCATGGTTTATAATTTTTCCGCGTGTATGTACTGGGTACAAATCTAATTTGGTCACATACCGACATGCCCGACATGTGTAGGTATGTGCCCACTGTTAAATAAACACTGGTTTAATTATAGGAGTGAGGTATGAGCGGTGAAGGAATGCAGAAAAATAAGAGTAGAGGAAAACTTGGGACGTAATGTGAGGATAACTTGGTGACTTTAGACTCAACTTTTTTGCGAGCAAGTGTGTATTTCGCTCATTAATGCCTTTGAAACACACATTTTGTATAGTACAAGAAAGGCAGTTCAGTTATCTATTAATATGCCTGCTGCTTTACCCGCGACCTAGAATTTGTTGGAAAAATCCTCAATGCCTAATCCTCTATAGACATAGTTTGATAATACTCTTCCTACATTCTCGTCCTAAAATATTAGCAATCACCACCATCACAATATGCACAGTAGTTAGTGACACAGAAATAAAATTAATGCTAAAATATATTTTGCTGACCCCGACGTAAAATTATGAACAGCCTTTAGACTTCTTCGTTTATTTCCAACTGAACATGAAAACAGCATTCAAGCTGCAGAATACTGTCTATTAGGTAAGGAAAATATTATGTGCGAGTACACCCAAGGTTCCGATTAATTGCTTGTAATTCCTCTAGTGTCATCATGATTAGCATGACTGTATTGTAGTTACATGGTTATACATCTGTAGCTATGCTTAGTGCCTTGACTAACGAGCGCACGAACATAGTATTCAATGCAAGTGATCGATGCATTAATACATTTTAACGGTCTGATCTCATCAATCGAACGGTCGGGCTGTGGCGGACAGTGTCGTGCTCACGGCCGCACGGAGAAAGCTAGTTTCATTTGGCTATGAGTGTTTAGTTGGTCCTGGCTGAGTGATGGCGCTTGTCTAACAAGAAGTGGTGTGCGGCGTGTGTTGGGCAGGTGTCGGGGGCGCAGCGCGGGCGCGAGCGGCATGCGGCCCCGGCGGCAGACGCCCATGGAGGTCGGCTAGCGGCGCGCGCGCACCCCCCGCGCCCGCTCCCCCTGCTCCGCCCCACCGACACCATGGAACTCGCTGACGTGCCTAGACACCGACCCCTCGCCTTCGATAAGGTTAGTATACCAGATTATACGACGTTTTAAGATTAAATATTTCTATACTTCATTCCATGTCTCACGTAATATTTCTTTCATCAAATAACTACACACTTGCATGCTTTTTACAACATACTCGTACTATACGATTCTCGAAAGAAATACCGGTCTGAAATAACGGTAGTTACATATTCTGTATGAAGTGAGTAACACCAGTTGTTACATTATGCAGCGTGGAGTCGGTGGGCAGTAGGCAGTGCTTTACCCCGTTTATTTTTAACACAATCGTCGACAGGCGCCGGGCGCCGAGCCTACTGCTGCTGTCTGAAAATCGATAGGGTTTGCTTGCGACGAAGCTGCTCGTAGCCTGGCGCTCGGCACACGATACTGTTTTATAAGATAACAGTCGGTAGCCCTGACATAAGAGATATAGGTGTAAATAATAATTAAACCGTTGAATGAGTATGATAAGTATGATCAAAAGCTAAGCAGGCCTTACCGCTATTGGTGCTATTTTAGACTCTATTAATAAAATACTTTGAACTAGATCAACAAGGCAAAAGCATCAAAGAGCGAACGTGCAATATTTACAAACACCATCAGTGTTTGTAAATAAGCACTTTTCATTTGAAGCACTTTCGGCAATATTCAGTCAGATGATCGGTTTATATCCTCTCGTAACTGAGAATAGGTACATAAGATATCACGGAAACTTCAGCTGAAATGTTCTATAAATAGGTATCAATTTCAGCATTGAGGAACTGCGTTATTGACAGCTAGTATTTTACCTGCGCGGCTGCGGAATAAACAGAAAATATTTCCTTATACTCTAAAACGGAAACAAAATATGCTCATTTGTTACAACAATAGCAATTATTCGTGCTAATGACTTTGATTTACAAGCTAACTACGTGTATAGTCGATTGTAATAGAACCTCGCACACGCCATTACTCTTTGTCACGGCGTAGGGACGCCCCTAACAATAGAGGTTAAATAATAAACAACGGGGTGTTTCCAAGAATCTTATTATTCGTCGCTAGTATGGTTTCGAAGAAGTGTTAAAGGCTTTAATTCTTCTCCACCCCCCTTTACTAAATAAGTGGGGTGACCTGACTGAAAAGTTTTTGAAGCCTAATAATTGCTATTTTAACTGTGCTGAGTTGTTAATCACCATTCTCATCAGTTCTATTTAGGGCATGTGAAATACTGAAAATCTCGTAGAAATACCATGGTGTCATGGTTCCTCAACACAAATAAAATACTGGGGCAAAAACGTTTTATTTTCCTATTTTGTTAGGCCCTTCCACTTTTGGTGAGCGTTCGTTTTTATTAGGGATTTTGTTCTGGCGGGTGAAAATATTTTATTAATTGAACAAGACTCAGCGAAAATGCAAAAGGTTCGCGCCGCCCGCCCTCATCCCGCCCGCCCACGCGCCGAGCGCGCCGCCCTAACCCTTAATGCATTAGCGTAAAAATTTTACTCTATTTTTATGTCACTCCCTTCTTTTTTTATAGAAATTATAAGACTTAAATTAAAGTCATGAATGAAATGCGGAGTTAAACATGGAATAAATGGTTTCGATTTGCAATCGACCAAACTGCAAATCCCACTCTGATTTTTGTTTTCAGTTTGGGCAGAATGGGCAGTTCTGTACATGTCAAATCAAACATAAAAGACAAAGTCTATCAATGTGTCAGTGATACAGGTTTATTTTAAAGGCCCTACTTACTTATAAATAAAGCTTTGCTACCTACCTACAGCACGTACATTCCAAACAATCTGTAGGTGTAATGAATCGTACGTAAAACCGTGGCGAAGGTGGCCGAGGTGGCGACGAAGACGCTCGGGCTTGCGAGATGGGACCCCCCTCCCCCACCACTTTCCTCGCCGCTCCTCCTCGGCGCCGGGGAATCGATCGCGCCCGTGACGTCACCCACTTAGCCTTCCAGCTCCCATCTTCGAGGACGAACGGACAAATCAACGTCCACCCCCCGTCACACAGTGCTCCATAACAAATATTTTGCCAACTGATTGCCTGGTCCTTCGTTGAGATGATCAGTATCAAACAAACACATATTCATTTCGGTATAAAGGAAAAGACAGAATTTTCTTCGATCTTGTAAAGATTATACTTTTCTTAAGTCTTTTAATGTCGCAATCTAGGACAAGACACCTATGTATGACATCACATGAGTACATAATAGATGTGTGACATTAACGTGATGACACGTTCGCAGCCCGATGCTTACATAAGAACCCCTGAGCAGTCAAATGTAAAATTTGCTTACTCGGCGTTTTACTTAATGCGTCACCTTCGTGTGAAGAGTGTCTAGCTTTGAGTCATTTTATTTTCGGCAACATCGCATTTTATTATCGGAAAGGCACTACCATTTCATTCTGGCGTCGATCCCTCTCATCTTTGTCACATTTGCATTGTATGAATTTTATATCATCTTTGACACAAGTGATGCCCAGCTATTTCTATGTTCAATTACTTGAAATGACCTTACATCAGCCCCGGATTTAACAACCTAATTGGCAACTCTGCTGCGTTTCAAATGTCTCAATTGCCTAGTCACGAATTTCAAAGCACTCATTATAGACTAGGATGTTAGATGTACGGTTGACGTAAACTTTTACGTTATAATCGCAGTTTCCTGCCGTATCTCTTGCATCGTGAAATAATGGTGAAATAAAATCAATCTCGGTAAGCAATAAGCGCTCTCGATCACATTAAATTGAGTTGAGCGTGGCTGCATTGGCTTTGTCCCCGATGGAGGCACCTCTTGAGAGAGTCGAGGGCTCTCGGCTCCCGGGCGGCATTCACCGCAGGGTCAGCCACTCGCGACGTGGACGGCCCTCGACGCCCCACAAACCAGCTCGAGTGCAAGTTGACCTAAAAGGACGCGAATGACGTCATCAACGAGCGATGCTTTAAATCTTGCTACAGATTTAGCTTTTAATCAATTTTATAAGTGGAGCCTATACCTAAGCTCTCCGATGTACGAGTAGGTGTGTATGCTCATTTATAATAGGAATGTTTTTCAGTCAGTGCTAATCAGACAAATATTGTTTTTATTATCTCAGTAGTGCTAATAGTATCTGCATTGACTATAATGAGTTACATACACTTAGACAGCACTATATTGAAACTGAAACTAGGATTGTTTATTATCGTAGATTGCCAAATGAAGGCAATTTGGGCGATTTCGGGTCATAATTTCAGCCGAAAGACGTCCACTGCTGCACTTAGGCACCGCCCCTTCGACCAGTTCTGTACTTCCCGCATCCAGCGGATTCCTGCGGCCATCGCAAGGTAATCGGTCCAACTTGTGGGACGCTTTCCAACGCTGCGTCTTCCGGTACGCGGTCGCCACTCCAGAACCTTTCGGCCCCATCGGCCATCTGTTCTACAAGCAATGTGCCCGCTGCCACTTAAGTTTGGCAATTCTTCGGGCTATGTCGGTTACCTTGGTTCTCCTGCGGATCTCTTCTGATTCGATCACGTAGAGAAACTCTAAGCATAGCCGTCTCCATTGCTCTATGGGTGACTTTTAGCCTTCCAATAAGGCCCATTGCATTGAGAGCGACCGACCGATTTTGGGTCAGATGATTAAAACAGTAAAAATTTGAACTCGTTCAACAGTTGCGCTTGCGTCTTAGATTAACGATGCTGTCGAGAAATCAATTGATGGCAAAATAACGGAACTTACTGCAATATCAGAAGCAAAAAAAATACCGTCTAATACCTACGGAATCCGATAATGAAAGTTGTCTACACTAAGCACCCGCTTTTTTGTTTTTGTTTATGTTTCCGCATATGTACTCATACAAATTATTTGTAATTGCAGATGGAAATGTTGATCAAAGAAATGCAAAGTACAGAAACGGGGATTCCAGTCAGAAGTCAAAAACTTTTTCTCACTTTTATTCCGTCTGCCTTTATGGGTAAGATATGTTTTTATATATTTTAAATAATATAACAAAATATGTACCTATGATAGATTACTTTAATTAAATCCTTTAATTACTTAATATCCTCCTTATAATCGTGAGATAGAGCCAGACAGGTAACAGAAAGTTATTAAGTAACAACATAGAATGTATTAATTCTATAGTTTTGCTTTTAATAACTTTCTGCAAATGATTCCAAAATTAAAATTGTTCCACTGTCGCATTATAAAGCTGGCATAAGATATTGCGTGGCAATGAATTTGAACTATGACTTGATTAACCTCATGATTAACGTTTCATTATACCTGACAGTTGCCCAAGATACAGGTTACAACAAAGTCATATAATTTATTTCAATTACGCACTAAAGGCACTTTTGAACGTGAAAATTTACAAAAAAAAATCTTTTTTTGTTGTTTTTTTTTTTCCGGCCTAGTTTGGTACCACCGTCCGAATCATAACTCCAAATCACTGTCGAAATAAACTGTTTCATTACTAAAATAATGTTTTTACAATATAATATATTCTTGTTCATAGTTAGGTACATATTTTGTAGATTATACAGTTAAATTAATTAATATATATTTTTCATTCCAGGTTATGATGTTGTCGAATGGTTAATGGATCGGTTTGATTTTGAAGATGGCACCAACGGTGAGTCTGAGTGTATCATCGTCGGCACCGGGCCCATGCTGGCCTGGGTCCGCAGGCGCACCCTGGTAGTTGACTCTAGTGATAACGAGCGAAAACACACAATGTTAGAGTCATGTATGTAAACAATAATTTACAAGCATGTTATATGTACTGCTGATGTTATTTGTTTACTTACATCGCCTAGTCTTGCTTTATGGTCGCTCCTTTGTTTGTTGGTGAACTGTTGACGGAACAGTGTCGGTTCAGAAAACTTACTAAATGTAGAGTTGTAGAAGTATTTTGTAGCTACATTCAAATGAGCCTGTGTCCTGTGGGAACAGGGATCTGCAGGCTCTTTGGGTGTTTTAACTTGGTAAGGCTTTCGTAACGATTAAACTGACAGAACAAGGAGCGCTCTCTGTATCATGCTTTAATCATGCAGCTATCGCGCCTTTGATGTATTACACAGTCATATTACATGTAGATAAAAATAACTAACTGAAAATTCTCCAATTTACAGTTGAAGCAATAAATTTAGCGAATCAACTCTGCCAATACGGTTACTACTTTCCTGTCAACGATTTGAAAAACCTTGTCTTAAAGGATGATTCTTCTCTTTATCGATTTCAAGTAAGTTTATTGTGAAAGTTATTGTTGAATGAATTGTTTTCTTGATTCACTAACGAATTAAAAAGAAGTTCCTACCTGCGCGCGCGCTTTACTTGTGTTTACCAAGTGCACAAACATACGCATACGCAAAAATGAAAGTAGATGCCAAAACGTCAGTGGCAACTATTCTGTACGCTAATAGCCATTTAGCCAGCAAACTTACATGTCTTACTTAGCGAACGAGGTAACTAACGGAAATAAGTAATCATACTCATTAGGGGTCTTATTCGAATATGCTCAACTGTCCGAAAGACTGATGCAGCTCGATAACAATTAAAATTTTATTGTGTCTCATTAGTGACAGTCAAGCGGATAAGACAGTGAGCCATAGTAAAATATATTTTTTACGAAACCTTTCGTCTAAGCGTAATGTTAAATTTTATTTTTGTCTGGCAGAGTCCGTACTACTGGCCATGGCAAGCGCCTCGTGTGGCCGGCAGCTCGAGCGCGCCGACCCTTGGCCCGGACAACGTGGAGTACGCCATCTACCTGGTGAAGCGGACACTACGCAACAAGCAGAGACATGGTCTCGAGGACTACGAGCAAGAGGCTCTCGCCAACCTCAAGAAGAACCTCGCCGCCAAATGGGACTTCATCAATATGCAGGCGGAGGAACAGGTGACTACTTTCTGATGAGCTTTTCACAAGTACCAGATACAAAAGAAGTATTATTATACACAAGTATAATTATACACAAGCAAACTATACCGCTCCAAACGCGTTCGAAATCGTGGTATTAGGTAGCTTTTAGTTAAGAGGCGTATTTATTATTTTTTGTTTTTTTTTAATGTTAGTATTGTTAGTATTGTTAGTATCTATGCCTAGCCGATGTCTATGGCTGTCCTTATCCACAGATTTTGGAAAGGACAGTCAAAACGGGCAGCAATAGCATTTAGGATGCTGTTGCCGCTGCTTCGTAAGCGGTGCAGCAAGGAGTTTGCCTTCTTGCGCATGATGGCTTGAAAGCCGTCCGTACGCGCTTCAGCAAACATGCCAGATGCGCTGCAGCACCACGGCAGCCCCAACAGCATCCTAAAAGCGTTATTATACTGGGTGCCCTGGGTATTTGATACAATAATCCACAGAATGGATACTTTTTATTCCGTGGTTAAACCAGTCAGTATTACCCAGTACGTACCTAGACTTCAACATCAAACTAAATAAATAAGTAATGTGTCCTCGTAGCTTCGAAAACTACACAAAAAACTTTAAGCGACACTACGGAAGATACGCGTTCGGCGTACTTACGCCTGCAGTGCTTTTTGAATTGCCAACGACATAAATTGGGCCGAAACGATAATCGCGAAACTCAATATTTTTCTTTTTCGTCTTCAGGTTCGTTTAGCAAAAGAGAGGAAGAAAGGCGATAAGATAGTGAGTGACAGCCAGGAGCGCGCGTACTGGCGCGTGGCGCGGCCGCCTCCGGGCGTAGTGGGCGCGCTTGAGCCGTGCCCCGTGCCCGTGCGCGCACGCCACCACCGCGTCAAGAAGCGCTCCGTGTACCAGGTCACACGGGAGGTATGTATACCAACTGCAGGCTTAGAGATAATGACTATAGAAAATTTTATTTCTTTGCTATAATTCCATGCTTCCATCTCGTTAGAATCCGCTGTAACGTAGACATCTGTTACTTTTTCTTGTAGCATCCCCACCTTCTGTATTTAGAGGTGACTAAAATTCTTCTTATTAACTTTCTACTTCTAGATTGAGCATCTAAAAGCGAGTCTGGACCGTACGAGAGTGAAGACTTCAATTGCCCTTGAGGCCTTCATCGCCTACTCGGAGACCTTCACTCCCTACGATCCCTGGCTCACCCAGCCGCAGCCCTCCAACCCTTGGGTCACCGACGACACCCTATTCTGGCAAATTAACCAGCCTCTGTGAGTTTAGTACTACGCCAGTTCAAAGTAGACATGCATGATTTCTTTACATTTCAGTATTTCATTATCTAAAAGTTGAACAAAATATACGAAACTACCTTTCTAGAGAATTAAAAACTTACCTATAAAGTAGTGTACCTTCTTTTGTAATTGAACACATTTAGATAGATGACGATATTATTACGCAAACATATTATTTCGTTATTTCCGGTTAGTGTGGAGGTACCGGGTGAGAGGCGCGTGCAGCGATGGGCGGTGTCCATCGACGAGCTGGTGTCAGACCCCACGGGGCTACAGGAGTTCACCAGCTTCCTGCGTAAAGAGTACTCGCATGAAAACATCAGGTTCTGGCTCGCGGTCATGGACTTACGACGCAGCAGCACCAAGCAAATACCTAAGAAGCTTGAAGATATCTATGAGTATGTTTCTTTTTGTGAAGCTGTAGAATAATCTTGATAGTAAAAAGAAAGGTCTTGTCATATTCATTGACTTGGCCTAAGCTTTTGACACTGTGTGCGTCCCAACTTAATACTAAACAAGTTGAAAAACTTGACTATGATGGGTCTACCAATAAAAACCTCGCAAGGTTCTATGATCACTTACTAAGGATTAAAATTGGAATTTATCTAAGTTTGATCTGCCTATCACGTACGGTGTGCTACAGGGAAGTGTAACCGGGCCTTTCCTCTTTTTTTCCCACATAACTTATCTCTACTACCCTATGTTAAGAACATGTCTTATTTTGATGACACAGCACTACCTACTTTTTATTTCATTACTACTTTTACTACAGTAGACTGATGTCTATCAATTCGCACCGAATTGCTTTGATACGTTTATAACTTTGGTAAACTTCGAACTACAAATACACAGCCAAACATTGCCGTTATTTTATAATTCCCCAAATATAAATTTGCAAAGTAGAAAATCATATTAATTCGCTAATGATAACAATCACAGAATGGGCTGTTAGAATTCTACTGAAGGTAACCGAAATCACCGCTCCGTCGGGTTATGATCTCGTCTATCGAACAGTTATCAAGTATTTCCTAACTTCAGTGTATTTGCGTGATGTTTGTCAGAGAGTTTCTGAAGCCGGGCGCGCCGTGCGAGATCAACATCGACGGCGCGACGGCTGAGCGCGTCACGGAGGGGCTGCGCAGCGGCTCGCGGTACGCGCTCGACCACGCCGCGGAACACGTGTATGGACTCCTGCTCAAGAAGGACTGCTACCCGCGATTCGTGAGATCAGACCACTTTCAGCGGCTGCTGACTGAGGGCAGGAACGTGCACCAGAAGAAGGCTAAGTTAGTTGGGCTTGTTACAGACGAGGTTCAAAAGTGAGCACCAGTACTTGTAGTTAAATATTTAATTTAAAGATGTGCCGTCCACCCTTACTAGGTCCCACAGCATGCATGTTTTGGATTTCATTATTAATTTCCTCACAACACATTTTACATTTTAAACACTTTGAGTCCCATAACCATGCCTCATATTTCTTGGATCGACTTTACGCAATTAGGTTCTATATTGGAACTTTTGCTGCGTAGATTTTTCAACTTCGGTGGTCAAGTGAAAAAGAAGCCGGGCACGTCCCACGGCGGCGCGGCGCTGTCCCGGCGGCGCGGCTCGGACCGCTCGCTGTCGGGCTCGGCGCACGAGCTGGCCGTGTGCGCCGCGCAGCCGCCGCGCCCGCCCGACCAGCCCAGCCACAGCCACTCGCAGTCCAACCTCTGCGACCTTACCACTTTCAGGTAACTCAACTATACGTACAGCAAAACTTGCTGATCAAAATAGAAATGACGATACAAATAGGCAACGAGGGCGGATCCAGGGTGCACAGGGGCACAGGGGGCACAGGGGGGTGAAAATCTGGATTAACACAAGATACATTTTTCCCGGTAGTACGTTCCCATAGGATAATGTCCGACGTCCACGCGGGCGAAGCCGCTGGCAACAGCTAGTAATATAAAAACTTTTTACAAAAAAATAAAAACCGACATCCAAAAAATATTTAACTTTTAATATAAAACATTTTAATAATTTCGAAAGTTGGTGGCAAAAAACGAAAATTAAAAAACAAAGACACTTTGGAAGTCGTTTTTTTTTTTTTGATATTTTTTGATAAAAAAACATACACACACTCTTCCTTTTTGGAAGTCGGTTAAAAAATAAGACAGATTCAAATTCAAATTCAAAATAGTTTATTTCACATAAACCAACAAGGGCACTTATGAAACGTCAGAAGCTAGGTGCACGGTTCCAAATGGTCGTTTCCTATGGAGAAGAGCCGGCAAGAAACTCCACAAATAAATTGGTTTTTACAAAGGATTTTTTTAAATTACAGTGATAATAGTGTATGAGAGGACAGTGTAGGCCTATCAAAAAGTACCAGATACTTAGCAAAATAGAAAATGGACCACAGATATACAGTCTGTTAAGCCTACAAGGTTCTCACATTCACAAAATCTAGAGGAAAAGAATCTACCCATATAAAAGATAAATAAAATAATAAAAATCTATTTAAACCAAATGCATGACTGTAGCTACAGCTGTAACAAAATACAATTTAAAAAAGATTAATCTATATATTGAAGGTATATAATGTCAAATAATAAAAGGATTATGTCAAGGAAGTATGCAAGATAAAATAAAATAATCATCGTAATTTGGGAGCAATTTGATAGACATTTATATAGTTATGCCGTTAATGATGTACCAGGTAAGCCACATGTGCAGAGGGAATTTGCCAAACTTCCCTGTCTTCAACGTAGTCTTTAATCTTATAGTATGCTTTTTTGATAAGGACACGTTTGATATAGGTTTTAAACTTTCCATCGCTAAGTTCTGTAACCGACTTTGGCAACTTGTTATAAAAGCGGATACTGTTTATAAGAAATTATTGACTAGTTTAGCTTCTTATTTTGAAAAGTTCTAAATTTTTGCGAACATACAAAATACTTTCTAAGATATAAAGAGAAGGCAGGGTTAGTATATCAATTTCTTTGAATTTATTTCTAAGAGACTCACGGGGACCCATTTTATAGATTGCGCGAATTGCTCTCTTTTGTAAAATGAAAATTGAATCTACGTCAGCTGCCGATCTCCACAGCAGAACGCCATAAGACATAATACTGTGGAAATAAGCAAAGTATACTAACCTAGCTGCGGCTACATCAGTCAACTGCCTTATTTTTCTTACTGCATATGCAGCTGAACTTAGTCTACCCGAAAGAGCTCTAATGTGGCCCCATTGCAATCTCGAATCTAAAGTAATTCCCAGAAATACAGTTTCCGTAATAACATCTAGTTTCTTGCCATCAAGTTTTAAATTTAGACCTACTTGAGGTACATTTGGTGGTGAGAACTTAAGACATTTAGTTTTGTTCGCATTAAGTAAAAGATTATTAGCTGCGAACCATTTCGAAAGAGCTGCCAGACTATCGTTAACATGTAAAACATCCGTATCTTTTCTATCTATTTTAAATATAAGAGAGGTGTCATCAGCGAATAGAATTCTATCTGATAAGTTAGCCATCATGTAAGGAAGGTCATTAATATAAACTAGAAATAGGAAAGGGCCAAGAATAGATCCTTGAGGCACGCCCATCTTAACTATAGAACCCGAAGACGTCGCCCCGTTAACGTTTACTTTTTGCTGCCTGTTTGATAGATAGGAAAGAACAAGATCAGCAGCTTGTCCACGAATTCTGTAGTGTCTGTAATTTACAGATCAGTGTGATGGTAACGAACCAATAGTACGCGACTCCGATCTCGATTGGTTAGTTTTATGCTATGTTGCTGCAAGGGTCATTCATTAACAGTTTTTTTTAATAATTACAGAGATCCTCTGGATGACGACACTGCCGATGTATTACCGTGGGAGTGCTCGTCCCGCGAGGTGGTGTACGGCAGCGCCACCAGGCGGCGGCAGGACTCGGCCGCGGACTCGGGCAGCTCGTCGTCCGACGTGAGCGCCGCCGTGTCGAGCGAGCGCACGCGCCGCCTGCCGCAGCAGAGCACGCTGGACGGCGGCCTGCGCGGCGCGCCGCCGCCGCTGCGGCGCCTGTCGGCCGTGGAGCCGCGCCACCTGGCGCCGCTGGCGTCGCCGCCGCACTCGCCGCGCCCGCCACGCCCCGCGCCGCCGCCCGCGCCGCGCGCCATCGTGCCGCCGCCGCACCCCACGCCCACCATCAGCGTCAGCTCCGCGCCCGACGACGAGTCCGCCTACTCGCCGCCCGGCACCGGCTCGCCCGAGGACACGACGCGCTCCCTCGCGCACTCGGACGAGCCTTCCTCGGTGTTCGCGTCGGCAGACGCGACGCCCACGGAGCCGATGCGGCCCGTGTGCAAGTTCGGCGAGGATCGACCTGCGCCTTTCACGGAAGGGCTCGAGCCGAAGCCGCCCGACACAGGTTGTGACAACTCGCAAGAGGAGGCGTCGCATGAAATTGTAAGAATTCGGTCCGCGCTGGAGTCTGTCGTCTGCGCGCCCTCGGTGGAGTCCTACGACGACTCGTCCGCTTCCGGCGCCGTCTCTGACTCGAGGGATTCCGACCGAACGAAATCGTCCGAAGACGACGTAGTTTCTGTGCAACGTGTGCTGTCCCGAGAATCGTCAACGATAAAAGAAACCAGTCCGGCCTCAAGTAGAGATACGAGTAGCAAAATCGGTGATCTTCCGGAGAATACGTCGGAGAGTGAAGATGCTGCAACGAGCTCTGTTCGAGAGGTCGTGCTGTCGAGCGCTCGGGAGTCGGAGCCGGCGCAGGCAGGCGAGCGCGCGGCGCCCGAGCCGAGCTGCTCGGCCGCGGTGGCGCCGGCGGCGCCGGGGCGCGCGCCGGTGGCGCCGCTGGCCGTGTGCGAGGACATCGGGGTCGACGACGACAACGTAGACAAAGTGCCTTCGGCGCCACTGCAAAGGGTCTCGGGAGATTCCAGGGCGGCGTCCGACGCGGACGCGACGAAACATATTGCTCATAAAGACGAACTGACGTCGGTCTCTGAAACAAATATTGTTAAGCGTGATAATAAAAGCGGCATCGTTGAGCGTAAGCAGCGGAACGACATATGTCCATGGGAGGACGAGTAAGTACTCGCGAGTTTAGTTAGTGCATAGTAGGCCGCCGTAGTTTGTGTATGGATATTGTTTCGTATCGTGAGATGAGTCTCAAGCAAGTCGCACGTGTACCTTCGGTAATGGTGGTGCATTTTGATAGACAAGTATAGTGTTCTCTCCAGTTTGATGGACCGTGATGTAGGTGTAGTGTCACGAGAGTGTCGCATCACATGCTTCAGCATGATGTAGGACTTCTGCATGACAATTTCTGCTAAATTATAAAACTTTTGTTCACATGGTGAAATTATTTCCAAAATCACGCACAATTTTATTAGGGTTACGTTACTGTATCTAACTATAATTTTATTCGCTTTATGTTTGTTATGTTTTATTTACTTTAAACTTTATTTGTATATAGTGACAAGTATGTAGATATAAAATAAAATTAAATATTTTTTTATGTCCACTATCATTTTAGTTTGTATTATTTTCTTACTAATTGGCACGCAGACACATTATATTATCGCCATTTTTGTACGCTGCTGTAGTAGTTGATCTTTTAATTTATCGTAACCAGTTAACAATCCCTGATTTTAAATTATTCATCATGCATTCATACTTTGGAAGACTTTCACTTACGATATTCAGAACAATGTTGATATGCTTAAACAATGAGAAATCGAGCACTATAACACGAATTTCTCGATCCTAAAATAGGTAGTAGTAAATGTAAAATATATAAGAAGATCTTCAGATTCACAACTAAGCAGGTTAAAGTTTAAAATAATAAGGGTATCCTTTCATTCCCTACTATACAGGGTGTCAGAAACACCGACGCGAATACTGTTACTATGGATTCAGTACATTATTCTGAACTCTGCCATGCGTTGAAATTTTTCGTCGGTTATAAAAATAATAAAAATCAGCTGCTCCATACATTTCGACCGCGTAGGCATTGCACTTTTCTATGAAACAGCTGTTTTATTTTAATAACCGTCGAAATATTTCAACGCATTTGGGTTCAGAATCATATAGGTACTGAATCCATGGTAGGTATCAGTATTCGCGTCGATGTCCCTGCCACCCTGTATAACATAACCTAGAAAATCATTAATCAATCTATGGAATCATGAATCACTTAAGATCAATAAAAACGATGACCCATAGTCAAGTTAGTCGAAAATCTGGTGGCAATATCCTCGCTGTGACAACAAGCAATCAGTAACGCGTTACCATAAAAAAAAATCAATGAAAGTTGCAACGCGTTTGCTTTGCTTGCGATTCTCATAGTAAGTTAGGTCTTCTTCATCCGCTGAATGGCAGTAGCATAGAAAAAAATACACACTCCGAAGGCGTCTAAAATCGCACTTTTGTTATTGTAATCAGGATTCGGTTATTCAATCCTGACTGGTTGAACGTACCATACACTCCGGAAGCATTTGAAATCACTCTATTATCCTTCAGTTTTGGGGCGTGTGATACGCCCAGTTCCTCTTCTATACCTAGTATTATTTCCTGTTCCATGGTAGCCAGTGATCCGTCAGGTAGGTAAAATGTGTTAACGTTGTTCTTTTTCTTTTTCAGGAATTCCTGCGAAAGTGATGCTCCATTTGTTAAAACTTACGCAACGCTCGGTTACTTATAATTTTTGTAGGCGAATATCAACAATATTTTACGATGTCAGGGTTATAGGAAAAAATAATATTTAATTTTTTAACTTAGACCCTATGTTTTAATTATCACAAACAAAGTTAGGCCATTATTATGTAATTATATGAATATTTTAAAGTAAATGATCGTTAATTATTAGTAAAACAAAATGGGTTTTATTTGACATCTCAACTTTTAAATATATCTGAACAGCTCGCACTGAAAATTACTAAAATGTGCTTATTTATTGAAGTTAAAAAAAATAGTTCAGATAGGAAAAATAAAGATTGAATTGGTCGTGAATATTATTTAGGTAATTGCTTTGATACTTCGCTGCAGTCTGCATCAACGCTGAACTGGCAAGTTCGACGGGACTTCCTCTTCGGGTGTCCTCAGCGGCTCGACTAAGGACAGCTTACCCTCATGATAGTATCGACAACGACACTTCTGCAACACAGACAATATCATCCGCCTTCGTTTAGCTGCACATGGTAGAAATTAATAATAAATAATAGTAGGAAATGAAATCGTCTTTTAGAATAACCTATTTTTAAATGGCTACTAGCAATAGCTGGTAGTGGTTGTACCTTTAATTTTGTATAATTTTGAATGAAACCCAGCACAAGAAACAATTTGTGAAGCTCTGTAGACAGCTTGGTCCGAAATAACACGAGCGAGTTGTTATTAAAATTACTGCTTCTAAGTCTAACCTACCTTTTACTAATTATAGGTACAGGTGATCTGTTGAGATGGGTCAGTGTGGACCAATCTGAAACTAAGTATTAGTACTACCTACTTAAGACGTTCTAAGGAACTGTGACGATTTTAGAGTAAAAAAAAAGACTTTGAAAAGCGTTCGATAGTCATTCATATGAGTTTTTTTTATATCTTTCTAAACAGTTTTTCTTAACTCTAAAATCGATTAAATAGTTCTTTCTTTAGAATTCTATCTTAGATTTTCCCATACTGACCCACGTCAACAGATGATGAGATATAGTAGACAGAGATCTACCCAGACAGATCTTAGACTACCCCTACAAGTACTTTTTTTTTTTGTCTTACACATAGTTCTCTAGCCTTCTCAGATTTTAAATGATAGGTAGGTATAGGATATAGTTATGACATCGCCACCTCTGCAAATAAAACATCTACAAGGAAATACCGGAATACCGCAAACCATGCGTCAGAAAAAGTATCGTGATCAAATGCTACAGTCAAATGCAGTGCTAATGTCAAGAAGGAAAACCGCCTCTGTGGTCTAGTGGTTAAACCACAAGTCTCAGACTTAGAGGTCCCGGGTTCGATTCCCAGTGGGAGCAAAATTTTCTGCTCGGTTTGGTTGGTGGTAGGGCTTGTTCTAAGTCCGCCTGGCTAGCTACCACCATCTTATCTAAGTCTGTCGCCATAACAACAATGTTAACAGCATTGTTGTGTTTCGGCAGTTAGAGATAAGATAGCCAGTTCCTCTGTGGTTGAGGATTCCGGGTGAAGCTCACTTCCGCCTTCGGCCTGATCATCACTTACCATCAGGAGAGATGCACAGAAAAAAAAATTGCATTCGAACCCGACGTAAAGACTTTTTCAGGGAAACTGCATAATCAGTATAAATAATGTCCCCACTGCTGGGACACAGGCCTCCTCTAGGAGCCCGGAGTGAGCCGTAATCTAACACGCGGGATCATTGCGGGCTGGTAAATGTCACATGTCTTTGAATTTTTGGTTCTAGGACATGCTGGTTTTCTCACAATGTTTTTCTTCACCGTTTTGAGAACAGTGTTGATGACCACAAGGCCACCACTGCAGAGACTGCGCTGTAACAGAATTTTGACTGAATATAACAATCAGCTCAACAATTTGAGTTACATTAAATACTAGTAGCCATAATGAACAAAGGTATCGTTCATAAATATTTCTGATAGTTAATTCAATAACAATCAAGTCATTAATATCATTTTAAATATAATTCTTGGGTACGTATGTTTGTCACCTAAATCCTCCTAAACGGCTGAACCGATTTGGATGAAATTTTGAGTGGGTCTCTGGATGGTTTGAAAATACAATTGGACCCGGTAGGTGGCGCTGTTCGGGCAAGACAACGTCTACCAGGTCCGCTAGTAAATAAATAATAATAATGAGATATAATAATAATATATAATAAAGTCGTATAGCGACTAATGGGATTTAGAGTAGATACCTCATTAGGGTCAACGAGGAAATCCGTCTATTTATGAAAAAAAAAACATTAGATAAACGAATTATAAGTTTATAGGAAGTACCTACACCATATTATGGCATCATCACTCTTAATGATCTTGAATTCTTGAATCTACGAGTAGTAAGTATGTTCCATATCTCACTTTTTTAGGGTTGCCTACCTCAAAAGGAAAAAACGGAACCCATATAGAATCACTCGTGTGTCTGGCTGTCTGTCTGTCTGTCTGTTAGGTTTGTAGGAGGATGCCAATTTACTCCGAATCTAATGAACCGATTAAGTTGAAAAATAAACATAATAATGTATCTCTGTGGTCTAAACACGGATGTGTAACGGAAATAAATTAATTTTGAATATCCCCCATATTCACTTTTGGGGGGTAAATAAGAAAATTAAAAAAGAAACGTTTTGCAAACTGTACCGTGTGACATATCAAATAAAAGGACTTGCGGAGATCAATTTTTTTTTTCATAATTAAAGATCAATACTTTTAAAAATGTTTAAGAAAATTGATGAATATTCCCAGGATCCCTATCCGATTCAGCCTAAAATAAAAAATAAAAAAAAATACAGAGAATTGTTCTCTACTCATAGATTACAGGAAAACCTATAGGAAAGTCTGTGGTTTTAAAATAACATAGTATAGTGCGTACAAACTTACATTTACAGTTGGAATGTATGGGAGAACATGTTTTTGAACTACAATGCTAAGTTTGTTCTTGGGATAATTTTATCCCAACTACGGAACCCCTCATTGTGCGTAGTATCCCAACTACGGATAACGGAACCCCTCATTGCGCGTAGTCCGACATGCTATGGCCGGTTTTTTGTGTTTACCATACTTATCAATAGTTTACGTGAAATGTCAATAATCTGATATAGGTACCTATATCAGAAATAAAATCGAATCTTATCGAATGGAATTCCATGAAGTACTTCATGGAATTCCATTCGACTCACCTTTGAGGTGGTTTTGTTATTAATTTATTCCCTGAACTGTAACGTCAACTGTTATCTAGTAACGATATCTAACTAGGAATTGAAGGAATGTACTGCGAGTAAAAGAGATACGTACCTACCTATGCTGTGAGCTAATTAGGTACAAAATTTTTGGCGCTGTTATGCGTATAGGCTGCGGAGCTAAGTTTTAGACACAGCTTGTCTAAGTGTGCCTTACGTAGGTACCTACATTTAAAACTTAGATCCTACTGTCGAACCATATGAATATTTCCTGCGTAGGGCAAATATGTAGGTATTTCTTGCCCTTACTCTTTTTTTGACTGAACACAGTTACTAACCAGAGATAGGATGGCGTTAATTGCCGAGGATATAGTAAAAAACTTGTAGAAAACTTGGAGTCTAACAAGGATTGAGAATCGGTCCTTTCCTAGGTTCCTTGGGTCCTTCCCCAGCTGAGGTCGACAGAAGCTATGCAGTGCTGATGCCTGCAGCGGTATTTTTCCCACGGATGTGTATCAGTATGTAGGTACATAAAGTAATTTATGAGGTTGACGTAAGCCCTAACTACACTTGGGTTTTTCTATCGATTGTACACCTGCAAAATGTAGATACTTACACGATTTCTGAATTAAGTTTAAAAAATCAAACAGACTGAAACTAATATACTTACTATGGATTATGATTATGAAGCAACTGAAAAATTATTGATACCTATATCTTGACACTTTTAGTTTTACTTACACATTATCTGACAATAAAGGCTTTTGCAGACCAGCGCGACTTGTTGTGCGACGCGACACGAACAATACAATTCTAAGAAAACTTCACGGTATAACAATAACCGGTGTCGCGTCGCGCGACAAGTCGCGCTGGTCTGCAGAAAGCTTTATACTACAAACTACACCTACATAAATCCACTCACTTACATTTAGGTAGGTACACATGCACACAGCTCACAGTCAAATTCACTCGTGTGGTCTTAATTACGTTACGATCGACGTTCTTACGTTCTTTACGTTGTGCTTCTTTTTAAATCTTATTTGTATTTTTATTTTAATTATCTTCTGTTTCATAAAACCACCCAATGTAAACTTGTTCATATGAAGCATCGTGGGGCCCTGCCCTGGTGACTTGTACCACAGGCGTTGCTTGCAAAGCCTATTTCAAGCACCAGTCTCTCACATAATATGTAAACTATCCTTATGCTAGCTTTAAGCACTACTATACGGGGTGGCAGGGACATCGACGCGAAGCCGGTTACCATGGATTCAGTACATGATTCTGAACCCCCCTGAGTTGAAATTTTTCGTCGGTTATTAAAAAAAAAATCAGCTACTCCATACATTTTGACCGCGTAGGTATTGCACTTTTCTATGAAACAGCAGATTTTTTTTTTTATAACCGACGAAAAATTCCAACGCGGGGGGTTCAGAATCATGTACTGAATCCATGGTAACCGGCTTCGCGTCGATGTCCCTGCCACCCTGTATTGTGACTACTACATTTGTGAAGAGAAATAAATATACTTATACTTAATTCCGCGCTGATCGAGAATCTTCGTAGCAGTTGTACTGTACCTATGACTGACGCGTTCCACGTGCACTTCAGTGTGAGTCTAGCTTTAAGGAAAAAGACAGCAATAACGTTTCCGGTAACCGTCTTCAGTACCTCCCTACATGTGGAGTACCTCCATCTGCCTGAACCTTGTAATACGACTAGGTACATGATTCTTAAATCCCAATGAGAGCCTTGGCTTTCAGGATGAAAACAGCAGTGAAAACGCACTTTAAGTTGTAAACCTTTCACTAAACTCGAAAATCTTTGCGGTGACTGTAAGTTCTGTTGCATTACAGCACAGCATCATTTTTGACTAACTTCCAAGTATTTATACAAAGGCAGAGACACCTAGGTACATGCAAAAGTCCTCCTACAAGGCTAGTCATTATTATACAATTATGAAAATAACTACTACGAAACAGGTTTAATTCTAGGTCACACAGTTACGTTTCGAAAAAAAAAAAAACAAAAAACAATTGTTACTTAACTCATATTAACATTTTATTGTCTTTAAACAACTGCACAACATAACACTGAATGGATCCGATTCGACCTCATTAATACTGCTACGACATAATTTACTTTGTTATCTTAAAAAGGTTTAATTAAGGTTAATATTCGTAGTTCTTATACCTAAAGGGCCGTTTACACGTTACGGGTTTTAGCTGCGTAAACTGACTCGACGACATACACTATAACGTGTGCAAACGTAGAGAGCCTAAGTATGAGACGTTAATAAACGGTCCGTAAAGCACTTAATACTAGATTTTCTCGTCAAAACTAGGTGATTATTAGAAAACTTCGCGGCAGACACCGTCGACGCCCATTGTGTAGCCAGGTGGGCAGTTGGAGGGGACTGTGATCACGTTCCTCATGGTGATGTCCACGGCTTCCTTGGGCGTCTCTTCGACGGTGTTGCTGTCTCCGCCCGAGGTCTTGTCCTGGGCTTCTGCTGCAGCCACGGCGTTACCCTTGGCCTCGGCGACCTCGTCAGGAAATACGACGCGGTTGGAGTCAGCCATTCTGTAATTATAGAAAATTTGACACATTAGTAAAGTAAGCCTTTTTAGCTTTATCAGAAGCTGTGACACGTTAAAAAGTTTATAGAAGAACAAGATAATTTTTGTATCGTGTTATAAAAACCTTTTGGGTTGACGTGGACGATTAGATTCATCTATAAATAACGATACTACGATAATAATATGATGCATTATTGAATGGAATTAATTTAAGGGATCTAAAACCACAATATAAAATGGGAGTGTACCTGCGATAGTGAACAGGATTTCAAGGTCCGAAGGCGAGAACACCCAATGAAACACACACACACTGTTTCAATTAGGACTTTAATTCACAAGGAATCTCTAGGAATCGTCTCCAAAAAAAATAATCTAAAAAACTATAAGGTTTTCCCGGTAACCAAACCATAGCGCGATCTATTTCGATCCCAACGCCATCTAGGGAAGCGTCAGGTAAACTTTTGCACATATGGAATCTTAGACATACCGCCCACCAAGGACATTATTTCAGAATGTCCTTCTCTTAATCTAAACCGCCCACCATGCAACATGTCTAGTAATATGGGGGGCACAGATACACAATTTTAACATAACAATAACTCCCTAACTTCACTCATGGAAGATAATATAAAAAAAATACAACAAAGAAACAATTTTGTAATTCTTACGAACTAGATACATTTTCAATTATGAAAAATACACATTCTTAAATTATACCTTACTAACACAAAGTTAAATTGCTACAGGAAGGATAGCCAATTTATTAATAGGTCTCTTTATCAGAGAATTTTTAGTTCTAACAGTAACGACTCGAGTGATTCCGTCGGGGCCAGGATGTTTTAGCTCAATCTTTCCCAGCAACCACTTGCCAGGAGGTAAATCATCCTCTTTTATTAGAACTATGCCACCTATGGTTGGTTCTGGGTTTTTGAGAGCCCACTTATGACGTTGTAAAAATTGATTTAAGTAATCTTGTGACCACCGCCGCCAATAGTCCTGTAACATTCTTTGGGTAAGTTGCCACCGTCTGAGACTAGAAATGTTAGCCCTTTCGAAATTCGAATCTGGTACTAGGACGAGTGGTTCCCCAACCAGAAAATGGCCCGGTGTTAATACCGATAACTCATTTTGATCCACACAGGAAAGCGGTCTCGAGTTGAGGCACGCCTCAATTTGTGCCAAAACCGTCGTTAGTTCCTCGAACGTTAATGTGGAGTTCCCTATAACCCTTCTGAGATGGTATTTTGTAGACTTTATTCCTGCCTCCCATAGACCGCCGAAGTTTGGAGCGTGAGGAGGAATAAAGTTCCACTTTGTACCATTATTTGCCAAGCACTCAACCAATTCGGGAATAAATTTTGATTTTTCTTCATTGAATAATTCCTGTAGCTCTCGCGCAGCGCCAACAAAATTTGTGCCGTTGTCACTGTGTAGTTCTGCACAATGTCCACGCCTCGCCACGAATCTCTTAAAAGCGGCCAAGAAACCTTTGGACGTCATGTCACTAACTGCTTCGATATGAATCGCCCGCGTAGACAGACAGATGAAGAGCGCGATGTACCCCTTGTACGATTTATTACCGCGTCCTTTAGACACTCTGACGTTTATCGGGCCAGCGTAATCGACGCCACTGTACAGAAAAGCTTTATTTGGTGTAACACGAGGAGATGGTAGCTGTCCCATTAGTTGGCTTCTAGCTTTATTACTATACCTAATGCAAGTAACGCATTTTCTAAAACAGGACTTTACTAAAGGTTTAATGCCTACAATCCAATATCGCGATCTCAAGTACGCGATCATAGCTTGAGGCCCCCCATGCATCGTTTTTTGATGCGCCTCGCTTATAAGAAGCTTCGTGAGGAAGGAATCTTTAGGTATAAGTATTGGATGTTTACGATCATAACTCAACTGAGACATCTCTAATCTACCTCCCACTCTAATTACTCCCTTTGAGTCCAAAAATAAGTTTAACGATTTGTACTTTCTTCCTTTTTTACCTAAAGATCCCGTCTTCTTAAGTTCTTGTATTTCTTCTCGTAACTCTTCTTCTTGACCTTTTCTAATACATACTTCCATCGCCTCCTCGAGTTCTGTTGTAGACAACTGTTTATTTCTTTCCTTGTTAGCACAATTCCTTCTTAAGTGCAAGAACTTCCTACAGTAGGCCACTACCCTAATCATCCTTGAAAGCGATGAAAATCTGTCCCATAAGGAAATGTCAAGGATACCCGAATGGACCTTCACTTCCTCCAATTTAGTAATCAAGTGTTTAGGTTTTTTATATTCTATCACTGATTGCCTTAAGAACTCTGGTCCATTGAACCAAATCACAGTATTGCCTAATTCCCCTGGAGCCACGCCACGAGAGGCGCAATCCGCTGGATTTTGTTTGGATGGAACATATGACCAATATTGTGTATCCAATGTGTTTAAGATTTCGGCAACGCGATTGCCCACAAACGTTTTCCAACGACTTGGATGACTGTTAAGCCATGCGAGAACAACTTCTGAATCCGTCCAAGCGTGCACATCTAATATATTTACATCCAGAGTTTTAGCAACGTCCACCATCAACTTGGCTAATAGAACGGCTCCACAGAGTTCCAACCTAGGTATTGAAACCTGTTTGATGGGAGACACTTTGGTTTTCGAGGTAACTAACGCAACCTTTATGTTACCCTCGGCATCTATAACTCTGACGTATACCACTGCAGCATAGGCCATTTTTGACGCATCCGAAAAACCGTGTAGCTCCGTCTTTACATTGCTGGATTTTGTATTAAGCCAACGTGGGATTTTAACATTCACTAAAGAAGATAAGTCCTTACGGTAAGTAATCCATTCTTTTAATAAACTACTGGACAATTCTTCGTCCCAACCTATACCAGCTAACCATAGCTTTTGTATCAAAATTTTAGCTAAAATGATACTAGGTGACAACCAACCTAACGGGTCGAAAAGCCTAGAAATATCCGATATAATTTTCCGTTTAGTTACAGATTCCGTGTGGAGAGGCAGTTCTACAGAGTACTGGAAAACATCAGCGTGAGGATCCCAGGTAAGTCCGAGTATTTTTGTAATATTATCTATTTTTATTTTTACTTCCTCAGCCTTATCCCTTTTGCTTTCCCTTATCTTATGTAATAATTCCTCGCTGTTACTTATCCATTTTTGCAATGGAAATCCCCCTTTAGCTAAAATATTGCTTATTTCTGTATGAAGTTTATATCCTTCCTCTACAGTTTCTGCCCCTGTCATTAAATCATCCATGTAGAAATCATTAAGAATGATTTTTGCTGCTAATGGATGATCCTTCCCTTCATCATAAGCAACCTGATGTAAAGAACGCACTGCCAGAAATGGCGCCGATGAAGTCCCAAATGTAACCGTCACTAACTCAAATTCTTCAATTTCTTTTTCAGGACTGTCCCTCCAAAGAACCCTCTGATACATCGTATCATCTCTATTGACAAGAACTTGTCTATACATTTTAATTATATCGGCACCTATACAAATTGGATGTGTTCTCCAACGCATAACCGTATGTCGTAATTCTGCTTGAATTGTCGGGCCAACCATCAAGTCATCGTTTAACGATACGCCATTTATTCCTTTGCAGGAAGCGTCAAATACCACGCGCACCTTAGTTGTCTGTTTATCTTCCCGGAGTATTGCGTGATGAGGTAAGTACAACCCCTTATTATTTTCTTCTGGAGATACTTTTACCATATGGTTAAGTTCTATATACTCCTGCATCACCGCAGTGTAATCCGCCTTTAATTTGTGATTCTTTGAAAGTTTAAATTCTAAACTCTTTAACCTTTTTTCTGATATGAACCTAGATTCACCATCCTTACAACTTTGTTGACTATTCCGGAACGGCAACCTTACAATGTAACGTCCGGTTTCGTCTCGCTTAGTGGTATTTGTATAAATATTCTCACATTCCGCTTCCTCTTTACTAAGTATCTTTTCAGGTCCCGATGGCTCCGCTTCTAGCTCCCAGAACTTACGTAAGAAGTCATCCGCCTGAACATTGGAATGCATGACAGTGATACAAGGATATGAATTGATGTCGGACGAGTTTTCTGTACCTACAACACCCGAAAGAATCCATCCGAATTCTGTTTGTTGTGCTACGAGCGATCCACTGGTACTCTTTTTGATTCCATCTTGGATAATTTGGCAGAATATCTCAGCACCTAATAAAACGTCAATTTTATTAGGCGTGTGATACTCAGGGTCTGCCAAATCGTCTTCACTCAAGTTTACCCATTCTACCCTGGTTGCTGTTACAACTGGGAGAAGGGATGTGATGGACTTCAAAACGTATGCATTTACTTGAACGCTGTAATCTGGATTCTTTCGAGAACGTATATCAACAACTACTGCAGAATTAGACATAACTGTTTTATTACCACCTACACCTGTAACACGGTGTTTTGTTAAAGTTTTCTTTAACCCTAAATATTGAGCCATTGACTCAGTAATAAAGGATCCTTGTGACCCTTGATCTACTAATGCGCGAACCACCCGATATGTTCCATCCTTTGACTTGGCTTTTACTAAAGCCGTAGGTATTAAAACCGTTTCCTTACAATCTCCTGTCGAAAGGCATGAAACAATTGGCTTAGTAGATCCCTCCGCTTGTACAGCGGCCTTTAGAGTTTCCTCCATTGAGGAACTATTCCTAGTAGCAGCTGACGCTGCTTCCTTCTGAACAACGCCCGTGTCCTCACCAACAGACCCAGAACCACCGCTAGGGTGGAGTAAAGTATGGTGGCGTCTTTTACATAAATGGCATTTGACGGTGTTTCTACAAAATCTGGCAGAGTGGTTACTACCCAAACAAATAAAACATAGCCCATTTTTCTGTGCGAAATCACGTCGAGTATCGTTATTTTCTTTAGCAAAACCTTTACAAGCAGTTACCTTATGAGCGGCAGAACAAAAAGGGCAAGATAACTCCGTTTTTCCTTTATCTAACACATGGAACGATTGCGAACTCTTTTGAACATTAGGTTTATTTTCTAAATTTTCTAAACCTCGAAAGCGGCCAGTTAAAAAGTCTGTAAATTGGGTAAAAGTAGGCAATTCATCCGTTGCATCCGAAGCTACTTTTAATTCCCAGGCCTTCCTGGTGTCCTTATCCAATTTGGCACTAACAATATGTATTATAAGGATGTCCCAAGAAGTAACATCTATCCCTAAATTTTTGATTGAGCCTAAACAATCAGATGTGGTGCTAAGTAATCTTTTTATTTCAGTGGCTGATTCTACTGTTAAACCCTTTTGATTAAATAAACGTTTTAAAATTCCATTAGCTAAAAATCTTTTATTGTTGTACATTGCCTCTAATTTTGCCCAACTAGCCGCATAGTTATCCGATGTTACATTAATGTTTCTTAATAGGTTCTCTGCATCTCCGGTTAAGTACCCTTTAAGGTAATATAATTTTTGCGCATCGTCTAGAGTTTTATTATTGTGTATTAACCCTCCAAATAAATCCCTAAACGTCTGCCACTCACTATAATTTCCAGAGAACACAGGTATCTTAACCTCAGGTAACTTAAAGTTTCTAAATCCTGTACTACAGCTAGCTCCTGGACTAACATTACACGTTTCACTAGACATTTTCATATTATTTAATATTTCTTTCAGCTCGCTTTTAAACTGTACATAAAACTCTTCGACCTCCTCATATAAGCCATTCTTATGATAATTTGAACTAAATAAATCAGACTTTCTTACCTCACTAATTATTTTTACATGTGTATTGTAGAATAATTGCCATTGCTGTTCTAAGTTTTCAATCCTAGTTTCTATATAACAAACAGTTAGACGCTCCTTAGGGCATTTTTTAAAGTTAGATTTTGACTTGAGCATTTTAGCTTTAATGTCTTCCTGAATGTCGTTAAGCGACTCCATTCTTAATTAAAAAAATACACAAGTTGGTTATGACACAACTATAAAATACACAAATTATTGCAACTAGATACAACACTAAATAAACTTATTGTCCAGTAAACTTATTCAATCACCAAAAAATTTTAAGTTTCTTTGAAGCACGACGATATTTTTCTAAGTCCCAGATAACTTTTTAAAATTTTACAAGTGTTTAAACTTGTATTTCTGAGCAAAATCGGGCATGGATTCCCCGTCTGAACCACTTTTTGCTTAAAATTAATACAAGTCCAATCTAATATTACCAACGACTAAGTTAATTAGCTAGTGAATTTAAGGTTCAAATTTCAATGCACTTTCTTGAATTGTTGAAGTTAAATTCTTCTTATTAATAAGGTCGAAAATGTACTCACGATTTCTCCACTATACACTCACTGACACTGATAATCGACGTCTCACGCTGCGCCGACTGTGGCGCCCTCTGGTGGCCGCTCCGCGAACTCCTCTGCCTGGCTCCTCTAGGCAGCGTCACTCCTCTGCCTGGCTCCTCCACGCAACGTCACTCCACCGGCACCCAGCCGGATCCTCTGCTTCGATGACGTCACCGCTGACGCCTCGCTGTAGGGATGCTCTGGACAGCAATCCACTGCCCAGTACTGACGTTGCGGGGTGCTAATCACCACCACCACCGATGACTAACAAAAACACCTTCACGCCAATCCGGCTTCCGAAGGACCATGAACAGGATTTCAAGGTCCGAAGGCGAGAACACCCAATGAAACACACACACACTGTTTCAATTAGGACTTTAATTCACAAGGAATCTCTAGGAATCGTCTCCAAAAAAAATAATCTAAAAAACTATAAGGTTTTCCCGGTAACCAAACCATAGCGCGATCTATTTCGATCCCAACGCCATCTAGGGAAGCGTCAGGTAAACTTTTGCACATATGGAATCTTAGACAATAGACTTCATGATTAGGAAAATTACCTACTAATAACCAATAACCTATGTTAAAAGAAAATACATAAAAAAGGAAAACATAATTTCATTGTAGCGGTATTTTGATTGTTAAAAGTGGCTGCGGATATGGCATTATTACGCGAATTCCAAAAGAACGGTACCCGGTTAGCAAAAAAACGTGTCGTCACGACCTCTGGGCACGCTCAGGTTAGCCTGGCCTTGAAGGAGATCAAGAGCAAATCATTAGGATAGCAAAAAAAAAAGTTTAGATGGATTTGGGGCAAGCATCGTGATTATGGTACTTATGAGATCTCCTACCTACCTGCCTACATAACAACGCAAAACATAACATGGAAAGATACGTAACACAGGTTAGATATAGACCTTATTTTTTTTTTACCACTCACGTTAATCACTCGACATACTTTTGAAATTTACCTATGTTAATATAAGTTTATGTGCAAACAGAGCTCTGAGTCCTGCGTACCAAAAGCTCAATGTCAGCCTTGAAATTAAATTCCAAGACATGCGTACCGTATAAATCCCTATTAGTACAGTGCCTATACCGATGCAAAGAAATATAACTTGTACTCACATTGTATAACTGGAATATAGGAAATTTCTGAGATTGGTTCACACACACGCTCGCGTCTCGATGCAAGACAGGAATGATGCGGACAGCCGCCCGGCAAGCAGTTTTATACAAACTATTCCACAGGTCTTTATCAGACTTGCACACTGAATGACGCCGCGCGCCATCCGCCATGATTCACTGATAATATCGTCGAAAAATACGTTTTCTCGCAATGATCCGCTATCGATATTTTTCCAACAACTGTCGAAGGTCTTATCAACACGTATCTTTACACTTCAAAACACACCTGAATAAATTATTATGTAGGTATATTGGTTTCCGTGACTAATGAATTAGTTAATGCTTGCGATACACGATGTAGAGAAATCGTAGCGAAGGCAAAAAAGGAACATTTAATATTTATTATTTGAAAATAGTACCTAATTTCTACGAGGTCTGGGAACGATTGTAATACAGAAAATATAGTTTATAGAATGTTTGTCTGTTTGTTTGAATATGTTCCAGCATCTCGAAAATACTGCCGTATAGATTTTGTTCAAAAGCATAGATATTCCCTGTAAAAATACGAGCGAAAAGGTTAGAATATTGCAGATAGTTACGGATTATAGATACTTTTAGCAAAAGACCATAAAAATGACAATCTTCACGCTATACCTCATGCTAAGCAGTCAATCATGATATAAACAGGATGAATTTTTGAGATGGGGCAAAGAGGGCAGGTAAACCGTTGTCGCTACAAGAAAGGAACAGATTCTGAAAATTTTCACAAAAACTTTTTATGATACCAATCGATCCAAAAACTCTATGGGTTGGAACTGAGGGTTGAGTACTAAAAACTCAGAAAACGTAAATATTAGATTTGGCCTTTAAATTTTTTGGCTATTTACTAAATAGCCAAAAATTTTGCTTAAGCTTTGTTGAAAGATGACTAAATAGTATTTAGTCATCTTTCAACAACGCTTAGCAGTCCATCGCCCGTTTTTGCAAACCTAAGTTCAATTATGCCCAATAGTTGATATGTTTTAAGCTTTTTTTGTAATACCATTAAGTGATAGTTCGTAAAACGTACACTGAAAAACATTAAGTTTTGGCCTCTTCTAATCTATAACTTATTTCTTCTATCAAACATCCAAATATACAAACTTTCACATTTATAATTAATATATAATAGAATATAATATAATACAATATTATATTAAATATATATATACTTAGATATATATATTAGCATTTATAATATTATTAGGATAGTAGTACCTACTTATAATTTAACCGAAACCACAGATTAATACAGATGAGACTCTCCGCAAAATCATTTAAATAAAAAGCGATTCTTGCTACGACACAATAAAGTGCGATTCAGGTCGCACAACGCTAATTACCTACAGCTATATTCACCTACAAGTTACCTCTCTTTCTATCGCGTAACTCTTATACCTTCTGACCACGTCAGGGTGGTCATCTTTTAAAGAATAATTAGTTAAGTAGGTATCAGCTCTTGATCTATCATATTTTTTAATTTACCACCTATCCGTAACCGACCGCAGGCGAATTCATAAAAATGCGATTCGATTTCTTAAAAATACAATAGAAACCAGAGTGTCGCGGCGGCGCACGGTGGGCTGAAAATCGCCTTTCATAGACTTAGCGACTTGAATGTTGAAGGGTCCTTTTTTTGGCTAGAAATGGAATCTGCCGATCATTACTATACTATAAAATTTCATATGAGGCAATTGCGTGTACATATGAAGGAGTTATAATTTTTTTAAGAAAAATTTGTATGGAGCTGACATGAAAACTGAGGATATCTCTGGAATCATAAGGTTGGCCATTATTTCCTTACACACAGATATAGTACTATTTATTTATAATTTTTTGACATACTTTTTAATGTGGCACCATTTGTGCTCTTTTTTTTAAAAATCCTCAAAAATTAAAAAAAATCTTTTTATGTTGATGATGCTTTAAATACTTTAACTTTAACTAGTTTATAATATTTTTTTATACTATAGGCCAAAATAGTCTAAGAAATCACAAAAATTCGTTTCACTAAATTGAAATGACATGGTAATTATGAATTACCTTTTGAATGTAATCTCCTCTAATGGTCAAGTTCTCATTACCTAATGAGGTCATTGAGGTAATCACCTCATATGACTAAATACTTATGTACCTAATGAATTAACTAATTAAAAGGATGCACACAACAAATAATTAGGGTATACGTTAATTTAACAATTAGTGCAGGATCACCTTAATGGGGGTAATTAGGTAAATGTGATACCCTCATTAGTCAATAACAATAAATAGTCAAAAATCTGGTTCGTAACTTCAGTTCATTTTGAGCATTTCTACTGCTAACATCTGATAGCACCGTGCGTTTCAGTGATTGTCAATAATGGAAAGCATAATTACAAACTTGGATTTGTTTGTTATTTTGAGAACCCAGGATACTTCTTCCTTCGATCATGAAATCTTGTTCAATTCAATTGTTTTTCGACTGGGTTCTAGCCTTTCTGATGAAGACAGTGATACCCTGAAAGAATTTTGTCGTAGTTTCACACGGGCAGCTCAAAAGAGATGGTTACGATCCCACCGCAAAACTGAAATTTTTAGACGTGATTACAGTAGTTGGCGTCAGACAAATATTGACTGGCCAAACTGCGTGCAAACCGATTTGCTCATTCAAGAACCAAGTGAAAATATTTGTGCTGAACCTGTACCATCAACGTCAACGATGACATCAACTTCAACAATGACAAAAAGATCTCGAAAGCCGTTTGAAAATCTAGGCAACAAGCAGAAGAAGAGACGATCTGACGAACATACAGGCGAAGAACCTATTGAATTAGCATATTCAGCTACAGCTCTTTTTAGACAAGATGGTCGTGAGGATATTGCATTTGTTATTGAATATACGCTCAAAAATCCAGACGCAGCGGCAAAAATTAAGGAAATTATTAAAAAACCAGTTTCTTCACCATTATTTTCACCAGAGAAAGCACTAGGTTTGCTACTTTCATTGAAACAATCGAAATGGCAATACATCACTTTGAGGGAAACGACAATTCGACAAGGTTCAAAGGATATATATCCATCTTACTATAAAGTACAAAAGGCTAAGCTGGAGTGCTACCCTCCGAAGACATTTGTGACTGTAACAGATTCCTCAGCTAAGATTGCACTACAAGCATTACTAGATTTAACAGTGAACAAGATTCTTGAAAGTCTTCCTAGTACTAATGTCATACAAGGCAAACAATTAATATTAATATCAAAGTGGGGATTTGACGGTGCATCCAATCAAAGTAGATATAAGCAAAAAATGGTGAGTGAGCAAGATGATGCAAGCGTATTTATGACTTCTTTGGTTCCATTAAAGTTAATGGCTGGAGATGATACCGCATGGACGAATCCAAAACCCTGCTCATCTACGTATTGTCGTTCAGTGCAGTTCAGTTTTTTGAAGGAGAGCAAAGAAGTTGTCATGGATGAAAAAACTAGAATGGATAACGAAATCAAGGCTCTGGTTCCCTCAAAATACCAAGGAAATGAGATTAGTCATCAATTAATGATGACGATGATTGACGGCAAAATATGTACATATCTTTCTGAAGCTAAATCAAATGCGGCCTGCTATCTGTGTTTGGCTAAGCCTACGGAAATGAATAATTTAAATGCCGTTGCGTCAAAAACCGTTTCTCCTGGTGTATATGAGTTTGGGTTATCGTCACTGCATGCGCGCATTAATGTGATGGAATGTCTTCTACACATAGCTTATCGTCTCGATTTCAAGAAGTGGTCTGCGAGAGTAGAAGATCACAAAGAGTTGTTACAGTCAAGGAAAAAACATATCCAAGATCGATCGAGATGATCTCAATCTTTTGATCGACATCGTTAAGCAAGGATCAGGCACAACTAACGATGGTAACACAGCGAGGAGGTTTTTTGAGTTTCCTGATAAAACTGCAGCGATCACTGGACTAGATGAAGACCTGATCCGCAGGTTTGCTGTGATTCTACAAGCTATCACATCTGGAGAGATTATAGATGTCCCTAAATTTAAAGAATACACTAAAATAACCGTGGAAAAATACGTGGAACTGTATAATTGGTACTACATGTCATCGACTGTACACAAATTATTAATTCAAGGAGGGGACATAATCGCAGAAAATGCTATTGTGCCAATAGGGAGTCTTTCGGAAGAAGCTTCAGAGGCTCGAAACAAAGATTTTAGGAGGTTCAGAGAACACCATTCGAGGAAGAAGAGCAGACAAGCATCAAACGAGGATGTCCTCAATATGCTTATCGTCTCTTCTGATCCTCTTATTACTTCAATAAGACCAAAACTGGATGCCCATAAGAAGCAAACATACTTTAAGGAAACTTTAGACCTACTTCAGGATCAGGAAGCTCCGATAGAGTTCTTAGATGTAATGTCAATTGTAGAGCCTGATTCTGAAGTGGATTCTGATAATGACGAAGAAGTTTAGAATAAGTTAACTTTTTTTGTTTATTATGGTAGATAGATTTTTAAATATTGTATTTTTTTCTTAATATTAATAGTAGATATCCCACGTAGGTATAAAAACGAAATTTGTGATTTCTTCTTACCTAATTACCCTCATTAAGGTGATCCTGCACTAATAGCTAAATTAACGTATACCCTAATTATTTGTTGTGTGTATCCTTTTAATTAGTTAATTCATTAGGTACATAAGTATTTAGTCATATTATGAGGTGATTACCTCAATGAGCTCATTAGGTAATGAGAACTTGACCATTAGAGGAGATTACATTCAAAAGGTAATTCATAATTACCATGTCATTTCAATTTAGTGAAATGAATTTTTGTGATTTCTTAGACTATTTTGGCCTATAGTATAAAAAAATATTATAAACTAGACTTGGCATAGGGTAGTGGCACCAATAAATGAACGATTAAGCTTTTTTGACAACTTTAAATAGCTGTAACTCAGTTATTTCATGACATTCAGGCATTTTTGATTTTTTTAAATTAGGCCATAATCCTCAGGATGTGACTGATTAAAAAAAGAACCGTCTAGATCTACAATTTATTTTTATAAGTTGCTGTTTGTAAGAAAAAGTGGGATTTACCCCTATAGTTGAACACTGAGCCCTAATTGTGAACATTTTGGACCCATTACTTGAACTAGCATTTTAATATTACCGACATTGGTCCACCTTGTGGGGGCGGGCTTCCAACGCTATGTCTTCCAGTACGCGGTCGCAAATCCAGAACCTTTCGGCCCCATTGGCTATCTTTTGGCAATTCTTCGGGCTATGTCGGTTACCTTGGTTCTCCTACGGATCTTTTCATTTCTGATTCGATCACGTAAAGAAACTCCAAACATAGCCCTCTCCATTGCCCTTTGGGTGACTTTCAGCCTGCTTATGAGACCCATGGTGAGCAACTACGTTTCAGTGCCATAATAGGTCATCCCTGGCAACACGCACTGGTCAAAAACTTTCGTCTTGAGATATTGTAGTATATGATATGAGAAGCAGATTCCCGAACGCCGCCCAGCTGAGTCGGATTCGACGATTGACCTCTTTCTCGAAGTTGAACCTACCTAGCTGAACAGTTTGCCCTTTTGACCATATTCATTTTAAGACCCACTTTAAGACTCTCTTTCGGAAGCTCTACACTCAATTACTGAAGTCATCAAGAATTGTACTGAGGTCCTTCATGGTCTTAGTTATGACTAATCGTAGGCAAACTGAATGTGATTGATGTATTCGCCATTGTAGTTGATGCTAACCCTTTTCCAGCTCATAACCTGGAAGACATCCTCCAGGGCAGTGGTGAACAGTTTCGGACAGATAACGTCTCCCTGTCTCACCACTCGCTGCAGAAGAATAAGTTTCGAGGTCTGTTCCCAGGACCAGACCTCGAAAACTATTCTTCTGCAGCGAGAGTGCTGATGTTTTTGATGTTTCAAAAACGGTTAGCACCTCGATGTACCGATAGTCAATCTGGCACCGTTGGAGAGACTGCAGTACAGCCCAAGTCTCGATCGAATCGAAGGCTCTCTCGTAGTTCACAAACGCTGAGCAGAGAGGCAGTTTATACTCTTCGGTCTACGGTGCTAAAGCTTTTGCGGAATCCGGGAGGCTGGAAGTCGTCAAACCAGCGCGCGAGACGATTCGTGATGACTCTTGAAAGCAGCTTGTAGTCAACAACTTCTAGAGGGCCTTAATAATGAGTTTTCCATCGGCCTTTAGGAGTTCGGCCGTAATTCCGTCATCACCTAGCGCCTTGTTGTTCTTGAGCTGCTTCAGAGACATCCTAATCTCGTACTAGCTGACGTTCGGGATGTCTTCGGTATACTGTCGGGTAAATCTAGCTCTTGGTTGGTTTGCCAGATTCGTGACAGCCCAACTGGTTGACGTGTATAAATCCTCTTGATCTCTCTCAGTAGTTCAGGTTGACGGATACGATTCTGCCATCTTCGGTCTTCTGTTTCGCAAACTGGCTCTGCCCAATAGACAGGTCTTTACCACTCGCTGCAGGATTTGAAAAGTGACCTTCGCCACAATACGGACTGTGTTAAGGAATACGGTCCGTCTATTTAGCTGAAGGTATTTGAGTGCATCATCTGAAGACGATTAACAACAATAAAATTGAATTCGTTCATTTTTTGGATTAGGTAAAGAACCACAAAATGAACGAATAAAATCCCTTCAGCGTTCAGCTTATGGCATGAAACCTAAAATTTGAACGAATAAAATATGAACGTATTCCTTAGTTCAAATTTTGGGCATGAATCCTAAAGATGAACAGTACAAGATTTCATACTAAAATAAAGTCTTAAAAGTAATCAAAAACACTAAAATAATGTGTTCAACTTTTGGTAACTAAGTTCATACATTTATTAAAATTCATTTGAGTTGATTTGTTTTGGTCTATAAGCGTGAGTTTACAAGTAATGATAGCTGTAAAAATATGCCTTTACACCATTACCTGAACGCCGTTCATCTATTGGAACAAGCAAACAAAATTGAATCCATTACTTGAACAGTAAATTTCTCTAAAAATACGGTAAATAATGTTTAAAACTATCAATATACTCAAAGCCAGATATAACAAGATTTTATTCTAACCAAATCCACTGAAATCTATCATTAATTCTTTCTTTAAGCTGACAAAATTCTTAAATTAGGAGGGCACTTTCCTTAAGTAGGTTTCCATACAAAACTGATTTTTGGCGGGACGCGCTCACACAATGGCAGACTGTGAGCGCGTCTGAGTTGTCACTGCCAAAGTTGTTATGATAGCGGGAAGAAAATATGTTACCATAGCTTGAAAAAAATATTGCAGACATGTATCTAGCGGGGTTCTTTTTATTTTTTATTTTTTCGGTCGGTCGTTCATCTATTGGGGGTCGTTCATCTATTGGTGCCACTACCCTACTTATATTTAAAGTATTTAAGCATTATCAACATAAAAAGATTTTTTTAATTTTTGATGATTTTTAAAAAAAAGAGCACAAATGGTGCCACATTAAAAAGTATGTCAAAAAATTATAAATAAATAGTACTATATCTGTGTGTAAGGAAATAATGGCCAACCTTATGATTCCAGAGATATCCTCAGTTTTCATGTCAGCTCCATACAAATTTTTCTTAAAAAAATTATAACTCCTTCATATGTACACGCAATTGCCTCATATGAAATTTTATAGTATAGTAATGATCGGCAGATTCCATTTCTAGCCAAAAAAAGGACCCTTCAACATTCAAGTCGCTAAGTCTATGAAAGGCGATTTTCAGCCCACCGTGCGGCGTCACGTCACCTGCTGCTGCCGCTTGCGGTAAATGGAGACTAAACTAATTAAAGCACGTCGGTACTTTAATTTGTTTAGTCTCCATTATTTAATAATATGTAGGTACCTACGTAGCTGGGCAAATAAAAAAATATGTACGAATACCCTGTTGTCTACATAATAAAAAAATTACTAAGTACATAATATTTAGTTATATATGGTTACACTAAGTCCGTGGTGTACCTACCACAGATACCACCAAACAAAAATATTATTTAATTATGTATTTTCCTACCTATACTTATCGAAGCCTGAACCTGACCTTGTAACCAGAACTTGTAAGTAAGTACCTAACTATACTTACTAAGTATAATAATAATAATGAATATTTAAGAACTACGTAAATACGTGTGACTTATATAAGAATAACAATTAATGTAAACGTTTGGTACCTATACTACCTACCAAACGTTTACATTAATTGCTATTCATAGGTCATTACTAATTACTTAAAGGAAGACGTGCATTTCTTTACCTTTTCGTGTCTTTTGGAAGTGAGAAAAACGTGAGGTTCAGATCCGTATTATTATATAAGCAGCCAAATGGGATGCCTTCATTTTAGTATTTTTAATTTTAATATCTTGCGACAAACGGCGCGCGGCAGCACTACTGAATAGGCACAGTGAGACGAGCCCGCCGGGTACTTGTAGCTTCATACCTAAACTGCGGTGTGTCCCATCTGTATTAATCTGTGCCGAAACCGCCATATCGCGCCATAGGTATGTGCGCCACTCATCACTTTCTCGCATTTACGAGGTTTTCACTCTAAGGCAACGTTTTATAGTTTTACTTTATAGATGTTTTTCTAGCGTTCTCGGATTTTAAACGATAGGTATAGGATATAGTTACGACATCACCACCTCTGCAAATAAAACATCGAAAAGGAAATACCGGAATACTTTGCAGCATGCGTCAGAAAAAGTAACGGGATCAAATGCAGTGCCAATATAGAATAAAAAATTGATAGCGTTCGGCCCCGTCCTAATTGGCCATCGCTCGCGCGATGATGTGATGCGATTTTGAAAGGTAAAAGAAATTTGAAAGATAAAATCAGTAGATACCAGTATGTTCGATTGCACGGTCGTGCGGACTCGTGCAAACATTTTCATCGAACTGACGTAAAGACTTTTTCAGAGAAACTGCGCTGTAGCAGAATTCAGAGTGAATAAACATAACATCACGCCTTGTTTCCCCGAAGGGTTGGGCAGAGGTGTACCTGTAGTAGATACACCCACATCTGTATATTCACTCTGTATTCAGAGTGAATATACATATAAAATCAGCAAAAAAATGAGTTACATTGCCATTATTAGTGCGACTAAGCCAGCGCGAGGCCTGTAGCAAATTCTACCTAGAGCCCTATGGTAGAATTGGTTTATTTTAAGTTATAAAGTTTAGGAGATAAACTAGTCTAATCAATATTTCTAGACTACGTTCTGTTCCTGTTCCTAAACAGTCTAGTAGACCCGACTACGGCAAAGCCAAAAGGAAGGGTTGTGATTTTAGCAATCTATTTATGTATGTTTGCTTTTATGTGTGTTGCACCGTAGCGTCTAAGCTACTGAACCGATTTTGATGAATGAGGTATCAATAGATTATTATAAGTTCTCCCTAAACTTAATAGGGTGGACTTAACACATAAACTAACTTCGAATATATGGAGATAGGTAATCATGACATGTTTGGTATCAAAAGAAGGACTTTGATGAGCACATTACAAATATGTATACGTATATATCATATTTACAAAGCAAATAAATATGTTATAACGTTTGAAAACTAGCAAAAGTGAGATTGCGAAACAAGAAAATATTTCACACAGAAATCAAGACATAGCTTAGGTACAAAAATGGTCAACGTAAAGCTGTCGTCGCATGCCATTACAATTTTGATGGTGTTCCTGGCACCCACATGGTATACAGGCATGCGACCACGGCTTTATCTTGACAAACGCCTTGATTTCTGTCTGAAATATTTTCTTGTTTCGTACTTTTTAGATCACTTTGATTTTCCCATAGTCAGGTTACAGTTTTTTAAACTTAATTTTAGATTTTATTCACACAATGCAGCTAACTGTAGTAGGCACTTTTTGAAAACCTTTATGATTCATTTTTAGAATGTTGGTGGTATTAATTTAATTGTAATTCTTAAAGACCCTTGATTGTTTTGCTTCATAGTAACTATTTATACTGCAATAGGAGGAAAGAAGAGAAACTAAGACGCAAGAGCGAACGAAGCGATGTCGATTTTTGAAGTGAAAACTGCTTAAGCGGCATTGTGCACTTTTTTTGGGATGGGTAAAAAATGTTAAACGCGCGTCAGGACACGTGACCTGATCGAAAATTCGTAAGACGGAGGGAGAGTAGACCGTCGGCGCGGCGTAAGCCACAAAAATTCCTGACATTTTCGTTAGATGGCGTTACTTCGTTTTCACTTCTATCGGTAGTAACCAAAGACTGCCCCGTGTTTTGTTTTTTTTAACCTTCGATTAGTTAGGTGACCTATTCACCATTGAAATAGCTTATTCAAATAACTTTATGAATGAAGAGAAACTTGCATGAAAAGAATCAATAAATAATAAACAAGCCTTTTATTTTTCTCATTTATCCATGCAGTTTTACAGTATTTGTTAGAATGCAAGTAGCAACAAAGTTAATATACTTAGATGATTTTTAATTTTTATAATATAATTTAAATAAATTTTAACTAAATATTTTTTTTTTAATTATTGTTGATTCGATGTTCAATTACTAATTACATACTTTTCCTTTCGCTGTTTATTATGTATTAAATAACAGGCACAATTAAATAAATTAACAAAGTTAGAGAGAAACTAAATAATAACAAAAAAAAGACGTGTGGCACTCGGGGACTGCCCCGGCGAAGCTATTGCATAGCATTTTTTATCAACTTACGCAATTGTAAAATATTAACCCGAATACAAGAAATAGCAATGATGACATTGACAGGAACTGTTATTCACATTTATAGTTTTTAAAACTTGACACAACGTAATGGCCGGGAACATCAAACTAATAAAAAGGTTTTAATTTAACTATTAATAGTCAAGGATCATTCGTCTAAGTAAATTTGAACTTTATTGTCAAACAGTTAAACATAATTTTCAATACAACACTCTCGTATCATTCGTCTAAGTAAATTTGAACTTTGTTGTCAAACAGTTAAACATAATTTTCAATACAACACTCTCGTATCATTCGTTTAAGTAAATTTGAACTTTGTTGTCAAGCAGATAAACATAATTTTCAATACAAAACACTCTTTTCTTAGGTAGTATTTTCGTTACGAAATTTCTGGATTAGGTCTCCACGCTCAAGGCCCGCGATAGAAGCTATGCAATAGCTTAAAAACTTTTGACACTTGAAACTTGACATCTTGAAACTGAGTTTTCTTTCGAAGTTTATTTTAGCTCGCGTGACATAGCGCGTTTTACGCACCCACAGACGCGTTTTTCTTCAAAAAACCTATACTAGAGCCGTCTAGTATAAATATTTTGAAGCTCTCATAAAGCGACACTGTTGTATATACAGGATTAAATACACACTTTCTCTCACACTTCTATATTACCTACCTACCGCTGTCCGCTGAGAGCTAATCAAAAATGTCAAAAATGTTATAGGTTAGGTACCTATAACATTTTTGACTCTTGTTTAGAACTTAAAACCTGTTGTCGAAATTCATCATCATTTGCCTAGCATTTTCCCAACTATGTTGGGGGGGTCGGCTTCCAGTCTAACCGGATGCAGCTAAATACCAGTATTTTACTTGGAGCGACTGCCTAACCTGCTGTCGAAATAACCAATGAATATTACCTGCGTAGGGCAAATATTTGTTTTGTATAATTTCTTGCCTGATCTAGATCTTATCTGATCCTCTCTTTTGTTGTCTGTACCTACACAGTTACTGACCGGAGTAAAAATGGTGGTACAGTACGACACAACTTAGATGTAGCATAGATTTGAAAAATTTCATTTATTCATTTCAATTTCACGAATGTATTTGGCTATAAGACTTTACAAGTTATTGCGTTTTCGAAAGATCATTTTCACCTAAAGCAGTAATAAAGATTGATGATTTTGAAGGCGCACTCAGTTCGGATGGTGATCGGTTTTACGAATTTTGCCGATGCTTCATCTAAGTTGTGTCGTACTGTAAATGTGTTAATTGCCGAGGACAACGTTAAACAAACCACCTTTGCCATTGTAACTGGTAGAAAACAACCTAAATTAATTAAGCAAGTATGCCTAGCTCTTGGCCAATCAGTGCTGCAGTATTGCATTTCGGTATGGGGAGGCACGTCAAAGACTGTACTCAAGCCTTTAGAAGTTGCACAAAGAGCAGTACTCAAAGTCAGCACTTGCCGGCTCTATCTGTTCTCAACATACCCTTTGTACCAATCTTATAAATATAAATAAATAAATTCTTTATGAAGTCCTTCCTTACTGCTACTTATTTATTTTTTTAACAATAAATTATTCTTATTCTTATTCCTAACATGGACTCTAACAGGCATTGAGAATCTGTCTTATCCTAGGTTATATTCCCTAGGTTCCTTGGGTCCTTCACCAGCTGAGGTCGAGAAAAGCTGTGCAGTGCTGATACCTAGCAGCGGTATTTTCCCCACGTATGTGTTGTAGGTAGCAATACGTAGGTACATAAAGTAATTTATGTGGCTGACGTAAGCTGTACCTCTACTTGTTTGTGTTTTTTTCTATAGTTTTTTTTTCCGATGGTAAGTACATACCTAGAAATGTAGAAAACCTAGAAATTACACAGCCGCACACACAGATGATGCAGCCGCGGTGAAGCGTCGGACAGTGCTCCCTGCACAGCAATCTGTGTAGGTGTATTATAAGAATAGAATTACATTTATTACTAACATAGGATAAGTTTACTAACGGATGAGTCATGGTTACTTGTTAATAAATAAATTGAATTGAATTGAATTGAATTACACAATTTTAGAGTTAAGGTTAAAAAAACAAACAGACTGAAACAAATCCCGCGCTGGTCGTGCATCTTCATAGCAGTTTTATGACGTGTTTCACGTCCTGCGCGTGATGACATAACCAGAGATCACTTAGGTGGATCTCCCTTGTTTCATCTAAAAGAAATTGACAAATTATCACTTCCCAAACTATTTTCCGCATAATTTAATTTGCCAAATTATTACTTAGCAAATAAACTCTTCACAAATAATTGTAACGCAAACCTAATGTTTGGCAAGTGAACGTTTAAACAATAACTTGCTTACCAACTAGTACTTTTACCAATTTTAATTTAGTCAAATATTTCAGTTGGTATAACATATTTTACGCAAATAAGTAAAATATTTAGTTTCGCCAGTTTTCAATTTACGAAAAAAATACGTTACGATGTGGGTGTAGTAGGATGGGAAAATACAATGGGACACCTTAAGAGCATTGTCCTTGACCTTGATGTTATTGACCTAGAGGTCGAGGTCAAAATTCTAACTACTTACACTAATACTACTACTTATTTTGGTTATAAAGTGTTCCGCAAACAGTTGATTATGAACAAAAGTGGTTTTAAATGGTGCCAGTAAGAAGCAAGCCAACAAGGATGCTTGCTTCAAGCATGCAGCATACAAGCAGGCATGCAGCGTGCAAGCAGGCATGCAGCATGCAAGCAGGCAAGCAGCATGAAACCAAGCAAGCAACATGCAGCAAGCATTGTTTCTGTCACGGCTCCGGCGCTGCGGGGTTTGGGCGGCTCCACGCGAGCTTATCGTCGCAGATGGTTTTAACGCTCACCACCGCAGCTTCGGCTTGCTGACCGGCTTCGCCGGCCAGCCTCAGCCGCGGCGGCGGGCCTTCAAACCACCTGCTCCTCAGCTCGCGGGCCGCCTCGCCCCTCCGCGCCTACGCGGGTTTAAATTACACTCTAGGGGTAGGGCAAACAAGACTACGTGGAGTCGGTTTTGCAGCGATTCGTTTCTGTGTATTTGTTTTACGACAAACAGTTGGCCGGAGACAAAAATTACCAAGACGCTTTTAGCCTTATATTTAGGTGTTTTGAACGATTGAATCGAGAAAATAATAAAAATATTATTTTTTTGCTAAAATTTTCTCTTTTATCCTCAGTACCCCGTTACGTATTTAAAAAGATATAGGATTCTAACCTAACCTACAGTTCTGGTAGCAGTTCATTTTTTGACTTGTTTCAGACAAATTCAGCACATAAATTTACAAAGAAGTAACAGCAAATAACATCGCATATAAATGATTATATTAAAATAAAAGTGCATTTTTAATTATATAATTACCAAAAAATCTTAATTTTGTCTTTATATTTTTTGTCATAACAAATCAATTGACTAAATGTTTATGTCTAAAGATAGTTTGTAATAAATCATTTGATTAAAGACCAAATGCCCTAATGATATTATCCTTGGTAATATTCTGCCAAGTAAAAATTTAACCAAATGAAAATGTGCGTACTAAAATCATTCCAAATATTGCATTGCTATAAAAAAAGGTTGCTAAAATGTGTTTGGATAATGAAATTTTGTCAAAATCCTTTAGGCAAAACGGGGGGATCCCCACTTGGGTACATGCAAAAGTCTTCCTATAAGGCTAGTCATTATTATACCATTATGAAAATAATTAATACGAAACAGGTTTAATTCTAGGTCACACAGTTACGTTTAACCTAAATAAAAACACATTTTTTTAAACTCATTTGAACATTTTATTGTCATTAAACAACTTCACAATTCACTGAATGGTTCAGGTAAAGAATATAAATACATCATCCGATTCGACCTCATTAATACTGCTACGACATAATGTACGTTGTTAACCTAAAAAGGTGAATATTCGTAGTTCTTAAACCTAAAGGACCGTTTACACGTTACGGGTTTTAGCTGCGTAAACTGACTCGACGACACTATAACGTGTACAATCGTAGAGCTATGAGACGTATATAAACGGTCCGTAAAAAACTTATCACTAGATTTTTTTCGTAAAAACTAGACAATTATTTGAAAACTTCGCGGCAGACGCCGTCGGCGCCCATTTTATAGCCAGGGGGGCAGTTGGAGGGGACTGTGATCATATTTCTCATGGTGATGCCCATGGCTTCCTTGGGCGTCTCTTCGACGGTGTTGCTGTCTCCGCCCGAGGTCTTGTCCTGGGCTTCTGCTGCAGTCACTGCGTTAGCCTTGGCCTCGGCGACCTCGTCAGGAAATACGACGCGGTTGGAGTCAGCCATTCTGTAATTATAAAAAAATTACACTTTAGTAAAGTAAGCCTTCTTAGCTTTATCAGAAGCTGTGACACGTTAAAAAGTTTATAGAAGAACAAGATAATTTTTGTATCGTGTAAATCGTGTTATAAAAATCTTTTGGGTTGACGTGGACGACTAGATTCATCTATAAATAACGTTACGATATAATATGAAAACCGTCTAAAAACAAAAAATTAAATGGGAGTGTACCTGCGATAGGCTAAGTTGACATGATTAGGAAACTTATCTACTAATTACATTAGTAATTATGATAATTATAATCGAAGAAATTTTGTTAATGCAATCTAAATGTAATTAGCTGCAGATAATGCACTACTTAGACTATTATCTACACTAGGCCTTAAGCTTTGTCTTCCCAATAACCTGCCAATAACCCATGATAAAAGAAAATAAATAAAAAGGAATACTTAATTTCATTGCAGCGTCGGTATTATGATTGTTAAAAGTTGCTGCGGATATGGTATTATGAGAATTCCAACAGAACGATCTCCAGTTAGCAAAAAAACGACTCGTCACGACCTCTGGGCATGCTCAGGTTAGCCTGGCCTTGAAGGAGATCAAGAGCAATAAGTTTTACAATCATCAGAAATAGCAAAAAAAATTTTTAGATGGATTCGGGGCTAAGCATTGTGATTATGGTAGTTACGAGATCTCTACCTACCTACATTACAACGCAAAACATAACAAGGAAGAGGTTTGGATAAACACCATAGACCGGTAACAAAACTACACACGGTAAACACTCAAGATTCTTTTGATATTTACCTATGTTAATAGAAGTTTATATGCAAACAGAGCTCAAAATCCTGCGCCTGCCAAAAGCCCAATGTCAACCTTGAAATTAAATTCCAAGACATGCTGAACGTAAAAGTCACTTTAACTAATGTTTAAATCCCTATTAGTATACAAATGCAAAGAAATGTAACTTGTACTCACATTGTATAACTGGAATATAGGAAAATTCTGAGATTGGTTCACACACACGCTCGCGTCTCGATGCAAGACAAGAATGATGCGGACAGCCGGCTGGCAAGCAGTTTTATACAAACTACCTATTCCACAGGGCTTTATCAGACGTGCACATTCAATGACGCCGCGCGCCGTCCGCCATGATTCACTGATAATCCCCTCGAAAAATACATTTTCTCCTTCGAAATGATCCGCTATCGATATTTTTGCAACAACTGTCGACGGCGACGGTCTTATCAATACGTACCTTTATACTTCAAAACACACCTGAATAAATTACTGTGCGTATTGGTTTCCGTGACACCAATAGTCTGACACCAGTTTTACCAAGGGGTATCGTATTACCCAGTTACTGGGTTGTGGAGGTCAGATAGGCAGTCGCTCCATAAAAGATACTGATATTCAGCTGCATCCGGTTAGACTGGAAGCGGACCCCAAGATAGTTGGGAAATTGGTTTCTGTGACTACCTAATCAGTAAATGGCGGTAAACTTTTAGCTTGCGATAGATAGCTAAGTACAGTGTGGATACCACGATGTAGAGAAGTCTTAGCGACGTCAAAACTGAACACTGAATATTTCTGAAAGCAATTCCTACTAGGGAAAGATTCTAATGCAGAAAATATAGTTTTTAAAATTTTTGTCCGTTTGTCTGAATGTATGTTCCAGCACTACGCAAATACTACCAGATAAATTTTGTTCAAATTTCGCATAGATATTCCCTTTAAGTCTGGTCAGTCTACTGGCTCATCATGGTATATTTGGTATGGGGGATGAGTAATATTGGGGCCTTATAGTTTACCGCAAATTGAAATAAGGCGCGCCAATAGGTTAGAATATTGCAGATATTTACAGATTTAACTAAAGTATTTTGCTTAACCTAACCTAACATTGTCGGAACTGAATAACCCCGGGACAGATTTTGATGCGCTTTGGCCTGAGTAAAGGGCGAAGTAATGTCTTCAAAACTATAGTGGTTTTAACTGTGGCGTAGCTGGGTGTATTTTGCCACTGTTCTTTGGCACACATATAGGTTTATAACCTGTATTTTCACATTGGGTTACTTTTAATCCCTGTAGTACGTTCCCGTGGGACATTTTCTCCACACGAGCGAAGCCGCGGGCAAAAGCTAGTTTAATATATTTTGTAATACTATTATGCACAGAAAAACATTAAGTTTTAGCATCATTTTGTAATCAGTGGTGATAATAAAAATCTATGGTTTGGTTACGATTACGAGGAATCCGGTGTGTTTACAATCTGCTGTTATAATTTTAGTGATAGCTTTTCGTCAGAAATAATCTGTAAGAATGCAACAGTCTATGTATCAGTGTTGTGCCTTAAGATATAGTTTGACCGAAACCGCTGTACCGCACCCGGGGGCAGTGCAGGCCGCTCATTCGTCAACGCTCACAGCATCCCACCGTTCATTCTCAACGCTGTCCCTGCCCGCCTCGCCGCGCATTCCTAAAGCGCGGTACAACGGTCTCGGTAAAACTATAGTATATGCAGAAACGCAAGCGTTCATTCATTCTCTTTTAAAACTAAAAACTTCACTAGCAGTAGGAAATTGCTACTGAAGGCTGCGGGTGTTGTTGGACTCAGGACGTGCTGCTTCGTGGACACCAGTCCCGACTCTCCGTATATTTTTGCTGCTGAGACCAAAACTACAAACGTACCTATTATACAACGAAGTTTTATAAAAATGAGGCTGTTATTTTAGTATATTGTGGTGTACGTCTTACGACTTCCACAAACCCAGTACAAGAAACGATTTGTGAAGCTTTGTAGACAAAGTGGCCCATACTGACCCATTTCAACGGATGATGAGATTATGGTAGACAGAGATAAATCTCAGCCTACCCTGGACTAACTCTATTAGTAGTAGAAATACTTTTGTACTTTTATAGAATTTCTTCTAGCCTTCTCAGATTTTAAGTGATAGGTATACTATAGGGTGACTATAAGATATAGTTACGACATCGCTACCTCTGTAAATAAAACTTCTACAAGGAAACACCGGAATACCACGGACCATGCGTCAGATAAAGTAACGTGATCAAATGCTACAGTCAAATGCAGTGCTAATATCAAATGACGCGACGTTTAAAGGACTTTTTCAGGGTGACTGCTGTATAGCAGAAGTCAGAGTATACAGATCAGATAATCAGGTAAAAAACTTGCATTAACCTCTCCTATTTGGCATCGTTTATCAGGGCCATACATAAAGTAATGAACAAAGCTATCGGTCATTAACCTTTCTGATAACTAATTCAATAAAAGATCAAGTCATTAACATAAAGTCGTAACCTACGAAGCGACTAATGGGTTAAGATACCTCATTAGGGTAAACAAGGAAATCTGTCTACTAATGAAAATAAAATTGGAGGGTGTCGAGGAACACCCGGAAGGAACGAAGTTACTTTCGCTGTATATTATAAATAACAGGCACAATTAAATAAATTTACGTTTGAGAGTAACTAAATAAAAACAATAAAACTTTTGACTCTTGAAACAGTTTGAGATCTTGAAACTGACTTTTTTTCGAAACTCGCAGACTGTTTTACCCACCCGCAGCCGCGTTTTTAATACAGAGCCATCTAGTATAAGTTTTAAAAGGACTCATAAAGTTTTAAATTAACACTTTCTCTCACTTTCACTTTCGTTCAGAGACAGTATGCAAGGGTGTAAGTCGTATGCAAGGGTTCATAACGCTTTTTCCTTACGTGACGATTTTTACCAGTCAAGTCGGTAGGACTTGATTGCCAATCCTTGACTAGCAAGCCGCGCTAAAAAAAAACATCTGTTAAACAAATTATAGTAAGTACACCACATGTCATCATCACTCTTAATGTTCTTGAATCCAGTAAGTATGTACCATCGCACATTTTTTTTTTGTGTTTACTTCCTTCTCATCGATAGTTTACGTTAAAAGTCAATAAATATATCTGATAGGTAGGTAGGTACTTCATGGAATTCCATTGGACTCACCTATGAGATAGCTTTTATAACTAAACCCTGAACTGTTGCGTGAGCATTAATATAGTACAGATATCTAGAATTAGGAATTGAAGGAACGTATTGCCAATAAATGTGATATAATAACACATGCGGTAAAGCAGTAGTGGGGCACGTCATTCCAGAGTGGACAAGTTATACAAGAATTTTTATCCCTTATTTATAATCTAGCATTATAACGCGTTATAATGCTAGATTATATCGTTAATATATCGTTATAAAATAACGATTTACTTGCGCAAATCTAACGTGCCATATGTTCGAAGAAATTTGCACAAATTTTTTCCATGTGTTGAAAGAAATTTGTGCAAATTTCTTCGAACATTATGCCACGTTAGATTTACTTGCGCAAGCTTAGCCCAAGCAAATCGTTACGTGTGTTAGAACCTGCTGTTGAAAATCCTTATTCATCTGCCTAGCCTTTTCCCAACTATGTTGGGGTCGGCTTCCAGTCTAACCAGATGCAGCTGAATACCAGTATTTTACGTGGAGTGACTGCCTAACCTGCTGTCGAAATTACCAAGGAAATTACCTACGTAGGGCACATATTTCTCTTATATTTATTGCTTGATACCATAGGTACTCTTTTGGTGTATGTACACAGTTTTTTTTTTTTTTTTTTTTGTGTGGGAAATCATCCAATGACTTCTCCCGCTCTGGGCGGAGCGGAAGGGCGTGTCAGACTTTTACTGACTAAAACCCACCCGTGTTCCTTCCCTTACCTAGACCAGGGCCACGGTTTCCCCTTAGGACTTATCCGCAACCCCGGTGGTAGGCATCGGCCCTGACGGACCCCTTCAGCTTCGCTGACAACTCTTTCTGATCGGACGGAGAGCTACCCATCACTCTCCGTCCGCAAGCCCGCGCCTACGGTGGCCGGAAATCGGCGATCGATTCCCGACGCCCGGGGCGTCTACTACCGCGGCGGCTAGGGGCTCGAGGGAGCGACCTTAGTCTCTGCCTCTCGCGCCCCGCCTCCTCCTTTACGAGCATTACTGCTTCGCAGAAGGAGGTGACAGCCTGCCATGCCCTCTCACTCCGCACCATGGCCTGGACCAGGGCCGGACGTGAGAGGTCACTGCCGCCGATCGCCTGCACGAGGACACGGCGGTGCTCCACCCAAGCCGGGCAGACCTCCACCGTATGCTCCACCGTGTCCTCCGGGCGATCCACGCAGTGGTGACACCCGGGCGTTTCCTCCTGCCTGATCTGAAACAGGAACCTCCCGAAACTACCGTGTCCGGTGAGGACCTGCGTCAGGCGGTAGGTGAGGGCGCCGTGGCGCCTCTCTAGCCACTCCTCAAAGAGGGGACTTATAGCCGCAATTGTGGCGTGCCCAGATCTGGGTTGCGACAATCGCACTCTCCAAGCCGCCATGAGATCCTGCCGGAGCTCTGTCCGCTGTGCCGTGACTTGTCGCGGCAGCGGAGTTACACCCCGGCGCTTCATCTCCTCGCGCCACTCCCAGATGTGGGCGAGGACTTTCGCCTCCAGATCCCATGGCGGCGTTCCGGCAAGGAGGCTCGCTGCCTCGCCGGAGATCGTGCGGTATCCCCGCACTATCCGGGTGGCCATGACCCTTTGGGCCGCGTGCAACCGGCGGGTTGGCTGCAGCCTCAAGGTTGGCGCCCACACCGGCGCCCCGTAAAGGGCCATGGACCGCACGACCCCCGCGTAGAGCCTCCGGCAGGAGGCGTTTGGACCCCTTAGATTGGGCAGAAGCCGCTTCAAAGCAGCCCCGGCCCGCTCCAGTTTGGGAGCCAAACGTCGGAAATGCTCCACGAAGTTCCATCGACTGTCGAGGACGAGTCCCAGGTACCTCATCGTCACCTCGACGTCGATGTGAACCCCTCCTACCGTTATTTCGGAACCCGACGGTGGCGCGTTCCGAGGGCCATGAAAGCACATGACCTCGGACTTGTGCAGCGCCACCTCGAGTCCCAACTGCCGGATCCTGTCGACGATTGTCGCAACCCCGCGTGTCGCCAATTCGGCCGCCGCCTCGTGCGACCTCCCCTGCGCCAGGACCAGCGTGTCGTCAGCGTAGCACACTACGCTGACGCCGCTAGGGAGGTCGGCGCGCAGCACCCAGTCGTAACCGATGTCCCACAGATATGGCCCCAGGACCGATCCCTGTGGGACACCGCACGACATCTCTCGCCGGTTCCATTCCCCCTGGTGACCGGGGTAGATGACGGCCCTGTCCGTCAGATAGGCCTCGACCAAACGACAGAGGTAGGTCGGCATCCGGTGATACCGGAGTGCCTCCCTGATGCAACTCCAGGGCAGGGTGTTGAAGGCGTTGGCGATGTCTAGAGACACCGCCAAGACGACCCCAACCCGGGCCACAGCATCCCCCGTCGTGAGGGCCCGCACGCGCATGATGGCGTCCACCGTAGAGCGCCCTTGGCGGAAGCCAAACTGGCCATCCGCCAAATCCGGCCCCACCCGCACCAGCTGCCCGACGAGGCGGTTTGCAATTACTCTTTCAAAGAGCTTGCCCACCTCGTCGAGCAGCACGATGGGCCGGTAAGCGGACGGAGAGTCCGCAGGGCGCCCCGGCTTCTTGATGAGGACCAGTTTCCCGGTCTTCCAACGAAGTGGGAACTGGCCCCTCTCCATGCATGCGCTAAGGAGCCCCCTTAGTCGAGGCCCGAGAGCCTCCATGGCCAGGACCCAGGCTTTCCCAGGTAAGCCGTCGGGTCCTGGGGCGGTATTCTTGGCACTCAGCCTACGTACCGCCACTCTCATTTCTGCCTCGGTCACCTCTGGGGCATCGTCGTCGTCGTCGGCGGTGTGGTCCGCATCGGGCACCGCAGCAGGCGGAGCCATAGGCGGGGCGGGATGTTCCCCTCTCGAGGGGAACAGAGCGCTCACCACGTCCTCAACAAGCTCGGGTCGGAGACTCTGTGTCAGCGGGGGAGCCCATGGGCGGAGTTTCTCCCGCACCATCTTATATGGGCGTCCCCACGGGTCCCCGTCCAGAGTCCCCAGAAACTCCTCGCGAGCCAGTCCCCTGGCCCGCAGGATCCCTGCTTGGAGGACGTTCTTCGCCTCTCTGTACCTCTCGTACAGCTCTGCCTGAATGGCCTCCGTATCCGGGGGGCGGATACGGAGCCTGCGGTGCCTGGCGTACCGGCGTCGCGCCGCAACGCACGCTTTGCGCAGAGTCGTCAGCTCTGGCGACCACCAGTACACCTGGCGCCTAGCACGTCCGGGCTGGACCCGGGGCATTGCCACGTCGCAAATTGCGGACATGGCCTCCCGGAACCACTCTGCCTCATCGTTGATGTCGGCAGGCCTGTCCGGTGATGACACCCAGGCCTGCACGATCGAGGCTTCCAGGAGGAGCTCCCGGTCCAGCTGCTTCAGCGCCCATCGCGGACCACTCCGGGCCTGTCGGACCGGCGCGCTCGAGGTCTGGGCGGAGACGTCAAACCGGATGTACCGGTGGTCGGAATACGTCTCCACCCCCTCCATGACGCGCCAGTCGACGACACGTGGCGACAGAGCAGGGCTGGCGAACGAGATGTCCACCACTGATTCGCCCTGCATCCGCACACACGTGGGGACAGAACCCCGGTTTAGGACGACCAGGCCTGTCTCCAGTGCCCAGTCCTCCACCATCCTGCCTCGTCTGTCCGTAAGCCGGGAACCCCAAGCCACATTCTTGGCATTGAAGTCCCCGAGAACGAGCACAGGGAGGGAACCGTATCCGACGACGACGTCTCTCAACTCCGCAAGGGAGTTGTGGAACTCGGCGAGAGTTCGGTTCGGGGAGAAGTATACCCCTACGACGACAATCTCCCCGAACCGTGCTGCCACGCAACCCCGTCCTCTCTTGACAGCCTCGAGGGACGGAGTACCGGCGGCGGCCGACGAAATTATGGTCACTGAGCCGTTCAGGTCCTCCACCCGGTCATCCCTGGGCGGGACAAAGTACGGCTCAGCGACCACGGCGATGTTAATCGACCACTGCGCCATGCTCTGGAACAATAGGTCCTGAGCTGCGGCGCAGTGGTTGATGTTCGCCTGGAGGAGGCGTAATGGAGCCGTTATTGACAGTCCATTTCAGCCCCCTCCCGAGCCCCCTGTGAGGGCCCTGCCGCGGCGACAACGGCGGCGGCGACGACGGTGGAAGCGGCAGCGGCGGCGCCAGTAGTGGCGGTGGCTGCGGCGGTGACGGCGGTGGCGGCGGTGGCGGAGGGCTTGCCCCTGCCTCCGGCTTTGGCGGGTTTGGCGCAGGCCTTGCCCCCAATCCGGTGGTCGGCCGGCTTGCCAGCAGCCGCACATACGACGCAGTGCGGCGCGGCAGTGCACGAGCCAGCCTCGTGACCGGACTGACCACAGCGGTAGCAGTTACCGCTGCAGTCCACCTCCGAGTCGCACTTCACTCCCACGTGGTGACCCACGTGGCAGCGGAAGCACCTCAGAGGTCTGGGTTCCAGCAGTTTGACCTGCGCGGATACCCAGCCCACCAAAAGCCTTTGGCCCTCCTCAGCAACCTTTTTGGCCGCCGACACGGGGCAGCTCACCGTCACGGTTCGCATACCCCTGGAGCCAGGACGGATGGTGCCCGCCTTAACCTGCTCGGCAGAGCACCCACCCGTCCTAGCGACAGCGGCCACCACCTGTCCCTCCGTCACCGAGTCGTCCAGGCCCGAGATGCGCATGTCAGCACACATGGTGGGCCTGGACACTCTGGCCTCGTCCGGACTTATGGACTCCCTTATTTTTTCGGCCAGAGCGTCAGCGGCCGGGCCACTGGCCGCGCCGGGGACCTCCAGCATTCGCGCCCCAGTCGCGGTGACCTTAAATTTGAGGCCATTTTTGGCCCCGAACGCTTCCAGGTTCCCTTCCAGAACCTGTCCCACCTTGGCGAGCACGGTTTGGTAGGACGCGCCCTTCTTCTCCGCCTCCGGCTGTAGTGTGATCACTACAGCTGCGGACTTCGGGGCGCGGAGCCTAGCCGCGACGCCTCGCTCCTTGCGCCGCTGCCGCCTCGCCTTCCTTTTGGCCGCCCTTTTGGCCTTACCCGCGTTCCGCCTTTCCCCGGCGACTTGCCATTCGGCGTCGGCCGGAGAAGAAGCGGGAGGCGGGGGCGGCTGTTGGGCCGGGGCCCTTGCCGCCTGGGCCGGGGCCCTCACCGTCTGGGCCGGGGCCCTCGCTGCCTGGGCCGGTGCCCTCGCCGCTTGGGCAGGTGCCCTCACCGCCTGGGCTGGTGTCCTCGCCGCCTCTGTAGCCGCCCTGCCCTTGGTCTGCCCCGACGACCCTGGTTTGGTCGGGGCAGCTGCGGTGGTGGCATATGATGCCACCTTCCGCTGGCCCGAGGCCGGCTGGCTCGCCGCTAGTGGGGGGCGCAGGACGATGGCCTCTAGGGCGGAAAACCGCGCACCAAGGGCACCTAACTCGCGCCGCACCAAGGACAGGACCGGGTCCTGCCCCTCCTGCTCTCCCCCTTGTAGCACCTCGCGAGGGCCGGCTCCTCGGAGCCTGGCCAGGTCCGCTCGGAGCTCCTCGTTCTCCTTTCGGAGAAGCTCCATGGCAGCTACCAAGCGGGCGACCTCCGCCCGCATTCCGGACATTTCGTCCGGCGGAGGCCCGAGGAAACAGGCCCTCGCTGCCGCCAGGATAGAGGCCGTGGCCTCAGGTATGGCCTCCTCCCTGGAGGCCTTAAGTTTCTTTAAGGCCGCTCCCTTGAAAGCGGCCTCTACGGCCTCCTTAAATTTAGCCGCTGCGGCGTCCGGCTCGCCACAGGGAGACCCTGAGAGGACCGCGCTGGTCCCTTCAGGGTGGTCTTCCACTGTGGAGAGCCTTGTCATTTCGCCCGAGCTGGCCCGGCTCGGCTCACCGGCCTCCCTGGTGAGCCCCCTACCTACGCCCTTTTTCCGGGCCCCACCCCGCCGGCTAGAGTGGATTTTCCTCCTCTCGTCGGCGGACGACCCCTGGCCGTCAGAATTCGACCGCTTTCGGTAAAATTCCTTCTTCCTCCTTTCGGCAGCCTTCGCCACCTCCTCGCGCTCGGAGCTCTGAAAAGAGCTCTCCGCGCCCGATACAGCGTCGGACTCCGACCCCGTATCGCTCTCCACCACACTTCTGCTTTTATATTTATTTTTCACCATAATAAATCCCACGAGTATAAAAATTATCCAACCAACCAACCAAAAATACGTGGTTCGCACTAACGACTAATTAAGCTACCCATTAGTCAAGCTTTCAACCTCCCTCACGGTGCGCCGCCGCTTGGAGGTTTGGGGTGATTTTTTATAGAGGTTTTCTTCCTCGCGGCCCGGGCAATTAAGCCAAGACCCTCGACCCCCGTCAAATGCCAGAGACATGACCTACACACTCTTCGGGGCTACGAGACCAACGGTGGCAGAAGAAAAGGCTTCCTTCTGCCTGCCCGACGGCAGGGTTAGTGCACGCCGAGCCCGTTCCTACCCGAACGCTGCTTAACGTGTACTCTCTCCGAGTACATGTTAGAGCGTTCCTGTGACAGGATATTAGCATACGGACAACGAGACCCCATTAGGCACAAAGTACCTAATGGCGAGTCATTGTCCGCATCCCAGGGTGCACCGACCCGTAGACTGATCTTCCCCCCGGACGGATCCGTAAGGGAACTCCAGTCCACAGGCACACGGGGAGGTTTCCTGTCAACGCACCCCGTATGTACACAGTTACTGACCGGAGTAAGAATGGTTGTAAATGTGTTAATTGCCGAAGACAGCGTTAAACAAACTACCTTTACTATTAGGTTCTATTCCCTAGTTCCTTGGGTCCTTCACCAGCTGAGGTGGAGAGAAGCTGTGCAGTGCTGATGCCTGCAGTGGTATTTTTCCCACGGATGTGTAGGTTGCAGTATGTAGGTACATAAAGTAATCTATGAGGCTGACGTAAGCCCTAACTACACTTGGGTTTTTTCTATCGATTGTATTTTTTTCCAATTTTACTTCTGAACTATGTGGATATTAACACGATTTCTGAGTTAAGCTTCAAAACATTAAACAGACTGAAACGTCATGAATCTTCATAGCAGTTGTATGATGCGTTCCACGTCCTGCGCATGATGCACCTCAGCCTTCTTTTTAGCGTGTTGATGGCCTAACTAACACGAAAAAAACATTTTATTTATTTATTTGTTTGCCCCCATCGATCACTAATAAAGAACTAGATACACAATCCCAAACAAAAGTTCTCTTAAAACTGGCACCAAATTGTGTTGTAATAATAGTTGAAATAAATATAAATTAATGTAAATTCAACCTTAAACGAAATGCTTAAAGTTTATTTCACAAAGATATGTTTAAAAAGCAATAAATTTTTACGACTGGTACTATGTCGCGTGTTTACCGTCGGAGCGTTCGAATGCTACTAAATCAAAAGCGCACCCAAATGTTCAAGTGGGTGCTCATTCGGTGAGGACATTTTTTGCCCCTGATTGTGTATCTAGTTCTTTATTAGTGATCGATGTTTGCCCCTAAACTCAGCAACGCGAATATCGTTCGCGGGCGTAGCCATTAGGTCCTCACGTGTGCAGGTGACAGGGCATGCGGTGCAAGATGGGAGGGGCGCCTTTTGTCTGTGGAGAGACGCTGCATACACATCGGATATCTGAGCCGTCTATGAACCCTTCTCTTGTGGAGGTTGTCCTTGCTACGGCCTACTTGGGGAACGAAGTCTATTTAAATGCACCTCAGTGTGAGTCCGGCTTTAGGGAGAAAGTGAGCAACAACGTTCTCGGTAGCCCTCTTCAGTACCTACTTATATGTGGATTGTGGAAGACTTACTCCTGCCTGATCCATGAACGTCCAGGTACATGATTCAATGCTCTTAGGATGCAAACATCAGCCAAAACGCACTTTAAGTTTCACAAAACTCGAAAATCTTTTCGGATCATGTTTACTTACTTCTAAGTATTTATACAAACCCAGAGATCATTAGAAGTACATACATGCAAGTACATGGTTCTGAACACCCCTTTTTTTTTTTTTTTTTTTTTTTTTTTTTTTTTTTTTTTTTTTTTTTTTTTTTTTTTTTTGGGTGGGAAATCGTCCAATGACTTCTCCCGCTCTGGGCGGAGCGGAAGGGCGTGTCAGACTTTTACTGACTAAAACCCACCCGTGTTCCTTCCCTTACCTAGACCAGGGCCACGGTTTCCCCTTAGGACTTATCCGCAAATAGAAAAAACATAGAAAAGTGCAATACCTACGCGGTCAAAATGTATGGAACAGCTGATTTTTTTTTAAATAACCGACGAAAAATTTCAAGGCGGGGATTCAGAACCATGTACTGAATCCATGGTAACAGGCTTCGCGTCGATGTCCCGGACACCCCGTATAATTTTAAGTCACACATTACGTTTAAACCGTTTCAAACTCAAAATAATAAAATTAATTGTGTACTCATTTTAACATTTTATTGTCTTTAAACAACTGTACAACACAATACTGAATGGTTCAGGTATAAAATATAAATACGACCGACTCGACCTCATTAATATTGCTACGACATAATTTACGTTGTTAACCTAATAAGGTGAATATTCGTAGTTCTTAAACCTAAAGGGCCGTTTACACGTTACGGGGTTTAGCTGCGTATATATAAACTGACTCGACGACACTAAAGTGAACAAACGAAGAGCTATGAGACGTAAATAAACGGTCCCTAAAACACTTAACATTAGATTTTCGCGTGAAAACTAGATGATTAGTTGAATACTTCGCGGCAGACACCGTCGGCGCCCATTTGGTAGCCAGGGGGGCAGTTGGAGGGGACAGTGATCATGTTCCTCAAACTGATGCCCACGGCTTTCTTCACTTCCATGGGCGTCTCTTCGACGGGGTACACGTTGCCTTTTCCGCCAGAGGTCTTGTCCTGGGCCTTTGCTGCAGCTACGGCATTAGCCTTGGCCTCCACGACCTCGTCAGGGAATACAATGCGGTTGGAGTCGGCCATTCTGTAATAATTATACAAAATTGTCACATTAGTCAAATAAGTTATTATTTCAAAAGCTGTGACACGTTAAAAAGTTTTATAGGTAAAATCAAGCACACAAGAACAAGATCATGACTATATAATAATATAAAAACCATTTCTTTTGAGTGTATGATTACTGATAAGACTTACGATATAATAATACATTATTCAATAGAATCCGTCCAAAACCGCAAAAAAATAAGATGGGAATGTACAGTGGGTTCCAGAGAAACCTAACCCCTTGCATTGATTTTTACATTGCTCGGGGGTGAGGTTTCTCTGAAGCCCATTGTACTGCGATAGGCTTAAGCACCTCATTCACCTTCCATCTTGCTGTACGTCCCGCCAAGGCCACGCATTGTATTTGCAATGTACTTGTAGAAATTAATAATAATAATACGTCGTGCATAATACGTGGCCTTGGCGGGACGTACATTACAAATGGATGGTGAATAGGGCACTTTAGTAATTAACGATGACTAGGAAAATTGTCTCCGAATTTAATGAGTAATTATGATAAATTATTATTATCGAAGAAATTTCGTTAATTCAATTGAATTGTAATTAGCTGTCGATAATGCACTACACTATTATTTACACTAGGCCTTAAGCTTTGCCTAGGTACCTAATAATAAGCCATGAATACATAATTCCATTGTAGCTGAAGGTATTTTAAAGGTTTAAGGTAAATATGCAGATAGCGAGGCAGACATGGTATTATGCGGATACCAAAAGAACACTCCTGGGTTTGCAAAAAACGTGTCGTCACGACCTCTGGGCACGCTCAGGTTAGGCTGGCCTTGAAGGAGATCAAGAGCACTGAACTTACTACAATAGGTACTACAATTATCAGGAATAACAAAAAAAAACAATTTAGACCGTATCGATGCTCAGTATTTTAATGTTCTTTAAATCTAGGTATAAAAACATAAAGTAGATGGAAGTCAATACTATTAATGGTACTTATCACCAGGTTAGATCAACACGTGAGAAAACGACACACGGTAAACACACCAGATTCTTTTATTTAACATTTACCTATATTAATAGTGTTTTATGTGCAAACAGAGTTCTGAATCTTGTTCCTACCAAAAGCTTAATGTCAGCCTTGAAATTAAATTCCAAGATCTACCTTACTTACTTAAAAGTCACGAGTACCTAGGGGTTTATTTAAAAAGTGGTTAAAAGTAGTAGTACAGTGACGTTCAAACATCATAAATGTATGGATAAACAGTCGCTAATCGTTACGTAACTTTAAGCAAAGTTTATAAATATACCCCCTAACGTTTAAATCCCTATTAGTACTAATCCTGATGCAAAAATAAATATTTAAAGGGGTAATGTAAATTGTACTCACATTGTATAAACTGGAATAGATAGGAAAATTTGGTACACACGGTTGCGTCTAGGTGCAAGACAGGACAGATGCGGACAGCCGGCCGGCAAGCCGTTTTATACAAACTATTCCACAACTGTCGATTTACCTGTAGAAGTCGATAACAATGAAAATTCTATTGTTTCGTTAGTGATGCGTGTTCCATAGACCACGGTGAGTCTGACCGCCGGCTAACCGGCAGGCGCCGACCGGACACACAGTGATTCGATGTGCACCCGACGACCGCTTCCCGGGTAAATTACGCCGGTAGGTACGTGTGAAAGATAACGTACACTTAGCCGCCGGGTACCCCGCAACGGCTATCCGGCAACCGGGACGTACGAAAGGGCACTTTAGCTCTTATCAGACGTACACACTCAATGACGCCGCAAGCCGCCCGCCATGATTCACTGATTATAGGGTAAGAAATATACGTTTTCTCCGTCGAAATGATCCGTTATCGATATTTTTCCACCAACTGTCGATGACGGCATCTCTTCAATACCTACATATACATAGGTATACCTCTGTCATCAAAACACACCTGAATAAATTACCGTGCATATTGGTTTCCGTGATTATTCAGTTGCTGACAGTAAACTTTTGGCTTGCGATAGATAAGTACGTACTGTGTCGATAACACGAGCACGACAATGTAGAGAAATCGTAGCGAAGTCAAAACTACATCTCTAATGCTGAAAAAAATAACATGTGGGGCAGTCTTTGGGGACTGCCGATAGGAGTGAAAACTAAGTAACTTTTGAATTGTATCGTATACACAGTATACATATAGCTCATGGGAAGCGTTCGGTAACGACGACGCGAGTAACATGTTTTTTGTTCACCCAAACATTCCGGTACTCTCTACTCAATTCATTATTGCATTTCATAAATGTATCTTCCATATTGGTCTTTTACTTTGTTAGACCATCTATGTAAGATGGTCTAACAAAGTAAAAGACCAATATGGACCCTGTCGGGCACAGCAACATTAGGAGAGAGGATTAGGGCTAAGTAGTTGGTTGCTGTGATTAACTCAAGACAATGTTTCAGCTTACCTACTGACAGGTTGTAAGAGTTCTGTTATATAATTGTTTATTTTATTTGACTGTATAAGTCAATTTATTTTAATTTAATTTTCATTTATTATTGACATAATCGACTCATGACAATGTTTTTGTTGTATTGCATTATGTGGTTAGCTGGCGACCTCGACAGTAGATCATTATATTATTCTTGCCTAATTGTTGATTTATTTTTACTTCGATGGTCCTAGTTTATCATAATTATGTGACTTCGAGTTACAGCTTTATTAGCTATATGTAAGCGGGCACGCCCTTTATGCCTGGAGGCTTTATAATTCGGGTATTAAGTTCTGTTTACGTTTTTAGTTTTTATTTTCGCTTGAGTTTAGATTTCGATATTTTTTTGTTGGTACATTGGCGTGTGCTAGCTGTCATTATGGCAAATATATTTTATTTAATGTTTTGTGTTGAGTAATGTAAATTATTTGCATACTATTGTATAGAATCAAGTTTTTTTCTAACTGAACAGACAGCTGTGCTGCTGGGGAGTTTGTTGCGCCACTTCTTCTTTCCAGCAAAAGCACTAGGAAGTGGTGAAGGGCGGGCGTTTTTGGGGGACTGTCTTATGTAATTTTGACGTTCGAAAAGTGCTGATTCTCAGCCTAGTTTAAATAAATGACTTTTGAATTTTGAATTTTGAGTAGCAATTTAAAGAAATTACAATGTTATTATAAATTATTAGATGTGTTTAATTAATTGGGTGTATTATTATATTATATACCTATACAATGTGGAGACTACCATACAACAAAAAATTTAAATACTGGCACTACTAATGCTTAAGAGTATTTTGGAACCGTTAAATAAATCCTAGCTTCGAAATAAAAAAATGAGTTTTTCAAACAAATTAAATGTAATGTATGCTGGATCCACCCTAAGCCTATAAATTCCGTTTATCCAACTAGGCCTTAGGTGAATTCTCGGGCATACATTTCAGAATATCCACTTTAGGGTGGATTTTTGGGGTGGATAAACGGAATAGCCCGAGCCGACTATGAATTTTGCCGAGCTATAATGACTAAACTATTGAATATATTCAATTGAATTTTTGTATACGGAATGGGAACGTCATTATGGACACGCCGTTTAATTTTTTGTTGTATTGTCGTCTCCACCTTGTATAAAATGATATTGTAATCTTATTATTACGACTTCCACGCGAACGAAGTCACGGGCAGAAGCTAGTTTATAATAATACCTGAAAAAGTGGCTAACAAAACTTTTCGAAATTGCTACACTATGACTCTATCGACATACCGAACCAACACTCGTCACCAAACGACTATCAGACAAATGGTAACTACATGGTCATTCTCCTTTTGTATATTACAATCTTTATTGGAAAGATTTGATCCTTATCTACCGATGACTCTTTTCAATGGCCTAATAAAAATACAAGATGTACTTTTTTCGCATTTGGGTTGGTTCGATTCTTTCCCTGTACTTACGTAAAATGCCGTATATTTTACAGGAATTGGTCGTTAATGTTACAGTTACAGATAAATGCTTATTAATGTCAATTTTTTTATTTAAAACACATTCACAATTTTAATTTAAAAAAAGTTAACACCACTAATATAGGTAAAAGAAGTTAACAAAGATACAGGCATAATTTAAAAGACAAAGACATGCAACATTGGCCTGAATCGTGCATGGTTGAATGAAAAATATTCATTTCATGCCTTTTTTTCCGTCCCCATTATCCTTCCAGACTTCGCGGCAGACTCCATCGTTGCCCATTTCCTCACCTGGCTTACAGTTAGGAGGGGCCACGATCACATTCCTGCTCTTAATATCTGGTAAAGTGCTGTTACCACCTTGCATTGTCTTATTTTTGGGATTTGAGTCAGCCATACTGTAACAGAAATTAAAATATTTTTTCTTTATTTCTTACGACTTTAACTTAGGGTTGCCAACAGTCCTGTTTTCCCGGACTTGTCCTGGTTTTTTGGATGTCCTGAATAGTAAGTAACGTCCTGGGTTTTATAAAGCATCCTGGTAAAGTCCTGTTTTTGAAATTTCGCGCCTTCAACCTTACGTTTATCGGTAGGCCCCACGCCCCGTGTTTGAAGGTCATAGAAAATTATTGTTAACCGACTTCAAAAAGGAGGAGGTTCTCAATTCTGTAAGTTTTATGTTTTTTATTTTCAATCCTACATACGCGGGGTACATATTTAAAAAATAAAGATATAACGTGCATTCTGCTTGTCTATTTCTCACTACTATTATCGCGCACTAGAGCTCTCTCTCTATCTAACGGTTATACAGGGTGTCAGGGACATCGACGCGAAGCCTGTTACTATGGATTCAGTACATGATTCTGAACCCCACTGCGTCGAAATTTTTCGTCGCTTATTTAAAAAAAACAGCTGTTCCATACATATTGACCGCGAAGATATTGCACTTTTCTATGAAACAGCAGATTTTTTTTAAATAACCGACGTACAATTTTAACGCAGGGGAGTTCAGAATCATTTACTGAATCCATGGTAGCGCGGGCAGGCCTCGCGTCGATGTCCCTGACACCCTGTATTGAAAATGAAAATTGAGTTTCATTCAACCTGGTTTTATTGCGTGTTGCTATTAACTTACTGCTCATATATAGCTGTCCGAAATGTCCTGGTATTTTCACCTTCTAATCCTGGTTTTCAAACTTTGGGGATGGCAAAGGGTTGCCATCCCCAAAGTTTGAAGACCTAGATTAGAAGGTAGGAACCTTAAATATGATTTTGGTCTTTTTGCCTAAACTTTTATACATGTTAAAAATTACCCATACATTTTTGACATAAAGATTTACTCACTTCTTTTTTACTGGAACTGTTGATTCACTTGATCTTACTCGGATGCAACTCGGATGTGGGAGTCGATTTGTGTGGATCACCAGATTGTTCCATGTTTTATACGAATAATTCTGAAAACCTTATCACATAATCAAACATTACGCCGACATGCTTGATAGATTGTTCAATGAGGCCTCGTTAAAATACATTGTTAGTTGTCAATGCCTATTACGTTTAAAAGACCATATCCACACAACGCAAGTGACCGTTATAAAAGGTTTCAGGAAAGAATGCCATAATATTTGATTGCTTGTTTACATCTAGTGACCAGACTTATGCACTAAATTCTCTTCATTTTAAGTTATATTCATTTTATTGCTTATTTATTTTTAATGTGAAAAAACGGGTGGAGACACTGACTCCTATAACACAGGTGCCACCTAGCTCAGGATTCAGAGCATCAAATTAAAATATACTTAGCACCTTTTTATTTTTAACCGACGAAAAAAAATTACGAGGTTCAAAATTCGACTCGTATATTTTTTTTATTTTTATTTATGGCCACGCATTACTTTTTACTGAGTGGTCCGATTTGAACGATTCTTTTTTTATTGGGAAGGGTATACCTCGAAGTTGGTCCCATAAAAAAGTAAAAATTGAAACCCACCCCTAAGTGTAAAAATATTGGGTTTGATTGATGTTTCACGTACTGAATTTTCAACTGTGAACCGATTCTGTTGTAATTTCTCACACATATGTAGTTCTGATGACACAACTACACAATAAAGACCTGGAGTTGATCTGATGATGGAGTCAGAAGACAGTCGCGAGAGCTCCTCACCAGTTTACAGCAGCTAGATCGTGTTTGGGCTTATTTCATTTCCCCTGATGAGAACTTTACACCTAGCTGGGGTATGACTGTCATCGACGATCAGAGGTTGGGGCAAACATTGGCGGGAGAGAGAATGGGCAAATATATTTGAGGCTCGGTCCAAATTTCCACCACTAACGAGACCTATGTAGCTGAACAGTCCACTAAATAAAGATCAACTTTTACTATGAAACAAAAAAAAAAAAGATGACAGAAAAAAGTTAGTCCTTCATTTATTTTTTCTATTGGGTTTGTTCGATATTTATGCACGCAAATAGCTACATCTAAAACTAAGACGTGAGACTAACACTCGTTTGGACTCATTGGTTATGCATTGTCTGTCAAGTGCTTTGACACTAGGTGGTGTTCAGGGTCTGATGATGAATCCGGAAGGTAGTCACGAGCATTCCTCAACCAAACAAGGGTACCATCGTGTTTGGACTCATTGGTCATGTATTGGCAAGTGCTTTGACACTAGGAGGTGTTCAGGGTCTGATGATGGAGCCGGAAGGTAGTCACGAGCACTCCTCAACCAAACAAGGTAGCACCATCGTGTTTGGACTCATTGGTCATGTATTGGCAAGTGCTTTGACACTAGGAGGTGTTCAGGGTCTGATGATGGAGCCGGAAGGTAGTCACTATTATAGCACTCCTCAACCAAACAAGGTAGCACCATCGTGTTTGGACTCATTGGTCATGTACTGGCAAGTGCTTTGACACTAGGTGGTGTTCAGGGTCTGATGATGGAGCCGGAAGGTAGTCACGACCACTCCTCAACCAAACAAGGTAGCACCAACATGTTTAGACTCATTGGTCATGTATTGACAAGTGTTTAGACACTAGGTGGTGTTCAGGGTCTGATGATGGAGCCGGAAGGTAGTCACTATTATAGCACTCCTCAACCAAACAAGATAGCACCAACGTGTTTAGACTCATTGGTCATGTATTGACAAGTGCTTAGACACTAGGTGGTGTTCAGGGTCTGATGATGGAGCCGGAAGGTAGTCACGAGCACTCCTCAACCAAACAAGGTAGCACCATCGTGTTTGGACTCATTGGTCACGTACTGGCAAGTGCTTTGACACTAGGTGGTGTTCAGGGTCTGATGATGGAGCCGGAAGGTAGTCACGACCACTCCTCAACCAAACAAGGTAGCACCAACATGTTTAGACTTATTGGTCATGTATTGACAAGTGCTTAGACACTAGGTGGTGTTCAGGGTCTGATGATGGATTCGGAAGGTAGTCACTATTATAGCACTCCTCAACCAAACAAGATAGCACCAACATGTTTAGACTCATTGGTCATGTATTGACAAGTGCTTAGATACTAGGTGGTGTTCAGGGTCTGATGATGGAGCCGGAAGGTAGTCACGAGCACTCCTCAACCAAACAAGATAGCACCATCGTGTTTAGACTCATTGGTCATGTATTGATAAGTGCTTAGACACTAGGTGGTGTTCAGGGTCTGATGATGGAGCCGGAAGGTAGTCACGAGCACTCCTCAACCAAACAAGGTAGCACCAACGTGTTTGGACTCATTGGTCATGTATTGGCAAGTGCTTTGACACTAGGTGGTGTTCAGGGTCTGATAATGAATCTAGAAGGTAGCCATAGGAACTCCTCAATCAAACAAGATAGCACCATCGTGTTTGGACTCATTGGTTATGTATCGACAAGTGCTTTGACACTAGGTGGTGTTCAGGGTCCGATGATGGAGCCGGAAGGTAGTCACGAGCACTCCTCGACCAAACAAGATAGAACCATCGTGTTTGGACTCATTGATATGATATGTACAGACGAAAATGTACAAGACTAAATAAAATATAAGTAAAGATTTTTACTTATATTTTATACATTTTCGTTGTTGTTGTTTTTAGCGTTGTCTTCATTCTCTGCTATTAAGCTTCGCATTATTACAGCAACGGATGTTGTGGCTGCATGGGGGCCAGTGACATCTATGATCTAGCCATCAAAACACACTAAAAGAAACGGCTTCAGTAGGTTGTTATATTTGTGCAAGCTATATGTTTCCCGCTGAAACTCACGGTGTTTGTTGCCAGTTCCTCCGAAACGGCTTTACCGATTTTTATGAAATTTTTTGTGTATATTTGGTAGGTTTGAGAATAGGACGTAAACTATTTTTCGTACCCCTAAATGGTAAGAGTGGTCCACCCCAATTTTTTTTTTCTTTTTTTGGTAATTTTTTTTTATTGTAATTTTTTTATGATTTGTCATTAAAAAATACATACAACCCTAAATTTTCATTCTTCTACCACCAATCCCTATTTTTTAATAGCTTTAATAATTTTCTACTCTTGGCGGTCGATAATTTGATCAGTTACCACTCGATCAGTTATTCCCGTCGGGCGTCTACCGGTGTAGATAAGGTAGTTAGGTAGATAGGTCGGGCAGGGTAGGGTAGGTAGGTAGGGCAGGGTAGGTAGGTAGGTCGGGCAGGGTAGAGTAAAGCTGTTTTCAGACCAGCGCGATTTGTCGCGCGACGCGGCACGAACAATACAAAATTTCACGGTATAACAATAACCGGTGTCGTGTATAACAAAAACAGCTTTATTAGGTAGGGCAGGGTAGGTAGATAGGTGAAGGTAGGTAGGTAGAGTAGATAGGTAGGTAGGGTAGGTAGGTAGGTCGGTCAGGGTAGGGTAGGGAGGTAGGGCAGGGTAGGTAGGTAGGTCCGGTAGTGTAGGTAGGTAGGTAGGTAGGGTAGATAGGTAGGTTGGGCAGGGTAGGGTAGGTAGGTAGGGCAGGGTAGGTAGGTCGGGCAGGGTAGGTAGATAGGAAGATAGGTGAAGGTAGGTAGGTAGGGTAGGTAGGTAGGTCGGTCAGGGTAGAGTAGGGAGGTAGGGCAGGGTAGGTAGATAGGAAGATAGGTGAAGGTAGGTAGGTAGGGTAGGTAGGTAGGTTGGTCAGGGTAGAGTAGGGAGGTAGGGCAGGGTAGGTAGATAGGTCGGGCAGTGTAGGGTAGGTAGGTAGGGCAGGGTATGTAGGTAGGTCGGGCAGTGTAGGGTAGGTAGGGCAGGGTAGGTAGATAGGTAGGTGCGCCGTAGATAAGTACTTACTGCTACCCGTGCGAAGCCGGGGAGGGCAGCTAGTGTAATTATAATAATATATGTTTGTTTGGCACCGCCTCAAAATTTGTTATTTGAAGGTCATCAATTTGTCACTAAATAGTTATTTTTTATTTTTCGGCTTTTAGTTTTTTTTCGTCGTTTTAATTTTTTGCAAAAAAGTATTTTATTATTATGTCATTTATTGAAATATTTTATTTATTTTTATTATTACTTATCTTGCCAACTCTGCATTTACAGCAAAATAATTACTTACTTAAAAGAATAAATTTTTATTGTGCACAGAACAACACTCTTCTCTCTTTTCAGCGGTCACAAGTAGGCAGCCTATTGTCGCTGTGCTGTGCTGTGATCTGTCAGCTCTTTACAGATTTGGTCGATTTTATCCATCGTTAATGTTGCTTGGTGCCGATCAATAAATATCAAGATTAAAATCGAGCATTTCTGTTCATTTATCGATCGATAAAAATGATCAAAAAAATAAAAACAAGCTGTCAATCGTCTGTCGCTTACACACTTTCTCCATTTTGTTTGATTGACATCTCGATCGTCAAAAATCCAGCAAATCTGTAGGCACCATAAGTAATAACTATCCCTAGTTAAAAAAAAAACAGAAATCAGTTAAAATTAGCATGCATGACATTAGGTAAATTATACACAGTGTGGAACTGTATAATGTATCTAATCGTCCTTACATACTAATTGATCATGGTTTTGTTCAACAAACCTAACTAAAATTGTATGTAGAAAGCTATGTTATAGAAAGCTGCTGTAGAAAGTGGCTGAGCTTTGCCAAGCTCAATGATAATGCCCCGAGCAGGTTTATGGTTGTTTGATTTTCTTCAATCACGGGTAACCAGCTTGAGATACAGATGAAAATAGTAGGTACTGCTCTGAGAACTCCAAAAGCGATTATCGACTATGTTTTAGAACATAATTTTCTACTCTTCATAAATATACACGTACCAACTTTTGATAGATCGCTTTCCATGTAGCTATCTCTTCGATCTAGTGGTGCGCTCTGATTGCTGCGCATAGGGTCTTGGGTTCGATCCCCAAGTTGGGCATAGTCTAAATGGTAGAGTTCTTCCCGGACTCTGGATCTGGGTTTGAAATGGGACTAGCAAAATGTTAGAGGCGTGATGTTGTGTTGGTTATTTCATAAAACTAAGTATATCTGGCTAGGAGACACTATAAAACTATCAAATACGTTATGTAGGTAAATTATACTACGTAGCTGACGGTACAGTTGAAGTAAAGCGCCAAACTATTGGAATTTCGATAACGAATCAATGAATTCCTTGAATTATGATGTTTACACAGTGATAAATATAGAATTTTGCCACATTAATAATATTTAAAGGGTGTGGTTACGACGTACGTTCTACTAAATGGAATGTGCACATGGTTTTATGACGTACTTGGGAATCCGCTGTTTATAATGCTATCGATTGTCGCCATCTTAGAATCCAGTTGGCATAAAAACCAATTCTTTAGAAGTAAAGTAAGGATAAACTAAGCACGACAGTTAAAAAACCGTTAAGTCCAAGGCTATTTTGCGTAATTTCATGCTCTACAGAAAACGGAAAAGTTAAATCACGATATTTAGCGATGCAAGTCCAATACATGCAGCTGCATGCTGCTTAGGTTCATACAGTTGAAGCAATGGAAGAACGAATGAACAAAATCTTAGCTTATGGGAGCCCTATTAAAATGAGTTAAATGCCAATAATGTGTATTATTGTGTAATCAAAGAGCGATATTATGTTGTTTGAATTATCACTAAATATTTTGAACTATTATACTGATAACAAGGTTCTTTTTTACTTATCTTAAAGCTGACTGGCTGTGGATGGTATTAATTTTGCAAATTCAACGATTTACGTCGCCTTACCTAAATCCTTGGCATTTAAGATAAAAATATTGATAAAACGAAATCTCATAATATTCAGTCAAATGGTTTTTTATCGTTATGCGTTTTTCCCATACTTGAGGAAGGAAAGACACAAACTGTTCTTAGTAATTACCTACTTTATTGATAACAATATTAACAACAAACCTATATACGTTTTTTTTTCGTTTATACTAAACCTCTTAAGGGGTCAGTGTACTCATCATTATGAACAACTTTCACTATGGGACAATTACCTATAGGATTAATTACAAGTAAAGAAGCAATAATAGGTGATATACATATTACTTAGTACTATCGATATTGCTGTCCATAAAAGAAAATGTTTTTTTTTACTGAAATAAATAAATTGAATTGAACCAATAATTAAGAAGAGAAAATGTTTCAATATTTCCACTGAAAAGGACCAAGGAAATAGGGATGAAATGAATCCCTATTTCCTTGGTCACGGCATCACGCGTGAACGGCTGGACCGATTGCGCTAATTCTTTTTTTGTTGTGTTTGTTATAGTAAGGAGATGGTTTTTAGGATAGGTAGGTGAAGGTAGGGTAGTTAGGTAGGTAGGTATGCAAGTAGGTAGGGTAGGTAGGTAGGTATGTATGTATGTATGTATGTAGGTAAATAGGTAGGGTAGGTAGGTAGGTAGGTAAGTAGGTAGGGTAGGGTGGGTAGGTAGGTATGTATGTAGGTAGGTGTAGGTAGGTATGTTTGTATGTATGTAGGTGTAGGTAGGTAGGTAGGTAGGTAGGTAGACTAGGTAGGTATGTATGTAGGTAGGTAGGTAGGAAGGTAGTTAGGGTAGGTAGGGAGGTATGTAGGTAGGTAGGTATGTATGTAGGTAGGTAGGTAGTTGCGCCGTAGATAAGTACTTAGTGCTACCCGTGCGGGTACGCCGGGGCGGGCAGCTAGTTAAGTATTATTTTGGGATTGGATGTCAGAAAAAAAAACAAAAGTGCACTTAAATATTTATTCCTAAAATGTTAGTTTTTCTAACGGTCTTGTACATATTCGTTTACACTCATTGCCGTCTTGAAAAAAAATTTAGCTTTAATTAAAAAACTTCCCGGCACACTCCGTCGATCGACATTTTCTGGCCCTCTGGGCAATTGTCCGGGACCACCACAACATTCCGCAGTGGTTGCAATGGAAGTGGTAAAGGTGCTTTGTTGTCCGAAGAGTTGCTAGACGACGCAATCAGAGCAGTGGCAGCGTGTTGAGGCATCGAATTCACACAGCTCTGGAAAATTATACACTTTTATTATGTAGGGGGTTTAGGGAACATCGACGCGCAAACATGACAACGACGAATACTGGGGTCATTCCAAATTACATTTAAAAACATATAATTTGTATATATTTTTGTAATCACCTTTTAAAATCCTTCATTTTGATAGACTTTTTTTAACTAGCTGACCCGTCAGACGCTGTCAAACTCAAAATATCAATTTCGATTTTTCAGCTGTTCCTTTGGGTTTTTCCTAATTTTTTTTCCTATACGAGTATATATCCTATATAGTATAACGAGTATTGCGGCAAACAAAACAAAAAAAATATTATTCAAATCGGTCCAGCCATTTTCGAGTTTTTGCGAGACTAATGCACGGCAATTGATTTTAATATGAATAGATTTTTTTAAACATTCATATTGTCGCCAAAAACCCCCATTTTGATTTAATTATTTTTAATATACCCAGTGACACTCGCGCACTAAAAACGAATCTAACGACATATAATTCATCAAAATCGAAATTGAAAGGTTCAGCCGTTTAGTAGAACTTACGAGGGAACATTAGGACGGACATATACATACATACATACAGATCAAACACATAACTCTCCTATGGCTTCGCCGCAGTCGGGTAAAAAAAAAGGCAGTGTATAGAGTGCCACCATTGGCACTCTATCCCTATCGGATAAAGTGCCACTACAGGCACCCTAGTAACACCGCCTCGGCCCGGCTCAAGTGCCGCAAGCATTGGATTGTCATTGTCACTGTCACTAAGTCACGTCACTTGGTATTTTGTTTGATTGTCGAGGTTAGATCGCTGTAAAACACCACATTCCCAAAACATTACATTCTCTTGTGCCTAAACGGACCCTGGCACTTCGCCGGCCGCTACCGCGGCACCGCTCGCTACGCTCGCTCGGCTCGTGCGTTGTGTGGTCACAGTTCTAACCTAACCTAACCTAAATAACAAGTGACAGTGACATTGCAACGCTCACGGCACCCTAGCCGGGCCGAGGCAGTGACACTAGAGTGCCACAAGAAACTCGCGGCTCTCTATACACTTCGTAAAAAAAACACATTTTATTAGGGAAAGTTCACAGGAAAGTTGTAATATCATCCATCAGTAACCAAAACAAAAGCAATGCGACGCTGATGCCGATGTGCTGTAATAACATTGTGAATTGGCGGGAAAGGTTTTAGGTTTTAGTATTTGGATTACAACCTCAATGGACGAACTGCTGACACTTCACGTAGTCATAGCAATACAAAACAATGTTTGGAATACTTTCAAGATTGACAAGACTTATAAAACGACATGAACATCAACTGTCAAAAATTTTAAAGGAGTCTTGTGGATTTATATTAAACTTAAAAACATTAGTTTCTACAATATGGTTCATGTTCCTGTATTACTCGTTTAGTGTAGTTGAAATGCTAAGAAGTGTTAGTTTGGAAAAAGTAAGTAGAAATATCAGATAATCACTTACACCAACAATGAATATAATGAACGTGACACTGACGAACTTTTGATCTACCATCTTGGCTGATTTTTTTGAATAATTTTGAATCAAGTGTTCCACGTTTGCTTCGCTGCAGATAAATGATACAGAAGTGGTGTCAAATGCAAGAAATACTACACTCAGACATAATTCACCAGAGTAAGTACCCATTGTTGAAGAAATTAATTGATCTTCAAAAAATAATTGTCATACATAATTTTATCAATATGATTGTTAGTGGTATTGTAATAAATAGCAGTTTTCCTTATACCTTACTCCACCTTGTGTCTTCAAAGGAAATTACCTATTATGATAAGAGACCACTTTTGTTGAATACTTATTGATATTGAGTGTCATGTTTATGGAAAATCTGATTACGAATAGTGTAAGTCGCAATAGGGAATTTTCTAAGTGGAAATATATCTTCTTACTTTTCCTGTTTGTACCTACAAATAATAACCACTACTCAGTAGTAGTATTCGTTTAGGATAAGTAGCCAACCGTCCTGTTTTCCCAGGACATGTCCTAGGTTTGTAAAGCATCCTGGTAAAGTCCTGTTTTTTAAATTTCGTCCCTTCAAGCTTACATTTATCATGTGCATTCTGCTTGTTTTCTCTTTCTCACTACTATTTTCGCGCACTAGAGCGTTCTCTTCCTCTTCTCTTATATTGCGTTCTGTTTTTAACCCGAAATATCCTGGTATTTTCACCTTCTAATCCTGGTTTTCAAAATTTGGGGATATCAACCCTAATTTAGGATAAACAAAGTATCGGTCTGTAAAATAAAAAATCAAGCAAACAAGAGTATTTTTAAGGAAAACCCAAAAAGTTACGTCGATATGACGCAATAAAAGTAGACCTACTTGATTGAACAGGGCTTTTATGATGATAAGCTCAGACCAAATAGAAAACCAAGACAGCGCTGTGAACAGTGACGTGAAGCCCATTTCGCAAACTTGTGTGCACTTTGTGTGGTGTAGTTTGATTGTAGTGTCATTGTAAAAGGTTCTAAATGTTTGCGTGTGAGCGTGTATGCACAGAGCGGAGGTGTATTGGCATGCTTCACTGTATTGTTCGCAGCGCTACACTGTCTTGGGTTTTTTATTTGGTCTAAGATGATAACATGTTAAAAATTATAACGAACAGTACTATTAAAAAATATGGGTTGAGTTCCCAGTTTTTATTTTCTTCCGTATAAGTACTTTATGGGTCCTTAAAGATTGTCTTTAAACAGCTATAAGTAGATAAACTGATGACAGACAGTTTCATTACCTACTACATAGACTCGCCAGTTCGTAACAGAAACAAATGTATTTTCCCCAGCATTGTTACACCCCACAGAAGAAGATTCAGGCCAGCAAGGAGCATATTCGAACAATATTGTATCACTATCAAGCCGAAACTATTCAGGAGCAGTTCACTGTCCGATCTGACACCGCAGTCAAGTGATTTCAGTGAGTGACTATTTGTTAGTATTGCCATGATTTCTTTGAGTTTGATTTTTAAACTAGGTATAGTATTTTTATTTCACGAAACAACGCGCGCTTTACTTGTGCTTACCAAAATGTACAAACAAGTTGTGAATGTGTGTGTAAGTGAAGGAGCTCTCGGTAACGTCCGAGACAATGGCAAACTCGACAGTGTGTGTGTGTTATGTGCTGACGCTACGTGTCTTCACGCACACATTTACATCGTGTTTACCACGAGTGATGCGCGCGTGGCTTTGTGAAATAAAAGTACTGTACTTACCTGGGTAAATAAGGAAGGAAAATATAAGAATATCTAACTCTTCTGCAACTAACTTGTACCTACCTACCTACATAATGTAAACGAGACGCAATCAAAATTGTAATAGTCGCCTATTAAAATATACTTGTGATTTGTGATTCATTGAGATGGTTGTATGGAACTCTATGTTATAGAGCTTCTTGTCTTTATGTTAAAGTACCTCCGTTTATAAACATCTCAAAATCTTAGTATTTCAATGCTGTATTTCCAATATTTTAAGGACAATGTTAGGTAATAATGTTAATATAACAATAATCATAATAGGCAAGATTAAGTACAAAGTTACTCTTTGAATTCCACACCGCAAAATGTCGGAGATGATCTGCGAACAGTTTGAGCAAATAAGAAAGCTCTCTAAAAGTAAAGATACTTGGGTGGACAAATTTCTCGGAAATATAGCCTACACCACTCCACTGATTCAAGATCTTTTCTATTTAGCTATACATATTATGTATTATGTACTTACATAGTATAAATTAAAGTTGCTTTTCATGTCTGCGTGTGACCGTGTTGTACTTCTAAGCAAGGGATTTTGATACGGTTTTCACCAACATTTAGAGACTTTATTCCAGAAGGTGCATAAAATATTTCTAATTAACTTACCTAATTATAATAAAAAAATCTCAATGTTTTAATTAGTTGTAAAAACAGTGCGCGTAGGGGCACTAGCTAGTAAATCAACAAAAGTTTATAGTATTGATTCACCAATACCTACCTGTCCAGCACTAGAATACTTCAAGAAAAGAGTTAAAGAAGAAAGGAAACACAAAAATTCTTATAGCAACAGTTCTGGCGACGCTGACACAAAACATCGTAGAAAACATACCGAACCATTAATGTCGTGGAACTTTAAAGGAAAGTAAGTAAATAATCATGGTAGTGAATGAATGAATGAATGAAATGCGCCAATCCCAGCGTGGTATAACCAGACTCGATAAATCGAATGAACTCCAAGATTTGCACTTACAAGATTGGCCCATGAAGCCTCATGTTTCAAAAGCCATTGCATATCAAGGAGTAGACGTGGTGGCGCGGTAATGGTAAGGAAGACGTGCCCTAGGATAAGGCAGGATTTGTGAGCCGTACCAGCTATGCATCCTAGAGTAGGCATTGGAATAGTGGTGAGACGGCTGTTATTTATCTATGGATGGGCATCTTTAAATGATCATGGTAGGTAACTGAAAAATTATCCAAATCCAAACGCACTTATGATTACAGTACCTTTAAGTAGGTCTTTAATTCGTTTATCATTCAAAACTATCACCAGAAAGCCGAAGAAGAAATCCGAAATGTCTCCTGAATCTTATGCGAGCAAGTTTGCCGTCGACTACTTAAGCGGTTTTCAGAAAGACAGTTACCCGAACCCTTCGTCTTGCGCAGACAATTCCAGGTAAACAATGCTTATGAAAACATATCTATTTATAGCACTGACGAATATTAGGAATTTCCGATTGAAACATCATAAAGTGAATGTCTAACGAATGCTATCCTTTATTTGTTTTCCAGTATTGATAGCACTGACCTATTGGGCCTTCAGAAAGGAGCTGCCTTTCCTTTCAAGTCGACTCCTAGCGGTAACCTGAAAGTTCAGTCGAACCAAGTAAATGACCCTCGCTATCTTTTTGATGTTGTAAATTTATGGTTTTATTTTATTATTGTTATAAATTTTTTATTTTATTTTCTTAGGTAGTGTTTCAATCTTCCACGGTTGGTGTATTATTAGCGGATCCCACTCAAGCTAAGGTGAAGGTAAAATTTGAAGGGAAAGCATCGGGCGAACCTGACGATGAAACGTCGCAAAACGATGTTAGTTCTCTATAAATTGCCGCTAATTGCTTTCAATAACTTACATCTAGATAATCTATTGCTTTCTTTGGTGTTAAGGACCATGATATAGATTCTGAACCACAAATACAATTTAAAACTAGAGAAACAACCAATGCGAATGTTCAAGTAAAAACTACTTTAGCCGGACCGGATCGGACCGCAAAACAGAAATCACCATGTGTTAGAGAAGATAAGGGCAAAGACTTGATCAGTCTCGGGTACGCGGTGGAAGAGCCTATAGACTGGATGCGAGTACAGCTTCCCAAGAAACAAGATCTATTTCAAGAGTTTTATCGCAGAATTCATAATTATATGTAAGGCCCAACTTATTTCAATAATAAAAGATTGTTATAACTAAGTCTACAAAGTCAAGGAAAATCCTTAACCGAATGTACCCGGACAAAGGATTTATTATATTTAGCATTTCCGTTATCATCAACCAATTTTGTCAATGTCATGTCTACGACGTATAACATGATACCTACTACGTAGAGTGCATACAATATTCCTTACTGCGATTGTGTACATACTTAACAGATAATGTACTTTATCTAACGCTTTATTGATTTTATTTGGTACTTATGTAGAAACAGCAACTTGTGCCAAGTGCCAATCCCTGTTTGTTTCAATATAGATTATGATTTCCAGAAACACTGACACCATTATACATATAGGCGATGAGGAGTTCCACTGCCACTACATCGTGTTGCAAGTTTACTCTTCTTTTTTTGACATGAACCCACACAGAGAAATTGAGCTGCCTACTGTAAGAACAATATTAAAATTTATATTCACAATTCCTTCTTACATATTCACAATCGGCAATCTTCCTAGCCTTTTCCCAACTATCTTGGGGTCTGGGGTCTAACCGGATGCAGCTGAATACCAGTATTTTACATGGAGCGACTGCCTATCTGACCTCAACAACCCAGTAACTGGGTAATACGATACCCCTTGGCAAGACTGATGTCAGACTTTCGGGCTTCTGACGACTCGTAACGACTGTCAAAGATCCTCGAAAGAATGTGCTTTCTGAAGCACGGAGGAGTCTCAGTATGTAAAGATGGTCACCCATTCACTGACCAACCCCGGTAAGCGTAGCTTAACCTGATGGATCGACCCGTGCGACTTGTTTGCCACGAGCTCCTCCTTCTTACATATTCACAATTGGTTTTAAATTTAAGATTATTATCAATTTACAGGACAACGTTTCACCTGAAGCTTTTCAAACCATATACGAATGGATGATATTTAATGGCAATGACAGTAACAAACTGCTAAAGAGAGAGAATATCTTAGAATTGTTTTATGCTGCGCAGTACCTTGCTATTAAAGGTAATTTGGTAAAAGGAGAATGGGTAAGAGCGTACCCAGACACATTAATTTTAAAAAGTGTCCATCATTAGCATGTCATTATGTTTTTAGAGAATAAGTTAAATATTTCCCTTTAAGTCAATCTAACTTCCTCACATAATAATATCTTTTCTTTCCAAGTGAATGTAAACATGCTGTTCTAGGATAAATTAAACTACTCCCTGAAAAAAAGACAGATATTGTTGATAATGCTAAAATGATTTCTTTTTTGGGTACGGGGCCCATAGCAAATTACCCATTGTCTTTTAGAATTCGCTACTTGATATCAAATTACAGATAAATTCATTTAAGAGTAATTCTTCTTAAACAGATCTAGAAGATCAATGTTGGTCTTTTATTGTGAATGAGTCCCTCTTTACTGAAGACACAGCATTCGCTTTATTTAGAGAAGCAAGGAAAAAGGGAATGACACCTGTGATGGATTTAATGGTAAATAATTTATATGAATAGCCTTTCACACAAGTAGAAATCAATTCAAACAATGACTAACATTTTACAATTTCTAGGTGCCTCGTGTGATGAGGTTTTTCCTACCTTTAGTCGCGTCGAAAGACTTCATCGAATTGGAAACAGACGAGTTAATGATATTTCTCAAATCAAACTACATATCTGTTACAAGGTATACTATTCTACTCTGTATTTTCGAGATGAACTACTATTACTAGCTCATCTATGACAACGTTACCATCTTCATCGTAGTAATTTACAATATTAGCAATAAAGGCACCACGGAACTTCATAAAACAATACAACAATAATAATCGCTATTAGGTAAACATAATATATTTAATTATTCATTTGGATCCGCAGTTACTATTATGTATAATTAAAAGGATCGTGATGTATTTGCGTTAATTGAAAGTAATAGATATTAATAGCGTACCTACATACATTGTGTGGGCATCGGTAGTTTTCCGATTTGCATCATTATGTAGATTTATGGTGGATTTATATCTGGACATTAAAAGATTTAATTTCATTTCATTTTTATTTCATTTAATTATTTAAAATGACCCACTGTCATTCCTGGTATCTGATATCCGCTTCCACATAAACAGGTTCCATAGCATGCTTTTCAAGCACTTTTTATGTCGACCGTACAAGTTGCAAACAATATAAAAAAGAAAAGAAAAAAGTATTTATCATATTCGGGGTTCTCCGGTACCCACCTCAGAGATCCGGGTACTCAAAGAATAACCCGACGTATTAAGATCACTTTCCACGCACGACCCCGATCTGAACTGTGTGGGTAATGAAGCACAGTTTGGAGTACGTACGAGTCTTCCGAGAGCCGGCCTATCCGGGTTTTGTTTTCGAGTGTGAACCCTACTACGCTCTGTAAGACATACAGAGACAGGTTAAACGATCGACCTCTCTATAAAAATACTCTATTTTAAACACTTGTCTTTGAAATCTAAAAGTGATCTATGTAACGTGTTAAACTGCACGTCCGCACCTAGATTGAAATGTACTTGATTCATCCCGTTAACGATTCAATCATGTTTTTACTATCACTGCAATTTTACCCACGACATTATGTTGCTACTTTTTCCAACAAGTAAAACTCTTAATAAGACACTGGTCCAGACACTTCTGACCATATTGGGTGAACCTATTACCGGCTTAGCCTTGAGAAAATTGCTCCACCTAAGGCCATTTCGTTTTCGTCCAAGTTTTCCCATCATGATCAATTAGTAACTTTTTTTAACACTCATTCTGATTCGGTATTCACCTTGTTTGTTCCTAAAACAATTTACTGCGACGCGATAATTAGACATAATTGGGTAAAACGAATGCGACGAACTCAAAATATTACAATAAGTATTTCAATGCACATATTCTTCTCCTTTTCTAGTGCTCAAACGAGGTATACAAATACAGCGTGATTTAAATATTAGGCAGTCATCAACGCGTGTAGTAAATAAGTGACACTGACTGCCCAAGGTACCTGCGCACTTGAGTGTCGCCAATCTGGATTTAAAAAAAATTGCGCTCGTTAAATTCCTGGTTATCAGCTTTCAAAATCATAACACCAAACCTGTTTGATTTCGCTGTGGGAAGTTGGTTTTTGCCATTGAAGTCAACCTTCATTGCATTAATAATAATGTCAATTCACTCACTGGTCTCTTTAATCCAATATGCTACGGTGAAAGTGATCCGGCTTTGTGGGATTACTTTTATTTTTATCCAGTTACCTAGCTCTGCCTGAGAATGTTAGTAAAGTATTACCATTGAAATTGTTTCTAACACTTAATTTTTTTTTTTTTTGGAGTAGAAATTCGTATTTATTTAGTAAAATAAACAACTAACATATCTTCTTCCAAAACTAAAAATAACTAACCTTACCTAACTAAAACTATTAATTTATTTTCGATAAATTCCTCCGCATCGCTGTCGACTGGTAATGTAGCCAAGAGACTGGCGGCATTGCCACGTTGTATGGCAATGCTTAGCCTCTGGCCAAGGTAAAAGCCCTTGGGTCACGGGAAGTGTCAACCAGTCAACTTAATCAATTGTATTCCAGATACTTATTTGTATATTCCTTCTTACAATGCAGTTTCTTTGTGTTGGCCTTAACTTGCTTATAATCTACTTGCTTTTGCCCGCACCATCAACCTCCTTTCGGTCGGAAATTATCCCACGGAAACCTACTAAATAAAACGTATACTGTGCCCTAAATCAGGTCATGGTCTTTCCGTACCTATGCCAAATCTGTTTTTCATCAAAATCCGTTCAGCCGTTATAAGTATGACAAGGTAACAGACAAAGTTTCATACGATTGTATGGATTATTCAAAAGCTCATCTTCTTCAGCGAGATAGAGGTCCTGATGGCTGGGGTGCGATGGCTGTACGGCGACTGGTCGTCCCGCCAGCGGTACGCGGTGGACGTGATGCGCTGCGTCCGGTTCGGCCTCATCTCGCCGTGGCAGCTCGTCGACATCAAACGTAACCCCGACAACGCAGAGGTACTGGAGATCGTCAACGAGGCTGAAGTACAGCAGATGGTCGATGATGGACTCGCGTAAGTTTTCTGAATGCTTAAAAAACAGAAAGAAGCTGCTCTGGTCGGGCACCATTGAATTTTAAGTGACTGGTCGCCCTGAATCGAGTGCATTTTCAGCATAACAATCACTCCATGCGCTGTGCGTAGGTGTATCGATCATATTTAAGTCTTAGAAAAGCACCATACTACCCACAGAACAGAAAAAACGGTTTTTCTGTTCTGTGATATTACCTGATCATAATGATCATCGCCAATCGCCATCATCATCATCATATCAGCCGACAGACGTCCACTGCTGGACATAAGCCTCCCATTCTGTGTTTCCCGCATCCCGCCAATCGCCATATTATATCATAATGATAATATGCGGATTGAAACTTATCTGGCCTTCAAAATGATGTTGGACTGGTTCATGTTCTTAACCATGAGCAAATCAACCACAACTGTTTATTCAAAAGTTTTACAAAAGCCAATATGTGTTAAAACTACACTGACATAAAATTAGCTGTAAATAAATGCAAGTAAATTCCACGAAACATATGAGATCAATATTAATAGAAATAAATAGGTATGCTGACGTCAACATTGTAGGTGATTCCCCATACAGGCACAAACAGAATATTTACCTTCTTTGGTTATGCATAATTTTGCCATATTCATGTACCTAAATAACATCAAGAAACGAATTACAGTACGACACAACTTAGACGTAGCATAGATTTGAAAATTTTCATTCATTCATTTCAATTTTACGAATGTATTTGGCTATAGGACTGTACAATTTATTGCGTTTTCGAAAGATCATTTTCACCTGAAGCAGTAATAAAGATTGGTGATGTCGAAGGCGCACTCAGTTCGGATGGTGATCGGTTTTACGAATTTTGCCGATGCTACATCTAAGTTGTGTCGTACTATACCTACTTCATTAATCACTTTATTATTTCAGAGTCATTTCAAATTAGTACCTCTAATGCATTTCATAGGTATTCTTCCATAACACAGCCAACATTATAATTCAATTATTTACCTAAATCATCAAGAATCAATAATTCACAAAGCAGTGTGAAATATTACTTATTACCATAGCATAGTAATAAAACGCCAAGGTTTAATAAAAAACCGGTCAAGACCGAGTCGGACTCGCGCACCGAGGGTTCCGTACCATGATATATAAATATTTTGGAGTAAATATTGCAGTTTTAGGTCAGCGCTATCCGTCGTTTTATTTTTCCTGTAATCCTTACATAAACTTCTAAAAAAAAAAATGTTTGAGAATGTGCAAATAGCGCTCTTTTATATGATACCCGGGGACATGCCCTAGTAGCCCCACTACGAATTTTTAAGACAAGCTCAGTTCATGTTGCAAAAAATATATTATATATTTTTATTCCTTTCTATTTGAAAAATAGATGGGCAAACGTCATCGAAAACTATTCCGAATTTCAAGTTGATAGCATTAGTAGTTCTTGAGATATCCAACTGTGACAGACAGACTGAGTCTCACTAGAAGGGATCCTTTTACCATTTTGGAACAAGTTGATAGCATTAGTAGTTCTCGAGATATCCAACTGTGACTGAGAGACAGACAGACAGACTGAGTGGTTCCTTTTTACCATTTTGGAACAAGTTGATAGCATTAGTAGTTCTTGAGATATCCAACTGTGACTGAGAGACGGACAGAGACTGAGTCTCACCATAAGGTGTCCTTTTTACCATTTTGGTACGGAACCCTAACAACATCACACTTCGTTCCAAACAATGCGTTCAGTACCGTTAAACTTAATCTAAACATCTTAGAAATTATGCGTTTTAAAATGCGGTTTCTTATCCACAGCTATGTTATAATAAAATACTGGTATGGCAATAATTCTAAGAACTATTATCACTGGATCGATGTACTCGGGCTATCGGAACCCGCTGAGAGAAACTGGATTGGAGAGGAAAAGGTACGACACGATTACTTGTAGAAATAGAAATGGAATTGATGACAAAGACATGTGTACAGTAAATATATACATCGGCTAATAAATATTTATTTATTGGTCTTTAACCTGTGCAAGGCTATCTATCATCAAGTGTTATAAGAAAGGAGGATAACAATAAACAACAAACAGTAGGTAAATGTAGGTAATTATGTATATTTTATATTATTTAATGTACCTACCTGTAGTATATCTTTCACTCAACAAACATTAAGCTAAAACGACCTTGGAACGAAAATAACAGGTGATGCATTCTATTTCCATTATTTTGTTGTAGAATCATGTAACGTACAAGGACTTCCTGAATTATTTGGAACAGTTCATGGTCCCTAAAGACCAGATGTACCAACAGATGGCCATGATGCAACCCCCGCGGAGGAACGACGATAACATACCAGGTACACGCAAAATCTGTAGATTAGCCTTCTCACTAGTATTGTTGTACATCAGTGTTAAGGAGTTCAGGACCTGTTGTATTTATCATGAATATTTATATACTCACCACCATGCCTCGTTGGTGTAGTGGTTGCAAATATGACTGCTGAACGTGGGTCGCAAGTGTTGTTGGGTTTTCCATCAGATCAGATATTTCTAAGTAGCACCCCGGAGGATTATGTTCCGTATAAGGCAATAGGCTCTTCTATTGCTCATTTCAATGTGGGTACCTATAATACACTTCTGTCTACCCGGTAAAGCGTGATCATATATTTTATTAAAACTTCAACATCTGGAACTGAAGCATTCGCGTACATCTGACTGTGTCATGGAAAATAGCCAGCTAAATTGTTTACGGAGTTTATGCAAATCGTAAAATGCTAAGATAAAAATAAATTGAAAGTGCGAAATAGAATTCGCAGAAATAGCAGAATAATAAAAATACAATGTGCATGGTGTATGGTGCATTGGTGCCGACTCAAACCCCACTACTACTACCATGAGTCGGGGGCCCGTGGGATACTTGTACATTCGCTGCACCCCCGACTGGTATTAGCCCGCCATGCCAAGCTGGCCCCATCTCTAAGTGCGGCCGATCCCACGACGTCACATGTCCTCTCATAAAGACACGCATGGAACACTGCGTGCCCCCTCTTTGAGCCCGTACACCTGGAAGCAGTTTTGCTAAAATAATAAACTGAAGAAATATCCAGACAACTCATGAAAATGTTAGAAAACCTTACCTCAGATAATTTTTGTACACACTACTTTCCTTTAAAGCCGCCTACGTTTTCTTCATCGGCAAGTTAACAATATAAGTTTTTGTTATAAGAATTTATACATTATCAGGCAGTATGCGAGGCATGGATACAGAGAAAATGGAAATGCGGAGACCTAAAATGGACTTTCCTCTCCCAGCTACACTGAAAGGACTGACTGGTGATAAGGATAAATCCTTTCCAACGATGAGCGAATTTTTTGAGCATCGGAGAAAGGTGTGATGCAATTTTTTTTTATACAAACAAAAGCGTTGAGCCTCTCGCAGACAGGAGCGACGCGACGGCGCGAAGCTACACTGGTAGAACATTAGTTCCGTGAAGTTTTCAAAGAAATTGTTCCACCAGCGCAGCATCGTGCCCTCGCGTCGCGCCAGTCTGCGGAAGCCTTTATACTGAGTGTAAGAAAAATCGACGCGCAAACTGTTACGTAATTCTAGACTGCATTCAGTACCTACATAACTCAACACCCAAAAAAGTTGAAATTTTTGTCCGTTATAAAAAAAACATGTAGGGCAGTCTTTGGCGACTGCCGATAGAAGTGAAAACTTAGTAACGCCATCTAACGAAAATGTCAGGAATTAATGCGGCTTGCTGTCAGTACAAGAACGAAAGCTGTAACTCCATTTAAAAAATTCCAAAAAAATAAAACAAAGTGCGCTGTCAACAAAAAACTGCTCAACGCGCCTTCGGTGACGATGACGCGAGTTCCTTGATTTTTGTTCACCCAAAAAGTGCTCAACGCGCCTAGAGGAGTTTTCACTTCAAAAATCTGATGTTTTATAGAAAATTGCAAAACCGTCACGGTCAAAATGTGTGGAACAGCAGATTTTTTCTTAATAACCGACGAAAAATGTTTACGCTGCTGGGTCATCATGTGATGAACATATCGTAGCAGTTGGCGCGTCGATATCCCTAACACCGTGTATATTAAATACATATTTACCACACCACCACCTTATTTACCATCTGTTTTACCTCAGCCTAACCCCTTGGGGATTAGTGGCGTAATGTTAAGTTGTTATTTACTAACAGAATCTATTTCAGACCCAAGAAGGCCAACCATCAGTTTCTCCATCAGCCAGATCGCCAACATCGCTGGACCAGGACACGTCCACCGTACTTGAAACCAGAATGAGAGTTCCTGAACTAGCTTGTAAACACCAAAAGCAATTCGAGGTATTATCATCATCATACTCTTCCCCTTATCTCAATTTATTTGTGGTACAACTCGTCTTCTTCTTCTTATGAAGGATGATTTCCACCAAACGGCTCGCATCGCATCGGATCGGAACGGATTTTACAATCTTTAAACGATATTAAATCGTGTACACAGTATTTAGAGTCTATATTACCAAGTCGCGCACAGCAGCTTGACCGCGGGCATCTTCCGCGACACGCGATCGTAGCCGAAAGTATGCTGGGACGCGCGATCGGCTCCGTTCGCCTGTCGTCGTATCCGATCGGAAGAAGAACGCGTTAACACGGTAGGAATGAAACTATTTGACTAGGCGCAGAAACGGATACGTTCGCAAGCGACGGTACGGAGGATCGTATGCGTCGACATCTTGCCTTTCCGATCCGATGCGATGCGAGCCGTTTGGTGGAAAGCATCCTGTAGTCATCATATACCATATTAGTCGTCATCTCAGTAGTCACCCCCCCCCCTTTCTAGCCTTATCACCTTTCACACAGTCCATCCATCGTTTCTTTGCTCTTCCCCATTCATACTCAAATTTTCCTCATTGAAATTCGAAGTTTGTTTTAATGAAAACCAAGATAGTATAATTTTTTGTGAACGTGATTATTTTTATTTTTTTATAAACGATTATAGGAACAAAGGAAACATTTAGAAATGCAAAAGCATCAATTGGAGCTGGCTCAACAACAGCATCGCAAACAGATCCAACAGATTCATATGTGCACCATTGATCAAGATCATGTCCATGTAACATATTTTTTGTTATTTTTATTAACTATTTTTATCTTTTTTATTTTGGTGCTTTACAAAGAGTTAAAAGAAGAATCAAAGAATTGAAAGGGGAGGGATCAAAGCTCAGTTGTGTTAATAGTTTATTTCCACTGTTTTAAAATTTACAAAGCAGCAATCAGACATAATGTAAAGCATAGAGCAGTACTTTTTAATAGGCGTGACTTTTCGATTTGTATCATAAAGTTTCTGACCAAAACAATTTCACCTTTGCCAACAGCCGTCATCTAAAAATGATCATAATATGTACGATCCACCAGAAAAGGACTCTGCTGAAGACCTGAACACAACTAACAGTGAGACTAGCAGCACTGCGGAGACCAGCCTGACGGAAAAAGTATGTAAATAAGCATGCATTTGGGCCGCAAATTCGCAATGGCGGAGTTTGTAGCGTTGCAGCATGACGTTTAATGATACTGCTCATGTAATGCATCCGTTGCAAGCTATGCCACTCCAAATTTGCGGCCTAAAACAGATTTCATAATAATCTCACTGATTGAGTGGTGGTGACCCAGTGCTGCAGTGGTAACAGCCCCGACTTACGTGTCGTAAAACTCGTAAGGTCGTGGTTTCAAACCCAGACAGGCAGGCACATAACGATGAAGGAAAACAGCGTAAGAAAACCGGCATGTCCTAGAACCAAAAATCAAAGACAGGATTCCCAACCCGCACTGGGCCCGCGTGGTAGATTATGGCCCACTCCCTCTCACAGAGAGGAGGCCTGCACCCACAGATTACCCCAATAGATACTTACCGCATTGCAGACATTTTTTATCCGCCACGAATAAGTTTTTTACCACTTATACAGTCTCGAGCTATGATGCATGTTCAGTGTCATCTTGACATTGGATCTGCGAGTTTCGTTTGAAGTTTAAACAAAACAATAGATCTAGAAAAATCTTCAAATTTTCTTACGTTTTTTTGCAAATTACAGGTCAGTGTCAGATTGTATGTTGGTTAAAATGGGTTGTTCCCAGAGGTCCACGAGTCTATTGTTCTCGAAAAATGAAAATTCATACTTTACTTCCCAACGGGTCCACGACATTTTAAAATATAGAATATTTTCTTTCCCTACGGGTCCATGAGAATGTTTGGTACAGTCAGCAATAGAAGTTTGGCTAAGGGATAAATTCACGAATCCTCTTTACAGATTTTGGTGTGTCCTTTAAAAAAAGTGTAACAAAGTAGCTAAATAGAACAATAAAATAGTTACCTATATGTATTATCGACATTTCATGATCTGTCCCATCCCATCACTACAGAGTGGAACGTTTTTTGAAATTATGTGAAATAGTCAATCATAGCGCAGCTTTCCTTCCCCGCAACCTTACCGCACTCAAAATTTGACGAACTAGGGTGATGTTTGATTTTGTGCCCCAGCAGCGGGAACGTTATATTTATAGGCTCATGCTTAAGCTTTCTGATTTGAATCAATACCAAAAAGTCTATTTCTTTAATAATAAATCGTGTTGAAAAGGTTAATTTGATCGCTTTAAAATATCTTAGTTTCCCGTACACAAACCAGCTTTTTCCAGCTGGCATTGTTTTCACAATTTTCTTATAAAATTATTGAATTCTAATCTATGTCTCCTCGTGCCAACTTCGAGAATTCAATGAAATATCAAAATAAAAATCTGCAAAAATTGAATATCTGCGTACAATATAGTCGCATGGCATAATTATTTACACAGTCAATTAACTTCTGATACGTTACATTCACGTAAATATTGATAACAGATAGTTTTATTGATTTCCACAGCATCAGTACGCAATGCGACGATCAGAGAAGAGGCATAGTGTGGCAGCGTCGTACCTCGCCGCTGCCACTGCAGCCTTGTCGGGACCTAGAAGGCAGGTTTCTTAGTTTCTTCTGTTTCATTTAATACCTCAGAAAGTTTTAAAAAGGAAGAAATCAAGATTGCAGACAGACATAACATAATACTGATCCACAAATAATTCAGTCGTATGTTTTAAATAATTTACATGTTATTGTATTATGGTAGATGCTTAGGGGAGGCCTATATCCGGCAGTGGACGTCTTTCAAGCTGAAATGATGATGATGTATTATGGTGGAATGTGTCCTGTGCTAAACATATCTGTAACATCCTAAAGGTATAAATATTTAGGTACCACATTTCATGCAAATAAAGATACTTATTTACTTACAAGTGGAGCAGTGGTGGCCCAGTGGTAACGACCGCGACTTACGAGTTGTAGGTCATATGTTCGAATCCTGACAGGCGCTTTGTGTGAATTATGTCATCACCACTGCTCTCAAAACTGAGAAGAAAAAACATCTTGAGGAAACCGGCATGTCTTAGAACCAAAAATTCGAAGACATGTGACATCTGCCAACACGCACTAGGCCCGCGTGGTAGATTACAGCCGACTCCCGCTCACAGGAAGGAGGCCTGTGTTCCAGCAGTGGGAACATTAAAGGCTAATTATACTTACTTACAAGAGTTACAAGTAAGCGTACTTGTAAGTTTCTAGTCGGGTAATATCATTCAGTTTGGATAGCGATCCAAACTGAATGATATTACCCGACTAGAAACTTATACTAGCAATAAGTGCATATATTGAGGTGTTAGTTCTTCCCACAGTCCCACATCAGGCCCTCGTCAAGCTGCGATGATCGCGTCGCGATCAGCAGAGCCGACGCCGCGGAACATCGCGCCCATGTCCCAGAACAATATCGGGAGCCCGCAGATATCACTCTTCAACCAGTCCAAAGAGTCCCTAGCCAAGATGAACATGTAAGCCAACTTTTAATAGAAAGCTGCGTTTATAGTAACACTTCCTCGTTTGTCTATCTGTGAACATAGCATAAACATAATCAGTCCATAATATTCCCATTGCTGAGACAGGCCGCCTCTCTGTGAGAGAGAGTGGGCGCCAATCCACCAAGCGGATCCAGTGCGTGTTGGCGGATTTCACATGTCTTTGAATTTTTGTTTCTAGGACATGCCGGTTTCCTCGCGATGTTTTCCTTCACTGTTTTGAGAGCAGTGGTGATGAAAATATTCTTTACACAAAGTGCCTGCTTGGGATCGAATTAACGATCTATTATAACTCGTTACTCGTACTGTGTACATACTTCTACTATAATCATTTGCAGGGCAAGTCAAGATGACAGTTAATATTTGCCCCGCACAGTACAAAATTGCTTGTCACTTCGCATGACACTTATTATATTGACGCTGATTGTTATAATTACCTTATTATTGACCATGTATGTAACCTCATTCGTGTAAGTGCCATTGTTCCACAAACACAGTTATATTTATATCGTCAATTCGACACTACATTACTGTCGTTATTATTTTAGTTTATTGAAGCCTATAAAAGAATTGCTATAATTTCCATATCAGGAACAAGTTGTCTACGTCTATTCTGGGCCCTTCAAACAAGAACTACATCGCTGAAGGGTCCTTGTTCAACTGGGACAGGGAAACTGTTTTAGTTTTCGGTGGAATTGATCTCCTCACTCCGTATGGATTCGGAGGAAACACTGGAAAATATATTTATAGGTAATATCGTCTCATTTCTACCACTGTACCTACCACTAAGCCATAATATTCATAAATCACTATAATATAAATAGGAACTCGGATGCTAGAAGAAGTAGACCTGTAGAAGATGTTTTAATATCATTCCCCAGTACTTTGTCTTCTTGATGTTTTAAATACACCTTTGAAATTTGGTCTTGTATCTACCTACAGGTAAAAATCAGATTAGCCCGTGAAATGAGGTCCAAAGCTAATTGGTAGAAGTCTCTGTGCAAGGGCTTCCCGAAACACCCTCATGTATGTTCAGCGATTATTATAGTTTAGATGGTAGACGGTTTTTATTATGTTTAGGGCAATTCTCATAGACTTCAGACTTTTTATTTTTCTCTTTGAAGTGTTAATTTTTTTTTTTTTATTGTTTTTATTTGGTAGTACCAAGTTTGTACTACCCATAGATATAAGAAAGTACTACCTATATAGTATTGTAGGGACACATGTAAGCGTGCACGATTAGATGCAAGGTAAGCAGAAATGTATGTGTGAGCGTGACGTATGGACGGCGGGCCAGTTACTGCGCACTAGCCCGGTCGGAAGGTTCTCCTTGGGGTAATCTTGGAATAAAACCCTTTTAACAGTGGACACGTGTTTATCTAAATAACCCAGAGGCCTTCATAACCAGTTAGCGCAGTACTCATACAAATAGGGATTGCCATAGTCACAGTGACAGCAGAATCCCTAAAGTATTATTGTTTGTTTCCGCTTGGAGTAATCCACATATATACGGGGTGGCAGGGACATCGACGCGAAGCCGGTTACCATGGATTCAGTACATGATTCTGAACCCCCCTGCATTGAAATTTTTCTAAAGTTATTAAAAAAAAAATCAGCTGCTCCATACATTTTGACCGCGTAGGTATTGCACTTTTCTATGAAACAGCTGTTTTTTTTTATATAACCGACGTAAATTTTTAACGCAGGGGGGTTCAGAATCATGTACTGAATCCATGGTAACCGGCTTCGCGTCGATGTCTCTGCCACCCTGTATATTTCCTTTCAACTTTGGGTGATGTTTTTGAATGGTGTTCTTATCGATCGCAAACCAAAATTTAAGGATTTACAAATAAAATTTAATAAAAAAACAAAACTACGACAGAAACAGAAAAATAAAACAGTCTGAATTCAAGTGCGAAATTCCCAAAAAATATTAATCACCGTCTAGACTATAAATAATCGCTGAACTTACATTCTCCAAGGGCATCCTGAAACACCCCCAGTGTTTCAGGATGCCCTTGGAGAATGGTTTCTAAAAATTATATATCCATAACTTTCCACAATATATTTTCATTCTTTAGGCATAGGCATCCAAAATGGTTATTTTATTCATAGTCGTTTCAACATTATTTCAGGTTCGACCCAGTGACCAACGTTTGGGACTATGTGGGAGATCTACCGGAGCCAAGACATCACCACTCAGTCGGCTTCTTGAGGGGCCGGGTGTATCTTGTCGGTAAGGAATTATTTCAAAGTCAAAGTCATATGTTTATTACAAACAAATAGGCACAAAAAGGCACTATTGAACGTCGAAACATGCTTGACTCCATTCGTTTCATTTGTCTAGTATACAATGCGGAGACAACAATACGAGAATAAATGAAAACACTGGCAATATTAATGCATAAGAGTATTTTGGAACCATCAAATAAATCCTAGCATCGTAATTAAAAAGTGTTTTTTTTTTTATCAAAGTAAATTGTAGTGATGGGCCGACTATGGGTTTTGCCAATCTTTGACTAGCTACACTGAAAAAATAAATGGCTAGCAAAGTACCAATTTGGCTTGGCTAAAAATTATACGAATTATACGGCTACAAATAACCAAGACTTATTTAAAACGTTCAATACAGCTTTGTTAACACCAAACAAGCAAGTAATATTAACCAAGTTCACTTGTTCAATTCTAGCAACAAACTTTGCAGGCTCTCTCTGAACCGAGTCGCTTGGTTGTAAATAACAATAACTTGTTTATTTCTAGCCGTTACGTTTTTTCCGTGTATAGTGACTAAACTGTTGGATATATTTGATTGAATTTTCGTAAGCAGACTAAGAACGTCATTAGATATACGCAGCTTAATTTACTGTCGTAATGTCGTCTCCACCTTGCATAAGTATGTATTCATGACCTTATTGTAATCGGCTAGAATTTATGTCATATAATTATTCGTATAAACTAGCTTCCGCCAGCGGCTTCACCGGCGTGATATCTTTACAGCCTATGTTACTCAGTAATAATATAGCATTCTACTGGTGAAATAATTTTTAAAGCTACTGGACTCAAAAACTACTGGACTGCAGTAGTTTTTGAGTTTATTTATTACAAACAAACATACAAAAATACAAACTTTTTATAATATTTGTGTAGATTTACAGTAATGTTTACCTACTTACCTTGCCTTTGAAAACTATATGCGTGTAAAAGAATTACAAGACCTCTCACCTACATACAATTTGGCATATATTGTAGCTGCAAAGGAGGTGGCTTACTTTTGTATGGAGGCCTACCCCACAGGAAATAAATTATATACAGGAAAACTTATGACTTAAAGGTAAACCTATTGATTTCTAGACCTGCACTATAAAAACAAATTATCTCAGAAGTCGTAGGATTTCTTTTCGAGGCAGTTTAAAAAATTTGCTTTTACGTAAATGTAAGGCGTTTTTTACTTTGTACAATAAAAATACTTATAATATTGGAGAAACTTCAAGGTTATTAACTTATTAGACCAACTAAGAGGTTTGAGTACTAGAAAAGTCAGAAATCGCAAAAAATTTTCGTTGTGTTGTGTATGGGAAAAGTTTTATGCGATTTAAACCTCAGTTGGTCCAATACAGATTTTCGATCCTTAAATAAACAGTAGAGCAGTGGTGGCCCAGTGAGCAGTGGTGGCCCAGTGGTAACGGCCCCGACTTACGAGTTGTAGGTCGTGGGTTCGAACCCCAGCAGGCGCTTTACTTTGTGTAAATAATTTCATCACCACTGCTCCCAAAACGGTGAAGGAAAACATCGTGAGGAAACCGGCATGTCTTAGAACCAAAAATTCGAAGACATGTGACATCTACCAACCCGCACTGGGCCCGCGTGGTAGATTACAGCCCACCCCCTCTCACAGAGAGGAGGCCTGTGTCCCAGCAGTGGGAACATTAATAGGCTGATGATGATGATGATGAAATAAACAGGATCGATTGGCATCAAAAAAAGTTTTTGTAAAAACTGCCCATTTGCTTGCGACTGTATTTTTTTTTCAAAATCTGTGAATGCAGATCAAAATGTTGCAAAAATTTAAGGACAGTCTCCTAAGACCGTTTTCCTGTAGCTACAACGGTTCAGGTCCTTACTGCCCCATCTCATAAATCCACCATGTATACGATTTTACACATAAAAAATAAAACTACAAATGAAATGAAAGAAAGAAAGAAGAAAAGAAATTGTTTAGATTTGCATTTCAGTTTTCTTCAAGCTGTTTTACTGGTTTTGCCATAGGAATCGCAGTTAGTGGATGTTGTTGCATGTGGATATGTTGTGCATATTACGTTCCAATTCAGCTAGTTCACGTATTGCAAAGGTCACTTCATTTGTGTAACAGTACTATTTATTATTGCTTCTGCACGAGTCCAATATGACGTCCAAGAGTTCTATGACTGACATCGGGTTGTTCCATCAGCTAAAAAAATCATAATTACCTACGTTAATATTATTTTATTCCTAAAACAACACAACAACATCGTTATTGAATATAACGATAACATATATAATTCAGTGCAATTCGTAATTTATAAAAGCAAAATGTTAGGTACTGTATCCATTCCGCTAGTGCTACCAATGTATTGAAGATTCAATGACGACGAGAAAACGAGTATCTTTTCATTTATGATCGGTATAGCACGTAACTTGGCAAGAATCGTAGATGCGAACTTGGCAAGAATCGTAGATGCGGAGAATTCGTTTTCGCTTGATTTTCTTAGTAGACATGTTCAAAAATAAATTAATGGTAAAATAAAAGTGTAATTTTTTTGTTGCACTAAATGTACAGTGCGCTCCAGAGAAACCTCACCCTCTTGCATTGTTTTTTACATTTCTAGGGGGGTGAGGTTTCTATGGAGCCCACTGTACATGCGCAAACTTATTCCCAATACGCCAAAACCTATTATAGCCAAGTTACGTGCGCGACTGTAGTTGTGTTAAAGCGTATTTTTACTCACGTCATATTATAATTATTAATTCAAAACGTACAAGAAATAAATATGAAACATGACCTGTCAACTTTTTTTATGGTTTTGGGACAAGCAATGGCGGCGACACCCTGGTCCGTGTCGCTGACATTGCTTGTCCCAGAATCATAAAAAGGACTGACGATCGGTGGACAGTCAGAAAATGTTAATGTGTAACTTGTTATTTTATGACTTATTTCCAAAAGTTCTACAGTAAAACAGTTATATGGGGTCTTTACTAACATTAAGGTGAAACAATTTGATATTTTTTCCATACAAACTTCGGAGGGGTTTTACTCCACTATTTGACATCGTACATTCAAAGTCAAACATGATATCGTTAGGTCTCATTATTAAAATTGTCTGTACGGAAGCAGAATAGTAAAATAAAAAGCCATTAAAAAGTTATGAGCCAACAAAGATTCGTTTTTCTTGCTAATTTTAACGCAACTTTGGGCGTAAATAAGTAATACAAGAAGTGTGAAATCTCGAAAACAAAATCCGTACCGACACAGAAAAATTTACGAAGATTTCAATAAATTTTATTTGTAATTGATTTATGCAGTGGTTATTTCAGAAAAACCTTTTCTCCAAAGGCCTTTTCGTAATTTTTGACGAGCTCGTTTTACTAAAATTGGTCGGTACGGTGTTTCTGTGCGTGCGAACTATACGTTGTCCATGTAGATCAGCTTCTAACTGCTCATCACTGATACTATCTCTGTCGGACACGATGCCAGGTGAGACAGTGTGGTTTTTGGCCAGGCCCACCATTGAGTTCGAGCCCGCGACTAGTTGCACCTTAATGTAAGGTTTATTCATAAATTTATTAATTTTTTACAGGTCCTATATTCAGTAAGTTTTATGTCTTCCGGGGTAATTATTGGCCACCTCCTTTATAGTCAATGTAACTTAACGGTAAAGCTCAATCAAATGCTTTACTTTATCATCATTTTTATACATTATGTCTATAAGGCGGTGCGGATCCCCGCGATGACGACATCCGAGGCAAATCGGCAGTAGTGTCCACTGTGTGGAGCTTTGAGCCGGTGTCGCGCTCCTGGTACAGCGAGAGTGGACTCTTGACGCCCCGGAAGAACTTTGGACTGGTTGTTCACCGTATGGCCATATACGCCATCGGTGGGCTCGATAAGAAAGGCAGGTATGTATCAACATAACTGATGTCAGCACAACTGACGGGATCCGCTAGGGCCGATGCCTCCGGGGTTGCGGGAAAGTCCTAAGGGGAGACCGTGGCCCCTGGCAACGTACAGGCAACTGAAGGAACACGGGTGGGCTTTAGTCAGTAAGAGTCTGACATGCCCTCCCGTTCCGCCCAGAGCGAGAGAAGTTTTTTGATGATATCCCAGAGGGTTAGAAAAGGTTAGAAAGAGATCAAACGCTGTGAGGCAGATTATACTGCGTCACTGGTTGTCATTGCATTTTAATTAGGCAGTGTATAGAGTGCCACCATTGGCACTCTATCCCTATCGGATAAAGTGCCACTACAGGCACCCTAGTAACACCGCCTCGGCCCGGCTAAAGTGCCGCAAGCATTGGATTGTCATTGTCACTGTCACTAAGTCACGTCACTTGGTATTTTGTTTGATTGTCGAGGTTAGATCGCTGTAAAACACCACATTCCCAAAACATTACATTCTCTTGTGCCTAAACGGACCCTGGCACTTCGCCGGCCGCTACCGCGGCACCGCTCGCTACGCTCGCTCGGCTCGTGCGTTGTGTGGTCACAGTTCTAACCTAACCTAACCTAAATAACAAGTGACAGTGACAATGCAACGCTCACGGCACCCTAGCCGGACCGAGGCAGTGACACTAGAGTGCCACAAGAAACTCGCGGCACTCTATACACTTCGTTTTAATTATATCACCTGTTTCAGAGTTCTCCGGTCAGTGGAGAAGTTCGATCCTAAGACAGGTTCATGGACTGAGGTGCGTCCGATGAGCGTGTGTAGAATGGCCGTGGCTTGTGCGAAGTACCGCGATTACATCTGGGTGGCAGGTGGCATGACCGGCGAGAAGAAGAAGCCAGTCTGCAAGATCGTCGAATGCTACAACTCCAAGACTAATGAGTAAGCTATGATCTCTACACCAATTTAGGGCAATTTTAAGGCTAGCGAAAAATAAGAAAATAAGTAGAAAGGATTTCAATTGCTATCAAACGGCTTCAATTTTATCCACTGCTGGATAGGTATTTCCCAAAAACAAATCAGTCTGCTTAGCGTTTTCCCAACTATATTGGGGTCAGCTTCCAGTCTAATCGGATGCAGCTGAATACGAGCATATTAGATGGATCGACTGCTATCTGACGCCTATCGATCTCTCTCAGAAACCATTATGCTAAAATTAATTCCCGCTGCTCTTGAGATTCCGTCCTTAAAACGGAACCTTTATTTTTATAGTAGTTGACTGGTATACTGGTGCATTACTCTTGCAAATTACAAAATTCTGGAATTTTAAATACGACCTCTAGATCGCCTCACGAAAGCTTGCAGGGGTGATGATGATGATGATGTCACGCTGAAGTAGTTTCACGAGGGCTGCGTTAACGTTCATACTCGGGGTCACCAATTTAGAGGTATGAGGAACAGGGTATAAAGTTCACTCATTCTCTATAGAAAAAGGAGGATCTTCCGACCGATTTCGTGTTTAATTCAAGATGAACAGATATTTATATTTCTATAATAACACCTAATGCAGGTGGACAGAAATACACAGTCTGCGGTTTCCCAGATGTTTCTCCACGATGTTTGCAATGAACGATAAATTGTACATTGTCGGCGGAGCTGGCAAGGTTTCGGAAAAGGTTAGTTGGTATTTAGAAAGCAAATCTTGGAGTAAAATATTTGTTCCCTCGAATAAATAATAGGGGAACACCCAAATACTCCGAAATATTTTATTCCGAATTTCGTTGTTCCCATTTTCAAAAGTCCGAATTTCATAATCCCTAAGAATTATAATGTGACCTATTATTAAAAACACGAATTAATTTCATTTTACCGAAAGTCGTAAATACGATTTGTTTGGTTTCCGATTTTCATATGTACGAAGCTCGATGGGTAAATCGGAATGTCGTTTTTAGAGACCGAGAGTAGCGGCTGCCGAACGCCAGATCCCCTCTATTGTTGGTGAATCATTTGGGTTAGGTTGGAACCTGTTATTTATATTTCTATGGTTGGAACTGTGACCAGTGTGTTTTGTTGTCTTGCTTTTCAGTTTTACAAGGCCTTTTTATTTCGGAATTCTAATTAATCCGTACTTTAATAATCGGAATTCGTATTTTTGATGTTTCGAATTATCTTAATTTGGACTTTTTGTTATTCGATCTATTGAAACTCGGTATTTTGAGAATAGTAATTATAAACGTTAGGAATACTGAAATTTTGGAATTATAAAAATAGGATTAATGATAAATCGGAGTTGTTATATTAGGGATTTTGAATCATTCGGAATTCTGATAATCGGTATTTTGAAATTCGTATTTGTGACTTTCGGAATAAAGTTTTTCGTATTTATGTAGTGTACCCAAATAATAGACTTCTCGATGTGGCTAAGGAATTGTTTCCAATGGAATTGCAGGAGCATCAAACCTCATAACCGCAGACCATAGAAATAAAAGGTCCTCCGCGAGGTCGACAAACATAAAATAATGGTTTTATGGTAATGAACATTGTCGTTTTAGGAAAAGACAGTAACCAGCGTGGGCGCGATAGATGTGTGGGATTGGAAGCTGCGCAAGTGGAAGCAGGAGACGGAGATGTCGATGCCCAGACATGGTCACGCACTGGCCTATCTCGGCACACAGCTCATCATCATCGGTACGTAAGCACTTGGTTATGAAAAGCTTATAGAAGTCTAGTCGCGTTATCGGTAGCAAACCACCAGTTAGCAAGACCAAACTAAAGTCAGCTGAAGCTAGTTGAAGCCACAACGGAGGAAAAGTAGAGCGCACAAGGCACGCACCTCTGAATGTGCGTATTGTTTAATTATCACTTGCTTCAAAAACGGTGAAGGAAAACATCGTAAAGAAACCTGCAAGCCTGAGAGATATTTCTCGACGGCATATGAAGCCAAGTCAGAGGCCCCTGGGCGGCTTTAAAACTCTGACACCAGGTTAGTCACTAACCACAAATGTTCGATACAGGGCGGTATTTCAACACAAAACAAACACAAAGTTACCGGTAGATAGAGTATATTACTTTTTACACCGTTTTACATAAACTTGCACATAGAACAGTTCACAGTAACTATAAAACATTAAAATTAGCGTAGCTATACGTATATCAAATTTCCTTGTGGTCAAATCAGTTGGACAAAATAGTTTGACTACGGGGAAGGACGGCACGAAAAGAAAAAGCATCGTTTGATAGAAAAGCAAGAAAAAAAGAAAAATATTTTAATTGGGACACGCACAGGAAATACAAACAGTAATAAAAAAATAAAAACTAAAAGGAGCATCTAAAACTAACAATAAAAAGAGTTCGTATAAACCAAAAATTAAAATTAAAAACTATTAACGACCTGCGCGAGGCCAAAAAGGCCCCTATCTCAGCATATGCTGCGATATATTCTATTTTGTTAAGTACATACTTGGTACTTGTTGAAAGACCTACACTGTCCTCGCATACCTAATAATACTGTATTTTTTATATTTTTCTTGTTGTAAATATTGTAAAACCCAATTATTTTTAAAAGAGTAACCGTGGAGTTTCTTGCCGGCTCTTCTCCATAGGAAACGACCAATTGGAACCGTGCGTAGCTTCTGACGTTTCATAAGTGCCCATGTAGGTTTATGTGAAATAAAATATTTTGAATTTTGAATTTTTTTGAATTTTGATATGCAGACTTGTGTTTACATTAATATGCAGACTTTACTGGAGACACTTAAACGGGATGAAAATATGCGGAATGTTATTATACTACTAGCAGCAAACTGCTCTAAACAAAAATGTTAAAATTATGTCAATGGTTGTTCATCTTCAACGCAATCATTTATTACGGTCAGGCTTTACTGTAATGATGATCGATGGATGGCGTCATTACCAGGTCATTAGCGATAATAGACTCATTACAATCAGCAAAACATAACTATCAATAGTACTTAAGAAAATTTGTAACTTTTTGTTGATATAAAGATTACAAAACATTGAAATTACACAATTTAAGAATCCGGCAAAAAAAAACAACCATTCCATTATTTCCGCATTTGCGTAATTGTTACCAAGTATTGTAAGTTATAACAGTTAGGATTCATAGCAGGTAAAACATATTTCTATAAACATGACTATTTCTTCGAAAGAAATGCGTTTTCAACTGGGTCAGATACGATTGTTAGAACTGCTAGAAAAGTGATGACTAGGCGGTAGAGTTGTTAGCAAACTAGATTATTGGAAGTAAACTATACATTTTTGCCTTGTCTACATAAATATGTAGATACTCTCGAGTATTATTTATGCTTTTAGCTGAAAATATAATCGGTCAATTGATAAACTAAGCGTGCAATAGATGCAATCTTAATATGCGTCCAAAAGTATTGTTATCATGCTAAAGCACGATTCACAAAAAAAACGAACTGAAAAAAATATGTCAGATAGATGGTACTCAATATTTATCTGTCAACTAGAAACACGGTTTCGCCACAGGACCTACTTTATCTTATACTAGCTGCATTGATAAATACGTTGTTTTATTGATATTTAAAATTGATTGCTTGAAGTTATCCTGTCCATTCTGTTTTTTGAATATGGTTATCAATGAGACTCATTTTTGCAGTGAATGATATTTTATCTTCACCACCAATCTTCTTATGAATGATCCAAAATAAAACAGTCTTGTGATCTTTTTTTTACTCTTTTTGAACAAGAAGAATACTGAAAAACATTGTTATAATAAACGAATTCGCAATTTTTTGCAGTTTTGTCCGTACCCAAAGTCCATCTGTTAAATAAATTCTGCGGGACTGTTACCATAAGGCGCGGACTGCACTAAAGCGGAGACGAGAGGAGAGGACATGTGTTTTAAACAACCAATAGAATTTCGTTATTCATACATCTCGTTTCCAGTAAGCTTGAGGCCTTGAGCGGATACCGTTGAGCGGAGATGTATCATATTTGTATGGTGCGATCGAAGCGGAGATGTGAACTGTGCCTCGCCGAGATTGAGCTGGGCGGGGCGGTACAAAGCGGAGATGTGAGGTGTGCCTTGAAAGCTGGCGACGGCACAGCGGAGACGAGAAGAGATGTGAGCGGTGTGCAGTGAGCGGCGCTGCTAGTTCCCCCGCGTCGCATAACCCACCAGCCGCGCAACTCAGTTCCACTTCCATTCTACACAGCACACATCTCCGCTCCAGTCTCCGCACAGCTTCGGTAGATACAACCTAGCTGAAAAACATCTCTTCTCGTCTCCGCTTCGGACATCTCCGCACATCTCCGCTTTGGTGGAGTCCGGACCTTAATCCTATCAACAATTCATAGTTTGCTTAATCAGGATTACTATGAGCCCGGGGTTTTTAAAACATTTTTAAACCACTAAATGCATCACCCGTTAGTCAGCTTAAACAATTAGTTTCTAATAAGTACAAGAATCGGGTATAAGTCATCTGTTAGTTACAAAACCAGGAAAGTGACGCAGCTCATTCATGGAAGAGAAGAAATATTTCAACTTTATATTTACTTGTTAATATTTGCTTACGGATATTCCTATGCGTATGTGTAAAAAGGTCGAAGCTTAAATAAACGTTGACGTCAAAAAAACCGCAGTATCGGCAAACAAGTGTTTCTCACTGACAGAGGACATGGGGAATTGGGGAGTCACCCTGCAAAGAAACGTATTCGGTGTTAGCCTAAGGTTCATTCATATCTTAAGTTACAAATTCAGATTAACCAGACTCGTCAGTGGTTTACAATCACGAGTAACCTAATGTGCAAAATACCCAAATACTCGAGAGACTTGAGAGATTCTTTGGATATTTTCCTGGGGTAACCCGGAATAACTTTGAAAAGATCTACAGATTAACTGTTCTATATGAAGGTGTCTTGGTATTTGTCTCTCGGTTATTTGAGCTCACTTGTGTAGGAATATTTTTAGACGCAGGAGTCAGGCGCATTTTGTTATGCAGACATAACAAAATGCGCCTCAGATACATAATAAACAGACCGAAAATAGTTTTATATGCTCGAGAAATGTGGATTCCATACGATGTGGTGTGTGTGATTCCATGTGGATCGATTCTTATTATAAAACATGTTTGCAAAATACCACGTAATTCTTCCGAAATTGCGCAGATTACTGTTTTCGGATAAGACGATGATGATTTCCTGGCTTGAGGCTCAGTGAGATGATTATATTTTGCCATCAGTCGCATGTATGCAAACCGTGGTCACCAACCTATGAAGAACTATGTGCACCGAACTAAGAAGCGTGGTCAATCATCAATACCAAAGTTACTTGCCCAAGACAATAATTTAATATCTAAGTGACCGTGCAGTCAGTCTCCCCGTGGTTATGTTCCTGACCGTATGGGGCGTTAATTCTTTATAGGGCAGAAACGAAATTGGTAGTTGACTAGTCTAACCTTAAGGTATATTTTATCTATTAAAATTGACCTTAAAGTTAGACTAGTCGGGTGGTTAGAGGAGCAGTACACATTTCGTTATTGCCCTATAAAAGGTTAACGGTCTTATTCATAAAAAGTTATCGAACATCTAAACACTTGCTAAAGTCTGGTTTACAAAAAATGGTATTCATAAACGCATTTTAGCACCAAAACGTTCTATAAACCTACTATAAAGTTATAGAAGCCAGAACCCTACTTTAACAGTACTATAAGGAAAAAATGGCAGACTCAACAGCAGCTGATTACTAGAAAACGACATTTGACGTACAAATCTAACCTGTGTGTCTACTGTCTACAAAATGTCAGTTTTGTAAACAATTCAAAATTCAAAATTCAAAAGTCATTTATTCAAACTAGGCTGAGAATCAGCACTTTTCGAACGTCAAAATTACATAAGACAGTCCCCCAAAAACGCCCGCCCTTCACCACTTCCTAGTGCTTTTGCTGGAGAGAAGAAGTGGCGCAACAAACTCCCCAGCAGCACAGCTGTCTGTTCAGTTAGAAAAAACTTGATTCTATACAATAGTATGCAAATCATTTACATTACTCAACACAAATCATTAAATAAAAAAATATATTTGCCATAATGACAGCTAGCACACGCCAATGTACCAAAAAAAAAAAAAATATATATCGAAAGCTAAACTCAAGCGAAAATGAATACTAAAAAAACTAAAAACGTAAACAGAACTTAATACCCGAATTATAAAGCCTCCAGGTATAAAGGGCGTGCCCGCTTACATACAGCTAATAAAACTGTAACTCGAAGTCACATAATTATGATAAACTAGGACCATCGAAGAAAAATAAATCAACAGTTAGGCAAGAATAATATAATGATCTTCTGTCGAGGTCGCTAGCTAACCACATATTGCAATACAACTAATTAAACAAAAACATTGTAATGAGTCAATTATGTCAATAATAAATGAAAATTAAATGAAAATAAATTTACTTATACAGTCAAATAAAATAACAATTATATAACTCATATGACCTGTCAGTAGGTAAGCCAATTCTGGAGAAAGAACATAAATATTGTCTTGAGTTAATCACAGCGACCAACTATTTTTATCGTTTAAGTAGTCGTTGATAGAGTAGTATGCCTTTGAACAAAGGTTCGATTTTACTTTAGCTTTAAACGCATTAAAAGGCAAATCTAGCAGAGAAGTGGGTAGCTTGTTATAAAAGGTTATACCAAGCCCAACAAATGAATTATGAACCTTATGAAGCCGGTGAAAAGGAGCTCGTAATTTGTCCTTATTTCTGGTGTTAATATTGTGAATATCACTGTTCTTAGTATATAAGTGTATATTTTGCCTAATATATAGGATATTGGCGAAGATGAATTGTGATGCCACTGTGAGAATACCAATATCCTTAAAAAAATCTCTTAGAGAAACTCTGGCACCTAGCTGGTAAATTGCTCGAACAGCTCGTTTTTGAAGAACAAATATATTTTGAATGTCAGCGGCTTTGCCCCACAGCAGAATGCCATAGGACATAATGCTATGGAAATAACTAAAATAGACTAATCTAGCAGTATCAACGTCAGTGTATTGTCTTACTTTCCTGACAGCGTAGGCGGCCGAGCTAAGCCTTCCCGCTAGACTTGAAATATGTGGGCCCCACTGAAGTTTAGCATCTACTGTTATGCCCAGAAAAACTGCCGAGCCCACAGTTTCAAGCACCTCTTTATCTAAGACGATGTTGGGTCCTAGATTTCTAACATTGGGTAAAGCGAATTTTATACATTTCGTTTTCTTGGAATTGAGAACTAAGTTATTTGTTGTAAACCAATCCGTAACCATTGAGAGTGCACTGTTTACATCGTCAAAATCATGTCTATTCCTGTCTACTTTAAAAATAAGAGAGGTATCATCTGCAAACAGTACAACTTCACAGATACCCTTTAAAAAGAATGGTAAGTCATTGATATACACTAAGAACAAGAATGGACCCAGTATTGAGCCTTGAGGTACACCTAACTGAACTGGTAACCCGGAAGATTTCACACCATCAACATCTACACATTGGGACCTATTGTGTAAATAAGAATTAAGAACATCGAGAGCTTCGTTTTGCACACCGTAATGACGCAGTTTACGCAAAAGCGTGTCATGGTGCACGCAATCAAAAGCTTTGGAGAGATCACAGAAAACTCCAATAGCATTTTGCGAGTTCTCCCATGCGTTAAATATGTGTTTCAGCAGAGCAACACCCGCATCTGTAGTCGAACGACCTTTTGTAAAGCCATATTGTTCATTATGAAGGAGGTTATTTGAATTAAAATGTCTTAGCAACTGCTTGAGTATTAACTTTTCAAATATTTTACTAAATGCAGGTAAGATAGAAATAGGCCTGAAATTACCAACATCATTTTTATTACCGGATTTAAATAATGGTATGACTTTACTACTCTTCATGAGGTCAGGAAAAGTTCCTAAGTCAACACATTTATTAAAAGTAACAGCTAGATAGGGGGCTACGATGTCTATTATATTACTTAAAAGTTTAATGGAGATGCCCCAGTAATCACCAGTGTTTTTGGATTTGAGTGTATTAAAAACATTAATTACATCACGAGGCGTTACATGTTCGAAGCTAAATAAACGACTACTTTTAGACACACTACTAAGCAATAGGTTTTCAGCTTTAGACGGGGACGAATTTAAGGAGCGAGTCGTAGTTATAGGTATGTTGGCAAAAAACTCATTAAACGCCTCAGCTACGTCAGCTGCTTTAGTAACTAATTTATTGTCGACCATAATCTCAAGTTCTTTATCTTGTTTAACCGACTTACCCGTTTCATTGTTAATAATTTTCCAAGTGGTTTTTACTTTATTATTGGAATTTTTAATTTTATCGCTTAAAAATTTTGATTTAGCATAAACACTAACCTTTTTAAATAATTTTGAATAATTTTTGACATACTCTAGGAAAGAAGTATCAAACCTGTATTTTTTCAAACCATATAACTCGTATAGTCTCGCTCTACTTTTATAAATACCTGGAGTGGCCCATTGGTTAAAGTCAACGGTGGTGCCATTAATTTCAAGAGTTTTGGTCTTGAAAGTAGATTGGTACTCTTTTTGCACGACATCAAAAAGGGCTCCATAGATTTCATTAGGACACTCGTGTTCTACTATAGATGGTGTAATTCTATGAGCTATATTATTTTTAAACTTATTGCAACGACTAACTGTATAGGGCCTGCATTCTATTTTACGCGGCTTTTTATGTAATGGCATGGGGAAGCTAGCTAATAAACCACAGTGGTCTGAAGTTAAGTCACTTAACACACATTTATTTTTGGCATCACAATCACTAAATATATTATCAAGACAAGTTGACGAAGATGCCGTGATCCTAGTAGGTTCAAAAAACAAGTTAATTAAATTATAAGACTTAAACAGATTAAGAAGTCTAATACTTAATGGAGTAACATCTAAAACATTAATATTAAAATCTCCACATAAAATTATACTTTTATTACTTGATTTTAACCTATTGAGTGAATCCTCCATTACCGATTCAAAACTAGTAAAATCACCAGAGGGGGGTCGATAAACGCAAATTATAACGTATCGCTCGAGTTCAACACAAGACAACTCAATAGTGCGCTCGATGGAAAGATTAACTAAATCTAAACGTTGTTTACATTTCAACTTGTTTGAAACAAGAACTAAAGATCCACCGCGAATGGCGTTTTTTCTCACAAACGCACTTTGTACTGTAAAATTATCATCATTGATAAACACTTCTTCATGTTCTTTCAACCAGTGTTCAGTCAAACATAACACCTGAACATCATAGTGCTCCATAAATAAACTTAACTCTAGCTCTTTGCCGGACAGACCCTGCATATTTTGATGTACAACATTGAACATATGCGGCTTATCCGTTGTCACACCTAATAGTTTAAACTACAAGGCGTATCAATAGTAGTGTTAGTACCACTACTAACAGTAATCGATGGTACACTACAAGTACCAGTGTCACTGTGTATATTGTATGCTAAAAGATTAGCAATTTGTCTCCTACAACTAGGTGGCAAGTACATGGTATAATTTGTCAGTTTGTAATCATTCATAAATTGATTACAATCAAAATATAAAATAGAGTCACTGTGGCGACAAGTCCTATTATAAATTAACATATTTAATTTGTAAATGTGCCTATTTTCCTCGTTAGACAAATATTTAGAATAAGGCAAGGCACAGAAAATAAATTTACAATTATTGGACTCATTGAGATCTAACATCAAATGGACACATTCAATTATGTCTTTTTTTCTAACAGTTAAACTATCCCCGTATAACAGTGGAACTGGGGTTAATTTTTGTCAACTTAATATTGTTAATTAATTGGCTAATACTGGCACCGGGTAAACAATTATTAATTACATATTGTTGCGAACACTGATTAAAAATACTACCAAAACCTTGACCAAATTTGTCAGAAAATACATATGTTGTGTTCAGGTTATTAATTTTACTGTCAACCAAACAGCTACCTACAGGCTGAGCTACTGAGGGTGCAGGTGTAACCAGTAGAGGTTGTCGTAATCGTACATGTTTAATTTATTTTGCATTTCTGTTTAACTAATTTAGTTTATTATTTGTATAAAATGCAAGCTTTGCAAAGCTTGGATACTATTGAAAGAATTGTACGTCTTGAGAACCGTCCGCTTCGAAGAAAGGTTTACAGAAATAGAAGTGATCCATTTTCTTTGGACGATTGGAAGCATTGTCCTTATTAAATCTACAGCGACTTTCATAATTAACCTTGTTCGTGAGAGGATCTTATGTTAGAGGCATATCTCTTCACTCCTATTTTAACGCCTCAAAATAGAAGCGGGAAAACATATCACGAAGCACTGCAACAACATAATACTGTGGAACGCTGCTTTGGTGTGTGAAAAAAACGCTTTCAATGCCTTTTACATGAACACTAGGAAATGTGAAAACAACCATAGTGGCAGTATACTTCACAACATTGCAGTTCACCATGGAGACATGCAGTTAGAGGGTAGTAATATCAATGAATATCATACAAGTGAAGTAATTCAAGAAGTTGCAAGGGGAAACGCAAATGCTAATGCTATTTTACAAACTTTTATAAGAAGACATTTTAGCGAGTAGTTAATTAATAAAAAAACTTGTTTAATATATCAGTTTAATTTATTTTGTAATACTCTAATTTGACTTTTCGATTTTTTCTTAGAACAAAAATTTTTCTTTTTCGTTTGCCCTCTGTGCCTCATGTAATTCTTTTCTGCAGGCTGTTTCAGTTTCTGCTATTTGTAGCAGCGCCATCCTTACCATTCTAACCTGAAATACAAAATGAATGTAAAACGTTGTACGTGTGTACGTTTGTTTGTAAATTATAGTTATTACCAAATTAATTAAATCAGTAGGGGCATAAGAATAACTAATATTACGAGTCCTAATAGATATTCTTAGGGCCGCGGGTTTTTGTTACTATGAGTTTTGTAACAAAATTCTTGACATGCTTAGTTAGGAAGTATGTAACGTAAAAGATAGGTACCTACCTAATTCGTAAACCATGCCAGGCCGCCACTTTTTTCGCGTTGGTGTTTGCGTCCGTATTTTGATTTTCCATTAAGGAGACCCTCTCCTGACTAATTCTTTCAAAACAATCTAAGGAACAGAAGCAAAAGCAAGCATGTAAGTATGAGAATGTTTACAAAACAAAACTTACTTTGAATTTGTTCTAGCTGTAATGGTACAAACCTTATCCTCCTCCAACCAAGTTTCACTTCTTTGCCTTTTATTGGAACTAGTCTACGGTATTGATTCCATTTGTTTATTTAGTACATGCATGTAATTATTCAAAAATTTTCGTCGCTTCAATACCAAATTCATTGACAAATACGTGTTTTGAAAGACGCGCCGTGTCAAAAGAGTCGAAACTGTAGACAATAAAATAGTTTACAGTACGTAATAATGTCTATGGTCACAATTTTTTGGTGCGCAGACAGACATTCTCGTTTGACGACTCGATGTGTTGGTCAATTTGTTGGACGACTTCATTAAAATGGCAATATTTTGATTTATAACGACATATTAGTAATAGAAGGTTTATGAAACGTTTATAAAACCTTCGATAACATTTTGTATTCAACAAAATGTTATCGAAGGTTTTATAGGCTTATCAAGCATTTTAACTAAGTAATGTCTAAAACCTTCGATAAGGTTTTTTTATGAATAAGACCGTAAGTCTTTTACATGGATAAATATATCTCTCGTTTGTTAGAGAAGAAAAGTCACCGTGGTTAGAGTGCAGTCAAAGTTAAAGTTCGATTCAAACTTAATGGCGGCTCGGAATTTAGTTACTCGGTGCGCAGTACCCCTCACCCCCGCTGACCCATGAATTCGTTACTGCGCAGCAACTCGCCTCATGTTCCGAGCCGCCAATTGGGCTGCACTGTTTTGTAAAGTGAGATATTTTATCAAAGGAACTCTTTCCTTAAAACTTCATATACCTCCTTTAAAAAAATTTAATTCTAATGTCTCAGGTGGCGTGACAACCATCTACATGCGAGCGTTGAATAACGTGGAGTCATTCTGCTGCGAGCGCGGCGCGTGGATACGCGGCGTGGCCACGCTGCCGTCGCCGCTGTCGGGACACGGCGCCGTCACGCTACCCCCTGCCTCGCTCATGTGACCACAACAGTAAATTTCGGTGAGCTCTCTTATCTATTGAATAATGTGATTTCGTTTTGTCGCGTGGAACCGCGGCGTGGCCACGCTGGCGTCGCCACTATCGGGACACGGCCGCGGCGCCACGCTACCGTCCGCCTCACTCATGTCATGCCACACCAAGACATTAAGTGGTGCTAATCTTGTCTAATTTGTGTCTGTCTTCTGACAGATATTGCCCCAAAGTGTATCTTGTATCTAGAATGCTATTTTATGAAGGCGGCATTGCATCTCTTCTTTAAACAACATACCTCTTGTAGTCAACAATAATACATTCTTCTTAGAGATTACCTATATATAGCCAATTTTGAATTGGAGCATGATAACCAACCAAATGTCAAGCTTAGACACACACACGCTATTCTAAATACAATTAGACATGCGATCTACAAATGTATAAACTATTTACAGAAAGTTCTTTCTGAACTGTTTAGACATAACCCATGACTTTTTGATATCAGGTGGACATCCTCGTCGGCCGACGTAACTCCAGCTCGACGAGAACTAAATTGAATTCTTCGCGAAGTGAATAATGTTTGCCGTGGACTATGTAGGATATTTTAAGTGAACTGTAGTTTGTAGTTTGTGAGAAAAATTGTTAGTAAACTATGACCTATGTTAGTGAGTGTCCTGTGAATGTTAGCTGAGAAAATTGTTCGTACGCGTTAAATTATTAATTAAAAGTTTGTTCAATCGTTTTGTGATATCATTAAATACTCAGCTCATTACTGTTATTGCTTGTTTATGTTACCTGACATATATTAATTAAGGCTTATTTAATCCAAGTAAAAGCCGGATTGAATATCATATAAGTTTTATTTATACAAAATATAATCTCTTAATCTATCTTATCCACTCTAAAATTAGATCAATTTTAATGTCAACTTATCGTTATTATCACACGGTTCAATACAAAGAATGGTTCGCTCATACATTGCATCGATTGTTTGGCCACATGTCTCACAGTGTAACTCCATACAGCCGACCATCTGCATTGCGATGAGCATTGTAGGTTGCTCGGAGAGAGATGGGCGGGGCCTATGTCCCGAATTACCTCCTTCATCATCCCGAGCCCTGCTCCACTCACTCAAGGCTATCAAAAGCGATGAAACTCCATACAGGTTACGCTGTGTTATCATTTTTCTAAAGGTTATTCCCAGACCTCCCTGCAAACACCAAGCAGGTCGCGCTCGAAGCCCTCATCACACGGAGGATACCTCATGAAGAACAGCACGTTGTTGACTGGTACAAAGCGACTCGGCTTGATGTGTCGTATGACTTCCTGAAATGAGAAACTTTCTTGAGTATTTATGAAAATAAAAACTACTATAATTGACCTTTGGAATACTAGAGTGAGATTTGGAAATTATCTTTCATTCTCCTCTCCCTCTATCTACTTGATGATTAATGACAGTGTTATCGTGAATTTAGTTACTTATACATGCCACTGTATATAGAAAGGGGATTTGTAAGATACAAAAGATATTCGTTGCCATGTGTAAATGAAAAATACAAAACAAGTTGACAAAGACTGAAATGTTAAAAAAAAACAACAAGTATTATATGGAAAAATTAAAGTAAGGCCATCGTTCAAGGAATTGATTGAAGGTAAGTGACAAGATATCTATAGTCTGAATGAGATAGTACCTAGAGGACAAGGTATCCACTGTTCTGTTATCAAAAACATCAAAGATATGGATAAAGTTGAAGAATTATTCCATTAGTCTGATTAGAAGGACCTACTAGACTAATAATAAAAAGTAAGCATGTCTTCAACTTCTGTGAGGGTTCTATATCAAATATGTTTGGTTATAATGGTCCGGTAGCTGAAGTATTTTTTTTACAGCATATTATACTGTGATCACCAATCTTCCAACCACCGCTGCCCAGTGTCGACGAAGTTCATAGTAAGTTGGGATCATAGAATATATGTAGAAGACTCTTGGGTATCAAGGGAACCCGCAGCAGCATCCACAGTATCATCGTACTGCGATCACCACACACAACATCAAAGTAGTCGGCTACTACCCTTAAATACCCCTTTGAACTTCTTTGACTTTTGAAGGCAATCTGTATTTGAGTTGAGTTCAGCTGAAGATTTAATATAAGAGAAACCTGTACTCACAATTGGCATGCCATCGATTTCAGTCTCGTTAGCTGCGTCTTCGTCCGTGTGAACTATATTCCTCGGGTGTATATGCTTGGCGTAACCAACAGCACATATAGCAGACAATACTACTAATAACAGAAACTTTGCCATTGTTTTTAAATATTTTTTGGAACTTTGGACGTGTGTTTCCTATCAAACGCTCAGAATTTGTTTGGTGCTCACTATACTTTTGCTGCCTTTTAAACGTTGTATTGTTATCTTTGGGCTCATCGTTTTACGTCACAGATGCGCAAGAGTCAAGCTGGCTGGCTCGCTGTTTGTTTACACTCGACGCAGGAGTAAACAGTCGATCCCCCTGTTCAATTCTGCATTATACGTCACGGCAAGCTTCCCAAGTCACAGTTATTCTTCGGTTAACTCAAGTGACGTCGATCAGAGGAAGGATAATCCCAATATTAAATACGAAATACGTGCAGCTTCTCATGTTTTCTTTCTTCTCAAGAATTTTTATCATAAATATTGGTAGTAATGGAACAGAAATACTCTGGATAAATGACGCAAGGCCCACTTGTATCCAATTGAGTGCCATTGAATTGAATTTCCTTTGTGATAATGTTTAGAGAGCTTTACGGATGCAGCACGTGTATGTTGCAATGTTGCTATAACTTTTGCTTTCCCGTAGTCGGGTAAAAGTACCTATAACTTAACGAACATAAAATCAAACGGTGCACTTAACCTCGTTAAATAGACCACCAGAATGAGGGCTTGTATAAAGTCATTATCGCTATCATAAAATTAGAAAATAACCTACCTTTTAAGCATAAGATAATAAGGCAAATTCGATTATGTAAAGGCACTACAAAGTAATGCCCTACATAATAGTGTACTATGAACATAACGCATTATTATAAGTAGGCTGTTGATAACAGGGTAGCCCGATTGCAAATTAAGTACCCACGCGATAGCTTGTTGATTTAAAACTGGTCGAATCATCGGACATAAACTCTAAGAAAACTATATTTTGGACAGAAAAGGAGTATATTATTCCAAGGATCTGGCATTCGGATCAATGCGGTTCTATATATTCTCCAGATTAATTTTCAACATCTTTATCCGACTAGCTAGACTAGGACTAGCTTCTGCCCGCGACTTCGTCCGCGAGCCTTTTTAACCTTCGTAAAGAATTGGGCTATCTATCCCAAAATCCCAATGCACAAAGATTTTTCAAATCTGACTGACAGTTCCGGAGATTTCCCCAACATACTAACTTACAAAAATGTACGAATATGCATTTATTATTTGAAATTATGAATTTTCTTCAATTATATTCCGCGGATAAAAAATTTATCTCACGTTGCAAAAATCAGCCCTTATTTAACCAGCTCAGCTAAGTACTTGTAAAGTGGTACAATAAAATAAACTTCTCGGTAGAGCTTGTTAATAATCATTAATCCTTCATTGTTATCTGATATACACGATCTGATACAATTTATATCTAGTTAAAATGCAGCACGTGTATCTAATCAAACAAATATTGCGCATTATTACATGAGGATTGTAATCTAATGCGAATTCGTTGAAGGAAACATGTAAACTTGTAAACACTAGAAATTTTCGAGGAAGGAACTGTTTATTTTTGTATGTATAATTCTTAGAATTACAATCACGCCATTATTGTGTTACTAACCTCGGACAAAGTAAATAAAGGAAAAACTTTTCACACCTAGGTACTACGTATTAAAATGAATGAATGACGGAATGAATGAGAAATCTCTATGATTGTCCAGTATTTGACTGTGAAACATAGTTTTATGAATGATTGATCTTTTTAGATAATATCTAAGTTTATTTTTTTTGATAAATCTACCATTCAAGAATAATAATGCATTTGGGCTTTATAAGTTCATACAGATGACGCGATAACGTTTTATCTTTGATCGATGCATTCCACTTGAAATTGGAATGCATCGATCAAGTGTTCTTTTTTTAACTAGATTTATTTTGTTTTTCTTTACTCTGAATTTGAGTTATGTGATGCTTGTCTTCCAAGCGTTGCAAAATGCTTTTATTTTTTTCTACCCTGAGAGATAATGAAATTCACATTGTATCAAGTACCGGTACCTTTGCCAAAACGGGTTACCTACACACAACACACTGTAGTGTGTTGTGTGTAGGCTACATCAGCTACAGGTGCTACATCTAAGTTATGTCGTACTGTAGTACGATATAACTTAGATGTAGCATAGATTTGAAAATTTTCATTCATTCATTTCAATTTCACGAATGAATATTTTGGCTATAAGACTTTACAAGTTATTGCGTTTTCGAAAGATCATTTTTACCTAAAGCAGTATTGATTTTAAAGGCGCACTCAGTTCGGATGGTGATCGGTTTTACGAATTTTGCCGATGTTACATCTAAGTTGTGTCGTACTATACGTGACAACATGGTCTGCCACGTTGGTCTAGTGGTCGCAAGCGCTACTGTTGAGCCTATTTTTTTATGGATTTGCGGTCTTTTGGTACTAAAATGTTTAAATAGTAATAACTTTTTCATATTCAATAAAAAAGAAAGACTCAAAAAGTCTGTAAATAAAAGATTTTTATTTTTATTTATTAATAATAATAAAAAATATGGTGCCTCATTTCATTAAGCACGTCTAACGGGCCTCTGCGAGTTGGCTTCGGCCCCTCGTATGCCTTCCAAAGGTCCGGGACCCCAGGGTCCCGAGCTACGTAGACATATAAAAAATATATTACTTTTTGGTGATGTTATTGCAGTTCCTATTATATGCCTCTTTCGGATCTGACAGGTTTTTTTTTACATTATTGTATACTAGCTGTCGCCCGCGACTTCGTCCGCGTTATCGTGCTGCAAATAATACTGCCTCGTTCGTGCCCGGCGTCGCCTGGGTGTATTTACGACTTTTCCGGTGGAATTTCCAAAATTTTCTTTTATGTACTCAAATCAACTAAACGTGAATTCATGCAAGCCTAGTACTTTTTGTTAGTTAAAAACTATTTGTGCGCCATATTTCATCGAAATCCTATTTATTAGTGGGATAAAGTAATGATTGTAATACTATCTTGAATTTATGAAAGCCTAGTACTTTTTTAGGTTACTCTCAGAAATTGTGCACAACGTGTGGTGAACAGAATACCGTCTTGTATGACGATAACTTTTTTTTGCAACTTTTGATTTTAATGAAACAAAGCCTATATTCTCTTCCAAATTAATCTCTGTCTACCTGTGACATGAAAATCCGTTCGGTAGTTCCGGAGATGTGCGCGAACAAACAAACAGACAGACACCGGATTCTACTGTTTTATTATAATTATAGATTTACATATTATTCCTTAAAACAAAACAAATATTACTGATGAAAGACCCAATTTAATGCCAGGTTCTTATGGGACGTCGTAGTGCTGCCAATGTGTCTCGTTGGTACTGGTGACGTGCCTGCGAGTGATGCACTGCAGGTTCGAGCCCAGGACCTCACCCGGGGGACAGCTCGGTAAGTCTGGAGACAAAAAATACCACATACAAGGTGAAATACTTAACTGAAAAGTTATTAAGGTATCGTTTTACTCATCATTATGAACAACTCTTTCTGTGGGACCAAACCAGAAATCCAAAGTCAAAGTCAAATAATTAATATCAATCAGGCACATAAAAGGCACTTTTGACCGTCAATTTTACAAAAAATAGTATTGATTCTAGTCACCCCACCCAAACGGAGTTTTCATATGGAGAAGAATGGACAAGAAACTATGTTTTGAATTTCTTTTTCGTTTATGAATGAGTGATAAGTATGAGGCGTGCACTTTTGGATTTTCCAAACTATTAAATTTTTTAAAATATTTTCACAATATTTTGTATAGGTACATTACCTATTTATATAATTATTATGTGAAGACGATGCACCTAGAATAAGATGACTACCTATACCACAAAAGGTAAAATGAACTTAACAAAATGTAGTTCTTTGTTCATAATGATGAGCACAAAGACTCCTTAAGATGGCTTCAGTTATTTATTTCCATTACACCTTGTATGAAACAGCGACAGAAAACGCACAGCCACTCAAATGTGCTCCATCATTCATTATAGTCCAATGTAGGAGCGAATCTATTGCCCACACTATAAACAAGCTGGGAATCGAACCCATCGGACAGTAGTCGTGTTTGTAATGAAGAAAGCATGTACAAGTTGTTGATTTATTAGAAATCCTAATAAACACACATTCGGAATTGAACCTGCATGAGCCTACGTTCGCAGCCTTACTTGCGACCACTATAACAATGAGGTATTTTATGTTAAAACTAGGTGTCATGTTATGTATAGTCAGCATAAAAAGTTCAATAATTACACTTTGGCACTAAGTTGAAAGTACTATATTTATGACATTTTAATTATTGTGCGTAATCATCGTAATATAGGTACCTACCTTTTTAGGGTTCCGTAGTCAAAAAGGAACCCTTATAGTTTCGCCAAGTCCGTCTGTATGTCTGGCTGTCATTACGTATATATACCCTTTAAAACAAAAAAAGAATTTTCGAAATCGGTCCAGCGGTCTTCGAGTAATGGGGGAACATATCTCCTCCTTTTTTTTAAGTCGGTTAAAAAGAAAACTATAACAGCTAAGTAGGCTTTACAAGTTACCAAGTAATAGCAGACCAACTAATGCAGTTGGATTGTATAGGGGAACATGTTTTTCAACTACAATGTTAAGTTTGTTCTTGGGATAAATTCATTCCAATTACGGAACCCTTCATTGTACGTAGTCCGACACGCACTTGGCTGGTTTTTTTATATAGACTTTGATGCCTTATAAAGGTAGACAAAATGACATGAATATTTTACTTTGTTATGTATGTATTATATTACTTTCATTATCGCGAATGTGAGGACTGAATGGGTAAAAGGGTATTTTTTTTTCTTAGTTTAAGGTTATTATGGTCTAGCAGTTTGAGTACTTTATGCGACTTACTCCCTCCTTCTTTTCCTTTCCATCCTTTCGTCCTTTCAGTCAGTCAGTCAGTGCAAGCATTTGTCAGTAATGTACGTTTACTGACAAATGCTTGCACTGACTGACTCAAATCTGCGTGGTTCCAAGAGCCATATTAGACTATCATAGAAATATGATCAGAGATGTATGAGTCATTTTTATGTAAAGAACCTATGACGGTATAATAACTACATATGATTCATATTTTATATGACCATTAAGGGACCCTATTTGACAGCAAGCGTACAAATATGATCATACTCGTTTAACCTCAAAAATAGCTAAATCGTTATCCATCTTGATTAAGTATGACGTTTATACAGGGTGTCAGGGACATCGACGCGAAGCCATGGATTCAGTACATGATTCTGAACCCCCCTGCGTTGAAATTGTTCGCCGGTTATTTAAAAAAAAAATCCAATCCATACATTTTGACCACGTAGGTATCACTTTTCTATGAAACAGCAGATTTTTTTTTAATAACCGTCGAAAAATATCAACGCAGGGGGATCCAGAATCATGTATTGAATCCATGGTAACAGGCTTCGCGTCGATGTCACTGACACCCTCCCTGTAGTCATAAGTGTAATATGTAAAATTAAGAACAGCATCATTTAACTATGATCATAGAATTTGACGGATATGAAATCATATTTGTATGATAAATATATGATAGTGTAATTAATAAAATGGTTCTTAGGCCCCAGAACCATCTACATGGTCCTCACATCATCTGGCGAAGATTATGTTGAAGCCTGAGTTTGTTTCGCTATTTCTTCTCAGGGATAGGAAATGTCGACTCCATCTATAGTTCTATACTCCTTTTGAAATAAGATTAGACATTTAAACAACCCTTTTTTACAGTTCGTTCAACCAATTCTGACTACTATACCGTAGGCATAAGGACACACAATACCAACTGTTTACTGCAGCCGCCATTTGTCATGCCACCAACGCAATATAAGTCAAAATCGGTTGAACAGACTGTAAAAAAGGTTTAATTAAATATCTTGTCTTATTTCAAATAGAGTATAGCTTACTATTTTTTTTATGACATGTAATAGTAATTCCGAAATCCTATTTACAGAATAAACAATTTCATTTCAATTAATAAAAACTACAGATTGTTAAGTATTTTACTTTTATTAAGTTAATCAAGATAGTTACTCAAAAAATGAAAATCTGTCTGTGACTCTACCCATACCAATACTTCATAGGTACTTGTGATATCCTGATGTGTGATAGACAGGGTAAGACATAAACGAAATAAAAACAACGTTTTCCAAGAAATCATTAATTACATTATAATAGAATAGATAGTTCAAGAGTTTTATTTATTTGTTCAAAGAGACCGCTTATCAATTGATATGGAATCTATCGTAAAACTTATTTACTACGAGATACTTGTTAGTAGTTAGAGAGATAGTAACATGTGCTATTGACGGAAAACTACTTGCCAGTCGAATATCGATAGGATAAAATGATTAAGTTTGAGAGTTTAATCCGTAACATCAATTTATACAATTTCAGGCAGGTTAGTAAAACAATCGATGGACATTCACTCATTAGTCAATATTTACTGGGTTAAGAAAATTAATTTTGCAATAGTAATACAATTGTATGGTATTTAGGCAAATACATTTACATGTTAGCTTTTCTAAACGCATTGTTGTTAAATTGTTCCACGTTCTCTCTGTAAGCAGCTCCTGACGTCACCTGCGGCGACTGTTCAGCGTATGATCCGGATACTGTTCCACGGAACAAGTTTGGAGAACAGCGCATAAGAATCGGTATAGCACAGTCGTTTGTCTTGCTGGTTGGGAAGACTGCCATCACCTGGCCCGTTCTCTGCGACACCGCCGGCCTCGACACCGCTGGCCTCGACACCGCTGGCTTCAACACCTGGTAGGACGGAGACCTCTCTGCAGCTCGTGGGTATGGCACAGACATCGTCGGCAGGAGGTTGTTCAGCATCGCGTCATGAGCCAAGTCTTCCAGAAAATCTCTTCTGGAACGAGTGATCCGCAAGTCAGGCATCAGTTCTGAGTTTTCAGGGTTTAACACGTCAATGTCGAAGTCACCTCGAGTGTCCAGAGACGGCATCTTCTCATGAATGTGTGTTGCGTAAACTGGCGGCAAAGTATGGACCGGAGGCACGGGGTTCAGAGCTGCAGATATACTGGTGTGTACAAACGGATACAAACCATCCTCTTGTGAACCTGCATCCAGCCCTTGATCTAGTTCGTAGGCATCGGAATCAGTGTCATAAGACGTCCGTAAATTGTATTTACCGTTCCAAATCATTGGTGACGGCGGGTTTTCGGTGATCAAGCCGTATTCCAGGGGCAGTGCAGCTTGAATGCCATGTTCAAAATATGAACTCTGTGGTAAGGGATCCAGCACAGCCAAATCATCTGATGATAAAGTGGGCAATCTAATGAAATCATTTCTCTCTCTGTATACACTTGCGTCGTCGCCGTCGTTTGAATTACTGTTAACCTCTAAAGGTCTCAGGAACACCGACTCAGGGGCTGGTTGCGGGATCAGGTTACGCGTTGCTCGGACCAATTCATTGTAATCAAGACTGTCATAGTTCGAGAAAAACGGATTCTTGTAAGTTAAGGGAGCTGTCTGAATGAAGCCGAAGCTCACACAAATTATAACACACGCACTTAACATAGTAATTAGTCACTGAATAATGTTCTTTGACAAAACTTTTATTTAAAATGTGTTGAAATAGTAAACGCGATGAACTGCGAGAACGTCGCATAACAAAAATCAGCAAAATTTTGAAGTCATTGGCAATTGAATGTATGGTTTCATGTTACAAATTCTTATGATATTTGAATTTAGTTTATGTCGTGATGCAATAATTTATTTGAATTTGCAGTCTGGCATACATTTAATTAAGTTTATTTTTACCCACCAAAGCCACAAAGTAGATAAATATATTTATGATCGTCCTGACAATTAAACCCAGGGACCCCATGTGCCACAGTCGCAATTAGATTTGTATCTAGGTGCTGGCAATATAGGTAATATCCCTTAACATGGGTTTGCTCTACACTTCTGTGACCCTGCGGGTAATACAAGCGTGATGTTATGTTATGATATTAGATATCATTACGATCAACATAAAAATACATGAACCTACTAAATAAATTACTTTGTGATCGAATAACTCCGGTTGTCATTTGTAGATTTTTGACAGTCGTTACCGGTAAATCTGACAACCAGTCTTATTATCTGTGTAAACGCACAGTTAGTAAGACTGGTTGTCAGATTTTGACATGTTTTTATGCGCCAATGCGCTATTTCCTGTCAAACATTTCAAGAACATTGACTGAAAATAGAGATTTCAACATGTTTTTATGTGAATGTTTCGCCAGTGCAAACGCACAGTAAGGGTACCGTCGTATTACTCAGCGTTGTGGAGGTCAGATAGGCAGTTGCTCCTTATAAAATACTGGTATTCAGCTGCATCCGGTTAGACTGGAAGCCGACCCAGTTAACATAGTTGGGAAAAGGCTAAGCAGATGATGATTATCTTCACGCCAATTACTATAGTAGCTAGGTAGGGACTTAAGAGTTTAAATTATACAAGAAAGTTGAAGAAAATGCTTTATTCTTTTTGTGATGTTCTATAAACATAAGTACAAAATTTGTAATAAATAATTAAATAAGTTAACATGGTCCATTATTTTCGATTGCCTATACTGTCAAGTCCAAGTTACATTTTGTTTTCTAGGGCGAGTGCAGAATTTTTCTGTTTTACAATAATAGGTGATCGCAGAACGTTGGTGGTTCTCTTGTCGTTCGTCTTCTTGGTGTCACGCTTGTTGTGGGAGCCGATATCCTCCTCCATTCTGTAGGAGGGGGAGCTGTAAGAGGAGGGGGAGCTGTAAGAGGAGGAGGAGCCGTAAGAGGAGGGGGAGCTGTAAGATGAGGGGCCGGCTGAGTGAGCCTTAGCCAAGCTGCCGGACACCACGGACGGCGAACAACTCAGCAGCAAGGGGATACTACAGCCTCCGATATTTGCGTTGGGGAACACGCCAACCGCACCAGTTGAACCAGCGGAACTCGACAAGCCTGATCCATAAGCCCCTCTAGCGGATTCCTGTGTAGGCTTCCAGCGGAACATGTGATCTGAGCCAAAACCTTCCATGGCGTCTCTCATGCTTGGGTGGAAGTTGGAATGCATACCCATACCGCCCATCTCGTGCATATGTGAGTGCGTCAGGGAGTTGTGATGAAATCTCGCAGGGTGGTGGGTGTGAGCTGGGACGTGGCTCGCCATCTCAAAGTCATGAGAGTGACCCATTTGGCTCGGGATCTGATGTTCAGCCAAGTGAGAGTTTCTCAAATGATCCATGGTATGCTCGGAGATGATACCATGTCCATGTGCTTGTGCGTGAGCCATGCGAAGCTCATTGTCAAATTCTTCAGCAGCTTTCATTGAAGACAGATGATCCAAATGTTTGTTTTCCTGTGCCCAATGTGCGTTGTGCATATGCTGCATATGATGCAAATGTTCTTCCGCTACTTTCATCTCCGGTACAGTTTCCATAGCAGACAACTCATCATGCAGCATCATTTGCTGCTTTTGGTGATCTAGGATGGAGGTGTGGTCCACAGATTTGGCCAACATAACATTTTCAGTGTGTTCACCTAAATTGTGGAAATGGGTGTGTTCTAATTGCTCTGCAGATTTAGGGATGCTATCAAGGTGTTTAATTTCAACGGCTTCTTTTGGTTTCATATTCCAGTTTTCAGTAAGATGGTCTTTCTGATCCGATTTTGAATCTTCAGCAGCTTTCGCTAGTCCCAATAAATGTTCTTTGTGCAAATTGTCTTGATTTAAATGATCCGCTGACTTTGCAAGAAAATCGATCATACCATCATCAGCACTTTTTTCCTGTTCCAGGTGATGTTTAATTTTGTCTGCAATAGCTATCTCTTCTGCGCTTTTTTGATGTTCAATGAAGGCGTCTGAAGTCAAGGGTTTAATTATGGTGCTTATGGTGATAGGGGCCACAGGAATATTTTCTGACGTTTTAAACGCAGTATCTTTTTCTACATTCAATTTGGTTTCTTTTGCGTCTCCAACTGCTTTCATGGATGGTACCTGCATTATGTGATGCTCAGATTGGCCTGTTAACATGTCCATATTAAGTTCAGAACTTTTTTCTTGATGATGATCAACAATATTCTCTTCGTTTAATAAATCTTTGTTTTCGGTATGTACACTGTGTTCTTCTAATTTGGCTTCAGCACTTTTTTCGTGTTCATGAATTTTGTGGTTCTCACTTCTCAAAGGTTCTTGGTTTTTAATGTTGTCTAAATGAACTTCAATCATTTCAGAAGGAGCAGTATTCATATCATCTTCAGTATTTTGTTCTACTGCAGCATTATGTTCACTGAAATGTTCAGTTGTTTCCTTGTTCAGGATCATTTCTTCTGCAGCTTTTTTTTCTTGATGATGAGATTCTAAAGGTCCATCCTGTTCAAGGCGTAAATTGTCGACTTCGGATAACACTGCATGTGAATTAATCATTTCTTTAGTTTTTTTTTCAGCTACCGTGGATGCTGCCTCTGATTGATCCAAATGTAACGTACTATCCTGGTTGCTGGCAGCTTTAAAACTATCCTCGATATTTTTAGCAATCTCAACATTTTTCTGGATATTTTCTAGGGCTTCTTTCCACTGGGCCATTCTCTCTTCTTCTGTTTTGGCTATGGTGACGTGAACATCATGCATGTCTTCTGAGTTCCTTGTAGTAGTAGCATGTAAACTCATCGATTCTAAGGTTCCAAAATTTTCATGGATATGTTTCAAGGCTTGTCTAGCTACTTCAATATCTTCATGTAGTTCAGTGTCAGTTTGCGATTCATGTGACATGTTCATGTCAGTCTTCGTTTCAATTTTCTTAAGATCTCTTTGCAAATTCTCTACAGCTTCCTTCGCCATCTTGATGCTATGTTTCACATCATCTTCGGTGGTATGAATGTCAGAACCTTCATGGACAGAACCTGTCACTGAAGTCCTGAGTTTATCATCTTCATTACACAATTTGACCTTGACTTGTCGGCCGCATGTTTCATTGGAGTCTGCGTGAGCTTTTTCTTCTTCAGAATCACGATATACTTGGTACCCATATTTTTTCTTCACAATCAATGGCTTTTTCAATGTGAAGCTTCTTCCCGTGGGAGTGGAAACTCCAGCGTCGATGTGCACATTTTGAACTTCACTATTTGAGACTCCATTATTTAAAATGGAACTGGTGCTGATCTCCGATGGTGACTTCCTTTCTCTCTTCAGAGTGTCTGGGAAACTTGGTTGAGTTTGAAGGTGCCAATCTTGAGGACGATCCGTGTTCACCAATCCGTCCCCGGGTAGAGCGGGGGCCGCGATGGCCAGAGCTACCAGAGCAGATACCACTACGAGTGTCTTCTTCATGTCTGATGCCACGATTGATGCTGGGATCAAACTGTATGGTTAATTTATACTAAATTACCGCCAAGAGATTTGTTCGATCGAACGTGAAAGAAAACAAAACGTGCTTATAGTAATTGGCTCACAAATGCTGACACAACGCCTTCCGGTTCGAAACATTTACGCTAAACACCGATTATATTCCGATAACTCACCTAGTAACTAAACTATCGATTTACTACATAGTATGTATGTATACTTAGTTAAATGGTGCCAACATAGCTCAATAAGTAAACTGCAGATGCAAATCTTATTTTGACATTAAAGAATTAAGTATGATAAACGTGAAAATCATGTGACAGTATCAGTCTGAGATACTTCTGTATTATCAAACTATATCCCTAAAAGGGTAAAGCAATTGACGCACTATTTGGAAACGGATTTAGGAACTATACAAACAGGCATTATATACAATAGCATTGCAATTAAATATCTGCTCCGTGTAAAAATCGAACCCGCAGCTGATCAAAGAGCCACTGCGTCTAACAACCTGTTAAAATGTCATAGCGAAAATAATTTTGCTTAATTTATAACAAAACATAACATAATTAACTATATATTCCTTGAAGAGGTAGTCAGAGTGTTTACCCCCATTTCGCTATAGTTATGAGTAAGTCCTAATAAAATAGGGGGAGCCTATTACAATTAATTGGGCACACATCCAGAATCCGGGCTGCTACTGAGAAATTCCTAATACGAAAATCCATTTCACTTTCTCCAACTACTGAATTTGAATCAAACCTACATTCGTCGTTTAGCAGTTGCGTTTACTACCACTGAACCAACGCGGGTTGGATTTTTCGCAAGAAAGCTAAATAATGTTTTTTGTTGACGTAAGTACCTAAATGTTACGATGGTGTGGCGATAGAGTAAAATTTACGATGGAATAGATTGACTGTCGTACGGTGGGTTCGATTCCCGAATGGAACATAACATAGCATCACACCTTGTTTCCCCGAAGGGTTAGGCAGAGGTGTACCTGTAGCAAGTACACCCACATTTCGTCAGTTATGATAAAGTCCCATGTAATAGGGGGTGAGCCTATTGCCATCAACCGGGTACAAATCCAGACTCCGGGTTGCTACTGAGAAATTCCAGACAAAAAAAACCATCAATAACACTTTCCCCAACCCGGGAATCGAACCCAGGACCACATGCTCAGCAGTAGCGCTTGCGACCACTAGACCAACGAGGCAGTAACCGAACGTAACAATTATTTGTATTTAGTACTCAAATAGTTGTTCCGGTTCTGTCTGTTAATGAAATACACAAGAAAATAATAGAGAAGACAGAATAAAAAAAATGATAACTTTCTCTGGATTTAACCGTTAAGGTGAAACAATTTGATATTTTTTCCATACAAACTTCGGAGGGGTTTTACTCCACTATTTGACATCGTACATTCAAAGTCAAACATGATATCGTTAGGTCTCATTATTAAAATTGTCTGTACGGAAGCAGAATAGTAAAATAAAAAGCCATTAAAAAGTTATGAGCCAACAAAGATTCGTTTTTCTTGCTAATTTTAACGCAACTTTGGGCGTAAATAAGTAATACAAGAAGTGTGAAATCTCGAAAACAAAATCCGTACCGACACAGAAAAATTTACGAAGATTTCAATAAATTTTATTTGTAATTGATTTATGCAGTGGTTATTTCAGAAAAACCTTTTCTCCAAAGGCCTTTTCGTAATTTTTGACGAGCTCGTTTTACTAAAATTGGTCGGTACGGTGTTTCTGTGCGTGCGAACTATACGTTGTCCATGTAGATCAGCTTCTAACTGCTCATCACTGATACTATCTCTGTCGGACACGATGCCAGGTGAGACAGTGTGGTTTTTGGCCAGGCCCACCATTGAGTTCGAGCCCGCGACTAGTTGCACCTTAAAGATATATTATCTTGTCTATCGCTCAAAGATCAATTACTTGCAGGAAACCTTGTTCGTGTCATTTTATGTACAGTCAACTATAATCAACTATGTAGCTAGTCATAGGAATGAGCGCTTTGTATTGCTATTTTTAAGTTTTTTTTAGAATATAATAATTTATTGTTCTCTCATAATCAAAAAACACAGTACAAAATCAAAGTAACACCTTAATAGAGACTGGTGTCTGTTGTAGGTAAGTATAAGCAGTATCATACAATTTGTGTGTTTGCATCGTATTTCGTCATGTGCAAGCTTTGACGTCACCAAAGTACTTAAGCCATACAAATCGAAAGAATTCTTGTCATTCTTAAATCCTATCTGTAAAAACTGATAACAGGAATCATCTATTTATCAAGACATCAATTTAAGAGACCTACATGAATTTTCAAGTAGATTAGATGATTTGCATAATTCTGATTATCAGCAGTCTTCAAGTAATGGTAACACAAACAGTTTATGTTCACGTACGGCACAGTTAGCATTATGTTTGATGGACTAACTTTGCCCGCGACTTTTCTGCTTCGGAAGATTATTTGCACTATAATATTTTACTCATAGGTACTCATTCCATCCGGTTTGTGAAGCTAAAGTTAGCTACTCTTACTCACCGGGGTTGCGGGTAGTACTAAGGGGAAAACGTGGCCCTTGGCAAGGCAAGGGAAGGAACACGGGTGGGTTTGAGTCAGTAAGAGTCTGACACGCCCTCCCGCTCTGCCCAGAGCGGGAGAAGTCATTTGAAAATTTCACTCCCAAAAAAAAAAAAATGCTACTATTACTCAAGTAATTATTTCTATTAATGAATGCTAGGACAAATACTTTTTCAAAAATAGTCTACAAACCAATTTGGTGTTTTCAATTGGAAAATTTAAGCCAACTCAGAACAGTGGTGGCCAAGTGGTAACGGCCGCGACTTACGAGTTGTAGGTCGTAGGTTCGAACCCTGACAGGCGCTTTAATTTGTATAAATTATTTCACCACCACTGCTCTCAAAACGGTGAAAGAAATCATCGTGAGGAAACCGGCACGTCCTAGAACCAAAAATTCGAAGACGTGTGACATCTACCAACCCGCACTGGCACCGCGTAGTGGATTACCCACTCCCTCTCACAGAGAGGAGGCCTGTGTCCCAGCAGTTGGAACATTATAGGCTGATGATGATGATGAGGCTGATTATGCAAGCAAACTCATACTCAACTCTACCAATCTTAAAAACTTGATTTGCTTTGGCATGTCATAATTGCATCAGGAATACATTCGTATCCCTCAATGTAAAATGTGTATGCAGTATGTATGTTGATATAAGGTATGCTGCATTCGTTGACGTCATCGCATCAACACCGGCTGAAAACCAGCGCTGTGGCAGCATTATGCTGAGCGATGGCCGTGTTTGTGTTTTTGTGCTTAATTTTTTATTCTTTATGCGTCACACTTTGTGCCAATAAATGTACCTATTTTCTTTCTACTTTTCAATTTTTTTTTTTAATATTAGTTTCAAACTACAACCAATCATTCACTTATAACGGTATTTTATGACTATTAACGCCTCTAAGCCTTAAATAGTGGACTCTAATCATAAAATTTAATTTCTTGAAAAAAACAAACAGAACTTCAGTTTTATATGTATTTATATAAATTGGCTAATACTGCACTTCTGTGCAGTCTCAACTGCAAAGTAATGTAATTTTTTACGAGTTTGCACTTTATTTTAAATTCGTTCGATTCGTGCCTGTTATACTTGTATGTAATTTTGTAATAATTAACAAATTATTACGTCATACTATGTGGTATGCGCCGCTGTTTCCGTGTTGATAGAAAACAATAGTACATACATAACATCACGCATGTAATCCTCGAAGGGTTGGGCAGAGGTGTACCTATAGTAAGATCCACATTTCGTCAGTTATGTTTAAGTCCCATGTAATAGGGGCCGAGCCTATTGCCATCAACCGGGCACAAATCCAGACTCCGGACTGCTGCTGAGAAATTCCTGATGAAAAATTCAATAACATTTTGCCCAACCTGGGAATCGACCTCATGCTCAGCGGTTGCAACCACTAAGACGATGCAATAAACATTGTATTCTTCAGATGATGTATACATACAAAATAATCATGCATTTTTGGGCTACAACAAAATCTAAAACTATAAACGATAACAGAAATTATTTCAACTGAATCTATGCCACTGTGCCATTTGGATTATAAATATTTTGCTTACATTATTTATATAATGAACAAAGATATTTTGTTCTGTGCCATTTCCAAATAATGTACTTTTAAATTACCTAATTTGAATAAACTTGTACCTAATACTGCATCAAGATGAATCTTGTTAACGGCATCATTACTCGTAGCCCGCGTAGGTGTACTACGATACTACTACGACTGTCTACGACTAGTCTACGAGGTTCTACGAGGGTCTACGAATCTATGACATGCGATAATTTAACTGAAAACCAAAATATGCTATTTTGCATTGTTCGGATGCTGGTTGAATTAGATTAATATTTTAAGATAAAAATAATCATAATTAATGAAATTATTATTTTATTATGGAACAGTCAGCAAAACTCAAAGCAATACTAAATAGATTCATTAATCCATTTATTCATTTATTTTTTCTAAATAGATTTATTAATGAATCCATTGAAAAATTATATTATACATCAATTTTGTTTATTTATTATAATTTAATTAATTACCTTATTAAAAATTATAATTAACATTAAAACATTTAATTAAGTCTAGAACTGTTCACGAAGCGAAACTCGCACTAGATTCGGCACAGGATAGTCCTTGGAAATGACATGATGATTGCCTTGATGTAGCTCTGGGTAATCTTCCGACACCTTATAATGGCTGACGGCATGAACCGTATCCATCCAAATAGTGTTCCTCTTCTTTCTCGAAAAATCTTGGATAAAACAAGCTCCTTTGGATTCAGACAAAGGTTTTGTGATAGCTTCTTTCAAGCTACTGTCAGAAAACGGGGCTTCACAGCTAAGAATACTGGGTTCCTGAAACTGGTTCGGTGAACTAAGTCCTTTGGCTGGAAGATCTTGGATGGCAGTTGAAACCGTCGCGGTCAGCCCCACTTGTGGCGAATTAAAGGTGCTTGTAACCTCGTCAGCATCTGTATTCACGGTCGGATCTTCACTCTTAAAGCACACAAGTTGACTGTCAGTTGTTCTGGAAGAGATATCCTTGGAAGGAGATACCAACGGCTCTTCAAAAGATGAAGTTCCATCCAGAACATCTATCCCTTCTGAATTGAGAGAATTAATATATTTAGTTTTACGTGATGTAGATTCCTTTGTGTTTACTATCGGTGCCATGAGGACTGAACCGATTGTAAAAATAAGTATTAACGTTATCTTCATTTTAATTTAATTCAGAGTAATTATAAGATAATGATTTATAAACAGCGCTAATGCTCCTATTTATAGATACTCATTTACTTTAGAAAACGCGTTTCATTGCTGCATTTTATACCTTTACAAACGTGTCTTTTTGTTATGTATCATTTGTCTAGTCTTGTAGGTACAAATGAGTAAGGCACTTTAAATTAAGGTTTGCATCCAGCGCCTATGGTAGAGCTACTTCAGGCTTAGCTGATAACCTTAATAAAGGCTTGGTGAATATCTTACGATAATACCACATAATGCCCATCTATTTATTTTCATAATCGGCCTATTAATGTTCCCACTGCTGGGACACAGGCCTCCTCTCAGTGAGAGGGAGTGGGCTGTGTAATCTACCACGCGGGCCCAGTGCGGGTTGGTAGACGTCACAGGTCTTCGAATTTTTGGTTCTAAGACATGCCTGTTTCCTTACGATGTTTTCCTTCACCGTTTTGAGAGCAGTGGTGATGAAATTATTTACACAAAGTAAAGCACCTGCTTGGGTTAGAACCCACGATCTACAACTCGTAAGTCAGGGCCGTTACCACTAGGCCACCACTGCTCTCTATTTATTTTACTACTAGCAAATTAATGATGGCCCAAACTTACGAGTTGTAGATCGTCGTTTCGAACCTTGAGTCCCAGACAAGCTGGGTTTATTACATTACCGATATGCTAGAAAGTCTAGAAACAACCAAACAAAGACTTATTATTATGACGTCTGCCAACCCGCACTGGACTTGCATAGTGCATTACGGCCCACTCTTCATGTCATAAAGAGGAAGCCTGATTCGCAGCAGTAGGTACGTATCTACTTTTTGTGGGTATTTGAGAATTTGGAAACCAGCCATCTTTGCCAGCCAGGTTATTTATTAATAGGATGCATAGATGGAATAGGCTGCCCCCAACATACCCTTATGTCTCTGGAACACCATAATCCTTACTTAACCGAACGCACCGACAATTCAAATCTCATGAATGATCTCATGACATGAATGTTTTGTGTGTATGTTGAGTGTACGTGTTATTTGGCATGATTAGGTATATTTAATAATGGTAAACAAAATATTGAGGTAGTTATAACTTTTTATTTGAAACAACATTACAGTAGGTTACAACTAGCTTAATCTACACTATGAAATTCACTATTGGTGCGTGGCGTGACTGGGTTCATGGCTCATGTGCCCGTGCGTCTCCTCTTGTTGGTTGTGCGCTTCGTGCTGCACGGGTTCGTTCACCAGCCGGTACGAGTCAGCTGCAGTGCCGGCAGCAGCGTACGCAGGGGCGACGTGAGATTGGGATTCCACTATGTGTCCCGGCACTATCGTAGGCGAGCAGCTGAGCAACAGGGGCACGCTGCAGCCTCCGACGTTAGCGTTGGGGAACACGCCAAGCGCAGTCCCGGACGTGGCCGGTGTCAGCACCCGCCCACCACCAGCAGACAAAGCAGAAGACACACCTGCTACTCCAGCAGCGCCATATCCTCCCAGCCTCGCCATCGGTACATGCCCCTGCGTGAACTGGTCCATGTCGGAGAAGCCCAACAACTCAGACTCCGGCTGTTCGTCTCCGGAGCGGTAGTGCGGCGCGGCGTATCCGTATTGCGGTACAGCATATCCATGGTATGACGGAGCGGAGAAAGCTGCTACTGGCACGGAGCTGACGGGAAGCTGCACGGCGCCGGCAGACGCACACGGAGCCACGTACTGTTGGCTATACGGCGCCCGGCGCTCCCGCAGGAACTCTTCGATTTGTTTCATTTGTTGCTTGTTCACGTACCGCGGCTGTTCCCCTTCGGAGTACGTAGGGGCTCCTGTGACCGACAGGGCCACAATGGCGAATACACCAGAAAATAATATCGACTTCATGGTGACTGTGTGCTGTGCTGTGACCACCGAGACACTGATATTTATACATAAGCTGCAGTTGTCTTTTTGATCAAATATAACTACTTAGGTTGCAATCTACACAAGTAACACTAAACAAATCTTGACCGAGATATTTCTGCAAACTCAGATGCTTGATCTCGCCAATGTACAACCAATTAGGTCATAATATTATATGATGTACTAGATAACTATAACAATGAAGTTTAAGCGTACGACCACGCGTTACCGTAAATACAATTCAACCATACATTCAAAAACCATCATTATCATTCATTTTCTTACTTGCCAAAAATATTTGGGTTAAACGTAATAACGAAACTGCATATTATTTTCAACTAGCACTTTGCCAGCGACTTCGACCGCAATCCTCTTTAAAATTCTCTATCCCGTGTGAATTTCGAAAAATCCTTATTCCTTGTATACTTACGTCATAAAACCTCTTCGTGAAATTTGAGCTTTCTAGAGTTTAGTATGGACGTTGATCAGACAGTCAATGAGTGCAGAGTCAGGACTAACTTTTTTTATATTAGGAGGAATCGACCCATTAAATAAGTATGTTCAACTTATTTAATGGGTCGATTCCTCCCCGGAGTCTGTACTATTTATATAGAAAAGGATTTCATGAATATTTTCCACATAGATAAACACCTGTTTCCGTAATTTCCGTATTACCAACTCTATTGACTAGTGTATTGTTTGACCACGGCTATAATATTAATATCACGGTCAAAAACATGTATGTTGTAAGTAAGTAATGTAAGATATATTGTGTGTACTTTACACCTTTGTACCCTACACCTACGGGGAATTACTGGCGTGAGGTAATAATAATATTATGTTATTAATGGCATCGGTTATACGAGCGAGCCGATAGAATCTAACTTACGATCCGCAACTAGTAAAACCGACCAGTCTGCTACTGTGCCTTCGGCCTTTGTTCACCAACATTCAAACCACCCGCCCGGTTGGTTTATAAACCAACTTTTTAAATACATAACAGTGGTTTTATATTTAAAATTTAATTTTAAACAGTTAATTTAAATGTTGGTGAACACAAAGATTATTCGCTTAATGAATTTTTGGTACATTTAGAACTAAATAAATATCTGTTGTTACATACAAGACAATAAGTTCATACATTGAGGTATTATTGTACTTAATACCTCAATGGTATCATAGCGCCTATATTTCTCAAAGCGACACACATATTGCGCCAGTTGTGTTGAAGACCCTTCATGTATTGTAATAGCTTATGGGCCTAAATCAAAACTTCGGGCAGTCCCCAGAATGGAAAAACCCAATAACACTTATCGTGCCATCGACACAAAGAAGGAGTTATTAGGCGAATTATCGATCGAACACAAATAATATACAGGGTGGCAGGGACACCGACGCGAAAACTTTTACCATGGATTCAGTACGTGATTCTGAAACCCCTGCGTTGAAATTTTTCATCGGTTATTTAAATAAAAATCTGCTGTTTCATAGAAAAGTGCTATACCTACGCGGTCAAAGTGTATGGAACAGCAGATTTTTTTTTACATAACCGACGGAAAATATATATCCGACAATATAATATATAACGTACTAAATTCAGGTTATATTAAGCATTATATCCCGCCATGTGAGAAATGAGTGAAATATGAACCCACTTCACTCATTCCCAGAGCCCAGAGTTCCGAGTGGGAATAAGGGGCCCCTCTTTCCCACTCGGAACTCTGGGCACGTGCCCAGGGCCCCGCGATCGATAGGGCCCCCTAATTTCTGCCAGGTCAAATCATAACCGATATTTATTACCGAAAAACATATTAATTTCGAAAAATCAAACGATAATGAATGACTGACTAAAATACCTACTTGCTTATTAGCTTTTGCATGCGCGAAACTACTCTACTCTTAAAAATATCATATAAGTATCTCAAAGTTTTAGTCATACTGAGGTAAAAATAGGCTTATTCGAAAGGCAATAATATTGTCTACCATCTGCATTACAAAGCAATGTGTTCACAATTCCATAAATTATGAAAAAAAAAAAGTGAAACTCGAAAAAAAAAGAAAAATTATGCAATTCAACCAATAATTATTACAAGCCTAGAGTGTAATTGTACTTTAAATTGTTTTTATTTAAGTATTTAGAATATCGCTAGTCCATGTCCGGACACACTGTATAAAAATACGATTTGATGGTATACTAATAGCCCAGTCAATAACAACATCAAACATAGCAAACGCGCATGTAACTATGATTCTTTCATATGTTGATAGATCACTTGAGACTTCAGAGTACCTAGTTTATACCTAAGTTTGCAACCCTGAAAACCTAATATTATAAAAAGGTAAGTTTTTGTAAGTCTGTATGTAGGGGGTAATATCCTGAGATACCAGTCGTATATGATTTTTTTTTTTTTGATAACCCTTTTCTTGAGGTAGGTTATAGGCTCACTCACGGACGAAGTCGCAGGCAGAAGCTAGTTGTTGAATAATTTCAGAATTTTGCTTATCTACTCCTATCTACACAGGGGCCCCGTGATTATTATGTGCCCAGGGGGCCAACCACAACCACTAAAAGCAGTATTATTTTAGTCTTACTTCAGTGGGGGAAAGAGATGGTGCTATACGTCCTGTAGAGCTTCATCTCTTTCACACACTAAAGTAACATTAAAATAATACTGCTTTTAGAGGTGGTGGTAGGCCCCCAGGGCCTCCAATAGGTTAAAGACGGCCCTGATAGTGGGCAAGCAAAATCTATAATTAAACTTTTCCCGTAGTCGTTCTGCCCATCCCGTCATAGATTGCAAGCATTAAGTATTTATTATGCATGTATTATTTAATATTCACAGATATAATAGCATTCATCGGTTATAGTTAGGAAGTTCCAAGGTACAAATTCCATATTGCATATTCGCATTAGAATTTCATAATAATCACGTACGGTGCCCGCGGAATCAAATATGAAGCGTCAGCAAAACACGTACTAAGTATTTTTTTAAAGAATACATGATTGAATTTAGATGCTCGCCCTACATTTTAAGTGTGCCATTATAATATTATATGTTCACGCTTCCACTTAAGATTCGTGGTAAGCACGATTTGAAACTTCTATCACTTTGGGTATCCGTTTTGCCGAATTTATAAAATGTAGATGTCCTTCGACACACACGTGAACCTCTTCTCGTACCAAGAAGGCTTGGTAGCTTAGTGGAATGTAGGCCATTTCAAATTATGAAGCCTCAGATTTCCTTGTACTGTTTTCCTTCATCGAAGTACAATTTTAGGACAATTTCCACCATGACCGATCTTGACGGTCTCTAGGCGTGCCTACGTACCAATGCTCTACACATTGGTACCTAGGTACGCCTAGAAACAATAAGCCATATTGTTTCATCGAAGTACAATTTTAGGACAATTTCCACCATGACCGATCTTGACGGTCTCTAGGCGTGCCTACGTACCAATGCTCTACACATTGGTACCTAGGTACGCCTAGAAACAATAAGCCATATTGTTTCATCGAAGTACAATTTTAGGACAATTTCCACCATGACCGATCTTGACGGTCTCTAGGCGTGCCTACGTACCAATGCTCTACACATTGGTACCTAGGTACGCCTAGAAACAATAAGCCATATTGTTTCATCGAAGTACAATTTTAGGACAATTTCCACCATGACCGATCTTGACGGTCTCTAGGCGTGCCTACGTACCAATGCTCTACACATTGGTACCTAGGTACGCCTAGAAACAATAAGCCATATTGTTTCATCGAAGTACAATTTTAGGACAATTTCCACCATGACCGATCTTGACGGTCTCTAGGCGTGCCTACGTACCAATGCTCTACACATTGGTACCTAGGTACGCCTAGAAACAATAAGCCATATTGTTTCATCGAAGTACAATTTTAGGACAATTTCCACCATGACCGATCTTGACGGTCTCTAGGCGTGCCTACGTACCAATGCTCTACACATTGGTACCTAGGTACGCCTAGAAACAATAAGCCATATTGTTTCTAGGCGTACTTAGGTACCAATGCTCTACAGAGACCGTCAAGAGTACTTGAAACAATAGGTATGGTATATTGTTTCATAATTTCACCCGCCCACAGACTTCTGCCTACCCCTCAAGAAATATAGGCGGGATGTGATGGTTCATATAACCTGAATTTAGTACAGACACATCAACCTACTCCTATCTGTCAAATTTTCCCAATGAACATTGAACCTTATTCTTTTATAGCGATAAAGTTGTTAATCTATTGAAGAAATTTGACAGATTGTAGTAACTTGATGTGCTGGCGTCTGTACTTAAAACCTTAATAATCGGCATCACCGTGCATCACCATTTCCCATCACAGCATTATTACAGACACAAAGTATCTCACCGAACCTGTACTTCATTTGAAAGAAGTTTAGATATTTAACTCAACCTTTTGTACAGTCCGTTCAACCGATTTTGACTTCTATCGCGTTTGGTGGCATGACAAATGGCAGCTGCAGTAAACAGTTGGTATTGTAACCACTTTTTTACTTTTAATGCCATACATATGCTGAAATTTTCAGGAATTGAAATTTTAAAAATAGAACCACCGGTTAGGTATTTATAACAGTTGGTTTATAAACCAACTGTCCAAATACCTAACCGGTGGTTTCAATGTTGGTAAACAGAGCTAGCAGACTGGTCGGTTTTACTAGTTGCGGATCGTAGGTTCGATTCGTCGTTCGTCGGCTCGCTCGTACGACCGATGCAATGACATTAATAAGAATAACGTATAATTCTTACGTCACGCCAGTAATTCCCCGTAGGGCTAGGGTACAGAGGTGTAAAGTATACACATATCTTACATTACTTACTTACAACATACATGTTTTTGACCGTGATATTAATATTATATCCGTGGTCAAACAATACACTAGTCATAGTCAATAGAGCTGGTAATACGGAATTTACGGAAACAGTTTATCTAGGTGGATAGTAGTGATGAAATATTTTTATAGTGAAATCTTCCTTAGCGGCGTTGTGCACTTTTTTTGGGATGGGTAAAAAATTATAAACTCGCGTCAGAACGTGACCGTAAGATCCGTTGCCTAGCAACCGACAAAGTAAATATCAAAATAAATAGTCTTTGACATTACGTAAAGATTGCGAGGTAAGAAATTTTGCCCATATTGATGGGTAAAAAAAAGCAGTCAAAACATACTTCATAAAAATTGTTTAAATAAATTGTTTATTTTGTTAGATTATAGTTTTGAAAATAAATAAATATACTACTACTACTACTACTAATGAATATTGTATTTGACCATATAAATGATAGTACTTTTATACTGATAAATAAAGCAATTCGTGCGAAATTATTCCCTAACCATTCCAAAATATTCAACAATGGACAACGTTAATGTTCAAGTTTTCACTTCTGCCGGCACTCCCGGAGTGCAATCCGTTGTTTTTTCTATGTGAATAGTTCTGACTTCAGTGAGGAATCGATAAGTTTATCCTAATATAAAAAACTTAGTCCTGACTCCTCTTTGACAGTCTCATCAACGTCCCGCCCAAACACTTGGACCTAGAAAGCTAAAGTAAAAGGTTTTGTGATGTAGACAAGGAAGAAAGATTTTGCGAAATTCACACGGGATAGAGAACAAAGAGGATTACGGACGAAGTCGCGGGCAAAGTGCTAGTTGAAAATAATATGCAGTTTCGTTATTACGTTTAACCCAAAATTTTTAGCAAGTAAGAAAATGAATGATAATGATGGTTTTCGAATGTATGGTTGAATTGTATGTTTCAGTAACGCGTGGTCGTACGCATTTCCGCATTCATTGATGCAAATAAAACTTCATTTTTGTTGTTATCTAGTACATCATATTATGAATGACCTAATTGGTTGTACTTTGGCGAGATCAAGCATCTGAGTTTGCAGAAATATCTCAGTAAAGAACTTGTTTAGTATACTTATGTAGATTGCAACCTAAGTAGTTATATTTGATCAAAAAGACAACTGCAGCCTATGTATAAATATCAGTGTCTCGGTGGTCACAGCACAGCACACAGTCACCATGAAGTCGATATTATTTTCTGGTGTATTCGCCATTGTCGCCCTGTCGGTCGCAGGAGCCCCTACGTACTCCGAAGGGGAACAGCCGCGGTACGTGAACAAGCAACAAATAAAACAAATAGAAGAGTTCCTGCGGGAGCGCCGGGCGCCGTATAGCCAACAGTACGTGGCTCCGTGTGCGTCAGCCGGCGCCGTGCAGCTTCCCGTCAGCTCCGTGCCAGTAGCAGCTTTCTCCGCTCCATCATACCATGGATATGCTGTACCGCAATACGGATACGCCGCGCCGCACTACCGCTCCGGAGACGAACAGCCGGAGTCTGAGTTGTTGGGCATCTCCGACATGGACCAGTTCACGCAGGGGCATGTGCCGATGGCGAGGCTGGGAGGATATGGCGCTGCTGGAGTAGCAGGTGTGTCTTCTGCTTTGTCTGCTGGTGGTGGGCGGGTGCTGACACCGGCCACGTCCGGGACTGCGCTTGGTGTGTTCCCCAACTCTAACGTCGGAGGCTGCAACGTGCCCCTGTTGTTCAGCTGCTCGCCTACGATAGTGCCGGGACACATAGTGGAATCCCAATCTCACGTCGCCCCTGCGTACGCTGCTGCCGGCACTGCAGCTGACTCGTACCGGCTGGTGAACGAACCCGTGCAGCACGAAGCGCACAACCAACAAGAGGAGACGCACGGGCACATGAGCCTTGAACCCAGTCACGCCACGCACCAATAGTGAATTTCATAGTGTAGATTAAGCTAGTTGTAACCTACTGTAATGTTATTTCGAATAAAAAGTTATTAGTACCTCAATATTTTGTTTTACCATTATTAAATGCCAAATAACACATACACTCAACATACACACTAAACATGAAGTAAACATACAGGGTAGGAGGTTTGGATTGTCGGTGCGATCGGATAGGTAATGATTGTGGTGTTCCACAGACCTATGGGTAAGTTGGGGGCAGCCTTTTCCACCCTAATGAAATAATCTGCATAGTCCGGCAAAGATGGCTGGTTTCCAAGTTCTCAAATACCCACAAAAAGTACTTACCTACTGCTGGGAATCAGGCTTCCTCTTTGTGACATGGAGTGGGCCGTAATCCACTATGCAAGCCCAGTGCGGGTTGGTGGACGTCATAATAATATGGCTCTGTTTGGTTGTCTCTAGACTTTCAGACGGTGATGAAGTAAATTGCACAAAGAACAGCTTGTCGGGGACTCAAGGCTCGAAACGACGATCTACAATTCGTAAGTTGGGGCTGGCGGTTATTTATTTACTATTACCACTTACATTAATGTCCATACGGTCGGGTCCAAGATCTTTAAGACCCGTCGTACAAATAGAAACAAGAAGCTCTCTGATCCTACTATACAGCTCATGAAGGAGAGGCGCGAGATGATCCTCCAGTCTTCAGACGATGCGTTCAAGTACCGGCAGCTCAATAGACGGATCTCTAAGTCCTTGAAAAGCGACCTTCGTCGCTTTAGTACGGACCGCATTGAGGACGCGATAGAGCGGAATAAGGGCTCCAAGGTCTTTGCAAGAGATCTGTCTATTGGGCAGAGCCAGCTTGCAAAGCTGAAGACCGATGATGGCAGGATCGTATCCGCCAAACCTGAAGTATTGAGAGAGATCGAGAGGTTTTATGGACAGTTATACACGTCATCCAGTAACCCCGTTACGAATCTGGCAAACGACCCAAGAGCTAGATTAACCCGACATTATACCGAAGATATCCCGGACGTCAGCTTGTACGAGATTAGGATGGCTCTAAAGCAGCTTAAAAACAACAAGGCGCCGGGTGATGACGGAATTACGGCCGAACTCTTAAAGGCCGGTGGGAAACCCGTTCTAAAGGCCCTCCAGAAGCTGTTCAATTCCGTCATACTCGAGGGTAAAACGCCACAGGCATGGAACAGAGGTGTGGTGGTACTCTTCTTTAAAAAGGGCGACAATGCCCTGCTTAAGAACTATAGGCCCATCACACTTCTGACCCATGTCTACAAGCTGTTTTCAAGAGTCATCACGAACCGTCTCGCGCGCAGGTTTGACGACTTCCAGCCTCCCGAACAAGCCGGATTCCGTAAAGGCTTTAGCACCGTGGACCACATACATACGCTGCGGCAGGTTATACAGAAGACCGAAGAGTACAACCTGCCTCTCTGCTTAGCGTTCGTGGATTACGAGAAAGCCTTCGATTCGATCGAGACATGGGCTGTACTGCAGTCTCTTCAACGGTGCCAGATCGACTATCGGTACATCGAGGTGTTAAAGTGCCTATACAAAGACGCCACTATGTCAGTCCGACTCCACGACCAGACCTCGAAACCTATTCTACTGCAGCGCGGTGTGAGACAAGGAGACGTTATCTCTCCGAAACTGTTCACCGCTGCACTGGAGGACGTCTTCAAGGTTCTGGACTGGAAAGGGCTAGGCATCAACATCAATGGCGAGTATATCACTAACCTTCGGTTTGCCGACGATATAGTTATCATGGCTGAGACCATGGAGGACCTCAGTATAATGCTCGATGACCTCAGTAGAGCCTCCAAAAGAGTGGGTCTTAAAATGAACATGGACAAGACAAAAGTCATGTCAAATGCCCATGTAACACCCGCCCTCATAAAGATCGGAGACGCTACGCTCGAAGTTGTAGACGAGTATGTTTACCTAGGACAAACTGTCCAGCTAGGTAGGTCCAACTTCGAGAAAGAGGTCAATCGTCGAATCCGACTCGGCTGGGCAGCGTTCGGGAAGCTACGCAATATCTTCTCGTCCCACATACCACAGTGTCTCAAGACGAAAGTCTTTGACCAGTGCGTGTTGCCAGTGATGACTTATGGCACTGAAACGTGGTCGCTCACAATGGACCTAATCAGAAGGCTAAAAGTCACCCAAAGAGCAATGGAGAGGGCTATGCTTGGAGTTTCCCTACGTGATCGAATCAGAAATGAAGAGATCCGCAGGAGAACCAAGGTAACCGACATAGCCCGAAGAATTGCCAAACTTAAGTGGCAATGGGCAGGACATATTGCTCGCAGAACAGATGGCCGATGGGGTCGAAAGGTTCTGGAGTGGCGACCACGTACCGGAAGACGTAGCGTTGGAAGGCCTCCCACAAGATGGACCGATGACCTAGTAAAGGCCGCAGGAATTCGCTGGATGCGGGAAGCACAGAATCGGTCGAAGTGGCGGTGCTTGGGGGAGGCCTATGTCCAGCAGTGGACGTCTTTCGGCTGATATGATGATGACTTACATTAATTGTTTTTACAGGTAGGGAACCCAACAATGTAGTCACAATTGCCACACTCAGAGACGTCACCCAAAAACCGATTAAACACCACCACCAACAAAAATTAGGTGTTTTTAAACTACTTATCTTATTTTGACTGACGGGGTTGAATGTGTATTATTGCATATATTATATGTGTATATTATATGTTCACGCTTCTTCGTGGTAAGCACGATTTGAAACTTCTATCACTTTGGGTTCCGTTTTGCCGAATTTATAAAATATAGATGTCCTTCGACACACACGTGAACCTTTAGCGGTATGAGGAACAGGGTGTAAAGTTCGCTCATCCTCATTTGAAAAGGGAGGATCCTCCAACCAGACGGGTGTTATGTCTGGCAGGCAACTGCCCGTAAGTTGATTTCGGATAGTCTTATCTATGTTTTTCGCTCGGTAAACTCTAACTGCGCGATGCAGGAATTATGTGACGTCATGTCTTTTGGTGCGTAGTTCGTATGTGGCGGTGTCATCGCTACAAACCTCTTCTCGTACCAAGAAGGCTTGGTAGCTTAGTGGAATGTAGGCGATTTCAAATTATGAAGCCTCAAATTTCCTTGTACTGTTTTCCTTCATCGCAGTACAATTTTTAGGACTATTTCCACCATGGCCGCTCTTGACGTAGGTACGCCTAGAAACGGGCCCGTATTCTTTCTAGGCGTACACCTGAATTAATCTAGATAGGACTTTTAGTTAGTAGAGACTGCCTCGTTGTTTTTTTTTTATTTGTTTTTTTTTTTTGTTTTTCTCTTTTTATTACGGACGCTTTTAACGTTTTGCATCGTTCTCACATGTATAAGTTCAACATGAATGATGTAACCAATATTTTGTAACCAAATTTTTATTTAAAAGAGTGCAGTCCGTGGAGTTTCTTGCCCGTTCTTCTCCATAGGTATCTCTACCTACTACGCTTTGGAATGGGCATCTAGCTTAATCTTTTCTGACTGACCGACCGCGACCCCTTGACAATTCAAAAGTGCCTGTAATTGGTTTATTTGAAATAAATGCTTTGAGTTTGAGATTGAGTTTGAGTTTTGAGTTTAGTGGTCGCTACTGCTGAGCATGAGGTCCTGGGTTCGATTCCCAGGTTGGGCAAAGTGTTATTGGGGTTTTCTATACAGGGTGGCAGGGACATCGACGCGAAGCCGGTTACCATGGATTCAGTACATGATTCTCAAACACCCTGTTGAAATTTTTCGTCGGTTATTAAAAAAAAAATCTGCTGTTCCATACATTTTGACCGCGTAGGTATTGCACTTTTCTATGAAACAGCAGATTTTTTTTTTTATAACCTACGAAAAATTTCAACGCAGGGGGTTTCAGAATCATGTACTGAATCCATGGTAACAGGTTTCGCGTCGATGTCCCTGCCACCCCGTATATGGAATTTCTTAGTAGCAGCACGGAGTCTGGATTTGTGCCCGGTTGATGGCAATAGGCTTGCCCCCTATTACTGACTTAAACATAACTGGCGAAATGTGTACTATAGGTACACTTCTGCCCAACCCTTCGGGGAAACAAGACGTGATGTTATGTTATGTAGAACTTCTCGTTATTGATTTGGTGGATCTGTATGCCTTATGTTTTTTTCAGATAGCTTAGGTAGGTACAGTACGACACAACTTAGAAGTACGAGTACGACACAACTTAGATGTACGACACAACTTAGATGTACGACACAACTTAGATTTAAAAAAATTCATTCTTCATTTCAATTTCACGAATCTATTTGGCTATAAGACTTAACAAGTTATTGCGTTTTCGAAAGGTCATTTTCACCTAAAGCATTAATAAAGATTGGTGATTTTGAAGGCGCACTAAGCTCGGATGGTGATCGGTTTTACGAATTTTGCCGATGCTACATCTAAGTTGTGTCGTACTGTATCTGAAACTACTCTCTCCTTATGAAGGTATTTATAAGATTCCTTAGGTTACTGTTGAAGGTTTATTTATTTTACCTGGACAGTTCTGCACCTGAACACATTGTTTGGAGTACTCGTCCCTGATGAAGCCCGCTGAACAGCGGCACCCGACGCGGCAGTCCCACGTCGATGGGCACATATCTATAATCATGTTATTACATATTTTAAGGAACTCTGTGTTCTTACAGAGTATGACACGTAGTGTTAAGTGTAGTGGCAACCAACAGCCTAATGGGTGGATGACATTCAGAAGATCGCAAGTAAGACCTGTACCCTAATTACGTAATACACGATCAATCAGAATTTGAATCGTTTTGAAACAGATTGCTAAACCATTGCTTCATATGGAAAAAAAAACTGCTCGACAATGTAAACGACGCAATGAATGTTATTGAACTGTCAAAATGAAAAAGATTAGTCTGAATCGTTTACGAAAATGTGTTGCGTAATTAGATAGCTGGGGCATGGTACAAAAGGAAGAACTACTACTCAGTAGTAAGGAGAACAACATGACCTTATCAATTGCTTGCGCATAATATCATTACCTGAGCCTAACATCCTTAGATTAACACAAGTCGGTGGACACCTCCACCCACACAAAGAGAACTCTTCATGATCCCGCAAACACGTAGAAGTCCTGAACAGCATCACACTTCTTGTGCAAAATAATAACAAAACGCTAGCCGTTAACATGGACGTAGTTATCAACAAACAAGTTACGAGTTATCGCTAGATTGTTATGGATTTATGTTTACAAGTGTATGAAATAATAAAAAACTGAAGTGGCTATTTGTCAGATGACGTACGTCCAATCCCATGAAGGATAACGGCACCAAGAGTTTCTTATTCACCGAAATATGACTTGGATTTTCCAACTAAAAGCCTGGAGATTAAAATGAGTGATCCTCTTCTTTACATGTGGCTTTAGATAGGACTCCAATATAATTTATAAATAACAGTCTATAGGCAGGTACCTATTTGGTAAAACGTAGGATATGGAAAGAGTGGAAATAGAGTCGAAAGGCCCCTTTGCGCAGCCGTGGGACAGCGTCGGCTGAAAATCATTTATTTGGTCATCCATAAAATCAAAGTTTTTTATAGTAAAAGGGTCCTTGCATTAATTAGGTAATTCAATCTTGTTGGCGAACAGTTTCATTGCCGCAATGGAACAACGATTGGCTGAGGGATGATGACTAAAAAAATATTTTTGTCCGCCATGTAGATTATTACAAAATATTGGACACATATAAAGATAAAGGCGATACATTGAGTTAAAATGTGCCATGACGTCACGAGTATGTGGATTTTATACTTAAGTACTTGTGACGTAGCCACCCCCACTCCCCAACTTTAATTCGTTAGGTATAAATAAGTTATTTTTTATTAATATGATAAAGCAAAAAATACGTGACTCATATTTTTATATTATCTGACTGATGGACTATGTATAGAATTTCTTTTTTTTTACAGATATCATCCCTATTCTGCACAAAAATTTGTTTGGCCTGTAGGTACTGATGTTGCAGACCATTTGGATATGATAAACACACCCACGATACATCGAGAGATCATTGTGCGGGGTAACTTGTGAAATGTCAGAATTTTTACTTTCAGTTGTGCCTTTTTAGGGTTAGTCAACAAGGAACCATTATAGTTTCGCCATGTTCGTCTGTCTGTTCGCGGTTTAGCTTAGTGACTGTTAGTACTAGAAAGCTGTAATTTGGCATGGGTATTACATAGGTACATATTAATCACGACAACAAAGTGGAAAAATAAAATCATGAAAAAAAAGGTACCTCCCCTACCTACACGTAAACTGGGGATGTATATTTTTCTCGTCTATCCCATAGTGTGGGGTGTCGTTGGAAAGGTCGTTTCAAAATATTCGTTTTCGAGTTTGTGAAAGCCATTTTTGATTTCAGGGATTCGTTTGAGTGATACCAAATTTTTGTTAGAGTCGAGTGTCCCACCTTGCCAGCTGTGGTTGTTTCGGGATGTGTGGAAAATTCACAGCAGTAGTATTTATAACAAAATTAAACGGAAAACTATCACAGCTAAGAAGGCTCTACAAGTTAACGAGTAATAATCGCCCAATTACTTACATTTGCAATTTAAAAAAACATGTTCCTCTATACATTCCGTATGGGAGAACATGTGTTTTAACTACAGTGTTAAAAGTTTACATAAGGTTAAGATTAACTAAGTAAATCTATACTTATCTTAATATATATAAATCTCGTGTCACAATGTTTGTCCTCAATGGACTCCTAAACCACTTAACCGATTATAATAAAATTCGCACACCGTGTGCAGTTTGATCTAACTTAAAAGATAGGATAGCCTTCATCTCAATTTATAGCCGCAATATTATTTTATTGCAAATTAGGGCTACCCATGCGAAGCTGGGGCGAGCAGCTAGTAATATAATAAAACAGTAGAATCCGGTGTCTGTCTGTTTGTTTGTTCGCGCACATCTCCGGAACTACCGAGCGGATTTTCATGTAGTTTTCACAGATTAATTTGGAAGAGAATATAGGCTTTGTTTCATAAAAATCGGATTTCGCAAAAACAAGTTATCGTCATACAAGACGGTATTCTGTTCACCACACGTTGTGCACAATTTCTGAGAGCAACCTAAAAAAAGTACTAGGCTTTCATAAATTCAAGATAGTATTACAATCATTAGTACACACAAATAGTTTTAACTGAAAAAGTACTAGGCTTGCATGAATTCACGATTAGTTTATTTGAGTAGGTACATAAAAGAAAATTTTGGAAATTCCACCGGAAAAGTCGGAAATACACCCGGGCGACGCCGGGCACGAACGAGGCGGTATTATTTGTGGCACCATAACGCGAACGAAGTCGGGGGCAACAGCTAGTATAAAATAAAGGTTTTTTTTTGTCACTAGCAAATGCATTAAAATTGATAGACACAAAAAGTCACAATAGTGCGATTTATGTACTTATTACAAATATCGATCCTAACACTCAAACTAGGCCTAGGCCTGTATTTTGGGGGAAATTCATCCCAACTACGGAACCATTCATTGTGCCGTGTGCGTGGTCCGACACGCACTTGGCCGGTTTTTTTACTATAAACAGTATCATACAATTTGTGTGTTTCCATCGTGTTTCGCCATGTGCGAGCTTTGACGTCACCATAGGTACAAATCGAGAGAATTCTTGTCATTCTTAAATCCTATCTGTAAAAACTGATATACTTCATTGTGAGTGGTCTGACACGCGGCACTTGGCCGGTTTTGGCTTATACCAACACCACTTATTCATCAAATCATCAGTATCTACTGGTCATTCCGCTATCAAAAAGAAACGTGAAGATACAAATTCATACCATACATTGGCATGCAACATAACTGCAATAACCTTGGACATAATTATGGTCGGCAAAATGTGTGGACGTGACAATATGAAATAAAAACTAAAGATGTACACTTTTACAAGGAATGATTTGTCATCGTTGTTTGTAATGAAGCATTTCTCAACCACATAATTCACCTACATTTTATAAATAAACAATTTGTTGTACTAAACATTTTTAAACCTACATGACTGCAAATGTTTTCTAGATTGATTTTGATACGTTGGTATGCATTTAGGTACCTTTGTGAACAAAGTTATAGGGATGCGAAGGAGAATGCATTTAAAGACAGCTAACTTTTGAAAACCTGCATCCTAATTGCGTAGCACACGATCTATCAAAATTTGAATCATTATGAAGGATATTGCTAATTCATTGCTTCATAAATTCGAAAAATCTATCTGCTCAACAACTTTAATAACGCAATGAATGTAGTTGAACTGCCAAAATTAAACAGATTGTGTTACACAATTAGGGTTAGGTTAGCTAAACGAGTTTAGGGTATAACTGCACGAGGTATGCCCACTGTTTAGTGGAAGCAACGTTTGTAATTAAGGGAGTTAATGGTGAGAATAGGAGAGGCCTCTTACAATAGATTAGGCTAACATTATAGAAAATTTCCTGAAACTAAGATTCAGTAAACAATGGAAAAATAGGTAGGTACCTACATCTGCTAATAGATAAATACATATACCTACATAATGTTAAGTTTTATCTAAGAATTTAATCAAAGATAGAGCAGAGCATCTTTATCAGCATAATCAGAAGAGATAACCAAACTCTTGGAATAAGAAAACTGTACGTGCTATACCTATGAGAAATGGACACGATCTTCATTGCAGCATGATTAATTTTTCCACCTCTTGTCTCCCATTTAACTTTAATTAGTATAAAATGAATCTCTTCATCCTAAACGCAATCAGTTATCGACGTAAAGCATAAGAATTATACAGTGCGTTTTAAAATAAAGTTCAATAATGCACGTGAATTGTGCTGCTGTCGTTGCTGCATTAGTCGTTACCTGTGTGAGCGGCTATCCAAACATATGGCATAACAACCAGCTCACGCCGGTCCATGGACTCTACGTAAAGCCTTCGACCGATGGGACCACTGGAGATCTGTTCGTCGCTGCCACGGAAGAAAACGGAGCCAAGTCGCAGTGGGCGGCTGATAAGCAGATCAACTTCTTGCCAGTTTCAGCTACAGCTCAGCCACAAGCCACTGCGATTCCAATGGCTTATGCTGCAGGATACCCAACAACACACGACGAAAGTGCTACTCAAAAGCGTGCCGTGATGACCAGTGCGATCCCAAGTGCACCAGTTCAGTACGCTTACGCTATGCCCATGCCATCTGGCACTCACGCTGAAGGTAGTCAGGTCGCTTCGTACCCCTACGCTTATACAATCCCTTCCAGTCCGACCGAAACTCCTAAGTGTGAGCATCAGGCTAGTGCTTCACAATACCCCTATCAGTTTCCCTTTCAAATGTTTTATCCGCAAATGATGTCTGCTTACACCAACGCAATGAGCATACTCAAGGATGCAGGACTTAGTGAGGATTCCGCCAGTACAGTGATGTCCCAGGCTGCACCAACGTGGTCCCCTGCTTCCTACGCCTATCCTATGTATGTGATGGTAGACCCCAACGCGTGGAACCAGAACCAAGCTACAACTACTTCAACACCTGCTCCATCAAACACGCAATCGGAAGAAAACACTCAAGCATAAAGGGATACATTTTAGACTAAAACTGTAACTAATGGTTATTTATTTTTTTATGTAATAAAAAATGTGAAATTATTTGGTTTTCTTATTTTATCAATAGTAGGTACTTACAGTAAAAATATGAAAAAAGTTCGTGGAAGATGGAAGAAATTCCTACAAAGAGGAATATCTTTTTGAGGTAGGTACCTACTAACTACTAAAAAACCTAGAAAAACGCGTTTTTTTGGCCGCCATGTTGAAAAATTAAAAAACCTTGTCTGAAATAAAATTAAAAGGTGGTTGAAAAACTGAATTCTAAGTCAAATCATTCTATCATCATAGCCTCTTACAGAATTGTTATTGAAAGTCGGCTTATTCTATTCTATAACCCTAGTCTTCTTCCGTTTCTTGTAAATCACTTTGTTTCAGTGCACTATACGTATAATGTACAGACGCCAGCACATCAACCTACTCCATTCTGTCAAATTTTCCCAGTCAACATTGAACCTTATTCTTTAGCGATAAAGTTGAAAATCTATTAAAGAAATTTGACAGATTGTAGTCACTTGATGTGCTGGTCTGTACATCTACCACTACAGCACGGCTCCTTTGTATTGTATTGTTGTATTCTGAAAACAACTTATAACGGAGCATTTTTTGAGTTCCGTACCAAAATGGTAATAAAGAAAATTATTCAAAAAACAAAAAACCCGACTGCAAAAACGCATAACTGAAAAGAGAAAAACAAGCATTATAAATTAATCTATAGAATTTTGGTATCGCAGGCGGGGACAAACTCCCTGGTCCAGGCCATGGTGCGGAGCGAGAGGGCATGGCAAGCCGTCACCTCCTTCTGCGAAGCAGTAATGCTCGCGAAGGAGGAGGCGGAGCGCGCGAGGGAGTGGCAGAGGCCGCGCCCTACCAGCCCTAGCCGCCGCGCCGCCGCCGTAGGAGACTTCCCGGGCGTCGGGAATTGATAGCCGATTTCCGGCCACCGTAGGCGCGGGCCTGCGGACGGAGAGCAGAGGGCAGCTCGCCGTCCGATAAGGACCAGGCCCGGGTCGACGGCGCGTCGTGTTCCACGCGCGCCTCAAAGAGATGTCAGCAAAACTGACGGGGTCCGTTAGGGCCGATGCCTGCCGGGGTTGCGGGTAGTCCCAAGGGGAAACCGTGGCCCCTGGCATGGCAAGGGAAGGAACACGGGTGGGTTTTAGTCAGTAAAAGTCTGACACGCCCTTCCGCTCCGCCCAGAGCGGGAGAAGTCATTGGATGATTTCCCACCCAAAAAAAAAAAAAAAAAGGCGGGGACAAACTAATAACCGGATATATGGTGTAAGTTTTATTTGTCCCCGCCTGCGATACCAAAATTCTATAGATTAATTTATAATGCTTGTTTTTCTCTTTTCAGTTATGCGTTTTTGCAGTCGGGTTTTTTGTTTTTTGAATAGTTTTCTTTATTTCAACCTTTTTAGTTTTATTAATATATCTAAATTTGGCATTGCCTCGTTAATAGCTTTTATTTGATACCAATATTGTTATAATTTATTTAAAAAAAAACCTTCCCCTCCCTTTTTTTTGTATTTGCAGATGCAATATATAAATATTATATAGCCTATGACACTTCTACAATTAAGACGAATCTAACGACACCTCATATGTTAAAATCCATCAAGCCGTTTAGGCTACAGAGCGCGCCAAAGAAATAGACATACATACATACATACATACTCTCGAAAAACATTACCCTCCTTCTGGGGCAGTCGGGTAAAAATAGGACTCTTATGGTGACTGAGACTCAGTCGGTCTGTCACAGCTGGATATCTCAAGAACTACTAATGCATATATTATATTTATATACTAATGCATATCAACTTGTTTGGAATAGTTTTAGATGACTTTTGCCCAACTATTTTGTAAATAAGAAAGAAATAAAAATATTTTTATTTTTCTTGCAACAGGGACGAATGGGGGTCTTAAAAATTTGAAGTGTGGCTAGTACGGCACGTAGGTTATCATATGAAAGAGCGAAAATTTGCACATACTCAAACTTTTTTTTTATAGGACGAAAAATTTATATAAAAATACCGTTCCCCCCCTTATCTCCGAAGTTTATATAGAGAAACATCTGAAATTATTCTATGTGATAGAAGTTTATGTAAAGATTACAGAAAAAATAAAACGATGCCTCTGAATAGCTCATTTTTCAGAAATCATCAAGAGACGGCGCTGACCTAAAACTGCAATATTTATATACGATGGTACGGAATCCTCGGTGCGTGAGTCCGACTCGCTCTTGACCGGTTTTTGTAATGACTTTGGTGCAGGGCTCATTTTACATGATACGGGCTGTAGTTATTGGTCTCCTATTTTTTTTTGGGATTGGCAATACTGGTGTTCATAGTTTTCCTACAAAGACATTGAAAATGTCCACCTACGCGGAGAAGATGAGGAACAGCAGCATGTTCTGTAGGTGGCAATTGGCAATCTTGCAATATTTACAGTTGTAATTTTTTGCAAGTAGATATTATATCGCTGTAGGTTCAGAGTCTCTGTCCTTCCCTAAGCCCCCAGTAAGTACCTACCTACAAGTTGTGCGAGCCTAATGACTGACTACAATACCTAATTGCTTACGCGATGTTACTCTACTATCGCTCGAAAATCAGGCTTTACGATTTCAGCATGTTTAGTTAAATTTAAATATATAAAAATACAATTTAATGATATACTAACAGCTCATTGCAGTCAATAACAATATCAAACATCGCAAACGCGCATGTAACTACGATTCTTTTTTATGTTGTTGTACTCTCAGGGGACCTATCCCCTGAGAGTAGTTTATATCCAAGTTTGCAACCCTGAAAACTTCTTATAAAGAGGTAAAATTTACGGAACTAGTGACTACCTTGACTACGGAACTAGTGACTATCGTGTTACCTACAATGCAAAAAAAAAGTGAAATACGACTAGATGTGACTTTTTTTTTGCATTGTAGGGATAGCCCAATTCTTGAGGAAGATTATATTCTTGATAGGCTTGCGGACGAAGTTGCGGGCAGAAGCTAGTTGAATTTTGGTTATCTACACGTCACGGATGTCCTGGGCACATAAAGATCAGCTATTATGACCGGTGTTTTATTAATCCTTATCCAATAAAATATTTTATTAAAATTGAGCATTTAATTTAAATAAAATATGCCTTGACGTCATTTCATTTAAATGAATAGTTTAAGAGATATCACAGATTCAAAATTACGCGTAACAAAATAATTTTATTATCGTTGACGGCAACGCGGGCGCAGCAGTAGGAGTCAATGAACTTTTCCTCGGCTATAGGTATGTTATCCCGCCCGGCGGTAGTACATACGTTCCCGTGGGATATTTTGCGACATCCACGCGGGCGAACCCGCGGTTAAAAACTAGTAAATCAAATCGTAACACGTGAAATACCTAGACTTGATATTGAATAGTTCCGATTGCCATCTGTGGTCTTCATCTACAGTTCCTATTCACCAAATGATGCTTTCAAATCGCTATAGGTGTGTAATATTTGACGAGTTCCCTCGATTCTTCCAGGATTCTATCATTAGATCCTGACCTGACCTGACAATGGGACCACCTGGGAATGGGAAGTAAACCCTTGGTAGAAAATGCCTATGGGCTATGGCATTAAGTCCGCCTCTGTACATTTGTGTGCTTAAAGTGTTAAATAAATAAAAAACCCTTATAAACAGTAAAACAATTTTCTAAATCAGTCGAGCCGCCTTCGAGTAATCAGGGAACCTAAATAAAATAAAAAGATTCCGATCCCGACTAACTGATAACTTCCTCCTTTTTTTAAAATCGGTTAAAAATGGATGCCATATTGCCATTGCGTTACGTGCCACGTTAGGATGCAGAATGGCCTACCTGCAGTCATAATATGCGTTATGGCTCCTACACACAGTACCGGCGGCATGGCTTTTGCCGCGCGGCACGTACCTCCGGCTTTTGCTCCTTCATTTTCTTTGCGTTTCTTTCTGCGGCTTTGTGCGGCATGGCCTGCGGCGTCAAGGCCGGCCGGCACTGTGTGTAGCAGCCATTAGGTGTGGTTTCTAATGTGTTCTCTTCTAGTCAGAGGCGACGTAAGGCGCAGGCGACGTGGGCCACCACCTACGGCCTCGCGGGCCGAGGGGCCTCGCACCTCGAAGGTTTATGCATTACAAATTGTAATGCATAAACCTTTGAGGTGCGAGGAGGAGGTAGTTGGGGCCCTCCTACGCTACATATAAACGTAGGATGTTAAAATTTCGAGCTCGCTTCGCTCGCTTTTGCAACATTCTGTTTTTTCTTAGAATTCTTTTCGGAAATCGACAATGTATGTAATTCCTATTTATGTATGTTGGAGCTCGTTAACCTCGCTCTTGTATCCTACATTTTCTAACTATTCTATAAAGATCAACAAAGTATAAATGTTGTTTCTGTATAAATGTTAAAAAGAAAATTTTTACAATGCAGAGTGTAAAAATTTTCGAGCTCGCTTCGCTCGCTCTACCATCCTTTATTCATTTGTATCAATGGTCAAACGAAAACGTAACCTTTTCGAGGCAGTACCTATACTTGGCAATATGTCAACGATCATTAAGTTCAGAAGTGGGGCACATACTCAAACATTCTCCGCGCACTAAAATGTAAAGTTATAAGGGTCAAGCCCCGCGGTTTGACATTGACGCGCGCAAAACGTAATTTTCAACATTTTTCAGAATTTTTCGGTGTTATCTGCCATTTTTTGGTAATTTTACTTCTAATTGTCGAGAATATCCGTCAAGCCCTAGAGAGAATCAGCCGTCAGACGATTATAGTCATTATTTCCCCACCCGTCACCCGTTACCAATTGGTAACAGTGGGGCTTTATCGGATCGTTATTTACCGCATCGGTTTCGCCTTTGACCAAAAACGAAAAAAAAAATATCACTGAAGTTTGCTTAGAAAAATCTGAAATTATTCTATCTGATAGAAGTTTATGTAAAGATTACAGGAAAAATAAAACGATATCTTTAAATAGCACAATTTTTCAGAAATCGTCAACAAAAATTATTAGTTCCACTATCGGTCAAGAGATGGCGCTGACCTAAACCTGCAATATTCTACACCGCAGTGTTAAAATCTCTGATGGTACGATAAGGAAGCCTCGGTGCGAGAGCCCGACTCGCTCTTGACCGGTTTTTTGAAGTGAAAACCGCTCCGTTCTTTAGGCGCGTTGAGCACTTTTTGGGTGAACAAAAATCATGGAATCCGCGTCATCGTCCCGTAAAGTTTTCCATGAGACGTAATCTTGTGCCACCGGAGGGCCTCGCGAAATGTACATCGCCCACCCACTGCTTCTAAGTTTTATTATAATTTTTTTTCGTGTCTGTACTCTGGACTCAAGTCAGTGTCTCCATATACACGGTAATTACCGTAGATGCACCGTAATCAAGTCGTTATCTACCGTCAAGGTAATAATGTATTACCGTATTACCATTATGAATTACTTTGTTGTATAAATATTTCATCGTGTACTACCTAAAAGTCCTACAACGAATTTCACGTCAGTCAAATTAACAATTTTGTAAAGGCAACACTGCCGGGAGTCCGAGGGGAATCCCACAATATCTAAAAGTCTATCTCTAGTAGAGATAGACTTTGACGTAACGAAATTGGTAGAGATTCTCTACCAATTTCGTTCCTTCTATTCCAGTATTTAAAGGTTGAGAATAGATTGCTAACGAGGCAATCTATGTTGAATTTTGCATGTTTCACATGTTATTTTTCTTTTTTTGTTAATAGTTTAAAAATTCAACAGTGTTTTGATTCATTTCATAATAATGTTGATTTTTTTTCTTTTGAAAAAGTACACGGTAATTTACACGGTACACTTTTAGTAAATTCACCGTAATTTGGTCTAGAAACACCGTAATACACCGCACTCCCGCACCGCCATAGGTTTGTATTTTTGTGTTGTTGTTGGTAACTCTGTCTAGAAATGTCAGATTGACAATCGAAGCAACATGCTTTTGGAACTGCGACGATGAATAAAAATTAAAAAAAGGTCGTAAAGAGTTTTATAGCGAGTGAAGTGGTAATATTGATATAAGCCAAAAATCAATTAAATAAGACAAAATGGTTTCCAAGAAAAAGAAGAAGGTATGTAAACATATTTCATAAAATGTCACAACACGTGTTTTTATTATTGGGTATAACCAATAAAATTTCGCTTTTCCGCAGTATTCATCCGGAGAAGGAGCACAGTTTATGACCAGGAAGGCTGCCCTAAAGAAACTACAGTTATCTCTCAAAGATTTCAGACGTATTTGCATATTGAAAGGTATTTATCCACGAGAACCTCGCAATCGTAAGAGGGCTCAGAAAGGCGCAGGCGGTATAAAAACATTGTACCACACAAAGGACATAAAGTTCTTGTTACACGAACCTATAATATGGAAGCTCAGGGAGTTAAAAGTAATTATCAATACTTATGACATGTTTTTATTAATTTCTTTGTGCAACATTTATAACAGAATGTAATATTCTTCTTTTAGGTGTACCAACAAAAAATTCGTCGCGCAAGGGCTATGAGAGAGTACAAAAACATGAAGAAGTTCTTACGGGACTATCCAGATATAAACATAGATCACATCGTCAAGGAAAGATATCCTACATTTGTAGATGCGTTACGAGACCTGGATGACTGCCTCACTTTATGTTTCTTGTTCAGCACTTTTCCGTCCCTAAAGAAAGTACCCAGAGACCAGTCAATGCTTTGCAGGAGACTGACAGTCGAGTTCATGCATGCAGTAATTGCTGCAAAAGCTCTCCGTAAAGTATTTGTATCCATCAAAGGCTTCTATTATCAGGTTGAACTAGAAGGACAGACCATCACATGGATTGTGCCACATCATTTCTCATTCCAGGTTATTATTGTTTATTACCTTATTTATTCAAAAACTGGTGGCCGGATGGTTACGGTTGCGACTTGTGGTTTGAACCCTGACAAGTGCTTTCCTTTGTGTAAAACATTTCATCACCACAGCTCTCAAAACAGTGAAGGAAAACATTGTGAGGAAACTGGCATGTCACATTTTGGGCTGATTATGATGACCTTATTCAAATATTTTGTCTTCTTTTTCTACCAAATTTTTACTAACACAATCTCTTTTTCTTCAGCCTCAAAACAAGGATGAAGTAGATTTCAAGATCATGTCAACATTTGTTGAATTCTACACAATGATGCTGGGCTTTGTCAATTTCAAACTGTATCACTCTCTCAACTTGGTCTATCCACCTAAATTGACCGCAGCATTCACAGCTGATGATAAAGAGCTTATAGATGAGCATGCCTATGTGGCTGAGAGGATAGCAGCCATGAACTTGTCTTTAGCCAGAGTAGCAGGGTCCAATGATGCTGAAGAATTGCCAGAAATTGACATCTTCAATACAGAAGATGAGGATCCTCAGAAGTTAGAGGAAGCAAAACTTGAAGCAGAAAAGGTCCAGAAACTGAAGACAATGTTCAAAGGCCTCAAATTCTTCATAAACCGAGAAGTACCCAGAGAACCATTGGTTTTCATCATCCGTTGCTTTGGTGGTGAAGTTTCCTGGGACAAGGATCACTTTGTTGGGGCCACATTTGATGAGACAGATGAGAGCATTGCATACCACATTGTTGACAGACCCACCATGGACAAACAGTATCTCTCCCGTTACTATGTGCAGCCTCAATGGGTGTTTGATAGTGTCAATGCTAGAACACTCCTGCCTATCAATCAATATTTAATGGGAGCTGTTCTACCACCTCATCTTTCACCATTTGTTGATAAAATTAAAGATCAAGTTTATATTCCTCCTGAAGAGAAGGCTCTCAATGATCCTAACTTCAAACCTTTGGGTAAGATTTCATGTAAAACAAAATTTATTCTTAAGGGATAAAATTTTTTTTTGAAAAGTATTGTTTTTTACAAAAAAAAAATTGTACTATATATTCATACATTTTATTTCTATTCACCAGATGATGAACAATCTGGCACTGACATTGAAGAGGCCAGTGATGAGGACAAAGAAGATGAGGAGGAGGCGGATTCTGAGGAGGATGGTGATGCTGAAGCAGCTCTAGCCAAGCAGTACCAAGAGGAGGTTGAGGAGGACTCTGACTCTGGTGATGATGATGGTGTGGATCCCGAGAAAAAGAAACTGGCTAAAGAGAAGGTATAACCAAGTTATTGTAAATGAATAAAAAGTCACTCATTTTAGTTTGCAGAAATGTTTATGTTGTATGTTTACATCATCTTTTCATTTACATTTGTTTTCTTTATTGCAGAAAAAAGCAATGGCTGTGACTGCTGGTGTGCCCCATAAAGATCATCCCTACCAGAAAGAGATAGAAGACAAACAAGCATTCAGGCTGAGAGAGAAGCTTGTTCGCAAGAAGCACAGGAACCTTTACAAGAGCATGAAGGCTGGACAGGAGAAACGCAAGAAGGAAATATGGTTGCTAAGGAAGAAGAGGCGTCTTCATGACGAGAAAGCCAAGGAAGAAAAGAAAGCAGAAAAACGTAAACAAAGAGACCAAGCATTGGAAGCTTCTGCTTAAACCATAAATAAAAACTTTATTTCAAAATAATCGTTTATTTTTATTTATTTCTGTATTGTGCTAATTAATTTACCGTATAAATATTTACATCACAATATAAAAAGTTGAAGACATTTCCTTCAAATAACAATGAAACAAAGACAATCATAATAATATTAGTCATTTGGAAGCAACAAAATTACTTTGGTACTATTAGATATGGCTTATCACGCTAAGTTTTAATAATGTTAGTACCAACATAAATATGAAGTACCAGACATTGAATAAAAATAAATCTACTTCTCTATAACGTAAATAAACTTTTTATACGTAAATATGCTATATCGCACGAAATTGAGCAGATCAATGTGTCTATTTGTTGTGGATTTCAACCACAGGAATAAATGTCCATTCAAACTAATAAATTGTTCATAAATTCATATAGCGCGCTCATGATTAATGATAATTCTAATCTTGTATTATCATCATCATATATTATTATAGATAGTGTCATCCACGAAGACGCGCCCCGCTCCGCTCCGCTCCGTACTAAAGTACAGCTTACTGTACAGTAATCGCGGAGTAGGGCGCGTCTTCCTGGATGGCACTGTATCTGCCTAGCCTTTTTCCCCAACTAGGTTGGGGTCGCCTTCCAGTCTAACCGGTAGCAGATGAATACCGGTATTCTACATGGAGCAAGTGCCTAACGCACGTCCGCAACACAGTTACTTCTATACCCATTGCATTAGTAAGACTGGTTGTCGGACTTTCGGGCTTCTGAATACCCGTAACAACTGTCAAAGATGTACAAATTACTTATAACAATGGTACATAAAACTTTAACAAAGTTTAAATGGAGTGAATGTTTGTAGCCCCGCATTAGCTTAATTTTACTGGAGTGTGGATATCAGGTATGAATGGACAATGAACCGAAAACAAGGAATTAATAATATCCTAATTAGAATCACTGTCGGATTCGCCTTCATCGTCGCTGTCCTCAAGCTCAGGCATCGGGAAGCGCAGAATTGCTGCTATTCCGGTCAGCTGGTCTAGTTCTGTGGAAGAAAAGTGACAATTACATACAAATTGACATATTGTAACAATATTATTAAATTAATCTGAGAATTAATCAGAGTTGTCAGCAAAAAAGGAACATTAAGTTAAAAATTGTTTAGCTATTTGATTCGAAACGTTTCGTTACATCTAACACTAATATTATAAAGACGTAAAGTTTGGATTTAGGAGGTAATCTCGGAAACAACTCATTCAATTTCAATAATTCTGTCACTGATAGAAAGCTACACTATTTCCGTGTTTCTTCCACGCTAACGAACTCGCGGGCAGAAGCTTTATCAACTAAAACAGTGTCAATTAAATTATCATTCATTTAAATTATTATAATTCACACTTACGCTCCCCAGACACGTGCATGCTAGAGAAGATCCTCACTTCGCCGCCATTCTCCCGAACTGAATCAACGATGGCGACATAATCTTTCCGTTGCTGTATATCTGGACTCCTGCAAAACAGAGAAACTTGGTTTTATTAAAATCAAAATGGCAGCAAGTGATATAAATAGTGAAAGTCACGACAATCAATTAAGTATGAACAATGTAGAGTCGTTATAGCAATACTTGGGGATCGTCTTTCTGCTGCGATTATTATGACATGTAATGAAATGAAACAATTGAGAAGGCTGGATTATCTTTCAAATAGTCACATCTCAAGTTCTTGGAAGCTCTGCATACTTCATCATTTCCCCAACACCAAATTTTCAGTTTTATACTTTCATTTGTAAATTAAAAGGAATTTACCTGAACAATCTATCAGAAATCATAAGGACCTCAATTGCTTGGGCATCGTTTGCACATTCAATGTGTTTCTTCCCATAGAAAGCTTTAGCAGGTTCCAGTTGCAGCATTGTGTAGAAACTCTCCAGTAGCTTCACCTCACTGGCAGCTTTTGTGTCTGAGATCTTGGCCAATACTGCTGGCTCTTGTAATACTTCTGTAATAATTAATTAATCCATTTTTATTAAAAAACAGAGTATGTTTGTAACACTCTCAAACCATTCCAGATAGAAACTTGAATTTTGGACAGTAGTTGTAGTTTAAAATGAAGGTGTGTAGTGTGTGTACTGTATATGAAAAGGGGGGAATTCAATCAAATGCAATTTTTTTGTTTCTTGGGTTATAAACTTATAACTGGCACAAATAGGAATAATAACTTAGTAAATAAAAAAGTTTGCCATTATTAATTTTTCAAAAAGAGTCGTTTTAAACAACCATTAAGGGATTAGGGGGGTGTGAGATTTTACATGAAAGAATCTTAATCTTATTTATAGATTAATGAAAATACAACAATTTTACCAAAAAAACCTTAATTTACTATTTGACTGCTATTTATAACGTAAATAAAAAAACAATAATAACAAGACTTGAGAAATATATGTAGATTTGAGAAATAGTAACAATACCACCAACTGGCAGTATGGAATGAAACATTAATGCAACATAAACATCACATGATGTTTCAACTATAATGTTGTAATATTATGAAATCATTGTTATGATTCACACCTACATCTGTTCAAGGGATTTCCCTTTTAAGACAGAAGTTGGACTAAAGATCCAAGAAAAAATTACAATTATACAAACCCTTCAAAGAATGTTTGAATCCTGATGAAGCTTTGACCAATAAGAACTTGCTTTTATTATCAATGAGGAGTTTGTTATCAGTTTTAACTGCTTGCTGCATCATGTACTCAAAGAACTGGTCTTTTACAAATCCCGGTGATGCAATAATGACACACTTGACAATGCTGAAGTCTACATGTCTCAGGATACCTTGCATCACAGCTTCATAGAACTTATTTAGACCCTGTAATAGAAAAATGAGGCTAATTAAAATTAAAGAAAAAAATGTGATTATTCATGAAGAATAAATATTCATAACACACACTTTATATACTAACTCAACCTATGTATTTCATGCCACTGCTTGCATAGGCTTCTAATATGTAGTAAACCACAGCATTTAAACCTGTTTTTGCCTGCTGTACTTTCATTCATAGGCTAGAGAATTCAACAACACAACTGAATGCCTAATTTCAACAATTATTGCTGTAATATTAACAAAAACATACCTTATCATGTTGTTGCACAAATCCTTTTCGCTTCCTAGGTATAGTGATATCAATTTTAGATCTCACTAGTGTCATGGAGGGTGTGATAAGACAAACGTGTGCCAGGCCTTCCTGCATCACAACGGCACCTACATCAGCATTGGCAGCTGGGTCGCAAGCCTGCTCCACCCTCTCTAAAGCCACTGAATCCCATAGTGGCTTTTGTAGAATGAACTTCCTATTTAGTTCTAAATCTAATGTGTGATAGGCACCCATCTGAAAAGGATTTAGTATTAGTAGTTTTCAATACAAAAAAGCGCAAAGTAATAGTTTTATATTATTTGTTAGTCTATCTAGAGTCATAGATTACATTTTGAAATCTAAAGAAGCTGAAAGGTTAACTTACTGCTCATATTTTGACTTTAGTTTCTTACTACTTATATAATTATTACAAAAAAGACATGAGATTTTTACCTTTACATACTGATTCTCCACAATATTACGGCCTTTCAGCCTTAGTACACATGCTTGTGTATCAAAATCAATAGTCGCCACAGTGATAGTGAGTGTGGTCCTCACTCTGCTGCTAGTTGACGAGCCTGTTGCAGACTCGGTCTGAACCTTGCGCACTGTGGACGCCGTCACCGCATCAGCTTGCGCGACGAGATTGAATGCGTGCCACATGTCCTCAGGTTCCTCGGGGACGAGGCCGATGCTCCTTAAAAATAACCGCAGGGTGAATAGAAATTGTCACCTATTCACTGATACTCTGATAGTCTTTACTTGGTTGGAATCGAGCAATATGTTAGTTTGCAACTTACCCGCAGCCATCCCTTTCGATATTTTTGTGAACGAGCTTCATCTTCCTTGTATTGTTGTTGATTATTTCACATTATTTATTCACAGACATATCGAACGTATAAACATTCATCTGAGTGCATCGGCTCAATGATAAAAGGAACACACAGAAATCGAATTCTGACACAGGATCACAGGCAGGATTCTGAATGAAGACATTTTTTTTTTGTCGAAACGTCAAATTTTGACAAGTAGCAGCTTTTAATTCGTTTTCGAACAGTGGTCTTTCTGCTCAAGTCACTTGAACGAGGGTTCTACAACAGTGGTTCTACAAGAGTGTTAGAGTGGCTAAGTACTTCACTACTTGGCCACTCTGTTTATCGAAAGCCCTACAACTTTGCCAAAGTGCTTTGGCAAAGTTGTAGAACCCTCGTTCGAGTGTAAAGTAGGGCGAAAATGATGAAAAATGAAAAACATGATGAAAAGCGATCGCATTCGCATATGATAAAACACGAGCAGATTAGGCTGATCTTATTAACGGTATAAAATTGCCCAGCCTGAATAATATACTTATAATAAAATATCCGGTAATTTTCGTTTGTAATAAAAATAATCTTTACCGGTTGTCTTCCATGGGCCATGTGTCGCAATCGCAAACAAAGCCTTTTTTTTGGCACCTGCATCAGCGCGCACACAACAACTTACCAAAGTTTCATCACAATCGGTCGAGCCATTTTTAAGTTTTTGCGAGACTCAATTGATTTTATATTTAAAGATGGTTATTTAAACAGTTTATATACAAAAAACGTGCTTGTGACGCAGAACGAAAAATACAATCAATCTTTAGAGCAATCTGTATTATTCTGAAGATGAAGCGTCTTTCGTCCTCCGCGTGGCGTGGTTTGCCTTGCCCCGCCAGAGTATTAGTGATCTGTGGGTTTTCCTCAGTGTAAATCTCTGAGTAAACTAATAATAACTAGTGTAAATTCAGATAAAAATCTATTACAAAAGTCTATAAGAAAAAATGACGACCCAAAAGTTAAATAGAAAAAAACGAGGAAGAAACTAAACGTAGCTAACGTTTATCTTCATCTCTGCTATTTATTTCAAACAAACAAAATGGTTACGAATGAGCAAACTAAACGTAACTTTGAAGTTTTGAACGAAGGGGAGGACGGATGAGTTTATTGTATTGCATTTGCATTGGTATAATTTGTTTTCTGTTATCCGACAGCTTGTTTCATTTATATGTGATTTCAACAAACAGTGTAAATACTTTAAATATTGGTGTATAATATGACATTCGTCCATTAGATATAATTAGATAATGTGTGTGTAGTGGCAGTGATAACGTCAACGGTCAAGCTCAGCTGGTCCCGTCCGACGAGCGGTAAAAATCTCGCGAGTTTTTCTTTACCTTACACAGGCAGGTAGCACCTTTCGTGCTCCATTTCTTCAAGGTATGCCGTTATATTTTTTTCTAGATAACACGCTTGCTTAGATACACTAAACGTAAAGAATACAAATAACACGTAGAACTTTTAAATGTAATTATTTTCAATTTGTGTTATTTATTTATACACGTGTTACTAAATCCACGGTGCTTATTTTATAATAACGATAGGGGTTTTATACACACGATCGCGAAATTTTGTTTATCATTATTTACAACGACGCACTGGCCGTGATCCAGATTACGTGTCGTCTTATTGCGCGGGAACTCGCGATATTTTTAGTATATTAGTCGCACGATGATTTAGAATGCGTCGTGCAACTAACACTACTATAAAAAATCCGTTTTTCAGTAAAAAATAATGTAGCTTGACTCTGAAGTGTCTGTTCATTAAGTGTTATAAGTGAGTTAAAAAATGAGTGAGACCCAAGAGACCCTGCCGCCGGACTCGGCTACTGCTCCCCCTGCACCACCGTCATCCACGTCTTCAGAAAATGCATCACTTGCCAGCACAGCAACCTCCCCTGTCACCAAGCCAGCTGACTCCACAAGACCAACGTCTTTGCCCAAACCATCCGGCTTGAAGCCACCCTCAAAGATTGGCCGCCTCTGCTCCAACTCTGCGCCCAAACCTGCCGTGCCCATCTCTCCCAGAACTGGTGAGTGTTAATATTATCAATCCTTAGTACAGACAAACCTTTCTTTTATTAATACTGCTATAATCTCTTCTTACCTAATAGTGATGTCATGACTGCCTCTTACAAAGTGATTATTAATTATCCTGAAGACACAGTAAGCACATTGTTATGCTTTATTAACAAACTGCAATTGACAAGATTTCTAGTCCTGGTACATTAATATTTTATATTAGAAATGGTAATTGCCTGTTTGCCTAATTTATTTTCTGTATTTAAGCAATGTTCAATGTTTCATAAATCATTCATTTAGGGCAGAGTTTTAAAGTAATTGTTTGAATAAAAATTTGGCTCTAGGTATTGATCGGACTGACAATCCTATTACATCTAATAATGTTCAAGAGAGACAAGGCCACTGGGGAATGGCTAATTAAATGCCAACGGGCTCACATCCTGTCTGAGCTTCACATTTGAGCAGGCTTTATAATAATCTTCTTTTTTTATCACATGTGATAAATAATAATCTGGAGAATGGTTATTATAAAAATATTGAGTACTGATGAAGTGGTTTGAATGCTCATGTATTTGCTATTCATGTTGCAATGTGCCTGCCCCAGTTACTGCAGGCGCAATATCACGATAAAACGGCGCAGTGTAAAGTGCGCGTGTGTAGATTATATTGAGATATTTAACACTGGCGTTTGTGGAAGACCAATACTGTAGTTGGAAATGGCATGCAGGGACAAGTAATTTCTTTCTCATCCTTTTTATTAATAACACGCTCTAGGATGTTTTATTTGTGCGCGAGAGGTGCACCGCCAAACAAAAACCCCTACGTATTTTTTTAATTATTGCCTTATTCGAAAAGACTTCAAGCTCAACTGCGGCTACCGTTTACGTCAGTCATGATTCATTTCACAAAAAAAAACTTTCGTGGTTTCCAAAAACGGTGTTTTACAATATGAGAAAGTTTGACATGGCTTTTCAATTTGTTTACAATGATATCATCCAATCCTAAAGATACGAAAAGTCGTATCTTTTCATATCCTTATCCATTGATTATTCTCACCTACATGACTGTTATTGCATCAGACGAATAGTAAAATAAAATAAAATTAATGTACGAATAAGATAAGGAAAGTACACAGCACATTGTTAATCCAATAATAATAAGTGTTGCGTTAGGTCATCACCGCTTATTATATCGATGAGATGCAAAGTGACCTCAGCTCTCCCAGTATCATCGGATAATCACGAAGAGACATCAAAAATATACGACCTTGAGCAAAATGAAGCGAAACCAGTTTTCTAAATAGTTGTTTACCCTCAATGGCGCGCATCGCTTTATCGATTAACGACTCAAATTAATATAAATCGACTCATCATCATCAATCAATTTCAAATTAAGACTTGAAATGTTTGTTTAAAATAAAAATAGAGTTTAATAAAAATAGGTATCGAATTCTTCGGTTGAAAGTGAAAATGTTAGTTATATTGTTTAGTATTTTTTCTCATGCTATGCTATGATATAGTTGTCGGCGAGTTTCACCGGTGCGCGGTGTTATGTCCGATGGTCGATTGGCGATGGTTCGTGACTGCGCGCCACCAATCGTAGTTGTCCGATTCGTAGCAGTAATCACCGTTTTCACTTCAAGGTGCATGAATAAGCTTTTAAAAAACTCTACCTACCTTCTAATATTTACTTATTAGGAGCTTATTGGGCCTTTTCTTTTCTCTGATATAAAAAAAAGTACGAACCTAAGTATTGAAGTTAGTTTCCACTAACAAACTAATCTAAAAAGTGGATTTCTGTAAATACTACTGTTTCATTTAAATTGAGCAATTCGATACCTATCCTACACTAATGACAAGGCAAAAGGTTAATGAATAAAATGCACTTTAATGGTCCTGAATTGAAGGTAATCAATTGGAACGTAAGCCAAAATGAGAATGACGCAGTTTTCAATGCTATCAGGCTTTAGTTCCGGTTGCTGCTAATGTTTACAGGATTACAATTTACATAGTTGGCATTCTTTTATTAGGTAAATTAATCACGGAATCTTTTAAAAAGACGTGACACAAACTAATCAAATTATTCTCTCCTGACTAAACTCTCTAACTAATATCCAGCTGTGCTGGAAGGTCTCCCTAGGTAAGATGAGGCTGCTTTAGGAAAACAGATTAAAAAAATATCAATTTCACACGTTAATTTAATCCGACCTCTAACAAAGTGGAGGCGGTAACTACTCCATGTTCTCGCGAAAACCAAGCAACCAAGTAAAAGTAACAAAAGACTTTTAATTCTTTGTTATCTGATATATCACATTTCAACATTAACCGTGACACACTTTAACTACTAAATGCTTGGCCGTTAGTCATATGTCAGTCTCCTCTCACAAAAAAAAAAACATGATCCAGTTTTTAAAAGTTAACGTCCAATGTTTATTGTTTTTACGATGCTGCCGACACTACAATTCCAACTAGACAGGCAAAAAAATATTCCTGTTAGAGCGTTACCGGTTCTTAATACGACCTTCACAGATTACTGTTAAAATATACTTACTGCTGTACCTAGAAAGACCGTTAACTTTTATTGCAGCTAGAAGGAAGCTTATAACCACAATTATTGTCTTACACCGACTAGGCAGTGTAAAAACGAATTGTTATTATTCTTAATGAATGACTGCCTGGTTAAAAACTGGCATAAAACCAATTTCACTGAAATAACGATGAGCTCTTGTGTTACGGACTGAAGTATAATAATTTGTAAATTGGCAATAAACGAAGAGTACGCAAAAACAATAATTAAGTGCTGAGCAATTTCCTTTTTAGTAGTCTTCGTGTCAAGGATGGTTGTTTCATCAGCTGAACAGTTAGCGAATGTTATAGCATCGCGGCAGAGAATAGCGTTTCCATGTTCTGTTTGTTTGGGTCTTACAATTCGTCTTCCATTGTCCGTGTAGTTCACTTTCACCGAGGCGTGACGTGCGCTTGCGCTGCGCTACCACGACTCTTCATCTGGTGCTTTGTTACGATGTTCCGAAAAGAGAAACACTTGTAGAAGAGCTTTCCTACCATGAGAGAGTAGCGAATACAGGCATATAATACTTTTAATAATTATCCAAAATCTTTACTTACCGGCTAAAACTCTAATCAGAATCAATGTCTATGAATTCAATTTACCCTAAAACAAACCTATTTAATAAAATTATATTTATTTATAGCTTTGCGCATAGATTTATTCATCGTGTCTAGTTTTAAAGATGAAATATAAATCACGCGAAGGTTAAAAGCAATGTTAAAGGTAAAATTTGCTTAGCCCCAAGAGGCAAGAGGTTACTTTCAAACCTCCGGCCCGTTACCTGTGTGACCTTATTTGTCACCCGCAGTTACAGTAACGACTTAGATTTACGAGTTTAGCTGCCAATTTGCTATTTTAATTGCCTATTTAGATTTGCAATTCCACTTCCAAGACACAATAAATTAAATGTAAGGAAATGATGCTAATTAGGATAAGCCCTAACTCATGGTGGAATGTGGAGGCGCACCAATCAGACAAGTCAAAAGAAATGTTTTCTTAGAGGTTACACTGCACACAAATATACACCTTTGAATCGTCTAATACTCTAGGAATTATGAAATTTGTGTGCTTGAAGTAAGCAAAAATGTGTCTGCTTACTGCTTAGCTCTCTATTTGTGCTGCAGTGCTCACTGCACCAGTTCTTATTATTCAGCACCAGTACTTTATTAGGGTTAACCGTTGCAACAGTCCTAACGTTGGGCTATCTTCCAATCATTACTTATGCACTGTCGCAGCCTTTTGATCGTTAACTCCATAAATGGCCTCAAGAAGTGATAATCTGTTTGATGTTAGTCTTTGTGCCGTTCGAAGTCCTCCCACTCTACGTCTACGGAAAGTAGAACTCATTGTGGAAGTAATGATGCCATAATGTGTGTGAATGGGCCTCTTTAAATACACTATCAAATTGTCACTTCTAGAGTTGCCTCTTTATGCGGAGCTAAACTGGTTTTCTTGGCTTATCGCTAACTTAAAACCGACTCGCAAATATACTATAAGAACTGTTAGCATTATTTTGTGTACTGAGTTAAGGTTAGTAGGCTACTATCTAATCTTGACAGCGCTTCAAAATAAACTCTCATTGGCTTCAGAGATAGCATCGGAGCACCAACATTTGGGCGAAGTTAACGATTGCTACAGACTACAGTAGCAGTAAGTTCTTCAGTAATGCTTTCTAAAGTCAGCCTATTGTTCAAGGCGTCGCATCAATCAATTGTCATGACTGACAGTTCGGCGCCGGAGCCACCATTTACGTCACCATGACGGCGACAGAAAATGCGTGATAGAAATACTTTTTTCTTCGTAAAACTTTGTCCTTTTATGACTTCCTATTCAGCCTCGAATGGTGCCTCATCACAAGTTATTGATTCAGCTGAAATACATAAATATCTTTTTGTTTCAATACACGAACCAAGAAATACATTCTACGAGACACGAAATGTTGGAAACCTTTCTAAGGCCTTTATTTTGTCTTTGTGGAATCCACACTAAATAGTAATAAAAACCCATGCCAATACACAATATTGGCGGTCTAAGTATTTCACCATCCATCGTTAGGCAGCGCTTATTATCCGTTACGATTATTAGCATCCGTACGGATGTCGTAATCAAGTTCCATAAGCCGATGCCACTTTGATAGTAACCGACGGACTTGTATTCCATCACGGTCCATAGGTACTGCTTAATTTATTTACATTCCTAGCAAACTGGCACGCATACACAATCGCATTTCAAGATCTTTAGTTGGTTTATAATTAAATTATCTATTGAACGGTCTTCGGTTGCGGTGCGTGCTTGCAATCAAAACAATATTAAGTATTGAAGCTGCAAGTGGTCTGCCTTGAGCGTAAACATTCTAGGATTGGAACGTTTAGTCTGACATTTCCACAAAATGTCAGCCTGTGCACTTAGGACAATCATATTATAACAAGTTGGTATTGCAAACCAATAAAATGATAAGCAATAAAAAAATCGTCCTACGTCAATGTTTGACAAACCAGATCATGCAAGCACAAGATTACAAACCATTCTGCAGTTATGTGCATTATGTATCGTGTTCTCATACCGATGAGCAGATAATTTTTATATTCCCTAATTTCCCATCCCCAATACACAGTTGCGCTTGAAAATATCCAACTCTTGAAAACACATTTTTTTAATGAAATTACAAATTCTGGGATAAGCCCCAGAATTTTGTGATCTGACTAGAACTAAATGAAAAGCTGAATCTAATCAATTTCAATACTGGTTTTTATCCTGATCTGATCTTCCAGGTCGAATAAGAATTTTCTCGTATTGTCATCATAACTCATAATTCTAAGAACAATGTAATTTATACAGCAATTATAACTAAATTGCGAAAATAGAATAATAAGCAATTTAATGAGCTTGTTTTGTTTGATTACAATTGAGATGAAGCTGATTTTGCACTGAAATAACAATGCTCTCGTGACAGTGACATAATTTGTTGCGATTGCCCAATGTTTTATGAGAACAACTGATTATAAACATTGCACGATCGAACTCTACCGGGAAATATTACGACCGTTCGGGTTTTAACGTTGCACGTTGCAACAACGTCGCGTCATCGATGCAAATCAATTAACTGGAAGGAAACAATTTCTTTCGAAATCTTTTCTGTACGGTAATTCTGCTATAACTTTAATAACTAGACACCGGTGTTCTTACAAAACCTAATCCTGTTATTCTTTGAAAAGCAAGCTTATTGGTAGCCACACACGTTACGATTTGCTTGCGCAAACTTAGGCTTGCGCAAATTTGCTTGACGTCGGTATTGACCACACACGTTACGATTTGCTTGCGCAAATTTGCTTGACGCCGGTATTGACCACACACGGCTCAAATTTGCTTGTGATATCATTTCTGTTTAGAGACCGTCCAGGTGTGTTACGCGGTAATGGCATCAATTGATGACGCTTTGGTAATAGTTGGAGGAGACGGAGCGCGCGAGGGAGAGACAAATGTTGCGACCTCGCGCCCCTAGCCGCCGCCGTAGGAGACGCCCTGGGCATCGGGAATCGCGAGCCGATTTCCGGCCACCGTAGGCGCGGGCTTGCGGACGGAGAGCAATGGGTAGCTCATTTGTTGATAAAAAAAAACATGAGGGGCAGTCTTTGGGGACTGCCGATGGAAGTGAAAACAATATCCTATAATATTATGTTAATCCAGGTAATAAACTATCTATCTGCCTCATCCAAATCCTATTAGTAGCATAACATAATGATTGAATACTATCGTGAATTGATGCATGCCTAGTACTTTTTGTTAGGTTTCTGCTCAGATATTGTGCACAACGTCTTTTGATTGAAATACTATCTTGAATTCATGCAAGCCTAGTACTTTTTGTTAGTTTACTAACAAATTCTACTCTCCCTCCGTCTTACGAATTTTCGATCAGGTTGCGTGTCCTGACGCAAGTTTAACATTTTTTACCCATCCCAAAAAAAAGTGCACGACGCCGCCAAAGAAGTTTTTGCTTCAAAAAACTACTGAAATTGGAACACATGCCCCACACACGCTCAAGCAAATTTGCGCAAACTCAAATTTGCACAAGCTTGGAATCGAAAATTGAAAATCACACAAGCCTAGAAATTTGCGCAAACCTCCCACACACGTAACGATTTGCTTGCGCAAGCTTAAGTTTGCGCAAGCAAATCGTTACGTGTGTGGTCACCAAAAAATCGCTACAAAAAAAAATATACGTAGGTACAATAAACCGAACCATGTGCGCCGCGACACGACTGATTTCAATGAAGTTCTATGAAGTACCTTCCGATGCTAGCGACACGTCGACACGTCGTCTTCTTAAAAATACATAGAAACCAGTCCTGTCGCGGCGACACGTCGCCTGCAGTTGCCGCCTGTGATCAACTATGGAATTGTACCCGGCGCACGCCAGTAAAGCTCCCAGTCGACAAGATTTTTTCCGACACCTTCAATCGTCCTCATCGTCATATTTCAGCCAATAAAACTACCTCATGAATCACTCCGTCCATAGGTGAAAACCGTATGAAAATCCGTTCGGTAGGTTAAAGAAATCTACTGAAATTTGAACACATGCCCCACACACGCTCAAGCAAATTTGCGCAAACTCAAATTTGCACAAGCTTGGAATCGAAAATTTAAAATCACACAAGCCTAGAAATTTGCGCAAATTTCTTCCCACACACGTAACGATTTGCTTGCGCAAGCCTAAATTTGCGCAAGCAAATCGTAACGTGTGTGGCTACCATAACGCTTCAGAAAGATAATTTATTCTCGTTCAAACTTCAAAGTACGTAGCATATAAAATTGTGACATTAGTTGATCTTAGCTATTCAAGGTCGGCGTTGCATTATTCATGTCTGCTAGTGATATCATACTCAATCCTACATAATATTCAATGTACAATTGAGTACATCCACTTGCTCAGATTAGTCGGCAAATGTTAGAAAGTAAATTACTGCGGCCAACCATGAAAAATTGGAAATGTTTGGCTTTAAAATCTCTATTTTATTCATACTTTTGTAACTCTAATTGTATATCCGTCACTAGTTTCTTAAGCTAAATCTCTCTAAGTAATAAAATTGTCTAGTAAATGATATCATACCGATACGTCTGAACGTTTCTCAATTTTTTGCAATCGACATTGGTCGTTATTTAACTGGTGTAAGCCAATTCTGCGTACGAGTTGGCAACATCCTGGTGTTTCACTGAGCAGCGGGTGTTGCTCGCAGGTGATACGATATTCCTGTAACTCGAGTATGTTGAAACCATTACTGGAAAGTGTTCCGGTCTGACGGCTGTTGTCAGCGACGCGCAGGCGCAGATGTGGAAAATCGTCACAACAATAACTATATTCAGATTCTACGTGTCTTTATGCGCATAATTTCATTGTTTTTGCAGTCGGCGGCGGCTGTATAGAATTTTCATGAGAATGAACATGCGAGATAGATTCTAGAATATCCAGTAACATGTCAGTGTTTTTAAAACATAGTATTCGGTAGTCTTATCCGACCTGGATGTGATTTTTTATTATTGGAAAAGTGATTTGAATCTTGGTTAATTTGATCCTAAGTGCTAGTACAAAACGTTATTGGTGGCACCAAAAACCAAAATAATTTCGCCATTGTTAATTCACTTTATAAGGCCCAAAAAGTTGAACAATGAATTTACATTAAGTCAAATCTTGTAATAGTCACGAAACTTTCACCATTGCCACAAAATTGTAGGTTACATAGACGCAATTCTTTGCCAAATACAATAAAGATTTTATTTTTAAATCATCGATATTCATGTCAATTGCGTAACCCTGGAGCTCGGTTAGCAGCAGGTAATACCCATTTCCATGGAAAACCGGGATTTCCCCATGTACCTCTATACGTATTTGTAATTCAAGTCACTATCAAGTGGCGCCACGCCGTTCTCCGCTATACTTATTCGATTTAATTTACTAATAAGGAAATTGATTTTTTTAATACGGTCTATCAAAAACAACAAAACAGTGCTATTTCGAGACTTAAATATATTTTTTATTTACCCAAGGTTTTTGTACGTGACTTGGTGGAACAGGATATCGGCGGAGGTTATACTCCAGTGCGCGATGCGGTGCCAAAACCAATTAAATACTGTCAACAGTCCCACGGTAATGCGACACCTAATTTTTCATTAGCGCCTGAGAATTTAATAACTTCAAAAGTAGAATTGATATGACGTTTTACCAAGTCTCTGTCATTTAGAATTCTCACAGTCCCGCCAAACAGATCGAAAAACTCGAAACTTTTGTTTTCGATTCTTAAAAACTGTCATAATTCTGGATCATAATGGCTACTACACACAGTGCCGGTGGCATGGCCGCCGTCTTTTGCCGCGCGGCACGTGCCTCCGGCTTTTTCTCCTTCATTTTGTTAGCGTTTGTTTCTGCGGCTTTGTGCGGCATGGCCGGCGGCAAGGCCGCGGGGCAGTGTGTGTAGCAGCCATTAGAAATGCAGGAGTATTACGTACTTAAATGATCCAACATTTTTGTTCATCATTCATCATTTATTTTTGTGAACAAAAATATTGTGACATTCTGGCTTCAATCTGTTCTTTTATTAATTAACCTCTAAATAACTGCTTGATGATATTCCATTCTGTTTTCAGGGAATGCTAATGTTCGCTTTAGAAATGTCATACAAACTCGAAGGTTTTAATGCGATACGTGATGTTTACCGCCTCTTCTGGCAGCACGGCGACCTTTTCGCAGTTTGTTATGCCGGCGCACTTTTCAACAACGGGTTATAAATTAATCCTCACAGGGCAAGGAATACGAGAGCTACGTGCCTTCCGCTGTAAACTCGCTGCATGAGCCATAGCTCGCGGATTGTTTGGATTCCAATCTATCGGTCAAAGCCCCTCTTTTAAGTCAATAATTAACCGCACAATATTGACTGTCTTACTTAACTCACATATAGTTTGGTGCCTTGCTCAATCTTTTGCACGGAGCAGAACTGCACATTCTCTATTAAAATATTTGTTTCGTGCAGTTTTTATCGTGTTTTCTGTTTTTGTCAGGCCTCGTGTATTCATTAGTAAGTTAACATAAATATATTCTGTTGTAATCGTTTGGTTCATTGAACGTCTAGGAAATGTCTGGTGTTAGACAATTTGGACAGTAAAAATTTCCAGTGATTGGTTTCGCATGACCAAAACACAATCTTCGTATCTAAATGCATAATCACGTATCACATAAACGTGGCTATCAAATTCTTATTATCTTAAAGGAGTCTTAAAAAACTGAACGGTAAAATTTTCGCTGCATGCCAAAGTGTGTCGAGAGTGAGACTCGAGAGGTCTTCCCAAGTTTGTTCCCATTGCACAGCTAACTCAAAAGCTCTGCGTGCCTCAAGGGGCAAATATCTCGGGCTCCTAAGTCCTGAGTCAGCGCTTCCCCACGTCAGTTCGTGCCTCCGGGACGTCGGATAAAATCACCGACTTCCTTGTAACGTTGTAACGTTCCCTTTTCTTTTTAATTATTCATAAATCACATATTTAAACGTTAAACTAAGCTCTTTCTAGGCATTTTTATATTTGTTTACATATTTAAAACCAAATTATCAAGTTCCAACATATTCACAACAATAAAACGTCAAGTCAAACCACAGACGTAATAATATTAGGGATGTCTTAAGTTACTAAACGTAATTAGTTAGCTGATAACGCAATAGTGATGTGCGCGGTCGGCGTATCCGAACGCGTGAGTGAGGATTGCTGACCTTGGCTTAACCTTAGCGACACCGCAGTGATTTTCACTCAGGATGACCAGCACATTCGAATTCCTGCTACGGGCGAAGACACACGTTCACTTGATCCTAGATCACATGTGACCATACGTGTTCTTCGCAATTTTTCAAAGCCTAAAGCAGGCAACAGTTTTAATTGACTCATCGTAGTCAACCCTATTAAATTCTGTGTTTTCGTAACCCCATACTGGGTAAGTGTTGAACAGCTAACTATGTTTTATATTGTGTGTACCTACCTATTTAGGTCAACTTAAGACGTGTGCCTTTTTGCTCATTTCATTATGTATTAAATTAATTGCCTTCAGCTTATCATGCAAACTATTTGCCATTAGCTCTGCACATTTTTTTATACTATGTTCATTCACTCAAAATGTGCAAGTCATGTCATGTATTTTCACTTCCATCTTTGTAACTCCGCACTGATTTGTGACATCCACACACCACCTTCATTAAGCGCACTAGTACATCTCGCTTTGCTTATGCTTTGGTGTCACAATCAGCGGAGATGACAATTTTAGTCATTTTGTGACACGCTGGACGTTACGTTCCAGGGTCCAAAATTCCGGCTAGCAAGTCCGACTTCCGGCTACGCTTCCGGTACCTCATATACTGCACAAGTTCCGCGCCGGGTTCATATTTACCCGCGTGGCCGTCGAGCTGTCTACGGGTCAGGCACGACCATCTGCCGACCTACACCGTTCCTGGCGTCTGCAGCGTGGCACACCCGCTGGGGTCATCGTCGCGCCAGGCTGAGCCAGGAGAGTACTGCGCTACTCCCAAGGGAGTTGAGAGAATCTTGTGACCATAGACCTACCTACCCCATTTATTAATATACTTTTATGCTGACAAGGTTACGTGGTCTTATTTCTACCCCACGTAAACCCATTCCGTCACATTGGCGCCCAACGTGGGGCCATCTTTGGAAATGGCTTATCCAATCAAATTTATGCTGTCGCACACACGGTTGGCAAAATAGACCGTCTCTAGGCTGGCATGATGGGCACACGCATTCGTGTCGTTCTTTATCAGCGGCATGACCCTACATATGCGTGTCCTGTCTCTCAGTCACGGTTGTCGCCGTTGTACCAGTAGTATTTTTATTTTATTAAATTTAATTAACAAATCGGAGCGGGTGGATACTCCTTAAATAAGCCTTAATCCAGTTATAAGTAAAGTAGCCCAGTAGACTACTTTTCTTGCTCGCTCTTTATATAGCGACATTTTTAATCCTAGTTGGGGTTTGACAATTTGGTTAACTACTAACTTTTAGTTAGATTAAAGAATTTGATTTTTTAGTTCTACCTACACTTCATTACTTTTACTTTTAACCAAGTTTTTTTGTTTTTTTTCCTATTATAACTATTGGTCATATTATTATCAGTAGTTGCTATTTATTATTCTATCTGAGCGGTTTGCAACTCAATAAATAAGCCATTGCAGGGGCGGTATAGTTACTCCTTAAGTAAAGCCAAAACTAAAAAGAACTTTATTTCTTGTTTTTATTTATTTTTATTTGAGCGGGTTGCGACTCATAAAATAAGCCTTTGCAGGAGCGGATGGTTACTCCTTAAATAAGCCTTCATCCAATACCTTATTTTATATATTTTCTATGGTAACTTATATTTATATACTTGGTTTTGAGTAGAAGTAGCTACTAGCTCATTCTGATTTGCGCGAGTATTTAGTCAACTACGGACAAAATACTTTTGCACACTTGTCAGGATGCGGACGCACCTCCCTTTTTAGGTGGTCTGCTAGGTTAAAAGGATTATGAATGAATGATGGATAAATGAAGATGAATAAAAGGGCCGTATTTCGGATGGTAGTAAGTGCATTAAGGCAAGGATTTTTACTCAGGTAAAAACCCTAACCTAAGTGGGGGGGTATTGTAACGTTGTAACGTTCCCTTTTCTTTTTAATTATTCATAAATCACATATTTAAACGTTAAACTAAGCTCTTTCTAGGCATTTTTATATTTGTTTACATATTTAAAACCAAATTATCAAGTTCCAACATATTCACAACAATAAAACGTCAAGTCAAACCACAGACGTAATAATATTAGGGATGTCTTAAGTTACTAAACGTAATTAGTTAGCTGATAACGCAATAGTGATGTGCGCGGTCGGCGTATCCGAACGCGTGAGTGAGGATTGCTGACCTTGGCTTAACCTTAGCGACACCGCAGTGATTTTCACTCAGGATGACCAGCACATTCGAATTCCTGCTACGGGCGAAGACACACGTTCACTTGATCCTAGATCACATGTGACCATACGTGTTCTTCGCAATTTTTCAAAGCCTAAAGCAGGCAACAGTTTTAATTGACTCATCGTAGTCAACCCTATTAAATTCTGTGTTTTCGTAACCCCATACTGGGTAAGTGTTGAACAGCTAACTATGTTTTATATTGTGTGTACCTACCTATTTAGGTCAACTTAAGACGTGTGCCTTTTTGCTCATTTCATTATGTATTAAATTAATTGCCTTCAGCTTATCATGCAAACTATTTGCCATTAGCTCTGCACATTTTTTTATACTATGTTCATTCACTCAAAATGTGCAAGTCATGTCATGTATTTTCACTTCCATCTTTGTAACTCCGCACTGATTTGTGACATCCACACACCACCTTCATTAAGCGCACTAGTACATCTCGCTTTGCTTATGCTTTGGTGTCACAATCAGCGGAGATGACAATTTTAGTCATTTTGTGACACGCTGGACGTTACGTTCCAGGGTCCAAAATTCCGGCTAGCAAGTCCGACTTCCGGCTACGCTTCCGGTACCTCATATACTGCACAAGTTCCGCGCCGGGTTCATATTTACCCGCGTGGCCGTCGAGCTGTCTACGGGTCAGGCACGACCATCTGCCGACCTACACCGTTCCTGGCGTCTGCAGCGTGGCACACCCGCTGGGGTCATCGTCGCGCCAGGCTGAGCCAGGAGAGTACTGCGCTACTCCCAAGGGAGTTGAGAGAATCTTGTGACCATAGACCTACCTACCCCATTTATTAATATACTTTTATGCTGACAAGGTTACGTGGTCTTATTTCTACCCCACGTAAACCCATTCCGTCACATCCTTTCAGAAATAACAATTTGGTTTTTGTGCTAAATTGACCGTCCCGCGGCTAAACCCGCACGGGTCATTCACTTCTCAGATATAGCTAACGTTTGGGTTTGCAATTTTTAAATTACTTGAGGACACAATGTATATGAGATAAAAGTTAGCCAGTCAAGAGTTTGCGTAACGTAATAGAATTTTACACAATAACAGAAGTATTAAATGCATAGGTACGCATGATTGGAATTCTCAGTCGAACTATGGTGAAAGGTAGCTTAAACTTTATTGTCTACTGTTACATAAGCTTGCTGACCGCTCTAAAATATGACTGTTCCATAATTCTTATTTTTTGGCTGTTCCTTCAGCTAGCATACTTTCCGTCTGTGAATTATTTTAATGTTAGGTCATACGTTAGCCAGTGTAGTGAAAGGTACTTAGTTTGAGCTGTGTTTACTAAATTGTATCGATCAATTGTCTCGGACAGGTGTCTCGCAACCACAAAAGACTAAAGACAAAGACGTTTCCATGAGGATGTGGTGACGTGTGTGAATCCGTCGACCTCCGGTCGCTCGCTTTCTTTGACCTATTAGAAATCGTGGCTTGTTCAACCTTCATGTTCCTTACCGTCACGATAGCCGTTTAGTTTTATATATGAATGCCGCATCTTAAATCCCTTTCAGTTCAGTATCGAAGTGGCTGTCTGAGGTTATCTATTAGAGGATAATTGTAACAAAGCGATCAAGTAGAATGTAGCTTAGATAGAGCATTCCCTGTTCCAGTGCTTGGCCGATTAGTAAGAACACAGCACGCTCGTCTTATCGTCCTTGGTGATACGTGCGTTATCTTATCACTATTTATAGAAAAGACAAATAATTTCATTGTTCCTTTTATTACATTGCCCAGGCGCAGATAAAGTGAATGAGTAACAGTTAAGGGCTATATTGTTCTAAAACGAAAATGGATAACCCAGGTGACTTTTCAGAGAGAGTCATGAAATCTCGGGGAGGAAGTGTTAAAATGCGTTATGTTACGATAATGAATCCTGCTTCAATACCGAGGCTCGTACCAACGAATTTGGGATTGACCCTCCCGACATGATACTTGGAGCAGTTTACTTCAGTTTTGTTTACATCTCTACATACATGGTATTAGCTAGTTTAGGTAGTGTCTTATGTTCTCAGGCTACTATCCAATCCATTGCAAATGTCCTAATTAATAGTATCCTAATCATATCTATAGCTAAGCCTAACTGTGTTGTGTTCGCGGATGAATGGAAGAAGATCCTGTCAATATGTCTGGAGTATTGTGATGTGAGATGAGCGTATGACTGTTGAGTAGTTGTATACTTTTGTTATTGTAAAATAATTGGCCTTGGAATCTTTAACTAATGTAATTGGCCTTGGCCGTTTTATCTATACATTTATAATAAAACAGTGGGTCCATATTGGCTCACCTAAAGTTCTTTACCCGAAATTGTTCTTCCTAACGATTTGTAATCCGAATGATCACTCTTCCTAAAATTTTTCATCCTAAAGTTTTCATTCATACTATTTGTAGTGCTACCGGCGATGTTCATAATACTCATGTTTCCGAAAATTGTAATTAATAATATCATTAATGTAAATATATTTAAACTCCTACTGTTTTTTATCATAAAACGCTTTTATCCTACTGAGAGAACATAATCATGAACCGATGCTTTGAACTATTTCTTGTGATCAAAACAACTGTTCACATTTTTACATTTAGCCATTTTATTTTTGGTTATTGTTGTTACATATTTATTACTAACTATACCTGAGATAATTATGTCTAGAAACCAACTGTTTAGAATGATTAAAGGTCGTTTCACTGATTTTTGTCTTAAATGAATGAAATTCAGGTCAAAGTGTCGTCTTGGGGGTGGGGGCACTATGAAAAAAATACTTAGAAAAATTTCGCGACCAATTTCGAGGTAGCTCTCGCCGGCCGCTGCCGCGGCACCGCTCGCTTCGCTCGCTCGGCTCGCGCGTAGTTGGTCACAGTTCTAACCTAACCTAACCTAATCCTAATCTAAACAAAAAAGATATGACTTTGAATAATAGTGTAAAAGATGGTTGTGTTGAGAAAATATAGGAAAACAAATAAAAGTATAATAGATGTTTATTGCTACTGACATTATGAAGTTGAATGCTTCGGAATTATGAACATTAGAGACAGAGTAGTTAGGAATTGTGATTGTTAGGATGAAAAATGTTAGGAAGAACATTTTCGGATTTCCAATTATCGGAGTTGAAAATTTAGGTGAACTTTGGAGCACCCTAAAACAGTAGGTAGATCCGTCTATCTGTCTGTTTGTTCGCGCACATCTCCGGAACTGCTAAATGGATTTTCATGTAGTTTTCACAGATAGATAGAAATTAATTTGAAAGAGAATATAGGCTTTGTTTCATTAAAATCGGATGTCGCAAAAAAGTTATCGTCATACAAAACGGTATTCTGTTCACCACACGTTGTGCACAATTTCTGAGAGCAACCTAAAAAAAGTAGGCTAGGCTTTCTTAAATTCAAGATAGTATTACAATCATTAGTTTATCCTACTCATAGGATTTTTTTTTTTTTGGATCTGTTCTCATAGGATTTGGATGAAATATGGCGTACAAATAGTTTTTAACTAAAAAAAGTACTAGGCTTGCATGAATTCACGGTTACTTTATTTGAGTACCTAAAAGAAAATTTTGGAAATTCCCCCGGAAAAGTCGGAAATACACCCAGGCGACGAAGCCAGGCACGAACGAGGCGGTATTATTTGCGACACCATAACGCGAACGAAGTCGCGGGCAACAGCTAGTGTTGAAATAAATAAAAAAATCTCAGTCTACCACTAACCTGGGAAATTCAAGTCATTAAGCAGCTTTCCCAATTTAATTATAATTGACAAATTCTTCGAGTACCTAGTTAACTCTTGCTTGTGCCCGCGGATTCGTCCGCGTGTATGTCAGAAAATTTCCCACGGGAAAACACTACTAATACGTACTAATGGGATTAAAAGTACCTACCCTATGCGTTAATTCTGATTAAAAACTATCTGTGTCCCAAATTTTTACCAAATACGTTCAGCCGTTTTAGCACCAAACCGGAACACATCGTGACAAACGGACAAAAATTCTAAGTTACTATTTTATTTTATTATATATAGATACTCTTGAACATGCCAAATTGCTCTACTTTGACAACTTGACCGGTTCGTGAGGGAAGAACTCAATATCCTTTTAACAATGAAGTCAACACAGGAAAAACAGCTATGGGCCAAAAGAATAATATTGCAAAAATAATATCTCATTGTTAAATATACATTTTTATCTAAAAGTTCATATTGAGGAAAGCCACAAAAGTACCAACTTCAATTGTAGATAAGCTGGTTTTTACAAGAGGTGCCTCTTTTTCCTTTCTATGTATGACCTTGATGAGGAATTTGATAAAATCATACTTATTATGAGGGATTAGGGAATTTAACCGAGCTGCGTCTACATTAATTACTGGCTGGAACTGACCTTTGGCGCATATCTTTATCACATTTTATAAACATTTCTGTCATCACGACCAGTTGACTAACCAATAGGTACTCAAACTCAGATCAGAGCCCAAATTCACTGAACTCCTAAAGTGCCTGCTACACGGTTGCCAACCGCGTCCCCGTCTCCCCGACAGAGGTGACCTTGGTTGGCGACCGGAAAAGTTGTTTCAACGTTTGATCGTAAACCATCATCTACACGGTTGTAAACCACCAAGGTCAACTCTGTCGGGATGCGGTTGGCGACTGTGTAGCAGGCGTTTCAACCATCATCTACACGGTTGTAAACCACCAAGGTCACCTCTGTCGGGACGCGGTTGGCGGCCGTGTAGCAGGCATTTAGTAATTTTCTTGAGAACTCCTACCTGTACAGAACAGTACCTAAGCAGCCGCAATTACCCGGAATAGCAGAAGAAACGTTGTGAATTTAGTGTTTGACGCGTCCGCCCGGCCTGGGGGTGGCGGGTGCGCGCCGGGAAAACAAAAACAAAGTAACGTAGAGATAGGTATGAGCGAGGGCGGCGGCGGCGGCGGCGCGGCGTAGGCCGGCGCCGGCCGACAGTGCACGCTCGACGACCGACCCCGACGCGTGTGAACACTACAACCGCGCATCTGCAACGCGCAGGATCGCCGAACTTCCAATCGCTATCGCTTCGCATCCCAGACTCCACCTAGGACACCCACAAGTATTGAAGATTTTTTATTCAAAGAGCAGTGTGGAACCAAGATGCCCGTTGAAACCAAAATTAGCTTTTCCGGTGAGTCTAGATTCTTCAGTAACATTACCTTTAATATTTAGGTGAACATAGGCCTAAAGTTCACTACAACTTACTCCCTTGTAATCCCATAAAACCAGTTTGAAGCCATTGACGACTTTGTATTATTCATGAATTTAAACATTCGCAATTTTATTTTTATTTGGAATTTGTTATTATTATATACGTTATAGCGAATATATATTATGATAACAAATTAAATCTATGATATCATCCACTGATTAAGTACCTGCTTATTCATACAATTATTTAACGATTCGATGTAACTTATCCATGCAAGCTTGGATAACTTAGATAACTTGGAAATATTTCATGCAAATATCTCGACGATGCGATGTGCGCATTAATTTAATGCAATTTAAAATTCCATGTATACTCTTGCTAAGCTGATATTATGTTACAATCGTGAAACGCCGGCACGCTAATAGGAAGGTGCTAAGTGATAGAAACTATAACAATAGAACCATACTAAGTAGCCACAGTCCCCGGATAGAAATAGATTTCGGTTGGTTGCTAAATATGAAGATGCATTTGGTCCTGAAGATATTGAAATCCACATTACATGTATAACTGGTCTCGCTGACCATTTGCGGTTAAATGTTTATGCAAATTATAATGATAATGACCGATATTATATCCGTCGCACAAAAACTGAAGATGCTCCAAAAACTATACGCAAATATAACAATGACTGGGCAGAAGGCTATCTATTTGTCTTTCAAAACAGTTGGTCAAGTAAGGTAAGACTAAAGCAGAGATGTGATATGTAGACAGACAAAAATTACTAAACATCGGAGTTCCGACATAATTTAACAATACTGTCCGTGATCCTCCAAGCTCGCATATCGAAGACCTTGTATACAAAACATTATCGAATTTGTGGTCTAGACGTAGATTTTAGAATCCAAACAAGTGACAAGACTACAACTGTAGAATGTGTTGCAGTCAAAACAATGAAGTTTTCATATTTAGATTTAAGCAGGCTCGTGACTCTAGCATGATCTCATGAATTTATTGGCACGTAGCTGTTATTCTAACTACTGTTCTCATGTACTAGTGGCATATTAGGGTCTAAATTCATATTTAGAGAAACCACTTTAATAATAGTGTCAATGTTGACATTTGCATGCTCATTATTACTGTATATGCGTGGTATATGCCAATCCTTAAAGTTTTATTTCTTATTTTGTTGTTAACTTTCTCCATTTCTCTAGCATCCCAGCGTTTTGGAGTGGTCTTAATAATTTATTTAATTTCCTTTGTTCCAACGCTTGCTGCTACCTAGATAATTTTTTTTACTGTTTATAGGGTATTATCATTTTAGATATTATCCTGACGTGAATACTGAATGGCAGAATAAATATATTTGAATGTATCTAGGTGTGGATTTGAAAGATAATATATTGTCTATTCTAGAGAGACAGTGGCCAATTAATTCGTCTACAAAAATGACCCATCTAAAGTAGAAATATTTTATTAATGAATTAGAGGAAGATAATTATATCCCAGAGAACGATACCACAAAATAATAAGCTACTCATTCTAGAATTTTTAAACGCTCATTTCGTCTAATGAGTATCCTTAGCTCCAGTTTCATGATACAGCGTAGTTAGGACAATTGCGTAATGCTTAAAACATTTTTGGGCATAAACTGTGTGGTTTAAAGGCGTGTCCGTTTGCCTCCCTCACCCTGCCCCCCTTGTACTTGTCCTTGCAACCCCCCAATCGAGCTGTGAACACTGCCTAGTAAACTACTTAACAATTTACATTTTTAACTCGACAGAAAGACAGGTTTGTTTCTTGCTCAGTTATTTTGTCTAATTATTCAAGCAAATTAGTTATTGTGTTTTCACTTTGTACACGGACCGTATACGTTGCACTTGAATAAAAACTGGTTCTAATAGCTGTGTTACCTTTTATTCAATCAATGTTGGTGGTCGACATTAATTTCCTAAGCGTGCGTTTAGAAGTTTACCATGACCGCTGCACGCTGGTCTGATGCACTTATACTTGTTAGTCACTTAATGATTTTACTATTGCAGTGTCGCACGCACTTAACCTTGTTTGGCTAACTAGTTGACATGCCACAACGCAAACCATACTTGCATCCTGGCCTCGTCGCAGCCACATACAAATCATATCGGCGAAATCGCTGTGCGCTGAAGCACTGCACACTGGGTCAATAGCAACAGAATATAATTCTATGATGAATTTATATAATTGTTGATGAAACTATTTGTTTCAGAACAGGAAAAAGGATATGCTAATATCGCGTAATGCGTTACGCGTTCATTTAAAAAATTACTTCTCATCCTACAAAAAAATGTCAGTTGTCATGCTCTCCTTTGTTAGTGAAATTCAAAGCCAAAACGTGCAAAATGGTGTATATATCCTATTCATGGCGTTTCACTATATCTATTTACTTTACAACCTTGTTAATAGTTTTGTTTCTTTATCATTTTCTATTCTGTAGCGTGACACACGTCATGTTCCTCGTTTAATAACACAAGCTACACTACATTACCATTCCGTCAATGTGGCTATTGCCCATTAGAACATTACCTTTAAGCCTTTGACTGCGATAAAAATGTTACCAAGAACTCAAGGTCATCCTTACCTTAACGGACTAAAAATACTAAAGGTACGATATGTGTAATAATCAATGTTAATTAGTTTAGTTCGAAGTATTTGTTATTCCACAGCAATACCAGCAACAATATTAAACAGTCATGTTCTACCAATAATAAGAATGATTTATCGTACAGCCATCCTAATGAATAGGTACATCATTATACTTTCTGTACTTATCTTGTTATAAATCCTCTTCATAGTTGTTGATCTTTCCAAGAATCTTCCTCATTTCGCGAGTCCCCATTTTGGTGCGCACTCAGGTCACGTTCCATATGCTTGTGGCGATAACATGTCTCTGTCATGTTGTCAGCATTAAGGTAAACGAAGTACCTGCTTGCCCTGTCAACTTCCTGTCTCTTATCCTTATCGGAGATGTGCTCTTCGAGTCGAAATTGCTCAATTACACAGCTAGCATTGTTGTCGGTCAACCGTGGCGAAACTGCGGAGCAGGTGTGACCTGCACTTTGCGCGATTTCCTTGCATTACGAATAGACGTATCATCATCTTGCATCCACGTACTAGAATGTTCGAGGCTGTACATATTTTCCTTATTTTGTCTTTGTTTTTGTCGTAGGTATAAATCAACCTGTACAGGTGCTGCCTTGAACCACGGATTCAATTTCGCGTCGATAGCGATTCTTCTCGAGCGTATCAGACCGAGCCAAACATGTCTCGGTAATCAATCGTCACTCTGCGGCTTGTCTTACATGATATTTTTATTTTGAAATTGAGATGTATGCTTAATCACAAACGGAGGTATCACGCCCCCGCCATGCCGCAAATAATGAATAATAGCCCTGCTCTTGTTATATCATCGTTCAGCATAATTACTTGGTCCAGGACCATGTCCTCCATCTAAATCTTATGTTGCGAAAGAGACGGCAGGATATCCCGTTTTTACTATGTCATCGTTACCATGACCATTGACCATGTGGACGGATAGCTCTTATTGTTAGTGACGGGATGCATCTCACGTGGCAATATCTTGTGTGGTTCTGGTGGTACATCTTTTGATGTAATTTAATGTTCATTATTTTAAATTACCTCTGTCGGAGCGGTCGTCAATCACTTGACCAGTTTTTTTGTCAGTGGCGCCAATTGATATGATTAAGAAATATTACTTAGTCAGCCAATTTTTATTACTGTTGTGTGACTTGTTACGAAATTTCCTCGGACTTCGATATTTATTGGTAAAGTTAGCACGAAACTGTTACAATTCTGAGGAAATTGAATTAATTATGAAGTTTCAATAGCACTTGAAATACTTAATAGTTCGTTTAGGCACGTTTTACACATAGCATGAAGATTTTCTTTGGAAGCAACGTCCAGTTTTATCGTACTAACTGAACTATCACGCAGGTCACTCATAAATAAACGTAATCACGTGACAACAACTTGTACAAAGGTGGTTAAAATGAATCGTGTGCCTCACTGAAGTCTAAACAACATTGCAAAACATGTTTTTGCGCAGCACAATACGTAAAGGCTGAGATCATAATTTGTGTTGTATATTTGTTAGTTGACACTGTTTTTAGAGAACTCTTGTCATTTACTGCACTAGTTGTTACTACACCACTATAATCTCAATTGTTCATTATTTTATAACGCATTAGTGCCAATAACTAACAAAACTTTTAAACAGCTTCCAAGTATTCAATAAATGGGTATTTTTCAAGTTTTTTAAATAGCAGATCTGGAGATCGGCCAAAAATGGCTCTATATTTCTAGATAATGTAGTAACTTTACAGTATAGCACTTTTATAGAGTAGGTCGGAGACGTTCGGCTTATTTATAGTAGACGATACCGGCGCCTGCCTGTCTCGACCATCCCGATTACTTCTGGGGTTTTCTCTGATCCCTCTGTTCGTGCAATTGCATTTCTCCATTGAGGATAGGATGAAAGAATAAATCTCTACTGTCTAGCCCGTAATTCATATTTTAGTAAGCCCGGAGCTTTCCAATTGGGTTAACTTTCTCGTCTTAACGAGTCATAAGTTTTGCTTAACAGCCGATAACCTAACAGCTACGAACTGGAGCACTTTATCTACGCAGATTTATTACTCTTCCGTCTCTATCCCCATGAGTCATGATGGCTCATGGGCCGATTTTCTTATCTAGGGATTGTTTAGATGACAGCGGAGTTGGGAAATCGGCTTTGAGCTTGATTAGAACTTAATAGATCAAGTGTATACTAACAATGACGGTGACTACAACGAAAATGAAAGAAAACATTGCAATTGGTACAAAATTTCAACGGGCGGAGTTACAGTAGATAAAAAAGCTAAGGTTAAAATTGCATTTGATATTTAAGTCCATAGGATATTTTAATCCCTTTGATAAACTACTCGTTTAATTAATCAACCAGACTACTGAAGGACAGACTTAACGGTCCAACTATCGTGAATATGAATCGTAACCCATTCAGCTATCCGTTGTGTCTATTTGTAGCACAAAAATAATAAACATTTAGTTGTTGAAGCGTTACGTGACGTATCATTAATGACAATAATAAAAGCAATACATGACGCATTGCAAGACTTAAGAAAAATAATAATAATGTTGTAAATACTTTAAGGTTTCATTAACAATAAATTACTTCATGAAAAGTAATACGAGGTTTATAGCCATTCATATGCGAATCATTAACGCCTCTCTGCTGTACTTCATAGACATTTCTCTGATTTTAAAGAAGCAGAGGCGTCGTGTTAAATATTCTATCAATCGTTTAACACACAAGTTCACCTTAGCACGAATTAACAGCCATGTTAGGAACGACAATACGCCTCCGTAAGTTATTGTCAATATTGGTCCAAGTATGAAATTCATATCGACCGTATCGGAGCGTGCATTGTACATAGTTCGTCCTTTATTCTTTTGACCAGTTCTACTTTATTATCTAATAATTATTTATGATCAGCTTTGTTTGTTCTATTTATTATTTGCTCTTCATTATCGGTGATGATAACTTTGTGATTGTCAGATTTTTCGTCCTGTTCCTTACCAATATTATTCAAACCCATATTAACCAATTTCTTTAAGTTTAGAATCTTTTCAATAGTGGATAGGGGTCATATAGGAAAGAAAGAAATCAATACTTTGTTATTTCTGTCATTGAATGTATCGAAATATGTCTGATTTACATTATTGTTATGTTACATAATTCGTTACTTTACATATACCACATGTATCAGCTTTGGTATGGTGATGTTTGTAATCTATTATCTATTCATAGTGTAGGCGGGTGTTCATGTAGACACGACAGTGTAAATTGCTATATTGACAAAGCACTTACGTCAGTAGAGTGTTTGAGACGATCGCGCTCTCAAGTTCAAGGTACAGTTTGTGAATTCCAACTTGCTCTCTCTTGTGATGTTCCTCTAAATGAAAACCTGCGTTTTATATTCATAAAATCTTGATCTTATCGATAAATTCACCATATTGATTGTCTGCTTGACACGTAACGTATATGTGACTTTGTGTATACAGATGGCAGCCGAGGTTTCATTTCCATGTATCCATACTTCGAGCATGTAGTAACACCAGTGATTCACCTTGTTTACCTGCAGTACACATATGTGCTAACGACGCTTTAGCTATGGCTACAGGGTTTGCCCCAGAATCTGCTCCGACAAGATATGTTTATGTACACCATGTTGATGTCATCACCATTCCATCCGCGTGGTTTAAAAATTGACACGCGGGCGACTGTTTTGCATAGTTACCAAAATAGTAGTAATTAGCACTTGTATGTTAACAGAAAGCATTAGGTTATGATAATTTGATGATAAATCCAACGATTTGGTGTAGCATCGCGTGATATTCTAACCTGAATATCACTGTTTAATGGATAGGTTTTCCAGCAGCGTACTGTGTAGTAATTTCCACGCCCTGCAAGCTGAGCATAATTTGATGCATTTATCATGAGCTGAGATAGGCATCGGTATATCTGCAGCCGTGAGAACTTCGTGACTAGGCCCACACCTAACTGTTTCGTTTCTAGTAATGCCAATGCCAGTTGCATTACAGATATCAAGCGTAATAATGCTATTAACCGTTTGAAATGGTATCCGCATTACGTATTATATATTCAGAGTACCTTACAAACCTTTTGGTTGTCACGTTAAAATCGGACCACTCATCATCCTAACTATAATAATATTGAAAATGCGAAAGTGACTTTGTTTGGTACGCTTTCACGCTAAACCTGCTGAACGGTTATCCCGATGTTCTTACGGGATCGAGACTTATGCGGGTGAAACCGCGAGGCACAGCTAGTATTAATATAAAAAAGGTAAGTTCCTATCTAGAATTAGTTTGGTTAGTAACATTTACAAACGTGTTTGTCATTCTAGGCGATTCTGGTAGCATTTGAAATTCAAATCTATTGCCCATTTTGGCTATGATGGCATCTTCTCCGTTAGTTCTATTATTGTAAATTCCTAAATTGATGCTCAGGTCATGACTCGTGTCTTTGTCATTGACAACCAGTTCTCCAACCGTGTTTGTTTCCTTATTCTTAAAATTTGGCAAAAACTTGTTTAAGGTAAACGATACTTATTATATGTCACCATGTCAGGAATTAATCCTCTTCGCAATCGATTCCTAGCTTATTCACATGCAGAATTTCATTTTCGCATCAAGCGCCAGTTACTACTATTTCAAAACAAAAGCGTTCTCCGCGGTTACTTAATAAACAATTGATATTTTCCATCTCGTATCTGGAGCAGCAATGATTTGGTGAAACCATACAACTATTTAAGCCGATTCTTGAGTACAACTTTCTACGTATTTATAAGTTTTCGTATGGAGCGAAAGGCTCGATCTTCACTACCGGATTGGTATTCCTTACACTCCACTTACTGCTTCTTTCGGATTAATTATCATCATTTAGCGTGTGTGACGATCCACAATTAGCATGCCAGGTGTGGTGTTGTGCGGCTCATTACGCGCCATTATCGTAGCGGGAGCGAACGTGTCCTGATTGTAGATCGAATTTCATTCCATATGCACTCCTATTATAGGAATCCTTAGGGCGGTGGTCTCGATCGATCTTTAATACTACATTATTCATTTTAATGGGACTAATTATTTGTAATGGCGATGTTGATCTATTAAATAGATAACTTCTACAAATGAGCCACGTTCCGTATAAGCTAATCAACCGTGACAGTCGCATTCTATGTAAACACTGGATTTGCATTCAATTTACTTTACATCTATGCTATCTGTTAACTGACCCACTTTGATTTGATACAAATAGGAGTCCGTTATCTAGCCGCAGATATCGCGAATACTTGAGTGATCTTATTGATAGCATTGGCATCTCCATCATTGCCAATTACCAAGATTAAAACAATGGTTAATAAATCGTGGAAGAGTTTCGGGTCGTAATAAACATCAGAGCGGTGAGTGACATAACTTATCTGTTATTTTGGTCAGATGTTAAAGTGGAGTCCTCTTTTAATTCGTGAAATACTGCTTTCGGCTTAAAATATGCCGCATATGGTATGATCAGTCTTTATTGTCATTTGCCAGTGAATACAAATTGGCGTTTCGCGTCTTTCTGTTTACGCGGTCTGTTGTTATTATAAGGTAGGACCTACATTGTCCCTATACCTGCTGATGACTCATGTATACGCCATAATTTTTTCACATAAAGCATCGCAGCCAATAAATATTTCAGTTATGATAATGTCTCCACAATTAATTGCTTAAAATATGAGGTCGATGATTCATTGGTGTTTATTGACATCGCTATAGATACGATCTTGTTGCCATTTCTCATCGTTGCGTTATACATAGCGAGGATCGCGGCAGCAGTCTGTCCGCCAACTCGGTCGCACTGAGTATTCCCGTTTCAAAGTTTAGTGAACCATATCTAATTTAGTTCCTAAATATCATAATTGACATGATAGTAATCATTTTTAAGTTTATTGCCCTTGATTTTTAACTCAGAGAAAAGGTTTTCACTTGCGATAAGAGAAAGGTAGGAAATGAGAATACGGAGTGATATCCGATCATCACGCAACAAGTGGCTATTATACAGTGCGTGAGATATAAGCATGTGTAAATGCATTATTTTATCAATGAATTGACTTCAGGTACTCTAATATCGTTGTAAAACTTGGTGCAATTTCGAGACTTCACGACGGATCGCTATTCTGTGTACCCATAACCTTAAACAGATCTTAATTAACGTGAAATCTTTTAACGAAGCCAGATTCACATGTCCTATTAACTAAACTAAATAATTGCCATTGAGAATTGCATCTGTCCTGCAACAGCTCGTTGCTTCGTTGCATCAATTGCGCGACTGGTCTTCATGTTGACCGCAAAATTGTCCTTAATTGTCGAATTAGTGTCTATTCGGCGGGAAAGTGTGATACCTACCTACACATAGCTCTATTAATTGGAACACTTGATGCTAACTACATTTTAATTTGCGGCCCGAACTGAGGAGTGAACTAAAAACATGTAATAAAAGTAATTTAAGTAAATAATGGTTATTCAAGTGTTTGTAATTTACACTAGGTATACAATGCCTACACTGTACCACCAGTTTTTCTAAAGAACATGTTATCTGTGTCGGAAGTTTTAGATATTTCAATTTAATATTGTTTATGAAAAAATAAGCCCTTGTCCAGCAGTGAACGTCTTTCGGCTGAAATTATGATGATGAAGATTGATGATATACGAAAAAACATCACTATCGCTGTTATCGGCGCTATGATGCAAATTGACTTACTCACTGATTAACTCTTTATAAATTCTTGGTTTCACTCGCCGCGCCGGTGACTTATCAAGTTATCATTATCATGTTGTTATTGTATGAGCTTTTGTAGGTACCCATGTTATGCCTTGAATTTTATTAACCCAGTCACCGTACATTATACTAAGGTGTACATACATTGGTACAAAACCTACATGAAATTGAATAAATATTTAATTTCTAATCTGCTTGTTTTTATCTCGCATACGAGTACATCAACTTGAACTTGACCACAAAAACCAATGTCGTACCAAAAAGTTTTTCGTCGCACTTGGTTGCCGAGTATTCACGGTATGCTAATAAAATTGATAAATAATGACGTTGCTTATTATAGCAGTTACATCATATTTATGAATCGAAGTATTGGCAGCACGAGTGTTAATATCGATGGTACATAATATTATTGAGTATTTTCCACGACCTGCACGAAACTTTCCTGTGGTTTTCTTATCATTCCAAGACTAATCACATCAGCTTATATGTCAAGAAACATTTCTAAATAGAAACAAAAGAAAAGTCGAAAAGAAAGAAAAAGTTTTTTTAGCCAAACGAAAATAATTTTCGCGGCCCTTTTTCGAACACATTTAGAAATTTTAAAATTTTATGTGTTTTAGTCTCAGGCAGTGCCCCACTTTGGTCGGTCGAAAAATTGCCGATATGGTCTGAAATCAGAAGAAGTAAATAACTCGCGGAGTTCAAAGATCGCATTAGTGCTGCACATACCGGTTGCCAGAAGCGCCGTGGTAACCCGTTTCCCGTACTCGACTCCATAGCTTGCGTGGAATAATAAACACTAAGTATATGTCAGCATGTCCTTTTCTATACCTCAAAAATGTAGCAATACCGCAAAGGCACTTAGAACTGGAATCCCCCGAAGGGTTTTAAGCTAATCAATCTGTCATAAACTTTACACTTCGATGACGACATTAAAGTGTGGTAAAAGGGTCATGCATGATGTAATAGGGATAAGTATGAATCTGACAAGTTTTACGCATTAATACACAATGCAAGACTGCGAATTACAAAATTTCTCGTTGAAGTTGGATCGTTTTCAGAAGCGTTGTTTGAATTGAAACTACTCAGTAGAAAGACATAAAAATTGTAAGTTGTAAGTGTTGGAATTGCATGATAATTTAAGCGGTATAAATGATTCACAAATTAAAGGGGAATATTCAGAACTATATAGATTAGGTCGCCCCCGCGATGAGGTATGGCGGGAGAACACGAACATTAGCGTGGGATCAAACTTTGTCACATAATAGCACCTGCTGTGATACGCATTGTATTAATAATATGGTTGTTTTTAAAAACGCTATCGAAAGGTTATCTCTCGCTGTTTAATGCATGAACATTTATTTTGTCTTTTATATCCAACTGTTTCATAACTACTTCAGAACAGTTCGTCCTTGCCACAATTGAATCACAAGCTCATTGTCAAAGTATGGAATGTATTCAATAATAATGACAAATGTACCTCTTTACATGACAAAAGAAGTCCGTCATTTGTCCGACAAACGTGAAAAAAGTCCTTCTTGTTATGTTAATGCTGCCAATTAAAAATGTGACCACGAAATATGGAATGGACAAATAGCTTAAATACAATGTTTCCGCATCAACACCAAGCAATGATATGGAAACGAGACGATATTTTTTTTTTTACAATTATAAGTATTTTTAATATTGCGTTATCGCGATGAACACGTTGTATGAGTCGTCAAGCCACAAAAGTGGTTAAACGACGTCCTTCCGAAGGTCGTGGATGATAAATCACTTGTTTTTATTGTATACGTTACGTCTACAAGTTAACAACGCAATAAACCGTATTGCCATAAAGAAAACATGCAAAATCTATAAGTTATACTCGGTTACTGAAACCGTTCGCAGTAATAATGGGAAAACTTGCAACTGCAAATATAATCAAAGGAACCCCTCGTCGCAGCCTATTAAAGACTTCATAAGTTATTAGTGTCTGCAGTGCACTGTGCTCTAGCTTTAATTTGCCCAGACAAGTTTCATTTGAATTTATTATGTCACGATGTTTGATTACAGCCATAGGTACATTTGGTTAGGAAATTATTGTCATTAGATGATGTGATCGCATGTATAAGTAATATGAACAATCAAATGCAATATAAACCTACGCGGAAAAGCTTCGGGGTTTACGGAATACGTGCGCGATGATTACATACTACTAATGCATATTTTAATTATAGCATGTAGTTTGATTGATTACTATTATTGATTATATCGTAATCGGTCGCAAATTACTGCAAATTATAGTTCACACGACAGTTTATTCAAGTTGTATTTACCTTTGCGAGCGATGACTTGTCTTTTCTTTTTTTGTCTGTCTAAATTACGATGTCGTTTACATTTTAGTATGTTGACGACATAATGCATGCCCATTGAAGAGAGTTCACTTTCTACTCGTGCTTTACTTACTTCCTCGTGCAGTGTTAGGAGATGAGCCACTTGTCACACCACTCGGTGTTGGTTATGATGTAAAGCCCACGCGCGTCCACAAGGTCGCTCCGCTGCGCAATTGTCTGATGATTAATCAGGCTTCGGACGATCAGTGCCGGACATACGCTACTACCAGTCGGCCGGCTTCACACGTGTCTAAGCATAGCTCGGATCAGTGCAAGTAAAGTGTTGTGACACCATCAGCATCGATCCAACGTAATATATTAGAAAATATTACTTTTCAACTCTACTTCTTTGAGACCATTTAAATTATTCAAACAATTTGTTGGCGTACTATATTTCATACCTCTATTTGATCAATAGCACTAATTGAGCATAACAAATCGAAACGGTAATCAATTTTCTTGAGCAAACAACTTTGAAGTTATAACATTATCATCACCCACCACAGTTTGTGAGCCTACTCAAATGTGTGGACGTAGATACCAGTTGTGCCTTTGTTTATAGTCAATTGTGGGTGTTTCACACGCTCCTAACTTATGTGAACTTATCAAACTCTGCCTAAATGTCGCAAACCATCTCTATATCATTAGACATATCAAAATACCATCGTTTTCTTGTGATCATGTCGAGTGCAATGTACATACTCATGTTAACTAATTCTACCATCTGTCTCAAGATAATTCTATATCATCTCTGTACTTTTTGTCGGCATGTTTTTATTTTTTGCTTTATGTGTATTTGTTTTTGTTGTCGTAGACGGCAGTTCCACGGACACGCTGAGGAAGCTCAGTGACGACTCTTCGAGAAAACTTTTATCAGGTGAGTTCCAGCATGACCAAGGTTAAAACTATTATGCAAAATGTTCTATTTATGATTGCATGAGGGCACAGTAAGCGTGCATGGTCCATGCTTCCCGTGTATGAACTTCAAGCACGCACAATACACGATATCATCACCTCTCATTATCGTTCTATCTGTACATAGTTTTAATGTCACTTATTCATAATGTCACTCTTCTGTCTCGACGAAATGGGGCAGATTTAATTGAAGCTGAGGAGGACGAAGTCTCTAGCAGTCTGCCGGAGAGACCACGATCACACCGCAAGGCATCTAGTAAGTTGTTCACTACTAATAACAGTAGAGTAACTGTGGAGGTGGAGGCATGCTCTGTTAATAATGTACATAGTAACATGGTGATGGTTCTTAGCGCTAGGGGACGGCATTACCACAATACATGCTGTATATACGGAGATATAACTAGAAGTAATTTGGTTTGACACAACATAACCATTAGGAAATCTAATTTCGTAACAGCGAAACATTCTATTGATTTCTAGCCTGATTTCAAACTTACATTCGGCCAGTGCATGACAAAGAGGAGTAAAATATTAATACCTAGGGTAGAATGGAATGACGATAGCTACTATTGATTAGTTACTAATGAATTAATGAAGCTAGCGCCGTGTGCGATGCATCCGTAGCACGTCGGGACTCGGGTTAATCAGCCATTAACAATGTCGGTTTCCGCGTTTTAAATGCTTCGCGTTTCAGTCGCATTGCATCGATAGCGTGTCAACAAGTAGAGGCGCTCGCCTACGATCAATTAGTGACATTGTTTTACAATCGATCCATAATTCTTATCTTTTGTTTAGCTTTTTTTTCCATAATGGTCTCACAATTTTCAGACAAAGAAACAACAATTAATTACATAATGAGGATAAGCTAACTAATAACATTGGTGATTTAGAAATAGAAACGACTTGACATTTTAAAATTGATTAATATATTTCAGTTTTGTTCCGTGAGTATCCACTCGTTATTATTGCAACAAATGTCTATATAAATTGACACGACCAAGTTTATTCAGACGTTTAATTTCCGCCAGTAGCTACCTACAGAAACGGAGCATTTTAAAATTACATAATTACTAGTAAACAATATGCAGTAACATAACGAGTGTAATAAACCGTATCTTGCTTGTGTACTCAGATGCATGTAATCCAATTATTAAGTAATACCTAGATGTCAAAATTCTCATAATGAGCGGAACTGTTACGAAGCGTAGTGAGACGTGTGAAGTAGGAACAGTAAGAGCACTTGTCTAATAGTTAGAGGCTAATGTGTATGTGTGTGTCGCTTGTGTGTATCGCAGCCAGCAGCACGTTCAGTGTCACCTCCATGGACGCGCTGTGGGAGAAGCACCCGCGCCGCCTCAGCGAGGCTGGCCTCAGGAGGTCATCAGGTAACTAGCACGGTATCTCTTGCCAACATTATTGCTCCACGACAATACGTGAAATTCTCATGCCTATCAGTTATTTAATCTACGTTACAATTTTTTTATTATGCCTCAATTCACGATGTCGTGGAACAAATTTTGGACCCGTATCTTTAGTTTCACTTAGATTATAGCAATCAATCCATGCACCATAGAACGCACCCATCACATGCTCTTAGATGTTCGAGTATTTTGATTTCTTGTGCTTGCCATGGTGTTTGCGCAGTTTTAGGATGGTTGAAAGCATGAGCTTTTTGTTCTTGGATTTCTATTGCAGCGCGTAGTGGTCTCCGAAGTCAACTGCAGTTTGTTCAGAGTTTCAAACGAAACGAAAGTCCGCAATGTTGATGTAAGATATGCAAACGAGTTAGCGAGTCACCCCGGTGGCCATGCACTTGCATTCAACGGTACATATTCAGTTCATATGCCCGATATGTGTGTTTGGAATAGTGACGAGGGCCATGCATATTCAGAAGGCTATATATTTCAATCCTCGTTAGACATCAACTTTCATCTATTCTATTTTCTCTAGAAATCTCAAAGGATTTAGTGATTCTCATAGAATTTCTATGTAACACTTTCTATGTATGTTTCTTTGGGTTTTCAGGAAAAATAAAATCGTCTATGCCTAAATTTTAATATATTTGGTTTATTATTTCAGATCATAGTGTTATATTAACAGAGGATACTGACAGTTTCATAATTGGCGAACGAGTTTGGGTGGGTGGCACCAAACCTGGCCAGATCGCATATATCGGCGAGACACAGTTCGCTCCCGGCGACTGGGCCGGCATCGTGCTTGACGAACCTATTGGTATGATTTTGATTACCATAATATTGGTCATTTTTTAAATGCTCTACGTTTGTACCTTTTTCTAACTTTGATGACTTTTTACAGGTAAAAACGACGGCTCTGTAGCTGGAGTCCGCTATTTCCAGTGCCCAGAAAAGCGTGGCGTATTTTCTCGACTTACTCGCTTGACCCGCGTGCCCCTTATCACACATGCTCCTCACGATGCATCTCCGATCTCAGACGCGAGCAGCGTCTTCGAACGCCCGCCGTCCGGCACCAGGCAAAGACGCGCACTCTCACCAAACGGCAGCATACGCAGCATCGTCAGCAGCAAGATGAGTGAGTAATAATCAGCGACTATGCGTGTTCCTTGATAACACTAACTTAGTCTAAAAGAATGAATGAATGAATCCATGTTTTCTTCCATAGATGCATCAATATCGACAACGACCAACGGAGATGTCCGTGTGGGAGACCGTGTCATCGTATCTAGCAGCCGCGGCAGTAAAGCTGGTACATTGCGTTATGTTGGTGTTACCGATTTTGCCACTGGTGTCTGGGCGGGTGTAGAACTCGACGATCCTCTTGGAAAAAATGATGGCTCAGTAGATGGAAAGAGGTATAGTTTCTAAATCAATTAGGAGTTTAGTCAAAAGCTCATGTCTTAAGACACATATCCATATTATACCGATATCGATTCTTCTTTCAGGTATTTCGAATGTTCACCTCGCTTCGGCTTGTTTGCGCCCGTCTCGAAAGTCTCACGGTCACCATCGAACCGCAAGCCAGGCGCGTGCGCCATCCACAGCAACGGACGTGCAACTCCTCTGCGGCGCTCCAACTCGCGGGAATCGCTGACGTCACTGGGCACGTCTATCGCGTCTTCCCGCGTGGGGGTGAGGCTCGGGGTGACGTCGCTGGGCGCTCAGGTAGGCTAGCCCCGCGCGCGATCGGCTGAACCTCGCTCGCCGCGATCCCCGCCGCCCCCGGCCCGCGCACGCCCGCACCGCAGCGCGCCAAGCCTGCTCGACAAGACGCTGCTCGTCAAGCACGTGGAAAACGACCGCTGCGCCATCATCGCTCTACCGAAGCCTCGAGTCTATTACGATATAGTATTTCGGTCGAACGATAAGAGTAAGGAGCTAAACCCTCGACGGTGGGCTAGCGAGACGCTGCCGAAGTCTTGGCGATGCTCGGAGAGCGTACTGAGCTTCGACAGTCGGTCGGAGCGGTCACGGCGCAGCGATTCGAGCGGCAGCAGCGCCAGCGGCTCGGTAGCGCGGAGTGCGCGGGGCGGGGGCGGCGAGGTGGTGCGGTGGGGGGGGCGGCCGGCCGCCGTGACTCGGGCCAGCCGCGGGGTCGCCTCAGCTACAAGTACCGACATATTCGTGGAGATGCCGCCGCCGCGCACTCACTTTTCAGGCTTCGGGAAAAGCTACCATTTCTCTTGCGTGTCACCCTTTCAGTTCACGTACCCCTATGTGGTGTACATTTGAATTTAATGCTACAGCAATTACGATTTCATTCATTGACGCAGTATCGATTCTTGGCTTGTCAATTTTGATTGATCGTTTGATAGCTTTTTTTAGTTGTGATATTTTGGTGTTGGGTGAGAAAACTACAAATAAACCAAGACCCAATGCACACTATGCGAAGAATCTAATAGCCGGCCCTACAGCTAGTCGCATGACATGCAATGTGCAGGTTAATTGTATAAATAGCATTGTTATGCAGCGAGCCGTAGTCGGCGTCACGAAGGGGACTGGTCTCTATGTTCAATTCCAAGTAAAATCTGTACAAGTTATTAGATGCAGGTAACCTTCAGGCTTGTACTTTACCGTGATACAGTACGTGAAAACAATTTACGTGAACGAGACTCTGGTTAACAAAATGGCATGCAAAAGTAATGGTATCTATTCATCTAGAAATTGCTTATTGCATGACAATTGGTTTGAGTTTATATACATGGTCTGTAGCTGGCACTCCTTGGTTTGGCCCTTGTGTTAATTATTTTTTATCTGTTTTGTTTTTATTTCGTTTTCGATTCACTAATTAGTACTGACATAAGTTCTTTAGAATTTTATTTGATTCTGTTGCTACTTGCTTTCTATTTTTATCTTACTAGTAGTGAATCGAAGACACCGTTTGGACCTAATGATTCATCTCATTTGGCTTTTAGTATGCCCATATTTAGTTCCATATAGTTTTCAAGAGACTGCAATAGTCATATCGTACTGTCTAAAAATATGTTTTCGGACTGTGATATTATTTTTAAGACTCCTTTTGGGACTGTACTATACGACAAAACTACGTGTTGTGTGAATTAACAATTGTTTTGCATATGATCGATCATTAAGCTATTTTGCGATAGGTGCCTTTTATTTAAAGAAGGCTTGGAGCTTGTCAAGGGCTTGACTGCTCGGCGCTCCATTGAAAGACTTATGTATCCAAAGAATTCGTATATTAAGTGCATATGCATTCCATTTATCCTAGTAGTTGTTCGGTAAACTGAAGTTCTTACTTAGTAGAAACTTTTCTATAACTCTACTAATTCTTAAATTTCGAATATAGACACGATTCCTACTTATCACTTAAAATATAAATATACAATTTACATTTTTATACATTAGCACCTCATTAGTAGATTTCGTATGATATCTTTTTCATTACTTCATTAGTTTTAGTATTTAGAGCTTTTTATAATTTGCTAATACGACAGTTGGTGTGTCACAGTAACACACCATCTATCGTGTTGTGTTGTTTCACTCTATGGTGTATCAGAGAAACCAATGGACTGGCAATAAGTGCCAGATCGGCTGTACTGATAGATGTAATTCGTACTGATATGGTCAAGTGGGACAAATGTGGTCTTGCAATTCCGCACTCATTGAAAGCTTATGAATTTTTTATAAGGCTGTCGACTAACAGCCTAATTCATAGCAAATTATTTGGGAACGTTATGCCGATTGTCCCAATTGACGAATCATTGAACTCCTCATCTACCAGTACAGAGATATACACCACGCAGTGAGTTGAGTGCGTTAACGCGTGTTGTTTTCCCTCATGTTTGTTGCGTATTGGCACTGTCACTAACGGCACGGCGGCAGCGTGTCGGTGGTCCGCGAGCTTCCTCCACCCCGGTATCCGCGAAGAACGCCCTGCAGGTACAGTACCCCACCATCGCCGCGCGGTAGGCTGGCTACGCGCGCGCCACACGTGTGCCAAACGTCACAACTTACACAAAACTACTAAGGACCACAGTGTACAGCCGTCCTTAGTGGTGTTCTGAAGTTCAGTACACGTGTGGCGCCAGTGCGTTCCAACTGCGCCGGCGGCGACACGGGGCTTTCTTTGTTTTGAACGTTCAAAATATTGAGCAGCTTAATTATAAGATTGTTTCTTTCATACCAATGAAAATGACAACGAATGTACGTAATAGTAATTTATTGGTGTTTTTGACGTTGATTTGTATACCTACTTACAAACTAAACTCTTAACAATTAATGATGTTAGTGTCCCAACCCGTCCTGTTGCCCAACAGGGTCAATATAGTAATTCATAAGAGACAATATTTGTCAATTATAGCGCACTTTTAAGTACAAAACACACTTATTTTAATTATGATCATGTTCCAATAATAGAGGAGCTCGTGGCTAAGTAATAACAAGCCGCACGGGTCGATCCATCAGGTTAAGCTACGCTTGCCGGGGTTGGTCAGTGGATGGGTGACCATCTTTACATACCGAGACTCCTCCGTGCCTCGGAAAGCACGTTAAGCCGTTGGTCCCGGCTGTCATTTGTGGATCTTTGACAGTCGTTACGAGTCGTCAGAAGCCCGAAAGTCTGACACCAGTCTTACCAAGGGGTATCGTATTACCCAGTTACTGGGTTGTGGAGGTCAGATAGGCAGTCGCTCCATGTAAAATACTGGTATTCAGCTGCATCCGGTTTGACTGGAAGCCGACCCCAAGATAGTTGGGAAAAAGGCTAGGAAGATTGATTTTGTTCCAATAATACACCTGCAAATTGCTTGCAACAAACATATTGTAATATATTAGGTAGCTATGTCAGAATATCAGTCCTTTTCATAATAGCAAAGCTGTGATACTTTTTGGTTTATTTTTATTAAATATTTAATTGAAAGAAAAATCATGAAGATATTGAGTTACATTTATGTTTTAGATGCATTTTATTGTTTACATTTTTCCTTAGTTTTTAATACTGACCAGTGCCTGTAAGTAATGATGATATTCATAAATATAAAGACTCATTTGAAACAAGCATTCCATTGCTACTAAGATAGGTTTTCACTTTTAATATTAATATATTGTTGTTATAACTAGTAATTAAAATCTCTATTGAGTAACAAAAACTTAGACTAGTTTCTAAATGTAAAACCTTGTAAAACGTAATTTTGTGAGAACGAAATAGTGATTAATAAACATTAGTTTTAATAAACTGTACTACTTTCTGTGTGTATTATTGTCCTACCTTCATTATCCCTCGTTTTATGGCGATAATAAATAATTAAGATTTATCTAACTGTTGTTTTATTGCATTTATAACGCTGTACAATAGCTTGTGAAGGCATGTGCGAATTACCGGATGGTTTGTGAGAGATATGAAACAACTTGTAACTGTAACACTTTGTGACTGCTTCGCTTCCTAAACTGCCCTGGAGGGCTGGAGCTGACGTTGCCCTTGACTGAGTAATTGTGGTAAAGTAATTTGATATTCACAACCGATACGAGATTTTTATGGCGCTCGACATAACTGAATGGTGTTGCGGGCCAACAATCGTAAATAATTCCGTTTGATGGCTTATTTTTACTTTTGTTATTTATTGTTGCACGCCTCCAATCATAAAACTGGAACCTTAAGGTTTATGCTTTTGTAAATCTTACGTAAGTTTAATAAAACAGACATGTTTTTATTTCTTACGTTCTGAGCAATAAAATTTAGAATTAAAATTTCTAAGAACTTATCAATTCATGCGTGAGTCTATCCTAGAAATTCGCGGTAGAGTCTCCTATCTTGATGATAATATTGTTTATAATAATTTCATCATATAATTTTCTTAGAATAGTTTTACAAGCAAAGTTGTTATCTAGATGATAGTGCTAGGTAAATAAAATTGCTTTAAACCTTAGGTTTTTATCAGACTATCAAAAGCGCTGTAAAAATCATAAAGTTAAAGTGGGTACCTACAGTTAAAGGTACATATAAATTCCTTAATATCTCATCATAAAAGAGAACTTCAGAATATTACCAAAGCTTATTTAATATATTAAAACTTATTTAAATAAAACTTTGTTCTCTCCTAATTCTCGAGGAAGTATAACGCCCACATAATTTTTAATGGCGTTGTCAGATGGCCGGTTAGGTATAAAGGCAAGTTGTTTCATATTGCTGACAAGTCCATACGATATGCATGAATGGAGGTGTGGTTATTAGAATATCTTTGTATGTAAATATGGGTGCCGGTGCGGGTATTCTCTATGTAAATCTTGTTTGGTATTTATCTGATTATTGAAGCTTGTTCTACAAGGCTGGGGTATAGATCCGTTATATTATAGCTATTTTAGGTAGGTATCGCTTTTCACTAAACTAAATTATGCATTTTTCGTCACATATTTTGTATAAAACATAGTTCTTCTAGACGACGGACATTTTTCTTTCACCTTGTGGTACCTAAGCAAATTCTATATTACCACCTCTACATCTTGTCGTAATTCTCGAATACATATACCAAGACGATCTCCAATTTGAAAGTTCTGCGCGGTCTGCGCACAAGTTGAATGTCCAAATTATCCCTTTAGTCATGCATAACCTAATCTCTCCCATTGCATGAGTTCGATGACCCAACCAAATCCACTTCCAGCAAAAATATGAAAATACAAATATTTCTAATATTATCCATCTTTGATAGTTTTTTCCGATTCACTCCAATACCATTAATGCGAATCCCAAATTCCGGATCAAAGGAGATTCAGTCAAGAGTAGCGTGGATTTAATATTAAAACCTTTTGAACCCCATTAATTGCGTAGGCAGCTACTATTACTTAGGTATGTAGTACGCCATTTACCATAGGCACTCCCAAATGACGGACGAGACCACATTAATATTACATGCCTAGAGGCTCCTCGTACCAGATCCTAACATAACAAATCTCTCTCCCGGGACTGTACGTCGAGCTTCATATTAAGGTCATCTGTTACTACTTCTAACTAATTTCATAATTTGTAGCGAGTACACAAATAGAGTGCTCGATATTACAGCTGAATGCTACCTATAAATATTTCTGGGACGACCATTATGTCATAGCTAATTACACACCCAACTTTAAGTCTTGCACCCGTGTCCTTAAATAGGTATCAACCGTACCTATGCATATTCATTTAGTTGAATCAACATAGGAATGCTAAATTAACGAAACGCATAGGTACTTTAGCCACCTCGTTCCCGCATATATGCCATCCTTATATGGAGATAGTATCTGCTCGAGTGAAGCTCGTATACGGAAATTGCCTCCAGACGGAAAGTGGTTTCCAGACGGTCCCAGCCGGTAGAACATTTCCGCAATCGATAACTCTATTTTCTCCCATGCGGGTGGGTGGCCGATCCCTACATTCAGAGCTTGAGCTCGCCATATATCTACTGAGCCAGTACAGTATGAGATCTATGTATCTATTATTACTTAGTTGTTTATAATTATTGGAAGGAATTCAACTTCGAATTATACTTTTAAGTATCTCTTTTTGCCCCAACATTATGCAAATAGCACAACATCTACTTATTAAGTAGCCAGACAAGCCTACGCGAAGAAATATCGTAAATACCAATTTAGCAAATGATAGTCTTATAAATTACAGTTATTAATATGTATTAGACATGGAATGGACATGACATGACTACATGCTGCCTACGTCGTGTTAGGTCATGCCAGATCTCCGTCACCGTCACCCACAGCCTCTGGAGAATACCTAACACCTCGCTGACCTTGGGAAGGGACTGACGCGATTGTTTAATATTCTAGAATAAACAGGATCTGTCACTGTGTGAGTGTACAAAAATAGGTTTTGCACGCCTACAAAACAAATAAGTTAATCTAAGTTAGGCCAGTTTTGCTAGAATTGGACTTTCTTGGGAAGAATAAAGATGACAGCTAACGTTAATGATGCGAAGTTTTGCACATATGAATGAGGATTTAGTTAACGCAGTTCGCAGCCCGACTGTGCTTGTTCATAGATACAATGGGGAAGGATTAGACACCTCCCTGCGCAGACACTTTCCCCCTCTTTATAACTTGGGTAGGCAGACAACATAGCTGTAGCAAAGTATGGTGGATCAATGCGGAGCAATTTGCACGCTTTAATACCTATTTTTGCAAGTTTTTCTTCATAAAAAGACAATAACAAGTAATGTATTGAAGTGGTAATTAACCTGCCGGCGTCGTCAAGGCCACACTTTGTTATAATGTTCGCGTATAAAATTAACTTCACTTTAACTACACTGTGCCAGAGACTAAAGAACGCTGCGATACAAAAAACATAGTTAACGCTCTATGATAAAATGAATCATAAATAAGTGCAAATTATTGTTGTTCTTATCTTATTAGTTTGATAAGGTATCAGTATACGAAAAGTATAGTAGTGTATGATCGGAAATATTATCAAGCTATTTATTTATAGATTTGGGTTGGGTCTACTATCGCTAGCGTAATTAATTATGCTATAAGTACCTACCTAATCAATTGTAAGTGTAAGCACAGATAATGTAGGGCTTTTATTTATTAATGACGTACCTGCCGAGTCGTTATCTACGGATCTTTTAGATTATTTTATTATGTTAATAAGCTAAGCCTCCTAGCGGGATTATTGCGTACCACACTTAAAATGACAATTGATCACTATGGGTTTCATTTTGACAGTTCACCCGCGTCCATTGCGTTATTTACGTTGTAGAGCAGACGAATTTTTCACACCTATGAAGCAATGGATTAGCAATCTCCTTCCGAACTCTCGGATTGTGATTGAAAGTGTGTTACGCAATTCGGGTGCTAATTAGGTAATAGGTACCTGTAACGAGGATCAAAATAATTAAAAACACTGGCATTATCGTTGATGGTTGTACAAAATAAATGTCAATCTATCTAGTAACTAGATAGATTGACATTTGTTTTGTACTAACTAGATTCTAATTAGTAGGTACACTAGCCAGACGTCTAAATTTTGAGTTTGAGTTCGCAATGTCTGGCTTTAGTTAATTAACAATAATAACTAGGTACTACAACTATGACGAATTTCAGTGGAATTTTTAATTTTAACTCTAATACATTTTGAATCATTGGTGGATCAGTGGTAACGGCCCCGACTTACGAGTTGTAGGTCGTGGGTTTGGAACTCAAGCAGGCGCTTTACTTTGTGTAAATAATTTCATCACCACAAGCTCTCAAAACGGTGAAGGAAAACATCGTGAAGAAACCGGCATGTCTTAGAACAAAAAATTCGAATACATGTGACATGCAACCCGCACGAGGCCCGCGTGGTAGATTACAGCCCCCTCCCTCTCACGGAGAGGGAGGGGGCTTGTGTCCCAGCAGTGGGAAAATTAATAGGCTGATTATGTATCTATGTACATTTTGGATACAATACAATCTAGGAGACGCTGTTCTGAAAAGGAGGTACACCTACAGAATATTTTTTTATGGGTGGTAGTGTAGACTAGAGTCCTTGCTCACGAAAATTCTTCTGACTTAGAATATCTCCGATATTACAAAGGGAATAAAATAAACGTGATGCAGAGATATACGAGATGTTGATTCAAAATCGAAATTGAAATAAGACGACCCTTGAACTGTAAACGGAGGCAGTATAGGTAGGTACGACAAACTGGAGCGGAAAATTAGATATTGCACCCCGAAGGCATCGTAACATTAGGGAAATAGGGACGGTCCCTTGCTCCTCCCGACAAAGATATAACAATGTCTATGTAGTACAAAGGTACCTATGTACTTCGCAACAATGATATTGATTTAGCTAGAATACAACTGAGGCTGAGGTATTCAACTGCATAACATTCTGACTAATCATAAACAACTTAGTAAATGTTCTGGTTAATTTATTTTCACACGATTTGTGGTATTGAACATAAATCAATAGTTAGGTACCGACGACATAAATGATATAGGTACGGTCATATTACGGTGCCTTATAAATATTAGGTATCGCGTGTAAAATTGTAAATTATTTACAATTTTACACGCGATATTTAATATTTCTGAAGAAAATAACAGAGCCATGAAATCAACGTATTATGGCTATATTATTATAAAACGTTATGGCCATAATTATGGCTTTCCTATCTACCCTTCGGCATTACCTATACCTATTTATTTATGCATGCATGTGTCTAATAGCAGTCGGGTGTTATTTTCAGCAGCCTGCCTGCTTTATATAAAATGCATATTTTACTCACGTAAAACAAAAAAAAACAGACATCACAGACAAACAAATTAAAAATCCAGAGTCACACGTGTTGGGGGCAGTTGGGGCATAAATCAAACTACTTTTGCAACCAGCGCGACTTGTCGCGCGACACGACACGAACAATACAATTTCTAAGAAAACTTCACGCTAAAACAATAACCGCTGTCGCGTCGCGCGACTTGTCGCGCTGGTCTGCACAAAGCTTTAATTTGTCTGTCTGTGATGTCTTGCGTTTATACCTTTTTAGTTGACTTGTTTGACGTAGTTGGGTATTCGTTTTTAACTTTTTATATAACTATAATATATTTTTTTTTTTTGGTGTTCTAATATTATAATAAGATATTTGAAATGTGCTAATTAAGCCTTTGATTTTTTGTTTGTTCGTGACTTTATGTCCTGTAGAGGGCACCATCTTCAATTTGATGTGACATCACAGCCTATACCCAGCGGACGATCAATACGCTTCCAGTGTTACTTCATTTATCAAATAAAATTATGATAAGTAGTTTAGAACTTAAGAGGTGAGGATGAATAAGTATACATACATACCGGTCAAAATCATAACCCTTTTTCCTTCGCCGTAGTCGAGTAAAAAAATGCAAGATTTGCAATGCAATGAATATTTGATTATTTGGTGAAAAGGAAAACTTATTTTTAGTGTATGGCAAATTTTATGAAGGTAAGTAAATTGGATGTAACTGATTCTGATATTATGTGTGTAGAATCACTCCAGTTAGCATACCCAAAAGCTTGCTCAAAAGCTTGCTGTTTGTTATCATGCAACTCCTGTAACGCTTCTTCAGGCTGGTTGGCCAACCACCATACTGGTTTCAAAACTTTACTATCGAAAGAATAGTTCGAGGGCAGATTGCCGGTTAAATGCAAGCTGAATTAGCATGCAATACCCTTTGGCAAAACGCTGTATTGAAAATGTTGTAAGTTGTAACCAAACTTTTTGTTTTTTTTTTTCAGATGAATTGATTTATTGTTTGCGAAAATAGACGCTGTTTTTTCCTGAGAAAAATGATACCCCAGATCTGTCACCGCCAGAAATGGGCTGTGATGCAGAAAACCGCTGTTTATTATTTTATAATTTCGAAGAATATTATTTATTTGTAAACAACTTATAATAGGTATTATTAGGTGATGAATGTATTTTGCGGTCTTACCAACTAGAGGTTATTTTAGTTGTATTAGTTTGTACCTAATCATTGATTTGTAATGTAGGTATATTGTGGAACATGATCTTTTAAGTATATGATTATTAATATTATTGTTAAATATTGCACATAACTAGTATAACTGCAGGGGCACCAAAATAATGAATTGTTCTAATATTAGGAGCTTCTTCGAGAGAAGCAGCAGCATTTAGAGCGACTGATGCGAGAGAGGGAGCTGGAACGAGCAGAGATGGCCAAGATATCGCTGCAGGCTGACCGCGCCGAGAGCGCCCTTTCACAACTCAAGAAGGAGGCCACACAGGTATGCTTAAAATCATTGACGGACAACGCCCAGCCAAAATAACTTGGTCTAGAAGCATGAAACAAGAGTTTCTTTCTGCACAAGAGTTCCTTAAATAATGAAAATTCGCACTAAGAAAGGAATTTTTAAAATTCATCCCGAAAACGGGTTAAATATAGGGAATGAAAGTTTTTACGGAAGTTCGTCATTTTTGAAGTAAGTAAAAGTTAGCATAGTATCATCGTTTTATGGAAACTCCTCCTTAAAAGCTCCTGAGAAGTTGCCTATGGAAAATCGGGTACATCAATCACGGCTTGTCTATTAATACCTCCTTAGATGAATGCTCTTTTGTTTTATGGATTGTCAGAAGTCTTACGAACCTTTCAAGACATGGCCGCGAATACATGGAATGGGGTTAAGGACTTTGACCCGTATTCTAAAACTATATTCGTGCATTTCATTTATAAAATATTGTAGATACACGAAAGCTCTCAGAAATGTTATGAAAGAGAATTTATATCTACAAACGAAATTAGAATACAGTATGTCTTTGAGACAGGATCAAGACTATAGGTCGCTGTATGTAGCAAATTGATGCTATTTCGGTAAAAGAAAACGTTTCATCATAATGGCGACTAATTAAGTAGGTATTTGTATATTTACTGATAATGACTATAAAAGGAGCACTCAAATAATACAATAAAAACAACTCAATTATCAAATACACAAAAAATAAATTCACGAAACGGCCATCGAACGCCGAGTCAAACAACGGTCGGGTTTTTACGAAGATCAATAAACTCGCAGAAATCGCACTTATGATTCTTATTACAGCAATAACTTGGGGAAAAGGAGGGAAGAGGCACTTCAAATATTTCCTGCCGTTTTCTACGAACCTCTTTGCCTCTTTGAGCTGGCTTTGAATAAAAGATCGAGTAGGGAGCTTTATTGCCATCTCTTTGACTTTGAGAACGTTACACTTTGCTTTCATGATATCTAGACTAGCATCTATTCACGACGCACGCGGTTTACATAAGGACCCTTGATGGTCTGAACGCGAGACCCTACTTTTAGACCCTTTTAAATATTCCCTAAGGCTTTTGATACTTATCGACTTATGCAATAGATTTTAAAACAAATGTTACGCTAAGTACAATGAGCAAAAAAAGTTTGTTATAAAAAAACGCCAAAAAATGGATAGGTAGGAGGTAGAAGTCCAACCGAAAATGGGCGCACGAATGCGTAATTCGGTCTGATTTGCGTTTTCGGCAGAAAACCAAAAACGTAAAAACTATTTTCTGTTTATCGATTAGGTTTTTGCTTGGTAATAGTAAAAAAAACTATTTTTATGATTTTCCGTTTCAGGCGACTTCTGAAAACAGTAAGCTTAAAGCGGAGTTGGACAAGATCAACAAACTGTTGGAAGATGAGAAGCAGAAGGTTGAAGATCTCATGTTCAGAACAGAAGAAGAGAACATTAATAGAGAAGATTATAATGTAAGTCAGAACATTAACTGGAACTAATTATTCGGCGACTTGCATCAACAGGTTCATTTATTGATTCCATGTTTTTTGTTACAGAAATATAAAGAAGCCATGGAGGTAAGTTTTGGCGCACCCCCCTTTTTATCTATGAAAAAGTTTCATTTAAATAACCGGTTTTATTTGATAATTCGCAGCTACTGTAATCAAAGGAAACCAGCAAAAAAAAAATATTCATAAATTTTTTGTTCCATCTTATTTTTCGTATGTTCAGCAAGAGAAAGCAGTTCGCGAGCATCGTATTCGTGAGCTCGAAGCCGAGTTAGACCTCCAGTCGGCGCGGGAGGAGGCCACGGCCACCGCGCTGCGCATGATGGAGGAGCAGCGCGCCGCCGACACCGTCGCCGCCGCCGAGCTGCATCGCGAGGAGCTGGCCGCTGCGCACAGTGAGTAGCTCTAGCGGTAGAAGACGATCAAAGATAGATCTTGTATAAGTAATCTCCTAATATTTACAACGCAACTTTTTGAAAATATTGATAACAGGCGACAAACTGACGCGGTATATACTGATTTTCAGAAGGCATTTGATAAAGTTGATCATAGATTGCTGCTCGATAAGATCGCATACAATGGTATCCGGGGGGATCTTCTTCGCTGGTTTGTCTCCTACATAACAAATAGGACTCAAAAGGTTGTCATTAATGGGTTCGAGTCTAGCTGCATTCAAGTCACATCGGGAGTGCCACAAGGTTCAATTTTAGGGCCTCTACTATTTATTCTGTTTATAAATGATATAAAACATTGTTTCCAAAATTCTAAATTTCTCTTATATGCTGATGACTTAAAAGTTTTCAAGATAATTTCTAATGAGCAAGACTGTATTGACTTCCAGCAAGATCTTGATCGCTTTTCTTACTATTGCTCTTACAATAAACTATACCTTAGTCTGCCTAAATGTCATAGTATCACATTTACCAAGAAGAAAAACATTATTAATTTCAATTACCGACTTGCTAACAGCATTATTAACAAAGTTACTTGTCTTCGTGACCTTGGTGTGCAGCTGGACTCGAAGCTTCATCTGGATATCCATATTGAAAATATTACCAATAAGGCATATCAGATGTTTGGTTTTGTGATGCGAGCATCTAGAGAATTCCATCGTCCCTCCACTTTCTTACACTTGTATAAGTCCATAGTTAGACCTCAATTAGAATACGCAGTACCTATTTGGAATCCCTATTATGCTAAATATGAAGAAATTATAGAAATAATTCAACGAAAGTTCCTTCGTGCTATGCAGTATAGATGTATAAAAAAAAAAGGATCTTACCAGTCACTTCTTAAAAAATATGACCTACTTTCCTTACAGTCAAGACGTATTCTACTTGAGACAATGACTCTATTCAATGTATGCCGAAACAAGTTTGATTGCCCTGACTTGGTGAGCGGTTTGTGTTACCTGGTTCCTCGAACTGTTCATGGGCGGGAGGTGCGCACCAGGAGACTGTTCGCCACCGGGTTCTGTAAATCCAATGCTGGTTTGCGATCGCCGCTACACCGCTTAGTCGACACATACAATACGCGATTTAGTGATATCGACATACTATTTCTTAACCGAAACACTTTTAAAAGTAATTTAACTAAAATTCTGAAAGAGCAGCAGTAGATTCCGTGTGCTTAAGCAAATTATAATTACTATATAATTGTTTTTTTTTATTTTTTTATATAGGACCCGTAGTATAGAATACACAGATGAGTTTTGTTTAGTTATTTTTAGTTTTGTTATTTTTAGTTTATTTCGTTCATTTAATTGGTTTGCCCTGACTACAGTTACGTTTGCCATCAGTTTGTGAAAATCTAAATTGTAATCTGTGGAAAATGTAGTGGGTGGTATATTCGTTATATTTATTATTAAGTTTATTATGTTTATGTTTAATATACTACTGTTTGTTTTCCCTTATCAAATAAAAAAAAAAAAAAAAAAAAAAAGACATAAATCTAGCCATACTATAGCTAAACAACGTCTCACCCAAGACACTATGTGTTGGGTGAGACGTTGTTAGTACTCTTGAAACATATTTTGCTTCAGCGCTTAAAAAATGTAATTAGCCATGAATTTTTTATCGCTGCTGCGTATCACACTTTAAATTAAAGCTAATGTTGTTCAAAATTCAAATTCAAAATTCAAATTCAAATTCAAAAGTCATTTATTCAAACTAGGCTGAGAATCAGCACTTTTCGAACGTCAAAATTACATAAGACAGTCCCCCAAAAACGCCCGCCCTTCACCACTTCGTAGTGCTTTTGCTGGAGAGAAGAAGTGGCGCAACAAACTCCCCAGCAGCACAGTGTTATTTTCCTTATGGAACCTACTTATATTTTAGAACTACAGTTATCAAATTCTCCATATCTTATTTCAGCTTTATCGTCGGAGCTGCAAAAACTATTAGATGAAGCTTACGCTCTCCTTAAAGAAAAAGAAAGCGAAAAAGATTCATTAGGCAAGAGCATGTCGGAGGAGCTGACTCGACTAAAGACTGATTCTGAGAAGGCACTAACCGAAGCCAAAACAAAGATGGCGATCGCTCAGACTGAATACGAAACACAAGTGTCTGTATTGACTGCGAAACTGCAATTAGCGGAATCAAAGTTAGAAACTGAAAAACAGAATTTAGAAAGATTAAATAAGGAAAACAGCCAAATTATTATAGACCTAAACACTAAGTTAACTCAGCTGCAAGCTGCCGTAGATGATAAAACGTTAGAATTAAATAAAGGTAATAATAATAATTATATAAAACAATATTTTCCGATAAAACATTTTTTTATCGTTATATAATTAAAAGTTTATCTTAAATTCAAACGGTTATACTATTTTTTTCAGTTGTTGGTGTGAGTAAAGAACATGAAGTTAATCTTAATAAAGAAATCACTAAATTAAAAATGGAACTTAGTGCTAAAATACTAGACTTAGAGCAACTAGAGGACTCTAAGAGGAAAAACGAAACAGTATTCAAATCGTTACAGGATGAATTGGGCCGTGTTAAAGATGAATACAATAGCAAAGTCAACGAATATGAAACTATGTTAAGTGAAGTCTCGCAACAACATGAAAAGAATAAAACAGAAATGTTAGGATTACAACAAAGTTTGTCTGCGAAGACCAAGGAGTATGAGAAACTACTCGCTGAACTAAGTACTTCCACAAGTTCTTCAGAGCAACTTGTCAGTGAATATAAACAGACTATTCACGAAAGAGATAAGGAAATAATAAAACTCAAAGATGACTTTGAGCAAACAACTGCTAATTTCAACATTAAGCATAGCAAAATCGCTGAAGAACATAAGAAAGAAATTGATGATCGTAACACTAAAATAGAACAGCTCATAAAAGAGATTGAAAGTCACAAAGTAACCTTAGATCAAAGTAAAGTGGAATTCGAAGCTCTGAATTCTCAATTCATAATAAACGTGGACGAGTTGAAACTTCTAAAAGAAGAGAACGAAAAACTGAAACAATCCATCAACGATTTAACACAAAGCAATAATGATCTTAAAGCAAAGATGTCAGCAATGGAACTAGAAGTTGGTGAATACAAGCGCCAGTATGATAGCGCCAATGAGAAGTGTGCTGAGCTACAAAAGGCTAAGGAAAAGATTGAGTCGGAATATATGAATTTGACTGGTCAGACAACAGATTCCAATGAGCAATTCAATAAGTTATCACAACACCTGAAAGAAACTGAAAAAGAATTGCAGGACTTAAAGGACAAGCACAGAGAAGTTGTGAACAATCATGCGCGAGCAGAACAAGAGTTGAAACAAAAACTGTTTAAGATTCAAGAAGACTTCTCTGTTGAACGTGGACAGTTGGTGGTATCAGTAAATGAAAATGTAGAAAAACTTAAGGAAGCAGATAGTAAAGTAAAAGAATTTGAAACTCAAAGTGCCGAAATTAATAACCGTTTGAGAAATATACAAACTGATAATGATAAACTTCTTGATGAAAACTTAATACTAAAGAATGAAATTGAAGCTCTTAAAATTAAAGAGCATGAACAGAATAGTGAACATGAATCTATTTGTAAAAAACTTGAAATTGAAATAGATAAGTATAAAGAAGAAGTATCCATTTTAAAAGCAGACGGTGCAACATCGGAAGTGAAGCTTATGGAAAAAGTAGATCAACTAACAGAGGCGCAAAATGACCTGAACAACAAACTCGAAGAAGCAAGAAAACATGAAGATAGTTTACAAAAAATATTAGATGATATGACTGCCCAATTAAATAATCAAAAATCCCAATTCGAAAAAGAAATATCTCAACTACAAAATAATTTAACAACTGCTTGCGAAGAAGCCAATAAGTTGAAGACCGAAGAAACCCGTCTAAAAGAAGCATTGGAAGAAAAGCAGAACAGTGTTAAAGATCTCACATTGAAATTAGAAATGCTTGAAGTAGATTTCAAGTCTAATGTAGAAATTGTCACAGAGAAAGATCGCCAAATAGCGCAGGTTAATGAAGAATTACATAAAGCTACAGAAAGTAAAAAGCAATTAGAAGAGAAATTAAACGGAGCTGCCTTAGAAACCTCCACACTGAAGCAACAATACGAAAGTCTTATAGCTAATTCTCCAGCGGAAGAAACTGTACTAAAAGAACAGTTAGGCCAGCTAGAGGTATTAAAAAAAGAAATGTCGGTTTTAGTTCAGGAAAAGACTTCGTTAGAATCAACGTACAGTGAAACATTGGCAGAATTGACAAACCTTAAGAAAAACTATGAAGACGCCGTAAACAAAATTAACGAAAACTTAACTTTTAACAACGACCTGAAAAAAACTTTAGAAGAAAAGGATAGCCTACTGAAATCTCAAAACGAAAAATATGAGACTGATTTACAACAACTGTCTAAGCTAGAAACAGATGTAGTTCAGTTAAAACAAGAAGTTTCCAGCAAAGATATTATAATCCAAGAAAAAACATCACAGCTTACGAAGATGAATGATGCCTTACAGTTAGGTTCTAGCGAAACACAGCAACTAGTCGCTCAACTTCAATTCGAAAATACTAAATTAAATGAAACGTATAAAACTGAAGTAGAATCTCTTAACACTGCCACAAAAACGTTACAGTCTCAAATAACGGAGAAAGATAAAGAACTCGAAGAACTCAAGCAGTCGAAGGAAAAGCTTATAGAATTACAAAAACTTGTAGATAAGTCCGAACAGGACATCAAGCAGCTAACGAACATCAATGAAGCTCAGAAAATGAACTACGAAGATTTGAACAGACAGTTACAAACGCAGTTTGATGAATATAAGAAAGAAAGCAAGCGCGCAAGACATGACTACAAAAAATCACTAATTGACTATGACAAAGAATTAAAAGAATCCAAAGACAATGTGACAGCAGAAATAGAAAAACAAAACCAATTGCAGCAAAAACTAACAGAAGCTGAAAATAAAATATTAGAATTGACACAGAAATTGGAATTAGTAGTTGTTCAGCAGAGTAGTGACGTAGAGAAAGATAAGCAGCTAGAGAAATTGACGGTAGAACTACAACTAGCTAAACAGTCTTCTGCAGAAACTGTAGCTAAGAGTGAGACTTTAGTCAAAAACCTTAAAGCTGATATTGAAAATAAGGTCAAAGACTTGAGACTGAAGGAAGACTTGATAGGGAAATTACAAGAAGAAGTCAAGGTAAGAGAAGTTCAAATGGACAACTTAAAAATTTGTCTTTATGAGAAATTATATGCATAATTTTACATTTTTGTTGTCTACTTTTCAGAGCCAAAAAGCCAAAGTAGAAATCGCGGAGCGTGAAAAACTTCTTCTACAAAAAGAGATGGCTGTAAAGGGTCAAGATATTCGAGATAACAATGACAACAGTGCTATAGGAGTATTAGGACAAGGCGATTCTGCGACTGAAAAGTAAGTCAAAAATTCAAATTCATAATAAAAAATATCCAAACACCCTGTCTTTGCGGTCGCACAGTCGGGTACTAATCCAACTATAAAAAATACATTGGCCTAGGACACATTTTTTTTTTCTACACTTGGGAGGAAATAAATCGAGCCACTTTTTTCACGTATAATGGTTAATATTTTTGGTAATATGAAACTTATCAATTCGAACCATGAATCGCCTAAAAGTTTATTGAATAACCTTTATAATTATGGTAAATTATTGACTAATAACCTTATTGAATGATAAATTATTAGCTCTGAAAGAAAAATGTTATTTATGATAGATTTAGTAGGGTTAAAACAGTCCAGAAAAACAATACAAAACAAAATTATTGCAAGAAAAATAATCTTTACAACTGGTATTATACTCCCGTGCCCTGATGCATTCTTGTAGTATTTTAGTCATCGATTTGATCAGCGTTATGATGACATATTGTGGTATGTTCTCCCACTCTTTAAACACAGCGGCTTTAAGCTCAGGAATGGATGAAACAGCGGGAACCCTGGCTCGGACTCTTCGTTTTAGCTCGTCACATAGGTGTTCCATCGAGTTCGAATCCGAGCTTTGTGCTGGCCACACCATTTGTTGAATCCTGATCGCCGATAAGTAGTCCGTAACGATCCGCGCGGTATGATTTTTCGCATTATCATGCATAAACAAGAAATTTTCTCCGACAAAACCAGCATACGGTATTACGAGTACGTGGTCTTCGAGAATGTCAGTTATGTATCGGTCAGCTGTTAATCTACGTCTACCACTTCCATCGTTGACGGGGTCGACGAAGACAAGTTCCGTTTTTCGTCTAGAAAAATTCCTCTCCACACCATACAAGAACCACCGCCAAAACAGTTTCTCGAATGCAACATTGGGCAAATCTCTCACCAGGTCGTCTATACACTCGGTTTCTCCCGTAATTGCTAAAAAGACAGATTCTCGACTCGTCAGAAAACAAAACTGACCTCCAGTCTTCTAAAGTCCAAAATAATGTGTTTTCGAACAAACTTCAAGTGAGATCGGCGGTGAGCTACAGTTAATTTTGGGCCAGTTGCTGGTTTGTTTGATATTAAATTTCGTTCCTTTAGTCCTCGTCTCATATTCCACCTACTGATTTCGACACCTCGTACGTCACGTAACGCTTACTGTAGCTGAACAGCATTAGGTCCACGGTCGCGCAACGAACTGGTTGCAATAAAGCTGCCGTCACTTTCTGTATTTGCCCGTGGTCTGCCGATTCCAGGTCGCCGAACAAAAGCACCAGTCTCCAGATATCTGCTGTATACAAGTTGTACCTTTGAACGACTCAAATAAAGTCTGCGGGCCACTTCACGTTGCCCGTGTCCACCCTCAACTACAGCTACAAATTGGGCAGCTTCCGTCGGTGTAGTATTCATTATATCAGGCTATATGATAACACAGACACAGATAAGGACAGCAATAATACGTCAATATGGGTATAATTAACAAAAACCCCCAATTTAACCTTTTCATAATGGAGTACAATCAAAACGTCATAAGCAAATTAAATGCGATAATTTTATTCTACCCTTTAAACTTTAACTAAAAGTGATAATTTGACACATAACTACCCTCATTGTAAAGGCTATTAAATAACCTTTTAGGCGATATATGTTTCGAATCGATACGTTCCTTAATACTAAAAATAATAACCATAATGCGTGAAAAAAGGAAGTGGCTCGATTTATTTGCTCCCAAGTGTACTTGATTAAAAGTTTAGATGATAATCATCATTATTATTTAAACGTCTTTGAAATATCTCGGAACCTTAGGGTTACCTTTGGCAGGCGTACGAGGGGCCGAAGCCAGCTCGCAGAGGCCCCTTAGACATTTTAAAGTATTGAGGTACCAACCGGCGATTATCCCTGTATTTACCATGCAAATGCACCCAAGGACAACCCTCGGTTGGTGCAGAACTATTGCAGGATATGGAAACAAAGATATTGGACTATGGGTTTGGGTGGCTTAAGTTGACTGGTGACCTGGAACTATGGAAGGACTATGGCCCCTGTCTGATCAATGTTTTATATGTACACGGATAAAATGGCGGGGGATGATTTGCACTCTCAATAATAGGCCCCCGAAAACTGTCGCTAACACATAGTGACGTAGCGTCAAGGGGACAACATGTCCTGAGATGCTTGAGGAGTGATGGGTATTCCACGGCTTTCAGAACAATCCCAGAGCCCGGAAGATGGTCAAGATCCCTACGAGCATCTTACTGAAGTACTTCCTTACAACAAAGATATTGGATTTGGGTGGCTAAGTGAACTGGTTATCTAGAACTATGGAAAGACTACGGCCCCTGCCTGACCAATATATTATGTAAAATACACAGGTAAAATGGCAGGGGGTGACTTGCATACTCAATAATGGGCCCCCGAAAACGGTCGCTAGCACAAAGTGTATTAGCGACAAGGGCGCAACATGTCCTGATGTGCTTATGGGGAGTGGAGCGGTATTCCACGGCTATCAGGACAATCCCGGAAGTACGGTCAAGAGACCCTACCAGCATCTTACTGGAATACTTCCTTCCTCCGAGCACGTTTGCTGTTGCGAATCTCTACTCAAGCCGGCCAATAAAGGCGAGAATGAGGTGGGACCACGGTTCCTCGTCAGTGTTCACTCCAGCCGGCCAATAAAAGCAAGCCAGAGGTGAGGAACAAGACTTCTCCCAGGAGATAGGGTCCGTGGGGTCGCTACTGCCTGTCTCTCTTGGTCTGGTTCCTCATCCCAGACCTGTTCCGGCAAAGTAAACTACCGACACAGTGGAGACACAACGGTGGAGCTTGCGCGCTCTGAACTCTAGATGAGTTCAGAGCGCGCAAGCTCCACCAGTGTGGTGGGGCTTACGCGCTCTGAACTCTAGATCTGTCAACGTAGAGATTCGGCGATGATGGGGTCATTATTATTATTATTATGAGCCTGTACTGACCCACTGAAGGGCAAAGACCTCCCCCTTGCAATTTTGGGCCAATCCTTTAAAAAGGAGTCTAGCTCATCCCACCATTTCTTTCTTTTTGCCGCATTGTCGTTTGCTGGCGTTTGGTTGGGATCCACTGAGGAGAGCTGTGATGAGAGTGGGGAGTGATGTTACAATGTTCAATAATTATTTTTACAGGGTGACGGATGAGAAGGAAATGATTGACGGCCAAGTGAGCTTCCTCAATTCAGTTATAGTGGACATGCAGCGCAAGAATGAGCAGCTAATGGCGAGAGTGCAGGCGCTCGAAGGTGGCTCAGTAGCCAGTGAACCACCTCTTTTGTAAGTAGATTCATCATCAGTCTGTCTAACCTTTTGCCAACTGCATTGCTACAAGGTTCATTTGGCTTTCGAATGACACGAGGCTGTTAGCAAACATTTGTGCACTTGTTTTGTTTTGTATGCCACTTGAAATGTATTCAAAAAACAAGATAGCGGCGTTAGAGTTCGCGCAAGCGCAAGATAAGTTAGGGCGCGCGACTGGTAGCGTGCTTAATTCTATACTGTAATATTTTAAAATATAATATTAAATCTATGTTAATAATAATAAATTGAGAGCAGTGGTAATAGCCCCGACTTACGTGTGGGATCGAACCCAGGCAGAGTTCCATGATTTTTGTTCACCCAAAAAGTGACGTTGAGCACTTTGAACAATTAATTGGAACGAGACTAATCGTATAAGTCTGCGCACGAGTGAAACCGGAACTAATCTTAAGCCGCGCCGTGTAAGGCCAAATTAACTATATAATTATTGAAGTGAAAACTTCTTTAGGCGCGTTGAGCATTTTTTGGGTGAACAAATATATATAAGTATACACCGTGTTATTTTAGTCGTCTTACAAAAGCCGCCCACTTCATGTATCCAATCACTACTACACATCCATTAAAATAAAAACGTTTTCCATAAAAAAAAAAAAAAAAACAACCGACTTCCAAAAAGACACTACAAAGTCTTTAATTTTGGTAGTCGGTTGTTTTTTTTTTATGGAAAACGTTTTTATTTTAATGGATGTGTAGTAGTGATTGGATACATGAAGTGGGCGGCTTTTGTAAGACGACTAAAATAACACGGTGTATAAAAATAAATATATATACTTAATAATAATAAATATTACCGGCTACTCGAGAAAACCGACCAGCCGGTCATATTTCTGAATAATGAAGTAATGTAGGTAACCTATTTTTGATTATTTAGAATCAGTTTCGGTATTTGTATACCCGAATTGTACCAAAAGCAATGATCGGTTCAGCCTAGTCGGTTACAAAAAGACCGGCTTGGCCAAACCGGTCATTGCTTTGGCTTTCACCAATGTTTCGGCCAAAGTCATTATTCTGCCATGTCTAATAATTATAATTTCTATGAAACAGTAACGGTCGCAAGTCACGTGCAGTGGCCCCGCGGTTGTTCTGCGACATCTGCGACGTGTTCGACGCCCACGACACGGAGGACTGCCCCAAGCAGGCGGCCGAGCCCGACGCGCCGCCGCCGCCCGCCAGCCGCCGCGCCGCGCCGCCGCCCAGACCCTACTGCGATATTTGTGAAGGTAAATCTACTTTAGTGTTGATGGCAAATACTCACCTCCTCCTTCTCCTCCAGAACAACGAACCGTCTTCGTGTGTCGTGGTGTCTTCGTTCTCTTTTTGAACGCCAGAGCATAAACGCAAGCGCGTGCACTTTACGCCAACGAAACAAATTTTAATATGTGACAAAAATGCTCACATATTTGTGTCGTTGGCGTACAGGGCACGCGCTTGCTTGTCACGTATATGTGACTATGGCGTTCAAAAGGACTTGAATGTCTATTTTTGCTTTAATGCTGGGGCTACATTGTCGCGTTATATAACTTTTTTGTGAAGTACAAGCGCCAGCACATCAAGTTACTACAATTTGTCAAATTTATTTAATAAATTTTCAACTTTATATCTAAAGAAGAAAAAAAAAAACAATCAATGTTGATGTTGTTGTTGTTGTTGTTGTTGTTCAATGTTGATTGGGAAAATTTGACAGATTGGAGTAGGTTGATGTGCTGGCGCTTGTACTTCACAAAAAAGTTGAAACTATCTAACTGTCACATTGGTGTTACCCTAGGCCGGGGCTACAATGTCGCGTTATCGCGAACTTTACTTCGTGCGCTCTCTGTTGCTCAGCGAGACGTCGAGCGGTGCGCAAGAGAGCGCGCGACGTTAAATTCGACATAACGCGACCTTCCGAGTTTTTGTCAAAACTGATAGTTTAAACATTGGATGATGATGTTAACTGCTATTTTTCTTCTAATCCATTGTTTTTTTTTTTCCAGTGTTTGGCCACGCAACAGAGAACTGTGATGAAGAGGAAACTTTCTAATTTGCCTACTTATTGACGGATTAGTTTTAATGTTACCGTTATTGTTGTTACATGTTTTAGTTTGCTATTATTTATTATTGTTTACCATAGGCATGGTATCACTGTTTTATAGTTAATATCTTAGGAAATGTTTGTAAATAAGTACCCTTGATCTTTTATATTACTAAGAGAATCATTGCATGTTATATTTTTCCTAATTAGGTGAATGGTAATCAACTTTTCGTATGCATTATCTGGTCATAATGCATATTGAGAAATGATCTTTTATGGCACAAATTGGTCTTACATCACAATCATGATTCTACGATAACTCTATTGCAACCTATTTTAATTTATTTAAAAAATATTTAGATGAACACCAAAATATAACAGTTTTATAACAATACATTAAATTGAATTAAAGTTGTGTTTTTATTTCTGTGACGATAAAATCCATGATCCCAACAGAAGCAGTTATGTAGTAAACTATCTCAGAAATAAATCTAAAATACTACAATTTACCTTATTGACATAGAATTCTCTATAACAGCCGACAGTAAGGGTCGCGCCACATCTGCCGAACGTTCCGCGGCGGAAGGTTCGGTTGAATACGCTCCTAATGTTTTTCAAGTTACCTATGACACATCAGCCGAACGTTACGTCCATAGAAATGCAAGCATACATGACGCGACGGAACGTTCCGCTGCGGAACGTTCGGCTTGTGTGGCGCGACCCTTAGACCTGTTTAAACTAGCTTTTAAATTCGAAGTTAGGTTTAGGATCCGTGGGGCAGCGATTCCTAAAGTGAGTTCCGGAAGTCACCGGGGTTCCACAAAATTATTATCAAATAAAACTGTCGGACATAATACCGAACTATAATAAAACAGTGAAACAATTTCATTATTATTTAAAGTAAAAAAGGTTTTATAATAAATTTCACTTTTTAAATAAATATTTCAAAAACTTTGTACCAGTTTTTAAATTGCAGTCTCATTTGTAATCATTTGATGTGGAGTTCCATAAAATTAAAGGGTTTTGGTGAGTGTTCCGTCACCTTAAAGGTCTCTGCACACAGCGGGCGGGGCGGGTCGGGACGGCGACGTGACGCTGAGCAGTTGTAATGTACTAGATACTACGGACGACTCCACACAGACCCGTCCCGCCCGGCGCGACGGTAACCGTCACGCCACGCCGCCGCCCCGCCGGGCGTGAATACAAGTCAGCAGCGGCGGGGCGGGGCGTGACGGTTACATTCAGAATTGAGAGACTGTATTAAAGCTTAAAACTTTAACTTATAGTTTGTAACTAATAAATTATAAGTTACTTTAACTAACTTAGTTACTTTGAACTTATAACTCTTTACTTTATTTATATTCTTTCTCTCTCAATTTGCGGCGGGACGGGACGTAATCGCGCCCGCAGTGTGACCGCTCCCGTCACGCCAGCGCCCCGTCGTCGCCACGCCACGCCGCGCCCCGCCCGCTGTGTGCAGATACCTTAAAAGTTTAGGAACCCCTGCTGTGGGGCTCATGGCTAAAGCTGCGTCCCCACTTGTAACGTTTGCTAAACAAAGTTCCAACATTTGCAAGTGTGTTTCATTCAAACTTCGAATCCTTAGAGTTAGACTGTGTGGTGAGGTGAGATGAAACATCATTTTTGACAAATAAATGTCAATACAACTAGACTATATGCACAATTTATAAAATATAAACAATACGAAACTAGTCGTCTAAATTGTATAAGCGCCCAAACAACTCAGAGGACTATCTGAATTCATTATTGTGTTGATTCAGGACCTTGATTTTTATACACCTATTATCTGGTATAAACAACTTGCTAGGTCCTCCCGCTCCTGAGAAAATCGGTGGTGACACATGGACACGGATCTTATAAGGGGTCTTTTTTTTACCTTTTGAGGTATGGAACCCTAAAAAGGCAAAGATTTAAGAAAACAGCAGATGATTTTGCAACAATTTCTAATCATATTCTTAACCTAACAGATTTATATTTCATAGTAATTTATTATTTAGTCTAATCCTTCCTTCTTCTCTTTAATGGCTTCCTGAAACAATTTTGTTTTTCACTTTATTAAACAAAATGTATAGGACTATGCAAACGTTTTTTACTAATCATTAAGGGATTTATTTATAAATAAACCCCTGATATTCCAGTAGGTTGAAAAACATCCAAATGATATCTTTCTGTTCGGCTTTGACGTGGAGTTGCGGATACCAGCCCGTTTTACCTATTACCTATCTTTCTGTTCAGAGCATAGAGATCTAGGCCAACATACACCATATTATTATGGCAATGCGCTTGCTCCCTGGGATTCCTTTGGCTTTGGTTTTCGGGAATACAAGCATGAAATTATGTTTAAAAATATACCTTAAATCGTTCTTCAAACAGTGAGAGTTCAGAGGTTAGGTCGGTGATAGCATTCATAAAAGCTTCTTGAGGAGTGTAATCAGAAGTTGTCTGGATGCGCAGCACAAACTTGTGTTCTAGAGGGTGAGGCACTTTGTAACCGGCGAATAGCACTTTCGGGTCCTTCAGCAGCTGGCTGCAAAATATACATTCAAGAACATAAATATGAAATTCAAACAAGAAAGGTAATAAGTTGCACACAAGGCATTTATGGACAAATACATACTGCCTGATCATGTTCCCGAGTGTGTGGTCTTCCTTATTAACTGTAAATATAGCTGCGTTGGTCACCTTAGTATCTTCTTCTTTCTGCACCCTAAAAGTTTGTAAAGGCGTTTAATCATGTAAACAATAATATCATGGAAAGCTACAGTATGGTGTAGGGGCTAAATACTTACTTTTTCTCTCCATCATATAAAAGGAATGATTCGAATGTTGGTGGAGCGTTCATTTTTATTACTTAAATCTGTTTACTTTTGATAGATTCTACCTCGAAAGTATTTCGACCAATTCTTGCTTGTTGAATGTTGACCACTTTTTGGTCAACTCAAGTGAAAATTGAAATAGCAGTTGACATTTGACAATTGGTTTACATGACAGTGACAATGACAAATGACAGGAGTACAACTACAGTGACAGATAGCCATAAATAATTTTGTGATAAACTCGCATAGTGCGACGCGCCGCTCTGCCAAGAATGTTTTGGATTGAACAAAAAAACCATATTGTCTTATTATTTATAATCGACTTTGATTCAAGCAACCCCAATGTTGCTGCCTCTTATTAGCGGTTTGGTAGGTTCACACCAAGATATACGCCCGTTGACTTTGTACCCACATACCTAGTGACTATGGAGCTTTAGTTTAGTCTATGTCTTGGCAAAAAGAGTTGAGAAAAAATGAGGGCGCCACTATCGTACTTAGGTCACTTCGAATCATCACTACATTAATTATATAAAACAAAGTCGCTTCCCGCTGTCTGTCCCTATGTATGTGTATATATCTTTAAAACTACGCAACGTATTTTGATGCGATTTTTTTTAATCGATAGAGTGATTCTAGAAGAAGGTTTGTATGTATAATACATACATATTATAGTACAGAAAAGTGTCCACGCGGGCGAAGCTGCTGAAAGCAGCTAGTAGGAAATAAATTGTGCAACAAAAAACGCTCCTTTTGGCTTGTGACTCAAATGAAAACTACTAGCATTTGTCGGCAAACTGGCAAAGCTGCAAAGTAGTGCCATCATCATCAGTGGCGTATTTTAAGATTCAGCGCCCTGGGCCTGTAAGGTTTGCCGCCCCATAAATTAACGAAAAAAAGCAAAAAGGTTTAATATTATAATATAAAACCCCAGTGTGTGTCCATTGAAAGACTTTTTCATGAAATCATGACATTATACTATAAGAGTAGTTGTGAGTTACTCAATCAATCTTCCTAGCCTTTTCCCAACTATCTTGGGGTCGGCTTCCAGTCTAACCGGTTGCAGTAGTTGTGAGTTACTATAAGAGTTATAATGATTCTAACGATTTTAATTCTGTAAATACATTATTTATTAGGAAGTGTATAGCTAGCTACATTCTAGCAACATTCCTTACTATCGGATAAAGTGGCGATACCTAGACCCATTTATAGTGGCGTAACTTTGCATTGTACGAGGTGGGCAAGCTCTATGAAAGAGTCATTGGAGACCGTCTCGTCGGGCGGCTGGTGCGGGAGAGGCCGGATTTGGCGGAGAGCCGGTTTGGTTTCCGCAGGGGGAGGTCTACGGTGGACGCCGCAGCAGACAGGGAATCCTGTGGCCCGAGATGGGGTCGTCTTGGCAGTGTCTCTAGACATCGCCAAATACCTTCAATACCCTGTCCTGGAGTTGCATCAGGGAGGCACTCCGGTATCACCAGATGCCGACCTACCTCTGTCGTGTGGTCGAGGCCTATTTGAAGGACAGGGCCGTCATCTACCCCAGTCACGAGGGAGAATGGAACCGGCGAGAGATGTTCCACAGGGATCGGTCCTGGGGCCGCATCTGTAGGAAGTCGGATACGACTGGGTGCTAGCGACGTCAGCGTGGTTTGCTACGCTGACGACACGTTGGTCCTGGGCAGTGGAGGTCGCACCAGGCGGAGGCCGAACTAGCGTTACGCGGGGTAGCGACAATCGTCGATAGGATCCGGCTGGGACTCAAGGTTGCCCTGGACATATCCGAGGCCATGTGTTTTCACGGTCCTCGGAACACGCCACCGTCGGGTTCCCAAATAACGGTAGGAGTGGTTCACATCGGCGTCGAGTTGACGATGAAGTACCTATTTGGGACTCGTCGTTGACAATCGGTGGAACTTCGTGGAGCATTTTCGACGTTTGGCTCCCAGACTGGAGCGGGTTGGGCTGGGAGGTTCCTGTTCCAGATAAGGCGGGAAGAAACGCCCAGGTGTCATCATTGTGTGGATCGCCCGGAGGACACGGTGGAGTATACGGTGAAGGCCTGCTCGGCTTGGGCGGAGCACCGCCGTGTCCGCGTGGAGGCGATTGGTAGCGATGAACTCTCGCGTCCGGCCCTGGTCCAGGCCAGCCATGGTACGGAGCGAGACGACATGGGAGTCAAGGGAGAGGCAAATTAAGCGCCCTTATGCCCCTAGTCACCGCTGGAGACGCCCTGGGCGTCGGAAATCCATAGCCGATTTCCGGCCACCGTAGGCGCGAGCTTGCGGACGGTGAGCAATGCTCGCTGCCGATAAACAGACAGGCCCAGCTCGACGGCGCGTTTTGTTAGGGCCGATGCCGGCCAGGGTCGCGGGAGAGTCCGAAAGGGATACCGTGGTTCCTGGCAACACACAGGCAACTGAAGGAACACGGGTGGGTTTTAGTCAGTAAGACATGCCCTCCCGCGCCGCCCAGAGCAGAAGTTATTCCATAATTTCCCACCCGAAAAAACAAAAGCATTGCATTGTCATTTGGTGTTTTGGTTGAGTGTTAGCGGAATAATGTATGGACAAAAGGCAATGTTACTACTGTTACTAAGAAAACTTTGGATGCAACAGCGAGCGAAGCGAGCTTGGGACTTGGGGCACCCTGACTCGGACAGGTCAGGCTGCTCCGCCCCTCTCAGCCTACCGCCCCGGGCCATGGCCCTTTTGGCCCTAGGGTAAATACGCCACTGATCATCATTTATAAGTCGTGCAGTTCGTGCGTGGCCTTGACGGGACGTACCTACAGAGATATGGATATGATGGTTATCATAGTGATGGCCATTACTCAGGATCGAGTTGAGCGGAAAAAAAAAGGAAAGGGAGTAAATGTGTATTTTGTACAGGGGCGTATTTACCCTAGGGCCAAAAGAGCCATGGCCTGAGTAAATGTGTATCAATCAGATCATCGATAACGATGAAGATGATTAATAAATAAATTCAATATTATTGTATTCGTTTTGTTAACAGACTAATTAGTTGTATTTTAGTTATTGGCATTGCATCATTTATAATAATAATACAACTAATTATTCGTAAGAGCAAACGTGCTCGGAGGAAGGAAGTATTCCAGTAAGTGCTCGTAGGGATCTTGACCATCTTCCGGACTCTGGGATTGTTGAAAGCCTTGGAATACCGTTCCACTCCTCAAGCACCTCAGGACATGTTGCCCCCTTGTCGCTACGTCACTATGTGCTAGCGACGTTTTCGGGGGCCCATTATTGAGTGTGCAAGTCACCCTCTTAGCAATGGTAGATTTTTGAGGATACTCTTTAGGTTCATCCTGGGAAGATGAACATAATTATTTATATATATACGAGTATTTATATAATCTTGTGCACTGTACTTGTGGCCCTACTGCTCTCCTGCCTGGAGGAGGGTTATGGAGTCATCTGGGTCTGAGAGAATATGCCTTGGAATCAGAATCAGACAATTTGCTGCGTGCATTCATAACGTAGTGGAGCCTACCGAGAGCGATAAGCGGCTCGCGAGCGAACTGACGTCCAGAATTACACTTACATATTTAGCTCGCTTCTCCTAAAGGATCGGCTTGCCGAACATGGTGACTGGTCGAGGGTAGATAGGTCTGCGGCGCGTTTTTCAAAAAAAGACCGCTTGACTTTTATCGGGATTTACCTCGATTCTCCATAACCTAAACTTAACCTAAACGCGTCCTATCATTACGGATAAGACGGTAATTTGCTATAGAGGGGTTTCGGTTACTGGGTTTTAGGAATGACTCTTGGAGGAGAAGAATGTCAATTTGATGGTCGCGGAGGGATTCCGCGATCTCATCTCTTTGACTCTGAATGCCATTTGCATTGAAGATGCCTAATAATAATTGCTGTTACGGCGTTATACATGTTGGAGGGTAAGCCCTTAAATCCTTAAAAAATCTGTCAAGTGCGAGTCGGACTCGCACACGAAGGGTTCCATACCATGTCGTACAAGATTTAACACTATGAATTTTTGTAATACTTTCGTAAAGGTAACAACAGAGGCCCTATAAAAAAACAAAGATTTGTAAAGAAATTGTCTAATTTTAATGAGAAAATGTTGTTGTGTTAAAATATAGGTGTAGGAGTATATTTCATTTATTTTAAGAGAAAAATATTAAGTTAACTTTATCCAGTAACATGCATTAACTAAAGTCAAAGTTATTTATTTGCTACTAACATAGTATTGGTAGGTATAAATAGGTATATATGGTAGGTAAGCAGGTAGATATGTAGGGTAGGTAGGGTAGGTTAGGTACCTACCTACCCTGGTAAGAAGGGTAGGGTAGGTAATTAGGTAGAAATAGGTAATTAGGAAAGGTAGATGCGCCGTAGATAAGTACTTAGTGCTAACCGTGCGAAGCGGCCGGGTAAAGCTAGTTACTTATAAATAAAAGGATTTCTCTTGCTACATCAGACTATATTGTACAAAATAGAATGTAAGTAGTACGCCAAATTTTAATTTTAACTGTGCGTTTGCACTGGCGAAACATTCACAACAAAACATGTTGGAATCTCTATTTTCTGTCAATTTTTCATACAATGTTTGACAGGAACTAGAGATTTCAACATGTTTTGTCGTGATGTTTCGCCAGTGCAAACACACGGGTCAATACAGGTATTTATTTACGTTATTTTTGATAGTCATACAGAAATCTATTATTTCTTACTTATTATTTTTACACATCCCATCGGACTATGAGAGTGAGGGAAGAGAGAGTGCACTCGTGTCTGCGCACACACTTGTGCACTATAATATCTCCCGCGCCGAAGGCCAGTCTCCGTTGAGATTGGCCGCCATGACCGAATATTTTTACACCAATAATTTTTCTCAATATGAAATTGTATCCACAACGGTTTAAGCTAGGTAACTGAATAGTACACTGTATGTGCCAGCATTCATTTCAATGTTACTGAATATATTATCTATTGGAGTGTAGTTTTGACACGAGGTACACACATCAACACCGTCTAGGGATACTTTGAAAAAAGTCGATAAAGTTCTTAAACTCAAAAAATACTGGCCGGTTTTAAAATCTTGTGAAGAAAGTTTATTTTGTAGACCTTTTTGGATGATCGAAATTTAAATGATCGAAATAGTATATGCTGCCATGATAGTAGGTACTTACTAATTCCATGTCATTACTCCGACTATTAAATAGTTATCTGTGGAATTTATATCGCATAATATTAGCATGAAATACAAAATTATTACTGTTGCAGAAAATCGCCCATATTATATAAAATACGGTATGAATCGGCGTTTTTAGTATTTGTTGATTATAAACAGTATATGTTACATGATACACACAAGTTTCAAATTCCTAATTTGTTTAGTTGTTGAGATAGAGCTCGTACAAAAATGGTCTAAAACAGACAACTTCTACGGCCCCCTAATTCATCATTTTTGAAGATAAAAACAAATAAAAATTATATTTATTCTCTACTCGATGAGCTCTAGAAAATGATACCCCACGTGCCAGGTTCAGATAATTTTTTTTTCAAAATTTAATTTTATTGTATGGCGACCCCCCTTTATTTTTTAATTTTATTATTTGTTGCTCTTACGGCAATAGAAATGCTCAATCTGTGAAATTTTCAACTGCCTACCTATTACGGTTCATGAGATAGAGCTCGCTGACAGACAGACGGACAGCGGAGGCTTATGAATAGGGTTCCGTTTGTCACCCTTCGGGTACGGAACCCTAAAAAGGATTTAAGGGCTTAATATCTGTTGGATTTTAAAAATGTCACCAGATTTTCTGGCGGCAACTATTTGTTTGGCCATCTGAGTGGCACGGGGAGTGCAGAATATTAAGAAAGTATCTGAGATTATGCTGAAATCATCATCAGCAGGAGGGTTGGTCACGGGAGTAGGAATGGGGTGCGATGCTTGAGAAGCAGGTGCGGGTTTACGGGCGGCGCGGGGCGTGGGGGGGAGGTAGAAAGCCCGGGGGGGGGACACGGTTGCAGGGGTCCATAAGGGAGTATTTTGGGGAGGCGGGGCTGGTGTAGCCAGCGTTGGGAATGCCTTATGGTGTTAGAGCTGAAACCCTTATGGTGTTGGAGCTGAAACCAGGGGCTAGACCTCTGAGGACTAAGGCGCTCAGGAATCTGAGAGGAAGGGATCGCGAGGAAGTCCCTTGCTTTTTCTGGCAATCGTCTAGACGCTTGTAGACCAAAAAAATAACTTAATTGGGAATGATAAGGGCACTCTGTGAGGAGGATGACTCAGTCAGGCAGGAGTAGTCGGGTAACAAAGTGACGCTTATCACTGCAAGCGCAGGTATACGATCGCGAGGGATCGAGAAATACGAAAACAAAAAAATAAATAAAAAAAAACAGGTTTTTTTTCTTCGTTCGTCGTGATACGGTACGATGTTATTGTAACTGAAATATATTTTAGAGAAAAAATATCTCAAAAACGTTGTTAAATGCAAGGTTATTCATTATCACAAAAACTGGATTTATTTATTTTTCCTGGGACCAATTTTTAATTTTTTTATTGCTCATGTGTATGCTACAGTACCACTACACCAACTCACATTCCTAGGCAGCACTTGGTCCAAACCTAGGCAATCTCCTTTATAATTAAATTGAGAACGCAATTTCATGTAATTTGGGAAATAATTAATTTAAAACGTAACTTGGATTCCTTGTGTTTTGATTTTATTTCATGGCATTAAAACGGCTAGTGCAAACACGCTGAGAAATTCATTTAACCTGTATGTAAACTGCGTTCGCAATTTATTTACTAAACATGTAAATAAACATGAGTTTTAGGAAAAACCACCGTAATGCAAGCAGATAAGGTTCAGTTTGCGCTACAACTATATATTTTAAATTAATTTTTCTACAGTACCTACTAGTCAGTCTAAAATCAACTTTATTTACGGCATAATAGTATTATCTCATATTATGTGTTTTATTTTATTAAGTAATGAATTGTTTTAATTTTATGTATTTTACTTTCTCTCTACTCTTACACACGGTGTCTACATCTCTTTGTATCCCCTGTCCTATCGCAGGTATGCTGGAAGAGATTTCTTTAGAAATAAGCATCACCTTTGTACGTATTTTTCTGTTCTTTTCTTCTTGTCTGTTGTTAAATGTGTGTACATAAATGGTTAAATAAATAAATAAAATAAATAAAGTTGATGTTTGTTTAACTTGACAAACTCTACGTGCTTGTTTACGGAGACGCGGGGCGTTGGGCGTGGCGTGCGGTGGGGCGGCCCGCACAAAATTCAGACCTCAGAGTAATAGAGATTCAAACATAATGGCCTTGTATGAGAGCGTTTACGGAGAAGCGATTTTACACGCGTTTGCTTGAAATGCAGGCGGAGCCCGCGGATGGCAACGCCACGCCACACGCCCCGCTCCACGCCCCGCGTTTCCATAAACAACATCGTATACCATTTGCGCGTATGATGACGCGGACCCACGCGGACCGCTGCACGCCCCGCCTGTCTGTAAACAGAAAAAAACGTCCGACGCACCGCTGAACGCCACGCCGCACGCCACGCTCAATGCCCCGCGTCTCCGTAAACAAGCACTTAGACCTTTAAGGTGATATATTGAAAAAAGGGGTCTTTTTCTTTTTCGTGTACCTTATTAGGTTTAAGGAATAGGGATTCAATATTTCGGTGTATGTTTTTTGACTATATGGTCTAGTATCCTGCAAAAGGAATACACGATACAATGAAATTTTCTCGATACAAAAAAATTGCAAAATTTCATCTATTTTTATGTTTTTTTGAGTATCAAAGCGTATCGCTTATGAGTTATTTAATGGAATTTACTTTATAACATAGAGAGTAATCATATCAAGTTTTAAGCAAAGCAGTTTTAGTTTTAATAATACTTTTAATTTATAAAAGACGGCATTTGGTTTTGGCACATATGTTGTTTTATTCCGACCGAACACACAGTATCGTCATCTCTTCTTTCGCCTATAAAAAGTATTGTCATCACTTTCGTTCGTTCATAAATCAGTCGCTCGGTGGAGCTCTTCGACGACAAATCTATGTCATTTTTTTCCAGATCGGTGCTGTCAGATGTACGTAATTTGAATAATTATATTTACAGGAAAAATCGAGTTCAGCAGATTAAAGTTATTTTAAAGTAAAATTAGTGTCGAATAGGCATATAAACTGCGTATAATAGAATAAATTTACGTGACTGTGAACAAAATAACAATTATTTTTGGCTATTTGTGACGTCATATATATAAATTATTTATTAAATATGGGAAGGAAAACCAAAGCAAAATATAACATTTGGAACACATGAGGGCGAGGGCTCAGCACATGATCCCAGTGTAAAAGGTAAGTAAACAATAATTGTTTCTATATACATACTTACAATATCTAATGGGCTCATGAGCTACTTTTGTTGTGGGATTGTTCTATTGTTTATAGATGCCCAATTCCCATCCAATCCATTCGTAACAATAGACTCATTTTACAGGGAATCAATAGAAATTCATGATGATAACGAATCGGAGTCGGACCTTCACTCATCAATTTGTACAACTGGCAACAATATATCCTACCATTGCAAAGTAATACTGGATAAGCACTAAATTTTCTAGAACATAATGTCTGTTTTATTTTTAGTAATTATAAAGAAACAGGATAAAACGTATTACTATTGATATTACAAAAAGGTACTTCAAAATTGTGTTAATGCCAAATAATACTGTCGTTCTGAAGTTAGGTTGCGCATGCGTGCCGGTATGCGCGCTACTGTTTTATAATAAGGCAGATTGACTACTGCGCAGTCATTTGTAATCTACGTCAGAGCGGCTTCAGGACGCACAGTGGGCTGAAAATCGATCTTCATAGACTTAGGGATCAACTTAGTAATTTTTTTCATTTTTCGGCAGAAATGGGTTTAGGTATCGTATAATGATCAATTTAATGCTAATTCAGTTTTACAATAAACCTTTTCTTTTACTTTATAGCACTTGCTTGAAAAAAATGTATGGAGATGTATATAAAAAAGCATAATCATTTTCTAGGACTGCATCAAGGTAAAAAACAAAAACTCCTTATTGTGAATTAAATTGGGGCAAAATAGTTAACAGGAAAAGAAAATCGAGTTGCACAACTAATGTCATATATTTGGATAGGGGTCACTTATACAAACATAAAACTTCATATAACATAACAGCATAAAGCGTCACGTTTCTGAGATATTCAAAGATAAAAATAACAATCGTTAATAACGAATTTATTTATTTATATTGTAGTTACTTCATGTTGTTAAGTTATTTACACATGAATTAATTGACTACACCTAGTGGATAAAACATAAGATTTTTTAATCATATTCGGTATAAATAATATCATCCAAGAAGGCAGCAGGAGGCTGAATAGGATTTTCTTGGTGTCGCGCCCATGCCATGCACCATATAATACATATACCATATATCACACGTCCTCATTCGGTGAGGAGTATATACATATATATTTTTGTCTCTTTCGCTCTTACCTATAAAAAATCCTTGTTTCAGGGTTCAGTTTTCGACTTATATTTCGGTGAATAACTCCGAATCCTGACGCTTTAGGATATTATGTTACATGACATTTTTTAATTGTATAAGTGTCCTCTATCTAAATACATATATAACTTTCGATTTTCAACGCGATTCTGAAAAAAAAAAAAAAACGCGGCTTCACGTTTGGGCCACCCATGTGGATAACGGTGTCGGTCGCTGTCGGTGACGATAACTACAGTGTGAAAGCAAGTCCCCCGCCGCGTCTGTCTGTCTGTCTGAACGAGATAAACTCAAAAACTACCAAACGGATTTTCAAACGGTTTTCACCAATAGATGGAGAAAGGATGGATTAAGGTTTTGTGTAAATTGGCTGAAATATGACGATTATTGTTGAAGGTATCGGAAAAAATCATGCCGACTGGGAACTTTACTGGCGTGCGCCGCGTAAACCGTAAAAGATACGTAAAAATAATGTTTGAAAGAATGGTTCACCTTAAAAAGTTTAACAAAAAGTCCGCAACGGCATACGTCTATCTTATAAGGATGGCCCATAGTATCCATTTTTATCTTTTACAACTTGATAAAAATTTCATTGTTAGGTATTTCCGAAGCTATTATGACCGTTATTTTAATAATCCTTATCCAATAAAATATGTTATTAAATTGGGCATTTAGTTTAGATTAAAATATGTCTTGACATCATATCATTTAAATGAATAGTTTAAAAGATATCGCAGATTCAAAATTAAGCGTAGCAAAATAATTTTATCGTTGACGCGAACGCGGGCGCAGCGGTAGGTAGGAGTCTATGAACTCCTCGGCTTTTAGGTATATAATCTCGGTGGTACGTTCCCGTGGGATATTTTGCGACATCCACGAGGGCGAAGCCGCGGGTAAAAGCTAGTAAATTATAATTTGCTACAGAAGCAGTAAAAAATTATAAATTAATTATGGATAAATTTATCCCAACTACGGAACCCTTCATTGTGCATGCCGTGCCGGTTTTTATATAAATAATACAGAAGATTAATTAACAATTTTTAATTTCATGTTGTATAACTATAATTAATAAATATTTTAGTTGATAATTAAATATTTTGTATTATTTGTGTCCTCCATAGCTCGCTATGTGCAAAAGTTTCATAGACTGAGATAAACTAACGTTCCGTACTCAGCACGCACTATTTTCATAGGTAAAAGTTTCCGTCTTTATCTTGCACTTTTAGTTTGACAGTTGTGCGGTAGTGACAAGAATAATGCCAAGCATGCTAAATAAGTAATATTTGAAATTCCGGTCTGCGATTTCGTTAGTTCAACTTTTGGTCACTGGTTCAGATAAGTTTGTATCAGTGACGTGGCAGCCGACCATTAAAGATGGAACCGCCACTCCCCGCGTGCGGGGGAAATAAGCCACACCCGTCAAACTAATATTTATTTTCAAGGTAGGCCCTTAAGACAAAGCAACCGGCCCAATTGAGTTAGTAAGTCAAGTGATCCAACTGACATTTTATAAGTTTCAAGATAATAAGTAAAAGCAAGATAAGTCACTTTTTGTTCGCAAAACCAGAAAACGCCCTCTGTCGGCGCGATCACGCGTTCAGGTTCACCGCACTGAACACAAAGTTCGAACGATCGTATATTCGCACGACGGTCGCTTTTAAGATGCGGGGTTATACGAAATATGCCAAAATATAAATATTAATTTCTTTAAAAAAAGTAACAGGTCTCTATTTAATTTTATAACTTTGTTTCCAATTATAATACCTACAGCAGATCCATACCTACTAACTTTTCAATATAGGTATAATGCGAAAGTAAATTCTGCCGGTCCTTTTCGCGCCTAATAAAAATAAAACGACATGTACAGCAGAAAACACCGTTTATTTTATAATTATGAGAGAATTTCAGATTGATAACCTACATACAGAATATAATATGACTATAAAACCAATCTAACTTGAATTTTACATAATGTGTGTCCAGAACCTCACTGTTAATATTCGTAATACAAGATTTTGTGATTGTAACAATGATTGTAGGTATTCAGTTTTCCTTTACAAGAAGATTACGAGACAACTTTGTCATAGGGAATACAACTTTAATATAAATTCTGAAATACTTATATAGGTACAAGAAACATCCGTAAAACGGTACTAAACTATTTTAACATTTTTGTCTAAACTAAATTATGAAAAATAACATGATTTAAAATAAATTATAAACTCTAATACAATATTTTAATAATGTTTCACATCATTCAACGCCAAGCAACATCAAAGAGTCAGAAAGAATAAAGCACAATTGTGGAAATTTGATAATTACGAACATTTAACTACAAATTGAAGTCTAGCGACTCTACTGATAAACAATATAATTTGTAGAATATTAGTTCGAGTGAGTACCCCGTCAGAGGCTATGACGTCGTTCCGCATCATGACATGAGGGCACCTCTAGCAATGTGGCCTCTCTACCGGCTGATAGCAAACTATAATACTGGCACTAAGAAAATGGCAGCTCTTCCTCCTTGTTACAAGTGAAAACAGTGTCATTGGTTGCACGATATAAGCGGATCATGATATTGCTGCTTATACGTTGAGTACCTATACGATGACTGAAAATACTTTATAATTACTTCAGCTGAAAATATATTTAAGTAACTAACTTGTTACCTACTTTGCGTGGCCAGAACTTGCCGGTAGATACTGGCTTGTCAAGGTACCCCATAATTTATTTGAATATCTAATGATTTTCAGGAAGAATATTCACATGACACAGATATATATAATTCTGTCGTCCAATAATTAACATTAGTAACTATTATGGAAAAATGTTGAAAACATGAGGCGATAGAAAATTGTTTTTCAAAGTTTGCATTCATCACTGGGATCTTAAAATTACGTTTCAAAATGTTCGTTGTTTCACAATTATTCTTACCAAGCATTACTTTGATTGGTGAAGTGTTAATTTATTTTAATATATAAACAGAGCTACAGGTTTCCGTGAATTAGATTCAAGATGCATCTATTGTTTCAATGCTGGTTAATTGTTTTTTAACTGTGATACAATTACATATACATTCAAGATTGAAGAATACAAGTTTAATCAAACATCATTTAAAATAACAAAATAGTTGAATAAGCTTAATAAACAGCACTGCAATCATTTTTGGATTACGTTTAACACTTACTACCTATCGTCTGTTATGTAATAAAACGCTATGAGAATTGACACATAAGTATATAAACTATACTAATTGTGTACGTACTTATACAAAATTAGCAATCCAATCAACAATATGCATACTATTGATTATGCAAATATCTATGCTTTACGATAACATTGAGTTTTGTTAGATCGTACAGTCGGACGCGCCGTTCCTGGAGCGGGCGCGTCCCGCCGGCTGGCGCGTACTTGAACACGAGAACGTCACTTATATGTACACTAGTAACAGAAGATACAATTGCAATATTACCATTGATATTATAAGAATAATAGAGATTATTAAAAGCTGACTAGAAGTTCGGTTATACCTACTCTAACGATTTATTTTATACAAATTAGGATTGGATGCGAAGTGTTTCGCAGGTCGCGCGGCGTGTGCGAAACGCTTCGCGGTCCGAGCGCGCTCCGCGGTCTCGTGACTTGTGCGAACTGTTCCCGGAGTGCGGACTGCGGCGCACGCACAGAACTACCATTAACGTTAGATTGGTGTCAGCTCAGGTACTCGGCCTCGCTTCGAGACCTTTAATATAATACTTATACTAAGATACGATGAGATTAGATGCAACTAGCTGGTGTCAGCGCGACGTGGACACGGACACGGCGCGGCGGCGTCGGCGCGGAAGACAAGCGACACAATTGACTGGCGAGGGGAGGAGCGCGGCTGACCTCCATGACTTTATAATGAAGCTACTCAGAGAAAAGGTATCACCTAATTTCTCTACTGTTACGAAGGCAACTAGATGAAATCCTACTCTTAAGGATAAAAATCTAATTATGCTATAAATGTTAAAATTAACATTGCTTCATGTTCTTAAATATTGAACTGCAGACGAGCGCGAGCGCGCGAGGCGGGCGGGACACTCGCGGGTATTAGTGCCGTTATCCACTCGCGCGCCGCTCCGAGACACGTTATAACAATATGCCATAATATCATACGACTACATAATAATCCTTCTTCGCGACAATCGTTTAATTATAACGTTATTTTCTTATAGGAAAATGCTAATACATGTTGGTGCTTAAATTTTCGAGTGACTCTCTACAATTTATTATTACAAACGGAAAATACTGCTCAATAACTATTCTTACGTTGCTGAAGACTCTGTACTTCAAATTTATTAAAAAAGTTACCCTAGCTAAAACGGCTACATTATGTATTACTGTACAACGAAGAGCGTCTTAAAAGGTATCAAATTAAACTTTATATTCACTCAACTATAAATTTGATCGAAAAGCGCCAAAAATTTCAATGAGTCGTTTATACTATGTATTATTTGAAAAGTTCAAAGTACTCTTACTGTTTATTAAAAGTTACATTCACAATAACAATTCATTATTATTATAAAGTTAACTAAACAACAACTGCATCTACTATCACACATTCGAAAGTTTTAAACAATTTTACAATTGTAATCGAACTTTATTATTGCTACGGCGACGGCACGCCGGCGCGATATGCAGCGTGCGCGTGCGGCGCCGCGGCTGACGTCACGCGCGTGACGTCACGCGGGCCCCGCACGCGGCACGACCCGCGAGGCGGCGCGGTGGCTATTCATCTAATGGTGAGGTAGAACCTAACGATATCGCACCTACCCGCACGCCCTCCCACGTCCTGATGTCACAGCCCAACACTAACATCTCCCCTCAACCTTGCCACTCGGTCAAGGGCGCACGGGCGTTACACTCCACCATTCCCTCTAACCTATCAACGAGGTTAAACTATTCAAGATTAAACAGAAATTATTTATTGAGACTTATTGTTTACATGAAAGAGCGATCTGTCAAATCTTTGTATCACTTTACTTAAAAATACAAACTATAATCACACTATGGCGTCTAAGCAACCATATTGTGAGGATTAAAAAAACAATGTTTAATAATGAATCCAGCTTTCACTAGCAGATAATTAGATACTATAAAATATATATAGTAAGGAATATTATAGTGGAAACTGAGATTTATAAGACTCTAAATACTGTTATGCGTGTAGATACTAGTTATATAATTTACGTATAACTAACATATGTATATTCATTGATTATTGCGCACTAAATTATTATTTAGTTTATTTTTCATAAATAAATATTAGTTTTTTGTGTGATCGCTATGAAAACCCATTTTAGAGCCAGCGGTTATGGTGTTGTTACGGCCAGTCTATTGTTACAAACGACTATAATATCAAACATTAATTTGTTCCTATGACGTATCTCAGATGATAAGTAATTGAATATATGTAGTTTGAATCTTACAGACGAACTTCTAACAACAAATAAGAGGTGTTTATACGTGTTGATGATTCGCTCTGTTATAGAATGTTGATTGTTGCCAGGCGGGATGCAGGCACCGAAGTATGCGCGACGATTTTTCTTTGCATGACGGTCCTGAAATTTTTAAATCATACACTTTATTCAAAATAAAACATAGTTCTACTAAATATCGAATGTCTCTTATAACAGTGTGCCACATCTCATAAGTGTGCTCATAAGGTGAAAAAAAAAAAAAGTTTATCGTAGGGAAGTCGTATGCCAGTTCTCAGCCTCTTTCCTATGAGAGTACACAGAAACTACAGAACTCAGAAGCCACCTGCACGCGTAGTATGACAACCATAGAAACATTTCTATTGTGGCCGTGCTAAGCGTGCAGCTACGATCCTTACATACTTCTGTTTGTTAGCCCGGACGTCTTATTATCGCGACTATTTTTTTTTCGTACACTGAATTTTCAACTCTCGGTATTGAGCCGAGCATTGAGAATCCAACAGAGCGCATTCAGCGCGTATCCCAGCGCATCAAGAAAACACACTGTTGGATATTCAACTCTCGGCGCTAAGCAGAGCGTCGAAAATCCAATATGCGAAAAAAAAATGGCCGTGATAAAAACACGTCCGTGCGAACTGGGCTAAGTCTCTAGCTAGATAGCTCAACGACACTCCTGGAGTGTCGCACACTGTTATAACTTAAGTTATTACACTAAATACCTAAATTATTGCTACGAATATTGTGGATATAAAATATGAATGATTATTCCGTGTCTGTGGGCTAATGTTAACCGAAACTATCTTACAAGGTGGTAAAACGACCTAAAATACGTTCATAATCTGGAGGTCTTTAAAATCGTAATTCCGGGGATATTACATATAAAAATAATTACATGTTCATATAAAATGAGTTTCGTTTACGTATAAAGCAAAAGAAGCAGCGACAATAATTGTCACAATTTTGGTAGGGACCTTTAGATTATAATGTTGATAAAATGAATAAAATGTACCTAGGTATGTGTGTATAATGGCTCTCGAATAATTTGCATTGTATGACACCTAAATAAATAAATTGAAATGAAGTGAAATGAATCAACCTATCGATAGAATAGATAAAATATTAGAATGAAAACCTAGGTAGGAGTAAAAACATGAAACAATACAAGGTGCGAAAATATAAAGAAGTGCTTGGATTATAAAATAGAATAAAAGTAGAATAAATACTTTTTAAAATAAACAAATAAGCGGTCAGGCAACTTCAGGATATACATTTGTTATTTTGATTTAGGATATACTTAAGTTGGAAAAATAGCGGTGTCATATTTCTAGTAGTGTAGTAAGTTTGTTTCCTAATTGCAGATTTTTCTAGGGCGTCATTATATCCTGAACTAATAGCAAATACTTAACTTACAGCAAATTTCAACACTCATATATTCCGTAGCAAAATATAAATAATTAATATTCTATAGTATACGAGTACATACGAGTTTATCCTAGTCAAATATTATTATGCAACCGATTCATGCAAATTTCAAACCCCAAATTCTATGATATACTTTTTGAATTTCTCGAATAAGATGGTAGATCGATTTGATCGGCGTCTAGTTAATAAAGCATGGCTTTATCGAATGATAAATCTACTCAAGTCTCGATTCTAAATAGGGATGCGGTCTATAAAGCCCAGTTAAATGTTGCGCATCAAACCTGCCCCCGTTCACCCGTTTAGAAGAATGTGTTATACACGTAGCCAGTCGCAATGAGGCCGAGCACGAGCAGACACAGCATTATCATTATCTTCTTCTGCACAGTGGACAAACACAACACGCATTAGTGGCTAGCGGTGACAGCGAGCGGCGAGGCTGCGCATGCGCACTGCACAGTGCTCAGTCCGGCCGCTCGCCGCGCACTTACAAATTACCTTTGAGCATTTGGCGATCGACGTATGAGTGGCCGCTCAAACCAAATAGCTGGACACGTAGCCCACGATGACGATGCCCAGTATGAGCAGGCACACTAGGATCATGATCTTCTTCTGTAGGCGGCGAATGTCGAGTGACGAGTGGTGAGCATGCAACAGTACGCTTTATACGTGTCTCGCGACACCGGCCCGCCCGACCACTCGGGCCAGACACTTCAAACTCTTATTACAATTATTACCATGATTATGACTAAAAATACTGCACTTATGTAGTCATAGGCTTCGTGTCGATACAGTAAGGTGGGTGCGTCATTTGCCTTGCACAAAGATTCAATTTCAATCAGGTAACAAAAACAAAAAAAAAACGAAATAATAAATATAAATGTAATTTTCGAAATTATAAACATATTTACAACATGAGTAGTTTTACGATTATAGAATTAATAAACAACTTTGTAATACGCCCTTAGCTGGAGGGGCGTTCATCTACTACTTAAGATATTTTTTTAGAAATAAAACATAACTTCTATTAAGGTCTCAACATAATTAAGTAATTAATCATCAATAATAATGAAAATGGCATTAAATTATATTTCACAGTCTTTTGATTAAATAAATAAGTGTGCAAGCTAAGTCGACGTGAAGAATAACGATGAAGTTGAGCTAAAACATACATTTTTCACTTTCAATTAAACGAATATTACAATTTAATCACAGTTATCGTATTGTGCTATTCATTAATATAACATACTAATACATACCAAAGTATTTTAGTGTTACAAAGTACTTTATGTATGCTATCTGTTTAATTTGTGAAAATATCATCAAAATGCTATTATTAAATGCAATAAGTGTAATAAGTAGGTAAAATGATAATCAGGTGCCATATTCATTGTCTTAATTCACTGGAAAAAACATTCCAGCCAAACCGAACACAAAACAATTCAAATATAAAATGAACTAAAAGAAAATTATATTTGATTGCAACAATCCAATGAGAGCGTTCTGCATCACAAACTGAACAAAACAATGAACAGATCAGCTAAGTAAACACTTCAAAAGTATTATATTAGAGACATATTATCAAGTAATATTTACCAACAATATTGACAGGCCGATAGAAAAATGAAGCCTCAAAGAAATACTAGGATAAACATGTACAAATATGAGAACTTAAACTAAGTAAAATACTGGTCACTATATCTTTGATATTGACTGTTTGTGGACTAAGGCCAGAGTTCTATAAACGTTGCTTGCCGCGTGCTTTGACTAAGATATGTTCCCGTCTCTGTCTTGCACTTGTAGTTTTACAGTAGTGCGACAGTGACAGGAATAACGCTTAGCCAAAGTTCGTGCTAAATAATATGTATAAATCTCGGCCTAAGACAGCTATAATGTAGTGCTGTCCTTGGTTCCTGTTCTTGTACCATTATAAATATTATCAAAACATATTTATTCTCAAATTTCAATACCTATTTGCGAATATAATTTTAATGTGTTTGATATAATTATAAAGATTGAAATTTTAATTATAAGATATAAACTGCGAGCAAATGGCTAACAATAAATAGAGAAAAAGCTAATATAATATTTATCAACGATCGGCATTAAATAAACTTTAATAAGTAGTTAACAAACCGCGTAAAGCTATTAAATATATTATTTAGTAATATAAATGTTGTTATTTTAGTGTAACTAATGGTAAATACTAATAAGGGCAGAAGGAAGATTTAGAGAAACATCTGTGTACTCTAAGTGCCCTGTATAATAATTGTGATGTTTTGACTAACAAATTTAAGAGTTGAGTTGTATATTATATACAGCCATTAATATAAAATATGTTTAATATGATATAAGACAGCCTGGTAATACCAGTAAAGCTAATATTAAATAACTTACAATTCTAAAGCACAATCAATCTTATTGCACTTTACACATATTGTCTTCGAACTTCTACCGTGACGGTAAAACAATTATTTATATTCCTGTTTGGTTATTAAATTATACAGCGCTGCTAAAGTATTCAACAAAAAGGCTGCGTTATAAAAAAAGAAAAAACCTTACAGATGGCGCTGCATACGATTGTCCCTAATGAATGATTTACTATTTAGTTTCTGAAAAATATCGAAATGTTTAAATTTGCTATGTTTATCCTCTACATAGAAACTAGGATACAATTCTGTACTGTTTTTTTGACATTGTTATTTTTTTTTTGTTTTTATGTACTTTTTTCTGATAAAGCCGTTAATATCATGTTGCGCCGACCCCAAATAAAATGGGTTAAGGGCAAGACAATGATGAGGATGATTAAGAAATATTATAACACAGCCTTTTTAAAAACCTTAAAGCACAATGCACTTGCTACATCCATGCATGTCTTGTGACATTAATAACAACAATGTTTGCCGTATTAAAATAACCAAGCAATTACATCCAGATATACTTCGTGTTAATGTAGCTACAGTCTACATTTAATTGAATGGTATACAGACGAATATCAATGTTGGGTGTTTGTGGTCACAAACCAACTGAATTCATTCACTTAGTCCATGGGGGGCCTGACGGTGATGACGTCACAAGCCGGTAGTCTTCACACGAAGTTTAACTCAGCACAATCGCGAGCACTATTATTAATATAACCAGCGTAACAGACAGGCATATTATGATGAAGATTTTTTTCTGCAATGATAAAGGAAAAACAAAAAGAAAATAAAAAACGCTGCTATGAAAACATTCAAGTACAATCGACAACTTTGGCTAACGTAAGACTGGGTGAATATAATTGCAGGGCGGAATAGGATTAAAATTTTCCATTAATTAATAAGCCATTTATTCCTCCTTGCAGTCGTATTCACCAAGCCGACGTTGTTCTATCGGTACCAGATATACAACTTTAGGCATAAGTTATTAAATTTTGTAAATGTAATGTAATTATTAATTAATTTTATTTTTTCATAACAAATAAAACTAATTTGTCGATCATACTTTTTTGGATATGAGGGTTGTCATTCTACATTATTAAAATTGTTTCAAATCATGCATTTCATACTATGTTATTGAATTAAAAAGAATGACACATTGCTGATATTGATGTCGATATATTTAAAAAAGCATGCTTAAATTTTATTTTAACTTTAGATGTTTATCAAAGCAGCCAACCCAGCGGTAGATCCATACTTCAACTAGGTTTGCAGAGAAAAAAATCCTCTTACCATTTAGTATTCGAAAGGAAACACTAGCCGAGGTATGATGACGCATGACGCACAATTTATATCAACACCGTAATCATAGTACTTTAACTAAGATAACGGTAAGTAATATAATCAGCGTAACAGACAGGCATATTACGATGAACATTTTTTTCTGCAATGATAAAGGAAAAACAACAAGAAAATATACGGTACGCCATCACCAACACATCCAAGGCCGGATACGGGACAATTCTAATCTTAAAATACCACAAAAATAACTGGCCGAAGGTTATTGACTATGGGATTTACGCCATTTAGGTCTAAAAAATCCTCGGAAAAGACATAAGCCTGTATACGACCTTGTTCACAACACCAGCAGTCCATTAAAGTAAAGCTGCGAACTAGATTTATGCAATGCTAGCTTCTTTCGTTCCGTTATGTAACATTTCATGCGGCCTAAATGCATGCTAATATCTGTGTTTTTACACAAGTTTTTTTACAAGACATTTTATGAGTTCATGTCAACAGGTTGTAAAAGTTCTAAGCGATGGATTTGTCTATGAATACTTAACTTTAAATGTTAATTTATAAAGGAACGACAGAAACTTAAGTTTCAACAGAACATACAGCATATTCTATTAAAAATATTTTGGATATGATTTACATTGAAAGCTTTTTTTTTTAATATTTACAATTTACGTAAAATAGAGGCCTTAAAACCGTGCAGTGAGTGACTCATACAACTGAGTGCTATATTATGTCATGAATTCACGATTCACATGCAAACTCGGCATGGTACTCAGATATTTACATCGTTCACAAAGCAAGGCAAAAACAAACGTCAAGTTTTTTTTTTTTACAGTTTTGTTCAGCCTAGAACAGGATGATATTTTTTGGGAGTTTTCATACTCGATTATTGCTTGTCTATTAGTTTTGAACACTTTTGATTTTTAATATTTTACTAGGATTTGGATTAGTATTGTTGTGATGTACTGTGTGCCCTTAAAAACATGGGGGGAAGATAGTAAATGCCTAAACAGCATAGGAAAAATATTCAAGCATAAAACTTGCTTTAAGTTTTTTAGAGATTATCATTCGTTCATGCAGCATGCCTTTTGATAAGATACAATTTTAGCGGAATTCTCCTCGTGCATTATTCCTGCTAATTATAATCTAAGATGGAAATGGAAAATATGTTATAAAAAGTTTTCTGTGGTTGACAGTCGATACAACGTTACAGATGTGTCGAAAATTGTTGTTGATTTGAGAATAGCCTTTGTTAGGTAGCGCCTCACCCCAGAGATCCGTATGGTGGAAACGTTGTAGGGTTTCGTAGTTTAGTAACAGGAGCCGGCTGAGCCGTAGTTTAGTTGGTATGTGATGCATTACCTTCCGCGCCTTGGCCGCGTACTCGCCGGCCTTGCGGATCTCGACGCGGCCGTAGTCGACGTAGTCGGTGGCTTGCGTCACATGGTACTCGATGCGATCTACCAGCTCGCCCTGCTGTGCTAAGGGTACGGCGCGGGGAGGGGAGGGACACAACGTACCGCGGCTGACACCGACGGACGATTGGTTCATACGATTTTATAGAAATCCCCAGAGTCAATATCGTGTTACAGGAGCCGACCAAAGCGCTGCAGTGAAACGTTAATAGATAGTTAGAGAGTATTATTATTATTATTAAAACCCTTTGATTAGCCACGTATAAATCCTTATAGACGAAGTTAGATAAATGTTTTAAACTAGAAGCACAAAAGGACACATGTGTTACAATGTTTATGACATTCAGTGTTAACCTAGTTATTGCACGGTATGTTATATTGTAAGTTTATGACAGTTATTATTTATGATACACCAAACACTTGTTACATAATAACATGTTTCAGAGGTTAGTAATATTTAAATGCGTGATTACAGTTATTATATAACAAAGACCACCATATACAAAAGGCAAATTACGCACACACCAATGAAGTCATAGATTAGTGATACATAGAGTCAAGTACAAGGTTAGGTTAAGAAGCCCACTTCAACCGTATGTTAGTCGAGCCGTATGAACACAACAGTCAAAGCATATAGTGTAGACACAAGAATGGAAGGAATGAAGACACAAACACAAGTGTGAACCAATCACCGTATCATCAATAACAAAATGCAGGGGTCAACGAATCAAATCATCACAACGAAACAAAACAGGGCGATGTAGGAGTAGGAGAGGGGGGCGGACAGACGGACAGGGAGAAACAAAACAAAAATAGATTAGTAAGAATGAATCGTCATTGAAATGATCACTCACCCGTCGAGCTTTGCTCTGATATTTTAGGGCCTTCTTAGTGTCTTGTGTGGCAGTTTGGACATAGTCCACAGCGTGCTCTACATGATACTCAATGCGGTCGATCATCTCTCCCTGTATCCATACGAACAAGTTTAGTATGTTTTCTACTAGGATACTACTACGGAACTACTCGCTACATACCAAATGTTCGTCAACAGGTAAGTTTCAAGACTCAAAAGTCATTTTGAACAAGTGTTCGTAAACTTTTAAAGCGCCTTGAATTAAAGTGATTGCAAGCGATTTCGTGGCTTTTGCAGGCCCGAATAGGTGCTATTTTAGTACATGAAATCCATCGAAGGATTCCACATGACACACAGACGACTCGCCTGATGTTAGTCACCATACATTGACGAGTATACGCCGCTACACACAGCGGAAATTGCTTATGTCGAAGTCAGCAATCGCTTGAACAGCTCGTAAGGTAGGACATTCACGAACGACATAAAACTATTACTAAGTCATTGCAATGTAACTCTTATCTCGGTAACGTAAGGTATAAATTTGAATGTTTACCGAGCGTTTTTTATCAAACTCACGGTCTATCATTCTAATTTATATTTTATAACAATGAGGTAAGAGTTACATTGCAATGATTTACTAATGGTTTTACGCCATTTAAATTTGGTCGTGAAGGTTCTTAAGTTAGTAAGGTATAGCGTAAGTGTGACCTGGCTTTCGACTAGCATCGCCATGTCCATGAACATGTCGTGCAGCTCGCGGATGGACGTCTCCAACTTTATGATGTCGGCATGCCGCGCTTCGATGTCTGCCAGCGTCTGCTTAGCCTGCTGGGTCTCCATTATTATCTGGAAAATGTTGAAGAGCATAATGAGTTGTTGTTTCATAGAGTGATATAATCTATACATATTATACATTAAAGTCGCTTATCGCGTATCTGTGTGACCGCATATCTGTGGGCAACTAGCTTCATCTTTCAGACTGTCCGACCCCTTGTCAATTCAAAGGTGCCTGTAATTAGTTTATTTGAAATAAATGCTGTGACCGCATCATTCTTCTAAAGTATGCAACGGATTATGATGCGTTTTTCACCACCTTTTAGAGAATTGATTCTGGAAGGTTTATGTGTATAATAAATTAACCTTACATATTATAAAGAAATCAATGTTTTGTCAAGTCGTAAAAGCTCGCTAGTTATATGCTATTGGCGGCATCTACATTGCCATATGCGAACTACGCATCAAAGACCTGACGTCACACAAAAATATAACTTTCCGACATCAATCGTTGGGCAGTCAGTTGTCCGCCAGACACGACACCCGTCTGGTCGGAGGATCCTCCCTTTGCTATGGAGGCTGAGTGAACTTTACACCCTGCTCCTCATACCTCTAAATGCCCATTCTGTATCACCGGTTCCTGTATCACCGGTCTACTGCCATTTTGAGCCAAACCTTTTAAAGGAAGTCCAGATTATCCCTCCATCTCTTTCTGGCCCTACTGCGTTCCCGTTACCTACCATTTGGGATGCCTGCGTGGTGGTTTTTACTCAATCAGTGCAATCATTAGTTAAGAATTCTTAGTCATACATAGTTGAAAGATTGGGATCTAGAAGGAAGCTTTAATTAACTCGAGACTGACATCATTACTATAAAAGTCGCTGGCGAAAGATCTAGATTAGTCATAAAAATATAAATGTCTACGCCGATGATACGAATTACTAATGCGTTCGAAGAAATACCCCGTTGTCTCTATTAAATCTCTTTGTTGTCTGAATCCCTATGTATCTAAATTCTAAACGAGCTCCCATCGAGACAGGAAAATCCTAGCGTTGCTATTACTACATCAATATTTATATAAATTATCATCCGCATACTGAACACACGTTTGTCAGCCAAAACATTTTACTGCAATGCACGCTATCGATTGTATAATTACACTGTTTGGAGGACACCACACTAATAATTATGCCGTTACGACGAAATATTAGCAACATATAAAATATAGGACTGCATTAGTAATATAATAGATTTAACTTCCAAGAACCCAGTAAACAATTTGAGGAAATGTCGAGTAGTTTCGAGTACTGTCAGTTTTATTTATCGATTGTGAATTATAAATAGATTCTCATAAACAAAGTCGTATATTTAGTGACGTAACAATAGTGACAGTAACGCCCCTCAATGCCGAGGATGACGAGGTCCGTAAGTTATTGAACTACGCTACAATATCCGCAACAGATATACTTGAAGCAATGGATTACTATCGTATTCATATGACATGTGATGATATAGCAATTTGTTATATAAATTGTAAAGGCCTTGTATATACCTTTATTTCCTACCATTTTACTTGACATTCCAACTTGCGCTTGTATCCGGAACCTGGGATTTGCTCCTATGGTAATCCCGGTGTGCGTAATTGCTAGGCTTAGATGTAGCGCAAGCTTTCCCAATGCAATCATAGGAGATGTTTCTGAGTAAGCTTTTAACAGTATTTCTGGAATTGTAGTCTAAGTGGTAATATCGCCCAACTTGTTTAGATAATGTGCGTGATAATGTCACACCTGCGTAGTTATGCCTTTACCCAATATTCTGTTAGTGTGCGCGCAGGCTTGGCAACGCCGCGTATCTCCCGCAGGCAATTTGTCAAGTTTTGATTTAGTGCTGCAACTTGGCACCAGTTACAATGGTAATCCTTAAGGGGGTTAGTAGGTTCGAAAGTTTGGAACGTGGATCGTGAGTTAGGTACTTTATGGAAAATATGAAACATCGGAAAAACGGAACACACTGTTTGTGTTTTATGACACCAAGAAAGAGTTTAAAGTAAATTTTTCACCGTCAGGCGTAACGTTTTCTAGCGTTTTATATTATGATTATTTTCGGTATAACACTTGGACAGAACACAAAAGCTCTTGGATGCCTTCTCTAATTATTGGGCCGTTTTAGTAGAACATAACAAGATGGACCGATGACCTTGTAAAGGCCGCAGGAATCCGCTGTCGAAGTGGCGGTGCTTGGGGGAGGCGTATGTCCAGCAGTGGACGTCTTTCGGCTGATATGATGAGTAGAACATAGTAAAGTTGCGTTGCGAAAAAGTCGACCACAGGTCCTCAGTGCTCGTTTAACGTATGGAAACAAAAACCCTTATGCATCTGGAAAGCATCATAGAGTAGTGAGTGTACTGACCCCCTGCGTGAATACTGCGGAGTTGCCCTGCTCCAGCATCTCCTCGAGCTCGTCGTCGGTGGTGGCGCGGCCGGTGATCTCCAGCTGCCGCTGTATCCTGCTCTTGCAGCGGTCCCGGTAGTCCGTCTGCGTGCGGTTGTATTCCGTCATCACTTCCACGAACTTGCGCGACAACGTTGAGTGCTGCGTCTTTCTTATCCTCAAATCCGCTGACGATTTATTCGAGTGCTCTTCCTGCTCGATGTTCTGCTCTATGTCTGTGAATCAGTTGAGACAGAATAAACAGCTGAACGCGAACTAGCGTCGCAAATAAAATATAAGACAAAGAAAAGCACTAACGCTAAGATGTAGCTCACTTACGTTTTAACTTTCCTCTGACTTTGTTGGCAGTTTTCTTTACGTCAGCCATGAGATCTTCCAGTTCATGCTTTGTTTCTGTAAAATAAAAAAGGCTTTGTTCAGAAAATGTCGGTGTTGTGAATAACAGAAACATTGCAGTTTAAAATTTCCTGGTAGTTCATGAATAATACAACTCGCTCTCTCAGCAATAATAACATAATTTTGAGTGCGACTGCGAACTGTGTCGTGTGGGCGGCCTCTCTAATTATCTGTCCACTAATCGAATTCGCCAAAACGATCGATAGTTTTATATAACGGTCATTGGTTTTGCATGAATTGAATAAGTATTGAATGCATTCCGGATAGCATACAATTTATATTTGATTGAAATTCAAATAGGAGTTGTGATGCTTTATATGGCTGCGGAAGAGAAAAATGTTGTTCACTATAATTGTAGATACAACGTTTTTGCCAGAAAACATATTAATATCAATATATTAATATGTTTCCTGGGAAAAAACGTTATGTACCATTAGTCAATACTAATAGTTGTTCTGTCGATCAATCATAATTATAATTTAAAAACCACCAAGGACTAATCAGCTTACATCTTTAGCTTGTTGCTTATAATTATTACAAAGCAAGAATTTTATGGCTTAGTTTACTCATTGCCCCTTTACCTGTACTCAGACCCAAGAGTCAACCAAAGAAAGGTGTACTAAAAATAAACAATCAATACAGACCGACCGAAAATCTTGTACGAGCAGTTATTTGGATATCAATCAAAGTCGTTGTTCGTACGATTTCTATGTTCCTACGTGACATTTGTACGTGAGCACGTCTGTTCAAGAGGTTAATCGGCTTAATAACAAGCCGGCGATTCCGTCTAATAGCTGCTTAGAGGAGGGGAGCAATACAATTAGTAGTAGAGTTGAGGGGATAAGTGAACGATCAGCATCGTATTGGAAACATTATGAGATAACGACAGGATGTTTTTCAGCTACGAATGGCTTCGAAAATCTTTTTGACTTTAAACGCTTCTTTTGTTCATTTTAAAGACTCACATTTGCTCCACCATTTAGTTAAGCGTTTTAAAATAAATCGTTCCAATTCAAATATTCCAATCGTAACCTTTCCTCGACCATATTATCATGTATACGTTTCATGAAATATGTGTCGGTATCGAGAACGATTTCCTCAGGCATCACCATAACGACTTTTCCTGTGTATCGCGTCCCGGAAATTGCACTTCCTGAACGAGTGGGGGACTGAATATGTACCCAAAACTGTGACTAATCGACACCTGAAAAACAATCGTTGAGGTGTTGAAAATTTTGCACGGTTTCATACGGCAACCGGACAGTTCCCTTGAGCATAGGATTTAGCGCAACTCGCCGCCAATTTGCATAAACTATTTGGTGTGCATATTCGAAAACTCGCGAATGAATTCTGCATAGCTGTGTTACTGAATATTCAGTTAGCTTTTAGTTGAATTTTGAATTTCCATGGGATTACTGAATAAACATACGGCGGGGCATATAGTATACAAATTGTCGCGTGTTGGGGCACTTTCCCGACAATGTTGTTTCAGAGCGGAATCCCTTGCGGGGTATTATCACCTGCCGGTGCCTAGCATTATGTTCAAAAAGTTTACGCTTGAGCTCGAATCCCTTTCAAGCTCGAAATCCGGGTCATTTTGGCGGCATTTAGATTTAGACACTTTAGTGAATATTAAAGTTCGCGTGCTCTGTGGGTCTATTTTTGGTGAACATCATTTTGAACTAGAGTTCGATTTAGTTTGATAACAGAGCTAAAAGAGCTGTTGCTAATAAACAGGAATAAGAAATTATAGTAGGAATTTATATTTAAGATAATATATACAGCATTACATTTCTGAGTGAAATTATTATAATTGAAAAAAGGAAAAAGACATTTGAAGTAAGATCTAAATGAGAAACAGCGGCAGAGAAGCTTAGACGACTTCTATCTTGAAAAATAGGTAGGTAAGTACCAAAGTTTCCGTGGTATTACAAATTACAACAATATTAATGTAAAAATAAATGAGGCCCGTACATAATATTGTACCTAACTAGTTATCTAAGTTAGAAAGTGCTCACCGCTAGATACGAAAACCATTTTATGCAGAGCACAAAAAATATCTCTAAAATTCCTTTTCATTGAAGAAAGAATTCCATTGAAATAATTTACCTGGCCCGTCCCGTGTAGACAACGCAAAAAATACTTCTAAAAGAAAATCCAATTTTTCCTATCGTCGATTCATTTTGAAGTTGATCCTTTCTATATTATACCTTTTGGGAAATATTTAATAGATTCCCTCTATCTCAATATCTAGGATAGTTTAGACTTACGACGACGTTAACATAGTTGTAGGTTGGTATGTTATTTCAACCTATTTTGTTTAGTCAGACTTGTGAGATAATTAATAAATGTATACTTTTCTGAGTTACTTGTAATTAACATTGGCCTGAGAATCACACACTTAAAAGAAACACTAAACAGAACTCGCCTGCTACGTATCATCCTGGGAGAATCGTAAATGTCGTTAGAAAGAATTGTTACTGCTGTAATTGTAGGCTGGTAGCAAGTAATTACTGTTCTACATAAATGTATAATGTAGACCCAGTTTAATAATAACATTTTCACTGTGTGTAATTATTTCAAACCAGATTGCGTTATTGTAACTCTGCTCCTTCAGGTTCATGAACGTGTTAGGTATGTCGTAATTAAAAGTGTTGGAAAATGTAAAGGTTCGTTAACGCGATAAAGCACGGCGGGCGATGTTCAACATGTATCACCTGCAGCACAGATTAATACACAGATGCGACAGATGGGACACTCCGCAGTTAATGAAGCTACAAGTACGCGGCGGGCCCGTCTTGCTGGGTCTATTCAGTGAGTGTAACGTAGTCAGAAGATCAGTCACTCGATAGAAAGAGAGGCAAATTCTAGGTGAAAATAACTGTAGGTGATTAGCGTTGGGCGACCTGTACCCTTATAATGTAATACACGATCAACCAGAATTTGAATCGTTTTCTTAAGTTCGAAAAAAAAATCTGCTCAACAACGTAAATAACGCAATAAATATTGTTGAACTGTCAAAATGAATCAGATTAGTCTGAATCGTTTAGGAAAATGTGTTGCGTAATTAGAAAGCTGAATTGCACTTTATTGTGTCAAAGCAAAAGTCGCTTTTTATTTAAATGATTTTACGGAGTGTCTCATCGGTATTAATCTGTGCCTGCAGCTAACCGTGTCTCGTTCACACTAGATCGATTTCATTCACTGAGCACACAGCTCATTCACAGCCACACCATCAATCGTGACTTGTTTGCCTCTTTCATTCGCCCACAAGTTCATTTTCCATCAACTTTCATAAAAAATGTTTGTTATTTCCTGTAATGTACGTTACGAAGCAACTTTTACCAGTATATTTATTGCAGCATTAGCATTTTACTTTTGTTATGAATATGATATTGCACGAATATTTTAATATTTCGAAATGGATGTAGATAAAAGGGCACACAGCCTCACACAGGCCGCCGCCCGTGCTCGCATGATGCGAAATAAATGGGGCAACATACGGTCCCACGGGAATCTCAGAAATGTTCAGACAAGGCATTCTTAGAGTTTAAAGACTTTTGTGACGCTACATGTTGCCTTGGTTTACGCTACTTCAGAATTAAATGTTACCCAAACACGTTAATTATAAAAAGGCAACAGTAGTATAACGTCCACTTCGTACAAAGTTAAATAAACGATTAACGCATGAATAAGTTTGGAGTAAAACGGACTCGTAACTAAGTTTCAAAGGTACAAATTGGACTGTTTTATTACAATAAACGTATAAACTGTTATCGTGAGCTTGTTCGATATTAACGACAGCAACGATGGCTTATTCGGGGCTATTTAGGTCGGGTCAATGGCTAATCGCGGCTATTCGTGACGCTCCTGCTGAGGGTCCCTTGTTGTCGAGTCCTATAAAGGCGCCGTGTTATACCACCTAAAATAATATTGCCGCGAGAACTTTCATATTCTTCCTTTGAAATAAAATATACTTTAACCCTTTCTAAAATATATTTACAAGAGAAAATATGAGCTTTGTTAAAATTTTATAACTATAAACCTTTTGCGCTTAGAATGGAAAGAACACGAAGGAATTTTTAATAATTAGAGCTGAAAATAATGAACAGGGTAGAAACGGGTAAATTATTTGAAGTCGAGCCAACGTCACCGGAATAAACCTGAACTAATCTCGCGACAAAATCAACGGTCCTATCGCTAATAATTCATTTGGCTAACGTATATACATAGGCTCAATAGCACGAACGCAATTCAGAATCAAAACTATGTACTTCAGCTATTTGTTGGAATAATAAATGAAACATTACGAGTGAATGTGTGATTAAAAACTAATATGTACGCTACACGCAAACTAATGATAGCATTGAAAACTCAACAGGAAACAGGATAAAAAATAAGCGTAGATACTGAACGTTTTTTTGTATAATATCCAGTCATGCTGGTAGGTGTACAATTTATATTGTATGATGTCGACATTATCACGAAAAGAAATGTCACGTCTCCAGAATAAAGGCAGCTTCAGTTAATCTGAAGTATCCCCATGAAAGCACACAGACAGACCGCCCCCACGTCTACGTAAATGCCACCAACTTCGCCCTTTCAATTAGTGTGTGGGTATTCTGCGAGCTAACTTCCAGACCTACCCACGCCCTACTAACAGCAATAACGATAACCATGGCGTAGTCCATGGAGAAACATATTTATTGATAGACAGTAAACTTTCTGAAGTCGTGGGTTTTTCACAGACTCAATAATTGAGATTCGTTTAAGGAGTGGGCGGATTTACGGGGGCTAAATAACACAAATCCATGACACGAATTGATAAACATTTTGTGTTGGAAATTGGAATATAAAGAAAGTGAAAACAATGAAAGTCGAATTTAAGAAATCCTTACAAATTCGATGCATAATGTTTTGTTCCTTGGCACAAAATATATATGTATTGCCTAACGACGTGAAAGCATGTATCCACGGCCACGCTCTTCTAGATACGCTCACAATGGGCCGGCCTGGCAACCCATCATGACTTAATGAGACTTAATAAGACCCTAAAGAGCTGTCATTACGACCACTTATTACTTCATTTATTCCAGCTGGGTAATCTCAGCTCTAACAACCAGCACGTTACTTCGCAAAGTTTTGGTAGGTTGAATTCCAGACAGGATCCTATCACTGAAAAAAATGCAGACTAACTAAGATACATTTTCTCTTAGTTGGGATTAAAATGCTTGGAATAATGAATAATCTGTTCACTTTATACAAGATACCATAGTTGCCAGAACAAATTCATTTTATTTATATCAACAAATAAGCACATGCACAGTTTATTCAACAGTCTTTGTTACATCAAACATAGCACGTTTGAATTTACCTCAAAACTTTTTTACATCAAAAAATAATTTAAGTTCATGGTAACAAGCAACTTGTTAGCATTAAATCATACAGGGTGGCAGGGACATCGACGCGAAGCCGGTTACCATGGATTCAGTACATGATTCTGAACCCCCCTGCATTGAAATTTTTCGTCGGTTGTTTAAAAAAAAAACAGCTGTTTCATAGAAAAGTGCAATACCTACGCGGTCAAAATGTATGGAGGAGCTGATTTTTTTTTTAATAACCGACGAAAAATTTCAACGCAGGGGGGTTCAGAATCATGTACTGAATCCATGGTAACCGGCTTCGCGTCGATGTCCCTGCCACCCCGTATAAATCATAGTTTTTAACAACGAACATGATTGATTAAATAACCTGCTTAGTTAAATAAAACAAGATCAGTGGTCACATCTAATAACTCTTTGTAATGACAACAAAACGCAACGCTCCCCGCGCTTTTCCAACCCCCACTTGGCACTTGCTCATAGAGTAAACTAAGTTCGCGGTCTTCGCGCGCCGCTCGCGCCGGTCGACTTGTCAAAACACAGCGCTATTGTAATACTGGTGTCAAAACTCAAAAAATGCGTACGATAATAATTATTATGTAGGACTAGGATAAACACGCTGTGGTCCTTATGGCTATCTGTGCAGGCGTGCAGGTTGACCGGCGTGTCTTATGTTCCAAGAACTGCACAGGTGTATACGAGAAGCCACACGCCTAGGGTCGGTGCCAATATTAGTGAATTAACTATTTAGATACCTATTTAAATACTGGCGAGTGCTTTATACACAATGGAACACATGGAAGAAGTGGTCGAATTATTAAAGACATGGAAGCAGCCCGATCTCATCCCAAAATTTGCAGGTAAGATAAAACATACAGTAGGTAACCATAATACCTAGGTAGGTATACTATGAATGCTATTTGTCAGTAGGTACAGGAAATTTGCAGCCTGCACCATTGATTTTGAACACTTAGTAGCACTCACAAACTTACTGATTTTTTACAGCTACAGCGGTTAGGAGTTCTGTCAACTAAAGGAAAGAGAAACAGAGAGGAAAGCCCTGCACCCTCACCTTCACCATCTCCTTAATAGCAACAAAGCAACACACTGGATGAAAATGTTGAAGTTGATTTACAGTGGCTTCGAAATTCATCAGAAACTTGGAGGCTGACGGAAATAAAATGGAAAAACACATTCAAATATCGAATAATGCGTCTTTACAACAATAATAATGACTAGACTTTGGAATCTTATACGAACGAATACCCAGTGCTAATAGAAATAAACCGCAAGTTTACTCTGGTAAGGCTTGCCCCAATATTATATTTTATATACATGTAATTTGAGCTATATTTTGTCAATTTAATGTTAATAATTATATTGTTCTGTTTTGTGTTTTTTAGTTGAACATTGACTTTGAGGCGGCCTATGGAGACCAAACACATAATTTGTTTGTTTATTGCAAAAATTTAAATATTGGAATTATTAAGAAATAGAAAATCAAAAATTTGCATTTGGCCAGGATCTAATCTCTCTAGCTGAATGTAAGTATATTTTTATTCATTCATTTAGCGGCTAAATTTTAGCCTATACACATCCCATAGCTGGGCATACAGGGCATAGGCCTTCTCGCAGAGGGCTTGAGCTGCTTGTCCCCCATGCTAACCAGTTGCGGATTGGAGGCTTCCCTTTGAAGCCTTTGTACCTATTTTAATGTGACTCTTTCAAAACTTGAACTATCTGAAAAACGAATGGTCTATTTAATTATTCTTTTATTTCAGCACCTAAAGAAGAAGATAAAAATCTTGCAGCATTTTTGGCAATTAAACAGAAGAAAAAACAAAAAAAAGTCCGAGCCTAGCTGCGGCTGTAAATCATCTAAGGCAGAAACGCGGTATGCGTTCATCAAACATTTAAGATCTGATGTGATCTGACGCTGAAATCGGTCAGTCTATTGAACTTCGGCTAAAAACATTACAGAATAAAGAGGCAACATCACAGCCTTACATAATTAATGGTGAGTCATTAAAAGATTAAAAGATATCTGATAAAAAAAGCTCGTAACTCTAATTTAATTTTTTTAATATTTTATTATTGTTATATTGTTAGGTTTCGATATTGCAGACTATATTAAGACTGGTTAATAATAATTAGGTATCTGGTTAAGCTAATTCTATTTTTAATAACTTCATAAAGTTTTATTGTACATGTACACACGGCTACACATCAAGCTATACTTTCCAGTTTAAGCTGACCTTGCATTGCAGGGATATCGTTTACAATGCGAGATCACCATACACTGGAAATGTATAGCTTGATGTGTAGCCCAGCTGCGTACATAATTTGTTATTTATCATGGTGACTTGTTTAGTATGCTGTGTTCAACTTTTAATAAGTTTTTTTGTATAATTCAAATAGTCTGGATTCTAATGGGACAATTATTATTGCAAACATTAGAATTTCGATGTGTTTATTTTTTTATTTTTGCTTATTTGAAGAACTAGAAGCAAAGGAAAATGTAAAATTTCATAACTTTTTGTCGTAACGTGCAATATAAATATTCTGAGCAATGGAAAAGTATGTTATTCTATAAGATGTAAATTATATTGAATGTAAGTATTTTGTGTAATGTGTTCTGCATAAATAAATTAAAAATCAAATATTGTTGTTTGATTGCTATACCATTTAATACCTATTTTCATGTTTCATATTTTTTATACAAGGTCTAGAGGGTTAACTTGATGTGGATCGTTACGCTATGTTATTAAAAATATCTGCGTAGGGGATGCTGAAATTAATTGACGGTTTATAGCAAATATTAAGGTTTCCTCAAAAAGTTTTCATGATAAGCATACAAGAAAACATTTTGATTTAAGCTTAATATTTGCCATAAATCTATATTTAATTTTAGCGCTCCTGCGCGGATTTTTTTAATTAAGTGTAACAATTTACCACAAAGATGTTAGTCATTATAAAAAAGTAGGTTCTCAACCATAATTATTACAATAAAGTTACTTTGTTGATTTGTGCAAAAGATACTGACTTGGATTGACAAATAGAAGTAGTTCATATGACAACGGTTCATGTTTACGTTGAATACGAGGTTAGTTGCATTAATCAGGATAGCACAGTTATTTGGTGCAAGATCTTAGTTGAAACAACATATGAATTTCATTGATCTAATAACGTTTCACAGACGTATCGTGCAAGATCTTAGTTGAATCTACAAGTTTAGTGTGTTAATGTGACAATGTTTCATTGTTAAACTGGCCAACATTTGAGCTAAATTAAACAACTACCCGTAATTAAACCAATGCATTACTTAGTAGACGGAACTATGATAATTTAACAAAGTTGTCATAGCTTCAGAAGTCAAGATCTTGTTAGGCTCGTATGGAGTCAAGATGTGTGATCACATTAAACAAGATGTTTATTAAAATAAACAATTTTTTTTTTCAGTGTACGTACACTAATAACATTAAACTAGGTTCCCTAATTGGGCGACCAAAACAACTATAATTCCCCATACGGTCGTCCGTCGTGACGACTACGAAGAGAGTTGAGTATTGAAATACAGCTTTTTGTGAAGGAGGTTGTACGAGGAAGTACCTACTACAATCATGCCTTTTTTTGCCGCTAACACGCGCAGCATGATCTTAGAAACGGGTTTTCTTCGGGATTTGTCAACGGAAGAATAGACAAAATGACAGATTGTGATTGTTTATCTGTCATTTTGTCTATTCTGCCGTTGACAAAACCCTAAATCTATTGTGGTCATGCAAAGCGTGCTGGCAGCGTTACTTTTCAGCTTTTTTCTAGGATTTTGATGCCTCTAATACCGCAGATGTCTGTAGGCGGCAGGGACCAATGAACATCATATGGGCCGTCTCGGCTTGTGTTCTGATAAAACTTACTTTCATCTGATTGCGGTGCTGATAGGATGGCACTGTGCTTCTTCTTCACTTCTTCCACGTTCGCCTGAATCTTGTCTATCATCTCTCGTATCTCTTCAACCTGAACAGAAAAATAAATGCCATTAAAAATATTATATATTTTATTTTGTGTTAATGTTCGTATTTCCTGTGCGTGTTCCAAATAAAATATTTTTCATTCTTTTCCATTAGGTTTATAAATTCCATCTAAAGTTCATAATTGCTGGCATCAGGAGAAATTGGCTTTTCTCATTTATTGAAGACGAAGTTTTCATTATTCATTAACATACAAACTTAATTATTTTTCTCCCTGCCAAACATACATAATGAACTCCAGAACAGCACGAATTTTTTTTTAGTAATGGTGCTTCCACACTGCTTTTAAAAAATGTTAACAAACATTTTCTAACATAGGTTTCGAAAGAACTACAGTTTCAGTTCTGTTCAAAAACTATGTTAGAAAATGTTTGTTAACATTTTTTAACAGCAGTGTGGGAGCACCATAACACGATTTACTTGGTTGTCTTTTATTATTTTAAAATAATATTGTAAACAGAAATATTTGTTTATTTGTAGTTCCCATGAATGTTTATGATTAGACATCATATCAAGTTGATAAGTGATAACTTATCCATTTGATATCATTCTCTATCTTACAGTGCTGACTAAGACCACACGAAAGAAGCGTAAGGTGGAAATATTTAAATTACTTAATCTTTTATTTTGTTTGAAAACCTGAATTAAAAATTCATGAAAAATGTTTTAAATTGTAAGATTTACCAACAATTTTTTATAACTTACTTTTAGTTTTATCACCCAGCGAAACGGTCGCTTAACTTAATAATTGTTAAGTTTTCCTTACATAAGTGATTAATAGTACTCTTTTTGAGTGGAGTAAAGTATCTAAAACCGTAGCTATGGGAGACCTTAACAATGGTCAGGAAAAATCACGCAAGACAGAAAAGAAAGAAGAGACGAGAAAAATGCGCTCACAAAATTTAATTTATAATTTTCGCACCTTTAAACCGTTGTCTCAGCTCATTAATTCTTTAGCGTCGCCTGAATAGCCACCTTTTAGCACAAAGTTAATTACTCATCAAGTTCGAGCGACGATGGGGTATTTTTTCCGAAGCAGTGCAGTTCGCCGTTTATCTCTGTATCAGGCTAAAGAACGTCGCGAAGTCTAGCCGGGGTGGCGCGGCGTTGGTTCTGCTGGCAGCCAGCCAGCTGATACACCCTGACTTAACCTACTATAGCTACTATTCTGGCTAGATGTTTTAGATATATCACAAAACTTTCAGGAAGGAGATGAAATAAAAAATTATGCTAAGTGGTAGGAACAGGACTTTCCGTGTCGCCGTTGTTATATTCAATCAATCTGCCTAGCCTTTTCCCAACTATATTGAGGTCGGCTTCCAGTCTAACCAGATGCAGCTGAATACCAGTATTTTTTTACAGTACGACACAACTTAGATGTAGCATAGATTTGAAAATTATCATTAATTCATTTCAATTTTACGAATGTTAGGCTATAAGACTTTACAAGTTATTGCGTTTTCGAAAGATCATTTTCACCTAAAGCAGTATAGCGATTGGTGATTTAGAAGTCGCACTCAGTTCGGATGGTGATCGGTTTTACGAATTTTGCCGATGCTACATCTAAGTTGTGTCGTACTGTGTTTGAAAAAAAAAGAAAATACTATTTAGAAAAATTCAACATTCTTACAGAAGACTAGAAAAGTTTCCGCAAGAACAATAAACATGACAATTTTTGATTATATAAATAATGTCATGGGTAATGGGGATAAAAGGACGCTACGCTGGTATGTTCCATTTACTGCGATATGACCCAGGCTTTCGATTATGGTAATCATGACATTCTCCTCCATAAACTGGAAGCTTATGGCATTAGGGGCAATATATTAAATCTCATAGAATCTTATCTGAAAAATCGTTAACACAACCCAGTAACTCTACGATACCCCTTGGGAAGACTGATTGTCAGACTTTCGGGCTTCTGACCACCCGTAACGACTGTTATCCACGAATGACAGCCGGGACCAACGGCTTAACGTGTTTTCCGAGGCACGGGAGTCTCAGTATGTAAAGAAAGATAGTCACCCATCCCTGTGGATGGACCAACCACGGCAAGCGTAGCTTAACCTGATGGATCGACCCTTGCGATTGTTATTACTTAGCCTACGAGCTCCTGTCACCGTTATAGTATAGTTATATTACTATCCTAGAAAATCAAGAGCCTTTTTTTAACCGACTTCCAAAAGGAGGAGGTTCACAATTCTTTTTAAATATTTTTTTTTTTGCTATATTTGTTACGCGATATCTCCGACAATTGTGGACCGATTTTGAAAATTGTTTTTTTGTTTGAAAGGGTATGCTCCCGAGGTGGTCCCATATAAATTTTGCACGACTCGTAATGCGAAGCATTAGAGTGTGTTCTACGATCGAAAATTTTTTTTTGCCCCATTTCTGTAACTGTTTTTATTGTTACACTCCTGCTAGTACACAGAACCTACTTAATTTATATACCATTGTATAGATGATTAAATGGAGATTAATACTGTACTTTTTAACAATTGATTTAATGCAGCAGAAATGGAAAAAGCATAAAAATAGTTGAAAAAAAATTCCTGTCCGTCAATTTATAAACCCTGAAAACATTGTAGCTTGCGATAAAATCAATTAATTGAGTCAATTTTTTTTTTGTACATTTGTTTCAGCCGTAGAAGGAACCCTATTGAAAATGGCTCTTTTATTCAAAGTAGTTTTATTATAATTAATAAAATACTAACTAAAATATAATATCTTTATCTAAATATTTTCAACCTTGACCTAACGTGTTGCCTAGCAACCGCCAAATAAACATCTTTGTCAGTCGTTGACATTACGACTTCATGAAAAGTGATAAATTGTTATTTTAAACCATTTTTTAAACTATGTTTTGAATTTCTTTTTCGTTTATGAATGAGTGATAAGTATGAGGCGTGCACTTTTGGATTTTCCAAACTATTATTAACTTTACTTGGATAGTTTTTGAGTTAGCTTCAATAATACGTATTTTTCCCACTTAGTTTATATGGATGATATAATGATACTTCCAATCACTGTTATTTACTTATCAGGTTAGTGGTATTCGAATTTGTATGGAATAGGTACCACAACTAAAAAGTGCAAAATAAAACTTTTTACAAAAATCCGAAATTAAAGTTATTTTTGACTTTGTAGTGTCTTTATTGGAAGTCGGTTGTTCTTTTTTTGTAAAAAGTTTTATTTTTGAAGAAATGCAAACCTTATTCAAAAGGCATATGCCATTATTTTTTTTCTATGCTTATAGACATAAAACAAACAATAACCAGACAGTAAATCAATTGTTGTTAGGTTAGGGGTCAAGGTTTAATGGAAGTTTTATTTGTGTCCCTGTGTTTTTATTCTATTTACAAGAGGAAAGTCCACAATTATTAAGAAAAATATATTTGTTGTCAGACGGTAAATATACAAACCTTACTTAATTAGCTGACCTACATTACCTCGCGCCTCTTTCCGTTGTCATTAATTAAGAGTAAAAGGTGAATGCAATGAAAAAGAATAATACAATGTTAAGTCGGTCTCATTTTGAGAGCTTTTGCACAATCAACAACATTAAAGTAAAAAAAGAAAATGAGGTTTAAACAAAGTCTAGGTTGGTGTTAGCTAATTGGTTGAGAGAAAGCTTTTCGGGCCCTGTTCAGCGTTAAATTTACCTTAGGGATATTACTGGCTATAGTCCAACCGCAGAACAAACGCTATTGCCAAGTTAAACTGCATTCAGTTTTAAAAGAAAATTATTTTCTACTAAGTACTAAACGAATTGAGGTTAACCAGACTAGTCATCGTGTTAACATTTTATCAAGATTCAATCGGTAAACACAATAGGCAGCACTGAATCACCGGAACAGGCTGATAACTGATTCAAAAGAATACATAATTAAGCGAAAACTTAACGAAGGGAAACCCGTTTTAATGTTTCAAAGAGTATATTGTCTTGCCGCATGCCATGTTCAATCAGCTTGCAGTTCTATACATGCATTGAGCTTAATAGGGACTTAGACAAAAAATATATGCCCGTAAGGTAGATTATAAAAAAATATTGAACACGTATTTTTTCTTTTTCTACGTAATCAAAAGATTACGGCAATAGATTGAGTTAAAATGTGGTATGACGTCACTCCCCGGTAGATTTTATACTGACTTGTGACGTAGGGAGCCTCTTCTCTCTAACTTTAATGCGTTTTATCTAAACCATTTTTTGTTAATATGATAAAGCAAAAAATACGTGTTTACTATTAATTTATTTATTATCTGACTGACGGACTAAATATTTTCTCCTAGTCAGCATCTCTATTCTTCGCGTATTAATCTTTTACCAAGCTCTGAGACTACGCTGCACGCTGTATAGGCGCAATGATAAAATATCTTGCGAACGACTCTGGGTTTTAAAACCCAAACACTTGACCGACTGTTTTAGAAAATACGTAACAATAATAATATGTGTTTAACCTAATTGTATCGGTCATTGAATCGGGCACATTGATAACTCAAAGTACGGTTCAGGGTCGGGAATGCGGTTGAGTCGATAGGAGGACGTCCGTGCCCGGGTCGTGCGACACTTCACATCATGACTCACCAATTAATCAGATTAGCCCGATAACCGATATCGTCCGGCGGCCAGCCGATAGCAAACTTAACGATTAGTCTGCGATACCATTGTGTGATGTTAAATAAACGTTACTCGGATTCTAACTATACCCGTCTAGACCAGCAGCTATGTACCCATTAAATCTGGCGTCGCTTTAAATTTATAGAATCTATCTACATTGTTTTCATGAATATGAGGGACTGAGAGATTCATGACATGAATATTCTATTACGAAGGCAGGTCATAAGTGTTCTACAATAAATGTCGAGCTAGCACAAATAAATAACAAACAGGACTACAACTATATTCGCTGCCAGGATTTGAATACGTTCGATCTCATTACTGTAATCCGTTTTGTTATTACGACTCCACTTTCTACTTTCGATTCGATTGGTAGGTAGACTAAAAAAGGTCGCCACCGAAGTAAAAACGTGATCCATTAATTTTGCGAGAATCGCAAATGTTAGGAATACGTATGTAAGCTGAAATGGAGTTGCAAATGGGGCCACAGTGTAATATGTGCCACAGTGTAGGCTCCAGTCAGCTTTTAGTATTAATATGAGGCATGTTACTCATTTAGACTGCTTGTGTACGTCATTTAGCAAAACTACTACCTGTTTTAGTCGTAATTACACAAACTTTATGTAGGATGCTGCATGTTATATATTTAACTTTAACGAACTTTAGATATTCATATTTTGTACGCTGTCAACGGCAATACAAGTGATCTTTACACATATTTTTTGAAGTCAAAACATCTTTAGCGGCGTTGTGCACTTTTTTTGGGATGGATAAAAAATTTTAAACTCGCGTCAGGACACGTGACCTGATCGAAAATTCGTAAGACGGAGGGAGAGTAAAAATGTTGTTGACAGCGCACTGTTTTATTTTTTTGGAATTTTTTGATGGAGCTACAGCTTTCGTTCTTGTACAAGCAGCAAGCTACATAAATTCCTGAAATTTTCGTTAGATGGCGTTAAGTTGAATCAAAAGTTACTTATTTTTCACTTCTATCGGCAGTCTCCGAAGACTGTCCGATGTTTTTTTATTTATTTACAAAACCTGTTTATACAATAAATACTTTTCTTCGACTATCTATGCAGAACAGAAGTTGTTACTAGTGACTAATTATTATCCTCTGGATTTAAGAAATTCCTCCGAAATTGAGGCAATTCTTTTGGGTTAACTTAAAGCGACTCCAATACCATGACAATACCAAATTCAAAGTCCCGCTTCACAGTACATTACGCTCCTTTTTCAAGATAATCAATTAATTTTATCGAAGTTATAAATAATTGCTGAAGAAACGCAATGGAACGTGAACGGAAACTCGGTGCTTTGTGTTCCCAACATAAAAATCTTTGTTTCACGTTTTGGCTAAACGAAGTTCCGTGTCATGGCCAGGCAGCATTTCTTTATCAATTGACCTTATCAAACTTTGAATTGTTTCATAAGCAGCTTGTGTGATTTACGTAATCAAGATGCTTTTGGTTTAATAATATTGGAAGCATTGCAGCTGTCTCGTGATAAACACGTCATCTATTAATGAATACTGGACCACGAACTCTACGAACAGCCTATAAGAAATGTATGTGTGGTAATGACGTAATTACGTTAAGTGCTCGCCCCCCGTCGCGACCAGCATCGTTCCACCACGAGCGACATGTAAGCACATCTCTCATCCACACATAATAACATGTAAATGAATCGCACGATTATGATGAATACCAAGCGCAGCCTGAATATTTATGACACACTTGTGTGTTGTGTTGTGAATTAAATGAAAACGCGTGAAGAATTCACGTCACGAATAAAAACTGGCGACGACACGTATTTTTTTTTATTGTATTCTGTATCAGAGAGAAAAATTAAGGACGGGAAGGAAAATTAGATATCTCCCTGGGGCAGTCTACTACCGCCTCATTGAGGAACGACGCTCCGGTTTAGAATATACCTACCATTAGCATTTTTATACAGTTCTCAAAGCATTTAGATACTAGAATCGTAAGACGTTTATCGTTACCATAAAAAAGATCTTATATCTATACAAATATTATAAAGAGGTAAAGTTTGTGAGGTTGTAGGGGTAATCTCTGGATCTACTGAACCGATTTTGAAAATTCTTTTACCAATAGAAGTTAGTTATTTGTGAGTGTCATAGGCGTTGTGTGTTTACCGCCCAACGAAGGGGGCAGGGGTCAGCTAGTTATATTATATTAAGTTTCATATTATAAGAAAGAAATGCAGAAAAATAAAGTGTATAGAATACATTTGATATTATGGTATTTCTTATTTTGCAAAAAATTGAAAAGCTTACATTCGAAATTAAAGTTGATATCTCGAGATATAGAGAAGTTAAAATGTCTACAAAAACAATAGATTTTGCACGACTCGTAATGCTTCGCATTAGAGTGTGCTCTACGATCGAAAAATATTTTTTGCCCCATTTCTGCAACTGTTTTTATTGTTTCACTCCTGCTAGTACACAGAACCTACTTAATTTATATACCATTGTATAGATGATTAAATGGAGATTAATATTGTATTTTTTAACAATTGATTTAATGCAGCAGAAATGGAAAAAGCATCAAAATAGTTGAAAAAAATTTCCTGTCCGTCAATTTATGATCCCTGAAAACATTGTAGCTTGCGATAAAATCAATTAATTGAGTCAATTTTTTTTTTATACATTCGTTTCAGCCGTAGAAGGAACCCTATTGAAAATGGCTCTTTTATTCATAGTAGTTTAATTATAATTAATAAAATACTAACTAAAATATAATATCAATATCTAAATATTTTCAACCTTGATCCGGTGCCGTTGCCTAGCAACTGCCAACGTAAATATCTTTGTCAGTCGTTGACATTACGACTTCATGAAAAGTGATAAATTGTTCATTTTTAAACTATGTTTTGAATTTCTTTTTCGTTTATGAATGAGTGATAAGTATGAGGCGTGCACTTTTGGATTTTCCAAACTATTTTTTATTACACTCGATCATGTTCGAAGCCGTTTTTATGTCTCTATTTTTCAATGCACTGGCCTCCACAATACTGTATAAGAATTCCACAACAGGTCTCGTTCCCACCATTTAATATAAGTAGTCGTACGATAGTATCGATTGCAGTAATCGTTCACCCCTTTGTGAAGCTTAAATGTGGGAGTTTGCGGAAAATTACCTGACTGCTTAGAGTGCTTAGTGATTGGGTAATTACCAATTAGCTGCAGGCATGACCTATTGAGAGTATAAGCCTCAATATTATAGTAACAGTAGTTAGTATTATAATTGGCTATGGAGATAAACTTTATCTTAATTCTAGCGAAATCTGGTCAAACCAGTTTTCAATTTAAGACGCAGATATATGCCAGTGACTTTCGAGTGGTTAGCTTGCGTGTTCTGTACTGAGCTCAGGCAACGCGTCATACGTCAAGCCAGTAACTCCAACCAGGACTCGTCCATCCAGGAGCGCTGCCGCTGCCCCAAATTAGACTCATTATTAATTTATTATACATAAAACAAAAGGTATTTTAATAAAACACGTACTGAGTAGTAAATAATGAGTAATTAAATTTTCTTTAAAATGGTGAAGGTTTCAGAAAAATACGCTTGATAGATTTTGCGTGATTCTCCGTTTTTTATCCGCGTTACACATAACTTTACAAATTAATTTCACTATGTATTATTCATTGTGTATTTTATTTATGTTTTACTTATATTAACATAATCTAAAACATTCATATATTCAATTATTAAGAAAATGCTCTAATTTAACATAATATTTGTTCCAAATCATGAACACTACTCGTTTAGACGTGATCTTCAGTTAAAGAACATTAAAAGTCGGGTATCGTCGCCTTAAGTACTATTGTATTTTGTTCTTGACTACTGTTCGACATAATAATCTTATATAACAGCAGTTAGTACACAATAAAATTGAAGTCATTGTAGTCACTGTTTATGTGTTTAAACATGACCCTGTATTGTAATAAATGTACTCAGATATTCATAGTAGGATACATCTCTGTAGATAATTATTTTTGCTGTTTATGCGAATGTTTATAGGAAGGAAAATAATTTTTTATTCATCTTAAACGTAATGTCTTATGAATACCAAAATATTCGCTACCTTACAGACTGAATAATGAAACGTTTAAAATATCTTTATCAAATTGCTATTTGCCAAGCAAGCAATAAATAAAACCTAGATTAGAATATTTGACGAGGGCAATGAGTCTGAATTCAACTAACCAATTAAAATATTTTTTAAACCTAATATAAGTTTAAGTACATACCTACTATCAAATTCCGATTTAATTGAGATCATATTTTATTCATATTATTTGGGTAGCGTGCCATAGTTCTTAAAATAAAAGTATAAACTGTATAATGAATAATCAATCGAACACAAATCATTGAATATTGTATTAATGGTGTTTGTGGTATCGGTTTTTATGAGCTTCGGAAACGCGAAAATATCAATATAATGAACAGTCATTTATAAAAATGTTCAGGGTTGGTAGGCTGAAAGACACTTCGTAAAAGTTATCGAATGAATAGGGTGAAAATTTTTCGTTATATTCTATTCAGCTTATCGCAATTTGATGGGCATTGACCTCTCCTAAAGGGAGTTAATGCCCATAGTGACCACGCTGAGCAAGCGGGGTTGGCGACCAATATACGACCCAGTATTATTTTTGCATAAATATACATAATGTAGACACACAGCCGCCCCACAGATTTATAATGCCGTAGAAATTTTATTTATAAAGGTAGCTGTGCTACGAAGCGGGTCATGTTTGCGGGCACCGGATTAACTAGGATTATGTAAGCGACGTCAGTACAGTCACAGTTCAACGAAGCTATACGAATTAAACCTCCACCTTATACCAGCCCTAACGAAATACTTCAGAGAAACGGGGAAAGTTTTTTCTACGTAGCAACGTAATAACAAGACAAAAGCTCTGGTTCCGAAAAGTAACCAACTTTTATGAGTGTGCTGTAAGTAGGTACTAACTTTGTTGTAACTTTCACAAGTTTCGCCACTTATAATTCTGGGAGATAACTAAAACAGATTTGTCTTTATGTAAGTAAAATCAGTACACGTTCAATATTCGGGTTCGTAGCGCTACGCTACGGCTACGACAGCAATGCTACGCCAAATGGTCGTAAGTCACCCGGAAATGAGCTAATAGTAATGACGTCAATAACATTCTTTTGGAAATAAATACGTTAAATAGATTTGTTTTTATGTAAGTTAAATAGTAGAAGTATAGTTTAATGCGCGTAGTAGTCGGGTTCGTAGCGCTACGGCTACGACGGCTACGCTACGCCGAATTCTCGGAAAACTCGGGGTTGGAAATGAGCTGAATTATTGTTATGAAAATAAATACGTAAAACAGATTTGTTATCAAGTAAGTGAAATAAGTATCTACAAGATTTATAGTACTAGTCCAATATGCGTAATATTCTGCTTCGTAGCACTACGGCTACGTCGGCTACGCTATGGCGAATGCTCGGAAAGCACGGTCAGAAATAAGCTGGTTATATTGACGCCTATAATATTGTTTTGGAAATAAATACGTAACACAGATTTGTTATCATATAAGTACTACAAGGTATAGTAGTGCAATATGCGTAGTATTCGGATTCGCAGAGCTACAGCTACGACGGCTACGCTACGCAGAAAGCACGGAAAAACTGGCCGGAAATGACCCGGTATTAACGCCTACAACATTGTATCGGAAATAAATAATAATACGTCATTCCGTAACTTAACCTATTACATTATTATTCGTTTCTATGACAATGTCTCGCTGTTTTCTATTGATTGCTAGGATGTGATATGACGTCACCTGCCCTTGTATCCGAATGTCTGTAACGTGTCCTTATAGGGGACACTTAGTAACAGCTTTACGTGCTCCCATAGGCCCAAATAGATCAGGTGTCTTAAATCCTCAACCGTGCGATTGATGATCTAACACACTAAGCTCTTTATAGTCACCTAAAGGCTTCTCATCTACAAAAAGATAAGTAGAAGTGATGAACGTATGTGTTAATTAACTTTTAATTAAGTACCTAAATGAAATTGTTAAATTTTCATGGGTGATATTAACAGGAGGTAAGTGACATTATAATTTAATAAATAGAGTGTGCTATGACCGCATATCCATTTATCTTGAAAGCGTAAATTTACACTACGCAATCCCAACCACAAAATGCTGCCTACGTAAATGTATATTGTTTTGTGGGCTTTTAAAATGATGTGCAAATTGCAAAATATACCGTTCAACATATACATCGCAACCCCAGGATTCCCCGTTTCATTGTACATTCAACCACATTACAAAAACAAGAATATTACTTCATTATGGAAGATAAAAAAGTTGTCGTCATGCGGGAATCGAGCTCGAATTGCTCGAAACATTAATCACAAAAAGCTGACACTAGGCCAGTGCACCAGTAGGCTCGCTTGCGTATTATATCACTGATATACTGTGACAAAATGACACGGACTTTCATTGCTTTCGTAAGAACGGAAGCGAATTATTGATACAAGCGATAATTCCCCAGGGTGGAGGTCGCAATTTGTGAATTATATATAAGACTATCTGACATCAACCATCGGGCAGTTGCCCGCCAGACATAACATCCGTCTGGTCGGAGGATCCTCCCTTTTCTAATGAGGATGAGTAAACTTTACACCCTATTCCTCATACTTCTAAAAGCTCAACGAAATTATAACATTTAACTATAGGTATTTGTATATATGATTATGAACTGTGTATTTACTGGTAAATTACTATCAAATGATGTCCTGACCTGGTGTCTATTTCAGGTAAAGACCTGAATAGGTAAACGAGTAAAGATCATAACAAATACGTATAAAATAATGAAATATTGGTATTCACCTGCATCTGGTAAGGCTGGAAGCCGACCCAAACATAGTTGGAAAAAGAATAATAAGAAGAGATAAAATAATTTTGGGATTATTTCGATCATAAAGAATTCCCACATTCATAATTTCTAATTATGCTATATAGCCATGTGAACTTTTACCTCAATAAGTATAGCGCCAATCTGAATCGATGCAGTCATACTCATGAGCACATGAGTCACGTTTTAAGTAACTGGCTTTTTTAAAGGGAAAATACAGTGACTAATCTACCCATGTAGTATTAATCAATATCAATGATTAATAGGCTATATACACGGTAAAAAAAAAACTGAGTGGGACGGATAACACGAAACAATTAACTATGCAAAGCCTCGTCCTCTCCAATTAAAATGCTTTTAACATCTCGTTCGTAAAAATACACAAAAAACACTTCACTACTTCGGAGAAATTGTAAACGTAAGTAAATAAAATATACTTTTCCAAAACATAAGCTAAATCCCATCTATGAATCGATAAAAATTGGATTTCGCATTCACCGCCCAATAGGTCCAATTAAACAGTTGACTGGGCCTTAGGCAACCGTGAAAGTACGCCTTTTGCATGTTCCCCCGTATTTCAGGACCCCGTACAATAAACACTGTACGAAAACCGTTAAGGGCAATTAAATTGAACGAAAGCTTCAATTTACTGTTAAACGTTGGAATTGGTTCAAGTAATTAGCATTGCGAATTGATAATGCAAATAGGTTTAGAACATAGTAGGGACATAAAACCGATAATGTCGTTGTTAGGTACCATAAAGTAAGTTTATTGACGTTTTACAGTACACTTACACGCTGTAGGCCATGCTATAGACACGCGAATGCGTTTATCTCGCACGCCATGGGTTTCATTTCACACTGTTTGTGCATGTGCAGTAAGTACCAACCTATTTATAACTTTAGTTATCAATATTTAGAGACCGCGGAAGTGTTGCCATAGCAGCATATACAAAGAGTAGTAAATAAGTAATCGTTAACCGGCTTTAGGCTGCCTGTCCACTGGAGCAGAGCAGTGACAAGAGGAGTGGACCTGTGCCAATATTAACCGAATCTTAACTCTAGAGCGAAGTTTAGATTCTATTGGTTAATTAATACAGGGACAGTTCCGCTCCTCTCCTCTCTTCTCCTCTCCAATGGACAGGCAGCCATAACCTGGTACAAAGAATTCGGAGAATCTACCGGTTGTCTCACGGACATTGTTCTTCTCTGAAGCATGAAATACCACAGATGAGGGTAAACATAATTAAATACCTTTGGCGACACGCAATAACGTAATACACACTAGTAAAACAAACAGAACAACGCTTACATGCACGACGCGAAAACAATAGGGAGAAACACGCTGAAACTTTTGTAGAACTATGCTGATTGGAAAACTCGGGCAGACAGAATAGCCGAGTGTCAGTGGAGCTTGCAAAATGGAATTGCTGTTCTTTCTATGAAAACATCAAAGGTATGATGTAACGTTACAAACTTACAATCTCTCTCTATTCAAAAAAAGAATTCTTATCACAGCAGAATATTTAATCCACTTCGCTAGCGCCAAATCTAGCGATAAATCTCGCAACGAAAAAGGAACGTTTTTCTTTCTAGACTTTATAACATATTGGGCATTCCCTTCGACATCAAAGAGAATATATCTGCGATTTCGAGGTTAAGGAAATTCCAATGTAGGCAGCAGATGCTGAGGAAATGAGTCATACTATCACGAGTTCATTATGCGCTGATTACCGGAGCGCTAGAAACGACAAAACTGACGCGTCCAAGTATCTTTGCGTAATTAAGTCACGTATGATTCATATTCCTTAACATTAAGACTGAATATCTCGAGTATTTTATGCCTAGTCGTGATATGCTCGATATTGCGAAGAAATTCATAACATCCTTCGCTTCCTATGACATCATGAAGTCATTGACCAGCAATCTAGAAACTGGTTTTATGAACTCCTTTTTAATCTATGTAAATATGTATTATATAAAGGCATATGGCTTATGTTATTTAAGAACCGGAATTATACGGCTTTATTATTTTTAGATCATTTTAAAGACTGCATGTTTGCTTAGAATTGAATATGTATAATGAAGGCTGCGTCCGGTTATAGACTGGAAGCCGACCCCAACATATGAAGTTGGGAAAAGGCTAGACAGATTGATTGATTTAAGAGTAATTATCACTGTCCGTTTAAAGAATTTAATAAGAAAAAAGGGCTGATTAACCAAGTTAGCTGCGGAATTTACACTAATACAGCTGTAATTAACAAAGCCTTCAGAATATTATAATGTTGGTACTAAACAGCCAGTTGTAGAGCAGCAGCCCGGGGTTAATTAAAGTCTATTAAAGTGGATTACGCGTTGATGGAGTGAAAACAAAGGATTTCTTACCTCACTGAAGAATTCATCCATAAAGCCTCCTTCGACGGCGACGTTGACGTCGTCGGGCCCGACATCGTCATCGTCGCTTTGCGCCTGCACAGAACAAAAACAAATATTAGCATAGATTGAAAATGAATGTTCAACAATATGCACCAGGGAAGATCGTAAGCTTGCTCGTAGGATCCAAGTAGTAACTTCCGGAGGGTTTAATTAATTAAACTATTACGAAAAGATAAAAGAATAATTGAATGAATGTCGTATCTTTCACATACGACATTCAGTGCACAGTCACTACATAATTAAATTTGAGCGAAGCCGCAGGCGGTCTCATAATTATAATGAATCGTTATTATATAAAGACGTTAGTTAATTGTAATTACAGTTTAGTAGTTGTGGAGTAAGAAGAAATAATTAATGGCTCGGTGTCGTGGACGGTCGACACTCCATTTATCCACGTTGCACTTGTAACTCAAGCTGAGGAGTGGCGCAACATGTTACACTTCTCAGGACTTTTACACTTTGCGTTCTTTAGCTTATTCGTACAATTTTCATTTGATAAAACGGTAGAAAAGAAAACATGAGTACCTTTTTGGTGCTTTTTAACCGACTTCCAAAAGGAGGAGTTAGCTTCAATAATACGTATTTTTCCCACTTAGTTTATATGGATGATATAATGATAACTTCCAATCACTGTTATTTACATAGCAGGTTAGTGGTATTCGAATTTGTATGGGGTAGGTACCACCACTAAAAAGTGCAAAATAAAAACTTTTTACAAAAAAAGAACAACCGACTTCCGAAAAAGACACTACAAAGTCAAAAATAACTTTAATTTCGGAAGTCGGTGGCAAAAAACGAAAGTTCAAAACCAAATACACCGACTTCCGAAATTAAAGTTATTTTTGACTTTGTAGTGTCTTTTTCGGAAGTCGGTTGTTCTTTTTTTGTAAAAAGTTTTTATTGTATACGAAATGGTAAACGCCGCATTATTTATACATAATTATTTAATGACTACTTATCTATAGTGAAATCAAATAACGTGAGGTGATAAATGATAATAGAGTATGATTAATAAGGTTTTTCCTTCATAATGCTCTGAACCTAGTGATTATCCTTATTCATGACCGATTCGACGGTGACATTCACACGTGTTCATAATAAAATAATTATTCAGTACGATACTTCTAACTAGAAACAGGACTGTCGCCTTTCGTATAAATTCATAATGAGATCAACTCGACTCCACAAAAGACATTACGTATTATACGTCGCTAATGAAATTGTGTATGAAACGGTGAAATACAAAACCAAAGGAATAATAAATGAACGAGGGGGCAAACGGTGGTTGTTTTAGCAAGTCGTGACGTAAGCAGGGGTCGACATCGGACGTACACGAAAAGCAAAATAGAATCCACTTAGTTGAGGCGAGCTAGCCATTATTCAATTTATACGGACAGTTCGAGGATCCACAAAGGCCTACCGTTGCGCGTTGGGAGTTCACAGGGACGATGCAACTAGATAGGCCAACTTTACATTACATTATCTCTAAACCTCAACTCAAAATATAATTTACAGACATGAATGGTTTATCAATCGATGTAATCACTTGTAGCAAAACAACGTGTGATTAAAAACATTTCTTTCAGCGGAAGCTTTGTTTACTTATATTCTGACCAAAATATAATGTTATAATTTTTATGACAACAAAGCGTGAATGGAGGTGGCTCGTTTGCGGTCAGAGTCAGGGGTCAGGTCGTGCTGTGTCGCTGTCAATATAGGTCACTGTAACACGGACCAAACCTTGTCGACATCAAAACATTAATTTAGACATGCTTAACGATAATGGCTTCCATTAGGACACCTCATTATCAGCTTATCCTAGAAGTAATCAAACCTCACAAAAAATGTTTTTTTAATATCCAACAATAACTTGAGTGTAAAGACACCAGCAAAGTACAGCTGATCCAGTCAGTTAGTTTATAAATTTTAAAATTGTTTTGATTCAGTTAATAAAATGTACTGCGAAGTTTCTATGCAGAAAATGACATAATGAATGCGACATTATGTTTAGACGCACGAAAGGGAAATGAGATTTTGAGATTCAAAAGTTGGAATAGAACCCTTTTCTCGGTTGTGGGTGCTACTATTTATTTTTATAACACTGGAAAACTGGTCATCACCAAAGTCAGTATTTTTAAATGGCTTCGATAGTATGATACTTCTCCCTCTCGTTTTACATTGCTGCTAAAAATTGTCGTTGGCATTTTACGACTATTTTAGCAGCAATGTTAGAACGAGGCCTTAACATTTAACCTCTTATCACAAGAAGCATTTACAGGGTGTATTAATAGTTTGACCTTATAACATCGGCACGGGATACGATGTCAACACGTGTGAGGCGTAACTCTGCGTTGTAATTGACACGTCGCGTTCGTCTCGACGCGGGCGACGCCTACAAACAGCCAGCACCCCGTTCATACGCATGCGAGCATAAAACGGATTTGTATTTACGATACAAAACGTAATTGTACACATTTGTACCGCTCGTTAGCCGTGCAGTTATCCTGATTTAATAGCGCAGGAAACAGTCAATTGTTTACAATGATTATGAACCCTCCTGACACGGCGTACGCAAATCCCATTTACAACTTTCCTCATTATTACTTTACTATTATTTGATTATACAATCAAAATAATAGTGGAGTGACACCGTTTGGTCCCGGCTGAAATTCGTAGATCTTTGACAGTCGTTACTGGTAGAAGAAGCCCAAAAGTCTGACAACCAGTATTGCCAAGGGGTATCGTGTTACCCAGAAGCTGGGTTGTGGAGGTCAGATAAGCAGTCGCTCAATACAAAATACTGGTATTCAGCTGCATCCGGCTAGACTGGAAGCCGACCCCAACATAGTTGGGAAAAGGCTAGTTTTCATTGGCAAACAAAATAATAAATAACTTAGTCTGTATGATAACGTTACCACAATAATATTATTTGGAGATAGCAAAATGTTATTTACATTTTATCTACATGACAACTTGTCGTAACTTTATGAATCAGTATCATACTCTTGTTCTTACGATAAGATACAAAATTCAAGGCTTCACGATTCTTATTATCTTCTCTCGGATAGGAACAACCTTTATTATCAGTGACAAATTCATAACAAGTATTTTCAAATATCTTGTCTGAGACACTTCTTTATATCCTAAAAGTTGGCAACATCGTAAATAGCTGTCAAATATTTACTTGTTTTGATTAATTTGGCAATATTATTTTATGGACATTGAATATATGAAATGTGGCTAACTAGTGAACTAAAATATTGACAGTGAAATGCAACAATTAATATCGTAACACCGAATATATAGTTTAGATGTAAAAGTATTTGTATTTTTTTTAATGCCTTCTTCACACCTTAAACGGTTAGAACATCAAATTCAGTGTTATTGCAACTGTTCATTATTAATATTCTTATTCGCTAGTTAGCCACATTTCATATTAATTGCATACTATTTGCGACGTTGCCCACTTTCAGAATAAACGATCTTAAGATTATTTCCAGGTTTCAGAAGAATAATCATGAACAAAGCTGGTACTTTTAATTAAGTTAAGAAACTTAAAACTATATAGACAATACTGTAGAACTTCTCAATATTACAATAGTACAGAGGTAGAGTGAGCTGATTTACAATTTGCTAAAGGTCCTATCCCAGTCGCGTAGTAACAGACTAACAGTATTACAGAAAGCAAGCAGAGAGTTAATTTCGAGCCGACCGACGCGGTCATGGTCGCCACTGGCTCAGACAAAGGGCTCCGGATGACCGCCTTAGTATATAAGTAGCTATGAACTGCTTAGAGTAAAGCGAACAAGGTATTACGTTAGTTCGATATTCCAAGCGCCTTTCAATATACAGGGTAGTTCGATATTCCAAGCGCCTTTCAATATACAGGGTGATTGAAAATTTACAAGAAAAAGAACTATCTTCTCGTAATAAAACTTACGTATTCATAAAACAAATCAAGGAGAAAATTCATGTACATGTACCTATTCTACCGGAGAGAATTTTTCAAAATTCTATTACATAATCTGTAGCAGTTCGCTAGAAGAACATTACAAAGAAAACCACAATTCCGAATGTTCAGTTAAATGGCCGCACACGAGTCTTGTACTATTTTCGTGGCATGGAGTGTGAGGCAGCGAATTGGGAGTCACGTCACGTATTTCAATCGAACCAGATCTGATAACGTCAGCTGTATTGGCTTCCTAGCATAGGTCGGTCTGGCGCCGATTTTATTTTTTGTAGCCTGAATATTATTTTTTCATTCACTATATAACTTTTCCTGTTGCTTTCATTAAATAAAAAACATTTACTGGTACTGAATTTTTCGGGACTAGAAATTGATTACATACTTCAGAATTTTATTTGTGTAAATAACTTATTTGGTTATAAAAATTGTACAGCACTTTGTAAGTTATTAGATATATTTAGAAACATAGAATAAGATAAATAATATGCCGCGTGACTAGAATATTTTTGAATTTATTAGATAAATTGGACTACTTGTATAAGATAAACTTGAGTAATTGTATAATAATATTTTTTGACAAGTTATCTAGGTTTCAAAGTATCGACAGAATCGAACTTTCTGAAAAACTAACTTTATTTGCTTGTTTATCAATTTATTTGAATATTACGTAAGTATTCGCCTACGCTTATTCTGAGACCAAATTTAACTAATAAACGGAATAAAATGTTCGTTCCTACTAGTCTAGATAGATTCGAGCTTCTATCTAGATAGATTCGAGCTTTCTGAAAAACTAACTTTATTTGCTTGTTTATTAATTTATTTGAATATTACGTAAATATTGCCTACGCTTATTCTGAGAATAAACGGAATAAAATGTTCGTTCCTACTAGGTATTGACACGTACGTAGGAAAACCACAAAAAAAAATTAAACCACTAAAATTAAATAAACTAGGTACTGATTCAAGCTGCGTTCCGCGTTCGTTATAATACATTTAATTAAATATTCAGCAAAATGGCCCCTCGCACAACCCAGAAACCAGAACAAATCCTGTTCCTACATCACGTTTGGTTAAAATATTTAAAAGTTTAATCAGTTAATTGTGGTTGTTCGCGTTTAAAATTTAACAAAGTTTAATTAAACAGCGTCAAGCGGCGTTAGACGAAAATCCGGGTATACCAGAACCCAAAACGTATTTCAATTTAATTGCAGGGGCGGCCAACGCGGCGATTTTCGTTAACCCTGTATATCGTGTTTTGGATTAAACCGTCCTAATTGGTTATAACTGGTTCGTCAACCTTTTCGGAATACAGATTGATGATATGATTTTCAAGTCATCCTTGCGTATATAGTTTGCGTTGCGTACCTAAAGCCGAGCTGAATTACGCAATCTTGGCCTTCACCCCTGAAACTAAAGTACCCTGCCGCGTTTCGCTCGTCTAGACTACACCTCAAGGATAATCCATTTTTCGGAAAAACTTCAAGTAGATACTTAATTAGGTAGGTCCAAGGTAGTTTATATTAGCTACGGTGGTTTTAAGGCAAGTTCTCTATTTAATACTAGTTATCGGGTAAAGCAAATCTCTTGAATTTAAATTAAAGAGAAGACCAAGTTCATTAATAAGATAGATTAAGACATTTATGAAATATCTTTCTATGAAATACTTAAAGGGAAATTAAATTGCAGAGTTAGCACGCTCCGGAATCAATATTTCAATGACCTTCAACAGACGTTACAGCAATCCGAAATGCAATGCGCAGCAGATTTTCATTGTCATGATAATTGCGAATTTAACGCTGTTCAAATATATTTTACTCGTGTTGGGTATTTTATTTTATTTCTGGAACGCGAGAATCCCAACATATTTAACAAGATAAAAACAATCCCTGGTAGTACGAGCCGTCAAGGGGATTATTTAGATCTGGGTCAATTGGAGGCGGCATCCCTAAATCTCAGCACATAATTACGGGCGCGGAACGCGTGGCGCATCTAGATCGCTCGTCACCACTTACAACTTTTTGACCCGGCCTATTTGTGCCCCCTTCACAACCTCGACGATGCAATAAATTTTTAGTTACATTGTACGTATTGATTTAACACTAAATCTAGCAACAAGTATGATTTTAGTAGACGAAGTCCACTCAACACAGACGGTCGTCTTTAGGAAACTTTCAAGCAGTCGTGCAAAACTGGTATCACTCAAAGCAGAATTTATAGGTGCTATATCCAGTTTACATGCATATTTACATTATTTAGATAACTACACAGATAGCGTTATCTAAAATATATGTACTTTAAACATTTGATTATACTATAACTTTCCTTTTAAAGCATACGTTTAACGTCCTACTGTAAAAATGTCTAAACTCTTGGGAGATGCCCATCATGTACAAAGTCTGTCTGAAGATTATTACCGAGAAGGACGTAACTCCAGCGGTCCGGGTGGGTAGACTTGCCCTGAGGCAACTGAGAATTGCGGTATTAACAAGTTTTTCCACTTGAAACAGTCTCAGAACATGGAGCGGCATCCCCAACCACTCAGTTCACTACAGTCGGATGTCGGACACACTTTATCTTCTTTGAACACTAATTTGCTCTTCTTGACATAGTTTTATTGACTTGATTCATGCAGTTTTTTGTTTCAATTCATATTGTCGCGGGCAATAAACGGGGTCAATCTGTTCAGCGTGCTCGTTCTATGAAACGCCATTGTGTGACAAGATAAGGTAATTGATCAATCTAGACAAAAAAGACTAGAGATTCCACTGTTTTACTTCCCAATTTGAACCAATGTGAAACGATCTCATTATAGGTCCGGCACGGTCAGTGATCTATGTTTCATTTCAAGTAATGATCTGGAACAGTGTTGCCGAAACAGCAAAATTTCGTACAAGATGACCGAGCCGGTTCAATGAGCTATAACATTTTATATTGCCCCATACTACGGACTATAAAGTCCCTTATAAGAGAAATGTCATCTAAGTGGAGATTTATAGCTCAGTACATCCACCTACCTCATCTATAACATGAAGTTCAACATCAAATAATTACCTTGGCATTATTACTTTGCCGACTGTTCGACATTGGTCTTCGATTCGAGAGAAAGCAATTTATAGAATCAGAAACTTATACCATTACCGTCTTGATTCTTTCCCTTGGTGACTATTATGTTTACTAATCGTAATCACTGTTGAAATTACACACACCTGTAGAAATGCTATTGTTTTAATAAGAAATTAAGGTGTTCAATTAATATCTTGGCTGATGTGTGTCAATATTTTCAGCACAGGATTTAAAATCACATACGGTAGGCAAAAAATATTCTGGCTTAATTAAAAATCACGTTTACACAGTCCGCTTCAAATTTCAATTAAAATGTAATGCGTGTTTATTGGCAAGATTGAGTGGTATGACCTATATTATACAAGGTCACAAATCAAAAGCCGCGGTTTTACGCGGCCCACGACGGCCACGACTTTACAGGCGGTTGGTCATAAAGCCCGACGAGGGGTGCCCTTGTACCCCACCGCTGATGCCGCTTATTTACGACCTGTACGCCATATCTGGGATTATTCCCAAAGCTGTTCTTCTGCGGATAAATATTTAAAGTCAAAATGTTAGTCGTTTTTCTCTTCGTGATAGTCAGATGATCAGATTATAAATGTGTTAAATTACGTCATTATTTTGAGCAACTATAAACTTAGAAGATTATAATATGATATGGCTACAACGGATGTAAGATAGGAGTAACATTTTACTTTAGTTCCTAAAGCCATTTTGTATAAGAAAACTTATGTTCGTACTAAGTACGAACATAAGTTTTCTTATACAAAACTTTGTCTATGCAGTAAGCGGCACAACAAAAATTGCCGTTCCTGCACAAGCCGGTGTAATAAAAACTTCACTGCAATGACGAACAAGCGGGACGTCGTCGTCGCCCAATAAAAATGCTGAGCTGAAATGCAAGCAAGCGTGTGAGCGACAACAATAGGCACCACGACGTGCATTGACGGTAGCGGGAGAAGGCGAGGAGCGTTGCGGACTTGCGGCAGACCTTACGTAACCACCCCAGTTCGCCTCTGCCGCACCCTGCCTTGACACTTCCGAGAGCGCTTGTCACTTGGTCGCATGTGTTTCGTTTGCAACTGATATCGAAATGTATTAAGTATCACAAATATGGTGCTGTCCAAAATGTTAAATGTCATTGAAAACTTGCCTAGTTTCAGCAAGCTAGATATTTATTATTCTGTTGTTCTCGCTGTTTTACGTCAAAGAAATGGAGGACGGAAGTTATTCGGGTTTTCATTCGCTTATTTTGTTTGTCTTCGGAAGATAAGCCGGAAAATGGTTAATATTTTCCATAGTAAATAACCGACCAAGTATGGGTTAAGCAGCTGCATGATTGGGGTTGTTTATCCTTCAAAGAAAGACCTTTATGCCGATAAAAAATATTGGACGGTCGGTTGCTATGTTGATGTAGCGTTCTCCATATTACGTCAGATTGTGATACAGGTTAGCCCCACGGGATACCCAATAAAGATAAGAGAACTAAGAAAGAAAAGAAAACTGAATAATGTAAATGGTCGTCAGGATATCACGTAACTCAATTGGAAACAGTATCCGAGTTGCGTATCACCAGCGACAAATGAGCCGGGAAGGGCTCTCGGTTGTCGCACGTCTTATGTATCCTCAAAAGTTACTCGACCCACATATTGAACAGCCTTTGTTGGAAAACGCTGCGTCACTGACCGTATCCAACAACACCAACTATCCGAAACATGTCTGAAATATTTACCACAACATTGACTAATGAACTTCTCAATTTTGGAAGTTATAATTTATTGTAACTTCTCCTTTTGATTTGGCCGTTCTTACTGAAATAAAGTAAACCTGTGACGGGTAAATAATTGTCATTTAGCCGTCACTGGTTTAAGTACTTTATTTTGGGTCCAAATAACTGAAAGCTTGATGAAAAATCTGAAACTATTTTATATCCCAACATAGCTTCATCATTTTTATTCATCTCGACTAAGTTTTTTACTAAGTCGTTTTCCAGGTCGCTCTAGTCAGGTTCAGGATGTCGCCTTCGTTAGTTTCTTTAAACATACAGTTTTTAGCCCGCATTCTTTACACTTTATATTATGTATTTAGTTGGGAATTCACCCCTGGGACCGTATTTAAAAAAGTTTTAATACAATTAGTTCGAACTTTAGCAATGGCTGCCCACCTACTGTTTTAAGAAGAATTTCAAACTGCAGGTAGTAAGTAGTAGATTATAGAGTAAAAATTCTCTTGAAAAAGTCACTGTATTTCGGATCTTGACGTCGGAAGTTAGGTTTTAATCTCATTCCTCCGATATCCTAATATAACATCAACCATGTATCGACGCTTTACTGGAAACTAAAAACATCAAAAACCAAGAGCACATTTACTATTCCGAACCTGGTATTTTTTAGTTCAAAGTAAACACAGAATATTAGTCACGGGCTCAGCCGTGAGATAATTTGCACGATAACAGTCAAACAGGCGGCCTTGTTACAGCATTCAACCCATGTTACAACAACACGATCCCCCAACATCCCCCAGGCGAGGTCGCACTGTTTACACTAAATTACCAGAGAAATCCCATCATACAGCTTATCGCGATGTGCCGAACTGTTTCGGAGTACATGTTATTGTAACTGTTAACAAGGGTCATAAACCCGTGTGTCAAAATATTAATTACATGTGTTTTACGTCAATTTTTGCTGGAATTGTAATAGGCTAGGAAAATAAGGAATTAAACACAAGCTACTAAAAATCCTAGTAAAGGTTTTTACAGGAATTATGTTAAATACAATGGTAGGCGGTAACAATGTTGTGTTAAAAGTACGTAAAGACATTAAGCGGAAAGAAAATTGTTGTCATAGGTCCCGGAAAACATTAATCTTTTCAAAAAATTATATTAATCATCATCATCATCGTATTTTGCGCCAACGGGCTCCCCCAACGTGTACTGGGGACTTAAACCAAACGGCAAATCACGCAAAAAAGGTCCAGACTCCAGTATATCGCGTTGGCCGAGCGACGGGCTGTACTGGGGGCTTAAGGCATTAATAAGATAACCCCAGTGAGAAATCTTTACTAAGATTTTTTTCGCAGACAATATCTTATTTTTGTGGGCTATAAGGCAATATTGTGCAATAGTAGAATACTAGTTATTTACAACAGTTTTTGAATGCCATAATAATACTATTGTCTTCAAATTGTCAAGGATGATGTTTTATAGAAAATGATAGGATGCATATTGCATTGTTTCTTGTGTCGTCTATTATGGATAGCATTGAGACATCTATGTTTATATTTCTCCGGCTAGTTAGTTGGAAAACACATTAACTGCCATCTAACTAACAATGAATTCTGCATTGAAGAGCTTGTAGCTAAGTAATAACAGACGCACGGGTCGATCGATCAGGTTAAGCTACGCTTTCCGCTTTTGGCCCGTGGATGGGTGACCATCTTTACATAGCAAGACCCCTCCGGGCCTCGGAAAGCACGTTTAGCCGTTTGTCCCGGCTGTCATTCGTGGATCTTTGACAGTCGTTACGGGTCGTCAGAAGCCCGAAAGTCTGACAACCAGTCTTACCAAGTGGTATCGTATTACCCAGTAACTGGGTTAGATAGGCAGTCGCTCTATATAGAATACTGGTATTCAGCTGCATACGGTTAGACTGGAAGCAGACACCAACATAGTTGGCAAAAGGCTAGGTGATGATGATGAATGAATTCTGCATTCGTATAAATCTCAAAAATAAAAGTAGTGGTTGTCTGGCTGGCTCGACACCAAGAGCAAGACATTTCTGCAAAACACCGACTTTGTTGAAGAAGCTTAGTGAAAGAGACTGAAAACAGTACGTTTTTTTATATTTAGGCTACTCTTCTAAGCACACCTGCATGGACAAAACATCTGTGATTTTATTACTGGCGCCCCATAAATTAACGAAAAAAAGCAAAAAGTTTTAATATTATAATATAAAATCTCAGTGTGTGTCCATTGAAAAACTTTTTCATGAAATCAGTCCTCGGAACACGCCACCGTCGGGTTCCCAAATAACGGTAGGATTGGTTCACATCGGCGTCGAGTTGACGATGAAGTACTTGGGACTCGTCCTCGACAACCGGTGGAACTTCGTGAAGCATTTCCGACGTTTGGCTCCCAGACTGGAGCGGGCTGGGGCTGGAAGGTTCTTGTTCCAGATAACGCGGGAAGAAACCCGCAGGTGTCACCATTGTGTGGATCGCCCGGAGGACACGGTGGAGCATACGGTGGAGGCCTGCTCGGCTTGCGCGGAGCACCGCCGTGTCCTCGTGGAGGCGATTGGTAGCGGTACCTCTCGCGTCCGGCCCTCGTCCAGGCCATGGTGTGGAGCGAGAGGGCATGGGAGTCAAGGGAGAGGCAAATTAGGCGCCTCATGCCCCTAGTCGCCGCTGGAGACGCTCTGGGCATCGGGAATCCATAGCCGATTTCCGGCCACCGTAGGCGCGGGCTTGCGGACGGTGAGCAATGCTTGCTGCCGATAAGGGACAGGCCCAGCTCGACGGCGCGTTTTTTCCACGCGCGCCACAACTGACGGGGTCCCTGGAAAGGGATACCGTGGTCCCTGGCAACACACAGGCAACTGAAGGAACACGGGTGGGTTTTAGTCAGTAAGAGTCTGACACGCCCTCCCGCGCCGCCCAGAGCAGAAGTTATTCCATAATTTCCCACCCAAAAAAAAAAGCATTGCATTGTCATTTGGTGTTTTGGTTGAGTGTTAGCACAATAAAACATTTTGTGTATGGACAAAAGGCAATGTTACTACTCTCACTAGGAAAACTTTGGATGCAAGAGCGAGCGAAGCGAGCTTGGAACTTGGGGCACCCTGACTGGGACAGGTTAGGCTGCTCCGCCCCTTGTAGCCTACCGCCCCGGGCCATGGCCCTTTTGGCCCTAGGGTAAATACGCCACTGCGCACGTATAAGAAAGAATAACCTTAGTCATTATAATATGACCACCATACACGGATCTTGGCAAAGAATTCGCCACTCTCATTGCGGGTATTGTTAAAGGGAATTATGAGATATCCCAAATTTCTCAATGCCAAGACAATGAGCAGAAGCATCCTCTTTTTGAGTTTGCCAAGCGTGATAATGGCGTTCCTCATTATGACTGTTAGCAGTGGAAATGAGTTTAATGTTTTAATAGCCATTCGATTTCCTTTTTTTCGGTAAGTTCGAAAAGGTCGAGAATATCTATTAGGTACATATCGTGTGTCCCACAATCAAATGTGCCAATTCCAATTAAAAAGTCCAGCCAGGACGTTTTGCTCGAATCATTTATCGGTATGCACCGTTTGAGTTATGTTTCGACTGCGGAACGAGCTGTTCCAAAACCGGAGCACAGGAAATGCATAACGTAGCGCCTGACGTATTATAGGCACTCGCAGCCGCACGCTAGTTTGGTTTCCGATGTATCGAGACAGTTGTGATATCGCAAATTCAATTTACTGAACACTGCATTGTAGGTTGTAGGATGTTCAGCATATGGTTCTTTATCTTCACTGAGACTAAGAAATACCGTAACTGACCTCATAATTTTTTTTTTGTAGGTATTCAACAGAATCACAAAAATCAATAATATTGCCCAATAAAACCCGTTTCTGAAAGAAAATCGAAGTATAACAAATTATTCAAAAACCCGATGACGACGGCGGCGATGGTCTCTTGGTATCAATAAATCTGAATAGGATAATTTGGCATAAAGTCCCAGCGACCTCAAACAGCTCGCCGATTGGAGGCTTTATTTGGAAAGACGCCAGGAACATTAACACAAATAATATGTCGTAGACTAGGCTTAGGCGGAGCTCGAATTTGATGGTATAGCTACGCAGAACAACACCGTGTGTGCATCGATAGCAAAAACCGCTACAACAGTAAAAGCAAATTGAATATCACAATTTTTGATTACAGAAAACTACGAGCGAAGCGTGCAGTCGACAGAACAGCACTTTTATCTAAGGTTTTATCGGACTATATTCTTCATTTTTTAAGTAAATTGGTCGAAATTTCGGTGAAGTAACCGAATGCATAATTATTGGAAGCGCATTATGGTTCGGAAAGGTTTATTGTTTCTGGAAATCTGATAGTGCCTTATTGCTCAAGTCTGGGTTGTCGAAAAGGTTGTTATTCAAAAGAAGACTCATTCATTCAGACACCATATGAGACGTATGCTAAAAATAGACGCGACGCATAACGTGAATCAGCTGTTGCAAGTGCAAGTGACGTGAACGACTCGACTACATCAATAGAACCTTAGCCCCATATACATGAGATGCTTGGCTTTCATAGATTGTAAAGTTATGTTGCAAATATCATCTTCTTACTGTCCTTGTCCAATGTTACTTGGGGTCAGCGCAAAATGTTTGCGTTAAAAAATCATTTTGTGTACAGTTCCAGTTTTTAGTTCTTTATCTTAGCGTGTCGATGGCAATCTAAATTCAATCAGCGCGGAAAGCGCAATTAGTAGCGTCCATAAGTTTCCTGGAACGCGCAGGCACGCAGGGCACTATATAAGGAATCCTATTGTTTGTAGAACAGCACCACATTTGCACTCCAGAGCGGAGTCGTCTATAAATCTCCATCTGAGCAGGTTTTCCTTGCTTCGACCAACCTGTGACCGGAGTACTCCCAGGTTAGCCAAAGCAACTCATGCCCAGGTGGGATAATTGGGTGGAACAAATGGGATGGGATGAAGGCACTATCTTGTTACAATTTTAGCCTTTCTTGAGACTGTTCGCTCCGTTGTTTTTATGGTTTAAACAAACTGATACTACTAGCATCCTAAATAAATGAGAAAAAAAAGAAAGACACTGGCGTGTAAATAATTATTAATGCTGGACAAGAATTAAGGCTGTTGAATTAGGTTCTTAAGAAAAACAACATGCAAACAATCTAATTGGATTACGGGTAGCTTAGCCCCCATAGCCTTGAGAAACTTACAAGATTTGAAATAGGAACACATTTCTTTTTCATGGCCTTTGATTTAAACGTGAACAAGGTAATTGGTATAATTAGTATGTTTGCAACTGTGTTATGTGTACGATCAGAGATGCGAATGCCATGATTGATGATGCAAATCTGACGGCTGTTGTGTTGGTATGAGTCAAGTTTAGTGAAGGTCGCGTGCCGGATGCCGCCCTCGTCAGCTGATAACAGCGCCAGCTAACGTATTCAACTGCTCAGTGACATAAACTACAGTCCACGAATTTGGATAACACTTCTGTTTATCACACTAATATTTGTATTACATAGCCTGGGGGAGACCTGACAAAGTAGTTTAATCTTTCAATGCACGCAATGTGGACGTCACGGCACAACACAAATAAGCAATAGTCGTCGGCTTGTTGCAAGAAAATGCCCCATTACTTTGATATCCATCTTTCCTGTGTTCCATTCCAAATACTGAAAATTGGATCGAAGAACGTCGTTGCCGAAGTTTTTTTTGCGGTTACTATATTCTACGTAATCGTGAAACCTTCAGTAAAATATAAATGTAGTTAACAACCGTATCAGTTCGGAATATAAATAAAGTTTGATAAAACGATGACGACACTTTTGTAGCAGCACCATTGTGAATACATTTGAATATCCAACGCTCGTGTGAATATTTTTCTAAAACGGGACGTCTCGCCGTCTTTACCTGGAAGAAAGTATTCTCTTGTCGGCTTTATGGAAGTGCATTAGCCGTACTTAAAGGCAAAGGCTTTGCAATACGTTGTTGGCATTGACAGTAGAACAAATATTTGCTTGCTATTTCTTATATTAACGGCACTAGACGCATACTCTTTTGTCGTCGAGTTCGAGCCAAACTTGGAAGCAAAAGTTGGATCGATAGGAATCGCGAGTTGAGGGTTCTTAGTTGATGACTATTGGATAAGATTTTACGTTGTCTGCGTACTTGTTGGCTCTTCTCTATTGGTTTTGCCGAAGCAGGCTGTGAGCAGAGAGTTGAAGAAGGATACTGGGAAGAGTTTTGCCCTGCAGTGTCACGAAATAGGTTGGAAGAGCGCTGATCAGTGCTTCCGTACTACATGTATATCTACGTATTCTCACCTTCTTACAGAGATAAAGTAGATACTTAAATCCACACGCAACACGTTTTTGCCTTTCATAGTTTCGTTCGTATTTTCGTACTCTTCTTTTCGTGTAGTTGGTGACTAACCGGTGTCAGAGTTTTTTCGTACTCTTCTTTTCGTGTAGTTGGTGACTAACCGGTGTCAGTTTTTTCGTACTCTTCTTTTCGTGTAGTTGGTGACTAACCGGTGTCAGAGTTTTTTCGTACTCTTCTTTTCGTGTAGTTGGTGACTAACCAGTGTCAGAGTTTTTTCGTACTCTTCTTTTCGTGTAGTTAGTGACTAACCGGTGTCAGAGTTTTAAAGCCGCCCATGCGCCTGGGCCACTTAGCTTCACATGCCGTCGAAAAAAATCTATCAGCATTCCTGAGAGATATTTCGGTTTCCTCTCGATATTTTTCTTTACCGTATTTGAAGCAATTGATAATTATAAAATACGCAAATTAATCCGAAAACTCAGAGGTGCGTGACTTATATTCGAACTCGAGACCTATGACTTGGCAGTCTGATGGTCATACCACTAGGCTATCACTGCTCTCGTCGTACAGACGCCAGCACATCTAGTTACTACAATCTGTCAAATTTCTTTAATAGATTTTCAACTTTATAGCTAAAGAATAAGGTTCAATGTTGATTGGGAAAATTTTACAGATTGGAGTAGGTTGATGTGCTGGCGTCTGTACATAAATTAAAATCGACATGGATTTATGACACAGTTTGTTTGAGGGATAAAAAAAATAGCCACAGCTGGACTGGAAATTCTGGATTCTTTGACGTGAATAAGAAAAGGTTTTTAACTTCTCAGTGACGCCAAAGAAACCAGAATCTAATAAGAACATTATAAAATGAATGATCCATCAAAGACCTTTTTTTTAAGGTAACATCAGAATAATTAATGTATGCTAATTGTACAGAGATGATGTCATTAACATACTAGTGTCTCACAGTAATACTTATTTTAATTTGCAAAGTACATTTTAAATACCTAAGTATTTGATAAGTTTGGGACGCTTTTAACTTTGTGCATTGTTCTATTATGTATGGGAAAACATTATCATTTGGTTTGCCAAATAGAAGAATAGAAACAGTAAAGATAAATTTACTCAAATATACAAACTTTACATACCTAGGCCTAGGTACTGTTGAAAAATTGCTCAGTTTTGTAGATCAATAGGTTAAGGATGAAATATGTTAATTGATGATCTAACGGTGTTACCTTTTAACACAATGTAGTTGCGTCTCAATAATAATTGGGATTATGATCAACAGAGAATATAATGAGGTTTTATTATAATAATGATAGAAGTATAATACTGCAATTTTACCCACAGAAAGCAGTGTGTTATGTATTTTTTTATTTACTGAAACTTGTTTGATTACAGAAATAATTGTTTGTTTAGACATAAATCATTGTAGTCAGCAAGGTTTAAAGTCTAGTATTGTAGAACCTTGCAGAATATAAGAATTATTACAAGTTAAGTACTTAAAACTTTTCTCTCCGTTAGCAACAATTATTGGTCAGATCACTTTGCAGTGTCATTATCAGATAGCAATAAGAATCATACTGTAGCTATTTAAAATAGACCTATTCTATGCAGTAAGTAACCTAGTAAAATGTTTTGTAAAGTTGAGTGGGCAGATAGCCTTTCCAATGAGGTTATCCAACTATGAAGCTTGCTAAATTATTGATCAAAAAACAATGGAAAATGCAGATAAAGTAGGTAGTTGCTAAAACTGCGGAACGCAACAAATTGTCTCGCTTCAATGACAGCTATCATTCAGCGGTGTCAAGTCCGGGGTGGGGCGACAAGAATAAAGAACACCATTGGAAGTAGAACCCTGGAAAGTGATTCCCTGGAGCTATGGGACCCCAGACCAAGGTCTTGATCGTTGATGCCTGATATAACACATGATTTCAATGCTGTATCTTTATGATTTCGAGGTCATCACTAAAGCCTTTGGTTATAGTAGCGCTGAGAAACTAAGGAAAACTAACTTACCGCTTGGAGCGCCGCTAACCTATCCTTCGTCATCCTTTACAGAGAATCACACACCAAGTAAACGTTTTATCTCGTTACACAATCCCATTCACAGATATTTTTCTAACAAACGTCACTAAACTAAGGAGCACGAACACTACGTTCACTTCACTCAAAAAATCGATACACACGAAACGAACAAAACTTCACTACCTGTCTCATGTACTGTGGTGTGAAATTTTGCAAAGTTGTAGATGGCGCAACTGCTCGATACACTATGTGACGTCAACAGAGGTGTCGGTAAAGCAGTGAAGGCGCTAATTTTCAGTCGATGGTATTTTAATTTGTTGGATTTAAAATAGCTTATTAAATACATTATAACTTCACACAGCAAAGTATTTTAACTGTATTTTTTTTAATCTTTTATTCAAACCCTTTAAACTGTAGGATGATACGAGTTAAACCTTAAAAAAAATCTCTCAACTGACTACTGGAGTCATTGCGCCTGTCGTTGTCAAAGAAATCTTCCGCTTAGTCAAGTGACGCCATTGTGAGCCGTAACGACTTTTAGCTGCAACGAGTTTAATCTCGATTTTCTTATACAATCTTGGTAATAAGTGCTTAAATTTTGTGTAATTTGATTCTATACTTCACACGCTTCTAATCTGATATTATATTTATGTTTTTACTTGTGTAGTTTTAGTGTAATTAGTGTTAATGTTCGGTACCATTGAGCTAAATTCCTGTGAGCCTAGTTGAGCGCCATTCGGTGAAAAGTTAAAGCAAATTTAAGTTGTCAGTTTCATAGGGTCAGTGAGTTTGTTAAATTCCTCGCTAAGTGTTCGTTTTCAATTTATCCTAGAATACCAAAACAGTTCATGGAACATCAAAGAATCTAATTATTTGCGCCAAACTTCTCTATGTCTAACGTCACGAAGTCTTTGTCAGGTTTTTGTTAATTTTGAACTTTTCTGTTACTTTTCAGAATTAGAAGTATAAAAACAATAAAAATGGCAGATGATATGCCCACATTCAAATGCGTGCTGGTCGGCGATGGTGGTACTGGCAAAACTACATTTGTCAAGCGACATTTGACTGGAGAGTTCGAGAAAAAATACGTTGCTACACTTGGCGTCGAAGTGCACCCCTTGGTCTTCCACACAAACCGTGGTCCCATCAGATTTAACGTATGGGATACAGCAGGCCAAGAGAAATTTGGAGGACTAAGAGATGGCTACTATATCCAAGGCCAATGTGCCATCATCATGTTCGACGTAACCTCTCGTGTCACCTACAAAAATGTACCGAACTGGCATAGAGATTTAGTTCGTGTTTGTGAAGGCATTCCTATTGTTTTGTGTGGCAACAAAGTAGACATCAAGGACAGGAAAGTCAAAGCAAAAACAATTGTGTTCCACAGGAAAAAGAACCTACAGGTGAGACCACATTGCCACTCATATTTACCATGTTTCATACAATAAAAAAATACAACTGAAAAATGCTGCAATGCAGCACATGAGCATGTATCTAATTCCATATTTTTATTTTCAGTACTATGACATCTCAGCAAAATCTAACTACAACTTTGAAAAGCCTTTCTTGTGGTTAGCTAGGAAATTGATTGGTGATGGTAACCTGGAGTTTGTTGCGATGCCTGCTCTCCTGCCTCCCGAAGTTACAATGGACCCACAATGGCAGAACCAAATCGAAAAGGATCTCAAAGAAGCCCAAGACACTGCTCTGCCAGAGGAGGATGAAGACTTGTAAAAATTGCAATAGCTAAAGCAAAATTTCAGTGCAATTGCATTGATTGTGCAATGTACATGATGTATCAATTTTAAATTTCATTCCATAAGTTCAAGTGATCAAGGAGTTGGTATAAAATTCGACACTTATTAATTGTTCATAATTTCTGTAATTGCTTTAATTAATTAATTAATCTACGTTAAAAAGAATTTTAGATATATTTGTTTTTTTTTGTAAAGGCACTTGAATTAGAACTTCATATTGCTGAACTACAATTTATTAGAGTAACATCCCTGTATTAAATGAGGCATCTTTTCCAAAGAGCTGAACCCATTATTTATTAAGTGTATAGGAAACACTGTAATCCTACACAAACATGTTAACTAGCATGCTGTGTAATATAAATTCCTGATGGTACATACATTTACTATAAATTAATGCATAACTGTTTTATCAGTGGCATGTACATAACCAGTGAGTATTGTATTTTGATTTGTACGCATGACTGACAATATTACACTGTAAAATTGTGGTGATAATTTTTGAAATAAAGTTGGAAAAAGACATTTTGCTTTTCATTGAACCCTGAACCTGTAGAAGACTGCATAATAATAGTGTTAATTTCGATCTCAAGAAAAACATTAGGTTAACGATGAGTGTGTGACTCATTTTGTGAAATAGAAACTGATTTATATATTTTATCGATGACGATGAGGTAACATAATCGCAGCCGGTAACGATTAGGCTTAAACGCTTGCTTCACGGTCGCCAACCGCATCCCGACAGAGATGACCTTGGTGGTTTACGAACAAACGTTGAACAACTTTGCCGGTCGCCAACCAAGGTCACCCCTTGTCGGAAATGCGGTTGGCGACCGTGTACCAGGCCCTTAAGCGTATGCTGAGACGCAGGTTCGCACAGTGCAGGGTAGAGCAGATTTGGTAATTGTCGTATTTACTAAACCGTTTCCACTCCTAACAACAGTCTGAACAAATGACACTACAAACAAAACAATGAATAAAATAACACCATACCTAGTTATGAATACACCTCACCCATCTGCTTTAGATTAAGGTACCTATAAGTAGATAAGTAGATATACGACTACATTCTAGAAACTACATTGATCATTTGCAAGCTCAGCGGTCTGTGCCCACCGGATGAGCCATGTATGTATTATGGGACAGAATAAAACTCGCCTTCAAATCGGCAGTACGTATTTTCATTTATCATCAGTAAAAATCCTGAGTAATTATTTAAGTTCAGTATTAAAGGTTTCTCACGCCCCGAAACCAAAAGTGGCGCAGCCGGTAGGATTTTCTCACAAAAATCCGTAGTTTCGCGTTTTTCCGACGTCCAAATTCGTCAGTAATAAAATTAGGCGTAAAATCTACGAAGACAGAGGAAATCCTTCGAACCAAAGAAATATTCTTTTGTATCGCGTGAGTGCACAAATCACCGAGTATGGGAGTCGCGGACGGTTGGTGAGTAAATCTTTTCGCCAATCCTTTGTTCCCCTAATCCTCCTATATTTTTCATAAGTTTTAAATGTTATTTTCGAGATCAAAACTTGCTCATTATAACAGTGTTTAATGTTTAGTTTAGGTTGATGACTCTGTATGAAATTATATATGGTCTTATCTCTATTCAATTCTTAGAACATAACACAGAGTAGTGTCAATGTTAGAGAGTTCACATTTATTTTAAGTTTCTAATTTAGATTTTTGAATAAAATAAAATAAACTATATTAACTTTAAATTCAATGAAAACTGTATTAAGGTAAAGTAACTTGAAGATTTTTTTTCAAATTCTTTTTTAAAATTGTAATTGCAGTTTTTTTTTTCATTTTACAATCGTAATTCGTCCAGTATTTCGAATTATTATAGTGCTTTAATTGTGTGTTTGTTCTATAGTAAGTGTGTGTGAATTTTAATAGGATTGTTTTAAAAAGCGAGTTTGCAACCTCTGAACAGTTCATTACTCTATAATCATGACTACGGTCGCAGTGGAACCGATACCAAACGAAATTGTACAATTAATCCCACTGTATAATGGTGATAAAAGACAGTTAAACCTTTATTTGAGAAAATGTCAGTATGTGGTTGATCGATTTAAGGGCAGTGTGGAACAAAATCTTTATGTTTTTAATGTTTTAACGAGTAGACTAAAAGAGGATGCAGCTGCGCTCTTATCGGAACGCGAGGATATTGTTACATGGTCCGCATTCAAAGATTTGCTGATTCAACATTTTGGAGACCCCCGTAGTGAAGCGTGTATTAATATTGAATTAGAATCTTTAAAAATAAAATCGGGTGAAAGTTTTTTAGACTTTTGTAATAGAATCCAAAATGTTCGCTCGTTATTAATGTCTAAGGTGAATACAATGGATGATGTGGAATTAAGACGTGCTAAATTGGTTATCTACAACAATACGGCTCTAAATGTATTTTTGTACAACCTTCCTGAAAATATGGTGCGTATCGTTAGGCTTAAATCGCCTTCTACTTTAGAAGCAGCTTTGAGCATCGTACTTGAAGAAGTCAACTTCTTAGATCAATATAATATGCGGAACCGCATTCATGGTAATAGTCAAATTTCGGGATCAAGTTCACCGATATCCCAACCAGTCGCGAACAAACCCACCTTACCTTTTCAGTCTAAATTTAATTTTAATAATTCCCAAAATACACAAAATAAGATACCTCAAACTATGGGTCAAGGTCAACCATTCAAGCCAATATTCGAGTATCGTCCTCAGTCGGGTTCGCAACTGCAACAGTTTGGTTATAGGCCAGCTCAACAGATTGGATATAGGCCACCAGTACAGTTCGGCTATAGGCCACCAGTACAGTTTGGCTATAGGTCACCTCTACAGTATGGTTATAGATTACCGCAACAGTTTGGGTATAGGCCACCTCAACCGTTTGGTTACAAACCACCGCAACAATTCGGTTACAAACCACCGCAACAAGTTGGATCGAATCTTCCCCAGGTACTAAAACCCCAAAATCAAGATAGCGATGTGTCTATGAGAACGGCCCAACCTAAGCAGCAACAAGGTTTTAATTTAAATGAACTTACTATGAACGATTACGAGTATGTATACGGTCCCTATTGTGACGAATCTTACTATTATAATTTAAATGACTATGACTATTTAAATGACATTAACTATTATTATGAGAACGTAAGTTGCGCGAAAGATTCTAACGTACCTGATAACAAATTAGAACCAACGGGTGACAATCAGAATGTGGATTTTCAGGAAAAAGCCTCGTTAAAGGACAAGAAATCTTAGAACTAAATTGCGATCCAAATCTAAAGCTTCCCTACATTTACTTAGAAGAAATAGACGCAAAAATGATGATTGACACTGGTAGTATGAGATCATTCATTAGTCCTCAAAAGGCTTATGAATTTTTTTGTGAATATATCAGGAAAGAACATTTCCAAGTGGTAAGCACCCATGCTTCTAGCAGACACGATGAAGTAATGGAGATTCCTCCCTTACCTACTTTTGTAACTAACGCTTGGCATAAATTTTATTTGTATGACGTTGACCCACGATATGACGGACTTATTGGTAATGACCTTTTATTACAATTAGACGCAGTAATTGATTTAAAGAACCAAGTATTAACAACTAGCACTACGCGTGTTCCAATAATTAATAATAACTTAAATTATATAATTGATATACCATCACGAACAGAACAACGAGTTAAGTTACCTGTCAATCAATATTCAGGCGATGCTATTCTAGACTTTCAAGGATTTGAGAATGGTCTGCGTATGCCCAGCGCTATAATAAATTGTGTAAATGGATACGCATATACCGTTATCCAAAATTCTTCTGATAGCCCAAAACGACTTAATATAAAACAACCCTTTACAGTGACTAAGTATAAAAATAATGAATGTAATATCAATTTTACTAAAAGTAATACTGACATAGAAACAGAAAAATTACTTGAAGACAACTTAAGTAAACTCAGGCTGGACCATACCAACGAAGAAGAACATGAAAAGATTTATAGACTTTGCAATGAATTCAAAGACATATTTTACTGTGACCAAATTCCCTTGACGTTTACTAATTCGGTAAAACATCACATAAGGACAAAAAACGAAGACCCTATATATGTGAAACCGTATAGACAGGCTCCGCTTGTCCAAAACGAAATCAACAGACAAGTTGACAAACTAATAAAAGACAATGTAATACAAGAGTCCCATTCTCCTTGGAATGCCCCTGTTCACCTAGTGCCTAAGAAGATGGATGCATCTTGTGAAATTAAATACAGGATGGTGATTGACTTTAGAAAACTTAATGAAATTACTATTGACGACAAATACCCCCTACCGAACATTCATGATCTTTTTGACAAATTGGGAAAGAGCACTTACTATACTACGCTTGATTTAGCAAGTGGATACCATCAAATAGAGTTAGAAGAGAAGGACAGGCAGAAGACAGCATTTTCCACTCAAAATGGACATTTTGAGTTCCTGAGAATGCCATTTGGGCTTAAAACCGCCCCAGCCACATTCCAGAGGACAATGGACAACGTTTTACGTGGATTACAAGGATTACACTGTATGGTATATTTAGATGACATTATAGTTTACGGAAATAGCCTTGACAATATGATACAGAATTTACGGACTGTTTTTGACAGAATTAGGGCCACTAACATGAAAATTCAACTAGACAAATCAGAGTTTATACGCAAAGAAGTACTTTACCTTGGGCACACAATTACCAAAGAAGGACTTAAACCCAATGACGACAAAATTACGGCTGTACTGAACTATCCCCTACCAAAAACGACGACTGAGATTAAAAGTTTTCTTGGACTGGTGGGATACTACCGACGTTTCATTAAAGACTTTGCAAAAATTACCCAACCCTTGACATCTTGTTTGAAAAAGCGTAACAAAATTATAATAGATCAGAAATACAATGACGCATTTAACAAATGCAAAGAACTTTTGACGCACGCCCCTCTTTTACAATACCCTGACTACAACAAACCTTTCATACTTACGACTGATGCGTCAAACGTAGCTCTAGGTGCAGTTTTGTCACAAGGACAAATTGGCAGTGACAAACCTATTGCTTACGCTAGTCGCACCCTTAGTGATACCGAATCACGTTATAGCACAATCGAGCGGGAATTGCTTGCTATAATTTGGGCCATAAAACATTTCAGACCATACTTATATGGTCGAAAGTTTTATATATACACTGACCACCGTCCTTTAGTATGGCTTCGATCTCTGAAAGACCCAAGCAGTAAACTTACACGTTGGGGACTTCGTTTGCAAGACTATGACTTTGAATTGATTTACAAAAATGGCAAACAAAATACCAATGCCGACGCCTTTTCTAGAATAAAAATGTATGCTTTAGACTCTGACGACGATGATGGATCACTTGCAGTTAACGTTGATGAGAAAGATACGGATCACCTAGATAATATAGTTACAGAAAAGTCCACAGCTGAAAATAAAAGAGAACGCAGCAATTCATCAACTGTAACAATATCAGACACAAGCCGAACAGCAACTGCTAGTTCTATAGAGTTTATAGACGAAAACATTAGAGAATACCCTGTTCCTGAAGCTAGTAAATCAGATACAATTCATTCAGCTTTAAACGAGTCCACTGGAATACCAATTTTACACGAAGCTATAGACACAAAACCAAATCAAATTTTAGTGTTCTCATGGCTGAAAAATGAAATGCAAGTAAAGGACCTTTCACGTGACAAACAGAAAGTATTAGAAGTTTTCTTACCAATAGATAACCCAGAATTGATAAAGGAATTTTTGAAACAATACATTAAACCAAAATTTAAGTATTTCATTTATTTTGAAGAAAATTTACATCGCAAATTATTCGGTAATATAATAATTCAGCTGTTTAGGAAAGATTTGATTATTTTTTATGAATGCACAGAACGAGTTATTTATGTAGAAGATGAAGGAGAACAGAAAAGTATAATAGTTAAACATCATGAAGGAAACACGTGCCACCGCGGCATCAAAGAGACATTAGTTAGGCTTCGTAGGAATTATTATTGGGATAGAATGCAGGAGACAGTAGCGGCAGTTATTAATGCTTGCGAGGCATGTCAGAAAATGAAATATGATAGAAAGCCAATTAAACCTAAATTACAGCTGACACAAACACAGAGTGCCCCGTTTCAGGAATTATTTATAGATCTTTTTAGTATTGAAGGTAAAACTTATCTGACCCTGATAGACGCCTTTAGTAAACTAGGTCAGGCTATCGAAATTCAGAATAAATCTACTCCAGAAGTTGTCCGTGCTCTAATGAAATATTTTTCATACTACGGCGTTCCTAAAAAGATAAGTTCTGATCCAGGATCTGAGTTCAATAACGAGTTGATGAAGGAATTTTTAAGCTTACATAAAGTTCACCTTCATATTGGCACACCCAATAACCCCAATTCAATGGGCCTGATAGAACGATTTCACAGCACCTTAATTGAAATATATAGATTGGCGAAGTACGAAAAACGATGTACCGATGCGGCATCCGTAATGACGTATTCGGTTATGGCATATAACCATTCCATTCACTCTGTTACCGAACTCACTCCATTCGAAGTTGTTTTCGGACATACTGATACCAATAACCCGTATAGCATAGAATTAGAAAAACAATATTTCCAGAAAATGATTAAGGATCATACAAAGCGAACTAGAGTCATGTATAAATATTTGACAGATAAAATGGTAGCAATAAAAGAAAAGCATAGGGAAAGGAAAGGTGGTGAAGCTGGAGTTGAGTTTAATAAAGGCGAAATTATTTTTGCGAAAGACGTTAACAAGCGTAAAAGTAAAGACAAACCAAGATACGTAAAAGCAAAAGTTATGGGTCAATCTGAAAGAAATATTTTACCAATACAAATAGGAGAAAGAATTACTAAAACCCCTATTAAAAATGTAAAACGCCCTCCGCAGGTGGTGCGGCATCCTGTTGATAGTGATGCCCTCGCTGGCCCTTCATCTGCAAAATCTTGAAGGAAACCCAGGAATATTCCCGGTAAAAGAAGGTCTAGCACACATTCAAACTGATCACTGGACTATAGTCAAGCTCATAAGTTTAGAACAGATTTATAATGATTTAAATTACATAACCAGCAACTACCAACTAATGTGTAAACTAATCGACTGGAATGCATCATATTCTCAAGAATTTACAAGTATGAAAATACATGCAGAGTTTATACGTGATATAACTATAGAAAAATATCGACAACTAGTTCCACAGAAACGTTCTAAAAGAGGACTAATAAATCCATTGGGTTCTATTATAAAATTAATAACTGGTAACCTAGATCACGATGATGCCGTTAGATACGAAGAACTTATTTCCAAGTTAAATCATAATCAAATAAATACTTCAAAAAAATTAACAATAGTCTCCAAGATGTTTGATAGTTTCATTAATGTAACTGAAACAATAAATCAGAATACTGTAAACTTTCATAATCGCCTAACAAAGATTGAACTAATTTTGAAAGATTTATCTGCTAAGCAAAACAACTGGATTTTCTTAACTTACCTTACAGGATTATTTTCTGTATTCACAAGTAGTTTTCGTACTATCTTTGCTAGACTAAGTGAAATCGAAACAGCATTAGCGTTAAGTAAATTATCGATATTACATCAATCAATTGTGAACTCTACAGAATTATTGTATCATTTAGAATTAATTTCTTACTCTGGAAACTTAGTGTATCCTCCACTAGAAACAAATTTATTGAAAATAGAGGAGACCATTGGTGTAAAATCATTTATTAGAGATAATCAGATAACATTTATAATGGAAATTCCACTTACGGATAACTCATCTTATAACTATTTTAAGATATATTCCTTACCAATCTTTCATGAACCTGAAAATAAAACCTTAGCAATTATTCCCAAATATCCTTACCTTCTGGCGAAAGGAATGAAATACTTACCGTTAATAAAACCATGTCGACCACTCTCTGCTGGCGATCAGTTTTTATGCACTGCGGATAATCAAGCCTTATACTATGAACTTTCCTGTGTAGAACAGTTGATGAAATTTAAAGATGACCATACTCCCTGTAAACAACATGAAATCCAAATTGAGAAGGTCAAGGTCCAGCAAGTCAACGCAGCTAGCTGGCTCCTTTATAGTAGATTGAGAACGACATTGACTAAGCAATGCGGTGAAGAGATCAGTAAACAACTTGTCTTCGGCACTTACCTGGTGACAATTGACGAGCCTTGTGACCTGCAAATCTATGGAATTCACCTTCACAGTCGTATTTTTATAGAGTTGGAAGTTGTGGAGAAGATTCCCATTATCACGTTACCCCAGTTGCACGTGAATGTCAGTCTCTCCAAATCAAGTGTAGTTAATATGAAAGGAATAAGTTTAGACGAAGTGAAATATATGGCCTTTTCGTTAAAGCATAGTGAAGTGATCGAGAGTGTTTTGAGTGAAAAGAAAGACTTTAAAATCAGTGAAAAATTAGGATACGTCACTTTAGGTTTAGTCATTTTCAGTTTCCTTACATTTTTGATTTATATAATTTGGCTAAAATCGCCGAAATGTTTATTGTTTTGGCAAAATTGTCGGAACGACTCTCAAATTGAACCTTCCGATAATTTCGCTCTTAGGGTCGGAGGAGTTATGAATACACCTCACCCATCTGCTTTAGATTAAGGTACCTATAAGTAGATAAGTAGATATACGACTACATTCTAGAAACTACATTGATCATTTGCAAGCTCAGCGGTCTGTGCCCACCGGATGAGCCATGTATGTATTATGGGACAGAATAAAACTCGCCTTCAAATCGGCAGTACGTATTTTCATTTATCATCAGTAAAAATCCTGAGTAATTATTTAAGTTCAGTATTAAAGGTTTCTCACGCCCCGAAACCAAAAGTTACCTACCCATTGTTGATCGATGATACGATACCAAAAGTTAATCTTGACGTCTCGCAGGGGTAGGCAGAGGTGCCAATAAGTTCGCCGACGATTCTGGATTTCAGTTAGCGCGCGCTCGCACACGCACGGCATACTTTTTGTAAGTTCTACAATCGGTCAGATTATTTCGCCGAGTTGTATGACCTACATTGTACTTTTGAAGACGTGTGCGTACACCATTTGATCTCTACTTTATAATTTAACTCCTACAAAAAAACGACCACCGATTGTATGCCGTCTGCGAACGCTCATAATGATATTTGTTATTCAATTATCGATATTTCCCATCGCAAACAAAAAGTGCCTTATATGTTTACCATCACTAATCTGAGTGAGATTGGGCTGTTCAATTTGGAAGGGGTGTATTTGTCGTCTATTTTTGGCTCATCAACAGTAACTGGCCTCAGCCCTACGGGCACAACGTAATAACACAACGTGCTCTTACTTAAAGTAAGTAAATATTAGCTTTTGCAAGCGGCTTCCCCGCGTGGATGTCGGAAAAAATCCCACGGGAACGTACTACCGGGATAAGGCTGTCTGTCCACTGGAGCGGAGAGGAGAGGAGAGGAGCGGAGATGTGCCAATATTAACCAATAGAATCGCACCTCTGGAGCGGAGTTTAGATTCTATTGGTTAATATTGGCACATCTCCGCTCCAGTGGACAGGCAGCCTTCCACACCTAATAGCCGAGGAAAAGGTCATTGACCCCTAGCGCTGCGCCCGCCGCCATCAACCATATTTATTTTGTTACGTGTATTCTTTTAAAGAGGAATTATATATATAATATTATGTCAAGGCATATTTTAATCTAAATTAAATGCCCAATTTAAGTAACATCTTTTATTGGATAAGGATTAATATAATAGCTTCGAAAATAACAATATATTATTTTTATAAGAAAAATTAAAGTGGTTACTGTGAGTCATCCTTAGAAGATAGACATCCTATCGCGGACTTTTTTGTTGAACTTTTTAAGATGTACAATCTTGTAGGATCATTCACTCATTTTGAGTATCTCTTATGCTCTTACGGTTTACACGGCGCACGCCAGTAAAGCTCCCAGTCGCATGGTGGCATGATTGTTTCCGACATCTTTATTCTTCAACAATTCCAGCCAATTTACACTAAACCTTAATGAATTATACACCTAAATTCCTTCCTCATGAATCTCTTGTTAGTTTGAAAATTCGTTCGGTAGTTTTTGAGTTAACGCGTACAGACAGACAGATGCAGCTGAGAACTTTGTTTTTTTCATTATGTAAGGTTAAGCCTTACTACAAATACGTCTTTAATGTAGAGTATGTAACTGGGCTACAAAAAAAATTTATTAAGGTTTTAGATTTTAATTTATTGAACTTTACATTGGTAAATGCATACAATAATAATTTGAACTACACTCCTAAGCTTAACATTTTATATCTAACAAAATTTACTTCTTGGAAGAAGCCTTTTCTCGGGCCTTCTTGCCTTCCAATAGCTTCAGCCTGTCTTCCTCAGACAAGTTGTTATTGATTTTGGTAATAACGCCAGTACCGAGCGTCATATCACCTAAACGCAAAGTAAATCTTTGACCAGTTTCACAAACCATGGGCTTCAGAAGACGCAAGCGCAACCTGAAAAAAAGAGCAAATATTTATGTTACAAACCTTTTATAATAACAAAAAAGTAAAACTTCTACGTATGTCCGTAACTTCACGTCGTCTTAATCGCGTATGCTTAGAATAGAAGAATATTTTGTCTATTCTATTCTGTAGACAAAACCCGTTTCTATTCTAGTCATGCTACTTGTGCTGGTGGGAAAAGGTGGTTATTTAAAATGCACAGAAATACTTACGAAGCGTCTTCACCAGGCATTATCATCTCTTTATCAGGAATAACTACTTGTGAGGCACAGTCCCATGTCATAGAGAACATTTGTAATTGGATGAAGGAGGTGAATGGTTTTGACCGACCACCCTCTTCTTTGCTCAGGATGTAGACAGCAGCTTCAACATTGTCATGGGCTTTAACTGTGCCTGGCTTAGCCATAACCATGCCACGCCTTATCTGTTCTCGTTTTACTGAACGGACAAGAGCTCCCAACTGATCACCAGCCTGGGCCTCATCTAAAGTCTTGTGGAACATCTCAACACCTGTTACTGTTGTCTTCATAATTTTACCGTGTCCAACAATTTCACATTCCGTACCCTTCTTTAGGACACCTGTAATTAGATAATGTTTGTATCAAAAAAATTAAAATAGAAAATGTTTTGTTGTAAAGCTTTGCTTTTTGTTTAAGCTTCATTGATACAAACCTCTGTGCAAACGACCAGTGACCACAGTACCACGTCCAGGGATGGAGTGTACAGACTCAACTGGCAAGAGGAATGGCTTGTCTAATTCACGAACAGGTGTTGGGATGAAGGCATCAACTTCCTTCAAGAGCTCTGAAATAGCTTCTGAACCAATTTCAGGACTCTTACCCTCCAATGCACACAAGGCTGATCCTGTAAAAAAGAACGTAGGCATGTGGTTAATATGCTAAATTTCTAACTCAAAGTCTACCAATCAGGACCCAGTAGCTACTAGATTTTGGTAAAAATATAATTTGTCCTATTCGGCCGCCACTTTTGAGAGTATTGCGAATTTCGACTCATCCACACCGCAGTGCGGTCGGATCGGTTAAATATGTATAACATTGATTATTAATTACCTTTAATCACAGGTATTTTATCACCATCATATCCCATCTCAGACATAAGCTCTCTGATTTCCATTTCTACAAGCTCCACCATTTCCTGGTCAGCAGCATCCACTTTGTTGATGAACACAACTACGTGTTGGATGCCAATCTGTTTGGCAAGTAGCAAGTGCTCTCGTGTTTGTGGCATGACACCGTCTGTTGCTGCAACTACAAGTATGGCACCATCCATTTGGGCTGTTCCTGTGATCATGTTCTGAAAAACAAACAGATTACATTTTGTTGCTTATTTTAATATAAATGTCTAAAAATTATAAAGAGTCCAGTCCCCCAATTACGCAATGCACAATCAATTTTAAATTGAAACCAATTGAAAAAGATTGCCAGTCCATTGCTTCATAAGTTCGACAAAAAAAATCTGCTCAATTTTTTGTGGAACTTATGAAGCAATGGACTGGCAATCTTTTTCAATTGGTTTCAATTTAAAATTGATCGTGCATTACGTAATTAGGGTGCAGATAGAGAAACAATGGTGTTTGGGTCAGTACTCAGTCAAGAAGATCCTTGTGTCTTGGTTGATTTGATTTGTTTGAAGCTAAGACATTATTAGTATTACCTTGATGTAATCCGCATGTCCTGGACAGTCAGTATGGCCATAATGCCTAGATTCAGTTTGATACTCAACATGGGCAACATTGATAGTAATACCACGAGCTTTCTCTTCTGGCGCATTGTCAATATCTGCGTAACCTTTCTTCTGGGCAAGGTTGACATCTGCTAATACTGTAAAGAGAAAATGGGAAATTAATTTATTCTAAAGACTGAGCCAACCGAAATTAAGTTAACAGGTATATTCATTCTTTAAAAGTTATTTAAGAATAACCATCCGAAATAAAACGAGAAAATAAATAATTATGCATTTGTAGATTGCACACACTCATACTAATGTAATACATATTGACTAATTTGACTATTAGTCTAAGTTGATTGTTGTTAAAATTGTGAATGTTATTGATTCATAACCACAGACAAAGTTCATCTTACTTTAACGTGACCATACGTCCCGTTTTTAACGGGACCGTCCCTTTTTTCGGTTCTACGTCCCAGTGTCCCCGAAAAACACCTGGGGACGCAAAATTGTCCCGTTCTCAGAGTCTTTCTTTAATAATAAATTGTTGACGTCTGAAAAAACCCAGTTAAAGGCTTGGCGATGTTGATTACTAAGTTGAATATTAAAAAAACGTGCCAAGAACTTTATTCTTATTTAAAATCATCACCAGCTGTATTAAAAGAAAGTTGTTCTGCAGACAAATGTAAAAATGACCGAAAATTTATCCTGCTTAATTTTTAATTAAGTACATCATAGTGTTAAGATTTTTTTTATTAAAAAAGTTTTTTTTTTTCATTGAGAAAATGAGAACATACGAGTATGCTGGTATTTTCAAAAATAAGTTTCCTAATGAATATGCCCTATTATAATTGAGATAAATAAACCTATGTCCCGTTTTGAGTAAAAAAATAAATGGTCACGTTATCTTACTTAGATGAACTGCCAATTGTAACTTTTTACAATCACAAGCCTGAATTCGTTTAATTAAGGTAATAAAACTAGAGAACTTGAAACACAACAATACCTTTGGTGATGGCTGCTGTAAGTGTGGTCTTTCCATGGTCAACATGTCCAATAGTACCAACATTACAATGGGGTTTTGTTCGCTCAAATACTTGTTTCTCTGCATAGTTCCTTCTGAGGATAATACTCAAAGGTGTCAAGCCGGGCAGGCCAGTGCTCCTAACATGTGAGCAATTATTCTGTTTGAGAAGTAATTTTACAGCTGAAACACATACAAAAATATTGAATTGTCTGCACTTCAGTAGGTAATCAATAACTTAACCTCAAAATTATCGAGTTTATTTTTTAAAGGGGTTGATTACTAAATAACTTGCTATTAATCTAGACTAACAAATCGTATGATCACGTCATAAATAACTGCAATATAGATATAACCCTTGAGTGTCGGTACAACTTAGTTTTACATAATGCTTTGATAACCAAGTGTGGTATAATTACAATGAGTTATTAAATTAAAATGGAAACAATACTCTATAGCTCATCCAAAGCTGAAACTAATAATAAATAGTAGAACACAAGGCCACAGGCAGGCTTTATTACAATGAACTCAAGCACTAATATGTATCTAATACAGCTTGCGGTACCTGGGTTAACCAAACTTTTCGCGAATGATATGCTAGCCATTCTTGGAGATTATCTACAGCAGATGCTGCAGGTATTACGAAAAACAATTCACTGAAATCGTGATTATTATTATTCCAATACGAATTTTATTGGTGTAAGCGCACGCCGAAGTTCTTGATTTCCTCAATTTTCTTCTTTTTTTGAGTTGACTTGACGTGACGGCCAAGTTCGGCAAGATCTATTATTGTCTATGCTCTATTGCTCTTGAAAAATAAGGAATATTGTCTTTTGTCTATGAATACAACTAGAGCCGCACCCTAGCCAAGTCGGCCAAGTTGTTTATCTAGAGTCAGCGCCACCACTGAAGCCCGGCGGAAAATTGTGGAACTACATTTTTTTAAATCATGATACACACTATAGTGCCCGCGTCTATAGGACTTGAGATGGTGGTGGCGCGGACTCTAACTACAGTGCACAGACTAATTTAGCTTCTACAGAAATTAAATCATATCATTTATTTATCTTTCATTAATTACATTGATTAAATTGCTAAGCTCACAGTGGAGCATCCTTGTATACCTACAGTGCACACAGTACAACATTTGTATCCTATTCGGTGGCCAGTATCTATTCATTATCATTCTGTAGTTCTGTACAGCTTTTTCCACTAGGCCACTGTGTACTGGCGTTATACCACTCTTCCCGAAGACAGAATCTTCCACTTCCAGTGATATGCTTTGGCTGACACAAGGCACGATTATAGACAACTGAAAAGGGAATTGATGAATTTTTGTTTACAAAATTTTATTTGCATAGCTGGATGCTGCAGTATTTGGTATACAAATACAGTTACATGCTTCGGCATAATGGATTTTAGCAGCTCAAATCGATGGTCTAACTATTGAAAACTTCTCTTGATAACATTGAAAATGCCACTAATTCCTAAAGACCTAAAGGGTCACTGGCAAAGAGTAAAGTAACTAGACACTCGCTACACAAGTACCTACTTCGGGCATTTTGTACACTCTTGCGATTTCACAGAGACTTGTTAGCTAAGGGCACTTCACGATGTCTACTTACATACCGAATAAATTCAAAAATGGAACAGAATTTGTATGAAACTATCCGCTAATTAAGTTAATAGGAACTTAAACGTAGCTGGTGAAACAGGCCCTTACTCAAATAATAATTTTATCGCAATAATATGTAGTTAGGGTTCATTACTTGTGTGTAAAAAGAAACATTAGAACGAGCATTAATCAAAACTTTATTTCTAAGTGCTACAGTTATGCTGTAATTAGGTAGGTATATAAATAACTTAGGGATACTTTATAAATTAAAAATCAAAGTCGCTACTTGGTGTATCTATCCTGATACTGAACTCTCTCGACGGCTGAGTTGCATTCTCGGGCACGTAAGTTGCAGAAGTGTCTGAAAACAAACAAATAGGTAGGTAGTCTTAGATCACAAACAAACAGTTTCAGTGAACTTGATCACATCCTCGTTTATCATCTATGTAGTTATGTACCTACTTGAAGTTTAACATTTAAATAGATAGATTTTTACCATTATCGATCGATTCTGCTTCTGTGCTTCCTACTTGAACTGCCATAGAGTTAGATGGCATAGCAACGGATTCCTCAGTGTTTAAATTTTGCGGCTCACTGTTATTTGACATAGCGTTATTATTTTCAGCGGGTGCATTACGAGCCTCTAAGCTATCGGGGTTCTTCAGAATGTGACTTTTGTTTCTCTTAGCCCTTTTCGGAGTCCCCAGCATGATAACGTTATTATTATTATTACTTGGCTTTTCATTATCATTATTCACGTCAATATCTTCGTCGGAGTCAGAGCTCTCAATGGGGAAATCGATGTTAAACTTCCTTTTAAACTGCCTTTGATATTTCATGACATCTTGTTTCTTAATTTTCTTAGGACTTTTAATAGTTCCCTTGTGTCTAGCTAGGAAGCTGAATCGCGCCAAACGACTATCAAGTGGTATTTTATCGGCCTCATTTACCTGTGCCATGGCTACTTTAAGGCGACTGTTGTACTTTTTGTTTTTCAGCAAATGTTTTGACATATCTTTATTAGATGAAAATGGCATTAACTGGTCAGGAGCAATCCACGCTCGAGTAACTTCCATTTTATCAAAAAATACAACATTGTAATGAGTCTGAAAAGTGAAATGGGATTACTTGACGATTCTTTTTTCCATTAAAAAAATCGGACAGTCTTTGGGGATTGCCGATAGAAGTGAAAACTAAGTAACTTTTTGATTCTCGCGTTGATGTCTTTCGTTAAGTAACTTTTTGATTCTCGCGTTCATGTCTTTCGTTCGAGCGTTAGGTGACGATGACGCGAGTTCTATGATTTTTGTTCATTCAAAAAGTGCTCAACGCGCCTACAGAAGTATTCACTTCGAAAATGGTTGTTGGTCATCACCCTATAACCTAGTAGGTAAAGGTAGTCTACTGCTGAACATAGTCCTCTCCAATCGCACACCATTCAGCATCTCAGGGTTTCGATACTCCACTCACTATACGCTTCAATTAGCTAAAACTTCCTAATTAATCATGTTATTTATGAGGGGGGGGGGGAGGGTTTACTCACTATAGCCATACGAAAAAAAAAGAAAGAAAGATGGGAAATCTCAAAGAAAATGATAAAACTGTACGGGTATATCAGAGAAGCCATCGAGCCAGTAATACTGCTCGGCGTCGGGACAGTCATCCACCATGGCAGGCCACCACGGCCAGCCAGCCAGGCGGGCCCACACCAGCGACCCCGCTGCATACTCGCTATGAATCAAGTCTTCCTCATCATGCAGACGCAAAGGAGCTTCGGGCACAGAACAACTGGCGAACTCTTTGTCTGCAAAAGATTTAAAAAACTGTTAATCGACTTTTCAAAATGTAACACATCAATGCACATGATTCCATAAATAAAATAGATTTACCACAGCAACTAAAATCTACAACAATTTTCCGATAGAAATAAGAGAACTAGTCCCTCTGAACACTTGGACATGACATGTTATAATTACAATTTTAACAAATTAATGTGACGATTTTTTTTCATTTAACATGTTCTATTAGTCCATGAAACATGTTATATGAACCTACCATGTTATGTTTTAAAGCAAATAAGTACATAGATCTTAATCTATTCTAACTTTCATAGTGATTTATGGTGCCAAGGTGCCAACCTGCATTCATCCGACAATACCACTTCTTGGGCAGTTCCTGCCGGTCGAGGACATCATGCAGGTAGCGCCAACGGTCACAGTCATCACATTGTGCCCACAGACCGGCTGTGCGGCGTTTCTGCAGCCAGAGCATTTTCTGCATGTGAGACATCTCGGCCGGCGGCTGGCTGAGTACATCCTTGTATGAGCTACCAAAATAATGTATGTTAATGTTAACATTCATATTTGATCGTAAAAAGCTTTGGTTAAATAGGAATCAGGATCAGACGTACCTATTTGATCCCCAAATTGGTTCTTAATAGTAGTGCCTAAATATTAAGTAAGTATTGCGAACGGCCCTAAGTCCAGCAGAAGACTATTTTTATATTGTTACCTAACTTACGCGATACGCGATTGGAACCTAAAATTGTTAACCATTCACCAGTGTAGGTTAGGTATTGAGAATTTGTTACCTGCTTCTCTGCGAAGATGGAGTGAAGTCAACATTTTCGGCAAAAGTAAGTTTCTTTGGGTTTTGCCCGTGGGGAGGCATTTTAGTTTCAGGCTGTAAAATATTTGTACGTACCTATTACTTTTTCTGCTACAATATTTTTATTGAAGGTATCGGAAAATATTATCTTTTTGTAAGTACCTAGGTAATCGAATTCCTACGGTTAGTTGAAAATATTTACAAAAATACAAAGTAGGTAGATAGGTAGATATAGGTAGGTTATCTTAAAACATTTAGCCAACGATTGTAGTTAATTAATATTAACAGAGGTGCCTTTAACTATAGGTAGGGACAGAATTACAGAAAATCGCATGAAAAACTGGGACCAGTATAGAAACTTAACACGAAAACTATGTAGTATATTTTGAGAAATAAATATATGCAGGGAACTGTGCAGGGAACCGTCATCGCTTCGCAGTGGAACATTATTTTCAGTGTTAATTTTGGAGTTTATCTTGTTTTAACGACTGAAATCAAATGTTAAAATATACTTTAGAACAAAATAATGCTTACAGATGGTTGGCGCGCTTCTTCTTTAGGCTCAGAAGCCTTTTCTTTCGGTAAATCAGCACTTTTCATGGTACGTGTCAAAAAATCGCGATCATGGAAGAAAAACACGTCAATTCTAATTATTTATTTGCCACAGTTTTTATAATTATTTGGGTTTCGCGCCAAAATCTAGACATTCTATTTTTGGAAATCCTTGACTGGATACAGGTCTTTTTCGTTTCACAAGAATGTCTACGTATTCAAAAAATACAATTCTGTGCTTATAAAGCAAAATATTTTGACTATTGTAATACTAAATTGATTAATAAAGAATTGTTTAGTTATGTCGAGTTACGAAAATTATTGTTTTTTTGATAAAAAAATTATATTACGCAATTCAAAAGAAAAATATTGAGTCATGTCAACTACTTTATTATAAAAATCATTTGTTTATCGAATTTTAAATAACTAAAAATAAAAACATCTAAAAAAGCACATTGTGATTAGTTTGTTTCTAATTTTATTTATATCTTAGGTGAGACTCTCGTAAATAAATATTTTAGCGGAAGTGCGCATCCGAAAAATCGGCTGGCTGCCGGTCGGTCGCCATATTTGTGGCGAGCTAAAAAGGAATTCGTTCTTCAAAGTTTTCGTCGTTGTCGACGAAAGGGAGTAGTTATACTCCCTTTTTTGTGTTCAAAGTTACGTATTTGTCTATTTACCGCGTGGTAAAGGTTATTTGTATAGGAAAATATATTTTTCTTTGTTTTGTATTATAAACATGGCTTTCTAAAATGTCGGCCTTGCACGTAATATCGTTATCTCCTTGCGGAGTCTCCCGCTCAGCTGTTTGTGTGGATGTTGGAGGAATCCAGAATGGACAAGAAATCTTTAAATCGATCTTCTCAGCCTCAGTCGAGGGCATCAGCCATCGACTGTAAGAAAAATACTGGTGAGTCTCGTCATGTCTAGCTAAAATATTTAGAATAGGAAAATCTTTTCTTTGCAGCTTTGCAGTGTGTGGGTGGTGTGATGATGCCTATCTTATTTTGTTTTTCTAACCACGTGATTCATTTCATAATGGTTGAGCTAAAAAAATATCCATGAATGACGTTGTAGTAGGTAATCTAGCGCCATCTCTGCGTGCTTGATAGGCGATAGGTATTTGTTGATAATGTTGTCATGTCATTGTCGTTGCTATTTTGTTGTGTGCCGACACTGAAGAAAAATACAATTGACTACTCTCCTTGTTTTTAGATTTGACGCAGAGGCCTTGGCCACGTAATAATAAGAAACGAGAAGGACCTGGAAGTGCTCTCAAAAATGAACCTGGCAGGAAGAATGTGCCGGCACAGCGTGGTAGGGGACAGGTTGACAGGAGACCCCGCGCTCGTGGTCCCGCCGGTTACCTTGTGGGTGGAGCGGCGAGCCCCAGGTAGAAACATCATTTTAATGGCCTGCGCAGACGAAGGATTTTTGTCCGCTCATTAATAACCCTGGGGCTGCACTGTCGCGTCATCGCGAACTTTACTTCGCGCGCTCTCCCTCGCACACCGCTTGACGTCTCGCTGAGCAACAGAGTGCGTACGAAGTAAAGTTCGCGATAACGTGAGTGACAATGTAGCCCCAGCACAACTGTATCGAGTAACACAAACGAGGGATTAAAAGTACCGCGTACAAAAGATACATTTGTAAGCGATCTATTTTAGCGCGGATTTTTGTCCGAATACAAAAATCCGTTGTCTGCGCAGGCTATAAGTATATCTACCCAAATCCGCCCCTAAGGCGACCCACTGATCACATTCCCTGCTACATTAAAACTTCAACTCCTCAGGGGTGGTAATGGTTACCTATTGAAATGATAAAGGAGAGGTTTTAACAGCTATTATGATGTGTAATTCATTTTAATTTATTTGCCATGATATAATCCATTGTTGCACCCAAACTTAATTATTAAAAGTATTGTTGTTGGCTGTAATTCGAATGATCACCTGTTTAATCATTGTTATCTAACCACTCTAATAGGTTTGGACATTCAATTACAGGTTAGAAGGGGATGATGAGCCAGAAATTGGCTCAGTTTTTGTGCCCGGAAGCAAGAAGCGAAACTTGAACCATTTGCTGAACTTTATGTATCCCACACGTGGGGTACCGGAGCATAGGGGTCCCCAACTGCGGCGTCCAGGCCAGCAGTATCGTGGTCCAAGCCGGCATGAACATGATCTCTATCTGAGGGCTTAGTAAGTTCACACACAGTTTACTAATGACCCTATTGGAGACATTCAAAAGTTTCCAGCAGCTGATTTACCAGACTTAGTTTCTTCACAGAATAAGTAAGTTTAATCAATGAAAGTGACTTTTATTTTAGGTTATCTAACCTTAAGAACATGGGCAACTAATTACGCAAATATTGCTATTGGCAATTTTAGTAGCCACAAGCTTGTCATCAATAGATGATATCTGAAAATACCAAGCAAGTATGGCATGCCAAGATTGTACAGAAACTGCCAAGAATCATGTAATTTTAATGGCCTCTGTAAGCGCAATTTTAACAAATTATTTTGTTCTCTTCAGCTATTCTACAGTTATACATTCTTTTTTTGTTGTCAACAATCTAATCGTCACTTCAGCCGAAAGACGACTACTGCTGGATTTAGGCCTCCCCTAAGCACCGCCACTTCGACAATCTAATAGCTGTACAACTACAACTCAATTATAATCTGCTGTTAAATTCTCATGCAGTATTTCAGTTATTCTTCTCTATGTTACAGTTGCCAATTCGTGGTGAAGGAAGATGGAGATTATAAACCAAACCTGTTGGACCCCGATATCCCAATAAAGTGGGAGCATATTGAAGAAATTGTAAGTAGTTTACTATAATGAAGCACCTTGTTAAATAATTATAAAAAAATCGGGTTTATTTGACTGCTCTATCGATGTAGTATGAACTTTTAAATGGGCAACGAATGAACTATTGACACAAATGACAATGCATTTAATTTATTATCACATCAATTATTTTTATTATAACTATACTGCATTTGAAATAAGATTAGACATTTAAACAAACCTTTTGTACAGTATGTTCGACCGATTCTGACTTGTATACCAGCATAAGCAAAAATGAGGTTACAATACCAACTGTTTAGTGCAGCTACCATTTGTCATGCCAACAACACAATAGAAACCAAAATTGGTTGAACAGACTGTAAAATAGTTTTATTTAAATGTCTTAATCTGATTTCAAATGGAGTATAGTGTAATACATACAGCACTAGTATATTTAATCAGTATTTATACCTCATTCATCTTTTATTGTGATAAAAAACGATTAACTGCCTATATTGTCCCACTGCAGTACAACGGCTTCTTCTCATACACAGAATTAATTAACAATGATCATGCTCTTCAGGTGGTTAGAGGCACCGGTCGCTCTGAGTGCCCGATATGCCTGGGCGCGCCGGCGGCGGGGCGCGCGGGCCTGTGCGGCCACGTGTACTGCTGGGCCTGCGTGCTGCACTACGCGGCCGCGCACGCCAGGCAGCCGCCGCCGTGCCCGGTGTGCACGACGCCGCTGCACGTCAAGGATATGAAGCCCACCAGAATTGTGCAGTGGGGGGCACCTGCTGAGGAGGTAAAATAATATTCTATAATTTAGCCGATAATAACAGCAAATTAATGGACGACAACTCTGCAAAATCGAATCAATTCTTGTATGTACTATTATTATGCTATTCCTGTATGTGTTGTTTCCCCTGTGCACTTTCTGAGGCATAACATTCAATATTGTTGTTCTAGGTAACGATGCGACTTGTGCGTCGTCTGCGGGGTTCCACAACGGTGGAAATGGCGCCGCCACGCGGACAACTGACAGAGGCACTGCCTTCCATCTTGCCTCTAGAGAATATTAACGATGCACCCTATTGCAAGATGTTTTCTGCCACTAAGCAACAGGTATATTCTCCTATCAAGTGTTTCAATCAATACAACTAGTAATTGTGGTTCCATATTAAAATCAACATAATTAAAATTGCAGGTCCATGAAATTTTGAAAAGGGAGAGGGATGAAATTGAAAAACAAATATTAGCAGAGATTGATACAACTGAAATAGTTTTCCTGGAACAAGCTCTAGAAATGCTCAAGTTTAAGGAGGAGAACATTAATGTTAGGTTTGATGTACCAAAGGTTGCTGAAAAATATGAAGTTGAAGATGCAGTTCCTACTGTGTATGAGAAGCAGGAAGTAAACCAGAATAAACTAGACTGGTTTGACGTAAATGACGAAGGAGGAGCTGCTTGTGTTGACATGATAACCAAGTTTAAGGAGGAAGATGTTGCTGGAAATGAAGATGCAGTTGCTCTTGTGTATGATAAACAGGAAGAAAACCAAAATAAACCAGACTGGTTTGACGGACGTGACGAAAGAGGAGCTGCATGTGTTGATATTATTCATAATAATATGGAGGAACTAAATCTGAATGCAGTAGATTCCAATTTGAACCCAAATGCACCAGCATTTGAGCTTGATGATATGCAGCCAGAAGAATTTCCACTGACCGAATGTCTACCTCAAGAAGCCAAAGAAATTGAGGATAATGCTGTTACAGACATAGACAAACTCAATCAATCAAAATACTTTTATTTCTATCAAGCTGAAGATGGTCAGCAAGTATTTCTGAACAGTTTGAATGTGCGCATTCTGAATGCATCATGGGGTGCATTAGCAGCTGCTCCGCAAGTTATACGCGGTCGCGTGTTACACCGTGAAACTTTCTCGCTCAATGAACAAGTAAGACAACTGCTATTGACTGATAACATGTTATTTAACTACATGCAGCTATGAATCAACTTGCATTTTGTTTACAGACTAGAAAACACATGCCATGTACTGCGCATTTGCCTCTCTTCTGTGCGTATGATGTTGTTGAACTGGAGTTGCAGCCACCGTTTGTCACTCCTTCAGCATTACAAAGTTTCATAGGTAATTGTTTTAAAATAGAACTATGTTAGAGCTCTAGTAATATTTTTCAATTCATAGTGAAATACTTACAAATTAATTCTAATAGCAATCTAATAAAAATTCGTATCTCAATTTTAGGTGAATTGGATCGTCGTGCTCAGACGCGCGCCCGTGTGGAACGTGACGAAAGACGCCGTGAACGCGCTTACCGCCGCGCTATGGAGGGTCCTCCAAAGCCCGACTTTTTCTCTGAAGTAGTATTCCCTCCGGCTGCGCCTCCGTTTTCTAGCCCGCCCCTAGACCCTGGGCCTTTGACCTCATTTGTAAACTCCAGCCCTTCCACCAGCGTCGGATCCCCGCCCCCAGGACCATCTTTTGCTAAGGTAAATTACTTTTATTCAAACAATATACATAGCTATAGAAATGAAATATAATTATAATAATGTTCCTAAATTGTTGGTTTATGTAATAGATGGCGAGCACTAGTGGCACCTGGCGTGTCCGCAAGGTAGCCGAGGCTTATGCCCCGCCGCCCGCCGACGACGAGGTGTCTGCGCCGCGCTCGCTCGTACTCAGTGACGCAATAGAAGCCGCTCTTAACGCCGCCTCCTCGCCCTCTAGCAAAAAAAACAAGAAATCTAAGCAGAAGATTCTCTTTACCACTGGGATGCAGCGCACCGCTTAATTTGCAATGTGATTTTATGTAGTTACTACCTTGTTAACTAATTTAATTTTGTTACTGACCTGATTCTAAGTTTGCTAATGCAAAAAAAAAAATAAGAAATTTATTATGTACTATATTTTGCTTTTTTTAAATTGTAGACGAATTTTACGATTCATACATTGAGGGTAAAAATGACTTGCTAAGACCGTTATCACATTGACGATTTGCCAGCGTATTTTCAGCGAAGCGATTTGTGAACATACTCTCCACGAGTGCGAAGCGAGCTAGCCGCGATGACGCGACGTGTTCGCAGCGTTTTTACAATATTGTACACTCGCTTATCTCTTGTGCACTCAGGTCAATACCTGAGTCACAAGAGACAAGCGAGTTATCGCCGTGCAAACGCGGCGAACTCATTCCGCACACGTGGCGTACTCGCTACGCACACTCAGAAAGATGATTAAACAATCGCCTCGCTGGAAACACGCTCGCAAATCGCCAGTGTGATATGCCTACTTATTATAGATCATCTGTAAGGGGGGTTCCAGACTACGTTTTGTTTGCCCACGAGCTTCGCTGTGTTTCACGCTTCAACAAACCGAAGGCTCATGTTCGGACGAACCAATAGGTCCATCAGTAGCAATATCAGTAAACGCCAGTCTGAAACCGCGCTATAGAACAATTCGATTACTTTCTGTTAATGTGGGAAGAAAATTTTATTATAGGGCATTCAAATGATTATGCTATATTATATTTTATTACTAGCAGCTTTGTTCTCCATGTAATGGCAAGATATAAAGCTTTGTCCAACATTGTATCTTCAAGATTTTTGGTGAAATAAAATTAAACACTGACCTCGTAGACTTTAATTTTATGTACAACCTTTTTAGACCTTGTCCAGAAAGGGCGAATTCGCCGCGATTCTCTCGTGCGTATCACGCGCGACCGTTTCGCCCAGAAAGAGCGTACCTACGCGCGAGCATTTCGAGCGAGCAGCAATTCCGTATCAAAATTTTGGCGCTCCATTTCCCTGGATGCGTGCATTCGCTCTGGAGTTCGCGCGTCAACTGGACGCAACAAGGAGTCTCTAGTATCTCGACTCGCGCGAATCAAGCGCGAGTCGAGAGTCTGGCGAACTGCACGCGATTTACGCGCGTATTTTGAACTCGCGCGATGCTTGTGGATGCAATGTACTGGCGCCTAGTATCTCGCTAACGCGCGAATGAATTCGCGCGAAACGTTTCGCGGCGAATTCGTCCCTTCTGGACCAGGTCTTAGGGTTCGCCTACCCAAAGTATGCGCGTCTTTATCAACAGCATCTCCAATTCTTCCACAGTATGTATTCTGTTCTGCCCACAGAGTACTTTGGTTCTGCCTCTGTATATGCATCATTGTCAAAGTCAAATGTCCGTGACTACGAGCCACCACCAGTAACTTTGATCATTGTCCCTATTTATAGAAGTATGAGGGGAGCAGTGTTATGTAAAGCTCCTTATACCCTTCTGAAAATGTAAGGGAGAATCCTCCGATCAGACCGAGACGACGTTATCTTCGATCCTGGATGACTGAGACGGAGGGTTTTTTGTGTCTGGTTTGCTACTGCCCTTTCTTTCTTTCTCTTTCTTTCTTGTAAACATTATGCTAGTCGCGCGGCGAACTTTGTGATGTTCGCGATGCAGGATTTCTCGAGACTTCAGTATTATGCGTAAAAGACATCCCCAAAGTAAAAACGTCATTAAAAGGATCAAAAGTTTGCATGTAGCGTAGATGCCACAAAGTAAAAACGTGTCTCTCAAAATACACCATTCAGACCAACGCAGTGGCGGGCGTCGCGAACAGGCGCGAGGTGTGAAGCGACTCTAATAACTGACTGACTTTTCAGTATATTAGAATGTACTCTGTGGATTGACTATTATCTTTCCACTTTGTCTTAGTTGCGTACTCAGTTGCGTAGGTATTTTTTTGTATTGTAAGTATTTGTATTTTTTTCATTACATTATAATCTTGAGTGTTATTTGTTTTAGAAGTATTTTTGTATGTAGATAAGTATGTAAGTATTTTCTCATATTATACGTTTTATTTTATGTGAATTGTTTTGTTTTTATGTACCTATTTTACTTTCTAATCTTACACACGGGGTCTACTGCTAATTAAATTCATAACATAATGTTATGAATCACTTGAAGTATTATTAATTCGTCCGAATGCTGCTTTAATACAGTAATCTTTATAGTCAGTAGTATAATCATAAATATTTATCAGAAGAATGTAATAAAAAAGACGAATTCATTAAAATTACGTTTTATTTTTCATGAAGGACCTTAGCAAGGAACTACGTTTAAAAATTGTCTGTGTGGGAAACTGGGAATTAGCTCCACCCAAAAACTTATATCTAACTAGCTTTTACCCGCGGCTTCGCCCGCGTGGATGTCGCAAAATATCCCAAGGGAACGTTCTACCGGGAATACATACCTAATAGCCAAGGAAAAGATCATTGACTAACTTTCAGCGGACGCAGTGGTAGGCTAATACAGCGCCCGCGTGGTCAACCATAATTATTTTGTTACGCGTAATTTTGAAACTGTGATATCTCTTAAACTATTCATTTAAATGATGTGATGTAAAGGCATATTTTAATCGAAATTGAATGCCCAATTTAAATAACCTATTTAATTGGATAAGGATTAATAAGATACCGGTCAAAATAGCTTCGGAAATAACAATGAAAATTTTATACAATTTTGAAAGATAAAAATGGTTATTGTGGGTCATCCTTAGAAGATAGACGTATGCCATCGCGGACTTTTTTGTTGCAATTTTTAAGATATACAATACTCTAGAACATAAATTTGATTTATCTCTCACGGCTTACGCAGCGCACGCCAGTAAAGCTCCCAGTCGGCATGATTTTTTCCGACATCTTCAACAATAATCGTCATATTTCAGCCAATTTACACAAAACCTTAATGAATTATACACTAAAACCTTCCACATGAATCACTCCGTCCAATGGTGGAAACCGTTTGAAAATCCGTTCGGCAGTTTTTGAGTTTATCGCGTTCAGACAGACAGACAGACAGACAGACAGACAGACAGACAGACGCGGCGGGCGACTTTGTTTTATAATATGTAAGGATTACTGGTAGTTTTGGGAATACGTTTTGAAAATATGGCAGTTTTTTAATGTGATTTCTTCCTTAAGTCTCTTCCTGCGTCTGTTCGAAATCTAATTTTTTTTTTTTTTTTTTTATTCTTAATTTTTGTATGAGGCTTTTATCCACAATGGCATGACAGCCTCATCGTACCATAAACTAGTCTAACCTTCATCTACAGATCCATTATACTTATTTATTGTCTTAACAAATCAGTAAGTAGGTCTGCTATCTCAGGTGAGGGTTGCGCTAAAACTTTAACATACGAACCAATATCACATTTGTTTACATTTATTCTGCTCCACAGTGTCTCTCTTTCCTTCTTTGTCTTGGTACACTCCATAAGTAAATGGTGAACATCTTCAACCGTTCCACATGTTTCACAGTTGGGAGAATTTACTTTCTTCATCAAATAACCAAACTTGCGGGATGGGTAGTGACCAGAGCGTAATCTATGGAGCAGAACAATATGATACCTACTCATTTCTTTGATAGCAAACCACGGTATTCGAGGAGGCTGACATTGTATAGTCTTATACCAGATACCCTTCTCCTTACTTCGTTCGTCAAAGTACTCCTTAAACCTACCATAACAAATTGTTTTGCAATTACGTAATTGTTCCAAGTAATAAGGTACTATACAAAATTCTTGACCTTGAGTAACCGATAATTTTGCTAGTCTATCAGCCTCCTCGTTACCTCTCAATCCTACATGAGATGGAACCCATTGCAATTTTAGCACTATACCATTGTTCGTAAGATCTATAACCTTACTTAATATGGAGTAAGCTATCGAAATACCTCTGAAGCCAGAGGCACATCGAGCTAAATGCTGCAAACCACTCTTACTATCTGTGAAAATCACAACATACCGATCTCCCGAGTTGTAAGCAGAGTTAATGGCTTCATAAATTGCAATGAGTTCCATCGTCATAATAGACACATTAGTGTTTACTTTGTACATAGCTGATTTGTTTCTACATCTAAATCTAATAATGTGTAGTTTTGTATTTATTAAAAAAAGTCATTAACTTGTCTTTATTAATATTTTTTCAATAGTTAAACAATATTTAAACGGTATTTCACGCACGCATGCACTGACTCGGTCAAGGTCAAGGGCAAATTAACTTCAAAAATCATAAATAATTGTTCGTGTCTCCCGCGATCGGTCTGTAAAGCCGCCGCATTCGTGCGACGTTACCATTCCAAACGCGATCATAGTACCGACACTAGTTACCTAGCGATCTGCTGTGTAGACAGAGCGAGTACTAACCTATATATAAGCTGTACTGCAGTCGCTTCTGTTAAGACAATGTCTTTCGGAATCGATCACATTGCAGACAATTTCCAAATGGTGTATTCGTGTTTGTAATACTTTATTCATACGGATGCGGCTGCGTTACAGAGCAGCTCCTGTCTGTGTTGCATCCGCGCCCGGTTGATGGTACCTACTAGGCTCGCCTCCAAGGCCGTCTTAGGGCAAGCCGGTGGGCCCTAGACGGAAAGTAAAAAAAGTGAATGACAAAAACATTTTTCGGTTATTATTTTATATTTACTGTGGGTAAGATATAGTACTGGCCCACCCTTTGAATTATAAGGCCCACTACTGGGTGGCAGTGGGAGTGGGTGGTACACGTACCTTGGTCCTACTAGTAGAACTACGCGGTCGAACCACGGGCAATAAACGGTATTATCTGTGGTGGTAGAGCTCTTCACAGGGGTGCGTTTAAATACTACGCTCATTCGCGTTCGACCACAGAGTACATTATATATACGGGTAGACGGCGACGATCGGTTACCCTAAGTCTGTGGGTTAACCAAACCAGTGTCCTTGGGAAGGAGCGAGCATACTGAATACTGAAACATACTCTGTCTACGACTGAAAAAAGTTCAAAAGTCAACTTGGCAACTCATTTTCTGGTTCAATCTGAGGGTACAATGACTTGGCCTAGCACATAGGCCTAGCACCAAATTAATAAATAGAGCACCTAGCAGCACCCAGCTGAATATTTGACATTGACTGTTATTGACAGATCTGACAGCCTAACAGTCACACAAATGTCATCAATGGACATTGTTTCACACTAGCGCACGTTGAATGAATCCAATCAAAGAATTTAATCGTATTGTTGTGAAGTGTATATTTACTATTGTAAATGGGATTTTTTTAAGTTTATGCTACTTTTGCAATAAATTAAACATTTGGTCTCCAAATATTATGACGTCTAGAAGAAAAGATTACATCTTCGAGCCGTTTAAGGTTAATGAAGTTAGATGTCGGGGTTTTGAAAGTCCCAGACCTCGTAGCGGACACAGGATAGCTTGTGATGATGCCAATATCTATTGTTTTGGTGGTTATAATCCCTCGTTACCCCTAACCAATATTCAAAGGGATAATCCGACCTGGACGCCGGCGCGGCCCCTGTTTAAAGAACTTTGGAGTTTTTCGATAGCTAGTCGAAAATGGAAGCAGCACAAAGTAATTGAAAATATGCCGGAAGAATTAGCGTCAAACGCTATGTGTATGAATGGCAGATATCTAATGGTCTGTATAAACAATATTTAGATTTAAATAAAGCAATTTGAGTCATATTGTGTTAAAATTTGCGTTTCGTTATAGATATTCGGAGGCACAGGTGCACCCTTTGGCAACAAGTGTAGCAACGACGTGATCGTGTGGCGAACATGCAACGAGGATGCCAGGCTGCAGATCCTAGATGTGACTGGTACCAGACCTCCTGGACAGTATGGTCAAGCTATATTGTGCCATGATGGATGTTTTTATACAGTTGGTGGTACCAACGGATTTGCATATAACTGTGATATTTATAGGTATTTATTTTATCTTAGTACTGAGTTGTTTTATAAATTGCTTTGTGTAAAATAAAAAAAACAAATTGGTTTATTCTACAGGTTAGATCTTCGAACACTAGTCTGGGAGCCAATGTTTGTTGGTACAGGTCAAGAAGGTGAGCCATTAGGCAGATACAGACATGAAATTGCCCGTGTTGGTAATAAACTGTACATAATTGGAGGAGGAACTGGGGAGTGGGCATTCGAACTTATGGAGATACCAATGTTTGATTTTGAAAATAATACTTGGTCAATTTTAACACCAAGAGCTGATGATACTGGGAAAGATACTGTTGCACCTCTGCCGAGAAAGTGCCATAGCGCAGTACAGATTAATTCTCCGGAAGGCCCGCAAGTGTTTGTGGCAGGGGGTTCTGACGGAAATTCAGTCTTTGAAGATATTTGGAGGTTAAACATTTCCGATTTACAATGGACTATGATGCAGAAGACAGTGTTACCGCATCCTCTTTATTTTCATTCATCGGCAGTTACATCATCTGGTTGTATGTATGTTTTTGGTGGTATTGAACCGAAAGAGGATGCAACTTGTAGAAATAATATACTGTATAAGGTGTGGTTATGTCTGCCAAAATTGAGTGAAATGTGCTGGGAAGCACTATTGCATTTTCATCCAAACTTAGATCAAGTAGATGGTAGATCATTATTAAATATTGGAATTCCAGGTCACTTTGTACAGAGATTACACATGCAGTGAAGATGTTAATTTTTTGCAATATTGTGTTCTATTTATGTATTTAATTTTGTCCATTAATGAATTTGTTTTTGTGCAGGTGAACAGTTGTTGACAAATATAACTTAATCATTTGTATTATAATTTTAAAATTTGTTTCATTAGCCTGAACATTCATGAAATGTGTGAGTTATGAATAATGAGTCACATATTACTATGGGAGTGTTTTTACCATTTCGAAATACATTTTGGACCATAGAATGCGGAACCCATCCAGTGTGACAAGTCCATTATGGTGTAAAAAATATTGAAAAAATAAACTTATAAATCCGGACGTTTGGTAACCCTATGTGCCAGCCATATTGTCATAACTCCCAAATTCCTGTTGGATAAATTCAATAACACTGCTTGACCTGGGAATCGAGCACAGACTCACTCAGGACCCACCAATGCTCAGTAGTGCTTGAAACTGAGGCAGTCAAAACCGATCGACTACAGACTACTGGGGCAGTAAAATGATAACTATCATTATAGGTACTTTTTGGCGAGAGCAAGAGTGTATATGTCGGCCTTAGGTAAATCTTAAAATTATTCATTTCATGAACTGTTCAACCATTTCCTGAAATGGCTAGTTTTAAATGTTAACGTTTAATGATATTTCAGTCGACGTTTGGCCGTATCATTTGTAGGGTATCCATGGTTTGCGGTGTAGTAAAAATTGCGAAGTAACTGCGACCAATTCCAAGTTGATCGCTTACCATTCTATACATATAATAAAACGGTGTCTGTCTCTGTCTGTCTGTTTGTTCGCGCACATCTCCGGAACTAAGTACTGAACGGATTTTCATGTAGTTTTCACACACAGGTAGACTGGGTTAATTTGGAAGAGAATAATTATAGGCTTTGTTGGAAAAATTTATTACGAACGATAACGACATTGTTACAAGAACGACTAATTAATTTGTCAATTATGTCCATAAAACATGATATCGTAAAAAAAAAGTACTGAGTATCTTCTTCTTCTAATATATAAAATTCTCGTGTCACGGTGTTTGTTGCCTTACGAACGATAACGACATTGTTACAAGAACGACTAATTAATTTGTCAATTATGTCCATAAAACATGATATCGTTAAAAAAAGTACTGAGTATCTTCTTCTTCTAATATATAAAATTCTCGTGTCACGGTGTTTGTTGCCAAACTCCTCCGAAACGGCTTGACCGATTTTTATGAAATTTTTTGTGTATGTTTGGTAGGATTGAGAATAGGACGTAAACTATTTTTCGTACCCCTAAGTGATAAGGGTGGTCTTTTTTTCTTTTTTTGGACAATTTTTTTTATTGTTATTTTTTTTATGATTTGGCATTAAAAAATACATACAACCCTAAATTTTCACCCTTCTACCACCAACCCCTATTTTTTAATAGCGATATTAGTATTGAATAATTTTCTACTCTTGGCGGTCGATTGATCAGTTACCACTCGATCAGTTATTCCCGTCAGGCGTCTACCGGTGCCACTTCTCATCCCGTAAACAGCACAGAGTAACGAGAGAGATGAGAACGAAGCCAAATAAGCTTTCTCTCTATCACTCACAAAAGTTTAGAGCCTAAAATGAATCCCTATTTGAACACGCGTGAACGGCTGGACCGATTTCATCAATTCTTTTTTCGTTATTGTAAGGAGAAGGTTCTTAGGATAGGTAGGTGAAGGAAGCGTGTCAGGAAGGTAGGCAGGATAGGTACTGTAGATAGGTAGGTAGGGTATGTAGGTAGGTAGGGTAGGTAGGTAGGTAGGGTAGATAGGAAGGCAGGGTAGGTAGATAGGTAAGTAGGGCAGGGTAGGTAATTAGGAATATAGGTGAAGGTAGGTAGGGTAGATAGGTATGTAGGGCAGGGTAGGTAGATAGGAAGATAGGTGAAGGTGGGTAGGGTAGGTAGGTAGGTTGGGCAGGGTAGGGTAGGGAGGTAGGGCAGGGTAGGTAGGTAGGTCGGGCAGTGTAGGGTAGGTAGGTAGGGCAGGGTAGGTAAGTAGGTCGGGCAGTGTAGGGTAGGTAGGTAGGTAGGGCAGGGTAGGTAGATAGGTAGGTGCGCCGTAGATAAGTGCTACGTCCTTACTGCTACCCGTGCGAAGCCGGGGCGGGCAGCTAGGGAAATAGGGCTTCATTTTTATATATATGTATAGAATTAAGTAAAATGATAAGTATAAGCGTCACTGGAGAAGGTTCTTAGGATAGGTAGCTCAAAAAAGGGTAGGTATGTAGGTAGATAGGTAGGTATGTAAGTAGGTAAGTAGGGTAGGTATGTAGATAGTTATGTAGGTAGGTAGTGTAGGTAGGTAGGTAGATAGGCAGTTGCGCCTGAGTACCTACTTAGTGCTACCCGTGCGAAGCCGGGACGGTCAGCTAGTAATATTATAATAAAAGATTTTTCAGTAGGTACAGAAATCCCGAAAGAAACCATTATAGTTAATTCGAATCCAACTCATACATGCAGCATTTTATTTAATAACGTATCTACCTAAATATCTTATCCATAGTACCTACTAAATACAAAATCATAACAGAAAAATATTTTTTGTCATTGACTTTTTTTACTTTCAAGCGGGCCCCAAATTCTTGTTTGCCAAAGGGCCCCCCCCGGCTTGCCCTAAGACGGCCTTGGCTGAAGTTGCAGGAATTCATTTAATACAAAACCAGATTGGATAAAAATACAGACGTACTGCTCTTTTTGTAGATTATAAAGTACTATGCGAAATAGATCTAGACACGCGGCCGCGTGTCAAGCCAAGTTTTCTGGCGACACAGCAGCAGTGTGTAATATTACACGAACCATTTGGAGCTACGTTTGACCCCTTAATAACTCAAAATCTATTTAACATAAACAGATGAAATTTGGTATAAGTATTTATTAAAACCCCATATATTATTAACTAGAACCCCAAATTACGTAAATACAGCTCAAACGGTTATTGAGATATTAACGTCTAAAAATCGGTATTTTTATCACAGACTGACATAGATAGCCAGATAGTGACTGACATATACATATATACATGGTCATCAAAAAACTAACCCACTTCCAGATGACCTAGAAAGTTGAAATTTGGCGTCCAGCTGGGTAATTGTGTGTACTTATACAAAGGAAAACATCAGAAAACAGTTTTTTTTTACGATTTGAAATATCTTCGATCGAATTTTACTAATACCTAGCGCCTTTCGATATTATAATAGCAACTAAACTCTTCCTTTCGCAGGAGAATCGATTCCTTGATGTCAAGTCGAAGTCAAAGTCAAAGTCAGAATTTTCAGGTTAGGCAGAGGTGTACCTATAGTACACCCACATTTCGCCAATAGGGAATAGGGGGCGAGCCTATTGCCATTAACCGCGCATAAATGCAGGCTCCGGGCTGCTACTGAGCAATTCTAGATAGAAAACCCAATAACACTTTGCCCGGCCCAGGAATCGAACCCAGGACCTCATGCTCCGCAGTAGCGCGTGCGACCACTAGACCAACGAGGCAGGCATCTTGCTACGATTGACGAATAATAATAATCTCTTTACAAAAAGTAATGATATCCTATCAAAAACATAAATGGGAAAATTGGGAGCCAAGTTAAGACTAGGCTTTGTTGTCGACTTTGCCAAAAAAAGAATTGAGATCTAAATGGGTGCCAAGTTCTGTAGATAATCTTGAAATTTATTTATAAGAACATACAACATTCTAAAATGAATATAAAACACAAATTCTTGTTTTTTCTGCTATAACAATGGTTAATGGACAGCAAGCGGTAAACATCGTGAACGCTTTTTAATCAAGAATGTGACTTGGTTGAATGAATACATCTACCTAATTACCAGATAATGTTTTAAATGAAATACCATCTACACCTGGCCATTCACCAGGAAGACCACACAAAAGTTATGTAGAATTAATGTGCTAAATAATGTATAAATGAGCCCTCCACGAGGGCTCCCGGCATCCCATATCCAAGTAGCTACTTGGATACTTGGCTTGCCGGGAGCCCTCGTGGAGGGCTCATTTTAAATGTAGATGTTCAGTGTCGGGAGCCCTCCTGGAGGGTTCACCTAATTGGATATGGGATGCCGGGAGCCCTCACGGAGGGCTCATTTTAAATGTAGTCGTTCAGTGTCGGGAGCCCTCCTGGAGGGTTCACCTACTTGGATATGGGATGCCGGGAGCCCTCGCGGAGGGCTCATTTTAAATGTAGACGTTCAGTGGTGGGAGCCCTCCTGGAGGGTTCACCTAGTCGCATATGGAATGCCGGGAGCCCTCGCCGAAGGCTCATTTTAAATGAAGGTTTTTCTTAGCGAATACAGATTATAAACCGTGAAAATAAAATCTGATGTATATTTTAACAAAACGTAATGCCGGCAACCCTCCCGGAGGTTGCACTTCCAACTACGAATAATAAAAGACGTAGACTTCCAATATGTATGGCGGCATGGCGTATGAGTTCTATGAAAATGGGTGGTGTCAAAAGTGTTAAGGAGGTTGTAGGTAGGTATAGCATTGAGATGGCGCGCCATCGCGGTCGAATATATTGACGTGTTCTAAATTCAAACACCAAAATAGTGATTAAAAGAGCTTTTTATTCACTGTTTTCAGTGAATAAAATAAGCTTTTTAGAGGGGGAATTATATAAAGTATTTTATTAGTGTATATAAAAAAAATATATTTACAATCACAAAACTAAATGGAAACACAAAGTAGGCAAATGTAATTAAAATGCTGGAGGCGGGCAGCCCTATCGCATGTTTACGTACCGCGCGGCTGTAGGCATTTATTTCTAAGATACGGCCGAGTTATAATACTGTATAGATAATATTACCGTGCCACGACCGCTCTGTCATGAGTGCACCGACAAAGAAGAGGTACCTACCTACTCGATTAATCAATCTGCCTAGCCAACTATGTTGGGGTCGGCTTCCAGTCTTACTGGATGCAGCTGAATACCGGTATTTTACATGGAGCGACTGCCTATCTGACCGTAACTGGGTAATACGATACCCCTTGGTAAGACTAGTTGTCAGAATTTCGGGCTTCTGACGACCCGTATAACGGCTCTCACCTCCACAATCCAGTAACTGGGTAATACGATACCCCTTAGTAAGACTGGTGTCAGACTTTCGGGCTTTTGACGACTGGTTACAACTGTCAAAGATCCACGAATGATAGCCAGGACCACCGGCTTAACGTGCTGCTTTCCGGAGGCACGGAGAAGTCTCGGTATGTAAAGATGGTCACCCATCCACGGACCAACCCCGACAAGCGTAGCTTAACACTTTCGATTCCACCCACTTTTCATAGAGCTCATACGCCATACATATTAAAAGTAAACCCTCCGGGAGGGTTGCCGGCATTACGTTTGCGCTAAAGTTTACCATCGCGGACGGTCAACGGCATTAGAGTGATTCATCAACTCGTCCTACATGCCTACGGCCCATTTGGGACGACTTGACAAAAATCTAAATAAATATTATTTTCATTCTGCAACTCGTCCCACGTTTCTTTTTTGTGGAACTTTAAACTTTATCAACGTTTGGTACAGTCAGCAAGACAAGATATAACAACAGTTTACATAATTAACCGAAATTAATACGAATGGTAGACATGTATGACTTTCGATTATGATCAGGTAAGTAAACAAAAAAAATGGGGGTATTCCTCCGGCATTAGGTTTAAAACCGTGATAAAAAACAATGTAAAACGAAGTAAAATAATTGTAGTGGTCTTGTCGCTATCCTACGTAGTTCCCAACTATTAAAATTTTTTGGTGAATTCCTATTTGTAACCGTGAACAGTAAATAAAAATATTAAAAAAATGCTTGGATTTAAAAACAAACGCATAAACTAATAAATTATAATATACCTACATCTTGTTATAATATACATCACATTTTATTTTCACGGTTTATAATGCTGTATTCGCTATGAAAACATTTAAAATAGCCTTCCGCGAGGTCTTCCGACACTGAAGGTTTTAACCTGATGCTAGCTAGACTAGCTTCAACTTTCTGACTAACTGACCGACTCTTTGACAATTCAAAAGTGCCTGTACCTAAATGGTTTAATTGAAATAAATGCTTTGAGTTTGAGTTTGATGGATCGACCCGTGCGGCTGTTATTACTTAGTCACGAGCTCCTCCGTCTATCTACTTGAGTACTCGACAAATACATTGAATATATTATTCCTATTCTGCTGAATATGAGGCCCTGGGTTCTATGCGTTAGAGCAAAGTGTTATTGGATTTTTCCATCTGGAATTTTTCAGTAGCAGCCAGGAATCAAGGATTTGTAATAATAATAATTCCAGTAAGATGCTGGTAGGGATTTTGACCGTACTTCCGGGATTGTCCTGATAGCCGTGGAATACCACTCCACTCCTCATAAGCACCTCAGGACATGTTGCCCTCTTGTTGCTACGACACTTTGTGCTAGCGACAGTTTTCGGGGGGCCATTATTGAGTGTGCAAGTCACCCCCTGCCATTTTACCTGTGTTTTTAATATAAAAAAACTAGCTGCGTCCCGCGGTTTCACCCGCGTAAATTAGTTTTTTCTTTTAATCCCAATGTTCCAGTAGGAATTAAAATGTTCAAGTAGGAAAAAAAAGAATAAAAAGTAATGATTGAATTTTTTTGTTATTTTTATATAATTTTTACAAAAAAGCCGGAAATGGCCGGCAAACAGGGGCCTCCCATCACCTCTTATATCAGTATTATTTTAATCTTACTTGAGTGGGGGAAAGAGATGGAGCTATACGTCGTGTAGAGCTTCATCTCTTTCCCACACTGAAGTAATATTAAAATAATAATGCTTTATGAGCTTGTGGTAGGCCCCCAGAGGAATGCGCGTTGCACAATGCTTGGCTGTCAAAATAAACAATGGATGACAAACAGAGTACCTAACAGCCAACACATACGAACGAAACAAGTAAATAAAATGCTTGTAAAAAAGCCCGATGTCGTTGGTTTATTGATGCTTGGTTCCTATAAAAAAAAGAATCATTTGGCTCACCAATCGTACCAAACATTTTTTTATTGCCAGGCATATAAATAGATTCGTAAGCTAATTTTCCCTGTGATAGCTACTTCCATATGGGAGGATCTTCTATGCAAAGCTATGAGGTCTTTGCTTTATTATTGGTAAAGGTACAGGGGTGTTAATAACGGTCCGTATGGATAGGAATCGGCCATAAGCCAAGACCGGCAGAAGTTCCTCAACGGACTTGGCCAGCGCTCGCAAAGGTGTTCCAGCGGTGTAATTTTAGTTTTCGGTCGAGGCTCAGTTAGTTAGGTAATTGAAACATTCGTAGTTTTATGTTATTATGACCTGTGGCTGCTAATTAACACTAGGTATGTTGCGCTATAAGTAGTTCTTCATAGAGAGAAAATGTAGAGACTGTAAAGTCGTAACGATGGTTCATAGTTCATTAAAATTAATGAGCTATAAGTTAGATCTCGATGTCGCATGAGCAACGTGAACCTGACTCCCATTTCAAGGGCAGGTGGTGGCGGTCGCGAGTCGCAACAAGTGCTAGGCGGGTCGGCGTAGGGCGTCGGGACGCGCCGTCCGTCGTCGCCGCGGTTTCGCGCCAATTCGCGCCCGCAGTGATGGGAAGTACGCCTCACGGGCGGGACACGCTCGCCTCGTCCGCGTACGCTCGTGATCCGAATGCGGATAACTGTTAATAGTTTCCAACTCAACAGTTAACACGGGTTCTAGAAAATTTACACGTTGCTTCACATCTGCTCATTTGGACAACAATATGATTATTTTTCGTTTAATACCAAAGGAAGTAGCAGCAATCATGCTGCTTCCGGATGCATTCCCGAAAAGTGTAAAACTTCTCAAGAACACAACAATTGTGCGCTCATTTTTATTCGGAAGTGGTAGTAAATGTTATTCTCGAGGTGGACACTTGTAAGCGATGACGGATACCACTGAGGATATGGTGCCGGAGGTATCGACGGTGGCGTCGGCACCTCACCGGACACCTACTCCTGAACTTCACGCGACATACACCACTTTTGAAATCTTGGTGGCGTTGGTGGCGGTCGTGGGGAATGCTATGGTGATCTATGTGTTCCATCGCGAGCGCAGACTGCGACGACGTACTAACTATTACATTGTGTCATTGGCAGTGGCAGACTTTTTGGTTGGTCTACTTGGAATACCGTTCGCGATCCTGGCGTCAGTAGGCCAGCCACGGAACCTCCACGCGTGTTTATTCACGGTGTCGTTGTTAGTGATGCTGTGCACTATTAGTATCTTTTGTTTGGTGGGTGTATCCGTGGACCGCTACTGGGCAATCCTGCATCCGATGTGCTACTCGAGGAATGTGCGCACAAGAACAGCTATTAGTAAGTATACTTCAAAGCTATCTTTTTATAATGTTCTAGGTACGTTAAATTGAAAGCAAAAATGGTACCTGCTGCATTTGTGACAGTTTATTACATTGGTATGATCTCAAAATTGCCACCGTGTTGCGATGATCACATTATTGGATCTTTTATTGCTAACTACTTGATGATCATTGCTTTTACACAATGGCAATCAATCCATACTAGAGCATAGGACGTAATACTTGTTTAATGTACGATCAATTTATATGATACTTATTAGTCTTCAAAGAATTTTCCGATAGTTAGCAGTGACAAAAGACGGAAGAGGAAATATCAATTACGATTCCTAATCGTTTTCCACAGTTTTCGAATTTCCACATGAGTATAACCTATCTGAAGCTCACCAATTTCATGAATGAACATTTATTTATATTGCAGCACATTTAACGTTATTTACGCACCGCAGCAGCGATGGTTTCTGTAACATTTACCTTAGTTTAACTAAGATTTTCGACTGATGTTTACATTAACGAGTTGATTAATGAACGAGCGTATATACCTGTAGGTTTAAATAAAATAGAAAGAGAATTCATGGGCCTAGATATACATACTTGCACCTACGTATAGTTGCCAAGATGACAAACAAAGGAACAGGATTTGTATTTAGTTGTCAGAATCGTCTTAGGGAAGGGGAGGAATGAGGAAAATGTTGTGAAGAAAGTTTTAAGTATGAATGTCGAAGGCTATAAGAGTAGGGGAAGACCAAAGAAACGATGGATGGACTGTGTGAAAGATGATATGGCTAGAATGGGGGTGAATACTGAGATGACGACTAATAGAGAAGTATGGAAGAAAAGGACATGTTGGGGCCGACCCCAAAAATAAATTGGGATAAGGGTAGGAGAATGATGAATCGTCATAGAGATGAGCATGGACAGTTTACACGAACATGAACAAACGTTTTCAGATTTGTGTAATTTTAATTTACCTAAGGTCGTCTGTTACTGAAGCGGGTTCCAAATAAACGTAGATCAAAGGAAGCTGCCACAAAAACATTTACATTTAAACCAAATTATAGTAAACATGAACATTGTTACAGTCAACTTTTTCAGGTCCCTGAAAATCGTTATTCATGAAGCAAACAACGTTGTTTTTTCACGGTTGTTCCGCATTGACTCAAACCAACAAATTGGCTCATAAAAAAGAAAACAGAAGAAAAGGCTTCCTATTTTTTATAGTACCTACCTATATACCATCGTGACGTTCAATGAATTTAGGTGACGGTAACTCTAATTGACAAAATAAATCTAAGGTTTCTCTTCTTTGGTTTCGATTTGATTAGATTGATACCTAAACTATATATAAATGATCGATAGGATTAAAGTCCAATTTACACGATGCAAGTTTCTTGTCTGTGGCATACAATAAAATTGCATCAACAAATAACTTGCACAGTGCACTGCACCGTGTAAACAGAGTTCGTGGTGCACCATACCATGAGATATGTATAATCAAGTTTATACGTAAGCTACTTTCATTGTATAGTTTCATTAGGATAGCCTTCCAGTAGCTTGTGGGCAAGTAATAACAGCCGTACAGGTCGATCGATTAGGTTAAGCTACGCTTGCCGCGGTTGTTTCGACCACCTTTACATACCAAGACCCCTCCGTGCCTCGGAAAGCACGTGAATCCGTTGGTCCCGGCTGTCATTTGTAGATCTTTGACAGTTGCCACGATCAGAAGCCCGAAATTCTGACAACCAGTCTTACCAAGGGGTATCGTGTTACCCACTACCCAGTAACTCGATTGTGGAGGTCAGATAGGCAGTCGCTCCACGTAAAGTACTGGTATTCAGCTGCAGCCAGTTAGAAAGCAGTTAGGAAGCCTACCCCAATATAGATGGGAAAGGCCTGTTGCTTACAATTTAATTGAAAAAGGAGAGATAGGAAGGAAGAAAGAGAAGATCCTGCCTAAAATGTACTGGTATTCAGCTACAGCCAGTTAGAAAGCAGTTAGGAAGCCTACCCCAATATAGTTGGGAAAGGCCTGTTGCTTACAATTTAATTGAAAAAGGAGAGATAGGAAGGAAGAAAGAGAAGATCCTGCCTAAAATGTACTGGTATTCAGCTACAGCCAGTTAGAAAGCAGTTAGGAAGCCTACCCCAATATAGTTGGGAAAGGCCTGTTGCTTACAATTTAATTGAAAAAGGAGAGATAGGAAGGAAGAAAGAGAAGATCCTGCCTAAAATGTACTGGTATTCAGCTACAGCCAGTTAGAAAGCAGTTAGGAAGCCTACCCCAATATAGTTGGGAAAGGCCTGTTGCTTACAATTTCATTGAAAAAGGAAAGATAAGAATTAAGAAAGAGAAGATCCTGCTTAAAATGGTGCAACTGATGGTATAGAAAAGATCCTCAGTTTTTAGCCATAGAACATAGAATCTACGCTACCTCATTTTTTTCTGTTTCTATTTTAGTCTACGCTCGACTTAACACCAATACCACCACATAGCATAATCAGCTTATAACCTTCCCACTGCTGGGATACAGGCCTCCTCTATATGAGTGGGAGTGGGCCGTACCTATATTCACCACGCGGGCCCAGTGCTGGTTGATATCACCTCAGTATTTTCAAATATATTTACGCAATGTTACCATTTTCATAGCATATTCTAATAGGTACTTAATTTGAACAATGTAATTTTCCCTATTGTGAAATTATTATCAAAACGAACTAGGTACTTTATACGTCACGTAACAGTGGTGCTTCATTCACTACGTTATTGCGATATTGTTTAATAATAGGTTATAAAAACTATCGGGAAACGACCTTATACTAAAAAATTATAAGAGTAGGAGAAAACATATAATAAAAGAAAAGAATCATCAAATTCATAATTTGCGGAGTAGTCACGAAACGAACACAAAAAATACCGTCGAATTGAGAACGTCCTACTGTTTGATAATCGCTGGTGTAAAACTTATGAATGAAACTCATGATTTAATGGATGCAGTGAAGTAGGTAACTGAAAATGTATGCAATCACGAACGACAGAAGCTTTTATAAATATATTCAGGTATGAGTTTCGCACCAATTTCTATAGAATGGAACAATTGAATTGCTACATGTTATGATTCACCTTTTGTTCCTAAACAAATATTTGTTATCAATATTCTGGTAATCGCTAATGTTTTGACCAAAAAGCTATTAAAAGCGCTCGATACCACGGACTTTCTTATCAAGTAACTCCTCCTCTATCTATTTTTCAGTTAAGGTTTATCATTCAAACAAATGCCTGATTATTACTTTATTTGCACCTATCATCAGTTCTAGGTAGTTACAGCACTTACAGCCTTCGTTACGATGTCTTGTGGTCGGTATCTGGTTATATTTGAACAAGGGCGTGGACGAACGATCATTGCGGTTTCTCTTTTGCTTCTTTTCCTCATTTTCCAAGTATAACGGAATTTGCTTTATTATTAATTGATATTCTGATCATCATTATTTTCTGGCCCTTCATCATCAGCCCACAGCAGTTCACCGTTTAGACACAGGTCCATCCAATTGCACGCCATTCAGCTCTATTCTTTTTTTTAAATTACTTACTCATCCAAAATAGTCCGTCCCGGTAATTTCCTCACACATGATATTTCGCGCATATCTCCACTTCTTTATTGTTTTGTGTTATAGTTTTTTCACTTTGATTTGGTTTTTATCATTGATTTATATTTAATTTAAGTATACTTTATGCTCTCAACCCCTTCACATTTACTGTATAACTAATTATGTTTACATTCCGCGTGGTGGGACCCTGGTGATCTGCTATACAGGTATTCCTAGTGCAGACACCAGTCTCTCACAAAGTCACGTAATTTTATAAAGCTTGTTTTAAATAATTTATCATGTCATTTTTTGTGAAGAGAAAATAAATTATTTGTATTTGAATTCTTGGCAACTCTCATTCAGCTGCTACCAGCCACCCTGCAAAGATCGTCACTCCACTTAGCCTGAGCGCGTCCTACCTTACGTGTGCCGATGCGCGGTCTCCGCTCAATAACACGTCTATCCCAATAGTCATCGGTTCTGCAGCAAATATGGCCGGTTCTGCAGCTAATATGGCCGGCCCATTGCCACTTCAGCTTGCTTATTCTGTGAGCAAGCTTAGAAGTATATTTACCTCTCTATTATTAGTCGTCATCTCAGAAGTCACGTTCTAGCCATATCATCTTTCATACAGTCCATTCATCGTTTCTTTAACAGATAAGCTGATCTCAACGTAAATATTTCATGAATTAAAGAAATGAAAGTCGTTCAGAGAATGGATTTAAAATCCATCGGGAATAAAAGCTTGAATCATAATCCGCACCGCACTCCGTCGCGTAAAGGATTGTGCAGACCAGCGCGACACGAACAATAAAAAGAAAACTTCACGGTATAACAATAACCGGTGTCGCGTCGCGCGATAAGTCGCGCTGGTCTGCACAAGCCTTAACGCGGGGCGGTAGATAGTCGCCATGACCTTGTTCCGACATCTTTTTTTTATATTGCTGAATGGGCCTGCTCTTGACCGCGTACTCGCCTGATGTGAACCGATGGATAAGGTCTATGATGGAGCGTGCCCAGAAGATACCTGTTCACTCTGGCTTTGAAGGCAGACGGGTTATATGTGGAAGGGAACACAGACGCTGGCAGAGAGTTCCACACTTTGGCTGTGCGTATTATAAATGTGGAGGAGAAGCGCTGAGTGCGACTGGACGGGATATCAACCAAATGCGGATGGTACCCTGCAGTACGCCTGGTAGTCTGGTGATAAAAGGGCGATGGTGGGGTCAGGTCGTGGAACTCCTGCGCACACTCTCCGAAGTACAGTCTGTAGAAGACCGACCTGTGTCTTTAACAATGTTCGTCATATTTCAGCCAATTTTCACCAAACTTGAATGAATTATACACCAAAACCTATACTCTTGCATCAATCACTCCGTCCATTGGTGAAAACCGTATGAAAATCCGTTCGGGAGTTTTTGAGTTTATCGCGTTCAGACAAACAGACCCGGTGACTTTGTTTTCTATTAGTGAAGCACCTATCAGGTCGATAGGCAAAGTAACTATGTCTGTCTGTCTTTTACCTTTTCACACCTTAACGGCTGAACGGGGAGGCACCTGGGTTAGGATACTTTTTATCGCGGATGTACGGGGCGCAGGCAAAAGGCGGTACATTACCTATTATTATTTTTATAACAGATTACCTGTAGCGTGGAGAATTTGTCCAACTCCACAATATTATGTGTCACGCGTTTCTTTGGAATGTTTAATTACGGTGAACAGATTCACATCATTCGTCATTGACTCAATGGTCTATAAATTGAGGAGCTTTGTATTCTAAGTGTGCCTATAAAATAATAATAATCATTATTTTCATCGCTCTGTCTAAATACACATTGTATTGTGTTGCAAGAGCGCTGTGTTTGTAAGGAATAATTGCGGACCTTTATCACAAATTGATGACACAATAATTATCTTCCATTGTTTTATTTTTAAATAATGAAGGGCGTTAAGCTACGGGTTTCTAGAAGAGTGGTGGCCGGAACATAGCGTCTGCAATTTACCGGCGAATGACGTCACTGAAACTGTGAAAGTAAGTTGTAGAGTTTTCCTAAAGAGCGGTTTTGGATACATCATTTCTACATCATCATCATCATCATCATTTTCATCATCATCATTTTGCCATCATTTTCATGACAGACGTCACTGTTGCCGTTATGTGGCGGCAACCTCTCTTCTAGGAAACAGTCTGTAGAATCATTTCAGCTCAAAAGTTTATCGTCAATTCGTCATTGGCGTAGACTTCTTCTAGTCTAGTACATATGTACTACAAACAGGAAAAAAAAATTGAAATCCACCGTGACATTTTAGTCCTTTTACAAAAGGCCACGACCCGACATAAAGTACCTCTAGGAGCAATAAAAATATTGTTACAATTTATCGATTTTTTAAATGAATGTTTAGTATGGTGTGACAAACGAGAAAAAAAATCGTGTTTGTCATACTGGTGTGATAATCTGGTGTGACTACGAGTCGGCAATGGATATTTTGATGTTTCAGATAAAACTACTGAAATTGTCTTAGAAAATCTTTTATTCAATTTTCTTTTCTTACTCAAAGTCACTCAAAATCAAAGTAATTTATACAAACTAAACCGAGAAACAGCCCTTTTTGAACGTCAAAAATACATAAGACAGTCGCCCAAAACGCAGGCCCAACACAGCTGTCTGGTTAGTTAGAAGAACTTGATTATATACAATAGTATGACAGTAATAAATATTACGAAACACAAAAAATTACATTAAATTATTTGCCATATGTCAGCTAGCACACGTGAATAGGTGTACCAACAAAAACAATCAACAACAACATTGTGAACTATACTCAAGCAGAAATAAAAACTCAGAACGTAAACAGAACTTAATACCTTTATTAAAAGCCTTCAGGCAAAAGGCGTGCCCGCTAACATGTGCAATGCATCCAGCATTGTTCATGTATATGGCTGTAAGTAAGTGTTTCCTGTGTTTCTATTGTGCTAGCCGCAAAAAAAAAAATACAAAATACTAATAATACAAAATAAGATAGTAGAAATCGTTCCGATTTACGTTACGTTAACATACTCTTTTACTTGGACGCGCGTTTGTACTTGGACGTCTGTAGTCATAAAGTTAAAAAAAACCCCCGACAAAAAAAAATCCTCATTTCTCTTTACTACTCTATCACCAGATCCTGTTCATCATCTATCTATAGCCTATTTCATTGAGACCACTCCAATGAGTCCAAACATAATACCTGTCCTGTAAGTTGGTAAGGCAGTTGGGTATCCTGCAAATTCCAAGTGATGATGCAGCATCAGTTCAAGGTTACTATGTTCTTCTAATATCATTAAAGTAACAGAAACACCAAATTTCAAATCGATCAGACCTGTGGAAGACACTCACATCCATTCATGAACTAGAAAAGAGCTGATAATCTTCAAATGGCTGAACCGATTTTGATAAAATATGTCTAAAAACCATTGCTAGAAAACCTGCTTTTAAATAAAAAACCGCATTAAAATCGGTTCACTCGTTTAAGAGCTACGGTGCCACATACACACACACATAGCGGTCAAACTTATAATACCCACTGACTACCTGCAGTATTGTCTCTCCTTTTTACTTTAATCCATCCAAAGGTTGTCTGTAAAAGATCGCTTTTAGCGATAAGACCGCCCATTGTGTCACCCTATGTAAAATTTCTACATTTATACCTGTACTTTTTATGGTGTACATAATAAAGAATATTCTATCTATCTATCTACCCCTCTTTTTCCGTCGGGGGTTAAAAATGGTAGCTTTGCAAGTTACATGTCATTAACAGCAGCCGTTGTGGCCTTTAGAATAATTGTTTCATTTTGAAACACACATCATAAGGCTGCCTGTCCACTGGAGCGGAGAGGAGAAAAGAGGAGCGGAGATGTGCCAATATTAACCAATAGGATCTTGACTCCGCCCCTGAGTTTAGATCAGTGATCCTAAGTCAAGATTCTATTGGTTAATATTGGCACAACTCCGCTCCTCTTTTCTCCTCTCCGCTCCAGTGGACAGGCAGCCTAACGCTTTGAAATGTGTTTACCACTCGTTAATTTTAATGGGCTCTTAAATCTGTTCAGTGGGTGCGAAGAAGCTCTTACTCCTTTATGTTTTGAGGGATCTCTCGAATGTCGTCAGATATGCGAGTGGTCAAATACGCATTTCGTCATTTCTCAGGATAGACTCGCAACTTGACAGAAACGGAACTCGACAGACACGCAAAACGACAGATATGAATTTCGTTAGGTATGATATTTGAAACCATCCACCCAGATTGATGTAAACAAAAGAATTAGTCAAATAAAAGAGTAAATAATGATCTTTTTTTTTTTTTTAATAGACAATACTCAGCATATTAATTAAAAGAGTATAAGATTTCGTTTTTGAAGTGAAAACTTCTATAGCGGCGTTGTGCACTTTTTTTGGGATAGGTAAAAAAATTTTAACTCGCGTCTGGACATGACCGTAAGATCCGTTGCCTAGCAACCGACAAAGTAAATAGTCTTTGACATTACGTAAAGACTGCGAGGTAAGAAATTTACCCATATTGATGGGTAAAAAAAAAAAAAGAGGAGCTCGTGGCTAAGTAATAACAAGCCGCACGGATCGATCCATCAGGTTAAGCTAGGCTTGCCAGGGTTGGTCAGTGGATGGGTGACCATCTTCACATACCGAGACTCCTCCGTGCCTCGGAAAGCACGTTAAGCCGTTGGTCCCGGCTGTCATTTGTGGATCTTTGACAGTCGTTACGAGTCGTCAGAAGCCCGAAAGTCTGACACCAGTCTTACCAAGGGGTATCGTATTACCCAGTAACTGGGTTGTGGAGGTCAGATAGGCAGTCGCTCCATGTAAAATACTGGTATTCAGCTGCAACCGGTAAGACTGGAAGCCGACCCCAAGATAGTTGGGAAAAAGGCTAGGAAGATTGACTGATGGGTAAAAAAAAGCAGTCAAAACATACCTACTTCATGAAAAGTGTTTAAATAAATTGTTTATTTTTGTTAGACTATATTTTGAAAATAAATAAATATAGGTACTACTACTACTAAGTAATGAATATTGTATTTAACCACATAAATTATAGTACTTTTACACTGATAAATAAAGCAATTCGTGCGATGTTCAAGTTTTCACTTCTGCCGGCACTCTCGGAGTGCAATCCGATGTTTTTTTTCTGCAATTTTGGTTGTATAGTCAGCGTCAAGTCAAGGTAACCGACATCATCATCATCAGCCTATTAATGTTCCCACTGCTGGGACACAAGCCCGAAGAATTTTCAAACTTAATTGGCTGGCAGAACAGATGGCCGATGGGACTGGAAGGTTCTGGACTAGTGGACCGGTGACCTTGTGAAGGCTGCGGGATTTCGCTGGATGCGAGAAGCACAGGACCGGTCGATGTGGCGACGCTTTGGGGGGCTTATCTCCAGTTGTAGACGTCTTACGGCTGAAGTAACGATGAGCCAGTGTCAGCTTTGCTTGAAAAGAAGTAGTCTTCGGAAACCAGTGACTGAATTAAAGATTTACAAGGTCTCGGTTTTTCGCAATCTTTAGGTTCCAATATTGTTCAGTATCGTGTTCTCAGGAGTAACAACTGCTTTACTTCTTCTTTAGCATCAATTGATGCTACTACGTCGTAAATAGTTTGTTTGAGATCGTAATCTGAAGTAAAAATTTAAGAAGACGATGTGCCCTCATAAAATTACATTTGGTAACCAATTCTCATAAAACCTCGTATATTATTTCGCGTCAAAATTTTCAGTGGTAGTATTTGACGTTGGGCGCCATAATTCCCAGTTCAGAAGATTGATGGGAAACCATCAATGGTTTGTTTGTCTCGTTTATTATACCTACCATACATTAGTGGTGTGCTGATATTTTATTGAGTTTAGACGCTGCAGTAAAATTATTGAAGTGAAGTGAAGTTAGCTCCGTTTTATGCACTTTTTTTGCGATATGGGTAAACAATGTTAAGCTCGAGTCAGGACACGTGACCTGATCGAAAATTCGTAAGACGTTCAAGTTTTTGTAGACTGTTTTATTTTTGAAGTGACAACTTCTTTAGCGGCGTTGTGCACTTTTTTAAGATGGGTGAAAAATTTGTAATCTGTTATAAATAGTCTTTGACATTACGTAAAGATTGCGAGGTCAGAAGTTTTACCCATATTGATGGGTAAAAAAAAGCAGTCAAAACATACTTCATGATAAGTGTTTAAATAAATTGTTTATTTTTGTTAGACTATATTTTGAAAATAAATAAATATACTACTACTACCAATGAATATTGTATTTAACCACATAAATTATAGTACTTTTATACTGATAAATAAAGCAATTCGTGCGAAATTATTCCCCAACCATTCCAAAATATTCAAATATGCACAAAGTTAATGTTCAAGTTTTCACTTCAGCCGGCACTCCCGGAGTGCAACCCGTTGTTTTTTTTTGGATTTTTTAATGGAGTTACAGCTTTCTTTCTTGTACTGACAGCAAGCCACATAAAATCCTGACATTTTCGTTAGATGGTGTTACTTAGTTTTCACTTCAATCAGTAGTCCCAGACTGCCTCTTTTTTTAGAGATATAAGCGAAACTCATCATAATTACGACCGAACTAGGTAAATTGGTTCATCAGACTTCACAGGGCATTTTTGTCCATTCGGTTTGAAATCAAGATTTTCTTATATTGGTGCCGATTCTCTTGTCACAAATGCCTCTAAACTAGACTAAAAATCACTAAAATTTAGTTTAGTCCTGTCAAACGAGCATTTCCCATTCTGAAATAGTCTAAAGTGACACAACTTAACTATATTTTAGTTTGACAGCACTAAGATTGCACTGAGTTATTAGTTTAGTGAAAATGGCAATTTTGCTATTCTGAATTTGACGTTTTTCACCAAAAAATTTAGATTATCCAACTAAATCAGTCTATTTTTAAACGCGATTAAAAAGGAATGGAATAAAATTAGTTGGCATGAACTAAAATTCACACACTTCGGCTGCAAAAACTTTATCTTTTTTTTTATTTTGCTTATATCTCGAAAACGGTGCGTCCTAGCGCAAAAATAATGGAAATTTCGACCCCCTCTGTCGCCCGTAAACCCGTATGCTCCTACTCACAGATAATATTTTTTCATATTTTCCATAAAAAAAGTGTAAAATTCCATACAAAATACGTCAAGGCTGGCCCCCCCGCGCGCCTCTGGCTCTAAAAAAATTCTCGGGGTAGAGCAAACAAGTACCACGTGGGTCGCGACGTGACTGTCAAATTCAATTTTAGATGTGTCAAAATTATTTTTTAATTTAGAGATATTTTTCCGCAGAATAGCTTTTAGATTCTCATAGCCAAAAGTAAGGTATTTTGGTCGTAGTTTAGTTAGTTTAGTTCGGTGTACAAGAGAATCGGCACCAATGTGCCTAATTGGCTATTTTTATTTTGTTCAATTCATCACTGAAGCTACCATGTTATTTCACAACAGCTTTAATGATCAGAGCCTTGATTGGGCTTACAAAAACCAGGAGAATTATAATTTCGAACCGGCCTATAAATACAAGACCAAAGGACAGTTAATTAGGTAGAGGAAAAGAAACCCTTATTTTCTTTTCGTCTAATTAAAGACAACGCAAGCCGAAGAGACGCCATAAATCGCCTTTATTATTCTAAAATAATAACAGGCATCATCTAACGTTAACATGACCTTGAATAGAATTTCCCTCTCCATAGTGACTTTTAGCGATGTATCTTCAAAGAAACCCGATACTTTGATAGGGCTGTGGAGTGTGGCGCTGTGGCTAATAACGATGTAATCTAACCAAGTGACGATCTACCCACACGATCCGGCGTTTTCGAGTAACATGACCTTTACACCCTGACGATGATACCAGCCGATGAAGTTGATCGTCTATACTTATAGCTGCTTCTTTGGTTATAACCATTTTCTTAATTGGAAATGTAGTTTGTACACACGGCTACACGTCAAGCGATACATTTCCAGTTTAAGCTGACCTCGCATTGTACGGAAATCGTTTACAATGCGAGATATCCATAAACTGGAATTTATACTTAGCTTGATGTGTAGCCGTGCGTACTATAATTTTATTTTCCTTCAGTAGTTGTTGCCTTACTTCATTAATTTATAGTTTTAGAACATGTTTATTTTTATACGATATCTAATGGATGAAAATACTGTTATGTAGTTTTCCCCTTCACATTGAATTAAATCAAATTCAAATCTAATAATTTTATTTCCAGATGATACAATCCAATTTGTTAGTAGTTACTATTACATACAGAAAGTTATACGTGAGTTGCACGTGTGCGTTCGTTATTCGTTATTTTATTAAAAGTGATGTCTTAATTTTTCTTCTGTTCAGCTTTGTCCATAGAATATCTAAGTAGATAATATAAATCGTGAAATAAACCATTGTTTATGAATTCTTGTTACGTACAAGATAAATGCAGATACAGAAATAATACAAAGAGTGCTCGTATATTTCGGTACCTAGTGTTATTTGCGGTTACTACTTTAATCGTTCTGGAATGGAAGCTAAATATACACTGGCATATATTACACCTGTCGCTTGGAGAATGTATGGTTTACAGGTGTGATACGAATTGTGCGCTAAAAGTTTCGTAATATTTCGACATAAAGTATCGAAAGATTTGTAGAATAGAAGAAAATTGACCAACAATTTGCAGTATTGGTCAAAACTACACCAGTAGATTTAGTTTGTGTACAAAGTAGCTCAGCCGATGCTCGTATCTCAGAAATGATCTCAATGTCTCGGCGACAATGCTCAGGAAATCGTTCATCGTGTTATCTAGCAGGAAGAGCGCGCTTTGTAGGAGGCGCGCATTGTCCGCGAGCCGTACTGTGGCGTGCGTGGACGCAAGTGCGCTCAACTAACTCACGAGTCCATGACCACTCATGACATAATCCGCGATTGTTTTATAACACTATAATGACTTTATTCCGACACTCATTAATCTTCGTTAATTTTACTAGGACGTCATATTTGAAATTACGATCGTGATAAGAAAATATCAATAACATGACAGGACACGTGTATACGATGTCTGCAATCTTTCTTTTCATACATTTCGTACACGGACTTTCACCCCAGTGTTATGTCGATGGCGACAGACTGGCGCCGGCCAGTCTACATGCATGGCGGCCAAGCGACCTCATCTCCCGAGCTGCGGCAGTCGCGCGCCGGGACCCGCCCTTTACGCCGTTACGCCGTACCATGGATATTATCCACGGGATATTTGTTTACGTCTTGATTATCAATGTTTGTGTAGTTGCAAGAGGAGGAGGGCACGGAGGATCACACGGAGGATCCCACGGAGGGTCACACGGAGGGTCACACGGATGGTCACATGGAGGGTCGCACAGTTATGGAAACGGTCATCACGTGACCGCGAGCCACACTCACTACTCGTACCATCCACCCCAGAACGTCCATTTCACGTGCCGCTCCTGTTCCTCCACGCAGCTGTACCCTGTGTACCGGCCCATGCCACCTACCTACGTGTACACTTACAAAGAGTCCGGCAGCAGGTACAGCGACATACTCACTGGCCTCTCTCTCTATAACTTGGGACGTTCTTCTTACATGGGCTGGTCCCACACGCATCAGTACAACTCTCGTCCAGGTGAAGCTTGTTCTCTACAAATCATCGAAAAGTCGCACTTCGAAGAGACGGAGTTTCCATGTTTTATGATATCTTCATTTATTGAGTCAACGACGACGGATGATTCTCGTCCGGTTGACATAGCGTCATCAAAGATTGATGTGAAGCCATTTGTGAAGGACACGGGCCCAGCATTACAAGTGACGGATGAGCAAGAGTGCGTGTTATGGCATAATTTAACGATGCATAAAGAGAGAAACCATGTTCCTTGTGCCTTGTTGAAGGAATATGCGAACTCTGTGCGGCAGTCCGGCGTCCCCACGTATATTTGGATGCCCACGCTACTGGGAACTGTCATAGCTTTGTACTTGTGCTGTGCGTGCTGTTGTAAAGACAAAGAAAAGGAGAGTGTTAAGGAAGAAGCTCCGCTTAATGAGTTGCGTGTGCCAGGATACTGTTCTAATTATTGAAGTGATCATAAATTAGTGGCGTTTTTGCAATTTCAGCTGCTTTGTTTTATGACTGCTATGTTTGTATAGACGCCAGCACATCAACCTACTCCAATCTGTCAAATTTTCCCAATCAACATTGAACCTTATTCTTTAGCGATAAAGTTGAAAATCTATTAAAGAAATTTGACAGATTGTAGTAACTTGATGTTCTGGCGTCTGTACCTACTAAATTATGATACGCCAATGTAGGTACATTATCTTATGAAAGTTTACATCATATTGTATTCAAAATGTTCATTGTATGTCTGTACGAACATGTGATGTGTGTACTTAATATTCTTATTACTAATTATATTAAGTGGTCTGAGTCTTCATATCGCATTAGTACCGTAATTTAATTAACACGCGTCATTTTGTACTATAAAAAAAAGATTTTAATGATGCTGTTTGATTAATATCTTTTTTGTTACATAATAACTTAATAACGCATAATACTTTCATCTCATTAATTTTAAATTCGTCATTGAATAGTCCTGCCAAGTGCCTGTCTTATGATTAGTTTTAGAGCGTTGTGTTGTGGTTTTTAAATTACCTAAATAAATAATACATAAAACTTAGGTGAGTCCACTTATTTATCTCTTTGTTCATATCTTCTTCCCTTGTCAGAAGTAGTTCAGAGGCATCTATTTATAATTTCTTAAAAATCAAGCAACCTATTCATTTTTATAAGGATCACGCAATTCTTTGATCAGTAATCCTTCTTTCAAAATAATCAGGCTGTGCGCCACTGAATCAAGACATATTTTCGCTCAATGAAAACAATTCTGGCGAGCAGACTCACAACGTCTAATGGTCAAAATTGTCATAATATATTGAGTTGAAACATTCAACTAGAGAATTAACATTCACACAAACAATATCTAAATTGTCTACTACTCAAAACCCTGAAAACGTGTTTATAACCAGTTTACAACGGAACTACTTTACAGTGTTATTTATCAATTTTGTACGACACTTCAAATAAAGAGCCGTACGTCGAATCGACGCCGACGTACACTTCAAACAGAATTAAGAGCTTTATGCTATGGTAATTTAAAGTACATAACACAGTGTTTGATGGCCGATAACTGAATGACCGGACGGGTGTAAATCTGCCATGACATGTTTCGTTGCAGAGTGGGGTTACAGACGTTTATAGGGCCTCAGTGGCCTCAGCCCCATCATTCAGACCTATTGCTTTATCATTCAGTAATTAATTAAGGTGCTTAAGCTACAAAGTTTGTGCCGAAATTCGGCTTAGACTTTGACAAAACTAAACATCTTCTATTATATTCGGCCGCCGAATAGAACAGAAGATGGATTGTTTTGTTTGCGACCGAATTCGGTCGTAAAGCGATCGTTATTTGTGTCGAGACTACAGTCCTAGAATTCGGCAGTACGTAATACAACTGTCAGCGTATGAAATGTTGGTATGCTAGTCATTTTTATAAGGACTTTATTAATAAACAAACTTATAATTTTCCTGTTCTCATGACTTGAACATTTTATTTTTCAGTACCTATAAGTTTAAAAAATATTAAAATATATGTTTCTTTCTTTAAATCCGTAACCTACTGCACGGACGGAACCAAGTTCAATAAAATAGATAGACAATATAATAATATGAGTTTATCTCACCGTGTTTGTATGGAAGCAATCATGTTCACTGTCGGACGTCGCCTGTCGGTAGTCTGTGTCAACATTCAGTATTCCATACGGTATTGATTTACTTTGATCACGATTTATCGCTGGGATTCCGTGTTATGTTGTGTCCAAAATCCGTTTATTATTACGAAATCATTATACTCTTTGTTTACGCCTGTAGTCACCGAAGGCTTAAAAAGACATGCAGAGGATCAGTTTTAAAACTGAGGCAGAGGTCTATATTTCTTTTTAACGTTTTCATGGCAAAAAGTTCAAATATGTTTGGCCCAAAATTCAGCTTTGCGAATTCCGCTCACTGACGCATCAGTGCGTCATGAGCATGACGCAGTCATAAGAGTACAGGTAACAGGGCATGCAGCGCAAGATGGGAAATAGGCAATTAATAAGCACATTTGGCCTCTTTTGTTTGAGTCTCATGTAAGAGGGGGGCGACCCTATTGCCATAATCTTTAAGATAGGTAGAGCAAACACACTCAAACTCAAAGTCAAATAATTTCTGCTTTCCATAAATAAACAATTAGGACAGTTGAATTTTAAAACGTCTATCGATATCATTTATTACGAATACTTCATGCTCTTCTCTATGTTTCATCGTTGGTGCGTTTCGAGGAATACTTTTGGTGCGTTTCATTTGGTGCGTTTCAAAGTTGGTGGCTTCGAGGAATACCCCAATAAATTATGTGGTAGATACATGGTGCTCACATATTTATAAACGTTTTAAAAGTCGACGATGGCACAAAAAAAAAAAAAAAAAATAAGTCAGTGTGTGAGCTAAAGTAATCACAGAATGTAAAATCAATGTCAACCCAACTTACCTACCTGCCCAATTTATAAAACACTTGAGCTTCTGCCCGCGACCTCGTCCGCGTGGAATAGTTACTTTGGGCTAACGCTAAAAAAGCCCCCCGATTTTGAAACATTCTTCATTGGTACTCCGCTCCTATTGGTCTTAGCGTGATGATATACAGCCTATAGTCTTACTCGATAAATGGGCTATCTAACTTCGAAAAAAATCTTCAAATCGGACCAGTAGTTTCGGAGTCTATTCGGTACAAATAAACAAATCTTTCCTCTTTATAATATTAGTATAGATTGCTGTTCGATAGTTTCGGTATTCGTTGATAGCACGTGGCTCAATTAGCCGCGTTCAATAGTAAAATAAACAAGTAAACAAACTCCTGTTAAAAATATGCCAGAGTGAAATAATCCGTGAAAACGATTAACATAAACACATCGCCCTCCATTTTTCTTACAGTTGAAAATAGCTTTTGCGCTTTTGATGAACATTAAAATAGACTAGTAGATTAGTATTTGCCGAAAATCGAATTATTCTTCTTCTTTTCGAGTGGTTAATGACTAACCTGGTGCCAGAGTTTTAAAGCTGCCCATGGACCCTTGACTTGTCTTCACAAACCGTCCAGAAATATCTCTCAGGCATGCCGGTTTCCTCACGATGTTTCGAAAATCGAGTTGAATGGCGTGCAGTAGGAGAGGACTATATCCAGCAAAGACTGCTAAAGGCTTATGATGGTGATGATGAAAACACATTATTGACCATGACATGAGCTGTAAAGGATCAAACTACATGAAAAATAACACCAACTGTAAAAAAACGGAAAAATGAAAAGTCACATATCAGTGAGGCACATGTACGAGGTTCATATTTCATTATATAAATAACAAGTAACTCGAGATAGGCCGATTTAGTCAGCGTTATTGATCCCACGATGAAAAGGTTTCGATGCCTACATGAAAATATCGCACATGTCAACAGAGGCGGACTTTCCATTAGGTCGACCAGGCCCGGGCCTAGGGCGGCCAAATATTAGAGGTGGCCAACCTGCGCTTGCGGCTGGCAATATCCCAGCTCAGTAAATAATAGAATAATAGTTTTTTGGTTTAATCGACCGCAATGTTTGTTTACGCTGAAAAATCTGCTGAAAGTCAGCGGCTACTACTAAATGGCCTAGTGTGGCCGAGACTGCTGGGCCGCCTCTGCATGTCAAAGTGAGTCGACCGTTCACTGCTACGTAGGATGTGCACGGAGAAATCAAAATATCAAAATCAAAAGTCATTTATTAGGGTTTGGGTCCCGGGACGTCTCGTGTCTCGAAGTCCCGGGACTTTTCATAATTTTAGTTGTCTCGAGTCCCGGGACTTTCGGGTCGAGACTAGAGACGAGACAAGATTGTCGAAATTGTTATGTAATCATTTTTATTTTCAAATAACTGAAGGAGCCTAGCGCCATAAATGTTAGTTGAATAATTATTTCGTCTACTACGTAACTACTGAGTACACAACACAATAAATGCGTTTGCCGTGCCGCCATCATTCCGCCATAGAGAGTGTTCTCCTTGTCCGGTGGCATTATTACAAAAATCATAAACAGATTGTCGGACAAAGCTGTTGACGCTCTGATTTTATTAAAAGCCTATTTTATTAAATCAGCAAAGAAGTCTAATTAACGTGTTAGTTGATTCATCGATTATTTAAAAGACTGATTTATAAGTTTGTTTTATTATTTATACAGTATGTTAACTAACAGAGGGCGTCCCCGTTAACCCGCAATAGTATAGCGTCCATATATGCTAGAAAAAATATTAAAAACGAAAAAAAAAATACTTTTTTTATTTTTTTATCATAAAATATTCACAAAAAATATTATTTTCATACGTAAAACAAACACTCTGTACACGCGCACTTGTCGCACTTGTCTTTCCACGTTGAAAGATAAGTGGACGTGTACAGAGAGTTACATTTACATATCAATTTAAAAAAAAAGAGAAAATGACGTTAAAAAAAAAACTTTCTTTTTTTGTAATGTTAATATTTTTTCTACCATGTATGGACGCTATACTATTGCGGGTTAACGGAAACGCCCTCTGTTAGTTAACATACTGTATTTAGATTATTTAATTATGAAATAAATCTGTGATTATGAGAATTAACAATGTTGTGATTATGACCAATGATTAGATACTAGAATTACTACTTATATAATAGTAAAGTTATTAAGAGTTAGTATGATTTTTAACTAAATTCGTTTAATAACTATAAGATAAATAAACAAAGCAATTATTAAGACTGAAATGAACGTTAAAGTTATTCAGATTGAATTTTCTGTTTAATAAATATTGATTTTTACAAAAAATTGCCTTTTTTTAATACATTTCACTAGAAATTAACTTAATTAAAATTCTTCAAAAAGGTCTTGTAAAAAAATTAAAAAACTTTTTACTCAAAAGTCTTGAAGTCCCAGGTATTCCCGGGACTTTGATTGTAGGCTGTCTCGTGTCCCGGGACTTTGAAATTGTCGGGAATTCCCAAACCCTATCATTTATTCAAAATAGGCTGAGAATCGGTTCTTTTTGAATATCAAAATAACATAAGACAGTCCCCTAAAATGCCCACTCTTCACCACTTCCTAATGCTTTAGCTGGGAAGAAGAAGTGGCGCGACCAACTTCCCTGCAGCACAACTGTCTGTTTCGTTAGAAAAAGAGGTTTGTCACTTTAGTAGAGCTGGCCCGTTTATTTGTTTGCCAGCCACGCATCCGTGCTTAGCATGGCCGTGGGTCGCAGTAGACGATCAAGCCTACATTTTCATACAAAGCAAACCCAAGTACAGTACAACTATTTTTATAATGTCCCTCGGCAAACTTTGTGTTTCGTCAGTCGTCGGATTTCTATCCGTGCCCTTTACGTATTGAGTCCAACCGCTGCGTCCGCGTTGCCGATCGAAGCGAAGGACATTAAGAAAATAGTTGTACTGTACACGTGTGTAGCTAGTCGTCGGCTGCTGTGGAACAGTGCCTTTACTGTGTTTTCTGGGAATATTTCTTGCTACCGTCCGCGCCGGTGAAGGAACGTTTTCTATACCAAGGGTGTCATTCGCTAATTATATCAAGAAGGTTTTTATTGCAGTGCTCATTAAAATCAGATTATTGTATGTAGCATTAGTACCTACTCATTTCTCAAAATAAATAAATGATAGATAACTCATGTGGGTGAACTCATTGATGCTTTCTCCTAAACACTATGTAAATAATACATCGATTTAAAACTGCTGCTTCCTTGATACGTTACGAACACTGTTTTGATATATTTCTGGAAAAGATGTTTATTTCAAATTTTCAACTGAATCCCGTCATTACGCAGAATTATTTATGGAAAAGTAAGTTTTTAGAAAAGTGTTCTTCTTATTTGAAGCTTTAAAAAAGTGATTTACGGGGTTTAAAGTGTAAGGAAAGTTATGATTGTCCTCTTTCCTTAAATTATTTTCAGAAGATTTTGAAACACTTCTGCATTTGTGGTCAAGTGGACATAAATTCACATTTAGGCTGCCTGTCCACTGGAGCGGAGAGGAGCGGAGAAGGGCGGAGATGTGCCAATATTAACCAATAGAATCGCACCTCTGGAGCGGAGTTTACATTCTATTGGTTAATATTGGCACATCTCCGCTCCTCTCCTCTCCGCTCCGCTCCAGTGGACAGGCAGCCTCATAATATATGTTGACAAGGATGACCTACTGAGTGAATCACATTCTAAATTAATAAAAGAGGTCACATTGACGACAATCCTTGAAGGATATAGTATGCTTGCATAAGTTGCATATATCGAATATTCAAAAGTTTATTTCGTTTATTTAATTTATTTAGTTTATATCGTTTATTCCGTTTAATTAGTTTTTTTCTTTATGTGTAATTACATAAAATGCAATCACGCTTGTATTCCCCGAAGGGTTCGTTTATTTCATTTATTTCGTTTATTTCGTTTATTTCGTTTATTTCGTTTATTTAGTTTATTTCGTCTATTTTGTTTATTTCGTCTATTTCGTTTATTTCGTCTATTTCGTTTATTCCGTATATTTCGTTTTTAGGGTTCCGTACCCGAAGGGTGACAAACGGAACCCTATTCATAAGCCTCCGCTGTCCGTCTGTCTGTCAGCGAGCTCTATCTCATGAACCGTAATAGGTAGGCAGTTAAAAATTTCGCAGATTGAGCATTTCTATTGCCGCAAGAGCAACAAATAATAAAATTAAAAAATAAAGGGGGGTCGCCATACAATAAAATTAAATTTTGAAAAAAAAATAATCTGACCCTGGCATGTGGGGTATCATTTTCTAGAGCTCATCGAGTAGAAAATAAATATAATTTTTATTTGTTTTTATCTTCAAAAATGATGAATTAGGGGGCCGTAGAAGTTGTCTGTTTTAGACCATTTTTGTACGAGCTCTATCTCAACAACTAAACAAATTAGGAATTTGAAACTTGTGTGTATCATGTAACATATACTGTTTATAATCAACAAATACTAAAAACGCCGATTCATAACGTATTTTATATAATATGGGTGATTTTCTGCAACTTAAAATAATAATTTTGTATTTCATGCTAATATTATGCGATATAAATTCCACAGACAACTATTTAATAGACGGAGTAATAACATGGAATTAGTAAGTACCTACTATCATGGCAGCATATACTATTTCGATCATTTAAATTTCGATCATCCAAAAAGGTCTACAAAATAAACTTTCTTCACAAGATTTTAAAACCGGCCAGTATTTTTTGAGTTTAAGAACTTTATCGACTTTTTTCAAAGTATCCCTAGACGGAGTTGATGTGTGTACAACCTCATGTTAAAACTACACTCCAATAGACAATATATTCCGTAGACAGAGTATTCTACTCTGTCTACGATATATTCAGTAACATTGAAATGAATGCTGGCACATACAGTGTACTATTCAGTTACCTTAAACCGTTGTGGACACAATTTAATATTGAGAAAAATTATTGGTGTAAAAATATTCGGTCACGGCGGCCAATCTCAACGGAGACTGGCCGCCTTCGGTGCGGGAGAGATTATAGTGCACAAGTGTGTGCGCAGACACGAGTGCACTCTCTCTTCCCTCACTCTCATAGTCCGATGGGATGTGTAAAAATAATAAGTAAGAAATAATAGATTTCTGTATGGCTATCAAAAATAACGTAAATAAATACCTGTATTGACCCGTGCGTTTGCACTGGCGACACCACGACAAAACATGTTGAAATCTCTAGTTTCTGTCAAACATTATGCATGAAAAATTGACAGACAATAGAGATTCCAACATGTTTTGTTGTGAATGTTTCGCCAGTGCAAACGCACAGTTATAATTAAAATTTGGCGTACTACTTACATTCTATTTTGTACAGTATAGTCTGATGTAGCAAGAGAAATCCTTTTATTTATAAGTAACTAGCTTTACACGGCCTGGTTTCGCACGGTTAGCACTAAGTACTTATCTACGGCGCATCTACCTTTCCTAATTACCTATTTCTACCTAATTACCTACCCTACCTACCTACTCTACCATTCTTACCAGGGTAGGTAGGTACCTAACCAATGACTATATATTACCTAACCTACCTTACCTACCCTACATATCTACCTGCTTACCTACCATATATACCTATTTATACCTACTAATACTATGTTAGTAGCAAATAAATAACTTTGACTTTAGTTAATGCATGTTACTGGATAAAGTTAACTTAATATTTTTCTCTTAAAATAAATGAAATATACTCTTACACCTATATTTTAACACAACAACATTTTTTCATTAAAATTAGACAATTTCTTTACAAAACTTAGTTTTTTTATAGCGCCTCTGTTGTTAGCTTTACGAAAGTATTACAAAAATTCATAGTGTTAAATCTTGTACGACATGGTATGGAACCCTTCGTGTGCGAGTCTGACTCGCACTTGACAGATTTTATTTTCTTTATGTGTACTTACATAATATGCAATCACCCTTTATTCACCGAAGGTTTAAGGTTTGCTAGTTATGTTTACGTAGAGGGCGATCCTGATGATTTCAAGTTGATATAAATATATCTTACTGACTCTATCAATCAGTGCGCTCAGGAAGATTTTGGCTGTGTGTGAGTCCTATGCTGCATCACATGAACTCACATAATATAATGTCATGAAAAGTGAGCTCTTGATTTTCAAATCTAAGTATGGTTCGTCGGATAATGTTCCTCCAGTGACTTTAAACGGAAAGCCGTTACAGAGAGAGCTCTCAAACAGAGCACCTGCCATCAAATCTCTGCACCACCCTTGGTTGACTGGTAGAGAATGCCTAAGGCATTAAGTCCGCCTTTGTACCTTTTGGAGTACGAAAAGTTTAAATAAATAAATGTAGTCATGGAGAGGGAACGGAGGACGTTGGCGGTTCGATGCAATATGGTAGCCCGCAAGTTTGTGCGTTGTAGTAAGGATTTTAAAGTCTCGCTTTTCAAGGTATACTGCCAGACCTTCTGCAAATACGTTCAGCTTGTGGGTGAAATATATACGCAGAGAGCCTATAACGTCCTGCGCGTTAATATAATAATGGATTTAGGATGTTGATGGGGCTTCCGCGCTTCTGCAGCGCTTAGTAGATGTTCGCGAAAGCCCGTGTTGACGATTCTCATACCATTATGAGGAAGAGGACAGCGTCAATAATGGGTAGGTTGCGCGGAAGCTTCAACAGCATCCTAAAAACATTATTAGGAAAAGTGGACAGACCGATGGCCTGGTGAAGGCCGCAGGAATCCGCTGGATGCGAGAAGCACAGAACCGGTTGAAGTGGCGGTGCTTGGGAGACATTCTGGCTGAAAAATACATGATCTATTTCATCATTCATAGCAGAAAGTGGGTAATGAACTAACCGGATGGAATAGAAGAAATAAATAAGTAACTGAACATACCTAATAGTGCTATAGTGCTGTACGTTTTGAAAATTAATACCGATCCATTATTTTGTATAAAAAAGGTCTCTTAAGGTACCTATTCGTTTCGTTAGCTTTTAATTTTGTTTACTTATCTGTTTTTGATAAAGGTTTTGACATTTCCGCTTTGTACAAAGAGAATCTCGATTATTCTCGGTAGTACATACCGAGAATAATCGAGATTCTCTTAGAATTGAAACTACTTTTTAGCACTGAAATCACCTACTTTTTTATTTTCATAACCAATTCGTAACATTTATTTGCAACTATGGATAGAAAAGAACTATGGAAGAATTGCCAAACTTAAGTGGCAATGGGCAGGACATATTGCCCGCAGAACAGATGGCCGATGGGGCCGAAAGGTTCTGGAGTGGCGACCGCGTACCGGAAGACGTAGCGTTGGAAGGCCTCCCACAAAATGGACCGATGACCTTGTAAAGGCCGCAGGAATCCGCTGGATGCGGGAAGCACAGAATCGGTCGAAGTGGCGGTGCTTGGGAGGCCTATGTCCAGCAGTGGACGTCTTTCGGCTGATATGATGATGGATAGAAAAAATGAATGCTGTAACTATACTCATTGGTTTGTATCCTGTAGTTTTTAAATATTTTCAGTAGGTACTATTTTACATTGGTTTTTGTTCTCACTTCGCCCCTCGCCTACAAATTTTATAGAACATTCAATGGATTTTCGATTACACTCAACTTAACTAAAATTGCTATATTGCCTTTCATAATCTGACAGGAAGTGGATCTTCGTGCTTTGTGACTGTAGGATTGACTCATAATACCTATATAAATAAATAAATAAATGTAAAACCCGTGGTAAAACCAAAAATCATAGCTTAACAATAGCAATACCTATTTGCCCCTATAAATGAGTTATAGTATATAATTTCAAATTTTAACTGTTACGAAAGGAAAATGAAGAGGAATGTTTTTCAGTTAGATACAATAAATCATTAGAATAATAATAACCATGATTATTTCGTTTATATAATATAGTTTAAAATATTAGTTAAAAGTAAAAGTAAACAACTTACAAGTCCATAGGAAATCATTAATACATTTGAAATCAAAAAGGTTTTGCTACAACACGGCAGGCCGATTTTGTTAAAATAAAATGTACTAAAGCCTTAATTCACGAAAAAGAAACAGACATTTTGACAGCAACTGGCCAGTTCGTTTTTTAGAAAATAAAAAGCATTCCATGTTTAACCTTTTTGTTCAGTAAAAAGGACTGTTTAACTATATGGTTTATCTACATAAGAGTATTTCATGTTCCGATGAGTCAGCTCGCATTACAGACGCGTGAAAACTATATATCAATTTTGATCAATGTATAGTTCTTCGACATATGCCAGCCCAACAGTGATTAATATGGCGTGCTCGATCTGACGTCACTATCACTGTAATAAATGTAGTAGCCCCTGTTGTTTGGCAGACAGTACTAATTACCCATTATCGTCATACCAGCTGTAGCCACCGTAATCTTTGAGCGGATTGATAAAGCCTTTTCATTGAATATAGAATCAAATAGTCATATGTTTGATGGTATCACGCTTTTTGGTTTAACTAACTCGTGAATCGCACGATAACTGTAATCTGAGGATTAACCGTTTCAGTGTCTAGCTATCACATAATGCACGGCAATTGATTTTTATATAATAGATATATACATAGTTATATTTGTATATATATATATATATATATATGTATAGTTAGGATAAATTAATGACAATTGATTTTATTTCTGTAATAGGTTTGTATAAACACTTTTAACTTCAATAAAAAAAAAATTACTAGATGAGTTCGGCGTTTCCTTTCTAACCAGGAAGTACCAAAATGTTTGTTTAAAAAAAAATACGTTGTAGTCCTTTTTTGGTCTGATATTCTCTGGTTTAATTTGTTATCACTAACTACTAATTAAGTGAAACACAACGCCATCTCTAAACCACGGCAGTAAACGTAATTTTTCCAGCCTGTAAACCTCCAGTTAATAAAATAAAAAGAAACTTCCTCTTATTTATATTCCTAGTCTTGTTACAGGAGTTTATTTAATAGCAGCTAAAGAAACCAGCGGTCTACAAACTGACAGTTATAGCTAAATTGTCCTCGTGTTGCTTAATTAGCTTCTTCTAATTAGCGTAAATCTGTGAGAAGATGTTTCTCCGTTGCGCTCAACTAACTACTGTGAAGTTGGTAGGTAAAGGAAAGGAATAGGATGTCTGATAATACTTAAAATCGAATAAAAACATGTTTATTTCTTTCTTTTACTATTATTTAATTTTTTTAAGAAAAAAAGAAAAATCAATAGAAATGAAAAAAAAATAAAACTAAACAATTATTATTTTTTTATTTTCTGAACTCAGTTGGAAGTTAAGTAATATGAGTTTCTTGGTGTGCAATCACACCAAGAAACTTATATTACTTATACACATACTTTTGATAATTTACTTTTTCTAGGAATAATAAATAAGCGAACGTGATTTGAATCTGTTTATTTTCTTTACAAGTATTAAGAAAACATGTTACTTATGTATGTTTACAATATCAATACGTTGTATTCTAAACGATAATCCACATCTTTCACATTGAAAAATCTACGAAATATGAGAGTATCAAGCTATTTCCATTTGAATGGGTACAATAACATTTGATACATGAAAAGTATTATGTATCTATTTATATAAATGGAAGTATTGCAGTTCACTGAATAACTAAAAGATTTTGAAATCAAGCCAAGTTCATAAATCTTTTTTCCAAGAATCAAGATGCGTTCAAGTATAATGTCGTAAACCCTAATTTAATTTATATAACTATAAATAAAATAAAATAGGGCAAACGATTAAAAAACGATGATTTATTACACGACTGTCCAAAAAGGAGTGTAATGTTTTTTTTAAATTAATGAGCCTTGAAATAAATTGTATTTAAAAAAATCTGTAAAACAAGAGGATATTTAGATACAAACGTGCACGTTATAATGTTATCGTGGACGGCTGCGTCTTCATAATATTTTTTGCGTCTTCATAATATTTCCATAGACTTCACTTCCCTGTGTTTTCGTGATGCCGTGACGTCATCGTGACGTGATCGTCACGTTACAAATTTTAAAAGCGCACAATCACTAACGTCAACTTCAAGATTTCACCTAAATAGTAAACTTAATACCTACTGAAAGATGACTAATATGCTGTCAGTACCAAAGGATGACGAAAAAATAACAAATGGCAGCGATAAGCTTAGCTCAAATGGTATATAATGAGAAGCAATCCCTAGTACTCTCATCATGTCGAGTTTTTACGCCAAAAGCTGTCTTTCACACGCAATCCGCTTGTCATCTTTTTTACCACCATTTGTAGATACTTACTTATTGTTTTTTTTATAGATAAAATATGACGAAATTCTTGATTTTTCTGTGCCATTTGTTTGTGTTGTTGTTTTCGAAATAAACACAATTGATATTCAGTAAATAACAAAACGTGCCCATAGCTAAGATTTTGTCACAGAGCAGAGTTTAGTTTCAGGCAACTGTGGTTTCTGTTTCTTATTGTCAAGATGGCTGCTTTAATTCTGAAGAAACAGACTTATTTTTTTGAAGTGAAAACTTCTTTAACGGCGTTGTGCACTTTTTTTGGGATGGGTAAAAAATGTTAAACTCGCGTCAGGACGTGACCGTAAGATCCGTTGCCTAGCAACCGACAAAGTAAATATCAAAATAAATAATCTTTGACATTACGTAAAATCTTTACGTAATGTGTAAGACTATTTATTTTGATGCGAGGTAAGAAATTTTACCCATATTGATGGGTAAAAAAAGCAGTCAAAACATACTTCATGAAAAGTGTTTATTCAAAAATGCACAACGTTAATGTTCACGTTTTCACTTCTGCCGGCACTCCCGGAGTGCAACCCGTTGTTTTTTTTTAATAGAGTTAGTCTTGTTTGTATTATAAAACTAAACATGCATTGTTTTTCTAAGCTACGCATCGGATTTTGATGTGTTGTTCACCATCACTTAGAGAATTTATTCCGGAAAGTTCATGTAAAAATTTTATCTTTTGTCAAGTCGTAAACACCTTGCGAAGCGATGGCGTCGCTAGTCGAGGAATAAATGAGGATCTATATTTATTAGAAAGCGTAAACAATTCGAGGTGTGTTTATTCGGACGGCCACAAATTTTATAGCCGTCATAATAAAATATGACTGATGACACGAGGAAGCCTATTAACTAAATACGTGTTGATTAATTAATTCAATTCTCCAACAACAAAGTGAAACATAAAATGATTATTCGTTTGAAATAACAAACGGTTAGCTTTTATTAAAAGAATTGAAAATCTTTGATGGTTTGAATTCAAAATAATGCTATTGAAATGAATTGTGCTGTATTGTTTATTTTACATTTTGGTCGTAACCAAGGAGTTGTTTTTGTTTTTCAGTGTTTGTATTTTTTAGTGTAAACAAATGAAACAAAAAAATATCCTACTGAATCAATCAACGCTTACCGCAGCCGCGTGGTGAAAATAGCCTGGCCTATATTGCGCCTTATCATCTTGTTTTCCGCAAGTATGAGTGAGGCGTGAAATATCTAACGAAGTGTGCCATTTTCCTTAAATTTTGACAATGGCTCCAAGGAGGTCTTATGTGACATCAGTGATATTGTATGGGCCATTAATTTTACAACTTTGAACTGGCGTCATGAAAACCGCGGCGACGTTGACAAACCTTTGGAAGATAGTTTATAGTTCTTGTTTTAATAGGTTTATTTTATAGGCCTTAAGTTCATAAATAATTGTTATGTATGGATCGCGAATCACACGTAGGTAATGGTAACTTAGGGGTAGAAGGGTTTGTGCGGTAACGAAGTGGTATGTAACACGATCTGTCTTGAGGAAAAAGCTATTAAATCGGTTTAGTTATAAATCCATTCAGATTTCGGTTTTCGGTAAAAATGCCGCCTCATTTGCATTGGGCTCCAATCAAGGTTGGACGTCGAGCAAGGGATCGTTACCAATTTTTAAGTGGGGCAAAGTGCTATTGAATTTTGTTTTGATTTTTTTCAAGGAACGCCCGTCTATTTCTCGTAGGGTTAGATAAAAGAAGCATAGGGAATGTCAAATGTAATTATTTCTACTTAGACCTTTTGCTTCGCCCACCGGCCCACGTTCATAAATTATTTTTTGTCAAATGCGTTTCTTTTCATTTATTTGCTACACCAACAGCAGTACCTACATACAAAAAAATTAAAAACAGAACAATAGCGTATTATAAGTACTGGTATGTATGTCTATTACAGGTATATACAGCATTCACCATAAAACAACTAAAAGAAACATAGGAAAACATAAAATACAATTAGGAAACAAAAATCTAAATTAATTACCTACTAAATAAAATTATATAAACGGTTACCGCGAAAGGTTGAAGGTGAAAGGGTGAGTGATATCCGGGATTTAATATGAACTGTGAATATGAATTGTTATATGAATACTCAAAAGCAAAAAATGCTCTTCTTGGTTACCCATATGGTAACCAAGAAGGAGGGTGGAGGGGGGGTGGGTGGAGGGGTGTGGTATGGTGTTCTTGGTTATGGTTGGTTGGTTGCTCGTGGTGACGACGAAAAAAGGCTCAATTACTTTTATTGGTCTTGATCAACCGCATCACAATAAGATAAAACTCTTAAGTAGGTTCAGTTGCCAGAGTCTCATTTGGAAGAGTATGTTCGGTTTATAGAAGACATGTAAAGTGTCGACTTTCTTGGCCCGTGCCGTCTCCCAAAGGACTTGACCGGAATACTCTGTAAATAACCTCTCAACTTTTGATCTTCATATGCGTAAATAGTTCGTTGCTCGCGGTTGCTATGTTGAAGAGAGAAAAAAAAAGGCAAATGTAAATGTGCGTAAAAGCAAGTCGATTTAAGAAAGTTGGGAATTTCAATAGATACTGGTATACTTATAGTTCACCCACATTTCGCCAGGTATGTTTAAGTCCCATGTAAAAGAGGGCGAGCCTATTCAAACCAACTAGGCTGAAATCCAGTTTCCGGGCTACTGAGAAATTCCAGATGGAAAAACCCAATAACACTTTGCTCGACCTGGGAATCCAATCCAGGACCTAAGTGATTATGTAACCTTATAAGAAATATATCTAACATGACAGTTATATCGCAACTAATATGGCATGCATCGGGAATGTTACAAATTGGCTTAGCTCATATCGCACCTTCACAGGGCACGCAAAATTTTAATCACTTAGTAGTGGGTCTACAATCATTGTAATGGTATACCTACAGCTACTAGGTATTTAGAGTTTGTTATTTCGACGCAATTTCATAGAAAGGTCAACAGTGTGTACATGATTGTACTACTGGGGATAAGCTTTAATTTAAAATGGAAATAATTAATTTAATTTCAATTGAAATTTTTATGATTTATATTGTTATTTTTTTTTATTATATTATAAATGAAATTATATATAGTAAATTGTTTTACTATATATAATTTCATTTAAAATGAAATTTAATAAATTTTTATATTATTTATAACAATAAAATATAATTATACAGTCTGTTACAAAAATATCTGACAAAAATGTTAACAACGTACCTGTAAAAGCCAATTTGTAGTGCCACTCATAAATTGAGTGCTTTGATTTGATGATTTGAATACTTAAATTCGGAATTCTATTTTTAAATATCCTTAAAGATGTTTTTCATTAGACAAGAGCTTATTTTTATAACCTCAATTTTCTTTCTTCAAACAATAATTGTTGGAAAAAGTGGTGAAATAGAAAGTTGAAACTTTCTTAATGAAGTGTTATTTATTTATATATTCTTAATTGTCCACCAGATTAAACATTACAAAAGAAAATGTAATTCAAAACGTACGAATGGGTGGATGGCCTTATCGCTTACTGTGATCTCTTCCAGGCAATCTTGGTGTTAATAAAAATAATATCCTTAAGTCAATAATTGCGTAAGAATTAAACATGAACAGGGTGTTTTTACACTTTTATCAAATATTTTTTAAACAGACCGTAGTACTTTGGGCATGATGAAGATGTAGTACTATTTTGTATCGGCTTAAAAACAAAAACAGAATGTGAAAGTGTTTGATGGTAACTAATAAAATAGGTCCGACCCTTGTCGGTATATATTGCGGATTCCACTAGTCTACTGGGTAGGTACGTTGTTTGTTTACTTACTGCGCAATTCGTGGAACAGCTATACTCAATATACTTGTTTTTGTAGTACACCCACTGGTATATACAAAGTTGTTATTTTATTGTGTTTCAGTGGCTTACAGACAATACAAAAGTAATAGTGAGGCTCAGACCAAATAAAAAATCAAAACATAGCGCTGCAAACAATACAGTGAAGCATGCCAAAACTACACCTCCGCTCTGTGCATACACGCTCACACGTACACATGTACACCCATTTACAATCAAACTACTGTACAACAATCATCTACATCACCACATGCGAACTACGCATCAAAGACCTAACGTCACAAAAAATCCTGACGTCACACATATCCTGCATCGCGCAGTTAGAGTTTATGCGAACGCGAACGACATATACATATACACGACACCCGTCTGGTCGGAGGATCTTCCCTTTTTTATAGAGGATAAGTGAACTTTACACTAACTGCCTCTAAACTACAATCAAACTACACCTCACTAAGAGCACATGTTTACGAAACCGGCCCCACGTCACTGTTGACAGCGCTATGTCTTGGTTCTTTATTTGATCTGAATAGTGAGGTAATTCACGATAAGCTATTTACAACCCTCCACAGTTAGCAATAGAGTATTGTTGTACAAGTTTTGATTATTGATTATAATCATTAAACATAACACTAACTATGTATAGCATTAAATTAATTAAATTAAGTACATGCATAGGCAGAAATGCATGCGCAACCACTATTAGGATGCATCAGACACAATACAGTTTTTAGATAAAACAGTACTAATGTACGCTAAGCAAGCATAGAAATACATAAGAATACATAGAAACCACGACACGACGCAGCGACACATCGCGTCGGCGTCGCCTGCAGTTGTCGCCGGCGCGCTCGGCTTCGGATTTTACCTTAAGAATTCTTACGGTAAACTGTGCGAGCGTAACCAGCAAAAGCTTTCAACGAAAATATTTTCTTGTGATTGGTATTTAAGTGGTTTCATGGAATGGACGGAAAATATTTTATAACATGAAAAAATTTAACAAAACAAGGAAGTTTCGTTCAATAAGTCCCTTATTCGAATCTTCCTATTAAACCGTAAGTGGTCACCACTTGAGACAAAAATTTAATATTTTTTGTGTAATAATACATTGCCATGCCTAAATGATAAATGGTACGATGTCGGTCATAGTCATGACACTAATTACATTTTAGGGACGCCCTTAATTTCATTAAAGGCTACGTGGGTAGTCTGTTTACACGTTTGTTTGTTGGTACTTTTAATCTTTTATTCATTTAGACAGTTTCAAATAACCATTCTTCAAAGGTCTATTATTGTATTATATTTTATGTTATTCTGAGTTTGGCATTTTTATTACTATGTTGAGTAAGAGTGGTAACAAAATGGAAGTAAAACTAAAAGCACGTAGCACCATAAAAATGTTGCTACGAGCTTTATTTTTTTCGTAGCACTGCTGCTACGGCGCTACGCCACTTAAAATTGTTTTTTTTTGGTACCTTGTTGGTTTTAAGTAAAGGAGTTATATATTATGTGGCAACTCATTGTTATTTCCTGAAAACATGTGTTAATATTTTCGTTATCATCCTAAATCGGTGTGAGAGTTAACAGATATCGCAGAAGTGTTAAAATTATGGTAAAACCGATTGCGTCATATTATAGTATGAAAATACTTGATGTTTATTCAAATATAACTATTTACTATGTTTGAAAACATAACGGGAATATATATGGAGATTTTACCTGCGGCTTTACACACAATTTCTCGGTGAACTTGCTTGATCTCCCTAGAATTTTATGAATTTTCTCCCACAGCTCTCTGAAATATAATATTAGGTAATGTTCAATGGAGATCTAACAAACAGTTGACCTGAAAAAGCGCTTTAAATATATTGTTTTTTTAAATCAACACTACTACGAAGTGCTGCTGTAGGCATAGAAAAAACATTCATGGATCGGTCGGTCAGTTAGAATTAACAGTAAAACTTTTATAGCGGAGCGTGCTGTTCAGATTCCTCGTTTTAGTTTGTTGAGATAACGTTATCTGTGTTAAAGTCTAGATAGATAGATATTTATTGCGCTGACTGTACTTTACTTTTTTTGTAACAATACTTTTTAGTTCGTCGAGTTTATACAGGATCAAATTAAATTACCTAGCGAAACTCTGCAGACTATCGCCTATCAATGTCTAAATAGGATAAAATAAAAACAAAAAACATTTGATGTTTTTTTAAACGGTTGTAGGTATGGTTGTTACTGAAGTATGAGTTGAGAAAATCTGTTTTATCCCTATACTATAATTAAATGAGCAATATTTGTTTAAATATATATTTGTAATCATATTCTCGAAAACGGCTGTAACGATTTTGATGAAAGTTGCAATATAGGGGTTTTATTAAATCGATCTAGGTCTCTTAACTGGGAAAATTCGTTTTTCTATCTTCACCCTAGCAGAGCTCGGTTGCCCAAAGTTTAGAAGTATAGTTCAAACATGTGGACATAGAAATAGTTGAATAATAAGCAGTTTTTCAAATGTACCAATTTAGTTTATTACGAAATCCGATTCCTCGTCCAATTAATGATTATAACCACCTTTATTGATTGTTAAAATGATAACACTAACCGTCTGTTGATCATTTCTCATGAAGGTGACCGAAAATTATGCTAAAAGTTTGCTCGAAGTCGGAACGAAGTAATGACCCAGTTCGTAAGAATGTCATTGGTGTTAATGACGAAAACAATGGGATACGTGACCGCCTTCCAATGCCAAGCGCGAAATGTTAATTAATTTCCTTCTGAAGTAACTTTTAATTAAAACTGATGTCAGAAAACTTGCCACAAATAGGTTATGTTTATAACTATGACTTATAACTTGGTAGGCGGTGAATGAGGGTTTTCGAAAATGACCATTTCTGGGTTGCAGCACTGAGACTTCAGGTCCGGCCACCTGTCAAAAGTTTCAAAGTGCCTATATTTTCTTTAGTCGTGACTGAGTGCGGATTTCACCAATGAAATTGAACGCGTGTAGCACATCTAAACGCGTTCACAGTGTACAATATTCCATAACAATTTTGACACTGACAGGTCTTTAGAAATGCTGATCTTGTGTAGTTTCACTGGTGAAATCAGCCCTGAATGATGAACGAATGAATGAAACGATTGATAAACGTCATCAAATGTTTTATATTCATTGTCGAAATGGAAGACCTGTTGTCAAACTGGCGCCAACTGGTGGCGTGAATTTTCATGAGGTTTTCTTGAAAATTCATTGAGGGAACTAAATAAGGTTGAAAATGACAAATGAAGGTGCCTTCGTGAACCTTGAGGCATCCTGTCTAGTCATTTACAGGACAGTCACGGAAATTATTTTCATACAGCCATTTCATACAGCTGTCAAAGAATGACAGTTGTGATTTCATAAACAATTAATTTACCAAACTTTCCAAAAAACCCTGATACGATGACCCTGTACGCTCATCTAGTTAAGGCAAGCAACAAGTGAGTAGGTAGGTACCTCGTCAAATGTTTGATGAACTGTTAAACACGAGATTACTGTTCTCATTAACTGCATATAAAGCCACCTTGACTGGGCTGTTTGTTACTTAATGGCTACTTTACTTCTCTACGAAGCTTGATAAAAAATGCAAAAGTAAGCCGATATCTTGTCATTTTTTTACGTAACAAACTATGATTATCTCCCAACACCAAGTCAAAGTTAACATTCTTTAGTGGTAGTTTATTAGCTTGCCAATATGTGTGTGACGTACGCATAAAAACAAAATATATACAGTATGTTAACTAACAGAGGGCGTTCCCGTTAACCCGCATTAGTATAGCGTCCATACATGCCAGAAAAAATATTAAATATGAAAAAAAAAAAAGTTTTTTTTAGTTTTTTTAAATAAAATTTTCTCATTTTTTTTTAAATTGAAGCTGAATTGTAACACTCTGTACACGGGCACTTGTCTTTCAACGTGGAAAGACAAGTGCGACAAGTGCACGTGTACAGAGTGTTTGTTTTACGTATGAAATTAATATTTTTTTGTGAATATTTTATGATAAAAAAATAAAAAAAGTTTTTTTTTTTCGATTTTAATATTTTTTCTAGCATGTATGGACGCTATACTATTGCGGGTTAACGGGAACGCCCTCTGTTAGTTAAGATACTGATATGTAGAAAAATTGCCTCATAAGTATGACAACAAATATTAAAATATCGAAGTGTATAGAGTGCTGCGAGTTTCTTGTGGCACTCTACTGTCACTGCCTCGGCCCGGCTAGGGTGCCGTGAGCGTTGCATTGTCACTGTCACTTTTTAATTAGGTTAGGTTAGGTTAGAACTGTGACCATACAACGCACGAGCCGAGCGAGCGTAGCGAGCGGTGCCGCGGTAGCGGCCGGCGAAGTGCCAGGGTCCGTTTAGGCACAAGAGAATGTAATGTTTTGGGAATGTGGTGTTTTACAGCGATCTAACCTCGACAATCAAACAAAATACCAAGTGACGTGACTTAGTGACAGTGACAATGACAATCCAATGCTTGCGGCACTTTAGCCGGGCCGAGGCGGTGTTACTAGGGTGCCTGTAGTGGCACTTTATCCGATAGGGATAGAGTGCCAATGGTGGCACTCTATACACTGCCTTAAAATATTGATGTACTGTGTTATATCGGCTGAATCTTGTTAGGCCGAATGACAGCACTGCAATCCTACACCGCGGTAATGATGTCAATTTGACACTGACTGCCCAATTAAATCCTACACTTTTCTCGATTTTAACAAGTTTATCTACAGTAACATGTGTAACATTGATAAATTCATGAAAAAAACTAGCTATTTTATTATTAGTACCTACTCCTGCTGGAATTTCCTTAGAGATTTTCAACTTTTGCAGAAATTGCAAAGAAACATTGTGTATGCAAATCTCAACCAGTGCATTTCACTAGTTATCTCATTTATTTATGTGTTGTGGGCGTGTTGTTTGTTTTCAGTGGGTGTCTGACATAGGTACCTGCTAGCAACATGACGATATCCCAAAGAAAAAAGGTTTGCGCAAACGTGGACATCGTTAAGAAAATTCATGGTACATGACCATGAATTTTCTTTAAAAAAAAAAAATGTATATGGAACTTTTTCCCCCTCTACATACACTACACACTTACCAAATCATTAGTGTGAAAACATATAAGGAGAAACAAGTAAGTGCACTCTAAAATGCATTTACTTGGCTCTGTCGCACGATACTCTGTAATAACAAGGGTCGTAAACACAAACAAATGAAGCTCTGGAGAATGGATAGTCGAAAATAAAAAAAAAGTACAAAGAGTGATCGGAATTGTTAGGCAATTTTTACGATTTTGTTAAAATATTGGATAAAAAACGATGTAATTAATTAAGTAACTATGTTTTTGAAAGAACGTTTTAAGAGACTTTGGCCGACCCTATCATCAACAAAAACAATAGTTAACTAGCTTTTGCCTGGGGCTTCACTCGCGTGGAGGTGTGAAATTATCCCACGGGAACGTACTAATACCAGGATAAAAAGTATCCTATTTCCTAACCCAGGTCAATCGTCTATCCGTGTGCCAAATTTTATCCAAATCGTTTAGCCTTAGCCAGCGTTTAGCCTTTTAGCTTTGAGAGTCACCTACTTTTGAATCTATAATATAATTATAGTATAATAAAATATTAGAATATAATTTTATAAAATCTTAGAATATAATTTTACAAAATTTTAGAATATAATTTTACAAAATTTTAGAATATAATTTTACAAAATTTTAGAATATAATATTATAAAATAGTTTGGAAATTCCAAAAGTGCACGCCTCATAACACATTCATAAACGAAAAAGAAATTCAAAACATAGTTTCTAACAAAAATTAACAATTTTATCAATGAAGTATGTTTTGACTGCTGTTTTACCCATCAATATGGGTAAATTTCTAACCTCGCAATCCTTACGTAATGTCAAAGACTATTTATTTAGATATTTACATTGTGGGTTGCTAGGCAACACGATGAGTCAAGGTTGAAAATATTTAGATAAAGATATTATATTTTAGTTAGTATTTTATTAATTATAATTAAACTACTTTGAATAAAAGAGCCATTTTCAATAGGGTTCCTTTTATGGCCGAAAACAATGTATTAAAAAAAAATTGACTCAATTAATTGATTTTATCGCAAGCTACAATGTTTTCAAGCTTCATAAATTGACGGACAGGAATTTTTTTTCATCTATTTTGATGTTTTTTTCATTTCTCTTGCATTAAATCAATTGCTAAAAAGTACAGTATTGATCTCCATTTAATCATCTATACAATGGTATATAAATTAAGTAGGTTCTGTGTACTAGCAGCAGTGTAACAATAATAACAGTTGCAGAAATGGGGCAAAAAATATTTTTCGATCGTAGAGCACACTCTAATGCTTCGCATTAAGAGTCGTGCAATAATTATTAAAATATTATTTTAGATATTAGTAGGGATTAAAACGTTGATACTTATAGCTGCTGCACTTACTAATTCCTATAAGGTAGTTGTTCTAGGTCAATTTGTCAATACATACAGTTTGATGTTAGTCTTCGCACGTTTCCAATTCCTTTGCGGGTGACACACAGACACGAATGTGAATTAAATTGCTTATTAATGACTTACTTTCTACCTTATATGGTTGTATTCACGCAAAACGCGTCTCCTAATCGTTAATCTTTGTTTTAGTGGACATTTTCGTGCTTTTACGTCATTTTTGCGATCGCCTTAATAATTTTGGCACATTCAAGTAACATTTGTAACATGTGGGCAAAGAATTTCAAATGACCCTTTGAATTCGAGTCACGTTTTCTCCGGAGTAAATAAAGGCAGTTTGGAGCTTACGTAATGAGTATGTGACTTATTGTATTACTTTCACTGTTATTTCCATAGATGTTTTATATCTATGGTTATTTCATTATACAGGGTGGATTTTTTTAATCTCACCTGGAGGGAAAGTGCTCTAAATACTGGAGATAGCCAATTTTACTCAAAGGAAACATTCCTTTATTTTTTTAAATAACACATCTGCATTCAAGTTTTTCGAAAATTCGCTTGCTACACTCGGGAATCGAACTGGCTGAAATCAGAAAAAATAACAACCTGTACTTTTATGGCATCAATCGATAGGGTCAATCATAAGGATCAAATCTCTCTAACAAACATGATAAATTAAATGAAAGGAAAACTACTACTTTGTGTTCCCAGAAAGTATCATTAGGTCGGGTTGGTAAATCAGATAAAGAAATGGAAATCGGAAAAAATAGTTTATACTTTTTAGGGTTCCGTACCCGAAGGGTGACAAACGGAACCCTATTCATAAGCCTCCGCTGTCCGTCTGTCTGTCAGCGAGCTCTATCTCATGAACCGTAATAGGTAGGCAGTTGAAAATTTCACAGATTGAGCATTTCTATTGCCGCAAGAGCAACAAATAATAAAATTAAAAAATAAAGGGGGGTCGCCATACAATAAAATTAAATTTTGAAAAAAAAATTTCTGACCCTGGCATGTGGGGTATTATTTTCTAGAACTCATCGAGTAGAGAATAAATATAATTTTTATTTGTTTTTATCTTCAAAAATGATGAATTAGGGGGCCGTAGAAGTTGTCTGTTTTAGACCATTTTTGTACGAGCTCTATCTCAACAACTAAACAAATTAGGAATTTGAAACTTGTGTGTATCATGTAACATATACTGTTTATAATCAACAAATACTAAAAACGCCGATTCATAACGTATTTTATATAATATGGGCGATTTTCTGCAACTTAAAGTAATAATTTTGTATTTCATGCTAATATTATGCGATATAAATTCCACAGATAACTATTTTTTTTTTTTTTTTTTTTTTTTCTTTGGCTTCGCACGGTTTGTGCATTTAGCCAATGTCACGTTTAGTTCAGTTCATAGTGTTCTATGGTTCAGTTTAGTTGTACTTTGAAGAAATAAAGGTAGGGAAACGAATAATTTTAAATGTTAGGTAAATTTTATCTGGATTTAGGATAGGACGGTTAAATAGGATCAGTATAATAATATATAAAGGTGAAGATAGTGAATAATGATTAAATTACAACTTAAAATTATTTAAGGTGATGAATGAGACTATACATTTATAAACAGGAAAGCTATTTGTACAAAGTAAAGAAAGTATTGAGGTAGGAAAAGGAGTACGAAGGGACAAGAGATTACTGAGAAAGGAAGAACGGTCATATAATGGACAGGAGAAAAAAATGTGGTCTAAATCGCCAACATCTGTGCCACACGAACAAATGGGGTCGCTGATAATACGAAGTTTGGCAAGATGTGCTGGTGAGCAAACATGTCCCAGTCTCATTCTTATAAGAACGGAAGTCTCCATCTTGCCAAACTTTGCCCTGCCAAACCACGGTTTTTCCGGAACGTCGGGTTGAATGTAAGAAAAATATCGTCCCTTTGATTTACTTCCGATATCCCAAGCTACCTTCCAAGTGTCCCGAAGATAGGTCTTAGGTAATGTCACGAGGTCATAACAAAAATTAGTATAAGGAAATAGGTCTCCACACTGCATCGCCTCACCGGCAAGTCTATCGGCCACTTCATTACCATGGATTCCAGCATGGGCTGGAATCCATACAAATTGCAGTGTATTACCCTCGGAGATGGTTCTGGACGTAAATTCTCTTATTAAAAAAACTATAGGAAACTGCGATTTGTGTTCGAAAGGGGATTTATTAATGGCTAGAAGAGCACTTTGGGAATCTGTAAAAATGATGGTATTTTTGAGCTTTAACACTCGAGAATATTCAATGGCTTTTAGAATGCCGAAACATTCTCCCGTAAAAACAGAAGTTTCAGGAGGCAGTTTAATTTTTTGAACGATGTTGTATTGAGAATGGTAAGTGCCTATCCCAACACAACCCGTCGGAGAACGCTTAGAAGCATCCGTAAATATATGGTGGTACTCTTTGTGTTCGGCCAGAAAATTATTAAAAACTATAAGACAATCGGGATCTGATTTATTTACACAGTTATATTTTATAATGGGACTGAACAGTAAACTCTCAAAACTACTGCTAAATAGGGGAAGTTTATTAGAACGGTGAATAGGAGAAGAAAGTGAGAGGAATTTTTTATAGCTTACAACTAGACAAGGAGCACGTTTATGGGACCAATAATCTGATGAATCTATCTGCAAAACTAAAGATTCTAGTATAGGAATGAGAGGATGAGTTGAAAACTGAAGAATTCGAAACAAATATTTATCAGACAGGTATTGTCTTCTAAGATGTAAAGGAGCTTCCCCGCATTCAATTTGGAGTGCATTAATGGGACTGGACTTCATGGCACCCGAAATAATGCGTAATGCCTTAGATTGGATGCGATCTAATTTTTTAAAAGCCATAACACTACCAGGTTCTAGAACGAACAATCCATAATCCAGAGTGCTTCTGATGATTGCGTTGTAAATAAGTTTCAAAGAAAAGGGATGTGCACCCCACGACACACCAGAGAGGCATCTAAGCATGTTGAGGTGTTTTTCACATTTATTAACAATGTAATCACAATGAGGAACACTACTTAATTTACAGTCAAGAATTATACCTAGATATCTGAAATTATCTTTAACTGGGATAGGTATTTCTCTATAAAAGAGATTTAGTAAGGGAATATTTCTCTTCCGGGTGAATAAAACAGCCGCACTTTTAGATGTGGATAATTCCAAACCGTTTAGATGTAACCATGACTCCAAAGAGGATAATGCAGAATTGATAGCATAACTAGCTTGTTCAACAGATTGATTTGAAGAATATAGTAGTAAATCATCGGCATATTGAAGAACCTTAACATGATTAGTTAAGGACGAGTCTAAATCAAAAGTGTAAATATTGTATAGAAGGGGACTGAGGACAGAACCCTGTGGGAGGCCTCTCCATACAAGATGAGAAACCTCATGATCTCCTATTAACATGTTAACAGAACGTTCAGTCAGGATTTTAATAATGAAATTCAACAAATTCAATGGAACTTTTAAGGCTTTTAATTTATTTTGTAAAACTGATAATAAGACATTATCATAAGCCGCATCAATATCAAGGAAAACTGCAACAGTGGAATAGTTATTAGAGAAGGATAAGCGAATGTCGGATGTTAAAATACTTATACAGTCAGTTGTACTTTTACCTTTTCTAAAGCCATATTGTGATTCTGACAAAAGACCCTTACTTTCAACATACCATTCTAGGCGATTTTTAATTAAGTGTTCCGCTAGTTTCATCAGAATTGAAGACAAAACTATGGGACGGTATGAAGAAGCATCAGATGGAGTTTTATTTGGTTTAAGGAATGGCAACACCATTTGACGTTTCCATTCAACTGGGATGTTTCCTGTATTCATAATAGAATTAATAAGTTCTAAATAATAAATGAGGACATCATCATTTAAATTAGCAAAAAAGGAATACGGGATCCCATCAATGCCTGGTGCAGAATCCTTACTTTTATTTATAACACCCTTTAATTCAGTGAGAGTAAATGGAAGATCTAGCGGCGTATGAGTATCTTGATTATTGGATACGGGAGATAGGTTAATAGCCTCAGGAACCCAAGGTGGAGCTAGTTTATCTAAAAATTCACTGGCTAAAGAATCAGGAATAGGAGAAGGGTTGTTATAAATGGACCTAAATCTACGAATATTTTGCCAGACAATTGTAGGGTGAGTATTCGGTGAAATTGATGAGCAAAATTTACGCCAAGAATCAAATTTTTTCTTTTTAAAAAGTTTATAAGTTTCATTAATTAAATTAGTTACAATTTCAAAATTAATATCGGACATATCAAGGTTATAATTGTATTCAGCCTCTTTACGTTTGTTTATCAATTCTGTGCACTCCGAATCCCACCACGGTGGCGAGGGAATTGTACTAACATTGTTTTTTTTTGCAGGAAAAACTTCATCTGCCGCTGCGATTAAAATGCGTGCTAAAGCTTCCGCACAACTATTTTCATTGCCATCAGAAATAACAGGCAATGAGCAAAGCTTTCTGTCAACAATATTTCTGAATTTGTCCCAGTCATTATTATTTCTATTAGGTAGTTTATGTTTTAAGTTTGATCTCCTTAATAGTGCATTTGGTTTGGAAAGAGGATAAGAAATAACTATTGGGAAATGGTCACTACCATAGGTAGAGGTTAGAGTATGCCAAGTTAATGAAGAGGCTAAGTTTGGAGAACATATTGAAAGGTCAATTGCGCTTTGGTTCTGATTGGGATCTGAACGACGTGTGGCAGCTCCTGAGTTCAAGATGCATAAGTTATGTAAGTCTATTATATCTAGTAATTCATCTCCATAACAATTAGAACTTGAACAACCCCATGATTGATGATGGCAATTAAAATCCCCCAATATTAAGATTGGCTTTGGAAGAAAAGAAAAGAGATTATTTAACTCTTGAAGAACAGAAGAAGAAGGGTGAGGAATGTAAATAGAAACAAGACAAGTATGCTGCACTTTAATAGCTACAATTGAAATTTCCTCACTATGATGAGGTAATGTAATGGTAGAGAAAGGGATAGAATTCTTGATAAGTATAGCTACTCCACCATACCCATCAGATCTATCCTCTCTAATGGTTAAATAACCATTAATTTTAAAAACATGATAAGGTTTGAGCCATGTCTCTGCTAAGGCAAAGGCAAATGGTTCATATTTGTTTAAAAGATATATAACATCACTCTTTTTGTTTACTAGACTGCGGCAGTTCCACTGGATTATTTTGGATTTGTTGTCCATTATGAATGGATTCAGGTACATTTAAAGATTGGGCAACGTTGGACGGTGTAATGTTGAACTGGGAGAGAAGATTGTGTAATGCAGAAAGAAAATCGTTTATGGAAAAATTTACGTCATTTTTATCATTGATACAATTATTAGAAAAAGCACAACCATTTGATGGTTGGGGAATGTTAAAATCCTTAATAATAGCATTGTGAGCCTCTTTATTATATCCTTGTACAGATTTGGGAGGGGAGCGGGGTTTTAAGAAGACAGTCTTTTTATAGCTATTTGAAGTAGGCATTCTATTAGGTGAAGAGATAGATGGAGAATCTGCAAAGTCTTTGGAAGGAGAAGATAAAAGTGTATCAGCATATGATTTAGTTACTGGGGGATATACTTTTGCCGCTTCCGCATAAGATACTGAACTTTGTGCCATGTATGTTTTAATTAATTTTTGCCTAGAAAATTCTGGGCAAGACTTATTAGTGGCATAATGAAAACCAGAGCAAAGGCAGCAAGAAGCACTTTCTTGTTCTCTTTCACAGCCATCCCCGGTGTGGCCATGGCCACATTTATAACAACGAGGTTTGGATCTGCACTGAATTTTTGTGTGACCAAAACGACAGCAATTGAAACACTGTACAGTAGGGAAAATATATAAATCTACAGGTAACGCATTATAACACATGAAAATTCTTTTCGGTAGAATCTGCCCATCAAATGTAACAACTATGGATTGGGATGGTTTCCAAACGGTTGTACCGTCAACAATGGTTTTAAAATTGAGGCGTCTGACTTTTAAAATTGGACCGCAACCAATTGGTACTGTAATATTATCTATAACTTCCTCCGGAGACCATTCCGCCGGAACACCACGCACTAAACCCATTCTAGTTACATTAAAAGTGGGTATAAACGCTTTATAATTATATGTTGTAAGACTATTATGGGAAATAAAAGAATTCGCATCCAGGAAATTCGAAAAGGATAAAGATATTTTATTGCGCCCAATTTTTTTTACGCTACCATTAATTATATTTTGAAAGGCGTTGTGTTTTAAAAACTTGCCAAATGTAATAGGGTGCAGTGTAGTACCATCATCAGGTGAGATTACTATTTTTTGAACATTAACAACAAAAGGCGCGCTGTCAGTTTTGTCGTAGGTTTTACGACCTATCTGAGTGGGAACAACTATGGACGGAGCAGGGATATCGGTGTTAGAGACAGTTATTTCGGAGCAGTTAGGCACCGATTCAGTATGTAAAGATTCCGTGCAACCACAACCCGAAGACTCGGAACCTTGGTGTTTACGGGTACGACGGCGTTTGTTACAGTGTTTGCACACCTGTATACGACTTCGTTTTAACCGACGAGACGAAGACGATCCATCGGTATCCATGCCCGATTCATTTGAAATGGTAACAAATTTGCCTCTCGGGGGAACAAACTCCCCCGGGTCAGGCGGTCGGTTCATTTTCCTTAGTAAAAAAGAATGTAAAAAGACTTACCCTAGCGAAGAAACTTTACAAAACTAATATTAAAATATAGATACAAGAAATTAAACTACTAAAACTACGACTACTGATCCTATAATACACTGTTTTAAAATTTTCAATTTTTCCCTAAAAAGACGCGTCCACCAAGTTCAACGTTTCCCGCGCTTTCCAGATAACTATTTAATAGTCGGAGTAATGACATGGAATTAGTAAGTACCTACTATCATGGCAGCATATACTATTTCGATCATTTAAATTTCGATCATCCAAAAAGGTCTACAAAATAAACTTTCTTCACAAGATTTTAAAACCGGCCAGTATTTTTTGAGTTTAAGAACTTTATCGACTTTTTTCAAAGTATCCCTAGACGGTGTTGATGTGTGTACCTCGTGTTAAAACTACACTCCAATAGACAATATATTCAGTAACATTGAAATGAATGCTGGCACATACAGTGTACTATTCAGTTACCTAGCTTAAACCGTTGTGGATACAATTTCATATTGAGAAAAATTATTGGTGTAAAAATATTCGGTCATGGCGGCCAATCTCAACGGAGACTGGCCTTCGGCGCGGGAGATATTATAGTGCACAAGTGTGTGCGCAGACACGAGTGCACTCTCTCTTCCCTCACTCTCATAGTGCGATGGGATGTGTAAAAATAATAAGTAAGAAATAATAGATTTCTGTATGACTATCAAAAATAACGTAAATAAATACCTGTATTGACCCGTGCGTTTGCACTGGCGAAACATCACGACAAAACATGTTGAAATCTCTAGTTCCTGTCAAACATTGTATGAAAAATTGACAGAAAATAGAGATTCCAACATGTTTTGTTGTGAATGTTTCGCCAGTGCAAACGCACAGTTATAATTAAAATTTGGCGTACTACTTACATTCTATTTTGTACAATATAGTCTGATGTAGCAAGAGAAATCCTTTTATTTATAAGTAACTAGCTTTACCCGGCCTGGCTTCGCACGGTTAGCACTAAGTACTTATCTACGGCGCGTCTACCTTTCCTAATTACCTATTTCTACCTAATTACCTACCCTACCTACCTACCCTACCCTTCTTACCAGGGTAGGTAGGTACTACATATCTACCTGCTTACCTACCATATATACCTATTTATACCTACTAATACTGTGTTAGTAGCAAATAAATAACTTTGACTTTAGTTAATGCATGTTACTGGATAAAGTTAACTTAATATTTTTCTCTTAAAATAAATGAAATATACTCCTACACCTATATTTTAACACAACAACATTTTCTCATTAAAATTAGACAATTTCTTTACAAATCTTTGTTTTTTTATAGCGCCTCTGTTGTTACCTTTACGAAAGTATTACAAAAATTCATAGTGTTAAATCTTGTACGACATGGTATGGAACCCTTCGTGTGCGAGTCCGACTCGTACTTGACAGATTTTATTTTAAAAGTATTTTGTAAACTTTGGCCCAAAAAAAGAAGAATATCGATAGTTATTGAGAGATAAAAAAAGAGAAAGAAATATCTCTTTCAATTACAAAGGGCATTTAGATACTTGTTTTGGAGATAACTTTTTAAGCAGGAATTGCTTGTGTTCGAAAAGTTTCACTAATGAATGAGTTACAAATAGTGTTGAGGTTTTTTAACTGGATAATTCAAGTCAGTTCTGACCTATTATATCTTAGGGCCTATGCACACCGCGTTTTATAATTATATGCGCGTTCCACGTAACGCGCGTCGAGTGTACAGAGGGCTCCGATTGGCCCTTCATCGGTGAAGGCCGACCGGCTGCCAATCGATGCGCCAAACGCGGTCGATGCGTAAGGTAAGATGTGTAAATTGCGTGTGCAGTGCGTGTACGCGCGTCGACGGCGCGATAGAAAAACGCCTTGTGATTAGACCATAAAGGCGACGATAACCGACTATTAATGATTTTATACTGAAGATCACGTCTAAATGAGTAGTGATAATGATTTGGAAAAAATATATGTTAAATAAGAGCATTTTCTTAATAGCTTAATATATTAATATTTTCATTTATATTTACACAGTGAAATTAATTTGTAAAGTTATGTCTAACGCGGATAAAAAACTGAGAATCATGCAAAATCTATCAAGCATACCTATTTTTCTGAAACCTTCACCATTTTAAAGATTCTGTTACTGAAGAAGAATTCTATTACTGATCTTTTAATATACGTGTTTCATTAAAATACGTTTTGTTTTATGTAGAATAAATTTATAATGCATCTAATTTGTGACAGCGCTCCTGGACGGGCGAGTCCTAGTATTACTGGCTGGTTGCGTGAGCTCAGTACAGAACACGCAAGCTCATGGTCGCCGGCATATATCTGCCACTTAAGGAAAGTACCTCCTATTTACCTATCGGCAGGATAAGGTAATGCGTGTAACGTAACACTGCACAATTCAGTGGCCACGCCAGCCCAATCATTATAATTGCTATTTTTCCTAAACTTCAAATGAAGAATGACCTTTACTCATGTTGTTCTAAAATCTAAATTCTTCCACCAAATATCAAAATGACATAAATAATTAATCAATCAAAATCGATGTAGGTATTTGTGGTTGAATCTAGACAAACGGAATGTTTGACATCTCGATGATTGATGTAACATTCTGACGAAGTAAACATGACGCGTCGGGCTATAGCGACCACGTCTTTCATTTCCAAAGTTAGAACAGTAACAAAGTTACTTTAGCTTATGTTTATTTTGGACTAGCTTCTGCCCGCGACTACCGCCGCGTGAAAGTTCTTTTTACACCCTACGTCACTCGACAATAAGGTAGTTTCTCCTTAGTGCAAGAATTTTCGGAATTGGATGAGTAGTTCCGAAGATTATCCCAACATACAAACTCGCAGATTTTGCCTCTATAGAGGTATGAGGAACAGGGTGTAAAGTTCACTCATCCTCTATAGAAAAGGGAGGATTTTCCCACCATACGGGAATGGCTGATCGCGCGATAACCTCTGCTTGCACGATACAGGAGGTCGCGTGACGTCAGTGTGATGCGTATTTCGCACATGGCGATGTAGACGCCGTCACTCCTCTTTATAATATTAGTATAGATGTTTATGCGTCAATAGACGATGCAATTATGTCTATATCATGAGTTTAGTCCCTATCTCCTGATTGCGCTGGAGCACTTTTTATTATTAGTACTAGCTGCCCGCCCCAGCTCCGCATGGGTAGCCCTAATTAGCAATAAATTAAAATTGCGACTATAATTTGAGATTTAAACTATCCTATCTCTCAAGTTGGATCGAACTGCACATGGTGTGCGAATTTTATTATAATCGGTTAAGTGGTTTAGGAGTCCATTGAGGACAAACATTGTGACACGAGATTTATATATATTAAGATAGTACTAATCATGAAAGTGCTTCAGAACAGTGCCACAGAAGGAACATTTATGTTGGGCAAGACCATAAAGGCTTTTGCAGACCAGCGTGATTTGTCGTGCGACGCGACACGAACAATACAATTTCTAAGAAAACTTCACGGTATAACAATATCCGGTGTAGCGTTGCGCGACAAGTCGCACTGGTCTGCACAAAGCTTTATGGTAGATACCGTAAGACTGTCAGGTCTTGCCCAACATAATTGTTCCTTTTTCTGATGGGTATTTCGTATTCAGTCGCTGATAGAGACTTAAAAAAAAATGAGTAAGTACTTTTGCTTATATTACGTTCATATATCTGGTCGAGAGCAGTGGTGGCCCAGTGGTAACGGCCCCGACTTACGAGTTGTAGGTCGTGGGTTCGAACCCAAGCAGGCGCTTTACTTTGCGTAAATAATTTCATCACCACTGCTCTCAAAACGGTGAAGGAAACCGGCATGTCTTAGAACCAAAAATTCGAAGACATGTGACATCTACCAACCCGCAATGGGCCCGCGTGGTAGATTACGGCCCACTCCCTCTCACAGGGAGGACGCCTGTGTCCCAGCAGTGGGAACATTAATAGGCTGATGATGATGATATATCTGGTCATATACGCACGCAGCACGCCGGTTGCGAGTACCTACTATTCACCTGATATTTCTGAAGAACATTACAAAAGAATAAAACAATATTCTAAAGCAATATAATCCAAGAGTAAATATTGATTGCAACAACCATAACAAAAACTGCAGGATGTTAAAGGTATATAGTATATATACTGTTTTATATTAACCAGGCAACCATATACTTAATCGAAACTCTTTTCTAGTCGAGTCCCAAGGTTCGCATCTGTGGCTGCCATTAAGGTTTATCAGAAAACTTGCACAAGTGCCAGTATCAAAGTTTGGAGCACGTGCTGCAAGCCGCGCCAGTTTTATGACTTGTATTGGCAGAACAGTTCGGATATTAAACAATTTCTCCCGACATACAACGTATAGATTGCTGAAGCTAATTTTAATGTTATTATTGGCCAGGGGCCTACCACCAACTTTAAAGCAGTATTATTTTAATCTTACTTCAGTGAGGGAAAGAGATGGAGCTATACGTCCATGGGCCCAGGGGCGGGGGGCAGGGGAGGGCGGCTGCCCCCCCTGCACGCGTAGCATGACCACCGTAGAAACGGGTTTTGTCTACGGAAGAATAGACAAAATGACAGATTGTGATTGTATAACTGTCATTTTGTCTGTTCTTCCGTCGACAAAACTTGTTTCTACGGTAGTCATGCTACGCGTGCTGGATTTTGTATGCCTAAGTACCGTTGTCAGTCACGTTAAAACTTCCTTTGCAATTACAATATATTATTATGCATTAATTTATTTTAGAAATAAAACCGCGCTGCGCGGGATTTTCATGTTGTACCTACCTGAAATGCGTAACCAACTTTAAAAAAACGTGTGAACGTCTATGTTCGGCTGTTTTTTTTGTTACTGTGGTCAACGATATTTTCGTCAATTGTGATAAACCGTGTTTCATTTAAAAAATAAAATTACATTCGGTCCACAATTGACAAAAATATGATTGTCGTTAATTTAAAAAAATATATACAAACGAACATAGAAAGTCCTTCTTTTTTGAAAAGCTGTATTCGCTAAGAAAAACCTACATTTAAAATGAGCCCTCCGCGAGGGCTCCCGGCATCCCATATGCGACTAGGTGAACCGTCCAGGAGGGCTCCCGGCACTGAACGTGTTAAAATAATACTGCTTTTAGAGGTGGTGGTAGGCCCCCTGGACTCTTTTTTAATGTTTCCAAAGTTACACAATATTGTTAAATAGAGTAAGAGAAAAAGAAGAATGGCCACATTAATAACACAAGTATAGGTACTTGTGTTATTAATGTGGCCATTCTTGTGTTGTGTGCCTTTCAGCTTACAGCAATCATATAAGGTTTAACCTTTTAAACACAAAGTTCAAAAGAGTTCAGAGTTCAGTGGACTTTACTTTATTTATAGGGATGTTGACAAAAACATTATTTTTTGTCCTTAGCTGGTAGTTTATAAAAAAATATTCGACACGTATTTTTTAGTTTTTTACATAATCATAAGATAACGGCAATTCATTGAGTAGGCAATACGTTAAAATGTGGCATGACGTCACTTCTCGGTAGATTTTATACCGCCTTGTGACGTAGCGAGCCCCCACTTTCCAACTTGAATGCGTTTTATCTAAACAATTTTTTATTAATATGATATAGCAAAAAACATGTGTCTAATATTTTTTTATTATCTGACTGACGGACTAAATTTTTTTTTTTCCCAAGTCAACATATCTATTCTATATTTCTAAGTCGCACCACGAAGAAATGTATAGAGCAAAAGCAATGCGAGAGATGTAATTGGTAGTACATTTTTTCCCTATCCGTCTTACAGTCAATTCTTTGGGAAAAATGTGTCATCGCGGTGACGAAGGACAAAGGATAGACGAAGATGATAAATTATGTTTTTCTGAAGAAGAAATTCGCTGTATAACATATTGTTCGTGCGTGTTATAAAAGTGACTATTAGTTTAGTAATGTTTAGTAGGCATTGAAGTGGTGTAGAGATAAGGACTGGTGACAATAGCTTGATTTATAGGATGTAAGGACAATGTTCAACTATACTACTAGTGTAACTTTTATAATACGTCTATTTGTAACTTTAAATTAAGAGCGGTTATGGAAGCTCTAGCTAAAACAGATTTTATTTTCACGGTTTATAATGCTGTATTGGCTATGAAAAACCTACATTTAAAATGAGCCCTCCACGAGATCTCCCGGCATCCCATATGCGACTAGGTGAGCCCTCCAGGAGGGCTCCTGGCACTGAACGTATTAACTGAAAGGATCCGGCGAATTAAACATAACATAACATCACGCCTATATTCCCTGAAGGGCTTAGCCAGAGCTTAATTCATATTCGTTTTTAAGTTTCGTTTAAAAAAAAAAAAAGCTACTAATTGCACCAATGCGAAAACCTAACTTCAACGCGTTCTGTACGAGTAACGAGAGCCACAAACTTCAATCCGATTGATAGAAGTCCTGACAAATCGAACTACCCACATACACGTGGAGATTGTATTTGGTTACAAGTCTCTAACCTCACTGTAACAACACATTCACGTAACTTTGAGTGATACCCAACCGTACTGCTGTTCGATACCGATACCAGTATAATTTGCGGTATACGTAGAGTAAAATTGGTTTGTTCCAATCAATTACGTTAGACCCCTGGCTGTTACCGTGTTACCCATTTGGGGTCAACAACCCGGTAATTGCGCTACTATTACTGAGCTTCGAAGGCTTTTGCACTTTCTCGTTATTGCTTCTGATTGTTTGGTCAAAGGTTGAGTTCAAATGGCTAAACCTGTTTGTTTAGGAGAGCAAATATGTGAGACAGGTTTCAGTAATGTTAAGCTAGTTGAGCTGCTTCGTAACATTGTTGTTTGTGTAACAAAAGCACCAGGTTTTTTTCTTGCTACCCTTTTCTGTCCCATTCGAAGACAAACGTCTCCCATACATTCCTACCTTCGTTTGTGATCCCGCGTTTCCTCCTTCCAGTATTAGAAGAATCGGTATATAAATCTGCTGTACTTTTGAAATGTTACACGAAATATAGCTCAGACGCTGCAGACAGGTTTTCATTAATCCCATGAATAAAATCAAGAATGAAGATTAGGGACATTTCTAGGGTTGCCAACTTTATTTAGAAAAAATAAAGTAGTTCTGATTTTAAACAGGGTAATTATAGAGTACAGACTGATAAGAAAGAGTATAAGTATTTTTTTTTCTTTTTGCTAGACATAACACCATTGTGTTTTTTTTATTCAATCAATCTTAGTTCAAATTGATGAGGTACTCAGTTATTATCAATTTGAACGAAGCCCTATCGCCACCTGCCACAATACTCTAAATTACAGTACGATTGGCAACCCTAGACATGTCAAGTAATTTCTCATGAATGGACCTAGCTCTGCACTTAAAATGGCACACAGGGTAAAGTATAGTACCTACATATTATATGTATACTCGTACTGTATTTAAAACTAGGACACACATCCCAGGAAAAATCTCTATTTTCATTCAAATACCTCATTCGTTAACCGTTGCACTTCTACCGCACTTTAGAGGAAACTAGTTGTCATCCATCAAGCAAACCTCTGATTAATGATACCATCCGCTTTCCGTTCCAGTAGTTTATTTCCTTCACTGTGAATGGATAAATCAATCACTTCATAGGACAGAGACCCTTGCATGCTTGCCTTGCACTGAAAATTTTAATTTTTACTCAATGAAGGTTCGCCCAATTCACTAATATTCTAAACTTACGAGATTCAGACAGTGTACTGCTAATAGACGTCATAAAAATTGAACTTCTACTGTATCTCGTTCACTGTCTGCAAAGGACCACCACAACCTTTTACGATACCTCGTAGCATCCGTTATGTAAATTCGTAGCAATCTAGTACTAGTAGTAGTAGTAGATAATTCGTAGCGCTAAGTTACGATCACTTGTAGCGAACCTTCATGATCATCATCATTTCAACCGGAACACGTCCACTGCTGGACAAAGGCCTCCCCCAGCACCACTACTTCGATCGGTTACCTTACCTAACCTTCATATTAATTCCTAGCAATACATTACGATAATTCGTAGCATAATTTTATAATAAATAACATACCATACATAATCAGTCTATTAATGTTCCCACTGCTGGGACACAGGCCTCCTTTCTGTGAGAGGGAGTGGACCGTAATCTACCACGCGGGCTCAGTGCGGGTTGGTGGATGTCACATGTCTTTGAATTTTTGGTTCTAAGACATGCCGGTTTCCTCACGATGTTTTCCTTCACCGCTTTGAGAGCAGTGGTGAGGAAATTATTTACACAAAGTAAAGCGCCTGCTTGGGTTCGAACCCACGACCTACAACTCGTAAGTCGGGGCCGATATCACTGGGCCACCACTGCTCACCACTACACCTTTATGATAATTCGTAGGAAACCTTCGTAAATTTTACCCCTTCGTTTACAATAATATTTGTAGTGTAAAACTTCTTGATAATTCGTAGTAAACCTTCTTAATAATTCGTGGTGCCTCTGTTACGGTAATTTTTGTTGTGAGTTTTTTTATCGTAGAAAACCTTCGTGATAATTCGTAGCAGTCCGTTACGACAATGTAGTCCCTTTATGACGATTCGTAGCACTTTCGTAGCGCTCTGTACGATGGTTGGTAGAGAGCCTTCATGTCCGTAGTAGTTTGTTGCGGTGACATTCTCCATTCTACAAAATGTATTGCAATTGCAGCAGTGTCATTAAAGTTGCGGTTGAGTGAAATGGAAAGCTATCTCAGATTCATTAGTCAGTGATTTTGTTCTACATATTTGTTGGCATTGTTTAGTCGATTGTGTAATTTATATTGTGTTTTATCCTCTATTTTACGAAGCGAAACGATTTAAATATCAGATTAGGTAATTCTTAGCGTTTATTTGCCTCACAATTCATAATCCAAATAGTGCGTTCTAGTGACTGTAGTATTATCTGCAGTTTTCTCAACTGGTTTATTTATGACGCCTAAGTTAAACACACCAACTATCGAAAAAGCGATCGCACTACGTGTAGCGGACTCAGACCTTCTTTAAACGTTTTCAATTAAAACAATGAAGTATTTATATGAGTTTATGTAAATGATATGTCGCAACTCGCAAGGCGCCATAATCACGGTTTACAAGCTATGTAAACAATTGGAAAGGTCAGTTTGACATCAGTTTGGGAACAAATATTGAAATTGTTGCCTGAACTGGCTCGAAGTCATACACAATTTTGTCGATTGGCACGTTTTCTCAATTCGCTGTGGTTTGTTAGTTTAGAGATAGAGCTTAGTTTATATTTGCGAGAATTTTAGGATTTATCTAGGAATATAGCATTCATTTTGAGCACAAGTTATTTGTTTTTAGTTAAGCTCAACAAAGTTCTAAAACGTTTTAAAGGTTAACGCCCCCGTTTAACTTTTTATAATCCGGTCAAATATAACTTTAGAATTTCATCCAATCTCATATGTTGTAGCTCAAGGCAATTATTTACCTGAGCAAGCTAAACCCTACGGTTTACTGTAAAATAAAGTAAAAGAAAACAAACTAAATTAAATTTTAATTAGGTGGAGAATGGAGTGCTGCTTAATTTGGTTTTTTTTTAGGATGGAATATAATACTTATCTACCTACTTCTATATAAATGCGAAAGTCATGTATAAAATGGATTTTATATGTTAGGTGCCTAGATATTTATTACTCAAGCACGCCGTCCAACCAGATTGAACAAAATTTAGTACCTACAGAGGTAGAATATGTCCAGGATTAACACATAGTGGAGCTAACATCTCGTAAACCAAACAGTAAATCATGCAGAACACGCGAGGTCGCGGGAGATAAGGCTTAACACGCCTCATTTTTCACAATTATTTTACAGACGGTGGTAATTCCTTTATATTATTAAAGTTGATAGGAAATATAATTTTTATCTACTCACTCCTAACGGCTAGGGTCCTCTCACATTAAAAAGATAACGCAATGATTAATATCTGACGAAATAGTGACCAAACATCAAGCACTAATCCAGGTGATAATTTCAGTATACTCGTAAATACCACAGGATAACGAAATATCGTTAATATCGTCACGTTCAGAGTTCAAGGTCGCGGTAAGTGAACCCTTTAATTTTCGCAGTTTGGTGGAATGGCAATAAATAACTAGGCTGTGACAGAAGGCGTTATCTACTCCAACAGATATTGCGTCTTTGTGTTTCTTTAGCCGAAAGTGGCACTTCTCCAAAATCGATGCGGGTAGACCCCGCATCGATTTTGGAGAAGTGCAGAAAAATGATTAGGAACTTGCCTTTTGATCTGATGATGTTTGCTTGTTTGTGTGTATTTATATCACACACCAGCTCACCCAACATACGTTGTCCAGTCCAAATTTCAATAATCCATACAAAATTCCTATAGAAAATTCACTTTCAATTTTTCCGAATTTTGACTCTTTTCTAACTTTTCTTTCCGAAAGAACCTCATCCGGACTATTACGAATATTTTAAAGAAAACGAATAATTTTAAAGAAATCCACATCGATCCAGCCATTGTAAAGTTATGCTCTTACCAACGAATATATTTTTTTTTTTTATTATACATATAAAACACAGGTATGATCTCAAACCCAGAATAACGACTTTTTTCTTCCTTATAGGCGACAATGCTTAATATTATAATAAAGTTTGAAATCCCAGGATCAAATCTAAGTTAAGACTGCTGCTTTTCGAGACCTTTTCATTTCTTACATCATTTTTCTCATCCTGTTTAATTGCGTGTTAATTTAGATTACAAAGTCGACACCTAATATTCTCTTTAGAACTTTATCTTGGCCGCCATTTTTACGAACCGTGACCTTTCCACCCGCGCAGGGTTGCAGAGGTCAAACAAATCACAATCTTTACGGCGTCACTCGTTGACCACTACTTCTTCTAATTCTTTCTTAGATCCCACTTAAACTAGTGATTTGTATAGCTCCTTTGGGTCGCAGAACTCGTTTGAAAATTAAAATTGATCACGTAGGCGTAGAGTTGAAGTTGTGATGTTGTGTCGTGCGTGCCTTTGTCATTAAGTTCATTTTATTAATGATTTAGATGGTGTTAACCTGGATAGAGACCTTTAAACTTGAAGGGAGGTCTTCGAAGGGCATTTGTTTTTGAAGAAGGTCATTCAAGGACGAGTGGCAACAACAACAAGTGTAGTTGATGATACGTCATAATTAGGTATCTTTTACATCAATAGGATAATATTTCAGAAAGTCATGTTCGTTAAAGACTTTAGTTGTTATTGTCCTTATTTGTGTGGGACTTAGTTCATACGTTTCGAGCTACTTATAATTTTTCTGACAATGTTTACCCGCCGTATTCAATTCAAGACGACAAATTACGTAAGCATAGAGCTTGACGCGTGCTACGGAAGGTGCTTAACTGCAAATATTGAAGTAAAATTACTCTCTAAACCATTAATTTGATTAACAGGTAACATGCCTCTTTAGTTTCGGTAGTGGGTATCTATGTACGTTGAATGTTAATGAACAAGTAATAATTACTAAATTCCCAGATGAGTGCACAGAATGATTGCATTTCCTAGCCAGAAGATTGATGCTTTAACCCAAATACACAGACATTCTTAAAAGTATTTCTGTAGCTAGCAAATTGAGTTTTCGGGTGTGGAAGAGAACATTTTAACAGCTACGAAATTCCAACAGTATACCCCGTGAATAAAGTTTAGCAAAAGGAAACTGTTCATAAACAAAATTTAATATTTCCGATTGAACTCGTAAAACTATTCGTATTTAGCATACGGTGGACGACAGCCACACATGGTTGACAAGGCTATCTCGTCGCCTTGGACTGACGTTGACTGACGTGAAGTTTAATCAGTTGGTGGGTTGGCGCTCCGGCCGCGAGAGGGTTAGGTACATTAATTACAAATTGAGAGTACGAATTACTGTTTACCACGGTGAAATTACTTTGGAGGTTTGAAATAGTTGTGTTTAATTGGGAGGCGAAGATTGCCCGGAGATGTTGTGACACAGTACAGGTAGTACACAAGTTCCTTTCGGTTGGATGTGATGTTGACTAGTTGAGCTACATGCCTTAATTTTGTTCATAAATCTTTTTGTTGATGATCCTGTCACGCTAGTAGGTACCTGCCCCGATCCTAGTTCGGGACAGTACAAAGAATATATGCCTTTACACATTTAAATTGTAGTTTTTACAGCGACTGAAACATATGATGACGGCTTTCCTGGATACCTATCGAACTTACAAAATCCTTAAAGAGGGACTCAAAATTGCCTGGATTTCTATTTAAAAGACCTTTTTAAAAGGCTAAGCATAGTAAGTTCAACAATTTATTAACGTTCATAATAGATTATCGTGCGTAATGCGTCATTGCTTGCCTAAAATACAAAACGATACGATAGCAAACGACTAATGCTTTTTTAATGACGGACTAGTTAGTCGATAGTGTTTCGCGCACTTCAATTTCGGTAGTGGTCATTAATCTTACGCAATAGGTGGAAAAATTAGGTACTTTAGTACTCCTTTTTTTATAAAACTTTTACGATATCAAAGCAGAGCTGACTGGATCTTAAGGCACACATACATGCTCAAACTGCACGCTGCAGAGGCGAATAGAATATCCGACTGATCTGACCGGAAACGTGCACATACAATAAAGGATTAGCCTTTTCAGTTTCAACGATTTGTTTCTACCACAGAGCACGTGGGCAGTGTCTAGAGACGGCGAAGCTGATAAAATTCTTGGCTTCCGTTATCACGGACCGCCTTAAGGCGATGATAATCGACTTTTAGTGATTTTATACTGAAGATCTCGTCTAAACGAGAAGTCTTAATGATTTGGAACAAAATATATGTTAAATTAGAGCATTTTATTAATAACTTAATATATTTGTTAAGTTATTATGTTTATATTACAAAATTATATTTTGTAAAGTTATATCTAACGCGGATAAAAAACTGAGAATCACAGAAAATCTATCAAACGTATCTTTCTAAAACTTTCACCATTTTAAACATAATTTCATTATTGATCTGATCTAGTTTACGGTTTTTATTAAAATACCTTTTGTTTTATGTATAATAAATCAATAATGCGTCTAATTTGGGACAGCGCTCCTTGATGGGCTAGTTCTATTACTGGCTGGTCGAACGACGCGTTGCCTGAGCCACAGTACAGAACACGCAAGCTAACCACTCAAGCTCACTTGCATATATATCTGCATCATTTGTGTCGTAGTGTAAGTAAACGGTGACACGATTACGTCACGTTAGTATGGAAAGTGTTGACAAGACCAACCTTAAGTAGCGGCTGCCGAAGCGTCTCAATGCTCTGTGGTTTCTACTAATTAAACTACTACGGCCGGATGAAGGCGATCGATCTTGAGGCCGTAAACGGTGAGATCAGACGGTTCAGAAGACATAACGTACCGTATGTACCGTGCTTTTACAGGATGCTGCTGCCGAAGCGTCTCAGTGCTCGGCGACTTCTACTAATTAAACCACTGCGGCCGGATGAAGGCGATCGATCTTGAGGCCGTAAACAGTCAGATCAGACGGGTCTGAAGACAGAGCGTACAGTTTGTACCGTGCCTTTACAGTATAGTAGTAAGAACAAACAGAGGAATGCAATGTTTATCGTCAAAGGGGGCGACAAACAATCTGCGAGTGTTTGAACTCTGTTCACTCTCGTCACCCCCGCACTGAAACAGGAAAACGGAAATAAACATAGATTATATTTTCTTTGGTCTAGTAAGATGTGTTTATCTGAACTGGTATCAGAAAAAGGGACTTAAGGCGGCGATAACAGACTTTTAATGATTTTATTCTGAATATCACGTCTAAACGAGTAGCATTAATGATTTGGAATAAAATAATGTTAAAGTTAGACCACTTTCTTAATAACTTACATATTATTAAGAAACTGCTCTAACTTTAACATGATTTTTTTATATTTTCTATATTCGCATAGAATACCGCGATAACACAACCGAACATCGTTTCTAGTAGTAGAACTACGATGTTCAGTCTAGTCCTACAGTCAAAGTATATAACCTGCCATGAGTAAAAGTAACCCGCCATGACGGTATGTTTATATTACATAATGAAATTAATTTGTAGAGTTATGTCTAACGCACATAAAAAACTGAGAATCATGCAAAATCTATCAAGCGTATTTTTCTGAAACCTTCACCATGTTTAAGGGTATAAGCAAACATGCTACTTTTAATTTTAGTGATCATCGAATTAGTTACTTTTCGGAAGCTCGATACAGAGACTAACGCTATGCTCTGAACATCGAACAACGAATGCTGGGAGCCGCTAATGAAGTTGCAAAATAGTATAAAAGTTGTAGCTAAGGAACTAAATCTGCTGTAGGTATACCTACAGCTGACTCAGTTTTCGCACTTTGATTTTACTGATCTAAAATAGAATTCCTAACACTCCTTAGTCTCTTGACCTTTTCAATACGGTTTATCCGTACACGCGAAAACATTGTTGTTATTTTATAATCTTCATCCATATTTTGTGTCCACATTGTGCTGAACAAAGCTGGAACATACAAATTGGTGTAATACATTTTATAGCAGACAATGAAACAGATTAGCATCACCGACATGACCGTGGCCATTTCCCAGTATTTAATCCATTAATTCATCACATATGAGTACCTACATATAATATATTATGTGTAAGGTCTGTACGTTTTTACTTTGTTTGCCTTGTCACTGCTCTCTGAATGAAGCTATTTATTGAATAAATGGTATGAATAATGATAGCTTGAAATATGGATGAATGATTACTTATGTTGTCTAAAATGATCTACGTTTTATTGAAGAGCAAGTTTCTTTCATCTTGAAAAATATTAATGAAGGTAGCTTCTCATAAATACCACCATAATAATAACACCCTGACGTAATTCCGAAAAAACATTCGCTGAAGGAGTATTTTACATCATAATATTTGTCTTTGACAAAACTTTCGCGTCTGAGGATTTGATGTTGATTTTCTCCACCGGAATGAAAACATAGATAAAAAGCTCCTATTTACAATGTAACTTTGTAAATAAAATCTTGCTAACAAGAAAAGTTTTACAAACATGCATCAAATGGAACTGTGGCAATAAAAAATTACGAGAACACAGATCAGTTATGAAATTCGACTTTTTTTTTCTTTTTTTTTTGGGTGGGATATCATCAAATGACTTCTCCCGGAGCGGAAGGGCGTGTCAGACTTTTACTGTGTAAAACCCACCCGTGTTCCTTCCCTTGCCTTGCCAGGGGCCACGGTTTCCCCTTTCAATTCGGCTTGTGAATTTAAATGTGTGAAAGATGATATGGCTAGCAAGGAGGTGATTATCTGATGGGGTCCGCTAGGGCCGATTCCTGCCGGGGTTGCGGAAAAGTCGAAAAGGGATGCCGTAGCCCCTGGCAACGTACAGGAACTGAAGGAACACGGGTGGGTTTTAGTCAGTAAGAGTCTGACACGCCCTCCCGCGCCGCCAAGAGTGGGAGAAGTTTTTTGATGATTTACCACCCACAAAAAAAAAAGGGGTTGACAAGGACAGGGGTTGAGGGGTTGGGGTATCCCCCCCGATAGAAGAGAAATATAGGAGAAAAAAACATATATTGCGCAGACTCAAAATAAATTGGGATAAGGCCAAGAGAATGATGATTTGCGAATTTAAATACCTCTGTTAGTTACCGTCTAGTGTCTACTCAAGGATGCATATCCGGTACAGCTCGCAAATCCTTCCATATCCAGAGGTCTTTCCTACCATTACCGCGCCACCCGGTCTACTACTATAAAACATGACGCTCTAGGGGCTAGTGCAAATCTTGGCGTTCATTCGATTTATCGAGTCTGGTTTCATTCATTCTGTTAGTTACCGTCTACTGCTACTGGTAACATGGAGTACCTACCTATCTTGTGGTGGCACATAATATTGACAGCGCCTAATAAAAGGGGAATTAGCGACTACCACATGTTGCTCTTATTAGACGTAAAGGCGTTGTTTTTCATCCCTTATACAGATAATTTATTTATTTTACGACATCTAGCGTAGGTGGACTTCCGTAAATCTTGCCGGATTCTCGTAGGAATTACATGGTTATTGCTCATATAAAGTCCACGATTACTAAAGAAAATTAAAACGGACACTTTTTTATGTTTACCTGCGAACATAGGTACCTACAATTGTTTTTGTGTCCCCCTATGTAATTTTTTTTAAATAATTTGTATTTTTTTCATATGACAGGTACACTGTCGTAACCTTAGCGCAACTAAGGAGGGGCCTATGTCCAGCAGTGAAACTGAATTTGTTGATTTTAATGAAAGTGCTAGTTGTTCATTTATCATTCATTAATTTATTAATACATTAATTATTCGTTCATTCATTTAATGAAAGTGTTAGTTGTTGCAATTACCTAATGCTTCCCAGCGCGAGTTCCCCAACATTAAAGAAAAAATTTCTTACTTTAAAACACCTCCTTTTAAACCTCTTCCAGGCGTTTTAGTATAGTAGTAATTCATATTTTTATAATGTTAATGGACATAAATTACACAGCAGAAGCAGAAGCTGGCATAAGATTGTCGGCCAGCAATGTCCTCGCTAACGTTGATTAATTGTACGCCTCCAGCCGCGGAGCGACGTGATGGCTGTGATGGCTCTCCGATGCGCTGCCAACAGTTATAATTACGAGAATTGTGCTAATCAATCAATAGTTAACAATGCATGCGTTTAGTAGGTAGAACTTCACTAAGCAGATACATAGACAAAACAAGTTAACTTTTCAGTAGCGCTTTCAAAAGTTTCGTCATGAAACTATTTTATGTTGACGAGCGGTTATCCCAAAAGTTGGCAACGTCGCAAATAGCCGTCAATAATTTACCTGTTTTGATTAATTTGGCAATATTACTGTATCGAAATAAAAAATGTGACTAACTAGCGAACTAGAATATTAATAATGAATTGCAATTATTATAACATTGAATTTCATGCTGTACCCGTTTTAGGTGTAAAAAAGGCGTTTGGAAAGTTTCCAAAAAAATTTTTTACATCTAGAATTAAATATTCGGTGTTACGATACTTATTATTGCATTTCATAATCAATATTCTAGTTCGTTAGTTATCCACGTTTCTTATTTCCATACAGTAATATTGCCAAATTAATCTAAATATCGAAATATTTGACATCTATTTGCGACGTTGTCCATTTTCAGAATAAACGCTCTTAATAAATCATGAAAAGCTGCACGCGTAGTATGACAACCATAGACAAGGGTTTTCTACGGGTTTTGTCGACGGAAGAATAGATAGATACATGACAGATTTTGATTGTTTGTCTGTCATTTTGTCTATTCTTCCGTCGAAAAAACCCGTTTCTAATTGTGGTCATGAAGCGTAGTATAAAATTTTTGGTAACATACAGTTTCCCCACTTGATATATTTTCATAATATTTGGAAATGGGTTTAACGTCAAAATAAAGAATGATTGATTGATGACCGTTGGTCAACTCTTAATTAAATCTAGTTAGATAATTGAATAAGGTTTAATAACATCTTTCATCAAAATAAAATGCTACATACCACAAAATTATGTAAAACAGAACTTGGTATCATGATGAATAGAATGAAAAAAACGTTAAACATCCTGTCAGTATGAAAGCTTTTCATTCAATCAACGTCAGTTGTTCAGCTTATCACTGAGCTTATCACCCTTTATGTAGGTACGTACCTACTGGTGTTATGTAAACATGGTGTTTTATTACAATTATTTATTATTTATTTTGTACAGGTCACCTTATCAAGAGGATTTCAGGGTATTGTACATTGATATTGTTATCAAGAGCGCCCTTTATATTTGTTAGTGTAATAGGTATCACAAAAATATCGATTTGTCGTGATTTTTTTGATGGGTTTCTTTGTGTACCTACCTACAAGGAATAGTACTAGGTTGGTAGGTACCGTTTTATATTAGCTGCTCACCTAGTGTTAGTGCCAATTCTGAAGGTGGCAGTTATACATGTAAGTCGAATAAAGAAAGTCAACCAAATTCTCATATAATTCTGAATCCTTTATCTAAGTTCACTTACTACCTAGCTTAACAAACTAAACTTAACTAACTATCATAGTCTTTAAAAAAATCACTGAGGAAAACTGATTAGCAATAAATATACAGCACATATTGCTCTTAAATTATTCTTAAAACATTCGATTCCACCCACTTTTCATAGAACTCGCCATGCCGCCATACATATTGGAAGTGAACCCTCCGGGAGGGTTGCCGGTATTACGTTTGCGCTAAAGTTAACCTTCGCGGACGGTCAACGGCATTAGGTTTAAAACGGTGCGTGGTGTTATAAAACACTGTAAAACGAAGTAAATTTGTGTTTTCAAGGGGTCTTGTCGCTATATAGTTTCCAACCTTTAAATTTTTTGTGAATATATGCAACCATGAACAAACAAAAACCATAACATTAAAATGCTTGGATTTTAAAACGCATATAAATGTTGTTTAAAATATGCATCAGATTTTATTTTCACAGTTTATAATTCTGTATTCACTAAGAAAAACCTACATTTAAAATAAAATGAGCCATCCGCAAGGGCTCCCAGTAGGTATCCCATATTATATGCGACTAGATGAACCCTCCAGGAGGGCTCCCGGAACTGAAAGCGTGGGCGCGCGTTGGGTACGTATCAATTTAATGTAGGTAATTTGTGAACATAAATACTATAATAATAAATTATATTACATTATAAATTAAGGATAAGGGATTGCAATGGGGTACATAAAAAGGGCTCAAACTCGAGAAATGTCCCGCAGATTGTGGACGGAAGTGACGGAATGTGAATTCTATTGTTGGTGGAGGCATGAGGAACAGGGTATAAAGTTCACTCTTCTCATTAGAAAACGGAAGCTCCTCCGACCAGACGGGTGTTATGTCTGGCGGGCAACTGCCCGAAAGTTTATCATGCAAGATTTTTGTAACGTCATGTCTTTGCTGCGTAGTTCGTATGTATCGGTGTAACCGCTACAGTGCTATCGATGATTCAAGAGGCTGGGCAAGGCTGGGCAGCTGTAGTTTGTTTTTTACTAAGACTACGAATATTTTCTTTACCCAAAACATCTATTAAACATTAAATTGGTTTTTATAATTCAAATTCAAATTCAAAATATTTTATTTCACATAAACCAACAAGGGCACTTATGAAACGTCATAAGCTAGGTGCACGGTTCCAAATGGTCGTTTCCTATGGAGAAGAGCCGGCAAGAAACTCCACGGTTACTCTTTTAAAAATAAATTGGTTTTGCCAAAGGATTTTTTTAAATTACAGTTATTATAGGTACGAGAGGACAGTGTAGGCCTATCAAAAAGTACCAGATACTTAGCAAAATAGAAAATGGACCACAGATATACAGTCTGTTAAGCCTACAAGGTTCTCACATTCACAAAATCTAGAGGAAAAGAATCTACCCATATAAAAGATAAATAAAATAATAAAAATCTATTTAAACCAAATGCATGATTGTAGCTACAGCTGTAACAAAATACAATTTAAAAAAGATTAATCTATATATTAAAGGTATATAATGTCAAATAATAAAAGGATTATGTCAAGGAAGTAGCATAAAGCGCGTTGAAATGCGATGACCGTGTGATATAACACCTGAAAATACAAATACTGTTCTTCTCCTTCGTAAAGAGTAAAATAGAAGCCGAAAGAGTACAGGATCAAGTAATTATATTTTTTTATATAATTTTATTGCGAGATAAAATAAAATAATCATCGTAAATTGGGAGCAATTAATAGACAATTATACAGTTATGCCGTTAAGAAATAGAAATCCAGAACACAATACATTGTACATCATAACATCATACAATGTATTGTGTTCTTGATTTCTATTTCTTTCACATCTACTTACTCGTTCCATTTCTACAACATAAGTAGACGACAAAGAGACTGTTTTATTTGTGGTCTATAAATTTATAACGCCACAATAGTATCATATTCACAAATTAACATATACTTACTTACGTTTTTTATTTAAAATTTAAGAAAACAGTTCAATAAAAGTTAGTTTTACACGCCTGCTTAATAAGACAGCAGGGAAGCTCAGTTTTCAAGGTTTTACATGTCAAAAATGACTTGATGGTAGAGCCTATCGCAGGTCAGACCAGTGAAATGTTGTCACGTGACCACTGAGCGGCTTTAGTCACGTGATCGCTGGCTCGCCTGTTATTTGACGTGTTCATGGTACAAAATAGCCCGACAGTTCACTTTCCGTCGAAAATTGACCTGCTATAAGAGTGCATGGTAAACCCCTGTTCAGGTAGGATACATATGGCTTTAAGAACTTTTGTTTTATACCTCATGAACACTCTCCATAACATAACATCACGCCAATATTCCCCGAAGGGTTAGGCAGAGGTGTCCCTATAGTACACCCACATTTCGCCAGTTATGTTTAAGTCCCATGTAATAGGGGGCGAGCCTATTGCCATCAACCGGGCACAAATCCAGACTCCGGGCTTCTATTGAGGAATTGCAGATGGAAAAACCCGATAACACTTTGCCAGACCCGGGAATCGAACCCAGGACCTCATGCTCAGTAGTAGTACCTCATGTATCACACATATACAGGGTGGACCAAAAATACACGTCATAAAAAAATAAATAGATTCCTCATGTCTAAGGGTATTCGAAAATACCCCATGTATGTTCCGCGATTTTTCGTTGTTTACGTGTTATTATTATTTTGTAATTTTTTCGAGTTGTTCTTGCCGGTGGAACTTCAAAAATTCATATATTTTTTGTAGTGAGTATTATCCAGATTTTTTATGAATGAAAAATTACAATTTTTTTTTTAACTCGATAGCTACAAAAAATCGCGGAACATACATGGGGTATTTTCGAATACCCCTGGACATGAGGAATCTCTTTTTTTTATGACGTGTATTTTTGGTCCACCCTGTATAATTAAGCAAATAAATTAGGCAGTGTATAGAGTGCCACCAGTGGAACTCTATCCCTATCGGATAAAGTGCCACTACAGGCACCCTAGTAACACCGCCTCGGCCCGGCCAAAGGGCCGCAAGCATTGGATTGTCAATTGTCATTGTCACTGTCACTAAGTCATGTCACTTGGTATTTTGTTTGATTGTCGAGGTTAAATCGCTGTAAAACACCACATTCCCAAAACATTACATTCTCTTGTGCGTAAACGGACCCTGGCACTTCGCCGGCCGCTACCGCGGCACCGCTCGCTACGCTCGCTCGGCTCGTGCGTTGTGTGGTCACAGTTCTAACCTAACCTAACCTAAATAACAAGTGACTGACAATGCAACGCTCACGGCACCCTAGCCGGGCCGAGGCAGTGACACTAGAGTGCCACAAGAAACTCGCGGCACTCTATACACTTCGAATAAATTATTTGAATTTGAAGTGACGATCGTCTTTCAACAGATTATATCGCATCGAATACATACTAATTGCATAAGCGTTTAGATGTCTACTTATCTACCTACTCATAGTTATGTGTTTACAATCCATATACCTAATAGGTAGCCAGTGGCATTTACCTACTTCGTGTATCCTTGTCCTGCTCTTTCCGTCAGCGTCAGGTTCCGTAGTCATAGCTAGTAAATAGATGAAAATTGAAACAAGCTCGGTTTTTACGTCAAACTGTGTCGAACAACACACAGAAGCGATAAAGTTATATTGGGCAAAGGCCAAGCCATAATTTTTGTGCAAAGATTAAAAGGGGTTAACAAGTTGATAACTTAGCAAATGTTCTAAACGTGATATTTGATATTGACGTGGAAATTTTTAGGTTACTTTTTAGAGTTCCGGACGTGCGAATTCAAAAACGGAACCCTTATAGGATCACTCGTGTGTCTGCCTGTTCGTCCGCCTGTCTGTCTGTCTGTCCGAAATAAATGGATTTGGAAGATAGGGGGCAAAATTAGATTTAAAAAAAAATACAAACTGTACCGTGTGATGACACAATAAATGAAAGGGATCACTGTGAGGGCTTCAATTTACAAAAAAAATATTTAATTAATAGTTATAAAGTTATTTAAGAAAATATATGAAAATTACCCCCACCATACTCTGTAACTACTGAGCCTGAAAACAATATACATAAAGATTACAGGAAAACCTATAAGAAGTCTATGGTCTTAAAATAACACGGTAAATCTCTCAATATTGGGCGTACAATTTTAAATTTGCAGTTGGAATGTATGAGAGAACATGTTTTTCAACTACGATGTTAAGTTTGTTCTTGGGATAAATTCCGACACGCACTTGGCCGTGTTTTATTTATTAAAATATAAAACATACTCAGTACCTAGATTCTGTAGAAAAATATTTTGTGTATTTTGTAATATTTTGGCTCAAGTAAATGTCATAAGGTCATAACTTAAGGGTTGGGTATTTCTCTGAGTAGGTAGGTATCCTAAACAGCTGTATCTAATAACAAAATATCTTTTCTGAGCACAATAATGATTCATACTAATGAGAACCAATTACTGTTATCTGCAAATATGACCGAGAAACGGGACAAGTATAAAATGTTATTTACTTTCGAACTAAAATAATAAAAGGTCGAAAAATATTGTTGATAATACGTGCCCGAAGAGAACTCACCCTGATTATTTTGTTTGGACTATGTCACTTAGACATATTGATATAGAACAGAGACTAATGAGGGATGAGGAATATGAGATAAATCCTTATGAACCACAAATTTGTACTGTCATTACACCCTCTGGTCCCTCTGGTCGGGCAGATTATGACGATGCTATTCTATAGGCTATTAGATAGTCGTGGCTACTTATTGTATTTATTTCTTGTGATGTTCAGTTATCTTCGCAGTATTTGTTTGAGTATACAAATCGCTGTGCTGCTGGGGAGTTTGTTGCGCCACTTCTTCCGTGGGCTAAAGCATTAGTGCATTAGAGCATTAGCGGTGAAGGGCGGGGCGGGCGTTTTGGGGGACTGTCTTATGTAATTTTGAGGTTCAAAAAGTGCTGATTCTCAGCCTAGTTTGAATAATTAAATGACTTTTGATTTTTGATTCGCTAAGTAACAACAGCCGCACGGATCGATCTATCAGGTTCAGCTATGCTTGCCGGGGTTGGTCCGTGGATGGGTGACCATCTTTTCATACCTAGACTCCTCCGTGCCTCAGAAAGCACATTAAGCCGTTGGTCCCGGCTGTAATACGTGGATCTTTACAGTCTTACCTCTTTTCTTACAGGGTTTTGGAGGTCTGACAGGCAGTCGCTCCATGTAAAATATTGGTAATCAGCTGCATCCGGTTAGACTGGAAGCTGACCCCAATATAGTTGGGAAAAGGCTTAGGCAGATTGATTGATTTTGATTCATTCTCTGGCAGACCATGCCCGCTGGGTCTTGAAGCATGAATTTCGCACAAACGTTCCTTAGGGCCAGGCCACACGGTGCGGTGCGGCTCCGGCGCGGCGCCTGAGCGGTGCCGCAACGGTTTCCTACATATAAAAATGTATGGTACGCCATACGGTACGTCCGGTACCGCTCCGGCGCCGCACTGCAGGCGCACCGGACAACGGCGCGAGGCAGACGAGGCGGGGAGGGGTGCAACCGTGCAAGCAGTGTTGTGCTCAGTTGTTTATACGGCATAGGCAAGAGTGCACGCCATGCCTGTTGCGGTGCCGCAGCGACGCCGTAAGAACATTGCAACGCTGCACTGCTCGTGTGGCCGCCAGTGCGGTGCGGAGTAATGCGGTGCGGTGCGGTGCCGCACCGTGTGGCCTGGCCCTTATAGAGCATGTATCAGAAAGATGTAGTCAAATTAAACGATGTGGACATGTGGTTGGTACATACCATCAAACTGAACTTTCACTATGAGACCAACATTTTAATCGACAAATAAAAACTTTCGCAAAAAAAAAACAACCGACTTCCAAAACAGATAGGTATACTACTAAGTCAAAAATAAGTCACTATAACGTCGGTTGTTTTTTTTTTGGTAAAAAGTTTTTATTTTTAACTTTTTAGTTGTGGTTACCAGCTATGTAAATAGCAGAGACCGGAACTTATCATCATATCATCCACATAGGCTAAGTGGGAAAAATACGTATTATTGAAGCTAACTCAAAAACTACCTGAGCAAAGTTAATAAAATTTATACCTACCAAACAAAAAAAAAACATCAAAATCAATGCATAATTGGCGGAGTAATCGCGTAAAAAACATACAAAAAAAAACAAACAGTCGAATTAAAAACCTCCTCCTTTTTGAAGTCGGTTAAAAATAATCAGCCGTCTACGTTTGTCGAGTAGGTATTGAAGTTTTGTATGGGATAGAGGATAAGTTTTTCGCGATTACGATACCTATTGGTGCTGATGGGAAATCCCATTGTGCAATCAACTTGTTATTAACATAAAATTGTAATATTTGCCTTGTAACTACACTCTAGTTACCGTAGTACCTACCTTCCTTTTAGTACTTGTATTCTTTTAGTATTAACTTAGGTACTGATTCTTATTGAGAGGCTCAAGTTCACTAGTATAAGTAGTGATAGCCTAGTGGTGTAACCGTCATGTCAGAATGCCAAGTCATAGGTCTCGAGTCTCGAGCTCGAACCCAAGGCCCGCACCTAAAAAAATGTTATTAATAAATAATTGAATAATAAAATTACAAATTAAAAACAATTTTAATTATAAATGATCTTTAAGTGTTATTATACAACGTGAAATTTGAATCACAGTTTTGCTAGAACAAACGTTGTTCAGACCATGGTCTACTATAATTCTATAGCATCCAATTATGTTATTAAAACAAACTAAACTAGGCGTTCTCAAATAAGTCTTATGTTGCTCAAACGTGTTCAAACATTAACCGTAACATCTAAGGACTCATCGCGGTAGCAATAATATGGCATTCAAAAGAGTTATGAGGAGTCCACGTGGACTACAAGGATGTCCGGCCAATGCGGGCCGAAATTTTGATAAATAAATCAGTCTTTTTTGTGTTTTTTTTTAAATACCATTGACGTTTTTTTTTTAATTGATTGTTATAGAACGGTAGTAGACCATGGTCTGAACAACGTTTGTTCTAGCAAAACTGTGATTCAAAGTTCACGTTGTATATAGAATTTGAGGGGAATTTGCTGTCGATAATGCTATGCCTGAGAGTTATTTCTTCGACGGCATGTGAAGCCAAGTCAGAGGTCCATGGGCAGCTTTAAAACTCTGACACCAGGTTAGTCACTAACCACGCGAAAAGAAGTTCACTAGTAGGGGCTTACCTACTAGTGAACTTCTTTTCGCGCGCATTACATACTAATATTATAAATGTGAAAGTAACTCTCTCTGTATGGTCTGGTAACTTTTCACGCCTCAGCTGAACAGATTCAGATTTTCGATGCACGGATAGACCATGACCAGCACCCTAATTACGTAATGCACGATCAATTTTAAATTGAAACCAATTGAAAAAGATTGCCAGTCCATTGCTTCATAAGTTCGACAAAAAAAATTGAACAGATTATTTTTGTCGAACTTATGAAGCAATGGACTGGCAATCTTTTTCAATTGGTTTCAATTTAAAATTGATCGTGCATTGCGTAATTGGGGGGCTGTGTTAGGACATAGGATACTTTTTATCCCGGTACTACAAACGTTCCCTTGGCATTATTTCCGACCTTCACGTGGGCGGTGCCACGGGCAAAACCTAGTTAAAATATGTATGATCCATATATCATTTTATCTTTCATGATCCGGCGCGTGTATACCAGATGTATGAACATAAGCGAAGCAAGAGTATGTAAGGATCATAGATTCATAGCAGGTGGAGTTCTGTAGTTTCTGCCTACCCCAATGGCAAGAAGGCGTGAGTTTATTATGTATGGGTATGATCGACTACAGAGATTTTTGAAGTGAAATTTCTTTAGCGGCGTTGTGCACTTTTTTTGGGATGGGTAAAAATTTTAAACTCGCGTCAGGACGTGACCGTAAGATCCGTTGCCAAGCAACCGACAAAATAAATAGTCTTTCACATAATGTAAAAATTGCGAGGAAAGAAATTTAACCCGTAGGTATTGATGGGTAAAAAAAGCAGTCAAAACATGCTTCATGAAAATAAATTGTTTATTTATAAATAAATATACTACTACTTCTAATGAATATTAGAATGAATATTGTAATTAACCACATAAATTATAGTACTTCTATACTGATAAATAAAGCAATTCGTGCGAAATTATTCCTAACCATACCAAAATATTCAAAAATGCACAACGTTAATGTTCAAGTTTTCACTTTTGCCGGCAATCCCGGAGTGCAACACGTTTTTTTTCAAGATCTGTAAACTAATCATCGGGCAATCCCGAAACATAGCAGTAAACATGTTTGTCATTGATGTCAAAAAACTTATAATATCAACGAGTGTAGTTAACAACAAATATGGGTATTTATTTACCAAGAACATGGATCGTACTTGTCACTCGGAATTTTCAGTGCGTTTTATCGTAAGGTTATCTGAATCGACAGGGGTGAGCATAAAGTGAAGATTACCTCGTTGGCGTAGATACCAGTATTGGTTCTATCGAGTGGTGTCGGGGCGTCGTACTACCTACTGATATTTTCTGAATCACAGATGTAACATAATCTAAGTTACTTTACACATTGTATGTAAATAGCAAGTCCTATTATGCAGATTCTGAGAACTAGAACTCCATGCTTAGTAAACGCTACTTTATTTTATGAATATTAATGTCTGGACTATAAAAAGCCGTCTTTGTGTTTCTTCCTGTGATTCTTTCAGGGATGGTCTGGGGCACAGGTTTTATTTAGAAAACACTTGTCTAGTACTTAATAGTCAAAAGTTTTTAACGAAATACACTATTTTTCTGAAGTGTGGATTCAGAGGGTAACGAGATCGCGTTGTGGCTGATATTTTATCACGAGTCATCATCATCATCATCAGCCTATTAATGTTCCCACTGCTGGGACACAGGCTCTCTGTGAGAGGGAGTGGGCCGTAATCTACCACGCGGGCCCAGTGCGGGTTGGTAGATGTCACATGTCTTCGAATTTTTGGTTCTAAGACATGCCGGTTTCCTCACGATGTTTTCCTTCACCGTTTTGAGAGCAGTGGTGATGAAATTATTTACACAAAGTAAAGCGCCTGCTTGGGTTCGAACCCCCGACCTACACCTCGTAAGTCGGGGCCGTAACCACTGGGCCACCACTGCTCCCTTATCACGAGTAGTAGTTATCAATTCAGCTCATAAAAGAGGCCACGGTTGACTTATTTTTAGTACTTACTTCAAGGCTTTTTTCCAGGGCTCTCTCATAGATTCTAAACCTACTTATTCAGCCAAATCAGGGCGGTCAGTCTGGCTTTAAAAGTGATTGGTGGTATCCATACAAAGGCGATCCTTGTCAGTTCTTAGTACTTGATAAAAGGGACAATATATTGTGCGGTGGAGCGGTGAAGGTTGGGCATATTGTGAAGTACGAAGGGCTAACCATCCGTGAGCGCTGTTTGTAACATATTTTCTAGGTATTCTTGACAATGTTTAGTATAAGTATGTTAGTCCGGAATTTTCATAAACAGGACGACAAATTCAAATTCAGTCTTAAGCTTATCGTTAGGGCTTTTCCTTGTTTGGACCCTACAGTCTGTCCAATAATTTCAGGAGTGTAAGTATACATAAATATGGACAGTATTAAGTAGGTAGTAGATACATATGGGAGCGAATCCCAATTATTATAAATAACTGCTGTTTGTCAAAACATTTGCGGTGCAAGCACGGATCTTTTTAAAAGCTTTTATTCAACTTGCAATGTTTGTTTTTAGACACCTACATTGACAGATGTAACGCTATTATTCGACAAGATGTTAATAAAACAATCAACACTCGACGGTTTTTGTTTCTTTTCCCCCTTTTACGAGAAGTCAAAGGTCCGTGCTTGCACCGCTGCTGGTTCGATTTTCTCAAAAGAAGCAGAAGGCGGCATACACCTATAGACAAAACTGTAAGAGGATCTCTAAGGATCGCGATTGCCTGCCAAGTTACCAGGCAACACAATTAGATTGAGGAAAATACAGTCATTCATAAATATACGGAAACCGGTCAGGCATGACTAATGAAATGGTAAATCCATGAGACCGGTCAAGCTAAAACACAACAATTAAAACAAGCTAAAACGTGAGATAGGACAAAATTAGCTCATCTTTAGAGTACCTATTCTATCCTTTATAGAGCTACTAGCTGTTGCCCGCGACTTCGTCTGCGATCCAGGGTGAAAAGTAGCCTATGTCTATCTCCAGGTCTTAGATATGCCAAATTTCATTCAAATCCGTTCGTCCGTTTTAGTGTGAAAGCGCAACAAAAAAAAAAAAGGAAATCATTTTCACATTTATAATATAATATAATATTAAGTTAGGATTAGGATTAGGACTAGCGACTCTGCTTCGCACTTTTTTGACTTGACAAAACATCGTTATTTTTTATTATAAATAAGATTATTTTTAATGTAATTAATATACACATAAACCTTTTAGAATAAATTCTCTACATTATGGTGAAAACCGCATCAAAATCCGTTGCGCCCTTTAAAAGAACAACTCGGTTACACAAACGGACACGAAAAGCGACTTTATTCTAGAATTTGTAAGATATAAAATAGATAAACAACAGAAAAAATTGTCTCACGTACAAATCCGGACTCCGGGCTGCGATTTTCTATAAAGAAAAACACAAGCTCAATTTCATCCCACGCACTTGGGACCGCTAGGTGGACGTCAAATCATTAAAATCTATACATCTTGAAATGTCAATACTATGACCCAATAGCTAAGCCCAATAGTAATCACAGGATACAAATGTAGCTTGAGATAAAATAATGAAACCTTTTACAATTTTGATTTCACTATATTATAATAACTGTATCTTTGTGAAATTGTCAATTCTGCTCTCACATTGCATTGCATTGCATTGATATTGAACCTATGCAGAATATGTGTTCAAACTTTGAAAGAAAGCAAGGAATAAAGAAAGAAAGAAAAAGAAGGGAATAATGTAAGAAAAAAATTAAAATATTAATGGAAGAAAGAAAGGAATGAAGAATTATTGAATGAAAGAAAGAAATTCATGTTCAAACTGCCTCTGTGGTCTAGTGGTTAAGCCACCCTTCTTAGACCCAGAGGTCCCGGGTTCGATTCCCAGTGGGAGCAAAATGTCGCCATAACAACAATCTTAACAGAATTGTTGTGTTTCGGCAGTTAGAGATAAGATAGCCAGTTCCTCTGTGGTTGAGGATTCCGGGTGAAGCTCACTTCTACCTTCGGCCTGATCATCACTTACCATCAGGTGAGATGCAGGCCAAAACCTTCCCCGTTGTGGATAAAAAAAAAAACCTATGTCACACATCGCGAATTTGAATGATATAGAGTTGCGTAATTGAAGCTACATCTGGCATAAACTAATATACATTCGCAGACAAAGAATACGGGTCAGTACGAAAAACTGAAGTAACTCTTAAAATAATAGAGCTAGCGACATGAATGAAACTGTACGGTCTATATTGTAGATAATTTACCAGTTAATAAAACACCAAAACACCAAATGTTGGAAACATTATTAGTTTAAATGTCAAAATTTCATATAAAAACAAAATATCAATAAAACAAAATTAATACTTTGATTGCCTCCATGGGCTCTTCTCACAGTTGTCAGGCGATGGGGCATGCTATTTACTAAGTTTCTTATACGATGTTACGTAATACACGATCAATCAGAATTTGAATCGTTTTGAAACTGATTGCTAATTCATTGCTTCATAAGTTTGAAAAAAAAATCTGATCAACAACGTAAATAACGCAATGAATAATGTTGAACTGTCAAAATGAAACAGATTAATCGGAATCGTTTACGAAAATGTGTTGCGAAATTAGATAGCTGGTCTCGAAGTGTAGCTGGGGCGGGGTTTCGATATCTTACATCTCTCAAGCTAGTCCCAAGCGTCATAAGTTTGACAAAAAAAATCTGCTCAATTTTGTTTGTCGAACTTTAGAAGCAATGGACTGGCAATCTTTTTCAATTGGTTTCAATTTAAAATTGATCGTGCATTACGTAATTAGGGTGCAGGTCCGGGCTTCTCGCGGGCCAGTCCATGCGATTGATGCCAAACGTCCTGAAAATGCTCATTTAGAATTTGAGCTATATATGATGTGGCCTGGCGTTTCCATGCATGAATACTGAAATTTCACCCATATTAATTAAATATGGGCCGACATGCTCAAGAATTCCTTCCAAATATCTTGCACTAGTTAGCGTATCATTTTCTATCAGCACTAACTCCGTGCAACTCTCTGAAGAGATTCCAGCCCAAACCAAAACAGATCTACCGCCTAACGGTTATTCCTCAAAACAAGCTGGCATAAAACGTTCCCCTGGCCGTCGGTAGACTCTTTGTCGCCCATCATGAATAAACAGCATTAATCTGGATTTTGGATTAGTCAGAAAAAATTACTCTTTCCCATTCTTCATTTCCCCATTGTGCGTGTTCGCGGGCGTAACGTAATCTTGATACCAGATGTTCCCTTTCAAGTTTTGGACCATTTGCACCCGCAAATAGTCCAAAACTTGACCCCACGTAGACCCCTACGTGGGGTCAAATTAGCTTCAAGGAACGCCGCCTTATAGTCCGCTCGCTTACGTCGCGTGGTCTCTATGCTCCCGAAGTCAATTTGTTGCTCCAACTGCCGTGAGGTGCCGATTTCGGCGTCCGATCCTCTCGAGCCGTAGTATATCTCGGTCTGCCGGTTCCTGGTCTTCTTACGTTCTGCCCAGTTTCTCGGAAACGTTGGATGGACGACTCGCTGCACTGTAGAAAGTGACACGCCTTATTGTTCTTGCTGTACTTCGCTGACTTCTGCCTTCTTCTAACATAGTGACGATGCGTGGACATTCTTCTGGTGTTAGCACCATGATAGTAATTCAATAATTATGGTGAAAGACGTCATTTCGATTTGACAAAATTGAGCAAACAAGCAAAGTAAAACAACCGCGAATTGAAATTATTTCTAAATTCCAGGTTTTGAAAATTTAACTTTTGGTGTTGTAGATCATTTAAGGTTTTATTTCATACAATATTAAAATTATCTGTAATATAAAGTTAGTTTCATGCATGTACATTCATGCATTATGAATTTGCAGGTTGCATCGACCCGTATTATTTGACCGCGAGTATTACCGTGTCCTTATTCAATAGAATGCAAAACAATTGCAAATAGAACTGATAGACTTGTGAAGGTAATTTCCTCCGTTCAATTGTTTTTCATCGCTCACGGTTACTCCATTTACCTTCAATGCCGTTCGTTTCAAGCCTAGTTTGATGAATCGTGATAGTAATTGCTAGTAATATCAATTTCTATAAAATCTTTTTACAAAAAAAAAAAAAAAAACAACCAACATCCAAAAAAAAAACACTACAAAGGGTTTGTATTTCCTGTTTTGCCACTAGACTGCCGATATTAAATAGTAGATTGTTTACTAAGGGAGCAAACAACTATTTTTAAGGCGAGAGTGTTTCTTTGAATCCAAAGCGGAGCGAAGGATTCTAGAGTAGAATCCTGAGCGCAGCGAGGGATTCAAAGTACATCACTCGAGCTTAAAATAGTGTTGCTCCCGAGGTGAACACTCTACTTTTTATCACCCTCTATGAGAAAACAAACGTGTGCGGTCCGACCCCCATCAGGAACGAATTTCCTACTCACTGATATACACAAAATAAAAAAAATATTAAAATAAAATAAAATCGCAGTCGCCATGTTGGATTCAGATTTTGACCTCACTATCGGGTTTACCACCCTCGAAAACTATGAAAACGATACCCATGACGATTTTTTTTTAAATTTTCGCATCCACCATCTTGGATTTAAATTTTGACCTCACTATCGGCTTTACCACCGTCAAAAACTACGAAAGCGATACCCATGACGAAAAATTTGAAAATTTTCGCATCCGCCATCTTGGATTTAAATTTTCACCTCACTAGCGGCTTTATCACCCTCGAAAACTATGAAAACGATACCCATGACGAAAACTTTGAAAACTTTCTCGTCCGCCATCTTGGATTTAAATTTTGACCTCACTATCGGCTTTACCACCGTCAAAAACTACGAAAACGATACCCATGACGAAAAATTTGAAAATTTTCGCATCCGCCATCTTGGATTTAAATTTTGACCTCACTATCGGCTTTACCACAGTCGAAAACGACGAAAAAAAAAAAAAACAATCCGCCATCTTGGATTTTAATTTTGATCAAATTCACACTTTCTCTCTCTCTTGCCAGCCTGTTACTTATTCATACAATGTTCGTGATCGATCTCTTTGGTGAATAGAACTTTTACTAACAATTTCCACATTCCAAATTCAAATCACTTTTAGTCCCTAGGGATTAAAACGCTATTTTGGTCCCTGTTTACGAGGATTAAACTACGTCTTTTTGAATAGATGTGATAAAAACTATATTTAATTGAATAAAAATAAATATGGGACCATCGTGCAAGCTTCAACAAAGAAGTGGTAAGCTTACGATTTTACGATCTTGCACCCTATTCATCCATATATAAACTCACGCCTTCATCCCATGGGGATAGACAGAAACTACAGAACGCCACCTGCTACGATCCTTACATACTCCTTTTGCCTCGTTTACGTTCATACATCTGGTGATACACGCACGCTGGTTGCGAGTACTGCGCACGATACGCACCTGACCTATCTGAAGAACATTACCACATTTCTTAATGATAATAAAATATTTATTAATATAATGATTCGTAATAGAAATATTCAAAACTTCAGAGAGAGATCTAGGATGAAAAGTAGCCTATGTCCTTTTTCAGGTCAAGGTCCACCTCTGTGCCAAATTTCATCCAAATCCGTTTAGCCGTTTTAGCGTGAAAGCGTAACAAACAAACTCACTTTTGCATTTAAAATATTAGTTAGGATTAATTAATATAAAAATGACTAACTCATTTAAGTAATTGACTAACCGGAATCAACATAATAAAAACTCACAAAGGTCACTTTATTAAGTAATTAATGTACTTAGTCAAACCACAATTTCCGTTGCATGCAATAAGGCCATTTCCCAATACCCATTACCAGATTCAACTGCGAATTTCTGAACGAACAAAAAGTTTCCCGACTGAAAAATAATAATTAAATAAAACAACCTGCACCCTGATTGCTCAACACACGATCAAAAATAATCTGAATCATTTTGAAGGATATTCAATGCTTCATGTTCGAATTGTCTGCTCAACAACGTAAATAACGCAATGAATATAATTCAACAACATTCATTGCGTTATTTACGTTGTTGTGTGTTGTGAACCCAGGCTCCTGAGATCTGAAACTTGACTTTCAGTAATAGGTACGACTTAGTGGGACAACGCAGCTTAGTGATTACCAGTAGTAAAAAAAACCCATTAAAATAATATTTATTTTTATGTGCTTAATAGCTGTCTAAAGTTTGTAAGCACGCGTAAAGACTATCTGTTGATACTATTTGCATAATAAAATAAGAAAAACTCGTGACTGCATAATAATTAAACCTGTTGTATCTGCGATGTTAAATATCGTTTACTTTTAATGAATGTGATGAGTATATTTACTAAGTACCTGCGGTATGCCCATTATACATTATAAGGTAAGTTTATGATGCTTGACATTAGGAAATGAAGATCAATCTGATGATAATAATGTGTTTTAAAATCCGGTGAATGACTGACTGGCCAATAAACAAGGCACAGTCTGAATAACTGCAGCGTCAACAACGTAAATAACGCAATGAATTTTGTTGAACTGTCAAAATGAAAGCCATTACAGTACCTACGTGTGTTACGCAATTACGTCGCTGTTTGTAAATGTTTGTTTCTCATGAATTGATACAGAGCTTCAGAATGCAGAGTTGCACAAGAAAAATACTTCAGAACATATTTTCCTAGAAGGGTATTTTTTTAAGTGAAAATTTCTTTAGGCGCGTTGAGCATTTTTTGAGATGGGTAAAAAATGTAAACTCGCGTCAGTCATCAGGCGTCAGGACACGTGACCTGATCGAAAATTCGTAAGACGGAGGGAGAGTAGAATTTGTTGACAGCGCAGTCTGTTTTATTTTTTTAATTTTTTTTTATGGGGCTACAGCTTTCGTTCTTGTACTGACAGCAAGCCACATAAATTCCTAACATTTTCGTTAGATGGCGTTACTTAGTTTTCACTTCCATCGGCAGTCTCTAAAGACTGCCCTCCCTGCATGTTTTTTTTTTTCAAGTCTTATCTTCCATGTTTCGTGTACATGAAGTTGAGTTACATGCAGGGGTTATTGGTTATATGTTAGCAATCCACTATGGGGATGTAACAGAGGTCACTTACAACCAAATTACCCTACCTACCTACTACCTACCTACTCCTATGCAAATGTCAACAATTTTCGAGTCACTTATTATTTTTATTTTCGAGTCACTTATTATTTTTATTTAATTCATTTTAGAATATATAATGTTAAATTACACGAAAATGGTTGATATTGGCATAGGGGTCATGCGGAGTCATTTGGTTGAAAATGACCTCTCCTTCATCCCCTTATCGGATTGCCAACATAACCAATAACCCTGTATATTATAATACGTAAATTTTAGATTCCCACTGTATTTTTTCTAAAACAATGGTACAGCTGTGTTAATACAAACATGGAGAAGATACGGTTCGTTGGAGCGCTCTGTCGCAGTCTGTAGAACCAGCTACTTAAACACCACGCAAAAAGTATGAATAATGAGCTAATTCACTGTATTTTACATTAATACTGCACTGTCGTCAGACAGCGACAAAATTCGATGGTCATTTCGCAAAAAAATTAAGAACCTACTGGCTACTTAGAATTTACAAACAAGAAATTATCAGCAAGTCTTCATAAATCTCTTCTGAAACTTTGGATAGCTTTTTGGCTGCGACTGTACACAAATCAAAATGGTAGGTACATTTTGTTTTTGATACCTGTATAATTTTGGATCTTGGTTTGGAAAGTCTTTTTCAATGGCCTCTCGATAGGTTTACAAGGAAGAATAAATATTAATTTACAAGGAAAATAGGTACTTCGTATTTAAGGAAATTCTGCTTTACTACCTGAACTCGTCTTATTCATTTGGTTTTATTTATTTTTTACAAAGTGAGGCACAGTGTACCTATATATTATTTTATATTATTATTATTATTTAGTACCTATTGAATATGAGTCAGACGCCATGCTTAATACCTATTGTTGTATTTTGTTTAGATTTTTTATGCTCGATTGTTTGTCTTTATGTTGTCACAATGATCATTAGGTACCATCGCAGATACTGGCGGTGAACCTCATTTCAACCTTATTACTAAGGGCAAAAGTGTGAAATGTGGTTCACCGCAAATGTCCGCGGTTGTACCTACCTATTGGTTAAGAATAATTCTACTACTATTATGGGAGCTAAGTCAACTTGAACTGTCAAAGGGACTCGGCTTTGCAGTCTTTATATAAATTACTATTAATGCAAAAAAAAATACACACGATGCTTTTGACAGGACATAAAAACCGGGCATAACAAAAGTTTTGAATGAACTATTGGCAAATGAATACCAAATGTTTGTCATATTCATGAACATTCCCAAAAACATTTTCGTTCACTTCTGTACGAAGTAAAGGTATAAAAGAATTTAAACTAAGTAATTGTTAACATTCCGACCTTCACGTACCAGATAACACGGTCTTATTGTGCCAATTCTGAACCAAGTAATTACCATTACATTAAAAAGAAAATGTAACACTTTTGAAAAACATAATTTACTGTTTACGACAGAACTATAAGTAACTAGTTTGTAAACAACATAGGAATAAATTATACTCAACGTTATCATCACCACACAAATAAATACACCAGGAAAATACTTGCTAGTAAAAGTCTTAAGTTTTGTTCTCGGGAAAACACTGCACTTCCACTCATACGGACATTGATAAAATAAAGAATCCTTTCACATTCGGCTTGGTAGTTGGTCATTCCTTCTCTGCTGTACATGATCAGTCTGCAGTCCGCGTTCTTGGTGACGTACAGTCGCATGTGAGTGATGGGGTCCAGCACCGTAGCCACTCGCCAGTCTTTGATCTCGTGCTGAGAGCTCTCCGGAGGCAGGATATCTGCATCATGACTCCGAGGTTTCTCGCTCCACAGGCTCACGTCGACCCCGTCCTCCGTCATCTTCCTCGTGTTGTAGTCGTAAATATAGTTGCTGAGAAACGCATGAGCGATGTCACAATGTATGGCGACGGTCTCCACCAACTCGACGTCTTCTATTCTGAGCCAGCACTGGTCCGCGCGGTCGTTCCGGTTCGGCAATTCGAAAGGGATGGGGAACACGTAGGGTTTCACATCTTTCGCGGCCACTTCGGAGCACAACACGATAGCTTGCAACAGAGTGACGCCGATGACTTCGAGTAACATTTTAAATGTGCTGCTGTGACGACGTCATGATTGTAACTAAACGACAGTCGTGACGGCTCGGTGTCGCTACAAAGCGTTGCAGAATGGCTAGCTGCCTTCATAAACGTGATAACAGGTTAAAAAACGATTATTAGATTGCAATTTACAACTCATTGTTGTGGGAACGAAACCACGTGATTAAATGGTTGCCAAAGTAGAACAATTCACCATAGTAATTTGTAATTGTTCTGCTCGTATTAACAATAGAAGTATGGTGTTTCCGCTTTTAATATTAATATACGGAAGCTTTGTTCCTTTACGATAAACTCCGTCGCTTATAAGGAATGTTGACAGGAATGATTGTTACTATAAGGGTGGTTGGTATTGCACTGTCTAACAACTTGTAAAACAATAATTGCAGTTTCAAGAAAGAAAGAAAGGTCAGGTGCGTAGTAATCGCAGCTGGCGTGCGTGAATGAACAGATGTATGACGTAAACGAGGCAAAAGGAGTATGTAAGGATCGTAGCAGGTGGCGTTCTGTAGTTCGTGCTTACCCCCATGGGAAGAAAGCGTGAGTTTATCTATGTATACAGTCTACTTATTTAATATTTTATGGAAACGTCAGACATAAAACTCTTCAGAGACAAAATCAATTGCTGGAAATATAAATGTATGCATTTCCGACCCGTTAAATCGTCATGAGGCCCATATTCAGCAGGAGACGATTACGGACTCTAATTGTTGATGACTCCTTATGGATCTAAATGACGCTTCGTGCCCACGCCATTTTAGTCAGTGCTGCAATGTTTCTCTGCAGTGCAAGTTGCTTGTATAAAGAAAACACTCTTTTCTTGCTAATGCTTTTAATCCACACAACTGTACTACATATTTCACAATCAAACGAAGACTGACTATGTATTACATTTTACCATTTAAAACGACTTTTGACCCCACCCAGAAATAACGATAATATCCTAACCGTTATTTCTAAGTGTTGCCAAAGTAAAATAATACATTCAGTAGCCATATTGAAAATACATTTAAAAGGGCAGTGTTGCCACAGTGGATATTATAAATCGATATTAAAATAATACATACTTTTTTTCAAGTTAAATTAAAGAAATCACGACACTTGAGCGATTCAGGATGATGCAAATAGTTTCAGTTTTATGTGGCAACGACCCAATGTCCCAACGTCGAGGTGCAGGCAGGGTCAAGAAATCAAGCGAGCGAACCCAGCAGTTGCATTATTGAAGTAACCCCACACGTGCTTAGCACAAGCATATTAATATAACGTATCAAGTGGTGGCGCAACAGGAAATTCTAGTAAACTAATTTAACAACGAGGTCCATTTTCCTGGAACAATATTTCATGAACGAAACCAAACAAAAAAAACTTTTCGCAAGTTAATCCTTGCTTTCGAATTACTTACACCATCACCATAACACACACACACACACACACACTCCACACTCACACAGACAAACAAACGCGAATAATCCAGCAAATAATTAAATTGTAATTTCTGAATTCTGCAATTGTGGTCTTATGTTAACTTTAGTTTAAAAAACACTTTCTTGTTCTGCCTGCAATTCTTTTGAGAAAACTGTAGTATGTATGGGCAAGTACCACTGCCCTTACAACGCCTGCTACACGGTCGCCAACCGCGTCCCAACAATGGTGACCTTGTTGGTTTACAACCGCGTAGATGATGGTTTATACGACTAAATTTTGAAATAACTTTGCCGGTCGCCAACCAAGGTCACCTTTCTCGGGGACGCGGTTGGCAATTTATAACTTAGTAAGGGTGCTGGTTGCAACACCTACCGGTGTTGTTAACTAGCATAAGTCAAGCGTACAGATGATACTATTTTTAATGTTAACAAATAATTTATTGATTTATTTATTGAGTTCGTGGCTAAGTGCCAGCCGCATGGGTCGATCCATCAGGTTAAGCTACGCTTGCCGAGGTTGGTCCGTCGATAGGTGACCATCTTTCCACATCGAGACTCCTCCGTACTTCGGGCAACACGTTTAGCCGTTGGTCCCGGCTGTCATTCATAGATCTTTGACAGACGTTACGGGTCGTCAGAAGCCCGACACTCTGGCAACCAGTCTTACCAAGGGGTATCGTATTACCCAGTTACTGGGTTGTGGAGGTCAGATAGCCAGTCGCTCCATGTAAAATACTAGTATTCAGCTGCATCCGGTTTAGACTGGGAGCCGACCTCAACATTGTTGGGAAAAGGCTAGGCAGATATACGTATATATTATTTATTTCTTCCTTTATTTCATATAAATACTTGTCTTTTACATTTTTAAATATTTTTATAATTATTTAAAAATGTTAATTTTTTTTTATTTATTTATTACATTTCTTTTTCCCGGCTTCGAATAACTGGAAGAGGCGTTTTAAGGTGGAACTAGTCGCGGGCTCGAACTCAATGGTGGGCATGGCCAAAAACCACGCTGTCTCACCTGGCATCGTGTCCGACAGAGATAGTATCAGTGATGAGCAGTTAGAAGCTGGTCTACATGGACAACGTATAGTTCGCACGCACAGAAACACCGTACCGACCAATTTTAGTAAAACGAGCGCGTCAAAAATTACGAAAAGGCCTTTGGAAAAAAGGTTTTTCTGAAAAAACCACTGCATAAATCAATTACAAATAAAATTTATTGAAATCTTCGATAGTTTTTCTGTGTCGGTACGGATTTTGTTTTCGAGATTTCACACTTCTTGTATTACTTATTTACGCCCAAAGTTGCGTTAAAATTAGGAAGAAAAACGAATCTTTGTTGGCTCATAACTTTTTAATGGCTTTTTATTTTACTATTCTGCTTCCGTACAGACAATTTTAATAATGAGACCTAACGATATCATGTTCAACTTTGAATGTACAATGTCAAACAGTGGAGTAAAACCCCTCCGAAGTTTGTATGGAAAAAATATCAAATTGTTTCACCTTAAGGTGAAAAAGTTATGAGCCAACAAAGATTCGTTTTTCTTGCTAATTTTAACGCAACTTTGGGCGTAAATAAGTAATACAAGAAGTGTGAAATCTTGAAAACAAAATCCGTACCGACACAGAAAAAGTATCGAAGTTTTCAATAAATTTTATTTGTAATTGATTTTTGCAGTGGTTTTTTCAGAAAAACCTTTTTTCCAAAGGTCTTTTCAAAATTGTTGACGCACTCGTTTTACTAAAATTGGTCGGTACGGTGTTTCTGTGCGAGCGAACTATACGTTGTCCATGTAGACCAGCTTCTAACTGCTCATCACTGATACTATCTCGGTCGGACACGATGCCAGGTGAGACAGCGTGGTTTTTGGCCATGCCGACCATTGAGTTCGAGCCCGCGACTAGTTCCACCTTAAGGATTGCTTTATATTATTCGATGTTAAGTACTTAGGAGCTAACTATTTAAAACTAAACTTGTTTGCTTGGCATTTAGTGATTTTCTGACCGGTCTTTCCATTGTGATATGATATATTTAGAATGCCATAGTCTGGTGTGTTTTTAGCCAATGTTTAGTTTTATTTAACTCTATCTATTATATAATTGGTTAAACAGTTGGTGCGCGCACCGGCCAGCAACGGGTCATGTGTTCACATCACATCAGTTGCATTATTGAAGTGAAGCCACGTAACATTAGCATATTAAAAATATCGTATAGGTGTAGTGCAAAAGGCAATTCTAGTAAACTTATTTATTTATTAAGCAAGGCACACCAACGACATTTATTTACAAGGAAAGTCGCAATAATTAATATCGAGTCTTCAGTACTGTGAAAATACATCACTTATAGGCATGCACAACATTCTCATTAAACAGTGAAATTCGACAAATTTTGAAATCATTATTGTTATTTATCAATCTTGTGTCCGTTTAATGAAAAGAAAACAAAAAACAGTCTACAAAATGCTCTCCTAATTATACTTATTTGTTTTTTCCTGGCTTTAACACCTGTAAATGGAAGGTGTTTTATTATAAAAATATTTTTGTTTGTAAGTATTTTTAGAGAAAAACTTTTAATTCTGTATTGATTGAATATTATGTCCAGACATAAATGTCTGGACATAAATGTCTGGACATAATATTTGTTTTAAAGCTTGTTTGCTTGGCATTTAGTGAGATTTAGACTGGTTCGTCTATATTTGATAAGGCTATAGATTTGAGTTTTTGATAGAATGCCATATTCTGGGGTGACCCAATTTCATAATTTTACTCTGAGTCTATAGATTACTCCTCCTTCAGACGTTTTCTTATTGCTGAGCTTCGTGATGTGCCCGAATAAACTTTTGACGATCTCCCTCCATTTGAAACGATCTATCGCTTGTTGTAATGCGTTGGAGATCTTGGTGTCTAGATGTTGCTTCACCTGGTCAGACCATCGTATAGGGCTACGTCACCTGGGTCTCTTTCCTGTCATCATTTCGTTAAATATAAATTTTGGGATTTGTAGGTTAGGTTGTCGGATAGCCTTCGGGCGATATTGTCGACTTATTGCAGCACTCTCTGCAGACATATACTCGTAAGCCTTTGGCCAATTCGGAGTTCTTTAAAGACGACTGCATTCGTCGTGGATGCTGTCCAGGGTGTGCGCAACATACGTCTCCAGCACCTCATCTCAAATGCGTCAATGCATCATTGGTCTGCTGCTTTGATGGTACAGGATTCCCGTCATAAAGAAAAATAAGGAATATCCTGACAATGTATACTTTTGTGTTATCTTTCTATAGACACTAAAAAACTATATTTCTTTCTTTTCTTGGGAGAGTTTTTATAACACTTGGCTTGAACGATGCTTCCCTGTTCATATTATATTTCCAGGCTAGAATCGTTACAGGCAGTCCAGAAATTCAGAAGTTTGAAAACAGGAGGTACATATACATACATAAACGCACGCCTTCTTCCCATGGGGGTACGCAGACACTACAGAACGCCACCTGCTACGATCCTTACATACTCCTTCTGCCTCGTTTACGTTCATACATCTGGTCATACACGTACGCCGGTTGCGCGTACTACGTACCTGGCCTTTCTGAAGAACATCACCACTATATGTCCTCCTAGGGCGTCTCCTCCGTTTCCACTCACATCTGTCTGGTAAATACATTTTGTTAGTCGCCTTTCATTCATCCTCTCAACATGACCATGGTTTGGTCATGTTGATGCATACTCTTTTCAATTTTTGTCTACATCTTAGGAGGTATCTCCTTATTTATAGGACATTGTTTTTCTTTATAATAAACAAGCTGCGCCCCACGGTTTTACCCGCATAAATCTCGATCCCGTGAGAATATCGAGATAAAAAGTATCTTATGTGTTAATCCAGGTTATAAACTATATGTGTGCTAATCCTTTCAGTAGTTTTTGCGTGAAAGAGTAACAAACATCCATCCACCCATCCATCTATCCTGACAAACTTATGCGTTTATAATATTAGTAGGAGGATACTAGCGAACCGCCCTTGCTTCGCACGTTTTTACAACTTGATAAAACATCCAGATTTCTTTGTTATAAGCAAGTGTATTATACACATAAGCCATTATAAGTAAATAAAATAAATCTTTCCGAATTAATTCTCTCTAAATGATGGTGAAAACTACATCAAAATCATAGTTGAGAAGAACGCAGTCACATAGAGAGAGACACAAAAAGCGACTTGTATATATTATGTAGATAGCATAGTCGCTATTCCTTACTAATAATAAATGCCCCTTATAAAAATAGGATCCTGGGATGACAAATAAGTTTTATATTTCGTTTGAATTATCAGACATTTTTCGGAATGATTCAATTAAAACAGTGACACATAAACGATTTGTGTGCGTAAACGGAATAACAAACAGATAGGTATGAGGATAATAATAATGTCAGTTAATTAAACGCAGAGGTGACAAAGTTCAGTTATTCAGGAAAAGATGAATTAAAATTCTACTAATTATTGGCTGTTATTGCTGTTTTAATTAACACTAATGTCTAGAATTTTGTTTCAGTAACACGGAAATCTAGGAATAATTCTAATGACGCCATTATTATCTTCCTAAGTTTCCTTTAATGGTAGAAATAACTGAACACCTGGAAAGGGGTCTTTATCGGGACAAACTTAAAACTTTGAGGGATACTTATTGCCCATAGGTGTTATTATAATTCTTTTTTTTTATAAGTGTTAAGCCTTATAATTATTCAAATATTTGACACACAACAGACAGTACACTAAAATAACATTACAATACAATACAAAACCAAAACTAAAACTAAAACAATAAAACGTAAAGTTATAGCAATAAAACTTCTATTGTGTCTCGTTCAGTGTTCTTGACTGCGTTAATATCGTGAAAAATCAGCTGTTCCCAAAATTTTGTTGAGTTACGTGAGTGAGCAGATTTTTTAACGATATCGGGTTTGGTTCCATAGTAAACCCACGTATGCACGGACGTACGTAACGTAAACCATGCGTCAAGAACTCAAGACACACTGTTGGATATTCAACTCTCGGCGCTAAGAGGAGTAAACCGGCTAAGAGTTGTTCATAATGATGAGTACAATGATCCTTTTTACAGGTTTTCAGTTAATTACACCTTGTAAGTATAGGTACCTATGTGATGATTTTCTTAGACTTGTGTTCTTTGTAACAACCTAGCTTCTTATTTGTGTTATCATTTTCGAAACAATGTTTCTTGGTCCTTGCTTACGCATGATCCTCAAATTAGTTTCATATTATTCGTTACTGTGGCGTTATATTTAAATGCCTAGTTTTCAGCAGCACTACTTTTAAAGCACCTCAGAAACTAAAAATAAACTATGACATACTTTCATTCGTAATGGAAATAATGTTTACTCAAACATGCACTGTAAATTAATAAAAAAAGGATTTCCTTATTGCGTGCATTCTAGGTACAGCTATCCACATATTTCTCAGTTGTTTTTACATCTTCCATTAATCATAGAATTGATTAGGAAGCCTCTTATCACATACCGAACTACCTGGTTCACTTGTTAGAGTCTACGTCACTGTCTGCGCATGAGTCATATTGACGTCTGAGACAAACCTGTTTCTTAGTACTTAGCAGGTAAGTTTCTCACGAACCGTTGCGTTCGTTGTCCTAAAAATTTCGGAACTGTCTGTGGTAAAATCATGTATTTTGATCTTATGAACAGTGGCTACTCTCATGATGACAGTTATCCTAGTTACCCTATCAAACTACTTAGGCACTTTTTGACAATAATACGGACTTCCCATTGCGTAGTAGCATTGCGTACAAAAATTAATATTAAACCGGTCCCATATCAAACTAAATTCTGCTTAATTGCCTGTTGTGCTACACTTATCTGGTCAAATGTAAGCATTAGTTTGATGTTTACTTCACCTCTAGCCTTCTCTTATCTGTTGTCTGCGTGAGTGAAAGAGACGGCAATTGAGGTTCCCTGAATAGTCATTTACGTCATACACGCACACACTGATGCGCGAACTGGTTTTAAATAAAACCAATCAACGGGCATGGGCTCAAACGCGTCTGAGCTCTCGCATGTTTACGTCATGCAAAATGGCCAACAGAATATTGCTGTTGTGCCTTTTGGTTTCGGTACTAACTGTGAGTTATATAGAAGGAAAAGGCGGAAGAAGCAGCGGCAGGAGCAGCAGCAGGAGTAGTGGAGGCAGGAGTTGGGGAAGCAGTTCGTCTTCCTTCGGCAAGAGCTGGGGGTCATCCAGTCACAGCTCTAAACCCAGCTGGAGTTCGAGCTCGTCCAGTTCGAGTTGGACTAAGCCAAGTTCGTCGTCATCGAGTCACTGGGGAAGCTCATCGTCACACAGCTATCCCTCGTCGTCATCGGGTCTCTCGGGATCATCAGGATCTCACAGCTACCCTTCATCATCGTCAGGATTATCTGGATCAGGATGGAATCATGGTTCTTCAAGTTACCCTTCATCATCATCAGGGCTGTCCGGATCTGGATCTAGCTCTTACAATAAACCATCGTCATCTTCAGGATCGTCGTGGAATTTTGGTTCCTCTAGTTACCCCTCGTCGTCATCAGGACTGTCTGGATCTGGATCAAGCTACAATAAACCTTCGTCATCTTCAGGATCGTCGTGGAATTCTGGTTCCTCTAGTTACCCCTCGTCGTCATCAGGACTGTCTGGATCTGGATCAAGCTACAATAAACCTTCGTCATCTTCAGGATCGTCGTGGAATTTTGGTTCCTCTAGTTACCCCTCGTCCTCATCAGGACTATCTGGATCTGGATCAAGTTCATCACACGGCTATCCTTCATCTTCTTCTGGACTTTCAGGATCTGGAAGTAAATACCCGTCATCATCGTCTGGATCATCGGGATCTCATAGTTACCCGTCAAGTTCATCAGGAATGTCTGGCTCTGGATCTAGCTACAAACCATCATCTGGCTCGGGAGGTCAGTCATATCCATTTGGAACCGGATGGTCGGGATCTCACTCAAGCAACAATAATAATTACAAACCGACCCACACTTACAATACGAACAGTGGAACTTCAGTTCATCATACGACACATTATTACCATAACACTGTGCCTTATGCTGTGCCTACGTACTACACAGCGCCACAGTACGTGTACATCCATGAGTACAGGAACTCCAACAGTCGCTATGGAGACTTACTGACAGGTTTGTCTTTGTACAATCTTGGTCGATCAAATAGTCACTATCATGACCATTACTACTATGACGACTACTACAGGCGCAGGTACGATAACCCAAGCTCTTCTTCATACAGGCCAGAAGACAAATCTCAAAACCAAGCTATCTGCATATTGAAAGTGAAAGAAAACGGACGAGTTGAAGTGTTAAAAATTCCATGTGATATTGTTTCGACTTTCACCCAAGGGGGCAAAAAGGTGGCTCCATCACAACAAACTCAAGTGAACAAAACAGTGTGTACGACGACCACTACAACGATTAACAATACAGTGTCCTCGGTACCAGCAGCGCCTGTGGTGCCATCAGTGCTATCAGTGTTACCAGCCGGGGCCGTTAATAGTTCTTCAATTAACTCAACGGTGACAGCGATGTCTAACAAAACAGGGTTAGTAAACGGTATTGATTCTGGCTTATTGTTAGCGACGTTGAACAATGTTTCCTCTATTAACCCTTGGATGGCCGATGCTTTGAACCGTGCAGTAAATGGTACCTTTGGGACAGGTACGAACCTTACGGTGCCAACTAATGTCTCGTTTGCTAACCCTACTGTGACTACTACTACGATACCCGGCAATGGTTCATCAGCCAATATTACGAAGACTGTAACAACAGTTAATGCAACTACGGTAAACGTTACGGTATGTACTACAAATTCCACACTCGTCGATCCTCTGACCGTGAAAGGGCCGCCGGTCAATTCTAAAGACATGGAATGTGTAGTAGAGATCCAAACAAGAGAGGGTTCCTTGAGTAATGTTATTGATTGCAGCACTCTAATAGCGTATTCGAAAATGCCTGAACCGAAGAAAGACACCGGAATACTACCACAAAGAGCTAAACTGAAGTCATGGTTGGCTAACCCGCCTTGGTGGATGTCCTTATTTATAGCTGTATAATTTAAGTACAAAACGTATGTTCTTTTTGTATAATTAATTATATCTCAGTTAATGATGTGTTACGCAAGAAACTATGTATGTATTTAGTTTTGCCGTTACTGTGCCGATAATTTTATAATCTCAGCACACTATACATACAGTCTGTATAATTGAAACATATTTGTGGGTGCTTTATACTTTGATATTGTTTTTATAGATCTTTTTTGTTTTTTGTGTTCAAATGAATAATTTAGTTATATTAAGTTCTTTATGATGTGCCATTTGCTGCATTTATGTACCATAATATTTTGTATGGAAACTTTCTTTATGTTAATAAAGATGTTCATAAAATAGTGTTTGCCTTTCACTTCAATCTCTTTCTTAAGAACGTTTTCTCAGAACTCATTACATGCCAAGTTTATTATAAAATAATAATGTATGGGCCACAGTTCTATTATTTCATTAACAAGTCATAACTTCCTATTTAGATTCACTTATACAAGGAAACATAACTTGTGTTTTAATAAATGTACAGATGAAAAATCTGGAACTATTTATTACTATCGAAAACCTCACATTATCTTATACAGTTATTATTCAGTTATGAATAATAACTGTATAAAATAATAATATTAATTGACTTGCGTTAATTTAAGTGGTCTGCGAGGTTCGACGCATTTGGTTAATTAACAAGTAACGTTTAATACTGATAAAATGTTTTGAATATGCTCATTGATATCGCTTATGGCCGATTTTTGATACTTCCAAGAATGTAAACAAGAGATAGCTCTTTGAATGAAGATTATATTATTATTATAGTAGCTGTTGTATTTTATTTTTGTTCAAATATCTATAAAAGTATCCTATACTGGCTCTATTTGTAAAATTTAAAAAGGATCGGTTCAGTGCTTTTGGCGTAAAATGGTGACAGATAGTGAGAGTTACTTTTGATTATATAATTATACTAGTGGACCTGGCAGACGTTGTCCTCCCCGAACAGAACCACATACCGGGTCCAATTATATTGTCAAACCATCCAGAAACCCACTCAAATATACACACAAAATTTCATCCAAATCGGTCCAGCCGTTTAGGAGGAGTTAGGTGACAAACACACGTACGGAAGAATTATGTATACAGGGTGGACCAAAAATACACGTCATAAAAAAAAATATAGATTCCTCGTGTCTAGGGGTATTCGAAAATACCCCATGTACCTATGTTCCGCGATTTTTTTTAGTTTCTGAGTTATTATTTGTTTTGTAATTTTTTCGAGTTTTCTTGCCGGTGGAGCTTCAAAATTTGATATATTTTTTTGTAGTGAGTATTTTCCAGTTTTTTTTTTGCGAGTGTATCGTCTTGAATGTTACTTTCATACATAAAATAATAAACTTGCTAACATTCCTGCAAGTTACTCAAAAAAGTATCGATAGCAGGAATTTAAGTTTTTTGTGGTAAGACTGAATACAAAAATGAGGTTTCATATATTCTAGCTGACTTTAAAAACTATGCAGGTTCCTAAGCTATACAAAAAATTAAAAAAAGTTAGTACTTAACCTTCTAATAATTCACTGTAATCGGCCTTCGAAGGTTAGGCTAAAAATCCTTTTAAGCTTTAAAATAGATGGTCCGAATAGCGACGCCATAAAAAAAAACTGGAAAATACTCACTACAAAAAAGATGAATTTTTGAGGCTCCACCGGAAAGAAAACTCAAAAAAAAAAACAAAAAAATATTATAACTCGAAAACTACAAAAAATCGCCTAACATACATGGGGTATTTTCGAGTACCCCATGTATGTGGACATGAGGAATCTATTTTTTTTTTATGACGTGTATTTTTGGTCCACCCTGTATAAAGATTAGTATGATTATTTTTACGAGGGCTGCTGTACCGCCCTACATATTTTTATTAAAAACCGTATTTGAGATCTAATAATTCCTACCTATCATATAATATGATTGTGTGAGACACAAAATATTTTTTAATAACCTCTAACAGTATTTCTAGCCAATAAAAGGGGCATTCACACAATTTATCTTCATTCTTACACAGAGATAGTTTTGGTGGTCACCTTGGAGCAAATATCTAGTTTTTGACATTCGCCTCAGCGTCTTTGATTCGAGTTTAATTGGATGTGAATGTCCGATGTCCGCACTGTCCTTGAACAGATGATTGTTCTTATTTTCTGGTCACGTGTAAGGCGTCTGCGTTTCAGTAACATGCACAGTCAGTCTGCCGTGGAATGAAGGCTAAGTGCTAAAAACAAGCAGGCGTTATTATTACCTACTTTGTTGTTGAATCACTAGTCGGCCGATATTAATAATTTTTGTAAATAGGATATTATTACATTCCACTTTTACTCATTGCACAAAAGTAAAAAAAAGTGGTTGCTTGTGGAAGTAGCTCTGAGAAAAGTCCTGAGATTCAGTCCTAATATTATATTGTCAGATATACCCATGTTGGTCGGTAAGTGTTCGCCTCAAATCATGAGCATTTAACGCCGTCATCAAATATGAAGGTGAAAACTGCGCACTGTCTTTTTCGAGGCGAAATTCAAAGCAGAAAATAAACGATAAAATTTAGAAAATTCTACGAACATGAAAAAAAGGCTTGCCTATAAATATTTGTTGGAACGCCAGATGTTTACAAGAATCAGTTTTAACAAGTTTCAGCTGACATGTTTAACATAATATTTGATTTAATAATAAAAACATGCCAGTTGAGTATTGCGCCTAGCTGTTCTGTTTTACTATAGTTCTGCTTACGAGGTACTAATAGCTAAGTATTTCCCGACAGCCAATTATCTGCTTTATTTCGTTTATTTGGTACTAGCTAAAGAAGCCCAAGCTACGCTCGGGTGCAATCTACTGATTTCAATAAATGATTTCCGTGCTATATCTAATTTATTATACCTACTAACACATAAACCTTTCGGAATGAATTCGCAAAAAAATAACGGAAACCTCATCTAGTAACGTTTAGTCCACTCTCGGCCCCTCGACTCCCAATAAATTATGTGTCAACTAGACCCCTAACCATAGTTTATTCTCGACCCTTGGGGTTCGAGAGAGTGGTCACACCAAAGACATATCTTAAATCTCTTTGGGTCACACAGAAGAACACGAAACACGTTTTTTTTTATACTACGTTTTGATATTGATATAATTAAACGTATATTTATACTTATAATATAGGTAAGGTTGTTATAAATACATATTATAAAACAAAGTCACTTTTCGCGTTTGTCTATATATCCGCGTTTTTCTTCTAAACCACGCAACAGATTTTTATGAGGTTTTCACCATCGTTTAGAGAATTTATTCCGGAAGGTTTTTTGTGTAATACATATTAAAGTAACGTTTACCTAAGAAATCTCGATTTTTTGTCAAGTCGTAAATGCCGTGCGAAACCGGAGCGGGTCGCTAGTTATAAATAAAATGCTTGATATTTACAATCAAGATACCAAGCTTTCAAAGATACTCAAAATTCTTTGTGGCCAGAAGGAAGAAAGTGTATGTTGCAAAACTCGCAAATTAGATTAAATAAAATCTATCAAATACTGTTTCTCGGAGATATAGCCTAGCAATAAAATCCAAGCAACCGAATTATTAACAAACGATAACTCACAATAATCCGACAGGAGCTTTTCTTGAAACTTGTCTCATTCAATGATTCGACCAAAAATGCTTCTGAAATGGACTATTTCGATCTTTTGAGAAGATTTGCTCCTTTAAGAAGCCCTTTCGCTCCATTACTCCGGTCTGTTAATTTATCAATTTCTTTTGACCGTGCTGACGAGCTTTTGTCGTAACTTATCAGCGAAACCTGAACGTGGCAGTTTTTGGTCAGTTATTGACATTGACCTTAGGTTTTTGTTTTTATGGACCTTTCTCATGCCATCAACCATTTTATGGCGTCCCTAGTCATTACTGTCATTGTAACGACGCGCCTAACGTTTCAATTAGGATAGATGTTTGGTACGTTGGATTATGTTTGGTCTGATATGGTTAGTTACATGCGAAATTTATGTCAACCTAGACATCATTTCATTACTATTGTATCGTTAATACCAATTTACTACTCGAAACTCCAGTTTGTCTGCACACCATAATATAGTGAAATGATATCACTGTTATCACAAGAGCTTTAATTAAATATTTCTTATTTAATTATTAAGCTCTCTCTCTCTCTAAATAATAGGCACGCACAAAGGTATTTTTTTTGGGAACAAAACCTACCTACATAAATAATATACATAATCAGCTTACGTTCCCACTGATGGGACACAGGCCTCGGGTTTGTGAGAGGGAGTGGGCTGTAAACTACCACGCGGGCCCAGTGCGGGTTGGTAGATGTCACATGTCTTCGAATTTTTGGTTCTAAGACATGCAGCATATTTTATGCCTTTCCGTCTCCTCACGATGTTTTCCTTCACCGTTTCACTCCGTTTCCTCACGATGTTTTCCTTCACCGTTTTGAGAGCAGTGGTGATGAAATTATTATTTACACAAAGTAAAGCGCCTGCTTGGGTTCGAACCCACGACCTACAACTCGTAAGTCGGGGCCGTTAACACTGGGCCACTCAAAAAAAAAACCTACCTATGTTCGTAGAATGATTTATGGAAAAAGAACCGGACAAGTGCGCGTCGGACTACGCACAATGAACGGTTCCGTAGTTGAGATGAATTTAACCCAAGAACAAACTTAACATTGTAGTTGAAAAATATGTTCTCCCATGAATTCCGACTGCAAATGTAAGTTTGTATGTAAAATACAATAGACGTCATATATTTAGTATCCTAATCTACTTAACTAAGCGGATAAGCGGGTTTTAGTTAAGCGGATTAGGTTACTAAATAAACGTCGTCTATTGTATTTTATAATGGATTTCCGCAAAGTCACGCTGAGACAATTAACTATCTGAGATTTGCCATGTTATTTTAAAACCATAGACTTCTTATAGGTTTTCCTGAAAACTATAAGTACCTATATAACTATTTTCTGTATAATTTTCAAGAGCGTAGTCTCAGTAGTTTTGGATCATAAATATCTTATAAAAAATATCTTTGAGATCCTCACACCAAGCCCTTTCATTTGATATAACACACGGTACAGTTTGCAAAACTTATTTTTAAATGTTGAATATTCCCCCGAATAGTGACCCCCTGGATATTCAAAATTCATTTATATACGTTACACGTCCGTGTTTGGGTCACAGAAATTCATATGTGTACCAAATAACTATACTCGTATTAGTCCAGTAAATTCGGAGAAAATTGGCTGTGACACAGACCGACAGACACACGAGTGATCCTATAAGCACGGTAGACGGTAGAATAACTAAGCCATATCTTAGAAATAAATGCCTACAGCCGCGCGGTACGTAAACATGCGATAGGGCTGCCCGCCTCCAGTATTTTAATTACATTTGCCTACTTTGTGTTTCCATTTAGTTTTGTGATTGTAAATATACTTTTTTTATCTACACAAATAAATAAAATACTTTGTGAATTGAATAACAAAACTAAACACAAATGCCCGAGGTTTTAAAACAAGCGTACCTACCGTATTAATTCATGAACCTCCTATAACTACCTATTTCACTCGTGTTATCACTTTCCTTTACTCTATTCACTTTATTTATTAATCCAGACATCTTTTTTTCGGGAGATAAAAGGAAATACTTATCCATTAAAAATACACACAATATGTACCTACATATCAGTAAGTAAAATTATTTTATAGTAAGACTATAAAATAATTTTGTTGTTGTTGTTTGTTAATAATAATACCTTTCAAAGTTTCCAGGTAATCTAAAAAAAGTTATCTCTGGATGCGTTATTGCCAAATTCATGCAACCAAAAACAGCAACAATATATCCTACTCGTCATATTAAATATGTACTTGAATTTATTTTTAGTGTAAAAATCGCGCGGTTATTGTTAAAAAAACAACACACCGTTCGTTCGTCACTGCGGCACAGACGCGACTGTCTGCGTACCTCGCGCATACCTCGATCGAGGCGCGTAGGTATAGCTCGCGCTTCGTCCGTTTCTATGAAGTTGGCCTACCGTCTACCGTGCTATAAGTGTTCCGTTTTTTCATTCGGACGTGCGGAACCCTAACGAATTACAAATTATGAACAAAAACTGTCTTAGATTTAAATCTCCGTAGGTAGGTGACGTGATTATGAATAGTGAGCTGATCAGAATTTATCGAGATCGTAGTTATACAAGGTGGAGACGACAATACAACAAAAAATTAAACGGTGTGTCCATAATGACGTTCCCATTCTGTATACGAAAATTCAATTGAATATATTCAATAGTTTAGTCATTATAGCTCGGCAAAATCCACAGACGACTCGGGCTATTTCAGTTATCCACCCCAAAAATCCACCCTAAGGTGGATATTCTAAAATGTATGCCCGAGAATTTACCCAAGGCCTAGTTGGATAAACGGAATTTATAGGCTTAGGGTGGATCCGGCATACATTACATTTAATTTGTTTGAAAAACTCGTTTTTTTTTTTCGAAGCTAGTATTTATTTGACAGTTCCAAAATACTCTTAAGTATTAGTGGTGCCATTATTTTAATTTTTTGTTGTATGGTAGTCGCCACATTGTATAATACCTAGTTGTTATTGCAAAAAATAATGATTGGCGTCTAGCTTAATAAAAACTAGAAATACGGCGTAGATCGACTACTGAGGTCTTGCAGTGGGTATAGCTATTGGTTTCTAATATACAATATGGAGACTATCATACAACAAAAAAATAAAATACTGGCACTACTAGAGTATTTTGGAACTGTAAATAAATCCTAGCTTCGAAAAAAAATGAGTTTTACAAACAAATTAAATGTAATGTATCGGGATCCACCCTAAGCTTATAAATTCCGTTTATCCAACTAGGCCTTGGGTGAATTCTCGGGCATACATTTCAGAATATCCACCGTTTGGGGTGGATAAACGGAATAACCCGAGCCGACTAGGGATTTTGCCGAGCTATAATGACTAAACTATTGAATATATTCAATTGGATTTTCGTATACAGAGTGGGAACGTCATTATGGACACGCCGATTAATTTTTTGTTGTATTGTCGTCTCCACTTTGTATATAAGGTGCACTTTTACTATGGGACCAACACTGAAATCGCGAAAAAAAATCTGCTGTTATCTACATTTTGACGAGATATGCTAATATAAATGTAACTAATATGTTAATATGAACAGCTGATATTTTTTTGCGATTTCAGCGTTGGTTCCATAGTAAAAGTTGTTCATAATGATGAGTACAATGACCCTTTAAGAGATTTCGTGTATGAATCTAACAAATTAACAATTTTAACATACATTCATACAACCTTTGTTGAACTTCTGTGTATGTCTATAATTCTATATGTCTAACTGTAAGCTCTATACTATGATTGTAAGCTTGAACGATCTATTCACAGGCTAACATTCAATTCCTAAATTCAGGCTATTGAAGCCCAGACGTTGATCTGTGCCTTTCCTAAGTCGTGCTACAACAATCGGACTTCTTCCACTTTTCGCATACAAACAGTAGGTTTGAGAATCTGTGGCTGTACTAGTTTAAACCATATAACAGCTAAATAGAGCGATAAGAGCAGTGGTGGCCCAGTGGTAACGGCCGCGACTTACGAGTTGTAGGTCGTAGGTTCGAACCCAGACAGGCGCTTTACTTTGTGTAAATTATTTCATCACCTCTGCTCTCAAAACGGTGAAGGAAAACATCGTGAGGAAACCGGCATGTCCTAGAACCTTAAATTCGAAGACAAGTGACATCTACCAACCCACACTGGGACCGCGTGGTGGATTAGGGTCCACTCCCTCTCACAGAGAGGAGGCTTGTGTCCCAGCAGTGGGAACACTATAAGCTGATTATGTAACAGCTAAATTATTTTTTTCCTTCAACATATTCTTTCTCGTTCCAGGTATAATCTCAGTGTGCTGGGTGTCGGGCGCTGGTGTCGGTCTCCTACCACTCTTTGGCTGGCATGCCGGTAACAACATGCCCGGCTGCTACTTCGTGGAGGTCATGGACTACAACTACCTGCTGTTCCTCTACTTCGCCACCATTGTGACGCCCAGCGTACTGCTTGCGGCCTTCTATGCTCACATCTACCGCGTTGTTGTTAAACAGGTATAAACATTTAAATCGGAAATACAGCGCGCATCAGAAATATGAGGTCAATATAAGAGCGTTTATCGCAAAAGTTGGCAACGTCTCAACAGCTGCCAAAAATTTACCTATTTTGATTAATTTAGCAATATTACTGTATGGAAATAAAAAATGTGGCTAACTAGCGAACTCGAATATTAATAATGTTATAACTTTTTATTTTGTGTGATGAATTTAAAACCAAATAGCTAGTCAGACGTTCAGAACGCATTGATCATGGAGATAGTGACATTCTGAACCACTTGTATGTTTTCTTAAAATCATTCGAATTATTAGATGACCTTCGGCACAAAAAGTGTTAACATTTTGCCTACTTAAAACGGTATTGGTACTTATTCTTAGCAATTAAAAACAAATACATTTTTTCTATATTTTCAGCTAAGTGAGGTGATGACAGTGGATGGCTGTCGGGGGCGTATCCCCGGCGGTGGCACCATGCTAAGGGTGCTAGGAGCCGCCCAGAAGCGAGAAGTCAAAGCCACACAGAATCTCGCCATCATAGTATTCTTCTTCATCATTTGCTGGATCCCACTCTACACTGTCAACGCGATCAAAGCCTTCATGCCTGACCTGGACATTCCAAACCCCCTCACATATATCTGCATCATAGTCTCCCACTTAAACTCTGCCATCAATCCCTTCCTGTACGCATATCACTTGAAAGATTTTAGAGCAGCGTTGAAAGGTCTCCTCTGCTCTATTGCAGGCAGAGGGGTGACCATCCAAGCAGCGTACAGACCACCGATACCTGTCAGGAGACAAGCTTTAGAGAGGTGCAACGCTTTGAGAGAGAGACCAAAAGTTTACGTGAATTCCCCAGTGTGGCTGCGGCAGAAGGAAGCAGAGGTGAGCACAGCAGAGGAGAGTAGAGCTGTGGCAGTAGCAACCCCGGTAGTACCAGACGTGGAACCATTTATAAACAGAGTAGCTGACGGTTCAAGTGGCTGTCACACTCCTGAGGGCAGAGACAGCGAGGCTGGGCCGTACCTTATAGAAACTAATGAGGAGAGGTGCCAAAGTCCGTACAGAAGGGTTGAGGAATTGATTCGGCGCGTGCGAAGCGTCAGTGCGGATCACAGCTGACAGGAGCCTTGCCGGAGCTTCCCGGCGTATAGTGTCACTTGAACAGACGTCAGAAGAAACAAACATTCCTAAGAGTTGAAGAAAGTAGAATGTAAATATTTAAAGTCGCTTGTAGTGATTTTTGCTAAGCATTAGAAAATCACGGTCTCTCGAAATAGATAATTTTATAATTGTTAAGATTTATCGTATTTTAAATATGAGTTGAATGGATTTTTTATGTTAAAGTTAAAAATATTTAAGTAATTGTGCTGAATGTACCTATTTGTTGCTTGTATGATTGTAATAAGTTGTTGCTTATAAGGAAATATAAAATTAAATCTTATTTAAGTGTATCCGTTTATTTTATTCCAGCGTAGCCTAATTTTCACACTCTAACCATATTTCTGAGAAAATACTAAGTTTTTGCCAGAACATGGGAGTGTACTACTAGGGATTTTAATTTTATTTAGCTGGAGATGGTTTGGCCGTCATAAAATGGACGCCAAATATTTGTAGTTTGGCAGCTATTTCTGTTTGCTAGAACAGACGTTGTTCAGACGTTCAGACCATGGTCTACTACCATTCTACAACATTCAATAAAAAAAAAACGTTAATGGTATTTGAAAAAACACAAAAAAGACTGATTTATTTATTTGCACTTAGGCCCGCATTGGCCGGACATCCTTGTAGTCCACGTGGACTCCTCATGACTCTTTTGAATGCCATATTGCTACCGCGATGAGTCCTTTGATGTTACGGTTAATGTTTGAACACGTTTGAGCAACATAAGACTTATTTGAGAACGCCTATTTTAGTTTGTTTTAAATAACATATTGGACGGTATAGAATGGTAGTAGACTATGGTCTGACTGAACAACGTTTGTTCTAGCAAAACTGTGATTCAAATTTCACGGTATATACGATAGTAGACACACAACGCACAAAAAATCAAGGCAGTGTATAGAGTGCCACCATTGGCACTCTATCCCTATCGGATAAAGTGCCACTACAGGCACCCTAGTAACACCGCCTCGGCCCGGCTCAAGTGCCGCAAGCATTGGATTGTCGTTGTCACTGTCACTTGGTATTTTCTTTGATTGTCGAGGTTAGATCGCTGTAAAACACCACATTCCCAAAACATTACATTGTCTTGTGCCTAAACGGACCCTGGCACTTCGCCGGCCGCTACAGTTCTAACCTAACCTAACCTAAATAACAAGTGACAGTGACAATGCAACGCTCACGGCACCCTAGCCGGGCCGAGGCAGTGACACTAGAGTGCCACAAGAAACTCGCGGCACTCTATACACTTCGAAAAATCAATCTGCCTAGACAAAAGACTCTCGATGAAAAATCGTGTCAAAGAAAACATCACAAAGGCCAAGAGAGTCAAAGGAGCTCTATATCCAATCCTCGGCTACCACTCCAAGCTAAGTGTCGATGTCAAGCTGCTGCTGGTCATTCAAGCATGCTCACTCAGTGATAAACTACGGAATAAACCAGCTGCTACCGAGGAACAGCAAAACAAACCTGCTCAAACAGTTGAGAGGGAGTATAAAGTTACCCAGACGCACTGACATCAATCTACTATGGGAAATACTACAACAAGACATTCGTGCGCACGATGTTCACGGTGACATGAAGGCTACAAGAACAACGTTTGGCTTTGGAGTACACGTGGGATTGGCAACACAATCCCTTTCTTTTCACTACTAGAGTTGGCGAAATTCAGTATACATACATATGAATAAAAAGATAGGGACAAACCGCTCTTCAAACGACTGGCCCCATTCCCACAGCGCGCAGCATAAGCTATAACCGTAGCGATCGGCTAGCCGCTGGGGCTGATCCCCATTGCTTCGTAGTTAATAACGATGAAGCAATGTACCAGTATAGTACCAACCGGATGCACCAGTATTTTACATGAAGCGACTAGCGACTGCTTAACTGACCTGCAAAACCTAGTAACTGACTTTTGGGCTTCTGGTGACCCGTAACGACTGTCAAAGATCGAACGTGCTTTCCGAGGCTCGGAGGAGTCGGCATGTAAAGATGTTCACCCATTTACGGACCAACCTTGGCAAGCGTAGCTTAACCTGATCGACCCGTGCGGCTGTTATTACTTAGCCACGAGCTCTTCCTAAGCCAAAACGCTCAATAAAATATATTTTTTTAAAGAAAGTATACCTACTTATATTGTGTACACAGTTAACGAAATAACTTGTTTAAATTATAACTAAATTAGATAATAAGTTCAGCTGTGCCTGTTATTAATGACAATAATGAGATACCTACTAAAAACATAATTATGGGACTCATTACTTTTAAATACCTACCTATTTGCAATTATGAACGTAAAGAATTCTAAAATCAATCGGCACTTTATCAATATTTAAAATTATAGAAAGAGGCCTCTGCTTCACTACTATGGAACGAATGCTCTACGAATGGTAGCGGTATTACCATTTTACTATTCTGTTGGTGGTAGACGTGGTAGTTAGAGTTACATCACAATTTCGCGTCGAAGCCGCTAGATGTCATTACAAGTCTATGACCCACTATTGTTAGTAAATAGCCCGGGTGAAATCCGATGTAAACAGATCATGAGCCACTACAATATCATCACGTCTCATGAAAAGGGACAGGAGAGCAAGACAGCAATATCTACGCACTATTCTAAATACGTCCCACGGTAACTGCCAATGACGACAATGGATTTATGAAATGACGAATGGCCGCGGTAGGGTAGTATCTCGGTAGTATTACGCCAGCTTGGTGTTTCCCTTCCGAGAAGTTGGCACGTTGGCCATCTGCGTCGGTTGTGGCCGCTACAACGAAACTTGTTTTAATGTTGACTCATACAATTTTTTATTTCTCCACAAGTTTGGGGTAAGTTCACATTTGTGGTTGGTACAAAATGAATGTCTTTTATGAGATGATCAAATAATCGGATTAAAAGTAATTATACTGACGAGATATGATTAAGTGCTAGTGGCTGCGTTGTTGGTCATTTTGGTTTTACTTCACTTTTACGTCCATGCAGACGACTAGAAGGCACATCTATCTATAGAATTCTTTTTCGTAGACAACATTAATTTCGTAAGCAAAAAATAAAGAGACGCCAGACTAAAAAGGGGGAAATAACATGTTGAACATTTCGAAAACCTGGCTGCTATTGTAGTTTCAAAGTACCAAAAATCATATTTTTGCCAACAACTTTTTGGATAAGTATTCGTTTAATAACGCAAACAATTATCGCCCATGGTGGAAATGGACATGATAGGTTTTTAACAATTATTGATACATTTTTGTTATAAAATATGTATAACTGAAATAACCCCTTTTGTTTATATAAACTGCTATTTTGAAGGCTGGAATGAAGACTATCGCGCTTGAATTCGCCGCTAGATGCGCTAGTGTAGAGTGAGGTCTCTAGAAATGTCAAATGTCACTGAACTGTATGAGGGATTTTCGCGAATTTTTACTTATTATTCATATTTTTTGTAAAGGTTAATTAGTAACCCATTCCTGATTAATTATGGCGTAAGATAAGAAGTAACAACTAAGGATCTAATTTTGGTAGCACTTGAAGGGATAATAATATTTGTCTGCTTCATGCTTGCCATGTTTAGGAACTTTAAAATGTAAATATTCATTTGAAGTTTTAAAATGTAATAAAATAAATATTATATAAAGCATTACTTTATATAATGTTTATTTTATTACATTTTACATATTTAAAACCTAATTATCAAATAAAAGTACTGACAGAACTTACTCACCAGTAGCGCCAACTGGTGTGCACAAAATTCATGATCTGGTGGGATGGTTTTGACCACAGACTTTTCGTTTTGACCAAAGAGTCTAATATCTACATAAACAGCATATATGTCAAAATCACCCCGATTTTGACTTATATGCTGTCACCGGTAATATACGGGTAGATAAATAGCAACAAAAAACCCAAAAAACTCATTATTTTTAAATTTTTTATTTGAATATGTTTCCTAATTGCCAATTCACCATAGAGCAAAAATTAAATTGAATAATTATTTTTTATGGGTGCATTATATCTAGAGTGTGGAAACACTTTTACAAATAAAACGAGTTAGTATTCGTGTCGTCATCCAACTACCGAAGCGCAACAAGACGCGCCCGCGCCTCACTTCAGTTCAGTGCGCACGAGTGTTGATGGTGGACGTGTTGTGTAGTTATTGTGGTTATTGTGACTTTCAAAATGTTTAACCCCAAGCGTGCGTTGTTGTACGCTTTTCTACTAGGTGTGCTATTAGAACCAATATCGGGGCGGAGAGGTTTTGGTGGTGGTGGACACAGTTATCCTAAATCGGGCGGCTTATCTGGCGGAGGTCACCACTCAGGAGGGCTGTCTGGCGGGGGACATGGGTATCCCTCATCAGGGGGTGGACATGGGTATCCCTCGTCAGGGGGTGTACGCCCCAGCGGCGGTAATCATGGATATCCGTCAAGTGGCGGCTTGTCTGGAGGTGGGTCTTCATATCCATCATCTGGAGCAAAACCTGGGTATCCATCTTCTGGCGGCGGTCTATCTGGTGGCGGTCACGGTTATCCATCTTCTGGCGGTGGTCTTTCTGGTAGCGGCCACGGACAAAACAAACCTGTTGTACATCATACAACAAATATTCACAACTATCACTACAGCCCACCGCAGCAGATCTCCTACAGTCCTGTCCGCGGCGGACCACCGCAGAACTACCCGGTGTATCATGGCACTCCCCCGACTTACGTTTACCAATACAAAAACTCGGGCAGTAAATATGGCACATTGCTAGCCGGTCTGGCGTTACTCAACCTTGGAACTCTCGGCGTCGCCGCTTATGCAGCCAGCGGGCATTCAGCGGGCAGAACGCAATATACGCCACAACCGGGCGAAGTGTGCAAATTTGCAGTGAAAAAAGACAACGGTGACTACGAGGAGACGAAAATTGATTGCCAGATTATAAGCAGCTTCATTTTACAAGATCAAGCGCAAGTACGCACTGCAGGCACCAATACAGCAACATCAGTGGTCACAGTGACAAATACGACTGTTATGAATACGACTAACATGATGCCCGAACACCCGTCGACGCCGGGACCCGTGACGCCAGCGATAGGTAACGTTTTGTACGCAATGCTACCTAACGGAACGTTAGTTCCCGTGAATGCGACAGGAGTTTCTGGTGTTCCCGTGGTACCTGGAAGTCCTGTAAATGTGACCCAAAATGTAACAGGCGCACTGGCGCAAAACGGGGTTGTGACTTCTTCAGTAGTGACAACCACTACGACAAATACGACACTCGTGAATGCTTTGGATGTGAAAGGAAAGGCCGTGGAAGTGACACCAGGGATGCAGTGCTTCCTAATTCGTAACAGTTCAACACACAACATGAGGAAGAGTGTGCCATGTGGTCTATTACAGACATACGCGGATAAGTCAATACAACGTAAAAATTCGGCAGCTCGCAATGCACCTATGTTTACGATAGTAGCTGCTATTTTAGCTTTTTGTGTAGCTTATTAAGAGAGTTTCTTGGTGTCTAAAACTATGATTTGTTTAACTACAAGCAGTTGAGTTGTGTCTGACTTGTATGTAAAATAACTTTGTCTACCTATTTGCATTTTCTGGTGTTAGTAATTTTATTGACAGTGTGAATGTTATAAGCGTCTTTCCTTACATAAAAACATGTTTCACTTTCTTCCAATGAGGTAATTTACAAAGATACTTTCCATAGAATGATGTGTGCTATGAACATTCGAGATCTCGATAGCAAATTGTTTTTTTATTATGATTATGAAACTTAAACCCTTTACAGATCTGTTAATTTAGTATTTTGTGTATCCGTACCTTATTTATTATGTAGTATTCTATAGTTATTTTGTTTGCTGAACATTTCTGCCAGAAACTGCTCAATTTAGGAGGTACTTATTAACACTTGAAAACTTATTTTGTACTAGGTACCCTCAAAATGATTTTCATTTGAAACACTGAAATTCCACGGCTGATATATTTTTAATTTAATAAGGATAGTCTTATGAAGAAAGTTACTAATTTGACTAGAAATTAAGAAAGTCTAAAAATGAGAAGTGCTATGAATGTTATGTTGAAATATTTGTTTGTACTCTTGGAGACAGGAGAATTTTCATACTTACTTAAGTGTGTAAATGTCAATTTTATATTTTTAAGTAACTTTTTGTAATTATTTCCTGTTGTTAAATGTGGAACTTTAACTTAATGAGGGCCTTTCCATGTTACATAATTCAACTTTTGTATATTTTTAGCTCACTTTATATTCAATACTTTTTGGATATATCTTGTCTCTGACCATTAATGCCAAAATTACTAAAATAAAACCATTTACAATTTTAAAAGGTGATTCCTGTAAGAAACATTTATTGTGATATTTATGTTTATAATTAAAAATAATTTAAATAGATTAATTTTTTATTCCAAAATTTTGGCTATCTACTTCAATATAAGTATTTACATTATAGCCACGTATAAATACATTTTGGATCTGGTTATTCCCAGAAATGGAACTACCTACCACTTTGTGTGAATCAACTAAGGAAAATACCTTCTTGTCAGTAGTGTGTCACTCACTCACTGATCAAATGATATGCCAAGTCCGACTCTAAGGCCCGATAATACACGGCACGGTTTCTTTACGGTACGGCGCACTAGCCACACCGCAGAATAATCGTATGAGCTTATACATAATATGACACGGCAAACCACCGGTTCTATATGGTATACGGCGACGGCGCAACGAAATTCCATAGTAATCCATACAACACTTTGGTTTTACACAGCGAATAAACCGTATTTTTTCACTGCATAAAAATCGTGTGTGTAGAACGGGTCTAACCAGACTTATATAATTTTTCCTTGTTCCATCGATTCAATATCGTATTCATTCAATACGCGGAATTTCCCTACAGAATAATTCAATTAGCATTATTTTCTGCATTCCACGCTTGGCTTCGTTACGCGGAAGCAACGGTTCGATCAATAAAGTGGTGAAATGTCATAATTTGAGATACATAACATAATCCTATATACCTATATATGTACCTATATATGTACTTGTGTGCCTATTTTATTTATAATGCATTTAGATATCTTTTTAATATATTTTTTTTTACGGTTTCTCCTCTTATTCAGAGCACCTGCCATCTTATCTCTTCACCACCCTTGGTTGACTGGTAGAGAATGCCTAAGGCATTAAGTCCGCCTTTGTACCTCAATGTGTGCGAGAAGTTTAAATAAATAAATAAATAATAAATAATCAGCCTATTAATGGTCCCACTGCTGGGACACAGGCCTCCTCTCTGTGAGAGGGAGTGGGCTGTAATCTACCACGCGGGCCCAGTGCGGCTTGGTAAATGTCACATGTCTTAAATTTTTTGGTTCGACGACATGCCGGTTTCCTCACAATGTCTTCCTTCATTATATTATTTATTTGAGGTATGTAAAAGATACTAATTTAATAGGTTCAAGTTTATTTTACAACGGGTTGCTGGTTTGGTTCGAACTTATGACATCTCACTATCCAGTCCCATGCTCTTGTCATTGGGCTATTGAAGCTATTATAACAACAATTTGATTAGATAGAGTGCCTACTGTTTTCGTTGTATAGTGACTACTCAATCAATAGTAAAAATCAACTAACGATCAATACATATTCTTAAATGTAGCCACCTAGTTCTAGCCGCTTACATCTGGTTCTAGCTGGTTCGAAGTAACCAGCTGTATTTGTTATTTTAGACTTTTTGAAGTGATAACTTCTTATGGGAGGGTAAACCGATTCGTTACGTACCGCGTTAACGTTATCTGTCAATTCAACTTAGATTAGTTTAAGTTATCACTTCTGTTGGGCGTCCCGAGACGCACACGTTTTTTTTGTTTCTTTCTGCTTTAGAGGTATACTACAGATGAACATCGAACAAACTGGAAGCCTTTGTATTATATCATTGTATGCCTAGTTTATAAGATGGCATTGACCAGACCCAGTAACTCCGAATTTCGAACCCAGTCAGTGGGTTCATGAAGACTTGAAGACGAGACGACAGTAAGTCAGGGAGGGGAAGCTACTGGGCCCGACAATAAAAAAAAAAGACGGGTAGGTTAGTCAAGTGGACTGACTTGAGGGCGCGAAGTCATCACTGGACTGGTTTGAAACTAGTGTCTACACGAGCCCAGTTGCAAGTCAGCGCTGAACTGACTTACTGTAGGTACTGTCACATTACTGGGCTCGTATAAACCTGCCTTTTAGTTGGAAAAAGAATAGGTCAGTGAGTTTGCTTTCGGAATATGCCTCTTTGTAGCATGATAATATGACATAGGATTGGAATAACATCAACCAATCTTCTGAGCCTTTCCCGACTACCTATGTTGGGGTTGGCTTCCAATCTAACCAGATGCAGCTGAATATCAGTATTTTACATGGAACGACTGCCTATCTGTCCTCCATCGTAGCATAGGAATAACATAACATAATATCCAGGAAATGTAACTTGATAATAGCTTATGATGCCTAGTTCGTTTATGAGTATACTGTATCATTTAAATAAATGTACAAACAGCTATAGATACTGAAAAGGAAGGCGTTAAAAAAATGTGGTAGTAATGCTGCGAAGTGATTTACCCAATGTTATTACGTATTCTATCGGCGCCGAACTTGTAAAAAAAGAGGTAGATAAGTTACCTACCCGACATTCGAAATGACACGTGGAAGTAGGACGGCATTTCGTAATATAGGGAGCGAAAAAGAGACAAAACAGTACGTAACTACGCTAATTAGCCAAGTTTTGACGTGCCACTTGCCCACTTGCCAAACGTGTATTATAATAACCTTATCGGATCTACCTTTTTTTATTTATTACCTTTAAACGAGCAATTCTTGTAAGATAATCTGAATCTCGGAAACGGCTGCAACGATTTCGATGAAAGTAGCAATTAGGGGTTTACGGGGGTGAAAAAACCATCTAGCTAGGTCTCATATCTAGGAAAAATCGTTTTCTTTATTTTCACAGGCTCGGAAATCCGATAAAACGTTGGTATACCTGGACGGTCCTGGACGATATGTTTATATTTTTACCCCGAGCAGAGCTCGTTTGACCAGACATTTTTACTTAAGTATAATATCATTTTGATTTACCGTAAAACCAGTATCTTATAAGTACTTTTAACTCTTGGTTGATGTAGGTAGAACACCACTGTTCTGTCGGAAATCAGAATGTGGAACTGTCCACATTCTGATTTCCGACAGAACAGATGATGCCACGATTGATGCCACGGCAATTTGATTTTTTAGATTTCTGGTTACTTAACCAGAAACCAACCAAGAAAACCACCAACCAGAACCACCAGCAACCAGCAACCAGGTTGGTTGAAGTAACCAGAAATCTAAAAAATCAAATTGCCGTGGCATCAATCTCCAATACAGGACTATAATAATTATGATAAGCTGATATATACCGGATAGCACTTGACCTAAATCACCATTGATTTATAATTAGGCTAGGTATTGCTACATGCCATACATGTGTAGGTATAGCTCAAGGTTGCCTTATTTTTTTGGTCTATGATACATTTCCAAACATCAGGCTGATTAGCTATGTAATTACGTAACACATTTTCGTAAATGATTAAGACCAATCTGTTTCATTCTGACAGTTCAACAACATTCATTGCGTTATTTACGTTGTTGAGTAGATTTTTTTTTCGAACTTCTGCAGCAATGGATTAGCAAGTTGTTTGAAAATGATTCAGATTCTGATTGATCGTGTATTATGCAATTAGTGTGATTGAGTGAGTGACATGGGCTCCATAGTATGGCCCATTTGTTCTACACGCACCGTGGAGGGCTCATGTATGTCTCAACCACAATGTTGGGCTTCGTCTGACTCTCATAATTTATGCCCACCACCAATTTCGATCTTTTCCCACCAATTTTGGTATCACTGAGACATTGATTGTTGTACTATGACATAGAAATATAAATATCTATCTATGCTATGGTATTGGTAAGCACCAATACCATGAACTTGTCAAAATTTCGAAGAAACCACGTCTAAATCCACTAGAAAAGTTTTAATTCTTCATCAAATCTGTGATCAACCTCAAAGTATTTATTTCAAACAAGCTTTTGCCTACGGCTTCGCCCGCGTAGAGATCGGAAATTATTAACAATTATCCTATGTCCTAACACCTTATTTATCTGTTCCGTGGTCCTAACTTACGCAAGTCTCATCTACATCCGTTCAACCGTTTAAAGCTTCGTGCAGACTAGCGCGACGCGACACCGGCTATTGTTATACCGTGAAATTTCTTAGAAATTGTATTGTTCATGTCGCGTTGCACTGGTCTGCACGAGCCTTTAGCGTGAAAGCGTAACAAACAAACAAATAAACAAACAAACTTACTCATTTATAATATTAGTTAGGATAAGCCAATTTATTACAGGAAGGCCATTGTCTGGAAGATGAAGCTGGTTGGCCATTCTAAAGCGTAATAGGTTCCTATTGAGAAGAACGGGCAAAAAAAAACCTTTTTAAGGCGGTTCACACACGGCACCGCGCTCCGCCGCGGAGGGCGGTGGTGGCTGATGGCAAAGGGATTAGCACCGCTCGACCGCGCGGTCGGGCGCTGTACGTGTGTTAGGGTCGGGCCACACCTGCCGAACGTTCCGCGGCGGAACGTTCGGTTGAATACGCTCCTAATGTTTTTCAAGTTACCTATGACACATCAGCCGAACGTTACGTCCATAGAAATATGACGCGACGGAGCGTACCGCCGCGGAACGTTCGGCTGTTCGGCAGGTGTGGCCCGACTCTTAGGCATCAACGGATTTATTAGAGGCCAATGCGACATGAGATCCGCTTCACCGCCTGCCGCGGGTGGTGCGCAGTGCCGTGTGTAAAGCGTTCCTTTTTTAAAAACCAAAATAAGAGTGTGCTGATGATTCAGGCTTTGGTCTCATAATGAAGTGTTTTTTTTTAATATAAAGATAAAGATAAGATAAAGATTTATTAAACAAAAATGGTTGAACAATCAAACCCTTACAAACAACACCATGCGTATAGAAGCGTATTACAATATATAACCTTTAGTGTTATCAGTAGTCTTTGTATGAACTCTGGCATCCAAAGAAAGATTTAACTTGTGTTAAGGATACCAACATTCTCACATAATGAAATGAAATAGGTTACATTGGTTGCATCGGATGACAAGAATGGCGCAGTATACTAGAGAAGAAGTCGTTAGTAGAATGTGTGTAAGTGTAGTGAAATGTGAAGTTATAATATAATTATGAGTGAAGAGAGATTATGTGTTCGTGTCTGTAGGATCATCCATCATACCGGGTTAGTGTCTGTTTAAAGAAGTGATGCTTAACTTGATAACTAGTGTCCGATCGAAACTGGAATTTCTACCGAATCTTCGGTATCTGTCTCAGGTTCGGCCGAAACCGAAACTTTATTACACATGTTAAAAATTTGGTTAATTTTTTACACATAAACAGACAGTTAACACGTGTTAAATGAAAAAAAAACAATACTTAATTGAAAATTAATATAAGAATAAAGGACATGGATCAATTCTGGCCCAGCACGGACAAGGACTTAATTATATTTTTTTTGAAGCTTATAATATTGCAATTTTTATCATGGCTTTCATTTGTCCGCATAACATGGGGGAAAAATATCAATTTAAAAAGAGTATTAATAAATTGTTTGCTTTATTTTGTCTACCATTTTAAGTCGATTGTCATTAAAAAGTCAAGTCATCATGATTGTCTTTTACATGACATGACAATTTAAGTCAATCGTATGTCTTCTGGCTCGCATGAATGTATTCTTGTGGTGTTTTACAACGACCTTTGGATTTGTTTCTGGATGTTGTTACTGCTCTCCCGACCGACCCGCTTTGCATCACGGACTTTGCATCTTCTCATTGACGTGGCGTTTCGCGGTGCGTCGGACGTTTTTTCAGTTTACAGACAGGCGGCGCGTGCAGCGGCCCGCGTCATCACACGCGCAAACACAAACATAATGGCAATTTGTGATGTTGTTTATGAAGACTTGGGGCGTGATGCGTACAAAGCCGCGGGCCCCGCCGCGTACCCCGCCATGGTTGTCGCTACGTTTTACTGTGAACGGAGAATTGCAAAAATAACTAGCCGCAATGCAGCATGCACCGCCGCGATTAACGTCGCGTGCGACGCGGCGATGCCATCTGCAGGCTCCGCCTGCATTTCAAGCAAACGCTTGTAAAATCGCTTCTCCGTAAACGCTCTCATACAACGCCATTATGTTTGAATTTAGTACGGCCCGCGCCACCAAACGCAACGCGCAACGCCCCGCGTCTCCGTAAACGAGCACTAATGGAGAACCGGCGCTGCATTAACTGTTGTATAGCAACGCTTCGCATAAGGAGCCATTTGTGGAATTCGGATGAAATCCAATCCAAAGACAGTGGATTACTCCGCGGTTGGTGAGTTTTAACATTTTCAGTAACGTCTTCAGCACTTCTTATTAGGGTGCCTATTTGTTTATACTTATGTAAGTTTTTTTATTTTAGGTCACTGCGTCTGAACATTGGTGCCATTTTGTTGGTTATTGGCTTGGCACACTTTATCACAGTCTGGTACAAGGCTTGGTGTTCCAACACCAAGCCCTAGGGTGGGCCATTGTCATGAGTGCACAAACTGTGGAAGATCCCTGCTGCGTGTTCGTTTTCATACGCTGACCCGTATCCGGAGCGCAAAAGACACATTTTTCTCAACAAGTTAGTATGAAAAAAATTTATGTATTATGTACAACGACTGCTTATATATTTATCCAATACCACCTTTTATATTTACCTATGTTAGGAAATGATACATTATGAACTTTTTCGCATACTTAGATGAGATCGCCAAGTTCTATTTGCCATCCATGTTGGCAACGAGCAAACAAACATCAAATTGGTCATTGCTCCATTTTGGGTTGGCGATTTTAGACTTATATCAACCGGGTTTCACGACCATTTATAAGACACACTCGTTTATGTACTTAGACATAAAACCTAAATTAACCTATAAGGTGAGTTCGTTTAATAATTTTTGTGATTTCAGGAGGGGGTTGGACAAAGAGCTCGCGACACTGTCATCGTTCTAACAACTGAACTCTTTCAAATAATAGTCCAAAAAGTCCACTGCGGCACATAGGTTGGCCCTTCACATGGTGGAACTATGACCTGGAAGTCGCGGAACTTCGCTCTATGCGAGGAGCACAGGACGGATCTATGTGATATGATTAAAAGTAAATAATAATAATACCAGCGTATTATTTCTCCCACTACAGGGCTGAGGCCTCTTCTCATATAGAGAAAGCTTTCAGACTTATATTAAATATAAGTCCAGGTTTCCTCACGATGTTTTTTCTTAACCGATATCAGTACCTAATGTCCAAGATAATATAGGTACTCAGAACGTATATTGAATTGAAAAAAGTCACATTGGACTTTCCCGGATTTGAACCCACCACCTCGTGCATGAGAAGCGCGGCCCAGTGGTTAATGGGCCTTCATGACAATGTATACACCTACTGTATTAAAACGTCAAAATGCCATACCAAAATGTTTAACTAAAATGTCTGATATTTCGTCACCACCGAGTTCTAGAGTAATAAAATATAAACAGGCCTATTAAATACAAATATTTCTGCATGATATATATTGTTTTATTTATGTCCATGCTGGGCCAAACTTGTATGGGAGCGTTATCCATCTCCTTTTTATTTGTTTTGGGGAAAGCCGAAAAATTATTAAAAAAATAAAAAATATCAAAACATGTCAAATACTTCTTGGAAGAAAAAATTGTGAGTAACAAAAAGCTGATGATGGCTGGTGACAAACGATCCAGAATTCATCCGAAGTCAGCTGAACGACGCGACGCGCGATAATTCACAAACGCAGAGTTTCGGTGCGGCCGAAGGTCGGAATGCCGAAACTAGAATTTCTTGCCGAAACTTGTCAAAACCGAAACCGAACCTTCGATCGGTCACTATTGATAACTAATTGAAAACTAATAAATATACACACAGGTATTGTTATGACGATTGTATTACGTACGTCCGCGTCGTGAAACTTTTTTCTAACGGTGCATTGCACTCATTCGGCCATTCTCACAACTGCTCATGTAATATAACTGTTACACACGAATATTGACCTCAAGTTTTCGAAATTTGTATTTAGAAATGATAATGAATGGGCCGGCCATATTATATTAGCCGTAGACTCGATGACCGTTGGGGTAGACGTGGTCTTGAATGGAGACCGGGAATCGGCAAACGTAAGCTATGACGCTCCGTGGCTAGACGGAGGGACGATCTTCAAAGGGTGGCGTAGCAGTTGGATAAGAGTTGCTGAGAATTGAGCTGAATGCAATCCAGCAGTCCTGTAAAGCTGATGATGATGTAATGAATGCGATTTAATTTGTGAAACCTGTTTGTGTTCCTGTTTCACCTCAAATTGGAAATATCTTTTTTTTTTTTTAATTATGAATGAGTTTGAAAAGAGTTGCCTTCTTGATAAAAACATTTTATTATAGTAAGACTTTTTGAGGTTAGTCCCCGTTTTTTGTTATGCAAGATGCTAGCAAGATGTTATCATGGTCGCGCGACGCGTCGGCAAGCAAACATTCACAGTCATCTGAGCCCGTTTGCTTATATATTATCTTATACGTAGGTAGGTATAGCAAACGTACTAAATCACAGACTATTATTATCCATTGTTGACTACCTCACCAGTAAACTAGGTAGACGTTTGCATCTGATATAGGTATCTACTTATTTGATTTGTAGGTATAACTTTACCTGCACGTCATACTACAGTGAAGGAGGACGAAGTTATATTAAATTACGTCTAATAGTCCTTTTTCGTAGAAGCTGGTGCGGCATAATGTGACTAAAACAAGCAGTGTCTTTCCGCATAATACTTGCGCTTGCGCATGAGTGTCAGAGTGACAAAGGGGAAAGTTCTTTTGCGCTCGCGCTGTGACGTAGGGGCCACACACATTTGCAACCATTTATTGAATCATTCATTGAACAGTGGAGACCCCGCAGCGAGGCGACATTATATCAATTATTGTGACAATGACTTCCAGCTAAATGGTGATTTTGGGTGATTCAGCTTTGTCACTGACTACCAATTGAATGCTCAAAGTGTAGGATTAGGATTTCAACTAGGGGTGCATCCGATACCGATATATCTGCGATATTGATATTTTTCCGATACTTCGGTATCGACGATATTTATTTGCCGATATACCGATACATTACTCGCGCGTTTACTAAACCTAAGTATACACGTAAGTATAAAATATTGGCGCAAAAGTACTTTAGTTTCCAAATGAGTTCTGTCGCATCCGAGAGACTGTTTTCTACAGCAGGCCTATCATTCAAACGGTCTTGCGAAATCGGGTTGCTCCGCATGGCTTGAGAATGTTTAAAAAAAAAATCTCGTAGTAAAATAAATATCAAGCATTTTTGGTTTGAGGATCCCAACCTGTGAGTGTTCCCACTTACATTATTGGCTGATTTTGTTAGTAAAGAAGGTATATTATATTACATTCATAGTAAGGAGGGAATAATATCAATTCATATAACAATACCTGAGTAGTCGCTTTGAAACGACGCACAAAACAAGCGTTGAGTAGCAAAGTAAATAGAGAACAGACGGTTGTCACTAAAATAATGATAATATAATACATCAAACAAATAGTACTTAGCTAACTCAGTGAGTGAGTCACCAGAATAATATGAAATGCTGTGTGTGAATGTATAAACAGCTGAAAACAGACTTTACATTGTATTTTATTGTGAATAACAGATACCTACTAAATGAGACTTCGGTGTATCACAATATTAGCTACGACAGTTTTTGAGTTACGTCGACATCAGGAATTTTGCTTGTGTCTCTAGATCTAGGAACCTATAATAAAATTCTAATAATGCCTTTTTATTTAATATAATGAGACTTATCAATTAGATAATGCAGCACAGACTATTATAGCAATGTATAAAATACTTTTTGGTAAGAAGAACCTGGCCACCTTCCAATGGGAGTTCTGAAAGGGTTACAGGATTCCAACATGAACTCGATAAGTTGCAGGTAATAAAGTTGTTTGGGTCGACTCATCAAAGAATCAATCAACATCATTTGGCGAGAATAAAAGAAAATAATTTTTCCTAGCTGCCAGTTATTTTCTGAAAGTTGTAGCTGTTTTAGAACCCAATGGCATGGAACGCGACGATGGGAAAAGACTTAGAATAATATTATTATTCTAAGGGAAAAGACCAGGGGTCCAAGTCTACTAATTTACAAACGTCACAATGGTCTCTCGATGGTGAGATTTTGACAGATTTTGTATGACAAATCTGTCAAAAACTCACCGTCGAGAGATCATTGTGACGTTTGTAAATTAGTAGACTTGCTTGGCCCCCAGACGGTATGACCATAATACCTCGGCCGGTAGGTAGGCCTTTGGTGTGGAATGCAATGTGTGTCGACCCCCTTGCGCCATCCCATCTTCCTAGCACGGTGGGCTGTGCTGGGGCGGCTGCTGCAGGTACGGAGAACAAACGGCACAAATACTCCAATTTTATTAGGATTTATATATTATTAATAATATAATCGAGCCATTTGGGGTTGAAACACTAGGGCGATGGGGTCCGAGTGCCCACTTAGTTTTTCGAGACATCGCCAAGCGGTTGCTCGGCTCTTCACGTGACCTGAGGACTGGCCAATTTTTTGGCCAGCAATCAGCATTACCATTCAAAGTGGCATTACTGCCAGCTTCTTGGGCACTTTTTCTGTTGACAGCGATGCTGACGAATTTTTTGATGTAAGCTTTTTAAATTATGTAATTTATATTATTTTGGAAATTGAAATAAACCTAACTAGGAAAAAAATATTATAGTTAATTTCGTTACAGCCTTTATAGTTTGCTTAAAATATCTTTGACGTAACCAATGTCACCAGTCGTTAAAATAAAAGTAAGTACACTAATATCTCAGTCTATTTTCAGTAGCATTAATCCACGGCATTTTTGAACAGTCAATTAAGTTCAATCGGCCTGACTCATTCGCGTCAAACGATCTGGTTCACTGCCACGCGCATGACGCATTGGGATGATTGGGAAACAGTCTGACATTAACCATCCGGAGTGATTGTGATAACATAAGAGAATATAACACTAAGTATCATAATAAATATTATATCTAGGATCGTATATTGGATTACTAGCTGCGCCTCGCGGTTTCACCAGCATAAGACTCGATCCCGTGGGAATATCGGGATAAAAAGTTCCTATGTCTTAATCCAGGTCATGGTCTACCCATGTGCTAAATTTCATTGATATCTGTTCAGCCGTTTTAGCGTGAAAGCGTAACAAACAAACAAACTCACTTTAGCAATTTTAATATCTGTTAGGATTCAATAAATGGTACCGAGATGTATCCTCGATGTGATTAGATCACTCAAACGTACTGCTGACGTTTGGCCATTAGTCTACCGTCCCCTATAAGCAACCAGCCCCGGACTCCCCTATATAGGGTCAAATTAAATTAGCTAGCGAAACTCCGCAGACGTGATTGGTATCGATATCTTAAACACGATAAAAGAAAAAGATTTGATGATTTTTTTTTTGGTTTACGACCGCTTGTAGTGATTTTAATTGAAGTATTAGTTCAGAAAATTTGTTTTATTTGGTTTTATCGTGTTTAAAATAAATATCGAAACCTATCACGTCTATGAGGTTCACACAATTTTTTTTTTAAACTCTCTCTGAGTCTGTAGGTATACAGGATGAAATTGAATTCGTTGACCAACCCTGAAATCGCGAAAAAAAAATCACCTGTTCCCAACATTTTGACGAGATATATATGCGAACGTAAATGTAGGGAACAGCTGATTTAAAAAAAAAATTAATCTTATAAATTTCATGCTGTATATGTATAGGCAGCATCCGGTTAGACTGGAAGCCGGCCCCAACATAGTTGGGAATGGCTAGGCAGATGATGACAAATATAAACACATAAACAAAAGGACAAGTACCTACTTCTATCATTTAACATAATTATATCTACGATTCGTTTCCCCTTACATCCTTAGTTAAATAAATAATAGTTTTAGATACCTATTATTGTATTTACTCACACTATCAATGAATAGGAAACGAATCTGAAACAAAAGTATTATGTCCCTACACAATGCGTTTACTAGAGAATGGAATATAGTCCATTCACCTATAATATTCATAGAGAATGATGAATGGGTGTTGTTTATGTCAATGGAATTCAAATTCAATATGGATCCGAGTCAGGTAGAATTTTTCGGTGATCGTCGGTAGCTCACATGAAAAAGGTTGGTCTACTTTGTACCTCAAACCTGACAAACTTATCTTAAAAAACCGGTTCTATCACAGAATACATAAGTGGCAGTATTATGATACTGCCACTTATGTATTCTGTATTTCTGTGTGTATCTCGGCAGGGACCTTGAAATAATTACCTACGGTCGCTCGGTAGGTAGATAAACTCTGTCTCGCCATGGTCGCAGCAGCATTATGCTGAGCGATGGGCGTTTTCCGTGGATGTGACGTATAATTTCCCCCAATTTGTTATTTTCGTGTTCTGTTCAATAGCAGCCAGGAACTTGGAATTTAATTCTTATGAGCTGTATTCTGTCATTAACGAGAACCAATCGTTTTTTTTAAATTTGTTATTGACTTCTAAAGGCAAATCGACAGTTGAGCGGTGGCAATAAACTTGTCCTGAATTGAGTACCTAGGTGTCATCGGTGACATGACTGGAGTACCTACATGGACATTGGATACCTAATACTATTTCCAACCACTTATTTAACTTTTGCCATATACCTACACGCATACGAAGTTCCGTAATTATTAGATTAAAAACCAAAGTCAATGCTTTATGGGCACTTTGTTTTTTTTTTTATGAATTCGATGATAATATTATTTCAATTATTTAATTTTAATTATTAAGTATTTATTTTCAATTAAATTCATCATGAATTTCGAAATCGAGTCAGAAATGCAAGGACCATGGGCAACTTTGTATGGAGTCTGGTACCAACGCTCAACAGTGATGAGACTCATGCCATGTGAAAGCTTTTGGGATTTTATTTAATTCATTCTATGGCAGCTAAGTCGAAATCGAGCGCGAACATGGTGTTATTGAACATTCAAAAAAAGTTAGGTTAGGTTAGGTTAGGGATGAAACTCATGCCATGTGAAAGCTTTTGGGGTATCCTTTAATTTATACTATGGCAGCTAAGTCGAAATCGAGCGCGAACATGGTGATTTTGAACATTCAAAAAAAGTTAGGTTAGGTAAGGTTAGGTATAAAACTCATGCCATGTGAAAGCTTTTGGGGTATCATTTAATTTATACTGTGGCAGCTAAGTTGAAATCGAGCGCGAACATGGTGATTTTGAACATTCAAAAAAAGTTAGGTTAGGTTAGGGATGAAACTCATGCCATGTGAAAGCTTTTGGGATTTTATTTAATTCATTCTATGGCAGCTAAGTCGAAATCGAGCGCGAACATGGTGTTTTTGAACATTCAAAAAAAGTTAGGTTAGGGATGAAACTCATGCCATGTGAAAGCTTTTGGGGTATCCTTTAATTTATACTATGGCAGCTAAGTCGAAATCGAGCGCGAACATGGTGATTTTGAACATTCAAAAAAAGTTAGGTTAGTTATGGTTAGGTATAAAACTCATGCCATGTGAAAGCTTTTGGGGTATTATTTAGTTTATACTATGGCAGCTAAGTTGAAATCGAGCGCGAACATGGTGATTTTGAACATTCAAAAAAAGTTAGGTTCGGTTAGGGATGAAACTCATGCAATGTGAAAGCTTTTGGGGTATCATTTAATTTATACTATAGCAACTGAGTGTTTTTGAACATTCAAAAAAGGTTAGGTTAGGGATGAAACTCATGCCATGTGAAAGCTTTTGGGGTATCATTTAATTTATACTACGGCAGCTGAGTGTTTTTAAACATTCAAAAAAGGTTAAGTTAGGTTAGGTGGGATGAGAGGGCGGAGCGCATTCATAAGAGGGCGGAGGACATCCACGGGTGGGTGGAGGATATCCATGAGTATTTTCAATGTGGCAACAAAAAACCATATCAAGGGATGAAACTCATGCCATGTGAAAGCTTTTGGGGTATCAATTAATTTATACTATGCCAGCTTAGTCGAAATCGAGTGCGAACATGGTGTTTTAGAACATTAAAAAAAAGTATAAAATAAAGGGCAAATAAAACAGTAAGCATTGTATAATTATGAAAATAATAATAACATCTCTGAATGCTTAATTAAGTAATTAATTATTTTTTAATAACATTTAAGGTAACAAAAGTATATTTGTTTTTAATGGTAATGTTAGAAGCCGGAGGGGAAAGGCGATAAGGTAGATAGCTACTTGCGTAACAGTTATAATTAAGTAAATTGTAGTGGTTACACCGCCACATACTAACTACTCATCAAAGACATGACCAAAAGTGTTCACTTGGCATAAGTATCATCACTGTTAAAAGTCGCGTCCAAAATGACGCATGGGTATTGAATGCATTGGAGATGTCCAACGACACCGCCGACATCACCCTGCCCCGGGATTCCGCTTCCTCCTCACGGCACGGTGAACCTAACCTTTTTTTTTTTTTTTTTTTTCTCAGTGTGGAAATCCTCATGGATGTCCTCCGCCCTGGGGTGGGCGAAGGGGTCTGTCAGACTCTTACTGACTAAAACCACCCCGGTGTTCCCTCGCACACTTGCGTCGGGGGGCTGCGGGAGCAAATTGCGACTTCCGCTGCCCCGGACTGGTGACGGCCCGCACTCTGCGGGCCCCGTCCCGTAGGGGGAGTGAGGTGTGCAAACTCCCCCCGTTACGTCTTAGAGTGGCGCGCGCGGAACACTACGCGCCGCCATCTCGGGTCCTATGTGATGGGGGGCGACGGATGTCCCCGAATCCGTCGCCCCTGGACCCATTTAGGGGGGCTGGAAGAGGGCGTTATCCGCCCTCCGCCGACGCCCGGTGCGCCTGCTGCGGGCCGGGTGAGTGGACGAGATCTCCCTCTCCCTTTCCGCAGCCTCCTTCTGCGAGATGACTGTCTCGCAGAAGGAAACCACCGCGTCCCACGACTCGGCACTCCCGACCATCGAACGAACGACGGCCGGCAGTGACAAGTCGGCTCCAACTTCTGAAACGAGGGCACGGCGCGGCTCCTCCCACGCGGCACACTCTGCCAATGTATGCCGCGCCGTGTCCTCCCGACAATGGACGCAGTGGTGAACGGTGAACCTAACCTAACCTAACCTAACCAAAAAGGGTACCTTCCTACCTTACCTACCTACATACCTACCTACCCTACCTACCTACCTACCTACCTACCCTACCTACCTACATACCTACTGCAGCATTGCGCTGCCGTTCAAGCCTCTTTTGTAGTTGTAAAAGTTTCATAAACTATTATTTCTTTTAAAAATTTCGAATTGAGTACATTTTCAAATTTTGAATTCTATATCGTTCAAAGTAAAACAATTTTTTTGACTTGCGTCATTCTATTGTGAGCCGCTCTGGACGATACGTCATGGTATTAAATAATTTTTCTCTGCTTCAAGTGTCGTGTTTTCAGTTTAAGACGCGAATGTAAAAAGATCACGATACTATCTTTGTGCTAGCTGGCCGCAGTTTTGATGAAGCATATCGTGTTCATTGTGGTGTCTAGTCCTCAAATTATACGTGTTCGTGCCAGCCAAGCGAGAATCTAGAACCACTATTTTTCGGTGAAGTATTTACTGTACAAACATGTGAGTATTCAACCAATTTCCCGTTTATCAAATCATACACTCTCGCGTCCCACTAATCGCGTAATCTAGCCTATGCCGTTTCTAAAAACTCTCTCGTTTTCGGACCTTGGCAGATAACCAAGGCCACAAGGCCTTTCCCGGACCCCCGTCCGTCGCCTGGACAGGATCCTGGCGTTCTCTACTCCCAGCCTGCGTCAACACAGACCCACGTCTTCTAGCCACGTCGGGTTTCTCCGCCAACCAAGGCGAGATCGTTCCGGGCAGCAGCAGGACGGCGCCCCGTACTTCAGGACTTCAGGATTCGTTGGCTATTAATCTCCATCGCATTAGTTTTAACTTTATTTTTGAATCTTAAGCTAGGCAATCCATCTACCGCGCTGAACCCAGATTTATTGCCGGTTTAATTGCTCTGTTCTACCTCGCGTCTCCGGGATTAAATTAGTAAAGGCCTATACGTATTTAACCCGCGTGCGATCGTACACTCAACCCTAAACCGCATAATTCTCCGTTCGGAAAATAAAAATCAACCGTAGTTATAAGCGGCTCGCAATCATACTTAAATTTATTTACTACGTTTTATATATAACTGTTTCTGTTTTTTTTCTTACTTTAAAAAATATAATACAAATCATATTTAAAATCTCCTATTATTTTTTTCTTTGTATTTAGTTATCCTATGCTAGTGTGGGTTCGATTCTCACCAAGCATTCTTTTTAACAAGTGGCAGAAGCTGATTTTTTAATGCTACAAGATGGCGCCCGAATTAAAGGTAAATAAAACATATTATTATTCACTATAATCATATTGTTGTTTATTAAACACCTAATAATACCCATAAGCAATTTAATTATTTTTTTTCATAGCACCGGTGTGGTGTGCCCTTTTAAGAGCACAATTTCTAATTCCTAGAGCAATTTTGTTTGTTTCAGGTGCGGTCGTTTTAAATAAAATCTCGGCAAGCCTAACTACAGAACAGTTCGCGCTGGTGCCTTGCTGCTGTTGGTGCTCCTATTACGTCTATCTAACCTTGTGCCTTTCATTTAATGACCAATTAATGTGATGAAATACGATTGTATGATAATATATGATTTAATATAGTGTACTATTATGCAATTCAAAACTCTGTAACCAGATCGAATATTATTTTCTCTCTGCCTCTTTCATTTCCTTCCCACAAATATATAATTATCCCCTGGTTTTACTCGTCTCTCGTAATTAGCGTAGCTAGTACCCCGTAGCGTGTGTCTGAAGTATGTATGCATAGGGATCACATCTAAGGTAAGCGTTTTTTGATTGGTGATTTTGCTGAATGTCTAGTTTTTTCTTTTTTCTATAGCATTCAGCCCCACCCGTCTCTTTTGCTCGCCTTATCGTCTTTTTCTGTTTGTTCGCACGTCTATTACTCGTCGCCAAGGGTATGAATTAGGTACACACATATATTCCTATAGAAATACTCCATTCGAACATTTTTTTTCAATAACTCACGTATCACATATCTATCTTGCTAAAATTCTATTTAAACATTAGTTTTGCGCTTAATTCTAGACCCCGCCGTCGAAACAAACCAAATATTCGCTCAGGAATAAATTTGCATTTTCAAACCGCGTAAATATTTATTTTTCCAAACTCAGTTCAAAATAAAGGAGACCGCCCATTCACGTTAACCCGATTTTTTTAAAAGGACAACGACCATTTTTCTGCCAATACTTTTTCTCTCAAACGTTTTATCATTTAATATTTTTTTTTGCCTCCGTGGGTTACCAACTCTAAATATGTCGGACGAAGAGCGATCCATTACCGAGACACCGATCTGTAGAAGCCCGATAATTTCGAGACCTCGCTCGATCCCGCCTAGAACGCCCAGGCCTTCAGCGTCGTCGGGCGTTCCTTCGCCTATCAAGACCGATGAATGTCCGCTCCACTATCGCAGGCAGGTTTCACTCTCGAAGTGGAAGCTCGACTTCTCTGGCGACTCTTGTGTCCGTGATTTCTTCGTCTCGATTGACGAACGTAAGGAGGCAGACGACATATCGGACGCTCAATTGCTGAAACATTTCCACGAGGTATTATCAGGGTCTCCGCTTAAATACTTCCGATCCATTTGCCATCCCAAAATTCTCTGTTTCTATACAATTCCGTTATCTGATGTAAATAACGTACATAACACACTAAGCATACGGTATCTATTTATATATTGTTTTCTGTTTAATTTTACTCCGTAATTTTTCTTCTCTTCGCTGACCAATACGCTATGAGCGACCTTTTTGTTATGTTCCCTCTCTCCCTCTTGTAACCTCTGGGTTTGTTCGGAGAGGTAACTCATCGCTCAACTTTATTGTTGACTCTCAACAACTTTGTTAGTGAGTTTTGCTGTTAGGGACGAATAGGTTTGTGTTCGACCTCTAGGAGTTTCTTTGAGGTGCGCCAACCCTCCCACCTTACTATCACTCCTCTGATCAGACTCTAAGCACTCTCTTAGCTGAAAGTCGGATCAGGAGGGATACCCTACAATTAGGGACATTAAAATACTGGTTTATAGCCCTTATTTTTGTAGGCTGGGGTATTATTTTTTCGGGACTTAGGTTTTTTCCTCTCGTAGCCTGGTCCTCCTCAGCTTATATTCGTTGATTACAACCTCTAGCCTCTTCTTTTATCAACATTGCCCTCTGAGCATGTGTCAATAATTAATTTTAACCTATACTTAGATTCGCTTTTTACTTTAGTTTAGCTTCTTTATTTCGTCTAGAGTCTATTTCGCCATGGTATATCAGTGCCTCCAGTCAAAAACGGCATAAGTCGAGTTATGCCCTTTTGTTTTTATTGCACCATTGTAATCTACGTGTTCTGTTACATAACATATCAAAAGGACATAACTCTAGCTGCATCCTAACATACTTTTTGTAATATATCAAAGGCATAACTCGACTGCGTCTAAAGGCACATCTATAGATATCAGGTAAATTTCACTGCTTAATAAACATAACTACAAGAAACCCCAAAACACAATCGAACTAAAAGGCATAAATACAGTTAACTTAATTACAAAAAGACACAACTCGTGTAGTTCCAAAGTTTTTTAAATATAGTAAGAAATAACTGTAGATATGCCATTTGGTAAGCATGTTTGAAAGGGAACAACTGCATTTGTTGCGTTTGCTTCAGGAAGTCTCAAGCGGTATATCGCCACTAAACACTTTATCGCTATTGGTGGATTAGCGTGTGGTGTACTGTTTTTAGAAATAAGTCGTTTTATTCCTTAATTTGTAATTTGCTAATTTATTTTGTAATAATTAAATTAGTGTTACGCGTATTAATTTTCAAGCTTTTAAAAGTGATATAACATCATTAAGCTAGTATTCAAATATATAATGACACTTCTACCATCTATACACAAAATATCTCGATTTCTATAAGAATTTGCCGACTTCAGAACCGCAAAGAGCAGAAGACGATCCTGACTTAAGTTTTGTATCGGGCAATGAAGAGGACAGCGAGGACAATTGAAATGTTTTATTTAAACAGATGTACGAGTATATACATATATAAACTCACTTAGCTTTACATACTCCTTTTGTTTTGTTTACGTTCATACATCTGATCATACACGCACGAGTTACGAGTACCTGAGCATTCTGAAGAACATCACCAATTAGGTCACTATGTGTCCTTCTAGGGCGTCCCCTCCCGGTATTTCCACTCACATCTGCTTTGTAAATACCTTTTGTTACTCGCCTTTCATTCATCCTCTCAACATGACCAAACCATCTAAGCATACTCTTTTCAATTTTTGTCACTACATCTTCTTTTAAACCGCACCGTTGCCTTATCACACCATTTTATAGCCTATCATTCATAGTCACGCCACACATGCTTTGCAAGGAACGCATTTTCACAGCATTTATTCTACTTTCATGCTTTTTCTGCCACACCCAATATTCACTTCATACATAAACGTAGGCACCAGCACTCCAGCACCCCATTGTGAACAGCTAGTCGAGCCCTTTTGGGCATCGACTGGTTGATAACAATCGCATGTATACACTACTGCTACCACTACTACTATTCACTTTATTTCCCGCTTTTTCTTTCCTTTCGACATCTTCATCAATCTTTCCATCCCTTGTAAACTGACTCTCCAAATATATTATTACACTTACTTTTTCCATACTCTTATCATTTATGTTTACATCACACACCGATACATCTTCTTCACTTTCAAATACCATTTATGCTTCGTCTTATTCACATTTATATTCATCCCTTTCAAATTATATGCTTCATCCATCACAGTCACTATGTCTTGCAACCGTTCCGCTCACGATGCAAGTAGAACTTGATCATCTGCGTAGAGAAGGTATTTGACAGGCAACTCATTCATGCTCAATCCGCACTCACCCCCTTTCAAATTTAGCAAAAAACTATCCGTGTGCATGTTGAACATCCACGGTGACGTGACAGCCCTGCCTAACACCCCTTGAGATGCAAAACCAGTCTGTGCATACCCCATTTATCATAACACAAGCATTGGTATCCTTGTGGAAATATTAAAGTACCCGTACCAAGCGCCAGTCCACACCGTACACGGATAGTGTTGACCACAGTTCTTCCCTCCACACCATGTAATAGGCCTTCTCTAAGCCAAAGAAAACACACTAGACTTTCTTGTTCTTTGTCAGATGTTTTTCGCCTATGCACCTTAAAGAGATCTGATCCATACAGCCCATTTTCTATCTAAATCCCGCCTGCACACCCAATATTTTCTCATCTATCGCTCTTATTACTCTATTTATTAAAACCATCGCATAGAGTCTGCGGACAACATTCAAAAGACTAATGCCGTGACAGTTTTTGGACTGCTGCTGAGAGTCTTTTCCCTTATGGTAAAGTAGAGTCTTTTCCCTTTGGTACGATTAAAGCCTTGCACCAAAAAAACCACCTTGCATCCGGCGCACGGCCATTTCTCCAATACATATTAAAGATCCGTCACAACAGGCTTGCTCCCACCCCGTCACCTGCCTTCAGTATTTCAGCAGACACTCTGCCATTCCTTGAGCTTCCCAATTTTCATTCCTTTCAACACTCTAACAATCTCATCTATTTCTATTTCATTTCCATCACGTGCATCTGAGCTAGAGTCTTCAAAACTTGCTTCTGTCCAGTTACCCACTCCTTGCACACTATCCTGACAACTAAATTAACTTCCAAAGTATCCCTTCTAGTGTCCAAGACCTTTCATTCTTCGTTTAGTAAACATCCATCTTCTTCTCTTATAATAATCCTTCTCGATGGTCCTGTCACTCCGTGACCCAATCTTATCAGCTTATCACATTGGCCCTGTAGTTATCAGAGAATTTCCTGTTATAGGCACTTTTCTTCCTTTTCATCCTTTTTCATTTTTACAATCTCTTTTACTGTTAGATGTTTTATTGAAAGTGTAGACTTAATAAATAAATAAAAGATTTTCTAGACTATTGTTTAATTATAGATTTTTGTTTGATCGATAGCAGAAGGAAATAAGTCGTTACTATATTTGTCTAAGGGCCTGTTTCACCACCTACGATTAAGTTCCTATTAACTTACTTGGCAGATAATTTCATACAAATTCTGTTCCATTTTTTAATTTATTCGGTAAGTAGTGGCTATTCGGACATCGTGAAATAGGCCCTTAGGCATTTATAAAATAAGGGATAACTCGCAATATTACTTTAAATACGACCAACCTGACTAGTATAAGTAACGTTATTCCCTTAACACTTCGTTAACAAGGGAACAACTCGAGAAAAACTAAAAAAAAATATAGTAGGAGTGACTGAATGTGGAAGTGATTACTATTAAATGAAAGGGCAATTTTTTATCTACAATACAAATTCGAAAGAAGTTATGATTTTAATTGCGAAATACTAAAAAACATTAAAAGTGTTGTTTTTTGCCTCTCCTGAAAAGTGACGAATTTGAGTTGTGCCCTTTTTTACTGGAGACACTGATATTATCCCGTGAGTTATTTTAATTCTGTTAGGCTGTATTTTTCTTTAGTCGCGCACTTAGATTATTTTTTAGGTTTAGGTGGACGCTGCCTGAGCTCGCGTCGAGAAGGTTTAGATCTGGAACGTTCCGTATTTACTCTTTGTCGAATGCACTTAGTAGGCGCTCCTTAGGTTAGGTATTTTAATTCTGGTTTAGTCTTGTTAGTTGTTAGTTGTCTTGTAAGTATTTCATTTTTACTCTGTTACTCAGGACTTCCCCTAGCCTGGTCTCGTCTCCTCTTCAACTGTCACCCCTATAGGGGAGACATAATTTTTTCGGTTTTCCCTATAGGGATGTCAAGTGTCTTTAGTGACGACATCGTCTAGGGTTGTCAAAAATTTGTCGATAGGGTCGTGATTTTTATCGATCATGCCTTCCGTCTTTAGTGACGACATCGTTTAGGGTTGTCAAATTTTTTTTATCGATAGTATCGATAATTTTTTTTTTTTTGCTGGAAAGGGTGTATTGCAGCATTGCGCTGCCGTTCAAGCCTCTTTTGTAGTTGTAAAAGTTTCATAAACTATTATTTCTTTTAAAAATTTCGAATTGAGTACATTTTCAAATTTTGAATTCTATATCGTTCAAAGTAAAACAATTTTTTTGACTTGCGTCATTCTATTGTGAGCCGCTCTGGACGATACGTCATGGTATTAAATAATTTTTCTCTGCTTCAAGTGTCGTGTTTTCAGTTTAAGACGCGAATGTAAAAAGATCACGATAATATCTTTGTGCTAGCTGGCCGCAGTTTTGATGAAGCATATCGTGTTCATTGTGGTGTCTAGTCCTCAAATTATACGTATAGTTCGTGCCAGCCAAGCGAGAATCTAGAACCACTATTTTTCGGTGAAGTATTTACTGTACAAACATGTGAGTATTCAACCAATTTCCCGTTTATCAAATCATACACTCTCGCGTCCCACTAATCGCGTAATCTAGCCTATGCCGTTTCTAAAAACTCTCTCGTTTTCGGACCTTGGCAGATAACCAAGGCCACAAGGCCTTTCCCGGACCCCCGTCCGTCGCCTGGACAGGATCCTGGCGTTCTCTACTCCCAGCCTGCGTCAACACAGACCCACGTCTTCTAGCCACGTCGGGTTTCTCCGCCAACCAAGGCGAGATCGTTCCGGGCAGCAGCAGGACGGCGCCCCGTACTTCAGGACTTCAGGATTCGTTGGCTATTAATCTCCATCGCATTAGTTTTAACTTTATTTTTGAATCTTAAGCTAGGCAATCCATCTACCGCGCTGAACCCAGATTTATTGCCGGTTTAATTGCTCTGTTCTACCTCGCGTCTCCGGGATTAAATTAGTAAAGGCCTATACGTATTTAACCCGCGTGCGATCGTACACTCAACCCTAAACCGCATAATTCTCCGTTCGGAAAATAAAAATCAACCGTAGTTATAAGCGGCTCGCAATCATACTTAAATTTATTTACTACGTTTTATATATAACTGTTTCTGTTTTTTTTCTTACTTTAAAAAATATAATACAAATCATATTTAAAATCTCCTATTATTTTTTTCTTTGTATTTAGTTATCCTATGCTAGTGTGGGTTCGATTCTCACCAAGCATTCTTTTTAACAAGTGGCAGAAGCTGATTTTTTAATGCTACACTACCTACCCTACCTACCTACATACCTACCTACCCTATCTACCTACATACCCTAACCTAAGCTAAGTTTTTTTTTTTTCGGGTTGGAAAATCCTCATGGAAGTCCTCTGCCCTGGGGCGGGCGAAGGGATCTGTCAGAATCCTACTGACTAAAAATACCCCATTGTTCCCTTCCCACACTTAGACCGGGAATCATGAGATCAACCTAACCTAACCTATCCTAACCAAACATAACCTAACCTTTTTTAATGTTCAAAAACACCATGTTCGCGCTCGATTTTGACTTAGCTGCCATAGAATGAATTAAATAATACCCCAAAAGCTTTCACATGGCATGAGTTTCATCACTGTTGAGCGTTGGTACCAAAATGACGCATGGTCCTTTGGTCATCTTTACTTTAGCTGTCATAAGTTAACTTAGTTAGTAAACGGCGGGTAGGTGTAAATAAATGATAGACGTATCTCTGTTTTTTAATTTATATTTAAAATAGAAATACTGAGTTTTTTGTCTAAATTTTTGTCAATTATAAGTGTATAATCTCCAATACACTGGTACTCACGTTTGTGGCACATTTATGTGACTCAAGTAGTAAAATTACGCCACCTGCCAGCTCATCATCTAGTCACTACACTTTTCACCACTAGTGGATCACTATGTCTCAACTTGCTGAGATATTGTCAGCACAAAAAAGCCTTGAAGAGAGCTTTACACGGAAAATGGAAGCACTGGAAGCTCAGATTCAATGCGCTGGACCTGCCAAGGACACCGTAGCAAGAGTGGCTGAGGAGTTCCGGACCTTCAGGGAGCTTGTTTTCAGCATGCTTGGCTTGCTCCGGACTCAGATCAGTGAGTGTGCTAAGCAGGTTGACGGATTGGAGACCAGACATAGGCGAAAAGCACTGATCTTTCAGGGTGTTGCTGAAGTTGACGGTGAAGACAGCACTGCAGTCATACTGGATGTCATCACAAATAAGCTGGCCCTGAAGAACTTCTCTACATCTTCCATAAAGGTTTGTCACAGATTAGGCGCCGCCAGTAAAGATCATCACAGGCCGATACTGATTAGGTTTTGTAGCTACGATGACAAATCAGTAGTCTGGAAAGCGAAGACACGACTGAAAGGAACATCCATCTCGGTCAAGGAGTTCTTAACAAGGGTCCGGCAATCCATCTTTGCGAAGGCGCGTCTTCACTTCGGAATGCGGTCGTGTTGGACTCAGGACGGTGTTATTGTTCTGAAGGCCATTGACGGAAGTAAACATAAAGTTACTTCAATGGATGAGCTAAATCCTCTGGTTGCGAAGTTTCCAAAGGTCCAAGGCACAGGAGATAGCCTGCAAAAAAGAACGTAACAATATTATTATTATGTATTATTCTATCTAGATAATTATTTGCATGCAATTGTTATTACGGAATTACTTACCACTGTTATTTCTTTGTTTATGCTCTTAGTAACTGTAATCCTGATATTAGTTACGCAATTTCTTCATAATCTCTTTCAAGTGTAAGTAGGAACACTAGAGAATAATTTACCCTCAACAAGTTATATTTTTTTCTATTTGAAATTTTTAATTTTATGTTTATCCAATGGTCTTTTTCAATTTTTATTCTTGTACGTAAACGTCAAATAAGTCAAAATGTCAAAATGTTGAAAAGTCCACAGATTATGTGTGACAAGAAGATTGACGTTCGGATACGGTTCACGACATCTTATTTTAGTATCTCGTTTTTAATTTATTTGTGTAAAATTCGTTTTTATCTTGATAACATTACTATTTTATTCCGCATGACAGTTACACTCTTTCATTATTATGTTGCTACTGTGTACTTTTATCATATTATTATAATGTTTAGAGTTAGATGAGTGTGAGCTGGCGGGTGGTGCAGAGTTGCAAACGCCCAGTCATTCGTGTTGTGTTTTTAGCTTTGTTTATAATAATTATATATATAGATATTCATTTTATTTTACATATTTATGACTTCTGATAACGAATCATTTTATTCTGCCAACGAATCTAGTGCCTCTTCCAGCGACGAAACTTTCACTTCTCTTACAGACACCTTAGGTGTTCTTTTACGCCGAAATTTCAGCCAAAATTCCTCTCGGCTATTTAACGTATGCCACCTCAATGCTCAGAGTATTCCCAGTCACTACAACGAACTATACGACACGTTTTCCGACAACAACGTTCACGCCATCCTGATTTCCGAGTCTTGGCTCAAACCTGACCTGCTTTCAACCACTTATCCGCTCCCCGGGTTCGTTCTTCTTCGGAATGACCGGATCGGTAGGAGGGGGGGTGGTGTAGCCATCTACCTTCGTGATGATTTCCCGTTTAAAATTCTTGCTTCTTCTTCTTCTTCCAATGAATCCGCAGAGTTTCTTTTCCTCGAGGTTTGTGTCAAAGGGGTTAAAGCCGTCCTTGGCGTCGTCTATTGCCCTCCTTCTATTGATTACTTCACTGAATTCGAATCGGTGCTTGAATCTTTGGGTTCGGAGTATGCACATCACATTGTTATGGGGGATTTTAATACCAACCTCCTTGCCCTCAGCTCCCCTCGGTCCCGTAAACTCCTGCATTTAGTCGAGTCAGCAAGTCTGCACGTTTTGCCTCTTCAACCCACTCATCACAATATAGTCGGTGATGATACTTGGCTTGACCTGATCTTGACCTCTAATCCTTCCCTAGTTTCCTCGCATGGTCAACACGATGCTCCTGGCTTTTCCCATCATGACCTTATTTTCTTATCCTATGTCCTTAAACCCCCTAAACCTAAACCAACGTTTCAGTACAGGCGTGCCTTTGCGCGTATGAATGGCGAGAGGCTTCAACAAGGTGCGTCTAATATTGACTGGTCACCTCTGGAAGCAGCTGCTTCAGTTGACGAAAAAGTCAGCTTGTTCAACGATGTTGTGGTCAAGCTATTTGACACCCATGCACCTATCAAGAAAATCAAGTTGAAGCGTCCGCCTGCGCCTTGGATGAACAGGGGAGTTCGGATGGCAATGCGACGGAGGGACCGTGCGTTTCGGAAGTTTAAAAAGGATCGCTCGGATGACAATTGGGCCTTGTTTAAGGCTGCTAGGAATCGGTGTAATCAGATGGTACGCAACGCTAAACGCCGCCACATCCTAGATAATATCACTTCTTCTTCTCCTGCCGATATTTGGAAGTTCCTTGGAACTTTGGGCATCGGCAAATCGCGACATTCGGACCTTCCTAACACAATTGGTTTGGACGATCTAAATCGCCATTTCTCCACTGTTCCCACTCTAGATAGTCTAACCAAATGTCAAACCCTCGACTACCTAGCTGGTCTGACGCGTCCCAATATTGACCCCTTTGTCTTCACCCCAGTCGACCCCGGAGAGATCAAAAAGATAATCCTTTCCATTAAATCCAAAGCTGTGGGCTACGATAATATCAGCCGCCACATGATCGTAGCGGCTCTTGATCAACTCCTTCCTGCAATCTCCCACATCATAAACTTTTCCCTTTACACCGGTGTTTTCCCGTCCCTGTGGCGTAAAGCCCTTGTTCGGCCCCTGCCTAAGATACCCAATCCCTCTCTTCCTAGTCACTTTCGCCCAATTTCCATCCTTCCATTTCTATCTAAAGTGCTCGAGGCCAGTGTTCATAAACAACTCTCCCACTATATTCACCGTAACGGCCTCATCAGTCCATTTCAATCCGGTTTCAGGCCTGGGCACAGTACCGTTTCAGCTCTCCTTAAAGTGACTGACGATATAAGGCGGGGAATGGAAGACACTAAAGTAACAGTCTTAGTGTTAATTGACTTCTCCAATGCTTTTAATACCGTCAGTCACGAAGTCCTTTTATCCATCCTTTCCTATCTTATGGTCTCTCGGGAGGTACTGGAATGGTTTTCCTCTTATCTTCAGGGGCGTCAGCAGGCTGTTCGTGCTGGAGACTCTTCGTCGGGTTGGTGTGATCTTGCCGCTGGCGTCCCTCAAGGCGGTATACTATCTCCTCTTTTGTTCTCTATCTTTATTAATCTCATTACCACTGTACTTCGGACTGCGTATCATCTTTATGCCGATGATTTGCAGCTTTACTGCCAGGCAAGTGTGGACAACATATCTGATGCGATTGAGGAGCTAAACCGGGATTTAGGTGTGGTAAAGAATTGGTCTGATCGTTTTGGGTTGGCGGTTAACCCTACCAAGTGTCAGGCTATCATTGTTGGGAGCACCCACAGTATGAGGAAACTGAATGGCTTAACTGTGCCACCTGTAATGTTTGACAACTCTGTCATCCCGTTTAGCTCCGATGTCAAGGATCTTGGTCTGCATGTTGACACATGTCTTGACTGGCGAAAGCAAGTCACGACTGTAAGTAAGAAAGTCACCGGAACGCTGCGGTCGCTCTATCGGTTGAAAAACCTTCTGCCATCACACATAAAGGCAATGCTTGTACAGTCCCTAATCTTTCCCATAATAGACTATGCTGATGTGTGTTACTATGACCTGAATGCAGATCTCCTCAATAAACTTGACCGCCTTCTAAATAACTGCATTCGATTCGTTTTCAATCTTCGTAAGTATGATCATGTGTCTGCGCATCGGCTGCTTTTAAAATGGTTACCCATACGTCAGCGCAGAGAGTTGAGGGCTCTGTCTATGTTGTTCTCTATACTCGACAAACCCACTTCTCCTTCTTACCTGACTTCCCATGTGCAATACCTATGCTCTGCCCATAGTAAAAATCTACGGTCTACCAACAATCGTCTTCTACGATGTCCTTCTCACCGCTCTGGTTTTATTCACTCTTCGTTCTTTGTCCAGGCGGTATTTCTTTGGAATTCGCTCCCTCTGAACATCAGGATGGCAACCAGTCGGTTATCATTCAAAGTGAAGGCACGTGAACATATTCGTGAAAAATTGGCAGAATCTTTGCAGCGCTGATTTGTTGGATTTGTTTTCTCCTCTACCTATCGTTATTTCTCCTGACAAAGTTTATTCGGTTTATATGTATGTATGTATGTATGTATATATCTATGTATTAGTATGTATTAATTTTCAATTTATCTATCCCTTATATTGCACCTGCCATGTTTTGTCTCTGCATCACCCTAAGGTTGACTGGTAGAAAATGCCCCAGGCATTAAGTCCGCCTTTGTACAGTATTTTTTTTTACTTGTGCATAAAGTTTTAATAAATAAATAAATAAATAAGTTAAATAAATCGTTTGAAAGATTATAATCAGCAAGCATACCTTGCTTCCTGACGAGTATACCTGCATTATGTATGTAGGTATACTCGTGCTATGTCCACCAATTCTGCTTACCTACTCCTTCAGAGGAACTTAGCAAATAAATCGTAGAATGGTATGTCTAAGACATGCTGTATTTATACAAATATTTACCTAATATTTGTGTCTGCTCCATTTCAATTACCTAGAAACTATTGATAATTCTTGGGAACGTTCCAACAAACCAATCAAGATATTTGTGTTTTGTGAGCCCTCAAATAAACACCGTGGGTGCTGTTTACTGTAACTGGCATGTTATCAATGTCGGACATGGGAATTTTATCTCAGTTCACCAAAAATGGTTTGCTGATAAGTTTAGTAAATATTTACGTTCCGTTCGTGTTGGGTATGACTAGGGCATGCAATTATCCGCCCATTTTACTATTCGGATATTTCGGATAATGCCAGACAACTATTCGAATATATCCGGATAATATGGATATTTTGGATACCACTGTAAAAGAGGTAAATCAAACTTATATTAGTTTACAATCGATATTTTTATTACAAAAACTCTCCAACAATCGTATACTAAAGTATTTCAGTTCGTACTAAAAGCAAAATCTGTCCGATCTGTCATTGACAGATACGAGAAAAGCTATCATCCACGGGTTATCTACCAATGGTATAATAGATCGTGAACTGGTCAAATGCTATCTTTGTTAAGATGGCTAGAACAATTGAAAGCACATTAGATGAAGACTGGAAGTCTTACAAAGTAGTGCTTGGTAATAAATGAGACAAAATCATACCACTGACATTGCTTGATGTCAAAGTATCTGATGTATAAGTTGGATTAGCACAAACTGGTAGCCGCGAATGACATGTACTTTCATCGATTCCCTGAATATGAACTATCTTCTGTGCGTTTCGGGTCTTTCAGTTCTCGTTATCGTGATTGTGCAGTCCTATCTTCCGTTGAACATATGTGAAAATTTGGGTATTCCTAAAGAGGACTTTCCGGATTGGGTTTTTACAGTCCAGGCAGGAAACGAATTAATGCAAATCATGAATGACGAGAATCATGATGAGGCCCTGCTCCACATTCCTACTTCATTCGATCTGATTTTGGGTTGGTTACCAAAACAGCTTATTCAAGTGTAGAAAATCCTAACCTTTTCTTTATGTTGCATTTAGCAGGAACTCTATTTTGGTTCTGTGAGATCTCGTCAAGCAAGACACAATATCGAGATGAATCTAGAGAACAACACTACTAATCAAAGCCATCATTCCTGCCAATGCCTTAAAAGTAAATGTCATGCTTGTCAAAGCATTCACTGTTGATGGTCAACCAGAGTCCTTCCGATCTCTTTGCTTATTTTTCTCTGTTAAAGTAAATGATATTTCAGTTTCTGCTGCTTATAATCACTGAGTGCTACGTTACGTCATCACCATCGCTGTCGTCAACTGAAGTCGAGCTCTGTGCAAAAGCACTTTTAAATTTTCTCTATCATGAATCTACATAGTAATTGTGTCATTAGATGAATTTTGAAGATATAGCATGAATTGTCACGATTGTAAATACCTATTTTATTAAAACACAACGTTAAATGTTATATTATCAAAAGAAAAATGGAACAAAAGTAACTATCCGTATTATCCGTTTTATCCGGATAGTACAGCAAATTATATTCGGATAAAATTTTCGACGGATATCCGGATAATTCGGATATCCGGATATCCGAATAGCATGCCCTAGGTATGACTAAGATATTGATAAGAAGGAGAAAGTATTAACAATTTTATTTTTTGTTATGACTTTATTTAAAGGGGAGCGTTGGACGTATTGCTTCCAGATAGCACGGTAGATAGACTGGTGAAGATAACGGGTCACTACTATACGAGCGACGTAGCAAAATCGAACGTGGAAATCTTTGGGAGAGGCTGGTTTTGAGCACTGAACGTCATCCCTAACTCGTGCTGATAATCATTCTAACTAGTACAGCTTTGACTCATTATTAGCCTTTTCCCTGCATATAAGAATTGTCTGCAAAGCAAGTGCCAAGTCTAAGCTTAATTTCAACTACATAGTTAGCTATACCGTGGCTATATCTATTAAATTGTTAGGTCAATGAACTTCCCGAGCTTCGGTATAACGACTCACAATCGGAACCTATTGGGGCTCGAACACCTCTTTATGTACCTCCCAATGAATATTTAATTTTGCTCGAAGCTTATGTAAATAAAATATAAATGGAAAAGAACATCTATTTGGCAATTTAATTCTTGTAAAACTTCATGTAATCCTTGATGTTCCTATGTATTTTAGAAATTCTCACAAATATCCTACGGCCCAGGGTGGGACGAATTGACTGTCAGTCTGTTACTGATACCACACGGTGTTCCTGCTGACTGGAGCGCGCTTTTATCCCCACCTCACTTAGATATCGACAAGGCCCTAGAAAGAACATTAACCGACACTTCATGCAATATGTTTTACGGTTTTACATACCCGTAGCTGCTCCTCTCCGCCCCCTTTATTAATATCTACCTACTTTTATTCCTTATCATCCTTGCATGTGAGTTTTAATAATACCTACATTTGGCATTGCAAAAACAACAGATGCATGCAACAATGCGTGCTTTGTACATTTAAAAATTGATATAATATTTTTTATTATTATTGCCAATGACCTGTGTCGATGGAATGTCATACAATGTCACACAAAATAATCAACAAAATAAATGCTAGAGATCACTAAGATTATCACAAATAGGTTGAGGAATTCACTGAAGCACGGTGATGGATATGACGTAAGGGAATTTTGGTAAGTACTGGTAGATGACTAGTTGAAGAAGGTGTTGCCCCAGGACCTCAGGATAGGGCTTAAGGGTTAAATTGAGTTCCAAACGTCGTCGTTGTGCCTCCTTAAATAAGGTTGAGCATGATATATTGGATACTGATGCATGTGTGCCGTCTGTCGGACAGGTCAAGTCAAAGCTGTAATGGCTCTTTCTTCAAAAGGCCCTTTCAGACATGGCCCTGCATTGTTAGACTCAAATAATATCTTAAACTTTAGGGGGATGCGTCCCGGGTATCACCATTGTATGGATCGCCCGGAGGACACAGTGGAGTATACAGTGGAGGTTTGCCCGGCTTGGGATTGGGTACACCGGCGTGTCCTCGTAGAGGCGATCGGCGGCGGTGATCTCTCGCGTCCGGCCCTGGTCCTGGTACGGAGCGAGAAGGCATGGGAAGCCGTCACCTCCTTCTGCGAAGCGATAATGCTCGCGAAGGAGGAGGCCAAGAGTCAAGGTAACCCGCGAAATTCAAATTTTCTTACGTTTTTTGCAATGTGTAGGTCAGTTTATAATCATTAGAATCAGCAATACAACTCCTAATCATCAAATGTCGTGGTTTCATGAAATAGTCATTCAATAGGATTACATGAACTTAGAGAGTTGTATTGATGATTTTACTAAGACAAGCGATGGTTTCGCTGATAAAAAACAAAGAACAGTTGATAAAAACTTACATTTTTGAACATTTTCAAACTAACAATTTCAACATTTTCAAACTTAGGTACAATTTAAACAATTTCAGCAATGCTTTAATAATTAAAAAATTGGAAGAGATTTTGATTCCTTAATCACTTTTGGGTTGATCATAGAGTTCAGCCCTGGTAGTCCTTCTAAGTTTGTTAGTAGCATAATTTCTTCTCAGGGATCAGTCAGCAAGGAAATGCCGCCATATAGTTTTATTTTAAAATATTGACAAAAAAAATTGATGCGTGTAAAAGTGTGTTAGATCTACAACATGTACAACAATACAAACAACATGGTTTGATTTCATAATATCATTTAATTTCACTCCTTATGTATAAAAAGAAGCAAGAACTACAAATGGTCAAAAGATGTGGGAGAAGCTAAGTATGAAAATGACAAAAATAAGATAATTTCTTAATGCCTTGCAAGAAACGGAGTAGTTAGGCAAAAGTAAGACGAAAAAAACTGTGTTGATGAAAAATAAAAAAAGAATGGCTGTGAATGGTTGTTGATGAGTAAAGATCGGATGAAACCAGGAACTGAGTAGATCACGAGCGTAGTACCTACAATAGCTTGATTATTATATAAAATGGGTTTACTGAATCAATTGGAGTTTACATGAATCGAGTCATGGATACAATGGCGAGGCCGTTGTAATTGAACACAGGATTAAACAATAAAATACTAAACCATATAGACCTACCAGCGACCATGATAAATGAATGGTATCACTGAGCCATTCAATGAATGAACTATAAATAAATACAAACGAAGAACAGGCGGCTCCGTCATCTCGTCAGCAAATTAAAATGAAATTGGTGTAACGAAATTATACACAGGAGCTAAATGAATTTGGACTAAATTATGATAGGTAAGTGCTCATGAAGTACGCCCTTATAAATTAATGATGGGGTGCTGTGTATAGTAAATACATCAACCAAAGTAAAAGCACGATCATCATCACTAAGGCACCACTATCCCACCGCCGACGATTGGCGAAAAGCACCAAGAGCTAGCAACTAGAAACGAGTTGGTGAGCAATTCGCTAGGCTATGAGCGAATGGACGAGTTGAATGACTATGTCCAATTGTCCAGTCACTTGCTGGTATGCGTAAGTGAGCAGTCCAAGCGAGAGTCTCTCAGCAAATGTTCTGCCCGCCAAGCGAGCGAAGCTGAGCGAGTATTTTATTTTACAGCTGTTGCTCTGACAAACTAGTCGAGAGACAGTTCTCGCTTCTCGCTGGCAGTGTGAACAGTCAGTATCTCTTAAATTGACACGGGATCTACATCTATTGTACTACGTGTGACGCTGACGTCTAATAATATGCGTACTATGGTGGGGGCTGCACGGTAGACGGAGTGCGGGGCGTTGCACTGCGCTCGCAGTCTACTGCAGTAATATTGGAAACAGTGTTTCATTGTACATACCTAATCTATAACAAGACACCACACTACGTTTCTTGAAAAATAGTCGATAGCTAGTCGCTTCCTCGGAGGAGGTGGGTCAGGTGCTTATGCTGAATCACCAGGCTCTTTTGCCTCCTTCGGTAGGAGTGATGTTAATGTGCTTTTGAAACTGCTCAGCGGTTCCTCGATCAACCATTATTAGTCGGTAACGGGCACTCACATTTTTGACGTTGACTGTTGACTGTACCAGCTTTTGTTTCAGCAAAAACATAATGTATCTTCGTGAGTAATTGCTATAAGAACTGACTCCTAATTATTTGCTTTCCGATTAAAACTAACCGCTGTAGATTTAATATATAGCTGGTTTTAAGTGGATAATCCAAAGAATTTAAGCACACTCAAGAGTTTTTGTTAAGAATATCATTTATTAGATACCTACCTATGATAGTACAATTTATTGTGTTGTAGGATGTTATTACTTATTAATCATAATATTCATTATCGTATTTTTTATTTATGAATATGACATGATTAGGAAACAGACATACAGCATATAATGTTCCCATTGCTACAGAGTCCTCTCTTCGACAGGGAGTGGACTGTAATCTACCACGCGGGATCAGTGCGGGTTGGTAGATGTCACTGTCTTCGAATTTTTTGGTTCTAGAACAGTTTCGGGTAGACATACAGGCATGCTGTTAAATTGGCAAAGAGGAAAATGTTGATGCGATGCGACGTCGGTCGAAATCGACCTGCTGGTTTGGACGGAAACTTACTGTGCAAAGGACAAAACATTACTTTCGAAACGTTTCCGTGTTCAGCTACCTGCTTTCTTGCGACACAGATGTGAAAGTTTAACTTGACATTTTTGCCGCCCGTGCAGCCGTCATCCATTGAGAGCAGATTGACCAGTCAGCAAGGTAGGTAGTGTGTCACTCGAGGAAGATTTATTAATGCACCCGAAGTTATTATTTCGTTGCCAGGTTGGTTCAAAATACCTACTAAAAGTGCCTACGTTATTACAATTAAAGTAAACACTAACACGTGATGTGAATTACATTGATATTGACGTCGTCAGATAGATTCTACGACAACTCGACCCCGAGACAACTCGAACCGGACAACACAACCCCGACAGCTCGACCCGTACAAGTCGACCCCGAGACTATTCAACCCCAGGACAACTCGACCTAGACAACTCGACCTAGACAACTCGACCCCGAACACTAAAAGCAGCTCGTTCGCAATAAAAATAAAAATAGTTTGGAAAATCCAAAAGCGCACGCCTCATACACTCATTCAATCAATCTTCCTGGCCTTTTCCCAACTATCTTGGGGTCGGCTTCCAGTTTAACCGGATGCAGCTGAATACCAGTATTTTACATGGAGCGACTGCCTATCTGACCTCCACAACCCAGTAACTGGGAAATACGATACCCCTTGGTAAGACTGGTGTCAGACTTTCGGGGTTCTGACGACTCGTAACGACTGTCAAAGATCCACAAATGACAGCCGGGACCAACGGCTTATCCTGCTTTCCGAGGCACGGAGGAATCTCGGTATGTAAAGATGGTCACCCATCCACTGACCAAACCCGGCAAGCGTTTAAAAATTTACTCAATTAATTGATTTTATCGCAAGCAAAAAAAAACCCTGTCCGTCAATTTATGAACCCTGAAAACATTGTGTTTTCAGGGTTCATAAATTGATGGACAGGATTTTTTTTTCAACTATTTTGATGCTTTTTCCATTTCTGCTGCATTAAATCAATTGTTAAAAACAGTATTAATCTCCATTTAATCATCTATACAATGGTATATAAATTAAGTAGGTTCGGTGTACTAGTAGGAGTGTACCAATAAAAACAGTTGCAGAAATGGGGCAATAAAAATTTTTGGCTCTTAGAGCACACTCAAATGCTTTGCATTATGAGTCGTGCAATTAAGTTTCCTGTTATTTCTTTGTTATCATTTTTTAATTATAATTTAATGAATGTTGGTATCGAATGACGTTATTTTATTTTAATGAAATCGTGTTTACCTCGATCGTTCATTGTATGTTCGATCAGTTTTCCTTATAAACAAGCGATACATAGAAGTTTACTATGTAAGTAGGTATAAAATAAATTGAAGAAGCAGTTTTCCGGTTGAGAAACGTACTGTAAATCTTGACGATTGACGTATTACAATTTTTTATCTCCGCTAGAACTTGTTACTAAAACCGAAAGGTTTCTATTTCGTAAATTGATTGAGTGATGAAAAGATGCAATAAATACAACCCACTGTTTTCACGAACCCATCGCTATAACTATTGCTGAAAAGGGAACAGGGCCTGCGATTCCCCATACTACGTAGTATTATATTATCTGTGCCCATACAAATGCATTCCCCTTTTTTCTTCCTGAATAATGCCTCTAGAGCAAACCTTTTTTTCATAAAATCAAGGTCTGCTGTAGACACGTCTCTGTTTTTTTTTTCTGCAACTTATCTGTAAAGAAAATATGTATTAGTAAATAATAATATATAGTAATAATTACTCTGTTTTCGTCTGCCAATGATTCTTAATTGGGAATTCCATGTTTCTATGAGTCTGTTCTCATTTGAACTTTAAACAGCTGCAGCTGTCATTAGAAGAGATATCAGTGAATGACGTCACCTGACAGCACCAGTCCCACGCAACAACTTACGTCCAAACACAGGACAATTACATGCCTATTAGGTTGACTGGACACTCATTGTAAGAATACTTTACCTAGTACACGTAAGTCTAGACTTTGTGATATCCATTACACAAACCGCAACGATTCTTTGTATTGTATGGTAAAAACAAAGCTTTCATTCATGATTTGTGGTTGTCCTTTCGGAAAGACCCTTTCAAAAAAACTAGCGACAAGTCCCTGCTTCGCACGGTTTTTATAACTTGACAAAACATTGAGATTCTTTCCGGAATCAATTCTCTAAATGATGCTAAAACCGCACCAAAATCCGTTTCGTAGTTTAGAAGAACAACGCGGTTACACAGACAAACACGAAAAGCGACTTTAATTTATAATATGTATTATCCACAAAGAAGTTACAAATGGGGGTCAAAAATGTCCTGAATGGCTTCGAAAAAAGATGATACGGCTGTGCCATTGTTTGTTTGTTTTTGCTCGACTTGGCAGGGGCACTACCGTGCCCCCAGATAGACGATGGGTAATCATTAGGAAATAAAGGCTATTTGAATTTGAGTGATCATTGTTCGAGTATCTGTATAGAAATGAGCACACGACGACTTCATCTATATGATAGCATGCTATCAATAATGTATATCCACAAAACTCTAAAAACCAACTATCACGTTTTTTTCATGCTGTGTTTTTAATATCTTTAGATTTAAGCTTTAATAATGTTAAAGAAAAAAATTGGTATGTCCTAAGACAGTCGCCACGAGCGAAAATATGGCAATAACTTGGTGACAACTGCTAGATTATGGTAAATTATTCTGTGAAAGTATGTTCCAAAGAGATGAGCGAAAATGTAACTTTAAACCAAAATCAACTCGTGATATTTGAAGAGAAATGACTATGGTAACATATTTTATGGGTCACAACTCACAGGGCGTTAAGGTCAACGTGAATAGTAATTTGCGTCCAATTTACCAGAAGCCAGAAGCTAGCTAGTGTGGAAATGTCATTGTGACATGGTTGCTCTCAGTCCAGATTTGATTCGAACCGTCCAAATGTATAGGAACTATTCTTGTCCGGTTCTCTTTCCCAGGGGGACACGGAATGTTGTTGGGTTCGTATTATCAGTACGCAGACTGCCAACTATTTACCGATGAAATGATTTTGACTGAATATACCCGGTAATGATGATTAACGACAGAGTGAATAACGCAAATATTTAAACAACAAGTCTAGTTTTAGAATATTAAAAAAATGCATTAGACGATTCGGTCGTATATTGACGATAAAAACTTTTTTTTTTAAATTGCTTATTGCTTTAGATCTAATCCCAAATTGATATGGTCGTTAAAACTCAGCACTGAAGTCATAGTGCCTATAAAGGTATCGTAGCAATCAAAAACACTATGCAGTTGCGGCTCTTAACACTGAGATTGTCAATCTGTGGCTCTCGTTGTATTTAAAACCATTGACAGGAAGCTGGTTGACCGCTGTGTAACCAAGCGCAGTGCTCCGCGGTCCACTTGGTCGCGCTTTCCACCGTGACGTCACAAACGGCAGCTACACTTGGTGCTACAATGAAAATCAAGGTTGGCGACCCATTTGCGACTAAATCGTTCACACTATAATTAGATTTAATGATGTAATTGTATTAGTTGTGTGGTCTAGCCGGCTCACGTACTATCTGTTTGTCAATCTAAATAATGCTATAGAAACGAGTTTTTTTTTAATAGAGTGATCAGATGGGAAAAACCGGTTCGATCCTTTGTGTAACTGGTATATTACGAGTATAGCAAGGTCTATCGGGTCCTAAATGCTAGCAACTTGAAAGGTCAACAATTGAGTGTGGTGGAATGAAATAGAGTGCAAGAATCTATCGCTCGAGTGGACAGTCATTCAGAGCAAACTTTGGATAATGTTGACTTTTCTACTGATAAGAAAGGTACTGCAACCACTGATCCGCATGCTAATGTAAGTTCCTCGAAGTAGTTAAGATAATTGAGTACATGCAGGAAGTAATAGTAGTAAGTTAATTAGGTAAATAATAAGAGAGCTTCGTGTTCTCGACTGTTGCTATACTATTATATCTGTATACAGGATGGCAGGGACATCGACGCGAATACTGTTACCGTGGATTCAGTATTTATGATTCTGAACCCCCTGAAACCCCGTTGAAATTTTTCGTCGGTTATTAAAAAAAAAATCTGCTGTTCCATACATTTTGACCGCGACGGCAGATTTAAAAAAAAATATTAACCGAAAAAAAATTTCAACGCAGGGGGTTCAGAATCATGTACCGTATCTATGGTATCAATATTCGCATCGATGTCCCTGCCACCCTGTATATAATGTACCATTGTATACCAGGCTGTATATCTGCATCTTAGAATAATAATTATTAAAATTAAATTATTATTCTAAGATATGCATGTACTATGTATAGATCCACACTTCCTCTACCTGCCTGTGACCAGAATTTCGATGTCACACTATGCAAGGTAAGTTGGTTTGGTTGTAAGCTTACTTACTGGTTACACATATGTTATTGACTTGTAATAATCACTTGGAAGGTCGGTAAACTGAATGCCTGTATGACTAATTAGAATTCTGAAGGTTCTTTGCTAGTACTCGAGCATTTCGATGTAGGTTTATTGTTACAAACAATCGTTGAATGGAATTCTTCGGCAAAACTTGTTTAAATACGACTGAAGATGAGTAATTTAACAGCCTCGTAGGTCTAGTGGTCGCAAGCGCTACTGCTGAGCATGAGGTCCTGGGTTCGATTCCCGGGTCGGGCAAAGTTTTATTGGGTTTTTCCATCTGGAATATCTCAGTAGCATGGAGTCTGGATTTGTGCCCGGTTGATGGCAATTAACTGGCGAAATGTGGGTACAGGTAGATTTCAAACAAGAAACAAGGCATGATGTTATGTTATTAGTAATTAATTTTTCTAAATAAATACTTAGGAACAGGCTAAGGTAATATCAGAAATGAGTAAAATATTTGTTCATTAAATATATTCGGCTCACGAAACATAACAGTAACTTATCTAAGTTTGTCGCCATAATAACAATGTTAAGAGCATTGTTGTGTTTCGGCAGTTAGAGATAAGATAGCCAGTTCCTCTGTGGTTGAGGATTCCGGGTGAAGCTCGCTTCCACCTTCGGCCTGATCATCACTTACCAACAGGTGAGATACAGGCCAAGAGCTTCCCCGTTGTGAGCAAAAAAAAAAAAAAATTGTCTCCATTGAGTAAACACAAACAGGGCATTACAGGGCAATACGGTATTTAACTATTTATTCAGCCGATTACATACAGTTAGGCACCGGTATTAATTACACGTGCTACGTCACAGTCCATCGAACTGAGTCCCGTAACCAAGCTACGTTATAAGTATGCGCTACGGAAATTGAGGAAACTTCAATGAGCGTCGAGGTAACCGCAACCATTTTCCTCAAGTTGTTTGAATAACACATAGGGACTTTTTGAACTTCTGACATACAATGACTTGGAAAATTGTGTTGGGACATAACTCTACGATACGACAATAACCTACTACATCAATCTGCCTATCCCTTTTCCAACTATGTTAGGGTCGGCTTCCAGTCTAACCAGATGCAGCTGAATACCAGTATTTTATATGGAACGACTGCCTATCTGACCTCCACAACCCAGTTACTGGGTAATACGATACTCCTTGGTAAGACTGGTCGTCAGACTTTCGGGCTTCTGACGACCCGTATCTACGACTGTCATGACAGCCGGGACCAACGGCTTAACGTGCTTTCCGAGGCACGGTATGTAAAGATGGTCACCCATCCACTGACCAACCCCGGCAAGCGTAGCTTAACCTGATGAATCGACCCGTGCGGCTATTATTAGTTTATTACTTACCCACGAGCTCCTGACAATAACCTACTACACAGAAAACCCCAATAATTCTTAGAGAAAATAGGTCATCATGGGTCTAGTGGTCGCAAGCGCTACTGGTAAGCATGATATCCTGGGTTTAATTACCAGGTCGTGCAAACTGTTATTGGGTTTTTCTATTAGGAATTTCTCAATCCTAGAGTCTGGATTTGTTCCCGGTTGATGGCAATAGGCTTGCTTCTATTACGTGGCACTTAAACATAACTGGCGAAATATGAGTGTTCCTAGTACAACTCTGCCTAACGCTTCAGGCAAAGTGATGTTTTGAAATAGGTAAAAATAAAGGGAAAGAAACAAACAACACAATAAAACAATGTAAATGGGGTTTATCCAAGAGCTTAGTGAAAACTTGAATGTTTCCTCGACAGAAAGTAGGTCCTACTACATGCAAGTAGATTGACACAACAACAACAACAATACAACAAGATTGATTGCTCAGAATTATAATAATCCAGCCTGTAATTGTCCCACTGTAGGGAAAAGGCCTCTTCTCATACAGAGAAGGCACGAGCATTGATCACCACGCGTGCTCAAGACGGGTTGGTGATTTCAGACTTCATCATCAGCCTATTAATGTTCCACAGGCCTCCTCTTTGTGAGAGGGAGTGGGCTGTAATCTACCACGCGGGCCCAGTGCGGGTTGGTATATGTCACATGTCTTCGAATTTTTTGGTTCTAAGACATGCCGGTTTCCTCACGATGTTTTCCTTCACCGTTTTGAAAGCAGTGGTGATGAAATTATTTACACAAAGTAAAGCGCCTGCTAGGGTTCGAACCTACGACCTACAACTCGTAAGTACCGTTACCACTGGGCCACCACTGCTTCCTGATTTCAGACTTACACTAACTATAAGTCCAGGTTTAACCCGCGGCTGAATTACACTAAAATACTACAAAATCAAAATCATTACCCTAAAGAAAATTAAATACTACAAAATCAGCTAATGTATCTATTTAGATAAGGAAATTAACAAAAATAACTAAACTAAAACAAAACTTATTACTAACTTATTCATCTAAAAAGTAATACGATAATATTTTGGAAAAACAAATTTAAAAAGTAGTTCGCTGAGCACAACCGTTCCGTAAAGGAACCGACTCAACCAACCACGCGTCTGAGCCGCGCGGCATGGTATTTCGCAGAGCTAACTGGGGCCACCGCCTTCCCCCTCATGACTGCCTTACATAACATACATAATCAGCCTATTACTTACTGTTCCCACTGCTGGGACACAGGGCTCCTCTCTATGAAAGGGAGTGGGCCGTAATCCACCACGCGGGCCCAGTGCGGGTAGGTAGATGTCTTCGAATTTTTGGTTCTAAGACATGCTGGTTTTCTCACGATGTTTTCCTTCACCGTTTTGAGAGCAGTGGTGATGAAATTATTTACACAAAGTAAAGCGCCTGCTAGGGTTCGAACCTACGACCTACAACTCGTAAGTAGGGGCCGTTACCACTGGGCCACCACTGCTCCCTGATTTCAGACTTACACTAACTATAAGTCCAGGTTTCCTCACGATGATTTTCCTTCATCGATGTCAGTAATGTCCAAGATAAACTCACAAAATACACACGCCAGCACATCAAGTTACTACAATCTGTCAAAATTCTTTAATAGATATTAAACTTTATTGCTAAAGTATAAGGTTCAATGTTGATTGGAAAAAGTTGACAGATTTGAGTAGGTTGATGTGCTGGAGTCTGTGCATATGAATTGAAAACGTTACATTGGTACTTGCCCGGAATTGAACCAACAACCTCTTGCATGAGGTGCGACGCCTTGACCACTGGGCCACCACGACACAAAATTAGTAAACAATATGCTCAGAATTAGTTAATAATATATGTATTTTATGTAGCACAGTTATAAGACGAGAGGCAGACGTTTACGCGCTTTTTGCCACGATACACGACATCTTGTCGTACTAACGAGGGTGAACGGACGCCTTTTTGTAGACTAGCCAATATTTACAACAAACATTTTGTGAATTCGGAATTGCATTATATTCGTTTTAGATCGCCAAACATTTAGGAAATATTTAATGAATAGTCTGCATTTGTGTGATATGTAGTCTTTTTTTAAAATTTTGTTATTGTTTATTTTCGTAATACTTACCTATAATCAGTTAATATTTGTTTTAGTTTAAGCGGAGTACAGTACGACACAACTTAGATGTAGCATCGGTAAAATTCGTAAAACGGATCACCATCCGAACTGAGTGCGCCTTCAAAATCACCTATCTTTATTACTGCTTCAGGTGAATATGATCTTTCGAAAACTCAATAACTTGTAAAGTCTTATAGCCAAATACATTCGTAAAATTGAAATGAATGAATGAAAATTTTCAAATCTATGCTACATCTAAGTTGTGTCGTACTGTACATCCTCTTTTTCTCTTCATGTCTTCTTTGTGTTTTTGTAACTTAAATATTGTGTCTTCACTGTATCTGTTACCTAGGTAATCTGTGGAAACGTCGTGGATTGTACAGACTGAGTACATCCCTATTCCAATATGCCAAATTTTCCCAATCAACATTGAACCTTATTCTTTAGAGATACATTATATACAAGGACTTGGAACTAGGCGCCATAGTAACTTCTATTCAGTTTGAAAACAGCTATCCACCGATGTATTGCACATGGCTATTGGAGGGACCCAAACCTTACTTGTCTTGGGTGTAACTAAAACTGACATGTTTAGTACACTATATCTCTGAACGGACAAGGATTTGGAACTAGGCGCCATAGTAACTTCTATTCAGTTCGAAAAGAGCTATCCAACGATGTATTGCACATGGCTATTGGAGGGACCCCAAACTTACTTGTCTTGGGTGTAACTAAAACTGACATGTTTAGTACACTATATCTCTGAACGGACAAGGATTTGGAACTAGGCGCCATAGTAACTTCTATTGAGTTCAAAAAGAGCTATCCAACGATGTATTGCACATGGCTATTGGAGGGACCCCAAACTTACTTGTCTTGGGTGCAACTATAACTGACATGTTTAGTACACTATATCTCTGAACGGAAAAGGATTTGGAACTAGGCGCCATAGTAACTTCTATTCAGTTCTAAAAGAGCTATCCAACGATGTATTGCACATGGCTATTGGAGGGACCCCAAACTTACTTGTCTTGGGTGTAACTAAAACTGACATGTTTAGTACACTATATCTCTGAACGGACAAGGATTTGGAACTAGGCGCCATAGTAAATTCTATTCAGTTCGAAAAGAGCTATCCAATGATGTATTACACATGGCTATTTGAGGGGGGTATCAACCTTACTTGGGTGTAACTAAAACTGACATGTTTAGTACACTATATCTCTGAACGGACAAGGATTTGGAACTAGGCGCCATAGTAACTTCTATTCAGTTCGAAAAGAGCTATCCAACGATGTATTGCACATGGCTATTGGAGGGACCCCAAACTTACTTGTCTTGGGTGCAACTATAACTGACATGTTTAGTACACTATATCTCTGAACGGAAAAGGATTTGGAACTAGGCGCCATAGTAACTTCTATTCAGTTCTAAAAGAGCTATCCAACGATGTATTGCACATGGCTATTGGAGGGACCCCAAACTTACTTGTCTTGGGTGTAACTAAAACTGACATGTTTAGTACACTATATCTCTGAACGGACAAGGATTTGGAACTAGGCGCCATAGTAAATTCTATTCAGTTCGAAAAGAGCTATCCAATGATGTATTACACATGGCTATTTGAGGGGGGTATCAACCTTACTTGGGTGTAACTAAAACTGACATGTTTAGTACACTATATCTCTGAACGGACAAGGATTTGGAACTAGGCGCCATAGTAACTTCTATTCAGTTCGAAAAGAGCTATCCAACGATGTATTACACATGGCTATTGGAGGGGGGTACCAAAATAGTCATCATCCTTTGACAGATTGTAGTAACTTGATATGCTGGCGTCTGTACTTTTACCCACTTCCAATTATTTTGTAATCTTAGATATACAATGTACAATTGTTTGTTTTTCCTAACAATATAAATACTCAAATAATAATTATGAGACAATATAGATACCACTAGGCACTTAACAAATAGTCGTTTACGAAGAAAGAAGAAAGTAGTGAGTTCGTCCAATCCGGTTGCAGCAGCTCGGAAACTTGTTGTGAACGAGATTTCACATCAATCCCCTGAGCATAATGCCCAGAGGTTTATATGCGTTTGTTTTATAAACTGAAGAGTTTTAATGGCCGGCAACGTACGATAACAATGGTAGTACAATACGAGCCGTGTAATACCATACTTGATTTACTCGAGGTAATGATTTCCGATAATATTTTTCAACGAGTTCGTACGGATAAAATTAATTATATCGAACTGAGAAACTTTATTTCAGAGGAATGAAGAGCTTGCGAATGTCCACTGAGTTTTTGTACACTAAAATATAAAGTGTAAACTGTCAGTCGTTTAGACCATTTATCAAAAGACACATACACACACACACACACATGAAGAACATTTTACTCCCGCTGTTTTCGCGTCGCTGAACATATTTTTATTCAAGTGTAATTTCATGGAGTATATATTTACGATTCGCTGCGCTAGTTCGGCCGCATATGCTGTTAAAAAAATTAGACAGATAACTGACGTAGATACAGCCAGAATTGTTTATTTTAGTTATTTTCATAGTCTGATGTCTTATGGGATTCTTCTCTGGGGAACCTGTGCGGACATTAATTCTATCTTTGTTCTACAGAAAAGGGCTGTCCGAGCCATTTACAACCTAGGTCCAAGAGAGTCCCTTCGAGAGAAATTCAGAGAAATAAATATTCTGACTGTAGCCTCACAATATATTTTTGAAAACCTATTGTATGTACACAAAAATATATCAAATTTTAAGAAAATGTCCGATATTCATAGTTTAAATACCAGGAACAAACACAACCTTGCTGTACATCGCACACGACTCCATAGAGTAGGCAACTCGTTCATGGGTCAATGTATACGCTTTTACAACAAACTTCCCATTGACATTCGAAACTTACCTATTAAACGATTTAAAAGCTGTATTAAAACCAAACTTTGTAAAAAAGGGTACTATAAAATTTCAGATTATTTAGAAGATAAAAAAGCTTGGGATTGAGCTGCTCGCTCTGCTAAGCCTTGTGATAAAACCATAATACTTGAAATTTAAATTATTACTTATAAACATCAAAATAAACCAGATTTATATTCACATTGACATTATTTAAAATTTTAAACAAAATGACATGATTACTTTGTAAAGTATTAAATTATTTTTAATTATTGTGAATGTGAGGACTATGTGGGTTTTTTTTCCTCTTTAAATTTTATTTCTCAGGTAGTTTTAATGATGGTCTGGCAGTTTGAGTAGTTGATGCGGCCTACCCAAATGTCCTTTCTTTGGTATTGTTCGTCGATTTGAGCTCCTTAAGTTCTGAGTTGAGCTCCACGATTACTGACAAATGCTTGCACTGACTGGACAGGTCCACTCAAATCTGTGTGGTTCTTTCCTCAAAAGACCATTTCAGACACTAATCTACATGGTTCTCATATGGCTTGACCAAGATTATGTCTGGACTTTAAAAGAGACTGTGACCTCTGAGTTTGTTTCGGCCTTTCTTCTCAGAGTAGTCAGTTAGGAAACGCCGACCTCATCTAGCTTATTTTAAACATTTTTTTTAATATGACGTGTAAAAGTGATTCCGATATCCTATTTACAGAATAAACAATTTCATTTCATTTCATTTCATTTCATTTCATTTCAGTTCTGCGACACCATTTGTGTTATTGAACGAGTACCAATGTAGAATTAATTACCTTGTGTATGTATTGTACATTTAAGGTGACAAACTTTTTGTAGATCTTGGTTTGGTACTTAGATGTTTGCCCGGCAGTGCAAAGCAGCGTGGTAAAGAGCAGGCCCATTATGCTATAAAGAAATAAAAAGAAGAAGAAGAAAAACAAGAAGAAATAGGGCACGGAGCATGCCTCACTCTCAACTTACGGCAGCAGGAGAAACACTGTAATATAAGTTTGTTATTCCGGTCGAATAAGGCTCTCCCTTCTCCCCAGTTGGAGCTCATCCATAAGAATTTCCACACAAACAAATTAATTAAATAGAATAAAAGTTTCTACTAACTGTACTCGATTATCCAGTTTCCTCATAACTATAACATTATCGTAGTTATATCTACTGTTTTCCTCACCGAAAATGGTAACGGTGGTTTCCCCGGTCCTTTGCAAGAGTTGAAAAAACACTATCAGAACTTGTTATTAGTTGTGGCATGCTGTATTCATTATAACTTGTCTATTTTTATGATGCTGTTATCAATTTGTATGGTTGTGGAAACTTAGGCAGGTAGGTTTTCGTAATGGATACGGATTATTACTACCGTGACAATTTCTAGAAAATGTATACAAGAAAAATGTTACTACATTTATATGATTTATAGATTTATATAGGTACCTAAAGATACTTTAGTGTCACCTTTAAACTCCATCCACAAAGAGAGCTACTGTGATAATATTCTTAGTCCGGAGTCATTCTAGACTCAATGCAAGTCGAAGAAGAAGAAGAAGACTAAATAATTGATAGCAAAATAAAAACATAACAGTATAACAGTTTTTTTTAGCAAAATAAAAACAAAACAGGTACAAAAAAATATATTAAAAAAAATTATGATCAACTTTTACTATGTAAAAGTTGACCATAATTTTGAGTGTAATGGTTGTTAGTGTTTTACCAATAACCCTGTACTTATTGTATAATTTTTTTTATTATCCTTGTGATCGTCATCGGTCGTTGCAGTCACGGAACAGATAAACTGTTCCGTGGTTGCAGTTACGTGTGCAATTTTCAAGATAGTCGGATGTTTAAAACATCCGATTATATTGAAAATTGAACAAGTAGCTTGTGTAAATTACGTTACATAAATAGATACAGGTCAGGCTAATAAAAGCGTGTTAAAAAAACCATTTAGATTTTATGATGTCTATTTGACATCATCAATATCATTCGACTTTATATTATTCATTATATTGACTATGTCGGGACAACACAAAGGTCATCTCTGATATGTTTTAGGGACATAGTGCGGATACACAAATACTCAAAGTATTTGTGAATCAACATACATTTTGTAATCTAAGTACAAATGCGTGTGCGCCGAATTGAAGCGATCTATTAGGAGGCCCATGTTTACTAGACGTTTAGTAGCTGATTAAACGATGAGTTCATTTATAATGAGGATGACCACTCCATTACAGTTTTATAGCAATTGAAGCAGTATTTATACAGGGTTTCTGTTTTTAATCGTGAATGTCAAAGGCTTTTTCTATGTGCCCAGTTGATGGCAATAGGCTCGCCTCATATTACAGTAGGAGAACCAAGGCAACCGACATAGCTCGAAGAATTGCCAAATTTAAGTGGCAATGGGCAGGGCACATTGCTCGTAGAACAGATGGCCGATGGGGCCGAAAGGTTCTGGAGTGGCGACCGCGTACTGGAAGACGAAGCGTTGGAAGGCCTCACACAAGATGGACCGATGACCTTGTGAAGGCCGCAGGAATCCCTGGATGCGGGAAGCACAAAATCGGTCGAAGTGGCGGTGCTTGGGGGAGGCCTATGTTCAGCAGTGGACGTCTTTTGGCTGAAATGATGATGATGATGATATTATACGGGACTTAAACATAACTGGCGAAATGTGAGTGTACTGTAGGTACTCTGTCCAACCCTTCGGGAAAACAAGGCGTGATACAGAAAACTAAAAATTATAATGCAGGCAAGGTAAGTTCTGAGACGGTCCAATTTGAATAACTATCGACCCACGAAGAAGAGTTTCCTAAACAAAGAAATAAAAGTTGAATCCTCGGCTTAGTTTATGCCAATCTATGAAATAAATATTATTAAAGTGTATGTTGCATCATGAAGCGAAACCAGTGACAATGTGACACTACTAAGGCATTGACGTATTTCTTACGTTCTCTTTGACTCACTGTTGGTGTGCGTAATTTTAGTCAGCTGATGAACACTGTTTACATTTACTTTCGAAGCTAGGACGCAACAGCGTTGCATTAATGAAAGATTTATAACAAACAGGTTGTAACTAAAATAACTGTAAACCTCATATGGAGTCATTGTACTCATCATTATTAACAACTTTTACTATAGTACAAAACTAAAATTGCGAAGTTATGCGATCATGAACGTATAGAGTAGCTGTTTTTTTTCGATTCCATAATAGATTTTCAATTATTTCAATTACCTACACCTTGTATAACACTATTATGAGTGCCTGAACTATGTAATCTGTAAACATTGAACAGGATATTACTCGTTTAAAAATAATCCACGTTTAACAGAGTCTGATACTCTGATCTATCGCCATTTTTTTACGGTTTATATCACGTCTTCATTTAGAATTGCTTTTATCCAACAACAGTCTGAATAGTTCGCAAAGCCTTGCATACATCAATAAAGCCAATAGAATAGTAGATATTCAATAATATACGTTGGAACACGAATAGCTACTGAACGTTCCAACAATTTATTTAATCAAGTGCGATGACGACAAACGTAAAAATGAGGTTATGTAGTTTAATGCCTTTTCAAAGCTTATCGTTCAATACATTTGCATTGATAACCCAAGGTAGTAAAAATGCTGGAGAAAATCAGTATGATGTGGAGTAGGATGTGGGTTGTTGGTTTTTTTTCACCAGCGCTGATATGATAGGTCCTATGTTTGACCCTTGGGGCAGACTTATTCGTCCTCTCTTTGATAGCTCTTACTGCTGTGACAAACGAGAACTTGGAGTCAACAAGTCAGCGATCGACTTTTAATATATATGTTTCTCTCTGGTTCTCTCACATGGCGCAACTCAAGTTGTAGCTATTTTAATATTATTTTATTCCAAGCATTTAAAGAACTAAAACCATGACGTTTTTCAAGCGATGTTATCAGGTCGCCGTTACAAGAATTGAATACTGAGCTAATATTTATAGGAGGAAAAATGTAATGAATTGAAAAACAAAGATAAGTCAGACAAAGGCAAAGCAGCTCTTGTTAATGATAATAAAAGCAGTATTTTAAACAGGTATATAATAGTAGGTATAATATGTTACTCAAAACATTTTTTTTCTTATTACGAGTTTGTTTTTAAATACTTGAGGACGTTTTCGTCAATACCTTCATCGACTTCTGTCTCAGACGTTATTAGGTTCTTCAAAAAACGGTTTTCAGCGCTTTCGACTTTTGAAAGTGCCAGTTAATCCGTGATTCAGCCAGTCAACCCAGTAATTCCCAGTTACTTTTGACTTTAGCATTGGAACTGAGATAGGAAAAGATTTACTTTCGTACGGATACAGTACCATCGAAGATACTTCATATGTATACACCGTAAGGACTATTTCTGCTTGCAGCGCTCGGTGGCTATAGAACCGGGGCGGTAACAGATGTGGTCATCGTGTTCAAGGGATTTTGTTTTCAAACTGCTTATGGGTCGATTACGCCTAACGAGTACAGCGGCGAGTCAGTGTCCAGAATCCCAATTTGTTTACTAGGCCGAGTACCGGCCGAAGAGCTTATTTACTGACTCGCCGCTGTACTCGTTAGGTGTAATCGACCTTTTAGATATGAAGTTTTTCGATAGCAGGGTTGCCATACGTCCCGTATATACGGGACTGTCACCGTATTGGACCATTCCGTCCCGTATTACTACATGTCCCGTATTTGTCCCCAAAATAAGTGTGAGAGTGACAAAGAGAGTGTAAGTGTTAAAATAAGATTTTTAAATTTTATTTAATTAAATCTTTTGATAGCCATTACGGTTGAGATCAGAGGATATCTGTTAGAAAGCACATAGTTTGTCTTTCACTATGTTCACATGCGTGATATGTATGGTGTAGTTTGCTGTTTTATGCGGGAGCCTTTATATACAAGTTTATGTCATCAATTTAATGTTGACAATCGATACAGATGTTTTGTTTTGTAAATTACCTACGGTCCCGGTGGTTTGTGTTTTATTTTATTTTAGTTGTAAGTAATCTAATGTATTATGTAAGGTTGCAATTTTTTGGACGTTACTGTAATGTCATGGCACCTTAGTGTGATAATTATTATAAACTATGTGATTTCTCACAGTTTCCATGTTTCCATGGCCTTACCGAGTAAAGGCTTAAACCCAAGTTTGCCAACGCATTTCCTATCTTAATAGTTACCTATTAAGATAAGAAATGCGTTGAAATAGATACTAAAATGATATGTGTGGAAATAAGTAACTATCTAATCGTTTACTGGCAATAAAAAGTGCATAGAATCTTTAATAGCAATAGAATCTTTTATGTTATATGAGCAAAACAATCTGCACATTCCAATAGCTGTGTAGACGGGGACGATTCTACACGGTAATTTAATAGGTTGGTCTACAATGGTTTACACATAACATTTCATTTAAATTACACGATATACTTACATTTTATAAGTGCAACAATTAATTACAGGTCAACACCACATGCACTTATTATTTAATTTTAAATTTTTATTATGCTAATCAAAATCTAATTAAATCAATAAAAAAATAAGATTCAATGTAACATTAACTTTGTTTGTAACAATAAAATAAATAATTCAATGTTGTTAGACTTTCACCGTCATTCAGTTAAAACTTATCTTACACGAGCGAACTAGGTACACTTTGTTTGCATTCATTGAAAAGTTATCGTGCCGAGTAAAACGATTAAAACTCAGGTAGCAAACATATTAGTAGCAAGTAAACACAACCTTACTACTTATCTAGAAACTGCATTCTGCAGTATTTTATAATGCATCTTATAAAATGTGAAGGATCTCTACTGCAACGATTTCGCAGAACAAAACAGTCGCTCACAAAACCAGTTTTCCTGTTAGGAAAAGTTTAAATTAAATTATATATGGTCTAAAACCTCTAACAGATGACCTTCTTTTGTCATGTGACTTAAAAATACATATTTGTTTTTGTCTTCGTGTTAGACAGCGCCATCTCTGTGAGTTTTTAGAAACGACTTTATGGTACGGTCTGCAATGCGCTACGATTTCTCTTGAAATGGTTATAACGCTACCAAGCTAACAAACTTGATAGTTCTAAAAACGTCGCATAGATAGCAGTGTTCAACATTTTATAAATAGGTAAATCATCCCACAATATCACTATGGGTTCCTAATGGTTATACGCATACAGAGCCATTACCAATGTGCCCATGATCATTGTTTTGAGCTCAGAAATGGGCTCTCGCACTACGACGTCACTGGCTGTCACCACTCTGAGATGGATTGTATCTATGAGAGATACAATAACATAATTGAGTTTTACGACATATTTGCATTTACAGTTTTGCAGTTGGTTGATTCTTTTACTTACAATAGACCCAAACACTAAAATGGAAGAAACTGGGGATGATCTTAGAAGGTACACTTTAGTTTAGACAGTCATGACCTCGACGGACTCGTGGCTAAGTTATAACAGCCACACGGGTCGACCCATCAGGTTAAGCTACGCTTGCCTGGGTTGGTCAGTGGATCGGTAACCATCTTTACATACCGAGACTCCTCCGTGCCTCGGAAAGCACGTTAAGCCGTTGATCCCGGCTGTCATTCGTGGATCTAAGACAGGATCGTGATGGGTCGCCAGAAGCCCGAAAGCCTGACAACCAGTATTTCCAAGGGGTGTCGTAGTATAACCCAGTTACTGGGTTGTGGAGGTCATTATAGGCAGGCGCTCCATGTAAAATACTGGTATTCAGCTGCGAATCAGAATTCATTTATTTCTCTAGTTTTCGGTCGGTTTGAATTTGGTTTGAATAGTGTTAGGATTTTTATTTGAGTATAAAATAATGAAACAATATATCGCAGAAATATAAATCAACTATAATCATGAAAATTTATGGAGTTAATAAAATAACATTACAAGTAGGTACTCAGGGTCGGATTAACCATGTCGGGGCCCCAAGGCAATGCAATTCTCTGGGTCCTTTTACCCTTTTCTAACTTCCTAATATACATTTTTTCTTCCAAAATGCAATTATATAAATTAAATACAATACAATTTCAAGTGCTTGGTTAAAACGAAAATATTTTTGTAATATATCACATATTCTGTTATAGTCGCGAATCATAATTTTGATCAAGATGCACCCTGACACTAACCTGAAAAAAACATAAGATATTTTGAATTTTGCGGGCTACCTTGTACCAGTATGTACTTGTGCATTCACAATGTAAAATTTTTTAAGCGCTTTGTGCTAAAATAGCTGCTCTGGCTTTTGCCTGCCGTACCGTTGTCTGATTAGACGGCGTTAAAATCGCCGCGAATTAATCGAAAATCGTTCTATAATAATTTAACATATGACAATGTCATATTAAAATAAAAAACAAGATAATAATATTGTCATTGAGGATATATCAAATAAAATTTTCACTAGATAAAACATTTTCAATTTATATTGAAAAAATGTAATGCGGGGCCTCTAGGCTAGGCAGTTGCCTTCACTGTCTTATGGGTAATCCGTGAAATCCGTCCCTGGCTACTTAGGTAGTTATTTTACCAAATAGATAGGAAGTAAACTTATCTGTGTACGAAATATGGAATACGAGTAAATGTATGACATTTCTTCCATATCCTTCATTCATAAGTATTAAAAAAAACAATTATAATTTTGTATGATTTGCAATACCTCTCAAAAAATCCATTTACCCTTTACTTTCACATACATGACGCAAAAGATAAATATAGCATTCTTCAGTTTTCCGAGTAACAAACCCACAACCCAAGGGCACGATTCTTTGATAATCACCCTCGCTGACAATACCATGAATAGAATACAAAGTGTTTAAATAATTGTGGGCATTTCTGAAAAGTTCCGTCGATTAACCATACTTCAGATATTATTTTTTAATACTTATGTAATTTATTTCATATTTCTTACCTACTTAATGTTTACTTCCTACCTATTTAGTAAATTACTTAACTAGAAACCAGGACATAGCGCTGTCAACAGTGACGCCGGTTTCGTAAATGTGTGCACTTAGTGAGGTGTAGTTTGATTGTAATTTGATAGTAAATGTGTGCGTGTACACACACGCACACAGCACAGAGCACAGAGCAGAGGTGTAGTTTTGGCTTGCTTGACTGTATTGTTCGCAGCGCTATGTCTTGGTTTTTTATTTGGTCTGAGGTATTTGTAATGTTATTTTATTAATATACTTAATTATTTTTCATGATTATAGTTGATTTATATTTCTATCCATAAATTGTTTGATTATATTGTACTCAAATAAAAACCCTTAAAACTATACGATACTATAGTATCTACCGCCAGTGCGACGCAAGACATAGTAGACTCCGACGACAATGCTCTTGAAGAAAACTGGGTACCCGGACGCAAAATGACGACCAGTTGAACTACCAACTACCCGAAACAAACCAAATTAAATATCTACTGACTGATTGCTCCCGTAACTACTTCCAACCGATTCTTTAACCTTTATGTCACAAATGATCTTCCCGAAACGACTCAAATGCCCATAATACCACCACCTCCATTGTTCATGGACAAAGTTAGCAACTTTCAGCCACTCTATGATAAGCTGAATGACACAGCCGCCGATCAGTCCGAAATTAAATTCCTCCGTGGGGAACAAGTGAAAATCTAGCCAAAAACAACAGAAGCATAATACTAATAAAAACAAACGACCAACTGAATTCTATACACCTACAAACCCAAAGAAGTAAAAATCTTTCGAGTATTCCTTAAAAATATCCACCCGTCTACTGACACCAACGAAATAAAAGTGGCTATTGAAGAATTATACCACAAGGTTACAATTATCTGGAATATTAAGGATAGGAAAACCAGAACACCTTTTCCACTGCACTACATAGATCTCAAGCCAAACCAAAATAGCAAAAACATTTAAATAACGTTAAGCGCCTTTTCCATTGCTGCGTTGTATTTGAACCTAGAGTCTAGGTGGTTGATTTGATAATTCGATTCGAATTCGAATTATCAAATCATCCTACGACATAATACAAGGATGTGTCATAGGACGCATACCAACCAAGACAAGATTATAAGCACGTCACAAAAATTACTGAACGTCCTAAATACAGTGACAGATTGCAAACGAAGGAGAAAAGAACTCAAGTTTTTGCGCGATGCAGGATTTGTGTGACGTCAGGTCTTTGAATGCGTAGTTCGCATGTGGTGATGTAGATGCCGCTACCGACCTACTCGTCAGGTGTATCTCTATGGATTTACACACTGTTGTTAATTATTAAAACAAAAAAGTTACCGATAAAAGAACATTGTGTATGATCAAAGAAGGTCATGAAGGATTCGTGGTTTCATTTAACGTGATAATCTTATCGCCAACACTCGTCTGCATTAAAAACTGCAAGTTATACGAAAATTCACAGCAACAGTTTATGTTCTCAGTGCAGACTTCTGTTGCGGACGGCCGATTTTTTTACGTGACGATTTTTTATCCAGCACTCTAGCCGAGCATTGAGAAAATAAAAACCGTGTTTAGAAATCGCGCGTGGGTAGGATGTGGTAAAGAGGAGTTTCGAAGAAAATAAAGACTACATAGTCTCATGGGTCTCACGATATCAGAGAATTTTTGTATAAACCTAAATTGCTTGTATCCATCAATTGGAATCTGATGAACTCTGGGTTGTCCCAGAGTTCATCATGTGGACGAAGTCGCGGGCAAAGTGCTAGTTATTACTAATTATGTGAACCAAGTTACGTCTTTTAGTAGATTTTCTAGAGTTACGTTACGTAGTCAAGTGACTTCAAATGATTAAATTTTTTTTATTTGTTTTCCAGAAATATTTGGTTGCTGTGGATTTTGCGAATTTATTTTCTATGGTCCTCATTACGTCCTACACCTTCTTAGTGATTAACAAATTTATTATTCTGTCCAACACCCAGGGACAATACTGACGCAAGGGTTTAACCACATATCTGCCACCCTTATTAGTTGCCGATGCAACTAACAAGACCTTATTAATTATTCAATGTATAGTTACTTTAACAGCTGTCTAAGTTTTTTCGGTGTATTCATTGTGCGCACTTATTTTGTTGAAAACGGACATAAATAGCTGAAATGACAAACAGTATAAGCGATTGGGTCAAAAATTTTAGGCTGCGTTTGAAGCAAAATTCGTGTTTAAGTTTGATCTGGCTTATAAATTTTTTACCAACCCTTGCTGGTTATCCTTTGCTGAGTAAAAAATTTAGCTGTAAGTTATTGGACACTGATTGGTTAGATAGATCGATAACACACAACATTAATCGCCACCAATCCATTTCCCAGGTGCCAAAAGGAGTTTTAGATCTTTTTACCTGAGCATTAAGCAACTTATACTCAGTGCCGAAAAATTTGCTGAAAGCCCCACCAATATATCATCATTTTATATTGTATTGTCTCATTTGTTTTTTGATTATTGCAGTCTTATTCTGGATAATCCACTGGGTCCTTCTCTGCTACGTGTGTATTTTGGGCACAGTGAAATACCAGCTGTACTTTGCTGCGGGTTTTGTCGACTATATCAACGGCTTATTACACCACATTTCGGTGTTCATTCTCATCGCCAATGGTAGCTGGTGGCTAATTTACAAAAGGTCATATTTTTTCCATGTTTTTCTTACAAAATCTTGTTTGTGCTTCATTTATCTTTTTAAATATTATGTTTTGCAGAAACGATTTGAACGATCTCTTGAAAGTGGTGAAAAAGAATGACGAACTGATCATCGAAGCCGGGAGGTTTCTAGATGTGTACCGGAAACTATTGAAGAGCATCAAGATCATTGTTATCATCTGCCACATGTTCCATTTAATCAATGACGTCATGATCTATATACCTACTAGAACAATCGGAATGGATGACTTCTCCATTGCTTCTTGTGTTGGTATGTTTACTGAGAGAGATTTCTTAGGTTTTAATCATCATTTACTTTTCTTATATCATCATTTAATTGTTTATTTTAAGTCTAGAACCAATCACTGCTAGTCCCAACCGCGAAGCCTGCATGCTATTATTAGCAGTTCAAGAACTAACATCGATTGTTGCAGTATGTAGCTATGACGTCGCCCTATTGTTCTTGTTTTCTCACACCACTGCAGTATTTCAAATCCTTTGTGAAGACATGACGAGCTTTAGCGTCATTGTAAAATCTTGTCAAGGATCTGATGAAGCCCATTGCGAAATCGAAGATCGTCTAAAGGGCATTATTTTTCGTCATGCTCTAGCTTTGCATACTGTAGGAAAACTGGAAGCTATCTACAGTGTCGCTGTCGGTATAGGTTTCGGTTTGAACGCGTTTTCTTTGTGTTTATTCTTCGTGTTGCCACTGGACGTCTGTCTCAACATCGCTCCGATGATTATCCACAGCCTTTTCATATTTTTCTTGTATTGTTTTCAAGGCCAGAGACTTACGACAGCTTCGGAAAAGTTTGAAATAGCGGTATACTCTTGCGGTTGGGAGAATTTGCGTGTGAAAGAGCAGAGACAAGTGCTCCTGATGTTGAAACTAGCTCAGAAACCTGTCATAGTGTACGCCGCACGCGTCATTCCGATACGTATGTATACTTTCGCGAGCACTATTGAGTCTATTTACAAGTTTGTTGCTATATTTAAGGTGTAGTTTAAACATATTCTGTGTTTCTTTATGATCTCAAATGTTGTATTTGAAATTGAAATGAACATATGTCTAGCGCCAAGCAAGTAGAGTACAATATAATAAATATGATAGGCTTTCGTTAATCTTTGCTTTTTAAAGCACAATATTAGCAACATACTCAAATTAAACTCAGTGAAGAACGTTGAAAGTGAACAAATATAAATAAACACTTGCAGCATGCTTCTCTTAGGGTCTGAAATGGCAATGGGCGTTCCTCAAGGTTCGATATTGGGTCCATTCCTCTTTTTAGTTTATATTAATGATTTACCCCAATTACTTCAAAATCAACCGAAGATGGTGTTATTTGCAGATGACACATCATTGATCTTTAAAATCAACCGACGGTCGCAAAATCTTGACGACGTGAATAGCTCTATTCTTCAGGTCCAAGATTGGTTTACGGTAAATAATTTGGTACTGAATAAAAATAAAACCAAATGCATTAGTTTTAAATTACCTAATGTTAGAAGTAGCGAATGTGACATTATATTGAATGGAGAAAAACTGGAATTTATTAATCAAACGGTTTTCCTGGGAATCACGCTAGACGAGAAATTACAATGGGGACCTCATATAACATCTCTTGCGGGGCGGCTAAGCTCGGCCGCTTATGCTGTTAGAAAGATCAGACAGTTAACAGATGTAGAAACCGCGCGTTTGGTCTATTTTAGCTACTTCCACAGCATTATGTCGTATGGCATTTTACTGTGGGGTCGGGCTGCTGACATTGAATCTATCTTTATTTTGCAAAAGAGAGCTGTCAGAGCCATTTATGATCTCCGTCGTCGCGAATCTCTCAGGGAACTATTTAAAAGGATTAATATTATGACCGTTCCTTGCCAATTCATTTATGAAAATATCATGTATGTAAGGAAAAATCTACATCTTTTTAATAAAATAAGTGATAGACATAATTTTAATACTAGAAATAAAGATAAACTAGATCAACCATTTTTCAGATTATCTAAAGTACAAACATCTTTTATGGGGTACTGTGTTAAATGTTACAACAAAATACCTTGTGATATATTACAATTAAATGAAAGAAAATTTAAAACTCATGTAAAAAGTACACTTTGTAAACAAGCATATTACAGATTAGAGGATTATATCCAAGATAAGAATGCTTGGAAACATGCTGGTCCTGCTCCATAGGACAATTTAGAGTCTAAACAAAATCAAACTGGTTGCTTACTTAATTGTATTTATTTTTCATTATTATGACATTGATTTTACATCCTGTGATTAGTTCCTCACACACTGACTTATATTAATTGTAAATTTCTAGTAGATTCGTCTATTTTTACAATGTTTGTGAATATGTGAACACCATGTATCTACCACATAATTAATTTATCTGTCGTTTGCTCCAATTTAAATTATTTTTACTGTATACAGTAATTTTATTCTAGGTGCATCGTCTTCACATATTATAATTATATAAATAATGTACTTATACAAAATATTGTAAAACATTTTAAAAGAGTAACGGTGGAGTTTCTTGCCCATTCTTCTCCATACGAAAACTACATTTTGGAAGGGGCGGTAGAATCAATAATATATAATAACTATAATTTGTAAATTTTGACGTTCAAAAGTGCCTTCAAAGGCCTATTTGAAATAAATGCTTTGACTTTGACTTGACTTTGACTTCTCTTTATTGTCTTCCGTCTTCAAGACATTTTACCTTTTTTACCCCGTGTCCAAATATAAGTGATCGTCGCGTGAATAGGAAAACTGAAAGTGCCTTTCAGTTTTCCAAACAAATGAGTGACAAATTAACGCGACGATTGCGGTGGGACGCGGTGGTTGCTTTTATTAGGACACGGGGTTACACATTGAAGTTTCTTTTTATGACAAATTAATTGCAGCCTTTAATTCAAAGAAAAAGATACCTGTTAAAATTTAAGGAGTTCAGATTTTAATGAAAGAGGATTAGCATTTAATTAGAGTTTCCGTCGGGTTGTAACAATAACTGTTTGTAACATGTTGTAGGTAACTAAATAAAATTTGAGCAGTGGTGGCCCAGTGGTAACGGCCCCGACTTACGAGTTGTAGGTCGTGGGTTCGAACCCAAGCAGGCGCTTTACTTTGTGTAAATAATTTCATCATCACTGCTCTCAAAACGGTGAAGGAAAACATCGTGAGGAAACCGGCATGTCTTAGAACCAAAAAATTCGAAGACATGTGACATCTACCAACCCGCACTGGGCCCGCGTGGTAGATTACAGCCCACTCCCTCTCACAGAGAGGAGGCCTGTGTCCCAGCAGTGGGAACATTAATAGGCTGATGATGATGATGATGAAATAAAATTTGTAGTTTAGGATTTTCTGTTTATTCCTTTAGCACATATTTTAATTAATTGACGATAAGTATGCAAATTATTGTTTAGTTAAAAAGGTAACATACTATGTAAGTTACTACAGCAGCTCCTTATGAAGTGTCTAGTGTATGCGGTCGCCAGTATATATTTCTATCATACCTATTTGGCAAGCAGTATTGCTGCTGCGTTGTCAGCACCCTAATTGCATAACACACTTGAATCACAATCCGACGGATTTCGAAAGAAATTGCTAGTCCATTGCTTCATATGTTTGAAAAACTGTAATAAAAAAAAAAAATCTGCTTCAGCATTACATTTTACATTTTATTTGGTTTTAGTACTAACAAGGAACATCACTCAGCTCTTGATAAATTATATGTGCGGGCCTTCATCGGTAGGGGTTTCAATAGTGGGATTTAGTTAGGCGACCAGTTAATGGTCGAATCTTGAAAAATCTTGTTCTACCAAGAACTACCGTTAATTCTACGTTATTATAAGCGGCCTATCTTTATCACCATCATTTGGTTTTCTATGTACCTATGTTTTCTTAATAAAATTTCTTCTTCTAGCCGTCTAGCTCATTTTTAGTATTGATTCATGAAGAAGTTTCTTTAACAATGACAGATGATGATGATGATTTGATGTATTCAGTACCCTGAAAGAAACTGTATAGGAAGCAAAACGTCTTAATAAAGAAAATAGCTTTGATAGTCTACTTTAGATTGTTAATATAGAGGTCCGAATATTGTTGGATTTTCTTGTAGGAAGGGTGGAAAAATATCTGGTGCGTATGTATATTTACAAGATGGTCAATTCGAAGGTATTTTTTAAAGGGAATCTTTGAGTTAAGATAATTTTTTTACAAACGAAAATTACCAATAAAATTACCAGGGCGCAACTGTCAAGCCAAACTTCCGATACAATCACGATATAGTCACCAGTCATGGCTGCCGTAGCTCAAAGACACTCTCCCCAAAGCTAGACCCCGGTATAAAATCAAACTTGATGAATAGGCAGTCGCTACAGGGATGAAAAACATAGATTAGTCTATCGTATTAACTACTAATTGCACTCATTCCTCCGTTAATTCACTAATTGAAACTATTTCCAACTCAATCGCTTAAAACTGACGTAGAATTACCGTCAGTCGAAGTTAATACAATATAAAACCCTGGATAACGTCACGCCTCAGATGCATAAGGTACTATGGTAGTCTTAAGATCGTATCATATCGTATCGATCGTATCGTATAAAAAAGTGTGTCTTCCCAGCTATTATCTAACACACAGGACCCTGTCGATTCTCTAAATAGGTGGAATGCTTATTTCACTTCCCTACACAAAAAGGCAAGTTGACTGAGGACGACGCTATTTTATTGACCAACACAATAGCTCTTCTTGTATTGAAACGAGCGAAAACGTCATGGCAGTTTTACTTGACCTATTCAAGGCGTTTGACACAATATTGCTAGATGTATTAGTGTCCAAACTAGAGGGTATAGAAATACGAGGAAACGCGTAAAATTTGTTTCGAAGGTATTTCACAAATCACCGGCAACTAGTAAAAGTAGGTGACTACTCTAGTGGATTACTGCCAATCAACTTTAGAATTTCTCAAGGTAGTACTCTCGGTCCGACTCTTTTCGCCTTCTATACCTATATAGACGATGTCTAAACGACAGCCTTAATGCACCGCTTCAAAACGCTGAAATAATTTCTTATGCAGACGACTCGGTAATCATATTCCATGCCGAAACTTGGGTGTATAATCTTGCTGAAAATAGTTTGCTTACTGTCTTCGATACTCTTAGTAGAAACTTACTTACACCTATCGGTTAGAAAACTAAGCTCATCACTGTCTTCAAAACCATAGCTATTATAGCAAGGGCAGTGGGAGAAACACTATAATATATGTTTGTTATTCTGGTCCAACATGACTCTCCTTTCTCCCCAGTTGGAGCATATCCATGAGAATTTCACACAAAAAAAAATATTTAATAGAATAAAAGTTTCCACTAACTGTACTCGATCATCCAGTTTCCTCATAACTATAACATTTTGTAGTTAATACTTGCATACTCCGTCTGAGGGCTGAGGGAAACCTAGTTCGGCAGCAGATGCTAATAATTGGACACAATATAACTGAATTACTTTTAAGCATAATTTTAAGTAACTAAGACAAATTGTGTTACATGTTTTCTTTTTCTGGTCTAATAAATATTATAATAAATCAAAACCTACAGGGTACTTCCCGTTGACCTAGAATCATGAAATTTTAAGTCAGGTTTGAAATATTGACCTAGAATCATGAAATTTTAAGTAAGGTTCGAAATACAAAAACTGTCTAAAAGGTTTAGGCACATGAGTAGAGCTAGCAACTAAAAACGAGTTGGCGAGCAAGGAGCAGCGAGTGGGCGACGGTAAAGAGCGATTACTGGCTGGTAAGTACGCAAATGTCTATATACCAAGCGTGAGTGTTCTGCTCACCAAGCGAGCGTCGTCGCTGCGCGAGCAGGTACTTGATAGCTCTTGTCGCTGTGACAAACGAATATAACTCGCCGGACGGCGTCAAGTAGTCAACGATTACCTATTAATATATGTTTCTGTTGTACTGACACGGGACCTACTAACTTTTGCGCATTTATTGAGCGAATAAATCGTTGATAGCTAGTTGCTTCCTCGTCGGCGGTGGTACAGGTGCCTTAGGCTGCCTGTTCACTGGCGAGGAGAAGAGAGGAGAGGAGCGGAGATGTGCCAAAATTAACCAATAGAATCGCACCTCTGGAGCGGATCTTAGATTCTATTGGTTAATATTGGCACAGCTCTGCTGCTCCCCTCTCATCTTTGCTCCAGTGGGCAGGCAGCCTTAGCTTGGAACAAAGTTAGAACTCGTTCGTAATAAGACGGATTCAGTTTATTTTTAAAAGCGGTTATTCTACCGTCACTGTAATTCTCGATTTCATCCTCATTGCTATCAATGAGGCCGATGAAATCCTTGGAGAGATGCTATCTTCTATAACATAGCATCTCTCATGCAGTTACAAGAATTGAATAATGAGTTAATATTCATAGGAGAAAAAATGTAATGAATTGAAAAACAAAGACAACTCAGACAAGGGCAAAGCAGCTCGGTTAATGATAATAAAAACTAAAGAATCTTAATATGTTACGTTATTATACAAAACAATCTTGACATTCTAATAGCTGTGTAGCACGACGATTCTACTCGGTACCTATTAAGATTCCAGTTTTATTTTTGTAACAATAATAAGAATGTTGGTAGACAAATTTCATCATCATTCAGACATCCGTATTTATAAACAAGTAAAAGACTCAAGTCTGTGTTTAGAAACCTTATTGATATAAAACTTATCATTGGGTGCTCCCACACTGCTGTTAAAAATGTTAACGAACATTCTCATGGACCCGTAGGGAAAGAAAATATTCTATATTTTAAAATGTCGTGGACCCGTTGGGAAGTAAAGTATGAATTTTCATTTTTCGAGAACAATAGACTCGTGGACCTCTGGGAACAACCCTTTCTAACAGACGTTTTCAAAGTACTACAGTTTCAGTTCTGTTCTAAAACTATGTTAGAAAATGTTTGTTAACATTTTTTAACAGCAGTGTGGGAGCACGATTACACGAGTTAACTAGGTACCTACACTTTGTTTGCATTCATTGCAAAGTTATCTGGTACCGAATAAAACGGTTACAACTCAGGTAGCAAACATATTAGTAGCAAGTAAACACAACCTTACTACATAGAAACTGCATTCTGCGGTATTTTATAATGCACCTTATAAAAAATGTAAAGGATCTTTGATATGGACACTGGACGTTTATTCTGCAACGATTTCGCAGAACAAAACAGATTTTCACCAGAAAACCAGTTTTCCTGTTGAGAAAAGTTTAAATTCAATTATAAATGGTCTAATTCCGTGGTCTAATTACAGATGACTTTCTGTCGTCATGTAACTTAAAAATATTTGTTTTGTCTTCGTGAAAGCCAACGCCATCTCTGTAAGTTTATCAAAACTACTTTATGGTACGGTCTGCAATGCGCTACGATCTCGCTTGAAGTGGTTATAATATAACGCTACCAAGTTAACAAACTTGCTCACCATGTTCGGCAAGCCGATCCCTTGGGAGAAGCAAGCCAAGTACCTTGGGGTCATACTCGATGAGAAACTCTCATTCTCCGAGCACATAAAGCAGGTTCGCTCGCGAGCCGCTTTTGCTATCGGTAGGCTCCATTCCGTTCTGAATGCACGTAGCAAATTGTCACTTAGGTGCAAATTGCGTACCTACACGGCATGCATTCGACCCATAATGACCTATGCGTGCCCCGTTTTCGCGCACGCTAAGCCCCGTCACATCCATAAGATGCAGACGCTACAAAACCGTTTTCTTAGAAAGATTACGGGTGCCCCCTGGTTCGTCAGGAACGAGAATCTCCATCTCGACCTTAAAATTCCCACGATAGCCCAATACCTAAAACGTAACGCCAAGCGTTACTTTGAGAAAGCCGCCAAACACCGCAACCCTCTAGTTGTCAAGGCCGCTAGTTACACCCCCTCCTCTATTAGTAGGACTCGCCGACCAAGGCACGTATTATCCGACCCAGATGACCCCACTACCCTCCGTCAGGAAAGCAGTAGGGCCACTAGTACTTTATACAAACACAAGAAACGTCCCGCTTACCGACCCCGCCGCCGCGCCGGGGTCCTACGCGACCGCGACCCTCCCGAGTAAATAATACTCCCCCCCGACCCTTGCTCGATAACGAAGCGCCAGCCCGCGTTATTGCTGAGCCTGTAACTTTAAATTCCCCGAATAATAATAATAATCTAATTTGATCCAGCCTGTCCCTCTTGCTGTCCTCCCGTTAGCGGACGCCCTAAGCCGAGGTCGAACCCCATAGGGGGTGCCCTTAGCGAGCGTCCGCCTAGTTTTAATTAGTTAGAAATAACATGCCCCTGGCTGGAGGCTTTAAGTTAGTAGCTTAAGGCAGCCACAGGATTGTCCGGTTAAGCAGCTACGACCTCCTCAGAGGTCAACTGCGAGATGCCATTCACAAAAAAAAAAAACAAACTTGATAGTTCAACAAACGTTGCATAGACAGCAGTGTTGAGTATTTTGATGTCTTCGTATTTTCATTCCATAAATAAATGATCCCGCACGAGCACTACTTTCAATGTGTTCCTTATTAGCCATTGCTAATTAGCCCATGATCAGCCTTTTGAGCACAGGAATGGTCTTTTGCACTATGACGGCACTGGAATTAGTTGGTTAACATTGTCACCACTCTGGCATGGAATATACATGTCAATGACGCAGCATTGACATGCATATGCCATGCCATCGGACAACTACTTAATTAAATGGATTCTTACTGATAACAAATCTGCAGTTACAGTACTTGCAGTTTTGAGTTAGTCAATCTCTTTTACCTGACTCCGTATTATTGTTGCGATAAACAAATGCGCGACAAATGCTAGGGCGACAGTACGATAGATCATAGGTCGACCATCAGCGGTGCGAGAGCACATCTGCTCGCAGCTCGACGAACGTTAGTGCGACAGATTGTTTTCACGACAAACGATGGCACGACAAAACTTTTGATAGACGAACGTTAGAGCGACTGATTGTTTTTACGACCATCGATGGGACGACGAAACTTTTGATCGACGAACGATAGCGCCCACACTTTTCGCGCGACAAACTAAAGCACGACAAACATTTCTATAATATTTTGTTGCTAATAGGAGATAAGAAAAAAATGTACTTACAATAGACCACACACCGACATGAAAGAACCTGGGGATAACAATTTTTTGGAGGTACCTACTCTATTTACAAAGCTCTTTGAGAAGGTCACGTCTGTAGTGTTACAGTCCAACGAATAGGAAGACAAATATCTACTTCTATTACATCAGAAAACCAATATAATAAATGAAGTTGACACGTCATTTACAATAAATCTTGCTTACTGCACGAATTGCATGCTGCAACTTGCAAAATGGGTATAAGTCACAAGTAATGAATATAAATCATAGATAAGTTGCATATTTATTTATATATATGGCATTATGCAACTTGCCAATAAAACAGTCTTAGGTACCCTAGGCATTGTGATTACTTAGGTATGCTGGAAATCTTACAACTCTTAAAACATGGTAAAGAAAAGGCTGGCCTGTGCCGTATTGAAATTACATCGTCTTTATACAAAGTGGCGATACCGCTGTACTATTTAATGTTATAACCTCTATAACATTAAATAGTATAGCGGTTTGCACAAGTTGATATGCTTAAATCATCTTATGGTTTCATTCGAAGCCCTGAATTCGAATTCGAGGCCCTTTTCTTATCTTCGGCGACGTCAGCAGTAGGTTCGCGTTGATGAGAGCTCGTCGAGTTGGCGTGACCTGGATGCTGGTGTTCCACAAGGGGGTGTTCTTTCTCCATTTTTATTCTCTATTTTCGTTAATTTATAACTCACTGTCTTCAATGTCTGTATCATATTTATGCTTATGATCTTCAATTGTACCAGTTGCGCGGGTAGAAGATTTATCGGACGCTATAGCAGAGCTGTAAACCGAGGATTTGATGTAATCAAAAAGTGGTCTGATAGTTTTGGGGTGTCTACCTTTCAGTGTCAGGCCATTGTAATTGGAAGCTCGGGTTAAACTGTGGCTCGGGCATGATGGGTAGGGTGGCGCTAAGCTCTCTTCCACCTCTTACTTTCAATGGTTCAACCTTAACCTTTCAACCTTATAAGGAAGTATGACCATACATCGAGCTACAGGTCTGAGCTGAAATCGATGTCCATTCGCCAAAGAAGAAGTTTGCGCACTTTGATCAAGCTTTACTACCTTCTCAACTCTCCCACCCCTCCTTCTTATATTTTGTCTCGCTTCTAATATCTATGTTTGATTTTATTTGTTATAAGAAACGACGTTCTTCCAAATCTTCTTCTCTGTCCGTCTCATAATTCCGACTTTGTTCATTCTTCCTGTTAAAAAAATAAAATAATGTAGAGTTATTACCTCTTTTCCTTGAATTTGTATATACCTATATATATTATTTTTTTATAACTTAATGAATTGTAATTAAAATAGGTACAAAAGTACTTCTATATATTAAAAATGAAATGCTATATATGTATATTATTATTATTAGCTCCTTTCAAACAGACCACCTGTCATCTTCTCTCTTGACTTACCCTTGATTGACTGGTACATGAATGCCTAAGGCTTTAAGTCTGCCTTTATACCTGATTGTGTGAGAAGTTTAAAGGCCGGAATAATAGTGGCGCTGCCTCGCCCGGGTAAAGTGCCATCGCATTGTCATTATCATTGTTACTGAGTCACTGTCACTTTTTATTACCCGACTGCCCCAGAAGGAGGGTAATGTTTTTCGAGAGTATGTATGTATGTATGTATGTATGTATGTATGTATGTCTATTTCTTTGGCACGCTCTGTAGCCTAAACGGCTTGATGGATTTTAACATATGAGGTGTCGTTAGATTCGTCTTAATTGTAGAAGTGTCATAGGCTATTAATATTTATAAATTGCATCTGCAAATACAAAAAAAAGGGAGGGGAAGGTTTTTTTTAAATAAATTATAACAATATTGGTATCAAATAAAAGCTATTAACGAGTCAATGCCAAATTTAGATATATTAATAAAACTAAAAAGCTTGAAATAAAAAAAATTATTCAAAAAACAAAAAACCCGACTGCAAAAACACATAACTGAAAAGAGAAAAACATTTTGGTATCGCAGGCGACAATCTAATAAAGTTTAGTTTGTCCCCGCCTGCGATACCAAAATTCTATAGATTAATTTATAATGCTTGTTTTTCTCTTTTCAGTTATGTGTTTTTGCAGTCGGGTTTTTTGTTTTTTGTTTTGTTTGATTGTTCAGGTTACTTTGCTGTATAACACCACATTCCCAAAACATTACATTCTCTTGTGCCTAACCTGACCCTGGCAATCGCTGGCCGCTGCCGCGGCAATGCTCGCTCCGCCCGCTCGCCTCGTGCATCTTGTGGTTCACAGTTCTAACCTAACTTAACCTACCTTTCAGCCATTTTCATTTGCTACCATTGAGGTATTATTGTACTAACGTGCCTCAATGTTTGCTACTTCATTTTTCGTAAATTCAGTCATTGTCGTGACGTTAAAACAAAAACAGGTGCCGAAAATAGAATATTAAGTATGATCAAAGAACGTCATGTAGGATCGGTCCGCATAAAAAATTGCAAGATATACGAATAATTACAGCAAGAAGTTAAGCTTTGTACAGACCAGCGCGACTTGTCGCGCGACACGACACCGCTTATTGTTATACCGTGAAGTTTTCTTAGAAACTGTATTGTTCGTGTCGCGTCGCGCGACAAGTCGCGCTGGTCTGCAAAAGCCTTTATGTTCTAAATGAGCAGTGAAACCTGCATAGCTGTTCGCTATTTCACAAGCATTCGATACGCTTCCGTGCTAAATCAACCATCAATCAAGGTTATTCACAAATCCGAATCCCGTAAATGACAGTTTAATCCAAATAGACGACCCTTTCGACAGCTATATGTCGGGCACTCTTCTAGGCAAATCAAGTAACCGAAAATTACAAAAACAAAAAAAAACATTTTAGATTCGGAATGGTTCTGAATAGCTATGCTGAATCGCTTGTATCCGTTAATTGGAATAGAACCTAGGCACAGTATAATAACTGTGACCCAGAGGTTATTAGATTTTACTAGGTCGATGTTACAGTCTCTAGTGATGGGTAGGTACATTCATATCCCGAATCAATCCCGTACATAAAGTAAATTAGTTTTTGACCTTACAAATTATTAATATTTTTCAGTATTTTCCAAAAATACTTGGTTGCTGTGGATTTTATGAATTTATATTCTACTATGGTCCTTACTATCGTTTTGCAGAAACGATTTGAATGATCTCTTAAAGGTGGTTAAAAAGAATGACGAACTGATCATCGAAACGGGCAGGTTTCTAGATGTGCACCAAAAACTGTTGAAGAACATCAAGATCGTTGTTATCATGTGCTACATGTTCCATTTCGTCAACGACGTCATGATCTTTATACCTACTAGAACAATCGGAATGGATGATTTCTCAGTTGCTTCTTGTGTTGGTATGTTTACTGTGAGAGATTTCTTAGTTTTTAATAAATCTTTTATCATCTTTCAATTGTTTATTCCAAGTCTAGAACCAATCAGTGCTAGTCCCAATCGCGAAGCCTGCATGGTGATATTAGCACTTCAAGAACTAACAGCGATTGTGGCAGTATGCAGCTATGACGTCGCCCTACTGTTCTTGTTCTCTCACACCACTGCAGTATTTCAAATCCTTTATGAAGACATGACGAGTTTTAGCGTCATTGCAAAAACTTGTCAAAGATCTGATGAAGCCTATTTTTAACCGACTTCCAAAAAGGAGGAGGGTCTATGTTCGACTTTATGTATGTTTTTTTTTTTTTTTTTTTTAATGTATGTTCACCGATTTCTCCGTCAATTGTAAACCGATTTTGAATATATTTTTATTGTTTAAAAGGGTACGCTCCCGGGGTGGTCCCATATAAATTTTATCAATTTTGCTTTGATAGTTTTTGAGTTAGCTTCAATAATGCATATTTTTCGCACTTAGTTTTTATGGATGATATGATGATAACTTCCTGTCACTGTTATTTGCATAGCAGGTAGTGGTATTCGAATTTATGTGGGGTAGGAACCAACACTAAAAAGTGAAAAATAAAAAATTTTAACAAAAAAATTAAAACCGACTTCCAAAAAAAATACTACAAAGTGAAAAATAACTTTAATTTCGGAAGTCGGTGGCAAAAAACGAAAATTAAAAACTAAAGACACCGACTTCCGAAATTAAAGTTATTTTTCACTTTGTAGTATTTTTTTTGGAAGTCGGTTTTAATTTTTTTGTTAAAATTTTTTATAATTAAACAATGCTAATATTCACAAATACAAAGGTTATTCAGAATTAAAGTTAAATTAGAAGCTTTCTTACTTTCTACAACTTCACTATTACTATTTTTACAATACTTCCGGTGATTCAAGGAATTTAATCGAACAACAGGTATTCATTAGTAAATTGCAGTGTAAAATAGTCTTATTACTTTATAGTTGGTTTTCTATTATTGAAACTTATTCAGTTCTCGTATTAAATTATTACATTCAGTTATTGATCCTAATATTCGCAAATCGCGCCATCTTGGTGACATTAGGTAGTGCTTTGTCATAAACAAATTTACTATGTCAAATAACCACTTGTTAATACGTATGACTAAAAACCCAAAGTTCATTAAATAAATGTTTCCTTTTAATTTTAACTTTAGTTTTAGCTTCAACATCGAAATTAGTTTAATAGTTTCTTTCCCAGTCATAGCCACATTATATTGGCTATGAGTTCACATGGTGCCAACAGATGGCGTTTGATCTCAAAGAAATCGATACCTAGCGTTTTCAGATGTTTGAAATGTACATGCAACTGGTTGTAGTAATATTGCAAAACCCATAGAGGGCAGGACCAACGACTGAATAACAATTATAATAAATAGTTACGCATAAGATTATGTTATAATCTTTACAGGTAGACGCTTTCGCGGCGACATTTATATATTATGACGAAAATACAAAAACACGGTTTAAAAATCAAGCTTGGAAGTCAATTAAAAATTATCTGCGTAAATTGGTTAGCATGACAGATGTGGGGAATGAAAATGAAGTGAGAATGTCAATCCTGAAACGAATTCAAGTGGCCTGATTAAAACCGTACAGTGGACGCAGACTTAGGTGATTGTTACTATAGTCCACAGGCCTTAACACAAAACACCTATTTGATGGTGCCTGGTAGGTTATAACTTGGTTGACTACTACTTATCAAGTAGTTAAATAGGATAATATTAGGAGAGCATTTTACGACCCAATACTCACGTGAGGAATCCGATAAGAAGTACACTACAAGAAAGACTAACAAAGATTTAGAAAACATTGTTATACCACTGTGCGACATGCGTCTGTCACAGTATGTACGACATGGGTTGCTTATAAAGTGCGTCTTAACACAGTTAATGTTATTGCATTTATATCTGTACAATAATAAGGATAAAATATTGTTGTGAAACTTGTCCACAATTAGTTAGTACCGATAGCTAGCACACCCCGATACCTATTTTTTTAAAACGATAACGTTGCCACGGCGATAATGTCGGGATTTTGTAAATAAGTTATAATTAGCTTATTTATGATACCTATATTGTTATCCTGCTTTCATGCCGCGTTCAAACATTTAATTAAGTTTGACCACTCAATCTTCCTAGCCTTTTTCCCAACTATCTTGGGGTCGGCTTCCAGTCTAACCGGATGCAGCTGAATACCAGTATTTTACATGGAGCGACTGCCTATCTGACCTCCACAACCCAGTAACTGGGTAATACGGTACCCCTTGGTAAGACTGGTGTCAGACTTTCGGGCTTCTGACGACTCGTAACGACTGTCAAAGATCCACAAATGACAGCCGGGACCAACGGCTTAACGTGCTTTCCGAGGCACGGAGGAGTCTCGGTATGTAAAGATGGTCACCCATCCACTGACCAACCCCGGCAAGCGTAGCTTAACCTGATGGATCGACCCGTGTGGCTGTAATTAAGTTTGACCACTCTGAAAACTTATTTTATAACATAAATTGACCGGTACCCGCACTTTTCTACTTATCCGGAGAATTACCCAAAAACACACCTTTATCTAGAGCGCTTATAAATCTAAGTTTAACAGTTTAACTGCAAAACGTAATGTACTTTTCCGTTACCATATCTATATATATATATATAGATATGGTAACGGAATATCTATATATATATATATAGATATATAAAAGGAGAAACTGACTGATTCACTGACTGACATATCAACGCACAGCCGAAACTACTGGGACTAGGAACGTGTTTTCCAGACATTTTCCTTTAATAATGTAGGGGAGCACTAAGAAGGGGTTTTTGAAAATTCGACTTTTAAGGGGGTGAAAAGGGGGGATTTCGATTGTATGCAAAATCTTATTCCTTGAGTTAATAGACTTGAAACCTGGCACGAATACTTATCTAAGTAAATCATAAAGTTTGTAATTTTTAGTTTTTCTAAGCTACCCCCTAAACTTGGGGGGTGTCAAAGTTTGTATGAAAAAAAAATTACGCAAGGTCCGAATAACTCGAAACTCAGTATTTATACTTAAAATCGAAAATAAAGAATAATGCGTATCAAGGTTTTTCGGAAACAACCCCTAACGGGGTGAAAAGGGTTAAAATATTTTAATGACGGCTGCGATTTACTCATTTTTCGTCATGGGTGTCGTTTTCGTAGTTTTAGATAGTGCTGAAGTCGATAGTGAGGTCAAAATGTAAATCCAAGATGGCGGCTGCGAATTCTTTTTTATTTTTCGTCATTGGTGTCGTTTTCGTAGTTTTCAAGGGTGCTAAAGCCGATAGTGACGTCAAAAAGTAAATCCAAGATGGCGGCTGTGAATATTTTCAAATTTTTCGTCATGGGTGTCGTTTTCGTAGTTTTGGATAGTGCTAAAGCCGATAGTGAGGTCAAAATGTAAATCCAAGATGGCAGCTGTGAATTCTTTTTTTATTTTTCGTCATTGGTGTCGTTTTCGTAGTTTTCAAGGGTGCTAAAACCGATAGTGACGTCAAAAAGTAAATCCAAGATGGCGGCTGTGAATATTATCAAATTTTTCGTCATGGGTGTCGTTTTCGTAGTTTTGGATAGTGCTAAAGCCGATAGTGAGGTCAAAATGTAAATCCAAGATGGCGGCTGTGAATTCTTTTTTTATTTTTCGTCATTGGTGTCGTTTTCGTAGTTTTCAAGGGTGCTAAAGCCGATAGTGACGTCAAAAAGTAAATCCAAGATGGCGGATGTGAATATAAAAAAAAAAATCGACATGGGTGTCGTTTACATAGTTTTCTAATGTGCTTAAGCCGAAAGGGAGGTCTAAATGTAAATCCAAGATGGCGGCTGCGACAAATTTTTCGTCACGGGTGTCGCTTTCGTAGTTTTTGAGGGTGCTAAAGCCGATAGAGAGTACTTCGTACGAATACTTATCTTAGTAATAAATGGGGATTGGGGGTGTCAAAGTTTGTACGAAAGATTTTTTATGCGAGGTTCGATTTACTCGAAACTCAGTATTTGTACTTAAAACCGAAAACAAAGAATAACGTGTATCAATATTTTTCGGAAACAAGTACCGGGGTGAAAAGGGTTGAAATATTTTATTTGCATCGCATTGACCTTATATCAAGATACACGCAACGACATCAATTTTTTGGAATTTGCTATTCACAATTGGGCCCGATAGGTGACGCTGCAATCGAAGTTCAAGACGGTATTCTGTTCATGACACGTTCACAATTTCTAAACTAACCTAACAAAAAGTACAATGGTTTCATGAATTCACGATATAGTATTTCAATTATTAAACAATCAACACGTACAAGTACCACTATGGTATGAGGGACAAGGCTCTCGACCTTTTGACTTCGTATCTGAACAATAGAATTCAAAGGGTCGATGTTAATGGCAAGAGATCTTCAGGATCCGCGGTCACCATGGGCGTTCCGCAGGGTTCAATTCTAGGTCCTTTCTTATTTTTGATTTATATAAACGACTTACCTTACCATATAAGGGATAATCACAAGATCGTATTATTTGCAGATAACACTTCCCTTATGTTTAAAATCAAACGTCGGTTAGTCAACTTTGAGCAAGTTAACGATGCACTCTCTAAAGTGGTGCATTGGTTTAATGTAAATAATCTTCTCCTGAATGAAAAAAAGACTAAACTCATTAAATTTTCAACGCCAAATGTCAGGCAGCTAACTACCAAGGTTCGAGTTAATGGAATAGAACTGAACCCTGTTGAGTCGACAGTTTTTCTTGGAATCACTATTGACAGTAAATTGCAATGGGGCCCACACATAGAAAAATTGTCAGGCAGGCTAAGTTCGGCCGCCTATGCTGTTAAAAAAATTAGACAGATAACGGACGTAGATACAGCCAGAATTGTTTATTTTAGTTATTTTCATAGTCTTATGTCATATGGGATTCTTTTCTGGGGAACCTGTTCGTACATTAATACTATCTTTGTTCTACAGAAAAGGGCTGTTCGAGCCATTTACAACCTAGGTCCGAGAGATTCCCTTCGAGAAAAATTCAAAGAAATAGGCATTCTGACTGTAGCTTCTCAATATATATTAGAAAACCTATTGTATGTACAGAAAAATATATCAAATTTTAAGAAAATTTCCGATATTCATAGTTTAAATACCAGCAGGCTTAACCAAGTTGACAATCTACAATCGTTATCGGTAGTAGAAAACGAATCAAATGTATAGGAATGACATCATCACAACGTTAAGTCACGTGGTCAGAACAATCGAATAGAAAATTCGTAGACAAATTTACAATCGTTCAAATTGTTAGAATGAAATGTAAGCGTTTCTACAATGTTGATCGCTACACCCATAGAAATGGTAGCCAAGTTACAGTTTTGACAAGCGCTAACGAAACGATGTCGAAGTTTTTGAACGATAGCTAAGCGATCACCAAGACCCAAAAGTAAACGATAAAAATGGCGTCTTTATAATACAGCTGTGTTGATACCGAGAAGTGTTTTGTTTATTCGTCAAATTGGACTATATTTACCATTTAGCATATAGTCGGTCAGCTTTTATTCGGCCTTGCGGACCTTGCTGGGGTCTCGTTATATCGCCATGGCCATAAGTTAAAACTATTTCAGAGAAACAAAGGGTCTATTGATTAAGTAAAGGGTCAAACACAATTCTTTTGTTTGTTTCTTACGTATTAGTTCATGGCGCGTATCACGCCATTTTTTATGTTTCAAATTTCAAATTTCAAATGCTCGAGTACCTATGATAGATTTTCAAATAACAAAGGTAGATATTTACGAAATAACAAATAAGTAATTTACGTTCGTTTCCATGAATTCCAAAAAAGCTGCGAACTGTTCTGGGCTTGCTCGAGATCTAGATTCCATCCTATAAAAGTTATCAGTATCTTTCATTCATATTATGCAGAATCATTATCATAACATTTCAAGATACAGTAATGTTTAAAATTACATTCCACACGGTAATATTATGATAAACCAATTATAAGAAGAACATTACCTTAATTCGCTTAATTTTTTATCACTTTATCACTTTGAAACAATAATTATCTGCCCGCGCACAAATTATAAGTACACAACTGCGACTTTGACGTTAGTTTGACGTTTGTAGGAACGCTCACCATAGACTAAAGTATAGGTTTTTTCTAAAGACGTTGTAGAATGAGCGATCGACTCAGTCGTGTCAACTTGGCTACCAAGTTATCGTTTTCTACAATCGCTTACGCTGAGGCGTTAACGATTGTAGAAAGAGATTCGATACGAAACGTTTGTAACTTGGCTAGGCCTACAGGAATAAACACAACCTTGCTGTACATCACACTCGTCTCCACAGAGTAAGCAACTCGTTCATGGGTCAATGTATACGCTTTTACAACAAACTTCCCATTGACATTCGAAACTTACCCATTAAACGATTTAAAAACTTCATTAAAACCAAACTTTGTAAAAAAGGGTATTATAGAATTTCCGATTATTTGGAAGATAAAAAAGCATGGGATTGAGCTGCTCGCTCTGCTAAACCTTGTAATAAAACCTTGAAAATTTACATTATAATTATTCAGTAAAATCATCAAATTATACCAGTTTTATATAAACATTGACATTGTTGAATATTACATACAAAATGACATGATTACTTTGTAAAGTATTATATTATTTTAATTATTGTGAATGTGAGGACTATGTGGATATTTTTATTTTTTTTCTCTTTTCTATTTTCTTTTCTTTCTCAGTTAGTTTTAATGATGGTCTGGCAGTTTGAGTAGTTTATGCGGCCTACCCAAATGTCCTTTCTTTGGTACTGTTCGTCGAGTTGAGCTCCTTAAGTTCAGAGTTGAGCTCCGCGATTACTGACAAATGCTTGCACTGACTGGACAGGTCCACTCAAAGCTGTATGGTTCTTTCCTCAATCGACCATTTCAGACACTAGTCTACATGGTCCTCATATGGCCTGACCAAGATTATGTCAGGACTTTAAAAGAGACTGTGACCTCTGAGTTTGTTTCGGCCTTTCTTCTCAGAGTAGTCAGATAGGAAACGCCGAACTCATCTAGCTAAATTTTAACATAAATTTTAATATTACGTGTAAAAGTGATTCCAATATCCTATTTACAGAATAAACAATTTCATTTCATTTCATTTCATTTCATTTCAATCTGCCTAGCCTTTTCCCAATTATGTTAGGGTCGGCTTCCTGTGTAACCGGATGCAGCTGAATACCATTATTTTACTTGGAGCGACTGCCTATCTGACCTCCACAACCGAGTTACTGGGTAATACGATATCCCTTGGTAAGACTGGTTGTCAGACTTTCGGGCTTCTGACGACCCGTAACAACTGTCAAAGATCCATGAATGGCAGCCGGGACCAACGGCTTAACATGCTTTCCGAGGCATGGAGGAGTCTCGGTACCTATGTCAAGAGTGTCACCCATCCACAGACCATCCACGGCAACCGTAGCTTAACCTGATGGATCGACCCGTGCGGCTGTTATTACTTAGTTTCAAGCTCCTCTACAATTCTTCTCTCAATTTCTATCAATTCATCAATTTCTATCATTAGACATCGTGCACAATTTCTGAACAGTAACCTAACAAAAAATTACAATCATTACGTTATGCTACTACTAGGATTTGTATTAGGAGACAGATAGTTTATAACCTGGACAAAGAATACTTTTTATCCCGGTAGTACGTTTCCTTGGTTTTCCGACATCCACGCGAGCGAAGCCGCGAGAAAAAGCTATTTTTATATATGAAAACACCCAAGTTCGTGCAATTCCATGACTTATATCTATACCTGCATCTAAGCTCGTGGCTAAGTAATACCAGCCGCACGGGTCGATCCATCAGATTAAGCTCCGCTTGCCGGGGTTGGTCCTTGAATGGGTGACCATCTTTACATACCGTAACTCCTCCGTGCTGCGGAAAGCACGTCAAGCTGTAGGTCCCGGCTGTCATTCGTGGATCTTTGACAGTCGTTACGGGTCGCCAGAAGCCCAAAAGTCTGACAGCCAGTGTCACCAAGAGGTATCGTATTATCCAGTTACTGGGTTGTGGACCTCCACAACCCAGTAACCTCAGACCTTATCTGACCTCAGATAGGCAGTCGCATCTTGTAAAATAATGGTATGCAGCTGCCGGTTATACTGGACGCCGATCCCAACAGAGTTGGGAAGAGGCTAGGTAAATTTTATACATCGTGTAAAATTAAGTCGCTTTTCGTGTCTGTCTGTGACTGCTTCGATCTTCTAAACTACAGAAAAGATTTTGATACGGTTTTCACCATACAACAACTTAGATAAAGCAGAAAAATCTCGATGTTTTGTCATGTCGCTATTGTATCCAAGCGATGTCAAGGAGTCCCACAGGCACAAAGGAGATGGATAACGCTCCCATACAAGTTTGGCCCAGCATGGACATAAATAAAACAATATATATCATGAAGAAATATTTGTATTTAATAGACCTGTTTTTATTTTATTACTCTAGAACTCGGTGGTGACGAAATATCAGACGTTTTAGTTAAACATTTTGGTATGACATTTTGACGTTTTAATACAGTAAGTATATACATTGTCGTGAAGGCCCAGTGGTTAAGGCCTCGCTTCTCATGCACGAGGTTGTGGGTTCAAATCCAGGAAAGTACCAATGTGATTTTTTTCAATTCATATGTACTTTCTGAGTATATTATCTTGGACATTAGGTACTGATATCGGTTAAGAAAAAACATCGTGAGAAAACCTGGACTCATATTTAATATAAGTCTGAAATCGCCAATCTGTCTTGACCAAGCGTGGTGATCAATGCTCGTGCCTTCTCTGTATGAGAAGAGGCCTCAGCCCTGTAGTGGGCAAATAATACGCTGGTATTATTATTATTTACTTACTTTTAATCATATCACATAGATCGGTCCTGTGCTCCTCGCATACAGCGAATTTCCGTGACTTCCAGGTCATATTTCCACCATATACAGAGGACTTTTTGCCTGAATGATGATGATGACTATTATTTGAAAGAAAACGCGTATTTGTTAGAATGATGACAGCGTCGCGAGCTCTTTGTCCAACCCCCTCCTGAAATCACAAAGATTATTGAGAATTAAATGAACTCACCTTATAGGTTCATTTAGGTTTTATGTCTAAGTATACGAGTGTGTCTTATAAAATAATGGTCGTGAAGTTGATATAAGTCTAAAATCGCCAACCCGTCTTGACCAAGTGGGGTGATCAATGCTCGTGCCTTCTCTGAATGAGAAGAGGCCTTTGCCTTTCTTTTTGTTGTTGACCGTCATCGTCGTTTGATGTTTGTTTGCTCGTTGCCAACATGGATGGCAAATAGAACTTGTCGATCTCATCTAAGTATGCGAAAAAGTTCATAATGTATCATTTCATAACATAAATTGGATAAATACAACGTTATTTTTTGTTCATTACAAACCTCTTAAGGGGTCATTGTACTCATCATTATGAACAACTTTTACTATGGGACCAAAGCTGAAATCGCGAAAAAAAATCAGCTGTTCCCTACATTTTGACGAGATATGCGAACATAAATGTATGGAACAGCTGATATTTTTTTCGCGATTTCAGCTTTGGTCCCATAGTAAAAGTTGTTCATAATGATGAGTACAATGACCCCTTGAGAGGTTTCTAGTGAATAAAAAATTACGTTGTATATTTAAGCAGTCGTGGTACGCACGGCTACACATCAAGCTATACATTTCCAGTTTATGGTGATCTCGCATTGTAAACGCTTTCCGTACAATGCAAGGTCAGCTTATACTGGAAATGTATAGCTTGATGTGTAGCCATGTGTACATAATACGTTTTTATACTAACTTGCTGAGAAAAATGTGTCTTTTGCGTTCCGCATTACGGGTCAGTGTGTGAAAACGAACACGCAGCAGGGATCTTCCACAGTTGGCACACACATGACGATGGCCAACACTAGGGCTTGGTGTTGGAACACCACGCCTTGTACCAGACTGTGATAAAGTGTGCCAAGTCAGTAACCAACAAAATGGCACACTTGTTCAGACGCAGTGACCTAAAATAAAAAACTTACATAAGTATAAACAAATAGGCACCCTAATAAGAAGTACTGAAGATGTTACTGAAAATGTTAACACTCACCAACCGCGGAGTAATGAATAATTTCCACTGTCTTTGGATTGGATTTCATCCGAATCCAACAAATGGGTCCATATGCGAAGCGTTGCTATACAACGGCGGTTAATGCAGCGTCGGTTCTCCATTAGTGCTCGTTTACGGAGACGCGGGGCGTTGCGCGTTGCGTTTGGCGGCGCGGGCCGTACTAAATTCAAATATAATGGCATTGTATGAGAGCGTTTACGGAGAAGCGATTTTAAATGCAGTTGGAGCCCGCGGATGGCATCGCCGCGGCGCATGCAGCGTTGCGGCTAGCTATTCTTGCAATTCTGCGTTCACGGTAAAACGTAGCGACAACCACTGCGGGGCCCGCGGCGTCAACAACATCGTAAATTGCCATAGGTTTGTGTTTGCACGTGTGATGACGCGGGCCGCTGCACGCACCGCCTGTCTGTAAACTGTAAAAACGTCCGACGCACCGCAAAACCCCACGCCGCCGCCGCCGCCGCCGCCGCACGCTTCGCTCAACGACGACGGGTCGGTCGGCAGAGCAGTAACAACATCCAGAAACAAATCCAAAGGTCGTTGTAAAACACCATAAGAAACCACAAAAATACATTCATACGAGTTGACATAAATTGTCATGTCAATAATAAAAGACATGATGAATTGACTTTTTAATGACAATCGACATAAAATGGTGGTAATCAAAATAAAGCAAACAATTAATGAATACTCTTTTTAAATTGATATTTTTCCACCGAGTTATGCGGACAAATGAAAGCCATGAAAAAAATTGCAATATTATAAGCTTCAAAAAAAGTATTATTAAGTCCTTGTCCGCGCTGGGCCAGAATTTATCCATGTCCTTTGCGAACAATTGGCACTATTTCGTGCCACCACAGGACTCACAGGGGCGGGTTGCTAATTACAAAATCTATACATATAATAAAATCGTAGCGAAGTCAAAACTGTATATTAAACATATAAAAAAAGTAATTGCTATGAGGTCTGGGATCGATTCTAATCCCGAAAATATTGTTTTTACGACCGACCACAACTTAGTTGGGAAAAAGCTTGGCAGATTTTATACATCGTATAAAACAAAGTCACTTTTCGTGTCTGTCTGTGACTGCTTCGATCTTCTAAACTACACAAAAGATTTTGATGCAGTTTGTTTTCACCATCATCTTAAATATACCACAAAAATCTCGATGTTTTGTCATATCGCTGTTGCACCCGTGCGAAGCAGGGGCGGGTCGCTAATAACAAAATATTTAATACAATTTTAAAGAACTACTTCGTAGACGCGCTACGAGGTTCTACGATTCAGCCTACGAAAGCGTAGAGCCCCATACACCAACCGTACCAGACAAACAGTTTTTTTTATTTTTTTTATTGAGACAAATTAACCGTTTAAAGGTTTTTACAAAAGAAAAACAACCGTTTTCCCAAATATACACTACAAAGTGAAAATAAACTTTATTTTCGGAAGTCTGTGGCAAAAACGGAGATAGAAAAACAACGACACCGTTTTCCGAAATTGAAGTTATTTTTCTCTTTGCAGTGCTTTTTATTTGCATTATATCTTTTTTTTTGCACGTCTACAAAAAGTTCTCCACACGGAACATTCCCATATTAAGTATCGATATTTAGTATGGATGTTGGTAGCATCTGGCTCGGTACGACAATCTTTTGCAGGACAAGTCAAGTTTTGCAACGCACTTGATTCCCAATCGACTACTACATTGACAAACTTTGACCTGGTCCCAAGTTGTTCAAGTTCAATATTGAATGCAGGGTAAACCTCTTCCCCTGATTGGAATATCCAGAAACGGGCAACAGTAAAATACGACAATCAGGTAAAACATCTAATTATGCGTTATTTAATATAGGTAGGGTGCTAATCGCTCTACCGCTTTTTTTTTTGTTGGAGTGTATTTTTAATTAAAACTTCATGCACAAGAAGAAAAAGATAAAAATAGTTTGGAAAATCCAAAAGTACACGCCTCATAACACTCATTCATAAACGAAAAAGAATTTCAAACATACTTTCTAACAAAATGAACAATTTATCACTTTTCATGAAGTATGTTTTGACTCCTTTTTTACCCATCAATATGGGTAAAGTTTTTAACTTCGCAATCCTTACGTAATTTCAAAGACAATTTATTTAGATATTAATTTGTCGATTGCTAGGCAACGGACGTCAAGTCAAGGTTGGAAATATTTAGATATAGATATTATATTTTAGTTAGTATTTTATTAATTATAATTAAACTACTTTGAATAAAAGAGCCATTTTCAATAGGATTCCTTGTATGGCTGAAACGAATGTATTTAAAAAAAAAATTACTCAATTAATTGACTTTATCGCAAGCTACAATGTTTTCAGGATTCATACATTGACGGACAGGATTTTTTTTTCAACTATTTTGATGTTTTTTTCATTTTTGCTGCATTAAATCAATTGTTAAAAAGTACAGTATTAATCTCCATTTAATCATCTTTTATACAATGGTATATAAATAAAGTAGATTCTGTGAACTAGCAGGAGTGTTAAGGTCATCGCCCATTATAACAGCACCGCTCCAGCACGGTAGCGCCCCGGCACCGCCTCGAAAAATCTAGTCGTCAACGCGCCGTAAGCCAGGCGACTGCTAGTCGCCAACGCGCCGGAATCAAGGCGACGGCTAGTCGCCAACGCGCCGTCAGCAAGGCGACCGCTCGCTGCCGGTACGCCACCGGCGAGGTAACAGTTTATTGTTTATTCACAAGCAAGGCGTCACCGTGCGGCCGGCGAGATGTCACCGCGCTTACGGCGAGGCGTCACTCCGCGGACGGTGAGGCGCCGGCAAGCGAGCTCCTCGCTTGAAGCGCGCTGTTAGCCCGACGTGTGACGGCTCGTGGGCCGCTCACTGCCTGCGAGCCGTCCACTATTCTGTATAGCCATCGTAAAATAGACTTTAATGGGTTTGACTTAGAATCCTAACTTGAATGACAAGGTATTTGCCGTGACGGAGCCGTGCTGCTACAGTATAATGAGCGATGACCTTAACAATAAAAACAGTTGCAGAAATGGGGCAATTTTTTTTTTTGATCGTAGAGCACACTCTAATTCTTCGCATTATGAATCGTGCAAAAGTGTTATTGTCTTTAGGATAATTTTTTTAAAGTATGTTTTTACTTTTTTTTTTACCCATGAATATGGGTAAAATTTTTTACCTCGCAATCTTTACGTAATGTCAATGACTATTTATTTTGATAGTTGCGGATATTTAGGTTGGCGGTTGCTAGGCAACGGCGAAGAATCGAGGTTGGAAATATTGAGATATAGATATTATATTTTAGTTAGTACCTATTTTATTAATTATAATTAAACTATTTTGAATAAAAGAGCCATTTTCAATAGGGTTCCTCCTATGGCTGAAACTAAAAAAATCTATTAAAAAAAAATTGACTCCCGCAAATCCAAGTATCTACGTAGATACTTCGAAAATGAATAATAAATCTGTGTTTATAGAGGGCAAGCTTAATGTTATTTACTGGTTTGTATTTTATCGCAAGCTACAATGTTTTCAGGATTCATAAATTGATGGACAGAATTTTTTTTCAACTATTTTGATGTTTTTTAAATTCTGCTGCATTCAATCAATTATTGAAAAGTACAGTATTAATCTCCATTTAATCATCTATACAATGGTGTATTAGTCCGGTCAAATTAGACTAAAAAATACTGAGGTTACAAAAATTCCCACTTGGCTGAATATTGGTAGGATTGTTCAATACACTATTATAAGGAAATGTGAAAAGTCCTCATCGATCTGGCACGTGCAAAAAAATTTACTCGGGGTCAAAGGTCACAAAAACGGGTTTTTCGCGATTTTCAGCAAAATGGTAAGTTTTATCATAAAATTAGCTCAGACAAAAATTGTAGGTCAGATAATTATTTATAAAAAATGTCTAAATACTTTTTTTCCTTCGAGCCACCGTTTTTGAGATATAACAAAATATACACTTATACACTAAAAACAGTGATATTCACAGTGTTAACACTAGAAATAGGGACAAACTTCGAGCTCCCTTTCACCGGCTTCATAAAGTTCATAATACATTTGTTGGCCTTGGTATAACCTTTTATAACAAGCTACCCTCTTCTTTGCTAGATTTGCCTTTTAATGCGTTTAAAACTAAAGTAAAATCCAACCTTTGTTCAAAGGCATACTATTCCATCAACGACTACTTAAATGATAAGAATAGTTGGTCGCTGTGATTAACTCAAGATAAAGTTTATGTTCTTTCTCCAGAATTAGCTTACCTACTGGCAGGTTATATGAGTTTATAGAATGTTTAATTTATTTGACTTTATTATACAATTTATTTTATTTTTATTTATTGTTGACATGATCTACTCATTACAATGTTTTCGTATGAGTTGTATTGCAATATGTGGTTAGCTAGCGACCTCGACAATTGATCATATTATTCTTTGCCTGAGCAACCAGCAGCAAGTTCGTCATGCTCCCTTAGATGTCACTGCTCGCGGTAGCGTCGGGGGTCGGGTCGCCTCCTTCCCTCTAATATGGCGAGGGGGGTGATGACTGATCTTTGCGTTATACTCGTGAATGGGTGCTGCTTGTAGTGATTGGTCGTCTTGCTGATCATGGTTTTGTTATTGTTAGTAATTAACTGTTTATTTATTTTATACTTCGATGGTCCTAGTTTATCATTTATAACTTCCAGTTACAGCTATATGTCAGCGGGCACTCCCTTAATGCCTGGAGGCTTTTATTTAGATATTGTTTATGTTATAGGAACCTACCCACTTATTTAATGAAATGTTAATAATCAATGCAAATCTACATAACAATATATTAAAACTATTTACACTACGTATTAAAAAACTATACTAACTATACAAATAAATATAAAAAATAATAATAAAAACAAGCGGACACTTAGGCGTCAAAGTATTCGTCCGCATCGCTGTCATTGGGAAACGTGCCCAGAAGACTGGCAGCATTGCCACGTTGAATGGCAATGCTAATTCTTTGGCCAAAGAACGAGCCAGCCCTCTGGTCACGTGAAGTGTCGTGTGTGATTTGTTTATGTTTAGTTTATTTATTTTTTATTTCTGCCTGAGTATAGTTGTCGATGTTTTTGGTTGGTATATTGGCGTGTGCTAGCTGACTTATGGCTATTAATTTAAATAATGTTTGTGTTGCGTAGTCATTATTATGCATACTATTATATAAAATCATTTTTTTTTTTCTAATTGAACAGACAGATGTGCTGTTGGGGAGTTTGTTGCGCCACTTCTTCTTCCCAGCTAAAGCACTAGGAAGTGGTGAAGGGCGGGCGTTTTTGGGGGACTGTCTTATGTAATTTTGACGTTCGAAAAGTGCTGATTCTCAGCCTAGTTTGAATAAATGACTTTTGAATTTTTAACGATTCAAAAAGTTGAAAGAGTTGTAATCGTCATAATATGTATTACGTGCTTAGATAAGTTCAGATATGCATGTTTCGTTAAAAATACTCGAAATAAAAAACAAGTGCAGTTAGCATGTCTTCCTCCAACCTCAACGGCTGCTCATCAACATCTTTTTCGGGTATATTACCAAGTTCAGGTGTGGCTTGGTAATCAGTTAGACCCAAAAGACTGGGGTTGGAAGTTGGTCGACAATTCATTAGAGCCAGTTCAAACTTTACTTCCACCTGCACCAGAAAAACTACTGTAGCGGTTAGACCGCCACATACAAAAACTACGAAACAAAAAGACATGACGTCACACAATTCCTACATCTCGCAGTTAGAGTTTACTGAGCGAATAACATAGATAAGACTATCCGAAATCAACATATGGGCAGTTGCCCGCCAGACATAACAACACGTCTGGTTGGAGGATCCTCCCTTTTCTATGGTGGATGAGTGAACTTTACACCCTGTTCCTCATACCCCTAAATTGGTGACCCCGAGTATGAACGTCAACGCAGCCTTCGTGCAACAACTTCAGCGTGACGTCATCATCATCGTCACTCCCGCAAGCTTTCGTGAGGCGAGTCACACAGCCAGCCAGCACCCACGGCTTCAACGGGTATCCTGACCACCAGCATGTAGCGAACGCGCATTCCTGGTCATCACCCTCAGCCTCATCAGCAACCTTGGCACAGCACCTGCACTTTCGGCCGGTCTCACAAGCAGAGCCTATTCTACTCTCTCCTGGTCGACGCAAGCAGTCAGCCACAACCCGGCGCTGTACCACATCCGACTCACTGGATGACGACGCAGCTCCACCCCGACTCACTGGGGAATCACCGCAGACAGTTCCGACTCACCGTGAACTATACGGCACCCGGTTCCGACTCACTGGAACCACAGCTGGTACTGTGAAGCATCGCAAGATCCAAGACTCAGCCCACTATCGACCTCCGGTCTCCAGAGGGGAGTGATGTAGCGATTAGACCGCCACATACAAAAACTACGAAACAAAAAGACATGACGTCACACAATTCCTACATCTCGCAGTTAGAGTTTACTGAGCGAATAACATAGATAAGACTATCCGAAATCAACATATGGGCCGTTGCCCGCTAGACATAACAACCCGTCTGGTTGGAGGATCCTCCCTTTTCTATGGTGGATGAGTGAACTTTACACCCTGTTCCTCATACCTCCAAACTACTAAACACCATTTTTTGCAACTGTTAAAAGGGATGTAGTGGTAAATGTGGTTGCAAAAAAGTTAGACTGTTTTGTTCTGTAGCATGTACAAACTGTCAAGGCCGATCATGCTCCAATGTTGAATTGCCAACAATTGAAGATTCATTTGATGTTGACGAAGAGACATGCGATGTGTCATTATTGGGACAATTTATTAACACCCAGAATGAAGAAGATAAACAAGAAGAAAAAGAAGAAGAACAAGAACAAGAGAAAGCAGAAGTTAATGATAATTTAGATTCAGATGGATAAATTTTCTTTTTTTTTTTAATTTACACCCCTTTCATCATTTTCAACCCTTGTTCTACAGATATTCAATAGTTTCAAATTAAACAGAATCATAAAAGATCAGTGGAATAGGCCTACCGGGAAAACCATATTAAAAAAAACGCGCTCAGTACACTACCTCAAAGGTGGCGTGGAAACGTGTGCATATTATGACGATTACAACTCTTTCAACTTTTTGAATCGTTATATCTCAAAAACGGTGGCTCTTAGGAAAAAAAGTATTTAGACATTTTTTATAAATAATTATCTGACCTACAATTTTTGTCTGAGCTAATTTTATGATAAAACTTACCATTTTGCTGAAAATCGTGAAAAACCCGTTTTTGTGACCTTTGACCCCGAGTAATTTTTTTTTGCACGTGCCGGATCAATGAGGACTTTTCACATTTCCTTTTTAATAGTGTATTGAACAATCCTACCAATATTCAGCCAAGTGGGAATTTTTGTAACCTTGGATGTCTAAATTGACCGGACTATGTATATAAATTAAGTAGGTTTTGTGCACTAGCAGGAGTGTAACAATAAAATCAGTTGCAGAAATGGGGCCAAAAAATTTTTTCGATCGTAGAGCACTCTCTAATGCTTCACATTATGAGTCGTGCAATAAATTCGTTACTCGTCACAGACATAAAGCACACAATATAAAAGATCAAAACATAATTTGAAAAAAAATGTAGGCAAAAAGCAAAAAATTTAATAAAGATACGTTTGCTCTTATTTCAGACATAATATTTATTTCTAACATTTGATTCTTATCACTAGCACCAACAACGCCGAAAGTATTGATATTGATTGGAAGTAATCATCCCAAAAAAAGGGAGTCTCGATTTTCTCCCTGAATTCCCGTCTCAAAAATTCACACTGTAGGTATATGTATAATTCCGAAGGCGACCTCAGACCACAGACCACAAACCGCGGCGGCTTCTCATGATTTCATACTGACTTAATTACCGTATTAGTCAACGTACCCAAGGCCTGTGGTCAACCTACCCCGGTCCTGGTTTTAGAATTTATTGTTCTGCTAAAACCACAATGATTAATTATAATATAGATGTTATTTATTTTATTAGGCCAATATGCAGTGCCACTATCAAGTAAAGTAATACATTTATAAATATTAAAACACAAAAAATATAGACCAATAATAATTCAAAAGTTAGTAAACCAGTCCCGATCTTCTCTACTAAATAATTATACAGTTTAATAACAAATACAGTGATAAAGGTTATCTAGACGAGCTCATTACTCACTATAAAAGTGTCACTGCATTGTAAGCATTCACATATTTTTGTGTTGCTGCAAGAGTTTAGACGCATGTCGTATGTATAGTTACAACAATGTATTCTAAAACTTTGGTTTTCTTTCTTGTAGTATATAGTTTATCGGATTTCGCACGTGAGTATTATGGTCGTTCACATTTTTTTATGCATTATTATTATTGTTCTTTTTATACTTTTACGTATCTCGGCGTTGCGCCGGATTTATGGGGCAGTACGGGCCGAAGCCAAGTGCTACCCCTGGAAATTGGTTAAATTATGATGAGATGATGGTGTGATCGGATTTTGTGACGGTGAGTGTGTTTGTCCATGAGACTGTGTTCGTGCGGTGGTTATTGTACTAGAGTGTGAGGTGGCGATTAGTGTATCGTTGTCATTTTGCAGAAATTTTCTGACAATCCTACAGTTATTTAGTATGGCAGCTTTCTGAAGAGTGGTATGTGTAGGGTGGTAAATCGAGTGTTTTTAAAGATTGGTGGAGCTGTTTAGGTATTACACCTGTTGTTGACAAGACTATAGGAACTATGGTGACATTGCTAAGCCGCCACATTCTGCTGATTTCTATTTTCAGATCTATATATTTTGATAGTTTTTCTGCGATAGTATTCTGTAGATTGTGTGTATTAGGAACAGCTATGTCTATGATTTGTGAAGTTTTGTTATTTTTATCTAATAACGTGATGTCTGGTCTATTGTAGTGTGTTGTTTTGTCGGTGAGGATAGCTCGGTCAAAGTACAGCTTGTGAGTGGAGTTTTCGAGAACAGTTTCAGGTTGATATTTATAATAAGCTACAGGTGGTGTAGGAATTAATTTATATTTTATTGCAAATTTTTGGTGGATTATATTCGCTACCTGGTCATGTCTGTGTTTGTAATCAGTCTGGACTATTGCTTTACACGCACCCGTGATGTGTTGGATGGTTTCGGTGGAACTATTACATCGCCTACATCTGTCTATTGTTTGATGAAGTCGCATTATGTGTTTCTGGTAATTACAAGTTTCTATTACTTGATCCTGAATCGCTATCATGAACCCTTCTGTCTCAGGGAACAGTTCTCCACGCCTTAACCATTCGTTCGACGCTAACTTGTCGACGTTGGGTTGATTAAGGTCATGTCGATGTCTCCCATGCAGTGACTTTTGGGTCCATTCTGCTATTTTAGTTTGTCGGTCAGTCTGTTGTTCATTACTCTGGGCTATCTTGTCAAACATGTTTAAAGGGGTAAGTTTTTTATCATTGATCGCTATGGCTTTATGTAGAGTTGAAGTAGTACTTTTAGCATTAAAGTATGTTCTTAAAATAGTTATTTGCTTGTTATGTAGGTTAGTGATATCTATTATTCCCCTGCCACCTTCGTTCCTTGGCAGTGTGATCCTCTGAATACATGACCTAGGGTGGTGCCTTCTGTGTTTAGTCAAAGTGGTATTTATAATCCGTTGCAAATGTTTGAGTTCGGTCTTGTTCCAATTTATAATACCAAAAGAATAGGGATGGCATAAGTGTTTACAGCTTTTACAGTGTTTCGAGCGTTTATTTGTGTATTATATATTGTTTTTAACCTGTGTTTAAATTGTTTAGTGAGTGTAGCTTTAATTTCCCTAAGAAGAATCTGTTTAGCCTGTATGTAACCTAAATATTTGTAAGTACCGTTTTCGTCTAATGATTATATCGTGTCACCTGTCTGCATGTGGTATGAATGTGAATAAGTTTTGCCCGCTCTGATTGAATTATTTTTACATTTGTCAATCCCAAACTCCATAGCGATATCATTTGAAAATTGTTCAGTAGCATCAGCTAGTTCATATAAGTCGTCTGGTGAGGAAGCGTACAATTTGATATCGTCCATATAGAGCAGGTGGTTTATTTTACAATTTTTCTGGTCAGTCAGTATGTCTGTCGTTGTATCACTATATTGACGTTGATACCCGGGCTTTAAGGCATTGAGTTTATTTGAAAGCGGATTTAATGCGAGACAGAACCACAGTGGGCTGAGTGAGTCACCTTGGAATATCCCTCGCTGGATCTTAATGTGTTCTGTTTGAACTATTCCTGTAGATGTAGTGTAATCGCGTCTGCCATTTGACTATTATATTTCCTAAAAAGTTGATGAGATGTGGATGAATTGAGTAACCACGAGTGAGGTACTGAATCGTATGCTTTCTTATAATCAATATACATAGAACATAAATCTTTCTTAGTACGTTGGACATGTTTTAGTATAACTGCATCTATTGTCAACTGTTCTTTACAACCTTGACTGAGCTTCCTGCATCCTTTCTGTTCTTCTGTTAGTATCTGTTGTGTTTCAAGGTGTTTGTATATAACGTGAGTAATACATGATGTCAATATCTTATATAAGGTTTGCAGACATGTAATTGGCCTATATTTTGCTGGATTAGATGTGTCGTTAGGGTCTTTCGGAAGCATGTAAGTTTTGCCTTCTGTAATGTATGACGGAATAAATGTTGGGTTTTTTATAAAATCATTAATATAGTTGTAGAGGTGTGGGTGTACGTGTGTAAATTTTTTGTACCAATAGTTGTGTATGTTATCAGAGCCTGGTGCTTTCCAATTGTGTATCTTTTTAAGGACATCGTGGAAAATTTCTACCTCAACCTGATCAAAATTCATCGCTTCAACGTTTGTCTGATAGGCCTCCTCTTCTTTGATCCATTCTGCTTCAATAATGCTGCAACTCGTCTGTGGCCGGCCACGTTGTATGTGTGTTATTGCTCGGTGTAGTGTGGTTTGTTGTTGATGCTTTTAGTTTTCGGTAAAATAATTTTTTGTTATTCCTAAACTGGTTATTTTGTGTTTTACGGAGTGTGCATTTAGTGTATCTATCCAGTCTGCTTTTAACAACTGTTAGTTTCTGTTTAAGTGTGTCTAAAAAGTGTGAAAGGTGTGTGTTTGGCTCTTCATGTGATGTTTGTGTTTTGTAGTCTCTTAATATTATGTTTACTTCTTTAATTAGTTTTCTGCTCCTATGGCCTTGCATGTAATGTGTTAATCTTCCGATTTTAGCTCTGATAACTTCTATTTTGTGGTCTAACCTTTTTTGCCATTTAGGCTTGCGATCTTGTTGGAGTCTACTTCTATGTTGAGGAGGTGACAGTGAAATTTTACTACCGTTGGCCTTAGCAGCTGTCCACGCAGCGCAGTATATTACGGTCTGAAGATGATTGAATTCTGTATCTTCGGTAACCTGTTCTGGTAAAATAACTTTGTTAATATAACTAACTATATTTGCTAACCGCTTTGATGACTTTTGCATGGGTATGTAACTCCTCTCTGTAGGATTGGTGTCTCTGTAGTATTGTAGTGTTTCTAAAAATATTTCATCTATTTCAAGGTTTCTTTCATGGTTTGGATGTACGGGGTGTTCTGACCCTAATTCATTGAAGTTATCTACTACCGTTTCTCCTCCTATTTCTGTCCTTTGTGACGTCTCTATATTTTCTATATTAAAATTTAGTGTATTTGTTAGTGGTTGTGAGTGTACATTTTCTGTATTTGATCTTATACTCGTAGTATCAGATTGTCAATGAAAAGAGTCCGTCTGAAGTAATTCGTTCTCTACTAATGTTTTTAGAATCTGGAGCCGTGTTTCTGAAATCATACCATTATTAATTATTACTCTTTTTTGGTCTGATATACGCTGTTCTGATAAATGTGACAAATGAGGGTAACATTCTATGAATTTTTCTTTTAAATTTTTGCGCCATACTGTCATATCAGTCTCCATTTTTGTTGCCCTAAAATAACATTTCATAAGTGTTTCATTGAGTTCGTTAGACCATTTCATCCTGCGTTTAGGTTCTGTTTGTGAGTGTGTTTGTGTGTTCGTTTGACATGAAAGAACCTCCTGTGGTGTCTGTAGTTGTAAGTCATTATTGGGTGTTTGTAAACTATTTCTTACTTCTAGCCTAATTGAATCGAGTGTAGTGGAAGGTAACAACTTTCTGGACACTATTGCTCTCCTTTGATCTCCAATTCTTTGCTTGGAGACTTTCATGTTTGGGAATTTTTCTAATGAGTTTACCTAAATAATAATATCATTATTTACCATTGATCATCATTGTAAATGTCTACAGAAAAACCAAATCGTTATGAACTCACTACCTACGCAAGCCTATGTTCCAACACCAATATCTCTTAAATAAATTGTCATAGAATCGAGTTTTTGGTATCATTATTTAGGTAACCTAAATATCTGTTACACGAGTAAATAAAAAAAGATAGTTCCCGGGCGTGAATTTTGTAATAACCTTGATAAACTAAAAAAAACAATGTTAATTTTAACGTGAAATTTAACTTTTAGCATTTATTTCAATATGATGCAGCATTTATTGTCAGTATTTGAGTTATTTATCCTATTGCTAACACTTTTCACTTATTAAAAGTTTTATTTTACGATAACTGGACATTAAATTCCAAAGTTAAAGTACTTTTAGTATGCACGCTTCATAAAATGCGATCAAAATACAAAAATGGCTGCCAGTCAGGGGGGGCACGAATTTCATCAGCATTTGTCGGAATCGCACATGAACACCTAACCTAACCAAACTGAAACAACATTTTGATAAGTGCGGTTCGGTGGAATATTTTATCAAGTAAAACTCGTAGTATAGAGTAGCTTTTTTTTTTCTGTACTACGTGTACGGTATGGTCTCATATTGAAAGTTGTTCATCATGTAAGTAGGTAATATTATCCCTACAGGAGAATTGAGAACCTCCTTAGGTTGTTTAGATCGTAGATGTTTGTACTCACAAAAATGTTAACCGTTATCAAAATATATTTTCCATTTTGTAGATGGACAAAGGAATACAAAGTTTTTCCGGAAGGACTACACTTTCATAGAATCAGAAGAGAGTTTCTACAAGGTCCACACGATAACACGGAGTTTTGCTGATGCCAAGCGAATGTGTGCTCTGGAAGGAGCAATTTTGTTCTACGCAGAAAACGAAAAAGAAGCCAACGCTGTCATATCGTTTTGGAACCGAACCCAGCCTAACATACCGTGGGTGTTCGTGGGGCTGTCGGACATAATGGCTGAAGGATGTTTTGAGACCGTTGACCGTACGTCACTACAAGATGTAACAAAGCCATTATTCATCTTACCACACTTGGTACCGTACTTGGAAGTGTGGCATCATCATTTTCAATATCCCCGAAGCGATCAATTGCAATTGTCAATTTTTACGTGATTGATACACATTGATGCGCAAAAGATCGTCTACAAAATGCAATTAAATTGGCAATTGACGATATTACCTGCTACAATTCGAATTCATCGCTTGGGGGACCCTTAACAAGTAGGTTCCAAGGTATGGCCCAGTATGTACATACAGCAAAATAATTATTTACTGATGTCTTCTTTAAGGAAAACCTCAGAAAGGGCCGCTATCTATTTTATTCTTTATCGTTCTTTTAGTTTTGGTCGAAATCGCCCCCGAGACCTTATTTTGAGTATTTTTCGCTATTTATTTTTGTATAGTTTAGGATTTGAGCATCCAGTGTGTTTTTTTAGGAAGGCCAATCGGTGAGGTGTACAGCAGATGGTACAGAAATCAGCCAGAAAATTTAGGCGGTGATGAGGACTGTGTGCACATGGACCTACTGCGCACTATGAATGATGTCCAATGTGACACGAAGTCTTACTTCATTTGTAAGAAGAGTCTTGAATCACTCGAGTGGAATTATAACTGCAATATGCCTAATTTAGGTAGGTAAATTTTTTCTTAAGTTACTAGGCACTTTTCTTGGTAAGCCCCATTTTTAAAGGACAGTGCTCTGCCGCCATACGGTGTCATCCTAAAACAGCGATAGCCACATATTATTACTTTCTGTGTTCTAAATTATGACTACATACATTCAACTGAAATTAAATCAAAATACATAACAGAAACAGCTGAGATTTATTAAATATAATACTATAATAAATTCTGATTTACAGGTCAGGTATAAATAAGACATTAAAAAAAATCATCCTTTACGCGACACCGATTATTCTCAATACATAATGAATCATATCTACTTAAAAATTATCATAAAAGTGAAAAATGCAACATCAGCGCTTCATGTAAATACGTGAAGCGCTGAATGTGCTGAGTTTAGTGTAACTTTCATGCAGTTGTCTAAATACGATGCCAAAAGAAGGATCTAAAATTGCAATTTGTCAGGGTGGCCATTTTAAAGTTTTGACCTCTTCTGGTAAATCGGTAAATTAGTTCAACGAATGTGTGTTAGTGGTTTTATAAGTTATTTTATGCCATCTTTTAAATGAGGACATTAAATAGAAACTGGGAAATATTAGCAGGTAAGTATAAAAATATATTTTAATGACAAACACATTATTATTATTGGATAGCAAACAGATGAAGAAAAAAAAAAAGAACAAAGTCGAACATATAACCTCCTCCTTTTTGGAAGTCGGTTAAAAAATATTTGTTTGTAACAAAATATTAATGTTCGTTCACAAAATCATGCAATATTCAAATTGTAAAAAGCCGTTTCATAAAACTCGTTGAGTCCTGAAGTGGCACGAAATAGTGCCAATTGTTCGCAAAGGATGTCACCAAAATCTGCCCAAAAAAGTACCGAGGTACACTTGGTGGCATAAAATACACTAGACTACACTGAATGATATGGCATTTATAGATTTTGCTTCTGGTGACCTGGGGACGAGAATAAAATAATTTATAATTCATGAAAAGCACGCCATTTTGGCACTCTATCATCGGCACAAGCACTACCTTACCTTCTTTTTAAACTGTCAAGTTGACCAAAGACTACAATATAATTATGAAGTTGACAGCTGTCTGCTGTCGGCTACAGCTACTGTTGTTTCACGTTTGTTTCGTAGGTATTGAATATTTTTATAAATAATTTAATCTGAATTCAATAACAACTCTCATGGTCTACTCGATTTTCGTTAGGCAAAGATATGGTACCTAACGTCAGAAACGATGCTTAAATCCAAAAGTAGGTGAATACAAGCTGTGAATTTGGATGAACAGGAATGTTAGCAGTAGCATTAGAAGTCTTTCATAGCGCATAGCAAACTCGATAAATATAGCCTCATAGCGTCAACATCCAAGGGTTTCAACGTGACTCTGATCTCCGTCATATCCCAGCTCGACATAAATGATGTCAGATCAACCAGGTTTCAGTGAATAAAGTCGCATTCCAATAAAGCCTTTTATTATTATGTGTGTTTATTTTATATTGATTTTTTTAAATGAATAGAACATTAGCCAAGCAACATCAAATAATTACATAATACCCTTTTTAGCCTTAGCCTGTCTCTATTATGTACATAGGGGGTGGAAGGTGAATTTCTGAGATTAGATACACAGCAACCCACTTTATGGACCTTTTCAAGTGCCGATAATGAGACACAAATACACAATTAATTTCCTATTGTTATCGGGCCCTGGAGCCCGAACGGCGCTCAATGAATTAAAGTCTAGTCTTTCCAGTAATATCTACCAATAAAAATTGAATGAATAGACTTATCGAGTCATGCCTGTTCTGTTATTACCATATGGAATAAAACAATTAATAGGTATCTTTTAGTTTTATTAGCGTTCTTCATTTTCAATTTCACTTCATAGTTTAATATTTCTTCCAAGACTACAGTTAGCTCAAGACCGATATGGGAGATGTTGAAAGACACATGCATGTCTATCCAGTACTCCATTACAAGAACGCACCTCAAGTTTGTAAGCACTAGCCTGAAAGCAATAGATTTGTTAAAATCTTAAGTATTTTATTCTCTTCATTATGATAAAACGTGAAGTGCAGGGTACCTACTTACACGACCCGTACTGGATACTTACGCGACTCGTTATGAATAACAAAATCCGTCAGGAACGATATCGTGAGGTAACAAAAGTCCAGAAAGAATAGCCAAGTTTTCAGGATCATGAACAGGTCAAGAACCAAATCGGTCATCTCACGATTTGGTTACCAGAACACAAACGGAATACCAGAAAAAATTGCTAAGTTATTATACAAAATACAGAACACAAACGAACAACAGATGAGTACGCCGAAACCGTGTATTATTTATGCCCTAAACTTAGATACGAAGGGAACATGTGAACGACATTTTATTTTACGAAATAATGTCAACCCGAGTGACAACCAAATGTACCGCAATACACAAAGTTGCCACACGATTACAGGTTACCTAAAACTTTAAATAATTTATTATGTAGTTTTAAATGATTTAAGAATAAAAATCCAATTATTTTCTAATTCCTCTATTTTTTCTCTACAATTTGGTGCACGTGTACCTCGAGGTACAAGTTTGGGCAAAGTTGTATGGGCTTTTGCTGACCTCCTTTGTGCCTGACTTGTTATTATCAAGAAGATGAAGATTTCATTTTAAGTCCCCATCACATAATCAGCCTATAATGTTCCCTCTGCTGGGATACAGAGACTTTCAATGTTCCGATTTTCAAAAGTCCGAATTTCATAAAACTTAAGAATTATAATTATCTATTATTAAAAATCACGAAATTGATTTTACCGAAAGTTGTAAATGAGATTTGTTTGTTTTCCGATTTACATTCGTTCGAAGAATCAAATGCTCGATGGTTTCTCGGTCCGAAAAACGACATTCCGATTTTCAATACTTCGAATAAACTACTAAAATTAGATTCAGTATAATATTCAGTTACGTACATAAATTCTTTAAAAAGTCTACTTTATTAGTGTATTAATATTATTTTTTTGTGTTTTCTACTCCATAATTATATATACCTGCGTCACGTACCATCTATTGTTGGTGAATCATTCGGGTTAGCTAAGGTTAGACTTAGAACTATGACCATTAAATCGCGATGGCAAGTGGCGTTAGGGAGCGTGCCGCGGCAGCGGCCGCCGGGCGCCAGATCCCCTCTATTGTTGGTGAATCATTTGGGATAGGTTAGGTTAGAACTGTGACCATTAAAGCGTGAAGGCGAGTGACCGTAGGAAGCATGCTGCGGCAGCGGCCACCGAGCGCTAGATCCCCTCTATTGTTGGTGAATCATTTGGGTTAGGTTAGAACTGCGAGCGACCGCAGGGAGCGTGCCGAGGCAGCGGCCGCCGACTGCTAGATCCCCTCTACTGTTGGTGAATCATTTGGGTTAGGTTAGAACTGTCACCAGTATGTTTTTTGGTCTGGCTATTAGGTTTAGGTTTTAAAGAATCTTTATTTCATAAGAACATGATACAGTTCACTTATATGAAATCAGTGTCTCCAGTAAAAAAGGGCACAACTCAAATTCGTCACTTTTCAGGAGAGGCAAAAAACAACACTTTTAATGTTTTTTAGTATTTCGCAATTAAAATCATAATGGCTTTCGAATTAGTATTGTAGATAAAAAATTGCTCTTTCATTTAATAGTAATCACTTCCACATTCAGTCACTCCTACTATATTTTTTTTTTGTTTTTCTCGAGTTGTTCCCTTGTTAACGAAGTGTTAAGGGAATAACGTTAATTATACTAGTCAGGTTGGTCGTATCTAAAGTAATATTGCGAGTTATTCCCTTATTTTATAAATGCCTAAGGGCCTATATCACGATGTCCGAATACCCACTACTTACCGAATAAATTCAAAAATGGAACAGAATTTGTATGAAATTATCTACCAAGTAAGTTAATAGGAACTTAATCGTAGGTGGTGAAACAGGCGCTAAGACAAATATAGTAACGACTTATTTCCTTCTGCTATCGATCGAACAAAAAATCTATAATTAAAACAATAGTCTAGAAAATCTTTTATTTAAATATTTATTAAATCTACACTTTAAATAAAACACCTAACAGTAAAAGAGATTGTAAAAATGAAAAAGGATGAAAGTAAGAAAAGTGCCTATAACAGGAAGTTCTCTACAGGTAAAAGGATAACTACAGGGCCAATGTGTTAAGCTGTTCTGGAAACAGATAAGATTGGTTCATGGAGTGACAGGACCATCGAGAAGGATTATTATAAGAGCAGAAGATGGATGTTTACTAAACGAAGAATGAAAGGTCTTGGAACACTAGAAGGGATACTTTGGAAGTTTATTCAGTTGTCAAGATAGTGTGCAAGGAGTGGGTAACTGGACAGAAGCAAGTTTTGAAGACTCTAGCTCAGATGCACGTGATGGAAATGAAATAGAAATAGATGAGATTGTAATAGTGTTGAAAGGAATGAAAATTAGGAAGCTCAGGGAATGGCAGAGTGTCTGCTGAAATACTGAAGGCATGTGACGGGGTGGGAGCAAGCCTGTTGTGACGGATCTTTAATATGTGTTGGAGAAATGGCCGTGCGCCGGATACAAGGTGGTTTTTTTGGTGCAAGGCTGTAATCGTACCACTTTATAAGGGAAAAGACTCTCAGCAGCAGTCCAAAAACTGTCACGGCATTAGTCTTTTGAGTGTTGTCAGCAGACTCTATGCGAAGGTTTTAATAAATAGAGTGATTAGAGCGATAGATGAGAAAATATTGGATGTGCAGGCGGGATTTAGATAGAAAATCGGCTGTATGGATCAGATCTCTTTAAGGTGCATAGGCGAAAAACATCTGACAAAGAACAAGAAAGTCTAGTGTGTTTTCTTTGGCTTGGAGAAGGCCTATTACATGGTGTGGAGGGAAGAACTGTGGTCAACACTATCCGTGTACGTTGTGGACTGGCGCTTGGTACGGGCACTTTCAATATTTCCACAAGGATACCAATGCTTGTGTTAAATGGGGTATGATTAGACTGGTTTTGCATCTCAAGAGGTGTTACGCAGGGCTGTCACGTCACCGTGGATGTCCAACATGCACACGGATAGTTTTTTGCTAAATTTGAAAGAGGGTGAGTGCGGATTGAGCATTAATGATTTGCCTGTCAAATACCTTCTTTACGCAGATGATCAAGTTCTACTTACATCGTGAGCTGAACAGTTGCAAGACATGGTGACTGTGATGGATGAAGCATATAATTTGAAAGGGATGAATATAAATGTGAATAAGACGAAGCTTATGGTATTTGAAACAGAAGAAGATGTATCGGTGTGTGATATAAACATAAATGATAAGAGTATGGAGAAAGTAAGTGTAATAATGTATTTGGAGAGTCAGTTTACAAGGGATGGAAAGATTGAAGAAGATGTGGAAAGGAAAGTAAATGCGGGAAATAAAGTGAATAGTAGTAGTGGTAGTAGTAGTATACCTATACATGCGATTGTGATCAACCAGTCGATGCCCAAAAGGTCTCGACTAGCTGTTCACAATGGGGTGCTGGAGTGCTGGTGCCTATGTATGAAGTGAATGTTGGGTGTGGCAGAAGAAGCATAAAAGTAGAATAAATGCTGTGGAAATGCGTTCCTTGCAAAGCATGTGTGGCGTGACTATGAATGATAGGCTGTAAAATGGTGTGATAAGGCAACGGTGCGGTTTAAAAGACGATGTAGTGACAAAAATTGAAAAGAGTATGCTTAGATGGTTTGGTCATGTTGAAAGGATGAATGAAAGGCGAGTAACAAAAGGTATTTACAAAGCAGATGTGACTGGAAATACCGGAAGGGGACGCCCTAGAAGGACACATAGTGACCTAATTGGTGATGTTCTTCAGAATGCTCAGGTACTCGTAACTCGTGCGTGTATGACCAGATGTATGAACGTAAACGAAACAAAAGGAGTATGTAAAGCTAAGTGAGTTTATATATGTATATACATAATGTTTAAATAAAACATTTCAATTGTCCTCGCTGTCCTCTTCATTGCCCGGTACAAAACTTAAGTCAGGATCGTCTTCTGCTCTTTGCTGTTCTGAAGTCAGCAAATTCTTATAGAAATAAAGATATTCTGTGTATATAGATGGTAGAAGTCTCATTATATATTTGAATACTAGCTTAATGATGTTATATCACTTTTAAAAGCTTGAAAATTAATACGCGTAACACTAATTTAATTATTACAAAAGAAATTATCAAATTACAAATTAAGGAATAAAACGACTTATTTCTAAAAACAGTACACCACACGCTAATCCACCAATAGCGATAAAGTGTTTAGTGGGGATATACCGCTTGAGACTTCCTAAAGCAAACGCAACAAATGCACTTGTTCCCTTTCAAACATGCTTACCAAAGGGATTATCTACATTTATTTCTTACTATATTTAAAAAACTTTGGAACTACATGAGTTGTGTCTTTTTGTAATTAAGTTAACTGTATTTATGCCTTTTAGTTCGATTGTGTTTTGGGGTTTCTTGCAGTTATGTCTATTAAGCAGTGAAATTTACTTGATATCTATAGATGTGCCTATATACGCAGTCGAGTTATGCCTTTGACATATTACCAAAAAGTATGTTAGGATGCAGCTAGAGCTATGTCCTTTTGATATGTTATGTAACAGAACACGTAGATTACAATGGTGCTATAAAAACAAAAGGGCATAACTCGACTTATGCCGTTTTTGACTGGAGGCACTGAAATATAACTTTTAACAAAATTAATTGCCGTCTAATGACGGGGCATGCGGACGTAGAATAAGCAAAACTATAATAACAACTTATGAGATCAACAGCAAACTCAGCAAAAGTATAGGTACCTACACTTTTACACGTTACATATAAAACAAGTTAATACAGCTGGCCAATTTGACACCAAGGTACCCTCTTATGTACTAATTATTCACTTTATAAGGAACACAAACAACGATTGAGAAGCGAACTACTGTGTGAATGTGTTTTTGTGTGCTAGTATAGTGCGTGCACGAGTTTGTTTGCTTGTGTGCAACAAGTATAGTCTCGGAGACCGCCGATAATTTATAGTTTTGATTTAATCATTTTGATTGTTACTTGTGTGTTCTGGTTTTATGTGAACTCTTATTATACATTATCTATCTATTTACATACATACATAAATGAATCCCTACTTCCTTGGTCACGGCATCACGCGTGAACGGCCGGACCAATTTCGCTAATTCTTTTTTTGTTGTGTTTGTTATAGTAAGGAGATGGTTCTTAGGATAGGTAGGTGAAGGTAGGGTAGGTAGGTATGTAGGTTGGTAAAGTAGGTATTTAGGTACGATAGGTAGGTAGGTAGGCATGCATGTATATAGGTAAGTAGGTAGGATAGGTAAGTAAGTAGGTAGGGTAGGGCAGGTAGGTAGGTAGGTGTAGTTAAGTAAGTAGGTAGGTATGTTATGTATGTATGTATGCATGTATGTATGTAGGTAGGTAGGTAAGTAAGTAGTTAGGGTAGGTAGGTGCGCCGTAGATAAGTGCTTATCCGTGCGAAGCCGAGGTGGGTAGCTAGTTATTTATATAAGTATTTTATATTATGTCAGGGTATTTATGTAGAAGTTACTTTTTGCATAATATAATCCTTTAGTTTTCTTTTGTAAATATTAATACTTCTGCACTCTTTGATTTCGTTTGGCAATTTATTATATAATTGGACCCCTTCATATAAAAAGTTATTTTTTCCATATTTTACTGTTCGAGGAAATCGCAGGACTACTTCGTTTCTATTCCTTAGGTTATGTGTGTATGTCTTTTTTGTAAGTTTAATGTTGTTTTGAGTAGTGCTATCTAAAATTTTTTTTTACTAATATGCAAGTATTGTAATTGTACAGTTGACGGAGATTGAAAAGTTTAGTTTTTTCATATAGTTGTTTAGTAGGTGTTAGGAAGTCATAGCAATATAACCGCTTTATGATTTTGTTTTGGGTCCTCTGTAGGTAGTTGACGTTAGTCTTGGATGCTGGTCCCCAAATCTCAATCAGGTATTCTAGATTAGGTTTTACTAATGAATTGTAGATAGTGCGTTTAATCTTAGGTGGTAAGCAGTTTCCTATTCTGTGAAGCGCTCCAGAAAGTGACACAAGCTTGGTTCTTACGTGCTCGATATGGGGCTTCCAGGACAATTTATCATCTAATAACAGACCAAGATACTTTTCTGGACTGGACTGCTTGATATTTAGGTTATTAATAATCAAAGGGGCGTGGGGTGGAATATTTTTGTTTTTGGCTGCAAATATCATGTAAGATGTTTTCGAGGTGTTAATGGTAAGTAAATTATGTAGAAACCACTCATTTATTACGTTTAAGTCGTTTTGCGCCTCACTAATGATATCGTGTATGGATTGACCGAAGTAGAACAGGCTAGTATCATCTGCGTAAAGTGTTAGATATCCTGTTAACCCTATCTGATTGATGTTGTTTACATAAATTAGGAATAATGGCGGCCCCAGAATAGATCCTTGTGGAACTCCACATGTAATTTTTTGAGGGATACTCTTATAGTCACCAATTTTAACAATTTGGCATCTGTTTGATAAATAGGATTCAAATAAGTTGTAAGCTATTCCAGTGATACCCAAGTTATTTAGTTTTTGTAATAGTTTTGCGTGAGAAACAGTATCAAACGCTTTTTTCAAATCAATAAAAATGCCTAAGCCTATATTTGTTTTATCTATATTTGATTTTATATTCGTTACTAGGTCAATGGTTGCTGACAAGGTATTTGATTTTGATCTGAAACCATATTGTTGGTCTATTAAGAAGCCTTTCTCATTTAGGTATTCTATTAAACGGTTGTATATAATTTTCTCAAAGATTTTAGACATCACTGGGAGCACAGAAATTGGCATATAATTGCTCGGGTCAGTTTTCGTACCCGACTTGAAGATAGGAGAAACTTTAGCTAACTTCAGGCTATCCGGAAACGTACCATGGTCAAGACATTTATTAACGCAACTAACTAAGGGTGAGACTATAACATTCTTAATACATTTTAATGCTTTTGTGCTTATTCCGTCCACCCCTGTGCTTGTATCAGCGTCCAAATTATCGATAAGTTTAGTAACTTCCTCGATTGTACAAGGTCTAAATTGAGTAAGCGTTTCTGTGTGTTCATGTCCGTATTCAGTTTTACAAAGCGTTCTTATTTTGGAATTATTATTCATCGGTACTTTGATAATCGGAATTCATATTTTAGATATTTCGAATTATCATTAAGTCGGACTTTTTGTTATTCGATCTATAGAAACTCAGTATTTTGAGAATAGTAATTATAAGCGTTAGGAATATTGAAATTTTGGAATTATAAAAATAGGATGAATGATAAATTGGAGTTGTTATATTAGGAATATTGAACCATTTGGAATTATGGAAATCGGTATTTTGAAATTCGTATTTGTGACTGACGGAATAAAGTTTTTCGTATTTATGTAGTGTACCCTTAAATAACAGTGACAGGAACTTAGGCCACAAGGAACTTAACCACATAGGCTAAGTGGGAAAAATACGTATTGTTGAAGCTAACTCAAAAACTACAGGCAGTGTATAGAGTGCCACCATTGTCACTCTATCCCTAACGGATAAAGTGCCACTACAGGCACCCTAGTAACACCGCCTCGGCCCGGCCAAAGTGCCGCAAGCATTGGATTGTCATTGTCACTGTCACTGTCACTAAGTCACGTCACTTGGTATTTAGTTTGATTGTCGAGGTTAGATCGCTGTAAAACACCACATTCCCAAAACATTACATTCTCTTGTGCCTAAACGGACCCTGGTCACAGTTCTAACCTAACCTAACCTAAATAACAAGTGACAGTGACAATGCAACGCTCACGGCACCCTAGCCGGGCCGAGGCAGTGACACTAGAGTGCCACAAGAAACTCGCGGCACTCTATACACTTCGTAAAATTTATAAGGGACCACCTCTGAAGTATGACCAAGCAAACATAATTGGCGGAGTAATCGCGTAACAAACACACAAAAACAAAAAACATACAGTCGAATTGAGAACCTCCTCCTTTTTGAAGTCGGTTAATAAAGTTCTGTGCTTCCTTTATTATTTCAGATTATACTTTCAATGCGTACATTGGTAAGTGCTACAAGCTCCACACAACTCCATTGACCTGGGCTGAAGCATATGTAATGTGTCGAATAGAATACACCTCCCTGGCAGTGATCAGCGTACAGATGGAAGCGGATTACCTTGCAAATTTAACAAAATCCACGCCGAAACCACGCATCAATTATCAATACCATAGAGGAATATATCACCTAGGCTTTCACAACAGATTCAACGAAGGCTGGCAGACAGTTACAGGTACGTGAGTACGTGGCTTAGACAACAGCGATCTCCCTCCGATGTTGAAAGAGGAGATTCACGATCGGAGCACTAAATAAATTCGACTTCATGTTTAACCAGACATGTCAACATTACAGTAAATGCGTTCTGACATCCACAATTAAATAGACGATAGCATTAACTAACCTAGTGCAATAAACTCGAGCTTAACTGGCTCAGTGGCTTTTAATTGGAACTAATCAAAACACTATACAATTGACAAGATAGAATCTGTCATTATGTTTCCACCGACAGCGTCGCCGTGACCAAGCCAGTCGAGCCCGCTGCTCAGTAGGTACACCACTCACATCGGATCATAATGTCTGTGAAGTTGTCGGCGGGTAGTCTTTTTGTGTTAATGTCCCCGACAGTAGAAAAAGGTCCCAGAAATCTCGGTTGCTGTTGAGAACATTGTTTGATTTATCATTATCATTTACAGGAACACCAATGACTGTAGGTGCCAACGCCTGGTTCGACAACCACCAACCTGACGGAAACAATTATGAGGAGTGTGGCTCAATGTTCTTCAATGGACGTCTGATCAACACCGATTGCAATACGAAGAGCATGTTCATTTGTGAACACGAAGTAGATAGCTCCAACTTATAATTCGAACCAAATGTATAAATTCAAAAGTAAGTGTCTTCCTCCTTTTTTAAGTCGGTTAAAAACAAATTTCGTTTTACTTTTATGGACAGCCTTTATGATTATTTACAAAAGTAAGAATATCTATCGGTATTGGTAGTGCAGAAAATGGTATTATTTTGTTAAAATTGTTTTTTTGAAATCAAAGATCGTCTGAAGAACATTATTTTTCGTCATGCTCTAGCTTTGCACACTGTTCGAAAACTGGAAGCTATCTACAGTGTCGCTGTCGGTATAGGTTTCGGTTTGGAAGCCATTTCTTTGTGTTTATTCTTCGTGTTGCCACTGGACGTCTGTCTCAACTTCGCTCCGCTGATTTACCACAGCCTTTTCATATTTTTCTTGTATTGTTTTCAAGGCCAGAGACTTACAACAGCTTCGGAAAAGTTTGAAATAGCGGTATACTGTTGCGGTTGGGAGAATTTGCGTGTGAAAGAGCGGAGACAAGTGCTCCTGATGTTGAAACTTGCTCAGAAACCTGTCATAGTGTTCGCCGCACGCGTTATCCCGATACGTATCCATACTTTCGCGAGCACTATGCAGTCTATTTACAAGTTTGTAACTATATTTAAGGTGTAGGAGCCTAAAAAATATTCTGTGTTTCTATATAATCTCAAATGTCGACAATAGATTTTTGAATATATATCTTACGCCAAGCAAGTAGTACCTACATAATAATTATGATTTAAGCTTTCGTTAACTTTTGATTTTTAAAGCACAATATTAGCAACATACACTATTAGAATTAATAAGTGAACAAACATAAATAAACTCTTGCAGTATGCTTCTTCTTTGTCTTCCGTTTTGAAAACGTTATACCCTTTTGAACCTCGTGTTATAATTAAGCGATAGTCTTGTGAATACGCGTTCGACGTATTCATTTAGGTTAATCCGACCGCGTCGTCGATCCGACAGAGGGTGTCTTCCAGCTTTCCAAACAAATGAGTGACAAATTAACGCGATGATTGCGGTGGGACGCGATGGTTGTTTTTATTAGGACACGGGGTTACACATTGAAGTTTCTTTTTATGACAAATTAATTTTAGCTGAGGAGCTCTAAAAGTAACCTACATGTCTATAATTAAAAGAAAAATATACCTATTAAAGTGTCAGGAGCTCAAATTTTAATAAAAGAGGATTAGCACTTAATTAGGGTGTCCGTCGGCTTATAATAATAACTGTTTTTAACACAATGTAACTAAATAAAATCTGTAGTTTAGGATTGTCTGTTTATTCCTTCAGCGGATATATTATTAAACTGACGATAAATAAGATGCAAATTATTGACAGTTTCGAAACATTTGGTTCAGTATTAATGTTTTTAAGCTATTGCATAGCTTCTATCGCGGGCCTTGAGCGTGGAGATCTAATCCAGAAATTTCGTAACGAAAATACTACCTAAGAAAGAGTGTTTTTTTGTATTGAAAATTACGTTTAACTGCTTGACAACAAAGTTCAAATTTACTTAAACGAATGATACGAGAGTGTTGTATTGAAAATTATGTTTAACTGTTTGCCAACAAAGTTCAAATTTACTTAGACGAATGATACGAGAGTGTTGTATTGAAAATGATGTTTAACTGTTTGACAATAAAGTTCAAATTTACTTAGACGAATGATCCTTGACTATTAATAGTTGAATTAAAACCTTTTTATTAGTTTGATGTTCCCATTACGTTGTGTCAAGTTTTAAAAACTATAAATGTGAATAACAGTTCCTGTCAATGTCACCATTGGTATTTCTTGTATTCGGGTTAATATTTTACAAAGCCGAGAAATTTAAATATTCAAGAAAGAGCAGCTATTATTAATGAAGAAAGTCACGAAAAAATAGCGAAAAAAAATTTAGATCTGTTATATTTAGAAGATATCAAGTCTCAAACTTATGTTTCTTATTTCAGTTACCATACACCTATAGTTTCGTGAATAAAGAACGTGAACTAATTGATCATCGTCATAATTCTGGTCGCCGCCCCTTGTTTAGTGCTGCACAAAGAGCTGACATGAGACGATAATATGAAGATAACGATTTTGTGTCAACCAATTATTATGCTGAAATATATGAAGTTTGTCCAAGAGTAATAAGAAACGCAAATCAGACTCCGTATCAAAGTTGCGACAAATAAATGCGCGACAAATGCTAGGGCGAGAGTACGATAGGTCGACCATCAGCGGTGCGACATCACATTAACTCGACGAACGTTAGTGCGACAGATTGTTTTCACGACAAACGATGGCACGACGAAACTTTTGTTCGACGAACATTAGTGCGACTGATTGTTTTCACGACCATCGATGGGACGATGAAACTTTTGATCGACGAACGATAGCGCGACACAATTTTCGTTCGACAAACTAAAGCACGACAAACATTTCTATAATATTTTGTTGCTAATAGCAGATAAGAAAAAATGTAAAGTATTAAGTACTTTCGTTTATAAATGTTTTTATTGGCAATATTCTTTATTGTCAATGTTAAATGACTGCAGTGCGCGAGTGCAGTTACGAGCAAGGTATGCGAAAACCATGTATTAAAGAACCTAAAACTTTACATTTTCTTCTTATCTGCTATTAGCAACAAAATATTATAGAAATGTTTGTCGTGCTTTAGTTTGTCGAGCGAAAATTGTGTCGCGCTATCGTTCGTCGATCAAAAGTTTCGTCGTCCCATCGATGGTCGTGAAAACAATCAGTCGCACTAATGTTTGTCGATCAAAAGTTTCGTCGTGCCATCGTTTGTCGTAAAAACAATCTGTCGCACTAACGTTCGTCGAGCTAATGTGATGTCGCACCGCTGATGGTCGACCTATCGTACTGTCGCCCTAGCATTTGTCGCGCATTTGTTTGTCGCAACTTTGATACGGAGTCGACAAATCACCTATCGATTTATGGATTCTACTGTACTTTGATAGAAAATGTGTGAGTGTGTGGGTTTATGCACAGAGCAGAGGTGTAGTTTTGGCTTGCTTGACTGTATTGTTCGCAGCGCTATGTCTTGGTTTTTTATTTGGTCTGAGGTATTTGTAATGTTATTTTATTAATATAATTATACTACTATACTCGAACTAAATGAAACCAAATTTAAATCTTGTATAAAACGCACACTATGCTGCCAAGCATATTATAAGTTGGGGGATTACATCGCTGACAAAAATGCTTGGCTCAACGCTGGTCCAGCTCCACAAGGGCGCATAAACTAGTTGATTAGCATCGAAAATATTGTTGGAGCCGCTGAAGATAGCAAAAACTATCTTTGCATTGTATAAATTCAATCTCTTAGTATTGTATAATTGCATAGCACATGTGTGAGCACTGTGACCAGTTTACAAAACTACCATTTAAGTACTGGGTATGTCTTTCATTGACTTGAATGAGCCCTGATGGCTGAGAGTATGTCATACTCACTTAAGTGTCACGCTGGTGGTGGCGTGTTTGTTGGATCATTAAGTTCCCTTCAAAATGGTTGAGCTAAATGATGCTGATCCTCTCTGTCATCTCTTAGCTGCCATGGCTTATTTTAATTTTTAATATTTGAATTGTTTTTATTACGGACGCTTTTAACTTGCACGTCTTTCTACATTGTTCTCACATGTTTAATTTCAACAGGAATGATGTAACCAATATTTTGTAACAATATTTTGATTTAAAAGAGTGTCCGTGGAGTTTCTTGCCCGTTCTTCTCCATAGGAACCTACTACGCTTTGGAATGGGCAACTAGCTTCATCTTTCTGACTGATCGACCCCTTGACAATTCAAAAGTGCCTGTAATTGGTTTATTTGAAATAAATGCTTTGAGTTTGAGTTTGAGAGTTTGAGTTTGAATGATTTTTCATGATTATAGTTGATTTATATTTCTATCCATAAATTGTTTGATTATATTGTACTCAAATAAAAATCCTTAAAACTATAATCTACCGCCAGTGCGACGCAAGACATAGTAGACTCCGACGACAATGCTCTTGAAGAAAACTGGGTACCCGGACGCAAAATACCTTGACGACCAGTTGAACTACCAACTACCCGAAACAAACCAAATTAAATATCTACTGACTGATTGCTCCCGTAACTACTTCCAACCGATTCTTTAACCTATATGTCACAAATGATCTTCCTGAAACGAGTCAAATGCCCATAATACCACCTCCATTGTTCATGGACAAAGTTAGCAACTTTCAGCCACTCTATGATAAGCTGAATGACACAGCCGCCGATCAGTACGAAATTAAATTCCTCCGTGGGGAACAAGTGAAAATCTAGCCAAAAACAACATAACCATAGGTATACTAAAATCTACAAGGAACTTCAAAAACGAGCAACTGAATTCTATACACCTACAAGCCCAAGGAAAAATTCTTTCGAGTATTCCTTAAAAATATCCACCCGTCTACTGACACCTACGAAATAAAAGTGGCAATAATAATTTAAGAATTATACCACAAGGTTCCAATTATCTGGAATATTAAGGATAGGAAAACGAGAACACCTTTTCCACTGCACTACATAGATCTCAAGCCGAACCAAAATAGCAAAAACATTTATAACGTTAACCGCCTTTTCCATTGCTGCGTTGTATTTCAACCTAGAGTTTAGGTGGTTGATTTGATAATTCTATTCGAATTCGAATTATCAAATCATCCTACGACATATACAAGGATGTGTCATTACCAACCAAGACAAGATTATAAGCACGTCACAAAAATTACTGAACGTCCTAAATACAGTGACAGATTCCAAGGAAACGAAGGAGAAAAGAACTCAAGTTTTTGCGCGATGCAGGATTTGTGTCACGTCTAGGGCTAACATGACAAGCGCGAGATAGCGCGAGATGGCTAGGTCTTTGAATGCGTAGTTCGCATTTGGTGATGTAGATGCCGCCACCGACCTACTCGTCAGGTGTTATCTCTATGGATTTACATACTGTTGTTAATTATTAAAACAAAAAGTTACCGAAAAAAGAACATTGTGTATGATCAAAGAACGTCATGAAGGATTCGTGGTTTCATTTAATGTGATAATCTTATCGCCAACACTCGTCTGCGTTAAAAACTGCAAGTCATACGAAAATTCACAGCAACAGTTTATGTTCTCAGTGCAGACTTCTGTCGTGCGGACGGCCGATTTTTTAATGCGACGATTTTTTATCCAGCACTTGATTTTAAACTCTAGCCGAGCATTGAGAAAAAAAAAACCACGTTTAGAAATCGCGCGTGGGTAGGCTGTTGTAAAGAGGGGTTTCTAAGAGAATAACAGAATACATAGTCTCACGGGTTTCATGATATCAGAGAATTTTTGTATAAACCTATTTTATCTATTGCTTGTATCCGCCCATTGGAATCTGACGAACTCTGGGTTGTCCCAGAGTTCATCGTGTGGACGAAGTCGTGGGCAAAGTGCTAGTTATTACTAATTATGTGAACCAATTAGTAGATTTTCTAGCGTGTCGTAGTCAAGCGACTTCAAATGATTAATATATTTTTGTTGTTTTTCCAGAAATATTTGGTTGCTGTGGATTTTGCGAATTTATTTTCTATGGTCCTCATTACGTCCTACACCTGCTTAGTGATTAACCTATCCATTTCCCAGGTGCCAAAAGGAGTTTTAGATCTTTTTACCTGAGCATTAAGCCACTTATACTCAGTGCCGAAAAATTTGCTGAAAGCCCCACCAAGATATCATCATTTTCGATCCTTAATATATTGTATTGTCTCATTTGTTTTTTGATTATTGCAGTCTTATTCTGGATAATCCACTGGGTCCTTCTCTGCTACGTGTGTCTTTTGGGCACAGTGAAATACCAGCTGTACTTTGCTGCGGGTTTTGTCGACTATATCAACGGCTTATTACACCACATTTCGGTGTTCATTCTCATCGCCAATGGTAGCTGGTGGCTAATTTACAAAAGGTCATATTTTTTCCATGTTTTTCTTCCAAAATCTTGTTTGTGCTTCATTTCTTTTTAAATATTATGTTTTGCAGAAACGATTTGAACGATCTCTTGAAAATGGTGAAAAAGAATGACGAACTGATCATCGAAGCCGGGATGTTTCTAGATGTGTACCAGCAACTATTGAAGAGCATCAAGATCATTGTTATCATCTGCCACATGTTCCATTTAATCAATGACGTCATGGTCTATATACCTACTAGAACAATCAGAATGGATGACTTCTCCATTGCTTCTTGTGTTGGTATGTTTACTGAGAGAGATTTCTTTAGTTTTAATCATCATTTACTTTTCTTATATCATCATTTAATTGTTTATTTTAGGTCTAGAACCAATCACTGCTAGTCCCAACCGCGAAGCCTGCATGCTATTATTAGCAGTTCAAGAACTAACATCGATTGTTGCAGTATGTAGCTATGACGTCGCCCTATTGTTCTTGTTTTCTCACACCACTGCAGTATTTCAAATCCTTTGTGAAGACATGACGAGCTTTAGCGTCATTGTAAAATCTTGTCAAGGATCTGATGAACCCCATTGCGAAATCGAAGATCGTCTAAAGAGCATTATTTTTCGTCATGCTCTAGCTTTGCATACTGTAGGAAAACTGGAAGCTATCTACAGTGTCGCTGTCGGTATAGGTTTCGGTTTGAACGCGTTTTCTTTGTGTTTATTCTTCGTGTTGCCACTGGACGTCTGTCTCAACATCGCTCCGATGATTATCCACAGCCTTTTCATATTTTTCTTGTATTGTTTTCAAGGCCAGAGACTTACGACAGCTTCGGAAAAGTTTGAAATAGCGGTATACTCTTGCGGTTGGGAGAATTTGCGTCTGAAAGAGCAGAGACAAGTGCTCCTGATGTTGAAACTAGCTCAGAATCCTGTCATAGTGTACGCCGCACGCGTCATTCCGATACGTATGTATACTTTCGCGAGCACTATCGAGTCTATTTACAAGTTTGTTGCTATATTTAAGGTGTAGTTTAACATATTCTGTGTTTCTTTATGATCTCAAATGTTGTATTTGAAATTGAAATGAACATATGTCTAGCGCCAAGCAAGTAGAGTACAATATAATAAATATGATAAGCTTTCGTTAATCTTTGCTTTTTAAAGCACAATATTAGCAACATACTCAAAATTAATCTCAGTGAAGAACAGTTGAAAGTGAACAAATATAAATAAACTCTTGCAGCATGCTTCTCTTTATTGTCTTCCGTCTTCAAGACATTTTACCTTTTTTACCCCGTGTCCAAATATAAGTGATCGTCGCGTGAATAGGAAAACTGAAAGGGAGGGTGCCTTTCAGTTTTCCAAACAAATGAGTGACAAATTAATGCGACGATTGCGGTGGGACGCGATGGTTGCTTTTATTAGGACACGGGGTTACACATTGAAGTTTCTTTTTATGACAAATTAATTGCAGCCTTTAATTCAAAGAAAAAGATACCTGTTAAAATGTAAGGAGCTCAGATTTTAATGAAAGAGGATTAGCGTTTAATTAGAGTTTCCGTTGGGTTGTAACAATAACTGTTTGTAACATATTGTAGGTAACTAAATAAAATTTATAGTTTAGGATTGTCTGTTCCTTTAGCACATAATTTTAATAAATAAACTATAAGTATGCAAATTATTGTTTAGTATTAAAGGTAACATACTATGTAAGTTACTACAGCAGCTCCTTATGAAGTGTCTCGTGTATGCGGTCGCCAGTACATATTTCTATCATACCTACCAGCGCTGGGGCTCTGTCTCGCATAGGCTGAGCGATGGCCGTTTTGCGTGGATGTGACGCGTATTTTCCCTCAACTTGTGTACTTCTTTTTATTTTGTATTCTTTCTATGCGTCATGTTTGCCGCAAATAAACGTATTTTCTTTCTTTCTTTCTTTACCTATTTGGCAAGCAGTATTGCTGCTGCGTTGTCAGCATCCTAATTGCATAAAACACTTGAATCACAATCCGATGGATTTCGAAGGAAATTGCTAGTCCATTGCTTCATATGTTTGAAAAACTGAAATTTAAAAAAAAAACACCGTCAGCTTTACATTTTATTTGGTTTTAGTAGGTACTAACAAGGAACATCACTCAGCTCTTGATAAATTATATGTGCAAATTACTAAACAAAGAAAAAGGTGTAGAAAAAAGTGTCGCAGGAGGTTATGTCATTGGGTGTAATAAACACGTGGCGGGCCTTCGTCGGGAGGGGTTTCAAATGGAAAAACATCTGTTGCGTATGTATATTTACAAGATGGTCAATTCGAAGGTATATATATAACTTTGAGTTAAGATAGTTTTTTTTACAAACGAAAATTACCACATAAAATTACCAGGGCGCAACTGTCAATCCAAACTTCAAATTTCGATACAATCACGATATAGTCACCAGTCATTGCTGCCGCAGCTCAAAGACACTCTCCTCAAAGCTAGACCCCGGTATAAAATCAAACTTGATGAATAGGCAGTCGCTACAGGGATGAAAAACATAGATTAGTCTATCGTATTAACTACTAATTGCACTCATTCCTCCGTTAATTCACAAATTGAAACTATTTCCACCTCAATCACTTAAAACTGACGTAGAATTACCGTTAGTCGAAGTTAATACAATATAAAACCCTGGATAACGTCACGCCTCAGATGCATAAGGTACTATGGTAGTCTTAAGATCCTATCCAAATGACTAAATGCGACGCCTCGTGTACACCACGTACATAGAAATTGTAACGACTTGCTAACCGATTATAACAGTCAACTCATAATCAAAAACCATGACAACCCAAATAGCTCTAGAGCACTAGCATCAAATCTTTTTAAACCCAAAAACTGAAAAAAGTGAGTCTTCCCAGCTATTATCTAACACACAGGACCCTGTCGATTCTCTAAATAGGTGGAATGCTTATTTCACTTCCCTATACAAAAAGGCAAGTTGACTGAGGACGACGTTATTTTATTGACCAACACAATAGCTCTTCTTGTATTGAAACGAGCGAAAACATCATGGCAGTTTTCCTTGACCTATTCAAGGCGTCTGACACAATATCGCTAGATGTATTAGTGTCCAAACTAGAGGGTATAGGAATACGAGGAAACGCGTAAAATTTGTTTCGAAGGTATTTCACAAATCACCGGCAACTAGTAAAAGTAGGTGACTACTCTAGTGGATTACTGCTAATCAACTTTAGAATTTCTCAAGGTAGTACTCTCGGTCCGACTCTTTTCGCCTTCTATACCTATATAAACGATGTCTAAACGACAGCCTTAATGCACCGCTTCAAAACGCTGAAATAATTTCTTATGCAGACGGCTCGGTAATCATATTACTTACACTTAACGGTTAAAAAACTAAGCTCATCACTGTCTTCAAAACCATAGCTATTATAGCAAGGGCAGTGGGAGAAACACTATAATATAGTTTGTTATTCTGGTCGAACATGACTCTCCTTTCTCCCCAGTTGGAGCATATCTATGAGAATTTCACACAAAAATATTAATTAAATAGAATAAAAGTTTCCACTAAATGTACTCGATTATTCAGTTTCCTCATAACTAAAACATTTCGTAGTTATACTTGCATATCCAGTCTGAGGGCTGAGGGAAACCTAGTTCGGCAGCAGATGCTTATAATTGGACACAATTTTAACTGAATTACTTTAAAGCATAATTTTAAGTAACTAAGACAAATTGTGTTACATGTTTTCTTTTTCTGGTCTAATAAATATTATAATAAATTATTATATATTTTGATACTCGAAAATAAATCAAAACCTACAGGGTACTTCCCGTTGACCTAGAATCATGAAGTTTTAAGTAAGGTTTGAAATACAAAGACTGTCTAAAAGTTTTAGGCACCTGAGTAGGGTTAGCAACTAAAAACGAGTTGGCGAGCAAGGAGCAGCGAGTGGGCGACGGCAAAAAGCGATTACTGGCTGGTAAGTACGCGTATGTCTATATACCCATGGTATAAGAAAATATACCAAGCGTGAGTGTTCTGCCCACCAAGCGAGCGTCGTCGCTGAGCGAGGAGGTACTTGATAGCTCTTGTCGCTGTGTCAAACGAATATAACTCGCCGGACGGCGTCAAGTAGTCAACGATCAGTTATTAATATATGTTTCTATTTTACTGACACGAGACCTACTAACTTTTGCGCATTTCTTGAGCGAATAAATCGTTGATAGCTAGTTGCTTCCTCGTCGAGCTGCCTGTTCACTGGCGCGGAGAAGAGAGGAGAGGAGCGGAGATGTCCCAATATTAACAAATATACTCTAAATTCCGGTCCAGAGTTTAGATTCTATTGGTTAATATTGGCACAGATCTGCTTCTCCCCTCTCGTCTCCGCTCCAGTGGGCAGGCAGCCTTAGCTTGGAACAAAGTTAGAACTCGTTCGTAATAAGACGGATTCAGTTTATTTTTAAAAGCAGTTATTCTACCGTCATTGTAATTCTCGATTTCATCCTCATTGCTATCAATGAATCCTTGGAGAGATGGTATCTTCTATAACATAGCATCTCTCATACAGTTACAAGAATTGAATAATGAGTTAATATTCATAGGAGAAAAAATGTAATGAATTGAAAAACACAGACAACTCAGACAAGGGCAAAGCAGCTCGGTTAATGATAATAAAAACTAAAGAATCTTAATATGTTACCTTATTATACAAAACAATCTTGACATTCTAATAGCTGTGTAGCACGACGATTCTACTCGGTACCTATTACGATTCCAGTTTTATTTTTGTAACAATAATAAGAACAAATAATAATTCAATGTTGGTAGACAAATTTCATCATCATTCAGACATCCGTATTTATAAACAAGTAAAAGACTCAAGTCTATGTTTAGAAACTTTATTGATATAAAACTTATCTTGGGGTGCTCCCTCACTGCTGTTAAAAATGTTAACGAACATTTTCTAACATAGGTTTTCAAAGTACTACAGTTTCAGTTCTGTTCTAAAACTATGTTAGAAAATGTTTGTTAACATTTTTTAACAGCAGTGTGGGAGCACGATTACACGAGTTAACTAGGTACCTACACTTTGTTTGTATTCATTGCAAAGTTATCTGGTACTGAATAAAACGATTAAAACTCAGGTAGCAAACATATTAGTAGCAAGTAAACACAACCTTACTACATAGAAACTGCATTCTGCGGTATTTTATAATGCACCTTATAAAAAATGTAAAAGATCTTTGATATGGACACTGGACGTTTATTCTGCAACGATTTCGCAGAACAAAACAGATTTTCACCAGAAACCAGTTTTCCTGTTGAGAAAAGTTTAAATTCAATTATAAATGGTCTAATTCCGTGGTCTAATTACAGATGACCTTCTGTCGTCATGTAACTTAAAAATATTTGTTTTGTCTTCGTGTAAGCCAACGCCATCTCTGTAAGTTTATCAAAACTACTTTATGGTACGGTCTGCAATGCGCTACGATCTCACTTGAAATGGTTATAACGCTACCAAGCTAACAAACTTGATAGTTCAACAAACGTTGCATAGACAGCAGTGTTGAGTATTTTGATGTCTTCGTAAAATTTTCATTCCATAAATAAATGATCCCGCACGATCACTACTTTCATTGTGTTCCTTATATTATAAGGAACTTGACATGCATATGCCATGCCATTGGACAACTACTTAATTAAATAACAAATCTGCAGTTACAGCACTTACAGTTTTGAGTTAGTCAATCTCTTTTACCTGACTCCGTATCATTGTTGCGATAAACAAATGCGCGACAAATGCTAGGGCGACAGTACGATAGATCATAGGTCGACCATCAGCGGTGAGAGAGCACGCGACGAACGTTAGTGCGACAGATTGTTTTCACGACAAACGATGGCACGACAAAACTTTTGATAGACGAACGTTAGTGCGACTGATTGTTTTCACGACCATCGATGGGACGACGAAACTTTTGATCAACGAACGATAGCGCAACACACTTTTCGCTCGACAAACTAAAGCACGACAAACATTTCTATAATATTTTGTTGCTAATAGCAGAGAAGAAAAAAATGTACAATAGACCACACACCGACATGAAATAACCTGGGCATAACAATTTTTTGGAGGTACAAACTCTATTTGCAAAGCTCTTCGAGAGAGTCACGTCTGTAGTGTTACATGCCAACGAATAGAAAGACAAATATCTACTTCTATTACATCAGGAAACCAATAATAATAAAATATGTCTGTAGAGAGACACTGAAGGTGACACGTCATTTACAATAAATCTTGCTTACTGCACGAATTGCATGTTGCAACTTGCAACATGGGTGTAAGTCACAAGTAATGAATATAAATCATAGATAAGTTGCATATTTATTTATATATATGGCATTATGCAATTTGCCAATAAAACAGTCTTAGGTACCCTAGGCATTGTGATTACTTAGGTATGCTGGAAATCTTACAACTGTTACAACATGGTAAAGAAAAGGCTGTGCCGTATTGAAATTACATCTTAGCTTAAAATAACACGTATTTATACAAAGTGGCGATACCGCTGTACTATTTAATGTTATAACCTATAAAACATTAAATAGTACAGCGGTTTGCACAAGTTGATATGCTAAAATCATCTTATGGTTTCATTCGAGGCCCTGAATTCGAATTCGAGGCCCTTTTTTATCTTTGGCGACGTCAGCAGTCGATTCGCGTTGATGACAGCTCGTCGAGTTTGCGTGATCTGGATGCTGTTGTTCCACAAGGGGGTGTTCTTTCTCCATTTTTATTCTCCATTTTCGTTAATTTATAACTCACTGTCTTCAATGTTCGTATCATATTTATGCTTATGATCTTCAATTGTACCAGTTGCGCGGGTAGAAGATTTATCGGACGCTATACCAGAGCTTTTGGAGGATTTGATGTAATCAAAAAGTGGTCTAAGAGTTTTGGGGTGTCAGGCCATTGTAATTGGAACCTCGGGTTAAACTGTGGCTCAAGCATGATGGGTAGGGTGGCGCTCAGGTCTCTTCCTCCTCTTACGTTCAATGGTTGATAATCAACCTTATAAGGAAGTATGACCATACATCAAGCTACAGGTCTGAGCTCAAATCGATTTCCATTCGCCATAGAAGAAGTTTGCTTGACTGGTAAATAAAGCCTAAGGCATTAAGTCTGCCTTTATACTTTATTGTGTGAGAAGTTTAAAGGCAGTGAGCAGCACTCTATCCCTATCGGGTACAATGCCGCTAGCGGAATAATAGTGGCGCTGCCTCGCCCAGGTAAAGTGCCGTAAGCATCGCATTGTCATTGTCACTGTTACTGAGTCACTGTCACTTTTTATTTTGTTTGATATTTTCATTTGCTACCATTGAGGTATTATTGTACTAACGTTTTGCTACTTCATTTTTCGTAAATTCCGTCATTGTCGTGACGTTACATAATATTAAAACAAAAACAGGTACCGAAAATAGAATATTAAGTATGATCAAAGAACGTGATGTAGGATATGTGGTTTGATTTAGATGGTCTGCATAAAAAATTGCAAGACATATGAATAAGTACAGCAAGAAGTGTTCTAAATGAGCAATGAAACCTGCATAGTTGTTCACTATTTCACAAGCATTCGATACGCTTCCGTGCTAAATCGACCATCAATCAAGGTTACTCACAAATCCGAATCCCGTTTTGACAGTTTAATCCAAATAGTTTGGAAAATCCAAAAGTGCACGCCTCATACATAACACTCATTCATAAACGAAAAAGAAATTCAAAACATAGTTTCTAACAAAAATTAACAATTTATCACTTTCCATGAAGTCGTAATGTCAAAGACTATTTACAAAGATATTTACTTGGCGGTTGCTAGGCAACTTAGTTACTAGTATTTTATTAATTATAATTAAACTACTTTGAATAATAGAGCCATTTTCAATAGGGTTCCTTCTATGGCTGAAACGAATATATAAAAAAAAAAATTGACTCAATTAATTGATTTTATCGCAAGCTACAATGTTTTCAGGGTTCATAAATTGACGGACAGGATTTTTTTTCAACTATTTTGATGCTTTTTCCATTTCTGCTGCATTAAATCAATTGTTAAAAAGTACAGTATTAATCTCCATTTAATCATCTATACAGTGGTATATAAATTAAGTAGGTTCTGTGTACAAGCAGGAGTGTAACAATAAAAAAAGTTACAGAAATGGGGCAGAAATTTTTTTTCGATCGTAGAGCACACTGTAATGCTTCGCATTATGAGTCGTGCAGTAGACGACCGCTATTCTTTCGACAGCTATATGTCGGGCACTCTTCTAGGCAAATCAAGTATCCGAAAATGTGTCATTTTAGATTCGGAATGGTTTTGAATAGCTATGCTGAATCGCTTGTATGCGTCAATTGGAATAGAACCCAGGCACAGTATAATAATAACTGTGACCCAGGGGTCATTAGATTTTACGAGGCCGATGTTACAGTCTCTAGTGATGGGTAGGTACATTCATATCCCGAATCAATCCCGTACTTAAAGTAAATTAGTTTTTGACCATACAAATAATTAATATTTCTCAGTATTTTCCAAAAATATTTGGTTGTACTGTGGATTTTATGAATTTATATTCTATGGTCCTCATTATGTCGACACCCTCTTACTTAGTGATTAACCAATTTAGTATTCTGTCTAAACACCCAGGTACAATTCCTGCAAGGGTTTAAACACATATCTGCCACCCTTATTAGTTACCGATGCAACTAACAAGACTTTATTAATTATTCAATTAAATAATCACTTTCACAGCTTGGTAGATAATTGAATTCAATTGCAAATTAACATTGTGTGCACTGACTTTGTCAAAAACGGACATAAACTTTAGCTAAAATGGCAGACAGTTTATGCGATTGGGTCAAAAAATTTAGGCTGCGTTTGATGCAAAATTCGTGTTTAAATTTGTTCTGGCTTATCAATTTTTTGCCAACCCTTGCTGGTTTTCCTCAGCTGAGTAAAAAGTTTAGCTGTAAGTTATTAGAGCACCGGTTGTTGGGTAGATGCATAGATATCTATCGATAAGTACAGAAATCCATTTTCAAGTGCCAAAAGGATGATGAATTTTAGATCTTTTTACCTGAGTATCACATAAACTCAGTACCGAAAAATTTGCTGAAAGCCCCATCAAGATATTATTTAATCATTTTCTATATCTTAATAAATCTTTTTGACTCATCTGTTTTTTAATTATTTCAGTCTTATTTTGGATAATCCACACGGTTCTTCTCTTCTACGTGTATATTTTGGGCACAGTGATATACCAGATGTACTTTGCTGCGGGTTTTGTCGACTATATCAACAGCTTCTTCAACATTTCGGTGTTCATTCTCATCTCCAATAATAGCTGGTGGCTAATTTACAAAAGGTAATCTTTTTTCCATTTTTTTATTGTACTATCTTGCTTGTGATTCATTCATCTTTTTAAATATTATGTTTTGCAGAAACGATTTGAATGATCTCTTAAAGGTGGTTAAAAAGAATGACGAACTGATCATCGAAACGGGCAGGTTTCTAGATGTGCACCAAAAACTGTTGAAGAACATCAAGATCGTTGTTATCATGTGCTACATGTTCCATTTCGTCAACGACGTCATGATCTTTATACCTACTAGAACAATCGGAATGGATGATTTCTCAGTTGCTTCTTGTGTTGGTATGTTTACTGAGAGAGATTTCTTAGTTTTTAATAAATCTTTTATCATCATTCAATTGTTTATTCCAGGTCTAGAACCAATCAGTGCTAGTCCCAATCGCGAAGCCTGCATGCTGATATTAGCACTTCAAGAACTAACAGCGATTGTGGCAGTATGCAGCTATGACGTCGCCCTACTGTTCTTGTTCTCTCACACCACTGCAGTATTTCAAATCCTTTATGAAGACATGACGAGTTTTAGCGTCATTGCAAAAACTTGTCAAAGATCTGATGAAGCCTATTTTGAAATCAAAGATCGTCTGAAGAACATTATTTTTCGTCATGCTCTAGCTTTGCACACTGTTCGAAAACTGGAAGCTATCTACAGTGTCGCTGTCGGTATAGGTTTCGGTTTGGACGCCATTTCTTTGTGTTTATTCTTCGTGTTGCCACTGGACGTCTGTCTCAACTTCGCTCCGCTGATTTACCACAGCCTGTTCATATTTTTCTTGTATTGTTTTCAAGGCCAGAGACTTACGACAGCTTCGGAAAAGTTTGAAATAGCGGTATACTGTTGCGGTTGGGAGAATTTGCGTGTGAAAGAGCGGAGAAAAGTGCTCCTGATGTTGAAACTAGCTCAGAAACCTGTCATAGTATTCGCCGCACGCGTTATCCCGATACGTATCCATACTTTCGCGAGCACTATGCAGTCTATTTACAAGTTTGTAACTATATTTAAGGTGTAGGAGCCTAAAAAATATTCTGTGTTTCTATATAATCTCAAATGTCGTCAATAGATTTTTGAATATATGTCTTACGCTAAGCAAGTAGTACATAATAATTATGATTTAAGCTTTCGTTAACTTTTGATTTTTAAAGCACAATATTAGCAACATACACTATTAGAATTAATAAGTGAACAAACATTAATAAACTCTTGCAGTATGCTTCCTATTTGTCTTCCGTTTTGAAAACGTTATACCCTTTTGGACCTCGTGTCCTAATTAAGCGATAGTCGCGTGAATACGCGTTCGACGTAATATTCATTTTGGTTAATCCGACCGCGTCGTCGATCCGACAGAGGGTGTCTTCCACCTTTCCAAACAAATGAGTGACAAATTAACGCGACGATTGCGGTGGGACGCGACGGTCGCTTTTATTAGGACACGGGGTTGTACACCGAAGTTTCTTTTTATCACAAATTAATTTTAGCTTAGGAGCTCTAAAAGTAACCTACATGTCTATAATTAAAAGAAAAATATACCTATTAAACTGTCAGGAGCTCAGATTTTAATAAAAGAGGATTAGCACTTAATTTAGGGTGTCCGTCGGCTTATAATAATAACTGTTTTTAACACAATGTAACTAAATAAAATCTGTAGTTTAGGATTGTCTGTTTATTCCTTCAGTGGATATATTAATAAACTGACGATAAATAAGATGAAAATTATTGACAGTTTCGAAACATTTGGTTCAGTATTAATGTTTTTTATTTATTTATTACACACACTATCCTTACAGGTGACCCCAATACAATAGTGGCAAACACAAACCAAAGTAAGTACAGTAACTCGTCATGAAGTGTCTTGTGTATGCACTTGTAAGTACGAACAACCATCATGCCTATTTCTACTGGCAAGTACTATTGCTGCGTTGTCAGCTCCCCAAATGCGAACACACTTCAATCACAATCCAACAGATTTTGAAGTAAATTGCTAATCCATTGCTTCATATGTTTGAAAAAGTGTAATGAAAAAAAAAACAGCATCAGCATTACTGCGTAGAGTTATTTAAAAGTTGCATATTAGGTATTATGCGAAAACCATCCTCGAAAATGACACAAAGGTATTTTTTAAGTCAATCGCATTCAGCGGAACAGACACTATCAGTAATAATGAAATCAATATTACTGTTATTCAAATCAAATCAAATCGTTTATTGCAAACCATAATGTACAATTACAGGTGGTAAATAAAAAAATTATAGAAACAATAATTATGGACACAGCAAATTCCTACAAATACAAGTTCCTTCCAATATTGACTATTAAAATATTTAGATCACATCGTCATTCCAACCACCACACTGTCAATAGTAATTGAATGTAATGTCATTATTACTGATAGTGTCTTATCACATTTCATTAGGAACGGATTACTGGAGATCGTTGGCCTGCGAATAAGTAGGACCAAAACAGAGTACTTGTTTTGCGATTTTGGTGGTCCTTCCAGTCCTGTGCCTATATCTCTCGCCGGAACGCCCTTACCGATCTGCTCCGACTTCCGGTATCTCGGGTCGCTTGTCCAAGGAGATGGCGGAGTAGACCGAGACGTAACGTGCCGGATCAACTCAGGATGGATGAAATGGCGGCAGGTCACAGGAACAACTTGTGACCCATGGATGCCCCTCAAGTTAAAGGGGAAAATCTACAAATCCGTGATAAGGCCTGTCGTAATGTATGGATCGGAATGTTGGGCCGTGAAGAAGACGGATGAAAAAAGATTGCATGTAGCGGAGATGAGAATGTTGAGATGAATGTGTGGTGTGACGAAAATGGATAAAGTAAGAAATGAGTATATAAGGGGAAGTTTAAAAGTGGCGCCAGTGACAGAAAAGTTAAAAGGAAATCGTTTGGCCTGGTATGGGCATGTGATGAGGAGAGAGGAAACGCATGTGACTAAAAGAGTGATGAATATAAATGTTGATGGATGGAGTGGGAGAAGAAGGCCAAAGAAAAGATGGATGGACTGTGTGAGGAATGATATGATAGAGAAGGGAGTGAATGTTGGTATGACGGTTGACAGGGGAGAGTGGAAGAAGAAAACGTGTTGCGCCGACCCCAAGTAACATGGGACAAGGGCAGGAAGATGATGATTAGGAACGGATTACTGACAGTTCGCAATGCAACACTTACTATGGTGTAGTACCTATGTATGCCTGATTTTCACGCGGACGGAGCAACGGACGAAGCTAGTCAGAAAGTAAAAATAATTTAAAGTTCTACCAAGAACTACCGTTAATTCTACGTTATTATAATCGGCCTACCATTATGACCTTTGCTTTTCCAAGTATGTTTTCTTAATAAAATTTCTTCTGCTAGCCGTCAAGTTCATTTTTAGGATTGATTCCAAGTTGCTTTCTTATTTTCATGAAGAAGTTTATTTTACAATGAACTTCTTAAGTAACTTGAAAGAAACAGTACGGGAAGCAAAACGTCTTATTAAAGAAAATAGCTTTGAAAGTGTACTTTGGATTGTTAATGTAGTTCCGAATATTGTTGGATTTTCTTGTAGGAAGGATGGAAAAATATCTGGTTCGTATTTTTATTTAGAAGGTGGTCAATTCGAAGGTATACCACTTTGAGTTAAGATATCCACATCAAATTACCAGGTCACAACTGTCTTGACCTGGTAATTTGACATATTTTTATCAAATCAAAATTCAAATTTCTATACAATCACGATATAGCCATCAGTCATGGCTGCCATAGCTCAAAAACACTCTCACCGCTATAAAAGTTTGTCAAGTTTGATTTTATAAGCTACCAATATAAAATAAAACTTGACGAAGAGGCAGACGCCACAGAGATGAAAAACATAGATTGGTCTAACGTCTAAACTACTTATTACATACACTAACTCCTTCGTTAACTCACAAATTGAAACTATTTCCAACTCAATCACTAAAACTCACGTAGAATCATCGTCAGTCGAAGTCAATTAAATATAAAACCTTGGATAACGTCACACCTGAGATGCATGCATAAGCATCGTGATACTTCATCTAGCCGAAGATCCTTAGGTCCAATGACGAAATGCGACGCCTCGTGTACGGTAAATAGAAATTGTAACGACTTGCTACATAATCTTAAAACTGATTATAACAGTCAAATCATAATCAAAAACCAAGACAAGCCAAAAAACTCTGGAGTACCTACTATCAAATCTATTTAAACCCAAATGCTGAAAAAAAATGGTTTTTCCCAGCTATTATCTAACACACAGGACCCTGTCGATTCTCTAAATAGGAGTAATGCTTTTCACTTCCCTAGGCAAAAATCTTTCTGATCTCATACTGACACGACTGTCCGAGACCCAAGCATCCCTAGCGGAAAATTAGACCTTACCACGCTCTTTCTTGTTTCACCAAAAAAAAAAAAAACAACTTAAAGTTGATAGCGCCGGTGGACTGGATGGAATTAGTGTGAGATTACGAATAAGATAAGTCTATTATTCGTAGGTGTAAGACTAATTATTATAACACTGTTAAAACCACTCACATTTTTAACTTAAGTTTGGAAAACGGTCTTTTCCCAGACTGCTGGAAGGTTGCCTGTGTCTGACCCATTCATAAAAGTGACCTTAAAGAACTTCTGTCCTATCGCACTTCATAATTATTCTTGTGCATTCTATCAAAACTTCAAAAAATCACTGATTACTGTTAATAAACTTTAGAATTCCTCAAGGTAGTAATCTCGGCCAGACTCTTTTCGCCTTCTATATAAACGACAGCCAAATGCTGAAATAATTTCTTATGCAGACGACACGGCAATCATATTCCATGCCGAACCTTGGGAACAGGTGTGAGCTTGCTAAAAATGGTTTACTTATAATCTCCAGAAACTTACTTACACTTAACGTTAAGAAAACTAAGCTATGGTTTTGAAGACAGTGCTTCAAAACCGTAGCTTATAGTCGACACTCAAGTCCACACATGCTGCAACGATCATAATCCACCACTCACAAACTGTATATGTGCTCCTATAGATCGCATTTCCTCCCTTACTAGGTTTAGGAGTTTACACTTGCTCAAAACTCAAAAGTCTAGTTTGTTAATAGTTTTAGTTCGGTAGGGATGTTATATTATTATAATATAAAAAAAAAAGTTAACGTTATTGAGTTAATTTTTTGCATTTATTTTGCAAGACTCATTTAGTGGATTCGTAATGGACCTAATGGCTCCTACACACAGTGCCGGCGGCATGGCCGACGGCTTTTGCCGCGCGGCACGTGCCTCCGGCTTTTGCTCCTTCATTTTGTTTGTGTTTGTTTCTGTGGCTTTGTGCGGCATGGCTGGCGGCTTTGTGCGGCATGGCTGGCGGCTTTGTGCGGCATGGCCGGCGGCACTGTGTATGGCAGCCATAATGCATCATAAACGCACTAATTTAAAAAAGTTATTCATCAGACTGTCTTCTTTATATCTTTCACAGCTTGGTTTTGGATTCTCAACCTGTCTCTTCTATTTTACGTGTATGCCGTCGGTAGCTTCTGGTTCCAGTGGAAGCAAGCTCAGGGTGCTGGCGACTTCGCCAAGAGTTACGTCAACATCTCCATCTTGATCCTTATTACTAACGACAGCTGGTGGTTTATCAAGAAAAGGTTTCGTGTCTATTTGTGTTATTGGTTATAATTTAGACTTCTGAATTTAAAAAATCCAGGTGCAAACTAATATAGACCAAAAATATATGTGTAATTGTGTATGTTGCTCCTTGTGGTGAGCTGTTTGTTTTATTTTTGAAGTAAAAAATTCGTAAGCGGCGTTGTGCACTTTTTTGGGATGGGTAAAAAAGGTTAAATTCGCGTCAGGACACGTGACCTGATCGAAAATTCGTAAGACGTTCAAGTTTTTGTTGACAACGCACTCTGTTTTATTTTTGAAGTAAAAACTTCTTCAGCGGCGTTGTGCTATTTTTTTGGGATGGGTAAAAAATGTTAAACTCACGTCAGGACACGTGACCTGATCGAAAATTCGTAAGACGTTCAAGTTTTTGTTGACAGCGCACTCTGTTTTTTTTTTGGAATTTTTTTAATGCAGCGGCAGCTTTCGTTCTTGTACTGACAGCAAGCCACATACATTCCTGACATTTTCGTTAGATGGCGTTACTTAGTTTTCACTTCAATCGGCAGTCCCAGACTGTCTCCTTTTTTTTTTCATGGTGTGTCTATCGCTTATATTTTGCACTTGGCTTAATAAACACAAATGTATGGTTGTGCATGTGTATGTATGGTTGGCATGTGAACGGTGCACGGTGTAACAATTGTATTAGAAAAATCAATAAATAAATAAGTAAAACATGTTTTTTTTACAGACCTCTGCTTAGAGCAGTCTTGAAAAAAATGGACCAGAGCGATCAAATGGCTCGACGCTCAATCTCCCTCCAGCAGAAACATGAGCAGTTGATGAAGATCGTCAAACGCATCGTCTTTATTTTCTACGGATTCAATTATTTCGATGCATTTTTCATTTACTTTCCGCACCGAATTGATGTACAGAATAATTATTCAATGACTCCTTGTGTTGGTAAGTTACTTAAATTGTTTGAGCTATGTTGAAATGAATCATTTTAAATTATTCTGGTTATTTCTCCATATGATCTCAATTCTTACTATGTTTCTATTATAATTTTGTAATGTTTCTTCATCATTAATCAATTTTGTGTCTTCAATGCTTTAGACAGCTTTAGATTTAATATTACAAAAAAGTTTATTACAAAATATGTTATTTAGTCACTGTTAGCGACGCAATAATAGTATATTATGCAACTAATGAATAAAGGACGGATTTAAAGCGAGGGCCATAGATGAATCACGATCAAGTGAAGGATTCTAACGACTGAATCACGACCGTAGGGAGTGATTCATTATGATTGAATCGCGAGCGCAGCGAGTGATTCAAGTGTTAGAATCCTGAGCGACGCGAGTGATTCATTGCCCTCGATATAAATCCGTTTTATTCAAGAGTTGCATACTATACTTTATACCATGACTACGAGAAAAAGAAAGATGTAAGCGAAAATAGACATTTAATGAAGAAAAAGGGAAGGTTACGTTCAGTGGCGGGAGCCCTCCTGGAGGGTTCACCTAGAGAGAGCCCTCGCCGAGGGCTCATTTTAAATGTAGGTTTTTTTTAGCGAATACAGATAATAAACCGTGAAAATAAAATCTTATCATGTATATTTTAACAAAACGTAATGCCGGCAACCCTCCTGGAGGTTTCACTTCCAACTACGAATAATAAAAGTCTTAGACTTCCAATATGTATGGCGGCATGGCATAAGAGTTTTATGAAAATGGGTGGAGTCGAAAGTGTTAAGGAGGTTGTATAGCATTGAGATGGCGGTCGAATATATTGACGTTCTAAATTCAAACACCAAAATAGTGATTAAAAGAGCTTTTTATTCACTGTTTTCAGTGAATAAAATAAGCTTTTTAGAGGGGGAATGGTATTATAAACTCATATATTTGGCAGAATCATCCCAACACTGATTTGCTGGATTCGTTTTCTCCTCTACCTATCATTATTTCTTTTGACTAAGTTTATTTTGTATATAATATGTATGTATCTATGTATTAGTATTTATTCTTTTTCGAGCTATCTATCAATTATATTGCACCTGCCATGTTTTGTCTCTGCAACACCCTAAGTGCTTGTTTACGGAGACGCGGGGCGTTGAGCGTAGCGTGCGGTGTGGCGTTCGGCGGTGCGTCCGACGTTTTTTCTGTTTACAGACAGGCGGGGCGTGCAGCGGCTCGCGTCATCACACGCGCAAACACAAACATTATGGCAATATACGATGTTGTTTATGGAAGCGCGGGGCGTGCGGCGTGGCGTGAAAAGTAGGGGTGCCCGCGGCGTTGTACGTCGCGTTGCACGTGGCGTTGCACGTCGCGTCGCACGTGGCGTTGCACGCGGCGTTGCAAGCGGCGGTGCACGCGGCGTGCATCGGGAGCGAGCGGGAGCTGATATTCAAGCGCGCCCGACAAATAATAAATAAATAAATACATAGGATGCATAACATCACGCCTATATTCTCCGAAAAGTTAGGCAGAGGTGTTCCTATAGTACCTACACCCACATTTCGCCAGTTATGTTTAAGTCCCATGTAATAGGGGGCGAGCCTAATGCCATCAACCGGGCAAAAATCCAGACTCCGGGCTACTACTGAGAAATACCAGACGGAAAATACCAATAATATTTTGCCCGACCCGGGTATCGAGCCTAGGACCTTATGCTCAGCAGTAGTGCTTGCGACCACTAGACCAACGACCACCTTCATTGTGCGTGTCGGCGCACGCACAATGAAGGGTTCCGTGGTTGGGATGAATTTATCCCAAGAACAAACTTAATTTAGTAGTTGACAAACATGTTCTATCATACATCGATATACGTCGCGGTCAATTTTCCAACTGCAAATGTAAGTTTGTAATCACAAAAAAAAAAATTACGAAAATACTTTAACGAATAATAAAACGAAAAACTAAAAAACTTCGGACTTTTTCCTTTACTACTGCTGTAAGACCTTGCTTCCTGCCAAATTTCATGATTCTAGGTCAACGGGAAGTACCCGGTAGGTTTTGATTAATTTGGGAGTATCAAAGTCCGAGTCCCGAACCGCCATTTTGATTTGCAATAACGCAGTGCACATAACCACAGACTAATAAAGTACGTATTATATCTCAGCCGTGACCTTGAAATACCGGTAGAGAAACGTTCTGCGTCCGTGGGTAACTGCCGCGCACTCAATGCGTACTGATATACACTGAGATTTCGAAGCGCGTCATTTCAGCTGTTTTCTATGAATACATAACACTGTTACATATTTATACTGTGCCATAATAAACGCGACGGACATCGCGCGCTTCTTAATCTCAAAGTTTTGTTGTCCAACCCATACTAGTTTTTAAATAATATAACTTCTTTGCTCAATACGCGTTGCTTTGCCTCGATTCACACTCTTAACAGTGGTCTTTGAGCCAGATTGCGAATGAACGTTGGGAAACAGCAAACCGAATTTAGCTTAACATCATAAAGTATTTTGGGTTGTCTTCAAAACTCCTCGTATTACATTCCAAATTGGGTGTTCAAGAGTCACTCGCCACTATTCCATAAGTATTTATCCTTTGTTGTCACCAAATCTACATTAATACCTTTGCAATTTGTTCCAGGTCTGGAGCCACTGACAGTGTCTCCGAATCGGGAAGTCTGCCTCACAATCCTCGCTCTTCAAGAGTTTACCATCAATATCGTGGCCCTCAACTATCAGGCCCTAGTGCTGTTCCTCATAGCGCACACCGCCGCCATGTACCAAATGCTGGCCTACGAGATGTCGGCTCTCGAAGACAACTACAACAGAAAGGAGAACAAGGAACTGGCTAAGAAAACCCTATCATTAGTGATAGACAGACATTCCTTAATCTTGGAAGTAGTTGATATGCTGCAATCTCTGTACAGCGTCCCCTTAGGAGTGAATTTCAGCTCAAATGCTGTTGTCATATCTTTATTCTTTTCCTTACCGCTTCAGGAGTGGCTCCAATTCATGCCTGTTTTGGTTTATTGTTTCCTAACGTTCTTTTTGTACTGTTATCTTTGCCAGAGGTTGATAAACTCTTCTGAAGTCTTTGAAAGGTCAGTGTACTGTTGTGGATGGGAGAACTTCGATTTGAAGGAGAAGAAACTGGTGTTTGTGATGCTGCGTCAGTCACAGAAGCGGGTGGAGCTGTTAGCAGCGGATATCATACCGGTCAATATCTATACTTTCGCAACTACATTGCGGGCAATGTTTAAGTTTATAACTGTAGTAAAGTTTTAATAAGTGCAGAAAAAATACACATTTACATTAATACAGTATTCCTTTATAAAGCACACAATATGTAGCACGATTTAGTAATGTTTAAGTTTCAATAACCTGCATATTTTCACACAAGGCTAGGCATTTATGATGATGAGTTGCTATAGTAATGCATTTGTTCTGTAATGATGATGTATTTATAAAAAAATAAGTAAAAAAGCGTTAAAGTAACGTTTACTATCCACTATGATAAAAGGAAATTGGAATAGAAATTATAATTGTAAGTCTTATTTGTAGCATTGATGATATATACATATACACATGAGATAAATGATGGTTTGGTTTTATTTAATAAAAACTATTTCTTTTGACAGGTCTTTTATTTTGTTGTAAAGTTTCAGATTATAAAAAATTCGAACATACATAATCATAATCATTTATTTGTCAAAATATGGTACATTATAATTATGGTCTTAAGATTAGTCAATGGCATCATCACATTGTGCCAAAGTGTGGCCAGTGCAAATATTAGGTTCATACATAATAACCTCTATCTAGTAATACACAAGATAGAGGTTATTATATAGGTCACTATTAACATTATTGATGGCATAATTATGAATTATAATTACAATTTGAAGTACCTATATCAGTTAAAAATAATAATCCTACACACACACAATTTATTTAGGATGTCAAAGTATCACTTAATGTCAGAGTATGAAAGAGTAAGATGTCAAAGTATAAACGATAACGATTCAATCAGTATCATTCAAATATACGTTTAAATTATAATAAGATTTATTAATTAGCAAGTCGTTTTAATCCATTTAAAATGAACTCTTCGATGGATTTTGGAATTTTGTTGTAAACTTCCGGGGTTATGCAGAATATGCTTTTGCCGCCTGTTACGTTTAATAGAAATACTTTTCAGGGGAAACAAGTGTGCATTTGACTTAACAAATAAGGCAGTTCCATAAATATGCAAAGCCGGGAATGCCAGAATTTTGTATTATTTAAAGTATGGTTCACATCTGTCCGTTACTTGTAGTCCAAACATGGTTCTGATGGCATGGCTTCTCTGTTTGAAGAAGTACCCCAAAATATAATACCTAGCGTATCTTAATACAGATGCAATAACACAATGTTACGCTGTGAGTACTGCATCTGTATTAACTACTGTGGAGCAAGTTTATACAGGGCATAGGATGAACTACTAATTTTCTTATATAGCGCTTCAATGTGATCCTTCCAGTTGAGCTGTCTATCAATAATCAAGACTAGAGTCTTCGCACTATCTACATCGTGAATTTTGTTACTTTGGTGTTGAAACTCCATTTTTGAAAAAAAAAACCAAGATTAATTCTTAAATATTATTATTATTAAGCTAAGAGATTAATGAATTGACCGCGTTATTGACATCAAATTCATATAATCCAGGTTTATTGCAAGGTACTGTGTCCGTACTATCCACTAGACCAAAGGTACCATTCCGTACCCGACCGCAGGGACACCTCGTTGGCAGCTACGGGCAAGCGACAAGCGACACGTGTAGCCCGACCGCAGACCAGTAGTGCCGCCAATGCTCGTGCGATAACACGTTTTTATATCTTCCATCTACCGACTGGAATACGGGCTGCTGCCGCCTGCGGTCGGGTTCGGAATCATGACTGTAGGAACATGACGCCGCGACATGACGCCGCGACACGTCGTCTGAAGTTGCCGCCTGCGGTGGGGTACGAAATGGTACCTTAACGAAGCAGATCGTTTTACATGTTCCCTACAATACGGAACCTCTATGAATGAATGAATGAAATGCACCAATCCCAGCGTAGTTTAACCAGACTCGATAAATCGAATGAACACCAAGATTTGCACTAGCCCATGAAGTCTCATGTTCCATGGGACTTCAAAACCCATTGCATATTAAAGAGCAGACCGGGTGGCGCGGCTGTGGTGAGTATTAGAATTATATAATATATAAAGGATTAGATACGTGCCCTAGGAGAATGAGGGATTTGCGAGCCGTACCGGATATGCATCCTCCCTACAATACGGTTCCGTATTGTAGGGAGGATGCATATCCGGCAAAAATTGCAATAAACAAATGAGTGACAAATTAATGCGACGATTGCGGTGGAACGCAACAGTCGCTTTTATTAGGACACGGGGTTACACAGTGAAGTTTCTTTTTATGACAAATTAATTTCAGTCAAGGTAAAAGTAACCTATGTACAGTGTTACGATGTCTATAATTAAAAGAAAAAGATACCTTTTAAAATGTAAGAAGCTCTGATTTTAATGAAGGAGGATTAATATTTAATTAGAGTATCCGTCAGCTTATAACAATAACCGTTTTTAACACATTGAAACTAAATAAAATCTGTAGTTAAGGAATGTCTGTTTATTCCTTAGTGGATATATGAATAAACTGACGATCAATCAATCTTCCTAGCCTTTTTCCCAACTATCTTGGGGTCGGCTTCCAGTCTAGCCGGATGCAGCTGAATACCAGTATTTTACATGGAGCGACTGTCTATCTGACCTCCACAACCCAGTAACTGGGTAATACGATACACCTTGGTAAGACTGGTGTCAAACTTTCGGGCTTCTGACGACTCGTAACGACTGTCAAAGATCCACAAATGACAGCCGGGACCAACGGCTTAACGTGCGTTCCGAGGCACGGGGAATGGAGGAGTCTCGGTATGTAAAGATGGTCACCCATCCACTGACCAACCCCGGCAAGCGTAGCTTAACCTGATGGATCGACCCGTGCGGCTTGTTATTACTTAGCCTCGAGCTCCTCACTGACTAAACTGACGATATGGGTGCAAATTATTAACCGTTTCGAAATATTAGGTTTTGTGTTAGTGTTAGCAGTAGATCAGCAGCTCATTACCACCTCACCACACCCCAACACCAGTCTTACCAAGGGGTATCGTATTACCCAGTTTCTGGGTTGTGGAGGTCAGATAGGCAGTCGCTCCATGTAAAATACTGATATTCAGCTGCATCCGGTTAGACTGGAAGCCGACCCCAAGATAGTTGGGAAGAGGCTAGGAAGATTGGATTTTACTTATGAAGTGTCTCATGTAATGTATGTGGTCGTAAGTGTGCATACACTATCATGCTTATTTCTGCTGGCAACCAGCAGCTGCGTTGTCAGCACCCTTCATACGTAAAACACTTCAATCACAATGTGATGAATTTTGAAGGAAATTGCTAATCCATTGCTTCATATGTTAGAAAAATTTTTTGCTTGACAACTTAAATCACGCAATGAATGTTGTTTGAATTGTCAAAACAAAAGGAATTGCCATTGTAAGTGTGTTACTCAATTACTCCGCAGGTTTGACAGTTCGGGTAGTGTAGGTAATTTAAAAAAAAAAACGAGACTGCCGATGGAAGTGAAAACTAAGTAACGCCATCTAACGAAAATGTCAGGAATTTATGTGGCTTTCTGTCAGTACAAGAACGAAAGCTGTAGCTCCATTCAAACAATTCCAAAAAAATAAAACAGAGTGCGCTGTCAACAAATTCTACTTTCCCTCCGTCTTATGATTTTTCGATCAGGTCACGTGTCCTGACGCCTGACGCGAGTTTAACATTTTTTACCGATCCCAAAAAAGTGCACAACGCCGCTAAAGAAGTTTTCACTTCAAAAAACAGCATCAGCATTACTGCATAGAATTATTTAAAAGTCGCATAATATTATGTGGAAACTGTCTTCGTGAATGACTCAAAGTGGTATTTTTTCAGTCAATCGTTTCCTATGACATTTCATTAGAAACGGATTACTGACAGTTCGTAATGCAACACTTACCTATGGTGTACTATGCCCGATTGACACGCAGACGGAGCAACGGACGAAGCTAGTCAGAAAATTAAAACACTTCCTCGTTCTACCAAGAACTACCGTTAATTGTACGTTATTATAAACGGCATATCATTATCACCTTTGCTTTTCCATGTATGTTTTCTTTATAATGTTTCTTCCGCTAGCCAACTATATAGATCATTTTCAGTATTGGTTCCAAGTAGTTTTCTTATTCCCGTGAAGAAGTTTCTTTAACAATGAACTTATTCAGTAACCTAAAAGAAACAGTACGGGAATCAAAACGTCTTATTAAAGAAAATAGCTTTGAAAGTCTACTTTGGATTGTTAATGTAGTTCCGAATATTGCTGGATTTTCTTGTAGGAAGGATGGAAAAATATCTGGTGCGTATTTATATTTTACAAGGTAGCCATTTCGAAGGTATACAACTTTAAAAGTTAAGATATTTTTATTTACAAAAAAAAAAAACGTTTTTTTTCTGTAAAGAAAAAGTTCCCCAACTGTCACTAATGAGACACAAAAATTTTAATTGTTATATAGCTGCATCAGTCTTTCGGACAGTTGAGCATCTACTACAAGCTTGGCAATTTTTTATGAAAAATAAAATATGACAAATCTCCACTTTTTTTCTGGTTTAAAATGCCATCGCTTTTTATCGTGTTTTTAAACTTTTCGTATACTTTATTATTATTAGCTATCATCAGACTCACAAATATTCTACTTCTAATGTTCAGAATTGACCATGACACGGCCCTTAGATAAAACTACAGAAAAAAGTCAAGACCTGACGAATCTGGTGAAACTGGGGGTAACTGATGATTGATTGATTTAACTAACACTGATTTAATAGATGTAACTGATTGATTTGATGAAATAAAAAATGTATCACTATTGCTACAAGTCGTAGTAACAGTAGCACTGTAGACTCTAGGGCACGCCACAATTACGGCGATAAGTCCCCTCTTTGAGGAGTGGCTAGAGAGGCGCCACGGCGCCCTCACCTACCGCCTGACGCAGGTCCTCACCGGACACGGTAGTTTCGGGAGGTTCCTGTTTCAGATAAGGCAGGAGGAAACGCCCGGGTGTCACCACTGCGTGGATCGCCTGGAGGACACGGTGGAGCATACGGTGGAGGTCTGCCCGGCTTGGGCGGAGCACCGCCGTGTCCTCGTGCAGGCGATCGGCGGCAGTGACCTCTCACGTCCGGCCCTGGTCCAGGCCATGGTGCGGAGCGAGAGGGCATGGCAGGCTGTCACCTCCTTCTGCGAAGCAGTAATGCTCGTGAAGGAGGAGGCGGGGCGTGTGAGGCAGAGACAAAGGTCACTCCCTCGAGCCCCTAGCCACCGCCGTAGTAGACGCCCCGGGCGTCGGAAATCGATCGCCGATTTCCGGCCACCGTAGGCGCGGGCTTGTGGACGGAGAGTGATGGGTAGCTCGCCGTCCAATCAGGACCAAGCCCAGGTCGACGGCGCGTCGTGTTCCACGCGCGCCTCAAAGACTTGTCAGCGAAGCTGAAGGGGTCCGTTAGGGCCGATGCCTACCACCGGGGTTGCGGATAGTCCTAAGGGGAAACCGTGGCCCCCGTCTAGGCAAGGGAAGGAACACGGGTGGGTTTTAGTCAGAAAGAGTCTGACACGCCCTTCCGCTCCGCCCAGAGCGGGAGAAGTCATTTGATGATTTCCCACCCAAAAAAAAAAAAAAGCCTATTTAAGGAAGAATGGTGCGATTACTCCAAGTAACCAGTCAGACACCTGCCTGGGTCAACAAAGGTTGCTTTTCTCCACACAATAATGGAAATGTTGTTTATTTACGAATCCTCTATGATAAAAAAGGGATTAGTTACTTAATTGGGTCGTTTTTCAATCCGTGTAGGAACTATAGCATTAAATGACTGAAATTAATGCGGTAGTTCTTATTAATTGTGCAAAGGATGATCGGCAAAAATGTATGGAAGCTGGTCCAAGCACCAATAACAACCACACATATGTCATTAGATAGGCATTTTAATATAGAGCAACAACTACTATGGCTGCTCATTTCAAATCGCTGTGTGAAAAAAGTTGTGGCGATATTTCGCAGGCCTGACCTGCGTTTAGTGATGTTGCTCATTAGTCTTTATAACAAAAAAACATAAATACTAAACAGCAGAAATCCATATTAATCGCAAAAACGTATTCATGTGCAAGGTAAAATTCAGAACGTCGTTATGCACCTTCCAGGCCAACCATAAAGTGCTTTAATATACTGTACTCGTTATGATACATTATTATATTTACTAGTAGCCATTCAAAGAATCCAGATCAGTCATCAGGTAAAATGAACAATATTCGTTGAGACACATTTAATGAGCCCACACTCGATGGGTTTACTCGTAGCTGTTCAAGAGTTTCATTATCTAGCGTCCAGGTCAGTCATCAGGTCCTCGTCATCGGGTAAAATGTACAGGACTCATTGAGACAATTCTAATGAGCCCACACTCGATGCGTTTAGTAGTAGCTGTTCAAGAGTTCCATTAGCTAGCATCCAGGTCCATCATCAGATCAGCTCGATGGTACCATATTATTGTATTATCATCGCCAGGCATACATTTGAAAATATTCAAACTAGACCACCAGAAGCGATTAATATTCAAGTATTCCGTTATATACCTACCGTCCAGGTCAGGCCTGCGAAACATCGCCACAACTTTTTTCACACAGCGATTTGAAATGAGCAGCCATAGTAGTTGTTGCTCTATAGTAAAATGCCTATCTAATGACATATGTGTGGTTGTTATTGGTTGTGGGGACCATTTTGTCCGGTCCTCCTTTTGCCATATTTTAAACTAGAACTACTAGCCGTTCACTTCGACATGGCCTTTCCCGCTTGCTAGTACGGATAACGATTGCAGATTAGGTTCTACGTTAAACTGGGAATGAGAGAGAAGAAACAGAGAAATGTACCATGAAAATGGTGGCCAAAAAAAGTTGTATGCATTCGATTTGGCCATTTATTTATTTTATTATGCATTCATCTTGCGAGTCATTCAGTGCAGTCTTAATGGATGTATTGCATCATAACCACATTTATTTAAAAAATATATTCTTTACACCGTTTCTTCAAATCTTTCACAGTTTGGTTTTGGATTCTCCACCTGTCTCTTCTATTTTACGTGTATGCCGTCGGAAATTTCTGGTTCCAGTGGAAGCAAGCTCAGGGTGCAGGCGACTTTATCAAGAGTTATGTCAACATCTCCATCATGATCCTCACTGCTAATAACAGCTGGTGGTTTATCAAACAAAGGTTTGGTGTCTACTTTATTAATGATCAAAAACCGAATTTGTACAATATTTATCTCAACTATTTACTCGTATACTAGGTACTAAATTAAATGACTAATTAACTAACTATTAAGAGCGTGCATCCTAAAGTAGGCAACTTCGTAAATAGCTGTCAAATATTTACCAGTTTTGATTAATTTGGAAATAATACTAATAATAATAATTAATATCGTAACACCGAATATTTAGTTTTAGAAGTAAAAAAAATATTTTGATATTAAATGCCATTTTTACACCTAAAACGGGTACAGCATCAAATTCAATGTTTTATTGCAATTCATTATTAATAGCCACAGCCACAGTTAGTTAGCCACATTTCTTATTTCCATACAGTATTATTTCCAAATTAATCAAAACAGGTATTATTTGACAGCTATTTACGACGTTGACAACTTTTAGAATGCACGCTCTTAAATCAAATGCAAAAACAAAAAGACATGTAGGCGTCGAAGTACTAGTTCGCTTTGCTGTCATCCGGAAACGTGCCCAAAATACTGGCAGCATTTTGCCACGTTGAACGGCAATGCTTATTCTTTGACCAAAGAACGAATCAGCCCTCTGATCACGTGAAGTGTCGACCAGTCGGCAAGAAATTTCCAAAAGGCGCAGATATTTATGATTTTATTGACTTTTTAATCAAATGGTAGGCAAACACATTATATTAAATTAGAACGCATATACATGAATTCTTTATTAGTACGTGAATATTTAAGGATTGTAGTAAAATACTTTATGAAATAAATTCTACAAGTAATGTCTACCCAAAGAATAAAAAACGATATTACTCTAAATATATAAATAAGTATTTTCATGTTTTTTTTTTCTATCAACAGAGAATTTTATCTATCTTATAAAAACCGGCCAAGTGCGTGTCGGACCACGCAACAAGAATCATTCCGTAGTTGGGATGAATTTATCTCGAAATAAACTTAACTTTGTAGTTGAAAAACATGTTCTCCTATACATACAACGATATAAGTCACGGTCAGTTCTCCAACTGCAAATCAATGTTTGTAATCGCAAATAATTTTTTTATGTGATAAAACTACAAATTAACAAATTTCTGATATTTTCCTTTACTTTGTGTGTGTGAGACCTTGCTTCCTGCGAAACAACGGATAAAAAGAAACGCTAAAAAGGAATAGCCGAAATGTATTTAAATTTATTTTTTGGATTCCCGAGTATGGCAAGCGAATTTTCGACAATCTTTAAATGCAGATTTGTTTCTTTTTATAAATAAAGGAATGTTCCCTTAAGACGCAGATATGCCATTGACCTTGAGTGTTGAGCTTGCGTGCTCTGTACCTACTGAGCTCACGCAACGCGTCGTACGGCGGCCAGTACAAGGACTCGCCCATCAAGGAGCACTGTCCCAAATAAGACGCATTATTAATTTAGTATACATAACAACAGCTGTATAGAGACTTTAGAGACTAATATATAAATAAGTAAAACATGATAAACGTTTTTTTTAAATTGACAGACCTCTGCTACGAGCAGTCTTGAAAAAGATAGACCAGAGCGATCGAATGGCTCGACGCTCAATCTCCCTCCAGCAGAAACATGAGCAGTTGATGAAGATCGTCAAACTTATCGTGTTTATTTTCTACGGATTCAATTATTTTGATGGATTTTTCATATACTTGCCGCACCGAACTGATGTACAGAATAGTTTTTCTATGACTCCTTGTGTTGGTAAGTTATTAGGTATATTGTTTAGGATATGTTGAAATAGATCATTTTAAATTCTTTTGGCTATTTCTCCATATTATGATCTGAATTATTTCTATTCTAGTCTTTAATTGAAATTTTAATTTTGTGTCTTCAATGCAAAGTTACATGCAACAAAGTTTATTACAAATTATTTTATTTAGTCACTTTAGTCATGTTTATTTACGAAAGAGAAAATTGGTCTTTGAGTATAATATCTAGTACTTCGTCAATTTATTGTTGACGTTTTATTTGCAAGCCAATTATTAAACGTTTCCTCGTCACTGGTATCTTGCAAACAAGTTATTTTTAGATGTGACTTTCTTGAGAAAATACTACTATTAAACAATTTCGGGATCCCCCCGTTTTGCCTAAAGGATTTTGACAAATTTTCATTATCCAAACAAATTTTAGCAACCTTTTTTTATACCAATGCAATATTTGGAATGATTTTAGTACGCACATTTTCATTTGGTCAAATTTTTACTTGGCAGACTATTACCAAGGATAATGTCATTAAGGCATTTGGTCTTTAATCAAATGATTAATTACAGCAAACTATCTTTAGACAATAAACATTTAGTCAATTGATTTGTTATGACAAAAAATATAAAGACAAAATTAAGATTTTTTGGTAATTATATAATTAAAAAATGCGCTTTTATTTTAATCATTTATATGCGATGTTATTTGCGTACTTCTTTGTAAGTTTATGTAAGGCTAAAAGCGTCTTGGTAATTTTTGTTTCCGACCAACTGTTTGTCGTAAAACAAATACACAGAAACGAATCGCTGCAAAACCGACTCCACGTAGTCTTGTCTGCCCCACCCCTAGAGTGTAATTTAAACCCGCGTAGGCGCGGAGGGGCGAGGCGGCCCGCGAGCTGAGGAGCAGGTGGTTTGAAGGCCCGCCGCCGCGGCTGAGGCTGGCCGGCGAAGCCGGTCAGCAAGCCGAAGCTGCGGTGGTGAGCGTTAAAACCATCTGCGACGATAAGCTCGCGTGGAGCCGCCCAAACCCCGCAGCGCCGGAGCCGTGACAGAAACAATGCTTGCTGCATGCTGCTTGCCTGCTTGGATGCTGCATGCCTGCTTGCACGCTGCATGCCTGCTTGCACGCTGCATGCCTGCTTGCATGCTGCATGCTTGAAGCAAGCAAATCATGATATTGACCTGTTACTGCTCCTGAGAATCGCGGATCTTGATTTTCAGAATGTTGACCTTGACATCTAGGTCAATAACATCAAGGTCAAGGACAATGCCCTTAAGGTGTCCCATGGTGTTTCCCCACCCTACTACACCCACATCGTATCGATTTTTTTTCGTAAATTGAAAACTAGCGAAATTAAGTATTTGGCTTATTTTATTTTGCGTAAAATATGTTAAACCAACTGAAATATTTGACTAAATTAAAATTGGTAAAAGTACTAGTTGGTAAGCAAGTTATTGTTTAAACGTTCACTTGCCAAACATTAGGTTTGCGTTACAATTATTTGTGAAGAGTTTATTTGCTAAGTAATAATTTGGCAAATGAAATTATGCAGAAAATTGTTTGGGAAGTGATAATTTGTCAATTTCTTTTAGATGAAACAAGGGAGACCCAACAATTTCATTTCATTTAATAAAAATCAACTGTAGGTACAAAATTATTTACAATTTTAGCTGAAAGCTTAAAGTGTTTGGGTTGTGTACAAAATTCCTCGAATTAAATTCCAAATTCGGTGCTCAAGAACCTTTCGCTCACTACTACACATGTTTTTCACTTTGTTATCTCCAAATCTACAATAAGTAATACCTTTTCAATTTGTGTTAGGTCTGGAGCCACTGACAGTTTCACCGAACCGGGAGGTCTGCCTCACAATCCTCGCTGTGCAAGAGTTAACTATCATGACCGTGGTCCTCAATTACCAAGGCTTACTGCTGTTCCTCATAGCGCACACCGCCGCCATGTACCAAATGATGGCCTACGAGATGTCGGCTCTCGAAGACAACTACAACAGAGAGGAGAACAAGGAACTGGCTAAGGAAACTCTATCATCACTGATCGACAGACATTCCTTAACCTTGGACGTGGTTGATAAACTGAAATCTCTGTACAGCGTTCCTTTAGGAGTAAACTTCGGCTCAAATGCTGTCTGCATATCGTTATTCTTCTACTTACCGCTTCAGGAGTGGTTCCAGTTCATGCCCATTTTGGTTTATTGTTTCCTAACGTTCTTTTTGTACTGTTTTCTTTGCCAGAGGTTGATAAACTCTTCTGAAGTCTTTGAAAGGTCAGTGTACTGTTGTGGGTGGGAGAACTTCGATTTGAAGGAGAAGAAACTGGTGTTTGTGATGCTGCGTCAGTCACAGAAGCGGGTAGAGCTGTTAGCAGCGGATATCATACCGGTCAATATCTATACTTTCGCAACTACATTGCAGGCAATTTTTAAGTTTATAACTGTAGTAAAGTTTTAATAAGTACAGGGAGAAAGAATACAAAAAAATACACATTTACAATAAGAAAGTTGTCCTTTATAGAGCACACAATATGTAGCACGATTTAGTAATGTTTAAGTTAGTTCCCGTTCCCGTTCCGTCGCTGTTTCAATAGCATATTTTCACACAATTTAACACAAAAGCAAATATCGTGGGAACGTATGTTTATTAGCACGACTGTGCATGTTGTACATTTCATTGAAAAACTAACATGAACAAGGTTTAAAGAAGAAAAAAATTATGTCATCGTAATAAATCAATATCATCATCAAGACCAAGATTGGCTAAAAGTCAAGTGTTAAGACAAAGTATTGCTATACCGATGCCGGTGGAAACTAGCATTTTGGATAAAGAAACGACAGAGGAAATAAGTTTGGAGTCAAACATACCTAAATAAATACGAATGAAATTGTGATACGAGTAAAACTTAAGAATATGGAAAACAAAGCGGCTGCTGTTGCTCTTGATAAAATATGCGATAAAACAACAATTACTATCAATCTTATTTTCAGCATAGCATGAAGTTATAGGTGCTGCAGCAGTGGCCAGCGAGCGTTTCTTCCAAGTTACTCACAGAAATGTTTTCACCATTGTCTAATTATCCGTGTTTTCGCAATATCCCTAGGGTTTTCGCAAAATTCGAATTATCAAATTACCCTACGACATGTAAAAGCAAAAGGGCATAATAAAATCACATTATTTAGATTTGATAATTCGAATTTTCGCGAAACCCCAAAATTGTTTCTAAAAGGTGAGGAGTGTAAAGTTGCCCTGTAAACCTGCACTTTCTAATGGCATTATGATTTGCATAGATGGGTAGGATTATCTACAATATAATAATAGATTTGGAGATTGTGTGTTATTATGACCGTCAGTTGTGTGTTCATCTAAGTGCGAATTTCACGTTACAATTTGTACAAGTATTGTTTTTCTCCGTGAAACAGAATTATTTTCTATTTTTATATTAATGAATTATAATTATGTGTATTTGCAGTCATAGTTGCCATAAAAAGGGGGCTCATGGCTAAGTAATAATAGCCGCACGGGTCGATCGATCAAGTTAAGCTATGGTTCCTGCGGTTGGTCCGTGGATGGGTTACCGTCTTTGCATACCGAGACCCCTCCATGTCTCGGAAAGTGCCGTCATTAAAGATCGTCAGAAATCCGAAAACCTGACAACCAGTCTTACCAAGGTGTATCGTATTACCCAGTAACTAGATTGTCGAAGTCAGATAGGCAATCGCTCCTGAACTACTGGTATTCAGTTATATCCGGTTTGACTGGAAGCCGACCCTCCAACATAATTGGGAAAAGGTTATGACGATATGATATGATGATGAGTTGCTATAGAGATGCGTTTGTTCTGTAATAATGTATTTATAAAAAAAAAGTGTTTTGCGTCAAAGTAAAGTTTACTATCCTCTATGATAAAAGGCAATTGGAGAAGATATGATTGTAGTCTATTTGTAGCATATTGATGATAGATATATAAACTCATGCGATGAATGATGGTTTGGTTTTATTTAATGAGATTTATTTCTCCATTTATTGTTTCAGACTTTTATTTTGTAGAAATGTTATTCAGAATCATAATCATTTATTTGACAGAATATGGGACATTATAAATTATGGTCTTAAGATTAATCCATGGTATCATCACATATTGGCAAGTGTGGTGTGCAAATATTAGGTAGGTACATACATTTATTACAGGATAGAGAGTATAAGGTTAGTATTAACATTATTGATTGCATAATTAAGAATTAAAATTACAATTTGAGGTATGTCAGTTAAAAATTATATCTAAACACACACAATTCCCAGGAATCGAACCCAGGACCTGAGGCTCAGCAGTAGCGCTAGACCACTAGACTAATGATGCAATTGTTTTATATGTTCACCATACGGAAAACAATAAACAAATGAGTGACAAATTAATGCGACGGTCACTTTTATTAGGACGCGGAGTTACACAGTGAAGTTTCTTTTTATGACAAATTAATTTCAGCCAAGGTCAAAGTAACCCACATTATTCCGATGTCTATAATTGAAAAATATTATACCTATTAAAATGTAAGAAGCTCAGATTTTAATGAAAGAGGATTAGCATTTAATTAGAGTTTCCGTCGGGTTATAACAATAACTGTTTTTAACACATTGTTACTAAATAAAATCTGTTGTTTAGGATTGTCTGTTTATTCCTTTAGCGGATATATTATTAAACTGACGATATTACAAATTATTAACAGTTTCAAAACATCTGGTGGTAGTAGTAAGAGTAAGTACAGCAGCTCCTTATAAAGTGTCTCGTGTATGCGGTCGTAAGTACATACAACTATCACGCCTATTTTTATGTACCATCGAAGAAGTTCATATCTATACACCGTAAGGACTATTTCTGCTTGCAGCGCTCGGTCGCTATAGAACCGGGGCGGTAACAGATGTGGTCATCGTGTTCACGGGATTTTGTTTTCAAACTGCTTATATTGCTGCGTTTGTCAGCACCCCAAATGCGTAACACACTTCAATCACAATCCGACGGAATTTTGAAGAAAATTGCTAATCCATTGCTTTATATATATGTTTGAAAGACTTTTCTTCTCGACAACGTAAATCACGCAATGAATGTTGTTGAATTGTCGAAACAAAAGGAATTGCCATTGTAAGTGTGTTACGCAATTACCCCCGGTTTGACAGTTTTGGTAGCGTAGGGAATTTTTTAAAAAAACAGCATCAGCATTACTGCGTATAATGATTTAAAAGTTACAGTAAATGACATGGCTAAATGAAGTATGGGCGACTCCCTTAGCAATGTATAAACATTGTACCTATTAATATGTAATGCTGAATAGCTGAATATTAGTATTGCGTATGAAAACAGTTTCAGGAACTTTTTATATCGTTACAATCCTGAAAATAAAATCGTAGAAACTCCTACGTCAAAAGGCATACAAACATGCACAAGAAAAAGATTTTGCTATGAACTGTAGCTAGGCGTTTGTTAACAACCTTCAACAAATAGGTTAAAAAAAGATTATGTTGGGAAAATCACCCAACGCATATAATTATAGGCACTGACAGGCCAGGCGCACTCCGTATTTTAGGTATGAAGCTACAAGTACGCGGCTGGCTCGACTCGTCGGGTCAATTCAGGTGGCGTAACGTAGTCAGAAGATAAAAGAGTTACGCGATTGTAAGAACCGCAACTTCTATGTGAATATAACTTTATGTAATTAGCACTGTGCTACCTGAACTGCACTTTATTGTGTCGTAGCAAGAGAAGAAGTAGGTGAAGGAAAACATCGTGAGGAAACCGGCATGTCCTAAGTGCATCTATGCATGTCCTAGAACCAAAAATTCGAAGACATGTGACATCCACCAACCCGCACCGGGCCCGCGTGGTGGATAACGGCCCTCTCCCTCTCACAGAGAGAAGGCCTGTGTCCCAGCAGTGGGAACATTAATAGGCTGATTATGTTATGTTATGTATGTTAAGAGTCGCTTTTTATTTAAATGATTTTGCTGAGTGAATCATCTGTACTAATCTGTGCCGGTACATAAACAGAATGCTATTGCAGAAATAAAATAACAAAATGTAGGTACATTAATTATTTAATATGGAGCAAAGCAGTACTAGGGTTTGTGAGACACATATCTATCACATATATGTGTCTCACAAACCCTAGTACTGCGGGGAATATAAAAATTATGTTTTTCAACAAACATCTTTTTTTATAAATCCTGGGATTACATGTAACAGTTATTCAAAGACACAACCATTAAACATACTCGTACAGTGTGTTGAGGTGTTTGCAGCCCGCTTATAATTTATTTCAAGTTCTAGTAGGTAAAGGTCTAGGTGCTGCTTCAAGTTCAGGTCTTGATTCAGGTCCAAGAAGATTTACTCGATTTCGATCTTGATTAGACTGCCGTTGATGTCTCATCCAACAGGGATGACACGCATAGTTCATAACCTAAAAGAAAAAGTCAATATAGGATATTTAAGGAGTCATCACTAGCCACAAATATTTATGTGATGAACTGTGAACATACGTGTTTTTGTTGGACTGGGTGTTTACAAAAAAAGTATGAAGTTGTATAAGTATTAAATATAAGCTCTACTTAGTTTAGGACTAGATATTTGGTGCTGTGTAAAATATCCAAAATATTTATTATAAGTATTAATATAGTGAAGTCAGCATTGAATCAATATACGAAATACACATAATATTGAGGTCTGGGATAGGACCGACTATTTGCAGGCTGATGAACTGATTATCCGAAAAGGAAGACCATCCATTCATGCATTGGATGGGCATTTAAATATGAAAGAACACATTGTAATACACATCATTTTAATTACCTGATAGAAAGCTGGATGTGGCCTCGGTACATTCTGAAACATTGAATTGTTCCTTTCCACTGCATGGTATTGTGCACTTCATAACGGCCACAAGTGATGCACATTGTAGGTATGCCCAAATAAACGTGCATCAGGAGCTATTTCCGAACTCAAGACGTTCAAAACATGGATGGCAAAAGTTGGCATCCTTTGAAACCTAGAATAAAATTATTAACATGAGTCAAGTATGTAACAAATACATAAACATATTAATAATTTATGACATCTAAGGCAACTAGTTTGTCGTTGTTACAATTATAAGAAGACCTGAGTCTTTCTGATCCATTGCCATTGAGTTTATATTAGATTTTAAGAACTGTGGTTAACGACCTCCAAATCGGCTTTGCACTTAGTTGCTTCTCATATTGAGTAGTTGTAGAATGATTTCAGCTAACTCTAGATGACTTACCTCGATCGATTGTTTACCATCATGCTAAGATAGTGAGTAGAAGACCATGTAAAGAAGAGGTGATATGCCTCCACAGTCTACACCACACACGACTAGTTTATGCATCTCATAATGAATGAATATGCAAGGGAAGTCCATGTAGAGTAGCGGAAGGTCAGTATGAAGATAAGCACACTCATTATGGCCGACAAATAAGCGACGGTCAAAAGTAATATATAAATATCCAGAAACGGCAAAACGAAAAAACGACGTCTGACACACGTCTGGCCTGACTGACGTTTAATTTTTTAATAGAGATGGTATGGAACATCGTGGAATGTAGCAGAATCGATAAAATTATTGAAAATAGAAATACTGTTCTTGTCGATTATTATTCAATCAACATTCTTCGACATAAAATAGTTTCTTATTATTGTGATGGTTATTGAATCATTTGCATAGATTAAACAAAGAGTTTACCAAAGAGTTTACACGTTTTCCGAAGCTTTTGATATTTTTTTTATTTGGTTCTTATCGAATCAAGTCTAATAAAGAAGAATCGATTGTCACTTTTTAGTAAACAGCACTATTTATTAAGTGCCGTCATAATTTTGTGTGCTTCTTGTCAAACAAAAAACAGGAAAAATACTTTTAATTATTTGATTAGTTCACGAAAGTTCTAGGAAAATAATAAAACCGTAATAATTCATTAATGAATATTTGAATGTTATGATGTAGTGAGAAATTTCTATACATGCTAAAGGCAGTGGCTTAGCCATGTCCTTTGCAGAAACCATCCTCGAGAATGACACGAAGTGGTATTTTCTCAGTCAATCGATTTCTATAATGTCATGATAGTGTCTTATTACATTTCATTAGGTTTTTTCCTTCGCACGTTTTCTCAACACATCTGACATTGGCAGAATTGTCGACATCGGCACCATTGCCATAAAGAAAAATAGAATAGAATAGAACATTTCATTGGGAACGGATTACTGACAGTTTGCAATGCAACAGTATACTATGCTCGATTTACACGCGAACGGCGCAACGGACGCAGCTAGTCAGAAAAAAAAAAAAAAAAAATTGAACAACCGTTAATTCTACGTTATTATAAACGGCCTATCATTATCACCTTTGCTTTTCCATGTATGCTTTCTTTAAAAAGTCTATTTCGCTAGCCGTCTAGCTCATATTTAGTAGGTATTGATTCCATGTTGCTTTTTTATTCCCGTGAAGAAGTTTCTTTAACAATGAACTTATTCAGTAACCTAAAAGAAACAGTACGGGAATCAAAACGTCTTATTAAAGAAAATAGCTTTGATTGTCTACTTTGGATTGTTAATGTAGGCCCGAATATTGTTGGGTTTTCTTGTAGAAAGGATGGAAAAATATCTGGTGCGTATGTATATTTACAGGGTGGCCAATTGGAAAAAACATTCCTCTTAAAGTTTCTATTATGTTTCGTGCTGCATGGTTTCTGGCTCTCTCGAATCATAGTGAAACCACGAGTTTTCTAGGTCTAACTAATTGAGTTGCTGAAATAAAATAATAAAAAAGGCATGAATGACTATGCTTGCCAGTCGCAGTAATATAATGAATATAAAAAATTATAATTTGCATTTATGTTGCAAAAGTCATTCAGTGGAGTCTTAATGAACTTAATGTATCATAACCACATTTATTTAAAAAAAGTTATTCATCAGACAGTCTTCATCGAATCTTTCACAGCTTGGTTTTGGATTCTCCACCTGTCTCTTCTATTTTACGTGTATGCCGTCGGAAGCTTCTGGTTCCAGTGGATGCAAGCCCAAGGTGCAGGCGAGTTCATCAAGACTTACGTCAACATCTCCATCGTGATCATCACTGCTAACAACAGCTGGTGGTTTATCAAGCAAAGGTTTGGTATTTATTTTATTAATGATTAAAAACCGTTTTTTTACGATGTATAACACAAATAACTATTTAATATAGGTACTAAATTAAATGACTGACTAACTAACTAGGTATATAATTATATACAAAAACAAAAGGATTAGTCGTCGAAGTACTCGTCCGTATCGCTGTCATTCGCTAATGTGCCCAGAAGATTGACAACATTACCACGTTGAATGGCAATGCTAATTCTATGGTCAAAGAATGACCCAGCCCTCTGGTCACATGAAGTGTAGACCAGTTGGCGAAAAAAATCCTTAAAAAGGAGACATGTGCTTGGGCTCCATGACCCGGGCGTTTCGACCTCAAACGGCTCAAAACTGTAGTTAACCATAAGTTTATAGTACATATTTGCGCCGCTTGACGGTCTCAGCAGCGAAGGCTGTATGTAAATTTTGGTCCAAGGCAACCGTATTATATGAGTGTGAAGGTCAAATGAATGTTAATTTTAAAAAGTCTTTCCGAGACATCATAAAAATTTTGTATTTTCTCCATGTGCTATTTGTGTTAATTGTTATGATTAAGACTTATTAATCAAAAAAATCTAGGTCCAAACTATTGTAGACCAAAAATATCTGTGTATATTGCCTTAGGCAGGTGAGCTACGCTTGTACCGCTTGTAGTCTTGTTAAAATTATATACCGTGTCATTAAGACAATAGAACTTACGCCTACAATTAACCAATTATTATTAGAGAATAATAAAAAGGTATCTTGGCCCGTGTCACCCTAATAAAGAACATTTTTAATGTCTGGGAAGAAGCACAAGATGCCATTGGAATCTTTTGCGACCTCACGAAGTCGTCTGATTACGTTGACTATGATACACTTCTGCTAAAACTAGAGCACTGTGGGATTAGGAATACAGCTCTTGATTTATTGAGATCATTATCTGAAAGATAGAAAGATTAAAATTCAAGTAATTCGCATACATTCATTAGGGTCTGAAATGGCAATGGGCGTTCCTCAAGGTTCGATATTGGGTCCATTCCTCTTTTTAGTTTATATTAATGAAAATTACTTTAAAATCAATCGAAGATGGTGTTATTTGCAAATGACATATCATTGATGTTTTAAATCAACCGGCGGTCACAAAACGTGAATAGCTCTATTCTTCAGGTCCTAGATTGGTTTACGGTAAAGAATTTAGTACAAAAAAAATGCATTATTTTATTATTTATTTTTTATTTAAATTAGAAGTAGCGAATGTGACATCATAGTGAATGGAGAAAAACTGGAATTTATTAATGAAACGGTTTTTCTAGGAATCACGCTAGACGAGAAATTACAATGGTGACCTCATATTACATCTCTTGCGGGGCGGCTAAGCTCGGCCGCTTATGCTATTAGAAAGATAAGACAGTTAACAGAGAGAAACCGCGCGTTTGGTCTATTTTAGCTACTTCCACAGCATTATGTCGTATGGCATTTTACTGTGGGGTCGGGCTGCTGACATTGAATCCATCTTTATTTTGCAAAAGAGAGCTGTCAGAGTCATTTATAATCTACGTCGTCGCCGCGAATCTCTCAGGGAACTATTTAAAAGGATTAATATTATTATAATTTACCTTGCCAATTGATTTATGAAAATATTATACATGTAAGAAAAATCCTGCATCTTTCTAAGTGAGAGACATAATTTTAATACTAGAAATAAAGATAAAATAGATTAACCATTTTCCAGATTATCTTAAGTACCTACATACATCTTTTATGGGGTACTGTGTTAAATGTTACAACAAAATACCTTGTGATATATTATTGAAATTAAATGAAAGAAAATTTAAAACTCATATTAAAAGTACACTTTGTAAACAAGCATTTTACAAATTAGAGGATTATATCCATGCTTGGAAACATGCTGGTCCCACTCCATAGAATATCTAGAATCTAGACAAAATCAAACTGATTGCTAATTTAATTGTATAATTTATATATTTTTTTATTAGATGACATCGTTTTTCGTTCTGTGATTACTTCTTCACACATTGACTTATTAATCGTAAAATCTTAGGAAAATCGTCTATTTTGGCTTGTTTTGTTGGCATGTGATCAATGTAACATTGAGAAGAGTGAGAAGTAACAATTGTATATCCCATATGACCAATAAATAAATAAGTACAACATGATATATAATATTTTTCATTTACAGACCTCTGTTAAGGGCAGTCTTAAAACAGATAGACCAGAGCGATCAAATGGCTCGACGCTCAATCTCCCTCCAGCAGAAACATGAGCAGTTGATGAAGATCGTCAAACGCATCGTCTTTATTTTCTACGGATTCAATTATTTTGATGGATTTTTCTTATACTTGCCGCACCGAATTGATGTACAGAATAGTTTTTCTATGACTCCTTGTGTTGGTAAGTTATATATATATTATATGGCTATATGCTATCTGGGCTATGTTGAAATAAATCATTTTAAATTCTTTTGGCTATTTCTCCAACCAGTTGCAATCTTTAATTATAATTTTGTAATATAGTTCTTCATCTTTAATACATTTTGTAAAAAATTTATTATAATATATATCAAAATGTGTTATCTATATTGTCTAAAGTTTAGACCACTTTAGATCTAATAAACAACAAAGCTTATTACAAATAATTATTTAGCTCTGTTTGTTTACGGAAGAGAAAGTTAGTCTTTCAGAATACTATCTAGTTATTCATCAATTGTTGACGTTTTATTTACAAGCCAATTATTAACGTTTCCTAGTCGCTACTGGTGTCACGCAAACATGTTATTTTTACATGTGACTTTCTTGAGAAAACAATTAACCAGTTGCATAAGACCAGAATTAAAATACCTCTCTACATCGCGTATTGACACGATGATGTTAATTAAATATAAATCATTTGTATGTACAAACTTATCTACATAGGTTTTTAAAATATAATTTTTTAGTTTAAAATATTGAGGCTGTTTGGGTTGTGTACAAAATTCCTCGAATTACATCCCAAATTGGGTGTTAAGAGTCTCTCGCCACTATTGAATAAGTATTTACCCTTTGTTGTCACCAAATCTACATTAATACCTTAGCAATTTGTTTCAGGTCTGGAGCCACTGACAGTTTCACCGAACCGGGAGGTCTGCCTTACAATCCTCGCTGCACAAGAGTTAACTATCATGATCGTGGTCCTCAATTATCAAGGCTTACTGCTGTTACTCATAGCGCACACCACCGCCATGTATCAAATGATGACCTACGAAATGTCGGCTCTCGAAGACTACTACAACAGAGAGGATAACAATGATATGGTTAAGGAACCACTCCTTAACCTTGGACGTAGTTGATAAACTAAAATCTCTGTACAACGTTCCCTTAGGAGTAAACTTCGGCTCAAATGCTGCCTGCATATCGTTATTCTTCTACTTACCGCTTCAGGAGTGGTTCCAGTTCATGCCCATTTTGGTTTATTGTTTTCTAACGTTCTTTTTGTACTGTTTTCTTTGCCAGAGGTTGATAAACTCTTCTGAAGTCTTTGAAAGGTCAGTGTACTGTTGTGTATGGGAGAACTTCGATTTAAAGGAACAGAAACTGGTGTTTGTGATGCTGTGTCAGTCACAGAAGCGGGTAGAGCTGTTAGCAGCGGATATCATACCGGTCAATATCTATACTTTCGCAACTACATTGCGGGCAATGTTTAAGTTTATAACTGTAGTAAAGCTTTAATAAGTTCGGGGAGAAAAAAAAATACACATTTACTATAATACAGTTGTCCTTTAAAAAGCACACAATACGTAGCACGATTTAGTAATGTTTAAGTTAGTTCCCATATACAGGCTGTTTCAATAGCATATTTTCACACAATTTAACACAAAAGCAAATATCGTGAGAACATATCTTTATTAGCACGATTGTGCGTGTTGTATTGTGCATTGCATTGAAAAACTAACATGAACAAGGTTTAAAAGAGAGAAATTTGATGTCATCGTAATGAATCAATGTCATCTTTATTTAAAAGACCAAGATTGGTTAAAAAGTCAAGTTTTAAGCCAAAGTATTGCTATGGCGGTGGCAACTAGCATACTGAATAAAGAAACGAGAGAGGATATTAGAGTGGAGTTAAACACCTAAATAAATTCGATTTAAATTGTGGTAAGAGTAAAAAATAAGAATAAAGATAACAATCCGGCTGCTGGCAGCTGCTCTTGATAAAATTTACGTTATAGCAACTATCAATCTTATTTTCAGCGTAGCATGAAGTCATATAAATATAAAGCAAAAAGCACTACAACATTTATTCGTAACACTAACGTTAAGGGCATATTAAAATCGCATTACTTCGATGTTTCTAAAAGATGAGGAGAGTGTAAAGTAATTACCTGCACTTTCTAATGGCATTACATTTGGCACTAGCATGATTTGGATAGATAGGTAGGAATATCTACAATACCTACCTAAGAATATTTACTATGTGTTTGGTGATTGTGTGTTAGTTAATCATCGGTTGTGCATTTATCTAAGTGCGAATTTCACGTTGCAATTTATATTGTTTTACTACGTTAAATAGAATTATTTAATTTTTTCATATAAATGAATTATATATAGTATGTTTATTTGCAGTCATAGTTGCTATAGAAAGGGGCTCGTGGCTTAGTAATAACAGCCATACGGGTCGATCGATCAGGTTAAGCTTCGGTTGCCACGGTTGGTCCGTATATGGGTGACCACCTTTAGTTACCTAGACTCCTCTGTACCTCGGAAAGCACGTTAAGCCGTTGGCCCCGGCTGTTATTCGTGAATCTTTTGCAGTCGTTACGGGTCGTCAGAAGCCCGAGAGTCTGACAACCAATCTTACCGAGGGGTATGGTATTACCCAGTAACTGGGTTGTGAAGGTCAGATAGGCTTAGATCGCTCCATGAAAATTACTGGATATTCAGCGGTATCCGGTTAGACTGGGAGCCGACCCCAACATAATTGGGAAAAGACTAGGCAAATGATGATGAGTTGCTATAGAAATGCGTTCGTTCTGTAATAATGTCTTTATAAACAAATCTGTGTATTGCGTGAAAGTACAGTTTTACTATCCACTGTGATAAAAAGCAATTGGAGAAGAAGTTATGATTGTAAGTCTGTTTTTAGCATTGATGATTATAAACATAAGCACATGAGTTATACGATGGTTTGGTTTTATTGAATGAAAATTATATCTGTAGACCGGATTTTTATTTTGCTGAAAGGTACAAGATTATTCAAAGATCGAACATACATAATGCACCTACATGACAAATAGACTACTACGTTTAGGTATTATAAAATGTACACAACAAAATATGAACTTGAGGTCACGGTTCTGTACCTACAGTGACTTATAAAGTAGATACCTACATGCCTAATGACCATAATTTTTTGTCTTCAATATAAATTAAACGATATGAATTTCGATGACGCAAACGAATTTTCCAGAACCATTTTTAGTTGTTTGATCATAATAAATAATATAACATCACGCTTGTATTCTCCGAGGGGTAAGGCAGAGGTGTACCTAATAGTACACCAACATTTCGCCAGTTATGTTTAATAGGGCGAGCCTATTGCAATCAACCAGGCACAAATCCAGACTCCGGGCTGTTATTGAGCAACTCCAGATGGAAAAACCCAATAACACTTTGCCCGACCCGGGAATCGAACTCAGGACCTCAGGCTCAGCAGTAGCGCTGTGACTACTAGACTAACGAGACAGATCGTTATAAATGTCTACCACAATACGAAACCCCTATCAAGTAAAAAAAGCAATAATGATTTTCCTAGAGATATTTCACAGAACTTAGTGTTAATAATCAGTCAAATGTTACATGTCAACCCGAACCTAATAGGAGAAACCTTGGATGTAGATGCACAGGTCATTGGGGGTCAAATAATAAATATCTCCTTGTTTCCTTCTAATTTCCGAGCTACAGATCTCTAAAAACGTTAATAACGTTACTTCTAGCACTCTAAGGTGACCTTAACACACATTATAAACTACATTGAAAGTTTTGAAATGGTTTCCTTCGAAGATTGCAAGTGCGGAACGAACGTTGCAAAATGCGTTACATTTTATGTTGCACTGGAATTTGTGTGCAACTGTTGACAGTCAGATACTCAAGACCCACCTGGATAAAGGATGTTTGCCTTCCCTTAGGTATTTTCATATTATTTAATCGTAAAAATTCTTAAATACAAACTTTTTGAAGTCGCTATAAATGTTTGTTCAAAAAATTTGAACCTCATTCCTTTCGGATTACAATTATTATAGTACAGAGATATTGGAAAGCATGAAAATCTAATTGAAGATCAAATAGATAGATCCGAAATTCTAGGAAGATGTTAAACAGTGAGCTTCTAAATTGCAAGTTAACTTGAGTTTACATCATGGTAATTGGAATGTATTCGAAAACCCTAACCATGATCTCTCTCATGGTATTGGTACAGTGTAACAGTTGAACAACTTTTTCTTTAGTTTAATATTTCAGCAATACTAATGGCAACGTATTTAGGTCTACGGTGCAAGCAAACGGAACGGCTTACAAACAGTTCCTGTCCTCCTACCAATAACGTTTGCCGACGAACTGCATTTTTCGCGCTTGTACTGTTATTCTAAGTTGTTTGATGCGAAAAGTGATCAGCGCGTACAGATTCACTTTCGTGGTAAGGGGTCGAGAGCACATGTCTGTGGAACCGCTTTCGTCGTCGTTTGGTTAGTTGCGTACAAACCGTCTGTCGCAGCGTCCGCGCACGGACAGCGACCGGTAGTGTTGTGACACGAACTATTTATTACTACCTAAACAATAATAGATGTTGAGGTAGCTGACAATATAAATTTTCTGTGAAAATGAAAGTGATTGTTTGCTGCCTTTTTATCATAGTCAATATTAGCAATAATGGAAAAGCCTCCCTTGAGAGTTTTGCACCCAGTGGGGCTAATATACTCTTTGAGGATACAACGAAAAACTTAGGTAAGGAAACTTTTAAATTGTTCATTATAAATTGATAAAATCACATCTTATCAAGTCGCAGTCCTAAATGATACTAACTGAATACTTTGTACTGTAGGTAGTATTCTTGTTGTGACATTACTAAGTAGTAAACACATAGAAATACAAATTATATCTATGAGTAGACCGGTACACATTAGTGTTGGAATTGAATAATATAAACATTCAAGTTAATCATCTAATTATTTGCATTGATTTATACAAACTGAAGAAAAAAAGATCAGAACTAAACAAACTAAGTTAATAGATGCTCATAAATCTAACACTACAAACAAACATATCAAATTCATCATAGAACATGTTAACCTTGCAGATAAAGTATCATGTTACCGGCCTTGCAAATTCAACGTCAAGCCCAAGCGATGTCACTACAATTTCAAAGTGGAGCCAACTATCCAAGAAGATGGGCGACCAGCTATTACCATCAATGGTATGACTCCAGGACCACCGATACAAGCTTGTGTAAATGACATCATCGTTGTAGAAGTACAGAATAGTATCCTGAATCAAGATATAAGCATCCATTGGCATGGAGTTGAGCAGAAGGGAACTCCCTATATGGATGGGGTTCCGATGGTGACTCAGTGCCCCATAGGATATGGACAAACGTTCAAGTATGCGTTTGTTGCGACTTCTCCTGGAACTTTCTTCTACCATGCTGATTCAGGTAATCATTGCCGTAGTTCTCGAAACATTGTTTACACAAGACTACAGTAATTGCACTTAGGTCAGATGTGCGATAAGACGGGAAATCTCGGATTGTTTTGTCTTGACATGGGTGCTGGCTGGCATGGCTCTAATTTCGGCCAAAGTTTGTTTTTAGTCTACAAAGCCTGCAAAATCAATAGAAGCACAAAATATTATTTTATAGTTTTTTGGAAACACTAGTGCAGGTATTTAAGATCACGAATTCCATGTATATTTTTGTTTTCTGACATTAATCAACACAGCCTATTGAAGTCCCTTTCTGGATTCAGCCTTTATAACGTCGTATGTCCATTAAACCATCGGTTACCTAATATACCCCCTGTTGTTATTGTTTCAAGTGTTGTCCAAAACATGTCTCATTTATTTTCCTCAATGTCATAGTGTTTTGTTGCAGTGTCTCATCAGAGTGATGGTGTTTACGGGTCACTGATCATCAATCAGCCACAGCCGCTGGAGCCTCATTCATCTCTGTATGATTACGACAGAAGTGGCGAGAACACTCTAAATATTGCCGCTAAATTCCCTGAACTGTTAACTGCTAAACTTGAAGATGTTAGCCGACTGAAACCTGATGCCCTTATTATAAATGGCGACGGAGATATTTCAAAGTAAGTGCTTAATTTATTCTTACTTTATGATGGTCCGAAAAAACAAAAAAGGATAAGACTAATGTGTTGTAAATGCTAATGTGAGTAACTATCGACGATTATGAAAAGGCAAGGTGAAGTGTCTGTGAATTCGCACACTTAATAAATGATATTGAACGTACTTATACGAAAGCAAACAATAGACTCGACAAACTATTACGTTAATAATAAATTATACAAAATAATTCAGTGCAAATGGTTCGTAACGTCCTACATAAACAAAGAAAGGTAACAGGTTTGTAAATATTCGTAATTTTGTCTGTCTGCAACACACACAGATAATTTTCATGTTTTTATAAATTTATAGTAGTTTAATAAGTATACTTTGTTTTCTTTTTTCAATCTTCAACCACTGTCGATAAGTCTGACAACTCAGTCTTACCAAGGCCATGTAAAATACTGGTATTCAGCTGCATCCCATTAATTTTCCTTTCCATTGTAATGTTAGTAATAAATTAGTAGAATTTTGTGTTTCAAGCTCAAAATCACGATGTTATTATCAGTATAACTATAGCATTAGGTACATGAAATTGCGTTCGGCATTGAATTATGTGGTTTGCACATTACCTTGTGTTCAGTGTCTGCCAACAGTTGGCCTTTCTATTAATATTCCTTTCATAAACCGCTTTTTGGTCTCCAGTAATAGCTTTTAAGTGTTTTATTTCTTGATTCCCTTAAAAAAAAAAAGCATTTTTATTTATTTCAGGATATTCGTCATGGCAGGGTTTGCGTATAGGCTGAGGATTATAAACGCTATTGCAATCGAGTGTCCTATCATTGTGAAAATAGAAAACCATGAAATGATCATTATTGCGACCGACGGGAAACCCACCAAACCAGTTTTGGCTAGAAATGTGGAACTATACCCAGGTAAGGCTGACATTATTTAAGATTAGGTAAACACAGCAACATCATCTAGGATGTTGCAAAATTATCTAGAATACTTCATAAGCACGTTTGTCTCAAATATTTGAATTGCGCAAGTAGGTACACATTATCATACTAGTTACACCTTGCTATAGACCACGGCCAGTATAACATCTGACATTGAAAAAAAACCGCCGGCAGAAATAAAAACTAGAACATTAACGTTGTGCATTTTTGAATATTTTGGAATGGTTAGGGAATAATTTCGCACGAATTGCTTTATTTATCAGTATAAAAGTACTATAATTTATGTGGTTAAATTCAATATTCATTAGTAGTAGTAGTATATTTATTTATTTTCAAAATATAGTCTAACAAAAATAAATAATTTATTTAAACACGTTTCATGAAGTATGTTTTGACTGCTTTTTTTTACCCATCAATATACCTACCTATTACCTCGCAATCTTTACGTAATGTCAAAGACTATTTATTTTGATATTTACTTTGTTGGTTGCTAGGCAACGGATCTTACGGTCACGTCCTGACGCGAGTTTAACATTTATTACCCATCCCAAAAAAAGTGCACAACGCCGCTAAAGAAGTGTTCACTTCAAAATCATAATTTCTATAGCATGCGGGAATTTTGATAAATTATGTAGATTAATATTCAAATATTTTTCTCATATTATTCTGTCGACATATATTGCTCAAACGTGTTGCAAGTTGGCCTCCGTTCGTGATGGACCAAACGCAGTTTTTTTGGTTGTTCATTAGCTTCGCAAATTATATATTCAATTCTACCCACTCTATGTTTAGCGGTGGAATATGAATTAGTCCTGGCACGACACGAACACGAACAAGCTGGTTATTATGTTGAGCAGCACTAAAGTTTTGCATTAGATACATCGATAAATGATCAATTACATGTTTTCGGAAATGTACCCAACCTTACATAACATGGGAAACTACCTTTTATTGCTTGTTTTACGACCTATGCAACATCTTACAGAGACCATTAACTATACGATTCAAACCTTTGATAGCGAGAGAGTGAACGGAACCAGCTATCTAGTTATACGATAAAACGCTTTTACTTCGGAGAAAGTGGCATCTACTACAATTGGTTAGATAGATAGTAAGCTAGTCGCTACAGCCTTTTTATCTGTATTAATAAAAAAAAACATCACCGGATACTTCATGATTTATATGTGAATGACAAGTTGACATGTGGGAGTGAATTTCTATTGATATCGTTGTTTTTTGAATTTCGTAGGTACTTAATGATGCATCTGTGGGTGCGACTCCTTAATTTGCATGAGTCGCCAAATCTACCAATATAGATTTAATAATCTCATCACTTGCAGCTTTATTGATAACTAGCCCGCAACTTCGTCTGCGCGTTTTAACTTATCCTATGGCACTTGGCAATGGCGTAGCTTTCTATCATAGAAGGATTTTTTTAAATCGGGTGTTGTTCTGGAGATTACTCCCTGCATACAAACTCACAAATTTTTACCTCTTTATAATATTATAAAGTATAGATGTTTTACGACAGCTTATAAAAAAAAAACACACATGAACATACCAAGTTACTGGGCGATTCGATAAAAAATATTTTGAAGAAACAGGTTTTATATATATAGCTTCTGTGGTCTTTTTTATATTATTGTCTCTGTAAAATTCGTCAGGGTTTGGGAAGAGTACAGAGTCATCAAAATTGGTATACGTGCTTGCTGTCCTTTCGCGAGGTGTTGGAGTGGATTGAAGTAATCCATGGCTGTGTAGTTGCAGGCATCACCATTCATAATTATTTACGCATTAAAGAAAAAAAGAAAGAAAATACATTTATTTATCACAGAAGGCAAAGAGTACAACATAATTACTACTACACACACACTACACACAAACACACACACACTACACTATTATGTTACATATTTCATCATTACTCTTGCCCTTATCCCAATTTATTGACCGTCGGGTGACGTCGACGCAACATGTCTTTTTCTTCCATACTTCTCTATTAGTCTATTCTCTACGGTCTCTTGGCTAAATAATATCAGCCCACGGGTTGATCGAAGGTTAAATTACGCTTGCCGGGGTCCGTTCGTGTATCCATTACATATCGAGACCACTCCATACCTCGGAAAACACGTTACGCCTTTGATCTTGGCTGTCATTCGTAGATCTTTGACAGTCGTTACGAGTGGTAGTCAGAAGTCCAAAAGTCTGACATCCACTCTTACCAAGGGTTATCGTGCTACCCAGTTACTGGGTTGTGGAGGTCAGATAGTCAGTAGCTCCATGTAAAATACTGGTATTCAGCTGTATCCCGTTAGACTGGAAGCTGAACCCAATGTAGTTGGAAAAAAGCTAGGCAGATTGATAGACTTCTCTATTAATCTACGTATTACTTGTCAGTTTCATTTTAAAGTGCTGTCATCTTAATGAATAGAAACCAATGTATCTTGCCTAAAGCCAACAGTCTTTCGTCACTTTGGTCAGTCGCAGTTCAAGTTATTTGGTTTGACGTTGGTCGAGATAGTTTTTAATTTATTTTCACTTGAGGAGAAAGGTGCGTCTTGGTCGCGTTACTTTTCTTTAAGTTTAAGGTCACCACTAGTAACTAGTTTCGTTTGTTATGATTTCACTTTCTATTGCTTTTTGTTTTAACTTTTATGGAATTTAACGTTAGGTTATTTTATTAAAAAATAATGTCTGAAATATGAGTCGTCTGAATGCTGCATGGATTCTTTGCATAAGCTCTTTGATTGTAATGTTTAAAATTAGTAATCTCTATCTAATCTAATTATAAAGCTGAAGAGTTTGTTTGTTTGCTTGAACGCGCTAATCTCAAGAACTACTTGGTCCGATTTGAAAAAAAAATCAGTGTTACATAGCCTATTTATCGAGGAAGGCTATAGGCTATATATCATCACGCTAAGACCAATAGGAGCGGAGCACCAATGAAGAATGTATCAAAATCGGGGTATTTTTTTTGCGTTAGCCCAAATAAGTAACGACCTACTTATTCCACGCGGACGAAGTCGCGGGTAGAATGTAGTCATAAATATTTATGCTATGTTGTTATTTGTGTTTAAAATAAATGTTTTCAACTGAATAGAAACGAGTTCGTTGGTGGAGTTTGAAAGCAAATTCAAGATCACAAAATGCATAAACATGAAGTAGATATTAATTTATTGTTTCTCCTTTATCCTCATTATAAAGTATCATTATATCATAACTGTTGCCTTTCGTTTATTGTAATGTTTGGTATTCGTTCTTGATTTCAGGGGAGCGAATGGACGTGGTAGTTCGCGCGACAGAAGAGGGTGGTGGCTACTGGGTGAGGACGCACGGTACCGGTTCTTGCGCAGGTCTTGTCGCCAACGCGATGCTTATCTATTCCGGCTTTAACTACACCGCCATGTTGCAAGAAAACCAGGTAACTATGAGATTTATTATTGCTTGAAAATGTTGCAATAACTGCTATTATAATATAATTGAGGAGGTGAAGAACAAAACCTCACTTTTCCATTTTGTAAAAAAAATTTTTTTTTAGTTTAACCGCAAAAAAAAATTTTTAATTGAATAAAGCAAATAAGTAAAACTCTATCAGAAACACCTCTTTTCTCATATAATTTTCATTTGAAATAGAGAGTTTCGAACAAAACCACACTTTAGATTCTAAAAAAATCAGTCTGCCTTGATTATTTTCAAAAACTCACTTTATTGGAGTAAAATTCAATGGTAACATTGAGACTCATCAAAACAACATAAAAACATTGAGTTTAGACTGAAGGTGATACACTTTTAATGCCTGGTCTTTTTGCTAAATAGTATAAGGTATTTTTATTTGTCTTTATCAAAAACACCCTTTTCCAAAAATGTTTAATCAAAACCAAAATTTCCAAATTTCCAAATTTCATTTTAAAATATTAGCTAAGATTCTTATCACATTTATCGGCCATTTGGTACAACAAATTGACTGAAACACTAGTTTAAATGACACAACTAAAATAAAATGCAGATGTTGTAGTCAGTTAGTTATTTACATTTTACTGTTTTCTTCAAAATTAGAAAAAGTGGAAATGTGAGGTTTTGTTCTTCACCTCCTTTATTGTTAATGAAGATCCCACTTCATTCCAATACATATTATGAAAAGAATCACTCTTTGTTCGACTCAATTATTACATTTACCTAATAACTGATTAAGCGACATTACTCACGTTTCATATTTGATATTAAATGAACTATTATAATTATCATGAACCAAACATAGACAGGTTGTTCACTTTTAGGCTACACATTACTCGTGAAGATTTTTATGAGTATTCCCAAGCAAAAAGCTACCAAAAAAAGCCTTTGCAATTATTATGCTCAACCCATAAAATTCCAATTTCCTTTTGCAGAATGAATATATTAAAGGAAACTGGGAATCGGACTTAGTAGTAGAAGGTCAAATGTTGGAGTCCCTTCAAGACCAGAGTCATACGTCAGAGGTGAAGTCCGTGTATTTGGGTATCGACAGGAATGTAGTCAAAGTCAAGGATGGCGATGTCGACTTTAGATACATTAGTGATGCTATCCCTAAGAAGCCGTTTTTCCCTGCTGCCTTTGGTAAGTATGTTTTGGAATTGTGTAAATTTTCCTATACCTAAAACATAGTTGCATTATTAAATATATACTCGTTTGTCTTTGTACTCAAATATTTGCAAATAATGCAAAGGAATAGCACAAATTTTGCTTTGCACATCTTCGTGTAATTCTAGTTGGATAGTCATGCAGCTTAAGTGTTTTGTCAACAACAGAACGTTAAGCACTTTATAGAGGTGCTAAAGATAAATACTTATATCTACTTTTGAACTTCCACAATGAATTTAATTAATGGATGACTGTTTATGTTATGATTTTAACACCCAGTTGCACAAAGATTACGTTATGGATCATTAACGCTAATGATTTCATTCATTTCATCAAAGAACCATTAAAATCGAGTCTAAACAACTTAAAACAAGTTGATAAGACAGCTTTAAAAGTTAAAGTTCGTTTTGGCTGTGAGTTTCAATAATATTATTTTCGGTCGTTTTGAAATTTAACGACATTCTTTATTTAGACAAGAAATACACATTGTGTTAGATTATTTTATGTTATAGTAAATAAAGCCGTTATGTGGTTAACATATTGTAACTTTAACTTCCAACATATATTATACATAGCCGACCCCAACATAGTTGGGAAAAATGCTCGGCAGATGATGATACAGCAGTGATCTTTTATTGCTTTGCCTTCTTGATTATGCATGTTTCTTTTCCTGTACATTTTTGTACAGTCAGCTGCAGAGAAATCTCACCCCCGAGCAAAGTATTTTTACATTGCTAGGGGGTGAGATTGCTCTGCAGCTGACTGTACATGAAATACGTATGTGGCTACGGTCATATTTTAACTAATCCATTTTTCATATCCATTCTAGCTCTTCAAGAAAACGGAGTAGTTCAAATAAACGGCAAGAGCTTCCTGTTCCCAAACGTACCGATATTATTGCGACCACGTGACGTCAGACAGGACATGTATTGCAAAGTCGGGGAGGAAGACAAACAGGTGGAGACACAGTGTGTGCAAGTATTAGATGCTGTTGAAGAAGAAGTGCTAGAAATCGCTCTAGTAAATGAAGGTCAGTCTATTAACACCTGCCTTTCCTGAGAGATTGTTTAGTTAATTACTGTAGGTATCATCATTCTCCTACCCCTAAACCAATTTATTTGGGGTCGGCGCAACTTGTCCCTTTCTTCCATTCTTCTCTATTAATCGTTATTATATCTCGGTAGTCATCCCCTTTCTAGCCATATCATCTTTCACACAATCCACCCATCGTTTCTTTGGTCTTCCCCTACTCTTATAGTCATCGACATTCATACTCAAAACTTTCGTCATGACGTTTTCCTCATTCCTCCGCATCACATGCCCATACCATGATAACCGATTTTCTGTAGGTATCGCACCGAATATTACAATATTCTGTGTCTAGTACCTACAGGTAATTGTATAGGTTTATTTTTAAAGAAAAGAAGGTGCATACACAGCGTCTTTTGTGCTGATTGTAAAAATCAATCTAATACGCAGATGGGTTCTCTAATACACAGGAGTTTCAAAATGAACCAAACACTTTACACACCCTAACGAATAGTCATGTATTATTAATTCGTGTTCTTAATTCCAATTACTTTTAAATTCCAGGTTTCGGTAGCAACGACTCGTACACATTCCACATGCATGGCTACAACATGCAAGTTATCGCTACGTGGCAGAATCCCAAAGATAAGCCGATCTCGAAGGCTGACTTCCAGAGGATGAACAAAGATGGCAAAATTTTAAGGTAAATATTACTTACCAATTTTCGTCTTCCTGACCACGAATGGCAGAAATAAAGTTACTTCCTCCAAAGAAACTAACAGTGTACATCAGCTCGTGATCATTACCGATCTACCAAGATTCAGGAGTCTTGGGATGGACTAGTAGCAAAGAGATTGCTTTCCTGAGTTGTAATATCTATCATTGTGGGTCACTTATGGCTATAATTTCTTTGGCAATTATGTGGTTAATAAGCCGATGACCGCGGTTATTTTCTTCTCGAGTTAGGGAGGCCCATGTTTTAAAATAGGCTTCCTCGAGAAATTGCTATTAACTATGGTAGGTATACTTGGATATTAAATAGTCTAAGTTAGCTGTTATTAGTAGAAAAGCAGATTAGTTCTCCTACATACCCACACAGTGGCATATTCTATGACGAGAACCATTATAGCAGTATCTACCTATGTGTGCAAGACAAAACTCACGGGCAATTTATTTTTCAATTAGCATGAAAGCTTATGGAAATTTCACAAATAATAATGCATGAAGTTATAAAACCTTTGTATGGCTTGCATCTGATTTCTAACACTTTCTCTTTTATGGTGAAGCAGAGTTGAGGCAATTTGAACGATCATTATAACTCAACAATTTCTAATATCACGACGTGTTATAAAGTTATCTACTGGAGTTTCTAGTCAATTGAGGGAAATTATTGTGTGGTCTGTATAAGCAACCACATTATTAATAACGACAAAAGGAAATTAAGAGGTGGTGGTTTTCTACCCCACCAAGCTGTGGGTTCAAAAAACTTCATGACTTTATATGGCGGTATATACGCTAGGTTGAAATGGTCTGTAATCATCAACACTCAAAGTGCAAGTACCTTAAATAAACATAAAGAACCATAAAATCCATAATTCATTAACTTTCATTTCTTCTTTATATTAAGTCTTTGCCCTGCAGTGGTTAATAGTATAAGGCCGAAATTCATGAATGAGTTCTACGTAATCAACAAAGTAATTAATTTGAATTACGAGTACCTTAGCAAGTAAATTTTTGAACGCTATTGCAATGAATAAATTGCCCGGCGTGGGAGTACCTAATAGTCAAGCTTGTCGTGAGACATGATTTTTTAAATAAATCAATGGTATACTAAAGTACGATATGCTGGAAAGCTAAGGCGGTTCACACACGGCACCGCGCTCCGCCGCGGAGGGCGGTTTTGGCAAAGGGATTAGCACCGCTCGACCGCGCGGTCGGGCGGTGTACGTGTGTTAGGCATCAACGGATTTATTAGAGGCCAATGCGATATGAGATCCGCTTCACCGCCTGCCGCGGCGGTGCGCGGTGCCGTGTGTAAACCGCCTAAAGCACATCCGAAACTCTTGAATCACGATTGGAAGCGATAGAATGCAATCGTCGTGTTCGAAATCCATTAGACCCGATTATAACTAATAGTTGTACTAATCCTACCCTTGTTATAATTTCAGAAATCTCCAAAATCCACCAGTAAAAGACACAATCATTGTACCAAACAAAGGCTACACGATTGTCAGAATAAAGATAGACCGTGGAGGAACCTGGCTGCTGGAATGCAGATCCTGTGCCCTCTCCTCGATACCTGCCGCCATCATGATCCGGGTACCCGAAGCGATACCCAAGGCTGTCGTCGACTCGTTACCTAAGTGTGGGAACTACAGACCACCTGACGTCCTGCTCAACTAAATTTTCGAATAGACTGAAAGTGTACAATTGGTCTCGTGATTTTAGACTTAGAAACTCTTATACGTAACTTAGGTTTAGTATAGTGCTATTGTGTGGATACTCAATTAGTATAGGATAGAGTTGATAAATCATGGAAGACTTTTGGGAGTCTCCTGCATCAAGTATTAGTCAATATCCACAGTTAATTCCAAATGTTATGAGACAGTTCTGTGTTATTTAGATCGTGCGTACAATAAAACGATATCACGACCAACATTATGATAATATCCAATACTCAATACAATGTATTTAACCAAGCTAGAAATAATAAGTGAACGTAAGAAGGTTAAATAGTCCCGTAGTTTCAATATTATGGCATGTAGTTGTATGACAGAAACAATTACAGATATTAGGAGCCCTGGCCGCGCCACCAACGCAAGGCATTGGCATTTCTAAAGTAATTCAATTTTCAAATCTCTTTGTAGAAGATACGGAAAATAACAATTCCGGTACAATTATTTAGTGTTTACTTTATGTGTGGTACACCTAGTAGTTTACAAAAACCGTGGTGGCGCGGAAAGGGAGTATACTCCCCAGCCATGCCACCAAAACGTTCATTATTCGTTGAGGTACAATTATTTTCATTTCATGTACCATATAGTACATAAATGGTACAATTAATCTGGACACATGGTTTTTTAATTTTCCACTGTGGCGGGGCCAGGGAGTATCACACCAGATAATAATGGAATATAATGAAGTGAGAATTTAAAAAATATTTCATATTTACCTATAATAATAACATGTTAGAGGAGGTCCAAAAGATATCAGAGAGAAGTTATGTATAAAAATGTAAATTATTTATTGAAAGGAATTAAAGGATAGTAGAACAACATTACTTTTATTAAACATCCTTGATATAGTAATTTATAAAATCAAGGTAGGTAAACACATTAGTATAAATTGTGGGTGCACCTACCTCCCCGCAAGGAGACACACCCCATGACACTACACCTATTACAACAGGAATGAATTCTTCCAAATACTGTCTGTCTTGAGGAGTTGCATCTTCAATAGTTTCTGTTGCTTGTTCATTACAACAGACATAGTTACTTGCATTGTATTTCTCTGTATTGTCTTCTACCGGGTCGTTCGGATCGAAGAGGCCATTTGGAACGTATTGTATGAGAGGACCACCCGAGTCTCCGTTGCAGGCTGCGACACCTCCAGTAGTAGGTCCTGTGCATACGTTTGCGTCTTTGTCCAATGGGTTGGTTTCGTAACCTTCCTTTAAATTTTCGATAGCTGCGTAACATTCTACGAAATATAAGTAAAATTTTTATGACATCCTTTGCACTACTCAAACAGCCAGTTGCAGAAACGAACTTTAACTTTTAAAGCTGTCATTAAATACAAATCTTCCATTAACTTGTTTTAACTTGTTGCAGAAAGCAACATTAGAGTCAATTTTAACGGTTCTTTGATGAAATTAATGAAAGCATTAGCGTTTATTAAGTAATGGGGCATTATTGTTTGTCTTTGTGCAACTGGGTGTAAGGTGAGTAGGATAATGATGTCATATTATGTACAAATGACAAATATAATATTAGCAACATTTTCTACTAAACTTGTTTTGTGTTGTTTGTATGTAGTTGTTGTGTTGTTGGTTGTTTTGTTGTTTTGCCCTATTATATGGGACTTAAACATAACTGGCTAAATGTGGGTGTACCTGCTACAGGTACACCTCTGCCCAACCCTTCGGGGGAACAAGGCGTGATGTTATGTTATGTGATGTTTAAAAAAAGTGGCTGACTTACCATCATACGGGATGTATGTCACTTTAACTTCTTGTAGTCTGCTCGGAAGGTCAGGGATAAAAAAGGTTGTTTTTAAAACACCCCAACCAGCCAATTTCATTTGGTCTCCGCCAAGTTTGTAGTTACTTGGCAGTTTAACAGGCTGGACCCACTTCGTATATAAAATTGGTTTTTCTGTGCTGAAAACAGCTATGTCGTATGGGCCAATACCACTGAAAATGTGCAAATATTTAACTATGATAATAATGTAAGTGATATTTAATAGTTAATTGGTAGTTACTGAGATATCAGCAACCAAATATTTTTTACAACTTTTAAACATTGACTGTAGGTAGGTAATAGAAAGAAGAATATTACTCGAAGATAAAGATGATGAAAGTCAAATTATTATGAAATGGATAGGGTTACCCCTCATATAAAGGATGGTGTATTCGTTCGCTGATCTTCATCACTTGAGACTGAGTTCCAAAGATATTGACGTCATGTATACCGGCAACGGCTTCTAGTGGTAGCCATCTTGTCAACCAAGACTCAACGGCACAGTGGGCAGCAGATAAGATCTAGAAAAGGAATTTAATCAAAATTAGATCAGTATAAAGTGACGATGTCTATGACTTAGCCAGCCCACTGCCATAATATCTATCTCATCATATCAGCCGAGAGACGTCCACTGCTGGACATAGGCCTCCCCCAAATATCTATCTAGCTGCTAGATATTTCGTGTTTTCTGGCTGGAAGTGCACACTGCAATACCTACATACAGTTAAATATCCTTATTTATCTTCAGCAATAAAACCAGTCTTACATAGTGTCAATTTACTTAACGGGTGTAAAACGACAGTGGAGTATATAGTTTTCAGAGTTCAAACCAGGTTAGTGAAATGAAATGAAATGAAATAGTTTATTATTTAAATAGTATATTGGAATCACTTTTACAAGACATATTAAAAAATATTATATAAAAGCTAGATGAGGTCGGCGTTTCCTATCTGACTACTCTGAGAAGAAAGGCCAAAATTGCAGTCTCTTTTAAAGTCCAGACATAATCTTGGTCAAGCCATATTCTGAATTATGTAGATTAGTGTCTGAAATGGTCTTTTGAGGATTGAACCACACAGATTTGAGTGGATCTGTACAGTCAGTGCAAGCATTTGTCACAAACCACATAAAATAGAAATAAAGAAGAGTTCAAACAATCCACGTAAAAAATACTTATATCAAATACTTTGCAAATTCACTGTTATGTAGGCTTAGACCATAATATGTGTAGGTATATCAAAAATAAAATTCAATTCCATTTAGGTACATTTACACCGATACAAATGACAAGAGAAAAAAAAACTTCGGGTTGCACTCCGGGAGTGCCGGCAGAAGTGAAAATTTGAACATTAACGTTGTGCATTTTTGAATATTTTGGAATGGTTAGGGAATAATTTGGCACAAATTGCTATATATATCAGCATAAAAATACTATAATTTATGTGGTTAAATACAATATTCATTAGTAGTAGTAGTATATTTATTTATTTTCAAAATATAGTCTAACAAAAATAAACAATTTATTTATACACTTTTGACTGCTTTTTTTACCCATCAATATGGGTAAAGTTTCTTACCTCGCAATCTTAACTTAATATCAAAGATTTATTTTCATATTTACTTTGTCGGTTGCTAGGCAACGGATCTTACGTGGAACTCCTTATCTTTGTTTTTTTAGTCCCGATTTGTACACTTTTTCATTCACATTTTCTATACCGAATAATTTTTTCGACTTATTTTTGCGGACATAGTCGCCTTTCTGATAATTTGCTAAGGCGAGCGAATAGGAGCTTTGATGAGTTGTCCGAAATAAGAGGCTAGTGCATTTCAACCTTTACATTACAATATATGGAAATTTATAAAATATAATTTTAAAACTTACCCATCTCTCATTGAGGATCGTCCCACCACAAGAGTGTACTCGTACCCATAGGAATCTGGTCTGCAGTGACACGAGATAGGGATGGCTGTGCGGTCTCGCCTCGTGACCACCCACGATTTTACTTTCAGCTTTCAAAGTTTTTGAGTTCACTAGGAAATATACAAAACAATTTATCTACAATAAATGTCGATATGTACAACATCAACATTAACCTATTTTATAATGGAAACGGGATAAAATAGAATGAGATCTGTCGGTAATCACCAAATTGACATGCCACGTGAGTCCACAACACATCATTAATGAATTTCTGCATTTATAAGTTAAGGGAAAATCTGTTTAAATAGTCTTCGAAACGATTTTCAAATTGTATAAATATTTACATTATTGATGCCTAGATGTTTATAAAAAAACTGATGAAACAAAATAACTGATCTACCTGTGGCAAGAAATGAATATTTTATTAAAATCAAGAGGAGTTTCACACTGAACTTCATAGTGGTATATTTGGTGGATGAGTTGTCCTGTGAAACATTGTTTTTTCGTGTTATATAACATTGAGCTTAGTTAAATCCTTATCGGTGCTCATATTTGCAGAAGCTCAACCTTTTGTTTGTTTACTTTTAATACATTTCCTGAACATCACTACTGTTGTTTAGTAGTTTCTTTTATTAATGTTGAAGTACGCTTTGAAGAACTGATGAGAATTTCCTTTTCTCGTATGAGTACGAATAGAGCTAATGCTGTGGAAAAGAAAATTGCTGTCTGTGAGATAGTAGCTGGGCTAACCACCCGGGGTGCACCAGACGTTCCTACCTTTAAGCTTCGCCTCTTGTGGAGGCTTTTGCATTTTTTTGTGTATACATGTTTAATTTAATAAATAAGTAAAAAATGCTCTGTGTTTGGACAGCCGCTATTGTGTGACCGTTCACCGCTTTTTTAGATGCTGAGCTTTAGAAAAGGCAACCAAATTATCATCTTCTTCTTCTTCTTCGTTTCGCTCTTGACAGAGCGGTCTTGGTCTAGTCGTTGCCCGCCTCACGATCTCCCTCCATCTGGTTCTGTTACATGACAGTCTAGCGCATTCATTGACAGCGCCTCCAATCGCGGATTTTATTTGATCGGTCCATCTCATCGGTGACCATCAAATTACCATCTATGCCGTGCATTATTGCTCGAAGATTCTATTACAAGTATTTACAATTCTTGGATGTAAAGAAACAATGTCTAGCTAGTTCAGAATGCTGACAAATGCTTGCACTGACTGGACAGGTCCACTCAAATCTGTGTGGTTCTTTCCTCAAAAGACCATTTCAGACACTAATCTACATGGTTCTCATATGGCTTGACCAAGATTATGTCTGGACTTTAAAAGAGACTGTGACCTCTGAGTTTGTTTCGGCCTTTCTTCTCAGAGTAGTCAGTTAGGAAACGCCGACCTCATCTAGCTTATTTTAAACATTTTTTTTAATATGACGTGTAAAAGTGATTCCGATATCCTATTTACAGAATAAACAATTTCATTTCATTTCATTTCAGAGCACCTGAAAAAAGTATATGTACCTTGACAATAGTATTTCATCATACATACGGGTTATTACAATATTGGAATAGGTCGTGCTATCGCCATCATAGGTAAATAGTTTCTGTACGTTGTCAATGTGAGCTGATTTGTAGATTTATGCCCAGATAATCGTCTAAAAATGTAACTAATTAGTAGTTCCTAGTAAACATACCATCTAACTATATTTGCATCTGTTAGTGTGTGTTGTGTCTGTTTTAGTCTTACCGAGGGTTATCGTGTTACCCAGTTACTGGGTTATGGAGGTCGCATAGGCAGTCGCTCCATATAAAGTACTGATATTCAGCTGCAGCTGGTTAGACTGGAAGCCGACCTCAACATAGTTGGGAAAAGACTAGGCAGATAGATTTTTATACCATGAAATACTTATGACCAGTTTTTGCCCCACAAACTGAATACATCTCCATTTTACAACACACCTATAACGAACAGTCACATTTTTATTATGATGATGATGAGTATATATGTTGGTGGGCTAAAAAAGGAGTCCATTTATCTAGAGTCGTCTTTATTGACGTTAAGTGGTCACCTACTGTATTTTAGGTAATTCGTGAAATGCTGTGGCTAAATTGAGATCTGATCTGAGTATCATGTTATTTCTATTTGATACGTTCCAGACCCACTGTTTTTTAATTTTACTGTGTTGAAAGAAAAAGAGAATAATTGAATCAACTATATTTTCATGTTCGTGTTGGTATTATTACATCGCCATTAAGGGGGATGTGCTAAGGTAGCCCGCAAATTTCAAATTTTCTTACGTTTTTAGCAATTTGCAGGTCAGGTTGTATGTTGATCTAAATATCATTCGCGGTCGTAGCAAATGTTTATTTATAGAATTATAATCATAAAAGTCATCAATACAACTATCTAAGTTCATGTAACTGTATTTAATGACTAAATCATGAAATCATGACATTTGACACCTTTGCTAACTTAAGGAGTTGTATTGCTAATTCTAATGATTATAATTCTGTAAAGCCATATTTGTTACGGTCGCGAATCATATTTTAATCAATATGCAACCTGACACTGAGCTACAAATTGCAACAAAAAAAAACGTAAGAAAATTTGAATTTCGCGGGCTACCTTGGCGCATCCCCCTTAAAGTCAACATTTGTTAAGTGTTTCACCACAGTCTTATTTCACTTTTGTAAGAGGTATCGGATATTTCTAAAGGTAAGGGGATAATAAAGAAGTACAATTGAAAATATTTTATAAAACATTTAATTTCAATATAAAATGACTGTTTCCTAAATATACGACATTGTGTTCGAAGAGTTTAATGATAATAATTTAAAAGAGTTAAGATGGAAAAGAGTGGAATCTTTCCATGTAACAGACCTAACACAGGTGTATATTTTGCAACAAAATATTACCCTGTGCCTTATTGTTAATAGCTTAGAGTTCATCTTTCAATTAAGATAAATACAATGGAGTAAACCTACTTCTTTTATTTACCAAAGGGCTAATAAACTATTTAATTCAGTAATTTTTTTAATAGTATATCTTTATACGAACATTTTAATTATTGTAGGTATGTTGTTCGTTATTTGCCTACTTATTTAAAAAAACGAAGAGAGAAGAAAAGTTGCAGGACGCAAAACCGTTCAGCGTTTTATGAACAAAATACTTTGCAATTTGGAAAATTTGTTAGTGATGAATAGGTACTAATTGAGGTAAAACCAAAAAACTAACAAAAATTTGTAACAAAAAATAAATAAAAAAATTGAAAGAAGAAAGAAACAAAGAAATATTTGATTAGCATAAAGGAACATACGTCACTTAACAATTTACTTAGCACATTTTTTACAAACATACTTCTAATAATTTATTAGAGATGACTCATTGTTGACTATGCTATGAAAGTTGAAAATTATGCAGGCCTGTTCTTGATCAGGCGACGCACTATGCGTGAAGATTTTTTCAAGTGTGTGATTTATCTTAAGTGAAAGACTATCCCGTGAGCACGTTGCATCCATCTCAAAGAGTGAACATGGATTGTTTGTGTACTAAAACACTATGAATGACGATACAAACTTACGATATCATTGCAACTGTGGCAGAGAGATACATACAATACCGTAACACGAATTACGGTCTCAAGTTAGAAAGATGTTAACTAACTTGAGGTAAAATGATTTTAACATGCTTTTATAAAATTAAAAGGTCCATCAACCTCCACCGACACCATGATGGAAATAATCAATTTTAAGCGAAGTGGTTTGTAGTAACTAGATCCAGACAAAAGAAACTGTGCAGTTGTGTCGGAAGGAGCTCTAATTATGATTATCAATCTACATATTGCGAGTTGGTAATTACGTATTTGCACTTAACCCCATTATGTTTAAATTTATTTAGGAATAGCATTACAATAACGCTCGTCTCGTTTCTAATATAAAGCTTAACTTATTCTAATCTAACTTTATGTACAAAATTATAAAACGAGTAACAATAACATTTAACTATATCAAAGGAATTCAATTGAATGGCGAGCCTAGCCGCCATTTCGATCACAAGGCTGGTCGAATACTTAAATCTATAAATTATTATAGTGATCTGATTAAATACTTTGGTCTCTAATGCGATACATTTGAAGGTTAGTTATTTAGAACAGCACCTAAAGTTTAGAACAGTATTTACAAGATAACATTAACAAATAATTATTTAATCCATTCGCACGTTGTTCATATTTCAACAACAGAACAAAATATGGCAGTACGCGATGCTTTTCACTCCTGTTTGGTTTTCACAAATCGATTACGAATATCGATTACAATGAATTCTCGATAGTGTCAGTGTATCGGGAAGAATGGCGGAGTGATCGTCGGTAGGTGGTCGCCGCATCGAGGGAAGTTCGGAGGCACGGGAGGCAGGTCCCCCTGCGTGCCGATGTGAAGAATCAAGTTCATTCCTATTACTATATGATAGATGAAATGACAGTGGAACAACCAGTATCCTGAAAAGAAAATTTAATGTTGAGAAATCGAGAAAATATTCCAGAATCGTATTTGATTATATTATGTTACGTTGTAGTCGGAACAGACGTGTGGATCAGAGTCCGCATTTTCAAATTCAATATAATAATAAGCTGGAGATATTCTATGATGAATTTACCTGGGTTATCTGCCTTTAGCCTTAAAACGACGTAACCATTATTAGGCACAGCAAGAGTATCTTTGAAGGGTGGAAGGTTGTACTGCCTGTGCAGCAGACCCTTCCTGTCGAGGTCCAGGGCGTGTTTCAGGTTAATCTTCTTGATGTTCTTGTCGGGAGATCTGCCGATACCGATCACGTTGTATGGAGTACCGTGGAGGTGGAACGGGTGGGACAAGTTCGGCGATTGCACTGGAAATAAAAGGATTGTTTGAAAAGAAGCTAGTTGTCATTTTGAACCCAGTAACTGGGTAAAACGATACCCCTTGGTAAGACTGGTGTCAAACTTCGGGCTTCTGACGACTCGTAATGACTGTCAAAGATCCACGAATGACAGCCGGGACCAACGGCTTAACGTGCATCCGAGGCACGGAGGAGTCTCGGTATGTAAAGATGGTCACCCAACCCCGGCAAGCGTAGATTAACCTGATGGATCGAACCGTGCGGCTGTTATTACTTAACCACGTGCTTCTCATAGGTCCTCAAGTTTCATGGCATAAAGGCAAAAAGAAATGCTAATTTAAACAGTCAGTCCTGCTTTTGTTCCTGACCGTTTGAGGGGCGATAGACACCGGATTGTGTGACTACATTTGATAAAAAATCTTAAGGTTAGTATTTATTCGTGTTTACCTTCATCGACTAGCACGATTTCCACGATTGAGTTAAGAGGCACATCGATCATGTGTGTGCAGCGGCAGTCGACGGCGCAGTTGGCAGGCCTGTTGTCTCCATTACAGAAGAGATCCGGGGATAACTCATGCATCTGCGAGAGGGGCGGCGCGGGGGCCGCTCTGTAGGAGATCTCGTCCACCAAACTCAGCACGTGATCACCGCCGGGAGCCACTGGAATTGGAAAAACATTACATATTATTAATTTTGTATAATATTAGCTTTTGCCCTATCTAGGCTAGGCCCAGGTCTTGGTCTATCCATGTGACATACATCAACTTGTGTTAACCGCTGTACTGTTTAATGTGATACCGTCATCGCCACTCTGTATACTATTTCGTGATGCACATGATATTATTTTTAAATAGGCAGAATTAATGTACACTGAACACGGTTCATAAGAGACAGAGGTATATAAATAGTGTTAATTAAAAAATGAACAGGGTAGAGACTCACCACGGTTCAAAACCACAACGAAGCTGTCAAATAATGTATAATTTTCTAGTGACCTCAAGTGATCTTACCTAAGTAGTTCCTGTACGTATTTTCCTTGAACAAGTCCTTTGGCTTGTAGAAGTGGAACCTGAATGGCAGAAAGATCTTGACATCGGGCCTCTCCTGCAATATGGCCGGGTCTACCGGCCTCGCTGACTTCAAGTTGCTAACGCAAACGGCGTCATTTCGTTTTACATTGCAGATAGCGTCCAAGGGGTTAAGAATCTATAACATATTGAGGGTTAAAGACATAGTTTAAAACAAAAAAAAATATGTGAAGCAATGTGTGCTGAATTTAAATCCGATATAATAAAATAAAAAAATGTTAAAATTCCATTGCTTTTTAAAATTCAGGAGTAGATAAGCAATGCGCTTTATATTTTGTTAGTTCAGCCGCATTTTTAAAGCAACTTTTGAATCTTGTGCTGAAAAGCTTTACAAAAAGAATTTGTTTAGTAACGACATTATGTACACAAAAAAAAATTGAATATACAAAGATATAGAAAAGATGTACAACCTGTATGTTTGGTGCCAAGTAGGTGTCTACTCGATGCCCTCCAAATTCATGCACAAGATATCTCAATGCGAGTCATCTACATAATATCTAAAATAGTAATTCTATTGTGCTATATATACAAATATTTACAACAGCTTTTCAACTGATGTGTGTGTTTATATTATAAAATCGTCGTACCAACTAATTGTACTATCAAATCATCAAACTACTCATGCTTTCAAGGGAATTAAAATAAACCGCAATTTTTCATAGATTTTATTAAAGGTATAAAATTTTACATTCTTATAGTAATTTTATATTATTATGATAAATCGTAACGTTTTGCTTTTTTTTAATTTATAGCAAAATATACCTACTTCGCTGCGAGATATGTTCGTTGTAAGCTGTGCTGTCGTCATCAGTCGACTAGGACACAGCGTCATTTACTTTTTGGAATTTCCGTTGGCACAATCACACTGACTTCTAGTAGCCGTAATAATTAACATCTCTTAATTAATGGTAACATCAAGTGTGCATCTCTGTATATCTATAGTCTACATAATAGTATACAGTCTTCGTTTGTGTACGGAGTGTGCTACAGAGTGATCAGAGTACTGTGTATTTACATAGGTTCCGCTGTATGTTATTTACATTTTATCATAAATGGTAGTGCATGCAAAATTGGGTTGGGAATGTTTCAAATGTCTTAAAATTCTAAGCAAGTAGGTCTAATAAGTAATTTTTAAATATATACAAGTAATAAATATATCATTGGTGAAAATAACATTATAATGGCAAGTTGTTAGTTACAGGACGAACAAGTCTTGTTAAATCTATACTCAATACGCGAAAATAAATTGTTGGTTCAAGAGCCTCAAAGTACATATTATAGGCGATATCAATAATTAAAATGTAATTAAGAAAATATCACCGAATATGGCATAAAATTAAAATTGAAGTCAACTCGTAGAAACAGTGCATCATCGTTAAATAACATCACAAACCATCATTAACTCCCATTGAATCATTCTTGTAAAAAAAATAAACACAAACGGCAGAATCGAGCACTTCGAATCTACCGGACACATCACACAAAACAAACATAAATTTACACTTAGTTAACATATTTAAATCAACTGTACATAGCTGTGTGCTGTACTTTCATTTGCACATCATGCAGAAACTGGGCAATTTGTCTAGGAACCAATTTAGTTTAGCGCGATGGGAGGAAGGTGGTCGCCACATGTGGGGAAGTTGGGGGGAACGGGCGGCAGGTCGGCCTGGGTGCCCACTTGCAGCACGAGGTTCATGCCGATGACGATATGGAACAGGAAGTGGCAGTGGAACAGCCAGAAGCCGGGGTTGTTGGCTCGGAAACGGACGATAACGTAGCCGTTGTTGGGGACGGCGATGGTGTCCTTCGCCGGCGGGAGGTCTCCCTGCTTCAAGTGACGCTCAAGCAGACCTCTCCTGTCGAGGTCGAGAGCGTGCTTCAAGTTGATCTTCTTCACGTTCTGGTCGGGTGACCGGCCGATACCGATGACGTTGTAGGCGTATCCGTGCAAGTGGAACGGGTGAGATAAGTTTGCGATTTGAACTGGAAAATGGAAAGTACAATCAAGAATTTGCATCTATAATTACCGTAATCTATACGTGATGCATAACTTCCCGTTATTGTATTCAGCGTGGTATAATTACCGAAGAAATAAATCGATTTACGTGATGATAATATCGGCAAATAAGGTTCAAATTGATCTACACATTGCTAATACCTAAGTGGGTTGATTATAATTATACCAAGCTCAATAAGCGAATTTTCGCGGGTCATTAAATGTGACGTGTAATGTACATACCTTCATCTACAAGTACAACTTCGACAACAGCATTCAGCGGTATATCGACCTTGTGGGTGCACATGCAATTTTGTCCACAGTTAGCGGGGCGGTTGTCACCGTTACAGAACTGTTCGGGGTTGATGTCGTCATACTGACTGATCAGGGGCGCGGGCGGGGCCATATAAGAAATTTCGTCTATCAAACTGATTACGTGATCTCCTCCAGGGGCAACTGGAAAGTTGACGTCATGTTATTGTTGGTTCCTCCTTTATCATCTCATTGAACTAAAGAACACCATTTATATGAATAGCTTACCTAAATATCTGTTATAAGTATTCGGCTGGAATAACATCTCAGGCCTATAGACGAAGAAACGGAAAGGCAAGAAGATTTTAACATCAGGCCTTTCTTGAAGGATGGCCGGGTCAATATGCTTGGCGTTCTTCAGCTGACTGACGCAAATAGCGTCGTTCCTTGTTATATTACACCTTGCGTCCAACGGGTTCATCACCTGGATAGTTAGTGAGGAGAAAGGTACGTGCAATTACTAATATTACGTGCAAAATATACATTATTCACTAAATTGACTACGGCTACTAAAACTACTAGTTGGAAAATTATTTGCACTCTTGCAGAAATTCAATCAAAGTGCAAACACACACCTTATAAATTATAATAAACCGTTACATTGGTATGTGGTCGATTTTAAAATTGCTACAGAGACAAGTTGGTATTAATTATATATTTACAGAACCGGTAAATGTACCGGTAGCTATTTCACCTGACTGTACATGGACTAATTCGTCAACAGCTATAATTTGATTTTTCGTTTTAATTTATTCGCTGCTGCGAAATTCGTTTCATATCGGCTTTATACCAGTATTTATGTTTGAGCAACGACTTGGTATAAAGTCGACACTTCGGCCATGTTTAATCGAGGCTGTCGTGTCGGCACCAAGAATTCAGTATGCAATATCCGCTGTATAATAATTGAAGCGGGTAGTCTCGAGACACGGGTACGTACTCCATCCACCTCGCACGGAACACCAACTAGAACTCAGCACCACAATTACGTGTTCTTCATTCGTCTCAGTTAAATTACTACCAACATACAGGAAATGTAAGAATATATACATTATCATTTAACAATCTTCTACTGAATCTACTGGTGGTATATAATATATTACAGTATCGCAGTATGTTACACCGGCCACTACAACTCACCACTCCTTGGGGGATGCCGACATCGTAGGTGGGTGGCTGCGAGGAGGGCTGGTAAGGTCCTCTCGCGTATCTGAGGATACCTAGCTGCTGAGCTCTCTTAATACCGCACTCGCCGAGACCTCGGACCTGGATCCAGTACGCTCCAGGAATGTTGTTCGCTTCGATTACAAAGTCGTATCGTTCGCCTGTAACACGCGTTATAACATTTTTGTTAGAATTTCATTAGGATCTAGATAATTTGCAAATGTTGTAAAAGAGGAAGCACGAATGTTATACAATGTTTTTGCTCGACTGGGCGCACTACCTAATTAGACATTATTACAACACATAGGCGTGTCTTATAAAAATCGCAACCGATTATCATAAATTATATTATGCACCTATCATTACAATTAGGTAGATATTTTTGTGAGCAGAAATACTTTAAGTCACTAAAATATCCATAAAGCATGATGAAATTGAACGAACAACGTGTCCCATATTCTTTCTGTTCATCTTTGGTACATCAAATAAGCGTAGGTGTCAAAAAGCTGCTTCGAACAGTCGTGAGGAAACATCCTCCACACATTACAACTTGCCATTGTTCGAAAGCTAAATCGTAAACAGGTATGTTTATTGCTTCCTTGTGCTTAGCTCACCTGAGAACGAGATGATGGTGTTTACTTGTACCGGATGCACGGGCTCGCCGTCAGTCGCAATAACGGTTAAATTGTGGCCTTCGAAAGTGACCTGCGCGGGGCACACCGACGCGAAAGCGTTGATCATTCTGAATCTGTATCTTCTGCCAGGCGTGATCGTGAACACTTCCAGGGGGGTGTTGGTCATGAAGCCAGTGTTGGGGTCTCTGAACTGACCCTTTCCGTTGATCAGAACGTTTTCGGGATCCTGTCCGGTGTTGACGGCCAGACGACCAGGGTATCTCTCGGCCGCGTCTTCGTGCAGCCAATCGCTGAGCAGCATGACGTGGGTGGTCAAGTCGTAGTCGTACAGGTGACTGTTGGGGTCTTTGGAAGGAGGCTGACGGACAACGATGCTTCCGTATAAACCGTCAAGCTTTTGGAGTCCAGTGTGAGCGTGCCAAAAGTGGGTACCCGCGTTACCTTGCCATTGATATCTGTAATAATTTGTGGAGAATATTAAGCATTGCTATCAAATTGATACTACATAGTTTAATAATTACGCATTTTAAGGTATATTTGTACCTGAAAGTATTTCCTTGCTGGATGGGGCACTGCGTCACAAACGGTACACCGTCGTAGTACTGAGATCCTCTCTGCCAGATTCCGTGCCAGTGGATGGTCACCTCCATACCCTCCATGTGGTTCTCCACATCGATGACTACCTTGTCGTTCTCGCACACTTGGATGGAAGGTCCCGGCAACATTCTGTTGGCTGTGAGGATTCCTCGCTCGACACCATCGGCTAGCACACATTGGCAGTGTGACCACACCACGTTCGTCGCGTTCGGTGTGCATACTTGACACGCCCTGCAATCATTTGAATGTATTTAAGTATGACATAAGTTATGCTCTATTTCCTTATCAATATATCTTACACCACAATTTCTTCAGACAACACGTACCCTGTCGTGAAATAACTTGTTTGCATAAGTCCTGTCGTCACCTATCAATTACGTGGCCTGACGGAATTTGTATTCCTCATTGTATTTAAGTACGGCATTGAATCCGATGCCGCTAACAGTTCGTGTGAAACAAAGCGTAAAATGTGCGAAATGGAAAAGTCGGTCGCTGGGTCAGTTTTTTCTTCGGCACGACTTTGCGTGAGCATCTCGAAAATATTTGGACTATCTCTGGATCTTGGCGCGGATGGCGCAGTTCTTACGAAATACTGTGAGGTAAGGAGTTACTCAAGCCTTAAGCCTTTTTTTTAAACTGCTGTGATATAAGTCGATAACAGTGATTGTAAAGTAAACGTCTGATCCGTGCAATTATAAAGGCAATTGAATAGACTTCCGACTCCGTTAGCGGCAACTTGCAATTTTAATGAGAAATGACGAGCCTGTTATTACGATTGTTATTTAAGACGACTCATTCAATGTCACTGAGTGATCATCGCAATTTCACAGCTCGGTTTCGAAATTAGTCTTTTTCCGTTGAAAAAACACAATGATTCGTTTGTATCCGTAGGTGCAAAGGAAACAAACTTCATTAGTAGAGCTACTGGGGAAATCTACGAATTTTCCTTATTTGTTTAGGTAGTGTTTTCCGTTTTTGTTTAAAATTAAATAAATTACCTATGTCGAAATATAATTTACCGATATTATTATTTTTTCGAATTTTTTATTTTTTGTAAGTTTAATTTTTTTTTTAGTTTTAGCTTGATTTGCCTTTGATCTTGATAATATATACCGTGAAAACAGAAAATGAATACGTATTACGTATTAGCTTATGCCTAATGGACAGAATTTGCAAAATAACATCGTAGCACTTGTACAAAAAATTAAAGAAACTGAACTGAATTGATGAAAATTAATTATACTTGTATAATTAATTAATTTTTGTGTAATAAATATATAAATATTAAAAAAATACTTACGCTCCCAAAACCGTGTACAGTTCCAAAGTGAAGTGGTAGTAGCAGATTCTGGGTGGTTCGTTCTCCCTGCAGGCGCGGGCGCACTCATCAGGGGCTGACAACGCCGGGTTCCTCCTCAGCTCAGCTGTGGCACTGCTCGTGAAGTCCAAATGCTTCAGGGAAGGTTTCCCGTTAGCATTCCTCGCCAACGAAGGCAGAGGGTTGCTCCGTACGCCACCGCTTAACGGACCGCTGCCGCTGGACGCGAATGGGTTGGATGCGGGTCCGGAGGTGCTGCCGATGCTACCGAAGGACGCGAAGGGATCACTGCCCGAGGGGTGCGTCTGCACGAGGCCGTGGGTGGAGGAGAAGGCGTTGCTGGACCCCTCACGGAACGGTGTGGCTGTGCCCGCCTGCCACCATGACGCTGACGTCGATTGGTCGTCGGCTGTGCTGATGGCTTCTGCGGAACAAAAAAAAATCAGCTGGTGAGTTTTGGTTTAATGGGGATTTTCGATGATTCTTTTATGCTGATCTTAATGTTTTCTAACTCGTAAAGAATAATGTCATCTCTATACTTGGCCTGAAAGTTGGGTACAAGGTGACGGGCGGAGGTCGTCTCGGTCTGTTTGGAAGTTCATTTAAATTACCCATTTTTTGTCTTTACTCAGTGGTCAAACAAATGTAAACATAATAGATTCAAATGACAATTTTCGGTTAGTGACCACAATAGAAATTGGTGCAGATCCTAATCTCCACTTTTTATCTAAAATATTTGAATCAAGGCCGTAGCACAGGTCAATGTCACTTTCAAAACGAAATATTTTACAAGAAAGATTATACGTTAAATTATCTATGGTTTACTAAGGTATAATTTAAGCAAGTATAGAGAATTCTCTACAAGTATAACCAAGTACAATGTAGAAGAACATAGGCCTAATGAATACCACAATTGCATACAATCCTACACTGCTATTTCTCACAACCTACTCGCCGAAACTTAAATATCCAAATAAAGCTATCATAAAATCAAACCTCACAACAAAAGATAAATGACTCGCAAACATAACTCATGAATCGAGATTAAACAATAAAGATAAAAGATGTGTAAATTACAAACGTCCGAAGCTATTTCAAGTGGAACGAACGATCGCGAATCTGTAACGATTTTCCCAAGAACTGACAGTAGCTGAAAGTAACCAACGATTAGTTTATTAGATAAGTTGGTAGTAGCTCTCGACAGGTGCGTTAATGTAAATTCTGTAGTGCAGGCACCTTGCAGCCGCTCGTTTAATGGTTACAAGACTGTGTTGTCACGAAATTTTCGCAACACTGGACCAGGGACCGCGTCCTTAAATTAAAGGACTTTTACTTCCCTGTCGGCTGTTACAGTTTTCTCAAAGCATTAATTGAATATTACGCAGTCTGATACGATCACACAGTGACCACATTATTATAATTGCTTACTCAATATTTGTAGTGATGTGTACCGGCTTTTGTACGATACCTTTTAGGGTTCTCTGCAAATGGGTGCATCGTAAAATTGTTTGCGTACCAAATACGTTGTTGTTGCTTGCATTTTGCAACAAAAATATTATGGGCTATTAGCTCGTAGATATGCAACAAAAACTGTTCAATTTTAATCTGGTTGCGGAACATAACAATACGTGTTGGATACGAACTTGGCCGTTTTTTGTGAGACCGTTTAGGTCTGAGAGCCTTGAGGTGACTATACTTTTATTTCCTTATTGGTAAACACTAACATTGGCTGGCGATTCGTTACGGCGCCGGCGATTACAGGCGGGTTATCAGAAGGGTTATTATTTCAAATTACGAGTCGCGTGTTTGGTTTTCCAAATCGGTGGATCGTGTATGTTGTTGCAATGTTAGTGAAGATTACTTCTTGTATTGCATAGGCAATTAAAATCTGTTTGTGAAAAGGTCTGATTCTGGCTAACTATCAATGAATGAGACGTTTTAGACATTCTTCTGGAGCTATTAGTGTCTATAGTTAACATGAATGCAATGTATTAGCACTTAACTCACTCCTTAACTTACATCTACAGTGTTGCTCGCAGCGTTTCGTTGCAGAATCTATAAAACGCTACCAAACGATTTACACCTTTTGAAAGTAAGTTATCAGATTTCTGAAACTATGCACCACAACCCGCTCATTAGTCGCATAAATATGCCACCTAATAAGTTTGTTGCCGCTACTTAGACCTAGTTTATTGCTTATTTATTAGGCCCATAAATTGTTGCTATCTAATCACAGATTGATTTAGCAGCAGCTGCTGCGGTCGTTCTGTGGTTTACAATCAGCCCCCGAGAATTTCTCTTTTCAAGTAAAACAGTAGATGTTATGTGTAGCAGCATAATGTGCGTAAAACATACCGCGGAAATGTTTAAAAAATGATTACGGCATGATTACGGAAAAATTGCACATGACCAATCTATAATACTCTAGTTACTTAAACATCTATAATTTTCAAACATACGTGTTCACGTCACACATTTCAGTGTAATCGCACATCATTTTCAGTGAAATGTGTTCGATTTTAAAACGTTCATTCATATTTTAAGCAACGTTTTTGAAATTGGTATAGTTTCTGTTTCTGATTTTCTGGTTTACAAATTCGTTTCAGTGCTAAATTGATTAAGACACGATTGATTAGGTCACTAACTTGCAAAATGTTGGGTCTTTGTGGTAATGTTTCGAAAGTAGCGCTTTTAAAATAATGAAACACTCACATGAAAAATCTAATTTAGAAATCTATACTTAAATTATTTAAAGAATACATTATTTTAAACAATGCAGTGAGTTGGTCTTTGGCAACCAAACATTGGTGTATTGGCGCTGTTGGTGCAACTCAATGGGTTCGCTTATAGAATCGTGTTTGCATTCAATCATGTTGTTTGCGATTCGCCTCGGCGATGACTCGTTCCGTTCATCTAATCGCCTTCGTGAGCACATCTGTTCACTGGATTATTAGTATTATTACTGTTCCGTTGCGCGATTACAGTATGTGTTTAGTTAAATGATAACATTACCGCTAGCGTGTAACCACAGTTATGTTTTTACGTACTTAGATCGTTTGGAAAGGCTTTTTCTGATGCTGTCATGCTTTTATTTTCATGGTTTTAAATGAGACTGAATGATATGAAAGCTATCTATGTATATACGTCAGTTTTGTTACACTCTAACTATGTATTATTTACACTCTATCTTTAGTATATAAACAGAATGACAAAACATTATTTCAGATTCAGACACATTGCTTGTTCGTATCGTAGCCGATAATTTATTAAACCTACTATGTGCTAATGGTAGCAGTGACAGTAGTTTGTAGTAATAGATTATGTTGAATGCAACTTTGTTCTCTATCTTGAAAGAATTATGTAAGTAAGCAGACCCATTAAAGAAACATTAAATAGCCTTAGGGCAACCTAGTATTTGGTAAAACTATTTGATAAATGGACTTAAAAGTGTGACTATAAAAATGAATTGGTGATTAAATCGGCAATATATTTTCGTATTCACACTTAAGATCATTAATATTATCAATTAATAGATCATAAGTGCGATAACCGCGTGCATAAAATCGTAGGCGGAAATTGATTGATATCAGTTTTTAAGAATAAAAGGTCGTAACTTCTTATACCCGATTTTCAATTAGCGGCCCACTTAGTGACGGTGCATGATGAAAAAACATAAGTAGCGTGTTTTGTGTGCAACCCACTTGTTGATAGAACAATATGTTTGTCGAGTTTGTGCAATGAATCAATCATTGATCGTTACACACGATTGTTTCGATCAGCCCCTTTATATACGCTGTTAACCACGTTTGTTTATGAGGCGCGGTGACGAAAAAACATAGGTAGAAGTTACTGACTGTTTTAGGTACTCAATACTCAATATATTTATTACTTCCACATGTGAACTTAGGTGGTAGGTTTAACAAAATATGATCATTGTGGACCCTGTCGGGCACAGCAAAAGTAGGAGAGAGAAAGAGGGCTTTTCATTTGGTTTACTTAATTAGTACCTATTTATTGTAATCATTTTATAAAACTTGTAAGTTAAATAATCATTAATATCATATGGCATTTAGATAATAGGAATAGTTTTAATTTATTTATAAATGTAATAAATTTTTGTTCATTTTTTATTAATTCTGGTAATTTAATATATATTTTAATTGACTAGTGTACTTGTTGAGTGCATTTTTAACTTAGAGCCTGGTAAGTTTAACCTATTTTTATGGCGTAATGTATATTTAGACTATATGTTTTCTGGTACTTTTTATGTTGACTTAAGGCTTGTATCATATCATGTGTATTACTGAAATCTATGAAATGTCGACCACTTAGAGTGAGCTAGGTGCTGCTAGGTTTAATAGGATCAAAAACTGAAAGAAACTTACAGCTTTTTGCATAGGTCATACAGTATTATACGTGACTGCGTATAAAACCAGATTCTGTGAGTCGCCTAGTTTGTAAATAGTATAGTTTATGCCCCTGGCTGGAGGCTTTAAGTTTTTAGGAGCTTAAGGCAGCCACAGGATCGATCGATTAAGTAGTCATGGCCTCAGAGGCCAGCTACGAGATGCCCTAGTTAAAAAAAAAAAAAGGGTTCTGTCTATAAAATTTATGTTTTTTTTTGCCTAAAGGGCAGTGAGTGCTGGAGCTAGAAGAGCTGTCTGTGGGAATGTAATAACATATTGATAATATCACCTGGATTGTTATTTCAACAAAAAATAAGGGCTGAATTCACCAACGAAACTGAACGCGATCAGCATTTCTAAAACGCGTTCAAGAGCTGTCATAGTCAAAATTGTTATGGAATATTGTACACTGACAGCTCTTAAACGCGTTCAATTTCATTGGTGACATCCGTACTAATTAGTGTGGAAATCAATAAATAATTTACATACTCTGTGCACGGACTGCTGATTAATTACAACATAGCTACTATAATTTATAGTTTATCTTTATTTTAACGATTTCTAAGCTACTTGCCTAATACGGAACATTATATTACACGCCTTTTAGCTAAGATTACAATAGAGAATAATGAAGTGGGTAATTAGTACGCTTCAAATGAGACATTACTGTTTCTCTTGTTGCAATTAACTAAAGTAATTTCAACTTACTTTCATTATTTCCTAGATTTTATTTTATAGGAACTAAAATAGAAAATTATATCGGTACATTAAGTTTCTATGTTTAAATGTTTATTGCGTTAACGATAAAGCTTGGAAACTAGTGTTCCGTCATTTCATATTTCTTGCTATCTTTCTGCCCACGGCTTCGCTTGCGTTAAAATCGATGATTATCCTAGAAACCAGAAATTAAAACCAGAGCAACAAGATAACGTCAAAAGGTAATTAAAGGGTTGGTTTAATGTTGTATAACAAATTGAAACTTTGTATATCAATAAGGTATTTATTGCACCATGGCGGTAGTGCACTACTTGTGTCAGATTTTTGCTGATTGGCGTCTTAATTTGTTTCTGGTTGATGGTATGAAAAGGTAATTAAGAAATGGGGAAATGTTAATGTTCACTTATTTTTACTCGTTAGTTTCTTTAGTAAATGGTTCATCATCTACCCAACTATCTTGGGGTGGGCTTCCAGTCTAACCGGATGCAGCTGAATAACATTTTTTTTTAGGAGCAACTGCTTGTCTGACCTCCACAAGCTTTAGTACTTAGATGATTTTGTGAAGAAAATTAATAGAGTAGGTACACATATGTAGGTAGGTACGAAGTACACTGTATATCAATGATAGATTCTTTTGGCACATAGATCAATACACATAGATTTACAATTTGCGCGGAGATGAAACGAGGAAATGATGACAAAGATGATTAGGTTTCTTTTACAGCTCAACATTGATATCTTTGTAAAAACGCCAGTCATTTTGGAAAATCCATCTATTATAGAAAGTCAATGTTTATGAACTTAAATCGCCTCGTTTTGTTAATAGCCGTTGAGTTTGGATTAAATGTTATTACTAAGTAAGTAGTAGGAGTTTACCAGCCTGAAACCTAACAATCGAGCTCGCTGGTGCGGAAACAGTGAAAGTTAACTTTAACAGTCGACTTTAGACGCAAACGGAGTAACTCTCGGCTTAATGACATGTCCGTAACGTGATATATTTGTTCGCTGTCCCATGTCAAGCGACTGTCACGCCAATTGGCCACAAGTACTGTATCGATTACAAATAAACGATTTAAATCACAGCCTCACTAGCGAGAGGTGTATTTAGATCGGTTTATGTAACAGAGAACAGATCGGCACGTCTCGGGAACTTTAAGTGTTTGTTTTGTCCGTTTATTCAAGTTCTTGCATTTCGGAATTGAATGCACATTCTAGATTGTCATACTTCCTTATTTAGGGAGTGATTTACAGAAATCGATAAAATTTTATTAGGTTAAGCTCTATGCTGTAGGCACTACAATCATTACTACAGCCATGAAGTCAGGCGGGACTGTAATAGAAAGCCTACGTTCCTTCACTTATCTATAACCTGCTTGATTGCTTCTGTCGAAATAAAATTAAATATTAAATAAATCAGAAGCCAATTTATTAGTGACTGCAGCTGTCAAAATCGGAATTATAATCTGACAGACAGCCTTCAGACCCTTATTAGTAGGCCTACGAGGTGTAGCTAATAAATTATGTATATATGTAAGCATACGACTTAATCGCACGCATTGTGCTATTAGTGGCATAATAGTCCAGTTTCATCGCCGTGTATGATCGTTAGCATGAAGGAATGTTCCAATTATGAATTAATCAGTTTCTTAGTGCTAATAGTTGGTATGCCTCCGCTTATGAATATGATCGAGTAACAATTACGGAAGTCGATATTTTTCTTTAATAGCATCCGTCGAGGAAAAAAATAATTTGTCATATCCTAATATAATTGTTGGTAAGTATTTAGTGCCATAAACGATAATGTGTATGTTATTTCACTATTATTGTGGCGTAACGTAACGTAAATGCAAGTGAACAGTTTTAGGTAAACCTACACAAACACCCTACACTTGCATTTTACAGCTCTATGGTTGCAGTCTTTGAATGTCGTGTTTTTGGTTGTCGTGATTTTTGATTTTAATGTTAAATATTTACCTGTTTTATTCTTCGTGGTATTCAGGAGCTCAACCTTAAAATAACGTTATTTATGTTGCCTTTAAACAAAACCAATGGATTCTATCTCTAATCTCTATCAACAAGATAGACAGTTCTTAAGTAATACTTAGTCAGTAACACAATATTCTTTCGCGTCGCTTTATCTTTCATCTATGCGTGGAATTCTGTAATCTGATACGAAGTAGTGACCTTAGCCGAGTAAGTTCATGATCTGCGCACGAGCAGCGTTGGGCAAGTTCACACGTCAGATCGAGTGCTACAAGGTTTAGCTGACAAGTTTAGGTTCAAAAACATGCTGAAATTATGTAAGTTGCCTAATGTGCCTAGGGTTTACAATGTCAGGAATTGAGAATATTAGCAGGGCTGACGATATTAAAGCAGGGAGTCGCGTGATTAAAGACATTGCTGGCAGATTTGTTAATATAATTATAGCTCGTGAACTAGGGTTCATATTGATAGGAATTGAGAATATTAGCAGAGCTGATACTAAAGGAATTTCGCAATTCAAGGGAGTCAGCCCTGCTAAAGACATTGCTGGCAAATTTGTCAGATCAAAGCCATGAGCTTATCCCATAGAGCTCAGCATAGAGTGAATGAAGGCACTTTCTTGTAGTTCTTTGCTTCTATCGCAACTTTTTAATTAAAATCTAGTGTTTCATGACCACTTGCGTTTCTAAAATATTTAGAGCTTAAGAACGCGGCGACGATTGAATTGTCCATACAAACGTAATACCTAAATCATTTCCAATTCGAGCATATTTCCACCAAATAAATTTGATATTCGGATTGAGACAATAATTATCTAGGCTTCCAATTCTTTTTTTTTTCAAAAACCTACCTCTACATGAAGTTTAAGCGAATTGCATTTCGTACATTTTTACAGCGTAAATGACTTGTTTTCATATTGTTTTTTCTTTATTATAAACAACAATATTTGTAATATTGTTGCATCACAAGCATAGCTTATATTATCAAGTTACAAATTATAGAAAAAAAATTGGAAAAACATTAAGTTTTCATTCATCATTTTTGGTATTACGGAACACATCCAAATTTCTCATAATTTCAGATAGCTAGTAGTGCTATCGCGTCAAGCAATAATTGTCAATGTGTGTGTGCTCCCTGTAGGTGTTTATCGCTCCGACAGGCACAAGGCACACTAACGCAACGTGCTTGGTTGGAGTTCGTTCATAGTATTTTTTCAATTTTGTCAACTTTAGACGATTAGGTACTTTACAGTGTGCTGTACCTGTACGCGCGTACTTATTTGTTTGCTAAATTGTATTGTATGTAATATTTCTGACACTCCTCTTGACTTGACCTATTTTTAACCGACTTAAAAAAAAGGAGGAGGTTCTCAGTTCGTCCGATTTTTTTTTTAATGTTTGTTCCCGGAATACTCGAAGACGGCTGGACCGATTTAGAAAATTATTTTTTTGTCAGAAAGGGTATACTTCGCAGGTGGTCCCATTATCATCAAGTCAGGATTGAATAATGGAATCCTGGAGAAGTCGAGGGAACTCTTGAAATATTACAGGCGCACCTATAGCGATTTAGGTATTTTTTATAGTTACTCTTGAATTTGATCTCGGAAAGCACCATTTAGTGAAGTGGAAGTGATGATGAAGACTACAGATGGCCACCGGAACTTATCAATAATACGTATTTCACGGGTTGCGATTAGAGAAGATTACTTTAATATGGTTGCCAAGCAATTTATGCCCGTCACAATACATAGGGTGAAGTGGAGCTAATGGTGAAGTATCAGGAGAACTCCTCAACAATGAACGTCCCTGCATCGGGAAAAGCAATATTTTGTAAAAGGTGATGAGCAGTTGACATTAGGCTATTGTATCTTAGATAAATAACAAACCGACCCACTAAAAAGGAAGAAATAATAACTTTTTCACTCTTCTTGCTCAAAAAATCCGTCATTGTAGGGTACCAGAGCGGAGATAAAATAGCATATCATCCTCTAGGGGTTTTTTTTTTTTTTTAATTTTTGTCTGTTTCCAACGAGCCTACCACCCAAAAACGAAAAAGTCTTTGTTTGATCTATATATATTATATAAAAAAGAATCCCTATTTCCTTGATCACGGCATCACGCGTGAACGGCTGGACCAATTTCGCTAATTCGTTTTGTTGTGTTTGTTATAGTAAGGAGAAGGTTCTTAGGATAGGTCATCATCATCATCATCAGCCTATTAATGTTCCCACTGCTGGGACACAGGCCTCCTCTCTGTGAGAGGGAGTGGGCCGTAATCCACCACGCGGGCCCAGTGCGGGTTGGTAGATGTCACATGTCTTCGAATTTTTGGTTCTAAGACATGCCGGTTTCCTCACGATGTTTTCTTTCACCGTTTTGAGAGCAGTGGTGATGAAATTATTTACACAAAGTAAAGCGCCTGCTTGGGTTCGAACCCACGACCTACAACTCGTAAGTCGGGGCCGTTAGCCCGTTACCACTGGGCCACCACTGCTCAGGATAGGTAGGTCGAACGAAAAAAAATATCTGCTGTTCCATACATTTTGACCGCGTAGGTATTGCACTTTTTTATGAAACAGTTGTTTTTTTTTTTACATAACCGACGAAAAATTTCTACGCTGCGGGGTTCAGAATCATGTACTGAATCCATGTTAACCGGCTTCGCGTCGATGTCCCTGCCACCCTGTATATATAAAAATGAATCCCTATTTCTTTGGTCACGGCATCACGCGTGAACGGCTGGACCAATTTCGCTAATTCTTTTTTTGTTGTTTTTGCTATAGTAAGGAGATGGTTCTTAGTAGGTAGGTAAAGGTAGGGTAGGTAGGTATGTATGTATGTTAGTAAAGTGGGTATGTAGGTAGGGTAAGTAGGTATGTATGTATGTAGGTAAGTAGATAGGGTAGGTAGGTAAGTAGGTAGGTATGTAGGTAGGTGTAGGTAGGTAGTTAGGGTAGGTAGGTGCGCCATAGAGAGTGCTACCCGTGCGAAGCCGGGGCGGACAGCTAGTCTACCTTATACATATATGTATATATATAAAAATGAATCCCTATTTCTTTGGTCTCAGTATCACGCGTGAACGGCTGGACCAATTTCGCTAATTCTTTTTTTGTTGTGTTTGTTATAGTAAGGAGATGGTTCTTAGGATAGGTTGGTGAAGGTACCTACCTACCTACCTACCCTGGTAGGTAGGTAGGTATGCAAGTAGGTAGGTATGTATCTTGGTAAAGTGGGTATGTAGGTAAGGTAGGTAGGTATGTATGTATGTAGGTAAGTAGGTAGGTAGGTAGGTAAGTAGGAAGGTAGGTAGGATAGGTAGGTAGGTAGGTAGGTATGTATGTATGTAGGTAGGTGTAGTTAGGGTAGGTAGGCGAACCGTAGATGAGTGCATACCCGTGCGAAGCCAGGGCGGGCAGCTAGTTACTAATATTATTCGATAGGTACCTACTTATGTGTCTAAAGAGCCTCAGCTATGGTCTTAGCGAGTATTTTGTAGTTTGTAAGTTACACAATTGACATAAAGTTCATTATGCTTTGACCTAATTTCGTGCCAAAAACTCGCTTCCATTCCGTTCTGCGCCAATGTAATATGAGCCGTAGCGTGGTGAGTATTGGCCGAGACGGTATAAGCTAGTTGCTCTCCGTACGCGACGAAGCCATAGCCACCACCAAGTTGTAGTATTGTACCTACCTATCATAACGCGGTTGTACGAAGTTTTGTCATCACTGTTCCTTTTCTTTACTTATGTGACCGAGCGGGCGTAATTATTGTCTCAAGGACACTATTGAGAACACTGCTCGCTCTAAATTGAGTTCGCACTGATTTGCCAAACATGTAAACAAACACGAGTTTTCCACTTAGACAAATATGAACTTTATGCTAGTGTAAATAAAGTTGATTTTAGACTGACTAGTAATGTTGAAAAAGTCATAAAAAAATATGAAGTTGTAGCGCAAACTGAACCTTATGTGTAGTCCATTACAGTTATTTTTCCAAAAACTCGTGTTTGTTTAGATGTTTGGCAAATGAACTGCGAACGCAGATTTTTATTTGTCGGTGCAGCAGCGGTGCGACATCAGTATGTTCGGATGATGAAAATATACCGCCACCACGTGTCGCTTGCACTTACGCACAAATGTCGGTAAAAAATTATGCAGAGCTGCTTGTGCCGTCGCAAAATAATGTCGAGTTCGCCCAGGTTCGCACCGCACGGGCTGTTATTTTCCGCGGGATTTTTTTTCACACACTGGATTTTCAACGCGTGTTTTTTCAACGCGCTAGGACGAGAGTGTCCCAGCGCGTTGGATTTTCAACGCTCGGCTCAACACGGAGAGTTTAAAATCCAGTGCGAGACCACCAATAAGAAGTGGAGACCACTCTAAAGGAAATAAATAAACACAAACAGACTTAAAATAAATAATGACAATAATAATAGATACTTATCCCAATAATTTATATTTACGCGACGTACGTGCGTATGAGTCGTATGACTACTCTAGCTAGCGTCGTCAGTCGGTCCGCCGATTTACCCACAAGTCCATGCTCGATAACGAAGTATAGGTACCTACACTTCGCGTCAAATAACTTTGCCGCTCTGAAGTTAGGTTGCGCATGCGTACCTACTGGCATGCGCGCAGTCATATAGAGTCTACTTCAGAGCGGCAAAGTTATTTGACGCGAACTGTTGGTACCTACCTACCTTATTTGTATGACGTATCTACTAGATAGGTTTTCTCTACAAGGCCTTCTATCTTGAGATTAGTCGAGATATCCTAAAATATTGAGACATCGGCATGGTAAAGAAATTTCCAAAAAACGCATTACTAGTCTGTACATTCACTAGCGATTCCCCAAATTAGTCAACAAAAATAAAGCAAATAATGAACATACCTAATTATTACTCATAATAAATATTTATGCTGTCGACTCGCTATGAATGAATGGCAGTACCTACATCTAGTATTATCCGCTCACACACACTGCGAAGCGCGCCCGTAATCTGTGGCCCCGCCTTCTTTTGTCGAACAGAGATAGCGATATTCCAAACGCATTTTGCTCACGTCTCGAGTTTGCATTTCGTGCCGTAGTACGTCGGCCTCTTAACTAATACGCACCAAGAATAACGTAACATTTCACAACTAAATGTGTCATAAACTAGAATCTATCTAAGATCGACAAACTCCTTGTTCTAACCAAGTTTAGAAACAGTTTGTTTTGCATACTGAAGGCTGCCTCGTTAAAATACCAATAGTTACACAGATACGCATAAATGAATCAGCGAAATGGTGTTAGCATAATTTAACAGAGAGTTAAATAAACAAAATAATCGTCAGTTTACTGTGCAAATATGTAATTATCGCCTCGCTAACGAAAGGTGAAATCAAACAGGGCTGACACACTTTGATCACATTAAATCTTATTTCATGCATGTTAACAATTAAATTGATTCTGATCACAATCGAGAGAAAGTTAAGATGGCCGCTTTCCTTTTAAATAGTTTTTCTTTTTTTTTATTCAATTGTGGTTCATGTAATGTGGTAATATTAATAGGAATCAGTAATTATGTGCATTATACCGGATGGTAGTCTATTATGGGAATGTTGTTTCACTATTGTGAATTGTTTATAATGCTGCACCAACATCGGCAATATTGTGACAAAGCAATGCGTGCCGAAGCTTCGAATGTTTTGCTCCCTAAAAAGTTATCGCGCTAATACGGCTTAGCCACTTTTATTTTGTACCGCCACCCTGGTGATAAATGCTACGCAACCCGAATTATCGCAACGATAACCGATAATGGTTGGTCACTTCTGCTTGTATCGTATCAATGTGCGAAACTTCGTCACGATTGACGCAGATGTGGCCGTAGCATTAGAGTTACAAGTTCAACCGCGGACTTTTATAGATGAACTAAGTATATTATTAAGATGATGGAAGGAAAGCTGTTTGAAAGCATATTCTTTTATAATTTAAAGTGTACTTGTGCGTAGAATTTATTACATCGTAGAAGAATCTTCGCACCGTAAAGAGGAAAGTAAAGAGTGACTAGCGGATGTTGTAGCGGAAGTTAGATTTTTTTCCGATATGGCGAAGAGTGTGGTTTTTAGATTGTAACTGTAATTTATTTTTTAAACATTAAAGATAATCTTATAAGTTATTTTGTAATCATAGTTAGTTTTTCTTATTAATCAAAAAAAGGAAAATATGTGAAAATATGCAGAATTTAAGAACATCTAAAATTTATCTAGGTAATAGTATTACCAAAAATCCCACAAAACCCAGCTTACATTATTTATCTGTTCTCACAATAACTACCTAGCCCCAAATCGTAAACAAAGAAATTCACACAAAGATTAAGAATAGAAAACACTCATAAAAAGAAAATAATTATTTTCCTTCTCTGCTGTCTACGACTTATTAAATCCAAATTAATTGTCGGCGAATATATCATGTGTTTAAGAGCTTACGTTTAATGTCGCCATTAATATTCAACGCGAACAGCATGGCGCATAATTACGATCTGTTAGCTGCGCACACGCACCCGGTGGCTGTTTACTATCATCACCGTACTTTCACTAGAATAACGTTTCTTGTTAGCGCATTGTTCCAAATTGCGTAAGGTTGCTTGAACGTGTTTATAAGTGAATCACTTATTAAAGTAACTAGTTGAGTTATTTTTTTCTTTTTACTTTACCTACACTAACTACTAAAGCAGTTTCAGTAAGAGATTGATCGTAACTCTGACTGTTATTGACAATGACGAGTAGTACTTGCTACGCCGTAGCGGTGTAGCGACATTTCAAGTTACATAATTTACGAAATATGCATTTGGTTTGTAAACGATGTTTAAAGCTATAGAATATAGTGTTGTCTCATTTATTTACAAGAATATTTACATAAAAATATGATTAATTTTTTGACTTTTCGAAAAAAAAATTAAAGAGAAAGATTAGAATGGAGAATGTCGATCTAGACAGGTTTTGTGATTCTGATTGTGCAAGTATTTCCAGTTCAGCCATCCAGTTAATTTCTACATAGTTGACGGACAGCTGCATCAAATCAAGTATGACATATGTAGCTGCAGTTTTTTATAAAGCACGTTTCACTTTCATCCAATTTACGTGTCTGTGCCGTGTCTAGTGCATATAAACTTAAAGCACGCGATTCTGATACATTGCAACAAACTAAATGTAACATTTTTGATAGAAAGTTAGTGTACTTTAGAGTACACGTCAAACTGTTGAAAGAAAGTGACTTTCAAAATAAAATAAATCGATAGGAAAACGTTACTAATTTGGAGGCACGTGGTCTATTGTTGTCACTTATCTGACGAAATTAGTCTTTTATTCAGAAACTGACCGAAACCGTGGAACAAACCCGGTTTTTAATAGTATGTTACCATAGACCACCAAATAGAGGGCTAGAGGGGGCTTGTGGCTAAGTAATACCAGCCGCACGGGTCGATGGATCAGGTTCAGCTACGCTTGCCGCGGTTGGTCCGTGGATGGGTGACCATCTTTACATACCAAGACCCCTTCGTACGTCGGAAAACACGTTAAACCTTTGGTCCTGGCTGTCAATCATAGATCTTTGGCCGTCGTTACGGGTAAGCCCAAAGGTCTGATAACCAGTTTTCCCAAGGGGTATCGTGTTACCTAGTAACTAAGTTGTAGAGATCAGATAGGCAGTCGCTCCATGTAAAATACTGGTATTCAGCTGCATCTGTTTAGACTGAAAGCCGACCTCAACATAGTTGGGAAAAGGCTATGCAGATGATGCTGACCATAGAGCACAAAATCGCACTGGCAGCGTCCAGACACGGCAGTGCTAATAAAATTCGTGGCAACGAATGAGCGTTGAGCGCACAACGTCATTCATGGAACGCCTTCAAAGGTGACGGATTCTGTACGTCATTTGTGTCGAAGTGTGAGTGAACGATGACATACTTGGTTTGTATGGAAACTGTTCACAATGCCGCCTCCAGCAGTGATCGCACAGGCGTTTCCATGCTCTGTCTAAGGTACAAATGCATGTCATTGGAGCAGTCTCCTCAAAGTAGGTTTTACTATCTGATCTCAAATGTTGCTAAATAGTTTCTTAAGATTATCTGAACTGCCTACGCACGAATTGTTAAGCATTTTGTTTTGTAAGTATAAATATTATTAATTTTACCACGCAACAGTGTTGTGGTTAGGTGGGACAGAATTACGTACCGTTTTGGAAATATTCTATTAATATTTGGACCATATTTCGAGGAGCTCGTTTCTATGTAATAACAGCCGCACGGTTCGATCCATCATCATGTTAAGCTACGCTTGCCGTGGTTGGTCTATGGATGGGTGACTTAACATACTGAGACTCCCCCGTGCCTCAGAAAGCAGGTTAAGCAGTTGGTCCCGGCTATCATTCGTGGATATTTGAAAGTCAGTCTTACCAAGGGGTATGGTATTACCCAGTTACTGGGTTGTGGAGGTCAGATAGGCAGTCGCTTCATGTAAAATACGGTATTCAGCTGCATCCGGTTGAAGCCGACCCCAACATAGTTGAGAAATAGACTAGGCAGATTGATTGATTTGGACCATATTTAACTAGATTTCATGACGAAGTTTCACCATGGTTTCACATTTCATGAATATCGTTTCATTCATGAAATATAGTGCGATAAATAGCGTAAGTAATAGACTGATGTTAAACATAAATCAAACATTTTATGTGGCACATAAAATTATTTACACCTGCAAATATATCAAGTATTGATGTTTTTTATGTCCCATAGTACGCGATACTTTTATTCAGCTGTGTGTGAGTAAATATAATACTTATTCATTGGGCAACTCAATTCATTAATAATATATGCACTATTTACTTGGTGGTCACTAGAGCGAGTAATCATAGCTATAATACATGCATATATAAGGAACCAAATTATACAGAACAAATCTGTAATAAGCATGGATTATGCGCGTGAGTGTTTTGTGCCGAAAAGGTAATAAGCGTAGCGTTGGAAAATTCAACTTTTGACTGACGGAAGTGTATTCGATGGAATTTATAACGAAGATGCAGTATGGCAATACTGAAAATGATCAATTTTATACTCAGTAGTTCAGCCACGGAAATTAAATGTTAAGTAAAGTGACTCCCTATCAATTTGTGTTGTTATAGCCTTTTCATACAATTATTAAAGAATGACAGTTGTGATTTGCATAAAAAGAAAAAAACTCAATTTGCTGAAAAATACTGCCTATATAATGTTATTTCAGCTTTCAGATGGCGTACTAGCTCAACGAATAAATCCTTTTAGGTATTCATGTTATTGTTCCAATAAGAAATGTATTCTACGACGTTATATACCTACTGATATTTGATGCCAGATTCACGATTAGATTTAGATTTAAACATTTACAAGATCTAATATTCAGATCGAAGGAATTCAGTACCACATTAATCGTGTACAATAACCTTTAAGCAAGGATCCTGAGATTGTAATCGTATATAAATGTTATAATGTTAATACGCGCTACACATGTTGCAATTTAGTATTTTGAAGACTAAATGACTAATTTAGCCTCTTTCCGTGCGTCGATGCATTTCCGTGTTTTGCGAATCGTAGACAAAGGATTTTCTTCATCTCTTCGTTTACTAGATCGAAGAGTACTTAAACGGTAGCAGCATCCTTATCACCAATAATAGGATAACAACACTGACAATACTTCTGCCTAGGATGGTGATCTAAGCAATATTCTTGTGCATCTCAGCGATCAAAGAAAAGCCAGCCAAAGTGCAGTAATAAACCTTTGCGCGCGGTTACGCTGTATTTATAAGACATCACAGCGCTTCAATTTAGGTATAGTAGATTGTTATACAAGGGTCGAAAGGAATTGATGTCTTTCACCCGTGTTAAACACTCTACTTTTCATTTCGAATATAAGGAAAGTAAAAAATAGTGTTTAAAATATTTATTGATATTAAATAACATGAGTAGTACCTATTTAAAATGAACTGAGAAGTTAGAACAATTTGTGAATTTTTTTAAGTATGGAACGCACCCGTCACCGCTGCGGGCCGTCCCGCGTATTAGGTATTTTTTTTAATTCACATTGGTTGTTTTATATAAACAGCCAGTGTGAATTTAAAAAAAATACCGCACAAGACCGGAGCCCAGTGTTTCCACTTTTAGGGATTTCTCCCTTTTTTAGGGAAAAATGGCCAATAGGTAATAATTTTAGGGAAAAGTTGAACTTGAGTTGGTAGCCCTATTGTTTATACTAGGCAGCACCCGATGTACTACTTTACTCTATGGCACCACCGATTGAATAAAGGTGATTCTCTGAAACTTGTAATGATTGTAATTCGTCTAATTTTAGTTTACCATGGTACTATTTCCGTGGCTAAAGACGACATCGGAAATGAGTCGCATTATACCTAGAGTTGGTTTGTTTCGTCTCTCTCGATTTATAATAAATGATTTCTAGGTAGGTATTTATGCTATAAAAATGAAAAATTCCCTAAACCAAGTAATTTTTATATTTTTTAGGGAATTTTAGGGATAATTCATTAAGAAACTGGGGAAAACCAAAAACGTAAGTGGAAACACTGCCGCAGCTTTTTGTTTTTATTCTATTCGATATTTTTCATGTAAAAAGTTTCGTAGCAGACAACCTAACCAAAAGTTCTATTTTTTTAATTCATTCTCGCCCTAGGGCGGGAAGCAATTACTATGAGTCTTTCCCGCCCTAGAGAGGGAAGCAGCGTTTTCCACCCGCTACTCGGATCAAACAAACACTACTTTCCGAGCATGAGAAATGAAAAATCGTTTACTTTATTGGAGTTAGGGCCTGCGCTCACTAGCGAACGGCAGGGGAGAGCATTGAGGAGGATTCCTCTATTTAAAAGTGGAAAAATTGCTTTTGAAAGAGTGTGGCAGTCTGGAAGACTTCAGCGGATACCGGAGTATAACGGCGCATACCGCCGCCTCCCGCCGTGGTATCCTCCAGCGTGTGCCGCGATGCTCCAAGGTAGGCATTAAAATATATACCTTATTTCGATTGGATAAGTATTTAATTCAATTGATACATTTAAAATCCTATGCCGTCCCGTCCGCCAGTCTGGGCAAGCCCTTACTCTCTACTTTTTTGTCTCTTAAAGCTAGACGGCATGATGAAAGCTCAACTATATTAGATACCTAAGCGAGTCAATGCCGTTGATACTAGCAGAACGCCCTCGTGCCGAGCCACGTCGAACTATTGTTTAAACAGTCTGTTGCTATGTTACTCGTACTTCCACTGCTGTACCTAATTCCGTTTCAGTAATTGCTATTATTAGGAATTTTAAGGTCGTGAAAATGTTTGTTCTGATTTATAGGCAGGTCCGGACGCTTGACGGGCAATTTCACGCCCCGATATAGCGCGGAGCTCTAAATTATGTGTAAACTTGTTTACTTCGTTTCCGGGTGGAAAATTGCTGAAGAATTAGCTTTTATTTATATATTTATTTAGTTTAAATTTTGTTGTATATTTGTTGTTTATCGTTAGATGTGGATTAGTTTACATAATATAACATAATCAGCCTATTAATGTTCCCACTGCTGGGACACAGGCCTCCTCTCTGTGAGAGGGAGTGGGCCGTAATCTACCACGCGGGCCCAGTGCGGGTTGGTAGATGTCACATTTCTTCGAATTTTTGGTTCTAAGACATGTCGGTTTCCTCATGATATTTTCCTTCACCGTTTTGAGAGTAGAGTGGTGATGAAATTATTTACACAAAGTAAAGCGCCTGCTTGGGTTCGAACCCACGACCTACAACTCGTAAGTTGGGGCCGTTACCACTGGGCCACCACTGCTCTCATTAGTTTGTATGCACCCAATTAATTAATGTTGTAAAGCTAAAATATTTATGTGTTATGTCTTAAGAGTGGTTCATGGTCTACTTCTTATTTGTTTAAGTGAAATTAACATAATCTGTTGTATTACGTCCATAACATAATAAATTATTGTAACATAAAATGGCCTACTTACAATATTCTGCTCTCTTAAACTTAAGGCTTATTTACTCATGAGCAATTAAATATTTTTATGCAAATTCCAAAGCTTGCAAAACCTTGCTTTCCATTAGCCAACAGGCTACTTTACTGATAAAATAAATCCGGAAACTTGGGCGTGTCAATTTGAACAAGTTTAGTATTGAGCGCAATTTTCGTTATCGTATTTTACCTAATACTTCCGCCTACAAAACCGCATAATTAATAAACCTACTAAACTTACAGGATACGTTGACTCAGTTATTTTTTCTTGACCACAGATTTGTTAGATTAAATTACCAGAATGCTGTTTCATAGGCAAGTAATTTAAAAGTTATTTTTAGGCATGTACCTATAATGTCCCTCAACGATTAGTAGCAAAAAAGGAACGCCTACATTTTTTTACAATAATTATAAAATTATGTCACAGAACATTAATTTCCTTAAATAAAAATGGCTACGAAATATTAACCAGTAATTTAAGGACATACTTATTACATTACCGTACCATAACTTAGGTCAGCCAAAGATTGTTCTGAACTTAAAACTTGGAAATCGTACAATTTGTTCTCTACTAGGCCACCACTGCGTTCTCACGGGCCCAACAATTAGCAGGGATACGTCGAATTAATGCTCGCCTATTTAGTCTGACTTGCTACTGTTTTGTAGTTAATGAAAATGTCAGTATGAGAACCTGCTAGTTTAGTGGTTTCTCGGAAGGCGCAGCTCTATTGCGGCTAATGTCACTATTATGCGTTGCGGAACGATTAGAATGAATGATACATGTACCTGCGAGTTTCTGAATGAAGTTGTGCACTGAATGATGATTGGGCGGTATTTATGAACTATGTAAGTGTTTGTACTTTCGTAGCGCTAATGTAATCTAAATAGGCTACCTGCAAATGTTTCCTTTGGTAACCGTTTATGAGAAGGCTTTCAGTTGTTTTAAATGAAAGTTTTTTGACGGTTATAGTTCGTGAAAGTTGGTATGCCAAATAAATAATTTGCTGTAGTCATGGTATGATCTCACCAAAAGCTGCGTAGAGTTGGGGTGTTGGCCACAAACATACCTGTAAAATAATAAAGTTTCATTAGATATTTATTCAATATATGAATAGTTTTTTACCGAACATAATCTACGAACTGAATGGAAAAATGTAAACAAGTCATAAAATTATTTCCATGGCTGAATAGTTCATAAAATTGTTACAATTAATCGTTAAGATTACTATCGCGCAGATAAATAACCTAAACTCATTAGTTTAATGTGAACTAGCTTTTTATTTATTTAACTTCTCAAACGCTGTTTTGTTAACACAATGTATTCGCAGACCATTTACAACCATAATTATGCGGTGCACTTGAAGGTGCACTAACAAAGGTCACGTCACTAATTAACTGCATTATAATATTCCAAAATTTTACATTAATTACTTCAAGTTCATATTTTATTGTAATAATAATAAGTAGTGAAAGGTTTTGTGTGTTTATGAAATATACTTATTAAAATTGTTTTCAAAATTCATAAATTAACTTAAGCTGTTCATTTGCATGTTAGTATAAAGGTGTTAAAAGTGGGTATTATGATATTTTGTAACGAGCGGCGGCGGCGGTAGGTAGGCGTGCGTACGCGCAACATGCGTGAAATTGTGGTCGCGCACTGTGTCCGAGTGGACAGCATGAGCCATGAGCGATAGCGGAAGCTGGACGGTGTATGAAAGAAAATAATAAGTATTATGAGTACGTATTTATTATTTATTTATTCAATACTTCAAGCACACCCATGCATAGAGGCGGACTTAAGCTACGTAAGGTAAGGTGTCATTTGTATAAATGGGAAGTAATTTTTGGCCTTATAGATCAAGTTCATTTTCATTTTTTTACTGTGAAACAAAAATAGTCTACTCCATCATAAAGTTACAACAAAAGATTAGTTTAATAATGCCACACAAAATAAAGCCATAACGAGACCTTTTGCTTGAACATTATGAAATTCACAAGGATAAGAAGATATAAGCTCTCTAAAGATGATTAATTCACACATTGTCGCTTACCACCTTTATCTTGTCTCCCATTGTACAGAAACAAAGGAGCTAAACTGTTTGGAAACATAGGTATAAAGGGAAGCGCTTGCATGAAATAATGAGCTTTAAACCCATTATGGCGCTTAGCAATTTTATTGCTCTACTTTGTAATAAGAACACTTAATAATTGCCGACTTTTAAGTGATTTCGACACTTTATTGTACCTATAAGGTAGACTTATGAGGATTAATCTCCTAAACGTGATCGTTCTCTGCGCTTAGTAATTGTTTTTGGCGAAACAAAAGACGTTTAGTTTAATAAGTTTTCAGGGAACAGCGTGTCAAGATAAGAACGTGTGAGAAAACTGCCAATGATTATAACATGGCCCAGCTTAGGCAAATTGCATGCTCGTTTAGTTTCTTCCAAATGTCCCAAGGTACACAAAAATCACGTTAAATTACAATAATAATAATTGTAAAAAAATAGCCGGTGAGTTGAGGTCGACTACTTTTTACTAACAAAAAATAACTAGCTTGTGTTTCGTAAGACCACCGTCCTCAACCTTAATTCGGTTTTCGTATATGTAGGATTATATGTTCAATAGGTCCCACAAACAATTGTGGAACGGTGCCGCGGTGGTCGACTCAGTAAATGACTGCGTTATGCAAATAATGCAGATTGCGCGGGCACCGTTTTCATTGTAGTATTTTTAGGACGCCATAAAGCTTTGATTAAATGAGATTAGGATTTTGTATGGTGTTTGCTCACCTCTTTTGCGTGATTTCGCAGGGAAACAATGATATTTTAAAGAAAACAATGCGCGCCATTAGCATGCGCTTTGTGATAAAACGATGAAGTTTTGCAAGGAATAATTTTCTTACAGACAACGTTTATAAAAAACATAGTCTTGTGAGTTTATTCATGATTCGAATACATATTTTTTTCTCAAAGTAAATACAAACCGGATCTAGCCGCAACCAATTCCTGGTTTCGGGTGACTATGTATTGTGTCGAACAAATTAATTGACAATGCAACCGTTTTAGCGATACGCTATCGAATCGAAATATCGCTCAATATCAATCGTTTGTCATATCGATTGTATCGCGACCATGACACGGCGGCCATTGCTTTCGCAACTCACGGTCACCCTTATATTTGCGCCAGTTTTATACAGTATATGCAATTAATGAAGTCGCTTATTAGTAATTACACGGTTTGGTGGTTCATGGGCATTGTTTTATGGTCACCATCGATTCGTCGCGGCCTCGACGCTTGCATGGGAAATGTGTAGGAATGTGAGTGGCATGCGACACCGCCTTTATCTTATCTTAGCAATGACGGTAGTGTATAAATTGTCTGAAAATTTTGCGTATTCTGTGATCTTTGATGTAGATTTGTCTGCACGCTGTCTGGAATGTAATTACTGTCGATAAGGAAGTTGTTATTATATTTGGTAAAATATACCATATCTCTTGTGTTTTAAGATAACTTTTGAACGTTTGTGAAAGCAGACAATGCCAAGAGAAATTTAAAAAAGTTCTATTACAGATTGTGTCTACGTCGATGGGTAAGCCTCTACGTTACGATGCTGTCTATACTATCTGAATGAAACTAACTAGGCGTATCAATATCTTTATTTACAAGTCATTGACGATTTAATTCGCAAAGTTATATGCATATCATGTTCCCCGATTCGCATTCACCTTAAATTGACTTGTCATAACAGTTAAAAATACATATTTCATTGACGGCTTCGACGTAATGTAAATAAGATTGTTATGTGATGTATCGATTTCTCTGACAGCTTGCGTTCTGTCCGTCATTCGATTTATAATCGAGAGAAATGTTGAACCGTGTTCGATATTAATTGAATCCGCCCACAAAACTAGAGTGAATACATAACAAGATAGTGGTGTTAGGAAACGGTTTAAACTTAATAGCATTTCGATGTAAAGTTCACGTGCTATCAGTATCAGGAATCTGTATCGGATAGTGTTCGGTCCATTTTAATTTGAATCACAATTCTGTAAGTAGCGACACGCCCCGAGCGAAATATTTAATTCAGTCGTGATAAGTCGATATCAAATTAACGTCACAGCTTTAGTCCATTCGGCTATCGATATAAATTACGGCCCTAGCACAATAATAAAATAATGAGCGCCTTAGTGTTCGTATAACGACATAATAATATTAGACGTCCTTTATATAGGGCTGCCTGCCCACACTATTTTGTGGGGTTTGATCCAGTTTTGAGGTAATAAATTTAAATTTTAGATTTGCGATTTGGTTTAGCATTATCTCATAAAATAATAGGTAATAATTCTCCTTTGTCTTTGTGAGATATTTGGAAATATTCAAATTTAAAAGCTCCTTGTCTGTCTTAGTGGGAGTTAGTTATGCAGGTCTGTGTTCACACAATTACGCCTCGCAGAACTCCAACAATTAGTCGTGGGGACTGGGCCTTTGCAGTGATTCATAGAAAGGAACCCCATGGTACTGGTCTTTGCCGTCAGCGATCTATGAACAAATAAACAATATTGTTTTCGCTTCCGCTACTTTGATATAATAAGTATGGGTACACGTTCTTTAGATTTATAATAAAGGCTGCATTGGAAACATTGAAAATAAATTGATGATTGTTTCGCGTTATCATTCGCTTTTCATAATTATTTTTTTAAGCATTATGTGTCTTATTAGAAGAGTCCTATTATCCAGAATAGCATTGGATAAATAGAGGCAGAAAATTAAAAAAATACTTCTGTTCCTGTTTTTTCTGTTCTGTGGTTCGTTCAATAACCCGACCGTAAGTACATAAGCGGCTGTCCTCAAATTAAAATGTTATACAATTACGTTTTTTTTCGTTTAAAAGCCGGATACATCGGCGAATATACGGAAATATATAATTTTCATATCTCGTCAATAAAGTGGCGAAAAATTGCAATTAGATTATTCGTTTTAAGCAGCTAACATAATTTAAAACTAAAATAATTGGTGGCAGTGTAGCGTGGAGGAACTAACACTGCTACCTACTCAGTTTTAACCTTGTAGTATATTTTCAAAGTTACTAAAATACAGTTCAAGAATTCAGGAAAAAAGTAGTATTAGGTAATTCTGAGCAACTTTGGCATTGCTTGCAAAAGTACGTAATTATTGCGGTGGTTATTTATTTTTATATTTTGCAATTTGTTACCACACGCAGCTATTCTGACTCTTTTTATATATTTCACTTTTCAGGATTTTTCAACCCACCAACAGTTCAGGTGAACATTAAGACAAAATAAAAAAAAAATGCAAAATAATGTAGAGACAAAATAATATGATCAGCTAAATAATTAGCAGTGAATAGAGCAAGATAGAAATTGCTTGAATTGAAAGGAATTTTTGTTGTAGCGACGGCTTTGAAGTTTATTTTTGAACTAGCTTCCGCCAGCGGCTTTGCCCGCGTGATAAATTTATAAAATATAGCTTACTATATTATGCATGTATTATACATATAAACCTTTCTCTTAAATCACTCTATCTATTAAAAAAAACCGCAACAAAATCCATTGCGTGGTTTTAAAGATACATACATAGGGACAGACAGCGGGAAGCGACTTTGTTTTTAACCGACTTCCAAAAGGAAGAGGTTCTCAATTCGTCTGTATGTTTTTTTTTTTTTGTATGTTTGTTACGCTATTTCTCCGTCAATTATGGACCGATTTTGAAAATTGTTTTTTTGTTTGAAAGGGTATGCTCCCGAGGTGGTCCCATATTATTAATTTTATTAACTTTACTTGGATAGTTTTTGAGTTAGCTTCAATAATACGTATTTTTCCCACTTAGTTTATATGGATGATATAATGATAACTTCCAATCACTGTTATTTTAGCAGGTTAGTGGTATTCGAATTTGTATGGGGTAGGTACCACAACTAAAAAGTGCAAAATAAAAACTTTTTCGTTGTTCTTTTTTTGTAAAAAGTTTTTATTTAGTGATGTTAATAATATGTTATGTTAGTACAGTACGACACAACTTAGATGTAGCATCGGCAAAATTCGTAAAACCGATCACCATCCGAACTGAGTGCGCCTTCACAATCACCAATCTTTATTACTGCTTTAGGTAAAAATGATCTTTCGAAAACGCAATAACTTGTAAAGTCTTATAGCCAAATACATTCGTGAAATTGAAATGAATGAATGAAAATTTTCAAATCTATGTTACATCTAAGTTGTGTCGTACTGTAATTAGGTGGCTAAGTAATAACATCCGCACGGGTCGGTCAATCAAATTAAGCTGCGCTTGTCAGGGTTGGTCAGTGGATGCGTACAATCTTTACATACCGATACTCCTCCATGCCTCAGAAAGCACGTTAAGCCGTTGGTCCCGGCTGTCATTCGTGGATCTTTGACAGTCGTTACGGGTCGTCTGAAGCCCGAAGTCTGAACCAGTCTTACCAAGGAGTATCGAATTACCCAGTTACTGGGTTGTGGAGGTCAAATAGGCAGTTTCTTCATGTAAAATGCTGGTATTCAGCTGCATCCGGTTATACTGGAAGCCGCCCCAATATAATTGGGAAAAGGCTAGGCAGATTGATGTTAGTAAGTAGGTACTAGAAAATAACCAAAGAAAACCATAACATAAAATTATTCGATTGCTACAGATATCGACAATTATTTAGCTGGCTGATATAGGAACTGCGTCTGAGCACGTATACCTCAATACTAATGGGAATTTATATGACATCTCAGACAGAGAAAACGGTGATCAAGGGTCTAGATTACTATCGGTTGTACGATTACTTGCCCGTTGTATGGGAGAGTACCTACGAGTTATGCATGTAGTATTATGTGGCTTGTTATCTATTGGCATCATTCATCATCAGGATAGAATAGAGGATAGGCAATTGAAAGAGGAGAAATGATAATCAGACTGTAACCAACCAATCAAAGCTGGCTGTAAAAAAAAAAAAATATCACTAGCTTACTGCGACTTCGTCCGCGAGCCTATAAATTGAGCTATTCAAAACAAAAATAATTTTTAAAATCGGACTGGTAGATCCGGAGATTACCCCCTACCATCCAACTTACAAAAAAACAAACATACAAAAAAAAAATTACTTTATAATATTAGTATACTTAGATGATTCATAAAATAAAATGAACAAAAAAAAACAAGAAAAGATTACAAAAAGAAAATGGATTATATGACAGAATTAATAAAGGAGGAAATAATTAATTAATTAATAAAGGAGGGTTATCAGTCCTATGAGATACTTACAGTCTTCAAGATTTCGTTGCGGCTGCCACGAATTTTGCAGATCAGGGGTACCATACCATCCTATTATAGTAATTGATGGACCTCTCTCTTAAGTTGCGCCAGAACATTTAATTCTTCGCTTTCCGCATCTAGTATGCTCCAGCCATCTTTATGAGTAATGAATTTTTTATTGGTCTGTTACAGTAATAAATTAAACATCTATTTTAAAAGACGCTTATTTTCAAATGTCGACCTAATGTTGTAAATTGACGCAACAAGTTAAATATTAAACCCACTATGACTGGTATTACATTCATCTGTGCGCACTCTTTGTGAAATTAGTATGAACATTATATTTATATCATCAGAACAAATCACAATTTATTTCTATTTATTTGTGTAAGAATAACCACAACATTCCATTATCTTGGTAAAGCTGATTTTTTGCACAAGTACAGTGTTGGGTCAGAAGTTCTAATTTATAATGCATGAAGCAAAATGTCATCGCTGTAACACAATCACCACATGAGTAAAGAAATGGTTATTTACTCTGTGCAATCACTGCAACAGTAAGTCAGATGCGAAACTCATTTATTGTCTTCAAATTGCAACAGAAGTTTCAACTGATGAAGTACAGAATTATTTCCTTACAAGATATGATGTAATTTTATGTTTGGTCTTGTTGCAGAACAATGAAAATGTAAGCTGTACTGAAATGGGTCAAAAAGTGTTAAGATAACACTTTGACTGTGTTGAAACACAAGAAAACGATAGCGGTCATGGAATGACGGAAAAATCTTGAACTTGCCATAATGAGTAGTCATGAGTTTTCCTCGTTTTCCATCAAGTTACGTAAAACAATGGGCTTACAAAAATATGCCAAGTTCATTTATCATGAAAAAAAAGACACATAAACTTGTTTTAATTTACGAAGTTCACTGGTAGAAAATTAGCTGACTCATGTTAAAACCAAAACCAACTATCGATCTAAAAATGAAAGCACACCCTATTCCAAATGGTCTGAGACTAAAAATCATAAATCATACCACTGGTCATTGTGATGTGAGTGTGACATACATTACAAACAACGTGGGCGTTTTGCGAAAGCACATTGATTGTATCGACTTTATTGGCACGATCATGCTCATATTTGAGTATCTAGAACACCAGTGACATAATTATTAAGTAATAATACCTACATGCCACCAAATAAGACAATGACCAGGATGTATACTAGGTCAGACGCGGACGTAAATATAGCAATATCTATACGTATAATAATTATCTAAGTTTATCCGGCATATCGGATTCCTTTTTTTCTATTCACTGACTCACTGACCGGATACAAATAAAAAAACATGTCACATTAGACCAAATCGATTTGTCATTTAACTCATGAATCACGCAAAAAATGATACCTACGTAGACACAAGCGAAGGTAAGGATCTAGGGATTGTTAGAATAAATGGCGTCGCGTTTATAGACCAAGACAATGCAGCATCCAAAGGACAGAAACGTGAAGACATACATAATGATAATGACGAACTTACAGATCAAATATGAATTAAGAGGCGGCGTGCATTGCGTACAGGGCACGCATCGCTGGACGATATAGCAACAGCGGAAGATGTCATAACGTTGTCAACCGCTTGCGACGGCACAACCGGCCGTGGGCTCCTTGCCTTGCCAGCGAAACACTGTGAAGACATTAGTTAATCTGCTCGATACAGGCATCAAAGTAATCGGGGTTAACCACGAGTGACGCTGGTTGTTGAAAGCATATCATAGAACATAGAAGTACGGATTCGTTGGAAGTGTGCGCACTGAAATGCATCGCGATAAAAGCTTGTTTAGTGTGAGATGTGAATGTTAGATGGGAGCATAGGAAATTACGTTTTTATAGACGGAAGGAAGTGGAAATGAAAGACTGATAATTGTCTTGGAATTATGTTTAAACTGATTAGCTTCTACTTCTATCACAAAGCATTGTTAAAGATCTGTAAGGAGTTTTCAAAGTTGGCAAGATGGTTTTGAAACTAACCACTTAGAGGCTGTACATGGTCAGCAAAACGGAAGACCAGTACAATTTACAATCCTGATCATTTTCTAGCCCTTAATCTGCATTAGACATGCTACCACCTTGAAGAACGCACAATAACACAGTTGCAAAACCATTCACACGTTATGTATTATATGAAAACAAAGCGACCATAAGTCGCTACGAAGGCCACGGACTAAGGCCGGACTTAGCCGACCAATTTTATTAAAGGTGATGAAATGATTACCTACACATGGTAATTGGCCATTTTCTGTATTGTAATATTTGTAATTCACGTGGTTTTTGTTGTTTCCTTTTCCTTTGGAGCGTGGGAAAGTGTTGCAACGTTGTTATTAACACTGATAACTTTATTAGTTCCAAAGTCGTCTGACGGGCTGCTGTTTGATTCGAATGAGATAATGTCTTGTACTATTGGCATAGTCGGTTCGTGTTTAGTTATGTGGGTTTATTAAGTAGATAATTAACAATTGTGATATTCGGTATCAGTTTCTTGAACTACCAGTGAGGCATTCATGTTAATGGACCTTTTAAGTATTCAAAAAGGTGGTTTAGAATCACTTACAAACTTTGTCTACATCCATTCATTCGTCGCGAGGAAATCGAAAGCTAACTCACTTATTCAAATCAAATTCTCATTGAAAATCAAGTCGTGAATACGACTACTATGTCACGTGAGATGGTCGCCGCATTCGGCCGACACCAGCGCGTATATGTTACAGCAGTGCGTGTAACCACGGATACTACGAACGGAAACTAGTGTTGCAATACATGTATTTAATTCACTATTCCGTCAAGATACTGAACTTAATGAACTCGTCTCACCTTTTAAAGACGTGACACTTGCATTGACATCAATTCCTAACCTAACCACGACTCATTCAGGACTTACGACTCTAATTTAATTTAAAAAAAACTAACGCAATCAAATGTTAATGGTTTCACCTCTTTTGAAAGCGGAACAAACATAATCAACTGAAACAAAATTGCGGTAAAAATAGGAACACATAACCAGTTATTTGATATGTAGGTAAAAAAAGAAATATTGCGTAAAGAATTACGAAATAAGCGACGCTTTTGTATAAAAAGGCAAAATAATAAGTGTAGCTAGAAATCTACTAATGACGCATGTACTTGAATCAATCGTAATACTTATCGACGACGGTTCAATAATCACGCAAAAACATAAACGTTATGTACAATTAGTTTGCTAAATGCGCTAAAATTGGCTGTAATCGATTTTTAAATGTGGATATTATTATGACATGAGTCTATTTCATTTGCGGATACAGGATCTATTTGAAAACAAAATTGGCTGGCTATATGGCTGGCTATATGGGTATTAATTACAGAAGTGATAACCTAGTCGTGTGAACGTCGGACTGCCAAGTCATAGGCTTTGAGTTCGAACCCAAGGCACGCACCTCTGACTTTTCGGATACCAGAGAGATATTTCTCGACGGTACGTGAAGCTAAGTCAGAGGCCCGTGTGTGGCTTTAAAACTCTGACACCAGGTTAGTCACAAACCTCACTAAAAGAAGAAGAGACAGAAACGGGTCGTAAAGAGGAAAAATCGAATGAAACAATTACGAATACAATGCAATGTCATTCCGGTGTCGGGGAGTCAAGTCTAATACTGTTGAATTAAAGTAACCAGCGTGACGAACATTGTAACTGCATTCTGATCACTGTAATTAGATCTGTAGGATGTCGAGGTCTATCTTTAACAAGATCATAGTTTTAATCAGAAGTCCTCAAATCCGTATTTGTTAATTTATTTTTCTAACATTTTCAATTAAGAGTTTCGCAACTGTTGCGTTGCATCAACTGTTCGGTTAACGAGCGTCAGACTAATCGGTTGCAAACTGGCAACACAATCTTTTCTTTATAAAGTCGGATAGCAATTAATATTACTTAAGTCGAAATAATGAACGTTTCACGCTCGAGTTGCCACATGATGGCGCTGAGCTAGAGAGCCTATCGTGTTACTCTTGGATAATATGTATCGTTTTCACCTATGTTAGTCTCAGTACGAGTTACTAACCAATACTATTGTTTCCGTATACCTAGTATTTATGTTTACAGTGGCCATTTAAGCTTACTCAGTAATGGAATAGTTGCTATCTAAATGATGTTACTTGCATACAATAGATTTCCTATTCCGCATTCGGTATTCCAGCTTTCAATAAATTGCAAGTCTGATAAATACCTATTAAACTTAGACTAGCTGCATTGTAAACATGTTTCTTATACAGAATGAACACGCAAATTTTATTGCTTTTCTGTAATATGGATTGGCTTTAAAGCATTCGTTCGAATGGCTCGGTGCTTTTTAGTAAATTAGCCACGTATTCGTATGTTCACATGTTCAAGAGCAGCCGCAGAACGTGACTGGCACGTTCACCGTATAGTTTAGTTTTCTCAACGCGTTCTTAAGCCAAGTGGTTTCACTGTTCGATAGACACATTATTTTTGTATCTGGAGCGAGTATACTTTCGCTGTAGTGGTGTTAATTCTTTTTTCCCCAAGTATTTGGTGTGGCCCGGGCGGAGACTCTGCGGCCCTTTTTTGGTCATTTTGTAATAACTCCACGAAGATCAGATTTTATTAAGCTCATTGTTTGTTTTACTTTCACTCGACCTGGTTTGGTTTACAACATAAACTATGAGATAAATTGCTGATAAACGACAATAACAAATTAAAACGGTTATCCTGAAGCTTAGCTTCTTCAAATAATCGCATAATTTCCTCGTAACTAGCATGACTTGAAATGTTAGAAAATAGGAAGGAAAAGCTGAAGTTAATGTTGTGGGAAATAGAATTATGTAAATTATGACGACGTGGGGGATGTGGGACGGATGTGGACGCTACTGTTCATACTTCACGAACTCACTTGTCACCGCAGCCGCGCAGAGTATTATGAGCGTTTACGATTGTTGTTATGTTAAAAAGATTTATAACACCTCTTACGTTTTATTTATAACGTCATTTCTAATAAAGTTAAGCATACAATTATAACTTATCTTACCGGTATTTTATGTCAGTCATCTATGAATTTTCTCTCTGGTTGCTTTATTGTCATATTACGGAGTTTATTTTTATTGTATATTTTATTCTTTCTCTATTAATGTTTTATGTTATATATATTTACTTTCACAGCGGTTGCAACATTGTTTTCTTCCTGATACTGGGTATATTACGAGTTGATGTAAAAACTGATTCCTGTATGTACGTACGTTACGTCTGGTTAAGTTATTATAAAAAACGGTAGTGTTTCACACAATTTGTCGCAGTCATTTGTGTTACAATTTATGTGTCACAACTCTCGGTTGATTGATTTCGCACAAATTAGTTATAAGTCAACAGCGTTGCATCTTATTTATAGTTTTTACTTTTATTTTCTGCATTCTATCGTTGAGTTTAATTTTTGCATGCTTGACGTAGATTATTAAACTTAATGGCAGCTTGCTTTTGTCACCACTGGGAAGGTTCTGCCCTATAGAGCGGATATCTTAAACTAAGAATCACACGACTACTAAATACTGTAGTTTAAATAACACCATTTTAATATAATAATATATAGTTTCCATTCCTTGCTCCAATAAACAGCTGTTGATTCCTAAATTGACAGTCCAATAAATCTCGAACACAATACATGATCGATCGGTGCGTACGCAAACGTTGAATATTCATAAGATTATGTTATTTACGACAAAACATGAATAAAGCTATTCGATAACGGCACATTATAATTTGATCTACATTGATCCGGTCTTGTTCTGCTAATCAGGTGACGTCGGTTATAAATTATTGATAAATCAATACTCTGTGAATATCAAACAGTGATTTGAATACCGTATGTTTCTTTTTATCGAGTCTTGATAACTTTATGTGTTAATTTTTAAGTGCTCATCTACATTTATCAGGTTCGTTCACTTTATGACTATGTTTTAGATTAAGAACCACGATAAAATTCGTGTTTTATTGCCGTTATCAACCTCAACACCTAAATAGTTCTAGAAATGCATTTATTTATTTTGAAAAGAGCTTCTGTTTATACTATCGAAACAGTCTAGCAAAATAAATTAAATTGATTCTTCGAAATTCGTCTGTGACTGACAGTGAGAGGACGATGTCGTTCCGAAAGTGTTTCTTTTTACCAACGTTCAAATATGGAAAAATATAAATAAATACCCTCGGAACCACCTCTCTAAGCGTCAGGTAAAAAATGTCACGATTTGCTATTTGAACGAGCACTCAAACAAGTCACCATGTTTCAACATGCCATGTTCTAGGCGCCGTTTATAAGAATACTAATTAGTTCTAAGTCAACTTACAAGCTCAAATGAACCAGTACCTCCCAGTTTGGGTGGCTATAGTAAAAGTTGTTCGTATGTCACCTATCGGCTCGAAACAGGTCGCTTGACATGCTGCTGAGTGCGCAATGTCCGTATTAATTACTGTTGTTATGGTGAAATTGCGATCAGACGAAAAACTGGCGTTGGTATGAAACAAGGAAGGAGTTGGACGGATTTAGTTCAGCTGATATCTTAACACAAGATGTCAATTGTAACTAAGAATGGTCAATATGTGTTATATTCGGTCATTACCGCTATGATTATCATCTCACAAACGCACTCATACTATTTTCTTCCGTCATTGGTTATCAAATATGGCACCAACCATTTGGTTACAGTAGACTTTCGACGCTTGCATTTATGAAGAATTTAGAAACAAAATCAATCTAGCAATCCTTTTCCCAATATAGTTAGGGTCAGCTTCCAGTCTAACCGGATGCAGCTGAATGAACAGATGATCATGATGTATTTTACATGAATCGACTGCCTATCTGAAGAATTTAAGAGACACGGTTGAAAATTCCCACATGCTCGTAATGTCACCGGCCTTCAATACAAAAGACATCAACGCATGGTGAAATAATTATGTAGTGAAATTAGGACGATCTTCCTTGAGTGAGTGGTGGAGTGTAGCCGCTTTGTTTCGACTTACATTTATTTAATTTTTCATAATGTCATGTCATCCTTTTTGTTACTGTCATATTATTAAATCTATTGAAAACAAAATGAATGGCAGAAAAGGGTACCTACGCCTAAGTGTAAGCTTCAAGTTAGTAGGCTGTGCCACACGACCTATTGTGCAACATTGTATTGTGTGTGTAGTGCTTTTTTTGTCTTTCGGTTTCCACTTAGTATTATCTCAACCATATGTCAAGGTTGCATTTGTTAGGAATTTGGCTGAACGGATTATGGTGGCCGGTTGCTGCAAGTCAAATTAAGCCTTATTTGTTTTGTTTTAAAGTTGGCCTTTTAAATATACTTAGATAAAAATCTTTTTTTTTCGTATATACCCAAAAGTCCATAAAAAATATTCGTAGTGTCAGCAATATTGCCTGTCTTTTGTTTTGTCCGTATTTGCATTAATTGTGTTGGATAATTATGTCAAAGAAATATTGTGGATAATCTTATGCCTCATAAACAATATTAGATACATGAGACATAGTTCAAAGACCATTCTGTACATATCCGTTGTGTATCTTTAAGTTCATGACGTGGCTTATAAATTCATATACATAATCAGCCTAAAATGTTCTCACTGCTGGGATACAGGCGTTTTCTCGGTGAGAGCGAATGGGCTGTAAGGCTGCATTTCCACCAGAGATGAGCGAGGATGCGTTGCGAGGGATGTGTGTGAAACTAACCAATAACATCACTTCACTGTCATAGTTTGAGGTAAGCTAGCGTTGTTATTGATTAGTTTCACACACATCCTTCGCTACACATCCTTGCTCATCTCTGGTGGAAATGCAGCCTTATCCACCACACAGGTCCAGTGCGGGTCGGTAGATGTCACATGACTTCTAATTTTTGGTTCTAGGACATGCCGGTTTCCTCAAAATGTTTTCCTTCAATATATTGAGAGCAGTTTTGAGGTTCGAACCTACGACGTACAACTCGTAAGTCGTGGCCGTTACCACTGCTACCGAAATTCATATGATATTATGTTTATCCGTTGTCTCAGTTTTTCATGGTACGGAACGCATCAGATATGCGCGCTTATTAAACGAATCGTAGCATACAAGTACCTTATAATTTATAGTTATCATCACGAGATTGAATAACTAAACATTACGGAATATTGACATAATCGGTTATGCATGGCTGGGAAACGTTTCTTGCTTATATTCTTCCTGTTTTAATATTTGCGTAGCTTCTTCAAGCTAGTTCTTCACTGGCCAATTATCGCCATAATATTGCAGAAGATCTTTCACGCGTGCGTCGTTCGTCAAAGATAAACTCAATCTTTATGGTTGTTAAATAGGTATTATGAAGAAAGATTGGAAAGTGTACGTAGGCTTAAGAAACAGTTATTTTAATAGGTAATAGTTGGTGATGGATGATTATTTTACTTCACTTATAAAAGCTAAATGTATTACGGATATAATTATGACTTGCAGTTAGTCAAAGATTACGGTAATACTATTTAGCACCTTCATGAGAAACGTCGGAAAGATTTTCTTGAACATTTTCTCTATCAAGACGTAATACTAATTACGTGGGTTCTTCACAGTGTTATTATTTTGCGAAATAACATAGAAAGTTTGTCACATTGTCTGTTTGTCGTATTCACGTCAACTCGTGAACGCATTTCGGATAATTCGCGATTCACATGTCTTCATAATGTGATATGAATGTCAGTGTGCAATGGCACTGCCACTTATGAATGGCGCAATGGTATGACTATGACATATAACCCATGTTGACATTTGATTACAAAGTGCTTTTAGATATAACATATAACCATTGTATTCGAGGTGAAGCTGATTGTTAGGTTTCCGACCCACCTTGAATTTTGGTGAACTTTCGGCATCCTTGTTTATTATTTAATTTTATTAATGTTAAGCTAGCATTAGCGTCTATGAGTACTTGAACCCATCATTGAACAAGTTAATAAAAATGGGTTCATGAAGAAAAAATGAGGATAAGTTATTTTAGTATTATATTACATTTTTTTTTTTTTTTTTTTTAACTAGGGCATCTCGTAGCTGGCCTCTGAGGCCATGACTACTTAACCGGTCATTCCTGCGGCTGCCTTAAGCTCCTAAAAACTTAAAGCCTCCAGCCAGGGGCATAAACTATTCTAATTACAAACTAGGCGAACGCTCGCTAAGGGCCCTCCCTGTGGGGTACGAACCTCGGCTTAGGGCATTCGCTAACGGGAGGACAGCAAGAGGGACAGGCTGGATCAAATTCAGAACATTATTATTATCTGGGGAATTTAAAGCTACAGGCTCAGCAACAACGCGGGCTGGCGCATCGTTATCGAGCAAGGGTCGGGGGGGAGTATCATTTACTTGGGTGGGACGCGATCGCGGACCTCTGCGGTGAGGTTGGAAAGTGTGTCGGTTTGTGCGTGTTTTCACTGTACTGGTCTCTCTACGGCTCTCCTGGAGGAGAGTTGTGGGATCGTCTGGATCTAAAAGAATCTGAAAACATAATTGACATAAATGTGAACATGAAACACTCATATTTTACAAGAAATAAAACCAAATATTTGAACTATTTCAGCCACGGCAAAACCAATGTTCCAATAAGTATACAGGTTCATATAGCTGATAGCTATATCGTTATTCGTGTGGTCACTGAAATACCTTTCAAAGACAGATGGCCATGTTTTCCACCAGATAACATTAAATTTATGCAAATAAATGCTATAGCAAAATAAACAAAAACGATGGATTGCATTCCCAATGGCGTATTTTATATTAAACAATGGTCAGTATCTTAATCAGAATGTCAGAATGAGATTAAATATGGGCCCTTTTGCTAATAGAATATTAGCCGTTTGATTTGTTTTAATGGTGTTGAAGCCTTTGAATGCATATTTAATGGGACCTTTGAATTATAAATGGGATACCTCGATGTGGTTGTTAGCAAATCCGAGCGATGGGTACGTAGATATAGAGGAGTTACGTAATATGAAAAGGTCGGTTTCCGTTTTTGGCATGTAGGTGTTTAAATATTTTTAGCACCATGACTATTATGGCTGGCTAGCCCACTTTCATAAAACACCAAAAAAATTATACAAATTGAATGTTGCTGAACTCAATCGAAAAAACTAATAGAAAAATCTGTAGTACCCACTCCTATCGCTGTAATTGCATTAAGGAACTCATAGGTGATAATGAGACTGAGCCAGAATCGAATACATTACAATTGGTGGGCCGTGATCACGTTCTACTGAACTCGACTGAACGTTCCGTTTCCATAATGAATCATTACAATTATCAGCCAGCCTCCGGTTTTCCACTTAATTGAATTTAATTCTCGTACAATAAATCCTTTAAAAGTGGTTTGAATAATCGTTGAAATGTTTGCAAATTGTAATAACAATGGAATCGAATTACATTTGGTTTATGAATAAGGAGGTAGAATAGAAATTAAGGCCCAGTTTGATTTAGCAGCGAGTGGGTACCGGAATCTGAGTGAATGATTTAATTGTTCCTGAAAGATAAATTCTTAAATCTTTTGGGCATTTTGCGAATATTATTAATTATTTTAGAATAGGCAATATTTCGTCAAGGTATATGTTTTTGCGTCAGCCAGGTGGCACCAGTTATTTCCTAATTTATTTATTTATAACACAATTGCTTGCTGCACTTACAGTAAACACCAAAGCGCGCAGCAAGCCAACAACAACACTTAGCTAAAAAAAGTTCATGCAAACATATAACTAATAATATATTCTGAAAGTTCTAATACATATCACGGCGATTTAGTTGCAAAACTAGCGTATCAGTGATCTAAATGACTGTCAGTAACGACGACTGATCTGAATAGCTATCAACTATCAAGTCTGATCGATATTACTTTGACAAGGGCGTTGTCGACATCCGTATCTTACGTTTGTTTGCGATCTCAAATCGATTAGATTCGCTTTTAAAATTGTCATACAACGAAAGGTTTCGATACCGTGACGTGTCGAAATAAAATTAACTTTAACACCTGAGGCCGAGTTGCTAAATTCGTTCGCGGAGAAGTAATGTGGAATGCAATTGTCGTGAACCGCGGCCAGCACATTCACGGTACGTGGCCTTGTCTACAATGAGCTACACCATTAATGGTCCGGAAATTATAAAGCTTTTGTCGTGTACTGTACATTCGGTATAATATCATTTTAGTTTTTGCGGTTGTAGTTGCACCCGCGCCGTCCGCCGGAATTGGATAGGTGAACGATTTCGTAACCAAACTAATAATTGTATTAGTAAGCTCGGAGTTTTACTGATCATTAGCAAACTTTTTGTACGCCTCAGTATTTATTGCTAAACACCAACTGTTTTCTTAAGGAGATCGTAACTCACCGGAGGAAAATTCTGCAAATGAAAACCTAGTTAGTTAATAGACAAAAAACTAAAGTTAATTAGTAAGAATTTCATTAAAGAGCAGGTATGTCAACACTGTAAGCATTTCAGATAATAACTTAATTCTATAAATTGTAACGGCTTTTTAATGAATCAGAAAAAGTTGTACATTTCTTAAGTTCTTATTTTTTGTTGGTCGTGTTAGGAATTAGTAAATAAAAAGGTACGGTACCAAACGTTAACGTAACGTGCGTATATAATAAGACCAGTTTCATGTTATTTCTCAACCTTGTCACCAGTGCTCCAGTCCTCAAACCCGTTGCGCCACCAGTCATTGCACTCCAGTGCACTAGTTTGGCGAAAGTAAAAGTCACTGTGAACGCACTCGTTCTTGAACCAGTGCTGTAACTGTCCACTGCAAAAAATAAAATAACGTAAATTGTAGTGCAGTCCTGCTGCACTACAATTTACGTTATTTTATTTTTTTAAATTACAAGTCGATTTCAAAATATAGCGGTCACATCCTTATTAACCTACTTCTCATCTCACATATTATTACACAACGTGCAGAGGAAATGGATATCCTACAGTTGACCAGTAAACTTTACGCATTTACTTTTATAGTCTATGAAACCAATACGTTCTCACCGCTGTATTGAAACAAGAGATGGCATCCAAATAGTACATTGACTCTGTATTTGAGAGTTATTTGCTTGAATTAACTGAGTTTGGTGGCTGCTTTTTATAATTTAATTTAGAATAGATAAGTATTTAAAGGTAAAAGGAATATTCGGATAGAAGAAATGAGAATTATTAACCGGGATACTGCCGGAAAATTCCTGGTAATTCTTTTTCTGACGTTAACTCGGAAAAGTTATTCATAGAGGACCATCCTTAACCCTGGTTTTTTTCTCTAATCAGCACCATGGGATGGGAACCAACCACGAAAGTAGAAAAGTGATTGATTTATAACGCGTTGAAATAAATGTACTGCGACTTTCGTGCTTAAGGTGGAACCCGTTAGACCAGTACCCCTTAAATGGAAAATAAAAAGTAAACAAACTAGTCAATTAGACACTTTCATAGTCTAAGTAAATGAAATTAAATAGGGGATATATTTTCAAAGACATTTACTAATTAGCTAGATCAAATTGTATCTACAGCCCCCGCGCCGGTAGCTGATGAATCAGATGTTTTAAAGGAACATAAAAATGATTTACAATAATTTTAATGGCGAATTTGAATAATATATTCGAAAAATGAATTTGAATAATATACGGCTGATTTATGTAGTTTAAATAGGCAATAATATAAAAAAAAATATTATGGTAATTGTTTTATACCAGCGATAAAAATTTATTTAATTCGAATGCCTACTGTAGGATGCCTTAATTATGTGGTAATAGGTAAGTCATAATTTATAACCCGTAGAGATACAGAAATTAACACAAACTAGTTTAATAAAAGATTCAAACAAATTCGTCATTTTATGATTTGGCTCGAAAGAGTCGTGAGGTAACTTTCAGAATACTATTATAATTAATTAAACCAAATTAAATATTTTCAGTATAAACTAAGCATTCAAATAATAATGCCTATGAGTTTTTAGAATGGCTGTGAAAGTTACGAAACTATAATAAAATATTATCTTGTTTGTTAAAATTATGAGAAATTCTTTATAATACCTACTCCTATAGAATAAGAAACTTTCTCGACTAAGTTAACTTTCAATTGCAACGGCAAATGAAATGTTTTTCCATTCCGAGGTTATATGGCTATGACTGAATCATGCAAATATTATGAGTAAAAGTTATAATTAATTATATTATTATTACTTAGGCCAAAAAATGTTCTTTATTTATTATGTAAATAACATACAATACAATTACCTATTAGGCGCTAAGCTAAAAGTATACTTAAATCGGAATTAGTTTTTCCTTCGATTTTAGCTTAAACATAACATCATACCTGTTTTTCTTGAATGGTAAGCTAGAGGTGTACCACAGTACCTAACCTTTACACATTTCGCTAGTTATGTTTAAGTCCCATGTAATAGGAGGTGAGCCTATCGCTATCAACCGGGCACATATCCAGACTCCGTGCTACTGAGACTTTCTAATGGAAAAATCCAATGACGATTTGCACGTTCTCGGAATCGAACCCAGAGCCTCATGCTCAGCTGTAACGCTTGCGACCGCTAGACCAATGAGACAATTAGCAATTAGTAACAGTATAGTTGGTACTAGTAAGGTAGGTATGAGTTTTTTTTTCTTAACAAAATATTAAAAAGGTACTTACTTCTATAACTAATTTAAGAAATGGTTTAAATACCTCTTTTGTGCATACAAACCAATTTGCAAATTGGTAAAAAGTTTATAGTTTACACAAAAAAAAACGCTATTAAAACGTTCCAATAAAACGTTTTATGAACCGAGTTTAACAATCGAATCTTAAAATTGCGTTTCGAAACTCCTTACATTTTATTTCTCAGTTTTTATATCACTTTCGCTTTACGGATCAGAGATGACGTCACCAGGTCAATAAACATAACAAAACATCACGCCTGTATTCCTCAAAGGGTGCAGAGGTGCACCTTTAGTACACCCACCCGCATTTTGCCAGTTATGAGTTAAGTCGGAAATAGGCCATAACACGGACACAAATCCAGACTACTGGCTCCTTCTGAAAAATTCCAGATGAAAAAACCCAGTAAAACATGATAACCAAATCCAGGACCTCATGTTCAGCAGTAGATATTGCAACCACTAGACCAACGAGGCACTTATGTGTCGTCGAATCTTTAAAAGGTCTTTGAACTACTCGACAAAATGAAAGGAATTGTTGTTAATTGATCTATTTAACCAGTTGATAGCATCCAAGTGTTTACATGTTAACCGACACTTAAACCAATGTTTTCGTTTCCTTAAACAAATACTTGACCGCTTTATATTCCCTAGATAAACACTTATTGAAAGCGAATTTCCATTGTTTTCTTCTAATAACACGTTATTACGCTACATTCTAAAACATTAAGTGGTGAAAGCGTTAATAATAATACTTGTAGTACTTAATACAAGTTGAATTGCCTACAAATAGTCGTAGCTTGTTGCTACACAACACCAAGACCTAGATTTGATACCTATCAACAAGTTCCCATAGTGTTTTACGACATGTTCGCTGTCCATTACCGGTCGATGTCACCTTGTCTATTGCTTTTGATAAGGACAACAGGTAATGTACGGCTCGGCAGGAGATTGTGTGGAATGTATATAAGTTAGTAATCATGGGAACAGCGTTCTAGCGCACCAGCTGTTCTCAATATTGTAAGGCAAGTAGATCACTCCAATAAATATCGAATCGCATTACTGAATTTAATTTAATACCTTTTATGTGACCAGATGCCAATTACGAAATAAACACATGTAAGTATGTTTGACTTAGGTGTGCGTTGTTTCGGGAATACTACCGTTTTAAGGATTATATTGGTTTTAAATTGGTTAACAACATGATCTTTGAATTTTTTACCTTTGACTCCATTTTGGTTTAAACAACTTTTAAACGTTTATTGAACGTGCTGTGTTCTTATTGCATTTCCCAATAAGTGCAATAAATATAAATAAGTTATAAATTTTCAAAATTACAATAGTTATATTTAAATCTTCGAATAAATTGAACAAGCGACATCGCGCGTTTTCTGGAGACAGTCCTCTAATGTGTACACGGCTTTATGTTTCAAGAATTCGCATTGCGTGAGCCTTAATCTTTGATTAAATGTAAACAGTTTGCACAAAATTACCTAACCTAATATTTATCCTAAATAAAATCTGGTCTAGATGCATACAATTATCTGCATTTCCGACACAAATTGCGACCGAGTCTCAAACTATTTACGTACGCAATCGCAATTATGTTGTCGAATCGAGTTCGATGACAGACGAGACGAGACGACGAGAACTATAGGATTCGATGCCACGGCCGAGCCGTCGATCTTGACCTACACCACGCCTGCACCGATGCGTAGGCACAGAAAGAATCGTACCATCCAATCGTAAACAATCGATTCAATCCGCAATATGATCATAATCGATTCTTCAATCGACAGCATGATTGCTGAACTTGATATTGCTTTCTAAGATTATTTTTAATGTGGACGTTAAACGGTTATCTGAATAAAATTATAAATAGATACTGTTACTGCTTTCGAGTATTAGACAGAATTATATTTAGCTGAATATTTTAATTTATAATTCAAAACCTCGCTCTACATTTTGCAGTCAAAAAAACATTAACTTGTTATAAAAAACAAGCCCGAGACGGTTAAATGTTTCAGAATCTAATGTTTGCGGAAACCTTTGATGTTAAAAAAAAATATTGTCTAGACTCTAGCCTATAAAACGTGTTTTATATGGAATTCTTGCATAGGCCCGGCGACTTTTTTTAGCGTGTACAAGTGGCCTAACAAAATATATAACATGTTAGTCAATAGACATGCTTCTAGACAAAATATTTCAGAATGCACCTCGAATAACAATCAAAGTAAACACTTGGAATACTGAATATGTACCTATGTCCGTTCATATCCGCGTGTATGCACACAATTAATAATTAAAAGAATAATTTTAATTAACTCTGATAAAGTTTATATTATATTATAATTAATCTACTCTCGTATCGTAAAATTCGAATTATTTAATGTCTAAACGAGTTTATATTGACACACTTTATAATTAGTAAACCGAAAAAAATTGAATCTTATTATAACACTTATTCTCATTAACAAAATTATGTTATAAAACAATCTTATTAGCAATATGATAAAGGGAGTTCCCATCAATTATTTTATTATAATGGTACGCAAACTATTTTTTACCCTTTTAACTTTGATCTTTTATTTAGAAGGTTCAATCCCAATGTATGAAAGTAGATAAAGTAGTGCATGAAACTGCCCATAACCAGGTATTAAAACCCCTCATTAAAAAAACAGTTTCATAAACTACTATTTTTTTATGGGTACATTAAATGAGTCGAGTCTTTTATTCTACTTCCGGCGTGTTGTTAATTTTTTATTTTATTTTTCATTGTCACTAGCATTTAATCAATTATTTAATCGATTTATCAATCTGACCTATTACACAAACTATTCTGACAATAAAATTAATTGAGTGTTGGTACCCACAGTTCAATATCGGAAATTATAAATATAGCAGAGTCATACCTACGACAGGCTACGGCTAGTTGCGTACAGGCACAAGGTTTTCGCATTTCATAGTTTCTCGCTTCTATTCACATTATAACTCGCTAACCGGTTGCCAAGTTACGAACTTGGGAACATCGTATTATCGCTTAACTAATAATATTATAATAATAAGCCGATGAAGCTTGTCGTACGAAAGGGAAATCTGACCGAGGCAGTGGCAGCTACTTACCTAGCTGGAGCGGTCTCTTTAGAAAGTTTTAAATTATACGTAAGTGAACTGGTAACATTGACGGCGACAAGACCACACTCAGGCGACGGATGCTAACACCGCAACTGATGCGATGCGAAGCTCATAACTATTCGAGACACTCCATAAAATATACTCACTCAAGAATATTAGCTCAGACAAGAATAATATATTCACGTAGGCGTGAATGAAATGCAATACCAATGATTTCACGCTGGTCGGTTTCATTAAGCTTGATTTTATCAATATTTAAAATCTAGGCTTGCAAATCCTCAATCAACAATTTGTTACTGAACCCGGAAAGATTCTAAACCGGAATAACTGCATATCACTTCATTAGACTCAGATCAAGTGGAACGGAATGCAAATCCGTGTTATGGACATCACTGATACTCGCAAAACCGATGCGTAATCCACTAATAATTTCACTGTATCTCACTAAGCTTGCAACGTTCGTTAACGCGTAGAAAGTTGATATCTCGATGTTATGCGAGTTGCTCTTCTGTTTGACATGCGTAGAGTTATGTCCTGTATCGATTGCGAACATTAATTAAGCATCCGAATAGACAAGTTTACAGCGATATTGACTTTGTTGTATAACTTAATGATATATTACATTTCGTGTGTTTATGTAGGCCAGGCGTACGTCACGAATTATGTGGCTGTGTAGTAAACTTGACAAAAAATGTTTGTGTGTTTGTTTGTTACGTGATCCGATGTGACAGTACGATTGATGGATGCGTTATCTTGTCAGTGAGAGTGAGCCACACTTGATTGAGAATCTTTTATGCAATGTATGTCAGAATAAGGTCTGTCTAAGGTCTTTTTTGAGGGCTACCGAAACATAAACCAACAGTATTTGAGTAGATCTCCTTAATAGCTTAACTAGGTTCGTAATTGTAATGCTAGTGTTGATGTTATCGATATAATTAAATCAGGAAACGGTAGTACTTACTGCTATAATTCTATTGTTGTCGCCACCTCTAGTTAGTTACGTAAATGCGGGCTACATTGCACCATATCCAACATCTGTTAGTTACGGTAATTGAGACAAATAACTTTATTAAAAAATGCTCATAAATCTTATAGGAAAGCAGATGTTTTAATTATACATATAATTTACGTTTGTTACATCATGAGATTTTCTCTTTCAGTAATGAGTCGAAAATAAAAGGGTTTAATAAAACGTGGTTTAATGAATCAAACGAGTGTGTTCCATCAATCTGCATAAGTTGACACGTGTTATGATTACGCGCGTTGCGCAAGAGTCGCGGTTCGACTGCGCCCGCGCCGCCCTGCGCTGACCGCAGCGCCATTGCACGTTCATTCAGTAGCTTGTGTAATAATTATTCAACGATAGAATAAATATTGACATTATTTTGTGGCCCTTTAGACTAGAGAATAATCTTAGAGGTGTTTGATGCCAGAAAAAAATCTGGCACGGATAGTAGAAATCTTACTTTTCCTAGAGTTATTCAAACGTAGTAAAGTATCAAGTTATCTTGAAGATTACTATCTATTGCCTAGTAGTAGCTAGGCACTTTTTAAAGTAATTAATTTGTAAGCTAGGAAGGATATTATTGATCAAATATTGTGATAATCTTTCACAGATATTAGACACGCCAATTACTTCTTATCTACAAGGTATTCATAATTATTACTAAGCCGTAAAAAGCTGATTATTTTCCTAATTAGAAACTATAAGCATTCTTTAGATTAATCGGAAGGAACGATGCAATAAGTAACGCAACATTGTTCCGGAAGTTTTACATAATTTGTATACATTTTGGCATAATAAAATAATAATACTGAAGATTTATATCAATGGACGTTTGCAGATTATAATATGTACCCAATAAAATATGTGAAGTTTTAAATTCGCTTAGCAACATGTTCATTTAACATTTTCAGCTAATAAGAATGAATAAATAAATATATAGTCGTCTATAAATTATACGGTGTTATATATCAAAGCTATAAAAGTGAAGTACATCTAATAGTCTTTAAAACTAATTAATTCCTATGAACTAGTTGGCTCCTTAATAAATGTATTTACGTAAGGAAAGTGTGTCCTCTTTAGATAGGTAAATACGTAATTATTGCTGAAATTATAGAGATGTCTAAACAAACCAGCACTTAAATTGGAAAATTCAAACAATTTTATACTAATTTAATTAAATTTCCATAAACTATTTACCTTGGATTAAGAATTCAGGTTACTAGGTCGTGTCGATTATTACTGACTGAAAAAAGTGTTAGCTTTGAAGTTTTTGTCCTCTGTAATAGATTAATTTGTTTGTGCTTTTAAAGGATATATCGAACAAATAATATTAGTAAAGAACCATCTGTTATTGTTTCTACTGTTCGATATATTATACTCGTTTTGCAATCTATTTTCGTCTGTTTTACCATATCCTGTAAAAGCTGTCTAGTATCTTATCGTTAACGGCAACAAGTGTTGAATAACCATTAACTAGAAAGGCGTATTTTATCAGTTTTTCGGTGAAAACGCGAAATGTGATTAGAATATTGACATCGATCAAAAGAAAGTGTCTAATTCGTTGCTGCGAGCATTACGTGACGAATTACACAGTCAAGTCTGAACGAGCCATTAATTTGGGGTTTCGTGTAGACGAACTAACAGACTAATAGCTTATTTACATGTACGTGTGTGGGGTAAGACTTAGACCACTATTTGACCACCTCTGTGGACCAGTTGCGAACTCTAAGAACAATAATTACCGTGATACTGTGGCGCAAGTAGTCATTGAAGTAATGTCCAGAATGAATGTAAGAAAAATATAGTGGATCAGCTTGATGTTGCATAGTTTGAGAATTAATTGGAAATTCTTGGTTGCTTCATGTACCTACGTAGATTTTAACCGAAGTGTTGGTAATAATGGTCATCTAGCTAGTGATTAAGATTCCACTTCAGTATTTTGTGTTTTACAAAATGTTCTGTCGGATTTTATAAACTGATTGACCTTATTTTTCATACTGATATATCAGCGTTGGTTACAATGCATAACGAAGTTTTGGCAATATTTCTGATTGATTATGTCCTGTCCAAAGGATATTTATAACTACATAATCTGTAGTTATAGTAAGTTAATGATTACATAACGAATTTCTTATAATTTTTTTGAAACTGATCTCTCTCGTCAAAAATATGATTGATTGATGTATTTAATACAAACAGATTTACTAACTTGTTAATAATGTAAATTGGAGTTGGAGTGAATGTTATTATTACTTAATTTACGACATTTTTTAATGAAGTTGCACAGTGAATGCGTAAAATAATATTCCATTTGATTTTATGATTATTATTTCTGCATTTAGCAACATACATAGATAAAATGTAGTCGTTAAATGTTTATAAAATGTCTCTGTTTAACATCAAATGCAATGGTGAATAAAACTTTCAATTTTTTTTTTTTTTTGTATTTTTGTTTTTTTTAATTTTTTTTTTTATAAATTATTTTGTACAATATAATAATTCGCTTATCAAGTAAGACTTACCAGTTTTATATGCATAAATAAATTGATAATATTAATTGATTCTTATTTTTGTTGTGAAATAAATTATTAAAATAACCTCAATGAAATAAAAAAAAATTGATTATCGTTTAAAGACGATATAAAAACTGCATGTTCCTTTGGCAGGAAAACATGTGATGATATATGATTGAACATAGGTACATATAGCTTGATAGCAATCAGTGTTATACATGTAATTATCAAATAGATCAATTACGACGCGGTTGGCTGGAGAACATAAACTGCAACCGACAGGTACTTAACGTAACGAAGTATAGCCGACCTCGTAATTGATCTACTATTTTTGACAAAAATTTCCAGTAAATGGAAACTTTACATGTAACTATCGAGCCGTCTGCGGTTTAAACCCTCGTACCATAGGGTCTGAGTGCTCATGGTCTGTTCAATGAAATCTCCAAATGGTTGGTTAACACTTCCCGTGACCAAGGGCTGGCTTTTAACGCAGTCGCCGCCAGTTTCTTTGGTACATTACCAGTCGACAGCAAAGCGAAGGAATTTTTCAACGCCATATTTTTTGTTTGTTAATAGTTTTAGTTAAGGGGACTACAGGAGCTAAAATAAATTTTAATAATGCTTAAAAGTATATCTAGTTCAGTTAACAAAATCAGAAAAATATATTTTATGTTCAGTGTATAAGCTAGTGTTGTAATCATAATGCAACTAATTTGATACGATAGAATAAATCACGAAGATACCTCTAAAAACCATATTAACGTACATGCAATCATTCTGATTTATATTATTTTTATTTATTTATTAAGTAGGTATAACTTATTATTTATGTTTTGATTTTAATATTGTCACATAGACAAACCAAACTTGTCGTTTTATGACGCGTAGACATTCAACCCTACGCTGATAACCACTTACGAGGTCAATACTGTACCTTCAAACCTTAATAAGTTATCAAGATTCTTATCAACCGCAGTCTTCACAAACACTCTCTTATCTTTTCAATGAATGATTCTTTTCCTTGTTTTGTCTTCTAATTACAGTTTTCCCTATCATTTTAATGACATAGAGCAGAACAAACAAACAGCCAATCTGATGGGAAATGTTCAAGGGTGCTTAGGGCTTCAGATTCTTCTATAATACTTGCTTCTGCCCGCGACTTCGTTCGCGTGTTTTTTTTTTTGTTTTATCATCAAAATATATTCTTTAACACTTGTAACACAATACCGTAGCTTCCCGTTAGTGAAAGAATTTTCGAAACTGAATCATGTTTGATTACCTCTACATACAAACTCACAAGTTTTACCTCTTTTTATTTAATATTCAGTATAGATTGAGAAAGAAATAGGAAGGAAGCCCATTCTACATCTTTCAGCCTTTTTCTACTTTTTGCATGATTAATTTTTTCTAACTTATTTAAACTACATCACTTATCTAATTAATGTTACACTAATCGTTCATTCGAAATTTATCACTTCCGCTGGGTATTTTGGTGATAATGTGCTATTGTTATCAGTGTACTTAGTATCTCTATTAATTTTCTAGGAGGTAATCTTATGGTGGATGTTTAAATATTTATCAATTCAAGGCTTCTTGTTCAAATATTTGATTTAATTTTAGGTTAGTTTGCATTTTGCGACCTTTAAAAGGGTACTGAAGGTACTAAAGATAAGGTGATTGTCTAAATGACATCAATTAAATGACCTCAAAATAGTTCAAAGAAAACAAACACCACTTCGTGTGATAAAAATATTTGAATTGCCTAGACTAAGGATGTTTGTAGTGCTATTTTAAAAACATCAAGGTATTTCCTAAAAGATACCTAATAAGAACAATTTGATCTAAGCAATTACTTCTCAATTGACAGAAACATTAAGAATCGCAAGGGCAAGCTAGGATTCTACGATCTCTTTTAGGTAGGTACTTAATCCAATCGAAGTTATTCATACTATACTTAAATACTATTACTATATTATAATATTATTGATGCGAAATTAATTCTGTCTATCTGTAACATTTTCACGCCATAACGGCGGAACTGATTTGGATGAAATATGTCACACTGATGGACTATGACCTGTATTAGGACATAGGAGGACATAGGATACTTTTTATCCAAGTAGTACGTTCCCCTGGGGATAAATTATGACACCCGCGCGGGTGAAGTCGCGGGCAGAAGCTAGTAACAAATAAATGTTACGTGGATACCTCACTATTATCGTGTATTATCGAGGAGCTCACATTTGCGTGCGCGCACCAACCTAACCCGTTGGGTTATTTATAGCCTATCACGACCCATCACAACATAAGTTCAGGTTTTGAATCGTCCATTCAGACGTTAAATCTAATTACCTGATGCTTATCTAATACTATATGATCGATAGCCAAAACGTAATCGTTTTTTAAATTCAATTTAAAGCCTAGTTTACGATCAATAAATTCACTTTCCTAGACTGGTAAATTAAAGGAAAATAGTGAGCCGACGGCTTATGGAACATAAATTGTGAAAACGTCATAGTTAGAATAGAATTATGGTAGGTTTATTGTTTGTTGGTGTTATAATTATTATAATTAATGTTAATTTAATAAAATACAGATATTTATTTATTTATTTAAACTTCTCGCACACAATAAGGTACAAAGGCGGACTTAATGCCTTAGGCATTCTCTACCAGTCAACCAAAGGTGGTGAAGAGATAGGATGACAGGTGATCTGGTAAATTATTTTTTAATAAATGGTGCTAAAATGCATGTATTCCCCGAAGGGTTAGGCAGAGATATACCTATAGTACACTCACAATACCTCTATGTTTTTTTTATCAAAACATCAGGTTTTAATTAAATAAACTAAATTAAACCTTGTTGACATAGCGAGAGCCATCAATGATCTTGCAAGTAGGTCAGTAAGGCTAATCCAGTCGGTTCGGTGATCTGCGGCACGCGGCCGGTTCTGAACGGATGCAGAGGACGTTGCTCAAATATTAGCAAAAACCATTCCATTAACTATCGGCACACATTAATAATGACGTTAGTTCACTGTGTACAGTTATTATAACGTTTTTGCTCGAGAAAATGTTGACGAAATGTGATTCTAGGCTTGTTTTTGCTAATAAGACTAATTGATTATTAATTTTGAACTCAATAGACATAATTGAAGAATTTGTTTTAGAATTAAATAGAATTTGTTTTATCTTAAAGTATTTTGGAGTAGTTTATTTTCGAGTCTATTTGCATTATATACGCAATTTAACCGTGTCAGTTAAATTGTGTCAATGTTTTTTCAATCATTTTTTTTCAATTGCTATTTGAATTCAAACTGAGTATGTTTGAATTCAAACTGATAGTATGACCTATAAAATTTTTGTCCAATTTTATTTCAACTAGGCCAAAAGTGATCGGCCTTGTGAGTGATAATTAACTCAAAATAGAATTTAAATTACTACGTATGGCTGTTTTAAGTATTCGAATGAATTTCATTGAAAATGAAAGTGACTGAAATGACATGAATAAAAAAAAATTAAACATGAAAGTTATTAACTCCGCGTATGTTATTGAAACCATCGTTTTATTTTATTTAAGTCTTACTTTTAGTCAAACTTTAGTTTTATTGCTTATAGCTACAACAAAATAGGTATCTGTAAAACGATGATATGGGTGAAATAATAAGACTTAGTCACTGAGTTCATAGGTCAAGGAGTAGAACATTATAAGCCTTTGCACAAAATGGAGGCCTCAATTAATAAAGGCATCAAATGATGGCCTAGAAAGGCACCCAAAAAAAAATTGTCTGATCTTAAAACACTATCACTTCAGGAGAATGTGAAAATACTAGCTTTTTTCTTATAGCATTTTAATTTTTCTAACATATAATGTATCCAAAATTGTCATCGTCCATAAACAATAAAGATGCGATTCCATCATTGGTTTACAAAGTGAATCAAATTGAGCCGCTGTCAAACCCACACATGGTCAGTCCGGATAATGATATAACCCATAAAAGCCAGCTGGCAGTTACGACACGCTGGAGAGAACAAAAAAATTATGCGTTTCAACAAATTACTGCTGAAATTGACACAAGGGGTAGAATTATGATGTTTTGTTGCTACGACCTTAGCCAGAGTAAACTAGTTGTTGAAGCAGTGAAATAAAAGTAGGGAGAAAAATGTTAACTTTTAACATAAAATCGTTGCTGTCTGCAAGGACCTCAGGTGGCAGGCCTCTCAATAAAAGTCAAACTCTACTATTGTTTATGTAAAATAAGATTTCTTTACTCTAGCCAGTATTGGTTTGCTGTGTTTTTGCGGATTTCCTAAAAAAATTGTCTTTATTTCTTATATATTTAACGCTTATTCACTTGTTCATCTAATAAGTTCTCTCCACTCCCGATTAATTTCTTGTTAGATACATAATGATATAATATAATATACCAAGCACGCTGCTCGACGATGTCATACAATGTAAATTCATGTTTACTATCTGTTTTATGTATGGAAAACGTATCTAAGTAGCTTAGGCGCGTTTTCATTTAATTTCTCTTTCAGATTACACAATGATGCATTGGTCACTTCATTAAAATAATGATGGACCCATGGCGTAATGCGGAAAGAGGATTTCTTCTAAATTTATATATTATGTGAAACGCATTATTTTTATAGTTAAATTTATATGCATGATATATTTGTGACGGTGTTGTAAGGTCTTTTACATTTTGTTGAGTAATTGAAAGTTAGGGTTTATCCAGAAAAAAAAAACACGTTTTCATATCATGATAGGGGTTCGGAAACAACTAACATTAATCGTTTACCCTACTTAAAAACTTCTAACACTTCAGGGTAACAATGTAAAAGATAAACGCAATTAACAGTTCGTTAATAATTATTTCTAAACATATTAATTAAGCTTGAATTTAGCGGCGTCAGCACAGATAGCGCACTAATGGGTTTTTTATGCAGGCAGCACTTCTTTTATTGCTTGCCTGGCTTCCGGCTACGGAACTAGTGATTGCTTTGGATTTGAATAAATTAGCGATTTCATAATATCGTCGAGGTACGTTAACGCCCTCATGATTAGCTCACAATGTTAGAAGATAGGGTCGGTTTTGGCGATAATTCGAAGCTAAATGTTAAACGGCTACGTAAATAACTTATTTGAAAAGAACTTTGAATGCAAAATATAAGAGACCCTTTAGTATGTGCAATCAAGGCGAAGATTAATCATCATGATGTGTAATAAGTTATCATTAATCACTTATGGGGAGAGTTAGAACATATCAGATGGCGGTGTTTTTAAAGCTAGTCTCATACTAATTTTCCAGTAGTTGCATTGCGAAGATGCAATTGAGACTAATTATTTGGAAAACGGAGAAAATCGGACGAGACACGCGAGATCCGTTCGAGTCCCGGGATACTCTCACAGATCTTTAAATCTCACTTGGTAAGTTCATGACGTCAGCATTTTCTCTCACGCATTTTCGAAGAAAAGTTAGACATGTCACAAGTCTTACGAAAACGGAGCTTGATTAGTCGCCGGATGCTAAGTTCCGAACACGGGATACAGACCACCGGACACCGGACGCATTGCTGCCACAGTCTGCTCTAGAAACTCGATTAAAAACTAGTGTTTAAGAACTGTCACAGATGTCTGTGAAGGACGTTTTCTACTACACATTTTCGCGAAGTTGGTGAACGAAGTTGTTATTGAAGAAAAAAAGTGTTTGAACAGAAATGGACGTAAATAATGTTGGGCACGTAGTCTATGCAATACAACCATAATATGTATATGGGAAATTCTGTGCTAATTGAAACACATAAAGACTAAATGGGAAAGAAAACTAACTGATCCATTTATGTCGAGAGATTTTGAAAAATGTGACTAAAGATAGCCAGAACATATCTCTAAGTTGTGAAAAAAGGCCTTTTTTATCAAAAGCCAATCTCATTTTTTTTATATCTGTATGTATGATACAGTTAAGACCACGTTCGTTTCGCAATAAAAGCGAGAGTGAACCATATTGAACACAGGACCGGTAATTTCGCGCTGAATTTGCTTAAATACATTAATTGGTAAGTACTCTCGCAGCGCAGGTATTATACCGAGAAACTGATAATTAAATCGGAAATTACGAATCTCACGAGCATGTAGCAACGTTCAATCGATACAGGATGTGTGAGAACTGCCGTGGAACTTGAGAAATCCGAGTTGCCACACTTTGCGCGCAACCTTGCAGTGTTCATTAGTGAAGTGAGAAAATGGGAGTAACGTCAAAAATTCACCATTAATTATGGTGGGACTTGAGTGAATAAGACAAGTTATTTAAAGTAATACTGTGGGTGGCAGCTTGCGTAAACTTAGGTACAGGTATGGGCAGTTATTTTGTTGCTACTTCTTTAGATGCGTTGTTCAAAAGTTTTTGAAGTTTTTAGTCCTTTTAACTTTACAGCAATTGGCTTACATTGAATGTTACTTTCCTTTGCTGAATATATACTAGTTTAAATACTAAAATTGAGTGTAGATTTTAATCTCCCAAGTTACTGCGCAATATTTAACAAAACTTGCATAAGATATTTGGAAAAATTTACCATCTATCTTTCCGTGAGATAGTTTTACCATATAAGAATACTAACAATGATTGCATCTGATCATTGCATCTAGCTTGTGTTCTTGCTTTGCAGATTTTTATATTTATGTAGGCATGCCTTTTGCCATTCTTTAAGTATACTTTACCTGTATGTGTGCTTTCCAGAATGTTTCTTTTAGCTAAATTCTTAAGCAAATATCAAACATGGTTTGAGGTCCTCAACGTTCCAGTGCGTATGCGCTACGCGTGCCTTCTTTAAATTATGTATGTAGAGTTTCTTGCTTGGAGCAAAAACACTAAAATGTAGGCAAAGTTTTTGCATATTTCTTGCTAAGTTACCGTAAGTAAATAATTAGTACTCTAATTTATTTTAGAGTTAATGTTGACGCTAGTTTTTAGAGCACTGCGGTTAGAAAATTAATGTAGGCGGAATTTTTATATACGTTTTTGTTAATTTGGAGACTAATTTAAATTAGTTGGTGTAGTTTCTAGGTGCGTCAACGTTACGTTTAGTCGGATTAAATTTATATAATTGAAGATGATTTTAGAACGTTGTCTTTTTTCAGCACGTAGGTAGGTACCTACTATTGTAGTAAATTTAAAGAAAAATTGGATCTTGTAAAAATGTAAAAAGTACCGGAATAGTAGTTCCTCAGCAGCTTTTTTAGCTGAAGATGTAGTTAAAAGAGCAGTCAGTAAAAAATACGGAATTGAGGATTTAACTGTGACAGTTAGTCACGCATTCCGTGTGAAAGAAGTCTATTGTAGTTATTTCTATAGCTTGTATGGAGTAACGATTTTATTCAGTAACCTAATTTTTTACTTCCGAACTCTACAGTCCAGTTACAATCGCTAAAAAAGAATAAAAACTCAACAGCAGCTGTTCATACAACGGTAATTTACTATGAGCATTGTTTTAAAGCATTATTATGTGAAAAAAAAGCAATGTTAGTTGTCAAGGTGAGTACACATAATTCGAATCTCGTATAATTCGGACAGGTAACGGCACATTCGTGTACGCTGAGCTTTTATATTTCTTTTTTATTTTAAATATTGTAATAATTGAGTTAAAAGTGGCTTGTTGTGTTATTCGTTAGTTTCGGCAAGTCACTCTAGATATATTTCCATTTATTTTAAATGTCGATGAATTTCATATTTTTGTCTGCATCAATAAATGTAGATAATAGTTTCATTGTTATTCAGTACAGCACCACAGTGTTTGTGATCGGGGCCTTATTCTTAAATGTGGAAAAGAAATCGAGATTAATAAAATAAATATTTTTGTTAATGCACGACTTTTACCGATTAATTTTTAAGACTGCCTGTTCTTTCTGTTAATGTTCTATAAGACAATTAATATGTCTGTATAAAGTTAACGTTCATGTATAATATTTTTGGAAACGAGAATTTTGCATAGAAAATCTCCGTATAATTTAAATTACTCTTAAAATACTTTATAGAATGCACGTTATTTCAAACAATTCAGGAAGTTTTGGAGATAGAAAAGTAACTATACTCGTAATAGATCGATCTTAGGTTGGGTATTGTACATTTAGTTGTAACGTGTATTATGAATATAAGTTTAGTTAAATAACGAACCAAAACATTGTGTCAGAGTGGCCGCATTTGGTTCATACAGCTGCAATATGAAATCTGCACATTTATCTACAGCCTGAGTACATGTGGTAAGGCTTTAAAATACGTTTTAGTGCATAACGAAGAATTTATAGCCTCTCATAATGAAACATTACGTACAGCAATATTATTAAACTTTACACAATGAGAACATAATTTTAGCGCAAATGTAGGAAGTTTAATTATTAGTAATAATAATTTATTTTTATTTACCTTTCTTTCTCTTGGGCACCACTCTCACACCGATTGCAAGTTCAGTCACTACGCACAAAACTAGAGTCAGAAAAACATATCTTCCACTGCACCCCATGTTTTCACACAAAGTCTGATGCCTGTTTATAACAAATGACTACAAAGGCCTCCAGAGCCCGTGCATTGGCCCGATGGCTTAGTGTTCAGGACGCGTATAATCCCAGCTCGCGATCACACGAAGCACTAACTTGTCGATGAAGACGTCGGTACGGACTCATGCGCGTCGAGTGCTCCACGAACGAGTCAACCGCCCGACTACCCTATATTTTGACTTATAGCAATTTGGCAGTGCGAATTCCACTTGTATATAAAACCTTTCGCCGGGCCGGGGCGGGCGGTCATTGGTCGCGCGCGGCGTGCGGCCCAAAGGTGAAGGGAGCTGGAGTGGCCCCCTCCACCTGTAGAGGGGGCACGCCAGGGTCGGCAGACACTTTTGCTATCGACGGCGTGCGATAGCTATCATGCTCTAGAGGCTGTACCGTTGTGCTCCGATTATTACGTCACTCGACGCGACTGACGCGCTAATACGAATCGATTGAGGCATCTGAATAAGAAAAAAAAGTGAAGCTGGATGATGAAACTCTTAAAAAAAGGATAAAATGGATAATTGAGTAACTACTTCTCACTGTAAAAAATATGAAGTCTGAAATAAAGTCTGACATTGTATCCCACATTTTTTTTTTGTTGAGAATATACCACAGAAAGAATTACATTTATTTGGAAACAGTTTATGAAATACGAAATGCAGGATAAAAAGTGAAATGGCGGCCACACTCGTGATCAAACTGGTCATAAGTGTTGTAACAATATTCATAGAAGCAAGACTATCCTACAACCTGGAAGGATCACAGTCCTTTTCCTGTTTTCCCAGAAAATCCTAAAAACTTTTTAAGTCTCGCAGGTTATTAAGTGCCTTCAGGAAATAAACTATGCTGTAGTCTATTTACTTTATTAAACATAATGCTTATAAATATATAGGTTTTGACAAGACCGTCTTGTTACATAATCGAGTCAACAAGGATGGCAAGTCTAATGGATCAGTGACAGCTCGACCCGAGTCAACTGAACCCGAATAATTATCTTACTGTAGCCGTCCAGTTTCGCGATAAAAGTCACTAAAAGTTAAAGGCAGTTTAGTAGGCTTAACACTCTGATAACATTTATATATACTTAAGTACTTTTCTTTAATGTCTCCCGCATGGACTAAAAAAAAATACGGAACCAACATACTAAGTGAACATTTTAAATCAATTAGTGCTCGCAAAGCGATGTACACAAAATCGTAAAAACACAAAAACCAGGAAATAATTTTTACGTAATTTGAAGCGTAAAATGCGTATGCGCAAAGTGAGATGAGATGTTTCGCCTCCTCAACAATTATACTTTAAACCAGATATTTTCGCGAGTAAATAAATTCGCTTCGTCATCGAGTAGTTTTACTCTAAAATAGTGTGCTCGAGTAATCAATGTAATTAACAATGAATTGTGTGAGTAATTTAGAAGATTTTACCCGACTGCCCCAGAAGGAGGATATTTTTTTCGAAAGTATACGTGTATGTATGGCTTTTTCTTTGGCATTTACCTATGCTCTGTAGCATAAACGGCTTATTGGTGACTCGCCCGAATTAACTCGTCCGAATCCGGACGAATCGACCATTTGAATAAATATTAGTTTTTCTTGAGGCGATTCGTACGAAGTCAATTTATTTGTGTACACATCGACAAATCCAGCAATACTTAGTAGTAAAGTACACTAGTGCACAGAAGTGGTTAGGGTAAAATATAATAATATTGAAATAAGCAATATGAAAAATGAATGAATTATTATTCAGATTAAAAGCATTCATTAACTTGAAACTGTGAAAATAACACAGGGTGTCGATTTATTCACTTGCATCCGTCAAGGGGGCCATTCTACCTGTCATACTGAAAAACATTCGCTATGAAATATATAACAGACTCGTAAAAAAAAATGTGTCGAAATAGTCCTGTTGTATAGGAATTTGTAATTATTTTCCCCCAGTCGGATATAAGTTTCTTAGCGAAAGTTGTTTAGTATGCCGTGTAGAATCACTCAGGGTTGAGATGATTTTAATCAGTCATCTTTCAAGGGGGTGATTCCAGGGTTTATAAAAATCATGACTTTTTCAATAAATTCAAAATAATCGAATTTATTTTCTTTAAATCGGATTAATTTGATGTAAGTCAGATTGATTAAATTTATTTACATATGCCAATCTTTTTTCATTTGGAAGTCGGTTATTATTTAAAAACCTCCCTTGTTTATATTAATTATAAAATAAAATAAAAATCAACATTGCAGTTCTTCTAAAATTTTCAATATTAGTCTCATTCAAACAAAAAATCAACAATGAAAAAATAAGGACATCAACAACTTAAAATTGACATTAACCGTTTGGGTTTTGCTGCAGTCACATGTTTGGTTGTGTATATTCTTACTGGTTACCTACCACAGCCATTTTGTTGTATTCACGTTTTCATATCACGAATGACCGAGCGAAAATACATCAAGTTGCTTGCATACATTTCCAACAACCTTGGGTGATTCTACAAGGCATACAATACAACTTTCGCACTTTTTTTATGAAACTTATATCCGACTCGGGGAAAATAATTACAAATTCCTATACAACAGGATTATTTCGAGGTTTTTTTTTGTCTAGTCTGTTATGAATTTCATAGCGAAAGTTTAAGTCAGATTAAAATCTGAATAACAATTTATTCATTTTTCATCTTGCTTATTTCAATATATTATATTTTACCCTAACCACTTCTGTGCACCAGTGTACTTTACTACTACGTATTGCTGGAGTTGTCGGTACGTCCACACGATCACAATTCGTACGAATCGCCTCAAGAAAAACTAATATTTATTAAAATTGTCGATTCGTCCGGATTCGTACCAGTTTATTCGGGCGAGTCACCAATAAGCCGCATAAACGGCTTGATGGATTTTAACATGTGAGGATTGTGAGGTGTCGTTAGATTCATCTTATTTGTGGAAATGACTTAAGCTATACGTATAAATATATATTATCTCCAAATATAAGAAAAAGAGAGGATAGGGTATTTTTTAAATAAAGTACAACAGTATTGTTTATCAAATAAAAGCTAGTAATGAGTCAATTCCAAATATACGATATGTATGTACATATAGGTAAAAATAAAACTAAAAAGCTTGAAATAAAGCAAATTATTAAAATAAAACCGGCCACAAACAAAAGTTACACCATATTTCAGGTTATTGTTTTGTCCCCGCCTGCGATACCAACATTCTATAGATTATTATAATGCTTATTTTTTTCTTTTCATATGAGTTTTTTCAGTCGGGTTGTTTTGTTTTTTTTTAATAATTTGCTTTATAACTTTTATAAATCTTTATAAGTTAGGTTAGGTTAGTAACAAATTAGTAACAAACGCATTGCTGTTGCAGTAGACTGAAGCCTCGTGCAGACTGGCACGACAGCGCGACGCGACTCTAATAATACAATTTCTAAGAAAACTACATGGTAGAACAATTACCGGTGTCGTGTCGCGCCGTTGCGTCGCGCCAGTTTTGAACTATTGTAGCATAAAGTGACGTAGTCGTAGTTTTGTTTTCAGGAGTAACTTTCGGCATTGATGCTAAAGACGATAAATGATGATAAAGACGTCATTACACAAGTGATCGCAAACATACAACATAAATGACATTGCTGGCCAACAGGACTTATTTAAAAGGATTATTTCCGGGATACACAAAGCAAGTTTTTCAAGCTAGGATAGCAAATTAGTAATAGCTAGCACTAATTTGCTCATCCTAGCTTGAAAATCTAGCCTCGAGAATCCCGGAAATAAGTTTTTTAAATAAGGTAGTCACTCTGGCCTCGAGTGTACAGAACTATCTTCACTTTCATGTGTCACGTCAGGATAGTATTGATAGTAGGCCAGGATATTACTTGCAGGCTATTCTAGCCTGAAAAGCTAGCCGGGCTTTAGGTATGGGAAGAAAAGGTTTTTATTTTTAATGCATCAAACGTCTGTAGACGCTAGCTGCTTTTCGTCTTTTTTTAATAATTATTTTTATTTGGTTGCAGTTTTAATCTTTATTCTTAAGTTCATAACAATGGTTTATATTTCCGCGATGATTTCATTGATATTATCAGTTTTAATTGAATTAACGTGAAACTCGCTTCGTCACCGTGTTATTTTAAACAATAATATAATGGATGGATTCAGATGATATCTTTAGACGTTAATAATAATATCAGCTTGCAATTGTCTACTGTAACATTATACCTATCAATGACTGCAGCGCAAATAATAGGTACGTACAGAGAAGGCGAAATGCAATGCAGTTGTGAGTAAAAATGATGGTGATGAATGCTCATTGCATTGACCACACCCATACCTCATTGTTTTCATTGGTGATGAATTAACACTGCATTGATCACCCATTTCGTTTTCGTTGGGACTTCCTCAGTGATGGGGGAATAAAGGGTTATGCCCTTCATTCTCCCAACACGTAAGCCATCTACTAGAGACTTCTACTAACTAGAACCCCATGGGGTTCCATTTGCTATGTTACCATGAGTCTAGAACGCGTAATTTCACATCATACTCTACGCCCCATCCCTATTACTTACGCTTGCTTTACTAAAGAATCACCAATCAATCTTCCTAGCCTTTTCCCAACTATCTTGGGGTCGGCTTCCAGTCTTACCGGTTGCAGCTGAATACCAGTATTTTACATGGAGCGACTGCCTATCTGACCTCCACAACCCAGTAACTGGGTAATACGATACCCCTTGGTAAGACTGGTGTCAGACTTTCGGGCTTCTGACGACTCGTAACGACTGTCAAAGATCCACAAATGACACCCGGGACCAACGGCTTAACGTGCTTTCCGAGGCACGGAGGAGTCTCGGTATGTAAAGATGGTCACCCATCCACTGACCAACCCTGGCAAGCGTAGCTTAACCTGATGGATCGACCCGTGCGGCTTGTTATCACTTAGCCACGAGCTCCTCCCTCCTAAAGACGCTCGCTACTAAAGAATCACCAATGTTCTCTATAAAAATAAAGTTTATATTCATTGCGCTCAATTTGTATCTTTGAATGTAATAAGGACAAAATAGAGCTAAAAGAAGTACATTCTTCACTGCTGCTAGACAAAAAGGCGCTACATAACATCATTCAATGCCTGTTGTGATTTAATCAGCTCGTAATGACAGTGCGATTAGCCTTCATAGCTCTCGTATTATGCACCAGCATACAGATAATTTGCTCGAATAGTGCACTCATTAATATAATCATAATAATGTTATGATACTGCATTACCTTTGTTTTTTTGTGCACTTAGGTAGCAATGAATGTTGCTAGCTCACTGTTCTAGAAATGTTCAGCATTTTATCATGGGAACACTCGTTTTGTTTTTTTTCGGCCTATTTGAAGAACTTGTGATTAATTTGAGACAAGCTTAAGTACTGTGTAGCTTATTTTAATAATAAAATTAAACAATAGCTTTGATTTTATAAAATTATATATTTTAATTTATTGGAAACATTATGTAGGTGTAAGGGTAAGATGTTGTCAAATAAAACTGTATCTAAATAATAGGTTTGAAAAGCGTGATAAGATTATTTTTACAAAAGTGCATCAGAAATAATTTAATTTTAAAATACTGTATTTAAGCAGTAATCAAATTAAAGAACGAAAAAGATGTCTGTAGAATGGACTTGAACAGTTCCATATTGAAGACGATGAGGCCCATTCCGGTGACGATCATTCCCTTCTGAGCCCTGGCGATCATGAATATAAGCAGCTTGGTCACGCCATTGTCGGCCCAGGCTTCCCATGGTACTACGTACAGGTCCAGTGGTATCTCTTCACTGGTCTGAAATATGAAAAATGTAGAAAACAAGTTTGTAGGTTTAATAGTTCTAGAGCTTTCGTTTTAGTCTGACAGTGAGTAATATCCACTTTTATATAGGTATTTAGATTTATATTATTTAAGAAAAATAGATCCATTAGCCGAGAACCTACTAAGGTTTAAGCAACAGGAGAGGTAGTAGACAGTGTCTTTTGTTGGTACGAGTCACAATCCGAGATGAGTTTCATGATGAAAGTTGTTTAGTATGACGGCTAGAACCACCCCCTTGAAGGTTGCAGGTGTCTAAATCACCAGCTACTATCGATTCAATATCGGTTGGTCCCGGCTGTCATTCGTCGATCTTTGACAGTCATTACGGTTAGTCCGAAAGTCTGACAACCATTCTTACCAAGGGGTACGTTGTTACCCAGTAACTGGGTTGTAGAGGTCAGATAGGCAGTCGTTCCATGTAAAATACTGATATTCAGCTACATCCGGTTAGACAGGAATTTGACCCCAAAATAGTTGGGAAAAGGTTAGGCAGATTGTTTGAGGTAGAACCAAACAGTAAGCGTTATATAAGGGTACTTAATTTAATAAATCACTGCGCAAATATAGCTGGTTCTCATATCTTGATAGTCGTTATGAACACATAGCTTACGGTCTCGCTAATGTTCTCATTACCAGCAAGTAATCATTAGCTACTGGATAAACACTATCTATTTGATCTAACAACGCTTGGTTATATAGTATCCTTGTCAGTCTGACAGTGTTTTTAGTGATAGGACATGATGAATTGCGTGTGTACAGTTATAATCAGAATATGAGTTATTTTTGGACGTTATTTATGAGATGTAAAGTAAATACAGGGTGCATGGCGATAGCCTGTCGGGGTTGCGGGAAAGTCCTAAAGGGTTACCGTGGCCCCCGGCAACGTACAGGCAAATGAAGGAACACGGGTGGGTTTTAGTTGGTAAGAGTCTAAAACATACATGAATCGAAATAGTATGTCTACTGTTTTATAGGAATTTGTTTTTTTAAACGAATCCGAGATGAGTTTCATGATGAAAGTTGTTTAGTATGACGGCTAGAACCACCCCCTTGAAGGTTGCAGGTGTCTAAATCACCAGCCTGTCTATTCACAAAGTTGCCAAAAATAATCACAATGGAAAGATCGTTTATCCAGCCTGTCTTCCAACCCTATGACCTTCCTCAGATCTAACGTTGCGTGTACGCAGCCAAGGCGTATATGCGTCGATCACCGCGAAATCGCTGTTTCACCGAAAAGTAGGAAAAACAAGGACATTTGTAACTACCTAAATAAACTTCCAAGGTCACGGTATCAATTACATTAAATCAAAATTTCTGACAAAGACAGTGCCTACTTCCGCCGATCAACAGTTGCATAAGGGTAACAAATATACAAACAGCACACGAACCTAATTAATAAAATAAATCAATCACTTTACCTTCGTCAATTCGCTCGCATAGTGACAGGGCAGGTAAATGTGTAGGACACCAACCACTCCGAACGACGTATACTTCGGGTCTATCCGTTGCAACAGATATATTTGGTACAAATTAAACGATATCATGAAAGACGTAAGCATAAATACAGCAAATAACCAAGGCCCATACACATTTTGTAGCTGAACATAGAAATCTAGTGCGTCCTGGTGATCTCTGATTGCTTCATTCATTTTCATCCGCAACTCATGACGGCTCCGCGAATTTTTAAAGGCTTTATCTACTTTAAGGGTCAGCAACTTCAATTTGAGTCGGAGATGCGTCGTCGCTATGCAAAAGGAGCCGTCAAAGCCGCAGTAGTTAGGCACAAGAACAACGCATTGCACGCAATTGTATGCGAACATGAACTGAAAGAAAGGCGTTTCACTCTGAATATCCTCCACAAAGAGTAGCTCCATATCGTGCACCATGCGTCTCTCGTAGTCATCAGTTTGAATGCTCTCGATAGTCATCAGGGCTCCAGCATAAATAGGAAATAAGGCGCTCATGATTGTTGGGATCAGCAACCATGAAATCTCGCCAACTTTTGCTATTTTAATGTGATCGTCGTATAGCGTCTGAAATTCTTCGTCGAGATTGTTAGCCTCTAAAAGGTCTTCAGATATTTTGTCCAGCAATGGCGCAAATTTGCTCGTCGCATAGATAACGTAATACGTTTTGATAAAGAAAAGAACGAGGACTACGGCCAATGTCATGTTCCTGGCGAAATTGTAGATGTCCAAGGTGTAGAGACATTTGAAAGTGTAGGTGGTGAACCAGAAGAGCTGGCCACCGCAGAAAGTAACTATGGCAGTGATAGTAGCACATCTCCTGATAGCGGTGTTCCTATTTGGGTACAGGAAAGCGAAAGCTAGCGAGAAAGCGCACAATTTAAACGTTTCATTGAACCCTTTGTATTTCTTTTCTGGAGTCACGTCTGATGACGTTTTGATTTCCATTTTATCTGCAGCAATACGACTAGTTACCAGTAAAAAAAACTACTTATGAAGCTTATGTGAAGTTCTCAGGTATCTAAGAAATAAATAGGAACGTGCCGCCACATTAAGGGCAATCACGCCATAAATTACTGAGCAATTTATTAGAGTTAAATCACCACCTACGGAGTAACACCTCATAATTTAGATACACTTGTTTTCAGTACTCAGAAGTCGCAATAATAATTCGCAGCACATTTTTCTATACTAGCTTTTCGTGCTTCTCTGCTTCTTTAAATATTTTTTTTATTAGGGCTTCAAAGATGATATCGTTTTGGATTTGAATATGTTTTGTTGTTTTTCTGTATTCACGTCAAATGCAACAGCAATAAATCAGACGCCAGATGGCCATAAAAGTCTTATTTTTTCTAGGATTTCTCATATTATAATTGGAAAGTGGATATTAGAATAAAAATTTCGTGATGATACGGACTTGCAATACTTTAATGCAACATTGGCCATTTTTGGTCGCTTTCCAAATTCTCAAAACGGCTTAATTCACATAAAATATTGCAGTCATATCTTAGTTGCTCTCAAGTTCAAGATGTCGTCAAGCGTTTTAAGTAGTCATTTTAATGAGCTGTATTACCAGAACAGTATGATGTCTGTGCATTCTATGTAATGCACTCTATGTTTTAAGACGTTTTGGTAAGTTATTTTTTAAGTGAAAGCGAATTCAGCGATTTGCATTGACGATAGATAGCTTTTAACCCCAGGCCGATTGAGTTAGCCTTAAAAGGATATAACCTAACAATTATTAAGATAACAAAGTGTTTTTGTTTTCGTCGTCGTTTGCGTCTTCATCTGATTTCGAGAAGATCGTTGGCATTTATAAATCAAAAACTGTATCGATAAATTTACGGTGCCGATGGTACCGTCTATCTGTTTCAATTTAATTGAAGAAAGCTATGTTATACATCAATTTATTAATCGTCACTTTCATCATTCTACTGCCCTTATCCCAATTTATATAGAGTCGGCGCAACATGTCACTTTCTTCCATACTTCTCTATTAGTCGTCATCTCGGTAGTCACCCCTTTTCTAGCCATATCATCTTTTACGTTTTCACGTTTCTTTGGTCTTTCCCTATTCTTACAACCATCGACATTCATACTCAATTAAAAAAATCCTCATTCCTCCGCATCATATGCCCATACCATGACAACAACTATGCTAGTAGAAAATAACTTTAAGCCTCACACAAAAATAAATGATGAAATAAGTTGCACAGTTTGCAAAAAATCCATATTCGTAAAAATCAGATCAATAACAATTGCGTATGAATATGCATACGTAACACCTGCATTTATGTAGGTATAATTAGGTTTATTAAACAAAAGTCAGTGAATGTAGAAGTGTCCGGTTTTTCGCCAACGCAACGCAAAACTTTCAACTGCTCGAGATTTTTGCTCGAATTATTATTTTAAAACAGGAATTCCGTTACGAAATATCAAAACGAGGTGACATGAAAGAGCAAGGACTTTTGAACTGTCGATTTCATAATTCTTCAAAATCAATCTTCGGAATTAAGGTTGTTGTAATTTGTGTGCTGAAATTAAACATTCAACCTGAAACTTTATAAACCGCCTCAATCTTCCTACCCTTTTTCCCAACTATCTTGGGTCGGCTTCCACTCTAACCGGATGCAGCTGAATACCAGTATTTTACATGGAGCGACTGCCTATCTGACCTCCACAACCCAGAAGCTGGGTAATACGATACCCCTTGGTAAGACTGGTGTCAGACTTTCGGGCTTCTGACGATCTCCATCTCTCATCTCGAAATCTACATCTTTTTAATAAAATAAGTGATAGACATAATTTTAATACTAGAAATAAAGATAAACTAGATCAACCATTTTTCAGATTATCTAAAGTACATACATCTTTTATGGGGTACTGTGTTAAATGTTACAACAAAATACCTTGTGATATATTACAATTAAATGAAAGAAAATTTAAAACTCATGTAAAAAGTACACTTTGTAAACAAGCATATTACAGATTAGAGGATTATATCAAAGATAAGAATGCTTGGAAACATGCTGGTCCTGCTCCATAGGACAATTTAGAGTCTAGACAAAATCAAACTGGTTGCTTACTTAATTGTATTTGTTTTTTATTATATGACATTGATTTTACGAGTACATCCAACGGCTTAACGTGCTTTTCGAGGCACGGAGGAGTCTCGGTATGTAAAGATGATCACCCATCCACTGACCAACCCCAGCAAGCGTAGCTTAACCTGATGGATCGACCCGTGCGGCTTGTTATTACTTAGCCACGAGCTCCTCTTTAAACTTTATAAACCTCTGTGGTCTAATGGTTGGAACCATTAGACCACAGGCGGTTTATAAAGTTTACCACCTGTCTCAGACCCAGAGGTCCTGGGTTCGATTCCCAGTGAGAACAAAATTTTCTGCTTGGTTTGGTTGATGGTAGGGCTTGTTCTAAGTCTGCCTGGTTAGCTACCACCATCTTATCTAAGTCTGTCGCCATAACAGCAATGTTAACAGAATTGTTGTGTTTCGGCAGTTAGAGGTAAAATAGCCAGTTCCTCTGTGGTTGAGGATTTCGGGTGAAGCTCGCTTCCATCATCGGCCATATCACTTACCATCAGGTGAGATGCAGGCCAAGAGCTTCCCGGTTGTGGACAAAAAAAAACAATCTCCTAGATTTTTCAGCATAATTACTTTTTATTTAATTGAAAGTAATTCCTATTTTATTTCACAAATCATTCCTAATCAATAATAGTAATTATAAAGTGTGTCCCAGCAAAATTCAGACATTAAACAAATATGAAAATTGTTTTGTTCTGGTACTAATAGCAATATTTACGTTTACTTCGTAAAACACTTATCCTTTTGTTGCAATTTTAGTAATATCTCTATGTATAATTAGTATAAGTGTTTTAATACTCTGTACCTTTGAGTATAAATTCATTAGATACTGAAACTCTATAATTAGATTGTCAGGCACCTCCTGTGTGCATTATTAAAATTTTAGTTAGAGAAACTAAATTTAAATACCTTGTAAATATAAGTAGTGAAAACAAACAGCTAGTCACAAAATAAAGTTTATCAAGCTTCGGGACTTATGTGTTTTTTAAAGATTTAATGTTGAATCCACCTTTCCTGAACTCTTGAAATAAGTTTAAATTGTTCCGAAAACAAAAATATTGACCTAACGCGATTATTTTGTACATTCATAGCTCCGGTAAAAAAAAAAATGAACTTAAATGCTACACTTTTGGCTTCGTTTATGTTTATCTATCATTATCACAATATCATGTTTGTATTAGAACGTTAAGTCACCTTTCATTAACGATATTGTAATTACGGCCGTGAAATGCTTTGCATATTTCGCCGCTGATTAAGCTTTGGGTATCTAAATGTAGTGCTAATAACCGGATATGTTCAAAAATAAAATAAAATAAAAAGAACAACCAATCTACAGCTGTAGTAATAAAATATAAATTAATGATAGCTTCATCTTAGATTTTGTCTGTCATCTAAATATTGATTATTTATTCAGCATGAATAAATTTACTCGAAACCAAAGGAATATATATTAAAGTCATATATTTTTCGCTTAAATTGTGATAGTGTAGCACGGAAGGAGGAGAAACAGGTGCTGTACTGTTGTGATTTAACTTGAGAACTAACTAAGTTCAACTGTGGACTGCGATAGGTTGACTTGGCTGATGTAAGGTGCCTGTAGGTAAAATAACAAGACTGAAACCCTTGACCACATTCTTTTAGGTATAGGTTTGATTCATACCTGATTAATTATCAAGTTTGAAAATAAAAAAAATTACAAATCACCAAATTCTTTTTCATATGAGTCAAACTTCCCTTTTTCCTTCTGTAGAATTTTTTCAGTGAGTCAGACGAATGATATTTATTGGTAGTTGCATTAATTGGTTTCCTGTGTACCAAAATACGTCAATTGACAAAATATATTAACATTCCGTCAGTAGAGTAAAGTGGTTTTAAGAAATGAGAAAGATATTTCTTCCGGATTGAAAGTCGTCGTGGATTTGAAGATAACGAGCAAATGGAACATTATAAGTTTGTGTCAAAACGTTAGTTTTCTATATTTCCACAGATCAGGCTTGATAGGCAATATTTCCAAGTACCAATTTAATATTCATTGCACATCGATAGAAATTAGGGACACCGATGATAGATGTCCACATTTTAAAGACGACTTCGGTGCAATATCTCTGGAGCACATCAGCTATTAAAGATGGCGTCAGAGTGCTCAATTGAGTCAGTGAGCCATTGAGCCATAGAGTTTCTATGGTGGCACGCGAGGTGGCGTGCGCTGCTTTCCGGCGCAGTACTCTGTTGAGCAACTATGAGGAAGTCAGACGGTTCTGTGACCTCTCTGTACTGGTTTGGGTGTAACCTGTACTATTTTTAGTCTGTGTAGTTTAAGAGAAATAAAGGCTTTCCTAACAATATGGAACCGATATATTTCCCGAGGTACTTAGTCGATCCGAATACTGAATATCGCTTCATATTCTAGAATAGAACACGCACTAAAAAAGTTGGGTTCGTACTGTCTCAATCTTCTGGCGGCGATAAAAAGAATCCATCATCAATCTATTGTTTTCCTTGCTAGAATGGATCGTCACGAACAGTATAAGTGTTGCTAGTGGTAAATATAGCGTTTGTTATAGTAATTAACGGGGTTTTTGTGAATGGATCTTCCAAATGATTGCACACACTAACTAGCTTTTAATTTCCTCTGTAAATTATGAAACTTTTATTACTTACAAATTGTTGCAAGTAGATGAGTGGCTCGTTGCAAAACTCAGATGAAGTTTTGAAAAGCCGAACTCCGACCTATGAAGTGGGTACTTGCGAGTTGGTGTTTAGCTTGTAAAAGATAATAATTTAAGGTACTTAGTTGGCACTATTATTAATCTAGTTTCAAAACAGTGTTTATCGTTATCATAATAAATCATCATTCACATAAAATTTCTCAACTTCTTTTCTTCGAAAAACCGATTTAAAGGTCATGAAAGATGTATAAAGAAAGGTCATAAAGATCATGTTTTCATAATTATCATGTTTTATATTTTTTGGCTGATAAAACCACTGATATCAACCAATCAAATAATATTTAACATGATGATACTTATTGCCGTATATTTTACGTGCCATGGTCCCAATATGCTGTTTACAACACCTGCGAAAAAATATTGTTCCTGAAAGACATTTCAGCGCTCTGAAACTTCAGTTAAATCATCATAAATTACACGAACTAAAATAAATCATATTTAATTAAGTTTCATGAAGTGAAAAGGCGTATTAAGTAATCAACTCGCTTATCGTACACATCCAGTTGTTTTTAATTATGTAAATACATTCCGTATATTACGCCCTCGGTATACGGACGAGCCTAGTTTATGAGGGAAATGTTATTCAAACAGGATTCCGCACGTCAAGGCTTATTATCGAAAAAATATTGCATATTATTTCAGTCGTTAGTATTCAGTACCTTGGCTTTAATCAGAAAGGGAAATAATTGATATGTTCAGTTGTCTATTATCATATCCGAGGGGCTTGTATGGGACCACTTTAGTCACCGATGTCTGCACAACTGACAGGGTCCGCTAGGGCCGATGCTTGCCGGGGTTGCGGGAAAGTCCGAAAGGGATACTGTGGCCCCTGGCAACGTAGAGGCAACTGAAAGAACGGGTGGGTTTTACTCCGTAAGAGTCTGATACGCCGTTCCGGTCCGCCTAGAGTGGGAGAAGTTACTTGATAATTTACCACCCAAAATAAATAACAAATAAAGAAAATTATTCAAAATACAAAAAACCCGACTGCAAAAACACATAACTGAAAAGAGAAAAAAAACAAGCATTATAATCTATAGAATTTTGGTATCGCAGGCGGGGGGACAAACAAAAATTTGGTACACCATATTTCCGGTTATTATTGTTATATTATTATTGTCGGCCTGCGATACCAAAATTCTATAGATTATAATGCTTGTTTTTTCTTTTCAGTTATGTGTTTTTCAAATCAAATCAAAGTGTTTTTGCAGTCGGGTTTTTTGTTTTTTGAATAATTTTCTTTATTTCAAGTTTTTTAGTTTTATTAATATACTTAATCTTAATTTGCAATTGACTCATTACCAGCTTTTATTTGATACCAATATTGTTGTAATTTATTTTTAAAAAAAACCTTCCCCTCCCTTTTTTTTGTATTTTCAGATGCAGTAGATAAATATTATATAGCCTATGTCACTTCTACTATTAAGACGAATCTAACGACACCTCATAATTATGTTAAAATCCATCAAGGCTACAGAGGCTACAGAGCGTGCCAAAGAAATAGACATACATACATACATACATACTCTCGAAAAACATTACCCTCCTTCTGGAGCAGTCGGGTAAAAAAGGGACTTCTATGGGAAGTGTATAAAAAAAAGAAGTGAGAAACATTCCCCATAGTTCAGTTTCTGTGGAATAGGAAAATGTCAAGGTCTATTACAGACGGTAAAGCAACACAATAAATATCTGTAGTTCAATATTTTGTACCCAATACCCATGCCGTCAGTAGGTAAGTTCAACGAATACATTTACCACCAATGTTACTACTTACTTACATAATTGTTTTCAATACAACCATACCAGATTATTTGCTCTATCAATCAAAATTGAACTGTAGGTATCTAACTGTATTTTACGAAGAACAAAGTATGTACTAAAAGGTTTTGAAAGATACCAATTTGTCTTTACCCTCACAAAAATGACAAACGTGCATCTGTTTTATGCACGTTTGTCATCAATCAAATCAGTCTATCGCAGTCCACTTTTGGACCTCTCCCAGGCTGCGCCACAACACCCTGTCCTCCGCCACCATCGTCTGTCACGGCCACCTTTTTGAGGTCGTCGCTCCATCTAGCAAGGGCGCGTCCTACACTACGATTACCCGCGATGTTCTATGTTGAATGTTCTATGTTATAGGGTTTGGTTTCCACACTTAGTCCTTCAAGTGGACAATTGTGCGTGGGCCATAGCGGCCGTTGGTGGTTATTCCAACCAGCCCACCGGGATCCAGAACTTAATTAAATCCTCTGGTCTGTTCAGAACATCTGTGAAATATCTGAGTGACCCAAGGGTTTCTGTTCTAATCTGGGTGACGTTTGTGTATTCAAAAAGCACGCGCACCATGGTTTCCTCAGCCTCCATGCACGCCCTGCTCAGAGGAATGTCCGTTATGCCTATTATGTGAAAGTGTTTGTTTAGCGAGCAGTGTCCCGTGAAGGTCCCCGTCACCAGGCGCAGGCCGTTCCTGTCCTGGCGTAGTAAACGCCTGGTGAGCCCGCATAACTTCCATGGACTGCTTGCACCCCACAGTGTCGAGGTCCACCAGTACTCCGCTTGTATGTGGGTGAACTCCTGTAGCCACCAGCGTATTTGGTTGAAGAGGATGGGTACGATAGACTCGGGTCCACAGACTGCTGTGTTGGATCCTCGTCTAGCAAGTTCGTCAGCTGTGTCATCCTACCTAGCCATCCGTTGTGTTCTTTTATCCATTGTCACCGTGTTGCGGCTAGATACCCGACGGTTATTGATACGCAGTCTCCACTCCAGAACTCGTCTACTCCACCACACATCGTTCTTTCTACAAACGTGGCCAGCGCACTCCTACTTCAGTTTGTTTATATACGTACAAACGTAATAATCTGAAAATTTTACAATTCAAATAACTACACATGACTCACAAGGATTTACCGAAGTACATAAACACAAGTACATAAGTGGGCGTGCAGCCGGTATTGTCGATTAATTATTAATTGATAATGTTCGTAGGCCGAATCAAAGGAACCATTTCGATTTATTGTTGTTCCAAGGCTGTTCAGACATATGCGTTGGCGTTATTACAGGTGCCCGTGAGGTATGCGTTTGGAATTGTTAAAAACTGTAATTAATGTCGTACTGTACTGAGAGTCATGCCGATATGTTCATTGATACTGTGCGATGAATTATATGTAGCTTGTGTTACAAGGTTGTGTTGTTAAATAATAAGTGATCTATGAGCTTGTGGATCTGTTGTTATGCTTTGACGTAAGCACCTACACACGACCTGAAATTACTAGTTATCTTTTGAACTTTAGACTAGATTAGTTAATGATCTTCGTCTAGTTTTAACTTTCGAGCCTGATCATTGCAGCCCTTATTTACAAAGCCAGGTTGTATTGATACAGACACTGCGGTAAATACGCGGTGTAAATTCTCATTCATTTGTTTTTAAGTACCCAGTCAGCAATAGCATGATTTCGTCTACGTGACCATTGTTTTTTTTTTTGTTGGGAAATTATCAAATTACTTCTCCTGCTCCCACTCCAATGCTGCTCAACGTGTGCTCTCTCCGAGTACACGTTAGAGCGTTCCTCCGTCAGGATATTGACATACTCGTCAACGAGACCCCTGAAGGGGTCTCGTTGACGAGTACCTAATGGGGAGACATTGCCCGCACCCCAGGGTGCACCGTCCCGGAAACTGGCCTTCCCCCGAACGCATCCATAAGAGGGAACTCCAGTCCACAGGCACATGGGGAGGTTTCCCTTTCCCGTCTACGTGACCCTGGTAACGTAACCTAAACATGTTATGATTGTGGGCAACATGTCGACTGTCGATAACCGGTCGACATGTCCACGGTACAGGTCACTTTTACGACTTCAAGGTAAGGCCCCATGTTTGATCTCCGGCCGTATATAGTTGACCGCGGATCTAAGTGTTTTCATTATACCGGGTATATTAGTTCCGGCTCTATAAGTAATCCGGGGTAAACGTTTAGAAAGGAATAGGATGTGTTTTAATTACTAGTGTGTTTTAATATAATATATTATAATGTAGTAGACAATAATAATTCGCGATTATGTTCTTAATGTTACTGCTTTTTGTTGTCACTCATCTTTTCACGTCATTGTTGAAATTCGATACGCAGGAGGCATTTTTTCTACGATTTCTCCTTAAATAGGGTAGAAAAGCAGGAAATCGACATGATCTAAATTAACATCAAATTATTCGATACATTTAATTTCAGCATTTCATATTGTATAGCTAGAGTTAACTTTATTTTTATTTGACTTCTGATCTGATTTTATTTAAATACTAGTTTCTGCCCGCGACTTAGTCCGCGTATAACCTTCCTCAAGAATTGGGCTATCTAATGCAAAAATATTTTTTCAAATCCGACTGGCTGTTTCGAAGATTACCCCCTACATACAAACTTACAAACAAACAAATCTTACCTCTTAATAATATTATTAGTATAGAGTATAGATTTAGCTCAACATTTAAGAAACCGTGTTTATCGACTTTTGTCAGTGATTGAACGTCTATTAAAACAGTCCCTGATACGTCTATGAAAACAGTCTCCTGTTAATTTCTGATCTATTTCTTGGACACGTTCGTAGTCGATCGACGGATACCCAAATGTCGTGCACTTAGTGCCGGTAAGGTTACCGACTTGCTAGGTACTATTAGGTCGCGTGATTTGGTACAATGGTAGTACAGTATGATAGACAATTAAACAAGCGTTTTGTTGTGGTAGACTGCTTCCCATGGAGCTAAAGTTGTTTCCTTCGAAATGTTTACCTTTTAACACACATTGTGTCTGTCTATGTGGATATTTTAGAACTTCGTTGAATACGGTTTGATAGTAGTGAGTAATACTTGGTAGTTGGAGAAATAATTTCAAGTTAGAAATACAGTAGAAAGAAAATAGGTTTATTTGCGATAAATCAAAGCAAAAAGCAACATAACATCACGCCTTGTTTTCCCGAAGGGTTGGGCAGAGGTACCTGTAGCAGGTACACCCACATTTCGCCAGTTATGTTTAAGTCCCATATAATAGGGAGCGAGCCTATTGCCATCAACCGGGCACAAATCCAGACTTCGGGCTACTACTGAGAAATTCCAGATAGAAAAAAAACAAGTTGTGGGAAAATATGCGTCGCACCCGCGTAAAGCGGTCACCGCCTAGCATAATGCTGGACTCTATTCGAGATAGTTAATTACAGCTCTGGTTTTCAGCAACGATGACGTGATTACAGAATAAATGAGATACAAAAAGCAAAATAAAAAATACATACACAATACGAGTGAAACTGAAACCACATTTACTCATCTCATGTAGGTATGTATTAGAGTGCGTGTCGTGTGGCCTCTGATTAAATATTTTTGACAAAAGGCTTTGTCGTTAACCAATTTAGAAAGTATTATTCAGTTAGTTAAACGGTTACACGCTAGGTAGGTACCTAAAATTTTTTATTAGTATACTTATTTACTTTCGTGACGTTACGCCTAGTGAAAATACTTTCTTTTCAATCAAAACATTAAAAGTCCTAACAAGAATTTTTAATTGTTACCTTTCCAATAATATACGATGAGCTTAGTTGATGATGCTAATTTAAAAGCTTACAGCTGTTAGTAGTAGATGCGAGCAAAATTATAATTAAGCTTACTAATTGAACACGTCTGGTCGTATTAAAAGTGAGTACTTTGGAAGACCTAGGACACTTCATGTGTACATTATATTTTTGATAAGGTCACATACTTGGAATAGTTTCGTGACGTAAGGCAATGGACTGGAACAAAGGCCGAGTGACGTTAAGGTCGGTGCCACTGCTAGCGATTAACTGGTAGATAGGTCTTTTGGCAGATAGAGGTGATATTAAAAAGTTTTGGTCCCATTATGAGAGTTTGTTAGCCTTGAAGTTCTGGTGGTTACGCGACTCCTGGGCAGGGGTTCCTAGTCTTCATCCCTAGGCTTTTCCATTACAAAATCTGTAGCACCCCGAAGTTTGTGTCCACTTGATGGGAGTACGAGATGGGAGTAGGCTAGCTTCTACGGAACTCTGCGTTTCTGCGTTCGGAGAAAACAGACGTGTTATGATAGTTTTTCAATCTGCAAAAAGAAATAAGTTTAAGTCGAATCATATTTCAAAAAGGCCCTTGTAAGGTACTTTTGTACGTCAAAATGTACAAAAAAATAGTATTGATTCTAGTCGCAAGGTAGTTTTCGTATGGAGAAGAATGGGCAAGAAACCCCACCGTTACTCTTTTTAAATGTTTTACAAAATATTCTTTAATACATTAGTAATATAATTATATGTGAAGACGATGCACCTAGAATAAAATTACTATACTACAATAGGTAAAATTAATAAAAAATAAAAATGAAGCAACGACAGACAAATTAATTATGTGATAGATACATGGTGCTCACATATTTGCAAACATTGTAAAATTTCATTCAGTTAATTCAACTCTTTCATGTTATATTTATCGGATAAGCGATTATTTTTAGTTCAAACTATGCCATTACGTTTCTAATGCCATATACGTAACCCTTAAGATTTTTATCAGTGATTCATTATCCACATTTTCTAACCCTAGTCAAGAAAATTGCCGTTCCAAATCACAACCTACGCTATAATTGATCGCGTAAACTTGGCAACTGCGCCTGCCCCGATTCCATGATCTATGTGAACAATTTGGAGCTAACAATTGATTATCACGACCAGGAGTGAATTATGACGTCATAACGTAAAATTACGGCTTGTCAGGTCTACATTGTTTCGTTAATGGCCGCCTATGCCTGGACAAGGCTCTCAGAGAATAAATTATGTAATTATAATGAATGATTGCCTTTTTATTTTCGGTAATTTAATACAGGAACTAAATATTTGTTTGCATAATTTAGGTGTGGTTTTGAAGAATGTTTTTTTATGTTTTAATAATTGATTGTTCATTTATTTATTTATTTATTTGCTAACATGTAAAACACTGGTTAGTAAGCATGCCTTACAATTTCATGACACAGTATTAAGACATGCACCCTGTAAGGGCACTGCAAATATTTCTTATCTAATGATTGTGTAAGTCTTCTGAAATTGCTATTATTATGTGGCTTTGAAAAATGATGTTCTGTTTACCTTAAATATGAGAATCAAGTTCGAATACCACAAAGTGAATACTATTACAGATATGATTATAACTTGTAAGCTGTCTATTAATTATACTTTAATAGTTTTGGAATATGAAGCCTGATTCGTGAAGGGTTTCTTGATCTATAAATAAGTTTATGGCAAAACGTGAGCAGGCAGGGGGAATGTTATTAGGGCTTGATTTTTGATGGAATTCACATAGTTAATATCTCATGTAATTTTGGTCAAATTGATAATATGTTATGCTTCCCTGTGGTATAATTTTAAGCTTTAGAATACAGCCATAGAATCCATTGTGATTTTTGACAAAGGTATTATTAAATTAACCAAACCATACAGTGCCACAGTGCAGGTTTCATTCAGATCCCGTCACTTAATTTATCATTGAATCAAATTTTTTATACCGAGAGAAAGTTAGCAACACAGCCTCTTTTTGTTATTAAATTATAGTGGAAGCTCAGTTTTGTATTTTTTTCAGCACAGAGCCAGCCTACCTAGAACGAATTTACAATTATCTATGCTCTGTTTCTTACAGCCTAATCTGTAACACTTCGAAACTTGAAACATTTCGATAATGTAAATACCATGGTACGAATAATAGCGGAATTGGTTCAAATAAAGTCAGTTAGTATTAGTAAATTAGTTCCACATTAACATATCCTGGCCTAAAGGGGGTATAATCTGTGGTGGGGTCAATAATAGGGTCAGGTATTGACATTTGTAAACCGTGTACACTTGTTCCTTATCGGGCGGTACAGACTTGCAGTTCGTATTGTACGCTGATTTAGTGGGGTATATACAGAACTGATTGGTTAAGGTTATGTCGGGAAGTTTGTTTCTAGGTAAAGGTTTGTAGAGTAAAACAAGCAAATAATTTCTTATAAACAGTTCCCGCTTTTATAACAAGTTGCCAAAGTCGGTTACAGAACTTAGAGATGGGAAGTTCAAAACCGACATCAAACGTGTCCTTATCAAGAAAGCATATTATAAAATAAAAGACTACGTTATAGACAAGGAAGTTTGGCAATAATTCCTTCCGCAGATGTGGCTTCCCTGGTACCTCATTGTAAGAGCTTAACGGCTCCAGAATTACCATGTTAATTCTTTTTACATTCTTCCTTGACGTAATCATCCTATTATTTGACAATATATACCTACAATTTAATTTCAACTCTTTATTAGTGACTTTTGTGGACATGATAATTATTCGGATTTATTACAGTTGTAATAGCAATCACGTCATTTCGTTTAAAATAAGTTTTTATTTTAATTTATTTATATTTTATGATTATTTTCTATTTTGTGAATGTGAGAACGCTGTAGGCTTAGTGGACTGTAGATTTGTTGACCATCTTCTATTTTGTTAAGTATATGGTACTTGTTGAGAGACCTACCCTGTCCTCCCATATCTAATAACGCTGTTATTTGAAAATATTGTGAATGCCAATTATTTTTAAAGAGTAACCGTGGAGTTTCTTGCCGGTTCTTCTCCACAGGAAATGACCAGTTGGAACCGTGCACCTAGCTTCTGACGTTTCCTAAGTGCTCATGCACCTATAATATAATAATAATAGCCTTTATTTAACAATCTTTCTTTTAGTTGTTTGACAACGGTCCGTGAAGATTGTCTTGCTGTCCAGCATAGGCCTCCCCTAGAGTTCGCCATTGAATGCGATTCTGCGCTTGTCTTTTCCAAGCATGTCCCGCTGCCCATGTAGGTTTATATCAAATAAAATTTTTAGAGTTTTGGACAATATTGTCGTTAAGTAAGCTACGAGTATCATTGGAGTAAGAGCTGATGATGATGAGTAAGAGCTGATGACTTTTTCGCATAGCGAGTAATTCGGAACATTTTTTACTTTTGTAACATAGTATTGAATAAGGTCATGCTTTGCTTGTATGCCTCATGAGATGAAGTCTAATTGCAAGGTTACATATACCTAAAGAAGTTATAAAGCATTGCTATGCTCGAACTCCCAGCATTAAAGTTTATACCGTATAATTTCCTTCAAATCTCTCTATTGTCTTATTGCAAGCATTCAAATTATAGCATAAACTATTCAACATTGATCCCCAAGGAAATAACAATAAAAATTCTTGAAACGGTTATTAAAAAATCAAATACATGTAACCTTTAGGCAAATCTCCGCGGCTCGCGTGACCACCGCACTTACATCGACAAAGGTAACTGTTACATTTATATACTTTAGAGGTCCAGCTTTTGTTAGCCACAGAAAATAGTCAGTTTAATTATACGTTCGTTGCTAAGCACATTCTGTTCAAAGTTATATTACTTCCTTAGTACAAATTCGTGAGGTATAACACCTTTTTGTCGGCGAGACCTGTTAATTGCAGCTGTCGCTACATTGCTTTAATATTAATTACGACAATATTTTTCTAGCATGGGCATTCCAATCAATGAAACTTTTCATGCATCATTGGCATTTATGGAATGTATGATTTGGGTTCGTGAACTGACCCATCATACCAGAAAAATACCCAGCCTTAAAAATTAAAAATATCTGTCGCTAGAAGACGATGCCACAATTCGGATTGGGTTTGAAGATATTGAACGTATAATTAAAAGTACTTTTTCTAATGGTACCCCTTATAGATCTTAACTTCAAATATAATAGCTCGCGTCACCAATAAAGTGCCATTAAACTATTTTCAAATAAATTACCTTTGCGCAAAGCAGTAGGTGTGAGACCACCCGGTGTTCGGTTCCTAGTCCACCGATGGTATCACTGGCTGGAAGCCGTGGGGGCTGTTACATGCACCACGACCATTATGATAACACCAACACTTTCTCGGAATGCGGTTGTATTGAAGATAAATTGGTTCTACCGTGTGGCTTGTTACGTTGGGATGCTTGGGGTTAGCTCGCGGTTTTGTTATGAAGTCGACGGTGACTGATAGATTTCAATTGACGCAGTAATTTTTTTAAATGTCGATAGTCTAAATATTAGTAATGAATCAGTCTTTGTCCGCCTGTCGAAAAAGACGACTAGGCCATCCTAAAAATCGTTCGACAGCAAGGCATTACGTTCAAAAATGTATAAGCATGGACGAGTAGTATGTACATCATTGTTCCATTTGTTGAATATTGATTTGAAGGAAGGTAATTTAGGGAGGTATGTTTTTGGTCCTTCAGTGGACCAGTATAGACGAAACAGACAAAAACATGTTGATGAGTTTTTGGGATAAACAATGGTACAGTAAACTGTTGAAAAGGTACTTTCAGCTACCTCTAATCCTATCCGTGGTATTCATTTGTTGGCAGAAGTAAGGAAGAATTTTTCACCAAATATAAAATAAAGTGGCCGACATTAATTGTTGAAGAGAAAAGTGTCGTAATTGCAGCTAAGTGAACTCGAAAACGACGTAAAAACTTTCAGGTATTACGCAGTGAAGTTGCCCCAGTTTGCACCGTGTTTCGAAAAAAAAGTAAAAAAGTGAAACAAGTTTTTAATCAATGAAATGATCGATATTATTTTTTGAGGTTAAGTTGAGATTAATGCAAGAAAGGTAGATTTTGGAAAAATGTTGATTGCGAAAAATATTTATGTCAACAGCTTTTTAATTTTCACAACTTACTCGTATTCGACATTGAAGTGAGAACATAAATTATTGCGTGCAGTGTTAATGTGTTGATTTTCATTGACAACGAATCTGTGTACCAAGCTAAGTAAATATGATTTTGAAACTGTGGAACAAAAATGACTTACTCCCTTGAGGTTGTTCTATTTACAAACACGTTACCCTGGCTTTGCTCATTGAGTGCAATAATGGGCATTTCAGTAGGTATGCTGCCTATAATAATAGGATTGAGCTGTAGCCTATATGTAGTCGGTTTAGAACTACACTTTTTTTGCTTGATATAAATTTCCTCAACAATGATAATAATTTTCCTGAGTAGTCGGTTTAGAACGACACTTCTTTCGCTTGATATAAATTTCCTCAACAATGATAATATTTTTCCTCGTTTAATAGGAGGTGCGCTATCCAGCTAAGATCTTTAGGAAATTAACATTTTTTTCGCATGATACAAGCACCAAACATTACATTCTGTTACTATTTTCAACTTACACAATTTCTTTCTTCGCGAAAAAATCTCACATTAAAATGATTACAAATGTTTTTAGCTGTGATGTATTAAAACATTTCACTTGAAAAGTTTCGTTTAGATGTAATCGGACAATCTCTATGTTTAATGAACTAATTGTGAACTTTTTATTAAACAAAGGTATATTGTTTTGTGTGAGATTTCTCTCACATGTCTAAAGGGAAATGTACTGGTATACTGGATATACTATAAATGTATACGTCCAATACGTATTGTAGTTTATTAGACTTGTTAAGCTGTCGTGGGTAGTGTGCAATGTATACCAAATCCGTGTTCTTAGGCGAACAGCATTCAGATTTATATTATTTACGAGTTTTGTTTGAATTTAAGGAATGTTCTTTGACATTTTGATGAATGTTGTCTGGATTTCGTTTTCACAGTGCTTAGCATTGTTTTGTTAGATAATAAGCTGTGCTGTGTTGTCTCTTGTGGGTGTCGTATGGATGGATGGGAACTGATGATTACGCAGTTGTGCTCTGTATGCAAAGGGATGATGCCTGGGTTAAAAATTAAACTTTTTTTTACGGCAGCCAGAAAAAAAAAAATTAGACTCGTATTTATTTATTTATCATAATAATAAAAAAGGACTTAGAAAAGACGCATTTAGGCTGCCTGTCCACTGGAGCGGAAAGGAGGAGAGGAGAGGAGCGGAGATGTGCCAATATTAACCAATAGAATCGTACCTCTGGTGCGGAGTTTAGATTCTTCTCTCCGCTTCAGTGTACAGGCAGCCTAAAGTTGGGGAGTGGGGGCTCGCAACGTTAAAAGTATAAAATCTACATCAGGCAGGACGTCATGCCATATTTAACTCAATGTATCGTCGTAATCTTTAGATTACGTAAAAAAATAAAAAAATTGTGTGTCCAATATTTTTTAATAATATACAACATGACGGATACATTTTTGATGTGTATACATCTTTCCTCTCGCTTCTGCAATCAAAATCAAAATCTAAAAAAATCTAAATAATCAAATCTGTGGGAGTGATTTCGTGAAAAGGGACGGAAGTGTGTCACAGGAAGCCGGGGAAGCGCGCGCTATTTGATTTGAACAATGAGTGCATGCGGTGCTAGAGTTGGCCGTCAGAAACGACCTTGACCAGGTCCCGCCCCTTTAACGTTGCTTAATACCTTAATGTTGCTTATTAGCAAGGTGAGATGTCAGATGATACACATCATAATATACGACTACCGTCAGGCTCGCTCGTTTTTTTGACATCTTACTTATTAGTCTGTCTTTTATTGGGCTGCTGATGTCATGTGTACTATGTTTTTATAGGGTACATATAATTCTGCAAAATCATACATATTTTGCTGTATCACCCCGCCACTGTTACATAAGCTCTTAAAAAAATGCTAGATAACGTATTTCAACTATAAAAAGTTATAAACAGCAGCCAAGCGTCGGGTAAAGACACAAGTAAGTATGTTCATAGTTTCATACCTAGTTATGAAACTTGTATGAGGAAGTATGTAAGTAAACGTTTGTTATTGTTATTTGTTAGAACATGAAGTAGTTAATAGCGTATAAGTTAGGAAAATCGGAAACAAAGACGATATAAATTAGTAGTGTTGGGCCCCGAGGCAAGCGGTAATTAAAGATTAAAGAACGTTCCAAAAATAAGAATACTTCTACTTCTTCTACTTTAAACTCCATAAGTGTTTACTGCTACACTGGATCCTCTCTGTTTAATTTCAAGGTTAAGCAAAAAGAAAAAAGCATTTACAAAAATTAAAAAAATGTAACACAAAATATGTAGGTAGGTACCTATATCCTGACAGTAGAAAATAGGTAGTTATAATAATTTAAAAAACAGTTCATGAAAAGAAAAAAAAACGTCAATGATAATAATTCAATTATCCCCTGACTGCGGAAAAAAACGGGTTAGGCCAGTTCGTCTAAAAACTCTTGTTTTGTTCACTAACAATGATCTTTTGACCTTAGACTGAAAATGTCATTCTAGTTTTTTTTTATGAAGTTTGTCTGCAAATTGTTAGTTTTTTATTGCGAAATACTTAACGAAGGAGGTACGATTTTATAGATCATACAATACCAATTTGGAATTTGTAAAAACTATTACTTAACTGTCATAACGCATACTTAAATAGAACCTCCTGGACTTAATTAAAGGTTACAGCTTATAGTGACGTGGAATATGCACCTCATACACATCTCATAAACAAGTCACTGCAATAAATGTGAAACTATCTACGATCACGTATTTTATCGCTACTTTCAGAGCCATACAACATGGACGCTTTTACTTAAAAGAAATGGCGTATTAATTAATGTCGAAAGTTTTAATTTTAATTCGTGGGACAAGTCACTGAAGTCACAATGTAATCACTCTAAAATGATGTAAATGATGTGATAGTTTCTTTTGTTAATGAATAATTCGATTGTAATTACATGAATTTTCACAGGCAGTGACGCGTTTTTTGACAAGTCAGATAATTTTAGGCTTGTCACGCAAAAGCTAAACATCACTTTCTTCATACTTTTAGTTCATATTTGGAAGTAAATAAATAAATTGCTGACAAGCATAGAACTATGTCATGTTGACCCAGGAAGTACAAAAGTGTTCAGAATAAAACGCGTGTTATGATAGTTTTTCAATCTGCAAAAAGAAATAAGTTTAAGTCGAATCATATTTCAAAAAGGCCCTTGTAAGGTACTTTTGTACGTCAAAATGTACAAAAAAATAGTATTGATTCTAGTCGCAAGGTAGTTTTCGTATGGAGAAGAATGGGCAAGAAACCCCACCGTTACTCTTTTTAAATGTTTTACAAAATATTCTTTAATACATTAGTAATATAATTATATGTGAAGACGATGCACCTAGAATAAAATTACTATACTACAATAGGTAAAATTAATAAAAAATAAAAATGAAGCAACGACAGACAAATTAATTATGTGATAGATACATGGTGCTCACATATTTGCAAACATTGTAAAATTTCATTCAGTTAATTCAACTCTTTCATGTTATATTTATCGGATAAGCGATTATTTTTAGTTCAAACTATGCCATTACGTTTCTAATGCCATATACGTAACCCTTAAGATTTTTATCAGTGATTCATTATCCACATTTTCTAACCCTAGTCAAGAAAATTGCCGTTCCAAATCACAACCTACGCTATAATTGATCGCGTAAACTTGGCAACTGCGCCTGCCCCGATTCCATGATCTATGTGAACAATTTGGAGCTAACAATTGATTATCACGACCAGGAGTGAATTATGACGTCATAACGTAAAATTACGGCTTGTCAGGTCTACATTGTTTCGTTAATGGCCGCCTATGCCTGGACAAGGCTCTCAGAGAATAAATTATGTAATTATAATGAATGATTGCCTTTTTATTTTCGGTAATTTAATACAGGAACTAAATATTTGTTTGCATAATTTAGGTGTGGTTTTGAAGAATGTTTTTTTATGTTTTAATAATTGATTGTTCATTTATTTATTTATTTATTTGCTAACATGTAAAACACTGGTTAGTAAGCATGCCTTACAATTTCATGACACAGTATTAAGACATGCACCCTGTAAGGGCACTGCAAATATTTCTTATCTAATGATTGTGTAAGTCTTCTGAAATTGCTATTATTATGTGGCTTTGAAAAATGATGTTCTGTTTACCTTAAATATGAGAATCAAGTTCGAATACCACAAAGTGAATACTATTACAGATATGATTATAACTTGTAAGCTGTCTATTAATTATACTTTAATAGTTTTGGAATATGAAGCCTGATTCGTGAAGGGTTTCTTGATCTATAAATAAGTTTATGGCAAAACGTGAGCAGGCAGGGGGAATGTTATTAGGGCTTGATTTTTGATGGAATTCACATAGTTAATATCTCATGTAATTTTGGTCAAATTGATAATATGTTATGCTTCCCTGTGGTATAATTTTAAGCTTTAGAATACAGCCATAGAATCCATTGTGATTTTTGACAAAGGTATTATTAAATTAACCAAACCATACAGTGCCACAGTGCAGGTTTCATTCAGATCCCGTCACTTAATTTATCATTGAATCAAATTTTTTATACCGAGAGAAAGTTAGCAACACAGCCTCTTTTTGTTATTAAATTATAGTGGAAGCTCAGTTTTGTATTTTTTTCAGCACAGAGCCAGCCTACCTAGAACGAATTTACAATTATCTATGCTCTGTTTCTTACAGCCTAATCTGTAACACTTCGAAACTTGAAACATTTCGATAATGTAAATACCATGGTACGAATAATAGCGGAATTGGTTCAAATAAAGTCAGTTAGTATTAGTAAATTAGTTCCACATTAACATATCCTGGCCTAAAGGGGGTATAATCTGTGGTGGGGTCAATAATAGGGTCAGGTATTGACATTTGTAAACCGTGTACACTTGTTCCTTATCGGGCGGTACAGACTTGCAGTTCGTATTGTACGCTGATTTAGTGGGGTATATACAGAACTGATTGGTTAAGGTTATGTCGGGAAGTTTGTTTCTAGGTAAAGGTTTGTAGAGTAAAACAAGCAAATAATTTCTTATAAACAGTTCCCGCTTTTATAACAAGTTGCCAAAGTCGGTTACAGAACTTAGAGATGGGAAGTTCAAAACCGACATCAAACGTGTCCTTATCAAGAAAGCATATTATAAAATAAAAGACTACGTTATAGACAAGGAAGTTTGGCAATAATTCCTTCCGCAGATGTGGCTTCCCTGGTACCTCATTGTAAGAGCTTAACGGCTCCAGAATTACCATGTTAATTCTTTTTACATTCTTCCTTGACGTAATCATCCTATTATTTGACAATATATACCTACAATTTAATTTCAACTCTTTATTAGTGACTTTTGTGGACATGATAATTATTCGGATTTATTACAGTTGTAATAGCAATCACGTCATTTCGTTTAAAATAAGTTTTTATTTTAATTTATTTATATTTTATATAGATTATTTTCTATTTTGTGAATGTGAGAACGCTGTAGGCTTAGTGGACTGTAGATTTGTTGACCATCTTCTATTTTGTTAAGTATATGGTACTTGTTGAGAGACCTACCCTGTCCTCCCATATCTAATAACGCTGTTATTTGAAAATATTGTGAATGCCAATTATTTTTAAAGAGTAACCGTGGAGTTTCTTGCCGGTTCTTCTCCACAGGAAATGACCAGTTGGAACCGTGCACCTAGCTTCTGACGTTTCCTAAGTGCTCATGCACCTATAATATAATAATAATAGCCTTTATTTAACAATCTTTCTTTTAGTTGTTTGACAACGGTCCGTGAAGATTGTCTTGCTGTCCAGCATAGGCCTCCCCTAGAGTTCGCCATTGAATGCGATTCTGCGCTTGTCTTTTCCAAGCATGTCCCGCTGCCCATGTAGGTTTATATCAAATAAAATTTTTAGAGTTTTGGACAATATTGTCGTTAAGTAAGCTACGAGTATCATTGGAGTAAGAGCTGATGATGATGAGTAAGAGCTGATGACTTTTTCGCATAGCGAGTAATTCGGAACATTTTTTACTTTTGTAACATAGTATTGAATAAGGTCATGCTTTGCTTGTATGCCTCATGAGATGAAGTCTAATTGCAAGGTTACATATACCTAAAGAAGTTATAAAGCATTGCTATGCTCGAACTCCCAGCATTAAAGTTTATACCGTATAATTTCCTTCAAATCTCTCTATTGTCTTATTGCAAGCATTCAAATTATAGCATAAACTATTCAACATTGATCCCCAAGGAAATAACAATAAAAATTCTTGAAACGGTTATTAAAAAATCAAATACATGTAACCTTTAGGCAAATCTCCGCGGCTCGCGTGACCACCGCACTTACATCGACAAAGGTAACTGTTACATTTATATACTTTAGAGGTCCAGCTTTTGTTAGCCACAGAAAATAGTCAGTTTAATTATACGTTCGTTGCTAAGCACATTCTGTTCAAAGTTATATTACTTCCTTAGTACAAATTCGTGAGGTATAACACCTTTTTGTCGGCGAGACCTGTTAATTGCAGCTGTCGCTACATTGCTTTAATATTAATTACGACAATATTTTTCTAGCATGGGCATTCCAATCAATGAAACTTTTCATGCATCATTGGCATTTATGGAATGTATGATTTGGGTTCGTGAACTGACCCATCATACCAGAAAAATACCCAGCCTTAAAAATTAAAAATATCTGTCGCTAGAAGACGATGCCACAATTCGGATTGGGTTTGAAGATATTGAACGTATAATTAAAAGTACTTTTTCTAATGGTACCCCTTATAGATCTTAACTTCAAATATAATAGCTCGCGTCACCAATAAAGTGCCATTAAACTATTTTCAAATAAATTACCTTTGCGCAAAGCAGTAGGTGTGAGACCACCCGGTGTTCGGTTCCTAGTCCACCGATGGTATCACTGGCTGGAAGCCGTGGGGGCTGTTACATGCACCACGACCATTATGATAACACCAACACTTTCTCGGAATGCGGTTGTATTGAAGATAAATTGGTTCTACCGTGTGGCTTGTTACGTTGGGATGCTTGGGGTTAGCTCGCGGTTTTGTTATGAAGTCGACGGTGACTGATAGATTTCAATTGACGCAGTAATTTTTTTAAATGTCGATAGTCTAAATATTAGTAATGAATCAGTCTTTGTCCGCCTGTCGAAAAAGACGACTAGGCCATCCTAAAAATCGTTCGACAGCAAGGCATTACGTTCAAAAATGTATAAGCATGGACGAGTAGTATGTACATCATTGTTCCATTTGTTGAATATTGATTTGAAGGAAGGTAATTTAGGGAGGTATGTTTTTGGTCCTTCAGTGGACCAGTATAGACGAAACAGACAAAAACATGTTGATGAGTTTTTGGGATAAACAATGGTACAGTAAACTGTTGAAAAGGTACTTTCAGCTACCTCTAATCCTATCCGTGGTATTCATTTGTTGGCAGAAGTAAGGAAGAATTTTTCACCAAATATAAAATAAAGTGGCCGACATTAATTGTTGAAGAGAAAAGTGTCGTAATTGCAGCTAAGTGAACTCGAAAACGACGTAAAAACTTTCAGGTATTACGCAGTGAAGTTGCCCCAGTTTGCACCGTGTTTCGAAAAAAAAGTAAAAAAGTGAAACAAGTTTTTAATCAATGAAATGATCGATATTATTTTTTGAGGTTAAGTTGAGATTAATGCAAGAAAGGTAGATTTTGGAAAAATGTTGATTGCGAAAAATATTTATGTCAACAGCTTTTTAATTTTCACAACTTACTCGTATTCGACATTGAAGTGAGAACATAAATTATTGCGTGCAGTGTTAATGTGTTGATTTTCATTGACAACGAATCTGTGTACCAAGCTAAGTAAATATGATTTTGAAACTGTGGAACAAAAATGACTTACTCCCTTGAGGTTGTTCTATTTACAAACACGTTACCCTGGCTTTGCTCATTGAGTGCAATAATGGGCATTTCAGTAGGTATGCTGCCTATAATAATAGGATTGAGCTGTAGCCTATATGTAGTCGGTTTAGAACTACACTTTTTTTGCTTGATATAAATTTCCTCAACAATGATAATAATTTTCCTGAGTAGTCGGTTTAGAACGACACTTCTTTCGCTTGATATAAATTTCCTCAACAATGATAATATTTTTCCTCGTTTAATAGGAGGTGCGCTATCCAGCTAAGATCTTTAGGAAATTAACATTTTTTTCGCATGATACAAGCACCAAACATTACATTCTGTTACTATTTTCAACTTACACAATTTCTTTCTTCGCGAAAAAATCTCACATTAAAATGATTACAAATGTTTTTAGCTGTGATGTATTAAAACATTTCACTTGAAAAGTTTCGTTTAGATGTAATCGGACAATCTCTATGTTTAATGAACTAATTGTGAACTTTTTATTAAACAAAGGTATATTGTTTTGTGTGAGATTTCTCTCACATGTCTAAAGGGAAATGTACTGGTATACTGGATATACTATAAATGTATACGTCCAATACGTATTGTAGTTTATTAGACTTGTTAAGCTGTCGTGGGTAGTGTGCAATGTATACCAAATCCGTGTTCTTAGGCGAACAGCATTCAGATTTATATTATTTACGAGTTTTGTTTGAATTTAAGGAATGTTCTTTGACATTTTGATGAATGTTGTCTGGATTTCGTTTTCACAGTGCTTAGCATTGTTTTGTTAGATAATAAGCTGTGCTGTGTTGTCTCTTGTGGGTGTCGTATGGATGGATGGGAACTGATGATTACGCAGTTGTGCTCTGTATGCAAAGGGATGATGCCTGGGTTAAAAATTAAACTTTTTTTTACGGCAGCCAGAAAAAAAAAAAATTAGACTCGTATTTATTTATTTATCATAATAATAAAAAAGGACTTAGAAAAGACGCATTTAGGCTGCCTGTCCACTGGAGCGGAAAGGAGGAGAGGAGAGGAGCGGAGATGTGCCAATATTAACCAATAGAATCGTACCTCTGGTGCGGAGTTTAGATTCTTCTCTCCGCTTCAGTGTACAGGCAGCCTAAAGTTGGGGAGTGGGGGCTCGCAACGTTAAAAGTATAAAATCTACATCAGGCAGGACGTCATGCCATATTTAACTCAATGTATCGTCGTAATCTTTAGATTACGTAAAAAAATAAAAAAATTGTGTGTCCAATATTTTTTAATAATATACAACATGACGGATACATTTTTGATGTGTATACATCTTTCCTCTCGCTTCTGCAATCAAAATCAAAATCTAAAAAAATCTAAATAATCAAATCTGTGGGAGTGATTTCGTGAAAAGGGACGGAAGTGTGTCACAGGAAGCCGGGGAAGCGCGCGCTATTTGATTTGAACAATGAGTGCATGCGGTGCTAGAGTTGGCCGTCAGAAACGACCTTGACCAGGTCCCGCCCCTTTAACGTTGCTTAATACCTTAATGTTGCTTATTAGCAAGGTGAGATGTCAGATGATACACATCATAATATACGACTACCGTCAGGCTCGCTCGTTTTTTTGACATCTTACTTATTAGTCTGTCTTTTATTGGGCTGCTGATGTCATGTGTACTATGTTTTTATAGGGTACATATAATTCTGCAAAATCATACATATTTTGCTGTATCACCCCGCCACTGTTACATAAGCTCTTAAAAAAATGCTAGATAACGTATTTCAACTATAAAAAGTTATAAACAGCAGCCAAGCGTCGGGTAAAGACACAAGTAAGTATGTTCATAGTTTCATACCTAGTTATGAAACTTGTATGAGGAAGTATGTAAGTAAACGTTTGTTATTGTTATTTGTTAGAACATGAAGTAGTTAATAGCGTATAAGTTAGGAAAATCGGAAACAAAGACGATATAAATTAGTAGTGTTGGGCCCCGAGGCAAGCGGTAATTAAAGATTAAAGAACGTTCCAAAAATAAGAATACTTCTACTTCTTCTACTTTAAACTCCATAAGTGTTTACTGCTACACTGGATCCTCTCTGTTTAATTTCAAGGTTAAGCAAAAAGAAAAAAGCATTTACAAAAATTAAAAAAATGTAACACAAAATATGTAGGTAGGTACCTATATCCTGACAGTAGAAAATAGGTAGTTATAATAATTTAAAAAACAGTTCATGAAAAGAAAAAAAAACGTCAATGATAATAATTCAATTATCCCCTGACTGCGGAAAAAAACGGGTTAGGCCAGTTCGTCTAAAAACTCTTGTTTTGTTCACTAACAATGATCTTTTGACCTTAGACTGAAAATGTCATTCTAGTTTTTTTTTATGAAGTTTGTCTGCAAATTGTTAGTTTTTTATTGCGAAATACTTAACGAAGGAGGTACGATTTTATAGATCATACAATACCAATTTGGAATTTGTAAAAACTATTACTTAACTGTCATAACGCATACTTAAATAGAACCTCCTGGACTTAATTAAAGGTTACAGCTTATAGTGACGTGGAATATGCACCTCATACACATCTCATAAACAAGTCACTGCAATAAATGTGAAACTATCTACGATCACGTATTTTATCGCTACTTTCAGAGCCATACAACATGGACGCTTTTACTTAAAAGAAATGGCGTATTAATTAATGTCGAAAGTTTTAATTTTAATTCGTGGGACAAGTCACTGAAGTCACAATGTAATCACTCTAAAATGATGTAAATGATGTGATAGTTTCTTTTGTTAATGAATAATTCGATTGTAATTACATGAATTTTCACAGGCAGTGACGCGTTTTTTGACAAGTCAGATAATTTTAGGCTTGTCACGCAAAAGCTAAACATCACTTTCTTCATACTTTTAGTTCATATTTGGAAGTAAATAAATAAATTGCTGACAAGCATAGAACTATGTCATGTTGACCCAGGAAGTACAAAAGTGTTCAGAATAAAACGCAGCGGGAGGTCCTGGGTGTGGTTTGTAAGCATAATGTAATAATAGATGACTGTGTAAGTGAAATAAGAATTAGCCTGTATAATTCAAAACAGTGCAGTGGGTAGATTCATCCTATTTTTGCTCAGGATACAACTGACTGCAGTGATCTAAGGGGATACTCATGGCTGATTGACAGCAGCTAGTTTAAAAAAGAGGGCTACAGAATAACATAGTAATGTTATTCAATTTAATTCAAATCAATTTTACAAGACCCGCAGGGCTATTACCTATCTTGCAGAAGCAATGCGATAGCGATCATTTGTTTCATTTTGACAGTTCTACAACATTCAATGCGATAATTACGTTGCAGAGCAGAATTAAATTTCGAACTTATCAAGCAATGGATTAGTAATCTGTTTCAAAACAAATTGCTTGTGTATTACGTAATTAGGGTACGGATCGGATCGGACCGCCAGAACCGTAGACAGTAGTAGCGTTGTGTAGTTTCTGCCTACCCTTCGGAAAAAGGCGTGAATTTACGTATGTGTATTAGTATTATTCTTTATGTATTAGTAGACTCCTACGAACTGAAAGTATACAATTTATTTGGTGCACACGACTGACCGGACAACTGAGCTAAGTTACAAGTTAAGCTATTTGCTGTAAATATTTCCCCAGATCAACCTAAACACCTTTTTGAATTAAAATACATACCTCATTTGTCTCACTAATTTGATCAAGATAATGACAGTATCATAATAAATGCTTACCATTCTCCAAATTTAACAGTGTATGTCATCATGCAAAAATCTCAATTACTTTAGACAAGTTAATTTATATTATATGTTTTTGTATACATTACTTCGACGAAATAATGTATTTTTTTGTGTAGATTAATAAAGTTATGTTATTTAAGGCCAAGGCAATAGAATGGTATTTCTTTGTTTCAATAACACATATCCTTTGTTTTTTTTTCTGCCTCTCCTATACTAAGAATTTTTACATTAGCAATGAACTTTGTATTGGAAAAGATTTTGACCGTGTTGGATAAAAAGTACCAGCACCCTAATTGCGTTACACACGATCAATCGCAATCTGAATCATTTTGAAGGATATTGCTAATCCTTTGCTTCGAAAATTGTGTCTTTTGATCAACGTAAATAACGCAATGAATGTTGTTGAACTGTGTTGAAAAATGAAACAGATGAATTAGGGTGTTGCTACGAGTACATATGTGCTTTTCTAAGTCATATCTGTTAAGTTAGTATTTATGGGACCAAAATTTAACAGCGTGGGTGTACTATAGGTGCACCTCTGCTTGACCCTTCGGGGCATACAAGCGTGATGTTATGTTACCTATTATGTAATTATGTGGTTTAGCTGTAAAAGTGTATTTACAACAGATCTACAAGAGACGAGACATAAAATATAAGGATAATGGATAACTTCAGCCATAACTCATAACTGGAGTTGTCCATTATGAAACAAATCTTGATACAAATTTATTAATATCGCATTACATTATATCTGGGCCAGTAGGTACATTAAACTCGTTGACAAAAATTAACAAGTTATACTTAAAAGGAAAGCAAATAAAAATACAGATACTTATGATATAAATAAATCTCAAAGTCGCGTTTAATAAAATCTTGGTATTCGCTAAAATAGGTACTGCAGTTACATAATAATATATAATACATACGTAATATATAGGTATATAAGTACAGAGTAAGGTCGGTTAGGTTTATGGTAATACTTGTTACAATCACCAGTGCCCAGATAAATCTTAAACCGCACGAAACTGAACAGAATAATTGTGTCACCGCATTCGTATCCTATTTACTAATTATTTAAATATTTATGAACGTAAAAATATTCGTGTTACTATGTTGCTACAGTGGGTTTCTGGAATTCCGTAGTTCTTGTACGGCAGCAACATAACATAACATCACGACTTGTTTCCCCGAAGGTTGGGCAGAGGTGTACCTGTAGTAGGTACACCCACAATTCACCAGATATGTTTAAGTCCCATGTAATAGGGGGCGAGCCTATTGCTATCAACCGGATACATATCCAGACTCCGGGCTGCTACTGAGAAATTCCAGATAGAAAAACCCAATAACACTTTGGCCGACCCGGGAGTCGAACCCAGGACCTCATGCTCTGCAGTAGCGCTTGCTAGTACTAGACCAACGAGGCAGTAATGGCAGCAACAATAATATTTATTATTAACTAGACTTTTATGATTGGCATGTTAATTTAAAGTAGGCTAGTTTTACGATAGTTTTAGTACTATAATTAATAGTAATTGCTTGTCCTTATCATATCACCCTGTATCAAAACAACTTGGCAAGCCCACTTTTATTTACCTACTGATTATGGAGAACTGTCATTTACATACCTTTGAAAAGATTTTAATCATAAAGCTGTTTTCAGACCAGCGCGATTTGTCGCGCGACGCGACACGAACAATACAAAACTTCACGGTATCGCAGTATAACAATGACCGGTGTCGCATCACGCGACAAATCGCGCTGGTCTGAAAACAGCTTAACCCCAAAATTGTGATTTGTGCAATTTGTATCTGAAAATATAGCAGAATATTTTTTTAGACTCTACTTGGCCAAACACTTCGCAAAAAATTTTACACTGTTATAAGATTTTTTTTATATCTAGGAATAATAACCGCATTTGATAATGCATTAAACAATATAAGGCGTGTTTACATTAGAAGTCCTTGTTTTTTATTGAATGTTTCTTTTTTTTGTTTTCAATCAGAACATACGAAAAAATTTGTTAAGTTTTGTTTCAACACACACTTTTATGATTTACTATTTTAAAATACTAAACAATCATTACATGTCGCAACATTTAATGTTTACAAATGTAATCTCAATAATGTAAGTTGTTATTTTGGTACATTTTCCTCTTAAAATATAACACTTACAAGTTTTTTAAGATGTGGCGTATGCGCATACTCATTGTGGACTTTTATTCTTTTTTGATATTTCAGCTTACTACTTTATACTTTTATTAGATAAAAGTTATACGTTACATTACGTCATCATCTGCTTAACCTTTTTCCAACTACGTTGGGGTCAGCTTCCAGTCTAACTGGATGCAGTTGATTACCAGTATTTAACATAAAGCAACTGTCTGACCTCTACAACCCAGTTACTGGGTAATACGACACCCTTTGGTAAAATTGGTTGTCAGACGACCGTAACGACTGTCAAAGTTCCAAGAATGACAGCTGGAACCAGCGGCTTAATGTGTTTTCTGAAGCACGGAGTGGTCTCGATATGTAACGGTCACCCATCCACGAACCGACCGCGACAACCGTAGCTTGACCTACGATCGACTCGTGCAGCCGCACGTTAGACCCTCATACCAAAGTTATTCGACCAAAGTTATACGATATTAATCAAGTTACAGAAGAATACAAAAACACCTGCCAAGTTTAATTCAGTGAAACATTTTGCAATTAGATTCTACCCGAGTTGTTAATGAACTACGAAACCTCATGAAAAATTGTGTCTAGACCGTAAAAGTTACGAAGCAATGGTAGATTAAACAAAAGGTTAAGGTTAACCAACGTTTTTTGGTTACCTGTTGGTTGCATACTAATCTAATTCACAGACAATTTAACTAACTAATCTTGTAGCAAATATTTTAATAGCTATCGTGATGAAGCAAATAAAGTGTTATTAAATGATACGTTGCTGAAAAGAAAAATTAACTAATTTTCAAAGACATCAAACCTTCAGATATCTTAAGTGAGCTTTTGTAAGCATTATGCAAGAATGTGAGACTATCAGTGCTCATGTGTGATTTCAACTTCGTACTTTTCTCAAATATGATAACTTTCATCTTTTATCTTTAAAGACATGTACCTAATGATGACGTAGGCTGCACTTACCGCTAACCCCCGATACGCTTATAAGTGTAATCAAAACATCGTAACCAAACGTGGATTGACGCTTTTACTGATAAGTGTGTCTCTGCCCTAAGGCTTTCAGCGGTACTGTTTGAAGACAGGTATGCAGCAAAAATATGTAACTTTAAGTACGCAATAACGAATAAGTGAAACATGTACATTGATATTCATATCCATTTGTGTAATACAAATGTCAAAACTGAAAGGGGAGCTAATCAAACATTCGAGTAATAAAGTTTATTTTTATGACTTGGCAATACTTAAGCTATGTTCTAGACTCAGTCTATGGTTGCGAAAATTTGTTTTTATAACTGCCCTAGATTGTGTGACATTGTTATAATTTCCTTCGTGCTTTTTCGGTATGATCAGATGTATGAGATTAAAACTAAATTACTTAATTATTGTAAAAATCTGGGTTGCCGTGAGTTCATGAATATGTAACACGGTATTTTTTTTCGTATTGGTAACACAGTGAAAATTAAAATAAATTTTCAATGTGATTCGTAAGGATTCATAAGATGTGTTACATCAACTATGCTATACTACCATATATCATAAATAATTGTAACTGAAATCAATTTATATGCAAAATAACATAACTAACGACGTGCAAATACGTAAATACATCAAACCAGCTGTCGATTGACAGCCTGACGTAATCACATTCTGTAAATATTCTTGACGTGAATCAAATTCAGCACTAACTGGTACGCTCATTAAAATATTAGTTCCGCACACAGTTGTGAACATTATGCATTTATAATGACCGGTTGTCCGGTGTATTGTTTCAAGCGGCCATTCCACTCTGGCGGCTAATGGGGCGGCCGAGTGTGTGGATTATTCACTTCCCAACTTCACACCCAACTTTCTCACTCATTTACGTAACCATTGCTACAGTTTTTTGGCCGATTCCGTCTTTTATTATATCGGCCTTGGTGCGCCTGCGCTGGCGACACGAAAATGTGCGACAGCGCGAAATCATAATTTGACGAAACTCGCTGATATAGAGCGCAAGCGCGGTAACGTTTTATAATACTCACAATGAAACAGTGTCTCCCTTTTAGTCACGCCGTTGAAATCAGATTTCTATGAATATAGGTGAAGGATTGGGTTCCGTAGCTAATTAGTTGCTTAAGTGCATGCAATCCCGGGTGGCGGACTGAATGCGTAGCTATTGTGTTTTGTATTCTTTCTTCAGCACTGAGAAACCATTTTGTAATTTGTTGTCTTGTGAATTGGCGTTAAACATTTGGTTTCGTTCTTAGTCGGTCGGATCGAGAAAAAACATCCTCGAACTTTAAAAAAAAAGAAAAGTAATATACTGTCCAGCAAATCGTAAAATTACAAAACAAAACCTTATCCTGCATAATATACGTAACACCAACATAATATCGCATTCACAAAGTAGATAGCAACTCAAGTGTTACAGTCTCTGCGGTCAAATCAAAAGTTCAAGTGTCAATTATTCGGTCGTGCAGTCGTATTCGAGTGTTCGATTACCTACTAGATACTGCAGGTAGATACTATTTTATCATTATGATGCAATGCTTATTAAATAATCGTAATAAAATGAACCTACTTTATTGTTACAACCACATTGTTTCGGCCTTTCGGAACTGAAATAAAACCTCTGTTTATCGCGGTTTGGAATTTAATTAGAAGCCTTGTGTAAATATAATAATAATAACATAACATAACATCACGACTGTATTTCTCTGAAGGATTGGGCAGAGGTGTACATATAGTAGATACACCCACATGTCGCCAGTTATGTTTAAGTCCCATGGGGGCGAGCCTACTGCTATCAATGGGGCACAAATCCAGACTCCGGGCTGCTACTGAGAAATTCGATATGGAAATCCCAATAACACTTTGCCCGACCCGGGAATCGAACCCGGGACCTCATGCTCAGCAGTAGCACTTGCGACCACTAGGCCAACGAGGCAGCTTTCATAACAATGTTTATTATTTTATTGATTGGCTACAAACCTTCGGCGGTCATTGAAGTGTACCGTGTAAGTTGTACCACCATGTCCATGGTCATAGTCATGGCCCATGTCAATTGCCATCCCAGAAAAAAGCTGAATATCCGATGTGCCTGTACACATCTGTACCCGTACCCTTCAAACCAGAACATAGTAAAGGCTCCCGCAGATAGTCGTGACGCGACACCGTTAGAACAATTTCCTTAAAGTTTACCTAGAAATTGTTCCCCTAGAGTAGCATAGCGCCGGCGTGTCACGTCTTTCTGTGGGAGCCTTAACGCTGTTGGGTACCGGAAATTGGTAAGATGGTAGAATTGATCATATGGAACTCTAATATTCCAACATTAGCACTAGTTTAAGTATTCATTCGATGCCAACAAATGAAGGCTTGTTGGCATATTAACATAGCCAAAAGGGACTAGTACATAATCAACCACTTCTCAGTTCTCCTAATTGAGATTGATCTTTTGACCAATCTTGATATTATACTGACTTGAACTATAAATCTCTACCTGACACTGGCATGAAATTGACAAGAACGAAGTTAAACGCGGTTAATTATCATTTGCCTAGGATTGTATCTGGGGCTTAAATAGAGGAGGAGCTCGTGGCTAAGTAATAACAGCCGCACGGGTCTATCCATCATGTTAAGTACGCTTACCCGGGTTGGTCAGTGGATGCATGACCATCTTTACATACCGAGACTCTTCCGTGCCTCGGAAAGCACGTTAAGCCGTTGGTCCCGGCTGTCATTCTTGGATCTTTGACAGTCGTTACGAGTCGTCAGAAGCCCGAAACTCTAACGCCAGTCTTACCAAGGGGTATCGTATTACCAAGGTTTTGGGTTGTGGAGGTCAGATAAGCAGTCGCTCCATGTAAAATACTGGTATTCAGCTGCATTCGGTTAGACTGGAAGCCGACCCCATCAAAGTTGGGAAAAGGCTAGGCAGATTGATTGCATCTGGGATCCCCTCAATACCTACAAAATATGTCGAAAAATATGTCTAATTCGACTGCCTCGTTGGTCCAGTGGTCGCAAGCGCTACCGCTGAGCATGAGGTCCTGGGTTAGATTCCTAGGTCGGACAAAGTGTTATTGAGTTTTTTCATCAAGAATTTCTCAGTAGCACTCCGGAGTCTGGATTTGAGCCCGGTTGATGGCAATTGGCTCGCCCCCTATTACATGGGACTTAAACATAGCTGGCGAAATGGGTGCGCCATAGGTAGGAACACCTCTGCCACTCTTCGGGGATTATAGGCGTGATGTTATGTTACATAACATAACAAGCCTATTAATGTTCCCACTGCTGAGACACAGGCCTACTCTCTGTGAGAGGATGCCCAATCCCTCTCACAGAGAGGGAGTGAGTCGTAATCTACCAAGCGGGACCAGTGCGGGTTGGTAAATGTCACATGTCTTCGAATTTTTTGGTTCAAAGATATGACGATTTCCTCACGATGTTTTCCTTCACCGTTTTGAGAGTAGTGGTGAGGAAATTATTTACACAAAGTAAAGCGCCTGCTTGGGTTCGAACCCACGACCGTAAGTTGGGGCCGTTACCACTGAGCCACCACTGCTCTGATGTTATGTTATGTTAATCTTATTAGTCAATGATACTCTACCAATTGTTTCTAAGCATACCGATACATATAATTTACTCGATTACTGTCTTACTAGCTCGATAACTCGATACATAGCTGTAAGCAAACGTAATCGATTATTAAATGGTCCATCGACTCGGTACGAAGAGATGTTATGTGATGCTCGACGTAAATACTCTATCGCCATGTTGTTTTTTTATCGAGTGTGGCTAATTAACTAATTATGACAGTTAGGTAATGGTGTACTGATAATGGACTAGGTTTGAGGGTGGAACTAAAGCCAGTATTTTGAACTGAATTATAGCCGTAATCTTTCATAATGTGTTACCACTAAGTACCACTCACGTACGGTCTCTATGATATATTTTTTTTAAGTGAAAACTTTTTTAGCGTCGTTGTACACTTTTTTGGGTAAAAACTGTTAAACTCGCGTGAGGACGTGACCATAAGATCCGTTGCCCAGCAACCGACAAAGTAAATATCAAAATAAATAGTCTTTGACATTACGTAAAATATGCGAGGTAAGAAATTTTACCCATATTGATAGGTAAAAAAAGCAGTCAAAACATACTTCATGAAAAGTGTTTAAATATTTTTTTTATTTTTATTAGACTATATTTTGAAAATAAATAAATATACTACTACGACTAATGAATATTGTATTTAACCACATAAATTATTATAGTACTTAATTTTATACTGATAAATAAAACGATTCGTGCGAAATTATTCCCTAACCATTCCAAAATATTCAAAAATGCACAACGTTAATGTTCAAGTTTTCACTTCTGCCGGCACTCCCGGAGTGCAACCCGTAGTTTTTTTTATAGAAATTGTAGCGAAGACTCCAGCTGAACTTCTTTATGTTAGATACATTGTTGTATTTTATCTTTTCACTTTAAATATTTTGTTAAAAAATTACCTAGGTTTACCAACGGTTATTCATGAAACTCACAAGGCAGCTTCTTTTGTTAGCAGAAACTGTAACTTCACAGACCCGTGAAGACCCCTACTTTTCCTTGTCAATCAAATCCTATATATATTAAATAAGCAATATTTGTGTATTAAATATAATATATACCTAGTAATCACGTTTTTGAAAACAGGGGCCTTACTCCCGAAACCGATTCGATTTTGATTTGGATTTCGATTCGAACTCGATTCTGATACGAACTCGATTCAAAACCTTACTCCCGAACCAATTCGAATCGTAAACCAAGATCGGCATAAGTTCGAATGTTATCAGCGTCGTTAGGCGTCAAGGGAAGGAACACGGGTGGGTTTTAGTCAGTAAAAGTCTGACACGCCCTTCCGCTCCGCCCAGAGCGGCAGAAGTCATTTGATGATTTCCCACCCAAAAAAAAAAAAAAAAAAAAAAAGGCGTATCCGGCGATTACGTCACCGTCAAGTCTTTGGTTAGTAACTTCTAAGTTGTTGAATGTTTTTACTTCTCTATCACTTTCCAACGTAAAAAATGATACCCTAGTGCTTTATTTACGCTTAACAAACAAAACTTATCAAAAAATCATATGATTTATTATTATTTTTGGGATAAAGTGAAACCGAACCACGACTTGTATTTAGATAGTCTGTGCCACGAGCTGTAGTGTCAAGTGTCCAATCGTATGCGAAGAGCGCTGTTGATCAAAAGTTTATTTGTGTGTCTGCTGCTATAATTTAATTTCAATTCATAATGAAAGTATAAGATAGATTTACTTTGGTACGTAAGTGTTTTAATGTAGGTATGGTAAATTTGCTCGTGCGTATAGTACGTTTATAAGTTTGTGATTAATGTTTATGTACCTACTCTTAGAATTTTTGTGTGACTTGATAATGTCTCTTCCATCATATGTCATGTACAAATGGAGAAGTTGTTGCAATTTTTAGAAGAAAATCCCGGCATTGCCAAAGGGCCTATACGTTCTGCACAAGCTCGCCAACAGACAAAACAAAATTGGGACAAGGTCACAATAAAGATAACTTAAATATTTATGCTATCCGAATGAATGGTAACCCGGTGTACGTCTACGTCTTGTTTAAAACATACATTTATCATTTAAAATGTCACTTCGCCTGGTTGGTTTCTTCATGAATGGTGTTAAATCTTCTACCTATTACATCAAACAACATCTTCGACAAACAATAATTTCTCCGAAATTCTTCCTTATCCATTTCCATAGCCCGGGTGTTATAACGACTAATTCTTTGCATATTTCTTCTTGCACAAATATCCATACGATTTGCTTCCTTAAGAACATTGAAAAACGATGCCAGGCGAGCCATAATAATAAAGAATTTGAAGAAATATTGCAGTAAATAACACTAAAAAACCTTACTCGATCTCACTATAGTACCTTCTTTGCTATCGTGTAATTTGACGTTTAGTTTCGATCCAACAACTCGATAATCAACTGTCAGATGTCGTGTGGAGTACGAACTTTTCGAACCTAACGAATCTCTCGATCGAAATTAGTTTCGCTTCGAACCACCGCACGATCGTGCGCTAGTGTCGGATTCAAGAGTATGAATCAGCATTGAATTCGAATTGAATTCGATTGATTCAGAACTCGAAGCTGTCGGGAGTAAGGCCCCTGCTCTAACGATTTCGATGAAAGTTGCATTACAGGGGTTTACGGGGGCGAAAAATCGGTCGAGCTAGCTAGCGAGCTATTTATCTTAGAATAATAACATGGCAGCATGGAATTAGTATGTACTATCATAGCAGCATGGAATTAGTATGTACTATACATGGAATAGAGCAGTGGTGGCCCAGTGGAGAGCAGTGGTGGCCCAGTGGTAACGGCCCCGACTTACGAGTTGTGGGTCGTTCGTGGGTTCGAACCCAAGCAGGCGCTTTACTTTGTGTAAATAATTTCATCACCACTGCTCTCAAAACGGTGAAGGAAAACATCGTGAGGAAACCGGCATGTCTTAGAACCAAAAATTCGAAGACATGTGACATCTACCAATCCGCACTGGGCCCGCGTGGTGGATTACGGCCCACTCCCTCTCACAGAGAGGAGACCTGTGTCCCAGCAGTGGGAACATTAATAAGCTGATGATGATGATGATACATGGAATTAGTATGAACTATCCTATACTATTCTCTATTTTCACATTTTTTACCAGAGCAGAGCTAGGTCGCTAGAATATAACAAAAGGGTCACCATGAACGTTAAATTAAATAATAATCAATATTGTAATGTATTCAACCTAATCAAATAATAGTTAACACTGTATACTTTATTGTTAATTGTATAATCTACTTGATGATTTATGTACTAAACATTTAATTTTCATTTAATTGAGTCAGGTATTATTTTAATGTTTCTTATTTAAAAGTTGTTTATTTAGTGTTCAACTAAGTAATAATTAAATAAAGCAGTTAATATTATATTGAGTGGTTTCCGGTCACTCTGAAGGTGTGGAAGGTGTGGATTCCTTGACGAGGAATAAATCAATGGAATGGGCAGCTGGACTTATTAATTAAATGCAATTGATTTCGTCGTTGTGATTTTTTAAGGGATGTATTTAATAACACTTTTATGAAAACAGCTATAAAATTGTCTATCAGCTTTAAAATATAAAGAAAGATCTATAATTTAATATTACCAATTTTTTGTGAGTAACTTGGAAGTAGCGGTCGCCGGCCGCTGTCGCGACACCGTTCGCTCGGCTCGCGCGCGGTTAGACACCGTTCTAACCTAACCTATAACATTCAGTTCAAAATGACCAATCATACAATGTGCCTGCGATTAGATAATTAGACAATACATATTTATAGTGGAAACTATTATTTATATAGTTCATTCAATTAATTTCAAAGCGAAACATTTTAAAGTGCGTTGATGTAATCCTTCTTTTTTTTATAAAAACCGTAATAAATTGTTAGTTAAATATTTTGAAAAATGTAAAAAATATGGGATTTTTTTATTCTTACCTCGTCGGTATCTACTTCTGATCGTTTTTACGTTTGAATTTTATCATCGTTCAGTAAGTTGATACTACCATTTTAAAGATCTAAAGGTAAAGCAATCATAATTACAAATAGTTACACTAAATAAATAGAAAGAATAGTTAGAGAAACTAACCAGCTCAAATCAACTAAAAAGCAGATATATATAGGTAAAGTAGGCCGTTGTCTAATAAACAAAATGTAACACACAACAGTTGTTACTCAATGCGGAGTGGCTCGAAGGTAATAGTATGTGATTTAAATAACCATAGCGGTAGTGATAAATTTCTTCTGGTCGGTAATACTGACTGAATTCGCCAAATTGCCAGCGACGTGGAGCTACTAATCATAGATGTAATATTTGTGCGTATGTGGTAATAAAGTATTGTTTTGTAAAGAAATACTTTAAATTACAGTCTGTACAATACCTACTGGTAAGCAGTGTTGGCCCAGTGGTAACGGCTGCGACTTTCGAGTTGTACGCCGTAGGTTCGCACCCAGACAGGCGCTTTACCTTGGGTAAATTAGTTAATTATCACTGCTCTCAAAACGGTGAAGAAAAACATCGTGATGAAACCGGCATGTCGTAGAACCAAAAATTCGAAGACATGTGATATCTATCAACCCGCACTGGGCCTGCGTCGGCACACTCCTTCTCACCGTGAGGTGGCCTGTGGCCCAACAGTGGGAACATATAGGCTGATTATAATGCGGAATCTGGAGTATTATTACGAAGAATACCTCTTATCATATCTTCTATCTTCAAATTTTTGGAACAGGAAATGTGTTTTTGGGTTCAGAAACCCAGAGCCTTCACACAGAGAAATTTCAGGATCTGTGAAGGGATGCAGTGGTTCTCCAGTCAGTGGGCGCCTCCAGACAAAAGAGTTTCAGGATCTGTGAAGGGATGCAGTGGTAGCTGAACATAAACTTCTACTAAATGACGTAAATTTTCGTAGCACTCCAACGAATGGAGGAGGTTCATTATGAACTGCGCCGTCTCCAAGTATTTATCAATAATCTGGCTACCCAGACCACCCATCCAAGAATTTATAGTTGACAACATTCCAATAAATTGGACAGCTCGGTAGTCATTAACCACGCACGAGCTTCTGGAATTAAATTAGTATGACTATCCAACGACATTAGCATAAGTGTTGGAACTGTTGACAAAAAACCGGTAATTTGTTTCATGTAACGATCAATATTGTTGTCGAACAGGTGTTTAACATACATGCTTACACGCATGTGCGGGCGCGCTTGTATGCACGACACATTTGAGGAACATTTGTTGAGGAAATTGACAACACATGGTCGTGTTCGACACATTCATAAATAATGTCCCCAGCGTGCATCGCAGACGTATCGTCTGGAATTATTTATTGAACATTATTTATAGCTTGGGAGTAAGATTGAAGAGCTGTGAAGTATTTAATAGTAAGTGTCTTCATGCATGAAGAGCTGAATACGACGACAAATTCGTTAGATTGAATAAAAGTATAATGTGTTTAATAGTGAGCTGTGGTGGCCCAGTGGTAACGGCTCTGACTAACGAGTTGTAGGTCGTGGGTTTGAACCCAGACTGGCGCAACACTTTGTGTAATTCATTTTATCACCACTGCTTTCAATGGTGAAGGAAAACATCATGAGGAAACTGGCATATCCTAGAACATCTACCAATATGCCCTGGGCCCGCGTGGTAGATTACGGCCCACTCCCTCTCACAGAGAGGATGCCTGTGTCCCAGCAGTGGGAACATTATAGGCTGATAATGCGTGTTTAATACTGCTACAAATGATTTTGATTTCGTCACAATATAAATAAATTCAGATTTAATTGACCCTTTTAATTCTTATCATTGTGCTTTATAAATTTTACAATTGCTTTTTTAACAAGCCACTTAATCGGCATACATAAGTCTTAACGGACGATGCCGGTTTTAAAAAGTGGACCATTTCAGATAAAAACTTTTTATGAAGAAACGACTTTTTACTTTCGGGCCTTGTACTTAGTTGGCAAGGTTAAAGGGCCGGGCCCTTTATGGAAAAATACGCCGTGAGATTTCTATCAACCAAGCCAATGATGCTTGACAAAATATGACCGGAACGTGGCTGATGGTGGATTTTATGGTTGGCAATTAAGCGGAAAATGTGAGTTTATTAGTATAGATACTTTCGTGGGAAAAAGGCGCGAATATATCTTGTGGAAGATTACTCCTTAAAAGCGTTAATTCTGAAAGTGGGCAACGTCGTAAATAGATGTCAAATATTTCGCTGTTTTCATTAATTTGGCAATATTACTGTACTGGAAATAAGAAATGTGGCTAACTAGCGAACTAGAATATTAATAATGAATTGCAATTATAACATAGATGACCATCCCAAGTTTCCAACTCCGCAAATGAATAAGGTGATGATTACAATTCACTACACTACCTTGGGTAAGCTAAACAGTACCACCTGCATTATGAACATAATTTTACTAAGATTTGGGAAGTACGAGCACAAGGAGTGTTTCAAATTAAACTGTCAATTATCATCATATTAAATTAAATATAATTACCAACATGAAAGAACACGGCTATTTATTTAAGATTTAATATTATTAATCTTAGGAACAAATTAAGCCCATAAAAGTGGAAATTCCTTTACAAATTACGAGAAAACCACCATTTTTGGAAATATCCAACTTTCGAAATGGTTTCATAGCTCGAGATCATTGTTATAAATAACGTGTAAATCTCGAGCGGGTTCATTTTATAACAAGCACGTTGATCGCCGGCGCAGCGTGATATATTACAGCGCCTGTTTTAAACTAGTTAGTATCATTTAAAGCTATGTCCTTATCGCGTTTCGTATCTAGATATTTATTGTAAGGTAAACCGAGCTTGACTTAATTATTATATCTACTGGTAACTTGCAGATTTTGCTGGTTTTATTTGTGGAAGGCCGTTAGTAAGTTTGCCATCTTCTGACAAAAAATGTTGTGGTCAGATGATGATAGAACAGAAATATTCAATAAAAATAAAAATAAACGAGCGAGCCTCATAGTAGTTGCATAATGATGTGTAACATCTGATATCTTGGCAAACCGTACCAACCTCTCAAAAAATGGGTTGGTACCATCTGAAGGCCAGGAAGGTTGCGGGAAGTCCTAAGGGAAAACCGTGGCCCCTGGCACAGGCAAGGGAAGGAACACGGATGGGTTTTAGTCAGTAAGAGTCTGACACGCCCTTCCGCTCCGCCTACAGCGGGAGAAGTCATTCGATGATTTACCACCAAAAACAAAAAACAAAAAAAAAAGTCCCACTCTAGCACCACACGCGCTCATTGGTCAAAATCACGCGCTTCTGTCCCTTTTCACGAAATCACTCCCACATTGCTGGAAAGCGGGAAGAAAATGTTACACATAAAAAAAAAACTCTTTCGTTTATTGATTCGCAAAAATGTTTGCTTCCACATCATCGAATATGGTTTCAAACTTGATAAGAGTTCTTCCATAGTATTGCTAGTTTGAATTTATTTGCGTTTGTCGCAATTTCAGTCTTCTTGCATATCTCCCTGAATCTCTAACAGACAGTTAATTTGCTTAAATTAATAACGAAAATAAAACATTGCAGAGTATACACCAAAACTTTCCTCGTTATAATCGTGGCCAACCAGTTATAATTAAATAATTGTATGTGGTAGAGCTCTTAGCTTAATAAATACTATCCGTAACGTATAATACATAATATTTAGGTCAATTATAATATCAGTGCTCTAAATTGTTGCCATTACAATCAAATTAAAGTTATTAAGTAACACATAATAATCGAAGAAAACGTAACGAATACATGAAATTTAAATGACATTACATAAGTAAAATAAGGTGAAATAATTTGCCTTACATGATAGGCACAAATATTTCAGTAGTGGTTTAGTTTGACGCAACAATGCACTGTCACTTGGGCTATACAGGGCGTTCCACGGATATGCCACATGGAGGGAAAGTACCTTGAATATTGTAGATGGAACATTTTACTGAAAGAAGACATTATTTGAATTTAAAAAACAATTTAAACTGCATTCATAGATATTTAAATAATTACATGGTTGAACCGGGAATCGAACCCTTTACATGAGAAAAATAATCACCCTTTTGCCATTTTTGACACTATGTTATTTAGCAAAAAATTATCCTTATGATGAAGCCTTTCGATCGGTATGATAAAGCTTCAGGGTGATTATCTTTCTCGTGTAACGGGTTCGATTTCCGGTTCAACCATGTAATTATTTAAATATCTATGAATGCAGTTTAAATTGTATTTTAAATTCAAATAATGTCTTCTTTCATTAAAATGTTCCATCTACAATATTCAAGGTACTTTCCCTCCATGTGGCATATCCGTAGGACGCCCTGTATATTGTTACGTCAAACAAACAACTGCGGTATCACAACGTGAGTTTAATAATGTTATAAAGGAAAATCCACACTCCATTTTTTTAACCCCAGTAATTCCTCAAGATATCATACGCATAATTAAATCCTTGAAAGACAAAAAAAGCTTTGGCTATGACGGTGTTTCTACAAAGGTCATAAAATATTTAGTTTAGAGTTTTGTGTTTTTAATACAATTTGGCTTCGTTCCTGGTCGACTGAGCTATGCGCGGGTGAAAATAGAGTAAACGAATTTTCCCATATATATGAGACTTAGCTAGATCGATTTTTCGCCTCCGTAAACCCTTATATTGCAACTTTCATCGAAATCGTTAGAGCCATTTTTGGAAACGTGATTACAAATATAACAAATATTGCTTATATGATTAATCATTTAATTTTCGGTATTTTCCTGCCCCCATAATTAATATAATTATGATTAAGCACTTATATATTCCGATAAAATACACACAACATATATTATTTATATGTTGTTTTTATTTTATTTTTAAATCGTTGGGGATTTGTGAACTCATGTCCTCAAATCCCCATTGAAGGGGATTTATGGACAAGAACGTTCATAAATCCCCATTAATGGGGATTCTCAATGGGGATTTGTGGAATAACCCATAAATAATTGTGCATTTGTTAATTGCGTTAACGTAATGTGCAGTTAATACTGGGTTTTTTCAGTTAGAATTTTATAATCGGAATTTTGACATACAATAAAATTAACCTAGCCGTTCCATCTTGATGTAAAAAAGTGTAATACTTAGCTATACCTTCAATAAAATAAAATATTCAACAATTTTTTTGGATCAAACCACCTTTGATAATAGCATAAGATTAAAGTTTTATTCAATAAAATTAAAAAGTCTTATTGGATTTCTTCGATACCATTACTTTATTAATACAGAACGTGACTTCATTGCGTTTGGTTCAAAAGTAAAACTTTAGAAAAGTCATGCTGTGCCTTTATGGAATTAATGGAATGAATAATAGAAATTATCTCTAGAGTCACAAAAGTTAGAATTACTTAAGTGTAGTCGGTAGATGTATCTTGTAATTAAATTACAAGAAAATGTCAAAATTATGATGTGGTAAATTTTGTTCCTCATTTTACTAAAGTTAAGAGAGAGTATTAGATAAGTAATTGCTTCATAAACGTCTATAGGTATCTGAGACTTGAAGTCATAGTACTTACATAATTTAATTGTAAAAAGTACCTACACCGACTCCTAACTCAGCTTCATTAAAGTCTTCTTACACAGTGAACAGACTGTTGCAGAATCTAAGTAGTTCAGATATCAAAATAGTTTCTTTGATTTTTTTCTGTATTGTTCCTTCGGAATTTATGCTTTGGAACAGGCAACCAGAGTCCGCGCCACCACTGAAGTCCGGCTGAAAAATGTGGAAAAACATTTTTGAAGTGAATAACCTCTTTAGCGGAACCTCTTTAGAAAGTAAATATCAATATAAATAGTCTTTGACATTTTGCAAAGATTGCGAGGTAAGAAATTTTACCGTATTGATGGGTAAAAAAAGCAGTCAAAACATATTTCATGAAAAGTGTTTATTTTTGTTAGACTATATTTTGAAAATAAATAAATATACTACTACTACTTATGAACATTGTATTTAACCACATAAATTATAGTACTTTTATACTGATAAATAAAGCAATACGTGCGAAATTATTCCCTAACCATTCAAAAATATTCAAAAATGCACAACGTTAATGTTCAAGTTTTCTCTTCTGCTGGCACTCCCAGAGTGCAACCCGATGTTTTTTTTAAATGCAATTTGATGCAATGACATAGAAACTAGTGCCGAGTCTATCGGACTTGACTGGTGGCGCGGTGGCGCGGACTCTTAATGTCAACATTCTGACGATACTCAATAAATGACCGACCACTTGACACTTCAAAACAGTACCTGTAAATGGTTTATTTGAAATTAATTTAATTAAAAACGTTTATCCTTAAAGTCGGCAACGTCGCATATAGCTGTCAAATATTACCTGTTTTGATTAATTTAGCAATATTATTATATGGAAATAAGAAATATGGCTAATTAGCGAACTAGAATATTAATAATGAATTGCAATTATAACACTGACTGTGATGCTGTAACCGTTTTAGATGTAAAAAAGGAATTTGGAAAGGGGTTTGAAGATTTTTGTATGGAGGGTGGCCCTAACGTGAGTCCGCCATTTTGATTTTTTTTCAGAATCGCGGTGAAAAACGAAAGTTATATATTTAGATAGAGGACACTTAAACATACAAAAAATGTCATGTAACATAATATCCTAAAGCGTCAGGTTTCGGAGTTATTCACCGAAATGTAAGTCGAAAACTGAACCAAGAAACAAGGTTTTTTTTTGTTTTTTTTCCCTTCAGGTATATTGAACTATGAAAACATAATTGCATCATGGATAGGTAATATTTTAGTTAAGAGTGAAAGAGACGAAAATATATGTATACCCCCCGCCGAATGAGGACGTATTTTATATGGTATATGTATTATTATGGTGCATGGCATGGGCGCGACACCAAGAAAATCTTATTCAGCCTCCCGCTGCCTTCTTGGATGATATTATTTTATACCGAATATGATTAAAAAATCTTATGTTTTATCCACTAGGTGTATTCAATAAATTAATGTGCAAATAACTTAATCAACATGAAGTAACTACAACAAAAATAAATAAATTCGTTATAACAATAATTGTTATTTTTATCTTTGAATATCTCAGAAACTTTATGATGTTATGTTACATCAACTTTTATGTTTGCATAAGTGTCCCCTATCCAAATATATGACATTTATTGTGCACTTCGATTTTGAAAAAAAAACAAAATGGTGGCTGATTTTAGGGCCAAAATCTTCAAACCCCTTTCCAAATACTTTTATTACAACTAAAATTAAAAAATATTCGGTGTTAAGATATCAATTATTGCATTTCGAAATCAATAGTCGACGAGTAACGTCGCAAATAGATGTTACTTTCAGAATAAACGCTCTTAATGATCTGATTTTAATTGAAAGCCGAACAAATGGTAACAAAAATATCCAAATTAGGTGTCACGTTATTTCTTATTACTTTGCTTCGGTCGGCTGTCATAGAAAGTGTATTGACAAGGCCATCTGGAGGCCAGCCGGATGTTGGTGCATATTTAGAACCTAAACAGTTTTATTATAAAACATTATTTAATTGTTGCAAGGATTTACATCATAGTTAGCATAACAGCCAATGTCGTGTCGCGGATTTGTCGCGGCCCTTAGAATTTGCAGATCTGAATGGTGATTGGGCGAAGTTAATCTGCATTGTAAAGACACGATGAATAAATAGAATTACCTATAGATTTGGTGTTAAAGCTGAACTGTCATGAATGCACATTGTATATTGACAATATAATGTTAGTAAGTCTGAAAAACACACAGTCTGTAAACATGGTGAGGAAACCGGCATGCCTGAGAGATATTACTCGATGGCATTTGAAGCCAAGTCAGACGCCCATGGGCGGCTTTAAAACTCTGACACCAGTTTAATCACTAACCACACGAAAAGAAGAAGAAGAAGAGAAGAAGAAGAAGAGAAGAAGAAGTAAGTCTTAGCCTTTTTTGTAAGTGTTCACGGCATGGTGGATGTTGTTTTGTGCAGATATGTCTAGGTTTAAGCAAAATAAGGCAGGCTTTTTTCCTATTGTAAGAATGCGTCCCGCGGTTTCACCCGCACAAATCTCGATTCCGTGGAAATATTTGAATAATATCTCTGATAATATATCTCTGTATATATTATCAGTCAGATTAGAATTTTTTTTTTTGCATTTAATAGTTCATTTCTTGGAGAAGGTTAAAACACGGTATAGTTAAAATCACCCTACGACCAATAGGAGCAGAGAAAAAAGAAAATATTCACACGGACGGAGTCGCGGGCAGAAGCTAGAAGGTACATGTAATTAAATCGTATTCAATCAATAATACAATAACAATAAAACAGGTGCAACTGCGTTTAAATTGTTGGATTAAAAGTAGAACTATAAAAAAGTAAATTGACAGCAGTTTTGTTAATTCTTTCCTTGACTATTACGACAAAGGTACTGTTCTACTGTGATACGAGGCTTTGTAAATTGCAATGCAAATATGCCGCCCATTTATTGTTCTAGATTAATAATAGCTATTAGTCAAGAATAATTACAGCTCGGAGATAATCAAAATAATGTGGGTGTATAATAGAAACTTTAATTACCTTTATGTATAGGTAGGTAGGTATATAGTGTGGCCAGTTAATCTGGCCATTTTAGAAGGCTGGGAAATGTCGACTATTTTGTCGATTCGCACTCGCCCGGCGAATCGTCACTTCTTAATTTTAATTGCATAAAATTCAAAATGTGCCAACTGCCTAATACGTATTGCTGGAGTTACCGATTCGCCCGCAAATAAAATAAATTCGTGCGAATCGCCTATAGAAACAAGAATATTAATTTAAAGTGACGATTCGCCTGTTTCGGGTGAGTATATTCGTGCGAATCGACCAAAGTTCAAAACCAAGTTTTATTTCAAATTCAGTACCTACCTACTTACTAAAGGTAGAGCCAGTAAGTACCAAAAAACCAAACACCGACTTAGATATTTTTCACTTTGTTTTTTGTAAGTCGGTTTTCTTTTTTAAATTAAGCAGCATCAGGCGCCATGAAGCAAGTATGTAGTTTGCGCCACATCTAACTCATTTTGAGTGAATACAAATAAAGGTACAGAAGGCCGCACGTCAGTTGTAACAATACCAGTTTAAGTTGGCCTCTCATGCTATTGGGACTCCGTACTACGCCAGGTCAGCTAAACTTCAAAGTGTTACCAACGAATTGCGGACGACAGGTCACTGTCGTCTGGTCCTACACTGTTTCCTCATTTCGCTGTCTATCAAATCTATTGGACACATTATGCGCCCAATTAGTTTTTACATGCTTTTAATGAACTTGCCGTGTTAGTTAGTTAGTGTATGTGTTAGTCCAATCTTGCAAGCCACCAAAACCACTTCCTCATAACCTACGGAGTTGAAACTTTACACGTTGGTTCAGTTTTGATGACAATGCAATTTTTTTATGATGCATGACCTGTTTGTTTAATACTTGTTTTAGAATAATACAACAACAAACCTTTTAATACTATCAATTTGATTTATGTCTAGTCATTAGTCTACCTTCTGGTATAAGTAGAATAATTAGTCATTATTTGAATCATGGGAACAAAAGCCGCTCTCAATCATAGTAATGCACATGCTAATAACAATAATATTGTGGTGTCATTGGCGTGTATGTGTACGTATTTGTGTGTGACATAGTGACGTTTTTCTGTGGAAATCTTAGGAAACTGCTCAGTGCATACAGATTTGATGGCATGCCTTATGTAAGTATGAATAAAAAGCAAATTTTCTTCAGGTATCAGTAATTCAAGGAGGTTTATAGTTTTTGCGGTTTTCTCAGGTGTTCTTTAGTGCAAGAACAATGGCATCATCATCATTGGGATGATTTAAGGTAGATATATGATTTTTGTTCGCTGTGCCGTTCGTTTTTCATACTATTACAAGGTGACAAGTACCTAAGTAGGCAGCTCACCTGCCAGGTGGCAAATGGTCCCCACTGCCTAGCCAATGGTTAACTGCAATCGCATTTGGGTTGCCGTCCTAGAGGCAAAGTTGAAATGTCACATGCAAGCCTCTATAAAGTACTTACTCATTCCTTGCCTGTACATACTATTTCACTTACCCGGTTTATGGTTTCCATGGAGTTTCTTGATCGTTTTTCTCCATAGGTACATAATACGCTTTGGAATGGGCGACTAGCTTCATATTTCTGACTGACCGACTCCTTGACCCATTCTTTTATAACTGGCAACGCTCTGCTTGCAAAAATTGATATGGTAGTAGTCATTGGGCGGAAGAACTCCGTCAGCTCGACGATAAATACCACTATCCCACTAGCATGAAGTTGGCTGGTTATTGACCATTCTATTAAGAGCATTTTCGATCACTAATAAATAATTAGATACACAATCAGCGCCAAAAAATGTCCTCACCGAATGAGCGCCCACTTGAACATTTGGGTGCGCTTTTGATTTAGTAACATTCGAACGCTCCGACGGTAAACATGCCGGTCGTAAAAATTTATTGCTTTTTGAACATAGCTTTGTGAAATAAACTTTAAGCATTGCGTTTAAGGTTGAATTTACAATTTATTTCAAGTATTATTACTTAAACACAATTTGGTGACAGGTTTAAGAGAACTTTTGTTTGGGATTGTGTATCTAGTTCTTTATTAGTGATCGATGGCGTTTATACTGAAAGTTGGCAAAGTCGCAAATAGATGTCAAATATTACGCTGTTTTGATAAAATTTTCAATATAACTATAGATGATTATAACACTGAATTTGATGTTGTAACCGTTTTAGGTATCAAAAAGGAATTTGGAAAGTTTCCAAATACTTTTTTTACATCTAAAACTAAATATTCGGTTTAAGTTATTAATTATTGCATTTCATAATCAATTCGTTAGTTAGCCACATTTCTTATTTCCACACAATAATATTGTGAAAAAAATCAATACGGAAATATTTAACATCTATTTGCAACGTTGTCCATTTTCAGAATAAATGCTCTTGCTGATCTTTGATTTTAATTGAAAGCCAAACAAATGGTAATGAAAATATCCAAATTAGGTGTCACGTTATTTCTAATTACTTTGCTTCGGTCGGCTGTCATAGAAAGTGTATTGACAAGGCCATCTGAAGGCCAGCCGGATTTTGGTGCTTTTAGAACTACGAGTAATTAAACAGTGTTATTATAAAACATGATTTAATTTTTGCAAGGACTTATATCACAGTTACCTTGTCAGTCAATTTCGTGTCGCAGATTTGTCGCGGCCCTTAGAATTTGCAGATCTGAATGGTAAATGGTACAACATCTAATTCAATATTACAATTGCATTTTATTAATATTCTAGTTCGTTAGTTACCCACAATTCTTATTTCCACACAGTAATATTGTCAAATTAATCAAAACAGGGAAATATTTGACATCTATTTGCGACGTTGCCCGCTTTCAGAATAAACGCTTTTAACGCCTTCTTAGTCACCGTTTCCGATATCAAGATAATGAATGTGCTGGGTGGCCTATTTTATTTACTCATAACCACAAATCTCTATTTAATCAGATAATCAGCAATTTATCACATCTTGTCATCAGAAGCTATAATTATTTTGCAAGCGTCGCCGCAGGCAAATCCGTATCATTTTTTTTATGCAGCCGTTTTGATATCGTGGTATCGTGACTACATTTCAACGTTGTTTCAATAGATCCTGTTCCGTTATGCAAAAATAAAATCGCCATTGTATTAGCGAGTGGTCATTTGGTGTTACTATCCTTACTAATATTATAACTGCCAAAGTGAGTTTGTTTGTAACGCTTTTACGCTAAAACGGCTGAACGGATTTGGATGAAATTTGGCACATAGGTAGACCATGTCCTGGGTGAGGACATAGGCTACTTTTTATCCTGGATTGCAGAGGAAGTTGCGGTGAAATAATTGTCAAAAATTACACCAGGTGATAAGAAATGAGTTAATCGTAGGTAAGTACTTATCTCTTACTCGGAACCACACCCAGTAAGTTGATCTATGCTGTTATCATTATGGCATTTCAAATGGTCCAAAACGTTTTGTATTTAACAGTTGCAGTGCTGAGTGTTTATGAAGGGAACGCCGATAATTATATGCATTGCCACGATATAACATAGAGCCTGAGCCTACAATTTAAAAAATGGCAACACTTTAAGTAGTTTAAAATAACTTAACCAACAATATAGTTTTGGTAATTACCCACAGTTTGAACAAAAGCTAATTGACTTAATAACTTTATTAGCTCAGTAAATCCAAGCTTACTAATTGATCGCAATCTTGAACAATCCAATTTACTAAATAAGTGTTTACAAAACGTTGGCCGCTCTTTAGTCATTTGCCATTAAAATTTCAGAAAACTATAAATTTAAGGCTAATACGCACTTAGAATTTAGTGTAATCGTGTAATGAAATTAAGAGCACTTGTAAATTAAATGTCTTGAGCAAGCGCATGTACTTGTACGCAATTAGTGACGATAAAAAATAATAATACAGTGCCATTAATTGTATATTCAGTGAAATAGTGGCTGTTGTCGTTGAGCAAGATACTTGACGGTGGAAATAAATGCAATAGTATAAACGAATGATAATTGACGATTTTACGATTGGGTTCAACAGGTAATTTATTTCTTCGACCAATTTTTTTTTTTTAACATACGTTTTTGCCTCGTTGGTCTAGTGGTCGCAAGCGCTATTGCTGTGCATGAGGTCCTGGGTTCGATTCCCGGGTGTGACAAAGTGATATTGGGTTTTTTCATCTGGAATTTCTCCCAGGAGTCTGGATATGTGCCTGGTTGATGGCAATAGGTTCGCTCCTAATCTCATGGGACTTAAACATAACCGTACACCTCGAGTCCTCGACCCAACCACTCGGGGAAAGAAGGCGTTATATGTTGTGTTATTTCTACATGGATCAGATATGGCACTACTTTATTTCGGGTGTCCTTACTTAAACTTGAGCCCGTAAATATGTTAAGCACCCTATCATCATAGGACTGATGAAACTGTTAATAAATACTGACTTGGTGGATAGGTCTCCTGTAAAAACTGAGTTAATTAGGTTTTTATTAAGACAGTCCGGTCTGCCAATTCTGACTTCTATACCGTAGGCATAAGGATGGCATTAAAAGCAAAAAAGTGGTTACAATACCAACTGTTTACTGCCGCTGCCATTTGCCATGCCAACAACGCAATAGAAGCCAAAATCGGTTGATCGAACTGTGAAAAAGGTTTAGTTAAATGTTTAATCTTATTTCAAATGGAGTAAGTAAAAAAAATATCTCCTCTACTGCTTGTAGGAAAGGCCGAACCAAATCGACATTTAGAAGCCAAAAAATTAAGAATGACCTTGTCTAGTGAAATTCTTAAAACTTTTATCTTTGCCATTAATCTTTTACAATAACTGTGCCGAAACAAAAATTAATATAAAAGATAAAATATTTCGCCACATTGCTTCGTGCTCATGACATTAGCTTACTATGCCAGCGCCATAGTTCACACAGTTAACCCGTTTATTTCCCACGAAATGACAAAACACATTACTCTCTTTATTTGCACATTATCTGTATTGTGTGTAAATAGAAATGTGGCTGATGTTATCTGTGGTCGGAACGAGCGGACTTCGTTGTTCTACCGGTCATACATTATTATTGTATTCAAATTTCGAAAACGCCTTTGACGCCGCTTTATTTCACGAAATATTTTGATGGCTGCTCGTATTGTTTTGCTTGCTGCTGTCAGATTTATGATAAAAACAAATTACGAGCTAACATTTTTGTTTTTTACTGTACCGTCTTTTGTTTGGAAGCTTCATTTAAGCTCATTGAGACAATAATGCTAAATAAATTTATATCATGGTGATTTTATTATTGTTTTAGAAAAAAGAACCCTGAAAAAGTGGTTTCTCCTTGAATCTGAAAATATCTACATAATTAGTCACACTTTCTTGTAAACGTTTGCGTAAAAAGTAAAAGTAAAACCAAAAAAAATACAAAATTAAACTTTTAAAAATAGTTTTATCGAGTTACGAAATGTTCATGCAAGTCTGCTACAGTTTTCTTTAATGACTCCAAACTGGTGCGCGTGCGCCTGAGGGTAAAATGCTTACGTCAACATAACTGAGTGATTGGCGTTACGTAACCAAGGTGAAGTGCGTTTTGAGTGCGGTTCGTTCTTGATCGCTTTATGAACTCTTTGTTATTTACTTCTACGAACTTCGAAGGATATAGAGAATGTTGAGTTGTGGGAATTTGTAGTTCTTTTTTTTGGTCTGCTGTTCTACTGATTTATTTTGAGTATGAATGAAAGCAGCTACTGTAGTCTGTAGGTATTTTCCTTATATGTACTGACCTACAATTACCTGTGTTTAAATACTGTAGTTGTACCTAAGTGATTAGTAATTTTATTTTAATTAAGCTTTAGATAAATAGTAGGTATATTACTGTCGCGGTCAGCAATTAGGGTATCACTGCGCGGAAATTCAAACTAAGTATTTTAATTATAAATTCCAGAATCAATGACGAACAAAGAAAATTGTCACGTGCCAACATGTTTATTTGTTACTTCTTTACTTTAAACAGCTATATATGCTAAACAAGTACGAAATTTAAATAAAATCTTTGATTAGTTACGTCTTTGTAATTGTTGAAGTAAAAAGTTAGTTCCATTATTAAATAACATGACAAATATATCGTGAGTTTTCATAGTAATTTATTTGGCCGCTAAACAAGACAGGATTTTCATAGTAACATTTCCAGCCGGGTGCTCGCTTGTTTTTAAGCAGTACAGCAATTTCGATTTATATAGAAGAAGGTTGTCAAAATAATGTTCGAAATTGTAAGCATACCTAATTAATAACACACTTTCCAAAAATTTGTTTAGTGTTTGTGTATTACAGATTGCATTCGATGAAATCGATTTCCGCATCAAGAAAATGAGTTTCGAAAAACAATTTATTTTCTTTTGATAAAAGAAAACTATTAAACATTTTCTTTATTACGTAGCATACAGATTTTTATTATCACTCCCGTCATTACACTCAATACCTATCTACACGGTCAAGTTAAATTACTTCATCAATAACAGAAGCACAATCATTGTAAGCACCTGTTCAAACCACGTTTAAATGATAAATGAATGGCAATAAACAGCTTAGCTACTAATAATTTAAATTAAATAATTAACTCGTCGCTATAGGCATATCGTGGCACGCAAGCATCCTTGGCGGCAACGGAAACCTACGCAACGTTGCCTCGGATATCAATTACCAAATATATTTTTACATTACTTGAATGGGAAACAATAGAACTTTTACTTGTAATATTCCATACATACGATACTTAAGTTTGACGCTTGTCTACTCTGACATGACGCGCCCCACTGCATTACCGTGAGCGTAAAATGTGGGAGTGGGGCGCGTCATTTCAGAATGGACGTTATTCGATCGCTTCCTTATGTCACATATTGAGTTATAGAGCAATCTCCATTTAGTCACACTACAGTATTTCTTGTAATTTTATTATTTATGGTAAATAACTTGTATAATTTTCAGATAAGCATCTAATGATTGTCATAATATTTCGCTGCATTTTAACGGTTGCTTGCATAATTTTAGTGATTCCATAATTATGATAATATTTTAATGAATATGTCATGCTTCGCCTCATCTCGTGTTATGTGAAGTTTTTTTGGCACTAATTGCATATATTCTTCTTTTACTCTTAAAGCTTGGTATGTGAATGCAAATTCATTGAATTGCAAGTCTTTGCTTGTAAGATAGGTAAGTACCTTACAGTAAATGATAACGTTACAGGGTTAAATACTACTGTATGCAAAAACAATATCGACGATTCAAATTTAATTTCATTAACATTTAGGTGAAATATGGGTCCCGATTTTGGCGGAACGTCCCGATATTAAATCAAAATTAAATGTCCCGCGCGGGACAGGCTCAGTCCCGCTTTTCGGGAATAACTCGACAGTGCGTGCAGTAATCTGTGGTGCAGTATGCTGAGGAAGCGCGGCCGGATGGCACAGACAAGTTTAGTGTGGACTGACCGGACCCGGCGCGTAATGAAAATAATTTTTGCCTTTTATTTTTATTTTATCCAGAAGACTAAGAAGACTCAACTACCTAACGATATGGCAAATCTGATTTAAACTATCTTATTTTTATTAAAATACATTTGCTATGGCTATTTTTGCTATCTATTGTCACGTAAATGTAACTTAAAACTCAAATAAAAAGATAAATATTTAAAAACTTCTGATTATGTATGTTTTTTACTATGTCCCGGTTTCGACGAAAGAATCCCGCATTTTTCACTCAAAAAGTTTCAGAATCCCGAGTTGGCAAAACAAAAATCTGGCAACGCTGGCCTTAGCCTTCGGGGATTACAGGCGTGATGTAATTTTTTTTTTTACTGAGTTTGACGAAAATTGCCTTATTATGATGGAGGGAGCATACCTACTGCTACGGTGACCATATAAATGACAAAACCTAAATCCGCTCGCAACCACTGAGCATGGCTCAATGATCATCGTTTACAAACGGCCCTCTTTTTATATGTATCTGTATTTTCATAATTAACGTCTTAAAATACAGGATTGATTACTTATCTTGTGCAATTATTTAAAATAACGTCTTACTTTGTATCTGTATTTCCATAATTAACGCCTTACGCGGCTTACAATAATAAAACCATCATCACATCAGGGTATCAAGACAATCTCTACTAACAGTTAAGGCAAGCGAAATCATAGTGCGCGGAATAAATTGCGTATCGCGTTACGTATTGAGTTTAATTTGGAATTCATGAAGAAATTCTAGAGCGCATCGGAGGATAAGGCGATGCTCTACGGTAAACGGAGCGGAGGGAAAACTGACAAGAACCATTTTACGACGCTCGTTTTACATTTAGTTACTTCAGTAGTGCTATTCTGAAAAAGGCTTACAGTGAAAAGTTAAGTAAAGCAAGTTTGACGTGACCATAGAATAGTGTCAATCCAGATGGGATGACAGCTCACTTCACCTAAGGCTTATGCTAATTTTCGCAACTATGAATTTCTGCAAAATTAACCCTGAAATTACTGACGCACCCTTATTTTATACACAGCTATAAAAGTACCCAGGGATTTATTTGGAAAAAATTATGTCGGGTTAAGGTGTCATGGCCTCAGAGGCCAGCTATGAGAGGTTAAAAAAAACAAAAAAAAATTGTGAATAATAAATAACAATAACTTAGATTGTTTTAGATTATTTTTTTATTCTTTGTCAACAATATTGTGTTGTTGTGTGTGTGTCAATATGCGACATTTGATATATTTACTATAGATAGTTATTATCCGTTTAAAAAGTTTCTCACCGACGCCGACGCGGCGACGATGGATCAAGCAACTTACTAAGCTTGCGATGAAGACTCGTCCGTACACTTCAAATGAAGTTATTATATAGTAATACTTCACCTATGAATATATCAGAGCAGAATGTTAACAACCATAAAATTTATTCTAACTCCTCTGTGCCAGTGCGTTACAGTTTTTAATTGGTCGTACCATGAATTTGCTAATTGAATAAAATAAGTAATTTAAGGGGCACATTAACAGTAGCGGTAATTAATTATGTTATTAGAGGCGTAGGATGTCGAATATTTACTTAGCTTAAATTTAAATTTTTTATAGGTTTACGCACTAAATGCAATTAAAAGTTTGCTTGATTTTTTGTTTAATTTTGTTTTAGATTGCTGTACCTACTAAAATCTTTTCGGATTTCGAAATTGCAATTGCAACTGTTTTAATTTTATGGTTTCGTCCGTCTTAAGTAGTACCTTCACTGTCTAACGCTTAACCGATTACGCCCCATGTTACACGTGGGGTAGCAACACGAAAATTACAATACGTATCGTTGTTATTATTACAGATGTTTGTCTATGATTATTACTTTTTGACCTCAGTTAATCAATTCAGCGAGTTGCAGTGTTTTTGGTTACCTAAACAATTTGTTAAATTTATTCAAAAAATTTGCTAGGATCTGATTGAATAATTCTCATTGATTATATATCTACTTATTGTTTCAGTTAGTGATGATACTCGTAGTAGACATTTATGACGTCTTTATCAGAATAATTTATAGGAGTTTTACATTAGCCATATTTATGCAACTTCGATTTCGAACGATTTCGATAAGAGAGATATCAGAATTAGCTATCTAGAACTCTAAACATATTCAAAACTATTAAAATTGCTTGCTGAGGCTCTAAACATATTCAAAACTAATAAATTGCACCATATTACATTTGGACCGGTCTGACGTCAATGTTTTAGACGCATTTCGGTTTTTGAGCACTAAAAATAACTGTTTAAATTGTAAAATTATACGCACGGTGGCGTGAAGAAATGGTGGATAACCCTTGAACGTCGGTTGGGTTAGATAATACCCATCACATAACATTGCTTTTGTGGAATATTTTAATGGAAGTTTTTAGGGACGACTAAAATGGAAATGATATGGTTAGAAAATGAATATAATAAATAAATCAGAATAAAATTATCAATTCGAAGCCTACCGCCTACCGGCCCATTAATTGGGATATTATGTGAAAAAACTTGAAATGTTTTTATTAAATAAAAACATTTCAAGTTTTTAACATTTCAAATAAAAACATTTCAAGACAAATTTTGTCTTAATATGATATTTATGACAGTTATCAATCTAGCCTATGGATCGTTCAAACGTTATCTGCACTATCTATACCACGCCTACTGTGTTTTAAATATTCTGTGGGTTTATTTTAACATACTATTGTTGTTTTTTTTATTTATTTAACAAACCTACCATAGCAACTACACTCACAAACTAAACGCTTATCTGACTTTTTTCGTTTGAAATATGTATAGTATAGCCCTCATGTCTAGAGCTGGTATTCCACCATACTACACACAGATTATTAATACAAATTTCATTTAAATATAGCGGGAAAATTAAAAATGCTGCGCAGTCCCCCGTGACAGATTTGGGTTTGAAAGTTGGGGCCCATTCCAGCTTTCGGGACATAAGAGAGAATATTTAAACAATTAATACCTAATAAATTTTTAACTAAGAAAAAAATCTAAATATAAATCCCGGAATTCCATAAAATCCAGGAATGCACAACTAATCGAATACATGGTATGAAAACGTCTTATAGCTCTTTTATAAAGGCTACTTTTGCAGTGTTAACTTATTAATTGATTTACCTACTGTAAACATTATTTAACGAAACTCAAGGCACTGAGTTGTACCTACCTACCTACTTTACAACATTAGCTAGCATTTCTATAGTCAAAAAGTAGGTACTAAAGTTATCAATTCCAAAATCGCAAGATTTTTGAAATCGATTTAAAAGTACATTGCATATTAGCCAACACCTGTGCGTAAGTAAATATAGATTCGATTCTATAATCAGAACTCTAAATTTGTCGATCCCGGAATCCCGGAATTTTTTCGATACGAAGTGCATACCATAATGCCAACACCTCAACTTTAGGTAAATATGCATACGAATATCCGATCTCTACTCATGGCACTATAATATCATAGACTTACCTACTATTATCCCGGGTTTTTTTGTGTGTTGTTGTGCAAACTTTTTTACTGTTTATAATACTAATTGGCTGTACGGCATAAAATGCCGGTAGGCTTAACTAAACATACCCTAAACTGTCAGTCGTTATTTAATATCAATCTTGTCGAATCGTTTACGGATACACTTCGAAAGCCCAGACCTTGAGTCTTTCCTAGTTGTTCTAAATTGATACTGATCAGGCAAGCAGGAAGCTTGTCAAACATGATTATTGTAATACTAAATCTTATAGCAGCAAGAAATACGCTTTATAACTTTTTTTCCCACACCGTATAGCGCCAATGTTATATTGAAAGCTTTGTTTGTTTTTTACCCTAAGGGCGCTTTAAAAGGAACATGGCTAATGACTTGTTTGTGGTAATTAATTAAATTTAAATTATGCGCTCACAAAGGGTTAACAAAATTGAAGAAACTTTTGCCTAAGATATACGATGACTTAGTTTTATTGAATTACTACCTGCAGCGCGCTATCACCTGCATAAGTCACGATCCCGAGGGAATATTGCGATAAAAAGGATCTTATGTCCCAACCTAAGTTGTAATATACCCAGTTGCCAAATTTCATCTAAATCTGTTGAGCCGTTTTAGCGTAAAAGAGTAACAAACAAATAAACAAAACTCACTTTCGCATTTATTTTTTATATTAGTTAGGAACTTAGGATACTAGCTGCGACCCGCGGATTCTTCCGTATAAATCTCGATCCCGTGGGAATATCGGAATAAAAAGTATTCTTTGTCCTAACCCAGGTCATGGTCTACCTATGTGCCAAATTACATCCAAATACCTTCAGCCGTTTAAGCGTGAAACCGTAACAGACGAACAAAAAAACTCACTCCCGCATTTATAATATTATAATAATATTGGTTTTCATTGCATTTGTCTCTTTAGGTAAGTTTGTACAAAGTTGGGTACATAACGCGTTTTCACGCTTGTGTGTAGCAGCCTTAACACCTATGCCAAGTTTTTCGAACGCATTAAAATTAACCTACAGTTAAAGCTTAGTTAATTATGTTAATTTGCGATCTAATTAGAAACGACACACAATTTTACATCGCCACCACCTAATTATTATGCAAAGTAGGGTAAATAACCCAAACGCTAGCACTGCACCAAATTATCATCACTCCGAATAAATTGTCTAATTCTAAGGTTTTCACTTACTAATTTGGGTTACCACACTAATAAATAAATAAATTATGTTTTTGGAATCCTACTATTGGAAGCACCATACTTTGAGACTTCAAAATAGCAGAAATTGTGTAAATAAACATTTGTGTCCTGCGGTTTCTTTGGTTTTTGCCTGTTTCTTGTGATCGCCGTAAGTTCACGTGTTTACATTTTATGATATATTAGATCTTTTAGATATTTTATATTGAAACTACTGATTTCTCTGATATTTGAGATAGTTTGTGAGGATAATCTGAAGAGTAGAATTTGAGATTATGGTGATAAATTGGTAAAATACGTGGTGCTGATAAATGGATCGAATATTTTGAAAATTCCAAATTATCAGCACTGGTGCTGATAAATGGAAAAAAGTACGTAAATACCAATTTCATACTTTTTAATGTAAACTGTGTTTATTTTATGCATAGAATTCATTTTGTTTTGTAAAAGTAGTTTATACTATCAAAATCCAAATCTTAGCATGGTGCTGAAACTGCATTTACCATTTGTCAGCATGGTGCTGATAATTGGATTAGAAGCATGCTGATAAATTGGTTTTCCTAGAATTTCATCATCTCTTTTCTTTTTTCAGAACCATTATCCACCTACCATGAAGCCAAAGGAAGAAAATAAGAAAAAAAAGGAAGGAAATTTACCAAACGTACCCAGAACGTCGCAAGTTGGTCAAAGAGATAACCAAATAGACACGTTGGAAAAAAAATAAAAAATAAAAGAAAGAAGACTAAAGGTCTCTGCACACAGCGGGCGGGGCGGGGTGGGACGGGACGGAGACGTGACGCTGAGCAGTTGTAATGTACTAGATACTACGGACGACTCCACACAGACCCGTCCCGCCCGGCGCGACGGTAACCGTCACGCCAAGCCGCCGCCCCGCCGGACGTGAATACAAGTCAGAAGCGGCGCGGCGGGGCGGGGCGTGACGGTTACATTCAGAATTGAGAGATTGTATTAAAGCTAGTAACTAATAAATTATAAGTTACTTTAATTAACTTAGTTACTTTGAATTTATAACTCTTTACTTTATTTATATTCTTTCTCTCTCAATTCGTGGTGGGACGGGACGTGATCACGCCCGCAGTGTGACCGCTCCCGTCACGCCAGCGCCCCGTCGCCGCCACGCCACGCCGCGCCCCGCCCCGCCCGCTGTGTGCAGATACCTTTACTCTTTACTAGAGAAGATCCTTACAGAGGATTAGAAGATGTGATAGCACTAGCCTATTCTTTTTTATTTTATTTTCTTACTGGTACACTTTCTTATGTGCAATTTTATGTATCTTAATGGTTAGATACCTACATAGTTTATAGTATTGGTTGGCTACCATATTATATTAAGTAAAACACTTTCTAGTGAGATTTTCATAAGTTTGAACAAATTATTTAAATTCCTATCTAAGATAACTTTATTAATGTTTAACTTTGTCAATTTTATACAAGTATTATTAGATTATAAGTGATTGTTTTGTATTACAAGGTACCTAGCTACTAACTATATATATTTTTTTAATAAAAAACAGATTTTAAGAATGAAAATCTTTTTTTTTTCAAGCAATTCCTGACAGTGATAGTATTGTGCTGATAATTGGCTCGCTCTATGCTATTAATTGGGGGCGATGGTGCCAGTAAATGGTGAGAGGGTCATTTTTTATTTTTACTTGTCTAAAAAATCTTGGATAGAGGTTAACCATGTTTTTCTTTTAATATAGTCTTCCTTATTAAATATTAGAACTAGAAAATTCGCCTTAACGGGTAAAGAACTATTTTTCACAATAATAAATAGGCTTAAGTTAGGACTAACTCTTAAAGTGCTGATAATTGGGTACTTCACCCTACGCATAATTCGTGTATGATTGACTTGTTTTTACGTCAGTCGCTAAAAGGAAAGCAAGTATAGGAAACGGATTGCGTTTAAGGTCACCATTGGGTTAACCTGTTCTATGTAGATCAATGAATTGTGCCAGGCATGCATTAAATACGCAGCGTAAAAACTTTTTGTTGCAACACAACAAAAAAAAGTAGGTACATTTCATAAAAGAATAGCTGGATTTTTTTATTGATATCAAACCTCATTGCATGTTTTGTCTACCTAATTTCATTCCACGATTGATTAAAAAAAAAATGGGATTCGAATTTCAAATCTCAAGAAAAAACAAATGAATACGGCATTCGAAAATTTCTTGAATTAGCATGAAAATATAACGTAATAATTATGTAGGTAAAAAATATTAAGGATTACCTACGATTGTTTCCTTTCGTCCAAAGGCGTGAGTTGAGTGCATTGTGTGTAAAAAATATTTGTGGAACGTTTCGATTTCAGCACTAAGTGACCATGTAGGTACGTTACTAAATTTTCTTTGCCTTTTAAGCCTAGATTATTACGCACCAGTAGAATTTCACCATAGATCGTTTACGGCACCGCGGTATTCGTGAATGCACCAATTCTCCAGCAAACCGTCCTAAAAAGGCGAGCTCAGTGAGATTGTATCACTTTCCATTGGCATTTGAGCAATTTTACTTAGCAAGAACGAATTCTTTAAATATTTATTAATTGACTAAATAACAGTGTACATACTACTAACAACGTGGGTGACCGGCCCTAAGACGACCCACCGACCGATTCGGGTACCTGGGATTACGAGAAGTTATCGATATAAAAGTTAATAGCATATCTTGTATCATTTCAACCGAAAGACGTCCACTGCTGTACAGGCCTCCCCAAGCACCGTCACTTCGACCTGTTCTGTCCTTCCCGCATCCAGCGGATTCCTGCGGCCTTCACAAGGTCATCAGTTCACCTTGTCCACCTACTTTAGTATATTGTATACTTATTTGCACCAACGACAGCCCTATTTTATGTCCAGGCAAATCACTGTCCATTCCAAGGTTGCATCGAAGAGATCGCAGAAAGCGATAAGGCCGCCCATTGTATATTTTGTAGTGTCTGATTTATTTTGTGTTATGTATTTTTGTGGTGGACAATAAAGTTTATATATATTATCTTGTTGGGCAAAGTGTTTTGGTTTTTCTTAATCTTGAATTTCTTAGTAGTAGCCCGAAGTAATCTATCTTTTAGTATTTGTTGTGTCACTCTTGCGCATAGCCGCTAGTGTTAAATACACGCTTCTTGTGATTTAATCTGATGACGGCAAAGACATTTACCTATTCAATAGACTTAGATTTAGTTTTGATCAGATCCTGGGTTCGATTTCCGGGTCGGGGAAAGTGTTGTTAGGTTTGTCCGTCAGGAATTTCTCAGAAAAACACCCGGAGTCTGGATTTATGCCCGGTTGATGGCAATAGGCTCGCCCCCTATTATATGGGACTTAAACCTAACTGGGGAATGTGGGTGTATTATAAGTACACCTCTGCTTAACCCTTCGGGGATGAGACACGCGTGATGTTATGTATGAATTTTGTGCCCATGCTTCTGTTCAAAGTAAAGTTGTAGTAAAGCTCTGATGTTGTGATCTTTTTCAGGTGTTGAACTTCATTAAAAGTGGCTTGGAAGAACACAAAACATACCAAACATACAGAGACGAGTTTCTGAAGGTTTGTGAATACCAAATCTATATATATAACAATGAATCCCTATTTCCTTGGTCACGGAATCACGCGTGAACGGCTGGACCAATTTCGCTAATTCTTTTTTTTGTTGTGTTATGTAAGGAGAATGTTCTTAGGATAGGTAGGTGAAGGTAGGGTAGGTAGGTAGGTAGGTAAAGTAGGTATGTAGGTAGGTAGGTAGGTAGGTAAAGTAGGTAGGTAGGTAGGGTAGGTAGATATGTATGTATGAAGGTAAGTGGGTAGGTATGTATGTAGGTAGATAGGTAGGTAATTAGGGTAGGTAGGTGCGCCGTTGATAGGTACTTAGTGCTACCCGTGCGAAGTCGGGGCGGGCAGCTAGTCAATAATACATTTTCAGAACAGGGGTTGTGCAAACAACAGTCTATTGTTTAAAAATAAAAAAAACAAACACAGTATAACATCACGCGTGTCTCATCCCCGAAGGGTTAAGCAGAGATGTACTTATAATACACCCACATTCCCCAGTTATGTTTAAGTCCCATATAATATGGGGCGAGCCCATTGACATCAACCGGGCACAAATCCAGACTCCGGGCTGCTACTGAGAAATTCCAGACGGAAAAACCCAATAACACTTTCCCCGACCCGGAAATCGAACCCAGGATCTGATCAAAACCAAATCTAAGTCTATTAAGTAGGTAAATGTCTTTGCCGTCATCAGATTAAATCACAAGAGGCGTGTATTGAACACTAGCGGGTATGCACAAGAGTGACACAACAAATACTAAAAGATAAATCTTATCTCAAACTAGTTATTTGCCCTCTAGCAGGACGTGGGTTGAGTTTTCAATAATGAGAACTTCTTTCATACAGTTTCGTACCTTTATACCTACAGAATATGTAATGCGTTGCATAAATCTTAGAGTATAGCAGAGAGGTGGTGGCCGAGTGGTAACGGCCGCGACTTATGAGTTGTAGATCGTAGGTTCGAAATCTAGACAGGCGCTTTACTTTGTGTGAATTATTTCATCACCACTGCTCTCAAAACGGTGAAGAAAAACATCGTGAGGAAACGGGCATGTCCTAGAACTAAAAATTCGAAGACATGCCACACACACATGACATCTAGCAATCCGCACCTGGCCCACGTGGTGGATTACGGTCCACTCCCTCTCACCGAGAGGAGGCCCCTGTCCCAGCAGTGGGAACATTATGGGTTAATTATGCATAAATCTTACCCATTACTTTCTGTGTAGGTAAGTTTAATATGGGTATCAGAAATAGGTTAACCCATAATACCATTTCCAAGTACATTTTCTACCGTGTATCGTTGCAGAAGATAATGGTTTGGTATGTGGCGAAATGCAAAATGTTACATTACAAATTATTAACTAGTAACTAATAACAAGCCGCACGTGTCGATCCATTAGGCCACGCATGCCAGGGTTGGTAAGTGGATGGGTGTACATACCGAGACTCCTCCGTGTCTCGGAAAGCACGTTAAGCCGTTGATCCCGGCTGTCATTCGTGGATCTTTGACAGTCGTTACGAGTCGTCAAAAGTCTGACACCAGTCTTACAGGGGTATCGTATTACCCAGTTACTGGGTTGTGGAGGTCAGATAGGCAGTCGCTCCATGTAAAATACTGGTATTCAGCTGTGTCCGGTTAGACTGGAAGCCGACCCCAAGATAGTTGGGAAAAGGCTAGGAAGATTGATTGACCTACGTATGCAATGTACTGTATAACCGAAAGACAGCTGTGTCTTCGTAGAATATAAGATCAGATTGAAACAATGATGATGGGTCTAGTCCCATCATCATTTCATCATCCTGATTTGCGATCCAGGATGAAAAGTAACTATGTCCATCTCCAAGTCATGTACTACGTATATGACAAATTTTATCCAAATCCGTTCAGCCGTTTTAGCGTTGAATCATAACAAAAAAACAAACTCACTTTCGCATTTATAATATTAGTAAAGGATGAATTATCATTTCAATAATTTGGGCGTCTAACGATATTAAAAAAATATTTTATCCCAGTTTCAGATTTCCAGTCCTGTATGACAAGAATATAAAACTATTGCTGCATTGACTGCAGCAATAGTTTTGTGTTTGAATTACATATGAAATCTCAAAGAACAAACATAAAACAGGAAACTGCAACATTTTTGGATAGAAGATAAGTCAGCAACAGATTCATAAGAAAAAGGAAACTTGTAACGTGAAGGTATGTATTAAGTGCTACATTTTCTCCCTTATGACTTGATTAGAATTTTAAATGGCAGTAGGTTCTATTACGAAGTCACGCCTGTGAGTTACGCTCTCAATGAACAAAAAGTACCTTTGAACATCACCTACGAAGTAAGAAGCCAACTAGCCATGAAGGTGTTATGTACTGTGCACTTAAATACCTTCTAATATAAATAATGTATACCCCTGTATACGACTGTATGACTTGTAATTTGACGTATTCCCTCCACCACGTGATAGTGTGACCCATTTGCAACAATTAAGGACCTCATAAAGCCTAGGTGAAAAGTTAGGGAAATTAACTGTTAAGCAACACGCTTCGCCAATTTGCCGTGAAATAGCCATTTCATAAAATTTCAACAATTTCAGTTGTGATTTCAATATGTCTACGGACAGTAGGCAATTTGCTTTACTATTAATTTCACTTATTTTACATAGTATTAAATATGTATTTAAACTGCCCCGTTCATGATCATCATCATTCTCCTGCTCTTATCCCAATTTATTTGGGGTCGGCGCAACATGTCCCTTTCTTCCATACTTCTCTATTAGTCGTCATCTCGGTAGTCACCCCCTTTCTAGCCATATCATCTTTCACAGAGTCCATCCATCGTTTCTTTGGTCAAGTGGTTGAATCAAACTGCCCCATTAAGAATCCTAATAACCATGTTGTACAACGACTGAACAGATGGTCAAACTGCACTGTTGTACTGCACAATCATTTGTATATATCCTCAGAGTGCATTCTTACGTGTTTATGCAACTCGAGCATTTCTTTTCTATGTAGTAACCGGAGCAACATAATCGCATTGCATGCTAGTGACATCAGCCCGTCGAGTGGCAATTTCTAATCAATAGTACAGATCGTGCACAACATTTAGATACAAACGAAAGTTCTAACGGATCTAGATGATGATACGTGTGCTTTATACAAATTAAATGGACTTGTATGTTTGTCTTGCTACAATGCGTTGGATTGCGTAAAATGTTGTGGATGATGCTAAAAGGAGGTATTGTTTCTAATCGTCTCGTTTTCTTCGATCATGTCAACTAAATTTGCATCTGTTAAATTAGTCTCTGGGATTAAAAAAATAATTTTAAATGCATGTTTCTTACCCTAATTGGAGGAGCTCGTGGCTAAGTAATAACAAGCCGCACTGGTCGATCCATCAGGTTAAGCTACGCTTGCCGGGGTTGGTCAGTGGATGGGTGACCATCTTTACATACCGAGACTCCTCCGTGCCTCGGAAAGCACGTTAAGCCGTTGGTCCCGGGTGTCATTTGTGGATCTTTGACAACTTTGACTTTTTTTTCGTTACGAGTCGTCAGAAGCCCGAAAGTCTGACATCAGTCTTACCAAGGGGTATCGTATTACCCAGCTATTGGGTTGTGGAGGTCAGATAGGCAGTCGCTTCATGTAAAATACTGGTATTCAGCTGCATCCGGTTAGACTGGAAGCCGACCCCAAGATAGTTGGGAAAAAAGGCTAGGAAGATTGATTTGTTTCTTACCCTAATATTATCAATCAATCAACTCAGCCTATCGGAGTGTATTGGACATATGCCTCTCCCAGGCCGCGCCACAACACCCTCTTTTCCGCCTTCCGTATCCAGTCTGTCCCAGTCGCCTTTTTATGAAGGTCGTGTTGGTTCATCTGTGATTATAATTTTTTTATTAGGGTGGCGCCACACCTGCCGAACGTTCCGTCGCGGAAGGTTCGGCGACGGAACTATCGGTCGTAGATTCGGTTGGCATGACACACTATACGCGCCGAACGGTCGGCGGCGTTTAGTTCGGCGCGTTACGCGACGGAAAATTACGTTCCGTCGTCGTCACAGTGTTTCCACTTTTTGGGATTTCTCCCTTTTTTAAGGAAAAATGCCAATAATAAGCTTGATTTAGGGATATTTTATTTTAAAAAATTGAACTTGAGTTGGTAGCCCTTTGTTTATAGTAGGTAGCACCCAATGTACTAGGTACCTACTCAAGCGTATGGCACCACCGATTGATTAAAGGGGATTCCCTAAAACTCGTAAAGTCGTAATGAATATAATTCGTCTAATTTTAGTTTACATTTGGTGCCGATTCTCTTGTCAAAAATGCCGCTAAACTAGACTAAAAATAACCAAAATTTAGTTTAGTCCTGTCAAACGAGGATTTCCCATTCTGAAATAGACTAAAGTGACACAACGGGAATGCGCCAAGGTAGCCCGCGAAATTCAATTTGCAGGTCAGTGGTGCCGATTCTCTTGTACACCGAACTAAACTAACTAAACTATCACTAAAATTCCTTACTTTTGTCTATGAGAATCTAAAAGCTATTCTGCGGAAAAATATCTCTAAATAAAAAAAAAAAATTGACACATCTAAAATCGAATTTGACAATCGCGTCGCGACACCATGGTACTTGTTTGCTCTACTCCGTGAATTTTTATAGAGCTAGAGGCGCGCTGGGGGGCAGCCTTGACGTGTTTTGTATGGAATTTTTAACTTTTTGTACGGAAAATATAAAAAAATATTACCTATGTGTAGAGGTACATGGGTTTACGGGTCGCAACGGGGGTTGAAATTTCCATTATTTTTGCGCTAGGACGCACCGTTTTCGAGATAAGTATAAGCAATTGTATGGAATTTTTAACTTTTTATACGGAAAATATAAAAAAATTGGTTGCAAAGGGGGTCGAAATTTCCATTATTTTTGGGCTAGGACGCACCGTTTTCGAGATATAAGCAAAATTAAAAAGTACTGTTTTTGCAGCTGAAGTGTGTGAATTTTAGTTCATGCCAACTAATTTTATTCCACTCCTTTTTAATCGCGTTAGCGCGCAGGGCCACGCCAGGGCGGAGGGCCCGGCGGCGCCGGGCAGGCAGGTAGGCAGGAACGCGATGTTGCCGCTCTTCTCTTGCCACGCCGCGCCGCGCCGCCGCCGAGATCAGTGTCGTTTTTAATTTTTCCCCAGTTTCTTAATGAATTATCCCTCAAATTCCCAAAAAAAAATGGTTTAAGAATTTTTTTCAATTTTATAGCACGAAACACCTACAAAACTTCCATTAATTGACGAGATTACAAAATATTCATTAATTTCCGATGTCGTTTTTAGCCACGGTAAAAGTACAATTAACGATGACATGGTAAACTAAAATTAGACGAATTACATTCATTACGACTTTGAGGGAATCCCCTTTAATCAATCGGTGAAGCCATAGAGTTAAGTAGTAGGTATATTGGTTGCTACTATAAACAAAGGGCTATCAACTCAAGTTTAATTTTTCCCCAAAATTCCCAAAATCCCTGTCAAAATAAAATATCCCTAAACCATATTTATTGTTTGCAACTTTTTTCTAAAAATGGGTCAAAATTCCTTTATAGTGGAAACACTGGCCGAGATCCACCGACCGAACGTTCCACTACGCCCGCGGAACTTTCCGTCGCCGAACTTTCGGTCGCGTTCCGTCGCGTCTTGTGACGCTTGCCCATGAACCGACGTAACGTTCGGCTGATGTGTCATAGGTAACTTGAAAAACATTAGGAGCGTATCAACCGAACGTTCTGCCGCGGAACGTTCGGCAAGTGTGCCCCGACCCTTAGACTTCCTTAGAATCTGGAACGAATTTTTTTTCCATGTATTTTGTATTGAGCGTTGATAGCTACGCCACAGTATTTTACTTTTGCAGCTATCTTCGTGTCTTTTGTTCAGGTTATACCAAAATTATTCCTAACAAATGTTTCATAAATAAAAAAAAATCGAATTAGGGGGCGCCCCGCACTAGACATTTAAGTTGTAACGAAGAATATATTTGATTTTTATTTAGGCAATTTTCTAATCATCCTGAAGCCAATATTATTGTGATAACATCTGTGTAGTAGTGTGCGATAAGATGTTTTGTGAGAAAATCATGATTTACGAAAGCATTTATCACGATGATGTTCCGGCAACGAGTTATTTACTCAGAAGCCGCATATAAATCAACATTACTGCCGGTAATTCCATGTTTGCACGTTACGGAATCAATAGGTGAGCCTCACAATGAAAGCTGAACCATGCTCCACCTTTCTGAACTCGGTTTATCGTGTCAGTGTATATCTTTAAGGTATAATCAATAAAGCAATTTCTCTAATAGCCAGTTTTACAAGCGAAACAATAACTTTTACATCGTGACTAGTTTCATGTAAAAGTGACGTGTACCAATCAGTTTTGTGCTAATGTGATCGACAATGTCACGCTGTCAGTGTTGAGAAAGGGAAAATTACTATGATCCATAGAAACATATTTCTCTGAGAAAATATGATTTTGTTTGATTGCCGTTATTATCTGAGAGTAATAGAAAGGCAGGAATCATCTGTGGCAAATAAGTTTCAATCAACATTGTGGCTATTCTAAGCTGGACTCGGCCGTCTGTCGGCTGACGCAAACGACAGGGGTTTCACTTTACAAGTCCGTTTTCAATAAATAACTATTACTATTACTAATTAGCGGATAAAGGTGGTAATTCAGAAGTCAATAGCTATTAAAGTTACTATAATTGCCTTTTCAATACCAGCATAATGGAGGTTTCTATGGAGCTTTTTGCTTGGTTGTACGCACACGTTTTGCGTTGCCGTAGGTATTCATTCGTTCACTTACTGCACTTGTGTCCTGTTCATTATCAATACATAAAACAAAGGCGTTTCTATAATGCCTAGCATGACATTAATACAATTCCGCTTAGTTAAAATAAATTCTTAGGCGTAATCTGTAATTAAAATCATTGTTTACCCACACGTTTTCGAGCTGAACAACAGTTACAAGTCAATAGTCCTTGGTCCAATTGTAAAGGAAACGAAAGCTTTTAATCACTATCCGTTTACTATTATTACAGAATGACAATAAATTATAAGATTTATAATAGTCTAGGAGTCATTAACGGGCTTATTGGTTGATTCGCACGAATTTACTTGCCCGAAACGGGCGAACTGACGCTTTTAAATAATATTATTATTAGGTTAGTGTACTTTTTCCTTAACTTTACTGCATAACATTCAAAATGTGCCAATTGCCGTAAAACAAACGTATTTCTGGAGTGATCGATTCGCCTATAAATAAATTAACTTCGTGGGAATCGTCTCAAGAAAGAATAATAAATTATTATAAATATTATTTTAAAAGCGTCAGTTCACCCGTTTCGGCCGAGTAAATTCGCTCGGCCGAAACGGGTGAACTGACGCTTTTACGTTTCGATTAATTTAAGTGAAAAAGTTAATAACGATATTATAGTTTAATAACGATATTGTTTTGACTATTTAATTTGTTAGGCCATCAGATTTACATGTAGATAAACTGTAATATGTAGATACTGATTATTATTACCAATCTAAATTCATGCAATAATTTTATTGTTAGTTTAGTATCTTCTAAATATTTGCTTTTGTCGTGCTTTAAAACTACCGTAAATATTTTATAAGCTGCAGCTAAAAAGGCATCGCATTGCCAAGTTCTGTAAGTGTAAAAAATACCTTAATCTTAAAAAAAACTTAATTATTTTTATCAAGTTACCAAGAGTCGCTGAGTTGCACACAAGAGTTACTGTCTCCGCGCCTACTCTGTGATATCAGTCGGTATCGGTATTGTTCTGTCGGCCATTTGCAGCGGCGGCGGCGGCGGTATCGTTTGGCATTTGTTCCGCGCCCTTACGAAATGCATTGACATATTGGCGATAATGTAACTCATTTGTTTTACCTAACAACACCCTATATGTCGCGGGACACGTAATAATATGCTGTCATCAAAGCATTTGTTGAATTATGTGTTAGTTCACTTGTCTGTGGGTATATGTTTGAAATACGTGTTATACAAAGGGCAAGTGTGGCTGTGTGCTCTCTTCGAGGAAAGCACTTTAGTTTCAGTAGCTATTTTCAGTTTCAGTAATTAAGGTTTACCTATTACCTACATTAAACATTGCAATATTAACAGCAATGATAGTCTAGTGGTGTAACCGTCAGAATGCCAAGACATAGGTCTCGAGCTCGAACCCAAGGCACGCACCTCTGACTTTTCAGATTCATTTGCGTATTGTATAATTATCACTTGCTTCAAAAACGGTGAAAGAAAACATCGTCATGAAACCAGCATTACTAAGAGACTCTCGACGACTCTGGATGACTCTCGACAGTTTGTGAGGCCAATTCAGAGGCCCATGGGTGACTTTAAAACTCTGAAACCAGGTTAGCCACTAACCACACGAAAAATAGATTAAACATTAAAGTTGCGAACTTGTTAAAGTTCTTCAAAAGCCCAGGAAGTGTTACGCACCCATTTGTAAATTTCCCAGTAACTTACGTTTTTTCAAAAACATTGATAATTCTAATAACTCTCTAAGGATAGAACAGCAACAGGGGTTCCATGTAATTGTGCATTCAATTTTTTATTTGGAACTAAAAAGATTTGATCAAATATCAACTGAGTTCAATGCATTCATTATAGAAAAGACATGACATCACAATGATAACATTAACATTCATTCGGTCAATTACCAGTTATAAGGAATTTCTATATGCAAAATATGTAGACTAGAGTCATAACCTACGGTAACCTAGTCCAGGTTAACCGGTTGCATCTGAATCGCTAACGTAATATTACAAGATGTTATTTATGCATTTGAATTAATATCATCAAGACAATATTAAGTGTCATAATCAAGTAGATATTATTTTCGAAAATAGTAGAGCAGACTCTCATTCATTTCTCTCTCATTCGTTGCAGATATAGCGACTGTTTTGTTGACTGTTTCTAAGAATATAAGGATATTCTTGTCCACACAATTTGATTTAAGTTTTTGTATCATTTCGCAACTGATATTTAAATAGATAAAGCGAAGGTTTAAAAAATGGCTAAGCCTTTTTCCAACCTTCGACGTTACTAAACTTAAAAGTCTATTAACGAAATGATCGTATGAATTTTTGTTGCTTATTGTGTTATTGCCTGTCTAACTACCTATTACTTTTAAACTGGTGGAGCACAAGGTCGATCAAAATTCTTAGTTGTATGTTGAAGGACATAGGAGCTTTACAGATTTGTGGTTGCACGAACTAGTACACCAATATCACAGTAGACTCTGCGAATGCTGTACCTACCAATTAATATTTATTTAATTTACGAAGCAAAAGTCGTATATAATTCAATATCCTTTGCTGCTGAAGGCTGGCGCTTCTCGTCACCCTGTCACCTGTCTGATCGTAGTCCAGATAAATCTAGCCATTTGTTATACAATAACACATTTCGCAAATATTCTACTAAAGTAGATCGATTCGTCGATATCCAATCGTGTCGACGAATCGAGATTGTTATGATTGAATCGTGTCTCAAAATTCGTAATTGAGATTTCTGGTCTATTGAAATAATATTAGCAAGGTATTTAGTTTTAGTATGTACTTAGATTTTAGTATTGTAGTCATTTAAACTAATATTAAATTAGAAGGTAATCAAACAGGTAATAAAACTGAAATAATTATGTGTGTTGGTCTGTGGAAAGACTGAGTAGAGGTAATTGCTCATCGATTCTCAAACTTCTAAAGTTATACGAATAAAATAAAGCATATTGTTTTTGAATGAAAAGTTTTTTAAGAAGTTAGCGTATTAAAATATTGTTAAAGCGTAACATAAAGTTTTAGATTGAACATTCGGTAACATTATATAAAAACTTATTATACAAGACGTCACGAAAAATGTCACCGAATAGCCAAGTGTTTGCCGCGAATCTGTTTTTTGCAAACCACAATATAGGTTTTATCGACCGACTGTATTGAGCACGTTGAATAAAACCCAGAAACACGATATTCAGTGTCCGAGCTCGTTTATATTGACAATTGCACAACTGTTGCAGTTCGTTCAAAAACAAATCCGTGGTAGGCCACGACAGATAGGAAGGTTTGACCACATTGTTTTAACGAGTTACGAACAGTGAACGTATTGTAACAATGGTAGGGCCCAAGCACCATTGTTGAGTAACAATCCTTTAAGTATAACTGTGTTAATAGATTGTTTACTTACTTTCAATTTAAAGGTTTTTATTTGCGAAACGTTTTGCCGTGCGAACTTGACTTTATATTTTAAAGTAATGCCGTTTTTATTCATTTGGAGATCGATTGTCAATTTATATGACAAATGGGTAACGCATTCGTCATATTAATGAATAAAATATTAATTAATCATTTGGTATACCCATTAATCCGACAATTATCGGTAGTTTCAAGTTTGAATGGTTATGCGATTTTTAATTTATAATATGCGTGTGTCTGTTTGACCACTATTTCACATTATATTACGTGCGGATGCGGTCGACAGTAACACTTTCCGCCAATTACTGCTCTTAAGAAGATATTAAATGTAGAAGAAGAAGAGTGAATGCGGTAAAGCGCTAGAAATTAAGGCTTATTTTGTGTAATTTTGCTTGAAAGCTGCTTCCGCGGAAGCAGGTTTCAAGCATAATAAGCCGGGAGGATGCAAAGACGCTGAACGCTTATATTTTCCGTTGCCAAGCAAGTCTATAAAGATAATATTATGTTACCTACTAACAGTTCAATATGAACCACGAGACATATTTCATTGCTTCGAATATTTTACGACCCTAAAGGCGTGCGAAATCTAATCTATTATAAATTATCGCAAATGGGTCGTAAATATTTTTGTCCCGTTCCTTAGTAAATGCAAACAATGCCGCGAGCTGAACTTAGTCACAATTAACTAGTTATGTACTTAGATACATTCAATGACTAGTCATTACTGTTATTATTTTCTGATCCCTGGTAAATATGCTCTAATTCTGTGCTAAACAAAACTTGTGCTGCTGCGTTTTACAGCCCGTACGGGATGTAATTTTATCAAATTCAGCCAAAATACCTAATATTTTTATGTCTCTTTTTTCGTATAAGCGTTTTTTTGTACTTTAATTGATTACAAGTAATGACAGTGTTCTTGGACTATTGTTTTTGGAAACCAGAACAGCCTGACAAGAAGTCTAATTTTAGCATGTTGGAGCCTCTAGCAATAGGTGAAAGCAATATGGCTGTCGGTATGAGTAAAATTATTAAAGAGTAAATTACACAAACAGAAAAATTGTCAGGAAGGCTTAGTTCAGCCGTCTAAGCTGTTAAAAAATTAGACAGGTAACTGATGTAGATACAGCCAGAATTGTTTATTTTAGTTATTTTCATAGTCTTATGTCATATGGGATTCTTCTCTGGGGAACTTGTGCGGACATTAATGATATCTTTGTTCTATAGAAAAGGGCTGTTCGACCCATTTACAACGAAATTCAAAGCAATAAATATTCTGACTGTAGCTTCACAATAGGCAGTGTGCTGTGGCAGTATCATAGCTATTATTACTTACGAATTATATTATATATTACATCCGTCTTAACAAACCAGAAAACCATAACTAGCTCCCACAACATTAATATTATTATGACCGCCCTTTTTCCAAGGCAACCCGTAAAAATTAAGCAATATTTTATTGTGATTTAGATGTTATCACAGTATCGATATATACTGGGACCTGTCGATATGTGGCAATCTCTTTATCACCGTAGGTATAATAACCATTTATGAGGAAAGCTAAAGTACCTAATGACCGAGGGTCACAAGGCACATTACACTCCTATTTATAAGCACATTAACTTACTTAAATATAGTGGTTTTGTAACGCTCCCATCTAAGAACCTGTGCCAAATGACGTCATAACATAACCTACATTTTCTGATTTGATAATAATGTCATCTTGTTTTAATAAGGTATTAAAATCTCACCATATGCATTCATAATATTAATGATTAACTAATAATTAGGTGTTCCGTGTCGTTCATCTCCCGTTAATTATGTTGTTTTTTCCGTTAACTGAAGGTAACCGCTCCCGATTGTGTAAGTGTTTATTGGTAAGTTATTCATTGACACACATAGGTACTTCAAAGTGAAATTGTATACCACGTCATAAATGATGTGTTGTGACGTAAGTGCTCCCGAATATGTGGTGCTGCGGTCAACAGGTGGCGCGTGGGAATTCTAATGCGAGCGTTTCTTAATGTGTGAGAGTTTGGTCGCACTGTTAGCGGAAAATTGACACCATAAATGGCAATAATTGATGATGGAGTAACTTAATTTGTGCATTCTTTGTATCTCACTGAATAATTAGAAACGCATACCTACTTTTCGCGTAGCCGTATTTTTTTGTTGGAAGATCAGGCATGTGGTAAGCAGATTCTTTCGAGCAGATCGGTTACGACCCATGTCTTTTAGACCTGAATATTCATTCTATTTTCTCCCTTTTCTGGGTTTAAGTATATAGAACCATGACTAGAGTAATAACGATCATGGCGCGAATCATGACGCTCAAGGCAACATGCAAGCGGATTTTCGAAATCATAAACTCAAAAAAAATGCATCGCTAACATTGGGGCATGTCCCCAGTCGTGCACAACGCGGTTAAACTGGCCATTATTACCACATGCCTACCTAAATGCTCCATTGACACTGCCACAGTTAACCAAGGTCTTTGACAACGCCCGATTGGAACCTACCCGATCACTTTCAGGTAATGAGCAAGAAATATGTTTATTTTGTTACTTATATGGTATAGATAATTATTTATGCAGTGTTAGTTAGGCTCTTAGAGACGTTTTAATGTATTTTTAACTAGTGACACCTGCTACTTTGTCTGCTAAGGTATACTTAATAAGGATGCCGCAAAAAGGCGCAACGCGGCGTCGTGACGCGACTCTGATGGAACAATGGTGCCGATTCTCTTGTCACAAATGCCTCTATACTAGACTAAAAATCACCAAAATTTAGTTTATTCCTGTCAAACGGCGATGTCCTATTCTGAAATAGACTAAAGTGTTACAACTTAACTATACTGGGTGGATATTTGAGATGGGGCAGCAAGGACAACCTTAACCGTTGTAGCTACAGTTTTCCCATACATTTCGTAAGGAATGAGAGTCCGAAAATGTTTCAAAAAGCTAAGGACAGTCTCCTAAGACCGTTTTCCTGTAGCTACAACGGTTAAAGTAGCTGTCCCTGCTGCCCCATCTCAAAAATCCACCCTGTGTTTTAACCGACTTCAAAGAGGAGGAGGTTCTCAATTCAACTGTATGTTTTTTTACCCGACTGCCCCAGAAGGAGGGTAATATTTTTCGAGAGTATGTATGTATGTATGTTTGTATGTCTATTTCTTTGGCACGCTCTGTAGCCTAAACGGCTTGATGGATTTTAAAATATGAGGTGTCGTTAGATTCGTCTTAATTGTAGGAGTGTCATAGGCTATATAATATTTATATATTGCATCTGAAAATACAAAAAAAAGGGAGGGGAAGGTTTTTTTAAAAATAAATTATAACAATATTGGTATCAAATAAAAGCTAGCAACGAGTCAATGCCAAAAGATATATTAATAAAACTAAAAAGCTTGAAATAAAGAAAATTATTCAAAAAACAAAAAACCCGACTGCAAAAACACATAACTGAAAAGAGAAAAACAAGCATTATTATTACTTACACCATATATCCGGTTATTAGTTCTTTATTTTGTATCTTTAAATTGTTACGCAATTACTCCACCAATTATGAATTGACTAAGATGATTCTGTTTTTGTTTGGTAGATAGGTACATACCTCAGAGGTGATCCCATATAAATTTTATCAACTTTGCTTGGGTAGTTTTTGAGTTAGCTTCAATAATACGTATTTTTCTCACTTAGCGTAAGTGGATGATATAATGATAATAAGTCCCTGTCATTGTTATTTACATAGCAGGAAGTGGTATTCGAATTTGTGTGGGGTAGGTACCACAACTAAAAAGACAAAAGAGGAGAAGGCCATACTTTCTTATGTGTTTATAGACCACCAGCCTCAAACTTGCCATCATTTTTGATAATAATGGAAGAAATATTAACTAAACTTTTCAGAGATAATAAAATAGTTTTTGTTTGTGGTGACCTAAATATTGATTTATTAGTAAATTCACCGGAAAAATGTAAGCTCATCTCATTATTTAAATCATTCAATTTAAAATGTATATTTAATGTAGCAACTAGAATAACAGCAACCTCAGCTACATGCATAGATAATGTATTTACTAATTGTAAAATAAAAGACTCGTCCCTAATTAGTGGCGTCAGATCTGATCATACAGGTCAACTTATATCTTTTGAATCAGATAAAAAGTTACGTTTAGATAAAACTATTCAGTTAAGACCTCTTACTAAAAATAAATTAAAAATGTTTAATAATAATGTTCTTAGCAATCTTTCAACAGCTAGTTTTGATTCACAAGACCCCAATATAAACTACGGTACATTATTTTCTACAGTATGCCAAGAATTCAATAAAGCATGTCCTGTAAAAAAAGTAACAATCAATACTAAACCAAAATTTAATGAATGGGCCACTGCTGGCATTAGAAAAAGCAGAGATATTTTATATAATTTATATAACGAAAAATCATTGACTTCTGATGAAGCTGTTCATAATTATGTAAGAAACTATTCTAAGATATTTAAAAGAGTCTGCGCCCAAGCAAAATCTAAATTAATAAGTAACAAAATTAGTATCTCGAACAATAAAATCAAAGCTGTGTGGCAGGTAATTAACAAAGAAACTGGTAACACAAAACAGCGAGATCAGAATGAATTGTCTTTGAAAATTGATAATGAAACCATTTCAGATAAGTTAAAAGTTGCTGAGACACTAGAGAATTTCTTTACCAACATCCCAATAGAGGTTACGAAATCTCTGCCTTCATCATCTATACTAGCTGAATCTCTTCTAAAAGAAAATTTCAGTAAGGACATTCCAAGTTTTGAATTCAAGCCCATTTCTATTGTCACGATTAAAAAAGCTTTCAAAAGTCTTAACATAAAAAACACTGAAGACTTATGGGGGATTTCCGTTAAGGTCCTTACTGATATCATTGACACAATTGCCCCTGTCCTAACAGGCATATTTAATCAATGTTTAGATAGCGGTACGTTTCCTGATTTAATGAAACATAGTAAAGTAGTACCAATTTTCAAATCGGGTAGTAAGAGTGATCCCTCTAATTATAGACCTATATCTGTTCTACCAGCATTGAGTAAAATATATGAAAAAATCATGCTAGACCAGATGTTGTCACATTTTAATTCAAATGGGATTTTGCATAGTCACCAGTTTGGTTTCACGAAAGGTAGGTCAACGACTGACGCAGGAGTAAAACTCATCAGTCACATTTTAGAATCCTGGGAGAAGTCCCAGGATGCAATTGGCATTTTCTGTGACCTCTCAAAAGCGTTTGACTGCGTTGACCACAACACACTGATCTGTAAATTACACCACTACGGAATTCGTGGCCAAGCTGCTGACCTTGTTCTTTCCTATCTATCAAATCGACGGCAAAAAGTAAACGTTAATGGGGCGACGTCCTCGGGGTCTCTAGTTAAAATGGGCGTGCCTCAAGGTTCAATTCTCGGCCCTTTTTTATTTCTCGTTTATATAAATGACCTTCCTTACATGATGGCTAACTTATCGAATATAATTCTATTTGCTGATGACACTTCTCTTATTTTTAAAATAGATAGAAAAGATACAGATGTCTTACACGTCAACGATAGTCTGGCTGTTCTTTCGAAATGGTTCGCAGCTAATAATCTTTTACTTAATGCGAACAAAACTAAATGTGTTAGGTTCTCATTACCAAATGTACCTCAAGTGGGTCTAAATCTAAAACTTGATGGCAAAAAACTAGATGCAATAACGGAAACTGTATTTTTAGGAATTACTTTAGATTCAAAATTGCAATGGGGCGCCCACATTAGAACTCTTTCAGGTAGATTAAGTTCAGCTGCATATGCAGTAAGAAAAATAAGGCAGTTGACTGATATAGCTACAGCTAGGTTAGTATACTTTGCTTATTTCCACAGTATTATGTCTTATGGCGTTCTGTTGTGGGGATCGGCAGCTGACGTAGATTCAATTTTCATTTTACAAAAGAGGGCAATACGCGCTATCTATAAAATGGGTCCTCGCGAGTCTCTTAGAAACAAATTCAAAGAAATTGATATACTGACTCTGCCTTCTCTTTATATCTTAGAAAATATTTTGTATGTTCGGAAAAACTTAGGACTTTTCAAAATAAGAAGCGATTTCCATAATATAAATACACGTAGTAGACATGAAATTGTGATACCCAAATTTAGATTAACTAAAACAAGCAAGTCATTTCTTATAAACAGCATCCGATTTTATAACAAGTTGCCAAAGTCGGTTACAGAACTTAGCGATGGGAAGTTCAAAACCCACATCAAACGTGTCCTTATCAGGAAAGCATATTATAAAATTAAAGACTACGTTGAAGACAAAGAAGTTTGGCAATAATTCCCTCTGCACATGTGGCTTCCCTGGTACCTCATTAACGGCGCGGCTTCTGCAGACCAGCGCGACTTGTCGCGCGACGCGACACCTGTTATTGTTAACTACCGTGAAGTTTTCTTAGAAATTGTATTATTCGTGTCGCGTCGCGCGACAAGTCGCGCTGATTTGCACGAGCCTCTAATCGTACTATATCAATTAGAGTAGAGTACATAATTAGTATCTACATACCTGTGCAGTGCACAGTTTTATATCAATCAGCAGTGAATTATGAGACCTTACTTGTAACAACATTTCCTTTCATTAAATCCCCTAAATTGCTCTTGACAAAATCATAATTCAATTTAGATTGATTTTTAAATGGACACATGAATAATAATTTATTGATATTTTTATTAAATGGCTGTTATTTATTGTGAATTATGTTGCAATAGAAACACTTTTTAATAATTGTAGCATTTAACCTCAACCACATTATTATGTACTAGGTATCAATTTAAAGACAAAAAGATTTGAGGCAAAGATTTTTGAATTTATAACAGCCTAAAGCATACCATATCTTTTTTTATCACTTATTTTTCAGAATTCACATAGGATTATTTTCATGTCTTTTTCGTGTATTCTAGTAACTACCTATTCGGGCTCTAGGACTTACTGTTTTTACCATTAATTCGGGCTAAACGAAAATTCCTGTTTTTAACTCTGACCATTGTTGTTGTATTTATTGCCAAACTCAAAGATATGTTATAGGTAGTTTCTGCCCTTAGTGCTTTCCAAAATGGCCTCCACCTAATTCACAAGAAACCAAAAACAAGTGTATTTAAATTGTACCCGCAGCGATCTATGCGCAAGAATCGATCGTGTTTAGTGTCCTTTCATGCGAATACCTTTCTATTTAAATAAATCATTTCCATTCGCGACAAGTTCTATTAAGTCTTTAGTTGAAACTAAACCCAGCAATTGCTAGTTTGAAACTGAATTATAAATTGAATGTCTACAAATCAATTTAGTATTACCTAGAACAATCTCGTATATCCTGAATTCATGTTTGCCTTCACAAGCCGATAATTATTCTGCGCTTTATTAGTGCTTTTGTTCATATGAAAGGCGATACAAGTTTAAATAATGATCTACCTCGATATGTAAAAAGATTCTGTAATTACTATTATTTGAAACTAGCTGACCCGATAGACGTTGTCATTCATACAAAAATCCTATAGGGAAATACACTTTCCGTTTTTCCGAATTTAAACATTTCCAAAAAACTTTTCCAATTTTTCTATTCTTAAAAACCTAATTCGGACTAATACGGACATTTAAAAACAACAATTAGCCAAATCGGCCCTACCGTTCTCAAGTGATGCGCTCACTTACGAACAGTATTTAATTTTTATTTATACAGATGATATCGATGATATTTATATAGATATAATAAAATGGAAATTTTTTAATCCGCAAGTCAAGCTTTGATTTTCCGAGCCGCTTAGTGCCAATATACCATTTTTGTATAGCTATTAATATATTAACCAGAATGCCCGCCTGTTCCATGCCTCGTTCAGGCATAAAACATGTTGACAAAACTTGTCCACCCAGTTCTAAGTTAGGTGGTCTTATCATATTCGACAACCGACAACCGTGTTAATTGTGGAACACACACACAAACACTCCAATTTTCTTGTCGTATGTCGATTTTATAAAGTATCTGATATTTACATTATAATTTCAGTCAAATAGATCGTAATCTACTTATGTGCATAACTTAGAAGTCTATGAATCAAGAGCAACATATGGTTAAATACGATGCAAAAAGTATTTAAAAACCAGTTAAGTTCGTGTCTAACCAGAGGTGGAGTAGGGTGCCGCACTGTTCATTTATATGACATAGAGTTATGCTGGAATGAGCAGTGGTGGCCAAGTGGTACCAGCCCCGACTTACGAGTTGTAGGTCTTGGGTTCGAACTCAGGCAGGTGCTATTTGTGTAAATAACTTCATCACCACTGCTCTCAAAACGATGAAGGAAAACATCGTGAGGAAACCGGCATGTTCTAGAGCCGAAAATTCGAAGACATGTGACATCCTACGCGCACTGGGTCGGCGTAGTAGATTACAGCCCACTCCTTCTCGAAGAGAGGAGGCATATGTCCCAGCAGTGGGAATATTATAGACTAAATTATGCTTAGGTATGCTATGCTGCAATAAGATTATTTAGTGCAGATTATAAAACTTAAACTGAACTTAGCGTATGAAGCCAACTGACTAAAAACTTGACACGTCATCATATTAGGTAGGTAACATATATTTTTATAAAATCTGTTGATTGATATACTGTAATGCTTTAGTTTATTTTATTTTAGCCTATGTTTTCCCACTGCAGGGCAAAGTCTGGACCAATCCAGTCTGTAGACGTCAAGCTTGTCTCGCCATCTTCTTCAGAATCTACCTCGATGTTGCCGAACATTTTCTGGGCCCACGTTGTTTGTCCCATCACCCATGACTCATTTGGCATGCGGCAAAATGCTCTATCTAGTTAAAATAGTAAAATGAGTTTGACACGTTTCTATGACAGATAACGAAACCAAAAGGTGATTCTTGCCCGCAATACGCAACTCCAAAAAACGAATTCAAGTACAGTTTTTAAGATTTATATGGACGTTCTTGAAATGGTTTCGGTCTAAGCTAGGATATTTAAAGGATTGGTTGTTTAATGATATTGTGCTAATCAGAGTGTAAAAGGCTGTGGTATTGAATATTTATAATTATAGACGCACTTTTGAAGTTTTTTGATGTTTTTTTTTTTGGTAAACGCATAATTTTTAATTGAAGGTAAAACTCGGTCAATGCATGATATGAATGAATCAGTTTTTATATCGCATTCATTATGTAATTTTTGTGAGAATATTTTCCAATGACAAAACATATTTAAATAATTTATCAAACATTTATTCAAGGCTTCTTCTTTATTTATTAACTGGGAACTACATCAATAGATATAGGTACTTATAGTTTATTAATTCTCACAAATGTTTTTAAACTCATCCCAAAATGTTATAACTTTCAAACATGAAAACATACATACATACATAATGACCCTATTAATGTCCCCACTGCTGGGACACAGGCCTCCTCTCTGTGAGAGGGATTGGGCCGTAATCTACCACGCGGGCCCAGCCCAGGCGGTAGATCCTATGTCATATGTCTTCGAATTTTTTGGTTCTAAGACATGCCGGTTTCCTCTCGATGTTTTCCTTCACCGTTTTGAGAGCAGTGGTGATGAAATTATTTACTCAAAGTAAAGCGCCTGCCTGGGTTCGAACTCACGATCTACATCTCGTAAGTCGGGGCCCCGGCCGTTACCACTGGAGCACCACTGCTCTCTTAAACATGAAAAGCACCGAGCTACAATTCTGCTAGTCTTATCAAAACTGCAATCCTAAACAAACACGAAAGGAATATTGGAAGTATATCTCCAGAAAATATCTCCCTAATTATGACTAACTGTCCAAAACAGCTGCTGCAGTACCTACCTAAATGCATATATCATATCTGTCGGCGTTGCGTCATTGGCTATCGTTGCCGGTATACTTATCATAACTTTATAACAAATGATACTCTTAACGAAACGATCTGTAAATTCGATATCATCTGAGTAATAGCAACTAATGAAATAAGACAAATAACATGAATTTGAAATAAGTAAACAACACATTTGCCTCAAGCGGCGTAAATAATAAATTGATATGCCGTCAGCGGGCTCCTAAAGGTAGATATTATTAAGCTTGTATTAGGTGCTAGCGATAGCTGGTTAGATAAGCGGGCTTTTAATCATTTCAAACATTATTTGTGTAGTTACTAAACACTTATTGGTGACAATGTAAAAAAAAATACAAATAACTGTTTCCAAGTAAAACAAAATACAAAAAAGAGGCATCAATTACTTACATATTTTTCTTTAGATGCGCCCTGTGTTAATAATATTACTGTAGGAACCACTAATATTGCTAACTCCGCATCATTTGAAATTATATTTAGACTTGCCATTAACAGATATCAAACAAACAAATAGATATGTATCCGATGGAACCAAGCTTGAAAGGCGGGTGCTTTACGCTTTTTAAATCTTAACTCTAGATAACCTCCCACTTCGCCTTTATCTTTTTCTCTTTTACGAGAAGCTTCGTTTGCTTTAGCTTTTGAAGTTCCAATCAGAAAATAATGACGATAAAGTTCTGTACCAACATAATCATCATCGACTTCGTGCTCTTGTCCCTTATTACTTGGAGTCAGCACAACACGTTTTCTTGTCTCCCTTGTCAGTTCTATCAAAGTCAGTAACGAAATAATAAAAACCGATACATTTTGTTTCACAACGTCCATAGTTATCTACAAACGGTTTATTTATAAAAACTGCATCTAAACTATGTCGAGTTTCAAACGTAGGTAATTGTTGGCACCACGGCCTTAGCCTGTTAGACTCAATTTAAATAATATTATTCACACTAAATTGTATTAGTATTTCACTAACTTTTGTAGTCCATATTACTTAGGATGTTGCAATGACAGCTCTGAAGAGAGTTGCAAATAAAAAAGAGATAAGGGGAAGCTCCAGGGTATCAGGATGTTATGTTGATGAAAATATGATTGGCGACTGTAACAAATATTTACAGAATTACAAAATCATTAAAATCATCAATGCCACTCTCGCAAGTACAAATTACCCTATCGAATGACAATTTCATGAAAACATGATATTTAAGGTCAATTCTGTTGTATTGTTGAGTCTAATTAGATATTGTAATTCTATTAATACATATTTGCTTTTGTTGGGAATTATGTTTTGATCAAAATACAACCTGACACTAACATGCAAATTGCAAAAAAACTTGAGATCGCGGACTTCCCCGTCTTTTTCGCCTTAATGAAATATTTTGTTCTAGTAAAAGTTACAACAACTGGGTCTATGATTGATACTAGATCTTTCTGAGCATCTAGTTAAACAAATGATGCTAAGCTAAAGCAATGGTCAGACGTAGAGGTATGCAGGTGTTACTTTTTTTTTGTTTAAAACTTTCAACATAAGAATTTGATTGTGAAATCTACGCATAGAGGCGTTTGCTCCTTCGTTTTGTTTCATCAATCCGTTTAATCAATCATCCTAATTATATTTGATCTAAATGTAATTGATTGTTGGAACTTTCACTCATGACCTCAAAACTAATGGTAGGTATTAGTTTAATTAAATTACCTTTGTTGTTTTTGGTTATCAAGGTCATCAAAACTGTTTGACTAAATATAAATTCATGAATAACCCGTTTAATAATTTAAATAAAAATTCTAATCCGATTAATATGCAACAGTAAAAAATTAAATCGGTTTTATAAATAGATCTAAAACCGTAGATTTGTGAAATACAACCACTCAGAAACAAGTTCCAGAATTTAAATCAAAAGAGACCCCAATTACAAAATAACTTTGAATTAAATTATTTTGTAGGAAACAAATTCTATTAAATTGGAACTGGTGTTATAATATTCAATATCAATGTAATCAACACAATATCGTGATATACGGAACCAATGTTACATAAAACTTGCGTAACAAGTAATGAGTTCATAAAATGCATACACGATTTCAATTTACATTTCAGGCAATATTGCAAATGTCAAATAATACACGGTTTTAAAGCGAGAAATTGACGTCATGACGTGAAATGAGAGCAAATTCCGGGACAGTTTTACAATCGACCGTTTAATAATCATAGTAAAAGTATTATCTACCGAGGAGATACGTAATATAAGGTGAAAAGGCCATTAGACTTGCAAACAAACAGACAGGCACACATTCACTTGCCAAGTACTTATAACTAGAAGTATTGCCCCAGCAAGGTCTCCTTTTAGACTTGGGTATGGGTACCTACCTATAGACCAACAAAAGTGGAGATGGACAGGCCACGTGTCAAGAGGCATTCAAGACAATTGGTGTAAAGTTGTGACAATGTACCCCAGAGCTGGCAAAAGGAACAGGGCAAGATACCTAATACAAAATATGGAAAGAAGAATTAAAGTTCACAATGGGTCCAAATTGGAGAAGAGTTGCGAGAGATAGGGATCAGTGGAAGTTGTTAGAAGAGGACTTTGTCAACCGGAACAATGAACTCAGAGACATTCTGTAAACTACTACAGAAAATACCACAACACAAAATGTTCCGAGTTTAAGGGCTTATATTATACCTACTTTATGGATTGTAAAAAGTTGCATTCTTTATTAAATTACCGCAGATAATGGTAGAACGATGAAGGCTGATGAGCTAGCCATAGGATAGTCCGCAAAGAGCGATGACGCGAGCTGGACTTCGTCACGGGCCAATACCAGTTGGGATCATGATTATGTGTGGAATCCCACGGTCTCTCCTACCACAAAGTATGTTCCACATACATAGTGGTAGCAGGACCCCATGGAGGGGTATCATGATGGATAAAGGTTAAGACACTCTTCTGACCGAAATTCAATTCCACATTTTTTTTTCATACAAATATACAACAAACATGTCTATTTATCAAATCAGCATGTCGAGTATCAAAAGTTATCAAAACATCACTTAAAATTTGATTTAATTAGAGGAATTTCTTTATTATTTCTGGCTTTAGTACGTTATTAAGCACAGTTCAGTTTCACATTGTGCCATTTACAGGCATTGTGATACGAATACACCACTATATTATTAGTCGGTCATCTGTAACTCTTCCGTGTTCTATTTTATAAAGGCACTCATGCATTCTGCAGTTGCAGGCAGCATGCGTTTGAGCATTAGTATCTGAATTGTTCTCAATGATCTAATCTTTATCATATATTCTTGTTGCACAAATGTAAAACTTAGGACTACCTAGCCAAATAAAGGCAATTTAAGATATTATATAAGCTTTGATGGACATACAAATAATACTTCTAAAATTGCTCATCCTGGCACTAAAGCCAAATGTGAAAACGTTGTTCTATTTCATTTATATATTTATTTATAAAGGCTTAAACACATACACTACACAGCATTAACCCAAAGTCTTTGTCATAATATAGATCTCGCATGTATCTAAATTACAGGAAAGCAAGACACTATCAATTAGGCAATATAAATTAGATTATAATCAATCTGTGTATTCTAATTTACAAATTATCAACGGAACACTGAATTAAAATAAGGAAGCACTTTTGCAACTGAATCGGAGCAAATGAATTTATATATGCGAATCAAATAGTGCGATGAAATGTTGAAAATGAAGTTTTGCAATTAACTAATTTAAATCATTGGTATTCGTACGGCGTTGGTCGGAGGCGTCAGATAACAGTTTATAGAATTTCCACATTTCCTCAGTAGATAGAGTCACAAATCGTTCTTTATATGGTGGACAGATATTGCAACAAGAACGACTAGTTATGGCACCGGTGCAAGCGTTTGATGAAAAGTTAATGAGAAGATATTTACATAAATATTATAGTTTTAGTTTCCACTTTTTAGTTTTATATATGTTACCATGGTAAGTTTTGGGTCACAATCGCTATAATACAATATGTAAGAAAAAACCTGTCCGATCCGAAAGAGGTTCATAGGTACCTACTGCAATAAGATTACCTAAAAGTAATAAAAAATCTAATTATTATTGAAAATAAATAAGCTATTGCTATTTAAAATTCTCATTTTTAGTACCAAAATTACCCTAAATTCATTAAAAAACGGTAAATTTTCAACAGGGATCATAAGTTATGACTTGTTAAGACCAGGCACTCCAAACACAATTTCCACGCAAGCTCCACCCTCCCGCACCCCGCCACTCCGATATGTGCTAAACGCTAATGCATCAGTAATAAAGTTGTATATCGCGTGCGCTCTTTGACCATGTACGAGTTCGAAACTAAATGTCGTAAGTCTCAATTCTTATTTCCTTTATAATTAAAGTAATAATCGATCTAGAGAAAAAATATCTTATTTTTGGATAGTAAACTATATTTTCTTACTGTAAATAATTATTTTAGACATAAAAGTCGAGTAATCTTGTTGTGGTTCTTAATAATCTTTAAAAAACACATGCTTTTCGAATAAAAAATGAATCGAGCAAAGATATTCCAATTACGTATCTGTCTTATTTTCGGAAAGATAAAGATCCAATAAATCGTATACTAAAATTCCATTTTGATTGTATACGCGACTGTTTCAGAATGTTAATGCAAATAACATACAATTTAGGGAGAGGACGGCCGCCCCGCGCCCCATGTAGTAGTAACCCGGTAAAAATCGAATTTACGAAAAAATTTTTTTTTTCCTCAAAATTACCACATAAATAGACTCTCAGTAAGATACCTAACAACACCCTCACAGATCGGACAGGGTTTTTTTTTACATGTATAATTGCCTGAAACTATTTTGATGGTAGGTTTTTACTCTTAAAAGAATACTAAATGCGTCCTTAATTGATACTAAGACTTGATCCATAATCAGCCTGTTAATGTTCCCTCTGCTGGGACACAGACCTCCTCTCTGTGAGAGGCAGTAATCTACCACGGCGGCCCAGTGCGGGTTGGTCGATGTCACATGTCTTCGAAATTTTGGTTCTAAGACATGCCGGTTTCCTCACGATGTTTTCCTTCGCCGTTTTGAGAGCAGTGGTGATGAAATTATTTACTCAAAGTAAAGCGCCTGTTTGGGTTCGAGCCCATGATCTACAACTCGTAAGTCGGGGCCGCCCGGCCGTTACCACTGGGCCACCACTACTCTAACTTGATCAATTAGTTAGAAATTAATGCCATTTATAAGACTGTAGTGTTCATTATTTTTGTAACGAGGTAAGTTTGCGTGAAAAATGTAAGTGTTTTAATACAGTTAGCGTGGGGAAATATTTCGTAAAAAATCATTAGTAACATCAATAATTATGTGCATACAGCTGCCAGTACTCAGATAATAATCAGCGAACGTTTACACCTATTGCAACGTTTTTGTAGGAAAATTGCCGCATTTTAAGTGTTTATAGTCCAGTTTCAACAAGTCTATTGAAATAAAAAATATTTTCTTCATAATGGATTGAACTGTACTTGAATATTTATGATTCAGTTAATTAATTACTGATAGCTGTTAATACGCACTTAAAATACAGCACTGTTTAGACGTCAATCAGAAATATGGGCAATTAATGTGATATATTTCAAGCTATTGGTAATTGAATCAAAAGCCGTGCCTAGACGTACTGAGTGTTCCACTCAGAGTGACTACAAATGCACTTTGTAGAAAAGCTGTTATTTTTTTACTTGCTATTGTACCTAATCACAAAGGAAGCAGCAACATAATTTCATACCATTCGATTTTATCATCTTATTTAAAGGATTAGGCATAATCAGACTATAATATTCGAACTGCTGGGACACAGGCCTCCTCTCTGTAAGAGAGAGTGGGCCGTTACGTAATCCACCACGCGGGCCCATTGCGGGCTGGTAGATGTCACACGTCTTCGAAATTTTGGTTAGGACATGGGTTCCTCGCGATGTTTTTCTTCACCGTGCTAGGGTACGCGAGAAAACATTACGTAATGCACGATCAATCGGAATTTGAATCGTTTTGAAACAGATTGCTAATCCATTGCTTCATAAGATCGTAAAAAAAATCTGCTCAATAGCGTAAATAACGCAATGAATATTGTTGTACTGTCAAAATTAAACAAATTAGTCGGAATTGTTTACCAAAATGTGTTGCGTAATTAGACTACAGTTATAGATGTACCGATAGACAATAATCTTTCACCAAAAAGCTAACAAATAGGTACCTACTACGTCACACCATATAGGTACTTACCTACTTCTTTACTATTTTCTTTGTTAATATTATTACATAGCATTAAAGCTTAATGCATGTGACTAGAATACAAGAATTACCTGTATTACCCCATTTAGTTTAATAGCTCATATAACCGTGACAGACGTACAGAAAGTTGCTATTAAATAAAACTATGTTAATAATAGTATCATAGGTAATAATACTCAGTTACTTTGTGCTATTAATGGTAATTGCACAATGTACTAAATAACTAGCTTATTGAATTAAGGACTCGACCACCATGTACTACGTTTTTATTAACATTCGTCATTGATAACGATAAGGCCGGTCTCTTAGAAATATTTTTAGGTATGGTTCTGCTGAGTGCCGACCTTTTAGAATTCCTTCTGCACATGTGGCTTTCCTGGTAACTTATTAACGGCATAAAATAGTGATGTGCATAGTGTCTATTTACTGCTCCCAAGTTAAGATGTATTTTTTTTACTTCCTTTACATAATCATTTAATCAAATCATCGTTTGACATCTATAATGTCACCTACAATTTTAATTATTTGCGTAGTCGAGCAGACGAATTTTTCAAACATATGAAACAATGGACTAGGATTTTTTTTCAAAAACCTTGTTACGTAATTGGGGTGCAGGAGACACAATTGGCGAGAGCAAATTTCGACCCACATCCCGCGCGGGACCTTCAGTTTGACCAGAGCTTAACTTAGATCAAATTATAATCAACATCTTTTCACACACAATGTATTTCTCTTAATCTAGCTACTATTTACTTGTATGGATTTTTTCAAAACTAAGGGCCATTATAACAACAAATATTGGAATGTAAGACCACACAGCATTCTAAATCATTAATTTACTTTTGCAACTTCATTTTGAACTTTTGCAACAACGTAATATTTCAAAAAACGCAGAGCAGTAATCGGATGTAGCAGCAATTAACCACACGAAGCAAATAACTCCAAAATTAACCGTGGATTAACCTGTGACCTTTTGTTAACCGCAAGCAATAGAGACATTTTCAATTACCTTTGGGTCGCGCCACACCTGCCGAACGTTCGGCGCGGAAGGTTGGGTTGAATACGCTCCTAATGTTTTTCAAGTTAGATGACACATCAGCCGAACGTTACGTCGGTTCATGAGCAAGCGTCACATGACGCGACGGAACGTTCTGCGCCGAACGTTCCGCAGGTGTACCGCTACACTGTGATTCATTTACGGCCTACCGCTTATCGTAAAGCAAAAAGATAATTAATTAGGTAGATTCTACTTAAATTAGGATAATTAAGCATTCGAAAAAGTCTCGTTATCTAATTCCAGTCGGCGCTTTCAACCGATAATATAATCGATACAATGAATTAATTGATTAATTTGTAAATCTTGATTGGAATATTATAGAGAAAAGGGTGATTAATTATAGATTTTATAAATATCGATAGGTAAGTACCTTTATTCCGATTTAATGTAGGAAGGTAAATCGATTTTTCAAACGACTAGGTACAATAAAGATACAATTTTATACCATATTCCTAGGTTTACTATGTAGCATAATAGTTGGTAAATAAGGCTTTACGTGCATGCCAGTAGCTAGTCGTGCGTAGCGGAGCGCGTGCGCCGGCTACTAACGGTCCATTGATCGTATGTTGTTAATTGATTTGTAAACTGTCGTTAGCGATGTGGTAGATGCCGTGGGGCTAAGGTGAAAGGTTTGTGGGTTTATTACTAATAGTGGCGATACAAATGTTGAGGAAGCTACTTTACATTTACACCACGAGTTAAAAAATAAAAACATGGTTATCGTCTAGGTCATAATCCGTACAATATTTATTTTGTAAAAGGAAACTAGCTTTTTTTCTATAGAGAGCTCTTCAATAGTGTGTAATAATTACTAACTGAATGATTAATCTTCGAATGAATGATCTAATACTTATTAGATGCTGTGGCGCAAACATTCTTGTATCTAAACACTCACATAACAATCAATCATTTTCATAATCATATCTTGTTGTTCGTTCTTTTTAAACAATGACCCAAAAATGTGTTAATTGACCAAATGCTTATAGATTGGCCATTTTATTTCAAACTAGCTTCTGAACGCGATTTCTTCCGCAAGCCTATAAAAACCTTTTTCGAGAATTGGGCTATCAAATGCAAAAAGATTTTTTTTAAATCCGAATGGTAGTTCCGGAGATTACCCCCTACATACAAACTTACAAACAAACAAATACATGTTAACTCTTTATAATGTTAGTCAAAATCAATCAAATTTATTTATTTTCAGATCATACAATCCAATTTGTTAGTATATAATCATCTTAAACACTAGTGTTAGTACATAAAAATATTTGGGAAATTCTGGACATGATTACTAGCAATGTCAAAACTATCAATAATAATGTCAAAATCATAACTTTGTCAAAATCAATACTAATAATGTCAAAATCATAACTATAATGTCAGAATTACCTTCAATAATGTCAAAATTACCAATAATAATGTCAAAATCACCAGGAAAAATCAAATATGCAACAATAAACTAAACATTACTTCAAGGCACGTTTTGAAGGTAATACCTGAGTCCTGGTCCAGTGCCTGAGTATTATACCTTCCATTCTATCAGCCACAGTGACCAAGAGGCTGTTGGCACTGCCACGCACCCGCTGCATCAGGGAGGCGACACGCTTTCGCATGATTGCGTAAAAGTCATCTATACGTGCCTCTGCGAACATTCCTGATGCGCTACAGTATCGTGGCAACCCCAACAGCGCCCTGTATGCGTTGTTGCACTGGATACGTAAGGCGCTGTAAGCCCTCTGCGTGTAGTCGACCCATAGACTGCAGGTGTAAAAAGATTGGCAGTATGCCCTAAATAGAGTAGTTTTTACCCCTCTCGAGCACTTAGCAAACCTACGGATCAACATATTGCTCCTGACTGACAGCGCCCTACGTTCCCTCTCCATGTCCACATTATCCGTCTGCGTTGCGGTGACCCAATGCCCCAGATATTTAAAAGATTTAACCCACTCTAACGCATTCCCACCGAGTGTGACAGGCGGCACTTCACGATAGTCTTTAGTGCCTGCCTTGAACATCAGACACTCGCTCTTTTTTGCATTATATCTGAGGCCGTGGGCCTCCGCATATCGCTCACAAACAGACATGAGTTTTCTGAGGGCGCTGATCGATGGGGCCAACAGCACCATGTCATCGGCGTAACTAATGTTATTGACTAGGGTTCCGTCAATGAAACAGCCTACCATAGTGCTACTGAGCTCACGAATCAGCCGATCCACGTACAAACAGAAGAGTTTCGGCGAAGTCAGACCTCCCTGTCTGACCCCGCACTCCAACCCGTACGCATCGGATAGCGAGCCTGCCCATTTCACCATATTAGTCTGATGACCGTACCAATATCTAAACAACTCAATCATCTCACCCGGAAGTGTAGTATCCTCATACAGCTTCTTCCATAAAACACCATAGGACACCAGATCGAAGGCTTTTGAAAGATCAAGAAAACACGCGTACACGGGGGTTTTCCTGTCCGTATAGTATCTGACAGTGTGCTTGAGACACAGAACAGCGTGCTCTGTTGAAAGACCCGCTCTGAAGCCAAATTGGGCATCGTGAAGCGACAGATGTTTATTTAACTGCTTGTCAAGCACACTGTCCAAAACCTTGGCAATAATCGTAGCCAACGATATGGGCCTATAGTTATTTATGTCCGACGCGTCTCCGGTTCGATTTTTTATAATCGGCACAACTACGGTTTTCATAAGATCTTCAGGCAGCTACCTACGTATGTGAGAAGCAGAAGTTGAAAAACATTGCCAGCACTCTGGGCATATGAACCCCTGCATTTTCTAAATGCTCTATGCTGAGAGAATCGTGCCCAGGTGATTTACCGCGGTTCATGTTTTTCAACACTGCAACTATTTCTTTAGCCGTAACCCTTACCAGCGATGATTCCGTTGTTGGCTCCCTTAACGTTGACAGTGACTCTCCCATTAACCCTAGAGGGGACTTCACTGCAAAGTGATTTTTAAAGAGATTGGCTATGGAGGCAGACTCACTAACTAGTATAGTATAGATATACATAGATCCAAACAAAAACTGGGCCCATCACATCAAATAATATCAACACTTGTATTTCATCAGGTCTTTATAAAATTCGAAATTTCATTTACTTTACCTCTTTATTATAATATTAGTATACATATAGAGAGCAGTGGTAGCCCAGTGGTAACGGCCTCGACTTACGAGTTGTAGGTCGTGGGTTTGAACCCAAGCAGGCGCTTTACTTTGTATAAATAATTACATCACCACTGCTCTCAAAATGGTGAAGGAAAACATCGTGAGGAAACCGGCATGTCTTAGAACAAAAAATTCGAAGACTTGTGACATCTACCAACCTGCACTGGGCCCGCGTGGTGGATTACGGCCCACTCCTTCTCACAGAGAGGAGGCCTGTGTCCCAGCAGTGGGAACATTAATAGACTGATGATGATGATGATATATATAGATCAAAACAAAAACTGGGCCCATCACATGAAATGCTACGCATTAATGGCCATCGAAATGCAAATTTATCTTATATCAGAGCCTAGATCTCTACACTCGTTTATTTATTATATCTACCTAGATATCCCAATTCATTCTTTCGATCTAGATATAAAAGTAAGTGTTTGTCATCGATATTATTTCTCTGCATAAGTCAATCAGAATAAAAATAAAACTTGAGGAAAACATTTTGTGAAAGGCAACACAATCAAGTGATTCGATTTCAGAGCATGTGTATTGTTAACTTCGAAATCATTATTAGAGCATTCTTGTGTTACGCAGTTGCTATGTCAATAGGAGGTATTTGAGTATAAAAGATTTTTTTAATGGAATGTTTAGAATAACTGAGTTGCAGTTACCACACAAGACAGCCACGTTTTCAAAAGTTTCCGAGTACTGTATATTACTTTTCTGACGATTCTTTTGATTTTATTGATCGTTTTCATTTCATATCATGTAACCTAGAAGGTATCAGACTAAAATCTTCTTCTACTGCATATCTGATGGATCTTTTTTCATCTTCATGTTCATTCTTCTTAAACTGCATATCTGATCATCTTCCAGCCTTTGTCCCATGCTACTTGAGGTCGGAAAAATAAGTTTTTTTCTTCCTTTCTCCTCTGACTTCTGTCACTCTATCATCCATATCTTCTTTATCGTCATCGCCATCTCACTACGCCTTTAGCAATTCCCGAGGGTCATTACTTCCAGCTGTTCATTTGAATGAAGTCACAACATTATGTGGTGAGCTTATAATACGGTCGCATCAACCATTTCTAATTTTTTCCCACCGCAGGGCGTTGATTGTTTATTATGATAGACTTTAAAAAGATAGCAGATCTTTTTTTATCTTTCGTAGACGTATCTCGGCAGTAATTGCAAACCACTTTCTGTTAAAGAATGCGTATGCAGATAAGAATGATGTGCTGATATAAACTGATTGGGAAACAAAGTCGGTTTTTTTAAGTTTTCTGTAGGAAAAAGTTCTGTATATTAGCACTGCGGGAAACATTCGAGATTGCGAGTGTGGTATTTAGTTCGACTAATTTTTACAACAATTCTTCTTGATAAGCCGCATATTCATCGAAACAATCCATGAGAACTTCTCAAGCTTCATATTAAGCTTCATTGATTCATAAAATATTTGTTATACCATTACATACATATCTGTAAAAACATTCACTGAAATGACTTTTCACTTTATGCACGAAAAATAAAGAAAAAAAAAGAAGAGAAAAAGAGAGAAGTATGGCGTGTTTTTATTTTATATTTATGCACTGAGATGGGAGTGATCACCGTCATACTCTGGCCAACGCAACCCTAGAAGGGCTTCGTGTTGAACATTGGGTCCTTGGTCACTGATATCTTTATACCTCACGTCCATTACAAGAAGTACTGAGCCTTATACATAATAATTGTCATAAAGTTATACAATTTATGACTATTACAGGAGTTATTATAGTCTGCAAGAAACTCAATTATTTGCCGTTTATACTATTTTAGTACATATACTCGTAAGTAACACAAACTTGCCTTAGTTACGATTAGTTGAAACGACAACTATTAACCGACTGTCACAAATGTGGGGTTATGTAAACAAAGTATGCACAATAAGTTAGGTAAATATAGATGCTGCAATATTTTAAGACTTTTTAAAAGGTGCGGTTATAGCGGATTCATGAATATACTGTTAAGGCGAAGCCTGTTTGGTAAAGAAAAAACTGATTGTTTAAAACGATAAAGCATTTCGATGTAGACATTTTTTGCTATAAATCTATAAGAATGTAATAAAATTTGTGACATTGTCATGAATAATAAATACACCGTAAATGATTTGAAAGTAAGAATTTATTATCAAGCAGTTCTAGGTCAGCGTTAAAATAAAATCTTATCTGATTTTGGTCCTACTCCAATTCTGTCATTTTAAATAATACCAAAAGAATTAATTGAAAGCTCGCAGAACAACCTACCAAATTGTGCAAGATCTTCGGTGTTACTCGTGTAAAAGCCAGAATCACTGACATAGCTTGCATAGTAAGCAAACTGAAGTGGCAGTGGGCTGGCCCAAGTCATGTTTGTCGAAGGACAGTTGGCCGGTGGAGCAAACGAGTCCTAGAGTGGAGACCGCGCATCGGCAACCGTAGTGTGGGACGCCCCCCAGCTAGATGGACCGGCGACGAAAGTGGCTGGGACAGACTGGATACGGAAGGCGGAGGACAGGTTGTGGCGCAGCCTAGGAGAGGCCTAAGTCCTGCAGTGGACTGCGATAGGCTGAGTTGATTGATGTTACTCGTGTATAGAAAAATACCTGCTTAAAAGATTAAGAATTTATTTTATAATCTCTAAGCCTAAAACTGAAACTTCCCTTTAACATTTAATACGTAAATTACAAGTAAATTACGATACAAGGTGGGTGGCGCACGCGGCGTCCACATCTCAGCCCATTTGGTAATCACCTCACGAGTATCCAAGCCGCGTGGATTGCGATATGATTGAAGATAATTGATCTGCCAAATGATAGTTCTAGAGCAAACATTGCTTCCCCATATGGTATAACTGTGTTATGGTACATTAATGGCTTTGCCCGCGGCTTCGCTCGATTTTTTCGGAGATTAGTTTTGAGGGTATCGATTTTGGTCTATTGTTGTATTTTAACAAATAAGATAAGCCCTCGAGGCTCTCTTGACATATTGCGTCTCATTATCATTAATTTTATTTCCTAAATAAATACCTACATTGAGCCATTCGCCAGCACTCAGTTACATGCATGCTTCTCATATCATGCCCTACTCGCCTATTATCATTTTTACTTAGTATCTAGCTCTAAGCTGTTCATACGTGATCAAATCATTACGTGCTATTATTTAAATGTAGCTTAACCTAAATAAAACTATAAAGCGTTGTCAGATCATAGAGCCGTCTCCTGTCAGTTAGATCGTTGTTTAATATCTTCAAACGCATCTCGCGTAGAGGAAACATATCTCATAACTTGACGTAACTTGCAATCAGCTTACCGCATTACTTAGCAAGCTCATTCGGATATGATTGTCGGTCGATTTGATAACTTATTCATAGCTGAACTGTGAAGTTCTTGATTTTGATCGATGTTTTCCTTATGACGACACCGGAGTCAAATGGGCTTTGGTTGATTTGGTGCTTTATTTTAGATTTTTAAATAAACATTATTCTTTCTTTCTTTTATTTATTTTGTCAGAATGGAAAAACCGGATGGTTAAATCTTCAAATGCAAAAGCAGCATTTTAGTTCAAATTTTGTTATCCCTCTCGGCTTTATTGTTTGTTGTAGGAATAGGAATTTTCGAAAATCGGCTACTAAGTATGAGCTTAAAATTGCCTATAATCCCAGAATCCCAACTCCGGTACAAACAATCACTATTTGAAGGATTTTAAAAGAAATCAATCCATTGCTTCATTTATGTTTCAAAAAAATCATCAGCTTCAACGCAAATAATGCAATGACTATTGTTGAACTGTCAAACTGAAACTCATTGATATTGTGTGTTACGCAATTCCCTCGCAGGAATGCTTCCATTCTAACGAGATACTCTAACTCATGCCTAGATTTTTAATCCAGCAGTATCTGATCTAACACGCTGTTGCTTCATTGATTTATTAGCATATACATTGCATCATGTCAGAGGCGTAGCAAACAAATAATAGTGCTTACAAATTCTATCTTTCAATTTATTGAACAGGTGGATTTAAAAGATTAGCCGCTAATACAGATTGATTGGACTTATAAGTTATTAGATAGGTATTCAAATCACAGACTTGTGTTTTAAAAAGTTTCTTTGCATGTGTGATAAATAAAACAAGTCGGTAACAAGTGTATTGTATGTATAAACAATACACTGAGTTGCAAAATTTCAATTAGTGTTCATTTGTTTTAGGATTCATTGCGTAGAGATTTTCCCACGCAAGAAGGATCGATTTCTTAACAAGTTATAGTAAAATGATTTATGCTGTGTGTGCGCGCATTATCTCACTGAAATAATAGTAAAATTGAAAGTAAACTAAATACTTAGGTACTAAGTGAGTTTTATTGTTGAGCAAAATCAATTTTAAACTGTTATTTGATTTGATTTGATTTTATTATGATTGCTTCCTATATAGGTTAATTAAATAAAAACAAACAGACAGAAAAAAATACAAATATTTTTTATTCGTTAGTACTTATGCAAGTCCAAAATTAATATATAGTTATCTAGTGCTGCAATAAAAACTAGATCAGATTTGTCGCCCAGTATTTAATGTAGGTAGGTGTACGTATAGATTGTAATACACAATTACGTTATTATTTTTTTTTATCATGGCCGCCAACTTGCTTGTGTAAAATAAAAGAAATCATTAAAAACGTTATTGCAACATAACAGTATGTACATGGTTTACTTTTTATATACGACCTTGTTTAAAATTTTAATGTAAAAGTGTCACATTCTTGTTATAATGAGAGTTTAATTGTGTGTTGCAGGGATATGGCAGGGAGCTATTTGATTTAAATATACTCACGGGCTGTTTTAGCTTAAATTCATGGATTTATTATTTAGGAAGTCGTATTTCTTGTCTATACTTAAGACGTGTTCATTGTGGTGTTAAGTGGGGCTTGTGGCTCAGTAATAACAGCCGCACGGGTCGTTCGATCAGGTTATGCTACGCTTGCCGCGGTTGGTTCGTAGATGGGTGACCATTTTTACATACCAAGCACCCTCCGTGCCTCGGAAAGTACGTTAAGCCATTGGTCCTGGCTGTCATTCGGCAGTTGTTACGGGTCGTCAAAACCCCAAAAGTCTGACAACCAGTCTTACCAAGGAGTATCGTATTACCCAGTAACTATGTTGTAGAGGTCAGTAAAGCAGTCTCTCCACGTAAAATACAGGTATTCAGCTGCATCCGCTTAGACTGGAAACCAACTCCAACATCGTTAGGAAAAGCAGATGATGATGACTGAAGGCAGAAGTCATTGAGTCTACCTAATTACGGGAGACTTATATAAACTTTTGAGACGTGTTTGATCTAGATCATTTAATTTTACTATGTTTCATTTTACTCGGTAAACCTTTGAGTAGTTAATTTCTAAAGAGCTTAAAAATGTACCTATATATTTCGATCGATTTTCGAGCCAATATGTAGTTATGAGGAACAGGGTGTTAAAGTTTACTTATCCTCCATAGATAAGTGAAGATCCCCAAACCAGACGGGTGTTGTGTCTGGTTGGCTACTGCCCAACGATTGATGTCAAGACGTTGTATATATATACTCGTTCGTTCGTTACAAGACGTTCTATTATTGTGGTTCATAAGACCCTGTCTTCCGTTGCCCTGCCCCTAACCCTGACATGAAATCAATTTCATTTATAAATGCAGACAGCTATTTTGTAACCAACTAATAGTTATAACTACGTATCCGGTTAATCTCAATTATCTATCCAAATGGTTCTTGCCAAAAATTGATGAATAATAGTCGATGCAATAATCAGTTCAAGGGCATTATGCGCGTGCGCCACCCACGTGATAATCACTCCATAAAGAATGCCATTGGTAAATTCACTTATTGGTAATAGTAATGATAATATCGTTTAGATAATGTTGTTTGTAGCTTGAATAAGATTGTGATCTTTGGTCCGATGAAGTAGAATTGAATCGATGATGAAATAATCGGTTTGTTTATCAGATGGGACTGCTGCATATTTCGGTGTTAACAATTGAATCTACTAAAAGGACTGGCCCAAATTGTGTTTTTTTACTGAATATACCACACTCACATACACACACACACCAGTACCCTACAGCAACACACAATAACCCAATCAATTAAGAGGGTGCATCCTAAAAGTTGGCATCGTCGTAAATAGCTGTCAAATATTGACCTGTTTCGATTAATTTGGAAATAATACTGTATGGAAATGTGGCTCACTAACTAACTAGAATATTAATAATGAATTGCAATTATAACATTGAATTTTATGTTGTACCCGTTTTAGGTGAAAAAAAGGCATTTGGAAAGTTTCCAAATACTTTTTTTACATCTAAAACTAACTATTCGGTGTTACGATATTAATTATTGCATTTCGTAATCAATATTCTAGTTCGCTAGTTAGCCACATTTTTTTATTTGCATACTTACAGAAATATTAACAAATTAAGCTAAACAGCGAAATAAATGACATCTATTTGCAGAATTATTACACAATTCTAAATATTTTGTAAATACGTGTCAATCCCACTAAAGAACACTATCCTTCAAGATACAGGATTTTTCTAGTTTGAAGGGCAGGGGTCTTACTCTTTTGTAATAGCCATACCCATCCCATAGTAGCCTAGGTAACATCATAGTCTGTTGTATATGTAAAGTTTTTGGTGAATAAATTATTACTTACTTACATATTAGCAGAGGACAGAGTGTGTCAGAAAAGGAGAGATAAGCCTTTGCCTTGCAGTCTAACAACACATGCTCCTAGATAGATTAGAAGACATTAAATCTGTCAGTTTACTAGTATAGGTAAGCTGCTAATATATTGTATATTATATAATACGCTTGGTGGCACTACTTATAATCCACCCCAATGTTATAGTACTTTAGTCAATTATCTTCACAACCTTCTATTTTGTAACAATGAAGGGATTCGGTATTTAGAGAGTCGCTCATGGAGAAGCTCTGGGCGTCGTTCTTTCCCGAGTATTGTCAAGAACTGTTTAAGCCCCCTGATTTCTTCATTGAACCATCAGAGAGCCTCCCATCCGGGCACAAGTTACCGTGGCCTACTTGGAAAACCTTAAATAGACTTCGTGCCCAGGTAGGTCGTAGCAAGGATAACCTCCACAAGTGGGGTTCATGGACGGCTCAGACCTTTGGTGTGTATGCGGCGTCTCTCCACAGACAATGGCTCACCTCCCATCTTGCCCCGCATGCCCTGTTACCTGCACACGTGAGGACCTAATGACAGCGTCAGTGAACGGTATCCGCGTTGCTGAGTTTTGGGCCAAACAAATTTAAAAAACTCAGAACAATTATGTATTTTATTTCGTTTTTATTTTTGCCATCGACACGCTAAGAAGAAGTCAAAGCTGTTTTTCATACTGTGCATTTATACTGAGGGAGACAATATAAATGTACTCATCAATGTTACAAGGGTATGCCCCCCCGACCCTTGCTCGATAACGATGCGCCAGCCCGCGTTTTTGCTGAGCCTGTAGCTTTAAATTCCCCTGATAATAATAATGATCCATCCTTGATCCAGCCTGTCCCTCTTGCTGTCCTCCCCCCAGCGAACGCCCTAAGCCGAGGTTCGTACCCCACAGGGGGTGCCCTTAGCGAGCGTTCGCCTAGTTTTAATTAGCTTAGTTTATATGCCCCTGGCTGGAGGCTTTGAGTTTCTTCTAGGAGCTTAAGGCAGCCACAGGAAAGTCCGGTTAAGCAGCGAATACCTCAGTGGTAACCTGCGAGATGCCCTAGTCAAAAAAAAAAAAAAAAAAATTACAAGGGTACATTGTTTGTTTTGGCATCATTGGTGAGAAATTATGGGTTGTTTTATTGTTGTTTTCTTTACTGTCTATTTTTTAAGTAACTTTTGTTTTAGGATAAGATATTAAATATTTATTTTATGGGTGTTAATGCCTGAAATAAACGATTAAGTAATAAAATAATAATAAAATAAAATTTGCCTTAGTACCCTGCTAGTTTGGCCAAAAAAGACAATATTATTCTCATAATGCAATGTAATGGGAAAAAAATGGGTCAGTGGTTAGCCCTGAGCATTGGATCGTGACAGCACTGACAGCTTATCTTTACATCAGCTAAATACAGAATGTAAACAGTCTCCCTAGAGAACGAAAGCTCATTGACATCTCAGCGAGGTAGTAGCTTTGTTTGTAATTAATTATACGTACCTATGTATTAATTTCTTCTACATGTATGACCTTACGCCTTCTTATAAATTATTAATGTAATTCATTAACTTAGTGTAATAAATAACCATTTATTTGTGCTACTGCTAATTATCATTTGGGTGCATAAATAGAGCCTCCATAAGATTTTTAATAATTTGCTCCGACTTGACAAAATATTGAAATTTCTTTATTTATGTTAGTTTATATACTAGCTCACCCGACAGACGTGGTCCTGTCAAAATTTCAATAACTCGTACAAAAATTCTATAGAAAAAAAGAATTTTACGGACTTTAAATATTTCCTCATCAATATTTCATCGTAATTTGTTGTACCCATAAAAACCTGGTTCGGACTTTTACAACACTTTATAACAAAAAATAGGCAAATCGGTCCAGCCGTTCTCGAGAGATGCGCTTATCAACGTAAACCATATAATTTATTTTATAGATTAAATAAACTATACGGAACAAACTTTCTAACTAATGGAGAAAATCGTATCAAAAATTCCGTTGCGTGGTTTGGAGGAACAACGCCCAAAAAGCGAGTTTAATTTATAATATGTTTACATATAGATTTTTAAATTGGTCATACATAAATACACACGGCGCACTCTTGACAGTCAGCCCCGCTAACAACCTTGCAAAGTGGCTTTAGTAAGCTCGGCTATCACTTAGAAATGGTTCTAGTTATACATTGACCAATTGATCAAGTTGACCCACGGATCCTGTCCAAAATGTACATTCGATGACAAAAGTCTCTTTACTTAGTGAAGTGAAACCAACATGCACCCTATTATTACAGCAAAATGGTATAAGATACCAATTTTATAGGATTAATTTGGTTGTAAGACCTTTACATGCGCTTCCCGTGACGATTGTTACAGGAATGTGAAAGAAAATTATAAAACGGAGAAAGCGGCCCAGAAACAAATTAGGTACATAATCTAAAACTACTTTCACACCAACATACAAATTTCTGGATAGAGGTCAATACAAAAAAAAACAATCAACGCTGCTGTAGCTCATTGTACGAGTAACATACAAATTTATTAATGGTATTGCAACGACAGCGCTTGCGCAACCGATTATTACAAGGTAGGCGGCCTGTACCTAACATTTGACGGAATATATCCTTTAGCAGGTGCAAAGTGAACATAATTCTGTGTACGTCGTGCTCATATCTCACACTTAATAGGGCTTACACTGAATAAATACTTTATTAACATCGGTGCTGAGGTTTAATGCGTCTAATTGAATTATCAAGTGGGCCTGTGAGCATTATTTTTGGTCGTGACTGTACTCGCGCGAGTGAACCTGCCTACGTGGATTTTTATTACCTATTTGGATCTCACATATTATTTTCATAGTTAACTATTCAATGAAGTAGGTAGTTGGGTCAAGAAAAGTCGCTGATCGCGGAAATAAATTTTGACTGCTTTTTATTTGAGATAGAAATCTATGTCGAGTCTTCATGAAAAAGTGTTGATGTGATTTTAGAGTCTATTTACTAACCCTACCTGACCTCATACGTACAGTTCTTTTTGTCACTCGGAACGTTGTATTTTTGGATTTTAATCGTTTGTCAATTCTTTTGTAGGTATAGTGAATTTTCCCAGTGACAGCGATGCGGACGTAATTTTTTATGTCCAATGAGCTCTTCCCTTTATTATTTTTCACTACAAAAAATATTTGAATTTTAGAAACTCCTCCGGCAAGAAAACTCAAAAAAATTACAAAAAAATAATAACTCGAAAACTACAAAAAATGGGGTATTTTCGAATACCCCTAGACATGAGGAATCAATTTTTTTTTATGACGTATTTTTGGTCCACCCTGTATACAATGTCGCCCATGCGCATGTGACCGCCCGTAATTTTCTGAATATTCATGAAAAAATATCGAAAATAAACTTCAAAAGGGGGGTCTATCTATAACATTTTTCATGTTATTCAATTTTTAATTTTTTAAAGATTTGCTTTCTGTTTTTTGACACATCTCCGAAGTTTATGGGTCGATTTGGATTCTGTTTATTATTTCCAAAAGCTTATGAGTTATTTTAACAGCCTAATTAAAATTTTTACAAAAAATTATCGACTACGAAAGAAAAAACGGAATCGAAGTCATTTTTTCGGTAAAAAATTGTGTATTTATTTTAAAAAAACTAGTGAAAAATGTTATAGATAGACCCCCCCTTTTGAAGTTTATTTTCGATATTTTTTCATGAATATTCAGAAAATTACGGGCGGTCACATGCGCATGGGCGACATTGTATACTTTAGTGTTAGAAATAGTAAATTGAATTCAATGTAAAATTAATAAATAAATAATCAAAACAAACGGGAGTTTAGCGGTTAAGCTTACAAAGTTTTCGGAGCTTTTATAGATTAAAATAAATAAGTATTTAGACTAATAAAGAGACTTTGAAAAAAAAAACATGATCCGTGCCTGCTGTCTAAAGTTTTATTGATTGATTTAAACTTGTATTTCTTTAAGCGGGAAGTTATAAATTGCGTCTAATAAATTAGTCTGTACGGCTTGAAAAGTGCATCTAGTCTGTAAACTTCTGTTAAGTAATTCAAATGTAGGTACTGTATATTTATTTATTTTATTTTTTATGTATTGTACACACAGTAAAATAGATACAGATACGATATGTAACTTTGGAGTACTGCTGGATTAGCTTGATTTTTACACTTTACTAAATTCAGGCTAACCATCAATACAATATAATGTATAATAATGATACGAGGAAAAGGGACACAGGTAATTATAAAGTCTTATTTTTTTTAATATATGTATTCCAGCAAAAAATGCCATATAAGAAGTTCACTTCAATATTTTACAGAATTTTTATTTAAATATAAGTAAGTACCTACCAACAATTACCATCATCATCAGCCTATTAACGTTCCCAATGCTGGGACACAGGCCTCCTCTCTGTGAGAGGGAGTGGGCTGTCTGTAATCTACCACGCGGGCCCAGTGCGGGTTGGTAGAGGTCACATGTCTTCGGATTTTTTGGTTCTAACACATGCCGGTTTCCTCACGATGTTTTCCTTCACCGCTTTGAGAGTAGTGGTTATGAAATTATTTACACAAAGTAAAGCGCCTGCTTGGGTTCGAACCCACGACCTACAACCCGTTACCACTGGGCCACCACTGCTCTCAGATTAACTCTTCACTGTAATTAAACATAACGAACTAAAGTAGGTAACGTTCAATATAACAATACCCTTATCAACCAAATCTGGCTCACATCATACACTTTTGGCCCAAATTAGAGATAAAAATAATTTAATAATAGTTATCATAATAAGAATCATTACTATTGTTATGTAGGCCTATGTTATGTAAAAATTAATTCTGATTCTCAAGTTGATTGATCATTTGAGTATCACAATGGGTCATATATCATATCTAACAGTGTCAATGTCACTGACCCACGGATTGTAACATGTTGTTACCATAACAGAGAGATAAGAATAGGCACTTGTTGGGGTCAAGGTTCAACATGTTTGAGAAGCTCTTGAGAATACTTTGGTAAGAACTCATCTTATAAGTCATTGTTTATTGTACTAGCGATCCGCTTCTGCTCCGCATGGATTTAACGGCTTGACAAAACATCGAGATTTCTTAATTGTATTATTTTTATATCAATGAAGTTCCCATTTTATGGCTTGAATTGTCTTCTAATGGAGCCGCAGATATTTTTTTAATATGTCATTATTTAGATTTTTAAACTAAAATATAGTAAAGCAGCTACTTTAAATAAAATAATACCAGATATAATATATAAAATTATTTATATTAATTTTACAATAATAAGTAAAAGTCGAGGTATTCTTATAATTACTTTAGTGACATGTTTTCATGTACTAAGTAAATAGATATTGACATTAAGATTAATAGCTTACAGTTATTGCTTTCCGTATTTTTTTTTCATGCACTCTTGTTTTACCAATGCACTTTAACTTTTTTTTTCTTTAACATTAGCATAATAGTCGTCATTGGCTTTGCCATTTAATAAAAATAGAATAGAATAGACAGTGTTACACGAGTTTTACATAATTGTGCTCGTTATCTATGTACCGTTTCTAATTAGATTATCTATGTTTGTTTTATAATATCAGTCGACACGGATATAGTTTTAGTTCCGCATAGATAAGCAGGTTCTAGTCTGCTGGTCCTAATTAATCATTTGAACCGATATAAGAAATGCTCCAATCACTGATTCTCAGCACCGTCTCTAAGAAATTATTCAAATCTCTAATTAGCAAAACTGCTGTTGATTGGTTAACCAAACCATGATTATATATCGATATAAACAAACATGACAGATAGCAGATTTGACCAACGATTAGATATTATTGATAAGGTTTTCTATAAACCGGTTAAACACCAATTTATTTTTCTATTAATCACGATACCTCCTCCAAACTTTAAAATCAGTTGAGAATTTTTCATAAAAAATTGTAGAATAAACACAGCCAAAATCAGATGTCAGGGAATCACAGATAGTAAATTTGATAAATGGGAGAGATCCAAATAAACTCCATTTGAAATAAGATTAGACATTTAACTAAACCTATTTTATAGTCCGTTCAACCGATTTTGACTTCTATTAAGTTGGTGGCATGACAAATAGCACTTACAGTAAACCATTGGTATTGTAACCACTTTTTTCTTTTTATGTCCTACAGTATCATATCAGGAAAAAAAAAAAGGGAAATAGGTAAAAATCTAGTCAGAAATCTGCTGTTTAATCTTATGCTAGCTGTAATTGATTGATCAAAACACCAAAACCTGTCATTTATCAGGAATCCAGAGATTAGATACCTCATTTCCATCAAATTAAGATAAGGTTTAAACCGGAACTCCTGATAGGTATCCACTAATCAGGATTTTACTCACTTTACGCTAAGTTTTATCAAAATCTGCTCAATAAAAGATTAGAATCTTGTAAAAAAGTAGCGAATAGACATAGCCATTTATCAAAGAAACACATAGGTTTATGCCTAATAAGCTTTATGCTATCGAATGATAATATTTAAATACTACATTTATTTTCGCTGTTCTAGATTTAAAAAAAAACACCAATCTGTGGCGCTCATCTCCATCTCTAGGAGCGTTATCTCTCTTTATCTTTCTTTAATTTGTTGGTAAAGATTGTGATTGGTTGATCGAAATACCAGTAACCAATCAAATTCAATAGAATAAAGTTTACGTTAGATTTGATTGCATACTCTGATCAGAGATTAGATAAGGTTTTTAGAAACCGGTAGGTATTCCCCATCTGACTATGCGCATCGATTTTATATTCATAGATCACTGTCTTTAGGCTTATCTGCTGATTAATTCAATATGCATACCATTTCCATTTTGTATCCAGCCCAGTACTTAAATAATATTAGTCATGCATGGAAGTTCGAAAACACGAATGTATGTACAAAATTACTTCATATCTATTAATGAAATATCTCTAATAACGAAGTTATTGGCTTGTAAAACTGCGCTGAGTTTTAACTTGGTTTAACACTATTATTGCTACGAGCTACGAAGTTACCTCAAAGTATTGCCGTTAATGTCAATATTTATAAATCAAAGTACCTTAACTGACACAATCTGTCCTAATGGCCGTTTATTTAAAACAATTATTTTAGATTGACGCTTTATTTTATTAAGAAACCTGTTCATTCTGCCCTTAAGCGTCTCGTCAGTGTTAGAGTAATGGATTGTATTACTTTTTTATTGCCTAAAATATCCCCGGGCGATATCATAGACGTGTGAGTGGTAATTGATAAACCCTCGTCGTAGGCAAGTTCACTCCATGCTGTTGTGGTAAGTAGACATAGTTTGGCAACACGATAATTAAAAAAAAGTACAGTAGCTGTTGGTGTACCTTTATAAATAAATAAAATTAAATAGGGCTTTTTTATAGTCTTTTTTTTGTCTTTGAAACGTAACTAGGTTATTGAAATAAGAATATTCTTTTGCAATTACTGCCACAATCTGCATTGGCGAAAAAGGGTACTAGTTATACCCACGTGGATAGGTATTTAGCCGATACTGTTCAACAGCTGGGCAAACGCCTACCTCAAATTTTCCAAAATATGCTTTTTCTGAAATCCCACTCAGTACTCGTCTAGGTTGTTTCGCCACCTATTCCTGGGCCGGCTTTGGCGGCGACATCCATCCTCAGGCATCCACCGAGTGGAGACTGGGACTCATCACTAATTGCATATTACCGCTAAACGAATTGAGGTCCACTCCCTCTCACAGAGAGGAGGCCTGTGGCCAGCAGTGGGAACATTACATTATGCTGATTAACCTACAATTATGCTTAACTAATTTAAAATATCATTCGATTTCTGTCAATCGTTTGAGGATGAGAGAGAGATAGAATGTTTTAAAGAATTTATGCGTTAAATGCATTTAGTGATTTGTTGTGCAAGATAGTTCTAACCTCAGACCTTTTGATATAATCATTAAGTCAATGTTATTTATGACAGCCTGCAGTGCGAGTAACGCGGCCCGTTTTCTTGAAAGTAGACTAGTAGGCAAAGTCAATGAATTTATGCATTGCATCATTGCCCAATTGGTCAAATAATGACAGGTTGTTTTTAATCGCCCAGGGGCATGAGTAAATTGGTTATCCATTTTACTCAATCTCTTTTAATTTGCGTGGGAAGACAAGTGTAGTACTACTACTTCTATAATTGGATATCACTTGTGTGTAACAGTGAATCAATTATTTTTTATGACTCGTTCGTAATTGTTTACTCAAAGTCGGATTTTAAGTAGGTAGTTTTATAAAAAATGTCTTCCTCAAGTAGGGAGAATTAAACAAACTATTTTTATTCATAAGTTGCACTTACTTATTTTCTCATAGAGGGTGATAAAAAGTAGAGTGTTCCTGTTCACCTCGGGAGCAAAACTATTTTAAGGTCGAGTGACGTACTTTGAATCCCTAAAAAAAAAAAAACTTTAGTATCCGCCGCTACGTTCGGGGTTCTATTCTAGAATTCTTCGCTCCGCTGTGGATTCAAAGAAACACTCTCGCCTTTAAAATAGCTGTTTGCTCACGAGGCGAATAAGCTACTATTATTTTTCTGACAGTTGAATAACCGGTAACTGATTCTAAGGGCAAAGCTATGCCTCTGCCAAGTTGAGGCCGTACTTACCTAATTGTCACAGATATCTTTGTTACACATGATTTAGGGTCTCTTTTAATCAAGACGTTTCTGGTGTTTAAAATAAGATAAGATTGGAGCAGGGTGGCCCAGTGGTAACGGCCCCGACTTACGTGATGTAGGTCGTGGGTTCGAACCCAAGCAGGCGCTTTACTTTGTGTAAATAATTTCATCACCACTGCTCTCAAAACGGTGAAGGCAAACATCGTGAGGAAACCGGCATGTCTTAGAACCAAAAAATTCGAACACGTGACATCTACCAACCCTGGGCCCATGTGGTAGATTACAGCCCACTCCCTCTCACAGAGAGGAGACCTGTGTCCCAGCAGTGGGAACATTAATAGGCTGATGATGATGACTAGATTACATGGCAAGGTTATATTCAAAGCACATTCTCAAATCTAGTTAGTGGGTGCCGTACTGTTCTCCTAGATAGGTTACGAAATAAACTATGTTTAGGAGAAACAGTTCCGATCCCTGTCGTAAGTGGTTGACTTATAATATAATTTAAGCAGGGGGGCCAAGTCTACTAATTTACAAACGTCACAATGGTCTCTCCATTGTTAGTTTTTGACAGATTTGCCTATCAAAATCTGTCAAAAACTCACCATCGAGAGACCATTGTGACGTTTGTAAACTAGTAGACTTGGCCCCCTGGGTGTATGTCTTGTATGTACCTAATGTTTTGAGCAGTGGTGCAGCAGTGGTAACGGTCTCGATTTACGAGTTGTAGGTTGTAGATTTGGACCCAGGCAGGCGGTTTACTTTGTGTAAATTATTTCATCACAACTGCTCTCAAAACGGTGAAGGAAAACATCGTGAGGAAACCGGCATGTCCTAGAACCAAAAATTCGAAGACATGTGACATCTTCCAAACCGCACTGGGCCCGCGTGGTGGATTACGGCCTACTCCCTCTTACAAGCAGTGGGAACATTATAAGCAGATTATGCTATTTATTTATTTAAGGATTACCAACGACATACATTACTTATCATCTTTTACCATAACAAAAAATTTAACAATATAAATTAACCTGTAATGCTGCTTACACATTATCGAGTACACATGCTCTGAATACATAATTAATTAAATTAAATTAAGAATATATTAAAAAAAAAACATGCTAATAAAAAGTTTAAACTTACACGGATACAATACAGTAAAACCAAGCATTAACTTGGTAATCAACATTATGTCTGAATGAATTAATATAAAAAAATATATTAAAAAAATTATGTTTTGAAACGTAAATCATTTGTAACAACTGTCTTGTTTTTAATAATAGCCAAGCAGCAAATTGTTGAGTAGAGACGATATTTTGTTTTAAACATTAATACCGGCTATAGGTAATATCAGTTTATTAAATTAAGTAAATCCAATCACTGCCGTATGACTAAACTATCGGCCATATTAATGTCTCGTTGTTGACTTCTATGTATAAATTTTAATTAATTTCCTCCTAAGTGCAGGTTTGGAGATCAATTATTAGCTCGAACATATAAATCAATACTTATTAATTTTGACAGGATACTAACGTAACTAATTCTATTATCTTTAGTACTCGTTAGGCCGCTTGCCCATTGGTCGGTATTTTACCGCGCAGTACTGTACAGTACTGCGCGGTACTGCTTATGTTTCCTCACTGGTCGGTAAGCACTCTGTACCGAATCGGTACTGCACACAGATATAGATATACCTAGATAGCGCAAGAGCATCTACTTCGCGTGCCCGAACGTGGCTCAGTGTGTCTCATTTTATACGGGGTGGCAGGGACATCGACGCGAAGCCGGTTACCATGGATTCAGTACATGATTCTGAACCCCCCTGCATTGAAATTTTTCGTCGGTTATTAAAAAAAAAATCAGCTGCTCCATACATTTTGAACGCGTAGGTATTGCACTTTTCTATGAAACAGCAGATTTTTTTTTTAATAACCGACGAAAAATTTCAACGCAGGGGGGTTCTAAATCATGTACTGAATCCATGGTAACCGGCTTCGCGTCGATGTCCCTGCCACCCTGTATAATATAGTATATGGTCTGCGCCTGTCCGCCGCGCTAGTCGGACATAAATAATAAAATAGAAAATGCCTATATTCGTAATACTTTATAGCTTTTTACTAGGAACGGGTGATGTGACGTTGAGTGTTAACAGGTTATGACAATCGAAACAAGTGATACTATCGTATATCGCTTCAGTTTCATGGTATAGGCGCTTTGATCATTTTTCAAAAATGCCACGCATGGTTTTCATACAGATCGTGATACTTGCCTTATCTAGGTATTATTATATATCTATATCTGTGTACTGCACTGCTTTCATCTAGAATTCCAAATTCAAATTAATTCAATTAGTACGAGAGAGCATGACCAACATTTTTGCCTTATCGTTTTACGAACAAAATCGTATAAAAACGATAGATTTGGTTATTCTTAAATTCAAAAATCCTATTTTCAGAAATTTTCCGCGTCACATCTTCTGACCTGACCGCATTTTTAAATATGTCGATAATTATTTTTTATCATGTTTAAAAATGATAGATTTTACATACCGAAAACACCATTTTCAGAAACCAGTAGCTTCGAGTACGTACCCAAGAGACCATTTGAGAAAATTAAATTTGAGGCAAACAATAAAACCCATAGCAATCCATCTGAAAATCTTGTTTTCTGGTGAACATTCACATAGTTGATTCGAATACGTCATTTTTGGAAATGTGCTCAGGCCACGTTTGACACGCAAAGTGACGCAACGGAAATATCTGAAAACAAACTTTTTAGTAATAAAATTACGAAATCTCTGTATATTTTTATTATCAGACACATTGTGATGAAACCGTCTGCCAATTTTTTTTGACATAGCAGAAATAGGCTCCCATAAAACTGTAACGTTTCTGACCGGTACTGCCCACCAAGTCGGGTTCAGAATCATCAAAACGTAAAGATTTTTTTACAATTATTCCCGTAAAACGATGTGACATGGTTTTGGTCACGGGCTCTCGTACTATATAATTCACTTGTTTTTGGATTTTCCCCAGTTTCTGAATGAATTATCCCTAAATTTCCCTAAAAAATCTTCAAATTTCCTTGGTTTAGGGAGCATGATTATAAATAATAAGGTAATGGCACAATTAACATGGTAAATTAAAATTTGATGAATTGCATTCATTATGAGTTTGGGTTGAGGGAATAAATCGGTGGTTGAATAAAAATAAATCGGTGGTGCCATAGAGTCAAGTAATATATTGGGTGATGCCTACTATAAACAATAAGGTTACCAACTTAAATTCATATTAACCCCTAAATTCCCCAAATCCCTGTCAAAATAAAATATCCCTAAACCAAACTTAGTATTGGTATTTTTTCCCTAAAACAGGGAGAAATCCCTAAAAGTGGAAACACTGCGCGGTAAGCTTCCAGTACCGATGCAGTAAAATGCGTGACGTCACGCAGTACCGAAACGATATCGCCCCGCACACTTACCGACCAGTGGGCAAGCGGCCTTAGGTGGCATGAATATGAAATGAAAGTGGCTTCGGGTTTAGGAACTATACTTATATAAAAGTTGATCGGAATAAAAAATATTTTTATAATTAGAATACTACCTACTCTAGAAAAGATTTATCAAAAACATAAAATTAAATTTACGAATTTAATAAAACTATAAGTTCAGCATTAGAATACATACACTGATTATATAATCAACACTGAGCGTAAAATCATTCAAAGCTTTTAAAATATTTTAGAGGAATAAAGGCTCCCGCAAGCAGGCACCACGCGATTCTAATAAAAGAATTTCTACGAAAACTGCACGGTAGAATTATGAGACGGTAGACTGGCCACTAGACAAACAGTAGACTGGCGCGACAAGTCGCTCCAGTCTGCACGAGCCATAAGCCGTGGCGACCTCGGAGTTTCCGAGGTCGCCACGGCTTTTCTCACGGAAAGTTTTGGTTCAAGCACGTTCAAGTCACAGAAGTGACGAACGTGCTTGAACCAAAACTTTCTTGAGTTAAATAAATTATACTTACCCAGGATGTCCATCACTACACGCCTCACTAGTTATGTGGTCGGTCAATTAGATGCATGATCAGCGTAACATCTTATACAACGCGATGAAAGTAATACCTTCATTAAGCGTAGATAGAGGTTGTCAGTTGTCACACATGAAAACTTCTTTAGCGGCGCTAAGCACTTTTTTTGGGATGGATAAAATATGTTAAACTTGCGTCAGGACGTGACCGTATGATCCGTTGCCTAGCAACCGACAAATTAAATATAAAAATAAATATTCTTTGACATTACGTAAAGATTGCGAGGTAAGAAATTTTACCCATATTGCTGGGTAAAAAAAGCAGTCAAAACATACTTCATAAAAAGTGTTTAAATAAATTGTTTATTTTTGTTAGACTACATTTTGAAAATAAATAAATATACTACTGTACTGTACTTTTATACTGATAAATAAAGCAATTCGTGCGAAATTTTTACCTAACCATTCCAAAATATTCAAAAATGCACTGCGTTAATGTTCAAGTTTTCACTTCTGCCGGCACTCCCGGAGTGCAACCCGTTGTTTTTTTAATTTAGGCAGGCAGACACAAAACAAACAAAGAGTTTGACTATGCAGCGAAATATTTTTCTTTTTTGTTGCATTCATTTGAATGAGTAACCACGGTTAGAGGAACCTCATTATTCGATTTCGTAACTAAGTTGCAAAAAAAGGAAGAACCGACTAGAAAATTTAAATATTGCTCCAGATTACCTACCTGAAAGTAAAAGCTCTACCTTATTACGTAACTATTTAGCGTAGACCAAAGACAGTGTTTATTGATGTAATGAATAGATCAATCTAAATAGCATGCATTCCTATCGCAATATCGCGGAAGAATTAAAATCTTATAGCAATTAAGTATCGCGTAAAACAACGTTATAAATGTTAGTTCGATCGTTCATAAGTTAACACTCCAGGAATGGATTTTAAACTGGTTTTGCACACTACTAGATATCCTGTCTTTCAAGAAACAAATTTTTCTACCCACGATGTCAAAGTACATTTTGGGCCAATTTTTTCCCCGTGGGCCAATTTTTTCGCCGTGATAAAGTGATTACTTTTTACCCGTTAATGTAAGATTTTTCAAAATAGAACTTGCAGTTTTCAGCTGGATAATGCGTTATGATACCTAAGTGAAATAGCGTCCTGCAGTGATGCAGGTTTTGTCACTGGCCTGAGACATCAATCAGCGAGTTCGATTCAGCCAGAAAGAATCGTATCAACAAAGTGGATTGTGGGGCAGTAATGAAGTTTGAGGCAACCTATGTGGTGTACAATACAACACTTATTAGTGTTGCTCTTAAAGCAGGCACAGGTCTACTTACTGAAAATTTGAAGCACAACCTACTTCTGTGGAAGGCATAAGTGCTGAATATAGAAAAAACAAGGTAAAGAAATAAGTTTTTTAAATACGGAAAATAATAAAATACAATTCCTTTTATTTTTTCTCGTACACTTAGGTACAAAGTCACGTAATTAAATGTCGGAAATTATTAACTAATAGAAAGTTATAACGTGTTTAAACAAGTGCTACTTATTGTTGCTTAATATTATCTAGAAGTAATTTTATTACGAATTTTATCTCGGTACCTAATTAGATTGTAACGACTTGTTGAATAATTCCTGTCTGTATAATTATTACTCCTATGAAATTATATTAGCTGCTAAAGTGAGTGCAATTTGCTGTCGAATTATAAATGCGTCTAGAACGACTGTCAATGTCAATGCACTTTTTATGTCATTTTTAGAGCTCCATGTTCGAAAAATGTATTTTTTTTTCTTTTATTAACAATCACTAAATATCTGTCATTGGAAGTCTGGTTGGCAGGTAACAATCAGAAGTACAAAATTCTGTGAAATAGTAATTTGCAACTGCTGTAAGATAATTGTTTCCCTGTTCTGCTAATTCACAGTTTTGTTACTCATTAACTGATTCGAATGTGTGTGGAGGTACACACGGCTACACATCAAGCAATACATTTGCAGTAAAAGCTGACCTCGCATTGCATGGAAATCCGAATGCGAGATCAGCATAAACTGGAAATGTATAGCTTGATGCGTAGCCGTGTGTACATTTCACGTTGCAGTAAATATGGCAATTTATTTCGCTACAGATTTGAGGTGTTTCGAAAACATACCTAATGCAGACCTATAACTACAGGTAAAGTAAAAATTACTATGTATTACCGGAACTCAACTAGTTCGCAAATTGGCAGGTGTCAGCGACGTGATCACAAATTCAGAACTATGCATCTTATGCACATATTTTACCAGTCTGAGCTAATTGCTTAAGTTATTTGAGTTACACCATCGGGTCGTGTATAAAAACGAATAAATTGGCTAAAAATTAATGCCTCTGGGAAAATTACGAACATTCTGTAATGGCAACTAATTTCGTTCTGCTGTTTTCATCAGATAGGTACAGTACGACACAACTTAGATGTAGCATCGCTAAAATTCGTAAAACCGATCACCATCCGAACTGAGTGCGCTTTTAAAATCACCAATCTTTGTTACTGCTTTTGGTGAAAATGGTCTTTACGCAAACGCAATACTCGTAACTTGCAAAGTCATGTAACCAAATACATTCGTAAAATTGAAATGAATGAATGCAAATTTTCAAATTTATTCTGAATCTAAGTTGTGTCGTACTGTATACATAATATTCGTTCTGGTTCAATAAATAACTTTATTTGATGAATCACCTCAATTTATAAAATGATATTAAAATCTAAAAACCACAGTCTGATTGGAATGTCTCATAAAAAGTTTTAAATCAACACTTCTCATTTAGGAACTGCAATTTGCTGTAAAAGGATTCGCTTCAACATTTCTGACAGGAAGCAGTTGGCATTGCTAACATTTCACTGGACCGAAATGCTATAAATATAATACCTTTTATGGGGAATAAGAATCCAGCAGTGTAACAGAAATACACGGATAGTCGCGCTGTCGAAACAAAATTGACCCAATAAATATCACAATCGCAAGTGGACCTGTCTTCATTGAAACTTCAATTTATAGTGAGTCATTTTGCATAGAATGCCAAATAGGATCCGCGATTGCAGACCATTTTGCCAAGTTAGGTAATCGCGGGCAATTAGGGACTTAAAGTAATAATCAGAGATACCAAACGATTTGTGAATAAAAGCTCTGTATTGACTTGTCTTGTTTGAATTGTTGAACTATGTTAATTTCATTCAATCCTATTTCTAATTCATCTTTAATATTAGAAACATTACCAACCATTATTTTCTTTTTAGTAGCTTAAGCCTTCCTGAACTAAAGTGAAACGAACCTATTGCGTATATGCGCACTATTTAGCAAATGCATCAGTCAATCCCCTTTACCTACGATGAGATGACTTGATAACATTATGCAAAGTACCATTTTGAATCCAGGTTTACGCAGACTTAGGATATTACAAACACAAGCGGATGGCATGCTCAATAAAATCCTACAGCCGGCTCTTACGAAATCCATTGCAAGATGGAAAACCATATATTATTCCATCGGACAACTGACGTTTATCTAACACAGAATTACACAAATATTTACATAACTTTCCCATCACACTGGTTAACGATTTCAGCCTGAGGGCATACAAAATAACTGTCTAGGGACCACAGCATGTTACAAATTCTACATCAGAATCCCATTGAAACGTCGCGGCGTCGCCACACAAACGGACGGCGATAACATCATAAAACCTGTTTGCAAATGGATGTAGCTTGCGGCGCTCAAACACTGTCAATTAGCAGTATTAAGTCTGCAGATTTCAAAGTCAAGATTACAAGCTTAGGGAATCTAGTTAACATTTTGTTATGAGATTGACTAGCTTCCATAATTCTGTGAGGTTATGCAAGGGCCCATCTGTTATTTGTTGGAATCAGAAGGGGTACCTTGCGAGCTCTACGGCCAATGAATGCGTTTATTCGTTTATGAGAACAGGAGAGAGAATAGTGGATGGTGACAGACTGAAAAGAAGATAGAAAGAAGGTGAAAATGAGAGAGAGCAAAGTAATGAATCGTTATCTTTGAGAGACTACATAGGCTCGGTTGGAGAACTTTTCTCAATTTTCCAAAAAGAAAAAGTCTTCGTCTACTTTTCCGCTCAACGTATCATTCTTCTCGAATTGAAAATGTTTTCTACACTCGATAAAACTTTCTTATGTCTGAACGGTACCAGTATCATTCAACCATTCATTCTTATACACATACATATCTTACCGGATCCTTTACAGGTTCCATTCTTTATATAACCGTATATAATAGGTAACTGTATATTTAGACACTAAGTTTATGTTCGTTTAATAATACCTTCTATTGCTATAATTCATTCATAATACATTCACTCTATAGGCAAGTTAAAACAACTTTTTAATTCAGAATAATGAATGCATGGAGAGATTATTTCTTAACTAATACCCCAAGAGAATAATTTATTAACCCTTTAATGACGATTTAAAATACGGTCTTGATCTTGTCGTATTAAGTACTATCTTCTGCCCGCGACTTCACCCGCGTGGAAGTCGTAAGACACCACAATATACTAAACCAAAAGCCACATTTTTATAAAATTTCCTTGTATATTACGTTTGTATCTTTGGTCTCAGCCGCGAAAATATAAAGAGAGTCGGGACTGGTGGCGCGGGAGCAAACGACGCCGCGACGTACAGCTGTCCGTGTAAGAAGCAGCTCGTCCTGAGGTCGACACCCGCAGCCTTCAGTAGCAATTTCCCATTGCTTGCGAAGCTTTTAGTTTTTAGTCAATTAATAAACGCCTGCGTTCCTGTATGCAGGAACCTAATGACACATCATTCATACACTGACTGATGATTCGTAGTTTCTCTATGTAGTCTGTGGATTGTTGCATTCTAACAGATTATTTCTGACGAACGGCTATCGCTAAAATAATATAACAGTAGATTGTAAACACTCGGGATTTCTCATTACAGTCTCCTGATCATAGATATTTGTTTTTTATTATAACAATAGATGTCAGAAGAGACCTAAACTTTTTCTTACCAACTTTAACAATTTTTATCGCGATTTCGATGTTGGGATGTGTTTTGACTTCGCTACGATTTTATTATATGTATAGATCTGTAGTTTCCTTCATACGTTAATAGGGTTATTAATAGGGTTAATCTGAAAGGTCATGAAATTCTCACCATAATCCTATACTGTAAAAAGAGCAATATTTGTATATTTATACATATATTAATTTGTAACCACGTTCTCGAAAACGGCTCTTAAGATTTCGATGAAGGTTACAATAGAGGGGTTTACGGAGGCGAAACATCGATCTATTATAACCAGGTCTCATCTGGGAAAATTCGTTTTCACTATTTTCACCCGACCAGAGCTCGGTCGCCCAGGCACTTATTATTTAAATGAAAGATCTGATCTGAGTCAGGTTTAATTGCATAAAATGTCTGTAATTCTTATTATTTTGGTAGGAAAACCAGATAGGTAACGATTTTTTTTGCAAAAAGTTTTCAGAGGTAAGTAGGTACCTATAAGTTTGGTCATAAACTCATAACTCATCACAAAACACAACAGAAACGGGTGACGAAAATTATACGTATATGATTATGTTTAGATCAGAGGCAGGTTCATCTTTATCAAAGATATGGGTCATACTTGTGACGAATAATTTATTACTATCATAAGTAATACGCACGTAAAAGAAAAAAAATGTGTACAACAAATTGTTAAGTTCCAACTAGATTTTAAGTAATGCGTGCAAGCTAATTTATCCATGGTTACAAAATACGTCATTAGCTGAGACACTTACGATTTCCGTTTCCGGAACATACCTACCTGGTCATTAGGCCGTGGAAACTGTCACTGTGAAGGCAATCAATGAGAAAAATAACGGCTCATATGCTCCAGCATATGACACAACTTCCAAGTTGTGTTTACGCAAATGTTTTAATTAGTATTGCTTCCGATTGCGGCAGGGTACTGTAGACTCTATGTGGTCTTATGCTACATAAAATACTTATGTAGCGCATAGCATAATTATTCCAAGAAAACGGGACTACTTTTTATATTATTATATTTTACATCGAGCGCTATCTGACGGAGACAACCGGGGGCTGACTCTCTTCATGTTTGTCTCGTCTAACTGCCAACCATTCGAACAAACTAAGGTTGCATCCCAAACCTTATGGAATAAAGCCTCTACAGTACCTACCCACCTACCTCGTCCATCAGATAGGTACTTACCAATTTACGTAGATTAAACGTCTAAGAACAGTTTACTACACATAATGTACAGACACAGGGAAATTAATTGTTAAGCTAATTGACGCTCTACGTTAAATTGTGCGCAGTGGTGGCCCAGTGGTAACGGCCCCGACTTACGAGTTGTAGGTCGTGAGTTCGAACCCAAGCAGGCGCTTTACTTTGTGTAAAAAATTCCATCACCACTGCTCTCAAAACGGTGAAGGAAAACATCGTGAGGAAACCGGCATGTCTTAGAACCAAAAATTCTAAAACATGTGACATCTACCAACCCACACTGGGCTCGCGTGGTAGGTTACTGCCCACTCCCTCTCACAGAGAGGAGGCCTGTGTCCCAGCAGTGGGAACATTAATAGGCTGATTATGTATGCTAAGTATGTTAAATTGCCGTGTTATAGCTACAATTCAAACAACAACTGTCAAAGAATGACAGTTTTTATTTGAATACTAGCTGCCCGCCCCGGCTTCGCATGGGTAAGCACTTATCTACGGCGCACCTACCTACCTACATATATACCTACCTACCTACCCTACGTTCACCTACCTATCCTAAGAACCATCTCCTTACTATAACTAACACAACAAAAAAATAATTAGCGAAATTGGTCCAGCCGTTCACGCGTGATGCCGTGACCAAGGATATAGGGATTCATTTTTATATATACAGATATGGACAATTTAAGTTGATAGTCAATTTGCTTAACAATAAATTTCCGAATACTGCTTTATCAAGTATCATGGACGAGAGTAATAAATTATTACGAAGTAATTGATATTTTAATCTTTAAAAGCCCACAATACCTAAACATTGAGAATCCAAAAAAGCACATTCAGCGCGTATCCCAACCCAGCGCGTCAAGAAAACACAATGTTGGATATTCAACTCTCGTCGCTAAGCAAATCGAAAAAATCTAAAACGCGACAAAAAATCGCCGCGATAAAAACATGTCCGTGCGAACCTGGGCTTAAAAATGCAGCTCTTTTATGCTCATTTATGTACTTACCGATGAATTTCTCCAAAACGTCTAACTATAAAAATGGTAATAGTGTACGTGTATATACATTATTAATGGAGGCTGATTGTCTATTACCAGCGTAATGAACGAAAATGGCCTAAACTTACGCGCTCGTTGAATATCAACCAATTAGGTAAGATATTGTTGATAATAATGTCAACTACTGTTTACTAAGTCTAGTTTACGCGTAGGTTGTAACATATAATGTCACACCTTTTAGCCCCGAAGGGTTAGGCAGAGGTGTACCTATAGTACACAACATTTCGCCACTTATGTTTGAGTCCCATGTAATAGGGGGCGAGCCTATTGCCACCAACCCAATAACAAATCTAAACTCCAGGCTGCTACTGAGAAATTCTTGATCGAAAGGCATAAGGATGGCAAGCAAAAAAGTAGTTACAATACCAACTGTTTACTGCAGCTGTTATTTGTCATGCCACCAACGCAACAGAAGTCAAAATCAGTTGGACGGACTGTAAAAAAGGTTTAGTTTTTCTAATCTTATTTCAAACTAGCTGTTACCTGCGACTTCGTCCGCGTGGAATTCAATACATCAACTTTATTTATTTGCCAGTAAAACTCCCGTTAAAATCAGTCCAGCCGTTTCGGAGATTAGCCGGAACAAACAAACACAGACAGACTAATAAAAATAAAAAGTTTTTGTTGTGTGTTCCGTATATACTTTTATTTATGCATTTAGTAAAAAGCTGTTATTTTGACATAACAAACAGACTTCAATTTTATTTATTTGTACTCATGGATATGGTGTACGTAGTCTTGGTAACAAGAGCGAGATTTTATTAGGTTACTTAGGTTTTTATGCCTGAAGTCCACGTTTCTGGTCTTTGTGAGCTAGTTTAGTACTAGCGCTAGTATTTTCTACAACTATTTTTTAAACTACCTAAGTTTTAAAATAACCGGAATATTCTATTCTATTCTTCCAGTAATTTATCTCAATAACAGCTTAGGACTGAATACATGTAAGCGAGCCTTAATAAAACGACTTTTAAGTAGGTAACGTTAGTCGGTGTGTTTAACTTGAAACTATAATTAAACGTTATCGGCACCGTTTGAACAACGAGCTATTTACCTAATTCGGCACACTTACACAAAACAAGCAACTATCAAGTATTTACCTGATATTACTTAAGATAAGCCTTAATTTATGAGAAGGTAGGAAGTAGGTACTGATATAACGAGTTTCCTGTTAATTACTAGAAACTTTATCAGTTACTTATTAACTGTTGACTTAATACTTCAAATTCCTAAACGTAAAGTTCTTGTGAAAAATAACATACTTTATTACATTTTCATGTAATAAATCTGCCTGAATTTTGTTACATAAGGGTCCGCGGCGAACACGGCTCGCAACTGCAAGTCGAGATGGGAGGAAAATGCGTTTGGAATATTGTTATCTCTGTTCTGTTGTGTTGTTGTTGTTGTCTGTGTCTGTTGTGTGTTATGCGTGTTGTGTGTTGTTAGCGTTGTTACGAGCTATCGGAATTTATGATAAATTTGGATGTGTTCCGTAATACCAAACGAAACTGAATTTTAAATTCTCCAAATGGCCAAAACGAAGCAATGAGCCGACGTTCGCACGGACGTAATAAAATCGCGGCAATTTTTTTTCGTGTATTGGGTTTTCGACGCTCTGCTTAGCGCTGAGAATTGAATATCCAACAGAGCGCATTCAGCGCGTATCCCAGCGCGTCATGAAAATACACTGTTAGATATGCGAAAAAAAATCGCTGCGATTTTATTACGTCCGTGCGAACGTCGGCTAAAACATTAAAAAAAAACTTAATTATCAATATTTTACCAAGTCTATGTCAAACCGTAATGACAAATCAACGGGGCGCCCTATCTTTCGTTTTTCATTGCACCTTCCATTCTATCACAACAATTGGACAGTGCGCCAAACTTGTGAAATAAAGAACAAATGAATTGTGTAAATAAAGTAATCCATGGCATTACGGTTTTTGTTTAAGACTACGATATCTGTGCCGTAAAATTGCGAATTTACATTTTTGTATGTAGGTCAGACAGTTTGGTGCTGTGTTAGGTGTTGGCAATTTTATGTAAACTTGAAAATGGATAGGCTATTAGGTATATAACTCAGTATTGAACTTATTTCTTTATTAATATTGTCAGCAAGTTGTCAGTTGAATATGTAGTCAGACACAAAATTGATTATAATATAAACTGTTATGTTTTTGTCTCGATTGCTTTTAATATACAATTTGGAGACTACAATACAACAATAAATGAAAATACTAAAATTCCGTTTATCCAACTAGTCCAAGGGTGGATTCTCGAACATACGCTTCCGAACATCCACCTTAGGGTGGATAAACGGAATATCTCGAGCCGACTATGAAAGCTATATTGACTAAACTATTGAATATATTCGATTGATTTTTGTATGCAGAATGGGAACGTCATTAGAGATACCCAGTTTAATTTATTGTTGTAATGTCGACTCTATCTTGTATATGTCGTGGCCAGATCTTAGAATTTTAATGATCATTTCATGAAGTGTCCAACTATTTCATGAAATGGTTGTATTTCATGAAATAGAACTGGCTTGACCACTGGCCACTTCATGATGTGGTCTGGCCAGATCATTGCATACTCAAGGTTTGACGAATTGACGATATGAACAGTAAAGACTTTTGCAGACCAATACGATTTCTAAGAAAACTTCACAGTATAACAATAACCGGCCGGTGTCGTTCATGATGTTGTCAAACATTAGTGATCATATCGTAAAATAGTTAGATTATCCACCGGTAGAGGAGTTGATGTCGCGTTGCTTTTGTTGTGCGTCATGGGCTCATGGCGGCGGCATACAACTTATCAAACAAAGTAGGGTGACCACGCAAATAAAGTCGATTGACTTTTATTGGATTTCCAAATTTGATATTATGGAAAGTGATAAACTTGGAAGCAACGCGCGCCAGCTACTGCCGTAGCACCGCTCGCTTCGCTCGCTCGGCTCGCGTGCGGTTGGTCACAGTTCTAACCTAAACTAACCCATTTGGTCGGGGTGCCACAAGCGGCGTGTTTTTTGTTTTTTTTTTTAAACTGCATGTATTTAAGTGTTATGTTGTATAGCCGAGCGAGCGGCCGACGAGTGCTACTTCCAAGTTGGTCGCAGTTACTTGGCAATTTTTACTATACACCTCGAACCATGGATAGCCTAACGTTAATGATATGGCCAAACGTCGACTGACATATCATTAAACGTTGACGTTTAAACTATATGGCCAATTTTATTATTTCATGAAACACAACCATTTCATAGAGCAGTGGTGGCCCAGTGGAATCGGCCCCGACTTACGAGTTGTAGGTCGTGGGTTCGAACCCAAGCAGGCGCTTTACTTTGTGTAAATAATTTCATCACCACTGCTCTCAAAAACGGTGAAGGAAAACATCGTGAGGAAACCGGCATGTCTTAGAACCAAAAATTCGACGACATGTGACATCTACCAACCCGCACTGGGCCCGCGTGGTGGATTACGGCCCACTCCCTCTCACCGAGAGGAGGCCTGTGTCCCAGCAGTGGGAACATTAATAGGCTGATGATGATGATGATGAACCATTTCATGAAATGGTCAAACACTTCATGAAATGATCAATTCTAAGATCTGGCCACGACATTTATATACTACTGTACAGAATCTCTTCATCAGCATAATGCAATGTAGTAATGACTATCCAATTGTATGCTTAACATTCAATGCACGGATAGATCACCATTCTCTAACCGCTTTAATTGACAGTCGATTTAAGTAGCTACGTGTCTATAATTTTAAATAATTATTGAAATAATAAGTAACCATAGTGTCACCACAAACAGCCCTGAGAATATGAAGCCATTTTCAATGTAATTCCTGGGGCCTGCTAACGTATACCATGATTTTTAGGCTGAGCTTCCACAGTGAACCTCAAAAGTAATTTGTTGCTTAATCCCCATCACTTGCCTAGCTTTTTCCCAACTATGTTGGGGTCGGCTTCCAGTCTAACCGCTACATTTTCATGGAGCAACTGCCTATCTGAACTAAATCGGATACATTTGTTTTATTTCATCGCGGTGTGGTGTGTGGCCCGATGTGACCTCCACAACCCAGTTGCTGGGTAATACAATGATACCTCTTGGTTAGACTGGTTGTCAGAATTTCGGGTTTCTGACGACCCGTAACGACTGTCAAAGGTCTACGGTACGGCTGGGACCAACGGTTTAACGTGCTTTCCGAGGCACGGAGGATCAGTCACGAAAAGTAATGGATATTCACCCATCCACGGACCGACCTCGGCAAGCGTTGCTTAAGACGACGATAACCGACTTTTAATGATTTTATACTGAAGATCACGTCCAAACGAGTAGTGTTAATGATTCGGAAAAAAAAATATATAAATTAGAGCATTTTTTTAATAACTTTATATGGGAATATTTTAGATTATGTTTATACGAGTTTTACATAGTGAAATTAATTTGTAAAGTTATGTCTAACTGTTCTGAAATTTTCAACGTTTTAATGCGTCTAATGTTGGACAGCGCTCCTTGATGGGCGAGTCCTATTACCTATTGGATGTACGATGCGATGCTTGAGCTCTGTACAAAACACGCAAGCTGACCACTCAAGGGCACTGGCATTTAACTGCGTTTTAAATAAAAGATCGATCCCTACGGCTGTTCTTCAATGAATATAGTCGCTGCTTTCTCATCGCCTTTCCTTCCTGACATTTCGTCTGCGAATATCGGTCGGCGATTCACAATAAAAGTATCGCAGACTCTTTCAACCGTGTAATGTAAAATTTTATCAAATAGATAGACTTAATAATACATTCTGGTCTCCATTGAACTTTATTTCATAATAATTATCATGACTGAACTAAGCATTCTTTTTATTAACATGAAAGCTGATGCAGCTGGTAGGTAAAAATAATATAAAAACACACAAAACAAATACAAATGTCACTTTAGTGTATTTCCTAAATAATCGAGAAAGTAATCCTGATAAGTTTCTTATAGTTTTTCTGATTTCTCGTGTCTGATTTAACATTGAAAACGCATTCTATTTCATATGAAATTGAACTTTCACGATATGATTACACCGTCAATCATAATTGTTAATTACTGATAACTTTTACTTATTAATAAAAATTATAATTTGAGGCCGATGATATCTCGATACGAATATTGTTTCGTGACCTGGAACATTTTTATATTAAATAATATTAACAGGCCCGCTTGGTACCGTACAGACGCGTAGACGCCCGCACATTTTTTTTTTTACTACAGTCTGTCAAATTTCTTTAATAGATTTTCAACTTTATCGCTAAAGAGTAAGGTTCAATGTTGATTGGGAAAATTTGACAGATCGGAGTAGGTTGATGTGCTGGCGTCTGTACATTTTATAAGATTAATTATTTTTTTTAATTAGCCGGTGGATAGAGATAAGTTCAGAATGTCACTTACGGCCGAACCCAATAACCAATGTTCAGTAAAAGAGAGATCGCTATTGATGATACACAGTATAATTATATATCTGTCATTGAATGCCATTCCGTAAGATTCCTTATTCTCTGACAGAATATTGGGACGTTAATACCATAGATAGATAGGTTTTCTATCTCCAGTATACCAAAACTGGTGATAGATCAGATAGGTTATTGGGTTCGGCCGTAGGGGATGTGTGTTCGGCCTCATTTTTCTTTCATTACACTCTTTAATTAGAAATGATTGCCTAATAATAGTACCCAACACCTCTTTCTTATGACAAACAAACCACACACGCTCTCTTAGCTTCCCAGAAAACATAATGGTGGCAAATAAATCAGCTCTCAAGTGTCGCGTGGCATGCCAATTTGTTGCGCGCGCGCTCACGTGCCCGAACGCGTTCTATCTACACTTCGGCATTCATCGGCATTCATCGGGTACCGTGGGAAAAAAAACGGCGCTCCGTATGTAAATATTTAGATATTTGGAAAGTGGTATTGAGTAAAGTAGCATTTATTTGAATAATTTCGTTTGTTTTTTTTGTAGAACAATTTTTCTGCCTTGAAATAAGAAATAAAATCCGTTATATTGTTTTAATTATGATAAAATAATTAATCAATCAAATCTTTTTTGAGATTACGTTTATGTTTACGATTTTACCGTCAACCTCTCTAAAAAAATAAAAATAAATATATTGAAAATGTCACGACATGACAGTATAAAGGCCGAAACACACTTGTAACAGTCGACGCCATCACACGCTTGCTTATTGGCCAAATGACGAAAAATAGCTCATCATATCAGCCGAAAGACGTCCACTGCTGGACATAGGCCTCCCCCAAGCACCGCCACTTCGACCGATTCTGTGCTTCCCGCATCCAGCGGATTCCTGCGGCCTTTACAAGGTCATCGGTCCATCTTGTGGGAGGCCTTCCAACGCTACGTCTTCCGGTACGTGGTCGCCACTCTAGAACCTTTCGGCCCCATCGGCCCTCTGTTCTGAGCAATGTGTCCTGCCCATTGCCACTTAAGATTGGCAATTCTTCGGGCTATGTCGGTTACCTTGGTTCTCCTGCGGATCTCTTCATTTCTGATTCGATCACGTAGGGAAACTCCAAGCATAGCCCTCTCCATTGCTGTTTGGGTGACTCTTAGCCTTCTGATAAGGCCCATTGTGAGCGACCACGTTTCAGTGCCATAAGTCATCACTGGCAACATGCACTGGTCAAAGACTTTCGTCTTGAGACACTGTGGTATGTGGGACGAGAAGATATTGCGTAGCTTCCCGAACGCTGCCCAGCCGAGTCGGATTCGACGATTGACCTCTTTCTCTAAGTTGGACCTACCTAGCTGGACAGTTTGTCCTAGGTAAACATACTCGTCTACATTTTCGAGCGTAGCGTCTCCGATCTTTATGAGAGCGGGTGTTACATGGGCATTTGACATGACCTTTGTCTTGTCCATATTCATTTTAAGACCCACTCTTTCGGAGGCTCTACTGAGGTCATCGAGCATTATACTGAGGTCCGCTATGGTCTCAGCCATGATAAATATATCGTCGGCAAACCGAAGGTTAGTGATATACTCGCCATTGATGTCGATGCCTAGCCCTTTCCAGTCCAGAACCTTGAAGACATCCTCCAGTGCAGCGGTGAACAGTTTCGGAGAGATAACGTCTCCTTGTCTCACACCTCGCTGCAGAAGGATAGGTTTCGAGGTCTGGTCGTAGAGTCGGACTGACATAGTGGCGTCTTTGTATAGGCACTTTAACACCTCGATGTACCGATAGTCGATCTGGCACCGTTGAAGAGACTGCAGTACAGCCCATGTTTCGATCGAATCGAAGGCTTTCTCGTAATCCACAAACGCTAAGCAGAGAGGCAGGTTATACTCTTAGGTCTTCTGTTTAACCTGCCGCAGCGTATGTATGTGGTCCACGGTGCTAAAGCCTTTACGGAATCCGGCTTGTTCGGGAGGCTGGAAGTCGTCAAACCTGCGCGCGAGACGGTTCGTGATGACTCTTGAAAACAGCTTGTAGACATAGGCCAGAATTGTGATGGGCCCATAGTTCTTAAGCAGGGTATTGTCGCCCTTTTTAAAGAAGAGTACCACCACACCTCTGTTCCATGCCTGTGGCGTTTTACCCTCGAGTATGACGGAATCAAATAGCTTCTGGAGGGCCTTAAGAAAGGGTTTTCCACCGGCCTTTAAGAGTTCGGCCGTAATTCCGTCATCACCCGGCGCCTTGTTGTTTTTAAGCTGCTTTAGAGCCATCCTAATCTCGTACAAGCTGACGTTCAGGATATCTTCGGTATAATGTCGGGTTAATCTAGCTCTTGGGTCGTTTGCCAGATTCGTAACGGGGTTACTGGTTGACGTGTACCTATAACTGTCCATAGAAAAATAGCTCAACGAGATGAAATGTGGCCAATGAGTAAGCGTGTGATGGCGTCGGGTGTTACAAGTGTGTTTCGGCCTTTAGATTACTGATTTAATAAAAAAATTTGCTTATGAATGTAGATTGTATAATAGCTGGTTTTGCTACAATGAGGGCTCTTTGCCAGCACTGAAACGTCAGGTCCGGGATCCTGTCAAAAGTTTCAAAGCCTATATTTTCTTCAGTCGAGACTGAATGATGAACGAATGAATGAAAAGAATGCTGAACTTCAATGTCAAAATCTGGTTGGCGCCACTTTGGCTAGAGGTCTTGCTCTAGCCAAAGTGGCGCCAACCAGTGGCGTGAATTCTCATGAAAACCCTCACTGACGTGCGGGGCCTACTGTACAAAATTAAATCAGGTGACTTTCTATTGAATTTCATGTCGTTACGTATTCATTATGCAAATATAATATTTCTCAATAACTAATTTCACACTTGTTATTTAGAATAATAATGTACCACCTACAAGTTTTACTTCAGCTATCAACTTTCAAAAATAAAGTATTCTCATTTGGTTATGTCCACGGTTTAATAAAGACCTCAAAGCGAACGTTGTGAAACTTTTCAGGCACACGAAGTCAATAAACTGCCTTTATAAAGATTGAATAATTTAACAACATAGTATTGTATATACAAATTAGCTATAACATAAGAAGGAAAATAATCAGAGGTAGACTATTATGGACTGATATTAGAAATAGACATCAATAGTTTTTTTCAACTTAAGTTGGTATTCACATCCTCATCCTAAAAAATAAGTACTACTTACTTACTTTTAATCTTGTATAAATGTACTGATGGATGGATGTAATGGACGGATGGATGACCCCTGTAACACAGGTTCTACCTAGCATGGGAGTCATTGATCAAATTTTTGTGCACTTGTAAGTCCTACGTTGTAAATGCTGCGCATAACCTACTTTGGACGTTACTTTTGGAAATAAATATTTTATTATTTGTCGTTTATTCATTTGTATAAACTAATTAAGTACATTTTTAAATATCTTTATAAAAGTCATTAAAAAAAACATTTAAAAATATAAAAATAGTAGCCCACCGGTATCGGGAACAGGGTCCAAGCTACCGGCGGTCAGGGCTCCAGAGAGAAGAACCTCCTGACAATGCGAGCCGTGTCCAGGAGTACCGCTTTCTGAATCAAGCCCTTGATCCAGCTGCCCAACGAGAGCCTCCTTAGGTGTTGGTCGAGGCTCATGGCAATTAAGCCATTGGCTGATACGACTATCGGCACAATGATCGCTGAGTCCACATGTTATTATTATTATTAGGAGGGATGGCGTAGATGGTGGGACGAATTTGACGCTTATAAGAAAAGATTGAAGATTGTAAATTGGCATATGATCAAATTGAGATGAAAAGGTAAGGAGATGTAGTTCACTCCCGGCACAAACATTTCCTCATTTCTCTTTCCTACTCCATCACCAGACCCTGTTCACGTCTATCTATAACCTATTCATTGAGACCATTCCAATGAGTCCATAGCTGAGCTGTAAGTTGGTAAGGGAGTTAGATATCCTGCAAATTCCAGATGATGCTGCAGCATCAGTTCAAGGCTACTTTGTTCTTCTTATATCATTGATGTAGCTAACAGAATACCAAATTTCAAAACGATCAGACCTGTGGAAGATGCTCACATCCATTCATCAACTAGAAAATACCTTGAAACGGAAGAACAAATTTTGATAAAACATGTCTAAGAACCATCGGTAGAAAACTTGCTTTCATATAAAAAACCGCATTCAAATTGGTTCACCCGTTTAAGAGATACGGTGCCACAGACAGACATACATTGCGGTCAAACTTATAACACCCCTCTTTTTGCGTCGGGGGTGAAAAAGGAAATGGAGCCCTGCTCTGCAGTGGGACAATACAGACTGATTATTGATTAATTTTTTATTGGCAGTGTATAGAGTGCCACCGGTGGCACTCTATCCTTATCGGATAAAGTGCCACTACAGGCACCCTAGTAACACCGCCTCGGCCCGGCCAAAGTGCCACAAGCATTGGATTGTCATTGTCACTGTCACTAAGTCACGTCACTTGGTATTTTGTTTGATTGTCGAGGTTAGATCGCTGTAAAACACCACATTCTCAAAATATTACATTCTCTTGTGCCTAAAAGGACTCTGGCACTTCGGCGGCCGTTACCGCGGCACCGCTCGCTACGCTCGCTCGGCTCGTGCGTTGCGTGGTCACAGTTCTAACCTAACCTAACCTAAATAACAAGTGACAGTGACAATGCAACGCTCACGGCACCCTAGCCGGCCCGAGGCAGCGACACTAGAGTGCCACAGAGTTCTCGCGGCACTCTATACACTTCGTTTTTTATTTATTTTGTATTAGACGCTCTCTTACTGTTGCGGCTTTTGTTTTGATTCATATGTCTCAAGGTGTATCCAAAAATCTTTTAATATTATCCGAAGTTTACATAAACTAGAGCAAAAAAACATTAGAATTATTATTTGAGCAAAACCTTGAAATTAACATTTAAGTTCACGAAAATATGAACATTATTAAAACGAAACCCATTATTTTTTGTTGCTATCATAATTAACGTAACACCATTGTAAGCGAAACCGTGTAATTATGTCAAGAGCTAAGTTAACCGACCCTGCCGAACAAAACAATATAATGGTGAAAAACTATTCGTTGCACAATATTGATGACAATAGTTGACGAGACGTCGGCGCCGGCGCCGTTGTTGCCACTCACGACCGCGGTGCTTTAGAGATAAATACATTTTTAACTCATGCTTACTTGTGTTTTAAAACTAAAATATGATCATTGGTTATTTCGTAAATCTTTGGTGTAGTCGATTTTGATTTAAAACAGTGCCCATGGAGTTTCTTGCCCGTTCTTCTTCATAGGCACCTACTACGCTTTGGAATAGGAAAATAACTTCATGTTTCTGACTTCTTGACAAATCAAGTGCCTGTAAATGGTATAATTGAAATAATTGCTTCGAGATTGAGACTGATTTTGGATTAAATTAATGCTGTGTTGTCATTAAACTACAATTAACAATACTCGTCATTCAGAGGCTGACAACAGAGCGCTGTCACTGTCAAACTGCATCTAGAAGAAAAAGAAGCACGATGACACAACGGTGACAAAATCTATTTATTGGACTAAAAAATTAAAACACTATTTCCGTAATACGTTGCTTGTAGAATAATCTGAACAAAATCAGAATGATTGCATGCATTGCATATTAATCGTTAAATAAAAATTTATTTAAAATTAGGAGCTCGTTTCATTCATTTATTTCTGTGTTTACAACTTATTGAGTTTTCTGAGACATTTGTATAACATTCTTAGTCCTAGAATAGTCGTAAGTAGGTAGAGATTTTTGGAAAGTTTGCTAATAGGTATCTATTTCGTTGTAGGCCATGACATGGCCTAGCTACATAACAGCTAAAATGTATCTCAAGATCTTCAGTTTACCAATCTTATGACGCACGAACCAAATAAATATGTATTATGCACTTATGAAATTAGGTACATGCATGTTAAATTAAACGATCTGTCAGTGACAAAGCGTCATAGCAAATATTGCAAAACCATTGGTTTTATTGATCGCAAATAAATTATTTGTGTATAACGTGATCGTGGCCACGAAAAATGAGTTGTAAGTGGGCCATTGACTTCCGGGCATTCGTGTTTGGTCACGAAACAGGCGGTTGCAACACTGCACTCGATTAGGGCTGCTATCGACCTGAACATTCTTCCCGTTTCAGCGACAAATGGAAATGGAGAGCATGGTTAGATTTTGTTCATTCGTAAGAACACCTAAGAATCTCAAACATATTAGATCAAGACGCTTAAAGCCTCCTAAATCCTGATCTGAGACTGAGCGGCCACATAAGAAAGCACTGTCGATCAGGTGATCGAAAATGATTGTTTATGTGGCCGCTTGAGATAATTTCAGGTGCTGTCACCAGGACATGCTGACAGCACCTGAAATTATCTCATCTTTGAAATTGAACTGTGAATATCGTGAAAAACAGCCTTGGATATCAAGACTTTTGTTGAAAAAATCATCACAAAGAAACAGATCTCTGAAATTGGCAAGACTTGGAGTATGGAAATCAGTTTTCGTTCCTACTCTCTATATGATGAATTGTGATTCAATGAACAATAGCAGGTAAGAGTATGAAAAACTGTTATAATTAACACGACACTTCATTTAAATATCCAAATTGCAGTCAAAGTAGAATTCGTTTATACCTTAAGGATCGCGATATTAAGGTAGGCCAGCCCTAGATGCAATTGTCGACCAAAGCTATCTGAGTCCTGACTGCACCTTATGTCATCGATTTCATAAAACTGGGCCAATTTGTACCGCAGGCCAGCTATTGGCTTGTTGTTTTTCCTTTCGATACAATAATCGAAAAGGCGTTTCTAAACAGGCAGCTAATAAATAAGATAAGTGTAAGTTATTGTTAGCTAAATATACCGTTGCAAAATTAATTTTAAATAGAAATGACCAAACAAAAAAAACTAGACCAATCTTTCTCAAGATTCTGAAAAAGAGTCACTATTGAATTTAGTTATGTATGTACAAAATCGTTTCTAAATCATTTTACATTGCTGCATTGCGAAGCACCCGTACACGTATTTACCTTAAGGCGAAAGCCTAGATGATCTCACTGCCATTTTGTCGATAGATGGCGACACATCCACAATTTTCAATTTTTACACCTAACATAGAAATTTTTAATAAACAACTTTATTATGTGCGAAACCTAGGGCATTAACTTGATTTTTTTAGATCATCACTGTGCTTGTTAACTGGTATCATACAAAGATTAGATCAAAATAATGATTTAGCCTCATGAATTTACTCTTTACACACACATGCAAAGTAAATAGTAGTAACTTCCGACTCCACTAGATGTCGTTTTATTCAAAAATGGTTGGAAATTAAAATGTCCCTGGACCAAATTATTTATAAGATTAATATCCTTACATTATAGCAAAAACTGAAAACAAATATTAATTTACTAATTAAGCATACTTTAAATTACTAGAGGATTTTTTTCCAAAGGCCTTTTCGTAATTTTTGACGCGCTCGTTTTACTATAAACTATTGTGCGTTTCACTCAATAATGTTCCCCCGGCGCGGGTGGCGCGGTGCGGAGGGTGACGCTCGCGCACACATGCACGAAATGTCACACGCACGCCTGAAGCTCTTTCGTTTGATTCAGGCACACACGTGCGTGTTGTAGTGTTTCCACTTTTACCTACTTTATCTGTTTGACTTCGCCCTGAGAAAATTATCGTAGGTATCGTTTGAAATTAGAATAAAATTTTTGGTTTGAGTGGACGCTGTGTCAGTGAATTTGTGTTGGTTGATTGAAGAACAGTACCTACCTACCAATCAATCTTCCTAGCCTTTTCCCAACTATCTTGGGGTCGGCTTCCAGTCTAACCGGATGCAGCTGAATACCAGTATTTTACATGGAGCGACTGCCTATTTGACCTCGGTACCGATACCCCTTGGTAAGACTGATGTCAGACTTTCGGGCTTCTGACGACTCGTAACGACTGTCAAAGATCCACAAATGACAGCCGGGACCAACGGCTTACGTGCTTTCCGAGGCACGGAGTCTCGGTATGTAAAGATGGTCACCCATCCACTGACTAACCCCGGCAAGCGTAGCTTAACCTGATGGATGGACCCGTGCGGCTTGTTATTACTTAGCCACGAGCTCCTCAGAAGATTGAAGAACAGTACCGTAATTACGTAATACACGATCAATCAAAATTTGAATAGTTTTGAAACATATTACTAATCCATTGCTTCCTATGTTCGGAAAAAGATCTGCTCAACAACGTAAATAACGCAATGAATATTATTGAACTGTCAAAATGAAACTGATTAGTCGGAATCGTTTACAAAAATGTGTTGTGTTGTGTAACAGACGCCAGCACACCAACCTACTCCAATCTGTCAAATTTTCTCAATCAACATTGAACCTTATTCTTTAGCCATAAAGTTGAAAATCTATTAAAGAAATTTGACAGATTGTAGTAACTTGATGTGCTGGCGTCTGTACAATTTATTATACGTAATCTATTTTCGTAGGTACCTACCTACCTCCTCGAGCATATTTTCTGTTATAAATTATAATATAATTATATCTTCTTTTGGCCAATACCTACTTAGGTACCTACATTTTCTACCTTACTGCTCGGCCACGACTTGCTTGAGGCTAAAGTGCCTGCTACACGGTTGCCAACCACGTCCCTGACAGAGGTGACCTTGGTTAGCGACCCGCAAAGTTGTTTCAACGTTTGGTCGTATAAACATCATCTTCACGGTTGTAAACAACCAAGGTCACCTCTGTCGGGTCGCGGTAGGCGACCGTGTAGCAGGCGTTTTAGCGACCGGCGCGGCGCGGCGTTGCCGCGTTGTGTAGGTACGTTGGTAGGTACCCTATGTAGGCAAGAGCAGACGTACGCTCTTTGCATTCCCACTCTTTACCGACGCCGACGACGGCGCGCTATGGCTTTTATTTTGTGGTCGTGGAAATGGGGGGGAGTGCTCGAGTAGTAGGTATTTAGTAGGTACCTATCTCTATCTGGACATTGGTTAGCTCCATTCTTGAGAAAGACTGTAGGCCACCACGCAACAACACGCTAACATCACGCTACAACCCTTAGGAGCCGAGCAAAAAGAAAAAAGTCAGAAAGAACGCTAAGCGAAAACGAAGTAAAAGCTCGGGCGGGGCGATAGGATGCGATGCGGTGGGTCGGGGGCCGAAATTTCACACGGACGAAGTCGCGGGCAGAAGCTACTGTATATGTATTATAAAGGTTTATGTAGGTACTTATAACATTTTAAATCGTAAATCAATACCTATTACAACGATATGAAAAAAAATATATATATAGGTAAGCCTCCTCTGGCAGTCGGGTAAAACTTTATTCTATTGATAACGTATTTAGGTATGTACTATATGTAGGTAGGTACATACTTATACCAACTGTTCCCCACGCTTTTACCCGCGTTCCCGTAGGAACCTATCCTACTGCTCGGCTCCCATGAGCAGCAGTGTGATGTTTTATAGCCTAAAACATTACCAAAGGCTACAAAAAAATGATTAAACTGGTAGGTACCTACCTAGTTTGTGAGATTAGCGCATTCAAACATCAAACTAATAAACTGTACAGCTTTATAATATTAGTATTTTTAGATAAACCTAGTATAGTACCTATCTATAGATTACTAAATCAACAAATTGGCAGCAGCTGATTATGAGGTAGCTTCGCCTCGCGCTTTCGTTCGAGCTGCGTGATAGCGTCTTCGTAAGCCGACGCGACGTTCGCGATTGGATTTTCGACACTCTGCTTAGCGTCGAGAGTTGAATATCCAACAGTGTATTTTCTTGACGCACTGGGATACGCGCTGAATGCGCTCTGTTGGATATTCAACTCTCGGCGCTAAGCAGAGCGTCGAAAATCTGATACGCGCAAAAAAATTGCGAATAGGTTTGCTGTTTTAATCATTGTCCTCATAGCTTCCGTGGTCGAGCGGTGTAATGTGGCACTTGCGAAATCAGAGGGTCTAAGTTCGCACCTGGTTAGTCTATAATCTATCTGTCGTTTTTTTTAATCCTATTTTATCTTTGGTTTTTTTTTTTTAAATCTTATCAAAAACAAAACAGTTTCGTCACATTTGCATTCTGCTTAGTAGGTACCTAATGTAATAATTACCTCGACTGTTTGTGATAATTTTGCTTGTATGAAGGTTAGTATACAAGCAAAAATATCACAAACAGTCGTGAACACTAAAATTTAGGTAAGTAGGTACCTACCTACCTTATGCGTACGTCCATGAATAGGTAACTAAGTAAGTAGGTACCTACTTACCTAGAAATAAGAAGATAGTAGTAATTTTGTAAACAATTTATAGGTAGTCAACTATAACAATTACACATAGGTACATATCTATAATTCTCGTCGGCGCGGCGGCGAGCGACAAAGGGGCTGCGGCGGTATCTTATAAAGTACTCTGTGGCGGGCGGCGCCGCGGCGGTGCACTATTGTGTGCTTCGTAAGTTCGTATAACATCGTTTCAGTTCGGAACGGTGTTTGTGTGCGCGCTAACTAGACGTGCGGCTAGACTAGCGTCTAACTGCTCATCCATCACTGATACTATCTCTGTCGCACACGATGCCAGATGAGATAGCGTGCTTTTTGGCCGCGCCCACCAGTGAGTTCGAGCCCGCGACTTGTCGTATCAGAACATCCTACAACTTACTACTAAAATACTGCCCTATGTTTTATTTCCCCTTTTTCTTGGTAAATTTCTTAGATGGCAAGACCAATTTATCTCTACGCACATTGACATGTGCTAATAATACTAAAATGTGCAATTGTTATGAAAAATCAATGTGGTTTGTCTGTGTATTCACTTATCTTGATGGTTTCACATAAATTAAATATGATTCAATCAATAGATGTAAGTAGTACCTTACGTGTCACCATTGCGTAGGTAGGTAATTAGAAAAAAAATAGGTAAATTTGCCTACGCTGATCGCCTGATTTAGGTATACCCTAAGTTTACATGAACTTCTATTCTCTGATTTTATTCAACCCAAACCAATGAATTAGTACCTAACCGTGTCAGAAAATGTATTATCAGTACCTACTTACCTACATACAGTAGAAAGATTTTTAAATCTTTAGGTACTTTATATTTAAAGTAGATATTACAATAATTACATTAGTATTGTATCTGTGTGAACCAAATGCAGATCGCAGATATTTTTTTTCACTTTTAGCATTCTTTCTCATTCCCTAATAAAAAACATTTTATCAATCATAAAATGTAAAACCCGCGGGCAAACCCGCGCGCTGGCGCTAACTTTCTAGAAACACAATTTTGGAAACGATTCGCAAGTTGTCAAGATAAATTAATCACGCATGGACTGACGTGTAACCTTGGCGCTTGTTCGATTTTCGAACAACGCCATCTATTATAAATATTTACCGAACGTAAACTCGTAACACAACAGCAAATAACTCTTTCTCAGTGGTTCTTTAAATTTCTGTTAGATGGCGCGATTCAGGTCACTCACACACGTAAAGATTTTTCGTTTTTTATTGGGTCTAATTCTCCTAAAAATACTGTTTTTTTTATAAAATTTTGGCGATGTGCGAACATAATACATTATAAAGTCTCATTATACTTGCTTTTATTCTGCAGAAACCGTTTATTTACGGAGATTACATCATCTGAAAAATGTATGGCGAGGCCTGTCTAGGCATCCACCTTAACGTTTAAAGACGTTTATATTTTGGGTAAAAAATTCATTCGTGTCTTTCACCATCATCATCATTTCAGCCGAAGGACGTCCAATGCTGGACATAGGCTACAATCCACTGCTGGACATGCGTTTAGCTACATATTAATTTCTTGAACTCTATAATGAAGTCCCGTGTTTAATTATCTAACTCAGATAATTAAAAACTCAAAACTCAAAGCATTTATTTCAATTAAACCATGTACAGACACTTTTGAATTGTCAAGGAGTCAGTCAGTCAGAAATATGAAGCTAGTTGCCCATTCCAAAACGTAGTAGGTACCTATGGAGAAGAACGGGCAAGAAACTCCACGGACAATCTTTTAAACAAAAAATTGTTACATAAAATTGGTTACATTATTCATGTTGAAATTATACATGTGAGAACAATGTAAAAAGACGTGCACGTTAAAAGCGTCCGTAATAAGAAGAACAAAACACATTATCAATACATGTAGCAGTAGTCGTAGTTATTCGGGTTGGTTCTACAAACACATTTAATAAATTGAATGATTTGAATAGATTTAAAAATCTACTGGTATTTGAATTGTTTTCTAAAATATTAATGTTAAAGTTACCACCGATAATTACTGATTTATTACCAGTTGCAAGTTTTGCCAAAACATCTTCCATTACCGACTCAAATATGGAGTAGTTTTGATAATTTGGGGGTCTGTAAACGCACACTATGACATGCTTATCTAGCTCTACACAAGACAGTTCAATGCTATGTTCAACCGATAGTTCAACTATGTCATTACGGGTTTTTGATTTAATAGAACTTTTAATTATGATTAGTGAAAAAAAATGACGAAAATCAATGCTGCGTGGTGGTTACGCAGCATTGATTTTCGGTTAAAACAGCTAGCCACACTATAATTCTCATAGTTAATTAACATTTCATAATCTTTTAACCAATGCTCAGTTAAACAAATAATGTCATACATTGTTTTTTCTAAAAACAATTCAATTTCCAATTGTTTGGAAGAAAAACCTTGAATATTTTGATGAAATAATTTCAAGGATTTCTGCTTAGCCCCTTTTGTACAGTTAACTATGTTAGTGCTAGAAAATACCTTTTTGTTATTAAGTGTAACTATACTGTTAGTGGTACCTTCTGTTGTCTTACAAACTAGTTTAAACTATTTACATTAATATTAGTACTATTACTAATAGACGACGTTGTATTATGACGATATAGAACATTTCTGTCGAGGACTCACATATATGTGCCTCGGCTTCGCCTCGGACCACATTTTCACGATCGTCCATCAATGCCCTAATTGCGGCCAAGACTTGAATAGTACTTTTCTCAAACAATGCGCGGAAATTCAAACTAAGTAAATTAATTATAAATTCCAGAATCAATGTCGAACAAAGCTTCACGCGCCCGTATGTTCATTAGTTTCTTCTATAAACAGCTCTATTTGCTATGACAGTTCGAAAAAATAAAAAATAAAAATACTTTGATAAGTTACCTCCTTGGTTGCTATGTGGAAGTAATAAGCTAGTTCCATTTTTAAATAACAGGACAGATACGAGTTTTCATAGTAATTTATTAGCCCGCTAAACACGACAGATATAGATTTTCATACTAAAGCCGGGTCTGCTGCGCCAATGTTCTTAACAAAACACGTTAGTAAAACATGTTAAATAAACGTGTTTAGTAAACAGCCAGTCCGCTGCGACATGTTATGTTAAATGTTTGTGTTTAATATTAAGGCCACGCCCACAAATCGCTCATTTCAAAAATCGTCGAAAGAGTATGACGTATGTACGTCTATTTCTTTGGCACGCTCTGACAAAAAAAGGAGGGAAGGTTTTTTTGTAAAATAAATTACAACAATATTGGATTTAAATTCCAAATTATATTTAAAACTAAACAACTTGAAATAAAGAAAAAAAAAATGTTTTTTTAACAATTTGTGCATTATTCATGTTATTTAAAAATAATCATCACAGTATACGTACACACGGCTACACATCAAGCTATACATTTCCAGTATAAGCTGACCTCGCATTGTTCGGAAATCCTGTACAATGCGAGATCAGCATAAACTGGAAATGTATAGCTTGATGTGTAGCCGTGTGTACACGTTAGTTATAAAAAAATTGCAGGTATTGAAAAGCTTGTTTTTTTTCTGCATCAGTGTCATGTGTGGTTTAAATTTGAGTAGATGTAGTTGCAGCAGGGCTTACTATGGTTTCATTTTGTAATATAATCACTCTTTGTGAATCTGGCAGATCAGAAGAATCAGTGGATGTAAAATCATTTGTTTTTTTGTTGTTTTTACCGAACGCGGGTGATGTTATCCGTTCGTCGCGGCAAACACGTTAATGTTTCATGTTTCATGTTTTATCAAGTCTCATGTTAAACCACGCCCCCAAATCGGTTCAATTTTGATGTTTCATGATAATAAAACATTAAAACATGGCGCACCAGACCTGGCTATGTTTCATGTTGCATGTTTTATGTTAAACCACGCCCCCAAATCGGTAAAATTTTGGTGTTTCATGTTAGTAAAACACTAAAACATGGCGCAGCAGACCCGGCTTTAAGCCGGGTCTGCTGCGCCATGTTTTAGTGTTTTCGCCCCCAAATCGGTAAAATTTTGATGTTTCATGATAATAAAACACTAAAACATGAAACACCAAAATTTTACCGATTTGGGGGCGTGGTTTAACATAAAACATGCAACATGAAACATAGCCAGGTCTGGTGCGCCATGTTTTAATGTTTTATTATCATGAAACATCAAAATTGAACCAATTTGGGGGCGTGGTTTAACATGAAACTTGATAAAACATGAAACATGAAACATTAACGTGTTTGCCGCGACGAACGGATAACATCACCCGCGTTCGGTAAAAACAACAAAAAAACAAATGATGTTACATCCACTGATTCTTCTGATCTGCCAGATTCACAAAGAGTGATTATATTACAAAATGAAACCATAGTAAGCCCTGCTGCAACTACATCTACTCAAATTTAAACCACACATGACACTGATGCAGAAAAAAAACAAGCTTTTCAATACCTGCAATTTTTTTATAACTAACGTGTACACACGGCTACACATCAAGCTATACATTTCCAGTTTATGCTGATCTCGCATTGTACAGGATTTCCGAACAATGCGAGGTCAGCTTATACTGGAAATGTATAGCTTGATGTGTAACCGTGTGTACGTATACTGTGATGATTATTTTTAATTAATAACATGAATAATGCACAAATTGTTAAAAAAACATTTTTTTTTTCTTTATTTCAAGTTGTTTAGTTTTAAATATAATTTGGAATTTAAATCCAATATTGTTGTAATTTATTTTACAAAAAAACCTTCCCTCCTTTTTTTGTCAGAGCGTGCCAAAGAAATAGACGTACATATGTCATACTCTTTCGACGATTTTTGAAATGAGCGATTTGTGGGCGTGGCCTTAATATTAAACACAAACATTTAACATAACATGTCGCAGCGGACTGGCTGTTTACTAAACACGTTTATTTAACATGTTTTACTAACGTGTTTTGTTAAGAACATTGGCGCAGCAGACCCGGCTTAAGATTGCCGGCCTGATGCTCACTTGTTTTTGACCAGTACAGCAATTTGAATTAGCCGGGTCTGCTGCGCCAATGTTCTTAACAAAACACGTTAGTAAAACATGTTAAATAAACGTGTTTAGTAAACAGCCAGTCCGCTGCGACATGTTATGTTAAATGTTTGTGTTTAATATTAAGGCCACGCCCACAAATCGCTCATTTCAAAAATCGTCGAAAGAGTATGACGTATGTACGTCTATTTCTTTGGCACGCTCTAACAAAAAAAGGAGGGAAGGTTTTTTGTAAAATAAATTAAAACAATATTGGATTTAAATTCCAAATTATATTTAAAACTAAACAACTTGAAATAAAGAAAAAAAAAAAAGTTTTTTTAACAATTTGTGCATTATTCATGTTATTAATTAAAAATAATCATCACAGTATACGTACACACGGCTACACATCAAGCTATACATTTCCAGTATAAGCTGACCTCGCATTGTTCGGAAATCCTGTACAATGCGAGATCAGCATAAACTGGAAATGTATAGCTTGATGTGTAGCCGTGTGTACACGTTAGTTATAAAAAATTTGCAGGTATTGAAAAGATTGTTTTTTTTCTGCATCAGTGTCATGTGTGGTTTAAATTTGAGTAGATGTAGTTGCAGCAGGGCTTACTATGGTTTCATTTTGTAATATAATCACACTTTGTGAATCTGGCAGATCAGAAGAATCAGTGGATGTAACATCATTTGTTTTTTTGTTGTTTTTACCGAACGCGGGTGATGTTATCCGTTCGTCGCGGCAAACACGTTAATGTTTCATGTTTCATGTTTTATCAAGTTTCATGTTAAACCACGCCCCCAAATTGGTTCAATTTTGATGTTTCATGATAATAAAACATTAAAACATGGCGCACCAGACCTGGCTATGTTTCATGTTGCATGTTTTATGTTAAACCACGCCCCCAAATCGGTTCAATTTTGATGTTTCATGATAATAAAACATTAAAACATGGCGCACCAGACCTGGCTATGTTTCATGTTGCATGTTTTATGTTAAACCACGCCCCCAAATCGGTAAAATTTTGGTGTTTCATGTTAGTAAAACACTAAAACATGGCGCAGCAGACCCGGCTAAACCAAGCATGTTTGAGAAAAGGATATTAACAGCTATCAATAATTTAATGCTAAACGTAATGATGGACCCGGCAGTATCATTCACGGTTGTCTTAAACTTAAACAATAATCCATCAACGTAGTCCGGTGCGGTGATCTTTTACGCTTATAGCCATTTTATAGTGCACTATAAGACAGTCTTATAGCTTCCACTTTCTCCCATCATGACATTATGCACGCGTGTAATGAAATCTTAATCTGTTTGATCGAAGAAAGTAAATTCGCCTTATTATGTTGGTAGCGACTCGCCATTAGTCGTGGAATGCAAATGATTACACGAATTAAATAATCGATAAGACACTCTTTATGTGACGGGAGATATTTAAGAGTCGACTAACGGCCGAACCCAATAACTTATTGTCAGTAAAAGACAGATCGCTATTGATGCTAGACAGTATAATTCTATCTGTCATTGTGTCACATTCCATAGGACTCCTAGTGTCTGACAGATTATTGGGACTTTAAAACCATAGAAAGATAGGTTTTTCTATCTCCTTCAGAACTGGTGATAGATAGGTTATTGACAGTTATTAGGTTCGGCCGTAAGTTGTTGTGCATATCTGTAAATCATGATTGTGTTCTGTTTTATTCAGTTTTGGGAAAGATAAAAATATTGACAGTCTCGTAATCATCAGTTATCAGCTAGAAACTACAATCTACATCCATTCAATCATCACAAATTCCGAACAGTACCGACTTTTTTAATACCTGCCAGGAATGTCTGCTTACTACCTAACTTCTTAAAAAGGAGGAATCACATTTCATTCCGGAGTCAGTTTAGAAAGAAGCTAGCTATAGGTAGCATTGAATTAAACAAGCGTATGAATTAGAAACTGAATGAAATACAATAGCCACTTAGTTTTGCATAAGAGTAACAAAAAACAAATCCACTGAACCGGTAATCCGGAAGCCATCATGCATTTTGGAAGTGATCAATTACTTAGCTGTATTGATTACGAACTACTTTTGTTTGAGCGCATTCGGAACGAATACTTTTTTTGCGTGCGATGGCGTGGATATCATTAAGGTAAAATGTAAAGTAACAACAAACTATCATGTGACTAAGTATGCTATCTTTGCTTTGGAAGTTTGGACTGTTCATAATAATTCTAGATGTCTTGTGTTCCATCTGACTAGCTTTTTCCCAACTATATGGCTGTGAAACTGCTTGCGCTGTCTCGTGAGTGACACGAGACAGCGCAAGCGGGTTCACGCACAAGACAGTGCAAGCGGCTAGCGCTGTCTCGTGACTGTGCACGTGCCGGTGACTTTTATAAATGATTTGCAAAAAAACAATGTCACCTACTTAACTAAATCACCAACAAACCTTTCCTTACCTATATGACCTATATGTTGGGGTCGGCTCAGCTTCCAGCCTCTTGTGTTCCTATATTATGAATGCGAAAGTGAGTTTGTTTGATACTTTAACGCTAAAACGTCTGAACGGATTTGGATGAAATTTAGTACATGGGGTAACCTTTGACCTGGGTTAGGACATATGATTTTTGGTCCCGGTAGTACGTTCCCGTCGGATAATTTCCGAAAACCACGCGGGTGAAGCCGCAGGCAAAAGCTAGTTCTATACATTTGAATTTTATTGAATAATTAATCAAACAGTTTTTCGCCGTCCGTCACATGCACCCCTGTCTTTGTTTCTTACAAATAAGTGCGGATTTCACCAATACAAAATTGAACGCGTTAAGCACATCTAATTGCGTTCAAAAGCTGTCAGTGTACAATATTCCATAACAATTTTGACTCTGACAGCTCTTGAACGCGTTTTAAGTAGGTATCATTTCTATTGAATTTATTATCAGACGTATCGTGGTCTATAACGGCTAGCATTTCCTTCAGTTACTCTATCCTTGGACTAATACTACTATGTTCGATGTGATATCTAAACGGCTAACTGACCATTGTAATGCCGACCATTTATGTGTTCCCATACTCTAGCTTGACCTATATCTCCATAACAATAAGGTCGTTAGTCTTTCTCAATATCACGATATCCTGTGAACAAATAATTTGATCGCTTGCAAACCATGCACAGGTGCACTAAGCTTTATAAATGAATGTAGCTTATCAAAAATGAACTCTGTTCTATCCAATTAAAGCTGATTACTGAGTGTATAAATATTTTAATACAATGAGAGCATATATTTTCAATTTGAAGTGTGAAGGTGTATAAACGTGATCAGCGTTGTCAATCGAGTGATCTAACGATTGCTGTGTTGATTTATGTCGAATTCATTGAATTAATTTCTTATTTCGTGTTGATAAATGGTTAGGATACCGCGTGGATGTAGACTTCCCGGATGTTGAGAATTTGAGCACTTAATTTGATTAAATAATCTATGTTGTGTCTCTTGATTTCGTTTATTACCTTACTAGCTGCGCCCCGCGGGTTCACCCGCATAAGTATCGGTCCCGTGGGAATATCGGAATATAAGGTATCCTATGTCCTTCTTCAGATCATGGGCCACCCTTGCGCCTAAGGGGTTTGAATATTTTTATATGGAGGGTGGCCCTAACGTGAGGCCGCCATTTTGATTTTTTTTTCAGAATCGCGGTGAAAAACGAAAGTTATATATTTAGATAGAGGACACTTATACAAACAAAAAATGTCGTATAACATAATATCCTAAAGCGTCAGGTTTCGGAGTTATTCACCGAAATGTAAGTCGAAAACTGAACCGTTTTTTTTCCTTTCAGGTAAGTATAATTATTGAACTATGAAAACATAATTGCATCATATAGGTAATATTTTAGTTAAGAGCGAAAGAGACAAAAATATATGTATACCCCAGCCGAAAGAGAATGTGTGTTATATGGTAGGTACCTATTATGTATTATATGGTGCATGGCATGGGCGCGACTCCAAGAAAATCTTATTCAGCCTCCCGCTGCCTTCTTGGATGATATTATTTATACCGAATATGATTAAAAAATCTTATGTTTTAACCACTAGGTGTATTCAATTAATTCATGTGTAAATAACTTAATCAACATGAAGTAACGCTACAACATAAATAAATAAATTCGTTATAAGAATTGTTATTTTTATCTTTGAATATCTCAGAAACGTGACGCTTTATGATGTTATGTAGTGTTAAGTTTTATGTTTGTATAAGTGTCCCCTATCCAAATATATGACATTTATTGTGCACTTCGATTGTGGAAAAAAAAATCAAAATGGTGGCTGATTTTAGGGCCAAAATATTCAAACCCCAACATCCAAATACTTTCAGTCGTTTTAGCGTGAAAGCGTATCCAACAAATAAACAAACTCCTTTTCGCATTTATAATATTGGTTAGGATTTATTGTAGAGAGCTTAAGCATTTTGTAGTTCTACTTTTAGTTTTGGAAAGTTAGTCATAAATCTTTTGAATAATGTCGTAAGCTTTATCACAATATAATATCGCAGCTTATGCGATTAAAATATGTTACTTTTTAGTATGTGTTCGTCCTGCGTTAGTTTCCAAACATTAGGGTCGGGCCACACCTGCCGAACGTTCCGCGGCGGAACGTTCGGTTGAATACGCTCCTAATGTTTTTCAAGTTACCTATGACACATCAGCCGAACGTTACGTCCATAGAAATATGACGCGACGGAGCGTTCCGCCGCGGAACGTTCGGCAGGTGTGGCCCGGCCCTTAAGAACGTCCTCGAGTTTTGTTACCATATACAATAAACAGCCGTACGTTTGCTTCAATGTAAAGAATGATTCGCACGTGGCTAAGTACCTACTAACAGGCGCACGGATCTATCCATCAGGTTAAGCTACGCTTGTCGGAGTTGGTCAGTGGATGGGTGACCATCTTTACATACAGAGACTCTTCCGTGCCTCGGAAAGCACGTAAAGCTGTTGGTCCCGGCTGTCATTCGTGGATCTTTGAGTTACGAGTCGTCAGAAGCCCGAACGTCTGACTCCAGTCACCAAGGGGTACCCAGTTACTGGGTTGTGGAGGTCAGATTGGCAGTCGCTCCATGTTAAATACTGGTATTCAGCTGCAGCCGGTTAGACTGGAAGCCAATCCCAACATAGTTGGGAAAAGGCTAGGTAGATTGATTTGACATTCGGTGTAAAGACCCTCAAGCGATTCTAGTTCTTTCTTCGTCAGTTTACATGCGACGGAATATCTATGTTTTACTTATCGCTTCTGACAATCTGACTTCCATCTCTTAGTAATCCATTCTCAGGTACTATCAATCCTAAAGGTAGGAGAGGTAACTTTTATTGACTGACTGTCATGCATGATAGACATATAACAGAAAGCCCATTATCGTACTTAAAAAACGTTCACATTCAAGTCGCAATTTGTCAAACTTGTCAAAAATGTTGGTTTTAATTTACGCGAATTACCCCTCAGTTCTATTTGACGATCAATCCCTTAATCAGGAATTCAGAACTCAAATTATCTAATGCTTGCTCCACTTGGAAATTACAGCGACACAATTTCAATTCCTGATTAGATAAGATCAGCAGGGTAGCTACTGAATACTGCAAATAAGGATTTAACTATCAATTTAATTCTGCCTCGTTGGTCTAAGTGGTCGCAAGCACTACTGAGCATGAGGTCCTGGATTCGATTCCCAGGTCGGGTAAAGTGTCATTGGGTTATTCCATCAGGAATCTCTCAAAAGCAGCTCGGAGTCTGGATTTGTACCCGATTGATGACATCAGGTTTGCCCCCTATTACATGGAACTTAAATAACTGGCGAAATATGGATGTACTATATTTCGCCAGTTACATATAGTTCGCAGTATACATATAGTACATCCACATTTCGCTCAGTTATTTTTGTTCTAGCGTGCATTATACTTTTTTTAAGGGTGTATTTATACATATCTGGTGAAATGTGGGTGTACTATGGGTAATAGGTACACCAACTCGTACATCTAACCCTTCGGTAAAATAAAGGGGTGATGATAATATGTAGTCGTAATCAATAGAGTTAACCTACACCTCTGCCTAAACCTTCGGGGATTACACGCGTGATGTTATGTTATGTTCATTCTAACTGGAATATGACTGCATAATCTATATTTATATTATTTATTTAATATACAAGGAGAAACTGACTGACTGACTGACATATTAACGCAGAGCCGAAACTACTGGGACTAGGAACGTGAAATTATGCGCAAAGCTTCCTTTTATGAAGTAAGGGAGCATAAGAAGGGGTTTTTGAAAATTCCACCTTTAGGCTGCCTGTCCACTGAAGCGGAGAGCAGAGGAGAGGAGCGGAGAAGTGCCAAAATTAACCAATAGAATCGTACCTCTGGAGCGGAGTTTTGATTCTATTGACACATCTCCGCTCCTCTCCTCTCCTCTCCGCTCCGGTGGACAGGCAGCCTTAAGGGGGTGAAAAGGGGGGATTTCGTTTCAAATCCTTGAGTGAATAAACTTGAAGCCTGGAACAAAAAGTACCTACACAGGCTTGCATGAATTCAAGATAGTATTTCAATCATTATGTTATAATACTAATAGGATTTGGATGAGGCAGACAGAAAGTTTATAACCTGGATTAACACATAGGATGCTTTTTATTTCGGTAGTACGTTTCCATGGAATAATTTTCGACGCGAGCTAAGCTGCGGGAAAAAGCTAGTAGTATAAAATTACGACACTGTCAGTGTTACAGAGTGGTCTTACGTTGCAACAAAGTTGTAAGTTACCATCTCCACGAATGGTGACAGTTACCGTATTCTAATTAACTACCTATTGCTATTCATCATCTTATGAAAGGGTGCTGTCTTTTTATGTTTTTTGTTCAACGATTCCGATTTATTATCATGTTGATTAGTATCACAGGTACTTATATCTATTTACGCCAACTACGTATTAATAATTATGTAATACCTATTTTGCGATGTCATACATACTTTGTAGTCTGATTTGACTTTTAGAAAATTAAGTGGTTGATTGGAAAGATGAAGCATATTCAACCTTCATAAAGAGCAAGGCTTCCCCTTCTCTTCATGAAGATTAACTAATCTTCATCAAAGAATCCATGGATGGAAAAAATGATGGCAGGAAAGGGGGTGTGAAAACTGAGATGGAGGTTAATAGAGATGTATAGAAGAAAGAATACAGCTACCTAAGGAAAAGATGATAAATTTAGCTAAGCCAATAAAACGACTATTGCACGACTCGTAATGCTTCGCATTAGAGTGTGCTCTACGATCGAAAAATATTTTTTGCCCCATTTCTGCAACTGTTTTTATTGTTTCACTCCTGCTAGTACACAGAACCTACTTAATTTATATATCATTGTATAGATGATTAAATGGAGATTAATATTGTATTTTTTAACAATTGATTTAATGCAGCAGAAATGGAAAAAGCATCAAAATAGTTGAAAAAAAATTCCTGTCCGTCAATTTATGATCCTTGAAAACATTGTAGCTTGCGATAAAATCAATTAATTGAGTCAATTTTTTTTTATACATTCGTTTCAGCCGTAGAAGGAACCCTATTGAAAATGGCTCTTTTATTCATAGTAGTTTAATTATAATTAATAAAATACTAACTAAAATATAATATCAATATCTAAATATTTTCAACCTTGATCCGGTGCCGTTGCCTAGCAATTGCCAACGTAAATATCTTTGTCAGTCGTTGACATTACGACTTCATGAAAAGTGATAAATTGTTCATTTTTAAACTATGTTTTGAATTTCTTTGTCGTTTATGAATGAGTGATAAGTATGAGGCGTGCACTTTTGGATTTTCCAAACTATTCATAAATACGTTTACAAAAAGTAAATTCAGTTTCAACGTTGAGTAGCAACAATAGTAAGACAAAAGGTAAAGAAGTTTTTCTTTTTGCGCTATTATGTAAGTTAAACCGGACGCCTTAGAATAATAACGCATAGAAGCCGCGTCTAGTACAAAACACGAGCGATATCGTGTGTCCAGTTCATTTTGTTTGTGTGCGTGAGCCGAATGTGTCTACGTTCCGCAAACGCACACAAATATAGCTTTCAGTGATACCATTACCAGGCCTTTACCCACAAAAATATGGGAAAAGGACCAAACCAAGACAAGTATTTTATGTTATCAGGAACTGGAACTTTATTATTTTTCCGGAAGGTAAAATTCGATTTATCCTTACATATTATAAAACAAAGTCCCCCGCCGCGTCTGTATGTCTGAACGCGATAAACTCAAAAACTACTGAATAGATTTTCAAACGGTTTTCACCATTGGACGGAGTGATCATGCGGAAGGTTTTAGTATATAATTCATTAAGGTTTTGTGTAAATCATCTGAAATATGACGATTATTGTTGAAGATGTCGGAAAAAATCATGCCGACTGGGAGCTTTACTGGCGTGCGCTGCGTAAGTCGTGAGAGATAAATCAAATTTATGTTCTAGAGTATTGTATATCTTAAATATTGCAACAAAAAAGTCCCAGATGGCATATGTCTATCTTTTAAGGGTGACCCACAATAACCATTTTTATCTTTCAAAATTGTATAAAATTTTCATTGTTATTTCCGAAGCTATTTTGACCGGTATCTTATTAATCCTTATCCAATTAAATGGGTTATTTAAATTGGGCATTCAATTTCGATTAAAATATGCCTTTACGTCACATCATTTAAATGAATAGTTTAAGAGATATCACAGTTTGAAAATTACGCGTAACAAGCCTCGGGTAAAAGCTAGTTTTAAATAAAAGGAAATAAATGAACCGTTAATCGCATGAAGAAAATGATTAGTTCAATGCGTTTAGAATGTGTGATGGGTTTTTAATATTAACATGTATTAATTGCTGACATGTAAAAAATCGGATATGATATCAAATAATAGTAAGTGTTGTAAGTTTCCAAATACTTATTTATATTTAAATAGGAGGATGACTGAGAAAATTACAAAAAATTAAAAAGCTTAAAAACACTAAGTAGCAGTGTCGATAACGATCAAAATTTAGAGGCTGTAAATAGTTTAAATTGACGCACCCAGAATCGCCACCAGTATCCTATTTACAAAGACTAATATAAAATACCTAATGACAAGTTAGTTTCTCGAAACTGGCAAAATGTTTTATCGTATTCCATAAGGTAGGTAGTAAGGTACCTACATCAAAAACATTTTTTTTTTGCTAAACCAAAATAAGAACAAAATTGAAAGCAATGTGGGTATTTTTTTCCTCACAAATAGCAACACTGTATTGTGATAAAGTAGGTTATTAGAATTTTTGTTTGATGATCGATTTACGTAAAAAGAATGTATAAAATGTAAGTATTTACTTATGAAATGTAATTTGATCACATTTTGTCTTGTTTTCCTAGTGCTATGACATCTCTTCACGCTACAAACTGTCATTTTCAATTATTTTAAATTATTTATTCGCGAGCTGTGTTCGACGGAACGTGACCTTGAGTACTGACGGCTCGCCGAGAGAAGTTAGCCACTATGGCTAAGTTTTAGTTGCCTCACTTTTTGCACTCGTACTAGGTTTCTATGCGTTATTATTCTAAGCCGGACGCTTTCAGTAAAAAATATTTTTTTAATCAGCTGATTCAATTAAACAATAAATTCTCAGAAATTCAGTTTCAGCCTTTTTATGTGGTTGGTTGTGGTGGTGAAATAACGCGTTTTAACAAAACTTAATTAAGTACCTTGGTACAATTTTTTCCAAATTAAGTTTTCTAGTTTATTAGCATCTTTAATGGTTTAAAAATATAACGAGCAAGCAATAGCACACAGCACCTAGACCCTTGATAAAAAGCATAACAAAGGCGCGTTATAATCGGTCGTCTTACTATTCAGGTTATGTTTTCTAATTTGCAAACTCAGGGTTATCACGCTTTTAGAAGTGGGTTTTTAAAGTAGATCTTCTCTAATTTTCATAGTTCCCAAAAATGTTAGCGCAAATCTACCTGAAAAATGTTTCAAGACATAATCTATTGTTATATAAGACAAAAAAGACCACACCATTTTAATCCGTAGATCTGAGGTGGCAGTTATTAAACTACACTTAGGTACAACGTTTAAAAAAACGTAACAAAATCGTGAAATTAAGAAACGTTTTTCATCACTATCCAATTATTTCAGAGGCAATCTTTAGTAACCCTATTGTCGTTTCGTAACATCACCTTGTCTCGTACAATGGACTTTAGCTTAACGCTCTGTATACATTTCATTGTTAATAGCTTTGTAACGCCATTTTATGCCTCGGTAGGTTAAATCTATAAGGCATTATGGACATATTCTGTGCTCTCGATTACTACTGAAATGATCTCGATAGAGTGCTTTATTGCGATTTCGATTGTAATAAATATTGTTTAATATCAAGGTGGATTAATATTTTACGGTTCGTTTATTGGTTTTTGTTAGAGTGGGTTAATAGAATTTATATTTTTGAAAGGTAAATAATATTTTATACCAACTCCCAGTAAATATTTCAATGGATACAGTTTTGATTCGTATTTTGTAATTCTTAGATTGAAATTGAATTTTGAATTGTGACTTTTTTTACCCGACTAAGGCGAAGCAAAAAGGAGGGCTATGATTTTGACCGGTATGTATGTATTATGTAAGTATGTATGCATATGTTCATTTGTTCCTAAATAACCTCATAACTTCTAAACTGCTCATCATAGTTTGACAAATGAGGATATCTTTGGAAGCGTCTTTAACGTTCGCTGGTTATAGTCTATTTGTGATTAAATTTAATATGACGCCCTCTAGAGGACAAGGAGTCGAGAACAAAAACTTTTTTTTTGTGATGTCATATTGGGTATCAAATGAAAGGGCTTAATTAGCACATTACAAAAGTATTATATACTATTAACAAACCCCAAAATAATTTAAATAAACATAAAAGTATTAAAAATTAAAACCCAACTACGACAAAAAAGTCATCTAAAAAGGTAAACTTAAACAAGAAAATCACATACGGACAAATTAAAGATCCGGAGTCACACGTTTTAGATAAATCGAACAGATTACAACTTTTATTGCCTATGGTTTTTTACATTCTGTTACAATTGAGAGAAAACACCGGCTGAAAGAGAAAGAGGCAGTACCGGCTTCTTTATAATTTAACCTTAGAAAATCTTCCTCGCTGTATACGCAGGGCTTCCTTCTAATCATTTAACGTCTGTGAAAGCAGACACATTATTTTTCTGCAGACAGAGATTTGTTTATCACTTGATCCATCTACCAATGCACAAAATTATATAAGTATGCCACACAATTAAAAGAAATCAATTTACTAATTACCACTCTCTCACGTGACTAAAATGTATCGTGTGTCAAGACGTAGATAGCTCAAACTTAGTCTTGTCTACAAGGTAGATAAGATCTGCCAAGTCGTGGCTACTACGTAGTCACTCTGCCATTATAAACTAGCTATGCTCACGACTCTACTCGTTCCCAGTTCCTTATACGTCTAATATCAATTGCTCAGTCACAGGGGCTCGCTTTATTCGCGATAACATCGATTGTGGTAACCCTACTATTTTGTTACATAAGTTGAACATTATAATTAAATAGAAAGGAATGAATTATATCCTTAATTATTGACAAAGTACTTGGTTCAGAACTTAACATAGAAATAAAACGTGGCCCCTGGCAACGTACAGGCAATTGAAGGAACACGGGTGGGTTTTAGTCAGCAAGAGTCTGACACGCCCTCCCGCTCCGCCCAGAGCGGGAGAAGTTACCATAAAAAAAGACATGCAAAATTTTGTGTTACCAATCGCGTCACGGGTCAAGTTATCATGAACGCACTGTACTTATGCATTGAAAGTCGTTGTGGAAATAGGAAACGCTTTCAAAACGATTGCCACTAGTCTATATAGCTTTTAGCGGCTATTTCATAATTTCACTGTTACAGTGCAAACTTTGCACTGTTCCCCTTAAAAGGTGTTGACTATGCAAACACCTCGCGATGTCATACTGAGAAAAACAAACTCTATTGCCCAAAATCTATGCCCACAACCGCTTGCATGCCGCTTACAAACATTATTATGCACTGATTTTGTAGTCCATAGTGAAATGTATGGAAAAACTGCAATGTCACGCTTTTTTCTACCGAAAAGAGGATTGCTCTTGGCCGTCAATAACTTTCAGGTTAACGTTGAGGCGAAAAGGTCAACGTTTGAGTTGTTTGATCTAGAAAATATGTTTTTAGAAAATTCATACGTAGATTCCACTGCAAAAGCTAAAATGATGGAAAGCAGAAAACTAATGATTCAATTGCTATTCACCAGCAGACGGCCTGCTTGCTGGCGTTCTTACATTACGTTTATATTTTTACCCATGGAACCACGTAACTATATGAGGCTAAAAGTAGAAAGAAAATGTTTTATTTTTTTAGCGTGTCGATGGCAATCTAAAGAGAGTCGGCCCAGAATAATATTATTAATATTATATAATTTTTTAACATTCAAGTCATAATTATTATGCTCGTTCATAATTTAAATCGACAATAAAATAATAAATTCCACCAATCTAATTTCCATACGAGTCCATTATGATGTTAAGTAAGTAACACAATTATTATAATTTATGGTCCTTTATATATACAGTTATCGCATTTCTCACTTATTTTTTCTTTTTTATTACACCTCACCCAGAATAAAATAAATATAAACAAACACATAAATGTTTATATGCGGTATAATATATTATAACAGTAATTATTACCTACTTCTACATAATCATTATGATTAATGATGTCGCGAACACATCATAAATCGCGCCTTATTTGCCATAAATAATCCCGGATGTACGTTTTTTTTGTGCACTTCGCATTTCAAATTATGAAGCCACAAGTACGCGGTGGGCTCGTCTTGTCAGGCCAATTCAGTAAGTGTAACGTAGTCAGAAGATATAAGAGTTATGCGATAGAAAGAGAGGCAACTCCTAGGTGAATATTACCGTAGGTAATTAGCGCTGTGCGACCTGAATTTCAGTTTATTGTGTCGTAGTAAGAGTCGCTTTTTATTTAAATGATGATATTGCAGAGTGAGCCATCTGTTATTTATAACAGTGTATACAGTGCCACTAGCGGCACTCTATTCCTATCAGATAAAGTGCCGCTACCGGAACTTTATTAACCCCGCCACGGCCCGGCTAAAGTGCCGTAAGCATTGCATTGTCATTGTCACTGTCACTAAGTCACGTCACTTGGTATTTTGTTTGATTGTTGAGGTTAGATCGCTGTAATACACCACATTCCCAAAACATTACATTCTCTGACTCTGCCAGTCGCCGGCCGCTGCCGTGGTACCGCTCGCTGCGCTCGCTCGGCTCGTGCGTTGTGTGGTCACAGTTCTAACCTAACCTAACCTACCTTTCAGCCATTTTCATTTGCTAAGCCAAGGGATTATGGCACTTAAGTTTAGCCGGCTATAGATGAAAGAAACTAACCTAAACAATCAAACAAAATAACAAGTGAGAATGACAATGCAATGCTTACGGCATTTTAGCCGGGCCGAGGCAGCGCCAATTCTTGCGGCACTCTATACACTTCCTTTATTTATTTGATGAGAAATATTCAAATAAGTACCTGTTCATACGTTATAACTTACACAATATTCCATTACTTAGTTTACCCAATATCAAACAACTGAAGTCTAAAACACTGAAGAAATTGTGAAAATTCAATATTCAGCCTCAGACCAATAAAAATGTTATTGGTCTGAGTATTCAGTTTAGAAATAGTACATTATGATACGAGTGTGCTGTATTGGTCATTACCCACAAGGCGGTATTATTCGCGCGAGCCATACGCGAGCGCGATAATGTAGCCGAGTGGGTAATGATCAATGCACACGCGTTTCATACGACGTTTTTCAACACATTTGCGAGGAAAGAAACCGTCTTGTTGTAAGAACTTATGCTACAATAAAGTAACTTTAGAAAAATGATACATTTAGATTTATAAAGTTCAACTGACCTTTGTTGCCAGGTACTGACTATCCACTTCCTGTAAAAACGTTTATATGTCGGTTGGTATTTTGGGTAACAATACTTTTCGTATTTTTCTTAATATGTCACCAGTTCACCACACAACACAACTTAAACGATAACAAATATTTATGAAAAATGGCGCGCTGGATTTTTTTCTGGTAGCGATGCGCGCGCAATGTCAATAATAAGGCACTGACAAAACCACTGAACAGCCTACCATCACGTTCGGTTGAAGGTGGAGACAAAATTTCAAACTTGAAAAAATTTGTTTTTGCTGCTAATTATTACCTACTAATTATTCACTATCGAGAGAGAGCGAGAGAGAAAGTGCGAATTTGGTCAAATGGTAAATCCAGTATGGCGACTGTGAAAATTTTCTCATTTTTCGTCATGGGTGTCGTTTTCGTAATTTTCGATCATGCTAAAACCGATAGTGCGGTCAAAATGTAAATCCAAGATGGCGGCTGTGAAAATTTTCGTCATTATAATAATAAATAATAAAAGAATTTATTGCATAAAACAAAATCACATTGCACTGCATACATTCAGTTGACGCTATTCAATACAACTTTAGCGAAGGAGTACAATAAATTTCAACTCTATCCCTTAAACTAGGTCAGGCCTGTATCTTAAGAGATAGGGTTCAGCCATTATGTGGACTAAGTTATTATATTATTTATTAAAAGACAACAAAAAGTTAACCAGTGACGATGTGGTACCTAAAAACGTGCATTAATGAAAAGAATAAAAATAAAAACAATAATAAACCAAAAAAATAAGGTATGAAGGTATGAATTGGTTGCGTATATTTGGGTAGATGATTGTGTGGTGCTGAGTGTAGTGTATGTGTATAGTATGTGCTGGTAGGGGAGATGTTAGGTATGTTTGAGTTTAAGAGATGTATGTCAGTAGATTTTCAGTTGTGATGTAGTCCTGTTGAAGTAGCCACTGTGTGATCTTGTGTTTTAGCGCGTATCTGTTAGAATCCAGTAAGTTAAGTTTACGGTGTAGTTGTTTGTATAAATGTGTACCTATAACGTAGTGTTGGTGCTTTGCAAAGGATGTTTTATGTCCTACCCCAGAGGGGATGTTTTTGCGCTTTTCTGGGTTGGACCTGGGCATGGTTCTATGGGTTCTGAGGACCCAAGATGGCGGCTGTAAAAATTTCTCATTTCGCATTTTGAGAAAATTTTCACAGCCGCCATCTTTGATTTACATTTTGACATCACTATCGGCTTTAGAACCATCGAAAACTACGAAAATGACACCCATGACGAAAATGAGAAAAATTTTGCAGCCGCCATCTTGGATTTCCATTTTGACCTCACTATCAGCCTTAGAACCATTGAAAGCTACGAAAACGATACCCATGACGAAAAATGAGAAAATTTTCGGAGCCGCCATCTTGGATTTCCATTTTGACCTCACTATCGGCTTTAGAACCATCGAAACCTACGAAAACGACACCCATGACGAAAAATGAGAAAAATTTCGGAGCCGCCATCTTGGATTTCCATTTTGACCTCACTATCGGCTTTAAAACCATCGACAACTACGAAAACGATACCCATGACGATAAATGAGAAAATTTTCGCAGCCGCCATCTTAGATTTCCATTTTGACGAAAGGGGTTCCGACATTTTTGTATGGGACCTGGCATACCTAACCGTCCGTCATTTGGAAAAAAACTGGTTTTGGCGGCCAGTGATGAAACAAGTGTCAATCGATAGAGTAAGTGATTGCAAACAAAAAATATTTAGTGATGAATATCGTAAGTGATATACTTCCTGAGATATTTATAAAAAATATTACTGCTTTATTTTTTTTCTCATGTTTTAACTCAAATATCTCAGGAAGTATATCACTTACGATATTCATCACTAAATATTTTTTGTTTGCAATCACTTACTCTATCGATTGACACTTGTTTCATCACTGGCCGCCAAAACCGGTTTTTTTCCTATTGGCGGTCGGTATAGGTATGCCAACGAAGTCGGATGTTCTTTACACTTTCTCTTTCTCTCTCTATCGAATTAGAAAAAGACAGACGCAAGAATGAAGCCGCGTCAAAGAACTTCGTTCCAAAAACCTGTTTACTTTGTCACACTATATTAAGTCACAATACGAAAGACATGTCGTGCCTTGATAGTACTTACTAATTCCATACTGCCAGACTGCCATATCATTACTCCGACTAGTAAATAGTTATCTATGGCGCACATTACCGCACTAGTGCGATTATGTAAAGAAAAAAGCACGTGTCTATAATACACTGCATTATGAACCTAAAAGCGGTTAAATAAGAGCCACTTTACGAGCAACTGTGTTGAAAAGACTATTACAACACAACCATCGCAATTCAAGTCAAAATATTTTCTACAATCCCATAACAAAAACCCATTGTTATTTCTATTAGTCTCTATACAATGAGTGTACTCTATGTAGAGTTGATCTGGGTCAAAGGTGACCGTGCAACATTGACTCTACCACACTTGACACTACATTCATAATCTCATTATAAAGAATGCATTTGCATTTTTGTTTGTTATGCACATATTTTATTTGTTAATGAAAATGCAGATATTTTTGATGTAGGTCGTCATTGTAACGGTTAATTCGATCAAAAAAACAATCTTCCTAGCCTTTTCCCCCATATCGGGGGAGAAGGCCTCCATCTTGGGGTCGGCTTCCAATCTAACCGGATGCAGCTGAATACCAGTATTTTACATGGAGCGACTGCCTATCTGACCTCCACAACCCAGTAACTGTGTAATACGATACCCCTTGGTAAGACTGGTGTCAGACTTTCGGGTTTCTGACGACTTGTAACGACTGTCAAAGATCCACAAATGACAGCCGGGACCAACGTTTCCAAGGCACGAACGAGTCTCGATATGTAAAGATGGTCACCCATTCACTGACCAACCCCAGTAAGCGTAGCTTAACCTGATGGGTCGACCCGTGCGGCTTGTTATTACTTAGCCACGAGCTGCTCGGTTAACGGTTTATTCGATCAATCGTAAAAATAATTATATTCAACAGACAAACATCAAAGCTTCTTCCAAAAGGATTAGTTACCGGATAACCATAGCAAAAATACTTTAACAACTTTATGAATGAAAGTAAACTAAGTATATATTTGTTCTTATTTTATTCCCGGATCAGCACTTAGCTATAAAAAGCACTTAACGAAAATTTCAAGTAATCCGTCAATTAAACTTATTAATTTATTATTACCTACATTACCCGCGTCGTACCTACTAAAAGCGCGGAAGGCATAACAACGTATTATTTTCAACAATTTCCTGCATCCGCCAGAACCCTTTCCATTACAAAATGACTGATTAGCACCATGAACCACATACAACATGCCTGCCAACCATGCATTATGTCTAATCTGATCTCATACAAATCATTCATACCCACTGGTCTAATAAACATGTCAGGCCAAATTAAGTATCCATAATCAAGAGAATTTCAACCTTATTACGAGAATAATAAGACGTATGTGGTTTGACCTTGTTTGGTTATGGTCATGTCATGCTGACAGCTTATCGGCCTATCGGCTGACCTTCGGCTTGGCCTCACCTCAAATTGTTACCTTTGTTCGTTTCGGGGTTCAAATTCTCGATCGATCATATTGAGAGTGTAAATAATTCTATTAAGATAAGCGATGGATATTTTCGATTAACGTTAACGTTCGTGAACGTTACTCATGAGTGTGCGTCATGCTTCCATAATGAGAATTTATAATAAGGGATTCATTTCGTTACGAAAGTAGTCGGGCTTGGGCATCCAGGACAACATAACATAACAGCATTATTACTTCCTCGAAGGGGCAGAGGATTATAGTGGGTACACTCATATTACGCCAGATAGGTTCATGCAATACATAGTGGGCGAACCTGTTGCCATCAACCGGGCAAAAACACACATACTGACCTGCTTTTGAGAAAATCATCTAGGAAAAACCCAATAAGAAACACGAGAAAGTTCATTATATAAATTGTCAAACTTTATTGCTTATTTTATGTAATATCATTGTAATGTGCGTTTTGTTTATGCAGAATAACCCATTATTCTCTCTTTCTTTTTCTTTATTTAAGATATTGCTCATTTGTGGATTAAACCCAGGACCCGATCCTCAGCCCATGAGAGGCTATTTCCGCAAAAAAAACGAAAAATAACAGTTAATTAATATAGGAAACGAGGTATTCCTTCCACATACCTACGTGAATCACGAAAAAAACCTTACTTGTTTAAGTCCTCCACGTGTACGCTACCTGTCTCAAGCAATTATCCCTTCTTACTACCATAATGACGGTATATACTTTTACTAACATAATGACGGTATATCCTTGCAAACGGAGTTTCCTTGAAAAGAAAACAGTTCACTGCTCAGTGCCCGACCTTTTTATATCAGATCCGTAAACGTGAATATAATAGGCGTCTCGTTATCAATGCTTTTAGAATTAATTACGGCATACAATATTACATGACGGTGGGTTTTTGAACCGGAACATGAAGTGATTTATAAAAAGCTTACTGCTGACAATGCAATTATTTATTATAATGTTTTTTTAATGATTTTAATAACACCATAATATTGAGATTGCCAGTCACCTGTAAGGCGTTGTGATTTAGGTGATTTAAGTAATATTTTGTTATAGTTAACATAAAATCATATCACGCCTGGAATCCTCGAAGGGCTAGGCAGAGCTGTAAATGTGTACACCCACATTTCGCCAGTAATGTTTAAAGTTCCATGTTAAAGTTACATGGAACTTTAAACATTCCCCCCATTATTGCCCTCTATTGAGGGCGAGCCTTTTGCCATCCATTGGGCACAAATCCGGGCTCCGAAAAACCCAATAATACCCGACTTGGGAATCGAACCTAGAACTCCGGAGTAGCGCTTGCATTCAACGACTTCAAAAAAAACCCTAGTATTTTCGACAAGCAGTTGCAGAAATGCAGATCTACGAAATCATGAAAAATAGTCGTCAATGTTTTACCTACATCTAGCTAAAACTTTATATCTCAGTGCTTTCCTTATAAAAGTGAGCTAGAAAAAAAATTAGGATTCAGTCACTCTTATTTTTCAGTAGGTGAGTGCGCAAGCAGATACTGTCTTAAACCTAAAAAGACGGAAACCTTAAAAGAAAGCATTTAACTTACCCTTTGCTACCTCTAACTCTTATTTATCGTTATATAAAGAATCGGTGCCTATATAGTAAGCAAAACAGACCTAATGTCCTTGCGATTTACCAGAGCGTCTGGACCATTCATTGGGGTCTCCCTTGTTTCATCTAAAAGAAATTGACAAATTATCACTTCCCAAACAATTTTCTGCATAATTTCATTTACCAAATTATTACTTAGCAAATAATCTCTTCACAAATAATGGTAACGCAAACCTAATGTTTGGCAAGTGAACGTTTAAACAATAACTTCCTTACCAACTAGTACTTTTACCAATTTTAATTTAGTCAAATATTTCAGTTGGTATAACATATTTTACGCAAAATAAAATAAGCCAAATACTTAATTTCGCTAGTTTTCAATTTACGAAAAAAATTCGATACGAAGTGGGTGTAGTAGGGTGGGGAAACACCATGGGACACCTTAAGGGCATTGTCCTTGACCTTGATGTTATTGACCTAGGTGTCAAGGTCAAAATTCTGAAAGTCAAGATCCGCGATTCTCAGGAGCAGTAACAGGTCAATATCATGATTTGCTTGCTGCAAGCATGCAGCATGCAAGCAGGCATGCAGCGTGCAAGCAGGCATGCAGCATGCAAGCAGACAAGCAGCATGCAAATAAACATGCAAGCAGGCATGCAACATGCAAGCAGGCATGCAACATGCAAGCAGGCATGCAACATGCAGCAAGCATTGTTTCTGTCACGGCTCCGGCGCTGCGGGGCTTGGGCGGCTCCACGCGAGCTTATCGTCGCAGATGGTTTTAACGCTCACCACCGCAGCTTCGGCTTGCTGACCGGCTTCGCCGGCCAGCCTCAGCCGCGGCGGCGGGCCATCAAACCACCTGCTCCTCAGCTCGCGGGCCGCCTCGCCCCTCCGCGCCTACGCGGGTTTAAATTACACTCTAGGGGTGGGGCAGACAAGACTACGTGGAGTCGGTTTTGCAGCGATTCGTTTCTGTATATTTGTTTTACGACAAACAGTTGGTCGGAGACAAAAATTACCAAGACGCTTTTAGCCTTACATGAACTTACAAAGAAGTACGCAAATAACATCGCATATAAATGATTATATTAAAATAAAAGCGCATTTTTTAATTATATAATTACCAAAAAATCTTAATTCTGTCTTTATATTTTTTGTCATAACAAATCAATTGACTAAATGTTTATTGTCTAAAGATAGTTTGCTGTAATAAATCATTTGATTAAATACCAAATGCCTTAATGACATTATCCTTGGTGATAGTCTGCCAAGTAAACATTTGACCAAATGAAAATGTGCGTACTAAAATCATTCCAAATATTGCATTGGTATAAAAAAAAGTTGCTATAATTTGTTTGGATAATGAAAATTTGTCAAAATCCTTTAGGCAAAACGGGGGGATCCCCATTCATTGATATAATACTTTCACGCAGAAACCTTTTTGACACGAATACAGGGTTTTAACCACGCCATTTTAGAGGAAAAACCTAAAAAAATACCTGTGTAAGGCCGAATTTTATTCGATCGAAATGATTATCACACTTCTGTAACATAATGGTATCTTATGTAGCTACACGCACGCACTAGTGATTTCAAATTCGCGCGGTTAAAACATCTTTGATTTGATACTGATTTATCGCGGTGCGGTGCGAATTTAATTCGCGCGTATATTTTGCGGAGTATGGGGTTGAATGACTTGTATGTCCCTACACGCATAGCGAAATAAAAATCGCGTGAATGGGCGAGCACCACTCAGTAGTACTCCGCTTTATATAGGAAACCTCCCTTGTGGGACAAGTTTGACGCGAAATATCACGATAGAATTAAACAGGTAAGATTAGTTTAGACATGCGTCTCAGAGATGAGATTTGCATAGACCTGACAAAAATTGTGAGGAATTTTATTCGCAATGCGTGATAATTCAATTCCGTACACTGAATAAAACGGCGCGAATAAAAATCTCGCAGTGAGATTTCGCAGTGCGGGCTAGTCTTAATGGACTGTCTAACATAATCAGCCTATAATGTTCCCACTGCTGGGACACAGGCCTCCTCTCTTCAAGAGGGAATGGGCCGTAATCCACCACGCGGGCCCATTGCGGGTTGGTCTGGAGCGGACTGTCTGTGACTGTGAATTGGATTTGATTTAGAGCAATATCGACCGGGCTCAATTTACTTCTTTTACAACAACTAACTTTTTGTAGCAACTGTTACTATAAGAAAACAAGTTTTATTTCATGTTCCTACTTCGTCGCTGATATCTACTACTACGCTATACTAACAAGTCCTACTAATTTGATACCTGTCCATTCATTAGTTTGCGTCATATTTCAATACAACAAACTTGCATGTTAATTGCAACAGATGACAGGGTCCAGTTCAGTTATCTGTCTTATCTCGCCTGCAATAAATCGTTCCATACTATTAAGTCAACGAAACATTACCAAAGATTCCAGACCAGTGTTCATGTTCAGACAAATTGCATCAGTAATGAATTTAGAATTAATTAAAATAAATATTTGTTCTAAATCAAGTGGTTTGTTTGGCAATACAATTGGAGCAATAAACTTCAATTAAAATTAGGAATTATTTGCTTAAGTAATTTGCATAGTTAAGTATAAGAAATGTTGTTGCAAAATTAAAATATACTTAACCTGCTTTAAGGCAGAGATATATTACGTCCTGGACAAGGTATATGTACCTAGTGGTTTCAGACTGGCTGCTCCAGTTAAAAGGAATGCCTTTTTCGGTGGCGTGTGTTGAAACATCCCTTCACTCCAATAGGTATTTCATTGTACATACCTACCAAAGTAAAGGAAAAAAAACATTGGCGGCTAGAAATCACGCTCAAAACCACAATACCGCTTTAAGACCACATTTCAACCCGATTACCAAGGAAACTATAACTAATAATTTTACATAAAAACTAAACTATAAAACTGCTATAGTGTATGCAAATGTTATATAAAATAGAGAATTAGATTGACACAATTATTATGACAGTTTTACGACTCTAATAGTAAGTTACCTTGAAGTGTATGTTTTAAAATAGTTTAGTCATTTTTATTGCAAACAATTTTATTATCATAAATTTATACTAAATACACCGTGCAGTTGCTATCAGGACACGCTTAATGGAAATAAACTACAATAAAGATTGTTTTATCTCAATGCATTGATACACTGAAATGGATACTATATAATAATAATTATGTTTCAGTCACGAGTTTTGGAAAGAATGCCACATACTCTTATAAAACAGTACTGGCTACCCGGCCTAAGATAGCCGATAGCTTATTAAAATTATCTATACTACTACCGTAACGGGAGGTGGTGTTGACTGATCTTTGATAAGATTAGAACAGTTCGGATCGTACTAAATAAGGAGAACGACGACTTAAATTGGGCATAGGATATATCCTATCCTAAAAGTTTAGTCTAGTTTTAGTTTAGTCTAAAACAACACAAACTTTTAAGAATAGTGCCATAGTTCGCCTCCAAAGCTCCAGTTCAATTTCATATGCAGTAGTGGCAATCGAACACAGCCGGTCAATTCTGTAACAAACAATTTAGGTGAAGTGAGTTTGAAATGAGCTTTCATTCCGTCTGATGCTATAGTAGAGGATCCGACCTAGGAACGACCTTCACCCATCTGTGTAATGGATGAAAAGTATTTTCAATAAAATTTTGTATGTCAGAAAATAATTATATCGCAAGTGGGTTGGCAAAAAAATCCTGGCAACACTCTGATTAATTCAAAATTCAAAAAAATCGTTTTTTAAATTATCACGGTATACACCGGAAGGAGCTTTTCAAGGAGAACATTTGCTACTAACTCGACTTTTACCAATTGTTAGTCAATTCGGAGTTAAGGACCGCAATAGGTCACTACTATTTGGTCGCCTTGTTCAGGAATGTTATTGGCGCCCAATAGCGATATATCAATGGATAGTGCTTAGAGAAACATTTGTAACTAAAACGATATTAATCATCAACGAGTGCCATTTTTTAAAAAAAGGTCAGGACTTTTTAGCTATCCCACACGCGATATATTTACTAACATACTTTGATATAAAATATACTTTTCATCCATTAAACAGATGGGTGAAGGTCGTCTCTAGGTCGGATCTTAGACCACTAGGGATTGATACTATTGACTGACCACCTCACCTGACTTTTCACGGTAAGATTTTTTGCAGAATAAATCGTCTGTTCTATATTACGTTTATCTATGACGAGGTCAGTATTTTTTTATAAAGACTATACGTATTTTAAACTACATTATGTTAGGTAGGCACATTTCATTATGTCTTATCTCTAAATCTCTACTTACTAATACTCAGCAGTACCAACTGGTATCTTTAGCCCAACTTTATAAGACTAAACAACATTACTTAGAAAGAATTACAACCCGACCTTAATTAAGTTACGACTTTAAACATGCACATAACAACGTATTTATAACAACTTAATTTGTAAAGTTACATGAACAATTTGTTCTCAACGCTATTTCCGTATTGAAATATCAATCACACGAGCTCACTCAGTAGCAGGAAGAAATCTACTGAGAAAGGGCCTGGACCGCAAACGGGCCCTAATATGTGCCGCTAGTTGAAGTTAATGAAGCATTAATCTTGTTGGGCTTTCATTCCTTCGCGTTTGCGTTTTGCAATTTGCGCATAAACGGGACAAGTTGACAATCTGTCATCATTGTAAAAATTGTGTTGTCTAAAAACGCAGATTTTTATTAAATGAGGCTGAAATTTACAGCTGTCATGGCTCGAGATCGTAAAATGTGTAAGGTTTCTTTTCAAATGCCAAATCATAACCACCTTGCAAAAACTGTTCATTTGATATTTTTAACTGAAAGTTGGTTACTATCTTATAAGATAGTATCTGTAGTGCAACGGATGGAAAAAACACGTAATACATTCTATCTACTTAAGTAAATGTGTTAAAAGTGACGACGCAAGATCTCAACGTGTTAGACGACGCAACAGTACGCCCCAATATTTACCGTAACAAAACGTAACAGAACGTTAAACGAGTGAAAACACTACATTCCAGTACCATTGGCACTAAAAACAAAATACCATATCTACGTGAACGAGGACAACCACAAACAATTTGTTTCTCTTTTTAATACATTTTAGATAATAAGTACAGCTGCGTCTAAAGTCTAGCTTGTCACGTACGTAGCAATTGTAAGCATTGGTCATTTGCAATTATGATGCAAACAAGATCAGAAGTAGAGTTTCCTTTTTCTGGCAGGTCGCCAGAATCCTATGAAAGAAGATTTTTGTCAACTACTTCATTTGGTCCTGTTTTAAGTACTAGTTTTTATAAGGCCTTATTGTCCCATTGCAGGGCAAAGGCTTCTCTACTTTCCTTCCACCTCTCTGTCCAAAGCAACTAAGGACCATTCTTTGTTAAAGGAGTCCAGCTCATTCCCGTCACCGGGCTGAAAAGATTAAGAGAGACCCTAGGGTTGAGTTTTGGGATCTTCATCCTTGTTTACTATTTCTTTTAAATGTCTTGCGTTATTATGTAGGTACTTGGTTTAACCCGGCTGGTATAAATATTTATGACATGAAACGGAAGTGTTGAATATCATGCTTATGACAAACTTGATGTGGTGTCAAAAATGCAGGGCCTTTCCTCCATGCTTAATTAATGAGATACGATTGAGTTTCCCTTCATTATTATCGAGATAGAGGTCAGCTCAATATTGTGAAATAAATTATAAATATTTATAAATAACTCAGTTTAATGTAATCTCTGCTATAATTAACCTGGTGTCGTTGGTCTTCCTGGTGTCGTCAGAATGATTAAATTTTAGCGTTTACCAATCCGACTTGTGAATATAGATATGCCAACATCATACACCATTATTATGTCCGAGAGTGTAAATAATGTTTGCATGACAGTCATAATCTCAAATGACGTTTATATGTACCTTCAGGCTTTCAAATTAGATCAGCTCAGTCAGCCCTACCTGTACTTATGGAGTGACCTTTTAAATGCCCCACGGCTGACACGACCTCTATAGCCTCACACGACAGCGGAACTTGTATTCAGGCCAAAACCCTTTTTGTCAACTGTCAATGTGTCATCTAGATTGCCAAGAATGTGGCTCGTATTATTGTTATATACTGCTTAGAATGCTATGTACGTATACAAAAATGCAGTATGCGTCATGAGGTATGTGTAAGCAGGTACCATAACTTTTTTTTTCTATTTCCATTTACTTTTGGCTACATGCCATTAGATATTAAATCAATCAATTGTCTTAATGATATCTAATAAATAACCATGCTCTGCCGATGTATTTTACTATTTCTATCGCACGATTTCCAATCGATGCGCGTACGCATAAATGGTACGACCACCTTAAAGTAAAAGTGTACATTATTAACGACACTTGTAGGCATTACAGTTATTGCCTCAGTGTCGTAAAGCTAAACAACAAAAGTAAAAGCATTGCTACAGAACGTTATACAATTAATGAAGAAATTCTACCAAGTTACGTTGAGTCTTGTTCCGATCTAACACTTTTGTCAATACCTAACTTAATTTTGTTTAGAAAACAGAATTCGTCATGGAGTTCCATTCTACCTTGAACAATAATTCAATTTTAGTCCTCACAGATTAAATGAAGCTGGTGAAGCGGTCTTAAAAAACATCGGGGCCAGTAAAAATTGTGCAAAATTTTCGATCTCGTGAATGTGTCTTTGTCAAATTCGTAACGTAACAGACTTTTTTGTGCTAATTCTTTATTGGGTTAGTTAAAGGTTACGATAGTCGATAACAGACTTTTAATGATTTTACACTAAAGATCACGTCTAAACGAGTAGTTAACACTACTCGTTTAGACGTGATCTTTTGATTTGGAAAAAATTTAATGTTAAATAAGAGCATTTTCTTAATAACTTAGTATAAGAATATTTTAGATTATGTTTATATTACATAGTGAAATAAATTAGTAAAGTTATGTCTAACGCGGACAGAAAACTGAGAATCACGCAAAATCTATCAAGCGTATTTTTCTGAAACCTTCACCATTTTAAAGATAATTTAATTATTGATCCTTTAGTATACGTGTTTTGTTAGAAAACCTTTTGTTTTATGTATAATAAATTATTAATTCGTCGAATTTTGGACAGCGCTCCGCGCTCCTTGATGGGCGAGTCCTATTACTGGCTGGACGTACGACGTGTTGCGTGAGCTAAGTACAGAATACGCAAGCTAACCACTAAAATTCACTGGCATTATATCTGCGTATTAAGTAGGTACATATTTACCTACTACGGTATGTAAAATCGTTCTAGGTTTATACCCGGCAATATTTTATTTTTCGCCTCTGTTGTCCCACTGCAGGGCAAAGGCCTCCCTTTCTCCTTTCCACTCCTCTCTGTCTTGAGGTAGTGTGGACCAATCCTGTCTGTAGGTGTCAAGCTCGTCTCGCCATCTTCTCTTAGGTCTGCCTCGATGCCGACGGTTCTGGGACCCACATCGTGGTAGATTTGGCCCATGACTCATTAGACATACGGCAGACGTGTCCGCCGTGTCCGGCCCAGTCGATTTGTGTTTTGGAACGCAGCACTACCTAACACGGTCCGTTAATCTGAATCCAAGAATGCTGCGCTCCATTGCTCGCTGGCAAATCTCATCTCAAGCTTTGACCTCTGCTGAACCGTCAAAGACTAGGTTTGACCGCCGTATGTGACAAAAGGGAGTATGCACAATTGCACATGTCTATTAATTAGTAGGTCTCCTTTCATGAGGTTTTTCATCGACCTCCAGGCTCTTCCAGGCGTTTTCGGTGATATCCCAACAAAAAAAAAAGGCGTTTTCGGTGCCTCTAGACACTTCTTTTTCTTGTCTCGCCTGGAATGAAGCTATTTGGCCGATGTAGATGATAATTATAGAGATTACGAGGTAGATGTTTTTAATAATTTTGAGGAGTTTTTGTTGTAGGTGATCCTATCAAAGATTCATTCAGACCTTTCAGCAGTTAAAATATATTGTTTCTTTAAAAACTACCCATACATCATCTAGTTATAGTTAGTGCAAAATGCACTTCTAAGAAAACAGTTGAACATTAACGTGTTTTTACCCGACTGCCCCAGAAGGAGAGTAATGTTTTTTATGTTTTATTTCCTGAATTTGGTGGTCCTGCAGTTCAGTAGGTAAATGTGGTAAAACAAACTAAGACACGATGTACCTGGATAGCTTTAAGAAGGTCTCTGGTTTTAAACATGCGTAGAGCGCAAGACATGGCATTTGCTAGGTGAATAGTTTTCATCCAGATAAGTACTGCCACCTAGTAGGTAGGTATCATACTAAACACAAACAACCGTTGATTGTCCGTAGTTCTACAAACGACCACCAGATGTCGCTTTTAGCAGTAGGTATGTACAGAAATAAAATAATGTTATTTTTAAATTGCTTTTTTAATACAAAAACTGCGCGCAGTTATTATACACCTAATTTAGCTTAATTTATTAAATTTATAAGTTCTTTGGTTTCGGAACACACATAAATATTTTGAGGGATCTTGGTTCTAGTGTTGAAACCATGTTTCCATAGCAAACGCCCATGAAATTGTGTTCCGTCGTTGTCTTATTTAATTTTCCTTATATTATTTAGTACTTTTATTTACAATTGGTTTAATAATATCCTATATTTCCAGTCCACGTTCTTTTATTCTCCAGTCATTACCTCAAGGAATTCTGAAACAATAAAAAAATCTGTCAGTTTTTGAACCAGACAGAGTAAGCCATTACTCAACAACGGCTTAGCAGAGGTGTACATTTGGTACACACGGCTACATATCAAGCTATACATTTTCAGTATAAGCTGACCTGTTATTGTACGGATATCCTATGCAATGCGAGATCAGCTTATTTATTTTATTTATTTATATATTTACTATGGATGACTTACAGCTAAAACAAACAGAATAAAGTATGTGAGACTGACTGGCAAGTCTTCACTTATGGAAATGTATGCAATATGTAGCAGTGTAAACCAACATTTCGGCAGATATAATAGCCATTATTAGCCGTTGTTACTAGCTGTTATTTTGGTTTGATTTTAGTCATTTGTAGCCATTTATTAGGTATTTTAATCTTTAACTCAACAAGCTATTTTTGGCTCCTTTCTCCCCTCTGAATAGAATTCGGTTAACTTATCGTCACATGAATCTATTTTTTTTTACTTAATTAGCGTCTGCTAAATAATTAACAATGTCATACTATATTATCATGGACACTGTACCTACTTATAGACATTTCTATTATGTAGTTATACCTATTGAAATTTGAACGTTCTTTTTGACCCATGATGATTCATTGACTGCCCGTGCAGACTGGCGCGAAGCAACAACCGTGAAGTTTTCTTAGAAATTTTATTGTTAGAGTCGCGTCGCACCGTTGCTGTCGGTTCGTGCCAGTCAGCACGAGTCTTTAGATTCGAATTCTAAAAATGTTCTCACCATCAAAGTCCACGGTTCCTGAGCCGTCAGAGTCAATTTCTCCAATCATGGTGTCCAAGTCTTCAGCTGAGATGGTGTTGTCCAGCTCTCTGAAGATTTCTTTTAACACATCTGTCGTTATGTAACCATTTCCTGGCAAAATGAAGTAAAATTCATTCGATTAATCTTATACCTTAGGACTTTAAAAAGTACCTATTAGTTAAGTATATATGTAGTTGTTCCTTTTTATTAGTTATCGAACGATTTTGCAAGCTATAAACTTAAAGTAACTAAGAATAATAAGAGGTAAAATGTTATAAGCAAACTATGTAGGAATCAACTGTATAGTTTACAAACCTTCCTTGTCATATAACCTAAAGGCTTCTCTGAGCTCCTGGAGCATCGCCTCATCATCTACCTCTTCTGTCAAGAATTTAGCAGCTAATGCGCAGAAATCCTGGAATTGTAGCTCGCCAGTTCCTGTAAACATCGATGACGTCACTATGCGCTATCAACAAAATACAATGTTGAACACAATGCTTAATTTCAACTCGGTATCGCATGCCTCGGTAGCCGTGATCGTCTAGTGGTTAGGACCCTACGTTGTGGCCGTAGTAACCCAGGTTCGAATCCTGGTCACGGCAATGTGCAAACATTGTCACGGTGGGGCTTACTTTTTGTTTTCTTTTTTTGCTGCTTTTAAAATAGATAATCTAAATAATAATAAAAATAGATCTCAAACAGTTTTATGTCCATAAAATGGCTTGTAAGTAAACATTATACGTTTTTCCTCTGATGAATAAAAAAATATTATGTTTATTTATATATAAGAAAATGATAAGCAATAAATATTTATCAAAATACATATAAAATTATTATTTACGTATATTTATCTTTCTGTTTATAGCGCTACCTAGCTGCGACAGTATGTACTTCTCAACACAATAGCAAACTGCCCCACTACTAGCGCCATCTATCGTAAAAATCGTTAGGTACTAATTAAACAAAACAAACAGGAAATATTGTGAACAATATGTAAATTGTAAACAGAAACAAGAAATATTATGTATATTGCACATGATTATTTATTTATTTAAACTTCTCGCACACAATGAGGTACAAAGGCGGACTTTTTGCCTTAGACATTCTCTACCAGTCAACCAAGGGTGGTGAAGAGATAAGATGATTAAAACTAGATCTAAGTACCTGTGTTTAGTCTGTAGTGTAGTCGTGTGTGTAGTTAGTGTTGTATTGTACAGACGCCAGCACATCAAGTTACTACAATCTGTCAAAATTCTTTAATAGATTTTCAACTTTATCGCTAAAGAATAAAGTTCAATGTTCATTGGGAAAATTTGATAGATTGGAGTAGATTGATGTGCTGGCATCTGTACCTACATAGTAGTTTCAAGGCAACGTAACGTAATTAGATAGCATACCTACTGAATATATGGTAGAAAAGTTATAAAAAAGGCAATTTACTAGCGACGTCGACTTCAGCGATGATTTCCTTCAAGGTGTCGTCGTCCACCTCATGACCCAACATCTCTAGGATGGTGCCGATGAAGTCTGTACTGATGACTCCCTTTTTCTCTTGGTCGAATGCATCAAAGGCATTTTGCAGAACTGCATAAAGAAATAATGATAATTATGAAAGTACAAAAACCAGCTTTATATACCAAGACCCGTCCGTCCCTTGGAAAGCATGTTAAGCCGTTGGTCCCGGCTGTCATTTCTAGATCTTTGACAGTCGTAACGCGTAGTTAGAAGCCCTAAAGACTGACAACCAGTCTTACCAAGGGGTATCGCTATCGTGTTACCTAGCTAGGTTGTGGAGGTCAGATAGGCAGTCGCTCCATGTAAAATACTGGTATTTATTATTTATTTATTTAAGTATTTAAATAAACTTCATTTACAAAGTGGTACATAATAATATGTGGACTTCCACGAGACATTATTTGCCACCCAACTTTTGGAATACTGTCATTTGTTTTGATAAAGTATTTAAATAATGTAGCATTTTTAATGCTTACTTTATTGTGAATTGATTTACAATAGATATTATAAAAAAAAGAGTTTTTTTTAAATTGTATTTTCATAAAAATATTTAAAAATGAAAACTTTAAGTAAGTACCTAAATTTAATGTAATAGAGGAAATAAATTATTATATTTTGATAAGTATTATAAAAATTTACAGCTAACTATCATAAGCATAGCATGCAGATTAAGACCAAAAGCTTTCAAAGAAGATAACATAATTAACATCACGCCTGTATTCGTCATCACGCCTGATAAGCAGAAGTGTAGGTACCATCATACCCACAACAAGAAGAATATATTTTTTAATAACACAGTACTCACGCTTAATTTGTTCATCTTCAAGCACCTCCTGCGCACCACGCATGAAAGAAAAGAAATTAATTAGTAAATAATAACTGATCAACAACATGTTGTAAACAAAACAACGTATTCAAATCCCATATGGACACTGCACACACCATTGTATTTCCTTGTTACAGACGCACTGAAACTCAAACAGGTAACGTTACAGGTATTAATTGTTTATCTAGACGTAATCTGTTTATATATTTTCAGTTGGACGTAGTTCCGCCTAGGTGGAATAGTTCAGAGATCGCCAACCTTTCTGTGCTGATGTACTCGTAGTTCGTTACTTAACAACGTTTTGGGGTAGGTACGGCTGTGAATCTCATCGATCTCATCAATTTCATCTCATCTCCCATACATTCGGTATGGCAGAAGATTTTTTCAACTACAATGTTAAGTTTTTTCTTGTGATAAATTCATCCCAACTACGGTACCCTTCATTGTGCGTGGTCCGACACGCACTTGGCCAGTTTTGTAAGAAGTTTCACGTCTGTATTGTATTGCTGTCTAGGTATTTAGATACCTAATTCTACCTTCATAACTATCATTAACTATTGGTAACTATTTTCATTTTAGTAAACTTTTTATGATTTTGATTAATTTTATAGATAGATAGATAGATAGAATAGATAGATAGATAGATTTTATGATTTTATATATACTTAATTAAACTTATTATCTAGCAATGTATTTTCTTATTTCAAAAGAATACTAGCATCAAACGAAATTATAATTTCTATGTGCAAAATTAATAGAATATTTGTTAATGATAGCTCAAAGAGATTATTTTCATTAAATTAAGTGAATCAGCTGACCTTTAGTTCGAAACATGATACTTAACGTATTTGTTTAAGCTGAATTAAATATAATTCAATTATCTTTGATAATACAAACGGCTGCTACTCCTCATTAATTTCAAAAAACGAATTAGGTACAATAGAGATTTATTATTTATCGTATAAAATTGCTTAAAAACTTTTACATAATATTGAACATAAACATATTACAACTCAAAGATAAAGTTACATTTGTAAAGTTATATTATTAGGTAACTTTTAGTATTTCATACGTAGTCTATAAAGAATTTTGTTTTTTATGAGGCAGGTTGCTAAGGCAGGTTACTACATAATATATGAAATTATTATTATTATTCGTACATAATATATGAAACAATTCGGACACCAGGACGCCATCATATTAATGTTAAACTAATTGACACCCTACATCAATTAACCGCGTTTTATACAGGGTGTCAGGGACATCGACGCGAAGCCTCAAGCCTGTTACCATGGATTCAGTACATGATTCTGAACCCCCATGCGTTGACATTTTTCGTCGGTTATTTAAAAAAAAATCAGCTGCTCCATACATTTTGACCGCGTAGGTATTGCACTTTTCTATGAAACAGCAGATTTTTAATTCCATGCTGCTATGTCCTCCCATAAGATGGACCGATGACCTTGTGAAAGCCGCAAGAATACGCTGGTTGCGGAAAGTACAGAATCGGTCGAAGTGGCGGTGCTTGGAGGAGGCCTTTGTTCAGCAGTGAACGTCTTTTGGCTGAAATAATGATGATGATGATGTCATTAATATTCTAGGTAGCCATGTTGTTCTAAACTTTGGGCGACCGAGCTCTGCTAGGGTGAAAATACGGAGAAAACGAATTTTCCCAGATCTGATACCTAACTAGATCGATTTTTCGCCCCCATAAACCCCTGCAGCGGTTACACCGCCACATACGAACCACGCATCAAAGACATGACGTCACACAAATTGTACATCGCGCAGTTAGAGTTTACCGCGCGAAAGACATAGATAAGACTATCCGAAATCAACTTACGGGCAGTTACCCGCCAGACATAACACCCATCTGGTTGGAGGATCCTCCCTTTTCTATGGTGGATGGGTGAACTTTAAACCCTGTTCCTCATACCACTAAACCCCAATAGATAAAGCAACTTTCATCGAAAGCGTTAGAACCGTTTTCGAGAACGTGGATATAAATATTGCTCTATGTCAACGAATGACAATTGTGGTTTAAATATACGGACAATTTAAGTTTATTTAAGCTTTTATCCTAAAAGTTGGCAACGTCGCAAATACATGTGTTTCTATCTAGCTGGCCCCCCTGAGCTACAGCAACGAAACCAATATAGACTGTTAGCTTATTGAATGTACTTGTCTAATCGAACGAAAATTTTCAATGTACCTCCACCGCTAAGTCAGAAAGGACATTTAATCTCGGTTTCTATCCAGCGAGCCCCTTCGTTATTCTTTTACTTAGAGACTTGAAATTTTTATTGGAGATACTCCTTCCAATGTACTTTTCAAATTATTCATTTATTTTCAAAAACCTTGGATGCTATAGCAGAAATTACATTCGTAAGTATTTTTCTATCCAGCGGGCCCCTTTTTATCCTTAATATTTACAAGTGAAAATCGCACGCCATATTATAGCATTTTCAATGTACTTCCAGGGATTAATACGTTTTTTTAGATGCGATAAGTACATCATTGTATTTTTGAATAATAAACGTAGGTAATGCAGAAAATTTACCTACGCGCGCGTTCCGTCAAATTGTGAGTTTAAGTTGACGCACCGGCCTGACCGGTGTCCTAAAGTTGGCATCAACTGGCTGATGGTAAGCTGGGTAAGTAAAAATAACTTTATTTAAAGCGAATTGCATGTAGGGTCAGCAAAATATTAGCTTAAGTAAGAAACTATTATCAACATTTCACGTGTCTCGTGTCAAAACACGAGTGTTTTAATACCTCGCTATCTGCAGTATCATCATCATCTCAATGCCTATGGCATTAAGTCCGCCTCTGTACATTCCTGTGCTTGAAGTATTAAATAAATAAATAAAAACTTTTTACAAAAAAAATTAAAACCAACTTCCAAAAAAAACCACTACAAAGTGAAAAATAACTTTAATTTCGGAAGTCGGTGTCTTTGTTTTTTAATTTTCGTTTTTTGCCACCGACTTCCGAAATTAAAGTTATTTTTCACTTTGTAGTGGTTTTTTTTGGAAGTCGGTTTTAATTTTTTTTGTAAAAAGTTTTTATTTTTCACTTTTTAGTTGTGGTACCTACCCCACACAATATCCAATACCACTAACTGCAATAAATAACAGTGACACGAAGTTATCATAATATCGTCCATATAAACTAAGTGGGAAAAATATGTATTATTCAAGCTAACTCAAAAACTATCTAAGCAAAGTCAATAAAATTTTTATGTGACCACCTCGGGAGCTTACCCTTTCAAACAAAAAAATAATTTTCAAAATCGGTCCACAATTGGCGGAGATATCGGTGAACATACATAAAAAAAAAAAAAAAAAAAAACAAAGTCGAACATAGAACCTCCTCCTTTTTGGAAGTCGGTTAATAAATAAAATACACCACTTTATCTAAACTCATAGTAAAGCATTGATCAAATGCAGGAAATTCATAAAAAAGTAGTTAGATACTAATACCGTAAGGTGCCCCAATCCAACATTCTACCGTGGGGGTGTGCGCCACAGCCACAGCAGCCGAACAGCTGGTTTGATGATGTGCCGCCATTACAGCCACAGATAATGTAAAATGTAAAAACGGTTGAGCTAATCTAATATCGGATTACATTATTCTCAAATTTTGGACTTGACCAAATGCAGAAAACCACTTTTTTTTGTTTTATCTAAGTAGGTATTAAATTCATATACCTACATAAATTATTGTTATTGATTGCACTATCGTGATATCAGTATCACTTTTAAGTTGTTTTGATTGTCGGCGGCAACTAAAACCTAAGAATTTGAGAACTCATATATTTTGTGGTAGAATGTATAGAACTAACAAAAATATTATTAACATCATACTATGTAAAACTACATTCTGACAAATAAATAAATTCTAATTCTCATTGGAAAAGTTGTATGGATTTTGTACAAAAATTTCCGGCCGGGTGCTTGCATGTATTCGGCCAGTACAGCAATTACGATTAATCTGCAAGAAGGTTGTTAAAATATTGCTCTTTCCAAGCATGATTGAGAAAAACTTATTTTAAAGCATTATTTTATTAGGGAATGTGTGTTATTAAATACTTAACTTTTTCTTTTTAGTTCCACGTGAATAAAGTCGTATCTTAAGGTAACATTCAAAAGGTCCTTTCTGATTTCATAAATAACTAGCATTTTACGAGAGCAGATAAAGCATTTAACGTAAATCATATTTATTATGGTCGTCATCAATCATAATTTTATTATTATACGCGTTTTATGCGTAATCTATGTGAAACAATAGTTTTTGATTATTCATTTGAAAAATATACCCTATGTCAAAATATATTCTGTGCGCATCATTATTTACTTACCCTACAAACGGAACGTTGTTATGCTGACCTTACTTTTTGGACAAAACTAGTAAACTTAGCAGATCCTTTTTGACCGTTAAATATGTTGTTTATCACAAAAAACGCATTAATCCCTGTAAGTACATTGAAAATGCTATATTATGGCGTGCGATTTTCACTTGTAAATATTAAGGATAAAAAGGGTCCCGCTGGATAGAAAAATACTTACGAATGTAATTTCTACTATAGTATCCAAGGTTTTTGAAAATAAATGAATAATTTGAAAAGTACATTGGAAGGAGTATCTCCAATAAAAAATTCAAGTCTCTAAGTAAAAGAATAACGAAGGGGCTCGCTGGATAGAAACCGAGATTAAATGTCCTTTCTGACTTAGCGGTGGAGGTACATTGAAAATTTTCGTTCGATTAGACAAGTACATTCAATAAGCTAACAGTCTATATTGGTTTCGTTGCTGTAGCTCAGGGGGGCCAGCTAGATAGAAACACATCGCAAATACCTGTCAAATATTTACATGATTTTTTTGATTAAATAGGCAATATTACTGTATTACTATGCAAATAAGAAATGTGGATATCTAGCGAACTAATAGAATATTAATAATGAATTGCAAATTATAACACTGAATTTTATGTTGTAGGTAACCGTTTTAGGTGTAAAAAAGGCTGGGCACGCCACAATTACGGCGATAAGTCCCCTCTTTGAGGAGTGGCTTGAGAGGCGCCACGGCGTCCTCACCTTCCGCCTGACGCAGGTCCTCACCGGACACGGTTGTTTCGGGAGGTACCTGTTTCGCATAAGGCGGGAGGAAACGCCCGGGTGTCACCATTGTGTGGATCGTCCGGAGGACACGGTGGAGCATACGGTGGAGGTTTGCCCGGCTTGGGTGGACCACCGCCGTGTCCTCGTGGAGGCGATCGGCGGCAGTGACCTCTCGCGTCCGGCCCTGGTCCAGGCCATGGTGCGGAGCGAGAGGGCATGGCAAGCCGTCACCTCCTTCTGCGAAGCAGTAATGCTCGCGAAGGAGGAGGCGGAGCGCGAGAGGGAGTGGCAGAGGCCGCGCCCTACCAGCCCTAGCCGCCGCCGCCGTAGGAGACTTCCCGGGCGTCGGGAATTGATAGCCGATTTCCGGCCACCGTAGGCGCGGGCCTGCGGACGGAGAGCAGAGGGCAGCTCGCCGTCCGATAAGGACCAGGCCCGGGTCGACGGCGCGTCGTGTTCCACGCGCGCCTCAAAGAGATGTCAGCAAAACTGACGGGGTCCGTTAGGGCCGATGCCTGCCGGGGTTGCGGGTAGTCCCAAGGGGAAACCGTGGCCCCTGGCATGGCAAGGGAAGGAACACGGGTGGGTTTTAGTCAGTAAAAGTCTGACACGCCCTTCCGCTCCGCCCAGAGCGGGAGAAGTCATTGGATGATTTCCCACCCAAAAAAAAAAAAAAAAAAAAGGTGTAAAAAAGGCATTTGGAAAGTTTCCAAATAAGTACTTTTTTTTACATTTTACATTGCTGAAACTAAATATTCCGTGATAAGATACTACTTATTGCATTTCATAATCAATATTCTAGTTTGCTAGTCAGCCACATTTCTTATTTCCATACAGTAATATTGCCAAATTAATCAAAACAGGGAAACATTTGACATCTATTTGCGACATTGCCCACTTTCAGAATAAACACTCTTATTAAAATTCAAAATTGCACAGAGAAAGCTGTTTTCAATCGGTAGACTGACAAATCTACAGCAAATATCTTATTTATTACGTTACTAGTTCATAATATTTTTACCCATACTGAGCATCTGCGATTTAATCGTAACAAAAGTGTCATCCAACTTGCTCTCACAACATACACTACCTGAGGTACGTGGAAAATATGCCAGCTTAGATAAGAAAAGAGAAAAGCCAAATATTTATGGAACCAATTCTCCGTCTGTCTGTCCGGACGTCAGAGCCCCTTTCCTCGAAGACAGCTTGACATGACAGATGATTTCTATGTTAGTGCGTGCCGTGCATACAGTTTGTGACCAGCAAGAAGTACGACAACATTATTATTCGAGGTGAATGTGAAATTGAATTTGTTGAAGATTAATTGATGGTGTTAGTTCACAGTTTACTTAGACATTTAGGGTTAGCAATACAACTACAACAACTAATTGAATTTGTTTACATCCAGTATGCTATTGCATTACTAAGCAGTAATTTTATGGAAATTATTGGCAAGATTTCCTCAAATAAATTGGCCTAATATAAAAACAGCAAATAGGTTATATCAGAAATAAACTTGTATTCTTGAAATCGTTGAATAGAAGTATTTATCAATACCTAACTGAGACCTTTAGAAACTACTTTGACAAAATGACGGGCTGTGATGAACACATTCAATATAGTCAATTCATGATAATAATCAATGTTCCTACAGACCTCTCGCAAAAAGCGCCTACAAGTATTATTTTACTGAAATTTTTATTTTAAACTTTTCATAATTTTCACGATTTTCTAATTATTTTTAAAATAATTATAATGTAGAGAAGACCACTCATGTCCTGTGGCATTTTGTCTCTTGCCCATAGACTAATAGCCATAATCTTGCCATAGAATAATATTATGTGCAGAAGCCTGCTGCAACAAGACTGCAATCCTTATTGGACCCAAAGATTGCAGGCACCGTTGTGCCCAATGACCATTGAAGTACGTGCAGCAGAGAGACTCTAATTGGCTATAGGATACATTTATCATTCTGTACCGTCAAGCAACGTAACTACGGTCAAGGCTTAGATGGATGACTCAATGGCCAACATCTGCTAACTACGAACTATACAGACAGGTAGATACCTAAACACTAGTAACCTCTAGTAGCCTAAACTTTTCGTGTAAAAAAACTAAGTTTTAAAAATACTAGGCAAAGCAATTTCATGGAAAATAATACATGGAACTCTCCTTTGAGTCGTGAAATAATTTTATCATGACGAAAAATTGGTCCGTCTGGCATTTTCTATATTAACTTTTTCATTCACGTCATCGGAGTATTTTCGCTACGACCTTTTTAATTAACTTTTAAAACAGTATCATACTCCCAATCCTATTTAATTTTGTCTGAAACTTGCTGAAAAATTAAAACATTTGCTGTTTAATTTTAAGTACATAAGTTAATTTATTTACATATAATAATATGCTGACAGACTTATAATAATAATATGTACATGTGTTTATAAAAGTAGGGGAAAGATACATAGGGCATCAAAAATTCGTCCGCATTGCTGTCAACAAGAAAAGTAATCAAAAGGCTGGCAGCATTGCCATGTTGTAAGTGTCGTTGTTTGTGTTGTATTCGATGCTGATTCTTTGGCAAAAAAATAAGTCAGCCCTCTATCTGAACACGTGAAGAGTCAACCAACCGCTTGGCGATGACTTGAAAAACCAAGTGGGCACTCGAACCTCTACTGTTTCAACCCGAAACGGCTCGAACAAATAACTCCCAATGTACCTGATTGGTTGCCAGCGCTGCATTGTTTTGAGCACTCACCAGAATAATACATGACGTCACTCTTCAGAATAACGCGGTTATATTACTTAGTATTAAACTCCTAGGCTCATCTCCTATTTCATAGTGCGTCGGGCATGTTTGCCGAGGCTGGCATAGATAGTTTTGAGGCTATCATGCGCAAAAGAACGGCATCCCTTATGCACAGGATAAGTGGAAGCTCCAATAGTATCCTGAAGGTTATTGTGGAGTGGCCAGACTGCCCTTTTCTGATGCATTGGTCTCGTAGACATAGCTGCGGGCCCGGTGCTGAGGAAAAATATTTAAATTGATGTTTTATGCGAATGATTATTTTTATGGCCATGTTTTAATATTATTTTAATTTAATTTCCACATAATATTGATTTAATTTTAGTGTGATTTTGATCTCATTTAAATTTAAGTAATTCTGTTTTGATTTTAATTTAATTTTGTTTTGTGATTTAATTAATTTTGATTTAATTCTAATTTTAATTTTTATTTTTATTGTAATGTTGATTTTGGTGTTGATTTTAATTTAATTTGTATTTGTAAATTGTGTCTAATATTGTTTTTAATTTTAATGCTACTAACATAGTTTTCTAAGTTCTAATACTAATACAATATGGATGTATTCCGAATTAAATTATTGAATTTGAATTTGAATAGCTGCTGATTCTTTTACAGTTACTTTCGTTAGGTAGGTTCTTCTAAGTGTCATTCCCCAGTCATTAGCTCCCTTTCGTACATGAAACGAAAGATTAAAAAAGTCATACACAAATGAATTAACGATTAATGTTCGTCAATCTATTACACGAGTTGGCGGCACCTGCCTGCCACGATAGTATGCTGCTTAGAATGCCTAGACCGTGACATCTAATGTTAACGACAGGGCGGCCCTCAGGTAATCTAATAATAAATCATCAGGATAAATACTATATTGACACATACACTAAATCAAATTGTAATCATTCTTAGGTAATGATTTCTTCTTTCTAGTGGTTTCCCCGTGCTTATTTATAGTATTCGATTTGCTGAAGCGCGTGTAACGACGCGCGTATGCGCTCGTGAAGCAGGTGCGTGTAGCGACAATACCTACAGAGATTGATAATAATAATGTGCCTACCGAAGTGGATAGGTCTTACTATCCACTTCGGTAGGGTTAATAATATGATGACTGGCTAGGTTAACATGAAGATTTCTGCGGTTAATTATTAACGAAAATGAAATTAAAACTCCTCTATTTTTGCAAGCCTGAAATACTTACAAGTCGTATTTCAATTTACGTCGCCTTTTCATTTCATATTCGAATAAATTTTGAAGTTGTTACTCGTGATTCATAAATATTTAAACATTTTTAAGAATGATTAAACTTAAGTTTATTCGTAGGTACTTTTTTGGTACATTTCTTAAAAATATTCTAAATCTTATCAGGTTAGGTAGATACCTAAGCTAAATGTTTCCTTATAATATCTACCATAATGCAACATTGATTGATCTGATCTACATCGTAAGGTTTAATTTAATCGTCTATCTGCTTATAGATTAATATAAAGTTCCCCCTGGACTATTATCGCCTCTGCCAGAAAACATTCCGGGGTTGGGTGGTGACAGGCGAGTGGCTGAGATTGCAGTTGAGATTGGAGTGGCCTATTGGTATCTGGCAGGGGACTGTTATGAGCTGATGATCAATATAAATATTATTATATCATTACATCGCGCAGTTAAAGTTCACTCATCCACCATAGAAAAGGGAGGATCCTCCAACCACACGGGTTGTTATGTCTGGCGGGCAACTGCGCATATGTTGATTTCAGATAGTCTTATCTATGTTTTTCGCTCGGTAAACTCTAACTGCGCGATGTAGGAATTGTGTGACGTCATGTCTTTTTGCTTCGTAGTGTGTATGTGGCGGTCTAACCGCTACAAAGATTTCCATAAATGTCATTAAAACTGATTCGGGGTCAGCTTCAAGCATAACCAAAGCAAAATATTATCGGACCAAGGGGCAAATCTGGTACCGCAATGAGGGTTTTCATGAAGATTAACTCTACCAGTTGGCGAGTGGCTTACTTTGTCAAGAGGCCTTCCATTTCGAGACTGTAAATGATGACGTTCATCATTCGTTCATCATTTAGTCACGACTAAGAATATATCAGCTCTCAAAACGGTGAAGGAAAACATCGTGAGGAAACCGGCATGTCTTAGAACCAAAAATTCGAAGACATGTTACATCTACCAAACCGCACTGGGCCCGCGTGCTGGATTAGGGCCCACTCACTCTCACAGAGAGGAAGCCTGCAGTGCTGTGTCTCAGCAGTGGGAACATTAATAGGCTGATTGTGTATGTACAGCCCGGGCGCATTAACTTGACACCTGGCTCGGACTAGACACTCCCCCTGCTACCCGCGCGGCGCCCCACCGTCGCCGTGCGGGGTAGCGAGTGGAGTTATAAACGTCATTCGAGCCAGGTGTCAAGTTATTGCGCCCGGGTTGTATGTTATGTAAAGAAAATATAGGCGCTTTGACACTTTTGACAGGTGCCCGGACCTAACGTCTCAGCGCTGACACCTAGTGAACGTCATTTCAAAAAACCCTCATTGTGACGAAATGGCCGATCATTGACACGATGGTTTGGTACATAATGAAAAATCGTTATCCTAATATTTTTTACATTTCATTTGACGAAATTGAAATAGCAAACTTGACTTCCAGTGTAATCCTATCACTATGCAAATGCCTTCCAGCGCCTTTAAACTTTAACACTCGTGCAAGCTAAAATCAACTGGAAATACTAACGCTTTCTAAAGGGACGGTGCCAAGTTCCTATAAAAAATTATCGCTAAGTCATCTGTAACCGACTATAATGCCTAGTAGTTGTTACTTTGAATGGCAATAGGTATAATAGTTGGCTGACGCCCTATGCGTCCCTCGTGGCATGGCGTTTGTGCGTTTTTCTTGTAAACAAGAGCACCGACTTACATTTTTCGTTCTAACTTTAGCCCATGAATAGAATAGAATACTTTTAAAAGAATCACAGCCTACATCGAAGACACCTCCTTATGAAATTTTTTAAACAAAAATGGAACAACCGACTTTAAAAAAAAACACTACAAAGTGAAAAACAACATTTCATAATACTACTAGTGATTCAGTTAGTCTAATTTTGCCGCCCAACAAGAGCGTTTACGTCGTACGGCATTTTATACAAACTTTCAAGCCCTTGAACCGATTTTAATGAAACTTCATACGCATACAGAATGCAAAGGTTTAAAAACTTAGTTAAGAACATTTTCGAAATGTGTTATTTAAAATCAGATAACTGGAAATCTCTGTTTCTATTGAAAATTAAAAATCGGTCTTTTTCGGTTGTGACACTATTTTTCGAAAATGTTCTTAACTATGTTTTTAGACCTTTATATCCTGCTTATGCGTCTGAGGTTTCATTAAAATCGGTCAAATCATTTCGAAAAACAAGGGCTTGAAAGTTTGTATGAAATGCCGTACGACGTAATGCTCTTAAGCAAAATGCACACCAAAACTGTAAGTAATTATGGGTCAATAAGATCGTCGGAAACGGAGGCTACCAAGCCATGACTTAATTTCCGCTACTGACTGAATCTGTACTCAATCTATGGAGGAAGAGCCACAAGGATGTAGCCAAACTAAGTAATCGATAGTAATGGCTAAAGGGCTACAAAATTATCTTATATTAAAATAATACGTTCGTTAGGTTGTGGATAACTTTTTATTATTCGAAGAACGTGCGACGTATATATAATCAAGACATAAATTGCGTAGGATAATCATATTATTTGGTATTGATTTGGGAAAGTATGGAAGACGTTTTTCAATGGTTTTCCTTTTATACCTATTTAACCATGACTGTAAGTTTCATAAAATGTATATAACCTTTGTTAACAAATATATAACAAATAATACCTAAATACAACAGGTTAGTGTTGTATTAAGGTATTATTTGAAATAAAACTAAACTAGAAAAAATAAACAATATTATTTTTTCTAGTTTAGTTTTGTATTTTAAGATTAACGGTTCTCCGTCAACAGATAGCACCCTAATTACGTAATGCACGATCAATTTTAAATTGAAACCAAGTCCAAGTCCATTGCTTCATAAGTTCGACAAAAAAAATTGAGCAGGTGTTTTTTGTCGAACTTATGATGAGCAATGGACTGGCAATCTTTTTCAATTGGTTTCAATTTAAAATTGATCGTGCATTCCGTAATTGGGGGGCTGACATACCGAGACTCCTCCGTACTACGGAAAGCACGTTAAGCAGTTGATCCCGGCTGTCATTCGTGGATCTTTGACAGTCATTACGAGTCGTCAGAAGCCCGAAAGTTTGCCACCAGTCTTACCAAGGGGTATCGTATTACCCAGTTACTGGGTTGTGGAGGTCAGATAAGTAGTCGCTCCATGTAAAACACTGGTATTCAGCTGCATCCGGTTAGACTGGAAGCTGACGCCATTAAAGTTGGGAAAAGGCTAGGCAGATTGATTGATCAGATTACTGATTTATTTTTCATAGCATTTCTTTTTACGGTAACGCCGTTTGATTTTGCAATGTAGTCAAAGAAATCATTCCAGATTCGAAATTCGCATTTTAGACTTTTTTTAACTTTCGGGAAAATGTCAATTACTTTACGAGTGGATCTTGTGTAAGGAGCTTTGTACCAAATTCTCCCAAATTAGATTACAGATAGTTGGCTTAAGTCTGTTCCAATCAGATTACTTAGAAGCTTCTATAATTTATAAGGCGGAGTTCCAACTCCTAAGCGATGTCGTGTATTATTTATTACATTTTCACGAACATAAACTGTGCTCATGATATCGTGTGATAGCAAAACTGGTTGATTCTATATTTTTTCACATATTTATTAGATTGAAGTGTTTGAGCGAGCATAAGTGTTTGATGCAAGAAGCCTCACGATGTTTCCTTCACCTTTTTGAGAGTAGTGGTGTTTAACACAAAGTATGTAAAGCGCCTGTCTGGGTTTGAACCCACGACCTACAACTCGTAAGTCACAAGCGTTACCACTGGGCCACCACTGCTGACTACCTACTGACTTACCTATGACATTTTTTTAATTATAATTTCCAGTTTACCGATACAATCAGTATTGGGCCATAAAAACAGTGTTCCGACAATATCAAGATTACCTATTCGTTTCGAATCGTCTCTCACGACCCCTTGGGATCGGAAAACGGATGGCTTATCAGTCACCTAGTACAAATGCTGTGGTTGTAGCCACTGTAATTACGGTCTGAAATAAGATTAATTCAACCGGAGCATTCGAGTCCCTAATTTAAGACACGCGTGCGTGTTTATGCAGTGTATCGTGCATGTTTAGAAACTGTTTAAATGTCTTGGATGTCATGATCACTATATCATGTATCAGAATGTTACCTGTACATTTCTGTCAGTAAAAAGTAAATACATTCCCATTGTTGCGTTTCTAGTAAGTTCGTTATCAGCAAATTGAATTTAAATTCAATTTTCAATTTAAAACATGAATGTTGCAGAAATTATAATAAGGAACTGACTAATGATGAAAAAAGCTTGCACAAAGAAATTACTTTCAAACAAGATTAAAAATAATTGAATCCTCCAGTTAGAAATATTGCAGAATATCCTATCTCGCTCACATCTAAACGAGATTACTGTTGTTTATTGCATTATTGTTACGAATAAACTATTGAAAGGCAGACTTCTAAATGTATGCAGAATAGTAAACTTCAAAATCAATACGAAAAAAAACTGCAAACCGGAAGCAACGTACCTAAATATACCTACTCGTAATTTAGATTCCGTATATTTTTATTGGAAATAGAATATGAACTTCCGCTAGCTGATGCCGTCAAAATTGGTATTTATTCAGGCAACCTGTTATGTGAATATTGTTAAATGACTAAAATGTGATGAGACTGAGATTGTGATTGATAATGTCATGGCTACACGTGCTGCTCTCTAAAGAAGAAACTGAATCAATGTCCATCATCAGTAAAGTATAGGATATCTCAGAAATAACCACAGTTAACCTGCAAAACTTATTTATTATTATCACCACTTATTAGGTAAACCAAAACTTAATCCTTAAAATTAATCTCCACAGTACAACAATACCACAACTGCTCGCTGTCAACTCCCATTAAAAAGTGTCCGATCTTTGCCAAGTCACCGCAACCGTCGCCACCAGTGTGGCCAGTGCAAATCCTTCAATCTGCCGATTTTATTTTGATACGCATTTTTGCCGTCAGTATGGCCAGCACAAACATTTTAACCGTAGATCGATCATTTTAAACCGTGTAGTTTTAGTTATATTAATGAAACCTTACACTCGACCATCCTGACGACGTGTATGTCCTCGTACACGAATCTGGTGAAACCTTACACTCGGCAAAAATCGATCACATTTCGAAAGAATTACAATAATGAGCAAGTAAATAAGAAAATCAAAACATTAAATAACCTTGATTGAAGATCTGATTACGAATACAAATCAATCCCGAAACTTTCTTACTTAAAACCTATTTTCCTTAGAACATAAATCGTTAAAAATAATTATTCTTAGAACTAATTATCCTTCTAATTTATTATCCTTCTAACCAAGTATCTTTGTAACTAGGTATCCTTATAACCATGTATCCTTGTAACCAATTATCCTTGTAACCAATTATCCTTGTAACCAATTATCCTTGTAACCAATTATCCTTGTAACCAATTATCCTTGTAACCTATTATCCTTGTAACCAATTATCCTTGTAACCAATTATCCTTGTAACCAATTATCCTTGTAACCAATTATCCTTGTAACCAATTATCCTTGTAACCAATTATCCTTGTAACCAATTATCCTTGTAACCAATTATCCTTGTAACCAATTATCCCTCAGGTCAAGACGCAAAACCTTTCCGCGATTTCTTGTGCTTGACCTGAAAAAAAAAAGAAAACAACATGAATAAACACTATATAAGGGAATCATTTTATCAATAAACACACAAACGTACACCCTACTGCTTTTTGTGCATGAGAATGAATGGACTGGCATAGTTGGACACTGATTCCCGAATGATCCCTACCCGTAACATTTGCGTTCATAGTTAGACAGACGGTACCCTATAATCTACCGGACGTTGACTACTGAACTCGATTCTCATTTCTGAAATATTAGTGCAGCCTAAATCAACTAAATCGTAAGCAAAACACTCCTCGTGATGTCGAAGGAGTTTTACTTCAGACCACGCATATTTGATTCTCATCAAACCGTTTGGCCAAAGACACTCCAGTTTGCTGGTCTGAATCTGAAGATTCAGTGTTCTCGAGACTAAGACTTCCCCCCGTTTGGATCGAACAAACACAATTTTTTTTACTTATGAAGCAATGGATTAGTAATCTATTTCAAAACGATTCAAATTCCGATTGATCCTGTATTACGTAATTAGGGTACTGGTTACTCGATTCTGATGTGCAAAACTGTAGTTTGTCCGCGTCTTTATAAAAGAAACAACAATTCAAAGTTCACCTTTTTCATAAATCCACTTGGGAAGAACTGGAGATGCGCATGGTTTTTGCCACTGGGTCAGCCTTCGCTGGCCCTGTATCTTGTTTGTATCTACAGATCTCAGGTTTATGGCCCACTCCATTGCAATGACTACACTTAATCAAGGGTTTCGGACACCTAGAATACGGATGACCTTTCTCCTTACAATTGTAACAATGCAAGTTCGGATTTATCTTCGAGCTCATCTTATTATTTTGTTTGTCATCTATTTCATTAATATTCCTATCTCTAATCGGTGGTTCTAGTGTAGAAAGTTCTTTATTATTGCTTAACAAGAATTTCAAAAGCTGGTCCGGTTGTTCACAACGTAGTGCCAAGGCACTCGACCTAATAGTCCTATCACCTATACCATGAATGATGCAATCAACAGCCCGCTTATTCGTTATTTCACATTGATTTAGAAGCGCCAGCTTTTCATAGTAATATATCTCGATTGGTTCATTAGGCACACTCTTTCGCTTCAACATGTCTTCTAAAATTTGACCGTAATTTTGTTCCGAGGGGAAAGCATCCCTTAATTTTACCTGCCACTCTGCCCAAGTAAACAATATCGTGTTGAGACTTTCATACCAAGTTTTACCTAACCCAGTCAGTTTTTGCATAGCAAAATGAATCACAGTCTTCTCGTCCCAGCCATAAACCTTTGCACATTCATTGACTTTTTTTAGCCATATATCTATGCGTTGATTTTTTTCGGAAGGATTAAACTCGGGAATCATATTTTTATGATCCAAGCTTCTATTATTAGATAAAGTGCTCTGGTTTTGAGACTGCGATGGCAAGACATCTTTAATGGATTGTATTATTTGTATTAAATCTTTAGAAGAAAAGGTGGGACTACATGACCTTTTAGTGTGATGATCCGTGCTAGAACCTCGATCTCTTCTGTTGCGACTATCCGGCGGCCCTCTGCGATTACGCTCCCGGCTCGTTCCAACTTCAGGCGAGTCCCGTCGCTCACTCCGTCGCCGTTCCTCGATGTCGCGTTCCTTTTGTAGATCGATCTCCATCCGGCGAATCCGCTCCTGGTCCCGCAACAAAGCTTGTTCACGTTTCAGCAGGCGCCGACTACGGCTGTGGCTGCGGGTGTGGCTTCTCTGGCGTACACTCAACTGGCTGTGCCTGGAGCGCGAGCGATCACGCCGAGGAGTATCCAAGCTCCGATGAGTTCCATTTCCTCCGTCCATTTCCTGAAACTCGTCACCAAATAAGGAAGCGTCAATACCTAAATTATAAAAGGAAGAAAAATAAATACCAAATTATTTCGAAAACGGTGCGTCCTAGAGCAAAATTAACAACATTTTTCACCCCCTTTTAGATACCCCACACTATGTGTGGCAAACCAGATAAACCAATAAACCACGAAATTCCATTCCATATTTCTGGTTCCCTATTATCAATCGTTGTATCATACTCGTACCGGTCTAGTCCCGCAAAACTTTGGAATTTAAATCAGGTGGAAAATTTCAACGGTCGTTGAGATTTAAAATCGTATGATGCATAATACTATTATTCCCAACGTGGTAAAAACATACTAATATACTAGAATTTAAAACCAGGTAATGAAACTTCAAATAAATGAATTTGATCTGATTTAACAACGGTCCTACCGTAGGAATAAAAAAAAAAAAAAAAACTATTTTTATAATTATGGCGGAAGACTAGATGTTTAACGTAGAGAATAAAAATCTGCTTTTAATAACTAGTTCAAAATATATTACATAATAATAATCAAAATATATTTTAAACAAAACTACTTGAGCAACTGGTTAAAAATTTAAAATTGAAAAACACAAATAACGGATTATTATGTTACCAGAATTATTTTAATAATAATTTAATTTGGTTAGTTTTTAGAAAAATAGAACGTAGGCGTGTACTTACGGATCTTGATCCCACTTATGAGATATAGGATATCTCAGAAATAACCACAGTTAACCTGCAAAACTTATTTATTATTATCACCACTTATTAGGTAAACCAAAACTTAATCCTTAAAATTAATCTCCACAGTACAACAATACCACAACTGCTCGCTGTCAACTCCCATTAAAAAGTGTCCGATCTTTGCCAAGTCACCGCAACCGTCGCCACCAGTGTGGCCAGTGCAAATCCTTCAATCTGCCGATTTTATTTTGATACGCATTTTTGCCGTCAGTATGGCCAGCACAAACATTTTAACCGTAGATCGATCATTTTAAACCGTGTAGTTTTAGTTATATTAATGAAACCTTACAAAAGATAGACTATTTAAATTTGATATTGACACAGTTTCGTATGTTTTGAAATATTTCTAGTTCTTTGACTTTTTATATTGCATAAGTTGTAATTGTAGTCGGAAGCTTCATCATCGACAACTTGTCGTGACACCTACCGACCAACTTGTCGTGATACCTGTTTCAAAAAACAAATAGGTGATAATATAAAATAAACAATAAATAGTGTTTTATTCCAGGAAAAATAACCCCTAAACAAAAAAAGAATAAATAGTAAAACAGTCAAAACATAAAAAATTAAAACATGGAGGTGTGTACTCGTTTATTCCCATAGTCTTCAAAAAACATAATATGGTCTTTCGCCGTTTCTGTTTTAAAGTAAGAATCTTACCATAAAGTATCATATTTACCCACTTATAAAATTAAGATAGTTATTCCGAAACTTCATGAACATTCAAACGTCATAGCGTCATTGACCGGCCTCTTTCCTGTCCCACCAAGTAAAGCTAGCAACTTAAAACTAGTTGGTGAGCAACGAGCAGTAAGTTTGCGACGGTGACGAGCGAGTACTCTTTGGTATGCGTATATACGCTTGGCATATGCTAAGCGTGAGGTTTTCTGCAGGCCAAGCGAGCGTAGATGAGCTAGTACTCTCTTTCATAACTCTTTGCGCTGCGACAAACTAGTACTCGCCAGAGCGGTGGTGTGAACATTCAGCCATTAACGATCATTATTATGTATCTCTTTTACTTACAAGGGGAGCGAGAAAATCAATTAAAGCAAGTCTCTTCTTCACAAGTGCCTAATTAGAGCCGGTATAATACCGTATCAGTCACTAGCTCCAGTGTTTGTATTGCGGTTTGCATTTCCAGGCATCCGACGCTGACGGCGTTAATTGCTCTTAACGAAGTGTGTATGGCTTGTGTGGCATAAATGCAATCACGAGTGGTTGAGTCGAGTGGTTTGTAGTTATCTTGTGTTTTATAACATAACATAAGATCGCGATTGTATTCGTCACAGGATTAGGCAGATGGTGTACACACACATTTCTCCAGTTCTGTTTTGTTTTTATTAAGTCTCATGTACTCGTAATACCCGGGCATTCCTCTTGCCATGTTTAATAAATTATATTATTATTAGTTTTTAGCTCGATTGTCTTCATAATTTATCACAATGTAACTAAATACACTCATGGGCACATTTAACCGTCCAACTATCTCAAATTCCATATCGTTTGTTTATGATAACTTACGCTTTGACTATAAGGCGTAAGTTCATAAGTGTGTATAACTGCAATAAACAAAACAATCATACCAGCGTTTTGTTTACTTCTGTGGTTTTTAATTAACAATAATCAGTTAAATCGAAATTTGACATTCTCACCGCCCGCTTTGTGATTTTTGGATACATTCGTTTTAAAACGTTTTGATACCATTTCTTCGAATAAAACTGAGGTCTCGGGGTGCCGTGATTTCATTTACACAAAAAAAATGCCACTGGACGCAGCTGGAGCAGACGCTGGGTTTAGCCAGCGTCGGATTGGACGAATGCTTGGATATTCGCGAACCACTATACAAAATACTATCCGGCGTTACAGAGAGACCGGTTCCTATACAAGAAGGTCAGGGCAAGGTCGTAGAAGGCGAACATCAGAGAGAGATCATCCTTACATCGTTACGAACGTTCTTGAAAATCGGTTCACAGCGGCTTCTAAGGCTCGTAACCGCTTGTTTGAGGTACGAAATGTAAGTGTGAGATTAAAAACAATAAGAAGAAGGTTAGCAGAGAAGGATCTCAAAGCATTGCGACCAGCTCGAGTCCCAGAACTGACCATAACTCACAGAAAAGCGCGACTTGATTTTCTCGAGAACACTTAAATTGAAGTACGAAACAATGGCAGGCAATTCTCTTCTCTGATGAATCAAGAATCGCTTTACGAGGTCCTGATGGACGTCAGCGCGTGTATAGACGCCGCAGTGGAAGGTTCGTTGAATGTGTTGTGGTTGAAACAGTGGGCTACGAGGGAGGTTCGATAATGGTTTGGCGTGGCATTTGTTACGACGCCTGTACAGAGTTGGTCATCTCCGATAGAGGCAGTGTTAATGCTCACAGGCACGTGACAGAAGTCCAAGAATCACATGTGATTCCGTTTGCACCATTCATTGACGATAATTTTGTTTTAATTCGCGACAACGCTCGTGCACAGACCGTGAGAGTTGTTACCGATTACTTGGACGCCGTCAATATTTAGCAATTACCATGGCCAGCTCGGAGTCCTGACCTGAACCCGATAGAGCATGTATGAGCCAACCTGAAAAGACGAATCCGAAGTCGTACCGCGACCATCAGTGAGCTAAAAACAGTACCTGTTGAGGGGTGCGAGAACATTCCCAAAAGTGACATCCAAGACATAGTGGACGGGCTTTCAAATCAGTTGCAAGAGGTCATTAGGGCCAGAGGAGGAAATACACATTATTAATCCGACAATTTAGAGCTCATTTTTTTTTCAAATTATCACTTTGCTAATTTTAATTTTTGTACGAAAACTGCATATTCTCATTAATTGATGTTTTGTCTTAATTAAACCATTTCACACCTTACACATATCTAATTTTATTTCGTAAAGGTTCATCCAATGTAATGTTATAACAAAATTAATAAAATTATGATAGAATTTTGAAGAAATTGACAAAATGTGTGCGGCCGGTTAAATGTGCCTCTGAGTGTATTTTGAACGGCATTTCTATCCACATATTATGTAGAGATACCGGACTTGAGAGCAGTGGTGGCCCAGGTTCGAACCCAAGCAGGCGCTTTACTTTGTGTAAATAAGAAAACATCGTGAGGAAACCGGCATGTCTTAGAACCAAAAATTCGAAGACATGTGACATCTACCAACCCGCACTGGGCCCGCGTGGTAGATTACGGCCCACTCCCTCTCACCGAGAGGAGGTCTGTGTCCCAGCAGTGGGAACATTAATAGGCTGATGATGATGATGATGATACCGGACTTTAGCACAAATGAATTATACAATCCATATTGATTAAGATTTATTAGATAATTTAGGTGGGTACATATTCAAATCCTGACTTATTTTATGTTAGCAGTTAGTAGCAGCTCACAGTGAGTAGAGAAGAAGACAAATGAAATAATATAATAAGTATTACACCCCTACTCAAATAAGTATCGATTTATTGAAAAATTTCTTCGGATAACGTCGAACTGTCTTCTTCGTGTTCACAAATGAAGATGCTGTTCGTATCACAGCCTATACTGTTCAGACGTCCGTTGTAGAACATTGAGCCGCACTGCTCACGCTCGTCTATGATAGGCTGCTGGTTGTCCCACCAGAGGTCATCATCTACCGTAAATAGTGTCCCTGAAAAGAAAAAACATAAAAATGACACCGGCTAAACATTGGCAGACATATGTAAGTAATTTGTTATTGGACTCAGGAACTCTTATTTCAAGATCCAAGAAATCAGAGTTGCCTAAGCAGATACACTCACTCACCTCGCACTGTCTGCCAGCCTTCTTTAAAACTGTAATGAAAGCCCAGGTGATAAATTCCTCTAAAAAGTTGGTTGTTCCCTCCGATTCTTTGTTTTGATGCCAACTCCGTTAAATTTGCAAGGTAATCCGCTTCCAACCGATTATTGATCACTGCCAGGTGGGATTGTTCAGCACGACACGCTACGTAAGCCCCGGTCCATTTCAATGGAGTATTGTGCAGCTTGTAACATTTGCCATTATCCTTGTTCAAAGAGTAATCTGAAAAGACAAGGAATTGTTTTGCGTTCATAACCGCAGTCGATCAACGTCCGCGTCGGCCGGCTCGGTCGTCTTAAAATATGTTACAATGTCGTTGTTCGACCGCAGTCTAGTTGCACCCTTGAATAAATGTTTTTGGGTATATATATTACTGTTCTTATCATGAAGGATTATCAGTAGGTATGTGACTTTGTGTTACCTGATTAAAGTAATTAATATTAGATATGCCAATTTATCACACAGTCATTTTTAGTTTCGTAATGTCACACTTCCAATGGGAGAAATTACCAGATGGAAAGCCCCATTATAACTTACCTATATTGCAACTATTGTTTTGCTGTAATGACATGGTCTTCTTGCAAATGAAGGAAAACTTTATTGAGCACTTGCAATCATTCATGTTGCCTGTACTGTCCTGTTCCACACAGTCCTCATCACCGTTAGCATCGTTCGGCTCATTTGAGTTCCAGTTATTGTACACCTCAGACACTGACTTACCTAAAAATATGAAACTTGTCAGTATTTATAGCGCTTGCTTCTGCACATTCTAATTGCACAAATTAAAAAGTGCATTTAAAAAAAATGTGTCAAATGTAGGATGGGAAGGACCAAACTAGCAAATAATTTTGTGAAGAGTATTTTAGGTTTCTACAGTCCAATTTTTATAAATGGAACGAATTGAAGTTGATGAAGTAGGTAGCTAGGTACATTTGTGGCTTTACCTGAACAAAATTGGGCGAGAGGACAGGGCAAATTGCCATCATTGTAGATAGAGGCGGCTTAGATTCTGCACAGCACACGCTCGAGCAGCGCTCTGCGTGGGCTGCTGAAAGACGGGTCCTGGTCGCCAAGATCGGGCGAGATTTGTCTCTGCCAGCAGTAGTTGGGTCTATGCTGGTGGAGGCGGAGAATTGGAAGGACATGGCCGATGGCCGCCTTCTGTGAGACCATGATGGGTCAGAAGGAGGCTGTCGAGCGTGATCGTGAGAGGGCTGATCCTGCTCGTAGGAGAAAGCGTCGGGGAGGCAACTGCCCCGACGCTTAAAACGCTGAAACCCCGCCAAAAACCTTGAAGGCAGGCGGGAATTAGGAATCACGGGCGCTCAGAGTGGGGACTCTGTCCGCCCACGGAGTGATCTCAGGGAAGACGGCGCACAGTGGGCATGTTGCCTTGCACACTTGCACAGCAGGTTTTGGGAGACCCCTTTACAGTCTCCCCAGAGATGTGTCCTAACAGGCGCTGCACAGAGGGGGTTCCGGATTGGTCTTTTGAGAGGGAACGATGCCCCTTCCATGTGTAGATGGTGACCAACGGGGTGGTTTTAGTGAGGCAGGAATCCCACACTCCCCGGTCTTATCGCCAAAGACCGGGCGCCTTTTGAAGGTTAAAAAAAGGTACATTTGTGGCTTGCGGTAGTTATGGAACAAAATACTAAGTTAATTCATACTGTACGCACCGTCAATAGTCTCAAATACTCCTTCAGACATTAAGTCTGAGATTCCCAGAAACACCGACTTGATGTCAGGCTGGGTTTCGTTTCGAAACGACATCACGGCGTTTTGTTCGTCGTCATTTTCTGGGTAGAACAAACTGGCTCCTTCCTGGGCACACTCTCGTTTTGCATCAAACCAATTCTGCTGTGTCGTGTGGATCTTATAGAAATTGTTTACTGCTTCTATGTAAGTGTAGTCATTCCGGAAAAACTCTTTCTCTGTCAGCCCATACGAAAAGAAAAATAAAGTTAAAGCTTATTTGATTTTTACGCTGACTATATTGTGCTGTTTTATCTAAGTGGGGTAACTACTGAGTTATTAATTAAATTGTCATGCATGTCACCGGGCCCAGAAAACTTAGGCCTTAGGGCCCAGTTGCCGGTTGGGCTTAATTGACCTACCGGTATAATTTACCATTGAAAAGCCTCATTTTAACCTACCTCTATTGTAACTAATGTTCCACTCTTTTGACAGGGGGCGGCTCTTCTTGCAAATGAAGGAAAACTTTTCAGAACATTTGCAATCATTCATCTTGCCCGCGTTGTCTTGTTCCACACAGTCTTCATCACCGTTAGCATCCTTCGGCTCATCTGATTTCCAGTTGTTGTACAACCCAGAAACTGCCTTACCTAAAAATATAATGAGAATGTAAATAAAATGTGTTTATGTGTAAAATGTAGGATTGGAAGGACCAACCTCACAAATATTTTTGTACTGATACTTTAGGTTTATACAGTTCATTATTTGTACGCACCATCAATCGTCTCAAATACTCCATCAGTCATAATGTCTGAGATTCCTACAAACACCGACTTGATGTTAGGCTGGGTTTCGTTTCGAAACGACATCACGGCGTTTTGTTCGTCGTCATTTTCTGGGTAAAACAAACTGGCTCCTTCTTTAGCACACTCTCGCTTTGCATCAAACCAAGTTTTTTGTGTTGTGTGGATCTTATAGGAACTGTTTACTGCTTCTATGTAGGTATAGTCATTTTGCAATGACTCTTTATCGCTCTGTTCATCTACTAAATTAAATTGAATTATTTATTTCAGACATATGTAATTCTAGTTCACTCATACATTTAAATTATAAACTATTTATTATAAACTATAATAAATTGTAAACAGATAAAAATAAAAGCCCAAAATAAAATTGTATTGTGTACATGTTGCATGTAAGGCCTGCCAGTGCTGCATGAAAGGCCCGTCCAACCTGTGGGCAACAACGGTAAGAAGACTGTTGCCGCTGCCTCCTACTCTACTCGTTATCGAGGTCGCCCTCTTGCGCATGCTGGCATAAAAACTGCACATTTCTAGCTCAATATCAGCGTCGTCCTTCAGGTTGGACGTCACAATATGTCCCAGATACTTAAAAGTATGTACCCGCATCAAGGGCAACCCACGTAGCCTTACTAGTGGGACCTCCGCCGGGCATTTAAAAGCCGCATTGAAAACCATAAACTCGCTCTTTTTGACGTTATATTTTAGGTCATATATGAGCATACGTTTCGCAAATACTTATTAGCTCTCTGAGTCCCCCTATTGACGCGCTCAGCAGCACCATATCATCAGCTTAGCTAATTTTGTTAAAGCAAACATCATCAACATGGCATCCAACATGGTGGCTGCTGAGCTCGGCAACAAAACCATCGATATACAGATTGAAGAGCGCTGGTGAGCTCAATCCTCCCTGCTCTGCCCCGAACTCCAACCTGTACGAGTCCGACAGAGCTCCTGACCATTTAAAAGTATTGACCTGGTTCCCGTACCAGTGTTAGAAGATTTTAACAACTTCAAGCGCAACTTGCCTATCGAGTAACTTTTTCCACAGCACTTTGGTTGAAACCAGGTCAAACGCTCTGAACAGATCGAGGAAGCAGGCATAAACAGGCGTGCTCCGATCCGTGTAATATGTGACAGCATGCTTTATACTCAGTAAAGCACTATCTATGGACAGTTTGGGCTTGAACACAAACTGGTTATCGTGCAAAGTTATTGTATTGTTTAACTGAGCATAAAGCATGCTGTCTAATACCTTTGCATGGCTGTCGCTAATGAGTTTGGTCTGTAATTATTTTTGTTCACCTGTTTTATTTCTAACAATTGGTACTACGACTGTTATCATCAGTTCTTCTGGCATGTACGAATGGCGAAGGCAGAACGTGAACAGCATGGCCAAAACACGTGGTAGGTAGGGACCTGCATGCTGTAGGTGCTCGATGCTGATTCCGTCATGTCCTGGAGATTTACCCCTGGTCATACACCCTATGGTCTTAGCTACTACGTCCGCAGCTGAGAACTTACCTCTTGGTTCCAGGACAGTACACCGTGACTCAGCATCGACCACCTCAAAGGGTAGAATACTGCTTGGCTCGATACAAAACTGGGATTTAAAAACATTGATAATATCCTTTTCAGCAGACACACCATCGACGCTCACCAGGCATAAGGTTGTGCTTTTTTGTAGACTTCCAGAAGCCCCGAAAGTCTTTTTTAGTGTGCAACTCGGCTAGGATGTCCATCTGGATTTGGTCTTGGTGATTCTAGCACCTCCTTAATTTGGATATAAGATCTTACGAGTGTCACGTAAATCACGCCAGACGTAGGTTTGCCACAATTAAGTCAAAAGGGAAAAGCTATAGCTTATTTCATTTTTGAGACTAATCGAATAGCTGTTTTATCTAAATGGCGTTACTACTGAGGTACAAAGTGGTGCGGGTTGGCTTTATACGTTGGCAGTGTAGGTACACGACACAAAATTGTCATTGGGCTCCGAGAGCCCGGGCGTAAGGCTCAAGTCGCCGAATAGAGTTTTAATTTGACTTGCCAGGACAATTTACTTTTGCAAAGCCTCATTTTGTCTTACCTATATTGTCGTTGTTGTTCTGCTCTAGTGACAAGGGGCGGCTCTTCTTGCAAATAAAGTAAAGTTTTTTGTAACATTTGCAATCATTCATCTTGCCTGCATTGTCCTGTTCCACACAGTCCTCATCCCCGTTATTATCATTCGGCTCATCTGATTTCCAGTTGTTGTAAACCTCAAAGACTGACTTACCTAAAAAAAATTAACGTATCATTATTTTAAGGGGCTCACTTCCACACATTCTTTTAACCCTAACCCTTTTTTAACCGACTTCCAAAAGGAGGAGGTTCTCAATTCTTCTGTATGTTTTTTTTTATTTTTTTTGTATGTTTGTTACGCGATTTCTCCGTCAATTGTGGACCGATTTTGAAAATTCTTTTTTTGTTTGAAAGGGTATGCTTCCGAGGTGGTCCCATATCAATTTTATTAACTTTACTTGGATAGTTTTTGAGTTAGCTTCAATAATACGTATTTTTCCCACTTAGTTTATATGGATGATATAATGATAACTTCCAATCACTGTTATTTGCATAGCAGGTTAGTGGTATTCGAATTTGTATGGGGTAGGTACCACCACTAAAAAGTGCAAAATAAAAACTTTTTACAAAAAAAGAACAACCGACTTCCAAAAAAGACACTACAAAGTCAAAAATAACTTTAATTTCGGAAGTCGGTGGCAAAAAACGAAAGTTCAAAACCAAATACACCGACTTCCGAAATTAAAGTTATTTTTGACTTTGTAGTGTCTTTTTTGGAAGTCGGTTGTTCTTTTTTTGTAAAAAGTTTTTTATCACTAATCATTCGTAAATTTTACGACCGATTAAAACATCAATGTTTATTTAATTAACTCCATTTATGACCCAAAACGACCTTAATTAGCAGTCTTAGTTTTCTTTTTATCCAATAACATAATGTGTTTTAGAAAAATCTACATTGAACAATAATTAATGCTCATAGACACAATAATGCTTCCTGCAAATTGCTTTTTTTCAGCCCTTGCAGAAGTCCGTGGTCATACGACATTTTATTACAGCTGCAAGTTTTGCGAGTTTTGGGAACGTTTCAACTAGAACCTTTCTGATCTAGTCTACAATTTTCAGGATCTCCGCGATGATTTACTTCAAATGTTGAAAAATACGACGATCATACGATATATCCCGATCTAAAAAACGTGCATCTGTGATAACTAATAAGTCATTGTGGATCAATAATGATGTGAATCAGGAAGGTATTAGGGACGGCAATGGTGGCGGAAGTCGGAATCTAATCAAAACAAACACTAAATGAGCAAGTATGCGTCGTCATTTTGACGTATGGTTAGTTATGGGTATTATGTGTAAAATGTGAAAAGGGAAGTACCAAATTTACAAGTTATTTTGTATTGAAATTTTACAATTATACAGACCAATTTAAAAAAATAAAAATAATCGAAGTTAAAAAAGTAGGTACCTATTAATAGTTTGAGGCAGTTAGGAAGCAAAATACAAGGGGTATTGTTTAAAGCGCACCAACTGATTCGAATCGCTTCGAGGAATACCCCAAATAAAAGATTCATTAAAGTTTGTACGCACCGTCAATAGTCTCAAATTCTCCTTCAGACTTTAAGTCTGATATTCCCACAAACACCCACTCGATTTCAGGCTGGGTACTCTTTCGAAACGACATCACGGCGTTTTGTTCGTCGTCATTTTGTGGATAGAACAATTTGGCTCCTTCCTGAGCACACTCTCGCGTTGCCTCAAACCATGTTTTTTGTTTCGTGTGGATCTTATAGGAACTGTTTACTGCTTTTATGTAGGTGTAATCATACCGAAATATATCTTCATCCCTCTGTCCATCTTTAAAAAGAAAAAAAAAACAGTTTATTTAATTTTCGACGCAGACCTTAGAGTAGATTTTATCTAAATTGCGTAACAACAAAGGAACAAAATAGTGCTGATTGAATAGTATTCGTTGGCAGTGTTGACACACGACACAATAAGGTCATTTATGTCATCGGGCCCAGAGAGCATGGACCAAGGGCCCCAGTAGCAGAACGGGGTTAATTGACCTAACGGGAGAATTTACTAGAGAAAAACCTCATTACATCTTACCTATATTGAAGCTATTGTTCTGCAGTAGTGACAGGGGATGGCTCTTTTTGCAAATGAAAGAAAGCTTTTCGGAACATTTGTAATCATTCATCTTGCCTGCATTGTCCTGTTCTACACAGTCCTCATTACCGTTAGCATCGTTCGGCTCATTAGTATTCCAGTTGTTGTACACCTCAGAGACTGACTTACCTAAAATATGAAACGTAAAATAACTAAAAAGGCCTGCTTTCACACATCCTAATTACAAAAAATAATATATTATATTATGAAACTGTAAATATAATAAGTAAAATGTGTAAATTGTGGATTGGGAAGAAATAAATTAAGCAGTCATTTTGTATTGATGTTTCAGGTTACACAGTGCTATTTATATAAAATAAAAACGACTCAAAGTTAAAGTAGTTGTCAGGTATATTTGTGACTTGTGTCAATAATTAAATAAAATACTAGATGCATTCGTATTCGTACGCACCGTCAATGGTCTCAAATTCTCCTTCAGACGTTAAGTCTGAGATTCCCAGAAACACCCACTCAATCTCAGGCTGGGTACTCTTTCGAAGCGATATCACGGCGTTTTGTTCGTCGTCATTTTCTGGGTAAAACAAACTGGCTCCTTCCTGAGCACACTCTCGTTTTGCATTCAACCATGTCTGTGGTGTACTTTGGATCTTATAGAAATAGTTTACTGCTTCTATGTAGGTGTAATCTTTCCAAAAAATCTCTTCATTTCTCTGTCCATCTTCTAAAAGGAAAAAAGTTACAGATTATTTAATTTTTTACTTTTTTCGAACTGTTTTATCTAAAGGGCGTAAGTAACTAGTAAGGTGCAGGGGTACGGATGGATGTATAGGTACGTTATTTGACTCGCTAGGAGAATTTAATTTCGCAAAGCCTTATTTTGTCTTACCTATTTTGTGGCTATTGTTCCGCTCTATTGACAAAGGGCGACTTTCCTTGCAAATAAAAGAAAGCTTTTTGTAACATTTGCAATCATTCATCTTGCCTACATTGTCCTGTTCCACACAGTCCTCATCTCCGTTACTATCGTTCGGCTCACCTGAATTCCACTTGTTGTATACCTCAGAGACTGACTTTCCTAAAAATATGAATCGTATTATTATTTTAAAAGGCTCACTTCCGCACATTGAAACATTAAAATGTGAATGTCAATGAAATGCGTAATAATTAAATGTACATATGTGTAAAATGTGAAAAGGAAATGACCAAATTAACAAGTTATTTTTTATTGTACAATTATACAGTCCAATTTTTGCAAAATAAAAATTCATTATTTGTACCCACCGTCAATGGTCTCAAATGCTCCTTCAGCCTTTAAGTCTGATATTCCCACAAACACCCACTCAATGTCGGGCTGGGTACTCTTTCGAAACGACATCACGGCGTTTTGTTCGTCGTCATTTTCTGGATAAAACAATTTGGCTCCTTCCTGAGCACACTCTCGCCTTGCCTCAAACCATGTTTTTGGTTTGGTATGGATCTTATAGGAACTGTTAACAACTTTTAGGTAGGTGTAATCATTCCGAAATATCTCTTCATCTCCTTGTCCATCTACTAAAAAGAAATAAAAGTTACAGTTTATTTAATTTTCGACTCAGACCGTATAACTATTTTAACTAAATCGCGTAACTACCAAGGTACAACATTGTGCGGATTGATATTATTCGTTAGCAGTATCGGCACACTACACAAAAAGTTTCTCTCGACTTTTTGTGTAGTGTGCCGGCCCCAGTAGCCGAGCGGGGTTTATAGAACTACCCAGAGAATTTACTAGTGAAAAACCTCATCACATCTTACCTATATTGAAGCTATTGTTTCGCTCTAGTGACAAGAGACGGCTCTTCTTGCAAATGAAGGAAAGCTTTTCGGAACACTTGCAATCATTCATCTTGCCTGCATTGTCCTGTTCTACACAGTCTTCATTACCGTTATTATCATTCAGCTCATCTGAGTTCCAGTTGTTGTACACCTCAGAGATAGACTTACCTAAAATATAAAACGTATCATTACGTATACATTAAAGGGCCTGCTTCCACACAATCTAATTACTCAAAATAAAATGAGAATGTGAATCAAATGTGTAAATTGTGGGATGGAAAGATATAAATTAAGAAGTAATTGTGTATTGATGTTTCAGGTTAGTCCTATATTGTAAAATAGGAACGAATCGAAGTTAAAGTAGTCGGCAGGTACATTTGTAGCTTGTTTCAGTACCTAATGAAACAAAATACTAGATGCATTCATATTTGTACGCACCGTCAATGGTCTCAAATTCTCCTTCAGACGTTAAGTCTGAGATTCCCAAAAAAAACCACTCGATGTCAGGTTGGGTACTCTTTCGAAACGACATCACTGTGTTTTGTTCGTCGTCATTTTCTGGGTAGAACAAACTGGCTCCTTCCTGAGCACACTCTCGTTTTGCATCCAACCATGTCTGTGGTGTCCGATGGATCTTAAAGAAACTGTTGACTGCTTCTATGTAGGTGTAATCATTCCGTAACATCTCTTTATCTCTCTGTCCATCTACGAAAAGCAAATTGATTGTTAACGCTGACCGTTTATAATGGGCATCCTCTTATGTAGTCATTGTATTCAGCATTATAAACAACTTTCACTATGAGACCAACCCTGAAACCACGAAAGAAAAATCAGCTGTTCCCTACATTTATGTTTGCATTGCTCGTCAAATGTAGGGAACAGCTGATTGTTTTGCTCCCAAAGTGAAACTTGTTCATAATGCTGAGTACAATGACCCCTTAAGAGGATGCCCATGAATTCAATTTCACCCTGTATAACTGTTTTAACTTAAAGGTTCGTCGACTTCCAATAAAATACTCTAACAACGGAGTACTTACGTGAGAAATCCGATAAAAAACACACTATAATAAACACAAACAAAGTAATAGGTAACATTTTTATAACTATTAATTAACAACCATCTTTACTCTTGCGGCAGACATGACAATTATGTGAACGTTTACAATGAAGTGAGCTTATTATTTTATATAATTTTTTCTTAACCCTAGAACCGTAGCCTAGGGTAAAAATAAAAAAATAATTAATTAATTTGAGGTTTTTTTTTATTACTCTACCGATTTTGTGGCGTTGCCGCTTATTTGGGGCGTTGAATGGTTAGCCGGGCGCATGTCCTGTGAGCATGTCTTCGTGGTACACTGTGCTTGGGATACTTTAATACCCCTGGTTAGCCGATGTATCGCTAAATAAATATCGGGAAAAAGCGGTCATCAGATACTCCAACCCCTTCCGATTCATAATCTAGGAGAAGTTCGTCATGCCCAAGGTCAAAAGACCGTAAATCATAAACAAAATGTGATAAATGTAAAACTTTTATAAGTTAGGAGCACCAAAATAAAAAGCCATAATTGTTAACTAAACTTATTTTTATAAAGGCTGTAAGGTTGATATTAGTGCCATTAAAGTCTATATGTATATAACTCTGTACCTACAATATAAACTGACATAAATATTTCTTAATTCTTTCGTTAGTCCTCACGGTTTCACCCGCATAAGTCTCGATTCCGAGGGAATATGGGGATAAAAGTTATCCTATGTCCTTTTTCAGGTCTACCCATGTGCCAAATGTCATCCAAATCAGTTCAGCCATTTTAGCGTGTAATCGTAACAAACAAACAAACTCACTTTCGCATTTATAATATTATTCTACTGTTAGGATTAGGATTCTCTATTAAGGGTACTCTAGTACCCCAGTACTGTTACTTAAGTTTTTTATAAGGACGCGGTTCTAGGGTTAAACTATATCTTACAAATGGGTTGATTCCGAACTCACGTTAACCGCTACGATATCGGTATCTGTAAAATGTAAACAATTCAGTTTCGACTTAACCCAAGTTGACCTGTTTCATCAGTTTATCTTATATTGATATAATTAGCCTTGTTTTTGTTTTCATTGCGAATTTTGTATTGATATTCTCGGCCAGACGAAGGTTATATGCAACGATTAGTCAAGATAAACGGCGGGTATCATCACCGGCTCCCTAGAATAGGGTAAACTTATAGGTAAATAATATTTTTGATACGAATAACATATTGACAAGCATACTTCTAAATGCAGAATAGTAAACTTCAAAAACGATACGAAGAAAACTGTGCAAAGCGAAAGCAACTTGCAATGTAATTTAGATTCCGTATCTTTTATTGGAAATTGAAAACCTAATCATTTATGAACTTCCGCTAGCTGATGCCTTCAAATTTGTATTTATTCGGGCAACACATTATGTGGATTTTTTTTAATGTTGACTGAATATTGGCTAGTAATTCATAAACTCAACTCATTTTAGCCTTGTATTGCTTTAAGGCTCTTCTCAAAAGAAGACATTGAACATGTCATGACATCATCTACAATGCTATGGTTGAAAGTAATAATGACACTGTCTCGTGTCTCTTGACAACTTGTTGTGAAAATACATATTTAACAAAAAATAAATAGTTACGTTTGCTATTTCCATTTAAAGTAAAAATCCAACTTTAAAATTCCATATTTAAACACTCTGAAAATTAAGACACGTTATTCCGAAACTTCATGAGTATTCAAACGTCATAGCTTCGTTTTTCGGTCTCGGTGATGTTATGGTTATGTTGGACAATAAAAAAGACGATCTAATCATTTAGTTACACGAAAATTCGGCATAAAATCCGGATATCTCTACGTATGAAATATTCAAATGAATTATACAAATTGATCAAGATTTATTAGAGAATTTAGGTGGGTACATTTATTCGAATCCCGAGTTAATTATATTATGAAGTAGCAGCTCACAGTGAGTAGAGAAGAAGAGTATTTAAATAATATAGTAAGTATTAAACGGATTAAACCCCTACTCAAATAAGTTTCGATTTATTCGAACATTTCTTCGGACAACGTCGAACTGACTTCTTCGTGTTCACAAACGAAGAAGCTTTTCGTATCACAGTTTATGCTGTTCAGACGTCCGTTGTAGAACATTGAGCCGCACTGCTCACGCTCGTCTATGATAGGCTGCTGGTTGTCCCACCAGAGGTCATCATCTACCGTAAATAGTGTTCCTGAAAAGAAAAAAACATAAAAAGGATACCGGCTAAACATTGGCAAACATAAGTAATTTGTTATTGAACTCCGGAACTCTTATTCAAGAAAGATCCAAGAAAATCAGAGTTGCCTAAGCAGATTCCCTCGCACACGTACCTCTAACTGTCTGCCAGCCTTTTTTAAATCTGTAATGAAAGCCCAGGTGATAAATTCCTCTAAAAAGTTGGTTGTTCCCTCCGATTCTTTGTTTTGATGCCAACTCCGTTAACTTTGCAAGGTAATCAGCTTCCAACCGATTATTGATCACTGCCAGGTGGGATTGTTCAGCACGACATACTACATATGCTCCAGTCCATTTCAATGGAGTATTGTGCAGCTTGTAACATTTGCCAATATCCTTGTTGAAAGAGTAATCTGAAAAGACAAGGAATTGTTTTGTGTTCATAACCGCAGTCGATCGACGTCCGCGTCGGCCGGCTCGGTCGTCTCAAAATATGTTACAATGTCGTTGTTCGACCGCAGTCTAGTTGCACCCTTGAATAAATGTTTTTGGGTATATATATTACTGTTCTTATCATGAAGGTTTATCAGTAGGTATGTGACTTTGTGTTACCAGATTAATGTAATTATTATTAGATATGTCAATTTATCACACAGTCTTTTTTAGTTTCGTAATGTCCGCCGCGATTATAAGCCACGTACCGGGAGAACTTACCAGGTGGAAAGCCCCGTTATAACTTACCTATATTGCAACTATTGTTCTGCTGTAATGACATGGTCTTCTTGCAAATGAAGGAAAACTTTACTGAGCACTTGCAATCATTCATGTTGCCTGTACTGTCCTGTTCCACACAGTCCTCATCACCGTTAGCATCGTTCGGCTCATTTGAGTTCCAGTTATTGTACACCTCAGACACTGACTTACCTAAAAATATGAAACTTGTCAGTATTTATGGCGCTTGCGTCTGCACATTCTAATTGCACAAATTAAAAAGTGCATTAAAAAAAATGTGTTAAATGTAGGATGGGCAGGACCAAACTAGCAAATAATTTTGTAATGATATTTTAGGTTTCTACAGTCTAATTTATATAAATGGAACGAATTGAAGTTGATGAAGTAGCTAGGTACATTTGTGGCTTTACCTGAACAAAATTGGGCGAGAGGACACGGCAAATTGCCATCATTATGGAGGCGGCTTAGATTCTGCACAGCACACGCTCGAGGAGTGTCCTGCGTGGGCTGCTGAAAGACGGGTCCTGGTCGCCAAGATCGGGCGAGATTTGTCTCCGCCAGCAGTAGTTGGGTCTATGCTGGCGGAGGCGGAGAATTGGAAGGACATGGCCGCCTTCTGTGAGACCGTGATGGGTCAGAAGGAAGATCCCGCTCGTAGGAGAAAGCGTGTGGGAGGCAACCGCCCCGACGCTTAACACGCCGAAACCCCGCCAAAAACCTTGAAAGCAGGCGGGAATTAGGGACCACGGGTGCACAGAGTGGGGACTCTGTCCGCCCACTAAGTGATCTCAGGGAAGACGGCGCTCAGTGGGCATGTTGCCTTGCACACTTGCACAGCAGGTTTTGGGGAGACCCCTTTACAGTCTCCCCAGAGATGTGCCCTAACAGGCGCTGCACAGAGGGGGTTCCGGATTGGTCTTTTGAGAGGGAACGATGCCCCTTCCTTGTGTAGATGGTGACCAACGGGGTGGATTTAGTGAGGCAGGAATCCCACACTCCCCGGTCTTATCGCCAAAGACCGGGCGACTTTTGAAGGTTAAAAAAAAGGTACATTTGTGGCTTGCGGTAGTTATGGAACAAAATACTAAGTTAATTCATACTGTACGCACCGTCAATAGTCTCAAATACTCCTTCAGACATTAAGTCTGAGATTCCCAGAAACACCGACTTGATGTCAGGCTGGGTTTCGTTTCGAAACGACATCACGGCGTTTTGTTCGTCGTCATTTTCTGGGTAGAACAAACTGGCTCCTTCCTGGGCACACTCTCGTTTTGCATCAAACCAATTCTGCTGTGTCGTGTGGATCTTATAGAAATTGTTTACTGCTTCTATGTAAGTGTAGTCATTCCGGAAAAACTCTTTCTCTGTCAGCCCATACGAAAAGAAAAATAAAGTTAAAGCTTATTTGATTTTTACGCTGACTATATTGTGCTGTTTTATCTAAGTGGGGTAACTACTGAGTTATTAATTAAATTGTCATGCATGTCACCGGGCCCAGAAAACTTAGGCCTTAGGGCCCAGTTGCCGGTTGGGCTTAATTGACCTACCGGTATAATTTACCATTGAAAAGCCTCATTTTAACCTACCTCTATTGTAACTAATGTTCCACTCTTTTGACAGGGGGCGGCTCTTCTTGCAAATGAAGGAAAACTTTTCAGAACATTTGCAATCATTCATCTTGCCCGCGTTGTCTTGTTCCACACAGTCTTCATCACCGTTAGCATCCTTCGGCTCATCTGATTTCCAGTTGTTGTACAACCCAGAAACTGCCTTACCTAAAAATATAATGAGAATGTAAATAAAATGTGTTTATGTGTAAAATGTAGGATTGGAAGGACCAACCTCACAAATATTTTTGTACTGATACTTTAGGTTTATACAGTTCATTATTTGTACGCACCATCAATCGTCTCAAATACTCCATCAGTCATAATGTCTGAGATTCCTACAAACACCGACTTGATGTTAGGCTGGGTTTCGTTTCGAAACGACATCACGGCGTTTTGTTCGTCGTCATTTTCTGGGTAAAACAAACTGGCTCCTTCTTTAGCACACTCTCGCTTTGCATCAAACCAAGTTTTTTGTGTTGTGTGGATCTTATAGGAACTGTTTACTGCTTCTATGTAGGTATAGTCATTTTGCAATGACTCTTTATCGCTCTGTTCATCTACTAAATTAAATTGAATTATTTATTTCAGACATATGTAATTCTAGTTCACTCATACATTTAAATTATAAACTATTTATTATAAACTATAATAAATTGTAAACAGATAAAAATAAAAGCCCAAAATAAAATTGTATTGTGTACATGTTGCATGTAAGGCCTGCCAGTGCTGCATGAAAGGCCCGTCCAACCTGTGGGCAACAACGGTAAGAAGACTGTTGCCGCTGCCTCCTACTCTACTCGTTATCGAGGTCGCCCTCTTGCGCATGCTGGCATAAAAACTGCACATTTCTAGCTCAATATCAGCGTCGTCCTTCAGGTTGGACGTCACAATATGTCCCAGATACTTAAAAGTATGTACCCGCATCAAGGGCAACCCACGTAGCCTTACTAGTGGGACCTCCGCCGGGCATTTAAAAGCCGCATTGAAAACCATAAACTCGCTCTTTTTGACGTTATATTTTAGGTCATATATGAGCATACGTTTCGCAAATACTTATTAGCTCTCTGAGTCCCCCTATTGACGCGCTCAGCAGCACCATATCATCAGCTTAGCTAATTTTGTTAAAGCAAACATCATCAACATGGCATCCAACATGGTGGCTGCTGAGCTCGGCAACAAAACCATCGATATACAGATTGAAGAGCGCTGGTGAGCTCAATCCTCCCTGCTCTGCCCCGAACTCCAACCTGTACGAGTCCGACAGAGCTCCTGACCATTTAAAAGTATTGACCTGGTTCCCGTACCAGTGTTAGAAGATTTTAACAACTTCAAGCGCAACTTGCCTATCGAGTAACTTTTTCCACAGCACTTTGGTTGAAACCAGGTCAAACGCTCTGAACAGATCGAGGAAGCAGGCATAAACAGGCGTGCTCCGATCCGTGTAATATGTGACAGCATGCTTTATACTCAGTAAAGCACTATCTATGGACAGTTTGGGCTTGAACACAAACTGGTTATCGTGCAAAGTTATTGTATTGTTTAACTGAGCATAAAGCATGCTGTCTAATACCTTTGCATGGCTGTCGCTAATGAGTTTGGTCTGTAATTATTTTTGTTCACCTGTTTTATTTCTAACAATTGGTACTACGACTGTTATCATCAGTTCTTCTGGCATGTACGAATGGCGAAGGCAGAACGTGAACAGCATGGCCAAAACACGTGGTAGGTAGGGACCTGCATGCTGTAGGTGCTCGATGCTGATTCCGTCATGTCCTGGAGATTTACCCCTGGTCATACACCCTATGGTCTTAGCTACTACGTCCGCAGCTGAGAACTTACCTCTTGGTTCCAGGACAGTACACCGTGACTCAGCATCGACCACCTCAAAGGGTAGAATACTGCTTGGCTCGACACAAAACTGGGATTTAAAAACATTGATAATATCCCTTTCAGCAGACACACCATCGACGCTCACCGGCAAACCAGGCATAAGGTTGTGCTTTTTTGTAGACTTCCAGAAGCCCCGAAAGTCTTTTTTAGTGTGCAACTCGGCTAGGATGTCCATCTGGATTTGGTCTTGGTGATTCTAGCACCTCCTTAATTTGGATATAAGATCTTACGAGTGTCACGTAAATCACGCCAGACGTAGGTTTGCCACAATTAAGTCAAAAGGGAAAAGCTATAGCTTATTTCATTTTTGAGACTAATCGAATAGCTGTTTTATCTAAATGGCGTTACTACTGAGGTACAAAGTGGTGCGGGTTGGCTTTATACGTTGGCAGTGTAGGTACACGACACAAAATTGTCATTGGGCTCCAGTGAGTTTTAATTTGACTTGCCAGGACAATTTACTTTTGCAAAGCCTCATTTTGTCTTACCTATATTGTCGTTGTTGTTCTGCTCTAGTGACAAGGGGCGGCTCTTCTTGCAAATAAAGTAAAGTTTTTTGTAACATTTGCAATCATTCATCTTGCCTGCATTGTCCTGTTCCACACAGTCCTCATCCCCGTTATTATCATTCGGCTCATCTGATTTCCAGTTGTTGTAAACCTCAAAGACTGACTTACCTAAAAAAAATTAACGTATCATTATTTTAAGGGGCTCACTTCCACACATTCTTTTAACCCTAACCCTTTTTTAACCGACTTCCAAAAGGAGGAGGTTCTCAATTCTTCTGTATGTTTTTTTTTTTTTTTTTTGTATGTTTGTTACGCGATTTCTCCGTCAATTGTGGACCGATTTTGAAAATTCTTTTTTTGTTTGAAAGGGTATGCTTCCGAGGTGGTCCCATATCAATTTTATTAACTTTACTTGGATAGTTTTTGAGTTAGCTTTAATAATACGTATTTTTCCCACTTAGTTTATATGGATGATATAATGATAACTTCCAATCACTGTTATTTGCATAGCAGGTTAGTGGTATTCGAATTTGTATGGGGTAGGTACCACCACTAAAAAGTGCAAAATAAAAACTTTTTACAAAAAAAGAACAACCGACTTCCAAAAAAGACACTACAAAGTCAAAAATAACTTTAATTTCGGAAGTCGGTGGCAAAAAACGAAAGTTCAAAACCAAATACACCGACTTCCGAAATTAAAGTTATTTTTGACTTTGTAGTGTCTTTTTTGGAAGTCGGTTGTTCTTTTTTTGTAAAAAGTTTTTTATCACTAATCATTCGTAAATTTTACGACCGATTAAAACATCAATGTTTATTTAATTAACTCCATTTATGACCCAAAACGACCTTAATTAGCAGTCTTAGTTTTCTTTTTATCCAATAACATAATGTGTTTTAGAAAAATCTACATTGAACAATAATTAATGCTCATAGACACAATAATGCTTCCTGCAAATTGCTTTTTTTCAGCCCTTGCAGAAGTCCGTGGTCATACGACATTTTATTACAGCTGCAAGTTTTGCGAGTTTTGGGAACGTTTCAACTAGAACCTTTCTGATCTAGTCTACAATTTTCAGGATCTCCGCGATGATTTACTTCAAATGTTGAAAAATACGACGATCATACGATATATCCCGATCTAAAAAACGTGCATCTGTGATAACTAATAAGTCATTGTGGATCAATAATGATGTGAATCAGGAAGGTATTAGGGACGGCAATGGTGGCGGAAGTCGGAATCTAATCAAAACAAACACTAAATGAGCAACGTACGCGTCGTCATTTTGACGTATGGTTAGTTATGGGTATTATGTGTAAAATGTGAAAAGGGAAGTACCAAATTTACAAGTTATTTTGTATTGAAATTTTACAATTATACAGACCAATTAAAAAAAATAAAAATAATCGAAGTTAAAAAAGTAGGTACCTATTAATAGTTTGAGGCAGTTAGGAAGCAAAATACAAGGGGTATTGTTTAAAGCGGACCAACTGATTCGAATCGCTTCGAGGAATACCCCAAATAAAAGATTCATTAAAGTTTGTACGCACCGTCAATAGTCTCAAATTCTCCTTCAGACTTTAAGTCTGATATTCCCACAAACACCAACTCGATGTCAGGCTGGGTACTCTTTCGAAACGACATCACGGCGTTTTGTTCGTCGTCATTTTGTGGATAGAACAATTTGGCTCCTTCCTGAGCACACTCTCGCGTTGCCTCAAACCATGTTTTTTGTTTCGTGTGGATCTTATAGGAACTGTTTACTGCTTTTATGTAGGTGTAATCATACCGAAATATATCTTCATCCCTCTGTCCATCTTTAAAAAGAAAAAAAAAACAGTTTATTTAATTTTCGACGCAGACCTTAGAGTTATTTTATCTAAATTGCGTAACAACAAAGGAACAAAATAGTGCTGATTGAATAGTATTCGTTGGCAGTGTTGACACACGACACAATAAGGTCATTTATGTCATCGGGCCCAGAGAGCATGGACCAAGGGCCCCAGTAGCAGAACGGGGTTAATTGACCTAACGGGAGAATTTACTAGAGAAAAACCTCATTACATCTTACCTATATTGAAGCTATTGTTCTGCTGTAGTGACAGGGGATGGCTCTTTTTGCAAATGAAAGAAAGCTTTTTGGAACATTTGTAATCATTCATCTTGCCTGCATTGTCCTGTTCTACACAGTCCTCATTACCGTTAGCATCGTTCGGCTCATTAGTATTCCAGTTGTTGTACACCTCAGAGACTGACTTACCTAAAATATGAAACGTAAAATAACTATAAAGGCCTGCTTTCACACATCCTAATTACAAAAAATAATATATTATATTATGAAACTGTAAATATAGGTAATAAGTAAAATGTGTAAATTGTGGATTGGGAAGAAATAAATTAAGCAGTCATGTTGTATTGGTGTTTGCTATTTATATAAAATAAAAACGACTCAAAGTTAAAGTAGTTGTCAGGTATATTTGTGACTTGTGTCAATAATTAAATAAAATACTAGATGCATTCGTATTCGTACGCACCGTCAATGGTCTCAAATTCTCCTTCAGACGTTAAGTCTGAGATTCCCAGAAACACCCACTCAATCTCAGGCTGGGTACTCTTTCGAAGCGACATCACGGCGTTTTGTTCGTCGTCATTTTCTGGGTAAAACAAACTGGCTCCTTCCTGAGCACACTCTCGTTTTGCATTCAACCATGTCTGTGGTGTACTTTGGATCTTATAGAAATAGTTTACTGCTTCTATGTAGGTGTAATCTTTCCAAAAAATCTCTTCATTTCTCTGTCCATCTTCTAAAAGGAAAAAAGTTACAGATTATTTAATTTTTTACTTTTTTCGAACTGTTTTATCTAAAGGGCGTAAGTAACTAGTAAGGTGCAGGGGTACGGATGGATGTATAGGTACGTTATTTGACTCGCTAGGAGAATTTAATTTCGCAAAGCCTTATTTTGTCTTACCTATTTTGTGGCTATTGTTCCGCTCTATTGACAAGGGGCGACTTTCCTTGCAAATAAAGGAAAGCTTTTTGTAACATTTGCAATCATTCATCTTGCCTGCATTGTCCTGTTCCACACAGTCCTCATCTCCGTTACTATCGTTCGGCTCACCTGAATTCCACTTGTTGTATACCTCAGAGACTGACTTTCCTAAAAATATGAATCGTATTATTATTTTAAAAGGCTCACTTCCGCACATTGAAACATTAAAATGTGAATGTCAATGAAATGCGTAATAATTAAATGTACATAATGTGTAAAATGTGAAAAGGAAATGACCAAATTAACAAGTTATTTTTTATTGTACAATTATACAGTCCAATTTTTGCAAAATAAAAATTCATTCTTTGTACCCACCGTCAATGGTCTCAAATGTTCCTTCAGCCTTTAAGTCTGATATTCCCACAAACACCCACTCAATGTCGGGCTGGGTACTCTTTCGAAACGACATCACGGCGTTTTGTTCGTCGTCATTTTCTGGATAAAACAATTTGGCTCCTTCCTGAGCACACTCTCGCCTTGCCTCAAACCATGTTTTTGGTTTGGTGTGGATCTTATAGGAACTGTTAACAACTTTTAGGTTGGTGTAATCATTCTGAAATATCTCTTCATCTCCTTGTCCATCTACTAAAAAGAAATAAAAGTTAGGTACAGTTTATTTAATTTTCGACTCAGACCGTATAACTATTTTAACTAAATCGCGTAACTACCAAGGTACAACATTGTGCGGATTGATATTATTCGTTAGCAGTATCGGCACACTACACAAAAAGTTTCTCTCGACTTTTTGTGTAGTGTGCCGGCCCCAGTAGCCGAGCGGGGTTTATAGACCTACCCAGAGAATTTACTAGTGAAAAACCTCATCACATCTTACCTATATTGAAGCTATTGTTTCGCTCTAGTGACAAGAGACGGCTCTTCTTGCAAATGAAGGAAAGCTTTTCGGAACACTTGCAATCATTCATCTTGCCTGCATTGTCCTGTTCTACACAGTCTTCATTACCGTTATTATCATTCGGCTCATCTGAGTTCCAGTTGTTGTACACCTCAGAGATAGACTTACCTACAATATAAAACGTATCATTACGTATACATTAAAGGGCCTGCTTCCACACAATCTAATTACTCAAAATAAAATGAGAATGTGAATCAAATGTGTAAATTGTGGGATGGAAAGATATAAATTAAGAAGTAATTGTGTATTGATGTTTCAGGTTAGTCCTATATTGTAAAATAGGAACGAATCGAAGTTAAAGTAGTCGGCAGGTACATTTGTAGCTTGTTTCAGTACCTAATGAAACAAAATACTAGATGCATTCATATTTGTACGCACCGTCAATGGTCTCAAATCCTCCTTCAGACGTTAAGTCTGAGATTCCCAAAAAAACCCACTCGACGTCAGGTTGGGTACTCTTTCGAAACGACATCACTGTGTTTTGTTCGTCGTCATTTTCTGGGTAGAACAAACTGGCTCCTTCCTGAGCACACTCTCGTTTTGCATCCAACCATGTCTGTGGTGTCCGATGGATCTTAAAGAAACTGTTGACTGCTTCTATGTAGGTGTAATCATTCCGTAACATCTCTTTATCTCTCTGTCCATCTACGAAAAGCAAATTGATTGTTAACGCTGACCGTTTATAATGGGCATCCTCTTATGTAGTCATTGTATTCAGCATTATAAACAACTTTCACTATGAGACCAACTCTGAAACCACGAAAGAAAAATCAGCTGTTCCCTACATTTATGTTTGCATTGCTCGTCAAATGTAGGGAACAGCTGATTATTTTGCTCCCAAAGTGAAAGTTGTTCATAATGCTGAGTACAATGACCCATTAAGAGGATGCCCATGAATTCAATTTCACCCTGTATAACTGTTTTAACTTAAAGGTTCGTCGAGTTTCAATAAAACAATAAAATACTCTAACAACGGAGTACTTACGTGAGAAGTCCGATAAAAAACACACTGTAATAATCACAAACAAAGTATTAGGTAACATTTTTAAAACTAACTAGCATCTTTACTCTTGCAGCAGACATGTCAGTTATGTGAACGTTTATAATGAAGTGAGTGATATAATTTTATTTTTTCTTAACCCTAGAACCGGACCCTAGGCCACAAATAAAAAATTATTAATTAATTTGAGGTTATTTTTTATTACTCTACCGCTTTTGTCGCCGTACCGCATATTTGAGTGGGGTAAAAAAAAACCATAACTGTTAACTAAACTTATTTTTATAAAAATATAAGTAAGGCTGATGTTAGTGCCATAAAAGTCTATATAAACCTACGTTATAAACTGATTTTAATATTTTTTTATTCTTTCGTAGTAATTACTTTTTATTTTAAACTAGCTGCGCTAGAGGGAATAGGGGGTTAAAAGGTATCCTATGTCCTTTTTCAGGTCTACCCATGTGCCAAATGTCATCCAAATCCGTTCAGCCGTTTTAGCGTGTAAGCGTAACAAACAAACAAACTCACTTTCGCATTTATAATATTATTCTACTGTTAGGATTAGGATTCTCTATTAAGGGTACTCTAGTACCCCAGTACTGTTACTTAAGTTTTTTATAAGGACGCGGTTCTAGGGTTAAACTATATCTTACAAATGGGTTGATTCCGAACTCACGTTAACCGCTACGATATCGGTATCTGTAAAATGTAAACAATTCAGTTTCGACTTAACCCAAGTTGACCTGTTTCATCAGTTTATCTTATATTGATATAATTTGCCTTGTTTTTGTTTTCATTGCGAATTTCGTATTGATATTCTCGGCCAGACGAAGGTCATATGCAACGATTAGTAAAGATAAACGGCGAGTAGCATCACCGGCTCCCTCAATAGGGTAAACTTATAGGTAAATAATATTTTTGATACGAATAACATATTGACAAGCATACTTCTAAATGCAGAATAGTAAACTTCAAAATCGATACGAAGAAAACTGTGCAAAGCGAAAGCAACTTGCAATGTAATTTAGATTCCGTATCTTTTATTGGAAATTGAAAACCTAATCATTTATGAACTTCCGCTAGCTGATGCCTTCAAATTTGTATTTATTCGGGCAACACATTATGTGGATTTTTTTTAATGTTGACTGTATATTGGCTAGTAATTCATAAACTCAACTCATTTTAGCCTTGTATTGCTTTAAGGCTCTTCTCAAAAGAAGACATTGAACATGTCATGACATCACCTACAATGCTATGGTTGAAAGTAATAATGACACTGTCTCGTGTCTCTTGACAACTTGTTGTGAAAATACATATTTAACAAAAAATAAATAGTTACGTTTGCTATTTCCATTTAAAGTAAAAATCCAACTTTAAAATTCCATATTTAAACACTCTGAAAATTAAGACACGTTATTCCGAAACTTCATGAGCATTCAAACGTCATAGCTTCGTTTATCGGTCTCGGTGATGTTATGGTTATGTTGGACAATAAAAAAGACGATCTAATCATTTAGTTACACGAAAATTCGACATAAAATCCGGATATCTCTACGTATGAAATATTCAAATGAATTATACAAATTGATCAAGATTTATTAGAGAATTTAGGTGGGTACATTTATTCGAATCCCGAGTTAATTATATTATGAAGTAGCAGCTCACAGTGAGTAGAGAAGAAGAGAATTTAAATAATATAGTAAGTATTAAACGGATTAAACCCCTACTCAAATAAGTTTCGATTTATTCGAACATTTCTTCGGACAACGTCGAAGTGACTTCTTCGTGTTCACAAACGAAGAAGCTTTTCGTATCACAGTTTATGCTGTTCAGACGTCCGTTGTAGAACATTGAGCCGCACTGCTCACGCTCGTCTATGATAGGCTGCTGGTTGTCCCACCAGAGGTCATCATCTACCGTAAATAGTGTTCCTGAAAAGAAAAAAACATAAAAAGGATACCGGCTAAACATTGGCAAACATAAGTAATTTGTTATTGAACTCCGGAACTCTTGTTCAAGAAAGATCCAAGAAAATCAGAGTTGCCTAAGCAGATTCCCTCGCACACGTACCTCTAACTGTCTGCCAGCCTTTTTTAAATCTGTAATGAAAGCCCAGGTGATAAATTCCTCTAAAAAGTTGGTTGTTCCCTCCGATTCTTTGTTTTGATGCCAACTCCGTTAACTTTGCAAGGTAATCAGCTTCCAACCGATTATTGATCACTGCCAGGTGGGATTGTTCAGCACGACATACTACATATGCTCCAGTCCATTTCAATGGAGTATTGTGCAGCTTGTAACATTTGCCAATATCCTTGTTGAAAGAGTAATCTGAAAAGACAAGGATTTTTTTTGTATTTCATAACTGCAGTCGATCGAAGTTGGCCGTTCCGGTCGTTTCAAAATATGTAACAACTAACTGCGCCCAGCGGTTTTACCCGCATCACTCTGTCCGATCCGCTCTGTCTCGTGGGAATATTGGGGTAACCATATACGTAACAAACAAACAAACTCATTTTCGCATTTAGGTGAAACAATTTGATATTTTTTTCCATACAAACTTCGGAGGGGTTTTACTCCACTGTTTGACATCGTACATTCAAAGTTAAACATGATATCGTTAGGTCTCATTATTAATTTTGTCTGTACGGAAGCAGAATAGTAAAATAAAAAGCCATTAAAAAGTTATAAGCCAACAAAGATTCGTTTTTCTTGCTAATTTTAACGCAACTTTGGGCGTAAATAAGTAATACAAGAAGTGTGAAATCTCGAAAACGAAATCCGTACCGACACAGAAAAATTATAAAAGATTTCAATAAATTTTATTTGTAATTGATTTATGCAGTGGTTTTTTCAGAAAAACCTTTTTTCCAAAGGCCTTTTCGTAATTTTTGACGCCCTCGTTTTACTAAAATTGGTCGGTACGGTGTTTCTGTGCATGCGAACTATACGTTGTCCATGTAGACCAGCTTCTAACTACTCATCACTGATACTATCTCTGTCGGACATGATGCCAGGTGAGACAGCGTGGTTTTTGGCCATGCCCACCATTGAGTTCGAGCCCGCGACTAGTTCCACCTTAAGATGTCGTCGTTCGACCGCAGTCTGGTTGAAGTGGTTTTGGGACTATAGTTCTTATCATGTAAGCTTTTATATATAAGTATGTGACTTTATGTTACCTGAGTAATGTAATTATTATTAATTTAACGTGTGTTGTAAAATTGGCATCTTTAATAATAATTGCAATGCAGCGGCCATTACGAAACTAAAAATGTGACTGTGTATGTCATTTTTAGTTTCGTAATGCCCGCTTTGATTATGCGCCACGTACCGGGAGAATTTACCAAAAGACAACCCCATTAAAACCTACCTATATTGCAACTATTGTTCCGTTTTATTGACATGCTCTTCTTGCAAATGAAGGAAAACTTTACTGAACACTTGCAATCATTCATTTTGCCTGTACTGTCTTGTTCCACACAGTCCTCATCACCGTTAGCATCGTTCGGCTCATTAGTCTTCCAGTTGTTGTAAACCTCAGACACTGACTTACCTAAAAATATTAAACGTATTAGTAGTAAAGGGGCTTGCTTCTACACATTCTAATTGCACAAATTAAAAAGTGCATATAAAAAAGGGGTCAAATGTAGGATGGGATAGACCAAACTAACAAGTATTTTGTAACGATAATTTAGGTTTCTACAGTTCAATTTATAAAATGGAATGAATTGAATTTGATGAAGTAGCTAGGTACATTTGCGGCTTGTGGTAGTAATGGAACAAAATACTAAGTTAATTTATACAGTACGCACCGTCAATAGTCTCAAATACTCCTTCAGACATTAAGTCTGAGATTCCCAGAAACACCGACTTGATGTCAGGCTGGGTTTCGATTCGAAACGACATTACAGCGTTCTGTTCGTCGTCATTTTCTGGGTAGAACAAACTGGCTCCTTCCAGAGCACACTCACGCCTTGCCTCAAACCAAGTTTTTTGTATCGTGTGGATCTTATAGAAACTGTTTACTGCTTCTATGTGGGTGTAATCATTCCGGAAAAACTCTTTATTTGTCAGTTGATCTACAAAAATAAAAAGGTAAGGGTTATTTGATTTTTTATATGGACTGTATAGCTGTTTTGTCTAAGGGTCGTAACTGTTAGGGTAAAAGGTGGTACGGGACAACAGGGCCCGGAGATTGAGGAACTCATATACGCTGCCACTGTTGGAACGCGACACAAAATTGTTCGTCTCTAGCCGCTGCCAGCAGCTTCGCCCGCGTGGACTATTTTCTGTACGTATTATACATTATAAACCTTCTTCTTGAATCACTATCTATTTAAAAAAACCGCATCAATATCCGTTGCGGAGTTTTAAAGATCTAAGAGTACATAGGGATAGACACACAACGGAAAGGACTTTGTTTTATACTATGTAGTGATGTTACCACTCCCAGAGGGCGCGAGACTGGGGCCGCAGTCGCCGAGAGGAGCTAGTTCATCTTCTGGGAGGATATACTAGCAAAAATCCCATTATAACCTATCTTTATTATAGCAATTGTTCTGCTCTAGTGACAAGGGGCTTTTCTTGCAAATAAAGGAAAACTTCTTGAAGCACTTGTAATCATGGATCTAGCCTGCATTGTCCTGTTCCACACAGTCCTCATCCCCGTTATCATTGTTTGGCTCATCGAACTTCTATGGCAGTGTCGGCACGTGACACAAAATTGTCTGTCATGTTACCACACCTAGAAGGCACAGAGCTGGGACCGCAGTCGCCGAGAGGAGCTAGTTCACCTTCGGGGAGAATATAATAGTAAAAAGTCCCAATATAACCAACCTTTACTATAGTTATTGTTCTGCTCTAGTGACAAGGGGCTCTTCTTGCAAATGAAGGAAAACTTTACTGAACACTTGCAATCATTCATCTTGCCTGTACGGTCCTGTTCCACACAGTCCTCATCACCGTTAGCATCGTTTGGCTCATCTGTCTTCCAGTTGTTGTACACCTCAGACATTGACTTACCTAAAAATATGAAACGTATCAGTATTTTAAGGGGCTTGTTTCCGCATAAAGTACACAAATTAAAACAAGAACTTGATTTAAAAAAAAAAGTGTAAAATGTAGGATGGAAACGACCAAACTAACAAGTATTTTTTTTACAGTCCAATTTATATAAATGGAACGCATAGAGGTTTAAGAAGTAGCTTGGTACATTTGTGGCTTACGGTAGTAATGGAACAAAATACTAAGTTAATTTATACTGTACGCACCATCAATAGTCTCAAATACTCCTTCAGACATTAAATCTGAGATTCCCAGAAACACCCACTTGATGTCAGGCTGGGTTCTGTTTTGAAACGAAATTACGGCGTTTTGTTCATCTTCATTTTCTGGGTAGAACAAACTGGCTCCTTCCTGAGCACACTCTAGCCTTGCCTCAAACCATGTCTTTTTTGTCGTGTGGATCTTATAAAAACTATTTACTGCTTCTATGTGGGTGTAATCATTCCGGAAAAACTCTTTATTTGTCAGCTGATCTACGAAAAGAAAAAAAAAATTGGGTAAAAAGTGGTACCTACCAAGCCCCGGAGAATGTGGGGCCCACGGGTCTACCTTTTGTAGCAAAACTTTTTATGTCATAATATTATTTTTCATAACAGCGGATATCATAATGTTCATTTTGCAGAAAATCGTTAGACGTAGGTACACTCATTTTTCATACATTGAAAACTAATTTTGTAAGTCAGAATAATTTTTTACTGAATTCCAAAAAGAACCTCCTTTCATTCTATGTTCGACTGTATGTATGTTTTTTATTTTTTGGTATAATTAAAAAGTAGAACTATCATATATCGCTGAAAGTTCACACAAACATGCAAGCAAGCATGCAGCATGCAACCGAGCATGCAACATGCAACAGGCATGGTTTCAGTCACGGCTCTGGCGCTGCGGGGCTCAGGTGACGGTCCCACGCGAGCTTATCGTCACAGGTGGTTATAACGCTCACCACCGCAGCCGCGGCAGCTAGCGTTTTAACCACGTGTTCCTCAGCTCGCGGGCCGCCTCACCCCTCCACGCCTACGCGGGCTTAAATTACATTCTAGGGGTAGGGCCGACAAGACAACGTGGAGTCGGTTTTGCAGCGATTCGTTTCTGTCATTAACTTTTGTAGCACAAAATATTGACTTTTTAAGACGATATTTTAATTTTTTAATTAAGGTTAAAAATGCTATTTTATAGAAATGGCAAAATGCCTAATAAAATTATTCTAAACATAATTCGTCCATCTTAAAAGTATACCATCGCAAATTCGAACATATAAACATTCGGTCAAACAATAATTTATACTAAATAACTTTTATTCCTTTAAAATATTAATTTAGAGAAGATTATGCCAAGTGCGATATGCCAAATAAATTTCGAAACATCAAGATTCTGCCAAATAGCCCACATACGCTGGCACTTTTCCGCGGTCACCGAGAGGAGCTTGTTCACCTTTCGGGAGGATATACTAGCAAAAGTCCCATTATAACCTACCTTTATTATAGCTATTGTTCTGCTCTAGTGACAAGGGGCTTTTCTTGCAAATGAAGGAAAACTTTACTGAACACTTGCAATCATTCATCTTGCCTGTACTGTCCTGTTCCACACAGTCCTCATCACCGTTAGCATCGTTCGGCTCATCAGTCTTCCAGTTGTTGTACACTTCAGACACTGACTTACCTAAAAATATGAAACGTATCAGTAGTTAGTAGTTTTGTATCCGTAGTAGTCAGGTTTGTTTTTGAACATTCTAATAGCACAAATTAAAATGAGAAAGCAAAAAAAAGGGTAAAATGTAGGATGGGAAGGACCAAACTATGGGAGTCATGAGAATAACATACAACGTGCCCGCGCAGCGGCGCACGGTCTGCTGACGAGATGCGTTTTTTTTTTAACTGGTTTATCTCGTAACCGGCCTAGGAGGCCATGACTACTTAACCGAACATTCCTGTGGCAGCCTTAAGCTTCTACACTCAAAGTCTCAAGCCAGGGGCAAAACTATTCTAAGTTACAAACTAGGCGAGCGCTCGCTAAGGGCACCCCTGTGGGGTACGAACCTCGGCACAAAACTCGGCTCGGCTCGGAACAGCAAGATGGGACAGGCTGGATCAATATCAGATCATTTTTATTACCATGGGGATTTAAAGCTACAGGCTCAGCATCGACGCGGGCTGGCGCATCGACGAGCAAGGGTCGGTGGGGACGAGATGCGCCAGTGTCGGTAATATTTATAGTGTCCGTGCAGAGCAGACGACGCTATACGTCGCACACGCGCCAGATCGAGATAGGTGCCAGTTCATCGTAGATCATTGTCACACGGATTGTTTTATGTTTTGAAAAGCAACGTTCTCACATTGGTCAATTAAATATTTTAATGTAGGTGAGCCTAGCTACTAATTATATGTCCAAAAATATAAGGAAGGATGTGTTACGAATAAATATGAGCAATTATTCCGTGCAATATCACGAGTTTCATTTATTTGATCCTTACGACACAACAAAACTAACAAGTAATTTTGTATTGTTATTTTAGGTTTTTACAGTCTAATTATATAAATGGAACATAAATAATGGAACATAAATGGTCCAATTGTATAATGGAATATAAATGGAATGGAAGTTGATGAAGTGGCTTGCGGTAGTAATGGAACAAAATACTTAGTTAATTTATACTGTACGCACCGTCAATAGTCTCAAAAGCTCCTTCAGACATTAAGTCTGAGATTCCCAGAAACACCCACTTGATTTCAGGCTGGGTTCTGTTTTGAAACGATATCACGGCGTTTTGTTCGTCTTCATTTTCTGGGTAGAACAAACTGGCTCCTTCCAGAGCACACTCTCGCCTTGCCTCAAACCATGTTTTTTGTGTCGTGTGGATCTTATAGAAACTATTTACTGCTTCTATGTGGGTGTAATCACCGCGGAAAAACTAATTATTTGTCAGTTCATCTGCGAAAAGGAAAAAAAGTTAAAGCTTTTTTCTACATTTATATTTGTAAGTTTTATGATGTAGGTACCTACATAGTAAAAAATATTCTATCTTATTTGATTTTTTTATACTGACGGTATAGAAATTTTATCTAATTGTTGTAATTATTAGGGTGAAAAGTGATACGGGGCACCAGGGCCCAGAGGATGAGGGGCCCACATACCTGGCACTGTTGGCACGTGACACAAAATAGTTAGTCATGTTAACACGTCCAGAGGGCGCCGGACTGGGGCCGCAGTCACCGAGACGTGCTAGGTCACCTTCCGGGTGGATATAGTAGTAAAAAGTGCAATTATAACCAACCTTTATTATAGTTATTGTTCTCTTCTAGTGACAAGGGGCTCTTCTTGCAAATGAAGGAAAACTTTACTGAACACTTGCAATCATTCATCTTGCCTGTACTGTCCTGTTCCACACAGTCCTCATCACCATTAGCATCGTTCGGCTCACCGAACTTCCAGTTGTTGTACACCTCAGAGACTAACTTCCCTAAAATTATGAAACGTATCATTAAGTGACTTGGTTTCGCACATTTTAATTAAATAAATAAAAAATTGCCTTTTATTTCTTACTTTTTTTTTTTTTTTTAGCTTTTACGGGGAAGATCTTGGCCTACATCTCACCTGATGGTAAGTGATGATCAGGCCGAAGGTGGAAGCGAACTTCACCCGGAATCCTCAACCACAGAGGAACTGGCTATCTTATCTCTAACTGCCGAAGCACAACAATGCTGTTAACATTGTTGTTATGGCGACAGACTTAGATAAGATGGTGGTAGCTAGCCAGGCGGACTTAGAAAAAGCCCTACCACCAACCAAACCGAGCAGAAAATTTTGCTCCCACTGGGAATCGAACCCGGGACCTCTGGGTCTGAGACCGGTGGCTTAACCACTAGACCACAAAGGCGGTTAAATTACAAATGCTATTTGAATTACAAAAAAATAATATAAAATATTGCATACAATCATAATTTAACATTCCAATTCTACATAATTATTTACCTAATATTTAACACAATAAAAAAAATAAAAAAACAACAACAACATTTTATTATACAATGTGAATATAAATAAGATATTTATAAAATGCAGGATGGGAAGGACTACATGAACAAGTAAGGTTGTATTGAAATTTAGGTTTATACTGTCCAATTTATGAAAATGGAACGAATCAAAATTAAAGAAGTGGCTACATTTATGGCTTATGGCAGTAATGGAATTTATACACAATTATTTGTACGCACCATCAATAGTCTCAAATACTCCTTCAGACATTAAGTCTGAGATTCCCAGAAACACCCACTTGATGTCAGGCTGGGTTCTGTTTAGAAACGACATCACGGCGTTTTGTTCGTCTTCATTTTCTGGGTAGAACAAACTGGCTCCTTCCTGAGCACACTCTTGCCTTGCCTCAAACCATGTTTTTGGTATCGTGTGAATCTTATAGGAATTGTTTACTGTTTCTATGCGGGTGTAGTCATTCCGGGAAAACGCTTTATCTCCCTGTACATCTACGAAAAGCAAAATGAGTTGCTAAAGCATATTTGATTGTGACCGCTGACCGTATAAATAACTGCTTTAACTTAATTAATTGGCCGAGTTCGAAATCTTAACTCATTTAATCCTACTAATAATCCTGTACTCTCATATGTGGGCGATGACTTTCACCTCCAAATCCCATGGTGGCAATCCGGCAAGGAGGCTCGCGGCCTCACCGGAGACCGTGCGGTATCCCCAGACCATCCGGATGGCCATGACCTTTTGGGACATTTAATTTAATGTTTTGTGTCGCGTAATATAAATTATTTTGCATACAATTGTATAGAATCATGTTTTTCCAACTGAACAGACAGCTGTGCTGCTGAGGAGTTTGTTGCGCCACTTCTTCCCAGCTATAGCAGTAACTTTGACGTTCGGAAACTGCTGATTCTCAGGCTAGGTAACCGCGTCAAAAAATTGAAAACTCATTTATTAAAATGACTTTTGAATTTTTTGACGCGGTTGGTTGGGGTCCGTTTATAAAAAGTTTTTATTTTGCACTTTTTAGTTGTGGTACGTACCACAACCACCCATACAAATTCAAATACCACGAAGTCGTGGCAAAAGCTAGTAATTTATAAAGATATCACGCGGGCGAAACCACTGGCGGAAACTAGTACCTAGGTAATATTTTGATCCAAGTGTCGTCTCGTCGCGTCGGATCTTTTCTACATTATCATACATTCATTATTGCTGGGTATAAGCTAGTACCCTAATTACGTAATACACAATCAATCTGAATTTGAATCGTTTTGAAACATATTGCTAATCCATTACTTCATTAGTTAGAAAAAAAATCTGCTCAGCAACGTAAATAACGCAATGAATATGATTGAACTGTCAAAAACCTCCAAGTCCTGACTGTCCCACGTCAGCGACAGAATGTCCCAGAACTTTAATCCTTACTGTCGCGTGTCAGCGACAGTCCGCGCATGCTGATTCAAGCTCTAGGTATTTGTACCTACTATGCATGGGGCTAATATGGTCTATGGTTAATTTTATTCTATGGAATTGGTAATATACTTCTCAAATATATCGACTAAAACGTAAAAAGATGCAGGAACAACTCAAAAAAAAAGTAAGAAAAATTGACATTTTTTGCACGATAAAATGGCGTCCGCGCATGCGTGCAGCGCACTTCACTCCGCGTTCTATTTATTTGTTTTCTATTGTTTTTTAAGTGTAAATCGACGGGAAATGTTGTTTTTTAAATAATTAAGTAGTGTCGTCATCGTATATAGATAATATTTGCACTAAATAACATTGTAATTAGCTATTATGGACCCATAAAAAAATGTAAACAAACTCGGTAATGAAAAAACGTATTGTTGTGAAATTTTGAGTTTTGGGTGTGTTTTGTATATGTAATTGCTGGTAAGTCATTTATTTTATATTATTTATTAGTTATTATATAATAAAAATGCATATTACAGAAAAAAAATGATTTCAATATTTTTTTCAACTAGGTAAATAATGTTAAGCTGTTTTCAGACCAGCGCGATTTGTTGCGCGACGCGATACGAACAATACAAAACTTCACGGTATAAAAATAACCGGTGTCGCGTCGCGTGACAAATCGCGCTGGTCTGAAAACAGCTTTACGTAATGATACGGATACCTATTTATTGAACTTTTTTAATTATATGTGTTTTTATTTATTGTGTTTGTCCGTAAATAATGGTTTTGACCGATAGTATATGTATTCGTAATGTATCCTGCGAAATTTCATGTGAATCGAACCAGTAGTTTTATTATAAATCATCAAAACAATGAACAATGGAATTTCTGATAAGAATCTGATAAGAATGTTTATTTATCAATACTAGCGTTCGCTTACAAAGATTCTAAGTGTTATAAAAAAAATTCTTTGTCTAATCAGGTACCCAAAACCATTAACGATAAGACTATTTACGTAACAAAAAGCTCTCAGTTTTTGTTTATGTGAGCGCACTCTTGCTTTGGTTCCTGCTTTTTAGGTCTCCGCCAAATGGCAAAAAACGGAACCCTTATAGTTTCGTCATGTCTGTCTGTCTGTCCGTCCGTATGTCACAGCCACTTTTTTTCCGAAACTATAAGAACTATACTGTTGAAACTTGGTAAGTAGACGTATTCTGTGAACCGCATTACGATTTTTACACAAAAATAGAAAAAAATACAATAAATTTCATCAAACTGAAACTCAATATTTTTTTTTCATCAAATCCGTACTTGTGGGGTATTTATGAATAGGTGTTTAAAAATGATATTGAGGTTTCTAAAAACATTTTTCTCTAAACTGAATAGTTTGCGCGAGAGAGACTTACAAAGTGGTAAAACTTTTTTCCGAAACTATAAGAACTATACTCGTACTGTTGAAACTTGGTAAGTAGATGTATTTTGTGAACCGCATTAAGATTTTCACACAAAAATAGAAAAAAAACCAATAAATTATGGGGGTTCGAACTGAAACTCAAAAAAAATTTTTCATCAAACCCGTACGTGTGAGGTATCTATGGATAGGTGTTCAAAAATGATATTGAGGTTTTTAATATAATTTTTTTCTAAACTGAATAGTTTGCGCGAGAGACACTTCCAAAGTTGTAAAATGTGTCCCCCCCCTATAACTTCTAAAATAAGAGAATCATAAACCTAAAAAAAATATATGATGTAAATTACTATGTAAACTTCCACCGAAAATTGGTTTAAACAAGATCTAGTAAGTAGTTTTTTTTTAATACGTCATAAATCGTAAACCGCAATGTACCTTTAACGAACTACAAGAACTTTTATATTATGTTACTTACTGCTACGGAACCCTTCATAATCGAGTCCGACTCGCACTTGGCCGCTTTTTAATCTTTATACATACTCGTACATATATATAATGGCTCGTGCAGACCAGTGCGACGCGATGGCCACAGTGAAGTTAGTTACCTACTTCTATATCCTGCAAATTCTAGGTGATGCTGCATCATCAGTTCAATGTTACTATGTTCGTCTAATGTAATTAAAGTAACAGGATACCTAATTGCGACTCGATCAGACCTGTGGATGATGCTCACATCCATCAATCATAACTAAGACACACACTTTCGATCAAGTCATCATTCAAACAAAACAAAAATTGGTTCATCCGTTTGGGAGGTACAATGCCACAGACAGACACATAGATAATTATATACATGTTTCCGTCGGGGGTTACTAGTACTCACGTGAGAAATCCGATAAAAAACACACTGTAGTAAAGACAAACAAAGTATTAGTTAACATTGTTGTAACTAGTAGCAAGCATCAGCTGTACCTACTCTTGCGCCAGACACGGCAGTTATGATGGGAAAGTTTACAATGGAGCGATCTTATAATTTTTTGCAAAAATGTTTATCCCAACTGACATTAATCGATGAAACCGTTCTGAAAAATGTAAACAATTCTGTTTGGGTATGACCCGAGTTGACGTGTTGCAACAATTAATCTTATAATTTATATATTAATTTTCCCTGTTTTGGATATTGCGAATTTCGTATTGATATTCTCGGCCAGAAGAAGCTAAAGAGTTGTTAGCCTTTTACCGGGTGGTGACCGCACTCAGCACATGCAGGGGGACTCCAGGAATATTAGTAGAACGCGGTCTTAAAAAGATTTTCGCAAGAATTCGATATCCCCGTACCCCTCGCTAGTTAACACCAGCACAACAAACTTAAGAGCATTTATTCTGAAAATAGTATACAAAATAGCGAAATATTTGGCATCAAGGCAACGTTGCAACGTTGCCTTGATGCCAAATATTTCGCTATTTTGTTTGATTAATTTGGCAATATTAGTATGAAAATAAGAAATGTGGCTATCTAGCGAATTAGAATATTAATAATGAATTGCAATTCAAACACTGAATTTGATATTGTAACCGATTTAGGTGTAAAAAAGGCATTTAGAAAAGCATTAGTTTTAACGAACAAATTCTGTATTAGCCATTTTGATTTTTACAACATTCACGGAGAGGAATAATATTTTAAATTAACACCAATCACAGTCGAGCGGTAGGTATGACGTAGCGTATGGTGTCGTTTCTTGTCTCGTGATGTCGCTTTTAGTCCCGGAGTAGGACTCCACAACATGCCCCCGGCCTTGGAAGCAGTGGCTTTCAATGATCTTCAGTCACTGCATCAGTGTCGATCACATCCTGTAGACAAATCTTGGTACAAGCGCGCCTCATAACAACAATAATAGCGTCCGAAACATAAATAAATAAAACTAGTAATATGAGGGAAAATGACCCTAACTCAACTGAAAACAGTGATTAGGACTATTTTTATAAAAACTAATCTGAGTTTTAGAAACGTCAGTCATAAAAATACTATAATTATCCAAGGAACTACGATCAACCTGGAAGTAGCGCTCGCCGGCAGCTGCCATGGTTGGTGACAGTTCTAACCTAACCCTAACCAATTAGTCAGGGTGCCCTGGCTTAGTTACTGCGACCAATTTGGCTTGCAAGTGGTTGTTACAGTTTTACCTTAAAACCTAACCTGTTTGGTCGGGGTACCCCTAGCTTGATACTATGACCAACTTTGAGAAAAGTTCAAAAAGTAAATAAAAAATATTCAAAAAACAAAAGTTACACCATATTTCCGGTTATTAGTTGGTCTCCTCCTGCGATACCAAAATCTATAGATTATAATGCTTGTTTTTCTCTTTTCAGTTATGTGTGTTTGCAGTCGGGTTTTTATTTTTTGAATAATTTTCTATATTTAAGCTTTTTAGTTTTATTAATATATCTTAATTTGGAATTGACTCATTACTAGCTTTTATTTGATATATATCTACCGGAATCTCATGGCATAAAATTTACTTGGCTACTTGGCTTTTTTTTATGCGATGATATTCCGGTAGACCTATACCAATATTGTTGTAATTTATTTAAAAAAATACCTTCCCCTCCTTTTTTTTTGTATTTGCAGATGCAATATACAAATATTATATTTTATAGCCTATGTCACTCCCACGATTAAGACGAATCTAACGACACCTCATATGTGTCCAAAATCCATCAAGCAGTTTAGGCTACAAAGCTTGCCAAAGAAATAGACATACATACATACATACTTACTCTCGAAACACATTACCATCCTTCTGGGGCAGTCGGGTAAAAAGGTTAAAGGACCCGAATTATTAAAAAAAGTGTGCATCATTGGAAGCCACACCAAACACTTTTTATGCAATTCTGCACTATGCATTACGTCTAAACTTGGGTAGCAGTTTAGTGTAACGTATTGCTATGTCTAACCATTACAGATAACGGAGCTGTTTTTTAAAACAGCTGATTCGGCAATCCATCGTCTGCGACACATACATGGGGTAAATATTGAGTTTTGCACCCTTCACACTATTGAAAAATGCCTAGTGTAAAAATAAAACAAACATGTCTTCGTCTTTTTCCCATAAACTAACATTGTTCTCGTTATCATACATCTTTTTTTATAGTTTGCATGTCCGAACAGTAGACACTTTCTGTGCTGTTGTTATTTGTGCCAGACAATACAAACTCGATGCCTACCGGGGTTGCGGGAAGTCCCAAGGGGAAACCGTGGCCCCTGGCAAGGCAAGGGAAGGAACACGGGTGGGTTTTAGTCAGTAAGAGTCTGACACACCGCTCCGCCCAGAGCGGGAGAAGTCATTTGAAGATTTCCCAACCTAAAAAAAAAGACAATACAAACTGTAGGTACCAGGTATTTTTAGGTACTGATCCCAAAATCTACATTGAAATTCTGAACATTTCTTTAATTTTGGGAATAAGTAGGTAATAAAACAACGAATTTTATTTCAAATAATATAGTCTATTCAATTAGTCAATTAAACAACTCATTTAAATGCAATACGGCTTTACCTACATTCAAGAGTAGGCTAAGCAAAACGTCACACTTACGTTTACACCATCCCTCATGTGCAATTCCAAAAAAAAATCCCCCAAGCTTGAAAGTTGCAACTTTTCAGAATCATTATCTATATTGGTTTATTGTGTAGTATTCCTATATGTATTTACATGGGGGATCAATCATAGGGCATCAAAAAATTCGTCCGCATCGCTCCTAACAGGAAAAGTCCCCGAAAGTATGGCAGCATTGCCACGTTGTATGGCAATGCTTAGTCTTTGGCCGAAGAATAGGCCAGCCCTCTGGTCACGTGAAGAGTCGACCAACCGCTTGGCGATGTCTTGAAAAACCAAGTGGGCCTTCGGACCCCATGGCCCTAGTGTTTCAACCCCGAACGGCTCAAACATATAATTCCCAATAATATTGGAATATTTGCGCTGTTTGAGGTTTTCCGCACCTGCAGTTCAGCCCCAGCATAGTTCGCCGTGCTAGAATCGTTAATATCGTTCCTGTGAGTGAACGTGCTGAAACATTAGTAATATTTATTTCCCATTGCGCCCATTTGCAGACTCGTCATAATTGCTTGAATGCTTTCAGCAGAGACATGCCATCTGCGCGCCGTAAGAAACTTACCGAGTACCAAGGAATCTTCAAAAAATATACCCTAAAATCCGGGTATACTTCCAGTACTGCGTTAGGCCCTTTGCCCACTGGTCGGTAAGTGTGCGGGGCGATATCGTTTCGGTACTGCGTGACGTCACGCATTTTACTGCATCGGTACTGGAAGCTTACCGCGCAGTGTTTCCACTTTTAGGGATTTCTCCCTGTTTTAGGGAAAAAATACCAATATTAAGTTTGGTTTAGGGATATTTTATTTTGACAGGGATTTGGGGAATTTTGGGGTTAATATGAATTTAAGTTGGTAACCCTATTGTTTATAGTAGGCAACACTCAATATATTACTTGACTCTATGGCACCACGATTTATTAAAGGATTCGATTTATTCCACCACCGATTTATTCCCGCAACTCAAACTCATAATGAATGCAATTCATCAAATTTTAATTTACCATGTTAATTGTGCCATTACCTTATTATTTATAATCATGCTCCCTAAACCAAGGAAATTTGAAGATTTTTTAGGGAAATTTAGGGATAATTCATTCAGAAACTGGGGAAAAACCAAAAACAAGTGAAATATATAGTACGAGAGCCCATGACCAAAACCATGTCACATCGTTTTACGGGAATAATTGTAAAAAAATCTTTACGTTTTGATGATTCTGAACCCGACTCGGTGGGCAGTACAGTACCGGTCAGAAACGTTACAGTTTTATGAGAGCCTATTTCTGCTATGTCTAAAAAAAATTGGCAGACGGTTTCATCACAATATGTCTGATAATAAAAATATACAAAGATTTCGTAATTTTATTACTAAAAAGTTTGTTTTCAGATATTTCATTTGCGTCACTTTGCGTGTCAAATGTGGCCTGAGCACATTTCCAAAAATGACGTATTCGAATCAACGGACCAATGTTCACCAGAAAACAAGATTTTCAGATGGATTGCTATGGGTTTTATTGTTTGCCTCATATTTAATTTTCTCAAATGGTCTCTTGGGTACGTACTCGAAGCTACTGGTTTCTGAAAATGGTGTTCTCGGTATGTAAAATCTATCATTTTTAAACATGATAAAAAAGAATTATCGACTTATTTAAAAATGCGGTCAGGTCAGAAGATGGGACGCGGAAAATTTCTGAAAATAGGATTTTTGAATTTAAGAACAACCAAATCTATCGTTTCTATACGATAAAACGATAAGACAGAAATGTTGGTCATGCGCTCTCGTACTAATTGAATTAATTTGAATTTGGAATTCTAGATGAAAGCAGTGCAGTACACAGATATATAATAGAATAACACAGATAGGTATATAATAATACCTAGTTATGGCAAGTATCACGATCTGTATGAAAACCACGCGTGGCATTTTTGAAAAATGATCAAAGCGCCTATACCATGAAACTGAAGCGAAATACGATAGTATCACTTGTTTCGATAGTCATAACCGGTTAACACACAACGTCACATCAACCGTTCCTAGTAAAAAGCTGTAAAGTATTACGAAAATAGGCATTTTCTATTTTATTATTTATGTCCGACTAGCGCGGCGGACAGGCGCAGACCATAGACTATATTATCTATAAAAAGTTTTTATAAAAAAAGAACAACCGACTTCCAAAAAAGACACGACAAAGTCAAAAATAACTTTAATTTCGGAAGTCGGTGTATTTGGTTTTGAACTTTCGTTTTTTGCCACCGACTTCCGAAATTAAAGTTATTTTTGACTTTGTAGTGTCTTTTTTGGAAGTCGGTTGTTCTTTTTTTATAAAAAGTTTTTATTTTGCACTTTTTAGTTGTGGTACCTACCCCATACAAATTCAAATACCACTAACCTGCTATGTAAATAACAGTGATTGGAAGTTATCATCATATCATCCATATAAACTAAGTGGGAAAAATACGTATTATTGAAGCTAACTCAAAAACTATCCAAGTAAAGTTAATAAAATTTATATGGGACCACCTTGGAAGCATACCCTTTCAAACAAAAAAACTATTTTTAAAATCGGTCCACAATTGACGGAGAAATCGCGTAACAAACACACAAAAAAAAAAAAAAACACAGACGATTTGAGAACCTCCTCCTTTTGGAAGTCGGTTAACCGACCAGTGAAGAAACATAAGCAGTACCGCGCAGTACTGTACAGTACTGCGCGGTAAAATACCGACCAATGGGCAAACGGCCTTACTAAGCGAATTCTTAACGATGTTGAGTTAATTTCGCAATGGATCGAACAGACGAAAATTTTGTGTGATGTCTTGTGTGGGGTGTTTTTATCAGTTTATCGTTACTTTGCTGTGTTAATACGGTGTGTTGTATTATGTACCTACCTTCACATACACAAAAATTATTCGAAGAACGTATTTTTCCTAAAAATCACGAACCAATTTTTCAAACATTTCACATTATTTATGTGGTTTATATTTTATCTTAAATTAGTATATTACAATCTGTCTTATGGCAGGCGGTATAATTGATAGAAAACTTGGTGACAACATATTTCATTGTATATTTTTCCATATTCATTAGATTTTTACTAACGTAGGTATTTATTATAATTAGAATCGGAATTATATTCCTATTCTATCTGTCTATAAAATAAAAAGTTGGGAATATAAAATATACTTCTAACAACCCCTCACATGAAGAAAATAATTCTTTAAATGTAATGAATGCCATTTAAATAATTATTTTCAATTTCAAAATAAAAGGTAATACCAACTTATTGTTTGTTAGTTGATGGCGTTAATATTCTTTCATTATAAAATGAACGTGGATAGCATAGATAAATACAGTAATAGAATTATGAGTTATTTATTAAAATCATTTATTATAATAATTATAATAATAGTTATATAGTAGTATAAATAAGCTATAAATAGTAATAATAGTCTATTATAATTTATTATAATAGACTCTTAATGTGCCAATGCACTTTTAAACGTTTACCGTAATACCGTGACTTTTTATTAAAAAAAAACCGGTCAAGAGCCAGTCGGACTAGCGCACCGAGGGTTCCGTGAGGAGCTTTATCCTTATAGGTATCTAAATAGTTCTGTGCCCAGCAACAGTCCTCTAAATTGTATGAGCGCCCATACAACTCAGAGGACTATCTTAATTGGCGTCAACTATGAATGTATGGGGACACCCTTCAATTTTGAACTATTTTTATTTTTTGATATTTTTCCTTTATTTGTGCTGTAAGACCTTGCTTTTTGCCAAATTTCGTGATTCTAGGTCAACGGGAACTACCATATAGGTTTTCAACCCAAAACCAATAGAATACTTCCGGTTGACCTAGAATTGTTAATTTTGGTTAAAAGCAAGGTCTTACAGCTTAAGTAAAGAGAAAATTCCGAAAAATAAGAAAAAGCTGAAAATTAAAATAAATTTTGGTACTTACAAATTTTCTCGAAAATCTAAATTTGCTTTTTTTAATAATTATCTTTTTATCGTGTTGACTCAGGACCTTGATTTTTATACACCTAATAGTAAATTCTAAATTTCAACTTGCTAGGTCCACCCGTTCCTGAGAAAATCTGTTGCCGCTGTCACGTATGTGTATCGATACAGCCGCGATGTATGAATGAGGGGCCAACATACGCTGTCACTGTTGGCACGCGACACAAAATTGTTCGTCATGTTACCACGCCCAGAGGGTGCAAGACTGTGGCCGCAGTCGCGCAGAGGAGGTAGTTCACCTTCCAGGAGGATATACTAGCAAAAAAATTCATTAAAACCTACCTTCATTATAGCTATTGTTCTGATCTAGTGCCAAGGGGCTCTTCTTACAAATGAAGGAAAACTTCCTGGAGCATTTGCAATCATTCATCTTGCCTGCAGTGTCCTGTTCCACACAGTCCTCATCCCCATCTTCATCATTCGGCTCATTGAACTTCCAGTTGTTGTACACCTCAAAGACTAACATCTCTGAAAATATGAAACCTATAATTATTTTAGGGGCTTGCTTCCTCACATCCTATTAACACAAAGTAAAATGTGAAAGTAAATAAGATAATATATAAAATGTAGGATGATTGAAAAACTTCATACTATCCGATTAATGAAAATGCAACGAATCGAAGCTAAAGAAGTGACTTGTGGCAGTAATGAAGCAAAATACTTGATAAATACATAATTATTTGTACCCACCGTCAATAGTCTCAAATACTCCTTCAGACGTTAAGTTTGAGATTCCCACAAACACCCACTTGATATCAGGCTGGGTTCTGTTTAGAAACGACATCACGGCGTTTTGTTCGTCTTCATTTTCTGGGTAGAACAAACTAGCTCCTTCTTGAGCACACTGTCTTTTTGCCTCATCCCAAGTTTTATTTGTTGTGTGAATCTTATAGGAACTGTTCACTGCTGCTTCTATGTGGGTGTAGTCATTCCGGAAAATCACGTTATTTGTCAGTTCATCTACAAAAAGAAATTAAAGCTTATTTGATTTTTTATACTAACCGTATAGGTAGCTGTTTTATCTAATAGTGCGAGAGCCGATTGCAAAAACACCTACCTTATAAGATACCTCAATAGGCTACTTGTAGATCGTTAACCAACACTTAAACACGTAAAAAAAATGAGGTCTGCCAGAGCCGATCCTGCCGGGTCATAGAAATAATCAATATTTTTTGACGTAATTTTTTAGTGAAAATTACCTCATAAGATACCCGAACTAAAGTGCTGGCAACAGTTAACCACTGATTAATTATGTAAAAAAAAGTTGGTCTGCCATTCCGCACCCTGCCGGAAGTACTTGGCAGACCCCTAAAATATACCCCTTCCGACACCCTAAACCTACCTCATCGACTACCTGGATGGATCCTACGCCAAATAATAACCAAGATGCCCCTGATACTGGATCAAAAGGTCTGCCAGGTCTAAGCTTGCCGGAACTTTGTGTTCAAAGCATTTGAAGATGGAAGAGAGCATAATTTCACCTGAAGTCAAAATCACATTTATGTCTAAATTTATAAATATTAACTGCTTTTTTACCCGATTATGGCAAAGCAGGAAGGGTTGTGATTTTAGCAGTTTATGTATGTATATAAGTATGTATATATGTTTGCTTTTACGTGTGTTCCACCGTAGCGCCTAAATTACTGTACCGATTTTGATGAATGAGGTATCAATAGATTTGTAATAATGGTCCGGGTGACATAGGCTATATAAATTCTCCGTAAATTTAATATGGTGGACTTAACACATAAATTTATAACCTCGATAAAAATTAAATTGAGATAATCATGACATGTTTGGTATCAAAAGAAAGGTCTTAACGAGCATATTACAAATATGTATATACAGGGTGGATTTTATGAACCCCACCTCGATTGAAAGTACTCTAAATACTGACGATAGCAAATTTTACTCAAAGGAACAAGCCTTTATTTAAAAAAAGAAACAATTTTGCGTTCAAGGATTTTCGAAAATTCACTTCCCACTATCGAGAATCGAACCAGCTGAAATCCGAAAAAATAACACCCTGTATTTTTATGGGATCAATCGATAGAGTCAATCAATAAGCATCAAATCTCTCTAACAAACATGATAAATTAAATTAAAGAAAAACAAATTAGCATGGGTAGGAGGCTTTGAAGACTTTTCAATGAATGAAAGGAGAAATGTACCTTTCGACTGACCTCATTGACCTGAGCACGCCACGAAAGATTGGAATCACAAATTACGCCCAGATCTTTGGCGGTTTCGGTATAGTGAATGCGAACACCATCGAGATATAAAGGCATCAATGTTGCAACATCAGCCTCATTGCGAACGAATCTACTGCCTATGATCATGGCCTGGGATTTAGATGGATTTATTTGCAAACCAAATGACCTGGCCCAAGCGCTGATGCAAGCCAGGTCATGATTCATAGCAGCAATTGTAGAACCCACATCAGCTACAGTAAAATGTCGGTAGAGCTGCAACTCATCTGCGTAGAAATGAAAACTAGAGGAATTACTCTGGTAACAATATTGATGAAAAATGAAAAAAGAAGAGGAGAGAGAACGCTACTCTGAGGAACACCCTCAGTGAGGCTACACCAGTCAGAGAAAGACTCCTCCAGGCGAACACACTGAGAGCGCCCCGAAGATAAGAACTGAACCAAGCTAAAGCGGAAGAAGAGAAATTGATAGATTTGAGGACACCTAGTAAAATGTCAAATCCACTGAGTTGAAGGCGCTACTAAAGTCAAGCAAAACAAGAACAGTGACTTATTCTTCATTGCCCAGCGGATGTCGTCAGTTATTTTCAAAAGCGCGGTTACAGTACTGTGACCCGAGCGAAAACCGGATTGATAAGGGGAAATTATCGAGTTCGACGCCAAGAAAAAAGATAATTGTCTATGAACTATGTGCCCAAAAACTTTAGAAAGAAATGGGAGAATAGAAATAGGTCTAAAGTGGGTAAATAAAGTAGGATTGTTAGTTTTAGGTAAAGGTATTATGTGAACCTGCTTCCAAACTGACGGAAATGAGCAACAGGAAAAGGAGTGGTTGAAGATGTGAGTGAGAACAGGAAGTAACGAGGGAAGTATAAGATAAGAGTTATCATTCTTGAACACAGCTTATCATTACCGACTGCTGAAGAAGTAATAGCAAGTATAGATTTCTTAACGTCATTCTCAGTAACATCGCTAAGCTTAAAGTGAGAATTTGTGAAAAATGTGATGAAAGATGTGATATGAAAAAGTGAGAAAGTGAAAACATTGTGGTAACGGGAAACTAGCTAGACTCTCTAGTGTCGCAGCTTTGACAGACTGTTCAAGAGAAAAAGGAAGTAGAGAGAAATGCTTATTGAGATCATTGAGGTTCACATCCTTACACTGGTTGGTAGGTGACTTGCCTATGCCTACAGATTTGAGAAATTTCCATACATCGGAAGAACTGCGGTTATTGAGTTGATCGTGGAAATAGCGTCTCTTAGCATCTTGACACAGACGACTGCAGCGATTTCGCAAGGATTTGTAATAAGAGAGATTCAGCTCTGAGGGTCTGCGCTTATATCTGCTCTTAGCTTTGTCCCTGCGAGCACTAAGCTCTTTAATTGGTTGCGTTATCCATGGTGCAGGGTTATGTCGAACTTTGACACGTCGGATAGGAGCATGCTGATTAAATAAGTCGAGAACAGTTGCATTTAAACAATTCACCTTATCGTCGATGTCATCGTTCTCAACCAGAGGGGTCCAGTCCAAATCGCCAGCATCACGCTTCAAAGCCTCCAGGTCTATGCCCTAGTAGTTGCGGAGATATAAAAACTCGGACTCATGCTTGGGAACACGGATACGATATGAAAGGTAAATGAGATCGTGGTAAGAAGATTTTATGGTTTTCCTTTAATTTAATTTAATTTATCATGTTTGTTAGCGTTTGTTAGAGAGATTTGATGCTTATGATTGACTCTATCGATTGATCCCATAAAAATACAGGGTGTTATTTTTTCGGATTTCAGCTGGTTCGATTCTCGATAGTGGGAAGTGAATTTTCGAAAATCCTTGAACGCAGAATTGTTTCTTTTTTTAAATAAAGGCTTGTTCCTTTGAGTAAAATTTGCTATCGTCAGTATTTAGAGTACTTTCAATCGAAGTGGGGTTCATAAAATCCACCCTGTATATACATATTTGTAATGTGCTCGTTAAGACCTTTCTTTTGATACCAAACATGTCATGATTATCTCAATTTAATTTTTTTCGAGGTTATAAATTTATGTGTTAAGTCCACCATATTAAATTTACGGAGAATTTATATAGCCTATGTCACCCGGACCATTATTACAAATCTATTGATACCTCATTCATCAAAATCGGTACAGTAATTTAGGCGCTACGGTGGAACACACGTAAAAGCAAACATATACATACTTATATACATACATAAACTGCTAAAATCACAACCCTTCCTTTTGGCTTTGCCGTAGTCGGGTAAAAAAGCAGTTAATATTCATAAATTTGAATAAATTGAGACATAAATGTGATTTTGACTTCAGGTGAAATATGCTCTCTTCCATCTTCAAATGCTTTGAACACAAAGTTCCGGCAAGCTTAGACCTGGCAGACCTTTTGATCCAGTATCAGGGGCATCTTGGTTATTATTTGGCGTAGGATCCATCCAGGTAGTCGATGAGGTAGGTTTAGGGTGTCGGAAGGGGTATATTTTAGGGGTCTGCCAAGTACTTCCGGCAGGGTGCGGAATGGCAGACCAACTTTTTTTTACATAATTAATCAGTGGTTAACTGTTGCCAGCACTTTAGTTCGGGTATCTTATGAGGTAATTTTCACTAAAAAATTACGTCAAAAAATATCGATTATTTCTATGACCCGGCAGGATCGGCTCTGGCAGACCTCATTTTTTTTACGTGTTTAAGTGTTGGTTAACGATCTACAAGCAGCCTATTGAGGTATCTTATAAGGTAGGTGTTTTTGCAATCGGCTCTCGCACTATAAGTGGCGTAACTACTAAGTGAAAGTACAAAGTGGTACCCGTTATTATCGTTTGGCTAATCAAACTTCCAGTGGTTATAGATCTCAAAGACTAACTTCCCTTAAAACAGGAAACGTATAATTATTAAAAGGGCATGCAGGCTTTCGCACATTCTATTTGCATGAAATAAAACGTGCAAGTAAATAATATAAATAAAATGGAGGATGCGAAGGACTAAATGAACAAGTAATTTTGTATTGATTTTAAGTTTATATTGTCCAATTTCTGAAATAGAACAAATCGAAGTAACATATTTTATGGCTTCTTGTAGTAATCGAAGAAAATACTAGATTTATATATAATTACTAGCGGACCTGGCAGACATTATCCTGCCCGAACAGCGCCACTTACCGGGTCCAATTGTATATTCAAACCATCAAGAGACCCACTCAAATATACATACAAAATGTCATCAAAATTGGTCCAGCCGTTTAGGAGGAGTTAGATGACAAACACGCGTTTCGAAGAATTATATGTATATATAACTAGCTACTGCCAGCGGCTTCGCCAGCGTGAAATCTTTTCTGTACTGTAATATGCGTGTATTATACATGTAAACCTTTCTCTTCAATCACTCTATCTATTAAAAAAACCGCATCAAAATCCGTTGCGTTGTTTTAAAGACCTAAGCATACATATGGACAGACAGCGGGAAGCGATTTTGTTTTATACTATGTAGTGAAGATTTGTACGTACCGTCAATAGTCTCGAATACATCATCAGATGTTAATAATTCTAAGCTTTTCATAAATTCTTTGTCTTCATATTTTGGGAACAACACACAGGCTTCCCAAGCATCAAACAATGGTTTATCTGTCGTGTGGATGTTATAGGAACTGTTTACTGCTTCTATGTGGCTGTAGTTATTCCAGAAAAACTCTGTAGTTGAAAGTTCATCTACGAAAAGAAAAAAAGTTAAAGATTTTAGATTTTTTTATACTGACCGTTTAGTTGTTTTATCCAAGTGACGAAACTACTAGGGTAAAAGTGGTAGGGCCCAGAGGATGACGGGCACACATACATTGGCAGTGTTGGTACCCGACATAAAATTGTCCGCCGCGTCATGTCACCACGCCCAGAAGTCGCAGGACTAGGGCCGCAGTTGCCGAGAGGAACTAGTTTCACCTTCCAGGAGAATATACTAGCAATAAGTCCCATTATAACCTACCTTCATTAAAGCTATTATTCTGCCCTAGTGACAAGGGGCTCTTCTTACAAATGAAGGAAAACTTCCTGGTGCATTTGCAATCATTCATCTTGCCTGCATTATCCTGTTCCACACAGTCCTCATCCCCGTTTTTATTATTCGGCTCATTGAATTTCCAGTTGATGTACACGTCAGAGACTAACTTCCCTAAAAATATGAAACGTACCATTATTAAGGAGCTTGCTTGCGCACATTATATTTACACAAAATGAAATGTGAAAGTAAATAAGATAAATAAAATATAGGATGGGAAGTACTAAATGAACAAATTATGTTGTATTGAAAAAGTTTATACTATCCAATTTATGAAAGTGGAACGAATAGAAGTTAAAGAAGTGGCTATATTTATGGCTTGTGACAGTAATGGGACAAAGTACTAGATTTATAGATAGTTATTTGTACGCACCGTCAATAGTCTCAAATACTCCTTCAGACGTTAAGTCTGAGATTCCCACAAACACCCACTTGATGTCAGGCTGGGTTTTGTTTAGAAACGACATCACGGCGTTTTGTTCGTCTTCATTTTCTGGGTAGAACAATCTGGCTCCTTCCTGAGCACACTCTTGCCTTGCCTCAAACCATGTTTTTGGTATCGTGTGAATCTTATAGGAATTGTTTACTGTTTCTATGCGGGTGTAGTCATTCCGGGAAAACGCTTTATCTCCCTGTACATCTACGAAAAGCAAAATGACAGCTTATTTGTTTTTTGTTTATACTTATCGTATAGCTGTTTTATCTAAATGGCGTAATTGCTAAGGTACAAAGTAGCACAGGGCACCAGGCACCAGAGGATTAAAGGACCACATACTTTGGCAGTATTGGCTTGCGACACAAAATTGTCCGGCATGTTACCACACCCAGAAGTCGCAAGACTGGGGCTGCAGTCGCCCAGCGGAACCAGTTCACCTTCCGGGAGAATATACTAGCAAAAAACTCATTAAAACCTACCTTCATTATAGCTATTGTTCTGCTCTAGTGACAAGGGGCTCTTCTTACAAATGAAGGAAAACTCGCTGGAGCATTCGCAATCATTCATCTTGCCTGCATTGTCCTGTTCCACACAGTCCTCATCCCCGTTTTTATTATTCGGCTCATTGAACTTCCAGTTGATGTACACCTCAGAGACTAACTTCCCTAAAAATATAAAACGTACCATTATTTAAGGGGCTTGCTTGCGCACATTATATTTACACAAAATTAAATGTGAAAGTAAATAAGATAAATAAAATATAGGATGGGAAGTACTAAATGAACAAATTATGTTGTATTGAAAAAGTTTATACTATCCAATTTATGAAAGTGGAACGAATAGAAGTTAAAGAAGTGGCTATATTTATGGCTTGTGACAGTAATGGGACAAAGTACTAGATTTATAGATAGTTATTTGTACACACCGTCAATAGTCTCAAATACTCCTTCAGACGTTAAGTCTGAGATTCCCACAAACACCCACTTGATGTAAGGCTGGGTTCTGTTTAGAAACGACATCACGGCGTTTTGTTCGTCTTCATTTTCTGGGTAGAACAATCTGGCTCCTTCCTGAGCACACTCTTGCCTTGCCTCAAACCATATTTTTGGTGTCGTGTGAATCTTATAGGAATTGTTTACTGTTTCTATGCGTGTGTAGTCATTCCGGGAAAACGCTTTATCTCCCTGTACATCTACGAAAATCAAAATGACAGCTTATTTGTTTTTTGTTTATACTTATCTTATAGCTGTTTTATCTAAATGGCGTAATTGCTAAGGTACAAAGTAGCACAGGGCACCAGGCACCAGAGGATTAGAGGGCCACATACTTTGGCAGTATTGGCACGCGACACAAAATTGTCCTGCATGTTACCACACCCAGAAGTCGCGAGACTAGGGCTGCAGTCATCCAGCGGAACCAGTTCACCTTCCGGGAGAATATACTAGCAAAAAACTCATTAAAACCTACCTTCATTATAGCTATTGTTCTGCTCTAGTGACAAGGGGCTCTTCTTACAAATGAAGGAATACTCGCTGGGGCATTTGCAATCATTCATCTTGCCTGCATTGTCCTGTTCCACACAGTCCTCATCCCCGTTTTTATTTTTCGGCTCATTGAACTTCACCTCAGAGACTAACTTCCCTAAAAATATGAAACGTACCATTATTTAAGGGGCTTGCTTGCGCACATTATATTAACACAAATTTAAATGTGAAATTAAATAAGATTAATAAAATATAGGATGGGAAGTACTAAATGAACAAATTATGTTGTATTGAAAAAGTTTATACTGTCCAATTTATGAAAGTGGAACGAATAGAAGTTAAAGAAGTGGCTACATTTATGGCTTGTAATGGGACAAAATACTAGATTTATAGATAGTTATTTGTACGCACCGTCAATAGTCTCAAATACTCCTTCAGACGTTAAGTCTTGGATTCCCAGAAACACCCACTTGATGTCAGGCTGGGTTCTGTTTAGAAACGACATCACGGCGTTTTGTTCGTCTTCATTTTCTGGGTAGAACAATCTGGCTCCTTCCTGAGCACACTGTCGCCTTGCCTCAAACCAAGTTTTTTTTGTCGTGTGAATCTTATAGGAACTGTTCACTGCTTCAATGTGGGTGTAGTCATTCCCGGACAACACGCTGGTTTCCCAAGTATCAAACAATGGTTTATCTGTCGTGTGAATCTTATAGGAACTGTTTACTGTTTCTATGTCGGTGTAGTCATTCCCGAATAACTCATTATTTGTCTTTACATCTACAAAAGAAATGAAAGCTTATTTGTTTTTGTTTATACTTATCGTATAGCTGTTTTATCTAAGTGGCGTAACTACTAAGTGAAAGTACAAAGTGGTACCCGTTATTATCGTTTGGCTAATCGAACTTCCAGTGGTTATAGATCTCAAAGACTAACTTCCCTTAAAACAGGAAACGTATCATTATTAAAAGGGCATGCTTTCGCACATTCTATTTGCATGAAATAAAACGTGCAATACTTATATAATATTATTAACCGACTTCCCCAAAAGGAGGAGGTTCTCAATTCGGTTGTATTTTTTTTTTTATGTGTGTTACCTCAGTACTCCGTCATTTATGAACTGATTTGGAAAACTCTTTTTTTTATTTGAAAAGATATACTTCCCGATTGGTCCCATTTTTATCAAAATTCAGTTCTGATGATGGAATCCATGACAAATTGAGGGAACTCCTCAAATATTATAGGCATACACATAGCGATTTCGGTATTTTCAGCAACCAGTTAAGCATTGCATTCAGAAAGTATCATTTGGTGAAGTGGAACTGATGAAGAAGTCCACAGATGGCCACTGGAACTTCTCAATGATATGTATTTCACGGGTGGCGTCATTTATGAACCGATTTAGAAAATTCTTTTCATATCTGAAAGGTATACTTCCAGATTGGTCTTATTTTGATCAAAATTAAGTTCTGATGAAGAAAACCATGACGACTTGAGAGAACCCCTCAAAAAAAGGAGGAGGTTTCTCAATTCGTATACTTTTTATACGTTTAATACTTTTTTGTTGGAAAGGAAATATTCCAAGGGTGGTACCAAGATAAGGAAACCACGATCTGCTGATGGCATCCCAGACAAATCGAGGGGGGAACCTTCCAAAATCGTAGTGGCGACTAGTGGGTTGTTATTTTTTTTCATTAAGCATTTAAAGCACTACTATTCAATTAAGGTCTGGATTCGATCTCATGATGGAGCCGAAAGACAGTCGAAGGAAGTCCTCAACGATTTACAGCAATTAAGTACCTGGTGTTTGGGCTTGATTAATTTGTATTGATGAGAACTTTACACCTAGATGGGTTGTGACTGTGATTAGGGGTTTGATGATGAAGACGAAGGACAGTCAAGGAAACTCCTCGTTTTACAGTAGCTAGGTACCTTGCAAGTGTTGGACTTAATTCATTTTAAGGATGATAAGATGATAACTTCCTATCACTGTTAATTGCGTCGCTGGTAGTGTTATTCGAATTTGTGTGGGGTAGGTAGGTACCAAAACTAAAAAGTGAAAAATAAAAACATTTAACAAAAAAAAAACAACCGACTTCCAAAAAAACACAACAAAGTCAAAAATAACTTTAATTTTGGAAGTCGGTGGCAAAAAAACGAAAATTCAAAACAAAAGACAACGACAGTAATTTTTCACTTTGTAGTTTTTTTTGGAAGTCGGTTGTTTTTTGAAGAGTTTGTTTGTTTGTTTGCTTGAACGCGCTAATCTCAGGAACTACTGGTTCAATTTGTAAAATTATTTCAGTGTTAGATAACCTATTTATTGAGGAAGGTTATAGGCTATATATCATCTCGCTAAGACTAATAGGAGCGGAGCACCAATGAAGAATGTTTCAAAATCGGGGTTTTTTTTATCCTTTTGAGAGCATCCGCTGCGTGCGCTGCGTAAACGGTTAAAGTTTCGCAAAAATCATCTATGACAGAATGGTTTCCCTTTAAAAGTTCTCAAAAAAAGTCCGCGACAGCATATTATGTCTTTCTTTTAAGGTTGGCTCACAATAACCTTTTTTATGATAACCAAATTTGTTCTAAAATAATGCATTATTTGCGAAGGTGTTTTTATAAACATGATATTAATCCTTATCCAAATAAATACGTTATTCATCAACGAAGAAAAGTTAAAGATTTTAGATTTTTTTATACTGACCGTTTAGTTGTTTTATCCAAGTGACGAAACTACTAGGGTAAAAGTGGTAGGGCCCAGTGGATGACGGGCACACATACATTGGCAGTGTTGGTACCCGACATAAAATTGTCCGCCGCGTCATGTCACCACGCCCAGAAGTCGCAGGACTAGGGCCGCAGTCGCCGAGAGGAACTAGTTTCACCTTCCAGGAGAATATACTAGCAATAAGTCCCATTATAACCTACCTTCATTAAAGCTATTATTCTGCCCTAGTGACAAGGGGCTCTTCTTACAAATGAAGGAAAATTTCCTGGTGCATTTGCAATCATTCATCTTGCCTGCATTATCCTGTTCCACACAGTCCTCATCCCCGTTTTTATTATTCGGCTCATTGAATTTCCAGTTGATGTACACGTCAGAGACTAACTTCCCTAAAAATATGAAACGTACCATTATTAAGGAGCTTGCTTGCGCACATTATATTTACACAAAATAGCGTTTATATTATATTGTTTTAGAAAATATTTTTAAGATGTTTAATGAATCAACATGGGATGCATCGAACTTGGAGATTGGTACTAAAGAATTCAAGCTTCTTTAAGTCTACATTTTCCTAATGAATATAATGTGTATTTTAAATTAACAACTAACATGAACTTCCAAAACTAAAAATAATTAACCTAACTTAGGTAACTAAAACTATTAGGAAACAAACAATAAGGCATCGAAAAATTCCTCCGCATCGCTGTCGACTGGTAATGTACCCAAGAGACTGGCGGCATTGCCACGTTGTATGCCATTTCATTTACACAAAATGAAATGTGAAAGTAAATAAGATAAATAAAATATAGGATGGGAAGTACTAAATGAACAAATTATGTTGTATTGAAAAAGTTTATACTATCCAATTTATGAAAGTGGAACGAATAGAAGTTAAAGAAGTGGCTATATTTATGGCTTGTGACAGTAATGGGACAAAGTACTAGATTTATAGATAGTTATTTGTACGCACCGTCAATAGTCTCAAATACTCCTTCAGACGTTAAGTCTGAGATTCCCACAAACACCCACTTGATGTCAGGCTGGGTTCTGTTTAGAAACGACATCACGGCGTTTTGTTCGTCTTCATTTTCTGGGTAGAACAATCTGGCTCCTACCTGAGCACACTCTTGCCTTGCCTCAAACCATGTTTTTGGTATCGTGTGAATCTTATAGGAATTGTTTACTGTTTCTATGCGGGTGTAGTCATTCCGGGAAAACGCTTTATCTCCCTGTACATCTACGAAAATCAAAATGACAGCTTATTTGTTTTTTGTTTATACTTATCTTATAGCTGTTTTATCTAAATGGCGTAATTGCTAAGGTACAAAGTAGCACAGGGCACCAGGCACCAGAGGATTAGAGGGCCACATACTTTGGCAGTATTGGCACGCGACACAAAATTGTCATGTCGGCATGTTACCACACCCAGAAGTCGCGAGACTAGGGCTGCAGTCGCCCAGCGGAACCAGTTCACCTTCCGGGAGAATATACTAGCAAAAAACTCATTAAAACCTACCTTCATTATAGCTATTGTTCTGCTCTAGTGACAAGGGGCTCTTCTTACAAATGAAGGAATACTCGCTGGGGCATTTGCAATCATTCATCTTGCCTGCATTGTCCTGTTCCACACAGTCCTCATCCCCGTTTTTATTTTTCGGCTCATTGAACTTCACCTCAGAGACTAACTTCCCCAAAAATATGAAACGTACCATTATTTAAGGGGCTTGCTTGCGCACATTATATTAACACAAATTTAAATGTGAAATTAAATAAGATTAATAAAATATAGGATGGGAAGTACTAAATGAACAAATTATGTTGTATTGAAAAAGTTTATACTGTCCAATTTATGAAAGTGGAACGAATAGAAGTTAAAGAAGTGGCTACATTTATGGCTTGTAATGGGATAAAATACTAGATTTATAGATAGTTATTTGTACGCACCGTCAATAGTCTCAAATACTCCTTCAGACGTTAAGTCTTGGATTCCCAGAAACACCCACTTGATGTCAGGCTGGGTTCTGTTTAGAAACGACATCACGGCGTTTTGTTCGTCTTCATTTTCTGGGTAGAACAATCTGGCTCCTTCCTGAGCACACTGTCGCCTTGCCTCAAACCAAGTTTTTTTTGTCGTGTGAATCTTATAGGAACTGTTCACTGCTTCAATGTGGGTGTAGTCATTCCCGGACAACACGCTGGTTTCCCAAGTATCAAACAATGGTTTATCTGTCGTGTGAATCTTATAGGAACTGTTCACTGCTTCTATGTCGGTGCGGTCATTAACTACAAAAAGAAATGAAAGCTTATTTGATTTTTTATACTAACCGTATAGCTGTTTAATCTAAATGGCGTAACTACTAAGTGAAAGTACAAAGTGGTACCCGTTATTATCGTTTGGCTAATCAAACTTCCAGTGGTTATAGATCTCAAAGACTAACTTCCCTTAAAACAGGAAACGTAAATCATTATTAAAAGGGCATGCTTTCGCACATTCTATTTGCATGAAATAAAACGTGCAATACTTATATAATATTATTAACCGACTTCCCCAAAAGGAGGAGGTTCTCAATTCGGTTATATATTTTTTTTTTTTTTTATGTTTGTTACCTCAGTACTCCGTCATTTATGAACTGATGTGGAAAATTCTTTTTTTATTTGAAAAGATATACTTCCTGATTGGTCCCATTTTTATCAAAATTCAGTTCTGATGATGGAATCCATGACAAATTGAGGGAACTCCTCAAATATTATAGGCATACACATAGCGATTTTGGTATTTTCAACAACCAGTTAAGCATTTGCATTCAGAAAGTATCATTTGGTGAAGTGGAACTGATGAGGAAGTCCACAGATGGCCACCGGAACTTCTTAATGATATGTATTTCACGGGTGGCGTCATTTATGAACCGATTTAGAAAATTCTTTTCTTATCTGAAAGGTATATTTCCAGATTGGTCTTATTTTGATCAAAATTAAGTTCTGTTGAAGAAATCCATGACGACTTGAGAGAACCCCTCAAAAAAAGGAGGAGGTTTCTCAATTCGTATACTTTTTATACGTTTAATACTTTTTTGTTCGAAAGGAAATATTCCAAGGGTGGTACCAAGATAAGGAAACCAGGATCTGCTGATGGCATCCCAGACAAATCGAGGGGAACCTTCCAAAATCGTAGTGGCGACTAGTGAGTTGTTATTTTTTTTCATTAAGCATTTTAAAGCACTACTATTTAATTAAGGTCTGGAGTCGATCTCATGATGGAGCCGAAAGACAGTCGAAGGAACTCCTCAACGATTTACAGCAATTAAGTACCTGGTGTTTGGGCTTGATTAATTTGTATTGATGAGAACTTTACACCTAGATGGGTTGTGACTTGTGACTGTCATTAGAGTGTGGAGTTCGGTTGGCGCCGTGATTACGAGCGGACGTGTTAATCTTTTGCGAGCGAGAGGTCATTAACCTCTTTGTTATCTGTTGTGATGGCTTCGGACGTTATTAAATGCAATACTTGCAATATAGTGATAAACGAAGTGCTTTGTTATATCCAGAATAAATTAGAGATTATGAACAATATGAGCCTAGTGCAGTTGTGTGTTGGTGGATTTAAAGAGGATGAAATAACACGGGCAAAGTCACTGTTATTTCAAGCAATACCAAATGCAAAGCGCATGATTCAGCGCAAAAACAAGGTAAGACCGCAAGGGATGTTGAAGATATAATTGAGCTCTTTAAGGCCACTGATCCGGAAATAGTGCCAATATTTGTGGCTCGAGAGATTCAGAAACTACCCCCCATTACCTTTAATCACATAGATGTGACGAGATTGTTAAAAGATCTACTGATTATTCGCAGTGACTTAGAGAAAGTTAAAACTAATTATGTGTCCATGGAAGATCTTGATAAATTAAAAGTTGAATGCTGTTTACAGCCTGAAGTACCAACATCAGGCAAACCGGATCAAAGTAACCAAATAAATGAAAACCCGGGTTTACCCAACCGTAATGTGTATAACAGTAACTATGCAGGATTTTTATATCAATCGCCAAACAGTTGTGGTTAGCTGGCAGCAGAAATCATAGCACAAGATCCGAAAATAACGGTAAAAGGTGCTCAAGGTCAGGCGCAGTCACCTGTCTCACTTCGATCAAGCGACATTGTGTGCAGTCTCGGTCGCACTTTGCCAGCGCCCGCGCCGGAGACCGTTAATGACAATACTGTGTCAATAGAACCGATTACGATGAGTAATCGACCGTTGGATGGTTCGCTGCTACTCAACCAAACGTGTGGAAGCGATATAGTATTAACGAGTTATGATGAGGCGGCCGCTTTGGTTACGAATAATAAAGCAACCTCAGTTAGTGCAAAGATAATGAAACAACCGTTTGAGCAAAAGATAAGTACGTACGTAGACGTAGTTTCACACTCAGAGTTTAAGCAAACAAACAAAGACGATGACAAATGGATAATGGTAAATCGTAAGAAGGTAAACGGAAATCGTTTCATCGGGAAGAGAGGGAGAGGGTTGACTAGTTCTGCTGGTAGTTTTAAAGCGGCAGAAATAAAGATACCTTTCTACATCTACAATATTGATAAGGGTGCGACAACAAACGATATTGTGGATTATGTGTTTCAAAAAACAGGCGTGACTGTCGAACCATCTAAGATTAGAATGAGGCAGCCCAAACAATATGAAGCATATAAGTTTATATTCCATAAAGAAAGTTATCCCAGTTTATGGACGAAAACACATGGCCTGAGGGTGTGTCTTTTAGGCGATACATATAATTCGCAAATAAGACAAGGAATTTTAGTCGGACGATGACAATGGAGGATAACATAAACATCAATGGATAGTAAAGGATCGTTGCCATTGAGATTAATTAGTTTCAACTGTAAGGGTGTTAAAAGGTCACGTGACTGCGTAAGGTCCTTGTGTCAAACATCGGACATTTTGGCGATACAGGAAACCTGGCTTTTGGAGCCAGATATTCCAATGCTTGCAGGGATACATGAGGATTTTATGTATACCGGAAAATCAGCAGTTGATCTAACTGCTAGTATTTTGCGAGGGAGGCCGTATGGGGGTGTTGCCTTGCTATGGCGTAAAGATGTGTTAAGTGCGGTATCAATAGTGCAGTGTAAAAGTAACCGTATAGCAGCAATAAAAGGTGCAATATCGAACCGTGAGTTATTAGTATTTAGTTTATACATGCCTACGGACTCTGCAGAGAACATTATAGAATTTAATGAGTGCCTGAGTGAAATTGTAGCTATAATCGAGACGAACAATATTGAAAATGTTTATGTATTGGGAGATTTTAATGCCCATCCTGTCGAATGTTTTGCTAGGGAGTTATTAAATTTTTGTGACGAGCAGGGTTTATTGTGTGCTGACATTGCCATGCTGGGTAGGGACAGTAACAGCTATACTTTTATAAGTGATGCGCATGGGTGTAGGCGATGGCTCGACCACTGCGTGGTTACTGAGGCTGCACGTTTGACAATAAATGATGTTTTTGTGCGTAATGACGTTTATTGGTCAGACCACTTGCCACTTCAAATTAATTGTGATCTGCATGTAACAACAGTGAAGACGGCATGTAATAGTGTACATGATCAAAATAATGCCATTAAGTGGGGAGAGAGAAGTCTATGTCAAATACGTACATACACTGCGACATGCTCAGCTTTACTGCGAGAAATAGACTTTCCTTCAGAACTGAATGAGTGTTGTGATAGGATGTGTTCTTGTGTGGAGCATAGGTCGGTTATTGACGAGCTGTACCGGAAAACAATCACGGCACTACAGGATGCGGCAATGCGTGGTCGGGAGTCGCGGTTGTTCAGGAAGGGTAGACATATTGTGTGTGGCTGGAATAAATATGTTAAGTGTGCGCACAGGGAGGCCCGGGATAAATTTCAGCAATGGAAATTAAATGGTATGCCAAGGTCAGGACTTAGTTACGTAAATATGAAATGTAGTAAGAACAGGTTTAAAAGTAGGTTAAAATATTGTCAAAATCACAAAGATCAGATTAAGATGGATAATATAGCTCAAAATTATTCTCAGATTTTTTTTGTAAAGTTTTGGAAACAGACTAATAAGCTGAATCCAAAACCAGGCCTTCCTGTGAGTGTGCCATCCACACTCACAACGGCGACGGATGCAAAATGTATAGCGAATATTTTTAAAGATCATTAATTTCAGAGTGCTGTCGGCGTTGCCTCAGGAGCAAGGTGCGATAGAGGTAGGTCTGTCTGACATGGAGGCTCCCCGGGGTTTCACCGCTAAAGAAATTAAGCAAGTAGTGACTAATTTGTGTAAGGGGAAGTCTCCGGGGCATGACGGATTAGGTGTTGAGTACTTGCTGTACGCTGGACCACATATATACCGCATACTTGCGATGCTTTATACATTTTGCGTTCGTCACACCTATCTTCCAGTGGATTTAGTGCAAAGTGTGGTAGTACCTGTAATTAAAAATAAAACCGGTGATGTGTCCGACAAAACCAATTACAGGCCTATCTCCTTAGCTACGGTGGTAGGGAAGGTACTTGATGGGCTGCTTGAGCGTCAGCTTAATAGCCAGTTGACATTGAATGATGCGCAGTTTGGCTTCAGAAGCAAACTATCGACGGAGAGTGCTATCCTGGCGCTTAAGCAGACTGTAAGGTATTATACTGACAGACAGACGCCAGTTTATGCTGCCTTTCTTGACCTTTCCAAGGCTTTTGACCTCGTATCCTATGAAAAGTTATGGTCTAAGCTTCGTAGTTAAAATTTTCCTACAGAGCTAGTTAACCTGTTGAGGTTCTGGTACAGCTCGCAAACAAATCGCGTTAGGTGGAGTAATGTGTATTCCGAGCCGTATTTTTTGGAGTGTGGTGTTAGACAGGGTGGGTTGACATCGCCTGCTCTGTTTCACCTATATATGATTGATGAGCCCAGCAGAACCAATGTCGGCTGTTCAATAGATGGTGTAATGGTTAATAATCTAAGCTATGCAGACGATATGGTGCTGCTGAGTCCATCAATCAGTGCACTCCGGAAATTGATTGTGGTGTGTGAGTCCTACGCGGCGACGCATGGGCTTACATACAACGTCAATAAATCACAGATGGTGATTTTTAAGTCCAAAAATGTATTGTTAGGTAACGTTCCTCCAGTAACTATGAGCGGTACACCATTACAGCGTGTTGCGCAGGTTAAGAACCTAGGACATATGATTGCGGAGGACTTATCTGATGATGCAGATTTGGACAGGGAGCGTAGGGCCTTGGCGGTTCGGTGCAATATGTTAGCTCGCAGGTTTGCACGTTGTAGTGGGGATGTGAAGGTGTGTCTTTTTAAGGCTTACTGCCAAACCTTCTACACGTGCAGCTTGTGGGTGAAGTATACGCAGAGAGCTTACAACGTCCTACGCGTTCAGTATAACAATGGATTTAGGATGTTGATGGGGCTTCCGCGCTTCTGCAGCGCTTCGCAGATGTTCGCGGAAGCCCGTGTTGATGAGCATCTTAAAAACATTGACCGACAAGGTGGACAGCCCCTTTATTAGGCACTGGATGCGAAGGCACGTGCCAACATGTTTTGAGTCACGTAGGTATTAATGTAATGTTGTAGTTAGGTTAGTTTGTAAGTTTTACTAACATAGTTTTTTAAGTTTTTGTTACTAATTCTTTATGGATTGTACTGATCCGAAATAAATGAAAAAAAAAAAAAAAATCGGGGTTTGATGATGAAGACGAAGGACAGTCAAGGAAACTTCTCGTTTTACAGTAGCTAGGTACCTTGTGTTTGGACTTCATTCATTTTAAGGATGATAAGATGATAACTTCCTGTCACTGTTAATTGCGTCGCTGGTAGTGTTATTCGAATTTGTGTGGGGTAGGTAGGTACCAAAACTAAAAAGTGAAAAATAAAAACATTTAACAAAAAAGAAACAACCGACTTCCAAAAAAACAATACTTGAAAGTGAAAAATAACTTTAATTTCGGAAGTCGGTGGCAAAAAAACGAAAATTCAAAACAAAAGACAACGACAGTAGTTTTTCACTTTGTAGTTTTTTTTGGAAGTCGGTTGTTTTTTGAAGACTTTGTTTGTTTGTTTGCTTGATCGCGCTAATCTCAGGAACTACTGGTTCAATTTGTAAAATTCTTTCAGTGTTAGATAACCTATTTATCGAGGAAGGTTATAGGCTATATATCATCTCGCTAAGACTAATAGGAGCGGAGCACCAATGAAGAATGTTTCAAAATCGTTTTTTTTTTTATCCTTTTGAGAGCTTCCGCGGCGTGCGCTGCGTAAATGGTTAAAGTTTCGCAAAAATCATCTATGACAGAATGGTTTCCCTTTAAAAGTTCTCAAAAAAAGTCCGCGACAGCATATGTCTTTCTTTTAAGGTTGGCTCACAATAATCTTTTTTATCACTCTGCGCCTGGCATTGGACGCGGACGGTCACGCTGCTCGCTGTCCCAGCTGCTGCGCTCGAGTTCCTGATTGGCGTTCAAGTGATCCTGAGTCACCGTGCCTGCTATAGTCTCTGACTATCGTCGACCGTTAATTAGTGTCTTTTTCAAGACACAATTAACTTTTATTTCAGAAACGATTCTGTCGTCTCAAACGTCTCCCGTCGCGTTTTTTCATCCCCCTTCAGGGAAAATCCACAGTTTCGTGGTCCTCGGTTGAAACCTTACGGTGCCAACGAAGCCGAGTGGGGTGTTGACCCAACACACCCGCCGAAGCCCCTTCAGGGTTGAGGCAATTAATTGGACGGGTCCCAGTGTTCGGCCTTGGGGGATATCCTAGTCGGCACTGGATGACAGTTTTCCTTCCCCAGCTACTCACCTAGAACGGTTGGGTGTGTCTACACCCTTTGATCTAGACTTGTAGGACCCTGTTGCACAATAAGACAGGCAACGGGCAAAAGCAAGCTTAGGGCTCACCCGAGGTACACAACCTCCCTGTCTCACCCGGCAGGGAGGGTTTTTACACATCCCCGGTTTTCCCCCGGCGAGATAGGATTAGGGAATTGTAGGAGTTTTTCCCATTTTTTTATTTGTTTTGCCTCCCTATGAGGTGAAAGCTAGTTAGTTAGGCATTATGAAGCTCAAGGCCATCTTGGCGGAGTTGAAGTCGCTTCGCAGCGACTATTCAACCCTGTCAGGTGTCCTTGACTACATTTTAGAGTCGGAACCTGACCTGGGACGGAAGTTTAGCGACAAGCTAAAAGTCCTCTCAGTCAGACATCTGACCCGTACCCCCGTCCCCGATAACGTCACTGAGTTCAGTGACGCATTAGATTCGTCTCAGGCATGTGCTCTACCAGCCTCACTGGAGAGTCCCGCTAGCCCTGATAGCCCCCTCAGTCTCACCGAGTCTATGGACACGGACGAGCCAAGCGCTTCTTCAAAGCGCCCTCCCACCCCTCATAGATATCCATCCGATACGGAAACCTTAGTCTCAGCTTCTTCTTCCTCCTGTAACCAGTCTGACGACGATGGCTTTACGCCAGTCGAAGGCAAAAGGAACAAGAAGGAGGAGAAGGAAAGGAGGAAGAAGAAGAAGCATAGCTCGACTCAAGCGAGCAAAGTAGCCGCGATAGAGGAAGTCCTTCCGACGACCTACATCGATAGGGATAGCCCCGCGTCTCCCTCTAGTTGCGCCCCGGTAGCTTCCCCCTCCACCACCCCCCGTCCGAATGAGTCACCCTCCGCGCAGGGTGCCTCAAACAGCCCCAAAACTGGCCCTAAAAAGGTCGCGCCTCCACCTCCCGTGTTCATTCAGGACAAGGAGAAGTGGACGGCAATTTCGAAGTGGTGTGTAGACCAGAAAATTGGTTACACAAACGCCCGCTCTACCCAGCAGGGCATTAAAGTCCAGGTCCCGACCTCGTCCGACTATAAGAAGCTCACTAATCTCCTGAAAGACAGAAAAGTGTCATACCACTCTTTCTGTCTCCCAGAAGATAAGCAGGCTCGCGTAGTCATAAAACGAATCCCGAAGGAGATTCCGTCCGCCGAAATATTAGCCGATCTTAGGGCTAAGAACATTCCCGTGAATGAAGTGCATCGGATGCACCGATCGCGCGGAAGGGAAGCATATGACATGGTTCTTGTCATATGCTCCCCTTACGAGGGGCATCACCCCATTTTCAATGTAAAGTCAATCTGCAGTCTCGAGGGTTTCTCTATTGAGAAACCCTGGAAGAACAGCTCGATAGGACAATGCCACCGTTGCCAACTATACGGGCATTCTCAAAAGAATTGCCATGCGAAACCCAGGTGCGTAAAGTGCTTGGGCGACCATGGCACTTCTGAGTGCACCCATCCTAAGGACCGTAACCTCTGCCTGAGTCCACCTAGCTGCGTGCTTTGTGGACAAGAAGGCCACATAGCCAACTATCGTGGCTGCCCAAAGGCCCCTAAGGCCTCGTCACTTAAAACAGTCAAGCGTCTCGACGAACGCCAGGCTAGACAAAGGGACTTCATCCCATTCCCTTCATTTCAAATGCCAGAGCGCCTAAGTCCTCAGAGGCCTAGTCCCTTGCATCAGCTTAACCACCATAAGGCTTTCCCAACGCTGGCCTCTCCAGCTCCCCCCTCCCCTAACACCCCCCTTTACAGCCTTATGGACCCCCGCAATCGCTCAACCCTGAGGAAAATTTTCTCTTCCTCGCACAAACCTTTCAGGTTTTCTGTACTCCTCGTGCCACTCAACTGGTACGCGACATTATTGCATGTAGGAGCGTCGATGACTTAGCCGGCATCCAACATGACCCCCCAACATGTCTAACGCCGTAATCGCTAGATCTAAACCCCGATCCCTTAACTTAGGCATCTTCAATGCTAACGGTATTAAAGGCCAAAAAGACGAGATCGCGGAATTCCTTCGCGAACACCAAATAGATGCACTCCTCATCCAGGAGTCATTTCTTAAACCTAGTTACCGTAACCCCTCTATTGCTAACTACCGTATTATCAGAAATGATAGGACGCGTTGCCATAAAGGCGGAACCCTTATTTATTACAAAAAGGAACTGTACTGCATACCTATGGATCCTCCCCCCCTTTCCAGACTCGAAGTCTCTATGTGCCGCCTAGGCATGACAGGCCATCAGCCAATTACTATAGTCTCGGTGTATATCCCACCGCGATCTCCTTCAGAGAGTTTTCAACCTATAGCTAACGATTTAAAAATCTTATTAGACATAAGTGACTCCGTTATCATAGCGGGCGATCTTAATGCAAAGCATCCCTCTTGGAATAGCGTTCAGACTAATAACAGAGGTCAACACTTGTTCGACCCCACCTCCTCCCTTAACTTTGACATCATCGGTCCGATGTCACCTACGCACTTCCCTCACGATCCAAACTGGACCCCGGATGTCCTAGACGTGGCGCTCCTTAAGAACGTCAATCTCAGATTAGTCTCTATTGAAACGGTATCAGAGCTTACCTCTGACCACCGTCCTGTAGTAATTAAAATGGCTTCCCGCACAGGTCACCCCAATGACCCCAATCAAACCCTCGTTACCAAAAGGGTCACGGACTGGAGGAATGTAGACGAACAGCTGAAACCCTTGTCCCCCCTATTAGAATCAATCCCAGACCAGTTCGACTCAGTCGCAGACACGACGGCCGCGATCGACTCACTCACCGAACACGTACAAAACGTCCTGAACAACTGTTCAAGGGTAGTCCCAGCAATGGACCCCCATTGCTTTGACCTCCCGGACGATGTGCGTGCTTTGATGACTGAGAAGAACGCGGCCACTCGTGCCTACGATAACTTTCCCTGCGCCGCTAACAAAGCCCACATGCGCTACTTACACCTTACACCTTATCTGTAAGGACACGTGTGCAGGAGCTGCTTAACGCGAGCTGGGATAAGACTCTGAGCGAACTCACTCCCGATCACCAAGCCTTCTGGGAACTTCAGAGAAAACTCAAATCCCGACAAGAAGCATCTATGCCCCCCTTAGTACGTCCCGATAGTTCAATCGCCTTCGATGACGTCGACAAAGCTGAATGCCTAGCCGACAGTCTCGAAGCGCAATGCTCCCCTAGCCTCCTACCCGTAGACCAAATTCAACTCAACAAGGTCAATGCGGAAGTAGAACGCAGAACCTCTCTGCCCCCCGTAGAAGACCCTGATAATCCTCTGGCCCCCGTCACTACTGACGAAGTCCAAGATATCATAAAGGGTCTTAAAACTTGCAAAGCCCCCGGTTCAGATGGAATCACCAATAGGGTGGTCCAACTCTTCCCCACTCATCTCATACTACTAATGTGCACCATCTTCAATGCTGCTCGTAGTAACAATATCTTTCCGCAGGCTTCGAAAGAAGCTATAGGTAGTTATAGGTATCCCTAAACCCGGTAAACCCAAGTCAGATCCCTCCAGCTATCGCCCCATTAGTTTGCTCAAGGTAATGGCAAAAATCTTTGAGAGACTTATTTATAAGCGACTCAGAGACTATGCTGAGACCAAGGGCCTCATTCCTAACGAGCAGTTTGGCTTTCGAACTCAGCACTCCAGCGTGCATCAGGTCCACCGGATAATAGAACACATTAGCGGTGGTTTCTATCGTGGTCTCACGACCGGTGCTATCTTCTTCGACATAGCAAAAGCGTTTGACAAAGTCTGGCACAATGGCTTAATATACAAGCTATACCAGCTCGGTGGGCCAGATCGTCTCGTACTCATCTTACGGGACTTTTTGTCAAATCGCACCTTTCGCTATCGTATCGAAGGAGCGTTATCTTCCCCCTGTCTCATTCGCGCAGGAGTCCCTCAGGGCTCAGTACTATCTCCCCTCATTTTCACACTGTTCACCAGTGACATCCCAAAGAGTATAAAGTGTCAGTTGGCTCTGTTCGCAGACGATACGGCCATATACTGCAGCGGGCAAAGTTCCAACCAGATGATCCTTAACTTACAAAAGGCCGTCAATAAGTTATGGAGAATCGAGGTCAATCCCGACAAAAGTCAGGCGGTCTACTTTTCAAAGCCGCGTCGTAGGCCCATCCTTCCCCGTCCAGTCACCATGTTTGGCAAGCCGATCCCCTGGGAGAAGCGAGCCAAATACTTAGGTGTAATCCTGGACCATCATCTCACATTCGCAGATCACGTGAAGGCGGTTCGCTCACGAGCCTCCTTCGCTCTAGGTAGACTCTTTAGTTTGATGAATGCACGCAGCAAATTGCCACTTAAGTGCAAATTGCGCATTTATACCGCGTGTATTAGACCCATCATGACCTATGCGGGAACCGTATTTGCCCACGCGAATCCCCGTACGATCCATAGGTTGCAAGCCTTACAGAACCGTGTCCTTCGTAGGGCCACGGGAGCCCCCTGGTTCGTTAGGAACGAGATCCTCCATCTCGACCTTAAAATCCCCACCATTCATCAGTTCCTTAAACATATGTCCAAGAGGTACTTTGACTCCGCAGTCAAACATCGGAATCCCCTAATAGTCAAAGCAGCTAGCTATGTCCCGTCCAATAATCAAGTTAGCAAGGCCCGTCGCCCTAGGCATATCCTCTTAGACCCAGATGACCCCATAACTCTCCTCCAGGAGAGCAGTAGGGCCACAAGTACAGTTCACAAAACACGCCGACACAACTTCAGATCTCGCCGTAGAGGTCCGCGACCGCGACCCACCCGAGTAAATTATACTCCCCCCCGACCCTTGCTCGATAACGATGCGCCAGCCCGCGTTTTTGCTGAGCCTGTAGCTTTAAATTCCCCGATTAATAATAATGATCTATCCTTGATCCAGCCTGTCCCTCTTGCTGTCCTCCCCCCAGAGAACGCCCTAAGCCGAGGTTCGTACCCCACAGGGGGTGCCCTTAGCGAACGTTCGCCTAGTTTTAATTAGCTTAGTTTGTATGCCCCTGGCTGGAGGCTTTGAGTTCTTTTAGGAGCTTAAGGCAGCCACAGGAAAGTCCGGTTAAGCAGCGAGTACCTTAGTGGTAACCTGCGAGATGCCATAGCCAAAAAAAATAAAACTTTTTTATGATAACCAAATTCTAAAATAATGCATTATTCGCGAAGGTGTTTTTATAAACATGATATTAATCCTTATCCAAATAAATACGTTATTCATCACAAGTATTTAATTTAAAACAAAATTGCCATGTACATCATTAGATTTCAATGAATATCTTAGGATATATCGAAGTTTTAAAATAACATTGCAGCAAAATAATGATCAAGTACTGCGTGCGCATTTATGATGTGCAAGGAGACGCAGTACTTTTACAGTTTTACCTAACGTTTTAATGTTCCACTCTTACTGATAAAAGCGTGATATAGGTACCTAAAATAGCTCCAAAACGTACGTATTAAAAATATTTTCACCTTCTACGTAAACGAAGTCGCGGGTTAAAGTTAACGTTAGCCCATAGTATCTATTCCACGCGGACGAAGTCGCGGGCAGAAGCTAGTAATATATATAAAATGCAGGATCCGAAGGACTAAATGAACAATTAATAATAATTTTTTTTATATAATTTTTTTTTATTTTTTTTATTGATGGATAATTTTGTATTGAAATTAAAAGTTTATATTGTCCAATTTCTGAAATAGAACTCTGAATATATTTTATGGCTTCTTGTAGTAATCGAAGAAAATACTAGTTTTATAAATTAATTACTACATATTACATTGTCCTGCCCAAACAGCGCCACTTACCGGGTCCAATTGTATTTTCAAACCATCAAGAGACCCACTTAAATACATATACATACAAAATTTTATAATTTGACTAGCACTACAACTATGTATTATATGTTATACCTAGCTGCTGCCAGCGGCTTCTCCAGCGTGAAGTCTTTTCTGTACTATAATATTTGTGTGTATTATACATAATTATAAACCTTCCTCTTCAATCACTCTATCTATTAAAAAAAACCGCATCAAAATCCGTTGCGTTGTTTTAAAGGCCTAAACATACCTATGGACAGACAGCGGGAACCAACTTTGTTTTATACTATGTAGTGATAGTGAAGATTTGTACGTACCGTCAAGCATCCAAACTAATTCAAAATTTAGAAAGTCTAAGAATTCTAAGACTTTTTTAATAAATTCTTTGTCTTCATATTTTGGGAACAACACACAGGCTTCCCAAGCATCAAACAATGGTTTATCTGTCGTGTGGATGTTATAGAAACTGTTTAATAATTCTATGTGGTTATTCCGGAAAAGCTCTTTATTTGTCAGTTCACCTACGAAAAGAAAAAAAGTTAAAGCTTTTTTGATTTTATACACTGATCGTTTAGTTGTTTTATCTAAGTGACGAAACTACTAGGGTAAAAGTGGTAGGGCCCAGAAGATGACGGGCCCACGTACATTGGCAGTCTTGGCACGCGACATAAAATTGTCCGTCATGTCACCACGCCCAGAAGTCGCGGGACTGGGGCCGCAGTCGCCGAGAGGAACTAGTTTCACCTTCCAGGAGAATATACTAGCAATAAGTCCCATTATAACCTACCTTCATTAAAGCTATTGTTCTGCCCTAGTGACAAGGGGCCCTTCTTACAAATGAAGGAAAACTTCCTGGAGCATTTGCAATCATTCATCTTGCCTGCAGTGTCCTGTTCCACACAGTCCTCATCCCTGTCTTTATGATCCGTCTCATTGAACTTCCATTCGCCGACAAACTCAGAGACAAACTCCTCTGAAAATATGAATCCTATAATTATTTAAGGGGCTTGCTTCCTCACATTCTATTTACACGAAGTGAAATGTGAAAGTAAATAAGAGAGGGAGGACATATATAAAATGTAGGATGATTGCAAAACTTCATACTATCCGATTTATGAAAATACGAGATTTATACATAATTATTTGTACTCACCGTCAGCACCACCAAATACTTCTTCAGACGTAAAGTCTGAGATTCCCACAAACACCCACTTGATGTCAGGCTGGGCTCTGTTTAGAAACGACATCACGGCGTTTTGTTCGTCTTCATTTTCTGGGTAGAACAAACTGGCTCTTTCCCGAAAACACTCATCCCATGCCTCAAACCATTTTGTTTTTGTAATGTGGATCTTATATGAACTTTTTACTGCTTTTATGTAGGTGTAGTCATTCCGGGAAAACTCTTCGTCTCTTTGTCCATCTACGAAGAACAAAATTCGAGTACCGATAGTGCCATCCACGAAGACGCGCCCCACTTCGCGAATACTGTACTGCCCCCGATAAAAAGCGGCTCGCGAGTTGAGGAGCAGGTGGTTGTAGCGCTCGCCGCCACGGCTGCGGCTGGCCGGCTTCGCCAGCCAGCCTCAGCCGCGACGGCGAGCGTTAAACCATCTGCGACGATAAGCTCACTTGGAACCGCCGGGACCCCGCAGCGCCGGAGCCGTGACAGAAACCATGACCATGGGTTAGGTTAGGTTAGAACTGTGACCAATCGCGCGCGAGCCGAGCGAGCGGTGCCGCGGCAGCGGCCGGCGAGCGCTACTTCAAGTTGGTCGCAGTTACTTTGCTATTTTTCATACACCTCACACCATGGATACCCTACATTAATGATATGGCCTAACTTCGACTGAAATATCATTAAACGTTGACGTTTAAATGATATGGCCAATGTCAATTGGCCACGACATATATTGGGTGACTGGTAATTAGTGACCAATACTTAAACACGTGACTTTACTCATTATTATGAACAACTTTTATTATAGGGCAAAACCTGAAATCGCGAAAAAAAAATCAGCTGTTCCCTACATTTATGTTCGCAAAATTCGTCAAAATGTATGGAACAGCAGATTTTTTTTTTTCGCTATTTCAGGTTTGGTCCCATAGTAAAAGTTAAAGTCACGTGTTTAAGTATCGGTCACTAATTACCAGTCACCCTATATAACTCAAATCTGGAAAAAATGTTAGATGCATCTTTTTTTTTTATCGGGGGCAGTGTACTTTAAGCTGTACTTTAGTACCTACGGAGTGGAACGGAGTGGGGCGCGACTTCGTGGATGACACTATCTATAAAGCATATTTCTATGGCTGGCGTGAACACATTGAAATGTCGACTTCTATGTTTTTTTTCATTGGTGTTATACGTCCCACGCATACGGAATTTATGTGAAAAAAATTGTCAGTCCCAAATATACCGACGGGTTCCGGGCTATTTGTATTAACCGACATTTTTGAAACTTTACACCAGAGCAGTTTAAAGTTTCGATTTTTAGAAAAAAAATAATAACTTTAGCAAATCGCATTATTTTTTTAAAAAGAAGAATATTATTGTTTTTATAACATATTCCCCATAATCAGATTTTTTTTTCTTCTAATATTCCTCTTTTTAACGAAGATAAATGTCGCTTAATACAAAATGACCCATATTTTACTTTTTTTCGTTCCAGGCTAAATGACTTAACCCCCTATGATTATTGTTTCTTATTCCAGGCTAAATGAATAAACCGCCTAGGTTTATTATTTCTTGTCCCAAGCTAAATGACTTAACCGCCTCGGTTTATTATTTCTTGTTCCAAGCTAAATGACTTAACCGCCTAGGCATGCAAATAATGGCTGTAAGCTAAGTGCTTTAATCAAAGAGTTGGTCATATTTCAAACCTAAGCTAATTGATTTAAATACCATATCTGAAACTTATTAATCTAAGGCTAATTAGTTTATGCGACTGATTTTTTTTTAAATAAATTGTTTGTAATCATACTTGAATAATGAAGTTTGAACATTGATAAATTAAAAGGTACATACATAGGGTGTACCTACCTATCTTGCCACGTGCTTTTAAAAACACAAGTAACTCGCTCTTTTCAGCATTATACCTGAGTCCTTGAGCCACCACATAACTCTCACAAATTCGCAGAAGGCACCTGAGAGCACTGATCGAAGGACTCAGCAACATCATATCGTCCGCGTAGCTGATATTATTAATACAAAGCCCATCAATGTGACACCCGACATTTGTGTTGCTAAGTTCAACGATCAGCTGATTTATGTACAAATTAAAGAGGCGAGGTGAGGTTATTCCCTCCTGCCTCACCCCGCATTTCAATCGGTACTCCTCAGATAGTACCCCCGACCACTTTACATGGTTAGTCTGGTTTTGATACCAGTACCTGAGCAAAGATGTTACTGCACTGTCTACATCAGTTTCCCGGTACAGCTTATCCCATAGAATGTCAAAAGACACCAGGTCAAATGTCTTCGATAAATCGAGGAAGCAAGCATTGACCGGTGTCTTCCTATCTGCATAGTACTGGACGGTCCGCTTGAGACACAAAATGGCAGTTTCTGTCGATAGACCGGGCCTAAAGCCAAATTGTGCGTCATGCAATTTTATGGGACTGACCATAATATGTGTATCAAACAGACAGTCCAGCACCTTAGCTGTAATAGTAGCCAGGGAAATTGGCCTACAATTCGACAGATCTGCCACATTCCCCGTTTTATTCTTCACTATCGGGACAACTATGGTTTTCATAAGATCATTCGGTAGGTAGGAGTGTTTTAAGCACAACGAATTAAACATAGCCAACACCCTCGGCAAGTGAACACCCGCATACCGTAGGTGTTCAATGCTGAGGTGATCATGTCCCGGAGACTTACCCCTTACCATGTTTTTGATGACATTTGCAACTTCTCTGCCAGAGAACAGTAATGGGGAAGTCCTCTCAGCGCTGGACACACACGGTGACGCAGAAGAACTTAGGTTCCGTGGCGGATCAACTTGGTAGTGATTCATGAACATGTTCGCTATAGACAAGGGGTGGCAATTACCTGCCACGCTCACAGGGAGGCCCTGCTTGGGGTTCATATTATTAGTATTTTTCCAAAATTTGCTGAAATCGTTTTTCTTATGATGTTTGGCTATCTTGTCCATCTTGATTTGCATTTGATTATTACGACACCATTTTATTTTAGGTTTAAAAACTTTTCGAGTTTCCCGCATTTCATCAAAGACTTTCCCTGAAATCGGATTCCCACATAAACACCACATTTGAAACGCGAGCCGAGCCTCGCTGTGAGCGGATTTAACATGTTTATTCCACCCTGTCAAAGGTTTGTACTTATTTTTCTTAATAAATATACAACTACGTTTAGCAGACATTGTCAATAAATACTAATTATGTTCCTGTACATATCATATAAAATAGATCTGTGATTTAGGTCCCCACAGGTTGATTCCGCACAGCTACATAATTCCGGGGGAAAATCTATTTTACGCAAAGCGGAGTGACATAACTCTTCATACAATTTTATTTGGTTTAAGTCCCTTTCCCCCCATAAAACATTGTTTACACTCGCATTCGGTAGTACAGTACAATATTAGGTTCAATTATTTTTAAATCACAGTCCATTTGTAAAGGCAAATGATCAGAACAAAAACTATCATGCCATATTGTGTGACGCGCGGCTTCAGTCACGAGTGTCACGACGTAATGGTCGAGCCACCGTTTGCACCCGTGCGCTTCACTCACAAAAGTAAACGAATCTAGCGGTAGGATTTCAATATCCGCGCAAGTCCAATATTGTTCATTACAAAATTTTAACAACTCATGGCTAAACAATTCATTACTATGCGCATTGTAGTCTCCTAACATAAACACAGATTGGATATTCCTATCTTCTAGTAATGGCAATTAATGCGATTTCGCATTAATTTCATTAGCATGTGAATTCTTGAGTCTTAGCATATTAATTGCTATTGCTATGCTAATTGCTAATATTGCGATAATTGATAATAATAATGAAGTATGTGAACTTTGTTAATATGCGAATTAAGGCGACCGCGCTTCGGTCACCTTATGTAGGACGTCTCCGATGCCATCGTCTCCTAGCCTAGCGTGGGTTTAGTTTACTCGCCGATAACGTTTTATTTGTGCTAGTACATCCCGGTTCTGGTAACATTGATTTCCTATCGGGATTCCCCAACATAGTTCTCCTGGTGCGCAGATGTAGACGGCACAGATTCCGGTTGAACTGGTTGTGAAGGTGCATCAGCATTCTGCACCTGACGCACCTGTACCGAACGGGACCGACTCGGTTCAAATTCAGCTAAAAAGCTATTGTAATGAATGACCAATGTGTTTAAGTTACAGATGGGTTTTTAAATTGGTGATTGATGTTCCGTAAGAAAGATTTTAGAGCACTGATTTATTAAACATAAACAATCACGCATTCATTCAGTCAATACACGACCCTAAGTACGATCAAATCACAGACAATAAGATAATAATTTTTAAACATCAATCTTCGCACCACCCTGCTCTGCTAATGCTAATAATTTAATTAATTAAACAAACACAAGCATTCATTCAATATACAACTCTAAGTACGCGCAAATCAAAGATAATAAGATAACAATTGCTTAACCCATTCTTCGCAAGTTCGCAACACCTGCTAATAAACACACGCAAACGAGGTCACGGTCACGTGAAACCGATAGATTTAGTATTCCCGACTTGCCATGGGTGTGACGGAGAGCGAGCGCACGACGACGCTCGACGCTCTGAAATATGATAGTTTAAAAAAGTACGAAGCGATAAATTCACTTCGCACTTCACAGAATTTCGCAACTAAATTTCATTTGCTAAATGCTAAATGAGCATTCGCATGCTAACAATGAATGCGAATGCTAATTAATCCATCACTACTATCTTCTATAGGTAATTGCATTCATTTCACTTAAGCAGTCCGTAAATTCAATTAAGTTATCATTACAGTCAGTAGGCATATAAACCGAAAATACTAGTATTTCTTGTTCACACAATTGCACTGTTATAGCTGTAAGATGAACACTATTGCAAGGTACAACAGACACCGATGAAAATAAACTTTTCCTCCACAGCAGTGCTACTCCTCCGTTAGGTCTCTCTCGAAGTACACCAACCGATGTATCTACCGCAGAGGTCCCGGTGAAAGCAAAATCGTCATGTATATTGCCAAGAAATGCCAAGTCGTGAAGCATCATCCAAGTTTCTTGCAAAGCTATTATGTCACCCGATATACACAGCCGCCTTATTAGGCGGCTGTGTGTATCGGGTGACATAATTATGTTTAATTCGTTGTGCTTAAAACACTCCTACCTACCGAATGATCTTATGAAAACCATAGTTGTCCCGATAGTGAAGAATAAAACGGGGAATGTGGCAGATCTGTCGAATTATAGGCCAATTTCCCTGGCTACTATTACAGCAAAAGTGCTGGACTGTCTGTTTGATACACATATGGCCAGTCCCATAAAATTGCATGACGCACAATTTGGCTTTAGGCCCGCAGGCTGATTACCTAAAAATAGCAATTAGCAATTATTGCGTAGACATCGCGCGATCAAATCCATTACTTCATAAGCTCGAAATTTAATTCTGCTCTGCAACGTAATTATCGCATTGAATGTTGTTGAACTGTCAAAATGAAACAAATGATCGCTATCGCATTGCTTCTGTAAGATAGGTCCTGCGGGTCTATCGACAGAAACTGCCATTTTGTGTCTCAAGCGGACCGTCCAGTACTATGCAGATAGGAAGACACCGGTCAATGCTTGCTTCCTCGATTTATCGAAGACATTTGACCTGGTGTCTTATGACATTCTATGGGATAAGCTGTACCGGGAAACTGATGTAGACAGTGCAGTAACATCTTTGCTCAGGTACTGGTATCAAAACCAGACTAACCATGTAAAGTGGTCGGGGGTACTATCTGAGGAGTACCGATTGAAATGCGGGGTGAGGCAGGGGGGAATAACCTCACCTCGCCTCTTTAATTTGTACATAAATCAGCTGATCGTTGAACTCAGCAACACAAATGTCGGGTGTCACATTGATGGGCTTTGTATTAATCAGCTACGCGGAAGATATAAATTTTTGATTGTATTGACGGGTTCCGGGCTAATTGTATTAAGCGACAATCTGAGCGATATAGACTTTTATACATATTTGGAATCAGCGAATTTTTCTGCGTCATTTGAGCTGGGTTTGGTGACGATCGGAGCACTTTTTTGTCGCTTAATACAACCGCATTTTTGGGCCCATTTTGGACTGCAATGTATGAAGCGACACAAAATATTGAGAAATTTAGGAACTGTGTACTTAAGCTAACTACCAAATACCAGGCAGTCGTTTAAACTTTTTTTCCTGGAGCAACAATTTACAGGCAACGTACGTTAAAGCATTTAGCCTGGCTTTATAAATATATAGAAATGTGGCTTCATACAATTAGCCTCTTTGTTAAATTCATACCCAGTGTCGATCCATACATTTAGCTCTGTACATGAAATGTTAGATGTTGTCACTTCAACCATTTAGCTTGCAGTAGATAATGATATGTCGGTCGCATGAACTATTTAGGATTTCAACAGTAAACATTTAAAGATTATGGTTAAACCTATTTTTTTTATTCAATATTTGATTTGCAGTGTCGTTTCAGTTATAACAAAAGTATAGTTCTAGTACTTCAAACAGTTTATCTTAAACGGACTAAGAATAGTATACACATACAATCAAAATTTTATATCGTCCGCGTAGCTGATATTATTAATACAAAGCCCAACAATGTGACACCCGACATTTGTGTTGCTGAGTTCAACGATCAGCTGATTTATGTACAAATTAAAGAGGCGAGGTGAGGTTATTTCCCCCTGCCTCACCCCGCATTTCAATCGGTACTCCTCAGATAGTACCCCCGACCACTTTACATGGTTAGTCTGGTTTTGATACCAGTACCTGAGCAAAGATGTTACTGCACTGTCTACATCAGTTTCCCGGTACAGCTTATCCCATAGAATGTCATAAGACACCAGGTCAAATGTCTTCGATAAATCGAGGAAGCAAGCATTGACCGGTGTCTTCCTATCTGCATAGTACTGGACGGTCCGCTTGAGACACAAAATGGCAGTTTCTGTCGATAGACCGGGCCTAAAGCCAAATTGTGCGTCTTGCAATTTTATAGGACTGGCCATATGTGTATCAAACAGACAGTCCAGCACCTTAGCTGTAATAATAGCCAGGGAAATTGGCCTATAATTCGACAGATCTGCCACATTCCCCGTTTTATTCTTCACTATCGGGACAACTATGGTTTTCATAAGATCATTCGGTAGGTAGGAGTGTTTTAAGCACAACGAATTAAACATTATTATGTCACCCGATACACACAGCCGCCTAATAAGGCGGCTGTGTGTATCGGGTGACATAATAGCTTTGCAAGAAACTTGGTTGATGCCTCACGACTTGGCATTTCTTGGCAGTATACATGACGATTTTGCTTTCACCGGGACCTCTACGGTAGATACATCGGTTGGTGTACTTCGAGGGAGACCTTACGGAGGAGTAGCACTGCTGTGGAGGAAAAGTTTATTTTCATCGGTGTCTGTTGTACCTTGCAATAGTGTTCGTCTTACAGCTATAACAGTGCAATTGTGTGAACAAGAAATACTAGTATTTTCGGTTTATATGCCTACTGACTGTAATGATAACTTAATTGAATTTACGGACTGCTTAAGTGAAATGAATGCAATTACCTATAGAAGATAGGAATATCCAATCTGTGTTTATGTTAGGAGACTACAATGCGCATAGTAATGAATTGTTTAGCCATGAGTTGTTAAAATTTTGTAATGAACAATATTGGACTTGCGCGGATATTGAACTCCTACCGCTAGATTCGTTTACTTTTGTGAGTGAAGCGCACGGGTGCAAACGGTGGCTCGACCATTACATCGTAACACTCGTGTCTGAAGCCGCGCGTCGCACAATATTGCATGATAGTTTTTGGTCTGATCATTTGCCTTTACAAATGGACTGTGATTTAAAAATAATTGAACCTAATATTGTACTGTACTACCGAATGCGAGTGTAAACAATGTTTTATGGGGGGAAAGGGACTTAAACCAAATAAAATTTTATGAAGAGTTATGTCACTCCGCTTTGCGTAAAATAGATTTTCCCCCGGAATTATGTAGCTGTGCGGAATCAACCTGTGGGGACCTAAATCACAGATCTATTTTAGATGATATGTACAGGAACATAATTAGTATATTGACAATGTCTGCTAAACGTAGTTGTATATTTATTAAGAAAAATAAGTACAAACCTTTGACAGGGTGGAATAAACATGTTAAATCCGCTCACAGCGAGGCTCGGCTCGCGTTTCAAATGTGGTGTTTATGTGGGAATCCGATTTCAGGGAAAGTCTTTGATAAAATGCGGGAAACTCGAAAAGTTTTTAAATCTAAAATAAAATGGTGTCGTAATAATCAAATGCAAATCAAGATGGACATAATAGCCGAACATCATAAGAAAAAGGATTTCAGCAAATTTTGGAAAAATACTAATAATATGAACCCCAAGCAGGGCCTCCCTGTGAGCGTGGCAGGTAATTGTAACCCCTTGTCTATAGCGAACATGTTCATGAATCACTACCAAGTTGATCCGCCACGGAATCTAAGTTCTTCTGCGTCACCGTGTGTGTCCAGCGCTGAGAGGACTTCCCCATTACTGTTCTCTGGCAGAGAAGTTGCAAATGTCATCAAAAACATGGTAAGGGGTAAGTCTCCGGGACATGATCACCTCAGCGTTGAACACCTACGGTATGCGGGTGTTCACTTGCCGAGGGTGTTCGCTATGTTTAATTCGTTGTGCTTAAAACACTCCTACCTACCGAATGATCTTATGAAAACCATAGTTGTCCCGATAGTGAAGAATAAAACGGGGAATGTGGCAGATCTGTCGAATTATAGGCCTATTTCCCTGGCTACTATTACAGCTAAGGTGCTGGACTGTCTGTTTGATACACATATGACCAGTCCCATAAAATTGCATGACGCACAATTTGGCTTTAGGCCCGGTTTATCGACAGAAACTGCCATTTTGTGTCTCAAGCGGACCGTCCAGTTCTATGCAGATAGGAAGACACCGGTCAATGCTTGCTTCCTCGTTTTAGCGAAGACCTTTGACCTGGTGTTTTATGACATTCTATGGGATAAGCTGTACCGGGAAACTGATGTAGACAGTGCAGTAACATCTTTGCTCAGGTAGGTACTGGTATCAAAACCAGACTAACCATGTTAAGTGGTCGCGGGTACTATCTGAGGAGTACCGATTGAAATGCGGGGTGAGGCAGGGGGGAATAACCTCACCTCGCCTCTTTAATTTGTACATAAATCAGCTGATCGTTGAACTCAGCAACACAAATGTCGGGTGTCACATTGATGGGCTTTGTAGTAATAATATCAGCTACGCGGACGATATGATGTTGCTGAGTCCTTCGATCAGTGCTCTCAGGTGCCTTCTGCGAATTTGTGAGAGTTATGTGGTGGCTCAAGGACTCGGGTATAATGCTGAAAAGAGCGAGTTACTTGTGTTTTTAAAAGCACGTGGCAAGATAGGTAGGTACACCCTATGTATGTACCTTTTAATTTATCAATGTTCAAACTTCATTATTCAAGTATGATTACAAACAATTTATTTTAAAAAAAAATCAGTCGCATAAACTAATTAGCCTTAGATTAATAAGTTTAAGATATGGTATTTAAATCAATTAGCTTAGGTTTGAAATATGACCAACTCTTTGATTAAAGCACTTAGCTTACAGCCATTATTTGCATGCCTAGGCGGTTAAGTCATTTAGCTTGGAACAAGAAATAATAAACCTAGGCGGTTAAGTCATATAGCTTGGAACAAGAAATAAAAAACCTAGGCGATTAGTCATTTAGCCTGGAATAAGAAACAATAATCATAGGGGGTTAAGTCATTTAGCCTGGAACGAAAAAAAGTAAAATATGGGTCATTTTGTATTAAGCGACATTTATCTTGGTTAAAAATAGGAATATTAGAAGAAAAAAAAAATCTGATTATGGGGAATATGTTATCAAAACAATAATATCCTTCTTTTTAAAAAAATAATGCGATTTGCTAAAGTTATTATTTTTTTTCTAAAAATCGAAACTTTAAACTGCTCTGGTGTAAAGTTTCAAAAATGTCGGTTAATACAAATAGCCCGGAACCCGTCGGTATGTGTATACTATTCTTAGTCCGTTTAAGATAAACTGTTTGAAGTACTAGAACTATACTTTTGTTATAACTGAAACGACACTGCAAATCAAATATTGAATAAAAAAAATAGGTTTAACCATAATCTTTAAATGTTTACTGTTGAAATCCTAAATAGTTCATGCGACCGACATATCATTATCTACTGCAAGCTAAATGGTTGAAGTGACAACATCTAACATTTCATGTACAGAGCTAATTGTATGGATCGACACTGGGTATGAATTTAACAAAGAGGCTAAATGTATTAAACGACATTCTTGTATATTTATAAGGTAAAGCTAATTGTATTAAACGACACTGGATAAGAATTTAACAAAGAGGCTAATTGTATGAAGCCACATTTCTATATATTTATAAAGCCAGGCTAAATGCTTTAACGTACGTTGCCTGTAAATTGTTGCTCCAGGAAAAAAAGTTTAAACGACTGCCTGGTATTTGGTAGTTAGCTTAAGTACACAGTTCCTAAATTTGTCAATATTTTGTGTCGCTTCATACATTGCAGTCCAAAATGGGCCCAAAAATGCGGTTGTATTAAGCGACAAAAAAGTGCTCCGATCGTCACCAAACCCAGCTCAAATGACGCAGAAAAATTCGCTGATTCCAAATATGTATAAAAGTCTATATCGCTCAGAGTGTCGCTTAATACAATTAGCCCGGAACCCGTCGCATAACTTTGGAGCACTCGACTCTAGTAGTAGGGGAGACCGGGGCTACAATTAACAGAGGTAAGTATTAACAAGTGATTTTCTCTAAAACTGTAAACACTACACCTACAGCGCATGCTTTAATATGCCGACTAGATCACGCCGCATGGCTCGGGGTTGGTCAGCTGCGGTCTGCGCGTCATGCGAATGTGTTATAGACCGGACGACATTTTCACGCACGTAACGAACTTTTTAAACTTTTACATTTTTTGATTTATTCGCGAAATATAAGGTGTAATGATTATGTTTTTTTTTTCCTAGAAGCATATTTCATACTTAATAATGCTACATTGCTGTATTGGTGTAATTATTAACCAATATTTTGTTATGTTATTTAATACTAAAAATGTACCTTTGGGGTTATAATTAACAAATCGGCGGGGTCAGTATTAACGTGTTAATTCCTACCCCAGATGTGGTGATAGCGCAAATATCTTATGAACCGATAGATGGATCATCAGGCATGTAGAAAGATGCTAGTGATTTCTTGATCCAAAACCATAAAACCTCTGCGAAAAGCTCTACCACGAGCTCAGTAAATACGTATAAACACGCTAAAAATGTAGTATCTATATGTATTTTACTATGTACAGTACTTAAATAATAAAATACATCAATAAATATTTTTGTATTTTTTAGGGCGTCTCCTGTAATAAAGATATATCGTGCTGACTGGATTCAATATACTTATCTTTTGCAATGACTGAGCCTAAGATAGGTGTATCAAAGGCAACATCACATCATTTACTTGCCTGAATTGTATTTGCTATGTATTGTAAATTAAGAAGAAAATGTGTTCCATACAATTGTGTATTAATTTCACTTTTATTAATACCAAAAAATATTGTCATACATGTATTTGTTTTCTTCTATATTAGTTGGCATAACATAATGTTCCCCTTCTGTTAATACTTACCTCAGAGCTGTTAATTCTAGCCCCGAAGATGAGGTAAGAATTAACAACTGACTTTTTGGAGAAAAAGTGTTCTATTTAAGACATAATTTCTTTTATGTTTGATTTATGTTATTAACATGATACCTGAATAAGTAAAGCATCATTTAACAAAAAAATCAAGTCTAAATGTTGAATCATTTCGAAGATACAACTAAAAGTATTTTTTTTGTTAATTGTGGCCCCGGTCTCCCCTATGTGGACATTATTTTAATATGTCTAACTTGGCAAAACCTCATTACATGTCAAATTAACGATTCACATGTTTTTGTGAACGAACCATTAAGGTTATGGAACGAGCATTGATATTTTGTTATATCAACCTATACTCAGTAACCAAAATATTATTCGAAGTGTATAGAGTGCCGCGAGTTTCTTGTGGCACTCTAGTGTCACTGCCCGGCTAGGGTGCCGTGAGCGTTGTATTGTCACTGTCACTTGTTATTTAGGTTAGGTTAGGTTAGAACTGTGACCACACAACGCACGAGCCGAGCGAGCGTAGCGAGCGGTGCCGCGGTAGCGGCCGGTGAAGTGCCAGGGTCCGTTTAGGCACAAGAGAATGTAATGTTTTGGGAATGTGGTGTTTTACAGCGATCTAACCTCGACAATCAAACAAAATACCAAGTGACGTGATTTAGTGACAGTGACAATGACAATCCAATGCTTGCGGCACTTTGACCGGGCCGAGGTGGTGTTACTAGGGTGCCTGTAGTGGCTCTTTATCCGATAGGGATAGAGTGCCACTGGTGGCCCTCTATACACTGCCAATATTATTTGATAGTTAATATCTCTGCTTATAGGTATACTCATATGTAATTGACAAATTGAAGTGTCAACCTATGGCCTGCTGAAGTCTTTTTAATTAAATCGTGAGAAATTGACATGTCCAGTTACGGCCAACTAAGTTCTGAACCCTAAATGTATTAAAATTTTAAATTCAACATTCAAAAGTCATTTGTTCAAACTAGGCTGAGAATCAGCACTTTTCGAACGTCAAAATTACATAAGGGCCCTCGCCCACGGCGACTTTTTGACTATCGCGCAGGCTTCTTTATACATAATTACAGCTTCGCACCTGTATCGATGCAGACGCGCGACAGCATCGCTACTGCATCGCTACAAAAAGTCGCCGTGGGCGAGGGCCCTAAGACAGTCCCCCAAAAACGTCCGTCTTTCACCACTTCCCAGTGCTTTTGCTGGGAAGAAGAAGTGGCACAACAAACTCCCCAGCAGCACAGCTATCTGTTCAGTTAGAAAAAACTTGATTCTATACAATAGTGTGCAAATAATTTACATTACTCAACACAAAACATTAACTAAAATATATTTGCCATTATGACAGCAGCAACTAGCACACGCCGATAAACCAATAAAAACATCGAACTCTGTACTGAAGCCAAAATAAAAACTAAAAACGTATACAGAACTTAATACCCGAATTATAAAGCCTCCAGGCATAACGGGCGTGCCCGCTTTCATATAGCTAATAAAGCTGTAACTCGAAGTCACATAAATTATGATAAACTGCAGTATGTGGTTAGCTAGCGATCTCAACAATTGATCATAATTATATTATTCTTGCATAACTGTTAACTTATTTTTACTTCGATGGCCCTAGAAGGCAAATCTAGCAGAGAGGAGGGTAGCTTGTTATATATAACCAAGCCCAACAAATGAGTTATCAACCTTATGAAGCCGGTGACAAGGAGCTCGCAATTTGACCTTATTTCTGGTGTTAATAATGTGAATATCACTGTTTTTAGTGTATAAGTAAGTGTATATTTTGTCTAACTGGCGAAATGTGGGTGTACCTGCTACAGGTTACACCTCTGCCCAACCCTTCGGGGAAACAAGGCGTGATGTTATGTATGTATGTATGTATATTTTGTCTAATATATAAGATATTGGCGAAGATGAATTGTAATGCCACTGTGAGAATACCAATATCTTAAAAAAAAATATTATTATAGAGAAAGAATCTCTTATAAGAAAGTCTGGCACATAGCTGGTAAATTGCTCGCACTGCTCGCTTTTGAAGAACAAATATATTTTGAACGTCAGCGGCTTTGCCCCACAGCAGAATACCATAGGACTAAACTATTAAGTGACGTCCTCCTTTTTGAAGTCTGTTAAAAATATACCATTATCTGAGCCCTGAAATAATCTCAAAATGGATGACGTGTATGAGCTAGATGGCGTGGCGGCGTTTGTCTAGAAACTAGCTCTCGCTCACTCACGCTCGCTCACTACGCGCGAGTGCGACGCTGTGCTTGCGCATGCGGGTTTTTTAAACACACGTGTGCCTGGTTTAATTTTAAAGTACTTTTTTAGAGTGTTTTTAGTATTTTATACGGGGTGGCAGGGACATCGACGCGAAGCCGGTTACCATGGATTCGGTATATCATTCTGAACCCCCTGCGTTGAAATTTTTCGTCGGTTATTAAAAAAAAAATCTGCTGTTTCATAGAAAAGTGCAATACCTACGCGGTCAAAATGTATGGAGCAGCTGATTTTTTTTTAAATAACCGACGAAAAATTCCAACGCAGGGTGGTTCAGAATCATGTACTGAATCCATGGTAACCGGCTTCGCGTCGATGTCCCTGCCACCCTGTATATTAACACTTTGAAGGACCGTAAACGCCCATAGGCGTCTTAACCCTAGATCACTAAACATTAGTCTCACAGGCGACACGACCCCCACGGATTTGCTGTTTAGGTATATTCCCGGCACTTTCCCACCCTGCCGCGCTCAGTACCCTCCTAATTTAGTATTTTAGTGACCCGTTCACATGTATTGCGTCCGTATGCATTCTACTTCCGGAGTTTTGGCGAATTGTTAGTCTCACGGACTAATATTTAGTGATTACGTGTGCAAAGTGAGTCAAGGTAAGCTAAGACTAATTTTGTTTATTTATTGAATTCTTGAATAAATGAAGTATTTTTTTATTTATTACTAACAGTTTTATTGCTTAATGTAGTAGAATAAAAAACAATGCCGTATTTTATCAGTGTGTATTGGTAAAAAATTGTAAGTACATATGTTTTGAAGTTTGAACATCATGTAAAGCCGTTTTTCTCAGTTTTAGATAGATATGATACGGGATCACGATAAAATTCAGCAGTTTTTGAATAAGTCTGATAGTGAGAATAATGACTAAGAACTCGTACGAGTACCTAGTAGCTTTCAGACTCTGAATAATAAGATAATTTAGAGGAGAAGAAGGAAAAAAAAATCTGCGTAAACACCGACGCAGGTGATGAAGAATCTTTGGTTTCTTCCGATGAAGAGCTGAACGGTCGTCAGAGGTAACCGAAACGGAATGTGCACTATCAGCTGGACATAAACTCCTAATGGCCTGAAATAATTAATTTCTAAAACAGTAATAAAAGAGCCGTTGATACTGTGACCTGTGTTCCATGAGCTCCAATCGCAAAACAAATAAATGGAATCAATGCATTTTTTATAATACGCTGAACTTAACCATATATCAATGGGTATGTAATTTACTTATCTAACATGGTACGGGAACGAAAAAGCCGCTAAAACGCAGAGCATTCGTGCAAAAATTAGCTGATGACGTCATTGAATCGTGGTTGCGGGAACGGTACAATACCTGTAACTTTTAGGAAGAATATCAAGGCCAATATCATATATATGCTGAAAATTCAACATTTTGTTGCTAGTACTTTTCATGCACAGACAAACTAACGAAAAATTTAGGCAGTTTACCCATACCAAAACTACAGGATGATAAGTGTCGCGCCACTCCTGCAAGAAGGCAATTTGTGGCGAACATACCATTCCTGGTTAGACTCCCAGGATTTACATTTTTGATGTCTTATAATTTTTAGAAACCATAATATATGTCCTCTCATATTACCTACTTTTTAAAATTAATAAATGTTATTTCAAGTAAAAATATTGTCATTTTACTTTGTTAGTCAAAATGACTACTGTTTAGTTACTGTGTAACTCGAAAATATGTTTAGGGATCTAGGGTTAACAATAAAACTTTTACTGTGTCTCGTTTACAGCACTTCAAAGTGTTAAATACGATCTATAACGCAAATTTTTCATAAACACCTTTAAGTTTTTTCTGACCCGGAATTCAATTTCGTGGTCTTAAAAGAATTTGTTCCTCTAAATCAGTATTTTTCAACCTTTTTCATGACGCGACCCTCTCGAACACTCTCGATTAAGTCAACTTAAAAAAAATACAAAACAGAACTAAATAGGTTCAGCTGTTTGGGAGCTACTATGCCACAGACAGACACACATACACTTATTTCAGAACAACATTTATTTGTAACTGGCCTTCCATTGTGGCATCCTTGAAATAATAATTGGGATGCCACAATAAATCCGAAAAAGAAAAAAAGATTTTATATCTTGTAATTTGACGTATTCCTTCTATCCTTTCCGACCCAGACGGGGTCGTCTCACAACCCTCCTCCAGGAGAGCCGTAGGGAGACCAGTACAGTGAAAACACACACAAACCGACACACTTTCCGACCTCGCCGCAGACACGGTAGACGGTAGAATAACTAAGCCATATCTTAGAAATAAATGCCTACAGCCGCGCGGTACGTAAACATGCGATAGGGCTGCCCGCCTCCAGTATTTTAATTACATTTGCCTACTTTGTGTTTCCATTTAGTTTTGTGATTGTAAATATACTTTTTTTATCTACACAAATAAATAAAATACTTTGTGAATTGAATAACAAAACAAAACACAAATGCCCGAGGTTTTAAAACAAGCGTACCTACCGTATTAATTCATGAACCTCCTATAACTACCTATTTCACTCGTGTTATCACTTTCCTTTACTCTATTCACTTTATTTATTAATCCAGACAACTTTTTTTCGGGAGATAAAAGGAAATACTTATCCATTAAAAATACACACAATATGTACCTACCTACCAGTAAGTAAAATTATTTTATAGTAAGACTATAAAATAATTTAGTTGTTGTTGTTTGTTAATAATAATACCTTTCAAAGTTTCCAGGTAATCTAAAAAAAGTTATCTCTGGATGCGTTATTGCCAAATTCATGCAACCAAAAACAGCAACAATATATCCTACTCGTCATATTAAATATGTACTTGAATTTATTTTTACTGTAAAAATCGCGCGGTTATTGTTAAAAAAACAACACACCGTTCGTTCGTCACTGCGGCACAGACGCGACTGTCTGCGTACCTCGCGCATACCTCGATCGAGGCGCGTAGGTATAGCTCGCGCTTCGTCCGTTTCTATGAAGTTGGCCTACCGTCTACCGTGCCGCAGACGTCCGCGATCGCGTCCCACCCAAGTAAATGATACTCCCCCCCGACCCCGACCGGCTCGATAACGATGCGCCAGCCCGCGTTGTTGCTGAGCCTGTAGCTTTTAAATTCCCCGACTAATAATAATATTATGAATTTGATCCAGCCTGTCCTTCTTGCTGTCCTCCCGTTAGCGAACGCCCTAAGCCGAGGTTCGTACCCCACAGGGGGTGCCCTTAGCGAGCGTTCGCCTAGTTTGTAATTAGAATAGTTTATGCCCTGGCTGGAGGCTTTGAGTTTTTAGGAGCTTAAGGCAGCCACAGGAACGATCGGTTAAGTAGTCATGGCCTCAGAGGCCAGCTACGAGATGCCCTATATAAAAAAAAACGTATTCCTTCTAGGACGTGATAGTGTGACCCATTTGCAAACACTATGGGAGAACGTGTTTTTGCAACGGCAAATGTAAGTTGGTCGATTATTACTAGTTATCTTGTAGAGCTGTGATAGTTTTACTTTTAATTTCGATAATATACTACAGCCGTGAATTTTTTAACTAATTCAAATCCAACCATTTAAGTAGCTGGCACGGGGGTGGGGACACTTGACTCTAACAAAAATTAGCACTTTAAAGCTTAATATTTGGCAAACGGATCTCAGAATCCCAAAATGGTTTTCACACACTCACAATATTTTTGAACGACCTTTCCAACGGAGCTAGAAAACAGACTCAGATACCTACTTTATGTTTTCATCGAAGAGTGAGCGAAGCAGGCTCGAAAATAGAAGCATTTTGAACCGGGATTGGTGAAGATTTCATTGAAATTTTACTAAGAAAATGCAAGAGCGAGCGAAGCTAGCTAGAAATTTGGAGAATCCTGACTCAGATAGGTAAAGACAATTTAACTAAGAGAATGTAAGACCGAGCGAAGCGAGTTCGAAAATTAGAGCATTCTGACTCGTAGGCTAGAATGTCCAACTATTAGTAGAGCATGTACGAGCGCTGTATATTTAAATACACGCAAACTAAGCGGCGACTGAACAGTAGTGACCAGCGAGTACACCGAGTCATGTTAAAAACTCAAAAGCCGCTCCACGACTTGTGATCTGGGTGCCTAACGTGTGATGGATTGCTGGGAAGCTAGGAAGTAGTGGAATGGCAATAAATCAGTTAATTAATTCGATTAACACACATTTTTTTTATATTCCTACATTTTCCAAATTCGACCTTCGCCAGAATTATATTCCTTTTTATCGGTACCACTAAATATTATCTAAACTTTTGTCCCTCGTTAGATAGCTGATTTAATGAAGTTGTCTTTTCCGTAATTTGTACGCTTAACGCCATAGTAAAATTGTGAGATAACTGGTGTCAAAGTTCAAATACGTAGTAGATTTTTGAAAACGGTTATTAAACTTCTCCCTTAATTTTTTTACTGTTTCATGTTTTAGAAAATTTGGTTACATCAAAAGGTTTATTAAAGTATTAGGTACCCAATGGAATGCAATGATGGCCATTCATTTTGAGAGCTTAGAGAAAAGTGATGTTTAGTGACGAATTCTGGAAAATTTCCAAAAAAAAACATGAGATTGTGTTTTCTCGAATCCAATAAATTTTTGGGTGGGCTTTATGGGGTGCGCCCATAAAGCCCACCCAATTCATTGGAAATGTTGCAAATGGGTCACACTATCACGGGGTTATTCCACTAATCCCCATTGACAATCCCCATCAGTGGGGATTTGTGTACAAGAAAGTTCACAAATCCCCATTGATAGGGAGTGTCAATGGTGATTAGTGGAATAACCCCTTATCACGTCCTAGAAGGAATATATGTCAAAGGCATGTATACACACGTTAAACTTATAACACCCCTCTGTTTCCGTCGGGGGTTAAAAACTATAACTAAAGAGTACTCACGTGAGAAATCCGATATAAAACACACTATTATAAAGACACACAAAGTATTAGTTAACATTGTTGTAACTATTAACAATCGTATGTACTCTGCAGCAGACACGACGGTTTGTGAAGGTTTACAGCGAAGCGAGCTTATATATTATTTTTGTTTTTTTTCCTTAATTCGTTATCAGTTATTTTTGGGTTCTTGGGTAAAACCATTTCGGTTTTTCCCAATTAAGAGTAGCTGATAAAACCGTTCTGAATAATGTTAAAAATTCGTTCGAATTTGACCCGAGTTGACCTGTTGCAACAATTTATATTATATTTTTCGTTGTATTAGTTATTATTGCGAATTTCCTATTGTTATTCTCGGCCAGAAGAAGCTAAAGAGTTATCCAAATTTTACCGGCTTTAACTAGTACGGTGACCACACTCAGCACATGTAGGAGGACTCCAGGAATATTAGTGGAACGCGTTGTTCTCGTAAAGATTTTCTCGCAACAATACGTCGAAGTCAAAGTCAAATCATTTATTTCAAATAGGCACTTAAAAGGAACTTTTGAATCGAACCGCCCCTTCCAAAAGGTGGCTTTCGTATGGAGAAGAATGAGCAAAGACTTCATTGTCATCCCCGTAACCCTCACTAGTTTACAACAGCACAACCAACATGACCACTACGTGCATGCTGCCGTCGTTCCGGGGGTCACTGGATGAACGAGTGAAATTAATATTTTGAACGTTGGCAACCCCTGAGGGCAGAGGCCCTTGTCCAAAATCCTTGGGGTTGGGTTCAGTCTTTGCAAAAATTGGTAAAGAGGAACGGCGTGACAAATTGCCAGCTTCCTAAAATGAGATGAATCTATATGATGTTTGATTTGACAATGACATGGTCCTTATGCTAAGACAAGACGTGACTGCTGTTCGTTTTGAATATTCACAAGCTTTGTTTTGTAACGTCTGTTTTATATAACCAAAAGGTATTTAACACAACAGCTCCGTTATTTAAAACAGCTAAACGACTTTTATCGATTTTTTTAATAATTACTGAACTTTAACACACTGTAGTGCATAAACGTTTTGCATTTATCAATGCAGCGAATCAACGATTTACAGATGTTATGTAAAACAGCGTGCAATGAAACGTCAGGATTTTAGGATTTTAGTTCAAAATTTTGTTGCTCGTGGCTTTGTGTCATAACAACAATAATAGCGTCCGAAACAGAAATAAATAAAACTAGTAATATTTTTTGTAATAAGAATCTGAATTACATTCCTATTCTATCTGTCTATTAAATAAAAAGTTGGGAATATAAAATGTACTTCTAACAACACCTCACAAGAAGAAAATAATTATTTTAATGGCATTAATTTCGAAAGAAAAGGTTGTACCAACTTACCCCACTGTTTGTTAGTCTATGACGGTAATATTATTTTATGTTTCCCATTGTTAAAGTAGCATGTATCTATAAAATGAACGTAGATAGCATAGAAAACACAGTAATAGAATTATGAGTTATTTATTAACAAAATCATTTATTATAATATAAATAACTTATTACATAAATGGAGATGTTTACGGTTCACGTTGGATAAAGGTAGCTTTCGAAGACATATCAAATTATAATTTGGTGTCATGTCAACATCCGTGAAGATATTCCTTCATATTCTGGGGTGAGCAGAAACCTTAGGTGGTAATTCAGTCGCTTAGTCGTCGCCGCCAGTCATGACTTCCATGAATTCTGGAAATAAAGTTTTCTAGTTATAACACATTTAAAAAGGGATTCTGGAGTTGTCATTCACCTACAAATAAATTAACTTCGTGCGAATAACCCAAGAAAAAAAAAATACTTAAAAGTGGCGATTGGCCCGTTTCAGGCGAGTTAATTCGCGCGAGTCGCCAACAAGCCGCAAAAGTTATAAAAAGAGCAAAGAACGCGTCTACATCCAAAATACATTGGTACATCTATTTTGTATGATAAATTGGTAATACTGCAAAGATAACAAAATTGAAATATTCGTAGATTTAACATTATTTAGTTACAGTTTACTGGTGAAATAATTTATGGCCTCAAGATAACAAAACATGTGATTTCTAGATCGTAAATTAGTTCGCTGTAATCAATTTATTAACAAATCAGCTGAACTCGACTCTGTAACGAGAATGATGCGGTACTAGCAATCTATCTTTAGATTTGGCTAAGAATCTGTCACTAACCTCTAGCGCTATTTATAAAACGTAGACTTAATTTATTAGACACATTCTATCGAGATTTGTGTGAAGAATGTGACATATCAACTGAAACTTGAAAACCGATAATTAATCCCGACCGGAAAGGAGAAGCTAGCAATATATTTTATTTATTATTTTTCAATATATTTTAGGACAAACTAAAGGATGAGCTGCGGAGTATGTTTGTTGCTAGGTACCACCAATTGGTCGGGGAAACATTGGTCGGGCCTTATTCAGCCGTAGGTATTTACAACCTTCTCAAATGCAAAAAAAAATAACCTAAATTATTTAACCATTTTACATTATATCTGGTAAGCCATATTTTTGTAATATCGGCTAAATTTTATATTAGTGCTGGGTACCCGTTACCCAGCACTAAAATTACAGCATACATTATATTTTATAAAATAGTTAAAAATTAAAAAAATGTTTTCCGTGAAAATGGGGACAAATGAAAAAATAAAAATTCGTGGCAAGTTTTACAGTCACTAAAGGCTGTAAGCAATTTGAGCTGCTATAAAAATTACCAGTGGTAGTATCTATTCATTCACAATTATTATACATTTTGAATTACTACAAAACACCACCAAAGGAATAAAATGCCGAGAAAACGATATTCAAAATCAAAAGGAGAACCTGGCTGTCTTTCTTCAAATCAATTACATAACGTAACATAAACATCACGCCTGTATTCCCCGAAGGGTTAGGCAGTGGTGTACCCATAGTACACCCACATTTCGCCAGTCATGTTTAATGCCCATGTAATAAATCCAGAATTTGGGCTGCTACTGAGAAATTCCAGATGGAAAAACCCAATAACACTATGCCCGACCCGGGAATAGAACCCAGGACCTCATGCTCAGCAGTAGCGCTTGCGACCACTAGACCATAGAGGCCGTCAACAATAAAGTCAAATCAATTATGATAAACAAAAAGATAAAGTAAAACACAGTAAATCTTTTCTAAATAAAATTTAGAAAAGATCTTTTTGATTCACAACTTTATTGATGCTTTTTCATCGTTTATTTATATTAAAAACATGGAATAAAAAATTCCATGTTTTTAATATAAATAATATTAAATAAAAAAATAAATAAATAATAATATTTAATATAAAGAAGTGAACCTTCCAAAGTAGATTTGTGTTTGTTAAAACAGTGTTTTAAGACAGTATCAAGAAAAGTAAAAAGACATGGAATGTTTACGAAATCATTTTGAAAAGCGTCCATCACCATATTTTGTAAACTAGCTGTAGTTAATAATAAAAAGTACTCATGTTGTCCCATCCTATTTTCAACGTATGGCCCTGCTTACTGTATTATCTGGATAATAAACTAATTTATATTTCTAATTAATAATCTTCTTCTTTTCGTATGGTTAGTGACTGGTGTCAGAGTTTTAAAGCCGCCCATGGCCCTCTGATTTGGCTTCATATGCCGTCGAGAAATATCTCTCTGGCATGCTGGTTTCTGTGATAATTAAACAATACGCACATGAATCCGAAAAGTCAGAGGTGCGTGCCTTGGGTTCGAACTCATGACCTATGGCTTGGCAGTTCGAAGGTCAAACCACTAAGCTATCACTTAATAATACACTAATACACAATTAATAATACACTTTATATGAAAATGTGACTTACCATCGAAGTCAACAGTTCCTGAGCCGTCAGAGTCAATTTCCTCAATCATCATGTTTAACTCCTCAGCACTGATCTTGTCATCCAGCTCTCTAAGGATTTCTCTTAAGACGTCTGTTGTGATGTAACCGTTGCCTGGAATACAAAGAAAACTACTTTAAGTACATATATTACACAAGTACCTACACATATTTGACGGCACGGTTGGCGCAGTGGTTAAGCGATTGACTGCTGCGCTGCGTGTCACAGGTTCGATTCCCGCACAGAACAAATATTTGTATGACCTACAAGTAGTTGTTCCGGGTCCGCTGCAAAACCGTAGCAGCTATACCGCAGTAGTTCAATGCAACTGGCTCGCGTCATGTGCCGCTACTCATATTTCGCGAAGCGGAACTTGACGCGAGCCAGTTGAATTGAAGTACTGCGGTTTCGCTGCTACGGTTTCGCGGCGGAGGTGTGCTACTGGCGTTAATACACTACCTTCTTCTTGGCAACCAGGCCTGTTAAAACTAAGCTTATTTGTACGCGTCACAATGGGAACTAGGTAAATTAATTCATTAGTGTAGATATAAAAACTAGTTTATATTTGGCGTAGCAACTGAAACCTTATAGGAAAAGTATGTTGTATGCCTATCAGTTGCGGAGTAGTCGGAGTAGTTCAGAGGTAATCCACATTTTAGGGTTGAATACGTTTCAAGTCTGTTGGAAAACTACGTCATTACTTACTACTCACTTACTTACTATGCTTACTACTTACTTACTTATTCATAAAGGTACAAATACTACGTATTTAATACGTAAAGCTGACATGTCCCACTATGTAAGACCCTGTAATCTATTGGGACAATCGTGGACTAAACGCTCTTAAAACTCAATTAGTTTCTTTGATGACCGAGAAGGTTAACTGTAAACTGGGCAAACAACTTAAAAGCAACTAATTTTGATCCTTTTGTGTATGTAATAAAGTTCAATTAGTTTTAGAAATGGATTTATGTGCCCATGAAATAAAATTACATTTCTGAGGAAATTAATTTCATGTTAACGTATCGCCGGAGTGGTTGGCCCCGGTTCGTTCGTTCTGACCTTACTTGAATTTTATATGATAGCTAAGGATATCCACCTGAACACAGAATTTTGAAACAAATTAATAATGTATTGACCATAACCGTAATAGGTAGATTCATGTTCATGGAGAATAAATGTTCAAAGGGCTTATTTAAAGCTCTGCGTATTTCCGTTAAATCGGTAGGCAAACACGTGTAGGTGTTGTAATTTCGGAGATAATCTTCTATTTCATTATAAATACTAATATTTAAATACTGGTAAACATCTACATTGCTAACGGATGATCAACCTACGCTTATAAACAAACATATTGCATGAACGAATACGTTCACATTAAGAGTTTATGGAAAGTTTCTTCTTCCTCAAGGATCCGAAGCATTAGAAAGAATGGAAAAGGTACCTATTTTTTATTGCTGCCGTTTTAGATAAAATATAATCGTCGTACACGTGCAAATGGGAAAATAGATAAGCTTGTGAACATAAATGTCAAGAGCAATATCACAATATGCTATAGCAATATGCTTTCAAGTAACACTAGAATAAGTATTCCAGTTTTGATCAATTGTGATATCAAATTCAATCTGCCTAGCCTTTTCCCAACTATGTATTGGGGTATGAGGAACAGGGTGTAAAGTTCACTCATCCACCATAGAAAAGGGAGGATCCTCCAACCAGACGCGTTGTTATGTCTGGCGGGCAACTGCCCGTATGTTGATTTCGGATAGTCTTATCTATGTTATTCGCTCAGTAAACTCTAACTGCGAGATGTAGGAATTGTGTGACGTCATGTCTTTTTGTTTCGTAGTTTTTTTTGTATGTGGCGGTCTAACCGCTACATCACTCCCCTCCGGAGACCGGAGGTCGATAGTGGGCTGAGTCTTGGATCTTGCGATGCTTCACAGTGCCAGCTGTGGTTCCAGTGAGTCGGAACCGGGTGCCGCATAGTTCACGGTGAGTCGGAACTGTCTGCGGTGATTCCCCAGTGAGTCGGGGAGGCGCTGCGTCGTCATCCAGTGAGTCGGATGTGGTACAGCGCCGGGTTTTTGGCTGACTGCTTGCGTCGACCAGGAGAGGGTAGAATAGGCTCTGCTTGTGAGACCGGCCGGAAGTGCAGGTGCTGTGCCAAGGTTGCTGATGAGGCTGAGGGTGATGACCAGGAATGCGCGTTCGCTGCATGCTGGTGGTCAGGATACCCGTTGAAGCCGTGGGTGCTGGCTGGCTGTGTGACTCGCCTCACGAAAGCTTGCGGGAGTGATGATGATGATGACGTCACGCTGAAGTAGTTGCACGAAGGCTGCGTTGACGTTCATTCTCGGGGTCACCAATTTAGGGGTATGAGGAACAGGGTGTAAAGTTCACTCATCCACCATAGAAAAGGGAGGATCCTCCAACCAGACGGGTTGTTATGTCTGGCGGGCAACTGCCCGTATGTTGATTTCGGATAGTCTTATCTATGTTATTCGCTCAGTAAACTCTAACTGCGAGATGTAGGAATTGTGTGACGTCATGTCTTTTTGTTTCGTAGTTTTTTTTGTATGTGGCGGTCTAACCGCTACAGTCGGATGCCAGTCTAACCGGATGCAGCTGAATACCAGTTTTTTACATGGATTCTGTAGTTCCAGGTTAAATGTAGAATGGTAGTGAAAACCAGTAAGTAGAACTGCGTTCGTAATAACGAAAAATCCATCAAGTTTTAATAATTAGGAATTAAAATAAAGTCGGCCAAGTGCAAGTCGTACGCGCATACGAAGTGTTCCGTTCCATCGTACAATATTTAGCAAAAAATGCCGGCAAAAACACGTTTCTTGTATGAGAACCCCCTTTAATTTTTAACTTTATTTATTTTTTATTATTTTTTATTATAGAGGCAATAGAAATACAAAATCTGTGAAAATTTCTACTGTCTACCTATTACGGTTCATGAGATACAGGGCGCTGACAGGCCGACGAGATGGACAGCGGGGGGCTTAAAGTGTTCCGTTTGGCATCCTTCGGGTACAGAACCCTAATAACTGAAATTGATCGACATACCTACATTACCAGGTTTTGAATCATACATAACGGTCTACGACGGTTAAATCATACATACCTACCTAAGTGACGTATTCATTACCTACTCGAGTTATACAGCAAACTGTGGTTATGAAGAAACACGATTCTTCCGCCATGTATCCGTCTTTATAGTAATTTAAACCCTAGATTGAGACAATAAGGAATCTGGTTATTTTTAGAAATCGAAGTCTAGCAGTCCTGACACTGATTAGTGTGTCAACGTTATGATTAATGACATATTATCTTCTGAAAATCTAATAGACATTGCCAAATTGTGCAATGGTATTTAATTTTAAAATATCAAAAACTATGGTATATACTTTATTATTGTTTGTCTCTCCCGTCAAACAACTGTGATCTACCTATTGTTTGATTGGTCAAGGCATTAACTCTTGGCTTGAGAATGAAATCGGAATGTTTTTAGCCAAATAAGTAACAATCGCTTCTACTTTTAGTTGTTCTATACTCTATTTCAAATTAGATTTGATATTTAAATAAACCTTTTTTACAGCCCATTCAACCAATTTTGACTTCTATGGCGTTGGTGGATGACAAATGGCAGCTGCAGTAAGCAGTTGGTATTGTAACCACTTTTTTGCTTTTACTGCCATCCTTATGCTTTCGGTATAGAAGTCAAAATCGGTTGAACGGGCTGTAAAAAACGTTTTTTAACGGTCTAATCTATTTCAAATGGAAAATAGGTAACTTAATTTTTCAAATCTTATTTAGAGGTAAAACATATTTTTACTAAACAAGGCTCTATTGATTGCCAACGTTATTTGTCTCAGGACAGACGAAGTACGCCTCAAGTAAAAGTCTGAAGGTTGTCCTAATCCTCATAGCGATCTTAATCTTAAAAGAAATTGCTCACTAAATTCTGTTTCAGTTCATTGAATGTTATCGCTGAAAAGCTAGTCTTGTTTGATCCTGTTACAAACCAAATATTACAGTTTTTTACTTGAAAAGATTGCTGTCTTTCTACTCCGTTTGTCAGGTATAAGAATTTATTTTTATCCAGCACTCTATTCAGATGACGAATTTTAATATTTTTTAGCAACTGTTAAGAGGCCGTATACGGAATTTTGTCGATTTCATTGATTTACGTGATTTTACAGTTAAAATACTGTATTGTTATAAGTTTTAATGCACAACATGAAATATCATTATCTTGGTTGTGGAGGTCAGATAGGCAATCGCTCCATGTAAAATAGTGGTATTCAGCTACATCCGGTTAGACTGGAAGCCGACCCCAAGATAGCTGGGAAAAGGCTAGGAAGATTGATTGATGAAAGATCATATCAGTCGAATTTTTGAGAAAATGGACAAAGAATTGTTTTTGATTTCGCCTACTTAGAACTCTCGTTCATAAAATTAAAACAAAGTCTAAAATCAATCATATTCATTTAAATTAAATGTTTTTTAATTTTTTATTTATTGCAAAACACATATTTAAAACTAGAGATTTATATTATCTCATCTAAATTAAATAATTAAAATAAAAAGTAGTTCATTAATTAGATCTTAATAATTGAAATGATATTTAATGTTGTGCATTAAAACTGTAAAATCACAAACACAGTATTTAACTGTAAAATCACGTAAATCAGCGAAATCAGCAAAATGTCGAAATCCAGAGAAAAAAATAACAAACAAAATAATCGTAAAATGTACTTTTAAAATAAGTGTTCTATCCGTACCAGTAAAAGCTTTCTTTGAACAGAATTCAATTTCATTGTAATCATCGTTTTTGAACGCGAGAATGCGTGTCAAATGAGAAAATGAAAAAAATATCTATTGAAAAATTTAAAGCGTCTACAATTTTATATCGTTCACATTGAAGGCGAAATAATTTTTATACTATCAAAAGCAATGTATTAAATTAATTCCAAACGCAATTTACCAATGGCCCTACGCAACTATTGTTTGAACATGGACCTCCTTCAAGAGTCCCTCACCCTTTCTCGTTTCGGCAAGAACTTTATGACAATAATAAAAATATATCAGTAGGCAGACCTGACTGCCTAGGAGAAGCCGGGTGTACCTAAGTAGGTACCTTAGGGCTCATACGATCCCTGGTAATAGTTACGACCGACGACGCCGACTTTGCCGTTAAAAAAGAAGCTATACTGAATTTTAGCAAATTATTACAGAGGACGTGTTCACATTTACGCACCTAAAATCATTGCCTTATTCTAAAACAATCGCTTCTATTAATATTTTGAAACCAATTCTAAATTTGAACTGAGTGATCGAATGCAGCCAGAATCTTTTTTCTGCCAGCCTGTATCATGTAAGGTTCCTTTTTGCAAAGGACCTTTACAGTACGTTAGAATATTGTATGTTTTCTGTACCTTCTTTGTCATATAACCGGAATGCCTCTTTAAGTTCCTGCAGCATCGCCTCTGCATCCTCCTCAACCATGAACCTAGAAGCCAGGGTCACGAACTCCTCGAACTCCAACTCACCAGAGCCTGAAATTTGAAGCGTATTTTATGTTTAAACTTTTGCACTGTTCAACGTTATGTTTTGTTGTTAACGGTGTGTAATTATTGGTGCGAACTAACAACAGGTTCTTAATTTTCTAAAACAGAGAATGTGCGCCGTTAATGTCATCAACTGACCCTTTTCTCATCTAAACGGCTTTCTGAACTCGTTTCATTCATTAATTTCAATAGAATTATATCCAGAGCTTATTTTATTTAAATTGTTTAACTATCGCAATATTTCTGATCAACAAAAGAAGAATGACAATAAATCTTCAACTAAGCGATAGATTTCATGGCAATGCCATATTTATTCAAAGAAACTCTGAAAACAAAGTAACGATTCACAAACAAAGTCAAGCAGATGTAAGCCGACTGAAATAAAGGCAATTCGCACAAATTCCTACAAATCATCCTCTACGGGTAACGAGTTTTGTTAAAGTTGCCCCTTTTGTTTAGAAAGGCTCAACTGTAGGCTCAACACAAACGGTCCACGAGAAAAATTAAAAGTTTGACTTAGATTAATGACTTGGAAATCTATGTACCTATTTGGGAGAGTGTTTATAAAAACCGTTATTTTTATTAAAAACAGTCATTTCAGCGACGGATGTTTTTATATTAGCAAGCCCATCAACTTTATAAAATGCCGAACTGCATTTATTTAATAAATGTCTTCGGAGATTCCTTCCCGCGCGTAGGCAAACTAAAATTGTTTACTAATTACAGAGAATTCCATTTCCTCAACTGTCCTATAATGGAATGCAAATGGAAATATAATGTTTTTAAAAAAGAAACAATTTATTGATCGTTCAATTAAGATGTTTTCGTAATTTAGAGAGCCAACTGTGTTGTAAATTGGCATCTGTGACACTCTCGTTCACAATAATTTAACTGATAAAATCTGGTTCAAATTTTCTCCGCCGAAAAACAAAATTAGTTGTGTTACACATTTTTTCGTTGATTACATTAGAGTAATTTAAAAACCTCGTATTTTTAAAACACTCAAAGACTCTATTTGTGAGATAAATTGACGATGTTCAGGATAGTGCCTACCGGAAATTCCTTTTTAGAATTGCTTTTAAAATTAACAGCGGTTTTCCCAGGCGTAAAACTTAAGGTTTTTTTTTAATGCGTTTTAGTGATAACATTAATTAGTGTCTATAATAATATTATGCTAAATATCTTCCCCGTTTTTTAGTTCTAAAATTTAACGACCAAACATCGTTATGTTCTGCACATAGCAGCATAGTACGCTGGGTCTCAAATTAGAATATTGTTACTAAAGTAGCGGCTTCCATCTTGAAATAGAAATGTAGGTGAGATACAGAATGTATCAGCTGTTGTTCCCCACGCAAATCATGTTGACTGAGGGGGAAAGGTTAGTATATTCCTAGACACACGAGGAACTGGATTATTTACATAAATTTAGATGTACTTATACATATCTACGTTGATTTTGAACAGAACTGTGTAGGTAGGTTTTAAAAACACACATCTATCTTTTTTTTTTTATTGACACACGTCATAGTTATTTTTTTAGTAAGTGTGTTCTGATTTATTAATTACCTTTTTATAAAATCACCGTTAGTTAATTAAATTCAGGAACAAGCGTACAAAAATTATAAAAAATTTTTTCAACATTCTAACTTATTAAAATTCTCATCTGTCATTTTCATCTGTCAAATTTCTATGACCCTAGTGATTTAATCGATTTTCGATCCATTTTTATACGCGAGAAATAAGTATGAGCATGAAAGTCATCAATTGAGTTTCAAACAAACAACGGCAAAGCTGAAGAAACGTTCAAATGAAAGAGATTCATGATGGCGTCATCTTAGCGACAATCAATATCAAAAACTTGTATGTAAAGAAGCGTTTTTGACAGATTACGACTGAGATTAGAATGTAAACGTTGTTAAAAATACAGGAATTACCCCTCTGTCGGTATGAAACACGCTGAAAACAACTTCAACGTCTTAAGTCAAGCAGATAAAAAAATAACAACGTAGCATGAAATTGTACCGATTCTAATAGGGATTTTTTCAGGCAACATTTGAATGAACCACTGTTGTAAGTAAGTAAGTAGGTACCTCTGTGGGCATGCTTACAAATGAAAAGGAAGAAAGATAATAATATGCAAACTTTTGACCTTTTAGTTATTTGGTATTGTATGGTATTTCAATTGATAAAATTCTCAAATAGAGAACTGAAACTGAATACACTCACTAACTTAGGGGATTACAGCGTGATCACGCTTATAATTCCCGAATGGATAGACAGAGGTCTAGTACTATGTAATACCTCTGTCTATCTTTTATTCTTATTATTATATTGTTAGAATTATATAATTATATCCTTTATTGTTATAGTTACATACACATACATACATAAACTCACGCCTTCTTCCCATGGGGATAGGGAGAAACTACAGAACGCCACTTGCTACGATCCTTACATACTGCTTTTGCCCCTTTTGTTATAGTATATGTCTATAATATATTTTTAATCAAAATAAATTGCAATCGTAGATTAATAAAGTATCGGTATCTTTAAGGTTTGAGTAGGGCCGGGTCATTAGTAGAATGTTCAAAAAATTTGAAGAGTTTTAAAAGAAAAGCTCTCCGTTTTCCGGCCTTTGCTCTTGAGACTTAAAAAAAAAATTGCCAGATACTGACCGTCTTCGTCGACCTCCTTGATGATGTCATTGAGAGCCTCGTCGCTGACCTGGTGCCCCAACATGGCCAGGATCGTGCCCACCATCACTGTGCCGATGCACCCCTTCTTCTCCTGGTCGAAGACATCGAACGCCTTCTTGAGGACTGGAAGAACATTTTTTTTTCTTATCGTCTATTGCCTTATTACAACGATTAAAATATTGATTGTATAAGGTGAAGAAAAATTTTTCTTTTCAAAGTAATTTGATTTAAAAAATGTACAATAGGTCCTAAATATCCTTTCCAAGTAATTTGATTTAAAAAATGTGCAATAGGTACTCCTTTCTTTCCAAGTAATTTGATTAAAAAAATGTACTATATGTACTTTTTTCTTTCCATATAATTTGATTTAAAAATGTACAACAGGTACTCACTGTTGATCTGTTCCTGGGGAAGTTCATCCTGAAATCACCAAAAAAATTTAAATTAAATTTTAAAATGAATAAAAACTTGTCACCAATTACAAATATCACTTATTTCACTGCACTTAAATCACATTCACAATAAGAAATCCTCTCACCATGGTTACGGTTCGCGGGTTCTAGCTACAGGTACTGCACGATGATATACGATAAAGTGAACCACACTAGGAGAAACACAAGCCCTTTTATCTGAATGGAATGAGCGACTGTGCGGAGGCGCGCTAAAATATCACCCAGGTTGAAATAGTCAGTGCCTTCGTTCTCTAGTTCGCACCCCGAGCAGCGAGTCGCACAGATTTGGCTCCGCAAAATGCTTTTAACCGTTGTCTGTAAGGTCATCATACATTAACACAGTTGCCGGATGTCCACTGCACCAATGTGCATCGTGTACGTTATGCCAAATGCGTATTTCACTATCAACGAATCGGTTCCGTTTGGTTATTAATTACATATTAATAAAAATATCACCCTGTTTGGACGTTTGCCACACCATTTGTAGAATACTTTTCTCATTATAAACAATAGTAATAAAAGTAGGTATCTACTTATAGCGGGAATAGAATTGTGTTTTTAATAAGCTATATTATTTTCTATGTGAAGGTATACTTTATTCAGAAGTTGTAGTGTAAATAATAATGTATTGTGCATTTTCGCTAAAGTTTGTATGGTTCTCAGGATAAAAAGTACGCTGCCTCGGACATATTCTACCTATCCCAATACCAAAATCATTTTTATGTGACAATAATGATGTCGTATGAGCGTTTAACCTAAAAGTTGGCGTCGACGCAAATAGCTGTCAAAATTTATCCTGTTTTGATTAATTTGGCAATATTACTGTATGGAAATAAGATATATGTGGCTAACTAGCGAACTAGTATATTAATAATGAATTGCAATTATAACATTGAATTTGATGTTGTATCCGTTTTAGGTGCCTTTTTCACATCTAAAATTAAATATTCGGTATTACGATAATAATTATTGCATTTCATAATCAATATTCTAGTTCGCTAGTTAATCATATTTCTTATTTTCATACAGTAATATTGCCAATATAATCAAAACAGCGAAATATTTAGCAATATTGCCCACTTTCAGAATAAACGCTCATAATTCAAATATTCACATAAATTTAATAATAATAATCGTAGGTACTATAAAATGTATCATCATGTCAAACTAACAAAGCCCAGACCAGCGCGACTTGTCGCGCGACGCGACACCGGTTAATGTTATACCGTGAAGTTTTCTTAGAAATTGTATTGTACCAAAGCTGTGAATGTAATAATTAAGCATTTGTTGCATTCATTCATTTGGATTTCCGCTTGCACGTAATTTCACTATAGTAATGCTCACAAAATTGCCAAAGGCGCACCGAAGCTGAACTAATTCACAGAAGCAGAAGTATTTATTGTTAAACGTGCATTAAAGGGTAATGGATTAAAGGGTAAATTTTCTTAACTAACTTTTTAGACCTTTTTATCCTGCTTATGCGTATGAAGTTTCATTAAAATCGGTTCTGTCATTTCGAAAAACAAGGGCTTGAAAGTTTGTATGAAATGCCGTACGTCGTAAACGCTCCTAAATATAATTCATCAATAATAACCAAATATAGAATACAATAAAACAACATTATTCCGAGGCATGGTTGAAGGCCTACTTGTAACCTGGTCCAGTGCCTCTGTACAGTTTAGTATAGCTTCCGCCCTATGGGCCATAGTGACCAAGAGGCTGTTGGCGCTTCCCCGCAGCGGGATTCATAATAGGATAAATTAATTGGACGGAAACTTCTTTATCATCAAAGTTTTTACCAAAGAGGAGTCGAAAACTTATCTAGTAACTTCAGTTTATAACTAATTGTAGGTACATTTAAGGAAAAATGTGTCTCATAAAAATCCTAACTAAATAATATTTAAATGCGAAAGTGAGTTTGTTTGTTTGTTTGTTACGTTTTCACGCTAAAACGGCTGAACAGATTTGTATGAAATTTGGCACATTAGTAGACCATGACCTGAATTAGGACATAGGTTACTTTTTATCCCAACATTCCCACGGTATCGAGAGTTATGCGGGTAAAACCGCGGGGCGCCGCTAGCATTGTTATATTTTCTTTTGCTCTTTGTAGATCATAAATTATTATGTATGTAAATAAATAAATCAATATTAAATAGTGGTATCACCATAATATTGCACATGCAATAGTGTAAATAAAGGCAGTGATCTAAACGTGGATAGTGAGGGGGGGAGATAGGGTGGGAGGGGGGCAGGTGCGCCTGTTTGCAGTGCAGACAGTGACATATTTTGTTTCTCCCGAGATGTTGCCAAATGCAGTGATAAGGTGATGATACCTTACATAATTTGAATACTTTTTGTTAAACTAGCTAATTATATACAGGATGGAAGGGTAAACACCGTTGTCACTCAAACTATGGGTAGTTTGCTTAAATATAAACATAAAAAACCGAGTAAAAAAAAAATTACGTTATTTTCTTTATCAATATTAAAAAGGTTATTGTCCGACACCGTCCGCAAATTCATGGATATGCGCCCGCCCGAGGGACGTAATCGATCGCCGCCCGTCCAACCTACCTACACAACACATGAATAAATACAATACAACCTTTTCCTGGCTTAAGACAGGCAAAAATACCTACCTTAGGAATTGCGTGACGATTCTAAATGTACATCTTTAAAAAAAAATGTTGTTATTTTCCATTGAATTTATGTTCTATAAACGAAACCAAACCACTGGTTTGAAGGATAACGGTGTTTACCCTAACACCCTGTATAGCTTAGCATTTTTTCCGAATACATCACCTGGTAACTTACCTGTTCAAAACAAATCTAGTAAAGTGCCTATAATCAGCCTATAATGTTCCCACTGCTGGGACAGACTTCTCAGAGAGAGACTGGGCTGTAATCAACCACGCGGGCCCAGTGCGGGTTGGTAGATGTCACATGACATCGAATTTTTGGTTCTAGGACATGTGTTTCCTCACGATGTTGTCCTTCACCGTTTTGCGAGCAGTCTACAACTCGTGAGTGGCGGTCATTACCACTGGGTCACCACTACCTACTGTAAAAGGTAACTTGTAAAATATCAATCAAAACTTTTCAATACTTTTCTCAATCATGTGATTGATACGTTTTTCTATTAATTTATAATTTAACGTGTATCTGTTCATTTAGCGTAAATTATTTTAATATTGTAATGAATAAGCTATTACAATAGCGTGCTATTTCATGTACCAAGTTTCTTTTAGCTACTTAATCAATTTGAACTGATTTGCTAAACAATACAAAATAACTAACTATGGAAAATTGTATCATACTGCGCATAATTTATTGTGCACTGAGTAAACACCGCAAATTGAAAGGTACAGTATAATAACAACGTGTGCCAGTAATTTAACTAGCTCGTAAACAGTTTACACAACCCGAGAACAGATTACAAAGCTGTTAAATATTTATTAAAAGCCATAAATAATATAACATTTTGTACCAGAAATTTTAAACAGAATGCATGCAGAAACGTCATTTTGTTATTCTTTTTATCTGATATTATTAGTGGCAACTGAACTGAAATTAAATTTCAGGTAACTTGATGCCTATTTAAAGTTCTTTTTTCATCTTTTCAGGCTTATCGACTATAATCTGCGTTCCTAGAGAATTGAAGGATAAACCGCAATTCAGACTTTGACAGTAACACAACCCAATTATCAAAGCAAAGGTATTAAAACTATATGCGCTCTTCATTAGGTACCTATATAGGGCGCATATACTGAAAGTGGGCAACATATTTATGGCCAACTAGTGAACTAAAATATTGATTATAAAATGCAATAACTAATATCGTAACACCGAATATCTAGATATAGATGTAAAAAAAGTATTTGCAAACTTTCCTTTATTATTTATTACACCTAAAATGGTTACAACATTAAAATCAGTGTTATAATTACAATTCATTATTAATATTCTAGTCACTAGTTAGCCATATTACTTATTTCCATACGTATAATATCGCCAAATTAATCAAAACAGCGAAATATTTGACAGCTATTTGCGACGTTGCCCACTTTCAGTATAAACCCTCTTAATTCATTCCGTTAATTGCATCCACCTGATTTATTACCAGAAAGAATGACAAGACTTCTTTATAGCTATGTAAAAGTAACGAAAATAAATACAGTTCTTTGCAAACGATAGTAAAAAGTATTTAGCTGCCAGAAAAGTTTCAAGTTCCTCAAGTTTCTCATTGAAATATGACCATCTCTCTCTGTCTTTGTTGTGAGACAGGTCGAAACCAATCAGCTTTATTTAGAACTGACAAGAATAACTGCAGCTCAATCTTGTAACTTCCGGTGTGGTAGATTACTTACACTGTAGGAAGCATGCTTTTCATGACAGCGACGGAAATCAATCTTCCTAGCTTTTTCCCAACCATCTTGGGGTCGGCTTCCAGTCTAACCGGATGCAGCTAAATACCAGTATTTACATGGAGCGACTGCCTGTCTGACCTCCACAACCCAGTAATTGGGTAATACGATACCTCTTGGTAAGACTGGTGTCAGACATTCGGGCTTCTGACGACTCGTAACGACTGTCAGAGATCCATGAATGCCAGCCGGGACACGGAGGAGTCTCGGAATGTAAAGATCGCCATCCACTGACCAACCCCCGCCAGGCGTAGCTTAACCTGATGGATCGACCCGTGCGGCTTGTTATTACTTAGCCACGAGCTCCTCTGAAAGCGACGGAAATATAATACAGTTTTCCGTGTAACCTAGCTAGGACGCCAGATTCAATTCTTTTATTTGTTACTCTATTAGTTTTAGGACATTCCTTAAAAAAATACAAAAAAATAAGATTTTACTATAGGTATGTATGTATATTTTTAAGATTTAGGTCATATATTTTTTATACTTATTCGAGTAGCTCTTGACCTAAACAGGTGCCATAAATAATATGGATTAAAAATCACGACTAATTAAAAAGTTATGCAAAAATGCGAAACGCGGGTATTCACTCGTTATTAATATTAAAATAAAATATTATAGAAAGGTGAGTTTTATCAGCCACCTTTCTTTTTTTTTATAAAAAATAAAGTCATACATTGCTGTTCGCATTTCTGAAGGGGTTATCATTTTTTTGATTAAAATTTATTATAGTTAATTTCCGTCATCCTACCTAATAGCATTGTAATATTGACCTATATTGATAGAGACGCTCTTAACAAACAATAATACCATTATCAAAAAAGTGTACAAAAAATTTTTATAGGTATTTTAACTAAGTTTTTCCTTGTAACGTAAAAGCTGACGTCACACGCGTCGCCTGGGCGAGTTGGCATTGCGCGCACGCAGTCGGCCGGCCACATCCAATTAATGTTTCATCTAGTTGTACCCTAATCACTGTTACAGGTGTTCTGTAATTAATAGACTGAATATATTCGTGAGATTATTTATAGCCTGTACGCTGCTAGTTGTTGATTGTGGCAACACTGGAAACATAGTTTGTTCCATTATTTAAGTAGGATTCAAATATTTACATTACGTGTTTATCTCCAAGATAATACTACTAATTTGATAGCTCAATAAGATGATTGTTTAGTATTATATATTATTTATATTTTTGTGATATCGTGTTTTTGAATATACAGGGTCAATGTGACTCACTTGTTATTGCAACTTTATGTGTAGATTTTGAAGTATACCTAATTTGTTAAGTTTGTTCTTTTGATACATCCAAAAGGATCCAACTAAGAAATATGAAATAGCCAACAAATCGTTTTAAGATAAACTTGAAGCTGATACAATACTTGCCTGCAATAAATAACATCAAAATCTTTTTTACTAAGACTTATACCAAACAAAACGTTCTCTCCACTCTCCTCATCCTGCATTATTAGCATTTCCAAAACAATTTCCAGATATAATACAGCAACGTTATGGCATGAAATAATCGCGGCTACAATTTTAAGTAGTTCTTCCACCAGTAAAGTTCTCATAAATGTTACAAAATTTCCGTTAGGTATTAGTGCCCCCGGGGTGCTCTAGATATCTGTATCTGCGTCGATACTTAAATAGGGCTTCTGTAACACTTAACGTTTTATTACTTAAATCCCTAAGGGAACTGTTAAAATCCACTTTAAAAGATGAAGTCAGAATTTCATGAACTAATTTCCCGTTATAGCAGAGAACAAACTATACATTATTGTGAAATAAAATTATAATATTTTATTATGTATGCGTTGTGTATGTACTGTGTAGACACTACTCGGCTCTTTTTAATATTTTCTATACAAGTATATATTAATATTTCCTTTATTTCACTATTTACATATAAATTATATTAAATATAAGAATTTAAAAAACCACCAACGGGTAAACGGTCTTTCCGAGGCACGGAGGAATCTCGATTTGTAAATATGGTCACCCATCCACAGACCAACCCCGGCAAGCGTAGCTTAACCTAATGGATTGACCCGTGCGGCTGTTATTACTTAGCTACGAGCTCCTCCTTAGCCACGAGCTCCTCTGCAGAATTTAAATAAATAACCAACTGTAGCTTACCGCTACAATAGTAGGTAATGAATTTATTCCTACACCAAGATTCAAGATAGTCCCGCAAAAAGACTACAAAACTAACTTGGTTTTATTTATGATGTCACTGGCTGGAAAAGAGCCATTTCAAAAGTAAAAGAAATATTTTCTGCGTAGAAGTTTCATCTGCTGAGTGTGGAAAGTTAGCAAACATTTTATATGTAGAAACTGTGTTATGAAAACTCTTGGGCTTTCATGATTTGTAAAGTTATGATTTTCAGGCATAAATATATGTATTTTAAATATAGATTTTAGTTTATATTAACTATTTAATGCAATGCCCGTCTGTAGTTGGTATTTTGAAATATGTCTAGAACAAACCACACGTTTTTAGAAATATTAGCCATCCGTTAATGACGATGGATGCCGCAAAACAACTCCATTTTTTGTGAAGAATCTTCAGTAATCTCCTCTGTCTGGAATGAATTCCAGGCGGACGCATTCATGTTGTTGGTTATTGTGGGTAATGTCGGACCTCTACCAACAAAACCCCACGGTGTTTTTCCAGCTACCATGAGACGGTAGCGCGGGGTATAGGAACTCATATATAAGTAGGTACCCCGCGCTGCCGACAGACTAAACTAACTCTTAATTTTTAATCCAAAAAGAAATAGAAACGTCCATTTCTTACAATTGATACGAACCCCAATAAAAAACCCGCCAAGTGAAACCCGCCAAGTGACCGCAATGAAGGGTTCCGTACTTGGAATGAATTTATACCAAAAACAGACTTAACATTGGAGTTGAAAAAATGTTCTGCCATTCATCTATCTACGTCACGGACGGTCAATTCAATTCTCCAACTACAAATGTATGATTATAATCGCAAAAAAAAAATGTATGTGATACTGTTAAAATTACAAATTAACGTTTTTTTTTTAAGTGAAAACTTCTTTACGGAGTTGGGCACTTTTTTTGGGATGGCTAAAAAATGTTAAACTCGCGTCAGAACGTGATCGTAAGAGAAAGAGACCGTTGCCTGGCAACCGACAAAGTAAATATCAAAATAAATAGTCTTTGACATTATGTAAAGATTGCGTGGTAAGAAATTTTACCCTTATGGGTAATAAATTGTTTATTTTTATTAGACTATATTTTGAAAATAAATAAATTTGCTACTACTACTAATGAATATTGCATTTAACCACATAAATTACTTTTATACTGATAAATAAAGCAATTCGTGCGAAATTATTCCTTCACCATTTCAAAATATTCAAAAATGCACAACGTTAATGTTCAAGTTTTCACTTCTGCCAGCACTCCCGGAGTGCAACCCGTTGTTTTTGTTTTACTTGCTGTGCTATGAGACCTTACCTCATGCCACCCTTTATGTTTTTATTTATTTTCAAGTTTCAAAATATGTTGCATAAAAGGCCGTATTTTTTATTGCGTTAACTTAGAAGCTTGATTTTTTTAGAGCTGGTTCTCCAAGGGACCATAGATCTACGTAGTATTTTTAACTTGATACCTCCACGCGTACCTGAGAAAAAGGTTCACAAGCAAACAGACGGACGGACGGACAACGATGTGATCCTACAAGGGTTCCATGTTTTCCTTTTGAGGTACGAAACCCTAAAACACAATAATAATTAATTGGATAATGTTGATCGTCACTTGGACTAACCTAGGTGCGAGTGACGATTCTCACTAGTGATAGATTATCACTAGGTGACGATGTCATCACCAGCTGCCAAGCGAGACAATGTCACTGCCAAGTGCATTGTTCTTGCACTAGGAAAACAATTGGTGCCAGCAGTCTAACCCGTTTCGCATAGCGGTCTATTGTTAGCTGCTGTGCTATCATTTATAAAAGTGATACGTTCAATGGTCTGTAGATACTTGTGTAACCGGTAGTATTGTGTACTTCCTAATGCAATTAGAGGTCAGTGGACCTTGCAGCTAGTGAGAGATGGGTGGTATTCAGCGGTAGTATTTAATCATTACGCTATTCTTTATGAAGGTATCGCATTATGTTCACCATGACGAATAAGTAATCTTGCAGGGAATTACGTTATTATAACTTTATACCATAACGGAAATCAGTTCTTGTTAAGGCGAAAGGGTCAGGGTAGCCCACGAAATTCAAATTTTCGTACGTTTTTTGCAATTTGCAGGTCAGTATCAGGTTGTATGTTGGTCTAAATATGATTCGCCGTATCAAATGTTTATTTAGAGAATTTGTAATCATAGAAATCATCAATACAACTCAAATTCATGTAATCCTATTGAATGACTGTTTCATGAAATCATGATATTTGAGAATTATTCTATCAAGGAGTTGTATTGCTGATTCTTATGATTATAATTCTGAAAAGCCATATTTGTTACGGTCGCGAATCATATTTTAATCAACGCAAAAAAATCTGCAAAACACAAAAAAACTAAAGAAATTTTGAATTTCGCGGGCTACCCTAGCGCATGCCCCCGATATCTATACGGACATCGAGAAGTCTAAACTATGTTTTGAAATATCGTTGTTAACAGCAATTCATAAACTGTAATTTTACAAACTACATAACGTGTCGCAAATTGCATAAAAATCGAATTAGACTCCATGCAAAATGACCGATAAGCTTCACTGTTGATAAGTAAGCTAGTTCATCAAAAACATTACGATAATATGAGCTTCGTCACTAGTAAAATTCCACTTTCAATACAACACTCAAACTACAAAGGAAACTCTAATCTCATACTCTATTGCCTAGCCAAGTATAAATTCTAAATACACGTGCACGATGAACTTTCTACCAGAGGACACGTGGCTGCCAGTTATTAACTTTAGATCCATAACAATGCAAAACAAAATGACAATGTGAAATAGCTTGGAGCGATGAAGAGATTAAAGTTCACAGACAAAAATAAAAGTCAAACGAATTCATCTTTTTTAATCAAAACTGAATTGTTTTATGGAATTTACTATAACCATTTAAGCTAGACTAAAACTTAAAATTTTTGCGTTCTGAAAAAGAAGAAGAATACGTTTTTGATTTTTTTAAGTTAATGATATATTTTTCACAAGAGAGTATTAGGAAAAGCGCTTTAGATAACAGTTGAGGTCGATGATTTGTCGAGGTCATTGACATCATCTGTTAATTTAACTTCTGGACCATTGCATGCATAATTATGTAGGATTCAAGTATGTAAAAATGTGGTGCCCTTCTATCCCTGTTCTTCTATTTGCTTTGACATCCATTTCCAGGAACAAAATTATCAAAAACTATAGTCCGCGTGCGACTGCTAGTTACCGCCTGAGGTACGTGAGCTATGAGACGGGGGAGGTAGACAAAGATCAGATAAGATAAGTCTTTATTTGCCTTAAACATGGTATAAAGTTGTTACAGTCTGGTTTTGATATAATGTCAACATGTTTAGCTGTACAAAATATTGTATCAATTGCAAAGGCTAAGCCAACTCAATCTGCCAATTTTTTCAATGGCGCCCTCCCCCGTCTCACAGCTCACGTATCTCAGGCGGTGACTAGCCGTCGCGCACGGACTATAACAAGTTTCCTGCGACCGCTTATACTGTGGGTTCCGATAATGTTGGTACTTTGAAACAGGACTGGTCTCTGGATCTTAAAGGAAGTTCCACTTCATTCGATTAGTCCTTATCGATTTCGATAACTCTTTGAAATTATTATTTCCTAGCGTCGATGCACCTCGAATTGTCGAGGTGCACCGATAGCCTATGAAATTTTAGACTCTATCCGTAAGGTACAAGATAAAAGAATTGTTCTTCAATGGGTACCATCCCACATTGGATTGTATGGAAATGAGGAAGTAGATCGTTTAGCAAAAGAGGCTATCACAGATTGAGTATCTGTTGAATGTTTTCCCTTATTTAGTGACCTCTTGTATCGAGTTCGCTACCAATGTTTAGAATTATGGAAACAATACTTTGATGAGAGGTCACTAAGTAAGGGAATGTGGTATAGAACCATTCAACACAGTCTTTCCCGCCTTCCTTGATTTGTGGGTACAGATCTGCATCGAAATGAGATTGTTACTGCTTTTAGACTAGGTACGTTCAGGACATGTTCAGTTGAATAGCTTCTCCTTTTTAATGAGAAAGAGTGATTCAACCAATTGTTCTGAGTGTGATAAGGTAGAGGATACCACTTATATTTTGGCGGAATGTGTCCGGAACGGGGTTGAGAGGAGTCTTATACAAAACGGTTTTAATTATATTAAGGTATTAAGCGGAGATAGACATAGAATGCCCCTATGAGGATGACGTGGTCATATTGATCAAACCCTCTATAAAGCAAAAAAGAAAAAAAAAAAACTAGCGTTTGCCTAATATGAGTCACCAGAAAGAATTTAGTTTTAAATAGGCATAATCAGCCCCTCTTAATCATAGACAACGGGAGCAAGACAGTACGTCGTGGCCTCAACGCAGTTCCCGCAAATCGCACTCTGGCATCAGACCGGGCAAACGATACAGTAATTTTAATCGCAATATTCAATTGATTAAATTAATAGTCTACAATGAATTTCACGGGAGGGCATCATGATATTAATTATCTAACCACTAAAAATAGTGTTGTAGTAGTCATGAAATTACACTCATGTTCTAAAATATCACAAACTTTTTATTTTTAGATAATTTTAATATATTGTCCAAGACTTCAAAAATTACTTACACTAATGTTCTAAAAGCTAGAAATTCTATCTAACTAAATACAGTAAACTTAATCAATAATCTTATAAAAACACATATAAAAAGTAACTCGATATATTTACTTAAAGAAATATAGGGTCACGAAAAGACAGCAAATAACAAATAATATGTCTTTCTCAAAAGACCATATCGACGGGTTCCGGGCTATTTGTATTAACCGACATTTTTGAAACTTTACACCAGAGCAGTTTAAAGTTTCGATTTTTAGAAAAAAAATAATAACTTTAGCAAATCGCATTATTTTTTTAAAAAGAAGGATATTATTGTGTTTATAACATATTCCCCATAATCAGATTTTTTTTCTTTCTAATATTCCTATTTTTAACGAAGATAAATGTCGCTTAATACAAAATGACCCATATTTTACTTTTTTTCGTTCCAGGCTAAATGACTTAACCCCCTATGATTATTGTTTCTTATTCCAGGCTAAATGACTAAACCGCCTAGGTTTATTATTTCTTGTTCCAAGCTAAATGACTTAACCGCCTAGGTTTATTATTTCTTGTTCCAAGCTAAATGACTTAACCGCCTAGGCATGCAAATAATGGCTGTAAGCTAAGTGCTTTAATCAAAGAGTTGGTCATATTTCAAACCTAAGCTAATTGATTTAAATACCATATCTTAAACTTATTAATCTAAGGCTAATTAGTTTATGCGACTGATTTTTTATAAAATAAATTGTTTGTAATCATACTTGAATAATGAAGTTTGAACATTGATAAATTAAAAGGTACATACATAGGGTGTACCTACCTATCTTGCCACGTGCTTTTAAAAACACAAGTAACTCGCTCTTTTCAGCATTATACCTGAGTCCTTGAGCCACCACATAACTCTCACAAATTCGCAGAAGGCACCTGAGAGCACTGATCGAAGGACTCAGCAACATCATATCGTCCGCGTAGCTGATATTATTAATACAAAGCCCATCAATGTGACACCCGACATTTGTGTTGCTGAGTTCAACGATCAGCTGATTTATGTACAAATTAAAGAGGCGAGGTGAGGTTATTCCCCCCTGCCTCACCCCGCATTTCAATCGGTACTCCTCAGATAGTACCCCCGACCACTTTACATGGTTAGTCTGGTTTTGATACCAGTACCTGAGCAAAGATGTTACTGCACTGTCTACATCAGTTTCCCGGTACAGCTTATCCCATAGAATGTCATAAGACACCAGGTCAAATGTCTTCGATAAATCGAGGAAGCAAGCATTGACCGGTGTCTTCCTATCTGCATAGTACTGGACGGTCCGCTTGAGACACAAAATGGCAGTTTCTGTCGATAGACCGGGCCTAAAGCCAAATTGTGCGTCATGCAATTTTATGGGACTGGCCATATGTGTATCAAACAGATAGTCCAGCACCTTAGCTGTAATAGTAGCCAGGGAAATTGGCCTATAATTCGACAGATCTGCCACATTCCCCGTTTTATTCTTCACTATCGGGACAACTATGGTTTTCATAAGATCATTCGGTAGGTAGGAGTGTTTTAAGCACAACGAATTAAACATAGCCAACACCCTCGGCAAGTAAACACCCGCATACCGTAGGTGTTCAACGCTGAGGTGATCATGTCCCGGAGACTTACCCCTTACCATGTTTTTGATGACATTTGCAACTTCTCTGCCAGAGAACAGTAATGGGGAAGCCCTCTCAGCGCTGGACACACACGGTGACGCAGAAGAACTTAGGTTCCGTGGCGGATCAACTTGGTAGTGATTCATGAACATGTTCGCTATAGACAACGGGTTGCAATTACCTGCCACGCTCACAGGGAGGCCCTGCTTGGGGTTCATATTATTAGTATTTTTCCAAAATTTGCTGAAATCCTTTTTCTTATTATGTTCGGCTATTATGTCCATCTTGATTTGCATTTGATTATTACGAAACCATTTTATTTTAGATTTAAAAACTTTTCGAGTTTCCCGCATTTTATCAAAGACTTTCCCTGAAATCGGATTCCCACATAAACACCACATTTGAAACGCGAGCCGAGCCTCGCTGTGAGCGGATTTAACATGTTTATTCCACCCTGTCAAAGGTTTGTACTTATTTTTCTTAATAAATATACAACTACGTTTAGCAGACATTGTCAATATACTAATTATGTTCCTGTACATATCATCTAAAATAGATCTGTGATTTAGGTCCCCACAGGTTGATTCCGCACAGCTACATAATTCCGGGGGATAATCTATTTTACGCAAAGCGGAGTGACATAACTCTTCATACAATTTTATTTGGTTTAAGTCCCTTTCCCCCCATAAAACATTCGGTAGTACAGTACAATATTAGGTTCAATTATTTTTAAATCACAGTCCATTTGTAAAGGCAAATGATCAGACCAAAAACTATCATGCAATATTGTGCGACGCGCGGCTTCAGTCACGAGTGTCACGACGTAATGGTCGAGCCACCGTTTGCACCCGTGCGCTTCACTCACAAAAGTAAACGAATCTAGCGGTAGGAGTTCAATATCCGCGCAAGTCCAATATTGTTCATTACAAAATTTTAACAACTCATGGCTAAACAATTCATTACTATGCGCATTGTAGTCTCCTAACATAAACACAGATTGGATATTCCTATCTTCTATAGGTAATTGCATTCATTTCACTTAAGCAGTCCGTAAATTCAATTAAGTTATCATTACAGTCAGTAGGCATATAAACCGAAAATACTAGTATTTCTTGTTCACACAATTGCACTGTTATAGCTGTAAGACGAACACTATTGCAAGGTACAACAGACACCGATGAAAATAAACTCTTCCTCCACAGCAGTGCTACTCCTCCGTAAGGTCTCCCTCGAAGTACACCAACCGATGTATCTACCGCAGAGGTTCCGGTGAAAGCAAAATCGTCATGTATACTGCCAAGAAATGCCAAGTCGTGAGGCATCAACCAAGTTTCTTGCAAAGCTATTATGTCACCCGATACACACAGCCGCCTAATAAGGCGGCTGTGTGTATTCAGCAAATTTTGGAAAAATACTAATAATATGAACCACAAGCAGGGCCTCCCTGTGAGCGTGGCAGGTAATTGCAACCCCTTGTCTATAGCGAACATGTTCATGAATCACTACCAAGTTGATCCGCCACGGAACCTAAGTTCTTCTGCGTCACCGTGTGTGTCCAGCGCTGAGAGGACTTCCCCATTACTGTTCTCTGGCAGAGAAGTTGCAAATGTCATCAAAAACATGGTAAGGGGTAAGTCTCCGGGACATGATCACCTCAGCGTTGAACACCTACGGTATGCGGGTGTTCACTTGCCGAGGGTGTTGGCTATGTTTAATTCGTTGTGCTTAAAACACTCCTACCTACCGAATGATCTTATGAAAACCAGTTGTCCCGATAGTGAAGAATAAAACGGGGAATGTGGCAGATCTGTCGAATTATAGGCCAATTTCCCTGGCTACTATTACAGCTAAGGTGCTGGACTGTCTGTTTGATACACATATGGCCAGTCCCATAAAATTGAATGACGCACAATTTGGCTTTAGGCCCGGTCTATCGACAGAAACTGCCATTTTGTGTCTCAAGCGGACCGTCCAGTACTATGCAGATAGGAAGACACCGGTCAATGCTTGCTTCCTCGATTTATCGAAGACATTTGACCTGGTGTCTTATGACATTCTATGGGATAAGCTGTACCGGGAAACTGATGTAGACAGTGCAGTAACATCTTTGCTCAGGTACTGGTATCAAAACCAGACTAACCATGTAAAGTGGTCGGGGGTACTATCTGAGGAGTACCGATTGAAATGCGGGGTGAGGCAGGGGGGAATAACCTCACCTCGCCTCTTTAATTTGTACATAAATCAGCTGATCGTTGAACTCAGCAACACAAATGTCGGGTGTCACATTGATGGGCTTTGTATTAATAATATCAGCTACGCGGACGATATAAAATTTTGATTGTATGTGTATACTATTCTTAGTCCGTTTAAGATAAACTGTTTGAAGTACTAGAACTATACTTTTGTTATAACTGAAACGACACTGCAAATCAAATATTGAATAAAAAAAATAGGTTTAACCATAATCTTTAAATGTTTACTGTTGAAATCCTAAATAGTTCATGCGACCGACATATCATTATCTACTGCAAGCTAAATGGTTGAAGTGACAACATCTAACATTTCATGTACAGAGCTAAATGTATGGATCGACACTGGGTATGAATTTAACAAAGAGGCTAAATGTATTAAACGACATTCTTGTATATTTATAAGGTAAAGCTAATTGTATTAAACGACACTGGATAAGAATTTAACAAAGAGGCTAATTGTATGAAGCCACATTTCTATATATTTATAAAGCCAGGCTAAATGCTTTAACGTACGTTGCCTGTAAATTGTTGCTCCAGGAAAAAAAGTTTAAACGACTGCCTGGTATTTGGTAGTTAGCTTAAGTACACAGTTCCTAAATTTGTCAATATTTTGTGTCGCTTCATACATTGCAGTCCAAAATGGGCCCAAAAATGCGGTTGTATTAAGCGACAAAAAAGTGCTCCGATCGTCACCAAACCCAGCTCAAATGACGCAGAAAAATTCGCTGATTCCAAATATGTATAAAAGTCTATATCGCTCAGAGTGTCGCTTAATACAATTAGCCCGGAACCCGTCGATATTTATTGACTTCGAAACATTTTGACACATCACTTTCCTACGATACGTCAGAAGTAACAAGGTCGCGTTATTCGTGATTGTTAATTGATTTTCTCAAGCCTACAGTCGGTTTTAAATGTGGCCAGGAATAGAACAATCGTCCAATGGGCAAGACAATGCACGTCGCGCTTCGTGCGCCGGCGCGGCCGCAACGTCAGAAACAGCTGTAACAGATTGATTCACGGCGAGGACACTCACTTTGACGGCTATCCGATACACTGTGACTACATTTTAGTTGTTCGGCGAATTCGAAAGGTGAACCAGAGATACTGCTTTGGATTCAGAAAATACTGTATAATAGGATTTGAAACAATTGGGGCGTCTAAAAATATTTTACTGCTCTATTGCATTCATTTATCAATTAAGTTCTTGAATAGTTCATACTGTTTTTATACGGGTGTTTCCTCGTATTTTCCGGGCTGTTTTCTTTTGTCGCTTTCCCGTATAACTCAATAACTCCCGCTTACTTAAACATTACCACCGTTATCTAAAAGATTTAAAAATAACTGGTACTTTTAGAAAATAACTACTTTCCACTGAAGCTCTTGCTAATAGCTACTACACACCCCATGAATAGAAATTAGCTCAAAGGAAATGAACACTAATGGACATAAAAATGGAATGCCTAAACGACTTCTGAAATGATAAATGATACTTGTGCAATGTGTGTGATAAATGGAAAATATTTCCTGTTACAAATACCGTACCGTAAATAAACTACTTTAAGCTTTCGTAAATTCTGTAGTTATCAATGGAATGGTACAGACTATCATCGCTAGAAACCCACGAATAAGTAGATACTTCCGACGTATTGGAAGTAAGAGACACATCATTATTAAAATGGTGTCGTATACGCCATTCAGCTAGCTGGTCTTCCGTCGGTTGGAGAGCAGAAATGTAACTGGGTGCGCTGCTTTTACTACTTCTTCTTGATATAGTCCTGTTGAATCTACTTGGATGAAGGTTCGAAGGCATTATGAAAATTTTCTTTTGATTGAAATGTGGCGTTGACTCTGGATTTACCCAGTCAGTCCTCAAAGGAATTTTAGGAGGCATAACTAATGCATCAACCGTTTTGTGTTTTACGAACAAAATTCTCTTACTGCCTTTCAGAAGATAAGGGTGTTGTCTAATTATAGCATAAACGCAAAGAGCTCCAAATACTATACATGCTGTCCCGGTACCGACGTACAATAAAATATGAAGTTTATTATACGCTTCCTCATAATCAAATGTAGCATTCTGGTAGAGAACGCAATTATCACGATCAACTTGACCCGTGCTTAACAATATTGGACAAAATACATATTCAGCTACAATGTCTCTATTGTAAATCCTGAAAATTGAAGGAACATCGCTAATGCAGTATACCTCATTTGGACATGTAGTCTGATACCATAAAAGACCATACTCATTTGGTTCTATAGCACCTATCTCAACCATAGAATAATTATGAGTTTTCAAGAAGTATGTTAGCTTTATCCAATTTTGTTTTGGCATTCTTTCATAAATTGTATTTTGAACAATAGTAGGAAGAGCATCGAAGCCAATTAACTCATTTTCAGGGCATTTATGTCCATACACCGGTGAAACCATCCTCAAAGACGAATTTGTAGTAGTCTCATTACCATTACGGCAGTCATTGCTCAAATAAACAATTCCACAAATTTCATCATCATCCAACTCATCCCACACATCCCATCTGTAGCCGCCCTGATCCGTTGTATTTATTGTATCATGATTTTGTAGATAATGTTTATAATTTTGAGCACAATATGCTTCGAGATCACTAAAAGTTTTATCTTTAAAATTTTCAGGGCTGTCACAATACGGGTCAGTAAGCAACATATCCTTGTTTGTTAACTGTCTGATTTCATCTTCTGAACAATTGCAATGCCACAAATTATCCTGTAGATTAATTCTAGGCTTAGGATAAACGATTGACATAACAGTCTTGAACAGCCCCGCGGGTATTGTGTGTAGCTGGTTGTTATGCAAGAATATCATTTGAATACTGTGTAAGTTATCAAATGTTCCTGCACCAATATGAGTTATCCCACATGAATTTAGATACAGGTCTCTACATTTCTGAAGTCCTGTAAAGCTATTTCGCCCTAGTAGGTTTTTAAAAGAATTCGAGGAAAAATCTACAATTCTTAATTCCGCAAATGATATTGAACCTGTTACGTTTGTTGGGTCCCAATGGTTACTTCTCGTTATTGTAAGACTTCGTAGAGTGTCATGGACTGACCGCAGAGCATCTCTGGGTACATTGCGGATGGTGCTATTCCGGATATAAAGTTGTCGTAAACTCGAGAGTCCTACGAGACTATTCGACGTCCAAGTTCTCAGCTCCAAATTTTTGAACTCTAGTGTTCGTATACTTGCAGAGTATTGGCTCATGAAGGCGTCACACGGAACGTGCATCAGGTTCCCGTTCATTATTGTCAATTCGTGAAGATTTGTTCGGAATCTTGACAGCCATTTTGGTGGCATCGTGTTATCGGGAAACATAGGTTCGTTCAAAGTTAGAAAAACAGATTTGCAAGCTTCATCTACTTCCTGTAACAAAACGATATTGGATTAACAATAGGTACTGTTAAAGTCATCCAAAGGTCATATTTAGAAATGGCTGATCAATACACTATTACAACTATTCAATCAAGCAGGTTTTTAAGTTAATGCTCTTACCGTAACTGCGTTGATAATGTCTTCTTCATACTCTCTGAAATAAGGCGCCTCATTGCAGACGACCCTGCAGACGTTGGTGCTGCAGCGACTAACTCGATCTATGGGAGTCAGTGGCGGCCATTTTGGAATAGCCATCAGAAGAATCAGGATGAAACTCGCTACTGTGACAGCTGCGAATATGCTTTGGACCATAAGTCGCAACCAACCTCGACTGCATGATGTGTTTCTGAGAGCAAAAAAAAACGAATTTAGATGCTAAACAGTAATATTATGTTATTAGTAAATTGGTTGCGTATCATAACTAATTGACTATTTCATCTGCCTAGCCTTTTCAACTATGTTGAGGTGGGCTTCCAGTAATAACCGGAAGCAGTTGACTACCAGTATTTCTATGGAGTGATTGCAAATCTGCTCTCCGCAATCCAGTTACTGGGTAAAACGATACTAAAAAGTTTTCAAGCTGCTGAAGATGCTGTGAATGACCCAAAGCAATACAGCCATAATAAATCATTTTAAGTCAAACATATGGAAGAAAAAAATGTGACGTAGCATTCTGCTACATATTTATTCTAACACAAATAACACACTGCAACTAATATATGAAAAACTCACCTTGCTACTGAAGACAATACGTTAGATTTTTGTGCCAAGGATCCAGGCCGGACCAATTGCAACCCTCTCATTTGGAGAGCCAAATTAAAGGAATTATGATTGCAATTAAAAAGTCTTCACCAGTGACGAACTATGCGTTTGTATGGTGCACCCTGCTTCACGAAAACCTGCTGCGTGAAAAAAAATTCACCGTCACATAAGTTCGTGCAAACACGAGACCACCAGGTTCTCAGATTCACATCCCGAGCAATCACTGACTAAACTGCGTTACTCATTTCAACCCACGGATATAATAGTTTGATAGTCCATCCGTATCTCGATAAATATAATCGAAACAGTGATGATACTTTATCGGCCCATTAGCGATGTTCCTGATAAACTTTGTAAACACAAAAGTGATCGAACGGGTAATTTCACGGACAAGGGCGGTTATTGCCTATTAAATGAAAGAGACTGATTGATGGATTTAGCATGGAAGCATGGATCATCACGTGTGCTGCAAGGGAAATTTCGCAAAAGTGCCAAAAAGTTCGGGTGTAAACAGGATCTGATAGTCTCGTTTATGTTGTTAAATGATAAGGCTGTATCCTAACTAAAGAAAACATCGCGCGAACGCTTGACCGGCAGGGCTATTACCTATCTTGCAGAAGCAATGTGATAGCGATCATTTGTTTCATTTTGACAGTTCAACAACATTCAATGCGATAATTACGTTGCAGAGCAGAATTAAATTTCGAACTTATGAAGCAATGGATTAGTAATCAATTTCAAAACAAATTGATTGTGTATTACGTAATTAGGGTACCGTTCATATTTTTCGACGAACCCGAATGCGTTTTTCGGCCGACAATGGGTGACTTTTCGTTTTCCGAACAAACAAGTGACATATGAACGCGATCACGTAGTCGCGAGAGCGATCGCTTTGGATAAGACACGGAGTAAGAATGACAGTCAGCTGACGAGGCGACGTCACAATCATTTAGTTTGATTTGATCGCTAAACATGTCGAAGAATGTGGTGGCGAAGTAACAAACTTTCAACTAGAGAGTAATTTAAAAGTTATTTTATCTATCCAACAATAACTTTTGAATTAAGACAAAAACTAATTATATTTTGAAAGCGTTTCTTAATAAGACTTTATAATAAGCTTTTATGTTAAAGCCTAGATTATGACTAAAAGGGATTAAAAATGTCTGCGCGACACGCCACGTTAAGGTTAAGGCTTGTATTAAAACTCGGTTGTAAAAGCTGATTAACTCCGCACGCAATCTTAACACTCCGTAATTCATCGTTAAATCTTGGAATACATTTGAAAAAACTGGTACTTTAAATAAATATAGATACTTGATGTTACTTCACCACGTAACTTTATAATTTGTTATTTGAATGAAAAAAAAATACAAATGAACATTATGTTCATCTTAATTTTTGAGTTTTTTCATCAATTTTGCACTAGACGACTCACAGTCGGCGGCCGACTACGTTTGGTCTGTACGCGGCCTAACACTGAAATTCATACTGAAAAGATGAGAAAAATTTTGTTTCTCACATTCAACATGTATTATTGACAATTTAGTCATTTATAAAAAAATTATAAGTAGATTTGTGTCGTAAAATAGTAGTATGCAAAAAGTCTTCAATAGTTTTTCTTATTGAGCAACAAAAATAAAATGAAAGATGATTTCTGTTCATGTCCTGAACTTATTGCCTAATATCAGAAAGTAACATATGTGACCTTTGGACATTTCGCATTTACAAGGAAATAAATTTTATCAGCTGTTTGCTATCCCAGACCACTCAGGAATATGAGATAATAAAATACTCCGCTGTGATAGCTAAGTTGAAAACTAACTCTTTTAATATAGAACTTTGCACCTATATTATGTTGGTGAAAAGACTTGAACACATATACTATTCCATGATAATATTACCTTCATAAAAATTGTTCCTTGGTGTAATTCCCGGGCCACGTATAGTGTTATTGGGTATTTCCATCTGGAATTCAAAAGTCATTTATTCAAACTAGGCTGAGAGTCAAAATATAATTTAATTGAGGTTTGCCTGATTAGAAATAGTAATAGCGTAACATAGTGCTATAGCTGCACCACAGAAAAATAAATGACTGCTTAAAATTATATATAAAATGGAGTTTCATTTCAGTACAATTTATTTATATAACTTTTCATGTTAAAGTTGATAAAAATACCTAAAATCTATAGTGGTCGTGGCAGAAAGGTTCTACCTAGCACGGCCACGGTCGATATGTTATAGCAGCGAAAATATGCGAGTACATTTTTTAAAGTCGTTAGTACAATAAAGTTCACATTTTTTCATGAATATGTACCGCATTAAAATTAAGGTAATCATCCATGGTCGTGCTGGAGAGGATGACACGACATCTAAGGGAGCATGACAAACTTGCTGCTGGTTGCTCAGGCAAAGAATAATATGATCAATTGTCGAAGTCACTAGCTAACCACATATAGCAATACAACTCATACGAAAACATTATAATGAGTTGATTAAAGAATTTCTTAGCAGCAACCCGGAGTCTGGATTTGTGCCCGGTTGATGGCAATAGGCTCGCTCCCTGTGACAGGGACTTAAACATAATAGGCGAAATGTGGGCTATAAGTGTACTTCTGCCTAATCTTTAGGGGAATACGGGCGTGAAGTTATGTTATAATGTAAAATGTTCAGAATTTCTGGTGCAACCTTCTCTACCCTTGGCTTTGGTTATGAAGGTTTGGTTATTGGAGCATTAGTTGTGAATATGATTGGCTGCCATTCTTGAATCTTTGATCGTGATTACGAGTCGTCAGAAGCCAGAAAACCTGACACCAGTCTTACCAAGGGGTATCCTATTACCCAGTAACTAGGATGTGGAGGTCAGATAGGCAGTCGCTCCATATGAAATACTGGTATTCAGCTGCATCCGATTGAATGGAAGAATGGACCCTATAGTTGGGAAAAGGATAAGCAGATTGATTTTTTGATGATTTCTGAGTTGTGAATAGATAACTGTATAAACTAGGGTACAAAATCTTTTAGCCAAAAAAGGTCTAGGATTATCGTCAATAATTATTATATTATTATCAATATAAGATTAGCCTTTTATTTATGTACAAGTTACATGATATCGATATGCTTTTCATTGAGTGAAAACAAAGCTCAATATTGTACTTACCTTTAATACGTAATATAGTAGTATTATCAACAAGGAAAACAATACACAATCGAAAATTGGGTGAATCATTAGATCTATACATACCTACAGTTGTGACGGGTTCCCTACTTGATTTCGAAACTTGTAGATTCGATTTTTATTGTATCGAACACGGTGTATCGATAATTTAGTTATACGATGTTTTATTCCATCGATGCTTTATTGGTGCGATGTAACGTTTGTGCGAAAAATTCTGTTGTGAAAAACCCTACAGCGATTGCTCATTAGTTCGGTAATTTATTAGTTCGATACACAGCTGTAGTGCCTACATATGGGATGCAATTAGACTGTCCTTATGTAAAGAATCGAAAATGCAAAATGAACTTTACAAGCAAAACAAATTGAGGTTTGTTTTAAACACAATATTTGGACATTCACATTTTCTCCCTTTAACTCTTCGGAACGTAGATCCACGCGAGACAAAATGGCTTTTTAATTGTTTCTGTAATTACGGCATACGAAAGGTTAATACTTAATTATACTATAATACTAACATAACATCAAGCCTGTATTCCCCCAAGGGTTAGGCAGAGGTGTAACTAAAGTAGCTACAACTGCATTTCGCCAGTTATGTTTAAGTGCTCGAAACCGAGAAAGGTGGCGCGACTCAATCCACAAAGCAACTGCTTTGAATCAAGTCGTCTTGAAGACTAAATACGCAAAAGTCGCCCAAAGCCTTCCTATACATTCACATACAACGATGCTGATCAGCTCATCTGTACACGGTGTGACCGGGTTTGATCAGCTCATCTGTATACGGTGTGACCGGGTTTTCAAGACCGGTTTTGCTAGTCATCAGAGAGCTCACGAAAGAAAAGGAAATTAGTTATGTCGCTGTCGCCGGATACGATGAAGAGGACTATAATTAGGGGCGAGCCTATTGCCATCAATAGAACACAAATTCAGACCGAAGTCTGAATTTGTGTTGAGCAGCCCGAAGGCTGCTACTGAGAAATTTCACATGAAAAAACCAAATAACACTTTGCCCAACCCGGGAACCGAACCCACGGCCTCATGCTCAGCAGTAGCGCTTGCTACCACTAGACCAACGAGGCAGTCGATATTTTATTTAGTATTACGGACAGTCAAAATATGACAATATACATTCTATCCCTATGGTACGCTGGCGCCAAATGCTCCGACCATTATGCATACGTCATAATTATCGACGATATTTCCGAACGGTCGCGTTCAATTCCCCTGTGGCTTTTAATGCCGGGCCCACAGATGTAGATAATATTAGATAACCGTAGTTTGTGAAATTGTGTGGAACTTGTGCCCAATATTTTAGTTATTATACAAAAAATTGTTTACTGTTCATTCGGGAGAACCAAACAAATGTTCAGATACATGACTTACCGATTCTAGATTGAAAGAAAACTAACTTGTTTATATTTATTTTTCCCCTCGCGATAATACACCAAACCCGGAAATAAGAACCAGTTGAAAAGGGCATACGAAACGAGTGAATTTCTTGCGCATTTTTAGAATTTCCTTAAATTTTACAGTATGTTGTAAAGAACAGCTTCCTCTATCCATCTTTCTACATCTATGGCAGTGAATGCTGATAGCGGTGTACTCGATACATAGTTTCCTGTGAAACCTACACACACTGGTTCAAAGCGATTGGTACTCGACGGAGCATACAAATGGCCTGTTACTACACTGGGAACCACATATTTTTCTATATTCTGAGTTTTATTTCACACGTTAATCTAGAATTTCCCACTGGGCTCCCGGAGTTATATTTTAGATTTTCCATACAATTTATCGCTGTGTATTTTTTCGTTGCACTTTAGTGTGCGGTAGTTACTTTTTTAGATATTTTGAAAATCATAGCGAAACACATTCAGCATCCTTTATGATACATAAGTTGCTATATTCTAAAATAATTAAAAGTAATTCAATATTTTATTTATTTTAATTATTATTTTTATTTTAATATTAGTTGCTTTTAATAGTGAATTCTAATTTTTCTTTTATTTCTTTTTATATTGTAATGCATTATGATATATTTTTAAATTAAATTTTTCTTTGTTCCTCTCAAACAGAGCACCTGCCATCAAATCTCTTCACCACCCTTGGTTGACTGGTAGAGAATGCCTAAGGCATTAAGTCCGCCTTTGTACCTTTTTTTTTGAGTGCGAAAAGTTTAAATAAATAAATAATTCTAGGTAAGTACTGCGACTGTTATAATGAGAGAGATAATTTTCCTCTGTAAAGATTAATTAAACACTTAGAGAAGGTTTAATGCTCGTCTTTATCTTTTTACCCCTTTGTGTGACTTTAATTAACTATGCAAGCCAAAAGTTAAGTTATTTTATTAACAAACTAACAACACCGTTGCCTGACAATACGGTTTTAATTTCTAAATAGTTCTGTAGAGTACTGTACTACATTTCTTACTATAACGAAACTTCTCTCTCTATAGGTTACATTTCCTTCCCGTCCTTCCGACAATCGTTTTAATAAAATAATACTAACTAACTCATTGGTGAAGTTAGCACTATCTTAGAGCAGGTTTCTAAGATGCCAAAGTTTAATTACGAAGCTGTCAGTTACATTGGCATTAATTGGCCAGCCAGGGAGCTCCCAAGTCGGCAACTTGGTATCGCAGATCAAAACTTACGGTGTCCGAACTTACCCTTTGTCTTGGTTGGGTAAACAACGATGGCGGAGGTTCACTGCTTCGCTATTACGTAACGTGTCTACCAAGTTGAGTGCCTATTCAAAGTAGATATAACTTTAGTTATTGTTAATTTAATAGATACAAATGCAAATCAAATCCGGAAAAGTACCATTGTGACTTTTTCATTTTAGGTAGATGTACTTTTTAAGTTGATCTTGGACATCACAGAGATAGCTGAAGCAAAACATCGTGAAGAAACTTGGACTTAAGGCTCGTGCAGACTAACGCGAATTGTCCCGCGATGCGATACCGGTAATTGTTCTACCGAGAAGTTTTCTTAGAAATTGTTTTATAAGTAATATAAGTCTGAAATCGCCAATCCGCCTCACCGTCTCTGTATGAGACGACGTCTATGCAGTGGGGCAACAATAGGCTGGTATTATTTTGTAGAAAAAAGTGGTAGGTACCTAGGAAAATAATTCAAAGATAATCGGAATCGAATATTTTAGAATATTTTGGATCACCCCACCATTGAAGCAGTATTGTTAAATCATACTTCAGTGGGGGAAAGATGGAGCTACGAGTATATGTCCTGTAGAGCATCATCTCTTTCCCACACTTAAATTAATATTAAAATAATACTGCTTTAGAGGTGGTGGTAGGCCCCCAGAATCGACCTTGCTCTGTTTGCAACCGAAGTTTTTATAAAATCGTAAAAAAATTGTTTGAATATAATATAATTTAATTTTTTTTATATTTTTAATTGAAAACAGACTGAAACAGATATTTGAATCCAATAAGAACAAAGGTATGCCCAAGATAAAAATTATGGTCGACGCTAATGCTGGCTAAGTAGCTATAGCTTATGAATTTATTGTTTGAGGTCGAGATCAAGGCCTAATTTTTAACCGACTTCCCAAAAAGGAGGAGGTTCTCAATTCGGCCGGTATGTTTTTTTTTTCTATCAATGTACATCGATTACGCCGCGGTTAATGGACCGATTCGCGTGATTCTTTTTTTGTTCGACGCGAAATAGCTGCCAGGTGGTCCCATAAAAATTTCTTTCAGTTTGGTTAAGTAGTTTTTATTTTATATGCATTATTGTTATTTGGACGATGTCATTTTGACGATACTTTGTATATTAGTATGTCGATAACTTTAACATTTCTAATCCGATTTGCGTAATTCTTTTTTGTTCGTTAGGGTACATATTCAAGTTGGTACCCTGGTCATCTAGTCAGCATTTATGATGATGGGATCCGAAGGAAATCGAGAAGAACACTCAATTTATAAGCATATAACTGTTACGTTTCAGACAATATCATACAGTTTGTTCAATTATTTGCGTTTGATGATGATTTCCTATGGATGAGCTGATGATGGAAGGTACAACTCCTCAAAGGTTAGGAGCATATATAATACAGTCCGTACAAGCCCTACAGCAACGTGTACCTACTGCAATTAACTGAATGATTACAAAAGTACATAATTAGGATCTAATCGGATGCTCCCTATTTATGAATGCCAGCTGTTTATTGTAAGAAAGTAACGAGAACATATTTACCATGTTAAGTTTGTTCTTCGGATAAATTTATCCCAACTACGGAACCCTTCATTGTGCTTGGTCCGACAGAAGGATCTCTCCTTGATCTTGCATTGATCACAATCAATACTCACTGATGACGTGTTTAACATTTGCTTACGATATTTTCTTTCAACGCAGTCATATCCAAGATTTATTCAAGCTCAACTATAATCTTGACTTTAGCGTTCTACGTCCCTATTAAAATTAAAGGAAAATGTTTTTCTTTGAAACACATTATTATGCAAATATGTATAGGTATAATGTGTATAAGTAATGAAACGTAAAGGAAAAACTCAAGAAAATTACATAATTAAATGCGACAAAAAGTCGAGACAGTATTTTGAATTATTAACTATCTTATCAGTCCCGTGCGACGTTAAATCAGTGTCTGACGACGACAGAAACGCTGAATAAAATGCTCCTTAAGAGAAAAAATTATATCACAGCGACTGAATAAATGTGAATGCCATTAATTATCGCAAGGAGACGCCATTTTAGTCTTTTATAAGAGAAAATTATTATCATATTCGTTGGAGAGATTGTTTAGTGACCGCATTAAGGAGAAGGGAACTAAGCAATGCTGCTGTTATAAGTTTAGTACAGACGCCAGCACATCAAGTTACTACAATCTGTCAAATTTCTTTAATGGGTTTTCAACTTTATCGCTAAAGATTAAGGTTCAATGTTGATTGGGAAAATTTGATAGATTGGAGTAGGTTGATGTGCTGGCGTCTCTACCTGGTCGACCGAACTTTTCTGCTCGAGTGAAAATAGAGAATGCTTATTTAATAGTATAGAATAGTACATACTTATTCCATGTATCATCATCATCATCATCATCATCATCAGCCTATTAATGTTCCCACTGCTTGGACACAGGCCTCCTCTCTGTGAGAGGGAGTGGGCCGTAATCCACCACGCGGGCCCAGTGCGGGTTGGTGGATGTCACATGTCTTCGAATTTTTGGTTCTAAGACATGCCGGTTTCCTCACGATGTTTTCCTTCACCGTTTTGAGAGCAGTGGTGATGAAATTATTTACACAAAGTAAAGCGCCTGCTTGGGTTTGAACCCACGACTCACAACTCGTAAGTCGGGGCCGTTACCACTGGGCCAACACTGCTCCATGTATAGTACATACTAATTCCATGCTGCAATGATAGTAGGTACTTACTAATTCCATGCTGCCATGTCATTATTCTAAGGTACCCATCTTGTTCTTAACTTTGGGCGAACGAGCCCTGGTCGGGTAAAAATACGGAGAAAACGAATTTTCCCAGATATGAGACCTACTTAGCTAGATCGATTTTTCCCCCGTGAAGCCCTTTATTGCAACTTTCATCGAAATCGTTAGAGCCGTTTTCAAGAATATGATTACAAATATTCCTCATTTAACAGTACATTACAGTCGACACAACTTAGATGTAGCATAGATTTGATTTCATTCATTCATTTCAATTTCACGTGTATTTGGCTATAAGACTTGACAAGTTATTGCGTTTTCGAAAGATCATTTTCACCTAAAGCAGTAATAAAGATTAGTGATTTTGAAGGCGCACTCATTTCGGATGGTGATCGGTTTTACGAATTTTGCTGATGCTACATCTAAGTTGTGTCGTACTGTACCTGCTTTTAACATGCAAACATTTTATTTTAACATCAAGTGGATGCCAGCAATTGAGTACGTGCTATTTCAACCAAACTGAACGCTGAAGATATGAAAACCTCTAGCAAGTTCAAGGACCGATCCAACAAATTGTTATTGATTTTCACAACCTTTGAAACCGCTTTCAGTTCGGAAGAGTCATGACAATTTCCTTTTATTGCTGCTATCAAGACCGACCTACCCTATCTGACCTGCTTCAAATATTTTCTGTTAAAAACACATAACCATTAACCTAGATAGATTCTAATTGCTTTTAAAAGCTGTTAACAAGATTCGATGACGCTATAATGGAATTAAATTATTTCTGGATTCCTTTCTTCGTTAGAAGAACTGAATACATAAGTAATTAAATGAAAAACAAAGATGAACCTATTTCGTACTTTAGGTAGCGTAGAAATTTATTTGTAGGTTATTTATTTATTTGGGATCTCCAACAAAGAATAAACATAAATAATAACTAGCTTTTGCCTGCGACTTCATCCGCGAGCGTATAAGTTTCCTCAGGAATTGGGCTATACAATACAGAAAGATTTTTCAAATCTGATTGGTAGTTTCGGAGATTACCCCTTAAATACAAACTTACAAACAAACAAATTCTACCTCTTTATAATATTAGTATAGATAACTATTTCACATTTGTTGACTATAAGAGGGAAAAAACATAGTTACATACTTAGTTATTTTTCGGTGGTTAAATTATGTTTGTATTTTGGAATGGGGAGGGCTATGTACAGGTTACAGTGCTTTGACGATTCATTATATTGTATTTCACAATATATTGCGAGTATGTTACATCATTATAGAGGTAAGGCTGTTAAAAACGTATTTTTCCCAAGTTTCGCCAAAAAACTGGTCCTCCGCTCCGCCATCCGTAATTTCAAAAAACAGACAAATATTATTTCAGCTTGTTTGGTTGGGACAAAAACAGTCGATGGGACCGCATTTTCTTTGATCCCCTGAAATAACTTGAACGGAACAAATTGTATTCAGAAAAACTATTTATATGCAAATAAGGTTTTATACAAACTATAGCTTCGTTGAAAGAGAAACATTTAAAAAATACCAAGGTGTTTTGTTTGGTACGCGTTAACACGGAAATTAAATTGCTGAAGTGAATTTCTACGGAGTGTGGGAAATTCCGTCACAAAACTACAGTTAGTTATTCGTGAAAACGTTGGAAATACCGACTAGGCGTCCGGGGGCCGTGATTGCAATATTCCCTCCGTCCGGCGTCACGCGCGCGCGCCCCGCTTCTGATGAAAAATATGTTCCTAGTTATGTATTTTTGTACTTTTTTTTCAATTGCCCCGGCTGTTGCTCGAAGCGATGAGGTCATATTTTATGTTGCTAAGTTTAGTCGCCTTTTCCTTATGCTATAGATACCCATGATATTGTAGACGATATTAGGTACAGAAGACGGCGGGATATCGGCGTAAATTCAATTTGATGTCGGCTGTAATATATACCACCTACGGTGTACACAAATCTATGTACTTACGTGCTATATTTTCCACGAACTCGCCTGTACTAACATAAAATTGTTTATTCTGTAAATAGGATCGTACATGATATATTAAAAAAAAAAATAGAAAATTGGCTAGATCAGTTCGGAGTTTCCTCTCTGACTACTCTGAGAAGAAATGCCGAAACAAACTCAGAGGTCGCAGTCTCTTTTAAAGTCCAGACATAATCTTAGTCAGGCCATAATATATGTGGACCATGTAGATTAGTGTCTGAAATGGTCTTTTGAGAAAAGAACGACACAGATTTGAGTGAACCTTCAGACTTTCAAAAAAATTGGATAACTAAATAATTTGATTGATTTTGAACGATTTGAAATAATTTAAAGTAGGTGATTGTGTTTTAGTTAATCCTTACGAGTAGAGTTCTGAACAAAGTAGATGCTAATTCAGAATCAACATTAGGTGGGTTTATTCAAAACAAGTAGGTACAAAATATTTTATTCCCACGTGTCATCTATATATAATATATATACCTTAACGAAAACAATAGGTTTTTACATGTTTTGTAACACATTACTGTTATTTTTTATTAGTTTTGGTAAGATTTTAAATACAGAATTTCTTTTAAGAAAAAAAAAGAACTTGTAAACAAGCAGACACATAGATAAAATATTGTGTTTAATAAGTTAAGATTACGCTCCCACCACGCGGTTGCCTCCCCCTGAGACACCGTCAAGTCGGCATAGGAAACACGATAAATCAACTGTCACCGAGAGATATTGGTTGCATGGTTTGCATCAGTTTATGGCTCCATTTGGACAGCCAGCAATGTACTGGAAATTGCCGGATTGAGACAATAATGCACGCTATTGATTTTGATCAGTTAGAGGGCCTATACAAACTGCTTTTATACTGCTATTCTATAGCTGGAAAATAACAGTTTGAATGTGGTTTTTATATCTCGACTGTTTTGATCCCAGGAACTTTTAGACGGGCCTTAATTAATTATACTGTAGGATAAACAGCCGAAAAAATCAGAATCCCATTTTGAACTGCCTATCTGCCTTACCCAAAAAAAAAAACTTAAAGTGGAAAAATATTTTGCGGCCACTCGCGGCTAGCTAGAATAATATCTATGTTTAGTGTTACTTACCATAATTCTACATAAAACATACGTAATTATCTTGTATTTGAATTTTCTTACAATTAGAGAACCCTTTAATTTTCATATATTTCAGTCGGGTCTTTACAAAAAATATAGATAAATATTAGGTCAATTTGCTAGTCAAAATGAACTCGATAATATCTAACTGTTGTGCTTAAAATAATAATATGATAGTGGTTGTGTTAGAAACAGGCATCTAAATTGATATAAAATAAGGCTGTTGTGGCTGGCTCACCTTATGTAAAACGAATTATTTTGTCGTGGGAAGAAGATATTCCGAGAACTAGAGGGCATTAATTTTATAAACTTGTTATAAGAACAATATTATTTTTTATTAATAGCGGAGTTACGGCAAATAGTGTTTTTTTTATTTTATGTTTAAAATGTAAAACCCTTTTTCATATAGGATCTACCTACTTACTTAGGTAGGTACAGTACGACACAACTTAGATGTAGCATCGGCATAATTCGTAAAACCGATCACCATCAAAACTGAGTGCACCTGATCTTTCAAAAACGACTTCCTGACCAAGTGAAAATGATCTTTCAAAAACGCAATAACTTGTGAAGTCTTATAGCCACATACATTCGTGAAATTGAAAATTTTCAAATCTATGCTACATCTAAGTTGTGTCGTACTGTACTAGGTATATATTTTCGGCTTGTCCCTTAGGCAGTTTAAGCAACGCTTAGTACATGCCTAGTAATATAAGAGCAAGTTATTTACATTGTAGAATATTGATTACTTAGTTCTGAGAATAAAAGCGAATATAGAATAGAATAGAATAGAATTTTCTTTATTCGAGTAACCAAGACTCAAAAATATTGTTAGTAAAACTTACGACTATGTTAGTGTTGCGACTACGACGATGATATGAAAGCCTCTGAATGACAACGTTTCTACTGAAAACCTTGTAAATACTACCAGCTGTTTTTACCAAAAGATTAGGTACAAAAAAAATTAAGATAAGATCATAGAAAGGATATAAACTTGTTGTATATGCCGTCCGCAGTCATTAACAGTGTTTTAATGTATAGATTTTGTATAAATGTAGGTACATTGAAGCCCTGCACTCGACAGTCTTTAAGTTTTATAGCGAATAATAGCAAATAGGTATTATATTTTAGTAATATATTAAAGCTAATCGGTAATTTCGGCCAGTCATTCTGATGTTTACCGACTATTTACAACAAAAAAACATCTCATAATAATAAGTTTTAACGCTCTGTGCAGAGCATGCATGAAGGCTGAGGAAACCGTTGCGCAAGTGCTCTTTGAATGCACAGGCGTCACCAAAACAAAAACCCTCGGGTCTCCCAAATCTTTTGCAGATGTTCTGAACAGACTAGGAGACCCAATCTGTTTCTGGAGGAGGGAAATGGACTGGTTGGAATGACCAACGACGGCCGCCATGGCCCACGTAAGTACAATGATCCAATGATCTTTGCGCTCGGCTCGTGTGGTGGCAACACTTCGTCTCCGAGTTCGCAACAAGTCAATCACCATCCTGAGGATGCCTCGTTAAGAGGCGAAACACGTGTCGATTTCTTACAGGGTTCTCTAGGACTCTTTAAGAACAGTTAAGCGGATTAAGTTACTAAATATACATCGTCTATTATATTTTACAATGATCCACTTGAAGGACTAAGTGCAAAAACTAATCTCAATAACAAAGAATAGCAAGTCATAAGTGAAGATCTCCGGGACTGTAATAAAAAATAAGGACAAAGCACATAATGCTGTCTAAAAGTTATACGTCGAAATGCTTAATACTTAGAATTCCTCAGTCGTAACAATTACCCGAGCTAGCAACTTGAGTGTTTAACTTTAAAGTTACGGAGTTACACGTTAGTACTTTTTTCTTATAATATAACTTGAGAATAATTATATTTTACTTGAATAATAAGTTATGATAAAGAATTCTAACACGACATTAATATTTTTCGAAAAATATTCACTAACTGTCGTTGCTTTGTTGAATAAATAACTTCTTTTAGGTGCAGTCTTCATTAGGTCTTTCCACAAGCAGCTTTATCTACTACTTACTTATTTTACTTATAACTTACTTTTCAGTAAAAATTTAATTCAGTTTATAAAATAATTATGAAGGTGACATAAAGTTTTCTTTTCTGAAACAATAATTTCCTCAAACTTACCATTGATTAAACATCAAAGGACTTTCTTCTTATTTTGCGCATAACTTGCTTTTCAGTAAAAATTGAATTCAGCTTATAAAATAATTCTGAAATGAAATGAAATGAATTGATTATTTATTTGTCCGAAACATGAGTATGCACACACAAAGCATGCAAGATGTTATGTACACAGAAAGGATCACAGTCATGTTTTACCTTAACGGCGTACAAATATGTATTATTATAACTATAATTAATTAATTATAACTGTTGATAGGTACATTAAAAAAAATTAAAAATAATACAATAATTTGAAATAAATTTGTCAATGAGTTCAATAAATAATACAGCATGGCGGGACATCGACGCGAAGCCGGTTACAAGTTGAAATTGTTCGTCGGTTATTTAAAAAAAAATCTGCTGTTTTATAAAAAAGTGAATCTACGCGGTCAAAATGTATGGAACAGCTCATTTTTTTTAAAATAACCGACGAAAAGTTTCAACGCAGCTGGGTTCAGAATCATGTACTGAATCCATGGTAACCGGCTTCGCGTCGATGTCCCTGCCACCCTGTATAGTTATAATATAGTTCTGAAGCTGATATAAACTTTTCTTTTTGGAAACAATAACATCCTCAAACTTATGTATCATTGATAAAACATCGCAGGAGACAATTATCTTCATTACTTATTAAAACTAACACGGTTTTCAATGACAAACCCACTGACCTCCAAAATATCAGTGATCAATAAATATATATTATTCATGTTAAATTATAATGTAGGTGGCGCGTAGAATCTTTGAGTCTAGACAATACATATTATTGAATGAAGGTGAATCAAAGTTCAAAATATACTAGTCATGAGAATTCTCATATTATTTATGCTATCTTCGAATAACTTATTTTTCGGTACCAAGATATTCTTAGTTGTCCAAGAAAGTCTCTAGATGAATGATGTTTTCAAAGAACCCTTCTAAGCCTAATAATAATACAGCTTACAACGAATTCCATTTTAAATATTTATGCATGAATGAATAATAAAACAATCGATGGCAGCTTACATGGGAACACCTTTTTTAACAATCAATATTCAATACGACCCATTTTACTATTTGAAACAGTGCTTCAAACTAAAGCCGTAGCGAATAAAAAACAGTTTTTTAATTCATAAATTTTTCAGCCACTGCTTGTTGTACCTGGAATGTAAATAAATAAAATCTGTCAAGTGCGAGTCGGACTCGCACACGAAGGGTTCCATACCATGTCGTACAAGATTTAACACTATGAATTTTTGTAATACTTTCGTAAAGGTAACAACAGAGGCGCTATAAAAAAACAAAGATTTGTAAAGAAATTGTCTAATTTTAATGAAAAAATGTTGTTGTGTTAAAATATAGGTGTAGGAGTATATTTAATTTATTTTAAGAGAAAAATATTAAGTTAACTTTATCCAGTAACATGCATTAACTAAAGTCAAAGTTATTTATTTGCTACTAACATAGTATTAGTAGATATAAATAGGTATATATGGTAGGTAAGCAGGTAGATATGTAGGGTAGGTAAGGTAGGTTAGGTACCTACCTACCCTGGTAAGAATGGTAGGGTAGGTAGGTAGGGTAGGTAATTAGGTAGAAATAGGTAATTAGGAAAGGTAGATGCGCCGTAGATAAGTACTTAGTGCTAACCGTGCGAAGCCAGGCCGTGTAAAGCTAGTTACTTATAAATAAAAGGATTTCTCCTGCTACATCAGACTATACTGTACAAAATAGAATGTAAGTAGTACGCCAAATTTTAATTATAACTGTGCGTTTGCACTGGCGAAACATTCACAACAAATCATGTTGGAATCTCTATTGTCTGTCAATTTTTCATGCATAATGTTTGACAGAAACTAGAGATTTCAACATGTTTTGTCGTGGTGTCGCTAGTGCAAACGCACGGGTCAATACAGGTATTTATTTACGTTATTTTTGATAGTCATACAGAAATCTATTATTTCTTACTATATTACTATAATATCTCCCGCGCCGAAGGCCAGTCTCCGTTGAGATTGGCCGTTGTGACCGAATATTTTTACAACAATAATTTTTCTCAATATGAAATTGTGTCCACAACGGTTTAAGGTACCTGAATAGTACACTGTATGTGCCAGCATTCATTTCAATGTTACTGAATATATTGTCTATAGGAGTGTAGTTTTAACATGAGGTACACACATCAACACCGTCTAGGGATACTTTGAAAAAAGTCGATAAAGTTCTTAAACTCAAAAAATACTGGCCGGTTTTAAAATCTTGTGAAGAAAGTTTATTTTGTAGACCTTTTTGGATGATCGAAATTTAAATGATCGAAATAGTATATGCTGCCATGATAGTAGGTACTTACTAATTCCATGTCATTACTCCGACTATTAAATAGTTATCTGTGGAATTTATGTCGCATAATATTAGCATGAAATACAAAATTATTATTTTAAGTTGCAGAAAATCGCCCATATTATATCAAATACGTTATGAATCGGCGTTTTTAGTATTTGTTGATTATAAACAGTATATGTTACATGAGATACACACAAGTTTCAAATTCCTAATTTGTTTAGTTGTTGAGATAAGCTCGTACAAAAATGGTCTAAAACAGACAACTTCTACGGCCTCCTAATTCATCATTTTTGAAGATAAAAACAAATAAAAATTTTATTTATTTTCTACTCGATGAGCTCTAGAAAATGATACCCCACATGCCAGGGTCAGATTATTTTTTTTTCAAAATTTAATTTTATTGTATGGCGACCCCCCTTTAATTTTTAATTTTATTATTTGTTGCTCTTGCGGCAATAGAAATGCTCAATCTGTGAAATTTTCAACTGCCTACCTATTACGGTTCATGAGATAGAGCTCGCTGACAGACAGACGGACAGCGGAGGCTTATGAATAGGGTTCCGTTTGTCACCCTTCGGGTACGGAACCCTAAAAAACAACGAAAATAAAAATTTGGTAACGTGATTCCATTATTTTATAAATTGCAGTACGTTCGGACCACCCGTGACGAATTTAATAATAGCTCAAACAAAAATGACATTGCACGCCGGAGTTGCCATAAAATATGAACAGTTTTGCTACTTTAATTACCATTTTTAATGCAGACAGTGGTGGCCCGGTGGTATCGGCCACGACTTACGAGTTGTAGGTCGTGGGTTCGAACCCAAGCAGGCGCTTTACTTTGTGTAAATAATTTCGTCACCACTGCTCTCAAAACGGTGAAGGAAAACCTCGGCCTCGTGAGGAAACCGGCATGTTTTAGAACCAAAAAAATTCGAAGACATGTGACATCTACCAACCCGCACTGGGCCCGCGTGGTGGATTACGGCCCACTCCCTCTCATAGAGAGGAGGTCTGTGTCCCAGCAGTGGGAACATTAATAGGCTGATTATGTAATGCGGCAACATCAGTGTTATGACGACGTTGTATTATTTCTAACGTCGGTACTGCGGTTCTCAAGTTTTGGGTGGAATCCGAGCGCCTTTAATAAAAATTAATTATAGCAATAACACCTAATTACCGCTATTTCCGTCTGAGGGTCGATTTTTATTGTCCCTGTTAGCTTGAGTGTCACCTCAAGTGTCCCTCTTAATAAAATTGTAATTATTTGCCACTACGAAAAATCTAATAATGATTCAAATTCAAATTCATAAGTCATTTATTCAAACTAAGCAGATCATCAGCACTTTTCGAACGTCAAAATTACCTAAAACAGTCCCCCAAAAACGCCCGCTCTTCACCACTTCCTAGTGCTTCAGCTGGGAAGATATTTTAGCTAGGAAGATACTTACTTAGGTACCTAGTGAGCTTTTTCCCAACTATGTTGAGGTCGGCTTCCAGTTTATCCGGATGCAGCTGAATACCAGTATTTAATATGAAGAAACTGCCTATCTGACCTCCACAACCCAGTAACTGGGTAATACCCATTGGTAAGACTGGTTCCCTTTAGATCTAGTACTTAATTATATACAAAGTTTTCAGCGATTCCGTAATAAAGATAAAGTAGTATAGCCCATCGCATGGTTGAAAATGCAGTAAAGAAAACCGTAATTTTATGTATGGAATACAATATAAGACACATACATTTAGACAGTATTCATAAACTCACGCCTTCTTACCATTGGGGTAGGCAGAAATTACAGAACGCCTCCTGCTACGATCCTTTCAGACTCATTTTGCCTCGTTTAATTTCATACATTTGGTCATACACGCTCGCCGGTTGCAAGTACTACGCACCTGTCCTTTTTAAAAAGAACATCACCAATAAGGTCACACAGTTTCAAACAATCTTGAAATATCTTAGCAAAAGAAAACAAAAGAAAGCGAAGTGACAAAAAAACAAGGTTGAGAACTTCTGTCGCAGACGCAACACCATTAATCAGTGTCGGAAACAGTGTGTCCTAATAAACCACGCTGATCATGCAGTAAAACGTTCAGTTTATTATCGTCATATTTTCGTGAAGCCACTCTAATAACCTATCGATCCGACTAATGCTTGCGGTTATGTTGATTAATATTTAAACTTAATAATACATCCAACATAATGAGGCACTTCTCTTGATAGGAGACCAACAGGCTGGAAAGTTAATCTATTTTGACCCAGTTTGTCGCGGTGTTTTAAACAAATTTTCAGTTTAATCGGGTTTTGTTTTTTTGTCTCATGTTTTCGGTGGTCTTTGGTGTAAGGATTTTTGTCTATCCCATGGGAATTCTTTGTTTTCCCGAAATAAAAGTACCCTAAACGTTGCTCTGCATTATAACCATGCTATGTTTCATATTATTCATCTATTTAGCAGTTTTTCCATGACATATTTCAGCTTTTTTTTGCCTAGTCGAAATAAACCGAAATAATTTCAAACGAAAATTATACTTTTAGGTACTACGAAATAACATCAGCTTTTGAATATTTACTTATACCGACCCGGGGGATTCCCAAATGAATTACCTACTGATTCTAAAAACAGAAAGCTTATAAAAATAGAAGTTAATTGGACTCGCTTGATTACTTAATCCTCTTACTGAAGGTTTCTCGTTTGGGAGGGATTATGACGTAAAACTCCTTAAGGAAACAGGAAAATCTTTTTACACGTCCCAAAATCAGTACCCAAATATTAAAAGATAGAAAATAATATTATAAAGGTTTAGGTACTTAAGTATAATACATGCATAATATATAATAGCTATAATTTATTAATTTATCACGCGGGCAAAGCCGCTGGCGGAAGCTAGTTTAAAAATAAAATCTTTAATGTTTCATAACTGACTGTAGCCGGGTTAATTTCAAGGTCAAAGTGTTATCGATGTGCGATCTACTGTACTTGTCTGACAAAACATTGAAAGAAAGTTTTCCATTCATCTGTTAGGATGGCCCTGTACCTAATGCCTTTTCTGCGGAGAAGTGTGCGAAAACTTGTGATGTTAAACTCAATGTATGTAAATTAGGTACCCGTTTGGTATTTAGGTTGAGTTTGCGCATAGTAATTTGAACCTTTTATAAAAAAAACCGGTCAAGAGCGAGTCGGACTCGCGCACCGAGATTTTCGTAAACGAAACGTACCTAAATAGTTCTGTGCCCAGAAACTAGTCCTCTAAATTGTATAAGCGCCCATACCAACTCGGAGGACTATCTTAATAATTGGCGTCAACTATGTATGTATGGGGGACACCCTTTAACTTTCAACTTTTTTTATTTTTTGAAATGTTTCCTTTATTTGTGCTGTAAGACCTTGCTTTTAACCCAATTGTCAATTCTAGGTCAACCGGAAGTACCCTATAGGTTTCGAAAACCTATATCCCAGTTTTCGCGAAAATAAATTTGCCCATATCAGTCTTTTTATCGTGTTGACTCGATTTTTATGATACACCTAATATTGACTATAGACCTCAGTATTTGGTATCCATTTCAACTTGCTAGGTCCACCCGTTCCTGAGCAAATCCGTGATGACACACGGACAAACAGACGGACAAGAGAGTGATCTTATAAGGGTTTCGGTTTTTTTTCCTTTTGAGGTACGGAACTGTGGGGGATAGCGACCGTTTCTGATGAAGATGGAAATGAAACTCGAAGCTTGGATCTTGTACTGGAGCAAACGGTGGGGAGGAATTATGCTGGAGCTCGGGCAGAGTTTCTTCTCATTAGATGTGTTCTCGTTGCGTGCTGGGATCGAAGTGACGGTCCGCCAAATCGGCCCGTCTTTTATACACAAACGCGTAAGCGCGCGCCACCCTCTGCCCGCACTCCCCTTCTTCACCCCCGCTAGCTTTATTTATTGTTTTCTTATTAAAATATTTACATTACAGTGTCTTATTTACTATGTCCTTACAGCTATTCTTATTACCTAACTATTGACATATAATGCTAGTCTCTGCGACGTCCCATTTAGCTGTGGCGTGAGGGTACATTACTATTTCCCTGCCCCCCGCCTCAGCACTATAAAAGCGCTCTGTCGAGCGCGCGCGCTCGTTATTCTAATTGGGAACGTCGCAGAGGTAAGGGGAATGAGACACACCAATTTTAATCGTTTATTTACCTTATGTTAATAACTATTTACTATATTACATTAGTTAAAACATTAAAACATTTAACATATTAGTTTACGAATTTACATAACGATTTTACAAGTTAGATTCTTATTATAATATCTTTATTTCTTATAAGAACAATAGTTTTACTTATTTATTTTATTATTAGACTTATAAAAACATTAACACAGTATGAGATATGATACAAAACATAAATCTTAACTATAAACATTCCGCATTTTCCGTAGCGGTCGACGCGCTAGTTGCGCCCACGAACGAGGTGACCTTAGGGCATCGTGCACATTCTCCCGCCGTCGCCACGCTAGCGCTGCGACTCCGTTGGTAACACGATGATCTTCTTCGTAGGACGTCTCAGGACATGGCCGCCGCTGATGGTGACGTCGACGACTCGAACCTCCCCGTCGGCACCTGGGTGCAGCTGGCTAATGAGACCTCGTGGCCAGGTGTTTCGTGGTAGGTTCCCGTCGCAGATGATGACGAGGTCACCGACCTTCGGCTGGACACCTGTGCTGATGGGCTCCCGCCGGTGTTGCAGTAGGGGCAGGTACTCCTTGACTCATCTTCTCCAGAAGATGTCCGCCAGGACTTGAGCTCGTTTCCATTGCTGGCGGGCTGTCACGTCGCTTTCTTCGAAGTGACCTGGAGCTGGCACGTGGGAGTTGGGCCCGATGAGTATGTGGTTCGGTGTCAGCGCTTCGGGCTCGTGCGGGTCGACTGAGACATGGGTGAGAGGTCGTGAGTTTACTGTGTTCTCGACCTCTGTTAGCAGCGTCATCAGTGTCTCGTCGCTGGGGTATCTCTCGTTCAATGTGATTTTCAGTGATTCTTTCACCGACCGCACCATACGTTCCCACGTCCCTCCCATGAATGGGGACGCAGGAGGAATGTATTTCCAGGTGATGCGTCGACAGGTGGCTTCGTGTTCCAGGGCTTCGAGTGCCGCCGCGCCGAGCTCCTTATCAGCTGCTTTGAAGCACGTAGCGTTGTCGCTCCACAGCTCCTTCGGGCGGCCTCTTCTGGCCATGAATCTTCGTAGCGCCGACACAGCTGAGTCAGCACTTAGTGAGTGTGCGATCTCTATGTGAATCGCTCGCGATGTCATGCAGGTGAAGAGGGCTCCGTACCGCTTTTCATGGTGGCGTCCGACTGTCACTTCCATGGGACCAAAGTAGTCGAGTCCCGTGAAAGTAAATGGACGAGCGTGATGTGCGAGGCGCGCCGGAGGTAAGTCACCTGTGAGCGGGCTTGCTGGCTTCATTTTTCTGATGCGGCAGGGTAAGCAACTCTTGATAATGTTTCTTACTGCGGGGCGTATTCTTGAAATCCACAGTCGCTGTCGTAACTCGTTCACAACTGTTTCTACGCCGCCGTGATGTAAGCTCTCATGTACATGAGCTATGTACAGACGTGTGTAGGTATGCTTGCCGTCTAATATCGGAGGGTTCGACGCGTCTTCTTGTATTCCCTGTGCGGCCGTCACTCTTCCTCGCAGGCGCACGATGTCTGCAGCGTCGATGTAGGTACTGAGATGACTTAGGCGATCGCTAGTGTTAGGCGTCCCCTTACTCTTGATACGTTCTATCTCAGTTTTGAAGCTCTCCTGTTGACTGGCGCGTACCCACAGCTGTTCAGCTTTTGTTAGGTATTCTGTAGGTATTTCTATGTATTTGCGGATTTCGTTATGTACTACCCGTTTTATTGGTTTAGGTAGTGTTTTCTTTGAGTTGCGCCAACTGGAATCTTTTTCTTCGATTTTCTTCGTTCGTTTTCTAGTGGCTGCGACGGTGTCCTTATGTACTTTACACAAGTCTATGTATTGTAAGACTCGTGCTGTCGCTCTTATTAATCGGAGCCACTTTGAAAATCTCTCGATCTGTGGTAGGTGATCGAGATTGTGACCGTCTTCTTGTTGACACGAATGACATTTTTCTCTTTCTTCTCCCGTGTCGTATTTTATCACGTTCTCTTCTTGTGGCCACTGTGACTCTGGTAGCTTCAGGAATGAGGGTCCCTGGAACCACCTGTGTGTGGCGTCGAAGTCGTCGGGCGTGTCTCTCGTCGCGTCGACGAAGGTGTGCAGCTGGATGGAGACGCTCTGCTCGTAGTCGTAGCATCGTGGTAGTCTCAGCTGTTCGATGGTGACGAGTGACGTGATCCACTTTTGCCATTTTTCTTGCAGCTCAGCTGGCAGCGGGTCATCCCAGTCGGTCTTGTAGCGCCAGGTGTCTTGAAATATTCTCTTCGCCGGCGTGGTGACAGGTGAGATCAGTCCCAGCGGGTCGAAGAGTGCCATGATGATGCTCAAGGCCTCTCTTTTTGATGGAGAGCGCCTGTTTTCTTTAACTTCTTTAGGTATTTTCATAGAGTTTGTGTTGAACCCTATGCAATCTTCGTTCACGTGCCATAGTAAGCCCAGCGTTTTTTCTGTGTCCTTGCCACCTAGGCTTACTGTCGCGGAGCTATCTTCTGTAGGTAGACCAAACTCTTCTATTGTTCGTGCGTCGTTCGATGTCCACCCGTTCAGAACGAAGCCCGCCTTCTTGTGAATGAAGTCGACTGCTTTCGTTATTTCACGTGCTTCTTGTATTGTAGAGAAGCTCTGAACGTAGTCGTCCATGTAGTGATTCTTCAGTATCGCTGCTGCCGCTTCGGGGTAGTCGCTCGCGAACTCACTTGCATTTTTATTTTTGATGAATAGCGCCGTACATGGTGATGAAGTTGCGCCGAAAATTACAGAAGTCATTCTGTATTCCTCCGGTCTGCCCTCCCGCCGTTTGCCTCTCCATAGAAATCGTAACGCGTCTCTGTCTTCTTCTCTTATTTTCACTTGCATGAACATTTCTTTGATGTCTCCGCTGACGGCGAATGCGTGTTGACGGAACCTCATGACGACCCCCGGTAGTGATTGTAGGAGGTCGGGTCCCGAGTACAGCATGTCGTTGAGACACATGCCGGCTGTCTTGGCTGACGCGTCATGAACAAGTCTTGGTGGCTTGTGAGGCTTCGCTGGATTGATGACCGGGAAGTGTGGCAGGTACCATGTTTTTCCTGCTGGAGCCGGTGTGGGCGCTGGCTCTGCATACCCCGACTGGAATAGATTTTCCATCCTCTCTTCATATTTTTGTTTGAGGTCCTCTTCTTTATCTAATCTCTTCTCTAGGGAGTGCAGGCGCCGCTCAGCTTCCTTATAGTTGCTCGGTATCTGGCAGTCCTTTTCTTTCCACAGCAGGCCGGTTTCGAATCTTCCTTCTGGTAGTCGTCTGCTGGTTTCTTCTAGGATCTGGATAGCTTTTTGTTCGGGATCTTCTCTCGGTCTTCTTGGCTCGATACATAGTGACTCGAGTCTGAAGTGATTCTTGATCAACTCTTCCAGTTCATCTTCTCTTTGTTGAAGTCTGCCACAGAACGCTACCTTAGCTGTGAGCGAGCTGTGACAGCCATGAAGAACCCAGCCGAGCTGTGTGAGGGAAGCTACGGGCTGGTTACGACGGCCGGTGCGAAGCTTTCTTGATACGATGAGATGCCAGTTATCTTGACCAATCAACAGCTTAGGTGAGGTGTGTTGATAGCTTATCTGATCTTTGATTTCGATCAGATGTTCACAATCTTCAATGTGTTCGGCGAATACTGTCTCCGGTGTGAAGCTGAGTCTGTCGACAGTACGTGCAGCTTCTATTTGGTATTCTTTCTCTGCATATTTTCCTCTGATGCTGAGACTGACGATCTTGCTATTGTCGTGCTTCATCTCGTTGCCGATTCCTTGAATCCACATAGTATTTTCAGGCCCGTCCGCCCCGATGACCTCGGCGATTGATGCGTCGAGTAGAGTGACGGTGCTCCCTTCATCTAATAGAGCATATGTTTCAATGCTGGAGTACGGCCCCTTAATGATGACGGGCGCGATCTTCAAATATGCACGACGGTTGCTGCCTGGCTTCGCTGCTGACGTGATTTCAACTGAAGATGCTGCGATTTCTTTCTTCTCTGGTTCACTCGCGCTGCTCTGTTCTTTGTCGTGATGCAGCAGCTTGTGATGCCTCATGACGCACCCATGTTTTCCACACGGCGGAACTTTACATTGAAGTCGTCGATGCTTGCTTCGAAGACAGCGGTAGCAGATGTTGTTCTTCTTTGCGATCTCCCATCTAGTGTTGACGTCGAGGGAGGTATACTGCTTGCAGTCAGGTAGCTTGTGATCTTGTTTGCAGAGAGGACACTGATCTTCTGATGAAGATTTCTTCTCTGCGGCGAAGGTGCGCTCTGGTTTTCTGTTTCTTCGTTCTCTGCCCCCGACTTCATCGATGGTAGCCTCTGGTAAAGCGTAGGCTCCACACTTGTCTGCTTCTTCGTTCAAGAAGGTAGATATCTTCTTTAATTCAGGAGTATCTTCTCTCTTCGTTGATGCGTAGTCGTACCACTTGTTCTTCAATATAGGAGTAAGCTTCTCAGTAATATTTCGCGCCATTTCAGGGCTGTGTAAATATTGCGGTTTCTTCAGTGCTTCAATGGTGCTCACTATGTTTGCGATTCGCCCAGCGAAGATGCATAAATCGCGAGGATTATCGCTGACCCGGTTGAGTGACTTGATCTTCTCTATTTCGACGTGAATCAGTGCTTCTGGTCTTCCGAATCTTCTTTCGAGAGTTTCTATGACGACTCTCGGATCGGGTTGGCTCACTAGGAGGCAGCCAACAGCTTCTTTTGCAGTTCCACGCAGGCTCCGTCGTATACGTGCCATGTTTTCATTTAATGTGAAATACATGAGGGTTTCTTCGTACGCAGTCTTGAAGCCGAGCCAGTCGGCGCTGCTTCCGTTGAAAGGCGGCAGCTCTTGAATATACTTCGGTGGCTCCCTCGTGCTTCGTACCGCTTGAGAGAGAGCGGCGGCTAGGGTAGCCACGTCGATCAATGGCTGGCTTGTTTTCGTACTATCTTCTTGTTTTTTCTTCGCTTCTACGTGATCTTCTTGCGTCTTCTTGCCCTCTTCTTGAAGAATTTCTTTATTCCCTGACTGCTGCGGGTCCGGCCCGGTGCCTTGTAACCAGGTGCTGATGCGGACTGAAGCCAGGTCATCTTCTATTTCTTCTTCTTCATCTGAGGTATCTGCTTCTGCTTGAAGACGTTGAACACGTAGACGTTGCTTCTCTGTTTCAGCTTCTATCTGTGCCTGCTTTAATTTCAGCTCGGTTAGCCGCTCTTTCGCCTCCAACTCCGCGAGGAGTCTCTTGCGGGAGGTTCCGGAGCGACGTGACCGTGCGTCTGCGGGCTTCAATGTTCGCTGAGACGACTTCTTCTGAGACGTGTCACTGGTTTCTTCTGTTCCAGTTGAGGTGCTTGCTTCTGTAGCGGTCGACGTGCTGGTTCCGCTGCTGGTTCCTGATGACTCGGCAGCGGCGTTCGACGCGCCCTGCGCAGGCAGATCTCCCGACGTAGTCTCTTGTCTGGTCCCGGACACGCCGAGCTCTTCCTGACGACGTTTCGCTTGTTCTCCATCCTTGCTTCTAGTAAGGACCATCTTCTTTTCTTCCAGGCGCAGGTTTTCTTATCCGACGACGAAGGACCAATAATGTGGGGGATAGCGACCGTTTCTGATGAAGATGGAAATGAAACTCGAAGCTTGGATCTTGTACTGGAGCAAACGGTGGGGAGGAATTATGCTGGAGCTCGGGCAGAGTTTCTTCTCATTAGATGTGTTCTCGTTGCGTGCTGGGATCGAAGTGACGGTCCGCTTTTTTTTTTTTTTTTTTTTTTTTTTGTGAGTGGCATCTCGCAGTTGACCTCTGAGGAGGTCGTAGCTGCTTAACCGGACTATCCTGTGGCTGCCTTAAGCTACTAACTCAAAGCCTCCAGCCAGGGGCATATACTAATCTAATTATAACTAGGCGAACGCTCGCTAAGGGCACCCCCTGTGGGGTACGGACCTCGGCTTAGGGCGTCGCTGGCGGGGGGACAGCAAGCGGGGACAGGCTGGATCAAGTTTATTATATTATTATTATTAGGGGAGTTTATATTTACTGGCTCAGTATCAACACGGACTGGCACTTCGTTTTCGAGCAAGGGTCGGGGAGTGACGGTCCGCCAAATCGGCCCGTCTTTTATACACAAACGCGTAAGCGCGCGCCACCCTCTGCCCGCACTCCCCTTCTTCACCCCCGCTAGCTTTATTTATTGTTTTCTTATTAAAATATTTACATTACAGTGTCTTATTTACTATGTCCTTACAGCTATTCTTATTACCTAACTATTGACATATAATGCTAGTCTCTGCGACGTCCCATTTAGCTGTGGCGTGAGGGTACATTACTATTTCCCTGCCCCCCGCCTCAGCACTATAAAAGCGCTCTGTCGAGCGCGCGCGCTCGTAATTCTAATTGGGAACGTCGCAGAGGTAAGGGGAATGAGACACACCAATTTTAATCGTTTATTTACCTTATGTTAATAACTATTTACTATATTACATTAGTTAAAACATTAAAACATTTAACATATTAGTTTACGAATTTACATAACGATTTTACATGTTAGATTCTTATTATAATATCTTTATTTCTTATAAGAACAATAGTTTTACTTATTTATTTTATTATTAGACTTATAAAAACATTAACACAGTATGAGATATGATACAAAACATAAATCTTAACTATAAACATTCCGCATTTTCCGTAGCGGTCGACGCGCTAGTTGCGCCCACGAACGAGGTGACCTTAGGGCATCGTGCACAGGAACCCTAATTATATAAAATAGGTACATTCACGTTCTGTTTTAATTTAATACGTTGTGAGTTTACGTTGTGTTTTTTTTGTTCTGTTTTGTTTTGTTTTTTTGTTTGTTGTTTGTTTTGTTATTGTTTTTTTATAAATTATACTTAAATGAACCACTTTTATAGTTTTTTTATTGACTATTTCAATACTCGGCTGCTCATTATCCCTATATCATATCTAGTTACATAGGTACCTAGGTTTAGCATAATTATTGAGCAACCTAGTAAGTAAGTTAGTATGTAGAACTTAGTCGGAAGTAAGTATAGGAACACCGTAAGGACTATGCCTGCTTGCAGCGCTCGGCCGCTATAGTAACGCTTACCTACGAAAAAAAATGGTCGGGTCATGGGATTATGTTTTTAAAGTGGTTAGATATGCGTGACTGCGATGGTACATTACCACTTTTCGAACATAAACTGATGAACACAACCTAGGAGACAAGACAATTTGTTTGTACATCACCTTTGCTTAATCCTTTTTAACGATACCCATGAGTAGGAAACAGTAGCTTATTTTTCTCCAAAAACTGACACCTACTCAAGTCACAAGTATCTGTGACTTTTAAGTTGAAGTTTTAGAAGCCCCGACAAACGACATTTAATTTTTCAAGCGTACTTTTAAATTTTTCGGTAGGCAAACTTTTCAAATATTCAGGAGGAGTATTTTTTGTAACGGTTGTAATGGCTTCCGACGATGTATCAAGCCTTTTATTTGAGCACGTCCGTTAACATTACCGTCACAAAGTTAATGTAAGAGTCTGTTATAAAAACAGGGCTTCAGTTTCACTTTGCAATCTGCGTAAAAATATGGCGGAAATAATGCAGGTAAGTACCGTTCTTTACGCGTTACATTTTTCTTTCCTTTTTATCTCTTGCAGTATGAATTTTATACTCACCTATAAACTAACAAACACTGATGTAAGTTAAGTCATGAATGACCTTCTTTTGGGTATAATCTTGCCAATCGTATACAACCCTACCATAGTCGGTATTGGCACACTCAGCATCAGTAGGTGTTGTGCATTTCATAATATGGTAAGTAATTTAGCCTGCATGGCGTTTCTATGTAACTTCCGCAAGTATTTTATAAGTTAATGGCGTATAATAATATAAAACAGTATTTCAAATTTAGAAGATAGAAATGATAGAGTCAGCTCGGAGAGCTGATAGTGTGCGCATCGAGTAAAATGATATAGATTGTTTTTTTTATGAATAATTAATACTATTAATGAGAGTACCTACTGGTAAAACAAGACTGGGCAAAGGAGATTGACCATAAGCCACCCCACTTAGTGGTGGCGTGTCAAGACTATTTACTCATCAACAAGTATGTCATGTTTTTTCAAGACGTTTTCATAAATCGATTAACAAACTAAGGTCTGACATCATACATGAATCGAAATGTCAAAAAGATGACTGTCAAATCAATGGCATTACTGGCTGTCGTGCTGTTTGTTTTGCGTCACTTTGAATCCTTTGAATTATGTTTTATATAATACATTTACCTATGCTTTGAATTGATTCCTCCATAATAACTTAATACGTATATTGTAACGTAACGATGAATTAGACAAACCAATGCTTAGCCTTCTACGACCGGGTAACTACTCCACTGTTGAGTTTATATGGTCTTTATAAGATTTATATGAACACTGGTTCACCGTTCGTTATTTCAGCAGTCTCTTAGGAGGCCTATGTTCGGTCAGGATTCCGTCTTTAGTTGTAAATGTCTATAAGCTAATAATTAATTACAAGTATACATGGTATTTTTTTTTCCATTTATCCTCTAATGACACCCTGTGTCAAGCGATACGCGCACGCGTCTTTTGTTCCCGTCTGTCGCTCCGCAAGTCGCGTCGCGATGACTTATGGCATGCTCTAAGGCTGGTTTCACAGCTGTGTGGGAACCCATACGGGCTTCTGGAACGGAGACACACGTGAGGTCATAGAACATTGTTTCACAGCGACGCGGATTGGTCCGTACGCGACCCGCTCCGGATAGAGCCCGTACAACGTACCTATCATACCACTCCCTCGTTTCAGAGCATTGCGCGCGTTACCCGTACGGGTCTCCCGTGTACGGACGGCCCGTACGAGTCTCCTGGACAGCTGTGAAACCAGCTTAAACATATTCTTCTTTCATTTGTTTTCTCCGCAATTACTGTTTCAAACCGCGTGCTGTTGAGCGTGTAGCTCGTGGCTACGAGGTAAGTTTAAAAGGTGCCAAGAAAAACAAATAATCATAGTTAAATTTTTATTTAAACCGAAATTAAATAAATACACCTTTACAGCAAAATTTCAATATTAGATTTAAATTACCTACATTTATATTTAATTTAATTTAAATAATAAATGTGACTGTAAACGGTTGGGTATCACACACTAGGTTAACATGGATTCCAACAGTATATTGTACACTGATATGAGATACATCGAATATATTGATTATTGCTGAACATAATACCACCCATTTAATATCAAATGTAAATCCAACTTACGTACTAAGGTACACAGAGTATATTACAAGCGATATCCATCCATACAACAGTGAAAGATTAACAATGAATATAAGTTTATATAAACAACACACATATATTATAATATAACAGTGGATATATATTAAAATTACGTTGACTTAACCCTATTTTGATATGCAAGGTCAGTGGTGCCAAAACTGGTATATTGCCGCCACTTCCACGATATGTTTTTATGCTGGTTCTTTTTATTATTAATTTAATCCAACGAATATTGACGTTGTTTGAATGAATATATTTTTTAATATATTTTATTTTTTTATTAAGAATGATGAGCCACAATTTGACGATAAGCTTTTCTTCGAGATAAATATATACATGAAGAACACTTAAATTATAATAAGTTAGTAGATATATTATTAAGTATAATACGAATAAAATATCTATCCTTTGAGACACTTGCAAAAAATAGTATTTAGATCTTTTTATACCTTGATCACCTATTAAATTAGGTAGGCACTTGTAGATGTAGAGTATGTTGAAAATACAAATAGGTATATTTACGACAGTATCTCAAAGTGTAGAACGAGTGATTCTTAACATTAACTTGCGTCGGATCTCAGAGAAAGCGTTAAAAGACAATAGAACATCTGAATACAGTGAAACACGACATATATAACATCAAAAATGTATACAATGAGATAAATATATCGAATAAACATGAAACGGTTCTCGAAATTCCTTAAATTTAATCAGGTTGCCTCGACTCTGATCATCGGTAAGTTTTAAAGTGTATATTAATTTAAGTGCATTACTTGTATATAAAGTGCAAAACCGCTAAATATGTGAAGAGTGATAATGACAATAAACATTCAAGCTTTAACATCAACACTACATATAATATATAAAAATGAGTTATCACCAAAATGTGTCAATTTTATGTAAATTAGGTACTATAAGTACCCAATCTCGCGCCTTACATAATTAACACATTTTTATTAATAGTTACGTTTATATACGACTTATGATTATGGTTTAAAAAAAATCACATCGTGTGGAATAAATTATAATATTTGGTCATCCAAAGATATCGCAAACCCCTGGATATTATCACATCTGTGTTCATGATTGTTGATATTTTTCAAGTTATTTTAATCGTTAATTTCGTGTTAATTTTGAATCCATTAATCTTACGTCGATCATGAACAATAACAAACTAAAAGTACATTTTACAAGAATATTGCAACATTTTTTTTATACTTTACTCTATTATTTCCTTCAGTGATCCAAAATAGTTCCAAAACCCGAGTTGACTTTACCGACCCACTACCAAAGTACGAAATCCGAAGAACACTTGAAATTCGAATATCCCGTGAATATACTGCGACAACGCGAAATGTAGGAGTTTAAAACTTAGTGTTCCATTTTTCGCAGTGAACTCCAACCTCTAGGTACATATTTCACCAACTTTTGCTGATCAAAAGTTCAAGTCTCAATCTTTTACTTATTCAAATATAATTCAATTTAAACATTGTATATTATAAACATTCTTATAATTAGTAATTCAGACTAAAGGATATGTTTTTGGTTACAATTTTATCACTTGATAATATAATGATTTAGATACAATATGTCGTACATTGATCACAGGGCTCAGAACATTTTATTTCCTCTTTTTTTCAGTTGTGATTATAAGGTTTTTCTTTATACCGTGACGCAAGGTGGCTACAAGGTAAAAGGAAAAATGTTCAAAGTCACATTTATTACTCCACTATACTAACGATAAACTTTAACATCAAGTATTAACTCAATATAAAATAATTTAAAGCTACACGGTTAAAAAATCTGCGTCATACAGCCTAACAACTTATAATTTTAATTTAATAATAATTATAATTTAGTGAACTTAAGCTAATTAAATAAAATATTGAACTTATGGATCGGTTAAATGCTACAAACTCCCAAAATACAGCATTGATTTTACCGAATCTCATCTAACACTTACCTACTTAATACTAATTCTACATCAAATAGAACATTTATTTTATGGGCTCTAACTATGTAATATAATAATCAAGATAACATATTCGTACAGTTCCGAAAGCTAACATAACTGCCTGTAAACGATACTGCGCGTACATGTATTGAGAAGATTCAACCGGCAATAATTTTCCTTTGCTATATAATTAGAGAGGTATAAATGTACGTAATGTGAGGTAAAATACTCGTACCTCGAGCCCTCTTACACGTACCATAGAATAATAATATCGTAATAGTCAACATTGTAAATACGTAAAAGCTTACTAATAGGTTATATCGTAAGGCAGGGGTAAACGATAAAAAATATTAGAAATTCTCCTTCAAATTCATAGGGAATTGTAAAATTACAAATCAAATTGTTCATTGCTAAAGATTGTGTAAAAGTTCTAGCTCATTGTGAAATCACATTTTTTGAAAATGTTATTTAAGTTTTCTCCATGCTAAGAGCATGCTACGACCATAAAGATATGAAACACACCTTCAGTGATACCTACTAATACTAGGATGCCTGGTGTTAGAACGTGTAGTTACCTACATTCTGGTACATTACTATTAGTAAGGCATACCGTAAGAGGTTTTTACTACAATGTAAAAATACTGTACCACTAACTTACCGCTCTTGAAAAACGACCATCTCCACTTACCAAGCTACCGCTCCATATATATTACTAAATTTTGTTTATCAGCCCAACATTGATATGTATCGTAGTTTATTGCACAAATTCATCACGTTACAAGTTTTGAACGGAAAATACAAACGTTGCGAAGAGGTACGCGTCGAGCCATCCGGCCACAGCTGGCCCGAGGGTAGCCCTTCGCGAGAAATTAAATTAGGATTAACTTATAAAAAATAATGTTATGATTATTCTAGAGCCACCTGGCCGCTACGACGAAGAGTACGTTGGTCGCGAAGCAGACGTCGGGGCGGGTCGAGGGTGCGCTGGAGGTGCGGCCGTACGCCGGTTTCCGTTTGCAGTTCATCTTCTCGAGCGGCATTTTGGCGACGCTGTACTCCCGGTGCTCGTTCACCATGGTGCATACCGTGCGCTTCTTCTGCATCATCTCGTCGTCTCTGTCCCGTAGCCCCGCGAGCCAGGCCTCGTACCACGCCAGCTCGCAGTCACATATCAGAGGGTTATCTGTGCCAAAAGGAAACACTGAATATTCTGGAGTCATGCAAAAGAAGCATCGTTTCAGAACATTTGATCAGGGGAACGGTTTTCTCACGGAATCAAAATATCAATTGCAATCGACTATCATCATTAAATTTTCAAAACTGATTTGTTTATTTTCTGTAAACTGTTTTTGCTATACCTTATGTAAAATAATACAAACCCATAATATCAACCACTCGAAGAGTATCCAATATCGGCTCCATGATTTCCTCTGGAATATGCTGCAGCTTATTGTTCTGCAGATTTAAAGTCTCCAAGGAGTTCAAGTTGTCGAAGCCCATAGTCGGCAGTTGGTGGATCCTGTTACAACAAAGTTGTTAGTTATAACCAAAGTGGCAGAAGTTGTGGAACCGGGAACGAACTCGGTGCAACACGCGGTAGGGGAAGAGGTTTAGTGCTAACTATGTAATCTGTACGACATGGACGTGAAGCATGATCTGAGATATCCCTCGAAATTTGGAGCAAGAGTTAACTGACTGTGACTGTTAAAAGACTGTGGATTTAAATAATAAAGGCATTTCAACACAGCATTCATGATTTTAGTTTCCACAGCACAAAATGTAAGGGCATTTTTTTAAGTGAAAACTTCTTTAGTGGCTTTGTGCACTATTTTGGGATAGGTAAAAAATTTTAAACTCGCGTCAGAACGTGAACGTAAGATCCGTTGCCTAGCAACCGACAAAGTAAATATCAAAATAAATAGTCTTTGACATTACGTAAAGATTGCGAGGTAACAAGTTTTACCCATATTGATGGGTACTAAATTGTTTATTTTTATTAGTTATTTTTATTATTGTTATATTTTGAAAATAAATAAATATACTACTGCTACTAATGAATATTGTATTTAACCTCATAAATTATAGTACGTTTACTGATAAATAATTATAAAAAATAATTCGTGCGAAATTATTCCCTAACTATTCCAAAATATTCAAAAATGCACAACGTTAATGTTCAAGTTTTCACTTCTGCCGGCACTCCCGGAGTGCAGTACCCGTTGTTTTTTATTAAACTCTATCATTACCGTAGGCCACAATAATGATGTCATTAAAACAGTGTTTCAATTTCAACCAGTAGAGTGCCTACCATCAAATAATATGCGTGGTTGGAATATACTACATTTGTCGCTTAGAATCTTCAATATTATAATATAGAACTGGATTTGAAAATAAAGGTATCAATAATTATCATTACAAAATTATCATAACCTTCACTATAACATAGGCACGAGACAGATATTATGTTAATTTTAATACTCATCGCTAATGAAAGTGAATAATTCGAAATGATTTTCTTAATTTGAGCACGTTGAGTGATGTAAAATGATTAATCTTTTCGAAGTTACAACAGTTGGATATTAATCAAATGCTTACATAAAACGAGAAATATTTATTAATCATAAAGTCAAAATGTTCCGCTTTAATCAAATTTATAGCTGAGATACCGAACATAACGGTATTCAATACAGAGAATTCAGTATTTAATACAGGTGATACAAGACGAACATTGCTTGAATTATTTACTTCTGTAGGTTCATCTTTTTTATTCCCTTTACGCTTTTAGGATTTCAGACGAATGGGCAATAAAATTTATTGCCTTTTACTCTCTAATATTTTATCAATGTTTTTCGGGAACATTTATTTATTTGAATATTGAATGACTATTAATACAGACAATTTGTTTTTTGTTCTAGGGTCCTTAACGGCGATAAAAACTTATATGTTAGAAGATTTGTCGGTTATTTGTCTTACAAAACATGGTAAATTATCCGTAGCGTTGTAAGCAGGATTTATGAAGATTTATTTTCCTAATAGCCTGTAACTCCTATTATTATTATTTATTCCTTTATTTATTATATACCTGTATCCTTAAAAACAATCAAGCTAATCTAGATCTATTAGGTCTAATCCATCAAGATAATATTCCAAAAGAAAATGAGATTATTGAAACCCAATAACATCAATAATCGTGACTAATGGAAGCAATAATTTATTGAAAATATAATATTAATAAATAATGTGGAACAAACTACTTAATAATAAATAATGTGGAACAAACTACTTGTGGAAGGAAAAAACTTGTGATAGATGGTAAGGCTTGAGAGGATGTGGATACCGAGATGTTAGCCGACATGAAAGAAGATGCTACGTGGACCCTAAATAAATTGCGATAAGGAAAGGATGATGATGACTAGTAAATCAACTTACATGTTCTTTTGCATGTTGAGGAAGGTAATGGAGTCTCCATAGCCAGTGAAGGCATCCTCGCTTATGTACGTGATGTTGTTGGAGCGCAGGTCCAAATGACGCAGGCGATGCAGCGGACGAAGAGCTTCCGAAGGAATCTCGTGCAGACGGTTATCTCCCAGACGAAGGTATTGCAGGTTTTCTATAAAATATCGTTCATATATATATAACGTCAGTAAAAAAGCAATAAACGAGAATGAAAGAAATACATAAACAAGCCATAAAGTCAGATGGTAATCCGTAAGCCTTGGAAATATTTAATGTTAAACCCATTTCGTTTTCTCGACTTGTGCCGTAAATTTCTTCTTTCTCTTTATTTAAAAGTCACGTAAATTTCTATTTACCTTCAAGTCCAGCGAAGGCTTTCTCATCAATCCTTTGGATTAAATTGCCTTCCAGCTCCAAAGAGTTTAAGAACGTCAGGTGCGAGAATACCTGCGAGGGTACTTCGCGGAGCTGATTATGAGCCAATCCTAGAGAATCTAGGCTCCGTAGACCTACAAAACAAAGAACAATATAATTTATTTATGACAATGTCAAACAGGTCGTCTACTAGACGTAAAGCCTCCTTTATCTAAGGAAAGATAACCATAATCAAAAGTGAGTAATATAACCCAACCCATGGTGGAATCCCTTAGATACCTTTTACGACACCCATGGGAAGTGCTGGGCCGGCCCCCTTCGTAAAATAGCCAGACAACGTCCACAGAATACAAAAACAACACTATAATATAGATTTGTAGAAGCCGGAAATAAATAGAGAATATGAGAAACATTACCTGCAAAATCTCCTTCAGTAATAGTAGCGATGCGATTCTCTTGCATTTCGAGTTTTTTCAAATTCTCTAGTAAAGCAAGAGCTTTTTGTGGCACCGCTGTCAAGTCGTTACCGCCAAGATTTAGCCGTTTCAGCTTTCTAAAACAAAGCAAATACATATTCTTTTCCATTTCTGTTGCTTTGTGGCACTTGGGTTTATCGATAGATATTTTTAGGAGAAAGAGAGAAAATAAAAATGTAAGCTAAATCTAGAGGTGGCTTTGTTTGACCATATCTTATGATTTGAGGTATTGACTAACTATAAAGACTGTATTAAGACCAACTGCCACGTATTTGTATTAGGATCATTTTTGGTCTGCATAATTATAAGTATTAATGTATCTTATTAGTATACAGAACTAACCAATGTTTTTAGGTTTAGGTTTGTTACATAAAATTGATGTTTTCATTATTCAGAATATTTCTGAATCAAAATAATGGCTATGTATCATAGTTTGTGGTTAGTGGTTGCAATATGAATGACAACAGTGACCACAGCATTTATTGTGTGAGATAAAACACATGTTATTGTGTATTTTGTATCCAGTAGCATTAATATAGTTTGTGTATGTTGAATGTGATATGAAATGTTATTTTCTGGTTAGCACAATAAACTGCAAGACCATAGTAAAATTCGAAATAGCTGAAACTTTAGGCAATTCATATTCATAGTTCAAAGGTTTACGTAAGTACCAGAATAGAACCTTTTCAATTTGGCTAGTAACAGCCAATTCGGCTAGAAACCATTTGCGATAACTGTTGATTGAATAGAAAATAGCTTTTCATTTACAAACTGTAGAACTACCAAACTGGGTAAACACAGTTAAACTGTTTGTAAAATATCTGATAAGTTTGAACTTCTATTTTCGGGAATATGGCATTTCTCGTGAAAATGGTATTTCATACTATTTCACGAAATTTTCACATCAAAATAACTAGGTACTAAATACAGTTTCTTTCAAATAATTAATGAAATCTTGTTAAATGAGATTAATCACTACTCCCATCTATATGTATATCACTGGGCCTCAAGTCAAGCCGAGACCGTTTAAACTAACCAACTTATTTGAATAGTACATACCATTATATTCCAAATCTTTAGATAAATATTATATTCATTAGAACCCAGGCTAAGTCTAATCAAATTCATCAAATTACCTTATAGCAGTTCAAGTGGAAACCTTCTCAAAGAAAGTAAGTACTACGAATGTAAGCCTACATTTTTATGTATATACAACATACTTCTCGAGTCCTTTGAATGCTTCTCCGTCAACAACAGATATCCTGTTCTCATATAACGTTAGTATCTCCAGTGTGTCCAGCCCCATGAATGCTCTGTTGTGTACCGCTGTCACCTATAAACATATGCTTTTGACATCATCTATATAATTAAAAAGGTTTATTTACTTTTGTAGAGCAACAGTAAGGTAAAAAAAAAAGTGAAAATAGTGTAACTGTATAGCTTTATTTTTACATAGTCATGGCTATTTAATCTGGTACTTAATTCATAGTTTAACTATTCATTCTAATTTAACAATATATCACTATTCACAATAAAATTCATGAAGAAAATGTAGCTACACGCTTTAGCATTCTGCCTTACTGTGTTGATGTTCATTTACATTGTCTAGCTAGTGGAAACTTGAGTCCAATCGTTGAATTGGAAACCAATGCATAAAGCTGCTCATGCGGAAGTATTCAGAGATGGCTTGATTTGCATATTATATGACTAGATGCACTAGCTACATGGTTCAATGTGCAATGACGAAGGCACTATAATATTTCGTAACCTTCCTTCTTAGACATCAAATATTTACAAGAAACAACCGCATGTGTGTTGTTCCTTTTTCAGTATATCGACTCTCAACAGTCCTGACAAAAATGGTCCATAGAGACAACAACATTCGTACCAAGTTCTTACCTTATTATGATTCATGTTGAGAATGAGCAGATGATTGAGATGTGTGAACGACGAGGTCGGTATTGTCGCCAGGCTGTTCTGCGACACGTCAAGTTGTGTTAACTTGTTACCTGAGGAAGAGGATAATGTCTTTATTTGAGTCACAGAGACAGACGCAGTGAAATTTTATGTTACACGTGGAAGTTTCGAATTTCAAGGCCTCGGGCGGGGGCAAATTTTGGTGTTGGGACTTTGTAACAATTTAATGGAGGAAGTTTTGTTATAGGTGTTACATTTACAAAGATATATCTTTGCAAATTGGGATGATGCCTACATACGTGAATTTTAATGAACTTATTTTATATTTCACGTTGTTCTAATTTAAATCTAATTTTGGATGTGACTCGCTTAATCACGCTTACTTCTTGTCACAGGAAGATAATATGTACAAAGCTCAAAAAGAAAGATGTAAAACAGTGGTATTATTATTACATTTACAAAGATATATCTTTGCAAATTGGGATGATGCCTACATAAGTGAATTTTAATGAACTTATTTTATATTTCACGCTTTTCTAATTTAAATCTAATTTTGGATGTGACTCGCTTAATCACGCTTACTTCTTGTCACAGGAAGATATCTACAAAGCTCAAAAAGAAAGATGTAAAACAGTGGTATTATTACAACCTTGTATAAATTTTTAACGTTCATAAATTACACCCACTCAAGATATCGATTCATTCTATCTATTGACATAAAATTACATGTTAAATTATTCAAACAAGGAAACCAAATATAACATCGATTCGTTTGAACAAAATTAGTCATAGTTACCAATAGAACTTAGTGAGGAGTCTTCTATGACAGCCAAGCTGCTATTGTGAACGGTCAAGTGACGGATGTCCAGTCCCAGGAATATATACGAGGGCAGCTTGGCCAGGTTGTTGTGTCGCAGCTTCAGGTAGAAGATTATCATCGGCTTGGAGCGTAGTGTGTTCATAGCCTGTGAAAGAAAAATAAGTTTAGTACAACCCTTACGCCTTACATTTATAGCGTAAATTATTATTTTTACAAGCTTTAATTTAACTTGCAATGTTTGTATGTTACTTAGTTTTTTTTGTTTAGGCAGAATCTTGCAAACTGAATTAAAACAATTTCCTCATAACCTACGGAGTTGATATTTTACATGTTGGTTTTGTTCCAAAGACAATGCATTTTTACGATAAGCATGACCTGATTCTACATCCAGGATTGGCACAGAATTTTATATACGCATTTAATTATGATGGAACGGAGCATTTCAGAACAGCTAAATAATGGTAACGATGTGTGTCTAAGGTTGTTCATAACGGATAAGGCTGGGACTGGACAAATTGTTGAAACATTAAATAAATCGGTGTTACAGCAAGCAATTTTTTAAAGTTTGTTAACTAACAAGGGAGCAGTGCGCTTAGTGTGATCCACATTAGAAATGGCCGGTGCAAAAAGATGGTAGAAGAGTACAAATGCCTATTCTTACTGGTAATTACTTGCGTTTGATGTGGCAACAGTGGCAACCATAGATATGCGCTATTTTTAATAATACACCGCCTCTGTGGTCTAGTGGTTAAGCCACCGGTCTCAGACCCAGAGGTCCCGGGTTCGATTCCCAGTGGGAGCAAAATTTTCTGCTCGGTTTGGTTGGTGGTAGGGCTTTTTCTAAGTCCGCCTGGCTAGCTACCACCATCTTATCTAAGTCTGTTGCCATAACAACAATGTTAACAGCATTGTTGTGTTTCGGCAGTTAGAGATAAGATAGTCAGTTCCTCTGTGGTTGAGGATTCCGGGTGAAGTTTGCTTCCACCTTCGGCCTGATCATCACTTACCATCAGGTGAGATGCAGGCCAAGAGCTTCCCCTTAGAAGGTAAAAAAAAAAACATCTATGGTGGCAACACATTGATTTTTTTGTTAATAGATTATATCTCTATTTTCCCTTATAAGAAGCTTTGTATGGTGGATTACCGACTGCTATTCCCGCCAACTTAAAATTACCGAAAGTTCCTTTGGTGTTATAAATATTTGTGTATTCTAAAACTTAATGCAGCTACCTCCCGTGCGAAGAAATCAAGTGTTTGATCAACCCTCCAGATTTGTCCCGGCAACACACCTACGGAATTCATTACCGTTAATTGAATTGACAGAACATATGAGAGAACAGGGTAGCACCACTTTTAAAGACCTCCTGAAGGCATTACGAATTGGTGAACTTCAGTCAGAACATTTTGCTACTTTTATGTATTGGTAAACAAAGATGACGAATTTGCGATTAATGAAAAGGCTCTGCGAATTTATTCCACTAAGCAACAGGTATCTATACAATAACAATGAAACTTTTCTCAAACATTTTTGTACTCGCGGTGTAACTATTAACAAAATAATAGCACAAGATAGTCTAACAGTTGTCATCGAAAAAATTACAGTATAGTTTTAAATAATATAATACCATCCTACTAATATTACAAACGCAAAAGTTTGTGAGGATGGATGAATGGATGGACGTTTGTTACTCTTTCACGCAAAAACTTCCCAACAAATTTGGATGAACCGCTTGACTGTTCAAGAGGACATCAGGTGGGCATAACAATTAAAATTCTATTGTGTGTGTCTCGTTAATGACAGCTGAAGGTTGAATAACAAATAGTTTATAACCTGAATTAAAATATAGGATACTTTTTATCGCAAAATTCCCACGGGATCGAGACTTATGCGGGTGAAACCGCGAGGCGCGGCTAGTCCGATATAAACAGGATCCTAAGGAGTGAGAAATATTCATTAGAGCCAAGGTCATGTTGCATTACAATGTAGATCTGATTTTTCTAAACGTATGGTGAAGTGTGCCATTGCCAAGTGTGTCATATGGCCCAGCTTCCGGAGAGCACAAGTGTATGAAACTGACATATTATATACCGTCGGTCCGTATAGACTTCGGTACAGATGGTGTTCACCTTACACAACCCAAATCTGTGCAATTTTCGACGGTTTACTAATGTTTGCCATAATTTAAAATGCCATAATTTTATATGCCATACTTTTATTTGCCATAATTTCATTAGAAATAACGCTTCAGTTGCCATAATCGTGAAATGACATAAAATCATTTTCACTAATTTCATTGGTCATAATCGATCAAGTGTCATAATAATTTTAATCCATAAATTCATTAGCAATATTTTTTATTTTCAATAATGTCGTTTTCCATAACATTTATTAATATTCATTTGCCCATACTAGCACAACAATGCTAGTTCAGTATGTACCATGCTTGCTTTGCAAAAGAGGTAATCTAGCACTCGGCGGCCGCTGCCGCGGCACGCTCGCTACGCTCGCTCGCCTTCGCGCGTTGTTTGGTCACAGTTCTAACCTAACCTAACCTACCCGTTTCGAATTTGACAAACTGTTTATTGTCTGAACAAGAAAACCTAAAAATTAACCTAATCTGCCATGCATGCTTGCTTTGCAAAAGAGGAAATCTAGCACTCGGCGGCCGCTGCCGCGGCACGCTCGCCTTCGCGCGTTGTTTGGTCACAGTTCTAACCTAACCTAACCTACCCGTTTCGAATTTACAAACTGTTTATTGTCTGAACAAGAAAACATAAAAATTACCCTAATCTGCCATGCATGCTTGCTTTGCAAAAGAGGAAATCTAGCACTCGGCGGCCGCTGCCGCGGCACGCTCGCTACGCTCGCTCGCCTTCGCGCGTTGTTTTGTCACAGTTCTAACCTAACCTAGCCTACCCGTTTCGAATTTGACAAACTGTTTATTGTCTGAACAAGAAAACCTAACCTATCCTATTTTGCAAATGTACGTATGTATGTATTTAAATGAACATTCGGAATAATACATGCATATCATATAATACAATACTGAGGACATCTGTCTGTAACATTTCAAAATTTCTAAATTTGTCAAGTGTCGATTATGTAATGTGTTACTTAGAGAAACTAATGATTATGACACATGTTATTATGGAAACTAATATTATGGCAAATAAAAGTTATGACAAATAAGTTGATATGGCAAGCGTTATTAGTATAAATGATAATAGTGCAAGTAAATATTATGAGTGGGGACGATTATGGAAAACAATAATAGGACAAATAATATTATGGAAAACAATATAATTCGATTTTCGACAAAACATAGTCACGGTACTGCTGGACGAAGGATGTTGCCAATTATAATTATTATAGCTTGCACAGTACACAAAATGCAAGGTAGTACTCTCGACCATACCATTGTCTATTTAGGCTCAAAGCTATTCGCTGCTGACCAAGCTTACGTGGCCTTAAGTAGAGTCAAATCGCAAGAAGTTCTCCTTATTGAAGAACTAGACTGTACTAAATTAACACGCAAATGACCATGGAACAACGACCCATTTAATGAAATTAACAGACTTGAAAACATTATCAGCAAAAACGAAACAATAAAATATATAGTGAAAAACACATTTTAAAAACAAGCTTTCATTTACATGCTCTAAAAAGAAAACGAAACACGTGCATAAAAAAAAAAGATAATAAAGTCGAGTAGAACAAGAAAATAAAATACAACAGATTTCAATAAGATCACGAGCTCAAAACAGATATAGTCGGCAGCTGCTGGCACGTCATGACTGTGACAAGAAGGCTTCCACTCAGCATGATGCTGTGCTATGGTGACCCAGAGCACAGCCCTGATTTTAAGTGGTCCCCCGAAAAAGACGAAACCAAGTAAGGTTTAATGAATTATACATAAATAGGTAGGTAATAAAATAAATAGTACTTATAATATAATGCTACTATACAATCAATTACATGAATAACATAAAAATAATTATCCACAAGCATCACCGTGCATCAAGTTCAAGTAACATATTGTATTCTTGTTTATTTACACAGGTAAATCTCGCGTCAAGCTTCTTGTAATAAATTGATGGGTTTGATATAATTTAACGTTTATTTTTGTAATAAATTGATGGGTTTGATATAATTTAACGTTTATTTTTTCTTTTAGAGCAGTAACAAAAAAAAAACCTAAGATAGTTAAAACAAAGCAAAAATAAAAACAAAACACTTACGCCAAATAGAGCCTTGAAGCACGGAGACAGTTTAGCAACAGACCAAGAAAAAGATCATAGTAAAAGCTCCATGGAATAGATCTTTATGGCCTCACTAGATGAAGTTCTGTTAATCATTCAGACCTACATGTTCAGTTTCATGATCGAAGTTCAATGTAAACGTATAAATGAAGACAATTACAAAACACATGCAATGTATGGTATGTAACATGATCTGGAAAAAAGCCTCCTATGAAACAAACTTCTCCAGTACCTTAACTTAAAACCGGAGAAAATTGGCACAAAGTCAAACATTTTCTACGATGAACATAATTCTAATATGTGACTAGAATTTGAAGAGCACTAAAATATTCATCAGCATTACCTATTCTGTGTGCAGCTACTACCAGGATGTCGTTGCATAGACAATGTGCATACATGTGATATTGCAGCTCAGATAAGACACATATTTTTGAAGCCGAAGCATCATCCTATATTTTTGGCGCCGCATTGCTCGTCAAATACTTTTGGTGTTCTTTTGATGTCACATATTTGTGCTGCCAGTTGTTTAAGCCTTCCACAAATGATCACATATATTTGCCGTCATCTTGAAGACAGGATATTAATGGATGACTCATGAAATCAGATGATATTGCCGACCTGTCTATAGTAATATATTTATGCTCGTGATTGAACGTAAAGAAAAAGTTTAGGTAAGTTATTCTAGCAACAGGCACAACTTAGTTATTCTGTCCAGAGACTGAACCTAAGTTTAGAAGTGGTGCTAATTCATTGATAGGACACTGCTGCTATATATGCCTAGTATATACTGTAAGTTACCTTCTGTATGTGTTGCTGTTCGGTGAACTCGCAGAGTATGTCAAGGCCGTTTTTCTTGACGGTGCAGCTGCAGGGGGTAATGGTGTTGGGCGCGGGACATTGCTGCGCGCCCTGCGGGTGCGCCGGCCGCGCGCACAGCACCACGCAGCACACCAGCAACCAACGCGGCACCATTGTCTATGACCTGCAAAATAACAATACATTTAACATAATTATTATTGCCGCGGCTTCGCCCGCATGGTCTTCGGAAATTATCTTGCGGGAACGTACTAGTTACCGGTATAAAAAGTATCCTATATCCAGCCTATGTGCCCAATTTCATCCAAACTCGTTCAGGTTTCGATGAAATTGGCCGTTGATGTGAAAAGTTTACAGACAGACAGACAGAGTTACTTTCGCAATTATAATAAGTATGGATTATGAATCATTTATTTTTATGAGTCATTTCATAATGAGGGTTGGAATTTATCACAAGCTAAAAATAATCAGTAACGTTTATCGATTTAGAACCTGCATCTTCTTTTCACAGACACTTTTTATGGAGACTGATCAGTCTCTATAAAAAGTATTTAAGCCTTATCAGAATTGCATCCGGACATTCAAAGTTTTATTTCCCGCAAGTTAGATAATTGTTGATGAAGAACCGCAGAATTGCTTACAGTTACCTAATTGCAACCCTTAATCATCTTACAAGGAGCTTACATTTACGTAGAACACACATTCACGTCATAATATATTAAACAACCTTCACGAATTTGTAAGCTGAACTAATTCATTACCCATTATCTCCTCGGAATATTACAAAGGAGACAAATTACGATGGCTGTAAAGGCTCATAACTTGCTACAAAGTATTATAGTATCTGACCCAAGGCACCTCGTTAAAAAGACAAGTCTACAACTCTGGATATTTAGTACTAACAAGAAATACGATCTTTGCCGGAATATTGGAGAAAAAGGACTCCGTATTTGCTTTTCGATTCTTTGATACTTTTTGATGGCATAGCGTCAGATGGATAGGCGTTTAGGATCAAATATTATCAATGAAATGGATCAATATGCCATTGAATAGCATTTCATAAATAACAACATAATAAGTTTAGAGTAGGTAACATAACCGTAGCATAACTTAGAATTATGTTTGTGAATAGACATCGTAAATCGGTTGCCATAGGTCATTCTGAGTAAAAACAAAGACAGCAGCTTCGCACAATACTCGTACATGGCTTCCACAAAAAAAAGGGATATTTATATTGATTAGCTAAAACAATAAAGCATTAATGCCTGTCCATACAGAAGAACCTGAATCCAAAGTTTACGAACGGCTATGCGAGTAAATCCATTAATATATATTAGATACAATTTCACTGATATACCTAATCTAGCCTTAACTTTCCTGATGAAACCGACCTTACCTATCAACGCAGAAGTTTACCGCAAACGAACGTAGAGATCAAGTTCCACCCTTCATTAAAGAATCAGTGAGCTGGCCTAATTTTCGATGCCTAGAAGATGTACGTAATCTTCTGTTAATAAGCCTAGCTACTGTTAGGCCTGCTACACACTTGATCGGGTCGGCATATCGATTTGGCAGTATCTATTGAACAGCAAGCAATTGAGAGCAGTGGTGGCCCAGTGATAACGGCCCCGATTGAGAGCAGAGTGGTGGCCCAGTGGTAACGGCCCCGACTTACGAGTTGTAGGTTGTGGCCTCGAACCCAAAGCAGGCGCTTTAATTTGTGTAAATAATTTCATCACCAACGGTTTAACGTGCTTTCCGAGGCATGGAGGGGTTTTCGTAAACACGGTCACCCATTCACGTGGCAAGGATAGCTTAACCTGATCGATCGACTCGTGCGGCTGTTATTGCTTAGCCACAAGCCCATTGCAACCCGAAGCAATTACTACACTACTGGTCTACTGCATTATAAATTTGGCTTTCATTCGGCTCGTGCCGATCAAAAATCTCCATTCGGTATCTACCTTCGCTGAAATGGCGTATTAAATTTGATTTTTACTGCCCGACCTTGTTCCCGAACATTATGTTTACATATATTCGATTTACATATATTTTACCGCCCAGTTGTGGCGATTAATGCCGACCCGAACAGTGTGTAGTACGCCTCTAGGCATATTTTCGTCCTTATTCGGTCTAATCAGGAAGATACTATCAGTATTTCACTCGCAGTGAGTGACATTTAACCTCCGGAACCCAACAGGTGACAAATACCGTTGAGACTAGTTGTGACGTGTTTTTCAGGCAGCTGGCTACACCTGACGACTGTCATGTGTTTTTATGACAGCCAGAGGTGACAGCTTTACGTGTTCTCCAAGTCACTGAGCCGTCAACCTAACGATAGAAACGTTCACTTGTTTATTTTTAAAGTCGCATTTGCAAAGCTCTAAATTCCTGGAAGACACCAATGTTAAAATTTTAAACACGAGAAAAATCTCAAGACTTCTTTTGTCTCAAGTTCTCCCGGTTTTAAAATGAGGCTCCGCTTTGCAGGTACAACAAGGATGTAGCAATTTTATATTTACATTTTTGTTTTAAAATATTTTCTCGAGATAGAAAATATTCATGAAATCTTTTCTAAAAGGAATTCTTGTGTAAAGATTGTGAATTACTTTCTTCGTCTCTTAGTTGGTTTTATGTTTCCTGCTTACAGGTTTTTATTACTTAATCTTTTAAGTAGTTTTATAATCTGAAAGTTGGGTCATGTGGAAAATTAAAAGAAGTGCTTTGAGAAGTTGTCTTTATTATTTAGCTTTTCATGAATCTTCCAAATAATCAATTTCTTATCTTATAAAGAAATCATGTTATAAAGGTTTAAAATAGTTTGAGTGCAACAAATGAGCAAAGATTGATTTTGCTCCTTCTGGATAGTTTTATGGTTTTGCTATGAAGCTTACACATTAGCAGCTATTTCAGCATTACTGCACACTCACAGGCCCGCTGTTTAAAATTCAGAGCAGCAATTATTGATAAGACTCTAAGGGCCCGAATTGTGAGTCCGAAAGAGATCGAAACAAAACCCTATGTGAGCTGAATAAAAAAAAGTTCATTACGGCACAGAATTCTATTTCAGTACTTATAAATCTGCAATCTTTTATTACCACTAGAGGCACGTAACAAAAAATAATGTTCGTATACATTTAGATTGAAGTACGTTCGTTACATATTGGTGAGCTGAATATTCTATCAGCGGTGCACGGGGCACGAATACTAATAATTATACAGGGAACCGGGCACGGCTCTTGACGTGAAGGTTTATTCACAAATTGTTTAACACCCCTGCCGTTGCCCACTACTACCTCTAAAGCTCTTTCTTTACGTGCCTGGCTGGCAAACAGTCGACGGCCCACTTGATTGAAAGTGACTATACACACGTGAGTAGCGACTCCCACCAGTCACCACCAAGGGTTTTTCTATTGGTTTTCTGCTTTATATGAAGTGCCTCGTCCAAAAAGAAAGAAACCCAGTTTCGAACTTAAATGAACTGTTTTACTTATTTCTTCATTTTTCTATCCTAACTAATATTATAATTAATGGGAAAGTGAGTTTGTCTTTTTGTTTCGCTTTCACGCTAAAACGGCTGAACGGTTTTGAATGAAATTTGACACATGGGTAGACCATGACCTGAAAAAGGACATAGGCTAGTTTTCATCCTGGATTGCAGACGAAGTCGCGGGCAAGAGCTAGTATAATTTTATAAATGCGAAAGTGAGTCTTTTTGTTAGTTTATAATGTTTGTTACGCTTTCACGCTAAAACGGCTCAACGAATTTGGATGATACTTTTTAACTTGGTAGTACGTTCCCGTGCAATAATTTCCTACGTCTAAGTGGTTCACCCACTGGGCAAAATGTCATAGCTCATCATAATTGAATATGCATAGTGGTGGTATTTTCCAAAACAAACCCCTCCCCCTTACTAAAGAAAATCGTCAATAGAACACCTAAACGCTGTGAATAAAATAAAATTAATCTCTTCTTCTTTTAAGTATATTTTTGCCATGAATAATATTTTAATATAATTTGCGAAGAACTAAGAGCAGTTGTGGCCCAGTGGTAACGGCTGTGACTTACGAGTCGTAGGTTCGAACCCAGACAGGCGCTTTACTTTGTGTTAATTATTACCTCACCACTGCTCTCAAAACGGTGAAAGAAAATATCGTGAGGAAACCGGCATGTCTTAGAACCAAAAATTCGAAGACATGTGACATCTACCAACCCGCACTGGGCCCGCGTGATTACGGCCCACCCCCTTACCAAGAGGAGGCCTGTGTCCCAGCAGTGGGAACATTAAAAGGCTGATTATGTATATGTGTAAATAGAAGTTCCTTTGGTTAAAACGTATTGCGATGCCGCGATGGTTTACTAGATAAAATTAGGAACAGTAATACCAACTATGAGAGTAACGTAGTAGGCACTAATTCAGTTCTAAATAATACCTAATAACTATTGTTGTCCCAGTGAGAATTGTCGACCTATTAAACAGACTCAAAATTAATGATCTAGGTGACAACCTTAGTTATTATTTATGATGTTTTCCCTACTGATGACTAATGAGATTCCATATTGTGGTTCACATCGTATCATATTAAGGGCCAATTTCTCCGATCGTCTCCAAAACTGCGTTTAGTAAAACTGCGTTTATACTAATCGCGTTTAATAAGGAGATTTGATCTCGTTTAACATCGATTGCATTTCACGGAGCAAAACGCCACGTTCGTTGATCGCGATTACGAAAACCGAGTTAACGGGTTAGAACGGCAACATCGCGTTGCGTTTTGTCCTTGCACCGAAACTTGACAAAACTATTGCAATATTTGTGTAACAATACATACAACGAAACGTATTCCTCGGTTGTCAAGTCAATTGTAACTTGGTAAAGTAAGTGAGGTTATTTTGAATATTGTTCGTTTTGCGTGGTTATTGTTTTCTAATGTGCAGTGCACGTTTTAATATATATAATATATATAGAACTTGATTACAAGCTAAAATTAATAAAAAAAATATTGTGACTATTAGCAATTACTTAATAAAACAAATTAGTGGTTAAATATTTCTTGATTTTTATTTACTCTCTTAATATAATAATTAGTTTACGCAGTTAATTTCGAAAGTTTACACTTCCCTCATTACCTGCTGCCTTGCTAATGTAGAAAAATAATTGTTAATAATATCTTTACGCTACAAAACATACAATGGGACCTTATCGCTTTCTGCGATCTCTTCCAGGCAACCTTGGAAAGTTGGAATGGATAGTGATTGCGTGGACATAAAAATGTGATTGTCATTGGTGCAAAATAATAATATATAGGTGCAATATACTATAATAGACACACAGATATATATATGCTATATAATAGATAGATACATACATAATAAATATATAAGGATATTTATGTAAGCAACGAAAATAAATGACTAGTTTTATTTTCAATAGCTTCCAATATAAAGAGAACTGTCGTAAGTCAAAATCTCGATCATCTAGAGTGTCGAAGTGCTCCTCCCTTTCGCGAATCCACCTTGGTCGTCGAACCACAAATTCATCGTCATCTTCAAAGGCCAATGAGTAAACTCTTCTCATTATATATCTCAAAATAATCGTAATTATGCGATTAAAAACAGGTTCAACACAATATGGCGGAAGCGCGCTGTACGGTATGTCAAGTGCATTAATCGCGTTTTAAACGTAAAACGCTCAAAATTGGGCGGTTAGTACAGTAACTGCGTTTAGCACTAACCTAGTTTAAAAATTGCTGGTGAAATGCCAAAACATACCTTAAACTTAGATTAAAACTAAAACGCCGTTTATGTTCAGTTAATCGCGTTTTATTTGATCGGTGAAATTGGCCCTAAGTACCTAAGGAAACTCTATGGGACATCAATTTATTTACTTTCACTTTCAATAAACTTACCATGTAAACAGGAAAATGAGTTTGTTTAGTTGTTTGCACTGTTTTTTAAAGGAAACTATTTTGCCTTGGTTAGAAGGCTTATTCCCAAAGTACTCCATTCTTTTGTTCTAAAAAGATAAGAATCTCATACATTCATTCCCAAGTTACTCCAAGGAATTATTATTATTTAAAAATACTTATTATTTTGTTCCCATTCTGCTCTATAGGTATCTGGAATTATTCTCAAAGTACTCCACCGATTATTCGCTATCAATTCTCAAACTGCTCCATCTACATAATTAACTATAAAATACATATTTCATTACAGTCACTCACAAAATTTCTTAAAAGAAAGATTAAAGTTTAGCATTTTGTTAAAGTATACAAATGACAAATGTCACGCAACAAAAAGAACGCTATTTTGGTAATAATTAACTATTAGTACCTAATTAGTAACCGTTGGTAACTTGGAGAAACTTGGTATTACCACAAATGAATACAGACGGTCAACTCCGCAAAATCATTTAAATAATAAGCGACTCACACAATAAAGTTCAATTCAGGTCGCACAGCGCTAATTGAATTATATATTCACCAAGAAGTTGCCTCTTTCAATCGCGTAACTCTTATATCTTCTGACTACGTTACACTCACTAAATTGGCCTGACAAGACGGGCCTGTCGCGTCCTTGTAGCTTCATACCTAAAATGCGAAGTACATCATCTGTATTTATCTGTGGTATTACCAACGAATAAAAAAAGTATTCTACAAAATGCCTACATTTACTTTCTTTGTCTACATACTTTTCTGGTTTGCCTTTCATTCGTCATGGTTTGTTTCAGAACAAAACAGTCTGAAGTTATAAAACTCCTGAAAAGCGGAAACCTTATTAACAAACTTGTTTGTTCGTGCTTCTTTGCGATTAATTTGATTCTAAATACACTAAACAGAATTACGACAACCGTACTGTTTATTTTATAAAAGAAGTAAGGACTAAATTAACTTTGTTTAGCTTTTTGTTGAAAGTTACGGCACTTAAGTTTATCGGGCTTCTAATAAAGTGGTCTATGTTTTTATTATTTAGGTCGTTTTCAAAATTAATGTACATTTTTTGTGTTTGTTTTGTGTTATCGTAACACAATAGTAACTCAAATGAAGAGTAAAGGCAGAGCCACAACGAAGTCGACGAATCTAATCAGGTTCTTTTCTTGTATGTAGGTACTTCCTTCCATTTTTGTGAATGATTTGATTTAAAAATGTCTCGGTAACGTCTTTGCCGTTCAGCGGGCGTTAATGGCATCTTTCCTAACACAGAAATGGAATTACTATTCACATTTTTAAGTGAATAGACTGTGACAAGCCCACAAAACACAGTGGTCACACAAATGAACAAAATGAATGTGTCCCAGTCCCAGAGGACCTACAAAAAATAATCATCATCACTACATAGTATAAAACAAAGTCGCTTCCCGCTGTCTGTCCCTATGTATGCTTAAATCTTTAAAACTTCGCTACGGATTTTTATGCTGTTTTTTTAATCGATAGAGTGATTCAAGAGGAAGTTTTATATGTATAATACATTAATATTATAGTACAGAAAAGAGTCCACGCGGGCGAAGCCGCTGGCAGCAGCTAGTAATGTTATAATTTCACCCTCGAGTTACTAGTGAAACATGCATTTGACTATAAATTACCATCAACTACACTGACATGCTTCACTGTAAAGCATAGTACTTACCAAATTCACATAATTTGGCACTTTAAAAGAAATTCTTACTGTCCTTTTTACGACGCGGAAGTGAAACCAAAAACAAAATTAAAGAAACTAGCGCCCTCTTGTTGTAACTATCTTGACGCATAAAGGTGCCATATAAAATTGGAATTTACTTCTATAATTATAAAATATCTAATATATATTTAGCTGCATTTTTACGGAACCGTACATCAGAAGGAAGAAACGGAACCCTTATAAGATCCCTCTTGAGAACCCTCTTGTCCGTCTGCTGTCCGTGTGTCACCACCGATTTCCCCAGGAACGGGTGGACCTAGCAAGTTGAAATTTATACCAGATACTGAGGTCTATAGTCTCTATTAGGTGTATAATAATCAAGGTCCTGAGTCAACACGATAAAATGACATGGGCAAATTTAGTTTTTCTCGAAAACTTATAAGTACTCGTATCTTTACCCTTATTTTCAACTTTTTTATTATCCGGAATTTTCCCTTCACTGTAAGACCTTGTATTTAACCAAAATTGACTATTCTAGGTCAACCGGAAGTACCCTAAAGGTTTTGGGTAGAAAACCTAAATGGTAGTTCCCGTTGAACTAGAATCACGAAATTTGGCAAAAAGCAAGGTCTTACAGCACAAATAAAGGAAAAATTCCAAAAAAATAAATAAAAATGAAAATTAAAGGGTGATACCTACATAGTTGAGGCCAATTAAGATAGTCCTCTGAGTTGTATGGGCGCTCATACAATTTAGAGGACTAGTTTCTGGGCACAGAACTATTTAGGTACCTATACGAATGAAGCTCCTTACGGAACCGTCGGTGCCCGAGTCCGACTCGCTCTTGACCGGTTTTTTTTTATACGCTTGACTGGATAATGCACAACATTTGTATGGGAAACAAATTACGACAGTAATTAAATTTAGTTTGTCAATATTTAAATAATTTCCTTATAAAAAATATAATGTTTACTATTTTATTACTGATTAGTCTGAATGTTGGACTCCTTCTTAAAGGATTGGCCCACAATCGCAGTAGACCGGGAAAAGTGGAAAGAGGGAAGGGAGGCCTTTGCCCTGCAGTGGGACAACACAGGCTTATAATAATGATAATAATCCTATTTTTTCGAGGTTTTTTTCTAGGTTCGATCCCCGGGTCGGGCAAAGTGTTATTGACTTTTTCTATCTGGAATTTCTCAGTAGCAGCCCGGAGTCTGGATTTGTGCCCGGTTGATGGCAATAGGCCCCTATTACATGGGACTTAAAAAACATAACTGGCGAAATGTGGGTGTAATTTCTATGTCTATTTTTTTATTTTTTTAAATGCTTTTTTTAATGACTTTTATAAAAATATTTAAAAATGTACTTAATAAGTTTATACAAATGAATAAACGACATAATAATAGTCTGAATGTTGATTTATATGTTTACATTTCAAACTGTTTTTTTTTAGTTTATTTTACCATTAAGTTTCATGGACACATAAAAATGTACATTAATTTTGAAAACGACCCATTTGGTTTACTTAGAGACGGAGAAGCAAACAAGCATCTTTGTTTATTTATTTCTATTATTTGATTAAGACGGTGTAAAACTGATTACAAAAATTTATGACACAATTTGTATAATTATACACATATTATAATAGAAAATATAAAATCCTAGCGAATAGTCTATTTAAGTTTTGCCAACAAATAATTTGCTGTAATAATTATACCAGGCGTTATCGAATAGAAACACGAATCTATTATAAATAAAGAAGAATTTGTAAGGGAATCGTAGAAGGACGAATTTGTAAACCTTTAATTAAAAATTAACACCATTTCACTGCTTCCTACAACACTTAACCTAATTTGAACTCCTGTCTAGTCCCGCAAAAAATGCGCGGAATAAAAACATAAAGTTGCCTACAGATTTGTTCGATTATTGACGATCGTAATTGTCGCTTGCTTGCTTTTTTGACGATAAATAAGATTTGGCTGCTTTTTACAGATTCTCTCGGTAGTATCGAGCGTAACTGCTTGTTAACGATCGATAATATATCAAAGTTACAATGTCACTTGTCGATTCGTCAATCGATTCACAAAAAAGATACGATGTCGATCATCTGTTGCTTACACATTTACTCTATTTTGTTTGATCACACGAGTCGATCGTAAAAATCCAGAAAATCCATAGGCACCTTTTTTTTTGAGTAAGCATCAAATAAGCTTCCGCTCTGGGCGGAGCGGAAGGGCGTGTCAGAATGTTACTGACTAAAACCCACCCGTGTTCCTTCAGTTGCCTGTACGTTGCCAGGGGCACCTTCAATTTCAATTTCAATTTATTTACCAAAATAAGAACACGTATTACAAAATTGAGTATTTGACAATATACAGTAAATAATGGCTTAAAGTTTGTCATATACAAAGTTTGGGACTATCTGTATCCAAAAAATAAGGTGGTAAACCTGTATCTCAGATTACATTTGACCTTAAGATGTCATGTGTTAGTCACGTGTTACGTCAGGCTTACATACGAAATACTTACACTTGTGTGTCTGTGTGCGTCAGGTTGGCGAGCGATTATGGTGTGGGGGCGAGGGGTGTGCCGATGTCATGGGGCACTAGGTCATGTTCACCGGAGTCGTCCGTGGCCCGTCCCTGCCGGAGATTAGATCAATTTAGTACATGAAAACAGACGCCATACATTCGGCATTCGGCGTTCGGCCCAGACGGACGAACCCGACAGTGTTTGCCGTTTACCCTCTTCACTATTACGTACCGGGACTAATTTGTTAACATACGTCCTGTGATTGGAGCGAGTCTGTTGTTGATTTACTGTGGGAGACTACAGAGACTTAAGTACTTAGTTTATTATATTTATATACAAACATGTTTATTGTTAGAAATGTTCCTGGAATTCAGTTTGATTTGTTCAATTTCATGTAAGTACCGTAATAATCTGAGTGGTGGTTCTTACCAGGAATTGAAGATGACTTTACTAACTCGATCCTAATCTTAACCATGAATGTGAAAGTCGCAACAGAGGGCTTAGTGCGAGTTTCATTTTACCGTCTCGATCAAACGCATCGAGCGCGTTCGGCGTTCCGATTGGCGCTTCACCGGTGAAGGCCGGCCGGCGCACTATGGGACCAAAACGGTATTTTCCATCTCAAAAATAGTTTGGACAAAAGTCGTAATACTGAAACCGTTTTGATTGTTTTATGTTCTAAGATGACAGAGCTATCCGAATCAAAAGCAAAAAAAAATTTAAAAAAAGTTTTAGGTGTATAAAATTACACCCAAACTTTATACTTTGGTAATTTTATATTTACTAGATTACTCATTATGGAAGTTCAACTTCAGATATTTTCTATGTTCTTCAAGGAAATATATAAGTATTATACGTTTTTGGATTGCTCAAGATCTCTAGTTTATATCCTTGTTATGTTTTTATGAGAAATATTTATTTTTATTTTTATTTAATTTTTAAGTGTCATAAGGAAATTTTCCCTCTTTTCAATTTTTAACCGACTTCCAAAAAGGCGGAGGTTCTATGTTCGACTTTATGTATGTTTTTTTTTTTTTTTTTTATGTATGTTCACCGATATCTCCGCCAATTGTGGACCGATTTTGAAAATTATTTTTTTGTTTGAAAGGGTAAGCTCCCGAGGTGGTCCCATATAAATTTTATTGACTTTGCTTAGATAGTTTTTGAGTTAGCTTCAATAATACATATTTTTCCCACTTAGTTTATATGGACGATATGATGATAACTTCCTGTCACTGTTATTTATTGCAGTTAGTGGTATTGGATATTGTGTGGGGTAGGTACCACAACTAAAAAGTGAAAAATAAAAACTTTTTACAAAAAAAATTAAAACCGACTTCCAAAAAAAACCACTACAAAGTGAAAAATAACTTTCATTTCGGAAGTCGGTGGCAAAAAACGAAAATTAAAAAACAAAGACACCGACTTCCGAAATTAAAGTTATTTTTCACTTTGTAGTGGTTTTTTTTGGAAGTCGGTTTTAATTTTTTTTGTAAAAAGTTTTTATTCAAGTGGAGGTTTCCTTGTTACCGATGGCTGCCGATGTCGAGTTAATGACATTTTTAGATTCCTTAACTATTCAGCAATACAAGGAAATAAAAAAAACCTCCGTCATTACTGCGCCATTTCGAGCTAGAAGCAAAAATGTCGACCGAAAAATATTTTCAAATAACATTTTTTTTGCGGTGATCATTTTTACCACACGTTTGATAAAAATGATATTGCTTAGTTCTTACCTGTTGTGGTAATTATAATCAGTATTGGTTACAGCATTCCTGTGAGAACTGTTTTTATAAATTTTCTCATTGGTTTTGCACAAGTTACTGAATCTAGGGTCCGATTTTTGGCGCCAAACGCGCTCGATGCGTTTGATCGAGAAGGTAAAATGAAACTCACATTAAGCCCTCAGTAGTTACCAGTATTACCATAGACTTTACGCAATATTATCTTTGGTCTGTGGCCTTGACTCCAATCAATGATCATCATTGTAAAACTTTTGTTTATTGCTTGAATACGAGGCTTTTGGCTACTTTTGCATGTGTGTATTTTCTGTGTTTTATTATTTAAATGTGCGTTTTGTGCAGAATAAACAATTTTTCTTTCAATTTTAGTTTAAATATCAAAGATCAATAATCAAAGATAATAGTTAGCGTTTTGTTTAGTCATGTTTGTTGTTGTGTTATAAGGAAATAAATGATTAATGCTTTTAATTTTATTACTGTACATGTACCTATCTTATTATTAAAGTTTGATAATCAGGATCAGCTTCAAGCGACAGTTCGAGTAACTGATTAGACCTTTGTATCACCAAAAATGACATTCCATACCTTTGTTTATTTTTCTGTACAAAAAAGCATAAAGATATTATTTAAATCCGAATCCCTTTTCCTTTTATGCAAAAGGATCTATCAAAATTAATCATTCTCCACTTTTAAACATAATTTAACGATGGTCGCGCTTCCGTTATTGAGTCAGATAATAATAATATTAAGGTACCTCTTCATGAAAACTTAAATGAAGTAAAATTTTGACAGAATGGTACCCTAGAAATGGCAAACGGAACAGAGGTCGACAACGGAAAAGATGGGAGGACGAACTCAGTCTCACAGCAGGTCCAAACTGGAGAAAGGTTGCAAAAGACAGAAAGGAATGGAAAGCGTTAGAGGAGGCTTTTGTAAAGACGCAGATTGAACTCCGAGATATACTATAACTGAGGAAAGAAAATAACAGAAATTAAACTAGCAAAAGAAGGGAGTTTCAGAATAGAAAGGGCTATTGCATTCTGTTATATACCTCTTCACGAGAAGTCAACTCTAAAACCACTGGTTTTGGTTTTGGAGTTGGCAGTCACAGTTGACTGTACACGCACATGGTAATAATTTAACATAGACAGCGGTCTTCTTTATCTTATAGAAGTTAGGGCGATGTTCGTAGAGCAATTAGTGTTACCACTATCATGCGCGTAAAGGCTTAATGAACACCGCACACGCCATAACGTTTTGTCAGTAAGTGCAGCTCAGTAAACTTGCACAGTGTGCCTGCGAGCTTTGGGTAAATGGCAAATAGAAATATAGGTAGGTACATGTAGAGTAAACACATCTTACATCAATTTTATTTCGTTTAATATTAAATTTTTTAACGCATAAAATATTTTTAACAATTTCTTTAAAAAATATAAAAAACATGTACAAATATTAAAAAAATATGTTTCGCCGGTAGCTTGTACCCTGGTACAAGCTCAAGTCATTTTCGAGAACTGGGTTGTGTACTTGTAGTACGGCACCTCTGATTTCATAAGTTTATATTTCAAGGCAAGTTGCTGGTGAATAATCCACCAAATGGCCACTTGGTTATGCCTGTACAAGTACTCGCCATTAGCCAGACGAGAACCACCAGAGATAATAATATGTCTGATGGACTCACCCGGACGGTGGCATGCCCGACACACGACAACCGTACCGTCCTTCATAATATCTGTCCGGTAGTTATTCACACTATCTTAAATACATTTTTATAATTATTAAAGCAATTATTTATGAAATTATTATATTTAATCATTATTATTGTTTCCTAGTAAGTATTCTCAAAGTTATATTTTTATGATGTTTAATAAAGTGCACTTAAGTAAAAACAACTTTAAACTATTTCATTTAAATATCGTTTTGAAGAAAAATTTTGAATTAAGAAAAAGAAAGAAGTGAATAAATTGTGTTACTAGTTACTAATTCATGGAAAGGGTTCCTCCAAATCGTAACGGGTTTTGAACATTTAACTCACAAAAGCGAAGGTTCTATTTATTTCAAACAAAATCAAATCAAAAAGAGAGACTTCACTTCCTTTGGGAAATTTAAAATGTTCTGATTCGATTATCTTACTCTCGCATGAACCACTCCGAACCCTCTTGATACTAAAAATAGTCCATTTGTAGTTGTAAAGGTCATAATAATAATCTGAGTAAATTAAATTATAAAAACTAGAATTAAATCAGAACTATGAGTTATGGTAGCTAAAACAACTAAGGACTTATTTAGAACTTGGAAAGCACTAACAATATAAATAAAGTAATTCAATTACAAATCTAAAAAAAAAACAAATAATTACAACGTTTGGCAACCAAAGCAATTGTAAACTCAAGTTTTAATGAACGTCACAGTTGACAGAAAACTAACGTTTTTTGCACTGATACTCGTTAGCGTCATGTTTTACGTTGTCATAATATAAAAGTTTTGTAAAAACCCCCTTTTAAACACAAATTATATACATTTCCGAAGAGATGTGTGCGACATTTTGGATAGAATTCTACATGTGAAATGTATGTGTTTTTAGATAAATCTTTAAAAAAGTTAGTCACGTTATTATAGTGTGAGAGTCTGTAAAAACGTAAGAAAAAATAATAATACTACTAACATTTTTTGAAATAACAACGGTAACATACGTTCGATAGAAATGTAATAATTTTCATTTATTGTTACATTTCTTGTCTACACAACATATCCTCCAATATTTTCTCCTTAACAAGAGGAGCTCTGTACCGTGGAAAATTCGGTTAATCCCATATGGCATGGAAACGCGAGCTATACATACACCGTAAATAAACATCTTAACACCTTGAAGGGCTGTAAACGAGACACAATAGAAGTTTTATTGTTATGACGCCTATGGGCGTTTACGGTCCTTCAAAGCGTTAAACACACAGCGTTTTACTGGTAGGTGCAAAATATTCCGGTCCATACAACATGAACTATAAGGAACGATATCTTTAGTAGGCTTGTAGCACCTGACAGGTGCTACGAGAAAATTCGTAGCCGTAGTGCCTACGCCGTAGTGCCGTAGCTAATGCACAGAAAAGGATACTTTGTACAGTACGACACAACTTAGAAACAATCAGCAAAATTCGTAAAACCGATCACCATCCGAACTGAGTGCGCCTTCTAAATCACTAATATTGCACGACTCGTAATGCTTCGCATTAGAGTGTGCTCTACGATCGAAAAATATTTTTTGCCCCATTTCTGCAACTGTTTTTATTGTTTCACTCCTGCTAGTACACAGAACCTACTTAATTTATATACCATTGTATAGATGATTAAATGGAGATAAATATTGTATTTTTTAACAATTGATTTAATGCAGCAGAAATGGAAAAAGCATCAAAATAGTTGAAAAAAATTTCCTGTCCGTCAATTTATGATCCCTGAAAACATTGTAGCTTGCGATAAAATCAATTAATTGAGTCAATTTTTTTTTTATACATTCGTTTCAGCCGTAGAAGGAACCCTATTGAAAATGGCTCTTTTATTCATAGTAGTTTAATTATAATTAATAAAATACTAACTAAAATATAATATCAATATCGAAATATTTTCAACCTTGATCCGGTGCCGTTGCCTAGCAACTGCCAACGTAAATATCTTTGTCAGTCGTTGACATTACGACTTCATGAAAAGTGATAAATTCAGATAAATTGTTCATTTTTAAACTATGTTTTGAGTTTCTTTTTCGTTTATGAATGAGTGATAAGTATGAGGCGTGCACTTTTGGATTTTCCAAACTATTATTTATTACTGCTTTAGGTGAAAATGATCTTTCGAAAACGCAATAACTTTTTAAAGTCTTATAGCGAAATACATTCGTGAAATTGAAATGAATGAATGAAAATTTTCAAATCTATGCTACATCTAAGTTGTGTCGTACTGTACCCGCCTATTAAAAAGTAAAGGAAAGAAAAAGTAAAGTATGATTATTCGTACTTCCAACAGCAAAAGAAATATTATTGGTTAACAAACCTAAATGAAAAGAGTAGGTAGATAGACTTCGAAAATAAATCCTCACCACAAACGAAATTTATTTTATCAATAGAAAAAAACAGCTAGCGTCAACGTTCTACAAATTACTTGAGGTCAAAGAAATGACACATCTATCTCGAGATATACCCACATCTTCATGTATAATACTTACATAAACATTTATCATTATAATATAGTAGATGTAGGTATATTCGTCCGTGAATGGACAAAGAATACTAATTCGTCTGAGACGAATGAGACGGGAGAGTCTGGACCGAGAGGTCAGGCACCTGTCCTTTATGTCCTGACCTTAATAACGTTAATACTGGACAAATATAACACGACATGTTTTTGTTTCACTTATTCTGTATTTTTATATTTAGGCTATTACACGACTGACGCCCAACAGAGTGAGTGAACTCAAACAAAAATATATTTTTTTAGAAAAAAATCGAATATGGATAAATAAAGAAAGCTTAGGTATAATATTGACAGTGTATTAATAAGAACTACTGTCAATGACGCCAATTAAATAGTAACATGCAGGTATGTACAGTGTTCCGGCTTTGCACGGGTAAGTACTTATCTACGGCGCACTTACCTACCCTAACTACCTACCTACCTACATACATACATACCTACTTACCTACTTACCTACACCTACCTAAATACATACCTAGCTACCTACCTACCCTACCCTACCTACTTGCCTACATACCTACATACATACTGTATACCTACCTACCTAACCTACCTTGACCTACCTATCCTAAGAACCATCTCCATACTATAACCAACACAACAAAAAAGAATTAGCGAAATTGGTCCAGCCGTTCACGCGTGATGCCGTGACCAACGAAATGGAGTCATATTTATATATATAGATGAAACACACACATACCGCAAGTAGTTAAGTCCCATGTAATATGGTACTACGAGTAGCTATCACCATACCGGGCACAAATCCAAAATACAGCTAATGTGAATTCGTAATGGAAAAACCCAATAGCACTTTACCTCAACCAGTACCCCACTCACGGTAATAGTATTCGCGCTTGCGACCAGTACTTTAATACCAGTACCTAGTGGTCATATATAAGGATCTTTCGGCGCGTGGCCGAATTTGGAACTAAAGCCACCATCTTGTTCTAGGAACAAAGTTCCTTATCTAAATCCCTAAAACTTATTCGTCTCCCTACCTTTGTTTCTTCGAAGTAAAGATGATGATGTCTAGATGCACAAACCGTGCGAAGCCAAAAGAAAAAAAAAACATGCGGGGCAGTATTTGTGGACTGCCGATAGAAGTGAAAACTAAGTAACGCCATCTAACGAAAACGTGTGCGCTGTCAACAAAAAAGTGCTCAACGCGCCTTCGGTGACGATGACGCGAGTTCCATGATTTTTGTTCACCCAAAAAGTGCTCAACGCAGATAAAGATTTCACTTAAAAAAAAAACTGCCTTATCACACGTTATACTCTGTACACTTGGCGAAGCTTGACCGAAGAAAGTGTATATGTGGACCTCAGAGTAATGAGATGTGGTCAGTCACAACACTTTTTTTATTAGATACGTAACCATGTCGTGACGGTCACGTGTGCAAAAGCGAATGGAACTTCGTTTCAACCGGGTGTCCCAAGACAGCTTCCGACCGTTTTTTAATAGATTTCACAAAACAATATTGCACAAAATGTTCACCGACAGCGCCACAACCACGGAACAGATAAATAAGGTCACAACCAACGTTATTCGAACGCCAAAAAAAACAACGGGTTGCACTCCGGGAGTGCCGGCAGAAGTGAAAACTTGAACATTAACGTTGTGCATTTTTGAATATTTTGGAATGGTTAGGGAATAATTTTGGAGGAATTGCTTCATTTATTAGTATAAAAGTACTATAATTTACGTGGTTAAATACAATATTCATTAGTAGTAGTAGTATATTTATTTATTTTCAAAACATAGTCTAACAAAAATAAACAATTTATTTAAACACTTTTCATGAAGTATGTTTTGACTGCTTTTTTTACCCATCAATATGGGTAAAATATCTTACCTCGCAATCTTTACGTAATGTCAAAGACTATTTATTTTGATATTTACTGACATTCACTTTGTCGGTTGCTAGGCAACGGATCTTACGGTCACGTCCTGACGCGAGTTTAACATTTTTTACCCATCCCAAAAACTGCACAACGCCGATAAAGAAGTTTTTACTTCAAAAATCTTTAATGTAGGCTTGACTGTTGTAAGACCAATAAGAATACCCTACGCCGCTACGTAATATGCCCGTTTTTTAAATTTAACAGAGGAGCCAACATTACGGCATAGGAACTATTTGATGAAACGCGCTACAGCAGTGTACAGACCGTACGCATTATAACTTGTCCCTTGCCGTCATTTTGGCACTATTGCTTGTCAAGCTTAGTTTCAAAATGAGAGTTCATAATGGTGACTGACAGAAAGTGCTACCCGTCGCGTCACGAATCAAATTATAATGAACGCACTGTACCTACAGTACGACACAATTTAGATGTAGCATCGACAAAATTCGTAAAACCGATCACCATCCGAACTGAGTGCGCCTTCAAAATCACCAATCTTTATTACTGCTTTAAGTGAAAATGATCTTTCGAAAACGCAATAACTTGTAAAGTCTTATAGCCATTTCCACATTCGTCCACATTCGTGAAATTGAAATGAATGAATAGTATTAGCCACCTGTATTATATTTATATTTATTATTTATAGTGCCTGTTCACACCGAGCCAAATTCCCATACAGCGTGGACAAACTCCTTTCAAATGTATGCTACATCTAAGTTATGTCGTACTGTACCAGTATTTCAATATCCACCTACACCTATACGTATTACATTGTACTGTGACATACTGTTCACATACAAACTAGAAATAGTTAATCTAACGTCAGTAGTGAACGATATTTGAACTTGATGTATCGCAGCGATCGTTCACGCCCGCGGAAAGGTATCACTACGTTAAAATGTATTGTCGACATGATGTTATGTATGTATTTTTATTTAATACACAAACTTTTAAGTAATCGATTAGAAGTTGGGTCTTTCATTAACATTCCTTTCCACAAAGACAGAGGAAACATTTTCTCCTACAATGTTGCTACTATTGACTGATTTCGACATTTTATACCTATAGAAATAAATAAAACATTTATTGCCAAAAATGATACAAAAAGCTTTGAATATCCTGAACAGGGTAGAACAAGGCTTTAATACTGCTACTTAGAAGTCAGTGCCCTGTCGTAAAAAAACATTACAAGCCTATGAAACATGAAAGATCGATATTTAGGTAGGTAAGTGGGTAGATTGTAGGTAGTAGTCGTTTAAGGACGTCAAAATATACAACAAATTGGTCTGACACCAATCTATGCTGAAGGAGAACATGTAGACATCTATTTTCAAATATTTTGCGATGTAACCTTTCCAACTTTAGCCAGCCTATAACTGTACGAAAAGTCTACTGTCTACGGCTAGATCCAACTCACACTCAATTTCCAATACTGTTCGGGACGCTATTACATTTGTAGTTGCTGTCCTATTCTCTATATCAGTCCGGTTTCTATGCTATCACAAGCTGAACTCCTATTGGCTGTGCATTTCTCGAAAATAGTCGAATATCTCCGATGTCTATAGCATATTCGATTAGCTTTACAACACGGTCCCGCTAAGCAATCATATAACCGTGTACCGTGCAGGCAGCGTGAAAGCTATTATTCAAAATAGTGCCGAGCGCTAACACAAGCTTACTCAGCCGGAGACTACATAACATTTTGTTTATGTTAGCCTTAGTTAGCAGACTCATTCAGTATAGCGAACTACAATTTTTTTACTAGAGGTATTGGTTGAAATAGCCTCCACGGGTAGCGATACATATACGAGTAATGTACATTCAGGAACATGAATTGCACTCTACGTCAATTTGCTGTGTTATAGCCATTTAATGCAATATGCCTGGAGCGTACCCTTAGCTTTTTTGGATATTATGCGTTCACCTAAGCATGGTCTAGAAAGGCTTATGATACTGGGCCAGGTGGAAGGAAAATGCGAAGCAGAGTATCGGCAAAATGGTCAGACGCAATCAAGAAAGCTGTTGGAGGCAGCATTTACCAAGTGGTTCACATTGCAGAAGACCGCATAGCTTGGAGATGCGTCCTATGTGGTCGTGATCCTCAGCATTGAGGGAACCACGAAGAACATTGCCATTTAACAAACTAACTTTCAGAAACAGAATGACAGTTGTGATTCGAATGTACGGATTATTTGCTTAACATTTTCATAAATTTCCCTGATTTTACGTCCAGCCTACGGTTTGCAGTCAGCTAACTTGCTGACTAGCGGATATTTTTACCACGACATCAGCTCTTCTCATTTAATCTGTACCAAAAGGAGAGTAGTAAATTCGTTCGTCAACTATACCAATAAATAAAGCAAAACCTTATAGTTTGAGAAAGCAAAGCTTCCATATAAATATTTCCAAAAAAACCTACGCCCTAGCGTTTTTACAGCCAAAATATAGCCATCTATATTTTGGCTGTAAAAACGCTACCATCGTTAAATCTTGAACGTCTGAACTTTGCCTTACACGCCTACACACGCAAAAGCTTTCAGTTGGCTTTTATAGTTGATTTTTACCTCTTAACGCAAATGTGTGTATGTCAGAACCACGCTTTTAACGTAGCTGGTTGCCATGTAAACCATCGAGAGTCTGTATTTTGGGTGAGCTAAAATGTTGAACTTTTCGATACGATCGGAGAGAACACTACTAGTTTTGAATACACGTGCGTTTAATACCTATTAAACAAGGTTAGAAAATAGATAAGTAATCGTTTGGTATATTTTTTGTGTTGGTTAGGTATAGATGCTTATTTATATAGAGGCAAATGAAAACTCCATAACATCTAGATAAAATCTTCCCAATCCAATTGCCCGCGCTTAACGAAAACTCGTGAACAATGTACAGCAAGCATTGTCCCAGCACATACACTTTTATCGTTACGAATATTACTAACCCAAAAAAATGACCTATTCACAGTTTTTTGGGATTTTGTTACGCATGAATGAAACATATTTTGTTATATAAATAGAAATAGCATGAAACCTTCATATTATCATCTTAAAGTAATATTATCATATAACATTATTCCAGTCAATGAAATTCCGATATTTCTAAGTTTTCCTTGACGGGAACTTTGTTATTTTATATTTTGCGTCCTGGAACTCATTCAGAACCTGCGTGGGCTCCAATCGATAAATGTTCCCGTACGTGGGTTTTTGTTTTCTAACTTAATTTCCATGGCGCCAAGTTTTTCATTTTGTTCAGTAAACTTTTTATAATTATATTATATGGACTAGGTTAACTAAGTGCTTTTACATGTTTCGACCTCTTATAAAGATAGTTGATCTGAAAATGCCATTTTATATTTCAATGAGTTGGCGTCTTCGCTGCATTGCCTTCTTCCTTACATCACTATTACAGCTGGCGGCTCGAAACATGAGGCGAGTCGCTGCGCAGTAAAGAATTCATGTGTCAGTGGAATTGAGAGGTGGGGTACTGCGCATCGAGTTACTAACTTCCGAAGCGCCGTTAAAGTTTGAATCGACCTGTAACCGTCATCTTAGTATTCTCTCCCTTTCAAGCCATATCTGCATCTTCTTCATCGTTTGTATTATCGACTAGTTTCTGCCCGCGACTTCGCTCGCCTGAAATTTCGTCCTACCGCTTCGCATCCCATCGCCCGCGAAAACGAAGTTACAGCGCAGATTAATTTTCGCTTAGCGTTCCTTCTGTTTTTTTTTTCTTTTTGCTCGCTTCCTAAATTTCGTAGCGTGATATTGCACATCCTATCTCAAGAAATGGGCTATCCAATGCAAAAAGAATTTTCCAAATCCCACTGGTAGTTGTTGAGATTACCCCCTACATACATACAAACTGACAAACAAACAACCAAACGAACAAATTTTACCTCTTTACAATATTACAGTATAGATATACCTATTATATTTTCTCCATGTAGCCATTTCGCTTGCCTAGTGTACTATCAGTACAGGCCATAGAAATATTTGTTCCGAACGGGAATTGAATCCAAGCTCTCTTGGTAACCCAGATATGTACTAATGATGTAATTTATATGCTGAACATAAACGTAATACTTTCGTTTTCAGAATACAGAGTTTTGTAATTAATTAAATTAATTAAATATTGTGGAAATGTTAGGCAATATTCCGTCGTGATTTTACTTGTTTTACAAAATAATATTCGTTTGAAAAGATTAATTATTATATCTCATTCTACATACATACATAAACTCATGCCTTCTTCCCATGGGGGTAGGCAGAAACTACAGAACGCCACTAGCTACGATCCTTACATATTCCTTTTGCCTCGTTTACGTTCATACATCTGGTCATACATGCACGCCGGTTGCGAGTACTACGCAGCTGTCCTTAATGAAGACCATCACTAATAAGGTCAGTATTTATGTCCTCCTAGGGCGTCCACTCCCGGCGTTTCCAGTCACATCTGCCTCTAGAGGCCAATAAGAACTTCTATATTCAGCATTGTACAGGCAGGTATAAGGAACGGCCTTGGAATAGTCCTATTTAAAAACTTTGATTTAACCTTCCCGCCGATCATAAACCCTTGGCTGTAATAAAACAGATTTGAACGTCCGTCATTAAGTCATTACACACCAAACTGTAATAAAGGAGGAAATAAAACGTGTTCCGTTGTGAAGGCCACAAGGCGAGGACATGGGAACTAGTGAACAATTAAACAGAATAGGAAAAGTTTTAATTGCTATACGTGAAGGAGAAAATACTAGCTTATTGTGACACAAACTATGATACTTACATTGTTTGTCTTTTGTCAATAGTTATAAGAGAGACAGCCAATGATATGGGTCTAAGGTGTAAATTCGAGCTATAAAAATGATTATTTAAATGATCCCCAATGCCCAGCAAGGGGCGGTATAGAATAATCAACAAAAAAAATGATCCACAACACCATGGTCCAGGATACTGTCAAGTAGGTATATATCCTAATTACTTAGACGTGAAATCAAGGATCAAAGAAAACATCAATACGCTGTGTTTGCCTGCTCTTCCCTCCCTATTTTTGTTCAGATACGATAAAAGAGTTTTTTTTTTCGTATCTAAGCTAAATAAAACATCGGTAAAACACAGTAGGTAAATCCATAGCCACCCTTAAATCCGCCAAGAAATAGAAACGGGAAAACAGCTTGCTCCAATCGCCAAACATTCTCAATACGTACAAATAAAACGACTGAAATGAAAAGCACACACACTCACACTTCAGTATTTTGCTTTCATTCGGCAAATCTGAATGAAAATCAACTCGCACACGAGTAAAATGTCTCTAGGTACACTGTACAGTCAAACAAAGAGATAAGTATACAGGCAGATGACTTGCAGCTACTTTTCTATACTAATACATTTTAATAAAGAGGTAAAGTTTGAAAGTTTGGATGTAGGAGGTAATCTCCAAAACCCTCAGAGTAATAACTAAAGCATAGAGGGAGTCTATAGATTAGAAAAATGGACGCACCGAAATTGTCAAAACGGTCACAGTTGATCTCTTTTTATACGACCAATTTAAAAAGCACAATAGTTGCCTAGTAAACGGTTAACCGTACAAGTATTTGATCTAGCCGTATATTACGTCGTGAATGTCAGTACGTGTGCTGGTTGAGGTGCTGGTCATTTTTTATTAAAAATCAATAGATTTTTGAATATTTTTGTAAAAACGAAAGGTGCAAAGGACTTATCAATAGTCTGTTAACATGGCTTGTTTTGTGATAACGTGTAAATCACATTCGTCACGGAAAAAAAACAATGAATTTGTAAGCTTTCATCGGTAAGTGTTTTTTTTACATTTTTCGTATAAAATCACCCAAAATATTTGGATGTGATCACTGATAACATACATATTAGATTGATAATGATACCTTCAAACTATCTTTATTACAAATTATGTTGTGATCGCGAATTTATTTTCAAAAAATAAATTCGTTAAATTGTGAGGTTATGTTAAGCTAGTAATGTAGGTAATGTAGATACTTTTTATCGATACGATAATTACATGCTAATAAATTGGAGAAGATATCGTTTTCTTTTCGAGCCATTGCAAATTATACGAATTGATCACAATTCTCCTACAACAAATCATGCTGAAAGTCAAGTTCGGTATCTTTACAAGCTGTCCATTTAACATTGTGTCAACTTCAAACTGTAGCTGAAAATCAGACAGTAGGTTCTAAAATATATTATTTGTATTGCACTATCGGAGAAAAAATCAAAAGTATATACTTTTTCAGGGTTCTTCAGATGCTATGGAAATAGATGAAAATTAAATGCCAATTTCGATGTCATTCATGAAGAATGAAGAATCGCTGTTGGAAACAAATGAACATGAGTACATTTATGATCCGTGTGCTCTTTCAGAATACGCCAGAGATATTATAAATTATATAGCATAAATTATATATAGATATGATATTATAAATAATTTATCCACAATCTGTATAATACAAATAAATAAAATTGTAGTGTCTAAATAACAGCTTTTTACTAAATGCATATGAAAGTATATGATCCATACAACAAAAATACATTTATACATACATACAAATAAATAAAATTGAAGTGTCTGTTTATAATGTCAAAATAACAGCTTTTTACTAAATGCTTAAGAAAGTATATAGTTACGATCCATTACAAAAAAAAAACACTTTTTTTTTGTCTATCTGTCTGTCTGTCTGTTTGTCCGGAACAAACAGACAGACAGATAGACAAAAAAAAAGTGTTTTTGTTGTAATAGATCGTGAAAGTATAGATGATCCATACTACGAAATTAAATTTTTCGTCCCTCGGGGTCTGTCTGTCTGTTTGTTCCGGCTAATCTCAGAAACGGCTGTACCGATTTTGACGGGACTTCCACTGGAAGATAGCTTATGACATAAGGAGTAAAATAGGCTACATTTGTTTTAGAAACAAACTTAGGGTTTCGCGCAAAAAACTAATACCCATGAAATCTTTTGATAAACCTCGTACTGTTCCCTAAGTTGAGAATACATAATCCAATAAAAAAATGATCTCGATCCGATTACGAGTTTCGGAGAAATGTGTGGACAAAGGAGGATGGCGATGGCGGTCGGCGGGTGGTCGACCCAGACCCGTAGACAGCTCGACGCGGCCACGCGGGTTATGTACACGGCGCGGAGCTCGTCGGATACACCGGAAGTTAGTTTGGCGGTTCTCGATGTGAGTAACCTGGGTGGTTAGCCGCAAATTTGGAGATATTGGTAAGCTGGAACTTTGAACCCCAATATGGGGATTTAACACTGAGTTAAGGAGTAGGATTCATGACTATATACGTAGTCAATTATAAAATAAGGAAACCGTTGCAAACTGAGACAACCGCGGCTGTAGGGGAGGTCTCACTAGTCACGGGCAAGTGTAGTGGAGCTGAGAATGAGCGACGACGGGAGCGTAAACCTCCCTAGCCAGCATGTGACGGTGTGTCGAGCCGGCGCGCACAGATTGACGGCCGGGCTTGCCAGGACGGTGACGGGGGAGAGGGAACAGATAATCGCTAACCCAAATGGGTTCTTTTGCGACCCAAGGTCACGCATTGCGTTGAGTAGGAGCATTGGCAATTTGCTTTTATTAATTAAAGTAACGTTTGTTTAATAAAACCAAATTGCCAATGCTTAAAAGAAGCCTAGAATTAAAGCTCTAACAAATATTTAATGCATTCCACTATATACCTTACAAAACGGCACGTTACAACGTTACATCATCCATGGAATATACGACATGTACATCCAATACATTATATAAATTATCTGTCAAAAATAAATTAATATCGATACCTCTGCACCTCTCTGCACATCACTACCGAGACCAAAAAAGTGGACAGTGGTGGTCCTTATAACTATATACCTGTCCTTTTTTTTCACACGGAATGTGTCATAAGTATAAAGAGTATGACTAGACTGAGAAATTTCACCCTCCCTCTATGCTTTAGTTATTACTCTGAGCCAAAACCACTCTTCCAATTTTAAAGTTATTGCCGAGTGTCATAGGATGTTTTATGTTAAAACATGCGCATGGGCGTACCCAGGGCAGCTGCCCCCCCCTGGATTTTGTATGAGTAGGTACCTACTGTTGTCGATAAAAGTTAAGTTACAGTCACGATAAGACTTTGTTTACAAATTACAATACCTAAGTATATTGTTTGAATTAATTTAAAAAAAAAACCGCGCTTCACGGCTTTTCACTTTGTATTATTATGTTTATGTATAACCGACTTTAAAAAAGGAGGACGTTCTATGTTCAACTGTTTTTTTTTTACTATGGTTAACGATATTTTCGTCAATTGTGAAGCAATTTTGAAAATTCGTGTACCTATCATTTAAAAAAGAAAATTATATTTGGTCCACAATTGACACAAATATCGATAAACATACATATAAAAAAAGCTTAATACGTCCTTCGTTTTTTAAGTCGTTCAAAATACACGAACGCGCGGACGTAGTCGTGGGTAGAAACTAGTATAGAAAAAAGGCGTGTACAGATTTTTATTAGACGAACGAGCACTGTGTTCGCACTAGAAACCGACAGCCGATGGATCAGCGCGTAGCGCCAGCCCGGACCTTACATTTAATGCTCGTAGTACGTCCACAGGCAGAATTCGCTTTACATTACATAATAAATAACACGCGTCTGTACATGCCTTTAAGTGAATTCGCTGAGTAGTCAAGTACATACACAATCCTTCAAGGGTGTTTTAAGAGGGTGCATTCTGAAAATTGACAACGTTGCGCATCGCAAATGGTTGTCAATATATTTCGCTGTTTCCATTAATTACTAAATGAAATGATGAAATATCGCTCTGTAGTGCATTAAAATATTAATTATGGATTAGACTATTAACACCGTATTAGGTGTTACAATTATGTATTACAATTTACAATGTGTATTACAATTTAGCGATATTAACTGTCACAAGATATAGCTATTTTGATTAAATAGCTATTTGCGTCTTTATCAACTTTCAAAATACACAACAGGTTCACTGTCACGTCACAATTTAGGGCACTTGACAAGCAAAGTGTTAAGCATAAAAAAATATTAGAAACACAATAAAAATGAATATTGGCAGTGTCGTGGAAAGATGAATACCTATTTTGGAATGTATACCTAACTCTTTGGTCGACTGTACATAGGTACTTAAAGCCGGAGGGAATACAACACGTTGTATGTTTGTTTAGGACAGCACAGAGTAAGTTATTTTCTATTTACTTATAGGCTCAAGCTTGGTCCTTCTCACACTCGCGCTCCATTAAGAAATGCTAACAAACACATGTTTTCTGTGAACTTCTGCCATTTCTGTGTTTGTTGTTGCCCTGAAAATTGTTTGATGTCGTTAAACTGTCGTACTCAATGTTCATTTATGCTAATGAGCCATTAACTAACGAATAATTTAGGGGGCAGTATATTATCTTGGTGGATAGTAAAAAGGCACACGTTACACTCTATAAGGCTTTTAAAATAATCATGAGACTTGTACCTATTGCGACTGCAATAGGTACAAGTCTCATGGAAGACTTTCCAGTAAGTCAAATTATTTATTTCAAATAGGCATATAAAGGCACGTTTGAACGTCAAAAATTAACAAGAAAATAGAATTGATTCTAGTCGCCCCTTCCCTTCCAAAGGGTAGTTTCGTATGGAGAAGAATCAAGTCCACCGTTACTCTTTAAAAACTATTTTACAATATTTTGTGTACATACATAATATTTTTATCACATCTTTTGTAAAATAGCTTTTTAATCCCTAGGCACAAAAAGTGATTTGAATTTGGAATGTGGATATCGTTAGTAAAAGTTGCAATCACCAAAGAGATTAATCATGAACATTGTATGAACATGTAACAGGCTGGCAAGGTTCTAAAGCCGATAGTGAGGTCAAAATGGAAATCCAAGATGGCGGCTGCGAAAATTTTCAAAGTTTTATTCAATAGTGTCGTTTTCATCGTTTTCGACGGTCCTAGAGCCGATAGTGAGGTCAAAATGTAAATGCAAGATGGCGTGAACTTCATTCCTGACGGGGGTCGGACCGCACACGTTTATAGAGGGTGCTAAAAAGTAGAGTGAAATAAGATTAGATATTTAAACAAACCTTTTTTACACTCTATTCAACCGATTCTGACTTCTATACCGTAGGCATAATGATGTCATTAAAAGCAAAAAAGTAGTTACAATACCAACTGATTACTGCCATTTGTCATGCCACCAAAGCAAAAGAAGTCAAAATCGGTTGAACGGACAGTCCGTTCAACCGATTTTGACTTTGAAAAGAGGTTTAGTTAAAAGTCTAATCTTACTTCAAATGAAGTATAGTATAAAATTACTATATCACAATAGATAAAAGGAAATAAAAGTGAAGTTATCACAGCTAAATTATAATATAGCAGCCAAACATAACTTATTAAAAAAAATACGATCCTATTCAGGAAACCTCAACAAGATATCCATATCCTATGGCGAAACATTCACAACAAAACATAATTATGTTGAAATCTCTAGTTCCTGTCAAACATTTTATGGAACATTGACAGGAAATAGAGATTTCAACATGTTTTGTTGTGAATATGTCGCCAGTGCAAACGCACAGTTAGGGTAAATTTATAAAAAAACAGGGTGCTGTGATGTGCTGAGATAGTTATCAAGAAAACTACACTTGAAAATAACGTACGAATTACTGCAACTTTTATACATTCTAACTTATGCTAAAGTGAGTTTGTTTTTTTGTTACACTTTCACGCTTAAACGGCTGAACAGATTTGGATTAAATTTGGCACATGGGTAGACCATGGCCTGGATTAGGACATAGGATAATATTTTATCCCGATATTCCCATGGTATCGAGACTTATGTAGGTAAAACCGGGAGACGCAGCTAGTGGATAATAATTAAAACTTGTGACAATAGCTATTCGAGGATGTACAGTACTCCAAATAACTTTGCATACCAACCGTCTAGACTTATCGGTTAAGTGATTAATCTCGGAATTTCGAGAGGCTCTTTACATGTTGCTCACTTGAAGCTCGGGTAAAGCCACACAGACGTAAAACAAACAATTCATTAGGCTTGGGACACTCTTAGGGAATGATAAATATAATGTTCTAACGTTTTCGTCGAGGTAACTAGGTACCTCAACGAAGTACCCGAAAGGCACGGCTGGTTCAGAAGAAATAATAAGAATTTGAAACATAACAATAGTTAACCCAGATAACTAGTCATTCAATCGAAATAAACCAACAGACAAAGTATCAATTGACAAGCGAGCTGTTGTGAGTACCGGTTCACATAATCAGCCTATAATGTTCCCACTGCTGGGACTCATGCCCCATGCATCCCCTCGATGAGAGTGAACGGGCCGTATTCACCACGCAGGCCCGTTGCGGGTTGGTAGATGACATGTCTTCTAATTTTTGGTTCTAGGACATGCCAGTTTCCTCACGATGTTTTCCGTTCACCGTTTTGAGAGCAGTGGTGATGAAATAATTTTCCTACACAAAGTAAAGCGTCTGTCTGAGCGAACCTACAACTCGTAAATCGTGGCCGTTACCACTGGGCCTCCACTGCTGTACCGGTTCACTGTACAAATAATGTAAACCCAATTAATTAAAGCACAGCTAAACAAAAATATATATATAATACGACAACACGACGAAATATCTAGTCTGTATGCACAGATGCTAACTCTAAAACTTGTTAAAACAAACAATAAAAAAAATGCAATAACCTTAAAACGTGTAGTAGAAGAAACTTTAAAAAAATACCACTTGGGATTTAAAAATATTTTTTTCCTTTTATTACATATAGTGTTGTAAGGAAAACCGGTTGATTTCTCGTTAAAACTAATCACCGAACAGCGTATAATACATGTAGGTATACGTAATTAAGGACATAATTCAGCGTCAGTCAATTACGTCACTATTAACTTCTAACGTCTACATTCTACGACGTTTTATTTCTTGGAAACTGTACCAATTTGGGCCCAAATTGGACAAACGGCCGAGGAAATAATAATGTTAATTAACAGGAAAAACAAAGGAAACGATCCTTTCCGTCGTGTCCCGAAGTTTATGAGTGTGTCTGTATATGTATTTGGGGACTTTATGGGAATGTACATGTGTTTTTGTTTCGCCTGCGGATGTTATGTTACGAATTTATGCGTTGTATATGCAGAAACGTTATCATTTTTTTCAGAATATTTTATTTTATACTGCAAAAACATTAGATATCCTACGACCAATAACGTACCTTATTTATTATCACACAATTTCTCTTTTGCTCTATACATTATTTCAAACTAAGAACGAAGAGGTGAAAGCTTAAAAATATGTATCATAATAAATTATTGCAAGAAAACTCTTTATCGCAACAGAATGAAGTCACCGTCCTACAGGCAAGTACCTATATATAAATCCATCGCAGACGAACACGAATCGATAGAAACCGTATTTGACAAAATCGGGAGTGGTACGACAACTAATAGAACATCTAAACGTTTTAAACTTGCTAAATAAACTTAAAGATTTAATAACAACCTTTACCAACAGACACTTATTTACTAATTTAAAAGACCAATTACTTGTACGCAAAGGTGTGAAGGCTATCTCTGATAATGGCAAAGATAAGGGGTAGTACCTATCAACGAATAACGATCGGTAAGTTATAGGAATTGAGTAAGGTTACGGAAGTGACCTTAGAAAGATTTTCTGTAAAGTTATGCATACACGCATGGGGCTCGTTCACGTTCATTGCCAATCAGGCTATGCCGTAGCCCTTAGTTTTGTATATAGAGCCGTTACATGAAACGATAGCCCATAAATTGTGGCCACTTGAGTGCGTAATTAATTGCATAGAGTGTATTCAACTATAAATGTAATACGCAGATATTTTAGTGTATTGAATGAATAGTGTTTTGGTTGCTAGGGCGTGGTAATTAGATACTATTGATGCTAATAATATGTATTAAAATATGCTGGAGTACGACCTTCTAGTTCTAGGACTCTTGTTAATATACCGGTCTTGTATGAAGGAGTCTGTACAAGTGACTATTATACAGATTTTTTATATATTGTGGACGATAAGGATTTTTTTGCTGAAGCCTAAAAAAATATGTTAATGTGGTGAGCCACCACGCTGAAATATCATGATTAGGGTTTGGGAATTCCCGACAATTTCAAAGACCCGGGACTCGAGACAGCCTACAATCAAAGTCCCGGGTGTTCCCGGGACTTCGAGACTTTTAAGAAAAAAGTTTTTCTTTGTTTTTTGTTTCCAGGGGCCTTTTTTGAAGAATTATAATTATAATTTTCTATTTAATAAATGTTGATTTTTACAAAAAATTGCCTTTTTTTGATGCGTTTCACCAGAAATTAACTTAATTAAGTTAATTTGATGCGTTTCATCAGAAATTAACTCAATTAAGTTAATTTCTGGTGAAACGCATCAAAAAAAGCAATTTTTTTTGTAAAAATCAACATTTATTAAATAGAAATTTAAATCATAATAACTTTAACGTTAATTTTAGTCGTAATAATTTTTTGTTTATTTATTTTAATCACACACAGATTCACTTTTGAGCAAATTGCCTTTTTTGATGCGTTTCACCAGAAATTAACTTAAGTTAATTTCTGGTGAAACGCATCAAATAAAGGCAATTTTTTTGTAAAAATCAACATTTATTAAATAGAAATTTAAATCATAATAACTTTAACGTTAATTTTAGTCGTAATAATTGCTTTGTTTATTTATTTTAATCACACACAGGATTCACTTTACCATATAGTTATTAAACGAATTTAATTAAAAATCATACTAATTCTTAATTACTTTACTATTATCTAGTAATTCTAGTATCTAATCATTGGTCATAATCACAACATTTTTAATTCTCATAATCACATATTTGTTTCATATTTAAATAATCTAAAAATAAGTAATAAAACAGACTTATAAATCAGTCTTTCAGTTTTTAAATAATCAAATAACACATTAATTAGACCTCTTTGCTCATTTAATAAAATAGGTTTTAAAAAAAATCAGAGCATCGACAGCTTTGTCCGACAATCTGTTTCTGATTTGCCACCGGACAAGGAGAACACTCTCTATGGCGGCATGAACGCATTTATTGTGTACTCAGTAGTTACGTAGTAGACCAAGTAATTAATCATTAAACTAACATATTGCGCTAGGCCCCTTCAATTATTTGAAAATAAAAATTATTACATAATAATTTCGACAATCTTGTCTCGTCTCGAGTCTCGAAACAAATGTCCCGGGACTCAAGACAACTAAAATTACGAAAAGTCCCGGGACTTCGAGACACAAACCCTAATCATGATTGTAGTTGAGATAATGAGGCCAGCCTGATTATAAATATGGCTTACTGGCTACTTAATTAATGATAACCGGTCAAAACTGTATTAGAGCACCATTTGATTAGTTGTTGAGATACCTTGAGTTTTTCTACATGGCCTTAATCAAAAACCAACCCATTTTTTCAAACATTTAAAAGTTAAAAATCTCTTTTGTTGTAAGATTACAATACATTTTGTCATTTCATTTCCTTTCATTTGTACTGCCAAACAACTAGAGTGTAATAATTCAAATTTACATTCCGTAGTCATCATTTAAATAAATATGATTGAACACTGAATTCCGCGAACGGCCTGAAAGCATGAATGAATAAAATCTGTGAAAACCAGCCTCACAATATTGTGCTTTATTAAACGGGAATCTTTTGTTTTATTAATGTTTTATCGTGTGTGATTTAATGCGTAGTTCTCCTGTGTAATTCAGAACTTTTATTTTATAACAATGAGGTTTTATAGGGTGGTAAGATTTTATCTGATTATAAGAATATTCCTGATTCGTTTGCCATTAATTTTGTAGCCTTTCCTCTTTACTTCTCTTGGGATAGTGGAACTATGTATATTAAATTAACGCGTCAAAATAAATATTAATATATATACGTCCCGAGTATGACAGCTCGGGCATAAGCTTCGTCATTCAGAAACGTACGCTTAATGAATCGTAGAGCTACATGAACTCCTCGTCATTGTGTTATTTTTTTGTGCTGGACTATTCCGACCTTCTGGTTACGGAGATATTGAAAGTCAAAATCATTTTTTTTTTACTTTGTCACGGAAACAATGTTTGGTATGCGTTACACTGCGTGCTGTCGTTAACAGTACATTTTCACACCATAAATAAGTAATTTCCCAGTAAAAAATAATGCTTATGTTACTAAGTTTGATGTACAGCATGACTCAATAACGGTTATGTAATGGGTCTTGTTACAACCTGTAGGTATAAAACAAACAAAATCGACAATCATCATCTTCCTAGCCTTTTCCCAACTATGTTGGAGTCGGCTTCCAGTCTAACCGGATGCAGCTGAATACCAGTATTTTACATAGAGCAACTGCCTATCTGACCTCCACAACCTAGTTACTAGGTAACACGATACCCCTTGGTAAGACTGGTTGTCAGACTTTTGGGCTTCTACCTACCTGTAACGACTGTCAAAGATCTACAAATGACAGCCGGGATCAACGGCTTAACGTGCTTTCCGAGGCACGGAGGAGTCTTGGTATGTAAAGATGGTCACCCATCCACGGACCAACCGCGGCAAGCGTAGCTTAACCTGATCGTCGAACCGTGCGGCTGTTATTACTTAGCCACAAGACCCTCAAAACAAAACCGACAAACAATAAGAAATAATTCTTAACGGATTACGAATTCAAATAAAGGTAAGCTTAAAAACGTCGAACCGTTTTGTTTAAATAATTCACAGCTGTCGCGACATTAGTATGAAATATGGATTTTAACAATAGACCTAAAATGTTCATGAATATTCAAGTTGTTGGAACAGAGGTTAAAATGACAAACTTCTCTTAGAATAATTATTGTCTTTACGAAATGGTACCTAGATTGTATACTAAAAAACCTTAAGACACAGATACATGCCACTGACCTTGAGTGGTTAGCTTGCGTGTTCTGTACAGAGCTCACGCAACGCGTCGTACGTCCGTCCAGTAAAAGGACTTGCCTACCAAGGAGCGCTGACCCAAATTAGACGCATTATTAATTTATTATACATAAAACAAAAGGTATTTTAATAAAACACGTATACTAAAAGATCAATAATTAAATTATATTTAAAATGGTGAAGGTTTCAGAAAAATAACCTTGATAGATTTTGCGTGATTCTCTGTTTTTTATCCGCGTTAGACATAACTTAACCAATTAGTTTCACACTGTACTTTAAACATTATCTAAATCTAAAATATTCATATATTAAGTTATTAAGATAAAGCTTTAATTTAACATAATTATATATTTTCCAAATCATTAAATCACTACTCGTTTAGACGTGATCTTCAGTATAAAATCATTAAAAGTCGGTTATTTTTGCCTTAAATCCATCAACAAAAATGAGGTGCCTTTATAGCTACGCATGCAAAATGGTTTAAATTTACAACAACAAGCCCGTATATATTCCAGATTGGCGCACTTTATTTCTGTTCCACTTGCTAGTGCTATTACACACAACTACCCAGTACCTCTTTTTCTTCGTAAAAAAAGAAAAAGTACTTTTTCATAATTTCAATGTTATACTGTTTATTCTTAATTCAAAAATAAAGAAGTATTTTAAATAGGTTGTACGTTGTTTTACAGAGAAAAGTTTTATAGAATTTCGTTTCACATTTTTATCATTAAATAATGATAAAATGTGATATTGTTTATTATATGAAATGATAATATAAAATTATTTTATCATTTCATAGAATAATCAATACGCAGAATACTTACTTTGAAAAAACTTAAATCATTGGTTTTTGTTACAAATCAAATCAAAAGTTTCGATATTCATATCATAGAATAACAAATCAAATATTCTTTATTCTCATACTGTTTAGTTAGTATAAAACTTATTACCAAGAAAATCTCCAATGCCCTAATTTTGATACTGCGGCCAATTTCAATGTAGCGAATTTGCCGTGGCACCGCTCGCTTCGCTCGCTCGGGTCAAGGAAGAATGAAAGACGGTCGGCGCAAGAGTAGTTGGTCACAGTTCTAACCTAACCTAACCTATATGGTCGGAGTGCCCTGATAGTTATATTACTAGACACTACACTACACACCCACACACTATTGTTGTTTATAGCATAACGTATATTTTTACATTTTCGTTAAAATAAAATACCATGGAAAAATACACCGAACAAACAATATTCGTTAATAAATAATTCTACTATTTGATACGTTTGTTAAATTAAAAAAATTGGATTAATAATTCATTGCATTGTGTTTCTGTGAAATAATGTTTCATTCAAGTAAATAGTCGTTGAAATAAAAATATTATAAGGACTAAATATTATATGAAACAGTTGTTGCGAAACGAAATTCTATGAAATTTCTGTCTAAACAAGGGGACACCTTTTAAATATCACAAGGCCACGTTGCCTTACTTTTCGAGCCGTTTCTGATCATTATCAACCTTAAAACTTATTAGTGTTTTCTTGATCGAAGGTTATCTACTTTTTAAATTGTGTTGAGTTAAGAGCTGTCATTAAATAATTTTGGCACACTGGACCCTACTCGATTGTATCAATTGCTACGGATGACCGTGTAGACGTCATTTATTCGGACACAAGCATAGTTGTTTACAAAGAGGGCTACCTACTCTTTTTACATGCTATGTGTTTGTATTATAGTATACTACTAGCTTCTGCCCGCGGCTTCGCCCGCGTGGATGTCGGACTTACAATAGCAATGGGTTTCATTTTGACAGTTAAACAATTAATTGCGTTATTTACGTTATTTCTCGAACATAATTATTCCATTCGGCGCTCTGGCGCGTCATCCCCTGGCTGGCCCGCCCCTCCACACACGTTCTGAGCGCCGCCGCCGTCGACTCAATATCGCAGGTCATTCTTATCGTTCTAACTTTTAAACTATTTGTCCAGATTACTAATTGTAAAAGACAAACTTTATCTAAATTAAATACCAAAAGCGATGAAGGTATTTATTTTGATAAGAATTAACTAAATACTCTAAAATATGCAATGTAAAAAAAGTATTCAATTTAACTGTATTTATTGCTCACTATTTTTTGGTTATAATTGTTATAAAGGCTTCCACATAAAAGGTGTCGCGGATATGCTGTCGCGGACTTTTATTTAGAACTCTTTAAGACAAACAATCCCATAATTCATTTTCTTCATGTAACTCTAACGGTTTAGGCAGCGCACGCAGCAAACGGTGGAGGTCTGCCCGGCTTAGGTGGACCACCGCCGTGTCCTCGTGGAGGCGATCGGCGGCGGTGACCTCTCGCGTACGGCCCTGGTTCAGGCCATGGTGCGGAGCGAGAGGGCATGGCAAGCCGTCACCTCCTTCTGCAAAGCAGTAATGCTCGCGAAGGAGAAGGTGGAGCGCGCGAGGGAGTGGCAAAGGCCGCGCCCTACCAGCCCTAGCCGCCGCCGCCGTAGGAGACGTCCCGGGCGTCGGGAATTGATAGCCGATTTCCGGCCACCGTAGGCGCGGGCCTGCGGACGGAGAGCAACGGGCAGCTCACCGTCCGATAAGGACCAGGCCCGGGTCGACGGCGCATCGTGTTCCACGCGCACCTCAAAGAGATATCAGCAAAACTGACGGGGTCCGCTAGGGCCGATGCCTGCCGGGGTTGCGGGTAGTCCCAAGGGGAAAGCGTGGCCTCTGGCAAGGCAAGGGGAGGAACACGGGTGGGTTTTAGTCAGTAAGAGACTGAAACGCCCAGAAATCATTGGATGACTTCCCAACCAAAAAAAAAAAAAATGGCAGCGCACGCAAAGATAGATCTCAGAGGGCAGGAATTTTTCCGACTTACTTGATACTTATCGTTATGTTATGGTGAAATCACATAAAATCTTTATAAATTGTAGCCTATGTGTTATACTAATGTATAAGCTACATTATTGTAAAGTTTCATCAAAATCCGTTCAGTAGTTTTTGTGTGAAAGAGTAGGTAACAAACATCCATCCATCCATCCATCCATCCTCACAAACTTTCGCATTTATAATATTAGTAGGATTAGTAGGATTAATGTAGGGCAGTGTTTTTCAACCTTTTTTATGACTCGAACCCCTTAGTATAAAAAATTTTTCGCGACCTCGACCATTCGAGAACGATTTGAACTCAGTCGAGATTCCCGCTGAGTCGAAGTTTCTGCAGCACGAAACCTAGCCTGATGTTCCCGAGTTGCAGAGAGCCTTCCCTCACGACCTTCCTCAGATTCCTGTGATCGAACTAATCTCATCCTTTTAGCATTTCTGCTACATTGGGAGAGGTTGGATCTTCTTCGAAGCATTCTTACAATAAAATAGTACTTACTACTTAACACACAGTTATTTAGTAAACACGTACTATCGTAAACAATTAAATTATAAATACTTACAGATTATTATACAGTCTAAAATTATCACAGTTTAAGTAATAAGTGTTAAGACGTGTAATCCAAACGTTTAGTACGTTTGGTTTACACGTCTTATCTAACTTTATGAAACAAAAGAATTGCTAGAAAAATTAATTACTAACCTGAGCTAATAAACTTATACTTAATAAAGAAAATCAAGAAAAGAAATGCCTAACCTATACCAAATACTTATAATATTTATATACAAACCCTAAATAAAAATTAAGATAAGTATACCGAAAATCAAGGAAAGAAATGCCTAACCTATAACAGATGTTCGCCGTGATTCTTTAAATTGACATAACTTTTTTATTTATGAACCGATTGCCATGAAATAAACACTAAATGTTAAGTGAAGCTTACTACAATATATTAGTGAAAACCGCATCTAAATTGAATAAGCCGTTTCTGATATTAGCGTGCACAAACACACAGACAAACAGACAAACCGACAAACAGACAAACAGACAAACAGACAAAAAAAATTTTAATTACTATCTCGGGTTCAGCATCGATATAATAACAACCCCTGCTACTTTTTTTTCATATATTTCCATTGTACAGACACCACTTTTCTACAATTTTATTATATGTATAGAAGAGTATCCTGATACTAAATACCGAGTCTTCTTACAAGTGGCTACTGGACTATTTCTGTATTCGATTGTCCCTGTTCTTATGTCAGTTCATTAAGATTAATTTCGATTGCCATCCCCAAATTTTGGAAACCAGGATTAGAAGGTGAAAACCCCAGGACGTTTTGGATTAAAAACAGGACGCAGTAGCAGTAGTAGTTAATAGCAACACGCAATGAAAACAAGTTCAACGAAACTCAATTTTCGCGTACTAGTGCTCTCTATCTAACCGTTAGATAGAGAGAGCTCTATTGCGCTAAAATATTAGTGAAAAAGAGACAACAAGCGCACGATAAACGTAAGGTTGAAGGCGCGTTTAAAAAACAGGACTTTACCAGGATGCTTTAAAAACACAGGCCGTTACTTAAAAACTGTCCAGGACACACCGGGACATCACAAAAAGCTGGGCATGTCCTGAGACAACAGGATGGTTGGCAACCCTAACATAAACCAAATTACCTTACGCCAGACGAACGAAAACTTCCCAGAGTCTGTTTAAAAAGACACAATCCCACTGAAACGCACACAAAAAACAGTTAAGTAGAGTACACTGCATACGCCCAGTATCACTGTCAACCAGTTTCTATCACTTACACTTATCATATCACTGCGTACATTATTACGTAACACTCTCTCTAAAAGCACTTTTACGTAGAACAGCGGAAAAATCAACCATTATATTTTATAGCGAAATGCACTCTCGGATCGCGAAAACGTAACACAAAGAGTTTCAAGTTTTTTTCGAATGTCAAATATATCTGCGCAGAACGTCGCACGACTGTCCAGGCCCCTTCGGTTGATCATATTCTATTATCATTTGATAGGCCACCTCCGTTTAGGACCGAGTCGTTGTGCGAGGAAGTGTCGGATCGTTTTGTCGTTGATAACTCGATTCATCACGTGTCGGCAGGGAATGATGGCCATTCAATGTGTGAGTCGGTGAACTCGTCATTAAACAGAATTATGTTGAGGTTAAACATTTGGACAAAACAAAGATACTAACTACGCAAAACAATTTAGTTAATTTATCTTGCTCACGTCTCGACCTTTCTTTCACTTAAGTCTTCTTCATCTCACAGAGCTTTCTTTCGACTACACACATAATTGTGACATAATTACCGCGCATCATTCCATTGCGCGTTCACTACGCAGCAATCTGTGTTCAATTCACATAGATACTGGATTGGATCATGTATCCGATCATGATTACAAATGTTTGCCGCGCAAATAGTACGCGTGTGTGCATTTTGCAAGCGTTGTATTAGCTAACGTGGCGTAGTGGGAACGCGCACTTTTATCAGCAGGACTCTGTGACAAATCACGCATGGATTTATTGCAATGTGGATGACATGATTTATATGGAAGCTGGTGTAATAAAAACTTAGTGACTTTTCGATATGATTTAATGTCTGGCGCGCAATATAATGTAGAGGTAAAAAATGAGGCAGTGTAATTTAGTATCAGCCAGTTAAAAGCTGTTACAGATTATTTTTCATAAATGAACCAAATATGTTTTAGTTTATGATTCAATTTCATTTTATTGAACAGAAAATTGGAAACATAAAACGAACAACGGGTTGCACTCCGGGAGTGCCTGCAGAAGTGAAAACTTGAACATTAACGTTGTGCAATTTTGAATATTTTGGTATGGTTAGGGAATAATTTCGCACGAATTGCTTTATTTATCAGTATAAAAGTACTATAATATATGTGGTTAAATACAATATTCATTAGTAGTAGTAGTATTTTTTTTTTCAAAATATAGTCTAACAAAAATAAACAATTTATTACCTATCAATATGGGTAAAATTTCTTACCTCGCAATCTTTACGTAATGTCAAATACTATTTATTTTGATATTTACTTTGTCGGTTGCTAGGCAACGGATCTTACGGTCACGTCCTGACGCGAGTTTAACATTTTTTACCCATCCCAAAAAAGTGCACAACGCCGCTAAAGACGTGTTCACGTCAAAAACATTTCTGAAAGTTAACTCTATGCAAAATAAGATTTTCATAAACATAGGTACTTACTACCCTGCATACAGTTACAAAATACATGCTTCCTAACAAAGAGAACTTACAAAGCGCACTACTTCAGTGAATATTTTAAAAGAATTACCTAAAATCTAAATGCTAATGTTTACACTGCGCGTCACGTAAAAAGAACGCTAGCCGTTTACCTGCGCACTGAGCGATTTATCGATTTCAGCCTATTCCATAGTATTAAGTAGCTAATAAAGTACCTATTATGAATCTACAATAAAACAGTTACACTTATATTACAAAACCAATAGCCTAGTACTTTAGGATATGACTGTACCCATGCGCAGACACATCCCCTGCACTGTTGCTCAGCGTTCTTTTTACGTGACGCGCAGTGTACCTTATTCCTAGAATAAAGTTCATACTTGGAAGGTTAAATTGCAAATGTAAACCTAACACATGGGTGTCTTTTTGGATCCTTATAACGTTACATAAAATTAGATTGGCACTCTGAGAGCTATCGTCCTTCGTAACCAAATAACCACATCAGATTTCTGACGACCCTTGCTTTAAGAAAAACTTGCTTAACTACCAATTCACACGATGTAATTATGGAACGAACAAGATAGAATATTTTTATCATTAAGCTTACCACTACTTGTGATAATAATTTTAAGTAAAATAAAAATGGAATGTTGCTCAAGTGTTGAAACATTTTTCTTATGCATTAATTAACTTGGTAAAATTGACTCTTTTACTATTTTGTAGAATAATAATTTATTTATTTTCACTTCAAGACGCGAACATCCAGTGTAGCCCAGCATGTTTTGAAATTGAAACAGTTTACAGTATTTTCTTTGGTTTTACTTGCCGTAACATAAAATAATTATTTATAAATAATCCTGATAGGCAATAGGCTCTCTAGCGACCACGAAGATTAATGTAATTTCCATCACGGATAGACAAACACAGAGAAATGTCATTAAACAGAGATAGATTCCGGTATTTTCCTGATAAACAGAACAATATTATGGTCTGTGTGTGTAACGAAATTATCTACCGGCTACCGCTGACAGAAGGAGAGAAAAAGAACATTAACTCATTTTGCATTTTATCAGAAAAATAAGCTGGAATGTAAGCAATTCAGAATCTTTAAACACGTATTCCCAAAAGCTACTTTCTTGTTTTAAGCCTTTATATTACTAAGGGTGTGATATACCTGTATTACAATTCACAAAGAACATAACTTTGCAACAAAACATTTATAGGTTTATAATATGTTTTGTTGCAAAGTATGCTCTTTGTGCATTGTGCATCGTAGCATTAAATTTAACTTTTATTTTGTAGACGTAAAAGAAGATTGCTTTTGTCCAGTATTCAATAATACTTTTGCAGATACTGAAAGTTGTATCCAACAAAGCGAACCGTTATAAACATTTTTCAGATAATACCACTAGGGGTTCAGTCCGTCGAACTACTTCGTAACTACCCTACAGACACTAAACAGTTTCCTGTGTATTTTATTCAGTGTTTCAATCTTTTGTAGCTCAAAATGGACGATCCCTGGATACAATGTTATTCTTCAATGACTAGCAAGAACGTAGAACGAATTTTTATTTTGTAGCAGTCGCCATTTCGAGGTCTTTTTTTTGTTCTAGTGCCTATATTAATTAAAGACTCGTAATTGAGTTTAGAAAAAGATAACGTTACATACCGAAACGAATAATGGTCAGAAGTTTTTTAAATACGTCTTGAAGCACTACCTAGGGAGGTACTGAACATTTTAGACGAACAACACAACAATTGCTTTTTCAGTTTACGACCTTGTTTTTAGCACAGTTCAACAACTTGTGCAGAAACAGTATTCCACTTTAATCATTCCTTCAAAAACCATTATTTTCTAAACTTAGACCGCCACATGACTAAGTGGCGGTCTAATTTTAGAAAATAATTGTGATGTCTACCAACATCCTCAAGAAAAACATAAAAAACCACCTGAAAACAACTGTGTTTTCAGGTGGGTTTTCAAGTAGGTACTGACCTACCTACCTACATAAAATATTATTTCAGCAAAAAAAATAAGCAAGAACCTTTTATTTATTTTTCTAAAATTATGAATTCGGTTTTGCATTTTATTCTGTTACAAAGAAAACTCCCACATAACGGAAGTCTGTTTCACGTTCCGTTGCGTGCTCACAAAAGGTACAAAAAGTACTCATTTTTAATACTGTATGTATTTTACTGCTTAATTAAGCCGTGTTGGGGGTGTTTGTGGTAACAGTAACACCGTTGTTTTATGTTTCGCCCGTACGCCCACCGCCTCCTGGCGTAAAACCTAAAAGAATATGTTCCCTTTTGCAAGTTTGTTGTTTTGTGGGAATACTGGCAACCCTGAGTGGTTTAGCGAATTTTGTGTGTTTTTAATGTGTCTGGAGTCCATAATTTTTTAAGAGGGACTGGTAGAAGTAAAATTTTTAGATGGTTTCGGACTGGGATTATTGAAAATGAATAGCGTTGTATTAAACACTAGCTTCTGCCCGCTACTTCGTCCGCGTGGACTAGTTACTTTGGGCTAATACTAAAAAAAACCCCAAATTTTGAAACATTCTTCATTGGTGCTCCGCTCTTATTAGTTTTAATGTGATGATATATAGCCTATAGCCTTCCTCGATAAATGGGCTATCTAGAATCACTAAAATATTTTTTCAAATCGGACCAGTAGTTCCTGAGATTAGCGCGTTCAAGCAAATAAACAAACTGTTCAGCTTTAGATATAGATTACTGGGGTTGTTCGATAAACATAAACATGTACATAAACTGTTGAGCATGGTATCGTATTCTTGACTTAGTCCAATCTAAAAAATTTGAAAAATACTTTGAAAAAAGAAGAACATTATTTTAATTTAATAAATAATATCAAGTTGATTTCCTCACCAGATGACGTGTTTCCATTTTTTGATGACTGTGTACCTAACAATGATTTATGACAGGGTGCCGAGAAGGGAATTTTTCGTGAGCATGATAAATAAATTCATGGGTTCCGAGATGGGAAAGTGTTGAGATGGGACTACAACGTATTCTTTTCTATTTGAACACGATAATCAACAATCTAAATCAGAAGAAAAGACTAAAAATACCTACACTATGGAGAACGTTACAACTCTACGCATTCACGAAACTCTTAATATTCCTTTGCCATACAAAAGATACAACAATGCGTTATCTTTTCATTTGTTACCATTCACTTCTACAGGGCGATACTTCAGCATCCAATTATTTTATGAAAATAAATATTTTCATCCTTTCCTCAACTTTATAAAATCTCCAGCTCTTTTAATAAGTTTGTAAATAATACCCATCTTCCAACTTGAAAGGATGTATAAAAAACACTGCCTTGTTGGTGTAGTGGTCGCAAACACTACAGTACTGCTGAGCATGGGTCCTGGGTTACATTCCGATCCGATATAGTGTTACTAGGCTTTTTCTATCAAGAATTTCTCAGTAGCAGCCCAATATTTGGATTTCTGCCCGGTTGACTGTAATAGGGTCATCCCCTATTACATGGAACTTAAACATAACTGGCCATATTATGTGGGTGTAGGTACTAAGGTACACATCTGCAATCAATCAATCAATATTCTTTACTTGTAAACATAGGTTACAACAGTGTGCAGGACGTTACAATTGTTATTATTATAGTTTCTCTATGTTTTGCCATTTGGCGTAGAAATATGTACATTTATGGGAGGCATTTGCCAATTAAGTAAATGAAATTATAATAATTCAATATTACTATTGAAAAAAAAAAAATTTGATAGATAACAATGTAATTTTTTTTAATGTAGTTTATTAAAATGCAATTCGTTATTTCAGGTAAGTAATGAAAATATTTAACGAAATGCAATACTTTATGTCGATAGTAAATAATTATAATGTCAATAAGTTACTGAAAAGAAAAGAAAAAAATCAAATTGACATTGTCCAGAATTATTAATAACTGCCTAACCCTTCGGGGATTTCATGCGTGATATTATGTAGAAATATTTTAACCCTTTCCTTTACTTTTCTAACAATCCCAAGCATTTTTAATGAGCAAGTTAATTAATACCCATCTTCTAACTTGAAGGGTTGCAAATAATGAAAAACACCCTAAACTGCATTATTAAGTCAAAGTCATAACAAGATTCCCCAAGAGAGTAATAACTCGAATAAAAAATAAACTAGAACAATAAAAAGGAAATATCGAGGCAATTTCTTTTGCCAAGTTATCTTGGGTTAACTGTAGGGGAAAAAAAACTTAAACCGGTTTTAGGATCAACAGTTCATTTCCGAGCTCTTTAGTTAAGCAACAGTTTATTTATTCGTTTTTTTTTTCAGTTTTGTAACTTTTACAGTCTTTTGTTTTAGTTAAAAGAAAAGGTTGAAAGGTGGAAAGGTTGTTATAAGGATTCGTGGTATCGATAATGGAAGTATTAAGGCCCTTTCACACGCACCACAACCACACCACATCGCAGCGACAAAATGTGGACAAGCAGTGGTTCCGTCTGAATAGTGTCGCTGCAGTTTCTTGTAGCTGCGTTGTGGTAACTACAAAATTTCGATGTAATTACGTTGTCGCTAGTAGTTGCGATGTGGTTAGTTTTCGCAGAGAGACAGATCGTTGTTAGTTATGTGGCCGGACGCTAGTGCGCGGTCTTACTGGTGGACATGCCCTTGATGTGGTCGGTATCACCCACACGGTTGATTTTGACGGCCAAATGTAGTCTGTGTGAATAAACTATTCATTTTCATACAAATTAGCATCCACGTGTTGCCGTTGTGGTTAGGTTATGGTACGTGTGTTCGGATCCTTAATAATAATAGGTAGCTATAATGATTTCCAAGACTTGGTTTGCAATGTCTAAAGCACGCGACTTTTTGTAGCGATGCAGTAGCGATGCTGTTGCGCATGTGTAGCGATACAGCCGCGATGCTATCGCTAGCTGTGTACTTTCGCCCATATTCTGTATCACTACTATCGCGATGCTGTCGCGCTCCAGTCGTTCTCCACCTGTCGTTCCCCCGATGTTGTCAAAAACGGTCGCGCGTTTGCATCGATAGTTCGTTTCTTTCTGTCGCACGTTGCTAACGCGACTAACGCGCGATAGTAGATGCAAAAGCGCGTTTACAAAACGCGCGACAGCATCGCTACAAAAAGTCGCCGTGGGCGAGGGGTCTTAAATGTTTTTTTTTGTTGAGAATCCTACGAATAGTCAGTATGTAGGCTATTAATGTGTGACTTCAAAGGCAAGGTGGTTATGTTAAAGGTCATCTCAGGTATTCGCAGTATTGCAAATAGCTGGTTACCGATTTCTATGAACATTTAGGTCATTCAATAAGTGTGTCGTTATTGTCGCTACGTATAAGACGATTGCTTCTACGTAGTGCAGTTATACGCACAGTGGTAACAATTTGACATTGCCAACACCTTTATGTCGTACCATTAAAGAATTTTTTAAGGTGAAGGTGCACAGGTGATTATGGTAAACTACTTAATAGCTCAACTAGTTTCCAAGTATTGGGAACACCTTCGAGTAGCGAATAATTGACTTTCAAGGTCTGTTTATCAAGGAACAGATTACTAAGTTAGAGCAGCTTTTGACCCTGCATAAATCTTTTCTGGTTTCCAGAAATCAGATTCTGGTCAGATTTTGAAATCAGGTGATTGTCCGTAAGAAACATCATCGAATTCCATACAATAGTAACCCACAATCATGCATTTGCAATTGCATGCAGCTGAGATGAGATGAGAATGCTAAGAGGGATGTGTGGTGTTACACGAATAGATAGAATAAGAAATGAGTACATAAGAGGAAGTCTGTAAGTGGCACCGGTGACGGAAAAGTTGTGCGGAAATCGGTTGTCATGGTATGGGCATGTAATGCGGAGGAATGAGGAAAATTTCGCGAGAAACGTTTTGAGTATGAATGTCAATGGCTATAAGAGTAGAAAAAGGCCTAAGAAACGCTGGATGGACTGTGTGAAAGATGATATGGCTAGAAAGGGGGTGACTACGGAAGAAAGGGACATGTTGCGGCGACCCCAAATGAATTGGGATAAGGGCAGGAGAATTATGAGTAACACACAATCAGATCATCTACTAATCACAATGCTATGTAGGTATGAAGTGAAAAATAACTGCGAAAAGGAAGGAGGATTCCTCACTGAAAATATAAGCGCCAGATTTTCAACAAACATCAAAATCACGACACAACAGAACAAGCTTGTCGTCCCTATGTACCTACCTATACAAATGTATCTTCTATGTATAACACAAGCCAGCAAAGTGGTAAGATGTCTAAGCCTGAGGAGAAAAGCTCGCTTCAAAAATAAAGATGGTAGCGATACATGAACTCGTTTCACTAAAATTCGTGGTACACAGAAATGTATTTATGACGAATTCATTAATTCCTTAAGGGCGTTGTACACCACAAGGCAATAATCGACTGAACTCGTACACTATGCCATGGCAAACCACCGGGGGGCCAAGTCTACTAATTTACAAACGTCACAATGGTCTCTCCATTGTGAGTTTTTGACAGATTTTGTATGGCAAATCTGTCAAAAACTATCAATGGGGAGACCATTGTGACGTTTGTAAAATAGTAGACTTGCCCCCGGTTCTATGGTATACGGTGACGGCGCCATCGCCATGCCGTAGTAGCTTATTTTTATAGCCTCATCTAGCTTATTTTTAATATGACGTGTAAAAGTGATCCTATTGTGCCGTGCCGCCAAACAAACTTCCATAGTGATGCTTCGATCCGACACACGGCGAAAACACCGTAATTTTTCACCCTAAAAAAACGTCTGTGTACAACGGGTCTTATGTCGTGTTCCCCTCTTTATCGATTTGTTGTCGAGGGGTACGAAAACAACTGTGTTGTTGCATGTTTTATTCATGGTTGTGTATACGCTCTGGCGTGGGTTCTCCTGATGACGTACCTTACCGCTTCTTGTCGAGTAATGCGTGCTTGTGGAAATTGTTGTTTATTTTATTTCTATTTAGTTGTAGTATTTGACTTAACTGAAACTAGATTAAATAAAGAAGTACCTATCAAGCTTTGTTCTTTCCAACATGTCTTGTTTCGAACAAAAGTCCTATTTATTTTAATATTTTTATGGCCCTTTATCGATTTGTTGTCGAGGGCTACCTGTGTTGTTGCATGTTTTATTCATTATTGTGTATACGCTGGCGTAGTAATGGCAGGTGCAACATAATTGATAGATAACTCGAAAAATAATAAATACTAATTGTGCAAGTCTGCACTAAACCTTTTTTATATTTTTACATTTTTGTCTATGTTTTTGATACCTATTGTCTATTATTTTGATTGATTTGAATATATACCTTTTGTTTTACTACCAGAACCAGCGCCTTTTATATTTCGGTAGTTAATATTGGTCCTATCATCGGAAAAATGGTAGAAACACGTTCTAAACGTGCAAAGGTGGATGCGCTGTGTGCAGGAGACGGCACCCAAGTTGCGGAGAGGGAGACTGCCCCGCCCGCGCAGCAGAGCGCGGACCTGCCCCCTCACGCCGCGACTCCGGCGCCTTCCCGCCCGGCCAGTGCCGCTACCTCGCGCTCATCCGCCACCATCGTGGCGCGTCAGCTGGCGGCACAGGCGCAGCACGCGCGCCACCTGGCTGATTTGGAAGCTGAATTGGAGCGCCAAGCTTCGGAGCGGGAGCGCCAAGCTTCAGAGCGAGAGCGCCAAGCTTTGGAGCGAGAGCGACAGGTCGCTAAGCTCCAATTACAAGCTGAGCTCGCCGCCATAGAGGCGGACGCCAGCCAGCACGGCAGCCACGGCATGCGTAGCCGTGCTAGTGTTCAAGATTGGGTAACAAATGTAGTGCCTAATCCCGAAGAGCGAGAATTTTTAAGTGCCAACCCACATTTCAGGTACGGTGATTCAGGAGCCCAGTGTGAGACACCGGGCATGAGAGTGTCGCACGGCCAAGATGCTGTGGCGACTACGCATGCTCTCGGCCAGGATCGTATCGAAGACGGAGGAGTGACGCGCTTAATCAACTCGCTCGGAACATTATTAAACAGAGTTAACAAGCAAACTGCTACGAAGACAGACTTGCCTACGTTCGACGGCAAGTCCTATTTAGATTGGCTAGCTTTAAAACGTGCGTACGAAAATACATCTCAAAGTTTTTCGGCAACTGATAATTTAGCGAGGCTGTCGTGCGCCCTGCGCGGAGCGGCGCGCGACGCAGTAGCGGGCCTGCTGGCAGCGGCGCGCGCCCCCGGTGTGGTGCTAGCTGCACTCGACGCGCGCTATGGTCGCCCCGAGCTCGTAGTGATGCATGAAGTGTCTGTGATACGTGCGCTGCCTAAGGTAAGCTACGATAGTAAAGACCTCGTAATTTTTGCCAGCCGTGTACGAAACTGTGTGGAAGTAATCCGCCTGTTAAATCAGCCGGACTACTTACGCTCACCAGAGCTGTTTCAGGCACTGTGGAGCAAGCTGCCACCGCTGTTACGACCGCGGTGGCTGGATTACGCTCATTCGTGCGATGGCAGCTTGTCCAAAATAGAAATGTTTGCCGATTTCCTTTCCCGTGAGGCAAACTTACAGTGTAGGTTCGGTGGCATTACTGACTGCACCATGCCTGCTATATCACGTCCTAACATGGATATTAGAGGCCTTAGGGATAGGGTGAACGTTGTAGCTGAAATTGATCATCAAAATCGTAACGTTTCGTCAGAAACGTTATCAACTACAAATAATTCAACAAATAATATTTGTCAATTGTGTCAACAAAAACATGAGTTGACGTCTTGTGATAGGTTTGTCAAAATGACAGTAAATAATCGTTGGCGATTTATTAAAAAACATAAAATTTGCCATAGATGTCTAAAAAAGGGTTGGCACAAAAATAAAACTTCTTGCATTAAAAAAATATGTACCGTAGAAGGTTGTGACATGCGTCACCATGCGTTGTTGCACGGGTCGAAACTCGAGCGTGCTGTCACCGCGCACGTCGACGTGGAAGACGACGCTGAACCCGAACCATCGACATCCAGCGCGGCCCCCTCGTCGTTCAGCACGCCGTCGCCGTGCAGGGCGCCCGCTGCCTGCGACGAGACCGCTGTACCACCACCTGATGACTCGGGTCACGAAGTCTTGGCTCATGCATCCTCCTCATCAGCCACGGAATCTTTTGTTCGGCCATTGTTGAAAATAGTTCGCGTGATCGTGTCGGGACCTTCTGGTAGCGTTGATACCTATGCTTTGCTGGACGACGGTTCCACAGGCACATTCATCGATTCTAAGCTAGCAGCTCAAATTGGTTGCAAGGGCCAAGAGAAACGTATTCATTTGGACTGTGTAGGTGGTCTAGGAATGGACGTGAACATTCAGTACGTCGATTTCAACATAAAAGGCCGTCATTCAAACGAAATTCACTGCGTTAAGCGAGCCAGGTCGATGAGCGGTTTGAGTGCTGCGCGACAGTCTGCGCATCTTGAGAGCGTGCGTAAGTATCCATACCTGGTAGACATTGCTAATGAATTTTGCTATGAAGACGTTAAGCCTATGCTGATTATAGGTATCGACAACTGGCACTTATCTCTCGCGAAAGCTACGCGCAAGGGAACCAAAACACAACCCGTAGCTATTTTAACTGCTTTAGGCTGGGTTTTGTACGGTTTCGGTTGTAGCAAAACTAAACTGGTCGACGTTGTCAACCACGCCGCTGTTAGCGAACCTGATATAGCGAACGATCAGTTGATTCTGGAAGGTCTTATTAGGGAGCAGTTTAAAATTGATTCAATCGGCATCTCTAAACAGGAAGCTCGTAGTGCAGACGACGAACGCGCCGTGCAAGTTCTCGAGCACACCGCGCGCCGCCTGCCCGGTGGCCGCTTTGAAGTAGGCTTGTTGTGGAAGGCTGATAAACTAGATATTCCCGATAGTTACAAGTTAGCTGTGTCTAGGTTCCTTAGTTTAGAAAAAAAAATGGTGAAAGATCCTGCCTATGCTGAACGCTACCGTCGGAATATCCATGATATGCTCTCAAAGGGATATGCTGAACCGTGTTCAGCTAGTCCTCCTGACTTGGAGTCTCCGTTGTGGTACCTCCCTCACTTTGGCGTAATTAACGTAAATAAGCCCAACAAGTTGAGAACGGTACACGACGCAGCCGCCAAGTCCCACGGCGTGTCATTAAATTCGATGTTATTAACTGGTCCAGACCTTTTGCAACCCTTACTAAGTATTCTGATGCGTTTCCGTGAGGGTAAAGTCGCTCTGACAGCCGACATTCGTGAAATGTTCCCTCAGATTAAAGTTATTGAAAAAGATAGGGATGCTCAAAGATTTCTATGGCGCGACGGCCCTAATGAGCCTATACGTACATACCGCATGTCATCCATGATTTTTGGCGCTGCATCCAGCCCCTTTACTGCAATCTATATCAAAAACAAGAATGCATTAGAGTGGCAGGATGCATACCCTGATGCAGCTCGAGTAATCATACACGATCACTACATGGATGACTGCATCACTAGTTTAGACAACGTTCACGAAGCGGCCAAACTGGCTGCCGATATCTATAACGTACATTCTCGTGCTGGCTTTGAGATGCGAGGCTGGACGTCAAATGATCTTATGGCGCTCTCGTTGCTACCCAAAGAATCCTTACTAGAGACGCGCATTGTTAAAGATATAGATTTAGGCTACTTGGCTACGCATGTGCGCACGCTTGGCCTTATCTGGCAACCCGCCCGTGACGTGATTGGTTTTAACACAGGAGTCCATAAGGGTGTGTTGCCACAGAAGCTCACCAAGCGAGAGGTCTTAGCCCACGTGATGCGAGTCTATGATCCTCTTGGAATCATTGCGCCAATTGTCGTTCGAGGCCGCATCATGTTTCAAGATGCTTGGCGTAAAGGCTTGGAATGGGATGAGAAGCTCTCTCAAGGTGATAGCGCTGCGTGGAAATCGTGGTTTCAGGATTTATCCTCGGTTTCTAGTTTACGAATTCCACGTCGCTATTATAACTTGAATGATCTCGATCTAGCAGGCTGCGAACTTCATGTCTTTTCGGACGCCAGCGAGTCTGCCTTTGCCGCTGTCGCTTATTGGCGGTTTTTGTACGTTAACGGTGACGTTAGACTCTCCCTTATCTGCAGCAAAGCTCGGGTATCACCCCTTAAGCCTGTTTCAATTCCCCGTTTAGAGCTCCAAGGTGCTCTGATGGCTGCACGTCTTGCTACGTCTGTATGCGAAGCCCACCGACTTAAACCGACGAGACGCGTTTTCTGGTGTGACTCAATGACTACCTTAGGTTGGCTTCGCAGCGACGCTCGGACTCTTAAGCCATTCGTGTCTCATAGAGTAGGTGAGATACTGGAACTCACGGACGTTGGTGAGTGGCGTTGGATTCCGAGTGATTTAAACGTGGCAGATGATGCAACTCGGGTCAAACGATTTAAGTTAACTCCAGAATCTCGTTGGATCTCAGGTCCTACCTTCCTGCTCTCCTCGGACTGGCCCACTGAACCCGTGATCGATGTCAGTGGACTAGGCCGCGAAGAATTCAAACATCACGTTCATCTCATCACTGATACTGACCTGCCCGCACCAATCTCCGCGGATCCACTGCGTTTCAGCTCATGGTTGAGAATGGTGCGAGCAACAGCAAAAGCGCATCAATTTATTTCTTTACTGCGTATGCGTAGTCTACAAAGACGAGGCGTTGATGCCAATTTAACTCGTCTGGAAGGAAGTTTATGTACATTTATTCCCTCTTGCACATCCTCTCCTAATGTCCCCAATAATCTTAATGTATCAGCGAGAATAACAGCAAACGATTTACGCCTGGCCGAAACCCACATCTTACGGCAGTCTCAATTCGATTCCTTTAAAGAAGATTTTTTGCGGATTAAGAACCAACAGCCGTTGCCTCGTAATAGCCGCCTGTTCAAACTGTCGCCATTCATAGATGAAGATAATCAGCTACGAATGTCAAGCCGCATTGTTGCTGCCTCAACCGTCACAGATGATGTTAAGCGTCCGCTCATTTTGGATGGAAAACACCCAGCAGTTCGTCTTTTGATCCAAAGATATCATCAGAAGGCCGCACATTCACACCTAGATTTGGTAATGAACGAGCTTCACCAACGTTACTGGATTATTGGACTCAGAAACGCTGTTCGATTCGTGGCCCATACCTGTCAGCTGTGCAAATTGCGCCGTGCTAGACCGTTCCAACCACCTATGGGAAATCTGCCAGAAGCTCGCCTAGCTCATCATCAAAGGCCTTTCTCTTTCACCGGTCTCGATTATTATGGCCCCATTCACGTCACGGTTGGCAGAAGAAAGCAAAAGCGCTACGTGGCCCTATTTACATGCTTGGTCGTCCGGGCCGTACATCTGGATGTGGTGCACAGCTTATCGACTGACTCGGCCATCATGTGCCTACGCCGCTTTGTCTCGCACCGAGGGACCCCAGTGGAGATTTGGTCCGACAACGGCACTGCCTTTGTTGGAGCCAGCCGAGAACTGCGAGAGTTGTACGGTGATGCAGTTGAAGACTACGCTGCCAGTGAGTTCATAAACTGGCGTTTTATTCCCCCCTCGGCACCATTTATGGGTGGAGCCTGGGAGCGCCTTATCCGAAGTGTCAAAGGAGCGCTGAAAGTGTCACTCCACGAGCGGGCTCCCTCTGATGAGGTACTCAGAACTTTGCTGGCTGAAGCTGAAGCCTTGGTAAATTCGCGGCCACTAACGATGATCTCACTCGAAGCTAATGCAGAAGAAGCACTAACGCCAGCTCACTTTCTCCTAAACGGATCACCAGGGCGTCCCATCCCAGCCACGCTTCAGGAGTCGGACCTCTCGAGCAGAAGTCATTGGCGGAGGGCACTCAGACTAGCCGATCATTTCTGGCAGCGATGGGTTCGAGAATACCTGCCTTCGTTGTCACCCAGAAGGGGTGGAGGCTCCGCGCCCTCAATTACGGAAGGAGATGTGGTCATAATATGCGATTCAAATTTACCGCGTGGTTCATGGCCCAAAGGCCGTGTCGTGAGGTTGTTCCCCGGTAGAGATGGAATAGTGCGGGTGGCCGATGTTGCCACTGTAGCTGGCACGATCAGGAGGCCCCTCCGAAAGCTGATTAAGCTGCCCATTTCTTAATTAAAAAAGGGGAGAATGTGCAAGTCTGCACTAAACCTTTTTTATATTTTTACATTTTTGTCTATGTTTTTGATACCTATTGTCTATTATTTTGATTGATTTGAATATATACCTTTTGTTTTACTACCAGAACCAGCGCCTTTTATATTTCGGTAGTTTATATTTCGGTAGTTAATACTAATAATAGATACATACAAATAAACAAAATAAACTTAGTCAGGATAAATAACGATAGGTAGAGGAGAAAACGAATTCAGGAAATCAGACCTGGGATGATTCTGCCAATTTCTTACGAATATTTATTCACGTGCCGTTGTTTAGTTTCAGTAAATAGTTGGGGTATACTATACCAATGAATTGGCTACCTACCACTACTAAATACAGTCTTAGAATTCAGTAGGGAATTATTTTTTCGCAAAAATGGTTATTATATTTTGTTCCTTTGAAAATTTTCGTACATACCAAAATGTGTTCAAGCTGCTACGTAATAAATAAAATAACAGCGTGTCAAATTGCTCGTAAAAGCATTTTCCTTGAAATCAACGTTGTTATACCACAATAAAGTACATCCGCGGGGTTCCCAGACCTGCAATATAGAACGCCTCAATTTTGCCTGAAGTCTTGTAATAAACGCCGCGCTAAGATGAGTCATAAAAAGATATTCCAGAAAAATATGTAAGCAGCCTAGAACTAAGAGGTTTTCTTCTCTTTGTTGTGAAACTTTAAAGCTAGAGTAACAAAATATGTTTTCAAAATAAAGTAAAACAGCGTATGTGTATATAGTATAAGCCGAAAGACGTCCACTGCTGGACATAAACTTCCTCCAAGCACCGCCACTTCGACCGATTCTGTGCTTCCCGCATCCAGCGGATTCTTGCGGCCTTTTCAAGGTCATCGGTCCATCTTATAGGAGGCCGTCCATCGCGTATGTGTATACCATAGAAATATAAATATCTATGGTGTATGCCTAGTTAACGGGTTGAAGCTCAACTTTGTCACATGTCAAAACATGTTACGTAGATTAGGTAGTGTATATTTATAAAAAAACTAGCTGCCGCCAGCGGCTTCGCCCATGTGATATTTTAATAAATTATAGCCTATGTTACTCAGTGATAATATAACATACTACTGGTGAAAGAATTTTTTTAATCGGTTCAGTATTTTTTGAGTTTATTTATTACAAACACAAATACAAAAGTTTTCTCTTCGTAATATTTGTGTAGGATCATAAATTCAGTATTATTATTGAACTTCTTCCATTTCAGTAAAAATGTGTAGATATATAATTATAATTATATTCGAAGTTCACCTTCTGTGTGAACTTCGAATTCCGTTAAGTAAAGAAATAAGTAGAAGTTATGTCAAAAGTTCAGAGTAAATTATTAAGAGGAATAGAATTAAGGAAAGATTAAAATATTACTTTATGAAAAAGTTGAATCTAACTTGATGTTGATTGAAATGTAATTATTTTGAAACATGACTGCCCCAGATATTTGTGAAACAAGATGAAACAATATTTTTAAGCGACTTCCAAAAGGAGGAGGTTAACAATTCAGATGTTTATAATTATGTTTTTTTCATCTTTAATGATAAAACATCTTGGTTTTAGTTTGATCCGATGACGTTATAAAGGATAGATTTTGCTTCAATATCTACCGTTGTTTGTAGTCGTTACTTAATTAATTCAATATTTAGGGTTCCGTGCGTCCGAATGAAAAAACGGAACTCTTGTAGGATGACTAATGTGTTTGTCTGTCCATCCGTTATAAACGTTATGTCCAGGTTATAAACTATCTGTGTGCCAAACTTCATCAGAATCCGATCAGCTGTTTTTGCGTGATTGAGTAACAAAGATCCAAACATACAAACTTTCACATTTATAATATTAGTAGGATAGTAGAATTGGTTGCATACAGGGAAATAAAATAAAAAAAATCTGCTGTTTTATAGAAAAGTGCAATACCTACGCGGTCAAAATATAAAGAACAGCAGATTCTTTTTTTAAATTACCGACGATTTCACCGCAGGGGGGTTCAGAATCATGTACTGAATCCATGGTAACCGGCTTCGCGTCGATGTCCCTGCCACCCTGTATATGGTGTTTATTTAAAAACGTTGCCATTCAAACGTCAAAAATGTATGGCCAAACTAGGCGTAACCTCTATTTCAGTACATATCCACATAGCTTACCCTTCCACTACTAACATATGAAACATTATTAAAGCAGCTCCATAGAAGTATGAAATTCATAACTCATGTTCCGCCCCTGGGTGCAAAGGAAATTGTCGCAAGTTCCACAGTTTGCACCCAACTGCATAATTACTGTGTCATGACGGAACTTAATATAGTATTTTACTTAAACCGACTTTTCCTAGTTCATGCATATATTTTAGTTTGGGTGGTTTTAGCGTGGAATTAGTTTTAGATTGCGGGGCACGCGCGGCTGCGATTATGCCACGAGGTGAGGCTGAATTTGCTTTTCATTTATCACTTGAAGGACAGTAAACGCCCAGCGTCATAACAATAAAACTTCTATTGTGTCTCGTTTACAGTCCTTCAAAGTGTTAATAACTACACTTACATTATTATTGCAATCAATTCAAACTAAAAAAAAACGAGAATTTAGTTAATAATAATGTATGCCAATATGCAGCAGTTTTCCCCTAATTCCACCAACAATGTTGTATTGTGATAACCTTTTCACTCAATCTTCCTAGCCTTTTTTCCCAACTATCTTGGGGTCAGCTTACTGTCTAACCGGATGCAGCTGAATGCCAGTATTTTACATGGAGCGACTGCCTATCTGACCTCCACAACCCAGCCCACAACCCTTCTTTTCACTATGCAAAGATTATTAGGTATGCATTTTCCGCTTTTGCTCATATTAATTTTTTTTTTTTTTTGACTAGGGTATCTCGCAGGTTACCACTAAGGTACTCGCTGCTTAACCGGACTTTCCTGTGGCTGCCTTAAGCTCCTAAAAGAAACTCAAAGCCTCCAGCCAGGGGCATACAAACTAAGCTAAATTAAAACTAGGCGAACGCTCGCTAAGGGCACCCCCTGTGGGGTACGAACCTCGGCTTAGGGCGTTCGCTGACGGGAGGACAGCAAGAGGGACAGGCTGGATCAAGGATGGTTCATTATTATTAACAGGGGAATTTGAAGCTACAGGCTCAGCAAAAACGCGGGCTGGCGCATCGTTATCGAGCAAGGGTCGGGGGGGAGTATCATTTACTCGGGTGGGTCGCGGTCGCGGACCTCTACGGCGAGGTCTGAAGTTGTGTCGGCGTGTTTTGTGAACTGTACTTGTGGCCCTATTGCTCTCCTGGAGGAGAGTTATGGGGTCATCTGGATCTGAGAGGATAGGGCGACGGGCCTTACTAACTTGATTATTGGACGGGACATAGCTAGCTGCTTTGACTATTAGGGGATTCCTATGTTTGACTGCGGAGTCAAAGTACCGCTTGGACATACGTTTAAGGAACTGATGAATGGTGGGGATTTTAAGGTCGAGATGGAGGATCTCGTACCTAACAAACCACGGGGCTCCCGTGGCCCTACGAAGGACACGGTTCTGTAATACTTGCATCCTATGGATCGTACTGGGACTCGCGTGAATTGCTCATTTTAATCATAACTACGAGTATTTATAGGGATGCATTCAAATAGTCGAGCAGTGAGCAGTTGTGGCCCAGTGGTGAGCAGTTGTGGCCCAGACTTACGTTCTTTTTTAAATTTTAACAATAATTATTAATAATACGTATTTTGGTATTGCTTATATGGCAATTTCTTCCTTGATTGCATATGGTTCTTACAAGGCCTATTTTCACAAGGAGGACATTTGTGAATATGATGACATCAACACTGAAATTCTCGTATAGCTCATTCAGAAGCAGATTCGGTTGCCTGTGATGAGCATTATTGCGACACTGCTCATCGTTTACAGTACAGTAAGAGTAAGTGCAGTGTTGTAGGAGAAAGCTAGATAGTTCAGGCATCATCATGGTTTACAAAGAGATAACGTTTATTTAGGCATTTGGGTTACCTCCAAGAGCATTTACGACAGTCGTCATGCAGTTCGGCAAGGAATTAATTAATGCTACTATGACGGGCTATAGAATGTTCTCCCATGCTTACAAGATGGCAGGTTTCAGCTCTTGTTAAGCTGGCAGGTTACCTCGAACACGCCTCTTTAAAAAAACAAACAAATCTTTTATTTCTAAAACTTATGTGAATAAGAATATAGTGATAGGAAGTACCTTTTAAGCAAAAAATTGCTTGTATTTAGGTACTTCCGCTCTTCCGCAGGCTGATTACCTAAAAATAGCAATCAGCAATTATTGCGCAGACATCGCGGGTTCACTGCGCGATCAATGGCTAAACGTCATAAAAGTTGGTATTACCTATTAGATCGTTTGTCAATCGCTCGCTGTTGCTAACTAGCGCCAAAAACAATTAAGTAACAGTCTTCGGAACTAATCTTATAAAGTCAATTTAGTGTCATTGTAATTTGTCTATGTTATTCTATTTTTGGCAAGCAAAGCCGTTGTCGACTATTCTGCCAGCCAATGTCTAAAATGCATTTAGCATTGAAAAAACAAGTTTGCATGATTTAAAAAAAACTCAGACAGAATATTTATTGATAATTTTATAATATTGTGGCGGATGAAAGTCATCAGCGCTACAAGCAGTTCATGAGCAGAATGTGTTATCGTGTGATCGCACACTAACGCCACCTTGTTAGATGTGTAGAGGCACTTCCACACAAACAATAGTTGGCAGCTCAGCTCTAAAGTACAACCGTCTTGAGATATGCGCCCTAATCTATAGTTTACATTTTTAAATATTTACATTATTATTATCTTACACTCATTTATTTTATTTAAGTTTACATACACGCACACTGCAGTATAAAACTGATTTACATCTGTCACCTCACACGCCAGGTCCAGTTGAAAACCAGCGTCAGGCACTAGTTGTCTGGCATTTTTGCTGAACTGGGCCTATTTGGCGCAGCCGCGAGGCACACATTCCTGTTAAATTATTATTTTACTCTTTTTATTTGTTTTCCTTTTAATTATCTCTTTTTTTACTTGTGTTGTGCTGTGTGCCTTTTTGTCTCTGCTAAATAAATGCATTTTTTGTCTCTGCTAAATAAATGCATTTTCTTTCATTCTTTTTTCTAAGTCATATTTCATTATAGCAATGTCGTACCATTGCTGAGCCTTCTACACGTTAAGCTTAAATCTTGTCTTTAATCTTCCATGTAACTATTTTATCAATAAAAAAGAAAATAACATGAGTTTTTTTAGATACAGAATGGAATGATGTTCCATGCAAAAAGTGCAACAGATAATTTCTTAATTGGCTTAACTCGAGACAGATTTAACGGTACCTATTGTTACTATCGGCAACTATTGTTTGTATGGAAGTACTCTATACATCTAACAACATGGCGTTAGTGTGCGATCAAAAAAACAAGAAAAACCCGCCCTTTATTCTACTGGTGTTGTTCCACCGTTCCTGCCATGAAGATTAAAGCTGTTTTCAGACCAGCGCGATTTGTCGCGCGACGCGACACGAACAATACAAAACTTCAAGGTATAACAATAAACGGTGTCGCGTCGCGCGACAAATCGCGCTGGTCTGAAAACAGCTTATAGCTTAACTTGTGGAAGGCTCAGCAAGTCATACCCCTGATGACTATTGTGGGTGATATCAGCTACTGCTGATGATCAAACATCTTTGGCAAGAGCATCAGCGCATTCAGTGTTCTTAATGCCACAATGACTAGCTATCCAAACTAATGGAACCTCTTTATAACTGCTAGCACAAGTTAATAACGACTTTTTAATTTTTAAAACAACGGATTCAATAACTATGAAGGGAATGCATTTGTCAATCACATGTCATCAAAGACATTAAATTACTCCCTCCTAATAATATAGTATCTTAAATATCTTTACCCGAAGGGATATCTTGTTGGGTTGAGCAGTTCCTAGGGCTTCCGGCTGCATCATCAGACCCTGAACACGATTAGTGTAAAAGCACTTGTCAATACCTACCCAATGAGTCCAAACACAATGATACTATCATGTTTGGTTGAATAGTTCCTATGATCAGCTTCCGGCTTTATCATCAGACCCTGAACACCATCTAGAGCACTCATCAATACATATGCAAGAAATCAAACACGAGGGGGCTATTTAGTGTAAGTAGGTACTTGAAACTTTCGTGCCTGTTCTGTTGACCACTGAGGACATCTCTCGTGTGGAACCATTCCTGGGCGCAGCAGGTGTATGAATGCGAATATAATAATTATAATAACATAATTTTGCATAATAATTGTAAATACGGCCACTAATAAAATTATTAAATAAATGTTAATTTTATACTATGTGTACCGATTTTTTATCGTAAAGAACCATAATTTTAGAACCCCAATAAAGAATTCACCTTACATACTAATCCCAATATTAACATTAAGTATTTCTCTAGCCTAGTGTTTTTAAGGTTCCGTACCTCCGAATGAAAAATTAAACAGAACCCATATAGGAACACTTGTATGTCTGTCCGTCTGTCACAGCCAATTTGCTCCGAATCTACTGGACCAATTTAGTTGAAATTTCGTACACATGAATTTTCGTGGTCCAAATACGGACGTGTAACGTACCTAAATAAATGAATTTTGAATAAAAGTGACCCCCACTTTTTGTATCAAATTAAAGGGCTTATTGTGAGTATTTCAAATATTTTTATTCAATCGTTTTAAAATGAATACCTACTTTTAAAGAAAATTGATGAAATTTTGCCATTTCCCCAAAATGTTTGTTTAAGTGGAAAACTGTCGCGCTGGTCTGCACGAAGCTTATCCAACACAACAAAAAAATAATTATCCAACTTGAGAACGGCTGCATTGTACTCAAGTTACGGCGTGAGTGCGTGACCAGAAAAATAGAGATTCATTTTTATATAGGTATGTACATAGATTTTATGTAATTGTGGCGGATAAAAGTCATCAGCGCTACGAGCAGTTCAGGTATGTGTTAGCAGTTAAAGTTAAACGGAAGAGGGATTTAAAATTTAGGGAGATGGCTTTAGAGGTGGGGCGTTGTTTGAGCATTCATAGAAGATGAGTGATCCAGATTGCCCTCTGCCAACCCGAACTCAGAGACACAGAGAGACGCAAGACACGGGAGTACAACAAAAACCTAGAGGCGAATACGATAAATGACAGATATAACAAAAAAAATTATAGCCGTAAAACTAGCGTAGAACCACGGTTTTGACTTTATGGTTGGTTGCCTACTACATAATAAAACCTGCCCTTTTTTTTCTCGTGGTGTTATGTTTTACTGTTCCTGCCATGAAGATTGGAGCTTAACTTGTCAAGGCACAGCAAGTCTTATCCCTGATGACTATTGTGGGTGAGATCAGCTACTGCTGATGAGTAAGCATCTTTGGCCAGAGGATCAGCGCATTCATTGTCCATAATGTCACAATATTACTATCTATCGAAACTAACTGAACCTCTTTATAACTGTTAGCACAAGTTAATAAAGACTTTTTATATTTTTTTACTATGGAATCATTATCTATGAAGGGAATGCATTTGTCACTCACATGTCATCAAAGACATTAAATTACTACTATTTAGTTAGTATCTTAAATCTCTTTAGCCAAAGGGCTTTTTTGTTTGGTTGAGGAGTTCCTGTGGCCACCTTCCAGCTCCATCATCAGACCCTGAACACGACTTAGTGTAAAAGCACTTGTCAATACATATCCAATGAGTCCAAACACAACATACTATCATGTTTGGTTGAGGAGTTCCTATGATCAGCTTTCGGCTTTATCATCAGACCCTGGATATTAGGTACTTTGGGCTAAGACAAAGCTAATGAGTGCAAATCCAAACTCAATGTTGCTATCTCATTTTTTTGAGAAGTTCATAAGGCCATCTTCCGGCTTCATCATCAAACCCTGAACAACATCTAGAGCACTCATCAATACATATGCAAGAAATCAAACACGACGGGGATTTATAGCGTAAATAGGTACTTGAAAATTTCGTGCCTGTGCTGTTGATCCCTGAGGACATCTCTCGTCTAACTCAAACTCAACTCAAAGCATTTATTTCAAATAAACCAATTACAGGTACTTTTGAATTGTCAAGGGGTCAGTCAGTCAGAAAGATGAAGCTAGTTGCCCATTCCAAAGCGTAGTAGGTTCCTATGGAGAAGAACAGGCAAGAAACTCGTATGGAACCAATCCTGTGCGCAATATAATATAATATCAAAGAATTGTAAATACAGCCATTAATAAAATTAAATAATTGTTATTTCTATACTATGTGTACTGATTTTTTATTGTTAAGAACCATAATTTTAGAACCCCAATAAAGAAATCACCTTATTACATACTAATCCCAATATTAACACTAGCCGAGTGCTTTTAAGGTTCCGTACCTCCGAATGAAAAAACGGAACCCTTATAGGAACACTTGTATGTCTGTCCGTCTGTCACAGCCAATTTGCTCCGAATCTACTGGACCGATTTAGTTGAAATTTCGTACACATTAATTTCCGTGACCCAAACACGGACGTGTAATGTAAATAAATGAATTTTGAATAAGAGGGTTACTTTTCGTATCAAATAAAAGGGCTTATTGTGAGTATTTCAAATATTATTATTGTATCATTTTAAAATAAATACCTACTTTCAGAGAAAATTTATGAAAATTTTCCATTAAGTAATTACCTAACCCTATCTCCGAAACTACTGAGCCTAAAATATTGAAAAAAATACAGAAAATGATTCTTTACTCATAGATTACAGGACAATCTATAAGAAGTCTACGTAAATCTCTCAATATTGTGCGTACAAACTTTATTGCGGTTGGAATATAAAAGAGAATAATAATTATGTTTTTCAACTACAATGTTAAGTTTGTTCTTGGGATAAATTCATCCCGAATATGGAAACCTTCGTTGTGCGTGGTCCTACATGCACTTGGCTGGTTTTGTTTAATTAAAGGGGATATCAGAATATAGATCAACTTAAACAGTGGTAAATAAAGTATAGTATGGTCTCGATATAAGTAGACCGTACTAATAGCTTATTACACAATTTATGTAAATAAAATACTATTATGATGGTAAGATAGCATGTATTATATGTCATATTAGGCTCCAAAATTACCATAATCTTTGGACAATGCGATCTCGTTGTTGTCGGCCTCTAACTAGGAGGTGTAGTTCAATACCAGCACCCACATCCTGCTGTGGTTGTGGTGTGACTTCGTTGCTAAGATCACCTTCAGTACTGGCAACCGATGTTTGTTGCAGATGTTATGCAATACAGCACAGGCATTTATGATCATAGCCACTACATCCTACACTAACTTTTGTTCTTCTTCTCGTTCGTGCTATGAACGGTCTTAGTTCAGTGCACAAATTCATAAATAGCTCTTTGGAAAGTCTGTAATGAGCTTTGAACTCGGCGTCAGATACTTATGTTCAAAGCTTTGACTTGATCTTGCAGGTTACGTCGCAACCGTGCTGTGTCATGGCTTTCAATCCTTCTGGCCTCGACCTCATGTGCTTCAAGCAAGAGAACAGCACGAGCAATCCTTACCGAATACCTCAATAGAGACGCAAACAATTTTTTTTTGTATATAGTTCGATCTTTTACGGTACACTCAGTTCATTCTAACTAGCACACGCACGAAACACGACGGATTCAAATGTACACAATTTTAAGTAAAATTCTTCGAATTATAAGACTAATTTGTAATTAGCAAGCGAAAGTGACAAGGGAAACGGTTATCGCAATTTGACAGCCAAATGTGCTCGCCGATTACTGTTGCTCTGCTGTCAAAAACGATACGTAATACGAAATAATCGCGATTACCATACGATCAGTAGAGAAAAATGCACATTTTAGTTAAGTGATTGTTCCATAGAGGCAGCACTATCGCTTTTTTGCTACGGTGTCGCAATCGCTGATACATAATACCAATTTGCGCAATATTTGAGATTATTGTGCAATTATCGCTATCGCAGTGCTTCTGCAAGATAGGTAATAGCCCTGCCGGTCTATTAACAATACATAAGTGAAACAATAAATTCAGTAAAATCAAATTCAGATTCTACATCAATACCAAATACCAACATAAAAATAAAAATTTAAGTGAAGAACAAAATTTGAATAAAAATTACATTCTAATTAATTAAAATCAAAATAAAATTAAAATTAAAAACAAAATTAATTTAAAACTAAAAACACAATTAAATCAAAATAAAATTTTATTTAAAAACAAAATTAATTTAAAACTAAAAACACAATTAAATTAAAATCAGAATCAAAATTAAAAATTGAAGCTCATAAGCTTTAAGGTTGATATGCGTATATCGAGCCTATTGCTATATCAAACCCTGAGCTTTCAGGCTTTCTCCTACTTGAGATATTCCTTCTTTAGCAGTCTCACTAGACAAAGGAGACTTTAATAAAAGTGACCTATGGGCAGCTTAACTGGCAATGACACTCTGACTCACTGGTTTAAATAAGTTGAACCTGAAACCGAGCCACCAGTTAATGTATACACGAAGTACTTCCATTACGTAATACCTCACAATTATGTACATTTTAATGCCACTTATTTTAATTAATGCATTAGTTAGTTTCGTGTTTCATTCATTATAGAACTTCCAAATGTAGATCAACATAATAAATGCTTTCATTTTATTGTTTTGAAAATTATACTATCCCTACAGGGACGGTACATGGAAAATGTATAGGCTCGAATCTTTATCGGTAAGTTCCAAGACAAACGGGTAGTTCCCAGAGGTCCACGATTCTATAGTTCTTCTTTTCCCACCGGGTCCACGAAAAATTCTAATAATGTTTTAATTGTGTCTACATGAATTCGTAACGGGTCCACGAGATTTATCCAAAGTACAGTCAGTAAAAACAGTTCTTGTAAGAAAGAAGACAAAATCACAGTTATGTAGAGTAATAAAAATCACAGTTAGAGTAATAAAAATCACATATGCAAAATAATCGTAGTTAACAACTATCTAAGTTATCTAAACTATTTTTTTGCCAAGGCTTATAAACTGATCAAGAGCATCGACGATCCTTATCGATTTTTGTTTATATTTTTCACCGATGATTTAAGTTTTTAAATCTTTATTAATTGAATATCTGGTTATTTTGAAAATGTGATTTTTATTTATCTAGCTGTGTTTTTTTTTAATGCATATAATGTCTGTTTTATTTTAAGGTTGAGACAATTAACATTACATTTACATTTCTTAAGTCGATTTTAGTCAACGATTGAGATGATTTAATGTGATTATTCTGAAACAGTGATAATGCGTCTATTTTAGTCAAAAACTTATATGATTCACTGTGATTATTCTGAAACTGTATTTTTTTATAAGTCTATTTTAGTGTAAAATTAAGATATTTTCTTGTAATTATTCGGAAGCGATGGTTATTTATAATGCTTAGGTCTATTTAATTGTAAGTGTACGGTGTACGTACATGGTTTTTAAATATGTATTTTTGATGCAATAAGTTAGTTAGTAGGGTCGCGTATGTGCACTTTGATCGCGACCTACATTCGGAAATGCATTGTCATACGGCGGAGCCTAGATGATACATTTTTGTACATATTTTAATTAGTGTTCAATTAGACGTGCTTTGAGTCGGATAACTTGCATTTTTATTTAGATTCATGCCCGTTGAGCATTCATTGACATTCCTTGACATTTTCTGCATACTTACATTTTGCACTTGCATTGACTTTAATGTTGGGTTAGCACCTAACATAGTTTTTTTGGTCCTTCGAAACCTTTGCAAGTACCGTACAGTCCGATACATCGGTCAGTAATACGTCGCGTGTGAACTGTGTCGTGCCGCGTCATACCGTGCCACGTGTGTTGCCGTACAGGAGCATTCGGGAAGGTAGCAGCGATCCAGGTTCCGGAGCGACATTTGGCGTTACAGAAGAAGGGAGAGTTCCTGAAGTTCAAGTAAGATCGTTCATTTTTACTTATCACTTTGACAATGGAAGGTTTAATCGCGCGTCAAGCCGAGATTCTCGAGGAGGTGAAGAGAATTCATTCTAATTTTAAGAAGGATTCAGCGAGCAGGAAGACCCCCGATTACATTCGACAAAGGCTTGAGCGATTGGATCAGTTATGGGCGGAATGTGAAGAGATGAACCAGGAGCTGAGCACAGTAGAAGATAAAAGTCATCAATATTTCACCAATAACATTTATGAGGTAATCAAAAGTTGGTACCAAGGAGCTCGTCAGGAGGTGGCAGCATACGACATCAAGCCTCAGAGCGGACCGAGCAACGCCAGTCAAAGTAAGTCAAGCGTTGAGTTTGACAAGACCCTTTTCGATAAATTCCCGAAAGCGGAGGACAAGTTATTCGAGTTACAGCAGTTGCAACAAGCTAATTTCCGTGCATTTAATAGGTTAGTGGCGAGTAGGAACGTTGACGACGTTAAGGAAAAATGGGAGATTGAGGATATGTTAAAGACTTTCGAGTCTCGGTGGGCTGCAATTGACAAGTTACATTTACAGATTGACGGTATACTAGAAGGCATACCTGACAATTATTATGACGATTTTTGTCGTCACGAAATGGCGTTCTCAAAAATAAAACGGGCGTTAAACATGAACCTAAATGCCTCTATGCATCAACAACAAACTTTACCTAAAATTGACATACCAAGTTTTAACGGAAATTATACATCATGGCCTACTTTCATGGATCTGTACGTAGAAGCGATTCATAATAACCCCGCTATTGCAAAAACTCAAAAAATGCAACATCTAAAAGGAAGGTTGCGCGGTGAAGCGGAAAAGCTTGTACAGCATTTACACATTGCACCCGAAAATTACGACACGTGCTGGGAAATATTGAACCATAGATATAATAACAAATTTCTGCTATTCACCAGGAACTTTCAAGTATTTATGCGTCAACCTAACTTACAAAAACAATCTGCACTTGATCTTAAGCGGTTATATGACACTAGCAATGAAACTATAAACGCCATACATAACTTGGGCGTAGATACAAGCTCTTGGGATCCTGTACTGGTTTACGTTTTATGCGAAAAACTTGACGCCGAAACCTATTCTGAATACATGCAGTCCAGGGCAGATCCGCGGGAGATACCTACATTTAATCATTTTATGGATTTCGTTGAAAACAAATTTATGGCACTAGAACCTTTGCATAGGAAGAAGCCAGAAAACAGCATTAAACCTGCACAAAAACCACAATTCAATAATGCGCCATATCCATTTAACAAAAACCATAAGCCAACATATTTGCAACCTAATAAAAGTTCATCAAACCAGTCTCGAAACTTCCATGCATACAACGCTGGGCAATTTAACAAAATTATTTGCTCATTGTGCAATACCAATCACGCATTATTCCAATGTTCCAAATTCACTGATATGACAGGTTCGGAAAAGTTACAATTTATTGAGAATAATAAAATCTGCAAAAATTGTCTGTTTGTGCACACTAAGGGTTACTGCGCGTCACAAAAAAGATGCAAAGAGTGCAACGAATCACACAACACATTATTGCACTTTGATATTGTCAAGTCAGCGCAAACGCCCTCCGCAACACACACTGTGCCTAAATCGTCGTCATCAACGACAACCAGGTCAACAAAAACCGTGCAAAATAACTTCGCCTCGAATAATGATGACGAGATATTATTGGCAACTGCATTAATACAAGTAGCGACAGCTAGTGGCGACTATATTACACTACGGGCATTAGTTGATCAAGGGTCACAAATAACCCTGATCACCGAGAATGCAACTCAAAGACTTGGGATACAGCGTCAGCAGTTAAGCGCAAGCATAAGTGGTATCGGCACCTTATCCAATAGGAGTAAAGGAAAGGTTCAGCTATTCTGCAAGTCTTTACACAATGATTTTCAGTTTACAACGGAAGCATTAGTCATGACAAGAGTGGTAAATAATCTACCTAACGTTACATTTGCAAAGAAGCCTTGGGCTCACGTGACAGACATTACACTAGCCGATCCAGACTACAACTTATCTAGGCCCATTGACATACTTCTAGATGCACACGTATTTTCGGAAATTCTAATGAATGGCTTGGCTAAGGGAGAGGTTAACGAACCGATGGCTCAACAGACACGTTTAGGGTGGATTCTGTCAGGCAACGTCAACAAGACACTAAACTGCAACGTCGTCATAAATCAAGTTGATGATTTGACAAAGTATTGGGAAGTGGAAGACATCAACGGGGATACATGCAACTCAATGACGACAGAAGAGAGATATTGCGAGGAGTTCTTCAGTGCAACTACAAGGCGCTTACGAAATGGCAAATATGCAGTTCGTTTACCGATGAAACCTAATTTTAAACAGTTGTTAGGAAAATCAAAACCACGTGCAGTAGCACAATTCATGGAATTAGAAAGGAGATTGACAAGGGATGACAAATTATCCGAAAGCTACGTTAAGTTCATGCAAGAATATTTGGAGATGGGACACATGAAAGAGAGCAAGAATGACAACAATCTAACATGCTACCTACCTCACCATGCAGTCCTTAAACAGGACTCAGTGACAACGAAACTTAGAGTGGTTTTCAACGCCTCGCAGAAGACTGACACCGGGTACAGCTTGAACGATTTGATGGAGTGTGGTCCTAAGCTTCATCAAGACCTATTGACACTACTACTGGGATGGCGGCTATACAAGTATGTTTTTACAGCAGACTGTGAGAAGATGTATCGCATGATCCTAGTACATGAAGAAGATCAACACTTGCAGAAGATATTGTGGAGAGAACCAAACCAAGGTCCATTAAAGGAGTACCAGTTATGCACAGTGACTTACGGTACTAAGGCGGCACCATTTCTAGCACTTCGAACACTAAAGCAGCTAGCTAATGATGACGCAGAGAAATATCCGTTAGCAGCAGACGTCATTACAAACAAGATGTACGTTGATGACGTACTAAGTGGTAGCAATTCCATTGAGCAAGCCCAAGAAATCCAAAAACAACTCATCGACATGCTGAGAGGAGCTGGTCTAACGCTACGGAAGTGGTCAAGCAACGACCCGACCTTGATCGAAAGCTTATCATCATCAGATCTTAACCAGACTACCATGCACTTTACAAACGACGGGACTACGAAAACCCTGGGTGTACAGTGGAACCCTACAACTGACACATTTGCATTCACAAACAAAATAAAATCTGACAATAATAAACAACTGACAAAAAGAAAGCTACTGTCTGAAATATCAAAAATCTTTGACCCACTTGGCTGGCTTACACCATTGACAGTAAAAGCAAAACTGATGTTTCAAGGCGTTTGGCTATCAGGATGTGACTGGGATGAAACCTTACCTACGAGCGTACAAATAGAATGGGAAAAATTTACAAGTGACTTGCATAACATAACGAAAATTGAGATACCGAGATGGCTGGGGGACACTACAAAACCCCTGCAAGTCCATGGGTTCTGCGACGCGTCAGAAAAGGCCTACGCGTGCGCGATTTATCTACTGACATTTAATGACAAAAATGAGCCCGTGAGTAGACTTATAGCTGCAAAGTCTAGGCTATCGCCAATCAACAAACCATTAACATTACCACGGCTTGAACTATGTGGAGCAGTACTACTTTCACGTCTCATGGAAAAGGTCATAAAATCTTTCAAATGGGACAACATTGCCAAAAACACATACGCTTGGACGGACTCTATGATTGTATTAGGCTGGCTGCATGGTGACGTCACACAATGGAAATCGTTTGTGAGCAACAGAGTACAGCAAGTGCTTGAAGTTATACCAGAACGACACTGGAGTTACGTCAAATCTGAGGACAACGCTGCAGACTGTGCATCACGTGGCATCAGTTGTTCGCAACTGCTACAGCATCCTTTGTGGTGGCAAGGGCCAGAATGGGTGAAAAATTACAATGAAAAAACAGCTGACAAAGTTACAATCACACCGACAACATGCGAATCAAAACAAAAACAAATGAAAGCGTGTGTTGTGAAATCTGAACCTTCGTCAATTGTAATTGAGTTATTAGACAGGCACAGCGATATGACTCACATTACAAGGGTCATAGCGTGGATAAAACGTTTTATTAACAACTGCTCAATTATCAAAACAAATACTACTGCTTATTTGACATCAATAGAAATAGAAAGCGCCGAAAAACTCATACTGAAAGAAATTCAACTGCATGCCTTCAAGGACGAGATTATGAGATTGAAGGAAAATAAAAGCGTGAGCACTAAAAGTAACCTCCTGAGTTTAAACCCATTTCTTGACAAGCATGACATTTTACGAGTGGGGGGAAGGTTACATAACTCGAATCTAAATAATGACACCAAACACCCAATGTTGCTACCACATGACCACAAACTGACAGAATTACTAATCTGGCAAGCGCACAAAAGGACACTACATGGAGGTCCCAAGCTAACCCTGACATATTTACGACAAAGATTGTGGATTGTGGGAGGACATCGCGCCGTTAAAAAGGTTCTACATAAATGCATAACATGTCGGCGATTTAATGCAAAAATTCCTAATCAGATTATGGCAGATCTACCGGAGCCTAGAGTGACAGTATCTCGCCCGTTCACACATACAGGGGTCGATTTTACTGGTCACGTCGAGATCAAGGCTAATAAGGGCCGAGGAGTAAAAACATTGCTGGCTTACATTGCCGTATTCGTCTGTCTGGCAACAAAAGCTATCCATTTGGAACTTGTCACAGAGTTGACCAGCACAGCGTTTTTATCGGCTTTCAAACGCTTTTGTGCACGTCGAGGCACGCCACGAGACATGTACAGCGACAACGGAACGAATTTTGTGGGAGCAAATCGGATCCTATTGCAACAATATAAATGCATTGTCGAAACAATTGACAGCTTCTTCTTGGGCAAGGTATCAGAGATGGGAGTGAAGTGGCACTTTAATGCCCCTGTTTGGCCGAGCGCAGGCGGACTGTGGGAAGCTGCCGTAAAAAGCATGAAGTACCACTTAAAACGTGTCATTGGAGAACAGCGCCTAACTTACGAAGAATTCACCACGCTGTTATGCCAGATCGAAGCATGCTTGAACTCACGACCGCTATGCACTGTAACAGAAAACGTGGACGAAATCAACTGCTTGACACCTGGACATTTTCTAACCGGCACATCACTCATGACAATTCCAGAACCGGACATTGACAATACTTACCACTTAAGCAAAAGATGGCAAATTGTGCAGAAGCTTAGTAAGGATTTCTGGAAGAAATGGTCGCAAGAATATCTGCAACAACTACAAGCAAGATTAAAATGGAAACGACAGACTACCGACCCACGAGAAAATGACATTGTGTGCATCAGAGATGAGAAATTACCTGCAGGAAAATGGGCACTGGGACGTGTAGCGAAGTTACACCCTGGAAAAGACGGCCATACTAGAGTTGTCACAGTACAAACTGCAAAAGGAGAAACTAAACGACCAATTTCAAAATTAGTACCAATAGTCGAGGCTGAAGAAAACTGCACTGACAATGACAAACTGACGAAAAACAGGCGCAACAGATCTAAAAACCTTACCTGGAAGAGTTTGGTTTGTTACACATTGATGCTATTTATTACATTAATAACACCTACTGTCCAACAAGATATGAAACTTACCCCACTGACAAAAAATCAAACAATTTACTTTGACAAGATAGCGGACTTGCAAGAAATTAGAGACGAATGGAAATTAGTATTCTATTATAATATGACGAATTACTGGCGAAACGTCGATACACTGCAAAAATTCGTGTCACATATAAAACAGTTTCGTTGTGACGAGTGGTTGATGCAATTTCATGTCTTAATCAACCAACTTGACCAAACTACAAATGAATTAAACTACTACAATGAGATACTGAAATCCCAGCGATTAATTCAACACAGGTTTAAAAGAGGATTAATCGACGGAGTGGGATATGTTGCAAACTCATTATTTGGCGTACTAGATCAGCGTTTTGCAGATAAATACGAACTTGACATTAACACAATTAAGCACAACGAGAAACACTTGCTACAATTGCTTAAAAACCAGACTAGTATTCTGGAAACCGAACATAATATTGTACAGCGCAACGAAGCGACAATGATAAAGCAGTTTACTTTGATAAACCAACATCTTGATTCTTTAGAAAATAGTTCCATAAAAGATAAAGCTGACACTGCAAACGCCTTCTACATAATAACATCGGCAATGGCTGCCGAAAGAATGGCTCAGAATCTAAAAGACATTCAACAAACCCTTATCAACACATTGACAAATATGTACCAGGGACATATGGACGTACACTTATTATCGCCAAACCAAATGCAAAGTGAATTAGATAAAGTAGCTCGACAACTACCTCGCGACTCTGCGCTACCAGAAGTACAGAATGACGTCAGAGACATCTATAGGCTGTTCAGAATACATGCACGCATTACACAGCAATACCTATTGATGGAAATAAAAATACCGATCTTGAATGATGCACTATACGAGCTAAATAAACTAATCAGCATACCTCAACGGATTGACGTTACTCGTGTGATGTACGTTATTCCCAATTCTGAATTGATTGCATTTAACGCTAACCAATACTCGTTTATACCCCTAGAACAACCCGAGATTCAAGAATGCCAAAAGATCCATGACAAAACCCTGATGTGCAAATTAAATCACCCTATATACAGCACTGGCGATCGACGTAAGTCTATTTGCGAAGTACAGCTGATTCGAGACAACGAAGAACATAGTGCATATTGCCATACCGAAATAAAAGTATGCGCTGACAAGTGGGTAAAATTACATAAGCAAAACACATGGTTTTATTATTGTTGTGACACGTGCGAAATGCAACTAGTGTGCGGAGCTCAAATGACATCGGAGACGCTACGTCACTCGGGTCTGATAACACTCAAACGAGGTTGTAACCTGCAAGGTGATTCATTCATGCTTCACGCATATATGGAACACACAAGCGACATTTTGGTTAATGAACCATACGCCATGATAATACCTACGATCTCACCCATCAACAATATCATCAACACCTCTGTTCGTAACTCGTCTTTGCACATTGAAACGCACGAAGAGTCTTTCAAGAAGACGGATACGGAACTGCGCTCGATTAAAGAACAATCGAATCTAGAAAACCTATCTCCTCATGACGTTCATCACTACATCGCGATCTATGTGGTAATTATTATTAGCATTGCACTGTTTGTAACATCGATGTATTATTGGCGAAAGATGACAACCAATAGACAGGGGGAGGGTCCTCAAGATGCAAGAAGCAGAGGAAGACGAGAAGAAGAAGATGACATCGAGGACGGGTACAGCAAGGTCAACAAACGGGAGTCAAAAGTGCATAGTGAAGTGAATACGGTGACAAGGGTAAACCCCTCCTGTAGTGAAGTGAAATTTGACACTGAGAGACATAGTGACGTGTGCTAATTAAGTGTGACATTATATTTATGGATTGTAGTTTACATTTTACATAGTATAAGATTTTACTTTACATTTAATTTTTACATTTATTATAACTATGATTTTAGCTTACATTTATACATAACTATGATTTTAGTTTACATTTATACATTCTTTATTTGTTTACATGTCTTGCAGTTAATAACTGTTACCATTCTTTGTGGTGGCAATATGTACGGTGTACGTACATGGTTTTTAAATATGTATTTTTGATGCAATAAGTTAGTTAGTAGGGTCGCGTATGTGCACTTTGATCGCGACCTACATTCGGAAATGCATTGTCATACGGCGGAGCCTAGATGATACATTTTTGTACATATTTTAATTAGTGTTCAATTAGACGTGCTTTGAGTCGGATAACTTGCATTTTTATTTAGATTCATGCCCGTTGAGCATTCATTGACATTCCTTGACATTTTCTGCATACTTACATTTTGCACTTGCATTGACTTTAATGTTGGGTTAGCACCTAACAGTAAGATTAAGATGATTTATTGTGATTATTGTTTTTTTTTTAAACGGATTTTTTTAGTCTATTTTAGTCTAAGATTATAATTATTTACTGTGACTGTTATAAAAGTATGATTTAAAAAAAATCTAAATTCATTGTTTTATTTCATAGAAATAATAAACGTTAACCCTTAGCCAATCTTTTATTGCAGACTGTACTAAACATTCTCATGGACCCCTAAGGAAAGAAAATATTTTATATTTTAAAATGTCGTGGACCCGTTGGGAAGTAAAGTATGAATTTTAATTTTTCGAGAACAATAGATTCGTGGCCCTCTGGGAACAACCCGCCACAACGTAGGGCCAAAAGTTTCCTCGTCATATCCGGTTGTTTTTAAAGTCCTTTTAAAACTTGATTTAATCCATATAGCGGTACAGACACCGCGACTGACCCTATTTATATTCGACAGTGCGTGTAGATACATGAGAAACTAAGTGTTACAGAATTGCGATAAAAATTTCGCGCGATTTTTTTCGCAGTGCGGTCTAGGCTTTATACCTTATTCTACGGCTTGTGTCTATCTATGGTGAAATATATTTTATTTCCCGAAGTTATAACGCCTATAGTAACGCTGTACACGATACATAAATGTATACCTATAGATTTAAATCTCTGTTTACTAGCTTCGAATAGGTTTCACTGGTTCAACGGACAATGCCATTATGCTATCCCCACAGACTTCGTGTGTGCATGTCCTGTTGTATCGGCGCTGCGTTCCCTTTGAGTATCAATAGGTAATGCTGGGAATATGCAAGTCAAGCAAGCTAACCCTGTGGAATTGCTCCTTTCCAACCTGTAAGGATTTAGGTATTTCAGTTACCTACCTAACAATTTTTTTTTAATTGATAAAGATTTTACTTTATTTTTATTTTTGAAGTGAAAACTTCTTTAGCGGCGTTGTGCACTTTTTTTGGGATGGGTAAAAAATGTTAAACTCGCATCAGAACGTGACCGTAAGATCCGTTGCCTAGCAACCGACAAAGTGAACATCAAAATAAATAGTCTTTGACATTATGTAAAGATTGCGAGGTAAGAAATTTTACCCATATTGATGAGTCGATGAGAGAAAAAAGCAGTCAAAACGGACTTCATGAAAAGTATTTATTTTTGTTAGACTATATTTAAAAAATAAATAAATATACTACTACTACTAATGAATATTGTATTTAACCACATAAATTATAATACTTTTATACTGATAAATAAAGCAATTCGTACGAAATTATTCCCTAACCATTCCAAAATATTCAAAAATGCACAACGTTCATGTTCAAGTTTTCACTTCACTTCTCAACCGTTGTCTTTTTTCATCAGTACACTTAAACGAAACTCTTATTTATTCATGAAATATGATCCAAAGTCACAGGAGAAACTCGTACTTACTCAGTGATCTAATTAATTTCAGCACAAAATACACGATAAAAAATATACCTTCACTGAAATATTACTACCCAATATTGCCAACCTTACTTAAACAAACTCATACTACACAACATTGTTCTTACCAAAAAACGTAACAAAAATCTAGAATAGAGACGTACCGTCTTTGTTTCCATTATCCATCTACGTCTTTATTACGTAGCGAGGCTCAAGGTAAGAATTCAGCGGTACGGTCGTGTCGGGACTCGGGCCCGAATGTTACCTCACGATCGATAGCGCCCGACCTCCGCTCTACATCTCTAAAATTATCCGATACTACTTACCGTCGCCGTCGCTAAGGTTCGGCTCAAGCGACTAACTTTACGTTTATTTTTAAATTATAGCGAGAAGCGAGAGGGTTTTATATTTTACTCGAGGATGTTGTTAGATTATGCTAGCGGTTGAATTTTTATAAAATAGTTGGATTTGAACGGTTTCTCACATTACTCTTTGTATTTTTAGAGCTTAAGATTTTTTAATTTTCATAATTAATAAACATTAATTAATCTGATAAATATATAATACACTGGATACATTTCATATACTAAGGGCTGATTTTACCAAATTCAGTTATCTTTTATTCTCAGAATAAAATTGACATCTGACAGTTCTTGTATGAAGAAACTGTCAACGATTCAATTTTTTTTGGAAGGGAAGGCTTATACTAGGTATAAAAGTTTGGTCGAATTTATTCCTAAATAAAATAGTAAACTATTAAAATAAACACTTAATTATGTAGAAAAAGCACACGAAGTAGAGTGTCAAAATGCAGAACAACTTTTATAAACACAATATCTTACCGGCAATGGCACTGAACGTTTTCTCGACCAAAGGTCCTGAATAGTCGTTCAGAAGTTTAGTGTCACATCTCCATAAAGTGGTCAAGTCTAATAAAAATAACCTAATATTACAAACCGTCATATTATTATTTACTGCTTTACTTAGCGGAAATTTATATATTATGTCTTGGCATCTATCTGACTGAGCTCTCGAATACATAACATTTATAATCAGCCTATAATGTTCCCACTGCTGGGACACAGACCTCCTCTCTGTGAGAGGGAGTGGGCCGTAATCCACCACGCGGGCCCAGTGCGGGTTGGTAGATGTCACATGTCTTCGGTTTTTTGGTTCTAGGTCATGCCGGTTTCCTCACGATGTTTTCCTTCACCGTTTTGAGAGCAGTGATGATGAAATAATTTACTCAAAGTAAAGCGCCCGTCTGGGTTCGAACGTACAACCTACTCGTAAGTCGCGGCCGTTATCACTGGGCCACCACTGCTCTCGAATAGTAATATAATATTATCGTCAACAGAATTTTAAAACAGACTGGTAGTATCAAAAAAATATGGAATACCTTCTTCTTCCTAGCCTTTTTCCCAACTATCTTGGGGTCGGCTTCCAGTCTAACCGGATGCAGCTGAATACCAGTATTTTACATGGAGCGACTGCCTATCTGACCTCCACAACCCAGTTACTGGGTAATACGGTACCCCTTGGTAAGACTGGTGTCAGACTTTCGGGCTTCTGACGACTCGTAACGACGTCAAAGATCCACAAATGACAGCCGGGACCAACGGCTTAACGTGCTTTCCGAGGCACGGAGGAGTCTCGGTATGTAAAGATGGTCACCCATCCACTGACCAACCCCGGCAAGCGTAGCTTAACCTGATGGATGGACCCGTGCGGCTTGTTATTACTTAGCCACGAGCTCCTCCAAAAATATGGAATACCTATTCCTTTCAAGAATGCAGAATTGTTATTCATGCACTAAAAAGTCTTTCTAACAATCCAAACAGAAGGCTGATCTCTGATTCCATTGTGCACAGAGCTGACCTGTATCTAACCCTCACTTTTCTTTCGGCAATGCTCGCGTGTGCACAGAAAATAAAGTGCTGTGCATTATTCATGCACAAGCTTATGTCACCGGGCTCAAATTTAGTACGAGACCTACATAGCTTCGGTATAAAATATACAAACTAGATGGGAACGTAAATCAACCCTCCCCTGCCTACGAGGTAATAGATATTGTAGACCAGACCTAAAATTCTACCCACGACTTACGACCGCTCCATTGTTAAAACCCTTTTCTGCTACCTCATTGAAACGCCCAGGTAAAAAATGGTGAGAACTAATATAAAGAAGGAATAAATGAAACTATAAATCATTCTGTCTGACATTATTCCCTTATAAAAATGTTACAGAACGTAAATAGTATAAGAACGAATATAAAAAACTATTTACTTTACTTGACAAGTTCCTTTAACTAGAGAAAAATATATTATACGAATACTATCTATAATTTGGTTTTACTGTAGCATTATGAAGATAGTATTTCTATAAGTTTCAATATTTCTATATGCATTATTATAATTTTCCTTTATAACAATGCACTCATCTTTATTTATAACTAGCTGATTCAGCATTGAACATGTCATTTTTATTATGATTATTCGAAATCAACAATTTTATTGGTTAGTATACGACTCTTTTGTAGTAGGGAAGGGACTTGTACCTATTTATAGCACTATAAATAAAGGGTAATTTGATGAATTGTTAAAGCAAACCCTTTCTGTCACTGTCCATACCTTGTAAATAAATACTGAGAACTGGACCCAGATGTGGATTCATCTTACATCACTTCTGTACTGGCCTTTAACCCTATACATTACGACCCCCGTTGACAATGGGTATCATGGGACTATACCTCCATGAATTATACAATACACACAACAGTTTTAACTTTGTAAACTGTGGCTGAAAAATTGTGAATAAGCTTCAGCATTGCGGCCGTTTCTCGAGTTGAAAATTTAATCCAAACACACTGCTTTAAACTTTTTGGAACCTCCCCATTTTTCAACAACTAGCCCATCTAAATAAAACCATGTGCGCTGTCAAGTCTTCATTAAATCAGCAACCAGTGCCCAGTGGTGTTGCCATTCTTCCAGTATTAGACAAAAAGTTGTATTTTAACACTTCCAGTGGGGAGTGTGGTCGACTGATTAAATTTCACGTTACTGTCAAACTTTTAATGAGATCGTCGTTATTTTCAGTGAATTTTCGGAGTTAAATATGCAGTACACGATCCTTAGAATTGTAGTTTTGAATTTGAAATGTGTTTTCTGCTTATGTGCGAACGTGAGTTTGTTTTAAACAGAAGATGATTTTGAGCTGAGAAACAAATCGAAGAGATTTCCTAGGAAATTAATAAGTTTGTGAGCAGGTGTCAGAACGGTATTTAAGTTCTATTAATCCTGACTTTACTATTTACTAAAGCTAAGTTCAAAAACAAGTGTTGTTCTTCTCATCAATCTACCTGGTAACGACCTTATCCCTAAGGAGTGCTTAGTGCTGCAACAGCAAAGCGTTTCCACTTGCTACTTTGTAGTTTGTTTATCTAACATTTTCTACATCCATCATTGGCTTGGCTATTTCCCAACTTTGGTGGTCTCACCTCCACAACCCAAATCTTAAATAAATATACATGATACACTTTTTTCCGTAATGTTCATTTTATAACCGACGAAAAAAAAAGGAGGAGGTTCTCAATTCGACACGTATTTTTTTTTTTTTTTTTTTTTTCTTTATATAAGACCATAACTTTTTACTGAGTGATCCGATTTGAACGATTCTTTTTTATTGGGAAGGGTATACCTCGAAGTTGGTCCCATAAAAAATAAAAATTGAAACCCACCCCTAAGTGTAAAAAAACTGGGGTTGATTGATGTTTCACGTACTGAATTTTCAACTGTGAACCGATTCTGTTGTAATTTCGCACACATATACAGTAGTTCTGATGACACAACTACACAATAAAGACCTGGAGTTGATCTGATGATGGAGTCAGAAGACAGTCGCGAGAGCTCCTCACCAGTTTACAGCAGCTACATCGTGTTTGGGCTTATTTCATTCCCCCTGATGAGAACTTTACACCTAGCTGGGGTATGACTGTCATCGACGGTCAGAGGTTGAGGCAAACATTAAAACCGCCTGGCCACGGAACGGGCGGCGCGAACGGCGCGGCGGTGCGTCTTGCGGGGCGAAATTCCATACATTTGTTTTAGTCGCAAGATGCTTCGCGAATTTTCGCTGTAGCGAATGTCCCGTGGCCAGGCGGTTAATGGTAACTCAAAAGCTAAAAATAAAAACTTTTTGCAAAAAATTAAACCGACGAAAAAAAACTGAAAAGCGAAAAATAAAAACAATTTTGCAAAAAAAGCGAAAAATAAAAAATAACTACATACAGCATAATAATTACATAAAGCGTAAAATGTTAGCTTGATAGATCTTCGTTGAATGTGTTTTAGGCGCCGCCTCATAATTTGTTATTTGAAGGTCATCAATTTGTCACTAAATACATAGTTATTTTTTATTTTTCGCTTTTTTTGCAAAAATGTTTATATTTTTCGCGTTTCAGTTTTTTTCGTCGGTTTAATTTTTTGCAAAAAAGTTTTTTTTACTTGGCAAATTATAATTGGTTTTGTGCAATTTTTATTTTATAATTTATTTTTAAATTATAAACATTTAACAATAATTTATTTTACTTTTGAAGATGTTACAATACTTTCATTAGAGACCCTGTCGATCAAAATACTTGCTTTTATGGTGATTATAGTTTAGGTAACACGTCATTTACTAGTAGGTATTTCTAAGGTGCCTCAGTGACCTGGTTTATGAACAAGGCAGTAAACCGCACGCGATACTAAAGGAAATCTATTCCCTACTTGCACAAGTTCTGCATAATTTTTTGTTTTTAATTAGACGTAAATGTCATAGTTTGTATAATTTATAGGTTCTTTGTTATAGGTACAGTTACATTGTATTTTAGTACGTTTTTCTAATGCAACTATTTTATTGCCACAACAGTGAGGCTATACAGTTCGATACTTTTAGGATAGCGATATTTAACATGACGCAGTTAAAAGCGAAAATCACCGCATCATTTACTCAAAATATACTCATTCACACTAGACACTCAATTTCCTTATGTGGAACAAACCAAAAAATATTTCGGAACACTAAAGAGCAATATAAACCTAATGTTCCTAGTTTAGCTCTCTGGTGCCAAAATCCTCATGCAGTTAGCGGGATTAAACTAATCGAACATTTATCGAAAAAAGCTTAGGTTAGCCGAGCTCGTACGATTACCCGCGACGGATTCACCTCGGTAATCCCAGACATATTATATGGAACCGCGTTTGCTATCACGAAACGTACTTTCCCGCGTTTGCGTTTTGTCGCAGAATTGAGAGAAATGAGCGCGCACGCTGCAAATTGAAAATAATGCCCATTGTTACAATGTTGCGGCGATAATTGGAATCAGTCGATACTTTAATATTTTTGGAGCTAGATGAGATTATTATGTCGATAAAATCGAGATTTTATGGTCGTGGTAAGCCAAATAGCAGAATATTTTAGTAGTGCACGTTTCAGTCGTATAATTCCTCTCAAATTCTACATATTCAAATCGGTGTTTTTTTTTAATAAAAGACGGATGTAGGAAACCTAAGCTAATTTCTGTCATCATCATCTGCCTAGCATTTCCCCAACTATGTTGGGGTTGGCTTCCAGTCTGACCGGATCCAGCTGAATAGCAGTATTTTACATAAAGTTACTGCCTATCTGACCTCCACAATCCAGTTACTGGGTTATAATGATACCCCTTGGTAACATTGGTTGTCAGACTTTCGGGCTTCTGACGACTCGTAACGACTGTCAAAGATCCACGAATGACAGCCGGAACCAACGGCTTAACGTGCTTTCCGAGGCTCGGAGGAGTCTTAGTATGTAACGATGGTCACCCATCTACAAACCAACCGTGGCAAGCGTAGCTTAACCTAATCGATCGACCCGTGCGGCTGTTATTACTTAGCCACGAGCTAATTTCTGACATGTCAGTAGGTAAATGAAATCGTATTCTGTCATGTAGTTATGCTGCTTATCGCAAATAAGTAGAAAATGTATAATAATGCTCGTATAGCTTATAATGCTGTAGGTAACTGATAAACTGAGATAAGTTGCCGAAACATAAATATCTTTAGTGCTCCTACGAGTCTAGATTTTAGAGCTGTCAATAAAATAGGGAGTTCGTGGCTGTCGTAATATAAATAAATACTATAAATATCAGTTTATTTGTATTTTACTGCCAAATGATTCCAGTCTAAGAGTACAACGTTCTTTAGTCTCTTCCCACGTTTATTGTGAGTCGTCGTTATTTATTTATTATTTATTTATTTATATCAATTGCTTGCTGCACTTACCTACAGTAAACACCAAAGCGCGCAGCAAGCCAACAACAACATTTAGCTAAAAAACTTCATGCAACTATTTAACGATTTACTGCTATACATAAATATATGTATATTAATATAATATAATTTAGTTTTGAATACTTTATATGACATTAAAGTAAATTTTATTCACTTTATTTATGAACGAGCAATCAATCATAATAATAATCACTTCCTCGTTAATCTAGTGGTCGCAAGCGCTACTGATAGGTCGTCAGTTCAATTCCCAGGTCGGGCAAAGTGTTATTGGGTTTTTCCAAGAATTTCTCAGTAGCAGCTGGGAGTTTAGATTTATGCCCGGTTGATGCAATTGGCTCGCCCCCTATTACATGGGAACATAGCTGGCGAAATACTATAGGTGTAAGTAGAGGTACACCTCTGCTTAACCCATCGGGGAAAACAGGCGTAATGTTATGTTATGCAATCATTACTTGTTTCGTATCTTTTTCGAAAAGGTACCTAACTAACTTTGAGTTCTATTTTTGCATCTACTGAACCAGGACTACTACGGGTTGCTGGAGAAATGCTCTACACTTCTACAGCAACATAAAAATAAAGTGTTTATACTCTTAACCTTTCAAGGTACATTTTTTTTAAAGTATGTACAAATTGACTACATAATTATTGGGTACAAAAGTATTATAAACTTATAAATGGAAAAACAGGTGAAGGGGTTGCTGGGAAGTGTGATGTTCTACTGAAACATATTTTAATAATTATAATAGCTACGAAACAACTGAGTGCAGTGGTGGTAACGGGACTTACGAGTTGTAGGGCGTGGGTTCGAACCCAAGCAGGCGCTTTACTTTGCGTAAATAATTTCATCACCTGCTCTCAAAACGGTGAAGGAAAACATTGTGGGGCAACCGGCATGTCTTAGAACCAAAAATTCGAAGACATGTGACATCTACCGACCTGCACTAGGCCCGCGTGGTAGATTACGGCCCACTCCCTCTCACAAAGAGGGTTTTGATTACTATTATCAATCACACATTACAAAGGAATACCTAGAATTACCTTATCGTATAGAAGATTGTGCAGACCAGCGCGACTTGTCGCGACTCGAACAATACAATTTTTAAGAAATTTCACGGTATAACAATAACCGGTGTCGCGCGACAAGTCGCCCTGGTCTGCACAAGCCCTAAAGCTGTAAAGCTTCAGTTACCCTTTAAAATGTCGAAGCTACAACATTAAAATTCTCTGTACATTCTCTTGCGCTGTTTCCACAATAAATATTATGACAACGAATGGCAGATAACGCTGCGGAATATCAACGAAAATTTACATTAAAAATATACTGATATTGGTTACATTGGATAAGCATTTACCCGACTACGACAAAATATATGGTTGTGAATCTTTTAGGTTAGGTAAGTACATATATCAATTGGTTTACCATTTGAAAGTTCTTATTCTTAACATACACCTTCAGCTGTCATTAACGAGACACAATAGAATTTTAATTGTTATGCCCACCTGATGTCCACTGTAACGGTCAAGCGGATAATAGTATTATATCGCTCTTTTGGTACTTAGTCTCTCCATATAAAAGACTGATGAAAAGGGAGGCAGATAGTTAATGATGATGAGCGTTTTTCAACAAAACTGTTGTATTTGTTTAAGCTGTTTTTGATCATTACACTTGCCCAGCTATAACAACGCCATACGCACTATCCGCCGATAAGCAATACCCGAAACAGCACACCCAAGGGACAGTAATTACATCACTGTTCACAGTTCATCAAATTGCTATAAACTACCCTTTGTATTAAAATCTAACTCAATTCCACTATTTCAGTAATGCTTAGAAAGTGTTAATGTACTTGGAGAAGGTTCCCGACCGGCTTAGCTCATTACAGCGCCCGAAACTATATTATTAATGACAATAGCAGTGTGAGCCACGAACGCGTGTTATACTTACGAGCACGAACTCATCTCGCCGACGCAAATATAGTCTGAAACTACTTTACAAACCTTCCTGGCTCATTTAGAAGTTTCGCACCTACTTCACCAACATTAACTACCGCTGCGGCCAGCAATAAACAATTCCGAGGTAACTTTGAACCATAAAACATAAACCAGGTTCTGTTGTGGGAAAAATTCTAAGCACGTAGACGGAATAACTCGATTTCCTGTGTCAGGCAAAAGCAATTATTTGTTTTCTGTCTAAATATGGCCGGCGTGAGGGGAACGTGGGTGACCTATTGGATTTATTCCGGTCTACTGTGTTACACTGTACGTTTATTAGTTTTGTACGGATATTAAAAAAGATAAAAGCATGTGACTGCTTCTTTTCTTTTCGTTTTATAAAGAGTAAATTGATTTAGCTATTACGTTTCGCTGATTTTCTATTAATCTTGATTTTGTGTAAATGCAACTATATTTCTACAAAATTATAGGTGTCCATGAAGTATATGCAGCATGACAAAAGAGAAGCATAATAAGAATATTTTATTATATCACCAAAATATAAATCACTTCTCTGGCAAAATCCTAGACGTGGAAATGTTAATAGATAAATATCATATGGATATCTAAGAAAACTGTTTTAATTTTTATTTAATAATATATGTTTGAATAATAGTGACCATAAATATTTACATGATTTAAAATCTAACAGAATTAAAATAATAATAGTAATATGTACAAGTATATAAAAAGGGGGGGGAAACGGTCATAGGGCATCAAAAAATTCGTCCGCATCGCTGTCAACAGGAAAAGTGCCCAAAAGGCTGGCAGCATTGCCACGTTGTATGGCAATGCTGATTCTTTGGCCGAAGAATAGGCCAGCCCTCGGGTCACGTGAGGAGTCGACCAGCCGCTTGGCGATGTCCCGAAATACTCGATGAGCACTCGGACCCCACGGCCCCAGTGTTTCAACCCCAAACGGCTCAAAAATATAGCTACCAATAAGGTTGCTATATTTCCGCCGCTTGAGGTTTTCTGCACCAGAAGCAGCCGCCCCCGCACAGCCCGCCGTGCTGAGAAGATGGGATGGCGCGAGGGTGTCGACACAGGTTGCATCCCACACCAAAGGCCTACCCATCTTCCAAGGCATTATGGTCATTCCGTCTGGCCTCTTCCCATCGTCGCGTGCCAAGCCATTGGGTTCTAAAACAGCTGGCACCCCGGCGGTGACAAGAGCCCGACGGATAATGTCATTAATGCTTGCGTGCCGTGCCAAACGACCAGCGCTCCTGCCGCAGGAAAGGCCGTGGTGTCCGAGGCGGTCGACTGCTTCACCGCACTGACAGCGATGCGGAGCCCCGCAAGGAGCGCCCAAACGCAGACTAGTAGCGAGCCGGAAAGTGGTGTCACCCAGCATAGTGCCTATGTTGGGTGACGGTAGCGCCTGAAGCCAGAGGCCCGACTCCCATTCTCCCACAGCCAATAGGCGGGCGCGCTCCGCAGTGTTGGTGGACGTATTAATGAGATTGTTCCGTACCAACCTGCAGAGCGGCTCATCCCACTGTCTCTGGGAAGACAGGTTCTCGGGCTGCTCCGTGTCCGGGCAAGCCATTTTCCAGGCGTTCATCACATCAGTCAAGCACGGCACTTCAGAGTCAACCTGACAAGCGGTTAAGATTCTTGTGGTTAACTTTTCGGTGCTGTGGACCGAGGACAGGAACGCCGGTAAGCTTACACTGGAAATTTTGCGGACGCCGAGCCCACCAAAACGTATGGGTAGTGTGGCTTGCAGCCACGCGCGGTCGTCCAATGCCACATTTATGATTGATGTTAGACTGCTTCGGATGATTTGATCGATTTTGTCCAAAAGGTGTGGCTTCTTCCACAAGGGGGAAGCACGGAGAAAATACATAAAATTTGGACCGAAACAGCAGTATCTGATAAGGGTGAATGCGGAATGCAAGTTAATTTTAGAAAGTCTATCCGAAATGTCATTGAAATGTTTAATTTTTCCATCAATGAAAGGTGAAAAACTGTCTTCTAAAATTGGGGAACCTAGGAGGTGCAGTGAACTTTTTTCTAAAACTTTGATATCTGGGGCTATTGTATTGAATTTCTGGAAAGTCGATTGTCTGTCGGTATTGTCACAGGGGTAAATTTCACATTTTGAGTAGTTGAGGTCAAGGCCGATGAATTGAAACTGTTGCTTTAGGAATTGGAAATCTTTTAGGACAGTGTCTACGTCACCTCCTAGAGTCCCATCATCTAAAGACCACACATTAAATTTTGAATTTAGTTGTTGTATTATGGGGTGGATGGCTAAGCTGAAAATGACTGGCCCGAGGGGATCACCTTGTTGGCATCCGACTGCAGATTCTGAAACGTTGTCTTTAAATAATAATTTGGAAGGGTGCCTATAGCACTGCCACAAAAAACCATAAATTTCCGGTAACTCCTTTTTTACTTCGGCCAACAGAGTGTCCCTGTTAACGGAGTTGAAGGCGTTCTTGACGTCAACCTTGAGGATGACCTCACCTTTACCGGAGTTTAAAAAACTGGAAAGGGCATGTACGGCAGCCTCGCAGCCCCCTTTGGATCCGAAGCCAAGCTGTAGGGGCTGGAATTTATTTTTTAAAGTTTCGCCGTATAGTCTGCAGCATATTTTAGCTGCCGTACGCCTGTAGGTACACCCAACGGCAATGGGACGGATGCCGCCGTCTTTCTTGCGCAGGGCACATAGATTTGCCCCATACAAGACATCGACGATGGCATCATTCACACCGCCGTTGAGCATCAGGTTAATTAGAGCCGCAAGCTCCTTCAAAAGCGACTCACCAGCTTCCCCGGCGCCTGAACTCAATAAATCTTTTAAATGCTGAGGAGTCAGGCCGTCGAGGCCGCCGGCGGAGCCACTTCGGAAGGAGCTCACGGCAGCAATCAGCTGTGGGGCAGTAACGGTAAGGGGTGTTGAATCCGGACCAGGAGAGAGGGGGGGGTCGGGGAAGGTGAGACCATCGGCAGGCGCTGGATGTTTACTCTCCAGAGCTGAAATAGTTTCTGGAGAGTAGGGTGCCACCACATCGCTACTGAACAAAAGCCTGGCCGCTCCCCTGATGTCACCTTCACTTAGTTTGGATTCTACATATGAACATAAGCCTCTTCGTAGAGGGTTATTGAAAACAGGTAATTTAGGATCTAAAATATTGGTCAAATTGTTGCAATTGTCTTTAATTTGGTTCGTTAAAGTTTTTTTGGTCGCCGAATTTTTTTGGACATGTAGAATCCTATAAGGGAAGGTGAGTAATTGCTCCCAGGCACTTTGTGAGTTCTCCTGGGTCGCAAGACGGAGACATTGCGCCAAATTCAGTGCGACAGACCGTCTCGCGCCCCGGGGAACTCTTTTTAACACTGGGGTAGAATTTTTAAATTTTGCAAGCGTTTTCCACAAGGTTTTCTCTAGAGGTGTTGATGTAGGTGATGTAGCTGGGGGGCATAGAGGTACACTATGTGGTTTGTGGACTTTGCCATAGTGTATCCGTAGCCCCCGTTCGCCTTTAAAGAAGCGCGGCTGGGAGCAATGGGGACATCTTACCTGGACATCGAGCGATGTGGCGGGTTGACGAGCGCTATTTCCGGCGTCGCTACAGCCGGCATGTATCATGAATGTAAAAAACACTAACCTAAGTTGAAAATATAATATACATACTAAAAACTAAAAGGTACACTTATACAATAATTAATTTATAAAAACTTCACAAAATAAAATGTTAAGTGTCAAATGTCACTTCTTGACGGGAAAGGCGCATAGACACAGACGCGCGGGCCTAGGGCGCCGCGGCGCCGCGCGTGCAGGGTGCAGCCTTCTTATTCAGAGGCTGCTTTCCGAATTAGAACGTAATCGCTCACACACATCGCTGACATCAATAACTTTTATATGTTGAATACGACGTTTTTCGCTACATTGTGCGTGTTTATTTTAGTCTTTTTCGTAATATATGCGTCTGGTTTGTGCAGTATAAACAATTTTTCTTTATTTTCGCTCCTGTCTTTCAGGGTAATATTTTGAAGCTTATTATGTTGACCAATATTTTCATTGAGTGAATTTAATTAAAAGTTATTGTTATTTATAAGTTCATATTATTGACAGGGCCATTGTTGAATTGCCAAATTCAACAATGGCCCTGGATATCTTATGTTTTTGTGAAACCTGGTTAAAATCAGATAGGATGTTGTTTAACGTAAATGATTTTTCAGTTGCCAGTGCGTACAACAGGTCTTCATTAGGGGGTGGTACCCTAATATTATGTAATAGTTGTTTCAGATATAAGGAAAGGAAGGATATCACTGCTTGCTCTGTTGATCGCTTATGTGAGGTAGCATGTGCAGAGATTGAAGGCCATACTTTCTTATGTGTTTATAGACCACCAGCCTCAAACTTGCCATCATTTTTGATAATAATGGAAGAAATATTAACTAAACTTTTCAGAGATAATAAAATAGTTTTTGTTTGTGGTGACCTAAATATTGATTTATTAGTAAATTCACCGGAAAAATGTAAGCTCATCTCATTATTTAAATCATTCAATTTAAAATGTATATATATCCAAAACCTCCCAAGAAAGGGTCTGGTTAAGCTAACGACTCTCATCAATGCTGCACTAAGGCTTAAATATGTACCAGACTTATGGAAGGTGGCCGAAGTAATAATGATAGCCAAGCCAGGGAAACCGGCTCACGAAACATCATCTTATAGGCCTATTTCTTTGCTACCAATCATGTCCAAGCTATTTGAAAAGCTGTTACTCAAACGGCTTAAACCAATAATAGATAGCAAAAACATAATACCAGAGCACCAATTTGGTTTTCGAGAAAAACACTCTACCATCGATCAAGTGCATAGGATTACAAACGTAATAGAAAACGCCCTTAAAGACAACAAAGTTTGCTCTACTGTATTCCTAGACGTAGCGCAAGCGTTTGATAAAGTATGGCATGAAGGCCTTATACATAAATTGAAGAGCCTGTTACCAAAGCAGTTTGCAGATATATTAGAATCCTATATTCTAAACAGAGTCTTTAGAATAAGACAAGAAGATGCCTACTCAGAACTGAAGGAAATTAAAGCTGGTGTACCGCAAGGAAGTGTGTTAGGTCCGGTCCTGTACCTACTATACACTTGCGATATTCCTGAATTAGAGCAAAACACGATTGGGACCTTTGCTGATGATACAGCCATAATGGCTGTAGGAAACAACCACGAAGAAGCAGTAGAAAAGGTACAAATGGCTGTAAATCAAGTTTATGACTGGACCAAAAAATGGAGGATTAAACTTAATGAATCCAAATCTGTTCACATAGATTTTACTAACAAAAAACCACAGTATTCTCCAGTTTACATTAATAATAAACAAGTCCCATATGAGAATACAGCCAAGTATCTCGGTATGACCCTCGACACAAAGCTACGCTGGAAAGCCCACGTCAAGAAGAAAAAAGATGAACTCGACTTCCGGTTCAAAAGAATGCATTGGCTGATTGGAAGAAACTCCATGCTGTCCGTGCAAAACAAACTACTGCTATACAGACAAGTCCTGATGCCAGTTTGGACTTATGGTATTCAGCTATGGGGCTGCACCAAACAGACCAATAGATTAATCATACAACGATTTCAAAACAAAGTGCTAAGGGAAATTGTAAATGCACCTTGGTACAGTGGGCAGCACATCAAGCTACACCACTTTGACCTTGAGCGCGTTTGAGTAACAACAGCGAGAATCGTGCGAAAGAGATAAATAGCTTTTTGTTAATACTACTTAAACCGTTCCGTGATGCATCGCTCAAGGTCGGCGTGCGTGAGCGTGTGTGCGTTATGCGTCTTAGTGTAGAATAAGTAAAAAGAAGTAATCAGTGTGAAAGAAATTGTTTGCGTCCCTATGGTCGCGCATATTGGGATGCGAACGCAATGCAGAGCGCCAAATTCAAAATCTAAATTGCGACGCTATTATCTATACTAATATTATAAAGAGGTAAGATTTTACTGTTTATTTGTTTGAATTGAATAGGCTCCGAAACTATTAGACCGATTTAAAAATTCTTTCACCAGTAGAAAGCTACATGATTCCTGAGTAGCATAGGCTATGTAAAATCACGCTACGACCAATAGGAGCCGAGCAGCGGGTGAAACCGCGCAGGAGCAGCTAGTAGTCAAATAAAATGAATGATGAAACAGATAACGATAAATGGGCATTCTGCGTTAAAATAACCTTGAATGAGTAAGTAGCCTAAGTAGGTAGGTATTATACAATTCTTTTCTAAATTCTCACTTCTTGAAAATACCTATAGGCTTCCTATAGATTGGACTATCCAACACAAAAATATTTTTTAAATTCGGACCAGTAGATCCAGAGATTAGCGCGTTCAAACAAACAAACTCTTCAGCTTTATATTATTATTATATATTATATTATATAGTATAGATTTTTTATTGACGTATTAAGGGTTCAATTCGTTTTTTTTATCAGTGAAATAATTTTGTATTGTAGATATTCCATCTCTACAAATGATCGTAATTCGTAAATTACAAATAGGTATTTTCAGTACTTACGTAATTTTGCAATCTCAGCTCGCTATTGTCGGCTCGGTGGTCGTTGAAAGTAAACTTCCTCAAAATGGAAGCGCCAACCATGCCCGCGAAATTTGATTTCTTTTACGTTTTTTGCATTTAAGTCAGTCTCAGATTACATGCTGATGATTGATTCATCTTTAGGCCCGGTTGCTCGAAAAGTTAACGTTCGTTAAGTTATGGTTAAAGTAAAATTTTGTGATGAAATCCCATAAGGAAGTTAATGGTTCAAAGTTACGACTGGTTTTTTTTTGGATTTCTAAATTGGTGTGTAGCTGCGCTTAAAATGTGATGTGTCAGGACTCAGGAGACCATGCATAGAACTAGAGATTGTGTGCTTGCAATGGTGTTTTTACTTGTCTGTGTGTGTGTTGTGTCATTTACCAAGTTTACGCGGTTGCGTCAGGCGTTTAGTAGATTGCCAGATTAAGTTTGCAATAAAAATGCGGAAATAAATAATAATCCTTTTATTTTTTAAATATTAATAATAATACGAATGAAAACTTAAAATTAAACACTAAAATATGACCTATTTAAAAATATAAACAATGCTTACCTATAATAACCTATTTAATATTTATAAAAACTTTTTTTGCAAAAAATAACCTACTTCAAAAACAAACCACAAAAACCCATAAAATAACCTAATTACTGAAGTCGGTGACTTATTTTGGAATTTTTGATAGGTTGTTGCCACCGACACCGTTTTTGTTTTTGTTGTTGTTGTAATTGAGTTATTTTGTGGTTTTTTTTTTTAAGTCAGTTATTTTTTGCAATTTTTTATTTTTTATTTTATCACAATTTTGGTTGTAGATATTCATAGTATCACATGACCAAACGCCCTTTCAAACATAAAAAGAATTTACAAAATTACTCGATGCCTATTCGAGTAACTCCGTACTGTTAGGCTGCCTGTCCACTGGAGCGGAGCGGAGAGGAGAGGAGCGGAGATGTGCCATTATTAACCAATCAAATCTAAACTTAGGGGCGGAGTCAAGATTCTATTGGTTAATATTGGCACATCTCCGCTCCGCTCCTCTCCTCTCCGCTTCAGTGGACAGGCAGCCTTAAGCTTCCATCGTTCCATCATCAGCTCAGTTACATAAATTGAGAACCTCCTCCTTTTTTGAAGTCGGTGAAAAACTAAACTAGTACGCTTAATTTATAAGACTAAACTATATACTATACAGGATGTCCTTAGATAAAGTGCACAAACGAAAATTGGTAAAACTAGACCATTATTCACAGATAAAAAAAAATGGAAAATAAATAAATAAAAAAAACCCTTAAATAACAGTCATCGAGTGAAAAACACGTTTTATCGAAGAAATGTTGAAATTTTTGTCTGATTTTTTCGATTAATTTAGATTTTTATAGAATTTTTTTAAAGTTCCGAATATTTTTTTTTATTAAATTTTCTAAAACCCCATCTCATTTACTCTTTAACAAAAAAAAAAAATTACTTTCTATCTTTATCACAAGTTTTATTAAATATGTAATTCAACATTTGGTTTTTTTTTCCAATTTTTTATCGATGACTAATGGTCCAGCTGTACCCATTTTCGTTTGTGCACTTTATCTAGGGGCACACTGTATAAAAAAGTTGTATACAATAAAAAACCAGTTAACGTTTCATTAGCAAGGTAATTATACAGTTGCAAAGTAAGCTTTTACCTAGATTACTATAACTTGACTGGGTAAGCGAATGTTGTATTAGTAAACACACGCATTTCGTAGAAGGTTCGCACAAACTTATGACATATCGCGACACGCGATATCCTATCAGTTTTGCCGTGCCTTGATACGTCAGGCTCACAAATGCATCAGCGCCGAAATGTGAACGCTAAAAATGACGAAATAAGATCTTAAACTATTTGTGCTTACAAAAATCCCTGCGTGCTACGTAACTCAAGGTTCTGAGCACGTAGGAGAGAAAAGATTTCCGACCCAAACTTAAATTCATGAAAACATGTTTGAAATTTCAATTTATAGGTTTAAAATATTATGACATCATCGATGTCACGGGTCAAAGTAACCTTTGTTCATTCCCAGGCTTTAAGCTCTCTTCATATCAAATTTTATCCATATTGTGAATGTTACGCTTTCAAACCGCTGGGCTCAATTTTCATATGGAGAAATAAAAGCATGAGAATTGGGAAATGACTTAAAGCTCTTACACACGAGTGGCATGTTGCCCACGGCACAGATAACTGCAGCCGTCGACATGCGTCGTCGGCAACCTGCCGCTCATGTGTAAGAGCTCTTAGGCGAACTTTGATCGAGATACCGCGCAGATTGAAGCATTTTTTTTCATAAATTTCTTTACAATGATACAACGTCAACGAAAGATATAATGGGCAACTTTTCCAAATCGAGCAATGGGAGAATTGGTGGTTAGAAATATACTCAAATCTGTCAAAACTGATTTAAGTTGTATCTTCAGTTAAATACATATTTAACCGAAAGATAAAGTCTTTAATTAATTTTATAAATACCTGAAATAAAGGCTACTATTAAATATAAATATAAAAGTATGTAAAGGTGGCATTCGGATCGACGCAACCGCAACCGCGACTTGGGTCCCGCGAACCGTCAAATGAAATCGCGGTGTCGGCGCGACTGCGTCACGTGACACGTGACATTTTGACGGGTCGCGCGAGCCAGGTCGCGGTCGCATGTCGCTGTCGCGTCGATCTGAATGCCACCTTAAGAATAGATGGTTGTTCCTAACAGCTGATACTTAATATTTGTGAAACTTGGCGTGTAAAACATGCCCTGGATGAACAGATTTAATAGGAAAGGTGCCTATGGGAACTCAGATGTCTGGAGTGCATTATTTACTTGTGCCATTGAACTGGGTCTAAATAAATAAACGTTACTAAGCACTTACTTCGGCTTAGCCATGTCCTATCTCTATCTAGCATTAGAGTTGCCTGATGCGCGACAGTGACAGGAACAATAGTAAGCCAGAGTAAGTGCTTAGTTGTTTTTATTCATCTCGGACCATATATTTTGTCAGTTGACTTCGCTCAGGTGTTATTAGCGTAATAAGTTTCAGCCATGGCCTAAAAGAACTCAAACTCTACCTCAGAAATCAGCAACAAGATCGGCCTATTGGTTGTTAAAAAATGACTACATGGGAGCATAGCAGAGCGAGTTTGCGTATTTACAAAAATTATACATAAATATTATATTATTAATATATTTAACGTTTATTAAAAAGTGTAAGTAAGTTTTTAACATTTAATATCCACCATAATATTATAAAATAACAAAAGTTATGTTTTAAAAGAGTAACTGAAAATTAAAAATAATAGGATTCATATATATAATAAGTATTTTATATATAAAATAATAAACATACATAATATACTTTAATATTTGGTCGGACCACCTTGCGCATCGAGAACAGCATCTAGTCGGTCCTTCATGCCGACCACCATGTTCCAGCATGTGTCCCTGCCTCTGAAATGCTCCCATGTAGCATGAGCTTCTCGCCGCAAGTTTTCATTGTTGCGGATTTCTGAAGCATCCTAATCGAGAGCCATGAGACCCCATAGGTTCTCGATCGGGTTTAAGTCTGGGCTCTTTGCAGGCCATGGCAAACAGACAACATCGTCCCGTGTTGCGAGCCACTCCTGCACCACGTTGCAGGTGTGGACACGGCAGTTGTCCTGGCACAAATAAATAATGCCCTCTGGATAGTGCAGGCGCACGGTAGGGATCATTACGTCTCGTAATATATCGACGTATTGTTCCCCATTCATGCGCCCGCTAACCTCGACCAGTTCACCTGGCCCCATGGAGCTCATCCATCCCCAAAAATTTAGGGAAATTCTCCCACTGGCTCGATTGGGCAAAGTATTTACCTCAACATACCTTTCGTTGCGGTTGCGCCATAATATTTTTTTCCCGTCTTTGTCGGATCGGAAACTTTTTTCGTCTACAAATATAACAATATTGTTCACCCAGTCAAAATTATAGTATTCGAGGCAAAAACTTACTCTCGCCTCCTTGTGGTGCAGGCACATTAAAATTTTTCTTGCAGGACGGCAACATTTTTTCCCCGCTTCTTTTAGCCGTCTCCGCACGGTATCCGTCGAAATCTAAAACAAAAAAAAAGTCGGTTATATATTTTCATGCCATTTTTTTTTTAATAATGATACATATAATATATAAGTATACATATATGTATATATATATATACATATACTATACACACATATAATATATATACTATATACACTCTATATATACTATATATATATACACACAGGGTGTTTGGGAGATGGGTGCAAAGCTTGAAGGGGGTGATACCTTAGCCCATATAGAACATAATAAGCTAATAGCCTTCAAGCTTTGCACCCATCTCCCAATTTATACCCTGTATGTATAAATAATATATATACTTATGACAAGATAAATAAGACGAGGTAAATAAGTGGTATGGTGTATCAAGTTTGAGAAGTTTTAACTTTTAAATAGCAAACAATGTTGTAGCATAAAAGAAATAGTAATATTGAACTTGGCTCTCACTTTAAATTGCGATAGGTATAGAACTACAGAAAAAGAAATTGCGTACTGGTTAAAAAAATACTTGTATGGATCTACGAATGGATACAGAGAATACCTAGATGCTTTTTTATGAGTAAAGTGAATGATAATAAACAAGGCATGGACTCACACTATAGGTAGAGGATGTCGCTCTCGTGCTGAGAAATGGATCAGCAGAATGAGCAGCTACTATGGCCGCGTCTTCCGCCGTGGTAGTTGCTCTCGTGTAGAGCTGACGATGGTGAGCTTCCAGGGTGCCACTCTCTTCCCATCGTCGCAACCAAAAATAAACAGTCCTTTTCTGAAACGAAATTAAAAATATAAAATGTTAAACTGTATCAATGACGCGAAACAGATTGTCTTTAATAGATTTTCAACTTTATGTTCTAGACTATTAAGTTGAAAATCTACTAAAGAAAAACTGTAATTCGTCGCTGTGGCAGCGCTGTGCTCAAGGCTGTGCTTTTTAAGCGACTATGTTTTTTTTAGAGAATAGCACTGCATTCGGCAGTATGTATACCTAAATAAGATCATTTTATGAATGGTAACATCACAACTTTTCAGGGGGGGTTTGAACCCCCAAGCCCTGGCTACGCCCATGGATCTCAAAATTATAAAAAAAGTTCAACGCTAACGTTGTTGTTGTTTTAAATGTTTTAACAGACACATTCGACTAAAAATTCTGTAAGAAAATACTTCTTGTAATAAAGATACACTAATTCTTTTCTAAATAGGTAAATAAATATTTACCAAAATCTTGTTAAAATGTTTCATGAATTAATGGAATCTAAGGAAACCAATACTGCATCAAATTCTGTTATGTTAGGTAGAGCACTGTTAAATTTTCAATTTAAAGTTATTTATAATATAGGTAGCACTTGGAATACTTGGAGCAGAGCAAAGCGTTGAAATATTTAATATTGGAAACACAATACTTATAAGAAAGAACAACAAGAAATATAATAACCCTTTGTTCAATATTATCTTCATAATATCATAATAAAATTACTTACCGTTATGCCAGTTTGTCTGCAAATGTCTATTACTCTGCAACGACTCTGTCGCAGCGCAATAATCCTTTCCCTTTCGATTTGGGATAACTGAGGCGCCATTTTTAACAAATTCACTCACTTTATTGGTCTGAGATTCCGCACTAAAAAACAAAATACGCACGTATTCACGGCAACGCTTTGTTTTTGTGACTAACTTCCTTCCGACACTTTCCGAGCGGCTTTTCGTTCGTTTTGTTCGCTTCGGTGAAATTCGGTAATATTCGGGAATACCGGAACCGGCGCAAAGGCAGGGAAGTGGGGTTTATTCATAATGACGTTTGTGTCAATTGGTTTTCACTGTTAGAGCGCGTAACCATTGGCCATTTATAAGAACGATGAAAATTCCACCAATCACGACAAGGATTACTTTCTTTCTAACGCTCTATACTGTATGGTAGCTATAGTTATGTATAGAGTGTAACTTGATGTGCTGCCCACTGTACATAAGAAATGATGACCTCCACCGGGACCTAAAAGTTGAGTTCATCGAAACAGTGATCCAGAAACTTGCAGAAGCTCACGAAACGAGACTTCATCAGCATGTGAACGTTGAGGCAATCCAGCTTCTCGACCACACACACATAGTTAGAAGACTAAAAAGAACAAAACCGTTCGAGCTAGTGTTTAGTGTTAGTGAATAGTGTAAAGTACAAAAGTGCCAAACAAACACAAGAACGAAGTGTATTCGCCTTAATAGAGACAATAAGAAAAGTGCTATTGGACACATTCTTAGCAAAGACAATTTAATAGTTTAGGTTATAATTAAATTACTTATTAGTCTATTTATAAGGCTAGATTGTAATAAGATTAGGGTCCATCGTATTTGTTGAACCCTAGGAAAAGGGAAAAAAAAAAAAAAAAAAAAAAAATTAGTAAATTCACCGGAAAAATGTAAGCTCATCTCATTATTTAAATCATTCAATTTAAAATGTATATTTAATGTAGCAACTAGAATAACAGCAACCTCAGCTACATGCATAGACAATGTATTTACTAATTGTAAAATAAAAGACTCGTCCCTAATTAGTGGCGTCAGATCTGATCATACAGGTCAACTTATATCTTTTGAATCAGATAAAAAGTTACGTTTAGATAAAACTATTCAGTTAAGACCTCTTTCTAAAAATAAATTAAAAATGTTTAATAATAATGTTCTTAGCAATCTTTCAACAGCTAGTTTTGATTCACAAGACCCCAATATAAACTACGGTACATTATTTTCTACAGTATGCCAAGAATTCAATAAAGCATGTCCTGTAAAAAAAGTAACAATCAATACTAAACAAAAATTTAATGAATGGGCCACTGCTGGCATTAGAAAAAGCAGAGATATTTTATATAATTCATATAACGAAAAATCATTGACTTCTGATGAAGCTGTTCATAATTATGTAAGAAACTATTCTAAGATATTTAAAAGAGTCTGCGCCCAAGCAAAATCTAAATTAATAAGTAACAAAACTAGTATCTCGAACAATAAAATCAAAGCTGTGTGGCAGGTAATTAACAAAGAAACTGGTAACACAAAACAGCGAGATCAGAATGAATGGTCTTTGAAAATCGATAATGAAACCATTTCAGATAAGTTAAAAGTTGCTGAGACACTAGAAAATTTCTTTACCAACATCCCAATAGAGGTTACGAAATCTCTGCCTTCATCATCTATACTAGCTGAATCTCTTCTAAAAGAAAATTTCAGTAAGGACATTCCAAGTTTTGAATTCAAGCCCATTTCTATTGCCACGATTAAAAAAGCTTTCAAAAGTCTTAACATAAAAAACACTGAAGACAGGGGGATTTCCGTTAACGTCCTTACTGATATCATTGACACAATTGCCCCTGTCCTAACAGGCATATTTAATCAATGTTTAGATAGCGGTACGTTTCCTGATTTAATGAAACATAGTAAAGTAGTACCAATTTTCAAATCGGGTAGTAAGAGTGATCCCTCTAATTATAGACCTATATCTGTTCTACCAGCATTGAGTAAAATATATGAAAAAATCATGCTAGACCAGATGTTGTCACATTTTAATTCAAATGGGATTTTGCATAGTCACCAGTTTGGTTTCACGAAAGGTAGGTCAACGACTGACGCAGGAGTAAAACTCATCAGTCACATTTTAGAATCCTGGGAGAAGTCCCAGGATGCAATTGGCATTTTCTGTGACCTCTCAAAAGCGTTTGACTGCGTTGACCACAATACACTGATCTGTAAATTACACCACTACGGAATCCGTGGCCAAGCTGCTGACCTTGTTCTTTCCTATCTATCAAATCGACGGCAAAAAGTAAACGTTAATGGGGCGACGTCCTCGGGGTCTCTAGTTAAAATGGGCGTGCCTCAAGGTTCAATTCTCGGCCCTTTTTTATTTCTCGTTTATATAAATGACCTTCCTTACATGATGGCTTACTTATCGAATATAATTCTATTTACTGATGACACTTCTCTTATTTTTAAAATAGATAGAAAAGATACAGATGTCTTACACGTCAACGATAGTCTGGCTGTTCTTTCGAAATGGTTCGCAGCTAATAATCTTTTACTTAATGCGAACAAAACTAAATGTATTAGGTTCTCATTACCAAATGTACCTCAAGTGGGTCTAAATCTAAAACTTGATGGCAAAAAACTAGATGCAATAACGGAAACTGTATTTTTAGGAACTACTTTAGATTCAAAATTGCAATGGGGCGCCCACATTAGAACTCTTTCAGGTAGATTAAGTTCAGCTGCATATGCAGTAAGAAAAATAAGGCAGTTGACTGATATAGCTACAGCTAGGTTAGTATACTTTGCTTATTTCCACAGTATTATGTCTTATGGCGTTCTGTTGTGGGGATCGGCAGCTGACGTAGATTCAGTTTTCATTTTACAAAAGAGGGCAATACGCGCTATCTATAAAATGGGTCCTCGCGAGTCTCTTAAAAACAAATTCAAAGAAATTGATATACTGACTCTGCCTTCTCTTTATATCTTAGAAAATATTTTGTATGTTCGGAAAAACTTAGGACTTTTCAAAATAAGAAGCGATTTCCATAATATAAATACACGTAGTAGACATGAAATTGTGATACCCAAATTTAGATTAACTAAAACAAGCAAGTCATTTCTTATAAACAGCATCCGATTTTATAACAAGTTGCCAAAGTCGGTTACAGAACTTAGCGATGGGAAGTTCAAAACCCACATCAAACGTGTCCTTATCAGGAAAGCATATTATAAAATTAAAGACTACGTTGAAGACAAAGAAGTTTGGCAATAATTCCCTCTGCACATGTGGCTTCCCTGGTACCTCATTAACGGCAAAATATGTAAGATTCTATTAACTGCTCTCAAATTACCATGTTTATATTTTTGTTTTATTTACATTCTTCCTTGACATAATCATAATTTTATTTGACATTATATACCTACTATTTAATTTTCAACTCTTTATTAGTGACTTTTGTGGACATGTTAATTATTCAGATTTGTTACAGTTGTAATAGCAATCATGTCATTTCGTTTAAAATAGTTTTTATTTTTATTAATTTATTTATCTTTTATATAGATTCTTTTCTATTTTGTGAATGTGAGAACGCTGTAGGCTTAGTGGACTGTACACTTGTTGACCATCTTCTATTTTGTTAAGTACATACTTGGTACTTGTTGAAAGACCTACACTGTCCTCGCATACCTAATAATACTGTATTTTTTATTTATTTTTTTGTTGTAAATATTGTAAAACCCAATTATTTTTAAAAGAGTAACCGTGGAGTTTCTTGCCGGCTCTTCTCCATAGGAAACGACCAATTGGAACCGTGCGTAGCTTCTGACGTTTCATAAGTGCCCATGTAGGTTTATGTGAAATAAAATATTTTGAATTGAATTGAATTGAATATTTTCATCAAGTAAAAATAGAAACACAGAAACGCGAATCTAAAATCTGACAAAATGCTGGTGAAACTCACACACTCTCACGAAAGGCACTAAGTAACCCTTACACGCAAATACATACACGTCATAATCATAAGATAGGTATGACAGCTGTTAACTGATCTAGTTACGAGGAACTCAACACCTGTAACATCGACCGAGGTGTCTTATCAAATGCCTGCTGTGCAGTAATTAACAATTCAGAAACCACGTGATTGTCGAAAGAAAAACAGATTTTCGCTTTATAATAATTGCACAAAGTAAATCGTAAGTGATGGGCTCCGCATTTCCAAACGTTTAATAAATTCACTAAGCGAAAGGTAATTTTGTGAATTAAAAAGTAAAGCAAGAGTATTATGTTTTCGTCAATCCCAAACTATTAATGCCTAGCCTCGTCTAAAGCAAACATTAATTGCTTACTTAGAAACAAAAGTAATAGCGTAGTATAATAATAATATAATAGCTAGATCAAATGAAACTTTCTTTTTAAAAAGCTTTTGTAAAGTACAAAAATCACAGGAAAATCTACGCCTCTTTTCTAACTCTAAATTCTATTCACGAAGTTCTAAAAGTAACTTTATTGAGTCAATCTTTATCTTTTATCTTGATGTTGGCAATATTTTATTCTTGTCTCTACATTTTTCACTTTCCCGATTTCTTTTTCTTTCTCGGGATTTTCTAAAATGGGGTTGTGTATATTTTTGTTTACTGACCCAACGTTTTATTTGTAGTATTAGGCTGTGCGTAAACCTGGGCCAACACTGTCTCAAGACAAACTATTGTTCTAAAATGACTGATAATCAAAGTTGCTTAAAACAGTTTTTTAACACCCAATAAAAAACTGTTCTGTTTATTACTGACAAAACTGTACGGAAACAGAGGATCAACGCTAAACTTAACGCACATTTAAAAGATTTTTGAATTGAAAATAGTATCCTATAGCGTTTTAGTTTAATTATATTTTTGCGACAAGCTCAATAAGTATCGCCCATCGATATGAATAAATTCTTAAAACTAGGTAAATATTATGTGCGAAACGAGTATTTTTTTTAAATCGTTCGAATTTACGCTACGTTAAAAGCTTAATTATATTAATAAAAGCTCTCTAAAAGCTTTCCAACTAAATCTCTCAATAGGGAACAGCCTACATTTTACAAGTATTTTTTTTATAATTTTATTGTTACCTACCAATTAAAGTTCAGATCTAACGTTGTCTTCAACTCCGGTGGTCTACACAAAATTACTGTAATTACCATAAAGGTGAAATTGTATCGAATAGATATTAACTCTCATTATGTTCAATCACCCGAATTTTCCTATAGTTGTCATTTACACTGTCGATAAATTACCTACAGTGTGTATGTGTGTGTGTGGTGTGTTTTCAATTAAATCAATAATTTGAAGCATTCAAAATAAAGCATTACAATAATGTGCTATAAGAATCAAATTCTAATTCAAATTAATTAAAAAGCTGTAGCTCACAAATTTTTTTTTAATATTATACAAGTAACATGATATGAAATTCTCAGTAACAGAAGACTGAGGGGCTTGTGGCTAAGTAATAACAGCCGCACGGGTCTATCGATCAGGTTAAATTACGCTTGCCGCAGTTGGTCTATGAATTTGTGACCATCTTCACATACCAAGACCCCTCCGTGCCTCGGAAAGCACGATAATCCCGGCTGTCATTTGTAGATATGTGACAGTTATTATGGGTCGTTAGAAGCCCGAAAGTCTGACAGCCAGTCTTACCAAGGGATATCGTGTTATCTAGCAACTGGGCTGTGGAGCTCCGATAGGCAGTCGCTGCATGTAAAATACTGGTATTCAGCTGCATCCGGTTAGACTGGAAGCCGACCCTATCACGTTTGGGAAAAGGCTAGGCTGATGATGATGCGAAGACTCAAACAGATCAATACTTCCATAAATAACTTCATTAAAAATTCAAGTAAGTATCCTGCAAGGTCATAAAGATATTTTATTAATTATTAAAGTAAATAGATAACCCTTTGGTTAACAAGAAGAAAATTAAGAAACGACTTACAAAAATCCCTTTGGCCACAGTGAAGGGCAAATCCCTTGTAAAGTTCAAGAGTGAAAATAATATTCAGATAGTCACGCAACTTATAATCACTAATATCTCTTATAAACTAACACAATTACGTATCTATCACAAAAAGCATTTAATTTCTATTAACAAACTTCATAAAACTGTGGAATTCCAAACAAACTTCACTAGTAATTTATAATTTATAGGGTTGTATTATAATATTCCCCTGACTAACAGTAGGCAGGTGTATAAAGGGATTTGTAAATGTACAGGTACACCCTTTCTACTTCCTATTGTGTGCGGGAATTTAGGAAATAATGTGAGTCAGAGGGTTGGGTTACATATACCTATGTCGTTAAAGTAGGTATGTGTAAGATGTAATTAAGTGTCCCATCTGTAATTAGATACATACGTCTTGGTGAGCAAGTGCGTTGGCGGGGCGATTTTACGAGAAGTCATAAATATCAGTAGAAAGTTCAGGTCTTGTTACAGAACTAGGCGAGCTATTGATTAGCCACATTTTCTTACCATGCCCTACCTACCACATACAGTATGTGTAGTGATGGAAATGTGGCTAATTTTAATACCTAATGTCACGGGATTCTCAAATATTAAGTGAATAATATCAACCCGTTGGGACATGCTGTATTAACCACCTTTTGTAAGAAATCAAATCAATTTTAGGATATAGTCCACGGATATCTATGATATAGTCGCTATGATACGAGAGGTACAAAGAAATAGCAGCTACAGTTTTTAGAAAAGAAGATGATGTATAGTAGGTAATGAATTGTTATAAAGAAGAATTCGACGAGTTAAATGATTTCTTTGTTCGATAGTACATTATCTGATGAGTTGCGAATCTGGTGAGTTGCGAATCTGGTTAGTTGAGAATCTGGTGACTTGCTAATAAGGGGAATAGAGCAGTGATAGCCTAGTGTTGTGGTCTGCTCAGTCATAGGTCTCGAATTCGAACCCAAGGCACGCACCTCTGACTTTTCGGATTCATGAGCGTATTGTATAATTATAACTTGCTTCAAAAACTGTGAAGGAAAACATCGTGAGGAAACCGGCATGCCTGAGAGATATTTCTCGACGGTATGTGAAGCCAAATCAGAAACCAATGAGCGGCTTTAAAGCTCTGACACCAGTTTATTCACTAACCTCACGAAAAGAAGAAAAAGATTCGACGAATTCCTTAAATTGTTGCAACAAATAATTAAAATTCTTTTAAGATTCTTCAATAAAATAGTCACGTCCAAAAATTATCTCTTTAATTTTCTTCTATAGAAAAGTTTTTATTGCTAGTAACACAGCTTTTGTTTTAAACTAGGCTCTTAACGGCAGCGGTGAGGGAGTAGACCTCATTATATTCCGTCTAGCTCTCCCGTCCCCTGTGATTTGTTAGGTAGGCCTTAGCCAGACGCCAAATACAGCCTTTTTCATCAAAAACTTTGTTTATCTACAAACTTTTAGTCTGTTCTAAATAATTTTATGTTAAACTTGGATAAGTCTCATTAATTTAAATAGTGAAACAGAATATTTTTCTGTCTTTTTAAGGCTTTTGTCACAAAAATAGTCGCAAAAAAATCGTTATTGTCAGTAAACGCAAAAGTGAGCGCAAAAGGGAATGAAAAAGAATTCGCCCATCTCACAAACAACATTGTAAAACCTTGATTTGATCAGCACAGTGATTCTATATCAACGTATCAGCACAATCAGTTCAGAGGACGCCCGTTCTTTCTGTTTGTCTCCGAAGGGTAAGGCGGAGGTATACCTGCATAGTCCACCCATATTTCGCCAGTTATGTCTAGTCTCATGGAACAGTTGTCATGTTTTTCCTGATACCTCTACGCTATATCGAAAGTTGGTCATGTCGTTAGTCAACATGTGGTCTTTTGAAGCTGTTATGTGTGACGAGGCTGAACTACTCGTCAGACAAAACAACTTCTTTGCTTCAGCAACCAGCTAAAACCAGACCTTTCGTTTTATTTTATCGACACACATTTGATAAAAGTGTTTGTGCATTTTAGTCGAAACTAAATCCACACGAGAATTCAAAGTTAAAGCAGTTAATTCCGCTGTGCAAACTCTGGTGTACAAGTAAATGTTTTACCTGTCGAAGTCTAAGAGATAAGCTCTAAGTGCCCCACATGTAGTTAACCACTTCTTGTGTGCTAACGGTAAGTAGGTAAATAAATGGTTAGTTTGTGTATTTTAAACGAGTAACGGAGGATTTTCTTGGCTATACTTCTCCATACAAAACTACTGTTTGGAAAGGGCAACTAGAATCAATTCTATTTTCTTATTTTTGACGTTCTAAAAAATCTTTGTGGCTATTTGAAATAAACAAGTTGACTTTGACTTTGTAATTAACTTACTAGTGAAGTTTAAAGAGTATTTATTATATTTATCCATCTAAAATTCTGCTGAAATTCGTCTTTAATGCTGTAACCCCAAACGACTATAGGTAAATCTGAATACACGTAGATAAATCGAAGATCCCAGAAAAACAAATAAAAATCAACATACAAGATTCCCAGACCAAGTTTTTGAGATTGGTCTGAGAATTGGGCTTACCTGCACCCGTATTGCGTAACACACGATCAATCACAATTTAAATCATTTTCAAGGATATTGCTAATTCATTGCTTCATACATTTGAAAAATTTTACTGCTCAACAACGAAAATAACGCAATGAATGTTGTTGAACTGGCAAAATGGAACAGATTGTGGTGTGTTACGCAATTAGGGTGCTGAGTGAACTGAATCTGGGAGTCTTGAAACTATAGCTTTCAGAGTCATTACCAACTATCACCATAATAAAATCATTATCTACCACTGTACCCAGTTACCCACCCGAAAATACTACTGCAGAGGATGAGTCCCTATTATAAAAGGCTAATATAAAAATGTCCTCATACCAAAAAAGAACTTCACTAACATATTTAATTTTAACTCATTTGAATACTTTGCCACAGCCATTTTACTACAAGTTGAATGTCTTCTGTAAAACAACAACACAGAAATAAATCTGACTCCAGTGAAGAATCCCCCAGATTACATGGTTTTAAAATTTAAATTCCTGTCATGTCTGATGAGGTAAATGAATTTTATATTACATGGGTTGGGTGGTGTTATGGAAAATGCCGGTGGCATGTAATGTTTTATGGAAAAGAAAATACATATTATACAATTTCATATATGATGAAAACATAATTTAGGTGTGCATTTTTAATATAAGTCTCTAGAGCCAGTGAACTTTTCTTGTATTTACGAGTAACTGTGAATCAGTTAAGGATTTGTTCCACAAAAATGAAAACTGGAACTAAATAAACTTTTTGGTGTATTATGGCAGGTCTATATAGGTATCTTTATTGCACGACTCATAATGCGATGCATTAGAGTGTGCTCTAGGATCGAAAATACATAGATACACAGAACCTACTTAATTTATATACCATTGTATAGATGATTAAATGGAGATTAATATTGTACTTTTTAACAATTGATTTAATGCAGCAGAAATGGAAAAGCATCAAAATAGTTGATAAAAAATTCCTGTCTGTCAATTTATGAAACTTGAAAACATTGTAGCTTGCGATAAAATCAATTAATTGAGTAAATTTTTTTTTTAAACTTTCTTTTCTGCCATAGAAGGAACCCTATTGAAAATGGCTCTTTTATTTAAAGTAGTTTAATTATAATTAATAAAATACTAACTAAAATATAATATCTATAACTAAATATTTCCAACCTTTGACTTGACGTCCGTAAGCTGCCTAGCAACCACCAAGTAAATATATTTGTAAATAGTCTTTGACATTACGTAAGGATTGCGAGATTACAATTTTACCCATATTGATGGGTAAAAATGCAGTCAAAACATACTTCATGAAAAGTGATAAATTGTTCATTTTTGTTAGAAACTGTTTTGAATTTCTTTTTCGTTTATGAATGAGTGTTATGAGGCGTGCACTTATGGGTTTTCCAAACTATTTGTATATTTTTAACAGTTGATATAGCAATTTTTTACAATTGAATTAGCTAGCAATTGTGTCTTGATCAAACCATACCCCAACATGAGCTTACGCAATCAATTTCTTTACACGTGATGAATTTTTTTATTCCCCTTCTCTTAGTGGTAGGGATCAGACAGACTATAATTAATATCGGTGTGTTGGTGTTCACAGGGGTTGTAAAAACTCGAATTGCGTAACACTCTCGCCATCAAAACATGTAGCTGTCACTTGAACGTTCAATATTCATTTCGACTACGTAAATCATTTATGTTTAAAAAAATATATAAATACATTATGAAGACAACAATACGACTTAAATTTAAATACTAATAGGCATAGGAGTATAAACTATAAAATAAATAATAACTTCGAATAATAAAAAAAGATTTTTTTATACAAACTAAAATAAAAGTACGATACGGGGTTTATCCGATCTTTGACTAGCTACAGTGACTAAACTATTGGTTATGCATATTTGATTGAACTGTTGTATGCAGACAGATTTAAAAAGTTTACCTAAGTTATTGTCGTATCCTCGTCTTCACATTGTTTATTAACTTGGCAGTAATAACTATTGCGATAATGATCCGGGGACTTTAACAAAGATATTCGTAAAAGTCAAAAAAGATCTTCTATTTCTAGACGCATATAGCCACTTTTTTATTACTTTCACACCATCTTTTACTATTATAGACAAAAACAAACGTCCGGGTAGTAACTTCATTGACACGAACTTGCGGTGGTGAGCGTACGTGACTGAACCACTGAGACTGAGAAATAATAAAATATGAGCGACTCTCCTAATGAAATTATCACGTCAAAGAAAATACACGGCGGATAGAATTTTATTTTTAGACTAGGAATCTTTTTGGTGTCTATATCGCAGGCATATTGTGTGGTTCGTCATTTTACAAACGACGCCGTCCGTTTACAAACGCTGGCGGTTTTGTAAAATGCCTAATGTGTAATTTCTGATATCTTGGCTAACAGTACCAACTACTCAGAAAATGTTGGTTGGTTGGTACCATCTGACGGGCAACTCTAGCACCACGCGCGCTCATTGGTCAAATAAAAAAACGCGCTTTTCCCCGGCTTCCTGTTACACACTTCCGTTCCTGTTCACGAAAACACTCCCACAAATTGCAGAAATGCGAAAAGAAAGATGTTACTCATCAAAAACTATCAAGGTAAAATGATTTCCCAGTTTTAATTCTATTTATATACCTCGAACGAATTTCATACCAGTAGTTCAAATAATCCGATCGATGTCGATGTGAATAAACGCACGGTTCGCTTGATCCATGAAACATCAATTAATAGGAGCGATGAACTTTTGAACGTATTTGTAGTGATTAATAACAGATAGTAGGTACCGACTACATGGAACGAGATAGCGTCGGACTACTGATGTTATACATGTTTGGGTACAGTAATGTAGGGATTCTGTGCGATAATATGCACATTATGTTATTAATTGATTTTCTTGATTGAAAAAGTTCTCCTGCTCTATCGATCTATTAAAAAACGTACTATTGTAATTTTTATTTAGCCTCTAGACAGATAAAACATTTGGTCCCAGCCTTAATTTTTTCATTGAGTTCATATTTTAAAAAAAACAATGGGTTGCACTCCGAGAGTGCCGGCAGAAGTGAAAACTTGAACATTAACTCTGTGCATTTTTGAATATTTTGGAATGTTGTATAAAAGTACTATCATTTATGTGGTTAAATACAATATTCATTAGTAGTAGTATATTTATCTATTTTCAAAATATAGTCTAACAAAAATAAACAATTTATTACCCGTCAATATGATAATGTCAAAGACTAATTATTTTGAGTCGGTTGCTAAGCAACGGATCTTACGGTCACGTTCTGACGCGAGTGTAACATTTTTTACCCATGTCAAAAAAAAATGCACAACGCCGCTAAAGAAGTTTTCACTTCAAAAAAATTCAAATGCGTCAAACGTGTTTATACACAGTATACTAGTGGTGTGACCGCGTCGGTCTGCCAAGTCATAGGTCTCGAGTTCTAATCCAAGGCATGCACCTTTGACTTTTCGGATTCATGTGCGTATTGTATAATTATCACTTTCTTCAAAAACGGTGAAAGAGAACATCGTGAGGAAACCGGCACGCCTAAGGCTGCGCCCCCACGGTGACTTTTTCTAGCGATGCTGTCACGAATGTGTATCGATACAGCCGCGATGCTGTAATTATGTATGAAGAATCCTGCGCGATAGAAGCGATGCAGAAGCGCGTTTACAAAACGCGCGACAGCATCGCTACAAAAAGTCGCCGCGGGCGAGGGCCCTAAGAGATATTTCTCGACGGCATGTGAAGCCAAGTCAAAGTCCCATGAGCGGCATAAACTGTGTTGACTGTACAATTTAATTCAAAATAGGCTTGGTAGTGTCGTTGATTGGAAACGACACTACTGGTAGTGCGGCTGGTAGTGTCATTGCCAACAAATGACACCAGGTTAGTCACTAACCACACGAAAGAAAAAAAGAACGGTCAACTCGTGAAAAATTGAATTGCATGCCCTAGTAACAATTCAACTCTATTGATTTCTGTGTTTTCTGTACCTATAAAATTCAATAATAATCCTCTTCAAAATCCTTCTAAATACAAGGGATATAAAGTAAAGGATTCCATTCCATCGAAACAAGCAATGTGTTCAAATGTAATTAGCTCCCGTTGAGCACTTAGCTTCGGGTTTAATAACAGAATTGCTATGAATTAGCTAATTGAAACTGCTACCTCGGGCTTTTACTGCACCTAGCTCCTTGCCAAACATTGCTTCTTTGGTACTAGTATTGAATTTGAGTTGCATTCATAGATACTTGTTTAATGTTTTTGATATTATTGTGTACGAATTCAAGTTGTAAGTAATTGAAATAACTGGAAACCTGAAATAGGATTTTGTACTCATCATTATGAACAACTTCCGTTATGGGACAATATTACACCTTGTATAGGTATACATTGTGTTAGTTTACGTAACTATGAGGTACTAGGAGGTAACTACTACCCGTTTTCTCTATATTTTATTTAGTCCCTGTTATGGTCTATATGAATGCCAATAATTTGTTCAGCCTTGCCTACAAAATATAAATAAATGCATTTGCAGTATTCATTTAGAAGTTTCTTCATAACAGTGAAACTTTGAAACGTAAACAAAATTAATATTAAGCTTCGTTATGATGCCACAGTATAATAAAGTAACAGTATTATGCCTCAACAGTGCCCTTGAAATAATAACCAATGGCGCTCGCATCCGTGCGTAAAGCCGCGCACTCGAGGCGAGACTGTTGCGTACTGATATACACTGAGATTACGAAGCGCGTCGTGTCGGTTTATTCTACGAACACATAATACTGTTACATACTCATTTATACTATGGCAGTACCTACCCTATGAATCATGCAGCAGTGATATAATGTACCTCATTTAAATAGTCTTGAATTGCATTCAAGCATAGCAAGAGGAAGCCAGAATATTAAAGCACATTTTAGACAGTTCCAGATTGTATAAATTCATCCTGGGTGTCCGCGTAGAATATTAATATCTTCGCTTTGAGAGCAGATTTAAGATGCAGTTTCCTCTAGAATCTAGAATGCATAAGAGATTACTTCAAAAACAGTGGTTTCAACACTTCGTAAACGGTTCGTGAGTTTCGTCTATAACTAGTACATCTCTCAACTTAGAAATCTAGTCTCGTCCATTGTGATTACAAGTCTCTAAAGTCAATTCAAACCCACTTTGAATTTCGAATAACAAGACGAACATTAGGGTCCATTAAGAAAACATGACATGTTAAGTACAGACGAATGTTAATAGCTACTTGATTTATATAGCTAAAGCAAAGTGTTCCAGTTTCGGGATGGCCCTAGCCAGTCAGTTTGACCAGCCTGCCAACCTAGCTATAGTCCGCGCGCGACTAGTTGACCGCTCATCTCATCACAAATCATCTCGCTATTGCAATCTCATGTGCGTTTTGTCTAAACTAGCCGGTACTTTCAACGCGTGTTGCCGTCGCGAAGTGAATGTTAATAGCCACTTGATTTATATAGCTAAAGCAAAGTGTTCCAGTTTCGGGATGGCCCTAGCCAGTCAGTTTAACCAGAATGCCAACCTAGCTATAGTCCGCGTGCGACTAGTTGGCCGCTCATCTCATCACAAATCATCTCGCTATTGCAATCTCATGTGCGTTTTGTCTAAACTAGCTGGTACTTTCAACGCGTGTTGCCGTCGAAGTGAAAGTACCGGCTAGTTTAGACAAAATGCACATGAGATTGCAATAGCGAGATGATTTGTGAAAAGATGAGCGGCCAACTAGTCGCGCGCGGACTGTAGTAAGTCAGTTTGAAGAAAACTACATTAGACCATACATATAAGAGAGGAGCTCGTGGTTAAGTAATAACAGCCACACGGGTTGATCTAACAGGTTAAGCGATCTTTACGAGATTCCTCCATGCCTCGAAAAGCGCGTTAAGCCGGTGGTCCCGGCTGTCATTCTTGGATCTTTGATAGTCATTGCGGGTCGTCAGAAGCCCGAAAGGCTGACAACTAGTCTAAGACTGGTTAACTAGGTAATACGATACCCCTTGGTAAGCCAAGGGGTATCGTATTACCCAGTAACTCAGTCACTGGGCTGTGCATAGGCAGTCACCCCATGTAAAATACTGGTATTCAGCTGCATCCGGTTAGAGTGGAAGCCGACCCCAACATAGTTGGAAAAAAGGCTAGGCAGATTGATATGAAAGTAAACGATTGCCAGAAATTAGGGAATAAAATACTAAAGTTGTATCATCTTTTTAGCTTGGATTAAGTTAGTTGTCTTAAAAGTGGCTTAATGCTAGATTTTATGAAAAATATAATATTTAAAACGACTGTTGAGTAAAGGTCGCCACAAGAGCAGTACTTTACCTGCCCAGGCACTTTGGCACGCCCAGTGAAACTCCTTTTTGACCCTATTCGTTACCAAGCGTTCTTTCTATTCCACAACAGATACTTTGAACTGAACGCGAATAAATATTTCCGTATATTCATTGCGATATTAGAAATAAAGAACATCGGCCAAATTTCTATAGACGCTGGACCTGACATTTATTTTTAGTGTCCAGAAACAAAGTATAGTGAGATTGGATTGTTTTTATGTAGTTAACAGCATCCCGTTCGAAAATAATATCTAAATAGCCAAGATATTTTAATAATGCAAAAAATACTTTCGAGGTTAGAATCAATAAATAAGTCGATTTAATGCTAGGCAGACGACATACCGCGTTTACCCGGCTGCGGCGAAGCCCAAAAGGATAGTTAGCGAAAAGCGAAGAACATTATAAGCGTACCTACTCATTTATTTCGATTTCTCTCAGATAAACATAATAATAAAGACTAATCAGTCAAAGCGCACTAACACACAGAAAAAAACAAGAGGAGCTTTTTCTAGCCACGCTATCATGACTGATTTTCGACTTAGGGACCTTTACTTAACTGCTTTACTCTTATTGAGCCCTGATTCAGTGTAGTGTAATACCCGTATTAGTCGCTAGGTAGATACTGTCTGCTAATCTGCGTTGCTACTGGGTAAACGAAAGAAAATATAGTTTTTACATAAATACTTTTTATTCATCATCCTCTCTTACAACTACATCATCAAGGAATGCTGCTGGCGCTGATTCGAGCGTAATTCACAACGACAAATCGAATGATCGCCGGTTGTCAATCAATGGCGCGCATCAATAACCATTAACCATAGATAATACACTTAAATACGTCAATGACAACGACATTTATTATGAACACGCTCCATTGTACGCAATTGAACAAAACGTTGATCTTAATCTATGAACCATTATTTTTCTAAGACAAGAATCCAATACATAATAAAAACAGTATTAGTTGATTTGATACTCTTATGTATTTATAGAATTGAATTAAATAACTATTCAGAAAAATGTGAATAACTATAATCTTTGATTACTAGATAATTTCATAGGCAAAACGAATCGTCAATAGGTGCGTTCTGAACATGATAATCTAAAAAAAATCCTTCGAATAAAAAAAAAAAAAGATAAACATGTTTTTAAAAAACATGTTTATCTTTTTTTTCTGGCTTCTTATAGAGATATTTGTTACGTTTTTTAAAACCTTAAAAAATAACTGATTTTTTCATATTTATGGCATATCGGGACTCCACCGACTCATCGTCAGGTACGTTTTGGCCATCCTTCTTTAATATTTTATTCAATAAATCTAGATATGATAAAATTGTCCGAGCTATTAGCGGCTAACTTTTCTTCTACTACGTTATCTAAGACAAAGATATCGCTAAGTTTAAAATTATGTCGGTACTCTGTTCTCTATCAGGAAAACTACTATAATAATTTGAAAACTAAGGCTACATTCACGAGTTTTCAGTGCACCAAGTTTTATGAGAAAATAGGTGGCTTAGATAGATAGATAGATAGAATACCTACTCTTTATTATGTACAGTCTCCAAAAGAGTTAAGTATCCAGTTTAGTAGGGCACACCAGTACAAAACTGGATACTTAACTCCTTTGGAGACTGTACACCATAAAAATTACAGACTTAGATTTAGAAATTAGACTGATGAAACTGGCACACTGGCACTGGCTGACTGGTGGCTTAGATGGATGAAAGTATCATAACAGCGTTGGGGCTATAAAAGACAACCTCGCAGCCACACCTGAAACCAATTTGCCCATTAACCCACCCTTAAAACGCCATGTTCCACGTAATTGCTGTGCCTTAATATTTAAAACGACTGTAAAACGTCTTCAGTGGATAATTCGGTCGAAATGGTATACCTACCTAATTAAACATTTAATTAACCTAGAGGATGTAATAATAAGATCATTTTATCCATTCTTAATTTTTCACGTAGTTTAAAAACAACGAAAATTATTACCACAGGCGTCTTTTTTTTAAAGAAGTAATTGGTTTACTCTTGACCGTTTGAACAATTTTATAAACAAATCATTTGTTGTCTTTCCTACTCTTTAAAGAAATACATCATTCGAGTTCAGAAAATTAGAATTTGCAAATTCGCAAAACCGTCAACAGTTTTGAAGTTGTTATCGCAACACTTCAGTAAAATAGAGGTGTATTATCTAGCTCAGCCGTCTTACGTGGCATTTTTCACGGAACCTCGTAAAACCAGGGGCGGGAATTTTATCCTGCGTGGCAGCCCGTATGGCTTCGGTTGGCTCTATTCCCGTGTTCGATGCCTCAGCAATATTTCCGATGAATAAATAATATTTATACGGAGGTACAAGACTGGTTTTTTTGTAGAGATATGAATCTTTTATTGCAATACAAGTTGATGACAATATTTTTGTATTAAGTTGCCATAACTAGCAACTTACATCACGCCTATTTTCCCGAAAGTTTAGGCAGAGGTGTACTGTACCTACCAATAATTAGTATCTATACCCTCATAGCTAGTTATGTTTAAGTCCCATAGAATAGGGGGCGAGCATATTGTTATCAGCTTCCTGACGGAAAAACCCAATAACACTTTGTTTGACCTGGGAATCTAACCCAGGACCTCATGCTCAGTAGTAGCGCTTGCGATCAACAGACCAACGAAGCAGTCATTAATTAAGGCCAGAATTCTAATGTTTTCACATAACACTTCATTTATTGACTCTGAAACATGTCTTGGTCTTGGGTTACACCGCCACATATGAACTACGCACCAAAGACATGATGTCACACAAATCCTGCATCGCGCTATTAGAGTTTACCGCGCGAACGACATACATAAGACTATCCGAAATCAACTTTCGGGTAGTTGGCCACCAGGTATAATACCCGTCTTGTCGGAGGATCCTCCCTTTTCTATGGTGGATGAGTGAACTTTACACCCTGTTCCTCATACCTCTAAACTTTTTTTTTATTCAAATATATAATTATATATAACAACTTGTGCTCAGGATTATTAAATATAAGTTTAAGTTTTCATTCTCATAATATTCAAATTAGCACCGCTTGCTTTGCACGTTCTTGTACTTAAAATCCACTTAACATTCCCTTCACGCACAAACATTGCTTCAGGGTCAATATTACTATGAAACTTCAGCCAAATAACAACATACGGCTGATAAGACCAATCATGTTACGAATACAAACCAACTGAGGTGGAAATTAATTAACCTGGCACGCTGGAAACTATTACAGCGAATATATTGCATAAAGTTATATGTACATAATATACTACGAGTATTCGACAATTAAGGCAAACATTGGGTGCGAAGATTGGACTAGTACATGGTAATATTTTGGCTGAAGTAATATTTGCCTGGTCAAAGTCATATTTGCCTGGTCAAAGTCATATTTGCCTGGTCAAAGTCATATTTGCCAGGCGCCTCCAAGCTTTAGTTCAAATAAGTAGGTATGCGCCCGTTGTGGACACTGGACAGTCCTCGCAAGTAGCTTTTGTTAAAGCCTGTACATACTCGGTCATATTTCAAAATGTGGGAGCATGCATGCTTGTGTTTGTTTCTGCTCTCACGTGTTTTGACGTGATACGTAGATAATTTATAGTTACCTACCTAGATCTGGACATTGTGTCCTAGTCTTTATAATAATATAGCTTGTAGGGCACAAGCGGAACGGAATAAAAAATATTATATGTATTAATCCAGGTTAAAACTATCTGTGTGCCAAATTTCATCCAAATCCGTTCAGCCGTTTTGGCGTGATTACAGTACATAAAAACTTTAACATTTATAATATTATTAGGATAATTTAGCCTTTTTTTTCGGGGGCCACGGTTTCCCCTTAGGACTATCCGCAACCCCGGTGGTAGGCATCGGCCCTGACGGACCCCTTCAGCTTCGCTGACAACTCTTTGAGGCGCGCGTGGAGCACGACGCGCCGTCGACCCGGGCTTGGTCCTGATCGGACGGCGAGCTACCCATCACTCTCCGTCCGCAAGCCCGCGCCTACGGTGGCCGGAAATCGGCGATCGATTCCCGACAGGATTATTTAGCCTGCATACTGATTTTCGAGCCATAAAACAAATAAATATACGTTGTATCCTGTTGTATTATAATATTTTTTAAATCAGGCAGGATGTTTATGGTTCAAAAATTAGCTACAAAAACAGTCGGTGTGCCCTAGGTTGGAAATTAATTACTGCGAGCATATTTAGGTAAGCCACCGGAGTGTATATAATTAACATTTTTATCACACTTAACCTTAATTAAGGACAGCCTGCCCGTCACTCAGTGTTCTATCGCTAATGTTAAAAATGCTTACTGAAGAGATAATTAGCATTTAGGAAAATACTGCATAGCAAAGAGAGTTGATTTCTTTCAAAATTCATGATTGTGAAATTAGTTTTCTGATTCAAATTCAAATAATTTATTTGCAAATACGAGTATAGGTAGAAAAACTAAGCTAATACCAATTTTTTTTTGGTGTTTGTTTTAATGAAATTCATTATCAAATATATATATTTTTTAAATTAATTTCAGACTAATTGATATGTCCATAAATTGTTAGTTACAAAGGTCTTAAAAAACTATGTTAGTCATCAACATCATTTATAAAATACAAAAATAATAAAATCACTCATGCTCATGTCAAAATAAAATAATAGGTATGTCATATTGTAATTATGTGTCATCTCGTCACGTGAAGCTGGATGAACCTACCTAACACTACAGACTCTGGCCTCTCCGAGATCATTCTTAGGATTCTGTTGGCGCTCCCCGGAATCTGGCGCATCAGAGAAGCTGTTTTCTTACGCATAATGGCGTAAAAGTCATCGACTCTTGCATCAGCAAACATGCCCGACGCGCTGCAGAATCGAGGGAGCCTCACCAGAATCCTAAAGGTGTTATTGTACTGTATTCGAAGAGCGTTGTAGGCTCGCTGGGTGTAGGTGAACCATAAAGCGCTGGCGTAAAGGTTTTGGCAGTAGGCCCTGAACAGCGTTACTTTAACGTCTACTGTACACCTTGCGAATCTATGTACCAACATGTTAGCACGCACTGACAACGCTCTTCGTTCCCGCTCGATATTTGCGTCGTCATTCAGGGTCTCTGTCACAATGTGCCCAAGGTACTTAAACTGAGCGACACGTTCTAAAGGCACTCCGTTCAGATAGACAGGTGGTATATGCTCCGATTGCTTATTGCTACCTGTAATGACCATACACACACTCTTCTTCTCGTTGTACCTCAGCCCATGCGCCACAGCATATGACTCACAGATATCGAGCAGTTTTCTTAAACCACTGAGCGATGGGCTCAGCAACACCATGTCTGTCCGTCTGCGTATTTGCAATGGGTAGAAAAAAAAAGTTATGTAAAAATCGTTGCTAGTTTATGATCTTTACAGGAATTACTAAAACTTAAAATTTCAGTATCTTCCAAAGGAAAATGATTGTAGTCTTTTACCGTATTCAAATGATGAATATCTGAAAACCGCACTGTACAATAATGCACCTTTAGAATCACAGACTGTAGCTGTAAAAGAGTATAAGTTTTATGACTCATTCTCACGTTACGTGAAACTCGATTTCGTGAAGAATACAATTTTATTGTTATGGCTTTTTTATGTATGTCTAGTCTGCGTTAGTGCTGACTCAAAACATGTAAATAATGCATTTATCCTTTACTTTTAAATTATCAATATTTTTGTTTACCTATATATACAAAGAGGATTTTTTTAATCTCACCTGGAGGGAAAGTACTCTACATACGGTAGCAAATTTTAAAAAAAAAAAAACAATCCTGTATTTTTGAGGTTCAAAAATTCTACCCTGTATATTTACGGGGGCGTAATATAGGGGTTTACGGGGGCGAAAAATCGATCTATACCTATATCTAAGTCTCAAATCGGGGAAAATTCGTTTTCTCTATTTTCACAGCCTCGGGAATGTGATACAACGTTGGTATACCTGGATGATTATGTTTATCTATTTTCACCCGAACATAACTCGGTCAACCATGTACTATTATGAAATATGCCGTAACACACCTTTCGAAATGTTTAGTTAAAACTATAGTTTGTTCCAAAAGTATTTGATGATGTAAACAAACCTTATTCAGGCCCGTATCGTCCTGCGTGGCACTATATAGGGCCACTTTCTTCACAAAATTAATACTTTAACTACCAATTCATACGCAATCACTAGTTTCAAATAATCTAAAAAAAATACCTTTAAGTTGATTTAAAATTAAATTTTCTAGTTGTTGTGTGTAGTGTTCAAATAGTCTAATCCCAGCAGTCAATTTGTAACTGGCACAACAAATTGGCATCCTCAGGTACGTTTTCTGATCTACTATTTTCTGATATACATATATTTGTTTACATTGCATCGAATACTTTTCCAACAGACTATAGGTACATATTTGAAAATTAAATTAAATTAATCGCAATTTTCTGAAAACGGCGCAAAATAAAATGATTTAATAATAAAATCAAATTAACGCTTTTATTTAGGTAGAGCCTACGTATACAAAACACAATGCCAGAGCACTAGGAAAGCTATCTACCTCCGGTTAGTTTTGTGCGGACAATAGCAGATATTACCGGACTAGGTACCGAAACTATAGCGCCATCTTGGTTACAATGGGCAATCACACCCACGCACCGTAATCCCAGAGAACAACTGTATATTTGTATGTAACACAGAAGCGTAAATTCGACCTAGAATAGTAATTGAACTTTGGCCTTGTGTAGTCGCCGAGAAGACATTATTAGATTTTTCAATTAAATTCTCCGAACACCAAATTCTTCAGAAATAATTCGTAAAAGAAAATTATTACTGTGATTGAAGTGAGGAATTAAATTACAATTAGGCACATTCATATCAAATTGACTTCTACTATCAAACTTGACTGTGCTGCTGTCATGGGAATCCTAGCTATGCAAAAAAACAGAAAATGATAGGCAATAATGTTGATTGCTAAACTGTAAAAAAATAACAGTTCGGCCTACCAGTTTTTGAAAATATATTCAGATTCAGACCTGTCTAAAAGCCTAACCAATGATAGGACACCGGTCTTATAGCGATCCGCCTCTCACCTTCAAAATGGATATTAAATAGATATTTTACGAGACGCTTCCGGAATACTACGAAAAGGCAATTTTCTAAAAAGCCTTCAGATATCTTGAAACTTTCAAGGAAAATGGCGATTACGACTGTGAGGCCTGTACAGTACGGTACCTTTGTTTCTAAAATTATAGGCTATCATCATTTGAAGCCGCAGGCTGAAAACGGAACTACTACTTTATTTTGAGGTGTATAATTTAACAAAACTACGCAAGGCAATTGAGTTCAGAGAAAGAAAAGTTCGTTTTTAAAAACAGCTCTTTGGAAAAGCTCTACCAAACGTTTTCAGCTCGTGCTAGTTACTTAGTAATCATCCCGACCACAACTACGTATTGAACGAGCCTCTTCCCTGTAACCGTCTCTCCCGTGTGTGGCACCACCGCAAGCCCAGCACACGCTTCACACTGTGTGCCCACAGCAAAGACAAAGTTGCGTCGCTACACCCCACGCTACTTGCACCTACATAGGCATACTACTTACATCTGTATGACTGCGCTTTACATATAAAACTTAGACAATCGTATGAATTTTGTAACAAACTACGTTGTTTCTCTGTTATATCCATTCCAACTGTTTCGAGAGAATCCGTGTCGTATTTGAATGTAAGATAGGTATTAAATGACAAATCTCTTTGAGCGATAATGGAACGAGATTCTGCCGTATTTAGGCAATAAATGTCCTTTTATGGCAGTTTTAGAAACCGCTTTCGTTTTGGGATCCAATAATTTTATAAATGAGGAATTTGAGTATTCATTAAAAGCCCGTAGAAAAATCTTTTGAAAGAATGAAAACACTAGAGCATATAAAATAGAACACCTGTGGGGGTATTTGCGTTACACACAAACAGTTGCAATGGCTTTCGTTTTGACAGGTCAACAACATTCATTGCGTTATTTGCGTTGTTGAGCAGACCAATTTTTCAAACATTTGAAGCAATGGTTTAGCAATATCCTTCAAAATCATTCAGATTGTGATTGAAAATGTGTTACGTAATTAGGGGGTTGCCCTGACCATAAAACAAAAAAAAAACATGAGTGGCAGTATTTGGGGACTGCCGATGGAAGTGAAAACAGTATCCATAATATTATGTTAACCCAGGTAATAAACTATCTATCTGCGTCATCCAAATCCTATAAGTAGCATAACATAATGATTGAATACTATCGTGAATTCATGCATGCTTAGTACGTTTTGTTAGGTTACTGCTCAGAAATTGTGCACAACGTGTAATGATTGAAATACTATAGTGAATTTATGCAAGCCTAGTACTTTTTGTAAGGTTACTGCTCAGATATTGTGCACAACGTCTAATGATTGAAATACTATCTTGAATTCATACAAGCCTAATACTTTTTGTAAGGTTACTAATAAACTTTATTCTACTCTCCCTCCATCTTACGAATTTTCGATCAGTGTCCTGACGCGAGTTTAACATTTTTTACCCTTCCCAAAAAAAATCCCAACGCCGCCGCCGCCAAAGAAGTTTTCACTTCAAAAATTGAGGGTATTTTCTTAAGCACCTAAGGGCCAACATACATTAAGACCGACAGCTGTAATTAACTCCTTTGCTATTGGCCTAACACGCTACAATATATCACAATCTCAGCAGCCACGTTTGAGACAACCATAATACATTAACAAGACCATAGATTATAATCATTGTAATTTGGGAACCAACATGTCACCACAGGTGTTAGATAAATCGAATCTCTACATGTACGTAATCTGAAATTCCATTAGCCGCGCTTCCGGCTGAGAGCATTTGAATATTTAGTACCTAATGCTGACGTAATTACGTACCCTTGTGTTCAGTGTTGCAAGCGACGAAAAGCAGTGATTTGCTTCTAAAATGTGGGCACTGGAGGAAGCCAGGAAGCTCGCAATTTCGTCGCTTCTGTCAGTGAATTGAGACAGCACATACCAGAGACAAACTGTTTTGTTTGTCTTTAAAAAAAAATGTCTTAATGGAGTTTTTGGTGTAATCTACTCTGTTTATTTGTTTGAACGAAACTAATTAGTAACGAGCATACGCGCCATAATTAATTTTACAGAGCTCAAAGGAAAGTCTTTAACCAAATGTGCTCAGTCTTAAACTTAACCTGAAAAAGAACTTTGAATTTCGTCTGCACCTGTTCCTTTGAATATTTAGGAAAACAAACGAAAGAATCAAACAACTTAACAATAATTTAATCTTAACATCGTTTAGACGATATAGGAGAATGGTAAGTAATTTGTAACTACACAGTACATAATTCGAATTTTCTTACGTTCACGGGAATAACATGTGTTTTTGGAAAAATCCCAGAAAATGAAAACAAGTCTCTTAAACCTTGAAGCTTATGTGAAAAACTGCGAAATATTGTGCTTGGATGCTTTATTTCTTTCCAGAAAAAAAAACCATCAAATATTTCCATCACTTTGCTGCTAACTTCAAACGCCAACCAAGCAGCAAAAACTAAACAAATAAGTAGTTCATTAGCATCTGCCTAGCCTTTGTTGAATTATGTATGTTGGGGTCGGCTTCCAGTCTAACCGGATGCAGCTGAATACCAGTATTTTATATACGACCTCAGCAAGTGTAGCTTAACCTTCAATTGATACGTGCGGCTGTTGCTATTTAGCCACGAGCTCCTCACCTAACTAACTACCCCTATGTGCAACAATACAAAACAAATAGAGCAAACAGATAAGCTAACGCTCCAATAAAAGTCCTATCCATATCTGTGCAGCTCTAAAACGGAGACAAAAAGCTAAAAAGCTTGTCTCAGTGTTGCCTTTTGTTGTGAATGTCACTGGATATTGTAGACAGCCAAGCGCGAGCGCAACAGGTAAGGCTTGCTGTAAAGATCTCGGAACAACTGCAAATTTTCTGCCGCTGACAATGGACGGGTGCATTAAATGGATGACAGTATTTTTTCTTCTGTGTCTATTTTTCTTGGCTACGAAACGGGTGAAAATTGTATGCGACTGGTGTAACTTTAATTTGGTTGATTAATACATAGATTATTATAATCGTATTAGAGACATCATCATTCTCCTGCCCTTAGCCCAATTTTATTTGTGGTCGGCGCAACATGTCCCTTTCTTCCTTACTTCTCTATTAGTCGTCATCTCAGTAATCACCCCCTTTCTAGCCATATCATCTTTCACACAGTCCATCCATCGTTTCTTTGGTCTCTCCCTACTCTTATAGCCATCGACATTCATACTCAAAACTTTCTTCTTATAATCGTATTAGAGACACCACAGGCAAATAATTGATTATGAGTAGGTACCCATGTAGCAGTATGAATTTTGTATGGACTTTGGCCGAGCAACACAATACTGAGATTGACAAAATATATAACACATGCTGCACCCTGCGGTTTTACCCGCATAAGTCTCTATTCCGTGGGAATATTGGGATAAAAAGTACCATTTATATGTCCTAACCCAGATCATGGTCTTCCCAATTTCATCACACGACACTTTACATGACACTATATGAGCTCATATAATTGTTTAGTGTATTTTATTTGACTGTCTATGTCAATTTGTTTTCATTTGTTATTTTCATTTATTGTTGACATGCTCATTACAATGTTTTTATTGTAAGATTTGTATTTCTATAAGTCGTAATTTAAATTATTTTTTGCATAAGTACTATTATATAGAATCAAGTTTTTCCAATTGAACAGACAGTTGTGCTGCTGGGTAGTTTAATGCGCCACTTCTTCTCAGCTAAAGCACTACACAGTAAGTGGTGAAGGGTGGGCGTTTTTGGGGGACTACGTTTTGTAATTTTGACGTTCGAAAAGTGCTGAATCTCAGCCGAGTTTGAATTAATGACTTTTAAATTTGAATTTGAATTCATCCAAATCTGTTCAGCCTTTTTAACGTGAAAGCATAACAAATAAACTCATTTTCACATTTATAATATTAGTTAGGATATTAACATCACGCCTGTATTCTCCGAAGGGTTAGGCAGAGGTGTACTTAGTACACCCACATTTCGCCATTAGTTAGGTTTAAGTCCCATGTAAGGTGTAACGTGGCGAGCCTATTGCCATCAACCAAAACCTCAAAGTTATTGCGTAGATATTATTAAACGTTGTGTGCTTACACGTACCGACTGCCTATCTGACCTCCACAACCCAGTAACTGGGTAATACGATACCCCTTGGTAAGACTGGTTGTCAGACTTTCGGGCTTCTGACGACCAGTAACGACTGTCAAAGATCCACAAATGACAGCCGGGACCAACGGCTTAATGTGCTTTTCCGAGGCACGGAAAAGTCTCGGTATGTAAAGATGGTCACCCAGCTACCCAGGCAAGCGCAGCTTTACCTGATGGCTCGACCCGTGCGGCTTACTTAGCTACGAGGTCCTCTCGCCAACAAAGATGTCTATGAGTATTAAATGTCCAGTTTCTCTTGTAATTCTCCCAAATTACTAAACAATTTTTAAACCGTCCTTCCAAAACACATTAAACAGCATCATTAAAGGTTGCAAAGAGCCTTTAAAGCCTATTCATCCATACTTCTACTGACAACACAGGAACGCAATTAAAGTACGACATTTACGGTATTAACATAAACCGCATTGTTCATTATCATTTTGTGTCCGGTAAGCGAGGCGTCAATTTGACAACACAGCGAGCGAAATGTACCAACATTTCATATTTCACGGATAAAATGTAAAATAGCTCGTAATGTCTGTAATAAGATGGGAAGCCATCAGTTACCGTCGTTTTATGTAAAGCAGATGTTTTATTTCAAGACGTTTTTAATGAAAATTGAAAAGAAGATAAGGGGGATATTTATATTTTTAAGTCCTCTCTAACAAAATATGGATATCATTCTGTAATAAATTATTATTAGTATAATTAATAATAATTCCCCTGAAGGGTACACCCACAGAGGTACACCCACATTTCACCAGTTATGCTTAAGTCCCGTGTAAAAGGGGGCGAGCCTATTGCCATCAACCGGGCACAAATCCAGACTCCGTGTTGCTACTGAGAAATTCCAGATAGAAAAACCCAATTACACTTTGCCCGACCCGGGAATCGCACCCAGTACCACATGCTCAGCAGTAGCGCTTGCGACTTCCGAGGCAGTCTTATTAGTATATTATTTGAGAGTACACATTTCTATCTTAATACTCGTAATGTGTAAAAAAAACAGACTGAATCACAAGATGTAGTAGGTTACATGTTATAACTTATATTTCAAACTTAATATTATGTGAGTCAAACTGAAATACTTACCATTCATTCTTACGAACTTTAGATTCAATCTCCCTGTAATACTCCACGTTTGAAGACTAATTCCCAAAATACAAGCCCTGGCTTAATTTGGGTACCATTTTCAGTACCTAAAGCAAAAATAAGTAAATACTATATATATGTACCAAATTCTTGTGAATGCTCTCATTGTGACAGCCTTTTTTATTTTATTTCTTACTTCACCCAATTTTATATCCTAGCTAATTGACATTAAATATTTTCGCCCCGTACATTGATATACCTATGACATGTATATTTGTAGTTTAGACCTCATTATCATCAGACATTATTATCTCTGACCTAATTACGTACAAATTGTAATACGCCACAATTGAACACCTTGTTCATCAAAATATATGTAATATAATGCCCTATGCCCTACATAATGAATTTTAAGTGGTCACTTAACATGAGACAACAAAGCTACTTATCTAGGAATAGTTATAACGTTAATGCTTATTATTATAGAGTGCTTAATGAAATAATAGTTTTATACCCTTAACACACCTTATTTTCAATCAGACAGAGTAAAATCTTCTACAAAAAAAAAAGAAAGAAAATACGTTTTGCGGTAAACATGACGCAAAAAAAGAACAAAAACACAAAAAAGAACAAATTGGGGGAAAATATGCGTCACATCCATGCAAAACGGCCATCGCTCAGCATAATGCTGCGACAGCAGCAAAGCACCTATTTAGTGCAGACAAGCGCGACGCGACACCGGCTATTGTTATCCGTGAAGTTTTATTAGAAATTGAATTGTTCGTGTCGCGTCACGCGACTAGTCGCGCTGGTCTGTACAAGCCTTAATACAGCCAGAGAAATTTATTTTCAAGCATGACACCCTACGTCAATTGCCGTGTTATAGCTATTTCATACAACTATCAAAGAATGACAATTATGATATGATTGTACGTACAATTTAAGTTGGTAGTCAATTTGCTTAACAATTAACTTCTCTATCTATTGTGTACTAACAACGGAAACTATGACATATTCTGAATCATAAATCAAGTAATTATTGGAACTAAACGCTGCAAACGTCCATTCAATGCCACCAGTGTTTATAGATATGCTACGGATCTATAAATCTAGGCTCCACACTGTGACTAGGGTAATTTATATCTTGTTAACAACGTGTACGCATGTTCGAACATGCAGATGGGAAACACGGCGATTGATTGCAGCATTAACATTAATATTGCAGCCATTGGAGGAAATTTGCATCCTTAAGAACGGTATTTTGGATGCTTTAATTTGGCGATATTTGCAAGTTATAAAACCAGAACATAATAGCTGATGTATGCAGCTTGCACTTTAAAGGAGTATTGGTTATGTCGGCAACCTGTTAGGTGATTTGCAACCAAATGATTACCCCTCACATAATTTGACATTTTATATTGTAAAATGAATGAAATAAAAAATGTGTGCGATCGTGGCAATTACTCCTAGCCGTCAGGAACGAAGTTCCTTCTCACGTAGGATTTGAGACAAAAACAAAAAATTTGTAGCCGCCATCTTTGGTTTACATTTTTACCTCACTATCGGCTTTAGCACCCTCGAAAACTATGAAAACGATACCCACGTGATGAAAATTTGAAAATTTTCGCAGCCGCCATCTTGGATTTTCATTATGACCAAATTCACAATTTTTCTCTGTCTGCAGTGCACTCGGGCAGATGTGTACAATTTTACTTTACTCTTTTCTTTTGTTTCTTTACGCCGACATACTCTCTCTCTCTATTTCTTTCTCTTTATTTCACCTACTACTACTTTATTTCGGAATATAAAATGTCAAATGACTCGAAAATTGTTGACGTTTACATATGAGTTAAAAAGGGTTCTTTGGTTGTAAATGGATTGCCAACATATAACCAATATCCCTGTATTCACCTGCGCTGTATTGCACTATTGAAAATATAATCCATCAATTTATGTGATTCGATATATTATGTACCTTCTACAATAGTTGCTAGAGATGACCTAGATTCCAAGACAGCCAACCGAAACACAAGAGCAAACCTTGAATATTAAAAGTCCCTCCAACAAGGACATTTTCTGGCCACGCTCCCTCTACCAATTAAATATTATAATAATGACTAATTAGACTCACGGAACTCCCCGAAGTATTGCGAAGAGTCACGAAGCTAGTAGATATTGTAAGATCACGTCAAAACGAGTCTTGACATCGAGCCAACTCATCAATATTCATTTGAGTTGCAAATAGCAATAGTGTTCGGATAACGAGGGTTCTTTCGCGGTGTCACGGCTCGCAACAGGTGACAAACCCTCATTTTTCAAGCATCCCGTCGTTATTGTGCTGAGATCATCTAGCTCCGAGATTTGAGCTCTAGTGAAATATTTTCAATTCAATTTATGGCTGAGCTGTTTTCACAATTTTTCGTGTTGGTAAGGCCGGGGTTTATGGATCTTTTTAAGCATTAGATCCCGGATTATATCACTGAGTTTACGTACGCTGAAGGGAAAATTCGTGCGGAAAGTTGTTAATACAGAATACGAGAAACTCTCAATACGCAGTGAGCAAACTCTCAATACGCAGTGAGCAAACTCTCAATACGCAGTGAGCAAACTCTCAATACGCAGTGAGCAAACTCTCAATACGCAGTGAGCAAACGCAGTGATCAATGCTCGTTCGTTGTAAGCCTCCTCGCGGACAGGCACGACGCGATAGCACGACGAGACTCTAGTTAGTAGAACAATCCCGCGTCTGTCTGTGGTAGCCTTTATGTGTCAGCCTTTCGGCCAGTTTCTCAAACGAAAACTATTGGCTGTTAATAAACCATTCAACAAATCGCAGCAGTTTACGCGAGCTTCACTCAATGCCGTGGGAATAAAGTGAACAAAAACGTCATATGTAAAGAGATTCGTTTTTAATCCAGCAGATTCTGTGATGCAATTTATAATACTACTAGTATTATAAAAATAGAATATTTAAAAAGGAAGCGATTAAAAGGAAGTATTTATTAAACCTACCTAAGTAATGGTTTTCAATTTGACGCTTCATTTTATCACTACAGTAATTGCCAAAACGGAAACCCCCATTTCCCACTCAACATTCAATTTTGAATAACCATTAACAATCAACACAACAACAGTTATTGAACCTCACATTTCAGCCATTTTCCCTCCGTTTCAAAAGAACGACGAGACGGTTACAAAAACCATTTGTTCGCTTTTCCTAACGCACCATTCAATTCCACCAGCGAACTACGAAAAGGATCAATTGTACATCTTCTACAGAAAAGGTAACAAAAGAACATGGCTATTGATCCTTTGTGTGACCATTAAACACGCTGGAATGAACTACAAAAAGGCCTGCGTTAATGCACAATGAAAAAGCATGCACAATTCCACTTGACACGGCAATGAGGGGTGGAAATTCTGTAATTACTAGGAACTATGCTAGCTTTTTTATCAGTAATAAAAAACTGTTGAGTTTTTTTATTATTTCTTGTTATATTATGTACCTTCAGCTGTATTTTTAAGCTTTCATAATTATGTACCTTCAGCTGTATTTTTAATATTTCAATAAATCGTCTAAAGAAAGCTTAGTATTTTTCGTGATAAAATATTAACATTGGTCTTGCTTTATTTTTCACACCGATCCCAAGGGCTTTGTTTTCGACACCGATACTGACATCTCACAGCGCAAATGTTTTGATAGGAACAAATTTATTACAGCGAATTCGGGTATAATTTTCATAATACATTCAACAAAACTATGTGAAACTTTCGATTAATAAATATCGCTACAAATTGGTAACACGTTGAAATGTTTTAAATTCGCAACTTTTTATCATTGGCCGATTTCTTTTTTTTGTAGAGTTTTCCGATTGCAATTTTTATTTTCAGAAGTGATACAGGAAAGTTGGTAAAAATTGTTATAATTGCGGTTCCAATATTGAATATAAATATCAATTCGAATACCAAAACGAGTAGTATCACTGGAAAAATACATTTTCGGACATGGAATGTATTCAGTGGAGTTCGTTAAAGCCCGTGTATAATATAAATTTAAAATACGCTTTCAAATTGTAAAGTTATTATACACTTATTGGTTTGGACATTACTTAGGGTTGGGCCACACCTGCCGAACGTTCCGCGGCGGAACGTTCGGTTACATACACGGCCTAAAAACAAATGTCTGTTTTCATATTAGGCTAGGGGCGCGTACCTAGCGACCTTGTACCTACTGAGATGAAATTCCGTGAATATTTTCCCGGAAAATTAAATATTTCTTTATTTTTATTTAAAATTTATATTGGCAAAATAGCAACAGATTTCACTTTTATGGAAGAGTGATCCAGGCGGATAAAAGCCTTTGGAAATACACAATCACAGTAAATTAATGTACCTAATTACGTAATTATTATTCCATTCATAAAATGTATAAATGTGGTTATTCAGCAATTTCAGGAGGATAAGGCTACGTAAGGGTCAGGCCACACCTGCCGAACGTTCCGCGGCGGAACGCTCCGTCGCGTCATATTTCTATGGACGTAACGTTCGGCTGATGTGTCATAGGTAACTTGACAAACATTAGGAGCGTATTCAACCGAACGTTCCGCCGCGGAACGTTCCATAGATAGATAGATAGAGTGCCACCAGTGGCACTCTATCCCTATCGGATAAAGTGCCACTACAGGCACCCTAGTAACACCACCTCGGCCCGGCCAAAGTGCCGCAAGCATTGGATTATGACAATCCAATGCTGCAAAATACAATGTCACTAAGTCACGTAACTTGGTATTTTGTTTGATTGTCGAGGTTAGATCGCTGCCAAAACACCACATTCCCAAAACATTACATTCTCTTATGCCTAAACGGACCCTGGCACTTCGCCGGCCGCTACCGCGGCACCGCTCGCTACGCTGGCTCGGCTCGTGCGTTGTGTGGTCACAGTTCTAACCTAGCCTAACCTAAATAACAAGTGACAGTGACAATGCAACGCTCACGGCACCCTAGCCGGGCCGAGGCAGCGACACTAGAGTGCCACAAGAATACTCGCGGCACTCTATATACTTCGTTGTTTTTATTCTGAAAACTTTAGCAAACAAAAGGTTACAATGTACAAAAGATTAACACGGGGAAAAGGATTGATCGTACATTTCAGTTGAAAACTACTACAGATGGTGGGAGCTTTAGATACAATATAGTGCCCTTGGGACGGAAAATGAGATATAATATTTTTATGATACTTCTCTTTTATCTACTTAATCATGTCTCAATAGACAATAACTTTGTGTAAGGTACGAGAGAACACCGAAAAAGGTTTTCTTTATTTCCGTAGTGAATCACAGGTATTAGGATTATGAAGATTACAGTTAGAATTAAAAAGTGTTTTTAGGTTTAGTTATTTGGATGATATTACAGGGTGACGTTATCGCTCAGCGATAAAGCCCTTAAAATAAAGGAATAAAAATAAATTTGTTTATTTTGGCCAGTGTTCTACTCTCGCGGCGAAAGAAATTATACTAGAATATTTATTGAAGGGAATTGATTACCTATTAGCAAGGTTCTATATATTGGTCTTTAATACGATTCTTGATGGTTTCTTATACATCCTTATGTTCAGTAATGTGCGTGACTGCTTGTCTAGCTTGTCTTGTTGAAGAGAAAGAAGCTTTTCTACCATTCTACCAAATACTAGGTAGAATGGTAGAAAAACTTATCTTTTCTAACGAATTCCACGCCGGAATACTAACTCTTGAATAACTTTATCCAAATATGACATCGCTGTCGACTAAGATTAAAAGAATGTAATTTATGTATACGCCTGCCACTCCAATTTGGTTAATGTAAATCTGCTGAATATTCACCATTGGTATTATCAAAATTCTCTCGCATTATCACGCAACGTACAAATTTTCATTTATAATAACTGTTCCTAAATCATAAATTTTATTCATGCTAGCTGTGCCCCGTGGTTTCATCCGCATAAGTTTCGATCCCGTAAAAATATCGGGATAAAAAGTGTCCTATCTCCTAACCCAGGTCATGGTATACCCATGTAGTAAATTTTATTTAAATAGACAATCTACATTATATTATACTATGAAATCAGTTGTATGCTCAAAACATAACAGAACACCTATCAATGTATATTTGTATTTATCATACCTGAATAAAACTACTTATTCCACTAACAAATTAGTAACAATCACCTAAAAAAATGCGTCTACATTTCCCGTTATTTATCAAAAATAATTACGTCAAACTTAAACTGAGCAGCACAACAAAGCATTAGCTTCAAAGATTATCAGAGAGCCTATTTATTTCCGAAACAGCGACAGAACCGAGCTCTAATGAGGTTTCAGCACGCACTTTACTAATTTTTTAACAGGAATTTCGGGAGACTTACCTATTATATCTTCTGTTTTATGATTCCCTTGCCTCCTCCTTTCGTTCTGTTTCCTGCAACAAAAGATAATTCCATTAAAATGGTTCGTATTTTGAAAATATTAAGCTTGATACGTTTTTCCTTATTTTCCCTTTGAGAGCGGCCGTTTGACCAATGAACCGGACAGCCTTGTACGGTTATAGTTAGTACAAGGGTTTGTCCATTGTAACGTAAAAGGTTTAATAGATGCTACGTTAATTAAGTAATTTATAAAAGGTATAAAATATTTTGGCGTGACTGTTTCACATTTTTAAAGGAGGATTAACTCAGTCGTGTCTTGCGTAATCGTCACGTTAAAAGCGAGCGTTTTATCGAGAATTATTTCGGGAACGGGAAATAACCGTCTTATTACAAAACGGGATCTTACTAAAGCCCAGCTTAAACCACCCAGTTTTTGTATTTCGAATCTAATTTCAACTAAGGTAAAGTTTTTGTTACAAAACTGACTAGCGTCCGTACAGTAGTCAATTTTCTTAACTAAAATGTTGTCAATTTTATTAATGAACTATACGTCGATTACTTTATGGTTCAAATAAGCCCTGTCAAACTAAAAACCGTGTTTTTTTGTAATAATATCGTAAAAGAAGGCATAAATCATAATTATATAATGTTCCCACTATTGGGACACAGGCCTCCTCTCTGTAAGAGGGACTGGGCCATAATCCACCACGCGGCCCCAGTAGATTCTGGTGGATGTCACATGTCTTCGAATTGCTTGGTCTAGGACATGTCGGTTTCCTCAAGATATTTTCCTTCACCGTTTTGAGAGCAGTGGTGATGAAATTAAATACACAAAGTAAAGTGCCTGTCTGGGGAACTCAAGACTTGTAAGTCGCGGCCTATACCACTTGGCCACCACTGCTCTCTGGCAGGCATAAATAGAGCTTCTTATCCGTGAATGTATATCAGTCTGAACCTAAACATTGTTCCCATCACAGATATAAATATTAAGCTGGTCTTGCTTCAAAATAATGGTATCCACCTTGATAGTGAAAAAGGTACTATAGAAAAAAATCATAGCATTGCTTGTACAATAATGATGCATAATATATAGAGGATATTGAATAGATAGAATAAGAAATGAGTTCATATTTAAGAGGAAGTCTGAAAGTGGCACCGGTGACGGAAAGTTGTGCGGAAATCGGTTGTCATGGTATGGGCATGTGATGCGGAGGAATGAGGAAAATGTTGTGAAGAAAGTTTTGAGTATGAATGTCGATAGCTATAAGAGTAAGGGAAGACCAAAGAAACGATGGATGGACTGTGTGAAAGATGGTGACTAGAAAGGGGGTGACTACCGAGATGACGACTAATAGAGATGTATGGAAAAAAGGGACATGTTGCGCCGACCCCAAATAAAATTGGTATAAGGGCAGGAGAATGATGAATATAGAGATATTGAACCATTTACGTCTGTATCGAGTGCGGGTTTAAATTACCGATGTAAAAGAAAAGGAGCTTTTGATTTTTACTGCAATATATCAACGATAACTATAAAAGTTAATCCACACATATCAGGGCCATGCCGGGACGTGACAGGGCCGTGGCACACACAAGGCAGGAACTGAAGCTCCGTCGTCAACCCGGACACGAACATGTGTGAACGAGTTCATCTAAAACTAGCTTACCCATGCCCACTTCGTTGGGCGGTAGACATACATATACTCGTATAGCCTATGACACTCACAAATAACGTGACTTCCTATTGGTAAAAGAATTTTCAAAAGCGGTTCAGTGTATTCAGAGATTACAACCTCACAAACTTTACCTCTTTATATTACATTATTACCACCTATATTTTTTTTTTTGCGGCCCTGATGGATCACGGTTCTTTCACGTCCCGGGCAGTGCCCTGATATGTGTGGAACATTCTTTAGCTCAAAATAATTCTCAAAGACCATAATGACTTTATAAAAACGCGTCCTTGTTGTGGGGAGAGGACTCCCCATGCTCAACCCTTAGCAAGGGAGAGACAAAAATACTCAAGTACCAACTTATCATATTTTATTCAATCCCTTTTCAGCCCTCATCCACCTTCCGAAATATAATATTGAGCCAACAATAATCAATAACAAATCAATTGAAGCGAGTTTTCCTAACCTGTCCCACAAAATTAAAAGACCCTTATTAAAGCTATCGGACGGCCGAACTTAGTAAACACGACTTTATGAGCATTGAATAATATTATGTTAAAGTTGAAATTGATTCTCTCATTTCAGCGTTTGATGAGTCTTCGTGAGGAAATAATTATGTTCGGGCACAAGTGACTATGTTCCTCCTAGTTGGAGGATGAAAGCATAACTAGCACTAATTAAAGCTGCACATGTATAGACCGACACACACACATGCTTACTAATAAATTAATCGAAAGATAAACAAATGAATATCAACTTACGAAACCCCCCTTTTTTCGCACTTAATACGTTGTGTTGAGAAGTGTTTGTCGCTTGCACTTGTTCACCACTCACTACTGATGGGTCTCACTGATAGGACCCGGTTCATCTAGCATCGTACTAAACGTACTATAGTTGACTACCCCACTCCCTCATAAAGTACTCACGGCTACACATCAAGCTATACATTTCCCGTATAAGCTGACCTCGATTTGTACGGAAATCCTATATAACGCGAGACCAGCATAAGCTGGAAATGAATAGCTTGATGTGTAGCCGTTTATACCTAACAATAAGCACAATGGTGTTCAATTGCCTTGAATAGAGTGTATTGTCAATTAAGAAGAATCCGAGAATTTATAAAAAAACAGCTAGAGTACAGTAAACAAATACATTCCTCTGCTCAAATATTCTCATAAATAACGTGTGGCGTATTAGAATAGTAATCACGAACGATCCGTTGAAAGACTGAATGCATCAAAGGTTGCAAGACTATTAATGTTCCAACCCCTAAGGCATTATCGTTGCCAATGCGAAATACACTCTTTAGTATCAGTTGAGAGAAACAGGTTACGATAATGTTACAACACAACATTGTAACATTGTCGTAACACACATCGTTTGAAACGGTGCTTAACACTGATGTTATATCGCCCAGAACTTGGAGAAAAACTGTAAGTTTTGTAATAATTTTAAAATAAAAGCCAAGTAGTGCACAACGACATGAATGTGAAACACTCAAAGCCATGTAAAGCTACTTAAGGGTCGTATTACGTGTAAGTAGCACACGGTGGTGTGGTAAGACTATTGAATACAACTACCCAGGTATCGTGAGAACACGCAGAAGTGACATCATTTTTGTTCATAATTTCCATTTACACCAAATACATAATAGGAATGACTACAAAAAAAATGTTTTGCGTATTTTTCTTTTCTTACGTTATCAAAAGATTACGGCGATACATTGAGATAAAATGTGCCATGGCGTCACGAGTATGTAGATTTTATACTTACTTGTGACGTAGCGTCCCCCACTCCCCAACTTTAATGCGTTTTATCTCTATCATTTTTTATTAATATGATAAAGGAAAAAATACGAGTCTAATGTTTTTTGTTTATCTGACTGACGGACTAAATAGTATTTCTTTTTTTTTGACTCAGGCATCATCACTATTATATCGAAACATGCTCCCTTTAATTTTGGTTTTGAAAAATTTATACCGACATTCTTTGTGCGTATATGATACCGTTCAATATATTTTCTCGCCACCAAAATAAGGTTTATGTAAATGAGGTAATATTCACGTAAATAGGCACGCGAAAACATTACTCGCCGTTGAAATATTCGAATACGAATAAACGTGGAATGAAAAAATCCGAAAAGCGCGGGCTTTACAGATTGCGAGTGCTACAAGCCAGTAATTGGAGCCAGCAAAGCATGCAAGTCATTACCGACACGTACCTCAAACAATAAACTTTTTAAATAGCCCATTATAGCTCTCATCCGAGCTCACGTAATATGTTCGGAGTTTTTTAATATAGCAATTACCAGCTCAACGCGAGTTTATTATCATAAAGTCGATAATGAGTTAAAGCTTAGGTGATTAGGACGCTGAACAATTCAGGGAATTTTCTAACAGTCAATTTACGTTACTAAAGTTTCAGCAGAATGTATGGGCGGATGAGATAATATATTTAGCAGAGGCATTTAGATAGATAGATAGATAAATTGTTTATTTGGTGCACGCAAAAGAAATAGCACCACATACAAAAACACGATCCATTAACAATGACACATACTTATAACGAACATCAACACATCAACACATCATCATCATCATCTTTTCGATACATTTAACAATGTTATGATCATTTTATTAAAATTAGAATATTCTATCACAATATGTATTCTATTTCGCTTTGCTCGAAAACCGCACAACGAAATCCTTGGCCCTTGAAAAGTTCTACTATTTGCCACTGAATTGGCCGAGAATATTAATTTAAGTACTGATGAATTACCCGTATTATGAAACAAAAAATTGCGTGAAAAAACGCCTGGCTATTAAACGTAAAACGAGCTATGAAATAATGCCCATTTACATTTTTGGCATCGTCGTTGAGTAACGGCATTTAGTCATAGACCCTGGTAATATTTACACCAGCTGTTACAATATTATTTATTTTCATACCTATCCTATAATTATGCTGCATTTGTTTTTTTTTTCAAATCTGTATCTCAAATGTTTTTCAAACATGTAAATAAGCCCTGTCCAATTCGTGAGAGTATTGTTAAGTAGGGTAGGGCGGGGCTAGTTGTGCAATTTTGCACTTGATCGGTCATTTGTTATGCATACCGGTGGGTCAGTATTTTATCCCTTTCCAAAAATGTCCCTAGTAATTTATTTCTAACAAATTGCATTTAATAATAATAATATAATATATTCTTTATTTTGGACTACACATACGAGTAAACACAATCCATATAGTGTTAGTAACTGTCGTGATTTCTTTAATTTAATTTGAAAATAATAAGTATATTTTAATATCGATTTATAATATCCACTGTGGCAACACTATCAAAGCACAAATGATTAATATTGTAAGAAACTTTTAAATGTATTTTCATTATGGCAACTGAATGTATTATTTTACTTTGGCAACACTTAGAAATAACGGTTATGATATTATCGTTATTTCTGGGTGGGGTCAAAAGTCGTTTTAAATGGTAAAATGTAATGCATAGTCAGTCTTCGTTTGATTGTGAAATTGTACAGTTGTCTGGATTAAAAGTATTAGCAAGAAAAGAGCGTTTTCTTTATAAGTCAGAAGTGACAAGAACCACGAGCTATATGTTGGTGAAATCGTGAGTAGTTTTATGAATTCTTAACATTATTAATTCTTTTTGTCCCAGTTATGTTCAGTGAGCAATGAGTATGGTTAGTTTGTAGTCTCATGATTCGGTAGCAATCATTGTGGCGTATTTCCCAGATGGTTAATATTTAAATCATAGTTAAAAGTAATTGGGCTGATGCACGTGCTACCTTTGGTCGAGGCAACTCCTCGATAAGGTTATCGTTGCGTTGGACTAATTTAAAATAATATAATGAGTAAATGGTTGGGCCGATGCACATGCTACCTTTGGTCGAGGCAACTCCTCGATAGGGTTATCTTTGCGTTGGACTCATTATAAACAATAAGTAAAATAGTTGAACCAATGCAATGTGATACTCTTGGTCGAGGCAACTCCTCGATAGAGCTATCATTGCATTGGACAACCAGGAAAATAAATAAATTAGAAATTTTGCGAGTGAATGTTGGGAATTCCGCCACGAGATTTCACTTTGAATATTATCTAAATAGTATTTTAAGTCTGCTCCGTTCACTGAATTTTCTGAGCAGCTTTATATGTAGTTTGTTGATGGTACGGTGGTATGCTGGCTTGGTTATGGTTTGTTTGTTGGTTTGTTTAAACAGCAGCTTAGATTTTGTTTATTGCGGTTATGACTAATGACTGCATGAGCTATTTATTATATAATAAAATATATATTGTCTCCTATGCGGCGTGCACTCGGGTTCAGCCATGTAGGTGAGCTGTTCAGAGATGTACGAGTATAGTGTAGACCTCATGCTGCGTGCACTGTGGTTTAGCCGTGTGGGCGACCTGTGATGTACGAGTATCCTATGCTGCGTGCACTGTGGTTTAGCCGTGTGGGCGACCTGTGATGTACGAGTATCCTATGCTGCGTGCACTGTGGTTTAGCCGTGTGGGCGACCTGTGATGTACGAGTATCCTATGCGGCGTGCACTTTGGTTCAGCCGTGTAGGCAACCTGTGATGTACGAGTATAGTGTAGATTCCTATGCGGCGTGCACAATGGTTTAGCCGTGTGGGCGACCTGTGATGTACGAGTATAGTGTAGATTCCTATGCGGCGTGCACAATGGTTTAGCCGTGTCGGCGACCTGTGATGTACGAGTATAGTGTAGATTCCTATGCGGCGTGCACAATGGTTTAGCCGTGTGGGCGACCTGTGATGTACGAGTATAGTGTAGATTCCTATGCGGCGTGCACAATGGTTTAGCCGTGTCGGCGACCTGTGATGTACGAGTATAGTGTAGACCCCTATACGGCGTGCACTTTGGTTTAGCCGTTCAGGCGACCTGTGATGTACGAGTATAGTGTAGACCCCTATACGGCGTGCACTTTGGTTTAGCTGTTCAGGCGACCTGTGATGTACGAGTATAGTGTAGACACCTGTACGGCGTGCACTTTGGTTTAGCCGTTCAGGCAACCTGTGATGTACGAGTATAGTGTGTAGACCCCTATACGGCGTGCACTTTGGTTTAGCCGTTCAGGCGACCTGTGATGTACGAGTATAGTGTAGACTCCTGTACGGCGTGCACTTTGGTTTAGCCGTTCAGGCAACCTGTGATGTACGAGTATAGTGTGTAGACCCCTATACGGCGTGCACTTTGGTTTAGCCGTTCAGGCGACCTGTGATGTACGAGTATAGTGTAGACTCCTGTACGGCGTGCACTTTGGTTTAGCCGTTCAGGCAACCTGTGATGTACGAGTATAGTGTGTAGACCCCTATACGGCGTGCACTTTGGTTTAGCCGTTCAGGCGACCTGTGATGTACGAGTATAGTGTAGACTCCTGTACGGCGTGCACTTTGGTTTAGCCGTTCAGGCGACCTGTGATGTACGAGTATAGTGTAGACTCCTGTACGGCGTGCACTTTGGTTTAGCCGTTCAGGCAACCTGTGATGTACGAGTATAGTGTGTAGACCCCTATACGGCGTGCACTTTGGTTTAGCCGTTCAGGCGACCTGTGATGTACGAGTATAGTGTAGACTCCTGTACGGCGTGCACTTTGGTTTAGCCGTTCAGGCGACCTGTGATGTACGAGTATAGTCTAGATAGTTCTATGCGGCTTACTCTAGTTCAGCCACGTAGGCGAGCTTTATGGAGATGTATGCGTATAGTTTATAACAGCCGCGTAGGCGTGCTGTAGTTCAGAGTTTAAAGATAAAGATGTACGAGTATAGTTTAGAGTTCTATGCGGCTTACACTCTAGTTCAGCCACATAGGCGAGCTTTATGGAGATGTATGCGTATAGTTTATAACAGCCTAGTAGGCGTGCTACAGTTCAGAGCTTAAAGATAAAAATGTACGAGTTTAGTCATTTATAACAGCCGCGTAGGCGAGCTGTAGTTCAGAATTTCAAAATAAACATGAACAAGTACCTACAAGTATAGTTTAGAGTTCCATGCGGCTTACACTCCAGTTCAGTCATGTAGGTGAACTGTAGTTCAGAATTTTATGTGGATACTTATGTGATACTATGCAGCCATGTAGGTGAGCTTTAGTTTAAAGCTTAACGTAGACACTAGTTCAAAGCTTAACGCAGATACTTATGTGATTATATGCAGCCATGTAGATAAGCTGTAGTTTGAAGCTTAACGTAGTCAATTACGTGATCCTATGCAGCTATGGAGGTTAGTTGTAGTACAGAGTTTAACATAGGCACTTATGTGATCGTATGCAGCCATATAGGTGATCTGTAGTTCAGAATTTAACATAGGCAGTTATGTGATCTTATGCAGCTACGGAGGTTAGCTGTAGTTCAAAGTTTAACATAGGCACTTGTGTAGTTCTATGCAGCCATGTATGTGTGCTGTTAGTACGTCATGAAATTGATGGCCGAAAGGCAGTAGATTGTATAAATTATGTAATGCTCGAAAACAAAAGAACTGTCTTGAAGAAAGATCACTGCGTCTTTAAATGAAAAATATCTTACTTACATAGAACTGCGTCATATTTTTTTTAACTTGTTTTGGCAACATTTTTGTTAGAGAAAGCGGAGGTTAATTCAATTGAATTTTTGAATAACACAAGACAGAAAACAATCATCTGGTCAAGAGTTGTAAACTGTTAACGATTGTCAATGACAACAACTCAAATCCTAGTTCAAAATTGCGATTACATTTTATATATTTTCTAGTTTTTTTTGCCATATTCTTATGTAAGGAAGAACACTGAAAAACTAGTCACTTTTCAGATGTTTCAAAACTTTCAAATAAGATATCACCATTGTTCTTTTTAAAGATCTGCCAATCATGAAACGGTTTGCGAGTTCTATTACCAAACCGAAATTTCAGAGTTGACGATATTGAAACCAAATTAGTGTTAATAGGTCAGCATTATATCGAACTACTGTTATGAAGGATAATAAGATATTGTTTTTATATACCCTTCAAATAAAGTGACTTGGAATCGATTGGAACTATCAATTGGTCTATAATTATGTTGAGGTAGAGACGACCATAGTTAGGGTTTGGTGTAGTAGGAGTCAATGCTAAAGGGCATTACTCGGGCGATATTATATTGACTAGAAGTACACGGATAAATCCAAATCAAGAATATCACTTACATCAAGGCTGTTATAAAATAATTCATAGTAAAGCAGTTACGTAATTGTAACTTCTTTTACAGCAGCCCTTTCAAAACTCCTTACCAGATACTTTAATTGCGAGTGTAAATCCCGCTACAGAAACTAAAACCTTGTCTATCAGTAAAGATTTTATCATTACTCAAGAATTGGATCTCAACAAATCTCATATTAAAAACGGCTAAGACATTAATCAGTTCACTTTCGAAAAGCCCTATAAACTTTTTGCCAAGAATAGGAAATGTCTTGCTCAGACCGAGTGAGGTTAGTTGCACAAATTAAAGCGCAATGAATAGTTGCATAACAAGCCCTTGCTTACTCTGTATGAATTAGATACTGGGCTACATACAAATGCCAGCTGTTTGGGGTTCTTACTCTTAATCTTTTTATTTTTGAAACCTAAACGCAGAACATTGTATAGACGTTCCAATAACTTTGTGATTAAAAATCATAACGATTTGGGCCATTTCGGTTTTATACAAACCATAATTATTGAACGAATTCAAAGACAATAATGGTTTCTTAAATAAAGACGATAAATAAAATAAAAAAAATTAATAATTATGTAGCTTGTATAGATTGTGCATATAGCAAAGATAATACGCCAAGAACGCGTAATGGGCAATTTTGCATCATATTTCCATGCCATATACTTAGACCTTTTGACGTTCGAAAAGTGCTGATTCTCAGCCTAGTTTGAATAAATGACTTTTGAATTTGAATTTGAATTAGACCATTTTTAACCGTTTGTCTATACTTTATCCATAGTCAAATCAAATCGAATCAAAAATATTTGTTAGAATAGGGTACAATAGATAGCAATAATTTTAGTTTCAGCATATTCTGCCATGATATGGCGTGCAAATACATTTCATGTCAATTCAAGTCGTTATAATTATTACAAATTTACATTAGGTTCCATTGACTTATTCTCTAAATATTCCTTATGAGTGTAATATTGTTTATACAGTAAAAGTTTAAATAGATTTTTTTGAACAAGGTCAATCTTGAAAAGAATTCGGTAAATGGATAGATATTATAACAGACATGCAGTAGACATTTATCATAAATAATTTTTAATTTTATTGGTGGCAACTGGAGTCTATCTTTATGACATTTCCGGCTATTTACCTTGTCACCAATAGTTTCAAAAACAAAAATTGACGATTTATTGATGCATATACAAAATATCTCATTGTTAGACCAATTCATAATTCTCAAAAATTTACAAGCATCAACTAGAATAATTTTCAGTTCAGATCATGGCAAAGTTTTCACCTCGAAACAGATTAAAGACTTTGTGCTAGGGAGGTTAAAAATGTACTAAACGCAGTTGCTTGTCCTCGAGCAAATTGCCAAGCCTAAAGGTTCAACCAGACGATTCTGACGACCTTGTCTACTCAAAAGTTTGGCAAAAACGAACGCATCTTGGACCAGCAACCGGTTAAAGTACGATGGGCTATCATCCTCAGTGCCATTATCGCGACAGTAATAAAGTGCATCAGAATTGTTTATTCGACATTAGGTTTAAAGGGTCGTCTGAAAAGAACTTCCAGAATAATGAGCCTAATATGTAGGTAGGTTTAGTCCCACCGATTTTTTTTAAATATTGACGAAATATAAGAATTAAAGCCTCTAAAAAAATCTTGTTTAATGCTAATAAATTATATTTGAATCATTTATCAATTCGGTTAAATATACAAAAATCAAACCGTTTAAGATAATTAATTATAAAAGAATATGTTTAGTAAATAAAAAAAAAGTACTGAAACTAATTCCAAAAAGATGGCAAAAGTAATAAATATGCCAGAGTTAAAAGGTGTCACCGTGGAAAAATAGAAAAATCCTCTGGTTCGGTATTGATTTGTCCGACTTTAATAATTATAATTTAGAATCTGACAAATACCGGTTAACACGAATTGCTATTTATTTATATAATAGTTGTTAACATTAGTTTAAACCCCGTCGGTTTCGTGCTGCGAGCGCGGCTGCTGAGCGTGGGGTCCTGGGTTCGATTCCCAGGTTGGGCAGGGTGTTGTTTGATTTTTCCACTAGGAATTACTTGGTAGCGGCCTGGCGATTGGACGTTGGACACCCTGTGCCTCGCAAAGCACGTGAAATGGTGGTCCTGCACCTGATCCCTACCCGGTTGCGTCGGGTTGCTGTTCCGTCGAACTGTAGGAGAGCAGAGAGTGCATCTGTTTGCGCACACACTATGCCTCCTGCGTGCTTGACTGGTCTCTGTTGAGATTGGCCGCCTCGTGGCCGAGATGCGGTCAAGAGGATTTATACTAGTGAAGTGATGTGAAGTGCATACTCGTTTCTTTAATCAGGTATAGGTAGGTTAGGTACTTATGCATTGAATGTATAATGTATAGTATATTGTATTGTATTTATTTATTTCTGAGTACATGGTACATTAGGTCTTACATGAATTACTGTTTCACATATACTAACATTGCTGGTGTAGAAATATTAAATGATATGCTAGTTACATGCAAATCAGAAGGAACAAAGAATAAATGAGAATGTCAAAATAAAAATTACAATATCCAAGAATTTATAATAATGTCAAAGCAGAATTAGAATTAGAATTTATTTATTTGTAAGAATGTAATTTTACATAGTATGGTGTTAATAATATTTTTGTTAGTTCTTTACATTTTACCACAAAATTTATGGTGTACAAATATTTACTTGTCATTCTTAACTAAGTACAAAATTAATTATAAGATTTGCAATTTACAGTAGATAAGTCCAATATGAATTAGTATTATTAAAATTAGGTAATCGTTACTTTAAAATGTCAAAATTAAGTGAATGTCATCTTGGATTTTTACAATATTCCATAAATTCGCCAATGTCATAAAAGTTAAGTCTATGTCATCTTAGAGTTTTACAATAGTCCATATATTCGCCAATGTCATAAAAGCAATGATCTAATAGCCAACTTGACAGCTTTTTCTTGAACATGGGGATGGGAAGTTCCTTAAATGAATTAGGTAACTTGTTATACACCTGAGGAGCAATTCCCGTAATTTTTGGGAATGTTCGTATTCTCATTCGCCATCTGTCAAAACTACAATCAATTTACCAACATTTTCGACAAGTTTGACAGATTGCGACTTGAATGTGAACGTTTTTTATGTACGAGAATTGGCCTTCAGAACTACTGTACTAATTTCATTATTAAGATTTTGATTACATTATGAAAACGTATGATTTAAAAATTCATTGACGAAATAAAAACGTCTGAGAGCCAATCAAACATTTTACATTTATTAATTGGTAACGTTCTCAGGGCAGGTATATCTTGATTATATATTTTTGTATAGTTACTTATATTTGTTATTTGATGTATTGCCTCAGTGTCGTGATTATGCGTGCTTCGGAGTTAGCACGCCGTCGGATGGCCGAGTGTCGTGATTTCTTTAATTTAATTTGAAAATAATAAGTATATTTTAATATCGATTTATAATATCCACTGTGGCAACACTATCAAAGCACAAATGATTAATATTGTAAGAAACTTTTAAATGTATTTTCATTATGGCAACTGAATGTATTATTTTACTTTGGCAACACTTAGAAATAACGGTTATGATATTATCGTTATTTCTGGGTGGGGTCAAAAGTCGTTTTAAATGGTAAAATGTAATGCATAGTCAGTCTTCGTTTGATTGTGAAATTGTACAGTTGTCTGGATTAAAAGTATTAGCAAGAAAAGAGCGTTTTCTTTATATAACAATGACTTAAAAACTATGTTAGTAAACTTTTACAAATAAAAACTGACGTGGCCCAACACACGTTGGCACGTGCCGCCGTACCCAGTGACTTATAAAGGGACTGTCTATTTTGTCGAATAAAGATTTTAGATTTAAGAGCTACATCCGTTTAAGTGAAGAAAGTCAGAGATGCTCTACGTACCCCATAGGTGAGGTAAGATGAGCACGTGTATGGGGCAAATTGAGCAGTTAGTAGTCGTTTAGCGGGTGTCTACAAGTCTTAACTTATGACCCCTGTTAAAAAATGCACATTTCTAATGGATTTGGGGTAATTATGGTACTAAAATGTGATTTTTAAATAGCAATAACTTTTAAATTTTGAATAATAATAAGTTTTTTTTTTACTTTTAGGTTAGGTTAGGTTAGGTTAGTTATTGCAGTATAAATCCCTTTCGGATCGGATTTTACAGCGAAAGAATCAAGGCTACTTAGTCAAAGTTACTGCTCCTGCTTAAGGAATAGTAAACTTTAGTCTTCTTTCCTAACAGTTCCCAGAGGTACGACACGGTCCACATGGCCCAGTTACGGTGCGAAGAGTCAAATTGACACCACCACTAACGTTTTACGATGTCATGGATGAAGCTACACGACCGACAATTACAGTTAACTTTAATATTCCCAGTTATAGTCCAGTGGTTAAAGGGTGAAATGAACCACTCTAACTCGACACTAAGTTTTATAGCAATGCTTGAATATTCAATGCACGGCCAAACTTGATAATTTGACATTTTCTCATTTCGCTCACAAGAAATATTGTGTCTTGAAGAAGGCTTTTGATAAGATACATCTTGTAAAATCAATGTGCTGTTCTATAAAACATAGAAGTATAAACAACACGAAAACTTTTAACTCATCTAAAAACACTTTATTACAAGCAACAGCCGATAAACACCGATTTTGGAGTAAGCGTCTTCATAGCGATATCATGAAGATACAAGGAGGCATTCCACAAGGCAACATCTTATGTCCAGTATTTTTATGAATTAAGTTATCAATGTTGGATGAGAAAAAACATTTGTTTTAATTGATCATGACTAATTAGACAAGTCATAACAAATATCAATCTGTCTTCCCTTTTTCCCAACTATGTTGGGGTCGGCTTCCAGTCTAACCGGATGCAGCTGAATAACGTATAGAGTAACTAGGTAATACGATACCCCTGAGTAAGACTGGTTGTCAGACTTTCGGGCTTCTGACGACCCGTCACGACTGTCAAAGATCCACGAATGACAGCCGGGGCCAACGGCTTAACGCGGTTTCCGAAGCACGGAGAAGTCTCGGTATGTTAAGATAGTCACCCATTCACAGACCAACCCCGACAAGCGTAGCTTAACCAGATAGATCGATCCATACGGCTGTTATTACTTAGCTACGAGCTCCTCCGCAAGTCATAACATGGTAGATAACAAAACAGTAAAACTACATTGCTCACCGGTTCTATCGATTATAGAGACACAAAAGTTTATGATGTCGATAAAATACAGGGTGGTATCCCCATCGACGTGCAACCTGTTACCATGGATTAAGTACATGAGTCTGGACCCCGTTGCGTTCAAATTTTCGAGGGTTATTACAAAAAACAATTGCTGTTCCATACATTTTGACCACGGAAGTATTGTACTTTTGTATGAAACAGCAGATTTTTGAAGTGAAAACTTCTTTAGCGGCGTTGTGCACTTTTTTTGGGATGGGTAAAAAATGTTAAACTCGCGTCAGGACGTGACCGTAAGATCCGTTGCCTAGCAACCGAAGTAAATATGAAAATAAATAGTCTTTGACATTACGTAAAGATAGTGTGCGCAGTGGTGGCCCAGTGGTAACGGCCCCGACTTACGAGTTGTAGGTCGTGGGTTCGAATCCAAGCAGGCGCTTTACTTTGTGTAAATAATTTCATCACCACTGCTCTCAAAACGGTGAAGGAAAACATCGTGAGGAAGCCGGCATGTCTTAGAACAAAAAAATTCGAAGACATGTGACATCTACCAACCCGCTCTGGGCCCGCGTGGTAGATTACGGCCCACTCCCTCTCACAGAGAGGAGGCCTGTGTCCCAGCAGTGGGAACATTAATAGGCTGATGATGATTACGTAAAGATTGCGAGGTAAGAAATTTTACCCATGTTGATGGGTAAAAAAAAGCAGTCAAAACATACTTCATGAAAAGTGTTTAAATAAATTGTTTATTTTTCTTAGACTATATTTTAAAAATAAATAAATATTCTACTACTACTACTAATGAATATTGTTTAACCACATAAATTATAGCACTTTTATACTGATAATAAAGCAATTCGTGCGAAATTATTCTCTAAACATTCCAAAATATTCAAAAATGCACAACGTTAATGTTCAAGTTTTCACTTCTGCCGGCACTCCCGGAGTGCAGTTTTTTTTTTAAATAACCGACGAATATTTTCAACGATGCGGCGATGGGTGTCTAAAATCACGTCCCCCTGCCACCGTGTGTAGCTGAACCGTTACGTAAACTAAGTCGAATAAACTTCGAATGCTCAGTTGGGAATTGGAAACCCTTCCCAACTTGGATTTTACTTTTAATGACGTAGGGATTAGATGAATCCAAATCGTGTTTGATTCGAATTTTAGCTGATGTGATGTTTTGGTACGGTAGAATACGGTAGCATAAAATAAATACAGAAAATTTTCATTATAACCTTCTACCTGACTTATGAAATATTCGGCACCCATTTAAAAGGTTACTTGAAATATAGTACTAGTGACAGTACGAGCTAGACAAGCATTTTAAAGTGATGTCATGATGAAAAGATAGCAGATAGAGAGCGCGCCATGAATATTATTGTCACTCGCAGAAGTGGTTTTAATGCATTAGATAGCTTTGCTGTAGAGGTTTTGTCTGGGTGGCTTTCTCAACCGACCTCCACAAATGTTTATTTGTTTAATAATTATATGGTATTAGGAAATTAATACTATTTCTTATTATAATTGGAAAAAAGGTGAGACAGTCAGCCGTTGGCAAGGCGGGGTTGTTTTATTTAGAACTGCTTCTCTTTAATTATTATCTGATTGACAACATGTCGGAGTTTCATTCTGGTAGATAATATAGTAAGTAGCACCTAATAGTATCAAATAAAACGCATGAAGAAAATGAAGCAAACAATAATGTGTTTCGAATACAGAAACACGTGTAACTCGAGACAGTACCTTAAACTGTGAATAGGGAGCCTTAAGTGGGGTACAAAGGTACTTGGACAGTTGCAAAGTGCCCGAAGCCAGGACTTACTGGAGAAAATGTACGTTTAATACAACTTTGAAGGCACAAATGTAATTTCACACAGAACTTTGGCATCCCTTCGGCAAGGATAGATATTTAAAATTTAATTGGATATTTGGTTTCCAACGGCAACAAATTGTGGGTTTCTAGAGGTATTTCAAATAGAAGTTTATAATGTAAATTTTAATGAGAAATTAAATTAATTTATTAATTGTAAATGATTCAAGGTACTACAATATTGGTATTCTCCGTGAAAAAAACATATTTCGTTTTTTTAATTACTCCCCAATACTGCCCACGCTACCCAAACAAAAACAACGTAACTTGAAGTAGGTTACGTTCTGATTTTAAAATAGTTTCGAACTTGAGAAAACAAACAATGCAAACACACCCAAACTAGAGCACATACTTGCATATAAACCAATTATGTTTGTCCGCGAGCCTTTATTGAAAAAGGGCGCTATCGTGAATAAATTTTAACGTGATCGTTGAGTTGCTACCCACCCAATAGATTCGAAATTCGAATACCCTCAGTATTTTAGTCCAACAATATTGAAAGAACTTTCCGTTATGCATACAAAAAGGTTCTCTCATCAAGCAATTACGGGGCTGTTCGTTCATTTTAGTACTTTGATAAACTAATTGAATTGTTTGATTAACGATGCCGGGAAATTGGAAAAAATATGAGAACGCACTTTGCATTTCATACAGCACATTTTTTAATATTCATAGCATTGTTTCCTCAACCTAATTAATTGATGCCTCATTCGATTTTTTAATTAATATGTAATGATAATTCCGGTAAAAAGCAAAGAACTCATATTGAAGTAACTGTTATATGATTCATTTAAAATTTTACAATTAAGCATCCGAACGGCAAAATTATATTGATGAAACCGATGCTGATCACAGTCAAAATTAAACGATACGTGAACCAAAAATTTAAGTAAAACTAACCCTAACTGCAGACGTTTTAGGCCAAATCAACATAAATGAGGTCGAGTCTGGGAGCAGTTATTGGTGGAATTTAGGTACCTATTCCGATTGAGGTGGTTCTGAAAATACCTTTGGTCCTGGGGGGACTGTGGGGAATCATCTGCGTTAATGTTAATCAATTTTCAAACAAAACCATTCCCACGTAGCAGGGGCATGCTACCTTTTTGATTTGTAATTTTCATTCAAAATGTTGGCAATGACATAGAAAAATTATAACGTGTAAGTAAAAAAGTAAAAATAAGGTAGTTAACGTAAGACCTATTATTCCTTGACTGCATATTACGCATGTTTTTTTGAAAAGTGTAGTGTAAGCATAATAATTATTATGTATATTTCACTAATGACGAATTTCGGGGTCCAGTCAGTCAAGTAAATAAGTTAGGCAGCAGTATTTTTTTTTATTGATGAATGGGCCTGCTCTTGACCTCGATCTCGCCTGATGGAAAACGATGGATGAGGTTTATTTAAATCAAAAGAAGTACATACTAATACAGGATTAGGTGCAGTTACTAAAGTCACCTCTAACACCCAACTACGCTAAGCTCTTAAAGAAAATTCAAAGCTTAGCACCCATATTTTTCAGTAAGTGTCGTCTTAACGGCCTTAAATCTAGACAGTGGAGTGCAAGCTAGCAGAATACGAGCATTGATCACATAGAACTGGCACACATCCAAAGATCTGCTGGAACTGCGAGCACCTGACTTGCGTTTAATTGTCCGAATTTATTTTTAAAAGACACTTTTGTACTGCTTGAGATCAATAACAATTATTTTGTTGTGCAATTTAAATAATTATAATAAAAAATTACATTCCAAAGGATTTGCACACATACGAACCCAGAAAAATTAATGTATAATTCAAAATTATAGCAATGTAAAACTTAGCTATCTAAAAAATAGAGTGCCTACAAAAAACAAACAAAAATGTCCTTGAAAATCGAATAGGTGCAGCTTCCTCCGAATATGGCAGCGTGCCAAAATGTACGGAAACTTTTTCAAGCCTTTATGATGACTTTAATTAGGTTAGAGCTTTCTGATATAGGTAGATAGTTTGCTTTGAGCTAGTTTCATTTACTGTCAGCAAAATGCAAACGGTTTTACTCAATAGGGATACTGACAGGCGAAAAAAGAAAAATTTAGTCCGTTAGTCAGATAATAAAATTTAAAAAAAACAGCGGCTTGCACTTCGGGAGTGCCGGCAGAAGTGAAAACTTGAACATTAACGTTGTGCATTTTTGAATATTTTGGAATGGTTAGGGAATAATTTCGCACGAATTGCTTTATTTATCAGTATAAAAGTAGGTACTATAATTTATGTGGTTAAATACAATATTCATTAGTAGAATATTTATTTATTTTCAAAATATAGTCTAACAAAAATAAACAATTTATTTAAACACTTTTCATGAAGTATGTTTTGACTGCTTTTTTTTACCCATCAATATGGGTAAAATTTCTTACCTCGCAATCTTTACGTAATTTTAAAGACTATTTATTTTGATATTTACTTTGTCGGTTGCTATGCAACGGATCTTACGGTCAAGTGTCCCGACGTGAGTTTACATTTTTTTACCGATCTCATATAAAGTGCACAACGCCGCTAAGGAAGGGTTCACTTCAAAAATAGACACGTTATTTCTTACCTCGCAATCTTTACGTAATTTTAAAGACTATTTATTTTGATATTTACTTTGTCGGTTGCTATGCAACGGATCTTACGGTCAAGTGTCCCGACGTGAGTTTACATTTTTTTACCGATCTCATATAAAGTGCACAACGCCGCTAAGGAAGGGTTCACTTCAAAAATAGACACGTTATTTCTTACCTCGCAATCTTTACGTAATTTTAAAGACTATTTATTTTGATATTTACTTTGTCGGTTGCTATGCAACGGATCTTACGGTCAAGTGTCCCGACGTGAGTTTACATTTTTTTACCGATCTCTTATAAAGTGCACAACGCCGCTAAGGAAGGTTTCACTTCAAAAATAGACACGTTATTTCTTACCTCGCAATCTTTACGTAATTTTAAAGACTATTTATTTTGATATTTACTTTGTCGGTTGCTATGCAACGGATCTTACGGTCAAGTGTCCCGACGTGAGTTTACATTTTTTTACCGATCTCATATAAAGTGCACAACGCCGCTAAGGAAGGTTTCACTTCAAAAATAGACACGTTATTTTTTGCTTGATCATATTAATAAAAAATGGTTTATATAAAATGCAGTAAAGTTGGGAAGTGGGGGCTCGCTATGTCACCACAAGTCATTATAAAATCTACCGGGGAGTGACGTCATGCCACATTTTAACTCAATGTATTGCCGTAATGTTTTGATTACGTAAAAAAAATAAAAAGACGTGTCCAATATTTTTTTAATAATCGTCCCGACGGACAACAAAAATGTTTTAGTCAACATCCCTAATATACGAAGTGTATAGAGTGCCGCGAGTTTCTTGTGGCACTCTAGTGTCACTGCCTCGGCCCGGCTAGGGTGCCGTGAGCGTTGCATTGTCACTGTCACTTGTTATTTAGGTTAGGTTAGGTTAGAACTGTGACCACACAACGCACGAGCCGAGCGAGCGTAGCGAGCGGTGCCGCGGTAGCGGCCGGCGAAGTGCCAGGGTCCGTTTAGGCACAAGAGAATTAATGTTTTGGGAATGTGGTGTTTTACAGCGATCTCACCTCGACAATCAAACAAAATACCAAGTGACGTGACTTAGTGACAGTGACAATGACAATCCAATGCTTGCGGCACTTTAGCCGGGCCGAGGCGGTGTTACTAGGGTGCCTGTAGTGGCACTTTATCCGACAGGGATAGAGTGCCAATGGTGGCACTCTATACACTGCCATTAATATATTGTTCGGCAATCCAGTTCCTATATGCACGAGTATGTACAAGGTCAAACGAACATCTCCCTGAACCCAACAGATTTCCGTACGACGAAATAAAGATTGTATCTTGGCTTATCGTAGTACCTACTTCATTCAGATATCTGCCAAGCGTGATATTGATGATTCTCCGTACCAATTTGTTGAAGAACAGCATCCGGAATAAGCAGTAAAGTTTTAAAATAATTTCCTAAACAAACAATCAAAATATACAAAATTCATACAAACTAACATCAACAATCGTAGAAAACCGAATAAACTCAACTAAACCGTTAACCGAGTTATTGGAAAATGTATCTGTATTAAGTGAATCATGTCAACGGGAGCGTGGAACAATGTTTACCCTAGTGATTGGTTTTCGAGATAAATCCACAACGTAGCAACTTGTTCACTCCGGACGATCAAGTTGGCTCTTGTTTGTTGGCGAGATAAAACACTGAGGTGGGCAAACAATACTGTTGCGTATCTCGAGCCATACTCCCGGCCTATTTGACTGATGGATATAGCTTATTATATGTCCCAAGAGGCAAAATTAGGTTGGAACTGAGGCTGAGGGAACGCGTCCTTTGTTTGAATAATTTAATGTACGATGTCCTTTGTAAGTAGGGCCATTGCTAGGGATACAAATGTAGGTATTTCCGTATGTCATTATGAAACGCCATAATATCATATATGTAAAAGATACTTACCATTAAGTTACGCAGGTATAAGTAAGACACAACACACGCACTACGTTGTCTAAGCACTAAAAGAATATTAAAAAAACTTTTATTAGTTGAACACCTGGTCCAACTTGTAAAGATCGAGACAAAGAAAAACAAAAACCTACTGATCTTCATTGCCTAATGGATTACTAGAAAAACAGACTCTGAAACAGAATGTAAAGCAAGATACTTTCTCATCGAACATATTCCATAAGGTATGCACAAGAAAACAGAAAAAGCAATTTACAAGCTTTTATTTTCAATAAATATCCTTTAAAGCTACAAATAACATGCACACGTTTTCACTAAAAGCAAAATTAATTTCATTTTAATATTTAAATAAAAACTCGATACGACAAAATCAAATTGGATTGTAGAAAAATATTTTGTCAGCGACATGACAAACAACTTTCCCTTTGATATTTCGACGGTCTACATAGAACGATCGTTAAAACCTTTATTTTCGAATATGAATAAAATATTCATACTCGAGTTGAAACCGACGCATTATTGTCTCGAAGTTCTCGAACTCTTGATTGCGGAATTTGAGGGTAGAAAAACCTATCTAGTGATTCATTCATGCTTTCAAAAAAATCAAATATAACTGTGTTAAAACTGTTGTATATTCCGACCGCCCCCGAGAGAAGGCGTTCCTGACACCTGTTAGTTGAGTACAAAAGAATAGGTGTTTTACGATTTTATACTTTATTTGTTCCTAATCGTATCCAACTAAGCAAAAAAATATCTGCTGTGCTCTACATTTATGTTCGCATAACTCGTCAAAATGTAGGGAACAGCTCTTTTCTTCTACAATTTCATATTATTTCATTATTTACGTATATTTTATTGTTCTTTATTTCCTAAATAGTCACGTAATGGCAGCAGGTTACGGGAACAATCTGCGACTCCCGCTTTCCCCTTAAACTTAAGGGGAAGATATATAAAACAATGGTTAGACCTGCTGTCTTGTATGGATCAGAATGTTGGGCCACCAAAGGGATGAATGAAAGGCAATTGCATGCAGCTGAGATGAGAATGCTAAGAGGGATGTGTGGTGTTACACGAATGGATAGAGTAAGAAATGAGTACATAAGAGGAAGTCTGAAAGTGGCACCGGTGACCGAAAAGTTGTGCGGTAATCGGTTGTCATGGTATGGGCATGTGATGCGGAGAAATGAGGAAAATGTCGTGAAGAAAGTTTTGAGTATGAATGTCGATGGCTATAAGAGTAGGGGAAGACCAAAGAAACGATGGATGGATTGTGTGAAAGATGATATGGCTAGAAAGGGGGTAACTACTGAAATGACGACTAATAGAGAAGTATGGAAAAAAGGGACATGTTGCGCCGACCCCAAATAAAATTGGGATAAGGGCAGGAGAATGATGATGATGATGAGTCACGTAATGGCGAAATTCCATGAACACTTTCCATAGTTTTCCGTCGGAAACACTTAGCCGGTCGTTTTAAGGCTCGCGTCACCTGTACCCGGTTATTTTCACCCGTTTCCCTCCTCTAGCGTGTTTTCCTTGAGTTTACGTAATCCTTCCGGGTACCTGCCAACTACACGAGGCAATTTTGAGGCAAACGATAATCGATATCTCGGTTTAAATCGACAGATATAGGTACTCAGTTGCAAAGGTGAGGTGGGCGACAATTTATCTACGCTATGACTCGCGTTTATTTTCCTGTTAATTTACACAAAATTTTTGAAATAATTAAGTAACTACTCTCTTTTATAAATGGCATAATAACCGAAAACCGAGAAATTAAACACACCGTGAACATTTTAAGTAAATTAAAGTAAGTAGATTCACACACGTCACTGAAATATGGAACAGCTGAAAAAGAGATTTGCATAAAACAATAAAACGCGAGGTGGCCGGACCTTTTTATTTTCACTGTTGTAACGAGAAGTCGCCTTTTTACGTCCAATTCATGTCCTTTTTATTTCGAGAGATAAAATGCGCTATTGTACTGTTGAATTTTTGAAGTCAGCGTCACAATTTAAGCGTACCCAGATTTTATTACTTACTGACGGCTATATTTTTAATCTTGTAATTTATTGTAAATTATTTTTACCCACATGTATGTACAGCAGTGTAAAAAAGGCCTATTTATTTTATGATAGCGTTAGTCATTTGTCATTAATATAGGTTCTGTAATAAATGTGGAATTGTGATACGGAGTCGTATTCATGAGCACAAACAATATCGTTAGCCCCATGGAATTATTATTCTTAGTTTGGTATTTAGGTAACCATAATATTAGTCAGTTTGTAAATGTCCCCTAACCATATACATAACAGTATTTAAGGTCAAAAACTGTACTTAAAACTACATTACACAATCCCCCTCAACAACTAATAAGCGAATGGATCTATGTTTGCATAAACTGGGGGACGTTGGTACCCCAATTACCATACCTTGTAACCTACTTTCACGCAACGGGTAAAGACTGCTTATTACAGTCTATGTCGTTAGTCTCCTTTTAAAAACGGAGAAAAACTACGACTTTTTACTCTTTTTGCTGAAGGAAACATCTAAAGTGGTACTATAAACGCACAGTTATATTCCAACATTTGCAGAAACCGAGTAGATAATTAATTACAGAAGAGTATAATCTCTCTTTTTCCCACATAAAACCGACGAATGCTCGAATGGTCTCAAAGTCTACGAGAATGAGAAAATACTCTATTCTCTAGGGTCATCCAATTATGCAAAGAGCTATGCTGTAAGAAAAAGATGTTCCGCGATTTAATGAAATACTTCATAATGAGATTTGTTCTTGAACGGTTGGAAGAAAGAGCGATCAGATTAACTAAAGGAAGTATTTTAGTTCTTGTACAGAAAGGTGCTACCTGATAATGTTACGCGAGAAACTAACTTTGCCGGAGTATCGCAAATTCCGATAACGAGTGACACTTCGGCCAAAAGGCCACACAAACCGTGGGCTTTATTTGTACCGGGGACTTATCTCCGCTACCTATATCTAAGAAGATATAGGTATCGTAAACGGCAATAAATATTTCCTTGATCAGTTAAAACGTTCCCAAAGTTCCTAAATTTAAATTCATCAAGGCTCGCTATTTTAAATCTTCATACGGCTCGTAAGGCTATAATTAACTTTACAATGTGGACTGTCTCAAGTTACAAACAGAACTCATTTTAACTTCTCCTGAAGACGGTGGCCGCTAGACAACTTGTATGAATATAACACATACCGCAAGCTTCAACAAACTCAGCTGGTACATCAAAGTGGGACCGCAGTTTGCACAACTTGCAAGCCAAGATGAGATATATCCCCAACGGATAACGAACAGCGAGTAATAAACAAACCGTATTTTACTTCTGTAGCAGCGACGACGTGACGAGAAAACTTAGAGCGAAATTAAAATCGTATCTTTGGAATTAAAAGTTGATAGTCTTTGTACACACCGGGACACGTCCGCTCGATGCGAAGATTGAAGCTCGACTGAATCTCAAGCGGTGTCGCTACGGGTGAATCTCCAACTACCCACAATTGACGCTTGCAGCAATATTTTCAGTGAATACCGTCACGGAACGGAATGTTCATGCGAGCATGTGAAAGGCTTTCACAGGCGCTCGGAACCATTTTATTAGCAGCCAATAAGCCGTAACGTGTCTCGGCTACTTACACCAATGCCATTGATGGAAATTGGACTGCTCTTTATCCAGGAAATGCCTTTTTAGTTCGGTAACTATTATGGGAATGCGTTCTTTTGATAATAATGTTACTTCGTGAACGAATCCCGAAACATTTTCGTGTTAATAGCCATCAAACAAATATGCGATCAAATGACAAAGAATCTCGATTTGTGGGATCAAAATGACGTTCCATTTCCGTTTGAAATGCAAGCATACAAATAAAATATAATGAGTCTTCAAAGTCAAAGGATTCTCTATTACTCAACCGTGAGAAAACAAAACCTCTTTTATTTTATTTGTTGTCAAGCAAATTGGAGAGTACGTGTTGTATTGTATTCGCCATGTTAGTGGGCTATACCTGAAGGTCGGTTTAATCTTCGCAACACCGCCTGATCTCCCCTGAGCGGCTCATGATGGATGGCTAACACCTGTCACGGGATTTAACTTTGTTATTCCTATTCACGGGAAAATTACTGGATAAATGTACAGTGCTGGTGGAATTAACAAGGTTTTGGATCAATAATATTTTAGTTTGTTTGGTTTTTGTTTGTAATATTTTTGCTAGCAAATTATCAAACTGCTTATAATGGTTGTATGTATTGTTTTTGTGTCATTATCGGATAATTTTTATTATTATTTCTATAAAGTTAGGTTTTGAAGTCAGATATAACGACAACACGATATGGTTGAACATTTTTTATGTTAAAATAAGACATCATCATCATCGTCAGCCTATTAATGTTCCCACTGCTGGGACACAGGCCTCCTCTCTGCGAGAGGGAGTGGGCTGTAATCTACCACGCGGGCCCAGTGCTGGTTGGTAGATGTCACATGTCTTCGAATTTTTTGGTTCTAAGACATGCCGGTTTCCTCACGATGTTTTCCTTCACCGTTTTGAGAGCAGTGGTGATGAAATTATTTACACAAAGTCTTTACTTTGTATAAAGCCTGCTTGGGTTCGAACCCACGGCCTACAACTCGTAAATCAGGGCCGTTACCACTGGGCCACCACTGCTCTCCTCAGTGCTTTCAATGAAATAAGACACAATGTTACCTAATTTAAACACAATATACATTTAGTGGATTGTTTTTGTGATTATCGGTACAGTATCGACAACTTGAAAAGGTGTCAAGTGTCAACAAAGGAATTTATTACGCAAAAAGCTTTTCGTCGTGTCCTTTCAATTCCGAAAATATCCCACTGAACACGACACAACGATAAAATTAATGTGATGAATGAGTAATCAAATATCGAAGGTATTTATTATACTCTCATTTTTTCGGCGCGTCATCACAGGTAATCCAATTCCGATGCCTCTGAAAAATTTATTAACTCGTAAAAATCCACATCGTTAGCCCATTTTCCCGTTTTTAATTTAGTATCCATTGGTGGTAGTTTTTGAGTTTTTTTTTTATTTTTATTATAACGGTGCGATGTAAATTTTTGTATTTTGTTATATTGAACAGCAGTTAAACAAGTATCTAGGTTTGAAACTAATACGTATCATTGTGTAAACAGTACTTAAATTCTCGTATATAAAGGCGACAATTATACAATGTAAAAAAAAACTGGAATGCACAGAATTTTCAACATTTTAAATCCCTAATCCTCGGTCTAATAAATCCTTTCTGTAATTTCTAATTCAAAAGCTCCAGGAAATAAAATGATAGTCTTTAATTTATAGGAAGCCGTCGCAGCCGGAACGATTCGTAAAGATTACAGTTCGGTAGCCGAGGCAGTCTCCGTAGGTCGTGACTCACTGTCCAGATTATTGTACAGCACAACTGACGTAGCTACCTCGTAGCTACCATCGATCTTACTTTGCTCATTCTATTTTAAAGTTTTTAATCTTCTTTGGATCACCTGCTTCGTTTGTAGTGGTTAAAATACCTCTAAAATATTTTGAATAGTGTTTCAAAGGGAGGATTATAGCGCTCGAAATTAATTTAGCCGTCGGCGGCTTGTCTTTATTACAAAGACCCAGATAAACGTTGTAAATAAAATTTTAGGAACAGTTTTAGTTTAAGAAGACAGTAACGATAGTAACGATATGGCTGATATAGAGTGGTAAAGTAATGAATATAATGTAGGTTCTAGCCAGACCTTGGAACCGGTACCAAAAGAACAGGTTCTGTATCAGTACTTAGCGGTTCTTGCCATTTCGGTACCTGGGTACTTGTACTCCACCTAACAAATACCGGTACCAAATTCAGGTGGCCTGACGAGTACCACTTATGTCATATTTATACGAGGAACCTAGTACGGTTGGCTATATACCAACCGGTTGGTTGTTCCTGTAAGGATAGTGGGTGTAATATATAAATAATACCCTGAATTATTTTTGTAATGCCTATTAAGTATTCTTTTTACTTACTAAATCTGTTTTCTCATTGTAACTTATATATTTTTATATATTAATATATTCTTATATTTTACTTACTACTTGGTACCGGTACAATACCTACCGGTACCAAGTAGTAAGTAAAATATTTCCGTAGAGATTTCCGATACTGATAACAAATACCAATCGTTCAGGTACCTAGTACGTCTGGTACCGATACCAATAGTACAGGTAGGGTACTACTCTGGTAACGGTATCACACCAAGGCCAATAGTACCTGTTCCCAAAAGTACCGGGTATTTCAAGCACTGGTTCTAACAGTTCGTAGATAAAGGAGACTGACCACTCGCTGGACATAATTAGGGCATAAATGATTATGGTCATGGTCATGTATATTTGTTTTTAATCTACCTTTCCAAAACTAATATCATCAGGCCATTCCCTCCGTCCTTAAGAATGGAACAAGAATGCCTTATAAATTCACGACGACCACTGACGACTATCCAAAGAAAACAGTCCGGTCTTACAATATAAAAATAAAACGACACAAATATTTTCTCTCATTTCCTCCAAAACTTTGTAATAAGCCATTAGTTTTGCGAGAAGAGACGTGTTCAGCATTAAAGAGTATTTTTCAAACGAACTGACACTTGAGGACTCTAACTTTTGCATCCATCTAAAAATTATCTGCCATGAATATGAGAAAGTCACGTAAGTACTCCGAGAAGAACATTTTTCTTTACAAACTCAATTTGTTTTTTGCAGCTGTTTGAGACAAAACAGGGAATTTCATGGGTTTTTCACGGCAGCGTTTACTAGTCAGTATCCTGTGTACGAGTATTTGTTCTTCGAGGGATGTCGTTCCGGAAGCTTTCAATTCCCTCATAAAACAACATCGTTTCTTGATCCCTTTCGTCTCAATAGACAGACGGGACGGGATGATAAAATGGTTCGTTGTTGCTAAGAAGATTTTATCTAGATAAATGTAGACCGAATTTGGTCTTACTAATTTCAGTGGGTACAATAAAATGTAGATGGGATAAAGCTACTCTATCCGATGTAAGTACTCGGATAATTGCCTAATAAGTTAATAACACACGTGTAAGAAGCTTTTTTGAAGTTGAACCCAGAAAATAGAAGTTCTATAAATCTACTTTCTTCCTACGTAATAAAATTCAACTTAGCCACGTTTGGTATTTCGGCAGATGAAGACCCTATTTGCAAGGGTGGGAGCACATCAATCAGTGTAGTGGCGGAGATTACAGGGCTACAGGCGGTAGGCATACTGCCGGGATTCGGGTGATCAATCACTCTTTGCTCCGCCGCTATAACAATCTGGCTAACAGATACTAAAAACACGTGTTGCGTGGGCGAATATTACAGGTTATGGACCTATTTCACGATGTCCGAATAGCCACTTCTTACCGAATAAATTCAAAAATTGAATAGAATTTGTATGAAATTATCTGCCAAGTAAGTTGAACTTCATCGTAGGTGGTCAAATCACGCCCTAATAGGATGTTTTTTTTTTGGAACTTGTTGAGTGGATATCAAAGGGCAATAGCCAAAAATATGTTCAAACAAAAATATAACATCGTTCGAAGACCCGCTCACCACTATTATTAGCTATCAGGTATAGTTTTTTTATCCCAATGCTCATAATGGACTACAAAAGCTTGTCAATTAATTTTTAGTTTAATATGCTTGAAAACTCGTAATACCTAAAACTTTTGCACTTCTGGTCTTTGCAAATCAATCAATCTGTCTAGCCTTTTCCCAACTATGTTGAGGTCGGCTTCCAGTCTAACCGGATGCAGCTGAAAACCAGAATTTTACATGAAGCGACTGCCTATCTGACCTCGACAACCCAGTAACTGGGTAATACAATACCACTTGGTAAGACTGGTGTCAGACTTTCGGCCTCCTGACGACTCGTAACGACTGTCAAAGATCCACGAATGACAACCGGGACCAACGGCTTAACATACTTTCCCAGGCACGGAAGAGCCTCACCCATCCACTAACCAACCCCGGCAAACGTAGCTTAACCTGATGGATCGACCCGTAAGGCTGTTATTACTTAGCCACGACGTCCTCCTCCCTCCTCGCTGGTCTTTACAAAAAAACACTTTTGTATGTAGGTACTCTTTCTTATTAATATTTTAATCTTGTAATGCTTAAAACAGTTTTCTTTAAATATTGTAACCTTCCTACACATTCCCTGCCTAAGTAGAAGTGTGTCGGAGGGAGGGCAGGCGCACAGACCTTGTAGCTGTAATTTTGTAATTTTGTGAACTAAGCTTTTTACTGTAGTTGTCATCATCATTATTGTTGTTGTTGCTAGTCATATTGTGCAATTATGCTTTGGCTGATAATCAGGATGAAACCTATAACGTAAACCTAGTGATATACTGTGTCTTCTTCTTTTAATATGGTTGGTGACTAACCTGGTGAGTCTTTTAAAACCGCCCATGGGCCTCTGATTTGGCTTCACATACCGTCGAGAATTATCTCTCAGGCATGCCGTTTTCCTCACGATGTTTTCCTTCACCGTTTTTGAGGCAAGTAATAATTATACAGTGATACAGTTATAAGGCAGTGATAGCCTACTCTCGTAGTATAGTCTCGAGTTCAAACCCAAGGCATGCACTTCTGACTTTTTGGATTCATGTGCGTATTGTTTACTTGTTGTAGTTGCCTTGTGAATAAAAAAATAAATAATTTCACCAAGTAACCTTGCATACATAGGTACCTATAACGGTCTCATACACTCAGGTATATAGAATCCTGTGAACCCGCCAGGGATCGCTAAGATATTCGTTACCTTACTCAACATAAAACAGTAAGTGGATCTCTCAGCGCTTATAAAGATCGGTAGCCACGAAACCCTAAAACGCGAACCTGCTGAGCCGGTGCCTTACAAAAATGATGGGCGATAGCTTTCAACCCTCGCGTGCCGCCCTGATCCTAATCACCTTTCGAGGGTACTGGACCCATTATTACTTAATCTTCTGATTATATAAGCTGATTATGGTGTTTTCGGACCGTCTGACCTTGATTATGATAGCTGTTAAGGCGTGCGCAATATCGGAGTTCGTGTTAATATTGTTTTTCGTAGAATCTCGCTGATATATGAACGGAAATTAACAATAATCTAAGTTTTTGCGTGGTAATGGTAAGTAAACTAAAAAGTGTTAGTTGAGTGTGAAAACTGGGTAATCAGGATTTGATTTTTGTTGTTTCAAGGTGAAATCAAAGTTTTTTTTTTGGCTTTTAGTAAACACGGTATTTACTCCTGTATTATGTCATCGTTCATTATAACGGCAACTGTTCTATGGCTCATCATTCCACATAACATCACAGGATTTCTATTATAATTGTCTTTTATCGAAGCTACTGAGTGACAGCCAAATGGACAGAAAACGGAAAAGCTTTTTGGGTACGAAACTCTAAAAACGCGGAGCAGTATCTCGTAATTTTTCCTTATGGGGTGACCCATTTATTTAGGCAAGAGTTAAATAAATGGAACACAATTTAAATAAATGGGTTACGATTTATTTAATTATTCCCTTCGGCGTCCAAAATGTTGGGCTATTCGACGAATCCAGAATTACCCTGAGCTTTAAATCGATGTTGCAAAAGTAGATATATTATTTGAGGGAGATAAACTTTCCAGACGTTTATGCATTTCGTTGTCTCCTTAGGGAAACTATGTTGATATCTGGAAATCTTTTACAATTCTGTCAAATACACGCTTCCATCTTTACGTTGTTATATTTATTTACTAAAACAGTAAATACTTGTCTTAGTGCTGAATATATCTGCTGCATTGGCATTCTTGTGATAGTAGCGTATTGACGTATTGTTTGAAATTCTCTGGTTTTGTCAATTGTAATTGTCAAAATATACTTAGATCATCCTCATCTGCCTAGCCTTTCCCAACTATGTTGGATGCAGCAGAATACCAGTTTTTTAAAAGGAGCGACTGCCTGTCTGACTAACTAAGTTACTGGGAAATACGACACCATGCACTTGGTAAAACTGGTTGTCAGACTTTCGGGCTTATTTCGACCCGTAACTACTGTCATAGATTCACGAGTAACAGCCGGGACTAACAGCTTAACATGCTTTCCACGGAGGGGTCTTGGTATGTAAAAATGGAACACCTATCCACGGAACAACCGCGGCAAGCGTAGCTTAACCTGATCGACCGACTCGTGCGGCTGATTAACTTAGCCACAAGCCCCCTACTACACATACACACACTTAGTTACTATATATTTTTAGTATTAAAATCAAAGTTCCATTAATTTCAATTAATATCAATTCCACCTCCACAATTCCATAGGTTGCACAAATTAATGCGAAAACACCTGCATCGGACGTGAACTTATTACGAACGTATACTTAAGTATTATTTGCTGAGTTTGCAACTCATTACCCGTTAGCACCGCAAACGTTGAGCTGAGCTCACCAAACTACCAGTTTACTGAGCTCCCCGAAGTCCCCACAAGATTACTACAGAAACGCTGTCTTGCCACCTAGATCCTGAAGTTTTCACTCTTAAAATAAATTCGCTTCTAAGTTAGAATTTTCTGAAAACTGGGAACTCGAAGAAAGAACAAATTTTATGTGAACTTCACGACTGGACCGTGGAATGGGAGTCGCACTGCTTGCGATTCATTCGCTTTATGCTTATAACTTGTCTTAGTTTACAGGAAGCAGTGCAAGGATATTGTGAGTTGAGAAATGTGTTAAAAGTTTTTGACGTCAGAAAAAACGTGGCCGTTTTATTTTTGTTTCATTCAGTTTTGGTGTGCACTTCTCTTTTTTTTTATAACAACTTATACTTAATTAAGTAACTTATTTAGTTAATTAATTAAGTATAAGTTATATAGATTAATTCAAAACAATAAAAAATTAACGAAACCTAACAATTTCAGTGTATAATTTTTTGCAAGAAATATTTCGTATGCTCGTATACGGGGTGGCAGGGACATCGACGCGAAGCCGATTACCATGAATTCAGTACATGATTCTGAACCCCCCTGCGTTGAAATTTTTCGTCGGTTATTAAAAAAAAAATCAGCTGCTCCATACATTTTGACCGCGTAGGTATTGCACTTTTCTATGAAACAGCTGTTTTTTTTTTAAATAACCGACGTAAAATTACAACGCAGGGGGGTTTAGAATCATGTACTGAATCCATGGTAACCGGCTTCGCGTCGATGTCCCTGCCACCCTGTATAGGTATACAAAAAGAAATAAAATGCTCAGTCATTATTTCAATTAAAAATTTTAGAACCATTAAAGTTAATCGTCTATTTATATCGCCAACATTCCAATAGAAATTCTTAGCAAAATAAAGTAAGTAATCAATTAAAAATACTGTTGAGCGTGCTTGCTACACAATGTTGTTTTTTTACACTAACAAGTAACATTTCATACGTTCTATTTCTGATTCCCCCTACACATTAAAGCCGGTGCACTCATTATCTTTAGAGGCTAAATGTATTTGAAGCCAATAATAGTGTTGAAAGGTTGAAAGTCGTTATAGATCCGGCATGAGGTAGTAAATCTAGACACAGGCAAGGTTAAACCTATATATGTAACCGCGGCAGACTCAGTTAGTAGAGGACGGCTCTACCAACGATCTACGAGACTGGCACTAGCTAAAATATCAAATGTTAAAGAATTATGCCCGGGTTACACAAGGCTAGTTTTTTAAGCTAGATTCGCAAGCAATTAAAATATCCTGGGTAATATCCTTGTTTGGCACATGCTAACTAATATTATAATAAATAAGCCTTTTATTTTTCTAATGTTCCCTTGTAATTTTACGATATTTTGTTAGCATGCAAGAAAGTTAATATATTAATAAAATAAAAATAAAATTTTATTTGGCAATAGGCTCGCCCCTTATTACATGGGACTTAAACATAACTGGCGAAATGTGGGTGTACCTACTACAGGTACACCTCTGCCCAACCCTTCGGGGAAACAAGGCGTGATGTTATGTTATATAATATTTTTTTCAATTTAATTAACATTATTTTAACTATTTTTTTATCTAAATATATTATTTTTTATTTGATTTTCAATTTATTGTTACATTAAATAATATTTGTTCCCAACAAACAATGTTGGGTAAAGGCCTCTCCATGGTTTTCTATCTTTCGCTTTTATTTGCCACTTATCTCCCGCTATATCTATGATTTCGTTAACCCATCTTCTTGATGGCCTTCCACGCTTTCTTTTTCCCTTGGAACCTTCCCATACTACAGCATGACTTCTCCACCGGTCATCTTCCATTCTAGATATACGTATATCCTGCCCATCTCCGTAGAGAGGCATGCTATCTAGAACTGTTTAAACGATGCTTAGTAGGCCGTTGAGTCAAATAATACGATTGGATCATCATCATCATCAGCCTATTAATGTTCCCACTGCTGGGACACAGGCCTCCTCTCGGTGAGAGGGTGTGGGCCGTAATCCACCACGCGGGCCCAGTGCGGGTTGGTAGATGTCACATGTCTTCGAATTTTTGGTTCTAAGACATGCCGGTTTCCTCACGATGTTTTCCTTCACCGTTTTTGAGAGCAGTGGTGATGAAATTATTTACACAAAGTAAAGCGCCTGCTTGGGTTCGAACCCACGACCTACAACTCGTAAGTCGGGGCCGATACCACTGGGCCACCACTGCCCCCATACGATTGGATACTAGCGAGCTATTTAGCAGCCTCGTGTGGCCGGCGAAGCTCTCGCCGGCCACGCGAGGCTGGACAGTGTGGCGAGGACAGTTCTCTATACCACAATCTATGCAAATAAGCTTTACTTCACGAGGCCAAAGTGACTAGCTAACTAGTGACAAAGGCTTGACAGTTGTAATTTTAATTGTGTCTCGTTCATGAATATTTTGGTATCGAGAGTAACAGGGAAAAAGTTTTTTTAAATTATAGATCCGTGCTAGAAATCTTTTATTTAGTGCCTCACTTGTTAGTAATCGTGTATTTGAAGCTGGATTTTTTACAGAAGTGTTTTTGTGTGTATGTATTAAAATTAAATATTATAAGAATACTAGTTATTTCCCACGGGTTCGTCCGCGTGGAGTTTGAAACGTACTACCAGGATAAAAAGTATAGTATATATATAGTAGAGTTAATTTCAACGCAGTGGTTCAGAACCATGTACTGAATCCATGGTAACAGTATTCGCGTCGATGTCCCTGCCACCCTGTATAAGTCCTACCTAACCCAGGTTATGATCTACCTATGTGCCAAAGGACAGTACCAGAAACTGTATAGAGGTTTGACCCATCAAATAAACGTTGGTTTACAAACATGCGAAATGTAGCATTCTATTGTTACTTTATTAGTGATAGCTAAAATTATTTTTATATTCCTTTAGAACTTGCGGTTTCTGTTTAATACTAAGAATAATAATTATTAAATTTAAGTTAGGTTCCTTAAGTTAAGGTTAAGTGTAGTTATAATTGCAAAAAGAAATTAAAATAAGTGCTGTTTATTGAAAAGATGCTATCCTAGGATGTTTGGCTATAAAAGGAAGGAAGGAGGAAAGGAATGACATAAGAACGACATCAACCTTTCATCCAAATCCGTTCAGCCATTTTATTGTGAAAGCGTAACAAGCAAAGAAACTCACTTTCATATTTATAATATTAGTTAGGATTTTTGTATGTTTCCTGTAAGTTGTGAATAGCGTACTGTTATACATAATTTTATTGAACAGCAATTACTGCTGACTTTACATTTAATGTACTATATAAAAGTGCTCGCAATGCATAGCGGTGCAGTCAACCCACAAAATTCTATCCGATTAACATCTTTTCCGACTAATTGTAATTTTGATGTGCAAGTTTAAATAAATTCAGTGTAGCAGAATCTCAGTTTTTTAATTAAAAGGACCCACGGAGCGCCATCCTAACAAATTGGTGTCAGAAGTGGGCTCCCAGGAAAAATCGTTAAGTACTGGGATCTATAGGTGTAGGCGTCGCGAATTCGTTTCCACTCGTCTGCACCATAGTATTTGTTGGCTCCGTGGCCTAGTAGTCCTTTCGGTAAGTGGTCGACGATAAGCCTTGGGTTCCTCAAAAGCCTAAGCCCGCGCTACTGTATACCACGTGATCGACGATAAGCCTCCGCTGTTGAGCGTGAGCCCGCGTCACCCTAAAACACCTCCTGCTGCCCGTGATCGACGATCAGCCTCCGCTATTGAGCGTGAGCCCGCATCACCCCGGAACACCTCCTGCTGCCCTGTGGTCGACGGTAAGTCTCCACTTCCGAGTGCGAGCCCGCATCACAAGAGGACCTTCCGTCGAGGTCTCACTGACGACCTCGCCTGCACATCATTTATCATCAGCTACGTGGTCGCACCACGTGCAAGCAGAACGCAACGTGTCGTGTCGACGACCTGTAATACGACTTGCTGAGTCGCCAGGTCGCCACATCGTGTCTCGCCGCACTACGTGTGCGTGACGTCATCTTTCCAGAATGTTCGCGTGCGCTGCTGCCATATCACTATTACTGTGAGTTTTCCCATATATTTATCTAGTGAAAGTGATCTATTTTAGTGAAGTGATTTTATTCTTCCCAATTTTTCAAGATAACATTATTTTCCTAGAACTATCTTTAGATTTATCCTATTTTACACCTTTTAAGCTCAAATTTTTGTACACAATTTTATTTACATATTTTCTTTATTTTGTGGATCTGATGTTCTGTAGTGCTTTATTACGATAATAACTTCAACATTTTAATGCCTCCAAAAAAAGAGAATTCCGAAGAAATCGCATCTTCATCTAATTCAGATTCTTCAGAGGACAGTCCAGCACCAAAACTAAAAGTTAAAATGGCTGACAAAGTTACCCTTTCTGTCCTCACAAAATTCATCAAACCCTATAATGGGGACCGTGAGTCATTGCCCGCGTTTTTAACGAACTGCGAAAATGCGATTGCCCTAGCAACTACAGAACAGCAGAACGTCTTATGCAAATATATCATCTCGCAGTTGGAAGGCAAAGCTCAATTGGCTTGTTGTTTAAAAAAGTTTAATAGTTGGTCAGAAATTAAAAAATTCCTTAGAATAACTTTTGGAGAGAAAAAGCACTCCACTCACTTGCTAGTCGATTTACAACAATGCAAACAATTGCCTTCCGAAGACGTGATGCAATTTTCTATTCGCATTGAATCATGTTTAACACGACTACAAGCTGACATCCATTATAGCTGCGAAAATGATAAAGAACTTGTAGGTCGCATAGCCGCAATGGAAGATTTGGCTCTTAATACCTTCTTGTTAGGGTTGAACTCTAATTTTTCCCATATTGTGCGGTGTAGGAACCCTAAAACTTTGTCAGAAGCGATTACAAACGCTATTGAAGAAGAAAAGTTATTTAATTTATCAAAACTTTCAACTCGTTCTAATTCTAATAAACATTGCACAACATGTAATAAGAGCGGCCATGTCGCGTCAGAATGTTATAAAAATAAAAATAAGCGTTCTTCTCCTAATTTCTATCATGTAAACACAACAAGTAATAATGAACAAAATAATTTTAGCTCTAATCAATATTCTTATTCTAATTTTGATCCAAATAAATTTTGCGCTTACTGTAAAAAACGTGGTCATGTAATAGGTGAATGTCGCAAGCTTAAGTTTAAAAATGATTCACGCAACGCGACACTATCCAGTACACATGCACCAAAAACTCATAGCTCTGCAAATGATATTCATTCTAATGTGCATGTTGTTGACACTTTAAATGATAATCAAGTAATCAATCATTTAAACTAAATAGGGTTTCGGTTCCGTGTCTGCCGAAACCTCTTGTTATTCATTTAAATGACACAAAAAGTTCTGTTAAATCCTGTGTTCCTACATTTTCTTCAACACAGGTTAGCGCAAGTAAAGGTATTACAAGTCCTTCAAACTGTGTTCTTACATTTTCTTCAACACAGGTTAGCGCAAATAAAGTTGCTAAAAGTCCTTCAAACTGTGTTCCTAAATTATTTTCAACACAGGTTAGTGCAACTAAAGATACTATGTGTCTTTCAAACTGTGTTTCTAAATTTTCTCCAACACAACTCAGTGCACACACAAAGTCTTCTAGTAAATTATATAAAGGCCGTGTTCCTAAATTATTTAAAACACAAGGTTCAGAAAATTCAAATATTTTTAAACGCAATTCCTCATCTCGTGAAAATCAGAGTTCTTTTCCTAGGGATTGCTCACGTGAGAATATTACCAACAATATTAATCTACTTCACGTTTACTTAAAACCTAATTTTAATGATAAAGTTTTACGATTTTTACTTGACACTGGTTCTACGATTTCTACTGTGTTTCCTTGGTTTTTAAACCAATCAGTTCTTGAGCCTGATCTTATATCAATTGAGTCTCATTTTTCTGATATTTATAATTCAAATTACTTATCTCCTAATTTATTAAATGCAACTATCAATTCCAATTTAAATAATTCAAGTTTACATTTATCCAAGCAACAATTAATTTCGTGTCCAGTTTCACTACACTTCAAACAGCTGTCAATGATACCAAATTCCGCTGAGTTGCAATCAGCTGAACGCGAACTTGAAACTGAACAGTTCGTTGACTCAAACTATAAAATATTCTTTCTCTTGCTTGTTATGGTTCATAATTATGACGAAACATTTTACAAAAGTAGTAGTTTTTCATTTATTTTTATAAACTTATATAATCGTAATCAATTTATTAATATTACTGTTTATAAGAAAGAAATCAAAGAGTTAGCTTTTTTAGATACATTTACTAAATTAGTTTGCGTGAAAATAATTTCAATTTATCTTTATTACCTCATGTTCTTATTCATTCTACTGTGTTTTACATGGCTGTAACGGATGCTAGATTTGCGATTAATTCTAAGTGTTATGCAATATTTGTATTGTATTAACTTTTATTTTATGTTTATGATTAACAATCCTACTTTTAAATGATGTGATTTCAAAGTTACATCAAAAACCCTCATTATGTATGATTTGTTTACATTTAGTCTAAGCCTAAACAATGTACTACTTTATTCATAATAATGTTATCATAGACTGCATATTTCAAATTATTGTATTACCTACACTTTCCTACCATATTTTATGTGTTGATTTTTGTTTGCCACACTATTAATAAGATTGATTTAAATCGTTGAATAATAATCTTAAAACAGATTTTTGTAATTGTTCTATTTTTTTATTAACATTGTATTTTTTTTTTATACTTAAACTTAAAATTATTATTGTAAAATAATCAACAGTTATCATATTATGCTCTCTCCGATTACTTACATTGAGCGTCGCTGAACACTTTTTATCTTGTACTTAGCTAAAAATGTATCACGTTGACAAAATATGAACATTGTTTCTTTACTCATGTGCTATTATTAAACATGTAAAACATACTATTAGGTATACTTTACATTGTATTTTTTATTTTATCTCTACTTATTATTTGCCTGAATATTTATGTTAATGTTAGTAACATACTTTTCTGTCTGTAAAGCACATTTTCTCATAGGTATGTATGATATTTTGTTCTCTTTCCTTTTTGTGTTGTAGTAGTACTTATTCAAATTTTTTTCTGCGCTTTATTTTGTAAAATATAAAGCTCCGTCTTAAGGGGGGAGATGTTATACATAATTTTATTGAACAGCAATTACTGCTGACTTTACATTTAATGTACTATATAAAAGTGCTCGCAATGCATAGCGGTGCAGTCAACCCACAAAATTCTATCCGATTAACATCTTTTCCGACTAATTGTAATTTTGATGTGCAAGTTTAAATAAATTCAGTGTAGCAGAATCTCAGTTTTTTAATTAAAAGGACCCACGGAGCGCCATCCTTCCGTCGAGGTCTCACTGACGACCTCGCCTGCACATCATTTATCATCAGCTACGTGGTCGCACCACGTGCAAGCAGAACGCAACGTGTCGTGTCGACGACCTGTAATACGACTTGCTGAGTCGCCAGGTCGCCACATCGTGTCTCGCCGCACTACGTGTGCGTGACGTCATCTTTCCAGAATGTTCGCGTGCGCTGCTGCCATATCACTATTACTGTGAGTTTTCCCATATATTTATCTAGTGAAAGTGATCTATTTTAGTGAAGTGATTTTATTCTTCCCAATTTTTCAAGATAACATTCTTTTCCTAGAACTATCTTTAGATTTATCCTATTTTACACCTTTTAAGCCACTGCGAGCTTCTAATAAGGCCCCTATGGTTATAACTTCTTCAAGTACTAAACCATTCGAAAGATTAGCATTAGACATTGTTGGCCCTTTACCCGAAGCTGGGCTTCAGAAATTTAAATACATTTTAACTCTCCAAGACGACTTAACTAAATTCTCATGTGCTTACCCTATGACTACTTGTGCAACAGATGAAGTTGCACGTAGCCTAATTCATTTCATTTCTTTATTCGGGTTTCCAAAAATGATTCTCACCGATCAAGGTACATGTTTTACATCCGAGTTGTTTCGGCAATTGACTGAGATTCTTAAAATAAAAAAAATATTTTCTACCCCTTATCATCCGCAAACAAACGGTGCGCTAGAGCGTAGCCATGCAACTCTTAAAGAATATCTAAAATCTTTCGTCAATGACAATCACGACGACTGGCATTGCTATCTTGCAACCGCAATTTTATCATACAATACGACTCCACATTGTACCACCGAATTTACTCCTCATGAACTATTATACGGGTATAAGCCATCTATTCCTAGCAGTTTTTCTGAAACGAATGATAATGTCACTTATCACGAGTATATCCGCGCTTTACAGTATAGAATGAAATACTCGCGAGAAAGAGCTTTACAAAATATTAACAAAAGCAAGGAACAATCAAAAAGGTATTATGATGTTTCAGCTAAAGAAAAAATTTACAAAACTGGAGATATGGTATATTTAAAGCAGCATCACAGACTGCGTAAAGCTTTGTCCCCAATCTGGAAGGGACCCTACAAAATTATGCAGACACATGGAAAAACTAACGTCACACTATGTGTTAACAGAAAACGCATAAAATACCACGTTAATGAAATAAAACCAGTCTGAATAAATATATTTGTTCTATAATTATTATGTCTCGCGTGTCCAAATATTTCCGGTCCAATCGAAATTATCTAACATCATAGTCAGGAATTTATTTTGACCCGATTTCCATTGCTTATTTTTATAGTGATTACTAGAACGTCATTGCTCATTTATGTAGAGTGTTAGCCTTATTGGCATAAGAAAAATGTTTACTAGAAAATTTTGATGATTGTTGTTAATTTAAAACTGTCACTATTGTAATTGTTGTTATTTCTAGCTATATTATAATACAAAGTTTATTTAAAATGTTTTTCACTGGTAAAAATACATCTTGTTGCATTCATTTACATAATCCATATGAATTCCTTAAATTTAATTGCCTTTGTTTATTTATACCTATTTTAATGTGTTTTGTTTTGTGTAACTATATTTTTTAAATTGGTGTCAGAAGTGGGCTCCCAGGAAAAATCGTTAAGTACTGGGATCTATAGGTGTAGGCGTCGCGAATTCGTTTCCACTCGTCTGCATCATAGTATTTGTTGGCTCCGTGGCCTAGTAGTCCTTTCGGTAAGTGGTCGACGATAAGCCTTGGGTTCCTCAAAAGCCTAAGCCCGCGCTACTGTATACCACGTGATCGACGATAAGCCTCCGCTGTTGAGCGTGAGCCCGCGTCACCCTAAAACACCTCCTGCTGCCCGTGATCGACGATCAGCCTCCGCTATTGAGCGTGAGCCCGCATCACCCCGGAACACCTCCTGCTGCCCTGTGGTCGACGGTAAGTCTCCACTTCCGAGTGCGAGCCCGCATCACAAGAGGACCCACGGAGCGCCATCCTAACAATTTGTTAGGATGGCACTCCGTGGGTCCTTTTAATTAAAACTCTGAGATTCTGCTACACTGAATTTATTTTAAACTTGCACAAAAAATTACAGTAATTCGGAAAAAAATGTGGATCGGTACAATTTTGTGGGTTGACTGCACCGCTATGCATTGCGAGCAGTTTTATATACTACATCAATACTCAAATCAGCATTATTATACAGTAGTGAATCGTAGTGATTTGGAACTTATTTATAACATCTCCCCCCTTAAGACGGAGCTTTATATTTTACAAAATTAAGCGTAGGATAAAATCCTAAAACATAATAATTAAGTACTCCAAAAAAAAGGAAAGAGAACAGAAAATTATTTTACTAATGAAAGGTAAACCATGAGTAAATTATAAAATTACAAACAAATAAATTATACAAATTAAAAATAATTAATACCACAAGTAAAAAAAAATATAGTTACACAAAACAAAACACATTCAAATAGGTATAAACAAAGGCAATTAAATTTAAGGAAGTCCTGAAATGTAAATCATCAGTAGGTATTGAATGAGTACCTTTTATTCATTTAATAATTACTTAGGTTTCGGCTAGATGAGGCTCTGTCAAAATTTCTAAAAGCGACTATATTTTTATTTATATTAAGTTTCATTTCAGGAAGACTTTTAATAGACTTCTTGTCGCATTCTACAGATTCCTTTTGGACATCCGTTAGCTCGACTGAGGTTGCTCTTTTGGCTTTCAAGTTCTCGACAGGGTTTTTCCCAAAACATGGATTGTGTAAAATAATGCAACAAGATGTATATTTACCAATAGAAAAACATTTTAAATAAACTTTATATATTATAAAACAAGAAATAACAACAATTACAATAATAGTGAGAGTTGAATAGTAGTGTCCATATTTGACAATGTGAGATTGATTTTCAGCTTCATGAATTTGGTTTTCTAAATGATCAAGTTTATGTGACGCTAACTTTAAGGACTCTAAGTCAACGTCAGTTAATGTTATTGGGGAAAGCATATGAGCACTACTATTTACAATTTTAAATTTACAACAATCGTCATCAATGATATTAAAGTCGATTTTTAATTGGCTTGGCAAAGTTGTTTTATAAACGTGAGATGGATTAAATTGCAAAGTTTGGAAAAATGCAACACAATCTTTTTCTAACGACAAAATGCCAGTACCTTTTAAGGTGTAGTCTTTTATTTCATTCGTATTAGTACATTTAATAGTTAATTTGTTAGGCTTTGATTGTATAAAAATGAATCTTCCATCATTAAGTTTTTGCCATAAGTTTATATTACCATAAATTGTTTTTGAGTCACACACTTCAGGGAGTGAGTGTGTTACTTCAGTTAAAAGCTTGATTTCACAAGAAGGATTATTGATAGTGGATAATATAGATGGTAATGGACATATTACATAGTTATAATTAACATTCTTACATTCACTTAAACTATCCAATAATGCATAACTTAATCTATCATCAGATACAGCCATGTATAACTTAGTGGGATGAATAAGGACATATGTTTGCAAATTATTCTCATCCCGTGGTGTAGGTAGCGGTAAATTTTTATAGACACTGTATTTAATTGGATTGATGAGAGGTATTTCGATAACAAATACTATTTTGTTATTATAATAGTAAGAAGTCAACTTAGACAGGTCCATAATGCTGTGAATGTTGTGTAACGATAATGAGACGGGAAAATCTAAATTTCTTTGAGTCATTTTACTTTTAGAAAGTTCTTTAAATAAGTTGGTAGGAGTTAAAACATAGGGATGTAGGATATTCGCTTTTGCAAATAAAATAGAATTTAAAACTGTGTCTAAAATATTGGAAATAGACAACAATGAACTTTCAAGCAGATTAAAAATTGAGTTGACTTTTGCGACGTTATTTAAGTTAACAGTATCTTTATTATTGTTTATAATCATATAGTTAAGTTTTTCTAGCTGTATATTTAATCTTAATTCGTTATCGTTTAATTTACGAATTGAATCGTTGAAATTATTAATAGTGGATTGTACAACGTGAATATTGTCTTTCATTAAGGAAAATATCTGATCTTCGTTATGTTGGCAAGTTGTAATGGCTTCATCATATTTTCTGGCATCATCAGCGTCTAATGTGCCAAAGAAGAATTTAAGTATTTCTCCGCCAAACTCAATGGCTCGACTCAATCGACTCGGTGCATTTGCCGAAACAAGATGAGATAGTGAGTCATACTTAAGATTATTAGCATTAATTAAAATTTCTAGTGGGTTAACGGTATCCTTACAGTCTATACTTAATGTAGAGTAATTCTGAATTTTGTTACAGAAATCGGAAATACTTAGAAGAGAATTTTCAATTTTATCCAAATATGGCTTAATAGGTATAAATTCTATATGAGTAATTACATTCCAGTAATCATTGTAAAAATAAGCTATAGAAGTCGGGTCAAAATAGATTCCTGGACTATTTTGGATAAGTTCGATCGGCTCGGAAGTAATTGGACACGCGAGACATCTGAAACAAATATATCTATTCAGACTGGTTTTATTTCATTAACGTGGTATTTTATGCGTTTTCTGTTAACACATAGTGTGACGTTAGTTTTTCCATGTGTCTTCATAATTTTGTAGGGTCCCTTCCAGATTGGGGACAAAGCTTTACGCAGTCTATGATGCTGCTTTAAATATACCATATCTCCTGTTTTGTAATTTTTTTCTTTAGCTGAAACATCGTAATACCTTTTTGATTGTTCCTTGCTTTTGTTAATATTTTGTAAAGCTTTTTCTCTCGAGTATTTCATTCTATACTGTAAAGCGCGGATATACTCGTGATAAGTGACATTATCATTCGTTTCAGAAAAACTGCTAGGAATAGATGGCTTATACCCGTATAATAGTTCATGAGGAGTAAATTCGGTGGTACAATGTGGAGTCGTATTGTATGATAAAATTGCGGTTGCAAGATAGCAATGCCAGTCGTCGTGATTGTCATTGACGAAAGATTTTAGATATTCTTTAAGAGTTGCATGGCTACGCTCTAGCGCACCGTTTGTTTGAGGATGATAAGGGGTAGAAAATATTTTTTTTATTTTAATAATCTCAGTCAATTGCCGAAACAACTCGGATGTAAAACATGTACCTTGATCGGTGAGAATCATTTTTGGAAACCCGAATAAAGAAATGAAATGAATTAGGCTACGTGCAACTTCATCTGTTGCACAAGTAGTCATAGGGTAAGCACATGAGAATTTAGTTAAGTCGTCTTGGAGAGTTAAAATGTATTTAAATTTCTGAAGCCCAGCTTCGGGTAAAGGGCCAACAATGTCTAATGCTAATCTTTCGAATGGTTTAGTACTTGAAGAAGTTATAACCATAGGGGCCTTATTAGAAGCTCGCAGTGGCTTATTCACTTGGCAGAGTTTACAGTTTTTAACAAAACGTTCTATGTCAGATTGCATACTTTTCCAATAGTATGACGCTTTGATCCTGTTATACATTCTTTTGAAACCTGGGTGACCAGCTACGGTAGTCCCATGGTTTTCTTGAAGGATATTTGGAACTTCAGCAGGATTCGGATATCGTATTTGGTTTTTATAAACATGAATTTTAATATTAGTGCCGTGGAAAATGTACGATATCATGTTATATATTTTCACGTAAACCAATTTAGTAAAAGGTTCTGTAAAATCTGAAATAGATAACTCTTCGATTTCCTTTTTTGTAATAATTTGATCCCTTAATTTTAGTAATAAATTGTAAATTGTTTTATAAGAAGTTTCGTCATAATGATGAACTTTAGTGAATAAGAAATAGAATATTTTATTGTTTGCATCGAACGACTGTACGGTTTCAAGTTCGCGCTCAGCTGATTGCAACTCAGCGGAATTCGGGATCATTGACAACAGCTGTTCGCAGTGCGGCATAGTGTTGTCGAAGTCAAGTGAAACGGGACACGCAATTATTTTTTGTTTCGATAAATGTAAACTTTGACTATGTTCTTCAATTTTCGTATCATTAGAGGTTTTAGTGACATGTTTTTTGAGATATTCTTCATAAGTAGTTTTATTTAAGTTAGAATCAACAATTGAATTTACTGGATAACGAGATAAGGCATCTGCATTTGAATTTACTCGACCGGGCTTGTAGACAATCTCGTAGTCGTACTCTTCTAATTTTAGTCGCCATCTTAGTAACCGTCCACCTGGATCTTTCGCATTAAATAACCATGTCAAAGGTCGATGATCTGTTACGATTTTAAACTTATAACCGTAGATGTACGGCCGAAAAGTATTAACAGCGAAAAGAATAGCAAGAAGCTCTTTCTCAGTTGTTGAATAGTTCCCTTCTTGTTTATTTAAAGTCCGAGACGCATGTGAAATGGGCTTGTCTTTGCCAATCTCGCCTTGGGATAAAACTGCTCCGACGGCATAATTAGAGGAATCCGTCGTAACTATAAAGGGCTGTGAAAAATCTGGATACTGCAACAAGGGAGCGGAGATGAGCTTTTGTTTAAGCGTGTTGAAAGCTTGCTCTTGTTCATGAGACCAGTGGAAGTTAACATCTTTTTTTAATAAAGATGTCAGAGGTTTTGTTATGTGGGAGAAATTCTCAATGAAACGACGATAATAACCCGTTAAACCAAGAAAAGATTTTACATCTTTGGGAGTTTTCGGTGTGGGAAATTGAGAGATAGCCTTCACTTTATCTGGATTAGGCGAAACACCGTTGTCTGTGATAACATGTCCTAGGTAAGCAACTTCTTGTCGCAGAAATTCGCATTTATCGGGCTGTAATTTTAAGTTTGCCTCCCTGAGTTTTGAGAATACAGCTTCAAGCTTCTGGATATGAGATTCAAGGTCATGGGAGTAGACAATACAATCATCTAAATAAATATAGCAGTGAAGACCTTGTAATCCTGAAAGGACTAGATTCATCATTCTTTGAAATGTTGAGGGGGCATTTTTCAGTCCGAAAGGCATTCTAGTAAATTCAAATTGACCTGAAATGCTATTAGTTGTAACACTGAATGCTGTTTTTTCGGTGTCCTTAGAGTCCAACAATAATTGATGAAAACCTGATGCTAGATCGAGCGTGCTGAAATATTTTGAGTGACCTAACTGGTCTAAGATGTCAGTAATAAGAGGGAGAGGGTAAATCTCTGAAACAGTGACATCATTCAGACGTCGATAGTCAATTACAATACGCCATTTTTGTTTACCGGAAGCATCTAGTTTTTTCGGGACCACCCACACAGGTGCATTCCAAGGAATATCTTTTCTTTATTGATTTATGATAAAACGAGATTACGGACATTTTCGTCTTTGTAAGAAATATAAGATTTTCTTGATAACGTTATCCGTCTGTAGATTGCTTTTTTATTACTGAAATAAAAGCTGTTTTACGTACGTCTTGTGGTTATGTATGAATGTTACATGTGGTTGACATTCTTTAATTAATGTTTTGGATTATAATTTCCACTTTCTGACGTAAATACTCACAAATCTTGATCTCTTTGGAAACGAGCCTTGATCCTCACGTTTGCTCATCGTGCGTTGGAAATTATAGAATACTAGCTTCCGCCAGCGGCTTCGCCCGCATGATAAATTAATAAATTATAGCTTACTATATTATGCATGTATTATACATATAAACTTTCCTCTTGAATCACTCTATCTATTTAAAAATACCGCATCAAAATCCGTTGCGTAGTTTTAAAGATCAACGCACACATGGACTGACAGCAGGAAGCAACTTTGTTTTATAATATGTAGTGATAGTGAAGTAGTCGATATTTTCCCAGGACAGGACATCCTTACGATAACTATCCTAAATTTAATATTCATGACAATAATAAAAAAGCATTTAATCTTCGTTTTATAATATTCTCCATTTTTTCGTTTCTATATTATAGGCTTTGTAGATTTTTGAGGTAAAAAGGTTACATTTATTCCAACCTAAGTACCTTCTCAAGGTTTCTACGTTTACCGTAAGTTATTCATGACCCTAATCCAAGTTCTATTGTAAGCTGGCTTTATCCAATCTAACTTTTTCTACTTTTCCACTAAAATCTTGTTATAAGATATCTGAATAGTTTAGACATTATTACGTATTTTTGGAATAAAAGAGGCATATGAAAGCTACCGTTACATTTATGACTTTTAAATGTTACACAAAGAGACAAAAATGGAACAGCAATAGCACTCTGCTGCCACACTTTTGCTAGGGGCCTTATCTAAATATCCAATACTAAAAGGTATATTTATAGATGACCTGCTATATGAACTTTACATTGCATATCATTTGGAAAGGCCCTATAACAGCAAAAAGAAACTATCTATAGGTATATTACTAAGTAAACAACCACAGACCACGCAAAAATTTGAACCAGTGCTTATATAGGCGTTCTGGATCGTATTAATTAACCCATTCGGAACTTGAGACCGGACTTAAATACTAGTATATAATTACACTGCCTAACTGGAGCAGTTATTAGCTATAATATTCTTAAATTATAAAGTGGTCGCCATAGTAATTACAACTTATTTTCAAGATAAGGTTTCTGCGGTTTCCATTCGGCTGAATTTCCATAATTAAGCTAAAATTCAGCCGAATAGAAATAGAATAAAAAAAAATAGAACATAGAATGGGCTTTAATCATTAACGTAGTAGAGGTCTAGAGGTTAGGTACATAAAAAGTTTATTCGACATTCTAAGGTAATATCCTATTAGCAGTGTAGATTCTTCCCGACCCGTGAGTTTGGATTGGAGCCCGGTGAATGGCAACAAGTTCGGTTTCTATAACACGGCACTGACACATAACTGGTTCGGTGTATGGGTGTACTTTGCGCTCACCTTCAGAGAATCCAGGCGTTATGTGATGTCAATTAAATTTAATTTATTAATTCTTTATTTGCAGACCTTGAAGTCCATAGTGTTAGTAACAACATGAAATATACTTATTTAACTATTATTAGTAATGCATATAATTAAACAATGAAGCAATAACATAATAAAATAAACAAGATGCCCGTGTAGCTACTTAGAGCCGACCTTTGTGTGCAGTCTCACCCATCGGCCAAGCATCGGACAGTCCGACCGGTCACTAAATGCCCTTTTAGAGGTATGAGGAACAGGGTGTAAATTCACTCATCCACCATAGAAAAGGGAGGATCCTCCAACCAGACGGGTTGTTATGTCTGGCGGCAACTACCCGTAAGTTGATTTCGGATAGTCTTATCTATGTTTTTCGCTCGGTAAACTCTAACTGCACGTTGCAGGAATTGTGTGACGTCATGTCTTTGCTGCGTAGTTCGTATGTGGCGGTCTAACCGCTACATCACTCCCCTCTGGAGACCGGAGGTCGATAGTGGGCTGAGTTTTTGTATCTTGCGATGCTTCACGGTGCCAGCTGTGGTTCCAGTGAGTCGACAACTACAAAACCGCGGCAGCCCCACAAGCATTCTGAAGGCATTATTATATTGTACACGCAGAGCGCTATATGCCTTGCCTATGGGTATACTTGACCCAGAGGCTGCAGGTGTAGAAAGTCTGACAATAGGCTCGAATTGTCGGTTGTGTTTTTTTATTCACGCCATGTAATGACGTCCTACGCACATAAAAACGTTATAACCTTCTTAGCTGCTTATGCCCCAGCCTCACTAAGCTCTCATTTAGTTAATAACGTGGTACAAAGACATAATCCAGGCCAGGCCCGTCAAGGAAGTAATAATGTGGAAGAGCTAATACATTACTCGACGAGAATGTTGGGTGACGTGTGTACCCCACACTATACAACTTGGTGCGGTATGTTTTAGGGGAACAAGTGAATAGGAAATTCATGCTTTTGTGTTGTATTGCGAATACAGCTGATAGAGTTTGTCTTGAGTGAAGTAAGTAATCCTACTTCTATGTTTAGATATCTGTATGTTTGTTAGTCAATCACGCAAAAACGGCTGAATGGATTTGGATGAAATTTGGCACACAGATAGATCATGACCTGCCTTAGGATATAAAATACTTTTTATCCTTGTAGAACGTTCTCGAGGGATAATTTCTGACCACCAAGCGGACGAAGTGAGTATGGGTTATGTCTTGTGCAGCAAAAGACCATGGTTTTGTTCGAGTTTGATGAATGTTGGTAAAATATAAGACTAATGAAACATTAAATTTCTCTATAGAAGGCATAGTCAATTACGGCGGTGTTGCTGTTCACTGCTGTCAAAATTCAGTAGGTACATAATATTATTAATCATTGACTGTTATTATATATACAAGAATTTCGACTGAATAAAAGCTCTTCACAAATCTTCAACCTATCCCTGTTGCTGAACAGAGAGAACAGACTGAAGAGATAAAATCACAAACCTTTAAACAAAATCACAAGAAAAACATACACTCACAAAATTAAAGCGAACATCCAAGCACTTCAATTATGTTGATTTAATAAGGAAAAGGCGTTTTCCTCCGTATTCGAGATGTTAAGAGCCACACGTACAGTATCTTCGCGACGTTACGAGCGACTCATAAAATTGTGGCAATCGTTACTGGGGCGCTAAGGTTTCAGCCAGATGACAGACTTTAAGAGCATTCAGTTTACAGTCCCGAGTGATTGACGAGACTGCTAAGAAGCATGGAAGAATCGGAAAATGATTCCAACAGCACAAGTACCAACTTGTGCTGTTGAAATCACTTTCTAATTGGTAGTGAAGTGCTATTTATGTATTTGACGATGATAACTATTTAGATAAAAATGAATCCCTATTTCCTTGGTCACGGCATCACGCGTGATCGGCTGGACCAATTTCGCTAATTCTTTTTTTGTTATGTTTGTTATTGTAAGGAGAAGGTTCTTAGGATAGGTAGGTGAAGGTAGGGCAGGTAGGTAGGTATGCAAGTTGGTAGGTAGGTATGTAAGTATTTATTAGGATAGGTAGGGGTAGGTATGTATGTATGTAGGTAAGTAGGTAGGTAGGTATGTAGGAAGGTAAGTAGTTAGGGTGGGCAGGTAGGTATGTAGGAAGGTAAGTAGTTAGGGTGGGCAGGTAGGTATGTAGGAAGGTAAGTAGTTAGGGTGGGCAGGTAGGTATGTAGGAAGGTAAGTAGTTAGGCTGGGCAGGTAGGTAGATAGGTAGGTGCGCCGTAGATAACTACTTAGTGCTACCCATGCGAAGCCGGGGCGGGCAGCTAGTTAATTAATAATAATGCGTAAAACTGCCCCTTCAAAAAAACTGCATTATTATTTTTCATCGCATAAACATCAATTTGAAGTTTAATCAACGATACCACTGAATTATCAAACACTAATTAGTATTTATTTTCATTAAAGTACAATAATTTATATACAGACTTAAAATAATAGTAAGTAATGATTATTATGTAAAAGTATATAAAAAAAGGGGGGAACAATTATAGGGCATTAAAAAATTTAACGATACCACTTAATTGAAACATCGCTCACATCTCTAGTCTGTATCCACCATATCTCTCTTAACACTAAGGACAAACCACACACTCTAAACCAGACCAGCACTACCTGAGTCGAAATCGTGACCAAGATACGAATACCACAAACACTTCAAGTCGTGTCATGTCAACTGTCTACTTTCACCCTTCTTACCCCGTAGCCACACGCTCAAGCGCCACGCGTATTGCGACAGCAACTCCGGAGAAAACAAAAATGAATAAAGTTGTTTAGAGCATGTCACGAATCAACGCGACGCGACTTGTGCAGCAAGGGGCGGAAACAGATGAGGTGAGCGCGTGTCGCTTGTCGCATCTCGCGTCGCGGTCGCTCGGTGTGGTGTTCAGGGCCTTAATCGTGTAATCAACGCAAGCAGACTGGAACAGTTCCCTGCGACTCATTAGACGGCGAAGTGCGCTGAATTAATTACCTATTACTTTTAACATGCGAGGAAATGCGCTCTCTTCAGCAAGCGTTGAAACGAGGACGTAAAGTCAGAATAGTGCCAAGTTGATCCAGCTGTTTTATTTTATTGTTACTGTATAAGTTTTTGTGGAAATCTCGGCGAGCAAAGTTGGAAAATACTTGTTTATTACACAAGGAAACAAACAACAACGAGTGACTATGCTTTAGTACTTTAACGTAATTGTACCTATACCTGTAAGTTTTGACGGTAGTCTTGAAAAAGAGATAGATCTTCAGATAAAAATGTTAGAAAAAAAATTCCTAAACCTCATAATTCATAAACAAGTGACTATTGATCTTCAGTTCTTTATCAACAAGTGAGTGTTGATGTCAATAGACTCGCCCCCTATTAGGTACATGTAAGTGCTCGATGACGTTGAACTCGCGGGCGCGGTGGCGGGCGCGGGCGCGAGCTCGGCTTCTTTCACCGCACCTGCGTTTGTACGTGAACACTTGGATATTATTCTATGTGTTTGATATTTCGTGACTGCGCCCGCCACCTCGCCCGCGAGTTAACGTGATCGAGCACTAATAGGGAGCGAGTGAATCCTTAAACACAAACATAACTGACTTAAAACATAACTGGCGAAATGTGGGTGTTTACTATAGGTGCACGTCTGCCTAACCCTTCGACCTTCGAGGATAACAGGCGTGATGTTATTTTACTGTTCATATACCTATAAGTTTATGGAAAATATTCGGCGTATAATATACACGTCTATGATAGTGACAGAAACCAGCTAGCTCTTAGTTGTGGGGAAAATTGCGTGTCTACATACCTATAAGATTTTCCTTTTGACAGCTTTTACATGTCGATAGTCAAAGGGTTAAACGGCACTTCGAAGTCTACGTTTCCTAGTGCCAATTAACCTTTGAATGCCACGCTTCAAATAGAACAAAAATATTGTTCCTTTCGACCTTTAGACCCGGTTTGAAAGGAATATGATGTAGACAGATTCAAAAGATGTTCGAAAATTGATTGAGAATTTCTTTGCTTAAATCTGAATAACACTTTTCGATTCCTGGGAATTGAATCTAGGTACAACCTTGAGTTTGGCAGCACCGTTTGTGTCCGGTTATGAAACAGCTGTATTTTAATAAAACGAGTAAATACAAGCAACATTTTGATTAAACTGCCTTTGTTTCTTATTCCATCTAAACTAATATAAAGACCACTTTTGTTTCAGACAACAAACTATGTACAAACTGCAACGAAGAAATACCAAAGCTAAAATATTTATGTTGCACACAATTCGAAATAACAAAGACAAAGTTGGCGCCGGCTGGACATTCATCGAAGCCGACGGAGAAAAATTGTCAAATACATGAGAATCGACGGGTGTGTGGCAACGACTAAATTGAACGTCGACGGATGTGGGAGCAGCCCTGCACGCCTGGCTGCCTGCACCTCGCAGCCGCCTCTAACAGGGTTGGCAAGTTTCCACAAAATCATTTTTTTCGTATATTCAGCAACAGTCAAATTGATTTTTTTGACTTGCGATTCAATCACGGGGTGTCCCAATGTGTGTGACGAAAATCTCACTTTGACTGACAGTTGGGTGGGGGAAAAAAACTGAGTTCTGGCATCCCTAGCTGCACCCATCTCTTCGTCGACACTCACTACAATCTACACCCACTCAGGGGCACATTTAACGACCCACTGCAAAATTCACACTGCACCCGTTCCCGACGAGTTTCGCTAAACGCCTTTCTCTAGACTGAATTTCGTTGTTAATGCAAATTGCCGCGGATTTTCTAAAGCGCTTTGTGAAAACAACTTCCATTGGAACACTTTGCAAAGGTGAACGCAAAACCCAATAGTTTTATGATACAAGTGAATTGCTTGGTACCCTTTTAAATAGGTAACAAGAAAAGTATATTTGGTCTTCACGGTTTGTTTTATATTTTTTTAACACGACAAAAAAACACAATCAGTTTTGCGTGAAGTTTCAGAGCAGTCTATCTCGCGTAAAATATATTCCAGTAAAGAAATTACTCTTGTCTCGAAGTTTCCCAGCTCTATTCCTCTATCGTTACAATCTAATTCCCATAACCCGTCGCTAAACAAATAAAACCTTCACAAAAACCAGGAAGCGATGAGAGATTGTTTTCAGTTCTGTACCCGTCGTTTGTTGCACAGGAGAATAAAATAATGAGGCCATTTCCTGGTGCCTTTTGATGCGCCCTGCAAAAGGATGCTAACGGCATTTTTAAATTGAGCCTCAATTAGGGTTGCCCCGTCCCGGTTGCTGGGTTCCTCCTCGTTTTGTAAACGTGGAGGTGTCTGAATGGATTTAACAGCATCTGTATTCTGTAAGTTTGGAGCACTGTTAGCAAAGTTTGTAAAGGCTTTGGCGTACAAGTTCTATGGTTCTCTTTCGGGGAATTTGGAGAATAACTAAATGACAGGACTTGTGGACGAAGGGAGCAAAGCGTTTTTGTTTGGTATACCATTGTATATATAATAAATAAGCCCACATAATAAAGGTGGTTTTGATTATTTACTGGTTCAATCTTTCTATATAAAAATGAAACTATCAATCGGAACACACTATTTTTCAAATTGATTTCGATCGATCGAAAAATCTAATTCAAATCATACCACATCTTCAAACTTCTGAAACTTCAATCAGAATATGAATCAAAAGCATGAATCAACCAGTCAAAAATGCACACTAATTAAGTTTGGCTTTGTTTGTAGCAGAGATTCAAAACACTGCAGCATACAGACCCCCTAAATAAATACACCTCTTACACTCACAGGCTGGTGGAGGCACCGAGGGAAGCGGCAGGTAACAGTTCCGATGTCGCGTCCGCTCGCCGGGGAAACTTATTAGCATCGACCCTAGCAATTAACTCTACACCATTTCCGTGGGGTCCCACAGTCCCCCAGTCTCGATCGGGGTGGAATAACTACAGAAACACGATTCCAGTCGCCTTTAGCGACTCTATTCGGGGAGTAATTGAAATGTAAATTATTTTGAAGTATACGTTCGAATGAGCTTGTTGAATGTAAGACAGACCATTCAGTTGGATCGCTGGCATACTAACTAAGATTAGTATTAAGATTTCTATTGATAGATTTCGGTTCTGTGAGAATGGCCAATGTAGGTCAGTAATAGCGACGTTTGACCGTAAAGCTTCGAACTATAACCTACATATTGGCTTGATTTATAAGCGTTGAGGCAAGTCGCTTTCTATTTCAACTGATAAGTCTGAGAAGTTCGAAGAAGCAAAATCAATACAATTAGCTGTTCTCGCAGCCGCTTTCTCTCTAGTTTTTGTGTGATGTGCACTTAAGCAGCTTACTTCCACATAAAACAAGGAGCTAGAAACCACATTAAAGCGCTAATGGGTTTCTGTACTGAGAAATGATATTACAAAGTAAAAAGGCTTTTATAAAATTAATTATTCTACCATAATTTACCACGTTTTTTGTCATAAACTTGTTTTCCACTTACAATATAATAATTTATAACACTATGTTTCTACTAACAAAAATATGATTTTTGAATCATATGAGCTTGAAATTACAAACATTAAATTCCTGAAACCTTGACCCTGTAAAATTTTAGTCATTATCGCTCTTCTATGAATGAAAAAAGATGCGTAGCATAAACATACCTAATCAGCCTTTAATGTTCCCACTGTTCCCACTGCTGGGACACAGGCCTCCTCTCTGTGAGAGTTCGTATTTTTTTGTTCTAGGACATGCCGATTTGTCACGATTGTTAATAATTATCAAGTCTTCTACGTAGATAATTATGACAAATGTAGAATCTGTTCCAACGCAAAAACTTTTATCATAAATTGTTACTTTAGCCGTTTTCCCTTTGCGGCTGAGGCCCACGCTTCATGTTAAAACTTCGCTGAGAATTATACAACAATTTAAACTTTAAAATTCTGCTTATCGTCAGCCTATTTCTAATACCTACGTCTTGTGCCTCATTCCGTAATGAATCGATATTTATTTGACTCTTTCTACTTAATATATTATGCAGAAACCTATCTCTCTAACCATCTCTCTAAATTCGGTTCAATACCGTATTTTGAGTTTTTGAATGACGTAACTTGAGTTGGTAACATGACCATGGCGTGCCGAAGTCCCCTATTCAAGAAATACTACGTAACAAAGTTCTACATCCTTGAAAGCTGCAGTGGTAGCTTATTATGAGCATTTCTATTGAAAGTTAGTTGTATACTGAAGTCCTACAAATACCTTAATAAAAAATTGTTTTCAACCCTTCCGCAAACTGTGTCATTGGGTCTGATAACACGTTTACGTTATAAGGGTAACCCTTTCGACCTAATTCTTGAACACTTAGCGATCCGCGCCCTCTGGTTGGGGCCAATAAAACCAACCCACAATTAACCTGGACCCCTGAATGTGTTATCAATTGCCACCCTTTTTTTGTTGAAATCGTGAAGTTTTTTTTCAGCTATGTTTTTCAACTTTGTAGTGATATCTATCTAGATTTACAAGGCTGGTTCTGTGTAAGTAACCGGTCTCTGCAATGATTATAAAGGAAACGTTTGATATTTTTATTTTGATCATGGCGGCATGGTGTTTACGGACAACGACCTTTCCATCATTCTTTCTTATGTCAAACTCGAGTTAGTAGGCAAGAACAGGGTTTTAGGTTCAAGGCGCTTAAGGGCAAACTCGAAACGAGACAAAATATTACCTACATGGCAAATTGAAATTTATTTCCACCATACCTAAGGGGTGGCTTTTATTGGCTTCGCGAGACGAAATTGATGCTTTGATTCAATTCGACTCTGCGCCAACGCGCCTTTGATATTAACAACGCACAGTCCTTAATCATATTATAGGTAGATGGGTACCTATCTATCAAAAACATTAGATGACATGATGACAATTTGATTACAGTACCTGAGCGACCGAGTTCAGCCCTGGTGAAAATAGAGAATGCTCATTTAATGCCATGCTGCCATGATAGTAGGTACTTACTAATTCCATGCTGCCGTGTCATTAATCTAATAGTGGATTCATATAGCCTAAGACCCTGGTCGATACTCTAAGCTAAACGCGATAGGTCTACTATTCACTGAAGAGTTTGGGAATACCAGCCTAGTTGTCTACCTGATTAGGCTCTGGGTCTCTGGTCAATACACCAAACCAAACGCAAGAGGTCTGCTATTAACTGCAGATTTCAGAAATACCATCCCAGATATCTGCTTGTTTAGACAGGACAATACACCAAGGTATGGAGTAGGTAATTCCAATGTTCTGACCGTATCATCAGACCTTGATGTCAATTGGTACACTGAACCCAAAATCTATCATTCATAATTTCATTTGTCGAGGACCTTTCCGCCAATATTATGAGATCCTGGTCACCTGATGCCATGATGGTAACAGTCGAAAAGTCTGCCTGCCTAGCGTTTTATCCGTCGTTTTATTGGCCTGGCCGGTGCGTGCGGCAATCGCAACAAAGCCGGCCATTTTGCCGGCGGTGTCGCCGGCCGCACCTCGCGGCATCGGGGGAACATCTTCTTTTGCTCTTTTTTTCTTTTTAAGACAGAGAATATACACCAAAATTGCAGCAGCAATTGCAAATTGCGATGTCATCGTCCATTTTTGTCTCTAATATCTGCGTACAACTTACTTCACCGAAAGTCTCAATATAACTGAAAATATCGATTCACAAACGCTCTTGCCGGTTTCTGCCGGCGGCTTTGCTTATGGTCAAGCTGTGTGGATTCACCATTCTTGTTCTGTGGGTGACTGAGCTCTGCTTGGGTAAAAATATGGAGAAAACGAATTAACAGATTGAGACCTAACTAGATTGATTTTTCGCCCCCGTAATCGCCCCCTCCATATTGCAACTTTCATCGAAATCTTTAGAGCCGTTTTCGAGAACGTGATGACAAATTTATACAAATATTACTCGTTAAATAGTATAGGATAATATGTTGTTACCTACAGTACCAATTAAGTTACTCAATCTTTGGCAATCCAAAGGACTACGTCCATCTACTCGTTTATCCAAATGGTAGTTTACGTCACTGCGTCGACATATAACATAATTTTATTTGTCGTATAATAAGTAAATTAGAAAATTATCGTAATTTTTCTTTGTCAGCTCATGACAAATTGGTCAAGAGTGATAAGCGCTGCGTGATATGCGTGCTACACACCATAATTTTAATATAATTACTTCTTGTCGACTAATGTAACCAACTTATTTATAACCATTAACAATATTACACGAACTTCTGAATGATTTCATACCTGAGCATGGTTTTAATAGAGGGAGTTTCTTTGATTCGACTACTTTTGGGTCTCCCTATAAAGTTTTCTACTCCTTTTTTAGCCCACCAACATATATAATTATGTTGGTGGGCTAAAAAAGGAGTCCATATATCTAGATTTTAAACTTCAAAAAACTTACTTATTTATAGGCTTAGGGTGGATCCGGCCTACATTACATTTAATTTGTTTGAAAAACTATTTTTTTTTCGAAGCTAGGATTTATTTGACAGTTCCAAAAGTGCCAGTATTTTAATTTTTTGTTGTATGGTAGTCTCCACCTTGTATAACAACCAAAACAAAACAAAAACGACCCTGTCCGATCCGCGAGTACGTTGTTAGGTATCGTAGTGAGAGTCTATTTAGGAGGTAAATTCAGAAAAAAACAACGGGTTGCACTCCGGGAGTGCAGGCAGAAGTGAAAACTTGAACATTAACGTTCTAAAAACTTTTAAGAAAATGTCCGATATTCATAGTTTAAATACCAGGAACAAACACAACTTCCCATTGACATTCGATACTTACCTATTAAACGATTTAAAAGCTGTATTAAAACCAAACTTTGTAAAAAAGCGTACTATAAAATTTCAGATTATTTAGAAGATAAAAAAGCTTGGGATTGAGCTGCTCGCTCTGCTAAGCCTTGTGATAAAACCATAAAACTTGAAATTTTAATTATTACTTATAAACATCAAAATAAACCAGATTTATATTCACATTGACATTATTTAAAATTATATACAAAATGACATGATTACTTTGTAAAGTATTAAATTATTTTTAATTATTGTGAATGTGAGGACTATGTGGGTTTTTTTCCTCTTTAAATTTTATTTCTCAGGTAGTTTTAATGATGGTCTGACAGTTTGAGTAGTTGATGCGGCCTACCCAAATGTCCTTTCTTTGGTATTGTTCGTCGATTTGAGCTCCTTAAGTTCTGAAGTTGAGCTCCACGATTACTGACAAATGCTTGCACTGACTGGACAGGTCCACTCAAATCTGTGTGGTTCTTTCCTCAAAAGACCATTTCAGACACTAATCTACATGGTTCTCATATGGCTTGACCAAGATTATGTCTGGACTTTAAAAGAGACTGTGACCTCTGAGTTTGTTTCGGCCTTTCTTCTCAGAGTAGTCAGTTAGGAAACGCCGACCTCATCTAGCTTATTTTAAACATTTTTTTTAATATGACGTGTAAAAGTGATTCCGATATCCTATTTACAGAATAAACAATTTCATTTCATTTCATTTCATTTGTGCACTTTTGAATATTTTGGAATGGTTAGGGAATAATTTCGCACGAATTGCTTTATTTATCAGTATAAAAGTACTATAATTTATGTGGTTAAATAAATACAATATTCATTAGTAGTAGTAGTAGTATATTTATTTTCAAAATATACTTAGTCTAACAAAAATAAACAATTTATTTAAACACTTTTCATGAAGTATGATTTCACTGCTTTTTTTTACCCATCAATATGGGTAAAATTTCTTACCTCGCAATCTTTACGTAATGTCAAAGACTATTTATTTTGAAATTTACTTTGTCGGTTGCTAGGCAATGGATCTTACGGTCACGTCCTGACGCGAGTTTAAATTTATTTACCCATCCCAAAAAAAAAAAACACAACGCCGCTAAAGATGTTTTCACTTAAAAAAAATAACTAAAGCCACATTTATTTTTACATACATACCTAATAGCCTGTAATCCCCGAAGGGTTAGGCAGAGGTGTACATAAAGTACACCCACATTTCGCCAGATATGTTTAAGTCCCATTTAATAGGGAGCGAGCCTGTTGCCATCAACCGGGCAAAAATCCTGACTCCGGGCTCCTACTGAGAAATTAATGATGGAAAATCCCAATAACACTTTGCCCGACCTGGGAATCAAATCCAAGGAACTCATGCTCAGCAGTAGTGCTTCCGACCACTAGACCAACGAGGCAGTCGATTTATTTTTAATGGGGAATAATATCGGGTTTGTATATGGGGCGCGGGTGGCCGTCGTTTAGCGGGTCTCTACAAGTCATCTCATAACTTATGACTTTATGACCCCTGTTATTATTTAGATTTGGGGTTATATGTGAATTTTAAATAGCAATAACTTTTTGTTTTCAATAATAATAAGATTTTATATTACATCTTGGTAATGTTATTGCTGGAGAGCAGCGGTGGCCCAGTAGTAACGGCCCCGACCTAAGAGTTGTAGGTCGTGGGTTCAAACTCAAGCAGGTGCTTTACTTTGTGTAAATAATTTCGTCACCACTGCTCTCAAAACGGTGAAGGAAAACTGATAGAGATAGATTTATGATCTAAAATTTAAATTACTTTGCAATGACAATATCCATTGTGTAGTTTCGTCTGCACTAGATATAGTTATACTAGATATTAACAATAAATCTAAGTGTGATATCGAAGTTTTATGGAGATAGCCTGGAGCAGCAGTAAAAAGTATTCCGGCTAAACCCATATGACAGGTGTATGTGCATTACAGACAATTTATATTTTGGTCACCAGTCATTTCAATGGTGCGAAAAGGACCAAAACTTTCTATAGTAAAAAGTTTATTAATAAATTGTAGTTTTATTAATAGAGTCACTGTAAGTGAATTACTATAAAAGGTATCGTATTACCCAGTTACTGGGTTGTGGAGGTGAGATAGGCAGTCGCTCCATGTAAAATACTGGTATTCAGCTGGATCTTTGACCCCATGATAGTTGGGAAAAGGCTAGGAAGAAGAAGAAGTCTGAGTGAATTAAGTAATTTACTTAACTGGATAACCTTATTAAGCTCAGTTCAAAGGTTTTATACTGACATAAATGCTAGTATTTGATACATAAACGTCTAAAGAGATGCTTTACTCCCTCTACGTCGATTCCCGTAACTTCAACTTTTACAATAATACATATGTACGACAAATTCATCGATCATCATTCATCTATACTAATAATATTATAAAGAGGTATTTTTTTTTGTTTGGTTGTTTATGTATTTGTTTGTTATATCCAAACAGTTTGCATGTAGGGGTTAATCTCTGGAAGTACCAGTCAGATTTGAAAAATTATTTTTGTATTCGATAGCCCAATTCTTGATTTGAGAAGACGAAATTTGAAATTTGAGGAATGTATAGGTTCGTGGATGAAGTCGCGGGCAGTAACTAGTCATCGATAAAATTACAAGCAATGCGTTTGTAGGAATATGTAACATCCATGCCCAACTCGTAGTCAGTCACAACGAACTCAAGTACAAAACACTTGCAGTATTCACCAGTTCTTCTATTTCCAGCCTGTTGGAGTGCCGCACACACTCAATGGGCCGCTTGTCAGAACATAGGACACGCCGAATCCCAGCCACTAGTTTTTAAAGTTAGCATATATTTCAAATGACATTTACTTTTTGTCGTTTCTCCGAAAATATTCGGGAAAAATACGTTTGAAAAATTAATATTGACGATTCACATACCTGTGTTTCTGGTTTATTTTTCTGCCCGTTATCCAAATATGATCGTATGTGTTGTTATTGTTTTATTTTTTAAACAACGTGTTTGTTTTTTATCGTTGTTCGTTATCGTTACGTTCGTGAAATGAATTATTAGAAAACATTTTTATTCGTAAAAATATTAAAACGAGGTAACGTTTGTAAGTTTCGATATAGGAGGTAATCTCCGAAACTACACCTATGATTTCAAAAATTCTTTCATGTGGATAGTGACTAACCTGGTGTCAGAGTCTTTATGCCGCCGTGCGTCGAGAAATATCTCTCAGGCATGCCCATTTCCTCACGATGTTTTTGAAGCAAGTGAATCCGAAAAGTCAGAGGTGCGTGATTTGGGTTCAAACTCGAGATCTATGACTTAACACTCCGACACACTACTAAGCCGATGCAACTATACTTTCACTGATAGAAAGCTACACTATTTTCAAGTGCCATAGAACACGTTTTATGTTAAAACACACGGATGAAGTCGCAGGCAGAAGCTAGTCATTCATAAATAAAGACTTAAAGATTAAATACTTGTGTAAAACATAACTACCCCGAATTTACAACACTATGTTCGCCACGTTTTCCGACTAACGTCAATCAATTTACATAACATTATCTCAATCCATGATTGGTTCAATTAATTGATTCCGTGTGACAATCGGCCCCTTTCTCACCAAACACGATTGTCCCGACCTGTCAACACGATGACGTAGGTAGGTACAACCATAAAGTTCACTAAAGGAGAGAAGGTACAGGCACGAGCATAAATGCCTTACACTAATGCAAGCTTCAAAAGTCTCTAAAGTATCCTTACATATTATAAAACAAAATCGCCCGCCGCGTCTGTCTGTCTGTCTGTCTGAACGCGATAAACTCAAAAACTGCCGAACGGATTTTCAAACGGTTTTCACCATTGGACGGAGTGATTCATGTGGAAGGTTTTAGTGTATAATTCATTAAGGTTTTGTGTAAATTGGCTGAAATATAACGATTATTGTTGAAGATGTCGGAAAAAATCATGCCGACTGGGAGCTTTACTGGCGTGCGCTGCGTAAGTCGTGAGAGATAAATCAAATTTATGTTCTAGAGTATTGTATATCTTAAAAATTGCAACAAAAAAGTCAGCAATGGCATATGTCTATCTTTTAAGGGTGACCCACAATAACCATTTTTATCTTTCAAAATTGTATAAAATTTTCATTGTTATTTCCGAAGCTATTTTGACCGGTATCTTATTAATCCTTATCCAATTAAATAGGTTATTTAAATTGGGCATTCAATTTCGATTAAAATATGCCTATACATCACATCATTTAAATGAATAGTTTAAGAGATATCACAGTTTCAAAATTACGCGTAACAAAATAATTATGGTTGACCACGCGGGAGCTGTAGTAGCCTACCACTGCGTCCACTGAAAGTTAGTCAATGATCTATGTATTCCCGGTAGAACGTTCCCGTGGGATATTTTGCGACATCCACGCGGGCGAAGCCGCGGGTAAAAGCTAGTTTATTGATATTTTAGAGCTATGAGGAACAGGGTGTAAAGTTCACTCATCCACCATAGAAAAGGGACCTCCGGCCAGACGGGTGTTGTGTCTGGCGGGCAACTTGTAAGGGGGGTAAGTTGATTTCGGATAGTCTTATCTATGTTTTTCGCTCGGTAAACTAACTGCGCGATGCAGGAATTGTGTGACGTCATGTCTTAACTGCGTAGTTTGTATGTGATCGCCACAGTATTATCAAAACATTTGCCTAGCCTTTTCCTAACTATAGGGTGTCTTATTAAGAATGCCCTTTTTTAATTTAGCGTCTTTTTTTTGTGTGCAGCTCTGTACATCTGAACTTTGACAGCTGTAACCTATGTTAGTTCCGATTATTATAAATGAAGCGCTACACAAAAGAAGGACACGTTATCATTGTGAAAACCCATCACAAAAATGGGGAAAATGAGGCCGGAATTGCACTGTCTGTCAACGGCATTCGTTACAGGACATCATAACGGAGTTCTTATGGCCTCAACTAGACGGCATGGATCTGGACAGCATGTGGTTTCAGCAGGACGGCGCCGGCGCCACCGGCCACACAGCGCATGAAACATTCGATTTATTGCAGCAACGATTTCCAGACAAATCATTGTCAAAAAGTCATCGAAAATTTCATGGAAAAAGCAATAGCCTGTCATCAGACCTGTGGGGACCATTTATTACATACTTAATCGGAACATCTACTTTACAATGCATTAAAAATATCACAACTCTCTAAAAACTACCGTGTTTTTATTTTAAAATGAAAAAGTGCACTCTTACTGAGACAACCTATGTATATGTTGGGGTCGGCATCCAGTCTAACCAGATGCAGCTGAATACCAGTATTTTATATGGAGTGACTGCCTATCTGAGCTTCACAACCCAGTTACTGGGTAAGACTGGTTGTCAGACGGGCTTCTGACTACCCGTAATGACTGCAAAACCATATTATAATGCATTAACTAGGTCTTCTTCAATTTTACTGCACGAGAAAAAACGCTTTTGAATTTTAAGTAACTGTGTGCTCGTGACTGTACCTACCTAATTTGGGGATTACGTCACGAACTCTCGACTGACAGAGACATATCTGAACAGAGAACAGGTGAATTAGTAAATTCTTGTGAGTTACAGAATTCGATAAGTTTATCAAGCTCGAAAATTCATCCGGAATTAGCTACGTGCAGCGGTTGGGAATTCGGTAAAGTTCGAATGTTATCTAAATTAAAAATATAATAATAATATTATCTAAAATATTTAAAAATGTAATTTATATGTATTAAAATGAAATAAAAGAATATTATCTAATATTGAAGAAATTAATAAATATATTATTTTTTCATATCTTTTTATGTAAGAAATATTTAAAAATGTAAATACATAAGAAAGAAAATAAATAAACGATATATTAATATAAAGTCTATTTAAATCCTCGTTTACAATTGATGTTATTTCCACTTAAACAAACATCAACTTTACGCAAGTGTAAATAAAGTTAATTTTAGACTACCTAGTACGGTTAAAACTATCATAAAAAATATGAAGTTGTAGCGCATCTGAACCTTATTTATAGGTATTACAGTTATTTTTCCAAAAAATCATGTTTATTTACATGTTTGGCAAATAAATTGCAAACGTACATTTCATGGTTATAATATTTTATCATACCAAAACATTGTATCAAACAACAAAGCTAATTCAATTATTTTAAAACTGAAACATTGTCCTAGTTCTCTAATGACATTTTGGGTCTGCTGGCTTCTTCCATCATTCGCATTATGGATATCAATTTTAATAAGCGAAGCGACCCCACGTCACGCTTTCATGGCCCTCCCTTTATCATTACTTGATTATATCACAATAGAAAAGAGCTTTCAATTAATTTTCTGCCCTAACGGAACATAAACTTGATTAAATTGCTAACAACGGAATGCGAATCTGTCACAAAATTGAATTAATATTCAAGTTATTTTGGCGCCCGACTCGTTCCAATGGGCCAGCCAGCTTAGCCTGTATAAACAACAAATTAAATATTTAACAAACTTGTTAACACCAAATATCAATAACTTTATGAAGTTCGTAACCACATTCAAGGTCTCCATCAGAAACCAAAATTATCAAACAATAACTCCATTTACTAAATCGGGGGTGGCTCGTAGCTAAGTAGTTAATAACAGCCGCACGGGTCGTTCGATTGGTTAAGCTACGCTTGCCGCTGTTGGTTCGTGGATGGGGTGACAATTTTACCTACCGAGATCCCTCCGTGCCTCGCAGAGCACGTAACGCAGTTGGTCCCGCCTGTCATTCGTGAATCTTTGACAGTTGTTACGGGTCGTTAGAAGCATGAAAATCTGACAACCAGTCTTACCAAGGGATATCGTATAGTAACTGGGTTGTGGAGGTCAGATAGGCAGTCGCTCCATGTAAAATACTGGTATTCAGCTGCATCCGGTTAGACTGGAAACCGACCCCGATATAGTAGGGAAAAGGCTATGCAGATGATGAATCCTTCCTCGTTATGACCGCGTGCTGAAATGTTACAACTTCATAAATATCAGTAACAGCCTACGTTTATTAGTCTCATAAACGTCAATGGTGCTCGCTCTATTAATAATTTCTCTCGTGCAGTGAAACACATCACCACAAACTTCAGGCTTACCGTTTAATGCTTCATCAAAATCGATAACTAACTTTGCAAATTGAGATTGACCGGTATTAATTTGATAGGTAGGCGGAGGGCAGCAGTGTTGCATCGATAAATTGTTTAAATTTCCGCTTCCGTAGTGAACAGCACTCTCAAGGATGATGTTTTAATTGTCAACTGTATGAAACAAAGTTAGTTCTGTTGTTGTAACGTTGTTGGAACGAAACCCTCGGCCTGATAACAATAAGTAAGTTAGTTGCTTGAAATAAATTGTATGTTACGTCCTTGTACCTACTAGATGACATAGGACTATGAGAGTAGGGGAAGAGTGAGTGCACCTGTCTGTGCAAACACTTGTACACTATAATACATTGCCGCCCATGGGCATGACCGCCCGTATTTTTCTGAAAATCATGTTTTTTTTTTTCGAAAATTAACTTTAAATTTTTAATATTTTTCAGGTTTATCGACTTTTTTCATTTTTTATTTTATTATTGGCGGCATTTTAAGGACTTACACTTGCGTTTTTAAAATAAAACAGTTTTTTTTTATGTTATGTCACTTCCGTTTTTTTCTTTCATAGTCGACAAATTTTAATAAAAAATGTTAGTTAAGTAATCCGATAAAATAACTCATAAGCTTTAGAAATAATAAACAGAAATCGAGCCAATAACGTTGAAGATATCATAAACGCTACTCGAAAAAAAAAATTGATTAACGTAAAATAATTAGGCCCCTCATTTTAAAGTTATTTTTCGCCGATAGGCGGCATTTTATATTTCGCGTAGATGGTTAATCTCCGCTGAAATTGGCTGCCATGACCGAAATTCGGTCTGGAGGACAATTATTAGTATATTATTACTAGATGATATCAACTTTGTGAATAAAACGTAGTTTATACTAATAAGCACTTTTAACTTGAACATCTAGCAATAGTCTACGTTATCGTGTTGTTATCGATAAATTTCGTTAAGGGCTTGTTACAGTCCCATGACAGCCCTATGTAGAACTTAACAAACATCGACATCAATGTAATTAATAGCATTTAACTTTTTTGTCACAAACAATGAAGATTTACGAAGACTGACTATCGGAACACACGCTAGCTACTTTAATGTAGATCTATTGTTCAAAATACGAAACAGGAAAAGCTTGGTTAACAGTTATATCTTTAGCTAAACTTAAATAGCAACTTACGTAATTCTATTTCGTACTCTTCTCCGTCAATTGGTACCTCTCCTCAGGAAGCGAGGGCTGTCACAAAATTGACTGAACCACTCGGTGCAATCCACTTGCCTCCAATATAAAGTTAGAATACAACTCGTAAATGTTAAATGAAGCAACTCGCTGACTTTGCACGACCTCTGCTATATTCCTGAGAAGCTTAGCCACGTACGCTCGGACAAAGGAATGAAGTTTCATTTATTTAAAATGTTATTAAAGTTTAGTATTTTTCTTAATGAAATTGTGACAACTTCCCTATACCATTTAAATAAAAAGCGACTCTTGCTCGACACAATAAAGTGCAATTTAGGTCCCAAAGCGCTAATTACCTACAGTTTTATTCACCTAGAAGTTGCCTCTCTTTCTGTCGCGTAACTCTTAGATCTTCTGACTACGTTACACTCACGGAATTGGCCCGACAAGACGGGCCCGCCGTGTTTCTGCCTAAGCTTCATACCTAAACTGCGGAGTGTCCCATCTGTATTCATAATACACACATAATTTTGCACGACGCTGTCCGTATTCCTGTACGAACAGCGTCGTGCAAAATTATGTATGTACACGTACTTACACCGACCGTAAGTGAATTTAAATATAGGGTTAAATTAAATTACCTAGAGAAACTTCGCAGACGTGATGGGTATCGATATTTAAACATGATAAAGTATTTTAAAAAAAATATGATTTTTTTAGGGTCCTCAACCGCAGTGTAGTTAAAATAATCATTTTTAAAAATCTTTTTTTTATACACTATTAATTATAAAAAAACTCAACTCCAACAGCGGTCGTTGACCCCAATTTTTTTTTGTCGTCTTTAGGTTTCGCTGTCCATCACGTCTGCGGAATTTTGCTAGATTATTTAATTTGAACTTGTAGAGTAACAGGTAGCATAATAATCGAATCTTGATAAATTTCACATAATAGCATAACAAACAATTAATCAACAATTAATTACAGAAATTACAATAATCCACAAAAATATAAATAAATCAAAATATGTATACCACAAAACTCGAGTGACATTTGCTGTACATTCACAAAGTAATCTTTGTCTTGCTACGTATAATCTTTAAAACATCTGCTAGTTTTAAATTCTGTACTGTGTTCTCCACTCGCGAAGAAAATAAAAATGGTGGACTTAGTATAATGTTCCGAGTCGCTGCGCTAAAGTTCATTCCGTTGTCATTAAAGAACAGAAGGTTACAATAAGAACTGTAGATGGAAGTACAGATTATTTTATATTGAACTATAACTTTTACAAGTTCTTATCTAGCTTTCTTTTATACTCAGAAAATGGAGACTGAATAAACGATAAGCATTATTTTCAATTCATTAGTGAAGTTTTTAATTTGTCAAATAATTTACTTATTGTAAAATGATATTTTCTTACAAGGCACTATTGAACTATAAGGCGAGTATCTTTAATTCTTAATTTTCCTGTACCTTGCTTAGCCGTAAGATGTCAAAAATAAAAATATGTTGTACCGTCTGTGAATGAAGATGTGATGTACAATTTGTAATTTTTTCCACATTTCGCAAAGCATTTCTGTTTCTACAAAACTAGATAGCCCTCCTTCCTACCCTATATCTCGCTACCTGTATCTAGTCTAGCCAGTTAATTAATTATCTCGCCACATCTCGACCATCAAAGCCTCGTAGATCTCAGACAACGCCGCACACTCAAGGTGAGTTACATAATTGAGAACGTTGCCTGATTTACTTGTGGGATCACCAGTTGCTTTTAGCTCTATTAAGGCTCATTTACATGAGGAGCGTTTCTTGCTTCCGATACCAAATGAATGAAAAGGGATGAAAACGAGACTTTTAAAAAAGCTCACCTGTGAATATAGGTAGCGCCCTGACACCAACTTCTCCAAGTCCAAAGTCAAGGTGTCACCCTATAGACGCAGCATGAGGATCGCGGACCAAAATAATAAGTCGGTACACACTAACTTTTACTGGTGAGTATCATAATTTTATATATGTATATATATCTTACACAATCTGATTTTGACCACTGCTTGTACAATCATGTTTAGTATATGACTAACTTTATGTTTTTCTTAGTACAATGAACTTATTATTTATTTATTTTATCTTATGAGACAAGGAGAGGACCAAGACTGTGTAAGTGTATGAACAGTTCAGGGTCGCGTCCATGTTAAAAATGAATAGTTTTCAGAATTACAGTTCAAGAAAATTGCGTGGAGAACCTCGTATGACATAATCGTCTTGTGTACTTCATTATAACATGCGTGGGATAATCGTCTTGCGAATCTTTTTCGACTCGCATGTAAATTCTATCTAGCAAAAAACTCTCCTTTTGTAAACGAGCCTTTACAGACAAGCTCATTTAATGGTACTTATACTAACGTAGTTGCTCCCACCTCCTGTTCACACAATTATGATCCAATTAGCATGCTGTGATTGGGGCATAAGGGATTTCACAGTTGGCTGGTTGTCTATGACGATCGAAGATTAGAACACCCCTAGCAACCAATCTCTATGATTGACGTCATTGATAGGGATGGGCTAAACGTGTCTAGGTACTCCCCGAAGTACGTAAGCTAGGAATACATCAATATGGATGGACTAACCTTAGTATTTTGTGGTCATAAATCAACCAAGCCTAACTTTTTTTTTGTGTTATTAATGGGTAATAAACATAATTGCCATTTAGATATAACGGGTGACCCAATTCAAGGTTTGTATTTTTTTAGTACACTAATGGCCTATTTCACGATGTTCGAATAGCCACTACTTACCGAATAAATTCAAAAATGGAACAGAATTTGTATGAAATTATCTGCCAAGTAAGTTAATAGGAACTTAATCGAAGGTGGTGAAACAGGCCCTTAATGTAGCAATATCTTAATTATTTTTTCTTTTATCGAATATTTAGTGTTATATATTAATTATGGACAATAATGTCAGGCAAATGTCCGCCTAGTCTGGACCTTCTGCAGCAGTTGATTCCTTCGAGGTAATTTTTTTAAATTATTTTTTCGTAAATTTCTTGGGTTATCTCGGCAATAACTTAGCGGAAGTTCGTTTTTAGATGCTCCAACATTGTAAGTGTTTTGGTATAGACGCGACTCTTAAGAACATGCATCCTAAAGTTGGCAACGTCGTAAATAGCTGTCAAATATTTACCTGTTTTGATTAATTTGGAAATAATACTGCATAGAAATGAGAAATGTGGCTAACTCACGAACTATAGATTGATGATATTGATTTAATCACTTAATAAATTAATTTTGACCGAATATTTAGACAAAATATCCAAATACCTTTTTTACACCTAAAACTAAATATTCGGTGTTACGATATTTTAATTATTGCATTTGATAATCAATATTTTAGTTCACAAGTTAACCACATTTCCTATTTCCATACAGTAATATTGCCAACTTAATCAAAACAGGTAAATATTTGACAGCTATTTGCGACGTTGCCAACTTTTAAGAGAAACGCTCTTAATGTTTTCAGAAACCCGAAAAAAGCCAAGGGATGAACAGTGAAACACAACATAGTTTCATGTGACGATACTCAAATGTTGCAAATTCTATTTTACGAGTATATATATCGCAATAATATATTCTACCGCAATAAATTCACAAATAAAGCGAAAGAAATATAACCAACAAAAGATACGAATAAGTATTCCGTCAATCTTTTATGTAGCTACCGGATGCTTTGCATAATATTTCGGTATCAACCTATTGTGAGAAATAGGTCGACCATATTTCGATACATTCTCTTAGGTATATCAACTTTGCTTAAAATTTTAGACAACTTTTCGAAGCTTCAGTTTTATTTCGAAATAGACCGCATAGTATAAGGGAGGTTTATATAATAGGTAGAAGTTACAGGTAGAATAACAACATAACATAACATCACGCCGTTTTGCCCCGAAGGGTTAGGCAAAGGTGTACCTGTAGCAGGTACACCCACATTTCGCCAGATATGTTTAAGTCCCATGTAATAGGGGGCGAGCTTATTGACATCAACCGGGCACAAATCCAGACTCCGGGCTGCTACTGAGAAATTCCAGATAGAAAAACCCAATAACACTTTGCCCGACCCGGGGATCGAACCCAACCCAGGACCTCGTGCTCAGCAGTAGCGCTTGCTGCCACTAGACCAACGAGGCAGTTAGAACACAACAACAGACACAGAGAGAGCAACAGAGACAGGTAGAATATTTAACTATAATTATGTAGAACGATGAATGAACTGAGCGAAAGATGATATTATGGCTAGAAAGGGGGTGACTACCGAGATGACGACTAGATAAGTATGGAAGAAAAAACATGTTGCTCCGACCCCACTATAAATTGGTATAGGTAAAGGCAAGATAATGATAATTGAACGACGGGGTGTTTGGAAGCTGGGTGCAAACCAGGGGGGGATAGTTGACACCATTTAAAGCTTTTTGAGCCATACGTGTCTTAGATAAAGTATAATATTTTAAAAGTTTTTTCTAATGTTATAAGTTTCTGTGACCTCAAAAGTGTCCAGATTTGTTTTTTAATAACATATTGGAACTGTACGTAATTGGAAATAATCCACAAAAATGAACAAAAAAATACTTGTTTTAACTGTGGCTGGCAATTAACTGTCAGAAACTAGGATATAAAAAAAAAAAGTAAAAAAAAAGTTGCTGTTAATAATAAAAAATCTACTTCGTCTAAGACATGTACTTATGGCTTTAAAATCTCTAAATGGTGTTAACTAGCTTTGCACCATCCTGTATAATTATGCGAACAAGTCATGAATATGGATGTAAATCAAGGCTTGACATAATTGAACCGTCTAGAAAAGAAATTGTGGTCTTCATAATTTTGTTAATCTTTTAGTCCAATATTATTGTGCTTGGTTAGTAGTTATAGATTAAAATCAAAGAATCATAAATCATGGAAACAAGTTCAAACACTTCTTGCAAATGCCTCAAGATGAACGTCTCAACTTTGACCTGTACTTTCATATTCAGAAACTTTATAGAGAAGTTTTATTTTCTTAAAGTCGCGTAGAACTTAGCTATTTCAGGTAGATACCAGCTAAAATATTGCTCTTGATCGAACACTTAGGGCCAATTTCACCAATAAAACTGAACGCGATCAGCATAATTATGTAAACCGCGTTCAAGAGCTGTCACTGTCATAATTCTTCTAATATTGAAACTGACAGTTGTTGAACGCGGTTTAGATGAGCTTTCAGTAAATTGGCTACTTAGTCTTGTTTATCGAAATGACTAAATATTTATTGCCTTTTCCGTAGTCCAAACAGACCCAACGACAAAATAATGTTTACGACTACATCATACAATAAGCATTAAAGTAGAGCTTAGCTTGCTTTTACAGCATTTTCCAAATCGAAACGGTTGGTTTAGTCCGAAGTTTCATCGAAGAGACATTTTAATCCTATAAAAGTCCGTAAAAGACCCGTAAAAATGAAATGGTCTCTCCGAGATTCTATTACAGCGTCGAATATAAAACGAAGCTCCATACAAACGCTGTACATAATGCTGAGAGACGGCACCGTATAGGGACATGATGTTACGATTTTCCGAACAAAGATCAGAATTTTATAGTCCAGAATGTCTCCATGGAATATAGTTTTATCTTCAAGAGATATCTTTGAGTCGATAAGTCTGGGCTCTTTTTGTTACGCTTACGATTGAATCTTTATTGACTAAACTGTCTACTCGATTATGTCTGAACATAAAATAATTTCTAGATATTGATCTAGAAACTCATGTAACAATAGTTATACTGTTTCAGGGGTTCATTGGTTTTGCCTAAGTAAACATAATTGTTCTCAGATTGTTATTCTAAATTAAATAAACGTTCAGAAAAGTTTTAAAAGGAACAATAATACAATTGGTAGCGAAGCCTAACGATAACGTAACATATTTCAGAAAGTTAATATTTCGTGAAGTTTTTCCGAGGCCGGGGTCTCCTGGATATGAATATGAATAGCGAAAAGCATTTAGCTTTAATCCAATTCAAGTCTTTAATAACGCAAGCCTACTAGACGTGTCGTATTCAGACTTTTTAGAGCAGTATTTAAAGTTTTAAAGAGAAATTAGGCTTTTTAATACTGTTCAAACGGAAAAGTTCTCAAAGGAAATTCTGAATCGACGTAGCTATTACGTAGCAGTATTCGAATTTTGGTCGGGCTTATTTAAGTTAGTACTTAGAATTTTGTAGTGTAGATTCACTTTGCTGCAATACTTGAACACGAATAATGAAAATTGGCGCTGTGGTAACGGCCTACGACTAACGTCCCGACGAAGTCGGGACTTACGAATCAGTCGTAGGTTCGAACCCAGGCAGGTGTGTAAATAATTTCGTTATCACTGCTCTCAAAACAGCGAAAGTAAACGTCGTGAGGAAACCGATATGTTCTAGAACCAAAAATTTGAAGACAATCATGACTGTGACATCTACCAATCTGAATGGGCCTGCGTGGTAACTACAGCCCACTCCCTCTCGTAGAGTGGAGGCGTTTATCCCAGTAGTGGGAGCATTATAAGCTGATTATGTTTAATGAAAATTGCAGCTAGCAAGTAGGTACATTTTGTGAGGCAAGGGTCTTTTGGGACTAACCCAAATATAATAAAATCCCACCCCATCGGTTTATGGGATCGAAAACTTATTTTTATGGGCCAATATCCCAAAAAAATCACGACAGGATCTTTAAATTTCAAATCTTTTCGAACATTACCCATTCATAACTTTGTAAAAAAAAACAGCCCATTACTTTTTTTTTTATCCAGTTACAGCAAAACACACTTTTCACCAAGAACATGCAAAAAAAACACATTGCTATTGTCCAAAAAATGTGTCAGTCGTCGGGTGAGAACACCGCGAATTGTACCATAAATACCTCGAATTGTATCGAGGATACAACGCGGTAGGATCCGTGGATTTAGTGTTATTTTTATGTCCGACCTTCTCCTATTTATTGCCTTCCATCAAAATCTTATGGCGTTATGTCTACGAGCGACGTGGACTGAAAATGTTAAGGTTTGTTCGTGAAAATAATAAATTGTTGACGAAGTTTTTTTTTTAATGTGTAATATACAGGCTGTTAAAGTAATTGCGTGCCATAGCTCAGGGGTACGTTCAGTATCGATAAAGGAAACTAGGAAAAACAAAAAAAAAAAAAAAAAATAAGACATTTAAAAAAATTGCAAGGTCAACCCAATTTAGTTTGGAATCAGGTATTTACAAAGATTAAAAATAAACTTATTTACTCATGTTTTTAGTTAATTTGATTGCTATTTTAAGTTAGTACGTACTAAATTAGGTTGACCTTGCAATTTTTTTTAATGTTTTTTTTTAGTTTTTTTCTGGATTATTTTTTTATTTTTCCTAGTTTCCTTTATCGATACTGAACCTACCCCTAAGCTATGGCACGCAATTACTTTAACACCCTGTATCATAGTATAATGATACGTAGCGACACTAAGGTCATTAATGATTATTAATAAAATTGTAGTAAAAAAATACAATTTATACGTTTTACAGCATTTTTTTTACTGAGGCGTTATTATTTGAATGATTTCACTAGCGCTCCCTCATGTTATTTAAAAAAAATTGCAATTTCTATAAAGCCACAACTCTCAAGTTACAGAATACTGTTAAAACAATTTATTATAATTGAATTCACTAATCAATTACATAGAGCACCCACCTGCCTACTTTCGGATCACGAAAGGTCGAACTTTGCCAAATTACCGAAGTTAATCGATCATAGACCTTTAAGAAAAGTGAAAAATTAGGCAAAAGACCTTTCTCCTGAAAGGTTATTTTTAATTCCTCTAAGTGTGGTTATTATTTACGCTACTGGTGATATTCCTTCCGTAAATGAATTGTGAAATGCCAAAATAGGGAACGAAAACTTTGATAAGGCATTTGAAATGTATTGGAGTATTAGCAGATCAAAGTTTGAAAAGCTACGTTTTTAACCCCCGACACAAAAATTTTGAACGCTGTTGTGTGTGTCTGTCCGTGGCACTGTAGCTCTTTAATGGGTGAACTGAATACGGTTTTTTTTTATTTGAAAGCAGGTTTTCGTTATTATTTGAAATCGGTTCAGCCGTTTGAAGATTATCAGCTCTTTTCTAGTTGATGAATGGATGTGAGCGTCTTCCACAGGTCTCATCGATCTGAAAGTTGGTATTCTGTTACTTCAATGATATTAGAAGAACAAATACACATAACAACGTAACCTTGAACTGATGCTGCAACATCACCTGGAATTTGCAGGATACCCAACTTCCTTATTAACTTACAGCCCAGGTATCTTGTTTGGGCTCATTGGAATGGTCTCAATGAATAGGTTATTGATAAATGATATTGAATAGATGATGAACAGGGTCTGGTGATGGAGTAGGAAAGAGAAATGAGCAAATGTTTGTGTCAGAGGTTTTTTAAATTTGAATAATTTCACTTGTTAAGCTGATATTGTCACTGGATAGGTCAACTCTGAAGTTATTGCAGATGGGTGTTTGAAAGGGCAGTTTTCACTTCAAACTTACTGAAACATCACATAACATAACATCACGTATGTAATCCCCGGATGGTTAGGCAGAGGGGTATCTATGTTTAAGTACCAAACTTATACATAAACATACGAATTTAATACAGATAGGAGAATTTGCAATATTTGGAAGGGACGTAGAGTAAAATCGATTTAACTCGACCCTTCCTCTCTTCCAGACAGCCACACAGTCTGGCATAGGGGAAGGGTTCGTCACTGCAGCTGCATTGATTGGACACCTCTTAATTATTAATATCCCTTTTGAGGGATATTTGTTCAAAATGGATATTTGCTTTGTTCAAAATCAAAACACATAATGAACTCGAACCCTTTGTTTGCAAAGGGTACGAGTTCATTATGTGTTTTGATTTTGAACAAGGAGAGTTTTCTATATTAGCCTTATATTGGTTTCTTTAGACAATACCTCGTTTGTAAGCTAAGAAATGCAACATCTAAGTGCCAACATAAAACTACAGATAATGAAAACCTTGTTGGTGAATTTCCCTCAAACAGGGATTTGGGCGGCCCTGCCGAAGATAAGGCAAGCTTAGTTTATAAGCCCACAGGGAACCCAAACTACTGGACCATGGAGCTAACTGACGCTATTTTACTTTACCCTCTTTCTCTACTAACGAAGCGCCTCACGCATTTACCCAAGAAAAATATTTCGAAAATTGGATAGGTTTTCTGGGAAAATGTAAACAGATGAAATGTATATTAGCTTCCGCACTATAGGGCTCTTTCGGGTTCAAGAATAACAATGAAAAATTTTCTCGCCTTTAGGACTACGTCAGGCAAAATAAATTGTTTCTTTTTCATAAAATTTTCGCGCTCGACGCTATAATGCAATTAAAAATGTTTAACCTACACGTACGTGTGTAAACAGGGGAAATATTTTCAATTTTTTACGTGACTTGGTTTCTCTCATTTGCCTACAAGGACAGCAACGGAAAAGCTCAATCCTATAAAGGAATTTATGTTAACACAATGCCTACCCAAATGTTCTATATTTGGTATTGTTCGTCGAGTCGTTGAGCTTCTTAAGTTCTAAGTTTAGCTTCACGATTACTGAGAAATGCGTGCACTGACTGGACCGTACCACTCAAATTCTTTCCTCAAAAGACCATGTTAGACATTAACCTGCATGGTCCTCAAATGACCTGACCAAGATTATGTCTGGACTTTAAAAGATACTGTGACCTCTGTCTAGGTTTGGTTTGGTTTTTCTTGAGAGTAGTCAGGAAGGAAACACCGAATTCATCTAGTTTTAAAACATAATTTAATTTTGTGTTTTTGTGAACCAATTTACAGAAATACCTAAATATCATTTATCATCATTTATCATCATTTATCATTGATCTTATATTTTATATTGACAGGTTTTTTGCTATGTAGGTACTTAAATGTGCATTAATGCAAACAATATTATCAAAATATTTCATTGATGTAGAAACCAAGAAACAAAATTCGTTCAGTTTTCGAAATCGGTCCCTAAGCCCTAAACGCATCTTCAGATTAAAAGTTGTAGGAAACTGTTCCAAACTTTAATATTGTTTCAACTGCAGCTTAACCAGAAGTGAATAACTTTTATAAAGTTTCGCCAAACTTGTATCTCTGGGGTCTTAACTAGGAAGTTTTAGCGAAGGGAGGTTGTAATCTTAAGTCGATAACAAGTGACAGTACATGAACTTGGTGAACGTACTGATACGCATGGAGCATTGACGGGGGGGTATTGTAACTTGAGTAAGTTACACGACTCGGAATCCCCCTGGTTGTAAGTTCACGATTGATGAACAGTTACAAAATATTGTTCTAAGATACAATATCTCTTGGATACAATAATCTTGGATTGCTCTACTGACACTCAAGTAGAGCGGACGTGTGTATAATTATTTATCATTTGTCGTTAAAATATTTCCGAGTGATCTGTGACCTAGAAAACAAATCGCGCATTTTTCTGCTAAGTTAGTGATTTACTTTAGTGAATAACAATTAATTATGAGAAACATTTAATAATTAAGTATGTCAAACAGTGAAAACAGCCCTCGGAGTATCCCACCACCAAGCAGCCCTGCCAACAAACCTGAAATACCTCACGATGCGAATGAAGGACATATTCACGCAGTGGACACCAGAGAGATTAGTAATTGGTTGATCTCAATTGAATCATGCCTAAATGAAGTATGTACCATTGCTCAGGAAGGAAAGCTGAACTCCGAGCAAAAGCTTAGAATCAATTCACTATCGCGCAAGGTTGGACATGGCGTATCACAAATGGCAGTTTACTACCAGGACTTGAAGCTAAAGGCCCAAGAAATACAAAACTCTAAACTAGTGTTAAGAGAAAAAGGTGATCTCACGGAATGCCTCGAAAATTTCAAGAAAACCATTAATGCTAGTATTCAAGAAAACTGCGCTAATCCAACGATGACCGAAAAAATTTCGTTCTCTGACATGGTAAAAACCAATAAAAATAATTACTTGCGCCCCAATAACCTCAGCTCCATTGCAATTTATCCAACGGATAAATTAAAATCTAGTGACGACACTAAATCTCTTGTCCAAAAAATTATATCGCCTGAACAAATGAAATTGCACGTTAGAGGATTGCGCAAAACTAAAAACGGAGGCGTTATAATCAGCACGGACACCAAAGACGACATTGAAAAACTTAGGACATCATCTGAGCTAAGTAGTTCCGGCCTGAAAGTGGAAGAGCCCTATAAGAGAAGACCAAGAATTGTAGTTATAGGAGTACCGACCGTTTTAAGTGATCGAGAGGTTTATGATTGCATCTATGAGCAGAATGTAGCCGACAAATTGCCTAGTTTGTCCCGTGACTCGTTTTTGGCCTCTATAAATTTAAGTCACAAGTCCGGTAAAAAAGAGGGACCTACATGCAACTTTATTCTTGAAGTAACTGCTAGTATAAGAAAGGTGCTTATAAACCAAAATCGAGTGTTCATTCACTGGACATCCTGCCCAGTGAGAGACTTCACACTTGTGACCAGGTGCTTTAAATGTCAACAATACGGACATGCTGCAAAGACCTGTCGAGAGGCTAGCTATACGTGTGGACATTGTGGAGAACAAGGTCATCAGGCGAATGAGTGCACTAAGCATGCTGAACCATCACATTGTGCAACATGCTTGCGATTTAAAAAACCGAGCAACCACAAAACAGGCGATCAAGAATGCCCAGCAAAGAAAATAGCTGAGACAAGATATATAAATTCTATAGATTATAATGAGGTCGCGTAAATCCGCCAACATTTATTTATACGTCTTTGTTTAATTTATGTTATATACTTATTTTTAATATTGTCCTTTACTAGTTTATAATACATCAAAATAGTTTTAGTTTTACAATTCGTTTTAAAATAAACACGCAATCTTTATATTTCGTTGACACGGCAAATTTTTCTGTGTATAAAAAAAGTAAACGCGACCTTATTAAAAAAATTCGGATTGCAAAAATGCCTTACGTTGATGCAAAACAGTAGCATCAAAATTTTCTTAATTTGAATAATACTATAGTTTAACGTAGAAAATTATTTACTATTTGTTTATAGAATTTTAGATAATACTTATGTATAATATAAGCACTTGAGTGAGATACCTGAGATACAGGTTTATTCCTAGTTCAGGTAGAATCCAATAATTAATACCAACCTCTAGTTTAAGGCCCTATTTTGTAAATATTTATGTAAATCAATTATTTTTCAATAAACAATATCAATCTACGTTGTATTTACCTAAGATAAAAAGAGTGTAAATTTTTAGGAAAGAGGCTCTCCAGTAAAATGACAGATGTATTATTTGACAAATGGTATAGCGTAATAGGCACAGTATCAAACAATTCGCCATTGAAATCCATTGTATTCTCAATTGTATTCATTGAGCTCTATCTGTATTTTCGGTAATCCTCGATACTTAATATTATACAGGTGTTTGAGAACAATAAATAACGTAACACAAAACTAATAACAGATATAAATTATCATAATATGGCAAGTTGGGACAGAATAATTTATGATAACAATAAATTAATTAAACCCAACAATGTTATCTTTTGTAATAACAACTTTAGCAGATTAATAATCCTGAAAAGTTTGGGAACAACGGTCTTTTATTGCAACATGACGTTTTATTTTTCCAAACAAATTATTTTTCTCATCGATCAAAACCAATAATATGTCACATCGGAATAGAAACGTTACAAATTGGATTTTTTTGTTAGAATTGCAATTTTCCCATACCATTCAATCCATCATCTGTCCTACCCAGATTTTGTAACAAAAACACGGTCGAAAATATTACTTTGCTCCGCTTTTTGTAACTTTCTGTAACAATAACAAAGGAGAAGATAAGATTTAGGGTTTAAAAAAGTGATAAAATGTAAAAATGTATAATTGTTAAGGAAACTTCTTTTATGTTTTTTTTTTTATTTCGTCTCCTAGATGATAGTTACCTCTTATATTTTTATCAAAAAAGTCTGTAACATTTCAAATTATGGAAAGAAATATTACAACAGAGAAAACATAAAAAACAATTTAGATATCCTGCTCTAAGTTCTCACGATTTAATTTATTTCTCTGTTCCCTCCCGCCTGTTTAAGTTCTTATTCAGGTTAGTCTCAGAGGACGTTTGCAGACTATACCGCTTTTTTCGATGAATATCAGAGAGAACGATTCATACTCACTTTGCATAAATAAAAAGATGTTCTGTTAGCTAAATAAAATAGTCTTATTTCAGGTTACGATCGCAGTTTATAACTTGAAGCGGTCCATTTGTACGTGATACTCGGTTCTAAAGATTTAGTATGCAAATAAATGATATATTTAATATCGAATGCATGCTGAGAAATCAGTTTTGTATACTACATTCATGCGGTTGTTACGCCAGTGTTCACTGTGTTCACTACAACCGTAATGGTGCTACCACACTGCTGTTAAAAAATGTCAACAAACATTTTCTAACATAGTGTTTGAACAGAACTGAAACTGTAGTACTTTCAAAACCTATGTTAGTAAATGTTTGTTAACCTTTTTTAACAGTAGTGTGGGAGCACCCTAACTGAAAAAAGTATTTTTTGAGACAAGCACAAGAGATCTCAAATTAAACTGAAACACACTCATTGACACATAAGTAAAATATAAAAAAACAAAGTAAAATTAAAATAAATGCCGCTGCTTTTATTTTAATTTTACTTTGTTTTGTCCTGTGTGAGGCCCAAAGGTTTAAGGTGATTATTAAAGCCTCTATATTTACCTATCCTTACACCATAACAACAAAATACGTACGTTCTTATTACATAACGTAGCTTACAATAATAACACAAAGTTCTAAGTAGTCTCCATAAATCGTGGCTGAGTCATTAAACAAGCGTTTAGGTACTCCCTCACTCCGAAGGTACTTAGAAACATTAGCATATTGAAACGATAACATCCCTAACCTGTTTTACTAAGAAACTTCTTTTCTGTGTTACTGAGTTAATAAACAAACAAACAGAGTTACTTTCAAAATAGGACTTTTCCTAGGTTTCTATTAGAAAAATATTATACAGGGTCAAATTGAATTAGCTAACAAAACTCCGCAGACGTGATGGGATATCTAAACATTATCAAAAAAAAAAAAAAAAAATTGATGAGTATTTTTTGGATAAAAATAAGTTTTCTTTGTGTAAACTTCACTGATGTGATGAGTATATATCTAAATACAATAAAACAAAAACAAAAAAACAACAACCAACAGGTACCGAGAACCTCCTTCTCCAGAAAAATTATCAATGAGTCCTTCGTAAAAAATAAAAACTTTTTTTGTGTAATTTATTTTTAAACCGATGCGGATTTGTGAACTCTTGTCCACAAATCCCCATTGATGGGAAGTGTCAATGGAGATTAGTGTAATAACACCTTCAAGTAACAACACAACCATTAGTCGTTGGCCACAATAAAAATCATAATTTTTCTTCTTTTTTTTCATGTTTAGATATCGTTATCGATGGGTAACGATATCTCAACACAAAAAATAAAGAAAAATAACAATTTTTTTTTGTGCTAGCGAAACTACGCAGACGTGATTAGGTCTGCGTAGTTTCGCTAGCTAATTTTTTTTGGTGTCAATAAATTATAAATATTTTCAAAAAACTACGTTATATTGCAGACCCAACATTAATTAGGCGAGTTTATCTTGCTCTCTGCCAGTCAATTTTGACGTACTGCATCACCTCTTGGGGTGGAGCAGGTAAAAGTTTGCTACTACCTATCGAGAGAGCTCAAAGAGCGATTCTCAAGGTGTCTACTGGCCGCCCTTTCCTTTTTCCTACTAACCTACTCTATAAATCCTGTGAAGTACTAACAGCTCGACAGTTATTCATAATGAGCATCGTATTAAAACAGCACGTAGCCCTCCCATATAGCACTGAATTTACTAAAAAGAGACGGAAAGATATAGTTTGCCCTACAAAAAGTACAAAACATGCTTTCGCAGCCAAATTTTTTGTCTTCCTAGGACCACTACTTTATAACAGACTAAATGCTAGAGCCAACATTTATTCTCTTAATTATATAAATTGCAAAAGAACTCTCAAGAAAGCTCTCCAAAGTATGTCCTATGAAGATACAGAGAAATTATTAGTGGTACTGGAACAGAAATTAAAACATAGTCATGATCAAGATAAAAATTGTATTTGTACTAATTAATTTTAGCTAAGTTAGGATAGGTACTAAGATTTTTAGTTTTATTGTACTATTTACACCATTTTACATACCTACTAGATTTTATAATTAATGTGATTATTTAGAAATATGATACCTTGCCACGCCTGAAACACAGGATGACCTAGTTCAGGCACATAACACATCTGAATTTTTCGTAGATTTAAGCGTGTTTTACCTTTTTACCTCAATAAACTTTTTAAGTACGGACTATTTAAGTTAACGGTCCATTTAGAAAGAAAAGCAAAAAAAAAAAAAAAAAAACCTCTATCTAGAGTCAAGAGTATCATAAAACTGTTGAGACCAACTTTAAAAGTGGCATTTCACGATTTCTTACGAATGATCTTTTTTTGTAAAGTTGTTTGGCTAGTACAGTTTGTCAGTTTCTGCTTGTATTGTTAAGCGAAAAGATACAGTAGCCCGCACAGAAATGACAAAACCAGTATAAGCTGGCCTCGCATTCTATTGAAACAGCGTTCTATGCTATGCCAGCTCAAGGTCAAAGGGTTACCAAGGACGTGCGACTTAAACGCCTGCTACACGGTTGCCAACCGCGTCCCCGACAGCGGTGACCTTGTTCAACGTTTGGTCGTAAACCATCATCTACACGGTAGTAAACCAACATGGTTGCCTCTGTCGGGACGTGGTTGGTGACCGTGTAGCAAGCGTTTTACTGTACATTTTTTAATTGAAACGAAGATTCGTTAATTAGACGAGAATTAAGAGTGACATTTCAAGAACGCGTCACGTTAAGGCACAGTTGCATGAGAGAGAAGAAAGATATAAATCTCTCTGTGTCTCACACAAAATCTCCCTTAAACGCCTGCTACACGGTTGCCACCCGCGTCCCGACAGAGGTGACCTTGGTGGTTTATTGTTTATTTTTAAGAAATTTCACTTCTATTACGTGTACGGTGCTGCGCAATATTTTTTTTACTTATTTATTAAAACACAAAAGCCTTTTTTGATTTATAGCCAGACTGACCCCAAGGTCCGTCCGCAGGCGCGTACAAATAATTTATTCAATGCTTGATTAACCGGGATATCAGAGTCAGAAATAGCTAATTTACTAAGGTAGCACAAAACTGACTGGAATACTTAATAGAAACAAAGGTCAGTAATTTACTCAGCTTAATCCTGAACTAATTTGTAATTAGTCTTTCTTTTTCACCTCGTGTTTGGATTTCATTGAGAATGAATCCCCACTGATTGGTAGTTTCCTTTTAGTAATTTCGTGCTTCTGGTAATATGAGAACTTTATTTGCTTAGCCGTAAATGCGTAAAAAATGTTAATGTTTCATGTGATTTAACGAATGTGCTAGGCTCATTCATTGAAGTGGGTGCGTAGATAGATGCGTTGCCTCCTGAACCAATTTATATCATCTGATGAACTTATGAATGTTTGAAATCCGCACTCTCAAACGTCAATTAACTTCAGTGGACCATAATCTTATGATTACTTTCTAGGCTACTTAATTTGTTATTCAGCACTCACTGTTATTAAACTATCACTCAATGCATCTATTCCTGCATCCTTATAAACTCATTCAGAATGAAATGACACACGTATTGCTGCAGATAAACGTGATCCAATAAAAATTCAGCAGAGCTATAACGAGTTTTATGCACAGAGACAACGCAGTCGCTTTCGTTAAAAAATTGACGTTTTATGTATGAACGTGTTGCTGAAAGGTACGTAGGTACTCCTACCCTGAATGGCCGCGGGAAATTACCTATTTCGCGCTCGGGTGAACCGCGTATTACTCACGAATACAGTAAACATTATTCAGTAAAACAACGATGTTCTCTACTACCAATTAGCTAGCCGACAGCTACTCAAGATTGCTAGGAGCTGTGTTACGGCTAAAGTAGCTTGACTGTGATAGCCTTTTAGTTAGGTATCAATTAGGTTTCTATTCTTAGTTCAAACGCCCTGAACGTTAAGGTAGTAATTGTGGGCTTACTGAATGAGTGATTTATTTAAACACGATGATCAACGCGCACTTCACACAATTAAGTGGTACGGGGTAAATTAAATAAACGCGTTGATTTGGACTTTTATTATTATTTATATTATAAAATTACTTATATTATTTTACCTCGTCACTTATTTATTTATAATATAAAGTGACAAACAAATAATAAAATCTGTCAAGTGCGAGTCGGACTCGCACACGAAGGGTTCCATACCATGTCGTACAAGATTTAACACTATGAATTTTTGTAATACTTTCGTAAAGGTAACAACAGAGGCGCTATAAAAAAACAAAGATTTGTAAAGAAATTGTCTAATTTTAATGAGAAAATGTTGTTGTGTTAAAATATAGGTGTAGGAGTATATTTCATTTATTTTAAGAGAAAAATATTAAGTTAACTTTATCCAGTAACATGCATTAACTAAAGTCAAAGTTATTTATTTGCTACTAATTTAGTATTGGTAGGTATAAATAGGTATATATGGTAGGTAAGCAGGTAGATATGTAGGGTAGGTAGGGTAGGTTAGGTACCTACCTACCCTGGTAAAAAGGGTAGGGTAGGTAGGTAGGGTAGGTAGAAATAGGTAATTAGGAAATATAGATGCGCCGTAGATAAGTACTTAGTGCTAACCGTGCGAAGCCAGGCCGGGTAAAGCTAGTTACTTATAAATAAAAGGATTTCTCTTGCTACATCAGACTATATTGTACAAAATAGAATGTAAGTAGTACGCCAGATTTTAATTATAACTGTGCGTTTGCACTGGCGAAACATTCACAACAAAACATGTTGGAATCTCTATTTTCTGTCAATTTTTCATACAATGTTTGACAGGAACTAGAGATTTCAACATGTTTTGTCGTGATGTTTCGCCAGTGCAAACGCACGGGTCAATACAGGTATTTATTTACGTTATTTTTGATAGTCATACAGAAATCTATTATTTCTTACTTATTATTTTTACACATCCCATCGGACTATGAGAGTGAGGGAAGAGAGAGTGCACTCGTGTCTGCGCACACACTTGTGCACTATAATATCTCCCGCGCCGAAGGCCAGTCTCCGTTGAGATTGGCCGCCATGACCGAATATTTTTACACCAATAATTTTTCTCAATATGAAATTGTATCCACAACGGTTTAAGCTAGGTAACTGAATAGTACACTGTATGTGCCAGCATTCATTTCAATGTTACTGAATATATTGTCTATTGGAGTGTAGTTTTAACACGAGGTACACACATCAACACCGTCTAGGGATACTTTGAAAAAAGTCGATAAAGTTCTTAAACTCAAAAAATACTGGCCGGTTTTAAAATCTTGTGAAGAAAGGAGATCATTCATTTTGTTAGGCGATTTGGGATAAAAAAAAAAGTCTGCGGCCAAGAATGAATTACATATTATTTAAATGGCGGCAGTAGTAGAAACATTTCTTTGTATGGCGACAACGCTGTAAAGTATTTGTGAGTAAAGATATACAACGATCTTTAAATTAAATAAATTATGTACATCCAGCCATACCGCGAATATACCATATAATTATTATTCCGATATTTTGAGCTGGGTGATACCACCTGACACATACAACACTAATAACTAGCTAGCCTATCTATATTCGGCGTAGTATGGATGGATTACAATAAAATAAAACAAAGGTATGAAGTTATTTATTAAGTATTCTTATTACAGTACCCTAATTACGTAGGTAATGCACAATCAATCAGAATCTGAATCGCTTTGAAACAGATTGCTAATCCATTGATTCAAAAGATTATTTACGTTGCTGAACAGAAAATAATTTCTGTTCAGCAACGTAAATAACGCAATGAATGTTGTTGAACTGTCAAAATGAAACAAATTAATCGGAATCGTTTACGAAAATGTGTTGCGTAATTAGATAGCTGGTCTACATATTATGTTCGTCATCTTGTAATGATGTCGAACTCAGGTACATAGGATCGTGACCAGACATACTCTTAGTGACATACACAGTGTCAGATTTACAGTCGTGGGCGCAGAAATGTGATACGGGTAAACGAGAGAAATAGCTCCTTTAACGTCTACTTGGTTTATTGTACAATGAACTGAACCTAGTCGCAGTCCACAGTGGACATAGGCCTGTCCTAAGCTACGACGCAACATCCCGTCCTCCGCCTTCCGAATGCAGTCAGACAACTTTTTAAGGTCGTCGGTTCATCTAGCTGGGGGCTTCTCACACTACGCTTGTCGATACGCGGTCTCCACTCTAGAACTCGTCTGCTCCACCGGCTGTCAGTTCTTCGACAAACATGGCCAGCCCACTGCCACTTCAGCTTGCTCACTCTGCAGGGTATGTCGATAACTCCGGATAACTTCATTTCTGATCTTATCCTTCAAAGAAACACAGAGCATAGTCCGCTCCATAGTGCGCTGAAGGACCTTGAATTTGTGGACTAGCCCGACTGTCAGTGTACACGTTTCGGCACCGCATGTCATAACGGGCAGGATGCACTGGTTACAGACTTTTAGTCTTCATACCCTACGGGAGTTTATTGTTACAGAGTCAATTACTAACACTAGTGTAGTAATTAATACTCTGAACTTAAAATGACGTAATCGAGTTTGCCTTCGCCCGAGTGTCGCGACTGGATACGACATCTTATAAATTATTCCACCAAGATTTTTTAATAGGGTAATTATGCCACACATGATGTATGATTTTAGGGAAGCAGCACCAGCCTCATAAATGCATTCCATCAACCAATAGTTATAGTGTTATATACGCAGAGAGCTTTTTACAAATCATACAACAGAGTTGAAATGTCGAGAATTACCTCGCTGATTACATTATAGAATATTGTGTTTGTATGTATGTACATAATCGAAGTTTACATTGATCTGAATGTAATTAACTTGCCTGATATTAATAATACGACACGATTTCTAAGACGTCGTCTCCAGTCGCGACACTCGAGGGCCCGGATCTATTACGAGCATAATAAGAAATCTAGGGCAGGGCATAAAACTTATAAGTGTTGGGTTCGGAAACCAAACTGCTCATTGGGTATGAGGCTCTTTGCCTCGACATAGTCTTTTAGACGCTTATAATTAAGTAGATTTGCCGTACTACATTGACGAGACTTATGGGACGGTAACTTAGGACTCAGACTTGGGTTTGCCTGGCTTCGGGATACTGATAACGGTGGCTTCTTTCCACGGTTGCGGAAAGATCTTATTGCTCAAGGCGCCGCGCCATTGAAGATGGCGATCATAAGTATAATGAGAAGAGCGGGGAGGAGTTTGTACACCTTACTGGTGATACCGTCTGAATCGGAAGCTTTCCGAGGGTGGAGTCCTTTTATGATGTCGTGCACTTCGTCTGGAGTGACGGGAGGCAGAGGACCATCAGGGTCTTCAACGGGTGGGAAGCTTTGCATTCAAATTCAGCATCAACCTTGTAAAGGTGCCTTTGGTCTACTGGTTGGGAGCTGGGAGAACATTAGGACTCTAAGCTATTGACTAGGCAGTCGGCTTTGTCAGGGTTGTCGAAAGCGATGCTCTTGTCGGGATGGATGAGAGTGAATGAACTGAGTCACGACACGCGTATCTATTGTGTAGTGTGGGGTGAAGCCCATGGGAAGGGGCGCGGGAGGAAATGCTAGGTTAGGACAGGTTTTTACCGTAACATGCAGCGCCTTTGTAGGTACTACCTATTAAAAAATAATGCGTTATAAATGTACTTTCAAAATATGTAATTATTATTGATGGTCGCCAAAAACAATGTTTTATCTCATAATGGGTATATCTCCGAACCCAAATCGTTCTCGACATTGACGCCATAGTAAAAAATAGTGCGTTATAAGTGTTCTTTCAAAATATGTAATTATTATTGATGGCCGCCTAAAACAATGTTTTATCTTAAAATGGGTTTATCTCCGAACCAAAATTGTTTTCGACATTGACGCCATAGTAAAAAATAATGCGTTATAAGTGTTCTTTCAAAATATGTAATTATTATTGATGGCCGCCAAAAACAATGTTTTTTCTTAAAATGGGTATATCTCCGAACCCAAATTGTTCTCGACATTGACGCCATAGTAAAAAATAATACGTTTTATGTGTTCTTTCAAAATATGTAATTATTATTGATGGCCGCCAAAAAATTTTTTTTATCCCAAAATGAATGATCTCCTTTATTTTGTAGACCTTTTTGGATGATCGAAATTTAAATGATCGACATAGTATATGCTGCCATGATAGTAGGTACTTACTAATTCCATGTCATTACTCCGACTATTAAATAGTTATCTGTGGAATTTATATCGCATAATATTAGCATGAAATACAAAATTATTACTTTAAGTTGCAGAAAATCGCCCATATTATATAAAATACGTTATGAATCGGCGTTTTTAGTATTTGTTGATTATAAACAGTATATGTTACATGATACACACAAGTTTCAAATTCCTAATTTGTTTAGTTGTTGAGATAGAGCTCGTATAAAAATGGTCTAAAACAGACAACTTCTACGGCCCCCTAATTCATCATTTTTGAAGATAAAAACAAATAAAAATTATATTTATTCTTTACTCGATGAGTTCTAGAAAATGATACCCCACATGCCAGGGTCAGATAATTTTTTTTTCAAAATTTAATTTTATTGTATGGCGACCCCCCTTTATTTTTTAATTTTATTATTTGTTGCTCTTACGGCAATAGAAATGCTCAATCTGTGAAATTTTCAACTGCCTACCTATTACGGTTCATGAGATAGAGCTCGCTGACAGACAGACGGACAGCGGAGGCTTATGAATAGGGTTCCGTTTGTCACCCTTCGGGTACGGAACCCTAAAAAGGACCATTTGTACAGAAAGGACAGAAACGATTTTTACTAATCTTGAACTATCTAGGTCGTCTAAAAAGTATAGATTTGAGAGCAGAGATAGGTCGAACCGTAGATATATTACGCTAGTTTTAAATAATATGAATAATATGAGTCGAACACTCATGAATTCATGATCCATGAGTGCGTTTCAACAAATACTTGCTATGCCGTAATGTTGGCTCCACTGTTAAATTTAAAAAACGGAGGTATTAGGTAGCAGCGTAGCGTATTCGTATTGGTCCTACAACAAAGGAGCCAACATAACGGCACAGAAACTATTTGTAGAAACGCACTCTAGTTTTAACTCAACACTGACGTCGCAGCAGACGTATATAGTGTGCCTAGATTTACTGACCACTTGTAAGTAATCATAAATTAATGGTTCATTAACTGTAACGAATCTCTGTGAGTGCGGCGTTTATTGAGCTAGAGCGCTTATTCTATGGTAAATGTTCGACCCCTACCTGAAACTGTCAACTCATGTACCTCATTAGGCATTACATAAGCCTTTAATCAACATTTAATTTAGTTACACATCGTACTATGGAGCATTCTCTAAGGCTTTACGCAGAGAAACCATTTCAAATATTCATGATGATGTATTAAGCTATCATTTAAACGTGAATTATAAAACCAGGACGGTCCATTTTCAATAATAAATGGAGCACAACACTATTGTTTGACACGGAAATACAAAACCAGTAAAATACTTTAAGGAACCAGGACTGAAATAATAACAAATAGTTGCTAATTCATACAAATATCGCATATATACCTACACACGGCTAAATATCAAGCTGTACATTTTCAGTTTAAACTGACCTCTCATTGTGCGGAAATCCTATATAATGCGAGATCAGCATGAACTGGAAATGTATAGCTCGGTATGTAGCCGTGTCAGTGCACTACACACGCTATAAAAATACATGAAATTGTTGTTTTTTTTCTCGCTATTTCAGTTAGTTCCAGATAGTTGCAGTATAAAGGCATGAGGTCTCCATAGAAAAGGGAGGCTCCTCCGACCAGACGTGTGTCTTGTCTGGTAGATTACTGCCTGACAATGAATGTCGGGACGTCGTTGTATAAATGCAAGTCGCGCGGTAAAGTTCGCTTGCGCGATACAGGATTTTGCGTGACGTCAATGTGGTGCATAGTTCGCATATGGCGATGTAGATGCCGCAACAGACCTATCTATCATGTGATTAATCCTATAACGCTTAAAATATTGGCAGTGTATAGAGTGCCACTAGCGGCACTTTATCCTTATCGGATAAAGTGCCGCGGCTCTTTATTAACACCGCTTCGGCCGGCTAAAGTGCCGTAAGCATTGTATTGTCACTGTCACTAAGTCACGTCACTTGGTATTTTGTTTGATTGTTGAGGTTAGAACGCTGTAAATACATTACATTCTCTTGTGCCTAACCGGACCCACACAAACACACAGTAGTGTGGTCACAGTTTTAACCTAACCTAACCTACCTTTCAGCCATTTTCATTTGCTAAGCCAAGGGATTATGGCACTTAAGTTTAGCCGACTATAGATAAAAGAAATTAATATTCGCCTCTCCTCACAAATAAACTCATATTTTGATATAATTATCAAAAACACAAATACGATCAATCAATACTACAGCGAACTAACCTGAACAATCAAACAAAATAACAAGTGACAATGCAATGCTTACGGCACTTTAGCCGGGCAGAGCCACTAGTATGCCACAAATATTCTAGCGGCACTCTATACACTTCGTAAAATGTTTCACACTATTATTAGATGTTATAACTTCTAATGATTTATTTATGGTGGTGTTTCGTATGGTCTACATAATAAAGAGAGAGAGAGTATTCTATTCTATTCTTTTACCTCTATAATCTTTACAAATACACTCAAAGCCAAAACTATTCATTAAAACCAGACGACATTTCAGTAGATACTCACAAAAGGCTGTCATCATATTGTCATACTAGAAATACATGTCAACGTTGTCTTTACACATTACCCTAAAAAACAACATGTGTTTACCTACACGGAAAATTATAGCCCATTTCGAATGGTGTCCCCCTCTTCGTGTGATTACTCAGTCGAAATGTTAGAGGATAATTTATATGTCAAGCACATTGCTGTATTCAAGAACATAGAAAAGTATAGAATAAAATAGAATACTCGTTAATAAGTAACTTAAGAGTACTACGTATTACGTTTTTAAAGCAAATTCATAATTTTTGACGTTGTAATTTTGGCACCAGTAAAATATTTTAATTATTTGATAATGAATAACGATAGTGCTATTCTCTTTTTTTTAAGTTGGAGTTACACATTTTGATTTCTGTTTTCGTGTAATTTACTATAAATATTATACGAACTCAGTTTACATGAAAAATGGTCGGTGATGGAAGTTTGACGCTTAAATTCATATTGTTTCATTCGGCTCTAATAAAAGCTAAAATTACTAAAAGATAAATTTAATGTTTTACTTGTTTATTGGAGTTCTAGAATTTCTTTGAATTCCTTGACCTTTCTCGAAAAAATCGTAAAGAATAGTATAATAAGCAACTAATGAATAAAGGACGGATTTAAAGCGAGGGCCATAGATGAATCACGATCAAGTGAAGGATTCTAACGACTGAATCACGACCGTAGGGAGTGATTCAAGTGTTAGAATCCTGAGCGACGCGAGTGATTCATGGCCCTCGATATAAATCCGTTTTATTCAAGAGTTGCATACAATACTTTATACCATGATTACGAGAAAAAGAAAGATTTAAGCGAAAATAGACATTTAATAAAAGGTTAACACGTTCAGTGTCAGGAGCCCTCCTGGAGGGTTCACCTACTTGGATATGGGATGTCGGGAGCCCTCGCGGAGGGCTCATTTTAAATGTAGACATTCAGGGTCGGGAGCCCTCCTAGAGGGTTCACCTACTTGGATATGGGATGTCGGGAGCTCTCGCGGAGGGTTCATTTTAAATGTAGACATTGAGTTTCGGGAGCCCTCCTGGAGGGTTCACCTACTTTGATATGGGATGCCGGGAGCCCTTGCGGAGGGCTCATTTTAAATGTAGACGTTCAGTGTCGGGAGCCCTCCTGGAGGGTTCACCTACTTGGGTATGGGATGGCGGGAGCCCTCGCGGAGGGCTCATTTTAAATGTAGGTTTTTTTTAGCAAATTACAAACAGATTATAAACCGTGAAAATAAAATCTGATGTAGGTACCCATATTTTAAAAAAACGTAATGCAACCCTCCCGGAGGTTTCACTTCCAACTACGAATAATAAAAGTCGTAGACTTCCAATATAAATATGGCGGCATGGCGTATGAGTTCTATGAAAATGGGTGGTGTCGAAAGTGTTAAGGAGGTTGTATAGCATTGAAATACCGGTCGAATATATTGACGTGTTCTAAATTCAAACACCAAAATAGTGATTAAAAGACCTTTTTATTCACTGTTTTCAGTGAATAAAATAAGCTTTTTAGAGGGGGAATGGTATAAAAGCAATAATTGTCTTGTTTCAGCGTCCTTTATATTCCAAATAAACACAATTTTATCAAATAAACTAATATGATAAAAAAACTTTTATCTACAATGAATAGGTTTCATCAGTTTTCGTTTCTCAATATAATAAATAAAATAAAATTACTATATATTCCGCATCAATTCAGCAAATTACACGAAAAGAATGTGTAACTCCAACTTCCAAGAAAGAAAATGGCACTATCGTTGTTATAAACAAATAATTAAAATATCTTACTGCTGCTGAATATTGTAGCGTCGAAAATCATGAATTCCGTAAAAAAAAATGTAATAGGACTCTTAATAGTTATAAGGTGCTTTGATGTTCTAAGAAACCATGACTTCAATCAATCTGCCTACCCTTTTCCCAACTATGTTAGGGTCGGCTTCCAGTCTAACCGAATGCAGCTGAATACCAGTGTTTTACATGGAGCGACTGCCTATCTGACCTTCACAACCCAGTAACTGGGTAATACTCAAAGCCATACCGTAAGACTTGTTGTCAGACGTTCGGGCTTTTGAGTTTGACCGTAACGACTGTCAAAGATCCTCGAATGACAGCGGGGACCAACAGCTTAACGTGCTTATCGAGGCACGCAGGAGTCTAATTATGTAAAGATCTGCACCCATCCACGGACCAACCACGGGAAGGGTAGCGTAACCTGTGATGGATCGATCCGTGCGGCTGTTATTACTTAGCCACAACCATGATTTCTACAGGGTCAAATTTAAATTAGCTAGCGAAACTACGAAGACGTTACGAATGTTACGATATTATGTATGTATACCTACCCAACAAAGGATTTTTTTTTTTTTACTGATATGTTTTTTGGGTCAACGACCGCTGGTAGTGTTGTTACTTGATAATATAAATGAGTTGAGAGTTTATTGTTTGTTTTATCGTATTTAGGAATCGATGACCACCAACTATGTGATGTTTACACAAAGAAAACTGATTTTACCATTTCATTTCATTTACACCTAAGGTTAATGACCCAAAAAAAAACTCATCAAATTAATTTATTTTTTATTTGATTATATGTTGAGATATCGATACCGTTTCAAATTAATTTGACCCGGTATATCTTTGAATAATTTTTTGATTAATTGTTATATTTTCAAACCTTATGTCCGCAAACAATCTTTTCAACTTCGCTTTGAAATTGTTCACAAATAATATTGTGTTTCAATATTATGAACTCATACAATAATTTAATAATATTATTTTTAATTATCAATAAGGATAGTCAAAGTCAGTAAAGAGCCACCACCGCACTCTCCATCTCTCAGTCTAACATTATTTTAAAAGTATTATAATACACCAAAGCACAAATAACTGCATAAAGAACCAAGAACTCGTATTTGCAAGAACTTATTTCACATTAAAAAAACACTACAGTAAAACCAAAATAATTATGTCCTTTGTCATTCACAACCGTAGAAATTCTCAACGCGCATTAAATTAACTTTCCAAGTAAATTCTAGCGAGTTAATTCAAAGTTACAAATATAATTACTTAAAAACTTAAGGTTAAAAAAGCAACTTCATGAGCTCATCATAATATTTAAATTCATACTGCATTTGAATTTCAGTTTTTCATGCTGGCAACTTCGATATTTAATATTACCACTCCTAACTGAATAAACATTGTTTGAATTTATTAATCATTCAGTTTGCTCGGTTCTTGTAAATACAATTTGAATGTAAAACAAACCGCAGAAAGATATTTATTTGATAAACTAATCAATCGGATTTATAATTCAAAATGAACGAGTGAGGTTCAATTTGGAACTTGATTTAGTTTATAAGCTGGGAACATTTATATATTTTGTTTAGTCTGTGCTAAATAAATGTATTTTCCTTTATTTGTTTATTGCTCTCAGTTCTAATAAGGCACTAGAGTATTCACATCAATGAATCATCTAAATCCGAACTATAATGGAAACGGATATAATTATTTAGATTGTTTGGTAGCAAATACACATAGGTAATTATGCATCTGAAAATTCGATTATTCAATCTAAAAGCGAAAGTAAATACCGTAATTTTTCTTCAAAATACACAATAGTACGGTACGGAAGCATAACAGTTTGTAGGGTTTTTATAAACAAATACTTTATTTTTAACACATCTATAAAAATGTAACACAACTACGTAATGCTTGGAATTTTCTTTCAAATTTCAGGTACATTTTCTGAATCCATATTTATCCATACTTTTATTTTCATACTTCATACATTCAGTCAAAATTGTACCCGAAAAAATATTATATTATACATACGTTACCCTTAGTTAACAACTTTTATGAACCGTTGCTATGTAACCTGTCCAAATGGCTCCCACGTCGATGATCAAAAAGGTCTAATGGAGAAAGCAGACACCCATCATACACAATCATTAGCCCGTCCGTATGTTCAATAGATCGTGAATGTTTGATCGACGAAACATGGAATTCTGCTTCTCCCCTGCCAGATACCACCGTGACATGCCCATCGAATAAATTATCCCTTTGCAATCGCGTTTTCTTTGTTCCCTAGTATATTTTGCTGGCTATGTGTGCGGCATTATGAAGTTGTAACGAAATGAAGAAAGGGAGAACTGTCATGGCTGTTAAGACTGCTGTGATGAGGATCGTAAGTCGCTTGCATTAAAATTAAGCTGCAGTTTGAGAGCAATAAATAAGGTTTGTGTCCTATTCTGAGATGGTAAGCGGGAAAAGTCAGATGATGTTGTTAATCTACACCTTCAGCTGTCATTAACGAGACACAATAGAAGGTATCTTATACACTTTGATAGCATGTAATACGCAAATAATATCCGTTTTCAATAACATGAAATATTAGGTGAATCTGTTACAAAGACTCAAAGCATTACGCATAAATTCTTGAATATTAAAGGCCCATTTCATCACAAAATCACGAAAAAGGTAACATCTTTAAACAAGACAAATAGCGTATCTTCTCAAATTGTACTGTTTCGCAAATTCCCGTCGCAGGAAGCAAATGTGTCACACACAGAGGCAGTCGGGCGGCCGCCGGAAACTGTTGGAAACTTTCATAGCAGACCACTTCCTAATACCGACATTATTCACTGTTCATTCAATAAACTCAACAATTTCCGACCCATTCAAGTGTAAATTTTAATAGACCTTCGCGAATAATTTGAGTGAATGGACGTCCTGAGAGTAACGGAGACAAAGAATTATATTTAGGCGCTCTCTGAGTCTTTTAAATGGGTTTTATTTTCTGGACGGTACTCAGGGGAATATAACTCTTTATTATTAGGCAGTAAAACGTAATTTTTCCCAGTTATAATAGAATTGGACTGATAAGACTTAAAAATACCCCAGACAGTACCTTATATCGTATGTAACCTCCGTCTAATAAAATAATGTTTTAGTATTTTTATTCTGCCAATCAGGTACTTCATCTAGGCAGGTTGCGAATCTGTTAGCGACGAGCGCCAATCGCCACCGACGTTAATTTAAAAAACCAGTCAACTGTAAGACATAATTACAGTGTTCCGCTCAAAATACAAAGCAAAACTGCCAGTCCCAGAAGACATTACACCTAAAACTGCTACTTAACGGAACTTTGAACAACAAAAGAACATGTAGGTACTCACGAAAAACTCCTCGGTCTCCAAAATGGCGCGGCCTTAGTTTATCCCTTTTATGTGTGGAACGGGTCGCGGCGTGCAACAGGCAGGGTCGGCTCCTCACTACTAATGAACAAGCATTTTTGCACTGAAGATATCACTGTTCAGTTGTTTTGTGTTGGCGCGTCTCGCGGAGGCTGGCGCGGCGTTCGCCCGCCGCTGTCGCGCGCTCGAGTCTGTCCTACGCCGCAGTGTTGCCATTGGTTAGCCTACGGATTTTTTGGAAATTGTACGTTTTTCAGTGTATAGTACAACTATTTTCTTTATGTCCCTCGGCAAACTTCGTGTTTCGTCAGTTGTCGGATTTCTATCAGCTACCCTTTGCACTTGGTGCACATAATATATAGTTGTACTGTACTGTATTCAGTGTCAACTTTAAAAAAATTAAATTCAATTGGGATCGATGAAGGTTTTTATTTGGTAATTCATTAGGACAGCAATCACCGGTTTACTTGCCAATCTAAGTATGTTGCAATTGCTTCGTTCATCCAGGATTGTTACTTACTTTAGCGCGATAATAAAGACCCACTGTTTAAAAGACTTTTGTTTTTTTGTTAAGTTAAGTTAACCATTTAATGTTAAACGATGATCAGGATCAGGATTTAGACGACCAGGGTTCTAGTTACCCGTGGGTATGACATACTAACAGGTTTCAAATCAATATAACGATCCTGAAAATTCAAAATATTTAAATCGTACTCACAGGAAATAAGTGAGCTTTCCCCAAAAAAGCTGTATCACAAAATGTACTTAATTCGCTAAGCTGGTATCCCCGTTGGGCGGCGCGCGTCCCCCCTCGCCGCGCGTCCCCGCCCGCCCATCGCTTGCCGATGCCGTGAAGCCTCCATTCGTTTAGTATTCGCGCCCTTTGTGACACTTAAAACCATTGTTCACAAACGAACCTTTTCAAAGTTGAACTTACAGCACTTACTCGAAAACGATGTCGGAAGACATCTATCGGTATCGAATTGCTCGAATATTCGACTTAGCAACTAAACTATGTGTCTGAAATCGGATCACGGGTGGATTAAGTGGCTCTAGTTTTATTTTTACTTTTCTTTCCGTAGGTACGTCTGTCTTAGTTTATCTTTTGGCAAAGTTTCAGGGCAAATTGTAGAAACTAGAAAGTTGTTCTATTCTTATACGATAAACTTTAGGCCCCATATAAAGTTAAAGCGGCGCGCTAGCAAAAGACTTAAGCCAAGACTGTAGTTAAACCACGTTTTGAATTAATTGTGTATGCCTATTATTCTGATTATAGAGTCCGAAAAACACAATATAATAGTGTTACATTTTCTATTCAGAATAATGCTAGCAACAGTTTGGAGCATATTGTCGTGTTACAAAGATCTTATGATAATAGATACTGAATTTCAAAAGACGGAATTCAAATACAGTATCTATTATTACAAGTTCTTTTTCAAAAAAGATAAAATAATGTCCGATAGGGATCTATTATAGGTATTTCAATTCCTCAAAATTATACCTAAGCAATCATTAGTCCTTCATTATAATATAGAATATCGACCTTCGAAGTTCAAATCGACCTGATTGTTACCGATAAGGGTCATAAATATTTAGAAATTAATGTCTCTGACAATTTAACATTCGTGGCGTGTCAAACAAGACTGTTGGACGTTCGGGAATTCGAAGGAACGGCTGACGTTATCTTGAGGGGTGCCAGCCTGGCTTGAGTTATACTTCTTCGTGAGAAACAAGGAATCTTTCCACCTCGTCGTATCTGGGAATTTCAAAGCAGATAAATATTCAACGGAAACTGTCAGAATGCGTCCGTCCAAGTGGTTTTGTTTTAATGACGTTATCGTCATAACGTTTTTTTTTTTGTGCATAACTGAGCAAGGAAATATCGTATTAGTGTTATTATAAATAACATTGTATTACTGTTATCCTGTGGCCTTCGATGCCATTGACTTTATATAGAAATGTAACATGAATGAGACATAAACAAATGGCTTAAAAGGGCTTAGGAGACGTTCTTGTATGGCCTAGGGGTATATGCCGATAATTACTATAGAAATTACTATTACTAATTATTATTACTATCAAATATAAAATAATAACTTTCTCATTGTTTGTTTTGTTAGTATTGTTAGAAAATAATATAAAGATCTTAGAAATTAAATTCAATTCTAGCTGCCTCTGCCATTGTTTAAAATGTATTTAGAACAAGGTTAGTCAGACTTACCATGCAACAGCGCTTATCTTTTGATAGCCTAGAGTACACAGTCTAGACTTCAACTTTTATTATAAAATATAAAGTGTTCCTTAATTAATTCTTAAACTCAATTAAAGTTTTGAGATTAGCCTTAATCTTCATAATAAAATTCAAAGTGTAATTTAAACTTGACACCTTCCAACAAAGGCTTGCTTTTATGGCTTGTTTTCATTAGCTCCGTATTTATTTTAAAAGTAAAGCGATTGAATTTTATATCTTTATAAATGTTTTACATATTCACCAATGTATACCTTCCTACTTTTTATTTAATTTACAATAATATTGTAAAAATTACATTACAATAAATTTTATGATTAAACTTCTTTAGTTCGTTTTAGTTTTTTTTTTTCAGTTAGCAATCACGCCTGATTGTTTAGCCAGTCAAACAGATTTATTCTCACAAAGAGCTCATGCTACCCGAAAGAAAAAGAATCAATTAACACCATAAACTAACAATTTTATTACCTATTACTACCCCTTTGCCACGGCTGACCTAAGTGTTGAACCCGGAATTGGTCAAATTGCCGAACGGGGCGATGGAATACCCAGATCCGAGTAACTGGCCCTGTTGTCTCAGTAAATAGTATCGAACAGTGTATCAACATCAGGAATCAATAACCAACTTGATTAGTTGCATAACTGCGCAATCAAATAGGTACCTATACCTACCTATCACTCGTCCTCGTTAACATGTTCAGACGAATAAACATAATTATGACGAGGTCACACGATTTTTGAAGAGTTTGAGGTAGGAAGTAACTAACTGATTTTCTACGCACGAAGAAGAATGGAAGACCAAACAGAACACATAGCCACGACATTTCTTTCGACGTAGTCAAGAAATTCTCATTTTCAAAAGATTGGTGTGGCCTATTGTTGCCTGGTATAGGACGCAGCATTCAACCTCAAAACGTGGTAAACACCGTCTGCCGCCCCTTCGAAGGATACAGACGTTATGTTGTGGTGAACCTTCAACAGTTGTTTTTATCCTTTCCGCCTACTCTTTCTAAGAAACTCCCCAAGGCTTCTCGTGTAACTTCCAATCGGTCGATTGAATATAATACTTCTGAGCAAAACAATACAATGTGTTGCCATGGTTACAATAAAGAAATCTGAATAATACCCGCAGCGACAATAGCCGCGAGGGTTATGTAATTTTTTTTTTCCCCAACTTTTTTGTGTTTGCGTTCTTTCTTTGCGTCATCTTTACCGCGAATAAACGTATTTTCTTTCTTATTCATTCTTTCTTTCTTATAATTATTTTTTTTTTCTCTGAAAGAAAATAAAAACAATAATAAATTGTATGTGTATGTTTTCTCGCCACGCCGACTGGTCGACACTTCTCGTGACCAATTTTCAGGTCAGGGGGGGGCCTACTCCCTAAGCGAAATCGTTACGGACGGCTGTCGTTACGGGCGCTTCGTTCTCCGTCTCACTTACGGACATACCGTAAGTTAGACAGAGAGCGAAGCGCCCGTTACGACGGCCGCCCGTAACTATTTCGTTTAGCGAGTACGGCCCCAGGCTCGTTCTTTGGCCAAAGAATTAACATTGCCATTAAACGTGGCATTGCTGCCAGTCTTCTGAGCCCATTTCCGGATGACAGCTATGCGGACGAGTACTTCATCACCTAAGTGTCCTTGTTTTCGTATTTATTTGCATAGTTAGTACGAGTATGTGTATATCTTATGACAAACTTAATTTATAGGTAAAATTAATAGTTTTACATATTGAAAATGTTAATAAAATCACGGGTTTTTCCGCTCCGATAGCAAAAGCAATCAGGAAATAATCCTAGTGTGGAACGAAGGAGATTTTCCCTGTGTCCATCTAATCTAAAAACTAACACTGATATTCGAGTATCAAAGGTACAACATACATAAATACCTTCAAACACAAGACTGTATGGTTGACTGATCTTCGTTAACACATCATGCTTCCAGGACTCGTAGGTCATCACTTCGAACTAAATTGCGAATATCTATGGCTCTCTATGCATAGTTTACAAACCTATATCTAAACTTAGGAAATCTATAGGTAAAATATTTTTTTGCAACTGTTTCTTGAAGTTATCGATAGATATTTATCGAAACCCAAGAGAGCTTTCTCTAACTTGATAATTTTCTTTAGCCATTGATTATTTAATCTGTTTAAATACCTTAAGCGTCACGACATCGACCCTGCCATTAAAGAATTACGACCAACTAAAACCAAATTACAACCACAAAAGACCAGAATAGTTTTTTAACATCCTGGTACTTAGTCGGTTTTAATACGCTAGTGTTGCCTGGAATCCGTTTTATTCATTCACAAATAATTTATAGAAGACAAACAGCATTTACGAAACATTTAGCTTTTGTACGAGTATCTTGGAAAAATCGTCATTGCTGTCCGTATGAACCGTGCCTAATACTGTTTCAAAATAAAGACGCTGCCTGCGAGAACGTCACGGCTCGGGTGATCAAATTTTCCTTTACAAAGGTGGAAACGGATTTTTTAAATTCAGTGATTTATTGGAGCGTATCTAATATTCATTCCCTTTAAAGCCTCCCAGACTTCCCATCACCAGACTGTTTCATATTTCCTTCCGTAAATCCAACCTTGGTCTGAACGCCCCATTGCTCTGAATATGTAGAACTCATAACAGCTTTTGGAACTCAATAGAAACCTTACATGGTGTTTCAAGTTTATTTTAAATGTTGTACCATGACCTTTACTTTATTATTGTTTACCATTAATGTTTTTGTATGTACTGGTGTTTATATACCAAATACATAACGTTAAAAATATAAGCATATTATGCATCTTTCAGTGTGATCACGACAAGAAACGACAATCACCGATTCGTCTACTAATTATTGTGGTGATAATGACAAATACCTCTCTGATTGGTAAAAAAAAACATACGTACATACATAATAAAAAATGTAAAATCGAAAATTGTTTGTAACTTCGGAACGAGCAATGTTTAGAAATAGCAAAGATTTAATAGATACAGGCAAATTGCTGGTTTTATAGCTCAGTACTACGTTTTAACGACTTGACAAGCTGGTCGGGCTCATTGAAAATGAATTGAGGAAGATTGCGAGCTCGTCGGAATATCTAATGCTTTTTGTTGGATATTATATTACTGTCGCAAGAAAAACATTATAATTGTAATGTTAGATAATGTTGTACGAAGCGACTTGATGCTTACCTACACCACAGTATAATAAAGTAACAGAATTATTTCTCGGCAATGACCCACGTCCGTGCGTAACTGCCGCGCACTCGCAACTGTTGGTATACACTGAGATATCGAAGCGCGTCGTTTTGGCTGTTTTCTATGAAGACATAATACTGTTACTTATTGAAGTGAAAACTCCTTTAGCGGCGTTGTGCAGTTTTTTGGGATGGATAAAAAATTTTAAACTCGCGTCAGGATGTGACCGTAAGATCCGTTGCCTAGCAACCGACAAAGCAAGTATCAAAATAAATAGTTTTTGGCATTACGTAAAGATTGCGAGGTAAGAAATTTTACCCATATTGATGGGTAAAAAAAAGCAGTCAAAATTTAAATACTTCATGAAAAGTGTTTAAATAAATTGGTTATTTTTGTTAGCCTATATTTTGAAAATAAAGAAATATTAGTATATTTCTTTATTTTCAGTTTTCAAAATATGTACTATAATTTATGTGGTTAAATACAATATTATATTAGTATCCGCTGAGCTTGGTCGTCATGGCCGAATTCGATCTGGGAGAATATTTTTTATATCACTCAGGAGGTGGGAACAATCAGGACTGCTCATATAATGCCCGCCCAACTGAGGAAACCCCATTCTTATTCAGGGATGACCGAACATCTTTCCATTAGAATTTAGTAAAAAACAAAATATGATACTTGCTTATTTTATAGTTCTATATACTTACGTATGTAAGTGTACTCTGCTAAATTATGTGAATATCGACGTATCCCACTGTGTAGTTATTTGGCTAGCCACTCTACGCAGCCTCATTTTCTAATGGTGAATACGCAACCAGTTGGATAGTCCCGAATTATTCTTCATGAAAATTGTTTTAGATTTTAGTTTCAGGAACTACGTTTTTATTATTCGAGTTCGGAATTGTCTCAAAAATGCTATAAGGTATATAAAGATGAGTAAAATAATTGTTGAGTAAATTAGCTACCATCTCAATTTGTTCGTATATTTAAATCACATCTGTTATTATTTTACAGTTTTATGAAACGGCATTAACACGGCAAAGTGACGTATGGTTTCAATTTGCTTAACAATTAATTTCCTTTTATTATAATTATTTATTACATTGTACAATTTACTCGCAAAATCTCAGTAGGTAGACAAAACACGACGTTACTTGTATCGCCTTACAATACTTACAAAACGGGTAATACGTAAGTCCCACAAGATCAAGATATAACCGTAGCAACATAAAACAGACGTCATTACTCGTAGCACGGCTACGGGGCTACGGCGTAGGCCGCGCTATATTTGCCGTAGCAAACAGACAGGAATAGAACGCAAATAGATATTTTGCACTTTGTTTTCTTACTTATACCTTAACGGAGATTTATTTTCTTGTTGGGTAAGCAAAAGGAAGATGCGATTTAGCTGGGAAAGATACAATCTTTGCAGAAAATAAAATAATACAATATTTTTTATCCTTGGGGTTGCAAGAAATAATGATATTTTACTTCAATATCGTCGTAGTAAAACACACGCCGCAGAGATACACAATCTGCTTTTATGCCACAGGTTTAATAACGGCACGTGACAATAGTTCTATGTAACAGTTTGTATATTTTTTGTCAAAATTATAGCTGATGCTATTCGAAACAAAGGAGCACATAAAGACAGAAAAATATCGCAACGCACTTTTGCACACTTCCGATTTGTAAAATAAAAATATTATGGTAGTTCCCGCAGAATGCGACGGAATACGGAAGACGGTGATTTCAGCACTTTCTACGTTCTTATTCCGAAGACAAAGTGCTGAACATGTTATTGTAATAAATCCAAAAATAAAAGGAATTTCTTAAAATGCCTACACATACTTCAACATTTATGAATACAATTAAGTAGGTATATTTTATATGTGTATTATATACAAGAACGAGGTATCCCATTCTTCTGAATTTAACTGAGTAGGCAGGTAGATCACACATATTTTTGAAACCGATGCAGCATTCTATATTTTGGCGTCGCTTGTCTCGTCAGATAGTTTTGGTTCCTTCGATGTCACATATTTGTGCTGCCACTTATATATGCCCTCGACAAAAGATCACATATTTTTTCCGTCATCTTGACGACAGCTATTAATGGATGAATCATGAAGTCAGATATTATTGCTGAGCTGTCCATCCTAACTAATATGATAAATGCGAAAGTGTGTTTGTTTGTTACACTTAGAGGCTAAAACGGCTGAACGGATTTGGATGAAATTTTACTCACCGCATGAGTAAAATTTAGACCATGACCTGGGTTAGGACATAGGATAGTTTTATCCCGATATTCCCACGGGATTGAGTTTTTTGCGTGTGAAATAGCGGGACGCAGAAAGTAGTAATATATTTATGCTCATGACTGTACACTTTTCTCCTGTAAGTACACACAGGCTATAATAATTACTGATAAAAAAACAACGGGTTGCACTCCGGGAGTGATGGCAGAAGTGAAAACTTGAACGTTAACGTTGTGCATTTTTGAATATTTTGGAATGGTTAGGGAATAATTTCGCACGAATTGCTTTATTTATCAGTATAAAAGTACTATCATTTATGTGGTTAAGTACAATATTCAGTAGTAGTAATATATTTATTTATTTTCAAAATATCATCATCATCATATCAGCCGAAAGACGTCCACTGCTGGACATAGGCCTCCCCCAAATATAGGCCTGTATCAAAATATAGTCTAACAAAAATAAACAATTTATTTAAACACTTTTCATGAAGTATGTTTTGACTGCTTTTTTCTTACCTCGCAATCTTTACATAATGTCAAAGACTATTTATTTTGATATTTACTTTGTCGGTTGCTAGGCAACGGATCTTACGGTCACGTCCTGACGCGAGTTAAAATTGTTTTACACATCCCAAAAAAAGTGCACAACGCCGCTAAAGAAATTTTACTTCAATCATTATTTATTTTTTATATTAGTGTATTGCATAGCACACATTTTACATTAAAAGGCTGATAATGATGATGATGATGATGGTTGCATAGCACTTCAGACAGTCTCACAAATGACGTCACAGACAAACAAACATACCTACTCTTAAAACTACAGCAGGTAAGGAGATAGTGCTGTTTGCTCCACATAAAATGATTTACGTCCGACCCAGCCGCGCTAACGAATGGAAAAACGAGACGCAAACTGGCGGGTAGTCAGCGTATCTCATCTGCATCACCCTTTATTTTCATAACTAGTAGCCAGTTATGAAAATAACTAGCAGCTAGTTATGCAGATAACTAGCGGCTACATCAAGCGAAACTAGTGGCTGTTCAATTAGCTTGTGCTTTAGCTACTTTTACAACTTGAAAGCTTTTTAAACTTGCTTTTGATAGAGCTTTTTAGTACTTAATTTGCGTACTAAAGTTACTGGTCTTCGTATTTCGTAACGAAGAACAACTTCTGAAAAGTGGGTATTGAAAAAGTAATAAAAAAAAACAAAAAGAAAAAATCGTGAAATTTAGAAAACCCCGCTCGCTTTCCAATAGCAAAAAAAAAAAAAAGCATAACAGGGAACGTAATTTTACGTGATGAAATTATGTCTTATACCCCGTAGCCACGAGCTACACGCTCAAGCTACACGCGTCTCGCGACAGCGTTTGCGGAGAAAACAAATGAAATAAGTTGTTTACATAGAGAACATGCCTCGAGTCACCGCGATAAGACGCGAGTTGACGCGACGCGCGACGCTCCGTCGCGTCGCGCGCCCGTGTCCCTTGATGCAAGTCGGGCCGCAAGTCATATCGCTCGAGGCCATGAACGAACGTGTTTTTTGGTACAATCTTTCAACACATTTACCTACGCTCATTATTATCAACATGAGCACACGATTTTGCCCAGTTACACACCTTTATTATTATCTGAACGAATATTACCAACGCATAATTAATATGATATTGACTTACCTCCGTTCAAAAATAACTCCAACATAAATTCCAAGAAAGAAAAAATTACAATCCAAAAATATGCCCTCTGCCTACATAAAAACATTAATTCCTTTCGGTAATCACGTTATTTCTCGAATTACCTTTTTCAGGTCGGTTCAACGAACACGTTCCATGTGAATGGTAAGTTATTTACATATCAAGAATTGATAGGAGATATCGTGTATCAAACAATTTATAATACGGAGTTACGGGTACGTATTTTTGGGCCCGTAAATGAAATGTTTTCAAGGATTTCAGGCGGTTGATATTGTAGTCAAGGCAAACTAAAGTTGCGCAATATTCAGTCATTGTTATAACAACATTTATATTTTTGCTGGTAAATACATAATACAAAAACTATTTGTTCTACTACCGAATTACAGTTTCTTTACAAAATATTTGTAACATGCACATACTTACTTGTCAAATGGTAAAATATCATTAAAAAAATTACATAATTATATACTATACGTTTTGAATTTTACATTGTAGTAAGTATATGTTAAAATAGTTTATTTACAATAAAATACATCATAATCAGCCTATTAATGTTCCCACTGCTGGGACACAGACCTCCTCTCTGTGAGAGGGAGTGGACTGTAATCTACCACGCGGGCCCAGTGCGGGTTGGTAGATGTCTAATGTCTTCGAATTTTTGGTTCTAAGTCATGCCGGTTTCCTTCACCGTTTTGCGAGCAGTGGTGATGAAATTATTTACACAAAGTAAAGCAAACATAATTTCTCGATACATAACTAGTCAACCTTTTTTAGAGCTAGTTTTGGGGATGGTTTTCATAATTACTAATGTAGTGATAGGCACTCTTTGACCTCGGTTTTGTTCAGAAACTACCCAACTCAAGGCGACAAAACCAATGTTTAACTTATTCACGACGCTAACGCTGCTGTGACATTTGCCCTTCAGTATAATCAGAGTTTTATTTCCATCTCGGAATTGGGACAAATATTAATGTGACATTTTAGAATGTACAGTCAGGCAAATAAGTTATTTATTAAATTGACAAACTACATCAATTACCCGTGTCATACAACTGTCATTCTTTGGTAGTCAATTTGATGAAAAATCCAGAAATTTTTAACGAAAATACCTAAACCTAAGGAGAGTGTTTTGTATTGAAAATTATGTTTAACTGTTTGACAACAAAGTTCAAATTTACTTAGACGAATGATCTAAGGAGAGTGCTGTATTGAAAATTATGTTTAGCTGTTTGACAACAAAGTTCAAATTTACTTAGACGAATGATACGAGAGTGTTGGATTGAAAATTATGTTTAACTGTTTGACAATAAAGTTCAAATTTACTTAGACGAATGATCCTTGACTATTAATAGTTAAATTAAAACCTTTTTATTAGTTTGATGTTCCCATTACGTTGTGTCAAGTTTTAAAAACTATAAATGCGAATAACAATTCCTGTCAATGTCACCATTGCTATTTCTTGTATTCGGGTTAATATTTTACAATTGCATAAGTTGATAAAAAATGCTATGCAATAGCTTTGCCGCGGCAGTCCCCGAGTGCCACACGTCTTTTTTTTATTTATATTTTTTTAACCTTCCCGGATATTAGAATGTAGTGCAAAGAGTACAAGTCAAGGCAACAATTGCTAAGGCATAAAGCCATCTGCATTTTGAAGGGGAAAATCTGAAGCCATGTTTAGCTTTCCTCTTACGAATAGAAAACCCGGCTCGAGGACCTATTTGACAGTGCTGTGACATTACGTATCTGAACACTCGGCCTTTAATAGATAACTTTGACGAATTTTATCTCGCCGTCACTCGTCAGCCTTCAAAGCAAGAGTGAACTGACATATCTGGGCTTGCTCGTTCTCTCGTAGACTTCATCCATCGCTTTCCACCAGGCGAGATCCAGGTCATGAGCAAGCCCATTTCGCAATAACAAATAAAAAAAACTGTGGACTTCAGAAATCGAGCGTTTCACACGATAATAGCCTCTAATACAAGTAAGCTAACTGGCATAAACACTAAGTACTACATCCACACACAGAGCCTTAAATTCAATCACGCCTGTCAGTAAGTTAGCTATCTCCTCAACGATATTAATATATGCCTAGCCTCGGTTCGACCTGGATTACTGGCTTAGACTGAGCTCAGTCGATAAAGCGTTTCCCTAAAACTATTACACATACATTGTTATAAATATCAAAATATATGTCTACTAGCGCCATCTGTTATAAAACTGTAAACTATATATATGTATTCACTCTATGGAGACTGAATAAATGACGTTCTTGCGATTCGTCGTTCCCTGAACAAACGTGTTTTATTTTATACATAACACACAGAGTAATGCTAAATCTTATCTGTTTATTAAAATTGAAATGTATTAAAAGAATTTGCGAGTAGGTAAACAATTTAGTTAAGTAAGTACTTACTAAACTAGCAACCTTTGTAGATTATAGATTTAGAGATTGAGAGAAAAGTTAAATCTTTGATCCCGGCTGTCATTCGTAGATCTTTGACAGTCGTTACGGGTAGTTATAAGCCCAAAAGTCTTACAACCAGTTTTACTAAGGGGTATCGTGTTACCCAGTAACTGGGTTGTGGAGGTCAGATATGCAGGTACGCTTCGCGATGTAAAATACTGGTATTCACCTGCATCCGGTTAGACTGAAAGCCGACCCCAACATAGTTAGGAAAAGGCTAGGCAGATTGAAGGAATTGGGAGAGAAACTAAAGGTAGAAGGCGCCGCGAGGTTTCAGAATTACACTTGAAAAAAGACGCTTTCAAAGAAGTCCCGAAACACTATTTTCTCCTTTTATAATAGTTAATTAATAATTGACTCAGACGTGACTTTGCGGTAATCCATTATAAAATACAATAAACGACGTATATTTAGTTTAGTAAACGTTCGGCGCTTGTCGTAGCCAAACCTTGTGTCGGGTTCGCAACAAGTCAATCGTCATCCTGAGGATCCCTCGTTGAGAGGTGAAACACGTGTCGATTTCTTACAGGGTTCTTTAGGACTCTGTAAAAATAGTTACGCAGATTAGGTTACTAAATATACGTCGTCTATTGAGTCCTATTATAATACCTAACCATGTCCCTTCAGTGACGGCTTTGTTAGGTACACCTAAAAGCAACCATTTTTCAAAAGGCAGAAAAACAACAGATAACATAACGTAACGCCTTCCCGCTCTTTGTGTGTGGCCTCGCTAATAACAAAGGTACTCTCACAGGGGACCGTAATGGGCCGCACGAGAATATAAGATAACACGCCATTTTGAACCATGAAACTGACAAAGGGTTGCCGTATACAGTCATTATGTAAAAAAGAATGATAAAATCTAAATGTCGGATGTTACTGTGTCTGTGAGCTTCTGTATCTTTTCAATGATTAAAATTTCCACTTAGGTATCTTATCTTGTAAGTACTAGAACATCCACATTTAATGGACCACATGATTTGTCTACTGAAAGTAAAAGTACTGTTAGTAGTACTTTTATTAGAGGAGCTCGTAGCTAAGTAATAACTGCCGCACAGGTCGATCCCGCTTGCCGGGGTTGGTCTGTGGATGGGTGACCATCATTACATACCGACTCCTCCATGCCTCGGAAAGCACGTTAAGCCGTTGGTCCCGTTTACATGATTCTGAACCTACATACATTTTGACCGCGTAGGTATTCCACTTTTCTATGAAACAGCTGTTTTATTTTTAATCACCGACGAAAAATTTCAACGCAGGGGGGTTTCAGAATCATGTACTCAATCCATGGTAAAGCTTTCTGCAGACCAGCGCGACTTGTCGCACGACGCGACACCGCTTTATTGTTACACTTACACCGTAAAATTTTCTTAGAAATTGTATTGTTCCAGTCGCGTCGCGCGACATGTCGCGCTGGTTTGCAAAAGCCTTAACAGGCTTCGCGTCGATGTCCCTGACATCCTGTAGATATGTTGTGTTTATTATAGAACTATTTCCTGTTTTTTTTATCTAGTCTTAGTTTAGTTAGTACAGGGTGGCCAATTAGGAAGTATCCAACTTTCAATTAAGATTATTTTTATAACTAACGAAAATTACCGGGTATTTTACTAGTATATTACACAGGCTTGGCAATTTTATACGGTGAATTAGATCTGCCTTATCCGCTCCTGTTTCATTTTATTCTTAAAAATGCGATCCATTTTCATCGTGTTTTTAACCGAATTCCAAAAGGAGGAGGTTCTCAATTCGTCTGTATGTTTTTTTTGTATGTTTGTTACGCGATATCTCCGACAATTGTGGACCGATTTTGAAAATTGTTTTTTTGTTTGAAAGGGTATGCTCCCGAGGTGGTCCCATATAAATTGTATTAACTTTACTTGAATAGTTTTTGAGTTAGCTTCAATAATACGTATTTTTCCCACTTAGTTTATATGGATGACATAATGATACTTCCAATCACTGTTATTTACATAGTAGGTTAGTGGTATTCGAATTTGTATGGGATAGGTACCGCAACTAAAAAGTGCAAAATAAAAACTTTTTACAAAAAAAGAACAACCGACTTCCAAAAAAGACACTACAAAGTCAAAAATAACTTTAATTTCGGAAGTCGGTGGCAAAAAACGAAAGTTCAAAACCAAATGCACCGACTTCCGAAATAAAAGTTATTTTTGACTTTGTAGTGTCTTTTTTGGAAGTAGGTTGTTCTTTTTTTGTAAAAAGTTTTTATTCATTTAATCTTCGCATACTTTATTACTTATCCCACTAACAAAGTCACAAATACCTATTCTGCTTTCGTATTCAAGCTTGACCACGACACGTCCCTTTAGACACAGAAAAAAACTCAGGATGTGTCTCGAAATCCTCAGTGATCAATCAAAATGGTATTCGTCAAAGCCTTGTATATGCCAAAAATCTAGTGCAAAACACCACTCAAAATCTCACGATTCAATTCCCAATATTTCAATGCAGCACCCAAAATAAATCCAATAGTACAAATATACCTATATTCTGTTCCATCCCCACTTGTCAGCTCTCCTCATATAATGTAATATCTGTCAGTATGTGGCAGACGGGGGAGGCGCGGTTACAAAGGGTTAACTCACTGGCTTATCGTCTTACGATTGTTCCGACTTTCCCTTTCTCACTCTGCTTATGCTTTTATGCTGTCGTAAATACGCTCGTTATGTTTTGAACATGCTTGCTTAAACTTGACTTGGAGGATTCACGGAATTAAGGTTTGATTAGTGTGGGTAAACTATAGTTAGTAACCGAAACTGTAGACTTTAGAGTTTAAGAGGCCGACGTACTACGGCACGAAATGCAAACTCGAGACGTGAGCAAAATGCGTTTGGAATATTGCTATCTCTGTTCGACAAAAGAAGGCGGGGGGGGGCCACAGATTACGGGCGCGCTTCGCAGTGTGTGTGAGCGGATAATACTAGATGTAGGTAGTGGTACTGCCATTCATTCATATCGAGTCGACAGCATAAATATTTATTATGAGTAATAATTAGGTATGTTCATTATTTGCTTTATTTTTGTTGACTAATTTGGGGAATCGCTAGTGAATGTACAGACTAGTAATGCGTTTTTTGGAAATTTCTTTACCATGCCGATGTCTCAATATTTTAGGATATCTTGACTAATCTCAAGATAATAGATAATAATAATAATAGATAGATAATTTCAAGAGAAGGCCTTGTAGAGAAAACCTAGCTAGTAGATACGTCATAAAAATAAGGTAGGTACCAACAGTTCGCGTCAAATAACTTTGCCGCTCTGAAGTAGACTCTATATGACTGCGGAGTAGTCAATCTGTCTTATAAAACAGTAGCGCGCATGCCAGTAGGTACGCATGCGCAACCTAACTTCAGAGCGGCAAAGTTATTTGACGCGAAGTGTACCTATACGAGTACTTACATCGTTATCAAGCATGGACTTGTGGGTAAATCGGCGGACCGACGGACGACGCTAGAGTAGTCATACGCACGTCGCGTAAATATAAATTATTAGGATATCTATTATTATTGTCATTATTTATTTTAAGTCTGTTTGTGTTTATTTATTTCCTTTAGAGTGGTCTCCACTTCTTATTGGTGGTCTCGCACTGGATTTTAAACTCTCGGTGTTGATCCGAGCGTTGAGAATCCAACGCGCTGGGACACTCTCGTCCTAGCGCGTTGAAAAAACACGCGTTGAAAATCCAGTGTGCGAAAAACAAAACCCGCGGAAAATAACAGCCCGTGCGGTGCGAACCTGGGCGAACTCGACATTATTTTGCGACGGCACAAGCAGCTCTGCATAATTTTTTACCGACATGTGCGTAAGTGCAAGCGACACGTGGTGGCGGTATATTTTCATCATCCGAACACACTAATGTCGCACCGCTGCTGCACCGACAAATAAAAATCTGCGTTCGCAGTTCATTTGCCAAACATCTAAACAAACACGAGTTTTTGGAAAAATGACTGTAATGGACTACACGTCATAAGGTTCAGTTTGCGCTACAACTTCATATTTTTTTTATGACTTTTTCAACATTACTAGTCAGTCTAAAATCAACTTTATTTACACTTGCATAAAGTTCATATTTGTCTAAGTGGAAAACTTGTGTTTGTTTACATGTTTGGCAAATACATTGCGAACTCAATTTAGAGCGAGCAGTGTTCTCAATAGTGTCCTTGAGACAATAATTACGCCCGCTCGGTCACATAAGTAAAGAAAAGGAACAGTGACATGACAAAACTTCGTACAACCGCGTTATGATAGGTAGGTACAATACTACAACTTGGTGGTGGCTATGGCTTCGTCGCGTACGGAGAGCAACTAGCTTATACCGTCTCGGCCAATACTCACCACGCTACGGCTCATATTACATTGGCGCAAAACGGAATGGAAGCGAGTTTTTGGCACGAAATTAGGTCAAAGCATAATGAACTTTATGTCAATTGTGTAACTTACAAACTACAAAATACTCGCTGAGGCCATAGCTGAGGTTCTTTAGACACATAAGTAGGTACCTATCGAATAATATTAGTAACTAGCTGCCCGCCCTGGCTTCGCACGGGTATGCACTCATCTACGGTTCACCTACCTACCCTAACTACACCTACCTACATACATACCTACCTACCTACCTACCTATCCTACCTACCTTCCTACTTACCTACCTACCTACTTACCTACATACATACATACCTACCTACCTTACCTACATACCCACTTTACCAAGATACATACCTACCTACTTGCATACCTACCTACCTACCTACCCTACCTTCACCAACCTATCCTAAGAACCATCTCCTTACTATAGCAAACACAACAAAAAAGAATTAGCGAAATTGGTCCAGCCGTTCACGCGTGATACTGAGACCAAAGAAATAGGGATTCTTTTTTATATAATATATATAGATCAAACAAAGACTTTTTCGTTTTTGGGGGTGGTAGGCTCGTTGGAAACAGACAAAAATTAAAAAAAAAACTTTTTCCCCTAGAGGATGATATGCTATTTTATCTCCGCTCTGGTACGCTACAATGACGGATTTTTTGAGTTTTTATAAGTTTTTATTTCTTCCTTTTTAGTGGGTCGGTTTGTAATTTGTCTAAGTTACAATAGCCTAATGTCAACTGCTCATCACCTTTTACAAAATATTGCTTTTCCCGATGCAGGGACGTTCATTGTTGAGGAGTTCTCCTGGTACTTCACCACTAGCTCCACTTCACCCTATGTATTGTGACGGGCATAAATTGCTTGGCAAAGTAATCTTCTCTAATCGCAACCCGTGAAATACGTATTATTGATAAGTTCCGGTGGCAATCTGTGGTCTTCATCATCACTTCCACTTCACTAAATGGTGCTTTCCAAGATCAAATTCAAGAGTAACTATAAAAAATACCTAAATCGCTATAGGTGCGCCTGTAATATTTCAAGAGTTCCCTCGACTTCTCCAGGAGTCCATCATCCAATCCTGACTTGATGACAATGGGACCACCTGTGAAGTATACCCTTTCTGACAAAAAAATTTTTTTTTTAGTCGGTCCAGCCGTCTTCGAGTATTCCGGGAACAAACATTAAAAAAAAAATCGGACGAACTGAGAACCTCTTCCTTTTTTGAAGTCGGTTAAAAATAGGTCAAGTCAAGAGGAGTGTCAGAAATATTACATACAATACAATTTAGCAAACAAATAAGTACGCGCGTACAGGTACAGCACACTGTAAAGTACCTAATCGTCTAAAGTTGACAAAAAATACTATGAACGAACTCCAACCAAGCACGTTGCGTTAGTGTGCCTTGTGCCTGTCGGAGCGATAAACACCTACAGGGAGCACACACACATTGACAATTATTGCTTGACGCGATAGCACTACTAGCTATCTGAAATTATGAGAAATTTGGATGTGTTCCGTAATACCAAAAATGATGAATGAAAACTTAATGTTTTTCCAATTTTTTTTCTATAATTTGTAACTTGATAATATAAGCTATGCTTGTGATGAAACAATATTACAAATATTGTTGTTTATAATAAAGAAAAAACAATATGAAAACAAGTCATTTACGCTGTAAAAATGTACGAAATGCAATTCACTTAAACTTCATGTAGAGGTAGGTTTTTGAAAAAAAAAAGAATTGGAAGCCTAGATAATTATTGTCTCAATCCGAATATCAAATTTATTTGGTGGAAATATGCTCGAATTGGAAATGATTTAGGTATTACGTTTGTATGGACAATTCAACGGTCGCCGCGTTCTTAAGTAAGAACAGTCGAAAACCGCTACCAACATTATAAAACTTCTTTGCGCACTACTGGGACTCAGGCCGCTTCTTTGAGAGAAAGAGGGCTGTAATCCAAACACGCGGGTCCAGTATCAGTTGGTGAATGGGACAATATCTTCGAATTTTGGTTTTAGGACATGCTGGTTTTTCGTTTTTGTCAAAGTCTATCAACCTTGCTTACATGCTAATCCTAACTCCACGAAACAGGCTCGTCTTAGTGTGGAGTTCATAAGCAAACTTCTTCCTTTGCGTCATATTTGATTAATGAATGGAAACCTAGCTATTAATGTAGACTATAAGGAAATGTAAAGCACAATTTTTGGCAAAATAAACAATACAATACAACTATCCTACGTATAACTAATATTATAAATGCGAAAGTTAGTTTGTTTGTTTGTTACGCTTTCACGCTAAAACGGCTGAACGGATTTAGATGAAATTTGGCACATGTATAGATCATGACCTGGATTAAGATATAGGATACTTTTTATCCCGATATTCCCACGGGATTGAGACTTATGAGGGTGAAACCGCGGGGTGCAGCTAGTCTATTATTAAATTCTATGTACCTAAGAGAATGTAAACAACATTCTACAAGATAATTCCTCTCAATCGAAACTGCAGTAAACAGCTGTTCTGACGACCACAAGACGAGATTGTCCGGAATAAATTGAGTGAAGGTAACAAGTTTCTTCGCAAAGAAGATAATTTGTAATCCTCGCCTCATCGAGTTAACAGAATTGAACTGAAAATATTTTGAACTTGGTAAACCATTTTCAACTTCATGCTTAATCAAATAAGATAGCGTGTGTCTTAGCCATAGTCGTAACTACAAAAGCATCAGAATCAATTTGTTTGATTTTTTCTTTCTTTACCTCAACAACAATGTATTTTTCAACCACACGATTTGTACTAAATTAGAATGAAGGATACAAAGAGCTAACAGCAGTGATAGAATAGTGGTCTGAACATTGGATTGCCAAGTCAAAGGTCTAAGGTCGAACCCAAAATACGAACCTCAGACTTTTCCGATTCTCGAAGTTGGGATCTCGGAATTGGGACAAATATTAATGTGACATTTTAGAATGTACAGTCAGGCAAATAAGTTGTTTATCAAATTGACAAATTACATCAATTAGCCCTGTTATAGTGATTTCATACAACCGTCATTCTTTGGTAGTCAATTTGATGAACAATTAATTTCCCTAACTTTATTAAGAGGGTTTACGTCGTACGCCATTTCATACAAACTTTCAAGCCCTTATGTTTCGAAATGACTGAACCGATTTTAATGAAACTTCATACGCATATGCAGGATACAAAGGTCTAAAAACTTAGTTAAGAACATTTTTGAAAAATAGTGTTACAGCCAAATTAGACCGATTTTATTTTTTTCATAGAAACAGAGATTTCCAGTTATCTGCTTTTAAATAAGACATTTCGAAAATGTTCTTAACTAAGTTTTTAGACCTTTGTATCCTGCATATGAGTATGAAGTTTCATTAAAATTGGTTCAGTCATTTCGAAAAATAAGGGCTTGAAAGTTTGTATGAAATGCCGTACGACGTAAACCCTCTTAACTTTCCCGGATACTAGAATGTAGTGCAAGAAGTACACAAGTCAACCACATTTGCTGAGGCATAAAGGCGTAATTATGGAGAGGAAAAATCTGAAGCAATAAATTTTTATAGATAAACCCGTTCGAGGAACTATTTATTTGCAAACTCAAACTCAAAGCATTTATTTCTAATATACCAATTACAGACACTTTTGAATTGTCAAGGGGTCGGTCAGTCAGAAAGATGAAGCTAGATCGATCGGTCAGGTTACGCTTGCCGCGGTTGGTCTGTAGATGGGTGACCATTTTTATATACCAAGACCCGTCTATTGCTCGGAAAGCACGCCATTGGTCCCGTCTGTCAATCGTGGATATTTAACGGTATTTACGGGTCGTCAGAAGCTTGAAAGTCTGACAACCAGTCTTACAAAGGGTATTACCCAGTAACTGGACTGTGGAGGTCAGACAGGCAGTCGCTCCATGTAAAATACTGGTATTCAGCTGCATCCGGTTAGACTGGAAGCCGACCCCAATATAGTTGGGAAAAGGCTAGCCAGATGATGATGGTTTAATTATCGAAGGGCTTGACGAAAAAACGCTATGTAGAAGGAAAATCACTGAAAAACAAAACATAATGAACCGTTATATAACAACAAACGTATCTGTTGAGCCTTCGTAAGCTCTCATGACGCGATGTTTTGTCCTCAGCTCAACCGCCGCTTGCAGCTCAAAAACTTTATGACACCATTGTTTATCTTTTAAATAAGTGTTGCTAGCGTTGCGCGTTGTTTGCTTTTTTATTATTCTGCGCCCTAAACAATAATTAAAATATATTGAGTTAGCTCTCCCTTTTCCCCTAGTCAAATTAGTATTCACCCTTTTGTATATGTCGGCTTTCTATTTCAATTAACGATTTGTGGCAACATTTTCTTTCCGGCTTCGTCGGTCTATTTGCCAAACAAAAACAAACATTTCCGTTTATTTATTTAAACATGTGAGGACCAGAAAATCAATAGGCTACATTAAGGAATAGCCTGATGACCTCTAAAACATTAATAAAAGCTACCAAGGGCTCGTGAAACCAAAGTTCCAGACAGTATTAATGACTCAATAGTGTGCCCTCTTTCACGCGAACTTCGAATTAGTGGAATTCATTTACTGCAACGGTACTGAACATTTTCGAGATTATTAGAACGAAAGCTGGTAGGAATTACCCATTCGCATTGCTACATATTACGGCTGTTGAATTGCTGACATTAACGCCTTGAAGGTCACCCAAGGTGATGCAATCTAGAACTCTGTACAATTGCTGTAAGAATGGTGCAATGAAAATGGTTTTTCATCATTTCAGCCAGTAATTTCTAATATTGAACATAGAGTTGCTGTATATAATTACCTTTTTAGGGTTCCGTACCTCAAAAATCAAAAACGGAACCCTTATAGAATCACTTTGTTGTCCGTCCGTCAGTCTGTCAAGACCCTTTTACCAAAACCAAACCACCCACCAAAACAAATAAAACCAAAACCACCATAAACCACACAACCCAAAAAAAAACCAACCAAAAAACCAAACCCAACCAAACCATTCATTTCCATTAATTTTTTTTGGTTCTGTATACCATTTTTTTTTTCTTTTCTTTTTCTCAGGAATGCGTGGAAACGTTTAAACGTTTTTAGATCTCCAAGGTAGCGTAGACGTCGTAACTTGATACCTGCACGCGTGCCTGAGAAGAGGGTCTTGACAGACTGACACACGGATGGACGGATGAACAACGAAGTGAAGGGTTTTGAGGGAAGCTAGTTTTTAGGAACCCTAAAAAGAGGGGAAATAATCATAGAGCATCAAAAAATTCGTCCGCATAGCTGGCAACAGGAAAAGTGCCCCTAAGGCTGGCAGCATTGCCACGTTGTATGGCGATGCTGATTCTTTGGCCAAAAATAGATTGATCGACTCTTCATTTGACTGTATACAATGTATTATTAGCAACATTTTAAGCTAAGGGAAAAGTATTATTGGGTTTTTCTATCTGGAATTTCTCAGTAGCAGCCCGGAGTCTGGAATTGTGCCCGGTTGATAGCAATAGGGTCGCTCTCTATTACATGCAAAATGTGTACTATATGTGCAAGTCTGCTCAACCCTTAGGGGTAAAACAAGGCGTGGTGATATGTTATGTTTTAAGCTATTGTATAGCGGACGAAGAACTGACTAAGTACCGTCATGAGGCGTTACTAGCTTTCCTGATGATGTCATCATTATTGTCTCCATATGGTTTCATCATCAGCCTATTAATGTTCCCACTGCTGGGAGTCTGGGACGCAGGCCTCCTCTCTGTGAGAGGGAGTGGGCCGTAATCTACCACGCGGGCCCAGTGTGGTTTGGTAGATGTCATATGTCTTCGAATTTTTTGGTTCTAAGACATGCCGGTTTCTTCACGATGTTTTCCTTCACCGTTTTGAGAGCAGTGGTGATGAAATTATTTACAAAAAGTAAAGGGTTGGGTTCGAACCCACGACCTACAACTCGTAAGTCGGGGCCGTAGACTCTAGACCACTGGGCCACCACTGCTCTAGACTCTAGAGCAGTGGCTCAGTGGTCTAGAGTCTAGTCTAGACCATACGGTTTACTGTATCTTTATTTTCCAGAATAACACATTAAAGAAAACATATTCTATCTCGTATCTATTTCGCCACTTTTCGTTTTTCACTTTCATAGGACGGACAAAAAGTTATCCCTAGGGCGAAATATCATTCACGATAGGTACGAGTATTTCGTCATGTGGTCTAGATCACATAAAATCATAGACAGATTGTTTACTCCTTTCTACGGTCTAAGAGTTACGCGATAGAAAGAGAGGCAACTTCTCACTGAAGGTAATTAGCGCTGTGCGACCTGAATTGCAATTTATTGTGTCGTAGCAAAGTCGCTTTTTATTCAAATGATTTTACGGAGTCGGTCGAATAGGCGGTGCTTGGGGGAGGCCTATGTTCAGCAGTGGACGTCTTTTGACTGAAATGAAGATGATGAATGATGATTTTGAGGAGTGAAGCGTCTGTATTAATCTATGGTAAACTAAACTTTATTTTAGTTATACCAGTGATTTTTATCAATCTGGCTGCCTCGTTAGCTTTAGTAACATCATCATCATCATCAGCCTATTAATGTTCCCACTGCTGGGACACAGGCCTCCTCTCGGTGAGAGGGAGTGGGCCGTAATCCACCACGCGGGCCCAGTGCGGGTTGGTAGATGTCACATGTCTTCGAATTTTTGGTTCTAAGACATGTGACATGTTTAGTAACATGAATAATTTATTTTCTATTCACAGGCAATTTTAAAATGGGATGTAAAAACTGACGCGTTGATTTTTTTACGGAACTTAATACCTTGATGGATTCGTTTTTAGTGCCGAAAATGCTTTATATGTATACTGACAAGGGTTTTTTTTTATCTATATAACTACAGTTGGTAGATTGAAATACTCGTACGTTCTGCAACAAAAATCTATTCGATTAACCCTGCTACACATCATCTAAATAGACGCAAACTAATTCGATAACCTGATATTTAGGATTTCATATGATGATAAGTTTAGAGTTTACTATTTTACTTCTGATCCGATATTATTTCAATCTTTTGCTCAATTATTAATTTTAGAAATCTGAACTATTAATCTTCTTTCGATGCAGACTGTACCTAATTAACGTGATTCATCCATTGACTTTAAGTTCAACTACTAATCTCTCATGTTTTATTATCAATTCCTACTTTTATAAAATAAATTAGCACCAACATAATATAGAAGGACATAGTCGTTACTGAGGTGTACCAACAGTCGCTTGCACCCGGTGGTGGTCCCAAATTGGCCGTCATCCCCATTTTGGCACACTATCGTACGATTTGAAGCACGCTATATAAACCTACACACTAACATAAAATAAATCTGAAAATCAATTTGGCACCTCTAGCGAATTTTCCCTTAGTTGAAACAATATATTTAGAGAGAACAAAATGATACAATCTATCACTATTCAGCTTGTCGCATTTCACTGCCGATATAATATTAGGCCTCTTTTAAATATCACCAAAATACTCAATTGCTTTAGATTCTATTTTCAAAGTTTGGTTTCAATTAGTTTTGCACAAGAACATCCAAATCCAAATCGCACTATTAATTGGGCTAAGTAATTCTCTTCCTTCCAACCAAGAGATCGACTTGCAAATACCACGAACAAAATGAAAAGTATAAAATACGCAATATTTTGCTTCATTTTCATACAATTTCTGTGGCTGGCAGACCTCAGACGGGTTCATGCAAATTGTATGAACTGGTAACCACGACTATAGTGGCCTGCAGCAAACAAAATTCGTTTAATACATTAATAATGAAGTGCACTTGTGAACGTATTCTGAAAACTCGCAAATTAAAACTGAATTGATCTAACAAAACGAATCCTTATTTAGCGAAGAAAATAAGTTAAAAAATATTAATAATGTTCCGGAAAGCAACTGACAATGGTCAATATTTTCATGCACAGAACAAAGAAACTCGTGAAATTGGAGACGCAGCAGCCCAAACAAAATTTTAGGCGCCTATTTTCAGTTATTTGCCTTCCATGCACTCCAACCAATGAGAATTAAACCACTTGAGAGCTGATAGACCGATTTCGTCTAGGCATACGACTCACCACTGCGGGCCGGGGGACGAAGAAAATACAGCGGTTGTGATTGGCCGGTGCAACAATGACAGGACGTATGTTTTAAAAATAGTGACCCGCAAGTCAGTTTTGCACAATAATATCGATATCGATAAAATCGACGTCTATTAATTCTATATTTTTTTAAACTTTAATTGATAGGGTGTAAGGCTGCCTGTCCACTGGAGCGGAGAGGAGAGGAGAGGAGCGGAGATGTGCCATTATTAACCAATCAAATCTAAACTCAGGGGCGGAGTCAATATTCTAATGGTTAATATTGGCACATCTCCGCTCCTCTTTTCTCCTCTCCGCTCCAGTGGACAGGTAGCCTTAAGAGGGTTTATTCTGAAAGTTGGCAACGTCGCAAATAGATGTCAAATATTTCGGTGTTTTGATTAATTTGATAATATTTCTGTATGGAAATAAAAAATGTGGCTAACTAGCGAACTAGAATATTGATTATGAAATGCAACAATTAATATCGTAACACCGAATTATTATTAAAAAAAGTATTTGGAAATTTTCCAAATGTCTTTTTTACACCTATCAAATTCAAAGTTGCAGTTCAATTGCAATTCATCATTAATATTCTAGTAAGTTAGTTAGCCACATTTCTTATTTCCATACAGTATTATTTCCAAATTAATCAAAACAGGTAACTATTTGACAGCTATTTACGACGTTGCCAACTTTTAGGATGCGCCCCCTTAACTGGGTGCAAATAAAACACTGACGTTACACTTCAAATTTAACTTTATTCAATTAAATCAATGCTAAAATTGAATGAAGCTTATTTAATGGTCTGAAAGTATGTCTTATAAAAATAATAGCAATATTAATCCCTGTCGGATAGAACAATGAATTCTCATAATGTGAAATTCAAATTCAATTAATTTATTGTGCATTTAGGAATCACTTTTACAGGTCATTATTTGACAAGCTAGCTGGAGTCGAGATTTCCTAACTGATAGTCATAAGGAATGTAAAACTCATTAAAGTACCTACAGAAATTAATTGGTTTGTTATCTCTGCATCACCTTAAAACGGGTGATAGACATGCGTACTTAAAGACCGCGGTTTTTAAGCTCGACAACTTGCGCGGCTCGCCGTCGGTGACACACGTGAAGACTTCTCACACTCTATCGCGATGTTTTCGACTTTTCTGAACCAAACTAAACAAAAATTACACAAATATCAAAACAAAATGCTGACTCGCGACTCGCGGCAATGACAGACGTACGAAACTACGAATTAAGGCGGGCTACGAGCAAAATTTCAAACTGTTGGATCGCCGGCGAGCTTAGTCGGCGGTTTTAAAGTGCGCGTACTTTGGGTGACACACGAGCGAGTAAGGTCGCCGAGCCATAAGACCACAGACCTGCTCGCCTGTCTGTCACCCCTTTAAGATAAACTAGCATAAAATGCCTAAGGCATTCAATTTCTCCTTTTTGAGTTTTTAATAGTGCATAAAATATTAAATAAATTGGCTTATTAAATTTTGTTTGACCTAGCCGCAAAATTCAATTTTTCATTATAGTTTTACAAATTTCATCTCTACTTGACATAGTATGTCGCTTGCGTGACAATAACGGTTAAGTAAAAACATCGCCCGCCGTTATTGTAGTGAATAGCGTTATTGACAAAATAAGGTGACGAATAGAGCTGAAATTTGCAAAAATCCAATGAATATTTTAATTTCGCGGTTAGGTTGGACGATTCCCCTTAAGAGGGTTTACATCGTACGGCATTTCATACAAACTTTCAAGCCCTTGTTTTTCGAAATGACTGAACCGATTTTAATGAAACTTCATACGCATATGCAAGATACAAAGGTCTAAAAACTTAGTTAAGAGCATTTTTTAAATGTCTTATTTATTAAAAACAGATACCTGGATATCTCTGTTTCTATGGAAAATTTAAAATCGGTCAATTTTGGCTGTAACACTATTTTTCGAAAATGTTCTTAACTAAGTTTTTAGACCTTTGTATCCTGCATAAGCGTATGAAGTTTCATTAAAATTGATTCAGTCATTTCGAAAAACAAGGGCTTGAAAATTTGAATGAAATGCCGTACGTCGTAAACCCAATAAACATTAAACTGAAATAATGATCTATATAATAAAACATACCAAAACAGGCAAAAACAGGGTCGGTGTTGCTGTACTAAATAAGCGGCGTCGGTTCTTTAAAGTTTCAAAGCAATCTGCAGTGAAATGCCTTGAACAAACAACGCAAATATTTTTTGGAAACCAATTTTCCCTGTGGACTGCATTAATCCACTTTTCTTTCAGTTTCGGAATATTTGGAAATCTAAGATGTAAACATTAAGTAATGTTACTTTTTTACCAGTAGGAAACATCGTAACTTTTATCGACAATATTATATAAAGACTTTGTTTTGAAGTTGTCACAACACTACAGCATTAGTAAAGATAAAAAGGGACAGATATATTGAAATACCCTAGTGAGAGAAAGGGACTTTTCAAAAAGACGTACATTTTTGTGCCTTTTTACGTAAAGAACCAGTTCAGCTTGAGCCCTGCAATTATTCATAATAATATTTTAAAATAAATATATTTTACTTACCGATGAAAAGTTATGCCATCTTTTTTATAGCTGGATGTTCTAGACGATTTCCCACACCATTTAATAGAACAGGAACTCATAATTGTTTATAATTATGCAGACTTTTTTTTAATGTGTCAAAATAACCGCGTGTGCAGAGATCCAATAACTGGTCAAAACTAAAATGGCCAGTCATATTGTCATCTAATATCAGTGCATTTTCATTTATGTGTCGTGAGCCTGAGTCGCCCGTATGAGCAGTCAAGAGGATATATAGTCATTGACTCCAACTAAAAGGGCCGGCTATCAAGTGGGACCTCTAGGAATAAACTTTTCTCTTTACACCATAACATGACACTTCAGCGTCCTTTACTACTTGAATACGAGAAACTTCTACTAAGTTTAATTTGTCCAAAACGCGTGCCATCAAAATGTTGTGACAACATCACTGAAACTGAAAATGGTTCACGTGAAAAGAATCTTTCGCTCTGTACTTAGCTGTCTTTTGTAAAAGAAAAAGCTTCAAACTCCTTTGTTCATAATATAATAGATGAACATTATCAACCTTTACTAGCCAACGTGCATCATGCTACTTACCGGAGATTTCAAACATTACGGGCGTGCATTCTGAAAGTGGGCAACATCGCAAATGTCAAATATTTCGCTGTTTTGATTAATTTGACATGGCATAATATTTAGAATACGGACTACTTATATTCAGATATTTTTTTCGATTATACCCGAATGAGTGGCAAAACTATTGTTATAATGTAATGAATATTCAACCACAACTGAAAAGAAAGGTCAATGCAGATAGCCTAGTAATTAGACCAAAAAAGTAATAAAAAATAAGTATTCATTATTACGCGGCGAATATAGTTATATTCGCCGCGTAATAATGAATACTTTAGTATAGTTTGGTTTCTGCACTATTCGCCGCGTCTGCCGGGTATCACCTGCCGCGCTGCCAGACGCTCGTGCGATTCGCTCGGCGAATTTCGCCGGTCGCCCCGCCGTTCGCCGCTACGCGTGGCATGACTAGTACATTTCTATACATTTGTTTTAGTCGCTAGACGCTTCGCCGTTCGCACCGCGCGAATATTCGCTGTAGCGAATGTCCCGTGGCCAGGTGGTAAAACGCTAACAACATCCAATTCAGTGCTGTGATTGCAATTCATTATTAATATTCTAGTTAGTGAGCAGTGGTGGCCCAGTGGTAACGCGGCCCTGACTTACGAGTTGTAGGTCGTGGGTTCGAACCCAAGCAGGCGCTTTACTTTGTGTAAATAATTTCATCACCACTGCTCTCAAAACGGTGAAGGAAAACATCGTGAGGAAACCGGCATGTCTTAGAACCAAAAAATCGAAGACATGTGACATCTACCAACCCGCACTGGGCCCGTGTGGTAGATTACGGCCCACTCCCTCTCACAGAGAGGAGGCCTGTGTCCCAGTAGTGGGAACATTAATAGGCTGATTATGTATTCTAGTTAGCGATATTTCCATACGGTAATATTGACAAATTAATCGGAAGGAAGGCGTACGAGGGGCCAAAGCCAACTCGCAGGCCCGTTAGACGTGTTTAATGAAATGAGGCACCAACCGGCGATTATCCCTGTATGCACTATGCAAGTGCACCCAAGGACAACCCCCGGTTGGTGTAGGACTATTGCAGGAAATGGAAACAAAAATGGACTATGGGTTTGGGTGGCTAAAGTTGGCTGGTGACCTGGAACTATGGAAGGACTATGGCCCCTGCCTGATCAATGTTTTATATATACACGGATAAAATGGCATGGGGTGACTTGCACACTCAATAATGGGTCCCTGAAAACGGTCGCTTGCACAAAGTGTCGTAGCGACAAGGGGGCAACATGTCCTGAGGTGCTTATGAGGAGTGGAGCGGTTCTTCTTCTTCAGTTGTTCTCTGATATAAATAAATAATAATAATAAATAATAATAATAATCAAAACACCGAAATATTCGCCAGCTATTTGCAACGTTGCCAACTTTTAGAATAAACGCTCTTATAGAGTCGAAAATAATAGAGTAGGTATCCAGCCGTTCTATTCTGTAAAATAATAGAGTAGGTATCCAGCCGTTCTATTCTGTAAAATAATAGAGTAGGTATCCAGCCGTTCTATTCTGTAAAATAATAGAGTAGGTATCCAGCCGTTCTATTCTGTAAAATAATAGAGTAGGTATCCAGCCGTTCTATTCTGTAAAATAATAGAGTAGGTATCCAGCCGTTCTATTCTGTAAAATAATAGAGTAGGTATCCAGCCGTTCTATTCTGTAAAATAATAGAGTAGGTATCCAGCCGTTCTATTCTGTAAAAATCTCACTTTATATAAAAGTAGTTTCTTCACCTAGTTTTCTCGGTGACATGTTCTGATCCACAGAAACCGCCGCCCGATGAGAAGAGACGAACTGATTGAATTGATAATGATGATTAGGCGTGTGATGTTTACAGCGAAGCACTTTTTTATCTGCTCGGTTTAGTTGGTGGTAGGGCTTGTTTAAGTCCGCCTGGCTATCTACCACCATCTTATCTCAGTCTGTCGCCATAACAATAATATTAACAGCATTGTTGTGTTTCGGCAGTTAGAGGTAAGATAGCCAGTTGCTCTGTGGTTGAGCATTCCAAGTGAAGTTCGCTTCCACTTATTCTGCCCTGATCATCATTTAACATCAGTTGAGATGCAGACCAAGCCCTTCCCCATAGAGGTTAAAAAAAAACTTGCCGATCTGATTACTTATTTTTATTTTATTTTATTTTACTTTATTGGGACATAAAACAGTTACACATTACAATTTAGGTGTGACAGAATAACTTAAAAAACTAGGTAAACGTGTAACCCACACAAATGTCCGCGAAATAATTGTTTCTAGATAGATGGGTACTTTGTAAAATGCGTGTGTAGTAGGAAGTGCTCATACATATTTTTGAACATGCCCTATACATTAGCAACAAATAAAATTATATATTTAACTACAAAAAATGCATAGACTATTTTAAAGATTCAATAGCCATTTTTTTAAACTTAAAATGTGTAAGCGCGAAAATATCCAAATCGATGAAGTGTGTGTTATACGTATCCACAATGCGTCGGAGAGGCGCCCGTGCACCATTACTGTGCGGCTTTTAGTCAATCTTAAATGATTTCACCAGAAAATCGAAATTCACACTGAACGGTGATAAAAAGCAAGTTATGGACGCTCATATCACAACATAACAACAGTTTCACGCTACTAACACGGACCACGAAAATTAAGTCCAGTATCAGCCGGCAGATCACAATACAAACCAGCAAGCTGCAATCCGCTTTCAACGCTGCGCTGTCACTGTGCATTGTGGACCAGATAACGTGTCTTTTTGAAACAACACGCTGGAATATTCATCACAGTTTTGAATTACAGTGCTTTGATGTGCTGTTAGGATTAAGTGCAAAAACTACGGGTAGGTAATAAAATCCAACACTACTCATATAATTGCAGACGGGTGTAAAAGTGCTAAAGTGGGTAAAGTGGTACTCAAAAACTGTTTTGATTATCTGCTTTTATTTTGTAATTCGACAAGTATTATTTGTAACGCATATTGCTAAATATTTTGATTAAAACTTGGGTAGGTTTTTATTTTATGATTTAAATTGGGTCATTTTTAATAGGTACTGGCCTACATATTTTTATAATTTGATGACCCCTCATAGAAATATTGAGTACCTACCTAAGATATGAAGTTGACGAACTTAACGTCAACGGACTATGTTTCCAACCCAAGTTTAAGAAAATCAATAAGATTTTTAGTAGGTAGAAAGGTGTGATTAAGAACTTGTTGAGAATCGCTCTAAAAAGAAAAATTGTGTCTAGCATTAAAATCTTTTACAAGGGTAAACTCGCCGCAAAATAAACGCTTTGGAACACATAGCTCAAACAATTGTGAAAGGCGCTGTGCCGGACAAATGGACTTTAAATATTGATCGTTTTGAAAGTGTAGCTGTCTGTTGTTATGCCTAGGAACGTCGGAGCTCTTTACAAGTTTAAGCACTGGACTTAGAACAATGCTAGCCAACACTTTACTTCAATGAGAGACGAAACTCTCAAGTGTATCTACATATAAGGTACTTGACAGATACATCATTAGGACACAGTCTTTGAAGATGTTCTTGGATTGAATCTTCATTAGGTACTTTACAATTCTAAAATGAATATTTAGGTTCGTTTACATAACATATCATCACGGCTGTAATTCCCAAAGGGTTAAGCAGAGGAATACCTAGTACACCCACATTTCGCCAGTTATGTTTAAGTCCCATGAAATAGGAGGCGAGTCTATTGCCGTAAACCGGGCACAAATCCAGACTCTGGACTGCTACTGAGTTTCTAATGGAAAAACCCAATAACAATTTACGTTACATTTATTTTTCTTTCATTTAAATATGAATCTTACATTGCAGACGTTAAGAACCAAACAACATTTGCACAGAATTCCTTCCTCCATCTTCTCATATTTCAGGCTTATCCCAGATTGTGGAAGCGTATTACTTAGGTAAATAGAGTTCGCAGTTTCCAGCCCACGTCCAGATGGGCTGGATTGATAAAACTGGTTCAAACAAGACGTCAAGGTGGCGACAACGCCGCGAGCTGGCTAACTGCCAAACCTTATTGTGTTAGGTATATTTTTATCTTGAACCAGCGACTTAGCGACCCGTTCTGGCTTAGCACTCTGAAATGAATGACAGCGACATGTTGTCGCATTTTTAGTTCTTGATCTTTGTTCGATATCTTTAGCAGTGGAATGCTGTAAATTGATGTCTCAGAGTTGTTTTATAACATTTGAATACGCAGTTATTGGGTTGTGCACTAGGAAGCTAGTCTTTCAGTCTATTTCTTTCACATACTAAATTCAACTACACCCACACAAACGTTGAACATTGTACCACGTTGAAAACCTTTACTATTTGTTATAATGGGTCTGGAGTTTTAAAATACAGGCCTAGGCTTAGTTAAGACATTATTTTGTTTATTTTATTTTAACTCCTCGACAAATCCTTTCTTAGTGCTCATGTATATCTTCTATGAAACATACCTGTAATATAATATATATTCGGTTCTTAAGGTCCGGTTCCGGTTTTTAAGTTTCCATCGTTGCCTCAGTTAGTAAAACAACCAAGGAACTTTTCCAAAAAAATAAAAAAATTGTCGAGAGTAGCCAAGGGACACCCGGTTAAAATGAAGTTCCTTTTGCACACTTGGCGACATGCGACAATTTTGCTGCGTAAGAAAACTGTCGTGACGTTTAAAATGTTACACTTTTTCAATCTAGCTCTCATTCGCAAAGTGTGCAAAGCATAGATATAAGTGCAGAGTATAATATGCTATAAGGAACTTCGGTCCAAAAATTGTAATTAGTTAATGCGTGGGAAATTGCCAGAGACAGCACAAACCAGTTATTATTTCCTAACTATACACTTCGTTCACGTAAAAGTGACCTAATAGTGAACAAGTGTACGAACAAGCCGGAACAGGGGTCGCCACACGCAACGCGCAACCTTGCCGAAGTAGGTTAATTGTCAGGTGTAGTGGACAATTTGTCCGCTAAGAGGTTTCTTGGGCCATTTTAGCTTATTATATCTTTTAGGAAATATGGCGACATTAATTTTTTATCAAGAGTGTGTTGCTTGCTACATTTTAGTCCCTAATTTGGAACGTTCTTTCATTTTATCATCAACTAGCTGCACCCCGCGGTTTCACCCGCATAAGTCTCGATCTCGTAGGAATATCGGGATAAAAGGTATTCTATGTCCTTTTACAAGTCATGGTCTATCCATGTGCCAAATTTCATCCAAATCCGTTCAGTCATTTTTGCGTGAAAGCGTAACAAACAAACAAACCCACTTTCGCATTTACAATATTAGTTAGGATTAGGATGTCATCTCGGGGTACCGTATTACCCAGTTACTGGGTTGTGGAGGTCAGATAGGCAGTCGCTCCATGTAAAATACTGGTATTCAGCTGCATCCGGTTAGACTGGAAGCCGACCCCAAGATAGTTGGGAAAAAAGGCTAGGAAGAAGAAGATTAGGATGTCATCTCGCTTAGACAGAGCACACCATAGTCAAGACAATTTTGTTTATCGTAGACGGAACAGAATAATCTCGAATCAAAATTGATTTTTCTGTAGATTTTTATCATAAATAGACTGAAATATCTATTTGTTCAATCATCATTGTTTTCTTATAGAACAGACCTACGCACAGGTTTACAAACGGTGTGATTGTGCGAACGCACTGCTTTACAAACGGTGTGTTCATGTGCAATATTAAATACGATGTTGTACTATACCTATTACATTTTGTTACTCTTCGTTCATAAGTATGATACAAAAGTTTTATGAAAACGTAAATGTTAATTAAATAAAAAACTAAAAGTCTTTGGATGTACTTAGAGTTAAAATTAAAACAAATCTTCTTCATTTTGAATATAAACAACGTAGCTAGGTAGGTAAGTATTTACTTATCAACTTATGGCTCTGCAACAATCTATTAATATAAGATGCTTTCACATAAATTCTAGATGTTTTAGATACGAATCATGTTTCTATAATATTTCACTTAAGTATTCATTTGTAAGCCATATTATAGAAATTAATTAAATTCGACTAAAACAATATCAGTATTATAAGTAGTACCAAAACATTTTCAGTAATAACGTTCTTATCAAAATGAAATAGGAATTGTAGCAATCAGTATTCATTTTCAGTAGAATTAATAAAAACAACAAAATTGTTTGGTCGTGACAATTAAATAATTTTTATAATTTATTATAATTTATTTTTATTTATTATCTCATCACAAATGTTGGTTTGGACAGAAAGTGCTTAATCTAAAAAATCGGGTTTACATTTGTGAGAGACTGGTGCCCGAAAAAGGCATAAAATACCTGTGTTACGGGTCACCAGGCCCCCCAACACTTAAATATGTACAAATTGATTTATATTTTCAGTAATATTTTATTTATTATGACCATAGATATTTACATGATTTAAAATCTAACAGAATTAAAATAATAATAGTAATATGTACAAGTATATAAAAAGGGGGGGGGAAACGGTCATAGGGCATCAAAAAATTCGTCCGCATCGCTGTCAACAGGAAAAGTGCCCAAAAGGCTGGCAGCATTGCCACGTTGTATGGCAATGCTGATTCTTTGGCCGAAGAATAGGCCAGCCCTCGGGTCACGTGAGGAGTCGACCAGCCGCTTGGCGATGTCCCGGAATACTCGATGAGCACTCGGACCCCACGGCCCCAGTGTTTCAACCCCAAACGGCTCAAAAATATAGCTACCAATGAGGTTGCTATATTTCCGCCGCTTGAGGTTTTCTGCACCAGAAGCAGCCGCCCCGGCACAGCCCGCCGTGCTGAGAAGATGGGATGGCGCGAGGGTGTCGACACAGGTTGCATCCCACACCAAAGGCCTACCCATCTTCCAAGGCATTATGGTCATTCCGTCTGGCCTCTTCCCATCGTCGCGTGCCAAGCCATTGGGTTCTAAAACAGCTGGCACCCCGGCGGTGACAAGAGCCCGACGGATAATGTCATTAATGCTTGCGTGCCGTGCCAAACGACCAGCGCTCCTGCCGCAGGAAAGGCCGTGGTGTCCGAGGCGGTCGACTGCTTCACCGCACTGACAGCGATGCGGAGCCCCGCAAGGAGCGCCCAAACGCAGACTTGTAGCGAGCCGGAAAGTGGTGTCACCCAGCATAGTGCCTATGTTGGGTGACGGTAGCGCCTGAAGCCAGAGGCCCGACTCCCATTCTCCCACAGCCAATAGGCGGGCGCGCTCCGCAGTGTTGGTGGACGTATTAATGAGATTGTTCCGTACCAACCTGCAGAGCGGCTCATCCCACTGTCTCTGGGAAGACAGGTTCTCGGGCTGCTCCGTGTCCGGGCAAGCCATTTTCCAGGCGTTCATCGCATCAGTCAAGCACGGCACTTCAGAGTCAACCTGACAAGCGGTTAAGATTCTTGTGGTTAACTTTTCGGTGCTGTGGACCGAGGACAGGAACGCCGGTAAGCTTACACTGGAAATTTTGCGGACGCCGAGCCCACCAAAACGTATGGGTAGTGTGGCTTGCAGCCACGCGCGGTCGTCCAATGCCACATTTATGATTGATGTTAGACTGCTTCGGATGATTTGATCGATTTTGTCCAAAAGGTGTGGCTTCTTCCACAAGGGGGAAGCACGGAGAAAATACATAAAATTTGGACCGAAACAGCAGTATCTGATAAGGGTGAATGCGGAATGCAAGTTAATTTTAGAAAGTCTATCCGAAATGTCATTGAAATGTTTAATTTTTCCATCAATGAAAGGTGAAAAACTGTCTTCTAAAATTGGGGAACCTAGGAGGTGCAGTGAACTTTTTTCTAAAACTTTGATATCTGGGGCTATTGTATTGAATTTCTGGAAAGTCGATTGTCTGTCGGTATTGTCACAGGGGTAAATTTCACATTTTGAGTAGTTGAGGTCAAGGCCGATGAATTGAAACTGTTGCTTTAGGAATTGGAAATCTTTTAGGACAGTGTCTACGTCACCTCCTAGAGTCCCATCATCTAAATACCACACATTAAATTTTGAATTTAGTTGTTGTATTATGGGGTGGATAGCTAAACTGAAAATGACTGGCCCGAGGGGATCACCTTGTTGGCATCCGACTGCAGATTCTAAAACGTTGTCTTTAAATAATAATTTGGAAGGGTGCCTATAGCATTGCCACAAAAAACCATAAATTTCCGGTAACTCCTTTTTTACTTCGGCCAACAGAGTGTCCCTGTTAACGGAGTTGAAGGCGTTCTTGACGTCAACCTTGAGGATGACCTCACCTTTACCGGAGTTTAAAAAACTGGAAAGGGCATGTACGGCAGCCTCGCAGCCCCCTTTGGATCCGAAGCCAAGCTGTAGGGGCTGGAATTTATTTTTTAAAGTTTCGCCGTATAGTCTGCAGCATATTTTAGCTGCCGTACGCCTGTAGGTACACCCAACGGCAATGGGACGGATGCCGCCGTCTTTCTTGCGCAGGGCACATAGATTTGCCCCGTATAAGACATCGACGATGGCATCATTCACACCGCCGTTGAGCATCAGGTTAATTAGAGCCGCAAGCTCCTTCAAAAGCGACTCACCAGCTTCCCCGGCGCCTGAACTCAATAAATCTTTTAAATGCTGAGGAGTCAGGCCGTCGAGGCCGCCGGCGGAGCCACTTCGGAAGGAGCTCACGGCAGCAATCAGCTGTGGGGCAGTAACGGTAAGGGGTGTTGAATCCGGACCAGGAGAGAGGGGGGGGTCGGGGAAGGTGAGACCATCGGCAGGCGCTGGATGTTTACTCTCCAGAGCTGAAATAGTTTCTGGAGAGTAGGGTGCCACCACATCGCTACTGAACAAAAGCCTGGCCGCTCCCCTGATGTCACCTTCACTTAGTTTGGATTCTACATATGAACATAAGCCTCTTCGTAGAGGGTTATTGAAAACAGGTAATTTAGGATCTAAAATATTGGTCAAATTGTTGCAATTGTCTTTAATTTGGTTCGTTAAAGATTTTTTGGTCGCCGAATTTGATTTAGATTATATAACAATATTAGGTGATGAAGTTGACTCCATGTCTAGGTAAAATATAAACTAAAAATTAAACTATCATAATTCTAGGCTGGACATACATAATTATGTAGTGTAAGTGTATGTATGTGTGTATGAGTGTGTGCGCATGAGTGTGTGTGTATGTAAGTGTGAGAATTTGTGTGTGTGTGTGTGTGAGAACTAGTGTATGTTAGTGAGGGAAATATAAAATTAGCGAATAGGGATCAGAAGACTTTCGGTTGACTGATAATCGAGAGTTTTAAGCCACTTACATACATTAAGTTTAAAAGCTGATCTAAGCATGGGGTATATTAGAAGTGTGGTATTGATTTTATTATACAGATATCCTCCAAGGTAACAATAAAACCTTTGTGAGAAAATGGTACGAAAGAAGTTAGTAGGACAGACATAACCTTTCCTTCGCTTATCTTTGTTGAGATTAGGGTCATACTTTATTTCTGTATGTTTTTTGCGTAATACTGCGAATATGAAGGTCTGCCTGACTGTCAGAGTATCCCATCTTTTATAAAGCTCAGCAGTTGGATAACGAAAAGGGAGCCCAGCTCCCACCTTGAGTACGGCTCTCTGTGCTCGTTCAACTTCCAGAAGGTGCACTTTTCCTGCTCCTCCCCAGGAAGTTATGCAATAGTTGACTATTGACTGACAGAGTGCTGAGTACACTGTTTTGGCAGTCTTAATATCCGCCACATGTCGTAGTGTCTTAAAAATATATATAAAGATAGCAATTTTCCTTGTTTGAGTTGGAGTTGACACAAGTCATTAATATACACAAGGAAAAGGCTAGGACCCAGGACACTACCCTGCGGCACACCATATTGCACAGAAAGTTCGTCACTAGTCCAGTTGTCAATTTTCACTCGTTGCTTCCTATTACTTAAATAGTCTTTGAGCAGTTGGAATGGAAGACCTCTGACACCAATTTTATCAAGTTTATGTAATAACAATGGAATAGGGACCGTGTCAAAGGCCTTGGCTAAGTCGAGGAATACCGTAACACACTTCTTGCCACTGTCAACATTAGTAACAATATGGTTTGTAAGTTCATGAACAGCGTCATCAGTTGACCTTCCCGAACGAAAACCAAATTGCATAGGTGAAAGAAGGGCGTTTGTCTCAAGGAAGTTCATGAGGCGTTTGTTGATCAGTCGTTCTAAGACTTTAGACAACGTGGGAAGAATCGAAATTGGTCTGTAGTTGTTAATGCAGCCTTTATCGCCTCCCTTGTGAATAGGTTTAACAAGAGCTATCTTCAACGCTAGTGGAAAGGTACCAGTAGTAAAGGCCAGGTTGCAGATGTGAGTGAGTGGACATGTTAGCTGCTTAACGTAGCGCTTTAAAATTTTACCCGATATCTGATCTACTCCAACAGCTGCACCCTCTCTCAAGTTCATCACGAGGAGTTCCACCTCATTTTCATCAGTAGGAAGAAAGACAAGTGAGTTTGGTGATGTGGGAATAGAGGTCAGGCAGCAATTCGATAGATCGGTGTTACCAATAATCTCTTCCGCCAGACTCTGCCCAACGCTCGTAAAATATTTGTTAGCGTCATTGACACTGCTTTTAGGATTATCAGTCTTGATTAGAGCCGAGGAGTGATCTGTCTTTTTGTTCGTACTACAGATATTTTTGATCACATCCCACAACTTTTTACTGTTACCTTTTGAATTTTCAATTTCCTGTTTCTCATATATTCTCTTCTGTTTTTTTAAGATAGCGTTGCAAAAGTTTCGGTATCTTTTGTATGTTAAATTAAGTGCTTCATCGTTAGGTTTCCTTTTAAGCTTTTTGTGCAGATTGTCTCTATTACGCATACATCGTAATAAACCAGCAGTAATCCATGGTTTGTTTATTCTTTTCCTATTAGACACTTTAACCACATATGAGTTATCCTGAATGGCATTGTCCAATAGGGAAATGAGTTGATCAGTAGCTGCATTGGCATCATTACAGTCAAGTATCGGTTTAAAGTTAGTTTCATTTATAGTGTGGTCTAATCCGGTATAATTGATACGCCTCATCGTTGAAGAAGGCGCGCAGTGTTTTGTAAGTAGGTTAATAGCAACGCCAACACATTCGTGATCAGTGACTGAAGATTCCGCAGTAAAGCAGGTGGCTTCCAATTTAGTTTTAATCATAATATGATCCAGACAAGTGAAGCCATGAGTGGGTATGGAATGAGCGGGAAGTATACAATGACTAGCCAAGACATTGAGGTATTCGAAGGAGCGCTTATCATTAGTGTTAGGAGCTATGTCAATATTTATGTCTCCACAAATGATTATATTTTTGTAGTTGGATAGTTTTTTTAGCAGCTCATCTAATGAAGTACAGAAACCACTCGTATTACGCTGACCTGGAGGGCGATAAATTCCGATAATGCATGTATCCGTGCTCAGCTCTAACAAAAGACAATTAGCATCGACGATGGGTGGTTCCTCAGCTAAAATTTTGTAACTGTTTTTATGATAGATGACAACACCTTCATTTTGAGTGTTGTGAGAAGTCGTAGAGTTACAGATATAACCATCCAGCTCAGGTATGGCTTGGGTAGAATTAAGCCAGCACTCCGTCAGAATAAGTATATCCCAATCAATGTCCGAGCGAGTCAATAATGTATTAAAACTAGGCATGTTACATTTAATGCTCCTTATGTTTTGGGTCAGAATTTTTAGATTATTGTTTGGTTTTGGTATTATGGATTTAATATCTTCTACCTCGCATGTCAAGGAATTGGCTACCACTAAAGAATCGAGACTGTGGTGAATAGATTCAAGACATAAGTTATCGAATTTTAAAATAAATTGTCTTTAAGGATGACTTAAGGGATATGAAATGCACAAAAGATACATCGAACTGTAGTGTACAACAGATTAAAGAGAATCGGTGATAATGGTGATTGTAAACGGTGTTATACAATGTAAGTGTAAGTGAGTCAGTTGTGATTGAGAACTGTATATGTTTGGCGAGTGTGTGTCCAGAATTAATTAAATTGAATAAAAGAATTACAATGCATACAAGAATTTTTTTAGAGCTTATTTTCGTGATAAAAGTGTAGCATTCGTTGTTTATTAAAACGGAAATATAATTATACAACATGAGAGCTAGCACTATTGCAACTGAAATACAGGATAGATGTGTATATTTACCATATGGGGTTTTCAATATGCAAATTACAGCAATTGAGTAGGGAAATATTATGACTATACTTATGTCTAGAATCCTAAATGAGACATTTTATGGATGGTCGTAGCTTTTACGACATTTCGCCCTTGGAATGGAACCTTAATTATATTTAAGAGCACAATTTCATTTTCTAAATAATAAAGAAAAAGTATAGTGTCTTCATCTTAACGTTTTACGAGCCATATTATGTGCTGCTTTCCGACAAGTATTTTTCACTTTGAAATTTTCTCTGTAGTTGAAAATGTTGCCCTGTCTTTTGTACAGGAAATTCGCCAGTAAAGCAGGATTTCAATGCTTTGAAATGTCTTTGTGACGCAGGAAAGGTTGCTACATTCTTTAGTCACATATTCCATTACAACCGCAAGAATCTCTAGGGAATTCCATTCGGTATTTTCTGTTCTTTTTTCTGTTGTCAGGCAGACAACGCAGTATCATGGGCAAACGCTAGTCTACACTAATATTATAAAGAGCAAAGATTTGTATTTTTGTTTTTAATAAATAAACTAAAAACTACTAGCCCTATTTAAAAAAATCTTTTCACTACTCTTGCTCAAAAAATACGTCATTGTAGCGTACCAGAGCGAAGATAAAATAGCATTTCATCCTCTAGGGGCTAAAGTAATTTTTTTTTAATTTTTGTCTGTTGCCAACGAGCCTACCACCCAAAAACGAAAAAGTCTTTATACCATTCCTCCTCTAAAAAGCTTCTTACCTATCTTACCTATCTTACCTATCTTACCTATCTTACCTATCTTACCTATCTTACCTATCTTACCTATCTTACCTATCTTACCTATCTTACCTATCTTACCTATCTTACCTATCTTACCTATCTTACCTATCTTACCTATCTTACCTATCTTACCTATCTTACCTATCTTACCTATCTTACCTATCTTACCTATCTTACCTATCTTACCTATCTTACCTATCTTACCTATCTTACCTATCTTACCTATCTTACCTATCTTACCTATCTTACCTATCTTACCTATCTTACCTATCCTACCTATCTTACCTATCCTACCTATCAGACCTATCCTACATAAATGAATAAGAACAAAAGAACTTTTTTTTTTTAAAGCGGCATTCTCTTCGGTAGAATGCGTGCATTGCGTTGCGGCTACAGAGGAAATAAAAAAAAGACTGGTGCGATATCCTATTTCTAAATTATTCTCCAATAAATTGCATTGGTAACCGTAATATGATTTACAACAGTGAAAATGTCATCATCTAGTGAGAATGGAGACCCTAATTTGGAGATGGATGAGAAAGGAAAAGAAATAATTTTATTAATTTACTATTTTATTTTCTCGCAATCGTAGTGAAAAGTAGAGTGTAACACACGGCGCTAAAAACCCATTATACCTCGGTTTCTGTTTACTCCCTCGCTAAAGCTCGGGAGTAAAACTACCTCGTTATAATGAGTCATTTTAGCTCCTTGTATAACAATCTACTATTCATCAGTAGAATGCTGTATTATCACTGAGTAACATTAGGCTATAATTTATAAAGATATCGCGCAGGCGAAGCCGCTGGCGGTAGGTAGTATATATGATGTGCAAAAATATTACCAAGAAAATATGCATACACAAACCACAGCCCAGTGCAAGATTGTAAACACAATGTAAAGTATCATAAAACTAGCTTATCCCATATTTCGCAGTTTAGTAGTCTCAAGGCGCAATATTATGTGAGAATGCGACACGTAAGCCATTATACTACATTATGTATTACTAAACTGTGTAAAATATTATGTCTTTGCGTTTGACATATTACATAAAGCTATTCTTGCATTGTAGACTTATTGTTAGTGGCCGGTTTTTATAAAATAGCCTGCAGCGAGTGGCGATATTTGAATGTAGGTTAACCCTGTAGGACCCGTAATTTACCGCGGTATGTAATCTTATTTCCTGATGGGCCAGTGGTTAAGACCTCTCATGTTTGTGCCTTTTTCAATTCATATGTTATTTCCAAGTATATCTAGAAAAGGGGTCCATATTGGCTCACCTAAAGTTCTTTACCCGAAATTGTTCTTCCTAACGATTTGTAATCCGAATGATCACTCTTCCTAAAATTTTTCATCCTAAAGTTTTCATTCATACTATTTGCAGTGCTACCGGCGATGTTCATAACACTCATGTTTCCGAAAATTGTAATTAATAATATCATTAACGTAAATATATTTAAACTCCTACTGTTTTTTATCATAAAACGCTTTTATCCTACTGAGAGAACATAATCATGAACCAGATGCTTTGAAGGAAAAGGTTTGTTTTTAGACTATTTCTTGTTATTACAAAACAACTGTTTTTACATTTAGCCATTTTATTTTTGGTTATTGTTGTTACATATTTATTACTTTAACTATACCTGAGATAATTATGTCTTAAAACCAACTGTTTAGAATGATTAAAGGTCGTTTCACTGATTTTTGTCTTAAATGAATGAAATTCAGGTCAAAGTGTCGTCTTGGGGGCACTATGAAAAAAATACTTAGAAAAATCCACGACCAATTTCGAGGTAGCGCTCGCCGGCCGCTGCCGCGGCACCGCTCGCTTCGCTCGCTCGGCTTGCGCGTAGTTGGTCACAGTTCTAACCTAACCTAACCTAATCCTCATCTAAACAAAAAATATACGAGTTTGAATAATAGTGTAAAAGATGGTTATGTTGAGAAAATATAGGAAAATAAATAAAAGTATAATAGATGATTATTGCTACTGACAATATGAAGTTGAATGCTTCGGAATTATGAACATTAGAGACAGAGTAGTTAGGAATTGTGATTGTTAGGATGAAAAATGTTAGGAAGAACATTTTCGGATTTCCAATTATCGGAGTTGAAAATTTAGGTGAACTTTGGCGCACCCCTAGAAAAGCTTAGTAAAGGGGTTAATCTATAGGTATAAGCTACGCTTGCCGGGGTTAGTCTGTGCATGGCTGATCATCTTTACATACCGAGACTCCTCCGTTGGTCCCGGCTGTCTTTCGTGGATCTTTGACAGTCGTTACGTGTCTTCAGAAGCCCGAAAGTCAGACAACTAGTCTTACCAAGGGGTATCGTATTTCCCGATAGGCAGTCGCTCCATGTAAAGTACTGGTATTCAGCTGCATCCGGTTAGACTGGAAATCGACCCCAATATAGATGGGAAAGGCTAGGCAGATTGATTGATCTAGAACATTACTGACATTGGTGAGGGAAAAACATCGTGAGGAAACCTACCCTCCTTATTGCATAATACGCGATCAATCACAATCTGAATCATTTTGGAAGTGATTGCTAATCCATTGCTTCATTAGTTCGAAAAAATAATCAGCTCACCAACGTAAATAACTCGATGAATGTTGTTGAACTGTCAAAATGAAATAGATTAGTCTTAATCGTTTACCGAAAATGTTTACGAATTAGACAGCTGGACTTATAGTTAATTTTCGTCTGAAATCGCCAACCCATCTTGAGCAAGCGTGGTGATCAATGCTCGTGCCTTCTCTGTATGAGAAGAGGCCGTTGCGCTGCAATGGGGCAATAATAAGACCTTTCTGAAATCTTATAAATTTCGCAGACGAATATAGTAAAAATAGAATTTTCGCTAATAGTCGATATTTCCATTTATCCTGCGACATAATAGGTTCATACACTCTTTCGGCACAATATGAAAAAAGCCCAAAACAAAACCAAATACTGAAAATCTATGTTGTATTTTTTTACTACCTACCCGTTGCGGACTTCGTCGAATGAAAAGCAGCCTATGTTCTTTTCCAGGTCTACCCATGTGCCAAATTTTATCCAAATCCGTTCAGCCATTTTAACGTAAAATCGCAACAAACAAACTCACTTTCGCATTTGTAATATTATTTAGAATTTCTAGACCGTTTTCAACAAATCCTTCCTAGAAACGTTGATTAATCATAATGTAACCATGGCTTGTTCCTGAAAATGGATATATTTAATCCGTGAGCTTCCAACGGCTTTTGAGGCCTGTATTATGCGAACTTCGGGTGAAAACAATAGGTTTACAAACGGGTTACCATAGGCTTACTGGTTAGGAATAGCATAGACAGAACAATTTATGTTACCCGGATATATTTCGCCGCAACTACGCGGCACGTATTTTCCGGTTGCGAGTTACGACGGCTACTACTAAGGTTGTCACAGGATACCAGCAGCTCGAGGCAAACTATGGAAATAGGTTTGTATATTCTACTAAAGTTGGAAGCTATTTTCATAAAATCTTGCATATGCAGCACACATGCACATGTCATGTAGGCAGTTGCTCAAAGTAAAAATACAGGTATTCAGATGCATCCGGTTAGACTGGAAGCCCACAAAAAAGATCAATAGTATAGATGCGACAACATCTTTATACAAAAAAAAACAACTTACAAAAACACACTACAAAGTGACAAACAAATTTAATTTCGGAATTCGGTGTCTTCGGTTTTGTATTTTCGTTTTTTGTCACAAACTCAATAATAAAAAAACGATGGGTACTCGCCACCTCCACGTTTTTTTAAGTCTTATAAAAAGGTTGCTCGCGTAGTTGGCTTCACGATACATTATGTTCTCCATAAGTGTTCTACAGGGTGGACAACTGATTTAGCTTTTACTGCTAAAGGTAAAACAGAGAGTTTGGTAAGCTGAAAACTTGACACACTTGAACGTCATTATTGAATAACTTCTCCACCTCTGTTTCAACGTTTATAACGTACGTAACTAACCGAAGTTTTGCAGAGTGCTACGTTGCGTGATACTTAAGTAGTTAGTTCGCCCCCGTTTGCCCGCAGCCCGCAGGCCCGCACACTTCAAACTGACTTATCGCTTATCTACCTTTGTTTCAAACTCACAAACTAATTCAATTTCCATGCTGAGACAGCATGTAAATTGATTCGAATAAAAGAAAAGCTAAATTGAAGCAGTCAGATTTATTTCGCTTTTGCCCGCGGCTACGACAACGTGTAGGTCGGAAATTATCCCACGGGAACGTACTACCGGGATAAAAAGTATCCTACGTTCTAACCCAGGTCACGATCTATCCGTGTGTCAAACTTCATCCAAATCCGTTCAGCCGTTTTAGGGTGAAATCGTAACAAACAAACAAACTCTTTTTCGCATTTATAATATTATAAGTTAGGATTTAAGCACAGGCATTGAATATTAAAACGGTTGAATCTTATGCCACCATACATAACACGGATTCACTCACCTGAAGCGATATTATTGGCTTATACCCACAAAAAGGGTAACTAGGAATGTTGTCGACCTTACATCTTTTAAATAATTCAACTCGTAAAATCCCTGTTACGCGAAAGTGGTCTCTACATCACTAAATAATTCAAGTATTGCGATAAGCCCTCTGACGTTATGTAGATGTCCAAGGGTCATCCGCTTTATAGTCTTTTCTCTTGTTTTTATTATTTTTATTTTACTACAGGCTTAAGTTCTGTATAGGCATTCAAGGGTCATTAGAATCTAAATGCGATACATCGGTATTTTTTTCGACAACGTTTTATTATGTAGTCTGACAAACGATTTACAAAAAGCAAAATACTTAAAAATGAATATTTTGTATTTATTAACGCGAAGCAGACACAATAATTTTATAACAATCGCTGTGACTATGTAGGGCACTGGGCAGTGAAAGTGTTATCTAAATGATTGTTCAACATCTAAGTTTTTCTGTTTGTAACATATTTTTGAATAAAGGTCCTGTACTTAGTTTGAAAACCTTTTCCATCAAATCCGCATTGAATCTGCGACTTACCTACTAAATCATAACACCAAATGCATCTAAATAAATATGCCGTCCGAGATCCGTCAAGGATTCCATGTTACTGTGTCATCCGAAATTATAATCCATCCGCCATAATTATCTTTTGTTAAATCTCACGATCCTGATTTATTTTTTGGAAGTGGTAAGCACAAACTTGCATTCAACAAAAGCAAGACGAAGATTGATTTTAATTTAAAAAACTCAGCTAGATGAACAAATAAAACATGAACACCTTAATTTTTCAAAACTCTGTTTGGTAGTAATTACTTTAGAAGGCTTCAAATAGGTACAACTATCTAATTACATAACATATTTTCGTAAACCATTACGACTAATCTGTTTAATTTTGACAGTTCAACAACATTCATTGCGTTATTTACGTTGTTGAGCAGATCTTTTTTTCGAAATTATGAAGCAATGGATTAGCAATCTATTTCAAAACGATTCAGATTCTGATTGATCGTATATTTACGCAATTAGGGTACAGCTTGTAATCCGAATAGAACCGCTATTTGAAAATATACTCTGTGGTCCATTCTTACGTTTGCAATCATGTTGGTCTATTAAATAACTACAATCCGCAAAATTAGCAATATCATTCTAATACTTACATACCTTTCTATTAATATGTATTTCTATTATTATGTATTATTACTGTAATTACTTTCATATCTTGTACGTTGTAGGTAGTTATATCAATGATAAGGAAATTCTAAGATCTTGATACATTTTGCATGAACAACAGTTATATTTTAATAAGTACTTTTAATAAGTAAAATAATAAAAATAAATGATTCTATAATCCTTAATAATTATACTACTTTAATAATAATAAACAAAATTTTAAGTGAGTAAACAAATAAGCAATATTAAATATAATTAAATAAATAATAAATGAACAAATAGACCTGCATATAAAATATTATAGAATAATCGAATGAATGGAAATATAAATACATAGCTAATAGGATATAAATAATTCATGAAAATTAATAAAGCGCTCTTCCTCTCTCAACCTATTTATAAATTTGCTGTGCCCGACAGGGTCCATAATTGTTTCTATTATTTTTTTATTTACCACCTGTAATTGTACATTATGGTTTGCAATAAACGATTTGATTTGATTTGATTTGATTTGCAACACTACTTTCCTCGTGTTACGAATAACATGTTTTTATATTTTTCTTGTACGTCTATCTTATTTATTGGCTATTTATTGGCCATTGTTTTGGTTTGTATAATACATAGCGTCAAACATTACCTAGGTATTTATTAAGTTCAAGGTTCAGGGACCTTTACCCAGCAGGCATACACCTACAATTCAAATGCATCGTGATTTAATTTCCGTCTTTTTTGTTGAAATCAATCTGATTAATTATTAATTCCATGGATTACAAAATAGAACAATATTACCTACTATAGTCGTGTCTTTTCCATTTTCCAGAGTTTTTTTTTTCATAAATAATATAAAAGTACTTAACCAAAACCATTCGTTCTTAGTATAAGGAAAATTGGGACTTTGGGGCTCCCGAATTCATAGCAGTGTTCTGTCGACATTATTACATTTGCGGAAGACTGACGTCCCATTCTTTAAGGATAACATAATAACGACTGACTGACTAACTGACGTAGATACAGCCAGAATTGTTTATTTTAGTTATTTTCATAGTCTGATGTCTTATGGGATTCTTCTCTGGGGAACCTGTGCGGACATTAATTCTATCTTTGTTCTACAGAAAAGGGCTGTCCGAGCCATTTACAACCTAGGTCCAAGAAAGTCCCTTCGAGAGAAATTCAGAGAAATAAATATTCTGACTGTAGCCTCACAATATATTTTTGAAAACCTATTGTATGTACACAAAAATATATCAAATTTTAAGAAAATGTCCGATATTCATAGTTTAAATACCAGGAACAAACACAACCTTGCTGTACATCGCACACGTCTCCACAGAGTAGGCAACTCGTTCATGGGTCAATGTATACGCTTTTACAACAAACTTCCCATTGACATTCGAAACTTACCTATTAAACGATTTAAAAGCTGTATTAAAACCAAACTTTGTAAAAAAGGGTACTATAAAATTTCAGATTATTTAGAAGATAAAAAAGCTTGGGATTGAGCTGCTCGCTCTGCTAAGCCTTGTGATAAAACCATACCTACTTGAAATTTAAATTATTACTTATAAACATCAAAATAAACCAGATTTATATTCACATTGACATTATTTAAAATTATATACAAAATGACATGATTACTTTGTAAAGTATTAAATTATTTTTAATTATTGTGAATGTGAGGACTATGTGGGTTTTTTTTCCTCTTTAAATTTTATTTCTCAGGTAGTTTTAATGATGGTCTGGCAGTTTGAGTAGTTGATGCGGCCTACCCAAATGTCCTTTCTTTGGTATTGTTCGTCGATTTGAGCTCCTTAAGTTCTGAGTTGAGCTCCACGATTACTGACAAATGCTTGCACTGACTGGACAGGTCCACTCAAATCTGTGTGGTTCTTTCCTCAAAAGACCATTTCAGACACTAATCTACATGGTCCTCATATGGCTTGACCAAGATTATGTCTGGACTTTAAAAGAGACTGTGACCTCTGAGTTTGTTTCGGCCTTTCTTCTCAGAGTAGTCAGTTAGGAAACGCCGACCTCATCTAGCTTATTTTAAACATTTTTTTTAATATGACGTGTAAAAGTGATTCCGATATCCTATTTACAGAATAAACAATTTCATTTCATTTCATTTCAATTTCATTTCATTTCACTGAATTATGTACGTACCTTGGTATGTGTATTTCAATTGGATTTTCCTAAAAAGAAAATTAAGTTTTTAGTTTTATTAATATATCTTAATTTGGAATTGACTCATTACCAGCTTTTATTTGAAACCAATATTGTTAAAATTTATTTTAAAAAAAACCTTCCCCTCCCTTTTTTTTGTACTTGCAGATGCAATACATAAATATTATATAGCCTATGTCACTTCTACGATTAAGACGAATCTAACGACACCTCCTATGTTAAAATCCATCAAGCCGTTTAGGCTACAGAGCGTGCCAAAGAAATAGACATACATACATACATACATACATACTCTCGAAAAACATTACCCTCCTTCTGGGACAGTCGGGTAAAAAAAGGAAAGTATTTTAATATTTAAAGGCCAATAAATGGTTTTTGATTTGTCGAGTCATGGTTTAATAAAAATTATGTTTCTTTGACGTAAAACAGAAATGAATAAAACGTTTCAGCCTGCTAAGCTTTTTCATAAGCCAGTGACCTTGAGTGATTAGCTTGCATGTTTTGTACTGAACTCACGCAACGCGTCGTACGTCCAGCCAGTAATAGAACGCGCGCATCAAGGAGCGCTGTCACCAATTTGAAGCATTATTAATTTATTATTTATACATAAAACAAAATGTTTTTTAATAAAACACGTATACCGCCTCTGTGGTCTAGTGGTTAAGCCACCGGTCTCAGACCCAGAGGTCCCGGGTTCCATTCCCAGTGGGAGCAAAATTTTCTGCTCGGTTTGGTTGGTGGTAGGGCTTGTTCTAAGTCCGCCTGGCTAGCTACCACCATCTTATCTAAGTCTGTCGCCATAACAACAATGTTAACAACATTGTTGTGTTTCGGCAGTTTAGAGATAAGATAGCCAGTTCCTCTGTGGTTGAGGATTCCGGGTGAAGCTCGCTTCCACCTTCGGCCTGATCATCACTTACCATCAGGTGAGATGCAGGCCAAGAGCTTCCCAGTCGAGCCTAAAAAAAAAAAAAAAAAACTAAAAGATTTGTATTTTAATTATCCTTAAAATGGTGAAGGTTTCAGAAAAATACGCTTGGTAGCTTTTGCGTAATTTGGTTTCTGCGTAAATTACAAATTAATTTCACTATGTAATATAAACATAATGTAAAACATTCGTATATTAAGTTATTAAGAAAATGCTCTAATCTAACATAATATTTTTTCCAAATCATTTAGACGTGACGCGGTCACCGCGCTTCCATCTTCCACGGTCGGCCGCTACGTCTCGGTCGCTACCACAAACTTATCTGAACCAGTGACCAAAGTCGAACTAATGAAATCACTAACCGGAATTTAAAAACGTTACTTATGTACTTAGCATGGACTTTGGCTTCTTGACATCTTGAATCCCTATCTCATATACTTAATAAGGTACATGATAAAGAAAAAGCATTTTTTTTCAATATGTCACCTTAACCCGGCGCCAATGACGCTGGGTCATACTGACCCGGGGCGACTTAAATCTGTAATTATTATTTTTTACGCCGAACTGGCAATTTTTGCGATTTGTTAGCTCAAGGTACGGCCTCCATGTACCCGGACCACGGGTGTGCTAGTTGCAACGGCAGCGGCGCCTACACAACGAGATATACGGGTGTCAACTTAAAACGGGTAAATATGACCCAGCGTCATCGGTGGAGTAGTATTTTTGTGACATGATTTCATTCCTTTTTTTTTTGTTATTTGCTCAGACCAATAAAACTTTTTCATTGGTCTGAGGTTATTTGTTGTTAATTCATCTTGATATTTATTATTTATGATATGGCATTGTGAAACTACCCTGAGAGAATTTAGGCGGTGTTAGAAGAGTCAAATGCTGTTTCGATAGTTATGCAAAAGAATCGCAGATTTACCTTCGGAGGAGGTCCCGCGAAGGTTCCAAAAACTCGTAGAAGATGTAAAAACATGTCCGTCTAGAAAGCATGAAAAGACATTTCATACTTGTAATGCATGTCAGATTTACATGTGCCCAGAAAATTTGATTTCATACTGCAATAATTGCAGTAGTGCCATGTCTCTGAATGAGGAAGTAGAAGACTGATTTGTTATTATTATTACCATAACTTTGTCTAGTCTCTCTTTTAGTATGTAAGATTATTGATTTCTATTATTTTTTAGATCAAAAATTGAATAAATACTAATGTTATGTTTTCAGAGTGAAAGCTAATAAAAGTTTGATTTATAAAATATATTGAACTTACTTTTATTTTACTACATACTCAGAAGACCCCTTTATATATATAAAATATCATTATCTTATATTATTATTATCTTTATTAATTTATTTATTTATTTATTAAAATTTAGACAACTTTTTTAATTTCATGACAATAACTCGATTAAATCTGGGTCATGATGGGGTGTCTCATCGTCCGCGTTGGTGTAATTATATACATCATTTGCCCCGGGTTAAGAAATACTGTCAGTCGTGATATATAGGGAAGTTCCGTGTGTAAAAAGATGTAATTCCCTACCTATTACCAAAAGTGCAAAAACCACGGGTACCTATACCATTTCCAACTAACAACAAAACATGCTGAATAAAAAATATATAAGTAAATGATAAACCCAAGCCCGCACTGCGAATATTATTCGCGCCTTTTTTTTTTGCGCGGTTTCTATTCATTATACTGCATTGCAACGAACGCGAATTTTTAATCGCCAGTACGTATAAATAATATACCATGATTGTGTTAAAGAATTGCTATAAAAATTCGCGCGATTTAAAATCGCAGTGCGGGCTAGGCCTAAATAACTGTTGTTTGAATTACCGACGTCAATCACTTACATGGCAATAGAAATAATAAACGTTGTTAAAGTTTGATGTACCAATACTTTCTATTGACGAGGCTTTTTTTAATGCCACTCATGATTAAATCTATACAACCAATAGCGGTGTTGTGCCAATATAATAAATACAAGTCATCATGCTCATCGTGATCGTTAAGTGTCGGTAAGTGTCGATGCTCATAGAAATAATGTTTCCTTTAATTCAAGCCGCAGATATACGTTAACGGGCTACATTCACTCCAGTAGCACACCTCCGCCGCGAAACCGTAGCAGCGAAACCGCCATAGTTCAATTCAACTGGCTCGCGTCATGTTCCGCTACTCGAGTTTCGCATTTCGAATTTCGAGTAGCGGAACATGACGCGTGCCAGTTGAATTGAACTACGGCGGTTTCGCTGCTACGGTTTCGCGACGGAGGTATGCCACCGGCGTCTGAAGTTGCCAAGTCGCAAATAGCTTCCAAATATTTGACTAGTTTTCATTAATTTGTCAATATTACTATATTAAGAGCGTTTATTCTGAAATTGGGGCAACGACGTCGAAAATAACTGTCAATTATAGGTAATTGTATACCGAATATTTAGTTTTACGAGTATAACTAAAATATTGATTATGGAATGCAATAATTATTATTGCATTCCATAATCAATATTTTAGTTCACTAGTTAGCGATATTTCATATTTCTATACAGTAATACAACGAAATATTTGACAGCTATTTGCGACGTTGCCCACTTTTAAATGCACACTCATAAATGAGAAAATATCACTCTGTAGTGCTCTGAAATATTGATTATCATGGAATAATTATTTTAAACCTAAATCGATTTTATTTTAAATTTTAAATCGATTTTATTATTTTTAAACGATTTTATTTTAAGTTTCTAAAAGATTTCTGTACACCTAAAACTAAATATTTAGGATTCACCGTTTTATAACTAAAATGCTTATTTAAATGCTTCGTTTGCTCTTTCTATAATACACAAACTATGCGTCTATTTTGACATAAATCTGTATTCTCCCAATTTTTTTTTATAAAACGCAGAAAAATAAATTGCAATAAATTGATCCACAAAAGAAAAAACCCGATACACCAAAACATAGACAGTTATAAATCTAGCAGCTGTTTTTTTTTTTGTAATTCTACTTAGATATCGTGACAATCATAAATGTAGCCGGACAGACGATTGGTTTGGTAACTGTACATATAGATTGATCGAACTTAAAAGTGAAAGTCACCCAAAGCAAAACAAGTTCCGTTTTGAAGTACAGCGCACTCCCAACTTATGACTGTGTTGCACAATGGACACACGGAATTCTTAAATAAATGACAATGGCTGCCAAACCCTGGCCTTTGACAAACTCCTACTAATGACTCGTAAAAGTCAAGAGGATTTCACTTTTAAAAGAATTAGATACAAAGACACAAAAGTGCAGTAATAATTAAAACCTTTGTCAAAACATAAAAATGCTAAAGTGAGAATTTTATGACGTTCTTTTTCTTCGATATTTTCGGAAGAATTTATTATCTACGTACAGTCAACGTCACAAGTTTAGATTGTAGGTACTTATATATACAGTTTCAAAAATGATTAAGAGAATTCAAAATGCTAAATTAAATCGACTTTTGTTTGTGAGAAGAGACTGTACGTCATGCAAAAGTGAAAAAAGAATGTCCTAATAGAAATGCAAAAGAAAATACTTTACTTTGCGGGTACTGCTCGTCAAGCCGTTTCTGATATAACTTATAGAGTGTTTGAATGACACCGTGACAAGTTAAGGTTATCCAACTGGTTTCCGTTAGAATCAGGAACACTGCAACGTCTGCACAAAACAAGTCTAATAGGAAAATTATACGGCTCGTATCTTAAAGTATTATATTGTCAAAGTTCATCACGATTTTAAATAAACTAATATTATTTACATTCATTTACGTATTATAGGAGACGATTGATTTCTTTCAATTTGCTATAAGTATGGTATTTTAATTCAATAAAGAAAATCTGTTCTCTTCTCTCAATCTTTTTTACTATGGTTGCTAGTTTGGTAATGTGTGGTAGGTTAGTCGAAATAATGCTCTGACTACAAATTGTAATGGATAATAATAAAATTTATTTTAAAATGTTCCCCCTAATTGCGTAATACACGATCAATCAGAATTTGAATCGTTTTGAAACAGATTGATAACCCATTGCTACATACGTTCGAAAAAAAATCTGCTCAACAACGTAAATAACGCAATGAATGTTGTTAAACTGTCAAAATTTAATAGATTTGTCGTAATCGTTTACGAAAATATGTTACGTTATTAAACATCTGACAAAGATATAGATAATTTATTTGTCAAACATGCGTTTACACACAAATCGAGCATGCAATATTTTAAATATAGGTAAAAAAGTCCATACATGTTTTGCCTGACAAGGCGTACAATTTTTTTTTATATACGAGTACAATAAATAATTAATTCATTGAACTAAAGACTACAGATCGGCACACTTGTTGTCCCGCATGGTGTTGCCATAGACGCTCGCGCCGCGCGCCGGTCGCATCGCAGTCTTTCTCAGTTCTCACAGAAACCGTGCCTGTTTTTGGAATAAAAAAAATACCCTAGCCCTTGGTTACTCGGGATATTGAATCTCTTTATCACGGAAGATTTTTTTTTTGTAAGCGGTTTATTATTTATGAAGATTATCTTTTACAAACGTGCAGACTTACAAACAACTTAACCTCTTCATCCAATTAAGATTGCCTACTTTAAATTACATTTCGCTCAGCCCTTTTCAAAACTCCTTATTTTATAAGCACAGATATCTAATACAAGCACTGTTGCACTTTTAAACATTACTTCATTATTAATACTTGTATGGCATCAATAGCTCATTATAGTATTATGTCTTGGCAATGACCTTGAAATAATAACCTGCGGCTGCTTGGTCCTTCCGCGCCCGAGCGTAACTGCCGCGCAATCGAGACTGTTGCATATTATACTAGGTTCTTATCACAGAGATTTCGAAACACGTAGTTTCGGCCTTTTGTCAATGAAGACATAATACTTATTTCTACAATAGCTACATTCATTTCAAAATCGATAAATTGATTGCTACCTACACATACGCAAACATGATTGTAATTTCACAAAACACATGTAACTAATAGTAAATTGCATCGTGTTATGTTAACTAAACAGGGTGTTGAATCTAATCAGTCGCAATAACTACAGGGTGATAGTAATTGACAATTAGTTAGCCACAGGACGCCAGCCCAACGCTATTGTTATTATGATCATGATTGACTGAATCTGAGCACGATGTGACGATGAACAGATCGGTTTTGATAACATAACAACAATGTTAACAACATTGTGGTGTTTCGGCAGTTAGAGGTAAGATAGCCAGTTCCTCTGTGGTTGTGGATTCCGGGTGGAGCTCTTCCCATCTCATCAGGTTGTGACCGTGTGATGCAGACCAAGAGCTTCCCGAAAGTGGTTAAAAAAAAGTCGGGCAGTCTTTAGGGACTGCCAACCGCCTTTTTTATTCTCACGTTGGTGTCTTTCGTTCGAGCGTTAGGTGACGATGACGCGAGTTCCATGTTTTTTGCTCACCCAAAAAGTGCTCAACGCGCCTAAAGAAGTTTTCACTTCAACAATCTAGGGGTTGAATTTTTTTATAGAATAGCATTACCTACAGGGTTAGGTATACAATGTAAGTACAGACGCCAGCACATCAACCTACTCCAATCTGTCAAATTTTCCTAATCAACATTGAACCTTATTCTTCAGTGCTAAAGTTGAAAATCTATTAAATAAAGGCAGTGTATAGAGTGCCACCAGTGGCACTCTATCCCTATCGGATAAAGTGCCACTACAGGCACCCGTGTAACACCGCCTCGGCCCGGCCAAAGTGCCGCAAGCATTGGATTGTCATTGTCACTGTCACTAAGTCACGTCACTTGGTATTTTGTTTGATTGTCGAGGGTTAATCGCTGTAAAACACCATATTCCCAAAACATTACATTCTCTTGTGCCTAAACGGACCCTGGCACTTCGCCGGCCGCTACCGCGGCACCGCTCGCTACGCTCGCTCGGCTCGTGCGTTGTGTGGTCACAGTTCTAACCTAACCTAACCGAAATATCAAGTGACATTGACAATGCAACGCTCACGGCACCCTAGCCGGGCCGAGGCAGTGACACTCTAGTGCCACAAGAAACTCGCGGTACTCTATACACTTCGTTAAATAAATTTGACAGATTGTGGTAACTTGATGTGCTGGCCTCTGTACATCATCATCATCATATCAGGCCTCTGTACATAATAATTTATTATGTGTATGATGTTTCATGAGCTGGTCACGTGGCAAGGCCGCGAGTTGAACTATTTGTAAAGTTATAATAGGTACTGTCAGGCGCACATAAGTGTTAACGATCTGACATCGCCTTTATGTCATAGCAGTAAGGGCGATTTTTATAGTGCAAATGTTACCTACCACTTATCTTTTTATGTCATTATATGCAGCACCAGTTGACGTCATTACGTCAACGCCGGCTGTGGCTGAAAACCAGCGCTGTGGCTCTGTCTCGCATAGGGTCGCAGCATTATGCTGAACGATGGCCGTTTTGCGTGGATGTGACCCATAACCTGTTCTTTTCGTGTTTGTGTTCTGGCGTCATGTTTATCGCAAATAAACGAGTTTTCTTTCTTATTTCTTTTCTTATAAATATTAGATTTAAAAAAACAAATTGGTATGTTTTTATAACTAAGAACACTGTTGAAAATCATTCAATTCTCACAATAGGTACGAACAACAAAGTAATATTGTTCTTGAACACCATTCACCGCTTCTCACCAATATTGTCGAGAATATCAAACCAGCATCGTCGACGTCCAACAGCGCTGTGGAATTGGCATACAAAACAAAACAGAACATTTTCATCCGTATTTTCTCGTTTAATTTATTGTGGTTTCTACTGTATTCCAGTGTAGCAGTTTGTAGGATACCTACCTACCACTTTATAAGATGAAAACAAAGAAACCGACTAACTAACAGTCTCCTTGGTCTAGTGGTCGCAAACGCTACTGCTGAACATGAGGTTCGATTCCCGGGTCGGGACATGTGATATAGGGTTTTTCAATCTGCAATTTCTCAGTGGCAACCCGGAGTCTGGATTTGTGCCCGGTTGCTGGCAGTTGGCTCGCCCCTTTTTACATGGGACTTAAACATAATTGGCGAAATTTGGGTGTCCTATAGGGACACCTCTGCTCAACCCTTCGGGGAATACAGGCGAGATACTAGGTTAACAAAGAAGCTAGAAGGTGATCTTATACAGTATATTCAATAGCAAAGCAATAGCGGTCATTGCCCTTTACTTCATATCGCTCTGTAGAAACCCAAACAATAAACTGTAGTAGGTGTCGTAGAATGATTTGAAGAATTTTCGTGAAAACCCTATAGATATTGTGAAAACCCGGATAGTTAGACAATGGTGGAAACAAATCTGCGAGCGCCTTGGAAGTAGCGCTCGCCGGCCGCTGCCGCGGCACCACTTCTTCGTCTTGCTTCGTTCGTTCGGCTCGCGCGCGGTTGGTATGGTCACAGTTCCAACCTAACCTAAATTATTTCACCCAGTTCAATATAACGAATCATACAATCTACCTGTGACTATATAATTAGACAATGGTAAAAACAGGGATTTCGCGAAAATTTTTATTATCAAATCACCCCTACGGTAGAGGATGGTTTTCAGTTATTGAAATAAAAAATGCTAGAAAATGTAGGTCATCTCTAATTAAAAAGAAACAGTAATCTATTAATGCCATCTTGTGATATGTGGTCAATAAAGTGAACCAATTAGAGCCTTCTATTTTAGCACATTTCCTAAATGATTGACAGGCAATCGACAACAAAAAACTAAAGCGTGTCAAGAGATTGAAACTAATACTGGGGCAGAGATCAAACCAATCTCGAAGCAGTATTTAGTTACAGATTATATAATTTACTTACATTTTACAGTTAAGAGGGGTCCGTGGCTAAGTAATAACAACCGCACGGATCAATCGATCCGGTTAAGCTACGCTTACCGCGGTCGGTCCGTAGATGGGTAACCCGATGGTAATCTTTACATCTCGAGTCCCCTCCTTGCCTAGGAAAGCACGTTAAGCCGTTGGTCCCGGCTGTCATTCTTGGATCTTTGACAGTGGTACCGGGACGTTAGAAACCCAAAATTCTGACAACCAGTCTCACCAAGGGGTATCGTATTACCCAGTAATTGGGTTGTGGAGGTCAGATAGGCAGTCGCTTCTTGTAAAATACTGGTATTCAGCTGCATCCGGTTAGACTGGACGCCGACCCCAACCTAGTTGGGAAATAGCTAGGCAGATTGAATTTTTGAAGTGAATTTCTATAATGATTTGGGGTTCTGACGACCCGTAACGACTGTCAAAGATCCACGAATGACAGCCGGGACCAACGGCTTGACGTACTTTCCGAGGTACGGGGGACTCTCGGTAGGTATGTGAATATGGTCACCCATTCACGGACCATATCCGGCAAGCGTAGCTTAACCTGATGGATCGACCTGTACGGCTGTTATTACTTAGCCACGAGCTGAATTGACTTAAATGTTGCTGAATTGGCTTTATTGTGAAACAAAATTTAAGGCGATGTCGTTCTGTTAGTTTACTTGTACAGTTAGTGTCTTCTTTTCTATGAGAATGAGAATGTGCATTTTTTTGCATGTACAGTTTACGGTTTCGGGAGGCAGACCTTTTATGTAACAGTGACACTTACATTTGCAAATGAATGATATTTTTTTATTGTGTTTAGTTTGACAATCTTTGTGAGAATTGCGAGATTGAATCTCTTTTTATAAAATGTTTCTTTAGTTGTCCTAAAGTTGGTAATTCTGTGTGTGCATGGTTTCGTTTGTCTAGTTTGAAATCGAACCCAGGACCTCATGCACCTCATGTTCAGCGCGCATGGCGCTTGCGACCACTATAGACCAACTAGACCCAATTAAACCATGGATTTTATTTATTTTATAACGATTATTTTGTATCTGGTACCTGCAAACTTGCTTTGTACCTGGTGCAAAGCATTTAAGTCATCATCAGTAAGATCATTACTAACGTACTATAATATAGTATGTAATGTACGACATGTTCGTACCTACTTAATTATTTTATTAAGCCGGCACCAGACACAGTCACATAATTAAACACTTATTTGAACACTTACAAGTGTTCAATTATAGGCATGGGTATAAAATATTATGTGATCATCAAACTTTGACAAAAAATACGCAAATACCCGTGCTTCACAAGTATTAAAATATGGGTGCTCTTTCTGGCCGGGCTTTAAGCTAATATAAACCATTTATAAAGACTCAGCATAGAATTGAATTTCTTGTTTTTAGAACGTGAAGTGGACTGTATATTTATTTGTAGGGACCTTTCTAATAAAAGACTTATTTGCTTCAAGACTTCTTCTATTTTCTTGTTCCTTGTTGAGATGTTTCTTGTTTGAGCGCTGAGATCCGACTGTAACGTTCCGCTCGACCCGCACGTCTTTTATAGAGCGATTTCGGTACCTTATAGAGACCGCTGATTTTGAGACCATTTTAATGTTCAAAATTTCTTACAAGATTCCCATTTGAACCCCTGTTTCAATTAGTTCCCGTGGTCGGATCGTTACAGTTTTTACATATTTTTCAGCTTACATGTGCTCCAATTAAATGACATAATTACTTTTACCATAACTTAATAAACAAAAAAGTTTCTAGAACATTGACTACTAAAAATTAAGGTTTGCTACATTTTGATTACTTTACACGCTCATATCTTCGGAACCTGTGGTCCGATCTTAAAAATCTAAACGGAATACAACGTTTCTAATTAAACCCTGTCGTTTGACACTAATTTGGTGACGATATCACCATAAACAAAAAACCTCAATTTCAACTTACGTAATTTCCTACTTTCGACAAATACGTAACTTATTTCGCTTTTGACATTCTTATTAGATTCTAATTACAAAACTATCTTTAAAAACATACAAATTGGAACCTAATCTAACTTAATTAACCTAATTAGAACATAAAATAGAATAAAATAAACATCAAATTTCCGCTGAGGTCCCGCCGCTAGTTGCGCCTACGTAAGAGTTGACCTCAGGGCAACATACACTATATTTGACTTTGCTATTTTCTTAATTTCTACCTTATTTCTAACCTATTTACATACATGTTATGTTTTTCATGGTGCTGTGCTCGGCGTCCTTTACATTTCTCCCCCCGGCGCAGCTCGCGTAGCCTCTTCTTTCTTCATCACGACGACGAGCTTGCTCACGGGGCGTCGGAAGGTGCCGGTCCTGGTGCGCACCTCGACGATCCTGATGCCGCCGTCTGGTCCGCAGTGTGTCCGCTCGACGACTCCCATCGGCCAGGTGTTCCTGGGCAGCGTGTTGTCGACCACGAGGACCACGTCGCCAGCTTGCATCGGTCGCACGTCGTTCTGTGGCTCGCCGCGAGGTACCAAAGTGGGAAGGTACTCGCGTAGCCACCGTCGCCAGAAGTGATCAGCGAGCGCTTGACTCGCTCGCCAGGTTCTTCTGTCCGTCTCGTCGCAGGGTCCCGTCGTTGGCAGCCCATCTGATGACCCCAACAGGAAGTGGTTGGGGGTCAGGGCCTCGGGATCGCTGGGGTTCACGCTGACGTGGGTCAGCGGTCTTGCGTTGATGGAGAACTCGGCTTCTGTCAGTAGAGTTCTCAGGACTTCCTCTGCCGGCGCCTTCTCCCGTAGTGTCACGCTGAGAGCAGTCTTCACTGAGCGCACCATTCGCTCCCACGCGCCGCCTTGGTTGGGCGCGCCAGGAGGTATGAAGCGCCACTCCATTCGATGCAGTAGCCCCTCGTCGTTCAGGGCAGGCAGCCACTCGGTGTAGGCGTTGCGAAGCTCTTGATCAGCCCCGCGGAAGTTGGTCCCGTTGTCGGAGTACATAAGTCTTGGCCAGCCTCTGCGCGCAGCCATACGTCTCAGCGCCATGATTGCTGAGTCGGTGGAGAGTGATGCGACGAGCTCGATGTGCACGGCGCGGGAAGTGAGGCACGTAAAGAGTGCGCCCCACCTCTTCTCTCGGCGGCGCCCCACCTTGACCATCATCGGCCCAAAGTAATCCACCCCGCAGTTGGTAAACGGGCGGTGGAACGGGTCAAGGCGGGCGTGTGGCAGGTCCCCTGTAGCTGGCGGCTGCGGCGTCGCTCGGCGTCTTCGGCAGAAGGCGCAGTTCTTCTCTACGGCGCGTACCGTGGGTCGTAAGTGGATGACCCAGTACCGCTGCCGTAGGTCGTTCGTCACGCGCTCCCTGTTGGCGTGACCCGCAGCGCAGTGCTCCCGCAGAACTAGGAGCTTGGTCAGCTGATGGCGGCCGTCCAGTATGACTGGCCGCTTCGTCTCGGTTGGCGCGGAGGAGGCCTCGATCCGGCCCCGCACCCTCAGGATACCGTCTTCCAGCACTGGATCCAGTCGATACAACCGACTCGTCTTCATGATTGGACGAGCAGACCGGATCTTCTTCAAATCTTCCCCGAAGCTGTCTTCTTGCGCCTGCTTTATCAGCTCAGCCTCGGCGCGCTGTAGATGGCGATGTTCCATCGTCGTTGCTTTCTTCCTGCAGATGTCGGTGAAGGCGATGGCTCTGGCGGTAGCCCTCACCAAAATCTCGTACTTGGAGAAGCGGGCTGGGTTCGGCAGCCAGCTGTCTTGTTCTGTCTTCTCTGCAATGTGGAGAACCTCTTCGTCCTCTTGCTCGTTCGTCGTCGCCATGGGCCACTGCTCTTCCGGTAGGTACAGGAAATCCGGCCCCTGGAACCACCGATCTGCTTCGTTGATGGGCGTGTCGACAAGCCGGGTGGCGTCGTCGGCAACGTTGCTGGCTGTGGGCAGCCAACGCCATTCTTCCTTCTTACTCAGCTCGGCGATCTCTCCCAGGCGATGCGCGACGAACGGCGTGTAGCGTCGCATGTCGTGGTGAATCCAGTGCACCACCGTTGTGGAGTCAGTCCAGTAGGTTGTCTGACTGACCTCGATGCGATGCTCCTTCCTTATGGTGTCGGCCAGTCTCGCTCCGATGACGGCCGCTTGTAGTTCCAGACGAGGTATGGTCTGGATCCGACGAGGCGCTACCTTGGCCTTGGCGGCCACCAGCACGACGTCCATGCTCCCATCGGTGTTCTTCACCCTCCAATAGGCGACGGTTGCGTAGGCTTGCTCGCTGGCGTCGCACAGGATGTGTAGGTCGATGCGCTCGTACTTCTTCCTCACGTAGCATCTTGGCAATCGAAGATGGGTGAGCTCGTTCAGGCGGGCGAGCCAGGTTGCGAACAGCTCGTTCTCTTCTTCTGGCACCTGCTCGTCCCACGTAATCTGAAGTCTCCATAAACTCTGCAAAATAATCTTCGATCGTATAGTGTAGTGGCTCAGCAATCCTAGCGGGTCGTATATAGACATCACAGCGCTGAGTGCTTCACGCTTTGTCGGCGCGCGGGTTCTTGCTCGTACTTCAGCTGGAACTCTGTTCATTGACGTGTTGAATCCCAGCTCATCTCGTTCCGCGTTCCAGTACAGCCCCAAGATCTTGCTCTCGGGCTGTTCTCCCCCCAGTTGTGTGGGAGAGGTGGCGTGTAGCTCCGGAGGCACGTCGCGTAGCACCGTCCTGTCGTTGGAGCTCCATCCTCGTAGCGTGAATCCCGCGTGCGCGTGTACAGCTCTCGTCTCTTCGACCGCCTTCCATGCTTCTTCGGTGTCCTTGTAGCTGGCCACTAAGTCATCCATATAATGACTCCTCTTGATGGCTTCTAGGGCGCGTGGACACTCCTGCCCGTACACGTCGGCGTTATAGTTGCGGACGTGGTGGGCCATGTACGGGGAGCTCGCAGCGCCGAAGATCATACTTGTCATCTTGAATTTCTTCGGAGGCCCCTCTCGTTGGTCGCCTCTCCACAGGAACTGCTGTGCTGGTTGATCTTCCGGCCGTATCTTGATCCTCAGGAACATCTCTTGCACGTCCGCTGTGATCGCCACTGCCTGTTCCCGGAATCGAAAGAGGATTCCTGGCAGTGATAGCAGTAGATCGGGTCCCTCCAGCAGCTCGTCGTTCAGGCACACGCCGTTGCTCTTCGCCGCTGCGTCGAACACCAGCCTGTGTTTGCCGGGCTTGTTCGGGTTCTGCACCGCGAAGTGTGGCAGGTACCAGCAGATGGCGCTCTTCTCTTCAGACCCGTCGCACGGCGTCGCGTATCCTTTCTCCAACAGGTTATTTATCTGCTTGGAGTACTCACCGGCGAAGTCTGCATCAGCATCCATCTTCTGTTCAATCTTCCGAAGTCTCCGGAACGCTTGCCCGTAGCTCGGTGGCATGGTGACGTCGTCTCGTCGCCACGGCAGTCCCACCTCGTACCCGGTGTCAATCTTCTTTGTTGTACTCCCGACGATCTTGATGGCCCGTAGATCTTCGTCCTTGATCCTCGGCTTCCCTTGTATGCCGAGTGCGTCGATCCTGAAGTGGCCCTCGACCAAGTCGTGGAGTTCCTGGCTGCTCGTGCCCGTCGTTCGGTCGGGCTCGTAGACGTGCAGCACATTCCCTTCTTGACAGATGGCATGACGTGGCGCTGTTCCGTGCACCACCCATCCTAGTTGTGTCCTTGATGCGGCCGGTTGATTCGGCCCGCCGACTCGTAGCTCGCGGGACACGATGCACTCCCAGTGGTCTGTCCCCACTAGAAGCCCGGGGCGCGCCTTCTCATAGCACACCTCCTCCGGTGTCAGGTCCTTCAGGTGCTCGTAGTGTAGCAGCGTATCTGGGATGGACTGCTGATGCAGGCGAAGGTTCTTCATTGTCCTCGCTCTGACCTTGTAGCTGCCGTCGTTCTTCAGTCCTCTGACTTGGACGTTGACCAGTTGACTCTCCATCTCTTGCTGCGACATGTTGACCCCGTTCAGATGAAGTGGCTGCGATGGTCCTTCTGCTCCGATGCTCTCCGCCAGGTCCTTGTCGACGAGGGTGATGGTGGCTCCTTCATCCAGGAGGGCGTATGTCCTCGCCTCCCCCCGTGGTCCAGACACGACGATAGGGCACATCTTCAGCAGGACTGACCTTGATCCAGCAGCTTTGGTTGCTACCGACAGGACCGCTTCTTCCTTGGCTGGTTCTGCAGGCTTCGGATCTTCCTTCTTCATCTCTTGATGGAGGCTCGCATGATGTGGTCGGCTGCACTGGTTCACTCCGCACGGCTTCGCTCTGCAACTCATGCGCCTGTGTTGCTTGTGGGCGCACTTGAAGCATATCCCCTTCTCCTTCAGGAACTTCCACCGGTCTTCTATCGCAAGTGCCTTATACTTGGGGCACTGCGCCAACATGTGAGCTTGTTCACATTTGGGACACCTATCCCGTTGCTCTTCCGCACCTGCAGTCGTGTTGAATACGCTTGCCTTCTTCTTCAGCATTATCGTCGGTCGAGTCTCCTTCTTCTGACTGGCGGCGCACGTAGTTGGGGCGTACGTGTACCTCAGGGCTCGGTCCGCTTCGCGCATCAGGAAGCGAGACATGACGACAATCTCCGGGTCCGATGTTCCTTCTTGATCGTATGCGTAGTCGCACCATCGGGATCGTAGATGCGGGCTCAGCTTCTCCAACACTTCTCTTGTCATCAGGGGGTTGAACAGGTATCCTCTTCGGTCGATCGTCTTCAGCACGCAGATGATGTTCTGCAACTTGATCGCGAAGCTGTTGAGTTCGGCCGCTGATGTCCCAGGTTTCGGCAGCTTCTTCAGGTCCTCCAGCGCCTTGTCGATGATGACTTCCGGTCTTCCGAAGCACTGCTCGAGGGTCTTCATCACGATGTCTGGATCGGTGGCCGTATGCAGAAGGGCGGCCACAGCATCTCTTGCATCTCCCTTGAGGCAGCTCCTCAACCGCTGGATGTTCTCTGCTGCAGAAATTTGGTACATACCGGTCGTATCTCTGTAGGCTACCTTGAACGGCAACCACTCGTTGGCCGCTCCTGAGAAAGTCGGCAGGTCCGTGTGTCGAGGCCTGGGCCTGGCCATCTTCTCTAATGTGGCTGCCAGGTGCTCGATGCTGTTCCTGTTCCTCGTTGGAGTCGGCGATCTTCCACGTTGAACCTCGAATCGCAGCTGCTTCTGTTCTTCGCGGGTTCCTTCTTCTGCCCGTGCTTCCTCCCCCCGTGTACTGAGGGGGTTGGTCCTCAGCCATTCGTCCACCTTCTGATGTGGTTCCTCACGGGGAGGGGCGGGTCCTTCTTCGTGGATGCTATCTTCATCGTTGATAACTGAAACTTCTACGGCTAGTCGCTTCTTGACCAGGTCCGCTTCCAGTTCCAGCTCCCTCTTCCTGATGGCAGCTAGCTTCTCTGCTGCCTCCAGTTCCACCAATCGTAGCCTCGTAGTGATGCTCGTTGTTGACCGCTGTGACCTCACCGATCTTGTTGGTGATCCTAACCTTCGCTGTACTGCTGTTGCTGTCGTTTGGATTCCCGATGGTCCCGCTGTGCTGGTGTATGCTGGCTTGGAGAATGGTGACGCTGGTGGGTCCAACGAGAGTCTTCTCTGACGCTCTCGCTCGATCAGCTCCGCTTCCCTTTGTCGCGCCTCTTGCTGCAACTGGATGCGTCGCTGTTCCTCCATGTCCGCTGCATCCCCTTGGCTCCTTGTGACCACCATCTTCTAAGTCCTGGGCACCTTTTCTTCGGAAATCTTCTTGATCGCAGGTGTCTTCGGATCTTGATCGATCTTCAAATTTTGCGTTTTTCTCAGGTTCGGGTCGGCACGTTCGGTTCGGCACGTTCGGTTCGGGTCGGCACGTTCGGTACCGCACCTCTTCGGTTCGGCTACGGCTCGGCAACTCTTCGGCTTGGCTTCCGGTCGTCGACTTTCCGGCTCGGCGCGTCGATCCCCTTCGGTTCGGGTCGGCACAGCTCGGCACGGCTTCGGTTCGGCAACGCTTCGGCTTCAGCTCCTATTCTTCGGCTCGGCTTCCGGGTCGGCGACTTTCCGGCTCGGCGCGTCGATCCTCTTCGTTCGGGTCGGCACGGCTCGGCACGGCTTCGGTTCGGCAACTCGTCGGCACGGCTTCGGTGACGTCGGTTTGGCTTCCGGGTCGGCAACTTTCCGGCTCGGCGCGTCGATCCTCTTCGGTTCGGGTCGGCACGGCTCGGCACGGCTTCGGTTCGGCAACTCGTCGGCACGTTCGGTGACGTCGGCTTGGTGACGTCGGTTCGGTGACGTCGGTCCGGTGACGTCGGTTCGGTGACGTCAACACGGCGATCTTGACACGGTGACCTTCACTCGGTGACCTTCACACGGTGACGCTTGACACGGTGACGCTTGACACGGTGACGCTTGACACGGTGACGCTTGACACGGTGACGCTGGCACGGTGACGCTTGACACGGTGACCTTGACACGGTGACGCTTGACACGGTGACGCTTGACACGGTGACCTTGACACGGTGACGCTTGCACGGTGACGCTTGACACGGTGACCTTGACACGGTGACGCTTGACACGGTGACGCTTGACACGGTGACGCTTGACACGGTGACGCTTGACACGGCGGGTGGGTGACGATACTTCGGCTCGGCGATCTTGACACGTCGAGTCGTCACGTCGGTTTGCCCGCTGGTTGACGCGTCGGTCGATCGGTTGGGTGACCAGTCCAACCGGTCGAGTTTAAACCTGTCGTGGGCAGGTTCAAACCAGTTACGACTGACGAATCTCGTTCTTCGCTCTTGCTGCAGGGTTCTTCGTTCTTCCTTGCAGCTCCGTGGACCAGGATCCTGTGGCGGGTTCTTCGTTCTTGATATCCGCCGCTCGATGGACCAGACTGAAGTGGACTGTATATTTATTTGTAGGGACCTTTCTAATAAAAGACTTATTTGCTTCAAGACTTCTTCTATTTTCTTGTTCCTTGTTGAGATGTTTCTTGTTTGAGCGCTGAGATCCGACTGTAACGTTCCGCTCGACCCGCACGTCTTTTATGGAGCGATTTCGGTACCTTATAGAGACCGCTGATTTTGAGACCATTTTAATGTTCAAAATTTCTTACAAGATTCCCATTTGAACCCCTGTTTCAATTAGTTCCCGTGGTCGGATCGTTACAGTTTTTACATATTTTTCAGCTTACATGTGCTCCAATTAAATGACATAATTACTTTTACCATAACTTAATAAACAAAAAAGTTTCTAGAACATTGACTACTAAAAATTAAGGTTTGCTACATTTTGATTACTTTACACGCTCATATCTTCGGAACCTGTGGTCCGATCTTAAAAATCTAAACGGAATACAACGTTTCTAATTAAACCCTGTCGTTTGACACTAATTTGGTGACGATATCACCATAAACAAAAAACCTCAATTTCAACTTACGTAATTTCCTACTTTCGACAAATACGTAACTTATTTCGCTTTTGACATTCTTATTAGATTCTAATTACAAAACTATCTTTAAAAACATACAAATTGGAACCTAATCTAACTTAATTAACCTAATTAGAACATAAAATAGAATAAAATAAACATCAAATTTCCGCTGAGGTCCCGCCGCTAGTTGCGCCTACGTAAGAGTTGACCTCAGGGCAACATACACTATATTTGACTTTGCTATTTTCTTAATTTCTACCTTATTTCTAACCTATTTACATACATGTTATGTTTTTCATGGTGCTGTGCTCGGCGTCCTTTACAGAACGGTAGATCGTCCAGTTGCTATGTAACAAAGATACATATAACACATACATACCTACTTCTGTATCTTGAACATGTGAATCTTTTATGATAATCATTTCAGGTTTTATAATTGAGTCTCTACATTTATCATAACTCATAACTTTTTGTCGGTTTTGTCGGTGAATTCAGTATTATCCACATCAGGAAAGTAGGACCTAGTCTAGTTACACAGAACTGGCGTGGAAGAGAAAAAGTTTCGAAGCCACCATCTCAAAAACATCATCGTGGACTTCTGTGAACAAAAAAATTACTTTGTCTTGTCATCCGTCAGACACACTTCATACTGTGAGCGAAGTCCCATTATTATAATTTTATTTTCCAACTACAGACAAGATTTCCGGCCATCATTCAAAAACTCTTTGTTGCCGCCGACGTAAAATTTCCATCAAAAGAGATGGTAGCAACAGACGGTTCGGTCAGCCGCAGCCCAGCGGCGCCTCAACGTGCAGAGGCACTTGCTGCAGGCATCCTCTTGTGCCACAATTACGCACACTTTCACTATTTGGGCAGTGGGCACTCAACGATGTTAAAATTTCTCGTCTTTTCACTATACCTCACCTAAATTCGACAGAACTTGCCACTCTTTGACAGTAACATAATGATTTATCGATATTATCGGCACCGAATACTAGAAAACGTACTCGAATTTCCTGAATGAAACATGCTTAACGTTAAAATATACTTTATTTACACCGCTAAAATTAAATGGAATTGTATTAACAAGCACTTAATGTAAGTAAGATCAAGTTGTATCATTTACAGCTAAATCGTGCCTGAGAACGAACTATCAAAACGTGTCATAGGCAGAAGATATGACTTTGTTTTCTATATTTCCTTGATTGGACCCAAACTCATTGAGCGGTATATTTATCTTCCAATCGGAAACCAATTTAGCTGTACAAAATGAATAACCTAAACAAACATATCACAAATCAAATAAATAAATTGAGCAGTAATACAATCTACAAGGTAACTTTAGTATGGGGCCTTGTGGCCGAACTCAAATTAGAAAATATTCGGGGCCCACATACGATCCGCACTTGGGGAAATCTGGAGGCGCTTGGACGAAGTCACTTTGCTCTCCTACTTTTAGAATAAAATCTAAGCCTCTCGTCCAATGAGAGGACCTTTCGTCTCTCATCATCCAAAAGCCTGGATTGTCAGCCTTAAAGCGTAATGCAACGACACCATGTTTGGGCACCACTATGGTGTCTTTCACGACTGGGTCGATGAGATTCTTGTTGAACAAAGTACCGTCTTCATTCATCTTCTTGATTGTTTCACTGTCGTAACTTTTGTTGAGTTCCCTCATGCCGACCACGTGGAAACTGTATCCATGCAGGTGGAATATGTGGTCGGATTCGCCTCCTGTAATTAAAAGCGAAATGTTAAACGTATTCATTACTGTTATTGTGGGAAGTGGGTTGAAATTAATTGCATTTACAATTTTACATTACATAAATGGATTTCCTCTGTGCAGGTCAATTATGGTTTATCTGATTGACGTCTTGAATGAATTTAAATATATTATTGTACTCTTTACATTCGTTATGAGTGTGATTACGGGTGATTATTTTTAAAACAGTTTTCCTGGACGTTCATTGGTTTATAGGCTGAAGAGTGGTCAACCTTCAACCTTGACCATACGTAACCAATAAATAATGTATAAATATAGACAGAAAGAAAAACCCACAGCAAATCATAGACGCCTTTAAACGTGTTTTTCTTGAATATTTCTTGTGTCTTAGTTCAAACTGAGCTGTGTGATGTCAATTGCGTAATATTACTTATGTATCTACAACGTAGACAGCGATCTACAATTATATTTACAGCATGTATCTCATTCAGTTTTTATGAATTCATAGAGTTTGGAGATTGTAGGTAACCTATTTACTTCATGTTTTCAGCTAAAGTTATTTTTGCGACGTCAAGGTATCCTATATTTACACCGAAGTGTCTAGTCGTCCGCTAAACGGATGAATAAAAAAATAAATTTGTCGTCCGACTATCGGACGAATACGTTGTTATTTGTCCGTTAATAACCGGACGACTAGCAACAGCCTATTTACACAGACACATACATAACAAACCTCCAACCTCCTCGATGTTGTTAGTTTGAACCCAATGTCTTTATTCGTGCCCTAGGCTATTAATATTAGAGAACCACTAAAATTCCCTAATTATAATATTTGAACGTACATTTTCTCTTATTTACAGAGACGAGAAACGTCGACTTTTGTGGTTTGAACATCCGTCTCCAGACAATCGTGAATAAATCAGGGACTGGCGCCTTGTTTCGCACATTTGTACCGGCTTCAAAGACTATAGACGAAATAATGTGAAATATGTACGAAATACGAGCAAACAGAAATACTGAAAGTAAACGGAAAGATATAACTTTTATTTATGTATTAACTAAAGATATAGTACCTACCTATATATTCAGCGTCAAATCAAATTAGCTGGCGAAAAAAAACACTCAACTCGTCCTTCAACCTTCAACAAGCGCTCAAAAGCAACATTTTAGACCCTGTATAACAATACAGGTTATGTATTATTTAAGTAATGAATTTAATTAAAAACAATAACACAAAGCAAACGATTGGCTATGGTAAAACGTCGTTAACTTTCGAAAGTAACAATGATATCAAAACCAACTGTAATTGTTTAAAAGGTAATTAATTGTAATTGTTCTGCTTCGACATTATAAAGCTCATATTGTGCTTTTAATAGATATCTTACTTTTGTTTTACTAAGCTTTCGGTCTATAAAATGAGAATAATGTGACCAAATAGAAAATTAAATTGTACCTCACAAATTCTATATTATGTCTAACGAAATTGATGCGGGGGAATTTTACGACGCCATAATATTTTTGTTTATTGTTTTAGTTAAGTTATGATATTATAATGTAATTTTTTTATTCGTTAATATAGTATAAGAAGCTCATCCAATTTATATATTTTTATCGTATTAATAAAATTCCTAAAATGAAATGTTTTTGTTTTACGAATTATATAAATGATATAGGTATGTACAATTTCTATCATAAAATTATATCTTTTCACGTTAAAATTGTTTTTTTTAAACGCCCCCGTCTTCATTATTATGTTTCTATATTTAGTTTAGTCTGTCCATTGTCTACCAGTCACATAGCCAGGTCAGTTATTTACATTGAAAACTGTTTTTAGGGGTATGAGGAACAGGGTGTAAAGTTCACTCATCCACCATAGAAAAGGGAGGATCCTCCAACCAGACGGGTTGTTATGTCTGGCGGGCAACTGCCCATATGTTGATTTCGGATAGTCTTATCTATGTTATTCGCTCAGTAAACTCTAACTGCGAGATGTAGGAATTGTGTGACGTCATGTCTTTTTTTGTTTCGTAGTTTTTGTATGTGGCGGTCTAACCGCTACATCACTCCCCTCCGGAGACCGGAGGTCGATAGTCTTGGATCTTGCGATGCTTCACAGTGCCAGCTGTGGTTCCAGTGAGTCGGAACCGGGTGCCGCATAGTTCACGGTGAGTCGGAACTGTCTGCGGTGATTCCCCAGTGAGTCGGGGTGGAGCTGCGTCGTCATCCAGTGAGTCGGATGTGGTACAGCGCCGGGTTTTTTGGCTGACTGCTTGCGTCGACCAGGAGAGGGTAGAATAGGCTCTGCTTGTGAGACCGGCCGGAAGTGCAGGTGCTGTGCCAAGGTTGCTGATGAGGCTGAGGGTGATGACCAGGAATGCGCGTTCGCTGCATGCTGGTGGTCAGGATACCCGTTGAAGCCGTGGGTGCTGGCTGGCTGTGTGACTCGCCTCACGAAAGCTTGCGGGAGTGATGATGATGACGTCACGCTGAAGTAGTTGCACGAAGGCTGCGTTGACGTTCATACTCGGGGTCACCAATTTAGGGATATGAGGAACAGGGTGTAAAGTTCACTCATCCCCCATAGAAAAGGGAGGATCCTCCAACCAGACGGTTGTTATGTCTGGCGGGCAACTGCCCATATGTTGATTTCGGATAGTCTTATCTATGTTATTCGCTCAGTAAACTCTAACTGCGAGATGTAGGAATTGTGTGACGTCATGTCTTTTTTTGTTTCGTAGTTTTTGTATGTGGTGGTCTAACCGCTACAGTTTCAAATCTAAATTAGGTTAATGAATTCAGTGAAACGAGACATCTTTAGATATTTAACTAGATTACGGCGGCGTCCGACCTCACCCACTGGCCACTTGGTTAACTTTATGTCCGGTATGGTTTAATTAAATAATTATACGGGCCCTGCTGACTGGCCGTCCGGCGGCGTCGCCCAACCCGTAACGAGATAGTTAAAAATATAGCTGACTGGTGCGAGAGGAGGTTAAGCAAGTAAGGTTCCGTAAGTACCTACTAAGTATCTACAATTCTACAAGGTATATATAAAATAACTGAAAACATTTTAGGGGTCTCGGGGCTCATCATTCTGAACAATTTTTTCAATGGGAGCAAACCGCATAATATCGCGATTAAAAAATCTGTTGCTCCTTAACTATATCATTTAAGCAGTGCCATTTATCCTGTCATGTACAAGACCTAACCTCGAACTTCACAAATGTGATGAAACGTAAAAAGATAAAAGAATATTGTTACGCCATCTGAAATTTGAAGAAAAACATTTTCAGAATTTGTTAACGAAGCGGGGTAATCAAAAACATGTCTCACTGTGGAACGGGTTTCGCTTTGTTTAGTATCGTAGAGAACCCTAAAATTTAGAAACCTTGCATGAAAGCACAAGTAGGCCCAGTATTAATAACACCGTTGTATAACAGATACCTACCACTACTAACGGTTACTGAGCCTCGCAAATAAATGTATCATGCAAAACGAACCGCGAACAATAAATAGGAACTGGGCCACTTTTTCACGATTTCGAAACTCGACAGAGTTTTTTAAACGTAACCGTTATTTTTTGTTTTAAAATAAAATTGTATTAAAATAGTTGTGTATTTTAAATAATCATCATCATCATTCAGCCGAAAGACGTCCAGTCCTGGACAAAGACCTCCCCCAAGCACCGCCACTTCGTCCGGTTCTGTGCTTCCCGCATTCAGCGGATTCCTGCGGCCTTCACAAGGTCATCGGTCCACCTTGTGGGAGGCCTTCCAACACTACGTCTTCCGGTACGCACTTGCCCTTTCGGCCCCATCGGCCATCTGTTCTACGAGCAATGTGCCCTGCCCATTGCCACTTAAGTTTGGCAATTCTTTGGGCTATATCGGTTACCTTGGTTCTCCTGCGGATCTCTTCATTTCTGATTTGATTACGTAGAGAAACTTCAAGCATAGCCCTCTCCTAAGGTACATTCTCTAATAAGGTACATTGTGAGCGATCACGTTAAATAATATCAAACAGCAGTTGTTAAATTCATTCATTATACAAGCTTTCAATATATTTTGACGATATTATTCAAACATGAATAAATCAGTGTTTGTTACAGAACCTAGGTACCTACGTTAAAAAACACAAATTCATATTACTTTTATGAAGCTTGTTTTTATTCACAAACTATATCGATCAAATATTTATAATTCTTCATGTATTATCATATTTCTCAACATCTTTTATTCAAGACTGGAAATCTCTAGTTTGACACCTAGATACTATAGGTCACATACCTGCACACCTAATAATACCTCCATCCTAAATATAATAGTATAAATGCGAAAGTGAGTTTGTTTCTTGGTTTGTTTGTTTGTTACGCTTTCACACTAAAACGGCTGAACAGATTTGGTTGAAATTTGGCACATGAATAGACCATGACCTGGAAAAGGACATAGGATACTTTATATCTCGATATTCACACGGGATCGATACTTGTGCGGGTAAAACCGCGGGACGCAGCTAGTATGATTGATTTTTTGAGATGGGACAGTAAGGACAGCTGCCTTAACCGTAACGTGTTTAAATCCAATCACGCCTGTGATGTTTACAAAAAAAAATGATTTTCTCAACTCGTACTTACAAGTAAAAACAACAAGCGGTAGGAACCCAAAAAATTTAAAAAAAGAGCAGATGTAGATACCCTGCGATTACGTCTGCGAAGTTTCGCTTGTTAATTTAATTTGACCCTGTATTTTACCGTAACATTATGATTTCTAAAGAAAATAAAGATTGGACAGTCGGCCACTCAAGTGTAATTGCATAATATAGTATAGTGCAACAATACTGTAACAACTACGACTATAACAACTTAATAACGTTCAATTAAACTTTTGAGAAAGTCTGAACTGTACCTAACTGTACCTATGATACATTAGTATTCGCTCCACGTTTAGGTGTTGCTTTTCAAATTGAAGCCACATGAACAAAAGTTTATTGTTTGATGATTGATTAAGGTATTCCATTACAGTGATTGATATTGCTAGACTGCTTGGTAGGCTTCCCATTCAGAAGTTGCAACTTCATTTTCATTATTTAAGTGTTAAATGAGCACCTACCTTCTTTTGAGGGAAAGTAAACGTGTTAACAATGAAATTTCAAAAGTAGTACCTTACACTGCCTGTCCACTGGGGCGGAGAAGAGACGAGAGTGTGCCTGTATTAGCCAATGTATTCTTAACTCCGCTCCAGAGTTTAGATTAATATTGGTTAATATTGGCACTGTTCCGCTCCTCTTCTCACTTCTTCGCTCCAGTAGACAGGCAGCCTTACGCAATCGTTGCGCTCATATTACATGTCCCTTTTTGTTCGATAAACCTGAACGTGTGGTCGCGTCGGCAGAGGGCGTTTTGCACGCGGGGGTCGAGTATTCGCGCAACAATCGGTTTAAAATAAGACGCGCGGATAAACGGTTTTTTGAAATCAATTACTAGCTTCTGCCCGCGGTTTCGTTCGCTCGAAAGTCAATAAAATTATAGTCCATGTTACTCGCAGATAATCCAGCTGTCTATAGGTGAAAGAATTTTTTTAATTGTTTAAGTAGTTTCTGAGTTTATCAATTACAAGCAAACATACCTACAAACATACAAAAAATCTAATCTTTTCTTTGTATAATATTAGTTTAGACTAGCGGCCCGTCACTACTTCGTACGGTTTCTACAACTTGACAAAACAGCGAGATTTCTTTATATTATGCAAACTTAATATTAATGTATTAAACACATATCCCTTCCGGAATCAATTCTCTAAATTATGGTGAAACCGCATCAAAATCCGTTGTGAAGTTTAGAAGAACACTGCGGACACAGACAGACACGAAAAACGACTTTAATTTAGGTAAAATAAGTATTTATGTAAAGATTGGTGTTATTGAAATCCTAAAAACGCTATCTATTTACTTTATCAGGATACCCTCAATTTATGTGATAATAGGTACTTGGGCGACCGAGCACTACTCTGGTGAAAATAGAAAATGCTCATTTAATAGTATAGGAAAGGTCATCCTAATTCTAAGCTGCCATAATAGTACATACTAATTCCATGCTGCTATGATAGTAGGTACTTACAAATTCCATACTGCTGTATCATTATTCTAAGGTGTCATTATTCTTGTTCTGAACTTTGGGCGACCGAGCTCTGCTTGGGTAGGTCTCATATCTGGGAACGAATTTTCCCAGATATGAGACCTACCTAGAATGATTCTTCGCCCCCGTAAAGCCCTGTATTGCCACTTTAATCGAAAATGTTAGAGCCGTTTTCGAGAAAGTGATTAGAAATATTGCTCATTTAAATTAAAGGATTACAAACTTTAAAGTTACTTGTCCTCTAAACATGACAAAACATCACACTCTTTAGGCTCAAGACAACTTCACCCGTGTTCCGTGTTTCGTATAATCTTACGCCACATATTACTAAGGATACCATAAATCACTGTCAGCATGATAAATGGTTCTAAGTTCTTCTCCACATCAGCTGTATATCGTTATTTATCGCGACTCATGAAATCTTCATTACATCTCACTAGCCGATGTTCATCGATTTTCCTAATTCGCGAGCATCGATTTGACTAATGACGGACGTTCTAGACGCTTCGGCTATTTGCTAATGTTTGTATACTTAATGGCATATTTACATGAGGAGTGTTTCAAGCTCGTTGAGTGGCGAGAATGTTCTTACTAGTCTTAAGAACGTGCATTCTGAAAGTGGGCAACGTCGCAAATAAATGTCAAATATTTCGCAGTTTTGATTAATTCGGCAATATTACTGTATGGAATTATGAAATATGGCTAACTAGTGAACTAAAATATTGAATATGAAATGCAATAGTTATTATCGTTAGGTACACCGAATATTTATATAGTTTTAGATATAAAAAAAAGGATTTGGAAACTTTCCAAATGACTTTTTTACATCAAATTCAGTGTAGTAATTGCAATTCATTATTAATATTCTAGTTCACTAGTTAGCGATATTTTATATTTCCATACAGTAGGTAGATAATATTGCCAAATTAATCAAAACAAGTAATTATTTGACAGCTCTTTGCGTCGTTACCAACTTTTAGAATAAACGTTTTTATTCCACAACTTAATTTAACAAAACAAAGGAAAAATCAAAGTAATAACTTCTGTCGTTAGTGAAACAAAACAACTAATTATATCATTCGACACTCGCCACACGATATTCTAGAATTGAGACTTGAGAGTAGACAGACATCTTCTGGGCTTGCTCGTTCTACCGTAAATCTCATCCATCACTTTCCACCAAGCGAGATCGACGCCAAGAGTAAGCCCAAAAGGCCATAAAAAAGAACTGGGACTCGCAAACCCGACATAACCATTATCGTCGTTACTGTTGACATACGAAGTTTTTTTATCCCCTTTTGCTAATCGCCTATTCGAGACGAGAAACTCTCCTCATGTAAATATTCCTTAAGCCTAAGTTACACAAGTGCCATAAATGGCATTATGTTTAAGGCTAATATTGACGCGCAAAGTTATTTTAGCACAAGTGCCGTTTCTAACTTTCGGTGAAGGAAAGTGGAAACTTTACACTACAAACTGCCTAATAAGGCAACTTACTGAACTTATGTCGTTACGGCTTGTGCGAACATCTTGTTGAATATCATATTACATGGACTTATGCGTTTCTTGTCTTGTAATTAGCGTCTTTGTGAACTAGTGTGAGAAATTTACTCTCTTGTAAAATTTATAGCCTTGCCTGACGTATAAATAGTGTCTACGTAATAGATTTTCTATAAAAAGAAACACTTCTCAATTCCAATTGAGATCTTATTTCTATTGCATCGAAGCTCGAGTCTACGGTACCTACTGTCGCTTATACGGCTAAAAATAAATCAAATAAATTGCTCCCAATGAATGTAACCGACATCGTTCGAAGCTTTTGATAACGTATAAATGGCGTTATTATCAATCAAATTGTATCTGATTTATTTATCAATTTCTACGGACAGACCTCTTTCAGCAAATATTTGGAGAATTTATCTACAGATGTCTTCGTCTCTTTAGAAAATGTTTGAGTGTGAAAACTTTGAATACAGGATGAAGAGCGATATTACCTTTCCTGACTACAGGAAATTACATTTTTTAAAGAGGAATTCATGCTATTCCATTAAAAGTAACTTGTAAGTATTGTTCTCTAAAAGAAATATTATAGTCTCATTTTATTGCTATTAAAATTATAATCTTAATAGCTGAAATTAATTACAACTTTCACTATCATGAAAGTGTATTTAGAGCCTCATTACCCTGTTGTGTCGCTGCTTATGAACGTATAATGTTACTACATAGATAAACGTATACAGGGTGAATCAGAAAAGGTCTACAGACCATCAAACTCAACAACAATTTCCATGGGTCCAACATAGTAATCGAGAAAAAATAATCAGCCGTCCCATACGTTTGAGTCGAGATTTTCTGAAGTGAAAACTTCTTTAGCGCCGTTGTGCACTATTTTGGGATGGGTATAAAATGTTAAACTCGCGTCAGGACGTGACCGTAAGATCCGTTGCCTAGCAACCGACAAAGTAAATATCAAAACAAATAGTCTTTGACATTACGTAAAGATTGCGAGGTAAGATACCCATATCGATGGGTAATAAACTGTTTATTTTTGTTAGACTATATTTTAAAAATAAATAAATATACTGCTACTACTACTATGTACTAATGAATATTGTATTTAACCACGTAAATTATAGTAGAATTATACTGATAAATAAAGCAATTCGTGCGAAATTATTCCCTAACCATTCAAAAATGTACAACGTTAATGTTCAAGTTTTCACTTCTGCCGGCACTCCCGGAGTGCAAACCGTTGTTTTTTTTCTCGAATACGATATTTGTCCCATCGAGAATCCCCGTGTTTTTTTTTAAATGGGGAATTATCAAATACTTCTCCCGCTCTGGGCGAAGCGGGAGGGCGTTTCAGACTCTTACTGACTAAAACCCACCCGTGTTCCTTCAGTTGCCTGAGTGTTGCCAGAGGCCACGGTATCCCTTTCGGATTTTCCCGTGACCCTGGAAGGCATCGGCCCTAGTGGACCCCGACATTTGTGCTGTACCATTTACCCTTTTTGACGACACCTTTCTGATACATCTGTATAATCATCTTGTTACCAGTCTATTAGATGGGGTTAGACCGAGCTTTTATGAGTTCTTGCCTATAACAGTATAACCACAACTCCTCAGCTGCTTAAGTACCTATCTAAGTAATAATTATACCATGTGGTTTTGTAAAAAATGTCGGTATCGTTGCATCACAAGTTACGTGCAGGTTATAAACCATGACTAGTAAGATCTCGCAATTATATCCAAGATATCGAATTTGTTATCGTGTTTAAACAACATAGAAATACGATACAATTTCAACGCATGACTGATGAAAATAGGCAAAAAGTAGACCGTGTTTTTACATTCAGGGTATAACTTACTTAGGAAAAGTGAAAAACCGGCCAGTGCGATTCCGGGTTAAGATCGAGCTTAAAACGCCGAAGAGAACACCTTTCTTGTATAGGGACGTCCTTTAATTATTAACTTTATTAAATTTTTATTATATATTGTTATAGCGGCAATAGAAATTGGGAAAATTACAACTGTCTACCTATTACGGTTCATGAGATACAGCCCGCTGACAGACAGACGGACGGACGGACAGCGTAGGCATAATAATAGGGTTCAGTTCGGCACCCTTTGGGTACGAAACCCTAAAAAGCACCTTAACAGCCGGTTTCTAAATTGAGCATTAGAAGTTGAGAGAACTTGTCAAACTCTACTCTGACGACAGCGAAATTCAAAATTTCTTTGCAAAAAACGTAAGATATTTTGGACTTCGCAGGGTACTTTGAAGTAGCACCATATTAAAGTCTAAAGAAGAATTTGACAAGTTCTCAACTTTCAATTCAGAAACCGGTTATAATGGTGCTCCTACCCACGACACGGCTTTTCCTAAACCACATTATTTTCAAAAACCAACTAAACAATAATGATTCCCCTTGAAACAAATAATCACCTTGATCGAACATCACCAGCTCCACAGTAGCGCCCAGGGGTACATTCTTGACATGCACGCACTCGTCTCCATGTCCTGGCTCCTTGGGGCAGAACTGGTTGGATCCCACATCGCCACCCTGCGTTAGGAGTGGAGATGCCGGGTATGTGAAGCGATGACCGTCGGTTTGACCCCAACTCTCTGGAACAAAAAAGATAAAAATAAAGTATAGGTAAAGACTTAAGAGATTTTGACGATACTGTGAGACATTTACTAGACTAGCTTTTGCCCACGACCTCTCCCACAGACTAGGTTTGCCCACGACCTCTCCCATAGACTAGCTTTTGCCCACGACCTCTCCTACAGACTAGTTTTTGCCCACGACCTCTCCCACAGACTAGCTTTTGCCCACGTCCTCATTAGTAAAAGAATTTTCAGAATCGGATCAGTAGTTCCGAAGATTACCCTTACTTACAAACATACAAATTTTACCTCTTTATAATTATTATTATTACTAGCTTCTGCCAGTGGCTTCGCCCGCGTGATTTTTTTATAAATTATAGCCTATGTTACTTAGTGATAATAGCATTCTACTGGAGAAAGAATCGGTCCAGTAGTTTTTGAGTTTATTCGTTACAAACAAAAAACCAAATCTTTTCTCTTTGTAATATTAGTGTAGATTATTAGTATTAGTATACGAGTATATTAGTATAAATAAGTATACAAGGTTTAATTGAATTGAAATAACTGAAAACCTCTGAAGTAGTAATTGTACTCAACGTTATGAACAACTTTTACGATGCGACAATACCTGTGATCACCAAAATAAAACAAGCTGCTTTATATTTAGGTATGTTCGACAAAATCAGGGACGATCAACTTTTACTATGTTATAAAAGTTGATACTTTTACTATGGTAAAAGTTGATACTTTTACTATGGTAAAAGTTGATCTTAATAACGAGTACAATGACCCCCCTTAAAAGGTTTTCAGTTAATATAACACCTAGTGTCTACATACAGGGTGTTGAAATTGAATTGTAACTGAAATTCTAATGATATAATTAGTACAGAAACCAATAACCACAGGTCGATCGGATGTCAGCGGAAACCGCCCCGGTACCGGTCCATGAAGTGGGTGCGGTGCGGTTTTGATTAGGTTAGGAAGTATTCCTTCCGTCCTTCTGTTTAAGGCAGAAACGGCCTTATGAACGGAAGTTTATCTAATAATGTCTGAGGCCAACAAGTTTACATAAAAAGCAATATTAGGTTAACTTCAAATTGGGTAAAACCCGTAGGTAAAACCGCTTCTACTATTGAAATGACGGTTTTGGATACAGGGCCACAGAATAAACAAAGAATTAAAATGAACAAATTGCACGGATTATTAATCAAGTCATTTCTTCCACAATTCAAAACGACGCAGTATAAAGTAATTCCGCTCACTATCAGACACGGTATGCAATTGCAGGCAATTATACAATTCAGTCACAATGGACAACAGATCTATATACTAATCAACAGCAACATACTTGTACATTTGCGCACTTGTGTACTTCCGAGCAATTAAAATTGTTTATAGAACACACAATTATTTTTCTGTCACTGTTACATAACATGGAATTTCCGACACTAAATGTAGCATCATAAATTCATAACATCACGCGTGTATACCGCTAAGGGTTTGGCAGGAGCACCCATATTTCGACGATTAGGGAGAATTTTTTGACAAGATGGAAGATGGGTCAGGACGTTGTATACCGAATTACCGATATGCTTGTCGCGCAGTAAACTTTGCTTGCGCGATGCAGGGTTTTTCGTGACACCAAACCGTCATCCTGGCACAAATCCCAACTTCAGGCTGATACTAAGTAATTTCTATTGGCAAAACCTAATAACACTGCCCAACCTAAGTATCGAATTCTGCCGAGATATTCTGTAAAAAAATCTGTGAACTAGAACTAGAACTGTGATTTGACCAGCACCCGAATTGCATAACACACGATCAATCATAATCTGAATTATTTTGAAGGATATTGCTAATCCATTGCTTCATATGTTCGAAAAAATTTATGCCCAACAACGTAAATAACGCAATGAATGTTGTTGAACTGTCTAAATGAAACAGATTGTGTGTATACACAATTATGGTGTTTGTTGATGCTAGGGATTGAAACTATTGACAGCTCACTTCAAGATCAATTCACCTAGGTTTTTACGGTGAAATGACAGATGAGACCGGCAGTACACTACCTTCAGTATTCGCGCTTGCGAGTGCACCCACTTGACCAACAGGCAACAAGGCAGTTCTACGAAAAAATTGAATAGAAGAGAATAATACTCTTTATTATGTATAAGTGGTCACTCTGAAATGACGCGTCATTTTAGAGTGGATAAGCTATACACAATATGAATTCAAGATAAAAAAGTAGAAATTAAGTATAACAAAGGGTAACACAATAAGCAATATTTTAAAGACAATCTTTGAATCGATTTAAAGAGAGAAGGAGAGACAATACTGCATCATTAAAGCCATCTTTAGTTTACGATTTCTGTATAATTTGTATCGTATCTGTATTCAATTCACAAACGATTCACTTTTACAACAATCTATTGCACCGACGCGTTCGTGTAAGCTGCCCGCGCGTTCACCAAAAACAAATGAACGAGGGGTAGCCAGAGTAATGACTTGGGGAAACGCACCTATTATGAATGGTCCGACATTTATTATTTCAGGAAGTACCACTATTTCCTGGGTTGAACCATTTTTCATAATAATATGGGTTATTTATATTCCTGTTTAAGATACATAGGTACATTTTTGCTTATGTGTGTATAAGTTATAGGTAGTACCAATTCTTGTACAAACAATAAAAAACGTAAAAACAATAAAAAACAATCGTATGTTGAGATCTAGTCTCAACATACGATTGTTTTTTATTGTTTTTACGATTTACTTCTACATCCTTTATTTCCATTTTGGTTTCAATTCAACCGGAATGACAGCCGTCTGACCTCCATATACCCCTCGGAGAAACTGGATTTTTGCAATAATGATGTAACCAATACAGGTAATTGTATCGCATAATATCCTCTCATACAAGTATGTAACTTCTGGTTTTTTTTAAGTGATCATTATGCAAAACAGCTTAATACTGATTACGATAATACATTTTGATGACAAAATTACCATTAATTCTATGGGGAAATATCGAGCAGTAGGGTACCTATCTATGGCTGCTGGGGTTGCGGGAAGTCCTAAGGGGAAACCGTGGCCCCTGGCACAGGCAAGGGAAGGAACACGGGTGGGGTTTAGTCAGTAAGAGTCTGACATGCCCTCCCGCTCCACCCAGAGCGGGAGAAGTCATTTGATGATTACACATCCAAAAAAAAAAATATTCAAAAAAAAAAGGGGTGCCATTTTATGTGCCATTTTATGAATTGTGTTGTCTTATTTATAGGTCAAGTATTTAGGTATGCATGCTCGTGGGTTTACACACATCTTGTGTTACTCCATAGTAACACAAGATGTACTATAAAAAAACAATGATTATTTTTCGCTTGTTCTGAATGATATCATTACTGCGAATGATCATTCCCGACCTCTCATAAGAGGCGTGATGACCCTTTCTATCAGCCATGACAAATGAAAGACGATTCGTTTAAACACTACAGACATCTCATCATCATAAAGAATTTATAGTCTGAGACTAGACTTATAAAGATCTAGCGATACAATTTATTTGTGACATGTGAGTGAATCTTTGTTTATTGAAATACCTACTTATGTATTTCGTGGTTCTTGGAGCCTGGTTAACTGATTATTTCTCTGATCAATATATTTTATTATCTGCAGACTAATCTGATGAAAGCTCATTAACTCAGTAATCAGAACACAACAATATGACCGTAATAGACCAAAATAACTAAAATCAATAAAACATGATATTTGATTGCAGATCCAATGAATTATTCATAGATATATTTTTTAATAATTCATCTATGGAATTAATGAACAAATTATGTCCCAAACTGACATTCAAATATCAAGTTGTTTAAAAATAGAATGCAAGCATTTGAAACAATTTGTGCCAGAATCAAGTGGCAAAACTATTGTGCAAAGTTACAAGCCACTATGAAGCGTAATCTAAATTAAGTAAACACATTGTGTGTTAATTATTAAGCGTAAGTAATTATTTCGACAAAGCGCTTGATTTATTTGCTTATTTACATTACGTTTCACTACAGTGTTCGGTAATGAATTACTTAGACAGTGCCAGTACGGTTCATCTATTTGTAAAGTAAGATGATAGATATGTAACATTATTCTGTTTAACTGAAATAAGACAAGCCCTGACACGGACTTTTCTAAGTTCACTTGGATCAATATGATCATTCTATTTTAATCTGGAGTTAATGTAATAGGTCACATCACAATAGACTCAATATTATAGGCAAAATAGGGATAGGATAATCTTTGTCTTCGTGTTGCCCGACAATTTAATCTATTTTGGTTCAAAGCTTCGCCACCTCCACGTTCGTGAACAATGGCAGCGCAGGTGTCACTTTGTCTGCATTTTTTGGGGCAAAGAGGGCAGGTGGAGCATAGTATACTCAAGTACATTATACACGGTCAAATATGAATGACGTAAAGCCAACTTTGAAAGACGTAAAACCACAAACATTTAACGTGAGTGTCGAATCATGCAGTAACACTCTGGTGAAGTTTGGTGTCACGCAAAACCACTGAATCTGCTGAGAACCGAACAGCATTATTCTATTCAGCATCATTCTAGTGCGATTTATGTGTCCGTGGGTATGTCCGTGGCATCACAGCGGGCCCTATCAGAATACCAGCGCTGCGGTATTAATTTTTCTTTATTTTTGGTTATACGAACTATTTTTATTGTTAGTTTTATATGCTCCTTTTAGTTTTTTATTACTGTTTGTATTTCCTGTGCGTGTCCCAAATAAAATATTTTTCTTTCTTTCTTTCTATTCGAGATGAGACATTATGTGTATGATAAAATGAAAATCTACAACTATAGGTATAACTAAATAAAATATTCAAAGCTGCCCTTTAATATTCACGATTCCGACCTGCTATTTTATGCACTGTATCTCAGCAGTGAAAGCCACAAGCCAATTACAATATTCAAGCTGGTTCCAAGTATTGCTCGCTCAATACCTACTCTCCATATGTAATATGCACATGCATAGCTTTTATATAGCAGTCATATTTTATCAAACACTATTTATACACTTCGAGAGCAAAAAATGATGCTATATACCTACATAATATACTGAATAGCATCATTATAATTATGCTGTGACATTGTCCTGTCAAAATTGTTTTTTATCCCGGCAACTTGTCTTTCCGTAAGAACCTGATTCAGATTCATTTATATTATAACGCGCATTTTTTTTCAAATCGGTCCAGCCGTTCTGAAGTGATGCGCTTATTACCAACGAACAGAATTTAATTTTTGGTAAATAGAAGATGAAATGCATTCATTATTAGCAATATTAACAAAATTATTATAACTAGCAATAATAAATTTAATGATATGAATATGAATATAAATTGAAAGAAAATAAATAAAAATTTAGGGTTGAAGCTCAACGTTGGTACTATTATTATCTGTGGCTCAACTAATGAATGACAGACTAAGTTCCAATGTATATATTCTTGGTATTATTCGTACTTAAGTATTATAGTAACAAGGAGGCATACGAGTCTAAATTCAGTTCTTAATTTCCTGCCCACTTATTTTTAAGCGTGTTGATACCACAGAATACATCTATGGTATCAACACGCTTAAAAATAATTATGGCAGTGTATAGAGTGCCACCAGTGGCACTCTATCCCTATCGGATAAAGTGCCACTACAGGCACCCTAGTAACACCGCCTCGGCCCGGCTAAAGTGCCGCAAGCATTGGATTGTCACTGTCACTAAGTCACGTCACTTGGTATTTTGTTTGATTGTCGAGGTTAGATCGCTGTAAAACACCACATTCCCAAAACATAATATTCTCTTGTGCCTAAACGGACCCTAGCACTTCGCCGGCCGGTACCGCGGCACCGCTCGCTACGCTCGCTCGGCTCGTGCGTTGTGTGGTCACAGTTCTAACCTAACCTAACCTAAATAACAAGTGACAGTGACAATGCAACGCTCACGGCACCCTAGCCGGGCCGAGGCAGTGACACTAGAGTGCCACAAGAAACTCGCGGCACTCTATACACTTCGAATAATTATTAGGTATTTAGCTTTATCTATGGTTGATACAACGGCACTAGTTTTAAAATGGCGGGCCACAAAAAAAGCACACTCCGAGTGAAAGTAATACCTTCAAACAAGACTTGTTAAATACCTGCTCAAAATAAACATCCTATTGTTTAGGCTTAACTCTTTATGCCTTAAAAGCTGCTTGAAAATGTAAATAATGAACAAATGGTAATTTTGTCAGCAAACGGTTGTAAGGTTGCGCGTACGCAGCAACGCAATCATTCCCAGCATATTATTTGCGGTTGGTGCGGACGCTTGCGCTGTTACGACCGCTGATTACTTCACTTTCTTCATAAACACCGTGTAATGCCGCCATTATATGTAAAATAACTTTATCTATGAAATATTAACAAGAGAATGAACAAGCCTTGTTAGTGTTGCTTCTTTTCCTACTTTCAGAATTCAATTCAGAAAGAAATCAACGTTGACTGTTTAGATTAGTTAGCTTCAAGCTTTCATATTCCTGCATCTTGATAAAGGTATATAACGTTAACCAAAATAATATTCATAGGTATCTAATATTAGGATGTAATTGTCCCACGACAGGATTTGTCCTGTCAATTATATTTTATTATTAATTCTATTATTTTCTGGCCTTTGGGCGCCTTCTGATACAAGTTCGATTCAAACTTAATGGCGACTCGGAAGTGCGCTACTCGCTGCGCAGTACCCCACCCCTCACCCCCGCTGCCCCATGAATTCGTTACTGCGCAGCGACTCGCCTCATGTTCCGAGCCGCCAAGTTTTAATCGGGCTGTACTTAGAAGCCGTTTGCGTGTCACATTGGCATATTTGCCAGGTACCCAACCTGAAACAAACTTAAAACTAACTATCAGTTCTGTTAATGGTTTTAAATTAACACACAATCTTCGCCAAACAAATGTACAAATCCAATCAACTAACCATTGATCCATAATGTGCATGTATTACACATATAATTACACACAGATCAAATAGTTCTTACAATGGAGCCAACATAAAGCAGGCTGACAGCCAGTCTGCTTGGCAGATTGATGGACGGTGGTCGTATGCTCGATGCGATCATTAGATTCGCCTCGAGGTGCCTCGAGTCCATCACCGAGCTTCACAAAAGAATATGGACGTACGTCACTTCATTAAGATTTTGTGGAAGGTATTTCTCAAAATGACTCAATGATTGCCAGTGTATTTTTTCATGCAATGTTGGAAAAAGACTAGGTAGGTCATCATTATTTTGAAAAGTACCATTCGCGAAATTAATGCGAAAATAACGAGGGATTTCACATAAAAGATTTGCGTTTCCTTGCACAACTGTTTACGTACTAAAACGCACATTAAAGCTATTCTCAAAACATCAAAATAACGATATAAGACTGCAACATTTTCGAAACAACTAAGGCGACCCACTAACACATTCTCTTGCCTAAGTTAGTTAAGTGGTTATGTAACACAAAATGCTCACAACTCGAGACGAATGTTTAGAACTGAGCACAAGCAGACGGTCGTTTAACTTTGCCAAAAACTAGTAATTGATTCAGACTTTATGTTAATAAATTGCTAAAATTTACTTCATTTAAATTTGAAATACATTTTCAAGGACGTTTTTAATTTGTTTGTCAACTTATTTAAGACTCAGTTAAGTGACAGTGACCTTGATTGGTTAGCTTGCGTGTTCTGTTCTGAGCTCACGCAACGCGTCGTACGTCCAGCCAGTAATACTCGCCCATCAAACGCTGTCCCAAATTAGACGCATTATTAATTTATTATACATAACAAAAAAGGTATTTTGATAAAACACGTATACAAAAAAATCAATAATTATGGTTTAAAAAAAAATACGCTTGATTTTGCGTGATTCTCAGTTTTTATCGGCGTTAGACATAACTTTACAAATTAATTTCACAATGTAATATAAACGTAATCTAAAATATTCACATATTAAGTTATTAAGAAAATGCTTTATTTTGTCCAAAGTAGGTTTAAAATCATTAAAAGTCGGTTATTGTCGCCATAAGTTATGTTTTTGTATTTTCTGATAATGAAGTCACGATTCCATTTCATCTGTGTATAAGATTTTAATCTAACTGAGTTATCTGAACGTGTCAGAAAAAAAGTAATTTATATTACTACTACGTCATCTCAGAGCCCTTGAACCTTGAACGATATCTCATGTCTTCATTGTTTTTACAGTGTCCCCGTCATAATAAGAAGAATAAAACTGAGAACTAAAGAACCCTTTTGAGTTTGTTATGCTTTGCTCGGTTCGACCGGCAAGTGAGCCGGGAAAATGAAAAGAAAACGACCTTGACTTATAACCCACAAAGAGTATTGGATGAACAAACATACTCGTTGACGGTCTCTTAGCAAACATGTGCTAACCATTTATACTTATTTCATTGCTTATGCTGTATTATGTTTTTCGTTTCGATTTTTCTACACTAATATTATAACGAGAAAAGATTAAGTAAGTATTTTTGTTTGTAATAAATAACCTCAAAAACGAATGGACCGATTTAAAAAATTCTGCCACCAGTAGAATGCTGTATTATCACTGAGTAACATAGACTATAAGCCTATAACTTATAAAGATATCACGCGGGCGATGTCGCTGGCGGATGCTAGTTTCGAGATAAAGAGGGAAAAAAGTGCAAACTTTTAACGAACTTATTTTTTAAGAAAAACACTCATCACTTTATGAAATTAAAAAATAAAGAAGTTGTGTTATATTATTCCTGCGCAAAGATAAACACCTTTTTATAATTTTTATGTTAAAGTTAAAATTGTAATACCTAAGTAAAAACGGACAATTTAAAACGAAACATTACTTTTGCACAAACATAAAATATTTTAAAAGTTTTATCCTTGCTTTTCTCCGCTTTTTATTTCACTCAACGAAAATAAGAAAACATGACTGCTGCAAGAATCGTAGTTGCTGTCTACACTGAGATTTCGACTGTAATTCTGTCTTTACAGTATACTATAAATTTCTCTCTGTTTATTTATACCTGCGTTGGGACATTTTAGCGATCTCTAAACCATTTAATACCAGCTGCAATTGGGAATATAATTATTTAGTACCTAAGGTATAAGAGGTTTTTCCCGAAGACTCTAATTACATATTAACAAAGAGGACCCCATCCATCAAGCATGTTTTTGTGTAAAAACCTAACTTAACTACGCGGTAACTGTGTAATTATTACTAATCACAATAATCTTGTGAGTTACAGTCATGACGTGCAGCTGCCGACTATTTTTGTTTTTTATTTATGTTTTCAAATCTTATTTCAAGTACTTGTATTTTTGTATGCACGTGTTTCTGTGACAAATAAACCTATTTTTCTTTCAATCTTTTCTTTCTTTCTTAATCACTAAGGTATCTCCTATCCCCAATGTTGTCTTTACCGGCGCGGTTTCGCAAAATCTACAGTTGGTGACGTCAAACTGCGCAATATATGTAAAGAGAACAGAAATGTCAGTAGGTATGTATCAAAAAAAGTTCGCGTAGTTACACCACTTGTAGAGGTTAGGATAGGTAGGTGTATTTTGTGAAATAACTGGGCAGTGGTAAGTATAAGGCAGACAATGATGATTGTTAATCTTGCAAAACAACAAACGCACATGTCACAACAACACTCACAAAATGGAACAAAAACCTACTAACACAAAATAATTGCATCATTAACCCTATTAACTTGGTTAAGAAATCATGAATTGTGTGAGTAGACAAAAGTATCAAACATACAACAGAAAATCATTGAAGGCATTATTTTATTGTTATTGCTATAGGCACTTCAATTCTCCCGGTTTCTCAATTACCTCATACATAATATTGCTGGCTCACGCCTCACGCGGTAAGTTATGATCAAAAACCAAATAGTTAAATAATCTATTTGATAGTCGGGAACCACAAATAATAAACAACTAAAACTTTCATCTATCTAAAACTCGTTAATTCACATGGCGGTAAGAAAATTATAATACTTACATACCACTTTTGACCAGATAATGTAACACAAAAGAAAGTTCTTAAACAATATACAATTATATTACTCACCCACTCGTTTTGCCGAAATCTGTCTTGTCGAATAATTAAAAGGCACATAAATTATCTCGTCAAGGTTCTCGGCCAGCTCTGCAGGAAGCTTGTTACCTGCGCGGATTTCGTCCAAACATATCACATTGTCAGATTCACATCTATCACTAGACACTGTCGTTAACTCACGATACACTTTTGCATCAATTATGTCGTCATCTTTATGCAACACTTTTTGCTCTTTGTTGTCATACACTAAATTTGCTACACCTTCTAAATTGTCTTGACAACTCTTTGCCGCAGCTACTCTTATTTTATATACACCGGGTGCTCTTTTAGCTTCCACAATAAAATCAACTCGCTCTCCTCTACCTAACTCAACCGAGTTCACACGTTCCGGCTCAATTCGGTGGCCGTCTAAAGTCACGACTACCAAAACATGATGTTCAATTGAAAATGTAATAGGACAGCTTTTTGATCCTCCTCCGTAAGCCAAACGGAATCTATATCTTTTTCCGTATTCTACATGGAATGAAGACTGCGGAGCGTCGGGGGATTCAGATGATATGCCTTTACCGTTTATGAGAAGCGATTCGGCGTTCGGGATACGCGATATCACTCCGGCTAGCGGTCCCATTGAATGACCCCATTCAGACACGAATATTGTGTGTTCGGATGCGTCCACATCATATAGCTTCTTAAGAGGGTCCAAACGTGGAGACTGGCGCACAACAAAGGCTCCTGCAAGACCGTCGGCAGCATCAGCAGCCGAGTGTGCGTGGTACATGTGCGTGCCTACAGCTGATGCGCGGAATTTGTACTGGAATGTAGTGTAGGCGGGCTGAGGGCACTGGGTCAGCATGGGGGCTCCGTCCATGAAGGGAGTCTCCTTCTGTGGTTGGCCTCGCCAGTGGATAGAGAGCGCGTGTGCTGGAGCTCGATGTACCACGTCTACGACAAGGATGTCGTTATGGCAGACGTGCAGGGTGGGGGCCGGCAGCGCCCTGTTGGCGACCAGCACGCCACGCTCCCGACCGTCCGCAGATATGCAAGTCGCAGGACAATCACCACCGTCCTTCTCTGTGCAACTACCGCAGGATCTGTTATACAGGAAAGTTTGATTTTAGAGTGGAGTCATCTGAGAAATGTAAAGCATAGTGATTGCTTGAAATTAGCATTTCGAAAAGTTGCTAATAAAAATGTGTGAGTTAAAAATGATAGACAAATATAAAATGGCTCTGTTAAAAACAGCGTATCATAAAGGTTGTAAAAAATATCGCTTACTTGCTAAGCGTCTTGTAGACCTCGATGACTAGTTTCACACGGCATATCATTGGCCAATCCAACTCGTGACATTCTCGGTCACAGTTTTCGAAATACTCCTCTGTAAATAATGAAAATCAATTAACATAAGACATTAGTACGTGTGTGTGTGTACGTCAACTATAGGTGTCAACAAACTTTTTTCAAAGAATAATTAAACGTTCAAGGTAATCGAAGTTGATGTACATCATTGTGAACTCGTCTTCACGATCGATTCCACGAACATTGTAAATGGTGATCGATTGCAAAACGTATCTTTTATGTTCCTACAATGCTAGTTACTTCCGTAAAATCGCTTTCTGCAGGTCTTCTGCAGTTTTGTATTCGAATGTTAACTTCCAGAACATAAGTGATTTGAGTCACTTACTAATAGAAAACAAGTAAGAATTTTATTTTGGATCTTTTTTTTTTTTTTAATAGCCGCTGAGATTTTTTTTTACGTAAGTACATAAGTAAAGATCCACTGACTGTTCCCCTATGCGCAAATGTGAATTGTGATTTAGACTAAATTAAGGGTCATCCCGTAATTTAATTACAAAAAAATTACTTAGTACCTGGCATCGGCGTATAATGAACGACGACAAGAACTCCGGCTAGTATTACAGTTAACACTAATATCCTCTGCAAGGACATGAGCATGTAATTCGGCTTCACCATCGACACTTCGCGCACTTGAGCCACCTCCTTTTCCGACTCCATGATTAATGAGAAAAACTTAATCGTCTATGGTCCAATACGAGATTACATGTTTGTTCTTAAAAGTTATGTTCGGATTATGAAAGTGAGAGGTTTAACGTCCGCGACTACGCGAGTCGACCACGAAGTGGCGACTGGTATGGTCGTGGGCCGCTGCCTCCGACGGTTGCAACATCGTGCACCACCATGTTTCGCGGCATTGCAAGAGGTTCGATTGGGCCTCCAATTCGGAAGTAAATTGTCGGGCAGCAGAATGAACTCTCTCTGCAAGTTATGCAATTTTATATTGAGCAAGCGTTATTTAATTTCCACCATGCTGACCACTTACTGTGGTGTTACGTGTTACACAGCCCAATGCAATAGTCGCACAGACCTAATTATTATAAAAAAATAACCAAACTTTCAGCACTTTTAATTAATCAAAGACACTATCGTGTCTTTCTAATTATATTTGTACAGTAGCTATTGATTGAAAATTCAATCTCATGCGCTTGTCGCTGTCTGAGTATTTTATTATTGGTACATCTGAGTTCACCGCAGTTTCACAAATCTATTGCATGTTGGGCTCCGGAAGACGGTTGGCAGTCATTTATTTTTTAAATATTTAGCCAAATGCTTCTTTTGACCCTCCCGCGGTGGATAGCTATTTTTTTTTAAACCAGTCAAGTGCTTGTCGAACCACGAATAGTGAAGGCTTCCGTAGTTGGGATGAATATTTACCCACAATATTGAGTTTATCGACCTCAAAAATAAGTTTGTATTTCACAGTGTGCAGTTTCGTCTGCAACCGGTTACAGTTTTTTTTTCTAGAAAAAAAAACTATGAAGAACAAAACATGGTTCGGTTCTGTTTGGTTGCACACAAAATCATTCCATATTTCACAAACTAGTGGCTAAAATAAAAAAGTTGAGAAACATCATCATCTTTTTAATTATGGGATCCAACGATACCTCAAACGCTATTTACAAACTCCAACACATTTATCGCTTAATTGGAGTAGGTTGATGTGCAGGCTGGCGTCTGAACATACATTGTTTTTTTTTTTCATCCTTCACTTCATGTATGGGTACTTAATAGACTCCCTATTAGTCCTCACATGACTGTATCACCCAAATTAGGTTTTTTCGTAATTTTGCCAACCATGATGATGTAACTTCCAGGAACTGGTGATTACAACTTGTAAACAACCCTCCCCAGTTACCAAATACCAAGAACTGATCACGTTATCACCTCATCAAGGTACTTTATCCCGGGTGAAAGTTAAGTGGTAAGGGAGTTCGATTTGCATTTGCTAATCAATTGAATTTTTTGCACAGGGGGAGGGCGAATGGACATGACGAAATTAGAAGGGTTCCGCAATTTGGCTACGGATCCCTAAAAATACCTAGGCTGAAATATAACAAAATTAGCAAAATGGATGTTGACTGGGGAAAAAAAACTATTTAGTCCGTCATTCAGATAATAAAAGTATATTAGACACATATTTTTTGCTTTATCATATTAATAAAAAATGGGTTAGATAAAACGCAGTAAAGTTGGGGAGTGGGGGCTCGCTACGTCACAAGTCAGTATAAAATCTACCGGGGAGTGACGTCATGCAATGTATTGCCGTAAGCTTTTGATTAGGTAAAAAAAAAAAAAATTCTTGTCCAATATTTTTGAATAATCTACCTGACGGACAAGATTTTTTTTTTTTTGCTATCCATATTTGGGTTATGCATGAGGTAATGTCCTAGATATAAGTAGGCCAATAGTATTTACGTGTAAAACGGCTTAAGAGTGTTTATTCTGAAAGTTGGCAACGTCGCAAATAGATGTCAAATATTTCGCTGTTTTGATTAATTTGATAATATTTCTGTATGGAAATAAAAAATGTGGCTAACTAGCGAACTAGAATATTGATTATGAAATGCAATAACTAATATCGTAACACCGAATAGTTACTTTTAGATGTAAAAAAAGTATTTGGAAACTTTCCAATTGCCTTTTTTTCACCTAAAACGGGTACAACATCAAATTCAATGTTATAATTGCAATTCATTATTAATATTCTAGTCAATTGGTTAGCCACATTTCTTATTTCCATACAGTATTATTTCCAAATTAATCGAAACAGGTAAATATTTGACAGCTATTTACGACGTTGCCAACTTTTAGGATGCACCCTCTTAAGTTATATTATATACTAACGGAACAGCTGTTACGCTTGCCGATGAACATTATTATCAGGTTACAAGTCTGCTTACCATGGGCACTTAGCAGTCGTAAAAGCATTGTCCTATGCACTGCGCCTGACATGTTGGTGCGAAAGAATGCAACTGACAAGAAAGTTGTTAAGTGTGAAGATGGATGGAACGTGTTAAAGATAATATGGATTGACTAGGAAGGAAGTACACACTGCATACTGCACTGCGAATTCCTAGTTGACAAAATTTCATGTGACTGACCATTTTACGTATTATGTACATCGTACATTTTATGTATTTATACTTTAATGTAATATTCATCTGTTTATCTTTTATTATAATTAATAATATTTTAGTTTAGTTAAATAAATAAAAAATCTTTTATTCTCTTGCCACAATATAACAAAAAAAAATACAGAGCTATTACAGTTGTATAAATACATATTTGGTACTTATTTAATATTGTGGGAGACTGCCCCCCAATTACGCAATGCACGATCAATTTTAAATTGAAACCAATTGAAAAAGATTGCCAGTCCATTGCTTCATAAGTTCGACAAAAAAAATTGAGCAGATTTTTTTGTTGATCGTGCATTACGCAATTAGGGTGCAGGTGCCTAAACTAGGCTGGAGGTCTGTATTTCAGGACACCAGGATCTCCGTCAACTACATTTATTCTATTATGTACTTGTACACCGACCATGAGGAACACTACGTAATATCATGGCAGGAAAAAGAGTTTTTGTGACTCAAGTATTTTGATGAAGGATCAAATTGTCTCACTAAAATTTATGTAGTACATACTACATAAATTTTAGTGTCCTCCTTCTTAAAATAGTTATATGAGTACCTAGTTTTACTTTAGGTTATTTTATAACAATTTGGTTTAATTGGTTTTGTATTATAAATGTTGGAACGCCGACGTCTGCGTCTTGGAGGTTGGCGCTAATGGCTGCAACACAGTTTAAAAAAAACTAATGTAGCTGTTTTAAGAACCTGATTTTGTTCCAATAAATATTTGAATTTGAATTTGAATATACATAATTATGTACATTATTTTATTACAATATTATCTTGTATTTTAATTTCTATAGATATTAATTAAATTAGAGAGCAGTGGTGGCCCAGTGGTAACGGCCCCGACTTTTTGAGTTGTAGGTCGTGGGTTCGAACCCAAAAGCAGGCGTTTTACTTTGTGTAAATAATTTCATCACCACTGCTCTCAAAACGGTGAAGGAAAACATCGTGAGGAAACCGGCATGTCTTAGAACCAAAAATTCGTAGACATGTGACATCTACCAACCCGCACTGGGCCTGTGTGGTAGATTACGGCCCACTCCCTCTCACAGAGAGGAGGCTTGTGTCCCAGCAGTGGGAACATTAATAGGCAGATTTTATTTATTTAAGTACAGAATAAAAAAATAAAAAAAAAATATTTTATTTTATATCGTATTATAAATATGAAAGTGCGTTTGTTTGTTTGTCACCCTTTCACGCTAAAACAGCGGAACGGTATAGTTGGACCATGATCTGGAGAAGGATACCTTTTATCCCGATATCCCCACGGGATCAAGACTTATACGGGTGAAACCGCGGGGCGCAGCTAGTTTCATATAATTTCAGAAAATAAATAATAATAAAATACAGTAAGTAAATTATTGTCCCACTGCAGGACAAAGGCCAGGAGCATTGATCACCACGCTTGCTCGAGACGGGTTTGTGATTTTAGACTTAACTATATCACTATCACTAAGTACATATCTACCGACCCGTACTATCCAGTTATCCACCAACCCGCACTGGGCCCGCGTGGTGGATTACGGCCCACTCACTCTCACCGGGGGGGGCTTGTGTCCCTGCTATGGGAACATTATAGGCTGATTATGGAACTACATATTAGAAAAGAAAGTCGTCGCGTCTGTCTGTCTGTCTGTCTGAACGCGATTAACTCAAAAACTAGGTACTGAACAGATTTTCATACGGTTTTCACCAATGGACGGAGTGATTGATGAGGCAGGTGCATAATTGATTAAGGTAAAACATCTTAATCAATTGTGCACCTGCCTAAACCCGCTGAAATATGACGATGGTTGTTGAAGATTTCGGATAAAATCGTGCCGAATGCGCCGCGTAAACCAATAAAGTTATATCAATGATAAATAATAACAATGTATTACGGAATTATTCATCTTAATTTGTTTTATTAAACTGTAGCTGCGCTTGTCTATCTGTATTTTACATTTCTCTCTGGACCCAATTCTAACCTCCACGTGCGCAGACGAAGTCGCGGGCAGAAGCTAGTCCTTTCCTCACGATGTTTTCCTTCACCGATTTTAGTAATGTCCAAGATAAACTCAGAAAGTACCGGTCTACTTATGAATAAATATGAAATCATTATAATTATGAATATGTTTCATTTAATGCCGGTTTCGTTCTTGCCCGGTTTACCTACTTACCTACTACATACTATGTAGAATTTTAATATCTGTGCTACTACGCTATTATAGTTACTTTAGGATTTGAATCTTGTGCATGAGAGGTGAGCTGCGAGGTTTTATCACCGGGCCATCACGAATTCATGACTTTGATTTAACTATAATAGATCATTTCAGCAGATAGGTATTATTCTTTTAAATTGGTACACTAAACGCTCGGGATCGGTGTAAACTGTTAGCGATTATCCTATTCTCGTGCAACGTCACACGTCTCCACGTGCACTCGTCCAAACGTTTGAAACTAAACTAATGAGATTGTTCCGTAAGTGCACGCATCCTGTAATATCTAACCGTCGAAGATTCGTCTATTCTGATTGATCTTTCCATGTATGGTAGGGGTTTGATTTGTAATGACCACATCCACAGTCAAACAAATAAAGATAGTCAGATAAGTATTGAATTATTTTGTCCCTACCTCTTTACAACATAGGGTAGGGGTGTGCAGCACTGCGCACTTTTACTACTATGTGCTCTAAAAAAAAGATGAAGCATTTTAGAATCAACATAGGTCTTTATTCATTTACCTAAGTTATCTGCCTAGTAAGAAAACTTATAAAAAACAAATTAAAGGTAATGGTTTAGAAACTATAAAAAAAAATTGCAGCATCCTTTAATGCGCACTTTTGCACAACGTATGAGGACAAGAGTGCGCAGCCAGATGTGCAAGTATGCGCACGTAGGTCAAGATTGCGCATCACTCACAAATCTCAAATTTGAAGCTACCATGGCCGACTATGCTGTGCATTTTTCGTGCCAACAGCTTTTGCAAGAAATACACTCAATCCAGTCTTCTATAATTGGTTCTCTAAGCACTTCTGAGCAACCTGGAGATGCCCAATTTTTCTTCCTTGATGCTATTGCTGGCTTCTTTGGTTTAACAGTCTTAGTCTTGTAAGGTAAACGTTTATCATTCCTCTTTTAATTTTTTTTCGAGTATTCTTTTGTGTAGAGAGCTCCTTAAAATTTCAGACCTTTTGCTTCTTTTTCGGTCCCGCGTCAGATGAATTTGGATATGGCGACCACTCCAATAATTAACCTTTATCTGTTACGTTTGAATGGACACTTTTTTCCCTGTTGTTCTTTGTCTTCTTGACAACATAAAAATATAAATAACTAGTTTATTAGTATACCTGCAAACACATATAATTATAAAACACATAACATCTTAAATACAAGTTTGATACAGTGTACAAGACTGCGCGCAACACTGGCTAAGCGCACTCTTGCACATGGGGCACGAAAGACCTTTTAAAGAGCACTACTGCCATCTTTTGGACAGGACGTCGTATTAACGTTAGTGAAACACGTTTCGATAGTAATTTGATAGAAATTAACACATAAAAACAGCTTACCTGGATTGCATTTAAAACAATCACGTTTTCAAAACAACTAAATATTGTAACACAGGTACCAAAGGACATGACCAGTTTTAGCCTTCGAATTCGGGAACATGCGCAGCATTACAACTTTTACACTAAGATTTAAAAATAAAGATCTAATTTATCATGGTTATATTATTCCGACTAAAGCCCAGATTAAATTATCTGAAAAATCAGTATATTAATTGCTTCCGTTTCTCTCTTTTATGCACTTCCTGATTTTGACGTTCCATTGTATCTATATTCACCCGGTAACCAAAATAAGCTACACATAATATGGAAAAAAATAAACTAAAAACGAGCTATTTTCGATCAAGTGAATTTTAATGACATGGAATATACATGTTTTGTTTATAATTACTTATTTATTGATACGTTATGTTAGGTTTTATTGACATAAGGAGTTCGAAAACCATATTTTTTTAAATAATCATTGCGTATATAGGAGTGTTACTTCGTTGACAATGCATCTGACATTAGCAGACACCTGTGTAGGGAGGGACCAAAGGGGTCGTAGTTTTTTTCATAAAATTGATAATTCAATCGATTCGAGTCAAAGCATGAAAAATCGATTCACATAAAATGGATTTTGAATTAATATTTTCTTTGACCGTTTTGAACTACTTATATTTAATTTGGATGAATAATAACATAACACCTTCATTTCGCCAGTCCCGTGTAATGCGGGGCGAGCGTTTTACCATTAACCGGATACAAATCCGGACTCCGGGCTGCTATTGAGAAATTCCAGATGGAAAAACCCAATAACACTTTGCCCGACCCGGGAATCGCACCCAGGACCTCATGCTCAGCTGTAGCGCTTGCCACCACTAGACCAACGAGGCAGTCAAATGTTTTCGAATTTTATGTGTTAGGTTCGAGAAAAAAGCAATTGACACTTTATCGATTTCAGATCGCCATTCACCATCCCTACTTGCACATTCAATCTTGGCGTCACGTCAGGTATAATTATATATTATATCTGTACTTTTTATGGTGTACATAATAAAGAATCTTCTATCTATCTATCATTGCAGTTTGCGACCCACGTTGTATTTACGCGTTCGTTGTGTACTGTGCGATTATTGTGTTCTATTTCTACGCCCCTAAGACGACCCACTGACCACGACCATTGCTATTCTTTACGGACTGACATCTTCAAAACCCGATTACCATTGCTATTCATAAAGGATTCATCTGTTTTGATCTCAATGGTTTTGCTCTACGATTCGGATAAACGGATATTATGATGAGGTGCCTGAACTATGGCATATCTGTAAGGCGGGTTAAAAGGCATATTATGAAGATTTATCAGGGAAATGGTGTTGTTATTTTCTTGTCAAAACCCATTTTCCCTCAAGAATCTAGGACAGCCGCTCGGTTAGTATTGAAGTATCCAGATCCCTAGGTGCAGGACGTCACCGCTGCTTGGACTGGGATAGCTTTACAACCTGCATAATCTACGCGTCCAGCGATCACGCCCTTCCGGCACAGTTCTTCTTTCCTACATATTTTATTTTATTAAAGAATATTAAAATAATTAATTCGTTCAAATAATAGTTTTATTTAAATCCTCATGCCTTCACAAATAATAATAACAATAGCCTTATTTTTATTTCCCGAGCCACGTAGAGCCTAGTTGTAGTCAATAGCTGACTGTAACTCTTAATTGGGTTGGCTCGGCCGGGGAGGTACCACACTCTTACAGAATACCAACGTAAAGTACCAACATTATGTTGCTCCGCTTCGAATAGTGAGTGAGAGAATCAGAAGCCCAGGTTTTGGGGTGGGAAAAGGGTGGCAGCGCATCGGCAGTAACCCTGGTGTTGTAGACTACTATAGGCGGCGGTTATTGCTTATTAACATCAGGTGATCAGCATGCTAGTTTGCGCCCTTGATGGTATAAAAAAAAAACCTAGTGCCTCGATGGATGGCGTGTCGAATAGTAGAAAATCATTCTTTAACTCGATTACCACAACGCCTAGCGCCATCTCTTAACGAAAAGCAGAGCTATTTAGTGAAAACTTATCTTTATTTTTCTCAGTTTCCAGATCTTTTGGAGTCGTGAAAGTTTTTTACCTGTAAACTGTAGAATACAACAATTGCAAAAATAAAACAATTTTTGCAGCACATTGATTTTTAACTCGATTACCACAACGCCTAGCGCCATCTCTTAACGAAAAGCAGAGCTATTTAGTGAAAACTTATCTTTATTTTTCTCAGTTTCCTGATCTTTAGGAGTCGTGAAAGTTTTTTACCTGTAAACTGTAGAATACAACAATTGCAAAAATAAAACAATTTTTGCTGCACATTGATTTTTACACCTAAGCAGGCGCCCATCGCCCCACTGGTCATGTCTTAGTTTTTGTTCGAATAAATCTTCGGAAATTGTATTAAAAACAAAAATTCTTGTACGGACACGTTTAAAATGTTGATAGTGCGCTGTGCACTGAAGATGGCCCGCAGAAGACTGCTTCCTGATTGGAGAATCGCTATGCGTATTCTTATACACTGCGCAATCTTGCACACCCCTACCCTATCTACTTCTACTACTGGCTCATAATGGCAGCGGATGCCCAAAAAATTATATCTTACGGCCATTTGTAGTTTTAAATATAAACCAAAGTTTTTTTTTAATGACTAGGTACATAGTGTCATCTTTAGTACGTTTCATTGCATTTCTGCCAGATATATCTACCTGTTTTTTTCAAATGAATATTTACTAGTAAGTATTTAATAGTATATTTAACAACCTTTTTATGCGATAAGATAACATAACTAAAATTCTGGTGGTCTACATTCGTAAATTCTTAAAAAATACTATCCAACTATTAAAAAAAAACGAAATGACATCTGTCTTGTGACAGTGACAGTGACAATTGTTTGTTTTGTTCGCCGCACGATACCGTGTTGCATGCTTAGATTCGAATGAAATTGTTTATATAAATTTTAAACAAAAAGTTAACTAACTAAAACATAGTAATTATAAGTTTAACATTATGGAGATAACAAGGAATAACTTTTTAGATGAACTGGAAAATATAAAGAAAGACTTAGCGAAGTCCTGTTTTGTTGGTTTTGATGCCGAATTTACTGCACTACTAACTGGAGAATGCTTTAAACACAGGTAAGCAATGTACTGACTAGTTTGTACTGAAAACCGATGTCATCGGTCATCAACATCAGCCAAGACATCAGCCCATAACCACAAATATTGCATGTTCCGAACATTGGCCCTAAAAGACTGCATGCACAAGTATTTCATGTTCCGAACATTATATTACATTCAGAATACGGTCGGTGGGTAGCCTTAATACTTTAAATCTTGTTTTGAGGATTATTTTAATTGATGTAAGTACACAGTCATCATCATCACTATCATCTCAGCCGAAAGACTTCCACAGCTTCCACTGCTGAACATAGGCTTCTCCAAACATCGCCACAATACACACAGTAATTATGTATTTGTATCACAGTACTGTGTATACATTAAATTAAAAAAAAACATTTGTTCGGGAAAGAACATTAACTTTTGAGTACAAAGGTTATATTTTATTTTGAAATGAAATTGTTTCTTCTGTAAATGGGATATCAGAATCACTTTTACACGTCAAATTATTTTTTTTTACAATATAAGCTAGATAAGTTTGGCATTTACTATCTGACTAGGTACTCTGAGAAGAAAAACCGAAACAAACTTAAAGTCCAGACATAATTTTGGCCAGGCCATATGAGGACCATGTAGATTAGTGTCTGAAATGGTCTTATGAGGAAAGAACCACACAGATTTGAGTTGCACCTGTCCAATCAGTGAAAGCGTTTGTCAGTAATCATGGAACTCAACTCAGAACTTAAGGAGCTCAACTCGACAAGGATTTCAATAAGGATCATCCTTTTGCTCCATTCAGGCCTTAGCATTTAGCCATTCATATCAGTAAACCCTTACAACACCTCATTTCAGATTATTTGACACAAGTGAAGAGAGATACAACAAGATAAAGAATGAAGTCAGCAACATGATAATGACACAGATTGGACTAACAATGTTCCAGTATATCAGAGACGAGGACTCGTACTTAGCTGTGTGCTACACCTTCCATCTCTGTCCGCAAGTCTTCTGTGCCATTGACCAGTCATTCATCTTTCAAGCATCTACGTTAAACTTTCTTTGTAAACATAAGTTTGATTTCAATAAGGTAAGAGAACTAACACTGCAATCAGGATATCCTACATACCTTCCTTTTAATCTTTGTTGGGCTTAAATCTCATAAATACTTTTTGTAACATTTAAATTATTTGCACACTTGTTTGAGTAGGATATGGTTTAAAGAACTTTTGTTGTAAGTATCACCTCATCCCACCCGTTCCATATTCAAGCAACTAAATGATTTGATTTACAAAGCACTAACGAATGTCAATAGGAGAGGCAAAAATAAAGACTTACAGTTTTTAATTTGTGGAAGCTTGGAAATGGAAATGTTCATTATTAACCTATATCAATATAAAACTGAAAGCTAAGTAATAAATTACTACTGCATTATATAGTATGGTAGTGGTAATTTATTTATTTATACATGCCATTGTCTACATCTTGCCTGCTTTACCCTGACCTTAAACCAATTTTGACCACTGTTTGAGCCAGAGGGGTTATATATTTTTAAATCCTTTCTTATTCTGATAGCTCTTAAAAAATGTCCCTTGTACTGAATGTCCATTAACTGGCTTAAATGGTGTATTTTATGTGAGCCAGACAGTTGCAACACAGTGTAAGAGTATAAACTTTGATGTAGTCCGCGTGCGTTTAATGTAAGCATAGTCCGCGCGCGACTGCTAGTCACCGCCTGAGGTATGTGAGCGGTAAGATAGGGGAGGTAGACAAAGGCTAAGCTAACTCAGTCTGCCAATTTTGTCACACCGCTCAAATACCTCTGGCTGTGACTAGCAGCCGCGCGTGGACTATGCTTACATTAAAAGTAGAGAAAAATATTATAAAATTCCAGATTTTTCATCTTCAACAGCCTACTGCAGTCCTTGTCTAGCATAATAACTGCAAGAACACATCGTAATAATTTTTGATGTACTGTTTCAGTTCACATATGAAGGACTTCCATATTTGAGCAAAGTGGAAGAAGCAACAGTTAGGCAAAACATAAAAGAGAAGGCGCTGTTCAATGACCTCACTAGAATGCTGAATATGGATGAAGAAAAGCAACTGCAGCAGTACTACTCTCAAGTTTCTAAGTAAGTACAAGTCGAAAAGGTTTGACTTATTTTTTACATTCTTAAAAACGAAGTATGAATGTATTTGCAAGTATTCTGCGAAATCTGATAGCATAATCTTAATCAGTCTCTAATGTTCCCACTGCTGGGCCTCCTCTCTGTGAGAGGGCGACAGTGCGGGTAGACAGATGTTACATGTCTTCGAATTTTTGGTTCTAAGACATCCCAGTTTTCTCACGATGTTTTCCTTCGCCGTTTTAAGAACAGCGGTGATGAAATAATTTACACAAAATAAAGTGGCTGGTTGGGTTCGAACCCACGACCTACAACTCGTAAGTTGCGGCCGTTACCACTGGGCCACCACTGCTCTCTAAAATCTGATATTGCATCACAAATTCACAACTGTTAAGCTGTTCCAACAAAGTATTGAATTAGCTTTGTGCGTACCTTATATATTTTGTCAACGTCTATTGCCGTCTACAAAAGAAAAAGCTAGTTGATCGTTTTGGGAAACGAATTAGTAATATTCGGTTTGATTTATTTTCCTCAAATTATATAGCGAAATATTGCCATTAACAGAATTTTTAGACTTGCCATATTGTACATCTTCCTTAGGTCATTCAACACAAAAAAGGGAGTTTAGGTAACAGTTCTCATAGACTAGGGTTGCCAACCGTCCTGTTTTCCCAGGACATGTCCTGCTTTTTGGGATGTCCTGGATATTTTTTAAGTAACGGGTTTTTAAAGCATTCTGATAAGTCTTGTTTTTTAAATTTCGCACCTTCAACCTTACGTTTATCGTTCGATCTGCTTGTTGTCTCTTTCTCACTACTGGTATTTTAGCGCACTAGAGCTCTCTCTATCTAACGGCTAACGGTTAGATAGAGAGCTCTACTGCGCGAAAATTAAGTTTCGTTGAGCCTGTTTTCATTGCATGTTGCTATTAACTACTACTGCTCTTATACTGTGTCCTGTTTTTGATCCGAAATGTCCTGGTATTTTCACCTTATAAACCTGGTTTTAAAATTTTGGGGATGGCAACCCTATCATAGTCAAAGTTTTGAATCAAGATCCATGATATTACAATAGATGTGTTAGTGGGTGCTAGTGTCGTGCAATAGGTACCATTCTGGCTACCACTGCACTCTGCAGCCTACTTGCTATTAATTATACTATGAGAAATATTTGATCCTGTAGAGGTTACTGGGTTAGAATAGGATCTGCTTGTGAGACCGGCCGGAAGTGCAGGTGCTGTGCCAAGGTTGCTGATGAGGCTGAGGGTGATGACCAGGAATGCGCGTTCGCTGCATGCTGGTGGTCAGGATACCCGTTGAAGCCGTAGGTGCTGGCTGGCTGTGTGATTCGCCTCACGAAAGCTTGCGGGAGTGATGATGATGACGTCACGCTGAAGTTGTTGCACGAAGGCTGCGTTGACGTTCATCACGTCGGGGTCACCAATTTAGGGGTATGAGGAACAGGGTGTAAAGTTCACTCATCCACCATAGAAAAGGGAGGATCCTCCAACCAGACGGGTTGTTATGTCTGGCGGGCAACTGCCCATATGTTGATTTCGGATAGTCTTATCTATGTTTTTCGCTCGGTAAACTCTAACTGCGCGATGTAGGAATTGTATGACGTCATGTCTTTTTGCTTCGTAGTTTGTATGTGGCGGTCTAACCGCTACAATCCCATGAGGCTGGCATAGTCTCAAAAGTATAGATAAAAAAATATAAAAAGACTAGCTGCGCCCCGCGGTTTCACCCGCATAACGTGGGAATATTGGGATAAAAAGTATTTCCTAACCCAGGTCATGGTCTACCCATGTGCCAAACATTGGCGGATACAGGGGGGGGGGCATGGGGGCCATGGCCCCCCCCCAAACGACCGAGGAATTCTATACTTTCGATTTAATTCAGGTGCACTTACTTTTACACAGCATATTAAGTACTCATAGGTAGGTATATCAGGAATCAGAAATATATTCTATACAACAGGTGTATCAGGGCCGTAGGCAGGGGGCCAACCAACCCCGCCTAGGGTACCTCCGTACTCTAATACATACGTATAATTGTAATCTATTTCGCAAAGGCATACTTTATAATCTACAAAAGCAGTAAGAGTACGCTTAAATATTGGTATTTTTATCGACTATGACTTTGTTTTGATTGACTTCAGTATTCTCTGAGAGAGTCTAACCGTCTAACGTATTTCAGGCGGGGTGCTAAAATTTTCGAGCTCGCTCTTACATTCATAATTCTCTTAATTATCTCAATTTTCTGCATAAATTTAATAAGTCGATCAATTCGTGTATTCCCGTTCGTTACTTATATTTCTGTATGAATGGTCAAAGATAAGTGTAAGTACTTTAAAATCTACAAAAGCAGTAAGAGTACGATCGACTATGACTTTGTTTTGAATACTTCCATCAACTTCAGCATTATCTGAGAGAGTCTAATCTATTCCAGGCGGGGTGCTAAAATTTTCGAGCTCGCTTCGCTCGCTCCTGCATCCTACATTCTCTAAATTATCTACATAAATCCGATAAGTCGATAAAACTTCTATTTCTGTATGAATGGTCAAAGATAAAGAAATCCTAACGTATTCGAAGCGGCATGCAAAAAATTGCGAGCTCGCTCCGCTCGCTCTTGCATACTACATTATATTCTCCTAAAGTGACCTTCCCTATTTTGGACATGATTGCAAAGTGTCGGGAAGAGAGAAACAGGACTTTATCTATTGAAATTGATAATAATTTGATGCTCTTCATCAATTTGAATTAGGTATATCTGAGATAGTAGCATAATTTTTTTTTATGATTTTCCACAAAGAAAACTAGAAACAATTAAAAAAAAAACATTAATTAGTATTTAATAAAGTACCTATCTTTATTTACCGTCTCTGAAATCAGAAATACCTACTTTATATCTTCCCCCCCCCCCCAATGAATTCCTGGCTACGGCCCTGAGGTGTATACAAAGATATAACAAGCATGCACATACTTCTTAGAATCACTAGCAAGTAACCCTCCTCGTAAATGAAGATAAAACTCTTGGGTTGAATTTCAAAAAATGCAGAAAACGTCTTTTTTTGTTTTTGTGACCCTAGCTCCGAACCTAGTCAGAATGGCCCCCCCAAAATGAATTCCTGGATCCGCCCCTGGTGCCAAACATCCAAATCCGTTTAGCCGTTATAGCATAAAAGCGTAACAGACAAACAAACTCACTATTCACTTTCGCCTTTGTATTATTAGTTAAGATGCATGATGATAAGGCAAATTGTGATGCACAGTATCCATGAGAAACCTATGTTTAGCAAGAGTCAATAATGCGTTTCAATATTCCCCCTGTTATAATATTGACTTTATATTACATTCTTCTGGCAATAAAAATTGTTCCTCTTAATTACAGATGGCTGATGAGAAGTAAAGACGAGACAATGTACCTGGATGTCGACAGCCCAGTGTTCCGGTACATCGCACACGTGGAGCTGCGGATGCGCTTCCCAGACATACTCACCACGGATAGCTTAGGTAATAGTAAGAAGGTAATTTGTGCTAGTAGCTGTCTTTTTATATTCATTCTTATGTTAGAGACATAAATGTAGTGGTAGTTCTAGCATGTTGCTGTTGACCTGTTGTATTTAATTTTAATACAAGTGGCAGTTTGACGTTTGAGGGCTTGGGTCACATTTACTGCTGGTGAGTGTATTATGTAGTTAGTGGCTTTGCCACAGTCGGTTCCTGGATGGGTAGCCATCCATCACAGATTGAGCTGTCATTCGTAGATCTTTGAAAGTCGACAGAAGCCCAAAAATCTGACAACCAGTCTTACCCAGGGGGATCGTGTCATTTGTTACCCAGTAACTGGGTTGTGGGGGTCAGATAGGCAGTCGCTCTATGTAAAATACTGGTATTCAGCTGCATTCGTTTAGACTGGAAGCTGAGTGGCCACGTTAGGCGTCGGCGACGAACTCGCGCCGCCTCGCAAAAAGTTTTAAATGTTTTTAAAGTTTAGTTATTCGTATTAATTCCCCCCCCCGGGCCCCAGTCCTGGAGGACCCAAATCTAGAGAAGTACCTTTTAATGAAATCCCAAATAAGGGCAAAATATGTTTAGTAACAAAGAGACAGTTTGTAGTTGGAGGCGCCCGCGCCGGCTACGTACGCAAAATATTAACGTAGCATGCAAAAATTGTCGCTACGCTCGCTCTTTCATGGTACATTTTCTTAGTCTTCATTATTTTCTGCATATGTCGAAAAAATATCTCCTATTTCTGTATAAATGTTCAAAAGGAAATTTTACCTATGTATGTGAGACTAGACCAGCAGTGGACTGCGATAGGCTGAGTTGATTGATTGATTGATTGATGTGAGACTATCATCATCAGCATATTAATGTTCCCACTGCTGGGACACATGCCTCCTCTATGGGAGAGGGAGTGGGCCGAAATCCACCACGCGGGCCCAGTGCGGATCGGTGGATGTCCCATTTCTTTGAATTTTTGGTTCTAGGACATGCCGGTTTCCTCACGATTTTTTCCTTCACCGTTTTGTGAGCAGTGGTGATGAAATTATTTTACACAAAGTAAAGCGCCTGCCTGGGTTCGAACCCACGACCTACAACTTGTAAGTCAGGGCCGTTACTACTGGGCCACCACTGCTCCACTGTGTACTTGTAGTAGACTATGTGGGTGCTAAAATTTTCGAGCTCGCTCCGCTCGCTCTAGCATTCTATAATCTTCTAAGTCAACAACGACAAAGTATCTAATATTTCTGTATGTAGGTATGGTCACAAGAAAACCTTAACTTTCCGAGGCGGGGTGCAAAATTTTTGGAGTTCGCTTCGCTCGCTCTTGCTTCCTGCATTCTTCTAATTCTCGATATTTTCTATATAACTTAACAAAACATCTCCTATTTACCTTTGTACGCTGTAGAAAACTTGGGAAACGAACCCCTGAATACAATAAAGACTGTTCTTTAGGGTTCCGTACCTCAAAAGGAAAAAAACGGAACCCTTATTAGACCACTTTCTTGTCCGTCTGTCTGTCCATGTGTCACCACCGATTTTCTCAGGAACGGGTGGTCCTAGCAAGTTGAAAATACCAGATACTGAGGTCTATAGTTCCTATTAGGTGTATAAAAATCAAGGTCCTGAGTCAGCACGATAAAAAGGTATGTGCAAAGGAGGATGCTTAAAAAGTCCCAGCTCCGGGAGAAAAGTGATGTAGGTATCTCAAATCATCAATAATAATAAGTACAAAAATAATAACCGGTTATGATCGTGATCCTTACTGGCAAACATAAAAATTGCCAGTTTTATTATGCAGTCGTCGATGTAATAAATTTATAATTATGTTTAATTACTTTATTCAAAAATATTATGTTAAAATGCGAGCTTGGCTCATTTTATATTTTTACAAAATCTTAAATATGCTTAAAATCGTTGAAAGTACTATGGATATATTTATTGTAACAGAATCTTCGACAGTTCGACATCAAAATAGTCAGGATTTAATAGCATCGTCACGTGAAAATACTATTGTTAACAGCGATACTACGATATTGATTCGATAGTTTGGAGTCCTATATCTCGCCATCTGCGCCAGCTATCAATAATGTAGTAAAAATTGCTAACTGCGACAGTAACAGTCACAGTTCTAACCTAGATTAACACATTTCGTCGGGAACTCGGGGTGCCATAAGGCTGCCTGTCCACTGGAGCGGAGAGGAGCGGAGATGTGCCAAAATTAACCAATAGAATCGCACCTCTAGAGCGGAGTTTTGATTCTATTGGTTAATATTGACACATCTCCTCTCCTCTCCTCTCCGCTCCGGTGGACAGGCAGCCTAAGCGGCGTGAATTTTTAATTTTAAGTGCTATGTTGCTCACCACACCGGTTGCGGTACCCCAACATGGGTTAGGTTAGTAACTTCCAAGTTGGTCACTTTCCATAATATCACACATTGAGTTATAATGTACTACGATGTAGTAGTATAACTCAATGATATCACATTTGGAAATCCAATAAAAAAGTCTATCAAGTTTTACCTACCCTACTTTATTTGATTTGTTGTATGCCGCCGCCATGATGCACAACAAAAATAAAGCGACATCAACGCCTCTACCGGTGGATAATCTAACTATTTTACGATATGATCAATAATTTTTGGCCACATCATGAAGTATTCGTGCGTTTAACTGTTCATATCGTCAAACCTTGAGTATTCAATGATCTGGCCAGACCACATCATGATGTGATCAGCGGTCGATGTTCTATTTCATGAAATGCAACCATTTCATGAAATGGCCGAACACTTCATGAAATGATCAATTCTAAGATCTGGCCACGACATATAGATAAAGAAATCTCGATGATTTTTCAAGTCGTAAAATGTGCGAAGCAGGGACGGGTCGCTAGTTTGTGTTATAATATGCCTATCAATTATGTCATCTATGACAGCATGGTGTGATAAAATAAAGCATTGACCTTTATCGTAGCAGCAGCTGTTGTTAGCATTAGATATTGCTTCGTAATACTGCTGGAGATAGGCTCATGACTTTCAGTTACTTGGGAATGAATGACTGCTGTAACGTTTGCTTTGTCAAGGTCGTTTTCCTTTGCTTATTCTGTTACTACCGCCGCCGCACCGTCTCGCTTGTGCTTATTTTGGACCTTATTGACCATAAAACAAATCTGGCCAGCGTAGCTTCTATTGGAGCGAATATTTACCAAAAATACTTTAATTCGATCTCTTATTGACAAACCTTAAGTAGGTCTGGGCTTAATAGATTTTTATATCATTAAGTAAATTAGAAAATATTATAGAAAAAGTGTGTCAGTGGTAAAGGACCCGACTAAAGAGCAGTGGTGGCTCAGTGGTAACTGCCCCGACTTACGAGTTGTGGGTCGTGGGTTCGAACCCAAGCAGGCGCTTTACTTTGTGTAAATAATTTCATCACCACTGCTCTCAAAACGGTGAAGGAAACCATCGTGAGGAAACCGGCATGTCCAAGAACCAAACATTCGAAGACATGTGACATCTACCAACCCGCACTGGGCCCGCGTGGTGGATTACGGCCCACTCCCTCTCACAGAGAGGAGGCCTGTGTCCCAGCAGTGGGAACATTAATAGGCTGATGATGATGATAGAACAAGTTCCGCTTTGCAAAGAATAGACAGCCACACAACCACCATCTGCCCCGTCGTTGTAATAGCAACCAAACCAATTACAACATAATATCACGCCTTGTTACCCTGAAGGTTTAGGTAGAGGTGTACCCATAGTCCACCCACATTTCACGAGTTATGTTTAAGTCCCATGTAATAGGGGGCGAGCCTATTGCCACTATCAGGCACCAATCCAAACTCCGGGCTGCTACTGAAAAGTTCCAGGTGGAATAGCCCAATAACACTTTTTCCGACTTGGGAATCGAACCCTGGACCTCATGCTCAGCAGTAGCGCTTGCGACCACTAGACCGACAACATGACCAATGAATAGACCAAAATAAAAAGCAGTGCCGCTAACGGCACTCTATCTCAGCAGTGTATTAAGTGCCGCTTCAACAATCAAACGAAATAACAAGTGACAGTGACAATGCAATGCTTACGGTACTTTAGCCGGGCCAAGGCAGCGCTACTAGTATGCCGCATTAGCGGCACTTTATCCGCGGCGGATAAAGGGCCGCTAGCGACACTCTATACACTTCCAAAAAAAATACTCCATCTCACCTACATCATATTTTTATACCTGTTTTCATATTGTACTTTCAGATTCTGATATACAGAGATAAAAGCGTGGAAGGTGCGAACAGTGCTCCGATGGCGATACTCGAAGACAACCTGATGAGCTATCTACTAGGCTTCTCACAAATCATTAAACTGCTAGGGGACTCACAGAAGCCTATCGTAGGACACAACATCTTCCTAGACACCGTACTCCTACACAATCAATTCATAGGACCTCTACCCAACCAGTATACAGAATTCAAGAAAAATATTCATAAAATGTTCCCCAATATATACGATACTAAATACATATCACATGCAATGGCGAAGAAACTCAGCTATCATGAGGTGTGGAAATCAAACGCGTTACAAGAGTAAGTTTTAAGAGTATTTTATTTAGTAAATAGTTATCTACAGCTTATTTTGTTTTGCTTCCTGATTAATTGAATAAAAATATTTTGTAACACAAATGCGTTCATAAATACTGACTATGTTTATATAGCACTCGCTCAATTATATCATTATAACTTTAAAGCCACTGAATCGTCGTACGAAAATAAACAGCACAAGATTAGTGGTTCTCGTTAAAATATTCGAAAAACATTGAAATAAATAATTCTTAAAAGCTATTATCCGAATAGATAAATAAATAGAGAGCCTGGTAAAAATGCTATCACTATACTAATCGTGGGAAAATAATCTAAAATACGCTACTTTTATTGATCACTTGATAACGTTTTTATTATTATTTGTTGCAGTTTATATGAATTCTTTTCGGAGGGAAAATGCAAGAAGTTGCAAAATGGCATTAATTTCATAAAATTGAGCAGACCTTTTAATGTGAAACAGTCGTATCATGAAGCGGGTTGGGACTCATACTGCTCAGGTAATGTATATTAATAGCTCTCAAATTTTATTGATTTATACAAGCGTATCTCCAAAATCTCAAACATTAAAACATTATGGCTGCTGTACACTCTCGCCGAGGAACACCGAGACCTACCTACCTCTGTGTATCTCGGCACTCCTCGGTCGCTTTCCGTCTCGTGTCAGTGTTTTGTGCCAGAGTCAAAAGATCTCGCGGCAGTTGCGAGTGCATCGCTGTACACTCTCGTGTATCTAGTGTTGCTTGCTGATGGCACATGGAGCAACGGCAGCAGCTAGTTCAATGTCTGTGTCCATCCTCTCAGGGTTCACCACTTCAGCTGAACTAGGCGAGAGTGTACATGGCCGCGAGACCTAGCGAGCGCACAGAAGTGTACAGCCGCCATTACATCGTATACTAATGTAATGGTATTTCTGTCGCAACAATATATGCACCTTAATATCACGGAGACAGCATGCAGTATGGCTTAACGGCGACTAAAATTGCATTGGAGATTTAGAGCCTACCACTACATAGTTGGCCGGACATATCATATTCTCGCATTCAAATACTGCTGAAATATCCTACATTTTTTTAATTTAACCTTATAGTAAACAAGATAAAAGTTTATTACCTTAATTTTTTTTTGTTTAGGCTACTGTTTCATCCGTCTGGGCCATTGGTCGGCGTGTGAGAACAGCGGCAGCTACCGCCCGGTGGGACCCATTGAGACTTTGTCTGCCCTGGCGCCGTACTACAACAAAGTCAACGTCATACGCGGCGCTATACCGTATATGGTGAGATTATCTATCTATACAATGTCGCCCATGCGCATGTGACCGCCCGTAATTTTCTGAATATTCATGAAAAAATATTGAAAATAAACTTCAAAAGGGGGGGTCTATCTATAACATTTTTCATGTTATTCAATTTTTAATTTTTTAAAGATTTGCTTTCTGTTTTTTGACACATCTCCGAAGTTTATGGGTCGATTTGGATTCTGTTTATTATTTCCAAAAGCTTATGAGTTATTTTAACAGGTTAATTAAAAATTTTACAAAAAATTATCGACTACGAAAAAAAAACGGAATCAAGTCATTTTTTCGGTAAAAAATTGTGTATTTATTTTAAAAAAAATAGTGAAAAATGTTATAGATAGACCCCCCATTTTGAAGTTTATTTTCGATATTTTTTCATGAATATTCAGAAAATTACGGGCGGTCACATGCGCATGGGCGACATTGTATAAGTAAATAAAAATGAAATGCTGTTCATTTGTAAGCGAATCATTGGAGAACGGTTGGACTGATTTGGCGATTTTTTTTTAATGTTCGTAATTGTCTGAATCTGAATAAGGATTTTAGGGAAAGTTACCCGGAAAATTGGTAATTCGGGAAAACTGAAAGTATTTTTTAAGAGACTTCCGTGCCTAGGATAGCACGTTTAGGCGTTGATCCCGGCTGTCATTCGTAGATCTTTGACAGTCGTTACGGGTCGTCAGAAGCCCGAAAGGCTGACAACCAGTCTTATCAAAGACTATCGTTTTATATAGTCCTCCAGACCGTATTTCGACCGTACTTCGGCGCGGGAGTTATTATGGTGCACTAGTGTGTGCGTAGACACAGGTGCACTCTTTCTTCCCACACTCTCATAGTCTTATGGGATGGCAATCCTACACGACCGGAGAGAGATCAAGCACAGAACTAACGGCATAACGTGCTTTCCGAGGCATTGGGGCATCACACCGCCAACTTCCAAACCGCGGGCTGTTACTAAGCAATTCCTAATGGAAAAACACAATAACACTTTGCCTAGACTGGAAGCCGGCCCCAAAATTGTTGGGAAAGGGCTAGGCAGATTGATTGATACCCTGTCTGAAATCTCTGTTCACGCCACTGCCTATACCACTGCATTCGAATTTAAGCTTTATTTCCTCTCCCTAAACAATTTCTCACCATGACCTTACGTCTTTCGTCAAACAATACAGACATCGCGATGTGATTTATCATTTATCGACGACACTTGGGTTCTCTCCTCCATGCCAGCTATGAAAGACGCGCTGAAATCACACGACGAAAGACGCGTAGCGTTTGTGCTCAAAATTATGATGGAATCCTATGCCCGTCACTGTTTTATTTATAAGTTTTTTCTAATACTATTTTTAACGTTCCCCAGATGTTAGTATTAATCGTTGGTCCAGTTTATGATGAGGTGTGCTATTGAACCCATTATAGAGAAGAGACCCTAAAAGGTTTAAGGGTCGGTGTTTTTTCCATACAAACGTAGTATGGTGATTACTCGTCTGTTTGACGGTGTACGTTCAAAACTAAAATATTTCTATTTTTCTTGTCATTATCTCGACCTGTATGGAATCAGAAATGGAAAAAAAATTGGTTTTGAAGTTAAGAGCGTCGAAACTTCCATATTTCAACATTTTAACTCGGTTTTTGGGCGTAAATAAATAACTTATGTAGTAAAAAAATTGCAAAAAAGAAACCGTACAGGGATAGATAATTTATTCAAAAGTTCAAATAATTTTATTTGGATTCAATTCATCCAGTAATAACCAGTGATTCCATAATATCTATACGCCCAAAGGTCTGTTCATATAAAACAGATGCTCTTTTTTACAAATAAAATCTCATGATTGCTATGTTGAGTTTGTAGGCTGAAAGACAATACACATTGTTTAACAATAAAACCACAGCATGTATATTTGTCTGAACTATTCGTTTGAAATTCTCCATGAGTCAAGTTTATGCATCGTATTTTACGTTTGAAAATTATTGCGTTTTTTATGTTTCGAGAATACATTTATCATTTCTGTTATTTCAGAGTTTCGCGGGAAGCGACCCGCCGCGGCATCGACCTGGGCTGCTGCATTTGAAGGCTCTCGCTCAACGTACCATCAATGTGGGACAGGTACAATATTATTTCCTACATACCCGTTAATATTAAGATAGGTCCAGCGTGGGTAGGGTGGATCGGCTACCTGGTATCATCATCAGCCTATTAATGTTCCCACTGCTGGGACACAGGCCACCTCTCGGTGAGAGGGAGTGGGCCGTAATCCACCACGCGGGCCCAGTGCGGGTTGGTAGATGTCACATGTCTTCGAATTTTTGGTTCTAAGACATGCCGGTTTCCTCACGATGTTTTCCTTCACCGTTTTTGAGAGCAGTGGTGATGAAATTATTTACACAAAGTAAAGCGCCTGCTTGGGTTCGAACCCACGATACAACTCGTAAGTCGGGGCCGATACCACTGGGCCACCACTGCCTGGTATAGTTCGTGTAAATCAGGTCAGAATCCTGGTGAAATTTGTGACAATATTTTGGTAGGGCCTATGTCCAGCCCTGAAAGTCGTTTGGCTGAAATAATTCGCCGTATTATTGAAAGAAAGAATAATAATTTTATTTGGAAAACGTACAGGAAATACAACACTAAAAAAAGAACATTAAAACTAACAAAATCATGACAACAATAATAACAAACAGGCAGCTGGATTAAGGGCTTGATTCAGGAAGCGGTATTCCTTTGTTTTTTTTGGGTGGGGAATCATCAAATGACTTCTCCCGCTCTGGCCGGAGCGGAAGGGCGTGTCAGACTCTTACTGACTAAAACCCACCCGTGTTCCTTCCCTTGCCTTACCAGGGGCCACGGTTTCCCCTTGGGACTACCCGCAACCCCGGTAGGCATCGGCCCTAGCGGACCCCGTCAGTTTAGCTGACATCTCTTTGAGGCGCGCGTGGAACACGACGCGCCGTCGACCCGGGCCTGGTCCTTCTCGGACGGCGAGCTGCCCATTGCTCTCCGTCCGCAAGCCCACGCCTACGGTGGCCGAAAATCGGCTACCAATTCCCGACGCCCGGGGCATCTCCTACGGCGGCGGTGCGGCGCACCATGGCCTGGACCAGGGCCGGACACGACACGGCTCGCATTGTTAGGAGGTTCCTCTCTCTGGGGCCTTGACCGCCGCGCCGGTTGCTTGGACCCTGTTCCCGATACCGGTGGGCTATAATTTTAAATGTTTTTATATTTTTTATTTTATTATTTAAAAATATAATTTATATGTATATAACGAAATAACAAAACATACGGACGGACAGACAGACAGACAGACATGACGAAACTATAAGGGTTCCGTTTTTTGCCATTTTCTACGGAACCCTAAAAAAGAACATTAAAACTAACGAAATAGTGAAAATAAAAAAAGATTAAAAAGAAGACCTGTGCCAGGCCAAAAAGGGTCTTATCTCAGCATGATGCTACGATAATTGAAAAAAAAAACAAATTAAGAGCCCGTTATAATTTTGTCAGTGGTTCAGGTAAAAATTATTTCTAAATTATTTTACATAAACGTTATTTCTGACACCTTGCGAACTAAGAACAGTATTCTTACAGTATTACAGATGTCTATTGTAAAAGCAGAACTATTAAACCAAAGCGCCATTTCTTACGAAATGTTTATGAATGTAATACACTGCCTGGATGTTACATAACTATGTTACGGGATTATAAGCAGTTCATACATTCCGTTTCCTTTTGTATACTAAACAGTGGGTTTTAAAATGCAGGTAAAACAAATATAATTAATAACAGCTGCCGGAGCGGCAAGTTCATAGTCATCGTTCCGTTGGATATGAAAATACACTATTTTCGTGGATTTTGCATTAGTGTATGCACATGTATGTATTTATTATTATAACACCGTAGAGGCTTTAAATTTAATATGTATTTCAGCACTATCTGCACTGTGTTCAAATAAATCCCGTTATAAATACAATGCTGGTCTATCGCGCACAACTTAAATCCGAGCCAGCCCTCCCCCAGCGAAGCCCTAAGCCGAGGTCCGAACCCCACAGGGGGTGCCCTTAGCGTGCAGTCACTTAGTTTATAAGTTTTATGCCCTGGCTGGAGGCCTTAATTTATTGAGGCACTCACAGGAAAGTCCGGTTAAGCAGCCGACAATCTCCTAGGTTGACCTGCAAGATACATTTATAAGAAATAAAATGATCGTGCACAGCATTAGGCAGTCGATAACCGTCGCTGGAATGCATTCGCGTCCAGCAACCATTCCATTATATTCGACATTCCTTTAAATATATTACTCTCGACGTTTGCCAAACTAATCTCTCCACAACTCTCGCCGTAATTACTACACACTAAGGTCAATGTACAATAAATTACCCACTAAACAATTCCACCGCCTGTTATTTTCAAAACAGCAATATTTTAGCTGCAGTACATAATAATGGTTATAACTGCCGATACATTCGTAATCTGGCAGAGCTCAAAAGGAATTGCATAACGGGCGGAAAACAATGCTATTTTTGTTCGTATAGTAAACATCGTGTCGGGTTCATCTGCGTCGGTATCCTCGGAGCCAAATTTAGCGGGACTATGTTAAGAAACGGTTATGGTAGTAATAATTGTCACGGCGGGGTGTAGTGCCGGCGCGCGCGCGTGTGCGGGTCTGGCGCGGCGCCAGCGCACGCACACACGCGCGCACGCGCACGCACACGCGCACGCAACCCCGCCGTGCACATATTTCCCGTTGCTAGTTAAAACAGATTGATAATGCCCAAGTGTCACAGGCGACAATTTTTATTTTCGTACCGTCCCGTTTTTTAACCGTTGCGGCCGGTGTTTGATTTCTCTAATGTACAAAATCTTTTTCATGCCACTGTCAAGGTTGATTTAAGGTTGGGATATAAATAATTTTCATCGAAGAATGAGTCGCTCGTCGCTATATTTCATCGCGACCTAGCTGGGGGTATGATTTAGCTGTAACATTTGTCATGTTTGTCTCAGGTGGCGTCTGATCTGGCGACCTTCGGTTCTATAGACATAAAGCTTCATGGTAGTAGAACTGCTCTCATAGCCGCTAACAGTCAGCAAACGTAAGTATCAAACTTTTAACAAGTATACCGAAATACAGGACGATTTTTGAGATTTAAGTCGTCTGGGCAAAACCCGAAACTATGATATAAAGAGGAAAGTTGCCTAAGTAACCGTGAGCTTGATTTTAAAAGAAAATTAAAAATACAGTTTTAGTTTTTTGAATAAGCCTTTTTTGCAATATGAAAAATACCATCCTCCGATTTAGTTGCTGGTGGGAACCGGTCTGTTTGAAAATCTGTCATACAAAATAATCCAATATCTAGGTCCCTGTTTAAAAGCTCATCCTGCAAACTATTTTTCGTTCTTACAGCGCCCAAAAAATACTGAAGCGGTTCAAGAATAGCAAAGAATACAGGATAGCGCAATACAGCGCGTATAAACACTCCACGGCAGGAACAATGGCGATCTGGTAAATATCTATATTTATGTACAACTCTAGAAGCAAAATAGTTCATTAGGAAGATGCTTTCTGGCAAGACATCGTTCAAGATGTAGAAGGAGAAAGCTGGCGGGCTTTGCCTTGCAGCGGTGCAGTGGGACATAATAAAGTTTTAAAAGCCAAAAATGCGTTTAATAAAAATAAGTTTAAATACTCTGAAGCCGTAACTGAAAACAGCTTTAGCAATACAAGATTAAGCTTATAGTCAATCAATCAATCCTTAATATCTACCTTAGTATCTAAAAAGTTTATCTTTTGAAAGATGAGGCTACAAATACTTATTTATATGTTATTGTTATATTAAACAATTATAATTTATAATTAAATCTTCCAAACACCATTTCCAAATCGTAGATCAGTTTTTTTTTAATATGCGCAACAGCAGACAGTTACGCGAATAAACGATATATCTAAATCACGGTGACTGGCGAACTGACAATTACAACGTTTAAGAAAATTAAATATGTATGCATATTTCATAAAAATAATCGTCAAATATTAAATGAGGTTCACTGTATATTTTCAATACGAATAAAATAAATCATATCCGTATCTCACGCCCATATACTTACGGTATTTTATTAGATTACCAGAATATGAACACTAAAATTATGTGATATGTGCATAGGCGCTGTAAAAAAGCGCGGCAATAACAGAAACGAATTTATTAAAATAATATTATGAACACATATATATAAGAACTGGCTGAAATAACAGCCGCACGAGTTGATCGAGTTAGGTTTGTGGATAGGTGACCATGCAAAACATATCGACACCCCACCTTGCCTCGGAAAGCACGTTAAGCCGTTGGTCTCGGCTGTCATTCGTAGAGTTTTGACAGCCGTTAACGTTAACTGGTTATCAGACTTTTAGGCTTATGGCTACCCACATAAGCCTAAAAGTCTGATAACCAGTTTTACCCTTACCAAGGGGTATCCCAGTAACTGGGTTCTGGTTCTGGAGGTCAAATAGGCAGTCGCTCCATCTAAACCAATATTATAAAGAGAAAACATTTGATTTTTTGTATGCTTGTTTGTTTTTTTTTTTTTTTGTAATGAATAATTTCAAAAAATACTGGAACGTTTAAAAAAAAAACTTTATTAAAATTTATAAATATATCACGCGGGCGAAGCCGCTGGCAGAAGCTATTGTAAAATACTAGTATTCAGCTGCATCCGGTTAGACTGGCAGCCGACCCCAACAAGGCTGGGAAAAGGCTAGGCAGATTGATTCCAAAATGAGGTTACACAAAATTCTGCTCAATGACTAGGATTTTCTAATGAAACTTTAAATTCAATTCCATACGTAAGTAGTATTTCTCACGTACTACGTCCACGTCCTATGACTGCTTGATTGTATCTGAATTCTCAAATAATCTTCTTCACAGCGTGTCGATGGCAAAAAAAAACTCGAATAAAATATATTTACTTAGTCTTAACCAAACAAATAAAAATAAAATACCCCCAAAATTATTATCGATCTAATATCTCACTTGCTAATAAAGCTTTCTTTTCCAGGAGCGGCGCTTTCATCACTGGCAGCATAGTGCTGTACTTCCTTCACAAAAAGCTGAAATAGACTTTAAAAAAAATAAGGTGCCTAAAATACCGCTTTTATCTGCCACCGAAATAAGCAATTTTAAGTGCATATACAATAAAATGCTCCGTCCCACGTTTAGCATAGTTATAGACGATTAACAGTTAATAAAACTTCACTATAAAGTACCCTTGCCAACCTATTAGAGCATGACCAGTTTAAGTTTGCAGTTAACGGTGGCGCTATTTGTCACGGAAAAATACACTAGCATGACAAATTGTGTACATTTATTTTTAGTTCTGTGTTTTCCCGCCTGCAACGATATGTTGGGCGCACTGTGTAACTACCCGACTTTGTGAGATTAATATGAAGGTCATTGAGGCTTTTAATATTTTTGAAGTATTGAGAATTTAATACTATTGCATAATCAGCCTATAATGTTCCCACTGCTGGGACACAGGCCTCCTCTCTTCGAGAGGGTGTGGGCTGCAATCCACCACGCGGGCCCAGTGCGGGTTGGTAGATGTCATATGTCTTCGATTTTTTGGTTCTAAGACATTCCGGTTTCCTCACGATGTTTCCCTTCACCGTTTTGAGAGCAATGTTGATGAAGTTATTTACACAAAGAAAAGCGCCTGGCTAGGTTCGAACCCACGACTCATGGGTTCGAACCCAGGCAGGTGCTCTAATATTAATACTATTAATATAAATCTGTGAACTGTGTTTCGTATCGTTTATATCTGTTTCACTAAGTTATTAAGCTATTAAGTGCATTTTTAGGATTAAACCCATCGTGTTAAAAGATAATATTTCTTTGCATTTATTTGGCAGCTTCTCCGAAACCAATATTCGGAACTTTATAAGTCATACTTATTATTGTATAAAACTGCCAGTTGTTGATTTAAATCCATACAATAGTTTGTAGATTTTTGTAATTATGTTTAACGCAATATACCTAATATAGATCATAATTAATGAACCATGTTATAAAGAAGAATGCCTCGTTGGTCTAGTGGTGTCAAGCGCTAATGCTGAGCAGGAGGTCCTGGGTTCGATTCCCGGGTCGGGGAAAGTGTTATTGGGTTTTTCTATCTGGAATTTCTCAGTAGCAGCCCGGAGTCTGGATTTGTGCCCGGTTGATGGCAATAGGCTCGCTCCCTATTACATGGGTCTTAAACATAACTGGCGAAATGTGGCTGTAGCTGCTACAGGTACACCTCTGCACAACCCTTCGGGGGAACAAGGCGTGATGTTATGTTGTATGTTATAAAGGTATGTTCTTTTACTGTTGTACACAAAAGTTACAGTTTTCTACAGTCGCGGTGGCCGCCACATAACGACCGTCATGAAAATGATAACAACGGGGTTTGTCAACTGTGACACCATCTTTCTTTCTTATATAACGTTTCAATGACGTCATTCGGCGGTAAATTGCGGACGCTATGTGACGGCGCCACAGATATAAATCTAACTAGATGACGCGACTGTTATGTACTTCACGTGTCAAAAAACGGAGTAAAATTACGATCAATGATCGTGATCTGAGCTTTTCATTTTGCATTATCGGCACCGGATATTGATTTTAAATTGTGTGTGAAAAAGTGGTACGGTTGGTTTTCATACAAATGGAGGGACTTGCGTTATCTAGTTAGATTTATATCTGTGGACTCTTGCTTAAGAGTCTGTAATATCTCAAATTGCTTTGTATGATCCTCCGTTACATCGAAAATACTGCAGCATTCATTTTGAAATAAATATATTAGTAAAGTTGAGGTTTAAAGTTATGTTTGACGAAAACATTATTCCATAAAAAATGTATAGAAAAAAAACCAAAGTTACCTCCAAACCGAACAATAAACCGCAATCAAATTGGATCATGAAACTTTAAATAATAACTAAACAACTATAAAGCAGAAAGATACTGTTTTTTATCTATTTTATATTCCTTACGGTATACCGTGGATAGATTTTATTTTCGTGATAAAAAGAAATTACTTAAACTATTGGCGCCTTGGAGCCTTCTCCCCGCCGCTCACAGTCCGCGAGCAGTACCGCGAACGAGATAATTTGAGCTGAGGTATTACGGACTCTTAAGGCGCGCTTGCACAACAAATCACTCAATACATTAAGCGCTAAACGAATTTAAGACATTGTACTTTTTCTGCCAATCATTTGAAGATGACAGAGACGGAATCCTATTAAATGCGAAAGTGAATTTGTTTGTTTGTTTGTTATGCTTTCACGCTAAAACGGTTGAACAGATTTAGATGAAATTTGGCATATGGGTAGACCATGACCTGAATTAGGACAAAGGGTACTTTTTATCTCGATATTCCCACATGATTGACCTATAAAACACTGTTTTCTTGACTGAAGTCCATAATAAATATTGTTGTTTACTTAGTTGTAAGATAAAAATGTGACACAGTATGTTTATTTGGCATAATAAATCAGGGATTATATTGTGTCTATTATTTTTCTTCATTATCCACCATATTCTTTATCAAATAATTATCTGAACCAAGGAAAAAAAATATCGAGAGTCTGCGTAGAATGTGATTTGTCTTCCGACTTCCTTGCGTAACACTTTTCTGGTATGCCAAAAAATATTGAAAAATATACTATGTTGAGGTACTAAAGAGGTAGTAAATATTTACAAAGAGATAATTTTGGTTATATTGTCTCGAAATTATGATGATCAGAAAGAATTGGTCCAGACATCCAGATGTCAGAATGTCTGAGCCGCTTTTTAGAAGCTAAATGCAGCGACCAAACATTCCACACGGCACACTTAAAACGGTGCATCCTAAAAGTTGGCAACGTCGTAAATAACTGTCAAATAATTACCTGTTTCGATTAATTTGTAAATAATACTGTATGGAAATAAGAAATGTGGCTAAATAACTAACGAGAATATTAATAATGAATTGCAATTATAACATTGAATTTGATGTTGTAACCGTTTTAGGTGCAAAAAAGGCATTTGGAAAGTTTCCAAATAGTTTTTTCACATCTAAAACGAACTATTCGGTGTTACGATATTAATTATTGCATTTCATAATCAATATTCTAGTTCGCTAGTTAGCCACATTTTTTATTTTCATATAGAAATATTATCAAATTAAATAAAACAGCGAAATATTTGACATCTATTTGCGACGTTGCCAACTTTCAGAATAAACCCTCTTAATAACGCCAAACGCGGCGATTGAGTCGCTTTTCGGAAGTTCGACACAGCGGCTGAACGCTACACTCCGCACACATTCGGCTGCCGGTCGCATCGATTTGGCATCCACCCTGACCATGAATTCTAATGAATTCCGACACCGCGTCTGAGCGCAGGAAGTCACGAAATCACAATGCAGCGTCGATAGAATCTCTAAAACGCGCGATTTTAATACTGCGATGGAACGCAGAGAGTCGCCTAAACGCGACGCAGGTCGTAAAATCGCTGATCGCCGATGCTAAAAGTACCTAGTCTTCTGTGTGGCCCTATGAGCTGATTTTTCAATCGTCAGGTATACTGTTATAAAGATGAAAAAAATGTCCAAGCGCCACTTGGACATTTTTTTACATACAAATATTCCTCGGTTAAAAGTTATTTCATGATTGACTTTTTAAAACATTGTTTTCTTGACTAAAGTCCATAATAAATATTGTTTTTTAGTTGTAAGAATAAATGTGCCACAGTATATTTATTTGACATAATAAATCAGAGATTATACTGTATCTATATTTTGTTTCATTATCCACCATATTCTTTATTAAGTAATTATCTGTTCGATTCCCGGGTCGGGCAAAGTGTTATTGGGTTATTCCATCTGGAATTTCTCAGTAGCAGCCCAAAGTCTAGATTTGTTCCTGGTTTTTTGCTATAGCCTCGCCCCCTACTACATGGGAACATAATTGGCTATGTTATGTACAAAACTGTGGATGTACTAAGTACATCTCTGCCTAACACGTTGCGGATTGCAGTCGTGATTATATGTTATGTTAAGTATCTGAATCAAAGAAAAATATATTGAGAGTCTTCGCGTAGAATTTCCTGCATTTTCCTCCGAGTTCAGTGCGAGTGATGTTTATAAAAATGCTTAAAGAATGCGAATATCTTGTCTAGACTACAAAAAAATCAACACTTCAATATTTAGCCATGTTTATGCAATCAAAAGTGCTTGTTAATACCCCGCTGTCATCCATTTTTGACTGATCACGGAATAAATAACGCAACGAAGCGATACTCCTGCGCCGTTCAAACAATAGACTAAACATTCATTAAGTACTCATACCATGTTAAAAGGTTTATGATAATGTTTAGCAAACTCGCGAAATTACTTCTGAATTTATTATGTGGTGGTAAAGACAGATATATAGATTCGGATCAACTGGATCCTTGTCGTCGAGAAAAGAAAACATTTTGATCTATTTTTGTACGGGAATCAAACGGCGATGATCTGTGTGATCATATCAAGTATATAGAGATATATTACTCTGGCAGTTGTAACTCTTCCTGTCGACCTACTTAACGCTTCAGAATAGGTCAATTTGTCTCGTCCAAGACGTCATAAATACTGAACACCTGGTTATTATTAAACGGCATCGCACCTGAAAAGTAGAGAGAGTAGGAAGGCCTTTGTTCTGCTGTGGGACACCGCAGGCTTTTAAAAGGCTACATTACGTACTAAATCATCATCTGTCTAGCTTTTTCCCAACTATGTTGAGGTCGGCTTCAAGTCTAACCGGATGCAGCTGTATACCAGTATTTTACATGGAGCGACTGCCTATCTGACCACAACCTAGTTACTGGGTAACACGATACCCCTTGGTAAGACTGATTGTCAGACTTTTGGGCTTCTAACTATATATACCTGTAACGACTTTTAAAGATCTACAAAATTAAATGACAGCCGGGACCAACGGCTTAACGTGCTTTCCGAATGAAAAGAACAAATAATAGCTACGCTAAAACGGTTTCTGAATTGAGAAAGTTACGCTAAGAACTTGTCAAACTCTACTTTAGCATTTCTTATTTTGATTACACAATATATACCCCACTACACTAAACAAATATAATAATAAGAATTGCGTTTTATTTTGAACCTTTCGCTCGCGGCTCGTAATTTTTCAACCTTGATAGTTAATACGAAATAAACTTCTGTTATCGTGCAACAGCTGAAAATATGATCATATATTTAAAAATACTTTGGCTTTATTGAAACCAGAAAACCCTGTCTTTGTATTTAGGTACAGATATTATTTTAAAAACTACAGTTCTAGGTATTACAGATCGCAGTACGTAAGTTGAACCAAAATGGCGGTCGTCCGCGCAGGTAAAACTATGATTAAACTAGGATTGAGACCCGAAAATGTTTTTCTACGCATTTAAGGTCATAGTTCAACTTACGTGCCGCGATCTGTAACACATTTTCGGGTCTCAATCGAAGTATAATCATATTTTTACCTGCGCGGACGACCGCCATTTTGGTTCAATTTACGTGCTGCGATCCGTATCTTAGATTGCTTTATTTTCGGGTAAGTAGGCGCCGAATATCGAATAACTTGCGGCTAGCGAATAACATACGACTTCCCTCATATAGTGCATAAATATGAGGTTTAATTTACAAGATATGTAATGCGCGGGCGCGTTAATGTCGGCAGGGAGATTATAACTCGGGGCTAAGCAAACAGCGCATGAGTTAGGTTGCTTACACAGCGGTGCGCCCGCGCCGCGGCCGGAATAAGGCGGGAAAACGTTTTGACATGCCTGATTTATGTTGATTTACAACTCACTTGCACAACATGACGGGTGCCGGCAAACTTCCTGAAAATTTATTCATTATTATGTCCAGCCAACACAACGAGCGTATTTTTAGTTTTTGCAAATTGCTTCATATGTAGATTCCGTGAAGTACGAGTAAACGATCGATAGCCGATTCCATCAACATGACTGTAAAACCTATACTTTAATGTATTCTTATTAATAGTACGACTTTGTTAGTGTTTGTTTATCATGTAAATCTAATAAAACATGAAAATAAAGAACACTGAAAACTGGTAAGTTACACTAGCACCCAATATTTTGCACTTTTAGTTTCAGCGATTGCAATTTACCGATTTCAATGTTACATACGGTGGGGAAAATGTACCTATGTACTTCGTGAATATATGGATTTTGGTACATCGGCATCTTTGTAAGTCTAAACCCGTACAAATATCTATGTTTAGTAACCTTAAGCGGTAAATCCGAGTTTACGCCGTAATAACGTTGTCTGGCAAGCCGCATCCTGCCAACTGTTCCAGCAACACTATGCAAGGGTAATAAAATGAACCTATATAAGTACGCATCATTTAAAACATTGTAGTTTCCGCAAACCGCGTAAAATTGTTAACAATGTGTGCTTTATTTATTGTTTCAGGGTAATTATATGCTCGCCCACGATTTTATGCATAATTCAGTAATGTAACGACGGAATATATCAAAGTTGCTTCTGTTTCTCAGATAGGTAGATATATCAGATTATGAGGAATGCAAAAAATTCAACGGTTGATGTTTTCCGGGAGAAGATAAACTGCCAGTGTGTTTTAAAACCTCACAGCGAATCCGTAACAGTCACTGGATTACGAAAAACTAAAGCTTTCGTAATTTTTCATAATGTTATAATCGATGTATCATGAAATTCAGACGTGATGCGTAACAAGTCACGGAACGCCTCTTCCGCGAGTTGTTTGGAGAAAATAAAAAAGCATTGACAGTTTTGGCACATAAAATATATCTATCTATGTTTCCTCTCAGCTAAATAAATCGTAAACAGCTAATAATCCAGATAGAAGTCGCGCCGGCCTCACGCATGAGACAATTAAAATAGATTTCCACCTGCAAACTGAAAAGCCAAAAATAACTCTTGTGCCTCATATCTGTAGGTAGAGAATTGATGGATGTTTTGTGGACATGTGCACAGTGCATTCTCAAGTCCAGTAAATAGGTCGCGGCGAGTAATTTCACAGTACTGTTTCCGCAAAAACATGTACGCACTGAGTTATAGCTTGTCTTAATGATGTAGGTACCTACTGGCTTCTTCGGATTTATTTAGAATTTTCTTTGTAAGTAATTAATTATTATTATTCGAAACAAATACGTGTTTATGTTTTACAATATCGTTGAAGCGCTATACTTGGAAAACCCCAGTAGCACGGCAAAACTTTCCGTTAGAACAACCAGTAGCTGCTTCGTCTTTTCCCATCCGTGTTGGAAATGGTTTTTATGGTGCAACCAGATGCGACTGAATATCACTGCTAGGTATTTGACCTACGCAATTTAATTACTGATAGTATATAGTCCTCCAGACCGTATTTGGCCAATCTCAACGTAGACTAGCGTTCGGCGCGGGAGATAATATACCTAGTGCACAAGTGTGTGCGAAGATACTGGTGCACTCTCTGTTCCCTCACTCTCATAGTCCGATGGGACGGCAATCCGACACGACCGGAGAGAGACGGCGCAGGACTAACGGCTTAACGTGCTTTCCGATGCACGGGGGGGGGGGGGGGTACCACACCGTCAATTTCCAACTGCTACTCCGGACTCCGGACTGTTACTGAGTAATTCCTAATGGAAAAATCCAATAACACCCTTTGCCCGATCCGAGAATCGAACCCAGGACCCCACGCTTAGCAGTCGCGCTTGCGACCACGAGACCAACGGGGCAGTCAACATTACTGGTTGTAAGTATCTGGCTGATGACTATCAGACTTTAACCGTCACTCCCACCGTCCAGTGTGAGTGTTTCACATATCATTCACAGCAAGTTTAATTATTGAGCCTGCTTCGTGGACTGTGGAAATGTCAAGACTGTCATAAAAAGTCGTTGATTACCGGCACAGTCGATGGTTACCTAGGGGGTAAGGGGGATCACTAAGGCCCGGGGACCGATCACGGCAAACACAGCTGTTTTTTGTCCGGTACCCCTCGAATATCTCGCCACCCTTCTTACGAGACAATTCTTGCCGCCACGAAATACCGACATGCTTCAATATATTGTTACAAGCTTTAAATGTCTATATTTAGGTACCTAGTATGTCTATATTTATTCTTATTAGCTATACTCGTATGTAAGCGGGCACGCCCTTTATACCTGGAGGCTTTATAATAATTCAGGTAGGTAGTAAGTTCTGTTTACGTTTTTAGTTTTTATTTTCGCTTGAGTATAGATTTCGATGTTTTTGTTGGTAGGCAATGAGGTTATAATAACCTCATTGTTGGTAGGTATATGGCGTGTGCAAATCATTATGGCAAATACATTTTATTTAATGTTTTGTGTTAAGTAATGTAAATTATTTGCATGTATAGAATCAAGTTTTTTCTAATTGAACAGACAGCTGTGCTGCTGGGAAGTTTGTTGCGCCACTTTTTCTTCCCAGCTAAAGCACTAGGAAGTGGTGAAGGGCGGGCATTTTTGGGGGACTGTCTATTGTAATTTTGACGTTCGAAAAGTGCTGATTCTCAGCCTAGTTTGAATAAATGACTGTTGAATTCAATCAATAAGGTAATAACAAATCTTGCATTAAATCTCAGCATTATTAAAGGAGTAACATAATTATTGCGTTCTATATGTGTTCAGCACATGCTATTCAATTCAAAGTACCTACCTACCTAATGTTATTGTAACTAATGTTGGACTTAATATGAATTCAGTTTACAGATTATCTTCTCCCTCTCACAGAGAGGAGGCCTGTGTCCCAGCAGTGGGAACATTAATAGGCTGATGATGATGATGATGAATCTTATTAGTATTGTAGGAGTAAATGATAATAAAAAAACATTTATTTCGGACCAATAAGTATAGTGCATTTGGTTAGTATACACACGTAGACACTAACTAGTTAATTTAGTTAGTACTTAAATAAACTGATTTGCTGTAGTCAATTATTTTGTTTTTTCTTGCTTTCTGTTACTTAGGTATACCTGTCGAAAAACATTTCTCCCACTCACCTTTTAGCGAGAGAATTTCCCCTTAAAAAATTGAGAGTGTTATAATTCTCATTAAAAAGTAAATAAATTACATTAATTAACGAACGGCGCGCAGCATTGAGCTGTTGATGGGCAAATGGCCATAAGTATTTTAAAATATCGACTGTGAATGTACTGGCGATGACTGTCACGATCACGAATATGACAGAGATACTAGGTCCCCATAGCAAACGATGTCAATCTGGTTCCGGATATAACTTTGTTGCTATGCGGAAAACTTGATCTGTTTTCATTTGATTAGGGTTGAATTGCTTAGGAAACGAAAGTACCTACCTACCAGAAACATCAAATACTAGCTTCTTCCCGCGACTTCGTCCGCGACCTATAACCTTCCTCAAGATTTGGACTATACAAGGCAAAAATATTTTTTCAAATCTGACTGGTAGTTCATACAAAATAACAAACAAACAAAAATTTTTTACCTCTTTATAATATTATTATAAAAAGTATAGATAAATTCCAAGTTGGTAGCCAATTAGCCATATACAAACCTGTTTAGTTGCAATAATATCCAACAGATGGCACTGTGCAATACAGGTCGTTTTCTGAATCGCGGTGTTAAGATTCTCCGCGGTTTGGTTGGGTCACCTCGAATCCGTAGTAAAGGCATCTCTGGTTTCCCTTCAAAACGTATAAATCTTTCGCCTTTTACTAAAGATTTCCGTGGAGGGGAACACTCAAATGAGTCTATCTCTATTTTTGAATAACTTCGCTTCGGCGAAGTAAGAATACCCTGTAAAATCCACAATACCAGTCAAAACGGAGTACGACTGCACGAGGTAACATTTGGGCCAAATGTTTGTGAAAACATGAAGTTTGTTTGCCGTGACGTCCACGTTGCACTTACGCTGCTACGTCGGAAAACATAATGTTGTTGATATGTAATGTTGATATTATGCTAAGTGAACACAACCATACACCTACCAATTAATACTTCGCGTCCCCTTTTATTGAGCGGCCATAGCTACTTCCGTTACCTACTATGAGCACGTGAAATGCGTTTTTCAGTTTCAGGTTTTTATTAGGTATGTGATAATATGTTGGTATAAATTGCCAAAAATTTCACCTATACATCCCAGGAGGCCCCATAACGACGAAAATTGTCAACGCAGGGTGGTTCAGAATCATGTACTGAATCCATGGTATCAGTTTTAGCGTCGATGTCCCTGCCACCCTGTATAGGGTGACTGGTAATTAGTGACCGATACCACAGATTATTACAGATGGGACTCTCCGAAAAATCATTTAAATAAAAAGCGATTCTTGCTACGACACAATAAAGTGCGATTCAGGTCGCACAACGCTAATTACCTACAGTTATATTCACCTACAAGTTGCCTCTCTTTCTATCGCGTAACTCTTATACCTTCTGCCCACGTCAGGGTTGTCATCTTTTAAAGAATAATTAGATAATTAAGTAGGTATCATCTCTCGGTCTATTATATTTTTAAATGTACCACGAATCCGTAAGTAACCGACCGCAGGCGACTTCATAAAAATGCGATTGGATTTCTTAAAAATACAATAGACACCAGAGTGTCGCGGCGGCGTCACGTCACCTGCTGCTGCCGCCTGCGGTAAATGGAGACTGTTGTAATCTGTGGTAAATTTCATTATCTTGATTCTTAATATGGCAATACTTACCGCTTCCGCTCTCTTCTTCCTGCTTCCGGTCATGGCGTCGCTTGCTTTTTCTCCCTTCCGTAACGTCTCAAGATGTAAAATATGATTGTAAGTAATAAATATACTTATTACGAATATTTGCCTTAATTATTAATATCCACCACCTCCAACATGGTAGCAGAGCGTGGTTGAATAAATAAAATACGTATAAAGTGTGATCAAGAAAAAGGCCACGAGAAAAGACTTACATAGTTCCCGCTTCGTGTAATAATAATTTCAAGAATAAAAGACAAAAATGGCTAAACAAGCTAAAATTGAAGACATCATGATGCCCATTTTTGATGGAATAAACTATTCCAGTTGGAAACTCAGGCTAGTAACCTTACTAGAATATAAGGAATGTAATGAGCCCGCCATTAGCGCGATGCCTGCTAAATTTATAAACCAAGAGGCGGATTGGAAGAAAATGGATTTAAAAGCAAGGACTATAATAATGAGCACCATTTCCGATAAACAATTAGAATATATAAGTGAATGTACAACAGCATATGATATGATGAAAAGATTTGACAAGATGTATCTAACACAATCTACAGCTATGCAAATAATATGTAGAGGAAAAATTGAAGAGATTAAATTAAATAATTACAATACAATAGAAGATTTTTTTGTTGATTTCGAGAAAACAACTAATGATTTCAAAGCGGCTGGTGGAAATATAAATGAACCCGAGAAGATGAGATACTTGCTCAGAGCATTACCTCCAAGTTACAGTTTTATTGGAGATTTTATTGATGTAATCCCAGAAGAACAAAGAACAGTAGATTATGTGAAGTCTAAAATAAAAGAGAAAAATATGACTACAAGTGACCCAGACAAGAAAAGCAATATGAGTACGTTCTCAACAAAAACTAAAACACAATGTTTTAAAGACCTGTGAAAAGACTGTGGAAAGACCGGCCATCTCAAGAAGGACTGTTGGCACGGTCAGAAGAACTATCAAGGAAGATACCCAACCAGTCAACGCCAGCAAGGACATCAAAGAGGTTACAACAGAGGTGGATTTCATCGAGGTCGTGGCAGAGGCAGAGGTCAAGGTCATCCCAGAGGTGAGTCTACAAGCGCTCAGCAAGACTGCTCTGCAGCGGAGTCATGGACAGCTCAGGTATGCAATCCAGAAGTAAATCAGGTAACGGGGTGTAGCGAAGGGACACATGTTAATAATAGTGAAATTGAATGGTTGTTAGATAGTGGATGTACAGATCATATTATAAAGAATGATACATGTTTTTATAATTATGTAGATTTAAAAAATCCCATTGATGTGAAACTGCCAGATGGTAAAATTTTAAAAGCAACCAAAGTAGATACTATTAAAATCTATGTCAAAAATTATTATAATAAAAAATACATTGATCTAAAAAATGTATATTTTGTAGAAGGTATTAAGCAAAATTTGTTAAGTGTTTCAAAAATTACAAAAAATTGCACAATAGTAGCAAGAAATGAAAATGCAAAAATTTATAATGAATCAAAAGAATTAATAGCTGTTGCTAACAAAATAAACAATTTGTACTGGATAAAAAGTTTTGTTTCAAAAATGGACACCAACAAGATGTATGTGAATACAATAAAATTAACTGATAAAGAGAAATGGCATAGGGCACTTGGTCATGTAAATTTCCAATATTTAAAAATGTTGATAAACAATAAATTAGTTGAAGGATTGCCAGATAAGATTGAAAGTACAGAAATGAAATGTTCAAATTGTATTGAAAGCAAAATGGCTAATGTACCTTTTGAAAATAATAGAACTAAGACTACAGAAATTTTAGAATTGATACATACTGATCTAAACGGTCCACATAGCACAACGGGCTATGGTGGGGAAAAATATTTTTTAACATTTATCGACGACTATAGTAAATGTACCAGAATTTTTTGTATTAAAAGCAAAGCAGAAACTGCAAATTGTTTTATAGAATTTGTTAATTTAGTAGAGAATAAGTTTAATAAAAGAGTAAAGAAATTACAATGTGATAATGGCAAGGAATATTTAAATGGAGATATTTATAATTTCATAAGACAAAAGGGAATAGAGTTATTACCATGTCCGCCCTATGTCCATGAATTAAATGGAGTAGCAGAAAGGTATAATAGATCTGCCATGGACATAGGCAGATGCTTAATGAGAGAAGCTAAAATTCACAGAAGGTATTGGCCTGAAGTTATGAAAACAGCAGCATATTTAAAAAATCGAACAATTGCTAATACAGTAGAAAATAAAACTCCTTACGAAATATTTTTTGGTGTTAAACCGAATGTTGAGCATTTAAAGATTTATGGAAGTAGAGTTTATGTCAGGGTTCCAGAAGTTTTAAGAAAAAGTAAATGGGACGATAAAGCTCAACTAGGAGTGCTAGTAGGTTATAATGAGAATGGTTATAGAGTCTTATTAAATAATAGAATAATTAATGCTAGACATGTCCAAGTAGTCGAAGACAGTACTCAATTAATTTGTTTAGAAAAACTTGATGATGAAAAGGATAGGGACTTGGAAAATAAAACTTCAAACATAAAAAACGAAATATTTAAAACTGACATTGAAGAAGACTATGTAGATGCAAATGAAACTAGTTCTAATAATACTTTGGAAGATCTTGTTAATGATGATAATTTAAGTAACAATAAGGATAAGCCTATAACAGAAGAAAGGTCAAAAAGAAAGATAAGTCCAGTTTCCAGATATGGTAATCCAGTATCACATTTTATTTATGTAAATTACATTGATGCACATGTACCAAATACATTTGAGGAGGCGCTGAGCTCTAACAATTATAAGCAATGGCAGGTAGCGATGGACTCAGAAATAAATAGCTTAAACAAAAACAACACATGGCAAATTGTTGAACGGCCAAAGGATAAAAAGGTTATAGATGTAAAATGGGTATTTAAAAGGAAAAGTAATAATGTTTATAAAGCTAGATTAGTTGTACGAGGATTCCAGCAAAAGGATTATCTTGAAAATGTTTATTCACCAGTAGGAAAAATGCAAACATTGAAAATTTTATTATCATACAGTTGTAAAAATAATTTATTTATAGAACAAATGGATGTTGAGACAGCATTTTTAAATGGTCATGTAAAGTCAGAAGTATTTGTAAATCAACCAAAAGGTTATGAAACTGGAGATAATAAAGTTTACAAATTGCAAAAAGCACTCTATGGTCTCAGAGAGAGCCCTAGAGTATGGTATGATTGTTTCAACAAATTTATTGAAAAATTGAACTTTGTTAGAAGTAACTATGATTACTGTTTATATGTAAACAGAGCAAGCAAAGATCCAATATATATACTGATATTCGTTGATGATCTCCTAATTTGTTGTAAAGACAAAGATAAAGTATTAAAGGTAAAAACTAAATTAATGGAAAAATTTGCAATGAAAGACCTAGGAAAAGTTAAAAGTTATATTGGCATAGATATTGATTATAATGATGATAGGAATAAGATGACCTTAAGTCAAACTAAATATATTGAATCTTTGGCTGTAAAATATAATCTGGAAAATTGTAAGTTATATGATACTCCAATGGAAACAAACTTAAAATTAGAACAAGCTAGAGAAGTAGATGATAATATAAAGTATAGAAATATAATTGGCGAATTATTGTATATTAGTACAGGCACTAGGCCAGATGTAGCATACAGTGTTAATTACTTAAGTCGATATCAAAGTTGCTATGACCAAACACATTACAAATATGCAATGAGAATCTTAAAATATTTGTATAAGACTAAGGATTTAAAGTTAACATACTATGATAATGTAAACTCTGAAACATTAGACTGTATGGTAGACTCTGACTATGCAGGAGATAATGTAGATAGAAAATCTACAACAGGTTTTGTAATTAGATTGTTTGGAAACTTAATATTTTGGAAAACCCATAAACAAAGTACAGTAACTAAGTGTTCAACTTTTGCAGAATATACTGCTATGTCAGAAGCAGTGACAGAAGTACTTTTCATTAGAAACTTGCTAAGTGAATCATTCAATGTAAAATTTGATAAACCTATAAAATTATATGAAGATAATTCAGGTGCAATTTCGATTGCTAAGTATGGCAATTTTACAAAAAATTCAAAACATATTGAAGTTCAGTATCATTATATAAATGAAAACTATGAAAAGGGTATAATCGATATTGTAAAAATTGATACAAAATTTAATTTAGCAGACATGTTAACTAAAAGTCTAGACAAGAACAAGTTTTTGAAAAATAGGTTAGGATTAAAATTAATTTAAAAGAATTTGATTTTGTTTGTTTTTTTTTTATTCTTTATTTTGTTATGTATAACAATACTGTTTATGTAAAAGAACAAGATTATAAATTTAAGGAGGCGTGTTGTAATCTGTGGTAAATTTCATTATCTTGATTCTTAATATGGCAATACTTACCGCTTCCGCTCTCTTCTTCCTGCTTCCGGTCATGGCGTCGCTTGCTTTTTCTCCCTTCCGTAACGTCTCAAGATGTAAAATATGATTGTAAGTAATAAATATACTTATTACGAATATTGGCCTTAATTATTAATATCCACCACCTCCAACAGAGACTAAACAAATTAAAGTACGTCGGTACTTTTTTAATTTGTTTAGTCTCCATTATTTATTTGGTGCCGATTCTCTTGTACACAGAACTAAACTAACTAAACTACGACTAAAATACCTTACTTTTGGCTATGAGAATCTAAAAGCTATTCTGCGGCAAAATATCTCTAAATTAAAAAATAATTTTGACACATCTAAAATTGAATTTGACAGTCACGTCGCGACCCACGTGGTACTTGTTTGCTCTACCCCGTGAATTTTTTTAGAGCCAGAGGCGCGCGGGTGGGCAGCCTTGACGTATTTTGTATGGAATTTTAAACTTTTTTTATGGAAAATATGAAAAAATATTATCTGTGAGTAGGGGCATATGGGTTTGCAGGTGGCAGAGGGGGTCGAAATTTCCATTATTTTTGTGCTAGGACGCCCCGTTTTCGAGATATAAGCAAAATAAAAAAAAAAGATTAAGTTTTTGCAGCTGAAGTGTGTGAATTTTAGTTCATGCCAACTAATTTTATTCCACTCCTTTTTAATCGCGTTTAAAAATAGACTGATTTAGTTGGATAATCTAAATTTTTAGGTGAAAAACGTCAAATTCAGAATAGCAAAATTGCCATTTTCACTAAACTAAAATATAGTTGTTGTGTCACTTTAGACTATTTCAGAATGGGAAATGCTCGTTTGACAGGACTAAACTAAATTTTAGTGATTTTTTGTCTAGTTTAGAGGCATTTGTGACAAGAGAATCGGCACCAATATGTACCTACGTAACTGGGCAAATAAAAAAGTATGTACGAATACCCTGTTGTCTACATAATACAAAATTTACTAAGTACATAATATTTAGTTATGATTACACTAAGTCCGTGGTCTACCTACCACGGATACCACCAAACAAAAATATTATTTAATTATGTACTTTCCTACCTATACTTATCGAAGCCTGAACCTGACCTTGTAAACATAACTTGTAAGTACCTAACTATCCTAAGTATAATAATAATAATGAATACTTAAGAACTACGTAAATACGTGTGCCTTATATAAGAATAACAATTAATGTAAACGTTTGGTACCTATACTACCTACCAAACGTTTACATTAATTGCTATTCATAGGTCATTACTAATAACTTAAAGGTAGACGTGCATTTCTTTACCTTTTCGTGTCCTTTGGAAGTGAGAAAAACCTGAGGTTCGGATCCTTATTATTATAGTATAAGCAGCCAAATGGGATGCAAAAAACTGCTGCCTTCATTTTAGTATTATTAGTTTTAATATCTTGCGACAAACGGCGCGCGGCAGCCCTACTAATAGGCACAGTGAGACGAGCCCGCCGGGTACTTGTAGCTTCATGCCTAAACTGCGGAGTGTCCCATCTGTATTAATCTGTGCCGATACTTAAACACGTGACTTTACTCATGCTGATCGCGAAAAAAAAATCTCCTGTTCCCTACATTTTGACGAATTATGCGAACATAAATGTAGGCAACAGAAGACTAACATTTTTTCGTCAATTCAGGTTTGGTCCCATAGTAAACGTTGTTCATAATGATGAGTACAGAAAGTCACGTGTTTAAGTATCGGTCACTAATTACCAGTCACCATATACCTATACTGCTTTTATAATGACTCGTCTAGGACTTACCGGATTTACTTAAATTATTTGGAGTTGGATTCTATTCTATGCACCTACAAACCATTGAAAAAGCTTAACCTATCAGACATAAGCTCGTTGCCTTGCAGCCCTAGGTGTGCGCGGGCGCAACTGGTCGCGACCGTCCTTCCCTTGTAACCGAGACCCATTGTTCATCGCGTGTCTGTCCAACTGAAAAATCTACTCTATTTAATTTCTTTGGCAGCGGCGTCGTCGAGTATATTTTCATTTGGCCTGCGCGTGGGCCGGACAACTCCGATATAGCAGATGACTGACGCTGATTTTTATTACGTTCGGGATGCAATATCGTATTGTTTTATTGATGTGTAAAATAAATGTAGGTAATCTACGAATATTTTTGTTCGGGTTTAACGATCGCCTGCACCTGTAATAAATCATCTTCAGGAATTTGTGGAATTCGTTGACGTTGTGCTTTAAGCTCTCTGTTACAATCGTAGAAAATCTTACGTTTTAATCTGACGCGAGCTTGTTTTTTTTTAAGATAGGTATAACTAGCTAAAGTCATAAATAAAATAGCCAGTAAATTATGTCAGTAAGATGTACAATGTCACTGAACAATGAGTATTGAGCACATGTCGTGGCCGATATAAATAAATTTCGAGGTTTTTATTAATATCTTAACCGGAACCCGGGAAGGCTTGAAGAGAGCAATCTTCACCTTTTTCAGGAGACAATAAACTTGATTAACTATTTTAGTTCCTGTGCAAGAACGCCTTATTTTATGTCTATCTATTACGAAATGATTGACCCTAGACTAAACGTAAGTAACCTTGAAATCAGAATTTATACGGGGTGGCAGGGACATCGACGCGAAGCCGGTTACCATGGATTCAGTACATCATTCTGAACCCCCCTGCGTTGGAATTTTTCGTCGGTTATTAAAAAAAAAATCAGCTGTTTCATAGAAAAGTGCAATACCTACGCGGTCAAAATGTATGGAACAGCTGATTTTTTTTTTAATAACCGACGAAAAATTCCAACGCAGGGGGCGTTGGAATTTTTCGTCGGTTATTAAAAAAAAAATCAGCTGTTTCATAGAAAAGTGCAATACCTACGCGGTCAAAATGTATGGAGCAGCTGATTTTTTTTTTAATAACCGACGAAAAATTCCAACGCAGGGGGGTTCAGAATCATGTACTGAATCCATGGTAACCGGCTTCGCGTCGATGTCCCTGCCACCCTGTATGACAGCCCTGACAAAAAAAAACAACTGCCAAAGGTCAGTTCGTGAGAGTTTATTTAAATTTTAATAGAGCATTTCTATGGTTAAATTGATTATATTCGTTGGAGTGTTCCCTGTGTGGTGAAGTCCCGGCGGGCGGCGGGTGACAGCGCCCGCCCGACCGCCCGACGGTTTATATTTGTTTTGATCACGCACCAACCGCCTGCCATGTTCTACGCACTTCCTAATTCCTAGCGCTAGGCCGAGACGTCGCCTTGCGCAGGGCCAGGGTCGTCTGTTCAGTTATATTCGAATTATCATCTGCAAATTATCAACTAAATATTAATATTCACTTTACATGTGTACATTGTCAACTCTGTCGGGAAACGTGAGCTGTAACATACGTTGAGTGATGCGAAAATATTATTTTCATAAGTAACGTAAACGGAACTTGTATACGTTTATAACTTTGTCGTTGAAAAGGCCTGAGTCGTGGGTTGAGTTTTAAAGAAACAGTAGGAAGTTTGCTTGACATACGACGAGGCAGTAAATTATTGAACAGTTGGTAGCTCCAATGGAGCACGATCTTACGATTATTTGATAGCCCACAGTCTGGGAGACCATTACATAGCCATCAGTTTCACTCAATTTAATCCTACAAAATATTCGGGTAATCCTTGTGAAAACACAGCACAGTTTTCACTTATTTCTCCAGCAAAAATAAACACCTAAGCTGTATTAACCAGTTATGTTCGATAAAACTATAGTTGGTGCACAATATCGCGCCAGCTCCAGATCCGAGGCATTAAACGGAACGTGCACGAGCGTGATGGCCGTGATTGATGCCACAAATCATTGGATGCAACAACGGACGTTTTCACATGAATATTTGCTAATTTTAGCGTCCAAACCAGCAATCAACCTGAATCCCATCAATTTAACAACATGTTGGCGTACATATTTTCCGCGTCGCGTCGCTGCCAAACAATGAGCGTACATTTCACGAAGTCAAAGAAACACACGATAATGTTACGACAACCTTTGATATATATGGCGAACAGGTGCCGCGCCTATGTGAACTTCTCAGGGTCGCGGTGAGTTTGACGTGGCTCTTACATACGTAGATTTAAAATTAAATGGCTGGCATCAATGCTAGAACTAGTTTTTACGCGGTTGCCCAACCCTCCAAGCAATGCAATAAATTAGATTAAGTGTTCGACTCCATTTTGAGGAAATTGAGAACTGAAAACTTCTAGAACCGTTCTGTCACTTGTCACTTTGAATGACTGAGATAAAGTAGTCTGGTGTCTGAGTAAACTAGAAGGTGAGTATGCCAGAATATGCTGAAAGCTGAACCACTAATAGTTGCATAGTCTTCTGGCGTTTGAAGCCAATACATTTTAAAACGTTTTCAATTTTCAGCGCATTTTCTATTTCAGACATTTCTTGCCATATCAGAAAAGGATACCTATACCTAAATGGCTTTCGCATAGAACTTCCAAGACAAAATGACGGTGCGGTGCTAGTGAAGTGCGGACGGCCCTAGATGCGTTTCCAACGTTCCCCCAGCGACATGACGCTCTGCTAATGACATATTTCGGGCAGTGCGCCCCAGTCGCCGCCAAGGACACGTCACCGTCCGCACTCGCTATTTCCGACCGCGGCTATTCCTGAAAGCTTACATTGTTTTATTTTTACCGCAGAACACTGTCCACCGGGAAGTACGTGCCTATTACTGGCCTTGTCGTTTTTTGAGAAAATTCTCCAGCGTGGGTAATACTTGTGGCTCGGTAAGACTAAGAAGCTCTTGTACAGAAAGCCGCTCAGAGTGTGATGAGACGCTTTAAACTTCGATCACGTTGCCAAACAATGTGTTATAACTGCTTGTCAAAACTTGTGTACATAAGGAATATCAGACGATACTATTATCCCTTCTCATTTACTGCGAATAGGTTCGATGACGAACACCTACGTCACAAATGAATTTCTACCAAAAATCTTTCAATTTAAACCTGTGCATTCATTATCAAGTTTTATTGCCATGTTTTCTATGTTCTCCTGTGAGCTTCGATGTTTAGATTATGGAAACATCTCTTTGATCAGTTAGCACAATGTTTTAGCATTTCTCTAGTAGATACTCGACTGTGTTTTTCTTCTGACGTAGTAAATGACGTCATCGCGTAGTACATTATACTTTTTCATCTAACTTGCGTCCATGAGTATTCAACTTTTTACTGGTAGATTTAATGTTGGATGTTGAATATTCTATTGTATTGAAACGAGTCCACAATTACGTCCGTAAGTCTATTAACTAATCAGCATCCGAGCAAGTAACTCAATCAATTGCTCGTTAAGGAGATAAGTATTCACATTGATTGCTTTTATTACTTTTATGGAACGCCATTGCATAATTGAAGCGTACATGCAAACGTTTACGTACCTACTCTATACAACCATCAGTTTATGACGTGTTTGAAACGTTACAATAACATGATCATTTTCCTTAACGTATGACGTGTTCATAAAGGTGTAAAACAGGTAAATATTGTGCAAAAAGCTGTATAAGCTGGCAAGACAAATTCTTTATATTAAACACCTAATATTTAAATTATGTTTTACAAAATCCATGAGATTAAACTGACCGTTGAAGCCAGTTAGTCGTATTTTAACATACTTAGTATGAATGTATAATAAATTCAGATAAATAACTTGTGAAACGTTTACGAAAAAGATCTATAAATATTTTAATATTTTGGTATGGAAGAAAAAACAGCTACCTACTTAACGCCAACTCGTCGATAGGTAATCATCGCTAAATATACTTGACGATGAGCCCTTTTGTTGTCCCACGCAGGTCGGTCGTCACCGTGTGACATTGATTTAGGTAACAACAGACTTGCTTCATGGTCGTAGCACTCATCGCCAAGGGGGCTCTCGGGGTCGGAACCCCTGGTGAGATACAAAACCACATACCTATCTTCGAAAAACCCAACTACATTGGCCATTATTGTTTAAAACATTTCTTCTCAACTTTGCAGCACACAAAACCAAAAGTCATTTCAAACTAGGCTGAGTATTAACACTTTTTGGACGTCGAAATAACGTCCCAAAACGCCCGCCCTTCACGACTTTCTACTGCTTTAGCTGGGCAAAAGAAGTGGCGCAACAAACTCCGCAGCAGCATAGCTGTCTTTCCAGTTAGAAAAACTTGATTCTATACACAATATGAATCATATAGATTCTGTTTGGAGAAGGCAATATCTGATCCCGCCTCGTTGTGTCTTAAAAAGGACACTGTAACTTTAATTTGATAGAACAAACAGGGGTATTCAATTAATGACATGAGCAAAACAACACCAAAAAATGATACCCTACTTTTCGCCAAAATAAATTTTATTTTGCCCTCTTGGTGACCTTTTACTGCTTTACAATATATTATATCACACATATTACAAAGGCTGTCTTTAATTTATTAATTACAAACAGCTATGTCGAAATATAAACAATGTCGTTTATGATCGCGCATCTTTGATGCTCGTCAAAATGCTCATTAAAATTATAGTTTATTACGATCGGTAAGTAATAAAAACAAATTATAAGCATCTTGATATTTCATGTGCGATTAGTCAGGGCTCTTTAGTGAAATTGGTCGCCGTTGTAAAGTTAATGAAGAGAGGTGGCACGATAGTTAGATATCCAAATTGTTCCAAATAGTCTGTTTAATGCAATATTTCATCATCATCATCATATTTTCAGCCGAAAGACGTCCACGTCTGGACATAGGCCTCCCCCAAACACCGTCACTTCGACCGGTTCTGTGCTTCCCGCATCCAGCGGTTTCCTGCGGCCTTCACAAGGTTATCGGTCCATCTTGTATTATTTATTAGGCCTATATTATTATTATCCTTTATTATTCAATATTTTCCCAGCAGTGGGAACATTAATAGGCTGATGATGATTCAATATTTACGAGACTGAATAATAAAATCATAAACATATAATTTAATTTATAATTAGCTCATATCCAGGAGCAGAATGTTTTAATTTTAATCACAGGTATTGGGTACATAAATATAATGCTTCTCGTTGGGATTATTTGTTTTCTAAATGTTAATCCTAAAGTCTTTGACCAGTGTGTGTTGCCAGTGATGAGTGTGATAACCTATCTATGGCACTGGAACGTGGTCGTTCACAATGGGCCTTAGAAGGCTAAAAATCACCCAAAAAGGCAATGGAGAGGCTATGCTTGGAGTTTCCCTACGTGATCGGATCAGAAATGAAGAGATCCGCAGGAGAACCGAAGTAACCGATATAGCCCCAAGAACTGCCAATGGGCAGGGCACGTTGCTCGCAGAACAGATGGCCAATGGGGCCGATAGGTTCTGGAGTGGCGACCGCGTACCGGGAAACGCGAGACGTAGCGTTGGAAGCCTCCCACAAGGTATACCGATGACCTTGTGAAGGCCGCAGGAATCCGCTGGATGCGGAAAGCACAGAACCGGACCGAAGTGGCGGTGCTTGGAGGAGGCCTTTGTCCAGCAGTGTACGTCTTTCAGCTGAAATTATGATGAAATTTTAACCCAAAGCACCACCAAAAGAAATACAGATCACTCAATAGAGTTGTCTCAATTCAGTCTCAGTGTTTTTTGCAAGTCTCCTGATTAAATCCCTATTTCCATTACCCATAGGTACAATAGTTGGCGATTTCAGACTCATATTATATATTTGTCCAGGTTTCCTCATGATGTTTCCTTTCAATAATAGGCTGGTACAATAAAGAGGTATGAGAGTGGCTAACAAGAGCTAAGCAGCCGCTGATGGCAGGGCTCAATCTCGCAATTTGCTGTAACAACGGCTGCGGTAATGAAGGCTATAAATCCCCCATTGAGCGTGCATGAGTATTAATAGATGAGTGGCGGTCACCTGCCACCTTGGCGGTAGGTGCCAGCCCGGGGAGAAGTTTATACGAAACGATTAGATACAAACACGTAGAAATATTGCTTTTAAGAGGCTCACAACAGCTAAAGCACGGTCACTGTTAGATGGCATGCATAGAAAAGAAAGAGAAGCACGATGACGCAACGCTGGTAATTTATTGCAAAAAGCAATGATCTATTTACAAAAAATGTTTTAATTGGACTTAAAACACTATTTGGTATGTTAATGTGTTGCTTGTAGAATAATCTGAAAAAAATCAGAATTATTGCATGTACACACATCAAAAGTGTCTAGGGATCAACATATATTTTTGCAATAACTTTTCTCCTGATTGATATTAATTAAAATTTTCTTTAAGGATTCATCAAATAAAGTGTTTTCGTTTGTCACAGTAACGATAAACCAAGTCACCTTTGCATTAATAAAGAAATTTGCCATTTTCCTAATAAAGGGATTTTTGACATTTGAACCACTAACATTAAAGTTCGAAAAAAAGACTGAAATAACAGTTTTCTTTAAAATTTTATTGGGTAACTTAAACAATTAATAATCCGTGTTTCTACCGCGAACACTAACAACACAAGAACATCGGTTTGGCATACTCAAAATGAGTTCATCCAAATCACGCTGTGGAATGGCCGCCCATGTTCGTTGCAACAACAAAAAAAGGTCTTCTTGCGACTGGATACCCTACATATTCGGCAGAGCTCTTCTCTGTAGCATATCCCATGCATGCTCAATCGGGTTCAAGTCTGGCGACTGAGCAGGCCAGGGCAGGACATTGATGTTAGCTGCGGCGAGAGTCTGTCTTACAACTCTTGCGGTGTGCGGTCGTGCATTATCATGCATTAACTGAAATAAGGGACCGATTTGCACTTGTAGAGGAACGATGACGTCTGATACAATCGTCTCAGCATAAATTTGAGCGTTGAGGTTGCCTCTAATCCAAATCAACTCAGTTCTTCCGCCGATCCAAATACCCGCCCATACCATGATGGTTCCACCACTATAAGGATGGACTTCCTGGCAGGATTTTAATCGCTGTTGGCGTCCAGGGGTTCTCCAGTGTCGTATACGTCTTGTATCCGGTCTCATACCAAAACGAGACTCATCAGAAAAGCACACGAAACGCCATTGTTCTTCTGCCCAATTTCTGTGTTCAAGAGCCCATTGATATCGAATCCTACGATTGTGCATTGCTATAGGTGGTACCCGTAGCGGTCTTCGGGAATGAAGGTTCACTTCATGCAAGCGGTTTCTGACTGTTTGGTCGCTAATTAAGTTCCCTGAAGAGTGATGAAGCCTCACGGCTAACATCATGGCGGTTATTGTTGGAGCTCTTCGAGCTAAGATTTGAATGTATCGGTCTTGTCTCCGTGTGGTGCAGCGATACCGTCCTCCATGGCGCTCAGCCACGGTACCAGTGCTTCGGTAACGTGTCCAAAGTCGACTGATAACACTCTGACTTGTATTCAGAGCTAAAGCCACAGTACGTTGCCGGGAACCAGCTTCTATCATTCCCACGGCTCTGAGCATTTCTTCCCTGCTTAAATGACGTCGCTGCTCCATAATAACGTTGGTTTTAATCAGTAGTAGGGAAACAGTAGCACTAATAATGTCTTCAATGCGTTGTATGTTTTTATAGGGAAAATATTGACAGCTGATTTTCATCTTTTACTCGAATTTGATTCACAGTTCCTGATTCAAATTATGAAATGCACCAAAAAGGATCCATATAAATTTATAAAATCATAAATTTATTACAAAGCCACATCTCAATCTCAAGAAATCCGCATAAAAATGCTTGATCCCTAGACACTTTTGATGTGTGTATGTTAAATTGTTAATATTTTTTTGAGATAAGTTCGTGATGTTTTTCTTTCGTATCAAATTAGTTGTATTATGTTGTCAACACACTATCTAACTAGCATTATATCCTGAAGAATATCATATATTTTTCTGATTTTTTTAGTGCAGTGGATCATATACTTTTATGCATTATAAAAACTTGCGTTTAGCTCCTGTAGTCCCCTTTATAGTCCTAGTTTTTCGAAGTTTATGCATTTATTTCTAACTAGAATATAATGCCACTATGTACCATAATCTACAAGTGGTCGGGTCGGTACAAACTGACAGTCCTTATATAGTAACAGTCCGGTTAATTTTTTTTTTGAAGATTCATAGCGATTCAGCGTATTGCACGACTCGTAATGCGAAGCATTAGAGTGTGCTCTACGATCGAAAAATATTTTTTGCCCCATTTCAGCAATGTTTCAGCAACTGTTTTTATTATTACACTCCTGCTAGTACACAGAACCTACTTAATTTATATACCATTGTATAGATGATTAAATGGAGATTAATACTGTACTTTTTACCAATTGATTTAATGCAGCAGAAATGAAAAATACATAAAAATAGTTGAAAAAAAATTCCTGTCCGTCAATTTATGAACCTTGAAAACATTGTAGCTTGCGATAAAATCAATTAATTGAGTCATTTTTTTTTTAATACATTCGTTTCTGCCATAGAAGGAACCCTATTGAAAATGGCTCTTTTAGTCATAGTAGTTTAATTATAATTAATAAAATACTAACTAAAATATAATATCTTTATCTAAATATTTTCAACCTTGACTTAATGTGTTGCCTAGCAACCCACAACGTAAATATCTAAATAAATAGTCTTTGACATTAGGTAAGGGTTGCAAGGTTAGAAATTTACCCATATTGATGGGTAAAACAGCAGTCAAAACATACTTCATGAAAAGTGATAAATTAGTAATTTTTGTTAGAAACTATGTTTTGAATTTATTTTTCGTTTATGAATGTGTGTTATGAGGCGTGCACTTTTGGAATTTCCAAACTATTTGAAAAAGCTGAAAACAGCTGGAAATTTCGAATTGCTACCGAGCAACTGATGATGTCTCACATTCATAAAACTAATGATAAAATATTAGCTTCCGCCAGCGGATCCGCCCGCGTGATATCTTTATAAATTATAGCCTATGTTACTCAGTGATAATATAGCATTCTACTGGTGAAAGATTTTTTTAAATTGGTTCGTAGTTTTTGAATTTATTCATTACAAACAAAAATATATATTATCGAGTCGTTGAGCTCCGCCCCTCCACGATTACTGACAAATGCTTGCACTGACTGGACAGGTCTACTCAAAGCTGTGTGGTCCTTTCCTCAAAATACCATTTCAGACACTAATCTACATGGTCCTCATATGGCCAAGATTATGTCCGGACTTTTAAAGAGAGAGTTTGTTTTGGCCTTTTTTCTCAGAGTAGTCTTTTCTTTATTTTCACAGCCTCGGAAATCTGATAAAACGTCGGTGTACCTGGACGATATGTTTATATTTTCACCCCGAGCAGAGCTCAGTTGACCAGATATTTTTTTTATATATGACGTGTAAAAGTGATTCCGATAATTTATTTAATTTAATTATAATACAAATCTTTTCAATTTTAATATTAATGTAGACTACAAGGGACGCAATAATGTCATTGAGCGACCATCTTGTACAGAATTTTTGTGACCGAATCAAACATACCTTCCTAGATTTTGTGGTGTAGATGTCTTGATATATAAACCTCACTACTGACCCACTTAGTATTCCCTTCAGCACAATAGTCGTAAGTTGCCCGCAGAGGGTTAAACAGAGCTATTCCAGTACAAAACACTTACGGCTTCTGCTCACGTAAACTACAAATAGTGGTACCTACCTAGGTAGTTTCCTCCATTAGCTAAGTCCTAAAACAAACAAGAATATATAAATAAAGGATCAAACACACGACCAATAAAGGTTGTTGTGTTAAATTGTTTGTGAAATATGTTAGAACAAATAAACGGTCACCGTCGTATGGCGTCGACCAATCACTTATGTTGATGAAAACTAAAATAGGAATAGGTTTCTTACAAATAAATATTCGTGCGTTGTATACCTATGAATAACTAACACTATTTGTTTGTCCTAAGGTAACCCTGCATGTTTAACTAAGGATGGTAGGTGTGGGTGGGCAGAATTGGAAAATTATTCATATTAACAAACAAGTTACTTTTGTAACCAATAACATTGCCTTCTTCACTGTTCACCTACTACAACTTCCCGACATCTCTTAGTATATTATGTAAAAGAAAACTTGTGTAAATAGACGCCTTTTTAGTTTTGGATTACATTATGCTGTCAAACAAATCGAGCAAGGAAATACTAAAGAAGACTACCTACGCAGGTGAACACCACAAAACAACCTGATATTATAACAACGCATACAAAAAAGCAACAACTCCGTAGGATAAGAGGAAGTGGTTTTAATTCAGCTCGCAAGATTCGACCAAAACAAACTAACAAAATTGCAAGTTACATAAAAGCTTGTCAATAAATCAGGAACCACCCGTCTCCCCGAGACGAGACGACTTCGCCACGATCCGACTACGTGTCTCACAATATAAAGGTTCCCAGAATTAATGACTATGAATACTGGGACAGCTCGGGTCGCCGAGAGTAAACCAATATGTCGTCTGTGGTGAGCTTTACGAGCTGCTCCGTTATAATTACTAATTACATAAAGGGAATAAATAGGATGGCGGCCATTAAACGTACAGATACTAATTAGTATCCAATAACTATGAAATTGGATGCCATTATCTTAAAAAGCAGTCACTGCTAAGGCAGAATCATCAATAGAAACTGTTCTTTGTATTAATGATGCCTGGTTTTTCATTGTAGCAGACCAAAATCCTACATTACGTCGTTGACTAAGTAATCCCGTCACATTACTTTACGGTTTCTCAAACTGTGACAACCAAGGGCAAATAGTCTGAGCAATAAGACCTTCCTGAAATGAACGCAATGAAATATCTATCCAGACAGGAAGTCACCGATTTGAACTGAGATCGAAGCGACAAATGCGGCTTATAAATGGTTGTGAGATAAAATAATGCTTATTAAATATAAAATGAAGGGTAAGCGTTCTGTATAGTTGCCTCACATTTCGCAAGTTATGTTTAAGTCCCATGTATACAAGGTGGAGACGACAATACAACAAAAAATTAAACGGTGTGTCCATAATGACGTTCCCATTCTGTATACAAAAATTCAATTGAATAGTCATTATAGCTCGGCGAAATCCATAGTCAGCTCGGGCTATTCCGTTTATCCTCCCCAAAAATCCACCCTAAGGTGGATATTGGAAATGTATACCCGAGATTTCACCCAAGGCCTAGTTGGATAAACGGAATTTATAGGCGTAGGGTGGATCCGACATAGATAACATTGAATTTGTTTGAAAAACTATTTTTTTTATTTCGTAGCTAGGATTTATTTGACAGTTCCAAAATACTCTGAAGCATTAGTAGTGCAAGTATTTTAATTTTTTGTTGTATGGTAGTTACCCTCCACATTGTATATTAGAGGGTGAGCCTATTGCCATCAACCGGGCACAAATCCAGACTCTGCTGGGGAATTTGTTGCGCCACTTCTTCTTCTTAGCAAAAGCACTAGGAAGTGGTGCAGGGCGGGCGTTTTTGGGGGACTGTCTTATGTAATTTTGACGTTCGAAAAGTGCTGATTCTCAGCCTAGTTTCAATAATTGACTTTTGAATTTGAATTAGACTCTGGACTGAGAATTTTATTTTTTTATTTTTTGTAACATCTAGTGATTGGCTTGAGAAGCCCTTAGCAGATTTGCTGTGAGAGTTTATGGACAGGAGAGAACTTTTACTCCAGCTGTCTCTTATTAAATTAGGATTTGTTAGTGAACAAGGTCCCATAGGTATGTGTTGCCTTTTGAGCCTTCTGTCATTTATTGGTTCACATAACGCTGTTGCTAGGGTGTTACTATGAGTTTTTATACGGTCTTTATATGCTCTGTGTTCGACTTCCTCCTTAACTGTTTTCATTTCTGTGTACTCATAACTTCGTTGAAATTCCATAATACAATGAATACAATTAATTGGTTCTGATAATATATGGTGCATTAGTTATCATTTTGGGCAGAGGTGTACCTGTAGCAGCTACACCCACATTTCGCCAGTTATGTTTAAGTCCCATGTAATAGGGAGCGAGCCTATTGCCATCAACCGGGCACAAATCCAGACTCCGGGCTGCTACTGAGAAATTCCAGATAGAAAAACGCAATAACACTTTGCCCGACCCGGGAATCGAACCTAGGACCTCGTGCTCAGCGGTAGCGCTTGCTACCACTAGACCAACGAGGCAGTGCACCAGGATGCAGGTGATGATAGTGCCGGATGTGGGTGTACCTGCTTAGCAGGTACACCTCTGCCCAACCCTTCGGGGAAAGAAGGCGTGATGTTATGTTATGTGTTAATTATCATTTTGACTGCTTTATTCTGGAACCGTTGTAAAATCTCCACGTTAGAGTTTATTGCTGATCCCCATATCTCTATGCCATATTTATGTCCAAACCGGCTTGATTATAGTTTTATAAATGAGTATCTTATTTTCCATGGTGACGTGCGATCTTCTGCCTATGAGCCAGTTTGTGTATGAGCCGTATTATATTTTTTTTTTTTTTATATGAGGCTTCCTAGTTTGCCTCTTATCAAGATGCCTAGGTATTATGCTGTATCTTGATGGGGTAGAACGTCGTTTCTAAGTTTAGCTTAGCTGAGACATTTCTAATGGAAAAAAGATAACAATACTTTATTCAATTTTACCGTTACCAATTATATAATTTTTTATCAGAATTTCATAAATTTTAATCTCATTTTTAATGTTACTTTTTACCTAAGTATAGGTACCAATTTTTCAATATTAAATTAGCGCTTATTATTAAGTAATTTATCTTATTTCTCAGACTCATTGTTTTATGCATGTAGGTTTACCTATAAATAAGTAACTTATGCTCTGTTATTTTACTTTAAAAAATGTATTATGTGTTTGCATCAGGGTCAGTGTCATCAATTGTTGGTGAACTTAATAAAATAAATAAATAAAACTTTGACGGATCGAGGCATCGAACCCATTACCCAGCACGACATGCTCTGCAGTCGCACTTGCTGCCACTACCAACGAGTCTTCTGAAATGTGTGAGTGATAGTCCTGAAAGATTTCAGCTGCGTACACTTTTAATTACTAGTTACTCAAACCTTTGTTCGCCAAACCATTAAAAGATTACATAACCGAATGAATGACACATTTCACATTTCAGATGTCACTGTCAAGAATGTTTTTGATGTGCTTATTGTTCGTACAAAAGATTTAGTGCTGAAATAGTCTCGTCATCAAATAGCTGAAGATCGACCTTGATTCATGGGTTACGATTTCATGTGCATTAGTGTTAATAATGTCGTCATCTTTACCGCATCGCAAGTTTTAAAATAAATGTTCCACGGAAGAAAATTGAAAATTTTGATTGAGGCTGAAATGCTGTATAATTTGCCTAGTTACACAGTATATTTTCTACATTTTACAGTTTCAGGAGCTAAATATCTCCGCAAAAAAAATACCAACATCCGTTACAGTTTTTATTATTTGTAGTTACAAGCGGATTAGTACCTAATTATCGTCTACAATAAAAGTCTGCTGGGTAATGTACAAGCTATACATATGCTTTTAAATAGGTAATTAGTTCAATATACATACTGAGCTATATCTCAAGTGTATAAAAATTGATGGAAATGGGTAATGTTGCCAAATACAAGTATGTCACTATCTATATAAATACATACAAATAAATAAAATTGAAGTGTCTCTTTGTAAATTCAACATAACAACTTCTTACTAAATGCATTGTAGCTAGGTACTTATAACAAAAAAACATTTTGTTAAATTTTTCTCGTTTTGTCTGTCTCTTTGTTCCGGCTAATCTCCGAAACGGCCAGACCAATTTCGACGGGAGTTTCACTGGCAGTTTCGTAAAATAACGCGGGCCAAGCTGCGGGCATCAGGTAGTCAATATAGTCAGGTACTAATTATAACATCTCAGAAATAGAGTGTTTTTTATACTTTACCTGGGGAAAATGTTTAGTAGGTAGACGTACTAGCTTGATATTCATGAACTCGATATTATGTATTCATGAACTCGATATTATGTATTCCGTCTCTCCTTTCTTATACTCCATCCAAGATCACCTTGTGAGATAAGACCGCCCATTGTTTTATGTGGTGTAAAATACACCGTTTAATAAGTAAATAAATCTATACATAATATTCAGACAGTTAAAGTCGCTTTTCAAGTTAGTCTGTATGTCCGCGTTGTTCTTCTAAACCACGCAACAGATTTTGATGAGGTTTTCACCATCGTTTAGAGAATTTATTCCGGAATTTTATGAGTTTAATACGTTAGTATTAAAGTTACATATAACTAAGAAATCTCGATGTTGAGTCGAGTTGAGCGGGTCGCTAGTAATATTATAAAAGCACATAAGCTGTTGCCAAAAGGATACGCGCAGACGTAATAACTTATACTTCCTTCGCGAAAAATACAATACAGTTCCTCAACCCCATTTACTCTGCTACGAAAAATACTTACATCCGATAAAACTCACTACGAAATCGACCGGCACCTTTATCGTTAATAGTTACGTAGGTATATATAAAAGACCCCAGTCTTTACCCTAAAAGTCCTTAGTCAAGAATGAGGTCACCACATTACATAGAGGGTGTTCTGTGGGGACCAAGTAACTCTTACTTAGGCAGCTCTCAAATGAATGTAACGTGCGGTTACGCGTCAAGTAGCTTTTCTATATTTATTTATTCTAGGAATATATACAGAATAATGAAAGGACGAGAAACTGTCAAATAAAGGGCATTTTTTATACTACTTGATACACTTACTGCATGGGCCTAGCAATTTTTTATAGATACCATGGTTATTTCCATAAGTTTAAAAATCAGTCGCACTGAAAATGCAAGAGCTTTCTTAACAGGTTATGTTTTTTTAACTATAACTTCGGTACATTATACAAAATGCTTACACAACGTAGTGTTTCAGCATTATCTATTGTACCCTACGGCACTACTTCAGTAACATATTCAACATGGAACCCTCTATGGAAACCGGCATCACATTAATCTTCAGTGCCGCAGCATTGTGAACGACGTCTTTACCGTGACTTTACCATAGACACACCCTTCGTTTCACTCACCCCGGAGCATGCGCGATAGATTAATTAATGCCTTGTCAGCTGCCATGAAAGGGTATAATAAAACCGTCCATATAACTTCCAAACGACCTAACGTGGAAAAAATACGAATGAAATATGTATAGCAGAGGTACACCTATATACTCTGTTAATTTTATGATGAGTTAAATAACAAAAACATTTCTTTATCAGCTGTTGCGTACAGGAATCGGTAATCGAATACCTAATCAACTTATGCTATATGTAATGCCAACTCTTACAGAAACATTTGGCTAGTGTCAAGCATACATCATATTTATAATGAACAGGAGTATAAGTAACTAATGTCTGTTTCTAGGAACTAATCTCGTAGACTAATTTGACAGGTACAAATGTCAAACTCCAAAATGAAAAAACAAACAACAATCACTAGAAATGTCAAATTAGTCTACGAGCGAACGAACTTTACTTATACTCTGGTCCATCTATCCAAGTTATGAAGCCAAAACCTTAAACAAACCAATATTATTTGGAAAAAATAAGTGAGGCTTTCGATGATTACTCAGAAAAAGCGTAAAACAGCAATTGGTTAGATCAAAATAAAGTTTTTACTACCTCTATATCTACACAAACAGATAACAGAATAAAAATGAAATGATTACCCCTATTTCACCGAGTATGATCGGACTCGTGCACCCACTAAATATACGTAAAACGAGCGTGAAGCACTTGCTCACATGTAAGACTATCTAATTTTACACTCAAGGTAATCGTACATAATGTAATATCTGCATAATATACAGATATTTTGGTCTGATACCAAGTGCACATCCCGGGAATCTGTGTGCATCTACAAACTACTCGGTGGTGGCTGCTGACATTCAGGCGGAGGGAAATCTTCACGCCACGTTGGTCGGATATGAACACGTATTAATATTGCTCGAAATAGATTTATTTGATGTCATAATGTTTTGAATTCGAACATTTGTTACAGACTTCTGCGTTTATAGTCTAGCTTCTATCCGCGACTTCGTTCGAGTGGAAGTCGTAAGACAACACAATTTATTAAAATAAAGTCCTCATTTTTTTTAAACTACCCTGTAGGTACCTATACCTACTACGTTTGTAGTTTTGGTCTCAGCAGCCAAAATATAAGTGAGTCAGGACAGGTGACGCGGGAGCAAGCGACGTACAGTTGTCCGTGTGAGAAGCAGCTCGTCCTGAGGTCGACACCCGCGGCCTTCAGAAGCCATTTCCTATTGCTTGCGAAGTTTTTCGTTTTTAGTGAATTAATGAACGCCTGCGTTCCTGCTTAAACTACGGCACACCACTGGTATATTTTGTTTTCTCATCGCAGTCTCATTTCCTTCGAAATGTATGGGTTTTTTTTTCGCTATTTCTGACTTTTCTAGTCCTCAAGCCCCAGTTGGCCCGATAGGGTTTTTTGATCCTTATAAGAAACGGGATCGACGGCATCAAAAAATTTTTTTTGTGAAAATTGCCCATTTTCTTGCTAACTGTATACACAGCAAAGTAAGTAAACAGCAGGAAAATGAGCAATTTTTCCCTGTGTTATAATCCGTTACAAGATGGCCATCGCATTAATAGCAAAAAAGTCGAGTGAATAAGGAAATATTAATGCTGAGTTAGTGACTGAATGGTGACCATTTCGGAATGAGTATGCTCGTCAGCGCAATGGAATTAATACGAGAAAAAATAGTTTACTTTAGATTGTTTCCTTCCTTGTTTGTTAGTCATGTTATGTTTTCCTCTTGATTTCTCAGGTGACGTCTTATACCGAATAAACGTTATTTTATTCATAAGCGAACATGGTTAAAATCATTCGTGAAGGTTTAGGTATACATGATTATTTAAACGGCTCGTTACCTTTTTAACTTAACAATTTTCATGCTAGAATGTCATGACTTCATGAGCGTAAGCGCATTTTCTTTCTTTTTTATCGTTTTATTTATAGTATAATGTGGCAGCCACATTACCCACCCTTAGAAAAACACGCCATAAATAACTCATGTCCTCAATGTGTAGCGGCCCACGAATGAATAATATGCGTTTTATTTTTTTATTTCACTCGACCAAGCATAACATTTCTTTAACCATTCGATCAATACATTCTACCCTTGTCTAAAACGGTGACTTTGAAATTCTATTAAGTATCCAGTGTACCCGAAAACTTTGGTGAGTTTCATAATCAACAAACTTATTCATCTACATATTTCACCTAGATCATTTTCCGGAAAGTTCTTCTAAAGTCTGATATTTGCAGGAAACTTTTGTAGTGCTATTATCGCTAACGGGCTAACGTAATGACTAAAAAGCACTTCTGAAGCATCTGAGCTCTTAATTAACAAGCATCATATTTTTAATACCATAGCAATATAAATATAACCACAAAAACATGATCTTCAAGTAATGACAGAATATGTTGTCACAGTTACCCAGTTTCATTAGTTCAATAATCAAATAAAATTAATTTTAAGAAAAGAAAAATCAAGTCATCAATAATTACCTTTCATAAAGTTGGTTTTGACCTACTTACCTACTTAAATTATCTCCACACGTACTTATTTGTTATTTTGAATAGTACTGCTATGTACTGTGGACTTCCGTGTTCAATAAATAACCACGTATCTAAATAATGTTTTTGCTTTAATGACGTAGGTGGAGGTATGGGAGTAAATTGACGCAGCGCGTATGACGCGGGCGAGCGTATACAATTTTTATTGGTCACTCGGTAAGGTTCTTAGAGCAATTCATCGTATAGATTCAAGGCTTACAGCTGCGTTGAATCCCGACGCACGTCAATACAATGCACCGCGGTTATAATCTTAGAAATATAGCTATCATTATGATTGCTATATTTCTTCGGCGTGCGTGTATGACTAGATGTATGAACGTAAACGAGACGAGGAGTATGTAAGGATTGTAGCTTTCTGTAGTTACTGCCTACCCCTAGGGGGGAATAAAGCGTGAGTTTATGTATGTTTTATGATTTTGACAGACTTTAGTAGCAATAGAACTCTTTGTGAAAGAATAGAATACTCTTTACTATGATGTACACCATGCGAATTACAGATATAAATGTAGAAATACATAGAGTAACACAATGAGCGGTCTTGTCAATAAAAGCATTATTTTAGATACAACCTTTAGATGGATTTAAAGGGAGAAGGAGGAATAATACTGTAGTTAGGCTGTGGTGTACCATTTACATGTACAATAAATACATACGTACATAAAGCATGTCACATACTTAGAAGATACTAAAGAGTTCGTTTTAGAAAGTATTGTTTCTACCAAAGCTATGCTTTGTTCCGGTTTGTAGCACATTGATGCTGTTGAACTTACGGCCACTTAAAAACGTTTTTACCGTATGATGCTTGAAGCCTACGACGTCACAACTGAGGGTAAGGTGGCCTATGAGGTACTGCAGTTGTTATAGACAGAGATTTTTGTTTAATTCCAAAAAGGTTTACCTGATCTGCTAGTTCAATACCTAGAAGGAAAAACAAGTAGGTACTTATCACAAATTATCCTTAGACCGCTGGTTATAATCACATCGGGGAAAAAACTGAGAGACATTCCTACAAGATTATCCTTGGGTAATAATTTTAAATCTACATAAGCACAATGGTAGGTACAATAAAATATTATCTAACATTCCTGCTTCATCTTACTACACAAAAACATAGCAATTCGACGTAGTATTCTTATTTAAATTTAATCACAAACCAAATAAATCATGTTGTCGAAATGTTAGAAAACTGCAAATCTTTTTTTCTTCCTGTTTTAATGGAACGTTGACGCACGTGATACAAAACTTCACATGCACTGTGACCCTGATTTTATTTTTGTTTCTTTTAACATTTTTTTATTAAAAACACACCGGGTTTTATATACTTCCAGGAAAAGAATGGACCACGCGACTCTTACCTTGGAAAAAACTTGTAAAAGGTGGTTTCATGAACTAATTTAATTGCCTAATGAATGACTGTAATAAGCTGCGTTGAAGAAAGTTGAGAAATGAATTGTCTTAACAAAGAGATATTTTGTATTATAGTGTGATAGTGACTTTCAATAGAGATATCGAAAAGTTTTTTTTTGTCCGTCAGATAGATTATGGACACGTATTTTTTCTTTTTTTTTGCGTAATCAAAAGATTACGGCAATACATTGAGTTAAAATGTGGCATGACGTCATTCTCCGTCCGACGTTCTTCTCTCTTTCAGGTAGATTAAGTTCAGCTGCATATGCAGTAAGAAAAATAAGGCAGTTGACTGATATAGCTACAGCTAGGTTAGTATACTTTGCTTATTTCCACAGTATTATGTCTTATGGCGTTCTGTTGTGGGGATCGGCAGCTGACGTAGATTCAATTTTCATTTTACAAAAGAGGGCAATACGCGCTATCTATAAAATGGGTCCTCGCGAGTCTCTTAGAAACAAATTCAAAGAAATTGATATACTGACTCTGCCTTCTCTTTATATCTTAGAAAATATTTTGTATGTTCGGAAAAACTTAGGACTTTTCAAAATAAGAAGCGATTTCCATAATATAAATACACGTAGTAGACATGAAATTGTGATACCCAAATTTAGATTAACTAAAACAAGCAAGTCATTTCTTATAAACAGCATCCGATTTTATAACAAGTTGCCAAAGTCGGTTACAGAACTTAGCGATGGGAAGTTCAAAACCCACATCAAACGTGTCCTTATCAGGAAAGCATATTATAAAATTAAAGACTACGTTGAAGACAAAGAAGTTTGGCAATAATTCCCTCTGCACATGTGGCTTCCCTGGTACCTCATTAACGGCAAAATATGTAAGATTCTATTAACTGCTCTCAAATTACCATGTTTATATTTTTGTTTTATTTACATTCTTCCTTGACATAATCATAATTTTATTTGACATTATATACCTACTATTTAATTTTCAACTCTTTATTAGTGACTTTTGTGGACATGTTAATTATTCAGATTTGTTACAGTTGTAATAGCAATCATGTCATTTCGTTTAAAATAGTTTTTATTTTTATTAATTTATTTATCTTTTATATAGATTCTTTTCTATTTTGTGAATGTGAGAACGCTGTAGGCTTAGTGGACTGTACACTTGTTGACCATCTTCTATTTTGTTAAGTACATACTTGGTACTTGTTGAAAGACCTACACTGTCCTCGCATACCTAATAATACTGTATTTTTTATATTTTTTTTGTTGTAAATATTGTAAAACCCAATTATTTTTAAAAGAGTAACCGTGGAGTTTCTTGCCGGCTCTTCTCCATAGGAAACGACCAATTCGAACCGTGCGTAGCTTCTGACGTTTCATAAGTGCCCATGTAGGTTTATGTGAAATAAAATATTTCGAATTTGAATTTGAATTCCGGTAGATTTTATACTGCTAGCGAGCGGGCTCCCGAACTTTATTGCGTTTTATCTAAATCATATGATAAACCAAAAAATGCGTCTCTAATATTTTTTTATTATCTGACTGACGGACTAAATAGTTTTCTTTTTCCCTAGTCAACATCACTATTGTTGCATTTTTCAGGCGTCCGAATTGCTCCTTATAAATGAGCCTTTTATCAGTCATGCACAAAGCACGGAACTGTGCTCAAATAACAATAAACTGCTATTACCTAGCAAATTGAGTGATTATGAATATGTTTGTATCGCAACGGTCAAGCGCGAACAGTGGTCAACAGAAACGTTTACGATCTGTTAATGGTGATTGATTACCACGTGAAATGAATACTACAAACAATTTTCATTTTATATTGCTTGCATAGCGGTTGCATTGGGGAAGTTTTAGAAAAATATATAGAAACGGACGAAATCATTTATTACAACTACGTAGACTTTAATGTTTGTGAGCATTAAAATTTATTGTGGCATTATAAAATCGCAGTGAGAGCAAACAGATTACATTGGGGCTCATGACTAAGAAACTGAATTTATTGGTTACATACACGTGGCTCAGTAATTATACGTAATGAAAATTAGTAATTTAGTTTGTAGAAACAGTCAGCCAGAAATAATTAAGCAAAATAATTAACCAGCTAAAAAAAGCCCTATTCCCAAAAGATAAAATTCAAACGAGTAGGTAATAAAGTTGCGACGTAAATCAAAATGTTAAATTAAGATTTACAGCTTAGTGTTTTAGTAACTGATTTTAGTAAATTAACACAGAGACATGTGAAATAATCATTTATTACACGAGTTTGACAAACATTCAGACACATCTCGGTTGCCGACGGCTACGCGGCTGCGCGGCCTGCGAGCCCGCTCCGGCGCGGAATTTTTCAATGGACAAGTGCCAGCACACTTCTTTTTAAATTAATTATTGTTTTACGCGTCTCTAAAGTATTCTATTATAACAACACTCATATGCGCTGCGAGTGGGTGTACTTCTCGGTCTCAACCGAATTTACGATCGTTTCATTTGCCCTCTTAATCTTGACAGACGAAACAAAATTTTCTGTCAATCTCGTTTATGGTTTCTTAAATGCTTAATGTTAACTGTGCCTGCGTATAAACAGAAGGAGTCATGTTGGACGTTTATGCAGCTGCTGTGGCCGAAGCTTGTGCTGATAGCGAGCATGAGCTAAATCAGGAAGGTCATAGGAAAAAAAACGAACGGCCATCGTCTTCAAAACAAATCATCAACTGCTTCTATATAATCAAAGCAAACTGCTATGACTGTGCGGTAGCCCGAGGTTCCGAAGTCATTAATCAAACAGAACTAGATAAACAAACATCTGACGGATATATTTTAGATTGATTCACAATTAGCCAAACTGCAAGACAGGAAAGTCATAACACGGTCCAATCACGTTACTATTTCAGTCTTCGTTGCCGTGATTTTTTTCATTATCGCTCGTCACGTAACAGCTCTACTATTTATACTTCTTCCAGTGACAGCTCAACTTCTATTTCAAGCTACCTAAAAATTCGGGACTAATGTAGCGTTTCTCACAATATTCTATAGTGTGATATACGCAGACACAAAGACTTTGAAACAGAACCAAAACTTTCAATAAAATATCCTGTTTGTCCTTTACATTGTGCTTTTCCTACAGCTGTTTACATCTACAACAACGAAAATATTACAAAGTATTCGCAACAGAATACATTTTGCAGGTCTTGATCTCATAATCCTCATCTTGAAACGTTTATACGTGACTTTGAGCGTTTGTTTGCACATTGCAATAGTAAATCCAAGATTTATCTATAGCCACATTCGAAAATAGTTCAGGGGATTGCCCAGATTTGATGTCTAAAAACATCCTTTGGTATCGATTCCCTCACCGCTCGTGTACCTAAACGAAAACTACAAACACACTATTCAATGTTAAATTCCTAAGTGCTCACAATTTAATAAAAAAGAGTTCAGTGGTCTAATTTAAAGAACGATGCCCAGTTGGTTGTGGTCAGAAAATATTTGCATTCGTTATAAACATATGTCATATATTAATAAGCAATAACTCAAATAAAAACGAATATTCCCTCAAACGCAGCTAGACTTTTTTTATCTTACTGAAATACCTACCAAAGAATTGTTACTGTTCAGCTTCTTTCGAGTTTCACCGAAAAGTAGTGAAAAGTTCGCAAATGACGCTACAGTCTAAAGTTAACGCCGAATTTAATTGCCGACTTCCGGCGACTTTAATATTATAGATCAATGACTAAACTTAAGTGTTATCTTCAAGCTTTTAAATAAACCGATTTGTTTCTTTTCTTCTTTTACGCTTTGTCGGACTGAAACCAGATGAAATCGGATGGAAAATAAAAATATAGCATGTTATTCAAAACAGACATTTAGTGATGATGATTAATATTCAAAACAGATCAAGACCATAGGTAAAAGTGATGGCTGTTAGTGGAAAAACTATAAAGTATGCGTTGAATTTGTAAAATGAATTGTTTATTATTAAATGTCGCAACATCGTGTTTAGTTTGAGATCTTGTCCCAATAAATACTTTTTCTTTCTTTTTTTCTTGAATTTTGTTATTTTATAGATAAATAAAGAACCTGTGGTGTCGTATGGATTTGGGGGATGACATCGTGAGGAAACCGGCATGTCCTAGAACCAAAGTTCGAAAACATGTGACATCCACCAACCCGCACAGGGCCCGCTGAATAGAATCCTCTCCCTATCAAAGAGAGGAGACCTTCCACCGCTCGGACATACCGAGCGGTGGAAGGTTATTGCCTGATATATGTTTATGCTTACTAATATGAGGCTTTTTATTTAGATATTAAGTTCTGTTTACGTTTACGTCAAAAAAATCGAGAACTATTCTCGATTTTTTTGGTTGATAAATTGGTGTGTGCTAGATAACATTTATGGATAATAATTTAATTTATGTTTTGTGTTACGTAATATTAATTATTTTGCATAGTATTGTTTTTTTTTTCTAACTGTTCAGACAGCTGTGCTGCTAGGGAGTTTGTTGCGCCTCTTCTGCCCAGCTAAAGCACTACGAAGCAGGGTGGGCGTTCTGGGGGACTGTCTTATGTAATTTTGACGTTCGAAAAGTGCTGATTCTCGGCCTAGTTTGAATAAATGACTTCTGAATTTGAATTTTAAATTTATGATGTACCACTATGATGACATTGGCTGGGACTTCACCTTAGGAGAGGCTATAATGTCCGGCAGTGGACTACGACACGTTCATTGTGAAGTAAATGATAACTAAAAACTCAATCTTCATGAAACGAGCATAAACACCTATTCTATTTCTACAACTTTATTATTGTGTTCTTAGCACAGCTTTCCAACATACTGGAAATGAAACGCAAACCGATGTTAGCACGTCATAAACTTGCACTTAAATAAAAAACACACAAGAAATGATAAATCTGATGTATCGGTAGCTCCATCATAAATTCTGACGTTTTTGCATCTTACTTGTTCGTTTCTAGTTAATGTTTGGCATTCAAAACACCTACGATCATTGCTTATGAGTTTTACAGTAAACGTGAAAAATTAAACCTATGTTTTCTTTTGTTTTATGTGTATTCACTTGTCTGAAACACAACACACAGAACAATTTCAATTTGTGATTACTTTGCGAATATTGCAACTAACGTTGTGATGTTAAAGTTAATGGAATACAAAAAAAAAACAATAAGGATATTGACTGGGGAAAAACAAACTATTTTAGTCGGTCAGTCAGAAAAAAAAAAAAATAGACACGTATTTTTTGCTTTATTATATTAATAAAAAATGGTTTAGATAAAACACATTAAAGTTGGGAGAGCTCGCTACGTCACAAGTCAGTATAAAATTTACCGGGGAGCGACGTCATACCACATTTTAACGTATGCCTACTCAATGTATTATGTATTGCCGTAATCTTTTGATTACGTAAACAAATAAAAACAACGTGTCCAATATTTTTTAATAATCTACATGATGAACAAAAAAAGTGTTTAGTCAACACCCCTATTTAAGTAAATAGTTCGGTACCTACATAGCTTGTATGTTACTAGTTATTAGTTACAGCAGTTGAATGTGATTCAACCACTACATTACTCGATTTAACATATCTCATTTTACACATCAGGTACAAACGAATTACGCTTGCCTAGATAATATTTTATTTTTATTATTTTTATTCGTATAAAAAATGTGTACAAAAGATGATAATATTATATCACAGTAATATACGTCTGTGTCCCCAGTAACATAATGCTGTAACCCCTGTTAGGAAGTGCCGAGAATAACTGAAAACAAAACAGCAACAATAAAATTAAGCGTCACATAACTCATCAAAATTAATCTTCAGCTTAATTAAAATTGAGTTTCAGAGTCGTACCGAACCACTTATTTATTTTAATGGGGCATTCGCTATTAAGGATTTGATGTTAAATTTTTTATCGTTAAATAAATGATGTGTTGTTAAACAGTATAAAATACCTAACTACTGCACGCTTAGCATAATTACAATAGAAAAGGGTTTTGTCGACCGAAAAATAGACAAATTTTAAATCAATCAGACCTGTGGAAGACGCTCACATCTATTCATCAATTGGAAAATCAATCAGACCTGTGGAAGACGCTCACATCTATTCATCAATTGGAAAAGAGCTTCAAACTTAGAACCGAACCACTTAGTAGTCTTTTATTCAGGGTGTATTATCGTAGCGGCTACGGCACGAACCATAGACCGATATTGTCCAAAGGGCTACGGCGTAGCCCATAATTACCACGTTTGCATTGGTGATCGTAGTACTTACGTGCTAGCTGTGTCATGTGTGCCTTTCCTAAATGGACCGACTTCGATTCATTCGGCAGGTTAAAAAAATGTACTAAATATTAATTAGGCAGATAACAATAAGTAACCCAATATGTCCTATTACCAGGGACCTGCAGCACTAATAATAAATACAACATTAATTATCCGCAAATATAACTACGTTACGATTCGTCGATCGCTATTTCTGATTAGCTCATCTTATTGTGTGGCACAAAGAAGCGTGTCAAGTTGAAACCGTGTGTCGCACGCTTGTCGGAGCGTGGCCGACTCGGTAATGTGACGCTGGGCTTACGTACACTTTCCTTTGAAAGTGTCGTAACGTAATGTAGGACTCAATCGAACAAATCGCTCTTTATATTCTCGGGTATTGGCGTGATTATTAAGTATCGACTTTCAGCACCTTTGGCGGCCCTGACGTAGGTACGAGTCGTAGGGTACGGCGAGAGTCTACCAATTTGTACAAGGCCCCTCTCCTTTTTAAAGAGAGGGCCTGAGGCACATTAAATTTGCAGTGGGAACAATACAACTGTTATTGCAACTTACTTTCAAAATAAAAACTTCATCGTATTTTCATGAGCAAATTACTAGAAACATAGAGCCTGAAATAATAGTTCTAGATTGAAAAGTCAAAGGAATGTCAATACGTAGAAGAGAGCTCAATACACGTCACAGGGCTGATTCCACTTCGCTTCGGATAGAATTCTAATTTAGATTCGAAAACATGTACCGATCGCGACGTACTTATATAGAGCAGAGTGGCACCGACACTGTGTTGTTTAGATTTGAACTTTAGGGACATTTACAAATAAAAAATCGAATAGCCTGTTTCACCACAAATTTAAAAAATCTAACAGCCTGTTTCACCATAAATTAAAAAATCTGAAATGAAATTGTTTATTCTGTAAACAGAATATCGGAATCCCTTTTACACGTTATATTAAAAAATAAATAAAAATAAGTTAGATGAGTTCAGCGTTTTCTATCTGACTACTCTGAGAAGAAAGACCGAAACAAACTCAGACGTCATATAATCTTGGTCAGGCCACATGAGGACCATGTAGATTAGTGTCTGAAATGGTCTATTGAGGAAAGAACCACACAGATTTGAGTGGACCTGTCCAGTCAGTGCAACCATTTGTGCGTAATAGCCTATTTCACCATAAATTAAAAAAATCTAGTAACGTTTTTCACTTATTTTAGGCTTGGTGTAACAGAATTCGATGCACTTACTACTATACCCAACATGAGGGACAGAGGCAATCAATCCAGGAAATGACAAAGAAAAATAACGGAGAGTCATACAACATGAAAAGCTCATGGCGACCTTTTAAGTCTGTAGCAACATTATCTTACCGCGACGCACTTTATATCTGAATATTAAATGATAACTATCATATTCACTACGTACATATTTATTACATAGCCAAGAAATAAATTGAAGCAATTTATCTTCGTAATAAATTAGGAACATATCTATAATAAATGTAATGTATTATACAATTCCTTTGTATATGTAAAAGATTAAACGATCTCTATCATCAGTTCAAATGGATTACACTAAACGCTACTTTACTTCTCATGTTCAAATGATGGATTACCATTTCGTCTTAATTCATCACTCGTCTTCGTTTTGTTGAACATGTTAAGGTATTAATACCGATCTTTCATAACATTCCCTGCACATAACATCAACACTTCAGCGACTCGTGATTTATTGACGAATACAACTCACGATGGCCCAGCGATAAACGCGATAAAATAAAAATACATGGCTCAAGGCAGATGGCAATAGAGATTTGGACATCAATTTCAAGATTTGCTACACAAACATTAGAAATATTACTTAAAATTTGAAACGTTAAGGTTCAGTTTAGGTTATTGTAATTCGTTCAGTAGGCGAGCGAGTGCGTGGGCTAGCTTGGCGCGCCGCCAGGAATTACCTGCCGACCCTTGTGTACCGATAAATGTTAAACATTATTTACAGCTGTATCTAACGCACTTATTGTCGTTTGTAGATGCCATTATCATAGAACCATAAAATCCAAATCTAGAGCCGCCAGTGCGCAAATAAATACGCGTATGATTCAACTATAAACACATTAGCCAAATGTGCTAATGTTTCACCCAAACCCTACAGAAAAGTTCTCACCAGATATTCGTTAAACATTTTTAGTTTATGATATCATAAATTGATTTTACACAAAAACAGTCTAAAATAGCAGAATATATTGCAATTTAGATAACAGATCATAATCGTAAACCGTCGTAACAAGTTAGTGTTCTAAACAAAGATAAATTATGAAAAGTTAATGGGTTCTTGTAATTATTATGGGATATATTTCCAGACTACCTTACATCCGGCAACGGATGATTTACAGTACCTAAGAAAGGTGTGAATGACTAAACGGCAAACCTTGGGTAATTGGTTACCATAATAGGAACAAATAGAAAAGCCACAGTTGAAAATAAATTTTCCGATGGTATACTGTAACTGCACGAAAATATTTACCCGAAAATAGCCAAACTTTTCCATTCGTTCTTATGCCAAATCGGTGCAAAACATAGAAATACCGATAGACCTCACTCTGGAACCTTGCCCCGAAGTGTGTCTTAACTATAATCCGGAAAAGCGTCTGTCTAGAAAAGCTTCACAGTCTTTGAGAAGATTAATAGTGGTCGTGACAGACGTGTGCGCAATACACGTTAGTGTCTGGTGGGAACAATGTTGCTGGCAATGATGCAGACCCAGCCGCCGCGACCGCCGTGCCAAGCTCAGAGCTATGGTCTGATAGCACTGCCAAATATATACCAATAGAAAAATTGGCGAGAGCACGACACGGAAACAATAAAAGTGCATGCACATGGCAAATGACAATCATTGCCTATAACTTAGTAGCGGTGGAGCTAAGATGCATACCTATATCTGGATACTAAAATGTCATGTTAAACTGTTTAGTACAGCAGACTTTAGTTTCGTCTTTTATCAGACATATTATGTGTGTCTCGTGCTAGTAAATCGCTCTGTCACCGTTGATGTAGTTCGAGACAACAAGAGGACCATTAAATGGCAGCAGCCATGTATTGCAACTCAAGCCAAGTAGAATTATTCTTAGAAACAGATTGAACATCGTTACAAGTTTTGTTTAGTAAATAGAAAATCAATCATGAATAACACACTTAAAGTAATGGCATGGAATTCCAACGGACTGCTGCAACACCAACATGAGTTACAAGTAGTCCTGGACACAGAAAATATTGATGTGTGTTTGATCTCTGAAACTCACTTCACTAAACAGTCTCATGTAAAATTTAAAGGCTATAAGGTTTACAACTCGCTGCACCCTAACAACACGGCCCGAGGAGGTAGCGCGCTTATTATTAAAGAAAATATCTGTCATTACGAACAGTGTAAATACGAGGAACCAGACACGCAAGCTGTGGCGGTATCAATTAAAACGAATAAATTTAATGTTACAATAGCGGCCGTATACTGCCCTCCAAGACACACGATAAAAAAAGAACAATATGTACAGTTCTTCAGACTTATTGGACAGAGATTTATATTAGGCGGTGATTTTAACGCTAAAAACACTCATTGGGGATCGAGATTAACTACAACAAAGGGAAAACAGCTCTTGAGTGCAGTTAAAGACATGCACTGTGAGGTCATAAGTACTGGAAAACCTACATACTGGCCTACTGACCACCAAAAACTACCAGATCTAATCGACTTTTTTGTAGTGAAAAATGTATCAGCTAATTATTTGAGTGTCGAAGAAGGGTACCATATGAACTCCGATCACTCTCCGATTTTATTACGATTAAGTCACAAAATATTGCTCAGAGAAAACCACTTGACATTAGTTAACAAGTTTACGGATTGGGAAAGTTTTAGCTTAGACCTACAAAATATTATTGACCTAAAAACTTCATTAAAAAGCAAAGTTCAGCTGGATTCTGAAGTAAACAAGTTTAACAATAATATCCAACAATGTGCATGGAACAACACACCACAGCTTATGAAAAAATGTAGAGGAAATACATATCCAAAGGAGATAATAGACCTACTGTCTGAAAAAAGGACTCAAAGGAAAAGATGGCAGCAAACTAGATTCCCGCAAGATAAAACTCTATTAAATAATCTTACGAAAAGATTAAAGAGAAATATACAAACTTTTCAAGATGAGGCTTTTGATACTAACCTACGTCAGTTAACAAGCGACCATACAACGCAATACTCTCTTTGGAAAGCGACAAAGTCACTGAAAAGGCCGATCTCACAAATTCCCCCTATCAGAAATGGTAACGGAAAATGGGCCATAAGCAATGAGCAAAAGGCTCTAAGATTTGCAGATCACTTAGAAGAAACATTTCAGCCAAATAACGGATCTGTAGACAACCTACAGTTTGCTAATATTCTACAAGATCAAAGAATAAAACTTGTGACCCCGAAAGAAGTTTCCACGGAAATTCAGAACATTACCCTGAAAAAATCCCCAGGATATGACCTTATTACGGGAGAAATCCTGAAATATCTTCCACGTAAAGCCATCGTCAAACTTACCAGACTCATCAACGCTGCATTCGTGTTAAAGCACGTACCTGAGCCGTGGAAAGTTGCTGAAGTGATTATGATTGCAAAGCCAGGTAAACCACCTCACGAAGCATCATCATACAGACCCATTTCCCTGTTGCCAATACTATCAAAGTTGTTTGAAAAATTGTTGCTAAAACGCCTAAAACCTATTATAACCGAGAAAAACCTGATCCCTAACCATCAGTTTGGATTCAGAGAGAAACACTCCACAATAGACCAAGTACATAGAATTACCAACATCATTGAGAGAACGCTTGAAGATAAAAAAGTCTGCTCAACCGTATTTCTAGATGTGGCACAAGCTTTTGATAGAGTTTGGCATAAGGGTTTGATATACAAGCTACGACTAATGCTGCCCAATGATTTTGCCGATATTTTGGAATCATACATTACTGATAGAATGTTTCGAGTTAGGCACGAGGATGCCTATTCCGAGTTGAAAATTATTAAAGCTGGCGTGCCTCAAGGTAGTGTGCTGGGTCCAGTCCTCTACCTGTTGTACACGTATGATATACCAGAGCTGGAAAATAATACAATTGCTACCTTTGCTGACGACACTGCTATTATGGCTACCGGGTCATGCCACAAGGAAGCAGTAAAAAAGGTGCAAATCGCTGTGAATAAAGTTCATGACTGGGCACAAAAATGGAAAATTAAATTAAATGAATCAAAGTCACTTCACATTGATTTCACCAACAAAAATTGTGATCACCACCCTATCTTCATAAATGGTCAACAAGTGCCATACGCAAACACAGCCAAATATCTTGGCATAACGCTTGACGCGAAACTGCGTTGGAAAGCGCACGTCAAAAAAAAAAGACAAGAACTAGATATGCGTTTCAAAAACATGTATTGGCTGATTGGACGGAATTCCTGCCTATCGATACATAACAAATTGTTATTATATAAGCACATTCTCATGCCGATATGGACGTATGGGATCCAACTGTGGGGCTGTACTAAACCGACCAACATCAAAATGATACAGACATTCCAAAATAAAGTACTTAGGAGCATTGTTAATGCGCCCTGGTATATAAGAAATGACGACCTCCATCGTGACTTAAAAATGGAACCAGTCACCACCATAATTCAAAAATTTGCTGAGGCCCACGAACACCGCCTCCACCGACATGTGAACGTCGAGGCAATTCAGCTGCTAGACAATACAAACATAGTGCGAAGACTAAAACGAACAAAACCCTTTGAGTTAGTGTAGTGTAAAAAGTTTAGAAATAATAGTGACAATGACACACATATAACACGTGAACAAAGTGTTTTTATTATCATATCAGACTCTAAGAAAGTGAAACGGACTTGTGTAAAGTGCAATAAACACTATTCTAAGTTTTAAAATAATTACCACGTAAAAAATTAAGTTAGATTAAAATTGCTTATTAGTCTTAAAGGCTAGATTGTAATCGATTATTAAGAACCTGGTTCTTTCTAATAAAGCATAAAAAAAAAAAAAAAAAGTAAATAGAATTTACTTCAACATATATATTCTGGCGGAGTCTTGAAGGTGAAAAAATTTAACGAAGTTCCTTAACGGACGTGATCTCTGCACACTTGGCGAATGATAACTAAACCGTAAAAAGTGTAACATTTTAACCGTCACTACAATTTTGTTACGTAACGTACGTAAACGCAGCACGCACTTCGTTCCAACCGAGTATCCCATGACATCTCTCGACTTTTACAAATTCTTCTTCTTCTTCCGTCACTGGTCCCGTTGTTTGGTGTCGGGTCTCCTTACTTTCCTGCGCCAAGTTTGGTATCCCATGACATCTCTCGACTTTTACAAATCACAAAAAAAAAAAACTGAAAATGTAGGTACCATAACTAATACCCAGTCAAGTATTAGTGGAATAATACGTCTATTCAACCATACTCGAAGTATAGGTGGGTACTTGGCATTGAAACCATAGTAACAGGCGCATATGTCGTATCGTCGCATCAAAGTTCACGTGCAGCATCCCTCACGTTTCTACGAGATATCGCTGAGAGTATGTGCGCGTGAGCGCTTGCGAAACATCTCTACGTACCAGTACATTGACGTCACGAATATTAATACGTTACTTTAATGACGCCAGCGTTTATTAAGGAATTTTAAAATTGTCATGCAGCTGACGCCATTCATTATGTAAATGCATCGGCACCATACGGTCGATTCGCATTCTATATCGCAGGTAAATATTCAGAGACTGAGCCGTATTAATTGCTAGGATTGATGTTCAACTGTTGAAAAAAAACCGTTTGTCTTTAGATAAATCTAAGTGTTCTCTGGAACGCATGAACGCGTTCCTGGGAAAAAGGGTCTTGACAGACTGACAGACGGACGGACGAGCAACGAAGTGACAAATATTTAGTTCTAAACATAGACATTTGGCCTACAAACTGAATGACTGAAACCGCAAACCGCATAATTATGAGTTTTGGTAAGAGATATTGATACTAACTCCGTCAATCGTGTGGAAAATTTAGATCTATTAGTCTTATATGTTCAGCTTTAATTTCTATTCCATATGTTTTATAGAGTAATTGAAAGCTAAATAAACAATTAATAACCGAATCAAAAAATCTATATGTAGCCACTAAATATATTTATATAATCAAATTAAAGAGCAATCACTTTAATTTGATTATATTGTTCTGAAGCCACTAAATAATTAACAAAACAATGTAATCAAATCAAAGATTTATTTTATTTTAATGTTATAAAATTGGAGACATTATGTCAAATAAATAGCCAGACACGAAGATACAACTTCGAAAATCGTGATAAACATTTCAAAACATTTAAATACGTTTAATATGAAACCTTTGATCTTGATGTCATACAGGAAACGACTGTGAGGAAACAGAGAGTGTTGTGACATGTAACTAGAACAGAATTTCTTATATAATATTCAGAATGTCCACCAATTCATGGTAATTAGGAACCCATCCTATAGGTCTCGAACAAGCTGGGCCACACGCGATCTAACGCATAACGATATAAAAATATACAGGTATTACTAAAAAAAATAACACACACACTCACTCACTCACTCACTCACTCTCACTCTAACTTCTAAGTATTGAAACTAAATACATATGTAGAAGTTGACGTGTCGAACAAACCCTAACTCACATTCATTTGAAACTTACACAAGTAGTTCACAAACATACAATTAACGTGCATGAAATTTTTACCAAAGAAAATTTAAAGGATTTAACAGCGGTCTCAAACTAGGCACAGTCTATATCTTGGTTGAACTAAACACCACACAACACAATACCGCAAGATTTTTATTTATAATTTCATAAAACAAAATCAATAAAGGGGTTAGAAGATTTTTGTATGGAGGGTGGCCCTAACATGATGCCGCCATTTTGATTTTTTTTCAAAATATCGGTGAAAATCGAAAGTTAAATATTTAGATAGAGGACACTTATACAAACAAAAAATGTCATATGACATAATATGCTAAAGCGTCAGGTTTCGGAGTTATTCACCGAAATATAAGTCGAAAACTGAACCCTGAAACAAGGATTTTTTTGTTTTTTTTTCCCTTCAGGTAAGTATATTGAACTATGAGAACATAATAAATTGCATTATGTATAGGTAATATTTTAGTTAAGAGCGAAAGAGACAAAAATATATTATGTATACCCTCCGCCGAATGAGGACGTGTGTTATATGGTATATGTCTTATATGGTGCATGGCATGGGCGCGACACCCCAAGAAAATCCTATTCAGCCTCCCGCTGCCTTCTTGGATGATATTATTTATACTGAAGATCATTAAAAAGTCTTGTTTTATCCACTAGGTGTAGTAAAATAATTAATGTGTAAATAACTTAATCAACATGAAGTAACTACAACATAAATAAATAAATTCGTTATATTAATTCTTATTTTTATCTTTGAATATCTCAGAAACGTGACGCTTTATGATGTTATGTTAATGAAGTTTTACGTTTGTATAAGTGTCCCATAACCAAATATACGACATTTATTGTGCACCTAAATTTTGAAAAATCAAAATGGTGGCTGAATTTAGGGCCAAAATCTTCAAACCCCTTTACAAAAATGTGAGTATAAAGAAGATAATTTACATAGAATAAACATACAAAAGCAGTTTAGTTGAGTAAATGTGGGGTGTAAGTGTGTGTCGTTGTGTATTTTAACAAAGAGTATGGTGGGTATTTACTGGCTACAAAGTAAACTTTCTGTTTCCTCATAAGTCCGGCCCAGCAACCATTCTTTAAGTTTAGTTTTCACCTCGGAATATAGAGATTTTCGGTACAGTAAAATTTTGATTATAGCATCAAACATTAATATAGTTAAAAACGACGAAAACTAGGACGCGAAGAAGATTTTTGTTTTTTTTAAGTGGGATTCTTTCAGCTATTTGCCTACCCCCCTTACTGCAGCTAGAGCGATTTCAGTTGACTTCTGGTTTAGTAGTGACCTTAGGATGAACAGTTGACGTACGCGTAAAACTCCAGATTCCTAATACAGTTCGTCCATAGCAAAACGCCGCGGTGGTCCCAGAAGCAACTTGAGGACGGCCCGCTGGGCCCGTTTCAGCACCAGCATACACGTCTTGGCGGCGCTGCCCCAGACAGGCATATAACGATGTACACCTAAGCGTAAGACTTCCGTAACGTAAATTATTTGCGAGTCTTTTTTGCGAGTGTTTGAATTTGTGCTTTGAAGCAGGTTCTGATCAATTATGACGCCTAGATATTTTGTCTTTTCAACTCTATTAATACATTACTGTTGCAATCGTTAGCGGAGGTGGGTGCTGCTGTTAAGACATTGCATTTGTTGTTGTGTACTTTTAAGGAATCAATGTTTGATCTAGAAAGAAAGAAAAATGGTTTATTCTGCGCAAACTAAACACACAAACGCAAAAAAATTACATTTAGTACTGCCAGATGCTAGACTGACGTGAAAGATCAATAAATTAAAAGATCGAGTTACTTAATACTATTGATAGTAATGGCTGGTTATACAAAAATATGCAGGTGGCTTGATTCAGGTGTCCGGGAGTGTATAACGAATCTGTTTCCCAGCAAAAATGTTTATTCAAATGGTATTTGCGCCTCTTTTTGTGAACTGAAATAATTTCTGTTTTGGGGTCCTAAAAATACGAAATAGACGAGCAACTGTGCGGTTGACCACGGTTCTAACCAAACCTAAAACTCTTTTCCTCAAAAAAAAAACTTATTTATTTTAAAGTTATTTATTGTGATAAATCTTCTTCTTCTTCTATCTATCTATCTTCTATACATATAATAAAATTGTAGAAAAGTGGTGTCTGTACAATGGAAATATATGAAAAAAAAGTAGCAGGGGTTGTTATTATATCGATGCTGAACCCGAGATTGTAATTAAATTTTTTTTTGTCTGTTTGTCTGTTTGTCTGTTTGTCTGTTTGTCTGTGTGTTTGTGCACGCTAATATCAGAAACGGCTTATTCGATTTAGATGCGGTTTTCACTAATATATTGTAGTAAGCTTCACTTAACATTTAATGTTTATTTCATGTCAATCGGTTCATAATTAAAAAAGTTATGTCAATTTAAAGAATAACGGCGAACATTTGTTATAGGTTAGGCATTTCTTTCCTTGATTTTCGGTATACTTATCTTAATTTTTAGTTAGGGTTTGTATATAAATATTATAAGTATTTGGTATAGGTTAGGCATTTCTTTTCTTGATTTTCTTTATTAAGTATAAGTTTATTAGCTCAGGTTAGTAATTAATTTTTCTAGCAATTCTTTTGTTTTATAAAGTTAGTACCTACGTTTGGTTTACACGTCTTAACACTTATTACTTAAACTGTGATAATTTTAGACTGTAGGTATAATAATCTGTAAGTATTTATAATTTAATTGTGTGTTAAGTAGTAAGTACTATTTTATTGTAAGAATGCCTCGAAGAAGATTCAACCTCTCCCAATGTAGCAGAAATGCTAAAAGGATGAGATTAGTTCGATCACAGGAATCTGAGGAAGGTCGTGAGGCAAGGCTCTCTGCTACTCGGGAACATCAGGCTAGGTTTCGTGCTGCAGGAACTTCGACTCAGCGGGAATCTCGACTGAGTTCAAATCGTTCTCGAATGGTCGAGGTCGCGAAAAATTTTTTCATACTAAGGGGGTCGAGTCATGAAAAAGGTTGAAAAACACTGCCCTACATTAATCCTACTAATATTATAAATGCGAAAGTTTGTGAGGATGGATGGATGGATGGATGTTTGTTACTCTTTCACACAAAAACTACTGAACGGATTTTGATGAAACTTTACAATAATGTAGCTTATACATTTGAATAACACATAGGCTACAATTTATAAAGATTTTATGTGATTTGGCCATAATATAACGATAAGTATCAAGTAAGTCGGAAAAATTCCTGCCCTCTGAGATCTATCTTTGCGTGCGCTGCCTTTTTTTTTTTTTTGTGTGGTTTATCATCCAATGACTTCTCCCGCTCTGGGCGGAAGGGCGTGTCAGACTCTTACTGACTAAAACCCACCCGTGTTCCTTCCCTTGCCTTGCCAGAGGCCACGGTTTCCCCTTGGGACTACCCGCAACCCCGGCAGGCATCGGCCCTAGCGGACCCCGTCAGTTTTGCTGATATTTCTTTGAGGCGCGCGTGGAACACGATGCGCCGTCGACCCGGGCCTGGTCCTTATCGGACGGCGAGCTGCCCGTTGCTCTCCGTCCGCAGGCCCGCGCCTACGGTGGCCGGAAATCGGCTATGAATTCCCGACGCCCGGGACGTCTCCTACGGCGGCGGCGGCTAGGGCTGGTAGGGCGCGGCCTTTGCCACTCCCTCGCGCGCTCCACCTTCTCCTTCGCGAGCATTACTGCTTTGCAGAAGGAGGTGACGGCTTGCCATGCCCTCTCGCTCCGCACCATGGCCTGAACTAGGGCCGTAGGCGAGAGGTCACCGCCGCCGATCGCCTCCACGAGGAACGGCGGGGGTCCACCCAAGCCGGGCAGACCTCCACCGTATGCTGCGTGCGCTGCCTAAACCGTTAAGAGTTACATGAAGAAAATGTATTGTGGGATTGTTTGTCTTAAAGAGTTCTAAATAAAAGTCCGCGACAGCATATATCTACTTTTTATGTGGAAGCCTTTATAACCAAAATAATGAGCAATAAATACAGTTAAATTGAATACTTTTTTTACATTGCATATTTTAGAGTATTTAGTTAATTCTTATCAAAATAAATACCTTCATCGCTTTTGGTATTTAATGTAGATAAAGTTTGTCTTTTACACTAAGTAATTTGGACAAATAGTTTAAAAGTTAGAACGATAAGAATGACCTGCGATATTAAGTAAGTCGACGCCGACGGCGCACAGAACGAGGGTGGAGGGGCGGGCCAGCCAGGGGATGACGCGCCAGAGCGCCGAGTGGAAGCTATTGCTTAATAATTATGTTCGAGAAATAACGTAAATAACGCAATTAATTATTGAACTGTCAAAATGAAACCCATTGCTATTGTAAGTGCTAAGCAATTACCCCGCTGATTTAGGACATGTTACACGTTCCTGTGGGATAATTTCCACCGACATCCACGCGGGCGAAGCCGCGGGCAGAAGCTAGTAACTAAATAAAAAAACAGTCAGTTACCAAATATTCATTTAAAATGCACAATGAATTAATTGACTCAAAACCTATAAATGATTAATTTAAATTGACTACATTACATCGCCATATTCGTCAATTTATGTTATACATAAATAGCAGCTGAGCAGGACCTTAGGTGGTGTTACGGGTCCGGCGAGGCGGCGAGCCTCCTTGCCGGAACGCCGCCATGGGATCTGGAGGCGAAGGTCCTCGCCCACATTTGGGAGTGGCGCGAGGAGATGAAGCGCCGGGGTGTAACTCCGCTGCCGCGAGAAATCACGGTACAGCGGACAGAGCTCCGGCGGGATCTCATGGCGGCTTGGAGTGTGCGATTGTCGCAACCCAGATTTGGGCACGCCACAATTACGGCGATAAGTCCCCTCTTTGAGGAGTGGCTTGAGAGGCGCCACGGCGTCCTCACCTTCCGCCTGACGCAGGTCCTCACCGGACACGGTTGTTTCGGGAGGTACCTGTTTCGCATAAGGCGGGAGGAAACGCCCGGGTGTCACCATTGTGTGGATCGTCCGGAGGACACGGTGGAGCATACGGTGGAGGTTTGCCCGGCTTGGGTGGACCACCGCCGTGTCCTCGTGGAGGCGATCGGCGGCAGTGACCTCTCGCGTCCGGCCCTGGTCCAGGCCATGGTGCGGAGCGAGAGGGCATGGCAAGCCGTCACCTCCTTCTGCGAAGCAGTAATGCTCGCGAAGGAGGAGGCGGAGCGCGAGAGGGAGTGGCAGAGGCCGCGCCCTACCAGCCCTAGCCGCCGCCGCCGTAGGAGACTTCCCGGGCGTCGGGAATTGATAGCCGATTTCCGGCCACCGTAGGCGCGGGCCTGCGGACGGAGAGCAGAGGGCAGCTCGCCGTCCGATAAGGACCAGGCCCGGGTCGACGGCGCGTCGTGTTCCACGCGCGCCTCAAAGAGATGTCAGCAAAACTGACGGGGTCCGTTAGGGCCGATGCCTGCCGGGGTTGCGGGTAGTCCCAAGGGGAAACCGTGGCCCCTGGCATGGCAAGGGAAGGAACACGGGTGGGTTTTAGTCAGTAAAAGTCTGACACGCCCTTCCGCTCCGCCCAGAGCGGGAGAAGTCATTGGATGATTTCCCACCCAAAAAAAAAAAAAAAAAAAGGTGGTGTTACGGGGAATGAATGATTCGGTCGTTTTACTGTACAAAATTACGTAGAGTCCGCCACCATTGAATTCCGGCGGAAAATTGTGGATCTACATTTTGTACGACTCATAATGCGAAGCATTAAAAAGTGCTTTGCATCGATCACTAACATTATTAGTGATTAATTGAGTAAATTTATTTTAATAGAGTCGTTTCACTCTGAATAGGAAGAACCCTATTTAAAATGGCTCTTTTATTCAGAGTAGTTTTTTTATATACGATCAAATGAGAATTATGAGTCGTGCACTTTAAGATTTTCCATATTTAAAAACTATGCAATTTGATGCATTGACATAGACACTAGCGCCGCGTCAAAAGGACTTCAGCGGTGTTGCGTTTACTTTGAAATACAAAAGTTAAAACAGGTCCGTTGTAAAGAAAAGTACACAAAAACCTAGGAAATATTCTATTGAGCTGTCAATGATTATAGAGTTTAGTCTATCGGAACCTATCGAACATTTCTCTCCCTCTGTCTCTCTCAGTACCTCAGAGTAATAAGTTATTACTCTGAGCTCAGTACCCATTAGCGATCTCATGCGGTCGCAAAATGGCGATCCATGGAATTGAGCGAATCTGTAGTTGCCTATACGTTGGTGAGTATTTACGCATGCATGTTTAAAGTGGGTCTTCTAAACATGCACGCGTTGAAATACTTATGAATAAATAAAAAGCCAAGGCCGAGAGCTTGGTGCTACGTAGTGGTAGAAACACGTAGCTGGCTTACGTAGGACCACGTCATGCCGGCTATATTGTAAGTAGCAACTATTTAACGACTAGATATCGGTGTGTCATAGTTAAATATGAATATGCAAAAAAAAAATTTCGGAACATTTACGCAACAATTTTTTTTTTTAATTTATAGGTAAGTTTATAGGAAAAAAATCACACCCTCAGTAATTATAGTACTTCTTGTAAATTGTTGAATAAATCAAAAGCATTTCTAAAATAATAATCAAGACACGTCAAAATATTTTTCAACAATGACGTAACAACTGACCCATACTACGTAGGCCTTCTACGTAGTCCTGCTACGGCGTAGGCCATCGTAGCACTTTCGTAGCCAAACAAATTTCGTTTACTTTGCTACGAACTTTCAGAGGTGGTTGTTAGTTCTGTTAATGTTTTGGGATAATATAGTTAAACACGATATAGGGCATATCCTGTATATACAGTAGGGGCGTTATATAATGATGGTTGCCACTGAGAGAAGTTTTTAAGGAGATGGGCACTACACATTACTAGGTATCTTGTGAATGTTACATAATTATATTATACATGCTATACTCTATTACAGACAGGGTTAGAAATACCGGTATTTTCGGGAACCGGTACCATAGTAGTACCTATACTATAGGTAACGGAACCAGACATAGTACCTATCTGTACTATTGATATTTCTAATCAGTACCGGAGCTGTACCGGTACCAAAACTGGTACCAAAACAAATATTTCCGTAAGTTAGAGTGAGAAAATAGATATCCAATACTATTAAATGAGCAATATTTAAGCAATAAATACTGATATTCAGCCGCATCCAGTTAGACTGGAAGCCGACCCCAACATAGTTAGGAAAAGGCAACGAGCAATATTTGTATGTTTATAATTCTTCGGTACGTGTGTTTGTCACCTAACTCCTCCTAAAACGGCTTGACCAATTTGGATGTGTGTGTATATTTGAGTGGGTCTCAGGATGGTTTGAAAATACAATTGGACCCGGTAGGTGGCGCTGTTCGGACAGGACAACGTCTGCCAGATCCGCTAGTATAATATATCATGTTCTCGAAAACGGCTCTAACGATTTCGATTAAACTTGCAATATTGGGGTTTACGGGGGCGAAGAATTGAGCTAGCCAGGTCTCATATCTGGGAAAATGCGTTTTCTCTATTTCCACATCCCCGGAAATGTGATACAACGTTGGTATACCTGGACAATATGTTTATCTATTTTCACCCGAGTAGAGTAAGTAAAAAAGATAGTTTATAGGTGTTAGAAAAATAACTTCAAGTTACAATGTATAAAAAATTACAAGGTATAAAAAAAGGACGAGACTTGTGGTACGCTGCGGGTACCTTTTTTTTTTTTTTTTTTTTGTGTGGGAAATCATCCAATGACTTCTCCCGCTCTGGGCGGAGCGGAAGGGCGTGTCAGACTTTTACTGACTAAAACCCACCCGTGTTCCTTCCCTTGCCATGCCAGGGGCCACGGTTTCCCCTTGGGACTACCCGCAACCCCGGCAGGCATCGGCCCTAACGGACCCCGTCAGTTTTGCTGACATCTCTTTGAGGCGCGCGTGGAACACGACGCGCCGTCGACTCGGGCCTGGTCCTTATCGGACGGCGAGCTGCCCTCTGCTCTCCGTCCGCAGGCCCGCGCCTATGGTGGCCGGAAATCGGCTATCAATTCCCGACGCCCGGGAAGTCTCCTACGGCGGCGGCGGCTAGGGCTGGTAGGGCGCGGCCTCTGCCTCTCCCTCGCGCGCTCCGCCTCCTCCTTCGCGAGCATTACTGCTTCGCAGAACGCTGCGGGTACCTGAATTTGGTACCTGTACTTGTTAAGTGAAATACCGGTACCCGGGCATTAGTAATTATTGTTTAACATAACATCACGCCTGCAATCCACTAAGGGTTAGGCAGAGGTGTTCGTTCACGTCCCATATTATAGGTGGAAACCCAATCTAAATGATGATTACTGGAACTGTACATACTACATGATTTTTTTACAGTCTCGAAAAAAATAGGGTTTAATAGGTGAACGTAGTAGAGTAGTAGTAGTAGTATGTAAAATACTGGTATTCAGCTGCAACCGGTAAGACTGGAAGCCGACCCCAAGATAATTGGGAAAAAGGCTAGGAAGAAGAAGGTGAACGTAGTAGAAGCCTTATGGCATAGTTTTTTTTTTTTTTTTTCAATAACATAAAAGAATAAGTGAATTGAGAAATAGATGTTATCAATAGATCATCGAATAATAAACTTTTCAAACTATAACAATAAAGACAGAAAAAGAAAGCGATTAAAAAATCCAAATTCCCTACTAAATGCGCGTTTATCAATAAAGTCGTAGCTTTCCTTAGCGACCGATACTTAGAGGCCGTCGCGTCTGACTCTTTGAAATCCTTTCGCAGGCGCACAAGACGCACGAGCGGAGAGAGATCAGGCGTAGGACCATTCCGAGGCACGGGGGCCACATACCGCCCGGCCACATACATAGGCGGTATCACACCGCCAACTTCCGAAAATCCTGGCTGTTACTAAGAAATTCCTAATGGAAAAACCCAATAACACTGCCCGACCGGGGAAGCGAACCCAGGACCCCACTCTCAACAGTCGCGCTTGCGACCACGAGACCAACGGGGCAGTCAGAAATGAATAAAATTCACTGGTCAAGCGAAGTCACTGGCAACAGTTAGTAGAAAATTAACGCTTTCCTTGATCACAGCTATTTGTGTAATTAGGTACTTCAAAAGGACGGCCATCATCTTCCTGTTTTGCTAATAACAACAAACTTTCATTATAATTCACCTGTCAAAGGTATTGATTATGGTAATGACACTTTTAGCTGGGGCAGTGGTTTGTTTATTTATGCTCGGTTCCTATAAAAGAAACGAATCGTTTTGTTTACCAAGGATAGCTTTTTTTATTGCCAAAATGGGCATATTTATAGACATATATCACAGGAGAAACTGACTGACTTATCAACGCAGAGCCGAAACTACTGGAACGTGAAATTTTCCACACAGCTTCCTTTTATAATATAATGTAGGGGAGCACTAAGAACGGGTTTTTGAAAACTCCACCTGTAACCCCGCAAAAGGGGGGATTTCGTTTGTATGAAAAATCTTATTCCTTGACATAGGAGATAATCTTTGTGTAATAGGAAACATGATACCTAATAGAGTTTAAATTAATGGAAAAAAATTACTCTAAGAAAAGAAAAAGTATTACAAGAATTACAAAAATAAAATGCCACATTTATTTGTAACCAGTCTACGCCATTATCAATACACATAATTTTATTTAACAAACTTCAGAATAAACCATAATAGATAACGTATACAATACATAGTAGGAAAAAAATAATTTATAAATTAGTTTCACAGAAACAATTAAGTACTAATAAGTAGACCACAACCAAGCTGTGCTACGCCGTAGCACTTCGTAGCACACTAAGTAGTAAGCAGCGATTCTTCAGTGAAGCATAACATGGAATCACGTCGATCGACGATAACACTTCGACAACGTACAGCTCAATTACCATAATAATCCTAACAATCCAGCTAGCTAATAAACAAATTAAAATACTTACGTAACGAAAATTAATTACCTCTCGTCACACTGAGATCAATTTAGGTCTAAGCTAACAATTAATGATGTACATTTTACTTGTAGTAATTTGTAAATTAAAGGTAACGTCAAATGTTATCAGTGACTACGGAACTAGCAACTTTTATTTTCTGACGAAAAAATAAAAGGTGTTTGAATTTGAATTCTATTGCGCGGTGTTAAGAGTTAGGTGTGGTGAAGCGGTGCGTTGCGCAGCAGTGTGTATGTTTGTAAGAGTGTGGTAGCTGGCAGCGGGCCCGCTGCCCACAACGGAGCTTATAAAAGAGGGCGGCAATCTGCTCCCGCGCCCGGCGCGCACATTCTCGACGCTTTCCTCATGGGGCGCGCAACCTCTACCCGATAGTACCTACAAAACAAATAATACATTTTTATGTATCGCACATACCAGTAAAGGGACCAAGTGATAAAGTGATACGGTAAGTTTGTTTGTCAGCGGTGCCATCAGGACTGTGATATCTGTGCAGTGACTGTTCAGTGTTGCCCCACGCGCGGAATGTGCTTTCATATTTGAAGAGTAAACGGACGTTTTCAGTGCGAATGCGATAAAAACGAGATGTGAAAAATTATCGTCTTGAAAAATAGCAACCGTTCCAACGTAAACGCAGATTTGATTACATAAGCCAGTGTTACCAGGAGCGAAAAGTGAATGGAGGTGGTATTATTATAACAACAATACAAAGTAAAAGTTCCTCAAAAGTGAATAGAAAGAATATTTGAAGATTTATTTGAAACTAGTGATTCTCATCTAGTGGTGAAGTATAAATAAAGTTAAAATAATAATACATTAAAATTATTTATTTTAAACTTTTAGATAATCCTATAATTATATCTTAGTAATACTGGCTTGTGACACTCATAACATTACAAAAACAAATAAATTTTAAAAATCATAACATCTCGATGGAGGCCACAGGCGCCATCTTTTCGCTATGACGTAGATCAAGATTATGTGCTAGATGTTATGTGCTGAAAATATTCTAGTGAGGAATTTAAATAGCTGACCACTGGACCACTCAATTATCCACTCACTCAATTAACGTAAGGTGTATTTTTTACTGCTTTGCATTTTTATTTTAAATATAATTTTACTGATATGTTTTATTAATGAAAATTATGTAAAAGTTTCTAGAATCTGAATTGATCATAATTCCAGTTTATTCACTAAATTATTGGATGTATTTGAAATACGTATTGAGGTTACCAATTAGTTTATTAGACAAGTCCTTTAGAAAAAATACTTATAAGATAATATCAATAATAAAAACTAAATTGAATCGATGTTCTAAAGTTGAAATCAGATAGCGATGTAGGTACCTATTCTACACAGTTACAGCCAGCTGTAAAAATACTCTTTTTCAGATTGTAAAACCAAGAAATATTGTTACAAAGTACCTAATATACTCTGACGTCAACACGCGCCATCATAAACTTATTATATTTACTGAACATACAATATAAACGTTATATAAATACGTAGCGGTATTTTAAAATGTCTTCTAAATGAGTCTACGTCACGCTGTGACCCTCATGAGGTGTCGCATGTGACTGTAAGCTCATGCGCCCGCGCAATGTTAAAATAAATGAGTAACGAAAGCAAATGTGCAGATTCTTGAATAGAAACACAAAAAAATATTACATATCTTGCAAGATAAAGTTTACTAAACCGTAAAATCAAATTCAAAATAAACAATAACCAACTGTTTTTACATCGTATACGATGTTATAAATTACATACTGACGAGGTGGATAAGATATAGCTGAATAGACGGATTCTTAAAACAACTTTGTGTACTCAAAACATTGGCATCTCCAGCATTTCTATCAACACACTATCGCTCGTGGTTAACAATGACCATTGGATCTGTGTTATCTAAACTTTTCTCCTGCTGTATTTTCTACTGTATACAAAACACACGTTGAGTGTATCATTTAATGACTTGACATTCAAATCTCATCGCCAAATGGATCGAGGCCGGCTCGGCATTGTCTATAACCAGCTATTTTCTCCTTTAACACGCATAGCGAACTTGATCCAAATCCACGTAGTCCGCCAAAACCCGCAAGGCAGTCCTGCCAAAGCAGACGATTACGACACTCCCCAGTACGATAATTCTATTTTGATTATTACCTTCGGCCGTTTATTTTAGATGACGAATAGCCTTACGATATGGCTCGGTACACCGAGTATATTTGATATCAGAATAATATATTCATACGCAACTCGGTACTCGGTAAATTATCTAGGAATTTTAAAAGCTCGTCCTACTGATCCGTTCTGTTGAGTATGTTCTTATTGGTCGTTAGAAGTTAGATATGAGTATAAATGAACGATTAGGGCGTACTTAACGTGAATTATGAGTCAGAGAACGCGCCCTAATATATGATTAACGTTACTTCGTTACACTACCTACACACGCACTTGATGGAAAAACAGAAAACATGTCTAAACCGTCTCTCTAGATACTATTTTTCCCTCTCAATCAAGTCCAAAATATACTTTTACATAATCTTGCTGCTTACCTATAAACTACAAACCCAGGAACATAGTATCTATCAAAGTCCAATCTCGCTTAGCGACTATATCTGTTTATCGTAACCGACCGACTCATAAACGAACATCTGGTCCTGAGAAAATGAAAAAGAAAATATAATTTCTATCAAAACGTCAGCGTCCATTTAGCAAACCAAATATTGATTCATAAACGTGAGTCGGCAATAAACAAGGCTGGGCTAGAAAGAAGAGCTAAACTGTGGATACTATTTATCTATGTAACTCAATCAAAAAACTGATGTCGGTACGAAATTGGCCATTATTTCGTGCGAATCAAGGTTGGTAAGCCATTCCTTAGCTACAGCTTCAGGTGAATGAAACATCCAAAGCTAACGAATGAATCGGATGCAAAAAACTGCATACTATTTATACCGGGTGCCAACATCAACAAAACCTACTTCTTCATTTCACATTACAAGTCAACGATCTCACGTCGGAAGTAGGTCGGATGCGTACACGCAGCGTGTGTAGCAATGCAGGTAATCAACACAAACTGATATACAAACATACATACAGTGAGAAATAGAGGAAATCCTTAGATAACTAAACTTATTACAAATACTGACCGTCCATAAAATATGAGGATAAACATATTGATAATAATATGATGTTCCATTAAAGCTTTATTGCGGAACAGAAGCGACATTGAGCTTCCCAAAGCTATTAAACACAAAGTGAACAATAATTACACGAGTTAATGGAAAACACGAATTAACGGAAACCACGAGTTAACGGAAAGCACGTGTTTTGTTGAATGTCATTAATTATAGAAGGCATGAGAATTTGATAATTTCCTCTTATAAATTAATCGATTGAACATTTACAAAATAATTTGCCATTTCCTGCCCGCTTGTTAAAGTTTTCATTTCCCGGCACGTAAAGTACCTACCCTATGTCCTTCTATGAAAATCTATTCAGGAGGCTTTGAAAACATACCAAACAGATTCAAGACTGGAGCTTTTCTGTCTAAAGTTATAGTTTGTAATTACACGACCAACATTAGTTAAATGTTTTCATAAACTATGACGAAGTGATCCTAAAATATCAGACAACGTGGATATTAATTGATGGGCTATAAAATAGTACGCTAGCCGAGCTAGAGTGATTTTTAATCGCTCGTTAAACCTGCCATGCAACGATCATTTATTGCGGAGCAGTCATCCGGTCCGGCTCACTTGCGTGTGCGTCCATTACTATCAATCAGAAAATGAAGCACATCTGTGGATCAAAGAAAACAGTGGCTTGAAGTGGTGTGCTCAATCATCGGTTGCACAAGGCGGGTAGGTGGTAGATTAGGCCTGACGTTACAGACTGCAACTGGTTTACTTTTGTAAACTTTTATCAGTTTTTTATGTGTAATATCTTTCCTCTCACGTTCCTGCAATCTGTGGGAGTGATTTCGTCAAAAGGGACGGAAGTATGTAACGCGCTATCTAATTTGACTAATTAGCGAAACTAGAGTTGGCCATCAGATGGTACCAATCCATTTTCCGTGAAGTTGGTACTATCAGCCAAGATGTCAGATACACATCATAATAAGCGACTATTCTAAAGCTTGCTTGAATTTTGAATATGAGGTTCACTTTTGTGAGGCAAATAAGTTTTTTTTTATTTTTTAAGTACATACAGCAGATAGCAGATTGTACCGTGTGTGTGACATATCAAGAGAAAGGGCTTACTGTGACTTTTTCGTTTTAATATAAATATGTAGTTTCAAAGCTATCTAAGAAATTAGATGAAAATTGACCATATCCCACTTATCCCCGAAACGACTGCCCCTAGATTTAAAGAAAAAGTTCTATACTTATAGATTATTTGGTTAACGACAAGTTAAATTAAAGATAAATGAAACTGTATGTTTGACCGGAAGAGAATTCCTAAGGTGGTAACTCTGCTTATATGTGGTTTTGTTGAGTAATTTTGAACCAAATAAATAGTACCCCGAACCTACATTGAACTTCCCTGTATAAAACCACATTGACCTATTTACAAAACATTCAGTACATACTAATAACTCTTTTTTAGAACCATAAAACCAGGGCAATTAAATATCGTAATCGAGTCGATTTAAACTTTTCCATTTAAAACGATATCCAACTTCAATTTAGTTAATTGCTAAATAGAAATTCGTAGTTTGTGCTCATATTATATGTATTATGTTGTTTATATTTCAACTGTTTATAGAAATACACAACCCATAACTTGTTGTTGAAAGTAATTAAACTAAATAACTACTTGCTACACTAAGTACCTGTCCCTACTCTATATTCAGTAAATTTTACAGCAATTTTGTTACATAGCATCAAGGTAACACGCCTCCATAAGTTATATAGTTAGTTTCAAGTGTGCTATTCACATGAAACTACCAATAACTTGTAAGTAATACCTACTAATTCAAAATTACTAGGTAGATACTTTTCAAGCGACAAAGAAAAATTTTGAAGACAGACCTTTTATTTACCTTTCTCTGCAGCCCAACTTCATAAAAACTTTCAAGTTTCGTAAAAAAATGTGCCCACCTAAACATGTACAGCGAGATATTTGTAAGAAGACCCTAACACATTTCCGGTGTTCAGTACTGTAGTTGCTTCGTGAAAGTCGTGACAAATTGTCGCATGGGAACACTGAAAGAATTCCCACATTGTCGTTATAGAAATGGGCCTTTGATGTATTTTATTTATGAACCATAAAATCTTGTTTTCACGAATTATTTTCTGGCGTGGGTAACTTTTAAAGTTTTAATAGTCGCTGAATTATTTTCATGTAAGAGAGAGTATTCATTATTGGTAGCTAGGTAACTACTTCCCGGCTAATCTTATTTGACGCCAATTAGACACGCCAGCGGAGTAATTGCGTAACACACATATTATGACAACTGATCGCAATGGGTTTCATTTTGACAGTTCATCCACGTTCATAAGTTGTTGATTTGAGCAGACGAATATCCTTCAAAACCCTTGTTACGCAATTAGGTAGGCTGCTGATTTAACTAATCACATTAAAGCTAATCAGAGAAATATATTCTTTAAAACACTATCGTTTCCAGACGCTAAAATAAACGTTAACATTGGCATTCAGCTGCTTCCCTGCGGTTTTCTATTTTCACTCTCTAAAATACTCTAAATATATTCCAAGTACTTCACACAAGGTTGACATTTTTCCGTGGCTGCCGTGAAATCGATATCGTAAACTCGCTCTTTTAAATTCTCAAAAGACATTACACAGGCCTTGTTTTTTTTTATTATGATACGTCAGTTGGAAAACAATAATATTTTTTGTGAAAAAACCAAAGTGAAAACCGAAATTTTTATATTGTAAATTAATTATGGTGAGTTCACTGCTTAATCAAACTATGTAATTAAAGCTTTTATTAATGGTTGTTACGCAGATGAAATTAACCATTTTAAGATATTATTAAAATATAAAGATATAGAAAATAAAGTTGGTGCCTCGTTCCATTAAAAACGTCTAACGGGCCTCTGCGAGTTGGCTTCGGCCTTCTAAAGGTCCGGGACTCTAGGTTCCCGAGAAATATCAATAGATAATAAAGATCGTATATATAATTGTTGAGTATATCATTAATTACGTACCCAATCTTTTTAATATGTATATTTTGATATGTACCTAACTAAGTAGGTATAAACAATCATGTTTGACAGATCATGTAATCATGCAGTGATCTATGCTATGATTCTAGACGGAATCGACTGCTGTGTTTGTAATAGTTTCCTAAGTTCCATGATTGTATCTGCAAGGGGCGTAAACACTTCAAAACTCGTAGTCAAAATATTAATTACCTACCATTACGCCTACGGTACTGCCTATGATTATATTTACGAGTTCATCATTTTGATTATGACGGATCCGTTCAATCTGTTAGGTGAAGACATGATGGGAAAATATTCAGTATCATAGATCAGCGTCATCGGACAGTAAATCTTTGCCAACAACAGGTACCTAAACACCAATGTCGGCGTGTCGGCCACGATCCAATTGTACAGCAATAATTATCCACCCGATAATCAACATCCACAAATAATTATTTCATTTTGCTTCAAGAACACGCTTTTAACGTCAGCAGAAAGGACTACCAATACAAAGCAACTGAACCTGAAAACGATCTGAAAACTTAATTTCGCAATGATAACTGAAATCCACTTAAAAAGTGATAAGATAATGTTTGTTCAGTGTTGGCTTATCATGATAAAACACATGGTATTGAGCCTTCGTTCTTTTATCCCTTCCGACACGGTCGATTGACGATTATTGAAAGCTCATTCGGTCTAATAACTTCGTCGGTAAAGCCTTTTAAACCGCAAGAATAACATGGTGTTGAATAAAAAAGGAGAACCTTTTTAATAGTCGTAAACAGAAGTAACCATCACACAACAAGCTCCGGGAGCTCGAGCCGGGCAGCGACCGCTATAAAAAGATCATCATAGGACGGTCGGTGACGGCCGCCGTGCGACATGCAACCCTGGAAAGCGACTCGACTGTGCCATCGAGTACTGTTGCCAAAATAATTAAAGAAATCTCCGACGGTGTCCCTCCACCGCGCCCGCGCCGCTCTAAAATCGTCGCTCTTCGCCCGGGAGTCACTACTCGGGGCGCGGCGGGAAAACATCTCCCGCGCCACTCTTATTTCTTCTTTCCTTCCCGACGCTGTCGAAAAAATATTCCAGTAAGTTTCATAATACCACTATAAAACCAAACAACCGTGAGTGTAGTAACCCCAAGTGCAAATTAAGTGTCATACCAGTTTCAAAAGGAAATTAGTGATTATAAATAAGTGATAAAAGTGTTACATAACGCGAAACGAATTTCAGAATTTTAAAAATACCGCATTTTGTAGGCGCCTATGGCACAAAAATAGCTTTGAGTCACGTGGTACAAATTCAACCTATAGCATGGCTCCACATTTATGTATGATCGTAAATTGTATTAAGTTTTCAAATAAAGAAAATGAAATTTATTTTGGGATTTTCTAGCAAGAACATCAACGTTTATTAGATTCTTGAATTTAATCAGCAAAATCTAAAATATTTTAATAGAAAAAGAATCTCGTTTGACAAAAATAGTATTACTCCCGCGTAAAAGGTGGCGCTGCCATCGACCCCTCTTCTACGTCAGTTTCGTAAAAAATGACGGCTGGATTGGATACGTGTTCGTGTCGTTTATGATATTTACGAGAAAAAGTATTAGATTAGTACAAATATTAGTAATAACTTTACAAAATAAGAGTTTAACGCTAAAAATAAGTGAAATACTAAAATAAAATAGACACTTCTCATGTATTAAAAAAAAACTTCTTGGTGAGTGGTGCAGTGGTCAAACGGTGCTTGCGATCTAGGAAATAGTTCGTTAAATCTATTAACAATACTCATCTTCCTATTTTACTAATATCTTTGAGAATAGAAATGTGGAATTCAAAATCTGTAATTGTGAGAATTTTGTTTTAAATTTTTTTCATTTAAAAAATACCCGAACTCAATAAAATTCTTTCCTGTTCTGGTAAAATAAAATTAATTCTTATAAAAAGTTAATTTTCAGTAAAACTAGAAAAAATGTCGTCAGTAAAATACGTCGCATTTGAAATTCTCGCACTAAAGCAACATAACCTCAAAGCTTTCAAGTTGATAATGATGACTCGTCATTTCTAACCTATATTTTGTTCTTGCTTTTTAGAACTGACGGCAACGTAGTAATTCCACCATGGAGGACGCTCACTCGAAATCCGTGGAAGAAGTCTTAGGGTACTTCGGTACAGACCCAGACAAAGGCCTTACTCCAGACCAAATAAAAAGGAACCAAGATAAATATGGGCCAAATGGTAAGTACACTGTTTATCTGAAACATGTAAACAATTTTTCATAACTTTCATGCCATTTTTATAATGTGTTATAAACTATTCAGAACAGAAGAAGCCCTACTTTTCAGGTAATTGAAACATGACAGAAAGGTTTATTCTCCAATAAACAAAATTGTAACCATGCCATAGGATAGTACGTGCATTAATTAAATTATTATTGTAAAATTGGTATAATATTATTACATTAACTGCCAATCATGCTTTTTTTATGGCTATGACATCATCATAGAGCAGTAAAATCAATTCTGGTTGGCATTTAGTAATATGCATACCTACCAACTTAAATTAAAATTTGTTTAAATTATACATCTTTACGTCACTTATTGCCACTCCTAGGTTCTCATCTTCAAATCCACCCGTAAACAGCCACTGCCATACATGGGTCTGAGATATGGGGTACTCAATGACCATTATTATGAATAGGTACTGCAATTTAATTCTAGTGCTTGTCCATAAATAATCTATTGTTTGTGGTAAATGTGAAGGTCACAAATTATAATGCTCTGCTATTCATTAAAGTTAAAATAATAACTCTGTGACAATAATTGATAACAACAATTTCAATATCATATTTATCATGCGTTGAAAGGCTTTGCTTAATTGACAACAAATGCTTAGTAAACTTTTCATTTCCATAGTAAAGCAGATTAATTTTGGCGGCTACATTACCTAGTATAAATTAAATTAATTAATTATCTGACTATCAGTCAGGGTCATTTGAAATTTTGCCAGCGATTCAAACTTGGCCATGAAACATTAATCTTGAAAAGATGAAGTTTTTTGAGATAAAAATACGAGGGTAAATAGGGACCTTTAACCTAGAGAATATTATAAGAGAAATGTAGGTACCAATGCCAATGTTCACAATAGACTATCAACCTTTGCTGGATCTACATAATATAAGTATCATGATGTCTTTAAATTTCAAACAACACTAAAACAATCATTTCTGGTTTATTAATCTGATGAAAATGTTATGTAATAATAATTATTATTATTAATCCAAATTATCAATGTATGTCATGTGAACACAAGGTCAAACATCTTCCGATCCATGATTGTTGCATATTCGTCATACATATTATAATGTATTCGTTTTACTAGATTATCAAGTCATCATGTGTAACTGCAACAAATACAAAATGTAGTGATGTTCCGGAGACGAACTGTATCTACACAAATAATTCCGACTCATAATTTCTATAGAGCATATTGTCTATTGAGTGTCATCTTTAAGATGGGAACTAACCGCCTTGGCCATCTCGACTTCATATTATAATGAGAAATATTGCTTCCATTGTAACACAGTAACATTATTCATATACCTAGGTACTAATTGCATTCTATCATTCAGTGTGTTTGTTTCTATTTCAAACATGTTTATGTGTGGTTCAGTCATTCAAACACAATAAGAAGCCTTGCAGTATTTTTCTGTTCCCATGACCAAATTGATCGCCCAAAACTATTGACTCACTCCAGAAATGGTCCCAATTTCGAGCCCACCATATGTCAGTAACATTGCCTTACACACGTGTTTCTACTCTGTCGGCCATAAACATAACTTCACGCCTTGTTCCCCGAAGAGTTGGGCAGAGGTGTGCCTATAGTACCTACACCCACATTTCGCCAGTTATGTCGGCCATAAAACAGCATCAAAACACGCCTTGATGAAATTGTTCCGAGAACGATGTAGGGGTAATCAATATCCTGAACAAGGTGAAAAAAATAGAAATATTTATGAAACTCGACAAGTAAAAAATTAGGACTGGCCTACATCGTACGTGATAGAACGATCGAATGAAAACAGTCCCGATATATGTGTTTCACTTAATTATGCATATTACACAAATATCCGGGGCTGTGGGCGAAGTATAAATGAATCCACTTGAAGTAGGTACATAATCTCCCCATTCGGTGCACCGTAGCTAATTGCACGGAGATAACGACAAATCCTATTGAATACACATTTCCATAATGTACGGCGCACATTTTCAATGTATAGAAAAAGTTAATTTTCACTAAAGTTACAATCACTGGTCCAAATATTAATTTCCACTTCTTGTAATTTCAGATGTCTTATTGTTTTTCGAATTAACATTGTATGTTATGTTTCTTGAGTTAGACACATCAACATGAGATGGTCACAAAGATGTTCAAACACGATTGTGTATGTTCTACATTGTTGAGTATCAATAGTATTCAATAGCACTGCTGCTGCATGCTTATTCAAAACTCCCAGTCGCGTCACTATAATGTTGTAAATTTTCACAAACTTCGTGACAAGACCTATTACTAAAACAAATCTACGGACAATTCAGCTAATTGCTCTTATTAGACTCGTTTAATAAAGAACATAATAAACAATTTCGAGCCTCTAAACTAAATTGCTATAAACGACCATTTCATGATCAAAAAGGTATATTTTTAGTATGCTGTTTTCACATAAGAAAAACCAGGGCAGGTCGTTAGTATTGACACAATATTAATGGTAGTTTTATCTCACTAAGTCACTAACTAAATATTTGCTAGCAACTATAAGATAGTATAAAAAACTGGATCTCGCGCAATCTTTACCTTATGCTACGTGTTACAATACATTAAACAAGGATAAAATGTTTTAATTCTTTTACGTAGATCCCTACCTGTTAATTTTTTAAACAAAAATACCATAAATTGTATTTTCTTGTTTGTTGTCTGTCTCTGAAAACATTTACAGAGAGCGTCTTTGTATTATTACAAGGTATAAAGCATAATCTATATGCAAACTATTTGCACTAAAGATAATAAGAGCATGTGGCTATTTACAGCAAGTTCATAGATTTTGTAGAATTGATTCTTATTATATGTCAGTGGGTGTTGAAACATGTATGAATAATCATTTTAGTTAGATTAATAAAATGGCTGGTAGGTCGAAGCATAGAGGCGATAGGTAGACGGTGGTCGGGGGTGGGTGCGATGACCGTAATGTTTATTTATAGTGGGTCCTCGGTGGTCGATCAGCGCTGAGGCGGAGGCTGGCAGCGGTGCGTGTGCCCACAGGCCCAGGGGGACGCGCCCTCACGCGTGACAACGTCCATGTTACCTACCTAACACCTCGTACTCTTGCTAAAACTTGCCGCGTCGATAATAAGCAGTTTGCCATGAAACAGGTACCTAACCAGTTATCGATACGGACACGAATACTAATAGATACTCCTTTCACAAAAGATATCGTAACGTTTTTAGCTGAAACTGTAAGGCGTCGTCCTAATTGGCTAGGATCGTACGAGCAAACGATGCGATTTCTTCGCACGACGAGATTAAACACACATTTCTTTAGAGAGTCCTAATTGAAGCTTGCAAGCCATCGCGCGAGCACAGCAACGCGGTGGCATCGCATGATGACCATCGCACGATGTGCATTGCGCGACCTATTAGGACACCTGTTGGACCATCGTACGACGAAATCGCATCGTTTGCTCGTACGATCGTTAGCCAATTAGGACAGCGCCTAAAATTCCACAGGTTTTGTCTACCTAAAAGGAACAAGTAAAACTTTAGGCTATCATTCACTCATAAGAGGATCGGTCAATAAACCCCAAAACCCAATAACCTAATTCATCATTTTCAAATTATCATTCACCTGCACGCAAGTATTAGCACTGAAGGATAATGATAACACCGTTGAAAAAAATACGCTGCTAGCGCGAGATCCCGCGAGACTTTTTGTTTATTTTCTCGCGTTCGTACAACTGACGATTATTTTGCTGCGGAAAACATAAACTTCACGTCACTACACTCGGTGAAGCACGGTCACAATACCGAAAATCTCAAGCGAGAATAGATTTTTAAAGCAAAAGTGTGTTATAGCATTAGTTCTTTGACACTTATTTTAAAGATATTCACACTTTTCATTCACACCTGCTTTATTAACCTAAAGAGCATCCTAACAATTTTAACTGAAATGTTTATATTTTTGTTACTTGGTTTTTTCACCTTTATTATTTCGTTACCGGTACATTTTTACAATTAATTTTATTAGATAATATAATAAATTATTATCATTTATCTCACCGTACACTATTCAACTGGTGATTAGCCAGGCAACAACAATAAAATTACGTTTTCAAACTTGATTACGATTTAATAAACTGATGAACCTTGCTCCTACCCTGTAATCTTCATTCCGTGAAAACCGATCTCCGCCTACACTCAATGTAAGACTAATCCGTCTCCACGCGCTAGAGATAATATTTAGATCTCTCAGAAACTGAAAACTGTATCAAAGGAAAACAATTTATAATAGCTAAAAGCATTCTCACTTGTAATTGGAAAATCTCATTAGTAGAGCAAAATGCACAAGACCCGTTCTATTTATATCTAAAAATATTATCAATAATTGTGTATAGAAACGAAAAAGAGCTCGTGGCTAAGTAATAACAAGCCGCACGGGTCGATCCATCAGGTTAAGCTACGCTTGCCGGGGTTGGTCAATGGATGGGTGACCATCTTCACATACCGAGACTGCGTGCCTCGCCGTTGGTCCCGGCTGTCATACGTGGATCTTTGACAGTCGTCAGAAGTCCGAAAGTCTGACACCAGTCTTACTAAGGGGTATCGTATTACCCAGTTACTGGGTTGTGGAGGTCAGATAGGCAGTCGCTCCATGTAAAATACTGGTATTCAGTTGCATCCCGTTAGACTGGAAGCCGACCCCAAGATAGTTGGGAAAAGGCTAGGAAGATTGAATTGTGTACAGAAACGTTGATAAACCCATTATTAGGATTGCCAACCGTACTATATGATATAGTGTAGCGGTTACCCCGCTACATACGAACTACGCAGCAACGACATGACCTCACACAATTCCTGCATCGCGCAGTTAGAGTTTACCGAGCGTAAAACATAGATAAGACTATCCGAAATCAACTTACGGGCAGTTGCCCGCCAGACATAACACCCGTCTGGTTGGAGGATCCTCCCTTTTCTATGGTGGATGAGTGAGCTTTACACCCTGTTCCTCATACCTCTAAAATAGTATCCTGCTATGAGGCCTAAATATTTCTGAAGGAAAAATATAGTAGGCGAGAGTACTATATTTTTATTTCAATACAAAATAAATAAATTCTAATGCGCTATGTTCATAATAATAAAATGGCGAGATGATCAGAATAGAACCAGTATTATTAACTTATAAAAGCTGAAATAATGGTATTTAATAAATAACCTACGACATGAAAAAAAAAAACCTGTTCATAAAGTTCATAGTAGCAAAATATATGCATTTAAAGAATAAAAATGTTTTGAAAGATACTGGTCTACTATATTTTTTTAAATAATTTTTTCGCCATCTTACTATATTTTAACAGGCAATGGCTTCGAAAATACTATATTTGATATAAAAAAAAGTTGGCAACCCTACCCATTATGCTAATATGTAGTTAAATGGTTATTAAAATTGAACTAAGACTGATCGATTGTTTCTAATGAAACTCGATGGTTATCCGATACTCGTTCAATAATGATTCGTCCTCGAAACGTAAAAACTAACATTACGTACGTAATAACTACATGTAAGTAGGTACGAGTAGCTTCCGATAAAACACCGATAAACGAATATAATATCTGTAATGCGCTATGTTCATAATAATTCTAAACTTAAGTTTCATTTTGCATAATTGTATGCATGAAGTCTTTCATCTACGGGAAATGACCATTTAACACAGATTAATTTTCTGGGGGAATGTTGAAGTGCACTGCGTCAGCGGGGCTCATAAGTGTTTGAGTGCATTAAGGAGTCGATAGTGTACGGCAAGCCCGGGAATGCTGACTGCTCCCGCGGCGAGATTCGAGTGCCTAGTGGCTGAAATATTATATAGGCACCCAGGTTTATTTTGGACGATCTACGTTGGCGGATTGCGTCTACGAACGCGGCTGACGCGCGATCCACACGACCATTGCACGTTCCAATATTTTATCTGTTAGAAAATTCTTTTATCTTCTCACCACTGGAACCATAAAGACAGTACATTTTTGCCAAACGTCATTATTTACGGCGACGTTATTCATAGTTTTTTTGCATTGCTTCAATGTAAGCACTCCCATATCACCAATAATATCCCTACTCTGGTCTGGCATTAAAACGAAACTATTCTACGGATTACTTCTCTACACTTAAGTACCTATGTTGTTGATTTCATCTCTCAACATTCTCAACCATACTGATCAATTTGCCAATGGTGGACCCGTATTCGAATATGAAAGAGCTTTAATTTGTCAATATACTCTTTTTATACCTCATCAATCATCATTGACAGCCTTTTTTTACTCACTGCTGATGGATTGGTCTCCTTTTTATGCCCTGCTTCCCTGGTCTGTGCGAGTCTCATCCAGTTCTTACCAATGATTCATTGTAGATCACCCATCTAGCTGCTGGTCTGCTAACACTTTCCTAGTTTATCTTACTCGAATTTAATACTTCTTTAGTATTTTCAAAAGTGTCGTGCTTACAAGGTAAATGTTTAAACGCCTGTTATCCCCTTTTGGACTGAAAATGTATCGGCTGAACAAAAACAACACCTCCCCGTAGTGTTTATTGTATAAATTGTAGCAGCAACTGAAAGTATTTAAAAGATTTTTTTCCAAGTAGAACATTTCTGTTGCTACAGATTAGTAATGGTTTTCTCTCGCCTTTCTCTCGATATCGTCAAAAAACTACAAGGCCTGACTGACAGACGTTGCGAAACAAAACAACAAAGTTGTGTCCATTCTTTATCGTACTTTCACCTTTATTCCGCTATCTCAAAGAAAGTTTTTTACATTGCCAATCTCGTTACAGCTATGTGGTATTGATGCATAATTGGATTCTGTCTTCAGCGAATCCCTCCAACCAGAGTCAGGGTAATCGCTGGCCACCCGTAGCGTGACGTTGAGGTCATCTGTTTGTTACTATCGTTAACTTATATATTATATTATTGCGAATCTATTTATAATTTCAGCACTGAAATATCGAATTTTCCTCGACCATTGTTTTTGTAAACTGTTAAAGTTTGCAGTTACAGCTAGAATAGAAGCCAATATATTGATATCTTTATGGAGTGGATGTGGCGTGACGATATATTATGTATTGTGTTATAAGATTGTCAGTCTCGTCACGTACACGATGTAAGCTATTTTGACGTCGGTTGTGCAGGACGTGACACTTAAGAGTATGGGCGTCCTCGCGATTATGCGCCGTTGTTAGTTTTATTGACGAGCGCGAGTGAGCACAGATGCTGACACGGCGATATCGATGCGTGGACTAATTGCTTACATTAGTCACGGCGGCGTGGCTGGCAGCCGGACTGCGTACGCAAATAGAGTCGATACAACGATTGACTTAGCGCACGTTGCCCGATTACACTCTACGATTAAGACATGGAAAACATGAAACTGATTCCACGTACATTCCTATGGACGTTATCTTTACTGCGTCCAATAAGCTTATTGCGAAACATGCATCCAAACGTGCTCCCACAAACTCGACTCCCGGAAGCGCCATGATGGGAGGATATTCTAATTGTAAGGGCAGCGTTTAATACGAACATCACGATTCGTCAATTTAGGCAAGTAGTAGTGATTAGGTAGACGTAGATAGCAAAAGGATTGTACTAGAAGCATTGCGCCTGCGACGCTGTTGTTACGTAGGAACTAAGTGCGCGTTTGAGGTCACCATGCAGGTCGCGCACGGCCCGGAGACGTGGCCCACTAACTGCCCAGCAACTACTTAATCATAAACAAGATACGTTGTACCAAAATACACCTTATCACAAATTTGTATCGCAGATTTAATATAATGAACATGATAAAAAATCAGAATGTCGCGCCAGCAAAAACACAGTTTTCCGACCCTACTACTTAGACAAATAATTACTGACAAACATTTATGTACACGTCACAAAGGCTTTTTTTTTTTTGTAGGGCACGATTCTAACATTGAGTAAACCAAATGCTGACGCATAACCTTCTACGGTAATATAGAATAATAAGCGTAGTAGCGCTACTCTAGTAATCTTTATGCACAAGGTCCTAAGAACTTAATCTTTCAATAAATATTCTCATATACATACAAAATTTATAAAAATAATAAAATACACCTATTCTAACTTGTTTTACACGATTGGGTGTGTTATTTGGAACGACGAAATAATTTATAAATATATTATCCTCTTCGATGTGCGTAAATATACCGGTTTCTAAAAAAACATTGACGCTAAATTAAACAACAATATCTTTTTATTAGCATAATTATCAGAAGCTAGTTAAAATCAAAGAAGTGCGATAATTCTCTATCGCAAAAACTGTGTATGTACCTTGATTAGCTAGCGGCCTGGTAAATATTATCACACGTGGTTTACTTTGTTTTGGAATTGTTGATTTTTGCGCAGTATCTGAATAAAAGCCGGTTTTAGCGCATACTGATAACGAAGTAATCAAAATTAGCTGCGTAGATTAGAACTAGACAAACGGTGAGCAGATCATGTTGAAATGCGGCACCGACATTTGCATTTGACGTCACTATTATTGGCCGAAACGCTGATCGAACCTCGCTCTGCCGGCGCGGGCGCTGCGGCTCGCGCCGACCGATCTCGTGTATTTATGTACGATCGTAACTGCCGACATAGATCGCATGCCTGTTCTGACTAGTTTATCGCCTGTTACATTAACTCCTTTGATCTTTTATTCAAAATTCTAATTATGGTTCTTTTCTCTTTTCAGAACTGCCAACGGAGGAGGGTAAGCGCATCGATTTGATAAATATTTCTAACCTATCTGCTGACCTACATAACCTGACACAATATTCCTAATCCGTCCTCTGTGTAGGTTCCTTTTAAAGATTCAACATAATCAATAACATGTTGTAAATGTAGATAACATAAACGGACGATAATATTTAGCTAGACAAAACTTCCACATCCTTCAAGATAAGTATTAGAGCACTCAGGTAATATACAAAACCGCCATACTATAATAGAAATGTGAACACTCAGGAAGTGTGGCGGTCCCCAATTGTATGTTAATTAAGTGCTTAAACTAATTACGCATACGACGATTAATCTGGCACATATAGGGAAACACAGACTCATAAATAAACTAATCTGCATAGAAAAGAGCTCCTGCTGTAGGAAATACAAATTAAAAAACATCAGTGAGCTTCTTTCAAGTTGGCGTTTCAGACCGTATTTAGAAAGAAATAAAAAAATTATGTTAAATGCGTTGCAACTATTTTTAGTTGCTGCAGCTGACGAATCTATAACTTCACCTGTATTCAAATAAAAACCATGCCAAGGTTCCGTGAGATACTTTTTGTTTACCTCAAAGCCTTGAAAACTCACGTTTGTTGAATCTTGTCGTCAAGTTTGCAATACATATTAATGACGAGAATATTGAATAGTCTACAACTACATTAACACAATCTTAATTCGTAAAATATAAAACGCAAAACACCAATTTAAGGTACATCAATGTTAGATTCAAGCTAACAAAACCTATTTCCTACTTTCCTTAATTTTTTTATTTCCTAAGTATTTCCGCTAATATCCTAAGATTTTATTCGTATGCAGATTAAATACGCCAAAAAAATAACATTGTCTCTTGTTTACTTATAGGCAAAAGTGTATGGCAGTTAGTCCTGGAACAATTCGATGACCTCTTAGTAAAGATTTTGCTGTTAGCCGCTATTATTTCATTCGTAAGTATTAAGATCATTGGACTAAGAATCCGTATTCACAAAGGTTTACAGAAGTATTAACAATATTATTCTCATGTTTCAGGTTTTAGCTTTATTTGAAGAACACGAAGACGCGTTCACCGCCTTCGTAGAGCCTTTCGTTATTTTACTTATTCTTATTGCTAACGCTATAGTAGGAGTATGGCAGGAAAGAAATGCCGAATCTGCCATCGAAGCTTTAAAAGAATACGAACCCGAAATGGGTAAAGTAATCAGAGGAGACAAATCCGGTGTACAGAAAGTCCGAGCCAAAGAAATTGTACCCGGTGATGTCGTTGAGGTGTCAGTCGGTGACAAGATCCCCGCTGACATCCGTCTTATTAAGATTTTCTCGACCACCATCCGTATTGATCAGTCCATCTTGACCGGAGAGTCTGTCTCCGTGATCAAGCACACAGATGCCATTCCCGACCCCCGCGCCGTCAACCAGGACAAAAAGAACATTCTCTTCTCCGGTACCAATGTCGCCGCCGGCAAGGCCCGCGGTATTGTCATCGGTACTGGTCTCTGCACTGCCATTGGTAAAATCCGTACTGAAATGTCCGAGACTGAGGAGATCAAGACACCTCTGCAGCAAAAACTGGACGAATTCGGTGAGCAGTTGTCTAAAGTCATCTCGGTTATTTGCGTTGCCGTATGGGCCATCAACATCGGGCACTTCAACGACCCCGCCCACGGTGGAAGCTGGATCAAGGGTGCCGTGTACTACTTCAAGATCGCCGTCGCCCTGGCCGTCGCCGCCATCCCCGAAGGTCTGCCCGCCGTCATCACCACTTGTCTCGCTCTTGGTACCAGGCGTATGGCTAAGAAGAACGCTATCGTGAGGTCGCTACCCTCTGTAGAGACCCTCGGTTGCACATCTGTCATCTGCTCCGACAAGACCGGTACTCTGACCACCAACCAGATGTCTGTTTCCCGTATGTTCGTCTTTGAGAAGATCGAAGGTGGCGACAGCAGCTTCCTTGAATTTGAAATCACTGGTTCCACCTATGAGCCTATTGGCGACGTGTACCTGAAGGGACAGAAGGTCAAGACTGCTGAATTCGACACTCTTCACGAACTGGGCACCATTTGCATTATGTGCAATGACTCCGCTATTGACTTCAACGAATTCAAACAGGCATTCGAGAAGGTCGGTGAAGCTACTGAAACCGCTCTTATTGTACTCGCTGAGAAAATGAACCCCTTCAACGTTCCCAAAACTGGTCTTGACCGCCGCTCCAGCGCTATCGTTGTACGCCAAGAGATTGAAACCAAATGGAAGAAAGAGTTCACTCTTGAGTTCTCCCGTGACAGGAAATCTATGTCCTCGTACTGCACACCCCTCAAGCCTTCCCGTCTTGGAACTGGACCCAAACTGTTCGTCAAGGGTGCACCCGAAGGTGTACTTGACCGTTGCACGCACGCTCGTGTCGGAACTGCAAAGGTTCCTCTGAACGCCACCCTCAAGAACCGCATTCTGGAGCTCACCCGCCAATACGGTACCGGTCGCGACACCCTCCGTTGCTTGGCCCTGGCTACCTCTGACAACCCACTGAAACCTGATGAGATGGACCTCGGAGACTCTACCAAATTCTTCACATATGAAGTCAACCTTACATTCGTCGGTGTCGTCGGCATGTTGGACCCTCCCCGTAAAGAGGTATTCGACTCCATCGTCCGTTGCCGCGCCGCTGGTATCCGTGTCATTGTCATCACTGGTGACAACAAGGCCACCGCGGAAGCTATTTGCAGGTAAATTGAAACACTTTACAAAGTAATAGATAGACATTTTAACTCAATAATTAGGGGATTAGTTAAGTTAGCAACCATTACAACATTGAATTGGCATCTTCTGATTTTCATTGTCAAACATTAATGAACTTGTATATTTCAGACGTATTGGCGTGTTCACTGAAGAAGAAGACACTACTGGCAAATCCTACTCTGGTCGCGAGTTCGACGACCTCTCCATTGCTGACCAACGCAACGCCTGCGCCAAAGCTCGCCTGTTCTCCCGTGTGGAGCCCGCGCACAAGTCCAAGATCGTTGAGTACCTGCAGAGCATGAACGAAATCTCCGCTATGGTAAGATTCAAACCTCATACAACTTTAAATATTTTAAGCAGAAGTTTAGCAGTTTTTTTAATGAACACAACATTAACAGAATCCTAAGTATGTAAGTGAATCAACACAACAGCAAAATAACTGCTACATTGTAAACGATATCTTCATAATTTACTGGAACACCATTCGCCAATATTATTGGATGTTTACACATTGTAATACATATTGGAAGTGTTGTGTTTACGTTAGGGCAGCAATGTTTATAAACTGGAGCACTCGAAACTTATTGTGAAAGAATTGGTGGTACGCACGGTATTGTGATCGCGATGACATGTTCTTTATGACTTTATAGACTGGTGACGGTGTGAATGACGCGCCCGCCCTGAAGAAGGCCGAAATCGGTATCGCTATGGGCTCTGGTACCGCTGTCGCTAAGTCTGCCGCTGAGATGGTGCTGGCTGACGACAACTTCTCATCCATTGTCGCCGCTGTTGAGGAAGGCAAGTATTTCACATACAGCTTTACAGAATCATAAGAAGACTAAAAATATAATCATTTGTATAGGATCCAGAAATTGTTAACATGACACTCACTAAAAACATACACAAACAAAAATAACATACAGTTTTAGGTATTGTGTAAATATGACTTACAGTTGACGATTTTATAAAGAAGGATTTTGTCTGACACAACTCTTCGGTGTTCAAAGTGAACACTTTTTAAAATGTATAAGCCTTTGACCATAAGAAGAATCACGTGGACAGCTAGGCTTTTATAACTAAGATATCTGGTGAAGCTTCTTTAGATACGTTCATTGACGTCATTGACGAACATTAGAAAGAGAATTGGGCCCAGGTGCACCTTGGGGGACTCCAGATGTAGAGAAATTAAACTGACTGACTCATAGCCCTTTACAACCACTCTTTGTTTTCTTTCTGTGAGATACGATTTTAACCAAAGGAGTAACTGACAGAATATGCCGATTTCTTCAAACTTCGGTTGCAGACTTCGTCACCAGGAGATACTGTTTCATTTCCTCGACACGTCTCTGAGAGAATGTCGTTATATTTGGACTTTTCGCTTTGACGAAAGAGACACAAAACTTTGACAAAACATTATTATTGTATTAGACATAAACCGAAACTCTTTTTCGGATTATATATATAGTTTTTGTAACAGCTGTTTTATAACTTCAGGTCGTGCCATCTACAACAACATGAAGCAGTTCATCCGTTACCTGATCTCTTCCAACATTGGTGAAGTCGTGTCCATCTTCTTGACGGCCGCCCTGGGTCTGCCCGAGGCTCTGATCCCCGTCCAACTGTTGTGGGTCAATCTGGTCACTGACGGTCTGCCCGCCACCGCCCTCGGTTTCAACCCACCTGATCTTGACATCATGGACAAGCCCCCCCGTAAGGCTGATGAGGGTCTGATCTCTGGATGGCTGTTCTTCAGGTATAAATACAATATAAGTAACATCTTGACTTTGGAGTTGCAAAACATCACAATTGGAGAAAACTCCGATGGAGTAATAAATTGTTCTGTTGTTCTAACTGTTTGATAACTTGTCAGGTACATGGCTATTGGTGGTTACGTCGGTGCCGCTACCGTCGGCGCTGCGTCGTGGTGGTTCATGTACTCGCCCTACGGCCCCGGCCTGACTTACTGGCAGCTTACCCACCACTTGCAGTGCCTCGGCGGAGGTGATGAGTTCAAGGTACGCCATTTAACAATTCACTCAATTTCAAACTTGTAATTTTTTGTCATAACGAATATTCAATTATTTTTTGCGATTTTAGGGCGTCGACTGCAAGATCTTCACTGACCCTCACCCTATGACGATGGCCCTGTCCGTATTAGTAACAATTGAGATGTTGAACGCGATGAACAGTTTGTCTGAGAACCAGTCGCTAGTGTCCATGCCACCGTGGTCCAACATGTGGCTCGTCGGCTCCATGGCTCTCTCCTTCACACTCCACTTCGTCATCCTCTACGTTGAGGTCCTGTCGGTGAGTACCGCTCGACTCGTCGCACGGATAAAGTTGTCGGTAATGGATATGCTAACTCCTATGTGTTCTGATGCATGTGTTCGCAGGCCGTGTTCCAAGTGACGCCGCTGTCCATCGACGAGTGGGTCACGGTGATGAAGTTCTCGATACCCGTGGTGCTGCTCGACGAGGTGCTGAAGTTCGTCGCGCGCAAGATCTCCGACGGTGAGAAGGCTTCGCAGCTGATGCACTGGCTCGACGGCATGCAATGGATTGTGCTCATGTGGGCCGTGTTCTTTGGCCTCATCATCTACGGCCCTCTATAAGCCGGCCCGCCCCCGTGTGCCGTGCCACCACCCCGTTTGATTCACATCTAATACCCTCCTATCGATTTCTGCGCCACCCACCTATTCTATTCATGTTGCAGTTTAAATTTTCTATTCTCGTGTGTGAACTGTTAAATTATTTCGAGTGTGGGTAGCGCACGGAATTTAACTGTGGAAACCGATAGACTATGAGCTGCGCTCACCACAGTATCAGTCATCTAACAGTTTGGAATGCTAATTCTGGCGCACCTGGTGTGAAGTGACCCCGTGCCCGCGCGCGAGCGCCCTGGTGTCGGACATAGGACGCGAGTGAACAAGTGCCGTCGCCGCGCCGGACTGGCTCCCGTCAGTGTTGTAGTTGTCTGTACTGCTTAGGAGTAGATCTAGCAGAGCGTGGCGGCCAATGCGGCCCGCTCTAGTGATTATGCATTTTGTATGTGCGAGACAATAAATTTATTGGAGCTCATTTTTTTACAAATTCGTGAGTTCGACTAATATTCTCTTCCTTTACTGAGTACATATACATAATATTATACACTTATTTGATGTGAAGTGGCTGTGAAGACCTTCATTATAAATGCTAACTAATGAAACACCAAAAATTGGTTTTATTGAACGGTATTTATAAGTTAGATTAATTGCATTTGATACATTTTGTATACAGTAGCATGGGAAGCTCCGCATTCAAATATATTATAGTGAACTCGCACATAGCTCAGTACCTTGTCCTTATGGACAGCAGACATGTTATAAAACATACTATTTAATTAATAGTAATGTGCATTGTTAGCTTAGTGTAATTTATCGTAAGTGTATTATTAGGGACGTGGTTACAATATTATTCTCTCAGCATAGGTAGTACTGTTATCAAAAGAATGTCTTTCTCCTCTGTCCTTTCACTATGGTTGCTTCTTAACATTCCTGTATGCATTTCTTTTTTTTTTCTTTTATCAAACCTTGTTTGGTATTGAGAAGCGCTCTTATTAATCTAAGCTAATATTAACTAATGAATGTGTCCCTAGGCTGAACTAACCTCATGCCTTAGTGTGAACTCGGGCGGATTGCATATAGACTGCGAGCCAGCTGCAGGATCATGCGGCCGGATCGACAGCATTGTTACTACATGCTAACTGCTCTACAGTGGTACTCATCGGGTCCGACTGTGCAGTTGTGTTGCAGCAACGATGTGGTCTGCTTGGCAACATGCTTACATCGCTGTTTACTGGCAGTTACATGCATTCCGCCCGCGTACACCCTTCGTAGCTCAAGTAATACGTCACCACTATTACTTGCGCTACTAGTGACCTTCATATACATCGAAAAAAAATCATGTCAAGCCTTGTTTCAATATAATTATTATACACTATTAACGAATTATTGTACCTACTGTGTAAAATGTCTATTTATTACATTATTTACTACAAAATAATTTATTGAAATAAAGCAATAATAGTCTATGTATGTACGAACTTATATCGGTTTAAAGATCCCATGTACTGTATAGTACTTTTATTTATCTATATTTACTTATTGATGTAATTTTAATTTGTCTCCTGTTCTTTAAAATAACCCTTTATATAAATTATTTCACCATCGAGACATAATATTACTTTTAAGTTTATAAAACCCAAATCATTTGTTCAGTTAAGTGTGGTACAAGGTTAGTACGTACATAAGTTTTTTTTTTTTTAATATGATGTGATGAGTAATAAAAATTGCATGTAAACTTTGCATGGTTTATGACATTAAGGAGTGCAGTTTTTTGTATGATGCATTAACAATTATATATTATAGTATTATAAATTATTTATGTGTATACCCAAATCTATAAACAAGACTTGATTGAAAGGACTACAACCGTTAGAAGTTTATATTTATTTGATGTGTTTTTTCTATATGCAACACACACCTTGCGAATATAATATTTTAGAGAAACACAAAGCACTCTTCATTGAATGATTTGTCCATATATTTGAGATATCTTGAAACTACCTATTGCCTTCATATCTCCTTGAACCTGTAGTTGGTGTACCAAGGATTGATCCCACTTAATTATACACTGCACAATTAAGGGCATGCTCAAAAACCTTCGTTGTGAATGTCCCTCAGCCTCCTGGAACTTGTTGCGTTTATCAGATTAACTTATTGAAATGTACAGTCGTTTATACATTTTACATATTAAAATAGTCAACAACATTAAATGTTTGAATTATTTCCTTTCACAATCCACTAGTGACACTACATGACCATGACACATACCCCTTGATTATGGAATTATATACCACCCCTGGTGACCCCCTGTGACCCCATGACCCATGTATTGGAACCCCATGTCCTTAGCGTACAAATAATTGTTTAATTACTATTCTATTCCTCGCTAACAAGTTTTATATAAAGTTTTGCAAGAATTATGATATATATTGTGTGTGATACTTCAACCTGCAACAAAAACAGTTGCATTTTGAACGTCACTTCGAACTTGATCTGTAACCGGAGCGATATTGTTTCGCCAACAAAACTTATTAAAGAATGGTTACAAAAATATATGAACAAGCAATAAAAACAACAAAACAATTGTTTGTGAATTGCAAAACTTAGTTGGCCGCGCCACGGCAGGTACGGCCGTGGCGGGCCGCGCACGCTCCCGCATGCTCTAACGTGGTGTTGTCCTTGTGTCCCCAGCCCAGCCGGAATGGAAGATGTAAGCGCCGGATCGCCGTCGCAGCGCCACTGCACGCACATATTCCATGAACACTCATTGTTTGTTGTGATCCCGCAGTGAAACTACACATTTAATGTAACTACGACACGGTTGTGATATCTTCATAAGACCTAGTAAGTTCGGACGGCAGCCCCGCTCGAGCGTACACACACTAACACTCTCGTTGTTTTGCAGTGAACGAGGTGGTCATTGACAAGTGGTAAACGCCACCGAATCATAGTTCCTCAACCCGCTTCTCTCAGCTACTTCTACCGCTCTCGTCTCCCGGTGTAATATTAATTGGCTTTTAGATGTGTACGAATTAAAAAAGACCGTCACGTAAGACTACGATTAGGCTAGGCTAGATAGGCCAGGGCCAGCGGTGGAACAGAGGCGCGAGTAGTGGATGCGGCGACGAGGCGGGCCGGGGCGCCGCCCGGTCCACCTGCTCACCTGCGCTAGTTCACCAGAGGGGACATAATGTTGTTCATAATGTGTATATACTACAGTATGCTTAGGAGGTTTAATCAATTTGTTATATTACGTTGTTCTAATTAAAGACTACATGGTGCCCGTCGACAAAAGCAGTGCGATAGACGATGTGTACTTAAGTTGAGAGCACTCATTAATTTATTGTTATATTTTTATTATCTTATAATCTAGTTTGCTTATCTAGAGTCGAGTCATTTCTATTAGTGCTGACGCCTCGACGAGCAATATGGTGTCTGTAAGGGAAGGATAATTTACATGATTGTCCAGTGTTTGGGACCTGAGTCCAAAGTTTAAACATACCTGTACATTTTAATGTATTATTGTTTTGTACAATAAATCGTTATAAACGACAAGTGTTTCATTTCTCACTACAATATTCATCGAGCTTTTTAAAGTTGTGTGTCAATCGCCCACCCTAGCTATGTTGTGCAGTAGGTACTGCTACGGATCTTATCACTGGAGCAGCCTGCAAGCAGTGGCGTGCACTCCATACATGCAAATAAGCTCTGCATACCCTGTAGTCCCATACATACATGTCCCTCAAAATTATAAATAACTATAACAAAAAAAAAACATAGTATCGAATTATTGATCTACATCTCATCGCATAGCGTTTTGCTTCCCGTGTTAATTTCGCGCCATCTATTACTTTTTTTTGGAACTAGTTGAAGCGGCGAACAGCCGAACATCCGCCGCCGCCGCCGCCGCAGGCTCCCCCCGTGAGCAAAAGCATTACTACACGTTGCTTATTTGTCATACAACACATGTCATCTCGTGAATTCTCGTGTAGTACACAGCAAAAGTGTGACTGTGTGCGTGAAAATGTGAGCGCGTGTTTGTGTTTTGGAAGCACTGCTTACATTACAACCCGTCCGAATTGAGAAGCCATAAAAGCACCTCTTATTTGTTGATTGTAGAGGGTCGACTTTTTTAGTCGGATTAACCATATTTATTCGTTCATATTAGTTCGGTTTCTTTAACCTATTGTTCCGATTGTTTTTCTTGGCGCAATATATTGATTTTCTAAGTAAATATTTAGTAAGTTAATTGTAAAAAATTTAAAATTAGACCTGTGAAACCTGTGTTGGCTGCAGATTTTAATTCATTGAAACGTATTTCATTAAATTAAAATCTGCCGTATTTTCGACGTTATCTTTTGAGAAAAAAGTTCAATTGATTGCAAAGGGAAGGTGTGCACCCGGGTTGGATTGAAATAAAAAAATAGGTGATGCTACTTATTATTTTCGTAAAAAGTTTTACGATTATTATTAGGTAGGTACCTACACAGGCTAACAGGTTGTGTACACAAACAAACAACACATTGTATTGTTTCCCTTGCATTTCGTTTATAAATCTAGATAAAGAGAATGTTTGGATCTAGGTATAACGAATAAGATAATTATTCAGATATAACATCATGCGAAGGCAATGGCGTAAGAGTCGGGTAGGGTAGGTAGTCGGTGGGCCACCGAACGAAACCAGCTGAAACTGGTACTTACCTACGTTTTATTTTAATTTTAGCCGTGCATACCCTGTCTTAAATCTCTGTGCACGCCACTGCCTGCAAGGGGTAACAATCACAACGGTCAAGGTCGTCGTTTCTTTGTGAGACAGCCTAAAGTTCAGCGGATATATGATTCGCGGACGTATCAAATGTTTATGTATAGAATTACATATAAATGATCAATGCAACTCTAAGTTCATGTAATCCTATTGAATGACTTAGGTATTTCCTAAAACCATGACATTTGGGGATTATGCTAACATAAGGAGTTGTATTGCTGATTCTAATGATAATAATTCTGTAAATATTTGTTACGGTATTTTAATCTGATACTTACTACTGACCTGCAAATTGCAAAAAAACAAAAGAAAATTTGAATTTCGCGGGCTACCCTATCGCATTCATTTAATACGATACGAAGGTAGCTAGCCCATTTCAACAGTCATGGGTTCGATTCCGACCCCCCAGCTGCAGCACTACTTGCAGAACCATGGGGTGGGATATTTCGTCGATTAAGTACTTATGTGGTAGATAAGCGAAAATAACTTATTTTTTAACCGGCTTAAAAAAAGTTTAAATTTTGTACTCTACTCAAAATTAAAAGTTAACTTTGCTAGAATAATGTATTTTTTTATATTGCTCGCCAAGCCTCGCTCTCTCTACAAACCCAGAACAGTCTGTAATGAATTATACCAATCAAATTAACTACCACAATGAACAAACCTTTACCTGCAGTCTTCAGAGTACCTACCTAGGCAGGTTCATGTATATTTAGACTGGGATCAGAAAAATCTGAGATGGAACTCATTGATCATCAATCATCATCAATATTCATTGATTGATCGATTATTTTTAACCGACGAAAAAAAAAGGAGGAGGTTCTCAATTCGACACGTATTTTTTTTTTTTTTTTTTTCTAAAGACTCGATCGACAGCGTCACATGCGTTGATAGCTGCGAGTCTGCGACACAGTTTTAAGCTATTGCCACAGACTACAATTATATATAGGGTAGCTATTGCATAGCTTCTATCGCGGGCCTTGAGCGTGGAGACCGAATCCAGAAATTCCGTAACGAAAAATAACCTAACACCCGTCTCTTTAGTTCAGCAACTCGCCTCTAGGTGGCATTGGTTGTATTATAATTGCTTTGATAAAAACAGTGCAATAGCTTTACCGCGGCAGTCTCCGAGTGCCACCGTCTTTTATTTTTACTTTTGTAGCTGTCATCGTTTCTATTGTAATTTATGTTAATTTTTTGTTGTTCCTAAATAAATATTTTTACTTTTTGAATAGCCATTGATTGATTGATTGCCTCTTGAGAAAATCTATTAAATATTATATTCCATCGTCTATTGACAAAAAAAGAGCCTGCATCAAAAGAAAATAATCAGTTTCAAAGAGATTAGGAAACCAAAACGTGAGGTAAGATTGTTTTGAATTTCGTAGGCAACTTTAGCCAAGCGCCGCAGCGAAAAGCGTTTTCATTCAAAAATGTGCGGTGCAACGTGCAACCCAGTAGTGAAAGTTATTCAAACTGTTTGAATAACTAACGTTTGATGAAATTTTTGCAGCCCAGCCCGCCGTAATCTGCGCTAGCTTATATGATTAGCTGGAAATGAATAATTTTGTACATTAATACGGAGAAGATAAAAAAAGACATGAGTTTTTGAGAAACTTCAGGCAAAACTGTTAGGTACTAGAAAGAAAAACCGTAACTATAATACCTACCTACTTGTGCAATACGAAAAATAGCCCAACCACTTTGTGTTTTATTCACACATTTGTGCATTTATATATTTTTTTAAATCTAGGTGGCACCAAGTGGCAAGTGTGAAGTGAGTAGATCCGCCCGCCACAGTACCTACGTTTAATCGTGGCACTTCACATCGCTATTCGGTATTCGCGTTTTTTAACGTGTTCTATTCGGCTAATCTGAACGCAAAGATGGACGTGTTGACAGCAGCAGCGACATAATATTTCCTGTGTTAAATACCAATATTTATGTTATGTGTAGATAAAACACCGCACTTTACTGAGCAAGACATAATTATATGGACAGTAAACGAACTTTTCAATCAAATCCTTTGATATGTGGTTACATAGTCGGTGTGCACAAACCGACAACCGTATTCGTTTTATTCGTGAAAAATAGGCAAATATATGTAGAATTCACATCGTCGTATTTGGGCAAATGACGAATAGGCGAACACAAATAGCGATGTGAAGTTCCACCATTAGAGTACTGGCTATTTTATTGATTTGGTTGGCAACACCAAATCATTTTAATTCAAGAAGACTGCCACATTTCGTGGCGCGCTTGTTCTGTTTATGTTCTTACAATAGATTTTATTAGAGTTACAACGGTTTTTTTTACAATTAAACAGCTGTTTTCAATGAACGTGTGTATTGTTATAACACAGAAATTATGCGAGAAGTAGATAATATTGACCAAAATAATGGATGCATCTAGGTAAGCAATTTTCTTACTTGTATTCGAATAGGTTCAAGCCTTTTGCTCTTGAGATACAAAGTAGTTCACTTTTCACAGACTAGACTCCGAGCTGCCGAATAAAATGGCACATTTAGATATAATGGAGATTGACGAGCCCAATACTGAAGCTATAGAAGAACAATCTCAAGTTCCGGAATTACCATCACGAGTTCTAAGAAAGAGAAAATCTATAATGCCAGAAGCAAGTAAATCATCGAATCGCAGAGTTAGTATGAAGCCAAGTAAGCGGATTATGACCGAAAATGCAAACCCTAAACAAATAGAAGCATTGTATCTGAACAAAAAAGTTAAGTCTTTGTCACAGACTTTGGAAACTATTTACGAAGAGCCTAAAGCTCAGAATAGTGAGACTGAAGTACTTATAGGTGGAAGGAAAGTAAAAAGACTGCTCACATTCCAATTAGGTAATCAATACACAAAAGAAAAAATTAAGAAACGCAGAGCTAAAATAAAGAAACTCCTGGGAAACAAATCTTACTTGAATAGAAAGAAAATACCGATGCAAGTGTTCCTCAAAACTATAGAATGTTTGGAGTTGGATGAAGTAATAAAAACAGAAACTTCACTGCCAATTAAAGATAAGGATACGTAATTAATTTTATAAGACTTATTAGCACTTATTACCTACATGGTATTGTTCTTCTTGAGTGTCTATGTCCGTACAAAATAAAATTCACATAATGATTAAGGATTTATTTTATGTATTGAGCCTATTTTATTACCGAATTAATTATTATGAGATTAAACAAGAAACTTAATTACATTTGCAGCCCAATAAGTGGAAAAATCTTAAGTTATTAATTACAATTATATAGCAAAAACATAACTATAAGTAAAAGCATCAATTACTTAAAAGTTAGGTTTTAACTAAACACTCTGTAGATGATTTAGGACAGCTATCATATTCTTTGACAAGGCCTTCAGAATCTTGATCAACTCCATTGATGCACACACAGCGAGGTTTTTCTACCCCAGGAGTGAAGAGCTGGCGAGGAACACCTGCCCAGGACCTTTTCACACCACCACTGCAAAAAAAAAACAAGTGTTAAGTGCAGGCCACACTGGGAACGATGGGAAACGAAGCTTTTATTAAACTAAGAAACTAACTTTTTTTGTTAAACTAAGAAAGTTTAACAAAATTTGCTTCGTTTCCCATCATTCATACTTCGGTTCAGATTGCATACCTACTAACAGAAATATGAAAAGACGCGCTAAACTAATTTAGATTCATTCCCAGCATGACCTGGACTTTATTTATTTCATCTGTTGTTCTCTCATAAAGGGAATTTCTTATCTTCATTACTTTCATGCTGTATTATTATAAATAGGTGAAAATCTGTAAAGGATTTTTATTTTTTTGTTCATTCATAAAAATTTGGACAAGTTCAAAAAAATATTAGAATAGTAAAAGCTTGACAAAAGTAAGGGACTAGTAGTGGATGTGATCAGAATCTAAATGTGGTGGCTTACGTTAAGCAAATTTAAATGATCAATATCTTTGAAACTACGCAAAGTTTGTCCGTCACAAATTCAGGTTATCATTATCGTCCCCGTCACAAAATTTTGAACACATTTTATGTGACGCCCGTTGATATGCAAAAAGTCGTCAAAATCACTTCCGTTACCGAGATTGACAGATCAGCGAAAAGTGGTTTTTCAAGCTGGCTGGACACGTTTTCGATCGATTATCTAAGATTCTGTAGCGTCACAAATTCTGAAATAATGGTGTTTAGCCGTCACATAAAGTGCCCTGTTGACCTAGTTAAATGCGAGCTATTTTGAAGATTTGTCCAGCCATCCTGAGCCACATAACCATGGAATGGCATGTGTATTCCATACCCGAAGGGTAAAACGTAAAACGGTATTATTAGAAGCCTCTGCTGTCTGTCCGTTTGTCTGTCAGCGGACTGTATCTCATGATCTGTAATAGGTAGACAGTTACAATTTTCAAAGATTGTGTTTTTCTATTGCCACTATTAACAACATCTATATATATAAAAGGAGAAACTGATTCACTGACTGACATATCAACGCACAGCCGAAACTACTGGGACTAGGAACGTGAAATTTTCCACACAGCTTCCTTTAATAATGTAGGGGAGCACTAAGAAGGGGTTTTTGAAAATTCGACTTTTAAGGGGGTGAAAAGGGGATTTATTCCCTTGATGTCGAGTCCCGCCACGTCGAGTCGCCGCCACGTCTACTCTGAAAACTCCCCGCTTTTATTCCCGCCACGTCGAATAATTGAAAAAGTCTATTTGTTACCGCCACGTCTACTAACCATTTTTATTTGTACTGTCGTAAAAAAAATACTCATAGTGAAACTTCCCATAAAAGTTACTAGGCTTGCATGAGTTTAAGATAGTAAGTACTTATTGCAATCATTAGGCTGCCTGTCCACTGAAGCGGAGAGGAGAGGAGCGGAGCGGAGATTTGCCATTATTAACCAATCAAATCTAAACTTAGGGGCGGAGTCAAGTCGAGTCAAGATTCTATTGGTTAATATTGGCACATCTCCGCTCCTCTTTTCTCCTCTCCGCTCCAGTGGACAGGCAGCCTTAGACGTGTACAATTTCTGAGCAGTACCTAACCTAAGAAAAAGTACTAGGCTTGCATGAATTCACGATAGTATTTCAATCACTTTTATTTAATACTTTTTCGTCTATGGATAAGGAACAAAACATCATAGAAGGATCCTATCTATTTATTCCAAGTAACCAACTATGAGTATTTTTTTACGACTGTACAAATCAAAATAGTTAGTAGACGTGGCGGTAATAAAAATAGTCTTTTTCAACGATTCGACGTGGCGGGAATAAAAGCGGGGGGGGAGTTTTCAGAGTAGACGTGGCGGCGACTCGACGTGGCGGGACTCGACATCAAGGGAATAAATCGAAAAGGGGGGATTTCGATTGTATGCAAAATCTTATTCCTTAAGTTAATAGACTTGAAACTTTGCACGAATACTTACCTAAGTAAATCATAAAGTTTGTCATTTTTAGTTTATCTAAGCTACCCCCTAAACGGGGATTGGGGGGTGTCAAAGTTTGTATGAAAAAACTTTTACGCAAGGTCCGAATAACTCGAAACTCAGTATTTATACTTAAAATCGAAAATAAAGAATAATGCGTATCAAGGTTTTTCGGAAACAACCCCTAACGGGGTGAAAAGGGTTAAAATATTTTAATGACTGCTGCGATTTACTCATTTTTCGTCATGGGTGTCGTTTTCGTAGTTTTCGATAGTGCTAAAGCCGATAGTGAGGTCAAAATGTAAATCCAAGATGGCGGCTGCGAAAGTTTTCTTATTTTTCGTCATGGGAGTCGTTTTCGTAGTTTTCGATGGTGCTAAAGCCGATAATGTGGTCAAAATGTAAATCCAAGATGGCGGCTGCGAATTCTTTTTTATTTTTCGTCATTGGTGTCGTTTTCGTAGTTTTCAAGGGTGCTAAAGCCGATAGTGACGTCAAAAAGTAAATCCAAGATGGCGGCTGTGAATATTTTCAAATTTTTCGTCATGGGTGTCGTTTTCGTAGTTTTGGATAGTGCTAAAGCCGATAGTGAGGTCAAAATGTAAATGCAAGATGGCGGCTGTGAATAATTTTTTTATTTTTCGTCATTGGTGTCGTTTTCGAAGTTTTCAAGGGTACTAAAGCCGATAGTGACGTCAAAAATTTAATCCAAGATGGCGGATGTGAATATTTAAAAAAAAAATCGACATGGGTATCGTTTACATAGATTTCTAATGTGCTTAGGCCGAAAGGGAGGTCTAAATGTAAATCCAAGATGGCGGCTGCGACAAATTTGTCATTTTTCGTCATGGGTGTCGCTTTCGTAGTTTTTGAGGGTGCTAAAGCCGATAGAGAGTACTTCGTACGAATACGTATCTTAGTAATAAATGGGGATTAGGGGTGTCAAAGTTTGTATGAAAGATTTTGTATGCGAGGTCTGATTTACTCGAAACTCAGTATTTATACTTAAAACCGAAAACAAAGAATAACGTGTATCAATATTTTTCGGAAACAACCCCTACCGGGATGAAAAGGGTTGAAATACACACATCAAAAGTGTCTAGGGATCAACATATATTTTTGCAATAACTTTTCTCCTGATTGATATTAATTAAAATTTTCTTTAAGGATTCATCAAATAAAGTGTTTTCGTTTGTCACAGTAACGATAAACCAAGTCACCTTTGCATTAATAAAGAAATTTGCCATTTTCCTAATAAAGGGATTTTTGACATTTGAACCACTAACATTAAAGTTCGAAAAAAAGACTGAAATAACAGTTTTCTTTAAAATTTTATTGGGTAACTTAAACAATTAATAATCCGTGTTTCTACCGCGAACACTAACAACACAAGAACATCGGTTTGGCATACTCAAAATGAGTTCATCCAAATCACGCTGTGGAATGGCCGCCCATGTTCGTTGCAACAACAAAAAAAGGTCTTCTTGCGACTGGATACCCTCCATATTCGGCAGAGCTCTTCTCTGTAGCATATCCCATGCATGCTCAATCGGGTTCAAGTCTGGCGACTGAGCAGGCCAGGGCAGGACATTGATGTTAGCTGCGGCGAGAGTCTGTCTTACAACTCTTGCGGTGTGCGGTCGTGCATTATCATGCATTAACTGAAATAAGGGACCGATTTGCACTTGTAGAGGAACGATGACGTCTGATACAATCGTCTCAGCATAAATTTGAGCGTTGAGGTTGCCTCTAATCCAAATCAACTCAGTTCTTCCGCCGATCCAAATACCCGCCCATACCATGATGGTTCCACCACTATAAGGATGGACTTCCTGGCAGGATTTTAATCGCTGTTGGCGTCCAGGGGTTCTCCAGTGTCGTATACGTCTTGTATCCGGTCTCATACCAAAACGAGACTCATCAGAAAAGCACACGAAACGCCATTGTTCTTCTGCCCAATTTCTGTGTTCAAGAGCCCATTGATATCGAATCCTACGATTGTGCATTGCTATAGGTGGTACCCGTAGCGGTCTTCGGGAATGAAGGTTCACTTCATGCAAGCGGTTTCTGACTGTTTGGTCGCTAATTAAGTTCCCTGAAGAGTGATGAAGCCTCACGGCTAACATCATGGCGGTTATTGTTGGAGCTCTTCGAGCTAAGATTTGAATGTATCGGTCTTGTCTCCGTGTGGTGCAGCGATACCGTCCTCCATGGCGCTCAGCCACGGTACCAGTGCTTCGGTAACGTGTCCAAAGTCGACTGATAACACTCTGACTTGTATTCAGAGCTAAAGCCACAGTACGTTGCCGGGAACCAGCTTCTATCATTCCCACGGCTCTGAGCATTTCTTCCCTGCTTAAATGACGTCGCTGCTCCATAATAACGTTGGTTTTAATCAGTAGTAGGGAAACAGTAGCACTAATAATGTCTTCAATGCGTTGTATGTTTTTATAGGGAAAATATTGACAGCTGATTTTCATCTTTTACTCGAATTTGATTCACAGTTCCTGATTCAAATTATGAAATGCACCAAAAAGGATCCATATAAATTTATAAAATCATAAATTTATTACAAAGCCACATCTCAATCTCAAGAAATCCGCATAAAAATGCTTGATCCCTAGACACTTTTGATGTGTGTATTTTACTTGCATCGCACTGACCTATATCAAGATACACGCAACGACATCTATTTTTTGGAATTTGCTATTCACAATTGGGCCCGATAGGTGACGCTGCAATCGAAGTTCAAGACGGTATTCTGTTCATGACACGTGCACAATTTCTGAGCAGTACCTAAACTAAAAGTACTAGGGTTTCATGAATTCACGATATAGTATTTCAATTATTAAACAATCAATCTGCCTAGCCTTTTCCCAATTATGTTAGGGTCGGCTTCCCGTGTAACCGGATGCAGCTGAATACCATTATTTTACATGGAGCGACTGCCTATCTGACCTCCACAACCGAGTTACTGGGTAATACGATACCCCTTGGTAAGACTGGTTGTCAGACTTTCAGGCTTCTGACGACCCGTAACAACTGTCAAAGATCCATGAATGGCAGCCGGGACCAACGGCTTAACATGCTTTCCGAGGCATGGAGGAGTCTCGGTATGTCAAGATGGTCACCCATCCACAGACCATCCACGGCAACCGTAGCTTAACCTGATAGGTCGACCCGTGCGGCTGTTATTACTTAGTTTCCAGCTCCTCTACAATTCTTCTCTCAATTTCTATCAATTTCTATCATTAGACATCGTGCACTATTTCTGAACAACCTAACAAAAAGTACAATCATTACGTTATGCTAGGATTTAGGGATTTGGATTTAGGCGACAGATAGTTTATAACCTGGACAAAGAATACTTTTTATCCCGGTAGTACGTTTCCTTGGTTTTCCGACATCCACGCGAGCGAAGCCGCGGGAAAAAGCTAGTATTATAATAAAGTTAATAATTAAACCCCCATACTTTTGTACCATGTTTTTTCGGCTATTTTGCTCGATCATTCTGAACGTGGGCAACGACGCAAATAGACGTCAAATATTTCGGTTTTGATTAATTTGCCATAAGGCACTATGAAATATGGCTAACTAGTGAACTAAAATATTGATTATGAATAATTGCAATAATTAATTCAGACTAATTATTTATTTGTCTGCTATTTGTGAAAGAGCCAACTTTTGGAATAAACATTCTAATACAGTTTGGAACCCTTTCTGTGTGAATCCAACTCGCACTTGGCCGGTTTTTTATGTACAGTTCGATTCAAACTTAATGGCGGCTCGGAACAATAGGCGAGTCGCTGCGCAGTAACAAATTCATGGGTCAGCGGGGGTGAGGGGGGGTGGGGTACTGCGCAGTGAGCAGCTAAGTTCCGAGCCGCCATCGCCATTAACTTTGAATCGAACTGTAGCAGAAGTTGTTCTGGGTCACAAAAGAAATAGAAACAAAAGACAATAATCATGAATCAAGAACCTTTACAATTTATGGTGTCAGCAGTTTATTTCATCTTTTTATTTTAGGGGGCTTTATCACTTAGTGGTAGCTGGTGGGTGGCTATAAGAGTAGGGGAAGACCAAAGAAATAATGGATGGACTGTGTGAAAGATGACATGGCTAGGAAGGGGGCTGACTACTGCGATGCCGACTAATAGAGAAGCATGGAAAAAAACATGCTGCTCCAACACCAAATAAGTTGTGATAAAGGGCAGAGAATGATGATGATGGTGATTTAAAAACCCAACTGATGGAGGGACATCTAATGCAAATCAAATAAAACAAAAAAATAAGAACCTTGATGTGGTGCACCACACTTTAGTGCCTTCCTCAGCACTCCATGCAATGTTACAAGGCGGATATTTCTGGTCTTGTTTTTTAGAATTCTCTTTTTCTACTTCACATTGCTTTATTTTATCGTAAAACGCCTTCATGTAAGCTGTTCCTTGGCCATTCTTGTCATAGTATCGTCCTGTGAGGGTACCTGTAATGTATGTTTCAGTCAGATCATAGAGTTTGCTGGACAGCAATCAATCAAGCAATGTTATGGAGTGTCTTGTACTTGCAAGCACTAGACTATTATACTTGCAAAATATTTATGCTTATGGACACAATGAAAAAATGAATGCTTACCAATTTCAATATACTTTTTCCTGAATGTATTCCGCCAATGGACCAGTGTGAGCAAGTCATTACAGGACAAGTCCATGACATGGTCCTTTTCATTACTTTCATCTTTGAAGTCCCCCGTAACAAGAGATCTTGAGCCATCTTTACCTGAATTTTGTAGAATATAAAATTTTGATTGAATTATAGTAATCTTATTAATTTAAGCGTTTTCACTGCAGTAAATAGTTAGAATATGATTTACCTATAAAATAATGGTATGCAGCATCCTTTTCATAATGTCTTTTACCTTCTGTAACATCAAATACTGTACCTAATACTGCTAAATACAAGTTATTTTGTTCTACTCCATTAAAACGAGCTAATTTAGTTGAAGTGAAAATACCAGGCTTATCTTCTTCCACTTTATTTACATAAGTTTCAAAGTACCACTGTAGTTCATTACGGTACATGAAAGCGCCAAAAAGTACTGCTATTGAGATAACTAATTTTAAATTCCTTAACAAAACCATAACGACCATCGCATAAATTGTAATCAATAGCTTTTTTGTAAATGTATTAAATACAATTCAAGTTATTCTTTCGTAACTTCTACATCGGTCGACAACTTTAGGTCAAATGAAATTCAGGCCTTACTTTTATGAATTCTTTTACTGACTACTTTATTTACTTTAATGAATTCCTGTTACACATACCTTTTCTTATCTTATTACTATACTCTATGCCTTTTCTCTAAAAATAACTGTAAAATCATCAAACAGACAACGTTTCAAGAAAAAACTTGGAAACTGTCAACAAACAAACAAACAAACGTCATGTTATGTTACTGTCAGTCAATGTGTCACTTGGACAAGAGCACGGTCTTCTTTTTTTTTTTTTTGAGTGACAAGAGCACGGTCTAAGGTTGGTATTACACTATCACATATTTGATCATATACACACATCAAAAGTGTCTAGGGATCAACATATATTTTTGCAATAACTTTTCTCCTGATTGATATTAATTAAAATTTTCTTTAAGGATTCATCAAATAAAGTGTTTTCGTTTGTCACAGTAACGATAAACCAAGTCACCTTTGCATTAATAAAGAAATTTGCCATTTTCCTAATAAAGGGATTTTTGACATTTGAACCACTAACATTAAAGTTCGAAAAAAAGACTGAAATAACAGTTTTCTTTAAAATTTTATTGGGTAACTTAAACAATTAATAATCCGTGTTTCTACCGCGAACACTAACAACACAAGAACATCGGTTTGGCATACTCAAAATGAGTTCATCCAAATCACGCTGTGGAATGGCCGCCCATGTTCGTTGCAACAACAAAAAAAGGTCTTCTTGCGACTGGATACCCTCCATATTCGGCAGAGCTCTTCTCTGTAGCATATCCCATGCATGCTCAATCGGGTTCAAGTCTGGCGACTGAGCAGGCCAGGGCAGGACATTGATGTTAGCTGCGGCGAGAGTCTGTCTTACAACTCTTGCGGTGTGCGGTCGTGCATTATCATGCATTAACTGAAATAAGGGACCGATTTGCACTTGTAGAGGAACGATGACGTCTGATACAATCGTCTCAGCATAAATTTGAGCGTTGAGGTTGCCTCTAATCCAAATCAACTCAGTTCTTCCGCCGATCCAAATACCCGCCCATACCATGATGGTTCCACCACTATAAGGATGGACTTCCTGGCAGGATTTTAATCGCTGTTGGCGTCCAGGGGTTCTCCAGTGTCGTATACGTCTTGTATCCGGTCTCATACCAAAACGAGACTCATCAGAAAAGCACACGAAACGCCATTGTTCTTCTGCCCAATTTCTGTGTTCAAGAGCCCATTGATATCGAATCCTACGATTGTGCATTGCTATAGGTGGTACCCGTAGCGGTCTTCGGGAATGATGGTTCACTTCATGCAAGCGGTTTCTGACTGTTTGGTCGCTAATTAAGTTCCCTGAAGAGTGATGAAGCCTCACGGCTAACATCATGGCGGTTATTGTTGGAGCTCTTCGAGCTAAGATTTGAATGTATCGGTCTTGTCTCCGTGTGGTGCAGCGATACCGTCCTCCATGGCGCTCAGCCACGGTACCAGTGCTTCGGTAACGTGTCCAAAGTCGACTGATAACACTCTGACTTGTATTCAGAGCTAAAGCCACAGTACGTTGCCGGGAACCAGCTTCTATCATTCCCACGGCTCTGAGCATTTCTTCCCTGCTTAAATGACGTCGCTGCTCCATAATAACGTTGGTTTTAATCAGTAGTAGGGAAACAGTAGCACTAATAATGTCTTCAATGCGTTGTATGTTTTTATAGGGAAAATATTGACAGCTGATTTTCATCTTTTACTCGAATTTGATTCACAGTTCCTGATTCAAATTATGAAATGCACCAAAAAGGATCCATATAAATTTATAAAATCATAAATTTATTACAAAGCCACATCTCAATCTCAAGAAATCCGCATAAAAATGCTTGATCCCTAGACACTTTTGATGTGTGTATATCTCGCATCAAAGTTAGACTGAAATTGTAAAATAGACATAAATGGGTAATTTGTAAACTTCGTAGATAAGTATAATATGATAGTGTAATATCCCCTACCTACCTAACCTAAGCCCGATGTACTTTTATTTATGTCTATTTTACAATTTCAGTCTAACTTTGATCCGTGATCTATGTCACATATGTGATAGTGTAATACCCCCCTAAGAAAAAAATAAAATCTTGGACTTAGCCGACGTTCGCGATTTTTTTCCGCGTATTGGATTATCGACGCTCTGCTTAGCGCCAAGAGTTGAATATCCAACAGAGCGCATTCAGCGCGTATCACGTAAAAAATCGCCGCGATTTTATTACGTCCGTGCTAATGTCGGTGAAGGAGGTGCTTAGCACCGAAAGTTGAATATCCAACAGTGCGTTTTCTTGACGCGCTGGGATACGCGCTCAATGCGCTCTGTTGGATTCTCAATGCTTGGCTCAATACCGAGGGTTGAAAATCCAGCCGCGCGTGTTAGAAAATACGGTGGGCACTATAAGTATATGTGTAGATATTACCCAAATAGCAACATTTGAATGTCAGAATGACTACTGATTATTAATTACTTATGAATGTTCTTATAAATAAGTTGTGTAGGGAATGGTTTTCATGAAATAAAGCACAGGAAGACAAGACTAGATATTTATTCAATTAGACTTGTCAGTATTTAATCAGAAAGCTAGTTGTCCGTTCCAAATCTAGGTCTTCATGGAGAAGAAGGACAAGAAACTCCATGGAAACAATATTACAGTATTCTATCAACACAATTCTTATATTTCCATAAACTATCGTTCATTGTTAACAGTTTATTCTGTCTCGGATTCAGAATAATAGCAACATTATAAATATAGCAATATTGGCAATAATACACCAACATAATCATAATTAGCAATAATTACAGTATAATATCAAATTACTTAACTTACGTGACATCTGATCGGTATATTCCATACACTAACAGCACTATAACCAACCAACTGAACATTTACTGAGTAACTGACTATTCCATCACTTGATTCGGTCCGCACAGCTCAAAAGCCAAATAGAAACTGACTCCCCACCGAAAGCGGGTCTTTTATAACATCGATTCTTGTAAACAAGGTCACCCCACCTTGTTTGAAACGTAACAATCGTTTGAAACAGTTTGTTATATTAAAATAACAATATAAAATCTAAGATATACTAAATGTCTCATTAATATTACTCGGTAATTAATAGACATAATATCTAAATGAATTTTACAAGATAAGTTAATTTTTAGGTAAACACAATACGTAGTCAAATGAGCTACTTCTACATTGGTCTCAAGCTTCGTAAGTGTGACAGATGTCACTATACAACAACCAATATTTTAATATTATAATAACCTCCAAATAAACTATCTAACACGCGCGATTAATACACGTCCGTACGAACCTGGGCTTGAAAATCCAATAGTGTATTTTTTTTTAATGCACCAATGTACAGTAACGAGCACCAATATGTATCCACTTAACACAATGGGGATCTTTACTGCCATTTTATCACGATAGGTGGCGCATCGTCGACATGGCCATTGAAAACTGTCAATTCCATACATTTTATAACCTATCATTCAGTAAATTCAAATTTTCTCGCAATATGCATAAGTGTGCTGTACCACGATGTACTAAAATACTTACTCCGGTGTTCATTTATTTCTCAAATATACTACGCAAATAGAAAGTGGGAAACTAAAAGAGTAAAACTAAAAGTAACTTTGAGTATGTTGATTGGTAATTTTCGGCAATATGGTGGAGCTATTAACGTCTTGGTAAAGTTCTACAGCAGGATCGTCAATTGCTTGGCTTTCAGAAGCTTGAGAGCTTTGATTGATGAAATAAAAATTTCGGTCATAGATAACCTAAAAAATAAAGAATACCATTTATTATTGTAAATGATCTCTCATTTTTCGTAAATTTTCCTACAATGAGTTAAGTAAGAATTAACACGTTACAACTAAAAAAATACCCAAATCTAGAGCCTAGCACTAATGAAAAATAAACCTAACCTAAACAATAAAGAATACCATTTATTATTAAATTACGGTTCTCTCAATTTTCGTAAATTTTCCTACCATGAACCAAGTAATAATTAACATGTTACAACAAAAAAATGATCCAAATCTAGACCCTAGCACTGATTAAAAATATTTTATTAGATAGAAGTCTACCTCGTAATAATATCTCATTTCTTTCCAGTAATCCTTGCTCCTGGTTTGTTTAGGTGGTCTTTCAATTCTATAGGCTTCCAGGAACAATACATGTTAGTAATAACAAGGTTATAACAAGGTTATTGCTAACATGGCTGCTAGCATGGTGGATCGGTTTCAACACAAAAAATAGCAAAAACCACTAATGTAAACAATGCGAAAATGATTTGACAGCGGCCATCCCGCCGCAGGCGACATCTACGCTGAGCTTTGCGCGTGGATCCCCATTCAAAAGTGATTTTCTCGTGTAATATTGACTGCAACTTTGAGATAAGGCCTAGTTCATATTAATATGGGTTCCAATTCCAAAATACTATATTCGTAACAACATAAAATAACAATCAACACAGTAGGAGCAAATCACACTCAAGTTGCTAAGTGTATACATATTGGTGCTCGTAACTGTACTCTCTCGGATTCTCATTGCTCGCCTTAAATGGAGGATGCGCCAAGGTAGCCCGCGAAATTAAAATTTTCATACGTTTTATGGAATTTGCAAGTCAGTGTCAGGTTGTATCTTGATTAAAGTATGATTTGCGAGCGTAACAAATATGGTTTTATAGATTTATAATCATTGGAATACGTCAGGGTAGCCCGCGAAATTCAAATTTTCTTACGTTTTTTGCAATTTGCAGGTCAGTATCAGGTTGTATGTTGATGTAAATATGATTTGCGACCGTATCAAATGTTTATTTATAAAATTATAATCATAGAAATCATCAATACCTCTATAAGTTCATGTAATCCCGTTGAATGACTATTTCATGAAATCATGACATTTGGGGATTATCCTAACCTAAGGAGTTGTATTGCTGATTCTAATTCAAAATTCAAAAAAATTCAAAAGTCATTTATTCAAACTAGGCTGAGCGCAACAAACTCCCCAGCAGCACAGCTGTCTGTTCAGTTAAAAAAAAAAAAAAAAAGACGTGTGGCACTCGGGGACTGCCCCGGCGAAGCTATTGCATAGCATTTTTTATCAACTTACGCAAAAATATTAACCCGAATACAAAAAATAGCAATGATGACATTGACAGGAACTGTTATTCACATTTATAGTTTTTAAAACTTGACACAACGTAATGGCCGGGAACATCAAACTAATAAAAAGGTTTTAATTTAACTATTAATAGTCAAGGATCATTTGTCTAAGTAAATTTGAACTTTATTGTCAAACAGTTAAACATAATTTTCAATACAACACTCTCGTATCATTCGTCTAAGTAAATTTGAACTTTGTTGTCAAACAGTTAAACATAATTTTCAATACAAAACACTCTTTTCTTAGGTAGTATTTTCGTTACGAAAATTCTGGATTAGGTCTCCACGCTCAAGGCCCGCGATAGAAGCTATGCAATAGCTTAAAAAAAAAATGATTATAATTCTGTAAAACCATATTGGTTACGCTCGCAAATCATATTTTAATCAAGATACAACCTGACACTGACCTGCAAATTGCAAAAAACGTAAGAAAATTTGAATTTCGCGGGTTACCTTGGCGCATCCCCCTTAAGTTAGCATAATCCTTAAATGTCATGATTTCATGAAATAGTAATTCAATAGGATACTATGAACTTAGAGAGTTGTATTGATGATTATTATACTTCTATATCTGAAACCATATTTGTTACGGTCGCAAATCGTGTGCGATAAAAAATCACCCGTGCGTACCAGGGCTAATATCAAGTTAAAAACAAGAAACCATAGAGTCCACAGATAAAATATCTAAATAATAAAAAGCCTGTAACCTAAAATCGGGTTTTATTATTTTGTTTTGTTTAGCTAGATCATCAATTTTGAAGATACACAGTAATATAGGTATTATCCGTCAATAATATTTAAGAAATATCTGTGCAAGTTATAATATGAAATAAAAATCATAATATTCCTGTAATCTTGTTTCATCCTTTGAAATCTAATCAGTACCTAACTAATCAAAGGTAAACCATGTCTGGGAAACTAATCCGTCAAATTAGAACAATCTCACAGTCTCCGCAGCGAAGAAGAGTCGTTGTTACTGGACTTGGAGTTGTATCTCCTTTGGGAACAGGCACTGATTTAGTGTGGCAAAACATTTTGAAAGGTCAATGTGGTATAGTAGCCCTGCAAGGCAATGAATATTCCAAATTACCATGTAGGATAGCTGGCTTAATTCCTTCAGACGACAAAGTAGCAAAGGCATTGTCGAAGGCCAACCTAAGATCCATGGCTCCTGCTACATGCCTTGCTCTTGTTGCAACAGCAGAGGCATTGGAAGATGCACAATGGTTACCAGAATCTGATATCGACAGAGAGGCCACAGGAGTAGCTATTGGGATGGGAATGATAGATTTAAAAGATGTTTGTGACACTAATGATGCATTAAAAATTGGTTATAACAAAGTCAGCCCTTTCTTTGTACCAAGAATTTTACCAAACATGGCAGCTGGTCACATAAGCATTAAGTATGGCTTCAGAGGACCAAATCATGCTGTGTCTACTGCTTGTGCAACTGGTGCACACTCAGTAGGGGATGCCTTCAGATTTATTAGAAATGGAGATGCAGATGTCATGGTGTGTGGTGGTGCAGAAGCTTGTATCAGCCCTCTTGCCATAGCAGGGTTCAGTAGATTAAGAGCATTAAGCACATCATTCAATGATGAACCAGGAAAAGCTTCTAGACCATTTGATAAAAAGAGAGACGGTTTTGTCATGGGTGAGGGTGCAGCTATTTTGGTTTTAGAAGAGTACCAGCATGCATTAAAGAGAAATGCGAAAATATATGCTGAAATATTAGGCTATGGTTTATCAGGAGATGCTTCTCATATTACTGCTCCTAGGGATGATGGCAGTGGAGCAGTGTTGTCAATGAGACGTGCTTTGAGAGATGGCAGCATCAACAAAGGTGCAATTACTTACATTAATGCTCATGCAACATCAACCCCTGTAGGAGATGGTATTGAAGCAACAGCAATAAAGACTATGTTTAGCAATCACAGTTCAAATATATCTATTTCATCCACAAAAGGGGCTCATGGACATTTGCTAGGTGCTGCAGGTAATTTGGAAGCAATATTCACTGTATTGGCTTGTCATCATGGAATTATCCCACCTACTATCAATTTAGAAGAACCTGTTGACGATTTGAATTATGTTGCTAATGAATCAAAACCATGGAATGCAGACAGAAGAATTGCACTGAAAAACTCTTTTGGTTTTGGGGGAACAAATGCAACACTTTGTATTGGACAGTTGTGAAGAGTCACAAATGTGGGAGTTTGTCTAGGGGAAATAAAAAAAGTTGTTTTGTAGACTGTAAAAATAAAACTGTACAAACTGTAAATTAAAATAAAACTTGTTTTCACTGTATTATATAGTATATTCAAAACTGAGTTTACAAATGTTTTCCGACTTTAATAACAATGGCGAAACAGCCAAGGTAACTCCCGACCTTTTGCTTCTCTAAGCTTTTTTGATAACGAGCAATAATTTATCATAATATTGAGTCACATAAAGCATTGAAATAAAATAATTTGATCAAAAAATGCTACTTTAAATATTTCATTACTAAGCTTTCTAACAATTTAAATAGTAAATATATTAAATGCTGGTTTTTATCCAGTCAATCCATTGTATTATTGGAATCATTCAAACATGCACTTGCAATTTTCCCAGTGCTAGGCACAATGTTCCCAAATATGATTTTAACACTCCAAAGATTTTTCATTTTGAAATAATTTATTAGCTATATTAGATTTAGCAAACGCCAACATCTTTACACTAATCTATTGCATTATGGTTACATTATACGGATCTATTACAAAATGGCATATTATTATTTAGAAATTCATTTAGGAAAATAAGATAATGTTTAACATTGATTCCTTCTAATATTGGAAGTTTACAAAAGATGACATGATATTTAATTGTATACGGATTTTTCATCAAAAGAGAAACTAAATAAATTCCAAAATTTGTTTCACACAAGAACATAAATCAGTCTATTCAATATTTTCACTGATTGCTTAATATTCAACTACTATTGAAATAATGCTGAGTACTGAGTATTTAGACATTTTACTGTGGTTGTTATTACTATTATTGACAATATACATATATCTGAAGTACTTAACCTGGTATTCTATTATATCGTTTAACAATAATAATATCTATTGAATGTAACAATATGCATCATAATCAGTAAATGGCTGACCAGATTAGAAGACTTATGACTTACTGGATTTTTCTGGATATTAGTAATGTATTTTAAGGTGTATATTCATCTACAAACCATGGAAGCAGGTTATAGTATATTGCCATTTCTGAGTAAAATGACTGGTTTACAAAGTGCAGTTGAATGATGTGGCAGGTAGACTACGCCAGCTAGGCAGCTTGCTTATCCTGTTTCTGCAATAGCGGCGGTATCTGCGGCGTGTTCACACAAAGCTGAGCGAATTTTTGGCGGAGGTTCTGTCGTAACTCCTGTCTTTTTTCGGTTATATTTCTACGTGATTTGAATTCCATTACTTCCTCTATAGGAATATAACTGGTATCTTCTTCCTCGTCTGATGAACACGTATCCTAAAAATAGTGAAAGTATGTTAGCACTTGCTACACATGTCTAATACACGGGCCATTTATAATAATATTGTAACAACTTACCATTAACATTTCTTGTAGAGAAAGTCCTGTGCACAAAGTCTTATCGTTCTTGGTCATATCTAAACAGTCGCCTCTCTCGTGATTGCAGAACCCTTCTGAACACGCCACCTCTGAACCTTCGGGCGAGCTCATGAGAGAAGAAGAGCCAGACATGGTTTCACAGCAACCTCCGTTGTTCCCGGATGAATAGCCACAGTCTTGGGAATGCTCGTTGGGCGAGAGGTTGCCGTTTTTGGTCCGTTTCTTGCCGGTTTTTTTGGGTGAGCGACGTTTATTTGTAGTGTCGTCCTCACACGACTGGCAGCCGTCGCCACTAGCCTCGTAACACTGGTGATTGATGTAGTCGCGTGGGGAAAGTAGATCAGTCGGCGTGTCTCGTTCCTCTAGCAGGCATTCTTCACATTGGCACTTTTCATCGGGTTCCTCTGAATCAGCCTCCTGTGTTGAATACAAATTTTACATTAGTAGGGATAAAAATTATCACTGCAATAAAATAAAGAAATGATTATGTCTGTGGCATACTTTGCATTTGCTCTCAACTGCTTGCCGTTCCTTCTTCTTGCGTCGTTTTAGTTTCTTCTGTTCCTTTCTCTGTTGCCTGGTCTGTTCCTCTTGAGTGATTTCATCATACAGAAGTTGCAGTTTCGAGACTCCGGTTTTGTGTTCAACGGCAGTTTCAAATTTGCGATACAGTGCCTCCACTGCGACCGCGGCGAGCGTCTGACACGTGCCCTCTTCTTCGCGTAGCCTCAAAGAGATGCGTTGCAGTCGCTCATAAATACATATACCGAGACAGATAAGTACCTGCAGACATTATACTAAGTTATAATACAAAAACCATAATTTAATAAGATGAAGGACACCATAGGGGTCAGCAATTTTGCCCTGTGCCCATAATTTTAGAATATGTAAGAGTATATTGCTGTGAAGGGGACACTTATGTTTTAATTAAGTCTTGCTCCTCTGTGTGTGGGGTAGTCTGCCTAGGTTCTGGGCTTAGATTGCAGGCATCTAACTGTTTACTTACCTCTTCTTGTGCAATTTCCAGTGTCTTAGCATGTCTCTCTCTATGGTTTCCGAGTAGTTCTGGTTCCGCTCTAGCGATGAGGTGCGCGATGTAGTCAGTCTTGGCTTGCAGGTGCAGATGTTTGTCTAAAAGGCATCGTTTGATACCGCCGTAGAGTGCGCCGACGTAACCCTTCTCTTTTTGTGGTTCTTTCTCTTCAACTAATAGCTGATACGCTCTCAATACCTGCAGCAAATAAAGAAATAAATTAAATAAGAGTACAGTGCTGTTGAATAAAGCAGCGTTGTACAGTCTTCTACAGGGGCTCGTGGATAAGTAATAACACCCGTACGAGTCCCGTATAGATGGTCACCCATCTACTGATTAACCGTCAGTAGATGGGTGACCATCTATACACACAGAGACCCCTACGTGACTCGGAATGCACGTTAAGCCGTTGGTCCCGGCTGTCATTCTTGGATCTTTGACAGAAGTTACGAGTCGTCAGAAGCCCGAAACTCTCGACAACCAGTCTTACCAATGGGTGTCGTGTTACGCACTAACTGGGCTGTGGAGGTCACATAAGCAGTCGCTCCATGTAATGCTAATACTGGTATTCAGGTGCCGTACTGTGACGTGTTAAAGCCATTGTTGTTCCGCTGCGAAAATGGGTTAGTGCTATTTATGTTGTACAGCTCCGTCCCTCTCTCACACTGGAACAATGCTGGCTTTAACACGTCATAGTACAGCCCCAGTTAGACTGAAAGCTGACCCCAACAGTAGTCATCTACATAAGACTACACTTCTCTATTAACTACTAAGCCTCACATGACGAGTGAAGACATGAAAGAAAAATAAAAATCTTTGTTCTAGAACAACATAATATAGTTTTCATATAAACAAAAAACACAACTATGCTAAGCTACCAACGACCCTCTGCGGGAAAAGGGTAACTGACGTATGATAACAAATTGTTTCTATAGCAATCATGCATTCTACAGGAGATAGCAACAATGTTTATTATTTATAACTTTAATCAATTCTAGAATCATATTTATGTTGATTAGATAGTACTATCACATAACTTCGAAATGGAGTAAGGAAAGATGATGCAAAATTGAAATAAGCCTATTTTTTTTTTTTAAGAATCATTGTGACTTCACCAAAATGGTGAAAAGGTTTAAGGTGACAACAATTAAAAGAAAAGGAATCATGTATATTTTTCAAAAAGTTAAAATTGTTTTATAACATAACTTTTGGTTTTGAAAAGCAATAGTATTGCATCAGTTAGTGAAAAATGACGATAACAATGATTTGGTCTGCAAGTTTTATCAGTTACTTTTCCATTGATACATTTATAAGTTACGTAAGTGATAACTGTGATAACTGAGACACATCAAGCAATTTAGTCTTATGTGAACTTAACTTTGCTTTGGCACACAGCACAGCATTTATATTTATTTGCAATAACTGCATACTTTACTAATAACTGCATACTTTACTGCTTAAAGTTAAGTAATGATTAGTGCCTGTTACACATACAATTTTGACGTTTAAACGTAACAATAAGCAACGTTTATGAATACGAGGGCTCGTTTTTACGCGACTACGGCGAAGCAAAAAGGAGGGTTATGTTTTTGACCGGTATTTGATAGATAAGCACTTTGGTATTTCTACTCTGGTATTTCTAGCATAATACAATCAAAATTCCTGAACATTCACATGGAATGTAGGATTTAGCACTTTTGGAATATGTGTTTTTATCTGTTCAACTCTGTTTGTAATTTGAACAAGGACTGAACTTTGTTGCATCACAAATGTATTTATACTGTAAGTAATCTCGCCAACAAGAAACCTACCTTAGTTTTACAATCAGCACAGAACCGGTGTTTCCTTAGGTAGTTGTGGAGTGTGTCGTGTAGCGTGTTGAAGTGGACGAGCGTAACGTGGTCGCGGGCGGAGGCGCGCATGGCGTCCCAGGCGGCGCGCCAGGCCGCGCGGCCGCCCCAGCCCCACGCGGCCCAGCCCCAGCCGCACGGCGCCCCCGCCCCGCTCGCCGCGCTCGCCCCCGCTGTGGTCGTGGTCTGAGCCCCCCAACCCCGAGCCGTGCCCGCCTCCAGTGAATGTAGAGTACATCTCTGGGATTTCTTCCATCGTGGCTGACTGAGTATTAGACATTCGATGCCTGAACTGAAATAAAATATTGAGTTTTATTGGCTTCAGAGAAAGATGTTAGGTAGGAGTTGTCACACCCAAATTAAAGTTAAAACTTAAAAGTAAAAGTAGAAATCATATCAGCATCTCAAATGTATATTATATACCATTATTGCAGCCGTGTGAGCCTCCTTAATCTAATTGGTGATTGATTTTATGAGCAGATAGCCAGTAGGTTGCAGTTTATATTCTTGACAATCTCCTAATTGCCTTTTACAACACTCATTGACTCACAATATTTTGTTTACAAACTACAGGTACATTACAATTAAGAGATAAGCATTCTCTTCTGCATTACAATATCTATTTATGTTTATCCTAATATTAAGCTAGTAAAATCATCATAACTAATACCTGTGACCGTTGAGTAAAGTGGCTAGCGACTGTGGATGTATAATTTTGTCTTCTCTTATTGTCATTATTTCATCTGGTGTCAGCACCAATGGATCCAATGTGGGATGTCCTGATTTACATAGCTGATAAAAAAGACGTTCCACACTGCAAAAAAAAAAGAATACAATGTTGAAAACATCCACACTTAGTCTGAGTGGTGAATTAAGGACCATTACCACCCGCAGATAGGAGGCCTAAGTTCCAAGAGTGAGAACATTATAGGTGTGTTTGTGTTTTTAAGCATAATAAAATGAGTAAGCCTTAGGCTATGAGGTTAAACTAAATTTCGAAAGTGAAAATGAGTTGTCAAATCATTTGGGTACAGAGATATCATCAGTTTAAAATCACAATAAGCATGGTATAATATTCCAATGTGTTAAATAAATATACAGTAATGCAAAAATCATTTCTCAGGGCCAATTTCACAAATGAATGCGATCAGTACTTCAAAACCGCATTCAACAGGTATTAGTGTCAATATTCCCTAAGAATTTTGACAGTGACAGCTCTTGAACGCAGTTAAGATGCGCGGATCATGTTCAGATTCATTGGTGAAATTGGCCCTTACTGTGTCCAATGTTTTCATATTCTGTATGGACTATACACTGTATACTATGACACTGGCATGTATAAGAACATAGCTAAGCTGTTACTTGTTAACATTTTGTAGTTACACCGAACTAGATGTTTTATTGTTATATTAGGCATTTAGTATTGCAAAATGTGAAGAAATGTTTATAAATACAGAAAGGATTGATAAATAGTGATTCTATAATTTTCAGTAGATCCAGCCATGTAAAAGAAAAAAAAATCTAATAACAATAAATAGCATGCATAATGTACATATTTTCTTATACAAAAAAGCATTTAGCATGTGTAGATACAATTTTAATAAAATTAAAGGATTTTGGTGAGACGGGTTTTATGTTTGTTGGTTTTACTACATCTTCAACATATAGCAAAGGGAGACCTATTCCATATAGTAGGACAACATAGGCATAGTTTAATGTAAACTAGAGGAGGCATGGCATAGTTTAATGTAAACTAGAGCATGCATGGCAAACACAACATGTTGTTGTCCAGGACAGCAAACGTCTCTCTATTCTCATTACACATACACAGCAGTTGTCACATTTGACATCCACGGGACGTCTTTAGTTTATAATATCGACTGCCGCAACAAACACTATCGAAACTTCAAATCACGTACTTTAAAGTTTTAATTCGATGTAGAATAATTCGTATTATTAACTTCAATAAAATGATGTATAGAATAAATAGTAAATTTTATACAGTTTTTTTTTCCTAGACAACAAATTTCATATTTCATATACTTTTCTAAATATTTTACTTTCGATAATGTTTTACGATTATAATAGCCAAAATTTAATCGAAAGTGGTAGATTCAATATATTTACTAACCAAAAAAACATCGAAATTGACAGTTTCGATAGTCAGAAAACTGTACATATTATCAAAACTATAAGAATATTATCGAAACTACCACTTTCGATAAATATTCAGATGTATTTATCATCATAATTATTGAACATTATCGAAACTACCACTTTCAATTATGTTACTTTATATCCTCGAATTACGGGCTCGTGTCCTAATAATACAGTAAAACCACTATATTATTTCAAGTAAAACAACACGGTATTGTTGTAACAAGTACATTCAAAATACGCAGGAAAGTGTCTTTACTTAAACTACCATTATTTAGCAAATTTGCACAACTTCTGACGGTTTTGGTAGGTTCGGGACGCTTGCACGGAACATCATTGTAAGTACCACTTCCAAGGATGTTCGTCGCGCAACATGTTCTGTATCGGTTTTGTTCAATTAAAAACTTCTTTAATAACGACTTTTTAATTATAATTTTTGGTGTATCCGACGTAGTTTTAAATTCTCTTTTCAATTATGTAAAAAAGCAAAAATCGATATTTTGCAGTTTCGATAGTGTTTGTTGCGACAGTCGATATATGCTCTAGCTTACATTGAACTTCAATGCCGTAAGCTGAACTATTATTATATTTGCCATAGGTTCATTAATGCCCTCTATAAGTTATGGTAATCTTGATGGTGTAATGTGACAATCATTTCACTGATATTTTGAGATCAGACCAAAATTACAAAATTCATAATATCACCAAAAAACTTATTAGTAAATTTAATTTGTTAAGTAGTTAACTGTGCACTGTTTTGTTAACGTTTTACTAGAGTACCTACTAATAATAGGAGAATAATGATATCGTTCAAGCTCCAATAACATTGAGCTACCATAACACATAACACTCAGCTATCCAACAAATAAGAAAATTGAACTAAATGTAAAAGGCACTGTACCTTCTTCGACAGCCTACACAAGGAATGCTTTGATTTAATACATTAAATATATCAGAAGCATCGACTCTGAGCGCTGCTTTCAGTTCGTCCGTCGTTAGGATTCTATATTTGCGCATAAATTCTTCGTACTCGCGACCCTTTACTTGTGGATTGTCGCAAATTAGACCCATTGTGTTTAAATCCATGATCATCTGGAAACAAAAACAAAATTCGTTAGTTTTCAACAAAGGAATATATTCGCAAAATAAGGTCATCTGCAAGACGTCATTACATTGACTGAAATCAATGAACTTTTGATAAATTTGTCATAGCCGTAATTGCATTGCATATTTCAACGGAATATTAGCGCATGAGTTTGCGAAACAATGTTTTCTTTTTGTAAAAAGACTGACCGATAATTTTTTAATATTACTATCCCTGAATAATCTACGCTTGTGGTAATGTCAAAGTGCATAAAACCACTTACTGTAAGATTTTCGTAGATAGTTAACGGCAATTGCCGCCTTTTTATCACAGGTTCTTTTTCGCTGTTGTATATATCAACTAATTTCGCCATTTTAAAGATTAATCACATAAAATCGCAGATAAAATACACAAATATAACAAAATGACGGCCAAGTTCTCTAGAAATACACGTCGTGCGTTGCGTCTGACACAGCACAACCACAGATAAAGCAATATTTTTTAGGACACACAGACACATCATCTGTGATGACACAGATTATCGATGGATCGAAAGGTCTCCACCCACTAGAACGTACCTTTCTTACTTTGACCCTTTGGCCGTTACCGTTAGAGGTTTTTAGCGATGGTTAGCCAAATATAACTGTGTTTGCACTAGCACTGAACATGTTGAAATCTCTGTTTTCTGTCTATAGTCTCTAAAATGTTTGACAGGAAATAGAGATTTCTACATGTTCAGTGCCAGTGCCCAGTGCACACGCATAGTTATATTTGGCTAACCATCGCTTAAAAACTTTAAAAACCTCTACTGGTAACGGCCAAAGGGTCAAAGTAAGTTCTACAATGGGTGATAGAGCAAGCACGACCAAGTACGCGTACTTATGGCTCGACGACCTTACTAGCCCGTGTGTCATACTAAGTACGCGTACTTTAAAACCGCTGAGTAAATTCGTTGGCAATTTAACAGGTTTGAAATTTTGCTCGTAGCCCACCTTGGATCGTAGTTTCATACATATGTTATCGCCACGAGTCGCGAGCCACCACTTTGTTTCGACATTGTGTAATGATTGTTTATTTTGGTTCAGAAAATTCTACAACATCCCGATACAGTGAGCAAGCTTCACGTGTGTCACCGGCGGCGAGTTGAGTAAGTTGGTGAACAAATCGCGTACTTTAATTAGAATGTCTAACAAACACCCACTTTGGACAAGCCGACGCCAACATCGTTGGGAACTGTATACAAGATATAAAAGAAGATAAACGATAAAGTCGGAAGGCCATAGACTCTAATATTCGTTGATTCCCCCCTCAGAACTTCCCCCCTTGAATGTTTTGCTGTCAGGCCTGTCAGTGTCAAACAAATATGTCATTCTGACGTCAAATTTTGCGACGGTTTTGTTTGTTGCAGGTATCAGTTTATTAATTTGTTTGCTTGCTACAAAGTCGCTAACTACTAGGGTATTGTGTATAAATTTACCTGAATCTATCTATTCATTTACTGTCTACAGATTTTCTAATATCATGTCCAAAATATTTACACCCACTAATCAAATACGATTAACCAATGTCGCAATCGTAAGGTTAAAGAAAGGTGGCAAGAGATTTGAAATAGCTTGCTACAGGAATAAGGTTTTATCATGGCGAAACAAACTGTGAGTCACTTATATAAATAATATTTATGCTTCTAGAATTTGCAATAAACGATTTGATTTGATTTGAAACAACCACTGACACACTAATCAAATCCATTGTGTTTCAGAGAAAAAGACATTGATGAAGTTCTTCAGACACACACAGTATTCACGAATGTCTCAAAAGGACAAGTTGCTAAAAAAGAAGATTTGGTAAAAATATTCGGCAAAGAGGACCAAACAGAAGTATGTAAAGAGATATTAGAGAAGGGAGAACTTCAAGTTTCAGATAAAGAAAGGCACTCTCAGATTGATTCTCTGTTTAAAGATATTGCAACAACTGTTGCCGATAAATGTGTTAATCCAGAAACAAAGAGGCCATATCCAGTCTCTATCATAGAGAAAGCAATGAAGGACATCCATTTCTCTGTGAATGTTAACAAAGGAGCGAAACAACAATCACTTGATGTCATACAGCTGTTGAAAAAAGAGATCCCGCTAGAGAGAGCCCAAATGAGGGTTAGGATTTTACTCACTGGAAAAGAGGCAAGGAAGACTAAGGACAAAGTGGTGAAACTTGCTATGAGTGTTGAAGAAGAGAACTGGGACTCTGGCACTGCAAATATCATCTGTTTGATTGATCCTGGCAACTTCAGAGTCTTGGATGAGTTGGTGAGGACAGAAACTAAAGGAACTGGGCAGTTTGAACTTCTAAACTTGAAAGAAATGGTGGAAGGAGAACAAGCTCTATAAATTATGTTGTAATAATATTGATTTGTTATTTTTTACTGTTTGAAGAGATAAATGTGTAAGAACTGTGAATGTTTTGTAGTTCAAAGTCAAGTTACTGATATCCCAACTATCATGAAGTTGACCTAGGGAGGGGGGGAGACACATTAATTTTATTTTCAATCTTTTAAATGTCATTGATGTCCCTTGTATGGATATGTGTATAATGTAGGTGTTATTTACTGATAGCAATTTGTATGTTTGTAACTTTGTATCTTCATAATAAGTGTTCAGTAATTTTGTTACTAAAATTTCATTTTACTACGTTTAGGCATTAGAATTCTAAATGTCGTAATAATAGACCCCTATGGCAGTGGAATGTAAGTCTGTATAACACAAGCTTTTTTTAATAAGGAATAAAATAAAAACATATACAGATTTTCTATTTTAATGTTTTTGTAAATAGATTTTTTTCTGGTAAACCTCTTGTTGTACGAACACACACAGAATACACACTACAGGCATACTCTATGCCTATAGAAAGAAACAAAACTATACATAACATCACGCCTTGTTTCCCCGAAGGCCGAAGGGTTGGGCTTTATATAAAAACGGAACTGCAATGGGCGTTTCATACGCCCCGAAAGTAAGACCAGGGAACTACGGTTTTGCTTCTATACAAAATATTAGTTTTTTGCTACGCCACGCGTTGCACGCATTCATTGTCGCTCTTCACCTCTTCATTGGCTGGTTATGCATTGATGAGAGTGGCCGAGATACCGGCTTAAGTGGCAAACTACTACAAAGGCATAAGACAGCATCAGAAGCTGATAATAATACATTGAAACCTGTATAACTGGAACATTAAGGGACCTGTAATTTTGTGTCACTTAAGGGGTATTCGACTTACCCAGTGTCTCAGATATGTAAGTGTAGGTATATACATATATGTCTCATTCGTAGACAGAGTATACGGTCTCATTTACAGAGGTTTCCATTAATAGAAATGAGAATAGAGGTTTATTTCAGTTATAGAGGTGCGAATAATAAATGTATGATGAATTTTGCGAGTAAACTAAGAATAACTAAACAGAACGGAAATATATCTGTAATAAAGTCCGAGCTAGAGAGGTACGGACTAGACTGATAAACTTCAAAGATTAAAAAAAAAAAAATTGTCTCAGCAAAAGAGATAAAATACACTCGCTGTCTCAATTATAGAGGTAATTATTACGACAGTATCGAAAAAACACAACTGGCGAAATGTGGGTCTACCTGCTACAGGTACACCTCTGCCTAACCCTTCGGGGAAACAAGTCGTTATGTTTATGTTGTGTGTAATAGAAAGAATTAATCCTAGATATAGAGGTTTGTTTTGTCCTATTAACAGAGGTAATTCAGTGCTAAAGCGTCGGTACCTCATCATAAGTTCCAGATACGGAGGTTTCTCACTTATCCACTAACCAAGTTTTACTTACTACTCTACCTTACACCCAACTTATACCTAAGAGTTGTAAGCAAGTAAACATACTGACAGAGTCGTGTAGAAGGGGGAGCGACCACCCCGAGCGCCTCATCCAGGGGGTCGACAAAATCATCTTGACGATATTCAAGACAATATTACTTATACATAATTATGGGGAAGATATTTTTAATTAGTGTATGTATAGAATTAATCTTTACAGTAGGTATTAACCCCCAACCCATCCGGATGTAGTATACTAGTACAGGATATTAGTTAGTCATAAATAAATATTTTTAAATTGGCAATTCATTACATATTCATGCAAAATTTTTGAATAAAATTGCCTTTGTATTCTTTTGGTGTTGCAGTTTACAAGTATGTACCTAAATAATAAAAAAATATTGAATGGGTATGACTATGATGACTCTGAATTAAAAACCATGTCGTGAACAAAACTGAATTCATAATTGGCGGCTAAAATACTAATGACCTCTGATGTTACCATTTTAAACATTTGAAAAACATAAAACAATAATTAAACAAATAATAAAAGGGAAATAAAACATTCAAGTACTAAAATAACATTGCAGATTAGTTTAGCAAATTGACTATGTAAAGTAATTTATTTTTAAGAGTAAATTGTAATTTATTTTAATGAAAAGGGCAAAAACCGGTGTTGAATCGAATCGTGTAACGGAACGTTGAAGTGAATGTACCATCCAAATGACAAATTAAAAAGTTTTTATTTTTCTTATATTGGTACGAGATTTTATTGATTGTTTTCTTTCATAAGATTTTCGGCCAGACGGCGACTGAAATTGCAAGTTACTGTGATATATTTATTTTCAATAATTAACTATTCTTATCAACCAATTAAATGAGCAGGGATATCGAGTTATGTCTATAAGTAATGGAAGGTACAGAACTGGGTGGCGACCAGCAATTTTGTTTGAGATGGAACAATTTTCAAGCGAATATAACTTCTCAATTCGAGGCATTGCGCGATGATGAGGACTTCGTGGATGTCACCCTGGCATGCGAGGGGCACCGGCTGGAGGCACATAAAGTGGTTCTTTCGGCATGTAGTCCATATTTCAAGGAATTATTTAAAGTAAGTCCATCTTTCACTCCCCACACTTTGATGTGTCACCATTACAATGACTCTAGTGAAAGTTGTTATGTATAAAACACTTGATCTACTTACAAATGCCATGTCTCGCGTTCCGGTTAAGTACTCGTGATTTCATTTATTTGTACCTACTTTAAAATTCTGTTTCACAATTTCTAATTAACTCATTACCATTGGGGCTATAGATTACATTTGTCTTGAAAGCATTATAATGAATTCTTTAAACACATAATGTAACCATTACAGTCCATGCTAATGAATATGTTTGCCTAATTTTTAATATATTAAAAATGGTTTTGTAAGACACAGCTTTATCTGGGGTCATTGGTACTGAAATCTTTATAACAGAATAAAGTTGACCTGCCAAATGAATGATGAAAGTTTCTCAGCCATACATTACAGTACATCTTATCAGCTCTTTCTATATTTTTATTTCAATGGTTTTACTTTGTGGTCCAATCAATAGTATAATATGGTCACTAGTACCTACTTAATCATAAAATAATAATTCCTAATTGCTTTTAATCTTTATGGTCTTTACTGTTTACATACACAAGGTAGATCTTTGTTAATTGTCAAGTTAAGTATTATATTGTTGTCTTAAGTTTGTTCTATTTAACTTTTTTTGTTAAAGTGATGTGGTATGGGCTGTGGTCATCTTACCATTCCAATTTGATACACCATTTAGAATTACACAGCTAACATTTTGTGGTTTTATGATAACTGTATCTTAGCCAAATATAACATGATACATTAAAATAAACAATAGCTTTTACCTTCTTTCCCTTTATGGTCACCAGAACACTTAAGTGTATGTATCACCCTGTACATGTTGGGGTAAAAGAAATAAAAAGAAATCAGTTTGTATTTTGTCCTCAATATCACTGAAAATGTATCTTCAGTAGCGACTGGTACTAAATAAAGGGTAAAGCCTGAAAATAGATACGGTTCATCGAGAAATCTCCATTTAAATGGAAGGGAGAATAGTCATTGAGTGTTTCATCAGTCTATAAATAACTTTACTTTGAGACATTCTAATTTCTAGGTTAAGACTTAGGATTATATGAGTATTGATATTCTCTGTAAACATTTTTTCCTATCACATTTTATCAATCTATTCACATCTTATCTTGTTACTAACAATGCATGGGCTAATTTAATCAAGCACCATTACTAAACAAAGATAATAACCAACTATCTATAACATGTCTTCTCAATCTCAACACAACATAAGAATAGAACAATTTCCTCTAGTTAGTTGTATGTTAACGCTCTGATTCCAAAGTCCGAATATTATCCCCCTTGTTCATAAAAACTTGACATTCATAAACATTTGATAAACATTACCTGTCATTGTCATTCTCTTTTCAAAGGACAGAGACAGCACTACTGTTATAGTGTTTAGCTGTTGAACTCTTATAATGTTTATTAACAATGGTTTTATTTATATTTTCTTGAATATAATATAATAATAATTTCATTTCATTTCAATAAAACTAACATGTTTGGTCAATGTACTCTATTTTTATTTAGATTTCAATTAAAAGTAAGTCATGTTTTGTATGGCAAAAGCGGTTTTTTATGGGTGTATCGTATCAGAAAAGTTGTAGTAATGAGTATTTATGAAGTTAAAATGATTAATTAAAAACAGTTACATAATTCTGTTATTTATCACGATGACGGCCGTTATTGTTGATTGTTATTGTTGATTAAACCCACATTGTTACTTTCAGAACAATCCATGTCCTCACCCTATAATATTCATGCGCGATTGCGAGGTGTCGCACGTGCGCGCGCTGCTACAGTTTATGTACGTGGGGCAGGTGAACATCGCGCAGGCGCAACTCAGCGCCTTCCTGCGCACTGCAGACGCGCTGCAGATCAGAGGCCTCACAGACTGTTCACAACACAACGATAAAGTAATTTATCACAATACACTCTCTTACAGACAATATTGACATGTCGCCATACTAACACTCTCCTTCTTCATTCAACTGTTACAGAAAGTGAATCGAAAATCACCTCCTTCCCAACTACGTAATTTGCTCAGCGCCAAGCCGTCACACTCTACCTCCTCCTCCAAAGCCGCAAACCAAAATGTCGAGACGACCTCTGTTGAAGACCAAGAACAAAACACAAGTCGTCGCTCCACGAGAAATTCTCCCGATGTTGCCAGAAACAATCTCAATGAAGAAGCTCCTTTTCAAACTTCTAGTCAAATGAGGCCTAATAATGATGACTATAGAGAAATTCCCAATTACCCAGCTCTAAGGGTGAAAACTGATCTCGAAGCCCCTGAGGTGAAAAATGAAGAGAGTGATATTCTCATGGACCCCGGAGACCCTGACAGAACAGACAAAAGTCAAGAATTCAATGCAACCGATCTTTTGGAACCAAAAATGGAAGTAATGGAACAAGAAGGCAGCGACGAGGAGCGTTCCAACTTTCCACAGATCTACTACAACGAGAACAACGCGCTTGCGAATCCGTTTGCTGCACTGCAAGGTTTGTAGAAATACATTTGTTTGGAACTGTTCCAAGCCATGATGAGTATTGAAATATTGATGGTTCAAACTATTTTCGCAGGTAATATGGACCTGATGGCCGGGATGACCACGGAGCTGCGAGACGAGAATGCGGAAGGTAAATATGTTCATTTTCTGTTCACTATCACGTCATTATCACACGCACACGTCGACTCGGACAGCCGCGCCCCCGGCGAACCTCTTTTTTTAGCTTATTTGACGAAAAATAATAATTCGGTCGTAGTAGAGAGCGCGCGCGATCTCGTAGTCTGTCGAGTCAGGTGGCTAGGCGCGCGGGTGTCGGGCGACGCGCGGCCCGACCGCGGCCGCTCGCCTGCTGCGCTGGGCTCGCCCGCACCATGTCACCGGCACATAGTGCCGCAACCTTTTTCCACGGGCGGCACTAGTGTTATCTTATTCAAATGCTAACATCTATTACCTTATATAATCTTATAGCCGAAGGTGTTCCCAGACCTTGAAAAGATCACACCTATACAATTAGGATAAAATCTGAAGACAGTAGCAACCCTTGATTTTACATTAGTTAGGGCACTAGTAAAGCTCCGTCCATCTAGGCTTCAGGTTCAGTTATTGATCTCATCCTCAGTATGTGTCGCTCTATACAAGGAATGATAGTTTTTGTGGTAAGTAGTGCGATAGGGTTGGCATTTGAATATGGTGTCGGGGTGGCACGGTGCGCGCGTGTGTCAGGGCGGCGGGCGCGCGGGCGGCCGGCGCAGTGCGCAGTGCAACTGGTGTTGTTGGCAGCGGGCGGCGCGGGCGCGGCCGGGGGCGCGGGCGCGGGCGGCGGGGTGCAGTGCGCGGTGTGCGGGCGCCGGTACAGCAACGCGTCCAACCTGCGCCAGCACGTGCGCCTCATCCACGAGGCGCAGCCGGTGGCGTGCGCCACGTGCGGCCGCTCCTTCAAGACGCCGCTGTATCTCCGCCGCCACACGCTGGCGCAGCACCCGCCCGCGCGCCTGCGTCTCAAGCCGCCGCCGCTCCCCGCGCTGCGGCCCGCCCAGAGCTTCCAACAGTAGCGGCCCATGCGGCGCCCGCGCGCTCTCTCTACACGCGCACGCGAGAGGAACGTTACCGTCGAGGAGACGCTACGGCTACGTCCATTACTGCAATCTCCATAGATATGACGACGTGCCACAGATAACTGTCGCACACCCATTTATCAGTGGGAATGTTTATCGCGGGCTATGCGTTTAGTTCTTTTCCTCCAAAAACGACACCACTTAGCATTCCTGTGCTATGTCACACACTGCATAGAATACTGAAGGTAGCGTAGCGTCTCTTCGTACGGCGAAGTCGTGAAGATGTGGCTTATAAAGTCGTAACGAAGACTGTCAATAGATATATCTAGTCTGTGATCGGAGTGTCGCCGGGGGCCTATTTGCCGTCACACCTCTCCGCTTATTGTGTGCCTTTCTATAATATACCGAGTGCCAGATATATGTCGCATTAACGAGTTTCTTTTAGAACTTCCTATTACGTGATAGGAAGACGTTTTCTCCATTAATAGTTTAACATAGCATGTTGATCATATTGTAACAGTTCAGAATATTTGTAACGATTATTTTGTCAGCTACCCTTGCGTCATCCAAGAAGTAAGGGGAATTTTGTTAATAATATACCTATGGGAAACCCACATTTTAGTCATAAAATGATCGTATGACCATTGAGTCATGGGCATAGACGCATGGTGGATAAGGGTTCTAGTTAAGTGACTAATTGAAGCTCGTTAAGGGGACGCATACAGTACCTTCCTTTCTGACAATAGACTGATTGTTGTTAAAGCATTTGTTGCGACCGGTGCTGATTTTACATAACATAACATAGGTTATTTACTGGTTACATAATTATTATACATACATACATTATACACGTTATCCACTTTGACCGACACTTTCTGTCTGAGATAGAAATAAATAAATAATAGGTGTATTTTCATAATAGAGTATAATTTTTTTGTACTGCATAAGACGGAAAGTGTCGAGCATATCCGTTTTATTTGTCGAATACGCGGACTCATGTACGCAGCTTTCAGTGTCCATAAGCCCGCGCTGAACAACAATAGTGATATTTTTATACACAATAGTTTTATCTTTACACAATGTTATTGTTGAGTGATTGGACGGCTCCCGGTAAATAGTTTGTACAAAATCTCAGATATAATGAATAGTAAGTCTTCAAAAATCGTATATAAAATGATGCATAACTACAATATATTAGTGTTTAGGGTGGAACACCACGTTCTGTTGCCATACAATACCTTGCGCATTGTTGATATGCTCACCACATTAAAATAATCAGTTGGTTTTTCTATTAAATCAATGGCTTTCGATCGATTTTATTACACAATGATAAATATTCATATACATATTAAATCATGATTTATTAATATGACCGAATGCGCGTTGGATTGGCTTGCAAGAGGGTGCCGATAGTTTAGATCAAGATTATTTGTTGATGAATAAATAGTAAAGTCTATACTCGCGTTATTTTTAATACTTACACAGTTACACTTATTGTTACTCGTTAGAGTATAAAACATAAATTCAAAGTTATGAGGATTTAATCAAAATGCTACATATTATACTTAACAATTAGCGACATTCAACTATACAGGTTCCTAATAGCTACGGCACCCTCATTCATTTGCGAGCAAGAAATAGCAATTAATTATATTTTAATAATGAAATGCAGCAGTTACAACGCTCAATTATTTGGCTTCATAATATGTTAGCATATGTTGGTAAATAAACAAATAGTTTACTAGATAATGTTGAAACCGCAACTTGCCATAAATCCCACTAGGCCCAGTGTCATAGTAAGCACTGTATCAACATTATAACAACGTAGAACATAAGAGGAGGGATTTTTTTATTACTTATATTTTTATATAACTTTAAATTTTGATCGGTTATTTCTTTAATGTTTTTTGTAGATGTATTAAATGATTGCCATGAAAAAAGCACATCTAGTCATTTTGTAATAAAAGCATTTAGAGGGGACACTTCTTAAAGGTATGATTAGGGTTGTGAGTAACAATATTAGTTTATCTTTTGAAAATTAATTGTAAACTTATTGGAATAATGTGTGATCTCAAGTGACTTTATTTCCATGATCTCCAAAATTCGATCTTGCATTTATTTTTAACAGTGTTTAATATTTACGAAAGTTAATTGCAATAATAATTACTCTAAAATAATCGCTTATACGTATTAGTAATAGTAATTTTAAAAAGCACTTTTCTTAAATAATAATTTTAATCCCAATTACTAAGTTAAGGCGCAGCTTTTATTATTGACATATTTAAATGAAAAATATAAATGTATAGAAAAAAAATGAATCTCTTCACACTGCTGAACTTAAATAGAAAATTATATAAAACTAGAAATTTTATCATAATGATAGTACTGTTTATTGATGTCATTAATACAGAATGATCATACTTTTTTATTATTTACTGCAATTAAGAACACATTAATGTACTCGTCGGCGATTAATGTCATTTTATTGAATCCGCCTCAGGTTCATTTATAACATTGTCCCGCTTTCAAACCATGGTCAATCAAAATGTTCTTTGTCTATAGTTAACTTGTTTCCAATGATCCGTTATTTGAATGTTACGAACTTAGTACTTCAAGCAATTACTGACTGCTAATTTGTCTATCTTTAATGTGAAAATTAATAACATGTAATTACGTTCATCTGCACATTCGCTTTGTGCAGATTATTAAACTTGTGTACATACATCAATGTATTTTTTACTAAATATCAAAAAATAAAGTATTGCGAAGAAATTGTGATTTTTAGTTATCGGTGTGTCGCGTCGATCGAGCTTACCTTGATATTTCACTTGAATACTAAAACCTTGGAGTTGAAATATTTTTATCAAGCTATTTAATTATTTTATGCCATGGCCACCTATCACTTATCGTGCTATGAATTGATTAGGATCCGCTCTTTCTAATGAGACAACAATCTATCAACATATTTCCATTCATCCTTGTTCAATTTAGCAAAGTAACCGTTGTTGTGCCTATAACATTTGTGTGGTGTGGTGTAGCTGTAGGGAGATGGGACGGTAGACGCAATCGTCCGGTCCCTGACGCCGTGTGGCTGGAGCAGCACCGCCGCGCGCTGCCCTTCGTCATCAAGCGGGAGAACGAGCGAGGGAGCGCCGCCGCGCCCAGACTTGTGAGTTCTGCACCAAACATTATAAAGGACCTGCTATGGGATCTTGATTCAAAACATTTTAACATGACACTATTGACTATCTTACAGGAACCGGGTGCCGATCTGGAGTTCGATTCCCAAATCAATACTTATGCATAGAGTGCTATTCACACCTGGGTCAGGAGTTGTCTGATAACCATTTAAGTCAAAGCTTTGCGTGTATCTGCAAACCTCTGCTTGACGTCATTCGGGATTAAAGATAATATTGTTGTGCATTATCTTCTAGATAAAGTTGGGTGAGGGCGTAGAGATTCGAGAGGAGCTCCTGCGTGGTGTGAAGTGGGGCGACTATCGGAAGGTGACGCGAGGGCTGGCAGCGGCGCTGTTCTCGCCGATCGAGCTGGCAACGTGTTCGGTGACGGGGCAGCGCTGGTCGCGCGCGGGGCAGGAGTCTCGCCCTACGAAGCCGCCGCTGGACCGGCGCCGCGTGCACGCGCTCATCTCGTACGTCAGCCGGCACTTCCCCGACGTGGAGGTCAGCCGCATCAAGCAGGTGCTCGCCTACAAGTGCAAGGAGAACTGCGCCGCGCTCAGGATGAGGACCGCCAGGTGAACTAACGCTTTCGACGACACATGTCATGCTCGGACCTAGGGGCCTTCTACTTGTATATTTCCATAATACCGCCCTCCTTAACTACACTAGATTCGAACTTGTTACTCTTTTGGGTAACAAGTTCAAGAAAAGAATGTTCAACTACTATTACAGGATCTTTTTGAACATTACAAATACGAGATTATTTACTACGCTTTGGCTAGAAATTCCCGGTCTAATAATTATAAATGAGTTGGAATGCGATTTTATAAAGTTTTCTGATATCTTAATTTTCAACAGACTCCCCGCGTCAATTCAGGCGGACATGGAGATTGCAAGGCAAGCTTGCTTTATTATTTAGTTATTTATTTAGTAACACTATACAAATAATTATAGGATCTCTTGAATTATAGATATCGAATTCCGTTTGTTTGCACCCCTAATATATTGAGATACTGCTGAGCGACAATGATCAGTCACATACTTTATCAAGTTATAAATGAATCGAAACATCAGCTTATAATTTACAATCATTCGAAAAATAAACATGAAGAACCTTTTGAACTGGTGACTAGTATAAAAGTGTAGTGGACCAGTAATTTCTGTACTCATAATTATCTCTTAAAATATTTGCGCATGGCACATACGATGATAGGTATATTGACCTGAAAACTGTAGGTACCTACTGTAGTAGATGATAAAAACACTTTAATTTTTATTAATCTTAAGAAATGTATGAGAGGTTATCGCTTTACCATGTGTGTGCCATGCTTATCGCCATAAGTAGTTACGTTTCGACATGACATCAGAGAATACCTCGAACAAATAAATAATGATATCGTTGAATCATGTTATTAACGAGACAGTGTTGACATGTTTTCGCCATGCTGGTACGTTATGCTAAACATAACATTTAGATAGCGCGCGGCCCGCCTGATAATGTGGGGCCTGGGGGCCAGAACCGGCCCCTTGACTTTCAACTTAAAACTTTTGTAAGATAGATAATACTTCTCAACTAGTTCAATCAGCTCTTGTTCAGTATCATGTTTTGTAGGTATAACGAGTGTAAAATGGTGTTTAACAAAGCCGATAGTCACTTGGACTCCCCGTCATAGTGTTTTTTTTTTTTGTACTGGCCCTTACCTGGGAATCTTCTGGTTATGGAGACATGGAAGGTCAAAGTTCCAACTTTTTTAAAGGTTTTATTTTTCGAAATCGGTTTTTAAATGCCCTTTAATTTTTAACCCCACGATCTCTCCACTTTTGCATGCACCCTCAAGCATAATCTTTTGCGTGCGTAACTTTGCAAGCCTTTGTAAAATGCAATTTTTCAAATTAAAGTTGTTTCCCAGCACTTATTTTTGTACAATGTCTTGTTAACAAGAGATCAACAAAATCCTTCGAAACTGTGTTCACACTTTGAGGGACACTAAACGCCAGTAACTATTATAACAATAAAACTTCTATTGTGTCGCGTTAAGTAGAATTAATCATGTTTATTAATGGAAAAGTTATTTTTCAATACAACTATTTATCAATAATTTAACTTCTATGTATGAGAAAGACCTTTTGCCCTGCATTGGGACGCTTACAGGCTGATAATGTTATACTTATCTATATTAGGAAGATTGATTGTTTCTATTCGGGGGGCTTATGTAAGATACATATTAGGTACTAGTCCTCCAGACCGTATTTCGGCCACGGCGGCCAATCTCAACGGATACTAGCCTTCTACTAGCGCGGGACATGTTGCAATGCAAAAGACTCAGAGGTGCACTCTCTCTTACCTCACTCTCATAGTCCGATGGGACGGCAATCCAACACGACCGGTACAAAGAAAACAAATAATCAAAAGTAAAAAAATGCGGATTTATTTATCCTATAATCTTTATTTTAAGCATTAATCTTGTGTAAACTTTTGCTAATAAAACAGTGCTCTCCCTGCAACGACGAAGCCCTTATTATACTCGCTGTCCAGAAAGATTAAATACTTCGAATGAACATTTGTTCTACTAAGTGGTTATCAATTGGCGCGTACGACGAATAACCCTCCTATCATGGGGCGTAACACCGTCATCGTTTTAATTGATTATAGGAATATTTGTAATCTTGGTTTTTATAAATAGACCAAATGTTTTTGTTTTTAACGTTTGGTTAACTCAAGGTTGGCCAAATTCTGCACTTGTAACTGAATAGCTTATTTTATGCTTGACACTGGTTGCAGACGACATAATTCTTTACTTGCTAAGGTTTCATTAAATCATTGTCATCTATCTAGTCTATTTTCTCAAATATGTGTAGGGTCGGATTCCAGTCTAACCAGCAGGGTAATATTGCTTTACACACTAACAGTAGCAATGGATTTCTTTTTGACAGTTTCACAACATTCATTGGGTTGTTTACGTTGTTGAGCAGACAAATTTTTCGATGAAGCAATGGATTAGCGATATCCTTCAAAATCATTCAGATTGTGATTCAAAGTGTGTTTATTTATTTATTTGTTTATTTATAGTTCATTGAAACGGAACAAAAAAATGTTTTATTGACATAAAAAGTTGTTACATTATAATTTGAAGCCCTGACTCCTGAGCTAGGTGGTACCTGTGTTACAGGAGTCAGTGTCTTCACCTAATTACATTGACTAACATAGAAACAATTATAACGTTGTCAATAATTTAATTTAAGACTAACATGGAACAGTGGACTCCCTGGCATACATTCTCTCACAGAACACCAGACATATATGCATAATTTTACTCCATTCATTCGCAAACACATCACATTCAGGGTTGGCAGTCAGAAGGGCATTTAGCATCTTTAAAGTACTGGGGATTCGGGTCTGGATACAGTTTTAGATGTCAGTTTCGCAAACAGATTTTGTCGGCGGCTCTGACGGTGTCCAATGTATTTGTCGGGCATAAATAATCGGAAGAAAAGGCCAAGGAGCTCTGGGCTGTTGAAACCTTTCCGTATAAGGTCTTACAGGCTACCGTGAGCTGATCAAGACCTTTTCTCACCTCCAACGCGTTTAAGCCTAACGTCCCTTAAAGATAGTTGGGTTAATGTTACGCAATCATGGTGCAAATGCAGCTGTATACCAGCATAGGATTAGTTAAATAAAGACAATTATAATAATATGATTGGAAAATTATGAACACAAATTAACTCATTTAAACAGGGTTTAAAGTTCAATAAAAAAAATTATATTTATCATGGGAATTACTCAGCTAAATAGTATTATTGGTTTAAATTCAATGATATTTTTTTTTATTCATTATCAGTAACCTTTCTATACTCCTGACCTTTTCATGTTTTGATAATTCAATTTGATCACTTGTTCTTTTTATAGGGTCCCGTAAGCCAAATGTCGCAAATGTGAACATTTACATTTGATAATAAAATAAATAAATAGTGTAGGTTTAATTCTCCTTGCATAGAAGAACTGGATGACCATATATTTTTGTTACATCTCGTTGAGAGGACGTGCGTAGGTCTTTGAAACGCTCTCTAATCATTGACATAAGGCTTAAATTGATCTTGTCAAGGTCGTGCTCAATAATACATTGGATGGGAGCACAAGAGATGTGTAAGGGTCGATGTAAAGTCTATTTATTCCTAGTCTCCAAATAAACTAATATCAACTTTATGGTAGTGTTAATTAAGTTGATTTCAGAATGACTAGTACTATTAAAAAGTCATAACAATGCTTAAAATTTAAGCGAAAACTTAACTTTATGAGTTGGTGTTAAAGTAGTTTTTCTAAAAACACATTTGTTTACATGTTTGAAAACTAAATCGTGAACGCAGTATAGATATCGATAAACATGATAATTATGTCAGAAAAAATGTGACATGTTTATTTATTAAAATTTTAAGGCGTTAATAACACTGCCATGATGGGTTTTTTTTTATAAAGTAACATTATAATATTTTTAAACAGCGCCAATCGAGGCAGTAATACAATTTGTAGCAGGCTGTCGAACTGTTTCAGCGATTCGACCAATTACTTGCTGAGTGCGGCGGCGCGGCCACCGCCCTGTGACGTGGACGCACCCGGCGGGAGCGCGCGCTCCTCATACTCTAACTAGTAAGTATTCCTGCAGCTGCTTTGGGAAATTGAACCTTAGGATTTATGTTTTTTCAGCAGGAATCCGCTTAGTTTCGATCGATTGCGAATCGTGTATAATCTCACACAGATGCTTCGATTTCTTGATTATTTTCTATTTTGTTATTTACCTGGTACTTGTTGACAGGCCTACACTGTCCTCCCACACCTAATAACACTGTAATTTAGAAATATTGTTAAAGCCAATTATTTTTAAAAGGGTAACCATGTAGCTTCTAGCCGGCACTTCTCCATATGCCATCAAATTGATTCTAATCGCCTCTTCCAAAAGGTAGTTTTCGTATGGAAAAGAATGGGCAAGAAACTCCACCGATTGAAACCGTGAGCTCCTGACGTTTCATAAGTGCCCATGTGCCCATGCCATAATGTAAAATGTCATATTCCTCCCTACCCAGTCACTTTCGACCCATTCACCGGAACAACCTTGTTAGCTCTTTTCAGTCTGGACTCAGGCCCATGGTACAGCGTCCTCTCTTCTTAAAGTGACTGGTGATATTAGAAAATTGATGGAGAATACCAAGGTTACCGTTTTGGTATTAATTGATTTCTCCAATGTCTTTAACGTCGTCAGCCATGATATTCTCCTTTCTATCCTCTCTCATCTTATGGTTTCATCCGAGGGTCTGGAATGGTTCACTTCTTATCATTGTAATTGGAAGCTTGCGCATGATGGTTAGGATGATGCTTAGCTCTCTTCCTCCTCCTATTTTCAATGTTACCGTCATACCCATTACCTCTAATGTAAAGGGGTGTCCAAACGTGTGAGCGGCAAGAGCGCGGCAGCAACACGCGGCGTTTGCAACACACATTTCTGCTGCGCTCTAGTTAGGACAAATCCGACGAATGTTTGCGTTTAACAGAAGCGTTCGCGCGTGGCAGTCATCCAATCACAGCGTGGTCGATTGCCGCTTTATGTTTGGACACACCTTAAAAGATCTCGGTTTGCAATTTGACTCGACACTTAGCGGGCAACGCCAGGTCTCTAGTGTTAGTCAAAGGGTCAACGGTACTGTGCGATCCCTGAACCGCCTGAGGAACTTATTGCTCGCTCGAAGTCGAAATTATAGATGTGCACACATTGATTTTCCCTATCATCGAGTATGGTGACGTGTGCTAATTTGGCTTGAATGCGGTTTTGCTGGATAAGCTCAACAGACTGCTCAACAATTGTATCCGGTTCATATTCAACTTCAGGAAATATGAGTGTCCAACTAAAGGTCTGAGCACAAATGATGTTCATTCGCCAAAGAAGAAGTTTCCGCGCTTTGACTACGATTTTCTCTCTTCTCAACTCTCTCATTACTTACATTATTATGTTCTTCACATGATAAGAATCTGCATTCTTCTAACATTATTCTTATGCTCTGTCCCTTCTCATACTTCTAACTTTGTTCATTCTTCTTTTTATATTCAGTACATTCTTCTTTGGAATGCGATTCCTCTTGATATCAGGACCACCACCAATCGGTTTGCATTTAACCCTTTGAACCCATCAGGAAATAATATAAAATTGTCATATTCTGTTTTATGTATTTTAATATGATGTTGATACCACGTTTTTCTTTTATTTTTAGCGAGGCTTCGAAGGGTCCAGGAGGCGCAGGCGCGGGCGGCGCCGGGGGCGCGGGGGGCGCGGGCGAGGGCTCGCGCGGCGCGGGCGGGGGCGCGGGGGGCGCGGCGGACGACGCGGACGGCGAGGCGCAGTGATGGCCGCGCGCCACGGTGTTGCATATCAATTTCATAATCTTGTTATTTTTTACCAAAAAAGAAGAGAAAATAAAGATACTCGTCGCTCGGCGTCGCTCTCGAGGCGCGTTCGTCGGTCGACGCGCGCGCCGGCTCGCTCGCCGACGGGCTCCCGTCGATCGTTTGGAAAGATTTATATTTATTTGCGCGGCGTCGCGACGACGAACGACGGCGGTGAGTTGCCCGTGTAAAATATTCATATTTATTTAGGTGATATTTTTCTATTGGCTACTGATAAGATTTTATCTCGTTATGTATCTGCCGGCCGCGCCGGGGATGCATTGTCGTTTGTAAGGAAGGGGAGTGGAGTCGTGCCCGAAGCTCTAGCAATAATTTATCAGGTTCCTAAGACATGTTTTGTAGTTAGATTCTATTTGCACGAATTTTCGCAAACACTGCCGCTTTATTTCTAAATTTTTTTATAGACATCAGTCAGTCGTTTTATTGCTTTCTATATTTTATGTTTAAATATAAATCGAGTCATTTTCAACGTTACGTTAAAATTTGCATATGAGGCATTTAAGTGCTGTACGAGGGACCGTTGCAATTGCAAAGTAAATATATCAAAATGGCATAATTTTTAGAGCTATCTTATAGATATTATAGTCATTTCGTTTTATAGGTGTAAATGATAATAAAGAATTTATTTTGGAGCGTCAAGGTTTGGATATTGTAAAGTCTTTGGAGAGCTGTGATCATGATGGATATAAAGCAGTCATATTTTTAAAATATACATTTAAGAGTTATAACGTAATTATACTATTGTACAGTCGGTCTGTATAATAAGGAGACGTAAGAGGTAATCAGTAGCCGGCTGGCCGGGCGGCTCGCAGGTGCGCGTGCGCACAGCGCCGCGCCCGTCGCCCAGCGCGAGCGCGCGGGAGCCAGGGCCTAGCTATGCATCTGCGCACAGATGTATTATCATATCAAAAAAGCAATAACTATTATTTGATAAAGAACGATTTATTTCATTTTTAAATACTATTTTAACCAAGTTGTTATAAATGTAGTTAGGAAATTGGAAAGATCTCTTGAGAAGTCCACGGTCATATTATATAGTTCTTTTGAACAATAACTAAATTCTCATAATGATAAAGTCTCACGTTTACGTCATATCAATTTGTAATACTTAGTTTTTTCACTATTTTGTACATCTTGTACAAATAACATCAGACCATAGAAACAGGCAGGTTACACGTTGCAAGGCTCGTAACAGTTGTCGGGGTGGCAGTCTGATTGATATAAATTGTCTATTAGTCTGAGCGAACAAGCCATGGGATTGTTATTTGTAACTTTGTAGACTGCCATACGATGCACTGTCGATCGGTCACAGTCGCAGTGAACTAGTGCCAGATGTAACGTTGCACTGTTGTAACAACGCGCTGCTCGAATGATACGCTACGATGTAATGGTGGTCGATGTACAAATATTTGCCGTTTCTGTGGTCAGAGCCGTGTACACACTACACAGTACACTATCTGCACATCTTTAGCAGTCAACTGTAAGAGATTGGTGTACCTATGAATAAGTTACAGTTACCAGAGTTAGGATATATAAGTAGTCACGCAGTGCTACGTAGTAAAATCTTACAATTATGTAATATTTTACGATGCCAATTGAAAGTCTTAATGCTCAATTTTGCCAAATTTTACTTGCCGAGAACGCGTCTTGTCTATTAATTTCGTGTTTTAACGTTTGGTATAGCACACATTCCCGTTACTAAAACACCTTTAGGTATTTGAAAGTGAGAAGGGAATGGACAGATTGCTCAATATATGAAATATTTGTATTTCGTTTATAGTTCATAACACATTCACATAGAACATGGAAATTTTTGGCCCAATGAAAATTATATCATTAGAGAAGTAAATGAAAAATTTAATTGTAATTAGAAATGATAAATTGAGAGTTAAAAGGATTTGCAAGTATATATATTTGTGACGAATGCTCGAGATGCAATATGTTAATTTAGTGCCAAATGATAAGTTAACTCGTAGCAATATATTGTATCCTAATGCTCTTGTGTAATTTCTCACGTAGTGTTAATGACCTATGAGGTTTCGAAGGTTTCTTTTACAAGACTATAATATATTTATACAGGGAAAGTGTTAGGTATGTACTGTTGTTTGGATTAAGAGTGTTGTTGGGGTAAAATACTCATTGAGGCAGGGTGTAAAAATAAACGTAAGGACCTCATCGTACAGCTGAGAACTGGATACTGATATAACTCCCTAGAATAGTTTTGATAAATACTTTATTTGAATTTATTGTTTAAATAGTAAATTGAAATCATCAGAAACAAATGAACCTCCACCTCAGACAGGGTATAATGTCTTTATACATGAACAAGCTTCCGCAGCTATGAATACAGTTATTTTTACACTCTGACCTTTATAGCACTGAATGAGCAATGGAACAAGAGAATTTATTTACTCAAATAAGTTTTTTTTAATTATTTACGATAATTTTGTACTAAATTTTAATATACATTATTTTGCATTTTATGATTGTAATGGCAGCTGTCCATATCATGTGAACGATACAATCGGTCACTATAATTTAGGGTTTCATAAATAAATTTAAAACGATACATCGAACATGACACATTGGGCACAAATATTATTAAAAGTATGTACTTTTTCTTTGCTTGCTATTGTTAAATAATAATTGAAATCTAAATAACATTGTTCCTGATACTCGGTCGTAGTAAGCTTTGTGAAACCCTAATAAGCGTTAAAGATGTAATGATGTAGAGTGGGGCGGCACGCGGCCGGGAGGTCGCGAGTGGCGCGGCTGTGGCGCGACTGTGGCGTGGCGACGTCGTCCGCCACCGGCCGCGTCCGTCCCGCTCGGCCCTTAGTTTTCACTGAGCAAAATCTTTGAACTTTTGTATATAAAGAGAACAACATCGATGCCACTGTGCTCTGAGAGGACACAGCGTTGTGCCAAAATTACGTGCTAGTCTTTAAAAACAAATGTTGTTATCATTTTCAGATTTTATTTAGTCCAGAATGTGTTTGTTCCTGTGCTGTGAAAATATTTTCTAACAAACCAACACTCGGTGATGGTGGTGGTGAGGGACAATGTGGTCGCTTTATTCTCGCGGTTGGCGGTTCTTAGTTTTTAGTCTTGTAGAATATGATAATTAAAAAGAAAATTTCCTCATTGGAGTTCCTTAGACGTATCATTTTGATATAATCAATCTAGGGCAATGGTGGAAATTAAATTGCCGGATCTATGGCGCTATAAAATCGGTCCTTTGTTGTAAAACTGACCACATTGTAAACTAAAATTACGGATTTAGATCGACAACTATGATCAGAACTGTCAATACTCCAAGCTATCATAATCAGTCTTAGGACTAGCTTACTAATAGTTACAAAACCTATAGGTTATGCCAAGCCCTTTGTGCCTAGGTGTAAAATTCTCACTTTTATAAAATTGACACGTTTGCCTGTGATATTATTTTTTCTATTAGTTAGATTAGTTGTAGGAACACATTCATGGTACGTGCAGTGGCGGCAGAATTTTGGCAAGATCGAATTTTCCTCTAAAATTAAGTATAATAAGGATCGTCCAAAGCCACCAAGCTATAACTGTTCCTGTGTAAACGATTGTAGTTGTCGATGGTTAAACTAAATTGTGTCATTAAAGACGAGTCATAAAAACTAATTATTTAGAGTTACGAAGTGTTGTGTTGGTTTGTTGTTATATTTATAGTATTTATGAAAAATGCACATAATAATTTAGCTTTGAGCTTGTGCAATATTATTCCAAATTGTTTATAGAAGAAAACTGTTATAATTATTTCTAAATTGTTATATATTTTTATAAACGTAAAAGACAAAGGCAACTTAAATTATATTTTTGTTGTGCATTTATTATCAAATTTTATCAATATTGAACCACAAACTCATTGTGGACTGTAATGTCTGCGTCTGTGAAAACTGTTAATTAGGTACAGTAGATGGTTTTTTTATATATGCTAATATTGTGAGTCAATTCTAGTAATGTTAATGTTCCCTTTTATTTAGAATAATTTATGTTAATAAACAAATTAATCTAAGATTGCTCAACCAAGATGCAATGCTAACTGCAATGTAGATGTACGAAATAATTTTATATTTGTCCTTTTATATTATTTATCTGATATTTCAGTTTTATTCATTTGTGAGTTATGGCAGCGCATGTTAGTCTTATGTTTATTCTTAAGAGAGGCCAAATGTTGACTTGCTTATGTGAGACTGTTTTGCCAAGAATCAGAAAGTATATTATTACCTACATTGTTTTAAAATAAATGCTTTTATATAAAATCAATCCTTGTTTTCTAATTCATCTAACCTGTTACCAAATGACGCTATTATATAAATACAAATGGATGGCGTCCACCTATATACTCCATATTAGCGATAGAGATGATGGTGCTGCTGAGTCAGCAATTTTGACGACTCACCAGGATAGTTTTACCACTTACGAGTTGCGGCTAACCTTCTGAAAGTTAGAGCGAAAATAAGTCATCGGGTCAACTGAGTCATTAGATTAGTAACTAAACCTAGTTCCTCGATTCCATGAGGAAACCGACCTAAAAGGTTTGATGATCTAAATGAGGCAATACAAGTTGGTACATGGGAAATGCATAGGAACATTCTGGGTTCCGAAAACCAATCGTGATTCGTGTAGTTGTGGCATACGCATACATAGCACTGATAGCACGTTGTCTAGATCGAGCAGACGTAAGACGGGCGAGTTGAATGACCCTTAAGTAATCAAATAACATTGTTTAAGAAATTGTATCTAAATAAAAATAAATGGATGCATAAAATAATTATAGGATTTTTTAACTTTCATCGGAAGTTTTTATGCCTTGAAAGAGGTTTTCTATTTGTAGCTCACCACGGTATGAGCTGGTCAATAAATACTCAACTACCTCATAACCGGTATTTGCGGAATATACGATTTTTACCGGATGTGGATAGTTGGCAGACCCGCAGACATGACACTACTTCCGGTCAGCCAGTTTTTGAATGGTCAGCGCAGCGCGACGCGGTGCGCGGTCAGCTGGCTACTACAGTCGGTAATAAAATAAATCGGAGTACGGTTTCAGTCTCGCGTCTCCTTTTTTATATAAATTATAAAGTCATAAAATTTGTGGAAATTAAACTATTTCATTATATTTGTGTAAAATATTGTTCTAAATTAAAATAAATAAATTAATAATATGTAAATTGAAATTACGTTTCGATTCACGTTTTGGCCTTGTACTTTTATTTTCTGTCAAAGTAATCTAGCCTGTTGATTGATGTGTCAATGTCATTGTCATTGTCAAATGTTGTCAAACGAGAATCGGAATCGATGAAATCATAACTTGTAAACTTTCAACTTTGTTTCTTTTTCAGTTTACTTACATTTAAATAAAATACAGATCTGTAATCTGATCAAACCGTATAAATCCAGGCATTTCTTATCATTTTATGTCTACGTCTACGAAAAAATCTTCATCAGCAGGATATTAGATGGCGTTTCCTCAGCCTAACGCACAAAGAGGTTAGATTATTATTTATAAAAAAAGATACTAAATTCAACTGATTTATAGATTTATCATAAATCTAATAACATATTTGTTTGCAGAGCTAACAAATAGGAAAATATTAGAAGAGCTGCAGTTGAAGAAACAGATGCTCCTGAAGCAAGGTGCTGTGACTCCTCTGACCGCTACCTCCATATCTCTGACACAGCCCAGCCCTGTCAACCAGCTGCCTATGTGCTCTATCCCACCAGTCTCTGCTACTGCTGTAAGTGAAAGACTCTGAAGTACTGACAATATTGATTTTTTATAAGCAAATTAAGTTTAATGATTAGGATGTGTGTGTTGATGTTGAATAAAACAGTGTGCCTTGTTTGTTCACAAAACTGTGTGTCATGTTCGTGAACGGGCGACGTTAGTAGGGTCTGGTAATCTCTTAGCTGCCATGGCATTTTTTTTTTAATTCTTTAAGTATATCTATTACGGACGCTTTTAATGTTTTGCATCGTTTTCACATGTATAACTTCAAAATGAATGATGTAACCAATATTGTGATTTAAAAGAGTGTCCATAGAGTTTCTTGGCCGTTCTTCTCCATAGGAACATACTACACTTTGGAATGGGTATCCAGCTTCATCTTTCTGACTGACCAACCCCTTGAAAATTCAAAACTGCCTGTAATTGGTTTATTTGAAATAAATGGTTTTAGTTTGTTGTTATATTTTTTTTTTTTTTTTTTTTTTTTTAGTTTGTGTTCTTGCAATCTGTTGCTTGTGAACATTCAGCATAAGGTTTGGAATTTATTAATTGTCTTGAGGGGCAGTCAGTCCAGCGACGTACGCCCTTACGTGTCATATTCCCATAGATCTCTAGGGGACTTTCGTTTTAGCCTTTTGAATGTTGAGTCATTATTCATTAAGTGCGTGACCAGTAAGTTTGGATGAATGTCTAGTCTGTTCCTGTACGATTTCATTGAGTGTTTAATCTCTTCTTGAACTGTTCTGATTTCAAGGTCGTGGTGTAATTGTTGGTTAGTTATGAACCAAGGAGCATTAGTAATTATCCTCAGCATTTTAGACTGGAACCTCTGGAGTATTTCTAGGTTTGAGTTGGAGGCTGTTCCCCAGAGTTGGATTCCATAAGTCCAGATAGGTTTTAAAATACATTTGTATAACAGCAGTTTGTTTCCCAGCGACAACTGCGATTTTTTGCCGAGTAACCAGTACTTTTTCTTAGTTGGATCCCTAGTGCTTTTCGTTTTGTAAAAATATGTTTTTTCCAGGTAAGACGACGATCCAAATAGAGTCCAAGGTATCTTGCTTCATTTGCTTGGGGTATCTGAACACTGTTGAGCGACACAGGGGGACATGTTTCGCGTCGCGTCGTAAAGGTCACCTGTACCGACTTAGTCTCATTTGCTTTTATCCGCCAGGTAGTTAACCATTCTGTGATGTTGTCTAGGGAGCGTTGAAGCATGTTACTTGCTTGTGCGGGTTCATCATGGGCGGCCAAGGCTGCTGTGTCATCAGCAAAAGTGCCGATTACGACACCATCTGTCATAGGCAAGTCTGATGTAAAAATCAGATAGAGGATCGGACCAAGCACGCTTCCCTGTGGCACTCCTGCATGAGCCCTGTGAATTTTGGTTGTATCTTCTCCTTGCTTGACGTAAAAAAACCTGTCGGCAAGGTATGATTTTAGGAATATGTAATAGTTTGTCGGGAGTTGGTTTTTTATTTTGTATAATAAACCCTCGTGCCAAACTCTGTCAAAGGCCTGGGAAATATCTAAAAATGCCGCGCAGCAATATTTCTTTTTTTCGAAGGCTTTATGGATTTCATCGACCAGCCTATGCACCTGTTCTATCGTGCCATGATTTTTTCTAAAGCCAAATTGGTGGTCAGGTATGATTTTATTTTTTGCTATTACTTTGTTTAATCGCTTCAAAAAAAGTATTTCCATAACCTTTGACAGAACGGGTAGCAAGCTGATCGGTCTGTAGGAAGCCACGTCTTCAGGAGCTTTACCAGGTTTAAGGATCATTTTAATTTGTGCTACCTTCCATTGAGGTGGGAAGATGCCTCTGATCAGTATGCAGTTAAACAGGTGTGTCAAAAAGCGTATAGCTATCTCAGGTATTTCACGAAGTAGTTTTGCGGTAATCAAGTCGTATCCGGGGGCTTTATTTTGTTTTAGATTTCTAATTGTTTCCATGACCTCACTCGTCTTAATCTTTTCAATTGGGAGGTCGAGTTGATAAGGTTCATTAAGTGAGTTAATAAGTTCTTCATTGTTGGTTATCGATGCGTTCCGGGCAGTGTTCGGTACGAAGACATCGGCTAGATGAGCGGCAAAGGCTTCTCCTTTCTCTAGGTCACTTTTTGCCCAGGAACCGTCCTTTCTCCGTATCGGCGGATTAGATGCAGTAGGTCTTTTGAGTTTTTGGGTTGCTTTCCAAAGGGAATAGTCACTAGCAGCTGTAGCATCCAGATTTCGCAGATGGTTTTGTACATTATCGTCCCTTTCAGCCTGTAATAGTTTTTTAAGTTTATCCGTTAGGTAGTTCAGCCGTGTTTTGTCCCCGGGAAATCTAGTTGTTTGCCACAATTTACGAGCCTGCCTTTTTTCGGCTACTAGTTCGCGAATGGGCTTCGAGCAGTCTGGTTCCGTGTATTTCTTGGCAGCAGGAGTGCTATCCCAAGCAGCGTTTTGGACACACTCGTTGAAATGTTCAACCGCTGTCATAATGTCCTCTTGTTGTTATATACCTTCAGAACCTGTGTTCTCATCTGTTAGACAAAATGTAATTATAAATTCAAAGGACTGGTAGTTAGTGACGCTTGAGGTCCTGGTCTATGTCCAGCAGTAGATGTCAGCTGAAATGAAGATGATGATAATTTTATCTTATAGATAAAAAAAATATCTAAATAACAAAAAACCCGACTGCTAAAACACACAACTGAAATGAAAAGAGAAAAACAAGCATTATAATCTATAGAATTTTGGTATCAAACAAAAGTTACACCATGTATGTGATACCAAAATTCTATAGATTATAATGCTTGTTTTATACCCGACTAACCCAGGAGGAGGGTAATGTTTTTCGAGAGTATGTATGTATGTCTATTTCTTTGGCACGCTCTGTAGCCTAAACGGCATGATGGATTTTAACATATGAGGTGTCGTTAGATTCGTCTTAATCGTGGGAGTGACATAGTCTATATTATAGTACTTATATGTATATTGCATCTGCAAATACAAAAAAGTGAGGGAAAGGGGTTTGTAAAAAAAAAAAAATTACACTGATGTGCAAATTGCAAAAAACGTAAAAACAAAAATTGCGTGTCGCCATTGTGGATCCGCCTTAAATAAATTAAACATAATTAAGGTTATGTTCTATGATATAGGGTTTGGTTTCCGCACTTAGTCCGTCAGGGGGACCATTGTGCCTGGGCCATGGAGGCCGTTTGGGGGGGTTATTCCAACCAGCCCACCTCCCTCTAGAACTTAATTAAAACTCCTGGTCTGTTTAGAACATCTGTGAAAGATCTGGGTGACCCAATGGTTTCTGTTCTAATCTGGGCTATTACTAAATAATTAAGGTTACTTGTACATAAGGTTTGTGAAAAATTTAATTCTTTTTCTAGGGATTTCCTCCACTGCCTGACGTAAACATAGTGAACACAAGTCACAGAGCAGCATTACAGCACGCTAACGCCACATCCTGTGGCTACTTTGTCTCCCAAGACTCATCATTTGGAAACCAGATCCTCCCTGTTCTTCCCAGATTTGATAATAAGTGATACAGCAGCAATGTCTGCTGTAATGAAGCTGAAGACCCTACAAGGACATTTGGAGAGCTTGAATGGGTTTGCAGAACCAAAAGTTCAGTATGAGCAATATGAAACACCAGCCCATCTTGCTGCTACTGCTCTTTATACTATTCAGGTAAATAATTTAACTTCAAAATATTCAATTTATCTACAAATTAATATTAATTTCTCAAATAAATTGCAAAATATTCAGTCATGTAATGTTTGTTTTTCAACTTAATACTACTATAACAGAAACTGCTTGGCAATAGCCTCCCCTATACAGGATGACTTGTAATTAGACGTATTCCTTCCAGGCGTGAAAGTGTGACCCATTTGCAACAATTAAGCACCCCACTTGCCTAGGCGAAAATACATGGAATTCGAGAAAATACATTTTTGAATTTTAGGTATCCAATGGAATAGTATTGAAGGAAATTAAATTTGAGAGATGGGAGAAAAATGATATTTAGTGACGAATTCTGGGAAATTTTCAAAAATTCTTAAAATTTGTATTTTCTCGAATCCTATGTATAATCGCGTAGGCTTTATGGGGTGGTGTCACCCTGTATACAGTATGTCTGGTCACCGGTGTCCGACCCGTTAAGGCGAAGTAATAAGATCAATTTTCAAATCTACAATTTCTACAAATCCACCATAATAAGGCATTTTGCCACAACTGTTTTTTTTTTTACTGATACAGTTGTTTCATTTATTTTGCAATATCTACCGATTTAGAGGTGTTTTGTTCGACAGCTACAAAAGAAGTAGTAGTAGTAGTAGGCAATAAGTTAACACTAAAAGGTTTATCAAAACCTCCCTTATTATGTTGGATTTGTCGATAAAATTGATCATATTGCTTTACCTTAACGGGTCAGACACGGGTGACCGGACACATTGTATATACTTCCATAGTTATTTAAGCATTCCTTTATTATATTTGTTACAGACACAATTTGAATCCATAGAGAACTGCACTGTCCTAGACGCTGGCTGTGGTCCAGGCATATGGGGTATCGGTGCCGCATTGCTGGGCGCTAGTGTGGTGACGGCCGTCGATATCGATGACGATGCGCTAGAGGTGTTCAAGGAAAACGTCGAGGAAATGGAAGTGACTAACATTGATGCTGTACAATGTGACTTTTTGGATTCAAGAGTGGCCAGGTGATTATTTTTGCCTGCTGATTTCAAATATTTTTGTGTGAGCATGGTCTTACCGTGTTCAGTGCAGCTGTGCGTGGTGATGTGAAGTTACATACTCGTATTCCTACGACGTTCAGATCAGGTGTTTTTGCGCACGTAAGGAGAAATAGGCACATACATTTACGCTCTTGTTAAAATACACTTCATTCATTTTCGGTTACTTATTTTCTGTTGTATATTTTCAGATGGGAAGGTTACTTTGACACAGTGTTAATGAACCCGCCATTTGGCACAAAGAACAATGCTGGCATTGACATGAAGTTTCTTCGAATGGGCACTTACCTCAGCTGTGACAGTGTCTACTCATTGCACAAGTCTTCCACAAGGTAACCATAACTTAAATTGACTACATTTTTTCTATCAGCAGTGGCGTTCCTTTCATATAAGCCAAAAAGCCAGGCTTGCCTAAAAACATGAGCCCACCAAAAAAAAAAAAAAACTTCACCTGTAAACTTGTAAAACCAACCAAGTCAATCATTCAATAATCATGTCGCAAGAATTGTTAAGAATAATATCAGCCGCGCGCTATAAAATCTACGATGCCAGGTTTACGTACCTACTCAAAGAATAATATTTAAATTCCGCGCCGTTTTGCATTACGCACTGTTGCCAAACTTTCTCGTATACCGCAGTTGCGATCTCGCTCTAACACTACAGCGATAAGCAGGACGCGAGATCACATCGATGAATGAAGACGTGCATAGCTTTCTCGCTCGCACCAATTGGCTTAAACCGGGCTTCTGGACCTCTCAACTTTCGCATAGAAATTGTGAACTTTGTTGATACCATTTGTATGTACTTATTTCGCAAATTGTTCTAATTTTTAAGCCAGGCTTTTGATTTTTTATGAATGGAACGAATCTTGTGTTTGATTATGAATAGTAGGAGCGTATTTCGTGGTATGTCGTTGCAAGGCGCTGCGCAAGTCTTTGCGCAGTGCGTGAATTTCTATAGAACGATACAAGTTCAAGTTCAATTTTTGTTTTTGTTTTGAGCGGCTACTGGCACTTTTTCGCTTGGATTTTTTTTTATTTTCTGTGAATTAAGTGTTGTGATTAGTTTTACTGTAATTATGTTTGTTTTGGAGTGATTAAAAAGTTTCTTATCATCAAATGAATTCGGAAACGCATTGTGAAGTACTAAAGTGTGTGCAATCCTTACTCGGAAAGGTAAATACTTTGAGTTTTACAGACAAAATATTACAATCTCGTTACTTCACAGATTAAAATAAAATAGGCATTCGATTGTTTATAAGACCAACTTAGGTAGGTAGCTGGTGCCTTGAAACTCATGAAAGCACATGAATAGTGTTGTTTATATGGCATTTGTAGTTTTGGTAAACCACTGAAAAACGTAGGTACATCTCATTGACATCACAAAACACAATAATGTTCGTATCGAAGAGATTCTTCATAGGTGTTTTGAAATAAAGATTGAGAGTGTTGACTATTGTCATTGTATTAATTAGATAAAAACTTTGGTAATATCTCATAATTAATTTTCAATCAACTAATTCGACAAATCGATATTTTGGGAGCCATCTAGTGCCTTTGATTGAAAGTAAATTATGCATGTGACAAGCGAATATTGCGGTGAAAAGGTTCGATTCGGCTAAACGGTGTGATTACGCGCATTCAATAATATAGATGGCGCTTATGACAATTACGTACGAATGCTTGAAATAATTATGTAGAACTCTTCGCATTTTTCTAACCAAAATTATATTATAATAAAGTTGTATATGATAATCAGTCAATCCCTCACTTAGCTGTTTTTTTTTATAGTAAAAAATATGTTGGCTTGCCCTAAGTTTGACCCCTAGGCACGCCACTGTCTATCAGACGAAGCGACGCGCGCTTTACTTGTGGTTACCAATTGTACAAATATGCTGTGAATGCATAACGTTGCTCGGCATCTAATTTTATTTCATTCTACACATAGTGTAAAACTAAAATCTGGATTTTCGTCAAAAATGTCTCATTCGCGGTATTGGATGCCAAGCGACGATAAGGCGCAGTAGGCCCGGGCCTAGGGAGGCCAGATATTAGGGGGCGGCAAATCGTGACAAAAAAAATCACTAATGATAACAAGACATAACTCGAAAGTACCTATATATTCTAAACGTTCGCGCACATTATGGCGGGCCGCACTGCACCGCATCGTATAACGATACGGGACTTAGTAACAGCGCCTGGTCCTATCAAACTACGTGATGGCCCGTAGTCGGCACTCAGTCGCGCACGGGATATCGTTGATCAAACAGCTCCATAATTACAGTTTATTTTTGTGATAAATACGCATCAAAATGACTTCTTGTGCAGCTAAACAGTGTTTTAATAATACAAGGAAAAAAATAAGGTACACGGGACTACTTACCACTCGTAAGTACAGCCAAAAATGCTAATTTGTTGAAAGTTATAATAATATTATTTTAATGTTTGCTTCGCCATGTTTGTGAGAGCGGGATAGATATGACAAACATGCGTGAGAGACACGATACGCACATAATACGCGAGTTGCGAGACTTATTGGCGACGAGTACTAACGCGATTTCGCTCGCACGACAGCGCCGTCTCCTATCTCTGTTCTTGTCTATTGGTAACTGTAGGTTTGCGACTGTGATCACACATGTGTGAGTTTTGGTGCATGTAGTCATGCGCCGAGCCCAGGTTAACTGATTGCGATGTTAGCGCGTAACATATATTCCTCCTTTTAATATATCAATGGGTGTTCCCTACATTTACGATCGCAAAACGCGATTTCAGGTTTTGTCCCATATTAAAACTTGTTCATAATGATGAGTAAAGTCACGTATTAAAGTATCAGTCACTAATTACCAGTCACCGTATATAATGTGGAGACTACAATACAACAATAAGTTAAAGAAAACACTGGCACTACTAATGCATACGAGTTTTTTGCAACTGTCAAATAAATCCTAGCTTCGAAATTAAAAAATGAGTTTTTCAAACAAATTAAATGTAGTGTATGCCGGATCCACCCTAAGCCTATAAATTCCGTTTATCCAACTAGGTCTAAGGAGGATTCTTGGGCATACGTTTCTGAATATCCACCTTAGGGTGGGTTTTTTGGGTGGATAAACAGAATAACCCGAGCCGACTATGGATTTTGCCGATCTACTCGTATATTGACTTAACTATTGAATATATTAAATTGAATTTTTGAATGCAGAATGGGAACATCATTAGGGACACGCCGTTTAATTTTTTGTTGTATTGTCGTCTCCACCTTGTATATGATGGGTGCTGAGAAAGGGGTGGCTGATACTTACTACATGACCTGGGGCCTAAGGCGGCCAAGTCTGCTACTCGTCTTCACGCTCATATTCACATCGTGTTTGAACACTTGGTTACCACAAGTAAAGCGCGCGTCGTTTCGTGAGATAAAAATACTATAAATGCGCTACAGTCGTTAAAAATCACGAGCGTGCGTCATGTGACTTATGGCATTGACATAAAGTTTAAATTGCATTGATTGACACGAGCTCGAGATTTATTTTCATGGGTAATACTGATTTATTATTTAATTTAATAGGAGACATATAGAAAAGAAGGTCAAGGATTGGGGGATGAAAGGCAACGTCATTGCTGAGATGAAATATCATCTGCCGGCCACTTACAGGTTCCACAAGCAACATTCTATGGACATAGCTGTTGATATTTGGCGAGTATACCATCCACATTAAGTAAATTAGTTATAAGGCAAAGGAATTGGATTCAGGATTAACAAATGTACTGCCAACTTTGTACTGTATATTTTATGTATAGCATTTTAATATATATAATATTAATAGGAAGCTAGAACACTGTTTTCTTCCTTAAGAGCGCACCGAGGAAATTGCAAAATAATTGCGTTCGTTTGATCCCTTGCTGTATTGTTAATACTAAACCTTTAATTAGCATGAGCAGTGGTGGCCCAGTGGTAACGGCCCCGACTTACGAGTTGTAGGTCGTGGGTTCGAACCCAAGCAGGCGCTTTACTTTGTGTAAATAATTTCATCACCACTGCTCTCAAAACGGTGAAGGAAAACATCGTGAGGAAACCGGCATGTCTTAGAACCAAAAATTCGAAGACATGTGACATCTACCAACCCGCACTGGGCCCGCGTGGTGGATTACGGCCCACTCCCTCTCACAGAGAGGAGGCCTGTGTCCCAGCAGTGGGAACATTAATAAGCTGATGATGATGAACCTTTAATTATGCAATTAATATGTTAGATATTTAAGGATTCACTCTATAAATCGTACACTTTAAAGACACGATCACTTGTAGTTTCCTCGATAGAAAAAAAATCCAAAGTAATCTTTAAAAAACAAAATAAACCCTTAGTACGGCGTAAATACTTCACGGGAGGTCATCAGTTTTTAAAAAATAACAAAGAGACATGTTTTCTATGACGTATACAACATGTTATATTTTCAAAATGTGTTTTGGTTTTAAAAATACGAAGGAAATATCTAAATAAGCGCGTGAATCACCGATTCTTTATTCCGCCCATCCATTCATTTGCGCCAGAACCTCGGTGCGCCCTTAAAACTCTGCCTAAGCCTTGTGACTGCGTGTAGTGAAATAATATAATCAACTTTTTATGTTTTTCTCCCAATTTATATTCACACTTAAAACAATTGATTTTTATTATGTACAGAACTTCGAAATGGTCTATGTATTTACTTTTGGTGTAAGATTAAATGTATTAAGTTTTAACTTATCAATAGCTAAGATGGACTGACAAATAAAATTATCAATTGATTTAAATTTTATTTTATTTCTATAATAAATTCGTCAGTCTTACGGTATCATACAGAGCTGCAATAAAAAAACTAACGGAATTATATAAATTCCGATACGAATTGATATTAAGAAAATTAAATACTGTATAGATACAATAACAAAATTACTTAAAAACATTATTTTGATATTATTACTCCTTATAAATAGTTTTTTGTAGTGGCTACCCTAGCTATCTCTATTCGTCGCCGAACTTGATGTTTTGTGCCAATTTAATGGTTCCGGAATAGTTGATGGTGACAGTGGAGCGCCTCATGTAGTTCTTCCAGGAGTCCGAGCCGCACTCGCGCCCGCCTCCGGTGGCCTTCTCACCTCCGAAGGCGCCGCCGACCTCTGCGCCGTTGGTAGGAATGTTCACGTTCACAATGCCGCAGTCTGAACCGTGGGGACCGATCCACTGTGGAAAGGAAAAATCATTAGGAATGATCTCTTAGGTGAAAAAAACGGACGTCTACAAGCGCCCGAAAAAGATGAACTCGTGGCAAAAAATTAATTTCGATTTGCAATGCGTATAAGATTAAAATTTAAAAAATAATTTGAGCTGTAATAATATGCTGGTCGCCACTTTGATGGTTTGAGCAGTGCCACGGCTCGGATATTTTAAGCATTAATCATGGACAGTTTTTTTTTTAATTATTTTCATTTAAATCTCCTTTCAACGTACCTTGAAGACATCTCCAAGGTTTTCAGTGAAGAGACTGGAAGACAGGCCCTGTTCTACTTCATTGTTGTACTTGATGCCGGTGTCCAGGTCTGGAATCTCGATGCAGTAGACGATGGGGGCGAAGCACTCCGTCTTCACTAGGGGAGAGTCATGGGGCAGGCCTGTGACGATGGTCGGCTCTACGAAGTACCCTTCGCGGTCCATTACCTGGTGAATTAAAACTTTTGTTTTAGAGGCAGTGTCTTGTTAAAGTTTTTTTGACACAACTTTCATTTTCGCCACCCAAACTATCTGTTACGCTTCCTTATTTCATGTCCACCTAACAACATCAAGGCAAAAATAAATCGTTGAAATATACACGACAAAAAAAGTTACCTCAATTATCGTTTGGAGACCTTGGCAATTCTCATTTTCCCAAACCTTTGGTGTGGCATTATCAGCAACATGCGCTTTTTTAGATCCTTAGAAAGGACATATCATGCAGTATATAGATATTATATCAATTATGTTCATATCTTCATACCTTTCCTCCAAATTCGATTTTGCCTCCTTGCTTGACGACTTCGGCGACAGTCTTCTTGTAAGCCTCGACAGCGGCGGGTGTGTGGAGGGGCCCGATCAGGGTCTCTGACAGGAGGGGGTCGCCGATCTTGCTGACCACGCCAGCGAATGCCTTGGATAGACGAGCCACGACTTGGCTGTATACCTGCGGAGTTATGATGATTGATCACTTGTTTTGTGGTCATAGACATAATTAAATTGGTTCGTTTGTATATTTAAAAAAATACACTCCTGGACTCCTTAATCGAGCCACCAAACATGAAAATTCAAAGAAAAATGAGGCAGGCAAGTAAGTCAGCTTCAAAACTGCACACTTGTAAGTATGCAGTTTTGAAGCTGACTTTTGTTTTGGTTGCGTTTTGCATAAAAAGAGTATCGAAATTGTTTTTCTTATCAAACGGAAATGATAGTGAGGGCTTGAAAACCATTTTTTTTTTCTTTATACTACCTTTATTTAAATATCTTTAAACATAAATATGCTGGGTGAATCGATTCAGGTGTCCGAGAGTGTATTATAAAAAATCAAAAAATTAGTATTTCTTTTTTACCCATCTACAGCAAAGCCAGAAGAAAGGGGTGTGAACTAGTGTGGTATCGATGTCAAAATTAATAATAATTCGTTTATAGACTCTTGGTTAAACTAGGGCTATAAATTGAATATGACTGGCTATTTTCATATCGGGCTTTCAATCTTACTTTCTTATGAATAAACAGTCTTCTAGTGGTAGTGCAGCGCTGTCCCGCGGTGCCTGCGCACGCAAATAGCGCGGCGTTCAGCAACAAGTCAAGGTTAGCGTCCTCGTTCACTATGATGGCGTTGTTGCCGCCCAGCTCCAGCAGGTGGCGCCCGAAACGTCTCTGGACTTCCACACCAACCTACAAATAGGGATGAAGTTACTTTTTGCAGCAGTGGCCGTCGCAATCATTGGATCCAGGGAAGATTTATTTGCCTCAATCAAAATTTACAGTCACATGCAGCTCGGGTTTGATGATAGAATAGCTACAGGGTCAGATTCTGCTGCTTCTGTTTGCTATCATAAAATGGCTAGTACCTATAAGAGTATTATTTGTACCAACCTACCTACAAAGTGTAACAATACAACCTAACGCTATGGCCTGCTCGTTCCCTCATTGATCTAAGAGTAGCGGGCAAAAGCTAGTTTTGGCTTCGCCCGCGTGGTTGTCAGAAAATAAATATAAATAATATAAATAAATAAAGTTTTTATTTCTAGATTATTTACAACTGTTTTACAAATTAAACTTAGGCTAGTTTTGAGTACAAATGAGTTAAGCATCTGTAGCCGAACTAGGCAAAACCTGTATTTCGGCTATCAGCGCCAATCCCCTCGGATAGTTTTACATATAACATTCATTCTCCTGTAATTTTTACAAGATTATTATCAAAATAACTAATGATAGATACTAACAAATGTTACACGGGAACGTACTACCAGGATTAGAAGTACCTCAGAGAAGTACTCTATGTGTTAATCCCGCCATCCCGACTATAAACTATCCGTTTACCTTTATCCGTTTAGCTGTTTTTGCGTCAATCCGGAACATACTACCAGACAAACGGACAAAAATTCTAAAAAGTATATGTTCAGCATCGAACTCGTTCCCACACCTCTTAGCAATGACTATTTTTTTTTTAAATATTCAATGTTCAGTTTAGACTTCGTTACTATTTTATTATAATGTATAGATTATTTTTCCAATCTTCCTTACGGCCTTATCAAATTCATCTAAAAGAGATTTATACAGTACCTGTTGTCCAACAGCTGTACTGCCAGTGAAGGAGACGAGTTTCATCCTCTCATCTTTCACAAGCTTCTCTCCGATGTCTTTGCCACCGACGCACAGAGCTGCAATAGCGCCAGGAATGTTGTTCTTCTCCAGTACGCCCTCTACAATCTTGGTGACAGCTACGGCGATCAAAGGAGTGGTGTCTGATGGCTTCCATACGCTGACATCGCCACAAACCTGGAAGAAAGGATTATATGTAGTTTATTTATTGACTGCCCCGTTGATCTCTTGCTCGCACGCGCGACTGCTGAGCGTGGGGTCCTGGACTCGATTCCCAGGTCGGGCAAAGTGTTATTGGGTTTTTCCATTAGAAATTTCTTAGTAACAGCCTGGAGTTTGAAAGTTGGCGGTGTGATACCCCCCCCCCCCCCCCCCCATCGCACATCTGAAAGCATGTTAAGGCGTTGGTCCTGTGCCCGATGTCTCTCAGGTCGTGTCGGATCGCCATCCTATCGGAATATGGGACGGGAAGAGAGAGTGCACCTATCAGGAACCTCAGGTAGTATAGGTAAATGTAGTGTACAAGAAATTCGATAACAAAGTTTGATGTTAGTCTGAAGAAAAGTACTTACTTCTAAAGTTTTCTGTACTAAGATACATACATATCTACGCTAGCTAAAAACCTTGTTAAAGAACTCCGTTGCGGTTACAATTATTTTATATTTTTGTCTATTTGGTCTCTTCAAGATAAGATAAGAAGTTAAATCAATGTTACACTGGGGTTTTTCCTCACAGCTCTTTGGTTTATTTATAATGATTGGATTCTCAACTGCCAAGATCTTCGGTTCGATTTTTAGCTCATATAAACTCTTTTTTATTTTCTATTGTGAGGTGAATAAAGTAATAGCTCTTCCCTCAAATAGGCACTCTGTTTGTAATCACAAAAGGATAATCTAGTTTCTGCATGGAGATGGAGATTCCTTTTTCATATTCTGAGGAACATAGTATAATGATTATATCAATAAGTATGAATAGATAACTCTTCCTTACCATAGCAATAGCGCTGTTCCAGCCGAACACGGCAACAGGGAAGTTGAAGGCTGTGATGATGCCGACAGCACCGAGAGGGTTCCACTTCTCGATGAGCACGTGTCCAGGTCGCTCTGACGGGAAGATGGTGCCAGGCAGTGTTCGCGACAAGCCCAAGGCGAGGTCACACACATGGATATATTCTACTACCTCTCCAATAGCCTCGGGGAGGATTTTACCTGTGGGGAGGTAGGAGGATAGGAGTTGAACCACATTCTTTTTTTAATGTTTCAGTGTTGGTTTGATTACTCATTAGCGATAAGAACTTCAAAATCTACTCCTAAATGGTTACTTACGACAAAAGCCAATGGTTCGGTTCTACCGCAGATGAATACAGACAGGACACTGCAGTTTAGGTATGAAGCTACAAGTACGCGGCGGGCGCGTCTTGCTGTGCCAATTCAGTGCGTATAACGTAGTCGGAAGATCTAAGAGTCACGCGACAGTAAGAGAGGCAAGTTCTAGGTGATTAGCGCAGTGCGACCTGAATTGCACTTTATTGTGTCGTAGCGAGAGTCGCTTTTTATTTAAATGATGATTTTGTGGAGTGTCCCATCTGTATAAATCTGTGATTCTACCAACGCGTCCGCAAAATTTTGCCTACGTATACAAATATTTTCAACATTGGTGGTACTATGTGGCTTAACTATATCTTCCTTATCAAATATCTAATAATAATCATGTATGTTACTATCTTTGAAATGTAGGTAAATAATTATCAAGTTTGTCTAAGATAATATTCGAGTCAACAAACTCAATCAAGCACTGGGTTACCTACTTCACAATATTCAATTGAGTGATATATTATGATAGCCTCCAAGGGTGGCGAATTGGCGATGCTCAAATTATTTAACGTGTTGCTATTTACGTAATACACGATCAATCAGAATCTGAATCGTTTTGAAACAGATTGCTAATCCATTGCTTCCTAAGTTCGAAAAAAAGATCTGCTCGACAACGTAAATAACGCATTGAATGTTGTTGAACTGTCAAAAGGAAACAGATTAGTCGGAATCGTTTACGAAAATGTGTTGCGTAATTAGATAGCAGTGCAGTGACTGGATCCACTGACGAGATCGGCAGTAAGTCAGGCGGGGGAAGCTATTGGGTCCGAAAATAGACGGGTAGGTTATTCAACTGGACTGACTTGAGGGCGCGAAGTCAGCTCTGGACTGGGTTGTGTCTACACGAGCCCAGTTGCAAGTCAGCGCTGGACTGACTTACTGTTATACTGTCAAATTACTGGGCCCGTATAAACATACCTTTAACTTGACTTAACCACCTTGCTGGCAGCATTCATACCACAGCATGATGAGCTCTTTAAATAGTTCGTTCCGATACGAGACAAGAAGACTAGCTCAGGAAAGTTATGTAGGTAACGACAAACATGAACTCCAAAGCTCCAAACTTACCCATTTCCAAAGACACGAGCTGTCCAAGAGGCTGCAGCTTCTCCCGGAGAGCGTCTCCTATCTGCCTGACGACCTCTCCCCTGGCGGGCGCAGGGAGTTCCGCCCAAGTGTGCCATGCCTCCTGAGCCGCGGCGGCACAAGCCTCGTAATCAGCTGGGCTGGCTGCCTGCACCTCGGCTATAATCTTACCGTTGGCCGGGCTGAACGACTTGATTATCTGAGGACCAGTTTGTAACACTGTTTAAGTCTATGGCTACAATATAAAACATTCGATCTTATGATATAATTACTACCGACGTCTATTTAATCTGCCTAGCTTTTTCCCAACTACATGTGATGGGGTTCGGCTTCCTGTCTAACCGCGGATGAAGCTGAATACCAGTATTTTACATGAAGCGACTACCTATCTGACATCCACATACGACACCCCTTTGTAAGACGGGTTGTCAGACATTCAGGCAGGCTTCTGACGACCATCCACTGTCAAACATCCACGTATGACAGCCGGGACCAACAATTTAACGTGCTTTCCGAGGCACGGAGGAGTCTCAGTATATAGAGATGGTCACCCATCCACAGAACAACCCCAGCAAGCGTAGCTTTACCTGATGATGAAACCGTGTGCGGTTATTAATTAGCCACGAGCTCCTCCATAACCACTACGTCTATTGCTAAACATTTAGAAAAGTGTCAGTTGGTCTCTCTCTAGCTTATTATAACCACAAACGAAAGTTAAAATATATATAAACGATGCAAGTTTATTTTATGTTATGCGTAGAATAAATTATGGTACTTAGTTACGAGTAGGACCTACGTACCTAGGTATACCGAAGTACTACAGGAAATTACAAATTCTTTCTTAATTAATCGCCCCGTCACTTTGGGTTCATTTGGCCTACCCACCCTAGGCCGAAGGCTGGGTATGCCCAGGGATGTGTACACTATACACGTACCGCTCTTGGTTGAAAGAAACTAGGTATCCGGATTGAACGATGGATTCGGTGAGCTGCACCAAAGAGGATGTTCATTTCTGAATTCTGATAGAACAACAATAAAAATTCCTTTGTCATCTTCCTCCAAATCTTTTGTCGTTTCATGTCATTTTGACATAGATTTTCAGTTTCCATACGTTTAAATCAGTGGTTTATAGGATGATTTTATTTATATTATTTATTTTTTTAGTTATTCTTATAATATTAACAATGGTCGTTAATAGAAGAAAGTAGGTACCATGTCGGAAGAAAGTGAACAGGCCTCGGAAGAGCTTGTTAATTTTGTAATAGCACCAGATGAACAAAGCTCTTCAGGGGAACCAAGGTGTGATTGGTCATTATTTAGAATTAGAGGTTTCCATTCAAGGGGAAAATAAAAGTTATTACTCTTATGATGAAGGAGTATACAGTCCAGGAAGTGGGGAAGTATGTGCAAAATTTATAAAATAGCTCAACTAAGACTTAAATATTGTAACTTCCCAATCATTTCTGATCCTTGCATAAAAGACGCTTTATTTTTGACGGAGTACTCAGTTAATTTACCTCACGACGGCCAGGATCTGCATATACAACTATGTAAGGAAACGAATGTTTGTCCTATGAGAATGTTCCACAAAAACCTGCTGAACACCAAAATAAATTTAAGGTATTATAGTGTCAATCAACAAGGTGTGCGTGCTATGACTAAAGCTTTGCAATGCAACACAAATGTACTTATACCGTTCGATCTCAACTCTTAATTTCCTCGACGACGATGGGTGTTACTTGGAGAACTGATTCTAGACGGTTGTCGAACAGGTGCTTCGGGTATGCTTCAGTTAGGAAATGAATTAGGTACGATTCAACCGAAGTTTGGAATACTTAATTACTTTGGATTACACTTCGCTTACCAGATATTTGACGGCGCTACCGTCAAACGAGTGAATTTAGGAAGACATCAGCTCAGTAAAGAGACAGCTTTAGCTTTTGCGGATATTTGGGAGGTGGAAAAACAGTTTTACACATCTCGACCTCTCGTGGAATCATTTCTTTGATGTACCAACTACTTTTAAAATGCTGAACAAATTGGCACATGTTTACAAGAACTACATTTTATTTTTTAATTCAATAGAGGACGTGACTAGAAGCGTGTGGCGATTCAAAATAATCCTGCTGATTCCCACACTGAAGGCATTAGAGTTGAGCCACAACAAGTTGCAAAAGGAAGCAATTGAAATAATAATACCTAATTTGCTTTCGGGTCATAAATTAACAGTGTTTGATCTCTCTAACAATCCTATGACACCACAAGATTCTTATAATATAGTGTTTTTCAGAAAATATTAAGTCCTAAAATCAAAATAAAGAGATTATTGATGAATAGTATTTGTGTTCAGAAGCCATTCATTGTACTACTTACTTGCAAAAGTGAAAAGGATGAAGAGGCACAAGGCTTACCTATAGCGCGGTTATGGCCGGATAAAAATCTACACACCTCCACCTGGACCTGAACCCGAGTTCCTACGCCTCGCCGCCACCGGAGGAAGAAGCGAGAGAGAATGGCAAAAGTCTACAGGACTCAACGACATAATTGCAAATTCTGCCGATATTTCTTAGTGTTATTGCAAAAATTAAGCTTATTCCCCTAAAACAATCGCGACATGGGGGCCTACCTACCACCACCTCTAAAGCATTATAATATTACTTTAGTGTGAGAAAGAGATGAAGGTCTACAGGTCGTATAGCTCCATCTGTTTCCCCCACTTAAGAAAACTGCTTTAGTGGTAAAGCCCCTGTATCGAAAGTTAATTGAAGAAGTATGTCGTTATTTGTGCAGGTAGAGCTTTCAAAACTTAAATTTCGACTTTTTGGTAATTACGTCATTGTTCTATTGAATGAACGATTTGTAATCACATCGTGTCATACCACTAAAGTTTGCCTTTACTTTGTCCATTTGAATTAAGATTAGACATATTATTTTAACTTAAATTTTTTACAGTCTTTTCTACCGATTTTGACTTTTATTGCGTTGTTGTCATGGCAAATGACAGCTGCAGTAAACAGTTGGTATCACAGATATAGATAGAAATAGATAACGCAAGTATCACGATCTGTATGAAAACCAAGCGTGCCATTTTTTGACTACCTACTATGACGTCACAAGCATTATTTAGTGATGGGAAAATAAAATCCGCCGCACGCGGCAGCGTCTTTGAATCGATTTTATTATCTTTGAAATCGATACTGCTGGCTGGGTGAGGCGGGGGCCTAGCGCCAGCGCTCACCCAGCCAGTAGTACGCTAACAAAAAGTCTTCGCATTGAGAGGTTGTGTGCTCGTGCGCGTTCCGTCGACGTTCACACGTCGTTTTTGGATACCTTTTCCAAAATTTCAAGTAAGTTTACTATTTATATACGTGAATATTCGATTGAAATACCTTATATTCAATTTAGTTCTAATGTTTACAAAAGCAACGAGATTCTACCCTTTTTCATCTCAATTTTGAATAAAGATCGCCTTTTTATTATACCATTTCTCTATTTATTGAGTAATCGTGTACAGTAAAGAATTATTGAGAATCGCTTAAATAGATTAATTAATCGCTTTTGTGACATAGTAATGATATAGACAGAGGAATGAGATAGACAGAGGAATGAGATAAACAGAGGAAAATAAAAATTCCTGATCTGCTTAGTAGGCAGTTAGGGATTTATAATTTCTTCAAATTGTTAGTATTTTCCTACTTATTCCTTGTAATTGTTGTAGATTATCTTTCAGAAACATAAAAAAAAACCAGAGCAGAAATTTTAGAAGCTAAACAAAACCCCAGTAAAATACGATATAATAAAATTAAAATGGATGCAAAATTACTTGAGCTACAACAGCAAAAAGATAAAGAAAGTTGTGATCTTCAGTACATCAATAGTCGGATATGCTGCTTTTGTTAATATTCGTTACTTTTTCCCTTCAACAAAGCATGCTTCCTCAAAATGTATTTAACAAATAGTGCTATGCTTTGTTAGGAACCAATCTTTATTTCCCGTCGCCTCAATCCATTTTTTTTTTAAATTGAGTTCATGTGGGAAACTGAAAAAATCACTAAACGTTACGATAATTTATTAAAATTGTCTACATAATACTACTACCTATAAAATACAAAATCATTCCTCTGTTTCCGAAATCGATTCTTGAGAATCGATTTGTGTTGCATAGGATGAACAGCACTAATCGCTAAAATTGACAGAGTAATGATAAAAGCGCCTGTACTACGAAACCGATGCGATATACGATAGTATCACTTGCTTCGATATTCATCACTTGTTAAAACATAACGTCGCATCAACCGCTTCAAGTAAAAGCCGCAATGTAATACGAATATTCAGTTTACGTTTGATGACCTATGTTTTTCTCAAGTTTGGTATTACAGAGAGTATTAGATTTAAAATAATTGATTTTAATATTAAATACGCATAATATTAATCACAAAATGACTTATCGATGGAAGGAATCGTTTCCTTTATTTTTTCTCCTCGCATTTGTAAAGTTTTTACAATTTATAACTGAGCAATTAACCATTTTAAATTATTTAACTGACGTCCGGCTAGCGTGGCACAACGATGCAGACTAGCGCGAAAGTGGCTGCTTACGATTATTGTACGTAAGCTGGGCACGCGAAGTAGTTGCTCTTGCGTTATCTATGTCTATCTATATCTGTGGTTGGTATTGTAACCACTTTTTGCTTTTAATGCCATCCATAGGCTTACGGTATACGTATAGAAGTCAGAATCGGTTGAACGGACTGTAAAAAGGTTTAGTTAAATGTCTAATCTTATTTCAAATGGAGTATAAGCAGCCAAGCAGGTACCTACTGCTTATTTAAAACGTGTTTATTTTTATATCATGTACCTGCATGTACCTAAGTTTTTTTTTAGATTGCATTTTACTTTTAAGAGGGTTTACGTCGTACGGCATTTCATACAAATTTTCAAGCCCTTATTTTTCGAAATGACTGAACCGATTTTAATGAAACTTCATACGCATATGCAGGATACAAAGGACTAAAAACTTAGTTGAGAACATTTTAGAAAAATAGTGTTACATTACAGCCAAATTAGACCGATTTAAAATTTTCCATAGAAACAGAGTTTTCTAGTTATCTGCTTTTAAATAAGACATTTCGAAAATGTTCTTAACTAAGTTTTTAGACCTTTGTATCCTGCATATGCGTATGAAGTTTCATTAAAATCGGTTCAGTCATTTCGAAAAATAAGGGCTTGAAAATTTGTATGAAATGCCGTACGACGTAAACCCTCTTAAGTACCAATTTTTTTTTTTTTTTTTTCAAATTATCTGTTTTTGATATTGTTACTGTATTTTACATCATTACTACTTAATACATAATTTTATTGATATTGGTTGAGTTGGTTTTGAATAACACAAAGCGCTAGTTTACTTATTTGAATTTGCACTGAACAAAATGTGCAGTAGATACCTACTTAGGTACTTCGTTATCTATTCATGCATAGCAAACTAGCCAACCGCGTTATTAATTTCAGGTTCAATTGCCTTACCTAAAAAAATATTCTGTTATCAACTCACCTGGCCGTTAGCCTCCCATTTACCGTTGAATACACCTACATTCTTCTCTTGCAGTCCCAACTCCTTCAAGAAGGAATACTTGGGATCGTCAATGAGGTAGGAGGACGCGTTGCGAGCCATCGGCACTCTTATCAGTCGCAGGGACAACACACTCCGGCACAATACACGGCTCATTTGTGCGGCTCTCGCTACAGTCTATCTTATAATACGTATATTACATTTAAATGGCGAGATATGCAGTAAACAAATTTTATCATGTTTGTGAACAATTAAAGGCACAGCTACGTCTTATCTGACTGATAAAAAGTCAGTTGCTAGGTCAGGAGTAATATTGATAGCTTTTTCCAATCGCTTTGTGGGGAGCAATTATTATCTTGCTGTAGGTACATAACTGTGTACTCCCGCTTGTTATTATTTAATTAGAAAGTTTACGACGTAGTTTTAATTTTTTGAGTAATTACAACCTATCAGTACAGACGCCCACATCAACCTACTCCAATCTGTCACATTTTCCCAATCAACATTGAATAAGGTTCAAAGTTGAAAATTATTAAAGAAATTTGACAGATTGTAGTAACTTGATGTGCTGGCGTCTGTACCTACCTTCGTGTTTCACAAGTTGTATTTATGTGTTAGACATACTTACCTTAAAAGAAATCTGTTGACACAAAGCATTAGCATAATTTAACTTAAGTACAGACGCCAGCACATCAACCTACTCCAATCTGTCAAATTTTCCCAATCAACATTGAACCTTATTCTTTAGCGATAAAGTTGAAAATCTATTAAAGAAATTTGACTGTAGTAATAATTTGCTGGCGTCTGTCTGTACATACCTACACTATAGTTAGGTATTTTACTGCCTACCAACTCCATTTTAGTTGTATGAATATTATGCAATTATCTAAGTAGATAATTGAAAAAAAAAAAAAAGAAAGTGAATGTTTTGTTATCTTTCCAAAAGTAATCAAGTGATTACATTGTGGAAAGATAACAAAACATTCACTTTCATTAGACTTAGGCTAAGATAAGTAAGGCCAGGCGCGCACTAGCGGCCAGCGAGATACATACATCATCATCATCATCAGCCTATTAATGTTCCCACTGCTGGGACACAGGCCTCCTCTCTGTGAGAGGGAGTGGGCCGTAATCTACCACGCGGGCCCAGTGCGGGATGGTAGATGTCACATGTCTTCGAATTTTTGGTTCTAAGACATGCCGGTTTCCTCACGATGTTTTCCTTCACCGTTTTGAGAGCAGTGGTGATGAAGTTATTTACATAAAGTAAAGTGCCTGCTTGGGTTCGAACCCACGACCTACAACTCGTAAGTCGGGGCCGTTACCACTGGGCCACCACTGCTCGAGATACATACATTAGTATGAAATCGCCATGGAGCACGCGCACCTGGCCGTACGCGACCAGCGGCCTCACGGCCAGGCCGCAGCGGCCAGAGAATAGTCGGTGGGGCCGCTGGTCGCGTACGGCCAGGTGCTCGTGCTCCATGGTGATTTCATACTAATGTATGTATCTCGCGACCTGGCTGTAGCAGCCTGGCCGCTAGTGCGCGCCTGGCCTTAGTGGGTGGGGCCGCTGGTCGCGTACGGCCAGGTGCGCGTGCTCCATGGCGATTTCATACTAATGTATGTATCTCGCGACCTGGCCGTAGCAGCCTGGCCACTAGTGCGCGCCTGGCCTTAGTGGGTGGGGCCGCTGGTTGCGTACGGCCAGGTGCGCGTGCTCCATGGCGATTTCATACTAATGTATGTATCTCGCTGGCCGCTAGTGCGCGCCTGGCCTTACTTATCTTAAGAATGGCGGCATCTGTGTCGGATTGCAATGGCGAAATGTTGAGTGGGGAGAGTTCTCCTTCCTTCCTCCCGTCTCCTTGCTTCTATCACTTTGTTGTAGAAGTAGCCGATTCCGCGCGCGTGGCAGTGACGAGGTCACGGCACGGCACTGCACTGCCCAAGATGGGCCACAAACGTGTGCTGTGCCGTGACCTTGGTGCAGCCTGCACAATAATGGCAACTGGGTAGTAGCTCATGTTCGATGCGACACTGTACTTAGTACTTACCAAAGCTGAAAGTATTCATGCACAAAGAGTACCGTGAGGCCGACCGCTGCGTTAGACAGATGTCGGCGACGGGTAGCCGGCACCGTGACCTCCTATAACTTGTTCGATTTTGCCAGAAACCTGCAAGAGTGCTGCCCGCGCGCTGTGTCCCGCTCAATACAGGGGACGGGCTGAGGACGCCATCGCGTCACTTCAGAAACTCCTTAGGTCCTATGCATATTAGATTATAACTTAAATACTTGTTTGAACATTTAACAACTTAACTTTATTAACTAAAGCTATAACATAAATTAACTACATAATTATTAATCCTAATTGAATTTAAATCACTGGTCACATTATTGAACAAGACTTTTTGTCATCATCCACTTTTCCTTCGCTCCATTCTTTAGCTTTTTGTGCAAGGTAGGTGTGTTCATCTCTTTTTTGCATCCATTCTGGCAATGGTTTGTCCCAGTCAGCTGGCGGCGCATCCCGTTTTTTCCAAATATCATTTCTGTAATGGGCCCTGAGTCTTTCCAGTCTTCGTGCTTTCTCACTTGCTATTAAGGCTTCCTGTAAATAAATACATTTTAATATACAATTGTAGTTACAATTGTATGCCAGTTGGCATAGTATGAGAAACTCCTAAACCATAGGAGCTATGTGGTCGATATTTTACTTGGTAAAAAGGATTTTTTTTAATGTTGTTTCAGGAATATTTTGTTTTTTTTTCATGTTTTTTTTACATAGATTAATTTTATTTATACTTACAGCAGCCTTTATATCACTCTTGTCTTGCCATTTACAGCAGTTGTCATAGTCTTTCTTCCACTGGTTGCAGTCCAGAGTCTCACCATAAACAAAATACTGCTGGAACCGGCCTTTGAAGCTTGTGCAATCTTTATATTCATCCTTGTATAGCTCACATTCTCTTATCTGAAATAAAATGTAGGAATAACACTTAATTTAAGAAAATAACACTAAATTATGATTAATGTAGGGGAAAAACTGTTCCCTACTATGAGGTGTTGATGGCAGTCAGAGGATTGTCTTATCTTAATTTTAATATTAAGTTCTATGCAATTGGATGTAATATTATTACCATAATTATTACATCAACTGGCTCCAGTTTTTTGAATAATTATTTTTGTAGCCATCTATGGAATGGAGCCCATGGCCTAGGACAGTGGTCAGCAAACTCAATAGTCAATTGAGCCAAATATCAATACTATGACGACTAAGATTTCTTATGAGAGCCAACCCATGTTTGTCCAAACTGTCTCAAAACACTTTTCTGAATCCTTGAAACTCCCATACTCTTTCACTCCACAACGCTTCCTAAAATTAACTTGCTAAGAAGTAGGATGATCCTTCATGTTGCTAATAGCAGCCGATATGATGATGATGATATGATGAAGGCATCTTACTTATTAACAAGTTTACCTTGAAAACTTTTAAAGGTACAGTAAATTATAAATTTTCGTTGTCCAGTTAATTTATGGTGAAAATACTTTAAAATAAAGTTTGAATTTTGAATAAAACTTTATATCTCTGAAACCCCGACCCCCGCGGGTATTACGCTCGCAATCATCGCATTTGTACAGAGCCACACACTATAAGTCAAAAAGCCGCATGAGGATCGCGAGTCGCGGTTTGCCGACCAATGGGTCAGTGGGTCGTCTGACCTAGGGGATTGTAGTAATACTAACTTATCACTAATAAATAACCACTAATAAGCTAACTTACTAATAAACCACTTATCCAAATTCAGAGATCAGCAGAAGACCTGTCAAGTTCATTTGCTAAAACTGATTACTTATAAGTTACTACTTCTGTAGCTACTATAGTATACTGACCACCCATTTATCCTCTGGTTCTTGCGCTTCTTCGTAATTTATTGTTTCCTGAATTTCCTTTTCACTGTCTGGAGCGGTTTCTGTCATGTTTTTATTTATTATCCAACGACCGTAGTAGCGTATATGATATAACCTCAAATGCCCACTTACATAACCTCTAAACTTTAAACATGATTTTTATAAAATAGTTTTGTTTGTATAAAGTACAATTATAATATAAAATTATGTATATTTTCACAGGTTTATGATAATTTTATATTTTAAGTTAGCTTTTCTCAATAGCAAAATAAATAAACAATCAGATGACACTTGACAGCACAGCTTGACAGACAACATTCACATTCCGAGTTACACTGTAATCAATTTGACGGTTTGACCGCGCTTAAAGCCGTTCCGAAAAAGCGGATTTAAGCGCGAGCGCGATAAAGATATTCCATGAATCGTCATAGATGACGTCATGATATACGCCATCTTGCGATAACGCTGACGGTGCCTTTTACTAATATCACCGTGAGCATTGTCAAAATTGACAGTTGTGCTGTTTTTGTTTTGAGTCGCATCATATCTTTAGACAAACGTGCAATTTCCTAATTGTGCTTCTGGCTATCGTTCGTCACCTAACCCAAAAATAAGAAGTGAGGTGAAATTAAAGTTTTGACATTTGAGAGATCATTGTGAGTGCGTTCACGAACGTTCCGAATTGATGACAGCCCTCAGCTGTCATAATCGTGATTACTGATATCTTATTCGGAACGGCAATTATTGATGTCAGCGCTGTGAGCGATTACGTTCTAATTCGGAAAGCGGCTTCAGTCAAAACAGTTTTTTTTTTTGGCCTGGTATCTAAAACCTAGCCACAGTCAGAACAGAACAGAAGCCAGAAGACAGCTTATCAGTATTATATAGTGCTCTGTGCAGCTTATACAGCATTGAGCAGAGATTGAGCACCAGCAGCTGATACAGATTGTAGATTATATATACGGACAACACAGGTTAGCAATTTGCGTGCAAGATGATTAAAGTAGCACGCAATTTTCATAAAATCGACTAAAACATCCTACCCTGCCTAAGAGTAAGGCCACTTTGTGATTTATGACTGTAGGCTCCACATCTCCACATCTTTGGGCACAGACTAATTAGCTTTCTTTGGGTTGAACCTCGTCTAAACTCCACTCCACAACTGTGTCTACAACTCCAAACTGGTCGCGGAACAATAGCGATAAAATATTTTTACAGTGCTACGTTAAATGTAGCCAAAAAGTGTAAAAGTAATGCTTTGGCTTCTGATCTTGTTAGAACGTTTTGTAGGTATTTTATGTTACTAAGTATGTGGAATAAAGTGTTATTAATTTATTATAATCATGCTACCTAAACCAAGGAATTTTGAAGATTTATTAGGGAAGTTTAGGGATAATTCACTAACAAATTGGGGAAAAACCAAAAACGTAAGTGGATACCACAGACTACAATTATAAATAGGGTAGTGGATACACTAGGTCACTAGCTAGTGCGGTGCTTACGCACTCGTGGTCGTGGTGATAGCAGCTGATTCATAGAGCATAGACCATGATATTGTTATTTGTTTATGATATTTATTTCATCATGTCATGGTTGACGTGCGTGATGTTAATCCCAGGATTAATAAATTCTATTTCATCATTTGTGTGAACTTTGCCCATATTCCAAGATTACCATTACAAGAGTTTTGAAACTGTATTTTTCCAACACAAATTCTGAACGAGACCTACTGTGTTTAATGTTGAAGTTTTATAAAATTCTCTAAGATGTCTCTGAATAAATTGGTTGCTGGCGATTGTGGGGGTAACAACTCCTTAGTTCAGCTATCAAATATAGTTCGTCGTGATGCTTCTCTCTCACAGCCACTCTCACAAGCTGATAGATTCGTTAACGAATTCATGGCACAAAATTCACAAATACCACAAACCTTCAACATGAATGCTTTGCTCAACAACTTACCTAAGGAAAATGTAATGAAAACTGGCGCCTCTACATCGTCATATGTACCAGATATTAGTACTCACATGAACAGATCATGGAATGCAGGTCCATCCACTTCATATATGTCACATGCTATGATGCCAGGTTTTCACATGATGCAGCAACCAATGTTCTATCCACAGCCCATGTCACAGTCAAATGTTCCAATGCAATATGTCTATGAGGCAGATATTGAGACTATGACAGACGATAATGTGCAAGGTATAGCTCAAGAATATGTTAATACTGTGAAGGATGACGATGAGATGGCCTATAGTCAATTTATGTCTTTTATGAAGAAAATAAGTGCCGGAGAGCTTAACCTAGGTGAATCTGCACAAAATGACCAAAGAAAATTAAGCAGAGATGAAATATTAGATGAAATGGCAGAAAAATATAAGGAAGAGTGGGACAAACTCAGTAATGTTAATAGTTATTGGGACACAGAAGCAGCAAATGGAATTTCTAAAGAATACTCATTCTCTGAAGGTAATGTTATGTTGGAGAACAAAAGTGCGCTTGAAATAGGAAAGGAAAAATTAAAAATGGGCGATATCCCCGGAGCTGTTCTATGTTTTGAAGCTGCTGCGCAACAACAACCTGACTCAGCTGAGGCATGGTTCCTTCTTGGAACTACACAAGCTGAAAATGAACAAGATCCTTTGGCAATAACAGCTTTGAAAAAATCATTAGAAATTAATCCAACGCAATTGGAAGGATACATTACATTAGCAGCTGCATACACAAATGAAAATATGTCTAAGTATGCATATATTTCTTTACTGGACTGGTTAAAAGCCAGCCCTAAATATTCTGATATTTTTCCTCATGATGTGAACCCTAGAAACTTGGATGATAAGGAGTTAGAAGCTCATGTAAAGTCATTATACCTCAAGGCAGTGCAATTGAATCTGAATCAAATTGACCCAGATGTGCAGAATGCTCTGGGAGTGGTTTTTAACATCTGTCAAGAATATGATAAAGCTGTAGATTGTTTCCAGACTGCTTTAATGGTGGCAAGTGATAATGCAAAACTGTGGAACAGACTGGGAGCTACCTTGGCCAACAGTGACAAATCTGAGCAAGCTGTGGATGCTTACCACCAAGCCCTGAATTTGGAGCCTGGATTTATCAGAGCTAGGTATAATGTTGGTATCACATGCATGAATTTGGGAGCCCACAAGCAGGCTGCGGAGCATTTCCTAGTTGCCCTGAACCAGCAGCATAAAGCTATGAGTATGTTTCCAGAATCTTCTTCAACTGACACCAGTTCATCTACAATTTGGACAACATTAAGGATGGTATGCTCATTTATGGGAGAACATGATGTTGCAAAATTGGTAGATGACAGAAATTTGGGGGAACTTAACAGGTTTTTTGAGTTGGAGTAATTTTTTTCATTCTCACTTTTGGTTAGGGGATAAGTTTCTATTTGTAAATATGTATATTATGATAAATTTGTAAATGTATCCACTTAGAATTTAATATTAAGATTTATTGAAATCTTCTTTACTTTTATCTATATGGGAAATTTTGGGTCATAAGTGCCTCATTTTAATTTGGGACTGAGTAATAATAAAGTATTTTCTATTTTTATAAGCTTTTGTTTTATTTATTTTTTTGTTTAACTATTTTTACATGCAGAAAACTGCAATCTGTGTCACTTAGGGGGCAGCCTTGTGGATGCTTATTGTAAAACCAGCAAGGTTTCTGCTGTACCTTTATAGTTTTTTGCTTTAACTTTCTTTTTTTAGCATTGCTACCAACTTCATTAATTGTTTTTGGATACCTCAATCCCACTTTTCCAGATTGCACTTCAAAAATGTTATGATTATTTTTGAGAAGTGTTTGTATTCCTCCACATTCAGATTTCAATATATTTAGTTGTTTTTTAGGTATAAGTTGAACTAGTTCATTAAATTCTGCTATCCTTCCAATAGACCAACTGGAGTCTGACTCACTGCATCCCTCCAGCAAGTATCTGCTAATACAGTCAACAATTGAATCTATTACATTTTTATCTATTTGTGTACAATTTCTAACTTTTTCCACTGGATCTCGAGCTTTGAAATCATTTTCATTATTTTTATCTTGTGATGAATCTTTTATAGTTAACTCATCTATTTTATTGCAGTACTCTTCATATTCCTTCTCTGGATAAATTCTGCCACTACTCACTAAGCATATTCTCTTGGTACTTGGAATCTTAAGTCTGTCTGTGTCTATTTTAAAACCACAAGTTTCACATAACTGTGTTATGTAATCTAAATAATCATGGTATTGGCTTTTATACGAGTTTCTTCGTTGATATTTGCTTCCATCAAAGTTGAAGGCACAGCAAGGAAGTAGAAAGAAATTGCATTTATATGAACTCTTTGCTGTGATAACTGGTATCCATGGTGTTAGCTCATCAGAATGGTTTCCAATAATCCAGTCCATATCAGGAAATATTGATGTATCAGATGGTGTAATAGTTTTCTCCTACAAGAAAAATAACATTTTTAATTTGAATAGAATAAAATTCAAAGAAGTATTCATATCAAACATTTTTTTTTTGTGAAACAGAGTACTTTGGAGAGTTTGTACTGAAATATATTATTACAATCACATTGTAATGTGTTTTATTCTTACCTTTAATATAACATTAGAGGGATACATATCCCAAATATTTCTTTTCCGAACATCTAAACCTAGTCCAATGTGTCCTTCCTTGGTTAGTATGTACACCAGTAAACCGTTTCCACATCCTAGATCAACAAATGATTTCTTTTTGTTGGTTCCATCTCGTTCCCAGAGGAGTAACAGATATGTAGCTATTGCCACATCTTCATACACAAATTTTGATGCATCTGTACATTCTGGCCAAATCTGTAAAATTGACAAACCATTAAAAAAACACCTGGATTTTAAAACACTGACTGCTAACACACTATTTAATCATTATAACTTATAATAGAGTCAAACTTTCAACTATGTGTATTTTAATTTATACATATAGTAGTAATTATTTTATTTACCTTGACCATCTCTTTTCCATATTTCAACTTTAAATCATTGTACTTTTCATAATACTTAGTTTGGGATACTAGTGACAAAGATTCACTACGTATCTTGGCCTTGCTGTCATGGTTTGCGGATTCGGAACCCCACTTAATAAGTTGTGGTAGCAGTATGTTGACAAGCCAGTTGTATGACTTAGAATTGTCATCTGAAATAAGAGAAATTTAAAATATCCCTTTTTGGGACAGCCCTTACCACCGTGATTGAGAAATAATAAGTACAAACCATTTGTAGCATTTAACACAATTTGACTGTTATTTAGTTCAATTGTATAAGAGAAATCAGGACATAACTTCTGTTCTTGGTTTGCTGGTGTGACATCATAGAATGTGACTAAGCATTTATCTTTTTGTAAGCAGACAAGCTGGTATGCCTGATTATCTGTGTAGTTTTTCGGAAGCAGTTCCATCAGGAGGACTTCAATCGTTCCGTCAGCAGCAGACGTGGCGTCAGAGGATTGATTTTCAACATTTAGTTCAAGAAGAAAATAAGTTTTATGTTTTTCAATATTGTCACTAGTAACTAAGTCATTTAGCCGACCTATCGTTGCTGGCAGTTCACATGTAGGAGGTTTAGGTTTATAACAATATTTAAACCATAATTTGTTGCCCCATAACCTCCTGTTGACAACATGAGGTTTAGTAACTAAAATATTGATAGATTCCCAGAATGAATCTGGAGTCAGCGTAGTGCGAATAGATTTATAAGCCTCTTTCATTGCTTCTGATATGATGGGCAAGCTCGAAATGTAACACTGATTTTATAAGTTTTCTAGTCTTGCTTGTTGTTACAATAATATATTAGAATTGTAGTCTGTGCTTTTTGTTATACAGCTGATGCACAGAACACTTAATACCCTATATATTATTATTATTATACTCTTTGCTATATAATATTGTAGTCTGTGATTAAACACGTAGATAGATATACCTACGGAGAGCTGATGACACTTGACAGGAGTACGTATTTACGTAACTCGGCCTCAGTCAGCCAAAACTTGACATTATTGACATTTATGAGTACGTTTAGCAACAATAACATGTTAAAAGGCATATAGCCTTATTACTAATATTATCTATGCCTATCATAGATTGGTACCATTGGTACTGTCACTACTGTGCAAAACAACCGACGATTGTACGAAGTAAAAATATATTTAGCTCATTGCAAATATTCTGTTTTAATTCCATATTCACACTAAAGTAACCACAACTTTAATATGGTAGCAGAGCGTGGTTCCCTAAGTTGTTGAATAAAGACAGAAAAGTTTTAGTCTAGGAAAGAATTTTTTCTTCATTCTATTGTTTCGAGACATTTTCGAGAGAAGAAAATTTTCACACGGTGAACTCTAATACCTACCAGCTATCAACCTAGGAGTATATGTGTTCTGTGTATCAACCGCTATGGATAGGGCGATTGTTGAAGCATCTAGGGTACAGATAGGACACCTAGATTCAAAGAACTTCAAGTCATGGAGATACAGAATATAATGGTCGTAATGAAAGCCATCCCTGGAGCCTTAGACATTATCGAAGGTAGGCGATGTAGACCACAAGCACCCGCTGAAAAAGCAGCAGAAGCTGAGCTAGCTAAATATAAAATCGAATTGCAAGAATTCATGAATATTGACAGTGCCGCCTTAGTTCTAATTACGACAAATATGACAGATGAAACTCTGAATCACGTCATGCGTCTTACAAGTTCACAAGAGGTGTGGGAAGAACTAAAAAGGTTATATGGAGAAAGTAGTGAAGATAAAAGCTATGATCTATGTCTTCGATTTTTCAGTTACAAGAAAGAACCTGAACATGGTATGGTGAATCATATTTCTGCATTAAAGAATATCTGGCATGAACTAAATGGTCAGTTAGATACAAAATTACCAGACATGCTACTGATCTGTAAGATTTTGGACACTTTACCAGCAGAATTCTTCGCTTTTAAATCAAGTTGGTTACTTATGACTAAGAAAGACAGAACTGTAGAAAATCTAACTACCCAAATCTGTGCCCATGAAAAAACCTTACTGAATAGAACCGAAAACGACAGCACCAATGAAGCACTATTCGTGAAAACTGCAAAAGGAAAAAAGAAGAAAGAAAAAGATATTAAATGTAACTATTGCGGACAAGCAGGACATCGAGTTAGACAGTGTAGGAAATGGATTGCTGACGGAAGGCCACCCAAAGAGACCACAGTCAACGCAACCCTACAAGTCTTGGCCATAGGAAACAGTCAAGTGACAGATAAAGAAAATTGGTTTGTAGACAATGGTGCAACAAGCCATGTCACAAATAAAGGTGATTTTTTCGAGACATTTGAATATTTCAAAGGCCAACACACAGTGACAGCAGCCAATGGTCAAACCATACAAGCATTAGGAAAGGGAAACATCCGTGCTGAGGCTGATATCTGTGGAAGACGACAACAAATTCTACTCAAGGATGTATGGTACGTCCCAAATATAAAAATGAATCTTTTTTCTGTTCTTGCTGCACACGATCACGCGTACAACACGATCTTTGAGTCGACGCCAGACAAGTGTACACTGAAAGTAGATGGAACCATTAAGTTAATAGGAACAAGGCAGAGAAATGGCGGACTTTACAAGCTGAAACTTGATTGCCTGTCGCCGAAACCTGAAGTTAACATTGCAATAACTAATCCTCTACAAGTTTATCACGAGAGGCTCGCTCATCAGAATAAAAGACACGTGAAACAGATCCTAGAGAAAGAGTTTGGATTAAAAGTGGAAGGCACTCAAACAGATCTGTGCGAAGGCTGTGTGTACGGAAAGGCCCATAGGCAAAAGTTTGGTACAAGGATAAGAGCAACTCAACCAGGTGAGCTGATCCATACCGACATATGTGGACCCTTTGCGTATTCAATACAAAAGTTTAGATATTTCTTAATGTTCAAGGATGACTTTACTCGCTATCGTTACATATATTTCCTGAAACAGAAGTCTGAAGCATGGATAAAGCTCAAACAAATGCTAGCTGAAGTCAAAGCTGCAGGTCACAATGTAAAAGAAATTTTGAGCGATAACGGAGGGGAATTTGATAATGAACAATTTCGAAAGATCCTGAAAGAACATGGCATAAAACAGAGACTGACGATGCCCCACACTCACGAACAAGCTGGCTGCGTTGAAAGAGAGAATAGGACAGTAGTAGAAGCAGCGCGAGCAATGATGCATTCTCATGAAGAGATACCTCAAGGTCTTTGGGCAGAACTCATTAACACTGCAGCATACGTCCTAAATCGTACTGGCTCGTCAAGTGTACATGGAAAATCTCCCTATGAGGTATGGTTTGGAAAGAAAGCAGGTATCAAACACCTGAGAATCATTGGCTGTAAATGCTACGCCCACATTCCTAAATCAAACCGCAAGAAGCTAGACAAAAAAGCCCAAAAAGGAATATTAATTGGCTACGATGGAGATGAAGGATACAGGATTTGGGATAAAATAAATCACAAATTAATAAGATCAAGAGACGTGACGTTTGAAGAGATACCTTTACTTGGATACCCTAGCAAGAAAGACGCCCCGAATGATCCTCAACCTTCAACGTCAATAAACAAAATATATCAATACGGGCTACCAGATCTTCAACAAGAGAGATTACAGGAAATCAGTATACAGAATGATGCCCAAAAAAGTCCATACGATACGACTTCGACATCGCACTTTAATGGTATTAATGAGCAGGAAGTCAATGTAGAACGAGATGTACAAGAGGAGCATGATGTTCCAGCAGAGCAAAATCTGATCGACACAGAAGAGTCTGAACAATTTCATGACACTGTAGAATGTGAAGGTGAGGAAGTGGAAAATATTGAGGACCTTTCTCAAACTGAAATTGAACGCGAAAGTCAATTGACTCTTAGAGACAGGAGTAATCTCAGAATTCCAAGTCGATACAAAGATTATATCTGCAACATGACATCCAGTGTACCTACTGATGAACCTACAACTTTTAAAGCGGCTATGTCCAGCGTAGATCGGGAAAAATGGCAAGAGGCCATCAACAATGAAATAATTTCGTTAAAGGAGAATGAGACCTGGGAACTGGTTGAATTACCAAAAGGCAAAAAGCCGATTCCATGCAAATGGATATTCAAGATCAAAACTAACCCTGACGGTACTCTAGACAAGTATAAAGCCAGGTTAGTGATCAAGGGATATTCTCAAAAGGAAGGAGTAGACTTTTTTGAGACGTTTAGCCCTGTAGCAAAGAGCAGTACTATAAAAGCAGTTCTAAGTGTTGCTGCTAAGGAAAATATGTCTCTTGCCCAATTTGATGTATCCACTGCCTTCCTATATGGAAACTTAGACGAAGACATTTATATGAAGCTTCCAGAAGGCTACACAAACGCATGTGATCCAAAACTTGTTTTTAAACTAAAAAAGAGTCTTTATGGATTAAAACAGGCGCCACGCTGCTGGAATCGCTGTATTACAGACTACATCATAGAAATTGGTTTCAATCAGAGCAAAGCAGACCCTTGTCTGTTCATAAGAAGAAGAGGAAAAAGTAAGATTGTTTTAGCTCTTTATGTCGACGATGGACTTTTTGCGTCGACAAGCAACAAGGAAACGAAAACCTTCTTGGAAGAGCTGAAAAAACGTTTCAAAATAACTGTTAAACACCGATCCTAAAGTCGAATGCTAGTAGTAAGGAAGAAGAAGAGAGCCCTACGGCTTTCCCTTATAGTCAAGTAGTGGGAGCACTAGCTTACCTCATGACTGGGACAAGACCAGATATAGCTTACGCTATAAGTGTTGTGTCACGCAATCTTGATCATCCTACAAAAGAGGATATCTTAACTGCCAAGCGGATCTTGCGCTATGTGAAAGGCACAATAGACAGAGGAATAGCTTATACAAAAGATAAAACTCTTGGCTTAGAATGCTACAGCGATGCCGATCATGGTGGTGATCATAGCACAGGGCGCTCCACTACTGGAATGTTATGTTTGTATGCTGGAGGACCAATTTCATGGCAGAGCAAACGACAATCTACCGTTGCTATTTCATCGACCGAAGCAGAGATAGTCGCTGCCAGTGAAACTGCACGAGAGATCATATGGCTAAAGAGGATTTTGAAAGACATCACAGATGACGATTGTCCAACAAGCCTATGCATCGACAATGAGTCTGCAATCAGGCTAGCCAAGAATCCACCGTATGAATGCCATCAGCGGACAAAACATATACGCATAAGATCGTTCTTTATACGAGAATGTGTGACAGATGGCATGTTAGAAGTATGCAAAGTCCCTGCGACTCGTCAGCTTGCTGACATGCTAACGAAGCCCCTTTATGGACCCAGGATTCTGGAACTATGCAAGTTGGCAGGCATTCAAAACAGAGCCGGATGTTAAGGCATATAGCCTTATTACTAATATTATCTATGCCTATCATAGATTGGTACTGTCACTACTGTGCAAAACAACCGACGATTGTACGAAGTAAAAATATATTTAGCTCATTGCAAATATTCTGTTTTAATTCACACTAAAGTAACCACAACTTTAATATAACAGCTGATTTCAGAAAATACGTGGCTGTTTGCAGAGGGCTTAGTGTGAGTTTCATTTTACCGTCTCGATCAAACGCATTGACCGCGTTTGGCGCCCCGATTGGCAGCCGGCCGGCCTACACCGGTGAAGGGCCAATCGGAACGCCGAATGCGTTTGATCGAGAAGGCCGCTGTTTGTTCTGGCGCGCGCCGTCAGTATTTGAGCCACACAGTGTGGGTCATTTTTTTATTATTATTCTCTTGTTTACCAAAATAGTAAAAGCCTTCTAGGTTTATAAGAGCTCTTTATTATTTGTTTAGTCATCTTGATTTATCAGAAGACCCAACGTGAAACAATAAAATTCTTTTGCAGAAATGTTTTCACCATTTTCTAAACCGTGTTTTCGTAATAATCCTAGGGTTTTCGCGAAATTTCGAATTATCAAATCATCTTACGACATGTAGTAGTATTCGAATTTGTGTGGGGTAGGTGGTGTGCCTAAAAACTAACGAAAAACAGTAAAGGTATCTGCACACAGCGGGCGTGGCGTTGCGGGACGGGACGGCGACGTGACGCTGAGTAGTTGTAATGTACTAGATATTACGGACGACTCCACACAGAGCCGTACCACCACAGAGCACTATATCGTACCACTCGGCGCGGCGGTAATCGTCACGCCACGCCACCGCCGCGCCGAGCTTGAATACAAGTCAGAAGTTGCGGGGCGGGGCGCGACGGTTACATTCAGAATTGAGAGATTGTATTAAAGCTTAACGTTAACTTATTTTGCAACTAATAACTTTTATGTTACTAACTTATAAACTTTTAACTTAAAACTGTTTACTTTATTTTCATTCTTTCTCTCTCAATTCGCAGCGGGACGGGACGTGATCGCGCCCCGCAGTGTGACCGCTGCCGTCACGCCAGCGCCACGTCGCTGCCCCGCCACGCAGCGCCCCGCTGTGTGCAGATACCTTAAGAGTAGGTAACTAAAAAGAGAAAAATAAAAACTTTTTACAAAACTTTAATTTCGGAAATCATAAGACTTCTCAAAAGAAGTAAAGTTATTTTTCACGTTGTAGTATTTTTTTTAAGTAGGTTGGCTTTTTTTTTCTCAAGTCTTGAAATTGAAATCTCACGATGTGTCACCTAACTTTTTTTGATTTTGTATCTTTTGTATCTGTATGGTCTGTGCAGGGCATATTTTGAAAATATTTTTATAATTTTGTTTTCTACATTTTAATTAGTTTTAAACATTTGGTATTGGTGTTTAGGAGCTGCTTAATGATACTGATAAATTAAAAATTAAAAATAGGCAGGTGTATGTAGGTAATGTCATACACTGAGCTCGAACATGGCTATCAAGGGTTGCGGCAAGCTACTCAGCCTCAATTTTATGTCGGAGATGATGGAAATCTTGTACCGATAAGATCATCAGTAAGTTTGCATTTTCATGTAGATATTGTTGTTGTCAAGTCAAACAAAGACTACGTAGATACTTCAGAACAATGACCTTTTGCACTGTCGTATAGTTGTGATTGTGATAGTGTTATGTAAACTAAAACAGATATAAAATAACAATCCAAACACAAATAGTAGTAAGGTCACTTAAGTGAAACGAATCCAAATTAAATATTGGTTCAGCTAATATTATCTTTGTCCATTTCCCCACTAATGTAGCACTGATAACACTACTGAGCACATAACTGCTTGAATGTTGAGTGCAGGACGCCTAATTATCCTATATTATGTGGACACAATAGATTATTATATTTATAGCTGTACATGCTGACAATGACAAGTGAGGTAATGTAGTATGTTAATTTATGTCAAGTTTATCTTAGTTATCAAGTATAAAATAGTGTCAACCAATCGGTGGCAAGGTTGCCTGTGTGGCTTATCATATGCTGTGATAGGAACCAAGTGTATCATAGATAGTGTGTGGTGATGGAGTGGCAGTGGCTTAAAGATTGGTGGCGACTCAAAAGATGGAGGAAGGACAAGAAGGGCCAGAGTGATGATGACATATGTTATTGTGATGACTGTCTGCCTGATGTAAGATTATGGTGGCTTTTGTTATGTCACTCATGATTAATTTATCATTTCATTAAAATAATTTATTCAAATGTTGAAATTTTTGTTTGTTCTATTTGAATTTAAAATGTATGCTGTTGTGTGTAACAGGACAAAGACATTATGATTTTTACATGCAACTTGAATGGCTTCTTTAGCATACACATGCTAATATTTCCTACTTACTGTATTTAGTAGTGTGTGTATCTCTCCTCCCCCACTCCCAAGGAGGATGCTTCATGTGAGACTAACTTCAGATTTGTTCATGTTTTTATTTAATTGCCAACAGTACAGAAGTTTGTATTGTGGATTGACTGGAGCAGAGACTAAGTGATGCTTGAACTATACTACTAAACATGTTAAGTGCAAATTAAAATAGGGGTGTAACTTGCTCAGAATAGTTAACTTTCAGAGATAGGGTGAATACCCCTTGGTAAAGTGACTGGAAAACTAAATCATTTTCCCACTTTAAATTATTTTGTATTTTGATATTTTAACACAAATCAAATTTAAAATACACACATGCATTGTCTGTGACTATAGTTTTTAGGTTCCATAGTCAACAAGGAACCCTTATAGTTTCGCCATGTCCGTCTGTCTGTCTGTCTGCGGTTTAGCTCAGTAACTGTTAGTACTAAGAAGCTGTAATTTAGCATGGGTATACATATTAAACACGCCGACAAAGTGGTAAAATAAAACCAATTTTTTTTTTCGGTTCCATCTCTACAAAAAAAAAAAATGTTACATGGTAGCATGTTTTTTTTATTGTGGGGTATTGTTGGAAGGTTGTTCAAAAACATTGTGGATTTGTGGAAACCACTTTTCAAAACATTAAGCTTAAAAATGCAAATTTTTTTTCTCAATTGTGCCGCCCCCCCCCCCCACTATCTAAATGGTAGTTTTTGAAAAAAAGTCAGGCCTGTAGTATATTTATATAATGAAGTTAAAAGGAAAACTATGACAACTAAGTATTAGTTAACGAATAATAATCCAACCAACTTACTTTTGCAGTTGAATGAATGGGAGAACATGTTTTTTAACTAAGTATAATGTTTTGTTCTTAAGATAAATTCATCCCAACTACGGAACCCTTCATTGTGCGTGGTCCGACACGCACTTGGCCGGCTTTTTTGTCTACTTTTCGGAATCTCCATAGCTTTAAATACAGAGCATGTTCAATTAAGTACTGTTCCACCAAGAATTACTTATTAATTATATTTAGTGCAATTTTAAAGGAAATGTTAGACTTGAGATAAGCCACAATGGTTAAGGACTACTTACTTAACTATTCTTACTTTTTATATACCCAAACATAGGTGCTTAATTCAAGTCTTTTTTATTTTTACCAAGTGTTAAGTCTATTTCAAGCTGTTTACAAAGAAACGAAGTAAAACATTTCAGCTACCTGTCTTTTGTACAGTTAAATAGTATCCTACTATTCTGTAGCACACCCACAACTATTGTTCTCCTTTTATGCAAACGAATGAGACCATAAAGCCAGTGCAGTGTTTACCATTTTCTTTTGTTCTAGGCTTCTTTGAAAACATTGATTTATTTTCTCTGAAGTAAGTCAGGTTTCATTAGCCACTTCCTGGAGGTCTAAAAGAGTTATGTTTCTCTCTCTTTCTATCATATAGGATTTAATTTTCTTCAAGCATGACAGTGGTGATGGCTATTAAAGGATTTACCCTATTCATCATATTTAACCTCCATGTTTATCATTTATAAAAATAAGGATTTGGATATGAATTAAACTTTTATGTGTGCACATTGATAAAATAGGGCGAGTTGGATCTGTGCGAGTCGCTGGACCCGCACAGCGATGGCGGGGGTAAAAAGGTGGTGGTCGGCGTCTGCGCCATGGCCAAGAAGTCGCAGTCGAAGCCCATGAAGGAGATCCTCACGCGCCTCGACGAGTTCGAGTACATCAAGATGCTGGTCTTCCCAGAGGAGGTTATCCTTAAGGTTCTCCACTTTGTCTAACACAACTAGTGGAACAAAATATTCTGTAGAAGGGGTGGTTGAATGTCAACAATTGGCTGAGTATAAAGAGTTCAATTATTGTGCCGTCAGCAATTTTGATATAATGCTTACAAGTTGTCTGCTGATGCTTAAGCCATGAATAATGTCAGAGATACACATGTTAAAAGTTAGCCAGAACAATTAAGTAATCAGTAGAAGTATTGTAATAAAAGATTTACATTGAAACTGGTACAAAGTAGACATATTTTGTTTTACTATTTGTCACCCAATTTATTTTCATAATTAACATCTGTTAGAATTCTTCTTCATTCGTTTAATTAATCATTTATAACACACATCCATACATGCGCACGATACTAACGTTTACACGTTGTAATGTTCTGTTTCCATTGAATGGCTTCATATACACTAGCTTTGTTTGTGTGGTTGGTTTTGTTTGTCAAGTAGCGAATTAGTCGGTAATGGTGTATTCATAGTCTTTCACTGTTAGCGCATTCGTGCATTTAGTTGGGGAAAGCGTAAGACGTATCGTCTGAACTCTGAACTCGCCGTTATTGTATTAATTCGCATTTTCTGTCTACTTCATAATTAATATTGTTATATTTTTGCAGAAACCGGTAGAAGAGTGGCCCATCTGTGACTGTCTTATTTCCTTTCACTCGAAGGGCTTCCCTTTAGACAAGGCCATTCAATACGAGAAGTTACGGAAGCCCTATGTTATAAACAATCTTCACATGCAGTATGATATTCAGGTATGTATACTTTTTTATTGGTCTGAGTATGTATATTATTGCTTCAGAATGTAATTATGTTGATTAGACGTCAGTATTTGTAACTTGATACTTGCACGTATTAATTACAGGATCGACGAAAAGTATACGCTATATTAGAGGGTGAGGGTATAGAGATACCTAGATATGCAGTATTAGATAGAGATTCACCGGACCCGAAACGTAAGTATTTGTTTATTGTCATGTGCTAGAAAGTTCCTCGAGTGACGCGCTGTTACGAGAATGGTCCAAGTGTTCGTTTTGCGACACTAGGTATGGATTTCTTAAAGTAAAAGAATTAGGAACCACCCTTTTCTGAGTTAGTTAATAACCGGCGTTTCATAAGTAACGAATGATTTGGGTATAGTATCCCTTAACATCGTACCATAGCCTATTGGACGTAGGATCCTCTCAGGTTTATAGGGTTCTGCCTTAACCTGGGCCTAATAATGACTTAGGTACCTTCTTGCAACATAATCATGACCAATCTTTACAGCATTTCGTTGGGGAAGTTCATCTTCTTATATTGATGGTCGGTAAGGCGTATATTTTTATGTTGGCTAGATAGAAAGCTAGAAATCGTCAGATACTGTGCTTACACGAACTCATTACACTTAGGATCAATGCTACTTATTTTTCTTCGTCTTCTATCACCTTGCCATCTCTGTGTCCCTTCTTCGCTATACCTTTTTCTTAGAAAGCGGTGCTATCGTATAGCGGGCGCAAATTGACGACCGTTCGAGCGTTTATCAATCTATCGTTATTTTCATGACAGCCGTTATTACGGTCGTTGTGTAGCGGCCACCGCTTTACCGCTTACCAGTTAAGATTGCCGATATATTAGAAGAGCCGCATATTTCCAGATCACGAGCTGGTGGAGTCGGAAGACCACGTGGAAGTGAACGGCGTGGTGTTTAACAAGCCCTTCGTGGAGAAGCCGGTGTCGGCTGAAGATCATAATATTTATATTTACTACCCCACCTCCGCCGGTGGAGGCTCCCAGCGACTGTTCAGGAAGGTAGGAAACACATGGCCTAATACCATTATCTGATTGAGCATTCATATACCCTGATTTCACCTGGATGAAATATAGAATAGAATAGAATAATTTATTTCAGATAATTTAAATCCATATCTTGTTAGTATATTAGCTACAATATTAGCTTACAATTATGTTAGTATAGTAATATACATGCTCCATTCAACTTGTGCACGAAATGGTAGATACCAAAGACCGCCTATTTTAAAACAATATTTTCTATAGTAACCTACAACAGGCTGTTACTGTATCGGATTCTAACTAATATTATAAATGTGACAGTGAGTTTGTTTGTTTGTTTTCACGCTAAAACGGCTGAACGGATTTTGATGAAATTTAACACATGGGTAGACCATGACCTAGAAAAGGACTTAGGCTACTTTTTATCGTGCACCCTAATTGCGTAACACACGATCAATCATAATCTGAATCATTTTGAAAGCTATTGCCAATCTATTGCTTCTTATTCGAAAAATTTGTGTGGTCAACAACGTAAGCAACGCAACTAATTTTGTTGAACTGTCAAAAAGAAACCGATTGTGATTGTATTTGATGGATCGTGTGTTACGCAATTAGGGTGCTAGATGGGGAACGAAGTCGCGGGCAACAGCTAGTATTGCATAATTATCATATTAAAACATTACTATACTATCAAATTTCTTCCCTTACTTGTTTTCACAAACATTGATTTCCTCAATTACAGATAGGAAGTCGAAGTAGTATATACTCACCAGAATCAAGAGTGAGGAAAACAGGGTCATTTATTTATGAAGACTTTATGCCTACTGATGGTGAGTTGTGATTTATAGGCATTATTGACGTAAGTAATAATGCTGTGGTTTTTAGTTCCACTGATGATACGCCATCATTTATCGACGGCACGGTAAGAATCGAGTACTAAGATTAGTGGGAGGATGGACAAAAGCTACGCACATAACATCATACTGCGAACATCTGGATTTCCAGGAGTTGCGGAGATCACATGCCAGCCTTTCCCCGTTAAACCAGAACATCATTTGCACGAAGATCCGCGCAACATGCGCTCGCAGAACCTAGAACCTGCTGCTATCAAAGCTATCCCTGGAAAAAGTTAAGATTACGAAGAGGAAGGGCCTCCGATAAGTTACTACGCGTATTTCGCATGCGCCATACTGATGCGCGTGAGCGTCAAATTTAATTCACAGTTGCGGCGAGACTACGTGACTGAAACGCCATCAAGGTGTTACTTATTGAATAACGAAACTCCACAGACAACTCATAGAAATCGAAACCTTATTTTGTTCAAAATAAATTCCATATTCCATTGCTGCACGATTCCTAAGGGTTGCCCGCGTTACGCGCCGTGAACGGCGTGCGAAGAACGCGTGGCTTACCGGATGCCCTAAAGAGGTTTATTTGCGACATTTATATGCAAATCCGAATGTTTCTAGGTACCGACGTAAAAGTATACACTGTGGGTCCCGACTACGCGCACGCAGAGGCCCGCAAATCTCCGGCGTTAGACGGCAAAGTTGAGAGGGACTCGGAAGGCAAAGAGATCAGATATCCTGTCATATTGTCTAATCAGGAGAAGCTTATATCCAGGAAAGTTTGTCTCGCCTTCAAACAAACTGTTTGCGGGTTTGACTTACTTAGGTAAGTAGCTTAGATTAAAACTCAAATCTATATCATAATATATAAAAAGATAACATTCTCAATAACACTCGGAATAAATATCTTTAAGGTGTGTCAGTAAGTAAGGCTTTAAATAATTAATAGTCCCGATGCGGGATCGATACCGCCAGCCGTGAAGGTTACGCGGAGTGACGTCATATAGGTCGAGAATTCATTAATTAACCTTGTAACCAAATCGTTATAGCTGTTTGAAGCGCCATCGGTACTGAATAATAAAGTAACTCGAGTACCTTTTATTCGTGAAAAACCCGTAAGACCTAAAACACAAGTACTTTTTCTCTTTTAAGGCGTTGAAGTCCCTCGCGGACTCTGTGTTTCTTGATAGCTATAACTTGGGTCTCTTCAAAATTGATGTCTCGACTGAATAGGTACTTTTAGGCAAGCGCGCAACATCGCAACCGCATCATTGCTTGCCATCAGGTGAAATAGTCCCTCGCGAACCTAATAAAACCACTGTTCACTCAATGTTGAGTGTAAGCCTCATTATTGGTCGATATTCCTCCCCTGCGAGTCCTGGAGTGAAGACCAAGGCAATTATTGCGTGTGACGCCCCCCAGCTAGATGGACCGACGACCTTGAAAAGGTGGTTGGTACAGACTGGATGCGGAGGACAGGGTGTTGTGGTGCAGCTTGAGAGAGGCCTATTTTCAGCTGTGGATACGATAGACTGAGCCGATTAATTCCTCCCCGATGGCTTCGTCCCACATTTTTCTGTTCCTAGTATTTCTTCTGAAATTTTCAGAGCAAACGGCAAATCCTTCGTGTGTGACGTAAACGGGTTTTCATTCGTGAAGAACTCAAATAAGTACTACGATGACTGCGCGAAGATCTTGGGTAATATGATCTTGAGGGAGCTAGCGCCCACGCTGCACATACCGTGGTCGGTGCCCTTCCAGCTGGACGATCCGCCTATAGTGCCTACGACCTTCGGCAAGATGATGGAGCTAAGGTGTGTTGTGGCCGTCATCAGGCATGGGGACCGCACTCCTAAGCAGAAGATGAAGGTTGAGGTGCGGCATCAGAGGTAGGTTATAGTTTCTAAGTTTTGTGTTTTTTTTATTTTTTTTGAATATTCGGTCTTATGCGGTATTTCCGGTCTTGATTTAATCTTGAAATGAGATCCAACTCATGTCCTGATCATTGGCAAGTGCAGGTTATCAGTTTTCGCAACTAATTGCGAACTAGACCGAAGCCCTTAAGCTGGTGACTTGAGGTACAAAAATGTACAAATTGCTGTGAAGAAAGAAGCAAAATGTGCTGTCCAGATTTGAAATAGAGCCAGATTATAGATATTAATGTCCTGATGGCCCAGTGGTTAAGGCCTCGACTCTCATGCACGAGGTTGCGGGTTCAAATCCGAGCACCAATGTGACTTTTTCAATTCATATGTACTTTCTGAGTTTATCTTAGACATTACTGACATCTGTGAAGCAAAACATCGTGAGAAAACTTTGACTTACAGTTATTGTCCCTGCAGAGGGATATTATTATTATAATATGTATATTATAGCAAAAAAAATATGTCTTTCATTTACAGTGACAAATAATAGAAACACATCCTTCATTCCAGATTCTTCGAAATATTCGAGAAATACGACGGCTTCAAACGTGGCCACGTGAAGCTAAAGAAGCCCAAACAACTGCAAGAGATCCTGGACATAGCGCGCGCGCTGCTGTCAGACATACAGACAAGACACGCCGACCCTGAGATTGAGGAGAAGCAGGGAAAACTTGAACAACTCAAGAGTGTTCTAGAAATGTAAGTTTTTTACACATAAGCAGCTGGTATGTGGATGTATAGCACATTAAACCTGACTTCGTTCAGGCCCAGGAGCACCTGCCACCCGAACGTGACCTGCACTGGCCCGTATGGAAAGCAATCAATCGACTGTGGACCCAAGTAGGCCACTGCAAGCACAATCTAGCGAAATGGGTGATAATAGATGCCACAGATACCCAGTGCGAAAGCGGTGCTCCTGACCAATCCATGTCCCATATGTTGGAGTGTCTGAAGTGTCCAAACACCTGCACTTCTGAGGACCTAAAAAATGCCACTGATGCCGCGATTGGCGTGGCCACCTACTGGGCTCAACGAGGTACTTAGGGGAAGTTTAACATAATACATGTTTTACCATCGACTCGAAAAGAAGAAGAAGCACATTTAATGCAATTTCTAGCGCTCTCAGCACCGAAATGGGAGAAAACTCATCAGCCTTGCTACTCTAAGCAGTTAGGATTCCTGTAGTGCTGCTTCAAAGATCAACTCACTCGCCAAGGAATGATCCTTAGCGAGTGCGTATTATAGACGTCCTCTCTTGTTCGGAAGGAGCTTCTGGTGTGACTGACACTGGCATGGCCACCATCGGGGATTTTTCGTAAACTCTTCGATCTAGCTCTTGGATTATACCTTAGAAATGTAACTCATTATATCTTCTAAACTAAGACCCGACTAAATCTGTGACTTTTAATTTGCGACAAAATGTGGGAGAAAACAAATCTTCATTAGGTGCCCTAGCTTTTGAAATAATTGGGACAACCTGGGTATAGAGAGATACTCCCCAGATCGGCCGCCTGGTATAGGTGGCCGATCTGGGGAGCATCTACCCAGCCCATATAACTTTTCAACCAGTGACCGACATAATATTATGACTTTCGACTAATTAGCGACAAATTTTTTGTAAGTATTATCAAAATTAAATTATCTGATGGTGAAAATGCCAGTGTCAGTCACACAAGCTTCTGTCTAACTACAGAATTACTCAAAAGAGTTTTCCATTATGATGTGGCACCATGAGCACTGAAACGTGGTCGCTCACAATGGGCCTTATCAGAAGGCTAAAAGTCACCCAAAGAGCAATGGAGAGGGCTATGCTTAGAGTTTCCCTACGTGATCGAATCAGAAATGAAGAGATCCGCAGGAGAACCAAGGTAACCGACATAGCCCGAAGAATTGCCAAACTTAAGTGGCAATGGGCAGGACATATTGCTCGCAGAACAGATGGCCGATGGGGCCGAAAGGTTCTGGAGTGGCGACCACGTACTGGAAGACGTAGCGTCGGAAGGCCTCCCACAAGATGGACCGATGACTTAGTAAAGGCCGCAGGAGTTCGGTGGATTCGGGAAGCACAGAATCGGTCGAAGTGGCGGTGCTTGGGGGAGGCCTATGTCCAGCAGTGGACGTCTTTCGGCTGATATGATGATGATGATGACCATGAGCATTGGAGAAAATAATTGTATTAAAAGTCTGTTTTATTAAATCCAAGCCTACATCTTTTTCCAAACCACAATTACTGTGAATTTTTGCTTTTTTATCTTGCGTCTCAAGATATACAATGTGGAGACTACCATACAACAAAAAATTCAAATACTAGCACTACTAATGCTTAAGAGTATTTTGGAACTGTCAAATAAATCCTAGCTTCGAAATAAAAAAGTGAGTATTTCAAACAAATTTAATGTATACATTACATTTAATTTGTTTGCTGGATCCACCCTAAGCCTATAAATTCCGTTTATCCAACTAGGCCTTGGGTGAATTCTCGAGCATACATTTCAGATTATCCACCTTAGGGTGGATAAACGAAATAGCCCGAGCCGACTATGAATTTTGCCGAGCTATAATGACTAAACTATTGAATATATTCAATTGAATTTTTGTATACAGAATGGGAACGTCATTATGTACACGCCGTTTAATTTTTTGTTATATTGTCGACTCCACCTTGTATACGAAAATTATCTAAGTGACGTTGTAAAGACCACAAACCAACCATTCAGCAGCGCTGTCACAAACGACGTGAAAACTTTTAATGTTGATGACTCCTAACTACTTCCCCATTACTTCCTCACCAAATCTATGTCGTATCCGTTGCCCGCAGGTACGGCCACTTCTCGGGCATCAACCGCAAGGTGCAGATGAAGTACCAGCCCCGCGGCCGGCCGCGCGGCTCCAGTTCGGACGACGGTAACGCGCCGACACACCACGGTCCGCTTTACGCACTTTACACCGCTTTACTGTAACATGCATTGGGATCACTTTCAGTTTCAAATATATCTACAATATTTAATTTTATTTACAAACACACAACATCTGTCCATACATAGATTTTAGTGTCTTTTTGGAACAAAGCAAAATCGTCACGTAACGAAAAAGCGTTACGCCCGCAAAATTATTGCTCTGTATTAAAAATCAAATACTTATGAGACTTGGAACTTGAGACCATATATACTCCATTTAACCCTTAATTTATCTGTTAGGTCCCAGGGACTCCGCGCGAATTTTCATTTTGGTCTAAAAACTTTATTATCGCGTTTTTGTTTTTGCGCGTCTCAGTACCTTCCTGTAGGAGCGGCCCGGATGCAGGGTGAAGAGGACGTTTGCCTGCGCAACACGTAGAGGTGAGTAATGGTGCCCATGGAGTCCAGCGGACTCCATGGGGGTATTTGTGTGACAAGTATATTATTTCGCTGGATTGTTATGTTATCATTTATTCAGTCTTATGTTTGTGTTTTAGGCTACCAAATGGCTTCACACAGTCGGTCAGCCAATTTACTTCAACCAGAAGCTGAGTCGATAGCCAGACTGGCTCAGATGTGATGATGAGTTGTACCCCTACCCACAGATGAACAAAATGCTCAAGATGACAAGTTGCCCAGATACCAAAGAAAATACGGTCATAATATGTTTCATCCGCCTGAATAGAAAGACAGTATACTTATGCCATAGCTGTTTGAGGCCAGTATGTTTGGCATTTACAAAGAAAGTATATTTTTGGGGTGCAGCTAAGCATATAAATATTTCATAGATCTATGAGCTAAAGATAAGAAGTAAAAACCGCTGCACGTTTTTTTTTCTTGTATTAACGGGTGCCATTTTTTATTTAGTTTTTAAAAGTTGATTATATTTTAGACTTATTATTGAAGGAAATAGTTTAAAATAATAATTTATTGTATTTAAGTTTTGAGCCACAAGTTGGCATTGATTATTGTATTCTTATTTTTTAGTCTATTAGGTTTTTAAATTGTCAACAAGACTGTTACAATCTAATAACGAAATTTGATATTAAAATATATAAGTACAATGTTGCTAAATATAATAAACCATTTTTGAGTACACATTTTGCTTTTATTTTGACCAAAATCAATGATTTTTATGCAAGGAGTCCCATGGACTCCATGGGGTAAATTAAGTGATTTGAGGTCACCAGGTAAACTAAGGGTTAAAATAAGATTAGACATTTAAACAAACATTTTTTACAGTCCGTTCAACCGATTCTGACTTCTATTCCGTAGGCATAAGAATGGCATTAAAAGCAAAAAGTGGTTTCAATACCAACTGTTTACTGCAGCTCCCATTTGTCATGCCACCAAAGTAATAGAAGTCAAAATCGGTTGAACGGCTGTAAAAACGGTTTAGTTAAATGTCTCATCTTATTTCAAATGGAGTACAGATGGCTCTGTATTAATACATGACATAATGTACAGCGAAAGGAACTCCTTTTCAACCAGGTGTCTTACGACACCTCCCGACTTTTTTTCGGAGTCAAGGGTTGAATTTCACAGTTACCCAACTTGTAATTTGTATTTCAGTATCTTGTGTCCATACTACATAACAGTATGTAACTTGAGAATTGTACTTTTAATAAATAAATGGGCAATTCAGACAACACCTCTCAAAAGACATGAACAAATCTGATTAAAATATTGCCTAATCTCAAGATCAATTACTAAAAACTGATCTGCCAAAATACGGCTTTATATTAGCATTTCCAATATGAACATCGCGAAGTGCAATCAATCAACCCAGCCTTTACAAGTGCACTGCTGGACATAGGCTCTAGCCTTATGCATCCAATGTGCATTGGATGTGTGTAAAATAAAGATGTCACGTGCCAAAACTAATTTAATTTTTGTTTATCTTAGAATTTTTTTGATCACAATGCATAGTACATAATTATTTTAAGTTACCAGCTTAAGTTCCAATAACACCCATCTGTAAAAAGTTTGATTTGAAGTGCTGTCCCACTGTCGAGTTTTGCATTGAGCATTGCATATACTTAAGCTAGCTTAAAACTATAAAAATGCGAACTAGAAGCTACTTGCAGTATAGCTTAGCTATCTTTATAGGGTACAACATTTTTTAAGTAGAATTTGAAGTTGATTTACTACCGAGCGCTGAAAGTAAAAGTATTAGAGTAATCCCGCACTGCGAAATATATCGACGATTTTTTTTCGGCATTTGTAATTCAAATATTTATGTACAAATGCGTATCCTGTATCATAGTAACTATGTATATTCCATTTGAATTAAGATTAGACATTTAACCTTTTTTACAGTCCGTTCAACCGATTTTGACTTCTATTGCGTTGGTGGCATGACAAAATATGGCAGCTGCAGTAAACAGTTGGTGTTTTAACCACTTTTTTTTTGCTTTTAATGCCAACCTTATGCCTACGGTATAGAAGTCAGAATCGGTTGAACGGACTGTAAAAAATGTTTTTTTAAATATGTAATCTTATTTGAAATGGAGAGTAGATATAGTGAATAAAAAATACGCGCAGTTTTTTTTCGCAGTTCGGGTGAGCTCTCTGTTATAGAGTAGGCAGAAGTACTGTAAAAGTAGACGTAGAATATTGATAACGTTACAACAACGAGTCATTCAAATTAATATAGGTAAGAAAACAAACATTTTAATCCAACTACATTTTTCGTCGGTTTGCAGACGAAACACTTTTTATAGATTTGACACACTCGTGTTTGAACGCATCAACGGGTAAGTTATGTACACTGTACAGTTTTACCGTTTGCTGATTATGTTTGTGTGTAGTCACTGTACATAATGACATCACTCAGTTCTCACACGGTTTTGATTTAATGCTGCCACTATACTTGGCTTATTTCTGAAAATATTTGCGTTATTTCGCTAATTCAAAATGAACTTTACCTGTATGGAAATATGGTGTATTTTGTATTATTTAAATAACGCAAATATTTTGATAGTTACGCCAGTGTCAGCACAGTAATAAATACGTAATAATACTTGCAAAAATACACGTGTGACCGTAACCATGTTGATAACAATGATAATAAGATTTACCGAAACCTATTAGCGTGGTTCTGTTTGCTCAAACCTCTGTATGCGAGGCAGTTAGCATGGCTTTGAAAGTGCATACTCATAAACATGAGTCAAATATTTGGTTTGAAGTTGCAAAAGTTATTATTATTTGGCATGTGACGATGCACAGCATCTGTGAGAGGGCGTTGTATACTTCCCGTTAGTTGTCAGCCAATCACAGCTCACGTGACGTCATATCCTCGACCAATCAGCGCCGAGTTCCGGTAGTCACGTGGTCCCAGGTGGCGTGTTCGCAAATGGCGGACCTTTACCTCATAGCGTCGTTACTTCCCGACTAAGTAACATCGAATTTAATGTTTTTAGCTACTTTTAAATATTTTGAATCTTTTTAAAGTTCAAAGTGATATAAAATTAATATTTAAAATTAGTGAAAATCAAATAAATAGTGCAATTATGAATAATTGTGATTTGGATCAAGAAGTGCAGGTAGGCAACGGCTTGGTGTTTACATCGAGCCGGCTACCACGAAGCGATTCGAGCTCTTCGCAATCCGATGCTTAGCTGAGCAAATGCTAGCTTACTGAGGTAAAACGGCGGAAATGCAGGTGAGTCATCAGACATTTGAAATCTTGTTAATCAAGTGGCTGTGCTCACTAACTTTTTAATGTGTGGCTGCATCTGGTTCGACTCCGAATACCCCTATATCAGCACATATGCCTGAACCGGTTCCGGGACCTAGCTACGCGATATGTTTAGACTATAATTTGAACCGCCTGCCAGCGGCTATCAACAATATATCGAGTGTAATGCCGCGGTTAAATTTAAACGTCGTTAGTACGTTGCTTAAGGAACCAAGACGCCTCGCTCCAAATCGGATGAAACGACTTAAAGCGTTACAAAAGTGCGGTGATTCGTCATGGAAGGACCCCGCGCTACGCGGACTCGTTGAAGATGGTAGCAGCTAGGACTGTAATGCTTTAATTACTAGAGTTACTCAAAGCTTATAGAATTTCATTCGCTTTCTGCCTATAGAATTTTTGATATAATTTTGGAATCATTTATACCCTCTTCAAAATTAACGATATAATAGTGACCAAGTCACGCAGCTAGTTTGCGGAAAACGAGCTGAATATATTGTAAATCGCGTGCTGGTCTGCGTAAGATCTCTCCGAGCTAATTGCTTAGTTGATTTGAAATTCGATAAAAATTTCGGAATTAGTTTTACTCTCATCAAAATTTCACAAAATTTGGGAGTGAATCATAAAGCTAGTTTGCGGAAAACGAGCTGAATATATTGTAAATTGCCAGGAGCGTATCCTGAGCAAAATTACTAATAAAAACCTTCGTGACGGTCTGCGTAAGATCCCTCCGAGTTCTAATTGCTGATTTTAAATTCGATAAAATTTTCGGAATTATTTCTACTCTCATCAAAATTCCACAAAATTTGTGAGTGAATCTTACAGCTAGTTTGTGGAAAACGAGCTGAATACATTGTAAATCGCCGGGAGCGCATCCAGAACGAAATTGCTATTAAGAACCTTCGTGAAGGTCTGCGTAAGATCTCTCGAGTTCTAGTTGCTTATTTGATGAAAATTAATTGCACCAGTTCTATGGAGGCTGTCTCCGAGCGTATTGGAGACAGTGGCAGACGCTGTGGGCTCCGTAGGCCCTTCTCGGAATAATCACGGGAATGCGTCTGTCATTTACCTCCGAACCACTGATTCATCTCTGAGTCGATTCAAGACCGCAATTGCGTACTTACTTCAAAATAGAAAATTTTGAGAGTAACCATAAAGTGATGTGCTCTTTCATCAAAAAGATTACGATCGAAAGTTCAGAAAAGGCACCCAAACAAGACGAGATATTATGACTATTGACTCGTGGGTGGGGCCAAATAACAGTCACACCAGTTCTACGGAGGCTGTCTCCGAGCGTATCGGAGACAGTGGCAGACGCTGTGGGCTCCGTAGGCCCTTCTCGGAATAATCACGGGAATGCGTCTGCCATTTACCTCCGAACCACTGATTCATCTATCAGTACGAGCTCTGAGTCGATTCAAGACCGCACAATCGCCGGAGATGGCGATCCAGGTAGAACAGCAGATGACCAGCCTGCCGTTCGGTTTATCATGCGCGCCGAATGATTTCGCAGGGTTATCAACTAGGTGGCCCAAGATCTACGATCAAAAGGAATGCGAGTTCTGGCCTGCTTAGAAGATTTCTTTGATAGCATGCGAATCGAGAACTCTTCTTCGCTTTTAGGCGGTTTTGTCTTTATACGTTCTAGAGACGTTATAGTGGACCAGTACATTACAAGAAATCTGTCACCGAAACCTCTCTAATGATAGAATTTGTCGGGTTCATTGAAACTGGCCGCCACACCAGTTCTAAGGAGGCTGTCTCCGAGCGTATCGGTGACAGTGGCAGACGCTGTGGGCTCCGTAGGTCCTTCTCGGTATGTTAACGGGAATGCGTCTGCCGTTTACCTCCAAACCACCAATGATTCAAATAACTGAAGACCTAGTCAATTCTATCGGTCTCGCGAAGAGCGTTATTCGCAGGGGAAAACTTTAATTGAAACAGGCGCAGATTATTTTAAGCACTCTTAACTTGGTCGTTCTAATAGGTCGTCTTCATTATCGCCAACTCCGACCGGTAGCAACATTACAAACGGTCGCCAAGGATCTGAAATGGTGGGTCACAACCTTAGGAAAGCCTATAGCTCGGAACAATTTGCCCCGGGGTGATTCACCATTTCATGACCTCAGATACTGCAGATTACGGGTGGGGAGCACAGTTAGATGATCTTTTTCGGTTTCAGGAAAGTGGAAATAGACCAGCGGCGATGGCACTGCAATCGAAAGGAAATGTTTGCCATTGTAACAGCAGTTAACATTTCCGTTCTCGCCTTCGCGGTCGCCATGCTTGCCTGCAATCGTACAATCGCCCAGTTGTTTCCTTTGTTCGAAAATAAGGCGGAACATGATCAGCGTTACTCCATATGACTTATTGAACCTTCTAGACAAAGACCGTATTTCCATGATTGTGGAATAAAATTCCAGGTAGATTCAACGACATCACAGACAGGTTATCCCGTGAGAAACAGGCGGCTGTGTGGCACCTACTAAGACCGGCTCCAAGGAATGTTTTTTGCAAATATAGAGTTCCGTAGGTAGACCTCTGGCACCAGGGATACCAGGGTGGTGAGGAAGTATGTAACCAAAGATTTTTCAGTCTCATCAGCCGCCTTTAGTCGTCAGTGGCTATTTCAGATGGCGTTGGTGTTCCCGGGACTAAGCTTCCCCCTCGAGTTCTTCACCATCTGAATTCAGCTCAAGACGTTTTCTATAGCCCCTCCAATGTGGAGGAGAGCATATTGGTTACTGGAACTTCGACGTCAACGTCTCTGTAGACCCATGAGAATCGTCAACCTAGCTCGAGTTCTAGTAGATCGGAGCACGGGCCTTCTACCTACTCAAGTTCAAGACATGGAGCTCTATGCTTGGAAGATAGCGGGTGGGGTGAAATAATTATTAATTGGTCAGAATCTGAAAGGTCCCTGTTCCGATCTATTATAGTTGGACGGAGTCCACACTAAGTACAGACCGGCATGGTCTCGGTCGGTCAAATGGTGTAAAGATAACAATTACGACTTCAATTGTCCCAATAACATTGGTTTGACAAGATTATTAGCGTTCATAATAATTAAAGAGAGATTAGGCTTATATTAGATTAGGCCCATATTGTTGCAAAAATTTTCGTTTCTAACTTTTGAATGTCCTGTAACGAAAATTTGAATTCAGACTTCTTAGTACAACATATTCTTAAAGCTATCTCTCTCCAATCTCTTAGAGTAGAGAACCCCCTATTGGGGACCCGAGTGAACTGATTATCTGAATGCAGACAAATCCTCCTAATAACATTAATTTGTCAAAACTGTCACGTCGATCGGCTTGTCTTTTTATTACTAGCGTCAGGAACACGGGTTCAAGACCTTATTTCTACACCGGATTTCAGCAAATTACTTCTATATATCGATCGAGGTGATTACATCATTCTGTACCCAGTGTTTGGGTCAAAGAGGCTAAAAACTATCTTGTCATGCTAACGAAAACATTTATGTCCAGTTAATGAATTATGGAAAGTTTTGAAATTAGGAAGACTAGGACACTCATTGTTTGTTCAGTTCGAGGTCCCACGCAGTGTATCACGGACTGTGATAGGTACTGAAATATCCAGGCATCTCTGCATCTCCTGGAAGTATGCGCTAAGCTGAAGCTTCTTTGAATTGGTACGAATAATTTTCAATCGAAGATAACCTCTCTCGCGGTAATTGGCGCAGTCCGAATACTTTTACAAAATATTATTGTAAACTGATTATTATAGGTAAAGCTGTCACTTTAATCTCTCGAAGAATGTTAAAACTGGTATAAGATAAAATCGATGGTCTCTTGATCGTTGTTAATCTGATTATTCTTATTTTCCGGATTATTACGTTACCATATAGGTATTAAATGATATAAAATATTAATATTTTTTAAATATCTACATTGGACGGTACCTATAGCTTGAAGTACATACATCCTAATTTGTATAATGAGTACATGTTGGTTTATATGGTTCTATTTTTCAATAAATATTATCATATCCTCACATAGCGTCATCGTGGTCACCAGGAGTTATAAACACGTCTCTCACAGATGCTGTGCATCGTCACATGCCAAATAATAGTGCAAGTTTTACATAAAAATAAAACTTGTATTATTAAGCAGAGACGATGCACAGCATCATTCAAGGCCTCCTGGTGAGAGACTTCTATGAGGTAAAGGTCCGCCATTTGCGAACACGCCACCTGGGACCACGTGACTACCGGAACTCGGCGCTGATTGGTCGAGGATATGACGTCACGTGAGCTGTGATTGGCTGACAACTAACGGGAAGTATACAACGCCCTCTCACAGATGCTGTGCATCGTCTCTGCTTAATAATACAAGTTTTATTTTTATGTAAAACTTGCACTAATGTTGCTTTGAGTAGATTTAGTAAGTGTTATATTTGCAAAGTATTTAATATTGTGTAATCATCAATGTATTAAGAAAAACTTTTTACAATTGTTTTTCTATTTTTCACTTTTTAGTTGTGGTACCTACCCCACACAAATACGAATACCACTACCTGCTATGTCAATAACAGTAACAGAAACTTATCATCATATCCACATAGGCTACGTGGGAAAAATACGTATTAATATTTATATGGGACCACCTCTGAAGAATTACCTACCTACCTACCGAATCGCGTATTAAACATACAAAAAAAAAATACAGTCGAATTGAGAACCTCCTCCTTTTCGGAGTCGGTTAAAAATTGTGGATCGAAGATATCAGATACTCTCGGGATGGGTTCAGGAGATAGTGGCGGCATGTGGAGGATTATTAAGTAACAAGCAGGACTCATCTCCAATGTAATACCACAGCCAAGTCGATGATTTTTCAAGATTATACATAATACATAAACTCACGCCTTCTTCCCACGGGGTTAGGCATAAACTATAGATTATATTGTCCTGTCAAATTTTCAAATTCGATTTTTCGGCTGTACCTTTGGCTTTTTCCTAAAAACAAAACAAATAATCGTTCGTGCCATTTTCGAGTTTTTACCATACTAAGGCTGCCTGTGCACTAGAGCGGAGAGGAGAAAAGAGGAGCGGAGATGTGCCAATATTAACCAATAGAATCTTGACTCCGCCTCTGAGTTTAGATTTGATTGGTTAATAATGGCACATCTCCGCTCCTCTCCTCTCCTCTCCGCTCCAGTGAACAGGCAGCCTAATGCAAGGATTTGATTTTTATATAAATAGATTATTACATACTCTATCCTCAATATCAAATTACAGATTATAAGAACAGGAATAGAAGAGTGAAGTTAAAATACCCATATATTTTATCTTGCTGGGGGAAAATAAAGATTATTTAATTAGTATATTGTATTTACTAACATACCATACGTGTGCAGTAGGAGGCGGTGGCGAGCCTTCCCTGGTTCTGATCCTCAAGTGGGGCGGCGAGCTCACGCCGGCCGGCCGCATCCAGGCGGAGGAGCTGGGCCGCATGTTCCGCTGCATGTACCCGGGCGGCCAGGGCCGGCACATACCTGGTATGTATCGGAGTCATCTGCCATGTGTCTTAAGTGGTTCTTGTAAGAGTGATTTTCAGTCGTGCAGATTGCCTCGCTGGTCTAGTGGTCGCAATTGCTGCTACTCAGGGTGACGTCCTGGGTTCGATTCCAAGGTTGGGGTCAGTGCTATTGGATTGTTCCACCAGGAATTACTTCGCAGCCCGGGATCAGAATTTCTGGCCGGTTGATGGCAATAGGCTCGCCCCCTATTATATGGGATTTAAACATAACTGGCGAAAAGTGGGTGTACTATAGTTTCACCTCTGCTGCCTAACCTTTCGGGGAATACAGGAGTGATGTAATGTTATTTTATGCAAGTTCAACAGCACTAAAGCTCAATACACAGACAAGCGGGTGAGTGTCGGGCGCGGGTCGGGACGGGAGAACGGCGGGCTTGTATATACAGGGTGGCAGGGACATCGACGCGAAGCCGGTTACCATGGATTCAGTACATGATTCTGAAACCCCCTGCGTTGAAATTTTTCGTAGGTATTGCACTTTTCTATGAAACAGCAGATTTTTTTTTATAACCGACGAAAAATTTCAGCGCATGGGGGTTCAGAATCATGTACTGAATCCATGGTAACCGGCTTCGGGTCGATGTCCCTGCCACCCTGTATTGTAATTCCTTGAACTATATGAACCCCTCCGTACTCCTGTCCCGACCCGCGCCCGACACGTACCCGCTTTCTGTGTGTTGAGCTTTAATATCACGCTTTCACCCATAAGACATGAGCAATGAAATATCATTCGATCACTGAATGCAGTATTGTTTTTCCACATTCACGCGCGGTGTAACGGGAAAAGCTAAATAAACGTATGGTTGTATTTATTCTGGTTTCGGACTTCCACGCGAACGAAGTCGCAGGCAAGAGCTAATGTCAAATAAAGGCTGAATAAAGCACTATCCTCACAGTTTCGTTCATTACACGGATGACTAGCTGAGATATCTGGTCTAGCAAATCACTGGAGCTTTGTCGATAACTTACAGGTTGCAAAAAGTGAGCAGGCATCCTACATTACCATTATCTATATCCATATACATATTATACAGGGTGTTAAAGTAATTGCGTGCCATGCTTAGGGGTAGGTTCAGTATCCATAAAGGAAACTATGAAAAATAAAAAAATAAATCCAGAAAATATAAAAAATATATAAAAAAATATAAAAAAAATTGCAATGTCGACCTAATTTTGTTTGGAATCAGGTATTTACAAAGATCAAGATAATCAACTTATTTACTCATGTTTTAAGTTGATTTGATTGCTATTTTAAGTTAGTAGGTACTTACTAAATTAGGTTGACCTTGCAATTTTTATTTAATGTTTTTTTTTTTAATTATTTTTCTGGATTTATTTTTTATTTTTCCTAGTTTCCTTTATCGATACTGAACCTACCCCTAAGCTATGGCACGCAATTACTTTAACACCCTGTATATTAAAAAAAAAAACATTCATAACACCCTTAAAACCCCTCAACCATTCCAGGCGAGGGTGGTACTCAGGGTCTGGGCCTCCTTCGTCTCCACTCCACCTTCCGCCACGACCTGAAGATCTACGCCTCAGACGAAGGTCGCGTGCAGATGACCGCAGCCGCCTTCGCCAAGGGACTGCTGGCTTTGGAGGGAGAACTGACCCCTATACTTGTGCAGATGGTCAAGTCTGCCAACACAAATGGACTACTGGATAACGACTGTGATTCTTCTAAGGTTCAGAATATGTGAGTGCTTTTTATTTTAGCAATTAATTATTTAAGCAGGAAGAGAGATTTTAGAGAGGAGTGTGGCTAAGTAATAACAGTCGCACGGGTCATCAGGTTAAGCTACGCTTACCGCGGTTGGTCCGTGGAATGGTGACCATCTCTACGTACAGAGACTCCTCCATGCCTTGGAAAGCACGTCAAGCCGTTGGTCCCGGCTGTCATTCGTGGATAGTGTTGGGATTTTATCCGGATAAATACTCAAAACGGATAAATACTCATAAATATCCGTTTTTACTCGAGTATTTATCCAAAACAGCGGATAAATACTATCTACAGTTTTCGTTACGTTATGAACCGTACATTTTGCAATTTTACGAACAAAAGGAGTGAAATAAATGACAATCTGAAAATATACATTTGTACCGTACTTTATTAATCACTTTAACCATAAAAAAGCCTATAATAACAATGATTTCATGAATATTTTCATCAATCATTCTCAAAGTTAGATAAAATAATACATTTGTGCGTTATTTTTCTTCTTCTTTTCGTGCGGTTAGTGTCTAACCTGGTGTTAGAGTTTAAAAGCCGCCCATGGGCCTCTAACTTGGCTTCACATGCCGTCGAGGAATATCTCTCAGGCATGCCAGTTTCGGTGTGGGCGCGTTCCTTGAGGTTGCGGCCAGCCCGCCGGTTGAACGCGTTTCAAAGGGTCATGTTCATCCGGATGGTCCGGGGATACTGTACGGTCTTCGATGGCGAAAGCTCCACTGCCGCGAGAAATTACGGCACAGCGGACAGATCTCCGGTGGGATCTCATGGCTTCATGGAGAGTGCGATTGTCGCAACCTTGTGCTGGGCACGCCACGATTGTGGCGATAAGTCCCCTCTTTGAGGAGTGGCTTGAGAGGCGCCACGGCATCCTCACCTTCTGCCTGACGCAGGTCCTCACCGGACACGGTTGTTTCGGGAGGTTCTTGTTTCGCATAAGGCAGGAGGAAACACTCGGGTGTCACAACTGTGTGGATCGCCCGGAGGACACGGTGGAGCATGCGGTGGAGGACTGCCCGGCTTGGGCGGAGCACCGCCCAGTCCTCGCGGAAGCGATCGGCGGCAGTGACCTTTCGCGTCGGGCCCTGGTCCAGGCCATGGTACGGAGCGAGAGGGCATGGCACGCCGTCACCTCCTTTTGCGAAGCAGTAATGCTCGCGAAGGAAGAGGCGGAGCGCGTCAGGGAGAGGCAAATTACACGCCCTCATGCCCCTAGCCGCCGCAGACGCCCTGGGCGTCGGGAATCGGTAGCCGATTTCCGGCCACCGTAGGCGCGGGCATGCGGACGGAGAGCAATGGGTAGCTCGCCGTTCGATAAGGACCAGGACCGGGTCGCCGGCGCGTTGTGTTCCACGCGTGCTTCAAAGAGATGCCAGCACAATTGACTGGGTCCGCTAGGGCCGATGCCTTCCGGGGTTGCGGGAACGTCCTAAAGGGAGACCGTGGCCTCTGGCAACGTACAGGCAACTGAAGGAACACGGGTGGGTTTTAGTCAGTAAGAGTCTGCCACGCCCTTCCGCTTCGCCCAGAGCGGGAGAAGTTATTCGATGATTTCCCAGCCGGGCGTTTCTTCCCGCCTTATCCGGAACAGGAATTTCCCGCCTTATCCGGAACAGGAACCTCCCGAAACAACCGTGTCCGGTGAGGACCTGCGTCAGGCGGAAGGTGAAAACGCCGTGGCGCCTCTCTAGCCACTCCTCAAACAGGGGACTTATCGCCGCAATTGTGGCGTGCCCAGCACAAGGTTGCGACAATCGCACTCGCGGCAGCGGAGGTACGCCCTGGCGTTTCGCCTCCTTGCGCCACTCCCGAATGTACGCGAGGACTTTTGCCTCCCAGATCCCATTAGACCTTAGACCAGACTATTTTTAAACGCGATTCAAAAGGAGTGGAATTAGTTCATGACAACAAATTTTATTCCCACCAATTCTTCGACTTCGACAGTACTTTATCTTTTTTTCTTTTGCTTATATCTCGAAAGTGGTGCGTCCTATCGCAAAAATAATGAAAATTTCGACCCCCTTTAAGAAACCTTTAAGGTGAAACAATTTGATATTTTTTCCATACAAACTTCGGAGGGGTTTTACTCCACTATTTGACATCGGACATTCAAAGTTAAACATGATATCGTTAGGTCTCATTATTAAAATTGTCTGTACGGAAGCAGAATAGTAAAATAAAAAGCCATTAAAAAGTTATGAGCCAACAAAGATTCGTTTTTCTTGCTAATTTTAACGCAACTTTGGGCGTAAATAAGTAATACAAGAAGTGTGAAATCTCGATAACAAAATCCGTACCGACACAGAAAAATTAACGAAGATTTCAATAAATTTTATTTGTAATTGATTTATGCAGTGGTTATTTCAGAAAAACCTTTTTTCCAAAGGCCTTTTCGTAATTTTTGACGCGCTCGTTTTACTAAAATTGGTCGGTACGGTGTTTCTGTGCGTGCGAACTATACGTTGTCCATGTAGATCAGCTTCTAACTGCTCATCACTGATACTATCGCTGTCGGTCACGATGCCAGGTGAGACAGTGTGGTTTTTGGCCAGGCCCACCATTGAGTTCGAGCCCGCGACTAGTTCCACCTTAAACCCCTGTAACTCAACATGTTGGTAATATTTTTTCATGATTTCCATACAAAAAGTGAAAAATTCCATATAAAACACGTCGTGGCTGGCCCCTGTACGCCTCCGGCTCTATTGTAAGCTACGGCAAATAATGTAGTATTTTGGAAGGCCCAAACAGCAATACTAAACATTTTTTTTTTTTTAAATAACCATCGGAAGCTCAAAAAATATATTTATCCATCATTTTGAGTAAATATCAGATAAAAATGAGTAAAAACGAGTATTTATCCGTTTCGGATAAATACTCGAGTATTTATCCTCCGAGTATTTATCCTCTGCCCATCACTATTCGTGGATCTTTGACAGTCGTTACGAGTCGTCAGAAGTCCGAAAGTGACAACCAGTCTTACCAAGGGGTATCGTATTACCCAGTTACTGGATTGAGGAGGTCAGATAGGCAGGCGCTCCATGTAAAATACTGGTATTGAGCTGCTTCCGGTTAGACTGAAAGCCGACCCCAATAGCCGGCTAGGCAGATTGATTGAATTTTTTAAGCAAAAATCGTTATTAAAATTACAAATTAAAGAAAAGTCACCTCAAGTAAGTGTAGATAGTTATTATGATCACCAAGCTAAGTAGTGAGAGACTAAATCTAAATTCCTTGACTTTAGCTGCAACCTAGTCTCCGCAGTCAACTTTTAGCATCACTAGACTCGACTAAAGAAATCCGTTTGTTGGAAGACGCGCCCAATTATGGACTATAGGCTGAACCCGCCTGTACCGCATCTTAGGGATGCGCGTGGCGAGACGGGAGGGCAGTGCAGATCTCACGCTCATTCGTCAACGCTCACGACGGTCCCGCCGCTTATTCGTCAACGCTGCCCTCCGCCTTGCCACACATTCCTAAGACGCTGTACAGCGGTCTCGGTCAAACTATTTTTCATTGCTTGAGAATTTTCTCAACAGGCTACTTATAAGCAAGCAATCAAGCATACATCATCTTCGACCACTTTGCTTCAAATAAATGTACTTATTTCTACTGACCTTCTCAAATAATAATGTCGTTCTGTTCTCTCCTCCCAGGGCCAAGGCTCGCCTCCACGAGGCGATGCAGGTGGACCGCGACTTCACAGACGAAGACCGCGCGCGCATCAACCCGTGCGACTCCGTGAGCATCAACACGGCGATGGACTTCGTGAAGAACCCCGTGCGGTGCTGTGCGCACGTGCAGACGCTCATACAGCACCTCATGCACATCGTGGTTATTAAGAAAGATGATCCGAAGACTAAAGGTGAGTTTTTTTTATAATAAATGCAAGACAAGACTCAATAAGATTGAGATAAGGCTCAATGTATGAATGACATAAGACATTGGGAATGAATTGGAGCCTTTGGGTCTTTGCGACACTAGCTCGCACAAATCACTAATCACATAATAATTGATACTAAACTCCAATTTTTAATTTGCTTGACGAAATTGACATTTAGTTTTGACATAAAACTAATTTATTAAATAATCTAGTTACCGAGTGACTCTCACCAAGGACCACTGACTCATTCTCTGCAGGAGAACCTTCACTGTTATCGTGTTGTCTCTGTAATATTAATTACTAGCTGCGCCCCGCGGTTTCAACCGTATAAATCTCGATCCCGGAAGAAAACCGGGATAAAAAGTAACTGTCCTAATTGTCCGGTCATTCAAATCCGTTCAGCGGTTTTAGCGTGAAAGCGTAACAAGCAAATAAAGAAACCAACAAATTTTATCTATTTAGTTAGGATTTATCGTTTTATTTAAAAAAAAAGGTGGATGGTGGATGGTTTCGATTTTATTCTAGCAAATTGAAAATCAGAGCATTTGTTCATGTGATGTGGCTGTGCTTTTTAAATAAATTATTAAATACTTTCACCAGACACGATACTGTACCACGGCGAGACATGGGAGTTAATGGGTCGCAGATGGGGTAAGATCGAGAAGGACTTCTGCACTAAAAACAAGTCGTACGACATATCCAAGATACCGGATATCTACGACTGCATCAAATACGATCTGCAACACAACCAGCACACGCTGCAGTTTGATCTGGCAGAGGAACTGTATATTTATGCCAAGTACTTGGCTGATATTGTTATTCCTCAGGTGAGTGATAATAGTACTTTAAGGATCTAAAATTTTGGCCCTAGGGATTGTTAGTGCAGTGTGCGACACGTTGGAACTTTTCAAGATTATAGGGGACACCACTGCTGTTCTGTTCTGGCCAGAATACCCAGCGACAGAATGGAACAGCAGTAGTGTCTCCAATAATCTTACAAGAAGATGTAGCGGTTACACCGCCACATACGAACTACGCAGCAAAGACATGACGTCACACAAAGCCTGCATCGCGCAGTTAGAGTTTACCGAGCGAAAAACATAGATAAGACTATCCGAAATCAACTTACGGGCAGTTGCCCGCCAGACATAACACCCTCTGGTTGGAGGATCCTCCCTTTTCAAATGAGGATGAGTGAACTTTACACCCTGTTCCTCATACTCCTAAAAATATAATCTTTCAAGGATAATCAACCCCGAAAACATAGCATTGAATTTACAGCTGATATTGAAAGCTGCTATTGGTTCAAATACTCATCTTCTTGATCGATCCTTCCATCCTTTTGTGAACCCACAAATTAAGATCTTACACAAGTTGGAGTTTGGTAGTTTCGTCTAAAAAAACTTTCTTATCGAAATAAACTTTTTTTTTTGTGATACAGGAATACGGACTGACGATGCAGGAAAAACTAACGATAGGTCAAGGTATTTGTACGCCGTTGCTCAAGAAAATAAGGGCAGACCTACAAAGGAATATTGAGGAATCTGGAGAAGAGACTGTCAATAGGTTGAACCCCAGGTACGATATGTTAACCTTTATTCAATTGTCTATTCGGGATAAAATATCAGTCAAAATCGATAGCATGTTGGCCGCAAAATCTGAGTTATTTGCTGCGCTACGGGTCGATTCGATTGACACTAGAAATAAATATTGAAATAGATCTTTACATATATGTGAGGTGCATGCATGTAAACTGCTCTCAAAACGGTGAAGGAAAACATCTTGAGGAAACCGGCATGTCCTACAACCAAAAATTCGAAGACGTGACATCCGCCCACCCGTACTGGGCCCGCGTGATGGATTATCGCCCACTCCCAGCAGGGAACATTATAGGTTAATCAGCTAACATGCTACCATTATGTTATGCAAACGTACCCACGATATAATAGGTATATCGTGGGTACGCTTCAATTTAGAATCTTTGATAATTTACAGTCATTGCCAGGGCCGGATTTAGAGGTCAGGAGGCCTCGGGGCAACAAAAGAGTGGAGGACCCTGGCCCCAAATTATTTTCCAAATAAAATTGGCAATTTTTTTCAGTCGAGTTATCTAAATAATTCATTGCCACAATCAACTTACGACTACATAACATTAAAGTAGATAGTTACTTTAATGTTATGTAGTCGTAAGTTGATTTCTAAGCGATAATATAGATCTAAAATATTTATTTATTGCAATGGAATATGAACTTTGTCATGTGTGTTTGAGGATCCAGGACAATTACCTGAGATTCTAAATTCAAGCTTAGGAGAACTGCTAAAAAGGGACAAGGTTCCGGTAATTTTCACAGAACATCAATGTGACGTTTCCTCTCTGTCTCCCAGGTACAGTCACGGCGTATCATCTCCGGGCCGTCACGTGCGCACGCGGCTGTACTTCACTAGCGAGAGTCACGTGCACTCTCTACTCACTGTGCTTAGGTTTGGCGGTTTACTAGATGTGAGTATTTACGATTATATTACACAAGCTTACCAATACTTAAAATTGTTCTACAATTTAAGTCTTCCATGTCTCGACTGTCTTTTGTATCGCGATAGGGTTTTTGTATTGTTAATTTGATCTATACTTACTCCTTCTAACATGGAACTACTCCCAGCAATATTTTCTGTTTAATACTTATCTATATGACATTCGTACCTACCTATAGGGCAAAATTTTATTCAATGTATTGCAATACTGCTAAAAAAGACTAGTGAAACTACACACACAGCACACTGAAACTACAAAAACAGTCTTTATTGATTTTAGACTCTGTTTCGTCAACAATAAGCACGAAAAAATGCCTGAAATTTTAAATACATGGTGGTAAAGACATCGACTCGAATACTGATACCATGGATTCAGTAAATTATTCTGCGATTAATTAATGCGATAAAATCTTGAATGTTCAATTTGCAGGTATTAAAAGACGAGCAATGGCGTCGTGCGATGGAGTACGTGTCGACTGTATCGGAACTCAACTATATGTCGCAAATTGTCGTCATGCTCTACGAGGATCCTACCAAAGATCCGTACTCTGAGGAGAGGTGAGATAAGGCTTATGTTTGTAGAGATTCTTCTAGTGAAATGTTATGCTCGATCAGGACCCTTCTGAAATCAGAAGTTCACTCGCATTCCAAGCGCGTAAGTAGTCCGAAATTCGTACCTAATGACTAGAGCTCTTGTTTTCTGAAGAAATCCTGCTCCGGAAATCAAAGTTGACTCTGAACCTCACTGGAATGTTCTACGAAATAAAGGCTTAAAAGTATTGATTATGAAATTGCAATAATTAACATCTTGACACTGAATATTTAGTTTTAATTTACTTACCTCAAACTGTTATACATAACTTATAACACATAATCCAGTGTTATTATTGCGATGCGTAATAAATATTGTAGTGCAACACAGAGTGATAATTTATAATTTCATTTATTCATATTGAATAATTGATCAAGATAGCGTAATACATATTTGGCAGCTATTGGCGACGTTGTCAACTTTCAGAATGCAGCCTCTTAATTAGAAAAGTCTATACTTATAAGCCGCGTCCTACTAGAAAGCGATTGCTGCGCGAATATGCAATCGTCGCATTCATATGTATTTTGGTTCGGTGAACCGGAACTTGTGTTCGCGCCGACAGAGGGCGCCTTCCGGTTTACCGAACAAAAAGTGACATATGAACGCAACGATTACGTATTCGAGCGACGATTGCTTTATATTAAGATGCGGGGATGGACTTTCAAGCTTCTAGCACAGATTAGTGCAGCAAGCACTCTGCAAAATAGTTTAAATTAAAAGCGACTCTTGCGACGACACTATAAAGTGCAATTCAGGTCGCACAGCGTTAATACCTAGAGTTATATTCACCTAAAAGTTGCCTCTCTTTCTATCGCGTAACTCTTTTATCGACTACGTTACGCTCACTGAATTCGAGAAGTCTAGCCCGCCGCGTACCTACTTGTAGCTTGATACCTAAAATGCGGAGTATCCCATCTCTATTCATCATTGTTCAACAGTGCTTCTAGTCTACATCTACAAGCCTGAAGTTTTTTTTTTTTTTACCCTCAACGGGCATGCTCTTGGCCTGCATCTCACCTGATGGTAAGTGATGATCAGGCCGAAGGTGGAAGCGAGCTTCACCCGGAGTCCTCAACCACAGAGGAACTGGCTATCTTATCTCTAACTGCCGAAACACAACAATGCTCTTAAAATTGTTGTTATGGTGACAAACCTCTGGGTCTGACAGGTGGCTTAACCACTAGACCACAAATGCGATTAAAGTAACTTAAGTAGGTTTAAGTTGATTCAACTGCCTGACCAATCCCTTGACACATAATGTTTGTATCAGGTTCCACGTGGAGCTCCACTTCAGCCCGGGCGTGAACTGCTGCGTGCAGAAGAACTTGCCCCCCGGGCCAGGCTTCAGGCCGCACAGTCGCAACCACTCCACTACTAATAACTCGGTACGTTGTACTTGCTTTTCGAGGAAGCAAATCATACTTATCTGAAACTTGAGTAGATATTTATTTATTTGGACCTCCAACAAAGGATACACACATAATATAAATCAAAATAACAAAAACGGCTCTTTTACGTGTGCTGCTTCAATTAAAGGAAACCACAGCATGCACATAATAACTAGGTTTAAACACGATAATAGAAATTATTGTTGAAATTTCAAACAAAAAATAATAAAAAAAAAGAAGAATTAACATGTCAAGATTGAGCATTCATATTACAATTGTTTAGTATACTTAGTAATAATTATTTCACATTTATTGACTAGGTATATTTTGCTGTAGATAGAATAAGAACTGATCGAAATGCTGAGAGGAGAGATTTAATTAGATAAACAAACATTACTTGTTGGAATTTATTTCTAATATTGTTCACAGCAGAGTTCGTCAGATGAGGTGAAATGTATTGAAGAAGAAGGTGAAGACGACAATATGGCCAGTCAAGAAACGCTGCAACCGGTAAGTAGGCTTTGTAGAAACTGTACTCCATTAGAAATAAGATTAGTCCGTTCAACCGATTCTGACTTCTACACGGTAAGCATAAGGATGGCAATAAAAGCAAAAAAGTCTTAACAATACCAACTGCTTACTGCAGCTGCCATTTGGCATGCCACTACCGCAATAGAAGTCAAAATCGGTTGAATGGACTCTGTAAAAAATATTTAGTTAAATGTACTAATCTTATTTGAAATGGAGTTTAGTAACAGCTAAGTAGAGATTTTTTTTTAATTTATTTAAATTAAATACCTGCTATAATTTTCTTAATATTGTAGGATGCTGACGAACTGGATAACACATTCTCGCCAAAAAAATTGTCGAAGTCAAAAATAAGGCCTTCGGATCCTATACCTATTTGGTAAGTATATTTCGTTTAAATCTTGCTTTTCATTGATATTCCTTACTCATGGTACTCTCACGAAAATGTATTTAAAACTTTAGTTTTATCACAGATAGAACAGACGGTTTACTCGGCCAAATCATTGAAATAAAGAAGGCGGACGGGGCTAATTGCCTACAGTTATATTCACCTAGAAGTTGCCTCTCTTTCCATCGACTAACTCTTATATCTTCTGACTATTTTACACTCACTGAATTGGCCCGATAAACCGGGCTCGCCGCGTACTTGTAGCTTCATACCTAAAATGCGAATACATCTGTGGTTTTATTCAAATTTGTACTTTTCCCACACCATTTTTATGAAAAACTTTTTCCCCTTGTAACATTTAGCTGTGTAAACCCTTCGAAACTTCGGAAATGATCCTACAGTCCTACTATAGTGCTCTTCTCATACAATCATTACTACCCTAAAGTGCTACAAGAATCTTTTGGTGCCTGAGTGATATTTTCAGGTTGTTCGTATACATTTGTGAAATAGAAATAGGGATGATGACTAAAAATTTTGTTTTTGTCCGTCAGGTAGATTATTAAAAAATATTGGACATTTTCTTTTTTTACATAATCTAAAGATCAGGAGAGAGGAAACGCATGTGACTAAAAGAGTGATGAATATAAATGTTGATGGATGGAGTGGGAGAGGAAGGACAAAGAAAAGATGGATGGACTGTGTGAGGAATGATATGATAGAGAAGGGAGTGAATGTTGGTATGACGGTTGACAGGGGAGAGTGGAAGAAGAAAACGTGTTGCGCCGACCCCAAGTGACATGGGACAAGGGCAGGAAGATGATGAAATAATCTAAAGATTACGGGATTCATTGAGTTAGGCGATACATTGGTTAAAATGTGGCATGACGTCACGCCTATGTAGATTTTATACTTAGTTTTGAGTTTGTGACGTAGCGACCCCCACTCCCCAACTTTAATGCGTTTTATCTAAGTATTTTTTTATTAATATGATAAAGCAAATAATACGTGTCTAATATCTTTTTATTCGACTGACGGACTAAAAAATAATTTATTCTTTTTAAGGCTGCGTTTCCACCAGAGATGAGCGAGGATGCGTAGCGAGGGATGTGTGTGAAACTAACCAATAACATCGCTTCACTGTCATAGTTTGAGCGAAGCTAGCGTTGTTATTGGTTAGTTTCACACACATCCCTCGCTACACATCCTCGCTACACATCCTCGCTCATCTTTGGTGGAAACGCAGCCTTACCCAGGCATCATCCCTACCCAAGGGCGGATCCAGAATTTATTTCTGGGATGGGCACATGGGGCAGACAGATAAGAAGTGTATCCCATATCTTATTGCACTATGCTGTTTTTGGGATTAGTTCTTTTTCAAAAGTAGTAGCCTACTTCTTCAGTGTTCATCATTGCAATTTCTTGATAGATAGATATTATGCATTCAAGCCAGTCCATTCAGACGATTCGATTTTATTTTACTTAAACCGTTGGGGAACCCCCCGGATCCGCCCTTGTCTCTACCCATTTTCACAGAAATCAGCAGACAAAACAAGATAGTGGCGTAAATTTTGACCATGCGCCGAAGGAAACTTGTAGCCTTGGTCATAATAATTGCTTCATTGATATATTTTAACTGTTCTCGGAGATATAAATGTGCGTGTGATGTGTAGTGACAATTACAGCAGCCTGCACTACACCGTGAGCGGCCACGAGGCGTCCACGCTGGCCGCGCGCCTCAACGCCGAGCTGCGCGCGCGCGGTCACGCCGATACCGACACGGACACGCACGCACAGGTTCGCTGGAGTAGACTGGAGCCCGATAAATACGTTTCGTCCATACAAAGATCCAGAATTTTAATATAATTGCCCAATAGATTTGATGACTGAAAATCAGAACAATGCGATAAAAAATTACATTATTCATCAATTAACTCTGATTCTATGACTTGTCGTTCATAGCTGAATATATCTAAAGTTTTCATAATATTTGTTACATGACTGCCCGAAGTGCATATTTCTGTCAGAAGACTGATCCAACTCTCACGCTTAACAGACAAATATGAAAGAGCCTTTTATTTCATTAGGGAAAATAAACAGAAGTATATTTAGAAAAAAACAGAAATGTCTTAACAAGTAATCTGCGTTTGCAATTATTTGCCATACATGTAAACAAGCACGAGATGTATGAAAAGCAACTGTGACGCCTATGTGTAATATGTGTAAATAAGGTTCAGTTTGCGTTGCATTTTCAACTTCATATTTTTTTACTTTTTCAACAGTACTAGTCAATCTGAAATCAACATTATTTACACTAACATAAAATTGATGATTGTTAAATTGGACACAATTATTCAAATAGAAATATACTACCCAATACCTTTCTTAGTCGGTCATAAAAAATATCGTCGTATCATTGTGCCCATTCTCCACATACTGCAAGACTAAGACTTATCATAAACCTTCCAGGGCGACGAGAAAGAAACAAAAGATGTGGAAGAAGCGCCGCCTCGTGCTCGCTCTTACGACCAACACAAGCAGAGTCACGACAATGGTAAGTATTGGCGCGGACCACGGCATGGCTACACTAATACCGACCCACTAATTACAACAATTATATTCAAACTTGTTTATGGAATTCGAACTCTGAGGAAACGCATTATAAAAAACCGCAGCCGCAGTCTTAAAATGCGTAAGCGAGATGACACGAGAATCAATTACTACAGACCGTTCACTATAACAAATCGTTGCGTTTAGTACTGTAAAAAAAAAGAGTACTGTTTTGTTTTTTGAATGAAAAATGCGTCAAGTTAGAGCGTTTATTCTGAAAGTGGGCAGCGTCGCAAATAGATGTCAAATATTTCGCTGTTTTGATTAATTTGGCAATATTACTGTATGAAAACAAGGAATCAAAAGAAAGTTAACTAGTTAGCAACATTTCTTAATTCCATATAGTATTATTGCCAAATTAATCAAAACAGGTAAATATTTGATAGCTATTTGCGACGTTGCCAACTTTTAAGATCTTAAGAATGATTTCCAGAAACAAGTGAACGTGCCTTTGCATCTGGCGCTTGTCCAGAGTAGGCGTTCGTTGAACATATACGCAGCGTCTACGCGGATTTATCGATCCAACGTAGAAGTTGACATCGGGATGACGCCGCGTAGACCCTACGTATACATTTAACGACTACCTACGCTGTACTTCCGCTCGATACGTAGACACACTAAGAATATGGATGTTAGTCTCCCGAGTGCCGTGTATGCGTACACCTGACTACTGTACATATTATGATGTAATGATGTTGTGACGTCTTGGATTAAAAGACATCCACACCTTCACCGTTGTAACCTTTGGGTCAGGATCTACAAAGGTAAATAAACAAGCTATGACGCTTGTCGTTTACAAAGAAGTTGTGTTAGAAAGAGAGAAGATGGTCGACATTGTACAATGATGTTATATTGAAAGGAAGTCTATTCTATCTACAATTTGGTCATTGAGAACCAAGGAATGTTGAGCCAATGGAGTATTGAAACGAATATTTATCTTTAGAAACATTCGCACACGATTTTTAAGCTACGATTGGTTGATTTGAGTTGTTTCTATTATTATAAATATCACATTTGAATATTCGTACAAAGCAAATTAATTTTGATCGCTTGAGCACTCCATTTGCTTACTTTTCTGTGGTGACTACAAAAATCTAGTTAGTTAGAAGTTCTATAAATCCCTTTAAGAAAATATTTATATTATTCGAATTGTTTTAAAACTAATATTTAGTGGGGACAGTGGGGTGTTCCATAAAGTGTCGTTGTTCCAATTTCTATTTATCTGAGTCTTTGTAGTATATCTCTGACTTCTGCACGCGTAGCATGCGCTTTCTATGTCTACGAAGAGTAGACACAGCTGTTTCTATACAAAGTGACATTTCCTTTCTTCATTTTTGACATTGCACCGTAGAAATCTTTCTTCAATCTGTCACTTTGTCTTTCGTTTCTAACTATCTTTGTCTAGGTCATTTTTTATGTAGACTATTTCAGAAGAAAGTTTTCTATACCAAATTGTCAAAATCACTCTGACGACTGACAGTTGTCTATGGTAGTGAAATATTCTACTCGACGGTCACAAAGTATACAGGGTTATCTGCAAAATCATAATTTACAGAACAGCGTTTTAAATGCAAAACTGTGATAACTAATAGAAGAAGAAAGCTATCTTCTCCTATTTTACATCATTTAGTTAATATTACCAAGGAAATGGTTTTAAGGCCAATATTACTGTAATGTTATTTGTTCCAAAACACGGTACTTCGACACACTGAAAAAAATAAGCTGTACGTAGTTGTGTTTAACGTGACTTAATATCAGTAAAAATTGACAATCAAACAGTAAAAACATCCTATGACAAAACAAAGAATTCTGAGTCGAATTATATTAAAGAGTGAATTTCGTAAAAAGTGCAGTTGCCTCTTTCTACTTTGCTGCCGTCGTACTGTCTACACGGAACGTCATTTTTGTCTTCTCTTCCGTCGACAAAGCGGTGCTCATGCTACGCCTGCTGAATAGACTATTATTGAAATAGATACTTATATTATTATTTAGATTTATTTTCAAAGCCGTAGATTACTTCGCATATTATATTTGAGTTTGCTTCGTACACGGATTGCAGTAAAATAGTATGTCTAAACATTTAGTTTTTGCATTTTACTAACAAGAAGAACTGGCACAAAGTTTTTAAATCTGAAAATTATCGAAACGCCTGACGATTCTAAAAATGATAATAAAGAAAATCCTGTTTCAGTCCGCTAATAGGCACGTTCCCAATGCCAGTCCATTGCCCGTCATTAACACTGAATTCATAAAGCTACAATTTAATTAGTATGTTTCTCTTAATTTGATCCTTGATAATCAAATCTAAAAGTTGTTGTCATACAAGTTGCTTTTCCCAACTATATTGGGGTCGGCTTTCAGTCCTACTGACTACTTTAAATCAAACGACTGCTGTCTGACCTCCAATGTATGGCAATACTGATACTCTAAGGTTGGACAAGTCAACGCTCTTTTGCCTTCTAAGATGGCATGTATTCAATCGAACCCCAAATAATTCTAAATTCAAATTCAAAAATTCAATCGAACCCCAATTAATTCCCATTTTAATTTCTTAAAAATATTAATGGACACTCGACACACACACACACAATATAATAAATGTGCCTTTATGTGAACCTCAAATAATTTCCATTTTGGTGTCCTTAAAATACTAAATAACCAAGTAATTGCGACTAACTTTGAGAAAAGGTCAGAAAGTAAATTATAGACTCATTTATTTTAAAAAAGCGCACGTCATTATGTCGATAATGTTAAGAGGATCAATAAAATATTTCCCTCTAAAAATAGTATGTAATATTTGTCTGCAATCCGTGTCGTGAGTCTTGGCGGGTATGTGACGTGTGTGTCGCGACAGAGTCGGAGGCGGCGCTGGCCGGCGCCGTGGGCGCGCGCTACCAGAGCCTGCAGTCCGTGCCGCAGACAGGTCAGTGCACACGCCAGGGAGGGACTTACCATTCACATGTGATGCTAAGAGAAAGCTTGTGCTGTTGAGGGCAGAAGGCTGAGGAAATGTTGTACGGCTACTTCAAATGGCAATTTGTAAATTTTTGTTACAAAATCTTAAATTGATATTGAATGAATTTAAGATATTATTCCAGATCCGCTAGTTCTAGGAGTATGAAATTCTGCACAGGAGTTCCTTACAATAGCAAAAAAGAGCACAAAGGAAGAATTTTTGAAAATTCATCCCCTTAAGGGGTTAAATAGGAGATGAGAGTTTGATATTTTTGCCGATGGAATATCCCAACGGGCCACAAGGGTTGCGTATATCTAATTCTAGTGACAACAAAATATACCATCAGTACTATGAACATTCTGCATCACAAACCACAGAAAAAGACACACATAGATTATTAGCTCTTGAATGACAGGTCGTATACCTTAAATGGATAATATAGATGTTTTCATGACAGCTTCTGTGAAGTTTACTGGCGCTTGAGCTGCATGGTAACTTACATCGGTAACCGATAATAATATAAGGGTGTAATGTAATTTCTGTGAACTACTAATAAACAAGTAGTTATAATCATTCGTATAGCATCCTAAATTCTATAATGTATGTGACAATTGCTATGTCCTGGCAGCTAGACAACATTTTTTCAACCTTTTATTTGACAGTGCAAATGAGCTCTCTGTTTACGATGCTAATGCTATTTCAGTATGGTGTCTATTGGTGAATAAATTCCAAATGTTGGTGGTTTGGCCCCAACTCCTGAATATGTTACATGTGTGCGCGTCCTACTATCATTGGTATAGGGTTCTAAACTAGTGTCTTATTATAGCTGTAGCAAATCTGTTCGTCACAAAAGTGCTCATCTAGAACTTTTACAAAGTATAATTTTGGGTGAAAGGTCTTCACAGGTAAGGAAGCATGCTCGCATGTCCGGCTATAGATAAAATCTGTTAGTGCTAAAATATACAAGAAATAGATAATATCCTCATCAGTATTATATAACTATAATTCATCAGTAATGTGGTTCGTTTAGCATTTAAGTGTATAAGGTTGTATGGCACGCTCGTTTGTCGTGTCCGTGTGGTTTACTACTTGTTACTGAGTTGTAGAGGGCCGCGCGCCGCTCGCCGCAGTAGCTCACTCTGGCCGGCGATCTTGTGTGTGTTTGCGTTGCATCCTCGCTCCCCGCGTGTGTGTGCGCACGTTTGACTATTGTTTGGCACCTGCATGCTGTTGATGTTGATACTGATCTTCACTAACACGTTTTTACGATGTTCTATGTTATTATAAAATGAGTCAAATCAATGTTATGCAAACGTAACTTTCTGGTGTGCGGCTCCTCCCCCGATCACATCGCCATGTGAGCGCGGCAGGAGGCGCGCGCCCTGGAGCGTTGCGTGTCCTGGCGTCGACAGACGATCGTCAAACTACTGCGCGGGTTGGGGTTCCTTCTGTGTAGTGTGATGGCGATCTTCGTATTGCAAATCTGTCGCTACTATGAGCACGCTTTGACCAGTATCTATATATTTATTTATTCTATCTTTATTAATAACTAATTTATTTTTCTCTCTATCACCGCCCTGTCTACTAACGACGTTCGCCTTCCACATAATGTCACCCCCACTGTTCGTGTAACCCCCACTAACGCGCACCATCCGGCGCAGCCGCGCGGCCGCACCCTCCCGCACTAACCGTGACGCCGTCCGGCTCCGTAGCGGGCCCGAGCCCGACGGACGAGCCCGTAACCCCCCTCATTAACATGGGCGGCGTCGAGTCCTCTACTAACGAGCTCCCGCTATCCGCCATCACGTTCCGCGCGTCGTGGCCGCACTTGGCGGACGGCCACGCGGCCGCCGGCCATAGCCCAGAGTGTAGCACCCCGCGGGACGCAGGGCGGCGCCAGCGGCACAGCATCGCCGGCCAGATGAGCTACCTCAAGATGCTGGGGCTGGGCGCGCGCGGAAAGCTGTCGGCCGCGGGACTGTTCAGCACGGCCGTCATCTCCGGCTCCAGCTCCGCACCCAACCTGCGCGTCATGATCCCCACGACGGCGTCCAGTAACGGTGAGTGACGTCACGCCCGCCTCGCCCCGCCCCGCCGGCTCGCCTGACGCTAGTTCTGTTGCAGCTGCCGTAGAGGGCTTCGGCGGCGTGCCGGCCATCCGGCCGCTGGAGACGCTGCACAACGCGCTGTCGCTGCGCCAGCTGGACGCCTTCCTGGAGCGCGTCACGGCGGCGCCCGTGCTGCTGGGCACGCCGCCCGCGCCCGCGCAGGCGCCGCTCAAGCAGCCCTCGCCCACCAACAGTGAGTCCACGGCGTCGCGTCGCCCGCGCCGTCCTATGAGCTGAGCACTAATGCCGCCCACCCGCAGGTGTAGGCTGGAGCGGCCCGTCGTCGCTGATGTCGTCGTCGGGCGAGCTGCCCAGCGGCCTGTCGTCCGCCGGGCCCTCGTCGCCCAACTCCAACTACGCCTCCAACTCTGAACATAAGACTACGTCCACCGAGAGGTATACAGACATAAATGACTAAATACTTATAGAAATGTTAACCAGCTTGAATGCGTTTTCCGAACATTAGAGTCGATGCCACTCTTCTGTACATTTTGTTTTGGTTTTTATTTGTCTAACGTGTTCTGGAAGATGTCTTCAATTTCTGTTGGTTACAGCGCTATCACTTGACTAGATCTGTATTATAAACACTTCATATCTGCTAATGTTGCTTGATGTTAGTTTTACTGTTCTGTTTTCTGTTTCTTGTCAAATGTCATCTAATGGACGATCTTTTACTCATTTGAGAGTGAGACTTATGAACTGAACCTTAACTTGACCTTTTACCATTCAGTCTGCAAATGGACAAAATGTTTAAAACGTTTCGTCCACTTGTGGTGTCTATTCGGAACCATCTTGTTATCACGCGGCGTCAGTTCACGGTAACTCATACCATACATCATATTGTTGGTGCTTGTATCATTCATTGTCGGGAGTTGTTGAGAGCGAGGCGCAGCCGAACACAGGCTGGTAACTAAACATTATGGATTCCAGTAGCAATTGGAGTAAAAATGTGCCGAGCAAGCTCCCTCAGTGGGAGGGCGAGGCGGCGACGTTGTGCGCGTTGGACGCGACCCTGCACCCATTCATGCCGCACTCCAACGTAGCAGGTACCTCACGCTAACTCATATAGCTCGACTCAGAACAACGACCGCCCAAGCGCGCGCTGTTACACATTATTACCTTTTGAAAGATATTGAAAGTCATTTGTATAACGTGTAACAACATCCCGTGCGCTTTTAGTTGTCGTTCAAATAAATTGTATAAAAAGTTCCGGAGCTGACCGGTGGATACTTATATTGATACCCAAATAAACGTTGCACAATTTCGTCGCTTGTTAAAGAATACTCCATTAAATAAACAACAAAACTATTATATTAATACCATCTGTTAATTTATGTTCCATTGTTGCATGATTATGAAATGCATGCGCTGCACTCTCTGCTGATTACTTCAACTTTAAAGCGAATTTTTCTTGAGAATGATTAAATAGCTTAGAAATAATAAACCCGAAAAAAGAATGACTAACAATGAAAAGGAGTTTGCATGATAAATTAATATGTAATTATTTATTTATTTTATAATACAATATTCGGATATTTATGTACGAGTATGTATGTATATGTTTTCATGCAAACCATAATATTAACCACTCTATCACATTGCAGTTCCCATTGACAACAATAAAAAAATATTGAAATTGGTAAAAAGTAACAACTTTCTTAGAAATAATAAAAAGGGTTCTACAAATCCATTTCGGTCATGCAATACATATCTGTTAAATTCAGATGAAATAAAACCTACGACCATAAAACTTCTTCTTTTTAGATAACTCTGGGACCAAAAAAATGCGACACTAAAGGTTAACTTTAACAGACTAAGGTTGGATAGAAAATAAATACAGTTATTAAAAAAAAAATGTAAATATAGAGCGGTGTCACAGCGGTAAAAGCACAGTACTGGGCGTAGTACTGTGCTTTTTACGCTGTCGGGTCAGAGACATATCCAACCAATCCACCGATTTAGACACCTATGGAAAAAGAAAGAAGATTTCACATTGGCCACTTAAAATACGTAAAAAATCCCAAAATTGAGAAAGTTGCTAGTTGAAATAAATAAGGCTTTACCTATATCAGTATTGAAGCCTTGTGTTCTGTTCTCTGTTGATATAACAAATGTTTTTTTTCGGCGCAATGTTCCAGGTTCATCTATTAGCGGCGACGTGACGCCGGTGTCCATAGCCTCCGAGCTGGACTTCAACAGCAACGAGGCTACTGCCGGATCTATCACTGACCACGATCTACTGGTACGTAATGATTAGTATACATGGTGTAAAGGACATCGACGGGCAAACTATCCGAGAATTTAGCACATGATTCTAGAAATTTTTAACAATTTCTACGTTCAGGGGGAACAGAGAAATTGTTAAAAAAAATTAAAACTGTGACCCGTCTACGGAAGTATAAAAAGTACGAAACAAGAAAATATTTCAGACAGAAATCAAGACAGGTACAAAAATGGTCAAAGTAAGCCATCGTCGCATGCCATTATAATTTTGTAGGTGTTGCTGGCACCCATATGGTATACAGGCATGCGACTACGGTTCCTTCACTCCCTCCTCCACCCGGACCATTATTACGAATCTATTGAAACCTCATTCATCAAAATCGGTTCAGTAGTTTAGGTGGCAAATACAATCATACATACATACACACAGACTGCTAAAATTATAACCCTTCCTTTTGGCTTTGCCGTAGTCGGGAAAAAATCTGCTGTTTCATACTAATCTAAATTAATATTAAAATTAAAAAAACTATTTTGCAAAAAATTAAACCGACGAAAAAAAACTGAAAAGCTAAAAATAAAAAACTTTTTGCAAAAAATTAAACCGACGAAAAAAAACTGAAAAGTGAAAAATAAAAACTTTTTTGCAAAAAAAGCGAAAAATAAAAAATAACTATGTATTTAGTGACAAATTGATGACCTTCAAATAACAAATTTTGAGGCGGCGCCTAAAACACATTCAACGAAGATCTATCAAGTTAACATTTTACGCTTTATGTTATTATAATATGTTTGTTTGGCGCCGCCTCAAAATTTGTTATTTGAAGGTCATCAATTTGTCACTAAATACATAGTTATTTTTTATTTTTCGGTTTTTTTGCAAAAAAGTTTTTATTTTTCGCTTTTCAGTTTTTTTTCGTCGGTTTAATTTTTTGCAAAAAGTTTTTTATTTTTAGCTTTTGAGTTACCATTAACCGCCTGGCCACGGGACATTCGCTACAGCGAAAATTCACGCGGTGCGAACGGCGAAGCGTCTTGCGACTAAAACAAATGTATAGAATTTCGCCCCGCAAGACGCACCGTGGCCAGGCGGTTTTAATGTTTGCCTCAACCTCTGACCGGCGATGACAGTCTGTCCCAGCTAGGTGTAAAGTTCTCATCAGGGGGAATGAAATAAGCCCAAACACGATGTAGCTGCTGTAAACTGGTGAGGAACTCTCGCGACTGTCTTCTGACTCCATCATCAGATCAACTCCAGGTCTTTATTGTGTAGTTGTGTCATCAGAACTACATAATTATGTGTGCGAAATTACAACAGAATCTGTTCACAGTTGAAAATTTAGTACGTGAAACATCAATCAACCCCAATTTTTTTACACTTAGGGGTGGGTTTCAATTTTTATTTTTTTATGGGACCAACTTCGAGGTATACCCTTCCCAATAAAAAAGAATCGTTCAAATCGGACCACTCAGTAAAAAGTTATGCGTGGTCATACATAAAAAAAAAAAAAAATATACGTGTCGAATTGAGAACCTCCTCCTTTTTTTTTTGTCGGTTAAAAAGAGGAAAGATTAGACTTTTTGTATGTTTGTTTGTAATGAATAAACTCAAAAACTACAAGTCCGATTTAAAAAATTCTTTCACCAGTTGTATACTATGTTATCACTGAGTAACATAATTTATAAGGATATCATGTGGGCGAAGCCGCTGGCGGAAGCTAATGTGCAATATTTTAACTTTTTTTTTTTTACGATTTTTTTTTTATTGGTTGAATACGCGGCTTTTGGCTACTGTTGTGTTTGGATGTCTGTATTTTATGTTTTTTATTATTTAAATGTGAGTTTTGTTTGTGCAGAAAAAACAATTTTTCTTTCTTTCTTCTTTCTATATTCTACGCTGGTGGGCTAGAATTCATGGTTATAGTTTGCGCGTCTAAATCTCTTATACCCTGTATTATAATCAATGTTTAAACGAGACTTGCCCGACGAACCGTTTGATCACCAACTTTGCTTCTAAGGCACTGACAATAAAGTGTATTTTTCATGTCATCAGAAAATTTTCTGGCTGAGAGAAGCTAGGGCTACTTTGCGGTTAGGTTTGCGACGACGGCCGCGACCTATCAAGCATATAAAACTGCCGTTAGCGTCCAAAGTATTTTACATAGCGGTTTCACATGTTTGATACTATTTTTTTCTGGACTGAAATATATTGATTTGATTTGATACCCTGCTGAATAATTTCATGATGACATGCTATATGACTTGATTACAAATCATGCTGTAACATTATGCATCACAATGTAATTTAAGAATTTTGTCTCTGGCGACATCCCCACTAAAATAGACTTGATTTTTATTGATCTCCCAGGCGTGTTTTTTGCATTTAATCGATTAATAATAGCGAGCTTGGTTTAGTGTTCCTTGATAATTGATTTTATTTTATTGGACCAAAATTGTAAGTATAACTTTGAAGATAAGTATTAAATAGGTGTTTTACATTAACCTGTACCCTTTTACAGAGTGCTGAAGGTGAAGATGATGAAGAAACCCTGTCAGTTGACCCGTGCAGCTCACCGGTGAAAATGATCAAGAACGATCTGAGCCCACAGACTTACGCTGCGGTCAACTCCCTAAGACTGGATAGCAGTCAACCGTCCACTAGTAAATGCTCTACGGAGTTCTTCGGGCTAAGCTTACAACAAACGAAAGAATGTTTCCATAAAGACATGCCATCAAGTAGTAAAAATTATAATTTAGATAATGACCTTAATCAAAAGGTTTCTAAGGAAAATACACAGTGTTTGTCCAATATTGATTCGCTTAATTTGCAAAGCAAAGATGGCAAAAGTAAAGTAAAAAAGAATGAAATTCTGAATAATGGAAGTAGGAGGTATAGCGACAGTAGTGCACAAAAAAGTAATGTAAACTCCCAAGCGACTGTGTCTGGCAGTAGATTCAAGACGACTCTAGTGACAGACGACCAGTTACGGCCAAGCACTTCTACAGACAGTGCCAATAATGCGACCAACGACACGGGCATACCGCTCGTGACGAAGGCTAAAAGTACTACCGTTAAACCAGGCTTTACTATATCCGAGTAGTTTTAGTAGTCATCAGCTCCTCCATACAGTCGTTCGTCGCGTTTTGAAATTATACATTAAACAATTTCAAATGTCAGCATTCTTTTTCATTCAGAACGTCCCATTACGTTCGTTACCTTCAGTATCTTGCCTCAACTTGGGACGAGAGCCGTGCATGCCCGAAAACCGGCTCTGGAGAATGCTCGCATGAATCGTCTGCATGGAGTTGAGACATCTAGATAGACGTTTTGTAGTTCCAGTAGTATTAAATGCATTCAGTGTAGTTTTATCATAACAATCTCATAAGGCCAGCACAGAATAGTACGCACCTACTGTTTTATTAGCCTTTTTGATATTAATCTGTGCTTGCAACTTATTTATTGATGAATCTTTTATTTTTACACATAATGCTGTGATTATCCTAATGATTTTTCCTATTCTCATATTTTTTACGCTTTGTATATTCAGTGTAATAAAAACATTTTATACATAGGTTTTACAAATTGTGCTAACTGTCATATTACTAAGTTATTTGTATATTCTGAGTTCAATAAAATGTATTTTGTATCAATGTTTCGTGTTCATAGATGTAGGTTGATTGAATCAGAAGCAATTTAGTGAATCAATAATTTAATATTCTGTTAAATAGTGCTCTCCGTTTTGCCTTACCGGTTCGCTAAATGTGCGCAAAAAAAATAATTTTCGAAAAATTATGAGATATTGATATATTGAATGTATTAGTTAAGAATTTACATCAAAATATAATAATTGATAAAATATACCTAAGGTTTTTTTTATTAAATGTACCTACGCCCATGGCCATAGCTAAGCACGCTAAACAAGACTACGACTACAAAAGTTACCTATTGCGATAGTTTCCTATACCCGCCAACCTTTTTTGAAGTGAAATTTTTTTAGCCGCGTTGTGCATTTTTTTTGGGATGGGTAAAAAATTGTAAAACTCGCGTCAGGACACGTGACCTGATCGAAAATTCGTAAGACGGAGGGAGAGTAGCGCACTCTGTTTTATTTTTTTGATGATTTTTTTAAATGCAGCTACAGCTTTCGTTCTTGTACTGACAGCAAGCCACATAAATTCCTGGCATTTTCGTTAGATGACGTTATGTTCAAATTTTTACTTCTGCCGGCACTCCTGGTGTGCACCCTCTTCTTTGCTAGATTTGCCTTTTAACGCGTTTAAAACTAAACTAAAATCCAACCTTTGTTCAAAGGCATACCATTCTATCAACGACTACCACTACGATGATAAGAATAGTTGGTCGCTGTGATTAACTCAAGACAATGTTTATGTTCTTTCTCCAGAATTAGCTTACCTACTGACAGGTTATATGAGTTTATGTAATGTTTAATTTATTTGACTTTATTAGTCAATTTATTTTATTTTTATTTATTGTTGACATAATCTACTCATTACAATGTTTTCGTATGAGTTGTATTGCAATATGTGGTTAGCTAGCGACCTCGACAATTGATCATATTATTCTTTGCTTGAGCAACCAGCAGCAAGTTCGTCATGCTCCCTTAGATGTAACTGCTTGCGGTAGCGTCGGGGGTCGGGTCGCCTCCTTCCCTCTAATATGGCGAGGGGGGTGATGACTGATCTTTGCGTTTGCGTTATACTCGTGAACGGGTGCTGCTTGTGGTGATTAGTCGTCTTGCTTATCATTCGATGGTCCTAGTTTATTATTTATAACTTCCAGTTACAGCTATATGTCAGCGGGCACTCCCTGAATGCCTGGAGGCTTTTATTTAGATATTGTTTACGTTTAGTTTTTATTTCTGCCTGAGTATAGTTGTCGATGTTTTTGGTTGGTATATTGGCGTGTGCTAGCTGACTTATGGCTATTAATTTGAATAATGTTTGTGTTGCGTAGTCATTATTTTGCATACCTAGGTACCTACTATTATATAAAAAAAAAAATTTTTCTAACTGAACACACAGCTGTGCTGCTGGGGAGTTTGTTGCGCCACTTCTTCTTCCCAGGCTGGGAAGAAGTGGCGCAACAAACTCCCCAGCAGCACAGCTGTCTGTTCAGTTAATCCCAGCTAAAAGCACTAGGTTAAGTGGTGAAGGGCGGGCGTTTTTGGGGGACTGTCATATGTAATTTTGACGCTCGAAAAGTGCTGATTCTCAGCCTAGTTTGAATAAATGACTTTTGAATTTTGAATTTTTGTTTTTTTTTTGGTTGGGAAATCATCAAATGACTTCTTCCGCTCTGGACGGAGCGGAAGGGCGTGTCAGACTCTTACTGACTAAAACCCACCCGTGTTCCTTCCCTTGCCTGATCGTTGTCAGGGGCCACGGGCTCCCCTTAGGACTTCCCGCAACCCCGGCAGGCATCGGCCCTAGCGGACCCCGTCAATTGTGCTGATATCTCTTTGAGGCGCGCGTGGAACACGAAGCGCCGTCGACCCGCGCCTAGTCCTTATCGGACGGCGAGCTACCCATTGCTCTCCGTCCGCAAGCCTGCGCCTACGGTGGCCGGAAATCGGCTCGCGATTTCCGACGCCCAGGGAGTCTCCTGCGGCGGTTAGGGGCGTGAGGGCGCAACGTTTGTCCCTCCCTCACGCGGTCCGCCTCCTTCTTCGCGAGCATTACTGCTTCGCAGGAGGTGACAGGTTGCCATGCCCTCTCGCTCCGTAGCATGGCCTGGACCATGCAGGGCCGGAACACCCGCCAACCTGACGTCAGAATAGCGTGTATAAGATGAAACAACGATACCTCATTTGTCAAACTATGATTAGTAGTTTAGAGGTTGCTTTTTGCATTGGTTACAGATGAACATACATACATACCGGTCGAAATCATAACCCTCCTTTTTGCTTCGCCGAAGTCGGGTAATAACTAAGTGCTGCGCGTCTAATTTATTGCAAAGTTGCGGTACGCTGGTTGGTGCACTTGTCTGCTACGCTAGAATTGGGCGCCCCCTGAAGTCCCCTTGCCCCCCCCCCCTAAATCCTTGGCTGAGGGCAAAATAGGTTCAGTAAACAACAGTTTGCAGTTGGAAGCGTAGGTAGATAGTTATGCCTCCAACTACAAAATATCTACTGCCCTTTGTTTAAATAAAAACCCATCGTCCTGCCCTTGTCCCATGTGCCCCAGGTCGGTGCAACACGTTTTCACGATTTCTTTTTCCTCTCCCCTGTCAACCTTCACGCTATCATTCACTTTCACTCCCTTCTCTTTCATATCATTCCTCACACAATCCATCCATCCATCTATACAGTGATTCCCAAAGTGGTCCAGGGGTCCACCCACGGGAGACTAGAAGGGGGAGGACGTCGGCGTGAAAAAAAATTGGGGTTCACAAGTTGTAACTGGGGGTGCACGAAAATGTATCTGGTTTCAATAGTATATAACAAAAATGTTGGCTTGGCTTTGCACTGTAGAAAGATAACAAACTAATTACTTACACAAAAAAATAAAGGGAACATAAAAAATTCAAAAATTTAGTTTAGGAGCTATTATGGTTTACATGCAGTCCTAACAAATAGCGCGGAAAAATGATATTGCCTATCGTTAGATTTAATATTCAAAATTAAAAAAAGGGGGTCCACAGAAACCAAAAGTGGTCTACGAGAAAAAGAAGTTTGGGAACCTCTGATCTATACTAATAGGTATTAAAAAGAGGTAAAGTTTGTTTGTTTGTATCATACAAACAAACAAACTTTACCTCTTTTACACATACAAATTGTATGTAGGGGGTAATCTCCGAAACTACCAGTCGGATTTGTAAAGTTCTTTTTGCATTGGATAGCCCAATGGGTGCTAACATTTTTGAGCTCGCTCTTATCCTAGTTTTTCTGCGTCGACAAAGTAACTCCTATTTATGTATAAATAGTCAAAGGGAAACTTTAGTTATCTAGGCGGGGTTGCAAAATTTTCGAGCTCATTTTTTACATAGGTCGACTAAGTAACTCCTATTTCTGTATAAATGTTGGAAAGAAAATGTACCTCCTATCCTATCCGTGATGCAAGAATTTTCGAGCTCGCTCTAGCATCCTACAACTATTTCTCTAATGCTAAACTTTTCTGTGTTGACAAATGATCTGGCTATTTCTATAAGAATGGTCAAAAGAAAACCTTACCTTTTCAAGGCAGCGTGCTAAGTCTTCGCTCGCTCTTACATCCTACATTCTCGTACTTTTCTACTTAACTTGGGCTAATTTAGTTTAAGGCTTAGTTCGCCACTGTAATGCACTTAAACACCTTCCGAGCTAAATTCTCTAAATGGTGGTGACATTAAAAAGTACTGTGTGTGGGTGGTGAAAACATGTCACTCAGGATGGCTGGACAAATCTTCAAAATAGCTCGCATTTAAGTAGGTCAACAGGGCACTTTATGTGACGGCTAAACACCCTTATCTCAGAATTTGTGACGCTACAGAATCTTAGATAATCGATCGAAAACGTGTCCAGCCAGCTTGAAAAACCACTTTTCGCTGGTCTCTCAATCTCGGTAACGGAAGTGATTTTGACTACTTTTTGCATATCAACGGGCGTCACATAAATTTGTGACAGGCATGGAGCTAAAAGTTTTGGCTCCATGCCTGGAGACGGAGAAACTTTGCGTAGTTTCAAAGATATTGATCATTTAAACTTTCCCATACAAACATCCACTAATATTGTGAGGTGACCATATTTTTTACTTAAATAAAGGATTTCTTTTTAATCGACTAATCTGCCGGTAGCAGCTACTGATGCTGTGATTGTTTTTGTGTAATAATTGTCTTTTATAAATAGGTATTGAAGAATATTTAAGTATATTCAGCTAGGTATTATGATTAAAATGACGACCACCGACTTCATTTGCGCTTCAAGCACTTAGGGCGGTGGTAAAAACAACGTTGTGGTACAAGGCGAGGGTTACTGAAGTGCAAATGGAGTTGATCGTCGTCATTTGAAACGCTGTATAAGTACAAATAAATAAATGTGATTTTATTTACAGCAAACATTATTTTTTCATTTAAATACCTTAGAGCATTAGTTATCCTGACACATTAACTACCATGTACTTACCATAAAAAACACCAATACCTACCTACTAAAAGGAGTAGATATCTGCACGTAAATAATCAATAACATTAAAAAATTACCCCCCTTCCTCACTTCTGTCTTCTATTGATTTAAATATCTACAGTTGTTCTTATTAGTATCACCAATACACGGATTTTCGTCCATTAAAGAAAACACCATAAAATATACTTAGTCCTACATAAAACCTACAATATTGGTAACCCTACTGCAGTGTTTGTATGGGAAAATTAAAATGTTCAATATCTTTGAAACTACGCAAAGTTTCTCCGTCACAAATTCAGGTTATCATTATCGTCCCCGTCACAAAATTTTTAACACATTTTGAAGGTCGTAGATCATCAGGCAGCGGAGGTACAGGTGTCCAGCCATCTTGAACTTCAGGTTGGCTGGACATTAGTTTTCATTGATTTCTCGTAAACCCTTACATGTGCCGCCATAAATCAAACGTTATTACTGTCACAAATTGCGTCACTAAATATTAGTAAAGGAGTCATATTCGAAAACGCTACCGTTATTGAGATTCGAAAGTGCCAGCCAAAAGTTTTATACGTAAATTCAAGATGGCTGGACACAGATTTTTGCATTTTTCTACTAAACCACTGTACGTATCTCAAAACTTTTAGCTCCATGCCTGTCACAAATTTATGTGACGCCCGCTGATATGCAAAAAGTCGTCAAAATCACTTCCGTTACCGAGATTGAGAGACCAGTGAAAAGTGGTTTTTCAAGCTGGTTGGACACGTTTTCGATCGATTATCTAAGATTCTGTAGCGTCACAAATTCTGAGATAAGGGTGTTTAGCCGTCACATAAAGTGCCCTGTTGACCTACTTAAATGCGAGCTATTTTGAAGATTTGTCCAGCCATCCTGAGTGACATGTGAAAACATCGCATAAAAATTTATTCGTTGCGTAGTTTAGAAGAACGTGGTTACACAGACAAATACGAAAAGCGACTTTTATTTTGTAGTATTTATTAAAGTCAAATACATATTTCATTTTCCAAAAGGGTTCCGTTGTCAAGAAAGTTTGAGAACCACTGTCTTACAGATAGATGTTCCTGTCTCTATCTTGTACTTGTATTATGATTATGAGTGTCAGAAATAACGCTTAGCCAAAGTAGGTAGGTACGTACTAAGTCGGCTCCATAGATAGAGTATAAAGCAGTACCTAATAAGCCGCCCTCCCACGGTGCGCCATATCGCGGACGCACGCGCACGACGCACCGTGGGAAACCTAGCGTGCGTGGTAGCGCAGACGCGCGTTGAACGCGTGCGTGGCGGTGCGTCCTCGTGCGGGCTGGTGCGCGTCCGCGATATGGCGCACCGTGGGAGTTGGCTAATAGATGGGAAGTCGGCCCGAAAGTCATGCTCTGTGGTCGGCCCTATACCTACAGTCCGCCCGCCGCGCCGTTCGGTTTTTGCTTATCGAAACTCATTTTCAGACCACTGAAAAAAGAGATTGCCACTACAACTTGGTACTTCATGATATCTGAATAGCCACTACTTATACCTAATAAATTCAAAATTGGAACAGAATTTGTACGATATTATCTGCCAAGTAAGTTAATAGGAACTTAATCGTAGGTGGTGAAACAGGCCCTAGGCCCTTAGGTGGTTTCCTACATGGTACTTCTAATACTTGAAAACTCAAGTGCCTATGTGAATACAAGAATGCAGAGGCAATAATATAAATTAAAACTAAATGTCAGGCTTTGGCTCTTTAATTAATATCATAAAGTATATCACACATACTGTAATTTAAAGCTCACAATAAGCTAAGCTTAACTTAAAACTTATGACCAGACCAATCACATATTATTATTAAAAGCTACACATTTATATTTAAAGTACTGATTTTATTCAGATTTAACAGATTTAGGTGCCATGTTGACCATAGCTAGGAGAGTGTTGAAGATGCCCCTGTGTCGAACTCCTGGCATAAGCAACATCATGGTAGACAGGATGTACATCAGGAATGTATTGTTGATGGAAGATGCCACCCATGCCAATGTTACCAACAAACTGAGGGAAAGTATGTAGTACTGAAACAAAAGAAATTAGGCTATAGAATCAATTTCATACACACAATTGGAAAGTGCGCAAAGTTTACACCCGTATCAACTGAATTTAGTTTCTTCTACCATGTTCAATTTAATTATTAAATATTTTGGAGTAAAGTATGAACACATGATAAGAACTGGGTGTTCACATTCAACTTCATTCCATGTTAAGTTACTAAGTACTACTATAAGTTAAGTTGATACCAATCAAATGGATTATCATCAATTTTATTATTTGTAGTTACATTGATTGTATAATTTTCACTACAAAATTGACTTACCATACAAGGGCTGGTTTCCCTCAAAGAATAGAATTGGCGAACATTGTGCAAGCTTTTATTGTAATTGGTTACAATACTTTTGCAAACTTCTTCAAATATTTTTTCATGTTGTCCTGTCCATGAAGAAGGTCCATACAGAGAATTACAGATAAAGGGCACAATAAAGTCCACGAAATTCAGGAATAGGCCAATAACAGCGAATGTTGCGAGAGAATTGAGATCCAGCAGCCAAATGAGAAAATATATAAAAGAGACAGAGCCAACTATAGCACATGGATGCCACTGTTGTTCCCACAAGATGACGGACTTCAGCGGAAGAACAGCCATGCGCCAACCTTCCAGGAACCTCTTAAGCTTCTTCACCTGCTGCTCCTGTGGAAAAAAACATGTTCGTACTAACATAATCCAATTTGGCTTGATTTAGGAGGTACCTGCATTTTATTTTTTTGCGTCAATTAGGTTTTTTGTCAATAACCGAAAATTGCTGGAGTATTGGTTTATTTTCTTGTTTTCAGTCATGAGGACGAGATGATTTTTTTTTATTCAAAAAATAAAAATAATGGCATAATAAATTGCGCTTACCTGATTTTGGCTAACTGTATATTCAGCCATTTCGTTAATTCTTAGTTCTAGTTATTATAACTGCTGGGAATGTAAGTGATTTGCTAAAATTAAAACCGCACAATGCACTTTCAAAACAATAAAATCAAATCAATCGAAACGGCACGAAAAATGAATAAGACTGTGATGGTGCTATTTTCTGATGGTTCTCAATAAACCGCTAACCGAATAGTTGTTGCGTCGTTGGTTGTTGTAATGTTGTTGCTGCAAGACAGGACAGACAAAGAAGGAAAAAGAATACCGAAACATTTTTATTTGGTCGGATTCTAATATGTCAAAATAACATAATTATTATTTATACCATTCACGCCAGATGGCAGCACTGCAACATTTTGTCTCGTCGAATTTATTCGTGTTTGGACCTAAACGATTTTGCTTAGCTGATTTAAAAAAAAATGATTTATTTTTGTAAATAACATGTAATGTGCACTGATTAGCACAATATTATCTAATGCGTGCATTACTTATTTTAGTTCACAGAGTACTTTACCAGGGTGTGTTCTGTGGTTTTACGTGATAAATCGATCATGCAGAATCGCTCTTTGTTTGCTGGCTGATGGGCATGGTTGATATCACAGACTAATTAGCTTGTTGATATATTAAAAGTATTTATATATTAGTATTCATTTCTTAATAATTTTTCTTTACGATTTACTACGATTACTTGTTTGAGGCCTTAGAATTTCGCTGGCTCTGAGGGCCTCATCGTCGTAGGAACGAAGTAAAAAAAACACCTAGGTACTTTGATTAATTTATTTAATAAAATAAAGCATATAAAAGTATAAAGCAAAAATATTATCAGTTCCCTTGTAGCATTTACCAATTATATTGATATACCATAATATTTTAAACATAGTAAAAACAAAATCATTTCATAATTTTGTTTCAAAGTTTCATCATCTATTGGACCCTGCGGAAGTAGCGTTTTGCAGGTGTTTTGGCCTTCTCGTGGGTTAGGGTCTGGAATATAAATATATAATATTATTAATTATAACTAACAAGGAAAAATTGTTTTGAAAAACTACAGCATACATCGACTTCTAGAAATAGTACCACTGTATCTATACTTTTATCAAAAACACTGTTTGGGACACAACCATTTTAATTTTGTAGTATTACTTACAACAATGCACTCATCTTCAGTGAAGTCATACTGGCGACCACAGTTTGCACCCGTATCTTCTACTACTGACTTGGTTTCTATCTGCTTGTCATTGATCAGGGTTGTAACACTCTGAAAACAAGTAATATTAATAGATAAAACAGAATACTAAACCACAGTGTTCCAAGAACACACTAGTTGGTACAGTCAGATGAAAAATGTATGGTGGTTCTGAACATGAGGTCAGTTGCGCAGTAACCATTTCATACATGTCAGCGTGGGTCAGTGCGCAGTGAGTAGCATACTCTGTCTTCAGAGCCACCATTAAATTATCATCCGAGTGTATGATGGATACTTGGTTCATGACATGTCACATGCCGACAAACTGTCACGCAGTTTGGCAGGTTTACAAAAAATTTAAAAGTGGTTGGTCTAAAATAAATGATTGATTTATTTTACACTAACCTTGACTTTGGCATTAGGCATATTTTCCTCATACTCTTCCCCTAATTTGAACTTGTTCTCAACAGTCCGCAACAAAGATGAGTTCTTGATAGTCATATGGTCACCATCCACTGATATTTCCATCAGCGGTGATGACATTGACATCATTTTACGTCCCATGTAAGGTACACCTGTAACAATAGTAAATTCTCATTTATTTTACTATAGATTCATATGCACTTTACAAACTTTATCAAAATATATGGTAAAGAATGGTGCTTTTTAATAGAATTTTAGTTAACAAAAAAGTTGGCTGAGATATACATAATGTAGTTACTCACCTACAGCACTGAAATATTCATCAATGTCCTCATTCTTGTAGTGTTGGTATTTTCCAGCAATCGACGTCATTTTTCTGTTTCTAACTTCTCTATCAACTAAGTACTGCCTGAGATCTGGTCTTAAAAAAGTTTCAGAAACACTCAAAATTAATTAAGAAGTTATCTTATCACCGTAATTTATCAATCACGTACGTTGCAAAGTTTGATAATGCATAGAATTAAGATAAGTAATAGGTGCTGATGCAAATCCTGAGATCTGAATCTGAAACGATGAGATTAACCACAATAACCACTAACTATGGTAAAATGATATAATGACCGCACACTGTACCTTTATGTACACAACCTTAACGAAGAATAAAGAATAATCTGTAATAAAGCGTAAATAAATTTTGTGAGTTTGAAAAGAACTTTTGTCCGCTTTTGCTGCTGTCAGATAAAAACACGATAAACAAACTCATTATCATGACCAATCATGAATCAGAACATCAGAACTGTGATCAGAACTACGGATCACCTACGGATAGTGATGAGTGCGTGAAGATATCGATAACATCGTGACCTCAAAAAATGACGTCGTGTAAGTGTTTTTTCAGATTGTTGTTAGGTCAAAATTAAACAAATAATAATAATTATTAAACTTTTGTGATAACAAAGCATCTAATGCTTTTTCTGGAAAAAACCTAACAGGCAGTTTGTTACTTTACAATGTTAGTGGTTTACGACAGTAATTGCGAATAGGGGTAAAATCTTAGAATAGGTAAAATATTTGTGGTGATTCGCGGCGGGAACTGGGTAAAATTTTAGGAAACTGTTTAGACTTTCTTATAATAATTGTACTATCTAATTACGCAACACATTTTCGTATTCGATTCCATCTGTTTAATTTTGATAGTTCAACAATATTAATTGCGTTATTTACCTTGTTGATGAGATTTTTTTCAAACTTGAGAAGCAATGGATTAGCAATTAGAATTATAATTTCTTTATTTTGCATAAAATATGGTACATAAAAGGTCTTAACTTAAATATAAGAAGTGCCACATATTTTGCTTAGGTACCTACTTATATATTTCAGCTTGCAAAAAAAAAAACCTTATACTAAAATTATATACAAAAACAGTTCTATTGTTACTATTGAGATCATGAGCAAATTTGTTTTAAAATAATGCATTATTTGCGACGGTGTTTTTATAAAAATGATATTAATCCTTATCTAAATAAATACGTTATTCATCACAAGTATTTAATTAAAAACAAAATTGCCGTTCACATCATTCGATTTAAATGAATATCTTAGGAGATATCGCAGTTTTAAAATAACATCGCAGCAAAATAATGATCAAGTACTGCGCGCGCATTTATGATGCCTCGTGTTCTACGCGCGCCTCAAAGGGATGTCAGCACAGTTGACGGGTCCACTAGGGCCGATGCCTTCCGGGATTGCGGGAAGTCCTAAGGGGAGACCGCGGCCCCTGGCAACGAACAGACTGTTGATGGGAATTTGGACACAGGAAGAAAGACTGGTTTTACTTTAATTCTACCTTTTATTAATGTTCTCACATCTACATATTAATTACACCATCTTGTTCTCTTTATTACCACAGAGTAGCACATTTATGTCATATATACCACAGACTAAAAATAATACGTTAACACCTTCTCCTATTTTTAAATTTCAGTCAAATTAAAAAATACACAGTTATTATTTATATAGCTATCTTATCTATCTTAAATTTTAACAGCTGTTCTGTTACAAACAAAATGTATTTTACTCTAAATCAATGACTTTTATTTTCCTTTACAATTTTCTCACAATGAAATTTAAACTTCTCTTTGCACAAAGGTTTTGTAAACATATCAGCAATTTGTAAATTAGTAGGACAATATTTTATATCAATATTACCTTTCTTATAATTTTCATGAATGAAATAGTACCTTACATCAATATGTTTTGACCTTTTACTAAATGAACCTGTTTGTATCAACTTAATTGCGCTTTGATTATCAATATTCAAATATGTTTTTATAGTTTTGCCAATTACCTCACATAAAAATAATTTTAAATATAAACATTCCTTCACACAATCTGCAGCTGCTATGTATTCAGCTTCAGTTGATGACAAGCTTACTATGGGCTGTCTCTTTGAGCACCATGATATAGGTCCTCCTGATAACATTATTATAAATCCAGTTGTACTCCGTCTTGTTTCAGTACAGCCTGCATAATCTGAATCACAGAATGCATGTAACTTTGTAATATCATCTCGTGCATTGTACATTATGCCTTTAGATCTCGTCCCGTTCAAGTACTTCAATATCTTCTTTACTGCTAATACGTCTTGTTTAGATGGATTTTCTAACCTTTTACTGGCTTCATTTACAGCTTGACTTATGTCTGGTCGTGATCTTGTTGATAAGTATAATAGTCCTCCAACTAATTCTCTATAAGGAAAGTTAGATGTTTCCATTACAGATTCAATCTTCTTATCCGTATTACATGGTGTACCTGCTGGTTTAGAATCAAACATATTAAATTTCTTGAGTAATCTCTCAGTATAAGTTTTCTGATGCAATAAAATTCCTTCTTCACTTTTTGTAATTTCAAATCCTATATAATTTGTCGGTTTTTCATAAGCTTTTATTTTAAATTCCTTCTCCAGATGATTAAGTATTTTTAACAATTTCTCTTTATCTTTAGTTATAGCTAGTCCATCATCCACATAAATTGCAATTATTATTGTTTTGTCTTCTGTTAAAAATACACACTGGTCTTGTTTAGTAGGCTTGAATCCAAGTTTTAGCATAGTTTCAGTGAATTTCTTATTCCATGTTATTGGAGCTTGTTTTAGTCCATATAATGCTTTCTTTAAATGACATACTTTATTAGGTTGGTTTTCATATCCTTCAGGAATATTCATAAATATGTCTTCAGTCAACTCGCCGTACAAAAATGCTGTTTTTACATCAAATATAATCATCTCGTATTCCTTTGATGCAGCAATTGCTAATAACGATTTTAGTGCTGATTGACTTACTACTGGACTATAAATTTCTTGATAATCAATGTCTTTTTGTTCAAAACCTCTTGCTACGAGTCTTGCTTTGTATGTACCATTTTCTTTTATACAAAATACCCATTTATTTGTCAGTATTTTATGTCCCTTTGCTTTTTCTAAATCAACTACTTCCCATGTATTGTTGCTTTCCAATGAATCCTTCTCCGACTTTATGGCCTTCTCCCAATTCTTCTTTTCAGCAGACTTCATGACTTCACTGTAGGTAAGTAATACATAATCTTGCAGGTAAGTTGGTTTCTTCTTTTGTCTTCTTGTTCTAGTGGTTTCTACTTCTTCTTCTTCTACATTATATTCTGTATTTTCATTAATTTCCATTTCTTCTTCTATTGTAGCAGAAACATTTTCTTCTATATCACTATGCATTTCTAACTCTTGTGTTTCATTACAGTTTTCACCATTTTCTTGTTCATTGATACTTGTATCTACATCACTGTCTGATATTATTTCTGTAGTTACCGGTCTTCTTTGTATAATACTGTCTTTTTTTCCTTTATTGGTATTACTATCATCAAATATGACAATATCCCTTGCTATTTCTATTATTCCTTCTTTTTCATTCCATAGTCTATAACCATTGTTAGTATATCCAACCATTATTAACTTCTTACTTCTTGGGTCTAGTTTCTTTATGCTTGTATTTAGTTGTTTTGCATATACTTTTGAACCAAATTTCTGAATGTTAGCTATGTTAGGTCTTTTACCATACCACATTTCATATGGTGTTTTGTTTTCCAACGATTCACTTGGTAGTCTATTTATTATGTATGTAGCACAGTACATAGCTTCACCCCACATTTCTTTTCCAAATTCAGAATCAAACAGTAAAGCTCTGGTTTTATTTAGTAATGTTCGGTTTAATCTTTCTGCCTTCCCGTTTAATTGAGGAGTGTATGGTACTGTTAAATCTAGTTTTATTCCTTTTTCCATGCACCATTTTCTGAAATCATGGCTTGTGTATTCACCTCCATTATCACATCTTATGGTTGATACTTTTTCACTTCTTTCTCTTTCAGCTTCTTCAATGTAGTTTCTTAGTTTATACTTAACTTCACTTTTGTATTTTAGTAGGTAGATCTTAGTAAAATGAGTGTAGTCATCCATGACTGTTAATACATAACCGTAATCATCATATGTTTTATTTTCAAATGGTCCACAAACATCCGTATGAATTATTTGCAATGGTCTTTTGGCTCTAGCTCTTATTGTGTCAAATGGTAGTCTCGTTTGCTTTGCTTGTGTGCAGATTTCACATTTATCTAGTTGTTTTACTCCTTGTATTTTTATTCCATCTACCATATTTGATAACATTTCTAGTGTTGTTTTTCCTGGATGTCCTAACCTTGCATGCCATTCTAGGGCAGTTCCATTTTCTTTCATTAATAAGGTCTTTTCTTCTGTATTGTTTTTATCTATATTTATTTTATATAAACCATTTTCTTTTTCTCCTGTTAGTACTAATTGTGACTCTTTGTAGATTTCAACTTTATTTTTAGTAAACACAACAGTTCCTTCGTTATTTGTGACTGCATTGACTGACAACAAGTTCTGTGATATGTCGGGAACAAATAAAGTGTTATTCAAACAGCAACTATTATCACCCTTTACTATTCCTTGGCCACGTACTTCAACAGATTGGTCACTAGCAGTTAACACTGTTGATATTCTTTTTTCAAGATTTGTCAATATTTTTATATCATTTGTCATATGAGCTGTGCAGCCTGAATCCACAATAAATTCCTTGTTTTTAAATTCTTCTTCTGGTTTAGTAAAAAATGCCATATCTGGTTTTTTAAATGCCTTCTCATCTGGCTTCTTATTCTTATGTTTATTAAAGAAACAATTTTCTTCCTGGTGATTTGTTTTCTTGCATATTGAGCATTGTTTTACCTTATATTTGCAATCTTTTTCCTGATGGTTATACTTTTTACATATTGAACACATTTTGCAGTCCTTCTTGAAATGTCCTTGTTTATTGCATTTGAAACATTTTATGCTTAAATTCCCCTTTTTTACGGCTTGAAACGCCAGCTGATTTTCCATTTTGTCTTTTTCTTTGCTCTCAAACCTATTTTCTTCATTTAACAAGCGGTTAGTTAAATTAATCAGAGTCTTTTTATCTTCTGATGTAGATTCCCAAGCAGTAACAAAGTAATTTAGTCTGTTTGGTAAACAGGTTAGAATTTTTGACATCACCATCTCTTCATTTATTTTCTCTCCGATTTGGTTTAAGCGAAACTGTAGGTTTTCTATGTCAGTGATCATTTGAGTGAGAGACTTATTTTCCTGTTTGTAATTAAAGAACTCCTGTAGCAATGATGACTTATTTCTTTCTTCTTCTCCTTCAAATATTTTACAAAGTTTCAAGTACATTTCCTGGGCATTTTTACAACCCAAAATATGGCTTTTCAGCCTCCTATCTATTGTGTTTATGATTATTTTTTGTACTTTAGCATCTTTTGTACCAAATTCTTCCGTTTTTCTCACTTGTTCATCCGCGTCTTGTGATAAAACGTCACTTAGTTTTGCCGCCTTCACATAAATGTTGAATTCGAATTTCCATAAACGAAAACTTTCCCCGTCTATTAATTTTTCAATTTTTACCTCTTCTACAGCCATTTTTATTTAGTATTCCTCTTTTTTTACTTGTTTTTATGGTTTTTACTTGTTTTTACGGTTTTTACTTGTTTTTACGGTTTTTATTTGTTTTTACGGCCACGCCGGCCGTCACTGGTTTTATTGTCGTTCTTATTTTAGCACTGTTTTCCTGTGTCTGTTGTCCACTTAGGCATTTATGGAAACCTGAGCCCGTAACCTGTTGATGGGAATTTGGACACAGGAAGAAAGACTGGTTTTACTTTAATTCTACCTTTTATTAATGTTCTCACATCTACATATTAATTACACCATCTTGTTCTCTTTATTACCACAGAGTAGCACATTTATGTCATATATACCACAGACTAAAAATAATACGTTAACACAGACAAGCGAATGTCTTTATCTAAATAGATACATTATTTGATTTTATAGTATTTCATTTTCATTAGTGTATTGTTTTTTATTTATTTTGTCGTATTTTTTTAGGGTTAAAGTTAGCGTTAGCCCAAAGTAACTATTCCACGCAGACGAAGTCGCGGGCAGAAGCTAGTTTATTTATATTACTAGTGAGATCATATTTCTAAGTTTGCTTGTAATTTAAGAACTCACTTATGAACACATTATTATAGAGCCATTTCTTAAGTTTATTTTAGTAGTTTAGTGGTAGGTAGCTCTCTGATCTGTTTGGGTATTTAATTTTTTAATTTTGGTTATAGATTTTGACAGACATATTGTAACAATTGTTCTGAACTAGAGTGTGGTTCTACATCTTGTGACAGCCAGTCGGGTTGGATCTCTTGTAAGGATTTTTTTATTTACTATGGCTAAAGTACCTATATAGCTCAGAGTACTTTTTAACAAATAATCCTACTTCTAATATATACAGACTTGGTAGAGTTAGCAATCCTTATTTCTTAAATAAAGGTCTCATCATCATCAGCCTATTAATGTTCCCACTGCTGGGACATAGGCCTCCTCTCTGTGAGAGGGAGTGGGCTGTAATCTACCACTTGGTCCCAGTGCGGGTTGGTAAATGTCACATATCTTTGAATTTTTTGGTTCTAAGACATGCCGGTTTTCTCACGATGTTTTTCTTCACCGTTTTGAGAGCAGTGGTGATGAAATTATTTACACAAAGTAAAGAAAGCGCCTGGTTGGGTTCGAACCCACGACCTACAACTCGTAAGTCGGGGCCGTTACCACTGAGCCACCGGTGCTCTTTAAATAAAGGTCTACAAGATTGAAACCAATTGAAACGGTCCAACACGGAGCAATCTCCCACAGATTGATCTGCCCATAGACTTATAAAGCTTCTCTTTATAATTATGTCTGTGGCTCTGACACATTTTTTTGTGTGATAATGACATTTTTAGCCTGAGAAGAATTACCTCATAAAAGAAGACCGTATCTAAAAACGGACCCGACGCGGCGCTGGTCAGACCAAGTAACTCGCTTAACTGGGCTCTCTGTTACAACTACCCTTAGAGAAATCGAGAACCAAACGAAGTGGAGGAACATCATCCAGAAAACCAGGAAGGCCTTTTAAGGAACGACTTTAATTAATGAAGTACGGTACGCGACCAAGAAGAAAAGTTAGTGAAAACGTGTAACAGACAGCCCCGGATATCCACCTACAAGGCCCTGGCCTAGGGGTCCAGCCAGCCAAGGGGCCTGACCCACCCAGCTTCCTCGACCACACCTTGTGGACTTTGTAGACTTTTAACCACATAGCAGGTGTAGCAAATGGAACAGGACACGCGCTTTGGGGGGTCCCGCGCTCATATCATGGTACTTATAGCACCCGTACGTCCAATGCAATATTATCTAGGTCAAAGAAATCTGACCTCAAAATTATATTTCTGCCCTAGTGCCATTTTTTCGGTTAAAGGTCATTGGGTATCTTAGTATAGAAACCAGACCCATGGCGGACACAAACGAAATATAGCAGAATGTATTGATATATGGCTCAGATATACTATAGCATTAATCATATTAACGTGAGCCATAGGAATTTAGAAAAAAATAAAAAATAGTTTGGTCGTATATTGAATTTTAGATTTACCAATATTTAAGTGCTATTAAATGTTATAAGTGTTCAAGTGTTATACTAAGCTGATCAAAAAGTAATTATTATTTATTTATATTGAATTAACAAGTAACAAGACTCAATAATTATGTTAGTAAACTTTCTTAACCTACACACTTATCGAATCCCTGCTACACGCTCAACACAGATGTGGAAAGCTTGCAGCAGAGATTCACACACAAACAGTCCAGTCTGCTCGCGATTCACTGCAGTATATTGTTGGGGCTGGCCGCACCCGGCGCACCAAGGAAGCGCATTTCTTTCGCATCATAGCGTGTAAACAATCGACACGAGCAAACATCCCTGATGTGCCACAGAAACGAAAAAGCCCCATCAATACCTAGAACGCGTTATTATATTGAACGCGAAGGGCGCTGTACGATTTTTGAGTGTAATCTACCCACAGGCTGCACGTGTGAAATGAGTTGCAATATGCACGAAATGAAGTTATTTTAACTGCTCTAGAACAACGTGCAAACCTGCGAGCGATCATATTAGCTCTCAGGCTCTCACCGACAGCGCCCTCTCTTATCGTTCAATATCGTCATCATCTCTGAGGTCAGCGGTCAAAAGATGTCCCAAGTATTTCACCTTAAATACCCTCACAAGCGATATTCGGTTCAACTTGACCGGAGGCATCGGATCAGACCATCGACTGCTGACACCAAAGACCAATCCATGAAGTAAAGCATATTCTTCACAGATGGTCACCAACCTCCTTAAACCACAAACAGAGGCGCTCAGCAGCGCGATATCATCGGCGTAACTAATGTTATTTACACAAACTGCGTCAATTTAACAGCCGGCTCGCTCTCTGCTGAGCACCTCGATCAGCCCATTGACATACAGGTTGAAGAGCGTGGGTGAAGTCAACCCCCCTGCCTCACCCCGCACTCCAACCTATACGGTTCTGAAAAATGCTGGTATGAAGGCCAGATCAATCAGGTACGTGGGGTAACTGATTGATCTGGCCTTCAGACCAGCATTTAAAAGTATTTATCAACTCTGGAGGAACTCCACCTTCCTCTAACTTCCCCAAGAGGATACTGTATGCGACCAGGTTAAAAGCATTAGAGAGGTCGAGGAAGCAACCATACGTAGGTGTTTTCCTATCGGAGTAGTACCTAACAGCCCACTTTAGACACAAGATGGCACTTTCAGTAGATAGTCCGGATCGAAATCCGTACTGATAGTCGTGCAACTTAACAAAGTTATTAAGTTGTCTGTCAAGCACTTTCGCTATCACCGTAGCCAGAGAAATGGGCCTGTAGTTCTTTAAGTCAGCGATATAACCAGTTTTATTTTTAATAATGGGTACTACAAAAGTTTAAAAAAAAACTAAAAAAAAACATTGCCAACACTCATGGTAAATGAGGGCCCGCGAACTTGAGGTGCTCGATACACAGACCATCGTGACTTGGAGACTTGCCTCTTGACATACTGCTAATAACACGTTTAACGTCCTTGGCTGTGAATTTCGTTCCAAGGTCACCTAGTAATGATAATCGGTTCATGTTTTCTATACTAATAATAAAGCTGAAGAGTTTTTTTGTAAGTAAAAGAGAGAGAGTAAATAAAATCTTTTTGCATGTTATAGCCCAATTCTAGAGGAAGACTACAGGCTATTTAAAATCACGCTATAACCCATAGGCGCCAAGCAATAACAAAAATAACCGATTATAATTTTTTGACCAGCCTAGTAAAGTGATAAAGGGAACATGAATAGAATTCATTATAATATTTATTATTCAACTAGCTTTTACCCGCGGCTTCGCCCGCGTGGATGTCGCAAAATATCCTACGGGAATGTTCTACCGGGAATACATACCTAATAGCCAAGGAAAAGATCATTGACTAACTTTCAGCGGACGCAGTGGTAGGCTACAGCGCCCGCGTTGTCAACCATAATTATTTTGTTACGCGTAATTTTGAAACTGTGATATCTCTTAAACTATTCATTTAAATGATGTGATGTAAAGGCATATTTTAATCGAAATAGAATGCCCAATTTAAATAACCTATGTAATTGGATAAGGATTAATAAGATACCGGTCAAAATAGCTTCGGAAATAACAATGAAAATTTTATACAATTTTGAAAGATAAAAATGGTTATTGTGGGTCACCCTTAGAAGATAGACATATGCCATCGCGGACTTTTTTGTTGCAATTTTTAAGGTATACAATACTCTAAAACATAAATTTGATTTATCTCTCACGGCTTACGCAGCGCACGCCAGTAAAGCTCCCAGTCGGCATGTTTTTTTCCGACATCTTCAACAATAATCGTCATATTTCAGCCAATTTACACAAAACCTTAATGAATTATACACTAAAACCTTCCTCTTGAATCACTCTATCTATTAAAAAAAACCGCATCAAAATCCGTTGTGTAGTTTCAAAGATTTAAGCATACAAAGGGACATAGGGACAGAGAAAGCGACTTTGTTTTATACTATGTAGTGATTTGACATGTTGGCCCAGTGGTTATGACCTCGCCTCTCATGCGTGGATTTGTGGGTTGAAATCCGGGCAAGTACCAATGTGACTTTTTCAATTAATATGTAGTTTCGAAAAATTGTATTTTATTCACTGAATTCCATCATGCTATTCTTTGAGCACAATACTTTCTCACAATATCCCTACGATTAATTAGTATAGGTACAATACTTAGCATTATCACAGTATAAATAACACCAATGACTGCCTCGTTGGGCTAGTGGTCGCAAGCGTTACTGCTGAGCATGACGTCCTGGGTTCGATTCCCAAGTCGGGCAAAGTGTTATTGGGTTTTTCTATCAGGAATTTCTCTGTAGCAGCCTGGAGTATGTATTTGTTCCCGGTTGATGGCAATAGGCTCGCCCCCTATTACATGGGACTTAAAAATATGTGGCGAAATGTGGGTGTAGGTACTATGGGTACACCTCTGCCTAACCCTTCGGGGATTCTTTTTATGTCATTATAAAATGAATTAAATCCTCCTCTGAAACCGTTTGTTTGAATATTTTTTTAACGATTCTGTACATTTTTCTCCATCGATTTTTAATCAAATAATTGTATGCAATGAAAGGTCACATTATTCTCTTTAGTTTAAAACTATTTTGGTTAATGTCCGCCACTCTTCGCAAAGCGGGTCAGATATGCCCAATGACCTTTCCAAAATGGCTTTGGCCTCAAATGTCAAGTGCGTAGGGACCCACGGTCTCTATGTTCGGGCCGGTAACAGAGCATTTGTGCAGATCCGAATCCGGAAAATAACTTGCCAAACAACACTAGTAACGTCAAATGCTCAGGAACAAGATAGTCGATAAAAGTTTGTTCTGAAACTACGAAGTTAACATCTATATAGCTATTTAATTAAAACTAGGATTAAATTTTCTAATCTATTTAAAAAATACAATCAGCTAAAAATTTAAATTAATAAAATAAATCCAGATTTTTTTAAACATTTGCAACAAAACAATAAATTGAATCTATTTCCTATTTAGTTTTACATGTTTCGAATTTCATCGGGTGTGGATTTTTTTTGGTGGGACAGATAATTAATTGTAAATGGGATGTGACAACAAGAGCGGAGAAGTATGAGCGAGATGTGATTTTTATGTTTTGATCACAAATACAATTGAGATTAGTGCAAATATAAATATAAGTGATTACAATAATGTGGTGACATATTATGTTGTAGTGAAAGAGTGCTTTATATTTACTAAATAATTATATTTCATAGGAGGACTCCGACTTTTGCTCCCGTTTAGCTTGTAATCATTTACAAGTGTTGATCGATTATTGACACGATATTATTCAGTTACCTTAAAACTCGAACGAACAATCGAAAATGGGTGAAAAAGAGGATTATTTGACATCGTACCGAGTGTTTTTTGAAAACTTTGCCGCTACTGTTAACCCTGAGGACCAGTTGCCCGTGCACATAGCAGGGTACACCATCACCGAGTCGGAGCTGGCCGGTGAGGTTCTCTACTGGACGACTCAGTATTTGAGCGAAAAGTAAGTGCTTATTGGTACCATTGTTCAAACTAATCAGAGATCAGTGTCTGTTCAGTCTTTCAGCTTACTAGAAACACCTTTTAGATAAGATTATCACAACCGTAACTGCAATGTTGAATCATTGTGATAACGACTTGTGGAGAAAGAAAAGACTTGACTGTTTTGTTTATACATTGTTTTTGTTATGCAACTACATAATACAAAGTCAGTTTCCTTGCCTATTTATTAATATTTAAAATTAAGTATTATTATAAATATTTACAATAAACACATAATTTTGTCAATGAATCTCGTTTTTGATATGGATACACCAATTCTGAGTTTATTGCTACGTAACTTGCCATGTTAGATTCATACTTAACTTACTTAACCTGCTTAATTTATTTAGCATCTAAAGTTGTAAAACAGGTTTTGTATGTCTGCAACTCTAATATTAAATAATTAAACTTAGTGAAAAACATACAATACTACCTGTTATAGAGCTATACTCAAGAATTTTATTTCTGGTATTTCATATTTTTTTAAATTAATCCATTAATATATTGAATGCTACCATGCTTCCTAGCAAATAGGTAGTTGTAGAGATGCACAGATAACTAACAATGGAAACAAAATATAACATTAGTCCTTTGTTCCATTAAATTGACAAAAAAATCCATACTTAAGTTTATGTTCTTACGCATCATGCTTGTGTTTAAAAATCCGAGCATACAGAATGACCAGTTGTAAGAATGTCTGATAGTTTTAGTCCCACATCATAATAATTAGAACATACAGTTCAGTTCAGAAGGGACCATTGGATTACGGTTGATATATCCGATACTCATTTTCACCAAAAATTATGTTAATTAAGTAAACAGAAATGCTGGGACCTCAAAATTTCTTCGTAATAATCTGTAAACGGTTTTTACTGTACTCACATTATGGCTAGTAAAAAATTAAGAATTTATATTGAAACCCCACACCCTCTACTTGAAGGGATCGGCTATGAAAACTGTAATTTATAGCCAAGAGTCATTATAACCAGAAACTATGTTAAGTAAACAGAAATGTGGGGACCTCAAAATTTCTTCGTAATATTCGGTATGTGATTTTAAGCTAAGATGTTGTTTTATTTAACACCATTTTATTGCCTTTTGCCGACAGTCTTTTGCATTAGACAGATCATCTGTGCTTATTTTGCAGAATCTTCATTTCTTTTAAATCATCTTGTGACTATCTTATATTTGTTTTGGATCACAGGGGTCTTACTATATTATTCAATAAATTACTCACAGGGCTCTCACTATTACTCATACCATTATTACTCATTATATTTAAATTTTATATTTATAGCCTTTATTCCGAGTTACAGTTACTGTGTATTACAAAAACATTTTTTCTTAGTGTTGAGTCTCTGTGTGGCTTTTGGCAAAGGCCTCCGCCATCCCCTTCCAATTCTCCCTGTTCCTTGCCTGTCTAGTCTCATGTCTTCCCACCGTCCTCACCAAGTCATCCTGTCATCTTTTCAAGGGTTTTCCTTTCTTTCTCTTCCCCTCCCTATTAAACATTAAACATGCATTGCATGCATATTGTTCCGCAGAAAAGTATAAGTACTATAAAGTCTAGGCAAACAAACTTCACCACTGTGTGAGCTGAACGCTGCCACCATATATGGCTAAAACTTTCATAATAATAATACCTTGTGACCTACATTGCAGCGTTAATATTGTGTACAATATAATATATATATTTTTAAATCTGTTGCAACTCATCAAACAATTTTAGGTAATTTCCCTATTTTATTTTATATCAGGCATTTATACAATTATGTAAACACTCACTTAGCTCATTAAATACCTCATTGTTCCTATAACTACCTAATGCAAAAGTAAGTAGTATACTCTATTCATTCATGTAACAATGACCCTGTCAATAGGCCGTTAACCTTAAAAGAGTTCCAAGGGCCTGTGCCACCTTTTGTTCCTGACACATTAACTAAACATTTGAGCAGGTGTTTATTTTGTTGGTCGTGCCTTTTGTTTACATAACAATCAACATTCAACACCGAATATTTTCACGATATCAGATGAATAGTAATGCGCCTGACGTGGTCATAATTGCATACAATTATGGAGGTAGGTTTAAAAAATAATTCCTGCTTGCGTAACAGCTTTATGGTTGACGGGTCATATGGGACGCGTTACTCATCCCGGCCGCGTGGTTCTGATCACACACTAACCGCGAGTGTGCTGAGTACCTGCTTACGCACCTTACCACTTTGTAATGCGGAAAACTACGCTGGTCGCTGATGCGTCATACTCATATCGCTTTGGTCAGTCAGATTTCATAGAATTTTTTTGAGACATGCCTAATGCCTATGCGTACAACTGTCCATACTCATGTTTCATGTAGATAGATATTTCCAGCCCTTCTCAAGCTCCCCAATTCCCTAAACACCTGTTCAAGCAGATGTATGTTTTCTTGCATCTCACACGATACTCTTACCTAATATCTAAATTACCCGTCTTTTAACAGGTCAGAAAGTAAACAATATTTCGTGCTCATATTGCAAAACGTATATTACGTGAATACGATGTGTTAATTTTTCCCTCATCTACAAGTGAACTAGAGTAGAAAGATTTTACAATCGTTCGCATGCACTAGTTTACATGTAGCCTAGTATTAAAATATTAAACATAATTAAACAATCACGCGGAAATTAGGAAGCGAGGTCTTATCAGTCAGGAGTCTGGTTTTCTGCCAGATTAAATTAGTTAGCCAAGTTAGTTTCAAAACTCGAATCAATGATTCATTCCATCCGAGCCCTTTACTTAAACCTAACAACTGACGCCTTGTCTTATAGTTAACATGTAATTCGCTAGACGCTCCATTTAACCGCGTATGCTGTAACGCGGCGTAATTGTGTGTTACCGTGCCGCTGACCATTTAGTCTTGCATAATATCTCACACACCGATGATACAGACAACGTACAATTATATTTTTTAACTGCTGTATTTCCGCCGCATCAATATTTTTTTTAACTGCTAAAAGTCACGAGATAATAAAGTTTAGTCAGTCGTAACGATTTTTATTTGTTTTAGACTGTATAGATCAAAGTTTTATAAGCTTATAAACTTTCAGACTGAGGAAACCTCTAGGTTTGCTCAGCTTGAAGGTTTATATTTCTAAGGGCTAATAATAAGGCAAGCAGCTGCTCAGCTTATGACCCGAGCCTATATTGTCTCCTCACTGCATAAGGCCTCCCTTCCCTTAATTCACAGTTTGCAGTTCTTCCGCAGTTCTTGTTCGCAGTCTTGCGGTTTGTAACCAGTATAAGTAGAAAGAGAAATCATATTTAAATGGGACTTATGTTCTAATAATCCATTCAAAACGACATGAACATAAAGAGTACTCTCCGTTGCAGTACACTTATGCATTTTTCTATTAGAATTGATGGAAAGTGCGTTATTATCTGATAAAGAAAAGAATTTAACACTGCAGGAGACAGTAAACTCGTGAGAAATACATTTGAATGTCATATCAATAAAGCGTCAGCATAATAATCCTCGTTCGTTAGGCTTTATTTGAAACTCTAAACTCGTGAGACGAGAACTACATCTACAACAATGATTTAACTGACACCTGTCCAGTCTGCTAACCATATAAATACTAAGGTGTAAAACTTTATATCAATTGGCCCAATATGTCTAGAACGAAGCAAGCTTAAAATAGATTTGCGAAACTTGGCACTCTGAGAACACTGAGGTCATCATATTCGAGTCATCTGTCCATGATTGCATGGCCGCACAAAATGTTATGAATGCATCTTTAATTCGTGTCACCTTGGTTCGTTACTTTCTCTCGATGAAGATACCGATTGTTACAGACCGTATTTAATTTCTCTAGGGCCTGTGGGTTGAGGTCGTCGTAGGATTGGTACCCTCGATGCATAAATTGGCGCGCGAGACCGCGTGGGCAGATGCGGATGTTCGTGATAGTAACATGAACCCGTGTCAACGCTCTGCGAACTGTTTACTCCTCAAATATTCACAGTTAATTGCCGAAAGGTATTTGGCCAAATTGTTTGTTTACCAAACAAACCAAGCTTCAGAACGAATGCGAGCGCCGTACATCTGATTAATTATTTGGGCAATAAATTAAATGAAAACCTTACAATATTTGTAAATATTCTTACGGAAAATGAAAAGGCATAATTAGTTGATACTGCCTACGGTTCATATTTTTCTTATCTAAGCGGAATACTAAGGAACCACCCAGCACGAGCCAAAGTCGCGCTATTGCCTTCTGAATAAACATAAACTACAGTATTTAGTATACGACAGTTATGTCTGAAATATTGTGTCAACTCCGAGAGAATGTATGTACATGCATTCGTTTTAAGAACGGGGTCAGCAACCTCTTTATGTATTGTACAGACAGACGTACACGTCCGCATTTTATTTTATAATTCCAACCAACGGCAACCAAACCGAGGGAACTAACATATGTTCCAGCGATGTGAATGCCCGCTGGTTTGTTTACCAACTGTTTTCATTGATCCGATATTCTACTATGTTGCTTACTGTACTATGTATATGTTCTGGGTGATCTAACAGAGCGATTGTTGCTAGTCTGTTTTGCATCTCTAACGCTCTCAAGTTGTACAATGTTCTTCTAATTATTCACTCAAGCATGTTTTCATGGGAGTTTTATCCAATGGAGCACCTTATTCACTTTATTGCATTTAATGCATTATTTTACCGGCCACATTCGATATTTTAATCAGGCAAACTATTATTGCTATATGGCCCGACGGCTGTCTATACTCCGCAATCTTCAAGAAAAACAGGTTTTCGCAAAGTTAAGAAGGATGCTGCTTCGGCCTGTCTGTCTACCTGAATTCCTAAGTCGCCTTGGCCTCTTACGCCACCCACGGAAGAGAAGATTCGTTGCTCTATTCTTAGCAAGTACCACACGGCACTACATGCAATGACTTAAATACTATTTGAAGTCATACGCGAGAACCTATTGTAAGAAAGCTTGGTGGAGGTTGAAATCAGTGGCTGATCTAGGATAGTTGTTTGGGAAGGGCCTGCTGAGCTGAGGGTAGGTTTTAGCAAAGTGAACACTAAAGCTCATTTCAGACTTTACGCTATACTATTCTGCTCTATAGTACAACAACACAAAGGAAACAAAAATATAATTATAGTGTAGCAAAGTGTGAACGTGTTCTAAATAAGGGCGAGCGATACTGTTGTGCTATGAACTATAAGCTATATGCTATTATATTATAGCGTAGTCTGAAATGAGCTTAAAAAAGCACACAACATTTTACAAACCATTGAGGAATTTGCGAAAAGTAATCTGAGGAGGCTCCTCGGATTACTTTTCGCAAATTCTTCAATGGTTGACTCAATGACTTTGATAAGTTGTAGACATGGCGGCAAAACCAGGTATTGTCAGTGGCAGAATGAGTGGCGAGCGGATTCAAAATTCATCACGTAAACAAAACATCATAATATAGAATTTGGGAAAGGGTCGTTTCGGGAAAGGGACATTCTGGGAAAGAGACTATTTGAAACCAAGGGACATTCTGAGCCTGAACGGAAAAAAAACTTGAAAACATACATTAGGAAGGTACCTAACGTGTAATAATTGCTAAAAAGTTTAATTAGAATAATATCAAGTTCCGTGTAAAATTGGTCACAGAAGAACTCAGACGCTTTTGGGGGGGCCTACGCTCCTTAGCCTTAGCCCCCCAGCGGTTGAAATAATACATAATAAGTACTTGAAGGCTGCCCACCGATTGCCAGCGGGCAGCGTACTGACCGTTAAGAAAACATTTTAATCTTATCAACATCATTCAATTGTAAACTAGGCATGTACTCACACTCATGTATTATGTACTTTACCATCAGGTTCACCTGTTCTATAAATATTGATTTAGTTACTCGAGATAAAATACATAGATTAGAATAATAAATGTTTTTCAGGTATGGCTTTTGAGGTGCATGAATAATAAATTAATGTGCCGTCTCGCCTAAAGTGGAAGAGTGGGCTGTACCGCTAGACATTATAGTTTCTGCACATCGACACTTCAAAATACCTTTCGAAATGAAATCAAAACGCTAGTTTCTTATATGTCGCACTCTGATTAATACAAGGTCAAATTAAATTAATTGGCGAAACTACATAGAGGTGTGCTTAAAATTCGGACAGTTTGAATAATCCTTTTAAGTATTTGCAACTCAAATGTAAAATCCAATAACGAGCCCTTGTTTTACACCTGCGTAAAGTTTCTAGTTTTCGAGTCAGTATCCTAAAAATATCTCTATTACAGTATTTATTGTATTCCTTGGTCTTAAAAAATAATTGAACTATGTAGCCCTAGAATAATTAGATTCCAATCACTTTGTTCCTTTTGAAAGTGCTGCAGCCGCTGCACTGCAGACCTATCTCAAATGTTTATGCCATAGAAATATAAATAACTTCTTTCTTATATCTATGGTTTATGCAGAATTCGGTTTGCCTTGCCGTAATATGCTCAACTAGTCATTGCAGTTTTACGTGGTATGACAAGAAAGAATTCATCAATCAAATGAAGGAAGTAAAAACATTAAAACACAAGAACCAATTTTGCCTAAAACAGGCAAAGAAAACAGATATAAAAAAAAAATGTTTATTGTATTGTCGATCTTGGAAAGATTAAAAAGTTGTATGATAAAAACCAAATCATTGGAAAGCTTTGAAATAGCAACAGAGATGTAGACGTGATAATATGCTGAATTACCGAATAGGTGTGTTACGCATTTAGCGGCTGTTTTTTACCTCTCACAGCTGTTAGCACTTTCGGCCATTGTTGGCTTCCCGGATATTCATGCAGCTGAATAAAAGCCTATTGTATACCATAAACTTTTTTGCTGCAATACGAAGTAATTTGCTGAATATAAACTAGTTCTTTTTTTATCGTACTAAATGATAGCGGTATCAGTTTGCCGCATTCGCTGTTATTGTTTTGTTAGATTTCTGATAAGTATCTTGAGATTACTCAATGTTTTTTTACCAAACCTTTGTTTGTTTTGTCTATGTACTCAGTAAGTACTGCATACGAAGTTAAAGGAATCCTGTAGTTGAGAGTGGAGACTCTATTTTATCAGTTTTACGAAATGTTTTAAATTGCTTTTTAGTCCACTGCTGGACATAGGCCTCTACCAGGCTGCGCCACAACCTGTCCTCCGGCTTACGCATCCAGTCTGTACCAGCCACTTTCTCAAAGGTCGTTAGTCCATCTAGCTGAGGGGCGTCCCACGCTACGCTTACCGATACGCCGTCTTCACTCCAGGACTCGTCTGCTCCACCGGCCATCGATCCTTCGACAAACATGGCCAGCCCACTGTCGCTTCAGTTTGCTTACTCTGCAAGCTAATGTCGGTGACTCCGGTTCTTTTCCTTTTTGTTCAAATCAAATTACTTACATAGACTCAACTTATCTTGCCCTTTTACGCCAAGCCCGAACACGTTACGTTATTATCAGCTCACTTTCTCTGTTTCATCCCCATCGCCTGGTATTCGATCGGGAGAAAACGACCCCAGTGAAAAAAACCCTCAGTCCCCAGTGATGTGAAGCACAGAATTTTGTTATTAGAGTGAAAACTTATTGTTGTTGCAGTCATTCTCTGACCTTTATTCCTAAGTGATCTTCATCTTGCCGATCAGCCTGAATATTCTGAACTTTGTTACCTTTCAATCCTAGTTTATAAATTACTAGCTGTTGCCCGCGATTTCGTCTGCGATCCAGGATGAAAAGTATCCTATGTCCTTCTCCAGGTCATGGTATACCTATGTACCAAATTTCATCCAAATCCGTTCAGCCGTTTTAGCGTGAAACCGTAGCAAACAAACAATCAATCAAACAAACAAACTCACTTTCGTATTTATAATATTAGTTAGGATAAGCCTCGCTTAATCATTGTATCTGCGTGTGATTTTAGGATGAAAAATATCTTAGTTCTCATTCAGGTAACCAATTTACAACCAAGCACGACAAAAAAAAGGTGAAAACGTATCACGCTCTTGGCTCTCGGTGTAGGTTGTGAAAATATTTAATTCCCATCCTCATTCCTACCAGTTTTTCATAGAATGTACGGTGCTGTGGATACGTTTTCCATAATATTTTTATTTGTCACTCATTATTGTTGTAATTTGTTTCCAGACAATGTCCGCTGACACTGATGACTCCGCTGCGGCGGATCATACTTGACGAGGTGCAAGTAGCATCGAAGAAACAACCCAATGAATTTGGGTACAAATCTGACGATTCAGGTATGTTGTACATCTTTCTAGCTTCACCCACCATTCATAGAACCGCTATTATGGAAGTATTGACCTTTCCCATATAATCAAAATTACCATTTGTGTACTATTTGGAAACTAGCAGTTTCGCAACGTATCCATATCTAAAGATTTTTACTGTTTAGGTGGATTTTAGTTACAACTTGCTATAAAGTCAGCCTGCTTGCTATAAAGTGTGCTTAGCCGTCGAAGGCAACGATTACATATTCGCTCCATTTCCAAAGAACAATATAATTCCTTTCAGTTTAATAGTTCTTGAAAACATCCGCGAGACAGATATAAACGCGTCCCATATTTTTTATTCCGTGTAGGATACGCTCAATTCTTTATTTATGGAAGCTTCATGCGTTACTCCGTTCGATTGAATCCGCTTCGAAGTAATGGATAGACTTCCTACATGATATCGATCTTTCACTTGTCCTGCTTCAGGAGATTCCGTTTGGCTCGTGAGTGGTTCTTTTCTACGTACCCATTAAAACTCATTGAGAAACGACTATAAGGAATCAATATTGTGATAGTTAGCTTCTTCTTTGAATATACATATACCGCAATCACAAATCCTGCTTCAATACATGAAGTTTATGCCAATGTGGCTCCAAAACAAGTTTCTGAAACCGCCTCATATACAGTAGCATTTTATGTTCTATTATGGTTATGTTACGATCCATCAAATGTATGGATGCTCAGACGTTATAACCATAAATGTATCGATTGAGGAACAAAACCACTTGGCAAGAATCTTATTTGTAATTTTGTACTTATACGTAATCCTAATCTATTATACACTGTAACATCGAATCAATTTTCACGCATCAATTCTCCCCCTTGAAGATCTAGGCCAAATTAGTTATTGATATTCGGATAGCTCATGACCTGAAGAGGTGCCATAAAGAATATTAATAAAAAAAAAAAAAAAAAATATTTAAACCTGCGAAACGCGGTTTAAAGCTAGTCTATTACAAGACACAAGTATCCATCTCATAGAGAGGCGCGTTTGTTTTAATGTGACTATTGTTAAGGGCACCTAGATGAGAACTGTATAGATAATGATATCATACAGTCTCGTGTTTATTGTGTTACGTCATTTACACTGACGGCTCTCGGTCCACTCAACTCTAGTCTAAATATAATCTAATCGAAATTCGCCGGATTAATTTTAAATGCATCTCAGCTCTATAGTGCATCGGTCTTAGTCTTGAAGAAAGAGGTCACATGAATGTATAGGAAAGATGTTATAGCAGGAAAGGGCATGAAGAAATGAATGTAATCTTGACTCATTGTTTATCCTGACTCTTACATGCATTGTTGTCCTGTTTTAATTAGCCTCATTTGTAAAGCTTCGACGTAAGTCAGTAGTTGCAAGGGTTCTTAGGTGAATATCAATACGTGTTTGAATGAACGTTTTAGAGCTGCATTAGAATACAGTATCGATAATATCTATGACGGCACGCAACTCACGGATACCTTTAATCAATGACAATATAAGTGAATAGGTAATACTTACCCGACATATAGTTTTAGAAACCGCAGACTTTTAGACAATAAACACACGGCTCGAGGAAAAGAATATTATTTCCTTGTAAGACGTCAGTAGAACTTTACTCAGTGTTATGTAAGTAAGAGTTGGTTCATCTCGTGACTAGATTAGAGTCTCAGCGTGACCCCTGGCAAGGCAAGGGTAGGAACACGGGTGGGTTTTAGTCAAGTCTGACACGCCCTTCCGCTCCGCTCAGAGCGGGAGCCACAAAGATACCATTATTTACATTGTCGAAACGACTTCTGTAAATTAAAAGCCTTACAAATTCTTTTTATCCTTATTTACTAAGTCAAGGATAATAGATTATATTATTATGACTAATGAAAATTGTATAATATCGCAATAGTAGACAGAATGGCATTAAGAAGCGTTGCTTTGCCCTCGCTAAGCCACACTTTGAGCATCTCTTTATAACCAGTTTGACCACTTTCTTTGGTCGAAATTCGCACAGGAATATATTCAATCCTGCATTACTCGTATAACTATAGGCTATTTTCCTGCGCATAACTTTGTCCTGGATTCGTTTATAAATATGATTTAATTGTATATTTTCCTTTATTTAGTGAGCGAAATTTGATTCGTTAACCTTGATTTAATATGGCTCCACGCTGACCACAATTACTGGAAACCAAAGCAGTTTATACTTTCCCCAAACAAAATCTGAGAATTGCACAAGAGAAAACACAGTTCATAAGTGTCTATACATTTTCTTCTCTTCACTGGAAATATCTTAGCATAGGTTAAGCCTGTTCTTTAAAGGCATTGCGTTCAATAACCTAGATAATTACATGGATATTATATTAAGACATCAGGGGCAGACAGATTGACGTGCCCTCCAAAGCCACGTATACTGACATTTAACTGAATATTAATGTTTTGAGTTTCGTAATGTTAATTACTTACTATTGTATAGAATCAAGTTTTAATAATAGAACAGACAGCTGTGCTGCTGGGAAGTTTGTTGCACCACTTCTTCTTCCCAGCTAAAGCACTAGGATATGATTAAGGGCGTGGGGACAGTCTTATGTTATTTTGACGTTTAAAAAGTGCAGATTCTCATCCTGATTAGAATAAATCACTTTTGATTTTTATTTTAAAAGAGTAATTATTCCGCTCCGTTTATATTTAGACTAGAAACACTGTATTCTTAGCCATAACCCGGTTTCGTCCAAACCGACAACCCTTTTAACAACTCCTCACAGCTATTTAACTGTATCTCCACCTTCATACAAACACCTAAAAACAAATACAAACAAACAAATACCTAATTGGAGAAGACTTAATAATAATAATGTTATAACAAAATTATTAATTCGTATCAATATTATTAATTGTTATAACAATATTATTCATTCATAAATACTCATAATTTGGACATTTCGCATTTCGGAAGGTAAAAAGTATCGGGCTTATTAACAAAAATACTATCATAATAACTGTTTATTATATACCTACATTATATGCAAATAAATTATTTATATTTCAGTGTACATAGCCCTACGGCTAATGCAAGCAGTGACAGCTCGCGTCAACGATGTCTGTCTGCGATACCTGGACAACTCCAAATTGGACACTCTGCCACCCCCGCCGCCCCTCGACCAGCGCGACCTCAAGACTGTCTCATGTGCCACCAAGAACTCACGACGCGTCATGGAAGATCGACATGTGGAAATCGGGAATTTAGAAGCGCTTTTTGGAATTGATGTAAGTTATGGTATTTAGCAAAGAGTATGGTATCCCAATCCTGCAGGTGTCAAAACTGCCGATGTAGGAGACTTGTTTGTATGACGATTAAAAAAAACGGAAAAAATTACATTGCGAGTCATTTTTGCCAACTAATAAAACACTAGGAAGTGTTAAAGAATGCTCCATTTTTCAGACTGCCTATTGTTTTTGCGTACGAGTAGTGCTCATATTTGACCTAATTTAAGTTTTAGATTGATGAGCATTTGAATCTTGTAGCGAGACCGCTAATATAACAAGCAGTCCCAACTGTCCCAAGATATATTATCTAGTACTTACGTATTTTCATATTGGGCACTGGAATGCACTTTGCATAGATTATGAATTCCTAGTACTTATGAATGGCGCATGTTATGATTTTATATGTATAGGGCAAAGTACCGTACGGTGCATTGTGGATTGTGGACGGCGTTGGTATGGATTGTTACTTCCTTACATATTAAAATGAAAATACTCTTTTTCTTGCTAACACTTTTATTCCGCACAACAATTTAAACGCAATTGCAATAATCGTTTTGACTTTGACAACTATTTCACAAACAAAAAACGACTGACTCTGCAGTCTGCACTACATTTTTCCATTTAAAATGATTTTTGCCCCACCTAGAAATAACCGTAATATCATAACTGTTATTTCAAAAAGTGTTACTAAAGTAAAATAATACATTCCGTTGCCATAATGAAAATACATTTAAAGGTATGTTACAATATTAATAATTTGTACTTTGAATAAAGTGTTGCCATAGTGGATATTATAATTCGGAATTAGATAAAAAAAAAAAAAAAAAAATGTATATCAAAGAAATCACGACGCTATTTATTGATTAGAAAATAGTGAGGTTACGTAACGGTACCTTACTTTTATAGTATAGGTAGATATAGTAACTGGTGCGTCCAGCCACACATCATCTCATCTCATTTATGCCCAGTTTGTCACTCGCTGCTCTTTAAACAATGTCGCATGTAAGCTTCGTATACCGAATGGTTTAGCAGACATTCCATCATTCCATATCTTAAGTACTATGGGGATGTTTCACAATGTCTGGATAGGAACTATCGTCGAGGTAAAAAAAAAATTAACAGCATTTGAATAAAAATGATGTGCTAGGTAGGTTTAAAAGACCTTATCCAGAAGTAATTCAACAGGCAAAGAAATATTATAATAATGCTATGCTAATGGCATAGCATTATTATAATATTTCTTTATTAATAAAAGTTTACTTAAACCTTATGCCCCACCAAATAGTTTCACTGTTTGTCTGTGCCCATAGACCGTATAAGAATAAAGTTGACGCGTCAGGTCAAGTTATCATGTCATGATACAAATTGGGACTTTAATGAATCCCAATTTATACTAGTAGTAGTACTATGACGGGCTGGTGTCTGAAGCTCCACGTCCCAGCACGTATTTTGCGTACGGTTGGGAAAATCGATCATCCGATCCGCCCCCATTCCTCAAGGAAGGCCAGTAACGCCTTGGTGTTACCTCACGGAGGGTACCTGGGTTTCTGAAGTACTCTGTCCTGTATGTGGCATCCACTGGGCGGTTTTGCAGCATGTATACTTACTAATAAAATAACTGATCTTTTCAGACGACAGAATCGACAAGTTTCTACGCGGTGTACGACGGTCACGCCGGCTCAGCGGCGGCGACGTACTGCGCGGCCCATCTACACCAGTACGTGGTGGAAAGTCCGCACTTTAGCACCGACCTGCGACGAGCCATGAGAGACGCCTTCCTCAAGACTGATGCTGAATTTATCAGGAAGAGCAATCAGGAGGTAAATACTGGTTTAGAAAACTAGTTGAAGGTAAACTAAAATTCTTTCAGATTGGTTGTTAAATAATGAGAAAGAAGTGGACTACTAATATCTGTTCCAAAAGTACCGTATGACACTGTAAACAAACTTAGTTCAGGTTCAATTATTATTATTACACGATTATTCATTAAAGGGATTTAATGACACATTCATCTGTATTTAGAAGGTTTAAATTTCCAACAATATTGATTGAATAACAAGATTAAATTCTAATAGAAAAATTGTCCACGAAAATTGAGGTTATAAAAACGTCAATTGTCAAATGAAAGAAATCTTTAAGGTGATTTCAAGTAAGAATTATGGTTAGTAGGTATTTAAATAATCAAATCAAAAGACTAGAATTCGTACACTAGAAATTGGCATTCACTGTCACAGGTACGTTTTCTCATAATTTGTTTACCTTTTCATCAGATACTTTGGCAGACAGACAATACCACTAAGATACCAGTCATTGCGTGCACGAGAGTTCACGTGACTGCTTGTAGGTACCAATACAAAATCATTAGAATACAAGAAAACCGGTAGACTCTTTCAACCTTTACTCGTTCATACGTATGACGTAAAGAATATGCCAGTTTGTGGTTTTGCAAGCCTCGTAAAAGACGTTAACTATACTTATTTAATAGTTTACGCAACATTCAATTCATAGTCGAAGCCGACCCCTAGATAGTGGGGAAAAAGGCTGGGAAGATTGCAACATTCAATTCATAGTACAGAAGTAGCTATAGTCGATCTTATAATTGCCAGCTTAAGATTGAATATCACTTGCACGTCATAAAACGACAAGATCTGTTTGTCTAAGTGACAGTTAGATAAATTCAACCTTAGTGAAGTTTCAATTTAGTCGGAGTTGTGGTCAAAAGTGGCGACTACGACTACTTTGCGTTCATTATAACTTGTCCCGTGACGCGATTGGCAGCACTGTTCTGTCAGTCACCATTTTGAACTCTATTAGTATTGAAACTAAGCTTGACAAGCAATGGTGCCAACATTACGGCAAGGGACAAGTTATGGTTAATGATCTGTATACATTAATAATTATTAACGCATGAAGGTGACCTCTGTGTACCATTGAAAAACCCGTTACAGTCTCCGCTGAAATGCAACCTTAGCAAAAAGTTGCATAAAAACTTTTTACAAAAAAAATTAAAACCGACTTCCAAAAAAAACCACTACAAAGTGAAAAATAACTTTAATTTCGGAAGTCGGTGTCTTTGTTTTTTAATTTTCGTTTTCGAAATTAAAGTTATTTTTCACTTTGTAGTGGTTTTTTTTGGAAGTCGGTTTTAATTTTTTTTGTAAAAAGTTTTTATTTTTCACTTTTTAGTTGTGGTACCTACCCCACACAATATCCAATACCACTAACTGCAATAAATAACAGTGACACGAAGTTATCATAATATCGTCCATATAAACTAAGTGGGAAAAATATGTATTATTCAAGCTAACTCAAAAACTATCTAAGCAAAGTCAATAAAATTTATATGGGACCACCTCGGGAGCTTACCCTTTCAAACAAAAAAATAATTTTCAAAATCGGTCCACAATTGGCGGAGATATCGGTGAACATACATAAAAAAAAAAAAAAAAAAAAAAAAAACATACATAAAGTCGAACATAGAACCTCCTCCTTTTTGGAAGTCGGTTAAAAATGGGCTAAGACGTCTTGTCTTCGTAGTTCTCAGAAATCAGTGAGTTTCTTAAGCTGCGTTTACACGAGCAGGTAAAATTACAATTCACGGCATTTTTGACGCTATGACGTCTCGGCATCATCGAACAATTTACTGCAATGACACAGATGGTTCACTCCGCATTTTAAGGTATGAAGCTACACGTACGCGGCGGGCCCGTCTTGTCGGGCCAATTCAGTGACGGTAACGTAGTCAGAAGATATAAGAGTTATGCGATAGAAAGAGAAGCAACTTCTAGGTGAATATAACTGTAGGTAATTAGCGCTGTGCGATCTGAATTGCACTTTAATGTGTGGTTGCAAGAGTTGCTTTTTATTTATGTGATTTTGCGGAGTGAACCGTCTGTGGCAATGACAAGATTGGTAGCAAAAGAAATATAATTTCTTAGAATTTTATTTGCCTATGTAACCGTACCTTTAGCTTCGACTTGTTATTGTTTTGTTTTAGATGTTATTCTATGCTCGGTTTATTGTTGAATATATTATAGCGTTACAATAGGATTATCGCGGTCACGTAGGGACGCGGAAATATACCTGATAAATATTGCTGTGGATTATTGTTACCTGTGTCTGTTGTCATATGTCAGATATTTGAGAAATGTAGACAAAAACGCTTCTTAGAAGGTGAATCCGCTGTTGTAGCCTGCGAAATTCAAATTTTCTTACGTATTTTGCCATTTGCAGGTCGGTGTCAGGTTGTATCTTGATCAAAATATGATTCGCGACTATGTCAGGTATTTACAGAATTATAATCATTGGAATCATTAATACATATCTCTAAGTTAGATTTGTTATACATATTTGAACTTTTCCATGTATGTAACAAATCTAACTTACAGAGATGTATTAATGATTCCAATGATGATAATTCTGTAAATACACACCTGACATAGTCGCGAATCATATTTTGATCAAGATACAACCTGACACTGAGCGGCAAATTGCAAAAAACGTAAGGAAAATTGAATTTCGCGGGCTGGAACTGTGGATTCACTTTAAAGTACTTACTACGTACTCACGATTATTTAGACAACTTTTTAAACAGTACCAAACTGTTTTAAAAGTAATCTAAATAATCTCGTGTAAATTCTTAAAGCTGACTTTTATGAGTTTATTCCGCAAAACAATTTTCTATGATTTTCTTTCCTCGCAGCGTGCATGCGGCGGCAGTACAGCAGTAGCAGTCGCGGTGCGCGGGCGCCGACTGTTAGCAGCATGGGCGGGAGATTCACTGGCACTGCTCGCCAAGCGCATGCGCCTCATGCAGCTCGTGCGACCGCACAAGCCTGGCCGACAGGTAACACGTACTTTATGCTATCCACTGATATTATTAAGTAAAAAGGTAGATAGGTTATACGCGCTCCACAAGTGGCACGTTAAAACTGGGCTAGGTAGCACACCTGTGTGGCTACCATGAGTTTCATTTTACCATCTCCATCAAACGCTTCGACCGCGTTTGGCACTCCGATTGGCAGCCGGCCAGCCTTCACCGGTGAAGGGCCAATCGGAACGCCGAACGCGCTCGATGCGTTTGATCGAGAAGGTTAAATGAAACTCATGGTAGCCACACTGAACTGTAGTGTCGTTCCGGCGTCAAAACGGAAGCAACAACTGCTTGATTCTTTCTCGTTCCAATTAGGGTTGACGAGGAAATGGTTATGAGGCAGAGGAAGCGGATGAGGAAGTATTAGAAATACGTTTTGAACAAGAGGATGAGGATACGAGGAGGAGGAAGAGGATGAGGAAGATAGAACCTGTGAACCTGTGTGTTCAAATTGTAGATTTAAATAAAAGAAAGATTGCGAAAGGGCTCATAAATTTTTTGAAAAAAAAAAAAAAAAAAAACCATTGAATAGTCTAAATTCACAATAATGTTGAATAATGAAAACTTTGAAGCTGTTTCTCCAGATAGACGGTTTCGTAATTCGTCGTCACTGAAAAGGCGCTCACTAGAGATACTTACTGAAAGGGCTGAAAGATACTGGCGCACAGCTCCGTAAAGTCCAAAACATTTGGTTAATTATCCGCCACAAACAGCTGTCTTCTTGAAGACCGCACTCCACTTCCTCATAAATTCCTCTTAATGAATGAGAAAGCAGAAGAGGAATATTTTATGCCTAATTTTGGGGATGTGGAAGTAGTGGAAGAGGTTGAGGAATCGCAAACAAATGAAGTACTACCGCATTATGAGGCTGAGGAAGAGGAATCCTCACCAACCGTAATTTAAATTTTAAGTTATTTACGAGTGCGTTAATGTGCCTTTTGAAGATCGAATGTTGGACAGTTAACCTATCTATCATTGATGCTATCATTCAGCAGTAAGACGTCCATTGTTGGACATAGGCCTCCCCTGCCAACCAACTCCACAACTACTAGTCCTGCGCTTCTCGCATTTATCGGATTCCCGCGACCTTCACCAGTTCATCAGAATACCTTGTGGGATATGGGGGCTTTATACTAAAGGTACGGTCAACTGCACGTCACGTCAGTGGAAACACGAAAACGGTCTTACGCTACCACATAAAAGGCGGGAAAAGTGGCGAGGGGCGCGGGCGTGGCGACGGTGTGGCGCGGGCATTGTCGCCTTTTCATTTTCGTCTGCGCCACGCCCGCGCCCCGCTGCCTGTGTATGTCCCGCGTCTCATCGCTCCTATCCATTTTGTATGAAATATGCGAGCGGCGCATCGCCCGCGCCACGCCGTCCGTCGCCACGCTCGCGCCCCTCTCTACTTGTCTATGTCCCGTGCCTAAGGCGCTGTCAAATTCAAATTGTGAGCTTGGTTGTGCGGTTGATTGTACTACTTTATTATGGAAGAGAATGCATTATACAACAGTACTGTAATGTTGCTCGGATATACTTAAAAGGAGCATCAACATCCATTTTACGATTGATTTATTTATTTATTTATAATTAAAAGAATGTATAGTTTACACTCAAGTCACTCAACATAAATAAATACATATCTATTATCTATACATACTTTGATTGAATAATAAATGACTATAATATTTAAAAACGTTGTGAATTAAAACTAATAATATTCCGACAGAATTAATAATTGAAGTTTGTGTGTATGGAAATGACGAAAAAATTTACCCGCCATGACCGTATGTCCTTATGTAAAAATTAGTTCTGTTAATGATAATATTTCGTTGAAATGTTCATATTATGAGGAAAATAAACCGCAACACTGTCTATTGGTTTTTCAAAAACTGTCAGCTAGCCTATTGGCAAGTTGTGCCTCGTGCAAGCAATCATACATAGTCCCCATTTGCTTGTTAATATAATCACAGTTATTTCTAATAATGACTTGAGTGACACTAAAATACTCCCATTTTAAGTCATTTTGTTTATTAAATTTTATATTCCATTTAATATGCCATTTTTATACATGCCGTAGGAATTTTCAGTTATAGTCCGACCCGCTCTTGACCGGTTTATTTTTAATCTTTGATTATATCACAAACGTGACGTTTTATATTTGTATTTTTTTGCGGTTTTGTTTTTTTCTACATTATTGGTAATCATTTATTTCTAAAGAGGTTTTAATGCCAAACTATGTTACAGGCACTTAATGAAGAGTCTGGGTATAAAAAAGTTTATTCCAAATTCGAAAATTTTGTTGGAATAAATAATAATTTCTTTTTCAGTGTGTGACTTTTTACTTACTTTTCGCGGGTTTGCGGTTAAAAGGTTATCAGGCAACTAAAACTAACTTCTCGTTATTTTAAGTAGAATATTTTTAGTTTTTCGCATAATCCTGCCTTATTATGACTTAAAACAGATATCTTTGTGTCGATTGTAATGGCAGAAAAAGCAATAAGAGCTAATAAAATTATAGCGCTGCTGGACGAGGTGTGTAGCCAAAAAACTATATTCTCATTGATAATAAGAAGTTACTAGTCATTTATGCTAATGACATGCTAAATATATTAAAGCCAAATCCATAGAAAAGCCAATGACTGTAAAGGTGCCCGTCTTTTTGCAAAGGAGTGTATATCCAAATATAATAATATGACATTTATTGTGCACCTCGATTTTGAAAAAAAATCAAAGTGGTGGCTGATTTTAGGGCCAAAATCTTCAAACCCGTTTATAGTGAAAGTCGGTTGTTTTTTTGTGAATAAGGTTTTATATTTCATACACTTTAAAATATAAAATGTCAAATGATTCGACAATAATTGTTGACATTGGCATAGGGGTCATAGGGGTCATTTCCCGACATAAATATAACCAATAACCCGGTATAGTTGGTCGGTCTTCATATAAATTCTTGCGGGACCAATCTTTTCAAAGCTTATAATAAACGCCTCTTTTTCAACCGAACCTCTGTTTTAAGACGAATATTACAATAAGTCTATGTTTTTCAGGACGAAAGAGACAGAATAGAGTCGTCAGGTGGTACAGTCATGTACTGGGGAACTTGGCGGGTTAACGGACAACTGGCCGTCTCCAGAGCTATCGGTAAGTGGATATACAGGGTGTCAGGGACATCGACGAGAAGCCTGTTACCTGTTAGCCTGTGTGTTGAAATTTTTCGTCGGTTATAAAAAAAAAATCTGCTGTTTCATAGAAAAGTGTAATACCTACGCGGTCAAAATGTATGGAGCAGCTGTTTTTTTTTTAAATAACCGACGAAAAATTTCAACGCAGGGGGGTTCAGAATCATGTACTGAATCCATGGTATTAGGCTTCGCGTCGATGTCCCTGCCACCCTGTATATTAAAATTAACGTTATTATTATGCTTGTGACAAGACCGAAAGGTTCTGGAGTGGCGACCGCGTACCGGAAGACGTAGCATTGGAATACCTCCCACAAAGAGGACCGATGACCTTGTGAAGGCCGCAGGAATCTGCTGGATGCGGGAAGCACAGAACCGGTCGAAGTGGCGGTGCTTGGGGGAGGCCTATATCCAGTAGTGGACGTCTTTCGGTTGAAATGATGATGCTTGTCCACGATGCATATCAACTTCAGAAAGTTCAGACTCCTGAGTGGGTAATAAGCATCGTATTTACCGATATTTACCGTGTCAAAAAGGGCATAGGTCTGGTGACTGCTCAAGTAGCATGAACCGTGAACAGACGCTTTTTACCCTCTTACCCAACTGCGACAGCAAAGACAGGGTTACGTTTTTCACGCGTATCTATGTATAATGTATGTCTGATTCAGTTGTTGGCATCAAATCTGGTTGGAACTAAAATAACCGCCACGAACTGCATCAGATTGCTTGAAAAGTATTCTTCTTTTCTTTTGGTTAGTGACTAACTTGGTGTCAGAGTTTTAAGGCAGACCATGGGCCTCTAACTTGGCTTCACATGTTGTCGAGAAATATCTCTCAGGCATGCCGGTTTCCTCACGATGTTTTCCTTTACGGGTTTGTAAAGCAAGTGATAATTGAAAAGTGAGCGTTCCATTCGGGTTTTTTTAAAATTAATTAATAAAAAATAAAAATAAATACCTACTAAACTTTTTGTAAGTACCTGAACTCTTTTTCTGTCCAGGCTTTTTACTTATCATCTGTCAAGTCATTTTAGCTCTACTTTGTAAAATTACGTTTAAACTTGGGGTATTCGGCAAGCATACTCCATCTTACCACAATATTATTCACTAGAGACCAGCCGCTCATGTGGTCAAATTCAAACCTTATCCAAAATTTAAAAGGTTACTCTTGCCTCATCCTTCCGAAATCCCGCAATCCACTCACACGTTAAACAAGCGAACAAAATGCGTATTTTTACGTTGTAATACGTTGTAAAAGTCCGCGTTACGTTCCAAACGACAGTTTCACGAGAGCGCGGCGCGTATTTAACGTTTATAGTCAACATAAAGTTTTACTATCCCCGTATTGCCGTCCATGTTTTCATCGTCCATTTTAACAAGAACTCGAACAACACGATGTTCCTACTGTTGACGCAAATTACCTACATTACAATTATGAAGCCTGCTTAATTGGCAGACTTTTCATTATTTTTTAATCATGTGATTTTTCTCAAGCGGCTCTGCGGCAAAGGAAATTAATTTCCAAGAGATGTCTATCATTTCGCACTAGTTGTTAGGGACGATTTAGCGGAGTGGTTAAATATCTAGGTATGTAGATATGAAATGGATTGTTCGTGGGAATTTTACTCAGTCTGTTAACCTGTAGGAACATAATATGAAGAACTAAACTAAACAGATAGAATAGCTGATGTGTGTTTCGTCATTTGTCATATCTATTTTATTTTCAGTGCAACGATCCATCTGTGAGTGGACTGCACTGACTGACTTACCTGTTAGTCAGTGCAGTCCTGTTAGTAGTCCTAAACGCAATATTGTCTTTTACAAATTAACTACTATAATAATATTGTGGATATTAACAGCAAATATCAAAAACATCAATACAAACACAAACATGATAAACATTGAAAAGGGTTTCAGCTCCCTTGTAGGCGTAAAAGTGGAAAGTTAATAGGTCGTTTTATTGTTATCGGCGGGCGGGTGCGAGCCATTTCTCACGCGGGATGCGAGCGGCGGCGGCGGCGGCGTGTGCCGATCATTAAGCTGTTAATACGAACCCCGCAGATGGGACGTGCCTTTATTCGGTAAAACAACGCTAATGATGCTGCCGATTGCGATGAATAGACGGGTTCGTGTTAATTTTTGGCGGTTTTGTTTTACAATGAAGTTGGTTTGTCGAGGGTTGCCCGAGATGGGCCTACTGTCGTGCAGCCAAGGCTCTATTGAATCTCAATTTCGAGGGTGATATTTTGCTAAGTATGACATTACACACATTTGTATTCCCGTTTGCATTTTGTGTGAAATCCTTTAGGTAACGGGGGGCTAGCTTCCTGCTGTTTATTTTCTTCATTATTCATTTGTAACAAGTCCATCGTCTATTATGATTTCGAAAACTAGACTTAGAGTAGTGTTTATTAGAAGTTTTGACAAGTGTTGATCTATAGTTAATAGCTAGGGTAGTAGCGAATAATAAATCAAAGATAAAACTAAACTACGCTGATGTCTAGAGCGTAGTAAAATTCTATTGTATTGTCATTCTGTGTGTCGATTGATCTAGGTCGAACAATATTTTAGATAGTAGGTAGGGACTTGGACAATGACTAATTATTGTGATGTCAAGTAAAATAAAATATACAGATAGCAAGGTCTACTGTGCTTGCAATAAAGTCATGATTTTAGTGGCTATATTGAAAGCTTTGACCTAGTGTTTTTTTTTTTTATTAGTTTTAATTTTTGTATAAATTTTTTATTCACAGTGGCATGTCAGCCTCATCGTACCTTAAACTATTCTAAACTTACTATCCTATCTGACCCCCACAACCCAGTAACTGGGTAATACGATACTTACCCCTTAGTAAGACTGGTGTCAGACTTTCGGGCTTCTGACGACTCGTAACGACTGTCAAAGATCCACAAATGACAGCCGGGACCAACGGCTTAACGTGCTTTCCGAGCCACGGAGGAGTCTGGGTATGTAAAGATGGTCACCCATCCACTGACCAACCCCGGCAAGCGTAGCTTAACCTGATGGATCGACCCGTGCGGCTTGTTATTACTTAGCCACGAGCTCCTCCACAAATGCAATATGCATTATTTATTGTCTTAACAAATCAGTGAATAGGTGCTATCTCAGGTGAGAGTTGCGCTACAACTTTAAAAAAATATGAATCATATTTGTTTACTTTAATTTAGCTCCACAGTGTCTCTCTTAATAAAATCATGATTTTAGTGGCTATATCGAAAGCTTTGACCTTAAGTGTTGACCATGAATATGTAGAGAAATAAACGAGAACAATATAAAGTAATCTAAACAAGCACTGTAAGGAACAATACTTAATAAAGTATGATTCATCAAAATAATATCAATGTCACGCATGTCATATTTGAATATAATTGTCAGGACACCATTCATGACGAGTGTGGTAGGAATACGTATTCAAAGTTATTCTGGTCAACATGATGAACAAAAGGTTGAACGAAAAGAACATTCGATATCAATTTATTCAAGGTTTGGTTGTTTTTTGGCCCCAACTTACGAGTTGTAAGTCGTATAATCGAACCCAGGCAGGTACTTTACTTTGAGTAAATAATTTCATAACCACTGCTCTCAAAACGGTGAAGGAAACATCGTGACAAAAACCGGCATGTATACCAAAAATTCGAAGACAAGTGACATCTACCAACCCGCACTGGGCTCGCGTGGTAGATAACTCTCGAAGGGAGGAAGCCTGTGTCCCAGCAGTGGGAACATTATAGTCTGATTATGCTAAAGTTTTGGCTCCGGTTTAGTTTTAAAAACGATGCACTTCCCTAACTGTATAAAAGCTCAATTCGAAGTTTAGGTACCTAACTCTAGTGCCCTTTAGGTCTATCTCTAACTTTTTAACATTACTAATTTGATTAATATTGAAATTACTTTTTCATTCTGTAAAGAACTCTTTTTCTATGTAGCTTACTTAACTATAACTTAATTTCACATTCCCTACATTTTTCTAACTTGAGAGATTTGATTGATTTTTTAAGTTTGTTGACTTTGCTTTTTACCTCCGCCTTTCTTTATAACAATAGTATGAATGTCTGAGCGGTGTTGGCGCCGCGGTGTCGCCAGCCGGGACCCACCCTCGCGTGAGGCACTCCCTTCGGAACAACCCCAGACCCCACTGCACTATACCGCTTTATCGATCACCTCGGACACGCACTGTTTAGGGATGCACGGGAGTGCAAGGAGGTGTAGTGTCGAGTATCGATAAAAAAAGTTTTTAATATTTATTTATTTAATAAACACCAACTTATACTCACAGTTTGCACCATACTGTGACCATACAAACAAGTACCACTTTTTTGGTTTTTTCTTTTAACTATTTTTTCTATTTATAAATACTGTATTTGTAACTGGAGGTGACAGAATTTAGATCATGTTTGATAAGTGATTGGGCAATATTTTTGTTAATTATTTATAATATTTTAAAATGCCAATTAGCAGCTGAATAATTTAATTATTAATAATATTCGGCTATAATTGGCAAATTAGGTAATTACCAATATGTTTTAATACCGAGCGAGCGGTTATTATTTTGTAAACTTTATTGCTTAAAACTTATAATATGTCTTTTACCTGTATTCATAGAATATATCGACACATATCAATAATCCCATCCCTATCAAGGACACTAAAGGGCGACGACGGCATAGTAACATAATAATGTTGACATTTTCTTCACAGCTCTGGCCGGAGCCCTATATCCCCATGTATCGGGATGAAACTCATCGATTTCACGTTCCACGGCAGATTAAGCCCCGAGACGTTTACTCTATCCCCCTTCTCATCGAGAAGCTATCCTCAGATTTTCACGGAAGATTAGTCTGGTACCTACGGATTGACTTGTATCGGATGCTCATATTGCTGCCACATTGTCGTTTTCATGTCTATGATATCTATTCTTCTATACTAATATTATAAAGAGGTAAAATTTGCGAGTTTTTATGTAGGGGGTAATCTTTGGAACTACTGATCCGATTTAAAAAGTGCTTTCACTACTGGGAAGCTACAGTATTGCCGAGTATCATATGACACATAATATTATGTCATTTATGATACTTGGCAATAGCAAAGTCGCGGGCAGAAACTAGTAGGGGAGACCGGGGATGGTTGACTATAGGGGCAGGTAGACTAACCGCCAATAACTCGTCAAGGACATGAGTATTACGTCATCCCAGCGCGGCCGCGCATCACTCTCCGCCCCCCGCTCAATCGTCCGGAGCACCGCGTCGCGGACGCACGCCGTTTTCGAGCAGTGACATGTGATTTGTTTTCGTATCATATAAGTAATATTTTCACATTACATATTTTTTCATTCGATACCTACAAATTTTATGTTAACGGTTTGCCTATTAGTCAGAGTGTTTCATAAGGGTATATTAATCATATTTCATGTATTATTTCTTAAGTTCATGACAGTGTTTAGGTTAGCCATGCCATTGAAATTAAAAATGGTGTCTGGGGTTGGTAGACTAATTTCTTCCGGGGCTGGTTAACTTGAACTAAACTAAGTTTGATGATAAAACAAGTCAACATATAATTAAGTTTTAATACTAATAATTATTAATATCAATACTGTTGTTTCAGTAGAGCAATAAAAAATGTGCATTTAGTGTAAGAAAAGTTAATTTAAAAACTGTTTTGTTAATTAATAAAACTAATAAATGTCTAAATAAAAACTAAGAGTTGATAGCTTTGTTAAAGATTTATAAGATATGTTTGTACCTGATACAAATTGTTTTTGAATAAAAGCTTAATTACATTTTAAAAAAGGTTTTATTATTTGGCTTTTCTCATAATTTGTCGCTTATTGATACTTAAGTCTACTTACCCCGGGCATATAGTCAATCTACCCCGGACCCGGGGTAAATTGACTAAGAGCTGTAAAATGTAAAATGTATTAAATCATGATCCTTATATTGAATAATGAACTAGCTGTTATATTTTTTTATTAGTCTAATAGTTCTTCTATTCATTGATGCCGTTTTATTGTCTGTATGTATGAAATAACAAAAAATATGTATGATTTAGTAAAAAATTCGTCAACCATCCCCGGTCTCCCCTACCTAACTTTTAAAGTACCCTTTATGGTTGTAACGAGTTGCGGTAATTTTGTGTTATTGATAAACATATTTGATTACAATCACATATTTTCATAATAAGCTTCATGAATATTCATTTGTGTACCAAATACAGCCCTTGAACATTTACGTGTAACTAGGGCACATCCCTTTTTGATGTCGATATTTCACCAGTTTTCTTTTCTATTATTATAGCCATTAGCTTTATTGTCCTTAGCGCTGAGCAGACGATGGACAATCTGTCCGCGGAAAATTTAGAATCTTATGGAAATGTAACGCGCTCGCGGACAATATTTCCATACGATTCCAAATAGGAATGTTATTAAAAAAAAATGTTTGTCTGTCATGTAGACTATTAAAATAAAGTTTTACACGTATTTTTTCTTTTTTTACGTAGTCAAAAACTCAAAACTTTACGAGTATGTAGATTTTATACTTACTTGTGACGTAGCGACCCCCACTCCCCAAATTTAATGCGTTTTACTTATTATTTTTTATTAATATGATAAAGAAAAAAAAACGTGTCTAATATTTTTGCACGACTCATAAGGCGAAGCATTAGAGTGTGCTCTACGATCGAAAAATATTTTTTGCCCCATTTCTGCAACTGTTTTTATTGTTACACTCCTGCTAGTACACAGAACCTACTTAATTTATATACCATTGTGTAGATGATTAAATGGAGATTAATACTGTACTTTTTAACAATTGATTTAATGCAGCAGAAATGGAAAGAGCATAAAAATAGTTGAAAAAAAATTCCTGTCCGTCAATTTATGAACCCTGAAAACATTGTAGCTTGCGATAAAATCAATTAATTGAGTCAATTTTTTTTTTATACATTCGTTTCAGCCGTAGAAGGAACCCTATTGAAAATGGCTCTTTTATTCAAAGTAGTTTTATTATAATTAATAAAAACCTAACTAAAATATAATATCTTTAACTAAATATTTCGAACCTTTGACTTGAAGTTGCCTAGCAACCGCCAAGTAAATATCTTTGTCAGTCGTTGACATTACGACTTCATGAAAAGTGATAAATTGTTCATTTTTAAACTATGTTTTGAATTTCTTTTTCGTTTATGAATGAGTGATAAGTATGAGGCGTGCACTTTTGGATTTTCCAAACTATTTTATTATCTGACTGACTGACTAAATTTAAATTTAAATTTATTAAATTAAATAATAACTGGACATAGGCCTCCCCCAAGCACCGCCACCTTGACCGATTCTGTGGGGGAGGCCTATGTCCAGCAGTGGACATCTTTCGGCTGATATGATGATGATGATGATGAAATAATAACTTAATTAATATATATTTTTAAAATAATTTATTTTATTATAAATAATATAATTATTTTATTAGAGTGGGAAATTATTTATTTTAATTCTATAACAATTATTATATCTATTTTATTAGATTGAACTTTTTTCTACTCAGGCATCATCCCTATTGTCCGCGGACAAATTGTCCCTCGTCTGGTCAACGCCTTAGTAAAGTACCATTGTCAAGTAGTGTCGTTACACTTTGACTGTAGATACTTATTGAAGAGGTTGTTTACTATACAAGTATACATTTAAGTTGTTAGTGAAACCATTACTGCGGTGCACAAAGACGATAAGCTAATAGCAAGGTGTAACCTGTTGTTTCTTAAACCACTGACTTGGTTGCATGTGGCTTTTTTAGGGTTCCGTTCCCCAAGGCTGACACATGGAACTTTATTACTAAGCTTCCGCTGTCCGTCCGTCCGTCTCGTCTGTCAGCGCGCTTTATCTCATGAACCGTAATAGGTAGACAGTTGAAATTTTCACAGATTGTGTATTTCTGTTGCCACTGTAACAATAAATAATAAATATTCAATAAAATTAATATTTAAAGAAACGTGGTTTTTTCGGCATTTTTTGTTCGCTGAACCCTTTAGCCTTCATGTGCGATTCCGACTCGCACTTGACCGGTTTTTTAAATACATTATACTGTTAAGAATAAAGTCGTGTAGGAAAGTATAAAGCCTTGTGCAGACTGGCGCGACACGACACCGGTAATTGTTCTACCGTGAAGTTTTCTTAGAAATTGATTTGTTACAGTCGCGTCGCGCTAGTATGCACGAGGCTTAATGAAGTATTACATATTTCAAGCGGCTTCACTCCCGAAAAATCATACCTACTACATGCTGAAGAATTTTACAGTCTCAAGAGTTTACTGTCAAAGTAACTTAGGGTTAGGGTTAACTTTTAAAACAGAAATATAATATACCTAAACATAATCAGCCTATAATGTTCTCCTCTCTGTGAGAGGGAGTGGGCCGAAATCCTCCACGCGGGCCCAGTGCGGATTGGTAGATGTCACATGTTTTCGAATTTTTGGTTCTAGGACATGCCGGTTTCCTCACGATGTTTTCAGTGGTGATGAAATAATTTACATAAAGTAAAGCGCCTGTCAGGGTTCGAACCTACGACCTACAACTCGTAAGTCTCTGTCGTTACCATTGTGCCAGACAGGCTCTAATAAAATAATAAAAACAGATATCCCTATAGGTACTGTAAGGTTTTATGCAATTAACAACCTTATGTTGTACTGGCTGCTAAGAAGATAACATTCGAACCATCTGACGATTCTTATTTTAAATTAGAATAGGAATGTGGTATTTGTTTTAATGAAAAAATAGTGGAAGGCTAGCCGTCAAGTAGGATAGGCGCGCATTTATATTTTTATATTTTATAATATGTTTAACTTTAAATAATTAATCAAATACACGCTATAAATATAGTAATCCGGTGTATCATTGAAGAGAAACCTCTATTTACACGCATACGTGCAATACAAATAATACAAATTCAAAATAAGAGCACCACGACGCTCGTGGCGCTCTTATTTTGTATGTATAATTTGTACGCTCCGCATACGTTCCCTACAGTACCATAGCATAAATATCACCTCCTATCCACCTATAAAAACCACCAAATGCTTCTCACCCTTACAATAATTCCACCATATAAACTAATCTTTCTGTCCAGGTGACGCACAATACAAGCCGTACGTGACGGCGCGGCCTGAGATCGCGACAGTGGAGTTGGATGGCGATGAAGACTTCGTGGTGGTGGCCTGTGATGGCCTGTGGGACTTCGTCAGTGAGGACGACGTGGCGCTGTCAGTGTACAGGCAGCTGGCTGCTGATCCTGGTAAGTGGTAGAGACTCAAACCAAATAAAAAACCAAGACAGAGCGCTGTCAACAGTAAAGTGAAGCCGGTTTCGTAAACATGTGTGCACTTTGTGTGGTTGTAGATCGTAGTGTCATTGCAAAAGGTTGTAAATGTGTGCCTGTGAGCGTGTATGCACAGAGCGGCGGTGTAGTTTTGGCATGCTTCACTGTATTGCTCGCAGCGCTCTGTCTCGGTTTTTTATTTGGTCTGGGGGTAGAGACTGGTAAATGGTATTTTTTTGCAGTTTCGGGTCGAAAAAGACGGTAGAATAGGTGCATTTTTTCGGTTATGGTCTGTATAGTCAATGTTAAAGTGGAACTAGTCGCGGGCTCGAACTCAATGCTGGGCATGGCCAAAAACCACGCTGTCTCACCTGGCCTCGTGTCCGACAGAGATAGTATCAGTGATGAGCAGTTAGAAGCTGGTCTACATGGACAACGTATAGTTCGCACGCACAGAAACACCGTACCGACCAATTTTAGTGAAACGAGCGCGTAAAAAATTTTGAAATGGCCTTTGGAAAAAAGGGTTTTCTGAAAAAACCACTACATAAATCAATTACAAATAAAATTTATTGAAATCTTCGATAATTTTTCTGTGCCAGTACGGATTTAGTTTTCGAGATTTCACACTTCTTATATTATTTATTTACGCCCAAAGTTGCGTTAAAATTAGCAAGAAAAACGAATCTTTGTTGGCTTATAACTTTTTAATGGCTTTTTATTTTACTATTCTGCTTCCGTACCGACAATATTAATAATGAGACCTAACGATATCATGGTAAACTTTGAATGTACGATGTCAAACAGTGGAGTAAAACCCCTCCGAAGTTTGTATGGAAAAAATATCAAATTGTTTCACCTTAATCACCCTATTTGGTACATAAGCAAAGAATAATGCCTTAGTTTGTGCAATAAGCCCGACTAACGACACCATTTATGTACATGGCTGCACAGATTTTATCTTTACTCCAATTTTACGTTTGCCAACGCCAGGTGCAATTTAGCAAGCGTTGAGTGAATGCATTTACGTGTGCAGATGAAGCAGGTCCGTTTACGTTTAAATGTGGTGTTTGCTATCTATCAATCGCGCCGCCGACCTTGAGCCTCATGCTTACACAATAACGTGACTCACGGCGACTCACTAGACAGGATAAAATGACAATTAGCCGTCAAAACAAGCAACCTGCAATGTTTTCAAGTGTTTGTAAGCATCCATACGATTCGCTTCAGCTATTTACAGAATCGCCGCAAAACAATAACTCGTTGAACACCTAATGTGTTGAATTGATGTTCAATTTTTGTCGCATAATGACAGCAGATCAGGTAACAAATGGCTTGGCTGACGGCATCAGTTGGCACGAATCAAGTGTGATTATGTTGTCACAAAAGGGTCACATGATTATGACGCGTACGCTTGTGAACCGATTGCCCTCGTTGGAACATTCAGCGGAGATCTTTGACACATATTATCCCCCAATGTTCCTCGGTTCTCCCGCTCGATGAAGCCCATAGTCAGGGCTCGGGGAGGGTCTGAGTATTATGGTTAGAACAATAACTTTGGCGCCCTCAAATCTCTGTGAAGTGTCTTTAACGCGACGCTCACGGCGATAAGAGCTTTCTCGTTGTTCAAAAGAATTTTCCTTTGTTTTGTAAATATGAAAGTTTGTATTGTGCCACTGTTGAATGAAATAGGGTTTGTGTGAGATTTCTTTTTAATAATTGTAACGGAGGGTGTAAAAGGTGTGTTTTCAGCTCAAATTGTCGATTAAATTCCTCACTCTTTCAGTCTTTAAATTATAATACAATTTAGGTTAATAAAAATAGGCAGTGTATAGAGTGCCACCATTGGCACTCTATCCCTATCGGATAAAGTGCCACTACAGGCACCCTAGTAACACCGCCTCGGCCCGGCTCAAGTGCCTCAAGCATTGGATTGTCATTGTCACTGTCACTAAGTCACGTCACTTGGTATTTTGTTTGATTGTCGAGTTTAGATCGCTGTAAAACACCACATTCTCTTGTGCCTAAAGGGACCCTGGCACTTCGCCGGCCGCTGCCGCGGCACCGCTCGCTACGCTCGCTCGGCTCGTGCGTTGTGTGGTCACAGTTCTAACCTAACCTAACCTAAATAACAAGTGACAGTGACAATGCAACGCTCACGGCACCCTAGCCGGGCCGAGGCAGTGACACTAGAGTGCCACAAGAAACTCGCGGCACTCTATACACTTCGATAAAAATACACCAATACTTACTGGTTTTGTTTGTAGTTTTTATTACTTTTTATTAACCTGTAATACAGGGATACACTTTTATGTGGGTTGCTTAAAAAAGTCCATCTAAGATCGTTTGAAGTTTTCGAAGACAGTCAATTTGCCATTTCGGAAGTCTTGTTCTTTGCACGTTTCTAAAGTTGCAGTAATGTACTTACTTACCTGAACGAAAGTTAACAGTATTGTAAGCTGAATGTTGCTGTCAGCTTTGTGGAAAAATAGGGTGCAGTAATGCTCCATAATGTAACAATCCGACCTGTCAACGCATTATGTTATCATCGCATTTAATGTCGGAGGGATCCCTTCAACCCGCCAACTGCCACGGCTTCTATTGGCTTTGTACTCAACCAATATCTTAATTAATCCAATATTCTAGTTAACAGGATATTTCATTTAACAATAAAGTTATTTTGAGACGTTAAATCCTATTAGAATCGTTTTTGGGAGAATTAGGTAACAGCTTTTAAAACAACCATACTTCACTGTCAAAAAAGGAGACTTGAGAAAGTCCCAGAGCAATGTCTCGTTGGTTACTTTTGTAAATGCTTAAGAGCTTACAGTTTATTGTTTTAAAACGTTTCTTCTTCCTTTTTCGTTGTCAAATTATCAAGATTAATGTTTAGAGAGTCACTACGGTTCAAGTGTATTCAAACGGAAAGCAAACACCTGTAGACCCGGTACTTAGGTACTCACAGGTTTCTTTGTTTGAATAGGTCTTGCGAAAAAACTGGTCGAACAATAAGAATGTATTTTATGTTCCGTAACGAGATTGCTGCGGTGCCTAGATTTCAGTCGGGCTGCGGTCAGACCGCGCCGCCACAGCCCCACAATATTGTGTCGTAATTGCATCGGAAGTGGGGAAGTGGAGAAATTGGATACTTTGTTTTGCCCCCTGTTGCAGCCCTGCCCTGCCGCGCCCCCGCCTGCCCCCGACACCGATACGAAGCCTTTCTAACTATTCCTTTTCTAAATGCATGTAAATACAACAGTTTCCAATTGCTTTAAAATTATAAGACAACATAAAATCGAACCGGAAATAGTTCAACATAATATGCAATCTATTCTCGTTGTAATTAACTTTCCAGTGCAGAAATCGATGATCTCCTTCCCTGCAAATTCTAGTTCGCTGGCATACCATTGATTTGTACGCTTGTATCAAATCTCAAATCTGTTCGTGTCCTTTCAGTTTTACGCTTCGATGGACAGCAGACCCGTCTCATTGGATTAAGCGATTTAAATGTTTAAACTGTCGCGGGCGGCGTATTCAAATAGGGGAGGCCACTCGTCACTAATACACCCCGGGGCTTTGGATTAAGACCCTCGGTGTTATGGTCATTTTAATTTAGCTCTTATTGCGAAATATCAAGGCTTACATTTGGCCCTTATGTCCATGGAAGTAGGCTTTTTGTGTCATTGGTCAGATGTAAGTCCTCTCGTAACACTTTCTCCGCTTGCAATACTATTCGCATGGAAACTTAATAGTCGCCTGTCGTGTACGAGAATTTATGTTGATATTAGCTATTAGCGGGGCTGTGTGATGTTATGAACTTTTCATCTGACGTTTATGTGTTGTCAAATTGTTGTTTGAATAGCTGTGTTGACAATGCATCTTAAATTGGGTGCAAATCGTGTGTGGTGTTGACGGCCCGCGGTCTGATCGTCGCGATGCCTTCGCGATAACATTGTGTGTAGATGTTGATAGAGCGATAAACGATTGATACGCTGGGTGGACAAGCACGCACCAGTGCGCTCCTAGCTTTAGTTGTGCTGTAAACTAATTGAATAACTTAGAAAATAGTTGAAATGCTATCACGTTTTGTGTGCTAATGGATTCAATTAGTCTAGCTAGAACACTATTCTTGTTGTATAATTTAGTGCACTATGTAGAGTCAGGTTGCTCATCACTCATCAGCCATCTTTTATTTAGAAGACTATTCCTTGAAGGTATAACGGACAAAATATGAGCAAGAGCATTTGTCTTGCTGTCTCATTATTTACTTTCATTCACTCCCAACCATGTCCGCGACTCCAAGAATGTTGAAAATGTGTTAAATGTCTAAACTAAACAAAGTTATTTGTTCTTGTAAATCACGAATGCGTGGACGCAGTGTTTTGTGTATTAGTTGGCAGCACGGTCCAACACGCGGTGACCTTGACACTGTGGGACAAATCTTCGTTATCTGCCAACTTTCATTCATTATCTTGTAAGGAATATGATACGATACGGATGTATTTTTTTAATATGACAATCTGTACGGTTACAGCGTGTTTTAGTACTGTACAGTACGACACAACTTAGATGTAGCATAGATTTGAACATTTTCATTCATTCATTTCAATTTCACGAATGTATTTGGCTATAAAACTTTACAAGTTATTGCGTTTTCGAAAGATCATTTTCACCTAAAGCAGTAATAAAGTTTGGTGATTTTGAAGGCGCACTGAGTTCGGATGGTGATCTGTTTTACGAATTTTGCCGATGCTACATCTAAGTTGTGTCGTACTGTACTGAAGCTTAAATGTGTAGTTCTCTTTCTTCAAATCTTTGGAAAATACAAGCTGACGTTTTAGGTCGAGTAAGACACGGTCAACATACCAATGGAAGGAGTGGAGGGCCTTTACCCAGGAGTGCGACAGCGTAGGCCAGTAAAAAATACAAAAAATAAATTTTTAATTAATTACAAAAATTAAAGTCTCAATAACCATACAAACGATCAGTTTTCATTTGACAGCGAATGAGTAAAAAAAGTCATGTTAAAAGTCTGTTTTCAACAGAATTTCAGAAAGAGACAACGAATCAGTTGCTAATCATCTCATGCGGACGCGAATCGTAATTATATAGTAGCAGATTGAGGGAAGGGGTCGGTTTGTAAATATGCCAGAGGCAATCTGTCACTCAGCTGATTGTATCAGCATTCATACTGGACCATGTCTCGCCGCCAAATAAGGTCTAAATTGGTGCTTAGCCACTTACAATAAATCTGTTTTACACTTCTAAGAAGTATGTGTGATTTTACTTACGCCCGTAAAAGCCTAAACAAAATAAAAAAAAATAAAAAAAAGCCTTAAGTATATTTCGTTGCAGATTACAAAAAGAAAAAGTTAAATTCTATGTTAGTCTCTATTATACATTTTTGTTAGTAATTAAGTTTAGTTCTTAAATGTTGTTAGCTTAGATTTTACATAAATTTTAATATATTGCATTATTTAGTTATCTGCAAGAACCCCTCTGCAGGTAAAGGCCTTCAAAGATAGACAGTCCTCTCTAGATTGGGCTACTTGAATCCAGTTGTGGCCGGAGCTTATCTTCCCAACTAGCTACAGGTCTACCTCTCCTTTTGCCTTGTATTCCTGCCAATGTGGTCACCACAAGAAAAAATACGAAATGTTTTTTATATTCGGTAACGTAACCTATTGAGCACCTCTCTCCCATTATTAATTATCTCTACTCTACCAAACGTTAAAGGTATTCCCGTTTTACCGCCATTACCTACCGTTTTACGATTCAAGTCGTTGATGAGTCATTCACACGTACTTGCTTACATGATATATTATAAGAGACGATGTATCGTTAAGGTTATTACAGGAACTGCCGGCCTAAATACACTTAATAAAGATAATTGTGCTCTTAGACAATTATTGTACCTCTCTGACATACTAGCGGATAAAATTGTTCGGAATTACCAAAAGAAAATGCTAAATAAACGTAGCGTTTAAAAGAGAATGTGTATTGATTAATGAGAGTGAGCCCTAGTTGCTAAACAAGCCGTGGAGTGCAGCGAGCTCATTAGCATGTACGGCTAGAGATTGTAGACAAGAATGGCCCTTTTCTATATCCTCGGTAGAATGCACTGTTAAATGGAACACTTTACTAAATCTCCAATACTTTTCTAGCAATATTTTGCTACAAATTACTGAAAATTCTCATTTGCAAAAAGATCAAGCAACTTATTATATGTTTTGCGCAATGTCAAAGTTATAACGTCTATGATTTACATATTTAAATGAAAATTGTAATCATGTCGTATTGATGTTATGAGTAGTAGAAAGCCCTTCAGTTAATTACTTAATTAAACGCACTTCATTATACTTTCTTAGTGCCAGTCGAAAGTGTATATGATTTACGTTTGTTCCCTACGAAAGTATAGTGGGTAGTTTCGCTCCACATGACATGTCGGCCGATTGGATGCGTTGCGCGAGCGAGGTGCGCAGGCGACGCTCGATGATTTGCATTGTAAACACGACGGACGGTGACCGGCGCATGCCTCGCTTCACTAATGGCCTGTTCATCATCAAACCTACTCGATTATTTTTAGTATTCGAATCTAAGAATAGATTAGAGAAACACTGGATATACTCAGTCTGGCACCGACAGTTCATAGAAAGTAGTTTGGGCAGGCGTAGATTTTAGAAGGCATATGTTGGTAGAAAGCAATGCCTAAAACTAAGCAAATAAAGAATTTCTATAATTTGGTATCACGCTTAGGCTTGTCTGCATACTCTTCAAAGTATGATTTCGAAAAGGATATTTGAAAAGATTCGGAGTTGATGTCAGCATGATTTCTTGGCTTTGAACTCCTAAAATAAATGTAACCTGACGCAATTCATCACCATATTAAAACAAAATTTTAATAATTCAGTGCACTTGCCACAATATTGTCGAAGGGATCCTTTATCTGTAATGATTATGTATTTCGCAGTCGAGTGGTCTCGCTGCACGAGGGGTGAGTCCGCAATAAAAGTGCAGAGTTTGTTCACGAGGAGGGCTCGCTCGTTACACCCGCCCGTCTCTTTGACATCCGCACTTTTATTGTGCTACCCCTAGTCCTCACCTCGTCGCAGTACTACACTACACTTGCGATCTTAGAATTACAAATGTATTTAGAATACATTAAGAGACTCTTGATAAAGTTTTAATACTATGCTTTTGTGTCTATTACACAAAGCGTGGAAAGTTGGGGCGATTTGTTAGCTTCTCTATTTGTATATTGGAATAATGACAATAGAAAACTTTATCAATACAAATCCGATGATCATAAATATTTTTCCTTCATGTAGTTATTTTTCGTTTGCGTAAGTTTTCCTGTTATAATTCCCATTACAAACGCTTTATGTTCTTTTTCGATCCCATTGTATAATGGTGTGGTGCTGACCTATTAATCCGACAGCAGTTAAAAATAGCACAGCTCCTATTAAAATTAAAACATTCATTCCTTGTGAAAGGAGGCGAGGACTGACTTCCTCAATTTGTCTCTTTTTGTCATTACAACCGGTCCCCTTCCGAGGGCTGATAAAGAACACCGTAATCCTTTCAATCGAATAACGGGGGATTACAGAGGCGCAATTTATGCGGGCTATGTGAATCTGCGAGCTTAAGTCGTATTCAGAATTTAAATAAAAGTGTAGAATCATCACGATGACGACGTGCACGTACAGAGTCGTCGATGACGCGTTATATGGAAACATTGCACATTTTAATTTTACTTCGTCGTAAATTGTCTGTTGGATCGCGGCCAAATGTACAGCGTCTCATTCCGGAGTTCCGGGCCACGTGGGTGGCATAGTCGCTCGCTGTTTCATATCACTAACGATATCAGTGACAACAAGATTGCACATTATGATAGGCGTTTGTGATCATATGTTACAACCGCTTTATGCGCGACGTGTCAGCCGTTGACCTTACCAACATTGTGTCAACATTTATACATGTGGAGTTTGTTTTGAGGTTTATTTATAAATAGTAGAGCTATTTCAGTTTTGTTTAGTTTCCGTTTTCCTATAATTTGTCTGCGAATTTCTTATTTATTGCCAGTTCTTTAGCATTTCGTTTCGCAAGGATAGCTCATGAATTATTCCGAGATATACCGTTTTGTCAGGAACAGATTTTGGTATGAAAACATAGTACTGTGGTAACGTATACATTTTTGCTGTTGGACAAGAGGACACCGAATCCCTCCATAAATTATGTAATGGAATTGCGGATCAGATACGGGCCGGGCCACGACCTGTCTACTCCGGTTATACGATCGTTTTATCCGACCGAGTCCCTTCGGGCTTGCCTGCACTGCTGTCAGGTGGGTTGACCCTAATGCCATGTGTTCTCCGTTCATATCCTTTATTTATTTTTGAATTTTCATTATCACAGCCTTGTAGAACCATCATCAGTTATAATTATGACGACAACGTTTTACTAGCTTCAGATGGCAAAACATTAGACAAGTGTTCGACAATCTTACAACTGGAAACTACTATATCGTAGGAGCTTACATTATATTTTATGGTGCCTAACGACGGCTACCTATTTATTATCTGCAGTATACATGCAGCTCTGTGAACTGTTGATTAGCACTCGGTTGATGTTTTAAGTAGAGGTACGGTAGTAATGTAAACACTGATTTGTATAGAGGTTAACGACATGTAATGTGTTGAAACGTAGTGTAAGCTCAGTTTACATGTTGCATGGGAGAAAGTGGGCGTGGTTACGGAGGCGTCTGCGCAGCCCGGCTTACCAATCTCCACCGTAGTATCACGTGGTTTCTTCTCCGCCAATTAGTCCTACTATTCTCGTGGTCGGCATGTAAGTCTGTCACTAAGAGCGAAACTATCTAATTGAGTTCACACATGAACAATGCTGCAGAATGCATCGCGCCCACTCCCAGCATAGCTCGGCCGCATTCGTTCACTTACGTCATTTTACTGTGCTTAATTATTTTCAATTAATTTATGTGCTGTAGTAATGAAGTAAATTGGGTAACGGAAAAAGATAAATATTAGAAATCAATGTGTCTTAATAAGAAACCTAATACATGAGTTTTAATTAATACTATTAATAAAACAAATAATTTTGCGTAAAAAATTCAACTAGGCTTCCTTGAGTGTTCTTCCTTGATTTTAAGCTATACTATGTAGATGGCATAAAGACGTAATGTCAGCCTGTAAACAGGAGACTTATTCAAAAATGTTTTATAATAATTTCAGTCAGATGTGAGACACTATCCGGACCAACTCCTTGCGTTCTGCTGTGGCTGCAGCCAGACGGTTACTGTCAATTTGTCAAATACAAATATACCTCAACCTGCATCATCCCACTACTGGTCAACGGCCTATCCCCGTGACTTCCTGCTCTTTCGATACAGCAGCGGCACATTGCGTGGAAAATATTGGCCCGTTTAGCACCTTTATGTCTACTATGTGTAGTTTATCCGCTCAGACGTTTTAGTAGCCAGCGATCCTTATAAAGGGGCCAGAAACAAATTTTTATTGCCCCACATGTGTTAAATTTGCATGTTGTACTTTAAAATACGTTTTATTCTCTCAGCGAAATCTGTCAAGCAGAACACACATCATGCCTCCCGTGGGTAAACGTCAAAAGTAAACGTAAAAATGCAAGTCATGCGCTTTATATTGTCGCTCCATTCACAGGATAAGCTGCTATAAATTAAAATCTGCCGCCATATATGGTGGGCTTTTTTATTTTCAAAATTGCAAAGCAAGTTTTTTGTCGAATAAAAAATTTGCATGGAATGGTACTAGTTTGCTAAACAGTCTGTGTTTGTCGAGCTCTGTTCTGTTTGATCCATGTTTGCTCTTCGCCATTGTGCTGCCATGCCAGTGGCCAGACGGTGTAATCTGACAACCGATCCACCAGTGAAAGACATTTGCGGTTTGTTGAATTTAGAACGAAATCCTCCTGAATTTCACGTGTCAATGCAATGCAATGCAATTGCACAATGTCAGTGCGGCTAAGAAATTTTTACCTGAGTATAGAACGTTCAATTTCTACTTCAGATCATTTTTGGCCAGCTTTACCATGTGTGCGCTTGCCACCACGATACGGTTCGTGCGACGCACTTCCACAATAGACTGTTGTTTTTGCGAACGCCAGTTGAATGACCGAACAATTTTTGTACGACCGGCCTCCAAATTATTACAGATGTAAAAGTCATCGTTCAGGAGACTGACGGCCTATGGAACCTATAATAGTTAAATAAAACTAACTTATCGTATGCTGTCGATGTTCGTTAATACTTACACTTATTAATAAATTACACACGCAGGAGTAATGTCCCATAATTGGCGACAGAGGCTATCACCACTAAATAAAGACGCCGTGACATCCGCCCAACTAACTGTACAGAAATGTTATCATATCGACAAGTACTATTGATTGAATAGCTTTCAGTTCTATTTTATAGTTTACTTCGTATTAATTGACAATAACTCATTGATTTGGAAGCATATATGTTTCCTGGGATGGCTGTGCGCAGTGCATTCAAAGGTCTGGCAGAAACTAAGTTGCTCTTCGAGTCTATCGATGGATTGTGCAAAATATTGTTTGATTGAAGCAAGCATGACTCATGTCGACTTTATAATAGCTCCAACTAGACATTTATGAGGCGTGGAGCCGACTGCGCCGCGAGCATCGCCGCCTCATTCGGAATTCAGCACGACCCGAGGTGGACCAAACTTCACCTTATCCGGCCAACTCGTAATGTCTCCATTGTTTACCAGATTGGTTAATCCACGAATACTTAATATCCCCCATCGTTCAATAACCTACTGTTAAATGGACATGGGTCGTATTTCGTACGCTCCAAGGCTTTAATTGATTTGATATAAAGTCCTACTTACGTCTAATCATCCATATCAAAACGAAATTTTATGCTTGTGCAAAAAACTGCTTACATTTATATTTTTGGATTCGGCGAAAGCAAGGCTTTAGAAAGGCTAATTGTTCCATGAGAGTAGACTGCGAGGTAATTTAATGCAAGTTATACACGGCACTTGTTCATTCGCAACAATTTAGTTAGATGTTAATAAAGATTGGATTTCGCATGTCAAGCTACGGATGCAGGAAAATTTGAATTGATTTCGAATTCATCACTTTCTGCTGCAATGACAAATGATGATAAACATTTTGCACCAACTATTTCATTAAAGCTGAATAGTTTGGAGGATCTTTTTTTTTTAGCCTCTATACGGGGTAGCTCTTGGCCTGCATCTTACCTGATGGTAAGTGATGATCAGGCTGAAGGTGGAAACGAGCTTCATCCGGAAACCTGAACCACAGAGGAACTAGCTATCTTATCTCGTACTGCCGAAACACAACACTGTTGCTGATTTGGACAAACTGTTGGGTCTGGAAGAAGTGGCGTCTGTCAAATTTCTCTGTCTGTAGAGCTATCTAAAGTGTGTTCTGGGCTCAGAAAACATACTTACGTGATGTGTATATAATGTTATCATTCGAATTTTATCTATATGGTTGGTTAGGTTATAGTTTTTGCTGAAAGCACCAGAAAATAGATTCGCTGTTCGCTGCAATTGTTTTTATGTTTAAAAGTGATGTGGATGACATGGATAAATTGCTGTATTCATAACAATAGTTTTATGTGTAGCTGAACGAGTATTGTATTGCTCCATTTGGATCTAAATAGATGTGACGACGATATTGGCAAATCACCTCTAGTTATTTGTTTTGAATCTACTCTACACAATTGCTAATCAAAATGCAACAGAGTTTCTGTATTTCTGTTTGTACAATTGTCTCTAGTAGAGTGAAGTGACTGACGACTGTAGTTACGTCAGTTTTGCGGTAATTTCACGGCTTGCGCCTTTGAACTGTTCCTTGTAGAAAAGTGAAGTGCGAAGTTTCGGCGAGCCGGCGCGGCGCAAGACGCGGCGGAGCGTGGCCGCCGGGGTCGTCGGCTGATGGTCGCCATCTTCCAGCGCCGATGTAGCTATACTATCAGACTCGCGCAACTTATGAGACTTCAAATATAAAATATACTCATACTTGAGTATAAAATGTATGTCTGAAAAACTGCTGAATCGTATACCTACACGGGGAGCGACTGTTTTAAACGAAAAAAATCTGTTCATATATTGTCAAATTTTTGGGGGTTTTCCCAAACTGTTGTTATTTTTTTTTTGACAACCTGGCACTCCTGAAATAGGATTTGCAAGAAGTGGATTCTGGAGGTTTTGTGAACGGCGACAGGCGGTAGCATCTGGAGGGCGTATTGCGCGGGCGTCGGGGGGCGGCGGGGTGCGCTGGGGCGCTGCACCGGGCTCGCGCGGTACCACTCGCCAGTCCCCGAGACACCGGCCGCGCGAACGGCCACCGCGATACCGCACGCTTTACGAGCCCCCGTGACGTTCAGTTTAGTGACTCCGCCCGCCCAGGACCAGCGGCGCTTGCACCCCTGTGCTGACACATGTGAGTCTAGCCACTAGACAGCGACCTCACCCGCGCGCCCCGCCCGCCCCCCGCACCGCCGCCGGTATCTAGCGCCGCCGGCCGGCCGGCTTTTCACATAACCTCTTTGTGGTGCTTTTTTTTTCAACTACCTAAAATTTTCAGTGATTTGTGATGTTGATTGTAGCAATTCTTTGCAGTGGTTAGGGTTAACCCTTAGTATGTTTGACTGATATTTGGCGGACAATAAGTTAGAGATTTTAAAGACAATAGGAATTCAGTTTTTGAAATAAATTAATTATTACCTATTATACTATCTTCATACAAATTGTTTGTTGTCATGGAGAGAATAAGATATTGTGATGAGAATGTAATGATGAGAAAATTGTGAAAACAATTTTTTTCAGATTCGAAGACAAAAGAGAGCTACATCTCATTTTATATGCGTGCGCGCCTTCACTTATGTATGAAAAATTCAATTAAAATCACGAATGGTCAAGCATCGAGTGGCCGGTGGTTAAAGCTTTGCGTGACAGCGTCTACTCATAGCGGCACGAGTGGCATGACTAATTAATTAAACTAATCCCTAAGAGCAAGATGGTAGACAGCGGTGCCATAACAAACGGTCGCAGTGAATGGTTAGTTTTCGATTAGATTAATTAATGCAATTCCCGTTGGGCGGAGGCGCGAGCACGCAAGCGCCAAGTGGGTAGCAAGTAGCACGGACATGCCGGCCGGTCGCCGGTCGCCGGGCCGCGCCGGCCGCAGCAGCGCCGCCTGTGCCGGACGCCGTCGCACGCGGAGGTCTACGAACCTACCGTGGAAATGGGATTATTGCACGACGGACTTAATGCTATTTCGCGCTCGTTCAGCGTGGTTCTGCTCCGCAATGAATAACTGATTCTAATTCCGTACAATTTTACATTATTTTACCCAAATCCCAACTGCTAACCCTGTTACTCACCCGTAAAGTAATAAAGTTTCAAGAATAGTTTTCTCTGAACGCACAGAAATCTTATAAAGAGAGTCACTTACCGAGAGGTTTGCGAATCGCGTGCTTAATTATGTCTGTGCACTTAAAATGTAGCGCGACAAAAATCGCGTCATCTGGAATTCTGCTTCAGTTTTTGCATAGTAAAAGTTTCTATTCTAATTATAAAGTCGTGTCGTAAACATGCATAGCCGGCTAGCGGAAGGATTGGAGCCGTTACGATCATCAACAATTCACCAACACGTAACAACTTTGCACATGCAACCTGATTCTGAAGTACATTATGTATTGTATGTAACTTAAATTACATACTGTAAACGAAATACCAATTAAAATTATGTATCTACATGCTTCACTCGTGTCTCATCTCACTACATTCGCTCCGTATCGTCTTCCATTTACCTATCACCTCTGAGAGAACATTCATTTACTACATGTCGTATGATTCATTCGATTCGTTAATAAAAGTAACCCCGACCCAGTTATCTATTAGAATAATGTCAGTTCAGATAAGTAGTAAGTAATTGATGAATCATAACCCTTCCTTTTGGCTTTGCCGTAGTCGGGTAAAAAGATGGGGCAAATGCCAAATTATTACTAAGATAGTTCACAACAGTTAGTTGACGCTATAGAAACCCATATTTGGCGTCTTAGCACTTAATCATTTCAGAATCTAAGCATACCTTTTCAGGAGAAAATTAAAAAGCCATAATGTTGTATTGTAAATTGTTGCAATGAGTTGGACCATTTCTGGTGACATGTGGCTTTCTAGCGATATATCGGTGTTGGTGCAATCGGCCCCATTGCGGCCGGCCAGACTGCACGAGACAGATGTATGTCCTATTGAGCTGTCGTAATGCAGACCACCTGATCGATCGGCGCTAATCCCTCCCGGTGCACTCCGAAACGTGTCTATGCCTACCTAGCGCTTAACACTCACTTCAATCATCCCGTATGGGCCATGGCAATCTAAGGGCGGATTTCACCAATGAAACTGAACGCGATCAGTATTTCTAAAACGCGTTCAAGAGCTGTCAGTGTCAAAATTGATGTGGAATATTGTACATTGACAGGTCTTGAACGCGTTTAGAAATGTGGCGTTCAATTTCATTGGTGAAATCAGCCCTTAGCACTTAGTCTAAGTACATACAACTTCGGCTGAAACTACATAAAAGACATCGATAGATTTCAACACAAAGGCATATAAATTGCATATAAACAAAATCAGTGTCACTGTGATAGATTTAAATGCAAAATAAAATGATACAACCTGAATCTGTCAGAAGAGAGTTATTATTTCTTTTGTGTATTATTTTTTGTGGGGCACAGCCGCGCAATATGGTATTCAAGATGGCTCATCGTTCACAGTAGGTATTCGGCGCTATTACAAAAACAGCAGCCATGAATCATGCAGTGGCGAGAACTGAGCTGATTCAAATCTTTAATAGGGACCTCTGGGAAACTACAGTGCGATCATGTGAACGATTCACCGAGTGAGAGGGTTTTTGCAATATCTAAACATTGTTCAGTACCATTTGCATACTAGTGCTGTTGGCCTGTACCATACCAGCATTGTTTAGGCTATCTGTTCGTTATAATCTAGTATCTGCATGTTAAATACTTTGTTTGTGGGCCGGATTCCCAGACTATTACCGTTCGTATTCGTACCGTCATTAGATACAGTTGCACGTGAAATATTCTCTATTCGAGAGCACAATTCGGTGTTACCGGGCGCGGGAGAGACGGCTCTCGCCAGTTATGATGAGAAATCACGGCAATCCCGCTAGGCACCGCTACGGTACTTTCTATGGCTCTTGATCTCCATTTAATGCGTTTCGTCTTGCCAATGCGGTCAATTAATCACTTACACAGTGTTTAAGTATTGTACTGCGTTTTACTTTGGTAAATGAGAGACACTAAAATATAAAGTTGTACAAAGCTAGGTTGTTTGAACAGATATAGGTTTTCAAATTAACTCTGAAATTATAAATAAGTAAGTTTACAATTGCTATGAAATAAACATAATGTGTAGGAGTACTTACTGTGAAAAAACATGTGGTGTCCTAATCGAAGTGCCAAAACCACCGTCGGTAGGTACCAATGTTTGTTTCATCAGCTCCCCAAATTGAGTCTAATAAAAGTTCTCATCGAGACACAAGTGTTCGTTTACGTCATGTGACTAAGTAACCACACGATATCGAATGTTAAATATCATACACGAGGACATGTGCTAACCACATTGTTAGCCGATGCGAGATTGAATCATAAGTTTAGGGACTAGAACACGCTTTGGTTTGTTGTGACTGCGCGCAGGGCGGTGAGGTGACGTCATAGACAGCTGTAGGGCGGGTGACGTCACGTCTCGCCGCGGCCGTTGACCCGCTTCAACCCTCGAGCGCGCCGCGCACCGCGCCTACACAGTGCATAGTGTACTTTACTACCCACAATCATGAATAACTTATTGCATTATACGACCTGGACGCAGTGCCGACCTGGGGCAACCTGCACTGAAAATATTCTCAATTTTATTTTAGTCTGGCTTTATAAAAAGCTCGCCTCTTTATTCGCCCAGGCACTTACTGCAGCGAGTATCTGTATTTCACATCATGTCACCGGCTTTTCAAAGTAGCGGTGCATGTTTATTTTTATGATCATTAAAGTTTGTTCTTTGTACATAAACTATTATGACACCAGACTGTGCAAATTATGGCAGTGCGTTTATTTCCACTATGCAATGAATTTACTTCGCAGACTATGACATGACTATGACTTCTTCAGAGATGCCTCTTGCTTCCTGAAGATGTGGTATTAGTTGAATTTCCTATAATTCCGAAATAAAAATACGATATGACTACAATTTTCAAAGCGGATTAATTTCAGCAATGACTCTTACCGTTATCAAGCAATTGCCTACGATATCAAACACTTCATTGCAACTGATATCCGTAGTACGGGGAACAGTTATCACCGCTATCGATTTTTACTGCAGTTTATATGGAATTACCTAGAATACACGTTTTTGTAATGGCGGTGTAATATCGCACGACCCCTGCGTTTTGCCACCCCACCTGAATCCGGGAATTTCTCGTGGGAGTTCTATTGTCGTTAATAAGTGCGAAAATTCTATCCCTTCTTCCCTTGCGCCGCGAAAGAGATTGCAATGAATACTTTTAACACCTCCCTGCCTGTGTAAAACTGGCTCAAGAAAGCCATATAAGTCTCGGCGTAGTGATATCACTACGCCGAGACTTCTTGCTCTTTTCTTGCTCATCTTTTAATATCCATTATGCTAGGCTTGTTAATTAAAAACACCAGAGTAATTATAATTGATTGGATATTTCGATGTATTGTTTAATAGCATCTAACTATCGCGCTGATCTTAATTTCTCATTCACGTGTGTTAGTTAACATCCAAGTTGGTACAGCGGTGTACAATAAACAACTGTACAGTAATTTAGTCTTTATGTAAATAAGATATAAACTGCAATATGGCGCGCACTTTTACCGCTTTTACAATGTTCTGTATCAAGCGTCACGCAAAGTGATCTCCACCCATCATACTAATTTCTACCACCTTTATGCATACTCTTTAAGATTATACATAATAGAGAGTATGTAGTATAATTAGATGCTTTCGTTTTTGTCATTTCACCGTACATAGTTCTTCGTAACTAACTTTCTCGTATGTTGCACAGAAACTGCTATGAAAATGATAAGATCTCCCCGGACGTCTTGGAAAATCATCAAGTGGCCGCAGATTTGAAGTTGTATCTTAATTTGCTTTTAAACACGTTGTCAAACCTCAGCTTCAGCAGCTTTATTTTAATTGGGTTTCGATGAGAAAGTATAAACACAACAATGTTATCAACAAAATACCTAATCGTTACTTACAATGTCCTTGAAAATCATTGTTTACTCCATGGCGTCCACCTACGCAAATATTGTATTCACGTCAGTTGTTGCAAACATAAAAGCTTTGCCAGAAATAGATTTTATTTATCCTCACAGGGTGACACAGTGTTTTGTTTATTTAGAGGCAGTATTACTTATCGAATTTATTACGTCATTATAGTATTAGACTGGCCATGGGGCATGGGTGCATATTGTAGATTGCATGCACGTACCCACCGTTCCCTGAATGAAGGCTGGTAATAGACTTGCTACGTGAGGAAATGTCCCCCGGCACGAACTACTATTTATATCGATTATGAGCTCCATGTAGAGCTGCACTTAATTCGACTCTAGTCACAGAAACACAAGCAAATAAGATAATAAACAGCGGCTGCTGAAGTGTTTGTCAAACAAATAGGTTGTGCGCTGTGAAAATATTCTTATAGTCAAGAGGATCATCTTACTCGACAGCACACGTCGGAGTGGGCTGGCACGCGAGTGCGGCTTTCCTCTATGTCTTAGTCATCGATAAACAATAAACAAAATGACAAGCTTTCTAGCGTCTATTCGTAAAAGTAAGTGGAAAGCAACTGGCGGTGCTAACGTTTACATTAATTGGCTTTATAGCTAACAAACGGAGCCGAGTCAGCTTCGACATCGCGAGGGGAGGCTGACTGGGCCGCTCATTAGTGTACTGAAGTGGATCACAGTTTTAATTGCTGTCGACAACTACCTGCATAACTACTGCTATTACGTACTAACTCAAAGAGACTAGTGTAATTGCGGCATTTGCACTCAAAAATCGTTTAGACGGAATAACAATTTTTCTAAAGTAATCATGTGACTTATAAATACACACTGCACTTTGATTCTCTGCTTCCAGTGGGTAGTGTTTATCTTTATTTTATTAATTCGTTTTCTAATAACTGTCAGCGATGTAATTTATATTCTATAGAGTAGTTTTCTTTATCCCGGCCGCGATCAGACTGTATACGTGTCTGAGTAATGGTGTCTGGTATAGCCGCATAGGCGAGTCGTGACTGCGACCCCAGACTACCACGATATAAATTAACTTTATTTGTACATTCTTTTTTTGCGGGTTTACTACACATGGACATGCTAAAACGTGATCTTGTAATTAAGAATAATTTTATGCAAATTACCAAAATTTTATGCCATACAATCATACCAGACGTGCTTAGCGGTTTGAACATCATGAAATGAAATGCTTGTATTTGCATTATTGAAATGATGGAATTGAAATAAAACAAAAAGTTTAGTAACTTAAATCGAGTAAGGGAACTCGCGCACTAGACGGCCACGACCACGACCACGACCAATGGTCGCAGCGACCAAGTAAACTATAGAAATCGATATGAATCGCGCACTTGGGCACAACGGCCAACTAGCCGCAGACAATACAATAGCACTAGACGGCCACACGACCTGGCCAGAGTCGTGGCCGTCTAGTGCACGAGATCCCTTTAGGTTAGGTTTTTCCTTCGCACGAGAATCATTACTGGACTTAAATCAACAAACATGGAAGACATAATAATAAAAAATCCAGAACTGCCATCAACTGCTATCAAAACACCATATTTTAAGAACGCCATTAACGTCGCGCTTGTTTTTTTTCACGGAGCTTACAGTAGAGTCAACACAAAAGCGTGCCTCGGGAAAGTAAAACTGTTTCCGATTTAAGGCGTGTAATCTATAGTTATACAAAAGTGTTACATTCTTTAAAAATAGTCATGCTTTCCACACGTGGCTCGTGGCTCCGGAACATGCTACTACTCACCGCCCTTCTATGCCACGCTTTATTTATCCGTAGTCCGTCTGTTCCGTAATAATTATATAATCCGTACATGTGAAGAATACGTTACTTCGAAATCCGGAAGAAATAGAAGCTATAGATAAAACAATATGTTGCAATTAATTGTTATAACATAAGATTGTTATAGCTTTATTTCAAACAGCTTCCTGCTATCAGTAAATTATGTAAAGAGTTAAAGTTAAAGACATGTTAGAAAAGCTTAAAAGATTACCTTTTACCTCGGGGCTATTTTTGAAACTCCATATCCCGTGTGTGATGCGATGTCCAGTGGACATCGTATAAGAACACTTGCACAAAATAATGCAGCTAGTATAATTTATAAATAGGGCGCACCTGGAATATTCTTCACGAATTCTGATCTTGTGCTTGAATTTTGTCCTAATGACAGCATACGTGACGGCAAAATTGTGAATATTAATATTCACGTGTCAGGTTTATTAACGCGATCCGAGGTGTTGTTGCATGTGGGGCGTGCTCGCTCATACCCATATTTACATTTCGTGCACGGGAGCGGCTTGATTTACTGGCCCTCCGCCGGTCGGGGACTTAAATTAGTGCGCTGTCATATGTCACGCGAGTATTTTATTTTGTTTCTCTCGCACTGTACGCCTGCCGGCTTATTTCGCTCAAAATCTCCATTCTGGTGCTCGTCACGAGCTATTTATAAACGCGCCATATTTAGAGGAGTTCCTTCACGCCCTGTTTTATCGCCGCTTTGCACCTTTCATAGGAAATGTCAGTATCTACAAGATGTTTTAGGAAACGTAAAGGTCCTGTCAGTAGTTAGAAGTAAACATGGCTTTCTAATAAACGTTTCCTCGAAACAGTTTAGGAGCCTGATTTCATTTTGTCTGTCACTCGAGATGTTATTAGAAAGAGGAGAAGTGACAAGATTGATAGTAGCTACGTTGGTCAATAACGATTCGGGCGTGGGGCGCACTTCAAAAGAGTCGAGGGTGATTGATGCCGCAGTATCCCCTTGACGGAACACAGAACGCCCACAAAGTCTACGTGTGTTCGCTAAAGCCAATTTGTGGCGTAGGACCAAGATTGGCACTCGTTGACAAATTGATAAGTATCGAGGTGTGATTAACACTATCTTAGGTTTACCTTCAAACGGCGTTGTTGTTCTGCTGTGTCTTGTTATTGGCCAAATGCTTCGTCCTTGACCTTTTGTATTTACCACAGTCTTCATTATGAGTTGAGACGGCAGCTAGACTCTCGAGAGCATTTCTGCCCTCTTTGGAAAGCTTAAGAGAATGTGCTTTTTAATGCACTATGATGAACGGTTTTCCATTTCCAAGGATTTGCCTTCATTGAAAACTGAAATAGATCAAAATAATAAATTACACATCCACGCATCTCTGCACTGAAAGCGTCGAAGCGCGCGGCGCCGAGCGTCGCGACGACTGGTCGCCGTTTGTTTTCAGCCTTCTTTTTGCTATGCAATTTAATGTTATTTATTCAGAACATGCTTGTGTGCTACCACCAGTAAAAACATAATTCAACAAGAAGCCAGAAACCTAACCTCCAATTAATTGATCCGAACATTTCGTTCACATCTGTTACTCAGCAAAAAAACATTTGGACTTACAATAAAACTTAGTAATAAAATTGTCTTATAGGGAACAATATGGTATAGCACTGCTTATTTAGGTACACCTAATAGATAGACAATAGAGTATCGCGCGGGTCACGTAGCAAGATGATGTAAGCGGCGATTTCCTGCGAGCTGCGCAAAGCACTGCTGGATGAACGTGTGGCGTGCGCGCTTGCCTGCTAATTAGTCGTGCTGACGTCATCCGTGGGGAGCGTGGCTTCGGCTCGCCATTACCAGAGGCCTTCGCGCGGAAACGACAACGACCGACGCTTTCTCTGCGGCTGCAGCAACTCTGCACACTGACCACCGGCCCGCTATCAACCACCTGTCAAGGTCAAAACTACCTAACCCAAGAAACGTTTGTTGTAAGTCAAGACCCTAAAAAACACATTACCAACAAAGAGCCAATTTACAATCTCTTTCAAATCTAATGAATAGCCATTACACGTTACAAAGAACAGTGAAAGAAGTGAGCAGAGAGGCGTCGATCTAACGATCGCGTTTGATAAAATAGGCGGAGCTAAGGCGCGTCGCTAAGCGTGACTCATCTTAATGGCTGCAATTACGACAGCATGCGGAGCGACCAGCATCGCGCCGTCTACCAAGAGTAGTCACGTGCCAATCGTCACTTACTCACTAAAGGCGAAATGATCAAATTGATCCGTTGTAAACGACATTTTTCTCTACCAGGCTATAAATCCGACCACCCTTCTGAGTTCTGTCACAACGTGCTTCCGTATTGTGTCTTTGGCAGTCTGGAACGTTCGACCCGGAATTTCCACCGGCAGCCGGCGCCGGCGACACTACGGACGATTATCCGAATCTATTGGCAACAATTGAAGGTCAATCCCCGATTGTCGTTTCGATGCAGTGTTGCACGTCTACATCAACCGATAAAGGAAAACCTTTTTCTATCAACTAATGAGGTCGGTTAGTATTGTAAGAAGTAATGTAAAAAGTTTATTATCGGTACGACTGACTAACCGCTAATTCCGTGAAAACTCTAGATTTTCTGTTTTTCTTATTAAAGATAATGATTTCTTGTTATACAAGGCTAAATAAGAATAAATTAAAGCGATTCCAGTAATGTTTCTTTTGTGAATGCGATCCATATGGACCGTATGTGGAACATACGCGAAAATCATGTCTGAACCTTCCATGGTCGTCCAGTTAGAAATCAGGCTGAAGAAACAAATGGTTGCTTACAAAGCCTTGCCTAGTCTCGAAAGCTAAATGGCAACGTAGGTATTTAAAGTTCTATTTAGTAACTGAGAGACGAAATCGTGAATCATGTCACGGGTAACTTTAAATGTCACGCGGGTCTCTGTGAAAGGACCTACACTCACTGCAGTAAATGCCGTCACGATCTCGTTTTAGAGTGTTGTAAAAACTGGTACCCTTATTTTCTTACATTCAGTTGACTTTGGGTATCTTCCAACTTTATTGACCCGTACGTGCGTTTGGAAATTCTACAAGCATTGGATGAATCAGCCGAGTGACGTCAGGTTTGTTAGCGATTTGCCCTCTCGCCCCATTTCCTACTTTCTACTACGTGGTCGCAGAACGCATCACCACCGCAATTTCAATTGCAATGAAACCCACGTAAAAATTATACACATTTGCAACAAATCTTACTTTTCTTCTCTATGCGCCAACTCTGGGTCCGAGGAGAAACGTGATGTATTAAAGATTGCAATACCTCAATTACCTACAGCTTTCTACAACCACTCTAGAAGTTGACGTATTTCGTTGATTTACAACATGTGTGTAAAGGTAAACAGTCGATTGACCTACGTTTTCCTTTCATTCAGTATATTGTATCTGTAACATGTTATTGTAATAAGATGCGAAACACTTGCATCCGATTTCATCGAAGTCGTTGACCGGAGTGGATGTACACTGGAATGTGTTGCGCATTTGGAACTTAGTTTAATAATGTGTTGGTATTTACACGTTGTAAGATGCGCCCTGAATACCAATCCTAGAAATGTTTACTACTCTACATGTATGATTCAAACATTATATTCGTTATTGGCTATCTGTGTTGTGTGTGGTGAGGTGGTACTTGTACCGATTTCAAGGTCTAGCTTACTCGTTTCTGCACTTCTATTCTCGAGATTAGTCGAGCTGTTAATGGAATTAACGTAAGTCGTAGATATCAAATTGCTAACTTAACGCCAGTAGATAAAAGCCATATAGAAACCTCGGTTTCTGTTGAAATAATTGACATATTAACTCTTGGCAAAGATATCTAAATCAATGTTTTGTGTGTTGTATCTCGTAGCTCGTTGACTGCATTACTTTGCGTCGTCGTGCTTCGTACAGGCATCACAGAATTAAAATTAATTACATTAAGCTGGCATCGATGCAATGTAATCAGAAACTTGTATCTCACTTGATTGCTATTTCGACACAGAACAATGAAGCTTTTTCTAAAAACAATGGACTACTAAATAACGCTCTCTGCTTAACGAAACGGAACTTGATTTCAGTATCAATTTTGAACTCCTACATACATTCGGCCCACGATCGGCGTAGTTATTCAACTCGAACATTTTTGACAGTCTACAGAATGGCTTTCATTATGAACGGTAATAAAGGCGGGGTTATGAGTAGTAATTTAATTTGTATATATGTTTAAGGAGTGGTATCTGCAGTGTTATCGTGTGGCTAGTTACTGCGAGGCTGCAGGATAACTCACGCTGTCCTCCCACGCGACACTCGCGGGATAAAACCGGCGTGTAGGCTGCCTGAATATCTTACTGCACTCCACTTTGAAAGCTCGCCGTTAATTATTATCCGATCTTTGGCGAGCTTGTTGCTGTGAATGGGTGATAACTCGATATGTGTCGAACAAGAAAATGATGTTGCTAATAAAATTATGTGTAGACGATTTATATCTAGTTCAGACTCTAAATAATTTTGTAACTACCTCTCTATGTGGCAGGTCTATATTTATGCTCTATGCTTCAGGACATGATTGATGGCATCACTCATCACTCACTACATTACGTTAGTTACATTACAAGCACGAAGTACTCTACCAAGCAATATTGATATGAAGCTTCGCTAATAATTGATTTCTTATCCCTCAAGGAAATTGCCGATGATACTTTATTTATTAAGTTTTATAGACATCGCGAACGCGGTAACGTGTAATTTTCCAATTACTATTTATCGTTTAATATCCCCTTATCTGTTCATGTTATCTGATTTTATATAACTGTAACATCTATAGTCATTGTTGGTGGTATAGCTTTATTGGCGTTTGACGTGTGATTTGTTTTTAATATCAGAGAAAAAGGAATGTTTAAAAGGAGATATAAATAGCTGAAGGCCACCTCCCGGTGTCGGTTTATACATTTATGCCTGCATTTAGCCGATTGCAGAAAAGCTCGGGGATTTATATAGAAGCGCATGAGTTGCATGACCCAAACAGGTTCTGGTACAAGTTAGCTCCACGCCCACATATTCGCCATCTTCCTGACCCGACACGTAACCCTCGCTGAGTCATTTTCAGTATTCACAATAATTACCATTCGGGTCTCCAAAGTATGGTAATTCAATGGGCATACCATATACCAGCCATACATTCCTTCTATGATCTTTAGCTACGTTGGTTTCTTTATATTGTGTACTTCTTCTTAGTCGGTGAATCAAATTCGACGCTGACCATTTCTTGGGGTGCTAAAAATAACGCATGTGTTATTATCCTCAATAATTTAGCGAGAACAATGCATCATTCAGTTGAGCTAAGTTAACAAATAGAGTCGCGTGCTTTAGTGATTCATTCGTAACTTTAGGTCAGCAAATAAATTGGAGGTGTTTTTTCAAGGAAATAAATAAGCAAGACGAATTTGGACTGCAGAATGTTTTTTTTGCAAAGAATTTTGGTATCACAACATTAACTTAAATATATACGGGAGATTTGGCCTTCCGATATTTAAGGAAGTCGAAGCTTTTATTTTAATTAAATCTGAAATACCTACATCAGATCAATAACTATGATATGATTCACAATTTATGGTATGTTCAGTTCATACATAATTGTTACAGTTTTTACTCCATCACGTCATTGCTCCATGGTTATAAACAATACCAACACTGACTTCTTTTACAGGAAAACTTGCCCGTTAATGTTTAGGCACGTACTTTTCTAGGAAATGTTGAGTTAATATTTAGGGAAAAAATACGTACAGCAGAATTAGGTTCTGACACCGAAATGGCCTCATATTGGGAAGTTTCCAAGCCTGAAGAGGAGGAGGCCTACTACATGCTGTCTCTTTCGTTTGTATACTTCCATCATTACATCCATACTTCCTGCAGCCTAATTGCGTAATTCACGATCAATCACAATCTGTTTCATTTTGACAGTTCAAAAACATTCATTACGTTATTTACGTTTTTGAGCAGACTTTTTCAAACATATTATGAAGCAATGGGTTAGCAATCTCCTCCAAAATGATTCAGATTATGATTGATCGTGTGCAATTAGGGTGCTGTACTGCTTTTGATTTTGATAGCCCTAGAAACAGTTTTATGTGATAGTTTTGTTTTATAAGCTTAAAAAAGAACAACCGACTTACAAAAAAGACACTACAAAGTCAAAAATTACTTTAATTTCGGAAGTCGGTGTATTTGGTTTTGAACTTTCGTTTTTTACCACCGACTTCCGAAATTAAAGTTATTTTTGACTTTGCAGTGTCTTTTTTGGAAATCGGTTGTTCTTTTTTTTTTGTAAAAAGTTTTTATATTGCACTTTTTAGTTGTGGTACCTACCTGGTGGAGGAGCTCGTGGCTAAGCGGATAGATCCATCAGGTTAAGCTACGCTTGCCAGGGTTGGTCAGTGGTTGGGTGACCATCTTCACATACCGAGACTCCTCCGTGCCTCGGAAATCACGTTAAGCCGTTGGTCCCGGCTGTCATTTGTGGATCTTTGACAGTCGTTACGAGTCGTCAGAAGCTCGAAAGTCTGACACCAGTCTTACCAAGGGGTATCGTATTACCCAGTAACTGGGTTGTGGAGGTCAGATAGGCAGTCGCTCCATGTAAAATACTGGTATTCAGCTGCAGCCGGTAAGACTGGAAGCCGACCCCAAGATAGTTGGGAAAAAGGCTAGGAAGATTGATTGAGTTGTGGTACCTACCCCACACAAATTCGAATACCACTAGAACCCGTTATGTAAATAACAGTGATTGGAAGTTATCATCATATCATCCATATAAACTAAGTGGGAAAAATACGTATTATTGAAGCTAACTCAAAAACTAACCAAGTAAAGTTAATAAAATTAATTATAAATATGGGACCACCTCGGGAGCATACCCTTTCAAACAAAAAACAATTTTCAAAATCGGTTCATAACTGACGGAGAAATCGCGTAACAAACATACAAAAAAAATAACAATAATACAGACGAATTGAGAACCTTCTCCTTTTGGAAGTCGGTTAAAAAAACACTTGGTAATTACGACGAGACGAGCTAACACATTTGATAAACTGACCTGAACGTAATAATTTGGCAACACAAAACAACCTTTTCACCTTATTCTACTTCAGATTTTTCATTCATCTTTATTCTGTAATTATAAAAGGCATTAAAAAAAACGGTATATCCTGAAATTCTCACGATGTTAAAGCCAGCTCTGGTCTGCCCATGATGGCGACAAACCGGTGGATTGCAATTAACGTGCGGTTACATTTTTACATGTAGAGACGAGCCCTCGTCGGGTGTCGCTGTCACATTATAAAATTCCTTTAATTTATCCATGACATCACCACGCGCTTTAACTAGACCGTATTTAATTGTGGGAAGGGCTTCAGTACCTACTGTTAATGGAACAGAAATAAATATAATTACTCCAAAGATCAACGAACCGAAATCCTCAAATTAATTCAAGGAATACGTTCAGAGTTCAAATAAGCCAAGTGAAAATGCCAAGTGTGAATGCGTACTCATGTATGAGTGAATTCAAATTTAGTTTGTTCTGGTATCTACATAGAACAGGCGTCGTCATCAGAGCGGCGACGCATTCTTCCGTGATTCTTGTGGTCTTTTTGCATTCCACGTGTTTATATGCGAGTGGAAGCGAGCATCGAGGCACGCTCCATTTGCGTTGCGTCGCCCTCCTCCTCCTTACGTTACACGACTATATAAATATTACCTACATGCTTGCTACCATTCGTATATTTCAATTGTACCCAATACTTTCTCGCACGAATGTTCCCAAGAAATACTTGTATGTATCTCGATTCCCTAGAAGGACATGATTTCTCAGATTGAACAGTACCAGTTGGTTGGCTTTCGGCAGAAAGTTTTTGTTGGCACAGCGTTGCGTGCAGGTTTCGTAATGCACTTACCACCAGTGCAGCACAGCCTGCCAGTCTGTCGTAATTGCAATAACTTGTCCTTGATTTATGTGACGATAAAGACGAAATAATCGGTGATGCAAATCTTTACTTTTGGCGAAGAGTTTTAAGACTGGTTTGTGCAAGATATACCGGTGTTACTAAAAAAAGCCTCTTGCCTGACAAAAAGTTGTCTGTTTACTTTCCTTATGCATTCTCAATTTCTTGTAAATCGCAGGATGTCGGGTAATTTTTTAATAAAACTACAAAAAGCAATAGCTTGTCATCAAATGTTTATGGCTTCTATTTAGAAACGTTCAAAGTAAGCAGTTAAACTGCGCTTTGAAGTGCTTAACACTGGTGTATGGCATTTTGTATTTTAAGTGCGGCTGTTTTTGTTTTTGTCATGTGCAAGGGAACTTGAGATTACTTTGGATTTCCAACGAAAATCTGGTGTTTTTTGCATAATATCTAACGTCTCCAAAGGTGTAAATCCCGACCATAGCTTGACTTAGGATCCATCTGGAGCGTTGCCCGTTGTCCGCAGCATAGCCGATGTTTCACAAGTTATGCCGGCCGTAATACCTTGGATGTTAACGACAGTTCTCGCGAAATGTACAGAAATAACCGCCTCCCCACACTGCGAACGCTTCGATAATTCTGTCAGTGCTTTACCAATGCACTTCGCTGCTGGAGACTACACCACAATTTTATTTAAAACCGGCTTTCAATATTGAACGCATCCAATCTTGCAACTAGATTATTTCTGTCTGTATGAGGTGTGACGAGAGACTTTCTTTTGTAATTTAATCGTTACGACCCGTGTCGGCTTACACTTTTGCTTCCATTTCTATACTTTCAATCACATTTTATGAATCCGTATCATGCAGTTCCCGGTCATAAAACATTTTAACAAAAAAAAAGTATCGTTTTCCAATACATAAATATTTATTATTAGGTGGGACTGGACTGGTCAGAAATTCCAAATATTTTAACTTCAATGTAATCCAAATTTTTAAATACCTATTATTAATTCAGGCACGAAATTATACTTTTACATTGAACCAATAAATCAAGTGCTGCTTAATGAATGCCCATTTTGTGTTTTCCTACGTAGTTTAGCCCCAATTAGGTGTATAACCGAGATAAGCGGCAATCGAAAATCCATTGCCGGAGCTTTTAGCCTTAGCTAGATTACTTGGCTTAGTAAATCTTGATACGAGTATATTTTTAACTTGGAAACTGGATCTGCAGGCTCGCTAAAGTGCCCACTCGCTAGATAATAGCTACGCTGACAACTTAGTAACTTCTAATCAAAATGGACGTGTCTGGTAGCTGAACCATTAATTATAGCCTTTTCAGAGGGTCAAAATTGGCACGGTTGATGTTATTGAGAACAGCTTGGAGATTTGTGTGAGTGTACGTTCTCTCTGTAAGATGACCGAATAACTTAAAACTGATTGTTTTCAGATTTAACTTGTTGTTAAACAAGCTTTAAATTTCTGAAAAATTAACTATTTGTTTCTGAAGATTTATGTAATTTGGATAAACGATCTCAAGTCGTTGTTTACTTAACGAAGTCTAATTAATTTGACAACGATTTATTTACTTGACTTTCGTCTGTTCTTCGTGGGTCACAAAGTCACAATTGAATTATGTACTAGAAACTTTGTTCTTTTGACCTTGTAGTTGTAGGACGATTGGAAAAGGTACTTGCAACTGAAATACGTTCACTAGGTGAACGGTTACGTTCCACTTCGTACGCTATTGTTTTATTTGCGGTAAACATTGAATTCCCGTGTCCAGTAGACTGTTGCGATTCGTAGAATTACAAATAACAACTTTAGAGGAAATGAGTAATTGAACTTTTGTTTGTCAAGTATCAAAACCATTTAGTCGTCAATCAATTTTTTTTTTTAACTTTTACGTATTGATTTGTACATATTGTTGAGATGTACCCAATAATTGTTAAGTCTTGTGAAAAACAATGAAAAGCACATGGGTATTTTTTAATATTTTGCATTTTATGTGACCCCAATGGACCATTGTGATGTTAGAATCGATTTCTCTTGGCCTCGGCCTTCTGCACGCAGTTGTCTGTACGCGTTCGTGTATCACGCAAAATACGTATCTGCAGACTTTATAAGAAGAATACAATCCGTATTTGGCTAGGAACAAATCTGAGCGGATAAAACGCAGCGGCCTGCCCTTCGTCATATAATATAGCATTTCTTGCGTTATAATAAAAAAATGCCATTATATGTATACGGAATAATGTATATGCGGAAAACGCGCGTCTGTGACATTCTACGATCAGCAGAATAACATGTGCGAACTTTCTTGATAATTCCTTTTTTTTTTTCTGTAAATGTTTCACCCGATTTGTCCCTAGCTTTAGTTCTAACTCTCAAGTTCCGAGTACGCTCCGCGCGGTCAATGTTATCAAAACATTCCATAAATTCCCACGGTTGGATTCGATCATTGTGCTATGTAGACTATTATTACATCACGCTTCGTAATTACGTTATTGGATACAAGTATGGGTTAACGACTTAATTACAATATATGGCGATGTAATACTGATGCTCTTAAAAGGCCGTCTAGTTAAATTCCTACCATGTTTGTACGTAACTGGCTGAATCTTTACTCCTCGTTTGTTTTGATTAGGATTTGTCTAGTCCAGTAATTTCTTCATTTAATTCTGTTTCTAGCGTTAATATTTCATTATGAATTATGTGCCAATAAGAGTTGAATATATCCATCCACCGTAGCCCCTTTTACATGAATCTAAAGCTATTAAAGTGTTTTATGGCTCTGAAAAAAGAATCATATGCACTAGATTCTAGTGCATATGATTTTTTTCAGAGCTTAGCTAGTATTTTCTAGTGACTAGAAAATAGCTTAGCAGTATTTTCTAGTGAATAGCTAAGCTACATAATAAATCATCTCTTGTAGGGCCTCTCAAGCGGATACCATCAACAACCCACCAAGTGATTATGTCTATATCCCTTCGCAAAACCATTCGTTGTAACGGTGTTTGAAGGAACCCTGCATACATAATAATAATAATATGCTGTTTACTTGAATGATTAAACTGAACATCAACAATTTTCGACATTCTAACCGGTCATATAGTCCTCATTGTGAAACCGGGAACATTTTTCATAATGCTCATTAGGAACGATTTGATTTATTAACTGTAATTACAGGAATCAACGCTTTTATTACACCAGTAGTTTAAGATTTGTACTAATTAGAAGTAACTATTGCGTTGTACAAAACAGTTCAATGGATTAAGTGAGTGGAGGAAGCTTTCAATATACATAACTTTCAAAGACATTGAAAGAAAGAAAAGAAAGAAAAAGAAAAAAGAAAGAAAAGAAAAGAAAGAAAAGAGTAGAAAAAAAAGTAAAGTAAAGAAAAGAAAGAAAGAAAATACATTTAAATGTACCTATTACATTAAATGGACATCGTTGACAAATCGCTAACAAATTACTTGAAATGGCTATGTATGATATAATGATAAATTCGACTGCTGTAACACCATAACACCCGATATATAGTCAATAACTTCAAATAATTTCACAGCGCGTTTATGAAAACGGTAACTTTTCGCGAAAATGTGTATAACATGGAAGATCAAAGAGTATTTACGTACGATATAAAGCGCCATAATAAATGTTTATTTTTAGCATAATCTTCGCGCCTGCGGTTGTGGTATATCGTATATATTGTTGTTTCATACAATTTGCGAATGTACGTGCCCCGTCACACAGGATACTGGCGACAACACCTTGGCCGGCTTGCAGTTTCCGCTGCTTACTTTACAATCAGCCATTTTATATTGCAACATCTAAATATTATTGCGACTTTAATACTCTTTTTTGTTGACTATTTCATCAGCTATATTTAGTTTTGCCACATCATCGAAGAGCCTAAATACTACTCCGTAATTTACTTCTACATTCTTGTTGCAATCACTTTTATTCCTCCTCTGAGGTTCTGAAACAAACATATAATCAATCAGGACGGATATTTCTAAATTGAATAGTAGAATTAATTGCCCGAAACGATAACTTATTGTTATCGAACCTCGTTTTTGTGTACAGCAATTACGGCTTGGCGGTGAATCACCACCTGGCTGCGTAATATTTCTTTAGCAAAAGCGTTTTGTTGAGTAAGTTACTCAACAACTTACATTACCTTTATATGTGAATATGTGGATACCTAATTCCGTTGCGGCTCATTTAATGTACAAGCTACAAGCGTGCTTCACTGAGCCGTGAAGTAGTTGTATGTGTTTAAGATTGAGACATTGATTTAGATAAACACATTACTCCCTCTTCATGTCTCTATAAACAGCATTTGTACCATGGGTCGAACCATGCCCACTTTATTTCCAAATTGTTGATTTTTTCAAACCGTACGAAATTCAAGCGTGAAAAAATGTCTATGTATTTTGAAACAATACAATTGTAGTCTGAAATATATTTTACGAAACATGTGTTTCTTCTGACACCAACATATATGTTTCGTAAATAAAATTATATTTCACAAACACAGTTTCTGTTATTGGTGGCATTGCCAAGATAACGAAATTCACAATTTAAATCTTGCCTGTCATTCGTCTGATCGTAAACTCTCGCGCGGATTTCGCAGTGGCTTTCGCCAATTAATGTATCAAATCCCTCACGGAGCGACTTTTGAGTGTGTTATTAATCTTATGATACGAGTGTAAACAAGCCCGTATGCGTCGCGGCGCCGCGGTGAGTCAGACAATCGCGATGTGGGCTGCCACAGGGCATTGTGCCGCGCTAGGCTGTGGGGCGCTTGCATTGTATGATTGTATGTAAAGGAGGCGCAGGCGGGCGCCCACCGACGCACTCCGTCTACGAGAAAGCACCGCTTGCTTGTCATTGTCAACCATTCGAAATCTACACCCAACAAACTCATTGACAGATTTTCAATCCGTGCTAATGCCAACACATTATTTACCCAAAACTAATCCCATTGTTTCTAAAACGTTCATTTCTCTAATCGATCGCTTCACTTTCATTCAGTAAACACTGTGCAGACGCTGTTGTTTGTTTATCTGGTGGCTCGCGTCTTTCTCTCACGATTTGTGTCGTGATGAAGAGTCTCGCAGATCCACGAAATGATAACTTTCCTTCATTCGTGAGTAGATCTTAACATTTAAACTCCCAGACAAGAATTAATGTTTATGTGTAATTAATTTTATTTTACTTACCGTTCATCTTCACGCTCTTCTTGCCTTATAGGGCGAGCAGATAGAACTAAATTCTATCACTAGGTAGATCAGAAGACACGAATGTGGAATCATACAAATAATTAGTTGTAGGTATGAATGTAGAGAGCATGTAAGTGTAGTAGCTGCCTCCTTTAACGCAGCATGACCTCAACAAAGTATGAGATACCTTGGCTCTGGCTTATGTCAAAGCCTGCAACCAGCAACGTAACGATTCAAATCCCTAGAGTTTTGGATTGTCATTCAGCTTTTAGGACATTGTTAACCGATAAAGTCCCACCGTTACCAGTAATACCTTTATAGTCACAGTAAGGGTTAAGATATTTAAAGAGCTGATGCAATTTTCCAAGATTTTGAAAACCAAAACAGTGGTAAAAAAATTGCATTTCGTTTTCTTGGACTAGACCAAATAAAAACCTATCATAATGTGTCAAAAGATAAAGTTAAGCTCCTAACATACCTAAAATCCGTGACTTTAATGACCGACGCGAACCGGGTAAGAAGTTAAGAAGCCATGCAGCATAAAATAGCGTAATACCCTTGACCCGCCGTGGGAGGGAGACGCGGGTATTTTTAACCGAACAGGTCAACAACCGGCGGCCGGTGTTCCTCCTGCAAGGTTGCAAGATTGCAATTTGAAGACGGTAATTATAAATTATCGCTATCATCATCAGAAATATTAGCTGTTTCAGCACAGTATGTTGATAAATACATCTGCTTATTTGTACATACCTTACTCAAATTGTTTTTAGTACACAATGCATATATTTACGCAGCTGTCGACCGTGCTACACTTAAATTAGGCTTTCGTCGTAGGCGATATCTAGGATTGGCCAATCTTGTTACGAATACATAATCACATCACACCATATCTTAAGTAATAAATTCTAATAAACTGACGTAGTAAAGTGTATAGCTGCAGGTACACGAATTCGCAGTCATCGGTCGTGACTCCAACGATGCGTATCCGTTTATTTCTAGGCGATGTTTGTTTATATCTTACGAGTGTTCTTTGTACATCATCAAAGTGATTTCGATAGAAAACCATCGCAGGCGCAACTATTTTTTTTTCTTTTCTTGGTATAACATTAATAACTTTGTTTGGTACTGATAATTTGTTATGTTTAATCCAGCTTAATTCTGAGATGCTATCTAATCTAAGTGACAGTCAATATATTGATTCTAATAAACCACCCGTGGTGTTCAATATGGGTGCACTGTACTCTTTCCAATTCGACGTTTCTATTTATCTTTATAGGATCTTTAATTGTAATCAGGGTTGGGGAGTAGCCTGCAATTTGGTCGAGATAATTCGATAACCGGAGTGTATGTAGGATTCGGAAATTGCAATGATTGCGTCGACGCTAGGCCGAAGAGATGAAGAGAGGCGCAGTGCGCCGCCCGCCTGGCGCATGTTGCCGATATTGGCAATGCAATTACCGATAGGGCTGTCATTTTGACACTTCGCTGCACATCTGCATTTGCTATTGGAACAGTCTATATTTCCTGGAAGGTTTGTGGTAGAAGTTACTATTCAAGGACGTCATAATTCGCTCAATTTTAGCAACGCTTAAAGGTATAAACATAGACCTACCTGGTAACAAAACGGAAAATCCAATGCGTATTTATAAGCTTACCTTCAAAATATTTCCGAATGTTAGCTAAATATTTTCGGATTGATGAGGAGAGTGAAATATCGTGTCGCGACGAAAATAGTACACGTCACGATTGAATTGTCAACCCTGTCGGTCCCCGCCTCGCCTCGTCCACACCTCATCCCTGCTGGTTTGCTACGCCCTCACAAATATTTGCCGCGCTACAAGAATTTTGCATTAGCACCTACCGGACTGACCGCTCGTAGCGTTTATTGAACTGTACGTTACGTACTTTGTCAATATACGTAATACCTATGTACGTATCCGATAAATGGGCCGCGTACTCACTGTAGCGTTCACTTGTTGGAAAAATCAATCAGCTTTAATGGAAAACAATATGACTTCGCCATTAGGTACTTCGATAGAATCGCTAAAACGGGCCTAAACAACAGATAGCTGAGAGTTATCGCGTTCACATGGATGAATCATACTTGACAAACAGAGATGACCTCGGTGGTAAGCCGTCCAAACAAAATATCTCTTCATACAACTAAGCATTCATTTAAGATTGCTCATGCACTTTGTGGAGATAAATTCTTTATACCTACTTAAGTTTTCATTTTACAAAAGCAGAAAACAGATGCATAAGAATTAAATCTTTTACATAATACCATTTCCGTATTTTGATAAAGGAATTAATTAAAGTAAACACGGATATTAGCAGCTGTCTTCGTGCCACCTGTCACCTCGTTCGCTCATTCAGGGCTTATAAGGGCAGGAATGAACTGAATGGTAACACCGGTTGGTGAAAGTTTATGGAGTTCATAGTCTTATTAACTCATTGTTTTTCGTAAAAGGAGATAAGTACTTCCATTATCAAAAGAAAAAGGTGCAACAACATGTCATTTCGTGCAATATCTGCATAATGAATCGGACTTATCAACATCAGATAAGCTGATATCGCTAAATGCGTTCAAAACAATATAGATATACAGAATTACATTCTGACTTATATTTTGGCATTTCAGATTCACTCTTTATAACTTATTTTTAACCGACTTCCCCAAAAGGAGGAGGTTCTCAATTCGGTTGTATTTTTTTTTTTTTTAATGTGTGTTACCTCATATCTCCGTCATTTATGAACCGATTTGGAAAATTCTTTTTTTATTTGAAAGGATATACTTCCCGATTGGTCCCATTTTTATCAAAATTTAGTTCTGATGATGGAATCCATGACAAATTGAGGGAACTCCTCAAATATTATAGGCATACACATAGCGATTTCGGTATTTTCAGCAACCAGTTAAGCATTTGCATTCAGAAAGTATCATTTGGTGAAGTGGAACTGATGAAGAAGTCCACAGATGGCCACCAGAACTTCTCAATGATAAGTATTTCACGGGTGGCGTCGACGTCATTTATGAACCGATTTAGAAAATTATTTTCTTATCTGAAAGGTATACTTTCAGATTGGTCCCATTTTGATCAAAATTCAGTTCTGATGATGAAATTCATGACGACTTGCGGGAAATCCTCAAAAAAAATAATAAGGAAACCAGGATCTGTTGATGGCATCCCAGACAAATCGAGGCGAACCTTCAAAATCGTAGTGGCGACTAGTGCGTTTGTAATTTTTTTTCATTAAGTATTTTAAAGCACTACTATTTAATGAAGGTCTGGAGTCAATCTGGTGATGGAGCCGAAAGACAGTTGAGGGAACTCCTCAACGATTTACAGCAATTACCTGGTGTTTGGGCTTGATTAATTTGTATTGATGAGAACTTAACACTTAGATGGGTTGTGACTGTCATTAGGGGTTTGATGATGAAGACGAAGGACAGTCAAGGGAACTCCTCAACGTTTTACAGTAGCCACCTTGTGTTCGGACTTAATTCATTTTAAGGATGATAAGATGATAACTTCCTGTCACTGTTAATTGTGTCGCTGGTAGTGTTATCCGAACTTAGGTACCAAAACTAAAAAGTGAAAAAATAAAAACTTTTAACAAAAAAAAAACAACCGACTTCCAAAAAAAACACTACAAATTGAAAAATAATTTTAATTTCGGAAGTCGGTGGCAAAAAAACGAAAATTCAAAACCAAAGACACCGACTTCCGAAATTAAAATTATTTTTCAATTTGTAGTGTTTTTTTTGGAAGTCGGTTGTTTTTTTTTTGTTAAAAGTTTTTTTAAGTAAGTACTAATAACATAAACTGGGCACATGCACCTTATGTTGTCAAAAAAAGTTGTGCGCAAAACATGTAGCCATTTTCTTAGGCCTGTTTTAGTCCCTCATAATTACAAAAACATTTACAATAAAAATGTATCTTATCAATTCACAGATTTTCAGGATATCCGAAAGATCAGTGGCCGACCACATCGACTTGTGATTATACATTCGTGCACTTTCCACAAATCCGAGCTGCGCGTGAGCACTACAAATCTCTGTACTGTTATCTGATTCACTGAAACTTAGGGGAAAACGGGGACTTGTTGCAAAAATGCCACTGCTATATGATGCAGTTCTGCGAACTTAATTTGTTCCTCCTCCTGGGGTTGTGTCTTAGATGGGTGACCGTTCTTCGAGATCCCTTGTAGAAGACCTGGCCTGATGTCAATGCTCAAGCATTGACATCAGGCCATTATCTGTCAGAATCCGGAAATCTGACAGCTGGTCTAAGTTTCTTAGAGTTCATTTTTGTATCGCTCTGTCACTTGGATACAAAGGTCGACGTATACTCGCTCCCAGCTAAGAAACTACCTTTCATCTTATTATATCCGGCCGCACCTGGTTAACAAGAAGTCAACCCTAACATAATATTATAAAGGAGTTACAAAAAGCTATTACAAGCCGGTGACATTATATCAAATAATTTCTGTATGGATGTGAAATTGTTTTAAACTACATAGTATACAAAATGCCCGAGTATGTCCAAAGCGAGTGCATTGACACTTGGCGAGAGGCAGAACGTGGACGATGTAGAGCTGCTATTATTTTATCTGGTTATTAACCTGTAATGGGAATAAAGATGCGGAGGCAGCGTTATCAGATAACGACAATGCTCGTTTAATTACATAAAACGAACTAGTTAGGTAGTTATGCCTCTTTCGCTATTGCATTGCCGCTAATTTTTACACGGTCCAAATAAAAATATCCATATGTGATTCAAAACAACTGATAACTTGCTCATTTTCCCTTGAAATTTTCCGATAAATTTTACCTTTTTATCGCTATTTATGTTTTGATTAACCTCTTTTCCTGAAATAACTCATACCCATGATAGGTAATCTACATAAATACCTGGTCTGCAGTGACTAATTAAATGAGCAGGCGTTTGAATGGGACTGCATCGGGCGATATCGAGGGCGACAAGTGGTACTTGTTGCGTGGGATCGAAACTTGCATATAAATGCAGGCGTGATTTGTCGCCCCACAGCCTGAACCAGTCGCCTGCGCGAAATGCTAAACTGTGTAATAACTCGGAAAACAGCCAGTAACATAACTTGTCCCGGAATAATACACGATCAATAATGCTGTAAGTTTTGCACAAGTAGGTACCTCATAATGTAGTATTTATTCCAGTTCCCGTATTACGAACGTGCGTCATTTTTGCAGTTTGTAGCCCTAACAATGTAACCAGCTTCCCGGAACATTATATTCAGCAAATTCAGCAATTGACACGATTCTCATCTTTCACTGCAAGTAGGTAGGAGTAGGGACTTTAGACGCACCGCACTGGTTTATCATTTAGGTCTCTTTGTGTTTGACGCAGTCCTCTGATCCACATTTCCTCTGTGAAATTATGCCACATGTGGACAGGATGCCCGGAAGTGCTTGCAAATGTTGCATCCTTGCATCGTTGTGTTAAGTTGTCTTCTTGTTACATACTTATTTAGCTTTGATTTTGAGCTGCCTCCACAAATAGAAATGTGGATACCTATGTCCTTTTCCAAGAAATACCAGCTATCTAATTACATAACATATTTATGTAAACAATTATCATTTTGACAGTTCAACAACATTCATTGCGTTACACGTATACGTTGTTGAGCAGGTTTTTTTTTCGAACTTTTGTAGCTATGGATTAGCAATCTGTTTCAAAACGATTCATATTCTGATTGATCGTGTATTCTATTGAGAGCAGTGGTGGCCCAGTGGTAACGGCCCCGACTTACGAGTTGTAGGTCGTGGGTTCGAACCCAAGCAGGCGCTTTACTTTGTGTAAATAATTTCATCATCACTGCTCTCAAAAAACGGTGAAGGAAAACATCGTGAGGAAACCGGCATGTCTTAGAACCAAAAATTCGAAGACATGCGACATCTACCAACCCGCACTGGGCCCGCGTGGTAGATTACGGCCCACTCCCTCTCACAGAGAGGAGGCCTGTGTCCCAGCAGTGGGAACATTAATGGCTGATGATGTGTATTACGCAATTAAGGTACACATTTAGGACACTAAATAATGTAAATGAATATCAAATCCATATACTTACCTATATTTGTTTAAGCCACACAAAGTTAGAATATTTGTTTGTCTATCAATCTGTTCATCCGGCTAACCTCACTAACTGCATAATGCGTGCTAATGTTATTTTAATGGGATATTCTTTCTCCTTTCATCGTCGCTTTTCAAAGGGTTCTCAGAATCATGTGGAAATAACGGAGAGAACTTTTGGAAGAGTTGTGATCATTAATCTATGATAACATTGTACTTGTAAAGTCAGCCTATTTAAATAAGAATCAGTTTTAGATTCAATTTAGTTAACAAACGTCTTGGAAAACCTTTAAGTGGTAAACGCGACGGGAGATTACATGAAAGTGGCGAGTAGTGGCGAGAGAGTGGCGACATGAACAGCCCAGCAGCCTTCCAATTACGAGAGCATTCGAATCGGGTGCTGCGAGCGTTAATTAGAAGGATCCCCGGTGGCACGTTCACGTATAACTCCATATAACTCTTTGCGAAGCATGCCTGTAAACCAATTACCGGCCAACTGATGAACGTTGAGCGTGCACGAAAGTTCCCACTCAATTTCATTACGCTTGGCTGTGCGCACTAACAATTAGAGAGGTTTCTATAATCGCGATTAATTCATTGATTGGCAAAGAGGTGGCTTTAATTATGTATGCATAAATCATTGCATATTAATTATTACGTGGAGTCTAAGAGTGTTTAGGTAAAAATCGTGAAAGAATAGGAGTTATTTATTCTGTGTTCTCATATTGTATCGATGGCCTATCAAAAGCTTTTAGCGGCGATAGACGTCTGATGTTTGTCGTATGTCGCGCCGTCTCTTCAGAGCCGATTATACAGACTGTATTTCCATTCCCAAAGTCGTTCGTCTCTAAGTAGTCCTGTCAAGTTTGTTTGCCTACCATCATGCTTGTGTAAATAACAGCCAGTATCCTCCCCTCGCTGCTTTATACTAATACTCGACAAGCTTATTTACGTATACGTTTAATTAACACTTCAGCGGGAGTGGATCCAACGCTGCGTGTGGAATAGGCAGGCTATGAGTAGCGTAGTTGCTGATATCTTCACAGGAATTATCTAAAGTGGTTTGCAATGTAGAGCATTAAAATAGTAGTGATATAACACGTATCGACTGTACAGTTAGACCGCAGACCAGCCAGGGTTTGATTCCTGCTCCTCGTTGCACAATGCACTCGCATTCCGAACGCGCCGGTCGTATTCTTCATACCATCATCATCATCATCATCAGCCTATTAATGTTCCCACTGCTGGGACACAGGCCTCCTCTCTGTGAGAGGGAGTGGGCTGTAATCTACCACGCGGGCCCAGTGCGGGTTGGTAGATGTCACATGTCTTCGAATGTTTTGGTTCTAGGACATGCCGGTTTCCTCACAATGTTTCCCTTCACCGTTTTGAGAGCAGTGGTGATGAAATTATTTACACAAAGTAAAGCGCCTGCTTGGTTTCGAACCCACAACCTACAACTCGTAAGTCGGGGCCGTTACCACTGGGCCACCACTGCTCTGCTTCATACCATAGAACGATCTATTCGATTCCTATATCTTCTTGGAATTAGCTCTGTAGTAAGAAATCTTTGTGCCCTATGTCAATGTCCAACCACAATGTATCATTCTTTAAATCGATATCTTTCTCAGAATAATGAATGTCATTATGATGTTTAATATTCTTTGAACGCTAATCGATTTTTATCAAACGCATCGTTGTTGTATTGAAACATGTGTTATACTGCTTTCTGATAAAGAGCATACTTACAAAAGTAATTACATTTTGTATCTATAGTTGAATGCAGATTAATTTCTAAAGCCCCGTCGTAAAAAGCTGAATAAAATTGAAAGCTGGAATAGATTTCATTTTGTGCAGACTACCTCCCCATGAATGGGGGGATACCGGAGTTTTTGTGTTGAGGTTTGCCTCTGGAACCTGCATACATAGTTCAGTTCAGCCGCTATATTAAAATGCGGGCGAAGCTTTTAGTGCATCATAGAATAAAAAATACTACGTTGCTGCATTTTATTTTATGTTCAGCAAAGTGTATAAATCTTTCAGGTTTTTAATTTGAATAAGTTAAGTATGACATTTTTGGCTTAATTTTATTCGGATTTTTGTATTCACAATTTCTGTTTTGGCTTAGCTGCAGTTTAAGCCGACATGTTTGTTGTGAGCTGAATGCAAACGTAACCTATTTTATTTCTGTTCCAAAAACGAAACGTTGCCAAAATCTTTAATGTTGTTTTGCTTGTATTGAAGTATTGCGGCACCCAGCCGGGCCATTAAGGTTTTCCATAAATATTTAGATATGCAATCCGGAACCTGGAATGGTAATTTAGTTTTCAATGAGTACCAATAATAACTGTTTTTAACTGGGTCGTAATCATAATAGAGGGTACATTTATTGTGTAGCCAGCGGACATGGAAATAATCTTTGCCGTCTACCGTCTGCCGGCCGGCTTTGCACGCTGCGCCGAGCTTGCTGGAAAATTGCACTTGATCCCTCCCCCCGACCCACCCACCGCGCGTCTGCTCTCTCTGCTCTCTACATTTGATTTCCGACCTACTACAATTATCTATCTACATCGTGATACCATTAATATTCATGAGAATCCAGCTCCGCAAATACTGTCCGGCTACAGACAATACATTGCAGATTTGAATGAAAGTTAAGCCCAAATCCCACAAACCAGCTTGCAGTTAGACATTTTCAATAACGGCTGCAATAATTATAGAAATTCCTCGATAACGTCAGCGGCAGGTGGTTCGCGGTCGCGGGGCTTAGTATGCGCCGATGGGCCGTGATCGGTTTTTGCTTCGAGTTGTAGTGTAGGGAACAATGGCCGACGACGTGCATTCCATCCGCACCACCGTTAGCCGGCGGCAGTAATCGCCGCAATGATCACCTCGACCGCTGCGAGCTACTTGCGCCACGATCGACATGATACACCTAACTAATAAACATTTACCGCTTCCGCGCACCGTAAGAAAAACTCATTCCTCAAACATTACACAGTACCTGCCTACTTTTTACAAGCTTTGTATTGGCTTGCTCTGTTCGTATGTGTTTCCGGTTACTCCAATTGTCATCCATTTTTCAAGCACTTCCTGGCATCTGATTGAGTTGAACTTGGCATACTTATATAACTACCGAGACATTTTGAAAAAATGATACCATGGAGCTGGTCTGATGATGGAGCCGGAAGGTAGCCATAGGAACTTTCGTGTTTGGACTCATTGTATGGCTATGTATTAACAAGTGCTTTGACACTAGGTGGTAGTCAGGGTCTGATGATGGAGCCGGAAGGTGGCCGTGGAAAAGCCCAATCAAACAAGATAGCACCATCGTGTTTGGTCTCATTGGATATGTATTGACAAGCGCTATTACGCTAGCTGGCGTTCAGGGACTCATGATGGCTCCGGAAGGTAGTCACGAGCACTCCTCAACCGAACAAGATAGCACCATCGTGTTTGGTCTCATTGTATATGTATTGACAGGTAACACAGTCGACTATGCCATAGTGTACTAAGGGCTGAAACGCCTGAAATTCTTCGCCGCTGGGCATGCCTATGTTTCGCTTAGTAGAGTTCGCTCATTAGGCGGTCTTATGATTTAAGAGATAGATTGCTCAAAACTATCAGGAATATTCAATTTGAATTGAATTTATCAGGGAAGAAACCATGCAACAACGATGCTCTATGGGAAATGAATAGGATGAGAAATGTTACCGAACATGATGTATAGACTAAGTGAATAAATTATTAAACAGACTAATGCACAAAATGTATTAAGTATAAAATATAATAAACTTAAAAATACGTTCTAAAACTGGTTATAAAAACTATAGAATTAAAAAGAGTGTTGGGTTTGATGGATATCTGGTGATAGAACAGATATTTAAACAAATCAAACAAAAAATGCTAAAAAGTATCTACAAAATAAAATATAAGTAAAAATCTTTTTAAAAACAAGCTTTTAATGAACTAAAAAGTACTAAATAAAACTTACGTAAACAGATCTTTAATATCGTAAATGTCCTTCCTACACATAACTTAATTAAGGTAAGGTTTACCTACGTTTTATGAAAATATTAAAGATCTATGTTTACGTAAGTTTTATTTACTTAGTACTTTATAGTTCATTAAAAGCTTGTTTTTAAAAAGATTTTTAAGTACTTATATTTTATTGGATCATAAATATATATTCCCCGGAATGGAATTTTATGAGGAGTGAAATTTATACAAGCGTTAACTCAAAAGCGTTACGTTTTGTATTGTTTTATTCGTAAATCACACGATGTAAATTTTGAAAAAAAAAAAAAAACTTCACTTATCACCATTCACACTTCGATTTAGATAAATGTCGGCGGTGCGATACACGATTACCGCACATAGAACATAACATTTATTACCGCACTTAACTACATCTAATTAAATCGCCAAGACAAGTCAAAATTATAGATGTCGGTATTGTTTCATTGGAGTTATATTAGGGTGGAGGGCAAAGCTGTTTTTTAGGGTTCCGTACCCGAAGGGTGACAAACGGAACCCTATTCATAAGCCTCCGCTGTCCGTCTGTCTGTCAGCGAGCTCTATCTCATGAACCGTAATAGGTAGGCAGTTGAAAATTTCACAGATTGAGCATTTCTATTGCCGCAAGAGCAACAAATAATAAAATTAAAAAATAAAGGGGGGTCGCCATACAATAAAACTAAATTTTGAAAAAAAAATAATCTGACCCTGGCATGTGGGGTATCATTTTCTAGAGCTCATCGAGTAGAGAATAAATATAATTTTTATTTGTTTTTATTTCCAAAAATGATGAATTAGGGGGCCGTAGAAGTTGTCTATTTTAGACCATGTTTGTACGAGCTCTATCTCAACAACTAAACAAATCAGGAATTTGAAACTTGTGTGTATCATGTAACATATACTGTTTATAATCAACAAATATTAAAAACGCCGATTCATAACGTATTTTATATAATATGGGCGATTTTCTGTAATAATTTTGTATTTCATGCTAATAATATGCGATATAAATTCCACAGATAACTATTTAATAGTCGGAGTAATAACATGGAATTAGTAAGTGCCTACTATCATGGCAGCATATACTATTTCGATCATTTAAATTTCGATCATCCAAAAAGGTCTACAAAATAAACTTTCTTCACAAGATTTTAAAACCGGCCAGTATTTTTTGAGTTTAAGAACTTTATCGACATTTTTCAAAGTATACCTAGACGGTGTTGATGTGTGTACCTCATGTTAAAACTACACTCCAATAGACAATATATTCAGTAACATTGAAATGAATGCTGGCACATACAGTGTACTATTCAGTTACCTTAAACCGTTGTGGATACAATTTCATATTGAGAAAAATTATTGGTGTAAAAATATTCGGTCACGGCGGCCAATCTCAACGGAGACTGGCCTTCGGCGCGGGAGATATTATAGTGCACAAGTGTGTGCGCAGACACGAGTGCACTCTCTCTTCCCTCACTCTCATAGTCCGATGGGATGTGTAAAAATAATAAGTAAGAAGTAATAGATTTCTGTACGACTATCAAAAATAACGTAAATAAATACCTGTATTGACCCGTGCGTTTGCACTGGCGAAACATCACGAAATAAAAACTTTTAACAAAAAAAAAACAACCGACTTCCAAAAAAAACACTACAAAGTGAAAAATAACTTTAATTTCGGAAGTCGGTGTCTTTGGTTTTGTATTTTCGTTTTTTTGCCACCGACTTCCGAAATTAAAGTTATTTTTCACTTTGTAGTGTTTTTTTTGGAAGTCGGTTGTTTTTTTTTTGTTAAAAGTTTTTATTTTTCACTTTTTAGTTTTGGTACCTACCTACCCCACACAAGTTCGAATAACACTACCAGCGACGCAATTAACAGTGACAGGAAGTTATCATCATATCATCCTTAAAATAAATGAAGTCCAAACACAAGGTAGCTACTGTAAAACGTTGAAGAGTACCCTTGACTGTCCTTTGTCTTCATCATCATCATTCATAATGACAGTCACAACCCATCTAGGTGTAAAGTTCTCATCAATATAAATTAATCAAGCCCAAACACCAGGTAATTGCTGTAAATCGTTGAGGAGTTCCCTCAACTGTCTTTCGGCTCCATCACCAGATCGACTCCAGACCTTCATTAAATAGTAGTGCTTTAAAATGCTTAATGAAAAAAATTAACAAACGCACTACGATTTTGGAAGGTTTCCCTCGTTTTAGCTGGGATGCCATCAGCAGATCCTGGTTTCCTTATAATTTCTTTTGAGGAGTTCCCTCAAGTCGTCATGGATTTCATCATCAGAACTGAATTTTGATCAAAATAGGACCAATCTGAAAGTATACCTTTCCGATAAGAAAATAATTTTCTAAATCGGTTCATAAATGACGCCACTCGTGAAATACTTATCATTGAGAAGTTCCGGTGGCCATCTGTGGACTTCTTTATCAGTTCCACTTCACCAAATGATACTTTCTGAATGCAAATGCTTAACTGGTTGCTGAAAATAACGAAATCGCTATGTGTATGCCTATAATATTTGAGGAGTTCCCTCAATTTGTCATGGATTCCATCATCAGAACTAAATTTTGAAAAAAATGGGACCAATCGGGAAGTATATCCTTTCAAATAAAAAAAGAATTTTCCAAATCGGTTCATAAATGACGGAGTTCTGAGGTAACACACATTAAAAAAAAAAAAAAAAAAAAAAAAAAAAATACAACCGAATTGAGAACCTCCTCCTTTTAGGGAAGTCGGTTAAAAACATGTTGAAATCTCTAGTTCCTGTCAAACATTGTATGAAAAATTGACAGAAAATAGAGATTCCAACATGTTTTGTTGTGAATGTTTCGCCAGTGCAAACGCACAGTTATAATTAAAATTTGGCGTACTACTTACATTCTATTTTGTACAATATATTCTAATGTAGCAAGGGAAATCCTTTTATTTATAAGTACTACCTTTACCCGGCCTGGCTTCGCATGGTTAGCACTAAGTACTTATCTACGGCGCATCTTCCTTTCCTAATTACCTATTTCTACCTAATTACCTACCCTACCTACCTACCCTACCATTCTTACCAGGGTAGGTAGGTACCTAACCTACCCTACCTACCCTACATATCTACCTGCTTACCTACCATATATACCTATTTATACCTACTAATACTATGTTAGTAGCAAATAAATAACTTTGACTTTAGTTAATGCATGTTACTGGATAAAGTTAACTTAATATTTTTCTCTTAAAATAAATGAAATATACTCCTACACCTTTATTTTAACTCAACAACATTTTTTCATTAAAATTAGACAATTTCTTTACAAATCTTTGTTTATTATAGCGCCTCTGTTGTTATCTTTACGAAAGTATTACAAAAATTCATAGTGATAAATCTTGTACGACATGGTATGGAACCCTTCGTGTGCGAGTCTGACTCGCACTTGACAGATTTTATTTATTTACCTTCTTTGCCTATTCAAAGACAGGAGTAAACTCCAGTCGTGCGTCGGAGCTGACACCCACATTTTTTTCTTAAATATGGGATGAGGAAACTTACTAACTTTCGTAACGGATGCGTTTTAGAACATGCGAAGTTCTAAAAAGCATCCGTTACGAAACTACGTAGTCAAAAGAGTTTTTATTAGCCTAAAAAGCTCCTAAAGCATCTAAATATATTTTTGATCTATAAATCAAATTAACAGCTTTCTACGGACTTAGATAGAAATAAGAGTAGACGGGGCGCGGTTGGCTTCGAGCCAGACCAAACAGGGTAAAAAGCAAGGGCGGCGGCGACGACCGCGCCCCGAAATAGCGAGCAAAGTCAAGGCGTGCGTCTAAACGACGAACTAACGGGCGCTTGAAGCACATCATTGCACGAACTGCTGGTACATGTTTTTAAATTCCAGTTAGACACGCCCTGCGACAGGGCGCGCCTACTGGTCGAGTTACCTTCCACAGAAAAAAGAAATGTAAACTAATTTAATTATGTGTGCCTATCATGATACCAACACTTCAATAACTACTATAAAACATAACGACCTAAATGTAGCAAAAAACAAGGTGGAGCCTGTAATATATTCGCAGACATAGCGCAATGTCTGGCTGTTCTAAAATGACCTACAAAAATGTTTTCTATTAACGTGTTGACGCCGCGGTGACAATGTTCTCCTGAGAATTTAACATAATGTACACAATTTATCACTCGTATTTTTATGAAAGTAATAAGGGTTGACAGTATACATAACTCGGTTGAATCAAGGTCAATGTAATTATTCTACAGTATGTCTTAATGCAAAATACATACAAGGAATGGCGCGGCGGCTTTCATATCAACGAAGGCCTATCACGTACTGGTGTTATGGGGCACAATAGCGGTGCAGTGGCCAGTGAGGCAGTGACTCACGCGCAACAGGCTTGAGACAGAACAAGGACATCCTCACATACAGCCAGCGCTGTGGCAAATCGAAACATAAACATGGTTACTCCATATCCGTCGGTGCTATTCACCATTGTGCCGCAACAAATTGCAGACATAATAGACTTTGCAACACTTTAAGCTTTGTGCTAGATGACACATAGATATTTTAAGGATAATAACACTTAAGAAATTCTGTCGGTCGTTAATGTGCTCTTTGTGGTAGAAACTATGCCTAATAAGATTTTAATTGGTCGTTGTTTTTCTTTCAAGATGATGATACTTTATTGTAGATACAACAAAATTGAAGACCCAGTATCTTGAAGATGTGTTTTGTTTTGTGCAGATGACTTGAAGGCGGTGACGAAGCGTCTGATCGTGCAGGCCAAGCGGCAGGGCTCCGCCGACAACATCTCCATAATCGTGGTGTTCCTGAAGGACCCGCGTGACATTGCCGCAGACAACCGCCCGCCCATGGATCTTGGGTGAGCCATTGTTATAATATGATTTTTGGTCTCAGCTATATGTACATCAGCTAGCATACATCTTCATCCGTATACTTCCTATCCTGTTATTAGGTACATGTCTGATATACTTACTCAAAAAATATTTGAAAAAATTTAATTCTCTATTCTTTTTATATTGACTAGAAAGAATTTTGCTAGCATTGACTCTGAAAGAATTTCGTCAGGGTCATGTTTTGATGTAGGTAATATAATAATAGAACGCACAAGTATTGCTTCGAAAGTGTTCACTTCTCATATCCATAGCCCGTGACTATTTTAGTTGCCTTCTCGTACTTAGTTCGAAAGACATAAACGATATGACTGTTTGAGGACAATACCTGTTTTTAGAACTTTTGTAACGTGCTGCTAATGGCATTACCATACCACATGTCACGGGCGGATATTAATAATCCCTATTTTTAGTCCACGCTATCATTTTATGATGTCATATTATGTTGGGTGCAGGCATCTACAGTGTCAACAAATTAGCTAATAACGTACTACATTGGAAGTCTCAAAAATACCAGTTCCAGCGATATTCGGCCGTTAACCGGTTACAGGTAATTCGTACATATGGAGCTCGTATAAAAATGTAGACGTACGAATGACATTATCTTGAACCAGACGACCTTGGATATTGCCAGCCTATGTATCATAGACTCATAGGCAGACTCGTGTCAGAACGAGTCTTGAAAATGAAAGTTTAATAAGTCACTTTCTGCGAATAATAAGCGGGATATTATTTCTTTGTTACGTTACTTGAATGAACTCAGGTAATTTAAAGATCCAAGTTAAGCAGGCCCTATCTATGAGAGATTATTGAGATACGTGTATTTTTGGTGCTCCAATGTCATCCACATTTGTTCTGCAATAACTGTTACAATATTTGTGCCTAGTAAGAAGAAACCTTGCCTACGCAAAACACTTGTTTAATTTGACCTCTTTACTAAAACTTAATTAAACGTAGGCTGGACAACGCGATGATGAACGCTCCGCCGTTCACCATCGAGACGGAGGCGTGCCGGCGGCAGGTGGACGCTGCCGCGGCCGCGGCCGCCGCCGACGCCGAGGCGGAAGAGTGCGCGGAGGCTGAAGCCGAGGCAGAGGCCGCAGACAACGGCGTGGACAACTCTGATAGCGACAGTGAGGACCTCGGCCCCGAGACCGCCGTCGATATTGACGCAGATGACGTAGACGCGGAAACGAGGAATCAAGAACCACAACCGCCTACGCCACCTGCACATGCTGGTGAGTAATTCATCCCTGTTTTTAGTGCTGCGCTACCTATTCCTGTCTAACGTCATGTAAAAGAAATACATACATCTAAATTCATCATGCAAAAAGGAGTTGAAATCTTTCACATCCCTAAATCGTCCTTGGGTATCCTTATTGTTCCTCAAGTCAAGTTTGGTGTCGACAGAAGTAGCTTTTTCTTACTGTTGGTTCATCACAGGAGGATGTTTCATTCTTCTATTGACAACAGTATTGATGCAGCAATTAGCTTCTATGCCACAAATGAGGGTTCCTTTTCTACGCAGAACATTATCCTGCACCCTAATCGTACTACACGATCAATCACAATCTTTTTCATTTTGACAGTTCAACAACATTCATTGCGTTATTTACGTTGCTGAGCAGACAAATTTTTCGAACACATGAAGTAGTGGTAGCAATATCTTTCAAAATGATTCAGTCAGATTGTTATTGATAGGGTGCTGGTTTTATGTGCACGTGACATTTGTCTCTTACGGAACCACATAGAACACAGTAGAAAGTGTAAAAAATAACGAACTCTCGGCGAATGTCACTGCAGTAACGTCGGCCCCCTATCCCATCTGACCTAATTCCGGGACGGTCACGGGCGAACTGTCGACCTTCCTCCCAAACCCTTTAGCCATTACCAAATGTTTCCCCGAATTTGAAGCTGCGTCGATAACGATACTTAATTCTGGCATGATTCGAAGCCGGAACGAGTCGGGTTAGAGATCATGAGTCGTTACTCTGAACGAGTGACAGGTAGCCTAGCCGGATAGCTAATACCCCACTTCCTGATGCATGACTCGACTGAGTCATACTACGCAAGATTTTGCGGGATGACAAACAGTTTGTTAATGCCTTTTACTCTAACATAGTAAGTAGCAGTAGCAGTAGCAGTAGTAGTAGTAGTAGTAGTAGTAGTAAGTAATAGTGTACTCATTGTTGAAGAGCCTTTTTTAAATAAATAAATAAATAAATAAATAAACATACGGAAATATATTTCTTAAAATGTACTTACATGTGAGTGACAAATAAATCAATTAATATTTGATTCATGAACATAGCCCAAGAATTTTGTCATCATAGCTATAATTAGAATAACGTAGTTGGTGATAGAAGATAGTTCTAAAACCTGTTAATATTTTAAAACTTCAACTAGAAATAAATTGACAGCACGGTTGGCGCAGTGGTTAAGCGATTGACTGCTGCGCTGCGTGTCGTGGGTTCGATTCCCGCACGGAACAAAATATATAGTAGTTGTTTCGGTTCTGGCTGTTTGTGTATGTGAGTTTAAATGTTTGTAAACGCACCCACGATACAGGAGGAATTACTAATGAGGGTACGGTAAAAAAAAATTCGCTGTCGATTACAATAAAATTAAATGTCGATTATGACCACACAAAGTTGATATGAAATGCGCTATAGGAAGCTAATCTCAAGTATTCTCAAGCCTCGCACTCATGAGCCACATTTCAATAAGAGCAAAAGAAAAAGTAAAGAATCGTGTGTGTCACGCTTTATTGATTGTTACACACATTCACCCACATACAAGCCGCGCTGCGTCCGTAAGTAGCCAGTGTACGTGTACGTACATCGTGTACATTTTCTAGATGCGATTGTATGCAGATGAATCGATCGATTCAGATTAGATTAAGAACTTGGAAGTTCGGAATGAGTGCTTTCGCCCGAACGAGCTATGAGAGTTGAAAAAATTTTTTTTGGGGTTTCGGGATCATGAGTCAGTTTCCTTGATGTATTTTAATTTAATATTGATTGATGATAAATATCGTGAAAAGCCGACTATCATAATAAAATAATGACTCCAACACCGCGCCTGTTAGCTTTTAGCACAGATTAATACTTTTAGGTAGATTAGATAAGTACCTAAAATTGTAGTAGGCATAGATTTTCAATGTGATAATGATTGTTACGAGTACCTACACATGGTTTTTTACCTATGAACCTACTTGCAAGTGTTTACACATAATAAAATAAACACGAGATACCAGCTAGGGGTATCTTTGAATTAGTAACATGTTACGCATTTCACCAAAGTTCCTCGCTAAATACAATAACGTTTTAGAAAGGTAATAAATACAATCATTGGCTAAATATCTTCAAAACCTACCTCGTTTTATTTATAACCCTTTGGAAAGTTTGTTGATTAATAATAATGACCACGAGTGAAGGAAGGGCGATGTTATTGTTTACGTTCGTAATTATTAGCCCTAGAGTCATCTAACTAACGAACTGACTATATTAACATCTATTTTTATATTATTTATAAAACTAATACTAGGTACACAATTAGTATGTCAAGGAGGATAATAATAAAATGGGAATTATTATAAAATGACACGGCATCCCTATCGGGTGCAAGCGGGCGCCCCGCGCGCCGCAGCCCCTTCGCCCTCGCGCCGCTGCCGTCCCGCTCGCTCGCCTCGTCCCTCTCGCAGTCGCTCATTGAACGTCCAACGGATCTGTGCTACTCTCGAAAGTTGCTGCTATTGTAATCGGGGCTTTGTCTATATTTTTACGGCTCGAATATTACACCGCCAGTGAAGATAATAATCTGTGCAGTGAAATTACCGTTCACGGTATGTGGCTTTTAGCGAATGTTGTTGATTATTTTCACATACCGAACGGTTTGTGAAAGGTTATTTCTGTGTTGATTCATGCGGAGCGGTGTTCTGGAAATAGATCGGTTCGCCCAAAGGCGCATCCCTCGGTGGTCGGTGAGCGCAGGATTCCCGGAGGTTCACTCACATGTTCTCTACACTGTCCAAGTTCGATCTCGGGCGTGTCTCCGCTGGCAGTTCTCGTTCTCGAAATGGCGTCCGCGAATGTCTCGCGGGTTTGAAATCGCGACGACCGGTAAAATAACGTTGCTAGCACGCCGCTCGTAAACAACACCGGCGTTCATGATTTATTGCGGCTACCTCAAAAGCTGATGTTTTTGTCTCCAATCCAACGAATGAGTTTTTTTTCTGTCAAGGGTGTGTCACCTGTTGATATCGTGAATTGCTAGAGGAGGGGTGCACGTTGCGTGCTCGCCAGGTGTTCAGCGAATTCCTATTGTAGTGTTGTAAATATCATAAATACAGTGTGTTCTTGGTGTTGTGTGCAGTGGAGGAGGGCCACGTTGACGGTTCTGTGGCGGATAATGTAGCTGAGAGCGGCGAAGACTCCGAAGACGAGTGGAACTACTTCAAGGGCGAGGGCGAGCGTGAGGAGCACCCCAGCGAGGAGCCCGACGAGCAGCCGCGCTCCGAGACACCCTGCCAGGATAATGTGAGCTCATTTATGCATATTACGACACTATCTAATCCGTAAATGCATGTTTTTACGATCACGATGTGTGTATTTACAGTGAAAGAACAAACATCTGCATTCCGAAACAGATGAAACATTGACAGTTGTGTGTAAGAAAATAAAGTTCCTAACAATAACTTTCTACAAGTACCTAGTTTGTACACTAAACTTGTAGAATATGTTCATACATTTTATTCCAACGACTTCCATACCTTTGGTAAAGAGAAACATTATTCATGTTGACCTTCAAATCATGATTCAATCTGTATTACAGGTTGTGACTAAATAAGCAAATAGAAATCATATTGTAGGTTATGTAGGGAGAGTATTACTAATTGATGTGTTTGTAACATGTTTCAGTCGGCTTGGGAAAGCAGCTCCGTAGACATGAACAGTTCACCACTGAACCCTGACGCCCCGGTGTTCATCCCTGGGAGCGTGACTGGTTCCGACGTCCTGCTTGCAGAGTCACCCCGCAAGCCGTTGCCGATGGATGACATAGAGCTCCCGGATGAGGCACAGTTCGACACAGGAGCTGAAGTGAGGCCAGCAGAATTATTAGACTTGGATAACTGTGATCAGCTTAATGGACATCATGTGAGTATTCTTTATTAAATTATTTATATGTAAAGTTCAAGGACAATATCACCATGTAATGTATATGTTAATAAAAAAAATACTGTGCCTGTTTAATTAACATTACAAAAGAGAAAGTTTTACACCTAAATGCTTATTCAAGTGAGAGTGTGAGAAAAATGGCTTGTCTAATTTATTTGTGAAATGACTCTGTGTGTGAGTAAGTATTACACAACTTACATAATTATAGCAACACAGAGGCTATGTTCCATGTCCTGTACCTAAAACAGGTAGTCTCATGGCCACAACTTACCTCTTTCATGAACACAAACTAGAATTTGCTGTTGTTGTAATGACTTACTTTAGTTAAAGTTTATGTATTTCTTATCAGCTGCTTTATTATCGCATTTATGCGGAATTGTGGGCTATTAGTAACAATAGATTATTTGACAGGAGTGTAATAACCTTTAGTGAAAACAAAATAATGTACAGTTATCAAGAAATATTCCACAAAATGTTAGTCACTGAAGTTTGAAAGAATTGCTAGGAAAATGGCCGAAACTGTGTTTAATTAGCAGTTCATTCTGAGAAGTGAGAATTCATGGTCTTTGTTTACATGAATTCAATTAATGTTCAGATAAAATATGTTCTCAATTATAGTCATTAGTACTGAAACATGAGTGTCATGGGAACTATTGCAGTATATTACACAGAATTAAGATAGATGAACTTTGTGTTTAATTAATGTAAGTTTTTCCTCAAAATGTTGAAACAAGTTATTTATGTAGGTAGTCAGTAACACAGTGGTGACAAATTAAGACTATTATATGTAAATTGTCATTTTAGATTTTGTGAAATTGTATGGTAATTGCATGCAAGTTGATATTAGAAATAGTTTGCAACAGCAGCTGTCTATCCCATAGTTTAATTCTGTACTTTATTAATGTTTAACTTTACTAACATTGCTTACTTTATTAACTTTGATGTAAATTGATGACCTGAAACACAGGTTTTTATAAACCTAGCTCAGGCAAGTCTACATTACAGTAAGAATTAAATTTTCCTCGATTATAATGAATGTAAATCATAGTTATACTTTATACTTGAATAAATTTTATTTTATTTTTAATGTTGTCAGAAAGTTTAGAATTAAAAGGTCAGTAATTAGGATGTAATTTTTACGTTATTTCATATTGTTATGCAATAACAGCCCAACCCAAACAATACAGGCATCTGTGCATACAATAAATATTCTAAAAACACTATAATGTAGCAAGTTTCTTAAATATCCAGTTTAGTTATAATGATCATGCTAACCGATAAGGTGATGACTCATAAAATAATTGTTTCTTTTCAGAATGTATCACTAGATGACGCCGTTAAGGAACACTTGAATGGAAATGATATGTGTAACATGGACAGTTTGGGCTTTGGATTCAATGTTGGCATTGAACCTGATAAAGTCAAGGATAGTGGTCTCATACAAGACTTTGAGAGAATACAAAAAGACACTACTGACTTTTGCAATATTCAGGTCTGTTTTTATTTCTTTCTTTTAGTGTATTTGTAGCCTAAAGCCAGAGCATGAGACAGATGTTCGTTGTTAAAGGCAAATGCGGCATTTGTATGGTCATTATTTGTGTATTTGTATTTTAAAAGTACCAATCTCTTTTGTTATAGTTTACTGCCATCAATGCTTATGGCAGTAAACTATAACAACCAACAATGTTAGCAACTTGCAAAGACAATCTCAGAAATTTCTTTTAAATTTTTATTAGCCTTTCACTCAAATTATTCTTTTAGTTTATGTACCATAGTGTGGCCATTAGTGCTGTGCACTCCCTGAGGTATGCGCGCGGCGAGACGGGGGGGGGGGGGGGGGGAGAATCGGCTGCTGCGCTTCGCCTCCCACCTCGCCGCGCATACCTCAGGGAGTGCACAGCACTAATGGCTACACTATACTACTGTTTAATTCTCATTCTGCTTGGTCAGAGAAGTAGGAACATAAGTTAACTAGCTGCGCCCCGCGGTGTCACATAAGTGCCGCATAAGTCTCGATACCGTGAGAATATCAAGATAAAAAGTGTCCTATGTCTTAACCCAGGTCATGGTTGACCCATGTGCCAAATTTCAGCCAAATCCGTACAGCCATTTAAGCGTGAAAGCGTCACAAACAAACAAACTCACTTTCGCATTTATAATATTAGTTAGGATGTGCAGTTGAATAACAAAGCAATTAAGTTTATGATTTATAAAAATTTCCAGGTATTCCAGACACGCACAGAAACTAATCCTTTTGCCGTTGAAGGCAATGAGGAACTATTTGAAAGGCTGAAAAATAAAGAAAGAGATCCAATGAGTATGAGTTTCTACCAAGAAAAAGATGATGACACTTGTGAGAGGCTCTCTAAAAATGAATCACATGTTGATCTCAATGCTGTCCAGCCCTTACCTGACAGTGATGATGAAGATATTCAGCCAAACGGTATCTATGAAAATGATAAAGAAAACATCTCTCCAGATCAACACACAGATTCGTCAGAACTAGAGAGAGATATTCTAGAACCAAACAATGACATCATCAGGTTTGAAGACAGGCCTGGCCTCCCACAAAGCATTGGTAATTTCGATCAAGGAAATAATTTCGCAGATTATGTAACTAGCTCCAACAATATTGAAAGTTATTCAAATATTGAATTTGAATCAAGCAACATCAATCAAGCTACCGTATTGCAGACAGACACCCCCGAATCTCACAAGTTACTCTTTGAACAAATACCTGAAATACCTGATGGCAAGAGTTCAGAATTAGGATTTACAAATGATGAGACACAAGACCCCTCAGAGAGTGAGAAAGATGTCAGACCTTTCACACCTCAAGATGAAACATCACAAGACATTGAAATGGAAAGCAAACTTGAAGATTCACCCTGTGTTGAAGCAGCACCACAGTTAAACCTAGATGACATGAAGGATGATGATCAAGTAGAATCTCACCATTTGCTCGAGTCCGAGCAAGTGGCCTCTCCTGTACCTACAGACATCCAACACGCACATTCTACTGAACAGCTTCCAGTATCTCCTGCACCACTCGAGGAATCAAAACCTGTACAATCAAAATCACCAGAACCTGTTACAGATATTGATGAAGTTGTTGCAGTGGAACATGTAGATATTCCACAAGTAGCTGCATGTGAACGAGTGACAGTTTCATTTGAAATTGACACTGAGATTATAACACCCACAAAAATCAGTGAGGAAACTGAAAATGTTGAACAAATTATTTCTGAGATAGAAACAGCACTTGAAGCACCTGAAATTAAGCTCGACACTGACCACCTAACATCAGAAATTTCCCACGCTATCGATGATGAGCTGTCAGGAGAGTCTCCTCTGCCATCCAAGTCGCCTCTTCCAGCTGAAACCCTTCTTCCCAGTGAGTCCCCATTGCCGACGGAGTCCCCTCTTCCAAGTGAGTCTCCGATTCCGAACGAGTCGCATTTACAAGCGGAGGAGTCGCTACCACGTGAGTCCCCTCTGCCCGCGGAGCTGTCCCTGCCAGCAGAGTCACCTCTACCGGAGGATACGCTGCTGCAGGCCGAGACTGTGCAAGTTAGCGAGTCTCCGCTACCAGGAGACTCTCCATCTCCATTACCGAGCGAAATCATTCCACCAAAGGAGTCTCCGCTAACAATAGAATCCGAAGCTCCCAGAGAATCTCCAGTGCCTGTCGAGAGCCTGCAGCCAACTGAGTCCCCGCTGCCTGCACACTCGCCGCTACCTGCACACTCACCATTGCCTACAGAGTCTGATTTGTTGCGAGAATCGCCACTACCCAGTAAATCACCACTACCGAGTGAGCCCTTGTTACTAAGTGAATCCTTGCTGCCGAGCGAGTCTGTGCTACCGAGTGAATCTCCACTGCCGAGTGAATCTCCTCTGCCGAGCGTCGTGGAGCCGCCGCAGTCGATCGACACCGAAGCGTTCGAAACCATCGCTGATGCCGCGCCCGCGCCCTCCTGGCCCGCCGCCTCCCCGCTGCCGGCCGACGTGCCGCTGCCGCGAGAGTCGCCGCTGCCCGTTGAGTCCCCCGTGCCAGTGGAGTCCCCGGTGCGCGTGGAATCACCCGCGCCCGTTGAGGCCCCCGCGCCCGCACGGTCCCCCGCCCCTGCACAGTCCCCCGCCCCCGCACAGTCCCCCGCGCCCCTTGAGCCCGTGCTGTCGCTGTCGCCCGCGCCCGCCGCCTGCGCGTCCCCGCCGCCCTCGGCCGAGGCGCGCCTGGCCGCGCCCTCCGCGCCGGCGCCCGACTTGCTGCCCGACGAGCCCGCGCCGCACTCGCGCCTCGAACTCGTCACCGACGTCGATATCGGTATTCCTGAGTCCAGAGCTCAGGAGATCTGCGTGCCCGTCACAAGTGAGATCCAACTGGAAGAGGCCGTCCAGCCGCCGGCCGCGGCCACCCCGCCGCCCACGCCCGCCGTGGAGCCGGCCGCGCTCGAGCTCGACGCCGCGCCGCTCAGCGACACGCCGATGGCCGCCGACACGGCTCCCCACGGCGCCGACGTCGCGGTCGCGGCCGCCGCCGTCGCCGCGGTAGGTGCGGCCGCCGCTGCAGGCGTGGCTGCGGTCAAGGCTAAGTCGACCGCTGCGAAAAAGTCACCCACGACCCCGACCGCCAAATCAGACTCGCGTACGCCGAGGTCCGCTCCCAAATCTGCGACACCCGCGCGCACACCGACGGCTACCACTCCGGCGCCAATCAAGAGGCCCGGCACCACGCCCGCCGCCCGCACGCCGGGCAAGGCGCCCGCGTCCGCCACCAAGGTGCCCTCGGCGACCAAGACCACGCTCGGGGTTAAACCTGCCACTCCGGCCAGCAAGCCCGCCACGCCGAGCGCTCGCACAACCACGCCGGCCGCGCGGCCCGCCCCACCGGCCGCTAAGGTGCCGACACCCGCGAAGGCGGCCGCTCCCGCACGCTCCTCGCTCACGAAGCCCGCGGCTGCCAAGCCGGCGCCCCTGGCCGCGCGCACGGCCAGCACGACGACACGCGCGGCCCCCGCGGCCCGGCCGGCGCCCAGGCCCGCGCCCACGGCCGCGCGGCCCACCGCTCTGAAGGCCGACGCGGCCGCCAAGACCGCCGCGCCGCGCGCCACAGCCCCGCGGCCCGCGCTGTCCGCGACCAGGCCGCAACCCAGACCTGCCGACAGGAAGCCGATCTCGAACGGCGACGCTAAGGACGCGAAACCAGCTGCAAAGCCCGCGCCCCGCCCTGCGCCCATCACGCGGCCCGCGCCGCGCCCCACGCCCCGCGCGCCCCTCACCACGGTCGCGCCACCTGCCAGGTCAGTCACTCAAGCAACTAGTTATGAAATGAGCATTGTTTTGATAGAATTACTGGAGATCCGTACAATCCATTGATGTGGCGATACGTCTAAATATCGAGATTTGTAATGTAGCACATATTTAATAGAAATGCTGAAAATCGCTTCAAAATCCGTTGCATAGTTTAGAAGACAGACAAACTCAAAAGGTGACTTGTATAAATATTAAGAGAGTAACCGTGTTTATTTTCTTTAGACCAAGCGCACCGAAGCCGGCGCCGCGCGCTCCACTGGACAAGCAGAGCAAGGATCTCGCCAACAAACGCATCACAGCCAAGGCCGCGCCGCCCAGGACCGCGCTCCCGAAGGTGAGCCTACTACACTCCTTACTCTTACTCTACACTCATTCTTTTAATTATTTATAGCCATGCAAAAACCTTTTCCCAACCTATGTTTGGTCAATTTGTTTTTCCATTTGATCCTCCAGCTCCACCATACGTTCTGAACATATGATATCTGTGTCGTTAGATTTCAAATCGCATCAAGTCCACTTTTGACATAAAGTTAGCTTTTATTCTTATTTAAAAGGCAGGGGAAGTATCTTTTACAATATTTTACCGAATTGAACCAAGTCCCTGTAGTTTTCAAGCAAAATAAGTTTAAAACACATCCCTTTTTTCAAATTGAACCAAGTCCATTTGACATGTTATATCAAAACGCAGCAAGTCGCATTGAGCCAATCAGAGCGACGCGATCGTTCAAAATTTTGATTCAAACTGCACTAAGTCCAGTATTCTGTTAGATCAAATGAGTTCATTTTGACAAAATAAACCTAAATCCAAATTAGAAATTCGTTTTTCTCGTAATGTAGAAAAATTTCATAGAAACAATGATAGAGAATCCGATTTTTGATAGTCACACCGCCCTCAAAATGAGATAATAAAAAGCCTTACTCGAACAGAAAAAAAAAACCGCTTTTTATGAATTAAATCATTTTGGACTTTGAAATCTAACGACACATCTGTGAACTTCTCTGTGAAGTGTTTTATATAAAAACTTGCGTGTAACCTACATTTATCTTTATTCCTTTCAGTCGGGCAACACCGGCCAGAAGAAAGCCGTAACAAAGAGAACAACAGACGCCGTGAAGAAGGAGCCGGTGTCGAACGGCCTGCCCAACGGCTCGGCGCCGCACAAGGCGCCGCCCAGCCCGCCGGCCGCCGACAACGCGCTGCTGCCTGACGTCATCGCGTAGGCACATCACAACAAAAACGATTCCTATTATTTCCGCTTGAATTTTGTGATTTTCTATAAGTGTATGATAGTTTTAACGTCGTTCGAGGCGACGAGTCGTTAGGTGCGGGAGTCTGCTCCCAATTTTATATTATAGAGTCGCTTTTTATAGACGTGTACGTTGCCGATTCGTTGTACGCGGAGCGGAGCGAGCGGTCGGACGAACGCGGCCGCTCGCCCCGCTCCGGCTTTAAACGGTTATTATCCATTATAATGATTATAAGTCTGTTTTAGAATTTTATAATACCAACGAATGATTGATTAAATCTGGCTTTTAATTTATTTTCTTTGTATAACCGTATTATTTAATTAAAATGTGAGGAAGGACTGAGACATTGTTTTATTTATGAGTAAATTTTTATTACCGGACACAGTGAATGATATTGAAACATAATTGGAATAAATAGCATTGTTTACTTATTGCTAGTGCTTTTTCAATATCCATGTATACTTAAAATATGGTGTTACAAAGAAAACTGGAACATAGTATATTACTGAAATAAATGTTTATCACCCTTTTATGTTCTTTTCTTTCTAAGCTAATATTTTAATTTAGAGTTTCATGTGTGGGAAGCGTAGGTCAGTATCTCGCAGATTGTCCTCTATCCAGCGCTCGGCTTGTTGAGTCATCTCCTCATCGAAGTGGTCGCGCCATCCTCCGGCTTTACCTACAGAAAGAAAAAATAGTCAACATCAAAAGTAAATAATAATTCTACGATTTTAACAACAATTAGATAACAAACACTGAACACCTAATATCAAGACGATAGGCCTGTAACTCTGATACACTGGATATGTTCAGTTTCAAAAGTATACCAGTATTTTACATGTAGCGACTGCCTATCTGACCTCCACAACCCAGTTGCTGGGTAATACGATACCCCTTGGTAAGACTGGTTGTCAGACTTTCGACCTTCATACGAACCGTCACGACTCAAAAATCACGAATAAAAACCGGGACCAACGGCTTAACGTGCTTTCTGGGGCACGAAGGGGTCTTGGTATGTAAAGAAGGTCACCCATCCACGGACCAACCGCGGCAAGCGTAGCTCTTTTTGAACGACATGGTCACATATACGTGACAAGCAAGCGCATGCCCTGTACGCCATCAGCGACACAAATATGTGAGCATTTTTGTCACATATTTGTGTCTGGCGTTCAGGCCACGCGCTTGCGTTTATGATCTGGCGTTCAAAAGGTTAACCTGAACAATGGACGCGTGCGGCTGTTAGAACGAAGCCACAAGACCCCTTGTTACATTTTGTTTTTATTCATAGTACGCACGGCTACACATCAAGCTATACATTCCACTTTATGGTGATCTCGCATTGTAAACGATTTCCGTACAATGCGAGGTCAGCTTAAACTGGAAATGTCTTGACCAAATTTTATCTCAAATTTTTATTTTATTTTATCTAAAGAGAAAGTCAAGGTTTGACTTCGTACCTTTTCTGATAAAACCCTGTTCGCCGGGTATCAGGATCCCGAGCACCTTCATGACGTCATAGTTGACAGACTTGTTGTTCTTGAAGTTGTCGATACTGAGGTGGTCGCACAGGCGATCTATCTGTTCATCTGTGTAGTCTTTATCGAAGAACTTGGCTACACGGCGAACGGATGTCGGCAGGTCCTGATAAAGAAATAACAAAACATTGTTATATTCCTCGAATCGTTTTATTCCTCGAAAGTTCACTTATAGCTGCACAAGGATCTCGTGGCGTAAGTCGGAACTAAGGCTGCCTGTCCACTGGAGCGGAGAGGAGCGGAGATGTGCCAATATTAACCAATAGAATCTTGACTCCGCCCCTGAGTTTAGATCAGTGATCCTGAGTCAAGATTCTATTGGTTAATATTGGCACATCTCCGCTCCTCTTCGCTCCAGTGGACAGGCAGCCTAAAGCTGCCACATTGTTTTTTCAACACATTTCACAAAACATTGTAATTTATGTTTACCAATAGAGTGCTATCCTGTCAACGTCATTCGAGTACCATAGATACATATTAATACATATTCTATGCTTGTATGCTTGTAGGAACAGTGTAAAGCTACGGTTTCCTAGAAGAGCGGTATCCGCACTTAACGGCCGCAGTGACGGCTGTCATGAAAATTATGACAGCGGCAAAGATTTAAATCGTTAGATTCAACCTACCGCGTCAAAAGACAGTCGCGTTTCTGTTTCATTTAGACACACAAAGACGCAGTGACTACACTTGTTTGGCATGGAAACGCCATTAAATAATATGTGAGCTCAATCTTCTCTGGACACTTTTTCTTGCGACTGAGTACAGTGAGGGCAAATCTAGCGATATAAATCTTTGGGGGGTGGGGTAAATCGCTGTCTAGGAAAACACCAACATACTTTCTTATTCAACGTTTCAGTGACGTCATTAGTTACGTAAATTACGGATGCCACGTGAGCGGTCACCGGACAGGAAACGTTTTTATGTAAAGTTATTAAAAGTTGAAGAGCCTGCTGTCATTAACCGGGCACAATACTCAGACGGCATTTTTCTGCTCGTCCCGGAATCGAATTAGGGCCTAGCGTTGATTTCGTTTGTTGTCAGCATGTTTAATAATATTCTACGCTTCTGAAAAACTGTATTCGAACTTACCTTTGAAAGCTCTTCGTAGAATAAGAACAGCATATTAGGGTGGTCTCGCTTCTCCCAGGCTTCTTTTAGATGTTCAAAGAATGGTGTCCAGTGGTCTGAAGCAAAACACTTATTAATTAATAGTTGAATTGGTACCTATATAAGGTCCCATTAAAATAGATGGACAAACTTTTAGTAATCATTCAGACCACCAAAATAAACACAATGGTAAAAAAAATTATAAGAAAAACGCATTAGATACTTACAAGAAAAATAAATCAACTAACAAAAATACACTAAAAATTTTGGTTACCCAATGCCATTTATTATTCGAAGTGTATAGAGTGCCGCAAGTTTCTTGTGGCACTCTAGTGCCACTGCCTCGGCCCGGCTAGGGTGCCGTGAGCGTTGCATTGTCACTGTCACTTGTTATTTAGGTTAGGTTAGGTTAGAACTGTGACCACACAACGCACGAGCCGAGCGAGCGTAGCGAGCGGTACCGCAGTAGCGGCCGGCGAAGTACCAGGGTCCGTTTAGGCACAAGAGAATGTAATGTTTTGGGAATGTGGTGTTTTACAGCGATCTAACCTCGACAATCAAACAAAATACCAAGTGACGTGACTTAGTGACAGTGACAATGACAATTCAATGCTTGCGGCACTTTGGCCGGGCCGAGGCGGTGTTACTAGGGTGCCTGTAGTGGCACTTTATCCGATAGGGATAGAGTGCCACTGGTGGCACTCACACAAAATCACTTTTTTTTGCTTGTAGGTATATCTTTGGTTAGACGTGCTGAACGCTGTGTTATTTGTCCATTTATTTTAATGGGATCTTGTATAGTGCAAAGGGGAAATCGGAAATCGGTTGTCATGGTAGGGGGGGGGGGGGGGTATGGGCATGTCATGCGGAGGAATGAGGAAAATGTCGTGAGGAAATGAGGAAAATTTAAGTATGAATTTCGATGGCTATAAGAGTAGGGGAAGACCAAAGAAACGATGGATGGACTGTGTGAAAGATGGTATGGCTAGAAAGGGGGTGACTAACGAGATGACGACTAATAGAGAAGTATATGGAAGAAAGGGACATGTTGCGCCGACCACAAGTAAATTGGGATAAGGGCAGGAGAATGATGATATTGCAAAGGGGTAGGCAGACGTAATGACTAAATATTACTTAGCCCTATGCTGTCTAGGATAGGCCCATAGGCCCTTTTCTTTAGGCTCTATTATTCCGCCAGCATGCCAATCAAAGCAAATCAAATGTAAAATATATCATATAACTACATACATACAAATAAATAAAATAGAAGTATTTGTTTGTAATGTTATGTTAAAATACCAGCCTTTTACTAATGGCTTTTACTAATGTTAGGAAAATATATACACGGTACATAAAACAAAAAAAGCAATATTTTTTTTTGTCTGTCATCCTGTTTGTTCCGCCTAATCTCCGTAACGGCTGGACCGATTTCGACGGGACTTTCATTGAATTTTATTATGGGGCCGTTCAAGTATTACGTAAGCACTGTAGGGGGGCGGGGGGTCTATGCTTAGCTTATTTTTGATGACATGGGGGGTGGGGGGGGGTCTAGATGGTGATTACGTCAGCAGTAATTATTTACTTTTTTACACATATTATGGCAACCCACACATTGTCTATGCTTGAAAACGAAACGCATTTTCGGGGATTCCCACAAATGCATATACCAATGTTTACGTAAGCTTGGGGGGATAAGAGCTTTGCTTACTTTTGCTGACAAGGGGGATGGGGGGGGGTAAATAATTGTAATAAATCTGCTTACGTAATACTTGAACGGCCCCTATGTTGTAAGTAGGCGTAAGTTTGGTTACATTTATTTTAGTTAGGCTACACGCGGGCGAAGTGGTGACCCGCAAGATATAGGCAAATGCCTAGTTTGGAGGTCACCAGCCAATCTAAATCTGGGCCGATAAACGATTATAGGGCTCCTTTCACTACCATAAATTTAAAATCGAACTCTGGACCGTCGCGTTCTGCAGCTACGGTATAATGACCGTATAGTAATTTGTTTTAATTACGGATGTGAATCATATTAATAGTTAGGTGTTTTACTACGGTGTAGTGATTAACTATTTCCTTGTAGCAGTAATTAAATTATACTATACCTCGTTTACTGAACACTAGGTACAATAATAAAGCACGAACTCACGCAAGTCCTTAATAAAGAAATTCCAGTATGTTTTGAAGTCTCCGGTGTACCCTTGAGTCCTCATCAGTCTGTTGAGATGGTAGAACGACACAACGACATCCCTTGGGTCCCGGGCGACGTACACCATTTTCGCCTCATCGAGTAATGTAGGAGGCAGCAGTGATAAAGGCATGTGGGACTTGATGAACCTCGGCGATGGCGTTGCAGCGAGCTGTTCAGTGCCTGGTTGACAGACCGCTTCCAGTAACTCCAGGTTCTCTTTGCTGTGACTGTTCTCTTCAATGAACTTCGTTTTGTTTTCAGGATGCACGCATATTGTAAACCTGGAAAAGTGACAACGTAACCTTTATCAAAGACGCTTTATAATCCCCAAAACAGTTTGACCAAACATTAGCCGAACAATAGCTTTCATAAAGAGAAAGCGTACACGTTGGCCGTTGCTAAAGTAGGTATTCGGCTAGTTACATAAAATCGATACTTTACTCAATCATAGAAAGCCAAGTTATCTCGATCAAGTATCATTTTCCGTAGGCTAACCGTCTTTCATTCATTACCTACTGACCGAATTTTTTTTTGAAGCCTAGAAGAACTAAAGAAATTTACCACATTAAATCTTCTTAAGAAAAAAAAAAAACAACGGGTTGCACTCCGGGAGTGCCGGCAGAAGTGAAAACTTAAACATTAACGTTGTGCATTTTTGAATATTTTGGAATGGTTAGGGAATAATTTCGCACGAACTGCTTTATTTATCAGTATAAAAGTACTATAATTTATGTGGTTAACAACGGATCTTACGGCCACGTCCTGACGCGAGTTTAAACATTTTTTACCCATCCCAAAAAAAGTGCACAACGCCGCTAAGTTTTCACTTAAAAAAAAAAATATAATGACAGTATAAATTAAGTTGATTTTAGACTGATTAGTACTGTTGCAATAAAAACATATGAAGTTGTAGCGGAAACTGAACCTTGTGTGTAGCAATTATTAGGCAAGTCTACATTACAGTTAGAATTAAGTTTTCCTCAATTGTAATTAATGTAAATCATAGTCATACTTTATACTTACTTGAATTTTTTTTTTTCTAATTACAGGTTTTTTTTCTTCTAAAACTCGTGTTAGTTTATACATGTTTGGCAAATGAATTGTGAACGCAGATTACTTGAATAATTATTTACATAATTGTTGGTACTTACTCTAAAAAGGGGTAACGTTCAGTTAGTGGTATGGCGTTCGACTTTTCGTAATCCAAATCATTTGCTACCAGCCAAACCAACTCTTGCGTCCATGTAGTTCCTAAAACAATATGGAATTGATTAAAATCTTTCGTCTAACGAATAATAATATGCAGCATGCATGTCTCTGGGGTAGCATCGCACCTACGTACCATGTCTGTACATATTGCTGAGGTCAATATAATAAATATTGACCATGTATTGACATTGACATTGATTAGGCGGTGGTGCGCACTTACCAACACCAACCAATAACAGCACTTGCCCGCTTGCTTGCCATCCAAAAATTTAAAAAGAAACTACTATATTTATGAAATGTAATTTAAAACAGTAAATACCTGATCGTGGATAACTAGTGACGAATACATCGCTTGGTCTTAGCGGCATGTTGTAGATTTTCGCAGCCTCTTGCTTGTATTTTTGTGGGAAGAAGTATTTCTTTGGGCCGACGCGGACGAACCCTGTCATCTCACCTGGATTTAAGAAAATAACAAGCATTTAGATTTTAGCTGTACACATGGGAAAAGATTGTTTTGCAAAAATTGCAAATGATACCTACAAGCTGTGCTGAAATTTTTCGTCGGTTATTAAAAAACATATCAGCTGTTCCATAGAAAAAAACATGCACCTTCGCGGTCAAAATGTATGGAACTGCTGTTTTTTTTTAAAATAGTTGACAAAAAATTTCAACGCAGGGGGGGTTCAGAATGGTGTACTGAATCCATGGTATCAGGCATCGCGTCGATGTCCCTGTCCCTGCCGCGTAATTACAAAGGCGTATGCAACACAGACAGGAGTTGCTCTGTAGCGCAGCCGCATCCGTACGAATAAAGTATTACAAACACGATTACACCACAGACATTTGAAAACTGTCTGCAATGTGATCGGTTCCGAAAGACATTGTCTTAACAAAAGCGACTGCAGTACAGCTTATAATATGTAAGTTAATACTCGCTCTGTCTACACTACAGATCGCTAGGTAACTAGTGTCTGTACTATATGATCGCGTTCGGAATGGTAACGTCGCACGAATGCGGCGGCTTTACAGACCCATCGCGGGAGACACTAACAATTATTTATGATTTTTGAAGTTAGTTTGCCCTTGACCAAGCGACGAGTCAGTGCGTGCGTGCATGAATTATCGTTTAAATATTGTTTAACTATTGAAAAATTATTAATAAAGACAAGTTAATGACTTTTTTAAATTAAATTATACTGTGTGGAGTACACATTATTAGATTTCGAACAGACACAAGAAGAGTCTTTCAAAATCTTTTAAAGGAAGAAATCACAATATTGGTGAAAATATAAAATTGCCATATTTTCATAACGTCACCTACAACTACCAGCACTTAGATATAAGTTTTTGGGTGGAGCTAATTCCCACACAGACAATTTTTAAACTTAGTCCCTTGTTAGGCTGCCTGTCCACCGGAGCGGAGAGGAGAGGAGAGGAGCGGAGATGTGTCAATATTAACCAATAGAATCAAAACTCCGCTCCCGAGGTGGGATTCTATTGTTTAATTTTGGCACATCTCCGCTCCTATCCTCTCCTCTCCGCTCCAGTGGACAGGCAGCCTTAAGGTCCTTCATGAAAAATAAAACGTAATTTTAATGCATTCGTCTATTTTATTACATTCTTCTGATACATATTTATGATTATACTACTTACTATAAAGATTACTGTATTAAAACAGCATTCGAAAGAATTAATAATACTTCAAGTGATTCGTAACATAATGCAAGTATGGGTGTCACAAACACACAACAAATGCGATGCGTTGTGTTGCAGCTGGGTTCGGACGGACTATTACTGCTTTAAGCCATTCACAAGATAATGCAGCACAGACAATGGGTGTCTGTGTTGCATCCGCATTTGTATTGCCTTATACAAACAAATGCGGCTGCACTACAGACCGCTCTGTGTTGCAGTTGGGTTCGGACGGAAATGCAGCACAGACTATGGGTGTCTGTATTGCATCCGCTTTTGTATTTACGCGTCCCTGCCACCACGTCTAAGGATGACCCACAGTAACCATTTTTATCTTTCAGAATTTGATAAAAATTTCATTGTTATTTCCAAAGCTATTTTTACCTCAAACTCAAACTCAAAGCATTTATTACAAATAAACCAATTACAGGCACTTTTGAATTGTCAAGAGGTCGGTCAGACAGAAAGATGAAGCTAGTTGCCCATTCCAAAGCGTAGTAGGTTCCTATGGAGAAGAACGCGGGCAAGAAGCTCCACGGACACTCTTAAATATTGTTACAAAATATTGGTTACATCATTCATGTTGAAAGTAAACATGTGAGAACAATGTAGAAAGACGTGTACGTTAAAGCGTCCGTAATACAAAGATAAGAACAATTCAAAAATTAAAAATTAATATAAGGCATAGCAGCTAAGAGATGACCAGTCCCTACTGACGGCGCCCGTTCACGAACATGACGCATGGATCAGCAATATTTAGCTCAACCATTTTGATACAAGCCACCGTGCACCGCCAGCGAGACATTTAAGTGAGTATGACATACTCTCAGCCGTCAGGGCTCATTCAAGTCAATGAAAGACATACCCAGTAAATGGTAGTTTTGTTAAATGGTCACAGTGCTCACACATGTGCTATGCAATTATACAATACCAGTATAGACCGGTATTTTATTTATCCTTATCCAATAAAATATGTTATTTAAATTGGGCATTTAATTTACATTAAAATATGCCTTGACATCATATCATTAAAATTAATACTTTAAAAGATATCGCGGATTCAAAATTACGCGTACAGTACGACACAACTTAGATGTAGCATAGATTTGATAATTTTCATTCATTCATTTCAATTTCACGAATGTATTTGACTATAAGACTTTACATGTTATTGCGTTTTCGAAAGATCATTTTCACCTAAAGCAGTAATAAATATTGGTGATTTTGAAGGCGCACTCAGTTCGGATAGTGATCAGTTTTACGAATTTTGCCGATGCTACATCTAAGTTGTGTCGTACTGTAACAAAATAAAATTTACGAAAACGCGGGCGCAGCGGTAGACGTCAATGACCTTTACCTCGGATATTCGGTAGTACGTAATAATTTCCGACATCCAAGCGGGGGAAGCCGCGGGCAAAAGCTAGTACCTAAATTAATAAACTTATAGATAATTAAGAAATCTCGATGTTTTGTCAAGTCGTAAAAACCTTGCGACGCAGGGGCGGGTCAGCTAGTAGGTAATAGATAAATATAATATCACCTGACATAATATGAATTCTATTTCTAAAGTAATTAAAATATAATGGATTCTTTATTCTACGAATAAAGCTAAAAATAAAAAATAAAACTTAGGTATTGATTTGTTCTATTGGGCCTTGATATTAACAATCACCGTGAATGAAAATATTACGTCCGGGGAAACCAATTTAGTAGACCTTGCAGTCATTTTCCGCAATTACGACGTGATTCAATCAATTGCATTTATCTACATGCTGATTGCTGCGCCTTTATTCATTCTATTAGGTATCTATATTAAATCAAAGATTTATTTCTCACTAGCGGCGCCCCGCGGTTTCACCCGCGTATGTCTCGATACCGTGGGAATATCAGGATAAAAAGTATCCTATGTTCTAATCCAGGTCCTGGTTTACCCATGTGCCAAATTTCATCCAAATCTGTTCTGCCGTTTAAGCGTGAAAGCATAGCTAACAAACAAAAAAACTCACTTTCGCATTTATAATATTAAGTTAGGATAATTGGGATTAATAGTTTCTGTCATCAGTTTGTATGCCAATATTTAGCAAAAATATTTTGATTTAAAGTTAGTTTCTTGCGACAATTTTTTTTCTCCATAGGTACCTACTATATACGCTTTGGAATGTCCAACTATATTCATCTTTCTGACTGACCGACCCTTTGACAATTCAAAACTGCCTGTAATTGGTTTTAATCGAAATAAATGCTCTGAGTTTGAGTTTATCATTACTTATTCTGCGAAAAAAATCAAAAATCGAAACTGACCTAGATATTTTTTCGCAGTACACTAACTTTCTGTCATAACTTTCTTCTGAGTGAAAATAACTTATACATAACGACGAATGGGACGCTGTTGTGATATGGTTACACAAAGTAAATTAAAACATCAACAACATCAGCATATCCAGTATTTTACTGTCCCACTTTACGAATTGTAACAAAGTCAATGAACTGATAAAATACTAATGTGAGATTACATTACGGCTATGGTTACAGCTTTACATTAGGTATGTATTTGGTTATTTATCAAGTACCCAGTGGTAATAGGGTGGTCTGCAGCTTCAGTTCCATATGTGCAGCGAAAATTGATCATGCATCTTCCAAGCAAACAAAAACAGAACTCAAAGGGACCAAGGATACTCCCTGTGAAACCCATTGTTTTTACCTTGGTAAATTTACTGTTAATTCAACTAGAAACCTACAGCTACTCAACTCGGGTTTAAAATTAAAGGGTAAGGCGTACTCTCGGTCATTACACTTTAGTTGGGTAGAGGTCGACATAAAAGAGTCTGTCGTTGTGACATTTGGTAATAATTTTACCTGATGGCACTCCTTTGCTGACAAGTGCTAGTAGGTTTTGATTTGATTCACCCACAACCAGCGTTCTTTTTTTGCACATTTATTTTTTATTTCTTAAACGAAGTTACCTAAGCGCGTTAGTGGTGCCCTAATTTTCATTTTACTCTTTTTTGCCAAGCTGTTATTTATTAATAAACGTGTTGATAAACAATAACTAAGTAAACCAAATCCCTAACTAAGAAAATAAATCACTGTAATAAATATTAGGGTAACCTAATTAGCAGATATACAATGTAGGTGGGTGCTATAAACGTTAACTTTATACCTATCTTTATCAAATAATTGTGTTTATTTATAGAAACTAAATAACAAACCGTTTCTGAGTAACTATCGTAATAAACGTGATGATTTAAGCATTTACCTATGTATCGTAAATTAAACTAGCTGTAAATAAACCATGGTCTCATTTGTATGGTACGCAAGAGAAATTCTTACATATAAATTAGCTTACCAGTAAAACATTCCAACAACTTTTTCGTCAGTCCTGGCTCCACATCTTCTATTTCCAAAGGAAACTGGTTTTCTGAATCCATTTTAACACTTTCTAATGATTAAATATCGTCTTTTGTAGTATTCCAAAACAAGAAAATATTTATTAACGCGTATCAAAATAATTGTTCCGTTCGAAGTGACGCGCGAAAGTGAGAGTGCACACAAGCTGCGCTTGAGACTGTGGGCATATTACTGCGGTCTGCGAGATTCGAATCAACTTGGTAAAGTGCCCTTAAGAATTTGTTTACTTGTGTAGTTGTGTATCAACAACAGGCTCTGCGGTGCAGTCGGTTAAATGCTAACACTTTCACTATCCCAAGGCTATATAGTGCATGCTAGTGCAAGCAATTGGTAATCTTATCACAATAATAACATTGCATTGTAAGGTTTTTTAAGGTCAATTAGATAACCATTACTTAATGATTTTTTGGTTCGTCACTGCGGACGTAATGTGTATTTTCTTCATCAGTCCATTGTCGTTTTATCACTGTCATGTATCCGCATAGACGCTTGTCAATAAAACAATATTTCTCTTAATTTCGCTGACATCCTAATCCTATGTGAAAGTGAGTTTGTTTGTTATGATTTCACGCTAAAACGGCTGAACGGATTAGGATAAAATTTGGCATATTAGTAGACCATGGCCTGGACATTAGATACCTACTTTATACCCCGATATTGCCACGGGATCGACAGTTATGCGCGGGAAACCGCGGGGCGCAGCTAGTATTGAATAAATAAAAAACCTTTCAAGAGCGAGTCGGACTCGCGCACCGAGGGTTCCGTACCATCATAATAATATACGGGGTGTCCGGGACATCGACGCGAAGCCTGATACCATGGATTCAGTACATGATTCTGAACCCCCCTGCGTTGAAATTTTTCGTCGGAAATTTAAAAAAAATCAGCTGCACCATACATTTTGACCGCGTAGGTATTGCACTTTTCTATGAAACAGCAGATTTTTTTTTTAATAACCGACGAAAAATTTCAACGGGGGGTTCAGAATCATGTACTGAATCCATGGTAACCGGCTTCGCGTCGATGTCCCTGCCACCCTGTATAAATATTTTGGATGTGTTACTTTACGTACAGTAGAATATTGCCGTTGTAGGTCAGCGCCATCTGTTGACTGATTGTGGAACTAATGTCATTTTTGTTGATGTCTGAACATCGTTTTATTTTTCACAAAGATGAATATTTTTTTATTTTTCTCTATGCAAACAAGATAAGGGGGGGGGGGGCGGTATTTTTTTGTACATCATTTTTCGTCAAAACTATGCGGATAAAAAAAAAATGGGTGAGCATGTGCAAATAGCGCACTTTCATAATGATACCCCACACCACATGTCCTAGTAAGAGTAACCCCACTTCGAATTTTTAAGACGCCCTTTACTCACTGTGCAAAAAAAAAATCTTTCTTATTTGCAAAATAGTTGCGCCATCTAAAACTATTCCAAATTTCAAGTTGATAACATTATTAGTTCCAGAGATATCCAGCTATGACAGACAGACGGACAGACAGACTGACCGAGTCGCATCATAAGGCTGCCTGTCCACTGGAGCGGAGAGGAGAGGAGAGGAGCGGAGATGTGTCAATATTAACCAATAAAATCGCACCTCTGGAGCTTAGTTTAGATCTTATAGGTTAATATTGGCACATCTCCGCTCCTCTCCTCTCCTCTCCGCTCCAGTGGACTGGCAGCCTTCGGGTTCCTTTTTACTATTTTGGTACGGAACCCTAAAAAGACAACTACTAGTGTCTGTCATGCACGGACGTATAAGGCTACGATTTCAGTGCATTACATGTAATGCATGGGCAGTAAAAGTAATAATATGCATCTCAAGGTGCTAGATCGGCGCACGCGTCATATTCGATTGTATTGGAGCAATCTACCTACTTCCTTGAGTAGTGGCCCTCAGTCCTTTCCACTTCTGCCTTCGGACAAACTTTAGTTCACCTATTTTATTGTTTTTGTTCGCATTTATTGTTTTTGTTCACTGCTAGCAGTTCGTAACAAAAGTTATTGGTTTATTTACAAAACACTTTGTAACAAAATTTTCATCATCATTCTCCTGCGCTTATCCCAATTTGTTTGTGGTCGGCGCAACATGTCCGTTTTTTCCATACTTCTCTATTAGTCGTCATCTCAGTAGTCACTCCCTTTCTAGCCATTATCATCTTTCACACATATACTGGTGACTGGTAATTAGTGACCGATACTTAAACCCGTGACTGCTCATCATTATGAAACTATGGGACGAAACCTGAAAACGCGAAAAAAAAAATCTACTGTTCCCTACATTTATATTCCCATAACTCGTCAAAATGTAGGGAACAGCTGATTTTTCTTCGCGATTTCGGGTTTGGACCCCTATTCAAAGTTGTTCATATTAATGAGTAAAACCACGTGTTTAATTAAGTATCGGTCACTAATTACCAGTCACCCTATACTATACAGGGTGGCAAGGACATCGACACGAAGCCGGTTACCATGGATTCAGTACATGATTCTGAACCCCAGGGGGGTTCTGTTCCATACATTTTGACCGCGTACGTATTGCACTTTTCTATGAAACAGCAGTTTTTTTTTTTAATAACCGACGAAAAATTTCTTCGCAGGGGGTTTCAGAATCATGTACTGAATCCATGGTAACCAGCTTCGCGTCGATGTCCCTGCCACCCTGTATATTTCAAATTATTACACTGAATTACTGAAAATACACTTGTAAAGTTGGTTTAATGCATGAAATATGAAAAAGAAGGCCACTTTTGCATTTATACAACGTGAAATTTGAATCACAGTTTTGCTAGAACAAACGTTGTTCAGACCATGGTCTACTACCATTCTAAACCGTCCAATATGTTATTAAAACAAACTAAACTAGGTGTTCTCAAATAAGTCTTATGTTGCTCAAACGTGTTCAAACATTAACCGTAACATCAAAGGACTCATCGCGGTAGCAATATGGCATTTAAAAGAGTTATGAGGAGTCCACGTGGACTACAAGGATGTCCGGCCAAATGCGGGCTGAAATGCAAATAAATAAATCAGTATTTTTTGTATTTTTTCAAATACCATTGACGTTTTTTTTTTTATTGAATGGTATAGAATGGTTGTAGACCATGGTCTGAACAACGTTTGTTCTAGCAAAACTGTGATTCAAATTTCACGTTGTATATTATATTTAGCTACATGGGTAACTAATGATACTTTCCTAATTAAGTCTGTCTCGAGTGCAGATTCTAATGATGTCGAACGCAGCACCAGTGACGCAGCAGTCTACCGATATTAGCATGTCATCAATATTTACTTAATAGATCATAGATTACAAACTTGAAGGTTATGAGTAATTTATACAGAGTCCACCAGACCGAATTTTGCCAATGGCGACCAATCTTAGCGGAGATCAGCCTTCGGCACGGGAGATATTATAGCGCAGATACAGGTACAGTCTCTTTGGGCACGCCACAATTACGGCGATAAGTCCCCTCTTTGAGGAGTGGCTTGAGAGGCGCCACGGCGTCCTCACCTTCCGCCTGACGCAGGTCCTCACCGGACACGGTTGTTTCGGGAGGTACCTGTTTCGCATAAGGCGGGAGGAAACGCCCGGGTGTCACCATTGTGTGGATCGTCCGGAGGACACGGTGGAGCATACGGTGGAGGTTTGCCCGGCTTGGGTGGACCACCGCCGTGTCCTCGTGGAGGCGATCGGCGGCAGTGACCTCTCGCGTCCGGCCCTGGTCCAGGCCATGGTGCGGAGCGAGAGGGCATGGCAAGCCGTCACCTCCTTCTGCGAAGCAGTAATGCTCGCGAAGGAGGAGGCGGAGCGCGCGAGGGAGTGGCAGAGGCCGCGCCCTACCAGCCCTAGCCGCCGCCGCCGTAGGAGACTTCCCGGGCGTCGGGAATTGATAGCCGATTTCCGGCCACCGTAGGCGCGGGCCTGCGGACGGAGAGCAGAGGGCAGCTCGCCGTCCGATAAGGACCAGGCCCGGGTCGACGGCGCGTCGTGTTCCACGCGCGCCTCAAAGAGATGTCAGCAAAACTGACGGGGTCCGTTAGGGCCGATGCCTGCCGGGGTTGCGGGTAGTCCCAAGGGGAAACCGTGGCCCCTGGCATGGCAAGGGAAGGAACACGGGTGGGTTTTAGTCAGTAAAAGTCTGACACGCCCTTCCGCTCCGCCCAGAGCGGGAGAAGTCATTGGATGATTTCCCACCCAAAAAAAAAAAAAGGTACAGTCTCTTCCCTCATTCTCATAGTCGGATAGGACGCCATCAATCCGACACGACCGGAGAGTCATAACATAACTTTCCGAGGCACGCGGGTATCATACCGCCAACTGCCAAACTCCAGGCTGTTACTAAGAAATACCTAATAGAAAAACACTTTGCCTGACCCGGGAATCGAACCCAGGACCCCACGCTCAGCAGTCGCGGTTGCCACGACACCAACGGGGCAGTCAACAGGATAGTTTGTTTTCATAAGTAGTGACCTAAGTTACAAATAATATTCAAGGGTCTGTCTGCATGAAAGAGAATCGGCAGAAGTGGCCTTCGAGCCGGATTGACTGCTGACCATTCACTTCGTATTTATTTCGAAAACCAATAAATAAAAAAACTTTGCTGAACGCTTTTGTCAGGAAAACGTTAATAGGAAATAAATAAATAAATTACTTACTTAATACATCATCTTCCTAACCTTTTCCCAACTATGTTGAGGTCGGCTTCCATTATAAACAGATGCAGCTGAATACCAGTATTTTACATGGAGCGAGGACCTTCAGATCCCAGTTGCTGTGTAATACGATACCTCTAGACCAGCTATACTCAACCTGCGGCATTTGTTATTGGCCCATCTGAAGTTACAAATTTATTGTAAACCATTTTAAATTTCGCGCCCATCAGAGAATGGAATTTATGTGGAATTTTGGAGTATTGTTCCCCAAAAATATAAAAGCGTCCAAAAATGTGCCCAAATTATAATAACACTAGCTTCTGCCCGCGACTTCGTCCGCGTGGAATAGTTACTTTGGGCTAACGCTAACTTTAACCCGCGACTGAATTACCCTAAAATACTACAAAATCAAATAATGTATCTATTTAGATAAGGAAATTAACAAAAACAACTAAATTAAAACAAAACTTATTATTACTAACTTATTCATCTAAAAAGTATTTATACGATGATATTTTGGAAAAACAAAAAAAAGTAGTTCGCTGAGCACAACCGTTTCGAAGGCTGGTTTTAGAGTCACGCTGACCATCGGCGCTGACAGCCGAAACGTATAAACTTCAGATGTCAGTGCTGAGCGGTTGGCGTAATTAAAAAACGTTTCCTAAGGCTGGTTTTAGAGTCACGCTGACCGCACGCTGACCGTCGGCGCTGACAGCCGAAACGTATGAACTTCAGATGACAGCGCTGAGGGGTTGGTGTAATTTCATAGAATACTAAACTTTATATACATTGACTTGTCAGCGCCGACGACGGTCAGCGTGAGACTAAAATCAGCATATGAATACTAAACTTATATACATTGTCTTATCAGCGCCGACGACGGTCAGCATGAGAGGAAAACCAGCCTAAGGAGCTGACTCAGCCAACCACGCGTCTGAGCTGCGCGGCATGATATTTCGCAGAGCTAACTGGGGCCACCGCCCTTCCCCCTCATGACTGCCTTACATAACATACATAATCAGCCTATTACTTACTGTTCTCACTGCTGGGACACAGGGCTCCTCTCTATGAGAGGGAGTGGGCTGTAATCCACCACGCGGGCCCAGTGCGGGTTGGTAGATGTCACATGTCTTCCAATTTTTGGTTCTAAGACATGCCGGTTTCCTCACGATGTTTTACTTCACCGTTTTGAGAGCAGTGGTGAATGTGGTGATGAAATTATTTACACAAAGTAAAGCGCCTGCTGGGGTTCGAACCCACGACCTACAACTCGTAAGTCGGGGCCGATGATACCACTGAGCCACCACTGCTCCTGTTGCCATCATAAATGCGCGCGTAGTACTTGATCATTATTTTGCTGCGATGTTATTTTAAAACTGCGATATCTCCTAAGATATTCATTGAAATCGAATGATGTAAAGCAATTTTGTTTTAAATGAAATACTTGTCATGAATAACGTATTTATTTGGATAAGGATTAATGTCATGTTTATAAAAACACCTTCGCAAATAATGCATTATTTTAGAACAAATTTAGTTAGCATAAAAACGGTTATAGTGAGCCAACCTTAAAAGATAGACATATGCTATTGCAGACTTTTTTTGAGAACTTTTAAAGGGAAACAATTCTGTCATACATAATTTTTGCGAAACTTTCACCGATTACGCAGCGCACGCAGCGGAAGCTCTCAAAATGAAAACAAAAACCCCGATTTTGAAACATTCTTCATTGGTGCTCCGCTCCTATTGATCTTAGCGTGATGATATATAGCCTATAACCTTCCTCGATAAATGGACTAACTAACACTGAAAGAATTTTTCAAATCGGACCAGTAGTTCCTGAGATTAGCGCGTTCAAGTAAAGAAACAAACAAACAAACAAACTCTTCAGCTTTAGATTCTTTGGGTCTACGTAATGTGTGCGAATCGTCTTTGTCAAAAATGAAATACACAAAGAACGTTTACAGAAACAAACTTAAAAACAAAAATTCAAAACGAAAGACACCGACTTCCGATGACGCAGATATTATGCCAGTGACCTTGAGTGATTAGCTTGCGTGTTCTGTACTGAGCTCACGCAACGCGTCGTACGTACGTCCAGCCGACTCGCCCATCAAGGAGCACTGTCCCCAATTAGACGCATTATTATACATAAAACAAAAGGTATTTTAATAAAACACATATACTAAAAGATTAATATTTTAATTACCCTTAAAATGCTGAAAGTTTCAGAAAAATACGCTTGATATCTTTTGCATAATTCTCAGTTTTTTATTCGCGTTAGACCCAACTTTACAAATTAATTTCTCTATGTAATGTCAACATATTCTAAAATATTTGTATATTTAATTATTAATAAAATGCTCTAATTTAACATATATTTTTTTCAAATCATTAACACTACTCGTTTAGGCGTAATTTTATGTATAAAATCATTAAAAATGGCTTATCGTGGTCTTAAGTTATTTTTCAATTTGTAGTGTTTTTTTTTCGTAGTCGGTTGTTTTTTTTTTCATCAATAAAGTAACTACATCATTAACTTGGACTTACGTTTTAATTAAGACCTAAATAATTTTTGCTTGCGGCCAGTTGCGGCCCTCGACACCATGACTGAAACGTGTTTATGTCCCCTATAAAAAAAAGGTTGAGTATGGCTGCTCTAGACATTTAAAATTGGTTGTCAGACTATCGGCCTTCTGAAGACCCGTAACAACTGTCAAAGACCCACGATTCCACGACTGTTTTCCGAGGCACGTAAAGAGTTTTGGTATGTAAAGATTGCCGGCCGGCCAACCGCGACAAACGTATACCCCATGAATTTAAATAGGTACTTAATAAAATAAAATAATTCCTTTTTCTTAATAAAAGCTGTTAATGTTTCATGTGCGGGAAGCGCAGGTCAGTATCCAGCAGGTTGTCTTCGATCCAGCGATCAGCTTGTTGTGTCATCTCCTCGTCGAAATATGCTCGCCAACCTCCGGTTTTACCTGAACAAAAGGTAATTTTACGATCAACTAACTTATAATAAGGTAAGTAGAAAGTTCATTCCGCCTCGTTCCCTTAGTGGTCGCAAGCGCTGCTGAGCATGAGCACAGATTATTAATCTGTGGCATGAGGCCTTTCCCCGATTGGGCAAAGTGATATTGGGTTTTTCCATTTGAAATTTCTCAACAGTATGGAATTTGGATTTGTGCTCGGTTGATGACTATATGCTCGCCCATTCTTCTTTTCGTATGGTTAGTGACTAACCTGGTGTCAGAGTTTTAAAGCCGCCCATGGGCATCTGACTTGGCTTCACATCGTCGAGAAATCACCCACCCACTGCATGTTACCCGCCCACTTTTACATGGGTCTACAACATAATGAGCGAAATGTGAGAGTATACGTACATAGGTACACCTCTGCCGAATCCTTCGGGGGATACCTACCTCATGCGTGATGTTATCTTATGTAAAAAGTTCTAAACCTATGCATTTAATACTTTGGTAGCACACTAATTAATACATACTAACTCAGAAATCCACGCTGTATAATACAGGGTGGATTTTTGAAATGGGGCAGCAAGGACAGTCACCTTAACCGTTGTAGCCACAGGAAAATAGCGGTAACGGTCTTAGCAGATTGTCCTTAACTATTTGAGACATTTTGATCTGCGTCACAGATTTTGAAAAAAATGTACAGTCAGCAAGAAAATGGGCAGTTTTCACAAAAACTTTTTTTTATGCCAATCGATCCTGTTTCATATAAGGATCAAAAACCTCTATCGGACCAACTGAGGTTCGAGTACTAAGAAAGTCAGAAATCACAAAAAACTTTCTCATACATTTTGTAGGCAATCAACTCCAACTTACATTTTTTTCCATCGATATTGGCCGCTTTCGCCCGCGGCTTCGGGGGGCGAAGCCGCTGGCGATAGCTAATTAATAATATTTCTCAGTAGCAGGTAATGAAGGAAAAACGACTAACCTTTCCTTATAAAAGTTTCGTCCTTTGCGAGAAGTCCTATTTCCCTCAGTTCTTCAAAGTTCACCGACATATTGTTCTTAAAGTTTTCGATGCTCAGGTGTTCGCAGAGGCGATTCATTTGTTCTTCGTTCAGCTGCTTGCCGAGGAAGTCTGCGACACGCCGAATGGATGCGGGCAAGTCCTTAAAATAATAATTTAAAGGGGTGATAGACGTGCGAGCAAGGTCGCGTACTTATGGCTCGGCGACCTTACTCGCCCATGTGTCATACTAAGTACAAGTACTTGAAAACCACTGAGTAAGTTCTTCGGCGATCCAACAGGTTTGAAATTTTGCTCGTAGCCCGCCTTGGTTCGTAGTTTCTAGTTTCGGATGTCTATCATCGCCACGAGTCGCGAGCAGCCATTTTGTTTCGATATTTGTGTAATGTGGGTTTGGATTGGTAACCACCTTATTGTAAATACCTACGTTCTGAGCAAATAAATGAATATTCTAAATGAAATGAATATTCTATTCTATAAATTGTTTATTATTGTTAGACTATATTTTGAAAAAAAAAAAATTACGGCTACTACTAATGAATATTGTATTTAACCACAAAAATTATTGTAGTTTTATGCGGATAAATAAACTAATTCGTGCGAAATTATTCCCTAACCATTCCAAAATATTCAAAAATGCACAACGTTAATGTTCAAGTTTTCACTTCTGCACTCCCGGAAACCCGTTGTTTTTTTTATTTAAAAGAGTGTCCGTGGAGTTTCTTGCCCGTTCTTCTCCATGGGTATCTACTACGTTTTGGAATGGGCAACTAGCTTCATATTTCTGACTGACTGACTCCTTGACAATACAAAAGTGTCTGTATAAATGGTTTAAATGATAAAAATGCTTTGAGTTAGAGTTGAGTTTGACAGTGTCAGCAAGCTTCACGTGTGTCACCAACGGCGAGCAGAGTAAGTTCGCGAGCTTAAAAACCGCGTACTTTAAGTTCACACGTCTATCACCCTCTAAAGTGGTTATTTATGGCTTATTTTTTACGTATAGTCACGCATACAATCAAAATGGAACTTTAGTGTATGATTTGTTGGATCTTTTTCTTTAGACAGTTACGTAATTGCATTGATGTATTAAAAGCGGTAGATACGGGACTTAGTAACAGCGCCTGCCCCCCAATTACGCAATGCACGATCAATTTTAAATTGAAACCAAAAGATTGCCCAGTCCATTGCTTCATAAAAAAAATCTGCTCAATTTTTTTTGTCGAACTTATGAAGCAATGGACTGGCAATCTTTCATCGTGCATTGCGTAATTAAGGTGCTGGTCCTATCAAACTACGTGATTCCCCGTAGTCGGCACTGGTCGGCACTCAGTCGCGCATGGCATATCGTTGATCAAACAGCTCCATAATTACAGTTTTTTTTGTGATAAATACGCATCCAAATGACTTCTTGTGCAGCTAAACAGTGTTTTAATAATACAAGGAAGAACAAGACACACGGGATTACTTACCACTCGTAAGTACAGCCAAAAATGCTAATTTGTTGAAAGTTATAATAATATTTCATGTTTGCTTCGCCATGTTTGTGAGAGCGAGATAGATATTGAAACATGCGTGAGAGACACGATACGCATAATGCACGACGAAATCGCAATAAGTCTCGCAACTCGCGCAACACGTCATGCTCTGTGATGCGCGAGTTGCGAGACTTATGGCGATTTCGCTCGCACGACAGCGCCGTCTGTTATCTCTGTTCTTGTCTATCGGTAACTGTAGGTTTGCGTGATCACACTGATCACAGATGTGTGAGTTTTGGTGCATGTAGTGTCTTGCGCAGAGCCCAGGTTTTCTGATTTAAATGTTAGCGCGTAACATATCTTCGTCCTTTTAATATCTCAATGGTCCATGATAATGTTATCAAAGATCTAATCGTCTCATTCTTAATTAACTCGACTCAGCGCTGATGCTTAAAGGCTCGTGCAGACAGGCGCGACTTGTCGCGCGACGCTACTCCGGTTATTGTTTTACCGTGAAGTTTTCTTAGAAATTGTTTTGATACTGTCGCGTCGCGCTGTCGCGTCGCGCCGGCCTGCACGACGCTTAACTCGGAAAACAATAAAACTTAAGAACTTAACCTTTGATAGATCTTCATAGAACAAGAACAGCATGTTCGGATCATCTCTCTTCTCCCAGGCTTCTTTGACGTGCTCGAAATACGGCGTCAGTGAAACTGTGAATAAAGTGGTAGTTACACGTTTTACAAGAACTTTATATATTTTCTTCTAAGTAAGATTTGGGGGTTCCAAAATCTATAAACAACTGAACCGATTTATCAACCGTTTATTCTGAAAGTGGGCAACGTCGCTAATAGATATCAAATATTTCGCTGTTTTGATCTTTTAGGAGCAGTGGTGGCCCAGTGGTAACGGCCCCGACTTACGAGTTGTAGGTCGTGGATTCGAACCCAAGCAGGTGCTTTAAATAATTTCATCTTTTGTGTAAATAATTTCATCACCACTGCTCTCAAAACGGTGAAGGAAAACATCGTGAGGAAACCGGCATGTCTTAGAACAAAAAATTCGAAGACATGTGACATCTACCAACCCGCACTGGGCCCGCGTGGTAGATTACGGCCCACTCCCTCTCACAGAGAGGAGGCCTGTGTCCCAGCAGTGGGAACATTAATAGGCTGATGATGATCTTTTAGGATAATAAAACGCTCTTAACCCACTGAAGCTTGGAACGTGAAACTAGGGCATGGTAAATGATGCCCTACTACAGGGCAAGGGTCGTCCCTGCGACTACTGTACTAAATTACAAAAAAAAACAACCGACGTCCGAACAAGATACTACAAAGTAAAAAATAACTTAAAAATAACTAACTAACAGTACAGACACGCGCTTTAATTATGATAGACCGTTCTAAAGTCCACCATGATCTGACTGCTGCACCCAGAATTGGCTTCAGATGAGGGAACTCCTGAACGGTAGTCAGCACAAACTCGAAATTTAATATAGGCTTTAATTATAGTAGTCCATTCTAAATTCAGCCATAATCTGGGTGCTGCCCTGCCCCCAGGATTGGATTCAGATGAGGGAAATCCTCAACGGTCAACAGTACTGACACCAAATTTTATATACGCTTTAATCATGATAGACCGTTCTAAAGTCTACCATGATATGACTGCTGCATCCAGGATTGGCTTCAGATGAGAGAACTCCTGAATGGAACACTGCATAAACTCGAAATTAAATATAAGCTTTAATTATAGTAGTCCATTCTAAATACAGCCATAATCTGGCTGCTGCCCCCAGGATTGGATTGAGATGAGGGAAATCCTCAACGGTCAACAGTACTGACACGAAATTTTTTGTCTTGACATTAACTATAGCCCAAAGTAGTATCCAGGCTCCAATGATGGAGCTGAAAAGTGATCAAAGGAACTTCTCAACCAAACATAATAGTATCATTGTGTTAACGGTCGTTGGTTTTGTCTTGCAAAGTACTATAGCCCACATGATAAAAGTTTAAAGGTCACCATAGGAACTCCTTAACTAGACAAGATAACCCCATTGTGTTTCGGCCATTTGGATTTGTTTTGATAAGTAGCTAGCTAGGCACCGTTAGCCCAAGGGTAATCTAGGATCTAATGATGTAGCCAGATGGTCGCTATAGGGACATCTCAACAAAACAACATTACCCCCGGAGCACACCATAGGAACTCTCACAGAAACAAGATAGCCCCGTTGTTTTTCGGCTATATTGATTTGTCTTGACAAGTACCATACCTTGGTTGAAGTCTAAAGTGATGGTGAAGCTAGAAAGTGGCCACAGGAAATCCTCAACTATAGCCCTAAACTTAACAGTACAAAATAAAACTTACGTAAACAGATAACTTTAATGTTTTCTTAAAAGCTTGAGGCGTGAACGTCCTTCTTATAGCCAACTCCCACGGTGCGCCATATCGCGGACGCGCACCAGCCCGCACGAGGACGCACCGCCACGCACGCGTTCAACGCGAGTCTGCGCTACCACGCACGCTAGGTTTCCCACGGTGCGTCGTGCGCGCGGCTTTAAACATAAAGATAAGCCTCAAGCTTTTAAGAAAACATTAAAGTTATCTGTTTACGTAAGTTTTATTTTATACTTTTTTGTTTAATAAAAGCTTGTATAAAAAAGATTTTTACTTATATTTTTTCCCACTTAGTTTGTATGGATGATATGATGATAACTTCCTGTCACTGTTATTTACATAGTAGGTAGTGGTATTCGAATTTGTGTGGGGTAGGTACCACAACAAAAAAGTGAAAAATAAACACATTTTACAAAATAAAAACCACACCACAAATAAACACCACAAAGTTAAAAATAACTTTAAGTCGGTGGCAAAAAACGAAAGATCAAAACCAAATACATCGACTTCCGAAATTAAAGTTATTTTTGACTTTGTAGTATCTTTTTTGGAAGTCGGTTTTTTTTGTGTAAAAATTTGTTGACTTTGTAGTGTCTTTTTTGGAAGTCACTTGTTTTTTTTTTTGTAAAAAGTTTTTATTTTTCACTTTTTAGTTGTGGTACCTACCCCACACAAATTCGATACCAGCTATGTAAATAACAGTGATAGGATGAACAAAGAGAGAAAAATACGTTTTATTAAAGCTAGCTCAAAAACTACCCAAGCAAAGTTAATAAAATGTATCAATCATCAAAATCAATGCATAAACATACAAAAAAAAAAACATACGGTCGAATAAAATTGAGAACTTCCTCCTTTTTGAAGTCTGTTAAAAATCGAGGCCGTCTCGCCATCTCCGTCAAAGTCTAAAGCGTTTTCGTGTGCCATGTAGGAACAAGCCGAATACCTAATAGGTCCCATTAGATCCATTGACCACTGTAATGACAGGACGTCATTATGAGAAGCAATTGCACAGCTTAAGTTTTCTCTACTTACACAGGTCCCTCCGGAATACGTTCCAGAAGTCTTTGAAGGTTCCCTGGCAGCCGGTCATCTTAAACAATTTGGCGTGGTGGTAGCACGAAACAGCTACGTCTCTTGGGTCCCGGGCCACATACACCATCTTCGCAGTACCCAGGAGTTTGGGGGGTAGCAGGGACATGGGTAAGTGTGTCTTGATGAAGCGAGTAGCCGTCAAAGGAGCCGCAGCCAGCAAAAGACTCACTGGCTTAGACAAGAAGCTCATCAATTCTGAAAACTTCTCTCTGTCAAAGTTTTCTGCTGTTTTCCCGATTATGTCTATGTATTCTTCTTTTGTGTCTTCTTCCAAGAACATGAAGCGTCTGCAATCAAATATTTTGCGTTTCAAGTCTAGCAAATTAGCAATACATAACTAACGTCTTCAGTAAATATATATTTAAAATAAAGAAGAAAAATGTTGTTTTGGCTCAGTACCGTACCGTATATGTAGATATGTTATAAAAATTGTATTCTATAATTTGAATTTGTGTACTCACTCCAAGAAAGCGTATCGGTCAGTAAGGGGTATCTCTGCCGCTTTTTCGTAATTCAAATTACTTGCAATCAACCAAACTAGTTCTTGGGTCCATGTAGTTCCTGAAAAGTAATTTAAGTAAATGAAATACAAAAATGAGTAAGTTATGAGTGGCATTTTACGGTAAGAGAGAAATATCTTATTGAGTAATACAAACGAGAAATATTAAATGGAATTTAAGTTAATTTAATTTAATTTTTAACTGATAAAGTGTACTACAGTGTGAAGGAGTATCTACCAATAATAATATTAATTAGATATTCATTAATGGAAATGGCATGTGTAACTCACAATTATTAATTATCTAGGACTTTTATTAAATTATTCACTATTTACTATGACATTTATTTCATTATTGAAAAATTAAATGGTTATAATGATTTTCCAATTTAATAATTTTGCTATATTTATTGTTTATTCAGCATGGTATTTTGATTTATGATTGTAGATTGTTATTTAAGTGTAAAATTTTGCATGCCCAAGTGACGGCAGAGCATGGAGAACATTATAAAACATGTATAACACCTATACCCCCTACCCATGTTGGCAAAAAATAGATGATTTGATTTGATTTGATTTAACCACTAAAAATTAAGTTAGCAGCTTAGTTTTTATCTTTATATTTCATGGTTTTAATTGGAATATAAATTCGGAGATGCGAGTTACTCGAGATCATAATTTTTTCTGCTAAAAACACTTTATTTTCTCTAGAGTCTAGTGAACAAAAGAAAGAAGAAGATGTAACTAGTTACCCACCAGATCGCTGATAACTGGCGACAAACACGTCACTAGGTCTCAGCGGCATGTTGTAGATGTTCGCAGCATCTTTCTTGTAAGGTTTGAACACCAAGTAACCTTTGGGACCAAGACGGATGTAGTTTGCAGGCATGCCTGGAGGAAACACATAGAACAATCATTGTACATCATTGCTAGCTAAGTAGATATTTTGGATATAAAACGTTGATGTCTTTTATGACAGAAAAAACCTATCTTTATTATTATTAGTTGTTTTCCGTTCACAGATTAAGCATAAAAGCCTCTCTCTTGCCGCAAATCAGAATGACAAATCTCACGATTTAGGATCTTATTTTCAGAGGCGTAGCGTGGACTAATTTAGACGTGGGCGAAATCGCATCAACGAGGCCCCTTTTCTTTCGTCCCCAAGATCTACCCAATAAATCTATCCTACCAAAAATGCTTTCATGCTTGACCACGACATATCTACTCATGATAGTGAAATTATATAAATGCGCGATGGGAGAATATTGAAAAACATTTAAAGGTATTTGAAAAAAAGTTTTATTTTGTTACTTGCGTGATTAAAGGAGATGTTCCAGAAATGTAATGTAATGTTCTAACAAATGTAATGTTCTTCGGCTTTTTGCTTTACTAAAGTCCTCTAGTAAAGATTTGTTATTATTTTTGCAGCTAAATCTGCTTCGATTGAAAGTATTGCTAAAGCAGATAGTCGGTCCTGCTTCATGCTGTTTCTTAATCATTTTAACTTAGAAAACTTCTTTCTGCGGAAGTTGCACTTACAAGCATAGTCAATAATTAGTGATGTGTGGACGTGTGGTAAAGTTTCGGTAAAGCCAGGTAGTCTATGGAGTCATAGCGTTCGTTCGTTCCTTAACACTAAAAGGGTTAACGCCGTCATTTTGACCACAGGACGATTTTGATCGCTAGAAGTTGTTTTACGATGACTTTTACTTATTTATTAATTCTTAAGTAGGTACATATTTAATTTAATTTATTTATTTGCTTCAGACAAAATTATCGATAATTTACATACATTTATGGCATTAAGTCTGCCTTGTACATATGTACAAGGCAGACTTAATGCCATTAGCATTGGCATTCTTTGGCACTTTTCCTAACTTTTAAACTTTTTATGGCATGTGAAAAACGGTTACTCATAGCTATTAATTCCTGACATGTCTCGTATTCCGTCAAAATAACAGTTGTGGTCTTTGAAGGTAGTTACAACGGCCTCGCGGACGCGCTTAAGACGCTTTTTGTGCGGCCCCAAACAAACACGCTTTTAAATTTTTGTGACGTTCTTTTTCGAGCGTAAAAGTGATCAAATTAATTAGTCAACTGTGGTAAAGTTTGGGGGCATCGCATTGAAAGGGGCCTCCTGAGGCCCCTTTAAGTGCGAGGCCGTGGGCCGGGGCCCACTTCGCCCACGCCTGCTACGCCACTTATTTATTTCTCCAACAACCGCAGGCGGTACTGACATGGCCTGGAAACTGACGGATGCCAGTTCACCAACTTTTATTTATGGCAAGAAGAGGGTTATCTATCTATTTATTTGTTTTCAGCACCTTGAATTCTAGGAACTTGAATTCACGTAAAAATACAAATAACTTACCCTCAAAAGTAGTTTTAAGTAATTCTTCTTCTTCAGGCTTCAGCTCCTCGTATTCATAAGGAAATGGTAACTCTTTCTGTTCTGCCATTGCTTGTAAAAGGACACAACACAACTGCAAGATATGAAATAAATGTAGAGACTATTACAATATCGGGATCCTTAAAATGTTTATGACGTTTCTTTGGGATATACCACCCGCAAATTTTCTAAAGTTAGTCGAAACGTCGGAGTGTGCGGACTAGGGCATGCAATTATCCGCCTATTTTACTATTCGGATATTTCGGATACTGCCAGACAACTATTCGAATATATCCGTATAATATGGATATTTTGGATACCACTGTAAAAGAGGTAAATCAAACTTATATTAGTATACAATCGACATTTTTATTACAAAAACTCTCCAACAATCGTATACTAAAGTATTTCAGTTCGTACTAAAAGCAAAATCTGTCCGATCTGTCATTGACAGATACTAGAAAAGCTATCATCCACGGATTATCTACCAATGGTATAATAGATCGTGAGCTGGTCAAATGCTATCTTTGTTAAGATGGCTAGAACAATTGAAAGCACATTAGATGAAGACTGGAAGTCTTACAAAGTAGTGCTTGGTAATAAATGAGACAAAATCACACCACTGACATTGCTTGATGTCAAAGTATCTGATGTATAAGTTGGATCAGCACAAACTAGTAGCCGCGAATGACATGTACTTTCATCGATTCCCTGAATATGAACTATCTTCTGTGCGTTTCGGGTCTTTCAGTTCTCGTTATCGCGATTGTGCAGTCCTATCTTCCGTTGAACATATGTGAAACTTTGGGTATTCCTAAAGAGGACTATCCGGATTGGGTTTTTACAGTCCAGGCAGGAAACGAATTAATAATGCAAATCATGAATGACGAGAATCAAGATGACGCCTGTGCTCCACAATCCTACTTCCCATATCAATCTGATTTTGGGTTGGTTACCAAAACAGCTTATTCAAGTGTAGCAAATCCTAACCTTTTCTTTATGTTACATTTAGCAGGAACTCTATTTTGGTTCTGTGAGATTTCGTCAAGCAAGACACAATATCGAGATGAATCTAGAGAACAACACTACTGATCAAAGCCATCATTCCTGCCAATGCCTTAAAAGTAAATGTCATGCTTGTCAAAGCATTCACTGTTGATGGTCAACCAGAGTCCTTCCGATCTCTTTGCTTATTTTTCTCTGTTAAAGTAAATGATATTTCAGTTTCTGCTGCTTGTAATCACTGAGTGCTACGTCATCACCATCGCTGTCGTCAACTGAAGTCGAGCTCTGTGCAAAAGCACTTTTAATTTTTCTCTGTGATGAATCTACATAGTAATTGTATCATTAGATGGATTTTTTAAGATATAGCATGAATTGTCACGATTGTGAATACCTATTTTATTAAAACACAACGTTAAATGTTATATTATCAAAAGGAAAATGGAACAAAAGTAACTATCCGTATTATCCGTTTTATCCGGATAGTACAACAAATTATATTCGGATAATATTTTCTACGGATATCCGGATAATTCGGATATCCGGATATCCGAATAGCATGCCCTCTAACACACATACACACATTCACACAGTAGTTCTTGAGTTCTTCATAAAGTGAATAATTAGTACATATGAGGGTAACTTGGTGTCAAATTGGCCAGTTGTATTAACTTGTTTTATTTATGTACCTACACTTTTACTTTGTTTTTGTCGATTTCGTACGTTGTTGTTATAAATTTACTTATTCTAGATCTGCATGCTTCGTCATTAGACGACTATATCACGGTAGAATCTATGTTATAATTTAAATTTCATGTAGGTAAGTGAACTGTATCATGTTCTTATGAAACAAAGATTCTTTAAACCTAAATATCTGTAGATATCAAAGTAGCAATCTATGTGCTCGATCACGTTGAACTCGCGGGCGCGGTGGCGGGCGCGGTGGCGGGCGCTGGCGCGAGCGCGGCTTCTTTCACCGCACCTTCGTTTGTACGTGAACATTTGCATATTATTCTATGTTAGATATTTCGTGACCGCGCCCGCCACCGCGCCCGCGAGTTCATCGTGATCGAGCACTATGTTATCTCAATTGTATGATAACAATTACCGAGAACCTTCTGAGCTTCTGAGCCGTTGAATCGTTTTTTTTATTGGTGGAGCATAGTCTTTTTATGGTAACTATATTATGTAATAGTAATAAAAACCGGTCCAGAGCGAGTCGGACTCGCGCACCGAGGGTTCCGTAAGGACCTTCATTCGCATAGGTAGCAGCATTACCAGACGTCCCGATTTTTTGTTCAAAATTAAACGTCCCGCGCGGAAAAGGTTCAGTCCCGCTTTTCAGGGAATACGAATAAGTAATGTAGTACTTGTTTTGTATCCCTTTAAAGACTTAACTGCCTTAAAGGGTAAACCAGACAGTGATAGTTATTAGCATAGTAAAGTCACGTATTTTTACTAAGTACATTTTCTATGGCTATGTATAATCATTTTAAACCTAATTTGAAACTCAAATAAAAGCATAATCAGTCAAAAATTAAAATGGCTAATTATTAATGATTATTTACGTTTTCTCGAAAGCGGAATATAATATATTCCGCTTTCGACGAAAGAATCCCGCTTTTTTTACTCAAAAGGGTTGAACACCCGCGGCCGAAAACAAATCTGGCAACGCTGAGGTAGGTACCTAAATAGATCTGTGCCCAGAAAAAACTACAACTGTGCTTTACCCAAAGCAACCTGAGCAGGTTGGTTAATAAGGAGGACATTTTGTTTGTGAACCGTCAAATGTTTTTAAATTTTCATCGGCGAGGCCTTTATTCGTCAGAGAATTGCAGATCTAAGGTGTGATCTACATGGTGCGTCGCTCGGGCGAGCCTAAGAAAAACGCTCACGCAGGTAGGAAGGATAAGACAGGTTGTGTAAGATGTTGACGACGAGACATAAAATCCGAGTGTTTCTTCGAAGCCGGATTGGGAGCCACTTGAGTGCATCATCTTCCTAGCCTTTTCCCAACTATGTTGGGGTCGATTTCCAGTCTAACCAGATGCAGCTGAATACCAGTATTTAACAAGGAGCGATTGCTCTGACCGCCACAACCCAGTTGCTGCGTAATACGATACCCCTTAGTAAGATTGGTTGTCAGACTTTCGGCCTTCTGACGAACCGTAACGACTGTCAAAGATCCACGATTCCACAAATGACAGCCGTGACCAGCGGCTTAACGTGCTTTCCGAGGCACGTATAGGGTTTTGGTATGTAAAGATGGCCGGCCACCCATCCAGGGACCAACCGCGACAAACGTAGCTACCCGATGAATTTAAATAGGTAATTAAATAAAACAATTCCTTTTCTTAATAAAAGCTGTTAATGTTTCATGTGCGGGAAGCGCAGGTCAGTATCTAGCAGGTTGTCTTCGATCCAGCGATCAGCTTGTTGTGTCATCTCCTCATCGAAATATGCTCGCCAACCTCCGGTTTTACCTGAACAAAAGGTAATTTTACGATCAACTAACTTATAACAAGGTATGTAAAAAGTTCGTTCTGCCTCGTGCCCCTATAATAGTGGTCGCAAGCGCTATTGTTGAGCATGAGGCCTTTCCCCGATCGTGCAAAGTGATATTAGAAGCTCAGCAGCATGGAATCTGGATTTGTGCCCGATTGATGGCTATATGCTCGCCCATTATCTTCTTTAGGTTAGTGACTAACCTGATGTCTAATTACGCAACACATTTTAGTAAACAATTCCGACTAATCTGTTTTATTTTGACAGTTCAACAACATTCATTGCGTTATTTACGTTGCTAAGCAGTTTTTTTTTCGAACTTCTGAAGCAATGGATTAGCAATCTATTTTAAAACGATTCAAATTCTGATTGATCGTGGTTTACGTAATTAGGGTACGGGTGTCAGAGTTTTAAACCCATATTATGGGTCTCTGACTTGGCTTCACACCGTTCACACCTACTATTACCCGTCCACTATTACATACAGGGGACCACTACATAACGGGCGAAATATGAGAGTAGGTACATGGTACACCTCTGCGTAAAGCTTTGTGCAACCAGCGCGACTTGTCGCGCGACGCGACACCGGTTATTGTTATACCGTTAAGTTTTCTTAGAAATTGTATTGTTCGTGTCGCGTCGCGACACCGGTTATTGTTATACCGTTAAGTTTTCTTAGAAATTGTATTGTTCGTGTCGCGTCGCGCGACAAGTCGCGCTGGTCTGCAAAAGCCTTCGGGGGATACTACCTCAGACGTGATGTTATGTTATGTAAAAAGTTCTAAACCTATACTTTTAATACTTTGGTAGCACACAAATTAATACTATACTAGCTACTATATACCAGCCTATTAGTGTCCCCTTGAAAGGCAAAGGACTCTTATCATAGAGACGTACACGATCATTGATCACCATTGGTAGCAGGTTTGGTAGCAAGTTTTATCATACTATCCTACTAATCCTACTTTCCTACTATTCCTACTAATATTATAAATGTGAAAGTTTGTATGTTTGTTACTTAATCACGCAAAAACGGCTAAACGGATTTAGATGAAATTAGGGACACGGATGGTTTATTATCTGGATTAACACATAGGATACTAGTTAATAATATTTCTCAGTACAGTAGTAGGTAATGAAGGAAAAACGCCTAACCTTTCCTTATAAAAGTTTCGTCCTTTGCAAGAACTCCTATTTCCCTCATTTCTTCAAAATTCACCGACATATTGTTCTTAAAGTTTTCGATGCTCAGGTGTTCGCAGAGGCGATTCATTTGTTCTTCGTTCAGCTGCTTGCCGAGGAAGTCTGCGACACGCCGAATGGATGCCGGCAAGTCCTAAAATATAATTTAAAGTGGTTATTTATGGCTTTAAATTTTATTTAAATTTAGTTTTGAGATGATCACAGCTAGGCCCACCACGATCACTAAGTTCTAGTTCGTAAACCACCTACCCGAAGACGTAGGCACTAGTAATAATAATAATACCATTTATTTCAGGCGACACAGGCCCATAGAAAAATACCGTAACATAAAGATACATAATTATTTTAATATAAACAAAAACTAGTGTCAATAAATAAGGCTTAGACTATGTTAGTAGCACTTCACTTTGTGGAACTTGTCCGCGGAAGCGACGGAACACCACGTCCTGCGGCCAAAAGTCTTCTTCCATGACGAGGGGCAGATAACAGTTCGGTACAATTACGACGAACTAGTAATAGCTAAACTAGTGATTCTAGTAACTGCACCCTGTAACTAGTGCCTTCGTCTTCTGGTTGGTGGTGGTCATATTCGTGGCAAGGCGTGCCTAGGCACGTATTGCCACGAATATGCCACAAACCTATCTTTCATTGGTGTGGCCTTACACGGAGTGTGTTTTTTTATTATTAATAATAATTAATTATTAATAATTAATTAATAATTATTGTTATTTTTTATTAATAATAATTTATTTAAATCAGTCTCAGTGATCCATGTTTTTGAGATTCAAATACACACCACAATAATAATAGTACAGACGCCAGCACATCAAGTTACTACAATCTGTCAAATTTCTAGATGTTCAACTTTATTGCTCAAATAATAAGGTTCAATGTTCATTGGGAAAATTTGACAGATTGGAGTAGGTTGATGTGCTGGCGTCTGTACCTACATATCTACTACTACTTTATTGCGTTTTAACATGGAGGACAATTTGCAGATAAGATAGAGAGATAACAAAATTATAATGGCATGCGACCACGGCTTTACCTAGACCATTTTTGTACCTAAGTATGTCTTGTTTTCTGTCCGAAATATTTTCTTGATTCATGCTATTTAGACCGTGATTTTTCAGCAGTCGGGTTTTAGTTTTTGAACTTACTTTTATTTAAATTAGTTTGGGGTTATATTTTTTTTTTTTTACCCACAACATGGAAGCTCTCGGGGAATTTCGTGATAAAGTATTTGCAGAGCCGCTTTTTTTTTTTACAGCCGCGCCGTGCGGTGCATTTTGACTTGTTTTTAACAATTTAAAACATATTTATTTACTTAGACAATACGATATATAAATATAATTACGTATTTGTAATGTGCTCGTCAAGCGTTTTTCGTTCGTGACTTTGTGTAGGTACTCCACAGGGCGCCATATTGAATTTAATGTAACGTTACATAGCCTATAACCAGCGGATAATAAAGACGCTTCCAACGATACCTCATTGTCAAATTATGAGATCAGTAGTTTAGAAGTCATGAGGTTACAGATGAACATACATACATACCGGTCGAAATCATAACCCTCCTTTTTGCTTCGCCGAAGTCGAAGCCGAAGTCGCTAGAGACAAAATATCTTGTGGCTGGATAATAAAGTACTTACCTATATTTTCTTACTGTGAATACTTATTTTTTTTAGACATAAAAGCCGAGCAAACTTGATTTAATATAAATAATCTTAAAAAAAAAGTTATCAATTTCGAATTAAAATAAATCGAGAGAAAATGTTACAATTACGTAAGTCTTGTACCTCATGGAAAGAAAAAGGACCAATAAATCTAAAGTTCCATTTTGATTGAAAGTGTGACTGTTTTAGAATATTTAAACAAATTAACTTATAATTTAAGGTGCCTCGGGCCTCCTCTTTGTTAAACTACACAAAAATGCAAACAATGATTGTACATTTCTGTGTGTGTTGACTGTTGACAGCTGTTGATATTGCACTTGACGCAGCCGACATATTTATGTCCATGATAATGTTATCAAAGATATAATCGTATTAAATAGCTCGCTTAACTCGGAACAACTCGGAACACAATAAAACTTAAGTATTACCTTTGACAGATCTTCATAAAACAAGAACAACATGTTCGGATCATCTCTCTTCTCCCAAGCTTCTTTGACGTGCTCGAAATACGGCATCAATGTAACTAAGAATGTAGAGGTAGTTACACGTTATTACAAAATCATTAATAAGTTTTCTTCCGAGTAAGATTTGGGGGTTCCAAAATCTTATAAATTGGGTGACTGCTAATTAGGGACCGATACTTAAACACGTGACTTTACCCATCATTATGAACCACTTTTAAGGCACCAAACCAGATATAGCGAAAAAAAAATCAGCTGTTCCATACATTTTGACGACTTTTGCGAACATAAAATGTAGGGAACAGCTGATTTTTTTTTCGCTATTTCAGATTTGGTTATATTTTTAGATACTTCTCTTTGCTGTTAGACGTGGGGTAATTTTCTATGGGTGTACGTAATAAAAATTATTCTATCTATTCCATTGATTCATGAATGCAGATCCTAACCTGAACTGAAGCTGGGAACGTAAAATTGGACATGATAAACGATGCCCTACTTAGGTCGTCACTTCTATACTAAAAAGTCGAGCTCATCCCGTCATCTCCGCCAAAGTCTACAGCATTTCGTATGGCATGTAGAGGCTAATGAAACAAGCCTAAGACCTAATAGATCCCATTAGATCCATTGGCTACTGTAATGACAGGACGTCATTATGAGAAACAATTGCACAGCTTATGTTTTCTCTACTTACACAAGTCCCTACGGAATAAGTTCCAGAAGTCTTTGAAGCCTCCCTGGCAGCCGCCCATCTTAAACAATTTGGCGTGGTGGTAGCACGACACAGCTACATCTCTTGGGTCTCGAGCCACATACACCATCTTCGCAGTACCCAGGAGTTTGGGGGGTAGTAGGGACATGGGTAAGTGTGTCTTGATGAAGCGAGTAGCCGTCAAAGGAGCCGCAGCCAGCAAAGGACTCACTGGCTTAGACAAGAAGCTTATCAATCCTGAAAACTTCTCTCTGTCAAAGTTTTCTTCTGTTTTCCCGATTGTGTCTATGTATTCTTCTTTTGTGTCTTCGTCAAAGAACATGAAGCCGCTGCAATCAATTATTTTAAGTTTCAAGTCTAGAAATACATAACTTACGTCTTCAGTAAATATATATATACCTATATATTTATAATTGAAAGAACGAAGTACCGCACCGTATATGTACGTATAAGAATACAATTTAAATTTGTGTACTCACTCCAAGAAAGGGTATCGGTGGGTAAGGGGTATCTCTGCCGCTTTTTCGTAATTAAAATTATTTGCAATTAACCAAACTAGTTCTTGAGTCCATGTAGTTCCTGAAAAGTAATTTATGTACATGAAATACATAAATGAGGTATGGGAGTCATTTTATGGTACGAGAGAAATATCTTAATGAGTAATACGAACGGAGATTCGACTTACTCGAGATTATAAATTTTTCAGCTAAAACACTTTTGTTTAGTACTACCAATACCAACTAATTTGATGTAACTAGTTACCCACCAGATCGCTGATAACTGGCGACAAACACGTCACTAGGTCTCAGCGGCATGTTGTAGATGTTCGCAGCATCTTTCTTGTAAGGTTTGAACACCAAGTAACCTTTGGGACCCAGACGGATGTAGGTTGCAGGCATGGCTGCAGGAAAAACATAGAACAATTATTGTACATAATTGCTAGCTATTTTGTTTGTATATAAAAACGTTGAAGTCTTTTATTTATGTATTTATTTAAATTTCTTTATTCAAGTAACAGGACTAAATATTGTATTAGTAAACATAAGAACTATGTTAGATTATTTTATTAAAATTATTATTTATTTCACCCCATGGGAGATGGCACTGCAGTGATTTACAGAATTGCAATCGAGCCTGCTAGCGATCATTTTCAGGATATAGTTGGAGCTGGCCCGCACTCTGCGCACCAGAGATGCACACCTCATTCGCATCGTTGCGTAAAAGCAATTTATGTGTGCGTCCGCGAACATTCCCGATGCGCTACAAAAACGGGGCAGCCCCACCAATACCCTGAAAGCGTTGTTGTATTGGACACGAAGGGCGTTGTACGACCTTTGGGTATATCTAGCTCACAGGCTGCACGTGTACAACGTTGTGCAATAAGCACGAAACAGAGTAAGCCAGCATGTTCGCCCTTACCGACAACGCCCTTCGCTCCCGCTCAATATCGAGTCCGTCATTGCGGTCAGGGATCAATATATGACCAAGTGGAGCCCCATTGAGTAATACAGGTGGTGCATAACCTGGTCTACCCCCAGCCTCAAAGACCATGATCTCCGATTTATTGGAGTTATACAACAAACCATGTGCTACGGCATACTTCTCACATTTGGCAACCAACTTTCTGAGACCACAGATTGACGCGCTCAGAAGTACCATATCGTCTGCATAACTAATATTATTTACACAGATACCATCTATAAAGCAACCCACTCTATCTTTTATGACAAAGAAAACCTGTCTTTATTATTATTAGTTATTTTCCGTTCACAGCCTAAGCATATAAGACTCGATGTGCCGCAAAACAGATATAACTTTTTCTGCGTATCATATCTGGCCAAGTCTCACGATTTGTAAGGACCTTATTTCACATGGCATGGTCTACAAACTGACCAGTGTCACTTCATCAACCTTTATGGTAAGAAGAGGGATGCATATTTATGTTTTTGTTTTCAGCACATTTGATTTTAGGACCTTGAATTTTGTAATGTATACAAGAAACACGTTAAAATACAAATTACTCACTGCCTAAAGTAGTTTTAATTAATTCTTCTTCCTCAGGCTTCAGCTCCTCATATTCATAAGGAAACGGTAATTCTTTCGATTCTCCCATTGTAAAAGGACACAACACAACTGCAAGATATGAAATAAATGTACAGACTATTACAATAACTAGATCCTCAAAATATTTATAACTTATCTTTGCGATATACCACCCGCAAATATCTGTAGATATCGAAGTAGCAATCTTTGTAATCTCAATTTTATGATAGCGAATTAACAACAAAGAACCGTGTTTAATGTAGTTGTTGCTGAGGGCTTAATTTTGCATTTTCTGGCGGCTTCAATTGCGCACGGGTAGTAGCACCCTAAAGTAGGTCTACCGAGAACCTTCTGAGCTTCTGAGCAGTAGAATCGTTCATTTTTTATTGGTGGAGCATACTCTTTTCTTTTTATGGTAACTAGGTATATTACATAGTAAAAAATCAAAGGCTGTTTTCATGTCTGTGTAAACACATTGTTTTTCTAAATTACGCAACGGATTTTAATGTCAAAACCGTATCAAAATCCGTCCATTACCATACCATTAATCCATCATTTAGATTTATTCTGGAAAGTTTATATTTATATGTAATCTTCGTAATCTTATTATTGTTTTCATTCGCTTTGCTATCGCTATGCATGTCTAATGCATGGCGACAGCTGGAAGATTTGATAAGATAGGATAGCCAACTAGATTGGGTTTATTTGCTGCCATAGCAGACTTATAGGCTAATCATGAATGACGCCTGTAGGAGTAAGTGCGGCAGTGAAAGAGTGACGGGTTGAATGATATGCGATACTATGAAGTGTAAACAAAATATACTTGAACAGTGGAATTTTATAGAAGTTAAGAGGGTTTACGTCGTACGGCTTTTCATACAATCTTTCAAACCCTTATTTTTCGAAATTACTGAACCGATTTTAATGAAACTTCATACGCATATGAAGGATACAACGGTCTAAAAACTTAGTTAAGCACATTTTCGAAAAATAGTGCTACAGCCAAATTAGACTTTTTTTATTTTTATTATTTTATTTATGATTAGATTTTTTATTTTCCATAGAAACAGAGATTTCCAGTTGTCAGCTTTTAAATAAGACATTTTGAAAATGTTCTTAACTAAGTTTTTAGACCTTTGTATCCTGCATATGCGTATGAAGTTTCATTAAAATCGGTTCAGTCATTTCGAAAAATAAGGGCTTGAAAGTTTGTATGAAATGCCGTACGATGTAAACCCTCTTAAAATAGATTAATAAATCGGTTCAATAAAGGACAAACAGATGGAAACGACGTATGAAAAGTGAGGTCATGGAGCCTTTCTTTATTGGAGGGAAGCTGGAAGGTGCTGCATCGACGAATGCGGTAGAAGAAACATAGTTTATTATCATCTTAAGTTATTGATAGTTTCAAAACTACATGATATAAGCTGTGCGGTAGACTAGACTGGTTTTTACTCTCTTACTGTTGCTCCTTAAAGGCTTTATCGGACAGGAACGGCCTCTCGGACGGTCCCTCATTAGATGACATCTATAGGCTATAGCAATCATTAATCAGTGTCTTTAGAATGATTATTACGGCCATTATTGTCACTCTTGGGCCAAAATATGCTCAACGAGACTTCTTTTCTTCGATGAACGAGACACTGGAGATACTTTCTGCTAGATAATTTAAGAATATAATGTAGAACGCAAAATAAAAATCAAGGCTGCATTAACTTAACTCCTTATTCATAATTTTATAAGATAGGGTATGCTGTATGCTACACACTTCGACATAAATCTAGACTAAACATTTCAACTTCTCGGCTAAAAATACATTCTACAAGTCCATATGTAATGTCAATAAAAATATACAATAAACTACCGGAATTAATAACAAAAGAAGCAAAACTGAATATATTTAAAAAAAAACTAAAACTATTTCTAATAAAAAAAATGCTATTATAGTTTAAACGAATATTTCAGCGATAAATAAAATATAAGTATATTAAGTATTGAGTAAACTATTTATGTAAAATAAAAAGAATTAAAAATAACCTAATATAATACCAAATATTAGATTTAGTTCAAAAGACTGATGATAATCTAAGTTTTTTCAAAGCTTCCTCTCCTACTATTTTGCTGTGCCCGACAGGGTCCATAATGATCACATATAATTTTAACTTTACCACCTAAGTACACATTGTGGAATGCATTATTGAGTATTTAGTATGCCGTATGTAGATTCAGCAGGTCAGTATTTCGCAGCTTATTGTGGCATCACCTCGTCGAAGTAGTCGCGCCATCCTTCCGCTTTATGGCTGCCGCAGACAGATGCGACGCGACACCGGTAGAACAATTTCCGTGAAGTTTACATACAAATTGTTTCATCAGAGTCGAGTATCGCCGTCGCTTCGCGATTTTCTGCGGGAGCCTTTACATAATAATGATAACAAGCCGCTAAATACCTTGTAAGAACCAGAAGTTTGCTCGTAGCAGTCGTAGCCAAACGCTCGTAGCAGTCGTAGCCAAACGCTCGTAGCAGTCGTAGCCAAACGCTCGTAGCAGTCGTAGTCAAACGCTCGCAGCAGTTGTGGCCATACGCTCGTAGCAGTCGTTGTCAAATGCTCGTAGCAGTCGTAGCCAAACGCTCGTAGCAGTCGTAGCTAAATACTACTATTTAAGGAGGGCGTTTGGCATTAAATGAAAACCAGTTCAATACTTTAAGTGGATAATTATTTATTTGAATAACTTAAGTGGTGATAGTTAATTACATTTTTATAAATTAGGGAAGCGCAGGTCAGTATCTCGCAGGTTGTCCTCTATCCATCGCTCAGCTTGTTGTGTCATCTCCTCGTCAAAGTAGCCGCGCCAACCACCTGCTTTACCTGATAACAGAATACACCATAAACTTCATTGTTTCTACACCATAAAGCTATCCTGTGAACAAACATAGTATCGTCACCCTCCTGCCCTTATCTCGATTTATTCTGGGTCGGCACCACATGTCATCTTTTCCCATAGATCTCTATTATATTAGCTGTCATCTCTTTCACCCCTTTCTAGCCGTAGTCATAATCATCTTTCTTTCTTTCTTCCTGCACAAACATTATAGTAATTACGATTCAATTCCTTCATAACATTACAACATCCATTATTAAAATTATTCAACCTTTTCTAATAAACACTTCTTCTTCAGGGGAAAGAACGCCGTATTCTCTCAGTTCTTCAAAGTTCACAGAATCGTTTTTCTTGAAGTTTTCGAAGCTGTGATGATCGCACAGACGATCAGTCATCTCAGTTCTTTGGAATATTGACATTGACAGCTCTTGGACGATTGACATTGACAGCTCTTGAACTATTGACATTGACAGCTCTTGAACTCGGTTTAGATGTGCTGATCGCGTTTAGTTTAATAATTCTCGAATGTTTAAGAATCTTGGTTCAAAAATCAGTAACTATAGCAAATAAAATGATTTCCTTTTAATTTGGGCATACGTACAAAAGTATAACCCAAGAAAGGGTATCTCTCTGTGAGTGGAATTTTTGCTGCCGTTTCGTAATCCAAATCGTTAACAAGCTAAGCTAGCAATTCCTGTGTCCACGTGGTACCTGAAGGCTAGAAAGGCCTGCCATCATTAACAAGATTAATCAAATAATGGAATAGGATAATACAGGGTCAAATAAAAAGAAGCCGGATTGGGAGCCACTTGAGTGCATCATCTTCCTAGCCTTTTCCCAACTATGTTGGGGTCGGTTTCCAGTCTAACCAGATGCAGCTGTAATACCAGTATTTAACATGGAGCGATTGCTCTGACCGCCACAACCCAGTTGCTGCGTAATACGATACCCCTTAGTAAGATTGGTTGTCAGACTTTCGGTCTTCTGACGAACCGTAACGACTGTCAAAGATCCACGATTCCACAAATGACAGCCGTGACCAGCGGCTTAACGTGCTTTCTGAGGCACGTAATGAGTTTTGGTATGTAAAGTTGGCCGGCCACCCATCCAGGGACCAACCGCGACCAACAGCTACCCGATGAATTTAAATAGGTAATTAAATAAAACAATTCCTTTTCTTAATAAAAGCTGTTAATGTTTCATGTGCGGAAAGCGCAGGTCAGTATCTCGCAGGTTGTCTTCGATCCAGCGATCAGCTTGTTGTGTCATCTCCTCGTCGAAATATGCTCGCCAACCTCCGGTTTTACCTGAACAAAAGGTAATTTTACGATCAATCTAAATATATAAAAATCAATGCCACTTTTCGTTGTAATTTTATAACTCGAGAACGGCTGGGCCGATTTGGCTGATTTTGGTCTTGAAATGTTTGTCGTAGTCCAGGGAAGGTTTATAGGGTAGGTAGGGTAGGTAGGGTAAGTAGGGTAGGGTAGATAGGGTAGGTAGGGTAGGTAGCCGCAGATAAGTACTTAGTGCTACCCGTGCGAAGCCGGGACGGGCAGCTAGTTAACTTATAATAAGGTAAGTAAAAAGTTCGTTCTGCTTCGTTCCCCTAGCAAGCGCTATTGCTGAGCATACGGCCTTTCCCCGATCGGGCAAAGTGATATTTTGTTTTTCCATTAGAAATTTCTCAGCAGTATGGAATCTGGATTTGTGCTCGGTTGATGACTATATGCTCGCCCATTATATTCTTCTTTTCGTGAGGTTAGTGATTAACCTGGTGTCAGAGTTTTAAAGCCGCCCATGGGCCTCTGACTTGGCTTCACATCTTCGAGAAATCACCCACCCACTGCATGTTACCCGCCCACTTTTACATGGGTCTACAACATAACGAGCGAAATGTGAGAGTAGGTACATAGGTCTCTCTGCGTAATCCTTCGGGGAATACTACCTCAGACGTGATGTTATGTTATGTAAAAAGTTCTAAACCTATGCATATTTTAATACTTTGGTAGCACACTAATTAACACTATACTAGCACTCTAATTAATACTATATTTGCCTATTATTGTCCCCTTGAAAGGCAAAGGACTCTTAATAAAGACACACACACGAGCATTGATCACCATTGGTAGCAGAGTTTTATGGTACCATTGGTAACGGATTTAGATGAAATTAGGGACACGGATGGTTTATTATCTGGAGTAACACATAGGATACTAGTTAGTAATATTTCTCAGTAGTAGGTAATGAAGGAAAAACGACTAACCTTTCCTTATAAAAGTTTCCTCCTTTGCGAGAAGTCCTATTTCCCTCAGTTCTTCATAGTTCACCGACATATTGTTCTTAAAGTTTTCGATGCTCAGGTGTTCGCAGAGGCGATTCATTTGTTCTTCGTTCAGCTGCTTGCCGAGGAAGTCTGCGACATGCCGAATGGATGCCGGCAAGTCCTAAAATATAATTTAAAGTGGTTATTTATGGCTTTCAATTTTTTTTTTAATTTAGTTTTGAGATGATCACAGCTAGGCCCACTACGATCACCAAGTTCCAGTTCGTAAACCACCTACCCGAAAACGTAGGCACTAGTGCCTATGTCTTCTGGTTGGTGGTGGTCACGAATATGCCACAAATCTATCTCGCATTGGTGTGGCCTTACACGGAGTGTGTTTTTTTATTATTAATAATAATAATTACCATTTCAGATAAGTTAAAAGTTGCTGAGACACTAGAAAATTTCTTTACCAACATCCCAATAGAGGTTACGAAATCTCTGCCTTCATCATCTATACTAGCTGAATCTCTTCTAAAAGAAAATTTCAGTAAGGACATTCCAAGTTTTGAATTCAAGCCCATTTCTATTGTCACGATTAAAAAAGCTTTCAAAAGTCTTAACATAAAAAACACTGAAGACTTATGGGGGATTTCCGTTAAGGTCCTTACTGATATCATTGACACAATTGCCCCTGTCCTAACAGGCATATTTAATCAATGTTTAGATAGCGCTACGTTTCCTGATTTAATGAAACATAGTAAAGTAGTACCAATTTTCAAATCGGGTAGTAAGAGTGATCCCTCTAATTATAGACCTATATCTGTTCTACCAGCATTGAGTAAAATATATGAAAAAAAACTTTTTACAAAAAAAAAAAAAACCGACTTCCAAAAAAAACCACTACAAAGTGAAAAATAACTTTAATTTCGGAAGTCAGTGTCTTTGTTTTTTAATTTTCGTTTTTTGCCACCGACTTCCGAAATTAAAGTTATTTTTCACTTTGTAGTGGTTTTTTTTGGAAGTCGGTTTTATTTTTTTTTGTAAAAAGTTTTTATTTTTCACTTTTTAGTTGTGGTACCTACCCCACACAATATCCAATACCACTAACTGCAATAAATAACAGTGACAGGAAGTTATCATCATATTGTCCATATAAACTAAGTGGGAAAAATATGTATTATTGAAGCTAACTCAAAAACTATCTAAGCAAAGTCAATAAAATTTATATGGGACCACCTCGGGAGCTTACCCTTTCAAACAAAAAAATAATTTTCAAAATCGGTCCACAAATGGCGGAGATATCGGTGAACATACATAAAAAAAAAAAAAAAAAAACATACATAAAGTCGAACATAGAACCTCCTCCTTTTTGGAAGTCGGTTAAAAATCATGCTAGACCAGATGTTGTCACATTTTAATTCAAATGGGATTTTGCATAGTCACCAGTTTGGTTTCACGAAAGGTAGGTCAACGACTGACGCAGGAGTAAAACTCATCAGTCACATTTTAGAATCCTGGGAGAAGTCCCAGGATGCAATTGGCATTTTCTGTGACCTCTCAAAAGCGTTTGACTGCGTTGACCACAACACACTGATCTGTAAATTACACCACTACGGAATTCGTGGCCAAGCTGCTGACCTTGTTCTTTCCTATCTATCAAATCGACGGCAAAAAGTAAACGTTAATGGGGCGACGTCCTCGGGGTCTCTAGTTAAAATGGGCGTGCCTCAAGGTTCAATTCTCGGCCCTTTTTTATTTCTCGTTTATATAAATGACCTTCCTTACATGATGGCTAACTTATCGAATATAATTCTATTTGCTGATGACACTTCTCTTATTTTTAAAATAGATAGAAAAGATACAGATGTCTTACACGTCAACGATAGTCTGGCTGTTCTTTCGAAATGGTTCGCAGCTAATAATCTTTTACTTAATGCGAACAAAACTAAATGTATTAGGTTCTCATTACCAAATGTACCTCAAGTGGGTCTAAATCTAAAACTTGATGGCAAAAAACTAGATGCAATAACGGAAACTGTATTTTTAGGAATTACTTTAGATTCAAAATTGCAATGGGGCGCCCACATTAGAACTCTTTCAGGTAGATTAAGTTCAGCTGCATATGCAGTAAGAAAAATAAGGCAGTTGACTGATATAGCTACAGCTAGGTTAGTATACTTTGCTTATTTCCACAGTATTATGTCTTATGGCGTTCTGTTGTGGGGATCGGCAGCTGACGTAGATTCAATTTTCATTTTACAAAAGAGGGCAATACGCGCTATCTATAAAATGGGTCCTCGCGAGTCTCTTAGAAACAAATTCAAAGAAATTGATATACTGACTCTGCCTTCTCTTTATATCTTAGAAAATATTTTGTATGTTCGGAAAAACTTAGGACTTTTCAAAATAAGAAGCGATTTCCATAATATAAATACACGTAGTAGACATGAAATTGTGATACCCAAATTTAGATTAACTAAAACAAGCAAGTCATTTCTTATAAACAGCATCCGATTTTATAACAAGTTGCCAAAGTCGGTTACAGAACTTAGCGATGGGAAGTTCAAAACCCACATCAAACGTGTCCTTATCAGGAAAGCATATTATAAAATTAAAGACTACGTTGAAGACAAAGAAGTTTGGCAATAATTCCCTCTGCACATGTGGCTTCCCTGGTACCTCATTAACGGCAAAATATGTAAGATTCTATTAACTGCTCTCAAATTACCATGTTTATATTTTTGTCTTATTTACATTCTTCCTTGACATAATCATAATTTTATTTGACATTATATACCTACTATTTAATTTTCAACTCTTTATTAGTGACTTTTGTGGACATGTTAATTATTCAGATTTGTTACAGTTGTAATAGCAATCATGTCATTTCGTTTAAAATAGTTTTTATTTTTATTAATTTATTTATCTTTTATATAGATTCTTTTCTATTTTGTGAATGTGAGAACGCTGTAGGCTTAGTGGACTGTACACTTGTTGACCATCTTCTATTTTGTTAAGTACATACTTGGTACTTGTTGAAAGACCTACACTGTCCTCGCATACCTAATAATACTGTATTTTTTATATTTTTTTTGTTGTAAATATTGTAAAACCCAATTATTTTTAAAAGAGTAACCGTGGAGTTTCTTGCCGGCTCTTCTCCATAGGAAACGACCAATTGGAACCGTGCGTAGCTTCTGACGTTTCATAAGTGCCCATGTAGGTTTATGTGAAATAAAATATTTTGAATTTGAATTTGAATTTGAGGAGGATTTGCAGATATGGAATAAAAAGTAAGTTCAAAAACTAAAACCCGACTACTGAAAAATCACGCTCTAAAAAATTCTTAAAAAAAACTTTAAACCCGACTGCGAAAACGCCCGATTTGGACGGGACTTTCACTAGTAGATAGCTGAGGCCATTGGGCGTAAAATAGGCTACTTTTTATTCCGATATTCCGACGGGAACAAAGGTATTAAAAGAAAAAAAAAGACGTGTGGCACTCGGAGACCGCCATGCCGCGGTAAAGCTATTGCATAGCTGTTTTTATCAACTTATGCAATTATAATACAACCAATGCCACCTAGAGGCGGGTTGCTGAACTAAAGAGACCGGGGTGTTAGGTTATTTTCGTTACGAAATTTCCGGATTCGGTCTCCACGCTCAAGGCCCGCGATAGAAGCTATGCAATAGCTTAAAACTACTTTACGCGGGTGAAACCGCGGGACGCAGCTAATAATCTATAGAATTTTGGTATCGCAGGCAAGACAAACAAAAGTTTCACCATATTTCAGGTTATTGATTTGTCCCCGCCTGCGATACCAAAATTCTATAGATTATACAGAGACAAAATATCTTGTGGCTGGATATTTATGCTAATTAACTTATAATTTAGGGTGCCTCCTCTTTGTTAAACTACACAAAAATGCAAACAATAATTGTGCATTTCTGTGTGTGTGTTGACTGTTGACAACTGTTGATATTGCACTTCACGCAGCCGACATATGTCCATGATAATGTTATCAAAGATCTAATCGTATTAAATAGCTCGCTTAACTCGGAACACAATAAAACTTAAGCATTACCTTTGACAGATCTTCATAGAACAAGAACAGCATGTTCGGATCATCTCTCTTCTCCCAAGCTTCTTTGACGTGCTCGAAATACGGCATCAATGTAACTAAGAATGTAGAGGTAGTTACACGTTATTACAAAATCATTAATAAGTTTTCTTCCGAGTAAGATTTGGGGGTTCCAAAATCTTATATATTGGGTGACTGCTAATTAGTGACCGATACTTAAACACGTGACTTTACCCATCATTATGAACAACTTTTAAGGCACCAAACCTGAAATAGCGAAAAAAAATCAGCTGTTCCATACATTTTGACGACTTTTGCGAACATAAAATGTAGGGAACAGCTGATTTTTTTTTCGCTATTTCAGATTTGGTTATATGTTTAGATACTTCTCTTTGCTGTTAGACGTGGGGTAATTTTCCATGGAAGATGAGATTTCTCCTTTATGTCTATAATTTTTTTGGTGTACGTAATAAAAAGTATTCTACATTATATCTATGTCATCGATTCATGAACGCAGATCCTAACCTGTACTGAAGCTGGGAACGTAAAATTGGACATGATAAACGATGCCCGACTGAGGTCGTCATTTCTATACTAAAAAGTCGAGCTCATTCCGTCATCACCGCCAAAGTCTACCGCATTTTCAAATGAATGTAATAGGTCCCATTAGATCCATTGGCTACTGTAATGACAGGACGTCATTATGAGAAGCAATTGCACAGTATAAGTTTTCTCTACTTACACAAGTCCCTACGGAATAAGTTCCAGAAGTCTTTGAAGCCTCGACACTCGGCCATCTTAAACAATTTGGCGTGGTGGAAGCACGAAACAGCTACATCTCTTGGGTCTCGAGCCACATACACCATCTTCGCAGTGCCCAGGAGTTTGGGGGGTAGCAGGGACATGGGTAAGTGTGTCTTGATGAAGCGAGTAGCCGTCAAAGGAGCCGTAGCCAGCAATGGACTCACTGGCTTAGACAAGAAGCTCATTAACCCTGAAAACTTCTCTCTGTCAAAGTTTTCGTCTGTTTTCGCGATTGTGTCTATGTATTCTTCTTTTGTGTCTTCGTCAAACAACATGAAGCAGCTGCAATCAATTATTTTAAGTTTCAAATCTAGAAATACACAACGTACGTCTTCAGTAAATATGTATATTTATATTTAAAAGAAAGAAACAACCGCACCGTATATGTACGTACGAATAAGGATACAATTTTAATTTGTGTACTCACTCCAAGAAAGCGTATCGGTGAGTAAGGGGTATCTCTGCCGCTTTTTCGTAATTAAAATTATTTGCAATCAACCAAACTAGTTCTTGAGTCCATGTAGTTCCTGAAAAGTAATTTATGTACATGAAATACATAAATGAGTTATGAGAGTTATTTTATGGTAAGAGAGAGTTATTGAGTAATACGAACGGAGATTCGAGTTACTCGAGATTATAATTTTTTCAGCTAAAAACACTTTTGTTAAGTACTACCAACTAATTTGATGTAACTAGTTACCTACCAGATCGCTGATAACTGGCGACAAACACGTCACTAGGTCTCAGGGGCATGTTGTAGATGTTCACAGCATCTTTCTTGTAAGGTTTGAACACCAAGTAACCTTTGGGACCCAGACGGATGTAGGTTGCAGGCACGGCTGGAGGACAAACATAGAACAATCATTGTACATCATTGCTAGTTATTTTGTTAGTATATAAAAACGTTGAAGTCTTGTATGACAAAAAAACCTATCTTTATTATTGTTAGTTGTTTTCCGTTCACAGCCTAAGCATATAAGCCTCGTTTCGCCGCAAAACTGATATGAGCCACTTTCTCTGCGTATCTTATCTGGCCAAGGCTCCTGATTTAGGACATTATATCTCCAACAAACGCAGTCGGTACTCCTGGCATGGCCTACACATACATATTGACGAGTGTCACTTCACCAACCTTTATTAATGGTAAGAAGTCCTCTTCTTAAAACAAATAAATAGATAAACAACTCTTTGTTTATCTATTTATTTGTTTTTAGCACAATGGCTTCTAGGACTTTGAATTTTGTAATGCCTACATGAAACACGTTAAAATACAAATTACTCACTGCCTAAAGTAGTTTTAATTAATTCTTCTTCCTCAGGCTTCAGCTCCTCATATTCATAAGGAAACGGTAATTCTATCGGTTCTCCCATTGTAAAAGGACACAACACAACTGCAAGATATGAAATAAATGTACCGATTATTACAATAACTAGATCCTCAAAATATTTATACCTTATCTTTGCGATATACCACCCGCAAATATCTGTAGATATCGAAGTAGCAATCTATGTAATCTCAATTTTATGATAACGAATTAACAACAAAAAATAATGTAATTGCTAAAGGCTTAGTTTTGCATTTTCTGGCTGCTTCAGTTGCGCACGGGCAGTAACACCCTAAAGTAGGTCTACCGAGAACCTTCTGAGCTTCTGAGCCGTAGAATCGTTTATTTTTTATTGGTGGAGCATACTCTTTTCTTTTTATGGTAACTAGGTATATTACATAGTAAAAAATCAAAGGCTGTTTTCATGTCTGTGTAAACACATTGTTTTTCTAAATTACGCAACGGATTTTGACGTCAAAACCGTCCATTATTCGCCTAAAAATCCGTCATTAAAAATCCGTCCATTACCTTACCATTATCCATCATTTAGATTTATTCTGGAAAGTTTATATTTATGTAATCTTATTATTGTTTTCATTCGCTTCGTTATCGGTAGACATGCATGGAAACAGCTGGAGCCTTTGATAAGATAGGATAGCCAACTGCAAAGGTATAGATTGGGTTTATATGCAGCTATATAATAGCAGTTTTAAAGCCTGATCATGAATGACGCCTGTAGGAGTAAGTGCGGCAGTGAAAGAGTGACGGGTTGAATGATATGCGATAATATGTAGTGTAAACAAAATATACTTGAACAGTGGAATTTTACAGATGCGAAACTGATAGAAACAACCTATGAGAAGTGAGGTCATTGAGCCTTTCTTTATTAGAGGGAAGCTGGAAGGAGCTGCATCGTCGAATGCGGTAGAAGAAACATAGTTTGTTAATTTATAGTTTCAAAACTACTTTATAAGCTGTGCGGCAAAGACTAGACTGGTTTTTACTCTTTTACTGTTACTGCTATAAAGGATTTATTGGAAATATTACTTTTAGTGTGGGAAGGAGATGAAGCTCTACAGGACGTATAGCTACATCTCTTTTCCCTACTGAAGTAAGATTAAAATAATACTGCTTTAAAGGCCGAGGTAGGCCCCCAGGAACAGCCTTCATTAGATGACATCTAGTGCGATCTCTAACACAGCATCATTAGATTGATTACTAGTATTACGGGTATTGTCGTCACTCTTGGGCCAAAATACGTCCAAAAAGACTTCTTTTCTTCGGTTAACGAGACACTGGAGATACTTTCTGCTAAGTCATTTAAGAATATAATGTTGAACGGAAAATAAAAATCAGGGCTGCATTAACTTAAATCCTTATTCATAATTTTATTAGATAGTCTAATCTGTATGCCGAATGTAGATTCAGCAGGTGAGTATTTCGCAGCTTGTTGTGGCATCACCTCGTCGAAGTAGTCGCGCCATCCTTCCGCTTTATGGCTGCCACTGACAGATGCGATGCGACACCGGTAGAACAATTTCCGTGAAGTTTTCATACAAATTGGGAACAATTTGTATGAAAACTTCACGGAAATTGTTCACGGAAACGTGAGCGACGGCGATACTCGATTCTGATGGAAATCAGAATCGAGTATCGCCGTCGCTTCGCGCCTTTTTGCGGAAGCCTTTACATAATAATAATTATAACAAGCCGCTAAATACTTTGTAAGAACTAGAAGTTTGCTCGTAGCAGTCGTTGTCAAACGCTCGTAGGGTAGCAGTCGTAGCCATACGCTCGTAGTAGTCGTAGCCAAACACTCGTGGCAGTCGTGGCCATACGCTCGTAGCAGTCGTTGTCAAACGCTGGTAGCAGTCGTAGCCATACGCTCGTAGTAGTCGTAGCCAAACGCTCGTAGCAGTCGTGGCCATACGCTCGTAGCAGTCGTAGCCAAACGCTCGTAGCAGTCATAGCCAAACGCTCGTAGCAGTCGTGGCCATACGCTCGTAGCAGTCGTTGTCAAACGCTCGTAGCAGTCGTAGCCAAACGCCCGTAGCAGTCGTAGCCAAACGCTCGTAGCAGTCGTGGCCTTACGCCCGTAGCAGTCGTAGCCAAACGCTCGTAGCAGTCGTTGTCAAACGCTGGTAGCAGTCGTAGCCATACGCTCGTAGTAGTCGTAGCCAAACGCTCGTAGCAGTCGTGGCCATACGCTCGTAGCAGTCGTAGCCAAACGCTCGTAGCAGTCATAGCCAAACGCTCGTAGCAGTCGTGGCCATACGCTCGTAGCAGTCGTTGTCAAACGCTCGTAGCAGTCGTAGCCAAACGCCCGTAGCAGTTGTAGCCAAACGCTCGTAGCAGACGTTGTCAAACGCTCGTAGCAGTCGTAGCCAAACGCTCGTAGCAGTCGTGGCCATACGCTCGTAGCAGTCGTTGTCAAATGCTCGTAGCAGTCGTAGCCAAACGCTCGGTAGCAGTCGTAGCTAAACGCTACTATTTAAGGAGGGCGTTTGGCATTTAATGAAAACCATTTCAATACTTAGTAGATAATTATTTATTTGAATAACTCGAGTGGTGATAGTTAATTACATTTTTATAAATTAGGGAAGCGCAGGTCAGTATCTCGCAGGTTGTCCTCTATCCATCGCTCAGCTTGTTGTGTCATCTCCTCGTCGAAGTAGCCGCGCCAACCACCTGCTTTACCTGATGACAGAATACAACGTAAACTTCATTGTTTCTACACCCGTCAGCTTCACTGTGAACAAACATAGTATCTTCACCCTCCTGCCCTTATCCCAATTTATTCTGGGTCGGCACCACAATTTTATCTTTTCCCATAGATCTCTATTATATTAGCTGTCATCTCTTTCACCCCTTTCTAGCCGTAGTCATATCATCTTTCACACAATCCATCCTGCACTAACATTATAGAACATGCATTATTAAAATTATTCAACCTTTTCTAATAAACACTTCTTCAGGGGAAAGAACGCCGTATTCTCTCAGTTCTTCAAAGTTCACGGACTCGTTTTTCTTGAAGTTTTCGAAGCTGAGATGATCACACAGCCGAGTCATCTGAGCATCTGTTAGGTCTTTGCCTAGGAAGTTGGCCACACGACGGATAACCGCTGGTAAGTCCTGAAATTAACGAAACTCATAAGTGGTGCAAAGCGATGGCGAAATAGATCGGGCGGTTAAGCACAGAATTAACACTGGATGGATGAAATGGCAGCAGGTCACGGGAACAATCTGCGACTCCCGCATTCCCCTTAAACTTAAGGGGAAGATATATAAAACAATGGTTAGACCTGCTGTCTTGTATGGATCAGAATGTTGGGCCACCAAAGGGATGAATGAAAGGCAATTGCATGCAGCTGAGATGAGAATGCTAAGAGGGATGTGTGGTGTTACACGAATGGATAGAGTAAGAAATGAGTACATAAGAGGAAGTCTGAAAGTGGCACCGGTGACCGAAAAGTTGTGCGGTAATCGGTTGTCATGGTATGGGCATGTGATGCGGAGGAATGAGGAAAATGTCGTGAAGAAAGTTTTGAGTGTGAATGTCGATGGCTATAAGAGTAGGGGAAGACCAAAGAAACGATGGATGGACTGTGTGAAAGATGATATGGCTAGAAAGGGGGTAACTACTGAAATGGCGACTAATAGAGAAGTATGGAAAAAAGGGACATGTTGCGCCGACCCCAAATAAAATTGGGATAAGGGCAGGAGAATGATGATAAGTGGTGCTAAACGATTAGCAGCATGTTATGGGATTACTCTTGATGCCTTAAAAAACATAGACTTTTTGAGTTCTTGTTATACCTGTATGAGTTCTTCATAGAATAAGAACAACATGTTCGGATGGTGTCTGCACTCCCACGCTTCTTTTACGTGGTCGAAAAATGGCAGCTCTGTAACTGAAATATTAATGAATATTAATACAATTAGTACAAATGAATACTTTCAGGATCTTATGTATGGACATAGCAAACCTCATGGTAGAGATAATTCCAAATTAAACTCGGTAATATCATACTCACAAAGTCCCCTTGTAAACAGATTCCAGAAGTCTTTGAAAGGGCTCGGGAAGTCTAGCACTCGGAACAACTTGGAGTGGTGGAAGCACGACACTGCCACATCTCTGGGGTCCCTCGCCACGTACACCACCTTCGCAGTGTCCAGGAGTTTAGGGGGCAGCAGGCTCATAGGCAGGTGTGTCTTGATAAAGCGAGGAGATGGAGCTGCCAACAGCCTCCCCGTTACAGGTTTAGCAATTTTTTCTATCAAAGCCTGCGCCTTTTCTTTATCCTCTGACCTCTCCAGTAAGTTTTCTTGCCATTTCTTATTGAAGTACATGAATAGTCTGTGAATGATATTTTTAAATATTATGGTAATGATTTAAATTCAGTACTGTTGATCTGCCCCACGAAAACAATTCGCAAATTATAAAGGGCGAATTTCACTAACGAAACTGAACGCGATCAGTACATAAACCACGTTTATGAGCTGCTGTCAGTGTCATTTTTCCTTTGGAATATTGACATTGACAGCTCTTTAACTCTTAGTTTCGTAAGTCTCGAATGTTTAAGAATCTTGGTTCTAAAATCGGTAACTGTGGCAATTAAATGATTTCCTTTTAATTTTGACATAAGTACAAAAGTATTGACTTACTCCAAGAAAGGGTATCTCTCTGTGAGCGGAATTTTTGCTGCCGTTTCGTAATCCAAATCGTTAACTAGCAGCCAAACTAACTCCTGAGTCCACGTGGTACCTGGATATAAATGGCCTGAATTAATTAATAAGATGAACCAAATAATAGAATAAGATAACACAGGGTCAAAAGTAAAATTTGCTGATGAAAGTACATCGATGGGATGGGTATAACAATGTAAATAACGATAAAACTAAATCAAATTATTTTTTAAACTCATATGTCAAGCAGGTCACCAGCGGCTATTGACCCTGTTATCAGCTGTAGTTACTATCGGGCAGTGATAGTCTAGTGGCGAGATCGACCGACTGCCACGTCATAGGTCTCAAGTTCGAAGCCAAAGCGCACTTCTGACTTTTCGGATTCTTGTGCGTATTTTAAATTTAGATAAATATCACTTGCTTCAAAAACGGTGAAAGAAAACATCGTGAGGAAACCATGTCTGAGAGATATTTCTCGAGGGCAGGTGAAGCCAAGTCAGAGGCCCATGGGCGGCTTTAAAACTCTGATACCAGGTTAGTCACTAACCACACGAAAAGAAGAAGAGCTGTATTTACTTCAAATAATGAGTTCAGAATATGTTAATTTGTTATTATTAATAGTTATTGAGATATCGATTCCCATCACGTCTATGAAGTTTCGTCAGCTAATTTAATCTGACCTCGTCTAATAGATTCATGCAGTGATGCTAAGAACTCATGAGGAAAGAGACTCGGCTTAGTTTACATCCAGTTCCACAAAGACGAACATTAATACCCCATTACGTAATGGATCATTAACGTTAACATTAAAATCGAGTCTAATGTTGCTTTCTACAACAAGTTAATGGAAGATTTGTATTTAATCACAGATTAATATTTAATGACAGTTAAAAAAGTTAAAGTTCGTTTGTGCAACAGGCCGTCGACACTGTATGTAAGGTATGTATGAGGAACAGGGTGTAAAGTTCACTCATCGTCCATACAAAAGGGAGGATCCTCCGACCAGGTGTCAAGTCTGGTGAGCTACTGCCCGACTATTGATGTTAGGATGTGGTTTATACAACGGTCGCGCAGTAAACCCTACTTTCGCGATGCAGGATTTGTGTGACGTCAGGTCTTTGATGCGTACTTCGCATGTGACGTTGTAGATGCTGCCACATTAGATAAATCACGTCGGCTTCCGAGTTCAAGAGAAATATTTCGGGTCACACAAGGAAAGGTTTACCTGATCGTAGAAATGTGGCCACGAAGATATCGCTGGGCCGCAACGGCATGTTGTAGACGTTCTCAGCATCTTCACAGTACGGCCGCAGGAATAAGTACCTCTTAGGACCTATGCTCACGAAGTCCGGCTCGGCTGAAGAGAAAATAAAATCCTAACTATAATATAATATTACTAGCGGACCTGGCAGACGTTGTCTTGCCCGAACAGTGCCACTTACCGGATCCAATTGTATTTCCAAACCATCCAGAGTCTTACTCAAATATACACACAAAATTTCATTCAAATCGGTCCAGCCGTTTAGGAGGAGTTAGGTGACAAACACACGTACCGAAGAATTATATATATAAAGATAAATACGAAAGTGAGTTTGTTTGTTTGTGACGCTTTCACGCTAAAGCTAATTAAACCTTTTCAATTATTCATTTAAATGATATGATGTCAAGGCATATTTTAATCTAAATCAATTGCCTAATAGAAAAAAACATATTTTTTTGGATAAGGATTAATAATCCGGTCAAAATTGCTTCGGAAATAACAATGATATTCTTATCAAATTCTGAAAGATAATATTGGTTACTGTGGGTCATCATTAGAAGAGAGACATACGCCATCGCCGCGGACTTTTTTGTTGAACTTTTTTAGATGAACAATCCTGTAGAACATAAATAATATTTATCTCACACGGTTTACGCGGCACACCTCTCAGTCGGCATGATTCAACAATAATTGTCATAGTTTTTCGATCGGTGGTTTTTGAGTTTATAGCGTTCAGACAGACAGACAAACAGACGCGGCGAGGGACTTTGTTTAATAATAATTATGTAAGAATTTAGCTAATGGCTTATCGATTTATTTACATAATAACAAGCAATAACTAAACAAAGATGTTCTATGTTAAAGGGTTTGGTTTCCGCACTTAGTCCTTCAAGTGGACCATTGGCGTGGACTAGAGTACTTACATGCGTACAATGTCGCTAGTTCCTTCTTCTCTTCAGGCTTCAGCTCTTCAAATTCGTAAGGAAGCCGTGGAACACTATTTTGAATCCCCATTTCAGGAATAACGCGTTTTATCCCAGTCTGGAAATCAACCAATCTCACTTGACTTTTAAACGCGCTTTTACACCAATCGTGCTATATTTAGTCGATCCGATACAGCAATATTATTGTTATGGGCAGATAAACATATATAATTAGGTAGTATGAACTGTTACCAAATAAAATAGAATGGGTATTTGTTATTTAAAACATTGGTGAATATAATATACTGGTTCCAAGTTCCAATAGGAAGGTACTGGATGTAATGTTGGAGACAGACTGTCTTAATACGAAGCACAATACGGCTAAGGACTTGTATTGTTTGAGTATACCTATCTAGATATTAGGGCAGTTACACACTTAACGAAACGGGTTTATGTATTGGTAATTTTAAAAAGACATATTTATTTCTGGGATTCAACAATATATGTCAGGCTAACCGAAGCTGCCTCACGACTTGTCCAACTGAGGGCCGGCCTCGAATTTTTAACCGCGTCTGAATTTTATGACGTATTTTTTGTTTTGTTTTTTTCTCAAGGCAAACGTTGGTCGTTTGCCTTAGACCACTCAATGAAATATTGATAGTGGTGAATGGACCAGACCGATACCGGTAGGTTTACTGTTCACCTTCCGAGACGAGTCAAACCTTTCCAAGACAATTACCAAACAAAACGGTAAGTACCGCAGAACCCGTGAAATTCAAATTCACTATGCACGTCGCCGCCATGAACCGAAATGGAAGGTAACGTTTTGTTGAATATAATACAAATAATTAAAAATCTTTGTATTATTTCATATCAACAAAAAATCTAATGTTATACAAAAATAACAGTTTGCCCCTGAAATAATTATTAATTTTTTCGTCAAATATAAATTATGTTTTAATCTAGACCTAGTCGGTATTTCCAATCCGACTACTCAGCGAAGAACCGTAAACCGTAACTGCTCTGAGTCAGATAATAACGGGTAAAAATTTCTTTTTTTAACTATTTCTATGATAGTTTGATAACATTGAAAAAAATACAAGCTCACTTACCGATGAAAGGAAATATCTTCATTTTTGCGCTCTGTGCGATTATGTCCTAATACACAGCAACGCCCCACAATATGTACACATTAAAGGCTCTTGCAGACTTGTATGACGCGACACTGGTATTGTTCTACCGTGAAGTGTTCCTAGAAATGTGTCGCGTCATGCCTGTTTGTGGGACCCTTGAATGTGTCACTGCCTTAAGATAATTACCGCCAGTTATACCTAGACAACAGGGTCAGAATGGGGCCATATTATCGCGAGTTCGGACAAGTCAATGCTCGACCGATGACGTTGAAATTCGACACTCATTATTACAGCTTTTAATTATCCAGTAACATTATTTTTAACTGACTTTTTTTTTACTTTTGTATTTCGGGAGTAGATTGACATTGGGGTAAAGGTCAAAGGTATCAAAGTAAGTAGACGAAGTTTGAATTAAAAGGCGTGCGATTGGATGTAAAATAGTCCTCCAGAACGTATTTCCGCCATGGCGGCCAATCTCAGCGGAGGCCAGCCATCGACGTGGGGAATATTATAGTGTACAAGTGTGTGTGCAAGAGACAGGTGCACTGTTTCTTCCCTCACTCTCATAGTCTGATGGGACGACAATCCGACACGACCGGAGAGAGATCAGGCGAAGGATCAGCGGCTAAACGTGCTTTCCGAGGCAGGTATCACCGCCAACTTCCAAACTCCAGGCTGTTACTAAAAAATCCTAATGGAAAAACCCAATAACACTTTGCCCGACCTGGGAATCGAACCCAGGACTGCAAGCTCAGCAGTCACGCTTGCAACCACGAAACCAACAGGGCAGTCAAATTATTATTTGTTAGGCTGATGATGTTAGTATGTCATATTCATTACTTTGGTGTCTAATTGTTTTGAGATGAACTTGACCTAATATCAATTGAAAATCTTGGGTAACTGTCTTTATAAAATTATTAATACTTTATAAAAGTAGTATAAGTATAACAGAGCGACACCAATGAAAATGCATTTAGTTAATGTTGTCAAAAAATAAATGGCCCGTTTTGACATTTGATAGCCAGTACAATCAAAAATGTCAAAACGGGCCGTTTATTTTTTGACAACTTTAGTTACCAATATTAATTGAAGACTAGTGATCCGCCCCGGCTTCGCATGGGTGCAATTTATATGTGAACACAGTATTCGGTTCACGACACGAGTGAGTTCAAGATAGTATATCATTAGTGCTTCTTTTTGTTTATATTGAGAGCAGCTTATGTCCATCTGAATAATATATCTTTCAAATGATGAAATAATTTTCCTAATTGGAGCTGTAGTTCCGCAAATTACCCTCCATAAATACACAAACTCACAAAATTCGCTCTCTCGCTTTGAGTGCAACCGGCAGAATAACTCTTTGATTTCGATACCAATTAAAATTGTATTGTGTCTTATTATTAGTGACAGTGCAGCAGTGGAAAGGAGTCTCAATAGATTATTAGTTTATTACATGAAAAACCTATCCTATCGCAAATATTTTTCACTGCAGTTCAAATATGTACCGACACTACATAATATATCTATGTAACATAGGTATGTAGACTGTAATTTTCTTGAAACAATATCTACAGCCTTCTTATTGCGTTCCTATTACTTCGTCGCATCTTCCAATTCAAATCAAGTAGATAATTCTTTATTCTCTGTTGCATATCGCATGTGTTTTACAAGAATTACAAGATCATTGTGTTCTATTTGAACGTGTTGCGAATGTTGCGATCATGTGTTTAGCATTTAAAACGAGTCACGGTGAGGTCTTAATTTTGGGGGCTGGTTAGATACAATATTAGTTTTATGGAGGTCTTTAAACTCGGCAGATAAGCTAGTATTATACCAGAGAAGTAAGTAAACATGCTAACATAAAACATTTATTTATCAGTTTTCTTCATCTTAATCTTATTCTGGGAAACGCAGGTCAGTATCTCGCAGGTTGTCTTCGATCCATCGCTCGGCTTGTAGTGTCATATCCTCGTCGAAGTAGTCACGCCAACCGTTAGCTTTGCCTGAAAAAAAAATTAACATTGGAGATGGCAACCCTGCATTACCTGACACCTCTTACAAAGAAGAAGAGCGGAATAGGGGTCAGGTAATTCAGGTCACTGACTGTACCTGGTCTAGGTATATTTGTCACCGTATAATTATGAACTTGGTTAGGTTAGTATCGGATATTATTTCCGTTAAATTATAAACTGACGAAAAATTGCAAAGAACAATTTACCGCATTGTTTTTCATTAGTTAATAATCTATCCATGGGAAACCGACAAATTGTGAACTGGTAGATATCAAAGCTTGTGACGTAACGTACCTTGCGTTAATACTAAATAGCCAGCCTAGCTGCGAGCAACTTGGAATAAGCGCTTGCCGCTGCCGCGGCACCGCTCGCTGCGCTCGCTCGGCTCGCGCCCTAACCTAAGCTATTTCACCCAGTTCACAATTTTTCGTCAGTTTATAATCTGACGGAAATAATAGCGTTAGAGATTATAAACTAATGGTCCTCACCATCTTACAATAATTATATTATGTTTTCAGCTCATAAGTACTGTTTGGTCGTTAATTAGTGCAACTGTAGTAGGTAAGTTGTATATTGATCGTGACAAAGTTAGTGGAAGTAATTACAAAGCATTGACGAAAATACTATATAAGTACCTACTGATCTTAAAGACAAATTAATTCAAGTGCAAGTTAAGAATAACCCGGATATACTTAGTACTCCAAAAAACTCCAAACGAAGTGTCTAGAGGAGGTGTTTCACGCAAAGCACGGGAGCGCTCCGGCACGGCACCTGCCGAGGCCATCTCCGTGCTCTGTGGAAGAAGTCGACAATTCGACAGTACTGTACCGGTTCTTCAACATCTACTTTTACCTTTTCTAATAAAAGTTTCGTTGGGCAAGAAGATGTCGAACTCCCTCAGATCCTCGTAGTTGACGGACTTATTCTTCTTGAAGTTCTCGAAACTGAGATGTTCGCACAGACGTGTCATTTGCTTCTCTGTCACCTCTTTCCCTAGAAACTCTGCCACGCGACGTACGACTGCTGGTAAATCCTGGCAGAGGAAAATAAAAACACATGTGCTAAGTATTATTTTATACTAGTTTCACCCGCGACTTCGGTCACGTGGAAGTCGTAATACACCACCAACATTATATACTAAAATAACAGCCACTTTTTATAAAACTTCCCTGTATACTACGTTGGTAGTTTTGGTCTCAGCAGCCAAAATATAAAGAGAGTCAGGACAGGTACTGTCAGTGTCTCTTAAGTCGCTAGGATTTTATTGTATAAGTACATTGTAGATTTCACAAGGGTCACCTTTAAACATACCTTTGCAAGTTCTTCATAGAATAAGAACAGCATATTCGGATGATGTCTCATATCCCAAGCTTCTTTGACATGCTCGAAATATGGTGTCAGTATATCTAAAACAAAATCAACTATGAATTACCCCATCCGAAAAAAAGATCAGAGACCATATAATTTGTATTCATACTTATGTACATATCGTACTTGGACGCCTAAGTGTCTTTTTGTTTTCGAATTGATTAGCATAGTTGGTCATTCAATTTCCATTGTGTAAATATTTACTTGTGTTAAATCTACATATTATACAACAAAATCGGTTTTCGCGTTTGTCTGTATGTCCGCGTTGTTCTTCTAAACCACGCAACAGATTTTGACGAGGTTTCCACTATCGTTTAGAAAATTTATTCCGTTCCGTACGTTAGTATTAAAGTAACGTTTACCTAAGAAATCTCGATGTTTTGTCAAGTCGTAAAAACCGTGCAAAGCAGGAGCAGGTCACTAGTATTGTTTATAACCATTTTAATGTATATTATGAAATAATTCATACTTACAACGATCCGTCATGAATAACTCCCAGAAATCTTTGAATTCGCCTGCGAAGTCAAGTACTCGGAAAAGCTTAGCATGGTGATAGGATGAGACGGCGATGTCCCTAGCATCTCTAGCTACATATATCACCTTTGCTGTGTCCACTATATTGGGTGGCAGGAAGCTCATCGGAAGGTGTGTCTTGATGAACCGGGGGATGGCATCGCCGCCAGTTTCTCCGTCACTGGCTGTGCCATTACCTCCAGCATTTTTAAGAGTTTTACTTTTTTCTCTATGCTTTCCACCTTGTCGATGTTTTTCAACCAGTTGTTCCTCCATTCGGTGTAGTACATGTAAACTCTGAAACCGATTATATTGTTAGATATTTTGATATTTCAGCAGTTATTTGTATATTGTTTGCAGTTTATAACATTGCACATACAATTGCTGTTGTATGAACGCCTGATGTTTATTTCTCTAACGCATATCACCTATCCACGAATTCAGAAGTATCATATCTAATAGGTTCATTGAATAGAAAATCACACCATGACTTTGAGAGATTCATGAAGGAGTACTTACTCGAGGAAGGGATATCTATGAGTGATTGGAACAGTCAACGCCGTTTCATAATCGAAATCATTTGCTAGCAGCCATACCAGCTCCTGAGTCCACGTAGTACCTGTCGAAGAACACAGAAGAGTACTAACTATGTATTTTACTCATACAAGCAAGGCTTGCATCATTATTGTATTTATGCTATAGAATAGCTTGTTTCAAAAATATACAATGTCGCCCATGCGCATGTGACCGCCCGTAATTTTCTGAATATTCATGAAAAAATATCGAAAATAAACTTCAAAAGGGGAGGTCTATCATTTTTCACTAGTTTTTAAAAAATAAATACACAATTTTTTACCGAAAAAATGACTTCGATTCCGTTTTTTTTTTCGTAGTCAATAATTTTTTATAAAAATTTTAATTAACCTGTTAAAATAACTCATAAGCTTTTGGAAATAATAAACAGAATCCAAATCGACCCATAAACTTCGGAGATGTGTCAAAAAGCAGAAAGCAAATCTTTAAAAAATAAAAAATTGAATAACATGAAAAATGTTATAGATAGACCCCCCCTTTTGAAGTTTATTTTCGATATTTTTTCATGAATATTCAGAAAATTACGGGCGGTCACATGCGTATGGGCGACATTGTATATGTACCGGTCCGAACGCAGAAATGGCCATTCATGGCGAAATTGCAATACGCCGCTATTTCATGATTTGACCAACTAATATCCGCCATAACTTTCAACGCTCAGCATTCGTGGATTTGCCCAGCGATGCTTGGGTATCGACCCAGATACGCGTAAAAAACATAACCCTGTCTTTGTTGCCGCGCAGTCGGGTAATAATTCCTATTCGACTTATTCCTACTCGAATAATTCCTATTTTAGGGTCCTAAAAATACTAAAAAGTAACTGCGACCAACTTGGATGTAGCGCTCCCGCTGCCGTAGCATCGCTCACTTTGCTCGCTCGGCTCGCGCGCGGTTGGTTACAGTTCTAACCTAACCCTTTAGTCGGGGTGCTATATAACGGCGTGAAATGCTGATACTTTACTATATGCCCTGTGGTCAGCTGGGAATATCGATAAATAGGATGCTTTCGTCGATTCGTTCGACTTTCGATTAGGCGCGTCGTGATAATAGCCCAATCATGAAATGGTAATAGCCCAATCACGATACGTCGGTATCGTGCAATGGCCAGGCAGATGGCCATTTCTACGATGTAAGTATATAAATACACAATGACGCAGTTTCCGTAATAATAAATAGCCAATCTACAAAAAAGGCAAATACAAGTAGGTTTAATTAAAATACCTACTTTAGTTAATTCATACAACAACGATCCCTCCTTTGTCAGATCTACCTTGTAGCCCAGGTTCGCACGAGCGTATTTTTATCGCGGTTTTTTATTTCGCGTATTTGATTTTCGACGCTCTGCTTAGCGCCGAGAGTAGAATATCCAACAGTGTTTTTTCTTGACGTTGGAACTTGCGCTGAATGCGCTCTATTGGATTCTCAATGCACAGCTCAATACAGAGAGTTGAAAATTCAGTGTACGGTACGAAAGAAAATCGCCGTGATAAAAATACGTTCGTGCGAACCGGGGCTTATAATTACATTAGCATTCATTGCTGAAAGTTTTCTAGTAACATATTCTCTGCTCCATAATTCTTCAGTTCCCTATGTACACTATCAAATCAAAATACAAGGTTACCTGCCCGCTGGTAGCTGGCCACATACACATCACTAGGCCTTATGGGTAGGTTGTAGATGTTCTCAGCATGGTCTGTGTATGGTCTGAGCATCACATAGCCCTTCGGACCCGTTCGGATCAAATCGATGTTGGGCCCTAAAATAATCATCAAGACTGAACAGCAGACTCTAAAATAGTGTTATTAATATGTAACTGAGAATACAGTGTGAGTCTTTATAATGTGCACATATTGAAATGAGGGAATCTATACTTAATTTTATCGACGGCAACAATATTTAAAAAATCTATAGGTACATTTGATTTATTTAAAAAAAAAATGCTGCCTGCTAAACAATAGTGCGAAGCCATGCGCTGGGCCTTTCTTTGACTGTTGATAAGAAATGTTTAGATTGAGTTATAAACATGCAATTTTTACTATTAGGTAGCTAATACGATTAAAATTAACTTAAAGTAATAAAAAAGGTAAGTAATGGGGGCCTCTTATTGAGAAATTTTACGATTATTGTAAAAATTGATGAAAAAACTACAGTTTTTTTCTAAAAAAACATGTTTATTTTCAATGGAGGGCAGTTTTTTTTTGTTTCAGCGTGATAGATCAGTTATTTTAAAAGTTACACCGTTTTGTTTACACTGGGGTTACGAAAGCGAACAATTTTTAAAAAAATTCCATAAAAAATAAAAATAAATATTTTGATTTTTTTTTGTATTTTTACCATCGATAAAATTAAGTAAAGATTCCCTCATTTCGATATGTGCACATTATAAAGATTCACACTGTATATTAAGACGCAGATATATGCCAGTGACCTTGAGTGGTTAGCTTGCGTGTTATGTACTGAGCTCACGCAACGCGTCGTACGTCCAGCCAGTAATAGGACTCGTCCATCAAGGAGCGCTGTCTCAAATTAGACGCATTATTAATTTATTATACATAAAACAAAAGGTATTTTAATAAAACACGCATACTCAAAGATCATAAATTAAATTATCTTTAAAATGGTGAAGAGTTCAGAAGAATACACTTGATAGATTTAGCGTGATTCTCAGTTTAGTATCCGCGTTAGACATAACTTTACAAATTAAGTCCAGTATGTAATATAAACATAATCTAAAAAATATTCCTATATTAAGTTATTAAGAAAATGCTCTAATTTAACATATAATATATTTTTTTCCAAATCATTAACACTTCTCGTTTAGACGTGATCTTCAGTATAAAATCATTAAAAGACGGTTATCGTCACCTTAATAACACTATTTTACAGTTAAAATAAAATATTAACATTTGGTGTGTATTTTATTTATAAATTGTTTCCTATAGCAGCCCGGCCGGTCTGGATAGTGCCCGGTTGATGGGAATTGGCTTGCTCCCTAAACATGGCGAAATGTGGCTATTACTACGATAGGTGGCCTCTGCCCAACCTTAGGAAATAGAGGCTCATGAATGCATGCTGTTATGTCAAATTCAAAGAGTCTTTGATGTTCATAAGAATTAAACCCATTCATTAAACCAATAAATGTCTACTTACAGTTGAACAACCTCTTGTTCTCAGCTTTCTCTTCTGCTTCAATCTCTTTGAAATCAAACGGGAAACGTAAACGATTATTTTCTTCCATTATTTTTTATTTTTATTAAACCTAGAAGTACAGGACAGAGAGAATGGACATGAACGACTAACAATAAAAATATCTCTCATGCCTTATTTAAGTATTACCTTTATGTACAAATATACCTAGATATTTTTATTTAAGCGTGTTATTATCTCATTATTCTTTAGTTCCATTATTTCTTAAAAACACGTATTTTCATGACCGCATGATGGTGCGAAGGACGTTGTGATATTTTAAGATTTTAAATGTTGAACATGTGAGATAAGTCATTGTCTTTTATGAGACCGAGATTCAAATAATTCATCTTATAATTAATAGAGCTGTTTATTGAAATAGACGTGGAAAATAAAAACAGCCTAACCTTTTAACCGCCTCTGTCGTCTAGTGGTTGAGCCACCTGTCTCAGACCCAGAGGTCCCGGATTCGATTCCCAGTGGGAGCAAAATTTTCTGCTCGGTTTGGTTGATGGTAGGGCGTGTTCCAAGTCCGCCTGGCTAGCTACCACCATCTAATTTAAGTCTGTCGCCATAACAACAGTGTTAACAGCATTGTTGTTTCGGCAGTTTGAAATAAGACAGCCAGTTCCTCTGTGGTTGAGGATTCCGGGTGAAGCTCGCTTCCACCTTCGGCCTGATCATCACTTACCATCAGGTGAGATGCAGGCCAAGAGCTTCCCCGTTGAGGATAAAAAAAAGCCTAAGTTCCTTAAAAAACAGTAAAACAGGTGTGGGTAAAACAAAATACTTTAGTATCTACTAATCTACTTAATTAATAAATACTATTATAATTATTTGGTTTGATCATATTGAGATCAAGAGTGGGTTGGATATTAAGTAATAATGTAAATAAATAAGTTACTCATAGACAGGTAACTATTCCACTTACTCAGTTCGTACCTATTTAAAAAGTCCTTATAAAAGCGCCCTTGGATCATTTTTAGATATCTATACCCATCGCCCCTGCGAAGTTTCGCTAGCTAAGTTAATTTGACCCTGTATAGCATGTTATTGGTTTATTTTCGAGGTAAGGCCTCAAAAAAGGTAGTCTAGTAGTCTTCCTTGTTACACTTTTTGTCAGTTTCTTTTACTTGGGCTATAATGATGATAAGTGAGCATCATTCTATAATTCGGGCGGTGACCTTGAGTGGTTAGCTTGCGTGTTCTGTACCTGAGCTCATGCAACGCGTCTTACGTCCAGCCAGTAATAGGACTTGCCCATCAAGGAGCGCTGTCTCAAATTAGACGCATTATTAATTTATTACACATAAAACAAAGGGTATTTTAATAAAACACGCATACTTATAGATTAATTATCTTTAAAATGATGAAGGTTTTAGAAAAATACCTACGCTTGTTAGATTTTGCGTGATTCTCAATTTTTTATCAGCGTAGACATAACTTTACAAATTAATTTCACTATGTAATATAACCATAATCTATGTTCGTTCGTAAGTACTAAACTACTAACTAACTAAATTGGATGAATGATATGTCGTTAGATCGCCTTTACTAAGCGAGTAGCACAAATGAAAAAAAAAAAATGGCGGAGTTTTGGCGCAAAAATGAATGTTTAAAAAAAAAAACTCGCAGACCCCCCAAATCTCATGCAGTCGGAGGCAATTAAATAGGTCTTTATTTTTGAGATGCCTCCAAAACAATCTTATGCAATCCAAACACACACAGACACAAATAACACACACCACACAACACAGAAACAGAAATAACAGAAAGGCATTGTATAGAGTGCCACCAGTGGCACTCTATCCCTATCGGATAAAGTGCCACTACAGGCACCCTAGTAACACCGCCTCGGCCCGGCCAAAGTGCCGCAAGCATTGGATTGTCATTGTCACTCTCACTAAGTCACGTCACTTGGTATTTTGTTGTATAGTACCACAAGAATACTCGCGGCACTCTTTACACTTCGTAACAGAAATAAGTCATCTTGTTGCCATCTTTTTTAAAGTTTATTACGGTGTCGCGTTTTTGATTTTTAATTATTTTGACTGTATTTATGAGTAAGTAAACATATATGCAAGTAAACAACGTCAATAGATTTTTTACTGTAGCTAAAGTTTCACTTATGGGAAGCGCAGGTCAGTATCTCGCAGGTTGTCCTCCATCCATCGCTTGGCTTGTTGCGTCATCTCCTCATCGAAGTGGTCACGCCAACCGCCTGTCCTACCTGAAAACAGAAAACATTATGAGCTGATAGATTCATTAAGATCAGACTGTAATAAACTGTGGTAATAAAGAATGCTGTACCAAGTCGTCCAGTTAAGGCAAGAATCTTGTCATAGAAAAATGAATTGATTGTCAACAATGGTATACACCCTTAGGGGCCAAAACTCTATGCTAGTCGGCAATGAAATTAAAGATTTGAAACTTCGTTTTTTGAAATTTTCAAAATCGGTCAACGATTGACGGAAATATCGATGAACATGCATATTTAAATTAAAATAAATTATATTATACAGACGACGATAGAACCTCCTCCTTTTTGAAGTCGGTAAAAATAGCCGCCATTTGACCAAGAGAATTAAAAAAAAAGTCAAAATGAAGCTATGATTATTTAAACAAACAACAATTAAATGTTTAGTCGACCTCGTAAATTGCTCTAGCACCCAAAACGTTGAATGTCGCCTGCACTTCATATAACATAAGGTAGTCTATGTTAGGTACAGTTATACAGTTTAGCGAGTTTCAATTGACTGGGAATCAATGACAAAAGACGACTACCTATACAAATTTGTACAACCTTTCCTAATATACGGCTGTTCTCCATGGTTCAGGAGACCCAGTTCATCCATGATGTCATAGTTGACAGACTTGTTGGTCCTGAACCTGTCAATGCTGAGGTGTTCGCTGAGGCGGGTCACCTGCTCCTCAGTGTGAGGTTTGTTAAGGAAGGAGGCCACGCGACGGATGACTGAAGGTAGGTCCTGGATGGCAAAATTATTTATGATAACTCGATGTTTCGGCTTGATTTTGTTGTCAAACAAAGAATAATAAAATAAAACTATGGAATGCCTCAGGGTTGTATTCTGAGACCATTATTATGTGTCCCTCATTTTGATTTTTCGATTAGGTATGGTATACCTAAGGTTCTAATTCGAAATATAAAATAAATCATTTTTATACAAAGGCTGATTGTGAATTTATTCCATGCATTTTTCATGTATTAGGTAGATTACCATAAAAACGCTATTTCATGATTTCATCCATTTTACAAACGAAGTTCATCAATTTTACCAGACATCCAATAGAATAGAAACAGCATACATACAAGTACTTAGTACTTGTATGTATGCTGTTTCTAATATTAGAACGACCGATGCATTCGGTTGAATGGACCGGCTCTAAGTTCATCTCGTGTAAGTATTCAGGTTTTATGCAAAAATAGCGGTACCTTAGACATGTCTTCATAGAAAAGGAATAACATATTTGGATGGTGTCTCTTCTCCCAAGCTTCTTTTATATTCTCGAAGAAAGGCGTCCAGTAAACTGCAAATATTTAAAATTCAAAAGTCATTTATTCAAACTAGGCTGAGAATCAGCACTTTTCGAACGTCATAATTACATAAGACAATCCCCCAAAAACGGCGCGCCCTTCACCACTTCCTAGTGCTTTAGCTGGGAAGAAAAAGTGGCGCAAAAACCCCTTGCAAATACATAAAGCTAAGTTTCAACATAAAACAGTCGAATAACCTACGCAAATATTAAATACACATCGTGTTAATCCAGCTTTAGAATGTTTAGTACTGAAATCAGAATAAACACCTACATTTATTGTGAAAACAATTTTGTAGATCTGCAACATTGCTATAACGTTCTACTTACATATTATTTAAACAATTTGAAATTATCCTTACTCGAGTTGCTGACGAAAAGATACCAGAAAGTTTTGAAGTCGCCATGGTAACCGAGCAACTTGTGCAACCTGTTCATGTAGAAGAAGGACACCACCACATCCCTGGGGTCCCGCGCCACATACACCACTTTGGCAGTATCCAGCAAGGATGATGGTAGCAAGGATATTGGCAGGTGGGTGTATATGAAGCGTGGAGACTCCGCCTGAGACAACCTTTGGGTTCCCGGAAGAGTTATTGCCTCAAGATGTTTGATCTTCGCAGCATCCGCGGTTTCATTCAAGACTTTGTTCCTCATCAATGGATGTATGAGCGTGGGAAACCTTCGAAACAAAACATTAAATAGATATTCTTCTAACATGTTATTTACTAAAATTAGATTATTTTGATAAAGGTCTTGAAAGTCAGTACCATTGTGTTGCTTTATAAAATAAGAAAACAGTTTCACTTTGCTTGCCACACAAGTTCAGGCGCCGAAAATGTTTAGAAAATGAGAGCGCCAGACTTGTTACAAATATCTACTTACTCCAGAAACATGAACCTTCCAAACAAGGGGACGGTCTCCGATTTGGCGAAGTTCCAATCGTTGGCGACGATCCAAACTAGTTCGCGAGTCCAAGTTGAGCCTGCAGAGGTACACATAAATAGAAGCTTTTCAGCGCTGCCAAGTTAAATTGTGAATAGGTAGAAGTCAAGAGGGGAGGGGAGGAATATTTTCTGTTACTGCTAGTTCGGTACAGGATCTGCAGTCAAATACTTTGACATATTTTTATTTCCCATTATTTTTAACGGCATGAAATTCTGTTAGCTATTGAACGGTAAGGCCTTAAAATAATGCATGTTCGTTTACATTCCCAACACAGAAGATACTAATGTGAATATTCTGGACACGATAGCACATCGAACCGCAAAGTTTTTGTTGCGTTATCTGATTGTGCTGCAGCAACAATGGCTAATTACGTTTTCTTATTAATAAAGCAGTACATCAGAGCTAATTTTATTCACATCGAAGTTTTATAACAGTGGTTCTCGAGTAACGTAACGCTGAATGGTCTTTACTTCAATTAAGATAGTAAAAAGTTTAGGTTTATACAGTTCGTTATACTTTGGAGCTCGGTTTTATTTCATTTTCGCTAAAAACTTTGAAGCTCTGACTGCAATGTGTTGGTTGCGTAAATTAATGCTTACAAAGTAGGCCCAGTAGACCTTATATCCTCAAAGTTTAAAATGTGACAGTTAAAAGGATAACCTTTTAACCGTCACATTTTAAAGTTTGAGGCTATAATGGCAGATAAAGCAATTTAAATATAATTTTATAAACTTTCGAGTATTTTTTTATAAATTACCTGCAACATGTTAAAAATGAGGTACAGTCAAATAAGCGGTGTATTCCCGTTGTCCCCGTAGAAATGTCCCCGTTAAACGTGACAAAAACAATTTAATAAATTACTTGCCCTTAATCCCGTTGTCCATATTGGAATTCGAAAAATCGACAAGTTAAGGTTTACTTTTGTCGATTTTTCTTTTTTGGCTAGGATTAGGTAATCATAGTCTTAGCTCCAGAACATAACGAAGCTGAACTTGAACTTGAACATTCTTTGTGTAAGTTGCACTGCTTTCTGACGTCTTGACCGCTATTGCCTAACGGTCAAGACGTGTTATAGTTATTTGATGTAGAAATCAGTGGATCTAAAGTATAGTTAAGTTTTTAGTATGGTGACATACTGACCTGATCTAGGGTAACTGGCGACGAAGACGTCACTGGACCTTACTGCCATGTTGTAGATATTCGCAGCTTCAGCGGTGTAGGTTTTCGGGAAGAAGTAGCCCTTCGGCCCCACGCGAATGTAACTTGTGTGTTCGTCTGTTACAAACAAATAAGTAAATGAAACATTAATTGAATATCGTCATGTACCTATAAATTAATTAACAAGATAATTGAAAAAAAAATCGTTTTGTTTTTCGATAATCCTAGAATTATTGCGTTACTTTCATCTTTATTTCTTTATTTAAGTATTATTATTCTAATTTTGATTGATTTACGTAATCATCAGCATCATCAAAGAGTATCCATGGAGTTTCTTGTCCGTTCTTCTCCATAGAAATCTACTACGATTAGGAATAGGCAAAATATAGCTCCTTATTTATTTATTTATATTTATTTATACCTATTGTACACCAGAAAATACATAGCAACAAAATAAATATAGCACTACAAAACGTACAATGGGCGGCCTTATCGCTTTCTGCGATCTCTTCCAGGCAACCTCCTGGTTTCTGAAATTCTGACTAACCGCGCGCGACTCTTTGACAATTCAAAAGTGCCTGTAAAATACTTTAATTGAAATAGGTAAGTGTTTTCCAATTATGCCGACGATAGAGCAACAGCCTATCGTGAGACCGGTTTTGATTCTGAAGGTAAAGTGTCATTGAGGTTTGTAGTAGCAGCGTACCTAATCTAATTATTTTCCCGGGTAGCTGTCAATGTTCTAATTCATACTTACGAAGATTCAGCGTAAGATTAGCCAAAGATTAACAAACTGACCATAGCGATTTGCAATGAAGTAAGTAGCAATTTAATCAAATCACCGGATACAAGTAGGTGCTACTAATAAGATAAACGATGTCCGGTTTTCTAAGAAACCTCTCGATTTGAAGGGAAACTAGTTTAATTAGGATTAAGGTTATTAAGTTATACTTAAGGCTACTTGTAAATGGCATGGTGGAAAGAAGAATTTCATAGGAAAAGCTTTTACAAAATGTTTATGTGGGTAGATGTTAAAGCAGGCTGAGATCAAACCAGGATACTCGCGACGGAACATTGCATATGTGCCAGAAAAAAACTAATATTGAAAAGGTATTGATCGTTCATTGACTAAGATGTTCTGGCTATAGTAAAATGTTGTTTTGTTTTTGCCGATCAGAATTAAGCGCAGGCCACACCGCCAGCTAGCGGACGGGCGGGCGAACATCGTTTTTCACCTCTTTACATACTTCGGTTCACACCGCGAGCTACAATATTTCGCGTAGTTTGTATAGTTTCCTTCGTTCGCTTCGCCCACACCCGCCCGCTAGCTGGCGGTGTGGCCTGCGCTTTGATATCCTTCGCTTCTAAGCAACTTCTCTCGTAGCAGCAATTAGAGATGAGAAACCAAAAGTCCTAGCTCAGAAACCGAATCACCTTTTTGTAGGTAATGTAGGTACCGTGGTGAAAAGATATGCCAGTCAGCAAGATTAGTAACGGACCGCGTGTCTATAATGGAGCCCCGGACGTATCTAATTAGGTATCGTCATTTGTAGAGTATGCGAGTTTGTAAAACCTTAATTCCACAATATAATGCTGTGAATCCTAACTATAATCCTAATCCTAACTATAATCCTAACTAAGTGTAGTGGCACACCAGGGGGCTAAGTCTACTAATTTTACAAACGTCACAATGGTCTCTCCATTGTTAGTTTTTGACAGATTTGCCATAAAAAATCATCGAGAGAACATTGTGACGTTTGTAAATTAGCAGACTTGGCCCCCAGGCGGAACGTTCGGCGCCGACACTTCAGCGACGGAATTATCGGTCGTAGTATTCGGTTGGCATGACACACCAAACGCGCCGAACGGTCGGCGGCGCGCGGCGCGGCGTTTACTTCAGCGCGTAAGGGCGCTTGTACACGGTAAGAAAATTTACCGTGTCTGCGGCAGACAAGACAAATTCTTCGTGTACACGACAAGAATTTTGTCTGTTCTACACAGACGAAAACTTTTCGTGTCTTCCGCAGACAAGACCAATCGGAACGTGTACACGACACGATTTTTTTCATGCAGTCGTCAGTCGGGCGTAGGGCGCGCAAGTAATAACAAGTCTGATAATCATTTTCGTTTATTTATAAAAATGTTAACTACAAAGCAAAAAAGAATGATAATTGCATATTATTATTATAACAAAATGAAAAATAAACAAAAAACAAGAGACTTTACTGGCTGAACCCTACTACTCCGCCCCCCACCGCTCCGCAACAACGTTCGCCGCGTCGTGTCTTGCGCAGACAAGATTTTTTTTCGTGCACCGCTGCGAGCAGTGTTCACAGTTATTTTCTAGTTACGACACGAATTCTTGCGTAGGCCCGGCGTATTTTCTTACCGTGTACAAGCGCCCTTACGCGACGTAACTTTCGGCTGATGTGTCATAGGTAACTTGAAAAACACTAGGTACGAGCGTATTCAACCGAACCTTCAGCGCCGAACATTCGGCAGGTGTGGCGCGACCCTAAATTATTATAAATGCGAAAGTGAGTTTGTTTGTTATGCCCCGGCCACATCTGCGTCTATCTTAAATTCGTGACAGAGCAATGCGTGCCGAAGCTTCGTATGTTTCGCTCGCTAAAAAGTTATCGCACTAATGCGGTGGTGACATTAGCAGCTTCATAAATTAAATAATTAAATCATTTATTTCTTTGCAAGCATGGGTAAATTTTTACATAGATGTTGTCATAAAGTTAGTTCTCCATGTTCTGCCATCACATGGGCATGCAAATCATAATCTAACATAATTTTAACGAATTATCGTGCAATAATCTAAGATGGCTCAATTATTTCGATATAGCGTTTACGCAGTAGCTACGGAAACAACAGTCGAAATGACCAACGCTTTACGCTAGTCCGGCCACGCGACACGCTTATTACCCGGGCGATAAGTGCTACGCAGCCCGAACTATCGCGACGATAACCGATAATGGTTGGTCACATCTGCGTGTATCGTGAAACTGTGCGAAGCTTCGTCACGATAGACACAGATGCGGCCCCGCATTACGCTGTCACGCTTAAACAGCTGAACTGATTTGGACGAAATTTAGCACACGCGTAGACCATGACTTTTTATCCCGATATTCCCACGGGATCGAGACTTATGCGGGTGAAACCGCGGGGCGCTGCTCGTATAAATAAGAACCTACAAAAACTAAGCAAGTTGTACAAACTAACTAAGTAAGTACCTATAGTTCAAAAACTGTTGTATTTTCAACCGACTTCCAAAAGGAGGAGGTTCTCAATTCGTCTGTATGTTTTTTTTGTATGTTTGTTACGCGATATCTCCGACATTTGTGGACCGATTTTGAAAATTGTTTTTTTTTTTGAAAGGGTATGCTCCCGAGGTGGTCCCATATAAATTTTATTAACTTTACTTGGATAGTTTTTGAGTTAGCTTCAATAATACGTATTTTTCCCACTTAGTTTATATGGATGATATAATGATACTTCCAATCACTGTTATTTACATAGCAGGTTAGTGGTATTAGAATTTGTATGGGATAAGTACCACAACTAAAAAGTGCAAAATAAAAACTTTTTACAAAAAAAGAACAACCGACTTCCAAAAAAGACACTACAAAGTCAAAAATAACTTTAATTTCGGAAGTCGGTGGCAAAAAACGAAAGTTCAAAACCAAATGCACCGACTTCCGAAATTAATGTTATTTTTGACTTTGTAGTGTCTTTTTTGGAAGTCGGTTGTTCTTTTTTTGTAAAAAGTTTTTATAGATAATCGTATGCATCTATGTTTTGAAACATAAATTATGTATTTGGGCTAAACTACAGTTGTTTTGTTTTAAACTTATACTTAGCTACTAAACTACAAATAAAGGCAAGTTGTTAAAACACTTTCTTTGATCTATTTCGCATAGTATATTTTATTTAGGTACCTATACAACGTGTTCCTTTTGTTTGATATCCCATAACTCATGTCAAAGAATCAATTGGCATAGGTAATTATGTATTATTTTTCAATCGTTTTTTTTTTCGTTTTCATTTTTCATTCAAAATAAATTCGACAAAAGTAAAATTATTTATGTAAAACACTCTTACTTTTAATATAAAAAAAACATTGAATTCTGACAATTTTTTCCATAATAAAATATGACAACGTCGCATTTGCTTAGCTTTAAATATGAATGATGGGTTTGAATAAAAAATATTTTCTCGTACAAAACAATGGAACTATTAGATACACCTATCGAGTCTAGTGATGTTTATATCTTCGAGACTAATGTATTTTTGGAACATGTGTTCTAGGACATTTTTACTTATAACGTTATATATATATATATTTTTTTTGTACCTTCGTCGAAGAGAAGTAGAAGTCGTTTACACAAATAAAAATCAAACTACCTATATTAGTTTTGGGAGCAAATGTTCAAACGTTTAATTTGTGAAGTTGCAACATTCCCGGAGATTGAAGAACTATTACAATCATGCACAGCAGAATGCAATCCAAGATGGGAGACCCATGTCTGTATCACCTATGAACATTATAAACAAAATTTTCTTTCCTTTCAAGGTCATTTCATCATCACTGATGATCATGCATGACGCACTCTCTAAAATCTAAAGTGTTGTTCGATTTTGTGCCAGTGTCACTGGCCGTTTATGGCCATTTAGAGTATGTCGCCAATGCTGTCTGCCCATCTGTCTTCGTTTATGTTAATAAACCCATTGAGTTAAATGAGGTTTAGATACGGAGTTTCTAAACACAACATTAACGCTATGATATAGATCGAAAGTGTTCTACAGTCTTCACAATATCAATCTTTTATAAAACCGACCATATAAAAACCATTATGGTGTCTCAATTGTCCATTAAATAATTATTGATATGACCCTAAAACTTACTTTTAAAGTATTTTGCAAGTTGACAAACCAGTTCTGGCTTCACATCTCGTATTTCCCATGGAAAATTATTTCTTGCATCCATTTCGAGGTGAGACAGCGATGCAGATGGTCTGTTATGTCTTGAAACCACATTTAGTTTGAACGAACAATCGTTTACAAGATTATTTATTTTAATAGATAATTGAGTATGAAAGATTACACCGTGTTGGTAAAACAAATAATTATTTCTATTAAGTATTTGTTTACAACAACAACGAGCTGCAACTGCGTTGGTTTGTTTTTTTCATAGACAGCTATTTCCGAAACGGCTGAACGGCTCCAATACCTAACTCCGAAGATCTGCACCAAATCTTTACTATACTGGACCAACTACTTACACAGATCAACTCATTTCCCTTCTCCCTTTTATGTAAAAAATAATAATCGAAATATTGTCCAGATTTGACGAACACACAATAAGTAAGTAAATAAATATTAAAAAAAAAGAAAACACAGAAAGGACAGGTGCGTAGTACTCGCAACCGGCAAGCGTCGTATGACGAAGTAAACGAGGCAAAGGCTATGGATCATTCGTAGCAAGTGGCGTTCTGGTGTTTCTGCCTACCCCCATGGGAAGAAGACGTGAGTTTATGTATGTATGTATGTATAAATATGAAAAAATATATTATTGATTAAATTATATTTGTTCTCTACTCGATGAGCTCTAGACAATGACACTCCACATAGGGTAAGAATGTTTTTTTTTTAAATCCAATGTTTATTGTATGGAGACCTTTCCTTTAATTTTTAACTTTTTAATTTTTTGTTGTTATAGCATCAATAGAAATACATAATCTGCGAAATTTTCAACTGTCTACCTATTACGGTTCATGAGATATACAGCTCGCTGCTAGACAGACGGACGTACAGACAGACGGACGGGTTCCGTTTAGCACCCTCGGGTACGGAACCCTAAAACACCCAAGAGTGAAATAAAGATCTTAGCTTGGAACAAAACAAATCTTTAGAGCAAGCCGGGTGATAATTGTAGTTACGAAAATGATCGATATATTAAATAGATCGTTTGAGGTAATAGATATAACCTCAGCTGTACTCAAGAAATTATTAGATCAAATACTGATACTAGATACATTCTTATCGGTCATATTACGAGGCTTCGTGAAAGAGCAATAACTCATTGATACCTTCATTACAGATAATAAGGTGTGAATAATATTGTAAAAACGATGAATGGATAATGCAGTTTTGACCCCATTTTCAAGAATAACAATGATGTAAGTATTCATTGTTATTCTTGAAAATGGGGTCTAGAAAGAATCTACCCAATAGAATGATTTTATCTCTATCAATAACATTGAACACAAAGACTCTGAGGAATGTCAAATCAATGCAAATAAACGCTTACTTTACTTTTACTTTACTTTGTCATTTTAAAAGTTGTCATCAAACACAAAGAAAACACTTAACATAAATTAAAAGATTTTTACTTAATAAATTAGGAATAAATAAATTACATGGCGAACATATTTGGAAATAAATTAACTACAGATACATAAAGACAGAGATCGCGAACTATGACGTAACAACAACTACTTCAGGCGCTTGTTGTGACTCTACTTTATCCTCCTTCTCCTTTGTTTGGAGTTCCGTTTCAGCGCTGGTTTCCACCGGGGATCGGTCCTGGCACATGAGGGTCACAGGGTCCCGCATGCGCTCCGGCCCACAGTTTTCCGTTGCTCCTAACAGCTTGAACTCGTCCTGTTCCTCAGACTCGGACTCGGACTCGAGCCGGCGCCGGCCCGCGATCACCACCTCGACGGCGCGCGCGTCGCTCGCAGACCTGTCTCCTGGTCCGATCTCAACGCGGTACGGCGTGCTCGGCTCCACAAATGCCTCCATCACACGAACATCAGATCTCTCCTGAATGTCATGGTCCCTGTCGAGCGGCTTGTGGCTCTTGGAGAACATGTCGAAGATGCTGAGTGGTAACTTCTTGGGGAGGGCGACGAGGAACACCACATTCTGCACATCGGCTTGTATGTTGAGCTCGCCATCCTGGCGCTGGTCGTACAGGGCGGGCGCGGCGGCCGCGGTCGCGAACAGACAGGCGAGTGCTAGGAGCATGATGGTGCGTGCGCGCGACAGATCTCACATGCGCTGACTGCGCGCTGCATGCTCCCGCGCCGCTTTTACCAGCCACCCGCGAACCAGTCTGACGCTCGAAACGAGCACACTGTAACGGTTAACACGACATGAATACTGTGTGGACCTAATTCAACGGATGATGGTTAAGTGTTAATTATCAATTTAGAATTTAATGACCACAGCGACCTATCAATGTCTGCTAACTTAGGAGACATGAGTCATCATAGTTCACATTGGGTTCCATTGTCCCAATTGGTTCCAATACTGTACTTTGTTATTGTTGCCGGTGCCGTAAAATGCTGTTTTGTTTTCCAGCGAAGGTGAATGTCTAATTTCCATAGTTAAAACACGGTCATAGTGAAATCTAGGACTTTTTTGAAGCATCGCGTTCTACATTAGCGGAGTTTGTGATGGATATATCCGTCAAAACAAACAGGAAAGTAGTGAATGTCGTGTCGTGGCGTCTCTTGGAGCCGCAGGGCTTGTCTCGCGTGTGACAGTGACCGCGGGTCATCGATACGATAACCGAGTTTCGCCTGCACACACGATGTATAGGATCTACTAAGCGCAGCTCGTGTAATGCTTCAACTGCGCAAAACACCGACAGACGATAATCGAATCATGCAGGAAGCAAATACTCTAAGTAATCCTTTGGCTCTGTCCCGTTATTTTCTTCAAAAATACGTCGTTTTCTTAAAATGTCTTGTTCTGGTTAAAGAATACAGCTAACCTTTTATAGCAGTACTTATTTTAATAGCTCACGTACATTATATTTCCTTGTAGAACGCAGGTGACGCTAGCATACCTTTAGGGATACAGTTTATTATAGTTTGAGACTAGTAAGGAGGAACAGACCCCGATAAGCCCATTTATTAAAGCATCTTTCGTTCAGTGAACTCAAATTATGCTTTCTTACCAACAATAAACCGAAATTCTTAAACTGTCAAAATAGACTTGCCATATCAATATCAGGGAACGTTAGTTAGCTTCCTAACAGAAGAGATAAACATGGGATAGAGACTGGAATCAGTCAGCCCATGAAAGATGACGAGAAGACTGTAAAAGGGACCATACATTTATCCGTTTAGCTCCTTGAGTTCTGAGTTCAGCTGCACGATTGCTGACAAATACGTGCTCTGACTGGAGACGCAGATTGAACCTCACAGCTGTGAGGTTTAATCTGCCCAGCGTTTTTCCAACTATGTTGGGGTCGGCTTCCAGTTTAACAGTATGCAGCTGAATACCAGTATTTTACATGGAGCGACTGCCTATCTGACCTTCACAACCCAGTAACTGGGTAATACGATACCCCTTGGTTGTTAAGACTGGTTGTCACATTTTTGGGCTTCTGACGACCCGTAACGATTGTCAAAGATCCATGAATGACAGCCGGGACCAACAGCTTAGCATGCTTTCCGAGGCACGGACGAGTCTCGGTGTGTAAAGATGGTCACCCATCCACGGACCAACCCCGGCAAGAGTAGTTTAACCTGGTGGATCGACCCGTGCGGCTGTTATTAGTTAGCCACGAGCTCCTCCACACAATCTGTGTGGTTCTTTCCTCAAAAGACCATTTCAGACACTAATCTACATGGCGTTAACTTGATTTGACCAAGATTATGTTTGGACTTTAAAAGAGACTGTGACCTCTGAGTTTGTTTCGGCCTTTCAACTCAGATTAGTCAGATATGAAACGTCGACGTCATCTAGTTTTTTCTAAATAATAATATGATTGACGTGTGTTTGTACAAATGTGGTACAAAACTACTCACAGACATAAAATCATTTATCATTTATTTTTAAGAATCTTAAAAATATTTTATAGATACGTATTTTACGTATCTTTACGTGTCTTTTTACGTGTGTAAAAATAAATTATTTTATTTCGTCCTAATTTAGGCAATTACAGACACATCTATGGCTGACTATCTCTGGTTTAGTTTAGGTTTCATATATTTCGATAAAAATCTTTATTCATCCATCATCATCATCATCATCAGCCTATTAATGTTCTCACTGCTGGGACACAGGCCTCCTCTCTGTGAGAGGGAGTGGGCTGTAATCTACCATGCGGGCCCAGTGCGCGTTGGTAGAGTAGATGTCACATGTCTTCGAATTTTTTGGTTCTAAGACATTCCGGTTTCTTCACGATGTTTTCCTTCACCGTTTTGAGAGCAGTGGTGATAAAAAAAATTACACAAAGTAAAGCGCCTGCTTGAGTTTGAACCCACGACCTACAACTCGTAAGTCGGGGCCGTTACCACTAGGCCACCACTGCTCTTTCATCTTCATTCATCCATCAATTAAACCTAATTAATATATTTAGTAGCTGGTTGACCTGCTCGGGTGACAATGGATAGATAAACATAATAGGTATCATCCAGATAAACCAACGGTGTATCACATTCCCGAGGCTAAGAAAATAAAAAAAAACAAATTTTCCTAGATATGCGACCTAGCTAGATCGATTTTTCGCCCCCGTAAACCCCTATAATGCAACTTACATCGAAATCGTTACAGCCGTTTTCGAGAACGTGATTACAAATAAATATTGCTCATTTACATAGAAGTATAGGATATTAATTATATAATCTATAATATAGAATAGACATGGACTTCACACATGCGCTTGTTTATAAACGACTCATTCTATGAACTTATGAAGTGCTCTATTGTTATATGTCATGCTTGTTGATGCATCGTTTAGGTTCAGAGTTCGATTGGCGTATAATATCATTAGTTCATTACACATAAAAGATACCTACCTACACGATTGAAACGTGTGAAATGTAGTTCTTAAATGACTGATTTATTGATTTTTATCTGTTTCTCGCCTGATATCCGGGCGAGATCTCCGTTTAGTCCACTCTCGGCCCCTCGACAACCAATAAATAATATGTCCACTGGACCCCTAACTATAGTTTATTCTTGACCCTAGGGGAGCGACAGTGGATTTTATTTTCCAGCCAAGTTTTAGTTTCCTCTCGACCCCCAAAGTACAGTCATCAGTCTACCGTAAAGTTGCATATAAAATAAAACAATTTATTTGACAATGTCTCTTTGTAACTTTGTACGTACTCCTCTACAGGTCGTATATTTTACAACTCCAATCTTTACGAACTTTGATTCGATGTTCAATCTCGACCCCAGACTGAGTAAGCGAGATCTCGAAATGCCAATCTCGACTCAAGATTGGTCCCTATGTAAGCCGCACCAACTGCAATGGCGATGTAAAATGTGCTGAACGTTGCGGTTTTCGTATTCAGAATGAGTACTAGTAAACTACTGAGCCAGTCATGGCTCATGGGCCACTGGTGGCCCAGTGGTATCGGCCCCGACTTACGAGATCTACGTCGTGGGTTCGAACACAGGCAGGCGTTTTACTTTGTGTAAATCATTTCATCGCCACTGGTTTCAAAATGGTGACGAAAGACATCGTGAGGAAACCGGCATGTCCTAGAACAAAAATTTGAAGATTTTATACGACATCTACCAACCCGCACTGGACTCGCGAGATTACACCCACTCCCTCTCGAAGAGAGGAGGTCTGTGTCCCAGCAGAGGGATCATTACAGGCTGATTATATTTATGACTAGGAAATACTTTATTCCTATTTGTTTGTAGTAGGGATATTCGGTGCATAACATGGTTGTTTTCAGAGCTAATATTGACCAGTCATGTCAAAATCTAAGTTCGATTAACAGCTTAGAGTTCGAGAGAACTGCTTGCGCTACAGTTCTCAGGTTCGATTCCTGCACGGAACCAATATATCTAACACAAGATTACACGACTAAGTTTTACTAAACAGAAAAAAATAATCTATTCAGGCACTCAAAACCTAATAATAAAGTGAAATGTAATTCATGAAACTTTTCGAACGTCTATACTTAGTCTGTGACGTTTTTTTTTAATAGTTTGTTTTATACAGCGATAACTTTTGATAACCGACGGATGTCAATGATCGTTGTTATACTATTTGTTTACGACTAGCCCATGTAGGTCGTCAAGAGAAATTCAATAAATCCTAACATAATATAAATGCGAAAGTGAGTTTGTTTGTTTGTTACGGTTATACGCTAAAACGGCTGAACGGATTTGGATGAAATTTGCCAAAAACCTATGGGTAGACCATGACCTGCAGAAGTACATAGAGTATCTACCTTCTATCCCGATATTTCTACGGGATCGCGACTTATGCGGGTGAAACCGCGGGGCGCAGCTAGTAAATTATAACAGAAAAAGCTAAAAAGCAGAAAACTGCATACAGTAAAAGGTTTGGCTTTAGACTGAGTGCTGTATCGAACTATGCAATGCCTATACAATGTAGACGATTGTAAACCCAAACTCGAGAAGCTTTTATTCAAAGTTAACTCTGCTCGAGTTTTTTTTAATCTATTTTATTTGTTGGAGTTACATTATCATCACAAATCAAATTGATTATGACGTATGCCACTTTCATCGTATCAAACACTTAGTTGCCGTGAATTATACGTACTCGTAATTATCAAAAGATCCAGAGTCTACACGTAACTCTAACGTGCTCATCAAAATGGGTTTAGTATAGACTAAACCAGAATTTTCGGAGTTTATAGAAACTCCGATAATTCACGAACAAATACAAAGCAATGTAATCTATAGTTATGTTAATTTTATACCTATTGAAGATTAGGGTCCTGATATTCAATTAATTAGGTAACCATTGAAATGATTTATTTACACTATCGTTATTTAGCCGTTATTCGTCTTAAGCTATAATAAATGGAGTAGGTATAGTAATAGATCTATCGTTGAGATTTCAGTAGATTTCAATCTAATCTAGATATTCTTTCTATTAACAGAAATCACTAACTTTTATGTATATTGTTGAATATTTCTGTTTAATTACAGCATCTGTTTTATTTTGTAATTAAAATATGTGAAATTGCGATCTCTGCGGTTTGTGTGGTGTGATTGACTTTATTGTGTTTTGGGATTCAAAGAAACAAAGGTTTAGGGATTTTTCAATAAGAATTGTTATTTATTTTCAACGAAACAATGTACACACTTACGTACTTATATATTTAACTTACAAACTAAAATAAATGCATCTTTCCATGGCTGTCTTCGTACAATATAATAAATTAACTTAAATAAACTGAAGATTAATTGTAACTTTTAACGCCAGATTCCTATATTTTACCAATGTTTGTTTGTATTACTAAAACTGTTCTTTCACCCATAATGGGGCAGTGTTTATAGCGAACGTAGCAAGAAAATCCTACGCTTACGAGGCCCGAGGGTTACAAAATGCAAAGTTTCGCATTTGTATATGAAACGATTCGTTTTGTACCTAGTATATAGGAACCGGGCATTAATCCACGAAACGATTGATTACTCGTTAATGGATCACATTTTTTCTTCATTTGTCGTTGACTTTAATGATGGCGGGTTTTTCTCAGTAGCGGCATCAGGAAGCTTGCCAGGCGATGTTTCAGTCTGTGAAAGAAATAAACAAATGAATATAGTTTAAAATAGTGATCATTTCATTTTTCATTAGGAAATCGTTTACCCATGATTCTTTACCAAATGTATTATCTAAAGGACATAAACAAAATGAAAATAAAGTTCCTTAAAATTAATGAATAGTTTTGCATGATTCCAAATGAGCTTAACAAAATAAAGGAAGGGATTTTTACCTGATAACTATATTTTCGCGATTATCTGGGAATAAAAAGAAAAACATAGAATGGATCAGTTTTTTGCTTCGTTTAAAGAATCATGCACAACTATTAAAATTATTGAGTTATTGGACCTTAGACTTTCACAGTTTAAAAAAAGATTCGTTTCGAACACTAGGTTTTGACTTGATTTGACCTCTGAGTGTTCCACAGGAATTTATAAGTACCTCAAGTTATACACGAAAAGTAGCATGAAGGGGAATACTTTGGTCAGATGGTAAAGTTTTTACCTTTGTGCTTTCTCCTGTTTCCTCAACGACGCGTCCTTTTTCTGGATCTTCAACTCGTTGCCCATGCTGACGTCACTCAGCGGGGATGCAGACTCCGCGGGCTTCGCTGGTTCCTCAGGCTTCACTTCTTGCGGCTTTTCCTCCGCGGGCTTCTCTTCCTGTGGCTTCACTTCTGGCACCGGCAGAGAAATCACCTGGATCGACGGCGACTCGGACGGGGAACCGTGGGGTGGCTTGGGCTTGTACTCAGTGTTGTACTCCTCCATGGCGAGATCTAGGAGGTCGTCCATGTCTCCGAGGGCGGAGATTAAGGACTCGGCGGGAGCCACCGCGATCACCACACCGTCGATGTTCAGCCTGTAGTTCTCCGTACCATTCTGTCGCTGGTCGTAGTGCTTCATGGCGCAGTCGGGTGTTGGCGCGGCTGTCACCACCGCCACCATCACGGCCATCAGCGCCACCTCGCATACCACTCGTCTGTAGTTGACCATCGCGGAAGGTGTCTGTGGGCGCACTGAACTTCGGTTGCGGCTGTGGGACCCGCTATGTATCCATTCTCCGCTGCATCTTTTATTTATTTGCCCAGATAGCGGTACAGCCAGAGGCGGCTTCGACTAACCGCGCGACCCGTCGTAGTTAAACTGGTATTAACACAACAGAATTGTGTAATAAATACAGGTATGCACAGGTATCATCCGTTATGTTAACACGGACATTATTTTACAACTAATTCTCATAAACTTCAACAAGTAAGCCTAAGCCTTAAGTAAGTTCAATGTAATCCTAATAATTCAGATGTTTTGTTTACATTATATTTTTAGAACAGTAGGTATTGATATATTATGAGGCCGTCGACTCAACCCATTAACCCGTTAACCTCTGCTATCGAATGCAAAACCAAACGGCTACAAGAATTGAGATCGTGTTATTTTTGACTAACCATTAGACGACTAATATTGGCTTGACGTCTGACGCGTAGAATTATTAAGATAAATTAATTATGGTACCTACCCGTTTAATTAATTGATAATTAATCCAACGTCAGTCAGTTTTCCAGGGTAGATGTTTTCAAATTATTGTCAATTTAGGAATTTCCTTAACTATATAATGTATTGCTTTGATTCCACAAAAGTGGTTTCATGTTATGATATCAGTGTGAGGGTTACTGTATGATGTAGCATCCTTCAAATTCTGGCAAACAGACATACTTACCTACCAATCTCTAAGACCCTGAAAGTCCACAAACAACTTGAATCCCAACAATATAGCTTTCGTACAAATTTTCATTGCATCAAATATATCCTAGATCATAGTGGAGCTTTTGAACAAACCAAACATTTCCTCATTAAAAAAAAACTGTCTTGATAATACCAATTAATTATAAGTTAATGGGCGTTCGGTGGCACAGATCGGGTGCGGTGGACCAACCTGTCGCTGATGGGCCACGGACAGCTTTCAACTAACTGTATCTACCACCTACTTGCACCATCGGTATCGCATCATCGCCGATAAACGGTAAAACGGTTATATTTTACTTTATTTGCCCTTTTCTGGGCTAATTGTTTGGGGGAAAGATGCTGTATTGAACGGGACTGTTACGATAACGACGTATCGAAGTGATTATGAGAAAATATTTACCGACCATGTTTACAAGCACAAACACCTGAAACCTAGCTATTAATGCTGCTACACATATATTAAACTTTTAGACAAAATACAATACAGTACAGCTCTACGTATTAGGAAGAAGGAAGAACATGAAGACCTAAAAAGTGCATACACAGACCCACTTAGGTAATCAAAAATTTAAAATTCAATAGTCATTTCTAAAAACTAGGCTGAGAATCAGTACTTTTCGAACGTCAAAATTACTGAAGACAGTCAGTCCTCCAAGATCACCCGCCCTTTACCACTTCCTAGTGCTTTTTAGCTGAAACAAATTGTTGTATATGGTAAAGATTGATTTAGGTATAATCGAAAGGTAGGCGTTATGCGAAAGTGCAACTAAAATATAGGTATTTTTCTGGGCATCCGTGGATTTTGAGCAGGAACTTGCACAGGAAAGAACCTTCCATAAAACTTATGAGTGCCATAATATACGCCGTAACTCTCACCATAAACTCATTGTCTACTTGAAAGGTGAACAGTCTTAACAGTAATTAATATATCGACTATACACACTTTTAACGACACGCCAGATTTCTAGACAAGAGCTAGAAACTGTTAGCTCTTCACAAACAGGTCTAGCTTACTTTCTACCACACCTAGTTTTAATTTATGTCGGTTGAAACGTCTCACAGTAAAATTGCCGTAAAGCAGGATGTTCAATGGAGTCGCTGGAACTACAAAACGTGCCAAAAATTAGAAGCGCTAAGACCTCATGATTGTATTGTTTGATTTTTGCAGCGATGAAGAGTTATGTTGACCTGCTATTTGAATCACTCGTCAATATTGTCGCCACAATACAAAATATATCAATTATCGATTTATATTTATTTTTCAAAATAATATTTATGGCGACATCTGTCCATAGCACAAAGTTAAAAATAATTTTGGATCTTTCTGTACCCATTTTGTTCGTGTAAAATGTGAAAGCTCTCCTTATTAATCTCTGCTGCCGAATGCCGTTCTGCAAAAGCTCTTAATAGATTGGGGAACTGGTTTTAAATGTAGGTAAAGTACAAAGTGAATTCTTTAACACCGTTGCGTTGTTGCATTCCCATGCAAATCGTCCAGTTTTCACAGATAACAGGAACTTCGGGACAACGGTACTACGGCTGCCGCGATCCGCTTGCTTATTTAATAAGCCCCTGCCCCCATCAGATTAGCACGGAATGTGGGACTTTAATTACTTAGGTACTTAAGCACTAGACGGTCGCGAAATGACCAGAAAAAAAAATCGGGCGACCCTAACAGTAGTCGCATATGATGTGTATCATGTGTGACAACTTGGCTGACGTCTATAAAATTATATGATATAAACAATATTCATCACCATCACCATCACCATCACCGTCACCATCATATTATGTATAATAATCAATCAATATGTGAGTCACAGGATTAATTGATTATTATATTATCATTATAATGATGATGGTGACTGTGACCGCGACCGTGACGTTGACAGCGACGGTGATAGCGACGGTGATAGCGACGGTGACGGCGATGGTGATGGTGTTTGTGATGGTGATGATGTTGGTGATGGTGACGGTGAGGACGATGACGATGACGGTGACGGTGACGATAACAGTGACGATGACGATGACGGTGACGGCGATGGTGACGGTGATGGTGTATGGTATGATGGAATGTGTTGTGGTGGGCCTTGAAAGAGAAAGGTTTGCCCGGGAAGTATGTAGAGTTAATTCGTGCTATGTACAGCCAATCTCGTACGTACGTTCGGTCGGCTGCTGGCAATACCGACGAGTTCAGTGTGGCTGTAGGCTTGCACCAAGGGTCGGCTAGTCCTTACCTCTTCTTGTTGATTATGGACGCCCTGACGTCGGACATACAGGAAGAGGCACCCTGGTGCATGCTGTTTGCCGATGACATTGTTCTTGTTGGTGAGGATGAACCTGAGATCCAGAGCAGATTGGAGAAATGGCAGTAGAAGCTGGAGAGTGTTGGCTTGAAAATCAGCAGAACCAAAACTGAACATATGTTCTGCGATTTCGGCGGTCTCTCTAGTTCTGGAGCCATAGCGCTTGATGGCACGCTTCAGCCAGCCTGCTCCGACTTTCGGTATCTCGGTTCACTCGTGCAAAGCGATGGCGAAATTGATTGGGCGGTTAAGCACAGAATTAAGACTGGATGGATGAAATGGCAGCAGGTCACGGGAACAATCTGCGACCCCCGCATTACCCTTAAACTTAAGGGGAAGATTTATAAAACAATGGTTAGACCCGCTGTCTTGTATGGACCAGAATGTTGGGCCACAAAAGGGATGAATGAAAGGCAATAAAATTGCATGCAGCTGAGATGAGAATGCTAAGAGGGATGTGTGGTGTTACACGAATGGATAGAGTAAGAAATGAGTACATAAGAGGAAGTCTGAAAGTGGCACCGGTGACCGAAAAGTTATGCGGAAATCGGTTGTCATGGTATGGGCATGTGATGCGGAGGAATGAGGAAAATGTCGTGAAGAAAGTTTTGAGTATGAATGTCGATGGCTATAAGAGTAGGGGAAGACCAAAGAAACGATGGATGGACTGTGTGAAAGATGATATGGCTAGAAAGGGGGTGACTACTGAGATGACGACTAATAGAGAAGTATGGAAAAAAGGGACATGTTGCGCCGACCCCAAATAAAATTGGGATAAGGGCAGGAGAATGATGATGTTAGAGTCACAGGAAAGATGTTAGACAACAAAAATAAGTGTAACGAACTGTGTAAATCATCGACCTAGCCTTTTCTTTACTCTATTATTTTGACGGCCTGGATAATTAGGTACCTTCTATCCTAAGCAAATAACAATCCCGTATCCCTACTCTTTGTAAAGTGTACCTACTTATATAATGTATGTTGTGATATTATGCCGCTAACAATATTGCAGTATCTATATTGCTGAAATAGGAACGTTTTTAGCCTTGCACAGATCGTTATTAGTATTTTATTTTTCGAAGTGTATAGAGTGCCGCGAGTTTCTTGGGGCACTCCAGTGTCACTGCCTCGGCCAGGCTGGGGTGCCGTGAGCGTTGCATTGTCACTGTCACTTGTTATTTAGGTTAGGTTAGGTTAGAACTGTGACCACACAACGCACGAGCCGAGCGAGCGTAGCGAGCGGTGCCGCGGCAGCGGCCGGCGAAGTGCCAGGGTCCGTTTAGGCACAAGAGAATGTAATGTTTTGGGAATGTGGTGTTTTACAGCGATCTAACCTCGACAATCAAACAAAATACCAAGTGACGTGACTTAGTGACAGTGACAATGACAATCCAATGCTTGCGGCACTTTAGCCGGGCCGAGGCGGTGTTACTAGGGTGCCTGTAGTGGCACTTTATCCGATAGGGATAGAGTGCCAATGGTGGCACTCTATACACTGCCTTTATTTTTTCGTTTCTTCGTTTTTTTTTTTTGTTAGTTTTGAATGCTCCTTTTCAGTTTTTTTTTTCATTCTCTAACACGGATCCATGCCATGCAAGATGAAATAGATGCTATTGTTTCTAAAATTAAAATGATCTTTCAGTTGGTTAGTTATTTATCGCAGTAGATAATAGCGCCTCGTTTGTCTATTGGTCGCAACCGCGGCATGAGGTCCTTATTGGTTGGATATCCAAGTCGGCCAAAGTGCTATTGGATTTTTCCATCAGGAATTTCTCAGTAGCGGCTCGGAGTATGCATATATCCTGGCTGAAGACCCATTTTATATCCAGAAACTCACTGTCCATTCCAAGGTTGCCTGGAAGAGATCGCAGTAAGCGATAAGGCCGCCCATTGTATATTTTGTAGTGTATTACTTTTTCTTTTTGTAATGTGTTATCTGGTGTACAATAAAGTATATATAAATAAATAAATAAATAAATAAGACAGTAGGATAGGCTCGCCTCCCTGCATATTACATGGGAATTAAACATAACTGGCGAAATGAGGGTGTAGTGTAGGTACGATGAGATATGCGTCTGCCTAATCCATCGGAGGCAACAGGCGTGATGTCATGTTAATCTAACCCCAAGAATGAATATGGAAGGCGTGTAGCTATAGGTATGACACGGGTGCACTGGCGGAATAAGAAGGGGCAGATGCGGTCCGCCCCGCGCGGGGCTCTGGGGGCCCCCAAAACTCGAGAAATTATTTTAATCAAATCCCAAACAAGACCAAAATATGTTCAGTAAATAAAGGCAGTTTTTAGTTGGGGGCCCGGCCCGGCTGCGTAATTACAAAAGGGGATGCAACAGAGACACCCATAGTCTGTGCTGCATCATGTCGCGTATGGCTTAAAGCAGTAATAGTCTGTCCGAACCCAGCTGCAACACAGAGCGGTCTGTAGTGCAGCCGCATTTGTTTGTATAAGGCAATACAAAGGCGGATGCAACACAGACACCCATAGTCTGTGCTGCATTATCTTGTGAATGGCTTAAAGCAGTAATAGTCCGTCCGAATAAAACTGCAACACAGCGCAACGCATTTGTTGTGTTTTTGTGACACCCATAGTTGCATTATGTTACGAACGACTTGAAGCGTTATTAGTACCTACGTTCGAATGTTGCTTCAATACAGTAATTTTTATAGTAGTATTTATTTATTTATTTTTTAATTTATTTGAAGAATATAATAAAAAAGACAAATACGGTAAAATTACGTTTTATTTTTCATGTACTAAGTATACTGATATCTTAGTAGGTAGGTACTCTAGTAGTAGTTTTAGGAACACATAAGCGCACACAACACATAGGTCTTACATATAGGTCGCATCGAGAATATGGCAGTCAAGTTAAGGTTAATGAAAATTTTCGTAAAAACGTATTACACTCTTCTTGCCGCGTACCGAGTGCTGGCAATTCACATTGAATTTTGGCGTTAAAAGACTCTTCTTTTGTGTTTTCGAAATTTAATATCGTGTAGGTACCTACTCCACACAGTAGTTATTTAAAAAAGTCATTAATTTGTCTTTATTCAACATTTTTCAATAAGATAGGTAATTCACGCACGCACGCACTACACCGACTCGTCGCTAAGTCAAGGGTCAAGGGTAAACTAACATAACAAAATTCAAAAATCATAAATAATTGTGTCTTCCGCGATCGGTCTGTAAAGCCGCCGCATTTGTGCGACGTTGCCATTCCAAACGCGACCATAGTACAGACACTAATTACCTAGCGATCTGCAGTGTAGACAGAGAGAGTACTTACCTACTTTTATGCTGTATTGCAGCCGCTTTTGTTATAACAATGTCTTGCGGAACCGATCACATTGCAGACAGTCTTCAAATGTCTGTGGTGTAGTCGTGTTTGTAATGCTTTATTCATACGGACGCGGCTGCGTTACAGAGCAGCACCTGTCTGTGTTGCATCCCCTTTTGTAATTACGCGGCCCGGCTACGCATGCTAAATGATCGTCTGATGCGCTAGCTTTTCTGATTTCGACAAAGTATATCTCCTATTTTCTGTGAAAACCATTTTCAATTCAGGGATCCGTTTGTTAAAAAAAATTTAAGAGAAGATTTTTTTCTCGTCTCTTCCATAAAAAAAAAAGAAAAACATTTTTTATTATTCAAAAGACGTAGTTTACAGACCCTCGTAAACAGGGACCAAAATAACTTTTTAATCCCTAGGGACTAAAAGTGATTTGAATTTGGAAAGCGGATATTGTTAGTAAAAGTTCTATTCACCAAAGAGATCGATCACGAACATTGTATGAATAAGGCTGGCAAGAGAGAGAGATTCTGTGAATTAGGTCAAAATTTAAATCCAAGATGGCGGATACGAAATTTTTAAATTTTTCAACAATGGTATCGTTTTCATAGTTTTCGACGGTGGTAAAGCCGATAGTGAGGTCAAAATGTAAATCCAAGATGGCGGATTTCGCTGCGCTCAGGATTCTACTTTAGAATCCTTCGCTCCGCTTTGGATTCAAAGAAACACTCTCGCCTTAAAAATAGTTGTTTGCTCCCTTGGCAAACAATGTACTATTTCGATTCTGGAACCCGTTTGCGTTCCTAATATTACGCTTTAAAGTGCTATTTTTTGTTAGAGTCAAGTCCTCCCCCTTCAGCTAAGCGTCGAGCAGTCAAAATTTTGCTCGACCATACGTAAGCATTTTGCAGTTCGGTGTGCGCTGACCCTAAATGGTTGTTTTTAGATATGTGAAAAAAATCACTGCAGTAGGATGTAGGTACTGTCCGATTCGTGAGGGTGTTGGTAAGAATCATACCTTCTGAGAGTACCTATATTTATGTGGTAACTTTCTGGAAAAAAAAAGCTGAGAGGTGTCAAGGGACACCCGGATGGAATGAAGTTATGGAATGAACCTCACAAAGGCATGCCACTAATTAGTACCTGTGGTCGCTCACAGATGGCGTTATAATAAAAAAAAAAAATGGAATGAACCTCACAATGGCATGCCACTAATTAGTACCTGTAGTAGCTCACAGATGGCGTTATAATAAAAAATAAAAAAGTGTCGTTACAACTTTTGGTCCCAATTTTTTCCGTCTATCCCCCTTTCGCAACGTGCGAAAGGGAACTTCGTTCCAAAAGAAAAAAAATAAACACAGCGGTTTATTTTTCAATGGGGTATTTTACTGGGTTATTTACATAGAGCGCGGGCGGCCGTCGTTTAGCGGGTGTGTACAAGTCATAACTTATGACTCATGTAGAAAATTTAGCAATTTTTTTTATGGAATTGGGATATCATTGCTACTAATAATGTGAATTTGAAATAGCAATACTTATTTTTACATTCAATAATAATTATTCTTGCAGTACCTAAGTGTCCTTTTTGTATCAGATAGGGTTTTTGTAACACATTATATAACGAAGTTTAAAGGAAAACTATCACAGCTAAATAGGCTTTACGATTAATAGTCGACCTACTTACATTTGTAGTTGGAATGTATGGCATAACATGTTTTACAGCTACAAATTAAGTTTGTTCTTGGGATAAATTCATTTCAACTACGGAACCCTTTTTTGTGCGTGGTCCGACACGCACATGGCCGGCTTTTATTCATCTCATGGAAAATGCCTATCCAGAGTTTGAAAACAGGCTCACAGGCCGAGGCCAGTTTAAGAACAGAAATTAGACAGATTGGAGTAGGTTGATGTGCTGATCTGTCAAATTTTCCCAATCAACATTGAACCTTATTCTTTAGCAATAAAGTTGAAAATCTATAAAAGAAATTTGACAGATTGTAGTAACTAGATGTGCTGGCGATCTGTACCATTTCGCATTCATGGTGAAAATGTAAAATTAAATAAAAAATTATGCTTAATGGTACAAAAATACTTTCTTTTATTTCAGACTTATGTTTCACTGCTTTAGTCATAATCTAACAAACAAATGTAATGTGTTAAAACATTGCGGAAGACTTTTGTGCTTCAAAATGACCAAATACATAATTAACATTACCAACTCTGTTGCAGGAAGGTGCACACTGAGCACAGCTATATTTTATAACAAGTTAATCGAGTAAAACAATTTTTATTAATGCTGCGGCTGCATCTGCGTCTATCGTGACGAAGCTTCGCGCAGTGATACGATACACGCAGATGTGACCAACCATTATCGGTTACTGTCGCGATAGTTCGGGCTGCGTAGTACTTAACGCCCGGGTGGCAATACAAAAATTAGCAGCTAATGTGACCACCGCATTAGTGCGATAACTTTTGAAGTGAGGTAAGGGAGGGTATCTTAAGGGAGGGTAAACCGATTCATTACGTAATGCGTTACGGCGCCAATCTGTCTGTAGTTCAAATTAGATTAGTTTAAGTTATCACTTCTGTCGGGCGTCCGGAGACGCACACGTTTTAATCTTTTTTTTTTTTGAGCAAAACAAATGAAACTTCGCCACGCAATGCTTTGTCACGATAGACGCAGAAGATGCGGCCGCAGCATTACACATAATTATATGAATAATCCTCGAAGGAGGCAGATATGGAAAACTGTAAATGTATTTTGAATTACTACTAGTAAAGGCACAAACATAATATCAACTTCGTTTACAACACGTTTATAGTACATTACTGTCGAGGCCAGCAATGAGGGCATTGATGGACGATCCTGAAAATGTGGGCCGAGGCAAAGCAGAGGCACACATACGTAAGTCCATCAATGCCTGGTTGCGGCCAAGGTTTGTATAGTACTTTTCTCAAACAATGCGCGGAAATTCAAAACTTAAGTAAATTAATTATAAATTCCAGAATCAATGTCGAACAAAGCAAACTTTTCACGCGCCCATATGTTCATTTTTCTCTTCTTTAAACAGCTGCATTTGCTAAGCTAGTTCGAAATTTAAATAAAATCTCTTATAAGTTACCTCCTTGGTTGTCATTTGTGTTGAAGTAAAAAGTTAGTTCCATTTTTATTAAATAACACGACAGATATGAGTTTTCATACTAAGATTGCCGGCCGCGCGCTCGCTTGTTTTTGACCAGTACATCAATTTCGATTTATCTCGAAGAAGGTTGTCAAAATAATGTTCGAATTTCCAAGCATGTTTGAGAAAATGAATATTATGACAGGCTTAAGTATCAAACAAAGAAAATAAAAACAATAACAAAAATAAACAAATACACTATCCAACCACAAGGCACTTAGGAAGACAGTACATTATAAAGGCACTAAGTTTCTATAACTATTCTAATATCCTAATTCTAAATTAATATCTTAACATGAGTACAATGGGAGTTTTTCACGCCAGTAGCACACCTCCGCCTAACCATAAACGCGAAACCATAGCTCCGCTACTCGAGTTTCGCTACTCGAATTTCGAGTAGCAGAACATGACGCGAGCCAGCTGAATTTTACTGCGGTTTCGCGGCGGAGGTGTGCTACCGGCAGCAATATCTGATTTCTTAAAAGTTATTAAAAAATGGATCAACAGTGTGCGACCCAACGCAACACGGTAACAAAACTGTGCAACACAGTAACGTAAATATTACAAATGTACGATAAAATATTAACAATTGTAGTTCGGTCTGAAACTGAAACTACATTATGAGTGTACCATTTGAAATCAATGTATGAGCTTTTCAGGCAATATTAACAAGTGGTGAACAACAGTGTTCCACTAATTAATTGAGTAAAGATAACTCAATGATATGAAACTTACAACAGTAATAATTTTATAACAGGGAAATATCAAACACCTTACTATCTATTCACACATTTATGACAGCAATCAATTCTTCAAAATCGTACAAAGCATAATGTTAGCACCTCCTGTGCTCGAAATATTATAGTACAAAACATCAAATCTGGAATAACTTCCCATTGTAGGAACCACACATTAGGCAAAAACCAGAAGAGTAACACTGGATTTACACGGTGCCAGTTTATTGCCTGTGGCTGTGGGATACCATTAAATTGAAGCAATAATTGACTGGCACCGTCTAAACAACACGTACCCTTGTTGCACGACATGGGCAAGTTAGTTGGGTTCAAAACTGGTATAGTATACCTGGTATACTATATACGTGCTGTTTACACAACAGCACGTACAATAACACAACTCACGTCATCGTCAACTCACTCGAATTTCGCGTAGCAGAACATGACGCGACCCAGTTGAATTGAACTACTGCGGTTTCGCTGCTACGGTTTCGCGGCGGAGGTGTGCTACTGGGGTGAATGCGATTTTATTGTACGTGCTATTTGCACCTATAGCAGTTTGGACCAAACTAACTTGCTCGTGTCGTGCAACAATGGTACGTGTTTCGCGGCGGAGGTGTGCTATTGGCGTCAATTCTGACATTAACATTTTCTATCATTCAAACATGAGCAAACAAGTTAAAAAAACTTGAGTAGACGGTCAAGAAAATTTAATGAAATATTCGGCAGCGCAATTACGGGCAAGACTTATTGTACAAGGACGTGCAACTTTTTTACCGTGGTGTAAAAGGAAGTTGCATGTAATTATTGAATGGCAAAACTTGCATTCAAGTATTGCATGCCATTTTATGGAACTCGTGTAAACACTTGCATGGAGTTCTTGAAAAACAATAATTGAACGCGCTTCATGGCATGCGATTATTGCTCTGGAACGTTCCACAACTTACAAAAACGTTCCGTAACCAAGTTAATGGGGCTTAATTCTCGTATGAAAACGTTCAAAATCTCTGTCTCATTTCACAAGTCTCAATCTCATTTCAGAGCAAATCGCTGTCAAAATTAAGGTGTACACACCTTTATTTACCTATTTTATGTATGTTTACATATTACATTTTATATGTATTGACACTCAGATTAGATATCTGTTATAAAAATAAAAAAATACGAGAATTGTTCCCTAGGACAACTGCCCAAAACACATACGCTCACATCATATTGATGTTAGCTATCGTACTTATCAGTATACTCATCAATTATAGTACTGAGGACATGGTTAAAGAAACCGTCATCGTGTCTCAGCCTGTACAGCGCAGTGGTCAGGTACCGCTGGACTGTAGCTGCGCAGGATACTATCGGCAAGCCTTCGCTGCAGACTGAGCGGGACGCGCAGCATACTGCGACGGCTTGGCGCCAGATGCGGGTACTCACTGGGGAATGGATGACAAATTTGTTTTACGACATTGTTGTATATAAAATAAGGTAATCAGATATAAACAGTAAATGCTGCAAAACCGAGGATTGTTCAATGATATATCTGAGTGTACGGCAATTGGCAATGACCCCACTGTCTATCTGGCACACCCTATTTTAGGATCACTTAATTTTAGCCAATTTCTTTAGGACGGCACACAATTCTGATAATATAACCACTCACATGTCTAACGATAGCATACTATTAAAAAAAAAAGTCGAGTCTTATGTCCTGAATGGTACACTATCCAAAGCGACGAGCCGTCTTTAAAGAATGTAATTTAATAACATTATCACATGGTAAAAGTGAAATGATTAGAAGTCCGTTCTTAAAGTTCCGGCATAACTTTTTTAGATCTGAAAATCCCCGCAAATGAAAAAGAGCTGTTGGATTTCGTTCTGAGTACCTACAGCGTAATTTTGAAAGGTATTAATGATAAGCTACTATAAATAAAATACAGTGTCATACTTACAAAAATGTTGCATATCAGCATCGCAGTGCTGCAACAGCTGCTGTATGGAGGAGGAGCCTTCAATGAGAGGTACATTGTTCCCCGTCACCACCAAGGAGCCCGGTATGACTGCTCTACGTACTACTTCTTCTACTTCTGAAGTCAACGCCTGTAACATTCACAATCTATGTTAGAGTTACCTTATGGACAAGTTGTAGTAGTGTTGTTGTTGTGACGACTTGGTGCCATATTGTCAAATTAATTGGAGAAAGCACTATTCCTGTGGACGTTGTAGTTATAAAAAACTTTTACAAAAAAAATTAAAACCGACTTCCAAAAAAAACCACTACAAAGGGAAAAATAACTTTAATTTCGGAAGTCGGTGACTTTGTTTTTTAATTTTCGTTTTTTGCCACCGACTTCCGAAATTAAAGTTATTTTTCACTTTGTAGTGGTTTTTTTTTGGAAGTCGGTTTTAATTTTTTTTGTAAAAGTTTTTATTTTACACTTTTTAGTTGTGGTACCTACCCCACACAATATCCAATACCACTAACTGCAATAAATAACAGTGACAGGAAGTTATCATCATATCGTCCATATAAACTAAGTGGGAAAAATATGTATTATTGAAGCTAACTCAAAAACTATCTAAGCAAAGTCAATAAAATTTATATGGGACCACCTCGGGAGCTTACCCTTTCAAACAAAAAAATAATTTTCAAAATCGGTCCACAATTGGCGGAGATATCGGTGAACATACATAAAAAAAAAAAAAAAAAAAAAAAAAAAACATACATAAAGTCGAACATAGAACCTCCTCCTTTTTGGAAGTCGGTTAAAAACCGGCCAAGTGCGAGTCGGACTTGCACAGGAAGGGTTCCGTACCGTATTACGATCGAGCAAAAAAGTCCAAAATAAAACCACATTTCTTATATTTTTTTTTTTCCTAGTTATAGCGGCAATAGAAACACAATCTGTGAAAATTTCAACTGTCTACCGATTACGGTTCATGAGATACAGCCCGCTGACAGACAGACGGAAGGACGGATAGCGGAGGCTTAGTAATAGGGTTCCGTTTGGCACCCTTCGGATACGGAACCCTAACAATCAATGACATGTACAGTCACAAGCATAAATACATTACATTACGCAAGATTCAAAACCGATTTTCTTCTTGTTACGAACAAAGTTTTCTCCAAACTATTCCATTATGAAATAGTATTTTCTCAAAGTTGCAAATCGTTATTTCACGAGACAATTTCTTTTTGAATTTTTCGAAAGTGACTTTACACTCACACAAGTTCTGAAACCAACTTTAAAAGACATGAAATGGATGGAATAAAATATTACCTGAGTATCGGGGGTGCCACTTGTAGTCTTTTTGTTATCATCTTTCATAACATGCAGCCAGTAAGAAGTGGGAATATGCTGTAAAATAAAGATAACCAGTCAAATCCATACTTATATAAACGCGAAAGTAACTGTCTGTCTGTAACCTTTACTAAGCGGCTGAACGGACCATGACCCCCAGGCTGAGTGCGCGGACTCAAGGATGCGTCCGCGATGGCTGCGGCACGGACACATACTATCAGGATAAAAAGTAGGTAGGGGAGCCGGAAGGTGGCCATAGGACCGCCTCAACCAAACAACATAGCAGCATCGTTTTTGGACTTGTTGGCTTTGTCTTGACTAGTAGTATAACCAAAGGTTGTATTCAGGGTCTGATGATGGAACCGAAAAGTGGTCACGGGCACTCCTCAACTAAACAAGACAGCCCAGTGCAGTAAAAATATATCGCAGGTGCTGTCTTGGACCCTTGTTCCCGATTCCAGTAGGCTACATTTATATTTTTAATGTTTTTATTAATCAAAAATACTCAACAAAAAATAGTTTTTTTCAAAACTCCTCAGATAGATTTTGAAGAGCTTTGGTTTAGAGACTAGTATAAACCCAAGGAACATAATGCACTATGTGTCCATTCTGTTGGTCAGCACTTGGTCTAACTCCCATATATGGATGGTCTGTGTCCTTTACAAAAAAATCTTGTTGCTCCTTCCAAGACGTAGTTTCGCATGGAGAAGAATAGACAAGAAACTCCACCGTTACTCTTTTAAAACGTTTTACAATATCAGTGGCTGGAAACGCCGGGAGGGGACGCCCTAGGAGGACATAAATATACTGACCTTATTGGTAATGTTCTTCAGAAAAAAAAAGGTGTGTATACAACATATATTTTATTAGCTGCTAATGCTAGCTGACATAATGGCTAATAATTTAAATTAATTAGCGTAATGTAAATTACAGACAGCTGTGCTGCTGGGGAGTTTGTTGCGCCACTTCTTCTTCCCAGCTAAAGCACTAGGAAGTGGTGAAGGGTGGGCGTTTTAGGGGACTGTTTTAAGTAATTTTGACTTTCTAAAAGTGCCCATTATCATTGAAGCCTCGTTTGAATAAATAACTTTAAAATTGTGAATTTTTGAATTTTCATACAGGTAATCTGATACTTACATTAGTGTCGGCAAGCACCAATATCCTATGCACATGTGGCTGGTCCGTAGTATCAGGGGACAGTCTATTCACACAGTCTGGGTACATCTCTGCTAGTACCACGCTGTTCTCGCCGCCCAGCCTGCTTTTGTTTTGTTCCATTATCGCTAGGTCGTCGAGACGGTCGAAGATTAGAGTAGCTACTTTTGGTTTTATACCTGAAAGGTATTAAGGACGTATTATGGACTAGCTGGAGAGAGAATTCATTTAATTTTGTATATCTTGTGGTACTTACTAAAAGAATGATAATAAGAAAAAATACCTACAAAGGGATTGAAATTGAAAGTATTTTAGTTATTAAAAAATGTAGTACACATAATATTGACTGTTGAACAGATGCTGTGGAAGTCATAGTTTGACTTCCACAACTTTTTCCAGCAAAAGTATGGCCAATGACGCTTTTGAAAAGAAATTGTAAGCAATTCTGTATACCTACAACAAACACATTATAACATACATAACATCAACAGCTTACCTCAAACTTGTTATGGATAGCATGAAAAATTTAATAGAATGATTAGTTTTCCAATGTTATTTTTCTCTTTGCAATACCAGCTTCAACCTTTTATATTTACTAAATAACTGAATACAAATAATACATAATTATATCATAACATAACATAACATCACACCAACACCTGTAATTCACAAAGGGTTTGGCAGAGGTGTTCCTATAGTATACCCACATTTCACCAGTTATGTTTCAAGTCCAATGTAATAGGGGCAATCCTATTGGTAATCCATATTAATATTCAAATTTTACCAAAATGTGCAGCAGCAACATCCAGGTCCGCATCTTCACTCCAGGCCAGTATGATCTGCATAGTTTGTAGTATGGAGCACTGCAGGCGGAAGAAGAAGGAGCCGGTCCTTATCGGCTGCCTCTTGCTGCATCCCTCGCATATCCATTGCACTCTGAAAATTAAATCACAATAGAAATGAACAAAAATTTAATCATATTTAAAATGAACAAAAATTACTGCTACAGCTGGTTTTATGTCATACAAATAATATGATTAGAGTCTAGCAATGAGATTGTTTTTAATCTTAATCTCACACGAAGATCCCATCTGATTATGGCTAGAAAGCCGATTGCAAATAAAAGGAGAAGAAAAAAAAAGAGTAGCAATAGTTTTAATAGTTAGGATAAAGAAATAAAGTACTGTACTGTCTAGAATTTCAGAATTATTTTGTAATTTAAGATATTGAAACATAGCAACTCTTCAAGCAAATCCTAGTGGTTATGATTCAGCCTCGATATATGGGTGGAGTATTATTTGTGTGCTTAACTGTTGAACTTTTTAAGATTAGACACCCAATGTGTGGGGGTGGCCTATTTTATCTCATGAAATAGACTAGATTATACATTAACAGTAGACTTGATTTTTTTAAACAGAAGCTTCACCAAGAAACTACAATAAGTGATTACAAAAGAACAACAAAAACGATTTTTAAGAAAATTTAATTAAATTTAAATTATTGATAGGTAAACAATTAGACATTAATCCAAAGTGGTTAAAAACTACTTACCTGTCTATAACTCTAGCAGTCCTACAAACAACTTTGCAGTCAGGTTTGTCTGAAGGACACTTCATTACTTTAGGCAAAAGTCCAAATGTTTGCAGCCTTTCCACCAGTTGACACTCCAATCTCTGGTCACCATGGCTGGTTGTGAACTCCTTGTACAGCTGCAGATTACTGGAAATCGAAACAAAAACTTGCAATGAGGTTTCATGGCTGGCGCATGGGCCCACATTATAAAACAGTAAATGGTTTGAATAAATGATGACTACAGCCACATGGTACTCAAGTAGCATAATCAGCCTATATTGTTCCCACTGCTGAGACACCGCCCTGTTCTCCGTGAGGTAATCATGTAATAGGGGGCGAGCCTATTGCTATCGAACCGGCACAAAACTTGACTCCGGGCTGCAACTGAGAAATTCCAGATGGAAAAACTCAATAACTCTTTGTTTGACACAGGGCTTGCGACCACTAGACCAACGAGGCACTCCAATACGACAATATGTACTTTAAAAGTACTGAACTCAAAAATAGCTTTCACTTTCTATTCCAAACTGAAAGTATTAGATGATATATTATCTTACCCAGGTAATGTGTTAAATGGTAGAGATGGCTCGGTTATTTCTGTCTTTGTGTTGCTGTCGTATGTCGTGGAGTCTGCTTCCATCATTATCACGTTTAATTATCAACTTAATTTACAGACATCTATAATTTAACAACAAGTTTTTCACCTTTATAGAGTTGTGAAGTGCTATCTTTAAAACATACTGTACTGAACAAAGTATTTTTATTTACTTTCGACATGAATAAATGAATGAAAGTATTTTACTTTTTTCACAGAAATAAACATAATTGTTTCCGAAAATCAGACAAACAAATCCAAAACATCCAAAATTACCAAATTACAAATGTCCCAAATGTCAATCAAAATCAAACTCACAAACTTGTCTAGTTGTCTGTCAGACTGTCACTCTCATCTCACTCAAAACAAATAATGTCAATCATAAAAAACTGTTTCTTAAAAAAAATAAGAAACAGTTTTCGAGTAAAACTAAAAAAAAATGGTTCTAATTGATTTTTATTATTTTGTTTTTAATACTTTGCGACAAAAAAAAAACTGTAAAACGTAGAAAACTAAACTAAACGTAATAATAAAGGGATGGGACGGATGGGCGCGGCGACATAATACGAATTACGAATAGACTAAATGATGGGATTAATCGATTTATACGGTTTAAAAAAAGTTTACTAATTTCATTGTTGAAGTGATAACTTCTCATGGGAACCCTAAACCGCTTCGTTACGTAACGCATTACGGCGCCAATCTGTCTGTATAGTTCAACTTAGATTAGTTTAAGTTATCACTTCTGTCGGGCGTCCCGAGACGCACATGTATTTTTATTTTAGTTATTAGTTTTTTAATACCCTTATGTAGCTTTTGCTTTTTTATGTTAATAGTTTATGTTGAATGAATGGTGAACCGTGTTGGTCTAGTGATCGCAAACGCTAGGTCACAGACTACAATGATATCGCTAGGTACTGTTGAGCATGAGGTCCGAGGGTCAAGTAATGTTGTTGGGTTTTTCCATCAGGAATAATTGCTCAGTACTTCAGTAGTAGCGGCCCGGAGTCATAATTAATTTATGCCTGGTTGATCGGAATAGGCTCACACCTGGAGCCGGCTTGGACTTACAACATATTTTTTTGAAGAAAGGACAACTGTGTATCTGATGAAATGTTTTTGTACGGTAAGTACACCCCTGCCTAACCTACAGGCGTGATATTTTATGATAAGTGAAAATTCCAGGCTTTTATTTTGTTGGCAGTTAGAACAACATCGCTGGCGATGGCGACTAATTGACTGTCATTCTGTTCAACATCTGTCACGTGGACTTGGAGATTTTTAAATCGATCAGTGTCTTAAGTGTATTATATATGTCAGTGTCGATGAGTCGCCTACGAGTGAAGTCACTGAGTACATATACATAGCATTAGATAAGTTAAGATAGACACAAAGGGTACTTGTTATTGACAAAAAAAAAAAAAGACGTGTGGCACTCAGGGACTGCCCCGGCGAAGCTATTGCATAGCATTTTTTACACAGACATATAAAGAGTAGCAGACCAAACATAAATCCATAGTTATATTTTTACAGATGAATATGATTCTTTATCCTTTTTTTGCTAATAGACAAGCCGTAAATTCTATCTCGTTCTGTCACCTGTTGTCATACTGACTCACACATAGACAAAATTTGACGCGTAGCTTGTCTATCCCGCGCCGCCATATTGACAAGCAGCATCTTCTGCATCGCGTTCTAAGTTTCAACTGCGTTAGATAGTCAGGGACGGATTTGGCAACAAAGACGAATTTTTTTTTGTAAAATATTTACCATTGAATTATCAAACAGCCTCAAGTTACTCTACGATTTTTTTATTAATTGTTTTGGTGACATAGTTCCAGAATACTGCAGTGCAGATTTTCAGTGTAAACACAGATGCTATTATAATAAATTATAAAATTAATTATGTTACCTTGTGTCTGTGTGATGGATGACATGAACCTATATCACACATGTGTGTGATATAGGTGTACATAAATAGGTTATTCACATAATTTTGAAATTTTATTCGGCAGGTAATAATCTAATCATTGTTTGATTGACTTTATTGATAAGTAATCTACACTTCTTATACCCAGGGAGTATCGATTGTTGCGAATTTTAGTAAGTACCTATTGGTTGTTTCAATATCGTTACATAATACCGGCAACCAGCCCTAGGCCGGCCCTGTATTGACAACTATCCCTATGTGTGTGTAATGGCTACGCAATTTTTAGCGAATGTTTGGTCTGCTACTCTTTATATGTCTGTGATTTTTTATCAACTTACGCAATTGTAAAATATTAACCCGAATACAAGAAATAGCAATGATGACATTGACAGGAACTGTTATTCACATTTATAGTTTTTAAAACTTGACACAACGTAATGGCCGGGAACATCAAACTAATAAAAAGGTTTTAATTTAACTATTAATAGTCAAGGATCATTCGTCTAAGTAAATTTGAACTTTATTGTCAAACAGTTAAACATAATTTTCAATACAACACTCTCGTATCATTCGTTTAAGTAAATTTGAACTTTGTTGTCAAGCAGTTAAACATAATTTTCAATACAAAACACTCTTTTCTTAGGTAGTATTTTCGTTACGAAATTTCTGGATTAGGTCTCCACGCTCAAGGCCCGCGATAGAAGCTATGCAATAGCTTAAAATTTTTTATCTGTTATTATTGAGAATCATACCGATTGATTAAGAAATCGATTTGGAGGTTTGCAACAGGCAACACAGCACTGCTTGTGCGTGCCTTCCATTCAATTTTGTTTCAAGTTCCGTTCCGTTCCGATTTGTTAAATGTCAAAGTAAAGTGTCATGTTGGATGTCGCTTGGAATTTATGTTTTTACTTTTACACACGCTGTGGGATTTATTTTTCCCATTATTTGTGATAAACTGTAATCTGAAAATAAAACAAAGTGTTGCATTTGGGATTCTTCATGTGCTATGTAAGTATTGTTTAATTTTGTTAACATTTTCTGTCAGCATCTTTCTATTCTATGTATCCGTATTTTCGACACTCAGTTGAAGTTTATCATAAAATGAATTGTTATGAATTTTAAATGTCTAAGGCAATAAAAAACCGCTAAAGCTACTTTTAAACCAAAATAGGTGCAGTTTAATTGCTTTTATAATGATATTTAATTAATTATATTAGTTACTGTTTTACTGGTCAAAAAATCAATACTCTTAGCTTGCTTTTTATTTCCAGTTAAAATAATAATTACCGTTTTTGTTCTGAGATAAGTGTCTGAAGATTTTTATTTTCTAAGCTAAGTTTATAAAACACTCCTATTCAAAGTAATTAAACAGTGCCCTTTAGATTTATTACCTATTTCACACAATATCTAGGGTATAAAGTAAGTAACTGAATGATAAGTTACCTACAATAATTATTTTATATTTTTTAAATTTATTTTAGTTTTTTTACACAAGATAATATTTACATAATATAATATACTAACAGACTTTAAAAAAGAGAGGGAAAGAATCATAGGGCTTCAAAAAATTCATCATTTTTATTCATGTAATTTTTACCAGCCAGCTAGAGATCTTACTTCAACAAGTTCCTTTAAAAATAATCACAAAAACAATCCTATATTAATTTATATTTTTTTAATGCAAAAGCCTCCCCATTGCACAATTAGATTGATCCCCTTCCTAGCACAAGCATCAATTTATTCCACATACGTTTGAGTGAAGTGATAAGTAATTTAATATTTGAAGTAGTACTTTACAATTACAACCCACATACCTACAGACAATAACTTTAGTAATGCTTAATTTAATACTAAATAAACAACAATAAATAAGGGTTTGTTATTATTATTTATTTATTTAACACTTTAAGCACACAAATGTACAGAGGCGGACTTAATGCCATAGGCATTTTCTACCAGTCAACCTTTGGGTGATGCAGAGACAAACAGTGGTAGGTGCAATATCGAAAATTGTGGAATAAATATTTAATTAAATCTAAGGATATCTCTATCTCTCTATCTCTATCTTTATTATTTCCTTTATTTCACTTAACACCATTTAAATATTTATATAAATAACAAAATACTACTACTATTACTTTTTCTTCTTGTAATATATTATCTGGTGTACAATAAAGTATATATAAATAAATAAAATATTTAAAACTGACTGGACCCCACAATTTTACCCGCATAAGTCCTGCTCCCGTGGAGATATCGGGATACAAATTATCCTATGTCCTAACCCAGGTCATGGTCTACCCATGTGCCAAATTTCATCCAAATCCGTTCAGCCGTTTTAGCGTGAAAACGTAACAAACAAACTCAGTTTCGCAAAATGTATGGGATTATTTTTTTGCGATTTCTGAGTTTTCCAGTACTTAAACCTTAGTGTGTCTGATAGAGTTTTTTGATCCTTATAAGAAACAGGATTGATTGGCATCAAAAAAAGTTTTTGTAAAAACTGCAATTTTTTTTGTTGACTCTAATTTTTTTTCAAAATCTGTGAATGTAGAACAAAATGTCTCAAAAAGTTAAAGACAGTCTCCCAAGACTGTTTTCCTGTAGCTACAACGGTTAAGGTAGCTGCCCTTCCTGCCCCATCCCAAATATCCAGCCTGTTAAGGGTAAATTTGGGTAGTAGTTTACAGGTTTCAGGAACAGGGTCCTAGCTAGCAGTAAACAACAATAAAATAAATATGACCTTCATTCAATATGAGTCAGTTCAATATCAGTAATTATTATTTACCACAATACCTATTCACACTTAAACAATTTAAACAATTACCATGGGTAGCTCAGTATTGTTATTTCCTCTAATTTGATGTTAACAATATAATTGCAGTTCTCTTCAGAAACAATTGCTTCGCTTTTGACGTAAATGATGGAGAATTAAGCAATCAAAATAAAATCCTACAGTGCTTGTAAAAAAATGATATCTAAAATGGAGTTTTTTTTTAGGCAGTGTATAGAGTGCCACCATTGGCACTCTATCCCTATCGGATAAAGTGCCACTACAGGCACCCTAGTAACACCGCCTCGGCCCGGCTAAAGTGCCGCAAGCATTGGATTGTCATTGTCACTGTCACTAAGTCACGTCACTTGGTATTTTGTTTGATTGTCGAGGTTAGATCGCTGTAAAACACCACATTCCCAAAACATTACATTCTCTTGTGCCTAAACGGACCCTGGCACTTCGCCGGCCGCTACCGCGGCACCGCTCGCTACGCTCGCTCGGCTCGTGCGTTGTGTGGTCACAGTTCTAACCTAACCTAACCTAAATAACAAGTGACAGTGACAATGCAACGCTCACGGCACCCTAGCCGGGCCGAGGCAGTGACACTAGAGTGCCACAAGAAACTCGCGGCACTCTATACACTTCGTTTTTTTTATCTTATTTCTCTTCTTTCTTATTTTATTACCAAAATGAAAGAACATACTTATCTGTGCAACAAAATATATGAATTTATTAAAGTTGTAATATAGGAACATACCAGACCAGATCCTATTCTGTTTTTTTTTTTGCCATAAAACCTAACTTGGATATTCTGATTTTGTCTGTGACAAAAGCTTACCATTTTTGTACATTAAAGTTGTAATAAAAAATGATAACTTTACAAAATATAAGTATTCTGTATAGTATAAAAAGGAATACTTTTTAAGTCAACCCAAAGTTATACCTCTGCTATTATTCTATGTTAGGGTACTTTAGTACAAGTACCACATCGTCATGTGTTAACAACCTTCAGTCTTAAACAAGACCTCAATAGAAACATGGCTTTGTCGACGGAAGAATAGATTAAATGACAGATAAACAATCACAACCTTTCATTTTGTCTATTCTTCCGTCGACAAAACCCGTAGAAAACCCGTTTCTATGGTTGTCATGCTACGCGTGCTGGTAAACTCCATTTTACGCCAAGACAGATCTCCTCTAAGCCTGATAGCATATTCTCTCAGGTAGACATATTATACAGTCATAATTCAAGTATTTAATAACTGCCGGAATGGTTTTTATTAACTTGCCGCGAAAAAATCCAGGATGGAATCCAAATGCACCTTTTGTCTCATAGTTTCTTGATATCGCGCGTACAGACGCTGTTCGCAAAGCTGACGCTCGTTACAACGATACAGAATCACAGACGAGGAGCCCAGATCCCAGAAGTTCCCATAACATAATGTTTTACAAACCAGAATGATACCATAAGAAGAATAAAACAACTTTATCAGATCTCCACAAATGTGCTCTCATTACCATCTGTACTAACTTGGAAGTAATAAACACAATGCAAACTACTATTACCAAGCGAGTTTCTGAAATGATAAGTTGGAAATGGAATACGTATTTCATGTGTGGTTTCCGCGTGGCTTGCGTGATTAAGGGCATTAGTTAGTGCTGTGACGCAACACGCGTATTTTCGGCGTCAATATTAACGTATTTCGTCCATAACGGCCGTGCTGAAATGTGAGCCGACGCTGCCGTCCCCGCCCGAACTTACACTACTAATTGAGCTATTAACAGCTAACACTTATACGCTACATACACATAGATATGTAGTTCACAGCTATTTAGAAATAGGCCGTTTACGAGTTACGTATAAATGACTTTTATTGCACTTCCCGGTGTATTTAAGTTAGCATCTCTGAGAAAATCGCCTCAAACCAGAACGTCATCGTAAAGCAGCATATGGACAAGAAGCATGCACTGCACAGCACATACATAAGTAGGTATCGTAGTGATTTATCGAGTATTCTCAGAAGACGTTCTTCTTTTGTCTCTTTAAAGTGAATGGTCGCAGTTAATTATGCGCATCTGTCTTTCATTCTCGCGAACTGCAACTACGTGGTAATCGCTAGTAGGACATTTCTTAGTTAAGCCAAGTCTTCGGGCAATATAATTTAAATCGTAAAATTGCTTGGTGGATACATTCGGTTCTTTAATGTTGTGTTTCAGAGCGTATCCATCCACCTTTCCTGGATAATGTTGGCACATAGTCCTGCATGGCCCAAAACTTTGTAGTTCCGAAGCTGAAAAGTTATTAGCTCAATAAATAAGCATCAATTACCACAGTACATGAACTTCATCACCCTGTCTCCAAAGCAAATTGGTAACCGCTCTAGGAAGCTATTATTAGATCTTGAGTGGTTGCTGTTGGCCATCTTTATATGACGATATTTGCCTCAGATATGGATGCATCTTTATATTTTCCTCGGATATCATGGGTAGTTCGAAAGTCTTTTCTATCTTAACTTAAGATAGGTACCACAAATTATTTAAACCTTGCAGTGGTCTTTGGAATAATTTGTACTTACGAAAACAAATATTCCAAAAAGTCCAATTTCCCAATGCGCAACTAGGTCGAATTTAGTAAGTGTTATTTTCTCAACGTTGTTCTAATCACTGCGCTGACCATCCATGACTGTTGTGGTTGCGATTCTTTTGTTTTCTCATCAGTAAATCATTGGCAGTTTGCAATTTATTGTCAAGGCCTGCTACTACAATTACAAGGGACAAGAGGAATGTATTTTTTTATAATTCCATCGCTTAATTTGGCGTTTATTTGTCATTTTCACTAAACTTTTTACCGTCTTTGTCAATGGATCAAGCAATATACAAAATTGATTAAACTGTTAGTAAAGTCCTGCACTGTTAGCTTTCCATGACATTAAAAATAAAACTGATGAAGACCCATCACAATAAAAAACGAATCAATCCGTATTTTAGGTATAAACACATAGGCCACCTGGCATGCATCACATTTGTAGAGCAAATATACGCGTACGAAATAGGTCACTAGAACTGTTAACATACTTTGTCACAATCCCGAAAGCTGTGAATGAACCCATTGGCAAATACTAGGATCATTTACCTACTTTGAGAAAGCGCGATATTTCCAGATTTATGTTCCTGCCAGCGCAGTCAAAGCATCGTCTTTGCCTCCATAACTTGCAGGCGACACATTTCCCCCTACTGAATCAAATTTACACACAATCGTATTATTATAAATTGACTTGTCGAGATTGAGGTGTTGCAAGAGAGATGTAGATCTGTGTGTCACCTCCACGCAATTACATGCAACATTAGTGGTGAGATCCTATGTTACGTGAACGTGTCACGGTGCAGCCATCAACGATGTAACGCAATTTGCCAGCAAAATATTTTGGTACAAACTCGTGCACTCAAAGTGCGATTACCTTTTGCTTGTGCAATACGTTGCAGAGGCTCCAAATGACAATGTTCAGGGCATGCCAGTGTAGAAACCAGTTTCATTCCATTTACTTGTTTCAATTTCGGATGGGCAATAACCAGATACGGTATTCGTTTTATACAGTATGTGGAACCAATTTTTAACGCTCGTTAGCTTTAAATACTCCTTTGAAACAAGGCATTACTGACGTCAACTATTCACGTTTCCATTTAACCTTTCGCCATTCGCAACGTTTGCTTACATTGACGAAGCGCAGCTAATTTCGAGGTCGCCAGTCATGGACGCTGGCTCTAGACCATAGAGGATTTATATCTGCCCTGACACTAGGAGGACTTGAGTTCAAAGCAGTCAGTCAACGCGACAATTACCTCTATTCCATAACTCTGCCACAAAAATGCCAACTCTTCAAGGAAACTATTCAAATCTTGTTTATCTAAATAACTGTAGAAAATGTTCTATTGTTCCTAAATTAGGCTTGATTACAATTCAGGCGGTTCTGGCGTGGGCGAGCTGTGATTGTTTACTGAGTGGCTCAACTCCTAAAGGCGCCTTAACGACGGACGCACTTTCTACATGAGCACAAGTTTAAATCACGATATTGATATTATCTGTGACTGAGTTCCTTTCCACAAAACGAATAAGGCATGTAGTGTTCTGCATATAGCAACTGGTTTGGACTGTTTTTTGCGCAGATAATGCTTTTTTCATAGCGAGATTGCCACAATGATAAGTCGCTGTTATTAGCATGAAAAGATTATGAATGACATGGTGTATTCTCGTGACCTTGGATTGAAATACGATATGGAGTCAGACGGCACGCAATTTTTCACCAAACACGTAGTCTGAAGAACACGTTTCGTGTCTAAAAGTCATCAGTGAGTTTCACGACAAATCAAATTTATTGCGTTTCAGAAACTTTATATTTCGCTTTTCTGCGAATACAGCTCATTCTGATAATGGTCTACTTTAGATTCGCTCAAACTGTTTCACATTTATTTTTTGCAATCCTTCCTGGTATTGAGAAATCTTTATGTAAATACTTTTGGTCTCAATTGTCAGGACCTTTCTACTTAGTGGGTGTTGCCAATGTGGGCGTTATTGGCGACCCAGATTAATGGCTTATTGATAAAAACCATAAGTAAACCATTATATGATATTAAGTATCTGGTCCATGCTACGTTACTCTGGCTTTTCCTAAAAGAAATCAACTTTTCTTGTTCAGTGTCATGTGTGTTGTCAGTGTGTGTGTGTACTTACACGTGTAGGTTATCAAAATATATGCTAACATACAGTTTAAGCCACTGCCTGGACAACTTTTTAGACTAACTCCCGACAGTGTAAGCCGTACTGTGTCAAACTTTGTTTTAGACATAATTCAACCCTTTGACGGCTACTCTAGGCTATCCTTTACTCAACTGCGAATCCCTACTCAGACGCCAAGTTTTTATCTGAACCACTGCCCACAACAATATTAAGTTGTCCTTTTCACCAAAAAATATTATAAACATACCGGTGTGCCGCGACCGTGAAAAGTTTATAACATTGGCTACAAGGAAAACCTGTATCTATTTCTCGTATGAACACGTACGAGCTACCGATAAGCAGATATACACCAGTTGTAACACATTCTAGGTATTCCAACATCCCAATCACGTTAATGCTTCAGTATTAATGCTTAATTAATACCAATCTTCGATAAACCTAACGTGTTGATAATCGTGATAGCCTTGGTACAATTTTGAATATAGAAACATGAACTCGAATAAATCAAACACGTAAATAACTCTGCATCAACATAAATCGGATTAATCCCGACAGACGGACTCGATGCATTAGTTTGTCGAACACATATCGAATATACATAAATCATGCATTGTTTGGAATGGAGTTCCTTATCTTCAAAGGAAGTGACACTAGATCAACAGCTAAGGTAAGGGATCGAAAATTGAAATGCAGAATCAATTGGGTATTCCAAACCTTTTGAACTATTTCGCAAACTAAACTAGCGCAACCATTTTCAGTTTAGTTGCAATTTCCCAACGAAGTTCCAAACTAGTGATATAGTGACCAGCAATAATACTTCAGAACTTAATTTAGGAAAACCATAAACACATTTTAATCCATTCTCAATTGCCACCATGACTAGTATTAATAGTAGCTCTTGTCAATTGATTTAAAACACTCTCCTACGATCTATCGGCTCTCAAGAGGCTGTAAGATTGATGGTTCATTTGCAGCTCGCTTGATTTGAAAGTTTATTTGACGTGAATAGATTCGAGTTGTTTTGTTGTGTGTCTGTCGGCTGGAGGAGCAGGTATGTGCGGAACGTCGCCCGCTCGGTTATAATTAGCAGTCTTTTGACACTCTAGCACTTTCTAGAATATCAGCAGTCTTCCTGGAATATCAGTCCACATGACAGGCGATAGAGATATTTTCATACATTTTTTGTCGTATAAATCAGCACTACATGATATACAAACTCTGTTAAACATGAGTTTCTGTCTGTAGTCAACGTACGATGAAGAATTAACACCACATTACTAACTATTTTGGTCCATATCTCAACACGAAGTGGTTGCCATTTCAACACTAATGAAAATGCATGCCAAAAGGATAGCAGAGAAATTGGTATTCACTACAACATATAATTGTAATTTAGGATCCTATCGAACGCTGTCCCCGGAGCATTGGCCGAATGTTTCCTCGTCTCGATCTCGTTATAAAGATATTTCTTTGCGGAATACTTCTATTACTTCTTCAGTAAAGACCATTTATCTTGAACTGCTCACACTTAAACAATTTATTTTAGTGCGAAGAAGATGGCTATCACATATACTGTACACACACTAGTTCTCAACTTTGCGTGCTAATCAGCAACCAATCACGAAATAAAGAGGTGTGAAAAAGTATGTTGACACAGTCCATTCAACTACAATTTGTTTAGTTTACTTTTGATGTTAGTTATTATACGTTTGTCAAGGTTATTGCGATTGAAGTTCATATTGAGGACACGAAAACAATGAATTTGCAAGATGTATCAAAAGTGGTTTTGAAATGTTACCTCACTTGTTAATTCATGGATAACAAGACCTAGACTAATGAAATTCCCGGGCAGACTGATGTAGTTTGCACTGAATTTATAAGGAACTGCTGAAATTTGCCAGTCCACAGACATTTATATTGCTTAACATAGGCATAAGTTGCTTATAGGAATAATGAACTTACCTAGGGAATTGGTGTTCGAAATATTGCCAAGGATTCAATTTGTCTGGGTTCGAAATATAATCTTGTAAGTGTACGGGTGCAGAATGTTGTGTGTACCTAACCCAGCAAGCTGTTTTATAATTCCAGTAGCAGCAAAGATTGCATATATTATTCCTGAGTAAGGAAACAAGAAATTCTCTCAAAAATTTGGCCAAACGTTGCTTAAAAATAGAAAGCATTCTATTGTTTTTATGTGGGAAAAACTACGTGAAGACTTCTTGCTAAACGCTTTCGCTACTGCCGTGCCGATAAGTTTCCACGAGAGAAAGACTGGCAACGTAACAACGTCGTCAACTTCGATCAAACACTTTCCATTGAACAAATTGAAGAACCTATTCAATTAGTAGCATGAAATTATCGACTTGGTGGTAAGATAGATAACAAGAAGTTTTGTTATCAAAACCAAAGTTTTGCTAACTAAACAAAGTTTAGCTGAAATTCAGTTATCTAAGTAGCGAAGGCTATATCACTACACTGAATTCAGCAAAACTTGCCGAAAGTACAAAACACTGAGTAATTATAAAGCAATAATTTATTCAGAAAACGTTAATAATATAGAAACTTTTCAGACCGTCCGGAATATGTATATTGTGGTCCGGAGTTGAACATAGGTAAATGTTATTTCAATAAGCAAAACTTTTCCAACGAGAATTTAATTAATCCGACTGGTCGTAAAATTTTGGGTCCATGTATTTGGGTTATTAAAAATAAATAGTCGCGTCATGTGGAGTTCGATCAACAACCGAAACGCTTCCTCGATGGCAGGAAGATGCGTATGCCATAAACACGTACGAGTATATCCGCACTGGTTAATTGCCCCACAATCTGCACCCGCGCTGATTGCGCATCAAATTGCTCCAGTGAAAGCCACGAGTGATACATTTAGTGATGATTCGCTGTTAAGAACCACTGTGGGAATATTTGAATATCATTCGAACGTGTTATTTGGAACTTGTTCTCATTGCCCGAGCATATATCATACTCTCATCAAGACAATACTAGTTTTATAACTGGCAAATAGAAAAAGATTAATTACAGACGTTATAGTTTATTATTAATTAACAGATCCGGATGTAATGCTGAAGCTATTTATTAATATCCAATGTAACGAAGAGATAAAGAGATAGATTAATCTTGGTTGGAATTATAGATGGGGTACTATGTAATTGGGTGTAACACGATTCATATGCGGAACAAGATATTTTTTATTATGAACTTTCACCTGCACAATGGGAACTGTGTAACAAAGCATATAATAGCTAAAAATTGATTTTTTATCCCACGTGAGAATTATCAAGTGTCTTTACCTACCTACCATTTGTACGTGTTCACGTGCTCACGTAATATCGAAATATAGGTATCTATGGGAATTCATGAATTGTATTATGTATCAAAGTGCAGTTACATATTATTGGCTATTAGCAATAGCTATTACTTTTTCGTTATCTTTGTTGGAAGAAAAAATCTGTTGCATGCTCTACTAGCTCGTTTCATTTACGACATTGCCTTGTTTAACCAACTAGGTAGCTATATGCTCGTTGTTTCGATATAAATACAACGCGTTATTTTGGTGTCATGGACTGGGCTGCGTGCAACGCGCTGACCTCTCAATGCGGTGTACGCAGGCTCCGCCGCAGACCTCAGATCTGGGTCACCCGACCGCCGGCGCCACCCGAAAATGTCACTCAAAATACATGAAATTTCAATTCCGGAACGTTCCTTGCGAGACGAAGCCACGTAGGCGTGAAACTGACAAAACGCACTGATTTCCCAACATTTCTAAGTTTCCTTTCCTCCCGTTTCCGGATTCTGAGGTCTATTCTGAGTTTCCCCGGAATTGCGCAAACTCCGGGTAAACATTCTCGTATTGTGCGAATATAGGTCTATAGTCATACGTTCAGTCACGTTGCGTTGCGTTACAAGTTAGATCACATATGAGATTTACACTCGTGGACAAATTTAGAGGAACGCAAAAAAAAAGTTAAATTATTCCTGTTGTAATGAACGTGCGTACTGGCCACAAACATTAGTATTTTCTATTAAAAAAAGGAAAGTTTTGGAATGTTTTTTTTTCCGAATTTCATTTGTTTTTATGTAATTAGTGCGGAATATTGCGTTCTTTCATACTGCGAAGAAAATTGCAAATTTTTGAATTTGAGTTTAAATTCAGGTTTTATTAAAAAATTGCCTTGACTGCCTTGTTTATCGTGATAAGCGTTAATTGTTACTGCAAATAAACTGAGAATACAAGATCTAAACGCCACTCAAGTTACTAGGGCTGTTGCTTTAAATGAAACAGGGCCTAACCTACAAACATGTGGCCCAAACATTACGAGTATCAAAATCTGTGGTACACCAAGTTGTCATGAGGTATCGGCAGGACGGGCATTATACAAGACTTGCAGGACAGGGACGTAAACGGAAAACTGTGGCCAGAGATGACAGGTTCATTGTTACTAGCGTGCTTAAAAACTGGACCTTAATTTCTTCTGATGTAAGAACGAAGCTCCAATAAGTTCGAGGGGTTACAGTAAGCACAAAAACTGTGAGAAGAAGACTGAAATCAGCCGGAATAAATTCACACTTGCCTGCCAGAGCCCCCCTTCTAGCCACATCCCATCGAGTACCTCGAGTTAATTTTGGCCGCATTCACGTAAATTGGAATGACGAAGCTTGGAGTCAAGTTCTATTCACAGATGAGTCCAAATTTTGCCTGAAGCCAGATGATGGAAGGATTAAAGTATGGAGATACCCAGGAGAGAGGTACGCTCAGTGCAACATCATTGAAAAAGAGGCGTATGGTGGAAAGTCAGTTATGATATGGGGAGGTATTTGTATGGGGGCACGTATGGAACTCCGCGTCATTGAGAATGGGTCACTAACAGCGGCGCGATATGTAACTGAGATTTTGGAAGAAATTGCAGCGCCATTTGCCCCTTTTATAGGAGATAAATTTGTTTTTATGCATGATAATGCACGTCCCCATACTGCCGCTGTAGTTGTCGAATACCTTCGAGAAGTTGAAATCAATGTTATGGGGTAGCCAGCGCGCTCACCCGACTTAAATCCCATAGAGCATGTATGGGATAAGCTTGGAAGACAAATTAAGAAAAGAAATCCTGCTCCCGCTAATTTGAGAGGTCTTAAAAACGCATTACAGGAAGAACTTGATTAGGAGTATGCCAAGGAGACCGGAAGCAGTTCGAAGAGCTAAAGGGGGCAACATTAAGTACTGAATAAAGCCCACGTTAAAGCCTTCCCTAAACATTTATGAAAAAAAATGAATAAAATGTTAAGTACAAAAATGTTGCTTTCCAGTATGTTTTTTTCTTTTTTTCATGATTTGGTAAATTTTTGTCGTTTTATCGTTTGGTTTTTAACGTTTGCAATTTTAAATTAACGTATAATAAACAAAATCCGAATGAATATACTTAATTGTCACAAATATCCATGTTATTTTGTCTTATACACACTTTTTTTTGCGTTCCTCTAAATTTGTCCATGAGTGTATATAAATGATTGTGTCTGTATTATATTGTAGGGTAATATCATATTGCATTTGCATCCAATGTGGCGCGAATTCGTCACAATCTCACAATGCGTCCATTTACTTGCGCTACCGCCTTAGCAATTTCCTGTCATGTGCCACGTGTTCCCCGGCGTCAGTTACTCACTATCCTTATTCATTTTATATTTTTGTTTCTGTCTGTTTTTTGTTTCCCTCTTCCATCTAGTAGCTTAGGCTTTAGGATTATTCATTGTTGAAAGTCATGTTTCTTTTTTAGAATAGTATGCAATCACTGGCCTAGTCTGAAATCTAACATCATTGAAAAAACTAGTAGTTGCGACTTCCGAGGCAATTCGTTTTTGAAAGCCTATAAGACGCGCCGATCACTAATCTAAGTTTTTGCCCCTGGATTGTTTTTACTTTATGTTTTAATGTAACAAAAGGAACATGAAAGCTCGTTGAAAGCTTGGATAAGATCAGGTTTGGCACTTTCCAATATAGTGTCTGTAACAAAAGGAAACCAGAGCAAGCTCTACGAAAGATCACGATTGGTTCCTGTCGCAAGGCGCAATTCTCTGCAATTAAGTAATTTGAGAATTATTTTAAAAAGTGCCACCAATTGTAGATTCTATACGAAGAGTATACAACTTCGTGTTTGTAATAACAATTTAATATGAAAAGGAAACAAAATAAATGGCCAAGTTTATCAGCGTACATGTGGACCGACGTTCAATCTAGATAAGGCCCGTCAAACGTCCGGGTAAAATTAGCTTGGAGCTTGAGCTTATTCCTTTTCGAAGTGCCCTATCGGTTTAAATATCGATAATTCTATGGGACCTTGATAAAGTATCAGTAATGTATAAATCTTTCTATAATTTCATACGGGTCATGTCAACTATCTGCGGAATATTTGAAGAAGTCGTTAAAGATTTTTCAAATTAAATTCGCTTTTGCTCATATTTGCCTTCAGTATTTTCTATTCAGCCGATATAACAAATATGTTTGATTAAACTTCTTCGTCTATGTCCGTAGTTGCAGTCTAATTCTCTTTTGGTTGCATCGCTAGTTCAGCAGTAACCATGCAGTCACGTTCACCCTCGCGTCTGCGCTGGACGCGTGCGTTGTGCCTGTGGTTTTTACTCCACCTAATGTTTATAGTTTTTCCGCTGTTCACTTCATGTTCTAAAGACCTTGATCAGCTCATTTTTGTTACGCTGTGACTTTATTTATGAAGTGCTAACCGGATTTTGGACTGAACATTCGCTGATTTCTTTTTGATGTCATGTAAGTACTTGTAGTTTATTTATGTTTTCAGCGTTCTTATTATTCGTCTTTGCGTTTGGCTTTTGCGGATATGGATTTATTTTCCTTGTATTTGTAGGTATTATTTACTTGATGAATACTGAATATTAATGGTTCGTGTTTAGAGATAGGTACATAATATATTAGGTTTGCAATGTCTAATAGTTGGCATAGTCGGTGCAACACAACGTGCGGCGCCCGTTTTGAGACCGGTTCGAAAGTGAGTGTTTTGTTGACGAAACCGGATCGGTAAATAATTACAAACATAATGGAAACAAGCATCTGCTGCACAATGTTTTCTTGCACTTCGATAAACATGTAGAATGAATGTTCAAGAGTTTCATTCAATATGAAAACAATGGACACATCATTAGAAAAACTTTTCGATTCATTCTAATCCTAGATTGCATTCCCGGCAAATAAGTTGTGATAGTTACAGAGATATCTTCAGATAATCTTTGCCAATGTGTAAAGATATTGCAGTATTCTCTATTATCGCAACGAATCGATCGTTCATCTAACTCACCCTTAAAAAATCCAATTCCGAACATTTTAAAGACAACTCCCATTTATTTAGCACCTTGAAAGATATTTTTATAAACCTTCAGTCAAAAATATCTTCAGGTACAAAATGATAGACTTGTATATTTTTGCAGCACGTAAGAAGTTCGTAAATGAATAAACTCAACATTGGCGATCGGGCGTCGAACCCGTTAGATCGTTTTTAGAACGACGACCTTGTAAGACTTAGCTTTGATTAGGAGTTAAGATCTAAGGGACTCGTTTTACTTCGACAGTAAACCTTACTTCAACAAAGCTTGAGCAGTTGAATTGATACCAAAGTCTGAATTATTTGGACAAAATCAATGTGGCCATCGTCAAAGTAATCCATCTAACACCAGATGAAATGTACGTTCCAAAAGCCGTATTGAGTGATGACGCCATTCTCTTTGCCTCCTGCGAGTCTAGATTTAGATCCGTGAATTTTTTGCTAAGTACGCGGCGTATTGTTAAAATTTTAATTGGATATAAATCAGTAAAAACTTCTCACTATTCGGAAGAGCCGTTTAGTTTCGAGTTAATAATGTATCACGTTTTGTAACAGTCGTAGATGCGGAAGATCGGTTCTAAAAAATCCTCGTTTGTTACCATCGTGGGTTTCCGCAAGCTTTTCCTCACAATTTCCTGTAGCGAAGTGTTCTCGCCGTTCTGTGGCCTATTTTTCATTGAAGTGGTGTCGCGTCTAGGGTAACACAGACGACGCCGGGGAGTCTGAAGCTTGTTCCACACTTACGAGCCTCGTCAGCAGCCACACTTCGCTCAATGTCATATTTTTAAATGTCACGACGAAAATTATCTTCTTAAGATACTTGAGCTTTAAAGCCTTGTCACGAGACTTAAAGTTTCAACATTACTTTAGCAAATAGAATATTATTTAGATGACTGTATTTTTGTGCGATCATTCTATATCTAGAGAGAAAGCTGCCGAAACTTTTCTCTTTTTAAAAGTTGTGTGTAGATATGTATTTGAGAACTGTAGTCTGTCTCTTTAGCGTGTCCATGACAAAGTTAATTGACTCAGCCGCAGCTTGCTTTGTTATCGATGCATTTATTTACAAAGCACTCCTCGTCTTCCCCACCGTTAGCTTATTTTGATGATAATTTATTTGGACGTGCATAATACATAAGTTTACCATTATTCTTTTGTCCGTCTGGCTCATTGTCTGAACTTTGTCTGTGAGAGTTGCTGCAATATTCATTATAATAATGAACGTTGCCTCCGTTTATACTTTCTTGGTAAACTAAAAAAATATTTGCATCATTCACTAAGTGCTTGTTTGATGAAAAGTGTATCGGTTTCCTACTTGCAATGGAATGGTGCCGACTTTCCGATGATGTCAGATAGGGTCTATATTTTTACAATACATAAATATTATTTTTGTTTCAACTACAGTTTCAAAGTCAGGTCGAAGGCAACTTTGTTTGTATTCAGGCGTGTATTTCTGTGCAGCATCATGTTTTCCAGACGTACGGATTTGTTTATCGTCTAGTAATGGGAGTCGGATCGTAAAACGATAGCGGGTTACTGTCGAACTTTGGGCGTGTGTCTGTATACTTTGTGTGGTATCCGTCTGCTTTATAGATTAGCTGTATTTTTAGTTCTTCCTTCTTTGATTTGACTGCCAACATTTATATGACACCATGCTACATATAAGGTACACCAATTTATCGATCGCGCGACACAATCAGTGTCGCCGTCGGGTCTGTGTAAGCTTTTTGCTAAAAGTTATGGTACCCCAATAGGTTATTGTGACGCGACCTTTTACTTCGAACCTCATGGGAACATCCATTTTAGCTAACCTTTATTCCATAACAAAAGCACAGGTCGGCATTCATGGATGATATTTTATGAGTCAACTAAGTATTTTATTAGTAGTACATATTTTCGGGTGATTGCTCCGATGTATAAAGACATAGGCAGTTAGTAGCTGGAACGTGCGCGTTAAATGAACCACGACGCTAATTCAATTTGGTCGTTACCAATTGTTTTTCGTTTGTTGCATTATAATGTGAGTGATAAAGACGTTTACGGCAAGCCAATTGAATCGTTTCCCCGTCGGCCACACTTTCCCGGATGTAGTTCACTATTTTGCGCCTTTGGCACTTCTATTGTATGCAGTCCTCGTAACCGCCAATCACTCTGATCATTTGTGATGTAACATTTAACGAGCTTAGGTGACCGATGGCAATTTAGAGTAAATAAACTTCGTGCCTAAATCTTTTGTGTACAGCAAAAAAGCATTTGCACAGTATTGCACATGGACGGTCAGTAATAACGGGACATTACTCGGTAATCATCGGTAAAACATTCGGTGTAAAGAAAACAGAGAAAAAAACAGATTATGTAACCTAAAGTTGTATGTTGCAATAGTCTGAACCCTGCAGAAAGAAAAGAATATAAAAGCCATTGATCAGTATGCAGACTTGATCGCTGTACAATGCAAAACAATGGAGCAACGAACTTGGAGGAAGAGTCCTTGCCATAAGCGGTGCTCTAGCACCTTTTTCGAACAGGCGGGGAGTGATTCATGTGTCAGATATTCTATTTCGGGAATTGATTGCTGAAGGAACTGTTACATCATTACTATTAATGACCGAAGTCGTCAAGTAGTAGAAAGCCATATAAAGTTTCATTCATAGATAGCCCAATTAAAAATTCATAGCAATCTTAATTCAATCTGGAATAGGCTGGAATAAAGCTGGGATAGCTAGATGAAATAGATGGGCAGAAATTAAGCAAACATCTAATAAATTCCAACCACTATCTCGGACAATTTGCTCTGCTTAGCTTGATAAATGGAACTATATTTCTCGTAGTTCATGCTGAGCATTAGCCTGCCTTTGTAGCAGGGTCTTCTATAACTAACCCTATATTATTTAGCTTTGGGATTTTACAAAGTACCTTTTATAACGGTGTAATAAAATAAAACTTGGGTCTTCGGTCTACGGTTACGTTTTAGCTAGGGTCACGAGTCACGCGTGTGTTATGCATAAAATTACACTCATGATCCCGTACAGTGTAGAAACTTTTGGTATTAAAGATAGAACTTCAACTGCTTAAGGCTTAGTCAAAGTGTCGCACGTAATAGTTTAAAATGCGTGGAAGTGAAGCTACAGGTCCTGTTTGACTGTTCGCCCTTTCATGAGGATTATATTCAATAGATATATGAAGTCGCCTGTTAGTCTGGCTAGTTTGAAAGATGCGTCAAGAAATAAGTACCTGTTCAGCGTAATCCTCTTTTGATATAAAAGATAGAACTCAAAGAGTCGTAGTAGTTTAAAAATCGTGGAGCTACAGGTCCTGTTTGAATGTTCGCCTTTTCGTGAGGATATATTCAATAGATATATGAAGTCGCCTGCTAGTCTACCTAGTTTGAAAGACGCATCAAGAAATAAGTAGCTGTTCAGCGTAATCCTCTTCATCTGCCACCTAACGACGAAAATCCCATTTCCCTTAAACTTCTACGTCTATTTCCCAGAAAGGGTTTCTGCTTTCTCAAATATTTGTTAACTTAATAGCGTTCCCTTCCGACAAGACTGCCGGTTTTCTCGTTAATGTTTTATCCGGGGTCACACGTGTGATGCCCTGGTTGTGTACAAAAAACACGTGCTCTTGACACAGCTGCTGGCCATCTATTTTGGTGGAGATAAATGAGTTTTTTCCCTCCATGTGTTTATTAATTATGTTCGCTAGTGTAGCTATCGGTAGCGTGGCTTCATTATGGCTTGTTTTGGTGGATTATTTAACAGCGTTATTGGCTTTGATACCTACAATTGGAAACTTGCTAGATTTGTTTAATTAAATTGTTTTCAGTAACTCTCATTATCCCTAAAAATAAATCTTCACAGTGAAGATAATTTTGCAGCATATAACTCAAAAACGTTATGGATTAGATATTATAAATATTGTTGTATCAGTTGCGTGTTCTACAATTTCTTAATATTTTTTTTCGTTTCTATATCAAAAACTTGCTTATGATCCAGCGTAGTAATTTATATTGGAAACTAGCTTCCGCCAGCGGCTTCGCCCGCGTGATTAATTTATAAATTATAGCTTACTATATTATGCATGTATTATACATATAAACCTTCCTCTTGAATCAACGTATCTATTAAAAAAAACCGCATCAAAATCCGTTGCGTAGTTTCAAAGATTTAAGCATACAAAGGGACATAGGGACAGAGAAAGCGACTTTGTTTTATACTATGTAGTGATATGTAGTGATTGTTTTGCTTTGGATTTGTTTTCTTGAAAATATGTAGGCATATGGAAAGTTAGCAATTGGCTTAAACATAAATGTATCGTTTAAACAAAATATGTCTGCAAGTTGCTTGTCTAGATGCATTGCAAACTTAATAGTACTTGATCAGTTAGGACCTGACTAATTAATTTAATACCTAACTGTTAGGTTATAAATTAATTACTTCTTCTTTCTCATCATAGTTTTAAAGACTCGTCAAATCAAGTTATTGTGCAATCCTTAGTTCTAATTGTAAATAATTTTTTGTAGCTCCGGCAATCATTATTTCAAATAAAACGAAACATTCGAGCGTGTGTTGATTACAAATGTATATTTTATTAACATTATTATTTATTGTAGCAATTTGGCTTTCCTGTTATTGAACCACTACGTCATTGTTTTATATTTAACTCATTAACGTTTAATGATTAGAGTAACGGTTCATTCAGAGGCAGGAGTAAGCTATTAACGGACATGATTGTATACGTTGTACAAATCTTCACTGGCGTTGCTATCTCTTGCCAAATCCATCGTGTCTTTGAAAAGCTTCTCGTAACCAAATTTTTCAATTTTCTGCTGGCTCTCTGTCGTCACATTTTTCGAATGATATGGTCTATTTTATCATTTTGGTTATAACATCGGCCATAAGTAAATATCGCCGACCATTGTATAAAATTTCTACATTTATATATGTAACTAGCTGCCCGCCCCAGCTTCGCACGGGTAGCCCTAATCTATATAAATAAAAATGAATTGTTGTTCGTTAGTCTGATTAAAACTCGAGAACGGCTGTGCCGATCGAGCTGATTTTGGTTTTAAAATGTTTGTCGTAGTCCAGGGTAGGTCTAAAAGGTGAGAAAATATGGAAAAGCTGCGAGGTAGGTAGGGTAGGTAGGGTAGGTAGGGTAGGTAGGGTAGGTAGGGTAGGTAGGGTATCCCTCCTTCTTCTTTACCAGGAAATCGTATTATGGATTTTGGATAAGTTTCGGTAGTGATTTTTGCACGTTTTTAGTGAAATTATAACATTATTTTTTTTTTACAACTGTCTACAAGGTTTCTACTGGTGAAACTTTTGAGCTAGCCCGACATTTATTTGTCGTGACTATCACTATTTCCTGGTGAAGACTCTTAAACCCCCAAACAAAATGATACAAAATTATCTGCACGCTTAGCATGACCGAACCCATGAAACAGGGTTTTGTCGACGGAAGAATAGACAAAATGACAGATAAACAATCACAATCTGTCATTTTTTCTATTCCTCCGTCGACAAAACCAGTAGAAACCGTTTATGGTTGTCATGCTACGCGTGCTGAGGTGTAACTAAATGCATCTGGGATTCCGAATCTGTATTTGAATACAAACAGTTTATAAAGCCGATAGTAAACAATATTGCTTGCACGTGGTGATTTACGCTCTCTCTGCGTATCTATATTTACGCCTCTCTATATATCTGCTAAGTGTCCATAATGAATAGATATTCGCGTGCGGTCGGACTCGGTACCGGCTGCTGGTTGGCCTGGCGCTAACGGAAGTCGGTTATTTAGCGAATCATGCGCATTAGGGTGCTTGTGGACTGTTGTAGCGTAGCGTTGTGTTCTTAAGGTGCTTTACAATGCGGAACGTGTAGTTTGGCTTTGTATGTTTCAACGGCTGTTCCCGTTGGAGCATTGTCTCTTGTAGGTACTTGTTATCTTTCTGTTTTAGTTGAGATGCTACTAAGTTGTATTATGGATATACTGTGACAAGGTTCGTTCTCCAACCACATACCTAAAATAGAAAATTACCTAAAAACTAGTTAGGCTGAGTGGATAATGGATAAGAGGATAGTAACAGTATAAAAGGTAAGAGGAAAACAGACTCTGTTACCATGCACGTGTCAATCGAAATGATTGTGAAAACATTCCAAGGCGTTTAATCGCTAAAGCAGATGCTCTAAACAGCTATCCTTAACGTTACATTACACTCTAATCTGTATAGAGCTTTATCGTATCGCATTGAGTGTATTTTTGTACCGCAGCTTGGGAGACTGGCCTTCACCCGACCGTCACTGGTCAAAGGCGATTATACCATTACCGGCAAAACCATCTAACCCTGTCATCTTTATAATAACCCCCATAACTACCAGGTATGAAATGATCTGGTTATTACGTGTTTCCCTTGTGGGCTTAGTTTACTTAGTTGAGTTGACTTTGCTTGGATAGCTGACAGTTGGTGAATCTATATTTGTCTTGATAGCAGTGCTAAAGATGGAAGTTGACAGGCCATTACTCAGATATTTGCTACGTATTTGGAAATGTTCAGATTTTCTTACATTTCTCCGCCGTTTCATCTGATGACAAATTATAATGGGCTTAATTAATCAGGCGTATTAAAACACGGCATGAACTAAATAAATGGCTCCCTGCTCAATGAACTCAAGCTCCGAATTTTCACGGCTGCCATGCTACTAATATATTAAGCCATTCAACGTTATGGCAAATGGCTAGTTGAAATATTAAAGGCGGTTGTAAATCATCTCATAACACGACGCTTTTCAATATAGAGCGGCATGCGGAAGTGCAGCCACATCCAACATGTTAGAGCATCGCCTTTTTAAAGTCCAGTCCAAACATGCCGAAATGAAATATCGGTGGAACGCTAATCCTCGTCGTATCCGACGTTCCATAATGTTCATATTTTATTAGTTCCCGGACTCGCTTGTCCTACTAAAATGTAGAGACAGAGCGCCAAGATGAAGCTGTTACGGCAATTTGTTTGGCTACGTCCTTATAAGCTCTTTATCCAAGAATGTTGAACATGTGGACACTCGATGCTCTTTTTCCTTTTACAGCACAAATTCCAACAGGTGACCGTTAAAATTGCTTGAGGCATCGTAATCGTAAAGTAATAATAAAACTTGTTGAGTGTAAAATTGCAAGAGTGCACAAAATGGCAACGGGTCGTAAAGCTATGCGTAGGAGCAACCTGTCTTTCTCAGCTGACTCTTACAAATTATACGAAGTAATAAATGGTGGCTTTGCCTTTCATACCAGAAAGAACGTAACACCGTCGGAAAAGGAGAGGAATTGGAATGAATTTTACCGGAATTAAATTTATAGAAAATGCAGTTAGGAAAGTCGAAACTTCTGACGGCAATGCGGACTCTTTACATCTGGAAAATTAGTATAATTACATAGAGGAGTTTCTTATTCGCGTCTCGCAGACGACTCATAGATATATTTTAACATACTTACAAATGTCCCGTCTTCAGGATTGGAACGCTAGGCACGCGACGAGACGGGAGATATATTTAGATTCACTCGTTCCTGTAAATCCTTTTCCTTTTGGAACGAACGTTTTGCTTATTAAAGTAAAATTATTATTCAGTACTCGTAAAGAAATAAAGCGAAATTACTTCGTTCTGCTATATTTCACATCAATTAATTAACATGACCAATTATATCTCTTTATATTTTCGGTGTTTATGCGTATTGATTCTTGTTTGTTGAACAGGCTTTTCGTTTGGAAATTCTGTTTAACTTTGATTGCAAAGCTATTTAATTAGTCGGAGGCAAATCAACAATTTTTCATAAGACGCGAAGTTTGAGAGGACTTTCAAGCTGTATTGTCGAGTTTCAAAGTCATGGACTTCGGGTAATTTCAATGGAATTACTTGAAGTTATAAAGTTATTAAGACGTTGTTTATCTATACATATAATAAAATTGTAGAAAAGTGGTGTCTGTACAATGGAAATATATGAAAAAAAAATAGCAGGGGTTGTTATTATATCGATGCTGAACCCGATATTGTAATTAGATTTTTTTTTGTCTGTTTGTCTGTTTGTCGGTTTGTCTGTTTGTCTGTTTGTCTGTGTGTTTGTGCACGCTAATATCAGAAACGGCTTATTCGATTTAGATGCGGTTTTCACTAATATATTGTAGTAAGCTTCACTTAACATTTAGTGTTTATTTCATGTCAATCGGTTCATAAATAAAAAAGTTATGTCAATTTAAAGAATCACATCGAACATTTGTTATAGGTTAGGCATTTCTTTCCTTGATTTTCGGTATACTTATCTTAATTTTTATTTAGGGTTTGTATATAAATATTATAAGTATTTGGTATAGGTTAGGCATTTCTTTTCTTGATTTTCTTTATTAAGTATAAGTTTATTAGCTCAGGTTAGTAATTAATTTTTCTAGCAATTCTTTTGTTTTATAAAGTTATTAGTACGTTTGGTTTACACGTCTTAACACTTATTACTTAAACTGTGACAATTTTAGACTGTATAATAATCTGTAAGTATTTATAATTTAATTGTTTACGATAGTACGTGTTTACTAAATAACTGTGTGTTAAGTAGTAAGTACTATTTTATTGTAAGAATGCCTCGAAGAAGATCCAACCTCTCCCAATGTAGCAGAAATGCTAAAAGGATGACATAAGTTCGATCACAGGAATCTGAGGAAGGTCGTGAGGCAAGGCTCTCTGCAACTCGGGAACATCAGGCTAGGTTTTGTGCTGCAGAAACTTCGACTTATCGGGAATCTCGACTGAGTTCAAATCGTTCTCGAATGGTCGAGGTCGCGAAAAAATTTTTTCAGAAGGAGGTGACGGCTTGCCATGCCCTCTCGCTCCGCACCATGGCCTGAACCAGGGCCGTACGCGAGAGGTCACCGCCGCCGATCGCCTCCACGAGGACACGGCGGTGGTCCACCCAAGCCGGGCAGACCTCCACCGTATGCTGCGTGCGCTGCCTAAACCGTTAGAGTTACATGAAGAAAATGTATTGTGGGATTGTTTGTCTTAAAGAGTTCTAAATAAAAGTCCGCGACAGCATATATCTACCTTTTATGTGGAAGCCTTTATAACCAAAATAGTGAGCAATAAATACAGTTAAATTGAATACTTTTTTTACATTGCATATTTTAGAGTATTTAGTTAATTCTTAATTTACCTTCATCGCTTTTGGTATTTAATGTAGATAAAGTTTGTCTTTTACACTAAGTAATTTGGACAAATAGTTTAAAAGTTAGAACGATAAGAATGACCTGCGATATTGAGTCGACGGCGCACAGAACGAGGGTGGAGGGGCGGGCCAGCCAGGGGAAGACGCGCCAGAGCGCCAAGTAGAAGCTATAATTGCTTAATAATTATGTTCGAGAAATAACGTAAATAACGCAATTAATTGTTGAACTGTCAAAATGAAACCCATTGCTATTGTAAGTGCTACGCAATTACCCCGCTGATTTAGGACATGTTACACGTTCCTGTGGGATAATTTCCGACATCCACGCGGGCGAAGCCGCGGGCAGAAGCTAGTACGTAAATAAAATACAAAGTCGCATACTAAAGGCTTCTTTACCCGAGATGCCTGACGTCGTCGTCGAGAGCCCTCGAGGTTACTAAGCGCCTCTGAAGAGACTTACGTAACCATTCCTCGTCTTAATTACTTAGCGATGTTTTTGTTACAAACCCATTCAATAGAAGGAAATGTCTTAGTTAATATGAGATGGTGACATTTTAAGGTCAATGGGCACCGAGTAAAAAAATTAATGCCACAATTATCCTTACAGCTTGACGTTAGATAGCTAGCGCTTAAAAGGTCGCCAGTTCCAAACCGGTCCGAAATGCTGGAAAAATATGGAAGCAAGCCGATAGGAATAATTTAGGTTAGTATTGGTATTGTTGGCAAGCTAGCAACAGTAACAAGCAAGCACTCACTGGGCTGTGACTGTTTTATTCAAGAAGCTCATGCATTCAAAAATTTTCATTCAGTATTCTTAACAACAACAAATTTTTATCTTGAAAAATAAGTTGTTACCTCGCATCACAGCAACCTAATTCCGGAAATATGCGCTTGCAACTGTCATTCTTTTTACCTTAAGATGTTTGTGAACTCGAGAAGAAGCAGTCACAAACGTATGTAAGTAGAAGCACGCAATCGTACAAGAATACCGTTGCCTATAAATTTGAAGTACATAATTTTCCTTTATCGTCGCACAGCATGGCATTCCCGTGTGAAGTGACCAACAATCTGGCGTATGAATCAATAGACGATTGAACTCGATACCCGTGAAGCTCGGTTCCGCACCGTGCCTGAGGATCTGATTGCAGGCGATGCCCAGGTCACTTCACACAATGACACGGATGCAGGCCCACAACTGGACCAACGTCTGAATGTCGCGTGGTGTTTGTATCGAGTTCGTTCGCGAATCGACGCACTCGTTCCGCTTCCATGAAGCCAAGCGGTGACTCATTGGGGATTTGTTCTGCATTACAGTGCTAACGAGTTTGTGTCTATTAAAAACTTAATATGAAACCAGACACAATATTCGAAGTCCATGAATTTCCTATATTGCTGGCAAAACCTGAAATCCTAAACTTTTTGGGCGTCTTCACAAAATGTATGAAAGAAAAAGGTTTCATTGTCTGGAAGACAGACATGGGTACATAAGACAGATTTATTAGTCTGGACTGGAATAAGATAAAAATATTTCGCAAACAATATTAAATTACAGCTAAGACACATGCAATGAACCCCAACATAGAGGTCAATGCGTTCTTAAGACTTACGAGCATGCCTAATAAGGCCACTTTTGATGCAAGTTAATTATAAAATATGCTTGATGTTGATATAAATTATGTATATAACACCATTCTTGGCAGATGGAGTGCCAGTGTAAAAATTCTTAGTATTTAAAATACAAAACGCTCTATTAACACAGATGTTCACCGTTATATAACGTGGGGTTGTTAATTAGCTTTTGTAATAACTGCTATCAACTTCGTCTCTCTTGCGTCATGGTTAAGAATGTTCATGAGCATCTGCGGTTCTTGTTCCATGGTCCTAATTTTGGTCCTGGGAAACTAGCTTCTAAGAATCTTATCAGAAGATCGTGGCCTGTTGTAAATCATTTAAGAGATTTTGTTCTGTTGTTGCAGAATTTATTACAGCGCATCATCATATATTGCATTTATTGACCAAATATATTTTCTAACGCTTTGGCCCAAAATTTATTTCATACCAATTTAGAAATACCGTTTCGATTGCACTCTAAAATATCTCTCATCGGCACGGCACCTGACCTTATTTTGGGTCCGGTTTAACACCTCACGTGCAAGCAAGGTCGTACTGGATGATCACGAGTAGCCTGCCATCTATGGCACTCGTCTCACCAGTCGAGAATCAAAGCGCATACGCCATATGGCCGGCACACCGGTCAAGGGCATCGATCACTCCCAGCAAACACTTGAGAACTTCAAAGAAAATTATCAGCTTTGATAAATAGCGTTCGTGTAAACGCTATGACCCAGATTGCCAATAAAACTGCCAATGAAACTGCGTTAAGTGGCGTACTGAGCGTTTATTGTTGTATCGTTAAGCAGTTACGTATTACTCCAGTAAGGTATTTTATGAGTTTTTAAAATTTGAAGTTATCTTTACGACATTGCGTCACAATTTCACGGGCACAACATTTTTAAGAAATGTTTTGATTTTCCGATCACGTTCGCAGGTGATTGGAAAGCGATTTGCGATTGATTTCAAATCGACACAGCTGCCTTCTCACACCGGTGATTTGATTTCCCGCTCATTATCGAGATCAATAAGCTTAAAGGTAGGCAAAATCGAAATTCAATCGCTTCATGGCGAGCCCTTGATGGCTGCGATAGGCAAGGAAAATGAAATTACCGGCTAACGTTATTTGCGTAGGTTCGACTGGACAGGATATTGCTGTCTGAACAACTTAATGGACCTGTTTTAACGCAGATTTTAGTTAACAGCTCTATTCTAGTTAGTGATTTTCGAAGGAAAACCTGTAGTTGGTCGATTGGATTGATCCAATCCAATATTTTTTTGTTCGAAACAAAAAAATATTGGAACTTCTATCGACATGGTTGCTAGTTTTCTGTCTTCTGTAGTCTTATTTTATTTAAGTGTGAATAGGTTTTGTCTAAAATGCGATGTCTTTTTAATGTTTTTTGTCAATTAGATATAACCACAACACAAGTTTCACACATTATGGAAAACTATCCAACTTTCTAAAAGCTTCTTAAGCTTATTTAGACATCAAACGATTCACTGTATGTATTTAAAGTATAGTCTCAGTTCTAATGTGTCGTATTCCCACGGTCGGGTATTTAGTAAGCATAATGCTTCTGTATCTACAAGTATAAATTGATGCCTCACTTTCATCGTAATTAATGTTTATGTTGTCTTTTATAAATGTCAGGCACTCAATATATCTATCATATTTCGTCAGAAAAATCAAATGACAGTAACGTTACCTATACTTTTCTTTTTGAGATATACTCCTAGGACCACAGCTTCTGCAGACATGCCACCTTCTCGAACAAAAAGAACATTATTTAAAATGCTAATATGCATTACCAAAATGTAATCTCGATATAATAATGAATGTAAACGTTAGCTGAACAAAGTATTTTGTATCGTTTTATGCAACTCGTTTACATAATCTGGAATTTTATTTGTTTTTGTTTCAAGATCATCATGTAAATGTTTGCAAATATTACATGCAGATAAAGCTAGCGGCAAATCTGTTGTTGCATCTGAAGAGATCGCTCTGCGTATCCGATCCATCCTTGCTCATTGTGCTGCATTCTGCACGCAATTGAATCGTCCATGCACAACAGATTGCCAATTTACGATCATTACGACTTCAATAGAATTACACTTTACGTAATGGTTTGGAGAAGGTTAGAGTCCAACAAGTTCTCTGATGATGAAAAGACTTCAGAAGTTTGTGCATGTCAAATGAGGGCCCATCCCATTCCTGGCTCTGAAACTTTCCGTTCTCAATTTTGAGCGCTTTCAACAACCTTCTTCACTTAATATTCATCATGACATTAAAATGTCACAAAACTTTAAACGTTGCTTGGAAAGCTGCACGGTTTTATCAACATCGATTAATATGGGATTCAAGCATCGTCTACTTCGTCATTCCTTGCTATCTTGATGCGAATACTTGTTTTTATTTCGATGCCCACAGCTGCAAGGCTGATAATCTAGTGTGGGGGGCGTGCAGCTATAACGATGCCATGTTATGTCTGCCTTCTGCTTGTTTAAAAATGTTAATAGAGAAAGTCACATGTGTATTGTTGGGTTTTTAACATCGACTCCATGTGGTAACGCGCCGCGCCCCTCCGGTCGTCGACAGTGCTCGCCCGTTTATTTGGTAGTGTCATTCGCGCCCGTCTCGGATATTGACGTGTTTACGATAAGATTTTCCTCCGAACTTGCTTTCAGTTGACTACTTGAAACTTTACTGTGGAACTGTGCAGTTGTTTGTTTGTTTGAATCCGTTTGGCTTGATAGCTTAGCTGATAGTCTGGACTAGACTGTTTCAGTTCTATAAACTTTCAGGTAAGTTCTGGCTAGAGTTTATTTCCCCCACTTGACTTTTAAATTAATTTTATTGATAAAAACTACTTCAGTAGCAGTTACATTCGTAAAGTTACCTGTGCACAAGTGGACCTAAATAATGTTATGAAATTCTTTTTCAATAAAACTTGTAAACGATGACTTCTAATTTGGTGTTATCAGATAAAATGCGTTTATCAATATCGGACCATTTAATTTGAATAGATACATATTCATACATATAAGTTTCAAGGTCATACAATATGACATTTCGGTGTAACTTATTTAAACTTATACCTAAATGCGAAAGTGATTTTATTAGTTTGTTACGCTTTCACGCTAAAATGGCTGAACGGATTTGGATGAAATTTGGCTCATGGGTAGACCTTAACCTGGGAAAGGACATATTTTTTATCGGGTAACAGCTAGTTATACATAAATAATTTATTTCTGGTCCGAAGTTGACGACATCTGATACGGTTTACCTGCTGTTCATACAAAAGTCTAAACAAAACGAATGTATTTTGCATTTGAATATGTTTTTTTTATTATTCTTCCATTTTGTTGCGGTCACATGTTTGTTACATACATACGTAGAATAAGGATAACGCTGCTACTATCAAATGCTTGACTGCAAATTATTTGTATGGAAATATTTCGCAATAATTATGCACATGTAACTTTAAGTAGTTTGTTACATGCGGTGCTGCATTGAAGAGCATTCAACATGTGATGTTTGATTGCTCTTCACTGTACAACACAGTCATGTTTAAGTTTTGCCCTAAACCAACGTTTTCCCCAAAAAATCAATGTGAGTGAGCAATTTAGCATTCGCAGTGTATAGTCGAAGAGCGAGGGTGGCTAAGTTAGGGGAATCAGTGTTTATGGGAACAATAAAATTGTTGGCTAGGACAACATTCGCGTTGTTCCGCGACTACACAAATATTTGAACTTGGCACGCTATGATTCCATCGATATAGCCTTCACCTTGTCTCTGTCACAGACTATGCAATTCTGTAGTTTGTTTATGGTTACATTGCGATATCCGTGACTGCGGTTCTTTCAATTTATTCCTTTTAAAACTGTCTGCAAGTTCTTTTTCTACTGAAAACATCACGAATATTTGAAAATCAGTTTTGCAATAAACATGTTTCTAACTACAAAGTCACGTTTTGCAAATTGAATGACTAATTGACTGGCTTATTTAAGAGGACCGCAATTTAAATGGGTATGCTATACATGTTTACAACAAGAAATATGCTCATTCAAACAAAGAAATAATTGAGCTACAAACAATGACTGTTTCAATAATTTGTTGTTGTTTATTTATCTTTAGCAATTACTTTGTTCGAAAGTTTTATCGTTTTTCCGTAGCCTCGTAGTCGACAGCCAGACTGATTCATTTAAACTCCATTATTTAAGCTCAATTAATACTTGTGTCTAACGCATTTAAAACTCTACTTTATGTAACATGGCTTAAAGATTAATATTGAAACATATTTATTAATATTCATAAGTCTGCCATTTAGATTTTATAACGTTTTTTACAAATTATTATAATTTCAAATTACCTAGTCTTATTTTTAAATGTCATCTTCAAAATGGATTTATACTTACAAAATGAACCAAACAAAACTAATCACTGAGGACGTTTCTTGAAAAAATACGTTGTTATATTTATAGGGGCGATATCAGATTCTGTAATAATGTCATAGGGGTTATGTCACGGGCCATATTATAGGGCAGACGGAGGGTCGAAAGAATAGGTCAAAATTACGAATTATATAAGGCCATTGTCAGAAGTTAATTTGCTTAAACCCAACTTGCGTGCGTTGCCAAAAATATAATAAACAACTATTTTGTATTTGAACGAAAACAATTTAATAATGGTAATTGATAACATGTCGTATCACGCGATGAATATTACTATAATCGACGATAAAATGGCTTCCATAATATTTTGATATCCAGATTCTAGATAATGAATCCATTGAATCTGTACAATGTTTATGAAAAAGCTAAACAGTTCATTGGGTGACGTCACAAGTTCACAACTCACAGTACTAAACTGTAATCATGAATAAATATTGACATTAAATTAATCTGAAAAATATATATAATTATATATTGATTATCTAATTGATGATTATACAGGGTCGCAAGGACATGATCGATGCGAAAACTGATACCATGGATTCGAAAAATTTCAACGTAGGGGAATTCAATGTAGGGGGTTCAGAATCGTGTACTGAATCCATGGTAACAGTTTTCGCATCAATGTCTCTGCCACCCTGTAGAATAAATATCCTGAATTCTTCCCAGAATTAAACGTTAAGCTTTCAGCATTGTTTGTGATCAACGTCACTAAGTTTAAAAGGTTTTCGTGGAAGCTTGTTAATTAATGTGACAATGTTTGACAGCTTGCGCTAAAGTAAGCATCCATTTGGCTTCTGTGCAGAAAGTCAATCAATAGTTCTACATAATTTTGGCTGAAAAGGATTGGCTTGCTCTTCATATATCCTTATGGCAACATAACATCATGCCTCGTTTCCCCAAAGGGTAGGGCAGAGGTGTACCTAAAATACACAGTCGCATTTCGTCGTTCGATGTAATAGGGGTGACCATTGATATTATAAGTAAAAAGAGGTAGATAGGTTTTAACCCGCTCCGCAAGTGACTCGTAAAAATTTGGCTAATTAGCCACATTTTCTTCGTCTTGTCTCTTTTTCGCTCCCGATAATTACGACATGCCGTCCTACTTCCACGTGTCATCTAATAGTGTGACATTGTGCCGTTTTTGAAGATCGAATGTTGAGTAGATAACCTATCTACGTCTTTTTACTTGTATTTTACTTATAATATCATTGGGGCGGCCGGTTTGCTACTGGCCAATCTTTATGGCCTAGCAATGTTTGTTTCTTCCTGTCATGTAAAAGGTATACTTACTATGTACAGGCTCTCCTTACCATCATACCAATCAAACCCGTCTTCTCCGATTGTCGTGAAAGTCAGGCGACAGTCGTTCTGTCTAAAACCAGAAACTAGCTATAATACCAAAGACAAGGCAACAAGTCTTTGCTCGGCCAGTTCGCTCGAAAGCGGAACCTGACAATAAACGGGAAACCATGGTAACGTCTCTGACCGTAATATTTTCAAGGATAAAAAATATTATTTCTATTTGTCAAGAAGTTTCCTAAAGACAGATAAATGGGTTGACATCGAGGAGGTTGTGATTAAAATTTGATGAAAACAAAAGAACACACAATATAATATTACGCCTGTATTGCCCGAAGGGTTCGGCAGACTTGTACCTATAGTAGACCCACATAAAAAAAGAACTTCCTCAAAGAAGAATTTAACAAAGTTCCCAATACTTATTATTCCATTAACAGGTACTTAGTCATGTAATGGGACTAGCCTGGCGCTAAACCGAACCCTATATTTCCTGTCCCGCCCTGTCTGATCCGCTAATGGCGAAACGAAAGGGTTACCACACCACACTCGACCCATTGTTGTATTTATACACTTGTTTTTGTTGCTTCATGTAGTGTAGAAATAGGATACCTATTAAAAATATCATAACTTAATGTGTAGTTATCGGTCTAAACAATATTTTGTCCATCTGTAGACAGTGGACATTCATGTATTAAGTTTCTATGGAATTTCCTTTTTTCGCGGTCAGAAGCTTCTACATTATCTTAACACAAAAAAATACTAGTTAGAGTAAGACTAAGACCTAACTCTTAAGTGAAACTTCACTCACTCCCACTTTCCAATTTATTTTCAGATAGAATTTGTCAGACAAAAGATAAATCGATTGTGAAGCTTTTGGGTTGGGCTTTAAACTTCAACATATCTGTTTAACATCAGCTCATAAAATGTACATATCGGTGTTTCAGTGATGGCGATGAACGACAAGACATTAGCTGTAAATGTGCCGAGCCCTAGGGGACGTCGGCCAAGCCCCAAGTCCTGTTATGGCCGACATAATAATTTTATGCGTGGCAACAGACGCCGTTAATAAAATGAACTATCGGTAACTAGGCGGATAGGGTGGCTTCCGAAGGGAATTATTCTAGGTTAACCAATTTGGTTCAGGAGCTAGCGAACAAAAATTTATAATAACTGAACACTTTTGTTTAGCAATGATAATGGATGTTGTAAAATTAATATCCGACATGATGTTATTGTAGTAATAAAAGAAGATTGTAATTTTCTTGAAAAGGGGAAACTTGAAGCGCTCTCTTTAAAAGGTTTTCGTAGACTGAAAAGACAGGCAAATTGTTCATGTCAATCATGTTTTCCGCCAGTTCAAAAATATCGATGAAATTGGGAACGTAGAACTCGGATACTATATTCTGCGATGATGTAGCATCGCTCAATTTGGTTTATAAAAACTTTGCCAAATCACGCGTCCGCGTCGAAGCCGGAGTAACGACCTTGCTCGTCCACCTATGACACGGAAGGACGTGCCAATTGCATGAACATTAAATGGCCGACGTTTTATAGTCCCCTGGTGCAATTTGATGTAAGAAAATGAATTTTAATTCTAGGATGTTACGTCTTTGATCACCGTTAGGTTAGGTATAAGGAAGAAATACATGAACAGTTTACTAATGGTAGTATTAAGTCTGATGTACCGTGCACCTAGCTTCTGACGTTTCATAAGTGCCCATGTAGGTTTATGTGAAATAAAATATTTTTAATTTAATGAAGGAGTAGTTGAGAATATCTGGGCAAGATTTATTCTTCGTATCTAGCGGTAAATATGGGATTTGGGGACTTAGCCAAAATTCGTAGGCGCGCTACGATACGTGCTACGAAACTAATAACACGTTTTAGCAGTTGGAGTCTTTATTAAACGTTTTACTCTAAATATCCTGTTTTTATTAAGGTCTATGGCAGATACCTATCTGTAATTCAAATCGAGAAATGACGGACTTAGCCATTGCAATCAAGTTCTACTAGTTTTTTTTACACACATGTTGCAAGGTCTGTGTTATGTTGTTAGAATGATTTGTTGGGCTCATTTTGTCGTTAGCATTCTGTTTTTATTCTAACACACGCCAACCTATCATTTATCTACGTTAGTTAATTATAATATACGTTTCAGCAAAAACTGTGTCGGAATGTAGATTTGTTACACCACTTAATTTGCCTAATGTGCTGCTTATTTATAGCGAACTTACATAAAATTACGTTCATGATTCCTGAAGGTTTAGTAGAGCTGTGTTGCGTGCTTTGGCACTAGTTTTTTGTACAAAAGCACTAATTAAACCGCATTCAGAGTACTTGTAAGTTTTAATCGCTCTGCGTAGATTTAAGTGGTCGGGTATTTTAATATCCTGCAACCACAACACAACTTGTTTTTTACGACGCACTCAGGATAATAAGCAGTTGATAAATTCTATTATTCTTTTATTCCCAGACCTCCATATTTATTCCGTACGTGTTACCTAGATCTTCAGCCGATGTTAAGCACTGCATGGCTTTTTATGCTAAGTTTGTGAGAACCTCCGTTAATAACGTGACATGATTGATGACGACAGTATGTTTACTGTAGTGCCAATCAATGGGAAAATGTTTACTAGCTGACTACTTCTTTCGGAGAAGAGCTTGTCAATGTGTCAGCAGCAGACATCAGCGCTGTTTGTTCACTCTCCCATGAATGATACCGTCCTTGTCAACCAATATTATCGACTGTGTCACTTCTATCATGTGCTTCTATGTACGAACATAATGCGTTTTACCTTCACACTTATTTGGAAATAAAAGAATACCATACAATGAAGCTGCGTCATGTCCCGTGTAAACCGTAAAGGTCGACGGAGAAACATGAACTGCTATTTCATGTATTGTTACAAGTGCTGCTTTAAAAACACATGTGGTTTCATGTTGCTTTTTGGCAGCCTCTTTGTGAGCATATCCAGTTTGAAAACTTCTACGAGATAAAACATTTTTACACACAAATATACTCTGTTATGCAAATCTGTTGAATCTGTCTGAGATTATCGTAATTTGAATATCGTAAATGGAAACCTCTTCTTTCCTATAAGGTAGCATTGTCAAACGAGTTTTGATAAATGGAACTGGATAAATTATTGCCTCGCAAAAAATATTCCCCGAGTGTAAACGATGCCGCCTTTGATTGAAAATTATTTCTTTATTCTTCTATAATTCTTCTTCTGCCACATCTGAATAAGATATTGCTCGCAAAGGCATTAGTACAAACCGTACCCAACACTGGAACTTTGATGTATTTTTAAACATTTGTTTTGGACTAAATATTTGTTTGAGTTAAAGTAAACTGTTCAGAGAAGAGAAAAACAGATTATTTTTAACATTTCGTTTGTAGACGTTTGAAGATATCGCCACGACACGAAGTTAAGACACGCGTGTTGTTTAATTGTGGCCAAGACCGTTCTCTTGCAACGTAGCTACATTACAACCTTTTTCTATTTTATTTGCGTACAATTCGCTTTCAAAACAAAATTATATAGCTGATTGTAAATTTGTAGGCAGTTGGTTCGTACGCGTTTACAAATTGCGTGCATTAACCCAGATTTAACTTAGGTACAATAATTGAACTATGTCGGAGAACTGACGCCTAGAGATGGAATCTAGCCAAATACCTGAGACGTCTGGATTGGGTACATAAGCGAAATTGTATTGAGTATCGAGTATATCGATTGATGTCTCGTGTCGTCTCTGAGACAACTCCTAACGGAACCTATAACGGACTTTTAGTACGGTAGGGATCGTCAAATTTTACTATGCCACTCTATTCTAAAGGTTATGATCATGTGTGGGCTTGACGTTCCCACGATAACCATTACTTTCGACTCGGAAAATATAGGTACGAATTCCCATAGTTTGGGAAAAAGAACAGTTGGCGAACAAATTAAAATCTACTCGGCAATAAAGTTTGGTGGCTTTCGCAACAGCATGTAAATTGTAAAGTTAAAGTCGCTGTTCACAAACAATACTGATCGAAAGCTTCTGTTTGATTTCAAATTTCAATTATTGTATCATTAATTATGTAGGAAAAGTACCTGGAAGGAGAGGTGAAAACACAGATCCTTAAGACTTGCATTAATGGTTACCCATTATGCCAAGTCATAAAGATTATTTTCACTTTTATAACACATACGTTCTATCTTCGGAAGTTATGGCCCAATAGTGCATCAAATAAAAATTAATAATGAATCATAATCTTCGTATCATAAAACGTTAATGTAGTGGTTATAAAAAGTACTTTTACCTTTGCCTCTAAAAAGAAATCCAATGTTTTCTCGAAGAAAAAACGATGCCTACGTGCTCCGTTTCTGGCATGGTGCAATCAGCCCCCTCTAGAATATCAAGTAAAGCAATTGATAGCTTATTTGTATTTTAAACGTGATCTACAAGAGAGTTATTCAAGTGGAAACTGACGATGGCAATTTTGATGAATGCATATCGATTGCCAGTCTTTTTATCGTTATTGTGTCTGCTATTAACTTAGCATAAGCACTTAGCATAAGAGCTGTTTTATTCAAGCGCATTTTATTACTCATCTGTTTACTCTGCAGCCAACGCATTTTTCTAACGCGAGGCAACGACTTTAGACCTTCGCCGTGGCCTTTCTAGATTAATTATTAATGGCCAGCAACAAGTCTGTTTTGTATGTTATATCGCCGGTATAAAAATAAACCTTAGTATGTTTATCGGTGGGTGCGTAGACGGCGCGTCGGTACATGATTACCGTGACAAATTGAATAGTGAACACGTTGTATAGGTGCCCCATAGCCTTAGCTCAGTGTTTGAATAGTACGGCTTGATGCCCCCCAGCAAATCGCAGTACAATGACCCTGTTCCCGTATCCCCATTGAGTTACATGTATCAAACTTAGTATTACGTGAATGGGTCTGTATAGGATGTTGAGCAACATGGTTTTTAACATTTTGTAACAGTTGAATCTATAGTATAATAATATTATAAAGAGGTAATAATTTTGAAGTGAAAACTTCATTAGCGGCATTGTGGACTTTTTTTGGGATAGGTAAAAAATGTTAAACTCGCGTCAGGCGTGACCTGATCGAAAATTCGTAAGATGGAAGAGTATTCGTAAGAGTAGAATTTGTTGACAGCGCACTGTGTTTTTTTTTTTTGGAATTGTTTTAATTGTGCTACAGCTTTCGTTCTTGTACTGACAGCAAGCCACATAAATTCCTGACAATTTCGTTAGATGGCGTTACTTAGTTTTCACTTCCATCGGCAGTCACCATAGACTGCCCCGCATGTTTTCTTTTGTTTGTAAGTTTGTTTGTAGGGGGTAATCTCCGGAACTTCCAGTTGGATTTGAAAAATTGTTTTTGTATTGGATAGCCCAATTCTCGAGGAAGGTTCTATAGGCTCGCAGACGAAGTCGCGGGCAGACGCTAGTGGTAGTATATACTTGAACATTTGTTCAAGTATAGAATGTTTTAAACAAATCTGACTCTTCTTCCTCTGGAAATATACGTGGTATGATAACAGCACACCCACTCTTGAGTGTTTTGATGTGACTTAAATTACACTTATGTGTAAGTTCCAGTGCTTCCAATACATAAAAATATGTTACATTCTTGTTAAATCTATAGCCGATAACGTATCAAGTCCAAGTGGCTATGAGTTCTGCTTAGTACCTATGTTTGAATATGAGCAATCACGTCATTGTTATCGGTCGACGTTTCAAATACCAATAAAGTCTGATATTTTTATACTAGACTTTGGCTTTATTGACGATTTCCACGAAGACAATCTATCGATAAATTAAGTTTACTGTCGTTTGTCACGAATATTGAGGTATTATGTTATACATGGGAAGATATTTCTTTCTGAAACCCTGACGCAAAACGTTAGATTGCACCCAGATAAAATAGAATAGGCGAGGCCGACTGGAGGCCCGTTCATGAGAACTATTCTTTACTCCGCATAGTTGCTACACAATACGTCGATAGATTTTGCTCATTGTTGCTCGTTTCTCCATTTGATACTCTGATACCTAGCTTTTTGCCGAGACCACTTCTCGACTTTTATGTAGTTGAATGCCTTGTACTAGTACAAGTTTTAAATGTAGTCGGATAAGTATTTTTACGGACGCGAACGCAACGTGAAGCCATAAACCTGTGTCGAAGCCGTGAACCTTGTCATATACGTAAGCTGTTGTTTATGTAAAAGTTTTGCATCATTAATACCAGTTTAATCGTAACAATATAATAATATGATATCTTTATAGGTTTTAATTGTGGGATTGTTCATTTCACAGTTATTTTATCATAGACAGTACTTAAATGGGCGACACCCGGAACAATAGCAATAAGGTCCCCCGAGATTGCGCCAGTGCAGCCGAGCCCAAGGGCCGGCGCACAATGGACGCCAGCCCACAATACCGCTGCAGCGAACTGATTACTGCGCGCCGATCACTTCGCTCACTAACATTCATTTCTCAACAGACCTTGTTTGTTTTGTTTCAGAACATGTGATAATAACTTGCCATGGACGAGGAGAGCACAGCCTGCCCCGGCGAGGCCGGGCCGCCGACAGTCGACGTGCAGCCTAATGAAGATGTTCCTAACACAGAGACAAAGCCGGAAGGAGAGAACCTCGCTACTAGTGTTACAAATGTAGATATTAAAGACGAAAATGATAATAAGAATAGTTGTAATGAAGAAAAAGAAAGTGAAAATAAAAAAGAAGAGAGTGTCGTTGTTGCTGAAACTGTGAATGCGGAAGCTAAGTGCCCACTGCCATTGGTTAAGGAACCTTTTGTTGAGCACGAGCCTACCGAACCGAACGACGACGCAAGGTCGCTGGGCGATCTAGATAGCTTGCCAGCAGGAGATGAACTGGCTCTTGGTGCAGCGGGCAGTGACAGCGGAGTAGAGGGTTGCGGTCGTGCCCTCAGCAGCGGCGGTGGGTCCCGATCGTGCGCCTCCAGTGTAGTGTCATGCGGCTCCGGCTGTGGCTCGGAAAGCTCGTCACTTGCCGGCGCACCGCCGCGCCCGCGACGTCGCGTCAATGTCAACGTCGCTGAGCCGAAACGCAGCTCACCTGTCGGCTCGGTAGCCCCGCGACCCGTGACGGCGCCGCGCGGCCCTAACCTGGCCACCCGTGAACGTGCTAGGAGTCGGGAGAAACCAACTCCACCTGAAAAGCCTCGGCCGCTCACACCGAAACCTCGCATCCGGCCTACAGCCGACCTGCCAAATCTCGTTCGCGAGAGTCCCGCGCTGCGCGCAAAACCTACCAAAACGTCGACAGCTCGGTGCCGGACGCCGAACTCGCCGAGTGAGGAGAAAAGATGGCCGGCGAATGGACCACGGTTAACTACTGTAGTGGACACGAACGCGACACGAGTGGCTGCCGACAAGTATGCGACTCTTCCTCGCAGGAGACGTGATGCGGAGCCAGAAGGTTCTCCGAAACACGAGGGTACTCCGCCCTCGTCACGTCGTCCCACCGTCACACGCTCCGTTTCCTCTCGTTCCACTATCAAGACGCGAGTACGCATCTACGCAGAGAAGACCTCACAGACAGTGCTGATCGGAACTGACATCGAGTCAGCACTGGCGGGGATTGTGCCAAATATTGAGAAGTAAGTCACTTGCCTATTCATAAAACGTAATGATCATAGATATCCGGTAATGATGTTGTTTCGCAAAACAACGTAAATGATCGTTGCTCACTTATCCTAGCGTAACTACGGGCGGACGTATGTTAGCTCATATATTTTTTGTGAAATACATTTGAATGTAATTCCGGTGCAGTCTTACCTAACACGTAAAGGTTTCAATGTTATGTTTTGATAATTGCAGTCAAACAAAAGTTGTAATGTCCATTCCAGTCGCGTGGAAGTGACTCGCTGTCACCGCGGCGTGCAGGCGAGCGCGCGAGATGCGGAGGCCACTCGACTCGCCAACGCGTTGGCCGCGGCTGCCGAGGAGCGGGAGCGGCGCCAGCGGGCCGAGGCGCAGCTGGCGGCCGAGCGGGCGGCGCGCCTCGCGGCTATCGCGGAACTGGACCGAAACTCGCAAAGGCTGCTGGATCTAGCCGGTGCTGGTGAGCCTGACTTCCTTAGATATCATCCACAGCCTGACTTAAACCAACTGGTGGGCCCAATCGTCATCGGGCAACAATCGTCCGCCCATCTTGCCACCAGGCGACCGCGAAGGAGTGACAAACTTCGATATGATACATTCTAATGAGTTTCGTCTGTTTAGGCCTCCACCCTGATATTTCCTCCAAAACTTCTCTGTTATTGACTGCAACCAACTTAGTTATCTCAGAGCTATACTATACATCTTCATCATCATCCCAATTTATTTGGGGTCACCGCAGTATGTTTTTATCATCATTCATTTACCCAAAAGAGAGCATTTGCGCGAGCGTTGTTCAGAATTATGCGAGTTTAATTCTGAACAAAGATCGCGCAAAGTTCTGCAAAGGTTTTAGTACTCTAGAATACAATAATATTTAGCGTTTTTATAAATAACAAATGCTCATGTGACCTAGGCATCTGTCGTCGAGCAAAAAGGCCTTTACAGACTCCGTGTAGAATGTCTGTTGTGTAGCGTGCTTTGAGTTCTTGTATTTCTTTGTATTGAAACTGGGTCACTTATTAATGAAAAAGATAGGAACAATACGCATTTATTTCGTCGACTCTACAGATGAAAAATGAACGAAACTCATCATACTTTAAAAAATATGGTAAGTTCAACGTTTTTCTTTGCTTAGCATGACCGTTTTTGAATAGGAAAAACAAAAACAGTACCTATAGACAACGCAGAACAAACTTTTTGGTGCTGCTTTCAAATCAACAGCGAACTAGCCAGTTGTAGCTACAACGGCTATAGCCAGAAATAGATTTAACTTGCGTGCTCACGAAGAGCGAAATGCGACCTCATTCATTCAAATTCATTCGACGACTGACGAAACTGAGGTAGAAAGAATAATCATGACTTTGAAAGACGACTGTGCAGTTGGTTGGGATACTATATCAAATAAAATCATCAAACAATTCAAGACTATTTTGGTACCACCACTGACTTATATTTTCCGAATGTGCCTGTCCTTGGGTATTTTTCCCGAGTGCCTCAAAAAAGCAGTTATTGTCCCTGTATACAAAACAGGCAGTAAACAGGAAGTAACAAATTATAGACCAATTTCTTTACTGTGTTCTATGTCAAAAATTTTAGAAAAAATCTTAAATAATAGATTGTTTAGATATCTGGAGGATAAATCAATTTTGTCGGACCGTCAATATGGATTTAGACCTAAAGTTTCAACTGCCGATGCCGTACATCATCTGACTGACTATCTAGCCCAAGAACTTGACAAGGGTAACCACACAGTTGGAGTTTTCCTGGACCTCGCCAAAGCTTTTGACACAGTCTCCATTCCTATTCTGTTGCGCAAGCTTGAGACAATGGGCATAAGAGGCATTCAACTGAAACTTCTCAAAAGTTACTTAGAACACCGAACCCAGTGCGTTAAAATTGGCAATGTTCTCAGCGCAGACGAAAAAAACACGTCTTTTGGTTTGCCCCAAGGAAGTATTTTAGGGCCTACTCTATTTTTGATATACATAAATGACCTCTGTAATCTAAACCTAGAGCACGGCACTATAATATCTTACGCTGATGACACTGCCCTCCTTTTTTCTGCTGAATCGGAACATGAAGTCTACAAGTTTGCGCAACACGGTTTTAATATTGTAAATAAGTGGCTTCAGCATAACTCACTAACACTAAATGCGGCTAAGACAAATTATATTAAGTTTTCAATGCGCAAACAAACATCTGTTTTGCCCTCGACGATGTATGCTCACTGTTGTATGGCCCCGGCCGATTGCCTCCTTACGTGTCCTAATATTAATATAACTAATAAAATAAAATATCTGGGTATTATAATAGATGAAACCTTATCTTTTAAACAACACATAGAAGCCTTAAATAATAGAATGCGTAAGCTTATATTTATTTTCAAAAAACTACGTTATATTGCAGACCCAAAATTAATTAGGCGAGTTTATCTTGCTCTCTGCCAGTCAATTTTGACGTACTGCATCACCTCTTGGGGTGGAGAAGGTAAAAGTTTGCTACTACCTATCGAGAGAGCTCAAAGAGCGATTCTCAAGGTGTCTACTGGCCGCCCTTTCCTTTTTCCTACTAACCTACTCTATAAATCCTGTGAAGTACTAACAGCTCGACAGTTATTCATAATGAGCATCGTATTAAAACAGCACGCAGCCCTCCCATTTAGCACTGAATTTACTAAAAAGAGACGGAAAGATATAGTTTGCCCTACAAAAAGTACAAAACATGCTTTCGCAGCCAAATTTTTTGTCTTCCTAGGACCACTACTTTATAACAGACTAAATGCTAGAGCCAACATTTATTCTCTTAATTATATAAATTGCAAAAGAACTCTCAAGAAAGCTCTCCAAAGTATGTCCTATGAAGATACAGAGAAATTATTAGTTGTACTTAAATAAAAATTGTATTTGTACTAATTAATTTTAGCTAAGTTAGGATAGGTACTAAGATTTTTAGTTTTATTGTACTATTTACACCATTTTACATACCTACTAGATTTTATAATTAATGTGATTATTTAGAAATATGATACCTTGCCACGCCTGAAACACAGGATGACCTAGTTCAGGCACATAACACAACTGAATTTTTCGTAGATTTAAGCAAATTTGTATTTAGTGTTTTACCTTTTTACCTCAATAAACTTTTATTATTATATATAAACTTTATTATTCGGACGTTTGAATTACGAATACAAGATGTGCGAACATTTGGCGACCGTGTAATAAGGTCACTGGGGTCAACACCTCCATCAAACTAAAATAAAGGTTAAACTCTGATCAATTCCCGCGTTAATTACCGATGCGACCTCTTTATATGTCACGGCTACCCTCAGATTGCAGAAATCAGAAAATGATAATTGCTTTTACAAACAGCTTTTTAAAAGCAGTTTTGTATTTTGTCGGATTTTAAGGCTATCAAGGTATATGTATAGGTATCGTTATCTTTAATTGCGACAATTTATCGTTATCAGTTGTATAATAAATTATAAATATATATAATGTTCTAAGGAAATAACAGCTTATTGTATGTCTTATTGGAGTGTATCGATAACGTTTATCAAAATAGCGCCACCTGGATAAACATTAAACATACTTGTAATATAACTTGTTGTATAGGTTTTTCCCGTGTTTTGAATTGCAAATATTGCTGTCATAAGGGGCATTATTCACACCCAGGAGAACCGGCAGAGCATATAGTCTTTTTTAAATTATTTCGCCGCTTCTTCTTCCTTGATTCTGAAACTAGACAAACATAAATATAAAGCCATCATTTTAATAAAGAGGGCTTATCCTAAAAGTTGGCAACGTCGCAAATAGCTGTCAATGTGTCAAATATTTACTTGTTTTGTTTAGAATACTAAGTTGTTTTGATTAATTTGGCAATAATGGAAATATGAAATGTACCTAACTAGTGAACCCAAATATTGATAATGAAATGCAATAATTAATATCGTAACACCGAATATTTAGTTTTATTTAAATGTAAAAAAAGTTTTTCGAAACTTTCTAAATGCCTTTATTACACCTAAAACGGTTACGTACATACAACATCAAATTCAGTGTTTTAATCATCATCATCAGCCTATTAACGTTCCCACTGCTGGGACACAGGCCTCCTCTCTGTGAGTGGGAGTGGGCTGTAACCTACCACGCGGGCCCAGTGCGGGTTGGTAGATGTCACATGTCTTCGAATTTTTGGTTCTAAGACATGCAGGTTTCCTCACGATGTTTTCCTTCACCGTTTTAATTGCAATTCATTATTAATTATTTAGTTCGCTAGTTAGCCACATTTCATATTTCCATATAGTAATACATATTGCCAAATTAATCAAAACAGCGAAATATTTGACATCTATTTGCAATGTTGTCCACTTTCAAAATAAACGCTCGTAAATGTCAAATAATCTGTTAATTGATGCTTAATAAGTCCGTGTCGCCTATATTTTTACCAAATGTTTGGCACTAAATATTTTAAAAACAAAGTCGCTTCCCGCTGTCTGTCCTTATGTATGCTTAGATCTTTAAAACTACGCAACGGATTTTGCTGCGGTTTTTTTTAATAGATATAGTGATCCAAGAGGAAGGTTTATAATTATGTATAATACATGCATAATATAGTAAGCTATAATTTATAAATTTATCACACGGGTGAAGCCGCTGGCGGAAGCTAGTTGAATATAAAATTGAGTGGGAAGACCAATGGCATGAGGAGTAGCTTGGCTGTGGTGGCTTTGATTATATGTAAGATAAAACTTGCTCCCACAATGATCTCCTAAAACAGGGCTTCCTCTCTCCTACCCTTTTGCCGTGCCCTACAGGGTCCATAATGATCTAAATTATATAGTTACCACCTAAGTACACATTATGGTAAAGCAATAAAGATATTGAGTATTGAGTTGATGACATTGTGGTTGTCGGGAAGAACTGGACAACTGTCAATAATTGCGTAACAGGAAAGGAAGTCTTATGCCTTATAGCGGGATAAGAAAGGCAATCAAAGATGATGATGATTTAATTACCCTCATAATAATTTGTTCTTTATCTTTTTGCTCCACAGGCGCCGGCGCAGGTGCAGACGGCTGCCTGCGGGCATTGGAGGAACAACTTCGCTCAGCCGGAGAATTAGCCGCCAAGCAACGCGCCGAAATAGACGCACTGCGGGAACAATGCAACAAACTGCACGTTGTTAGTATACCTTGATGTTTTGTTCTTATAACTCAGTTAAATGGATAGCAAGAAAATTGTAAGCAAGAGGAATGCAAGCACCACCTGTCTCGTGAAGGATTTTTCGTTTCTGACAAACATGAAGGCTACGTTATACTCCAGATAAAAAACTGGATCTGGTATTCTGAATTTAAAAAATTTAACAAGTCACTTAATTTTCGGATACTACCACTGCACTGGTGACAAACATTTTACGGATGAACAAATGACAAAATTAAAATTGTATCTGATTCTGATCCTAATGAGGTTATCAGAACCCCTAGTTTAAGATTTGAGGTCTTGATCAGCTTTATATTATAAAAAATTGCGACTTTATTTATTTTCGTTTTATGCATTGATTTCTAAACATTAGCTCTAAAATCTTGTTCTCAGGAGTCGTGCATTGCCCGCGAGTGCGCGCGCGTGACAGAGGCGCGACTGTGCGAGGCGGAGCGCGAGGCGGCCGAGATGCAGGACTTCCTAGCGGCAGAGACCGGAGCCCTCAGCGACTCGCTACGAGACGCCGAGACCGAACTAGTCAGGGTTAATGCTGATCTCGATAGAAGGCACTGTATAATTCACGTAATTATAGATCTCCCAGGAAAAGCATGCGTTTCGACAATGATCGTCTATTTACAGAAATACGAACACTATAGATGAATACCGAAGTGCATACTTTTTGAGTTAATTGATGAAACTTCTCAGTGGCTGGTAACTAAAATAAAAAATAATAAACATAACTTTACTAAAACAGCTGATTACGAGATGGAGGCGGTGTCGCACGTTACTTGAAATTTTTAGGTATCATTTCATAAAATCAATTTTATTTTGATGTTACCAGTACCGATGACGATCATGTCTGCCAATAAAATAAAAAAGGCCCTGCATATATTGGCATTTAATTCTTATAGATATTTAACTCCTTGTTTGTTTTCAGGCGTGCGGAGTGTCGCCAGCTAGTCCGCATGTGCGAGCAGCGCCGCCAGGAGACGCTGGCGGCGGCGGCGCGCGGGCGGGGCGGCGCGCGCGCGCTGGGCGCGCTGGACGCGCTCGCGCACCGCCTGGCGCGCCTCACGCGCGCCGTGCAGCTGGCCTACCGCCTGCCCGGCGACCTGGAGCCTACTGTGTACCACAACGAGCTCTACAGGTAGCATTAAAAAAGAACCGGTGGAAAAGGGAATAAATATTTTCCATCTAAATGTCATTTTATGGGGACAGTATGAACATACTAATAAACAAACATGTTATTTGTTTTGTTTTACTATGATTAGAAAACGACGCCCAACAGATGGGGAATCTTCACAAGATTTGCCAATTAATTCACTTTAACCTTACACACAAACGGTGAAGGAAAACATCGTGAGGAAACCAGCATGCTTTGTCCTAGAAGTGCCTAGAACCAAAAATTCGAAAACAAGTGACAACCGCCACAACCCGCACTGGGCCCGCGTGGTAGATTACAGTCCACTCCCTCTCACTGAGAGGAGGCCTGTGTCCCAGCAGTGGGAACATTAATAGGCTAATTATGAACCTTACACACACACACTATCTCCTGAATACAAAACATTCGATTCAGATATCTGTATAGTTGCTTTTACCGCAAGAAAGTAACAAGACATTTTAATTACAGCCGCAGCGACAGTGGCGAGGCCTTGTCTCCCGAGGAGGAAGTGGCCGGCGCCGGCCTGCTGGCCAACGTGCCGCGAGCGCTGCGCACTGGGCCCGCACCTGCCAGCCCCGCCACCCCCGCGGGCCCCGCCGGCCCCGCGGGCCCCGCTGGCCCGGGCAAGGACGACGACCGCTCGCACGTGTCCGATGATAACGATAATTCCGCCGACCTGTTGGATTCCGAAACTGAACCTTGTCTAGTCACTGACCCCGGTAAATATACGACTGTCTGTGGTATTCGCCAAAGTTCGTGGTAGCCGCGGTCATAATACGAGGGAGCGAGATGACACAATAAAAACCTTGTACTCAATATCAACGGTCCTGCTCACAAGTTTTATGGCCACGAGTGCCACGACTGAAATGCGTCTTGATGTTTACCATAAACATAAAAAAATAATAATAATAATCTCTGCTTCGCCATACAAATAATAATGAATGCAAGCGAAGTAACTTCATAAACAGATAAGTTATCAAGATCAAAACATAATTGTTCTATAAAAGATCACGATTGTTCCTCGGTTTCATTTCTTTATTGTTTTATTCTATAACACTAACAACACCTTATTGATAAGCTTTGTTCCCCTAGAATGCGCGGAGGAATGGTGGTCGGGAGCAGAAGGCGCAGGCGCGTGGAGCGGCGACGAACTGTCGCCCGAGCGAGACTTCTATGCGGACGATAAAGGTAAAGGAATGAGTATGTATACAGGCTGGCAGGGACATCGACGCGAAGCCGGTTACCATGGATTTAGTACATGAGTCTGAACCCCCTGCGTTAAAAAAAAATCTGCTATTCCATACATTTTGACCGCGTAGGTATTGCACTTTTCTATGAAACAGCTCATTTTTTTTTAAATAACCGACGAAAAATTGCAACGCCCCCTGCGTTGAAATTTTTCGTCGGTTATTTAAAAAAAAATGAGCTGTTCAGAATGATGTACTTACTAAATCCATGGTAACCGGCTTCGCGTCGATGTCCCTGCCACCCTGTATAGATATGGTATCTCAAAAAGTTAAGGACACTCTGCTACAACCGTTTTACTGCAACGGTTAAGTAATCTGCCCTTACTGTCCCATTTCAAAATTTCATCCTGTATATCAATGAAATAAAATGAATGAATGAAATGCACCGATCCCAGCGTGGTTGAACCAGACTCAATAAATCGAACGAACCCCAAGATTTGCACTAGCCCCTGGAGCCTCATGTTGCATGAGGTTACAGAGGCCATTGCATATCAAAGAGTAAACCGGGTGGCACTGTAATGATAAGGAAGACCGTGTCCTGTGAGGATATGGAAGTATTTGCGAGCCATACCGAATATGCATCCTTCTGTAGGCAATGGACTAGTGGAGGGACGGGTGATATTTATCTATGGATCATCTTTTGATGACGTCGCCGCCGGATTGGTTCATGTCCAGCCTGTGTCCAGCTTCGGTGCATCTTTTGCCGGGGTTAACTGCTTTTTCGACTCTTTTCTATGTCACTGCTATGCTGTTACACGTTGCTGTTTCCATTGTCTTCGTCTGGCTGCTATCTATTTCAAGTTTCTTGTAAATCTCGCTAACAGCCTTCTTAATCTTATGTCCGTCTTTAGCCGTCTTTAATTTCACAAATATTTAAATATTTCAACTTACACACTTCTTCACAAAAATAACTTTACCACCCAACTAAACACAAAACTGAACTTGAATTCGGAATTTAGGGTTCAAAATACAATGTCAGAGTCAAAGAGAAATACAATCTAAAAGGAATGCTTTGTCAACACAAAGCCTTCCTTTGGGTCGCAGGTAGCTGTTGACCAATGTCAACAGCAACCTGCGACCCCGACTTACATCAAATGTCTAACAAAAAAATTCATACTCGCAAAAAACAAACCATTTCGGAACACTGCACTACACCAATAATCACACACGTATTTTAGTTAGTCGAACAAATTGTAAATAAAGCATACAAGATGTATGGATTTATAATGAGATCCAGTCTTGACTTTAGGCGGACCTATTCATCAGATTCCAAAAATATATGGAAAGATCTCACCGGATAAACTTCCAACTGGGTCTTGCGGCATTTATTCCTCGTACTTAATCACTAGACCGCTTGCCTAAGATCAGAAACGCTTAGTCCACCCACTTTTGTACTGTTTTAATGTATTTTTGGCGACATAAAGTTACAACTACAGCAAAACAAAAAAAACACACTTCGATTCCCGGCTTGTAAATCCGCAATATCTGGCGTGCACATTTCACTAAACTTTTGATAAATAATTTTGAGCGGAGCACATTTATTGGGACTCTTGGGAGCGTCCGTGCTCTTCAACGACCGATGATCGAATTCCTGTATATCAATGAAATAAAAATAAAAGTTAAATAATTTGCAACTTCAATAATAGTAAAATTTTGTGCAAAGTACCACCACAATCATTAGCAGGCAGGGTATGAATGGGGGGCCTACCACTACCTTTAAAGCAGTATTATTCTAATCTTACTTCAGTGGGGGAAGGAGATGGAGCTATACGTCCTGTAGAGGTTCATCTCTTTCCTACACTAAAGTAATATTAAAATAGTACTGCTTTAGAAGTGGTGGTAGGCCCCCAGGGCAAGATGACAGTTAACACTTCGCATGACACCACTCTTGTCAATTATTGACCTGCTATAAAAGTGTCTGGTATATTTCAGACGGTGAATCAGCTTCAGTATCAGAACGCGAGTCCCTCCGCACACTATCAGCGGCCATCGCCCAGCGCCAGCGCTCGGAGGCCGAGGCGGAGGCCTGCGACGCGGCGCTGGAGGGCGAGCGGGGGGGACTGCTGCAGCGCGCGCTCGCGCTGGACGCGCGCCTCACGCGCCTGCTGCACGCGCTGCGGCTCGCTGCGGCGCTCGCGGCCGCTAGGGGCGACCCGGACTCTACCAGGCTGGCTGCTGCGCTCAAGTGAGTACACAGCTGGACGCGCGCCTCACGCGCCTGCTGCACGCGCTGCGGCTCGCTGCGGCGCTCGCGGCCGCTAGGGGCGACCCGGACTCTACCAGGCTGGCTGCTGCGCTCAAGTGAGTACACAGCTGGACGCGCGCCTCACGCGCCTGCTGCACGCGCTGCGGCTCGCTGCGGCGCTCGCGGCCGCTAGGGGCGACCCGGACTCTACCAGGCTGGCTGCTGCGCTCAAGTGAGTACACAGCTGGACGCGCGCCTCACGCGCCTGCTGCACGCGCTGCGGCTCGCTGCGGCGCTCGCGGCCGCTAGGGGCGACCCGGACTCTACCAGGCTGGCTGCTGCGCTCAAGTGAGTACACAGCTGGACGCGCGCCTCACGCGCCTGCTGCACGCGCTGCGGCTCGCTGCGGCGCTCGCGGCCGCTAGGGGCGACCCGGACTCTACCAGGCTGGCTGCTGCGCTCAAGTGAGTACACAGCTGGACGCGCGCCTCACGCGCCTGCTGCACGCGCTGCGGCTCGCTGCGGCGCTCGCGGCCGCTAGGGGCGACCCGGACTCTACCAGGCTGGCTGCTGCGCTCAAGTGAGTACACAGCTGGACGCGCGCCTCACGCGCCTGCTGCACGCGCTGCGGCTCGCTGCGGCGCTCGCGGCCGCTAGGGGCGACCCGGACTCTACCAGGCTGGCTGCTGCGCTCAAGTGAGTACACAGCTGGACGCGCGCCTCACGCGCCTGCTGCACGCGCTGCGGCTCGCTGCGGCGCTCGCGGCCGCTAGGGGCGACCCGGACTCTACCAGGCTGGCTGCTGCGCTCAAGTGAGTACACAGCTGGACGCGCGCCTCACGCGCCTGCTGCACGCGCTGCGGCTCGCTGCGGCGCTCGCGGCCGCTAGGGGCGACCCGGACTCTACCAGGCTGGCTGCTGCGCTCAAGTGAGTACACAGCTGGACGCGCGCCTCACGCGCCTGCTGCACGCGCTGCGGCTCGCTGCGGCGCTCGCGGCCGCTAGGGGCGACCCGGACTCTACCAGGCTGGCTGCTGCGCTCAAGTGAGTACACAGCTGGACGCGCGCCTCACGCGCCTGCTGCACGCGCTGCGGCTCGCTGCGGCGCTCGCGGCCGCTAGGGGCGACCCGGACTCTACCAGGCTGGCTGCTGCGCTCAAGTGAGTACACAGCTGGACGCGCGCCTCACGCGCCTGCTGCACGCGCTGCGGCTCGCTGCGGCGCTCGCGGCCGCTAGGGGCGACCCGGACTCTACCAGGCTGGCTGCTGCGCTCAAGTGAGTACACAGCTGGACGCGCGCCTCACGCGCCTGCTGCACGCGCTGCGGCTCGCTGCGGCGCTCGCGGCCGCTAGGGGCGACCCGGACTCTACCAGGCTGGCTGCTGCGCTCAAGTGAGTACACAGCTGGACGCGCGCCTCACGCGCCTGCTGCACGCGCTGCGGCTCGCTGCGGCGCTCGCGGCCGCTAGGGGCGACCCGGACTCTACCAGGCTGGCTGCTGCGCTCAAGTGAGTACACAGCTGGACGCGCGCCTCACGCGCCTGCTGCACGCGCTGCGGCTCGCTGCGGCGCTCGCGGCCGCTAGGGGCGACCCGGACTCTACCAGGCTGGCTGCTGCGCTCAAGTGAGTACACAGCTGGACGCGCGCCTCACGCGCCTGCTGCACGCGCTGCGGCTCGCTGCGGCGCTCGCGGCCGCTAGGGGCGACCCGGACTCTACCAGGCTGGCTGCTGCGCTCAAGTGAGTACACAGCTGGACGCGCGCCTCACGCGCCTGCTGCACGCGCTGCGGCTCGCTGCGGCGCTCGCGGCCGCTAGGGGCGACCCGGACTCTACCAGGCTGGCTGCTGCGCTCAAGTGAGTACACAGCTGGACGCGCGCCTCACGCGCCTGCTGCACGCGCTGCGGCTCGCTGCGGCGCTCGCGGCCGCTAGGGGCGACCCGGACTCTACCAGGCTGGCTGCTGCGCTCAAGTGAGTACACAGCTGGACGCGCGCCTCACGCGCCTGCTGCACGCGCTGCGGCTCGCTGCGGCGCTCGCGGCCGCTAGGGGCGACCCGGACTCTACCAGGCTGGCTGCTGCGCTCAAGTGAGTACACAGCTGGACGCGCGCCTCACGCGCCTGCTGCACGCGCTGCGGCTCGCTGCGGCGCTCGCGGCCGCTAGGGGCGACCCGGACTCTACCAGGCTGGCTGCTGCGCTCAAGTGAGTACACAGCTGGACGCGCGCCTCACGCGCCTGCTGCACGCGCTGCGGCTCGCTGCGGCGCTCGCGGCCGCTAGGGGCGACCCGGACTCTACCAGGCTGGCTGCTGCGCTCAAGTGAGTACACAGCTGGACGCGCGCCTCACGCGCCTGCTGCACGCGCTGCGGCTCGCTGCGGCGCTCGCGGCCGCTAGGGGCGACCCGGACTCTACCAGGCTGGCTGCTGCGCTCAAGTGAGTACACAGCTGGACGCGCGCCTCACGCGCCTGCTGCACGCGCTGCGGCTCGCTGCGGCGCTCGCGGCCGCTAGGGGCGACCCGGACTCTACCAGGCTGGCTGCTGCGCTCAAGTGAGTACACAGCTGGACGCGCGCCTCACGCGCCTGCTGCACGCGCTGCGGCTCGCTGCGGCGCTCGCGGCCGCTAGGGGCGACCCGGACTCTACCAGGCTGGCTGCTGCGCTCAAGTGAGTACACAGCTGGACGCGCGCCTCACGCGCCTGCTGCACGCGCTGCGGCTCGCTGCGGCGCTCGCGGCCGCTAGGGGCGACCCGGACTCTACCAGGCTGGCTGCTGCGCTCAAGTGAGTACACAGCTGGACGCGCGCCTCACGCGCCTGCTGCACGCGCTGCGGCTCGCTGCGGCGCTCGCGGCCGCTAGGGGCGACCCGGACTCTACCAGGCTGGCTGCTGCGCTCAAGTGAGTACACAGCTGGACGCGCGCCTCACGCGCCTGCTGCACGCGCTGCGGCTCGCTGCGGCGCTCGCGGCCGCTAGGGGCGACCCGGACTCTACCAGGCTGGCTGCTGCGCTCAAGTGAGTACACAGCTGGACGCGCGCCTCACGCGCCTGCTGCACGCGCTGCGGCTCGCTGCGGCGCTCGCGGCCGCTAGGGGCGACCCGGACTCTACCAGGCTGGCTGCTGCGCTCAAGTGAGTACACAGCTGGACGCGCGCCTCACGCGCCTGCTGCACGCGCTGCGGCTCGCTGCGGCGCTCGCGGCCGCTAGGGGCGACCCGGACTCTACCAGGCTGGCTGCTGCGCTCAAGTGAGTACACAGCTGGACGCGCGCCTCACGCGCCTGCTGCACGCGCTGCGGCTCGCTGCGGCGCTCGCGGCCGCTAGGGGCGACCCGGACTCTACCAGGCTGGCTGCTGCGCTCAAGTGAGTACACAGCTGGACGCGCGCCTCACGCGCCTGCTGCACGCGCTGCGGCTCGCTGCGGCGCTCGCGGCCGCTAGGGGCGACCCGGACTCTACCAGGCTGGCTGCTGCGCTCAAGTGAGTACACAGCTGGACGCGCGAGATGTGCACTGTGATTTTGCCAGTGACGCAAAATCAGAGGTAAAATAACTGAATGGACTCGATTACCATTATTTTCGCCATAAAAAGAAATTACCTACACTATTGGCGCCTTGGAGCCTTCACCCCGTGGCTTAGTCTCGGTCACACTCAGTCCGCGAGCAGCGTCGTGTGAGCGAGTTATGGAGTGAATTTGAGCTGATTTTATGCACTCTTTATATGTTACAAAACCTTATAGTTTTGTAAGATAAGAACACATTGACTCAAAATGAGTATGAATCATCTAATATTCCGAAGTCATTTAGCCCACCCCTACTTCAAACTAAGAATATCATTTTCATAAATAGCAAATTTTGTGCACGTCTTTTATTGGTGGCACATGACACCGTCACTCAACATTAATTAGCTAATTACCTATAAAAAATCTTAAAATAATTATGTTGTTGCATGCTATTGTTAGCAAAACTGGAACACTCACTATAATAGGCAATAAAATTAATTAATAGCATTATAATTATAACCATGCATCATTCATATCTAACTCCTGTATCGCTATTTCAGAGACAAAATAGACATGACCGAAAAAAACGTAGCAGATGTTGTAGTGAAAAAGCTAGCCGAGTTGGACGCCAGTAAGAATATGATGGAACAGTACCGGCAGTCCGTTGAAGTGAGTATACAATGCGTTTGTTTATAGAATATAATTACTAAGCTCCTTTACTAATAGGAATAAAAGTTGCAGTTCCACTATACGCCTTTCGCTCATAAAGATTTGAATGCGAGAGAGAGGCAACGCCATTTGTAACCTTGATCGTTTTTAGTCAAGGCGATTTTATAATATTAAGCAATTAAATAGTTGTTTACTGTGTTTTACATCCTGAAGATAAATACTATATCAAGTTCTTATTCAACAAAACGTATTCAGCAAGTAACTATACACAAACTAATGTACGAAGCCTGTTATTTCCAATTTATTTCACCATGCCAGTATCTATTTGTACGCCAATGTATTTAGTACAGTGTCTTATGTGCACGCTATAATTTAAAACGTAATAAGCATATACTACTACTACTACGTGTTATATTTATTATGTATTTATTAAGTGAAATTTCTTGAAGCGCATTGAGCACTTTTTGGTGAACAAAAATCATGGAACTCGCGTTATCGTCACCTAACGCTTTCTATGAGCTATATGTATCGAACGAAAGACATCAACGTGAGAATCAAAAAGCTACTTAGTTTTCACTTCTATCGACAGTCCCCAAAGACTGTCCGATTTTTTTTTTATATCTTTTAATGGTGATATAAAGTTTTACTCCAAACTTATATACTTATGTATTTTTATATATTCTATTATGTATGTTTTACAAATTAGATACGAATAATATCATGTCTTAAACCCGAATACTGTTAACAATATCCTCATATTGTTAGTACCGTTAACTGGTTTAATATGAAACAGGTATTTACACCATTCAGGCCCTGCTTGGCGATCTCGAGTCAAGAATAAGGCGCCAAGGTTAATACTTTTATTCTCTAAGCTGAACGCCTCTCTCACGGCTTATAGATAGCACAGCGCGTCTTATGTTCTCTCCCTAAACCATTTGTATTATGTATAAATAACACCGACAATAATATAGCCTACAAGCAAAAAGTCTTATAATAAATAAAAAGGGTCTTCAAATAACTGTTGAAGTTATTACACTTATTGTAGCACCCAATGCTCCTCCTGATCATGCTCTATCCTTTATTCTTCATTTCAACTATATTCCATTTGAAATAAGATAAGACATTTAAATAAACCTTTTTTACAGTCCATTCAACCGATTTTGACTTCTATTGCGTTGGCAAATGGCAGCTGCAGTAAACAGTTGGTATTGTAACCACTTTTTTGCTTGCCATCCTTATACCTACGGTATAGAAATCAAAATCGGTTGAATGGACTATAAAAAAAGGTTTATTTAAATGTCTTATCTTATTTCAAATGGATTATACATACATGCAATGTCTTATAGGCTATATTGATTCGCATGTATATTTAAGTATGCATTTGTTTTACTATTCACACATTCGGCCACCGTTACACCAAAATTACATTTTAACAGAGATCGTGAGAGGAGAGAACGTATTGACTACATTCTACATAGCTTTGCAGCGTTGACGCGACTTGACCGAGCACAAACTGTATATACTATATAGTCACCGGCAGACCTGAATATAAAACTTGCTAAAAATGTACATTTTACTATGTAAAGGGAAACTGGTGTTGAACATAAACATGTGTAACATAAAATTTGACGCCAAAATGCGCGATTTTGTTGCAATTTCATCTGCAAAAATAGTTAAATCCTGCATATTATACAAAACGTCATATTCGTGGCAGTCACGGTCAAAGAACTTATGAGTAGGATTCTAAAATCTATACTGAGTCTTATGTTATCTCTCTTCCACATTTTATGACTGCGACTGTCACGAAAGTTGGCGTGTACTATAATATTTTATTAGTGTTAATAACAGTTGTTTTTGTTTTGTAGGCGCTCAAGAAGCAACTGGCACAGGCCGGTGAGGAGGATGATATAGAAGCTGTTGAGGAGGTATGTGTTAAATAAAGATAGTTTCTGTATTTATTTATTTGTATACACCTTAGAACTTAAAAGAGAAAAATGCATAAAGATGTAACAGCACAAAGGTACTATTTATTTATTTCAAATAATTCAAAACTGGAAACAAAATGGAACTTGTGGAATAGGAACTTTGTTTTGGTTTCGCTCGGTCGTCGGTTTGATGGGTTAGACTTACATATTTATTTTAGAAGTACGTTTTGTTTACTGTTATTCGAAAATCAAACTATCATCATTATTTGTCCCAGGAGTTGTCGGCGTGCAGCGAGAGCGAGCGGCGCGCGCTGTACGTGTCGCTGGACGGCGCGCTGTCGGCGCTGGGCGGCGCGCCGGGCCGCTGCGCGCGCCTCACGCAGCTGCGCGCGCGCCTGGAGCGCCTCGCCTTCGCGCTGGCCGCGCTGCCCGAGCCGCCCGCGCCGCCCGCGCCGCCCGCCCCGCCCGCGCCGGCGCTGCAGAGCACGGCGTGACGCGCACACTAGCCGCCGCATCACATTGCTCAATCTCACGACAGCCAGAGCCGGCTGCAACTATGCCTACTTTATTGGATTTCCTACTTGTGTAGCATAACTGATTGAATTAAAACGGGTTGCGTTTTCGCCGGCTCCGCCTCTAAGCTTCCACCTTTACATTTGTTGATTGATCTACTTAATCGCAGCTACCGAGCTGCGCTCACCGGATTCCGCGTGAACCCTGATAATACTTCCATTTTTGTCATAATTATTGTAGCTAAGAATAGTAAAAGACTAGAGTTCTTGAATTGTTATATCGTATTGAGGAGCTTATGTTTGCCCTCCGCGGAAGTACATCATCCGTCCTGCGTAGTCTTTGACTAGAATAATGGGCCGACGTGCATAGAGAACGTTGTAAAACTAGGTAAAGTACTGGCAATTTTTTTGCTGTAGAATGACTAATGTCGCTACAGGACGGTCTTGTCGTGAAAACGTTCATAACCTAGTACACAAAATAGTTAAGTATGCAGGCAACTTACTACAGCTTTTAGCTGAATTCTGTGTGTCGGAAATGGCTTCGAATAAACTTGTGTTTAACATACTGAAATAACTCGATATTACACGTTGCTTGCGTACTTAACTTTAAGCCGTGTGTAAGAAAGTAGAAATGTTGAACTAATATTGTTACGTGAAGTATATCTAGTTAAACATGTTCGATGGATCTCAATTCGCAAGGAAAGCGTGAGTCTTCAGAAAGTTGTTCCGCTGACAATGCAATGATCAAGTCTTGACGATAGAACAATGTAGTGTCATAATATAAACTTACTTGCTTTTGTTTCTGTACAATTTTTAGACTAAGTATTAACATTTTCATTCCTTTATGCATTTAACGTTTCGTCGCAATTCTTCAATCATTGCAATTGCATTGTATGATTTTGAATAAAATGTACTATTTATAAGCAGAACTTTTTTAATGTTTTTGACCGTATTATTTAAGTATTATGTTAGAACATTTCTTTATATGCTGCACTGTAAGCGAACTTATCGTTGTATAATCTTCGCGTCCGGAATACTGATGTCATCCGTTTCCTACACCATGACTAAAGTATTTTAAGTGCCATTAGTGTTAGCTATTGTAGTATATTTTAGTGCTGATCTTGGGTCTAAATCTATTTGTATTCGCCTAAGCAAACCATAATATTACGTCACAAATATCGAGTTTAAATAGGTCACATTTGACTCTCCCACCTCTAATAACGTTACTTAACGCACACATTAGTTTTACAGCTGCAACGTTTATAAAAAATCGCATCCGTAACCAGTCGACATCACAGAACCCATATTTTATATGATATTTTAAAAAAATGTAAATAATATGGATGTTACACAAGTATATCACAATATTTATTTTTCTGATCTAGTCAATAACATTCGATATTTTAATTCGATTTACACTTATATTATTATCAGAAATCTATTGTCTTGTAAATTAAATATAGAAATTTACTTCGATTCAATCCATATTATGATAATATACAAATACTGTGTTGCCTCTTTTTATTAATATTAAATCTAGGCAACCATACCATAATCATTGATAATTAGTATAGTACTGTACGAAATGTACACAGTTTATGAAATCAAAACGCGTTGCAAGTTAGACAAAATTGTAACAAATGAGACTGATATTGTATTTATGTTGAACGAATCGTTAACGGTCGTGTTGAAGTTTGGTAAAAGGAGTGTTAAGATATTGTTTTAGATAAATGACTTTTTATTGCGTAAAATCCTTAATATGCAACACATTAACTGTATAAAAAAATGCAAACGCTTTTTGTAAATAGTACAAAATCAGTTGAATCGCTTCGTCCATCCACGTCGCTTGCTTCAGGTGCTAATGATACGTAATCATTAGGTATATACTTAACAAATTATCGATATCGATACAGAATTTATTCCAACACCCAACTGCCCAAGTCAGTGGAATATCATAGGTGAACTTGAATTTATTTTGAATTAAATCGTGAAAATTATGCGATGTAAATACATTAGTGTATGTAAATATAAATAAAATATATTGAGCGTCATTTCTGAAGTTTTATTTAAGACTACCTAGCTGCTGCCTGCGTGGACCCATTCGTAGGTAGACCCTAATTCTTTGTATTTTTCTAAAATAAAAGTAGCTAAGTCTACTCTATACATCATGAGCCAGTGAAAGTCTCGTCAAAATCGGTACAGCCGTTTCAGCGATCAGCACGAACAAACAGACGCACAAGTTTTTTTTTATAAGTACCGCGTATATATTTTCATATGCATTTAGCACATAATAAGCCTATTAATGATCCCACTGCTGGGACACAAGCCTCCTCTCTGTATGAGGGAGTGGGCTGTAATCTACCACGTGGGCCCAGTGCGGGTTGGTAGATGTCACATGTCTGCGAATTTTTGTTCTAAGCAGAGATGGGCCGAATGTGGTTTGAACCGAATCCGAACTACGGCCGAACATTCGGTTGAAATGAAAAGTTCTTTCTTTCTTAACTTTCTCGAGAGCGACAATGTCGTGACTTGTTAATGCATTTACTTCAATTATTGCGAGTTGTACCCCGCCCGCACACCGCGCTCTTATTTCATTTTTGTAATAGTATGTCTAATTAATTAGGTAGAGATTTTCAAGACTAATAAGAACTACAATGTTCCTAACTAAAATAAATCTCAATAAGTAAGTAATAGACATAATTTTGTTTTACAGTAATGCTATTCTAATTCTATTAAATTTCAGTCAAAATAGTGCAAGTATGTATTATTTTTCTTGTGCCGAATGTTCGGCATCTGAACCGAATTTCGGCCGAATGCCGAAGTTCGGTTCAAGATGCCGAAATTCGGTTGAACCGAATTTCGGCCCATCCCTAGTTCTAAGACATGCCGGTTTCCTCACGGTGTTTTCCTTTACCGTCTTGAGGGCAGTGGTGATGAAATTATTTACACAAAGTAAAGCGGCTGCTTGGGAACCCACGACCTACAACTCGTAAGTCGGGGCCGATACCACTGGGCCACCACTGCTCTGCATTTAGTAAAAAAAGCTCTTATTTTGAAATTACAGACACTTCGATTTAATTTATTTGTACGTTTACACCAATAGCGAAAAGCAGAGGGAGAGTAGTTTAAAAAAATAAACCAAAGCATTTATTTGTTGAGACATTTATTCGACGTAGTCCATTAATGTTACATTTTAAATAGTTATACAGATTCCACTGAACATTAAATAATTAAATATGTTTTTACAGCTAACTTTACAAAGAATCTGCCAAAAATTGTTGTATCTACCTGATCTCCGAAAATTACAGTAAAGGCTGCGTAAATTTGCCTTTTCGTGTTCCAATTCGAAACATCAAGCTTTTGTAGCACGGTGCATGCCCACCAAAATCGTATTTAGTTTGCGTCAAATAAACACGTTAGTAAACGACTAACCATGTTGTCTTACAAAACAGTTTACGGTTTGAATAAATTGACCTTAACAACTTTTTACAAAATTTGTTGGATGTACAGTTTTACATCGAGTAAGTTTGCCGGTTCATTCAATATAAATGCAACAATAATTAGACAAAGGTCACTGTCAAGGTCAAATAATTTTTGCCGTAAACCGCTAACCGTTTTATTTTGACAAAACAGTGGTTTTGTAAAAACAAACCAGGTTGGTCGATTACTTAACAATGTTTAATCGATGCAAACAGAATAGTTTTGGTGGGCGGGCATACATCGTGCTACCAAAGAGTCGTGGTTTCACGCAACCGCTGTCTAGAATTGAACACGACAAGATAAATACGCGTAAAGGCTTATTATTATTATACATTTATGTTATGATTTTTTTTAAGAAAAGTGATTTCTGAAATAATTCAAAATATACACACTGACAATAGTTGTGACGTATTAAGTAACAAAGTAATTAATGTAACATTACTAGAAGTAATTCAATTGCTACGCGCACAATAACATTGATCAGTCAGATATACATTTAATAATAGCATCATTGCTACAATGCCCGCATATTCAACTGTGGCCATCGAGTGAGAGCCATCGATTAATAATATTTTAACACTATAACAGAGACGCCTCTAACTATAGGTAGGAACAGAATTACAGAAAATCGCGTGAAAAACTGGGACTTCGGTAATTATTGCATAGTTATAGAAACTTAACACGAAGACATAATATATAAAGCGATTCTCTATTGATAATTCATTCAATACTGTCAAATAAATTGTTCCCCTGCGATAATTAATATTTTATTATAATTAACCCATTACATTATCCATTTAAGCTTACGCTCGTGTAAAAGACATTTTAATTAGATTATTTATTTTCCCTAGTGAATTTGTTATTTTTCTAAACAAAAACCTTCTTAGTCGTAATTAACCTAACAGAATTTTGATTGCTTAGTTCATTTTGAAATTGTTAAAAGCTTACTTTTATTTGGCTTCTGTATCGACGGCTGAGTAAAGCAGGAGTGCAAGCCCGATCAAAATGTTAAACTTAAAATATACAAATATATCAGTCAGTGGGCTGTAAGCTAAATTCTATTTTTCCTAACTACAGTACAAATAAGTCATCTCGCACTATCACCACATTCACACTAACCTCAAGAATTTGTTTAACAATAAGTATATTTATTAATTACTAAATATAGATATATAAACTATATCCACTTGTTCGATTTCATGATATTATCCTTAATATACAACATCAATAGAATTATGTATCCAATATACATAGGAGCGCGAAATGCAATTTAAATTCTTAAGATACATTTACGCAATGTAATTCATATTCAACATGGAAAGCTATTTTTAATACAAAAATAACATGTATAGACAAGGAATGAACATTTAATTGACGTGCATTTGAATTTTAAATATTATAAATATTTTCAAAAGCTAGTCGTCATTGTATCGTTAACCATTTTATTGCTATAAGTTTTGTAATTATATGAGTTATAAGTTACATATTAGTCACAGATAGTTATAGACGAAACTCTCTTCGTCTTTGATTTTTTGAAAATATTGACTATCGATTGCCTGGCCACCGCAGACGGCGAGTTTTCACCAATGTTGGATGTAATACGCACTCAACTCAAGGGTCGCACATTATCTTAACGATTTAGCACTTGAGTTGTACTCGAACAAACTACCGCCAACGGTTGCCCTAACCTCTGAATATGCTGTCCTTCTCTACACACTCCTATCTTCTAACGCTCAATGAAGTTAACAACTAAATAATTACATCAACATCATTGAGCCGTCAATTTCATACTGTTCAACATTTTCTTGAACTCAACATTGGTAGCTGGCTCGCCCAAGGGCTCTTACAGATTTGAGCGATTTTAAGAGCGTATAAGCACGTTGCATGCTACTAATTGTTCGTCATGGCAGCACATGTTACGGCCGCCATTTTGCTACTGACTGAAACAAATAGATTCGTGCGAACATACTTGTTTACGAGCGTATTATTTTTAGTCAACAGCCATCTTACGAACATGAAAAAACGAGCCTAAACGCACCGACAATACGCCCACAATCTGTAACATCTCTACAAACTGCCACACTCACAGTACATCTCACAATCCTGTTCAATGAGAACAGTCATTTTGTTCAAAACTGCTCGCATCTAATACTTGCCATACTTTGCTACAACACCGTGTTATCATCGGAGGTAGTCCTGAGATCATGTCAATAGTTTTATCTCCCTTTCGGTAGACGCCTATGGCCAGCTCGACCGCAATAGGCTAATGATGCCCACAACAAACTTCGATTCATATCTACACTTTAGTTTAGTCATAATTGTGACGTCAATCTAAAAATTTAATATTTTAGAATATATGCAATTCAATATAAATCGATATTTATCCAATCAACATCACACAATATAAATATACTGTACAGGTACACTATCAGTTAATTTAATATATTATACTGTTTTCGCGATACTTTATCTATAAAATATAAAGTGTTAAATAGCAGTTTTCAATTGTCTATTATCATAATTAATATAAGAACGCTCGGTGGAGGAAATCCGATCTATTTCTAGAAACTTCGAGTAAACGCAAAGTATAGCAAGTGTTAGATCCAAATCCGATTCTATAAATTACAGAGATCCCGAATGAAGACAAAAACATTTCTCTAAGTCAAAAAATGACTGATCCAGTGCTTGACTTACAAATTCGCAACCATATGCTGCAATACACAAGGTTCATATTGAACTACTAACACTCACTTACGTGAGTCTACAATACTTCCGATTCACCAATCTCCTTTGGCTGGGTAAAATTGCACGTTTATCTAAGTTGAGGCTGACTGTTGGACAGTAGCCTCTGTGATGAGAATAATAACAATAAAGATCTAGTTTGACCAATAGAGTAAAGATGACCTGTCGGTTCGTCTAGGTAGACAGGTACAGGCGGTGGTAGTCGTTGGCCCCGAAGGCCGCGTTGCACTTGGGACACTTGCGCTGGCGCGTCTCGTAGCGCGTGCGCAGGCAGTCCCAGCAGAACACGTGGAAACACTTCGTTAGCACTGCGTCTTTGCGTTTTACCTGCGAGATAAACGTTACATTCAGAAATGTAAAATCGTGATAAATGATAACACAAGAACGGAAGGACTTGTAAAATATTGAAGTTACATAAGGCCCTGTCAGAGGCGAGTGACGACGCTCTACAAACCGAACTCTTCTAAAACTTCTGCTATGGCACATCTACACACAAATAATGAGTTTCCCAAAGAAAAGATGGATGCATTATCCGACGGATGAGATCAATGAAAAGGGAGTATAACGCGACGACTGATCGAGGAGAACGGAACAAGAAAACAATTTGACCCTAGGTGACATAGGATAAGGTGACGGTGGTGGTGGTAGAAGAATGTGACAAAGTCCAATCGAATTTTTTTCATGTTTTATTCATGTAGATAAAAATAATAATTGGACACGTTTTTTTGTTTTTACGTAATCAAAAGATTACGGCGATATATCTATCTATCTAATACCTTTAAACGAGCCATTCTTGTATATATGTATAATTATATAATCTGAATCTCGGAAACGGCTCCAACGATTTACATGAAATTTAGAATGCCCGTTTCGAGGGCGATAAATCGATCTAGTTAGGTTTCATTTTTAGAAAAGTACCAAAAAAATAAAACCGAGCAATGATGATCAGGCCGGAGTTTGAGGCGAGTTTCACCCGGAATCCTCAACCACAGAGGAACTGGATACGTTATCTCTAACTGCCGAAATACAACAATGCTGTTCACATTGTTGTTATGGCGACACACTTAGATAAAATGGTGGTAGCTAGCCAGGCGGACTTGGAACAAACTCTACCACCAACCATAACTACCTTTTTTAGGTTTTTTTCCCAGGCATCATCCCTATTGATACAATCTAGTCTAATAGACTAATAAGCAATTTAAATCTAACTTATAAATACTTAGTCAAATATATGATTTAACGTTTTAGTACATACCTTGCAGGACGGGCATGTGAGCGTCTCCTTATACTCTCGTATCTCCTCCAGCAGGACCTCGTCCATGCTGCTGCCGGCTTGCTCCATCTTCTTCATGCGCTCCGCCTTTCGACGGAGTATCGCTAACTCCTCCTGTTGGTGAAAATAGTAATGTTGCATAATCTCAGGAAAAGTATCACACGACAGCACGACACCATGCTAAGTGGTTGTGGGCATGTCAAAAATCAAATGATGGTTAGCCGATTGTTTCTGTGTAAGCTAAATGCAAAAAATTCAACGTTACATTTGAATGTGTCAATCACTAACCCAAGAGGAAAGGAGCTTAGTTCGGCTTTACAAAATGCATAATCAGCCGCTCGCACTTGGACTTAGAAACTGCTTTCAAAACAAAAGTTTACATTTCTCAATATGTAGCCAATCCTGTATCTATATGTCGGAAATTCCGTCACTGATTCGACTAATCGGGCGCCAGCTCTTCCTAGCGATGCTCGACACAGTCTGCAACATAACGCTCGGATCGGCCGGAGCTAAATAATAAATATCTTTATTTCTAGTAGATTTATTTTTAGTAGTAAATAGAATTTGTTAGTGGCTGTCGACCTGTGAACACGTTTAGAAACTGTCGCGCGTTCAAATAGTTATGTCGTGTACCTACAGTATTTGAATTGGTAGTGTGATTAATTTGATAGTAAATTAGAATTTGATCTGAACTGTAAACGGTTTTTGTTTTGCGCAATAACCAACACACACCACCACAGTACGCCCACAGTATAACTGACGCGCAATATGACTGATAACGAAAGAAAAAATATATTTGTTATAGTTACTGTATATCATAATATAATAAATAGTTACTAACATGTAGTCTTTTTGTTTTGTACGCTTCTGCTTCCAAGGCGCTCGTCTTCTCCGCCACCACTTGCTGTGCCTCCTTCATTTGCGCGTGATATTTCTCTGTAAGAAAAGATAATTTATCGGTTAATAAATGAATTATGATCATCATCATCATCATTTCAGCCGAAAGACGTCCACTGCTGGACATAGGCGTCCCCCAAGCACCGTCACTTCGACCGGTTCTGTGCTTCCCGCATCCAGCGGTTTCCTGCGGCCTTCACAAGGTTATCCGTCCACCTTGTGGGAGGCCTTCCAACGCTACGTGTTCCGGTACGCGGTCGCTACTCCAGTACCTTTCGGCCCCATCGGCCATCTGTTCTGTGAGCAATGTGCCCATCATTATGATCGAACTTTTAACAATAACATTATTATAGTATTCCCTGGAGTGTTAGACAGAGTTGTACAGTACGTTATGTTTAAGATCCATGTAATAGGATGAGTCCATTGCAATGAACCGGGAACAAAATAGACGTTCGGCTTCCTTTGAAAAATTCATATTGACTAAATTCAATAACAGTTCGGTCGAGCTGGGGTACCAAGGAACCGTTCAGAAGTCCCTCGATGCAGGTTCATAAAAACTTAGGCGCGATGAGCGAGTTTTGGTAGAGGAAAATCTTATGGGTTCGCGTCACCGACATACTAATGTTATCAGTACCTATAATGTAGCTGTGAGTATGACGTGTTAAGCTTTTTGTTGCTCAGAGTGCCGATAGATGTTTAAAGCAGACTGTAAGGCTGCCTGTCCACTGGAGCGGAGAGAAGAAAAGAGGAGCGGAGATGTGCCAATATTAACCAATATAATCTTGACTCCGCCCCTGAGTTTAGATTTGATTGGTTAATAATGGCACATCTCCGCTCCGCTCCTCTCCTCTCCTCTCCGCTCCAGTGGACAGGCAGCCTAAATAGTGCTAATAGTTTTAATTTAATTAATTACAAAATTCAATAAAAAACAACGGTTGTTTCATAGTTTTAAGTTTTCACGTCTATCGGCAGTCCCCATGACTGCCTATTTTTAAAGTTATTACCTAAATGCAGCTTCAAATCAGCCGCCGATTGTGCGGACTCGATGGCCTTTCTCTTGTGCATCTCCATGGCTTGTTGTCGTAACAGCAGTTCTTTTTCTACGGCTGACAATGTCGCTTGCAGCAGTCGTTCCTTCTCCTCCAGCCGCCGCGCCACTGCGCCCATTGATTCTATCTGCTGGTCGCGGGTTAACACCTGGCAAAGAAAGACAATATGTATTTAATTTATTCAGGATCTCCAACCAAAGATATCCTAATCCTAACTAATATTATCTGGTCTGGTGTACAAAAATAAATATAATATTATTATCAATGCGAAAGTGAGTTTGTTACGCCAAAACGGCTAAACGGATTTGGATGATATTTGGCACATGGGTAGACCATGACTAGCTTTAGAACATATGATATTTTTTGTCCCGATATTCAATATTGTACACACGATTTCGACTTATACAGATGAAACCGCGGGCGCAGCTAGTAAACAATACATGAGACATGAGTAATGGGCATCATCAGAAATTTGTTTAAAAATATGCTGAAGACGCAGACCTTTTCTTTTAGTGGGTTTCGTGAAACCCAACTACAATACCGGGGCGTTAATACGTCACACCGAGTTTCAGAAAAATACTGTCATACAGAGCAGTGGTGGCCCAGTGGTAACGGCCCCGACTTACGAGTTGTAGGTCGTGGGTTCGAACCCAAGCAGGCGCTTTACTTTGTGTAAATAATTTCATCACCACTGCTCTCAAAACGGTGAAGGAAAACATCGTGAGTAAACCGGCATGTCTTAGAACCAAAAATTCGAAGACATGTGACATCTACCAACCCGCACTGGGCCCGCGTGGTAGATTACGGCCCACTCCCTTTTCTCAGAGAGGAGGCCTGTGTCCCAGCAGTGGGAACATTAAAAGGCTGATGATGACTGTCATACAGGTATAAGTAAGGCAGAGACGACGTTTTATAATAAGAACCAGCCTATTGCAGTACTAATACTGTATAACAATACTAGGCTAACCTAGTGGTGTAGATTCTTGTGCGTACAATACGCATATCATCACAATCATCACTTGCTTCAAAAACGGCGAAGGAAAATATCGTGACGAAACCCGATATATGAAGCCAAGTCAGAGCGCCATGGGCGGCATAAAAACTCTGACACGAGGGGTCTACTCCCTAAGCACAATATCCGTACGTTTAGCCGAAGTTACGCGCCTGACCAACTCCGTATCGCTTACGCACATATGGTTAGGTCGAGGCCCGAAACAAGAATGAATGACAACGGCCGTTTTGCGTTGATGTGACGCATATTTTCCCTCAACTTGTTTCTTTTTGATTTTGTGTTCTTTCTTTGCGTCATGTTTACCGCCAATGAACGTATTTTCTTTCTTTCTTTTTTAACACGAATTAACACGATTTGACAGTGTCCGAAAAATTCATTTCACACTTCTTTTGACGGATCAACTACTTTCGGATGGGCCCGTATCTTCGTTGAGTCGCCCCATGTTAGTCACTAACTTCACGAAAAAGAAAGCAGACCGTGTAAAGAAAGAAAGAAAGAAAGAAACATATTTTATTTGGGACACGCACAGGAAATACAAACAGTAATTGTAAAAAATATGTGTATGCATAACATACCTGTTCCTGCAACAATTGTTTCTCTTCCCTCAGCAGCTTATGCAGCGAGTTAGCCTTGATCCTCTCCGACATCAGCTTGAAATTCGCGTCATCTTTTTCCCTCAGCTGCTGTATGAGCCGAGAGTTCTGTTCCTGCATATCTTCGAACGCTTGCCCCGTGACTTCCATTTCATTGAGGAGAGCTTCCTCCTCCTGTGCAGTGGAAAAATACTTTATTTTTTTATTATTCCGCCCTTTTAGTTAGTTTATTCCAGTTTTGGCAAGACCTAGAAAGGAGAATGGAGAAAAAAGGATTAGTAAAGCTTGTCGCGTCATCGTATGTGTCACTTGGGTTACTAAAACCGCCCTAAAGGCCAGCGCTCATTATAACAACGGCAAATAACTTGTCATTCAAGTTAGGATTTTAAAACAAATGTATTAAAGTCTACTTTACGATGACTATACAGAAAAGTGGACGGCTCGCCGGCCGCTCACTACCTGTGAGCCGTCACACGTAAAATAGACTATAATTGACTGCACTTCAATAGTAAGAGTTTCGACTTTATTTCGTAGCAGTAAGGTTTTCATTCCAAAGCATGGAATTTCGTGAGAGGCTTGTACAGCATAACTTATGCTTGATACGCCACAATACGATGAAGCGACGAGCCATTTGCGATCGACTTAAGGCGGTGCTTAGTGCCGTCAGCGTCAAAAATACAAGGTCAATTTATTAGCAATTAGCTGGCGAAACCCCACAGACGTGATCGTACTGATATACAGGGTTATTGGTTATATAGGCAAACAAAATTCAAGTGATTTGAGATTTTTTTTCATTCATTTAAAAATATAAAATGTCATATTACTCGAAAATGGTTAACATTGGCAAAGGGGTCATGAGGGGTCATTTGGTTGCAAATGACCTCTCCTATGTGCCCTTAACGGATTGCCGACATATAACCCGTAACCCTGTATAACGACGATAAAACAAGAAAAACCGATGGGCGTTTTGCGATATTGAATATGTGACGCATATTTTCCCTCAACTTGTTTACTTTTTTTTATTTTGTGTTCTTTTTATGCGTCATGTTTACTGCAAATAAACGATTTTTTTTTGTTTTCTTTCTTTGTTTAAAAAAAAAACGAAACTCATAATTTCGAGTCAGGTTTACGGGGTCAATGGCCGCTGGAGGTGAAGTAACTTGAGATTGTGAGTTCACAAAATCAGTTTTTTTCTGTCTTCAGGTCTGTGAAGTTTCGCCAGCTGCTTTAATTTAAATTGGGCAGAACATTTTGAACAGTTTTCATCCCTAACAGAACACTGTTAAAAATTATCTGAACAAACTGGTCAAAATCATAATTCTCGGCAGAATGACGAATGAAAAAAAAAAGAATGAATGTCTAATGAAATGAATTTCTGATGAATTTTAAGCAAGTTCCTTATTTGTTCAGATATTTTTGGCGTACAACACCGTCTTAATTAGTTAATACTGGACTGTCCTTTTTATGATGAAACAAGAAAAATTAAAAAAAGAACATAATTATGTGGCAAAAGTTTACCTGTTTGAACTGTCGCTACCATCGGTTTCTGGAAACCTAATCAAGTTTCTAATTAGTAAATCTGATGTTGACACGTGTCAACATGAGATTTAATAACAGAATAGTTTAGTTTTCAGAAACCTAGGGTTGGTGAGTGACTGTATAGGCGTGTACGCACGAACGAACACGAAGATGTGAACATGAACATCGAACACTTTGTTTGTCAAAAACGAACGTGGCGATCCAATTTCCTTGTTCTGTGTGAATGGCGTTCGGAGAATAGAGTATAGAGTTCGAAAATTGGTGAATTCATGGCTACCTAAGAGCCTGGTCACGACTTTGGGCGGCGCGACAAGCGGCGCGGCGAGCGGCGCGATGTGGGAACTAAAAAGTTGCCGCTGCGAGCGGCGCGCCGTGGCATGCTTCATACATTTCTGTGCATTTGTTTTTACCGCTCGCCGCGCCGCTCACCGCTACCGCTGATAGCGGCAGGGTCGTGGCCAGGCCGTAAGAGAGCGGGGCGGTTGAGCGTGAACACAAGTCAAACTTGTTCGTATCGTGTTAGTTTTGTTAATTTACGTCCATACGTACGAACCAAATGTTCCGTGTTCGATGTTCATGTTCAACCACCATGTAGTATTCGTTCGTGCGTAAACGCCTTATTGTTATGTAGTTATAAGCTGCTATACTCGGGCCATTACAAATGCAAAGTTAGAGACATAAATCAGTTTTATCGGACCTCTCACTCGCACTACGCGCATTGTTGCCGACCGATGTTTGCACATATGCATTGTAATAGAAATCGAACATCGTGATCATTTGTTCGACGAATTGGAAGGCGACCTATGTAGGCGCGACTTTCGAGTTTGCCGAACAAACAAACGCGATGATCAAGTAGGTATCATTTAATTACGTCACTGATCATTTTGCTGGTGATTTAAAAAGCATTACAAGCGTAAACGCGCAAATTCTTCCACGTTTTTCCATAGATGTGTCGCTAAGTTAAACAATTATGATGCCTAGGCCGCTTCCTAACCAAAGCGATCGTCGTACGAACACGAGACCATCGCCGCGTTCATTTCCTTCTGGTTTTTCGAACAAATGTGTGACATTTGAAGGCCATGATTGCGTTTTCGCGTGACCGATTGCTTTGGTTAAGCATGGCTACGTGCTGTTAATATCATACCGGTGATCCGGCGAAGGGCCGCGTGAAGGCGTGCAGCGGGTCGGCGTTGGGCCGCGCGCACGACAGCTGCTTCTGCAGCTCGTACTTCTGTTCCTCCAGCTGTTTGATCTTCCGGAGGGCATCTTCGTCTGCGAGGCGACGTTCTCGCTTGCTTTCCTGGGTAAAATTAATGTTTTGTTAGTGGTATTCTTTGCTAGTGCACAGAGGAATTTTTGTAGGCTTTTCTGGTAGGCTGTTCGGGCCCATTCTGGAAGGATTTTAGTTTGTCAGCGCTGTCACGTCAGTTCCAGTGTTGCCGTTAGCGTACATTTTACACATTTGACGTACCTTTTAAGCCTCCCATGTGTAATGTGTAATGGAGTCTATTTTACGTACCTTTTCAACCTAACATCTGAAATGATGTGTAAAATCGTGGTTTATTGACTATTTTATGTACCTTTTTTGAAACCGCCGCCAAAACGAGAAAACGAGTAGCATCTGCGGTCTTAAGTACCTGGTGGCCTACGGTGGCCGGTGAACTACTGTGAAGTCACAGTCCTCACGCAATGTAGGAATAGGAAATAGGTTTGTCTCGATTCCGCCGCGAGTGTAGGCAATGAACATTGTATCGTGTTCGTGTATCTGACCGACCCGACGGGCGCGCTCACGAAGTCAAGACAGACACAGAACACTACTATACTCACAGCACAGAGCGCGCTTGTTTGCTAAGCGGATAAGTTTTGATATGTACATTTAGTTTTGTATTTTAAGCGCGCGAGATATTGGTCTCTGCGATTAGGGAAAGTGATTTTCTTTCTTGTAATACATAGTGTTCAATAAATAAATAGAATGAGCCCATTTCCACTAATTTGGTCGTGGCGGTCGAGTCGCAGGCGGCTGACCAACCGGTACCTTTATTCACTCGCTACTGTGGTTCTTGGTAAGTTGTAGGCGAGCGGCGAGCAGGCAGTGTCTCACTGTCTCGCATTCATTGTGAGAGAGCGAGAGAAGCAGTAGTGAATGATTTTAGTAAAAGCATTGCTTATTTATTTATATTATATACTTTATTGTATACCAGAAAATACACAGCAAAAAAATATATTTAACACTACAAAACATACAATGGTGCTTATGTACCTTTTTAACCCAAAATGTACCTTTTCAGCGCTGGTTATGTACCTTTTGGGAACTCGGTTGTGGCAACACTGGTCAGTTCACGCCAGACCTTCTGCTGGTCTGGCTGGTCGCCAACAATTCCATCGAAGAGAAAATGGCTCGTCAACAACAAAAAGGTCAATAACCCTTCTATAGCATTGAAGTTAAGCCAAACCAACACAGTCCTATAAGTAGTACGAGATAGCCCTCTCTGCGATTTGTTTGCAACCAGGTTTAACTCATTAGTATAATCAGCTGTAATCTACCACGCGGGCCCAGTGCGGGTTGGTAGAAGTCACATGTCTTCGAATTTTTCGTTCGAGGACATGCCGGTTTCCTTCACCCTTTTGGAGAGCTGTGGTGATGAAATAATTTACACAAAGTAAAGCGCCTGTCAAGTTTCGAACCTATGACCTCATCATCATCATCATCATCAGCCTATTAATGTTCCCACTGCTGGGACACAGGCCTCCTCTCTGTGAGAGGGAGTGGGCCGTAATCTACCACGCGGGCCCAGTGCGGGTTGGTAGATGTCACATGTCTTCGAATTTTTTGGTTCTAAGACATGCCGGTTTCCTCACGATGTTTTCCTTCACCGTTTTGAGAGCAGTGGTGATGAAATTATTCACACAAAGTAAAGCGCCTGCTTGGATTCGAACCCACGACCTACAACTCGTAAGTCGCGGCCATTACCACTGGGCCACCACTGCTCTACAGCTCAAAATATATCCAGCAATGGAGTCGTGAGAGTCTGACTTGACAAGTCTTTAATAATTTGACATACCTGTGCCATCTTAGCCTTCTGCCGATGGTCCTCGAGCTCCTGCCTGGCCTTGCGCTCCGCGGCCATGAGCTGCACCTTGTCTCTCTGCTCCTTACTGACGCCCTTGTACATGTCCAATAGGAGCTTCAGTTCTTTCTGCTCGTTTACTGCCTTTCTGTTAACGGAAAACTACTTATTAAACCTTGTTTTTTTCGCGCATGATTGAATTTTTCTTAAAACGACTGAGAACGTGTGTGGCGCCATCGCCTCCTTTTGAGAGGAAGTGATGGTCGCAAAGGAGGAGGCGGAAAGGGACCGGGAGGATACATCCTCCCTCCCTATTCACAGCAGATACCGTAGGGATTACAAGCACAAGCACAAATATGTATACCCTATTTTCTCTCACAGTCATTATTGTAATTTTATGTTGTAATGAACATACAATCCCTGTAAATTGAGAGGTCTGGCTCTTGTGAAACAGGAACTCCTAGTACAAGAGCCAGGGCTACACAGATGTTTGTGTCTCTGTATTGAAAATAAATATATTACTTACTTAAAATTTACAAACCCATACTATGTATTATGAAATAGGCCCTTATCTCGAAAGTTGCAATCGTGATGTCACGAGAAAATCAGTTTTGATTTTTGCTTATTGTACACATAAAATTGTTTGACATGTACCAACCCGCACTGGGCCCACAAGGTAGATTACAGCCCACTCCTTCTCAGATAGGCTGATTATGCTATACATAATTTTGTGCTCGTGTCTATACAACGAACTGCGTCCACCATAGGATGGTGGGTTAAGCTGGTAAGACAATCTTTCGCTTTCCCCTGGCGTAGGGTATTAATGAGAATATGATTATTATATGCACATACTTGAGTTGTTGCTTGAGCTCCTTGATGCTCTGCTCCTGCTCCTGCAGCTTGGCGCGCGCGTGCTCCTTGCCGGCCGCGCACGTGCCGCTGCTGCCTTCTTCACCCTGAGGGACCACACAACACTCAATGATACTACTCTGTCGGTACTAACGGGGCTTGGTAATTTTTTTTACAACTAAGATAAAGATACACAGTCTTTTACCACACAAAATAAATAAAACTATGTTTAAACACGTGTTTAGTTAAACAGAGTCTAAAGGTGCTCCCACACAGCAGTTATATAACGTTATATACTTAACATAGTTTATAAACAGAACTGAACCTTAGTACTTTAAAAAACTATGTTAGAAAATGTTTGTTAACATTTTATAACAGCAGTGTGGGAGCACCGTACGGGATAAACACTGCTTAAACAAGTGTTTAAAATTAGTTACCACAAATATAGGTTTAAACATCTATTTAGGAAAACACTACTTATTTTGATATATCCTTGTTTTTAGCAGTGTCTGAAGCATGTCTAACACTAAACAACGGCTTAACATGGTTTTGTGGTATCTCTTTTGCTAACAACAATTGCTAAACACGTGTTTAAGAGTGTCTATGTTTTTTGTAGTAAGACAGATATTGATTGCTTATCTGTGTCCATCAATTCTTATTTTAAACATTTTTTTTTTTGTTTAACTGTCTCCCCATGTCGGATATGTAAGTATAAAATACTTTTTACGTTTCTCTTGGATATCACTGACATTTGTGAAGGAAAAACATCGTCAATTAGGGTGCAGGTTCCCACCTGCACCCTAATTGCAAAACACACGGGCCAAGCATAAACAGTGATGATAATAAACGCGTACCTCGGGGTCGGGCTCCTCCTTCTTGAGCGCGTGCGGCTTCTCGTCGGCGGCGTCGCCCGCCAGCGCGCCGCGCGCGCCCGCCTCCTCCAGCTCCTTGCGCACCTGGACATAGCACGCACATTCAGTACATGGCACTTTTTTACCCGACTACGGCGAAGCAAAAAGGAGGGTTATGATTTTTACCGGTATGTATGTTCATCTGTTACCTCATGACTTCTAAACTACTTATCATAATTTGACAAATGAGGTATCGTTGGAAACGTCTTGATCGTCCGCTGATTATAGACTATGTGACGTCACATTAAACTATGTAATTTAAAAATAATCTAAAATATTCACAGGTTAAGTTACTTATAAAAAAAATGCTCTAATTTAACATATATTTTTCCAAATTATTAACACTAGATACTTGTTAAAATCAGAAAGAATACAAAGAAAGCTTTTGACATGGTAAAAATATGAGCCAGACAGCAAAGTGCTAACACAGGTGACCGCCCAACAACTCGCCATCCGATAAGGACCAGGCCCGGGTCGACGGCGCGTCGTGTTCCACGCGCGCCTCAAAGAGATGTCAGCTAAACTGACGGGGACCGCTAGGGCCGATGCCTGCCGGGGTTGCGGGTAGTCCCAAGGGGAAAGCGTGGCCCCTGGCAAGGGAAGGAACACGGGTGGGTTTTAGTCAGTAAGAGTCTGACACGCCCCTCCGCTCCGCCCAGAGCGGGAGAAGTCATTGGAAGATTTCCCACCCAAAAAAAAAAAAAAGGTGACCGCCCAAGGTTAGTAGGTTAAGGTAACGTTTCATTATTAACACTCATTTGAATGAGCCCCATGATCAGATGGCATTTGACTCCGAAGTAATTTGAAGGATTTCGGATAGTTAAAAAATAAGCATAAATATCAAGCACAACTTTTAAATAGATTATTTTGCAGGTATGCGATGATGTGATAGGTATGGTATGGTTGCGTTTTGGGGGGCTGTCTTAGGTAATTCTGATGTTCGAAAAGTGCTGATTCTCAGCCTAGTTCGAATAAATGACTTTTGAATATTTGGATTTGAATTGTGTGAGTCTATCTGGCAGGCCCCAACGAGATTTATCAACAGGTGATAGGTTTACATAAGGACATTATTTTGTACCTATAGAAAATAAATAAGATATATTTTGTACCTCGACAGTTTTTGATTAAATGACGTTTCTATGAAGTGTCTGGCTAGCGGGCCCCTTATGAATATTTTTATTGTTATTATACTTTCAGATCGCCCAGTAGTGCTCGGAGTTAGAAAATATTATGTACCTTACAAATCCGAAATTTCGACTTTCTGTGAGCTATACTTTAGAAGATATTCGTTACTTAGACAAACGTCCAGCCAGCGGGCCACTTTTTAAATACTACTCTTTTATATCATACAATAGCAGTAGAAGCTTGATCCTATTATGTACCTTACAAATCCAAAATTTCGACTTTCTGTGACCTATACTTTAGAAGATATTCGTTACTTAGACAAACGTCCAGCCAGCGGGCCACTTTTTAAATACTACTCTTTTATATCATACAATAGCATTAGGAGCTTGATCCTATTATGTACCTTACAAATCCAAAATTTCGACTTTCTGTGAGCTATACTTTAGAAGATATTCGTTACTAAGACAAACGTCCAGCCAGCGGGCCCCTTTTTAAATACTACTCTTTTATATCATACAATAGCATAAGGAACTTGATACTATTATGTACCTTACAAATCCAAAATTTCGATTTTCTGTGAGCTATACTTTAGAAGTTATTCCATTCTCCCATGTCAATCTTCAAGCTATCATTTACTCATTAAAGATTATAATTACTAGGTATTACATTTTCTCTTTTAATCATTTACATAGCGCCCTACTTAAAAGAACTACTCTTTTTCTTAATCCCAGTTTTGTTGTAGCACTGTTGAGTGATTATGAAAGTAGGTATAATGTTTGAAAACGGGTTTGCCAGTTAGGCGCTTATTTTATTAACGAATACCTTATAAAGTCCATAGGAAGTTGAAATTTTGGATATGTAAGGTACAGACGCCAGCATATCAAGTTACTACAATCTGTCAAATTTCTTTAATAGATTTTTAACTTTATCGCTAAAGAATAAGGTTCAATGTTGATTGGGAAAATTTGACAGATTGGAGTAGGTTGATGTGCTGGCGTCTGTACATAATAGTATTACCCAGTTACTGGGTTGTGGAGGTGAGATAGGCAGTCGCTCTATATAAAATACTGGTATTTAGCTGCATTCGGTTAGACTGGAAGCCGACCCCAACATGGTTGGGAAAAGGCTAGGCAGATTGAAGGTACATAATAGCACAGTATAAAACATACAGTAGGACGATGCCTTTGATCTCGTGGTAAATGCAGACGTGTAGGCATTGTCACGACAGCTAGGGTTGTCCCTAGTTAACAATATTTATTTTATTAATTTATTTTAGATCAACATGGGCATCAACATTATTATAAACAATAATTAACAATTATCAAAAGATCGTCTTTTTGTGTACCAGCCACTCATCTATAAAACTGTAGGTATCTTTATAAATGGGCGACTGAGAAATATTAGATTTACTAGATTTATTTATTAGATTTTTGGTTTTTAGATTTACTGGATTTGAAATTTCTGTTGTTGAACTTAATTATATAAAAAATCCTCATCCTAATACAAAAAAAATATTGGGAAGCATGAACCATGGTTTGGTATTGAATTCTATTTGACTCAAATGCTCAAACAATTTAGACCCAATGTTGTTTCCAGAAAAATTAAAAATCGACATCAATTTTGTCTCCAAGCTATGGATGGATGTAATCCACAAAATCATCCTGAGGGACTTGTAGTCCTCCGAAGCGATCACGGCTAGTATTTTAAGCTGAAATTGATGAAATCGCAGTTTTTTACTAACGTAAGATGACGACTTGCACTCTTCACAACACACGTCGTATGCACCATTATAATATTACTAGCTTCTGCCCGCGACTTCGTCCGCGTGGAATAGTTACTTTGGGCTAACGCTAACTTTAACCCGCGACTGAATTACCCTAAAATACTACAAAATTAAATAATGTATCTATTTAGATAAGGAAATCAACAAAAATAACTAAATTAAAACAAAACTTATTATTACTGACTTATTCATGTAAAAAGTATTTATTTTATACGATGATATTTGGAAAAACAAATTTAAAAAGTAGTTCGCTGAGCACACCCGTTTCTAAGGCTGGTTTTAGAGTCACGCTGACCGTCGGCGCTGACAACCGAAACGTATGAACTTCAGATGTCAGCGCTGTGCGGTTGGCGTAATTAAAAAACGTTTCCTAAGGCTGGTTTTAGAGACACGCTGACCGCACGCTGACCGTCGGCGCTGACAGCCGAAACGTATGAACTTCAGATGTCAGCGCTGAGCGGTTGGCGTAATTTCATAGAATACTAAACATTATAAATACATTGTCTTGTCAGCGCCGACGAGGGTCAGCGTGAGAGGAAAACCAGCTTAAAGAGCCGATTCAGCCAACCACGCGTCTGAGCTGCGCGGCATGGTATTTCGCAGAGCTAACTGGGGCCACCGCCCGTCCCCCTCATAACTGCCTTACATAACATACATAATCAGCCTATTACCTACTGTTCCCACTGCTGGGACACAGGGCTCCTCTCTATGAGAGGGAGTAGGCTGTAATGCACCACACGGGCACAGTGCGGGTTGGTAGATGTCGCATGTCTTCGAAGTTTTGGTTCTAAGACGCCGGTTTCCTCACGATGTTTTCCTTCACCGTTTTGAGAGCAGTAGTGATGAAATTATTTACACAAAGTAAAGCGCCTGCTGGGGTTCGAACCCACGACCTACAACACGTAAGTCGGGGGCGATACCACTGAGCCACCACTGCTCCTGTTGCCATCATAAATGCGCGCGTAGTACTTGATCATTATTTTGCTGCGATGTTATTTTAAAACTGCGATATCTCCTAAGATATTCATTGAAATCGAATGATGTAAAGAGCAATTTTGTTTTAAATTAAATACTTGTCATGAGGAACAATTCTGTCATACATGATTTTTGCGAAACTTTCACCGTTTACGCAGCGCACGCAGCGGAAGCTCTCAAAATGAAAACAAAAACCCCGATTTTGAAACATTCTTCATTGGTGCTCCACTCCTATTGGTCTTAGCGTGATGATATATAGCCTATAGCCTTCCGATAAATAGACTAACTAACACTGAAAGAATTTTTCAAATCAGACCAGCAGTTCCTGAGATTAGCGCGTTAAAGTAAACAAACAAACAAACAAACTCTTCAGCTTTATAATATTAGTATAGATACATAAATTAAAACAATATTAAATTCAACACGATAGCCCTGAAAGTTATTTCCCGAACTACTAACACGGTAGCGTAAGCAGTCCGGGAGCGCGCTTCCCCCGTCTCGCCCGTCACGCCCCGCAAGATTACCCTGTCTTTAGACGTCTTCATCAGACGACTGTATGGTGTATCTAGACTGATGGGTGATAGGAATGAGTAGTATTTAGAAACAGACCCACTGGCTGGACCTTTGTCTAAGTAACGAATATCTTCTAAAGTATAACTCACAGAAAGTCGAAATTTTGGATTTGTAAGGTACATAATAGGATCAAGCTCCTAATGCTATTGTATGTTACAGAAGAGTAGTATTTAAAAAGTGGCCCGCTGGCTGGACGTTTGTCTAAGTAACGAATATCTTCTAAAGTATAAGTCACAGAAAGTCGAAATTTTGGATTTGTAAGGTACATAATAGGATCAAGCTTCTAATGCTATTGTATGTTACAAAAGAGTAGTATTTAAAAAGTGGCCCGCTGGCTGGACGTTTGTCTAAGTAACGAATATCTTCTAAAGTATAGGTCACAGAAAGTCGAAATTTTGGATTTGTAAGGTACATAATAGGATCAATCTTCTACTGCTATTGTATGATATAAAAGAGTAGTATTTAAAAAGTGGCCCGCTGGCTGGACGTTTGTCTAAGTAACGAATATCTTCTAAAGTATAGGTCACAGAAAGTCGAAATTTTGGATTTGTAAGGTACATAATAGGATTAAGCTCCTACTGCTATTGTATGATATAAAAGAGTAGTATTTAAAAAGTGGCCCGCTGGCTGGACGTTTGTCTAAGTAACGAATATCTCCTAAAGTATAGCTCACAGAAATTCGAAATTTCGGATTTGTAAGGTACATAATATTTTCTAACTTCGAGCACTACTGGGCGATCTGAAAGTATAATAACAATAAAAATAATCATAAGGGGCCCGCTAGCCAGACACTTCATAGAAACGTCATTTAATCAAAAACTGTCGAGGTACAAAATATATCTTATTTATTTTCTATAGGTACAAAATAATGTCCTTATGTAAACCTATCACCTGTTGATAAATCTCGTTGGGGCCTGCCAGATAGACTCACACATTTGAATTTATGAATAGATAAGATAATACCGCATCTGGAATATTGGTTCTGTTCGCTCGGTAAACTCTAACTGCGCGATGCAGGAATTGTGTGACGTCATGTCTTTGCTGCGTAGTTCGTATGTGGCGGAGTAACCGCTACAGTTCAGTTAGACGTTATTAACTTAAGTTATTGAGAGAGATAGGTGACTAGGATCAAAAATCCAATTATAATATTATGAAGAGGTAAATTTGTTTGTTACTTAGTTAGAATGTAGGGGGTTAGCTCCGGAACTACCAGTCAGATTTGAAAAATTCTTTTTGCATTGTATAGTCCAATTCTTGAGGAAGTTTATAGGCTCACGGACGAAGTCGCGGGCAGAAGCTAGTAGTAATATTATAAAACACGCACCTTATTCAACTCCTGACTAGTATCCTTATACTTTCTCTTGTAGCGATGCACCTCACCCTTCAGCTGTTGGTTGTGGTTCTGCAGCGAAGTGATAAGGTGCCTCATCTCCCTATTGATAGGGCCAGTCTGTTCATTAGCCGCTAGGTTTTGTTCGAACTCTATGCGTAACATCTCGTATTCTTTCCGAAGCTGACCTAATACGTCTTCTAGCTGAATCATTTCAGCTCTTAGTGTCTTTTGTCTTGATAGTTCTTCGCTCTGAAAGAAATACATTATTTTTATTTTTAGTGGTGCAAGCACTACCGCTGAGCATGAGATTCTGGGTTGGATTCCCGGGTCGGGCATGACTCCCGGGAACACGACGCGCCTCAAAGAGATGTCAGCACAGTTGACGGGGTCCGGTAGGGCCGATGCCTGCCGGGATTGCGGGAAGTTCTAAGGGGAGACCGTGGCCCCTGGCAACGTACAGCCAAGTGAAGAAATTCGGGTGGGTTATAGTCAGTAAGAGTCTGACACGCCCTTCCGCTCCGTCCAGAGCGGAAGTCATTTGGAGAAGATACCCTGATGCTGAGGAACTGGATCTTAGGAATCCGTTAGATGTAGAAAGCACAGTACCGGTTGATGTGGCGATGCTAGGGGCGGCCTATGACCATCCAGCTGTGAACATCTTTCTGCTGAACGATGAGGAACTGGATGACCAAAGACCAGAAAGAATATTATACTGTTGACGTACCTCCATCATCTCAATCTGTCTCATGTGCAAGTTCTTCGCGTTCTGCAATTGTAGCCGCGTCTCATCAAGTGCAGTCTTCATCTGCATAGACTCGTTGTAAAGAACAGAGAACTGGCTCTGAAGACATTTGTATTCTGTTGTCTCTACTATCACAGATTCTGGCAGTTGGCGGATCTGGGGAAGAGAGGGTTTATTAGTTAAGAAGAGGGTGATACAGTCAGCGTGTGAATACCTTGAGTATACTTAGAACAGTGTCCCGTCCCATAAAGCTGTTTTCAGACCAGCGCGACGCGACATCAGTTATTGTTATACCGTGAAGTTTTGTATTGTTCGTGTCGCGTCGCGCGACAAATCTCGCTGGTCTGAAAACAGCTTAAATTAAAGTCCCTTTTAGTGTCTGTCGGTGTTCTTCTAAATAACGCAACGGATTTCGATGCGATTGAGATTCGGCTTTCAGTCTAACCAGATACCAGTATTTTACATGGAGCAACTGCATATCTAACCTCCACAACCCAGTAACTGGGTAATGCGATACCCCTCCTTGGTAAAACTGGTTGTCAGAGATTCGGATTTCTGTCGACCCGCAACGACTGTCAAAGAATGACACGAATGACAGTCGGGACCCAACGGCTTAACGTGCTTTCCGAGGCACGGAGGTCACTCATCCACGGACCAACCCCGGCAAGCGTAGCTAAACCGGATGGATCGACCCGTGTGGCTGTTATTACTTAGTCACGAGCTCCGACATCAAAAGACAAGTAACGAGTTTAATGTGACAAAATTCAAAAGTAATCAACGTTGTCGTACCACGCCAATGTTTTGGATATCAAAAGGTCCTTGAGGCCAGTTGAGGTTGGTTCTGATAGTCATAGATTATAAATATCACCTTACGCTGTTATCATTAAAAAGTTTTTAAATGATTATTTACCGATGTAATTAAAATCACCGCATGAAGATGCAGACACAGTTTACAATCAAAATGACACAAACAATTAGTCTACTCACATCCATCTTCAGCTTCTCCACTTCCTTGAGCGTGTCCCGATGTTGCCGGTGCAGCCGGTCCAGCTCGGCCAGCCGGTTGTTGGCCAGCTCGCGCTGCTCCTCCAGCTCGGCGGCCACGTCCTCCAGCTTGGCGGCCGCGGCCGCGGAGTGCGGCGCGGCGCCGGCGCCCGCGGCGGCGACCGCGGGGACGGTGCTTGCGCCCGATTGGTGATAGCTCTTCAACTTTTCGATGGCTTCCGCAAGATGATTTTCTAGCTTATCGTTGCGGGATCGCACCTGTGGGAATACAATAAATACTGTGTGAAAAACTATATTTACTTATTTGTAACATGTTATTATAAAAAAAAACCAGCTTGTTAGCTATAACGTAAATAGTAAAAATAAAAAGTTTTATTATTATTGTATACTTAGTTTTAAACATAAAATTAATATTTATAATTCATTTTACATGTTATTTCAAAATGACAATATATATTTACCTAAATTTTTTTAATATACTACTAAGTCCCTTGCTTTCCTATTATTTAGATATCTCAAGGTGGAACTAGTCGCGGGCTCGAACTCAATGGTGGGCATGGCCAAAAACCACGCTGTCTCACCTGGCATCGTGTACGACAGAAATAGTATCAGTGATGAGCAGTTAGAAGCTGGTCTACATGGACAACGTATAGTTCGCACGCACAGAAACACCGTACCGAACGATTTAAAAAGAGCGCGTAAAAAATTACGAAAAGTCCTTTGGAAAATGGAGTTTTATGAAAAAACCACTGCATGAATCAATTAGAAATAAAATTAATTGAAATCTTCGATAATTTTGCTGTGTCGGTACGGATTTTGTTTTCGAGATTTCACACTTCTTGTATTACTTATTTACGCCCAAAGTTGCGATAAAATTAGCAAGAAAAACGAATATTTGTTGACTTATAACTTTTTAATGGCTTTTTGTTTTACTATTCTGCTTCCGTACAGACAAAATTACTAATGAGACCTAACGATATCATGTTAAACTTTGAATGTACGATATCAAACAGTGGAGTAAAACCCCTCCGAAGTTTGTATGGAAAAATATCAAATTGTTTCACCTTAAAGAAAATCAATTTCAAATCAAATATTTTTTGGAACACAAAACAGTTTCACATTATTTTTGTGTTCGTTAACAGCTACATTAGTTTAAACAACTGTGTTGCAGCCATAAGCACCCACCGAGACGGGAGACGTCGGCAATAAAATCCTAACTAATGCGAAAGGGAGATTGTTTGTTTGTTTGTTACGCTAAAACGGCTGAAAAGATTTGAATGAAATTTGGCACATGAGTAGACCATGACCTGGATACTTTTTATCCCGGTAGTACGTTCCTGTTGGATTATATCCGCCCTCCACGCGGGCAAAGCCGCGGGCAAAATCTAGTAAAAAATAAAAATTATTATAATAGAACCTAAAGTAAAAGTCAACTATTTAACTAAAATATTATTAATTACATTTAATTCCTATTATTACAAAGAATGTGGGTTAATGCTGTGTACATTATTTTGCAATAACTCACCGTCCTGTATACCTACATTTTATGCAAATAAAACTTTTTTCTATTCTATTCTAACGAACACGAACGAACCCAACGACAGCCCCATTTTATGTACAGAATATCACTGTCCATTCCATGGTTGCCTGGAAGAGATTGCAGTAAGCGATAAGGCCACCCATTGTATATTTTGTAGTGTATTACTTTTTTTTTGTAATGTATTATCTGGTGTAGGTACAATAAAGTATATATAAATAAATAAATAAATAAAAGGTGAACGAAAACATTGTGAGGACACTGGTGTGTCCTAGAATCTAAAAAAGGTCGTGCGGTGGTCACGCGGCCATTAGTAATGTATGTATCGCTAATTCGGCGCCGTCATCTTGTTCTCGTTGATATCCCGTTGACGGTGGTGGTGGACTAACGGCCTTTGTTTATTTTCATCAAACACATTAGAGACAGACTATTATGTTCAACAAACCTTCATCAACTCATACTGCAGATCATCAATCTGGTTCTTGAGCTCAGCGTTCTCCGTGTCCCGGCTGTTGACGGCATCCTGCAGCTGAGCCACCCTCAGGGTCATGGCATGATGGCTCTCATGTAAGGTGGTACATAGAGCTTGGAGTCGCCGGTTTTCAACCGTCACCTCCTCGTTGGTGGCGCGGATAACGTCATCCAACATAGGGGCGGGCGCGGCTTCTGGAAGATATTAGTATCGTGAGCATATTGGTTCACGAGATCCAATATTTCCAGTCTTATATCTATTCAGTTATCATGCTGTCGGAAACTTACAAACAAAATGTAACCTTATTGCGACGCCGTAAGACACTTCTCTTAATCTTCGTCAACTTTTTTTTAAATTGCTGAATGGGCCTGCTCTTGACCTCGATCTTGCCTGATGGAAAACGATGGATGACGTCCATGATGGAACGAGCGTGCCCAGAAGATGCCTGTTCACTCTTGCTTTGAAGGCAGACGGGTTATATGAGGAAGGGAACACAGACGCTGGCAGAGTTCCACACTTTGGCTGTGCGCATTATAAACGTGGAGGAGAAGCGCTGAGTACGACTGGACGGGATACCAACCAAGTGCGGACGGTACCCTGCAGTACGCCTGGTAGTCCGGTGATAAAAGGGCGATGGTGGGATCAGATCGTGGAGCTCTTGCACACACTCTCCGAAGTACAGTCTGTAGAAGACCGACAGGCAAGCAACATTACGCCGATGAGCCAGGCTGTGAAGCCTAGCCACCAACGTTTTGTCGCCTTTAGCTATAAGCCTTTTAGCTCTGCGTTCCACCGAGTCAATTGCAGCAAGTTGGTATTTTGCTGAGCCATCCCACAAGTGACTGCAATATGCAAGATAAAAAAATGTTCTCGCGTGTTTGTTTCGACGAGAATAAAAACCTACTAAAGAATTCGTAAACCAAACAATATGATGGCAATGTTGCATACATTGCCATCCTGTGATGATACTTAACGTGTCACCTGATTGTCAATATGCTAAACTCCTCAATTCAGCTAATACTAGCACGCTGAGGGCAACGTCTGAACGCACACGCTGCTCTGAATATCAACCTGATAGCCAGATCTCATCTCATCTGAAGAGGTGGTGGCCCAGTGGTAATGGCCACGACTTACGAGTTTTAGGTCGTAGGTTCAAACCCTGACAGGCGCTTTACTTTGTGTAAATAATTTCAACACCATTGCTCTCAAAACGGTGAAGGAAAACATCGTGAGGAAACCGGCATGTCTTAGAACCCAAAATTCGACTATATGTGACGTTACAACACTTACAACCGCACTGGACCAGCGTTGTGGATTACGGCCCACTCCCTCTCACAGAGAGGAGGCCTGTGTCCCAGCAGTGGGAACATTATAGGCTGATTATGCTTACGCTAGCTAGATCTCAAAATAAGGTTTTGAAAAGAGGCACACAAATTCCCAACATAAGATACAAATAATGTTAAAACATGTAACTTAAACTTAACTAACCATAAAGCTTACCCTCGCTCTCGCCCTTGATCGCTCGCCAGATCTTATCGTTCCTCTGCTGCAGACGGTCAAACGCTTGCAACACTTTGGCGACCGCTCGCTTGCTCACTTGCACCCGGTTAGCGAGCTGAGCGTCCAACTCCTCCTTGTCCCACGTAGACAGCTGCATCAGGAACGAAGTTGTTGCTTCGTTTTCATCTGAGGATGAGTTGATAAGTTTTACTCTAGGTCCACAGATAACATCACGCCTATCATGTATTCCCCGAAGGCAAAAGTCTTCTTCTTTTCTTGTGGTTAGTGACAAACCTGGTGTCAGAGTTTTATAGACGCCCATAGGCCTCTGACTTGGCTTAACATGCCGTCGACAAATATCTCTCAGACATGCCGGAAGGCACAAGTGTATACATATTATAAACTAGCTTCTGCCCGCGAAATTTCTTGTACCCCCGACCGCTCGCGTCGCTCGAATATTACTTTGTTTTCGCTTAACGTTTTTTCTATTTTTCTTTTCTTTTTGCTCAACACCTACCCTACGGGAATTAGATAGCCTTCCTATAAAATTGGACCATCAACTGCAAAAATAATTTTTCAAATCCGAGTGGTCGTTCCAGAGATTAGATTAGTTCAAACAAACAATCAAATGCAAACTCTTCAGCTTTATTGTTAGTTTAAAGATATATTTTAAAGTCGATTTTCGTGTCTGTGTGACCGCGTTGTTTTTCTAAACACTGCGACGACGTTTTGATGCGGTTTTCACCATCATTTAGATTTTAGATCATTTATTCCGGAAGGTTTATGTGTAAAAAACATAAATATTAAACGAACATAAAATAAAGAAATCTCGAGCTTTTTTCATGTCGTAGAAACCGTCCGAATTAAAGCAGGGGCGGGTGCTCATATAGTACACCCACATTGCGCCAGTTATGTTTAATTCCCACGTTATGGGCGCGAGCCTTTAATCTGTGATCTATTGAGAAAACACATAGCTTATTAATAATTTGACCAGCCTGGGGATCGAACATAGTGTTGTAATTGGAATCACAGTCCAGTTGACTAGATTTTTTAACTATCTATTATAATATACTAAAATTGCTGTCTGAAGTGCTTGTACTCTTTCTTTAGAACTCAAGTGTACTAAAACACTCACATAATTATTGCAGGGACCTGGGTTTAATTATTATTCATTGCCATTGGAAACGGTCGCGACTTTAGAGTTGTAGGCCGTAACTTTGAACCCAGACAGGCACTTTGGTAAATTATATCATTACCACTGCTTTCAAAACGGTAGTAAAACATCGTGACGAAACCGTTATGTCCTAAAATCAAAAATTCGAAGACATGTGACATCTACTAACCCACACTGGGCCCGCGTGCTGGATTACGACCCACTCCCTGTCACAGAGGGGCCAGCAGTGAGAAAAATAAAGGGTGATTATGCAATAATATAATTCTGGACTAATATCGCTCTAATTATGACAGCCTCGTTGGTCTAGTAAGGGCTACTGATGGGTTGGGCGGTGATTTTGGTTTTTCAATCTGAAATTTCTCAGTAGCAGCCCGCAGTCTGGATTTGTGCCCGGTCGATGTCAATAGACTCGCCCCCTGATACTGGACGGGACTTAAAAATAACTGGCGAAATATTGGTGTAATACAGGTGCACATCTGCTGCCTAACCCATCGGGGAATGCTGGCGTGATGTTTTGTTAATATAATTCTCGATTTTAACCAACTTAAAACAAGGAAAAGGTTTTTTGTATTTTCTCAAATCTATAATTAATTGTCGAGTTATCACACAATGGAGTTGAGGACAGTATATGATGACCTTAACCTAGTATCAGACAATTAGTTATTAATATTTTCACACTGATCTCCTTGAACACATTAGAACACTTTGCATTGCTCACGGCACGGTGATGGTTAGTGCAGTAAGACTGTATTTACCGGTTTGACATGCCAAGCATGCAAAAAAAAATATGCCATTCAAATACACACAAAAATGTTGGATTTCTGAAAAACCCCTTAAGGTTTTCTGCTTAGCAAGCATGTGATTAAGTTAAAAGAGTAAGATAGCAGGGTTTTAACAGGATAGGTTAATAAATATTGCAGACTACCACCCAATGTTTAGGAAAAAGTATGTTTACATGTTGTTCTTACGTCTGATTAAGTATCAATAACAGACAAGTGACCATCCTAAACAATCCATCAAGTATTTTAAATAGAGGAAACATGGAATCGAAAGAAATGGAGAGAATGGGGGGAGCAAACGCACAATGGTCCATTCGAAGGACTAAGTGCGGAAACCAAACCCGTTAACATAAGGGGAGCAATTTGCCAATGAGTGTTACCGAGCAGGATAAATTACTGTTTTATATTATTATCAGAGATTAGTTACCAACTTACTTTTGTTTTCCGATTCATCTGCCGTCTCCGCATCAAAGCGTTGCAAGAGTACTCTGATATCCTCATTGAGTAGATTCCAGTACCTATTGACCACACACAGCACTGCATCGTCTTGAGTCTGTCTCTTCTCAAGCTGTTCAATCCTGGCACGAAGTTCCGCCTCACATCTATGGCGTTGTTCTATTCTCTGGAAGGAATAATTTTAATATGATTACTTTTGGCAGAGATGTGTGGGAAACATATAAGCTCACTTTATAATGACCTCTTGAGGGTGAATTTTTCAAGAAAAGGCGAGATGAAACATAACATTGAGGGAAGGGTAGGCCATTGTCCAGGAATGTGACAACACGGGCTTAAAACACTATACATATTATAAAAATATATCCTAGAAAAAAAAACTCATTTTGGGAGTTAGAATCTTTAGGTGTCTTCTTAATATCTGTTGGCAGTTGCATGTTTAAAGACACATACAAACCTTTATTGCAAAATGTGGGAAACTTTTATGATTACGAGAAATCTTTTTGAATGAATTGAATTGAAATAAATATTGTAGTTGAGAGATTTATGTGTGATCCTTGACCTTAAGCTTGATCAACTAAAAGCTCATTGCACAAGGTAATGCAGTTGCAAACCCAGGTGCTCCAGTCCTATTACTAATAGGACTTATATGTTAACGGGGTTTTTAAGAAATTTTGGAGGTTAACGTTGATTGCTTTGCTGAATTGAATCTGTTTGTTGCTATTTTATTCAGTACACCCATAGTGTACAATGCATAGAGTTTTTGAATACTCCAATAATGCTATTACTGACAAATGATACAATTCCATCGACATATGAATAGAACAATACTATCAACTATCCAATATGAAATGAATTGTATACCTAAAGTAAACTACTTGATTTTGGTCCATACTTTTCAGTATGGCAGTCAAAATGGATCATAGCTTATACTTTCTTAAGAATGTTTTCATCTGATATGTCAATATACTTTACGAAGTATAATAATCATGGATATAACATTGTTTAAATAACAAAATGATCTTTTGTAGCAGGAGATATACTCACACCAAGAGAAAATTTTCTCTCCAAGCCATGTTTTAGCCCTGAACTATCAACACAAAAGAAATATAACAACGGAGTAGATCATTATGCAGCCAAAACAAGAATAAGTTAAACAGCTAAGCTGAAAACTCTACAACGTTTCAAAACATGAAACTAACTTAATATTGTTGTCATTGTACATAAATGCTATGTAATTAGGTGTTGATAAACAGCTGATCATGACATGTTTCTCATCCATTGAATCTGCGAAACAACATAAAGATACTGGTAATTAGCAATTTAACATGCAAAAATAGTTCACGTTGAGTACCTGGGCCAACTTTTTATTCTGAAACTGAAGAACTTTTATGTCCATTTCCTCCAAAGTGGAAACAGGGCCGATAAGATGGGGCTCAAAATGAACTTTCTTGATCGGAGGCTGGCTACTGCCATTGCCGCCGTCATCTGCCGTACGTTTAGACATTTTGACCTAAAACAGGAAAAGTGAAATCCTAAATTCACAAAAAAATTATGCTGTAGTCTTACGAAAACTATTGATCAATATAACCCAGTCAATTTAGAAAGAGGTTAATAAGATGATAAGTATGTGGCGACTGTGTTATTTTTACTTTGGCTGGATTATAAACATACCTGCTTGTCAATATTGACACTCCTGTTAATTGTTGTTTTAATTCAAGTATTCAAGCTGAGAAATCTCAATTTTAAAATAATCTATAATAAATATCATTTTGCTAACGTAAGCAGAAGAAAACTAACTAAAAAAGCCAAGCTCCGCCCGAAATATTGCCAACCTACTCGTCTCTCACGTCCTCGTCCGAGTAGGCACTAGTGATGTGTGCGTGCAATATGGCGAACTGCGGATAGTTGATTTCTAATCGATAAAAGGCGACCTTACTAAATACTGTTTTCCAACTTTTTTAAAAGACTATATTTATAATTAGTATAATAGATAATAATAAAAAAAATCGAAGGAACAAATCATAATTACCCATCTATTCGTTTTCCAACTTATTTTTACTTTTTTCCAGATTATCTGTTTACACATGATTCATGATTCATTTATGTATGATGTCTCAAACGTAGTGGTCCAAAGGCAAATGGGGAAAAGCGGAAGCCACTTATCATTTAAGAACTATAACGAAACTTTCTCAGTCCTTTAAAGACAATTGTACTACCAGGTAAGTTTAGCTAAAGTCACAGATGGTTCACTCCTCATTTTAGGTATGAAGCTACAAGTACGCGACGGGCTCGACTTGTTGGGCCAATTCTGTGAGTGTAACTTAGTCAGCAGAAGATAAGGTATATATAAAAGAGGCATTCTTAAGACTGTACGGAGTGTACCATCTGTATTAATCTGGGCTAAAGTTATAAAAGACCAGAAAAAAGATCACTATGATGCAAAATAACTGAAAAGACTATACCTACCTACTTTGTGGTCTAATGGCTCCTACACACAGTGCCGGGCCGCCGGCTTTTGCTCCTTCATTTTCTTTGCGTTTCTTTCTGCGGCTTTGTGCAGCATGGCCCGGCCCTGCTGCATAAATAAAATGAAGGCGCGAAAGCCGCTGGCACGTGCCGCGCGGCTAAAGCCGGCGGACACGCCGCCGGCACGGCACTGTGTGTAGCAGCTATTATGGCGGGTTCACATGTGCGCACGCGCACGAACAGCTCTTTTCGCGTGCATCTTAGGAACATAGTATGGACACCTTTGGACATGTTCGTGACCGGTTAGCGAGTAGAGCTTGTCCAGAAAGGGCGAATTCGCCGCGATTCTCTCGTGCGTATCACGCGCGACCGTTTCGCCCAGAAAGAGCGTACCTACGCGCGTTCTATTTCGTCTATAAACAATTCCGTATCAAAATTTTGGCGCTCCATTACCCTGGATACGTGCATTCGCTCTGGAGTTCGCGCGTCAACTGGACGCAACAAGGAGTCTCTATATAGTATCTCGACTCGCGTGCAATACGCGGGAATCAAGCGCGAGTCGAGAGTCTGGCGAACTGCACGCGATTTACGCGCGTATTTTGAAATCGCGTGATGCTTGTGGACGCGATGTATTGGCGCCTAGTATCTCGTTAACGCGCGAATGAATTCGCGCGAAACGTTTCGCAGCGAATTCGTCCCGTCTGGACAAGGTCTTACTTTAATGCCCTGTCACGTACACGAACAGTACAGCTCGCATGCATCTTAGGAATATAGTATGGACACCTTCACTTGACGGTTCGTGCGCCTGAGCTTCAATTACGCAATTGTGGATCCTTGCACTCGAACCGTTCGGAACATAAGCGCGCGTGTAAAATGTGATGCGTCCATAGCCAAGACGCGCTTAACGTGCACGGTTCGTGCGCGTCAGCTGGTGTAGACCCGCCTTTAGATTGTCCGAGGAGATAGGGTCCGATAAGGCACGTAACGATGCACGACATAAAATTAAAACCAAATCAGTTTATGTATTTAATAGTTGTAAAACTTATCTAATATGCTGTAACACTATAAATAAATTGAATAAAACTTCAGCTTACTACTTATTACGTAAAAAACACCCTGGACTCCGAAATATGATGAATAAAACATTCTATCGCTAAAGATTTGAACTCATGACAGTTTTATATTTCAACTGGTCTTGAAACATTCTTAGAAAAACTCTATACTTCTTATCATGGTATGCTTTAGTGGATATATTAGGTGGTATCACGTCTGCAGTGCCACCCATATTTTCTATAGCATCCTGTACATTTTTGAAGTACTGGGAAGCACAAGCTCCTAGAATTGCAGACCCCACTAAAACGGAGTCTTTCTCATGGGGCCTTAGAATGGGCAGACCCACGGCATCAGCTTGTATTTGGACGAACAGTGGATCTTTTGTGATGCCGCCACAAACCAGCAACGATTTGAACGGCTCGTACCCTGCCAGTACCAGCGCCTCTATGATATGCCGCGTGCCGTACTGAAACAAACATATCAAATCATACAATGTGTTATTACAAGTATCCAGATGACGCTCTCTAATTTCTGTCTACAAAGGTTGCCATCCACAACAAGCAGAGTGCACGTTCCAACTTTATTTTTTAAATAAAAATAAAGCGCGCGCCCCGCGCTTTCAGGTCATAGAAGATTTTTTCTTTTCAAATGCGGCCGACAGATAAACGTAAGGTTGAAGGCGCGAAATTTAAAAAACAGGACTTTACCAGGATGCTTTAAAAACCCAGGATGTTACTTAAAAACTATCCAGGATAGGATATCCCAAAAAGCAGGACATGTCCTGGGAAAACAAGACGGTTGGCAACCCTAGTCTACCCCCATGAGGAAAAAGAATGTGTTTTTATTATTACAATAACATTACTCACACTCATTATAAAAAGGTTGGCAATAAAGGTATGGGATGGGTATTACTCGTATCAGTGTTTACGACGTTTTTATTGCAATCTATTTTAAGATAATTCTTCTTTTATCGATCGTATTGTTACGAACTGTACATATCAGAATACCTCAAGGCGTGACAAAATAGCCAGGCAGCGAATCTTTCCGCCATGGGATCTGGAGGCGAAGGTCCTCGCCCACATTTGGGAGTGGCGCGAGGAGATGAAGCGCCGGGGGGTAACTCCGCTGCCGCGAGAAATCACGGTACAGCGGACAGAGCTCCGGCGGGATCTCATGGCGGCTTGGAGTGTGCGATTGTCGCAACCCAGATTTGGGCACGCCACAATTACGGCGATAAGTCCCCTCTTTGAGGAGTGGCTTGAGAGGCGCCACGGCGTCCTCACCTTCCGCCTGACGCAGGTCCTCACCGGACACGGTTGTTTCGGGAGGTACCTGTTTCGCATAAGGCGGGAGGAAACGCCCGGGTGTCACCATTGTGTGGATCGTCCGGAGGACACGGTGGAGCATACGGTGGAGGTTTGCCCGGCTTGGGTGGACCACCGCCGTGTCCTCGTGGAGGCGATCGGCGGCAGTGACCTCTCGCGTCCGGCCCTGGTCCAGGCCATGGTGCGGAGCGAGAGGGCATGGCAAGCCGTCACCTCCTTCTGCGAAGCAGTAATGCTCGCGAAGGAGGAGGCGGAGCGCGCGAGGGAGTGGCAGAGGCCGCGCCCTACCAGCCCTAGCCGCCGCCGCCGTAGGAGACTTCCCGGGCGTCGGGAATTGATAGCCGATTTCCGGCCACCGTAGGCGCGGGCCTGCGGACGGAGAGCAGAGGGCAGCTCGCCGTCCGATAAGGACCAGGCCCGGGTCGACGGCGCGTCGTGTTCCACGCGCGCCTCAAAGAGATGTCAGCAAAACTGACGGGGTCCGTTAGGGCCGATGCCTGCCGGGGTTGCGGGTAGTCCCAAGGGGAAACCGTGGCCCCTGGCATGGCAAGGGAAGGAACACGGGTGGGTTTTAGTCAGTAAAAGTCTGACACGCCCTTCCGCTCCGCCCAGAGCGGGAGAAGTCATTGGATGATTTCCCACCCAAAAAAAAAAAAAAAAAAAAAAAAAGGCAGCGAATCTTTGGAAGTCCTATATTACCACCACACCAGGTAGCGGTACATAGACGCCCCGGGCGTCGGGAATCGATTGCCGATTTCCGGCCACCGTAGGCGCGGGCTTGCGGACGGAGTGATGGGTAGCTCTCCGTCCGATCAGGACCAAGCCCGGGTCAACGGCGCGTAGTGTTCCACGCGCGCCTCAAAGAGTTGTCAGCGAAGCTGAAGGGGTCCGTTAGGGCCGATGCCTACCACTGGGGTTGCGGATAAGTCCTTAGGGGAAACCGTGGCCCCGGTCTAGGCAAGGGAAGGAACACGGGTGGGTTTTAGTCAGTAAAAGTCTGACACGCCCTTCCGCTCCGCCCAGAGCGGGAGAAGTCATTGGATGATTTCCCACCCAAAAAAAAAAAAAAAAAAAAAAAAAAAAAAGGCAGCGAATCTTTGGAAGTCCTATATTACCACCACACCAGGTAGCGGTACATAGACGCCCCGGGCGTCGGGAATCGATTGCCGATTTCCGGCCACCGTAGGCGCGGGCTTGCGGACGGAGTGATGGGTAGCTCTCCGTCCGATCAGGACCAAGCCCGGGTCAACGGCGCGTAGTGTTCCACGCGCGCCTCAAAGAGTTGTCAGCGAAGCTGAAGGGGTCCGTTAGGGCCGATGCCTACCACTGGGGTTGCGGATAAGTCCTTAGGGGAAACCGTGGCCCCGGTCTAGGCAAGGGAAGGAACACGGGTGGGTTTTAGTCAGTAAAAGTCTGACACGCCCTTCCGCTCCGCCCAGAGCGGGAGAAGTCATTTGATGATTTCCCACCCAAAAAAAAAAAAAAAAAAAAAAAGGTAGCGGTACATAGATACCTAAGAAAGTTCTCAAGTTCTTCGATGGCACATTATAGTATTGCCACATTCGTCGCTCGTGCGCGCATGGATATTTAAAAGCATCCCTATTTATGAAACTGAAAGTGCGCCACTTACCGACAGCGCTTGCAATGTGGCCAGGTAAAGCAGCGCCAAGTTAGCTTCACTATTATTTATTGATAGCCCACAGATCATGCCTCGCATTGAAGGGTCGGCCAGCGGCGAGCGGTTGCCATGGAAATCAGGCCAGACGTGAACATCCCTTGTCAAATAACTGACATCATTGTGTCCTTCTAGTCTTGCCATTTTTGATAATAACCCCCTCAAGTGGTTGCGGGTACTGGAAGATTAAATTAAATAATAGGTTTAATTTTTTTTTTACCAAAACCAAGTAGTAATGCTTTCGTTAGGTAACTTACTCGCCAGAAGACATCACTTTCAACAGTGCAGCACCGGCAGGATGACTTGATATTATGTGATCTAATAACATCCCTGAAGCACTTTGTCCAGCCTCATTCAACCACATACTAGGCACCATTGCACTGTAATACGGTCCCCACACACCTTGTACTAGAACAGCTTTTTTATTTACAGCCATATGACATGTTGAAGTCCCACAGATTAATCCAAGACGAGAAGACATCTCTTTATCTATTCCTTCACCATGCGTTCCTATCATGCCCAAGCCTCCAGCATGCGCATCTATGATGGAAGTGGCTACTGGAGTACCCGGTTTCAGTCCCAAAGTATTTGCAACCTCAGCTGTTAACCCTCCACAAAACTCTCCAGGCATTAAAACCTTATTGCCAATTTTCTTAAAGTTATCTGCAGCTAGGTCTATCAATCCAATATCTTGAAGAAACCCTGTGTTCCAACCCTGATTTCCATCAATAGAGCATTCATAATTCCATTTGCAGACTAATGAGCATAGTGAACGGCTCAATGAACCTGTTGCTGTCCATGTTAGGAAATCAGGCAGATCAAAGAAGTACCCAAACTCGTCCCATTTATTTGGAAGATTTTTTTTTAACCAGAGTAATTTGGGCATTTCCATCTCGAGACTCACTTTCCCACCAACATATTTGAGTATGTCATGGTTAGTTTTATTTATTAGGTCTGCTTCAGCCTGTGCTCGATGGTCCATCCACATTATAATATTTTGCTCATTATTGTTTGTGCTTACAGATAGTGGTTTGCCATGTTTGTCTAAGGCCACTAAGGAACATGTAGCGTCGAAACCAATACCTTTAATACTTGCAGGATTTATGTTTGCAACTACATTCTGAAAAGCAAGGTATTTCATATGAAACATAATAAAATTTCCTCTGAATGGGTATTTTTAAATTTAATTAAAGGATAAATATGTGGCAGAAAAATTAACAATTTAATTGTTTACTTTCCGAGTTATTTAGCACTACAGACACAATCTTACCTTGATGACAAATACACAGCAATCCCAGATGTCCTTTGATGACTGTTCATAGTAATCAATTTTAGGTTTCCATGTCTGAATTTCCTTAACAGATGCGTTTAAGACATGACCTTTATCATCAACCAATGCTGCTCGTACGCTGCCTGAGCCCACATCGACACCAATGAAATAAGCTTCTTTACTCATTTGGAAGTATGCACTCCTCTAATACAATTCTGTAAAACAAAAAATACAATAGAAAAAATGAAAAAAAGACTTAACTTGTTAATAGGTACAGTGCTATTGCATATGTAAACAATTACTTAAAATATACAGATTGTAGAATGTAAGAAATATTCTCAGACCAATAAAGAAGTTTATTGGTCTGAGGAAATATTTTACATTACCTTGTAGGCTTGTACACTAAGACAATATTCACAATAACAGAGTGAATGTTGAATGTTATTTAACGGCACCGCGGCAGCGACAAAAGCAAACTGATAAAACGGCCTTGATGTTGTAGATATTACATATCAAGTAATAAAACCAAGTCTCATGAGATAACCTTGCTGTCCTTTGAACTTGTACAGCTATCATCTGTAATGGTAAACACGGCAATGTCAACACAAATAAAGTTATAGTAATTTCTATTGTATTTTCACTACAAAGATACCTTGAAGATTATAATTTTAGCTATAAGAATATTATGTAATAAATCTGATGAATACATAAAATAAAATAAGTTCTGCTGGCAGAATAGCAGTTTTCAATTTTGCCGCTGCTAAACTGCTAAAACCGTAGACAGATAAAACAGCAGTCATAGATAATACGGGACTGTCACCACAGAGTGTCACTTACTGCCTTGTGTCTTCAGTGATGTTGAGTCAAGACCACAGAATACGCTTACTTTACTCATTGGCCACATTTCTTCTCGTTGAGCTATATTTCGTCCTCAGAGTTTTCGTCATTTGGCCAATAAGCAAGCGAGTGATGGCATCGGATGTTACAAGTGTGTTTCGGCGTTATTACTCGGTCAAACAAAATGCAAAAAAAAGTAAGTTTTTTTTTTTTTTTTTATAAAAAAAATTTGTGTCCGACCGAAACAGGAATTTCTACCGAAACCGAAACAGAATCTTTGGTATCTGTTTCAGTTTCGGCCGAAACCAAAACCGAAAGCGAACCTTTTTAAGGCTGCCTGTCCACTGGAGCGGAGAGGAGAGGAGCGGAGCGGAGATGTGCCATTATTAACCAATCAAATCTAAACTCAGGGGCGGAGTCAAGATTCTATTGGTTAATATTGGCACATCTCCGCTCCTCTTTTCTCCTCTCCGCTCCAGTGGACAGGCAGCCTTAGACATGTAAAAAATCTATTGTTTACTGTAATTTGGCTTATTTCTTACACTTATACAGAAAGTTAACGCGTGTTAAATGGAATATATAAATAACAATAATTGAATTATGTCAAAAAAAACACTTTAAAAAAAATATATGGTTGCTGTAAAACAAATAAAAATTACCAAATGTGTTAACTACTTGTAGAAACAAAATATGACAATAATCAACAGTTACTTAAAGGGACATAACATAATTACATCACGCCTTGTTTCCCGAAGGGTTAGGCAGAGTTGTACCTGTAGCAGGTACACCCACAAATTTGCCAGTTATGTTTAAGTCCCATGTAATAGGGGGCGAGCCTATTGCCACCAACCGGGCAAAAATCCATGCAGACTCCGGGCTGCTACTGAAAAATGCCAAATAGAAAAGCCCAACACTTTGCCCGACCCGGGAATCGAACCCAAGACCTCGTGCTCAGCAGTAGCGCTTTCGACCACTAGACCAACAAGGCAGATATAAAGGAAGGACCTCATTAATTGAGTATTTTAATTGCGTTTACACATCACTCTAATTACACGTGTTAAATGAAATAAAAAACAATAATTGAAGTATGTCGCAAAAAAAAGTTTTTTTTTATGTTACTGCTGTAAAACAAACAAAATTATAATAAAAATTAACATATCTGTTTTTTTTTTTTGTGGAACCAGTTGTCAATTATGATGAACCTCATAAATTGGGTCACCCTAACGACGCTCAATAATTCACGTAGGTACCTAGAGTTTCGGTGCGGCCGAAGGTTCGGCAGATTTTCTGCCGAAACCGAAACTGATGCCGAAACTAGATTTTTTTGCCGAAACTTGCCGAAACCGAACCTTCGGTCGGACACTAATAAAAACACGACTGCTCTGCCAAAAACGAACTAAAAAGAAAAAAACAAGCTGTATTAGTTAATCTGTAGATAGATAAAGCGAAAAGTCGCTCATTTACTTTCTGACTAAACAGATAAATAAAATTGTTACTGCAGTCGGGGGACCTCTACATTTCTGTGCATTTGTTTTTACCGCTCGCCACCCCGCTCACCGCTACCGCTGATAGCGGCAAGGTCATGGCCAGGCGTTTCAGTTAGAAATTGGCCTCAATGTAAAAAGGCCGTGAATGGGAATTTTATATAAAAAAAAAAAAACGTGTGCGTCTCGGTCGGGATCGGGACGCTCGACGAAAGTGATAACTCTAATACTATACTCTACGGTGATAACGCGGCGGGGGACTGCTGCCGTATGCGTGAGAGAAAGGGAAGCCAGACAGACTGGAGCCGTAACGTGTTATGTTACGAAGTGGTTTACCCTACCATAAAAAGTTATCACTTCACTGTGATCAGGCTTAGAATAATAATCAGGGTTCTGTAGTCTGAGTCTGTGGTCTGTGGTGATAATGTTGACAGTTGACATGTTGACATCTATACTCTTTACGATACTCTTGATGACATTATTGTGTATTATCTATGGTTGACATCAGTTGACAATTTGACATTTGTTTTTGGATGTGGTGGTTACTGGTTGACACTTGACAGACATGTCTCTGAGTTGTCTGACTTAGTAAAAGTACTCTGTGGTCTGACTGTGTCTGACAGACCGTCTGCCGCGGTTTGTTGTGTTAATTTCATTTTCGTTCGTCTGTTTCTTCTGATTTATCTGTTTAAAATTGTTTGTATAACAATGGTTCGTTTTAAAAACAGGTGAGGTATCCAATTTTGTGCGAGGGACATGTTATAAAAAGAGTTTTATATAAGAAAATGTAGACCGCTGTACCTTCGGAAATCACAGGCGAGAAATGAATGTAAAAAAATACGGCCGGCCCTCGAATTCTCAGATAAACAGGAGGATAATGTCCCAATCTAACCTAGCACTCAAAAACACAATATATTTAATACTATGCTTATAGTCTGTGATTTGGACTGCCGCGTCGGTCTCGTGGTCGCAAGCGTGACTGAGCGTGGGGTCCTTCCTGGGTCGGTCAGTGTTATTGTTTTTTTCATTAGAAATTTCGCAGTAACAGCCTGGACTCCCCTGTGATACCCCCGTGCCTCGGAAAGCACGTTAAGCCGTTGGCCCTGCGCCTGATCTCTCTTCGGTCGTGTTGGATTGCTGTCCCATCGGACTTTGAAAGTGAGGGAAGAGAGAGTGCACCTGTGTCGAAATTCGGTCTGGAGGACTATTTATTTTTATAGTGTGTGATATTCTTTGTGTTTCAGATACATAACTGTTGAAATAGTTTGTCCATACGTGTCTAAAGATAAACCATTACACTTGAAGCCAAAAATATTTCATGACACTGTACTGGGCAAAATTCACCTGCTGCATGGTGACTTTGGTGTTGCTGCTGTAACAAATGGATTTTTAACGAAATATTGTAATGAGAATACCAGGATAGCTATTATAAGATCAAGACATGGGCCACATAGATTTGTAACTAGTAGTCTACCTTTTATTACCAAGATAGGAAACCTAGACATTAAGCTGAATACACTACATGTTGGTGCCACCCTAAAACATAGTTTTAAGTTTATACAAAAGCATCAGAGAGCTTATTTAGATTCCATGTGGGCTAAACTAAAAACTGATGAAGAAAGACAAAAGTTAGAAGCTGCCGTGTTGGATTATACAAAAACAGATGTTGCTATTAATATAGAAAATATTGCCTAAATAGGTATGTGTTTTTATTTTGCTGATAGAGTACATTTGAACCTGTAATAATAAAGCAAGAAATCAATACACATAACATTCTATATAAAACATATTTATTATTTATAGTAAAAAAAATCCAATATACATTGCACAGACATAATTATTGTTGATGATGTTGTAATAAAATTTCAGTACATTTCAAATTCAGTTCATATTCAATTTCTATCAAATTCTATTTATTACTTACATTTATTTACCTATCACATTAGTTAGTACATGTATCACATTTATTATTGCATCTCTCACCAACCCATAAACTGAAGGATACTGATTTCATAAAACTGAAGGACATGGTTATTACTGTAAAAATGTTTTTCTTTCATTCCAAGATAATTACAAAAATAACAATGTTATACAAATTCATGTTAGATTTACTGAGGAATTTGTAAATAAAGCTTCTTTAATAAAGTAGATTCAAATTTTGGCACTTGTTCACGTCCTACGTTTTTACAAACTGATGTAACATGGTTATTAACAGTAGTAAAAATATCAAGGACACGCTCAACATAGGCAAACTTACGAATTGTTTTACATAACAGCTGAATGAATATTGATCCTCTTTTCTCGTGTCTGTATGCTTCTAACTCAGGTGCTGTTGCATAGTAGATGAGAAAATTAGTTTTCTTTAAATCATAACTGTTTTGATTTGGGCTATCAGCTACTAGAACAGGATAATCTTCATCAACCTGGCAGGCTTGAATTATCAGCACCTTGGGAATATTTCGTATTTTCGCTGCAGCGTCAGAGTCCAGCATATTTTGAATATCATCCATTTTGACCTTGACGGAATCTGCTGCATACACATGTCCTTTCACTCCATGAGACAGTATGCACAACATGAAAATACTGTCATCTTCACTTACTTTATTTTTTACTACATCCATTATAAATTCCATCATTTTCTTGTGGTTTAAATCTGTAGCACTGATCACTGTATAGTTTAATGATTTCATTGTCTTCTCTAACTCCATTTGGTCTTTGTCAGAGCCAACACGCTTATCCAATGAAGTATATTGTCCAGTAAGCTCGATACTACTCTTTGATGGGTGAAAATTTTCTTGATTTATAATGACACAAGTTCCAACATTTTCGTGATTCTTAATTTCATAACAGTCAATATCTAATTTCTTCCGATCTGATTTTAAAGTTTCATTTGTAATATTTTCATTTAAATGCAAGTCATCAAGCAATTCATAGAGATCATCAAAACCCTCGGTAAATTGATCTTGATCAGCTTGTCCTTGTCTTGATTCATCTACTTTCACGTGTTTGGAGGGAGCACTTGAAGTAACCGTTACACTTTGTTTAGGTTCATCATTCATTGAATGCTGCAACATATTTATTTCTAAAACTATTTTCTTCAATCCCGGTAGACTCCTCACAATTTCAATAAGTTTGTCTACATCCACTTTAAAGCCTAATACCTTCTTATTGTACTGATATTGATTAATTGTAATGAACTTTTCACTCATGAGCTTCAGGAAAACTAACTCACAGGAGTCATATTCTGTTGTATCAATATCATATGTCAGAAGAGCCTTTTTCAAGTTCAAAAGATTGTCAGAGTTTATATTTTCACACAATTTATACAAGGCTTTTTTCATAGGGTTTACATACATTTTAACAGTAATGGAGTCGGTCTGATAAAACCTGCGTGCTGAAGGTATGTTAAACCCTAATTTTCTGACTATGCTGTAAAGTTGGCAGATCAGGAGGGCCTCTACGAATTCGTGTTTCCAGTTGGGATTGTGCTTAGCATGTCTAAACCACTCGTGTAACATGTTCAGGTTCGTAGAAATGGCGGCATCGTTGGAAACTCGCTGGAACACGATCAGATGTTGCAGTGCGGTATCTGGTACATCGTAAAGCAGAAACACAAGGGATATCATGTCGTAGGGATTGTCCAGTAGCTCTTTTTCAATTTCTGACATCATATCAAAGTTCATAGCGTCGCTATTCCCGATGATATTTTCTACACTTACTCCACTTACTCCCTGCTGTGTTGGAGTGGTTCTGCTTAGTGAACAGGTTTGAGAGTCTGGCTGCATCATTTTTAGTTCAAAAATATTTAGACAGACACAAATCACAGTACTTTAAAAAAAAAACGTCCTCTACGTTGAGTCTGATAAGTTATTTATAGTTGGATTCACTTGAGTTATACTGATTTGACTGCTGGTATTATTCAATATAAAATAAAAAAGTTCTCTGTTTATTCCTTCGTCGTCAGTTCGTCACTCGGTTCTTTTTTGTGAAAATTAATACTAGTGTTGCGATGGTGCATAACTGCATATTCATTTAATCGATTGTTGAAATCGAGTTTTATTAGTTATCGTTATCGTTCAAATCGAACTTATTGCTTTATGGTTGTTGTTCAAAAGTCATTGATTAGATCCAGTCAGTAGGTATGAAAAACAATGTTATTTTGATTCAACAGTTATAATTGTTTGGATTAGGTACCGGTTACATCAGCTGCACACTATTAGGTACAATTCGTTATTGCACCTAAATATATAGTCATAGTGTGTGGATTGTACCTACCTGCTTATTGACTGTCGTTCTAATAGCATGCATACCGATATGGCTATTGATATGAAATATGATTATGGTCTCCTATTATTTTATCACTATTTATATCATACATAGAGAATTTTAGTTACCTATCAATAATTCAATAATTTGTTGTGTCCGACTGAAACACAATTTTCAGCCGAAACTGTAACCGAATAAATGGCTCCTCTTCTTATTACGAAACTCAAAAGTTAGTTAAATTATTTTCGGACACTCATCGTTTTACGTAAGTTTGTTACAAATTATTTGATTAGGGGTTGTTTTTGCATTTTTTTTATTGCTTTTATCCAAAGAAAAAAATTACTGCAGAATTTGTGTAATTTGTTGAAACAAAATGTCGATTAAAAAATTAGCAAACATATTTCTATAAGCATCAGCCACGCATCAGCAATCGAAGAGATAAATCGATAGCGCTTTATCTCTTCGCCAAACAATTCAGCATTGTTAGGAAACGGAATTAAACCGTACTCAAACGGATAGAGTCGCCAAAAATTTAAACGTGTGATTTTGTTATCGCGACCGAACGCAGAGTCGCAAAGATGCATCAGGGTATTGCCGTTAGAGCATGTTTATATCTTTCGGAAAGCGAATATATCCCTGCTAGCTGATACTAAAAGCAGCATGTCTGCGGAGAACCTGACTGTCTTAAATTTATAAGTAGACACTTATGTTTTCGGGTTTTGTATGTACAAAAGAGGTGAAAACAAAACCCATTACTAATTATGTCTACACCGTCTGTCTATCTATCCGTCATTCGTAATCTATCAAAATCGACAGATCACAAAAGCCCAGTTTCGTTCGGGCCGAATGTTCGACATACGTAGTATCTCTAAGTAGTCTGTGTGTTCGACCACTGGACGAAACCAAACATTCGGTCGGACATTTAAATCTGATAATAATTTTGGTAAGATTACATTTTACCGATGTCACTTGCGATCCCATCACTAGCCCTATGTGTCACTACGTTGTTGACAGTTTCGGGGATTCCCAAATAGACAATAGACCATAATAAAGGCGTGATAGACGTGCGAGCAAGTACGCGGTCTAATGGCTCGGCGACATAGCTCGCCCGTGTACTTGTGTCATGAATTCATGATAAGTACGCGCACTTTAAAACCGCCGAGTAAGTTCGTCGGCGATGTAACAGGTTTGTAATTTTGCTCATAGCCCGCCTTGGTTCGTAGTTTCGTACGTCTGTCATCGCCGCGAGTCGCGAGCCGCCATTTTGTTGTTACTCGCGACATTTTGTTGCGACGTTTGTTTAATTTGGTATTATATTATCTATTGTTTGGTCGTTTGGTTCAGAAAATTCGCCAACATCGCGTTAAAGTGTGAGCAAGTTTCACGTGTGTCACCGACGGCGAGCCGAGAAAGTTGACGAACTTAAAAACTTCGCTTATCTATCAGCCACTTTATAGACATATCTATCTCAATCTCAATGGAATGGACTACGGTCGTAGCTAGAATCATTGCTGGCAAATGTGAACAGTTGCAGAGCAAAGCAAGCATATGAGCATACTTTTTTTTGAGCACGTGTGTCAGTAGTCAGTACCATAAATATCGGCTAAAAGAGATTGACCAAGCGACTAAGGAACCTAGTATCGCTACGAAACATGCTGTGACTCAAAGATTTATGGTTTAATTTAGAGAATGATCTGAGGGCTTTCAAATGTAATTTACCATTTTATCATAAAATCTCGGCATTACACGGTAATTAATCATTGGTAATTAGGTCTCAAAATCTAGGTTTAGTATCGAATCTCTTACAGACTTTTGGTCATTGTATGCTGGTAAATTCAAAATACGAATTTGACAAAATGACGTTTTAGTATTCTGAATGATCGTCAATTCCGACCTCAATTCCGACAGATAAAGGTTGATTTAGGGACTTTAGAAGTAAGTAAAAACTTGAGAATTGTCGACTTACCGGTGTTGGAGAAATCCAAAAAGCCAGAGTACCTATTGTAGACATTTTCACTAACTTCTCCCAATGACTGCCAACGTAAATACCGCAGAAGAATCGAACAGTTAATACACCGACGAACTGAGTCTCCCATAGTGAGCAACTTTCAAATGTAACGCAATTATAATGATTATTTATTGCTCAAGAAAATGAAATTAATAAAAAAATTCAAATATTCACAAAAACAAACAAAAGCACAATCGGTGGAAAGAATACAAGAAGTCACAGAGTAGAACCTGTCAACCTGCGCATTCAAAAATTGGCGCCAATAATTGGCGCACGTACAGTCGCATAAAAAGCGCAATGGATGTTTTTCTACCACATATTGGTTTCTGCCCGCAGATTCACCCGCACCCATTTTATTTTAATTGATATGGGTACTTGTTTACGCTTATGTAAATATACTATAATCCAGACCAGACCTTATCTTTATGCAAAATGTGTTCACGTTAGTTATTTCTTTAAGTGGTTAATTAAACCCGGATGGTTTTACAATATTTACTTGTTTATCGAGACAAGCAAAAAGTTAAAGTGAATCAGAATATTCTTATTCACTTTAACTTTCTTTTTTTGATTTTTATATATAGGTATATAGGTACCTACATTTATATTTGCCGTAAGTAAGTGTTGGGACAATTTCAGTCTTCACTTAAAAAATAATCTATGCGACATAGAAACATAACACAAGTTATTAAATTAAATCCAAATTGCAAAATAATAATGGTCTATGTCATTCAAAACATAAAATGAAATCATTAAATTAATTATACAATAATAATAAACTATTATTAAAGACCTACCGTTCGAGACTGTACTTAAAACTAAACGAATGGGACGTGCATACATGCTAGAAAGAGAAAACTCGCCGGACTCCAGCATATTTTGCTCAGGATGCGCGCGCATAGAATCTTATGGCGCGCGTTTGTTCTATTTTGAAAGAGTTTCTATTGATGAATGAAACAGGCAAAGGTCTCTCAATACATTCTGCCTTTGTCATAACCATAAGGTACTTTTAACACCTACAGATTATTATTACAATGTCATAATAATAATTAGTTGTTATTAATATCTTTTGTTACTAATTATTGAAATATAATTTCAATAGTTCGATGCCTAAATAAATTATTTTGCGTAAGTCAAGAAGGTTTTATTGTTTACATACTCTTTGAAGCCAATGACATGTGACATTACTTACGTGAAAAAAAAACTATGTATGGGTAAAATAGGAAATCGAAATAAAAACTAATACTTTTATGGTGTTTTTTTATCTGGAGAATTTAAGGATTCGCATTACCAGATAAAATTATTATAATTAAAAACAAGATTTATCAACATTATAAACTTAAGTCACAGCAGAGTAAATAGCGATACCAGGTTTGGTCAATGCTCGGTCAATGTCTTTTATACTTACTTTTTATTTTTATATGTCGCATTCGCCTGTCAAGAAGACCGTAAACAATATTTTTAGGTTATTATTTTGTATATTTTGCCTTGGCTGGTATAATTTTAATTAAACTATACATGAAAGTTGTTTTACAGCCGAAGATTATTTTATAATCATCTAACATGCATGTTACAAGGACAGAGATCCTGAAACTTTACAAACATCTCATAATATATTCAAAGTCGCTGACACTGACTGATCCGGCGTACTTTAGACGCAGAGTTGCCACCGAATTTAGAAAAAACAAAGCATTGACTAAACCTAAAGATATAACATTTGCGTACGAGGTAAATATCCATCATCATATCTATTAATAATGATTAATCATCGTATTAATTACCCTTAACTGTGTAAGTAGGTATGCATGTTGATATTTTTCTATTAGCTTTTCTAAGTCTGATCCTCAGGTGAAATAATATTAAGACATTTTACCTTTACCATAGATCAATGTCAGATTTGAGTACCAATAATCCTCACTTGATGCACTCCTGAAAACTCCTGTTTACTACATAATAAATAACTAAATAAAAAAAAAAATAACATCTCATGGTACTCACGGTTCATATTCATGAACTGGTGTTAATTTGAAACTGTGGCAAAGATAAAATAATTTGTCTTAATAATAAAGTACCACCTGTACAAATTTATTAAGACAAAGTAGCATAACTTCATGACTATGAACTAGCCCTGGGACCTCCATCTATTAAGCTTACGTTAGTAAACTGTACTTTAACGTTACAGTATGTACTGTGTACCTACATAATTTATTTAATCATTTCAGAAAGGCGAAGCATTGTTAAAGCGCGGTGCTGTTGTCTAACATGCTGCTCAATATGCTGTACCGCCCGCATGCTGGGCTTGTGTCCCACATGTGTGTTGCATTCAAACACACTGTAGATTACTCCAAAGTGCCTAAGATCAATGAGAGTGACTTGACTGAACAGTTTATAAGGGGCAGTGGACCAGGAGGCTCTGCAGTCAACAAAAATTCTAACTGTGTTGTTCTAACACATGTTCCTACAGGTAATTAAGTTCTTTCTATAAAAAAAAATTATGATTTTTTTTACCCGCAACGGGGAAGCTCTTGGCCTGCATCTCACCTGATGGTAAGTGATGATTAGGCGGAAGGTCAGGATGGAAGCGAGCTTCACCCGGAATCCTCAACCAGAGGAACTGGCTATCTCAATTTCATAAACTGTACTGTAATATTTTGAAACAGTTCATTTTCACCTTGATAATGTAAGAGAAGTATTAGGCTATGTTTATCCTTACATATTATAAAACAAAGTCCATCCGCTGCATCTGCCTGTCTGTCTGAATGTGATAAATTCAAAACTACCAAATGGATTTTCAAACAGTTTTCACCAATAGACAGAGTGATTCATGAGGAAGGTTTAGGTGTATCAGTGAACTCTCATCGAATAAAAATCCTTTGATAGCAAGTGCAGTATCTTAATGTATTCGTTTTCTCATAACAGGTACAGTAATAAAATGCCACACAAGTAGATGTCAAGACGAAAACAGAAAGAAAGCACGCGAGCTGTTAATTGCCAAGTTAGACCAGGACCTGAATGGCGAAGATAGCATTACTGCCCAGAAAAAACGACTTGATACTAATAAATACAGAAAAACAGAATCTAAAAAGAAAAAAATGGTGCAAATGAAAAATGAATGGAAGAAAAGGGAAGGCTTGGCTTAGAATTGTTTGTAATTATAGTGTAGCAATTTTAAAAGATTTAGATTAAATAAGCAATAATTGAAATCAAGAGGCGTTTCCTTATGTGGTCACTCTTCAGTAATCCTTTTCTATAGGACCTTTTGTGTCATTTATATTAGGAATACCTGATTTTTCTGGAAGCACATCACCCGAAGTTTTGTCAACATCAAATACATGAACCCTGTCATCTGTTCTTCAGACAGGTGGTGAGCGTAGGCTTCGTAATCCCGTAATATAGTCTTGATGGCACCATTTAGGTGCGAAACTTATTTATGTTCTATTATTGAAACCTTTGTTGCTTTGAAAAGATGCCACATGTTGGTTCAGTATTTTTTGTATTATCATAAACTCAGTACAAGTAACAGGTAAAGAATTACCATCCAAAATTACTCTCATGAGACCACCCGCACCAAGCTTGTGGTGCTCTTTCTGATATTCAACAACTGATAGCAACTTACGAACACTCGCATATGTCAAGTCGTTGTACGCTAAATTCAGATAACACAGCACGAAATTGCCGATACAGCGTGGATAATCTTTAGTCTTTACACTGCTTGCACAAAATGGGTCTACAAATGGTCCAACCAATTCTCTAGCTAAAAATTCTGCTTTCTTGGGTATGTAATCTTCAGTCAGAGCACTCAGACTAAGGCTTTTCGCGCTCTCTCTTTTTCTAGATTTACGTTTTACCTGAGTATGAGAAGAAGAAGCTCTTTTGTGTGGTAGCACTTGCACTACATGTATTTTATCATGTGAACGAGCTTTATTAGCGTTGGAGTGAATGCTACCTGGTGGTGATTTCTGAGACAGACCGAGTTTTAGTAAACACTCCATGTATATTTCGCGTTTCTTCTTCAAATAAACCATAAGTCGTCGTCGTCTGTTCATGTTTTCTTCGTAAGTCAAAGGAAATTCTTTAAAACTGTTATATAAAAGGCTCGCACCTTCGTCGCTGATCAGATTATCAGCTAAATTCAAATACCGCAAATGTCTGTTACTTCGAAGAGCCTGTGCTACATATTTGGCTCCCTCGTCCCCTATGCAGTTTGACGTTAGATTCAAAGTTACTAAACTTTTTTCTGCAGATTCTAAAAAGTGTAACGTAGAAGCTATTCTCTCGCACACTACATCATTAATGTTACATCTGCATAGCGATAGGTGCTTAAGAACTGTTGTGTTTTGTAAAAGTTCCTCATAATTAGCTTGTTTTAGTGGGCAGTCGTCTAAGCAGACATCGGTGATTGTGGTATACGGAAGCGTCTTACCAAGCTCGTGTACGACATACATGTCGATGCGGCAATTCTTGATCGTAAACTTGTTTAGTTTTTGGTATTTAGGTAGAGTTAACGCTAGGAGTTGTATTGTAACTCTCGGTATGGTCTCTTTTTGAAATTTCGCCATCAGTATAGCTGAAAGACGATTTTGAGTGTCGTATGTAGCTGTGATTGGCAAAATGATTTCGTCAGTTTGCTCGTCCTCTTTGATTGTTTTCGAGCCAGCTGGGGAAACAACTGTAGCAATACTAGCAATAGTAACGTGTTTGTAGTTTGTTTTAATTTCACGTGTCTTCTGACTTTTGTGATCTAGAGAAAGAAAACAAGGTTTATGTATAGGCCTACGTTTACACGGCGCTGGGCTGCCGCTGTAGGTACTGTGTGCGATATTTTATGGGTATTTTACAGTGCCAAGTGCGTGTTTTGAGGTACGGAACCCTAAAAATGCTTTATAAAACTGTGCCGTGATCCCAAAATTCTCACAAGCAGGGCCTGACGCTAAGTTAAGGTTTATCCACATCATTATGGACCATGTGGATAGACCTTAGTCATCATAACTTCATCATGGCCGTGTCCGGGACGTGGCAGGGCTGTGACACACACACACACAGGCACTGAAGCTTCGTCGGTCGTAGGCTCGGACAAGGGGGGACTCTGTCCGCCCACTGAGTAACCTCAGGGAAGACGGCGCACAGTGGTCATGTGCTGCCTTGCACAGTTAGGTTTTGGGGAGACCCCTTTACAGTCTCCCAGAGATGTACCCTAACAGGCGCTGCACAGAGGGGGTTCCGGACTGGTCTTTTGAGAGGAAACGGTTCCATGTGTAGATGGTGACCACCGGGGTGGTTTTAGTGAGGTATAAATCACACACTCCTCACTCACTTTTGAAGGTTTCACCCCGAAAACAAAAAAGAAAAAAAAAAAAGGCTCGGACAAGGACGTGTGTGCTGTGTGTGCACGAGTTCATATTGTTTTGTTTGTTTTGTTAAAAACGTTGCCCGACACTAGGAATTTTTCCTGTATTGTGGGTGCGTTTACAAACATTTAAATTCACATACACAAATAGCCAGATCCGGAACAATACTTGCAGATTATACAAATATTTGTTCCGTGCGGGGATCGAACCCGTGACACGCAGCGCAGCAGTCAATCGCTTAACCACTGCGCCAACTGTGTCGTCATCATAATAAAATGTAGTTTTCATCTCTCATGCTCGGAAAGTAGTGTTTGTTTGATCCGAGTAGCGGGTGGAAAACGCTGCTTCCCTCTCTAGGGCGGGAAAAAGTCATAGTAATTGCTTCCCGCCCTAGGGCGGGAATGAATTTTAAAAATAGAACTTTTGGTTAGGTAGTCTGCTACGAAACTTTTTACATGAAAAATATCGAATAGAATAAAAACAAAAAAGCTGCGGCAGTGTTTTCACTTACGTTTTTGGTTTTTCCCCAGTTTCTTAATGAATTATACCTAAAATTCCCTAAAAAATATAAAAATTCCTTTTTCATTCCCTTTAAATTCCTTTTTCATTCCGAATTTTTCATTTTTATAGCATAAATACCTAGAAAACATTAATTATAATCGAGAGAGACGAAACAAACCAACTCTAGGTATAATGCGACTTATTTCCGATGTCGTCTTTAGCCACAGAAATAGTACTATTAACAATAACATGGTAAACTAAAATTAGACGTATTACAATTATTACAAGTTTCAGGGAATCCTTATTCAATCGGTGGTGCCATAGAGTAAAAAAGTACATCGGGTGCTGCCTAGTATAAACAATAGGGCTACCAACTCAAGTAAATTTTTCCTTAAAATTTCCTAAATCGCTTCCAAAATAAAACATCCCTAAACCATGCTTATTATTGGCCATTTTTCCCAAAAAAAAAGGGAGAAATCCCTAAAAGTGGAAACACTGGGCTCCGGTCTTGTGAGGTATTTTTTTTTAATTCACTCTGGCTTTTTATATAAAACAACCAGTGTGAATTAAAAAAAATACATAATGCGCGGGACGGCCCGCAGCGGTGATGCGGTGCGTTCCATATTTAAACATTTTTACAAATTGTTCTAACTTGTTAGTTCATTTTAAATAGGTACTACTCATGTTATTCAATATGAATAAATATTTTAAACACTATTTTTTACTTTCCTTATATTCGAAATGAAAAGTAGAGTGTTTAACACGGGTGAAAGACATCAATTCCTACTCGGACTATAGCCGCCCTCGCTGCGCTCGGGCGTCTAAATACCTCGTATGGGAATTGATTCCTTTCCACCCTTGTATAACAATCTACTATTTTGAGCCTCTTGACGGAGTACGGTATGCTAATAAATATGGAATTATCTTACCGCGTTGAGAATATTCTTTATCGACAGTAACAACAACCGGGCTGTTAAATCTTTTGTATAATTCCATTAAACAAGTTTCAAAATCTTCTTCACTATCAGGCCTAACTTTTGGAGTCATTATAGAGAAAACTTAAAAAAAAATTAATATAAGTACGAAATAAATAACTATCAAAATGAATATGTAAGTACTTAACTAAAATTAAATGAATATTATAAAATGTCTAAAATAGGTATTTATCAAACACTTTCAAAGAAGTCTTTGACAGTACAAACAGTAAATCAGGAAGGCTCGGTCCATGGTCCAGGCGATTCAAAGTCAATGTGATCACCGTCAAAGTACCTAAGTTTAATTAAAACGTAGTGCTATCTGGTGCTGTCCAGATGGCACGTGGCCAAAACATTGCCCAGAGGCCAGAGGTGTACGTGTAAGTAAATCTACTTCTGCTGGAAAGCACTACGAGTGTTACATTCACGGTCAGTTAAACTGACGTACATCCAAAAGATGACCGTGAACATAGATATCCCGGGTATCCGTGACCGTGAGTGTAAAATCTTGTTGAAATTTTAACTGACGGATTTTTCCGGGCGCGTCATTGTCCGCTGGCTTCAGTTCGTTTGCATTACGCCAAACTGACCGTGAGTGCGCGTGCTGTGAATCCAGGTACCCTATTATAATTACGTAATACACGATCAATCGGAATTTGAATCGTTTTGAAACAGATTGTTAATCCATTGCTTCATAAATTTGTAAAAAAATCTGCTCAACAACGTAAATTACGCAATGAATATTGTTGAACTGTCAAAATGAAACAGATTAGTCGGAATCGTTTACAAAAATGTGTTGCGTAATTAGATAGCTGGTTTTGGTTTTTACTTTTTAGAGTTCCGTAGCCAAAGTGCAAAACCCTTATAATTTCGTCATGTCCTGTCCGTCTGACCAGCCCCTCAATTACGCAATGCACGATCAATTTTAAATTGAAACCAATTTAAAAAAATTGAGCAGATTTTTTTTGTCGAACTCATGAAGCAATGGACTGGCAATCTTTTTCAATTGGTTTCAATTTAAAATTGATCTTGCATTACGTAATTAGGGTACAGATCTTACACAGCCTTTTTACTTGGAGTCTATTTGCACCCGATGAAAATTTAAAAGATGGTGTATTTAGAATCGATCCCGAAAAAAAACCAATAAGAGTGGCCCATACAAGGTTGCCGACGGATGATAAAACAAGTTCAATACACATAAGCGTGTGGGGTATGGTTGAATCCTATGATTAAAAAGATGATGTGTTTTTTGGAATGTGGGGTCTTTTCAGTTACAACCGCAGTGATCACTAAACTTGTTTTCATGGATTTTTCGAAAAATACTATGAAATACAAACTTATTTTTGCGGCCGATAACATCGATATGCATGCGTAAATATTCACCCTAACTACGGAACCTTTTACTGTGCGTGGTAGCACGCACTTACCGGTTTTTTGCCTGATTCCCAGGTCAGGCAAAGTGATGTTGGGGTTTTCCACCAAGAACTTTGTTTAGGTAGGTAGCACCCCGGAGCCTGGATACAACACGGTAACCGTGTACAACCTGCTTACGGGCAATGGTGTCCGCAGTAACATGAAAAAAAAAACTTGCGGGGCAGTCTTTGGGGACTGCCGATAGAAGTGAAAACTAAGTAACGCCATCTAACGATAATGTCACGAATTTCTGGCTTGCTGTCAGGTCAGTACAAGAACGAAAGCTGTAGCTCCATTAAAGTGTGGTTGCGCAAAGTGTGGTTGTGGAAGACTTTGAAAAGCTAAAGTCATTAACATAGATCGTATAGTACTGTATTATTGTTTCTTTTTTTTGTGTCATTATTATTTACTTTTTAATTTTGTTTCTAAGAATGTTCAATAGCCTAAACTTTATAGAATTCAATTCCCTAAAATGTTACTATCAAAATACCAGAGGTCTTCGTAGCAATTTATCTGAGGTTCGTCAACACATACATGACAGTGATTATGATGTATTCGTCTTAACCGAGACTTGGCTTTGCGAAAGTATTTTTGATTCTGAACTTTTTAATGATTCTTATTCTGTATATAGAAGAGACCGAGAATCGTCAAGCTTGAATAATCACAAAAAAACAGGCGGTGGAGTTCTCGTAGCGGTACCTAACTAATAAATTAATTTCATGTCGCATGACAGACTGGGAAAGTAACTGTGAAGATTTGTGGATTATGATTAAAACCAACTCCAATACATCCCAATCCTTAAAGATGTGTGCTGTGTACTTGCCACCACCTGTAAATCTTGAAGTTTTTGAATACTTTATTGATAATTGCAATTCGGTCATTACAACTAATAGCGACTCCTCAACATCAATTGTCGGCGATTTTAATTTGAGTTGTATTGATTGGATACATGAGGCTACTACTGAATCTTGCATACCATCAACTTCTAGCACGGGAAGCCTTAAAAATTTACTGCTCGACTTCTTAGCGCTTAATGATTTAAAACAGCTAAACTGGATTAAAAATTTTCAAAATAAGACGTTAGACTTAGTGCTCTCAGATGTTGAACAAACTGAAATAAGTGACTGCCTTGACCCTATAAGGGAACTAGATAAGTACCACCCGGCTTTTGATTTAACAATAACTTTTCAAACGTTTACTAAAACTTACATAAAACCTGCGAGTAAACCCAACTTTCATAAAGCAGACTACGGAGCTATAAATAAATCTCTGAAACATATCGATTGGACCAAGGAATTCAGTGAATGTGATGGCGTCAATGATAAATTGGAGAAATTTTATGATATAATCAACGAAACCATAAATATACATGTGCCAGTAACACAATTTACACGAGGCAAATATCCACCATGGTATTCCCATCAATTAAAAAAGCTACTTAAAGTGAAACTGAAACTTCATATCAAGATAAAAAAATACAACAATCCAATGGACATATTAGAATTTAATTACATAAGAAAAGACTGCCAAATTCTTACCCAAAAATGTTATGACAACTACATAAATGAAATTGAAAATAAAATTAAGTATCACCCTAAAATCTTCTGGTCACATGTTAAAAACCTCCGAAAAAGCAATTCTTCTTACCCTCCAGGAATGACTCTCGGCAATGTCAAAGCCTACGGTAGTAAAGCCGTTTCAAATTTATTTGCTATGATCCACCTTACGATAATCGCAATAATTTCCTTAATAACTTACCTTCTGTCTAATAAACTCTCTGGACTCGACATATCTAAAGGTGCTGGACCTGACAATGTGCCCCCAATATTTTGGTTAGGATGTGCAGAGTATTTGTCTTCTCCACTGGCAAATATTTATAATAGGTACCTCGCTAAAAACTGGGGATTTTCCAAATAAATGGAAAAAAGCTAGAATAGTACCTATTCACAAAAATGGGAAACGGGAGGTGATATCTAATTATCGACCCATCTCCATTCTATGTACTTTGTCTAAGGTCTTTGAATCACTGGTGTACCCAGTATTGCACGACCACGTTAAACAATGAATATCCACTAATCAGCATGGTTTCATGGCAAAAAAATCTACAAACACAAATCTTGTTAATTATGTCACTGAACTAACATCCGCAGTAGATAAAGGTCTTCAAATTGATGCAGTGTACACAGACTTTTCGAAGGCCTTCGACAAAGTAAATCATGAATTGCTGCTAAATAAGCTCCAGTCGTTGGGTATAACCGGTATCACACTGAGCTGGTGTAGAACTTACCTCGAAAATAGGACTTCTTCAGTGGTTGTTGATTGTAATGAGTCAGATCCCTACATTGCAACATCCGGTGTACCCCAGGGGTCCAATCTAGGGCCGTTGTTTTTTAATGTGTTTATTAACGACATATCAGACATATTTAAATACTCCACACCATACCTTTTTGCTGATGACTTAAAACTGACCCGTGTAATTCTGAATAATGTCGATACACAGCTATTACAAATTGATTTAGATAGTCTGAGTCAATGGTGTACCAACAATAAAATGTACTTGAATTGTACTAAATGTTTTCATATAAAATTTACTAGAAAACACAATAAAGTCGAATCTGTTTACAATATTCAGGGAAACACACTAACAGAAGTAACAGTTATTCGTGACTTAGGAGTAGGTATACTTGGATAGTAAACTTAATTTTATAAATCATATAGACCAAATGCTTAATTCAGCTTACCGAGCTCTTGGCTTTATTTTGAGATCTTCAAAAGAATTTAAAAAACCATCCACTACATTACTTTTATTCAACAGTTACGTACGAAGCCAACTTGAATATTGCAGCACGGTGTGGAATCCTTCGTACCAAGTCCACATAAGTCGCATTGAAAGGGTTCAAAAGAGACTTGTCCGTCATCTAGCGTTTAGGTTTAAAGTAAGAAATTGTAGATCTTACGAACATAGACTAAATCACTTCAAACTCAAAGATTTAAAATCTCGCCGCACTATCTCCGACATGTTGTTCCTGTATAAATTATTCAATAATGGCATTGACTGTCCAGATCTTCTTAGCAAATTACGCATTAACGTCCCTTCCCGTATTCCTCGCTATCCCGGCCCTTTACTGAAAGCCCCTCAACACAGAACAAATCTAGGTAAACACTCGCCGATTGTTAGGATGACCAATCAATACAACTCACTGTCATGTTCTTCCGACGATATAGACATTTTCTCCAACAGCCTAAGTAAATTTAAGTTGCTGTTACACGCAAAACTTAATATTGAGTAAGTGTTGACCTTCCTCCCTACTGTTCAACTCCCTACTGTTCAACTCAATATATATAGTTTTTTTTTTTTTTCTAATTTTAATTCTTGTTGTTTTTACTTTAAATTGTATACTTTATTTCCATATTAATAATTGATTGTTTGATATCTTAATGCAAGCTGTGGTCTCCTATAATTGAAGATGCACAAGGATTTGTATCTTTTTATGTTTTATTTTTAGCATGTAAGGTGTAATCTTTGTTGGAGATCCAAATAAATAAATAAATAAATTAAAAATAAAACTTTTTACAAAAAAGACAAGTCGTTTGTTCTTTTTTGTAAAAAGTTTTTATTTTGCACTTTTTAGTTGTGGTACCTACCTCACACTAATTCGAATACCACTAACCTACTATGTAAATAACAGTGATTGGAAGTTATCATCATATCATCTATAGAAAGTCAAGTATAAACTAAGTGGGAAAAATACGTATTATTGAAGCTAACTCAAAAACTATCCAAGTAAAGTTAATAAAATTTATATGGGACCACCTCGGGAGCATAGCCTTTCAAGCAAAAAAACAATTTTTAAAATCGGTCCACAATTGACGGAGAAATCGCGAAAAAAAATATACAAAAAAAAACATACAGACGAATTGAGAACCTCCTCCTTTTGGAAGTCGGTTAAAAACAGAGTGCGCTATCAACAAAAAAGTGCTCAACGCGTCTTCGGTGACGATGACGCTAGTTCCATGATTTTTGTTCACCCAAAAGTGCTCAACGCGCCTAAATAAATTTCACTTAAAAAACGAGAGAGCCCAGTTGTCGCATAATTATGATGTGACATCTTGACTGACTGACAGTACCAACCTCTTGGAAAAGTTCGTATCATCTGACGCCAACTCAAGCACCGCGCGCGCTCATTGGTCAAATCAAATAGCGCGCGCTTCCCCGGCTTCCTGTTACACACTTCCGTCGCTTTTCACAGAATCGCTCCCACAGATTGCAGGAAAGCGAGAGGAAAGACGTTATACACATTTAAAAAAACTAGCGAAATGTGGCTTTTTAATGCCACCTGCCGACAATGCCGCTCTTCAGAAAACACTGGTGTGATGTTATGTTGTCCCTACTACACATCTTAGAAAAAGAGAAATAGCTTATTTATAACGGTTCGATGCCGGTAATAAAATAGCATTATTATCGGCACCTACCTAATAAAAAGATCTTAACGAAGTCTACAATCTCATCACTGTCGTTACAATGGTTTTCTGGCTTATGAGGGCAATACTATGACTGTAAAATGTTTACAATGTATCTACTATCCTTGACCTACTTATACGTTGACGCTAGGTACGTCCACCTCCCCTACCGCTTGTTAAGTGACTTCCAATCGATTAAATTATCTATAATTAAAAGATATTCAAAAAGATGTGAGAGTGCGAATATAATTATTTTATTAACGCCACGATATCACGCCCCTTTTGAACCGTCATTCGTACTGGTTTTGCTTTGGACTCATTATGAATTTAATAAGTAATTATACTAATTATAATTCTATAAATACATATATTATCTACTTGTTACGGTCGCGAATCACATTCCGATCAATATAGAACATGATACTAATCTGTAAATTACAAAAAACCTACGAAAATTTGAATTTCGCTACCCTTTTTTTGTGTGGGAATTGTTCAAATAAGTACCTCACTTCTGCCGCTCAGGGCGGAGCGGAATCAGACTCTTACTGACTAAAACTGTTCCTTCAGTTGCCTGATGTGTGTTGGCGGTGGCCAGGGTATCCCTTCCGAACTTTCCCGCGACCCTGGTAGGCATCGCATCGGCCCTAGTGGACCCTGTCGGTTGCGCTGACGTCTCTTTGAGGCTCGCGTGCTATCCTGGCGCATCCCCCTTAAAACATCACTTTTAGCAATAAGGCCGCTCATTGTGTCACCCTATGGCTCTATGTAAAATTTCTACATTCAATGATGATCTGTATAGTGAACTTATTAAAGAGTATTCTATTCTATTGGATCTATGAAAAATACAATTATGTAGACTTGATCTCACGCACGTGTAGGTTGGTGTTGGTCTGGGTCGGGGGTAGGAGCGAGCAGACTGGGTCACGGTCGCTGACGTCACGGGACGCCCCAACCTCCCGATGCGATTCGCTCTTCTCCTTGGGCAAACACTCGTAAAACGTGCTAATGAACAAATGAAATAAGAGCTGGATTATCACACACTTAGGTAAGTGTGCGATAATCCCTCTTATTTCGTTTCATTTTCCAAATTCTTTGTAGAAATAGGTACCTAACATAACTGGCCAATTTGTGGGTGTACCTAGGTACGTACAATACACTTCTGTCTAACTCTCCGTGATGTTATGCTCCGTGTACTTAATATCATTTTATTACTATGTAAACAATGAAATTCCTCAACCTCCTCAAGTAGGAGCTAAATCAAGCAAGCTGTGTCGTTGTGATTTGTGAATGTTGAAATACCTTATTTATTTATTTATTTATTTATATATACTCACGTATATTAATTATAATATAATACCAGCCTTATATTGTCCCACTGCAGCGTAATGGCCTCTTCTCATGCAGAGTAGGCATGAGCATTGATTACCACGTTTGCTCAAGACGAGTTGGCGATTTCAGACTTGTTTCCTCACGATGTTTTCCTTCACCGATGTCAGCAATGTCCAAGATAAACTCAGAAAGTACATATGAATTGAATAAGTCACATAGGTCCTTCTCCGGATTTGAACCCAACAACTGCATGCATTAGTTCGCATGCTTATATTGAGCCATAATTATATTAATTAACAAGGCAATATTGACTGCGACCTGTGTTGTAAAAAAAATTGCAAATTAGCAATTAGCCTATAGTCTAGCTACTTAGGTGTACCTAAGTTCATAAAGATAAAGATACCCTTTACCTATACCTATGATACCCTACCTAACCTAGGCCGGACCTAGTAAGTATATTTATTGCATAACTGTGTCCTTATTTTAAACTTAAAAATTGTGGCTCAACAGTCTATCGATGTCGGATATGATTATTACAGGCATATAAATTTCAAATAAATCACAAATAAGTAGATTACAAACAAATTACATACAAACATAATTTTTCTCGAAAAACTCATGCATACTTTTGCTCTGTACTTTTCTGTGCTTGAAGTATTAAATAAATATTATAAAATAAATTATTTATTTATTAAATTTGTTTTAATCATGCGTATTTTCATTTGATTGCTGGCGGTATTTGGTTGTGTACACGAATAGCTAAGTACTACATATCTACGTACGCTGTTTTAATAAATTATAGATTTACAGACATAGAAAACAGCACTTATTCAAACAAACTTTAAAAGGTGATTTCTACTAGAGCATCAGTTAAATAAATTGAAAAAGCACAAGAAGGTAATGAATCAAGCTACATTATAAAAGTAAAGGTTGAAAGTATCTAAAACAAAACCGTTATGAGTTTCATAACTAGGCTATTGCGTTTATTACATGGATCAAATTGATATAAACGATAGGCACATTCCCTTCATAAAAGGGGGTCGATACGGAAGGGAGCGCGATATTGTGGTTAATGGATCTTCAAGGTTAAGCAAGATGCTCAAGTCTTAGGTAGCCCGCGAAATTGTTTTTTCCCATATTTTGCAGAAACGGAATAAGTAATAATTATTATAATCGTCAAGAATTTCAGAGGACTGCTCCGAGTTCCGGAAATTCAGAAATTCGCAGGAGAAAAGGGCCCCGACATTATAGGGATGTGGCGACTCTTGGGGGAGGCCTAGCTATCGCCAGAATTGGACATGTTTCGGCTCTCATGATGATAAATAATGAAAATCACCAATTAAGGCTGCATTTTAACTGAATTTTTGCACCATTACACCACTGAGCAGCACCTTTAAGGTGCTGATAAACTTGAGCATTCACTTGTAATGAGTATTCTAGCGAATGTTACATTACAGAAAAAATTACTGGAGCGTTTTAGTGAGCATTCTAGCGAGCGTTCTAGCGAACATTCTAGCGAAAGGACAGTAAAGGACTTTGTCCACGCTGTATGGGAATTTGGCTCGGTGTGGACAGGTACTTTAAGTATAAATATAATACAGGTTTAATAGCTAATACCAGTAGGAAAGAGAATATTGTAATAAGATTGTATCGCGATGCTTCTAAGTCTTGTTTTGGGTACTTGTTGTTTGGAATAAAACACATTTTTATTTATACATTTTGTTATTATTCTGACTCATAAGTTAATAATATATTGTCTAGGAACTGGGCAGATGGATATATATTATCTTGGTACCCTGTAGAGCTTAAAAACCAAATTATAGTCCGTACATGAACACAGCAACCCACTTCCCCCTACTATGCAGTTGGAGCAACACTGTTTGATTGAATTTCATCCCTGTCTGTTATTTTCATTTCCATGTAACATTTTCGTGTTTTCGTTAACATGTACCACTTTTGGAGCGATCCACTGCCTTATAACAGATTCCATTTCCACAAGATCGAGGGTATGCTTTCTCCTTTGCTTGATATCAGTACCACAATTCGCACATAGGATCTGTAACACAGTTTCCACCACATGCAGGAGTTGAAGCGAAATTGCTTCGTTCGTATCCGTACGATTCAAGTTTCGGCGAGTTCGATATCCATATTTAAGCTGGGGTCAACGGTGGGATTGGTGTCGGAGTTCATAGGCGTGCCGAGTCCACGTGAGAAGTTGTATGAGTACCCAAAACCAAAACAATACTTGAAAAAATATCACAGTAAAACGAGGAAAACAATATTCACGATTGCCAAGAAATAAAGTGACTTGAAATGACAACTCTGACATTACCTAAACTTTTTTTTTAATAATCGATTTAATAAATGTTATAAGTGAAACTCCTTGACCAACTCGATACTTTAAAATACTTTCGTTTACCAAATATATGGATAAAAAATGTTTGAAATAATGTAAGTGATTACAAATAACATCTTTTATTGACTGTAAACTCCAGACTCTAACATGAATGAGGAGGAAGTAGTTGAACTTCAAAAATAACAATTATATCAATTTGTAAATAATTATTTTAATCTATACGATCAATCGTTGCTACGTTGGCATCACTGTGAATTAATGAAGGATGAAGGTCGAGTAATGTCAATATGTCGAATTAAACAATTTCAGTACTTATTAAATACACTATTCATGGGTGCAAGTTGATACAAAAGTATAGAATGAATAAGGGTTTAAAAACGAAACTTGATTTTTGATTAATTTGTTTCTTTTCGAGCATCGTGTCCATACGAAGCCGAATTTGGACAAATTCCTTTGCTTCGCATGCTTAAAAACACAATTTTTTTTTTCTACCTTTTGTTTACCACGATTACGAGGCTTTATTCATCTTGCAGTGTTTTGGTGGTTTCAACCAACAGTATTTAAGTTCTAAACGATTATCACGTTAAAATAAAACTTTTTAATGAATATGACACAGGCTACTTACCTATTAAAAAGTTAGAGACTTTACCGACTTCCCTTATGAATACAAGATAGAGTACCTATATGCATTTGGGAAAGCCAAAAGTCAAGTTAATGGGTTAGGGCGCCGAGTCACTCAGCCTTCGGCCCCCGAGGATCGTAAAGTGTAGCCAGGGCTGACAAACGTAAACAAGGCACAACCCCGACTTGTGGGAACTGTGGGAAGATTCGATCTTCAGAATAACGTGAGACTGAAGATTAGGACGATGTTCCAATTATATTTTTTATATTCTAGCTGCGTGCCGCGGTTTCACCCGCGTAAAGCAGTTTTTGTTTTTAATCCCTATGTTCCCGTAGGAATATCGGAATAAAAAGCCTATTTTACGCCCAGTGGCCTCACCTATCTTCTAGTGAAAGTCCCGTCCAAATCGGTCCAGCCGTTTCGGAGATAAGCCGAAACAAACAGACAGACAGAAAGACAAAATAAAATAAAGTTGTGTTTTTGTTGTATTATGGATCGTATATACTTACTTTCATATGCATTTAGTAAAAAGCTGTTATTTTGAAATAAATAAAATTGAAGTGTCTACTAATAAAATTGAACTACAACATTCATAATCATTCAACATTCATATGAATGTTGTAGTTCTCGCACTTTCCACAGGTGCTCACCTATTTAACCAAACTACGGCGAAGCAAAAAGGAGAATTATGATTTCGACCGGTATGACTATGTATGTAGGTATGGTATGTATGTATGTATGTGGGTATGTATGTTCATCACTTCTAAACTACTCATCATAATTTGACAAATGGGGTACATAAGTATATACCGTTGGAAGCGTCTTGATCGTCCGCTGGTTATACCTACGCCAGTGACCTTGAGTGGTTAGCTGGGGTTCCCTACTTTAAATCGAATGACGTAAGATCGAATAATACTTGCTCGAAAACTTTAACGCGATAGTACTTGAAATCGATAAATTATTATGAGCGCGACAGTTCACTACCTCGATGCATCAAGACTCGAATAACTATAAGCTCGAATGATCGGCAGCGCGAAGCCCATTATCTTGAAACATAATTTTTCGAACGACCATCTAATCGATGGATTTTTATTCGAGTACAATTTATTGAAACAATATATGCGTAGAAATACACTATGTTAAATAACAGAGGGCGTTCCCGTTAACCCGCAATAGTATAGCATCCATACATGCTAGAAAAAATATTAACATTGAAAAAAAAAGTTTTTTTAAATATTATAAAATTTTATAATTCAACTACCTATAATCATAAAAAATAATGATGATAATAAAATAACTTTATAAATACTTACCTAGTTATGTATTGCAAATCACACAAAATTGTAGTGATTTTTTAAATACTTATGACATTTATTCCATATTTCGTACCTACATAGATAAGTTACAATTATTTCCTACCTATTTGGTAAAATAACTAGGTATTTGTAACGTTATTTTATTATCATCATTATTTTATTTGTTGAGCAAACAAATTTTTAGAACATATGAAGAAATGGATAAGCAATATCTTTCAAAATAATTCAGATTATGGTTGCTCGTGTGTTACGCACTTAGGGAGAACAGTAGAATTTTTCAGGAAATCGAAAATCAATCAATCATTGCAGGTATGATCGTAATTTGTATGATCCAATTTCACAATTCTCTCGACTTGACAACATAATTTGGTAAACATCAAATATATTGACGTGAGGTGTGCCAAATTCATGGAAACATTTTATTTCGCTTCTTCCATGAGCTCTAGATTTCTTTCCCAAATTGAATTCACGGAATTCCCTCTTAACTTTTATCTACTTACCTCTTTAGAGACTTGAAATTACGGTGTCATTTTTATTTGTTAGGATGAAATGACTGCTATCTCTCGCGCCGCGACTAGTGTTGCCCAAATGCAAGACCAAGACGAGACTTAGCTAGTCTTGGTCTTGGTCTTGCGTCAATACACCTGGTCTTGGTCTTGGTCTTGGTATTGCGCTCTCAGTCTTGGTCTTGGTCTTGGTATTGCGCTCTCAGTCTTGGTCTTGGTCTTGCAGCAAGAGTCTCGCAAGTCTTGCAATTACCTATTAGCCTATTGCTATTTATTAAAGATCTTCAAGGTCATTTCATTTTATCCTCCTGTGCCAACCCTACCAAAATAGGTAACCATTTTGTATGCCTCTGTCCGTACTCTGTGGCGGGCGGCGCGCGGTGGCAATCAAACAGTGTCAAATGCTGTGATACACTTGTTGCAGTCTTTGATTAAGCAGCGTCTTTGTCGGTAAAATATCAAATAAGTAGGTACAGACGCCAGCACATCAAGTTACTACAATCTGTCAAATTTCTTTAATAAATTTTCGATTTTATCGCTAAAGAATAAGGGTCAATGTTGATTGGGAAAATTTTACAGATTGGAGTAGGTTGATGTGCTGGCGTCTGTACATAAACACTGACCGACCAATGGTTTATTCGCGTTACGTAATTTAGAGATAGACCATACCATAATACCTCGTTAACATTCAGCCATTGCCATTCGTGTTGCCGGAAATATTTCCCTAAATATTGATGTGGCAACGTCAAGGGAAATGTGTGTTTACATTGCCACTTCACATGTCTTTTAAAGATTCAACACAAACACTCATTCCCATTCGCGTTACCGGCCCTTTGATGTCCGCCAAAAAACCGCCAATTTGGACCCGCCCAAATCTCAGTTTGACTTCACTGCGAGACGCAAGAGTCTCGCAGGCTTAGTCTTGTTCTTGCTTAAATCTTGCAGGGTCAGTCTTGGTCTTGGTCTTGCTAAAATAAGTTGGTCTTGGTCTTGGTCTTGGTCTTGCGAAAATGCAAGAACAAGACCAAGACTGCAAGACCAAGACCGATTTTGGGCAACACTAGCCGCGACCCAACTAATGAGTTTAAGTTGTCTCAGTCTCCATCAATTATGAGCACACTGGACGTCGTACTTTATAATTGCTGTTTTAAGTGCGGCCTACCTTTGTTTTGACTCGAGAGAATATTGGATTAAAATATTCTTGACATTTTAATGTTTAATTTTCATTTGATAAATGTTTATTTTTTCGTTTGTTTACTCTTGCAAATCGTGCCTAAGACAATTTCCTCGTTTTAATAGCTTATTTTTAGAAGTGACCATTTGTGACCTATTTAGAAGGTATGTGTATAAAAAAGTCCCTAATTCACATGGTATACTCACAGACAGTATATCTGGTAGAATAGCGTTTCTAAGGATGGCATATCTTAGTTAGATAATTATTATTTAATATAAGTATTATAACGGGCGTCAAAATAACAGAATGACTAGATGACGTCTTCGTGATGGGTACACACCCTGTAAGTAACATAGCCAGTCTGGTGCGCTATGATGCTCTAAATTAATGATTGCACACGACTCCTCTATAATCCAAAAAAGCAACATGAACGCGTGGACCGAACGCTTGAGGCGTTGTCCTATTGTCTAACGATCGTACGAGCACGCGATGCGATTTCGTCGCACGATGAAAATGATCGTGCGACGGTCCAACAGGCGGCCTAATAGCTTGCGTGGTGCCCATCGCGTCAGAACTGGCTACTGTAAGCCGACGTTCGCACGTACGTAATAAATCGCCGCGATTTGTTTTCGCGTATTGGATTTTCAACGCTCTGCTTGGCGCCGAGAGTTGAATATCCAACATAGCGCATTCAGCGCGTATCCCAGCGCGTCAAGAAAATACACTGTTGGATATTCAACTCTCGGCGTTAAGCATAGCGTCGAAAATCCAATAAGAGAAAAAAAATCGCCGCGATTTTATTATGTCCGTGCGAACGTCGCGTCGGCTTAGTGTGTTACGCAATTAAATAAATAGGTAAATAAATCTTTATTTCAGACTACAGGGTCCATAATTTCGAAAAATCGGGCCCGCAATTAGTCCGCTGCACCATGTTTAATTAAAAAGGATTTTATTCTAATCTTTAGATACCGTAAGGGTTAGGCAGAGGGTATTCTTGATATCTTTGAACAAAAAGGTTTCGGTTCACAACTTATTGATTGTAAGTGATGTAACAGAAAATATTATCAACGAGTTTTATACATTTTCTTTTTATTATCGCATACGGCACTAAACCCTTCATTTTTAGGGCACCCTGTGGCCTCAATATCTGTAAAAGCTGTGAGTGCTAAAACCGATAGGAGTAGGGTTACCATATGGAAAATTGATTGTACTCACAAAAAGTCTGGTTTCCATAGAAAAATACTGAGATGTCGCAAAAGAATTAACAATCACGTAACAAAAACAAAACAAATCTTGCCACCCACGTTCTTCACCGCCCGATCCGCCCTTATTTATAAGTATTTTGTACAATTCATTTAATAAAAGTTGATTTTGTTGAATCCAGCCGCATTCCTGTCAGGAGCCTAAAAATCCTGAGATCTCAGGACAAACCCTGAGATATGTTAACCCTAGTAGTGGCGAATGGGTTGTAGTAGTTTGCGGCTAGCTTTTATATAGCATTGAAGTAAACACGTTCATGTTAGGTATGCAATGTATACCTACCTAAGTAAATTATATTATCTTAAGAACGGCTCTAGGTAATACCTACTTTTAGGACCTAAAGGGATGCAGCAAATTCGACTTACGAATCTCTCAGTTGAACGGACATCTCAATCAGCCTAGCCTTTTTACAACTATGTTGGGGTCAGTTTCCAGTCTAACCGGATGCAGCTGAATACCAGTACCTATTTTACTTACAGCAACTGCCTATCTGACCTCCACAACGTAGTTACTGGGAGTAACAAGATACCCATTGGTAAGACTGGTTGTCAGACTTTTGGGCTGCTGACTACCCGCAACGACTCTCAAAGATCTACAAATGACAGCCGGGACCAACAGCTTAACGTGCTTTCTGAGGCACGGAAGGGTTTCGGTTGTTTCTGTGTTCTGGATGGTCACCCATCTACTAACCGACCTCGGTTAGCGTAGCTTAATCTTCGATCGAGCCGTACCTACGGCTGTAATCATTTAGCTACGAGGTCTTCTCTCTAAAAAGTATCCAGTTAAAATTAATATCTTCTCAATTTGATCTCTTGAACGGACATACGTAGTCCAAATTGCCGAATCAGTAAGTAATCTGCAGTAAGACTGGGTGACAGCCACTTTAGAGCTTGAGATTGACTTATGCGCGACGAACACGGTGCGAGGATCATACATTTTGCAATGGGCAGCTCGCCGTCCGATAAAGACCAGGCCCGGGTCGACGGCGAGCCGTGTTCAACTCGCGCCTCAAAGAGATGTCAGCACAACTGACGGGTCCGCTAGGGCCGATGCCTGCCGGGGTTGCGGGAAAGTCCTAATGGGTTACCGTGGCTTCTGGCAACGTAGGTACAGACAATTGAAGGAACACGGGTGGGTTTTAGTCAGTAAGACCTGACAAACTAATTTCTCCCGCTTCGCCAGAGCCGGAGAAGTTATTTGACGATTTCACACCCAGAAAAAAAATCATCATAATTAAAAAAAAAGAAAAGACTTGATTTTTGGAAAACTAGAATTATGTTTTTAAGCGTTTTGCGGCTACGACAGACTATAGGTAAAGAGTGCCAAATTATAGTTCAAAAACTTCTAATGTAGTTTGTTTTACAGTCAGCAAAAACGACATTCTCAGACGTAGCACGCTTCACTTATAACTCCATGCTCTGAATTCACAAGACCACAGATGAATACAGATTATTCACTCCGCAAAATCATTTAAATAAAAAGCGACTCTTTCTACGACACAATAAAGTGCAATTCAGGTCGCACAGCGCTATTTACCGACAGTTATATTCACCTAGAAGTTGCCGTTCTAAATATTATCATCTGACTATGTTACGCTCACTGAATTTGCCCGACAAGGCAAGCCCGCCGCGTACTAGTAGCTTCTTAACTAAAATGAGGAGTGAATTATCTGTATTCCATCTAGAGGTGGGCACCGACCAAAAAATTGTTGGCAGCGGCGCCACGCCGCGGCGCGGGTTATAAAAAAAAAAAACAATTTTTGGATTTAGTGTTAAATTGTAAATCTATCAAAGGTAGAAATTGGAATTAAAATCAGGAAATGCATAATTAAATGTTTTTACAATATTTATGGATGAAAATTACGACGCGTTTAGGGCTCAACCGCGATCTTTTAGCTTTCAAAACGAAATAAGAATGAATTTATTTAAAAAAGTGTCCTGTTAATCTGGGATCTAAAACTGATGCCACTACTACATTTTTGGTCAAATTCTATTTTTAAAGCGTCATCATTATAACGCTTTCTTCGTCTGAGATCGCCTCAGTGGGCGCCAAACTTCGATTTCGAATACTCGGCGGCGGCGGCGCACAGTATGCGCACGGCGCCCACCTCTAATTCCATCTGTAACAAGACACAAGAACTTGAAGAACTTCGTAGTTGCGGCTGCAGTTAGTTTCTGTCTTGTGGCGAACTAAGTAGATTGTCTGAAGTAGCTAACGTGTAATGCATTTAATGTGGTTATCTTACAACCCTACCAATGCTCCGCGGTTGCCTCGTTTTGCTTGTAAATTTTCTAATTAAATCTTATGTTTAAGAAAATTTTGTTGAGTCAAGGAATAAGTATCGCCATACAACGTGGCACTGCTGCCAGCCTTTTAAGGCTCGTGCAGACCACCGCAACGCGATGGCGCGACTCGACTCGAACAATACAATTTCTAAGAAAACTTCACGGTATAACAATAAACGGTGTCGCGTCGCGCTAGTCTGCACGAAGCTTTAGGCACTTTTCCTGTTGACAGCGATGCGGACGAAGTTTGATGCCTATATTATTCTTTCCCCGCCTTTTTTATATAATGAAGGTGAGCACTAAGGAAGGGTTTTTGAAAATTCACGTCCCCAAAGCGTTAAATAATTAAGGAATTAAAGTTTGTTTGGACATTAATTTTGGGCTAAATTATGAAAGTGCCAAACAAAAAAAAAGTTATATTCCGTTATAACATGTTATTCTCTTCACTTCCCTCTATGGGACCAAATCTGTAGGGCCATACCCTGCGCTGTTATATGAGTTTGTAAAATACTGTTATCAGTACCTATGCTTTAGTTAAATATCGTAGATGTATAATGTTGCATACCCGCAAGAACACATTATGTGTTCTTGCGGGTATGCAACATTATACATCTACGCCACAGTAGCAGTTAATAAATGGTTTAGGCTTCATATTCTTTGCTTCTTATATATTGTGAAGGAAACACTAATAAATAGGCAAAATAATAATAGTTGATTTTACGCACACCAACATCTATGTTGGTGCGCCCTGCAAACCTGATATAGTTTGCTGTGTGTACATTCTTTCGGCACACGGCTTGTAACCTTATAAAATATGTAGGTAGCTATCTCTCGGTAGAAAATACAAAATATTGTTCATCCAAGTTTCAAATTCTTTCAAACGTTTTACAATAATTATAATTTTTATCAGAATACTTTATACTCTATATAAAATCACTAACATCAAAGCTTCTCTTTGTTCAGTCAAGTAGAAACGTTTTAAGATCACGGTGCTTCCCTGAGCAAATATCCTTGAGCATTCGTTCCTTGCCGCACCACATCAAGCGCATGAGTTACATGAATACGAACAGATTTTAGAATAATTTGTTTATAAAAACAAACTTTTGGTCTTTTGAAAATGACTGAATGAAAATGGATTTGTGTATAATACAATCAGCACTATTCTAAGTTTTAAAATAATTATCACGTAGAAAATTTAGTTACATTAAAATTGCTTATTAGTCTTGTAGGCTAGATTGTAATTCAGTGTACCTGAATCTTTAAAAAAAAAAAAGTATCAAAATTAAAATACTATATATATACTTCACGAGAAGATGCATGATAGCAATCTGCATTTATGTGTTTCAAATCTTCCATAATTATAATATTCTCGGTTCTGTGATTTTGTTGTAAGAAGATTTAATTAAATCTTTACTCCTTTGGAATCAAGATAAGGTAGTTTAATATATCTTGGGTATGTACTAAAGTGCCTGCTACATGTTTGCCAACGGCGTCCCCGAAAGAGGTGACCTTGGTTGGTGACCGGCAAAGTTGTTCAACGTTTGGTCGTAAACCATCATCTACACGGTTGTAAACCACCAAGGCCACCTCTGTCGGTACGTGTTAAGCCGCCCTCCCACGGTGCGCCATATCGCGGACGCACGCGCACGACGCACCGTGGGAAACCTAGCGTGCGTGGTAGCGCAGACGCGCGTTGAACGCGTGCGTGGCGGTGCGTCCTCGTGCGGGCTGGTGCGCGTCCACGATATGGCGCACCGTGGGAGTTGGCTTTTAGGCGACCGTTTAGCAGGCGTTTAAGGGAACAAGGATTTATTTGGTATTTAATTTTATTAAACAGAACATTGGTTCGGAAATGTATATTTTTAATGTTTTTATGAGGTATTCAATCAGTAGTGATAACACAAGCAGAAAAAGAAAAGAAAAAGCATAACAGTCTTTAATTTTTGAGTACGTAGGTACGCATAACAAACACGACAGCATAGAGAGCTCATTTTATTTTTTCTGTTAGTCCTTTGTCCCACTGCTGATAGAGCTTATGAGAGCGCATTAATGAACTAACAAACAAAAGAAGCTCGGCTTGTTAATTGGGCTACCATTTTATACCAGCTATGATTTATGCTTCGTATTTTCAGTATTTTTTGTACCTCTACTCTTCGATCGATAATTTCGTTATCTGCGAACGAGTGCCGACTGATAAATGAGACTAAGCGATCTCTTCGCTAATAGAAAATGAATCGAGCATGTTCTACAATCTCACAGACGATTTAAAACATGAATTTCAAATTGTAGAATAAAAGAATCGAGTACGCTGGATTTTTTACGTTGGCATGTGGATGGAAATAATAAAATAATATGAGAACTCGTTTTGTTATTTTATTTGATTGACTCAAGCGTGTTTTATTGTAGGTACCGGCTAACGAGGTTATGTGGGACTGTGTTATGTTACACATAAGTATCTACATAACATGACATCACGCCTGTATTCCCCGAAGGGTTGGGCAGAGGTGTATGCATAGTAATCACTAGCCACAGTGCTATTACCTACAAGTTTTAAGGTAATATCTCTGTGGCTGGCCCTCTATTACACTGGCAAAATGTGTAGGTAAAAGAATTTTCACGGCGGGAACATCCTTTTCAGTGAACGACCTTTGTGTATCATCATCATTATCTTCATCCAGCCGAAAGACATCCACTGCTGGAAATAGGTCTCACCCAAGCATCGCTACATCGGCGTATGCGCATTATTTTTGCTTTAATCTATTTTCATCGTAAATAGCTAGCAGTAAAAAAAACATTTGATAATTCTATTTCATATATTTTTGTATGGTCTGATAGGCTGTCGCTCCATGTAAAATACTGGTAACCAGCTGCATCTGGTTAGACTGGAAGCAGACCTCAATGTAGTTGGGAAAAGGCTAGGCAGATTGATTTATATTTGTGTATGAAACAAGCAAAGTCAAGTTTCAAGGCGAGGCCGATATCTTCCCTTAGTAGAGTTCGGATGAATGGGTCGAGATAATTTCAACAGAGTATAAACAAAGCTTCTCAGAATCCTGGCAAATACCCTTAGGCGGTGTAAACTGTACATTTATTACACAAACAGACCTGTGAACCTGTATTCACGGTTACAACTTTCTGCCTTTTCTCAGAATCCGAGGAGCATAAATGAACTCCTATTGATTTTCTGAAAATCATATTAACCATCTGAAGAAAACATTTCCGTTGGCATGGTTCATCTGTTCAGTAATATCATTTAGCAATTATAAGCAAATGAGGGACGACCTTCAATCATATTTCAATCTCAATGAAAATAAGTATAAGATAGAAATTATTACCTACTCAGAAATGGAAAATTCTAATCTAATTTAAGACTGGACATCAAACATATTTACGACTACGGCAAAGCACATAAATATATTCTACCAACCGACGATAAAATTGTCATGCATATGAAAACATTATTTTATTAAACCAACAGCTGTGTTCGCGGCGACGCCTACGGAATACGTTGGCAATGCGAGCTACCGGAGCTACGCCGTAGCAGGCCGGAGCGCGCTGCGTAGCAACACGCGAGTGCTGGCGTAGCGCGCATTTATAACAAACGCAAGCATAGTTTCAGAATACCGGTTCGATCACCTACTTTTTCATATTCATATTTATCTTTATGCTACAGTAGTACAGTGCTACAAAAAATCCCATACCGAAATACCTTAGCAAAGGAACGTACGAATATTAATACGAACGAGCTTTTTAAATGCACTCACGGTCCACAAAACTGAAACGGTACGCGGAACATTTACGTAACTGCCTGCGTTACGTTTACGTTACGGGCATCGAAATAAACGCGGCCTGACGCTCAATTCCGATTGTGGTGACCCTTGTTTTGTATATTTTCGACGTTTTATATATTTTACACGGCTTTGATTTTGCGTAATTTGTGGTTAGAGGCTGAATTTTATGTGAATTGATTGATCGGTTCAGAGCGAGAGAACAAATACGATAAAAAAGAAGCAAGAATGTCATGTCATGAGATAGTTTGCTTCTTGCGTGTTCTAAGTCTAGATAGATAAGAAAGAGACCATTAGAAGTATGGTACAGTACTCAGTAACAAGTCCTGTTACCTTTAATTAACACTCACCAATGTGAAAATACAAAATGTTTCCATTGTTCAAGATAAGTCAATGTATAATTTCAAATGCAGCAGGAATTCAAAAACCCCAGTCATGTCAACAACAGTTTATCTTATAGATTTACTTTACGTAATATCTTTGAAAGTGAGAAGCACGCGTTACAAGTACCTCATAGCCCTCCCTTAAGACAATAAGTCGCATTTTAATTAGGAAGTCCGGAAATTAGGACGGTGTTAAGAGGTTTTATGTCGCACTCACACTGACACACCAAATGTAGGTATACGCTGCCACTACGTTCAGGAATAATTAAAGAGGACTCGGAGGGACTTACGACTCTTATTTGATGTTTAAAGACCATTCAATATGTATCCCCAACTGGGCAGGAGGATAAAACATATCGTACGCTTTTAATGTATTCTTTTGTTCGTAATCTTTGATGTAGCGGGTAATTGCAATGAAACCAACAAGTATGATATTGAAAAGTTATTTCAATCTTCACTGGGTTTTGAATCCGCAACAGCATAATCAACTTATAACGTTCCTACTGCTGGGACACACGCCTGCTCACTTTGAGAGGGAGTGGGCCGTAATCCACCACGCGGGCCCAGTGCGGATTAGTAAATGTCACATGACATAGAAGTTTTGGTTCTAAGCCATGCCGGTTTCTTCATGATGTTTTCCTTCTCCGTTTTGAGTCCATAATCTGAAGAATACATCGGAAGTCATTACAGAAAAAGTCAGTGCTGACTGACTTTCGTTGCTGACCGTATCTACGAAAATTCGCCTTAGCAACCAGGAAACACATACTATTAACCAATGTAATAAAAACAGAGAGAACTTTAATATGTTTAAAATGAATGAAAATGTCTGAAAGGTTTTTAATTATAGTTAATTAAACTAAATCTGTTTCGTCAACATTTTTAGAAAGTTGAAACTTCATTTAACTAATCCCTTTCATGTTAAGTGATGTAATCTTAAAAGTCAGTCTAGTCTGGTTAATTTTGAGAATCTTGACATTATCTTTATGATATGATTAAACTTTTCACCTCTTTAGGTTATTAAAAATTTAATAACCTAAAGCGAAATAAAGAAGATGAACGTGCCCGGGATGCCACTGACTTGAGTTTAATTTTGGTTTTTAATTACATAATATATCATTCAATATTGCTGCCAGTATATTCAAATGACGAAACACATACAATTTATGTTCAATTTTAAGTTTTTTTTTCTAAGTAATAAATCAATGTCCATATATCAATACTTTAAGAAAATGGATGATGACCAACTCTTGACTCGCTGACGCGTCCAACTTCATAACTTCTTCTCATTATTTATCATATAATAATTTAAACAAATCCATTGATAACTAAAAGGCTGATAAACGCACTCCCAAGGTTATTCCGATAAAACTTTTCACGGATAAATAGAAATAGAGTTTATAGAAATTTAAGGAAACCTTCTTGAACTCTCTCGAGTGAAATGCGATGATATTGTGAGAAAAAGCACCAGTTTTCGATTACCTACTCCTTTTTTATTTATATTGGATTGACGTTCGACCACTTTTCGTAAAAACTTCGTAAGTTTTTGTTAATTTCATAATGTTTTTTACGAAATCTAACACAAATTCTGTTGAATAAATGTTGATATAGTTGTAGCTACCTATCTCATATCACGTGTTGACAAACTAGTGTGGCCCGGGGCTAACTGGTTTATCGGGAAATCGAATTTGGTCGGGAACATTTATAGAACCTACGACCTACGTATTTGATAATATGCATAACATTATAATATTACTCTGTATTTTATTTCCATTTCCTTCTAACATTATACCGCAATTAAAGGCAATAATTTATATACAACAAGGTATGTTAAAGTGCGATTTTATTTTCACAATAAAATTGAATAGAACGTACCTTTTTCTCATTCACAAAGATACAAGAACGCCGCCGCCGTAAGGAAAAACCTTTGCAGAAAAGTAAAAAGTGCTCGGATAAATGATTAGACATGGTTACGTACGTGTTAACGCATAAAACGTTAAATTATCGTATTGTTTTTTCAGGAAAATTGTGGAGTCATTTAATTATTATTTTTCAAGTTTTAGTAAATTATTATAATTATGTATAATACTTATGTTCTACTGTTGATCTGAATTTACCAATAAAACTTTGTTTCAGATCCTTTGTTATACAATAACAAACAACTAAGCCGTATATTGGAACAGATAACGACCTCAGGCCTATAGAGATTACCAAACCGATACTTAAGGTATAAATATTCATGTTTATTAGGCAAATGCAAAGTAGAGCGGAACGTCTAGCGGGACTTAAGACAAAACTCTTAGAAGGAGCACTTGATGAAAATGGGTCCGCAATCATCCATTTTTTTATTCAGGTCATTTGATATAACCGTGTTGCGCATAACAATTGGAATCTTTGAAACTCGAATTTTTATCTCTATTATTTCGAACCTCTTTTTTTTTGCGGCTTCGCCCGTGTGTTTCGGAAATTATACCACAGGAACGAACTACCTGGGTAAAAAGTATACTATGTCCTAAACCAGGTCATGGTCTATCCGTGTGCCAAATTTCATCCAAATCCGAAGGTGATAGACAGACAGACAGAGTTATTTTCACATTTATAATTATAATATAAGTTATAAGCATGGATTTTCAACTTTGCGATATCTTTGACGTTCTATACTCTTAGCTGCTGTAATACTAAAAGAATACTGGTATTCAGCTGCATCCGGTTAGACTGGAAGCCGACCCCAAGATAGTTGGGAAAAAGGCTAGGAAGATTGACTCTTAGCTGCTGTAATCTAATAATGTTATTGTTGTCAGACTATAAGATTGAGGGAAAAGAGTGCACCTATGTCTGCGCACACACTTGTGCACTACAATATTTCTCGCGCCGAAGGCTGGCTCCGCTGAGATTGGTCAACATGGCGTAAATTCGGTCTGGTGGTTTTTTTTTATTGATTATTATTACATGTAAGTATAATAATAAAAAAAACCGGTCAAGAGCGAGTCGGACTCGCGCAGCGAGGGTTCCGTACCATCTTATTATAAATATTTTGGAGTAAATATTGCACTTTTAGGTTAGCGCCATCTCTTGATAGTGGAACTAATGTAATATTTGTTGATGATTTCTGAAAAAAATATTTAGAGAATATTTTTCGTTTTATTTTTCTTGTAATCTTTACATAAACTTCTATCACATTTATCATTTCAGATTTTTCTCCATGCAAACTTCGGAGATAGGGGGCGGAACGGATTTTTTTTTACATTTTTCGTCAAAAGTCGAAAACTATGCGACCTCAAAAGAAGAAAAATGTTTAAGAATGTGCAAATAGCGCTCTTTCATATGATACCCCACATGCCCTAATAGTAGCCCCACTTCGAATTTTTAAGACACCCATTCAGTCCCTGTTGCAAGAAAAAAATACACTTATTTGCAAAATAGTTGGGAAAACGTCATCTATAACTATTCCAAATTTCAAGTTGGTAGTCTTAGTAGTTCTTGAGATATCCAGCTGTGACAGACAGACGGACGGACAGACAGACTGAGTGAGACCGTTCCTTTTTACCATTTTGGTACGGAACCCTAAAAAGAATAAGTAAGAACCTATATTATACATAATTATGTATTGTTCGGGAACGGAGACATTGTAACAAGTCGTAAATGTCGAAATCGATTCAGTATTGAACAAATGAACAACCCTGAATCAGAGGTGCGCTCGGTCGGCAGTATTTGATCCCTCAATCGTAATATAAATAGTTGGGGAACATTACATTCTTTTGATGGCCTTTGTTGTTAACCTGATGTCCCAATTTTATGGTAGACAGACACCTAAACCTATTTTATTAGTAGATACAAATTAGGCTGTCTGCCCGTTGAAACTAATAAAAGTAAACTGCTTTCGTGGACTTCTAAGAAATTTGCAAGAAAAAATCCTTTGCATGTTATCATTAGTGAAATCTCGAAATCTTTGATATAACTTTTATTATTACTTTCGAATTGGTATCTAAATGTGAGATACGTAATTTTCTCTGGCTATGTAAAGAGCAACTTCTTTGCAATTTTTTTGCCTTTGATTTAAAAAACAACATTTCAGTACAGACCTCCTACATATGTAATTTCTTTAGGGCGTTCGTCGTAGTAATTAACGCGAGAGTCTTTTTAACTTTGTGAAAGGTCTGGCGAAAGAACCTTTTTATCGTTTGGTATGTATGTTTTCTAGAGTTAAGATTTTTATTTAAAAGCGTTCATGTGAATTTGAGGGAACACAAAATAACTACATTATACCTCCATTGGTTTAAGGTCTAGATCGAAAATTACTTCTGACATCACTCTAAAGTTTCCAAATTCGATACCAACACAACCATGTCACCAGTCATGAGTACACGTTTTAATTTCTGTCAGAGACAGCCTGGCTCATAGTTTATCAGCAGCATCATTATTTGTTTTGTCTTAATTATTTCACTCCGAGACCTATTTAGGTACGTTTGATAATGAAAGGCAAGTTTCTCGAGACATTAACTACGAAAGATATTGTTGTTACCCGGAAGTAGGTACGTTTAAAACGCGTTCAATAAATTTACTAACCTTTATTTTATGAATGATGTTTTTCTGTTCCTTCTGTGCGTGACTTACATCACTTTACCTACGCTTCATTGCAATGTTGATAGATCGTGAGTCCTAGCCGATTCACAGATGAACCTGGTACACATACAGGTCGCCTGATACGTTTAAGTCCCATGTAATAAGGAGCGAGCCTAGAGCCAACAACCGGGCACAAATACAGACTCCGGGATGCTACTGAGAAATATCAGATGGTGAAACCCAATAAAACTGTGCCCGACCTGAGAATCGAACTCAGGACCTCGAATGCTTACCAGTAGCACGACCACTAGACCAACGAGACAGCAAATTAATCAATTGTTTTTGAGTTTTGATACCTAATTTAAGTGCCCATTGATACAGAATGATGTGTAGAAAGCTTATATCGCTGTAGAGGACTCTAATCTGATAAACACGAGGCATCGAAATAGAACAGTTTCAATTATTTGCTCTCTACGTGTATTTATTTCCGTGTTTGGGTTCCCTTTGAGCCGTTTCCAAGTTGTCATAACAACTAGGTACTTAGTTGTTCAATTACTTGCTTCAAAGAGCGAATTTACTTAATCTTCTAGAGAAATTAAGAAAATGGCTGGAAGGATCTCATAGAAAATACATAGTTTTAGTTAACAAAGACAAGAAGAAATAGACAAGAAAATTACTTAGAAAGGACACCTGCCCTCTGGTGATTTTAAAACTCGACATTGTTGAAGGTAGACTGTACAAGAATCCGTTTTATTAAATGCCTAAAATTATAATTCTACGAGAATAAACATAAAACAGCATATTGTTTATTGTTGCTGCTGGTTAACAAATAAATAAGGTCAAAAAAAAAAATTGTATCTCGACATTCTCTAGGGTAAGTCTGCTCAACCCCAGGCCAGCGGGCCACCAAGTGGCCCACTGACGCATTTGAATTGGCCCACCAAAAGCTATCAACTTGCGATAGTCTTATGAGAACAGATTTCTGGACTTCAAACCAGGTATAAAAAATATTTTGCTTCTTATGAACCCACTAGCAGCGTCCCGAGGTTTCACCCGCATAAGTCTCGATCCCGTGGAAATATCGGGATAAAAAGTATTATGTGATAATTCAGGTCATAAACTAAACATCCAAATCCCATTCTTCTCCATACGAAACTTCCTTTAGGAAGGGGCAACTAGAGTTGTATTTTCTTGTTAATTTTGACGTTCAAAAGTGCCGTATAAGTGTCTATTTGAAATTTAAGCCGCGATTCCATTAGGCAAGTCTTGCATGCAAGTATGACGTCACATTTGCGTACAAGTTGCTTGCATTGGAAACATGTTTTCGAGAGTGTGCAATTTGCATACAGGTTTTACTTGCATACAAGTGGAGATGTTCAACAATTGTACAGTGAGAGATAAAAATGCGCGTACACGTCACTCGTTCGAAATCCGAAATGTGCAACTAACGTTTTCGCGTTCAATTTGCACGTCACTTGAATTCACAAATGTAAGTTCAAACTACCTCACACAAGTTGTAGCTTATACGCAGGTTTGTTCAAGTTGTATGCAATTTGCAACTTGCATACAAGTAACTTGCCTAATGGAATCGCGCCTAAATGATTTCAATTTAACTTTTGACTTTATTGGGATTGGTTTGATCCTCAAAACGCATTAAAATACCTACTAGAGAAATTCACGTAAGTGCCTACCTAATAGCCGGAGCTCCACCATGGACGAAGAACTAAAATTAATGAAGAAGTTTTTAGTTTACATTTTTTTATTACAGGCTGTAAATCAGTATTGGTCTTATAACTGCTTTTTTTATTTACTCGGGTATAAACCTTACAATATACAAGGTAACACAATTTTTGATTTTTATTTACTTACGGTATTTGATCACGGACGTGTTTTGAGACCCACAGAGGTGACCTTGGTTGGCGACCGGCAAAGTTGTTTCAACGTTTGGTCGTAAACCACCAAGGTCACCTCTGTCGGGGCACGGTTGGCGATCGTGTAGCAGGCGTTAAAAGCGTCATTGTTCCTTTGTGAAAAAGGAATGCTATTCGTCCTGTTCGGTTCCAAATCCTTATTACACTGAAACAATAATGACTCCGATTCTGCTCTACACGTCCCCAGATACCGATAATCATAGAAGGTGATAGAAACAAAACAGATCGTACCCATAAACAATCATATTTGTAGACGAAAGCTATTCCCTAATACATATTATGTGTATTTTCCTCCGCATGGTTACCGGTAGCCAGTAAGTAGGGCTTGGCGCTTCCCACGGGGGCCGTCAGAAGATACTCTAAAGATAATAGCATGGAGTCTGATAACAGTATTCACTTATGAAATGGTTATGACTGTGATAATAATGATGGAAAGGGAGGTGGAGTAAATGTAGGAACATATTTAAAGCATGGAGTCTGATAACAGTATTCACTTATGAAATGGTTATGACTGTGATAATAATGATGGAAAGGGAGGTGGAGTAAATGTAGGAACATATTTAAAGTTCACAAATTTTGTAATAATATACAGGGTGTTTGGTGCATCGTGTGCCAAATTGAAATGGTCGACTGAAGGGGTCATCTGCTATCCTTTCATACCCCTTAACATGTCTCATGCCCTGGGGATATTTTTATCGACTTTTTGTCTCGACAAAAAAAATGATTTGTTTCCACCCGGTTTACGCTATGCAAGATAGAGATAGAAGATAGATTTTATTTCGCAAGAGTGAAAAAGCAAATATTAACTGTTTCTCTAGTAACAGTTACGCAAAAAGATTATTAAATCATAATTTTGAATACGAGTATTAGCCTTATGTGACTCGATTCACAATTCTAGCGAATTCACAAAGTTGTTACGAGATTTTTATGGCATGTGGCACATCACTAGCAAGAGGATAAAATAGAAAATTTTTGAGGGAGTTGGAAGATCCCGGTCGCTTATGGTTTTTTTTTTGGAGCCATGTAAACAGTTGAACCATGTACAGCTTTAATTTAAGTTTTACCTTTACGAGTAAATAAAACAAAAAACTAGATGACTAATGTCACTAATTTTGTATTTAAAAGTACTCTAAAACACAACACATCTAAATAAAATTAAAATTCGGAGTCTGCGCCTTATACTTAAAAAAAAATTGTATTTGAATGTTATATTTGGGTCTTTTTTTAATAAAACAACAAAAAGTCGATAAAAAAATTCCACAAGGCATGAGAGATGTTAAGGGGTCTGAAAGGATAGCAGATGTCCCCTTCAGTCGATCATTTCAATTTGGCACACGTTGCACCAAACACCCTGTATATCTTGGTAGGTATATTTTAGCAGAATTTGGCTTGTTGTCACAAAACGGAGCTGAGCAGTGTTCTGGGACTCAAGTCGATAAAAACGACCAATAACTGAAAAGAAGTTTCGGTCTTTATTCGGCTAAGGTCGTCTTCCGAATGATATAATGAAATAATATTTTACCTAGGTACCTTTAAGTACAAATTACTTTTTAACGTTCATCTTCTAGTGATTTTTTTTAAAACGTGGATGATGTTAACAATTCAGTTAATTGTGCATTATAATATTTCGTTTACAGATCTCCACGCGACCAAAGCCGCGGGCAGAAACATGTCTTTTATAAAACACCGTCAAACAGACCTTCGCTCCGAAGCGCTGGGTATTACCCCAGGAAGCCCGGTGTGTGCTCAGGGCGAAGAGCCCATAGATCCTCTGTTATTATATTTATTTCCCGACCTTGTTTCGTGGACCTTGAATTGCGATGTCACGGATTTTTTGCGGGAATTTTGTGTTGAGTTCAGTTACATATTTTTCCGTGTTTTTTTTTGTGTATTTATTTAACCGACTTAACTCAAAATATAGCGTAGCTTATGTCAGTCAAAGTTGCGCTCAGAATGTACAGATTGCGAAATACGCAGTAGGTATATCTACAAATTCTACACCGATATAGGAGGATGTTTACACATTTATCTATTAAGATTATTTAGTTAATACCAGATTTGTCTGTAATTCCGTTTAAGGTTCCGCATTGATCCTGAACTGGGAGACAAATGGGATCTGCATTAATTACCTTCTGTCATACTCTATTAATTAACAATGAGAGAAAACAGAGTAGGCACATATTTAGAAGATTCATTATATATTTAAGTTGTACAAGCTTAGTAAGTAATAAAGAAAATTATTCAAAAAACAAAAAACCCGACTGCAAAAACACATAACTGAAAAGAGAAAAACAAGCATTATAATCTATAGAATTTTGGTATTGCAGGCGGGGACAAACAAAAGTTAGGTACACCATATTTCCGGTTATTATTGTTATATTATTATTGTCCCCGCCTGCGATACCAAAATTCTATAGATTATAATGCTTGTTTTTCTTTTTTCAGTTATGTGTTTTTGCAGTCGGGTTTTTTGTTTTTTGAATAATTTTCTTTATTTCAAGTTTTTTAGTTTTATTAATATATCTTAATTTGGAATTGACTCAATATCAGCTTTTATTTGATACCAATATTGTTGAAATTTATTTAAAAAAAAACCTTCCCCTCCCATTTTTTTGTACTTGCAGATGAAATACATAAATATTATATAGCCTATGTCACTTCTACGATTAAGACGAATCTAACGACACCTCCTATTTTAAAATCGATCAAGCCGTTTAGGCTACAGAGCGTGCCAAAGAAATGGACATACATACATACATACATACATACTCTCGAAAAACATTACCCTCCTTCTGGGGCAGTCGGGTAAATAGCATTTGTTTTAGGTTTAATCCATATTTGAAAAAAATATTCGGTTTTACACAGATTTCATCTCTAAAAGAGCAAAAGCCACGATAAAAAATGAGAATGTTAAGCTTTTCCGCAATGCTTAAAAGATTACTTTTACGAAACAGAAAAACAATTCTCTACTAAATTCGCAAGCCTCATTTATCAGCGGATTGTCTGTTGAACCATTCATCTAAAATTGTCTAATCGAAAGCAGCCTTGAAAATGATACCCAATACTTTCGTAAGATTTATCTCGGAGATAGATTTATCTCCGCCCGGCGAAGGCTTGACTTAAACTTTCTAAGGTTATCCCCAGGCTACGTGGATTACACGTATAGTCCATTATTGTCAGAATTCTTGTACATATTTTCACGTCATACAGGGTTACTACCTAGTTATAACTTCGTTTTAGCGGACAACGGTTTTAATGCTGACTTTGTTTTTTAACCTCAAACCAAAACAAATGACTGACAGATTTACGTTTCGACTTTCGAAAGGATGCGTAATAAAAATGAACAAATCAATTCGTCATCAAATGATCAAACTGTACGACGTCGTGCGTTTTAAATAGATGTACTTTCTAAATACCTGAATCCGAATAAAACCACTTTTGTTCCCCTCTGCTAAGTTTAATTAGGATTTACCAAATTCTCGTCACTTCATTGTCAGACGGAGCCTTCCAAAAACCTGTATAATGGACGGTCAAAGAGGAAATTACCACAATAACCGCGGTGGGTAAAGGTATTGTTGTTTGTTGCCAAGAGGACATCGCTGCCCGTTGCGTCTGAACGTAATCCTTTAATTACGAACGTAAACCTTTTACGCAACCCACTGGTAGAGAAGTGGTCTTACTGTGACGTAAACGATTCAATACGGGGTGGAAAATTGAGATGAGTTAATGAGGACAGCAACCTTACCCCGCAGACACGAGCTATACGCTCAAGCGACATGCGTCTTACGACAGTGACTGCGTAGAAAACAAATGAAAGAAGTTGTTTAGATCATGCCACGAGTCACCGCGATGCCACTTGTGAAGCGACAGTACTCACGCGAAAGAAACAAGTAACACTAGTGTGAGTCGCTTGACGCAAGCCGCGTCGCAAGCCGCGTCGCAAGTCACATCGCTCGAGCCCGCGAACAGGGCCTTTTTTGCTAGGAAAGAACACCCAAGTTGGGTGTTCTTTAAGAGTTATTTCCATGGTGGTTGACTGGGAACACAAAAGACTATAATAAAATGCATCCCATGCATGCATCGGGGTCACCTATTTCGATGTTATAGCAATTAATAGTTTGTTTGTATTACGTTACTTATTTAAATATAAATTGACGGACATGTTACCTACACTTTACGTTAATTAGTGTTTCCTTGACGTCACGCAACGTTGTTCGAGACGCTAAATTCCCTTCATGTAACATCCAATATTATGTGGAATATCAAACACGTTCCAAAATGAGTAAACATTGGAACAAAGCCGCCTCATTATGAAAATGAACGAGCGGCCGTAACTCATCATAAAGTGTTTATAAAAAACTCAAATATAATTCTATCGCAAACCGTTTAGAATGAGGGTCCGTATAAAAACGGGCATAATTTATCTTTTAATTAATCTTTTTGTTAATCCCACCGTTTTGTACTGAAACGGGCATTCTAAGTATTCGCCTCGTGGTTTTTCTGGATAATAAATTGTCTTTGATTATATATACGTCTAGATAGTGTCGCGCTGCAAAAGAACGAAACCAAACAGGCCAAGTTTTTCATGCTGGTGTGCGTGACAGCTACGTCTTACACTCGCGCTATGACATTGTGCTGTCATTGTGCTTTTCCAGTGTGCGTGCATTTAGTGGCTAACAGTTGCTGTTTTTTTCGACAAGTTCCTAACTTTAGCTGCTTAGACAAAATATCTTTGTAAATTGTATTGTTTAGTAAAAAATGAGCTTATAACACTATCCACTGTAAGTATATCAGAATTTTATGTTATACCACGTATTGACATTTAAAAGAAAAAAAAAAAGAGTCCAAACGGTCCTATACACATGTTGAATATCAAGTTTTATCGGATATTTTTAGAATTCATGTCCGACACAATGTTCCAGCGATGCAATGCAAAGGTTTTGTTGAACCATGCACGCGAATTTTACCCTTCGCAATACGGTACAAACTATTTTGGGATCTACTTTCAAGCAATTGAAACTTTAACGACGATATGGTATAACGATTGAAAAATTCTATAGTAAGAATATGAAGAATTACAGAATTATTTATTGCATGTATCCTCTTGAAATTAAATGGGAATGTTGACATTATGACATTAGTGCGCTCCTAATAATTGAAATATTCGATTATTTGTTCAATATCCTGTTATAATTACTCATTCTCAATACATTTGAACAACTTCGATGGCTCCGCAATCTTATAGATAAACACTAATCAGACACCTATAAAATGAACTCTTATAGCCAATAAACTAGACTTGTGTTGTGAGCTCTCGTAGACCCTTATTACTACGCCGTAGAACGCGCGTAGCCGCGTAGCAACGATAGCGGCAATGCTACGAACGACACTACGACTCAAAATAGAAAGAGAAAAATATTTTACCCGAACAACAGAAGACTTATCTCAGGTTTACTCAAAAGGATATTTACTTAGGAAATTGAATCAGCTTTCCATAATAAAGCTAGAGGATTAGGGTAGACATGGAATTTATTAGAAAAGATTTTATTAGAATATTTTCTTGACACTTTTATTGTGAAATAAGTGAGAGAAAATCAGAAGATGTTTCCACATATATGATACTGGCTGTTAGCCGCGATTTTCCTACAGATACAAACTTTAATCCCTTGAGCTCCGACAAAACTTTCCATGTATAGAGTCCTCTACGCTGCCAATCTTTCAATAAACCAACAGCTATCTATAGTAACTTGTTACTTCTCGTAGACCTTTGTTGCTACGCCGAAGAAAGCGCGTAGCACGTGGCCTTAATTTATAGGGATTTCTGCTATAACTGGCACAACACCACGCTTACCTCATCAAGTTATTATTGGAAGTACTTTACAATTCATTTGTACTCAACACGTGAAAACTTCTCAGAAAATATTTTCGCCCCTTAAAATCTAAATACAGCATAATAATTCCTGGTAACAATAAGAAATATGATCCAAAACAGCTTTACCGGAATTCTCGCTCATTTTCCGTGCAGAGCAAAAATACTTCAAAGGGCACAGCACTACTTTAAAGTATTACAACACTAATTGGACTGCTCAGAACAATGTTAAACTGTAAACAGGCTGTCGACGAAAATACCGCATCTCTGGGAGTTTATTTGAAATTAAATTTTACCGGAAACATGTTTGTTGGTAAATATTATCTATACGAGCCTCGTAATATCTAATTATTATTTATCTATATTTGCGTGTGCACGAAGCACGATTTAAAATGATACACCGGAATTGTACGTGCATAGATCTATGGTTCGTGCATTGTTCATGTTGGGCGTGACGGATCTGACGGACGCATTTTTTCGTTCTCTTCATCCGAAATCTTTAAAACTATGTTCTTTAAGGGGTATGAGGAACAGGGTGTAAAGTTCACTCATCCACCATAGAAAAGGGAGGATCCTCCAACCAGACGGGTTGTTATGTCTGGCGGGCAACTGCCCGTAAGTTGATTTCGGATAGTCTTATCTATGTTATTCGCTCGGTAAACTGTAACTGCGCGATGCAGGAATTGTGTGACGTCATGTCTTTTTCGGTCTAACGGCTACATCACTCCCCTCCGGAGACCGGAGGTCGATAGTGGGCTGAGTCTTGGATCTTGCGATGCTTCACAGTGCCAGCTGTGGTTCAAGTGAGTCGGAACCGAGTGCCGCATAGTTCACGGTGAGTCGGAACTGTCTGCGGTGATTCCCCAGTGAGTCGGGGTGGCGCTGCGTCGTCATCCAGTGAGTCGGATGTGGTTCAGCGCCGGGTTGTGGCTGACTGCTTGCGTCGACCAGGAGAGGGTAGAATAGGCTCTGCTTATGACCCCGGCCGGAAGTGCAGGTGCTGTGCCAAGGTTGCTGATGAGGCTGAGGGTGATGACCAGGAATGCGCGTTCGCTACATGCTGGTGGTCAGGATACCCGTTGAAGCCGTGGGTGCTGGCTGGCTGTGTGACTCGCCTCACGAAAGCTTGCGGGAGTGACGATGATGATGACGTCACGCTGAAGTAGTTGCACGAAGGCTGCGTTGACGTTAATACCTAAATACATTACCCCTAAATTGGTGACCCCGAGGTCACCAATTTAGGGGTATGAGGAAACGGGTGTAAAGTTCACTCATCCACCATAGAAAAGGGAGGATCCTCCGGCCAAACGGGTATTATGTCTGGCGGGCAACTGCCTGTATGTTGATTTCGGATAGTCTTATCTATGTTATTCGCTCGGTAAACTCTAACTGCGCAATGCAGGAATTGTGTGACGTCATGTCTTTTTGCTACGTAGTTTGTATGTGGCGGTCTAACCGCTACATTCTTATTTTCTAGCTAGGCATTTGCTTAAATCATAATGTTTGGCGTCGTAAGTACCTACACTAGATCTTACAGCCGTACCTGCCATCCGTCTATGGCAGGTATGGCAGGTATGGCAGGTACGGATTATGATGAAATTAGAAGAATCCCTTTTAAAGTCAAAACATTATCTCGTCAAACAAAGCTAACAGAGCACATTCAGTCTGTGGAGTCATAAATAATTAATTATTAACAGATAATTTTCCTGTTAAGCCCATACCATAATATTCAGTGGAATAAATTAGCAATAATAATAGATATTCCACGTTAATACGCCATGTTTACTTAAAGTAGTTGCTATTATAATATTCATGTGCCTGATACGAGTATTAATGTTTACAGTGAAAGAATCGCTCGTTGTATACCTTTGTGTATGATAAACTTGTGTATTATGTACGGTCAGGAAAATAATTGTTTTTGTGTGTAATCAATGTAAGCTTGTTATTGATTTGTTTTTAGTGTTAATTATTCATCATCATCATCAGCCTATTAATGTTCCCACTGCTAGGACACAGGCGTCCTCTCTGTGAGAGGGAGTGGGCTGTAATCTACCACGCGGGCCCAATACGGGTTGGTAGATGTCATATGTTTTCGAATTTTTGGTTCTAAGACATGCCGGTTTCCTCACGATGTTTTCCTTCACCGTTTTGAGAGCAGTGGTGATGAAATTATTTACACAAAGTAAAGCGCCTGCTTAGGTTCGAACCCACGACCTACAACTCGTAAGTTGGGGCCGTTACCACCTGGGCCGCCACTGCTCTGTTAATTATTACTGTGTTGCCAGCAATCAATCAATTAGAATCACTATTTTGTATGATGCAATTAATTCTTATTAATGTGATGTAATTATTTATTACCTATCTAGTGAAACTCATTATCATATTTTTTTGTTATGCGGATAATGTAGTAGGCTGCAATATTGTTAATAGTTTGTATTATTTTTTCTCTGTTCCGACACATATTGTAGCTGTTTATTGTCCCCGAATAAATAAAATAAAATTCAAGACACACTACGTCACTTACGTCAAATTATCGCGTTATAGCCGTATCACACGACTATCAAAGAATTATAGTTGTGCTTTGAATATACGGACAATTTAAGTTGGTAGGCAATTTGATAAACAATTAATTTTCTCGGTCTTTACTTACTTCTTAGAATATGTCTGAGGTGTTCAGCAGTTCCTGGGTGTCAATCTCAATGTGAGAGAGAAATTGAGACGAATAACATACGACGTACCTCCGTAAACTATTAGTGCAAAAAATTGGCTAAATAGACTGCTCAAAGACCTAACGAAAAAAAAAATTGGCTCTATTTAAATACCGAGTTGTTTCGGGAATGTATTATTGCAATTTTATTAACTTCTCAGGCACAGTCAATCGCAAGTCAATGTTCACACTTTGACCTTGAGCTGGCCTTAGCGTAGTACGCAGTTTCAATAGAATAAAAGGCCAGCTTGAACTGGTTTTGTTATCATTGACGTGCCGTGCCGTGCCTCTGGACTGGCACGCGCGCGCCGGCGCAAAACCGTCAGCTGTCAAGCTGCGCGTGGGTGGTCCCGAGACCCCCCACGAAGCCTGCCACTAGAGATTAGAACGACTATATCTCTAAAGTTTCGTATGGGAGCTATTTATAATACTTACGTAGTTGGAATCGGTATAAAATAAGCTAACACAATAAAACTAGATAACTAAATGTTATTTTCCTATTATATTCTTAATTTTAATGTAAAGTCACGAGGAGGGGGCTTTTTCCCCATTACCGTAAAGAAAAAAATAATTGAATAATATTGAAAATATTTTTATCTATTATTATTATTTTTTTAAATTGATATATTATTTAACGTTAAAGAATTACATAAAAAACTACACGTTTCCCTACAATAATTTTAAATAAAAAAATATTTTATCACTTACCGGCGCAATGACGTCACCTTCCGACGGCCGCCGGCCCGATAACGGAACCTGTTTTTTCTATTGTTCTCTTCAATAATTCACACACAAACACTCTTACACTGAAGTTTATCTTTTGTTCGTCATTTATACAATAGCTAACAGAGATTCAACTGATATAATTGTTTATTTTTAACAAAAATAACACCACGTTTGACCACGCCATTAAAAGTTTTAACACGAACGTTTTATTTGGATCACAGTTTTTATTACGTTGCACTATACTCAAATCTGAATGTACATTCGAACTTATGATGTTATTTACTCATGGGAAAACACTACACAAAGGCTTGAGGACTACCGAAATTAACTAAAACAAAATAAAATCGAAAACAAAACACGAGACAAACACCACACGCGCGGCCATTTTGCGCGCAGACCGTATGAACTGAATAAATATTGAATTTATTCAATGAATTTACTGTCAGATGTCGGTCATGTCATGTTTTATGTCATCGTTCGTTCATAGACTTTAATTATAAACCTGTTCCACGAAAGTAAACACTATTTATAATACAAATAATACTCAAAATTAACCGAGTGGCCGGTGGGGTCCAAATTGTCCTCCCGTCAGTCAATACGTTTTTGACGTCGGACCACGGGGACCCGGCTGCCAGTCCAGAGGGTCGACTGTACGTTCTATAAAACATTGAAAAGCTGGCGTCAAATAAAATTTTGTTCAACGAATTGATTAAAGAAGACAGGCAGTTCTTTCAATCATCATTCTCTTACGCATCAATTATCCCCTGTTACCGTAGTGCGAACTCATCAGTCCACAGCGTCAGTCCGTCACTCCCTTTTCCCTGTCATCGGGTGACCGCCGATCAATCCGTTAGCACTGACAGCCGTGATCGACTCAAAAGGGCAACTGCCTGGATACAGTTGTTGCGCTTGAATGGCAGATCATTTAGCTGAGTGTCGGGACATTTTTAGGCCGATGTGGAATTTTATTCAGAGGGAAATGGCAACATTTTGTCATGTTTTTTTAAAGAAACAGGAGAAAAATACTACTGAAAACAAGCAAACTGCCAGACTCGACAATTGAAAATAACATTTCTAGAGAGTCTTCAAGAGTCTACTTGGAGTAAATTGTTTGTTGAAGGTAAAAGCTTAGTTAGTTTTTAATGCTTAAAGTACACACACGAGTACTTAATTATAGTAATCCTAAATACCTTTCACAAAGATAATAACTTAAACTTAGTACCTACTTATAAATATGATGAGATAAATAAAGATTTATGATTATGATTATTATGATTATTACCTACGCATGAACAAATCAGCTTTGAAATACTCACAAGAGATAGATTGAGATTACTTAGTCAGACGTGTACGTACGTTCTGTTCTGTATCTTATGAAATATTACTGGCTAAATTGAAACATCTATCAAGTTTAATACGTTTTATGATATATAGCGTCAAGGTTATTCATAATAGTAAAAAATATTCTCTATTAAAATCATATAAGGAAGATGAGAGGAGCTCGTGGCTAAGTAATAACAAGCCGCACGGGTCGATCCATCAGGTTAAGCTACGCTTGCCGGGGTTGGTCAGTGGATGGGTTCTCGTGATCTTTACATACCGAGACTCCTCCGTGCCTCGGAAAGCACGTTAAGCCGTTGGTCCCGGCTGTCATTTGTGGATCTTTGACAGCCGTTACGACTCGTCAGAAGCCCGAAAGTCTGACACCAGTCTTACCAAGGGGTGTCGTATTACCCAGTTACTGGGTTGTGGAGGTCAGATAGGCAGTCCCTCCATGTAAAATACTGGTATTCAGCTGCATCCGGTTAGACTGGAAGCCGACCCCAAGATAGTTGGGAAAAGGCTAGGCAGATTGATTGATTGGTTAGGGCCAGACCGCGTCAAACTTTAAATTAACAACAAAATTATAACATTAATTACAACGAATCCCATAAAAAACACACACAAAGATAGTTTATTGCCTGAATTAACACATAATTATATATTTTTAATGCCAATAGTACGTTCCCGTGTGATATTTTCCTAAAATCCACGCAAACAAAGTCGCGGGCAACAGCTAGTATTAAATAAATAGATATAACATTGAAAAGAAAGATACATTTATGGGGCCATGTTCTTTGGGATTTGAGCCCACAAAACAATAATAACACAAGTAATGAAACATCACATACAATGATACAAATGTCACAAACAAAAGACCAATTATATTTTCAACTGAACTGAAACAAAATAATTTTACCACAAGTTATTTTCAAAGTTCTCTGATTAACTTGTTTTGTTTCAAACTTTATAAACATTTGTTCTCTCTTTTGGCTACAAGGGTCTTTTTGGGGCGGGGGGGGGGGGGGGGGCTACACGGCAGGTCTAGGTACTAGATCATGTTCTATGTTCTATGTTAAAGGGTTTGGTTTCCGCACTTAGTCCTTCAAGTGGACCATTGTGCGTGGGCCATGGCGGCCATTTGGGGGGTTATTCCAACCAGCCCACCTCCCTCCAGAAGTTAATTAAAACTCCCAGTCTATTTAGAACGTCTGTGAAAGATCTGGGTGACCCGAGGGTTTGTGCTCTAATCTGGGTGACGCCTGTGCATTCAAAGAGCACGTGCGCGACGGTCTCCTCAGCCTCCATGCACGCCCTGCACAGAGGACTGTCCGTTATGCCTATTGTGTGGAAGTGTTTGTTTAGCGAGCAGTGTCCCGTGATAGTCCCCGTCACCAGGCGCAGGCCGTTCCTGTCCAGGCGTAGTAAACGTCTGGTTAGCACGCTATCCAAGGATGGCATAGCTTCCTTGGACTGCCTGCAGCCGGGTGTCGAGGTCCACCAAAGCTCCGCTTGTGTGTGGGTGAACTCTTGTAGCCACCTGCGTATTTGATTGAAGGGGATGGGTACGATAGGTTCGGGTCCACAGACTGCTGTGCTGGATCCTCGTCTAGCGAGCTCGTCTGCTGCGTCGTTGCCTAGCGATCCGCTGTGTCCTTTTATCCATTGTAGTGTCACCGTGTTGCGGCTAGACAACGTTATGTGTTCTAGGGCATTGTGACATTCTAGTGTTATCTTTGAGGTGATACATTTTTTCCGTAAGGATTGGAGAACTGAGGCGCTGTCGGAGAGTATACGTATATGTGTATCCGTAACCCTCCTAGCTTTTAGGGCGTAGACCGCTTGTATGATGCCCACACACTCCGCCTGATAGACGGTGTTGAACATTCCCAGCGAGCTGGATATATTTATATTGAAGTCGTGTGAGAAGACTCCGACTCCCGTGCCGGAGTCTGTCTTTGATCCATCGGTGTATACTCTCATCTCTTTCGGGCCTGAGTAGTCACACTGTTCTTCTGTAAGTACAATGTTGTAGTGCCTTTGAAAGTGGTGTGTTTTCGGGGCTTTATCACAAGGTGATGCCATCATTGGTCGTCGTTTGATCGCATCTTCCTTTATGCGTGTGTGCTTAACTCTGGAGTCATTGCTTAGGGTCCCTGATAAATGGAGCCTAAAGGCAGCTAAAGCCGCCTCCTCCCGCACAATGAGGTGCAGGGGCGGCAGTCCCAGCATTGCTTGTAGGGCGGCGGTGGGTGTGGTTCTCATACTGCTCGTGATTGCGACGCAAGCAAATCGCTGCAGTTTTTCGAGATCTCTTTGGGCTGTGCTCAGGTCCGTCCTGGGCCACCAGACCAGTGAGCCGTATGTGATAATTGGTCGGATGACTGTAGTGTATAACCAGTGGGTGACCTTGGGGCTGATCCCCCAATTCCTGCCAAGCAGTCGTTTGCACTGCCACAGGGATATGCTGGCTTTTGTAGTAATGTAGTTCGTATGTTTTGCCCAGTTCAGTTGTTTGTCCAAATAAATGCCCAGGTATTTGGTTTCAGTTGAAAGGCTTAGGGTTGTTCCAAAGAATCGTGGTAGTTGTAGTGTCGTCAGTTTTCTCTTTTTTGTGAAGAGAATCAGTTCGGTTTTTGTGGGGTTCACTGAGAGTTGATGCTTGTTACACCATTCCTCTACAATCCTCAGGGCTTGACGCATGAGGTTGCATAGTGTGTTTTCGTGGGTTCCGTTTATTATTATGGTTAAGTCATCGGCGTAGCCTACGGTGAAGTAACCTTTGTCGTTGAGTGTTTTGATGAGGCTGTCTACTACCAGGTTCCATAGGAGCGGCGAGAGGACGCCCCCTTGCGGGCAGCCTTTCGCGACGATGGCCCTTGTAGTGTCATTTACTGTGACTTGTACAGCTCTCATTTTGAGCATGTTGGTGATCCAGCCACTCAGGGTTGAGTCTATGCTGTGTCTGTCGAGGGCTATGTTTATGCTGTTAAACATGGTCTTGTCAAAGGCGCCCTCGATGTCAATGAAGGCGGCCAGTGCTGAACATTTGTGGTCCACTGCGCATTCAATTTTGGAAACCACGCTGTGCAGCGCGGATTCTGTTGATTTGCCTGTGGAGTACGCATGCTGTTGTTTGTGCAGTGGTTTTACCCGGAGAGGTCCATCTCGGATGTGCCTATCACAGAGTCTCTCGAGGGTTTTCAGTAAGAAGGATGTGAGGCTTATAGGTCTATAAGCCTTGGGTTGTGTATAATCGGTTTTGCCGGGTTTGGGTATAAAGATGACTTTCACCTCGCGCCATGCGAGAGGTGTGTATCTGAGTGCTATGCAGGCTCGGTAGATCTCTACTAGCCATGGTGTCAGGTAATCTACCCCCCACTGCAGCAGGGCTGGGAAGATGCCATCCAGCCCTGCCGACTTGTATGGCTGAAAGGTGTTGATAGCCCACTTTATTCGGTCTTCTGTTACTATATAGCGGGCTCTTGACCAGTCATGTTCCGTTGGGGTCCATTCTGGTTCAGCCTCCCACGTCCCGTCCTCCAGGATTTTACAGTCTGGGAAGTGAGTCTCGAGAAGGACCTTACTGGTTTCGTAGTCAGTTAAAGTGTATGAGTTGTCGGGTTTTTTAAGCGCGCCAAGGGTTCGATCCTGATCAGTCGATAAGATCTTCCTTACCCTTGCGGCCTCATTGTTTGTCTCGATAGATTCACAGAATTTACGCCAGGCAGTCCTCCTGGCTGTCCTGATCTGTTTTTTGTATATATATTGGGTTTCTTTGTATATCTCCCAGTCGTCCGGGAGTCTCGTGTTTTTAGCTCTGTTAAATTGCTTACGTAGCGCATCTCTGAGTTTGCTAAGTTCAGCGTTCCACCAGGGATTCCTCTCGTTCTTCCTTTGTGGCGCTCTTAGTTTACAGCATGCGTGGTAAGCCTCGATTAGGTACTCTGATAGTTTTGTGACGGTGTATTCCAATTGTGCTTGGTCCCTTAGGGTTACTTGTGTTAGGTGTCTTGTTAATAAGCAGGCCAGGAGGCGTTTGTACTCTGGTACATTGGTGCGCCTCGGGTTACGCCTCGGTGGTGGTTCTTTAGTGTTTGTAGTTAGTGTAAAGCGGATCCTTCTGTGATCTGAACAAGAAGGCTCGTCCGATACGTGCCAGTTTGTGATAGAGTTAGTCGCGTTTTCTGTAGCGAGTGTTAAATCTATAATCGTTTGTCCTCGGACTGTAACCCAAGTGGGTTCGGAGCCGCGGTTTACGATGTTAAGGTTAGTAGAGAATAAATAGTTGGATAGTACCTCTCCCCTGGAGTTCGGTGCATCGCTGCCCCAGAGCGGATGGTGGGCGTTTGAGTCGGTGCAGATGATCAGGTCTAGTTTGGAGCGCTCGCAGTGCTGCACCAGGTCGGCCAGCTCTTTTGGCGGGCAGTCCGGGTCGTCGCCTGGCATGTATGCCGAGGCCAGTACAACATCTGGAACACTACCTTCGGTCTGGAGCCTGACAGCTGTCAGGTCTCTGGAACAGAATTGAGTGAGTGGTGTGATAGGAATTTCTTTGGGTATGTAGACGCAGGTTCTTGGCCTGTCTGAGCTGTGTGTGTCGAGAATTAGCTTACCTCCGATGTTACCGAGGCCGCATACTCTGTTGTTCCTGATCCACGGCTCTTGGATCAGTGCGATGGTTCGGGGCTTTACCTCCAGTGACCTGCGTACGCTGGCCGTGGCAGTCTGGCTATGCTGGAGGTTGGTCTGGATGATGTTTAGGGGGGATGGAGGTGGTGGAGAGGAGTTAGTCGCTGATGGATCCATCAGACAGTCTCTCCGCCTCCTCTCTGTAGTTGTCGTGTTGGAGCTCACCCGGCGACGAGGCGAGTAGACGCTCGCTCCAGCCAGGTGATTCGGGCGGTATGCTGTCCTCGGCGTCAGCCATTACGGCTCGGGCCATGACTTCCTCCAGTTGGTCAATGTCGGAGTCGGTCGTCTGTGTCAGTGTCGTCGGTGGTAAGGTTTTGCCGTCTGTGCTGTCGGTCTGGACGTCGGGGGGTTGGGCCGTGGGCCAGAAGCGTACGTATATCGACCCAAGTAGGTATGATATACGCCGCTCCCGGGCCCGGACCTTTACGGCTTCCTCCGGTGGCACACCCAGGGTCAAATAAGTCCCATAGTTGTCGCCACCGACGGTAGTCGCCCTGTGCAGTGTCCACCTGGCAATGTCATACCAGGTATTCTGACGGATCAGAATACCCTGGAGTCTGGCTATGTCGCCTCTGTAACGAGGGACAAAAAGCGAGACTCGGACACGGGTGGGCACGTCAGTCTGTCTCAGTACCATAAGTGTCGAGTCAGTAGTCGGTAGTTTAATCGAGGGTACATTCTGGGTCAGCCAGGTCAGGGCATAGTCGTCCTCACACCACATCTGCACGGTGCCTTCCGCTACCCGTGGGTATCCGCGGAAGGCAGGGAGTGGCGCTGCAGAGTCTGTGCCCATGACCAGGTTCTCGAGGTTCGTCTTTATGTAGTCGGCCTCGTCCCTAGTCAGGTCTCTGGAGGGTGGGGGGAGGCAGATTGCTACGGCAAGCCGCGCTGGGATGTCCTTCGTGGCTCGCGCATAGGTCCTCTGCTCCCCTTGAGCAGAGTGGATCCTCACCCGTTTGGCGTCCCCCTGGAACATGCTTGGTGAAGCCGTATCATCAGGGCGTCCCCTCTTCGCCGGCCCTGTACCGCTCGGTCCAGGCTGCGGCTTGGAGGTGCCTGGCTGGGTGTTTTTTGCCGGCAACGCCGGGTGTTTGGAACCACCCCGCCTGCCCCTACTGTGCTTAGGACGAGGTCGGTCGTGGGGTCCGTCCGTGTCTGTGTCTTGGGGTCGGCTGTCGGTCCCGGCGGACTCGCTCACGTGCGTAGGCGTCTCGCGCTGGGTTGCCCCTTCGCAAGACTGCCCACGCACGCGTGGTTCCGCGTCCGGCCGCTTTGCGCGCTGGGTTTCCCCTTCACGCTCTTGCGGCCTGTCGCGTGCGTCCGGCCCCTTTTCGTGCTGGGTTTCCCCTACGCGTACTTGGGGCCGGTCGCGCACCTCCCCTTGAGCGTCCAATCGCGCTTCGCGCTGGCTAGTGCCTTCGCGAAGTTTCCGCTTTCGGTCGCTTGCTCTCTTTTTCCGGGCCAAGAATTTTCCGCGCTTTGTCAGCGGGCGTACTTCTTCGTTGGCAACCGGAAGAGTGCTAGGGCTGCCGGGTCCGTCATCTTTCCCCGTCCCTGTATGTCTGTGCTGTTCTGGGTCAATGTCGGGGTTGGTCTTGCTATTCCGCACGGCACTCTGTTCCCAGAGGCCAGTGGGAGGCATAGTCCTTGTCGTGGGTATTGGCGCGATGGTCGCAACCGAAGTTGGGTTCATGGGCGCGCTAAACGCAGCCTGTGTAGTGGGCGCTAGATCAGCAGCCGGCCGCGCTGAAAAGTGCGGCATTAATTGGTCGATAATGCAGTTTGAGGCCCCCCCCATATTACGATAGGGGCTAACCGCCGAAGCGGTGTGGGATTCCCCGGCTTGGCCGGGACCCACCTGGGTAGAATCATCATCATTCTGCATGTTATTCATTGTTTTGTGGGGGGTGGGCTTTTTTGGAATCGAGGTTACCCTTCCTCTAGGACCGACGGGATAAAGGGAATGGGAGGGAAGGCAATTAGTGGATGGGGGATATGGGCTCAATTGGGGGTCACCCTAGGTCTGGGAGTTGGCCTAGGGATTTATGATCGACGGGATGTGTATGGATCGGGAGGGATATGGCTTGGTTAGGTGATAGGTACATAGGATAGGGGTATATAGGTTACCCTAAGCCTGGGATTGGGCTTTCGGGAACTTCTCTTGTCCGGGATCTACTTTATAGAGATGCTCCGAGTGCGGCATCGCCCACTGGCAGTCCGTGTGATCGCCAGTGGTCGGTCCCGCAGCCGGAGTTGGGCTATCCGCAACCTGCCCACCCGCTCGGTTGCATGAGAAGAAGTGCCTGGCAGTCCGGGTCGCCCCACCACGGATGTACGTAAACATTCGCGTTGGAGCGATCCAGCCTCCCCCGAGGGTACTAGATCATTATTGTCGCTATATTTTTTTTTTTTTTTTTTTTTTTTGTAATAGTTTAGGCACCTTCCACCGCTGACGAGGAAGCTATTAACTCTTGCTCAAGCAACGTAAAAAATATTGTTGGTTCTGTAAAAGAGATAGATATATTTATAGTTAAAAAAAAAACAACTTTATTTACTCACATCAACATACCAACCTTACACAATTCACTAAGTTACAAATAAGCAGTAAAAGTAAGTAGCATTTTTGTTTGTTGATCGAAGACTGTTCACACTGTCGGCTGTGTCAGCGATCAAGCGAGTAGGTACTCGTTTTGTCGCGCGAAAAGCTTTCAAAGTGAGTATTGTACTTGATCAGGGACGCTCGCTTGGTGGGCAGAACACTCGCTGAGAGTCTGAGAGACTCGCGCTTGGTAGTTGTTACATACGCAACCCAGCGAGTAATCGCTCGTCGCTGTCACGCACTCGCTGCTCGTTGCTCGCCTACTCATTTTTATGGGTCGATTACACCTAACGAGTACAGCGGCGAGTCAGTGTCCAGAATCCCAATTTGTTTACTAGGCCGAGTACCGGCCGAAGAGCTTATTTACTGACGCGCCGCTGTACTCGTTAGGTGTAATCGACCCATTAGATGCTAGCTCTACTCGCTGTGCGTGAGACAGGTGCCTGAAGCAGTTGGTAGGAGAGCACTGGTCAGTAACAAACAACCACATCTTTAACAACTACTGAAAATCATCTAAGTACCTACATCAACCGACAATGAAACATTTCTTAGAGGCAAGTTCGATAATTTTATTAATATTCATTGATCAATAATTGTCTCTTACAAAATTAAATAATAACAATGTGTAAGTATTTATAACTTCCTTCCTTATTAAAATATTAAAATCCAAAGTTAACAGTTCATTAGATCATGTTCCTCCGAGAGTACCTATTGAAACGAAAAAAAATCATTAAACAGAAAATTACATTATTAATACCTAATGCTTTTTCTATTGAATTAAGTTTGACCACCTTAATATGTTCTTTGAAATATTTCTAAAAATATGATTTATATTTCGCATTAGACTGCCTCGTTGGTCAAGTGGTCGCAAGCGCTACTGCTGAGCATCCTGGGTTCGATTCCCAGTCGGGCAATGTGTTATTGGGTTTTTTATTTGGTATATCTTAGTAGCAGCCCGGAGTCTGGACTTGTGTCTGGTTGATGCCAATAGCCTCGCCCCCTATATGGGACTTAAATATAACTGACAAAATGTCGGTGTACAGGGTACACATTTGCTCAACCCTTCGGGAAAATAAGGCGTGATGTTATGTTATTATCACATAGGAGTAGGCAGCTTTGGCATTAACCTTACGAAAACCGCAGAACAATGGTGTTCTGAGGTTTTCGGAAGGTTAGAAAGACAAAAAACCTGCGCATCCACAGGTTGTTTGTCTTTGCCTCATGGCAAGGAGATCAAAAGACAGAGGTAGACAGACAACTTAAATAATAAAGTTACTATAACTTAAGTAGAATTCTACACAGTGACCATTTAGTCGCCTTACAAAAGCAGCGCACTAGTATCCAATGACTACAAAACACAAAATATTGTAAGATGTTTTAATTGCTCCTAATGAGGTAGGTTAACTGAAGTATTTTATGTCGGGTACATTGAGTGGCCCATGGAGGGGCACGTGGCTAAGTAATAACAGCCGCACGGGTCGATCGATCAGGTTAAGCTACGCTTGCCGCGGTTGGTCCGTGGGTGGGTGACCATCTTTACATACCAAGACCCCTCCGTGCGTCGGAAAGCACGCTAAGCCGTTGGTACCGGCTGTCAAACCTAACACTTTTATTGTACAAAGAAAAACAAATACGTTAGTCACACAGATTTTACAAGCAGTGGTCAAAGCAGGTTAAAAAGCTGGCTCCTAAACTAAGGAATAACTTAATAAGATACTTGTATCTCTTGAGAATATTATCTAGTTTGGCTCTAGAGCCAAAATTCCTCATAAACATTGATTCATATTGCAACTTAAACGCAATCAGCTTAAAGTGACTCAGGTTAAATCTATACTTAGCATAGTCAAATGAACAAGAAACGATAACGCCACGCGCACTTTGCACACGAATTTGTATCGTCCGTAAACGTATGATCCTATGCTAATTACGTAATGCACGATCAATCAGAATTTGAATCGGTTTGAAACAGATTGCTAGTTTATTGCTTCAAAAGTTCGAAAAAAAATCTGCTCAACAACGTAAATAACGCAATGAATATTGTTGAACTGTCAAAATGAAACAGATTAGTCGGCATCGTTTACGAAAATATGTTGCGTAATTAGATAGCTGGTCGTACGAATTAAGTACGCACACTGAATCTCATACGTTTTTCTCCGTCAAAAAGTAGTGTTCCGGTGATACCACATTGAACGAACGAAAAATCCCAACAAGTTCGGATTGTTTTCAGACGTCGGAACTATACGTACCTACCTAAACGTACGACTAACTCGCACTCAGTCTGCGCGCTCTCGTAGTACTTCGAAGGTCGCGATCGTTCGTGCGTGTTCGTATGTGTACGCACGAAAACGCGTCTAAAGTGCGTACGGCCTAACTATTAACTTTCCTATAATAAGTTATCATTGTATAGAGGATTCCATAAGGTTAAAAGTAGGTACACTTTCTACTTAAATATCACTTAAAAACTCATCGATATAGCCATCGCCAAGCGTCAATGTCATCATCACTTAGTAGGTATAGGTACTTATAAATGTGAGAGAGCCGGTCGTTAATCAAATGGATGGCCGAGAAAAGCGACGCAGGAAAATAAGGTCAGCTGAAAATTACCTATAGGTAACTGCGGACAAGTTTTTATATAAAGTTTAATGATAAAACCGGTACCTTAATTACGTAATACACAATCAATTCGTTTTGAAACAGATTACTAATCCATTACTTCATAAGTTCGAAATTTAATTCTGCTCTGCAACGTAATTATCGCATTGAATGTTGTTGAACTGTCAAAATGAAACAAATGATCGCTATCGCATTGCTTCTGCAAGATAGGTAATAGGCCTGCCGGTTTTATTCAGGAAAGTGTTCTTCGCAGTTGATTTTAAAAGATTTGGTAAACGTTAAAAGTATTCCTAATACATTTTACATATTGCACCTCATTTTACACGTGCAGCCTGTAGGTATAACACTCAAAAATCGAACACCGCCCGTTGCGTTCAATATAATAATGCATTCCGGGTATTGATGGGGCTGTTCCGCTTCTGTAGCGCATCAGGAATGTTTGCTACGATGCCAAAAAAATGCGCTTTACTGGTGCGCCGGGTTGCGGGCCAGCCCCAACAATATACTGCAGTGTATCGCGAGCACATCTGTGTTGAGTGTGTAGCAGGGATTCGTTAAGTGTGTGGGTTAAGTTTACTAACATAGTTGTTAAGAAGTATTGTTACTAACATTGAGTCTTGTTATTTGTTAATAAAATATAAATAAAATAAAATAATAACAAACACAATGTATTGTCTCGAGTTCTATAGGAGATTTGTAACAAATACCTTGTAGGAACTTACATGGGCAAAGACAAAAAGAACAGAGTTCCTCAAGAGAACTTACCTTAAAGCCCTTTGAACTGAATATTTCACCAGTAAAATATTGGCGCAAATTATGCGAGATACCTTTTGTACATTATTACCCAATGAGTTTAAACATACTTATAGCTAAATGCAACAGAGATTAATGAGTGCGATACTCAGAATGTCTCGTTTGCCCTCATTTCAGCGTAATACAAAAAAGACGAGAAAATAGGTAGTTATAACGCGAGGAGGCGACGCGCGACGGGCTGTAAACTCATTATTATTTAATGGATCGTTACGTTATGTAAATTCAATACTGTTCATAAAAAGATTACGTAATATTAGCGAAAAATTGTTCGACATTTTATGTCAACTTTACTAGAAGATAAATTCGTATAATTACGGTCATTCATTTTGATTCATTGGATCAAGACGTAATATTTTCGGTAAAAGGAAGACTATTCTTCTTCTCTACAGTCGGTGTGTAGGACGAATATTCTTCGTAATCAACGATACGTTTATCAAACGTGGTTAAATGGGCATTAGGCAATAATAGGTACCCTGTGACTGTTCATTTTTCGATCCATCGTAATTGAAGAACGGTAAAACTGCTATTTATCTTTTCAATATTTTAATTGGTTGCATACACTCATATCAGTTGTTATCTCGTTCATAGGAGCTGCGAACTTAATGCATAACTTTCGGTAATATTATGTATTGAGGTCAGTACTATTATTCAGTACCTACCAAAATACTTGCCGTCTCGCGTTAATAAATCACTATCAGCATGATTTAATGTGTTTCTCTGTAGCCAGTTTTTGTAATACTCGATACAATAGTTCAAATATTCGTGTGACGTATTCCCATGCGGACCATAACTTTACATAACCTTGTCGGAACTTGCGTATTTGTTGTCGCGTGTGGTCACAAGCGCGACTGCTGAGTGTGGGGTCCTGGGTTCGATTGCCAGGTCGAGCAAGAGCGTGTCGGATTGACATCCCATCGGAAAGTGAGGAAAGGGAGAGTGGACCTGCCTGTGTCTGCGCATACACTTGTGCTCTATAATATCCCCCGCGCCGAATGCTAGTCTCCACTGAGATTGGTCGCCATATCCAAAATTCGGTCTGGAGGACTATTGGTAGTTCCATATACCCTGGGCTTAAATGAAGCTGCAACAATTACTATCTCACGACGTCATCTTAATAAGTTAAAGTACCTACTGTATGTCGTGCAATATTACATCGTACGTAGGTCCTCGTATGTTATTCAAATTATAAGCTTGTTATCTGAAGTTGTTATCATAAATATCTTGACTTTATTACCTGCAGTATAACTTTTATGACGCTGTCGTTATCCAGTAAGTGCATATCGTATATTCAAATAAAATAGATGTCTATAGGTATATTATGAATTTATTAATTAAAGGAAAGTAGCATTTCAGAATAATCATCCTGTAGTATACGTAATATATATATCCTGTAGAATAACATGTACTTTATTCGCCCTTTTGGTACGTTGATGACGTAAGCGCCAATCCCCAAAGCGAAAATGCTTTTAGAGTCCAGGTTCCGATGTCTGATTGGACTAATGTGTCCATTAAGCGGAGGTTCTTCCGTTCGAACTTGGTGGAAAGTTGGAAACAAAAGGAACACTGGTCACTAATAAATGCTTGGAAATGTTCGCAATAAACAACTCAAGGGATTATAGGTATAACAGGATGTTTTGAATCTCATTTATTACCCGATCACACGTATCACAACCACACCACACCGCAGCGACTAAATGTGTGCGAGCAGTTACGTGTGAATATTGTTGCAGCAGCTTCTTGCAGTTGCGTTGTGGTAACTACAAAATTTCGATGTGGTTGCGTTGTCGCTAGTAGTTGTGATGTAGTTACGCTGTGGCTAGTTTTAGCTGACAGACATTGTGTTTAGGATGTGGCTGACCACTAGTGCGTGGTGTCACTGGTGGTTGTGTTGTGGCTGCGACGTGGCCTTGATGTGGTCGGCATCGCACACACGATTGATTTTGACGACCACATGTGGTCCGTGTGAATAAACTATTCATACAAATTAGTGCCCGTCGACGTGTTGTCGTTGTGGTGTGGTTGTGCTACGTGTGATCGGGCCCTTAACTTAATCATTAGTGTAGTCGGATAAAATTCTGACGTAATGACTCATTAGTCTTTGTTAAAGCTTGAAGCACGAAAAATGATTAAAGCAATTACCGGGTTTTTCAATATTCAGTCTGCGATGCAGGGAATTATTACCGAGAATAATAATCATGAGCTCAAATGTTACTAAATACAACGGTAAAAGTCAAAGGTAGGTAAAATTAGCGTAGTTTAACTCATAGCACGGCAACACCTTAGAGACGTATGTTGAATTATTCTGGGTAGCAATAATGCTACGGCTACACTGTTGCGATAAAGCGAAGATTCGTGTTATCGCGACACGTTTGGACAAGATATTCGTCACGTCGCGAATCGTTCACGCGAATATACCCGGCTACATTGTCGCGATACAGCGAAGATTCGCGTTGTCGTGACACGTCTGGACCAGCAATTCGTCACAACGCAAATCATTCACACGAACTCGATGCCTTCGCGCGGCTGTCGGTAAATTACTGAACATCAAAGGGTTTTCGCGACAGAGTTCGTGCTGCTGGCCACACTTCGCGCACTCTTTGTTTACAGCGAGACGTCGAGCGTTTTGCACATATTTGTCTTGCAACACGTAACTTCACGTCAAAGCAGGTATTTTGCGTACTTATAATATTTTAATTTTGTCGTAAGTACTACCTAATTATGGACTGGAACAATTAAAAATTTTTTGGAACTCATCGTTCATTATGAAGCAGAACCAGTGCTATGGAACCCGCAAGAGACGAATCATAAAAAAAATAACATATTAATTACTATAGAGCACATCTTAATAAATATATAACGTCGAGCGGCGTGCGAGAGAGAGCGCGCGCAGTTTAGTTTGCTATAACACGACAAATGTAGCCCCAGCTTTCGAGTTCGCAGAATGATTCGCGATGTGAAGAACTGCTTGCCCAGATGTGTCGCGACAGCATGAAAATAAAAAACAATCTTCGCTTTATCGCGACAATGTAATGTGACTAATGTAGCCAGTATAGTTCGTCGTAGAGCGAACACGAATTTTATAGCTTTTGTCGCCACAACGCAACAAGAATCTTTGCGCGGCAATGTAGCCGTAGCATGTAGCGATAATGAAACATTCAAGCATTTTAACTCGTTTTAGCAACAGTTTTTTTAGTTTACTCATGAGCCCATTACGTGTTCTAATGAAAAAGTATATAAAAGTAAATATGAAAGCAATGCGTTTGTAAAGAAAACCTTGCTTACTTTAATATTCGATCCCCTTTCAAACACTGTAGATATATTATACATATTATGTGCTCTGGTTCATTTATTTTCTTAATCATGGCGGAGTGGAAGCTTTAGAGAGAGCACATTTTGTAAAAAAAAGAATACAAGCAGCTTTATGGAGTTCGGTTTTAGTAATAAGAGTGAAGTGAACCTATTTTAGGCGCAGTTTGCGCTCCTGAACATTGAAGGAAACTGAACAGTCACGGTCGGGTTGGTGACGCTGAATCGGGCATACTCGGCCCTAGTCGGTCGGCGACGCTGAATCGCGTACCTATAAAGCGCAGGCCACACCGCCAGCTAGCGCGGGCGGGCGGGCTAGGCGGGTGGGCGAAACGAACCAAGGAAACTATACAAACTACGCGAAATATTGGCGAGCTAAACTATGGGGTTCACACCGAAAACTACGGACAGACGAGCGACTGGCGGAGCGCGCGGAGCGGACGAAGCGGGCTAAGCAAATCAACTGGTATTCGAAAGACGAGCGTCGACTAGTCTACTCGTAACGGGGAGGACGGGCGAACGAACCGGGCGAGCGGGCTGGCGGGCGAGCTAAGCTAGCGAAGCGCGGGCGCGCCAACGAGGTGAACGAGTAGCTTCGCTGGAATCGTCGGATATTTCGTTAGCTTAGCTCGTTAGGTTAGTCGGTAGCTCGCGGTGTGAACCGAAGTATGTAAAGAGGTGAAACGATGTTCGCCCGCCTAGCCCGCCCGCCCGCTAGCTGGCGGTGTGGCCTGCGCTTAAGTACTCAACGCTGAATCGCGTATACTCGTAAGTTTTGACTTCTATCGTGAGATCATAAGCACAAACTCTCTTTTTGAAGTGAAAACTTCTTTTCTTTGGGCACGTTGAGCGATTTTTCGTAGGAGAACGGTTCGCGTCACCGACATTCCCGCTCCGACATGCGGAGTAGCAGTTAATGAAGTATTTTTTTGAACGAAGTTCTTACCGCGGCTTATCGTCACGCGAAAAAGCGTTCATACTTGCAACTTTCTTCTTTTTTTTATTAGAAAGTATGAATTTGGCGGCCGCAAAATTTTAAAATTTTTCGTTCTTGGGTTTCATTTCATGGTTTTCGAGGGTTTTAAAGCTGATAGTGACGTCAAAATATAAATCCAAGATGGTGACTGCAATTTTTCGAATGGGTGTCGTTTTCATAGTTTTCAAGGGTACTAAAGTCGAAAGTAAAGTCAAAATTATCAAGATAATGGATCCAAGTTTTTTTACCTACTGTGTAGAACCCACGGTATACTAACAGGTGTCTATACGAAATGAGAGATATACCTCGAAACTGGAAACTGTAAACCAAAGTGCGTCATTCAAAACTGTTAGTGAATAGTTTTGAACTAATATACGATAGATAGACAAATCCGGCGTTTTGAATAGCGATCAATTTGTCTTTATCTCCGCATATATTGCATCAATCCAACCGTGCGAGCCGAGATTAAATTGACAAAGCGGTTTTCGATAAATTACTCGTAGCTAACGTACAACATTAGCTATTGTGCTTATCAATATTGTAGGACGACTATTTGAATGTTACTTAGTTTGTTAAACGGGACATTTTAAATCTGAATATCTACTATGATCGAATATCCACTTTAAAATGAAAAATGTTGCTGCATTTTGGAGACAAAATGCTGTAACTGCAACGATTTACCAAATATTCGACTTTTTAAAGAGGTCTTTAACGAGTTATCGACTGAAATATACTTCCTAACATCGTCATCATCTGCCTAGCCTTTTCTCAAAATTTTTTGGGGTCAGCTTCCAGTCTAACCAGATGCAGCTGAATACCAGTATTTTACATGGAGCGACTACCTATCTGACCTCCACAACCCAGAAATACTTCCGCTTCTTTACATAGGGGGTTCTTTACGTAGTTGAAATAACATAAAATATTACTTACAAAATGAAATGTGAAATCCGTACATAATAATATTCCTCAAAGAAATAGCTTTAAACATGACTTTATGAATTACTTTAGCATGGCTAGTTTTATATTTTCCCGAGCAGCGGAAATGCTTCGACAGGACAGACATTGGAAAATTACAGAGCGCGCTCGGCCAACTGGCTCGCCATACGTGTACGGGCTTTAGTTTTTGAATAAGTAGTTCACATACCAATACGACATTTGACGAATGGTGAAATGAAAACGCTGCTGCTGGTGGTCGAGCTGCGTCCGCAGACGGCAAACCAGGATTGCAGTGACTGGGTGTCACTAACGGTGTTAAGAGGTATTTTTGATTGACAAATGAGTTTCGTGAAACTGAACAAGTCGTGCCGTCATTATGCGTGTGACGTCGCGTTCGGAATCAAAACTGCAGCGACACGCACACAGCGTTCATTGTCGACCGCAACGCCGCTGCCGTTTGCAGACTGTGTGGTGTTTATATTCATTGTTTATTCTCCCCATAGCTACGTAGAATTAAACTGTCCGTCTCGAATTATCATAAGGATATTAATATTCGGAAACAAGCCGGTCCATAGCTACCGGAGACTAATTGATTACTTCACACCCCTCCTGCCCCTTGCAAGACCATACGAGTATATGTATATTCAACGACGGAATTCACAAATTGATATACTGATAATACTGTCTTTCTAACAATATCCCAAACTGAAGTTTATCCATTAAGTGTAGAATCCAAGGAGGTAAGAAGGCTTTGACTACTTCAACTGTCAAAGCCTCCTCGCCTCCTTGAATTCTACTCTTGATGAATAAACTTCCTGACAAAGGCATCTAACAATTATTTCCGCTGCTTCCAAGGTTTTAATTTAGTTGTAGAGGCCTCCGTCTCATGGTATTAGTAGGAATAATGGGGTTTTAGTCGGTAGGAGTCCTACATAACCCTCGCGTTCTCCTAAGACGGAGGATCCATAAGGACTATAAAATAAAAAAATAAAAATAAGGTACACGGTACAAAGAAATCCCCTCCCTCAAGAAATCTCCCTCTCCCAGAGAGGAGGCCTGTGTCCCAGCAGTGGGAACATTAATAGGCTGATGATGATGATGATGACACGGTACAAAGAATGATCTCCATTGATTTTTACTACCTAATTAATTCATTCAAGTGCTGCATTTTCGGTATACCAATAAATTTCGGTTGTGCAGAGCGTGGAATCGAGTCAGGCAGTGTTTTGGGTTTTTCAATTAGATTTTGAATGAAAGTTAAATGAAATTGCGTATATTTAAATGTACCTACCTACTTTTTCCATTTGAGAAGTTGTATTTAAAATAAGACGTAAAAGATTCGCCAGTACCCCGTTATGCCAGGAACGTAATTAGCGCATAGAATTTATCAAGCTTCTATTAGAACCCCTCGTCAGTCTTGGGATTATCCTGTGGAACTCGTAATTACCTCCACGTCGACTGAATCTAACCATCCATCATGCGGATTATTTATAAAATGTAGAACGCTACCGAGCAAGTTTTTAAATTACGGTTACTCACAAAGTAGTGGAGTTTGCGGTTTGTGAGCTAGAATAATGTAGTTCAGTTACTAACCACGTCACGTCCCCACCATGGAATAATTATCATAAAATAATAATATTCCTTATCCATTTAGGAAAAAGCGTGCTCGAAATGAAATCACAGTAACGATTAAAATCACAGGTTCATTTAAACAAATAATACATCGTAAAAACAGATACAAGATTGCAATAAAATAAAATAACGTTGGAAAAACAATTGAATACGATTTAGATATGGTATCGCCACAGATAAATACAGATAGTTCACTCCGCAAATCATTTAAATAAAAAGCGACTTTTGCTACGACACAATAAAGTGCAATTCAGGTCGGACAGCACTAATTACCTACAGTTATATACACCTAGAAATACTTACTGAGTAAAGACTACTTTACACTCACTGAATCGGTGCAACAAGTCGAGCCCGCCGCGTACTTGTAGTTTCATACGTAAAATGCGGAGCGCTCTGTAGTAATCTTTGGTATCGCATAACCACAAATTAATCTATGTTAGGTTCATACTACGTAAATCAAAATTACTTCGTTTGCATTTATTGGTGAATGTAATTTATTTATGACCACTATCAATGAATCTGGAATGAGGCTATATAACATTGAATACGTATCTATTTACTTTCGCCGAAACAAATTATAGTGCGGTCTAATAAAATACAAATTAGCATTATGCTGAGCGATGGCCGTTTTGCGTGGATGTGACGCATATTTTCCCTCAACTTGTGTACAATTCTTTTTATTTTTTGTTCTTTCTATGCGTCATGTTTGCCGCAAATAAACGTATTTTCCTTCTTTCTTTCTTTCTTTCTTTTCTTCTTTCAAATTCATTTATATTTTAAAAGAAAAGCATTCAGTGTTTTCTAGCTTCAACATTATACAATTTCATTTGTAAACTCTGTCTGCAAACCATCTCAAACTTCAGATTTTTTTAATAAAATAGTAGTATTCTTGTCGGACAAATTTTCGAAGTATGTTAATAAATTGGTTCTTTTTTTAATCGACTTCAAAAAACGGAGGAGGTTTCTCAATTCGACCTTATTTATTGTTTCAGACAATATGCTGCTGTTCAACTTGCTGGCAAGATATTTTTTAGTTGAAACAGAGATGCGATCTTCGGAGAGATAATTTATTAAGTAGTCGTCGATGATGAATAGAACGATTGTCGACAAAAATAAAAATAAACCTTTTTGACGTTGTTTGACGGGCTATCACGGTCCTTGTCTTCACTTTAACCGGTAGGTATGCTATTGTCGCTTTAGTCTCATCAACTTAGTGGTTGCAGCTGCTAAGCTGACGGTTCGGGGTTCAATCCCCGTGGAACTGGCAAAGTGTTATTGGTTGTTTCTGCGGATCGCCACATGCTAACTACACATCAAAATTCTGACGTCACACAAATCCTGCATCGCGCAAGCACAGTTTACCGAGTGATCAACATATACGAGTATATAACTTTCCGACATCAATCGTTGGGCAGTCATCCGCCAAACACGGCACCCGTCTGGTCGGAAGATCCTTCCTTTTCTAAAAAGGATGAGTAAACTTTACACCCTGTTCATCATGCCTCTAAAGTTCCATTAGGCAACTTTCAGTAGCAGGCAATGCTCGCCACCATTACCAAAATAGGCTTAACTTAAAGTGGCTAATATGGTATATATTCTTCTGGTCGTCTGCTCACCCATTCGGGAAATACAGGCGTAATATTATCATAAAAGTCAACCCTGTATCCAAAGAGTTGAAATAACGAACACGTGGCAGCTTTGCGGTGAATTTATTAACATCTGCTTCCAGGTTCTGGTTGGCAATGCAGCGCTTCGCCGGCACCTCAAAATCAGACTATTAATGAGATCCGAAGAATTTTGAAAAAAAAATCTAATCCATTAATTACTTCATAAGTTTGAAAAATACGTCTGCTCCACAACGTACCGCAATGAAATTTGTCGACTGTCAAAATGAGTGGAATTTCCATTGTGTGTTACGCAATTACCCCGCTGGATCTGACTGTATGGCGTACAATGTTCAATGTAGGATGTAGTCGATGTAGATAAATTAAACGTCAAAATTATAAAATACAGTCCCACAAAACGCCCGCCCTTCACCACTTCCAAGTGTTTTATGTGAGATGAAGTCGCGCTTCCAAGCAACACTTTACACATCTGTCTGAGAGCTTAGAAATTTGATGCTGAATCAACTTTACTGCCTACTTAAACCAACTAGCAAAGATCTTGGATGACGACTAGACTCTTTAAAATTAAAACATGTAAAGCAACTATACTTCAACATACTTAAATAGGTACACCACTCTCATAAAATATCGCTTTACGCTATACTTCTTCTTCCCAGCTAAAGTTAGGAAGTGGTGAAGGGCGGGCGTTTTTGGGGGACTGTCTTATGTAACTGTTTTGACGTTTGAAAAGTGCTGATCCTCAGTCTAGTTTGAATAAATGACGTTTGAATTTGAATTTTATCTTGCAATATCGCTGCTGTATTCCCATTTGCATACGCTTGATTTGCATATCGTAGGTATAATTATATCAGTGAAGTAGGGTCTTGAATTCATCACCAGTGCATCTAGTTTAGAGCAGTGGTGGCCCAGTAGAGCAGTGGTGGCCCAGTAGAGCCGTGGTGGCCGCGACTTACCAGTTGTAGGTCGTAGGTTCGAACCCCGACAGGCGCTTTACCTTTTGTAAATTATTTCATCACCACTGCTCTCAAAACGGTGAAGGAAAACATCTTGAGGAAACCGGCATGTCTTAGAACCAAAAAATTCGAAGACATGTGACATCTACCAACCCGCACTGGGCCCGCGTGGTAGATTACAGCCCACTCCCTCCTACAGAGACTAGGCCTGTGTCCCAGCAGTGGGAACATTAATAGGCTGATGATGATGATGATGATGCCTGCTCTCAAAACACTGAAGAAAAAATACCTCGTGAGTACGAGAGAAGAAAGAACGCAAAGTGACTTTGCGTTCGGCTCGTGTCGTGGCAACACTTCGTGTCCGAGTTCGCAACAAGTCAATCGTCATCCTGAGGATGCCTCGTTGAGAGGCGAAACACGTGACGATTTCTCACAAGGTTCTCTAAGACTCTTTAAGAACAGTTAAGCGGATTAAGTTACTAAATATACATCGTCTATTGTATTTTATAATGGATTTCCGCAAAGGTTCTCCTGAGTCAATTAACTATCTTAGTGTTCATGAAACAAAAAAAAAATTGGAGACATGTGACATCTACTAAGCCGCAGTGGACCCGCGTGGTTGATTATGGACTTTTCACCGAGAGGAGGCATGTGTCCCAGCAGTGGGAACATTATCGGCTGAATATGCAACTGGTTTGTAGACTTAGGGCTTGCTTCAATATCTAGATACGATTTAACCATTAGATAAATTAACAGTGTATCATAATTTGCATGAAATTACGTGTCAGATAAATTAGGACACTAATTAACTAGGCTATTAATTATCTCATTAATTGATTACTTAATAAACATCTTAAATTCATTGACAGACAACGCACAGCCCAAACGACTGGGTCTAGAAGCATAAAATTTTGCGCAAGAGTTCCTTAAACATACATATATTATGTAAATAAGCTATAAGTTAGTAAGATATGTAAAATAAAATGTGCAATATCGTAACAACAGTTATTACAGTATTAAAGAATTTATGGAGGTTCAAAAGATACAGCCTTGTGAGTCCTGTGTGGTGTGACAGACGGACGGACGGACAACGGAGCCCTTAATACCTAATAGGATCACGTTGGCATACTTTGAGTACGGAACCCTAAAAATTGTGTTAATAAGCGGATCTTGACACAGGGCCAGAAGTCTGCTAGAATGAAGCATGATCAACGGTCATAGATTTGATCGTGTCTTCACTAACAACGTACCTATACATCATCAATCACACCCACGGTGAAGGAGAGAAATGGTGTCGCAAGTATTCGAGACCTTTATACTTGTTTATGTCATGAAACTATAAGAATTCTTTTATCTTTTTCCTACCAACGGTAATGATTTTTCCAATAAAAAGTAAGGTTTATTTCAGTATATTTTTCAAAGATAAACATTCCTATCAACCGCGCAACGTAGACACGTTATTTCATTGATAAGTACCAAACAACAACATATTTCTTAAGAAATAAGATAAGACATTTAAACATAGCTTCTATCGCGGGCCTTGAGCGTGGAGACCTAATCCAGAAATTCCATAACGAAAATACCTAAACCTAAGGAGAGTGTTTTGTATTGAAAATTATGTTTAACTGCTTGACAACAAAGTTCAAATTTACTTAGACGAATGATCTATCGAGAGTGTTGTATTGAAAATTATGTTTAACTGTTTGACAACAAAGTTCAAATTTACTTAGACGAATGATACGAGAGTGTTGTATTGAAAATTTTGTTTAACTGTTTGACAATAAAGTTCAAATTTACTTAGACGAATGATCCTTGACTATTAATAGTTAAATTAAAACCTTTTTATTAGTTTGATGTTCCCATTACGTTGTGTCAAGTTTTAAAAACTATAAATGTGAATAACAGTTCCTGTCAATGTCACTATTGCTATTTCTTGTATTCTGGTTAATATTTTACAATTGCATAAGTTGATAAAAAATGCTATGCAATAGCATTGCCGCGGCAGTCCCCGAGTGCCACACGTCTTTTTTTACAGTCCGTTCAACCGATTCTGACTTCTGTACCTTAGGCATAAGGATTAAAAGCAAAAAGTGGTAACAATACCAATTGTTTACTGCAGCTACCATTTGTCATGCCACTAACTTGAGTCTGGCTGGAATACGTCATCACAGTAATGTCAGTTGTTCGGTGACGTCCGGTTTCATCCGGAGCTTGTCGGAAGCACACGTAGGTAGGTTCCTATGTATCCCGACTCGAAAATATACACTGCTCAACATGCACTTCCTATCGTTCACAAATGGAATCGTTCGCTTGATGTTATCTTCTTGGGTTCTACGTTGTGACGCGAGATTGATTAGGTAGGTATACTGTTGTGTAAGTATAGGTAATTCTGTGGTTTCAGGAGGTCGTCGGATCATGGAAAGCAGCAAATTCCGTTGATTTTTATACGAGTAATTAGGTTTACCTTATGGGTAAGCATAAGAAATTATGGATAGGGGAAATATCGTATGAGATGCCTGCGACAGCCTTCTGTATAGTTCTTATAGTCTTTTAGGGTTCCGTAAAATTCGGACAGTAAAAAAACGGAGCCCTTAGGATCAGTAGGATCACTCGTGTGTCTGTTTGTCTGTCTGTCACAGCCAACTTGCTCCAAAACTAACCGATCAAGTTGAAATTTTGTACACATATGAATTTCTGTGACCCAAACACGGACGTATATCGTAAATAAATAAATAAATGAATTTTGAATGTGGTCACTTTTGGGAGGCAAATGAAAATATATAAAAAAAAGTTTTGCTAACTGTACCGTGTGACATATTATAATATGTTATTAAAGCGCTTATCTACTATTCAATTTTTTTTATATAGTTAGTTTTATAGTTATTTTATGAAAATGGACTATTTCGAAATTATCTCCGAAACTAAGTTTGAAAAAAATACAGAAAAGAGTTCTATAGTTATAGATTACAGGAAAATATAAGAATCGGAATCTCGTGCCGTCACGAGAGAAGTGGCCTACACCGGACTTTGGACGGCACGAACGATTATTATGGCAATGTATTATATTTAATTTAATTTAATCTTTATTTCAGACATACGTAAGTATACGAAAATACAGTCCAAAAGCGTTAGTAAGGGTTGTTATAAATATTATATTGTGTAAAAAAACTTTTTCACAAAAAAAAAACAACCGACTTCCACTATAAAGGGAAAAATAACTAAAATTTCGGAAGTCGGTGGCAAATACAAAACCAAAGACACGGATATTCGCTATTTGCCACCGACTTCCGAAATTTTTGTTATTTTTCCCTTTATAGTGGAAGTCGGTTGTTGGTCTGGCTTAACTAATATTGTAAATGCGAAAGTGAGTTTATTTGTTACGCTTTTACGCTAAAATCGCTGAACAGATTTGGATGAAATTTGGCACATGGGTAGACGATGACCTGGGTTAGGACATACGAGTAGAATACTTTTATTCCAATATTCTCACTGGGTCGAGACATACGCGAATGAACCCACAAGGTGCAGCTAGTTATTTAAATAAATACTTTAAATTAAGTTTTCAGGGAGAGGAGCTCGTGGCTAAGTAATAACAAGCCGCACGGGTTGATCCATCAGGTTAAGCTACGCTTGCCGGGGTTGGTCAGTGGATGGGTGACCATTTTCACATACCGAGACTCCTCCGTGCCTCGGAAAGCACGTTAACCCGTTGGTCCCGGCTGTCATTCGTGGATTTTTGACAGTCGTTACGAGTCGTCGAAGCCCGAAAGTCTGACACCAGTCTTACCAAGGGGTATCGAATTACCCAGTTACTGGGTTGTGGAGGTCATATAGGCAGTCGCTCCATGTAAAATACTGGTATTCAGCTACATCCGGTTAGACTGGAAGCCGACCCCAAGATAGTTGGGAAAAGGCTAGTAAGATTGATTGAAATTAAGTTTTCAGGGACCGTTCTTCTTGTTACACGTGTCAGCGCTTCATAACACTGAAAGATTGCTCCGTTACTTAGATAGTAAGAATTTGGTGTTCCAGGATAAAGATGAAAAAAGTATTATATAATATTTTGTAGGAATATTCAAGAAAAACAAAACCAGTTAAGTTCTTAGAGATGTTATACCAGTTTTCACAGAATTGCTAATATTGTTCTTAATTAATTTAATGTTGGTTATGAAAACAACTGGCAAGGCGGTCGAGTTTTGTGGCCCCCGAGGGTTAATTGAAGGTAAGAGCAGGAGCTAATTTGTGACCTTCAAGAGGATAGAAATTAGTTTATTTGAAGATACGTTCTTTTTTCTAGTCCCTTCTTAACCAATTATCGTGCAAGGCACAGACAGAATTCGACACATCATCATCGTCATCAGCCTATTAAGGTGGAACTAGTCGCGGGCTCGAACTCAATGGTGGGCATGGCCAAAAACCACGCTGTGTCACCTGGCATCGTGTCCGACAGAGATAGTATCAGTGATGAGCAGTTAGAAGCTGATCTACATGGACAACGTATAGTTCGCACGCACAGAAACACCGTACCGACCAATTTTAGTAAAACGAGCGCGTCAAAAATTACGAAAAGGCCTTTGGAAAAAAGGTTTTTCTGAAAAAACCACTGCATAAATCAATTACAAATAATATTAATTGAAATCTTCGTTAATTTTTCTGTGTCGGTACGGATTTTGTTTTCGAGATTTCACACTTCTTGTATTACTTATTTACGCCCAAAGTTGCGTTAAAATTAGCAAGAAAAACGAATCTTTGTTGGCTCATAACTTTTTAATGGCTTTTTATTTTACTATTCTGCTTCCGTACAGACAATTTTAATAATGAGACCTAACGATATCATGTTAAACTTTGAATGTACGATGTCAAACAGTGGAGTAAAACCCCTCCGAAGTTTGTATGGAAAAAATATCAAATTGTTTCACCTTAATGTTCCCATTGCTGGGATACAGGCCTCCTCGTGCGGGTTGGTAGATGTCACAAGTCTTCGATTTTTTTGTTCTAAGACATGCCGGTTTCCTCACGATGTTTTCCTTCACCGTTTTGAGAGTAGTGGTGATGAAATTATTTGCACAATGTAAAGTGCCTGCTTGGGTTCGAACCCACGACCTACAACTCGTAATTCGAGGCCGTTACCACTGGGCCACCACTGCTCTCGAATTTGACACATATCTTGTTTATTCAAAGAAGTAGAGACATCGGGTAAGTGACAGCTCGGCCGAGTCAACTCAACTCGAATACCAGATTTTACGTCGTCAAAACGCCTAAAACCTGGCGTAGGCATGAAGAGTATCGGTATCGGTATCGGTAAGTCTTTCCTGGTCAGTACATTTTAATTTTGATCATGAGCAGTGGTGGCTCAGTGGTAACGGCCCCGACTTACGAGTTGTAGGTCGTGGGTTCGAACCCAAGCAGGCGCTTTACTTTGTGTAAATAATTTCATCACCACTGCTCTCAAAACGGTGAAGGAAAACATCGTGAGGAAACCGGCATGTCTTAGAACCAAAAAATTCGAAGACATGTGACATCTACCAACCCGCACTGGGCCCGCGTGGTAGATTACAGCCCACTCCCTCTCACAGAGAGGAGGCCTGTGTCCCAGCAGTGGGAACATTAATAGGCTGATGATGATGATGATGACATTTTAATTTGTTTTTTTATTAGTAGATACTGTGGAACCTACATTTTCGCATGTTTTAGAATAAGATAAATGTGACCGTTGTGTAATAAACTTTCTTTTCAATCAGCGGAGTAAATCCGCTGATTTTAGCTTATTAAGAGTCCTATTACATTTCATGAAAATTCATGATTTTTGACGTTAAAATTTTCAGCAGCAGTAAGATATTTTATTTGATTATGAATAACGATAGTGCTATTCAATTTTTTGTAAGTTGGAGTCACACATTTAGATTTTTCTTTTCGTGTAATTTATACTAAATATTTTACGAACTCTGTTTACAAGAAAAACTGTCGGCGATGGAAGTTTGGTGCTCAAATTCACATTGTTTCATTCGGTTCTAATAAAAGCAAAATTACTGAAAGATAAATTTAATGTTTCACTTGTTTAATGGAGTTCTAGAATTTCTTTAAATTCCTTGACCTTTTACGAAAAAAATCGTAAAGAAAAGCAATAAATGTCTTGATTCAGCGTCCTTTATATTCCAAATTAACACAATTGTATCAAATAAACTAATATGATATAAAATTCTATTTACAATGAATTCGTTTCATTCGTTTTCGTTTTTCAATATATTAAGACAAAATTACAAAAAATAAACTTAAAGTACTATGCAGGGTGTTAGGGTAAACACCGTTATCCTTCAAACCAGTGGTTTGGTTTCGTTTATAGAACATAAATTCAATGGAAAATCACAACTTTTTTTTTTAAAGATGTACATTTAGAATCGTCACGCAATTCCTAAGGTAGGTATTTTTGCCTGTCTTAAGCCAGGAAAAGGTTGTATTGTATTTATTCATGTGTTGTGTAGGTAGGTAGGACGGGCGGCGATGCCGGCGATCGATTACGTCACTCAGGCGGGCGCATATCCATGAATTTCCGGACGGTGTCGGACAATAACCTTTTTAATATTTGTTAAAGAAAATAACGTAATTTTTTTTTTACTCGGTTTTTTATTTTTATATTTAAGCCAACTACCCATACTTTGAGTGACAACGGTGTTTACCCTTCCATCCTGTATATTCCGCGTCAATTCAGCAAATTACACGAAAATAATGTGTAACTCCAACTTACAAGAATGAGAATGGCACTATCGTTATTATAAACAAATAATTAAAATATCTTACTGCTGCTGAATATTACAGCTTCGAAAATCATTAATTTCCGTAAAAAAATGTAATAGGACTCTTTAATTGGTAGGTAGTTACAATTTCTGGCCTAAGAAGGCCATTCGCCCAACATCGTGGGCACTTATGCTTTTAAAGCCAGGCAATAAAAAACGAAGTTATATTTATCTAAAGATGTTAATTCCAATTTACGTATACACAAGTCTTTTCCAAGTCCACTACATGCGCGTGAGTGCCACTGATTATGACTCAAAGTCTCAAACCATCGACTAAAACTAAGAAATGTTTTTCATAGGTCACATTACGTACGTTAATAGATTGGTCAACCCGTATTAGATAAGATTGGCCGTGCCTAATCAATAGGTTGTGTACTTTATACCCTACGAATAATATACCTTACCGTTTCCCAAAATGAACCCGAATATTTTCTACCAGATCGCATTGTGTGCCAAAGCAATTAAAAGTTATGAGCAATCAAATATAACCTCAATAGCATGCGATTCTTTTGTTAAATCCTACTTATTTTTTAATGAGCTTAGCTCTCCGTACTCTTGAAAGTTGTTAAGCTCGATTGGTAGGTACCCATTTGAATTTCAGAAAGGAGGTAATGGAGAACTTTCACGATTTTTTATGTTGCTTAAAGCCATTAAGTCATTGCAATGTACTTCTTATTTCATTGTTATAAAGTATAAATTAGAATGATTGTCTAGAGTTGTATTAAACTCACGGCATCCACTCCTGAATAAGTGTTAGATTACTAGCCCCAGTTTAGTTGTGTTAGGTACAAAAAATTACTGTGACCACAAACAACATTCCTAAAAATAAGCATTAATTACCTATTTGTGTGATAAATCTTTCTTCTGATCTTCTTTATGTTATAAAAGATATAAGAATAGTTTGGAAATTCCAAAAATGCACGCCTCATAACACACATTCATAAACGAAAAATAAATTCAAAACATAGTTTCTAACAAAAAATAAACCAATTTATCACTTTTCATGAAGTATGTTTTGACTGCTGTTTTACCCATCAATATGGGTAAATTTCTAACCTCGCAACCCTTACCTAATGTCAAAGACTATTTATTTAGATATTTACGTTGTGGGTTGCTAGGCAACACATTAAGTCAAGGTTGGAAATATTTAGATAAAGATATTATATTTTAGTTAGTATTTTATTAATTATAATTAAACTACTATGAATAAAAGAGCCATTTTCAATAGAGTTCCTTCTATAGCCGAAACGAATGTATTAAAAAAAAATTGACTCAATTAATTGATTTTATCGCAAGCTACAATGTTTTCAAGGTTCATAAATTGACGGACAGGAATTTTTTTTCAATACCATTGCCACCAACTGCATTAAATCAATTAGTAAAAAATTACAGTATTAATCTCCATTTAATCATCTATACAATGGTATATAAATTAAGTAGGTTCTGTGTACTAGCAGGAGTGTAACAATAAAAACAGTTGCAGAAATGGGGCAAAAAATATTTTTCGATCGTAGAGCACACTCTAATGCTTCGCATTACGAGTCGTGCAAAAGAGGCGGGCCAAAGAAAAGATGCATGGATTGTGTGAAAGATGTAACTATTACTGTTATATAAACAATATTTTATGTACATGTATGTATGTGTATGTGTGTGTATTGTATGTGTATGTTTTCGTGTTGTGTGTGTTTTGTTTTGTGTGTTTATGTGTTTTATTTCTATTTTAAGTTAAAAACAAAATATTAAAATGACTAATAATCCCTTTTAATAATTTTTAAAATCACAATAATTGGTCATCTAATGTAACTGGAGAAAACTCGATTCCTAAGTTATACATAATGTCCTAGTTCAAGGGTCGGGACCACATTAATGTAACGTTTACTGAAGTTTTGGAAATAAATAATAATTACCTACTATCATAGTTTTATAAATATTTATACAAATTTAGTGTTTCTGTCTATACAATATAAGTCTACATGATTAAATACATGAGCTTCTCTGAATGTTTGTAATTAATTAAGATAAAGGTTGCTCCAAAAAGATTCTGAGCTATAATTTTATTACAAGTAGATTGTTGTTGAAATACAACGAACGGCATACATAATTTAGTTAAAATATACATTATATCTTATTACTGAATTATGTATATTCATCTGTCTCGTTGGTCTAGTGGTCGCAAGCGCTGGGCATGAGGTTCTGGGTCCAATTCCCAGGTCGGGAAAAGTATAATTATTAGATTTTTCTATGTGGATTTTCTCAGTAGCAGGGCGGAGTCTGGATTTGTGTCCGCTTGATGGCTTGTGAACAAAAAACCACGTGACGAGACAGCTGTCAAGTAACCGACTAAACGTAACGTAATACCTGCCACTTTAGTTGTCATGCCACGTCACAGTTGTACTCTCGAATTTATAATTCGTTGACGTTTAGAGTTTGGGCTCTTTACAATAGACACTAATAGACAGATAACAAAATATGATAATATTTATTATTATAAATCAAATAAAAATTGTGCTTAAGCAGTTACATCGAAGAATAAAGTTTAGCATACATTAATAAAAATATTGTATAAATCTAAAATTTTAATTTTGTTTTATTGTATTTTTAAACAAAAAATTGTAATCTATAAAAACCCTTTTTTCGATTTGTTTACCTTTATAGATTTAACCACCTCAACCTATGGAGTACAGATAGGTAAATGCAGGGCCGTAGCCACGATTTCATTTCGGGGGGCACACGGGCGGTTTCGGTTGACAGTTGAAAAAAGTTGCAGGAATTCATTCAATACAAAGTCAGACTAGATAAAAATACAGACGTACAGTTCTTTTTGTAGATTATAAAGTACTCCTCTGCGAAATAGATTACAATTATCAATGATAGTGGTGTCATCGTCAGACTTGCAAGTCATAAGTCCCGAGTTCGAACCCAAGGCACGCACCTCTGAGTTTTCGGATTCATGTGCGTATTGTATAATTATCACTTGCTTCAAAAATAGTGAAGGAAAACATCGTGAAATGAAATGAAATTGTTTATTCTGTAAATAGGATATCGGAATCACTTTTACACGTCATAATAAGGGGTGCGCCAAAGTTCACCTAAATTTTCAACTCCGATAATTGGAAATCCGAAAATGTTCTTCCTAACATTTTTCATCCTAACAATCACAATTCCTAGCTACTCTGTCTCTAATGTTCATAATTCCGAAGCATTTAACTTCATAATGTCAGTAGCAATAAACATCTATTATACTTTTATTTGTTTTGCTATATTTTCTCAACATAACCATCTTTTACACTATTATTCAAAGTCATATCTTTTTTGTTTACATTAGGATTAGGTTAGGTTAGGTTAGAACTGTGACCAACTACGCGCGAGCCGAGCGAGCGAAGCGAGCGGTGCCGCGGCAGCGGCCGGCGAGCGCTACCTCGAAATTGGTCGCGAAATTTTTCTAAGTATTTTTTTCATAGTGCCCCCAAGACGACACTTTGACCTGAATTTCATTCATTTAAGACAACAATCAGTGAAACGACCTTTAATCATTCTAAACAGTTGGTTTTTAGCCATAATTATTTCAGGTATAGTTATAGTAATAAATATGTAACAACAATAACCAAAAATAAAATGGCTAAATGTAAAAATGTGAACAGTTGTTTTGTAATCACAAGAAATAGTTTAAAAACAAACCTTTTCCTTCAAAGCATCTGGTTCATGATTATGTTCTCTCAGTAGCATAAAAGCGTTTTATGATAAAAAACAGTAGGAGTTTAAATATATTTACATTAATGATATTATTAATTACAATTTTCGGAAACATGAGTGTTATGAACATCGCCGGTAGCACTACAAATAGTATGAATGAAAACTTTAGGATGAAAAATTTTAGGGAGAGTGATCATTCGGATTACAAATCGTTAGGAAGAACAATTTCGGGTAAAGAACTTTAGGTGAGCCAATATGGACCCCATAATAAGTGTTCAGTGAGTCAGTTCAGTGAGGAAACCGGCATGCCTGAGTAATATTTCTCGACTGCATGTGAAGCCAAGTCAGAGGGCCATGGAGCCCGGCTTTAAAACTCTGACATCAGGTTAGTCACTAACCATACGAAAAGAAAAAGAAGATCACATGATCTCTGGATTGAGATTCTGGTTTCTCACATTTCGGGGGTGATTTGAACCCCCAAACCCCCTGCCTACGGCCCTGGGTACATGGGGCTTAAACATAACTGGTGAAATGTGGGTATAGGTACCTACTATAGGTACACCTCTACCCATGTTATGTTATGTTCCATGTTCATAGATTCCTTATACTTAGAGAACTAAAATAAAATGTAATATTTAAAAACGTTATATTTAAAAAGCATTCAGCAAAAATTCCTAGATATAATAAGTAAGAGAATATTTAATAACTCCTTTATCAAAGCAATTTACGTGTCTAATTTAATATTCTCTATTAAGAGTGTTTATTCTGAAAGTTGGCAACGTCGCAAATAGATGTCAAATATTTCGCTGTTTTGATTAATTTGATAATATTTCTGTATGGAAATAAAAAATGTGGCTAACCAGCGAACTAGAATATTGATTATGAAATGCAATAATTAATATCGTAACACCGAATAGTTAGTTTTAGATGTAAAAAAAGTATTTGGAAACTTTCCAAATGCCTTTTTTTACCTAAAACGGGTACAAAATCAAATTCAATGTTATAATTGCAATTCATTATTAATATTCTAGTCAATTGGGTAGCCACATTTCTTATTTCCATACAGTATTACTTCCAAATTAATCGAAACAGGTAAATATTTGACAGCTATTTACGACGTTGCCAACTTTTAGGATGCACCCTCTTAAAGCTAAAAATCATAGAATTCAAAATGAGACAGATGCCTCAAAAGGTTTTTGGAATAAAAAGGTACTAGCTTCTACTCCACAAATCTAAAATCAAAGTAATCTGAAACTAAAATTAGAAAATTATTTATTAAGAATTAAAATGAATTTACATAAATAACAACTTGAGCCTAATTTATTAATAAATAATATGTAATAAAATATCTAAATTAATAAAAAACTAAAATATGGCGTCGAAAAATTCCACCGCATCGCTGTCGACTGGCCGGTAATGTACCCAAGAGACTGGCGGCATTACCATGTGGTATGGCTTAGCCTCTGGCCAAGGTAAAATCCAGCCCTTGGGTTACGGGCCAAACTTAAATGATGTTTAAATTATCATAAGCAATATTTTATTTAAGGCTCCCGTAGACAGGCGCGACGCGACACCGGCAGAACAATTTCCGTGAAGTTTACATGGTAATTGTTCCAATTTTGTCGGGACGCGCCTGGATGCGGGCCTTTACACTATCAACAAAACTTGAGCAACATACAGATTCGCTGTCCCTTACGCAAATACAATAGTTAAAACAATCGAGCAGACCTCTTATGGGTCATTGTACTGTGGACAGGTTAACAAAGAAACTTCTACCAGCTAAGATTCCTAATTAATAAAGTTTTTGGTTCTTTCTTTATTTCAGTAATAAAATTAAAAAACTTCGATGTTTGATTGTGACTCGTAAAAAGTCGGCTGTAGGAGTCGTAACTTTCTAACAATTGTCTAATACTGTGTCCTAAGCGAAAACACCTGTCGCGCGAGTACGCGAACTTCTAGCTTGTTTATATTGATGACGAACTCGCGCGATAAATCAAGTCACGTAAGTACGTCATAATTCATGTAAAAGATCGCAGAATCGCGTACTCGCGCGATATATACTTTCGATTAGGACACGCCCTGAATGTGTATAAGCATAATTTGCTTGCTTTGCGCTGTAAACTATAATAACTCCAATACGTATACATACTGAAACACAAGCTATTTTCCCACGGGAGTTGGGCAATCTACAGAATTTGACCTACTATGGTTCTACAAAGTAAAGCGCCTGCTTGGGTTCGAACCCACGACCTACATTTGTAAGTCGGGGTCGTTACCACTATAATTTCATCACCACTGCTCTCGAAACGGTGAAGGAAAACATCGTGAGGAAACGGGCATGTCTTAGAACCAAAAATTCGAAGACATGTGACATCTCCCAAACCGCACTGGGCCCGCGTGGGTGGCCTGTCTCACAGAGAGGAGGCCTGAGTCACAGCAGTGGGAACATTAATAGGCTGATTATGTTATGCATGGTTCTTACATTCTCCTTTTTCCTTTTTTTGATCAGTGTAAATGAAGAACTAAATAACAAAACTTACAAACTTGTAATCATTTTTTAGTTCTAAAGCTCTGCAGAAACCTATTTTTTTATCCTTGAAAAAGTAAGGTGCAAAGATGTGAGGTGTTGTAAAAATCGGATTATTATGGGCAATAATTAACACGTTTCCATCTTTCCATCACCTTATATTCAAATAAAAGCTCGCAGACTGTCGCGACTTCTCGCTCGTCACGACAGCGGTAATTGTTCTACCACGAAGTTTCCTTAGAAATTGTTTTATTAGAATCACGTCGCGCTGTCGCGTCACGCCTCTTTGCGCCTTTATACCTTTAAGGTATCTGCACACAGCGAGCGTGGTGTGGCGGGACGGGACGGCGACGCGGACGTGACGCTGAGCAGTTGTAATTTACTAGATATTACGGACGACTCCACACAGACCCGTCCCGCTCGGCGCGACGGTAACCGTCATGCCATGCCGCCGCCGCGCCGAGCGTGAATACAAATCAGAAGCGGCGGGGCGGGGCGAGACGGTTACTAAAGCTTAAAACGTTAATTCGATATTATTTCTCAGGGCACTGAAAACGGGATGAGGTGATTTCTAAACTAGAACGAGGATTAACTTACAAATGGCAGCCATATCATTTACTTTGACGATACTGACCTCCTAATCTGATCAACAGAGCGAAAAACGTTTTTAAAGTAGGTAATTCCGTGGATCATTTTAATATCTCTGATATTAATTTTCGTATTGAAAACCTTGAGCCGTCTTTTCGGCAGCAACATAAAAGATTCGGCAATATTAATACTAGCTCCTAGCTCCCTTTTTCATAAAACTTGACTTTGGTAAGCCCTCATAGATCTTGGCCTGTTATTGCGTGTTCTTTTCAATTGAACGAGGGGAATAGAGTTATTGGCAGATATTTATAAAGATTTATATGGTTTTGCGAATGAAGGGTACATTGTTGGATCGTATTGAGAGGAAAATGATACTTGGTGTAAATCCGTAACGGTAACTGAGAAAAGTGTATTTTATCGAAGTGTATTTTTCCGAAGTGAAACAAACATAAGAGAGTGTAGCAGAAAGCTTCCTCTTACTATGACGTGTTAATGTGGGTTTATACCAAACAAATATATAAGCAGAACAAGAGCTAGAGCATTCTTTTGTTGATATTCTTGACATTTTAGTACAGAGACCAACAAAATAATGTTCTGTTCGCTCGTTTGGTCTAAATCGACCTTCATAAAGCGAAACTAGAACCCCAAGAATAACAATAACGACACAGATTTTACATAAAATACAGTTCAGACTATATATAGCAGACCATGAAAATATACGATCGTTTTACGACATTATTTGAAGTGTCATCGTCTATTCATTGCGGTGCGCGGACAAAGCATTTGACTTGCTAATTCTGAACTCCGTCATCCGTTCACCATTTGTACTGCCTAGTTACTGCGAGTGGACATGGACATATGTGCACAATTTAGGTGTCAGTTCAACTCGCTCGGCGAAAATTTATTGTCAAAGGCCGGAATGATCCATTGTGAAATAAAATAGCTCAAAATGTTTTAGGACTTCGCTTATTCATATTTTCTCTTCTTGTTCTCACACACTATTGTCTACATTTCTTTTTCATTTCACCTTTCGCAGGTCTGCTGGAAGAAATTTCTTAAGAAATAAGCAGTACCTTTGTACTTAAATTATAACTATGTGGTATCTTTACGTATTTTACTGTGTGTACATAAATAATAAAATAAATAAATAAATATTATAGAATTTTTAATTTGATTGCCTCTTATCTGGTCTTGAAAGACTGTTTTGAGTAATTGGGTAAGAATTTGCTCGGTTTAGTGTGCTTTTTATGTGCTAAGTTTTAAGAGATTATGGATTACGGAGAAGTAATTGAAAGCTAAATAAGTAGAATACGCTCCAATATTTTAATACGTGTATTATTGGATATTTTGATGAGTTTGTTAATAATGATGAGACAGAGCAATAAATTTTGCGTAAAATATATTCAAATTCAGTTTCAACTCCATTCAATAGTCAGATTAAACACGTAGATATCATTTCCACAGTAATACTATTAAGGGCTTTGTGAGCCAATTTATTCGAACACACAAAGAAAATAATCAAAAGCAAATCGAATAGCGCAAAATTGAAAACGTACATGTCCGTCCAATTTAATAGAGACATACATAAAGCTTTGGTGAATGAAATTGAAATCAGTGAAAATAATTACGTTTCAAACGAATTGACGAATGTTTACGAGAGTAGCTGTGACTGGTAATGACAGATATTCAATAGGTATAAGTCTCAGAAGTATTGTACGAGATCACGCCTCGTCCTACCAATTTAATCGTAATTTTTTTGTTGACAAAGCCCTGAATAAAACCTCTTGTAAAAATAATGGGGGATTTTTTCCTAGATGAAGTTTTCCGGCTTTATCATAAATTCGTCATTCGAATTAGCCTATAAATCAATTATTCTTCACAAGTAAAATACTTAGGTCTTGAACTAAGTGTCTATCTAATCTATATTTATATACTGATAATAATATATTTATGCTTACTTCCGTTAGCGGCTTCGCCCGCGTGATATCTTTATAAATGTTCGTTATGTCTTTGTGTTGTGTAATGTGAAATTCTTTCACCAGTAGAATATTATATTATATTATCACTGAGTAACTCAGTGATAATATAGGGACAATTTTTTAAATCGGTCCTGTAGTTTTGAGTTTATTCATTACAAACATACAAAAAAATGTAATCTTTTCTCTTTCTAATATGTATTTTTTTAATGTTTAACTTCTTTCCTCTCCCTTTCCTGCAATCAAAATCTAAATCTAAATAATCAAATCTGTGGGAGTGATTTCGTAGGAGGGACGGAAGTGTGTTACAGGAAGCTGGGGAAGGGCGGGCTATTTGATTTGACCAATGAGCGCGCGCGGTGTTAGAGTTGGCCGTCAGAATGTCAGATGTCAGATGTTACACACCATAATTATGCGACTAATGTAAGGCTCGCTCGCTATTTATTTTATTATTATTTCGTTTATTAATTTTTATACTACTTATTAAATAAATTTTTAAATATTTTTAAAAAAGTCATTAAGTCAATCTTCAATCTTCCTAGCCTTTTTCCAACTATCTTGGGATCGGCTTCCAGTCTAACCGGATGCAGCTGAATACCAGTATTTTACATGGAGCGACTGCCTATCTGACCTCCACAACCCAGTAACTTGGTAATAGGTACGATACCCCTTGGTAAGACTGGTGTCAGACTTTCGGGTTTCTAACGACTCGTAACGACTGTCAAAGATCCAGAAATGACAGCCGGGACTAACGACTTATCGTGCTTTCCGAGGCACGGAGGAGTCTCCGTATGTAAAGATGATCACCCATCCACTGACCAACCCCGGCAAGCTTAGCTTAACCTGATGGATCGACACGTGCGGCTTGTTATTACTTAGCCACGAGCTCCTCTTTTATAATATAAAATATAAAAGTCATTCACATTTAAAAAAAATTACAATAGTCGACACTAGTCTACAGGACTATTGGCGACAATAGTGTACAGGGGGCCATGTCTACTAATTTACAAACGTCACAATGGTCTCTCGATGGTGAGTTTTTGACAGATTTTGTATGGTAATGTAGAGGTATGCACCGTGATGTGATCGCAGTGGATAAGGCGCCAATACCGCTCTCCATGGCTAAAGAGAACTGGCGCAAAACTGTAGTACTTACCACCGATTTACCGATGACCGCAAGGAGGTATGCCAAAGCAAGGAGCTTCACGGAGGCTTCTATCGGGCTCTTCATGAGCCCGGTGTAGATTTCTTAGCATCCGTATCCTGGCTACGTTTTGGTGACCTGTGCGAAGCAGGGACGGCTCGCTAGTTGATATTCAACCACGCTGCAATGTCAGTAAAATAAAAATACTAAAACAAAATCGTGGTTTCAATAAAGTTGAGAAAATTTAATGTGTACAAAATCCATAGTTAATTAATGGATCGGGATCGGTATGATAGAAATATTCAATTAAAATTGATCAGCGCCACAGAATTTACTAACAAAATATGAACAATACAATGTCGACGGCAAAGCTGTATTTTGATTTATGTTCCTAGAAAACCGCTGCGATGTGGTGACGTAACGAACAAAATGGCTCTACAGTATATATATTGAATGTTTATGTTAAATTTAATCCATTTAATATGGAAGTTAAGGGTACATAATTATGTTAAAATAAATGAATTCTTTATAAACAAACAAAATCAACAAGAACATGGCCAAAAATTCCAAATTTTCAAACTTTCGGCGTATGTTACCGAAGTTTTGCGATCGAAGCAGACCCATTCTTTTTGAAGTTTGTGTAAGCTTGCTCCAATGAGGTTATTACCATTGGCTTGCTCTATCTGATTGAGTAGTTGCTATTGTTGGGCAAGAAGGGTCTTACTTGATTGTTCAAGCGGGAGCTTTGTTGCTCACCAAATGCGGATCCATGTTGATCCCTACTACTACGGTACTGCTATGTACTGCACTATTGCTGGCAGTAAAGCAAATACCTTCACTGGTAGTTCGCTTGACGTCACTGTGAAACGCTTCTCAGTACCTACTTGATTGCTACACTGTAATGTACACACGCGACATCCGGCTCGAAGGACCAATGTATGGGTAAAGTACCTACAAATGATAAACTGATTTGAGTTCAACTTGTGTTTTGAAGAAAGAAAGCAAAAACACCCAAAACAGATAAATGATTGACCCGCGGCGAATGAATTTTTTTGCTTTTACTTTTTGCTATGCGAGGGCAACTACTGATCGGTAACTCAAATAATTACGAGTATGTATATTTTATTCATGCGCTGCGTGTCGATGCCAGAAAAAATTGATACTTTATTGATATGCTACGGGTATGCTCGTACAGTAATTTACTCGTAGTTATGTTATATACTAAACTCAGCTGTAACTGGCCATGGGTCATTTAATAAACACCTCTATGTCATAGGAGTTACAGACAGTCCGCTGTGCAGAGCCTGCATGGAGGACGACGAGACAGCAGCTCATGTGTGTTTTATTTTAGGCAATTTAGTAAAGTAGTTATTGGTGTTAAATGTTATTATAAGTACTACTAGTTTTGTGAGATCGCATTGTGTTCATTGTGTTAAATTGTAAGTAAGTAATTTTAAGACCACGCTATCGCATTAGGTACTACCTGTAATGATAGTCGTAAGGGCGATTTTAAAAATAAATAAATAAATGTGCTGCTAAACTGCCCGGTGGTCGCCGCTTACAGGGCAAAGTACTTCGGTAACCCAGGTACCCTACGTGAGATTGTCAGTGACACCAAGGCGTTGCTGGCCTTCTTTGAGGAGCTGGGGTGGATCGAATAACCTATTTTCCCACCCGTACGCAAAATACGCGCTTTAACGTGGAGTTGCGGATACCAGCCCGTTTTACCTATTACCTATTATATACTAAGTTATGTAAATTCTTAACCCACAATAGCTCACACATGTTATGTAAGTAATAACCCGAAAAGTTTCGTTGCTACGCCATGTAGGTACATAACAGTGTACCGTATAGCAATTTATCGTTGTACGTCCATTTATTTACATTGAAACGGAGCGAGGGAAAACTACGCAAAATTATTATAAATTGAGACTGATAAAATGAGGAGTATAAATGAGGTGATGAAAGAGGCTTTGTGCTGTACATACCATAATATTACGTGTGTATTGGGCACACCTATAGGTCCATCTCTACCTAACCTTTCGGGGAATGCAGCCGTGATGTTTTGTTAGTAGGTATAGCCATACCTCGCCATTTTTATTAAATTAATGTGTGACTCTTGGGTAAGGCCTATGTTCAGCAGTGGACGTCTTTCAGCTGAAATGGTGATGAATCTGTGTGTTTTGCTTGTGCCGGTTATCGTAGATACCTTTTTGTTATTCATTACGTAACATAACATAACATCATGCCTTGATTTTCTGAAGGGTTGGGCAGAGGTATAAGTTTTAATGTTTAATTGAGAAAAGGATATGAAATAGAAATAGAAATAGTTCTACTTCAATCTCTAACAAAATTAAGGTTCACAATATCCTCTTCGACGGCATGTGAAGTCAAGTCAGAGGCCCATGAGCGGCTCTAAAACTCCGACACTAGAGGGCCAATTCCCGTATTTTTTAAGAACATTCGCATTTGCATCTCGTTCGCAATCTGTCAAAAATTATTGACATTTTTGGCAAGTTTGACAGATTGCAACTTGAATGTGAACGTTTTTCAGGTACGAGAATATTGACCTTCAGGCTATTCACTAACCGCTCAAAAAGAAGAAGAAGATCGAACTCCTATTAAAAACCAAACTACTTCTAAGAATAACCTCACTCTAAAAATAACCTTTTTATATCCATTATTATTCGCGCCTGTCGTCATTAGTTCCCGAATGTTCTCGAACTAGGTCACGACACTTTCGGGAATCGGAGCGGGATTGCGGGACCTCCCGGTCCGCGCGTCTCCAATAACGGGATCGTGTGACACCGACAAATGACCATAATATGTTATACAGAGATCTGTACAACATATTATGGTCATTTGTCGCTGCCAGCATCCTGTGTTACTGGACGTTGTCTGTGAACTGGGACGATATTACTGTATCGATTAATTTGAGCAAATGCATGACGTAGGTATACCTAGTACTTATGTAAGATATGTAGTTGGCCCAAAACTTCGCCACTTCTACGGCATCGTCAGTGGCAGCGCAGAGGTCGCTATGGCTGCATTTTTTGGAGTACATAAGGCAGAATAAGAGGTGACACATAGTTTGCGCCACAGCTCCACATTCACACCCACTCCCTTCACAGGCTAGGCAGGCAAGACAGTAGTAAGGCTATGAATTTAAGAGCCTACGGAGGTTAAAAAAACCTTCGTAGTTACATAACGTTGCGTTTCAAGGACTCTCCCTATGTTTATCTAGGAAACTTATTTCCTTTTCCGTGGGGTATTTCGTATTTTTACAGAAATCACAAGTAGGTACTTTTACTCTAACCCATAACATTTTTCTAATATTTTATTTGCTTTTACGACTAAGTTGCCTCGCACACTACGCGACATGCGACTGCGTCAGCTCGGTGATTAGAGGCAATGACAAGCTACGGCCGACAATTTTCAATATTTTGTTCAAAGCTCCTTAGCGTTGAGTCGCAACGACAGGCTATGGGAGTGACTCCCATAGCCTGTCGTTGCGACAAGTACTTAGCAAGAGCGTCGCAGCGAAAAGACGCACGGTGCACGCGCAAACCTAACGACAGTCACATGCGACAGGTCAGCGTCCTGAGTCAGTCTTGCTGTGAGCGCTGAGGAAAGTGCACGCGTGGTATTGCGAATCTTAAAATGGATACGCTTTACGTTCGATGCCTAGGTTTTCAAATCAGACGTCGAAGCGTGTCGAATACTCACAGATAATGATGCACGCAGACGCACAGTTTGCGCGGCCTCTTAAAAGCAAACATTCACTTTTAAAAATCTCATCATAACGTTTCATATACAGTACTTTTCAAATAGCAAAACTCAGCTAATTTCGCAAGTTATTATTAAAGAGTTAAGAAGGATTTCACATTCAAAGTGCTCTCCAGTTAAATATATATTTTTCACATACGAACATATACGTAGGGAGCGTCGATGATTGAAATAGCCGAAATTGTTCGCCTCTGAAATCCGTTTAAAGAAAATCTTCGCCAGAAAATGCGAGTCTCAGATGGATCGTAAATAAAATATTTTACTTATTTCGTAAATCTCCTTTTAAAAGCATTCGTGTTAGGTGGAACGATGAAGGTACATTGTGTGTATTCAACAAAGCAGGTTTTGACATTAGAAATTGAAATACAAAGCTAACAGAACTTAGTGTTTGTCTTACAAGAATTCAAATTACTTACAATACTTCGGTTGTATTAGTGTTTGAGAACTGAAGCTTTCATGATTTTGACGTTATTTGATTGGTAAAATAATCGAAAAAGAAATAATTCTTCGTATGGCATGTGAAGAACCTTAGAGGTATGAGGAACAGGGTGTAAAGTTCACTCATCCTATATAGAAAAGGGAGGATCCTTCTACCAGAGGGGTGTCGTGTCTGGCGGGCAACTGCCCAATGATTGATGTTGGATAGTCTTATACAATGTGGAGACTACTCGCACCATACAACAAAAAATTAAAATACTGGCACTACTAATGCTTAAGAGTATTTTGGAACTGTCAAATAAATCCTAGCTTCGAAATAAAAAAATGAGTTTTTCAAACAAACTAAATGTAGTGTGTGCCGGATCCACCCTAAGCCTATAAATTCCGTTTATCCAACTAGGCCTTGGGTGACTTCTCGGACATACATTTCCGAATATCCACCTTATGGTGGATTTTTGGGGTGCATAAACGGAATAGCCCGAGTCGGCTATGGATTTTGCCGAGCTATATTGACTAAACTATTGAATATATTCAATTAAATTTTTGTATACAGAATGGGAACGTCATTATGGATACGTCATTAAATTTTTTGTTGTATTGTCATCTCCACCTTATAAATGCCCTTCGCACGGTTAACTCTAATTGCGTGATACAGGATTTGTGTGACGTCAGGTCTTTGATGCATAGTTCGCAAGTGGCGATGTAGATGCATAAACCTAAATTATTTATTTTTGCTTTTCTTGTACCGCCTACAAGGATCTGAATTGTACACCATAACAAATTACTTGAAGATACTTACCTATACTTCAATTTCATTCTACTTCTACTATCAACTACATTCTCGATTGACGTAAAACCCTTAATAAGTCATTGCAATGTAACTCTTATCTCGGTAGGGAAAGGTATACTTTATTGCAACAAGTTCTACGGCATTCGATTGTGAATGTGCTACTGAAAGCGATGGATTACAGCCATGGCCGCATCCTCTCAAAGAAACCGTAACTTTCTTGTTTTAAATCCCACTTATTTCTTTAGCCCACTCGGAGTTGAAATTGATCAAATTATTGGATGACCAACCTTGTCAACCGAATGGTTTAGATGAAAGACGTCGTTACGTACTCAGGTACGATATTTTATTTATTTTTTCCACCTGCGACCCATTTATGTCGATAAATTGGTTCAAAAAGATTCGCTCGAACTGTTCAGAGACAAATATATTTGGTCTGTGACATCTTACTCGTGTGATCGAATAATATGGTTGAATGAGCAACACTTAATATTTGATCTTGTAAGTTGTAAAGTTGTTCTAATATGTTGCGTTTCTACAAAAATACACAAAGGATCATTGATTGATTTCAGTTCATTTGAGTAGTTTATGTGGTTTTTATGATATTCCTTTTCAACGTAACTCGGTATTATCTTTGGATACTACAGATTTACCTAAAAATAATTATGCTATATAATATAAAGATCCAATCTTATCTAACTATTATATTGTCCCATTGCAGGGCAAAGCCGTCCCTCTCCTTTTTCCACATAATTCTGTCTTTTGCCGCTCTTTTTTATAGGAGTCTAGCTCATCCGCCATCTTCGCCTTAGCCTCGTCTTTAAAAATGGATGCAAAACTAAATATCACAAGGTTTTTCGATACTTTATTTGAACCCAAAGGTTGACTGGCGGAGAAAGCGTTATGGTAGTAAGTAAACAATAATTTAATGGATTTTTTTCAAACAAACTAAATAGCATCAAAAAGCGCAGACCCAGGTATTTATGACGCAAGACATGTCCGTTTATTATATTGACAAATATTTTTGAAGCCGATGCAGCACTCTATATTTTGGCGTCGCTTGTCTCGGCACATAGTTTTGGTGCTCCTTCGATGTCACAATGTGCTGCCACTAAACTTGTATATACCTTCTAAAAATTATCACATCCATTTGCCGTCATATATTAATGGATGAATCATGAAATCAGATATTATTTCGATATTATTTTCGGCTATCGCTGAAAACTTGTGGGAAAGAAACGACCAATTGAAACCGTGCACCTAGCTTCTGACGTTTCATGGGTATTTTTTTGTGTTCTTTCTTTGCGTCATGTTCACCGCAAATAAACGCATTATATTTCTTTTAGCTGTCCATAGTAATATATTTATGCTCGTGACTGTACAAAGTACGGGCCCTCGACTCATGGTACCAGAAGGAACAGCGGGGTTTTAGTAGGCAGGAGTCCTACATAACCCTGCGGTCTTCCCAGACAGAGGGTTTGCATGAAGATATCCCCATGGAGAAAATAAACAAAAAGGTACTTAGTGCACCTACATAAATTAAGTAAGTATCGTAATAAGTTTTAGTGTTGTTGTTGTGTCCACACTACACATTAGTACACAATACATAAATAATGTACTAATGACCGTACTCTAGTTAATCTTATTTATCCACAAATGTGCTCCAGGGAATAATAAACCAATAATTGATCAATTGTTATCGTAGCCCCGAGGAAAGTTGGCCAAATTTAGCCGTGCCTATCTACTAAAACGGATGAAAGAATGCTATCTGTGTATTGAATCTTATTTATTAATAATAGCGACCCGCTCCAGCTTCGCAGTTTTAACGACTTGATAAATCATCGAGATTTCTTAGTTATACGTAACTTCAATATTAACGTATTATACAAATAAACCTTCCGGAATAAATTTTCTAAACGATGATCTCATCAATATCTGTTGCGTGGTTTAGAAGAACAACGCACATACAGACAATCACGAAAAGCTACTTTAATTTATAATATGTATAGATTGGATTGCAGATAGTCACCGTCTCCATTTACCTACTTGCGTCGTGTTTGCCAAAGCCTTGGCAACTTTGGAGACAAAGTTGAAATGTCTTACTTTGTTTCTAAAGTTGGCAAACCATCTCTTGTTAATTTACCAACCAATGCCTGACAAACGGGAAAACAGAAATGCTTGAAAACTTGGCTGACATTCTTTGCACCACGATTCTATCGGCATATTATGTCACCATGATAAACTTATTCACCATAGTTTATTGAAATTAATAGCTAATATACAATTGTTATTATACAACTATTTACAAGGTATTAAAAATGACAAACTAACAATACAAAAACAAAAACACAAATAAAAGGACTTAACGAAATACTCATCCACATCACTGTCATCCGTAACGTGCTTAAAAATATGCTGATCCGCAGATTTCACGTTGTTCGACGCAAGTCAAAATAACCCTTTTCGGAGCATACTGCCAGTCTTTTTACACGTGCAGTCTGTGGGTCAGGTATACGCTGTGGGCATACAACGCCCTGCGTGTCCAGTATAACAATGTATTCAGGATGCTGTTGGGTCTACCACGCTTTTGTAGCGCTTCCGGGATGTTCACCGAGGCCAGGGTTGATGGTTTTCATGCCATTATACGGAAACGGTGCGCTTCTATTCTTGGTAGAATACGTGCTAGCTCCCACAGCGTCCTGAGTGTATTGTGTGATAAGTGGGACAGCCCCATGCTGGCTCACTGGATACGGCTGCTCACGTAGGTATCAGTCGTTTTAATTTTGTACATCGGGTGTGGCTTTTTACTAACATGGTTAAGATCTTTACTAACAACTTATGGATCCTGTAATTAGATCTGAAATAAATATATTATTATTAAAAGACGGGCAGCATTATTGTCACGTTGAATAGCAATGCTAATTCTTTGGCCAAAGAACGAGCCCGCCAGGTCACCTGAACTTTCGATCACTAGCCGAGAAATGTCCTTAAAAAGTAGACGCCCACTCCTCCTGTTAGTAAGAATGGGGCGATATAATAACGATACGCCTTTCAAATCGTACAATACGGCCAATTTATATACTCGAAGTAGATGTATTCAACTAGATCCAGACCAAACTGCCTGGCCTAGTTTACTTAACGAATTCTTTTTGTTGGTATATCACCCAATAAAAATATTATTGAACACTAATTATATTGATTGCGGATCTTTTTGTGAACCTCTAATAATTCCTATTTTGGAGAACTAACCAAGTCAAGGCAAGTAGCCAAGTAACAGCGAACAATTACAAACACGCAATACATACATACATAAACTCACGCCTCCTTCCCATGTAGTTACTGCCATGGGGGGTACCATGGCACTAACTACAGATCGCCACCTGCTACGATCCTTACATACTCCTTTTGCCTCGTTTACGTTCATACAACTAGTCATACACGCACGCCGGTTGCGAGTACTACTCACCAGACCTTTCTGAAGAGCATCACCAATAAGGTCACGCAACACTCGTCGGTTTTTTCACATTGGTTTTCAAACAAAAACCCTTCCAGCCAGTTTTATTGGCACCGTGAATGAGTTCAAACAAGACACGATGTGATGTGATATTTTATTTTATGATAGGACTGTTATCAAAAGGTAAAAGTCGATAGGGTTTTTCGAGGAAAAGTGACCTTTCCACTGATTTCAAACGAAATATCAACATAATGTTGTCCTAAAGTAGAATCTCACGTAATATTATTTCGTATGAATTATTTATAGACCTTCCGATTTTTACGTAATGCAAAGATTGTCATCGGAATTTTAAGCTGAAGTTGAAAACTGTCTCAAGAGATTTGGCGTCGAGCCAAGCGCGTGGCTACGGCGATATTAACATGATCGGTAAGCATACGATGTTTATAAAAGCTTTAGATTGAATGAAAGTCATAAAAAAAACGTTTTTATTGAACTATGACTACGCTGCTACGACGCGTAGCATGGTTGCTACGCCATAGCGAAGTGGGTTGTTGCTACGCCGGCTACGCTGTCGTAGCAATTGACCGGTTCGTTACTCTTTCACTTTACTCTTTTATCTTGAAGTTTTATTTTGAGTATATGTTGTTTTTTAATCGTTATATGAGGTCCCATTAATCATTATAGATTTAGAAAAGGTGTAATACGCATTACGAAGATATTATAAAAAGAGTTTCTAACACAATCTATCTAAGAAAACTCGGAAAGTAATTACACCACAAAACATACAAGTACTGCGATAAACATAATCAACTTAATGCCCGTAACACACACAGATAAACCATCTCTATATTAATGAGGCTCGTCAAATGGTTTGTGTACTAACACGGCCACATCTCGGTACATAGCACGTCCTCGAATGTCCCAAAGAGTCTCCAGAAGGTCAATAAACAGATAAGCGAAATAGTACGAACAGATGCGAAATAGTAGGAGATACACAAGAATCTTTTGGCGCTCGAATTACGTTGACGGGGGCGCTTTTGGTAAACATTTTTTCAATTCAATTGTTTTGTGCAATTGTATTAAAAAAACAAATGGCAGCTTTAGTTCAGATTTTGCCCACGAGCCAAATGATCTTTGTACAGCTTTATTTGTGCCGCAAAGCAGCGATTTTGTGTTTTGATTTAGGTGCTGATATAATTGCAGGCGAGACTTTGTAGCTTTGTCTCTGGACGCAACTGCGATGCTTTTGGTGTTGCAGATGTCCATAACACCGATTTCCGGCCACCGTAGGCGCGGGCTTGCGAATGGAGAGCAATGGGCAGCTCGCCGTCCGATAAGGACCAGGCCCGGGTCGACGGCGCGTCGTGTTCCACGCGCGCCTCAAAGAGATGTCAGCAAAATTGACGGGGTCCGCTAGGGCCGATGCCTACCGGGGTTGCGGGAAGTCCTAAGGGGAAACCGTGGCCCCTGGCAAGGCAAGGGAAGGAACACGGGTGGATTTTAGTCAGTAAGAGTCTGACACGCCCTTCCGCTCCGCCCAGAGCGGGAGAAGTCAATTGATGATTTCCCACTCAAAAAAAAAAAGATGTCCATAACTGGTTGTGACCATCAGGCGGCCACCTGGTTTGTTTGCTACCCCTTATCATGTAACAAATTATGCACAACATCGAAACCTGTTAATGCAAAGTAATTTCAACAAAAAAAAACATCTCTTTGAGTGTCGTATCTTGTCATGAATTTTTTCGTGGTAACGTTTTAAAATACAGCTGTTTTACTAGTAAGCGTTTATAAGTATGCTAAGCTTTGATAGCTACTTATCAAAACTTCTCCTTCTGTACTACACTCAGTGGTTATCAAAATATCCGAGATGCCGTAACTCATGGCTGACGGCGCAGCAGCGCGTGACAACTGGCGTTTATCACATAGCCTGTACATTGTATAGCTATGGACTGTATCATGAGTGTCGGGGTTATTCGAGGTCATTCCGGGGCTTGACGTTCATTTGTTATATTTTATCGCGTGTCGGATTGATAGTGAAATTACAGTGTCTACCGCTTGATATCAAGATATTCGTAAAAAGGAGATACTTTTAAATATTGGTATAAAAAAAGAAAAATATTTTATTTGGGACACGCACAGGAAATAAAAACAAAAACAAATGGAACAATAAAACAAACAGAAAGAGGAAAAGATCCGTACGATCTCAAAAGGGCGTATCTCAGCATAATGCTGCGATATATATAAAAAAACACCGCATCGCTAGTACTCTGATAGGGCCCTTAGGGTATTCGGTTCGGGGAAGCATATTCTGTTATAACGTTTCCAAAATCCGAATATGCGATTAAAAGCTTGGACATACCTAGGTACCTATTCTAAAAAGTACACGACACACAGCTGTTTATTATTTCTTGTTTTTAATAACGTTAATTAACTGTTTCATTACCGTTATTAAAACCATTTCTTGTTAAATGATATGCTTTTAACAAAATGATGTAATGCAGGGTTCTCCAAAAAGTGACGTGATAAAAAAAAAATTGATTCCTCATGCCCCGGGGGCGTGAATCCAATATCTGTGTATGAATCAACGCTCTAGGCGTTGAGCCGCAACATTATGCGTCCCCGTTCTTAAGTATGTTATGAATTTTCGTGAAGCCAATATCTGTGTATGAACCAACGCTCTAGGCATTGAGCCACAACATTTTGCGTCCCCGTTTTTATGTAGGTATATTATGAATTTTCTAATGGACAAAGCTGTTACGAATTAACTCATGGTTACTGATAATATTATTTATAATTTCCTTTCTGATATAAGAAAGTATGTAGTATCTTTTCAGAAGTATGTATGTTTGTTTGTACATAAATGTATGTAAATATTTTCAAAAATAAATATTAAAAAAAAACAATTTTGTGTCTTCTTTGCATCTCAGTAAATTGTAGGCTTTGGCTACTTCAGTTTTGTGGCAATGTATAAATGTGAAATAAATGTGATCGTAAAAATTAGTTTTTACGATCACATTTAGTCCATGTTGTAAATTCTCGTCGTTTCGAATTATCTTTATTTTTTTTATACGTGAAATCAACGTAAGCCAACGTTTTCCTAAATTCAAATCTTTTAGTCAGCGGTCTACTCTTTACAATCCTATTAGTACAAGTAGCAGAAGACAAATATTCAATGAAGTACTTGCAATCACGCAGCGGCGATCCTTTGTTTTCGGTCCATTTGCACAGAATTTTCGCGCCAAAACTATCGATATTCCTTGATTCGTAGTTTATAATACGATATTCTTTACACACCACACTTGAAAAGTTTTTAAAGTCATTTTCCTCCGTCAATTTCATCTTTTTTCACGAAATTACGGAAACAAACACTAATATTGTGATAGTTTATCAGAAAGTTAATTCAATTAATTTAATTCAACAAGCGCCGAGGTCAATGTCATAGTTCAACTGACCGAAATAATAACAAACGAAAGTAAATTATGATGCAATACACTTGTCTCGCTCTAACTCACTCCATATTCGGCACAGATTTATTCCTAGACGCCTTACTTTCTTTATCGGACAATCATGTTGCGGTATCGCGCGTAGCTTTAGAAAAGTGTTGAGAGCGAACATGATTGTCCTACTCTTGTTGCAAAGTTATGAGGGCCAACTCTGTGCGTTAAAAACCAATCAACTAAGGTGTTGGCTCGAAACAGATTTGTATGATTGTTTTCAAAATTGTGCACAACAATGTCTGTGTACTATTCAACACCATCCAGTGTTGGCTCATATACAGGGATTGGCTTTACGCGCCCCGGGGTATCCGAAAATACTCCATGTAGGTATGTTCCGCGATTCTAGATAGTTTTCACATTATAATATTTTTTTTAAATTTCATGAAAATAATATGGAAACCGTTTAAAAAAAATCTATCTTTATTTTTACACGGCTTTTTCACATTCATCTTTTGAAATTTTTGTTGTTATGGAATATTCTTTCAGGCATAAAATATATTCCTATCATTAATTCAAAATACAAAAATTTTTATCTATAAAAAGGAGGAATTTACGTTTGAGTGATACAGAGTCGGAATACTTTTTTTAATACGACCTGGTTCCTAAATCATTTTTATAAACCTAGGCGGAACGTAGTATTATATTATCTGTGGCGGAGTGTAGACTTGCACAATATCACAAAAAAATTGGTACATACTTAATCGACCACTTCGCTGGAATCGGCTTTTAAGAGAGGTGAGGCGGAAATCCATTTAAAATTTATTCGATTTATTTATTATTCGAAATCATGTGATTTTGCTTATTTATGTTAATTTTGATGCTAACGACATTAGAGAAACCTCTAGTTTTACCACCTAAGTTTTTGAAATGATTTAGGAACAAAGAATGAGGAACCAAATTTTTTTTATGACGTCATTATTTGGACCAACCTGTATGATAAAAAAATTATGCAGTTTAATGGTATTTATAAAAGGTTTTTTTATAAAAGCAGTAATATGCAAATAGTACGGGGTCGCAGGCGAGAAAGGGCTTGGCGGTCATTGACCCGCTTGTTCGGTGTTCAAATGGACTTTTAGCATGTTTGAAAGAGGTCTAAAGTGGAGTTTTATTGTGATATGCCGTAGTGTTTTTAAAATAAAAAAATTATTATCAAGTGCGCTACTAAGTGGTTGTTAGTCAAAATTAAGTACCTATCGGGTCCATATTGGCTCACCTAAAGTTATTTACCCGAAATTGTTCTTCCTAACGATTTGTAATCCGAATGATCACTCTCCCTAAAATTTTTCATCCTAAAGTTTTCATTCATACTATTTGTAGTGCTACCGGCGATGTTCATAACACTCATGTTTCCGAAAATTGTAATTAATAATATCATTAACGTAAATATATTTAAACTCCTACTGTTTTTTATCATAAAACGCTTTTATCCTACTGAGAGAACATAATCATGAACCAGATGCTTTGAAGGAAAAGGTTTGTTTTTAAACTATTTCATGTTATTACAAAACAACTGTTTTTACATTTAGCCATTTTATTTTTGGTTATTGTTGTTACATATTTATTACTTTAACTATACCTGAGATAATTATGTCTAAAAACCAACTGTTTAGAATGATTAAAGGTCGTTTCACTGATTTTTGTCTTAAATGAATGAAATTCAGGTCAAAGTGTCGTCTTGGGGGCACTATGAAAAAAATACTTAGAAAAATCCACGACCAATTTCGAGGTAGCGCTCGCCGGCCGCTGCCGCGGCACCGCTCGCTTCGCTCGCTCGGCTCGCGCGTAGTTGGTCACAGTTCTAACCTAACCTAACCTAATCCTCATCTAAACAAAAAAGATATGACTTTGAATAATAGTGTAAAAGATGGTTATGTTGAGAAAATATAGGAAAACAAATAAAAGTATAATAGATGATTATTGCTACTGACAATATGAAGTTGAATGCTTCGGAATTATGAACATTAGAGACAGAGTAGTTAGGAATTGTGATTGTTAGGATGAAAAATGTTAGGAAGAACATTTTCGGATTTCCAATTATCGGAGTTGAAAATTTAGGTGAACTTTGGCGCACCCGTACCTATCATAGGGAAACTCGTAAAGAAGAACATTTTATCCTTCCTCTTTTATATAGAATAGAACCACGAGAGAAGAACTAATCTTTTTCTTTTCTCTCACTACAATTTACTGCGTTCGATGCTGTGCAACTGCGGAGCGATGGCACTACATTACGAGAACTTAAAAAAATAATGTTGTTATTTGTGACATTTGTGTCTGCAGTCTGTAAAATATTGCAATCAAATACAGGAAGAAATCCTTGTGTGCTGCAATATAAAATATGATTTAATATTATTATCATATTATTGATTTTTATCTCATTTTAATTGATGAATTCCAATATATTTGTATAATATATTCATCTAATATTTATGATTCGTGCTGGAACTTAGACATTCGAACGCAATGTGAATTGTTGCTGAATAAATAAATTGAATTGAAATATGTGTTGGAACTGACAGTTTATCGCTAGTCTGGCCTCAGCCTTGGCCGTTGGGGTAAATACCGCTTTAGGGTATAACTGCACGGGTCAATACGGGGTCAGGGACGTCGCCGGGTCGCAGCGGCCACACTTCAATTTGACACTGGCGAGTGTGAAAGACTTTATATAAAATGAAATCACCGATATTTTACAGTCTTTCTGAATGTGACATGGATGTGGTTAGACCTTTATACAGGGTGTAAAAAAACCCATCTCATAGCCGTTATCCACGAATTCGCACATACTAAGTATGCAATGTATGTATTCAATAATAGTTGCTGGGACAAACTTTTATTTTTGGCGTGAAATTTCGTCTTTTTTTACGGTAACGCTCAATGTTCAGAAGCACGCAAAATATTGGGCTTAGGGCTGCATACAACGGTTCAACGGTCGTGGGGGTATTTAAAGTTACGTTAAAACATTTAGGAACTTACTTTAGTAAAAAGAACGTCAAATAAAGTTGTAACTTTGACCTTGAATATCTCTAGACACCAGCCTGGCTGCCATATGTGGAGTCCTAGGTTAGATTCCTACGTCAGCCAGCGTAATTTTTTTTTTTCATAAGGAAGTTCTCAGAAGCACTGTCCAAATGTCGATGTACGGTACATCTCTGCTTACCCCTTAAGAGTTACACTTGATGTTATACAGTTCAGAAACAAGCCAGACACTTCAGCAACTGCAAGTAACTAACAATATTTAACCGCCCTAACTTGGCGCCTGCACTTAACTAGCGGCCCCAAGAGATCAAACAGCGCAGTTGAATTCACATCGAAGTCATACGAAGTTAGATTGTTGCCGGACGGACACTAACTTCACAAACTAGGTATTCAGCTTCTATGAACCATTTACCATAGTTGCTGGATAAGTTTTCTGTAAAACATCTTATATACAGAATTCAGAGTTTCTTTTAAGTTTGGATGTTACTATGTTTTTCCAATCAAGTTGTATTTACTTACCTACTTTTTTTAAACGAAGTTCCTAAAAGCTCGTGTAGACAGCACCGCAGCCGCGCCGCCGCTGCACCGTTGCCAAGCCGTCTCCGCTAGAATGTTCCATATCACTTTATAATCCGCGGCGGTGCTGCGGCAGCGGCAAATTGCAAAAAACGTATACCTCAATGAAGAAAATTGGAATTTTCTTCATTGAGGCGGAGGCGCGGTGGCGGCGTGACAACGGCGTCGTGTCCCTGAGCGCTTATCACGCACTATATAGGCAGCTACTCTGCATAAGCAAGACCGCTCCGAAAAAAGTGTAACATTTATACAACCGTGTGTCCCACGACACGTCTGCACTGTTTATAATTGCTAATTAAATCATGCTTCCCTAAGCAGACTGAGCAGTTCTTACAATGAACAGTTAACATTATGTTCAGTGTTAATAAACTCAAGCCTTTGTCCCATGGGGGTAGGCAGACACTCCTTATGCTTCATTTACGTTCATACAGCCGGTCATATACGCACGCCGCCGGGAGAACGGCGGCGGCGCGGCGTGAGCTTACGTATTACTAGCTGCGCCTCTCGGTTTCACCCGCAAAGTCTCGATCCTTTAGGAAAATCGTCATAAAAAGTATCCTATGTCCTAACCCAGGTTATGGTCTACCCATGTGCCTAATTTCATTCAAATCTGTTCAGCCGTTTTAGCGTGAAAGCGTAATAAACAAACTCACTTTTGCATTTATAATATAAAAAAAATTAGAATTAAAACTTAGGATGTAGTAATACAATTATATCTAAACTTGTTAATACAGATAGCAGACAAGCTCCAAAAGGATATTCAAACGAGGTACCATCCATTTTGATTATTACCTGGAGTTCCTTTTGTCATTTCGCAACGTAAAAGTCTTTCGTAGTAGTCTTTATTAAAGTTTATAACTCATTTTATAACCAGTGCCCGCTGGAGAGAGGAATACTGGCAAGTCTTGCAAAAAAATTGGTAGTGGTGTGCAGTGCGCATTGCGGTAGTTACAGATGAGATTTACACGGGCGATTAAATTATTTGTGTTGTGGGCAGCAGACGGCAATTGTTGTCACAGCCACATGCAGGTTTTAGACCGGACGGAACGGGAGGACAATTTTTGGAGATGTTTCCAAAAGTTGTTTAATAGAAAATATACACGTAAGAGCATACGTCACGGGTGCACGGACGGGACGGCAACGTGGCACCCAAGGGACGGCAAAAATATCGGGTGTTTTCTCGTGGACCTACTTTTTTGTCCTACCAGTAGGTCCACGAGGGTATGTTATTTCTGTTGGTCCTACTGAACTGTTGAAACCAACATCGTCGGTGTTTAGCACGTCCGCCCGTGCGCGTCACTGACCTTTCGTGGTTCCCCTGCGTACTCGTATACACAGTCGCCTCGGTCGCAGTTCACTGTTCAGTCCATCTTTTCTCGTTCTCTATAATAGCCTATTAGATTCGCGTCACTGTCGGCTTTCATATTATTACTCTAAAATCGTTCGTAATAATAATCGTAATATAACTACTTAGGTTTACTAATGTTTGCCATAATTTAATATGCCATAATTTTATATGCCATAATTTTATTTGCCATAATTTCATTAGTAATAACGCTTCAGTTGCCATAATCGTGAAATGACATAAAATCATTTTCACTAATTTCATTGGTCATAATCGATCAAGTGTCATAATAATTTTAATCCATAAATTCATTTGCTATATTTTTCATTTTCAATAATGTCGTTTTTCCATAACATTTAATAATATTCATTAGCCCATACTAGCACAACAATGCTAGTTCAGTATGTACCATGCTTGCTTTGCAAAAGGGGAAATCTAGCACTCGGCGGCCGGTACCGCGGCACGCTCGCTACGCTCGCTCACCTTCGCGCATTGTTTGGTCACAGTTCTAACCGTTCTAACCTAACCTAACCTACCCGTTTCGAATTTGACAAACTGTTTATTGTCTGAACAAGAAAACCTATTTATACAAAACAATAAACGTTTCTAAATTGTGTTAAATGTTGCATTGCTCAAGTATCAATTATGTAATGTGTTACTTATAGAATCTAATGATTATGACACATGCATGATTATGCACATGCATGCAAGCAAGCATGCAACATGAAAGCAAGCATGCAAGCAAGCATACAGCATGCAAGCGAGCATGCAGCATGCAAGCAAACATGCAGCAGGCATGGTTTCTGTCACGGCTCCGGCGCTGCGGGGCTCCGGCGGTCCCATGCGAGCTTATCGTCGCAGATGGTTTAACGCTCACCACCGCAATTTCGTCTTGCTGGCCGGCTCCGCGGCGGCGAGCGTTACAACCACCTGCTCCTCCTTGCCCCTCCGCGACTACGCGAATTTAAATTACACTCTAGGGGTAGGGCAGACAAGACTGCGTGGAGTCGGATTTACAGCGATTCTTTCTGTCACAATTTCACTAAAACCATTTTTTTTTTGCAAATGTACTTAAGTATGTATTTAAATGAACATTCGGAATAATACATAATATATCATATAATACAATACTGAGGACATCTGTGTATAACGTTTCTAAATTATGTTAAATGTTGCTTATGTCAAGTGTCGATTATGTAATGTGTTACTTATAGAATCTAATGATTATGACACATGTTATTATGGAAACTAATATTATGGCAAATAAAAGTTATGACAAATAAGTTGATATGGCAAGCGTTATTAGTATAAATGAAAATAGTGCAAGTAAATATTATGAGTGGGGACGATTATGGCAAACAATAATAGGACAAATAATTTTATGGAAAACAATATAATACCAACTACTTACTTACTACTACTTCCGGGATTGTCCTGATAGCCGTGGAATACCGCTCCACTCCTCATAAGCAGCTCAGGACATGTTGCCTCCTTGTCGCTACGACACTTTGTGCTAGCGACCATTTTCGGGGGCCCATTATTGAGTGTGCAAGTCACCCCGTGCCATTTTATCTGTGTACATTATAAAACATTGATCAGGCAGGGGCCATAGTCTTTCCATAGTTCCAGGTCACCAGTCAACTTGAGCTACCCAAACCCATAGTCCAATATCTTTGTTTCCATATCCCGCAATTGTCCTACACCAACCGGGAGTTGTCCTTGGGTGCACTTGTGACACAATACTTAAAAAATTCTAAGGGGCCTCTGCGAGTTGGCTTCGCCCCACGTACGCCTTCCAAAGGTCCGCGACCCTAAAGCTCCGACATATGTCAAAGACATTTAAAAAAATCGTAATATTATTGATGGTTATCATCTGAGTGCAACATGGTTTCTTATTGTCTAACGTTACAACTCGACGCCAGTTTTGCCAAGAATTGAATATGAATGTTTCCAGCTTACTTCTTCAGTAAACATAAATGAATAAGATTTGATAAAATTGCAAGCGTGGATCCTTCGAACTATTTGTTAGTCAATCTAATAAGTTTAGTTATTCTGTCGGGTTAATAGCAATAGCATATTGGACTAAAATTAACTTGATGAAATGTGGAGGTACTTATTCACATCTGCCTCACCTTTTGAGTACAAGCGTGATGTTGTGTTTTGCTAATGAGTTGACTGACAATTTAATAGATTACCTGCAATAGTCTGATTTCGGCTACCTGCACTAATTACGTAACATTCAACTACCTAACGTAACATCTTGCATCACTCGAGCTCGAGCGAACAAGGGTTTTTACTTTTGACCCACGGAATTACCCTGCCGACCGTCTACTGTGATTTCAGCCTTGCCAGTCAAAAAGTTAAGGAAAATGTTATCATTGTGAAAAAAAACTTATCAATGTTTCAGCAGTTGACTAGAACTTTGTTACGCAAACAGTCTAAAGTTCGAGACATTTTCAAGTTTCACCAACATTGTATTAAAAATCACAGCGTATTCCGAAAAATCTTTTTACTTTTTTGGGTTTATTTTTTTAGTGAGTACAATATTAAGCTTTCCGTTTTATAAGTACACTAGCTATTGCCCGCGACTTCGCCCGCGTGGATTTCAGAACATATCCCACAGGAATGTACTACCGGGATTAAAAGGAAGCAAAACGATGATCGCATAACTAAAAGCCGAGGAAAAGGTCATTGAGGTCGTAGCGCTGAGCCCGTGCCGGACACCTGTATTTTAAGGAATCATAAAATACAGGTGAAAATAGCTTCGGAAATAACAATGAAATGTTTACCAAAATCTGCCAGATTAATTTGGGTACTTACTGTGGTATTACCCTTAGAAGATAGACATATCCTATGAAAAAAAAATTGTTGATCTTTTTAAGATGTACAATCCTGTAGAACATAAATTTTATGTATCTCTGACGGTTTACGCGGCGCACGCCAGTAAAGCACATCTTCAACAATCATCGTCATATTTCAGCCAATTTACTAAAAAACTTAATGAATAATAGACCTAAACCTTTCTCATGAACCACCCCGTGCATTGGTGAAAACCGTATGAAAATCCGTTCAGCAGTTTTTGAGTTTGTCGCGTTCAGACAGACAGGCAGAGAGACGCGGCATGGGGACTGTTTTATAATATTTATGTAAGGTAATATTAAAAAAACATAATTATTCTAAAACTTTAGGTACACTTAAAGTTTTATTGAAATCCGTTCAGTCATCTCGTAATGAGGTATGTACACATAGACGGAATATAAACTCCTTATACATAGGTATATGGATCCGTACACATAGTATATGGATATAATATAATAGATAAAATATCCGCAGCTCAACTGGGTTATGGATATACCAAACAAAATGGGAATATGCGAAGCTGTATTCGAAATGTGTATATTTAATCTTACCGGAGATGTGTGGTTTTGTTCAGAGTATTCGGATAATACAATATTTATTGGTAAACAACATTGAATAGTAATATACCCGAGAGTGGCTGGCTTGCGTCGGTCTGCCTTAGTTTTCTTATGTATTATATTATAATACATTCCATTCGAACTACAGAGCAACAGTATCTTCTACTTTTTAAAATCCATTAAAGTTGTCAATTTCAGCCGATCTAAGCGAGGCCATGCTAGGACGGATACGCTGTAGCCCGGCCACTGAAAATGGTGAATAAGTCATGAACTAATGTGGTACTATTATTTCTGTTTCTAGTACCAAAATGTACATATCCGTACAGTCTACTGCCGCAACCATGACCTTGTTTGGCATCGTGGCCGGGCCAAACGGAACACACATTCTTTCATTCATTAACAGATAACGCACGCCCTAAATCACTGGGTAATATAATCAATCATAACAATGAAATAGGCCTACAGTTCCCAACGTGCCGCTCGTGTACCGTCGCGTCGCCGTCGTTGTCGACTCGTCGGCGGCTGCCGTCGACATGTCTACGGCTGCAGTTGCCTCGTGTATATGAGCACTAAGGATTTTTGAAAATTGCCTAACGGGGTTAAATAAGACGGGATGGGGATGTAAGTTTGTATGTAAGCTCGTAATTTTTGCCGATGATCCTATCAAGCACATGGCTTATTTTTAACCCCCGACGGAAAACGACGGGTGTTATAAGGTTAACGTGTGTATATGTGTATGATTGTGTATCTGTCTGTGGCATCCGGATATCTATGGTGGCATCGTAGCTCCCAAACGGTTGAACCGATTTATTTATTTTTTTTGTTTTTTTTTAAAGGTGATTTGATTGAAAGTGTTCTTAGCTATGATTCAAGAAAATCTATTCAGCCGTTTGAAGATTAACAGGTCTTTTCTAATTGATGAATGGATTTGAGCATCTTCCACAGGTCTGATTGAGTCTAAATTTGGTAATCTGTTACTTCAATGGTATTAAAATAACATAGTAACCTTGAACTGATGCTGCAGCATTACCTGGTATTTGCAGGATACCCAACTCCTCACCAACTTACAGCAGCGGTATCGTGTTCGGGCTCATTGGAATGGTCTCAATGAATAGAATACAGATATATATTTATCAGGGTCTGATGATGGAGAAGCAAAAAAAAAAGGGACGGCATGCTATTGTAGAAAATATATTTTCAATTTGTCATTCGCCGTCCCCCGACGCGTTTTTTTCTTATTATTTTTCATAGGACTTTTAATCCCGGTAGGACGTTCCCGTGGGATATTTTCCGACATTTACGCGGGCGAAGCCGCGACCAAAAGCTGATATAACACATTTAATTAAATTTTCTGTTTGCGGGTTATGATATTAATATTACTTGACGTCGCGTTAGTCGTTCGCTGTGGCGGCCTATAGGGATTAGGAGGCTTGTGTAAGTACATATTTGAGCTAATAGGGAATACTATAAAAAATACAAAATATAATATCATGCCCGTGTTTCCCAAATGGGTAGAATTGTAGATACAGTACCTACTTTTTTTGTGTTTAAGTCTCATGTGGGTCAAATTCACACTTCGAGAGGTTACTACATAAGTTTCTAATAGAAAAACCCAATCCTACTTCATCCAACTCGGGGATCCATGTATCTATCAGCCGCTTTTACGACCACTGGACTAACGAGCCTGTGAAGTTTATTGAAAAGATATGAATAGAATAGATGTGTGAACATAAATAATCAAATCGATGAAAACCGGTAGAATGCGCGTCGGACCACGCGCAGTGTAGGGTTCCGTTCCCGCAGTTTATTTGGCTCCGTATCAAAATGTCCTAATAGCATATGTTTATATCTGTACCTAGATCAATAATACTCATAATCAGCCTATTAATGTTCCCACTGCTGGGATACAGGCCTCCTCTCTGTGAGATGGAGTAGGCTGTAAACTTCCACGCGGACACAGTGCGGGTTGGTAGATGTCACATGTCTTCGAATTTTTGGTTCTAGGACATGCCGGCTTCCTCACGATGTTTTCCTTCACCGTTTTGAGAGCAGCGGTGATGAAATTATTTACACAAAGTAAAGCGCCTGCTTGGGTTCAAACCCACGACCTCGACTCGTAAGTCGGGGCCGTTACTACTGGGAAACCAATGCTCTGTCAGGTCGACACAACTTATATGTAGCATCGGTAAAATTCGTAAAACCGATTATTTCCGATTTACACAACCAATAGAAATAGCTGACTATCGCGCCATTCAATGCTATTCGCGCTTTACTTTCCCGCCTCAGTTCAACCCGAGACAGCGTTGTGAATGCACGTGGGTGAATCATTCTGTACACTTCGTGACAATTTAATTTGAACACGATTTTTTAAAACAAACAAACTCACTTTTGAAATTATAATATTAGTAAGGATAAAATTTAATCGACTCAGGTGTGACTTTGCGGAAATCCATTATAAAATACAATAGACGATGTATATTTAGTAACTTAATCCGCTTAACTGTTCTTAAAGAGTTAGAGAACCCTGTAAGAAATCGACACGTGTTTCGCCTCTCAACGAGGCATCCTCAGGCTGACGATTGACTTGTTGCAAATTAGGACACGACGTGTTGCCACGACAAGAGCCAAACGCGAACACGAACACGCCGCGAACACCGTTGAGAGGCGAAACACGTGTCGATTTCTTACAGGGTTCTCTAACTCTTTAAGAACAGTAAATATACATCGTCTATTGTATTTTAGTAAGGATAATGTAATAACTCAATGATACAAATAATTAAAAAAATATTGAAGTTTTAACTTTAAATATCTCAAAAGGCTTCGCAAAATAGAACGCGTACTTAGCGCGCGTTAGAGCGCTGGCGTCGTGTTCCACGCGCGCCTCAAAGCGAAGCTGAAGGGGTCCGTTAGGGCCGATGCCTACCACCGGGGTTGCGGAAAGTCCTAAGGGGAAACCGTGGCCCCCGTCTAGGCAAGGGAAGGAACACGGGTGGGTTTTAGTCAGTAAGAGTCAGACACGCCCTTCGCTCCGCCCAGAGCGGGAGAAGTCATTTGATGATTTCCGACCCAAAAAAAAAAAAAAAAACCCTGACGCCACGCTAACGTAACGTGCGTAACGAACTGCTAGCGCACGTCATAGTACACACACGGCTACACATCAAGCTATACATTTCCACTGGAAATGTATAGCTTGATGTGTAGCCGTGCGTACAACACAATTCGACGCAGCGTTAGGCTAGCGTTCTAACGCACGCTAAGTACGTGTTCTATTTGGCGAAGCCTTGAAAGTTTGATTTCTGATATTCATCGTTCTAGCCTTGTATCCTTCAAATCGAATCTAAAAACAAACAAAAAATACAGACTTTATTTACGTGATCATTTATTCTGCAAGAAAGTACATGTCAATCTCGCATCAATTTCACGAATGTATTTTGTTATATGACTTTACACGTTATTGCGATTGCGTAATGATCATTTTCGCCTAAAGCAGTAATAAAGATTGATGATTTTGAAGGCGCACTTAGTTCGGATGTGATCGGTTATACGAATTTTACCGATGCTACATCTAAGTTGTGTCGACCGTACCCAGATGTCAGGATAAAAATACTCTGTTATTTTAGCAATAGATTAGAGTGGGATCTTACCCAACTCCCCGGAAGGAGGGTAATGTTTGTGCCCCATATACCCAGTTGTAGTGAGTAGGTACTTTTTAGATGTTTAAATAAGTACACAACACCCACACTAATATTATAAATGCGAAAGCATCTCTTTCCGTCCGTCTGTCTGTTATCTTTTCACGCCTTAAGGCGACGAGACTTTTAATGATTTTATACTAAAGATCACGTCTAAACGAGTAGTGTTATTGATTTGGGAAAAATATAATGTTAAATTAGAGCATCTTCCTAATAACTTAATATACAAATATTTTAGATTATGTTGATATTACATAGTGAAATTAATTTGTAAAGTTATGTCTAACGCGGTTAAAAACTGATAAATATCAATCAATCTTCCTAGCCTTTTTCCCAACTATCTTGGGGTCGGCTTCCAGTCTTACCGGTTGCAGCTGAATATCAGTATTTTACATGGAGCGACTGCCTATCTGACCTCCACAACCCAGTAACTGGGTAATACGATACCCCTTGGTAAGACTGGTGTCAGACTTTCGGGCTTCTGACGACTCGTAACGACTGTCAAAGATCCACAAATGACAGCCGGGACCAACGGCTTAACGTGCTTTCCGAGGCACGGAGGAGTCTCGGTTTGTGAAGATGGTCACCCATCCACTGACCAACCACGGCAATCGTAGCTTAACCTGATGGATCGATCCGTGCGGCTTGTTATTACTTAGCCACGAGCTCCTCGGATAAAAACTGATAATCACGCAAAAATCAAGCGTAATTTTCTGAAACCTTCACCATTTTAATGATCGAACAATATCGTGAGGAAACCGGCATATTCTAGAACCAAAAATTCGAAGTCATGTGACATCTACCAACCCGCACTGGCCCCGTGTGGTGGGATATGGCCCACTTCTTCTCACAAAGAGGAGGCCTGTGTCCCAGCAGTGGGAACATTACGAGCTTACATTTAAAGCATACAGTCCTAAGTAATTACTTAATGCAGTAGGTATATGAATTAATTGGGAACATTTAGTTCGTCATTACTCACCAATTAGAGCCAATTTGCCTAAACTATTGTACAATTATTGGAAACCAAGTTTAGGGTAATTGTGTTTAGTTTAAACGCAATCAAATCACCTACCATTGTGTAGAACTGACTCAAATACTGAAATACAGCCACTAGTAGTACTTGGTCGTAGACTTTGTAAAGGTTTAAGTATTGTCGTTCTTGCAATATAACGTTTACACCATAAAATATACTAGAACCCATTTTGTAATATCGTCGAAGATTAAAGAGTTCTCAGCTTACAAAGTAAATCAAATAAAACGAGTATAAATCGGAACCGGGATCTCTTGTACCCGGAAGTTAAATCTTGTTTTTTTGTTGAAGACATGGAAGTGTTAAATCGGTGCCAACATATTGCTATCTGGATGTAATTAAAAACCGTAGACCGGAGCTACGGTACTGCTACGCGCTACGACGGCTACGCTTCGTAGACTTTATGGACCTGAACCTCGATATAGAGAAAAATACAGGGCGAAATTGACGCGCAAACTGTTACCATGTATTCAGCAAAAATGTATGTATGTAACAGCGGATAAAAAAAAATACTGTCTAAATGTTTCAACGGGTCTAGAATATTTTTTTAAATATGTGCGCTACTTTTAGCTGTAAATATTAACGGCCAAAAGCGACGCACATAATAAAAAAAATGCGTAAAGTAAAGCGTACATTTTACAAAAAAAACTTCTACAATTTCATTATATTCGCTAGATGATTCCCAACTTTAATGAAACACAACAAAGATTTTGTTGAACGATTTTATGAGGCTAACCAAGTGCGCAAATACAATAGCGTCGAGCGTTTACCACTTAGCCGCTCCGATATAAAACAATAAAAAACTCGGTACAAAGACTATTGAGTACTGATCCATTTCGGTAAGCATTTATCTCACGGATGTCAATCTTTTTTTACAGTCGAACTAGTTATTGCCACTAAGCGAGTAGACCTACCAACAAAAAATGTGTTGGTGAGCAACGAGTAGCGAGTGCACGACGGTGGCGAGTGATTTCTCGCTGGTAGGTACCCATGTGTATGTACCAAACGTGAGCAAATGTTCTGCCCGTTAAGCAAGCCTCGCTGAGCAAGAACTATCTTTGATAGCTATTGTCACTGCGTCAAACTAGTGGAGAGAGAGTTCTCACCGGGCAGTGTGAATAATCACCGATCAACTATTAATATACAGGGTTATTTTAAATTGTATAGCTAAAACAGATGCGATATGGCTATCGAATATCGATATCTAATCAAGATGAAACAAAAAATCGTAAAACAAATTGGTCGATGGGGAAAATTACTTGTTTCCATCGTCCAGTGTTCTCCATAACCCAGTTGGTAGTTGGACGATGGAAACAAGTAATTTTCCCCATAGACCAATTGGTCAAATTTCAATTGGTCCACGGAGCACCGACGCAAAAAATATATTATTTTGATGATATTTTTATAGGGTTATCGACCGCAGTTATTGTAGTCACTTGAAATATCAGTTTTTAAAATCCGTTATTTTTTTTATTTGTGTAAAATCTGTGGGAGTGATTTCGTGAAAAGGGACGGAAGTGTGTGATGATTTGACCAATGAGTGCGCACGGTGCTAGAGTTGGCCGTCAGAAACGACCTTGAGGAGGCCCCGCTCCTTTAATATTGCTTATTATCAAGATGTCAGTTGTTACCTACATATCTTACGCGACTACTATAAGTTTTTTGTGTAAACTTCACTGTGATGAGAATCAATATCTAAACACGATCAAACATAAGAAAATAGTTTTTCATATCTCATGCTCGGAAAGTAGTGTTTGTTTGATCCGAGTAGCGGGTGGGAGACGCTGCTTCCCGCTCTAGGGCGGGAAAGACTCATAGTAATTGCTTCCCGCCCTAGGGCGGGAATGAATTTTAAAAATAGAACTTATGGTTAGGTAGTCGGCTACGAACACAGATATAAATCTAACTAGATATCGCAAGTCCCTCCATCTTTATGAAAACCAAGCGTGCCACTTTTTCACACACAATTTAAAAACTAAACATACCAATGAAAGAAAACATTTCCAATGCCTCGACCAATTTTTCTATACAGTCTTTACAGCTCAATATGGCTTAAAAAGACATTTTTCTAGATTTTGGTGGATTTCCGGTGCCGATAATGCTAAATGAAAATCTCAGATTACGATCATTGATCGTAATTTTACTCCGTTTTTTGACACGCGAAGTACATACTTACAATCGCGTCATCTAGTTAGATTAATATCTGTGGGTACGAAACTTTTTAAGAAAAATATCGAATAGAATAAAAATAAAAGCTGCGGCAGTGTTTCCACCTACGTTTTTGGTTTTCCCCAGTTTCATAATGAATTATCCCTAAAATTCCCTAAAAAATATAAAAATTCCTTGGTTTAGGGAATTTTCCATTTTTATTTCATTAAATACCTAGAAAACATTCATTATTAATCGAGACAGACGAAACAAACCAACTGTAGGTATAATGCGACTTATTTCTGATGTCGTCTTTAGCCACGGAAATAGTACTATTAACAAAAACATGGTAAACTAAAATTAGACGAATAACAATCATCACAAGTTTCAGGAAATCCCCTTTAATCAATCGGTGGTGCCATAGAGTAAAATAGTACATTGGGTTCTGCCTACTAATTAAACAATAGGGCTACCAACTCAAGTTCAATTTTTCCCTAAATCCCTGCCAAAATAAAATATCAGTAAACCATGCTTATTATTAGCCTTTTTCCCTAAAAAAAGGGAGAAATCCCTAAAAGTGGAAGCACTGAGCTCCGGTCTTGTGAGTATATTATAAACAGCCAGTGTGAATAAAAAAAAAAAACCTATACGCGGGACGGCCCGCAGCGGTGATGCGGTGCGTTCCATATTTAAACATTTTTACAAATTGTTCTAACTTGTTAGTTCATTTTAAATAGGTACTACCATAGACATAGAAATCATTGGGTACTACTCATGTTATTCAATATCAATAAATTTTTTAAACACTATTTTTTACTTTCCTTATATTCGAAATGAAAAGTAGAGTGTTTAACACGGGTGAAAGACATCAATTCCACCCTTGTATAACAATCTACTATTGCTCAATTCATATTTCCAGAAACAACACTAAAAGAGGTCGATGATCTCCCAAAAAAATATGTTATCATGTTTAGATTTATATACCAAACGCGTCTGCGGAGTTTAGCTAGCCAATTTAAAATAACCCTGTATGTATCGCTTTTACGTACACGAGACCTTGCTTTTTTGTACGTTTATTGAGTGAGAAAATAGTTGATGATACTAAATTCAAAATAAGATTAGACATTTCAACAAACCTTTTTTACAGTCCATTCAATCATATCTGACTTCTATTCCGTAGGCATAAGGATGGCATTAAAAGCAAAAAAGTGGTTACAATACTGTTTACTGCAGCTGCTATTGTCATGCCTCCAATACAATAGAAGTTAAAATCGGTTGAACGGACTGTAAAAAGGTTTAGTTAAATGGTTAAATCTTATTTCAAATGAAGTATAGTCGCATCCTTGTTGGCGGTGGGACAAGAGCCTTAAACTAGTTATCGTCCTTGACTTTGTACGCAAGGAAACTTCAATGATCCGTTTGAATAGTTCATAAGCTTAGTGGCGGACCTTGGGCCTTATACACGTGTAAACCCTCTAAGGAATTCCTGGCCTTCAAAATTTTATGTTAGTATCATCAGTGGTTCCGTTTGTGTGTTGACCAACTTGTTAGTTTGTTACAATTGTTACCAAATTGCTTTATATAAGCTAATTTGTTTGTTGTGCCATTTCTTCCCAGCTTAAGCACTATGAAGTGGTGAATAGCGGGCGTTTAGGAGGACTGCCTTATGTAATTTTGACGTTCAAAAACTCCTGATCCTCAGCCTAGTTTGAATAAATGAATTTTCATTTAGACTTTTACGAACTGAGTTTATACTCAGTTAGAAAAAAAGGGTATCGCATCGACCTTAAAGAACACATTTTCAATTTGGCTATTGTGGTTACTCGACTTCAAGAAACCTGCTCTGTGTTCAATTATGCACAGAAACAACTGTCCACCCACAGCAAGTAATTTTCTGAAACTCGACCGAATAAACCACAGTGAAGATTTACAGAAAAGTTGTTGCGTATTCAACACGCTAAGATGAACAAAATTTTGTTCATTACACGAATGAGAGAGCAATTAGACTGAGTACCTTATACATTACAATAATAAAAAACTGGCTAAGTGCGTGTCGGACCATGAATTTAGCTCAAGAACAAACTTAACATATTAGTTGAGAAACATGTTTTTTCATACATTCCAACTGTAAATGTAAGTTGGTCGATTATTACTCGTTAACTTGTAGAGCCTACTTAGCTGTGATGGTTTTCCTTGAATCCAATGGTTTTCACACACTCAAAATATTTTTGAACTATCTTTCCTTTTAAGACACCCCACACTAAGGGATAGACGAGAAAAAATTGATCATTACGTGTAGGAAAAAAAAAATTGCATGATTTTATTTTACGATTTTGTCAGCGTGATTGTTATGTAAACCCATGACTTTATGAAACATTTTGATCAAAATTTAAGGTACAACGGTTATGGTAGCTGTCCTTGTTGCCCCATCTCAAAAATCCACCCTGCGTATGTTGATCGCGCGGGAAACTGTGCTTGCGCGATACAGGATTGGTGTGACGTCAGGATTTTTGTGTGACGTCAGGTCTTTGATGCGTAGTTCGTGTGGCGGTGTAGATGCCACCACAGAATAAACCAATAACACTTTGCCAGTTCCGTGGGGATTGAACCCTGAACCGCAAGCTTAGCAGCTGCAACCACTAGGTCGATGAGATAATAAATAAGGGTCAGGTTTTTAAGTGACAATAGCATACCGGTTAAAATGAAGAATGTAGCCCGTGAAACAACGTCGAAAACGTTTTTATTTTTGCCGACAGTCGTTTTCATCATCGACTACTCTATCTCTTCGAAGATCGCATCTTTGTTTCAACTAAAAAAACACTCTAACCAGCAAGTTGAACAGCAGCATATTGTCTGACAAAAGAAACAATTTATTTACGTACTACGAAAATTAGCCCGACAAGAATACTACTATATTATTTAAAAATCTGAAAGTTTGAGATGGTTTGCAGACAGAAATAATTAATACCCTGGCTAGCTGTTTACAAATGAAATTGTATTATGTTGAAACTAAAAAGCACTGAATGCTTTTCTTTTAAAATATAAATGAAATTGTATTTTTAAGACCGCACCGTAATTTGTTTCAGCGAAAGTAGAATAGGTACGTATTCAATGTTATATTGCCTCATTCCACAATCATTGATAGTGGTCATAAATAAATTAGATTCACAAACAAATACAAACGAAGTAAATTTGATTTATGTAGTATGAACCTAACATAGATTTATTTGTGGTTATGCGATACCAAAGCTTAAATACAGATGGTTCACTTCACATTTTGCGTATGAAGCTACAAGTCGACTTGTTGGACCGATTCAGTGAGTGTAAAGTAGTCAGAAGATCTACGAGACCAGACCAGAGGCGTGTATGACCAGATGTATGAACGTAAACGAAGCAAAAGGAGTATGTAAGGATCGTAGCAAGTGGCGTTCTGTAGTTTCTGCCTACCCCCATGGAAAGAAGGCTTGAGTTTATGTATACAGTATGTAAGATCTAAGAGTTACGCAATAGAAAGAGAGGCAATTTCTAGGTGATTAAAACTGTAGGTTATTAGCGCTGTGCGACCTAAATCGCACTTTATTGTGTCGTAGCAAGAGTCGCTTTTTATTTTAATAATTTTGCAGAGTGATCCATCTTTATTCATCTGTGGCGATACCATGACTAAATCGATTCGATTGTTTAACGAACTTAATATTATTTTATTGTAAACTTGTGTCTGTTTTCACGATGTTTTATTTGTTTAAATGAACCTGTGATTTTAATCGTTACTGCGAATTCATTTTGAACACGTCTTTTCCTAAATGGATAAGGAATATTATTATTTTATGAAAATTATTCCATTATATTAATTAAAGGGGAGGTGGGGACGTGACGTGGTTAGTAACTGAACTACATTATTCTAGCTCGCAAACCGCAAACTCCACTACTTTGTGAGTAACCGTAATTAAAAAACTTGCTCGGTAGCGTTCTACATTTTATAAATAATCCGCATGATGGATGGTTAGATTCAGTCGACGTGGAGGTAATTACGAGTTCCACAGGATAATCCCAAGACTGACGAGGGGTTCTAATAGAAGCTTGATAAATTCTATGCGCTAATTACGTTCCTGGCATAACGGGGTACCTACTGGCGAATCTTTTACGTCATATTTTAAATACAACTTCTCAAATGGAAATAATTAAATGGAAAAAAATCGGTTAAGTGCGTGTTGGACCACGCACAATGAAGGGTTCCGCAGTTTAAATACATCCCATTTATCCGATGAACAAATTTAACATTGTAGTAAAAAAACACGTTCTCCTATACGGAATGAATGGGAGAACATATTTTTGATACATTCTATTTTTGAGCCTACTTAGCTGTGATAGGTTTCCTTTTAATTTCGTTATATATACTACTACTGTGAATTTATTCACATATCCAGAACCAACCATTTATCTGGGGACACTAGACTCCAACAAAAATTGGCACTTTAAAGCTTAATTATTCGCAAATGGATTCCTGAATCCAAAAATGACGACCTTTCTAACGAAAACCAACGCCATGGGATAGATGGAGAAAAAACATCCCCACTTTACGTGTAGGGTACCCAATTTTTTTTGGTACGCCAATTTTTTTTTTATTCATGATTTCATTTTACCACTGTCGGCGTGATTAAAATGTACGAGTATACCCATGCTAAATTACAGCTTTCTAGTACTAGAGTCTCTGAGCTGACGCGGACATGGTAAAACTATAAGGGTTTCTTGTTGACTACAGAACCCTAAAAAGTAGGTACATTTATCGATACGCAATTTCATTCAACGTTCAATCAAAATGAAAGGGGAGCTTTAACCATTACAAAAAAAAATCCTTATTGAAAAATCCAAAACACTGTCCGATCAGAGATCAATTCCACGCTCTGCAGTTGCGCAACCAATAGTTTACCGCAGTAGTTGAATGAATGAGTTAGGTAGGTAGTAAAATCAATGGAGATCATTCTTTGTACCGTGTACCTTATTTTTTATTATTTTTTTCGTTTTCAAATCCTCAATGACACCCTCCGTCTTGGGAGAACGCGAGGGTTACACCTACCGACTAAAACCCCACTGTTCCTACTAATACCATGAGTCGGGGGTCTCTACAACTAAATTAAAAGTTTAAAAGCAGTGGAAATAATAGTTAGAGGCCTTTGTCAGGAAGTTTATTCATCAAGCGCAGAATCCAAGGAAGCAAGAAGGCTTTGACTGTTGAAGTAGTCAAAGCTTTCTTACCTCCTTGGATTCTACACTTAAGGTGAAAGCGTCAGGGTAGCCCGCGAAATTCAATTTTTTTTACGTTTTTTGCAATTTGTAGGTCAGTATCAGGTTATATGTTGATCTAAATATGATTTGCGACCGTATCAAATGTTTATTTATAAAATTATAATCATAGAAATCATCAATACAACTCTATAAGTTCATGTAATCCCGTTGAATGACTATTTCATGAAATCATGACATTTGGGGATTATGCTAACCTAAGGGGTTGTATTGCTGATTCTAATGATTATAATTCTGTAAAACCATATTGGTTACGCTCGCAAATCATATTTTGATCAAGATTCAACCTGACACTGACCTGCAAATTGCAAAAAACCTAAGAAAATTTGAATTTCGCGGGCTACCTTGGCGCATCCCCCGTAATGAATAAACTTCAGTTTGGGATATCGACAGAAATACAGTATTCTCAGAATATCAATTCGTGAATTCCTTCGTTGAATATGTATGGTCTAGCGGGGGCAGGAGGGGTGTGAATTACTTAGTCAATTAGGCTCCGGTAGCTATGGACCGGCTCGTTTCCGAATATTAATATTCTACCTGTGATAATACGAGACGGACAGTTTAATTCTACGTAGTTATGGGGAGAATAAACAATGAATATATTATAACAACGCAACTTCACTTCTTCGGTTTCGCGAAACTTATTTGTCAAACAAAAATAAGTACCTCTTGTCGCCTTTAGTGACACCCACTGACTGCATTACTGGTATGCCATCTGCGGTCGCAGCTTGACCACAGCAGCAGGCGGCAATGTCACCATCTACGGAAGTGTTTTCATATAAAAATATAAAACCAGTACGAGTAGTGTCGCTGCGGTCTGTCATTGCGGTCTTCGGAATTGTACCGTAACTTTGAGTTTGAGTTTGATAAGTTCTATTTCACCATCCATCAAATGTCGTGTTGATATTATTCGAAATCTAATCTCTCTAATCGAATTTATTTCGAATCGCAATGATAGGGTCCTGTTTTCCCCCCTGAGGGGGATTCTCTCAGGGGGGAATATGGGAATAAGCCATCGTTTCCATGGTGGTAATAAAGATTGACAGCCTAGTACATACAAGTAAATTCCTTATAAAATGAGGTCCTTCTGCTTCGCATCAGAAAAAAAAATAGGGTTGAAACGATTACCAGTCCTCGCACAACACAATCATTTTTGTATTGTAAAATGTTCTACATGTGTTTCGTCAAAGAAAGCAACCCCTTTCATGTTTATTAAAACATGATTCATGTAAAAATTTACTTCGGACCATTTCCTCCACTTAATTTTTCTGACTTTCAAAGCCAGTTACTTTGTGCAACATTTTACATTTAAATATCTGCCCTGTCGAAGCATTTCCGTTGCCTCCAGCTCGGGAAAATATAAAACTAGCCATGCTAAAGTAATTCGTAAAGTCATGTTTAAAGCTATTTCATTGTGGAATATTGCTGTGTAGGGATTTTACATTTCATTTTGTAGGTAACATTTTGTGTTGTTTAAAATGTTAATCTCCGTTTAGTTACCTACGAAAGGAAGTACATATATTTGTAAGTATTTCTGGGATGTGGAGGTCAGATAGGCAGTCGCTCGTCGCTCTATGTAAAATACTGGTATTCAGCTGCATCCGTTTAGACTGGAAGCTGACCCCAAAAATAGTTGAGAAAAGGTTAAGCAGATGATGACGATGTTAGGAAGTATATTTCAGTCGATAGCTCGTTAAAGACCTCTTTAAGAAGCTGAATATTTGGTATTTCCTGCGACATTTTGGTTTTAAGGAGGATATTCGACTTTAACAGACTACAAGTAACATTAAAAAACTCGTAATACAATATCGATAAGCACAATAGCTCGTACGTTAGCTACGAATAATTTATCGAAAATCGCTTTGTCAATCGGTTGGATTGTGCAAAATACTGCGGAGATGAAGACAAATTGATCGCTATTCAAAATGCCAGGTTTGTTGTCTATCGTATAAAACTATCGTTCAAAACTATTCACTAACTGTTTTGAATGACGCACTTTGGTTAACAGTTTCCACAGTTTCAAGGTACTTGTCTCAATTAATTAAGTATAGGTACCTGTTATTAGTAAACCGTGGGTACACAACAGGTAAAAAAAACTTGGATTTTCATTTTGACTTCACTATCGGATTTGGCACCCTCGAAAACTTTGAAAAAGAACGCCAATGAAGAAAAAATTTAAAATTTGCTGCGGCCATCTTGAATTTATATGTTGACCCCACTATCGGCTTTAACACCCTCGAAAACCATGAAATTACACCCAACAACAAAAAATTTAAAAAATTTCGCAGCCGCAAAATTCATATTTTCTAATAAAAAGAATACGGTTGCAAGTATGAATGCTTTTTCACGTGATGATTTCTGCTAGTTTACTCCTGCTGCAACCCGCGTTAAAGAATTTCGTTCAAAAAAAAACTTCACTAACTGTTACTCTTACTACCATATGTCGGCGTGGGCATGTCGGTGACGCGAACCGTTCCCCTACGAAAAATCGCTCAACGTGCCCAAAGAAAAGAAGTTTTCACTTCAAGAAGAGAGTGTGTGCTTATTTATGATCTCACGATAGAAGTGAAAACTTACGAGTAAACGCGATGCAGCGTCGAGAATATTATAGGTACGCAATTCAGCGTCACCGACCGACTGGAACTGAGTATACCCGATTCAGCGTCACCGACCTGAGCGTGACTGTTCAGTTCCGTTCACTGTTCAGGAGTGCAAAATGCGCCTAAAAAAGTTTTCAGTTCTACTCAAACCGAACTCCGCATCAGCTAGTGTTCTTTTTTTGCAAAATGTGCTCTCTCTAAAGCTTCCACTCCGTCATGATTAAGAAAATAAACGAACCAGAGCACATATATATATCTACAGTGTTTGAAAGGGAATCGAATATTAAAGTAAGCAAGGTTTTCTTTAGAAATTCAGAGCTTTCATATTTACTTTTATATACTTTTCCATTAGAACATGTAATGGGCTAATGAGTAAACTAAAAAAACTGTTGCCAAAACGAGTTAAAATGCTTGAATGTTTCAGTTTCGCTATTATTGCTACCCAGAATAATTCAACATACGTCTCTAGGGTTTTGACGTGCTATGAGTTAAACTACGCTAATTTATTAAATCCACTTCGAGCCCTGTTTTAGTATTCTGTTCAAACAAGCGTTTACCTACCTTTGGCTTTTACCGTTGTATTTAATACCATTTGAGCTCATGATTATTATTCTCTGTAATAATTCGCTGCATCGCAGACTGAATATTGCAAAAGCCGGTAATTGCTTTATTCATTTATAGTGCTTCAAGCTTTAACAAAGCCTAATGAGTCATTACGTCAGAATTTAATCCGACTACACTAATGATTAAGTTAAGGGCCCGAACAGACGTACCACAACCACATCATCGCTGCACCGGGACAACACGTCGACGGGCACTCATTTGTATGAAAATGAATAGTTTATTCGCACGGACCACATGTGGCCGTCAAAATAAATCGTGTGAGTGATGCCGACCACATCAAGGCCACGTCGCAGCCACAACACAACCACCAGCGAGACCGTGCACTAGTGGCCGCAGCCACATCGAAAACACAACGCTCTGTCTGTCAGCTAAAACTAGCCACAGCGTAACTAAATCACAACTATATACTAGCGACAACGCAACCACATCGAAATTTTGTAGTTACCACAACACAACTGCAAGAAGCTGCAGCAACAATATTCACACGTAACTACTGCTCGCACACATTTAGTCGGTGTGATGTGGTTGTGGTACGTGTGATCGGACCCTAAATGAGATTCAAAACACCCTGTTATATACCTATAATCCTTTGAGTTGTTTATTGCAAACATTTCCAAGCATTTATTTGTAGCCAGTGTTCCTTTTGTTTCGACCAAGTTCGAACGGAAGAACCTCCGCTTAATGGACACATTAGTCCATTCAGACATCGGAACCTGGACTTTAAAAGCATTTTCGCTTTGGGGATTGGCGCTTACGTCATCAACGAACCAAAAGGGCGATTAAAGTACATGTTATTCTACAGGATATATATCTACAGGATGATTTTTCTTTCTATACTAATATTATAAAGAGGATGTTTGTTTGTACCGAATTGGCTCCGAAACTACTGGTCCGATTTGAAGAATTTTTTCAGTGTTAGATAGCCCATTTATCCCGTAAGGATATAGGCTATATATCACCACGCTAAGACCAATAGGAGCGGAGTACCAATGAAGAATGTTTCAAAATCGGGGGAATTTTTAGCGTTAGCCCAAAGTAACTATTCCACGCGAAGAAGTCGCGGGCAGAAGCTCTAGTCTTTAATAAATTCATACTATACATATAGACATCTCTTTTATTTGAATATACGATATGCACTTACTGGATAACGACAGCGTCATAAAAGTTATACTGCAAGTAATAAAGTCATGATATTTATGATAAGAACTTCAGATAACAAGCTTATAACTTCAATAACATACGAGGTCCTACGTACGATGTAATATTGCACGACATACAGTAGGTACTTCAACATATTAAGATGTCGTCGTGATATATACAGGATGGAAGGGTAAACACCGTTGTCACTCAAACTATGGGTAGTTGGCTTAAATATAAACATAAAAAACCGAGTAAAAAAAATATTACGTTATTTTCTTTAACAAATATTAAAAAGGTTACTGGCCGACACCGTCCGCAAATTCATGGATATGCGCCCGCCCGAGTGACGTAATCGATCGCCGCTCATCCTACCTACCTAACACAACACATGAATAAATACAATACAACCTTTTCCTGGCTTAAGACAGGCAAAAATACCTACCTTAGGAATTGCGTGACGATTCAAAAAAACCTCTTTAAAAAAAAAGTTGTGATTTTCCATTGAATTTATGTTCTATAAACGAAACCAAACCACTGGTTTGAAGGATAACGGTGTTTACCCTAACACCCAGTATAGGAATTGTTGCAGTATCATTGAAGTCCAGGGTATATGGAACTACAAATAGTCCTCTAGATCAAATTTCGGCCATGGCGGCCAATCCCAGTGGAGACTAGCCTTCGGCGCGGGGGATATTATAGAGCACAAGTGTGTGCGCAGACACAGGTGCACTCTCCCTTTCCTCACTTTCATAGTCCGATGGGTTGTCAATCCGACACGACCGGAGAGAGATCAGGTGCAGGACCAACGGCTTTACGTGCTATACATATATAGGCACGGGGGAACTTCCAAACTCCGGGCTGTTACAAATAAATCTCTAATGGAAATGTATTGCTTGACCTGGCAATCGAACCCAGGACCCCACATCGGCAGTAGCGCTTGTAACCACACGCGACAACAAATACACAAGTTTCGACAAGGTTATGTAAAATACAATAGACGATGTATATCTAGTAACTTAATCCGCTTAACCGTTCTTAAAGAGTTAGAGAACCCTGTAAGAAATCGACACGTGTTTCGCCTCTCAACGAGGCATCCTCAGGACGACGATTGACCTGTTGCGAACTCGGACACGAAGTGTTATCAACGCGAGCCGAACGCAAAGTGAGCTTCAACCGCCCGTCACCCCCACTTATATAGGATCGCTTATCGGCCCACCTCGGCCGGGATCGTTATCAGTGCGATAAGCGAACAATCGACCGAGCGATCGTCTATTGTATTTTATGATGGATTTCCGCAAGGTCACGCCTGAGTCAATTAACTACCAAGGTTATGTAAAGTTATAGTCCGTATGCCACACGATTATTTGAGGTATTGTATTACAAAAACTGGCTAGCGCTGGTAGCTCACATTAAATCATACCGATGGTGATTTATTAACGCGAGACGGCAATTATTTTGATACTGAATAATATTACTGACCTCGATACATAATATTACTGAAAGTTATTCATATACTACGCCGTTCCTATATGTAAATGAGAGGAATGTATGCAACCAATTAAAATATTTAACATTTAAATAGCAGGTTTACCGTTCCTAATTCAAAATGGTCTTACAATAGTCCGATAAATTATGACTAATTCAATATAGCCTTATTATGGTCCGATATATGAACATTCACGGGGTCCGATATATGAAGGTGGGGTAGAATGCCTTATAATATCCTAATGCACTCTATTCGTACGTTTACGTACAGACGCCAGCACATCAAGTTACCACAATCTGTCAAATTTCTTTCATGGATTTTCAACTTTATCGCTAAAGAATAAGGTTCAATGTTGATTGGGAAAATTTGACAGATTGGAGTAGGTTGATGTGCTGGCGTCTGTACAATACAAATTCGTGTGCAAAGTGCGCGCGGCCTTATCGTTTCCTGTTCATTTGACTATGCTAAGTACAGATTTAACCTGATTGCGTGTAAGTTGCAATATTAATCAATGTTTATGAGGTAGATACTGTTACTCAAGAGATACAAGTATATTTTTACTTCGTTTAGGAGCCAGCTTTTCAACCTCCTTTTGACCACTGCTTAAACAATCATGTTGCTGTGACTGACGTATTGTTTTTCGTTGTACAATAAGAGTCGTTACGGGTAGTCAGAAGCCCAAAAGTCTGACAACCAGTTACTGGGTAAGACGATATCGCTTGCACCCAGTAACCGGGTTGTGGAGGTCCGATAGGCAATCGCTCCATGTGAAATACTGGTATTCAGCTGCATTTGGTTAGATTATAAGCTGACCCCAACATGAGAAAAGGCTAGGAAGATTGATTGATGTACTTACTTACTCTGTAAAATGACTACTATCTGTTTTATTATCTAATGTATTATTACTATTATCTATTATCTGTATTATTATCATTGTTGTACTTAGTCTGTTTAAATAATGAAAAATACGATATTAGACAAGCAATTTTGAAAAAAGATATTTCAGATAAAAATAAAGTTTTATTAAAATTCGGTCCAGTAAAATAAAATACCTAAATTAAAACCGTTCAGGGATTCTAACGAAAACATTCTTATGTAATAACTGAAAAAAAAAATATATAAAAATGCGTTTATTTATATTCCAATCAAACGATTCTGCAATATACATTATGTTGAGATATTACTTTGTTTTATTACAATTTCCAACAGAAAATTGAATTTTCTGCAACTGCGAGATTAAATTAATTATGTTTACAATGCTCAAAGATTGAAATCGTTATATTCGCCGTACCTCGTCAAAAGATACTCGCCCTTCTCTTTCGCAATAAGAAGACTTGATTGTCATTGAAATGCTATTTACGGCCGAACCCAATAACCTATCTAACACCAGTTTTGTTTGGCATACTGGAGATAGAGCCTATCTAATATGGTTTTAAAGTCTCAATAATCCGTCAGAGACTAGGAATCTTATGGAATGTGTTCAATGACAGTTAGAATTATACTGTCTACCATCAATAACGATCTGTGTTTCACTGACTATAATAGGTTATTGGGCTCAGCCGTAAATAATGTGTGATCTGATCTCACTCTTCTCATTATGAACACTTTTTCGCGTGACTAAGTACGGTGAGAGTAAATATAGCGATTTAAATCTTTGCAAATACCAACTACATTCTAAAAGTAGTCTAACCTTGTTTATAGTTTCTATTCTTATATTTTGAAACGAATAAGAGAATAGGTCTGTCTATACACCGTGACATTTTAGTCGTCTTACAAAAGCAGCCCACTTCATGTAGGTATCTTATGACTACTAAAGAAAGGAAGAAAATACATATATGTATTTTTTAAGTTACCTATTTATATATTAGTTAGTTTTTCATGTTTACATTGTTTACATTGTCTACGACAGTCGTTACGAGCCGTCAGAAGCCCGAAAGTCTGACACCAGTCTTACCAAGGGGTATCGTGTTACCCAGTTACTGGGTTGTGGAGGTCAGATAGGCAGTCGCTCCATGTAAAATACTGGTATTCAGCTGCATCCGGTTAGACTGGAAGCCGACCCCAAGATAGTTGGGAAAAAGGCTAGGAAGATTGATTGTTTACATTGTCTACTTCAATTGCAATAACGATAAGTGGAAGCGCGGTGTCTCCTAACACAAGCAATTCCTTGCTTAACGGGGGGTTATCCGAATTTGCCTGTTTTAGAATCAATTTTAAATAGCCAAATTAGTGTATTTAGGTCCTGAAAAAAATATATGTCATAGATACATCTTTGTTTGAGGGAAATTAACGGTTCAAAACACGATAAATTGTAATTTGCTCGATGAAAAAAAAATCCGAAACAGGGTCGATTTCAAAACCATTTTCGGTCTCATTTCCTAATTACAGCATAAAATAATATGAAAATTGCATGTACGATGGGGTAATTGTATTTTAGAGGGAATTTAACGGTTGGATTTTTGAGTTTAATAGATTTTTTTTAACTAAACCCAAAAATAGTAAATCGGGCTAAAACGGCTCGCGCTCAGAGTCCTGCGGGACTTAATCGAGGGTGGACCTGTGTCAAAATTTTTAAAAATACGCTCTCTCTGCCGTTGTTTAAAAAAAATCAAATAAAAGAAGAATACATTAGATATGAAATTGCGACAGCTCAGAAAAAAAATCTCGTAATTATATTATAGTTTTAATTCATAATATAGTTTTCGAAAGCGTTATTATTTCTATGCGATATGATGACATTTAATTGTCATTTTACAATAGTGTTTGACACATAAAAAATTATTATCGATAAAACTATAGTAAAGTGCGAGTCGTATAATTTTTTTTATCGTCGTTTAGAAAGAAGTTTTAATATAACACATTTTTCTACGATTTATTAATCAGATTCATCCATGTTACTATTTGTATCATATTGTTTGTATTATGTTACTATTTCACTCTCCATCAAACTGTCTTTGCTACTATCATATCCTACATTAACAAACACAAACACACACACACACACACATACAGTGTGTCCCGTTGTCGGTTCTATACCTCTTTCTCTCCTCTCCTCTCCTCTTTCACTCTGGCAACAATAATGAAAATAAGAAAAAAAATGCTGTTTCAAACAAACGTGCTATAATTAAACGACCAAATGTATTAGCGGAGCTAGCAACACAAGATTTTTTTCTCGAATCCGTGATTTATAGTGTTATTGGGTTTTTCTATCTGGAATTTCTCAGTAGCAGCCCGGAGTCTGGATTTGTGCCCGGTTGATGGCAATAGGCTCGCCCCCTATTAACATAACTGGGGAAATGTGGGTGTACTATAGAATGTACTACAGGTACACCTCTGCTCTACCCTATGGAAAATACAGGCATGATGTTATGTTATTTATTTATTTATTTACAGGGTGGTAGGGACATCGTCGCGAAGCCTGTTACCATGGATTCAGTACATTATTCTGAACCGCCCTACGTTGAAATTTATCGTCGGTTATTTAAAAAAAAAACAGCTGTTTCATAGAAAAGTGCAAAACCTACGCGGTCAAAATGTATGGAGCATGTGATCTTTTTTTAAATAACCGACGAAAAATTTCAACGCAGGGGGGTTCAGAATCATGTACTGAATCCATGGTAATAGGCTTCGCGTCGATGTCCCTGACACCCTGTATACTTTATTGTACACCAGAAAATACATAGCAAAAAAAATGTAACACTACAAACCATACAATGGGCGGCCTTATCGCTTTCTGCGATCTCTTTCAGGCAACCTTGGAATGGACAGTGTTATGTGTTGAGCGAGAAAATAGTTAACAGCTAGTAATAAGCTTCCTCGTCAGCAGTGGAACAAGTGCCTAAAACAATACTAAAAGTTTGCGGCAATGTTAATCTACCTGCCCTGTAGTGTAGCCCCTTAGCCAAAAGAGAACAAATGTTTATAAAGTTTGAAACAAAACAAGTTAATCAGAAAACTTTGAAAATAACTTGTGGTAAACCCATTATTTTGTTTCAGTTCAGTTGGTCTTTTGTTTGTGACATTTGTATCATTGTATGTGATGTTTCATTACTTGTGTTATTATTGTTTTGTGGGCTCAAATCCCAAAGAACATGGGTCCAAAAAAGTTATCTTTCTTTTCAATATTATATCTATTTATTTTATACTAGCTGTTTCCCGCGACTTTGTTTGCGAGTATTTTGTATTTCATCATTTTTTTTAACCAAATATTCAGAAAAGTAGCCTATGTCAGTTCAGGTTAAAGGCTTGTGCAGACCTGCGCGACTTATCGCGGGACGCGACACCGGTTATTGCTATACCGTGAAGTTTTCTTAGAAATTGTATTGTTCGTACGAGGCAAAAGGAGTATGTAAGGATCGTAGCAAGTGGCGTTCTGTAGTTTCTGTCTACCCCCATGGGAAGAAGGCGTGAGTTTATGTATGTATGTGTATTGTTCGTGTCGCGTCGCGTGAGAAGTCGCGCTGGTCTGCACGAGCCTTTAAGCGTGAAAAGGTAACAGACAGACAGACAGTAGATTGTATAGTATTAATTAAGTACTTGCTTTTGCCCGCGTGTGTATGTCGGAAAATATTCCTCGGGAACGTACCTACAGTGATTAAAAATATATACGTGTTAATTCAGCTTATAAACTATCTTTGTGCCATTCAATACCGTTTAGCCTCTTTATGCCTCGTTAGTTTGATACTTATGTAATTACTAACTTGGTCAAATAGCTAACTACAGAAAATTAGTTAACCTAATAAGAGATTCTTTGTAATTAAGGTTATAATTTCGTAGTTAATTTAAAGTTTGAAGCGGTCTGGATGATGAGATGTAGATTGAAACTCATGCTTGCTTATATGATTTAAATAGAGAATATTCCTAACTATTCAGTGGCGGATCCAGGGGGGGGGTCATGGGGGTCATGACCCCCCCCTGGGCTGTGTCTAGGTCGACCACAGACATTTTTTCTAATCTCATTGATACATTTTATCAATTAAATACTTTGTATGATGTTGCCGCGTAGGATGTGTTTGCCACATATGAGTGAACGACACGCATAATAAGACTTCTTGTCCTGTTATTATTATGCTGATGGACCGTGGAGCTTTCTGCCGGATCTTCTCTCTATAGGAAATTACCAAATGAAACCGTGCTCCTAAGCTTCAGACGTGTCATAACATAATCATAAGTGCCCATGTAGATTTATCTGATGCAAGCAACTAGACGTAGAAATTAAATACCCCAGAATAGTATCAAGACAAACCGCCCCAGGCCCACAGTCCTGGCGGCGAAATTACGGCGACTTTTTTCGCGTACTTTTTGGATTTTCGGCGCTCCGCTTAGCGCCGAGAGTTGAATATCCAACAGTTTGTTTTCTTGCCGCGCTGAATGCACGCTGTTGGATGAAAAAAAATCACCTCGATAAAACACGTCCCTGCGAACGTCGTCGGCTAAAAAGCAGTTTAAAGTTGGAGGCTGAGGATGAAAATTTTCATATGTTGACAAAAGACAACAAAGACGAAGAGAAGAGACATGACCTATTTCTGTATGACTTTTAAAAAAAAAACCTTCCATAAACAAGGCGGTGTGCTAAAATTTTCGAGCTCGCTTCGCTCGCTTTTGAACTCTATATTCTAACTCTCAAACTTTTTTGCTTATGTCGACAAAGTAACTCCTAATTCCGTTTCTATTTCCTGTTTGTTGTTCAATACAAACCTAACGAATTCAGAGACGAGGTGCAAAAAATTTCGACCTCGCGTTGCTCGCTCCCCCTACATTCTTCTTTTCGTTGAGGAGATGAAAATGCCACTCCCTCAAAACAAATCGTGCTGGTTGCGATGCCCATGGTGTAGGTGGATTATAAATTACGCACGATATCCTCGTTTTTTTTTGCAAAATTTTACTAATAATAGGTACCTACATAAACTGAGAAGACCGGGGGGCCTCATTTTTTTTTTGCCACTCCGGGCCCCCGCCAGACTTAGTCCTCCACCGATTGGGCCTGTCCTGACTGAACCCCGACTATGTGACCCCCCCCTGACTCGAAGGCTGGATCCGCCCTTGTAACTATTATTAATAACCTTGACGCTATATCATAAAACGTAAACTTGATAGATGTTTCAATGTAGCCAGTAATATTTCATAAGATACAGAACAGAACGTATGCACACGTCTGACTAGTAATCTCAATCTATCTTTTGTGAGTATTTCAAAGCTGATTCGTTCATGCGTAAGTACTAAGTTTAAGTTATTATCTTAGTTCTTGGAAGATATTTAGGATTACTACAATAAAGTGCTCGTATTTGAACGCACTTTAAGTATTAAAAACTAACTAAGCTTCAACAAACAATTTACTTCAAGTAGAATCTTGAAATGTTCTATTGAAATGTCGAGTCTGGCTGTTTGGTTATTTTCTCAGTATTATTTTTCTCCTGTTCCTTTAAAAAAACATGACAAAAAGTTGATATTACTCGCTGAATAAAATTCCACATCGGCCTATGTAAAAATGTCCCGACACTCAGCTAAATGATCTGCCATTCAAGCGCAACAACTGTATCTAGGCAGTTGCCATTTTGAGTCGATCACGGCTGTCAGTGCTAACGGATTGGTTGGCGGTCACCCGATGACAGGGAAAGGGGAGCGACGGACTGACGCTGTGGACTGATGAGTTCACACTACGGCGACAGGGGATAATTGATGATTGAAAAAATCCAGCCTGTCTTCTTAAAAAAATCCATTGAAAAAAAAAAAACATGCTTTACGTTGTCAAGGTTTTCGATGGGAATGTTTCATAGAACGTTCAGTCGACGACACGTAAGTGATGACAACACCAGTATAGTTTGGCCTTGTATTGTATTGAAACTGCGTGCTACGCTAGGACCATTGACGCGAGATTGACTGTACCTGAGAATTTATTCAAAGTGCAAACATACATTTGTGAAACAACTCAGTATTTAAATCGGGCCAATATTGTTTCAGTACTGCTTACGGCAGTCTATTTTGCCAATTTTTTACACTAAAACTTTACAATCAACGTGTGTCAATTTGATAAACAAATATTTTCCTGACCGTACCTAATACACAATTTTATCGTACACAAAAGTATAGAACGAGCGATTCCTTCTATATAAACATTAATACTCGTAAAGGCACATGAATATTATAATAGCAACTACTTTAAGTAAACATGGCGTATTAACGTGGATTATCTATTATTATTATATGTATAGAGATCGGTATGGGCCTTACAGGAAAATTATCTATTGATAATTCATTCATTGGTTTGATTCATTGTTTGTGACTTGACAGACTAACTGTGCTCTGTTAGCTTTGTTATGAGATAATGTTTTGACTTTTAAAGGGATTCTTCTAATCTCATCAAAATCCGTACCGTATATGGCAGTTACGGCTGTAAGATCTTGTGTACTTACGACGCCAAGGTATCCTTCAACCATTATGATTTAAGCAAATGTCTAGACCATAAGAACATAAAATGATTTCGGATGAAGAGAACCAAAAAATGCGTCCGTCAGATCCGTCACGCCCAACATGAACAATGCACGAACCATAGATCTATGCACGTACAATTCCGGTGTATCATTTTAAATCGTGCTTCGTGCACACGCAAATATAGATAAATAATAATTAGATATTACGAGGCTCGTATAGATAATATTTACCAACAAGCATGTTTCCGGTAAAGTTTATTTTCAAATAAACTCCTAGAGATGCGGTATTTTCGTCGAGACCCTATTTACAGCTCAACATTGTTTCTGAGCAGTCCAATTAGTGTTGTAATACTCGAAAATAGTGCTGTGCCCTTTGAAGTGTTTTTGCTCTGCACGGAAAATGAGCGAGAATTCCGGGAAATCTGTTTTGGATCATATTTCTTATTGTTACCAGAAATTATTATGCTGTATTTAGATTTTAAGGGGCGAAAATGTTTTCTGAGAAGTTTTCACAATAATAACTTGATGAGGTAAGCATGGTGTTGTGCGGATATCTATGTGTTGTGCCAGTTATAGCAGAAATCCCTATAAATTAAGACTACGTGCTACGCGCTTTCTACGGCGTAGCAACAAAGGTCTACGAGAACTAACAAGTTACTCTATATAGCTGTAGTTCTATTGAAAGATTGGCAGCATAGAGGACTCTATACATGGAAAGTTTTTTCGGAACTCTAGGGATTAAAGTTAGCATCTGAACAAAATCGTGGCTAACAGCCAGTATCATACATATATTATGTAGAAACATATTCAGATTCTTACATTTATTTCACAATAAAAGTGCCAACAAAATATTCTAATAAAATCTTTTCTAATAAATTCCATGTCTACCCTAATCTTCTAGCTTTATTGTGGAAAGCTGATTCAATTTCCTAAGTAAATATCCTTTTGAGTAAACCTGAGATAAGTCTTCTCTTGTTCGGGTAAAATATTTTTCTCTTTCTATTTTGAGTCGTAGTGTCGTTCGTAGCATTGCCGCCATCGTTGCTACGCGGCTACGCGCGTTCTACGGCGTAGTAATAAGGGTCTACAAGCGCTCACAACACAAGTCTAGTTTATTGACTATAAGAGTTCATTTTATAGGTGTCTGATTAGTGTTTATCTATAAGATTGCGGAGCCATCAAAGTTGTTCAAATGTTTGATACATAAATATCAATTGAAGGAGATTGAGTAAATATTATAACAGGATCTTGAACAAATAATCGAGTATTTTAGTTATTATTAGGAGCGCAAACATTTGATAATGTTAACTTCCCCATTTAATAGTAGGCTCAGGCGGATTTATGCAACAAATACTGCTGTCATTCTTCATATTATTACTATAGAATTGTTCAATTGTTATACCATTTCGTCGTTAAAATTCAATTGCTTGAAAGTAAATTCCAAAATAGTTTTTACTGTATAGCGTTAAGGGTGAAATTCGCGTGCATGGTTCAACAAAACTTTTGCATTGCACCGCTGCGCTGGAACATTGTGTCGGAATATGGGTATGAATTCTAAAAATATCCGAAAGGTACTCTATATTCAAATTGTGTCCTTCGAAGAACATCGAACGTTATTATTGTAAATATTGTATAGGACCGTTTGGGCTGTTTTTATTATTATTTCTTTTAAATGTCAATCTTTTACAAATATACAATTCTGATATTATTATACTTACAGTGGATAGTGTATAAACTCATTTTTAATAAACAGCTATAAAAAGCTAAAAGAGAAAATACTTCCGCCTGGATGGATAAGCATTATCGGTTTTAAAAGGACTAACAGCGACACAGTAGGCTCTAGTAAGAAGTACACATAAGGGATAGGGAGTAGACATAGTGTATTCAATATACGCGTGATTTTCCTCGATCTAAGGGCGATGAATTCTTATCAAAGTCCCCCACCGTGTTTGTCTGTCTGAACGCGATAAACTCAAAAACGACTGAACAGATTTTCACACGGTTTTCACCAGTGGACGGAGTGATTTATGCTAAAGGTTTTAATATATAATTCATGAATATTTTTGTGTAAATTGGCTGAAATATGACAATTATTGTTGAAGATGTCGGAAAACATCATGCCGACTGGGACCTTTACTAGCGAGCGCCGCATAAACCGTAAAAGATACATAAAAAATATGTTATGCAGAATGGTTCATCTTAAAAAGTTCAACAAAAAAATCCGCGATGGCATACGTCTATCTTCTAAAGATGACCTACAGTAACCATTATTATCTTAGAGATTTTGATAAAAAAATTCATTGTTATTTCCGAAGCTATTGTGACCGGTATTACGAGTATATTAATCCTTATCCAATAAAATATGTTATTTAAATTGGGCATTTAATTTAGGTTAATATATGTCTTGACATCATATCATTTAAATGAAAAGTTTAAAAGATATCACACATTGAAAATTATGCGTAACAAAATAATTATCGTTGACGGCATCGCGGGCGCAGCGGTTGGAGTCAATGACCTTTTCCTCGGCTGTTAGGAATGTAATCCCGGTATTATGCGACATCACGCGGGCGAAGCCGCGGGTAAAAGCTAGTCAAATATATAAATATTAATTAAACCGTAATCCCACTTTATAGAACTGACCAAATTCTATAAGGTATAAAAAAGCCGCTTTTCTCTTCCATAAAATCAAGATAAGAATTATTAGAAAAAATAAATTGCTAGACAGAAGTAGTGTAAGGGGCCGTCAACTAAACAATACAATTTACAAAGAAATAAATATCTCCAGATAGACAGTCAAAACTGTGAACTCGTAGAAAAAATAGCGCCCAATTGTTAGCCACTACATGCAGGCACATTAGAAAAGCACAATGACAGCACAATGTCATAGCGCGAGTGTAAGACGTAGCTGTCACGCACACCAGCATGACAAAGTTGGCCTGTTTGGTTTCGTTCTTTTGCAGCGCGACACTATCTAGACGTATAAATAATCAAAGACAATTTATTATCCAGAGACACCACGAGGCGAATACTTAGAATGCCCGTTTCAGTACAAAACGGTGGGATTAACAAAAAGATTAATTAAAAGATAAATTATGCCCGTTTTTATACGGACCCTCATTCTAAACTGTTTGCGATAGAATTATATTTGAGTTTTTTATAAACACTTTATGATGAGTTACGGCCGCTCGTTCATTTTCATAATGAGGCGGCTTTGTTCCAATGTTTACTCATTTTGGAACGTGTTTGATATTCCACATATTATTGGATGTTACATGAAGGGAATTTAGCATCTCGAACAACGTTGCGTGACGTCAAGGAAACACTAATTAACGTAAAGTGTAGGTTCGAACAATCAATTAATTTTATTATTATAACATCGAAATAGATGACCCTGAGGCGTGCATCAATGCGAAACTAGGTGCCGCATTGATGCATGCATGGGATGCAAGGACGATTTGCTAATAGGACATTTAGCTAAAGTGTCGCTTCGATTATGGGTCGTTTTGCTAGTAGGACCGTTGGCTTTACGGACGTTTTGAAACGGTGGGCATTTTATAATAGTATTTTATGTTCCCAATCAACCGCTATTAAAGCAAATGGAAATAACTCCAAAAGTTGGGTGTTCTCTCCAAGCAAAAAAGGCCCTGTGCGCGGGCTCGGGCGATGCGACTTGCGACGCGGCTTGCGTCAAGCAACTAGCGCGATTCGAGCGTCGCTTGTTTCTTTCGCGTGAGTACTGATTCACGCGACAGAAAGTGGCATCGCGGTGACTCGTGGCTTGATCTAAACAACTTCTTTCATTTGTTTTCTACGCAGTCACTATCGTAACACGCGTATCGCTTGAGCGTATAGCTCGTGTCTGCGGGGTTAGGTTGCTGTCCTCATTGACTAATCTCAAATTTACACCCCGTATTGAATCGTTTACGTCACAGGGTAAAAGGCTTACGTTCGTAATTAAAGGATTACGTTCAGACGACGCAACGGGCAGCGATGTCCTCTTGGCAACAAACAACAATATATTTACCCACCGCGGTTATTGTGGCAATTTCCTCTTTGACCGTCCATTATATAAGTTTTAGGAAGGCTCCGTGGAACAATGAAGTGACGAAAATTTGGTAAATCCTAATTAAAACTAGCAGAGGGGAACATGGTTTTATTCGGATTCACGTATTTGGTTTATAGTTTTCATTATAACTCACGAACGTCATTTGATGGCAAATTGATGTTTTCATTTTCTTTATGCATCAAAGTCAAAGTCAAATCATTTATTTCAAACAGGCTCTTGTAAGGCACTTTGGAACGTCAAAACAAAAATCCGTCAGTTATTTGTTTTTAGGTATGAGGTAAAGTGGTTTAAAACAAAGTCAAAATTAAAACCGTTGTTCGCATAACTGGGTAGTAACCCGGTATGACGTAAAAATATAAGAATTCTGACAATAATGGACTATACGTGTAATCCACGTAGCCTGGGGATAACCTTAGAAAGTTTAAGTCGAGCCTTCGCCGGGCGGAGATAAATCTATCTCCGATATAAATCTTACGAAAGTATTGGGTATCATTTTCAAGGTTGCTTTCGATTAGACAATTTTAGATGAATGGCTCAACAGACAATCCGCTGATAAATGAGGCTTGCGAATTTGGTAAAGAATTGTTTTTCTGTTTCGTAAAAGTAATCTTTTAAGTAATGCGGAAAAGCTTAACATTATCTTTTTTTTATCGTGGCATTTACTCTTTCACAGATGAAATCTGTCTAAAACTGAATATTTTTTTTCAAAAAGGTATTAAACCCAAAAACAAATGCAATTTTCTAGCTAAGCTCATACCTACAACTTAAATATAATTATAATGAAGCTAGTAAATATGTACCTACTCTGTTTTCTCTACTCGTTGTTAATTAATAGAGTACGACAGAAGGTAATTAATGCAGATCCCATTTGTCTCCCAGTTCAGGATCAATGCGGAACCTTAAACGGAATTACAGACAAATCTGGTATAAACTGAATAATCTTATTAGATAATTAAGTAAACATCCTCTTATATCGGTGTAGAATTAATAAATATACTGCACATTTCGCAATCGGTACATCCTGAGCGCAACTTTGACTGGCATAAGCTACGTTATATTTTGAGCTTAGTCGGTTAAATGCAAACACAAAAAATCACGGAAAAATATGTAACTGAACTTTTCCGCTAAAAATCCGTGACGTCGCAATTTAAGGTTCACGAAACCAGGTCGGGAAATAAATGTAATAACAGAGAATCCGAGCTCTTCGCCCTGAGCACACACCGGGCTCCCTGGGCTAATACCCGGTGCTTCGAAGCGAAGGTCTGACAGTGTTTGATAAAAGATATGTTTCTGCCCGCGGCTTTTGGTCGCGTGAAGATCTATAAACTATATATTAAAATGGACAACTAACTGAATTGTTAACATCATCCAGGTTTTAAAACACGGCACAAGAAGATGAACGTTCAGTCTTTATAATTTCTACTTAAAGGTACCTATATAAAATATTATTTCATTCTATCAGACGACCTTAGCCTTTTATAGACCAAACTTCTTTTCAGTTAATGGTAATTTTATCGACTTGAGTCACAGAACACTGCTCAGCTCCGTTTAGTGACCACAGGCCAAATCCAGCAAAAATATACCAAGAACACGTTAACATAACAATACAAATGTACATATTTAAAGTTCACAAAAATTGTGAACTTTAAATATAATTTATAATTAATTTATAATTTAATAATTTATTTATTGACACCAAAAATATTAACACTATAACAACCATATTGCGTAAAAAGAAATTTGTAGGCTATAATGAAAATAATACAACATGGGAGCATCTGTAGCCGAACTAGGTGAAAAACCTGTATCTCGGCATACAGCGCCATTCCACTCTGATATAAACAGAAAAGATTTTAGCCAACATTTACAATTTTGTTAAATCTTACAGAATATTTATTAATTTACAGTATTTTTATTAATTACAATTAACAGAGTTGTGGAGTGTGGACGGGAGTGAAGTGATATGTTCCAACATTTACTCCACCTCCCTTTCCATCATTATTATCACAGTCATAACCATTTAATAAATGAAGACTGTTATCAAACTCCATGCTTCTTTGAGTATCTTCTGACGGCCCCCGTGGGAAGCGCCAATCCCTACTTACTGGCTACCGGTAACCATGCGGAGGAAAATACGAGCTTTCGTCTACAAATATGATCGTTTATGGAATCCCGATATTTCCACGGGATCGAGACTTATACGGGTAAAACTGCGGGATGCTGCTAGCGGGTTCATAAGAAGTAAAATACTTTTTAGACCTGGTTTGAACTCTCTCAAAAGACTATCGCCAGCTGATAGCTTTTAGCGGGCCAACTCAAATGCGTCGGTAAGCCACTTGGTGGCCCGCCGGCCTGGGGCTGAGCAGCCTTACCCTAGACTGCCCTAGAGGATGTAGAAATACATTTTTTAAATTTCGACCATATTTATTTATTAACCAGCAGCAACAATAAACAATATTCTGTTTTATGTTTATGTCTCGTAGAATTATAATTTTAGGCATTTAATGAAACGGATTCTTGTACAGTCTACCTACAACAATGTCGACTTTTAAAATCACCAGCGGGCTGGGGTCCTTTCTAAGTAATTTGCTTGTCTTCTGTTGTTTGTTAACTAAAACTATGTATTTTTGATGCCTAAATGAGATCCTTCTAGCTATTGTCTTCATTTCTATAGAAGATTAAGTAAATTCGCTCTTTGACGTAAGTAATTGAACAATTAAGTACCTAGTTGTTATGACAACTTGGAAACGGCTCAAAGGGAACCAAACACGGAAATAAATGCACGTAGAGAGCAAATAATTGAAACTGTTCTACTTCGATGCCTCGTGTTTATCAGATTAGAGTTCAATAAAGCGATATGAGCTTCTCCTCATTATTCTGTGTAAATGAGCACTTAAATTATCAAAACTCAAAAACGATTGATTAATTTGTCTGCCTTGTTGGTCGCAAGTGCTACTGCCACGGTATACGGTATTCCAACTTCATACAAACGGACGAAGCGCGAGCTATACCTACGCGCCTCGATCGAGGTATGCGCGAGGTATGCAGACAGTCGCGTCTGTGCCGCAGTGACGAACGAACGGTGTGTTGTTTTTTTAACAATAACCGCGCGATTTTTACACTAAAAATAAATTCAAGTACTTACATATTTAATATGACGAGTAGGATATATTGTTGCTGTTTTTGGTTGCATGAATTTGGCAATAACGCATCCAGAGATAACTTTTTTTAGATTACCCGGAAACTTTGAAAGGTATTATTATTAACAAACAACAACAACAAAATTATTTTATAGTCTTACTATAAAATAATTTTACTTACTGGTAGGTAGGTACATAATGTGTGTCTTTTTAATGGATAAGTATTTCCTTTTATCTCCCGAAAAAAAGATGTCTGGATTAATAAATAAAGTGAATAGAGTAAAGGAAAGTGATAGACACGAGTGAAATAGGTAGTTATAGGCGGTTCATGAATCATGATACGGTAGGTATTGCAGCATTGCGCTGCCGTTGAAGCCTCTTTTGTAGTTGTAAAAGTTTCATAAACTATTATTTCTTTTAAAAATTTCGAATTGAGCACATTTTCAAATTTTGAATTCTATATCGTTCAAAGTAAAACAATTTTTTTGACTTGTGTCATTCTATTGTGAGTCGCTCTGGATAAAACGTCATGGTATAAAATAATTTTTCTCTGCTTCAAGTGTCCTGTTTTCAGTTCAAGAAACCGATTTAAACAGTGACGATAGTATCTTTGTGCTAGCTGGTCGCAGTTGCGTCGAGTACATTGTGGTATCTAGCCCTCAAGGTAAATCTATAGTTCGTGCCAGCCAAGCGAGAGTCTAGAACCACTATTTTTGGTGAAGTATTTACTGTACAAACATGTGAGTATTCAACCAATTTCTCATTTAACAAACTGTACAGTCTCGCGCCAGCGCCACCTGCGTAATTTAGCCTATGCCGTTTCTAAAGCCCCCCGTTTTCGGACCTTGACAGAAAAGAAGGTCGTGAGGCCTCCTGGGACCCCGGGCCATCGTGCGGCCACCGACCCAAGTTCTCACATCGCGGCCTGTGGCCAACGCAGGCACGCACGGACGCCGCTGTGCACACGCCGCTCGACTCCGTCACCTCCTCACATGGTAGAGGCCGCAACGCACCAAACCCCAACGAGACGCCGTACGACGGGACGTCACTTCGGTTCAGCGCAAAGGACTTAGGCACATTCATACTTTAGCTCCTAGAACTTTTTCATAACTTCAATAACTACCAAATTCTATGTTAGGCGGTTTCCTGATTGACCTGTAATCAGGATCATTACGTGATATTAACTCTTTGCCCAACTTTTGATTTCCGGGATTAATTAGGTAATGGCCAATACTTGTTTAACCCGTCGCGTTCTATTTTAGTTCCCAACCTTCAAACACGTAATCTTCCTTCTAAAACAAAAATTCTAACTAGGCGGCTCGCAATAGTCCTTTAATTTATTTATTACCTTTTATACCTAACTGTTTCTTTTTCTTTCCTTTTAAATTACAATACGAATCATATTTAAAATCTCCTGTTATTTTTCTTTGTATTTAGTTATCCTATGCAGTGTGGGTTCGATTCTCACCAAGCATTTTTTAACAAGTGGCAGAAGCTGATTTTATATGCTACAGTATGCTTGTTTTAAAACCTCGGCCATTTGTGTTTTGTTTTGTTATTCAATTCACAAAGTATTTTATTTATTTGTGTAGATAAAAAAAGTATATTTACAATCACAAAAGTAAATGGAAACACAAAGTAGGCAAATGTAATTAAAATGCTGGAGGCGGGCAGCCCTATCGCATGTTTACGTACCGCGCGGCTGTGGGCATTTATTTCTAATTCTAAGATACGGCTTAGTTATAATACCGTATACCGTGCTACTGCTAAGCATGAAGTCCTGGATTCGATTCGCAGGTCGGGCTATGGTTTATTGGGTTTTTCATTTGGAATTTCTCAGTAGCATCCCCGCGGAGTCTGTATTTGTGCCCGGTTGATGGCAATAGGCTCGCCTCTTATTACATGGGACTTAAACATAACTGGCGACATGTGGGTGTACCAGGTACACCTCTGCCTTACCCATCAGGGAATATAGGCGTGGTGCGTGCTATAATGTGGAGACTACCATACAACAAAAAATTTAAATACTGGCACTACTAATGCTTAAGAGTATTTTGGAACTGTCAAATAAATCCTAGCTTCGAAATAAAAAAAATAGTTTTTCATACAAATTAAATGAAAGAAATTAATATCTAGATCTAATAGATCTACCCTAAGCCTATAAATTCCGTTTATCCAACTAGGCCTTGTGTGAATTCTCGGGCATACATTTCAGAATATCCACCTTAGGGTGCATTTTTGGGGTGGATAAACGGAATAGCCCGAGCCGACTATGTATTTTGCCGAGCTATAATGACTAAACTATTGAATATATTCAATTGAATTTTTGTATACAGAATGGGAACGTCATTATGGACACGCCGTTTAATTTTTTGTTGTATTGTCGTCTCCCCCTTGTATAAATATTTTGTACGTAATTTTTTGTATGTTGGGTTAAATAATGCGTATGCGCAATACTAGGTTAATTTTGCAGGGACTGTAGAATGATTTATAATTCGTTGCAGAATCCCATATAATGCTGAAAACCAAGAAACGAATTCGGATCAGTGTCTCAGTCAGTACCTAAAAAAGTCATAGATAGCATCTACACAGATTGATGCATCTGTGTATCGGCTAGGACTCACGATCTATCCTCATCGAAGCGTAGATGTAGTGATGTAAGTCACGCACAGATGGAATAGAAGTAGTAGGTACGTTACTGCAACGACCTGCAACAAAGGCATTGATGGACGATCGTGAAAATGTGGACTGAGGCATACGTGTGAGTTCATCAATGCCTAGTTGCGGCCAAGGCTTGTATAGTTCTTTTCTCAAATAATGCGCGGAAATTGAAACTAAGTAAATTAATTATAAATTCCAGTATCAATGACGAACAACGATAATTTTTGATTTTAATTGATTTGAATGAAATCTTAATTTTTTTAATTTATATAAAATTTTTCCTTCTTGGTTGCCATGAATATGTTGAAGTAAAAAGTTCGTTCCGTTTTTAAAAGATTTTTAAATAACACGATAGATATGGATTTTCATACAAACATTGCCAGGCGCTCGCATGTTTTCGACCAGTACAGCAATTTCGATTTATCTCGAAGAAGGTTGTCGAATTTCTAAGCATGTTTGAGAAAAACTACATTCATAAAATAAAGGCAGTAATTGAATATTCAACGCTTTTAAACTTACCTACTTCCGGGTAACAATGATACCTTTCGTATTCAATTTCTCGAGAAACTTGACTTTCATAATAAACATCGGGCTCACCAAAAGTACGTAAACCGTCTCGGAGTGAAATAATTAAGACAAAACAAATGACTGCTGATAAATTATTAGTCAGGCTGTCTCTGACTTAAATTAACGTGTTTATTCACGACTGGTGATGTGGCTGTGTTGGTATCGAATTTGGAAACTTTAGACTGATATCAGAAGTAATATTCGGCGTAAATTTTGTGTTACCCCCGATTCGCTGACGATTTTAATTAAAAATATTAACCCTAGAAAACATACATACCAAAGCCTAAAAAGGTTCTTTCGCCAGACCTTTCACAAAGTCAAAAAGATTCTTGCGTTAATTACTACGACGAACGCCCTAAAGAAATTACATATATGTAGGTCTGTACTGAAATATCGTTTTATATATCAAAGGCAAAAAAGTTGCTCTCTATATGGCCAGAGAAAATTACGTATCTCATATTTAGATACCAATTCGAAAGTAATAATATAACTTAAGTATATCAAAGATTTCGAGATTTCTATTTAATATGTTACATGCGAAAGTATTTTTTCTTGCAAATCAGAGTTCATGAAAGCAATTTACTTTTATTAGTTTAAACGGGCAGACAGCCTATTTCGTACTAATAAAATAGGCTTAGGTGTCTGTCTACCATAAAATTGGGATATCAGGTTAACAACAAAGGCCATTAAAAGAAAGTAATGGTTCCCAACTATTTATATTACGATTGAGGGATCAAATGCCGACCGAGCGCACCTCTAATTCAGGGTTTCAATACTGAATCGATTTCGACGTTTACGACTTATTACAATGTCTACCCGTACCTGAATAATACTTAAGAGGGTGCATCCTAAAACTTGGCAACGTCGTAAATACCTGTCAAATATTTACCTTTTGGAAATAATACTGTATGGAAATAAGAAATGTGGCTAACTAACTATCTAGAATAATAATAATGAATTGCAGTTATAACATTGAATTTGATGTTGTACCCGTTTTAGGTGAAAAAAAGGCATTTGGAAAGTTTCCAAATACTTTTTTTACATCTAAAAGTAACTATTCGGTGTTACGATATTAATTGTTGCATTTCATAATCAATATTCTAGTTCGCTAGTTAGCCACATTTTTTATTTCCATACAGAAATATTACCAAATTAATCAAAACAGCGAAATATTTGACATCTATTTGCGACGTTGCCAACTTTCAGAATAAACCCTCGACACAACTAACATGTAGCATCGGCAAAATTCGTAAAACCGATCACCATCCAAACTGAGTGCGCCTTCAAAATCAACAATCCTATTACTGCTTTTGGTGAAAATGATCTTTACGAAAACGCAATAAAGGCTCGTGCAGACCAATGCGACGCGACACGAACAATAGAATTTCTAAGAAAACTGCACGGTATAACAATAGCCGGTGTCGCGACGCGCTGTCGCGTCTCGCTAGTCTGCACGAAGCTTGACTTGTAAAGTCATATAACCAAATATTACATTCGTAAAATTGAAATGAATGAATGAAAATTTTCAAATGTATGCTACATCTATGTTGTGTCGTACTGTACCTACTTCTTACGGTATAAAAATAAAAATAAACATAAAGTAGAAAGAGAGGAAAAGAAGACCAGCCTTCGGCGCGGGAGTTATTATAGTGCACAAGTGTGTGCGCAGACACAGGTGCACTGTCTTTCCTGAATCTCATAGTCTGACAACAACAACATTATTAGATTACAATAGCTAAGCGTATCGAACGAAAAACGAAGTCAAAAACTTATATTATATAATTATAAATGCGAAAGTAATCTCTCTGTCTGTCTGTCTGTTACCTTCGAATTTGGATGAAATTTGGCACACGGATAGAGGACATAGTATACTTTTTACCCAGGTAGTTCGATCCCTACTTCCCGTGGTATAATTTCCGAGATCTAGACACACGCGGGCGAAGCCGCTTGAAAAATCTAGTAATAGGTATAAAAAACAGGTTCGAAAAAATTGAGATACAAAATCGAGGTTCAGAGATTCCAATTGTTATGCGCAACACGGTTATATCAAATGACCTGAATAAAAAAAATGGATTGCGGACCCATTTTCATCAAGTGCTGCTTCTAAGAGTTTTGTCTTAAGTCCCGCTAGACGTTCCGCTCTACTTTGCATTTACCTAATAAACATGAATATTTATACCTTAAGTATCGGTTTGGTAATCTCTATAGGCCTGAGGTCGTTATCTGTTCCAATATACGGCTTAGTTGTTTGTTATTGCATAACAAAGGATCTGAAACAATGTTTTATTGGTAAATTCAGATTAGCAACAAGTAGACCATACGTATTAGAACTACAATAATTGACTAAAATTGTAAAATAATAATTAAAGTACTCCACAATTTTTTTTTTAACATTGGTGTAAAATTGTGTTTTATGCGTTAACACGTACGTAAGGTACGACACAACTTAGATGTAGCATCGGCAAAATTCGTAAAACCGATCACCATCCGAACTGAGTGCGCCTTCAAAATCACCAATCGCTATTACTGCTTTAGGTGAAAATGATGTTTCGAAAACGCAATAACTTGTAAAGTCAAATAGCCAAATACATTTGTAAAATTGAAATGAATTAATGAAATTTTTCAAATCTATGCTACATCTAAGTTGTGTCGTACTGTAACCATTTCTTCGCTTGAATAATTTTTCCGAGCACTTTTTACTTTTCTACAAAGGTTTTCCCTAACGGCGTTCTTGTATCTTTATGAATCAGAAAAAGGTACGTTCTATCCACTTTTATTGTAAAAAATAAAATCACACTTTAACGTAGCTTCAATTCTATACAGGGTGTCTGGGACATCGACGCGAAGCCTGTTACCATGGATTCAGTACATGATTCTGAACCCCACCGCGTCGAAATTCTTCGTTGGTTATTGAAAAAAAAAATCTGCTGTTTCATAGAAAAGTGCAATACTTACGCGGTCAAAATGTATGGAAAAGCTGTTTTTTTTTTTAAATAACCGACGATTAATTTCAACGCAGGGAGGTTCAGAATCATGTACTGAATCCATGGTAACAGGCTTCGCGTCGATGTCACTGCCACCCTGTATAAATTATTGCCTGTAATTGCGATATAATGTTAGAAGGAAATGGAAAGAAAATACAGAGTAAAATTATAATGTTATATACCTATGGATATTATCAAATACGTAGGTTCTATAAATGTTCCCGGCCACACTCGATTTCCCGAGAAACCAGTTAGCCCTGGGCCACACTATAAGTTTGTCAACACGTGTTAAGAGATAGGTAGGTACAACTATAACAACATTTATTAAACAAAGTTTGTGTTAGATTTCGTAAAAAACATTATGAAATAACAAAAACACACGAAGTTTTCTCGAAAAGTGGTCGCACGCTAGCCAATCCAATATAAATAAAAAAGGAGTAATCGAAAACTGGTGGTTTTTCTCACAATATCATCGCATTTCGCTCGAGAGAGTTCAAAAAGGTTTTCATTAAATTTCCATACTCGTTTTCCATTTATCCGTGGAAAGTTTTATCGAAACACTCTTGGGAGCGTGCTTATCAGCCTTTTAGTTATCAATTGATTTGTTTGAATTATTATACGATAAATAATACGAAGAAGTCATGAATTTGGTCGGCGAGTCAAGAGTTTGTCATCATCGATTTTCTTAAAGTATATTTTAAAGGTTTATTTCTCGGAAAAAAAAAACACTTAAAATTGAACATAAATTGTATATGTTTCGTCATCTGAATATATTTTTAGCAATATCTAATTATATATTATTTAATTAAAAACCAAAATTAAAGTCGAGTAAGTGGCTTCCCAGGCACGTTCATCTTTATTACGCTTTAGGTTATTGAATTTTTAATAACATAAAGAGGTGAAAAGTTTAATCATATCATAAAGATAATGTCAAGATTCTCAAAATTAACCAGCCTAGACTGACTTTTAAGATTAACACATCACTTAACATGAAAGAGATTAGTTAAATGAACTTTCAACTTTCAAAAAATTTTGACACACCAGATTTAGTTTAATTAACTAGAATTAAAAACTTTTCAGACATTTTCATTCATTTTAAACATGTTTAAGTCCTCTCTGTTTTTATAAAATTGGTTAAGAATTTATTTTTCTTGGTTGCTAAGGCGAATTTTCGTAGATACTGTCAGCAACGAAAGTCAGTTAGCGCTGACTTTTTCTGTAATGACTTCCGATTTTTCTTCGTGAATTCGAAACGGAGAAGGAAAACATCATGAGGAAACCGACATGTCCTAGAACCAAAACTTATATGTCATGTGACATCTACTAACCCGCACTGGGCCCGTGTGATGGATTACGGCCCACTCCCTCTCACAGTGAGCAGGAGTGTGTCCCAGCAGTGGGAAATGTGGGAACGTTATAAGTTGATTATGCTGTTGCGGATTCAAAACCCAGTAAAGACCGAAACAACTTTTCAATATCATACTTGTTGGTTTCATTGCAATTACCCGCTACATCAAAGATTACTGAACAAAAGATTACAATATCCTCCTGACCGACTGGTCACACTGGGACAGGAGGATAAAACATATCGTAAAAATATTGAATGATACATATTGAATGGTCTTTAAACATCAAATAAGAGTCGTAAGTCCCTCCGAGTCCTCTTTAATTATTCCTGAACGTATTGGCAGCGTATACCTACATTTGGTGTGTCGGTGAGTGCGACATAAAACCTCTTAATACCGTCCTAATTTCCGGACTTCCTAATTAAAATGCGACTTATTGTCTTAAGGGAGGGCTATCAGGTACTTGTAATGCGTGCTTCTCACTTTCAAAAATATTACGTAAAGTAAATCTATAAGATAAACTGTTGTTGACATGACTGGGATTTTTGAATTCCTGCTGCATTTTAAATAATACATTGAATTATCTCGAACGATGGAAACTTTTTGTATTCTCACATTGGTGAGTGTTAGAGGCAACAAGATTTGTTACGGAGTACTGTGCCATACTTCTATTGGTCTCTTTCTTGTCTATCTAGACTTAGAACACGCAAGAAGCAAACTATCTCATGACATGACATTCTTGCTCCTTTTTTATTGTATTTGTTTTCTCGCTCTGAACCGATCAATCAATTCACATATCATTCAGCCTCTTACCATGAATTGCGCAAAACCAATGCCGTGTAAAACATTTAAAACGTCGAAAATATACAAAACAAAGGGTCACCGCAATCGGAATTGAACGTCAGGCCGCGTTTATTTCGATGCCCGTAACGTAACGCAGGCAGTTACGTAAATATTCCGGGTACCGTTTCAGTTTTGTGGACCGTAAATGCATTTAAAAAGCTCATTCGAAGTAATGTTCTAGTACGTTCCTCTTCTACAGTATTTCGGTAAGGATTTTTTCGGAACAACGTATTGGATTATTAGCCTAATTTGCAGTCTGCTCCGCTGAGTCCGCTACCACCTTGTTGACTGGTTAATTACCACAACATGCAATTCATACATAGTTCATACCTATACAAAAAAACATCATACTGTATCACTACACTATGTTCTTCGTGAACGAACAGTTATTCTGAAACTATGCTTGCGTTTGTTATAAATGCGCGCTACGCCAGCACTCGCGTGTTGCTACGCAGCGCGCTCCGGCCTGCTACGGCGTAGCTCCGGTAGCTCGCATTGTCAACGTATTCCGGCGTGCTGTGTTCGCGGCAACGTGGTGGCGTCGCGTCGCCGCGAACACAGCTGTGACAATTTTATCGTCAGTTGGTAGAACATATTTATGTGCTTCCTAATCGTAAATATGTTTGATGTCCAGTCTTAAACTTAGATTAGAATTTTCCATTTCTGAGTAGGTAATAATTTCTATCTTATACTTATTTTCAGTGAGATTGAAATATGATTGAAGGTCGTCCCTCATTTGCTTATAATTGCCAAATGATATTACCGAACAGATGAACCATGCCAACGGAAATGTTTTCTTCAGATGGTTAATATGATTTTCAGAAAATCAATAGGAGTTACCTCATACTCCTCGGATTCTGAAAAAAGGCAGAAAGTTGTACCCGTGAAAACAGGATCACAGGTCTGTCTGTGTAATAAATGTACAATTTACACCACCTAAGGGTATTTGCCAGGATTCTGAGAAGCTTTGTTTATACTCTGTTGAAATTATCTCGACCCTTTCACCCGAACTCTAAGGGAAGTTATATGCCTTGCCTTGGAACTTGACTTTGCCTTTTGTCTTTGCTTGTTTCATACACAAATATCAATCAATTTGCCTAGACCTTTCCCAACTATGTTGGGGTCTGCTTCCAGTCTAACCGGATGCAGCTGGGTACCACTATTTTACAAGGAGCGACAGCCTAACATTATGAAATAGAATGATGTGCAAACAAATGTTTAATTATTGTTAGTTATTTACGATCAAAATAGGTTAAAGCAAAAATAATGCGCATACGCCATGCGCTAAGCACAGAACCGGTCGATGTAGCGATGCTTGGATGAGGCCAATATCCAGCAGAGGACGTGTTTCGGCTGAATGATGATACACAAAGCTCGCTCACACAAAAGGATGTTCCTGCCATAAAAATTCTATTATTATTAAAAGTTTTAAGGTAACAGCACTGTGACACTGTGGCTCGCCCTCTATTACACTGGCAAAATGTGCTTATTACTATGTATACACCTCTACCCAAACCTTCGGGGAATGTAGATACTTATGTGTAACATAACACAGTACCACGAAACCTCGTTAGCCGGTACCTACAATAAAACACGCTTGACTCAATCAAATAAAATAACAAAACGAGTTCTCATATTATTTTATGATTTCCATCCACAACCAACGTAAAAAATCCAACGAACTCGATTCTTTTGTTCTACAATTTGTAATTCATGTTTTAAATCGTCTGTGAGATAGTAGAACATGCTCGATTCATTTTCTATTAGCGAAGAGATCGCTTAGTCTCGTTTATCAGTCGGCACTCTTTCGCAGATAACGAAATTATCGATCGAGGAACACGTACGAGACATACTGAAAATACGGAGCATAAAACATACCGTATAAAATGGTAGCCAAATTAACACGCCGAGCTTCTTTTGTTTGTTTGTTTGTTAGTTCATTATCGCGCTCTCTATGTGCTCTCAGCAATGGGACAGTGTAGACTAACATAAATAAAATAAATAAATACATAAACTCTCTATGCTGTCGTGTTTGTTATGCTCACGGACTCTCAAAATACAAGATTATCCATTTATTTATTTATTTTGCATAATGTACACTCAGTTACAGGCTAGGCGAGTACATGACCCTGTTAGGGCGCAGCAAGTATCTGGGGGCACGGGAGTGCCCCGCCAAGACAAGCCAAGCGAAGCGCAAGAGGGCACTACCTACCTTTTCTCGAAGCACTTCGTCGTTTTTTTGAACCCTCATAACTTGGGTTTGGATTATACCAGATAAACAAAATTTACAGGATATGATGTCAATAGCGGACTTATTAAATATATAAAGTCTCAATTGCATAGCTCTTATATTTTAGATTTTATTGATATCTAAAAAACCCCGATTTCGTCACTGATCTAACCGATGTAATCAAAACTAGAGGTTTGCACCGGAGCAGTGACTAACCGGAGAATAACCGGTGATTTACCGGTAAAAGTACTCGATTGAAATCGGTAATTAACCGATTGATTCGACGCATCTTATTTGTTTAAGGGCCTTAGTCGCGTTTAGTACCGTAAAACGGTCACTTTAAAAAGCTATCTTCTCCTTAACGGCTTAGTTAAATGATTTGAAAAAAATATATGTTTGCTATAGATTCATCTACAACATATCTGAAACCGGGTTTTTTCGTATGACTAATACTTTTGCCTTAAAAAAATATTTACCATAACGCTATTTTTGGTTAATATTCGTAACTACTTCTAAACGGCTTTGACGATTGGAAAAAAAATTACACAGAAAAATTGCTGATTAAAGGTACTACAAATTTGAAACTGCATTTGTAAATCAATCAATATTTGTTAAACAAAATGTCCCCATTTAGAGATAGAGGTTCAGAGGGGCTCTGCGCGGGACGCGGGCGGCAGTCGCCCGTGAGCATTGAGACGGGATGGCTGTGTCGCTCGCTGGTCCGCTCCGGCTATCGACCGAGTATGCGCATACGTATGTGTTAGTGCGAATATTTATGAACTTATTGTATTAGTGTGCGTTTATAGACGAGCTTGCTGCAGAGAGTCCAAATCGATTGTGCGCGTAGGCGCTTTATTGTTGAGTTGTTCTTTGATGTACAATTATTAATACTTTTTTACATTGACAATTACATACAAATTAACAATTTACAATATAAACTAAAAAAATGTAAATGTAAAATATAACATAACATCACGACTGTATTCCCCGAAGGGTTAGGCAGAGGTGTACCTATATAAGGTGTTAAAAAATTTACTTTAGAAACTTTAAGAGGTGTTTTAGACCATCGAACTGAATAACTTTTACTTTGGGACATACATTGATATCGCGAAAAAAAAAATCTGTTGTTCCATAGTAAAGTTTAATACCTACTGTTCTAAACTGTATGGGACAGCTGTTTTTTTTTTTCGTGATTTCAAAGTTAAAGTAAAAGTTATTCAGTTTGATGGTCTAAAGCACCTCTTAAAGTTTCTAAAGTTAATTTTTTTTAAATCACTAAAATTTGTTTAGTCCTGCCTGTCAAACGAGCATTTCCCATTCTGAAATAGACTAAGGTGACACAACTTAACTATATTTTAGTTTGACAGCACTAAGATTGCACTGAGTTATTAGTTTAGTGAAAATGGCAATTTTGCTATTCTGAATTTGACGTTTTTCACCTAAAAATTTAGATTAACCAACTAAATCAGTCTATTTTTAAACGCGATTAAAAAGGAGTGGAATAAAATTAGTTGGCATGAACACACACTTCACACACTTCAGCTGCAAAAACTGTATCTTTTTTTTTATTTTGCTTATATCTCGAAAACGGTGCGTCCTAGCGCAAAAATAATGGAAATTTCGACCCCCTCTGCCACCTGTAAACCCACATGCCCCTACTCATAGGTAATATTTAATCATATTTTCTATACAAAAAGTTTAAAATTCCATACAAAACACGTCAAGGCTGCCCCCCCCCGCGCGCCTCTGTCTCTAAAAAAATTCACGGGGTAGAGCAAACAAGTACCACGTCGGTCGCGACGTGACTGTCAAATTCAATTTTAGATGTGTCAAAATTATTTTTTAATTTAGAGATATTTTTCCGCAGAATAGCTTTTAGATTCTCATAGCCAAAAGTAAAGAATTTTAGTCGTAGTTTAGTTAGTTTAGTTCGGTGTACAAGAGAATCGGCACCAAATATTTTCTTAAGTTACGTAGGTAAGAAGGTTAAGAAATAAATCTTGATTGGTGCCGATTCTCTTGTGCACCAAACTAAACCATCACTAAAATTACTTGCTTTTGGCTATGAGAATCTGAGATTCTGCAAAAAAATATCTCTAAATTAAAAAATAACTTTGACACATCTAAAATCGAATTTGCGTCGCGAACTCGCGACTCCACGTGGTACTTGTTTGCTCTACTCTGTGAATTTTTTTAGGTCCAGAGGCGCGCAGGGGGGCAGCGTCGACGTGTTTTGTATAGAATTTTTAACTTTTTGTATGGAAAATACGAAAATTTGTTACCTTTGTGTTGGGGTAAAGGGGTTTAAGGGTTTCCTAAAGGGGGTCGAAATTTTCATTATTTTTGTGATAGGACGCACCGTTTTCGAGTTATAAGCAAAATAAAAAAAAAGATACAGTACTGTTTTTGCACCTGAAGTGTTGGTGTGAAGTTTAGTTCATGACAACTAATTTTTATATTCCATTCCTTTTAAATCGCGTAAAAAAAAAATTGTCAAATTTAGTTTGAATAATCAAAATTTTTAGGTGAAAATCGTCAAATTCAGAATAACAAAATTCCCTGTTTCACTAAACTACTAAGTTAATAACTCATTGCAATCTTAGTGCTGTCAAACTTCGGTGGCAGTGACCTCTCGCGTCCGGCCCTGGTCCAGGCCATGGTGCGGAGCGAGAGGGCATGGCAAGCCGTCACCTCCTTCTGCGAAGCAGTAATGCTCGCGAAAGAGGAGGCGGAGTGCGCGAGGGAGTGGCAAAGGCCGCGCCCTACCAGCCCTAGCCGCCGCCGCCGTAGGAGACGTCCCGGGCGTCGGGAATTGACTGCGACTGGACTGGAAAGGGCTAGGCATCAACATCAATGGCGAGTATATCACTAACCTTCGGTTTGCCGACGATATAGTTATCATGGCTGAGACCATGGAGGACCTCAGTATAATGCTCGATGACCGCAGTAGAGCCTCCAAAAGAGTGGGTCTTAAAATGAACATGGACAAGACAAAAGTCATGTCAAATGCCCATGTAACACCCGCCCTCATAAAGATCGGTGACGCTACGCTCGAAGTTGTAGACGAGTATGTTTACCTAGGACAAACTGTCCAGCTAGGTAGGTCCAACTTCGAGAAAGAGGTCAATCGTCGAATCCGACTCGGCTGGGAGCGTTCGGGAAACTATGCAATATCTTCTCGTCCCACATACCACAGTGTTTCAAGACGAAAGTCTTTGACCAGTGCGTGTTGCCAATGATGACTTATGGCACTGAAACGTGGTCGCTCACAATGGGTCTTATCAGAAGGCTAAAAGTCACCCAAAGAGCAATGGAGAGGGCTATGCTTGGAGTTTCCCTACGTGATCGAATCAGAAATGAAGAGATCCGCAGGAGAACCAAGGTAACCGACATAGCCCGAACATTGCCAAACTTAAGTGGCAATGGGCAGGACATATTGCTCGCAGAACAGATGGCCGATGGGGCCGAAAGGTTCTGGAGTGGCGACCACGTACCGGAAGACGTAGCGTTGGAAGGCCTCCCACAAGATGGACCGATGACCTAGTAAAGGCCGCAGGAATTCGCTGGATGCGGGAAGCACAGAATCGGTCGAAGTGGCGGTGCTTGAGGGAGGCCTATGTCCAGCAGTGGGCGTCTTTTGGCTGATATGATGATGATAATGATGATATGCTGAGTTATAGGGGTTTATGGATTTCATAAAGGGGGACGAAATTCACATTATTTTTGCGATAGGACGCACCATTTTGCGATAAGAAAAACCTTCTCCCATCACACATAAAGGCAATGCTTGTACAGTCCCTAATATTTCCCATAATTGACTATGATGATGTGTGTTACTATGACCTGAATGCAGATCTTCTCAATAACTAGACCGCCTTCTTAATAACTGCATTCTGCATGTTTCGTTTTCTCCTCTTCTGATCGTTATTTCTCCTCTACCGATCGTTATGTCTCCTGACAAAGTTTATTCTGTTTATTATGTATAATATGTATTTATTAATTATAATTTATTCTTGTATTTTTTTAGTTATTTTCGTGTTATCAATTGATTGATTGTGTATTACGTAATTAGGGTACGGGGCACGTGCCCCGGGCGACACCGTTAGGGGGCGCCAAATTCGAGCATGACAGACAAGTGCACCACCCAGCGCACCGCAACTTTGCAACAAATGAGACGCGCAACAATTATAATCTTTCTCTGAGGGTGGTGCACTGAGGAAATTACTGATTCGCGTAGGTTTAGGTCGTCAAACGGTCTGAGCGGGTTGTGAGTACTTGTGAGCGGGCGCAGTTGTATTCTACCAGGAGCTCGATGAGCGTTTCTGTGGTCTATTTTTTTAAGTTTTGCGGTGCCGGGCGTCTTGCTTCAACGCCGACGACGCCTGTGACACGACTTACTTTAACTTTTACCACAGTTTTGGCGCCTCTGTTGGATTGGCGCATTTTCGATCGATTTTTGATTAATATGTTTATTCTGCCTAAATTTTCGAGCTCGCTTCGCTCGCTCTTGCAACCTAGTAAAGTAACTCCTAAAGCAAAAATCCAACTTATCTCAGGCAGAGTGAATAAGGCTAATCAAAATAAATGTCTGACACGTACTAGTATATTTAAAAAAAAAACGGTTTTTTTTAAGAAAAAAAAAACGATTCGGGGTCAGGCGATAGGTTTTGCCCCGCCTCGAAAGATCCGTTCCGTTCTAGATCCGGGGCTGCCCCTACCAAATATCACTCAACGCGCTTAAAGAAGTTTTTCCAAAAAAAAAAAACTATGATACCTACAAAAAATTTCTACAGTCAAAGGCCGATTCTCTTCTACACCGAACTAAACTAACTACAATCACTAAAATTCCTTACTTTTGGCTATGAGAATCTTAAAGCCATTCTGACAAAAAAAATCTCTAAATGAAAAAAATATTTTGACACATCTAAAATCGAATTTGACAATCGCGTGACGACTCCACGTAGTACTTGTTTGCTCTACCCCGTGAATTTTTTTAGAGCCGGAGGCGCGCAGGGGTTGGCAGCCTCGACGTGTTTTATATGGAATTTTTCACTTTTTGTATGGAAAATATGAAAAATTATTACCAACATGTTGGGATATAGGGGTTTAAGAGTTTCCTAAAGGGGGTCGAAAATTTCATTATTTTTGCGATAGGACACACCATTTTCGAGATATAAGCAAAAGAAAAAAAATACAATACTGTTTTTGGACTGAGGTCGAAGTGTTGGGGTTTTAGTTCATGCCAACTTACTTTATTCCACACGTTTTAAATCGTGTTTAAAAATAGTCAGATTTAGTTGGATACACCAAATTTTTAGGTGAAAAACGTCAAACTCAGAATAGCAAAATTGCCATTTTCACTAAACTAATAACTCAGTGCAATCTATTTTTAGTCTAGTTTAGAGGCATTTGTGACAAGAGAATCGGCACCAAAATATAACTAGCAGACCCGGTAGGCAGACGTTGTCATGCGACAACAGCGCCTCCCAACAGCGCGTCCAACTATAGCTAAGAACCATCCAAGTGACACAAAAAGAATTGAAAAAAAAACATCTAAATCAGTCAAGCCATTTAGCATAAGAAGAATTACAAACACACCCACACCGATATTTTATTTATTGCCAGGAATGTTCTTAAAAAACAAACAAAGTATTTAAAATAATATGCGGGTCAAAATATGGTAGGTAGTCGGCGTACAATTTCAGATTTGCCTACGATTCCTTCTCTTAGGACTAGGAATCTTAGGCAAAAAATGCGACATACGTGCGCATGTCTGCGCCTTTGTCTAGTCTTTGATCGTCGTTTTAGTGTAGTGCGCCACCGTTGCACGTTTTACGTATTGGAGAGTAGGGCGTTTAGCTCCGCCCACATGCACAAGGTCAGTGAGCCTACTATACACCTTAATATAATAAACATTTATACAGCCTTTAGACGAAATAGCCTTTAAATACCTAGCTGTGCCTGCTACTTCTGTAAGGTCAGAGAGAGTATTTTCGGCGACAGGACAAATACTAAATGATAGAAGAAACATGTTACGCTATGACGCTGTTGACATGTTGTGTTTCTTAAATCAAAATCAGCATTTGTTGTTTTTATAAAACTTTTTTTTTTTTAATAAATGATTATACGACGTGCCGCTACAATGGCGACATTAATTTAACACACGGGTGCCGCTAGTGGCCAGTAATCATAAAAATGTAATAAGAAAAAAAAATCGTTAAAAGAAAAATTAAAATTTTCAAACGCTCGCCGACATAGGGCTCTCCCATTCCTTCAATTCGCCTTCTCTTCGTATGTTATTTGTTTTATTTTCATTGATGCAATATAATGATCCGTGACCCCGGTAAATGACCTATGCGCTACAGTTGTTAAGTACAGGTTGTTTCAAGATCCTATTTTAGAAATTTTTAAATAAATCAATAAATTAAAACGTTTAATGAAATTAAAATATGTTCTTAAAAAGAAAACGCTATTCCGTATAAGCGTGTTAAATTAATGTCGCCATTAAAGCGCCACGCTGTATAAAGTATATCAATTGATTATTCTTATTTCTTTATTTTTAATGTTTAATAAAAAAAAAGAAACAAAATTTCTTTATTCTCCGGTTTTTCACCGGAGATTGCCCAATCACCGAATATGAATTCAATCGGTTGTAAAAATCTTGCGCCCCTCTAATGACAATGAACGATAGGGTAGTGTAGCGTTGACAAAAAAAGTTTAAAAGAATGCAGGAAGTATGGAGGTTACATTACAGGATTTTAAAATATTTGAGAAGACGGTTTTTTTTATTGTGTTTTTTAAAATTGTCTTTTCATTGCAACTATGTTTTCGAATACAAAATTATAGGTACATAAACAATTTAATAAAATGCGACGTGCTTCGAAAGCACACACACACACACCCACAAGCGTGGGTCCTTCTCCTGATCGCCTCTCTGCTCGTGGTGGGTTGCCATCCCGTTGGACTATGAGAGTGAGGCAAAGGAGATTCTACCTGCTCAAGCACATCGAGGGAATGCAGGGGAAATAGCGCGAGTAAAGGCGCAGTGCAAAATTTCATCGTTCAGCCGTCAAAAGAAAGCGTCAAAAGGTAACAGACAGACAGATTTAAAACATTAAATAGATGTACTTAGTCACTATTTGTATTTAACTGTTAGGTACTCACAAGAACTGTGAGTTATAGAAAGAAATTTATTACAGTTATCATTTGTAGAACCCACACATGAAATCATGGGTTCACCAGTTGAGAATGTTTATGTTTCTGATAATGAATCTACACATATTTGATTCGCCAAGAAAAATCCACTTAAAACACCAATTTAAAAAGGTGATTTTAAAGAAATATTTTTTATCGTAGACATTCGTTGACACATTTGCTTCCAATATTACTATAATTTAGAATATTTAATAAAGACTATAAAAACAAACATTTCATTATTTCAAAAGAACCTCCTTTTAAAATTAAGTACTCTTTTCGAAACGACTATGCTGACGGTACAGTGACAATTCTCTATGTCATTGTGTGACAGATGACAACTTATGCACAATTGCGGTCACCTTTTGACTCGGTAATGTAGATCTAGCGCCAATACAATGTGATAATTTTATAAAGATGGTCGATTGATAGAACCACCGAAAAGAAAAATACCCTAGGTCCTACTAGTATAACTACGCGGTCGAACCACGGGCAATAAACGTATCCTTCGATGTAAATCGATGGTATAGTTAGGTATATTTTCATCCTTACATATTATAGAACAAAGTCCCCCGTCGCGTCTGTCTGTCTGTCTGTCTGAACGCGATAAAATCAAAAACTACTGAACGGATTTTCAATCGGTTTTCACCATTGGACGGAGTAATTCATGCGGAAGGTTTTAGTGTATAATTTATTAAGGTTTTGTGTAAATTGGCTGAAATATGACGATTATTGTTAAAGATGTCGGAAAAAATCATGCCGACTGGAGGACGTGGAGCTTTATTGGCGTGCGCTGCGTAAGCCGTGTGAGAGATAAATCAAATTTATGATTTACAGTATTGTATATCTTATGAAGTTCAACAAAAAGTCCACGATGTCATATAGATAGTAAACATTTTTATCTTTAAAAATTTGCTTCAATTTGAAGCTATTTTGACCGGTATCATATTAGTCCTTATCCAATAAAATATGTTATTTAAATTGGGCATTAAATTTCGATTAAAATATGCTTTTACATCATATCATTTAAATGAACACAGTTTTAAAATTACGCGTAACAAAATAATTATGGTTGACGGCAACGCGAGTGCATTAGCCGACCACTGCGCCCGCTGAAAGTTAGTCAATGAGCTTTTCCTCGGCTATTAGATATGTATTTCCGGTAGTATATTACCGTGGGATATTTTGCGACATGCACGCGGGCGAAGCCGCGGGTAAAAGCTAGTTAGTAATAATTTAAGAGGATTTTTTTATATATTCTCGACGACACAAACTGAAGACAGAAGCGCGTCAATAATTGTGGTATCTAGCCTACTGTAAAGCTGTGAATATAAAAAAAAGAAAGAAAAAATGATCAAAATAAAAAAAAAATTGTCATAAGCAACTTACAATGGGTCGATCTCCAGAGGCATTTTTTTTCGTGTCGGGCTGGATAAACCCATTTTAAAATCGAAAAACGTTTTCAAAATATTTTTTTATACACAGTTCGGTGCCTAATCTACGTGAAACAAGGCTAGTATTATGGATAAGTTTATTTTAAATATTTAAAAAAAATTCTTAAACCCTTCAATCCTGATCGCTCTGGGTTGACCCAACTCCCGATTGAATGAAAAAAATATTTTTTAACTTTTTAATGAGAAGGTTCTTAAGAAACAATTTATTTAGATTACATAATAAATAGTTAATCTTCATAGTAATAATTTTTTTTTTTGTTATATTAACAATACTTTTGCCACAATTTGAATTTAAAATCGTGACCGGGCATTTTATCTCATCGCTCTGCGCTGAGGTAAAACATCGCGCTCAGCCCTAGTTACGCGTTATAGACACTCTATTCCCCTCCCGCGGGGCAACCCCAGTAGTGGTCTAACCGCCGAGGAGGATATCTGTGTGCCAAGTACCCACGGTCCAACATTACGAAGGTAAGTTTATGATTGCTCTGGATTTGGTTCTCGAATTTTATGATTGCTATGGCACGTTATTTAAATTAAATAGTAAGCTTGTGAATGTGTTTGTTATGTGAATTAAGTGATCGTTATGATGTATGAGAAGTAATCACAACTTTCCACTGCTTTTAAATTCGCCTATATTTATGATTTTGTGACTTTTTCTGATCGCTATGGCTGTGATTGCTCTGTCCAAAAAGACCAGAGCGATGATATTTTGCATTAATTGTACCTTATAAATCTATTTTAAGTAGTAGTACCGGACTGTAACAATGACAAACGATGAACTATGCATATAACCTTTAATGTATAACCTTTCCTGGGTTTCTTTGAATAACCTAAACCCATAAACAGATTTTGATGTATTTTACCTTGATGATATTATTATATTGGCATTTAGCTAACCACAACTGTAAACCTTTCTTCTCTAAAATTTAATGGCAACTATTGTTTCAGATTGAAATCATGCCTCGAAATAAATTATCTATTGAAGAAAAACGTCTTAGGAAGAAATTGGCTGAGCGTCGTAGAATGGCCAAAATAAAAAATTATCCAGCACCCTAATTACGTAAACCAATTGTAAAAGATTGCCAGTCCATTGCTTCATAAGTTTGACAAAAAGAATCTGCTCAATTTTTTTTGTCGAACTTATGAAGAAATGGACTGGCAATCTTTTACAATTGGTTTCAATTTAAAATTGATCGTGCATTGCGTCATTGGGGGGCAGATTTATACGCACAATGGCTTGTAAAGTCAAGAGAGAGTTACCAAAGGAAAAAATCTCGGGGCACAGTACTACCAATGAGTGATTTGATGTGATCATGTTCCACGTACACTGAATATGACTGAAAATGGCTAAATAAATAATATTTTATCAATTTTTTTTTTTTGTTTCACTGATTTCACCATTTATGATCGCTCTGGCACCAATTATGATTGCTCTGGTCGCGAAATTTTTTGAACTTAAATATTTCCATAACTGTTTGTGTAAATTGAAGGCCAAAAGTAAAAATGTACTATTTGAATATCCTTCTTTTTAATGAGATACATAATTGCCATTAAATATCAATAACTGAAAAGCACCAGAGCGATCACACGAATACGCCCGTTTTGGAGATTGATCTACAAAAAGAAGTGAAATCCAACCAAAAACATTTTCATGTAAAATGTTGCCAAGACCATTTAAAGGCTCACACTGTCAAAAAGTTATCAGATCTCATGTAGAGCCAAGTTTCTAACCTTACTGAACTAACTTCACAAATTCTACACCTTAGTCAAAATAATGTGGCTTGGCCGTTTCCGGCCCGATCGAACTAACAAAATGAATGAATAATTAACTATTGTATAACAGAAAAGTAATGAATAGTGAATACATTTTTCAACTTACGCCCATGTGACGTTAGCGAAACGGCCAAGCCACATATTTTGACTGGGCATTTCCGTAGAAATTGATCCACTCTCATTTTGTGCTGTCCCATGACTTTATTTATAATTCATTAGAAAACCGAAGGCCTATTATTGTAATTCACTATTTATTATGATAGTACAATAAATAAACTCAGTAAATAACAGTGAATTAGTCTATTTTTACTATAATAATGATTATAATAAGACGAAAATATGTTTGGAACCCCCCCAGTTTTCAGGTGTCCCACAGTGTCGCGACACACTTTGAGTTAGATTATTTATGACATAAAATTAAGCATGCATGTAAAAAGGTTTTAATATATTCAAATATATGATTTCTTTTAAAATTAAACATAAATTACAGCCACTTTAATACAAAAATAATTATTTTTTACTATTTTAATTGTGTCCCACGATTTCGGATGTAGTGGAAAATTCCACTTTGTAACGGTATTTCCTCCACAAGTAAAAAATAAACTTCCAAAATCTTAGCACACTTATTTTCCTGGCAACATTATTCATCGATTCCGCAAATTTTTTCGGTTGGCAATCAGGTGCTGTCAAAATCATTCGTGTCTAAACTTGCAAAGCGTTACCGTCTACGTGTAATTCATCCACTTTGTTAGAGGAATTTCTGCTGGTAAGTTTTTGTTTTTGATAATGTTGTTATTGTTAACTATAATAAAATAATCGTAAAAATGATTAATTGAATTACTTGCAGCATTCGTTGTTCTATTGTTTAACTACACGCAATTTTAGATTGGAAAACATGAAAACGTTACCTCCATTTTGTTACCACTTTTCCATATATAAATTTCCATAATCCACTTTTCTCCATTTTGTAACCGGGACCAATTTCTACGGAAACGCCCGACTAAGGTGTATTGTGAAGTTAGTTCATGTAGAGTTAGGGTGTGTAAAGTTAGAAACTTGGCTCTACATGAGATCTGATAACTTTTTGACAGTGTGAGCCTTTAAATGGTCTTGGCAACATTTTACATGAAAATGTTTTTGGTTGAATTAATATTACATTTAACTTATATCTAGGTTAAATATTTGGAAGTTAACATTATATTGCATAACTACTAGATATCAAATCACAACATTAATTTTATTACTAATCTCTTTGTTACATTATTGATTTAATTTATATTAATTCAAGTCATTTGAAATATATAGTAATATTATTAAAATCATTTTATACTAAGATATTAGACATTTGTGTTTTATTTTAACTTCTTGTCTTCCTTAAACTCGTTAATACTATAATATTTTTTTTTCTAATAGAAAGAAATGTTTTTATTATACTATGTTTTGATGATGTTTTATTATTTTCTGCATGTGTTATCTCACTACTAGGTAGGCATAGGATATTAATTTGTCTTATACGTACCAATTAGTTTCCTTAAAAGTCTATTTTATAAGTTGACAAGTGAGTCGTTCTTGCAATAACCTACGTTGACGAATATAGTCGACAATGCCTGTTTAGAAAAAACATGAACTATTTAATTTGGAATCTCTAAAAATACTAACGAAAATTTCTTTAGTTTTGCAAGAAAACATTGCTACGTGGCTGTGCCTAAACATAAACTCCACCAAAGAATTTGTGGCAGCGCCGCTTTCTTTATGTATATTCATAAAAAATGCGACAAACAACAAAAATACTTGTTACGTTTACGGGCGACGCGTGCTCCGATACAGCTTGCAAGAGTAAGTGCTGATTCTGACGACCTTAGCAAAACCATTATGTCTGTACGATGAACCAAGAAAGTAATAAAATCGGATATATTCCTAATACACAGTGATATTTATTGATTTCGTGAAAAGGGACACACTTCCGAGTGTGTCACAGGAAGCCGGGAAAGCGCGCTTATTGATTTGACCAATGAGCACGCGCCTTGCTAGAGTTGACCGTCAGAAACGACCTTGACGAAGCCCCGTCCCTTTCATGTTGATTATTACTAAGGTGAGATGTTAGATGTTTACACATCATTTGCGACTGTAAGGCTCGCTCGTTTATATAAAAATCTATTTGAACATTGATTGGTAAATCCTTTATATTATTCTGAACATTAACTTATCTTTTATCGTAATTTTGATGTTCACATATTGAGATATCTTTGTTTTTATATAGTACTAGAGCTTCTGCCCGCGACTTCGTCCGCGTGGAATAGTTACTTTGGGCTAACGCAAAAAAAACCCCTCGATTTTGAAACATTCTTCATTGGTACTCCGCTCCTATTGGTCTTAGCGTGATGATATATAGCCTATAGCCTTCGATAAATAGACTATCTAAAACTGAAAGAATTCTTCATATCGGACCAGTAGTTTCGGAGCCTATTCGGTACAAACAAACAAACAAAAAAATCTTTCCTCTTTATAATATTAGTATAAAACCGATGCGGAGGAAAAAGGAAAACCTTGGAAGGAAAGGTTTTCGAATGTGGATGGCTACAAGAGTTGGGGAATGGACTGTGTGAAAGATGATGTGGCTAGAAAGATGACGAGACCGATGACCGAGATGACGACTAATTAGAGAAGAACGAAAGAAGACCATATTGTGTGATGACCCCAAATATGTTGGGATAAGGGCAAGAGAATAATAATAATGAGATATCTTTAACCATCTACCACGCCTTTGAACTTGTCTAGCTGGACCTTACATAAACAAATAATTAATCTAACACGAGTCGAAAGATAGCAAACAAGGTAGGTATAATAAAATTATAGCCCTATTCGAGCCGCGTTACTTGAGGCAATCAAATTACTCTCCAAATTAGATATTTTTGCTGAAAATGTTAATGAAATTGAAGCAGTAAAATGGACCTAAACGCTGTGTCGAAAAAATTCGTTAAAATTAACTCTGATTTCATTTTCGCTTAAAGGTAACAACGAAAAACATTGACCATGACCGCGTTACTTTGAGTACGCATTTGTTAATGGAATATTTAATAAAGAATGGCTACACAATTTGTTTTTGCAATTTAGTTGTTTACAGCGTTGATAGTGAAACCTACTACAGCAAACTACCAAAACATAATAATTCCATGATTTCTCATTTCTTGATATTTTTCTCATAAATCTGGATTTACTACTCGTGGAAATTGAGCCTTTAATTAAGCTAAGCGTTCCCAAGATCACCAAGCCGAGCGAAACGATTGCATTACTGCGATGAGCTACGAGGCTACGGAACGCGTAGCTTGTAGCCCGTAGCTGTGCTACGGAGTACGTTGATATTGGAAATGCAATCCCAGTGTGAAAACTATTTTGCCCGCAAAGGGGAAATATGAGGATTATTTATATCCGACAGATATTGAAAATGCGGTTTTAAACAAACACGTAAATCTGGATCCAGTCGCATTCCATTGGGAAACTGGAAACGAAGCTATGTTGGTATTGTGTGGGACAGAACAAAGTGCAAATACCAAATATTTTTTCGGTTTGTGGAGTTTGTAAACGTAGCACTGATTTATATTTGGCTTGGGCGATATAAATGTGGGTGAATGCACATAAATATTTGCCGGCCTTGGTTACGAATATGGCTACTCAGATCACGTCTCGCGGGCGTCGTTTGTGGCTACTTAGAGAATATATCAAGAAGATGGATAGCATCGGGCAGCAACAGACAACGTGCCAAGTGAGATGACGATAATGGCAGGACGAAATCCGTTAATATTTTTAATACTATTTGTGGATTAGGTTTCTACGTAGTAGGTATTATATAAGGCTCTATACATAGGTATAAAGACGCATCGGATAAACCGACATAATAATGGATGGAATATTAAATTGATGTTATGCTCCATAAAATGATTTATAGCTAGGCGCTTAGTTATCTTCATAACGCCTAGCGGCTCATAAATGAAATGAAGAAATATCTATGTGCACAGCAACTATGATAAAACCTTTATTTCGCATGATTTTTTATAATCGAATGTCAGTGTATGATGTATCGATGATTGGCAGTCGACACGAGAAATGTTCGCTCTGCCGAAAAGTTGATAGTGTTGGTCGGAACACAATTTCCAATCTGGATGTTCCATTTATTTCGGCAGAGATGAATACCTAAAGGTCTTAGTTATTGAGGTCAAACAGTATTTTCCGTGCAGATACGGCTGGCTTTTGGAAACCTTTTTAGGTATATCACTGATATATATATACTACTGATATAGACTAGATATAAAAGGTGGAGACGACAATACAACAAAAAATTAAACGGCGTGTCCCTAATGACATTCCCATTCTGCAAATATGCATACAAAAATTCAATTGAATATACCTATGTATGTATGTATGTTTAGTCAATATAGCTCGGCAAAATCCATAGTCGGCTCGGGTTATTCCGTTGATCCACCCCAAAAAATCCACCCTAAGGTGGATATTCGGAAACGTATGCCCGAATCCACTCTAGGTCTAGTTGGATAAACGCAATTTATAAGCTTAGGGTGGATCCCGGCATAAACTACATTTAATTTGTTTGAAAAACTCATTTTTAAATTTCGAAGCTAGAATTTATTTGATAGTTTCAAAATACTCTTATGCATTAGTAGTGCCAGTATTTTCATTTATTGTTGTATTGTAGTCTCCACATTGTTGATGTTTTGATGTTAATACAAATGAATGCAACGGAGTCTTCTCTTCTTTTCGTGTGCTCAGTGACTAACCTGGTGTCAGAGTTTTAATATCTCAAATATCTCTCAGGCATGCCCGTTTCCTCATGATGTTTTCCTTCACCGTTTTTGAAGCAGCAAGCAAAATCTAAATAATCAAATCTGTGGGCGCCATTTCGTGAAAAGCGACGGCAGTGTGTAACAGGAAGCCGAGGAAGCGCGCGCTATTCGATTTGACCAATGAGCGCGCGGTGCTTGAGTTGGCCGTCAGATGGTACCAACCCATTTTCCGAGAGGTTGTAAACAGGATGATGATGGTAATGATGATGACGATGAGGACGATGACGGTAATGATGATGAATATTGTTTATATCACATAAACGTCAGCCAAGATGTCACATGTTATATTATACATCATATGCGTTTACGAGATGTTGAAGTGTCGATGCGATTAATAGTTGATGTCTAAAGCATAACATAAATTAGAAATGATTGTACATTCAGATTTCATATGTGTTAAGTTGATTGAAGAATTAGCGCAGAATAGCGATGCATAGCAGGTAACGCCCAGCAGATTCATGATACATTAATGGAAATTCTCTGCCTTTCCAAAAAAAATACAAGATTTTACACACACACACACACAGCACACTACACTACTGCCACTTTACATTTCAATCTTCCAAGAAAGAAACCTTAACTGTTCATGTGGTACAGATTTATTTATTTATAAACTGGACACTGTACAAACAGTACTGTAACTGTACCTATATACTACAATATCGGGAGCCGTCCTGGAGGGTTCACCTAGTCGCATATGGCATGGCGTATGAGCTCGACGAAAATGGGTGGAGTCGAAAACTAATATAGGTAACAAAAGCCTCGGACACACAGTGGCCATTTACAGCATTATTATTTGACGTATTTCTCACTGCTCTATAGTACACATAGCTACGACGTTTACTAAAGCCCAGGGTGAGATAGGCAAGTCAAAACAATCGGGGACCCTATTAATCACGCGGTATTGTCTGTTCAAGTGGCCACAACGCTTTTGTCTCACGACCCTAGATAATATTAAGACGGGAAGAAGGGACTGGACGCCATGCTGGGAAATATAATGGTATTTTGATCGCAGTTATTGAACAATTTGAGATTTGGAATCACAAGTTATTTTGTATAAAAAAACATATCCTCCTCCGCGCCGGCGCCCGTGTTAAGTCTGGTACCCGTCCTATGGGCCTAGAAAGGACGCACGGAGTTGCGTAATGTAAAGAACGATTTTAAAATTGAAAATACTCGTTTCGCACATATTATTCAAGGTGGCAGGGACGCCAGGGACATCGACGCGAAGCCGGTTACCATGGATTCAGTACATGATTCTGAACCCGCCTGAGTTGAAATTTATCGTCGGTTATTAAAAAAAATCTGCTGTTTCATAGAAAAGTGCAATACCTACGCGGCCAAAATGTATGGAACAGCAGATTTTTTTTTAATACTCGTAACCGACGAAAAAATTTCATCGCAGGGGGTTCAGAATCATGTACTGAATTCATGGTAACTGGCTTCGCGTCGATGTCCCTCCCACCCTGTATGTACTTAGACTTTATTCATATTAATGGGTGATACATTGTGGTTGTCCAATCTTAACAAGGGGTATCGTAATACCCAGTGACTGGGTTGTGGAGATCAGATATGCAGTCACTCCATGTAAAATACTAGTATTCAGCTGCATTCGGTTAGACTGGAAGCGGTCTCCGGGTATTTAGTTGAGAAAAGTCTAGGCAGATTGAGTGACTTATTGCGCTTGTCGGAAACTTTTAAAGCAATATGCTAAAGGATAGTTCTAGTTGTATTTTCGATTCAAAAATCGATCGAATTTCCTACGTTACGTTTTAGCGTTTGTGCTAGGGCCTCTGAATTCGTGCGACAGCAGGCCCCTGTCTCAATTGAAAGCACCCGGACCAATTACTGTCAGGTGTCAGTGTGCTATCAACCTGTCCTTTTCAAAACTGTAACTGAAATACCAAACGCCATACAAACAATAGGCACCGCAACACAAAAATCCTAATTCCGACACCAAAAAATAAATCTACATAAAAATTAAATTAACGTCCCTGTTATAAACGGACAACGGCCGGTTTTACACGGCGCGGCACGGAAAATATGGGTTACCTCACGTAACATTTTCATTTTCATGTTGAAATTCTCTAATGGACGACATACGGGTAAACACTTTACGCGTTGGGTAATATTGCAACGAGAAAAGGGTTTCCATAAAGGTGAGTATATAGACTATAGCATTTACAGGTTGGAAGAACGTTGAACATGGAGCATTCAACGTTTTTAAATTTTATTGAACAGCACTTCGAACACGACGCTCGATGTTTTGTCAGGATTTTAAAAACCAACGAGCATATTGATGTGACATGCTATCGAGCACATGCACGAGCGAGTTAACGAAGTGGACTGAAAAATATAATTTTATTTTAATATATGTTACACAAATGCTTAGTTATAATTATTTTAAATAATATTACAAGTTTGTAAAGACAACGGTTACAATGAAGTTGTTGCTTTGTCCATCTATTTTAATGGATTTGGATGGATGTGTTATTTGTAACACAGCGTTCAGTACGTCTAACCAAAGATATCCAAGCAAAAAAAAAGTGATTTCATTTTGACCAAAAATAATAAATGGCATTGGGTAACCAACATTATTCCTGTATTTTCGTTATCTGATTTATTTTTCTTGTCAGTATCTAATGCGTTTTTCTTATTATTATTTTTTACCATTGTCCTTATTTTGGTGGTCTGAATGATTACTAAAAGTTTGTCCATCTTGGGACCTTATATTATAGTCTACGATAACAGTGAAGCCCGTGGGGATGGAATCTTAGCTTGCGATAATCGGAATAGTTGCGTGATGACTAAGTAGTTTACGATAACAGAATGACGCGGTTGCTTGATGAGAGCATGTCCTCATCTTCGTCTTGTTGAGGTATGTCATTATCTTGTGATGTGATGGTAGGGTCGTGATATTCACAACGGGAGTAAGGTGTGCGGGAAAGGCAGGTTGTTACAATGAAAGCAATAAGAAAGAAATGTTATAAGGTAAATGTTCCCTCGCCGTGAGCATAACGTCGAACGCAGCATCGAGCATTCGCAGGAACGTTACATTACATGGAAATGCTTTTTCATTTCTCATGCTCGGAAAGTAGTGTTTGTTTGATCCGAGTAGCGGGTGGAAAACGCTGCTTCCCTCTCTAGGGCGGGAAAGACTCATAGTAATTGCTTCCCACCCTAGGGCGGGAATGAATTTTAAAAATAGAACGAGGCTACGAAACCTTTTACATGAAAAATATCGAATAGAAAAAAAAATTAAAAGGCTGTGGTCTTGTGAGTGTATAAACAGCCAGTGCGAATTAAAAAAAAAGAACCTATTAAGCGGGACGGGTTGTTCCCATAGGTCCACGATTCTATGGTTCTTCTTTTCCCACCGGGTCCATGACAAATTATAATAAAGTTTTAAATGTTCCTACATGAAATCCCAACGGGTCCACGAGATTTATCAAAAGTACAGTCAGTAAAAACAATTTCTTTAAGAAAGAATAAAAAATCACAGTTATATAAAAAAAACAGATTTTCAAAATAATCGTAGTTAATACTAAACAATTTTTTTTGCCAAGGTTTATAAACTGATTAAGAGCATCGATGATGATTTTAATTTTAATTGTTCAATAACGATTTTAATTTTTAAATCTTTATTAATTGAACATCTATTGAATATCTAATCAATGAGCATGCAGTAAGCAGCAATATTTTCTTTATTTTTTATTGTTTAGATAGTTATTAACATTTTCGACTCCACCCACTTTTCATAGAACTCATACGCCTTGCCGCCATAAATATTGGAAGTGAACCCTCCGGGAGGGTTACTGGCATTATGTTTGCTCTAAAGGTAAGGATGGTAGATGGGCAACGGCATTACGTTTAAAACCGTGTTCTAAAACATTGTAAAACGAGATAAAATAGTGTTTTCAGGGGTTCTTGTAGCTATACGCAGTTTCCAACCTTTTAATTTTTTTGTGAATATTAGCAAACGTGAACAAAAAAAAAAACTTGGATTTTAAAACCAACTCATATATTATACAAATAAATCTTGATAAAATATATATTTTTTTTACCCACCGCGGGGAAGCTTTCGGCCTGCATCTCACCTGATGTTAAGTGATGATCAGGCCGAAGGTGGAAGCAAGCTTCACCCGGAATCCTCAACCACAGAGGAACTGGCTAATCTTAACTCTAACTGCCGAAACACAACAATGCTGTTAACATTGTTGTTATAGCGACAGACTTAGATAAGATGGTGGCCAGGCGGACTAAAACAAGCCCTACCACCAACCAAACCGAGCAGAAAATTTTGCTCCCTCTGGGAATCGAACCCGGGACCTCTGGGTTTGAGACAGGTGGTTTAACCACTAGACCACAGAGGCGGAAAAAATATACATCAGATTTTATTTCACGCTTTATAATGCTTTTTAATTCGCTAAGAAAAACCTACATTTAAAATGAGCCCTCCGCGAGAGCTACCGGCATCCCATATACCATTAGGTGATCCCTCCAAGATGGCTCCCGGCACTGAACGTGTATACGATTATTTTTTAAATGTGTTTTTTTTTTATATAAGCATTTAAAAAAATCACATTAAAAAAATAAATGTCCATTTTATTTTAAGATTGAGAGTAATTCTTCTGAAACTGCGATTTTTTTATATTTCTTAAGTCGACTTTAGTCTACGATTGAGATGATGTAATGTGATTATTCTGAAACTGTGATTTTTTATAATGCGTCTATTTTAGTTTTTTTAGTTTAGTTATTTTAGATTGAAATGATTTTATTCTGAAACTGTGATTTTTTATAATGCGTCTATTATATAGGTACCTTCTTTTAGCCACCTACATGGCTCATATTAGTGAGGTCTAAATAGTATGTATACATAACTGCAGAATTACATGGTATTTTTGTTTCCAATTAGTACTAGGTACCAGTCACCATCAGCCTATTAATGTTCCCACTGCTGGGACACAGGCCTCCTCTCTGTGAGAGGGAGTGGGCCGTAATCCACCACGCGGGCTCAGTGCGGGTTGGTAGATGTCACATGTCCTCGAATTTTTGATTCTAAGACATGCCGGTTTCCTCACGATGTTTTCCTTCACCGTTTTGAGAGCAGTGATGGTGAAATTATTTACAACAAAGTAAAGCGCCTGCCTGGGTCGAACCCACGACCTACAACTCGTAAGTCAGGGGCCATTACCACTGGGCCACCACTGCTCTACCAGTACTACCAATGTATAAGAGTAAATTGTACAAAAATAATAAGTTACTGTATGGCTATGCAAATCTAGCCTCTGTAACGTAAACTTAAAAGGAATTCTAAGTATTTCGTGGACTCTCTTGCAGTTGTTTCGGTACTTTACTAAGCTCTTACAAAGTTAAGCTCTTACAAAACGCTAAGCTTCAAAGAGAAAAGTACTACCTAACATTTATGTACTTATATAGCGAGTAGGTAGGGCTTTGCGTGTTTCAGAACGAAATATTGTAAAGACGTTGCGTTATTTTGTACTTCAATCTGCCTAGCCTTTTCCCAACTATGTTGGGTCGGCTTCCAGTGTCACCGGATGCAGCTGAAAACCAGTAATTTACATGGAACGACTGATCTGTACCCTAATTACGTATACACGATCAATCAGAATTTGAATCGGTTTGAAACAGATTGCTAATCCATTGCTTGATAAGTTCGAAAAAAAATCTGCTCAAAAACGTAAATAACGCAATGAATATTGTTGAACTGTCAAAATGAAACAGATTAGTCGGAATCGTTTACGAAAATGTGTTGCGTAATTAGATAGCTGACCTCCACAATTCAGTTACTGGGTACCACACCACCATACCCCTAGGTGAGACAGGTTGTCAGATGTTTGTGCTGCTGACTACCCGTAACGACTGTCAAAGATCTACAAATTACAGCCGGCACCAACGGCTTAACGTGCTTTCCGAGGCACGCAGGGGTATCGATAGGTACCTAATGGATGTTCAGCCATCCACAAACCAACCGCTTCGATTCACCGTGCGGCTGTTATTAGTTACCCACGAATTGCTTGAAAAGGCAAGGCGTTATTTCGTGTTTAAATAACAACAAAACTTGCTAAAACGCTTCCTATTCGCGCCCGGGACAGGCGCGAGTGTTTAGCAAAACTTTACCCATTATGAATCGTTTAAGCTTCGTTCTGAGTTGATAATTCGCTTAAATATTTTCTTGTATCAAAACTTTGGAATATCATAGACAGAGATGGATTAAGCTTTTAATGCGTCATTAATACTTAACCACTATTTATAGAGTTACATTATACGTCTATGGTTTAACAAGCCTGGTTATAAGGGCATGATAACAGACATGCTAATAAAAGGGTTGCCGCGTAGTAACCCAGTCGTTATTCCGGACTTTAATATCGTCAGAGTAGGGACTAGCAACCCCGGGGTTCTAATTAAGTTCGAAAGTTAGTGATGTTTTTTGATTAGGAAATTCCTTTAAACAATGGGTAACACAGAAGCTGTAAATTACTATTCTAACGGCCGAATACAATAACCTCCTATTTTCAGTACCTAAGCCAACGCGCGACGTTCGCACGGACGCCGGACGTAATAAAATCACGGCGATTTTTTTTTTGCGTAGGTATTGGGTTTTCGACGCTCTGCTTAGCGCCGAGAGTTGAGTATCCAAAAGAGCGCATTCAGCGTGTGTCCCAGCGCGTTAAGAAAATACACTGTTGGATATTCAACACTCGGCGCTGAGCAGAGCGTCGAGAATCCAATATGCGAAAAAAAATCGCCGCGATTGTATTACGTCCGTGCGAATGTCGGCTAAAAGACAGATTACTATAAACTATAAATTCTTTATTGGAATAAACAGGTTACATATAATTTTGAGGCCCTGGCTCCAGAGCTAGGTTAGAGTACCTGTATTTCAGGAGCCAGTGAACTTCTTCCATTTAGGTTACAATTAAGCAAATAAATGCAGCTTATTGCTGCTTAATTTATTCAATAACAGGTATCATTATACCTACTGATGACATAGTAGGTATAATGATACCTGTTATTGAATGTCATTCCGTATTCTCTAGACAGATTATTGGGACGTAAGAGGGTTTATTCTGAAAGTTGGCAACGTCGCAAATAGATGTCAAATATTTCGCTGTTTTGATTAATTTGATAATATTTCTGTATGGAAATAAAAAATGTGGCTAACTATCGAACTAGAATATTGATTATAAATGCAATAATTAATATCGTAACACCGAATTGTTAGTTTTAGATAGGTATAAAAAAAGTATTTGGAAACTTTACAAATGCCTTTTTTTCACCTAAAACGGGTACAACATCGAATTGAATGTTATAATTGCAATTCATTATTAATATTCTAGATAGTTAGCCACATTTCTTATTTCCATACAGTATTATTTCCAAATTAATCGAAACAGGTAAATATTTGACAGCTATTAACGACGTCGCCAACTTTTAGGATGCACCAAAGTCAAAGTCAAAGTCAAAGCATTTATTTCAAATAGGCCTTTGAAGGCACTTTTGAACGTCAAAATTTACAAATTATAGTTATTATATTATTGATTCTACCGCCCCTTCCAAAATGTAGTTTTCGTATGGAGAAGAATGGGCAAGAAACTCCACCGTTACTCTTTTAATAGTACATTATGATACGAGTGTGCTGTATTGGTCATTACCCATGAGGCGGTATTATTCGCGCGAGCCAAAGGCGAGCGCGATAATTTAGCCGAGTGGGTAATGAACAATGCGCACGCGTTTCATACGACGTTTTTCAACACATTTGCGAGGAAAGAAACCGTCTTGTTGTAAGAACTTATGCTACAATAACGTAACTTTAGAGAAATGATACATTTAGATTTATAAAGTTTAACTGACCTTTGTTACCAGGTACTGACTATCCACTTCCTGTAAAAACGTTTCTACGTCGGTTCGTATTTTTCTTAATATGTAACCTGCAGTAACCACACAACATATACAATAACAAATATTTATGAAAAATGGCGCGCTGGATTTTTTTTCGGGTAGCGATGCGCGTGCAAGGCACTGACAAAACCACTGAACAGCCTACCATCACGTTCGGTCGGAGGTGGAGACAAAATTTGAAACTTGGAAAAATTAGATTTCGCTGCTAATTATTACTAATTATTCTCTATCGAGAGAGAGTGAGAGAGAAAGTGCGAATTTGGTCAAATGGAAAATACAGTATGGCGATTGTGAAAATTTTCTCATTTTGCGTCATGGGTGGCGTTTTCGTAATTTTCGATCATGCTAAAACCGATAGTGAGGTCAAAATATTAATCCAAGATGGCGGCTGTGAAAATTTTCGTCATTGGTCTCGTTTTCGTAGTTTTCGATGGTTCTAAAGCTGATAGTGAGGTCAAAATCAAAATCTAAGATGGCGGCTACGAAAGTTTTGTCATGTTTCATCATGGGTTTCGTTTTCGTAGTTAATGATGGTTCTAAAGCCAACAGTGAGGTCAAAATTTAAATCCAAGATGGCGGCTCCGAAAATTTTCTCATTTTTCGTCATGGGTATCGTTTTCGTAGTTGTCAATGGTTCTAAGGCTGATAGTGAGGTCAAAATGGAAATCTAAGATGGCGGCTGTAAAAATTTCTTGTCAATGGTTCTAAAGCCGATAGTGAGGTCAAAATGGAAATCCAAGATGGCGGCTCCGAAAATTTTCTCATTTTTCGTCATGGGTAATGCTCCAGTTTCAGCAGAAGTGTCTCATGGTCTACGCAATCGAACGCCTTCGAGAGGTCGCAAAAGATTCCAATGGCATCTTGTGCTTCTTCCCAGGCATTAAAAATGTTCTTTATTAGGGTGACACCGGCGTCAGTAGTACAACGCCCTTTGGTGAAACCGTACTGTTGTTCATGAAAGATGGAGTTTTTATTAAAGTGACGTAACATTTGATTGAGCATCAACTTTTCAAACACCTTACTGAGAACTGGTAGAATTGACACAGGCCTATAATTGTTGTGTTCTTTACTATCACCGGATTTGAACAATGGAACTACTTTACTGTGTTTCATGAGATCCGGAAAGACTCCTTGGTCCACACTGTTGTTAAATATGAAAGCTAAATAGGGCGCAATGGTTTCGATAATAGATCTACAGACTTTTACAGACATTCCCCAGAGATCTTCTGTTGATTTAATTTTAAGATCTTTAAAAGCTTTTATAACAGCCTGAGGGTTTGTATGCTGAAACCTAAAATCCAAAGGGCATGCCTTCACATTCTGCCTAAGTAAGGCAGCAGAAAGCGCGGGTGAGGAATTCAATGCTTCAGTAGTTTTAAGGGGAATATTAGTAAAAAAGTTTTCAAATTCCTGAGCTATTTCTATATCTGAGTTGATAGGGCCATGTGCAGTCTCTAAATTAAATTCAGTATTTCGCTGTTTTTTCCTACCTGTTTCATTATTTATTATTTGCCAGGTAGTTTTTATTTTATCCTCAGCTGATTTTATTTTATTACTAATGTAAAGAGCTTTGGCTATTTTGCACACACTTTTAAACGTTTTTGAATATTTTGCAACATACTTATGAAAGCTTGTATTGTTCATATGTTGCTTTAGTCCATAAAGTTCAAATAGTTTTTCCCTACTTTTACGAATACCTGGAGTCGCCCAATCACTAAATAAGAACTTTGTGTAAATACTTTTAGTCTTTAGTGGAAAAGTGTTATTAAATTGCGTGTTTAATATTGAAAAGAACTCGGCGTAGAACTCATTTGGGTCACCTATATTATTAAAATTCTGAACACATAATTGACTGGCTAACGAATTATTATATTTCTGTAAACTTTTACATGTAATCTAAAACACAAATCTACAAATAATAACACCCTCTTAAAATAAAATTATAAGTAGCTAAGTGATAAGTTTTTTTATCTCCAGTAAGTACCTATGCCAAAACTGGTGAGATAGGTTATTGGGTTCGGCTTTCGTAGACATTATTTTATTCTATTAATTTTTATGTTGTGCCATGTGTTTATATAATTAGGTATGTTGTGTAAATTGAAGATTGATTTAAATAATTTCATGTTTAGTCAATATTTTCAACCATAAGTAAAGATAATCCTTACTATTATATTGATATTTGCATGCCAAAATATGGCGAAATGTGTCATCGTTCAAGAATACTCGTATAACACCTTTGTATAACCGCATTTAAAGCAAATAAATAACTTTGACTTTGACTTTGACTTTTCATTCAAAGGAACCTATCGATTTCGAAACGTATAGAAAATATTTTTTTTAGACGGTGAGAGATCCGCTGATAATTCTTCTTTCTATGGAACGAAAGTATCATGTGCGCTGGCTGTAGGTATGTACAGACGCCAGCACATTGAACCTTATTCTTTAGCAATAAAGTTGAAAATCTATTAAAGAAATTTGACAGATTGTAGTAACTTTATGTGCTGGCGTCTGTACTTAAAGAAACCAGAGATTTCATAGTCCCAAATATTCAGAACTAAGGCACTAAAGTCGAGCGTTTTACAGTAAGATTCACGAAAGATGACCACAAATGGCGGCCGTCTTGCGCACGTACACTCATGAAGAAAAGACTTAAGACAAAATAATATTTTAATGTTGGTTAAATAATCGCTCGTCGCTCCGGTCTTGACGCATTCCGCCCGCGCCTCACCTCTCTCACCGTTGAGGGGTCTTGGTATGTAAAGATGGTCACCCATCCACGGACCAACCGCGACAAGCGTAGCTTAACCTAATCGATCGACCCGTGCGGCTGTTATTTCTTAGCCAGTAGCCTAAACCCCCTTATATTCCTTGCTGTGAACCTTTAACAAAAGCCAGACTTTCTAATTATTACGTAGAATTGTACAAGTCTCGCTTATAGGTATCTGCGGCGAGTTCATTATCAACGTGTACTCCCCAGGCGCTTTAGGTACTTCGGAACCTCCCTAATTAATTTGAAAGCATTCCCTCTAGTAGTTTCTAAAAGCAATTTTTACTCCATTAAACTTTGCAGATCCATTCCTCGACGCATTGAACGAAGCTTGTAACAACAGTCTTGTTTGCGTTGTATTTCATTAACATATTTCTGGAAACCTTTCCTACCTCTCGTTCAGCGTACAAGGTCTCAGTTTCGGGAATAAATTAAACAAGTTACCTCATTTGATTTGATTTATTTTCGTAATATTCAACTGCTGACAGATAACAAATGATCTTACAATATCCAATTTGTACATAATGACTTAAGAAAATATGGCAACACTCATATTTTAACAATAAATACATGATAGTAATCTGATGTTACGATGTTTTGAGGTTGTATACAGAACTAACTAGCAAGGGAAGTTATGTGTGTTACTGGAGAGTAGACATTTCAAAACGCCCATTCCTCCACATCTTTATACATTCTCCAAGTTAACTTCGTTTTTGAAATACTTATTTTTAAGTTTAATGTGGTGAAATAGGTCTATTTTTTATTGGCTTTATATTTTCAACCATTTTTAATAACACATGTTGCGGTAAAGCGGAGTTCAGCCTAGCTTCTGATGCTATTTATTAAACTATGGTTGAAATATGCGTCATGAGATTATCTGGGAACAAGGGGTCGTTATCGTATCTGTGAAGAGAAGTTTTAACATGAAAGGCTTTCCAAGGGATAAGCCTGACGTCATTGGATAATGTATGTTTGAATTGAACGCAGAGCAAAATGCGTCTTAATGTAATATCCACCCCTTGTTCCTAGATATTATTATAGGTACAATCTAAACAATGAAAACATTTAACAAGTTATTTAGACAGTTAGTGAGACGATTTCCACTTAGTTAAAACACTAGTCACTATAAATAAGCTTGTCTTTTTACAAATCATTCGCGTATGATCTAAAAATACAGTTGATATTACATATTTCCAAGCGTTTCTTATGTAGAAATTAGAAAAAGAACTGTACAAATACTTATTGCCTCGCAAACAAGGTACTTTATTTTGGTTTTAGTTAAAAAACACTCGATATCATGTCGATGGAACAGTAAATGCGTTATTATTCTGACAGGACTGTCGCTACACTCCCGGTGGCGAGCTCCGGCTTTACGCTCAAATTGAATTTTGTCGGCAAAACCGTTGTTGTTGTTTCTGGTCGAACTGTTTTGATTACATCAAGTGCGGTTATGCTCCGTGTTTTGGAATCATTTCAGCATTAAATGCACCTAAAACAATTAACCCGTGAATGTAGCAACAACCGTAAAGCGATGACTTTTACATTTATACAACACGTAATACATCTCAAGACCTTGAGATATGTTTTCGTCCAACGATAAACATGTTATGTACTGAAATATAAAAAATAGAATGACAAACGTTTTGCAGCTAAAGATCTCTCTAATAGTTTCAACAAACAACGGTATATTCAAGTCTTAGTACAGAAGTAGATTGACCGCCCAAACTGAGTGAGAACAGTACCCGCCACTATCTGGGCTCGATCCTAACAACATCTTATAGACAATAATGAAGATGTAACAATACGCGACCCGCCGCCGCCCTGCGTCGGTACACAGCGTCGCCCGCACCGTTCGTTGAAAAACTTGATACGGCGACCCCATTAATCGCACTCTCATCAACTTAATTTAATCTATAAACATCTCTTTAAAATATTTGATATGAAGAATAACTATTCTAAAATTATCTTGTGCGCTAACATGCAAATACAAGGAAGACGATAATTATTATTACAAAATCATTGAAACACGCAAGTTTTCCAACGAACACCTCGCTAAAGAGAAAGTACATATATTCGTAAGTAAATCACATTAGAATTGATGAATAATAACGTGGTGCTTGAAATTATTACTCGGTGACACTTTAAAAATACATTTAGTCGAAATGTAAAAATATTTACATCGGTTGTCCATTACCGCTAGCTGTCCACGTTGTTTGGTTCCGTACGAGTACGTAGCGACGTACGGCCGTTTGTGCACTACACGGAATTTTACTGTCCGGCAGTCCGATTTTTTACAGTCCGATGTGGTTTGAAAAAAAAACGGATGATTGGCATGTGCACTTGGCCGTCTTTACTTGGATCGGTGCGACGCAGTTTAGGGTACCTCTCTTTGAAACTACACGCCATGCACGCGTAATTACTCTAGGAACGATGAGTTTCTTGGAATATTGGCAGTTGGGAAAAAAAAAACCCGGAATGGGGAAAAGTAAAGTGTCGGATGGTAAAATTACGTATAGTGCACAAACTAGTATAGTCCCCGTCAGGAAAAGCTATAAATTTTGTCCAAATTCAATCTACTCAAAGTAACATACGTGTAATATGAAACTAATGAGCAATTGCACTTGTTCGGGTTATATTTTTGAAGTGAAAACTTCTTTAGCAGCGTTGTACACTTTTTTTGGGATGGGTAAAAAATATTAAACTCACGTCAGGACCTGATCGAAAATTCGTAAGACGTTAAAATTTTTGTAGACAGCGCACTCTGTTTTTCTTTTTGGATTTTTTTTAATGGAGCTACAGCTTTCGTTCTTGTACTGACAGCAAGCCACATAAATTCCTGACATTTTCGTTAGATGGCTTTACTTAGTTTTAACTTCAATCGGCAGTCCTAGACTGCCTCGTTTTTTTTTAAAGTTTTTATTTACAATATTTATAGCTTCTCCTGATGGGGATTTAATATACAATTATGGCGTGGCTTATCGGACCGTACGAAATCGGACTGCCGGACAGTAAAATTCCTTGAAGTGCACAAACGCCCTACCAGTGCGCGGCGCGGTGACGTCCCAGCCGAGCAGGAAATTATTCCCGCACTATTCAGTCCACCACGGTCCGCATTGATACGCGCGCGTAGCATTTACATAATTTATACACTCTCTAGATTTCCATCTCTCCTGTGAGGAGTCCGATACGTGTCTGGTGGCACGCTATACAATCATTGAATGCCAATACGAGTCCTCTTCTATTCCTTCGATCGATGCGGGCGTGTAGCCCGCTCCCCTGTCGTCGATATTTCAAATTACGCTATCGACATGTAATACTGCAGAATACCTCCGATGACATCGATCTCCGTCAACACAATGATCGAACATCACAATTTACAACTTGTACGACTAGGTATATGTTTAACGTTTATAAATTTCAGAAAAGACCTATCTATTATACTATAAGTTTGCTACGCATTAATATATACCTATTAGAACTACGCTCTGACCAATCATACCAATACGATATTTCCGAACACAAATCTATGTTACTCACGTCATGTTTCTGAATAATGTCTGAATCATAAAAGCGAGAATTAATTTTTATAATATATTTTGGCAGTTTTAAAATAAGAAAAATATTATTATGCATTATACCGCCACATAAATACTTTATTGAACGCCATTGAAAGCGATTACTACTAAGAAATTAAAAGTAGAGACTGCGCTTTCAAAGCCACGTTGAATACACATTTTGATGTATCGTTTCCTTTTTAAAGTTGGGCTCAGAGTCGAGACACGTTCAGTGATTGAAAAAATGGGTCATAAAAGCACTGTAGCATACAAAAAGTTACGTTCATAAAACGAAGTCATGTTCATGTCTGTATTTTCGTTTATTTTTACCGCATTACGGCTAAAATACATATTTAGTAAAAAAGGAAGCTCAATATTGTCTACTGTTCGTCCCTGGCTCTGAGCCTAACAGTCATTATTTAAATTACATAACATACTGCATAATACAAAAAAATACGGATTTCCCGAAAATGTAGCGAGTTCATGAATCGCATAACTAATGAATGTAAAATGACACGTTGGTTAACTATTCACCTTTGGTTAACCGACTACGGCCGAGGCGATGAATATATAACTTAAACCACTTCATCCACCCACATAATTAGACCCGGATTGCGTCACATCTGCATACGAGTTCTGTTTTCCGCATGTTTTCCTGTTACCATAATATTATTAAATGTTATGTTATCCTTAAATTTACAACATTCAACAAATATTCTTAGGAATTATTCGTAACTGGGTTAATCGCGAAGCACTGTAAAGATAAGATGGAAGATAGAGATGTCGATGATGTAATGCTGTGTCGTGTCGGGGCGGCCCGTTTGTGTTGAAGTCCGGATCTCGCGTGTGACGAACATACTCGTCGGTCGCCTGGTGACGGTACCTCTACGCGTCTTCGTTGAGTTTCTTGAATAGTAAGGTCTCCTCAAAGATGTACTTCTTGAGGGTCTCTTTGGGAAGGTCGTCGAGTTCCATTGCGAATCGGAACGGCTCCTCTGCCACGGGCTGTAATCGAAATTCATATTTGAATAGTGTTCGACATACGAAATGGTTGCCAAGAAAAGGTAGGAGGGTTAGCAGACCAATGGCCAGGTGGGCTAACGACCTACAGAAGATCGCGGGAAGACCTGCACTTGCGTAACATACAATCGATCATGAACTTAATTATTTTGAAAGATTTTGGTAATCCATTGCTTCATGTTTGAAAAATTGGTCTGCTTAACAACGTAATGTATGTTGTCGAACTGTCAAAATGAAACAAATTGTGATTGATCGTGTGTAACGCAATTAGGGCTCTCACACAAAACTGCGATGCGACGCCGCATCGCAGGTTTTTAGAGGAGCTTTGTTTTTAGGAGCTCGCAGATTTTTGCGATGCGATGCGAATTCGCAGTTTTGTGTGGGAGCCCTTAGGGTGCTGGATGAGACTCACAAGGACCAGGGAAGCAGGGCACAAAAGGGAGGAGGCCTATATCAGACGTGGATGGAACAAGGCTGCCGATGATGATGATGAATCTAATAGAAGATGGCTTAGATAGAACACACAAAACAAATTGACAATCTACTATTTACAACGGTACTAGGCTATTTAGACTCGTGGCTAAAATCAGAACGTCACCATCTTGTGTCAATATATATAATTTCTGTGACACAATTTCACAAATGTTTACTAAAAACGCCTCGTTTGACCGACACCGCTGTTCGCGCGGCGAGGCGGGGGACAGCGTTGACGAATAACCGGCGGGACGGCGTGAGCGTTGACGAATGAGCGGCACAGCTCTCCCGCGCACATACCTAATGCGTGGAACAGCGATCTCGGTCAAATTATAGTCAGTGTCATTCAAGCGCAAAAATGTCCTTATAGCACTCTACATACCTCATCATTAGGATCGTAGTACTGTTCGAGGTAGGGGTGCGCGAGCGCCTCCTCAACGGTGATGCGCTTGTGCGGGTTGAAGGTCAGCATGCGGTGGAGCAGGTCCAGCGCGCGCCCGTCGGCCCCGGGGAACAGCTCCGCCCATGGCACGCGCGGCTTGTATGGCAGGGACTCCAGGTAGCCCCGAGCCTATAGAAATGTAGATTACATTTTAGTAATTTTTTGGGGTGATAAATATTAATACAATGTTCAAATACATTTATTTCACATCTATAATGTATAAGTATAGTGTATATAGTAAGGCTTCCTGTACATGACGCCGGAGCCGAACCGCAAGATGAAAAAAATCAGAATATCACAGAATGAGTTTAAAATCCAGGCGCTGCGTGCGGCGCATGGGTGATATTCATTCGTATACACTAACATGTGGTCCGACGCCGAACCGCGGCTAAGCTCAATTCTTTCCATATTTCCGTATTTTTTTTACTAGGCATGTGCAAGTAAAAATGTAAGTACTTAAAAGTGCTAAACCTAACTTCATTCTTCTATAATCTGACAACTTGGTTAGTCAGCCTTGAAACCGGCTACCACCAGGCTGACTGGTTAACATTTCTACCAAAGCATAAAGTATTCCGATTTAGTTTGTGTGATTCTAGTTTTATTTACATGGAAGAGAATATTGGCATCTTTATACAGGGTGGCGATGTAGTTACCCGCATCATTCAAGGCGGTGAATTTACCCGTCACGTCATACTAAACAACTTTCGCCATGAAACTCATATCCGACTCTGGGGAAAAAAAAAAAACAAATTCCTTTACAATAGTAGACAGACTATTTTGATGCATATATATTGTTTTTTTTTTTTACCACCCGATATGAGTTTCATAGCGAAAGTTGTTCAGTATGACAGTATGACAGGTAGAATCCACCCCCTTGACAGATGCAGGTGACTAAGGGCTGATTTCACCAACGAAACTACACGCGATCAGCTCATCTAAACCGAGTTCAAGAGCTGTCAGTGTCGATATTCCAAACAAAATAATGACACTGACAGCTCTTAATTTATGTGCTAATTGCGTTCAGTTTCGTTGGTGAAATTCGCACTAAATAGTCATGAAAGTTTGAAAATAAACCTCTTAACAGCTCATAAAACCTTTGGAAAATTACTGAATGCGATAAATATTCGTTACCAACTTCATCGAACTAAAAGGATTATGTAAATCATGTAGATACGTGTTGTTTAAAATGTAACAACGCTTTTTAATTAAACCGTAAGCTCTCTTTTCCGAGCAAACCCTCGGATATGAACGTAAATTAAAGCTCATACACGCTTTGTGGCTTTTGCTAAGTATTATATTATTCAGCCTTTGTAACAGTAAACCAATATCTATATCGTTTATACTGTCCATCTAGAAGTCATACAGAGAAAAAGTTATTTCAAACTAAATCACCAATAAGGCTTACTTGCACCACCAATCACTAAATAGAAATTTTGCCCTAAACTCTAACTCAAATCATTTATTTGAATGAAACCACTACAGGCACTTTTGAATTGTCAAAGAGTCGGTCAGTTAGTCAGAAACTTGAAGCTAGTTGCCCATTCCAAAACGTAGATCTCTGTGGAGAAGAACGTTTTTATAACATCATTCCCTCTTGCATCTTAAAACGATTGACAGGAACAGAACGATGTCTTAAATTCGTTTAGCGTTAAACGTTTAGTGATTGTGGTGCAAGTGAGACTAAACGTAGTAAAACTTCATAGCTATTTGAACCACCATCAAATTCAAGAACTGCAAAATCCTTATTCGAAGTTCGTAATTTTAATTTTACCTCTATGGGGAAACTTGGGGAAATCATCATAAATATATTTGGTCAAAAGAAAATAAGGGTCGTTCTTCCATTAGGAAAACTCGTTGCGTCCGATTTGAATTTAATCTATGGTCAAAGTTCATATCTAATTCAGAACAATCTCACAAGAAAAGGAGCGAAAAGTTTCCTGATTGGCCCATTGTATGCCCGACGAACTAAAACTAGGAGACAATGTGAATAAGTAATGATATACAACGGTAACTATACTATTCTTACATAGTATATTCTAGGAGTCTAGGTAATGCATGTAGTAGTTCGGTATCCTCAAATGGATTAGTATTTGAGTTAGTCTTATTCAGAGCGTTCATCCAAAAAACCTTTTCGGAAGTTGGTGTCTTTGGTTTTAAACTTTCGTTTTTTCCACTTCCGAAATTAAAATAATGTTTCACTTTGTACGTGTTTTATTAAAGGCATTTTAATAAAACAGGGATACTAAAAGATCAATAATGACATTATTTTTTAAATGATGAAGGTTTCATAAAAATACGTTTGATAGATTTTGCGTGATTCTCAGTTTTTTATCCGCGTTAGACATAACTTTACAAATTAATTTCACTATTAATATAAACATAATCTAAAATATTCATATATGAAGTTATTAAGAAAAAGCTCTAATTGAACATATATTTTTTTCCAAATCATTAACACAATTCGTTTAGACGTGATCTTCAGTATAAAATCATTAAAAGGCGGTTATCGTCGCCTTAAGATCCTTGAGATACTATTCTCTTTATAAAAACTCTAAGCCAAATGCAACTATTTATTCGCGACGAATAAACAAAGAGCGTGGCCATAAATTGCAGCCACCCTTTGTTTGATGTTTTGACTAGGGCTCTAACAAAACAGAGGTGATGTTTGCCTATGTATTTATACCTAGAGTGTGTCTTTCTGTTACCACCTACGGACGCAATGAACAACGTTGAATACACCTGCTGTATTGTCTCGGTTGTATTCAGAGTTATGTAAGTACTGTCGGTACATACAGTTTGTCTGGTCACCGGTGTCCGACCCGTTAAGGCGAAGTAATAAGATCAATTTTATCTACAAATCCACCATAAGGCTGCCTGTCCACTGGAGCGGAGAGGAGAAAAGAGGAGCGGAGATGTGCCAATATTAACCAATAGAATCTTGACTTAGGATCACTGATCTAAACTCAGGGGCGGAGTCAAGATTCTATTGGTTAATATTGGCACATCTCCGCTCCTCTTTTCTCCTCTCCGCTCCAGTGGACAATCAGCCTAATAAGGCATTTTGCCACGACAGTTTTTTTGTTTTTTACTGATGCAGTTGTTTCATTTATTTTGCAATATCTACCGATTTAGAGGTCCTACAGATATAATAGTGGTTTCGTTCGACAGCTACAAAAGTAGGCAATAAGTTGACAATAAAGGTTTATCAAAATCTCCCATTAAATACTTGAAAGTTAAGTGTGAAAAAATTTGGTTGTTTGTTTTACTAAACCATTTCAAAACAGTAGGGGCAAAACGCATTATTATGTTGGATTTGTCGATAAAATTGATCGTATTGCTTTGCCTTAACGGGTCGGACACGGGTGACCAGACACATTGTATAAGTTGATCTCAAGTCCTGAGTTGAGCTATAGGATTACTGACAAACGCTTGCACTGACTGGCCAGGTTCACTCAAATGTGTGTGGTTCTTTCCTCAAAAGACCATTTCAGCCACGGATCTACTTGGTCCTCACATAATCTGACCAAGATTATGTCTGGACTTTAAAAGAGACTGTGACCTCTGAGTTTGTTTCGCCATTTCTTCTCAGGGCTAGTCAGATAAGAAATGTCGACTCCATCCAGCCAAGTTTTTAATATGACTTGTAAATGCGATTCCGATATCCTATTTACATTATTAAAAAAAAAAAACATTTCATTTAACTTTTATCATTATCCTTCTAGCACTAACCTAAGTTATTTGAGGTTGATGTATCTTGTCTTTGCCTATGTCTTGTGTCTTTTCCAATATTTCCATCAGACGTTATTTCAGTATTCAACATCAAAAAAAAAAAACCTTTGCAACGTTTATTTTCTTCGGTCGTCCTTTATTCTAATACGAGTATAGCCATCCACATTTATACTGGTAACTTTACAAAGGACTTAAGGTCTCTATTCCATCCGTAACTATATTGGCTACAGATAACCAAAAATAAGGAGAAAAAAATAAAAAATGGTTTGCTAATCCTATTGGAAAGTCTTTTCATGTATTCATCTCGCCATATTTAAAGAGGAGGTTTTACGAATTACGTGTCAATTTCCTGTCCTCTATTTAATTAGGCTAGTTTACATATTCTGAATCTCGCTCATTCAGAAATTACACAAATAACGAACATATTTTTCTGAATCTATAAATTATGTTTCATTAATAAAGGGCTACGGGGCTCAAGCGACAAAATTGTCAAGTACCTACGTATAGGGATGACCTCACGTGCGAAATAACGGGATCCTAAACACACAGTACCCGGAAAGTTTTAACGCAAACCAATTTCACCGCCTCTGTGGCGTTTACACAACTATATATCTAACTTTATTCTTAGCTATCTTTTCCCGCGACACCGCTCCGCTCCTCACGTGTTTACACTTTAAATAACGTAGGTATATCTACCAGTAAACGACATAATTATATATATATATACAGTGTGTCCGGACATGGACTAGCGATATTCTAAATGCTTAAATATAAACTTAATATAAGGCTTGGGTCCAATACACTTCCCCGCTATGTGGCAGGCATTTTGTTTTTTTTTACAAAAAATATCATATATCTCAAAGTTTTAGTCATACTGAGATAAAAATAAGCTTCTTCGAAAGGCAATAATATTGTCTACCATCTGCATAACAAAGCAATGTGTTCACAATTCCATAACTTTTGAAAAAAAATGAGAAAGTCGGAAAAAAAAAAATGCAATTCAACCAATAATTATTACAATAAAATTCTCATATAAATTGTTTGTTACTAAGGGGCGCAAGACGGTAATAAACTTTGTATGGGAAACTTCCAATTGCCTGCTTTATACCAAAAATTTACGCAGAAAAAACCTGGTAAATAAAATAAATATGGAAACATACCTTCTCGTTGATAATACAGTCGAGGTCCTCCTGGCTGGGCGAGCCGAGTACGCCCAGGATGTGGTTCAGCTGGTCCAGGTAATGCTTGCCGGGGAAGATAGGCCGGTTGCTCAGCATCTCTGCCAGGATGCAGCCCACCGACCAGATGTCTATTGACTTAGTGTAACCCTATGGACAAGGAATTGTATTACTTTTTTTTTTGGTTTATGATGTCAGGAGATTATTTCTTTACTCACAAGCTTTATTGAGAGATGCAACGGAAAGTATATATTACACTGTATTGTAGGGCTAAAGCCACAAGCCACGTCTGCTGCGACCAAATTTTTGTTAGAAATGTGAATCTACGCGTTCACCTGAAGAGTGAGTGCATGAAACCTTTGTTTATTCAAGCGTTGCTCTCGAACATAGCAAACGTTTAAAAATTGCAGTAGACCGCAGTGTTCCGATACCTCGTTTGGTTAAGAATTTTGTCGCAGTAGATCCGACATTATAAATTATAATTCTAAACGTTGAAAGTTACTAATCTCTTCCCTACATCTCTAAAAAATACATATGAATATAGGTACTAGGACTACATATAAAAAAAATCTAATTTCTTAGTGAGGGTTGCGGATCTGTATCTCGTTTCTTCGGGTGAGATAACGGATCTCAATTTACGAAAAACGCTGACACATTTTCTAAAGGGCTCTCTCATCCACGAAAAGTCGAAGATTAGTCAGACATTACACTTTCGTGTGATTTCATAGCTTTGTACGACGCGTCATCGGCTCGTTGAAACAAGTTTTTTTTAAATATAAACAGTAAAATTTCCAATCAATATAATGTGCGAAGTATGCCAGACCTTTTATTCAAACAGTCCTTTTCCAAGTCATTCACGAACATTTTCTGACGACAACATTCCGTTGCTACGCGGTTTTTGCAGACATAAAGAACAAATTGACGACCCAAAATATAATAACTAAAAGATCGACTTTTGTAAGTTATTTAATGTATTAAATGGTATTTTAATATTCTTAAAAGCGGGCATTTATTCGTCCTACTTTTCAGAATGCTTCATCGCTTGAAGGGCTTCACAAAATGATGGTGAATAATGAGGGAAAACATGTAAACCGAAAAGGGGACTTTATAATAAAGACAATGTTGTATTGTTCAGTCTGTCAAAAGCCGTAAAGGTCGGAGGTACAGCAGACAGCTTGGAATCCTCTGTGATGGTAGGCTTTTGTTGTCGGAAATAGAGGAGTATTATCAAAATGGCGCCAACAGCGAGACGGTTCTGAATGGCGCAATATATTGCAAACATAAATTGAAAGCTAGTACTATAAATGGATATTTTACTGTGCTTTCGACGTTGCCGTTGAAGCTTTTGTTAGCGCCTTACAGAGGGTTTAACAAAAAATATTATTTCTATAGGTAAATGTTTTTTTGTTTTGCTGCAGCATAAACAGTTCACACCGAGACGTGACGCGACGCGACGATGCTTGAAGAGACCAATGGTGGTTTCGCGCGGCGCACGGTGGGCTGAAAATCGCCTTTCATAGACTTAGCGACTTGAATGTTGAAGGGTCCTTTTTTTGGCTAGAAATGGAATCTGCCGATCATTACTATACTATAAAATTTCATATGAGGCAATTGCGTGTACAAATGAAGGAGTTATAATTTTTTTAAGAAAAATTTGTATGGAGCTGACATGAAAACTGAGGATATCTCTGGAATCATAAGGTTGGCCATTATTTCCTTACACACAGATATAGTACTATTTATTTATAATTTTTTGACATACTTTTTAATGTGGCACCATTTGTGCTCTTTTTTTTAAAAATCATCAAAAATAAAAAAAATCTTTTTATGTTGATAATGCTTAAATACTTTAAATATAAGTATGCCAAGTCTAGTTTATAATATTTTTTTATACTATAGGCCAAAATAGTCTAAGAAATCACAAAAATTCGTTTCACTAAATTGAAATGACATGGTAATTATGAATTACCTTTTGAATGTAATCTCCTCTAATGGTCAAGTTCTCATTACCTAATGAGGTCATTGAGGTAATCACCTCATATGACTAAATACTTATGTACCTAATGAATTAACTAATTAAAAGGATGCACACAACAAATAATTAGGGTATACGTTGATTTAACAATTAGTGCAGGATCACCTTAATGGGGGTAATTAGGTAAATGTGATACCCTCATTAGTCAATAACAATAAATAGTCAAAAATCTGGTTCGTAACTTCAGTTCATTTTGAGCATTTCTACTGCTAACATCTAATAGCACCCTGCGTTTCAGTGATTGTCAATAATGGAAAGCATAATTACAAACTTGGATTTGTTTGTTATTTTGAGAACCCAGGATACTTCTTCCTTCGATCATGAAATCTTGTTCAATTCAATTGTTTTTCGACTGGGTTCTAGCCTTTCTGATGAAGACAGTGATACCCTGAAAGAATTTTGTCGTAGTTTCACACGGGCAGCTCAAAAGAGATGGTTACGATCCCACCGCAAAACTGAAATTTTTAGACGTGATTACAGTAGTTGGCTTCAGACAAATATTGACTGGCCAAACTGCGTGCAAACCGATTTGCTCATTCAAGAACCAAGTGAAAATATTTGTGCTGAACCTGTACCATCAACGTCAACGATGACATCAACTTCAACAATGACAAAAAAATCTCGAAAGCCGTTTGAAAATCTAGGCAACAAGCAGAAGAAGAGACGATCTGACGAACATACAGGCGAAGAACCTATTGAATTAGCATATTCAGCTACAGCTCTTTTTAGACAAGATGGTCGTGAGGATATTGCATTTGTTATTGAATATATGCTCAAAAATCCAGACGCAGCGGCAAAAATTAAGGAAATGATTAAGAAACCAGTTTCTTCACCATTATTTTCACCAGAGAAAGCACTAGGTTTGCTACTTTCATTGAAACTATCGAAATGGCAATACATCACTTTGAGGGAAACGACAATTCGACAAGGTTCAAAGGATATATATCCATCTTACTATAAAGTACAAAAGGCTAAGCTGGAGTGCTACCCTCCGAAGACATTTGTGACTGTAACAGATTCCTCAGCTAAGATTGCACTACAAGCATTACTAGATTTAACAGTGAACAAGATTCTTAAAAGTCTTCCTAGTACTAATGTCATACAAGGCAAACAATTAATATTAATATCAAAGTGGGGATTTGACGGTGCATCCAACCAAAGTAGATATAAGCAAAAAATGGTGAGTGAGCAAGATGATGCAAGCGTATTTATGACTTCTTTGGTTCCATTAAAGTTAATGGCTGGAGATGATACCGCATGGACGAATCCAAAACCCTGCTCATCTACGTATTGTCGTCCAGTGCAGTTCAGTTTTTTGAAGGAGAGCAAAGAAGTTGTCATGGATGAAAAAACTAGAATGGATAACGAAATCAAGGCTCTGGTTCCCTCAAAATACCAAGGAAATGAGATTAGTCATCAATTAATGATGACGATGATTGACGGCAAAATATGTACATATCTTTCTGAAGCTAAATCAAATGCGGCCTGCTATCTGTGTTTGGCTAAGCCTACGGAAATGAATAATTTAAATGCCGTTGCGTCAAAAACCGTTTCTCCTGGTGTATATGAGTTTGGGTTATCGTCACTGCATGCGCGCATTAATGTGATGGAATGTCTTCTACACATAGCTTATCGTCTCGATTTCAAGAAGTGGTCTGCGAGAGTAGAAGATCACAAAGAGTTGTTACAGTCAAGGAAAAATCATATCCAAGATCGATTTAAAGATGATCTCAATCTTTTGATCGACATCGTTAAGCAAGGATCAGGCACAACTAACGATGGTAACACAGCGAGGAGGTTTTTTGAGTTTCCTGATAAAACTGCAGCGATCACTGGACTAGATGAAGACCTGATCCGCAGGTTTGCTGTGATTCTACAAGCTATCACATCTGGAGAGATTATAGATGTCCCTAAATTTAAAGAATACACTAAAATAACCGCGGAAAAATACGTGGAACTGTATAATTGGTACTACATGTCATCGACTGTACACAAATTATTAATTCATGGAGGGGACATAATCGCAGAAAATGCTATTGTGCCAATAGGGAGTCTTTCGGAAGAAGCTTCAGAGGCTCGAAACAAAGATTTTAGGAGGTTCAGAGAACACCATTCGAGGAAGAAGAGCAGACAAGCATCAAACGAGGATGTCCTCAATATGCTTATCGTCTCTTCTGATCCTCTTATTACTTCAATAAGACCAAAACTGGATGCCCATAAGAAGCAAACATACTTTAAGGAAACTTTAGACCTACTTCAGGATCAGGAAGCTCCGATAGAGTTCTTAGATGTAATGTCAATTGTAGAGCCTGATTCTGAAGTGGATTCTGATAATGACGAAGAAGTTTAGAATAAGTTAACTTTTTTTGTTTATTATGGTAGATAGATTTTTAAATATTGTATTTTTTTCTTAATATTAATAGTAGATATCCCACGTAGGTATAAAAACGAAATTTGTGATTTCTTCTTATCTAATTACCCTCATTAAGGTGATCCTGCACTAATAGCTAAATTAACGTATACCCTAATTATTTGTTGTGTGTATCCTTTTAATTAGTTAATTCATTAGGTACATAAGTATTTAGTCATATTATGAGGTGATTACCTCAATGAGCTCATTAGGTAATGAGAACTTGACCATTAGAGGAGATTACATTCAAAAGGTAATTCATAATTACCATGTCATTTCAATTTAGTGAAATGAATTTTTGTGATTTCTTAGACTATTTTGGCCTATAGTATAAAAAAATATTATAAACTAGACTTGGCATACTTATATTTAAAGTATTTAAGCATTATCAACATAAAAATATTTTTTTTATTTTTGATGATTTTTAAAAAAAAGAGCACAAATGGTGCCACATTAAAAAGTATGTCAAAAAATTATAAATAAATAGTACTATATCTGTGTGTAAGGAAATAATGGCCAACCTTATGATTCCAGAGATATCCTCAGTTTTCATGTCAGCTCCATACAAATTTTTCTTAAAAAAATTATAACTCCTTCATTTGTACACGCAATTGCCTCATATGAAATTTTATAGTATAGTAATGATCGGCAGATTCCATTTCTAGCCAAAAAAAGGACCCTTCAACATTCAAGTCGCTAAGTCTATGAAAGGCGATTTTCAGCCCACCGTGCGGCGTCTCGCTGTGTCACGCGGCTTCGCGAGTCGCAGCGAGTATCTTTTTATGTAGTAAATAAAGTTATATTTTGTGTCACTATCTTCAAAAGTGCGCGCACCGTCGCTTCGGGTCACGTCTCGGTTTGAACTGACCCTTAACGAACGGATTTGTTGTTTTTTTTAACGGATTTATATTACGAATCGAAGTTATGACGAAAAGTTTTCATTTCCTGAAATACAGACATACATGCACATACATAAACTCACGCCTTTTTTTCCAAGATGGTTGACAAAGGCTACAGAACGCCACGCGCTAGTTTCCCATACACCCTTTCCTTCGTCCTGAAATATTGTAAGAAGCTAGCAAGTGAAACAAAGGACACTGGGCAAAGTTGTATGGGAAGTTGTCTATGAACCAATACAGATTTTGGTTAGTATTGTTTTAAAGAGTAGTGGTGACTTGGCCACTTGGCAACAATAATAAATCATTGTTTTCTGCGTGTTTCAGTTTCAAGGTGTATTTTTTGCTGTAATGCCATTAAACGCTTAAGATTTCAACAGGCAGACATGCACATTTTACTTGGTGCAATTTTTTATCATCACTGCTTTATAAACGTTGAAGGACCACTTCGTCAGGAAACCGGCAAATCCTAGAACTAAAAAATCGATGGCAATTGACATCCACGAATCCGTCCCTGGCCCGCGAGTCAGATTACAGCCCATTACCTCTCACGGAGAGGTCTGAGTCCCAGCAGTGAGGAGAACATTATTGGCGAATTATGTATTTAATATATATGTAAAGTCAGGGAAAATCATTTAGTTAGCAAATTTACTATTAATTTAAATTGTCCGTAAATACAAATCACAGCTGTCATTCTATGTAAGTCGTATGAAATGGACATATGACACGGCAAATTGACGATGAGTGTCAATCTACACAACAATTAATTTCCCCGACTGAACAAATCTCTACTGGTTCATAGACCAATTTTGCCCAGTCTCCTTTAATGTTAATAATTTATGTTTATAATAATAACGCTAAATGATGGTGAACCATGCAGAGTTTTGGTTGAACGGGCGCGGTCAATTGGGATTGGTCATACTGCCATGGCAAGTTTTTTTCTAAGTTTTGAATTGTACTTTTATTATGTCCTGGGGGCCTACTGCCGCCTCATATAACAGTATTATTTTCATCTTACTACAGTGTGGGAAAGAGATGTCTGTCCTGTCCCTTTCCAAAGGCCGCTTTCGATCGATTGGACAACTAGCTTCCACTTTCTAACTGATCGACTCTTTGACAATTCAGAAGTAAATGGTTTAAATGAAATAAATTCTAGGAGTTAGTTTGTTTGTTAATAGTTAATAATAAATCTTCCAAGCTCAAAGACACGTGATAAATGGTTACGATTGTACTTACAACTTCGTACAATATTCAGTTTCTGACTAACACTGTGTGATACTTCATGAGAGAACACTCAAAGACGTGCAACGTTGATATTACGTGCATATGACGTAGGTAGTAAAGGTATCACTGTTGTTAATTTCCGCACTAGGACGGGAATGCTCACAGTCGTATTAACTGTATGTAAAAGTCATTACGATCATTATTAAGATCGCTCATTTTGGAACGTTTTTCTCGCCAAATATTGGGGCGGGACACTAAGCCAAAAAAAATATTCGAAGACATGTGACATCTACCAACCCGCACTGGGCCCGCGTGGTAGATTACGCCCCACTCCCTCTCACAGAGAGGAGGCCCGTGTCCCAGCAGTGGGAACATTAATAGGCTGATTATGTATGTTATGTACTAAGCCTAAAATACCAATAAAACTTTTGTACGTACAAAATGATTGTTTCGACAGCGTATACGTTCGACAAACACCTAGTCCCAATGATTATGTGATGCCTTAGACATTAGATACAGTCACACAGATAATATTCAAGTATTGAAGTACCACTTACCTTCGAGTTAAGCATGATTTCTGGTGCCCTGTACCACCGAGTGGCCACGTATTCGGTCAGGAAGCCGGTGTGGTCGTGGTCAGGGTCTGCGACTCGTGCCAGCCCGAAGTCGCAAATCTGTCAATGCAATAATCATCATTAATTTCTAGTTTATGAAAGAAAAGAAAGAAAGAAAGAAAGAAAATATGTTTATTTGCGGTAAACATGACGCAAAAAAGAAATAATTTACAAATAAAAAACAATTTGGGGGAAAATATGCGTCACATCTACGCAAAACGGCCATCGCTCAGCTTAAAGCTGCGACTCCATACGAGACAGAGCCCCAGCGCTGGTTTTCAGCGACAGCCGGCATCTATCTTGGGACATTACTGGCATCGGTGAAGGAAAACATCATGAGTAAACTTTGAGTTATAGTTAATTTATGTCTGAAATCGCCAACCCGTCTTGAGCACGCGTGATGATCAATGCTCGTGCCTTCTCTGTATGAGAAGAGATCTTTGCGCTGCAGTGGGACAGTAATAGGGTGGTCAAATCAATAGCCTTTTTCCTACTATGATGGGGTCGGCTTCCACTTCCAGTCTAACCGGATGCAGCTGAATACCAGTATTTTCTCCACAACCCAGTAACTGAGTAATACGATACCCCTTGGTAAGACTGGTTGCCAGACTTTCGGTCTTCTGACGACCCGTAACGACTGTCAAAGATCCACGAATGATAGCCAGGACCAATGGCTTAACGTGCTTTCCGAGGCAAGGAGGGGTCTCAGTATGTAAACATGGTCACCCATCCGCGGACCAACTCCGGCAAGTGTAGCTTACCCAGATGGATCCACCCTTGCGGCTGGTATTATTTAGCTCCTCCTCATGACTGATAGAGAAGTATAGAAGAAATAGTTATTTGTGTTACATGGGGACAAAGTAATATTTTGTTGTTTCAGGGCGTTATTTTGAATTCAGAGCTAAGCGAAGGATTCTATAGTAGAATCCCGAGTGTAGCGAGGCATTATAAAGTAGAATCCTGAGGTTAGCGAGGAATTCAATATACGCCGCCCGAGAACAAAATATTTTGTCCCCGAGTGATACACACTATTTTTCATCACTACCTATGAGAAAAATAAAAAGCTACGTACTCGATTTTGTTTTACATAAAACCTTCACGCGAGCGCCTCCAACCTAACTACACAAATCAGTACGCTATCAAAAGCGCGGAGTGTCGTTTTTCGAATAGGTGTGATGAAAAAGACATTGTGTCGATCCCAAATAAATTGGCCTAACGGCAGCAGAATGATGATGAGTCTGTTCAAGAAAAGAGGGGTTGTATGCCACATGCTAAATGCTTGTTTTAGAGCTGAACCATACATAGACGAAAGTTGGTTATTCGATAATCATCCACGAGCTCCTCAAGCTGGTATTGTTAATTAATTCCTAGCCGATACCTTCTCTCTGGTGATTTCATAAATTAAACGATCGCAACTAGTAGTTATGTATAATCAACAAGGCAGGGTAAATGGAAAAGGATTGGTAAATGGAGTGGATCCATTTAAAATATGTAATAAGGAGAATTAGGTAGGTACTTAAAAAGGTTTTCCTGAAAGTCTATCTATGATACTTGGGAGTAAATTCGAAGACGGCGATAGATATTTCGGTCATTACGACCGATAAAGACACTTAAGTAGGTCCCGGAAAATCTACGCAGTCGAATATACTCCTGAATCTTTACTGGCTATAGTTGCTATGGCACACGGACGGGTATTTGACCCAAAAAGCTGGCCAAAAGTAAAAAAAGACAAAATACAGAAATCCTAGAAAAACATGTGAATAATCATTAGCTAATGACCTGACGCACACTACCTAGATAGTTTTTTGACAGTAGGTTTATCAGGTAATTACCAGTAAGTCGTCATTTGTGCGCTTTGCTGAATGTACGTGCATTGCGAAAGAGTGATAGTTAAAAATATCATTTTATTGAGCGTTAATAAAATGCGAAAGCAAGTTATATTCAGTGATGGCTGCAAAGGATGATAATCCACCAGGTATGTACAATTATTTTCTTTCATTCAATTCGATTTATAATGTCAGGTACCTTCAAACTGCTTCGTTTCGTCAACTACCTTAAAAATGCAGAATTTTTGTTACTTTTATTACAAATACTGGTAAAAAAGTTATAGTTCCGGACCTTTCCCGATTGTTTTTTCTACTTTATCTGATAGAACGTTTTATAATGTTTCTAATAGTATAAAAATTAGGTGCCGAAAACTGCCGAACGTATTTTTTATAGATTTTTCAATTAACTCTGGATTGTACCAAACAAACTTTGTAGTGCAGCCAATGTACTAAATTCTGCATTTTGTTGCCAACAGGTACTTCTGGCGTGAAAATTTTAAGTTGAGAAGCCATATTTTTCATGACTGAGGACTTATATGAGTGTTACTTCTCCAAGAAGTTGGATTTAGTTGAGCATAACTTTGTCAGTGAGGCTACGTGGTTAGTACAAGAGATTGATGAGTTTCGTCGCCATTTTTTTCGATTGAAATCCGAAATGAAGACTAGATGAGCCAATTCAAACAGAACTAAGCATGGGTTTTAAAAAAGAATCAAAGCTGGTTATAGGGGACCTTGCAAACTCTCGGGAAACGCAAATCTCACTGGTAGTCCGCACAAAGAATTTGAAAATTTTAGTGAACGCAGTTAACGTCACAAAACGGAGGATTTAAGGCAAAATCATGAAGCTGCTGAGCTCTTCTATGCCAGCCAGATGATACTTCCACCAAAAAATTGATTTGAATAAGTTTGAAATTTATTGCGATGAAACAGCAAGACTGGACGTAGAACTTTATCCCTGGTGCCCAATTACCCTCACTGTACACAAAATATTGACTTACGGCCCCATTGTAATAAAGCATGCCTTATTTCCAATAGGATATTTGTCAGGAGAGGCATCAGAGGCCCAAAACAAACATTTCTGGTAATATAGACAGAGCTTCTCCAGGAATTTTTCTAGGGAACAATGCAATTTGGACATTTTAAATCGATTGCTCCTAACTTCTGACTCATACATTAGTAGTATCAGAGCCAGGCCACGCAAAGCAGCCAAGAATTTCAGTCAAGAAGCTACAGAGAATTAATGGTCCGCCCTGAAGTAGTTATTCACAGTGACGACGACAACGACAGCGAAGAAACTTCTGATATAAAAGATAATTCTTCAGAGGAAGAAGGGTGGGAGTTGTCATCATAGTGATTTTTGTACATATTTTATGTAAATGATATATTTTTGTTTTTTTTTTCAATAAAATGTCATGAAATGGCCCAAATTGTATCTAAAATAACCCAAAATAACGTATTTTGGTTAAATCGATCCATCCAAATGATAATAATACCAAAAATTAACAAAAATAGTTTTGGCCAACTTTTTGGGTCAAATACCCCTCCGTGTGGCAATGGTTTCCCCAGCTGGAAATGGTATAATATTACGGGAATTACAGTCTTTACGGCCAAAGCTTCGTGCAGACTAGCGCGACGCGACACTGGCTATTGTTATACCGTGAAGTTTTCTTACAAATTGTATTGTTCGTGTCAAGTCGCGCCGTCACGTCACGCTGGTCTACATGAGCCTTAACACTATCGGTTTGGCAATATGTTAGTAAAGAGTAAATACGTTACTCGATAGACGAGGAAACTGATTTGTATCCTAACAAAATAAGTGCGAAAGTGAGTTTGTTTGTTTGTTACGCTGAACGGATTAGGATGAAATTTGGTACATGGGTATACCATGATCTGGAGAAGGACATAGGATACTTTTTATCCCGATATTCCCACAGGATCGAGACTTATGCGGGTGAAACCGCAGGGCGCAGCTAGTTTGTAACATTACAATGTAGGGATTGTCACCTCGTTCAGTGCGATAATAATGAAGTAACAAAGCAAATATTTCTCTCGTAGATTGTTTGGCGACAACACTGTCTTGGTAATTGCTTATTACGTCGTATTTATTGTAGGTACCTACTCAGTCATCGGTGCGAGCCTTAATACAAATACCTATGCGCACTGGGTGACAATGTCCTCGCAAAACCGACAGAGCGCGCACAGTGCAATATTGACACGAATAATTTGAAGACCCTTTTGACCCCTATAATTCTGAACAATGGTGGATTTTGGAGTGGTAATGTTTACCAATATAAAGCATGTTTTGAAGTGAAAACTTCTTTAGGCGTCGTTAAGCGATTTTTGGTACGGGAAAATCTTATGTGGTCGCGTCACCGACATGCTATTGTTAACAGTATACCTGTAGCAATGAGTATGACGTGTTGCGTTTGGGCATCAGTGAAAGTATAATATTTTAATTAACTTGTCACTTCTGTCATGTCGACAGTCCCCATGACTGCCTATGTTTTTTATTATTAATCATTTATTTCAGAATTAAAAATTCCATACACAATTAAAATAAGTTTAGATTTCATGGTGTTCCTTTCATTTAATTTATCATGTTTGTTACAGAGATTTGAGCCTTATGATTGACTCTATCGATTGATGCCATGAAAATACAGGATGTTCTTTTTTCGGATTTTACCCGGTTCGATTCCCGAGTGTGGGAAACAAAGGACATTGACCGGTTGTGGACCAAATGCTGCCCAGACATGGGAGTACTTCCAAATGGTTCCTTGCATCAAATAATACAAAAAAAAAATACAAAAAAAAATTTTGGTCCCCGGGTTAAAAAGATTTTATAATGTTTTGCTGGTAGTTTTATTTATTCATTTTATTTTATTATTCGAAATCTATAAGATAGCGTTGTTGGGTTTGAACTCGTTGGTTTTATCTTGACAAGTGCTATAGGGCCTCAGAAAATGTGGTCCTATATCTCCAGGGTCTGATGATGGAGCTGGAAGGTGGTCACGGGCACTCCTCAAGTAAACGAACGAATTAGCCCCGTCGTATGTGGTTTTATTAGATACGTATTGACAAGTGCTATTACACTAGGTGGTTCCCAGGGTCTGATGATGGAACCGGAAGGTGGCCATAGGAACTCCTTCAACCAAACAAGTTAGGACGATCGTGTTTGGACTCTTTGGTTTTGTCTCTACAAGTAGTATAGCCCAAGGTTGTATCCAGGGTCTGATGATGGAGCTGGAAGGTGGTCACGGGCACTCCTCAAGTAAACCAGATATTCCCGTCGTATGTGGTTTCATTGGATACGTATTGGCAAGTGCTTTTACACTAAGTGGTATTCAGGGTCTGATGATGGAACCGGAAGGTGGCCATAGGAACTCCTCAACCGAACAAGATAGGACGATCGTGTTTGGACTCATTGGCTTTGTCTTGACAAGTAGTATAACCAAAGGTTGTATTCAGAGTCTGATGATGGAACCGAAAAGTAGTCACGGGTACTCCTCAACTAAACAAGACAGCCCAGTGCAGTGAAAATATATAGCAGGTGTTGTCTTGGACCTTTGTTCCCGATACCGGTGGGCTACATTTATATTTTTTTATTTTTTTTTCATCAATCAAAAATACTTAACAAAAGATAGTTGTTCTCAAAACTCCGTGGTTAGATTTTGAAGAGCTTTGGTTTAGAGACTAGTAAAAATCCAAGGAACAAAATGCATTATGTGTCCATTCTAGGCAGCACCTGGTCCAACTCCCATATACAACATGTAACTTAATTAACGCACATCCTGAAAATAGTTTGTTCAGAATCGTTTACTGAATCGATTTATATAATTTTTAATATAGGTAATTTTTTATCCCAAAAATAATTAAAACTACGGAAATTATTGTCATATTAACGCTGTACAGTCAAAACAAATTGCAATGGACCGTAAGTCAAAGTAATAAGACTTTTAAAATCGCAGTTTTATTTGTATTCATACAAATTCCATCATTCAATACAAAATAAAGAAAAATAAACCTTATTCCAAGAACCTAATTTAGTAAATAACAATGCATATACATGTTAAATTAAAAATTCAGTGTATGTATTATGATTATAACATAATATTCTAATTGGGGTGTTTGAGGGTGTGCGTTAATTACGTTACATGTTGTATGTATGGTAAATCGTTCGATACCCCAGTGCAGTGAAAATATCATCCCAGGTGTTGTCTGGGATCCTTGTTCCCGATACCGGTAGGCTACACTTATATTTTGTAATGTTTTTTTCATCAATCAAAAATACGCAACAAAAGATAGTTTTTCTCAAAACTCCGTGGATAGATTTTGAAGAGCTTTGGTTTAGAGGCTAGTAAAAACCCAAGGAATATAATGCACTATGTGTCCATTCTGGGCAGCACCTAGTCCAACTCCCATATAATATGAATGGTAAATCGTTCGATACCCCAGTGCAGTGAAAATATCTTCCGTGTTGTCTGGGATCCTTGTTCCTTATACCGGTGGGCTACATTTATATTTTATAATGTTTTTTTAAATGTTTTTATCATCATTCAAAAATACTCAACAAAAGATAGTTTTTCTCAAAACTCCGTGGATAGATTTTGAAGAGTTTTGGTTTAGAGACTAGTAAAAACCCAAGGAACATAATGCACTATGTGTCCATTCTGGGCAGCACCTATTCCAACTCCCTTAAATGGATAGTCAATCATTCGATACCCGAGTGCAGTGAAAATATATCACAAGTGTTGTCTTGGACCCTTGTTTCCGATACCGGTGGGCTACATTTATATTTTTTAATGTTTTATTTTAATATTTTTTTCATCAATCAAAAATACTCAACAAAAGATAGTTTTTCTCAAAACTCCGTGAATAGATTTAGAAGAGTTTTGGTTTAGAGACTAGTAAAAACCCAAGGAACATAATGCACTATGTGTCCATTCTGGGCAGCACCTATTCCAACTCCCTTAAATGGATAGTCAATCATTCGATACCCGAGTGCAGTGAAAATATATCACAACTGTTGTCTTGGACCCTTGTTTCCGATACCGGTGGGCTACATTTATATTTTTTAATGTTTTATTTTAATATTTTTTTCATCAATCAAAAATACTCAACAAAAGATAGTTTTTCTCAAAACTCCGTGAATAGATTTAGAAGAACTTTGGTTAAGAGACTAGTAAAAATCCAAGGAACATAATGCACTATGTGTCCATTCTGGGCAGCACCTAGTCCAACTCCCATATATGAATGGTCAATCATTCAATACCCCAGTGCAGTGAAAATATCATCCCAGGTGTTGTCTTGGACCTTTGTTACCGATACCGGTGGGCTACATTTATATTTAATGTTTTTTTCATCAATCAAAAATACTCAACAAAAGATCGTTTTTCTCAAAACTCCGTGGATAGATTAAGAAGATCTTTGGTTTAGAGACTAGTATAAACCCAAGGAACATAATGCACTGTGTGTCCATTCTGGGCAGCACTTGGTCCAACTCCCATATATGGATGGTCAATGTCCTTTACGAAAATATTTAAATGCAGATTTGTTTCTTTTTAAAAATAAAGGAATGTTTCCTTTGAGTAAAATTTGCTATCTCCAGTATTACAATACTTTCCCTCCAAGTGACATTCAAAAATTCCAGCCTGTATATAAAAGAGCGGTATTAGGTCCTGGTAATATTCCGCAAACTTTGCTGCAAAAAAAGTAATGAAAGCGCACAACTCCCGCCAGCAAGCTGTTCGAGTAAATACGCCGCCATATTGCGCCTACCGCTATTAATGATATCATTACATGCATACCGACCACAATACTGCGGTCGCTTTGACTTCGCAATTCCGTTTGAGTTGGATCTACTATGTGACAATAGAGTGACAATAGTTTCCGAGGGTTTGTTGTTAGTTATTTACACCTATATACATACCTAGGTATTCTAGGTAACAATGTACAAAAAGAGAATGAAAGTTTTAGCACTTTTAGGTCTATTTTACAGGCATCATGAAAGAGAAAATTTTAGGACCCTTTAAAAATGAGTCTGCCTTGTCTGTCTGTCTTTTCTGCCGCGCTATTGTAGTGCGTCCGGTATGTTCGCTTTTGCGCATACCGATGATTTTTACGCCATAATGCGCAAAAAAACAAATTCCATCTTGTCAAGAGCGCGGTCTAGTTCTAACGGCATCCTAAGTATGTTGTCAGAAAAGTACGACGCACCTTGGCTGTCGCACGCTGTGGAGGTGCTGGTCAGAAGACCCCACAGCTAACCTTACAATTTTAATTTTTATTTTATTTGGTTTTTGTTTCCTTGTTTGTTTACTAACAATAGTTTTTAAGAACAATGTTACTAACAATTGGGCCTAGTTGCCATCAATAAACAAATATTTAATTTAATTTAATTTTTTTAATTTAATACCATTATTAAGAATGAAAATGACAGTTCGATCGAAAAAGGACATAATATGTCCCTGCTATGCGGAAAAGGAATATAGGTATTTGAAAATGTTCGTTCCGCGGGTGTATATAACTGCAGACCTATTACATCCTGACTGAGCTATATTTGTATTTATATAAACATATATATCTATATACAGTATGTTAACTAACAGAGGGCGTTCCCGTTAACCCGCAATAGTATAGTGTCTATACATGCTAGAAAAAATATTAAAATCGAAAAAAATAATACTTTTTTTATTTTTTTATCATAAAATATTCACGAAAAATATTAATTTCATACGTAAAACAAACACTCTGTACACGCTTGTCGTACTTGTCGCACTTGTCTTTCCAAGTTGAAAGACAAGTGAGCGTGTACAGAATGTTACATTTACGTATCAATTAAAAAAAATATTGAAAATTTTATTAAACAAAAATTAAAAAAACTTTTTTTTTTTCACTTTTAATATTTTTTCTAGCATGTATAGACGCTATACTATTGCGGGTTAACGGGAACGCCCTCTGTTAGTTAACATACTGTATATGTAAGTATATAAAACAAAGTCGGGTTTATTAGTATTTAGTAGTATTACTAACTACTTCTTTTTGTATTTATTTAAATAATATCAAAGAGATTTAAGTTGTTAGGTAATAATTTTATGTCTTTGCATAATATATAGTGTACCTTTCAAATGGTGAAATAAATTTTCTAATTGGAGGTTCTAGAGATTACGCTCCACAAATACACAAACTCACAAAATGTTCTCTTTCTCTTTATAATATTATCTATTTATCCGCCTTTGTACCTTTAGTGCGAAAAGGTTAAATAAATAAATAAGTCTAGAACCTAGACTAGGTACTAATTCTTAGATCAAATTGATGAGGTTATGGGTGTTATCAATTTCAACGAAGCCCTGTTTCTGTCTTACCGCCACTTTGCAATCTTGACTGAAAACAGGCTCCCTCTAAACCTTTCGCCACCCACCTCGAATTATTGAGGTTTTCTTTTGGTCCCTAGCTACGACGCTGGCAGGAACTAGGGGGCCACCGGGCCGCACGGATCGCGGGACCCTGGTGTACTTGTCTAGTGGCCAATGGAAAAGACGGCCGTAACCGAAAAGACTCTCTCAGCGAATGCTGAATTAATTCAATTCAAAGTGAGATAAAATAGAGTATTTCATTGTACTCTATTGCTTTTGTAGATTATAAATTACGCTTACGCGAAATAGAGTACAATTCTCTAAATTAGAGTACGGTTGCCAACCCTAGTTACCTAGCACCAGCGGCGTAGTTTTAGAACTACGCTTCATGAATAGGAGGCATGAAACACCCGTTTATGTAGTTTGAGCCTTTATGAAGATACCAAACATGATGTTGATGAACGATAAAGTGAAAGCGAAAATACATAACACGTCTGTCAGTCTCTTTTGTTATATTATAGCACCCTTCACTCGTTCGTCAGCCTCAAAGTACTTCAAAAGGACTACAATAAAGATCAAAAGATGACACCGGAATATTGTATAATATCTAGTAACGCACATGGCTGGCATGGTGGGCTTGTGGTTGTGGCTACGTAATACCAGCCGCACGGCTCGACCCAACAGGTTAAGCTACGCTTGCCGGGGTTGTTCCGTGGATGGGTGACCATCTTTACATACCGATACTCCTCCGTGCCTCGGAAAGCACGTTAAGCCATTGGTTCCGGTTGTCATTCGTGGATCTATGATAGTCGTTACCGGTCGTCAGAGGCCGAAGGTCTGACAACCAGTCTTACCAAGGGGTATCGTATTACTCAGTAACTGGGTTGTGGAGGTCAGATAGGCAGTCGCTCCACGTAAAATACTGGTATTCATCTCTATTCGGTTAGCCTGGAAGCCGACCCCAACATAGTTATGAAAAATCTAGGCTGGTTGATTACCTTCTCTATTAGCCGTCATCTCGGTAGTCACCTCCTTTCTAGCCATATCATCTTCACACAGTCTATCCATCGTTTCTTTGGTCTTCCCCTACTCCTAATAGCCATCGACATTCATACTCAAAACTTTCCTCATTCCTCCGCATCACATACCTTGACAACCGATTTCCGCACAACTTTTCAGTCACCGGTGCCACTTTCAGAATTCCTCTTATGTACTCATTTCATATTCTATCCATTCGTGTTATTCTTAGCGTTCTGTTCTCTTGAGTGTGTATTTTTATCGTACCTTTAAATCACAAGTTGTGTTAAGTAGCAAGTTGGAAGGCTTCAGGTCTCTATGAAGTACATTCGCCGAGTGTATGTACTTCAACCCGCGGAGAATTTGATACAGGAAGTAACAAATGTGATCGTTGCTTAATTTCTGAAACAAAATATTAAAATTAATGGGCGCAACCTCCTTCGAACTAATCAATAGAAATTTTCAATCAGAAGAGTGACGTAAATTAATTAAGGTTCTATTCAGAAGAGTTTCAAACAAAATATTGATTTCATTCATAACTCTTTAATTAATAAAGTTGATTGAAAAGTGCAATTATAATTTTATTACCTGTGTTTTTAACAATTTGTAAAGGTCCGTTTCCATTAAACATTGTACGATGTAAACGTCCTTCATTGAGTCTATGCATTCAGCCCTTAAAATGTCTCGAATGTCAATTATCTGAAAGAGAACAAACGTTGTTAAAAATTTTAGGCTTAAGAAAGAAAATACGTTTATTTGCGATAGACATGACGCAAAGAAAGAACATAAAACAAAAAAAGAACAAGTTGGGGAAAATATGCGTCACATTCACGCAAAACGGCCATCGCTCAGCATAACGCTGCGAATGCTGCGACCCTACCCTATGCGCCCTAGCGCTGATTTTCAGCGACAGCCGGCGTTGACGTTATGCTTAAGACGCGAGACGTCGACCGGTGCAGCATTCAATGAGATATAAATAAAAAATAAAATAATTATACAATAATTAATCTACATGTTGGGTCTAGTCTTCTCCATAGCATAATCAGCCTATAATGTTTCCACTGCTGGGACACAGGCCTCATCTCAGTGAGAGGGAGTGGGCCGTAGTGGCAGTGCGGGTTGGTAGTCTCCTCCATATTTTCATGTTATTTTCGATCAGTAGAAAGTTAATAGAAATAGTGAAAGTTAAACATGAATAAAACGACTAGCTTTTTGTAAAGATAATATCAGATATTTTACCCTTAAAAAAAACATTGAAATATTATACGAAGGGTAGGCCTTTTGAGTTTGATATTTTGTAACTTTCCACCTCAAACAAAAACATTGATTCTGAGCACAATTTGAATAAAGGCTCCGCAGACAGACGCGAACCGACTCTAGTAGAACAATTTATATGAAAACTTAATGGAAATTGTTCTACCAGAATGTCCAGCATCGCGTCGCACCTGTGTGGAGAAGCCTTATATTATAAGATACAGATTTTTTTTAAATATATTAAATATCTTACATTTTCATGCTTAAACCGGGTTAATATTTTGATTTCCCTTAGTGTCCTCTGACAGTACGTCTGATGCTCGAACGGCGATATTTTCTTGATAGCAACTTTTGTTTTCTTTATATTGTCGTGCGCGGACCTGTGAAATAATAACCACAATAAATAATTTTGTTTGACACATTGGACCTAATCTGAAAGGCTCTTGGCAACCTTGTAACATAATTCATATCGATAAATAATGACATAGAGACGGTCCTTCGTTTTTTTCACAAGGAAAAAATTATAAATAGGTACGTCTACGTCGAATAGTTCAGTAAAAAACCAGCTAGCACCCTAATTGCGTAAAACACGATCAATCACAAACTGTATCATTTTGACAGCTCAACAACATTCATTGCGTTATTTACGTTGTTGGGTAAACAAATTTTTCGAACATATGAAGCAATGGATTAGCAATATCCTTCAAAATTATTCAGATTATGATTGATCGTGTGTTACGCAATAAGGGTGCTGTTCGGATAACACGAACTCATCAGGAACTGGTTTAAATTGACTTGCAAGTTACAAAGCAGATAAACAGACAGACAAGAACATAAACCAAATACCTTAAAGCTTGTAAAATACATACAGATTTCGAAATGAAAATCCCCAACTTAATGGCGGTTAAAATAAAATCAGTTCTAGCTGTTCAAGTCAGCCTTCATTGAGTCAACTGTTGTATAATACGATTAAATATAAAATTCTTGTTTACATACCTAAATGGCTAATGATAATATGGCAAAACATGTGCGAACCATAACATTTAACCGGCTTTGTAATCAACGTCAAAGCAGAGCACATGTTCTTTCATTCCTCCCAGGCAGCGATTCATTATAATACTATGAACAAAATAAACTGTAAAGACACTATTTGCCTCATCATGCATTATTTAACTCCCTTATAGTTTTATATTTAGACGAGCAGTGTGCCTGGAGCCATTCCTATCAGCAAAACTAGCAAACTTTTACCCCTTTTTTAACCCCTTTAATTATTAGGAGATGATTTTCAAAAATCCTTCCTGAGAGTGCTATGCTAACCTTCGTATTGTCTTCGTCTTCGTAATAAGGAATTATTGTGCAGAATTTCATGTTTCTAGATCCAGCGGATTAGGTAGTGCGTTGTGTGACAGTGAATTTAAGAATTTTATTAAAAGCAGAAGTCTGGCAATTAGGATTTACACAAAAGATAAATATTTTTTATCAGCTAGGCTCCGTAATCGAATCAGTTCGATGTTCGAGATCAGAGATGAAAAAATAAGCACGGCACGGGATAATAGAGTCTACAAATCTGGCCCACCTTAATACAATATGCATTAAAGGCTTATACAATGTTCCGGGATAACTTATGGAGAAATACTTCTAACGTGTTCGTAATAAAAAGGGGTTCTTGGAAAACATACATTTCTACATAATCTCATCTAAGTAGCAGACCTGGAGATCCCAGCAAACTTGGAATGGGCGGTTTTCATGGTGGCAACATATTTTATGAAAAGTTTAAAGCGTTTATATTTCGCCTTCCCTTTTTTCAGACATTTTGCCGGTGTTATGCTTTGATAAATTAGCAGTAACTTTTATAGGGTACCTAAGCGCTCCAAAATTTTGTGAAAACAAGCGAAGGAAAACAAAGCCGGTCCTAAAATATCAAAAGAGTGTCCATTCTTTTTTTTCGGGTTGTCAAGTTTTTTTATAACCCTTCTTTTTGCGTGGACCGACATAAACGTGGTGAGATTTTTATCCACAGATTATTAAATATCACATGTGCATTGAAAATTAATCAACGATTTCGTGTGTTCGCATCATTTATCTCTATGACTCATCGTAGTAGTAGGTATGCTGATACAACCAAATTACTAGGAAATTATAATCATTTAGAATTAGATAATGTCGATTAAATTAAAAATTTACAATGTATGCGTGTCGTTTCAGAATATCTACAAACTATGTTCAAATTACCAAGTCAAATTAATTATAATGAAACGTTTGAACTATTAAATACAATACAACACGTAAGTGAAAAGCTTTTGAAGTCGAAAACATAAAGCGTGAACTTCGATAGTTATTAGGTTTTCGAACCCGAAAGGTGCGAAACGGAACCCCTAAGCCACCGCTGTCCGTCCGTCTGTCTGTCAGCGGGCTGTATCTCATGAACCGTAATAATAAAACCGTTGAAATTTTAAATTACCACCGTGTGCGAGTCCGACTCGCACTTGGCCGGTTTTTAATTACTTTTAGTTAAAATGAGTTTCGAAACTGCATTCATTTTAGGTGTCGCTTTCGGTCACTGGTTTTCTGACAGAGTTGATTAAAACAGACCACAGTACGTTCTATCATTCATACTCGCTTAACTTTCATACTATTATATAATTCAACTAGCTGCCCGCCCCAGCTCCGCATGGGTAGCCCTAATTTGCAATAAATTAAAATTGCGACTATAATTTGAGATTTAAACTATCCTATCTCTCAAGTTGGATCGAACTGCACATGGTGTGCGAATTTTATTATAATCGGTTAAGTGGTTTAGGAGTCCATTGAGGACAAACATTGTGACACGAGATTTATATATATTAAGATTAAATACAGACGACTAGTCAAATAACTTTTTAAATATAATTAAGAGAACCCTTACTTTGTTTAACGATGAGGCTTTTACGTACAAAAAACTCTCCACAATTCTACCCAGTCTCCCGGATATATTACAGCAAAGTCCGTCATACGTGGTCATACGTCATCTCTTTTATCCGGGTTAAACCGTAACGGACGGCTAAAATTCATTTCGCAGAACCTCTCAGAGGAATAAAATGTTATAACATCAAGAGCAGTTTAAAAACTTAAGCTGCAGCACTTTGAACGGATGAATTAGCGACTTCCGCGCACTGAGCCGCCATTTCAGTTCCTGTGACCGTAACCGTACCAAGTTTAATCTGCAGTTCTTAAAGCGAGAAAATAGTCTCTATTTGCAACTATTTTGAGCAAAATGTAGTATTTATGTCGTGGCCAGCCAGATCTTAAAATTGATCATTTCATGAAATGGCCAGATAACATTGGCCATAATGGCCATATCGTTTAAACGACAACTTTTAATGATAATTATGTCAGTCGACGTTTGGCCATATCATTAATGTAGGGCATCCATGGTTTAAGGTGCCGTAAAAATAGCCTACGACATTTACACAATCGCAAAAAGTATTTGCTTAGTATTTTTTACTATGATACGGACCGCTGTAATTGCTACTCCAAACATGTCCCGTTTGCTACGAAAAAAGGGAAAATTAACTGTTCAACATTATCTCTTATATTTTTGGGATCTATTCGACATAACTACTTATCTGCTCAAGCGACGAGCTATGTCCTAAACAAATAAAATATCACCTACTGTGAAAGAAATCAAGCTACTATATAAATGCGAAAGTGAGTTTGATAGTTTTGTTTATTTGTTTTTTGTCTGTTACGCTTTTACGCTAAAACCGCTGAACAGATTTGGATGAAGTTTGGCACATGGGTTAGGATTTTGACTTTTTATCCCGATATTCCCACGGGATCGAGACATGTGGGTGAAACCAGGGGGTGCAGCTAGGCAAGCTATATTTATGCAGACACTTGAGCAGTCGAGCGCAAGTCTTGCGCATTATCGTTAACTAAAACTGCACTGCAAGTAGCAAAAACTTTGTTAAAGAAACTTCGCAAATGAACTTCTTGTTAAAACATTCCCACTAGTAAAAATATGCGTTAAACTGTTACAGGAGACAGGAAATCAATTAATATGCCTACTGAATTACATGGTCACCTCAGTATCATTTCAGACGTTCGCGCTGGAGATTGACCGGTAACATGCTTCTCACGTCCAACGGATTCCTGCGGACTTCACCAGGTTCCACCTACAGGAGGGTCTATCATCCATGTCGCCTCAATAATGTATCAATTTCTTCTGTTCTGTTTTTTACCCTCAATTTGAAATGCTTTCCTTCAACAAATAAGGTTACTTATTTATGCCTTTTCCGGAATTACGCTTCGTAAGACTCGTGTGTGGGAAATTCGTTGAAATATCAAGTGTGTTTTTCCTTCCGATATAGTGTTGATTTCATCCTTATCGAAAACTTGATCCAAGTGTTTTCCATAATCTTATTATTGTTTCTGTTTATGTCATCATCGCGATGAATGAATAATTTATTGGTAAACTAGATTATAATAAACTATTATAAATTCTAGTAAGACTACTACTACCTACTTTTTAGGGTTCCGTACCCGAAGGGTGACAAACGGAACCCTATTCATAAGCCTCCGCTGTCCGTCTGTCTGTCAGCGAGCTCTATCTCATGAACCGTAATAGGTAGGCAGTTGAAAATTTCACAGATTGAGCATTTCTATTGCCGCAAGAGCAACAAATAATAAAATTAAAAAATAAAGGGGGGTCGCCATACAATAAAATTAAATTTTGAAAAAAAAAAAAACTGACCCTGGCATGTGGGGTATCATTTTCTAGAGCTCATCGAGTAGAGAATAAATATAATTTTTATTTGTTTTTATCTTCAAAAATGATGAATTAGGGGGCCGTAGAAGTTGTCTGTTTTAGACCATTTTTGTACGAGCTCTATCTCAACAACTAAACAAATTAGGAATTTGAAACTTGTGTGTATCATGTAACATATACTGTTTATAATCAACAAATACTAAAAACGCCGATTCATAACGTATTTTATATAATATGGGCGATTTTCTGCAACTTAAAGTAATAATTTTGTATTTCATGCTAATATTATGCGATATAAATTCCACAGATAACTATTTAATAGTCGGAGTAATGACATGGAATTAGTAAGTACCTACTATCATGGCAGCATATACTATTTCGATCATTTAAATTTCGATCATCCAAAAACGTCTACAAAATATACTTTCTTCACAAGATTTTAAAACCGGCCAGTATTTTTTGAGTTTAAGAACTTTATCGACTTTTTTCAAAGTATCCCTAGACGGTGTTGATGTGTGTACCTCGTGTTAAAACTACACTCCAATAGACAATATATTCAGTAACATTGAAATGAATGCTGGCACATACAGTGTACTATTCAGTTACCTAGCTTAAACCGTTGTGGATACAATTTCATATTGAGAAAAATTATTGGTGTAAAAATATTCGGTCATGGCGGCCAATCTCAACGGAGACTGGCCTTCGGCGCGGGAGATATTATAGTGCACAAGTGTGTGCGCAGACACGAGTGCACTCTCTCTTCCCTCGCACTCATAGTCCGATGGGATGTGTAAAAATTATAAGTAAGAAATAATAGATTTCTGTATGACTATCAAAAATAACGTAAATAAATACCTGTATTGACCCGTGCGTTTGCACTGGCGAAACATCACGACAAAACATGTTGAAATCTCTAGTTCCTGTCAAACATTGTATGAAAAATTGACAGAAAATAGAGATTCCAACATGTTTTGTTGTACAATATAGTTTGATGTAGCAAGAGAAATCTTTTTATTTATAAGTAACTAGCTTTACCCGGCCCGGCTTCGCACGGTTAGCACTAAGTACTTATCTACGGCGCACCTACCTTTCCTAATTACCTATTTCTACCTAATTACCTACCCTACCTACTTACCCTACCCTTCTTACCAGGGTAGGTAGGTACCTAACCTACCCTACCTACCCTACATATCTACCTGCTTACCTACCATATACAACGTGAAATTTGAATCACAGTTTTGCTAGAACAAACGTTGTTCAGACCATGGTCTACTATCATTCTATAGCATCCAATATGTTATTAAAACAAACTAAACAAGGCGTTCTCAAATAAGTCTTATGTTGCTCAAACGTGTTCAAACATTAACCGCGTAACATCTAAGGACTTATCGCGGTAGCAATATGGCATTCAAAAGAGTTATGAGGAGTCCACGTGGACTACAAGGATGTCCGGCCAATGCGGGCCGAAATTTTAATAAATAAATCAGTCTTTTTTGTTTTTTTTTAAATACCATTGACGTTTTTTTTTAAATTGATTGTTATAGAATGGTAGTAGACCATGGTCTGAACAACGTTTGTTCTAGCAAAACTGTGATTCAAATTTCACGTTGTATACCTATTTATACCTACTAATACTATGTTAGTAGCAAATAAATAACTTTGACTTTAGTTAATGCATGTTACTGGATAAAGTTAACTTAATATTTTTCTCTTAAAATAAATGAAATATACTCCTACACCTATATTTTAACACAACAACATTTTCTCATTAAAATTAGACAATTTCTTTACAAATCTTTGTTTTTTTATAGCGCCTCTGTTGTTACCTTTACGAAAGTATTACAAAAATAGTTTGGAAAATACAAAAGTGCACGCCTCATACATATTACTCATTCATAAACGAAAAAGAAATTCAAAACATAGTTTTTAACAAAAATGAACAATTTATCACTTTTCATGAAGTCGTAATGTCAAAGAATGACAAAGATATTTACTTGGCGGTTGCTAGGCAACATCAATTCAAAGGTTGGAAATATTTAGATAAAGATATTATATTTTAGTTAGTATTTTAATAATTATAATTAAACTACTTTGAATAAAAGTGCCATTTTCAATAGGGTTCCTTCTACGGCTGAAACGAATGTATAAAAAAAAAATAGACTCAATTAATTGATTTTATCGCAAGCTACAATGTTTTCAGGGTTCATAAATTGACGGTACGATAAACGGACGGAAAATTTTTTCAACTATTTTGATGCCGTTTCCATTTCTGCTGTATTAAATCAATTATTTTGTTAAAAAGAACAGTATTAATCTACATTTAATCATCTATACAATGGTATATAAATTAAGTAGGTTCTGTGTACTAGCAGGAGTGTAACAATAAAAACAGTTACAGAAATGGGGCAAAAAAAATTTTTCGATCGTAGAGCACACTCTAATGCTTCGCATTATGAGTCGTGCAAAAAATTCATAGTGTTAAATCTTGTACGACATGGTATGGAACCCTTCGTGTGCGAGTCCGACTCGCACTTGACAGATTTTATTTATTTTATCTATCACTTCTTATACTTTTTTTCTGTCTGCACATGATCTGATCTACTAATTAGATTCATTTGGTGTATCGAAACTAGTGATGGGTCGGGAGAATATTCTCACCCGGAGAATATTCTCGGATCGAGAATGTTCTGCAATATTCGGGAATATTCTTTTCGACGGAGAATATACGAGAATTTAAAAATGGAAGTAAAATTGCTAAATATTATTACAATATATTTTGATTTCAAGGTCTCAAGTAAACATCTTTTGTTGTTAATTTATACTTTATTTGAAAAAACGTTACTGTATTATGTTTCGGACTGGAAATGGTGCCGATTCTCTTGTACACTAGACTAAACTAACAAAACTTAATTAAAAAAATATTTTGACACATCTAAAATTGAATTTGACAATCGCGTGACGACTCCACGTGGTACTTGTTTGCTTTATTTCGTGAATTTTTTTAGAGCCGTAGGCGCGCAGGGCGGCGATCCTCGACGTGTTTTATATGGAATTTTTCACTTTTTGTATGGAAAATATGAAAAATTATTACCAACATGTCAGGTGATAGGGGTTTACGGGTTTCCTAAAGGGGGTCGAAAATTTCATTATTTTTGCGATAGGACGCACCATTCTCGAGATATAAGCAAAAGAAAAAAAAAATATTATTGTTTTTGTACTGAAGTCGAAGTGTTGGTGTGAATTTTAGTTCATGTTAACAAATTTTATTCCACTCGTTTTTAATCGCGTTTAAAAATAATCACATTTAGACAGATACACTAAATTTATATGGTGAAAAACGTCAAATTCATAATAGCAAAATTTCCATTTGCACTAAACTGCTATCTCAGTGCAATCTTAGTGCTGTCAAACTAAAATATAGTTAAGTTGTGTCACTTTAGTCTATTTCAGAATGAGAAATCCTCGTTTGACAGGACTAAACTAAATTTTAGTGATTTTTAGTCTAGTTTAGAGGCATTTGTGATCTCTTGTACACCGAACTAAACTGTCACTAAAATTCCCTACTTTTGGCTATAATCTTAAAGCTATTCTGACAAAAAAAAACTCTTAATTAAAAAAATTATTTGACACATCTAAAATCGAATTTGACAATCACGTGACGACTCCACATGGTACTTGTTTACTCTACCCTGTGAATTTTTTTAGAGCCGGAGGCGCGCAGTGGGTGCAGCCTCGACGAGTTTTATATGGAATTTTTCACTTTTTGTATGAAAAATATGAAAAATTATTACCAACATGTTGGGATATAGGGGTTTAAGGGTTTCCTAAAGGGTGTCGAAAATTTCATTATTTTTGCGATAGGACGCACCATTTTCGAGATATAAGCAAAAGAAAAAAAAAATACAGTACTGTTTTTGCACTGAAGTCGAAGTGTTGGTGTGAGTGCATGCCAACTAATTTTTATTCTATCTTTATAATTATAAACCCTAACTTTATATCTTTATCTTTATAAGACCCTTAAACCCCCAAAACTCAACATGTAGGTAATATTTTTTTATATTTTCCATACAAAAAGTGAAAAATTTCATATCAAAACACGTCGACGCTGCCCTCCTGCGCGCCTCCGGCTCTAAAAAAATTCCCATGGGAGGGCAAACAAGTACCACATGGAGTCGCGACTGTCAAATTCGATTTTAGTTGCGTCAAAATTATTTTTAATTGTTATTTTGTTTTTAATTATTTGCACCATAAACCTTTCTTATAATGCTGTTTTCTTATTCATTTTATTAATGCTGATTATTTTAAACTCATAAAGTTCGTATTAATACAGAAATCGTACTTTAACATTACTACCATACGAAATTTAAGAGAATTTATGAGAATTTTCTCGGAAATATTCTCGGGAATGTTCTCGCTCAGGAGAATTTACTGAGAATTTAAGTTGTGGTGTAGTTTATTTTAAACTCAAACTTCGTAAAACGTTCAAATGCGCTAAAAACTATTACTCTAAAAAAAAAACGATTCAATAAAGTCATCCAATTTTTAAATTCTCGTAAATTCCCTACCAAAAGAATGTTCTCGAGAACTTAACAGCAAAGTTCTCGCAAGGAGAATATTCTCGAGAATTGCCCATCACTAATCGAAACATTGAGCGGGAATCGTGCGCGGCTGCCGCACGCGGCCTTCCGGGCTCTTCGGACGATTCCGCGCGAACGCTCCTGTCTACCTGCCGCGCACAAATAGTTTTAGGAAACATTCGTTGCTAATTGTGTCTGAACGTATTTCTGCGGACGTATTAAACTTAAGTTTAATACGTCCGCAGAAATACGTCCTTTAATAATTAAAGACTAGGCAGATTGATATTATTGATATAAATAAATAAATATTGCCAACTGAAGTGCGCACTGTGCGCAGCGTGTCTCGGATGTGCCGCGCAGTACTACTGGTACTACCGCGCAAACATTCGTCGGTTTGGTCATAAACTCATAACTAGAGCGCGGCATAAAAGTGTCCTGTAAGGCTGCCTGTCCACCGGAGCGGAGAGGAGAAAAGAGGAGCGGAGATGTGCCAATATTAACCAATAGAATCTTGACTCCGCCCCTGAGTTTAGATCAGTGATCCTAAGTCAAGATTCTATTGGTTAATATTGGCACATCTCTGCTCCTCTTTTCTCCTCTCCGCTCCAGTGGACAGGCAGCCTAAACGCCGCGTGCTGCTACCGCGCTCATGCCGCTCAATATTTGGACACACCTTAAAATTAAAATATCTGACATTGCGACGACCGGCATCAAAAGATTGAACTTTACATAGTTTTTTCCTCAATGTTTGCTAAGCAACACCATATCGTTATACTTAATGGCATCATAAAAATATGGCATTTGCCACTGAGCCACCACGGACCCTAATGGGCCGTTACTTTTACTTCTATTTGCCACACCCCTGGCAGTGTTTCAGGCACGCGATAACGGAATTTGTACGTGCTCCAATGTTCCACGTCATCGGCTGTTATCTTATCAATAACGATTAGGCCAAGATGGTACTTATAAATTCCCTTTTACAGTAATTTTCCTGAAACACTTGCGTATCGAGTTTTGAGGAGTGGAAGAATTTTGTTATGAGAGTGGAAATTTTCCAAAGCTTAAATTCTGGCCAAAACGACCAGGCGCGCTCTTTGCGCTATTTACACAAACTTTTTCGAGCTCTTTTCAGCCCAAGTTTATCTCACAACGATGTTTTTTGAGGGTAACGGCCGCCAAAAAGCGGTATTCCAAACACACAAAGTTAGCTAGATGGAACAACTTGAAAAAAAAAAAAACCAGTGTTCAAAAACATAATGTATTATTTTCATTAGATTTTATTGTATTTTAGTTTAATTGATCTTATGAGTTAATTTATATTTGGTTATGGGTGTTATTTACCTGAAATAAATGAATTAATATGTTATTTATTTCAAATATCATTAATTATTGAAAACCCTCTGACTAACAAGATCATCAATCATAAAATAAAAGTAGTACACATCCAATCAAGCTAGAGCTTCGTAATTAGAAACATAATAATATACTCCGTATGTTCCCCAAACTATAACTATAATTTAATAAACCAAACTCTAACATGAATCTAATGGTAATTAATTAATTAATGTTGTAGATATTACTATCTCCGTGTTTGGACGAAAGACCCGCATCAGACCCTTGTCGGGACCCAGTTGGTAAACCCGGGTAAATTTTACCTACAAGCACCATATGCCTCAACATATTTGGACGACATAATTTAATACTCCTTGATAAATTAATATTTGTTTACGTACACATCCTTATTTAATAAAGGAACGCAATAAAATGGTCTCCGTTACCTGTTTATTTATTTCCCTTTCTGTTTTCTTGCCTCTGTGTCCTTATTTAACGCGTTTAATATGCTGTGTGAGGATTTGCACACAGGAAAATCTCAGACCTAGCTTAGACCTCTTACTTAATTCAGTTATTATATCTTCTTCATCGCTAGGGTAAAACCCAGAGAGGACAATTGCTATAAGTAGGTACTAGGAATATTGGACATTAATAAAGAAGTCAAAACAACCATTTTCATTGAAGATGTATGGATGCGTGGACGGACTTTGACGAGATTTGTATTTCGGGAAAAGGGTACTGACAAGCAAGCAAAATACCGGCCAAGTGCGAGTCGTACACGAAGGGTTCCGTACCACCGTACATTATAATAGCAAAAAAATTAAAATACTAAACGAAGAATATTATTATTTTTCATCTTAATGAAAATCGCAAAGATAAATTTGTATTTCATAATGATAGTATGGATTACAAAGTTATTTCTGCAGTTGCAGAAAATCACCCATATTCAAATAAATACCTTACGAATCGGCGCTTTTAGTATTTATTGATTATACAGATGTACACAATAGTTTATGGTACACGATATACAGCAGTTTCAATTTCCTAACTTCAGTTGTTGAGATAGAGCTCATAAAAAAATGGTCTAAAACTGACAACTTTTACGGCTTCCTATTTCATAATTTTTTATATCTATCAAAAATTATGAAATAGGGGGCCGTAACAAACAATTTTTTATTTTTTCATTTAAGTATCTAATTAAATGAAAAAAAAAAAAATGTTCTCTACTCGATGAGCTCTAGACAATGACACCCCCGTGCCAGCGCCAGGGTTAGTATTTTTTTATAAATCATACTTTTATTTTATTGAACCCCTCTTTAATTTTTTATTTTATTATTTGTTATAGGCATAGCGGCAATAGAAATGCATAATCTGTGAAATTTTCAACTGTCCACCTATTACGGTTCGTAAGATGCAGCAGCTGGCAGACAGACAGACAGTGGAGGCTTAGTAATAGGGTTCCGTTTGGCACCCTTCGGGTACGGAACCCTAAAATCTAGAGATAGCAAAAGTCACTTATTGGTAAAAGACAAAGTTCTGTGTGAACCACAAAGAAGGATACTATGACATACTAATTCCACGGGAATTCGTGCGATTCGGAAACCTCTATAACAATCCTTTACACGCAGACTAAACACGCGCGTTCCAGCCACTAGACTAGACGAAAAAAATAAAGAAAGAATCATCAAACAACAATATTCGTAAACAATGGCCGTCACAGACGATCGCGGTTCAAGCACGTAACTGGCATCCGTAATTCCGTACAAGAAACTCGTAACAGGAAAATTGAATAGCGCCTAGCACCGGAGATCCGCGATAAATGATGTAACTGCCAAATGAGACATACAACATATTGACACGAGATTGAACATTATCAGAAAAAAGGAAAATTGTATCTTGAAGAAAAGCTTTTACCCCGAAATATTGGAATTATAGTGCTAATCCTCTTTGTGTTATTGGGTAATCGCCATAATAATTTATGAGTGTAGTAACAGCAAAACATTTGGCAAACATGATATATATATAAATACTAGGTTTTTCCCGCAGTTTAGCTCACGTGGAGGTCGGAAATTATTCCATGGAAACGTACTACTAGGATAAACGGTATCCTAATGTTAATCCAGGTTATACACTATCTGTCTGCCTGCCTCATCTATAAATCCTATTAGTGGCATAACATAATGATTGAATACTATCGTAAATTCATGCAAGCCTAGTACTTTTTGTTAGGTTACTGCACAGAAATTGTGCACAACGTCCAATGATTGAAATACTATATTATCGTAAATTCATGCAAGTCTAGGTACTTTTTGTTCGGTTGTGCCAAGATTCAAGTTAATTAACTCAAGGAATAAGATTTTTCATACAAACAAAATTCCCCCTTTTCACCCCCTTAAAACGCGAATTTCCAAAAACCTCTTTCTTAACCTTTCTTAGTGCTCCCCTACATAAGGAACCCGTATGCAAAATTTCACGTTCCTAGTCCCTGTAGTTTCGGCTGTGCGTTGATATGTCAGTCAGTGAGTCAGTCAGTTTCTCCTTTTATAATATACATATAGAAGATAGATAGATTATTATTTCGGTTAAGTTTTCCTTGTATTCAAAGTGGGTTTTATTTATGACGTCAATAATCAACGGGTTTGGAAAGTAAAACTTTAAGATCTTCAGCCAATCCGTCAGCTTCACCGTTTTACTGTTACCGGTTTGCAAAGTTTTATTGATTAAGTTTTTAATGGTAGGGACCTTTTCTAAGAGGAGTCTACATTATTTAAACAATATAAGGTAATTTATTGCTCTTTAAATATATGTATAAGGACCTATTAAAATAGATGGACAAACTTTTAGAAATCATTCAGACCACCAAAATAAGGATAATCGTAAAAAAATAAATAAGAAAACAGCGTTAGATAATTACAAGAAAAAAAAAACAGCTAGTGAAAATACACAAAATATTTTGGTTAGCCAATGCCATTTACTATTTTAGGCCAAAATAAAATCTTTTCCAATATTTTTTTTGCTTGGATATCTTTGGTTAGACGTACTAACCGCTGCACTGTGTTAAAATTTGTCCAACTATTATAATGGGACCTTGTATTAACCCTGAAACATATTTAACCCAGCCAGTTCCTTCTAAAAATTAAAATAGCTAAACTAGTGTCATTCGTCTGTACAATCAGCATGAGTCATTGTATTACGACCAAACGCACGACGCGACTTCCGTAAACGGTGCCCGTACGCACGCACCGTACCCCTAGCACGAATCACTATCGAAAAAACATTCGAATCGACAACGAAAGCATTTTGTATGGGAACTTGAACAGCGCCTCTGGTGTGCGTAAATTGAACTAATTTTCAGAGCACGAACAAATACATGTAAGTTTCGTATCGTCATCGTATCGAATACGAAACGTAACTCGAGCCGTTTGTATGAAGATAGCTAGCACGAGGGCATAAAATGACGGATCGTATCGTAATTGTCGACGGCTGGCTTACGAGTTTCACGAATGTTTATTCACTTTAAATTTGACAGTGAAAAAACTTTCGTCGGAGTTTATTTAAAGTATAAAATTATAATTTAAGTGATTGTTTTGATTTATTTGGTCAGAAAATGTTTAGATTAACGAGAAGCACCCCACGACGTAGTACATTGTACTATTATCTTGCAGCGCGATTGATTGTTAAAAGTAGAAATGTACAAAGAGAAACAGGGTGAGTGATTTATTTTAGAACACTATTTTTATTATTATTATAAGCCTGTGTTGTCCCACTGCAGGGAAAAGGCCTCCCTTCCCTCTTTCCACTTTTCCCGGTCTACTGCGATTGTGGGCCAATCCTTTAAGAAGGAGTCCAGCTCATCCCGCCATCTCTTTCTGGGCCTGCCGCGTAGTCGTTTCTTGTTATTTGGGATCCACTGAGTGGTGATTTTTGCGTATTGCTGCTCCGACATGCGACAGATGTGGCCAGCCCAGTTCCACTAATATTGTTATAAATAGCACTAGCATAGAACACTATATATTGTTATAAATAAAAAACAAGTTATCTTTTAAATTTACTATTACATTTACAGAGAAATCTCAAGGAGAGCTCTACTCAGAAAGAATTTGGCAAATATTAACTTCAAAACCTTAGCGACACAGAATTTAAAAATAGATTTCGTCTAATATAAGTACGGAAGCCTTTTTATTCTTGTGTCGCGAATTAAAAGAAAAATCCAGTCTAAAATCAAGTAAAAGGATCAGCCTGGAACACAAAGTAAGTGTAATTTATAAGCTACATAAGTAGGCAGCTATATGTATGCTTAAGACAATAAAATCTTAAATGTAATACACTTACTTTTCCATAAATTCTATCATAATGGTGTACTGTGGGTGGCTGGTTCTCATTGTAGAACAATAAAATAGTTCCAAACTTTTCACAAATTAAATCACAATACAAGTTCACTTCAAAATTCCCGCTAAAATACTTTACTCTGCTTCAAAACAAAGTTGGCCTTGAGTGAGCTTCGAGCGTCCGTCGTTCGTTTAGGAATACAGTCAAACCAACCACAACGTTTTAGTAATCAGTTAAATTAATATGCCATTTTTCTAACTGAATATTAACTTTTTCTGCAAAATTTCTTCGTATTGCATTATAAATTGAACAGTATTAAAGTTTTAAATGCCCTGAAAACACTATTTTTTTAATTAACTAAATACACATCCAGTTTATGAACGAAACATTCATTCAATTGTAAGATCATTCGTTCTATTTTTCCCGTCCTTACTTACGTTAGAATGACGTCACCAACGTTATCGTATCGAGCTCTCGATACTATTTCGAAAGTGCTTCGTGCTTCCGATTTTCGTTGTATTCCGTTATCGTATCGACAACTCGATACGTTTGCGATACGAAACCTACAAATATTCGTGCTAGGTCCTCCGGTCCCTCAATACTGTCACTACTGTCAGCGCCCACGCAGTAACTGTTACCCAGTTACTAAACACGACCTCGTTATTAATACGAAACCATAGCATAAAAACATTCCATGAAGCTGTACTGGCAATTAATTAAATGTCACTCGTTTTCTTGCCTGGATTCCAGACATCAATTTCACAGAGAACAAAAGACGGTCTCGGCGCAAAACCTTTCATAGGCTTAATAACCAGGCATCAGTGTTTGAATGGCGGGCATTAGGCGTCACAGCTAGGAGGACGCGGACATTCCGCGCTTAGTATCATTAAGGCTAATTTATTGTAGTGATCGCTGTAAAAAGTTGGTTTCCAACGTAACTAATGATTGAGGTAAATGCTGACAGAAATTGTCTATGGATGCTTCATTTTATCAGTATGAAGGACAAGCATTGGAGCCGTGTTACACTAATGTTTTATTCATATCAAGCTTCCAAATCACTGAAAACGGTCGACCCAGGCGGCTAATGAAATATTGAGCGAAGAGTCGTTGGAGACAAGTGGGATAGGTCAAAAGACCTATCGCTTGACCTCATCTGTTAACCTTTATTAGACCGTTTTCTACCTTCCCGAAGTGTCCGGTTTCTTCCAATCCCAAACCAACCACAATTCCAGTAACAGTATAAAATTATCCTTGTATCGAACAACGTTCAATTATTTGTGGTCCCATTGATTTTGCTTGCCGACTGTTGACCGCGTCGTGCCGATAATTGGATGTCATTTGTGTATCCCTTCTAATTATTTGTCTCTGATTAATTTAAAATGCCTGTAGCGAAATTATAGACTGCTTTATTTGAAATACGAAGCCCGATACATAGGCAAATTATGAGATTGGATTGGGCGGGGATTTTACCTTTCCATTTATCATATTAAAGGTGGTGGAATGGGATATCATGTTTTTCTTCGCATTTTCAGTTCTTTTTCACATTTTGTTCTCATTAATGGGACATGAAGTTACATTTTTAATTTAAAACTAAGTAAGTATGTCATAAGATAGCTTTCTACAATGACACAATTATGTAATAAGTGGTCAATAGGTCAATATAATACTACAGCATGGAATCCGGTAACACCTACGCACGCTTAATTCTCATCAATGAAATCGCCACAGACAGTATTGATATTAAAAGAAACGAGTAAGTAAGAGAGCAAAGTTTTTACTAACTTGCACCCCAATTAATCATATAGTAACAAGAACCTACCCTCATCATTTCAGTCGAAAAACGTCCACTGCTGGACATGGCCTCCCCCAAGCACCGCAACTTCGACCGATTCTGTGCCTCCCGCATCCAGCGGATTCCAAGCACCACCTACCCTAATCAATTTTAATAACACAGCCAACCGCGTCATATTTTTAATCCAAGTTACTCTCTCAAAGGTGTAAATTCCTATTGAGAAGAACGAATAATGAAGTTCATTGTTACTATCCTCCTCAACTCGATTTACAAACAAAACTAATTAAAAATAAACAATGGAAGTTCGGTTATCGGTCACCATTGTGAGACAGAGTAATAACAAAGCAGCTATCTAATTACGCAACACATTTTCGTAAACGATTCCGATTAATTTGTTTCATTTTGACAGTTCAACAACATTCATTGCGTTATTTACGTTGCTGAGCAGATTTTTTTTTCGAACTTATGAAGCAATGTATGAGCAATCTGTTTCAAACTGATTCAAATTCTGATTGATCGTGTATTACGTAATTAGGGTACAGTTCACTACGACTCAAGCATATGGAACCAGAGCTAGCAGAGTGAGATATTAATTAGAAGAGTTTATGCCCCGTTTAGCTCTATGAGGGACTTTGCCAGCGAGAGGAGCAGCGTCTTGGAATAAACTAATCACGCCGAGATGGGAGACGTCTACCCAAATGCAACAATTCAATTATTCAACAGGCCAGAATACAATACGACAACAGAGCTTCGCATACAACTTAGCAACTCAGCTTAGCAACAGAGCTACAACAAGATGAAATAATTTCTCTTTTGTTTTCTGCTTCCCAACCGAATCAAACGAAAACGTAATTTTCGACCCTTCTTTATCCAACCCGCCATTGATGCTAGCTTGCACACAATTGCCAGAAAGGTTCTCGCTATTTATTCATCAACTTATATTCAGTTGAGAAAACAACAAAGCAAATACAGAGTTCAGGGACGTGAACGGCCATGAAACTTACCGTTTAAAAGGATTGGCGAGAACTAGACAGACGAAATAAATTAGAACTTCGTCCTTTAAAAGTGCACCCAACTCAATTACTGTTTAAGAAATAAGGGCGAAGTTTGAAAGAAAAGTAATGTAAGTTTACGCTCCGACTTTGTTTACCAGCCGAAAGCTATCAAAAGGTTGAGACAACATTAAAAGAGCCAAGTTTGTTTCAAACTTCTGGGAATCGCTGAACTATTTGGTTCTTCACAGTGACTAATACACGATTCTAATTATAAGAGAATAAGAAGACGGTTATTTTTCGTTTTTCAGGACAGCTTGGACGATTACCATGGCATTATTCAAGCTTAGCACTCGTCTGAAACGTTTTCCGAATAGCATTTGATGGTTTGGCAAGAACCCTTAAAGCTACCCGCAAAATTCGGCGTAAGGAACACGACACCACGTCACGCGTGAGTCACAGTCTACCATTATACATATTATGCAGTAGATCAACTACACAATCATGATTGTGTTGTGATTCGTCATTTTACCCAGAAAGAGAAACAAATGACAAACCAGTCTTTTACATTAAAATGGCAGACATTTATTTCATTCCGAACCTAGGTCTAATTCAGTACTGTGGCAATTTACGGCATTTAAAGTAAATTGCTTTAAGCCTTTGAAATAGCGACTTCATCAACGCCTGAAGGTAATTATTCAATGTTGCTAGGCAACCTTAATTTTGTAAGACTAGAAGTCTAGAACCTAATAACAAAACGTCGCCATCTTTACGCAGAGGGACATTATTAAGGAACGCATGTCAACAAATAAGCTATAGATATTTCCAGTATAAGCTGATCTCCCATTGCATAGAATTTCCGTACAATAGGAGGTCAGCTTACACTGGCACTGTATAGCTCTTGATAGCCGTGTGTAACCAGTACACCTTGGTACAAAGGCCGGAAAGATGGTGGAGATGATTTTCTTTTTATGTCACCAAAGGCCAAATCTTTTAACTAGAAGCCATGATGAGACGAGTAAGATAGCTAAAGAACTTCAAAGAACACTGGTCTTAAAGGCAGAATTAGGATAAGCCATTTTAAAGGTTGGTCTTTTGTAGTACTTACTTTGACAAAACTTTAGTTAGAGTGTATTTTCTAAAGGCGGAGACTGACTTGTAACGTTTATGTAATGTAAGTCGAGGCACTCGAAGTCGAGGCTCACTTGGTTACAAAACGGCGATACACAAGACGCGGCGGACGCTCGCTTCGAGCACATGCACTTTTCGTTCCTCATAGTTCCGTTTCAAAAGGAATTCACGAAAAAGCTGACAGTCGAGTGGAGGATCCGGTGCTCGCATCGAGCGGCTCGGCTCGCTGCACTGGCTACTATAACGCGTTACAAAAACTCGATCGATACATTACATTACAAACAAACGTTGCAAGTCAGCCTCCGCCTTAAAGAATAGGGTTTGTCTTCAAGGCAGACACAATTTTAACAGTAAAATTCTAAATAACCCCGATATATTAGAAAAAACGACTTAGCAACAAAAGGGTTTTAATAATTAATGAATTACGCAAGTATTCCCGCTAAAAGGAGTCGGTGACCGATAGGTGCGGTAACACAGGCCCAGAGTTACTTTATTATGCTGTGCCCAGAATTACCCATTTCCTTTTTATTATAGAAGAAGTATAAACTTTATGCGCTGGAGAAAAATATGCATAAGCCGGATTTAAATACAGTTTCCAGCCACTCTTAGCTTCAAAGTTCAATGTAGCTTTAGAATAGCAGGTTCAAGGTTATCCGTTCATAGCGTCATCCGTCTGGCTCTACATAGATTGTTAATATCGGCCATATTTGCCGCAATATAGTACTATAGCAAACAATAGAATTCGTTATTAGGAGATGATTATTGTGGCGAATTGAGTGAGCAGATACGTGACCGGAATGAACCTGTCGATGATTTCATGATGGAGACTATTGGAGACATGGAAACACCAGCCCCGGGTTTACGCCTAGGCCACAACGCACTGGCCTAGGGGCCCAGTCAGCCTAAGGGGGCCCCAAACCCACCTACCTACCCCGATGGTATCTGTCACTGTCACTTTTTAGCCGAACATTATTGAACAATGGTAAAATACTAACTTGAACGAGAGTGCCGTCTTTTGCGCCCCTTGTCAGATGTTTGTTTGGAAAATCAGTGTCGCTAGCTAACGAAGTGGACAACGACTGGAAAAACGCAATTCAAAGAATGAAGGAAAACTGGCTTCGGAATGGAGGGCCTCAAATGTTTAAGTGCCTAGGGGCCCTGGGTCTCCTAAGTCCGGGCCTGGGAAACACAACCCTATCTGGCAAAATCACGCCTTGTCTCCTCGAGGGGTTGGGCAGAGGTGAGAGGTGTACCTATTAGTAGGTACACCCATATTTCACCAGTTATGTTTAAGTCCCATGTAATAGAGGGCGAGCCAATTGCTATCATTTCTAACTTTTCTAATGCCAACAAAAACAAAAGATATTTGGCAATTTTTGCCCAATCAATATAATGTTTCACAAAATGAGAATTGGATAAAATACAAACTATTTCAGTTACATTAGACTAATTGTAAACGGTCGGGAAACCAGCTGCTGGTAAATGAAACACGTGTTTGAAATAATAATGAATTTGTTTACGTCAATCGCATATTTTGCCGAGACGCTTACAACCGGTTCCTGAAAAGTCTAACGAGTGAGAAAACCGTAGTAATTTAATGTCAAAAGTCACGATGAAAATTGAAAAGAGGATAGTTGGGCCATGTTGAGATGATGAATTAAAGGCGATTAAGGTATTTACAATACAGGTGTCGAAACGAAAGATGGGGCAAAAAGGACAGATACCTTAACCGTTGTCGCTACAAGTAAACAGTCTTGGACACTCCTAAATTTTCTGAGACATTTTGATCTGCATTCACAGATTTTGCAGTTTTTACAAAAAACTTTTTTTGGTGCCAATCGATCCTGTTTCTTATAAGGATTTTCAACAGAAGTTACGTATTCCTTACTTATTTGTATAATGTGAATGTTGTGTAATGCGGTAATTGGTAATATGCACATAATTATGAACACATTAATTAATGAACAATGTGTAGTCTGTTGACGTACCTATTTTAAATAAACTGAATAGTTGACAATGACAAAGCTATGGTAACGTTGCTGTTGTTGTATTTTTTATCAGATATTGATTAAGCATAATAATATTCATTGCACTTCAGGGGTTTGGTAGGTACCTAGGTACTTATGTTGTTGAGAGATCCAACCTGGCCGAAGTCAACATTTTAATCGTTTGAAAAGTTGCTTCTTGCGGTTTTGTCTACGCATAGTTTAAATACGCTTTTGCGGGTAACATTCCGGAACTCCTGAAATCTCGGTTTAAAAGCGATCCCTTGAATTAAGGGGTTTGCTGCATATCATGTCGAAACACTTTTGGTAATATTTTTCGACACTCTTGCGAATAATAAGAACCCGGGTTTTGGGCTTGTACCTAGGTACACAAGATTTACGAATCGGCGCGATGCGAATTTGCATTCGCATTTTTTGCTTTGCGAATTCATTCTATTTTTGCGATGCGACGTCGCATCGCAGTTTTGTGTACAAGCCTTGTCTGCGGTATTTCGCGTACATTTCCGCATGGGTATCCGCAATTAGGTACTCTGCAGGTGGTTACTATAATGTAAGTAATCCATCAGCCACTGCGAGTCTGTTGCTTTTATAGGTTATCAACTCAATATTTTTATCAAACAATTACTTATCAAGATAAGCACAGATGTTAAAAATGACATACTAACCGACCAACACATTATCATAATATTCACTCGAAATGCAAACAGACTAACCTTATCAAATAATATTAATAAAATGACTCATAAAGGTGTAAACATACTAAGCTCTTGTTAACAAGCGGTATGCAGGTAAGGGGGGTAAATGCAAGGTCAAAACCAAACGCGAGATTAGCACTATTTGTAAATGTGTCGTTATCTCAGTGACTGGTTTACTGGCTTTATTTGACTTGTATGACCGACAGAATTTGGGCGTTTGATACAGATCAGCACTGTTTTGTGGTTTTATCTCTTACTATGCTATGTGGCACTGGCAACGCTACGCAACGGCTAGGTAGGTTTCTATTATTTTCATTTTAAAAGTACCTATTCAGAAGTTAACGTGTAAGCGAAATGTCCCTACACCAGAACTAGATATGGCCCATGGACAAGGTGCCGCCGATATTTGTTTCGCAGTGTGACCTTGCGAATTCGATACACTACGGGACGCGTAACGCAAGGTCATGATCGCAACAGGCAAAGGTCAATTTTTGAAAACAATCGACTAGTCTATCGCGGCTCCACTGCTGGTGGCCGGACAAACGCCGCACCCAAAATGCGCCAAATTACCCGTTTCCCTGACTTTCGCATCTAATCAGTTCCCACTGGGTTGCCTTCTGCAGATCATCCGACGATCGCTACCTTTGCTCGTCTAGGCCAAGGGTCATTGGATCTCTGGTAACATACCAAGCCCACAGCCACACATCTATGCTATGCTGAATTGCTGATAATTCAGGCTATGTATATTTTTTTGTTTTTCCGTCCCTCAAAAAAAGCCGCCTAGACTGGTCTTCAATCTTCATAGTGGATAGAACAAAACAAGCGTAGTCGAAAGCTTTTTCGCATTTGAAAAGCAGACAGCTTCCTGATGTTTTCCAACAGTGTGGATGTGGACTAGGTCACTATCTGGGACTATGTTCTGGTGGCTTGAGGACTTCAAATCCTTTGGTACACTGAACACGTTTACCATACTATACAAGAAGATCGAAGGAACCTCTGTTCTACGCCTTCATGTGATAGAAGAGACTTTCTTAGCCTGTCTTAACTACGAAAAGTTGTTCTAGGTTCATTTATGATATCAAAGGTCAATATAATAGCAAATTGGCAACTGAGAAGCAATTTTGTGACAGCATGTTCGATGGTGTGCCATCTTTTAACACTCAATTCTGACCAATCTTTGGTCAAACATTTTATAAATATGCACTCTTGGTACGTTTGTATTGCAATTATGAATTTAATATGTGACTCATGTTTATGTTTGTTCTAGTTGAGTCTCACAGAGATGGCAATGACGGTTCACATAATTATCATTCAATGTTGTTAGCGGTACCTATTATTTAAATATTCCATATTTCCAACAATATTACAAAAAACAATATAGGTCACATTATTGAACTCTAGAAACGTGTTCTTATGTTATATTTCCTCATAAGATATAAAGGTTACAAGTAATGGATGTTTGCGGTTTTTCCCACATATCTACATTTTGGATTTGCCTGATTATCTTCATGTTGTGTTTGTAGTATGACATGAAAAGGTGTGCCTAGTACAATTTCCATGTCTATAACAATGTGCATCAACAAGTGCACTATCTTAAAAGATAACATTTCAAACTGATAAACTGATAAAACATTACTGTCCACTTTAATCAATGCATCATCGCCTCTTCTTAACCTGTTCAACCGCGCTTTTAAGGGTATTGAGGATTTTAGTCGCATCCACACCGCAGTTCGGACGAACCAGTTAAAAGAATATTAAGCTGCTAAGCACACAGAAATATGCCATATTCAATTGCCACATTGAATAAGACGACCCACCAATGTAATATTGGTATACTTATATCCATAGCTTAGTATTCTTTTTACGGAATACCTTGAATCAAAATAATTAAACTGCTGTAAAATCCCTTGGGTTCAAGTCAATTATTTAATGATAATACTTACACAAATATTAATATATCTACCTATACATGTTAGTCAATAATGGCTGACTTGAATTATGCAAATTGAAATGGGACCACTTCAATTATCAGAACTTAAAATCTGGTTAAATTTTTCTTTTATTCAAGTAAACATTATTTGATTCTGGTCTGTAGTAAATAACCTAGTCACCTGTGCCAAAAAAGGTTCGCATTTTGAAATATTTTAAATGATAATTGCTTTCTCAATAGCTGTAACTGAACATAAACATGGTTTGTTTGTCTGTTTGCCTGGTTTAACTCCGAACTCTTTGAACAAGCAAGATGTGAGAGAGATGGTACTGGACGGAGGTTTTATATCATCCACCTACCATATTCTACAGCAAAATAATCTGCTCAAAACATTACTTCAATGTGTCACACATCACACCAAGAAAGAATAATATAAATATGCACCTGCTGTCAATCTACAAAGTTTACTTTTACTGAAACAAAACAAACTGTACTTTTACATTACATAAAAAGTTATTGTAGCTTGGTGTAGTGAAACACTTTGTAAACTCACAAGCTTCAGTGGTTTTAACGTAATCCAATCTGTACTTACACAACCATGCCATAGGCGCCTTCGCCAATGTATTGTAGATTAGTGTATCTGGGCCCCACTTCGAACACCTGGCCCCGAATGATCTCCGCGTTGGGATTACTGCTCGCGGCACCTGCAGCCTCGGCCATCGTGACACAGAGGGAAGCCACTTAACCAACGGTAACAATACTGAGTTCAGCATAAATTTTTTACACACACGCGACACTTGACTGGCGATTCCTCAGTCCACAATAGCCAAAACAAATTACTAATCGACCTACATTATCCACTACCCGAACAAATCGTCCACTTGTCACTTGCTTATCATTCTCGCTAGCCTGTTTGCCCGACTTTTCATGGACACTCCCGTTTAGACGCAGTACCGTTACAAAATGAACTCGATTTTTTCTCCATCTCTACAAGCGTGTTCCATATTGTGTTATTTTAACATCTTTTCTATTAGATGTTGCTGTTTCCCTCCATTGACACGTATCAGACCGAGACAAAGCTATACATTATTGAAGGAATGTTGTCCATACCAGCTATAATAGCATACTTAGCACTTCAGTATACATATAATTATTGCATAGTGAAACATATTCTAATAAAACATTTTCGGATGAAAACTATCAGGTAAATAAATATAATTATTTGAGCATGACTTAATAAAATATGGAATATTATTTTGGCAATGTTGCGAACTTGCGAGAATATCATTCCCTAGGAAATAAGCAAAAGTCGAATTTTGACAATGACAGTGTGCTGTCATCAATGGCATTTTGTTTATGACGTTTACGGTTTTTTGATGGAAATGGAATAGCTGTAGTTTTTTTGTAATACTAAAAAATAAATATTACCTATCTTTTGTACCTTAGAGGCACCATTTTTTGTGTTCAAATTCGTGAAAAATGTAATGTTCCATTAAGCAACGCGTTATTTACATGGATTAAAGGCAAAGAGGCATAGATTGACCTCGTCGACTGAATTCGAAGGACTATCGTGCAAATAATTTAGGTATGTCGGTTTGGTCAGCCAGTACAGCTGGAAATAATTACCACTCTGCATTGCCAGGCGGTCAATACGGTTCTTCTAATAACTGGTGTTCAAAGTTAAGCAAGGTATGATATAACTTTAGTTGCATGTAGTGGTACATTCGTTTTGCTTATACATAATAATTTGATTGCAAATGACAACATAATTACTGTTTACTAGTAGTTGTTCTATTGGAATATCAGTCGCGTGGTAGTGCGGGGCACTTCACACGCACATTCAGTTAGAATGCTTTAATGATTCTCATTAAATATTGTTTTAACATAGTGACTATATATTTGAAATTGGTTTTTCAACATTGTGGTAATTACATAGTTTGATGTAAGTTGTATAAACGGTATGATCTTATTTTTTGTTACTTATATTTAGTTTCAAGTCATATTACACAGTCGCCAGCTTAATATTTATTTTGTCTTATCCTAACTATCTTACATACTGTTTAAATATGTTTATTCATAAAAAAACCTTACCCTAATATTAAATTGAGTTTGTTTTAATTATTGAATAACTAGTGTTACTTTATATTTGTTAAAATGTGCTTTTAAAATTATTTAAGTATTTGAAGAATTATTTTATGAATCATTCACTTATTATAATTCCATTAACATTTCATTTAGTTTATTTTATGCATGCATTAAATATTATTAATGCATGCAATAATCAAGTTTGTGTTTTCAATTAATTTTATTTATTGTTTTTTTATTTTGTTCCACAAAGGAGTGGATGACAGGTATTTAGCGAGCATTTTGATCAGTTTTCTGGCACACTGAAGCAGAAGATTGTACTACTTATCATTATCTAACAAGAGTGAGTTGACAATGGTTGTTATTGGAATCAGGGCTTCAGTAATGCATTGTTTTTTTAGAGGAATCCATATATCACATTTTGGGTAAAGCATACAGTGTATTTTTCTTAACTTGTCATATTTAGGGCTGATTTTTCAATTGTCACATAATTTTTTATTTTATTATTATAGACATACAAAAGCTGCAATATTTATTTCACATATCGATACCTTAATTCGCAAACCAGCTATCTCCATAAGAGCAAATTTTCCAGGAGACACTTAAAATTGTATAATATTATCTTTTGTAGACTTCAAGAAAGAATTGCTGATTTTCGAATACCGAGATATGGAATGAATTGTCACTTTCACGGAGTTGTCGTTTTTGCAAATCACCCCAAATTACTGTAGCGTACCTACTATCTAAACCAAAAAAAATTTTTTGACGAAATGTGGAGATAGCTGGTTTGCGAATTAAGGTATCGATATGAATTTTATCTAAATGTTGAAAAATCAGCTTTTGCTTTGTGGTTGTTTTGAGACAATGAATGTGTTTCAATGGTTTATTTAAAGCAGTTTTTAATGTAATTCATACCTTCCATGTTTCTTACAAAAATCAAGACATTCCTATCTAACATAAACAATGTGATTGATGTGTAAACTTATGATGTTCATAGTCGTACCATGTTTATTCACAAAATAATTTCTTATTTCGCTGAGGAAAAATTCACTGTCATACTGTAAGTTTACCAGATAATATTATATGCATTAATATCAAGGACAATATGATTGGCCTATAGTACCTACAGCTTTTTTATCTCAATGCCATACAAAGCCTTATCAAAACATAAACATACTATAATATGTAATCAGTTGATATAATGACATGTATTGGCTCATACAGATTTTTGTAATACTCTTTTTGAAGATTCTTATCACATTTTACCCCCAACTGCCAAGAGTTGCCACATTTAACTTTTTGTTAAAACTGCTTTAAAATGCAGTTGCCAGGAAAATGGTGCATTTGCTATGCGAATTTTATATGAATCATAAAAATTTGGACAGGACAACTTGTGTTGGGTCAGCTAGTTATAAATATAAATGACTGATGTGATATATGGATGAAATCTTGGCTGTCATAAAGGGCTTGGTGGAACTGCTTTCTAAATTATCTAATGAAATTTTATAATCATAATTGATTTAATAGTCTAGACTTAGAGACTAGACTTATTACTATGCAATGTACATTTTAATACAGCTGACATTCTTTATCAATTTGATGAAAAAGGATTTTGGGGGACACCTAAATGCTCTTATAAAGACCAATTTTTTTCTGGTCGGCACCGGCGCCATTAATTGACTTCCTATTTATGAGAAACGGTAAACGGTAATGTGTCATAGCTCCACAAATGTAATACTTAGCATAGTAGTAAGTTTGGGTCGCCACAAAATTGGCCAAGTGCGGTATTAACTGCCAAAAAAATATCAACCTTGCTGCAGTTGAAATAAAGTCTAAATAAAATATAAATAACCCGCGAAAGAATCAAAGCAAATCAAAGCAGGCAGAGGCACGCGGTTGTAATTTTTTATTTTCGAACTTATTTCAATAATCGCAGGGCTGATGTTGTTTTAACAGTTAAAACACCGTTTAGCCAGGCGTGCTCTGGCGCTAACCCATAGGGCCTGATGCGTTGGTTACGTGTGTTTGGTAGGTCAGATATTAATTAGTAGATGCTTTCTGTAATATGGAGCCTGCATTTTGGGAAGGCATATGGTTAACCTTCAACCTAACAATGATAAAGGTTAATGTGGTAGTTGGTATTTTACATACTCATATGGTGGGACCTATTGATTTGTACCTAGTTCTCCTCTTGGCGATAAAATTTATAACTGAGGCCGTTATGGAAGTGTCAGTCAATTGTTCGTGTGCAAAAAAGGGACGGCACTACCCGGTCTTTATAAATTTAACGCGCGTAACACACTTTCAATCGCTACCGGAATGAAAAATATTGCAAATTCATTGCTTCATATTATGTTCGAAAATTGTGTGCTCAACAACGTAAAAAAACGCAATGAATTTTGTTTAACTGTTAAAATGAAAGCCATTGCTACTTACTGTAAGTGTGTTCCGCAATAATCCCGCAGGGCCCTATTTCTTAAAACTTACAAGTCTTGCATTACTTTGTCCACAAAATCTACGAATTCCTAGAAGATCGGTGGCCGGCACATAACGGCAACAGTGATGGCTGTCATGAAAATGACGGGGTTTGACTTTACGGTGTCAAGCTGTCTAGGAAAACACACTAATGCCCGTTTTCACCATCATTCCTTAAAGGACCATGACCGATTTTGTATGGACCCCGTCCCCCCCCTCCAACAGCCATGTGATACATGCCAATATGTTTATAAGGATCCAGAAAAAGACTTACTGTCTTGTTCAATTGCAAAATCAATGGGATTTTTTTGTAATAACAAAAAACATTTTGGTTGGCTAACCTAACCTAACCTAACCTTACCCATCCTTACCTAACCTAACCTAACATAACCTTTTTTTTTTTTTTTTTTTTTTTTTCTCGGGGTGGAAATCCTCATGGATGTCCTCCGCCCTGGGGTGGGCGAAGGGGTCTGTCAGACTCTTACTGACTAAAACCACCCCGGTGTTCCCTCGCACACTTGCGTCGGGGGGCTGCGGGAGCAAATTGCGACTTCCGCTGCCCCGGACTGGTGACGGCCCGCACTCTGCGGGCCCCGTCCCGCAGGGGGAGTGAGGTGTGCAAACTCCCCCCGTTACGTCTTAGAGTGGCGCGCGTGGAACACTACGCGCCGCCATCTCGGGTCCTGTGTGATGGGGGGCGACGGATGTCCCCGAATCCGTCGCCCCTGGACCCATTTAGGGGGGCTGGAAGAGGGCGTTATCCGCCCTCCGCCGACGCCCGGTGCGCCTGCTGCGGGCCGGGTGAGTGGACGAGATCTCCCTCTCCCTTTCCGCAGCCTCCTTCTGCGAGATGACTGTCTCGCAGAAGGAAACCACCGCGTCCCACGACTCGGCACTCCCGACCATCGAACGAACGACGGCCGGCAGTGACAAGTCGGCTCCAACTTCTGAAACGAGGGCACGGCGCGGCTCCTCCCACGCGGCACACTCTGCCAATGTATGCCGCGCCGTGTCCTCCCGACAATGGACGCAGTGGTGACACCGAGCGTCCGGCTCCCTGTTTATGCGACACAGGTACTTCCCGAAGCAGCCATGCCCCGAGAGCACCTGCGTCACCCGAAACGACAGGGAGCCGTGCCTCCTCCCGAGCCAGTCGTCGAGCACCGGCCGGACCGCCTCGATGGTGACGAGGCCGGCGGTGGGGCGTGAAAGCCTTTCCCGCCATTCCGCCACCAGGACCTCGCGAAGCTGAGACCGACGCAGCTCCATGTGTCGCTGCATCGGTCGCTCGCCCCGCGCTGTGGCTTCCTCGCGCCACCGATGAAGTGACGCGAGCACCTTCGCCTCCAGGTCCCATGGCGGGGATCCGGCCAGTGCACAAGCCGCCTCGTAGGAGATCGTGCGATACCCCCTGATGACTCTGACGGCCATCGCTCTCTGCGGCTTACGCAATACAGCGATGCTACCGGCCGTCAGGTCAGCCGCCCAGATCGGGGCCCCGTAAAGGGCCATCGACCGCACGATCCCCACGTAGAGCCGCCTACAAGCGGCGCTCGGGCCCCCCAGATTGGGAAGCAGCGTTGACAGCGCCCCAGCAGCACCCAGCAACTTGGGCGCCAACCGTCGGAAGTGGGGCCCGAAGTCCCACCGGCTGTCGAGCACCAATCCTAGGTACTTCATGGTAGACTCGACAGCGATCCGAGTCCCCCCGACCACGATATGTGAGCCGGGTGGCGGCGCCCGCCGGGGGCCATAAAACACCATGGCCTCCGACTTACTAAGGGCCACCTCCAGGCCTAGGCGACGTATGCGGCTCACCACCTGTGAGACCGCAGCCGTCGCGCGCAACGCTGCCTCCCTGTGCGAGCTCCCCCGGGCAGTGACCAGCGTGTCATCCGCATAACACGTCAGGTCTACCCCCGGGCCGAGCTCGCCCCTCAGCACCCAGTCGTACCCGATGTTCCACAGGAGCGGGCCTACAACCGAACCCTGCGGAACACCGCACGACATGCGGCGCTGGTTTCCACCATCACGTCCCATGTAGGTGACACACCTCTCTGACAAATAAGCCCCAACGATGTGGCGGAGGTAGGGAGGCACCCCATGATACCGCAGTGCCTCCCGAATACAACTCCAGGGCAGGGTGTTGAAGGCGTTGGAGATGTCCAAGGACACCGCCAACATCACCCCGCCCCGGGACACCGCTTCCTCCGCCAGGACTCTAACCCGCGACACAGCGTGGATCGTAGAGCGCCCATGCCGAAACCCGAACTGGCTGTCGTCCAGGTCCGGCCCCTCTCTGCACAAGTGGCCGACGAGGCGGGCTGCGATTATCCGCTCGAACAGCTTGCCCACCTCGTCAAGCAGCACTATGGGCCGGTACGCGGATGGTGAGTCCGCAGGGCGCCCCGCCTTCCTGAGCAGGACCAGACGACCAGACTTCCACAGAGTGGGAAACTGGCCCTGCTCGAGGCACGCCGTGTAGAGTCCTCTCAGTTGGGGCTCAAGCTCCTTCAGAGCGAGAGCTAATACGCAGCCGTGGATCCCGTCGGGCCCCGGAACCACGTTCTTGGCCCGGAGCCGCATCACGGCTGCCCTCATCTCTGCCTGTGTCACCTCTGGGACGGTGATGGCGTTCTCCTCCTCTGTAGGCTCTGCGGCTGTGGGCAAAACCATCGGCGGCGGAGTATGCTCCGCTGTTGCCGGGAAGAGGGCTGCGACCACCTCCTCCAGCAGCTCGGGTTGGAGACTCTCAGTAAGTGGGGGTGCCGCGGCTCGAAGTTTCCCTCGCACCGCGCGATAAGGGCGCCCCCACGGATCCCCATCTAGAGTCTCCAACATCTCCTCCCTGGCTCGCGTCCTCGACTCGCCGATGGCCAGCCACAGAGCCTCCTTAGCCGCGCGGTACACCTCATACAGCGCGGCTTCTTCGTCAGGATCCCGGCGACGTCTCCTCCGGTATCGGGTGTACGGGCGTCTAACCGCCACGCACGCGACGCGCAGCTGCGCGATCTCGGCGGTCCACCAGTACACCTGGCGCCTAGCGGACTGTGCGTGGACCCGGGGCATAGACGCGTCGGAAATTTGCGTCATCGCCCCGCGGAACCACAGCGCCTCTTGCTCGACGTCGACGGGTCCGTTCATTGCCGACTCCCGGACCCAGGCCTGGACAATGGCGGCCTCCTCGAGAAGCTCCCTGTCGATGCGTTTACGCGCCCAGCGCGGACCGTCCGTTCGCGGGGAACCTAACATAACCTAACCTAACCTAACCTAACAGTGATAAACTGATCTTGAATTTTGAAGGTCACATGGCACTCCTGAATGATGAACAGCATTTGTGTATTCTTGTGATTGGGTAATTGTACAAAAGATTAAAAGAAAAAAGTGGGTTAGGTTAGGCTAACCTAACCTCGCCCTCTACCAGTCCCCGTAAACAGGTCTATAGGGACAGCGGACTCGGGGAGGTCCACCGTCTCCCTTCCAGAAGGACCCGTAGTGGCGGCACGTAGTGTTCCAAGCGCGCCCCTTTTTGACGTCGCAGCAGGAGTGAGGTGCGAGACTCACGGGCATGTGGTGGCCCGCATTGTGGGTCGGACCCCGTCCCCCCCCTCCAACAGCCATGTGATACATGCCAATATGTTTATAAGGATCCAGAAAAAAACTTACTGTCTTGTTCAATTGCAAAATCAATGGGATTTTTTGTAATAACAAAAAACATTTTGGTTGGCTAACCTAACCTTTTTTTTTTTTTTTTTTTTTTTTTTTCTCGGGGTGGAAATCCTCATGGATGTCCTCCGCCCTGGGGTGGGCGAAGGGGTCTGTCAGACTCTTACTGACTAAAACCACCCCGGTGTTCCCTCGCACACTTGCGTCGGGGGGCTGCGGGAGCAAATTGCGACTTCCGCTGCCCCGGACTGGTGACGGCCCGCACTCTGCGGGCCCCGTCCCGTAGGGGGAGTGAGGTGTGCAAACTCCCCCTGTTACGTCTTAGAGTGGCGCGCGTGGAACACTACGACCATCTCGGGTCCTGTGTGATGGGGGGCGACGGATGTCCCCGAATCCGTCGCCCCTGGACCCATTTAGGGGGGCTGGAAGAGGGCGTTATCCGCCCTCCGCCGACGCCCGGTGCGCCTGCTGCGGGCCGGGTGAGTGGACGAGATCTCCCTCTCCCTTTCCGCAGCCTCCTTCTGCGAGATGACTGTCTCGCAGAAGGAAACCACCGCGTCCCACGACTCGGCACTCCCGACCATCGAACGAACGACGGCCGGCAGTGACAAGTCGGCTCCAACTTCTGGAACGAGGGCACGGCGCGGCTCCTCCCACGCGGCACACTCTGCCAATGTATGCCGCGCCGTGTCCTCCCGACAATGGACGCAGTGAACATAACCTAACCTAACCTAACAGTGATAAACTGATCTTGAATTTTGAAGGTCACATGGCACTCCTGAATAATGAACAGCATTTGTGTATTCTTGTGATTGGGTAATTGTACAAAAGATTAAAAGAAAAAAGTGAGTTAGGTTAGGCCCTAACCTAACCTAAGAATTGACGAGAATACCTATCCGTCAGGCCATAGAGTGAAACAGCTCACAGACGATACTAGCCATTATTTAGCAGTAAAAATAGTGATTAAAAATCAAAGATATGGTTTACAACATGTTATTTTGTGCCAAAAATAATAACATTAAAACAATCATGATTTTTCTGGGATATCCCATATTTTTGACAGATGTCGTCATAGTAAAAATTGATCACCTTACCAAGATGGTTGGACTGAGATACATTTTAAATCTGTTGGTCGGTGTAAGGTTTGGGGGGACGTTTTGACAATTGATGTTCCACAGAAGTGGGCCCAGGACCGAGCACTGTGGAATACCGCACGACATAATATATCGTGCCAACACCCGCCGTCACGTCCCCTGTAGGTGACACGCCTTTTCGCCAAAACCTAACCTAACCTAAGCTAACCTAACCTAGGTTAGGTTAGGTTAGTGACAGTACAGTACAGTGATCAACTTACTGATCTTGGATTTTCAAGGTAGCTACATGGAACTACTCAAAGATGAACAGCATCACCGTATCCTTGTGATTGCGTAATTGTACAAAATATTAAAGAAAACAGCAGGTTAGGTTAGGCTAACCTAACCTAACCTAACAATTGACGAGAACATCCGTCAGGCCATAGAGTGAAACAGCTCACAGACGATACTAGCCATTATTTAGCAGTAAAAATAGTGATTAAAAATCAAAGATATGGTTTACAACATGTTATTTTGTGCCAAAAATAATAACATTAAAACATGATTTTTCTGGGATATCCCATATTTTTGACAGATGTCGTCATAGTAAAAATTGATCACCTTACCAAGATGGTTGGACTGAGATACATTTTAAATCTGTTGGTCGGTGTAAGGTTTGGGGGGACGTTTTAACGCATCGTCCTTTAGGGAGGCTCTTAAGACATTTAAGTGTTGGTTTCTGCTAAGGGATCCTTTAAATATAGGGGCCCGATATTCGGCATGTTAGCGATAAGTGACAGTTCATTTGTTGTTGAAGGTGAATATTTGCAGAGACTGAACTACAACTGTCACTTAGGTAAGTGGCCCCTAAGTAGGTATCCCTTAATCTGGTGGAAAAAAAACTTAGGTAGGGGGGTCATTTAAGGAATCTCTTAGGTTAAGAGATCCTTAGTAAGGAAGTTTTTGAGGGAACGATAGTGAAAACGGGCATAAGGCCCGTATTACAGAACTTCACCCAAGACTCAAGCATTAGGTACTTAAAACTAGTTTCAACCAATTAAAATTTACGGTGTCAAGCTGTCTCGGAAAACACACTAAGGCCCGTATTAGTATTACAGAACCGCACTCAAGACTCAAGCATTAGGTACTTGAAAACTAGTTTCAACCAATCAAAAGGCTTTGAACGAGTTTTATGTAATGCTTGAGTTTATAAGGCCCTTAGGCCCGTATTACAGAACCTCTCAACCCATCGTTTAAAGCCTTTTGATTGGTTGAAACCAGTTTTAAGTAACGCTTGAGTCTTAGGCGAGGTACTGTAATATGGGCCTTACTTACTTTCATAGATAACGTTCTAGTGACGTCATTCGCCGGTAAATTACGAACGCTATGTGGCGGCCACCGCTCTTTTAGGAAACAGTAGCTTTAGTGACAATTTCGTAATTATCTATAATTTGTTTATAATAATAGCAGGTGGGTTTATTACTTCGTTTTTTGTCATGGTGGCTCCAATAGGTTTTCCTTGATTATTTTAAATAATTTTTGTTTTAATAATCACTAGTTAGCGCAAATTGCGATTAAATTACTCAGCTATTATATTTATTGTTTACCTACATGTTTTTGTTTCATGTATTTATTTGTAAATAATCAAACATGACATGTCTTAAAAATATTTATGTATTATACTTACCCATATTTGATGTGCAATCGTTGTTTTATATTTGTATATTGTATGTATAACTGATAAACCCCCTATTCCGGGACTTCTCGCGGAAATCACTAGCTTTTATCAGTGGCTATGGACATTTAAACTATAATATATAATATTCCAGATATAGTTTGATCGAGCCCGCTGTTCCGCGGCTTAGGAATGCGTGGCGAGGCGGGGCGCAGCGTTGATGAATGAGCGGCGGGGGGGACGCCGCGCGCCTTGAGCGTTGACGAATGAACGGCCTGACTGACCCCCGTCTCGCCACGCACATACCTGTGGCGTGGAACAGCGGTCCCAGCTACGAATAATAAAAGTCGGTCCCAGTCATTGTACATTAATATTATTTATTACATGTGAATACCATTTAAAGTCTCCACGATGCCTCCATAACTAAACATGATTTTCACTATAAGAGCTTTATCACACTGACGATTTACCAGTGCGTTGTTTACACTCGTGTGTCTCAATTTCTCTTGCACACTCACGTCAATAGGTCTAGGCAAACGCGACGAACACGAGGCGTATACGCTACGCACACGCAACGAGCGCGTTAAATAATCGCCTCATTGGAAACACGCAAATCGCCAGTGTGATAAAGCCTTTATAAAGCCATTTCGCGGTTCATAAATCAGTCTGGTGTTGGATTATGAAGTTGAGTTTAAAATGGTAATGTGTTATGATATTGGCAGCAGCACAGGTGCGTAATGTCGGGCGAGACTCCTATTCAGTCAGCGGATGGACTCCACACGCCAGCCTACTTATCATGGAGGAAGCTACAGCTCAGTCGAGCCAAGCTCAAAGCCTCCAGCAAGACTTCAGCACTGCTCTCAGGATTCGCTATGGTACGTAATTTTATAAACTAGTTTTAGTGTTGTTGTTGAGAGGATGAATGAAAGGCGGCTAACAAAATGTATTTACAAGGCAGATGTGACTGGAAACGCCGGGATGGGACGCCCTAGAAGGACATATACTGACCTTATTGGTGATGTTCTTCAGAAAGGACAGGTGCGTAGTACTCGCAACCAGCGAGCGTGTATGAAGTCGAGGGAAAAGGAGTAGGTATGTAAGGATCGTAGCAAGTGGCGTTCTGTAGTTTCTGCCTACCCCCATGGGAAGAAGGCGTGAGTTTATGTATGTATGTATGTAGTTTTTACCTGCGGCTTCGCTACCGTGGTCTATCCCATGACAGAAACCATGTATTTAAATATCTAAGATCTTTCAAAAAAACCTCACCGATTCGTTTCTCTGTTGCTGCGTGAATCGTGATAGAAGGGCATTGTAGAACGACACAGTTTACAGACAGGAAGTTTGCGCATTTTAAAGGTACAATCCGTAGCTGACCGCAGGCGGCAGCTGCAGCAGGCGACGGCGACGTGTCGTCGCGACACGACTGGTATCCATGAAATATCTTCCGTAGCTAGCGACACGTCGTCGGTTTCATAGAAATACGTAGAAACCAGTCATGTAACGGCGACACGTCGCCGTCGCCTGCTTTCAGCTACGGAATTGTACACCAAAGGCTAAACGGATTTTGATGAAAATAGGCACACAGGTAGATTATAACCTGGGTTAACATTATAAGACACTTTTATCCGAATATGTATGTAGTAAGTTTCCTTGGGTCGTGTGTGAAACCGCGGACAACAGCTAGTCATAAACAATAAACCTGTTTCGCTAGTAACTTGTTTATAAACTGCCGACTCATGCACATTAGTACTTAATATCGTTAACAATGTAAGTGCATTTCTGCGATAACATAATGGATGTGCTCCATTAATGTAGGTTCAACCTTTGAAATAATCGCAGCGTATTTACAAAGAGGTTTAAATTTGTGTTATAAGGCGGCCAATCTCGGTGAAGGAAGCCCAGCCGTTGGCGCGGGAGATATTATAGTGCACAAGTTTAGTGTGTGCGCAGACACAGGTGCACTCTCTCTTTCCTCAGTCTCATAGTCCGATGGGACGGCAATCCAACACGACTGGAGAGATATCAGGCGCAAGGCCAACGGCTTAACTTGATTTCCGAGGCTCGGGTATCACAGCGCCAACTTCCAAACTCCGGGCTGTTACTAAAAAAATCCTAATGGAATCTAACGAGTTATCGTTGTCAACAGGTAGCGATGGTGGAGGTGCAACTAAATCCGCCTGGAAGCACAGCAGTGCCTCCCGGTATGCTAATAGCATTCACTGTGTGTACAACTCTGCTGGTAGCTGTCCACATGCTAGCGCTAATGATAAGTACATGCATCCTGCCGAACATCGAAGCTGTTGGAAACCTCCACAGCATATCACTGGTCCACGAATCACCGCACGAACGACTCCACTGGTACATAGAGATAGCCTGGGCCTTCTCCACGCTCCTAGGCCTCATACTGTTCCTCATAGAAATAGCTATCCTCTGCTGGGTGAAGTTCTACGATCTGAGTCCGACCGCAGCTTGGTCCGCCTGCGTCGTTCTAATTCCAGTTATGATTGTGTTCCTAGCATTCGCCATACATTTCTACATGTCTCTAGCAAGGCATAAATACGAAGTCACAGCTACAGGGATCAAAGAACTTGAATTGCTCAAAGAACAGATCGAGATGGGCGACCACGATGCTCGTATGAATAATTTGACGCTGCTCGATCAAACTCGAATCGTGTGATAGTCGACGTGTGTGTCCTATGTCCTTTTTGGAATGTTATTATTACCTTTTGTTTGTGAGTTGATTATTTAGGTAAGTTCTGTACTTAGATTGTTAAGATTGTACTTATTGAGTGCCAACTTACAGGTTACACAGGATATAACACTCTTAAGAGCGCTATTGTTGCTCAGATTTGCTATACTTAGGGCTTAAAAAAACTTAGCGTACATAGCTATTGACAAAGCAAAATTATTTCACTAATGACAATGTCAAATGTGTTTGTGCTACCGCAATTATTCGTATGTTTAAGCCCTGTAGCATTGCTTTTTGATATAATTACTATAGTTTTGCGGTATCAACATGTGCCTTGTAACTTGGAGGCTGATTAACGTTGGACGAAAATTAACTTAAATAAGTCTGTCACGGGTCGCCCTGTTAGATATGGGATAGTGCAGGGACTATTCGGAAAAAGAGTTAATTTGGATGCTTCCAAAAACCCTCATCTTCCGCCATCGTTACCGCGATTCTTTCTTTTCTCGTATGACCAAGTAAACGTTGATTAGGCGCCATCTCCACGGGCGAGAGAATCGCGGCGACAGTCTCGCCAATTCGCCATGTCGTGGTGATAGTCTCGCCGTGTCTTGGTGATAGTATCGCCGTGTCGCGGCGATAGTCTCGCCGTGTCGTGGCGATTGTCTCGCTGTGTGGAGATTGCTCCACACAGTTTCTATAGAATTTGACGTCACGGTGTGATTATCACCGCGATACTCTCGCCCGTGTAGAAGGTCTTATAAAGTCGCATGACGTTCCAATATTATTTTTTAAAGGTCATACGTTTATATTAACTTTTGGCAGCAGTTTAAAATGCTTTCGAGTAAAATAATATCTCACGTATTTTAATATTGTCTTTGTTTTACATAAAATCTCATTTAAATACAGGTAGTAGAAAATCAAACGTATAGAAAACTAGTTTATATGATTAACGAATCTCTGTAAATACAATCATAATTATAACATTTTAAATGAAGGACAAAGCTCAAGAAAGACCCATAAATCCAATGTTTATCGATGAACGCGAAACGAACGCTAATCGATTACCTATACAATGAGTAATTAATACCGTATGGAATGATTAAATCCTCGGGATATAGGTCAAAAGTACAGTCTCGTATAATAATCAACATAACATCTTGGAGGAACGACTAATCAATCATGAACTTTGCTTTATATTTGTATACCTACTAAAGAGTGTTCGTTCATGGTAAAAAATTGTGTGGCGGGCTTGTCCCAAAAAAGGACAAACTATATATCTATTCTCTCAAAAAAAAACATCGGGCAGTCTTTGGAGACTGCCGATAGAAGTGAAAACTAAGTAACTTTTTGATACAACGTAACGCCATCTGACGACAATGTCAGGAATTTATGTGGCTTGCTGTCAGTACAAGAATGAAAGCTGTCCATTAAAATTTTTCCAAAAAAATAAAACAGAGTGTGCAACATTTCTAGTCTCCCTCCGTCTTACGAATTTTCGATCAGGTCATGTGTCCTGACGCGAGTTAAAATTTTTTTACCCATCTGAATCCCAAAAAAAGTGCACAACGCCGCTAAAGAAGTTTTCACTGCAAAAATAGTTTTCAACCAAACAATCATATCAACGCAGCCTATCGCAGTCCACTGCTGGACATAGGGCAGTCCACTGCTGGACATAGGCCGGCCCCAGGCTGCGCCACAACACCTAGCGACCACCTCCCGCTTCCAGACGGTCCCAGCCACCTTTGTAATGTCGTCGGTCCATCTAGCTGGGGGGGCGTCCCACACTACGCTTGCCGATACGCGGTCTCCACTGCAGGACTCATCTGCTCCACAAGCCATCGGTCCTTTTTGACAAATATTGTCACCAGTGCCACTTTCGCTTGCACAGTAGTATTTAGTTTTGTACAGTATTAATTACTCACAATTTTTTTATTGGGCATAAGTTTCGTCTTGATTGATAAACTGGGTTTTTCGTCATCATATTTTTGAGTATTGACGTTTTCGATGTATCTTATTAGGCAGACTATTGACTACTTAATGGGTAGGTTGTCGCAGGGAGGTATGTCTCCCATCCTGCTGCAGCGTACCAGCCTTGACAAGTGTATATCCGCCCTAAGCTCTATCTACACAGTACCAGCACGCGTAGCATGACCACCGTAGAAACTGGTTAAGTCGACGGAAGAATAGACAAAATGACAGATTGTGATTGTTTATCTGTCATTTTGTCTATTCTTCCGTCGACAAACCCCGTTTCTACGGTGGTCATGCTACGCGTGCAGGTTAGAGACCGGACTTTGGGCCGAGCAAATGTGTCATCAGAGCATGCTTAGGACATTTCTGACCGATTATCTTAGATTCCAAGACGTCCTGATACTTGTGGATAGACCTTTACTTAAGTATATTTTTTTAATACTATCTTGTCATTTTCTCAATTTTGTTTTCTAAACTTTCTTACTACACTGAATACAACTATTATATTAATGTTTGAAATAACTTAATTATCTACTTACAATGAATGAACATTGAAATGTGCTGCAATAATTTTTGTGGTAGATTGGTAGAAAATAATGTAGGGTCTAGGAACCTACGTAATAAGTCAATTTCAGCTTATATTCAGACAACTAATAGTCGTGCTATTTAACTTTAAAATCCTATATTGAATAAGAATATATGGTTTGTATGTTCATGGTCATATGTTCTGACTGATCTGGGTAATCATTTATAAAACTTATTTATTTTCTTACATACTTGTCTATCTTACAAACTTTAATTTTTAATTCATCTATAGGACTGGACAATCTTATGGTTCAAGCATACAAACGCTTGCATTTTAATTCGTTGATAGTAAAATTTTAATTGCTCACTAACTAGACAAAATATCAGGTAAATAAAAAATCCGAAATGTACCGTAAGTACTTATATGCTTGAGATGTTAACCGATTCATTGCTACATCATTTAACTTGACATTTTCCACGTAGTCTATGTTAGGTACTTATTTTTATGCATGACTACACATTTGAGTCAAACGTGATCGCTCCGAGCTCTGAGGCTTCTCATCACATTGAAGCGGCTAATGTACCGTAAATGTCACAGGAGTTATGTTACAACCGCAGGTAGGGGCAACGAGTCGCCCCACTGATATTTCCCATTAAAACGATAATATAAAAAGTTGTCAGGAAGCCCACAAAGTGGGTGATTCTCCAAAAACAAAAAAGGATTCATTCATTTTGCTCTTCCGGACTGCCCACAATTTATTTTTTTATGCTCTTCCAAAAAACCAGTTTTAATTAGAAACGTGTTACGTTTTAAAATAATTGTACCGTAGGTACTTATCTACTTAATTTATTTAAAGTAAGTAGATACCTACCTATAAATAGTATTAACTAACATAACTGAAACGTTAAGTAAGTCAGTTTCACGTTAAATTACTATTAAACTGTAAACGTGCTCAAATAAAAACTGCGATAAAACTAGGATCACGACATCATGTCGGTACTTAGTTATTATCAACTTTGTAATAGTTTTGCTAATTAGGTGCCTACATATATCAAACGGTATGCAATAATTGTATGTAACATTATTACAAAATAATACTTGATAAATTAATTAATTAAATACCAAATAGTAACTTCTGCGGGGTTATTGCGTAAAACACTTACAATTGCATTGCCATTCATTTGACAGCTCAACAACATTCATTGCGTTATCTACGTTGTTGAGCACACGAATTTTTCTTACATTTGAAGCAATGGATTAGCAATTAACTTCAAAATCCTTCGGATTCTGTTTGAATGTGTGTTACGCATTAGGTACAGCCCGGTTCAAACTTAATTTCGGCTCAGAACATGAGGCGAGTCGCTGCGCAGTAAGGAATTCATGGGTCAGCGGGAGTGAGGGGTGCGGTACTGCGCAGCGAGTGGATAACTTCCGAGCCACCATGAAGTTTGAATCATAATATAGGCATCATACTTTCTGGTCTACCGCAACCCCAACTCACTGTCTCACGGCCCACAGCATATTTGGAAAGTCGGCAAACATGGACAATATGTGGTGTCCATACCATCTTATAAGGGCTCCCTTTTATAAGATGTCAATTTTAAAGTAATTAATTCGTATTCCAAATTACAAAGAAGTCAAGTTAAGTACCTTCCTGGGTACCTATGTCATTAGCAGTGGCGTATTTTAAGATTCAGCGCCCTGGGCCTGTAAGGTTTGCCGCCCATAAATTAACAAAAAATGCAAAAAGTTTCAATATTCTAGAATAAAACCCCAGTGTGTGTCCATTGAATGACTTTTTCGTGAAATCATGACTTTTGAGAACAAAATATAACTTGGAGAGATAAAATGATTTTAACGATTTTAATGTAAATACACATTTATTGGTTAGGAAGCGTATAGCTAGCTTCATTCTAGCAACATTCTTCACTATCGGATAAAGTGCCACAGCAGTCAAGTGGCGCTACCTAGACCCGTTTATAGTGCCGTAACTTTGCATTGTACGAGATGGGCAAGCTGCAAGCTCTTTGAGAGAGTCATTGCAGACCGCCTCGTCGGGCGGCTGGTGCGGGAGGGGCAGAATTTGGCGGAGAGCCAGTTTGGCTTCCACAGGGGGAGGTCTACGGTGTACGCCGCGGCGGACGGGGAATGCTGTGGCCCGAGGTAGGGTCGTCTCGGCGGTGTCTCTAGACATCACTAATGCCTTCAGTACCCTGCCCTGGAGTTTCATCAGAAAGGCACTCCGGTATCACCAGATGCCAACCTACCTCGTGTGCGTCGTGTGGTCGAGGCCTATTTCACGGACAGGGCCGTTGTCTACCCCAGTCACGAGGGAGAATGGAACCGGTGAGAGATGTCTTGCGATGTCCCACAGGGATCAGTCCTGAGGCCGCATCTGTGGGATATCGGATACGACTGGGTGCTGCGCGCCAACCTGCTAGCGGCGTCAGCGTGGTTTGCTACGCTGACGACACGTTGGTCCTAGCGTAGGGGAGGACGCACCAGGCGGCGGTCGAACTAGCGACACGCGGGGTTGCGACAATCGTCGATAGGATCCGGCAATTGGGACTCGAGGTGGCCCTGCACAAGTCCGAGCCCATGTGTTTTCATGGTCCTTGGAACACGCCACCGTCGAGTTCCCAAATAACGGTAGGAGGGGTTTACATCGGCGTCAAGTTGACGAAGCAGTACTTGGGACTCGTCCTCGACAGCCGGTCGAACTTCGTGGAGCATTTCCGACGTTTGGCTCCTAGACTGGAGCGGGCTGGGGCTGCCTTGAACTGGCTTCTACCCAATGGGGTCAAAGTCCTCGCGCACATATGGGAGTGGCGTGAGGAGGCGAAACGCCGGGGCGTAACTCCGCTGCCGCGAGAAATCACGGTACAGCAGGACATAGCTCCGGCGGGATCTCATGGCGACATGGAGAGTGCAATTGTCGCAACCTAGTGCTCGGCACGCCACAATTGCGGCGATAAGGCCCTCTTTGAGGAGTGTCTAGAGAGGCGGCACGGCGTCCTCACCTTCCGCCTGATGCAGGTCCTCACTGGACACGGTTGCTTCGGGAGGTTCCTGTTCCAGATAAGGCGGGTGGAAACGCCCAGGTATCACCATTATGTGGATCGCCCGGCGGACGCGGTGGAGCATACAGTGGAGGTCTGCTCGGCTTGGGCGAGGACACAGCGGTGCTCCACCGCAGTGTCCTCGTGGAGGCGATCGGCGGCGGTGATCTCTCGCGTCCGGCCCCTGGTCCAGGCCATGATGCGGAACGAGAGGGCATGGGAACTTGGGAAGTCGTCACTTCCTTCTACGAAGCAGTAATGCTCGTAAAAGAGGAGGCGGAGCGCGTGAGGGAAAGGCAAATTAGGCGCCCTCATGCTTCTTGTCGCCGCTGGAGACGCCCTGGGCGTCGGGAATCCATGCAATGCTCGCTGCCGATAAGGACCAGGGGTCGACGGAGCATTTTGTTCCACGCGTGCCTCAAAGAAATGTAAGCACAACAGACGGGGTCCGCTAGGGCCGATGCCAGGGTCGCGGGAAAGTCCGAAAGGGATACTGTACGACGTGGCCCCTGGCGACACACCGGCAACTGAAGGAACACGGGTGGGTTTTAGTCAGTAAGAGTCTGACACGCCCTACCGGTCCGCCCAAAGCAAGAGAAGTTATTCCATAATTTCCCACGCAAAAAAAAAGCATTGTACAGTATTGTCATTTGGTGTTTTGGTTGAGTGTTGAAGTTAGCGCAATAAACATTTTGTGTATGGCCAAAAGGCAATGTCACTACCACAGACTACAATTATATATAGGGTCACTACTGTTACTAGGAACACTTTGGATGCAAGAGCGAGCGAATCGAGCTTGGGACTTGGGGCACCCTGACTCGGACAGGTTAGGCTGCTCCGCCCCTCGCAGCCTACCGCCCCGGGCCATGGCCCTTTTGGCCCTAGGGTAAATACGCCACTGGTCATTAGAAGTCGTCAAATCATTAGTACTGAATCGGTTAACTCGATACCAGTGTACTTTAATTTGTTTATAAACGAGTTATATAGTAGTATAATATATCATTGCAGTATATTAATAATTATAAACCGATAACGTAGGGCAATAATATGATATTGACTGTATTTATTACTTAATCCAATAAGTACTGTGATATAATAATGAATGACATTAATAAATCTGTTAATATATAATTTTTAGTATTAAGTATATAAAATGTTCATCTAAAGGTAACCTGTAGAATTTTGTAAGGATACTTTACAATGTTGTAATTTTTAATGATCTTGTAAAACACCTAATTACATTTGGTCGATGCAATATTTGAGGTTTTTGTCTATGTCTCCTACCTTCTGCAGCATCCACAACTCACTTTTCTCCAGAAGATCCTTTGGGGATTTCAGCTGATGCTGTAATTAAAAATATTAGCATGTGTAAATACAAGATGGCTGGTCCCAATGAGTTGGACCTACAGGCTGAATTTTTCTGGCTGCAATGACTTGGTATATACTCGTATAACCTACAGGCTGAATTTTCCTGGCCCCAATGACTTGGTTATATTATAACCTACAGGCTGAACTTTCAAAGACGTTTGCGTGAAGGCTAAATCTGTTATTATTATATTTCTATGCTAAATCCGGAACTAACTAGGTATAAGAATAGTCTCCGAGCCGTTTCTGAGGAGAACTAAAACTGATTTTTAGATTAAGCTTAATTAAATAAAAGGCTTTCTAGGCCAAATCTATCAGCAACATACATCCGTAGATTACTTAGTAGAATTGTCCTTCTAATCAAGTTTTAGGCCAAAACTTGATTTCGCTGCGCTCGGATGATGTCATCAGTTCGTTAACAAACAAGGAAATGTAACCGCTCTGCCTCTGGTTCTGAATATACTTATCATAACTTCACACCCATATTCCCCGAAGGGGGACAGAGTATTACAACCACGTTTCGCGAGTTCGTACGCAATGAATAAGTACCATTCTTGGGTAAATTAGCCCATTGGGAATTTGGGGCAACCTCCAAAGTCTTCAACTTTTTCCAGCTTTTTTCTCCCCGTTTCAAGGCTAAGCTATCCCGTTTACGCCAAATTACCCTATTTTGCGCCAAACGTGCGTTTATTTATATTCTAACTCATAATTAGACGACTTGTTGCCATGCAATCGGTCTTCCAAATAAAATAAACAATCCAAGCACAAATGAGTCGCTATGACTATGCAGCGCTCGCCTCTCAGATAATTTAATTTAATGTAGCTAAAGATGATATTATTGTATTATCAAGAATTTCGGCACAAGTTTTTCTTGGAATGTTTTTGCAAGCTCAAAACAAAGTTTAAGATGTTATCGACTTTTGGCGGCGTATTGTGTTCAAAATGAGATATTAGGGTAATCCTGCGTTTAAACCTTTTGAATGGACGTTAGGGGCCTATATTATATAGGTACCTACCTACCTACTTTATATCTATACCTGTTCTATTAGTCACCTACCATCTTGTTGATATGTCGTTAAATTCATAAAAGTATCACGCATTCGTGATAGAATCGTGTTTTTAACACCTGTTTTTATCCGGTATTACATAATTTACTACCACTCATTGTGTTTTGGTAACAATACCTACTACAAGGCGTATTGTTATGTATGACAATTACTATCGTCTCGCGGTTCCATATTCCTACTATTCTCCATCGAATGAAGGTGGAATTTTAATTAGTAGGTAGTTACGTTTATAAGGTCACTTCAATTACCTATCGGTTTTAGATCCCAAAAGTAGGTTTTACGTCTGACGTTAATATGACTTAATATCAGTAAAAGTTGACAATCAAACAGTAAAAACATCCTACTATGACGAAACAAAGAATTCTGAGTCGAATCATATTAAAGAGTGAATTTCGTAAAAAGTGCAGTTGCCTCTTTCTACTTTGCTGCCGCCGTACTGTCTACACGGAACGTCATTTTTGTCTACACTTCCGTCGACAAAGCGGTGCTCATGCTACGCGTGCTGGAGCTGTCATCAATTCTATCCCTGAATATATCAATCCAGTATTTGCGCGTAGGCAAGTAAACATTGACACTAGATCACCTATGTATCCTATGGACCTACCTAATCTGCGTTCGCAATTAATTCGCCAAACATGTAAACAAACACGAGATTTTGAAAAAACAACTGTAGGTAATGCCTACACATAAGGTTCAGTTTGCGCTACAACTTCTTAATTTTGATGAATTTTCCAACAGTACTAGTAAGTCTAAAATCAACTTTATTTACACTTGCATGAAGTTGATGTTTGTCTAAGTGGAAAACTTGTGTTTGTTTACGTTTGTTAAATAGGTACATTGCGAACGCAGATTAGGTACTAAACCCCTACCTACTTGGACTGGTTACTTTAATAGCGCAGTTGAAAGACTTGACATAAGTTCTAGCTTATTTTTTATGACCTATCGGTGGTTCATTAAAATAATCGGCTGGTGGAGACTGTTTACATAATTTATAAATAGAAATCTACATGAACCGCGCAGATAATAAAGTTTATAATTACTAATCAGAGTAATCGGTCTTCTCCACACGAGATCCCGGCACAGAATAGACTATCTCTCTTTGTTATGTACCTTGACCAAGGTTTTCCAAAGTCAAATGTACACGACTACCTACATATCAAGCTATAGGTAGGTACCTACTTACATTTCCAGTATAAGCTGATCTCGCATTGTATAGGATATCCCTACGATGCAAGGTCGGCTTATACTGGAAGTGTATAGCTTGATGAGTAGCCGTGTGTACCTCGATACATCTCTACAGGGTCAAATCAAATTAGCTACCTAGCGAAACTCTATTAAACTCTAAACAAGATTTTTTTATTTTTTTTTTATTTATTTAAAACACATACAACTATCATCACAGGCTTACCTAATACAATAGTGTAGTTATATTTAGCTACACTTAATAGTTTACAAAGACTTGACTTAGATACCTAAGTCAAATCTCCGCAAACCATCAAGTATAACTATTAATTATTAATATAATTGTTATTCTGATCCACTAAAAGTAATTTTATACAATGCGGCCCGTGTGAATTCACTCAGAGTACAATTGAAGCAGTCAATCTGTTGTGACACCATAGGAGAGAGGACAAGATAGGTACCTAGACCTACGTTTACATATTATACAGAAAGTGGACAACGTCGCAAATACTTAGCTGTCATATATTTCGCTGTTTCTAACTCAAACGAAAAAATAATAATTTGATGTTCCTTTTATTGGGGTCAATGGCCGCTGGTAGTACTTATACCTAGTTATTGATACTTATCACGTCTGCGGAGTTTCGCTAACTAACTTGATTGGACCCTGTAGAGATGTAGGTAGTTAGTATGTTCATCAGTATTGTTACTAAGTATACTAACCAGTGGTATGGGATACGGTGTAGGGTGCTCGCAGGCCTGTCTTATAATAACATCCGACATCTTAGACTTGACACAAATATCTTCAATCCAGCATCCTTCCTGAAGCTGACCGGTATTCATGTGGTAAAATCGGCCGATGCCGCTTTTGATGCCCTTCTCCCAATGGCCTTCGTATCTGCACCCGTTTTCTGTTTGCGGCCAGGTAGTATCGTAATAAGTGCATAAAAAATAAACAAATATTAGGCTGCGTTTCCACCAGAGATTAGGGAAGCGTGTGAAACTAACCAATAACTTAGCTCAAGCTATTTTTTTTTTTTTTTTTGGGTGGGAAATCATCAAATGACTTCTCCCGCTCTGGGCGGAGCGGAAGGGCGTGTCAGACTTTTACTGACTAAAACCCACCCGTGTTCCTTCCCTTACCTAGACCGGGGCCACGGACAGTGAAGCGATGTTATTGGATAGTTTCACACACATCCCTCGCTACGCATCCTTGCTCATCTCTGGTGGAAACGCAGCCTCAAAGTGTACGGTCAACGAAAGAGGGAAATGTGCAAAGTACCTACTTATTCGCATACTACTCTACTAAGTACATAATTACTTACATTAATTACTGGTGTAGGTACCAAAAGTATTTTGTAACCTATGTTGTGACTTGTGTGCGCGGAACTGCGGAGCGGGAGTACCCAAATTAGTAGGTGGCCTCTCGGTCGCGACACGCGACACACCTGCCGAACGTACGGCGCTGAAGGTTCGGTTGAGTACGCTCGTAGTATTTTTCAAGTTAACTATGACACATCCACCGAAAGTTACGTCGCGTAACGCGCTGAAGTGAACGCCACCGACCGTTCGGCGCGTTTGGTGTGTCATGCCAACCGAATACTACGACCGATAATTCCGTCGCTGAAGTGTCGGCGCCGAACGTTCCGCAGGTGTGCCGCTACACTTAGACATTATGCCTCTCCAATAACACGCCATTCAACTCGGCCCTCGGCTGCTTTGCTCAAGGGGGGCAAATATTCTTCTCTGGGATGACGGGGGGGTTGGGCGGGGATTTCTCAAGCCGTGAAAGCCCAGACTCCCTTTGGTCGAAGCCCACGGGGAGGCAACTGCACCCGTTTCTCCCCCCTCCCCCCTCTTGTATACGCGCAAAGTCAAGTCTTTGACACAGTAATTAATTAGGTACCCAATAGGCAAGTACCTACCTATGTATTAAAGTTAAACAATGAATATTGCCGTCCTCGTCCTAGTATGCCCTACAAATGCTGTTAAAAAAAAGCTACTTATTTTGTCGACTGTACCACGAACAATCTGTGTAGTGTAGGCTATCGTTCATAACGTGGGAACTTTATAAAATATTCTGTTGAGAGAACAAAAGAAGGCAATTTTAAACTAGGTATGTTTGTATGGTTGCGTTTATTTATTAAGCCGGCATGTGTAGCCTCTGTAGGTCGCATGTGGGTGCTACTTCCGGCGGTTACGTAGGACTTCGGGACACGTCACACGTGGTTGGAAAACAGTACAGTACGAAGTGTGACCGGGTACCTCTCGTTATAGGTTACGGGTAACTCATATCTCAGGCGATGGAATCGAAGACTTCATTTTTGACCGCTCATTTGGCATCGAGTGGAATTGGCTTATATGGTGTGTCGTAGGTTCGATTCCCGCACGGAACAAGCTAGTAGGTAATTAAATTACCCTACCTAGTAAATTAAATTACCCTACCTAGTAACCTACAGGATAATGTCGTAGCTATCGGGTTTTTTTTAGCGCTTATGATTGTGGGACCATGCCTGTTTGTGTAGTCTGCGCATTTTAAATAAAAGGAGATGATTTCACTGTGAATGACCTAGCTAGAACTTACAAAGCACCACTTTGTTGTGTGACTAACTTTTTTTGTCAATTGTTGCTATGTGGTGAGTACTCACCTAGCAGAAATAAGCCCAAACCGTCCCTCACATCATTCTTCCAATAGCCGCCGTAAAACGTGTTGTTCGCGTACCACATAGTTCCGTAACCACACTTCTTGTTATTTTTAAAGAACCCTAAGTACACATCTCCGTTTTCAAAGTACATCCAGCCGGGGCCTTCCATCTTGCCTCGGACCCACTCGCCGCGGTAAACGAGTCTATACGTGCCATTAGTAGAGTGACGCTTGCTGAGTAGGCCGAAACCGTGTCTGGTGGTAGAACACCGCTGGATTAGTAGGGTGTCTACGTCTACCTACTAAAACTGATAGGAGACGCATCACTCGAGTGAATGACTCACTTGAATGGAACATCGGTGGATCGGTTCACTAATGAATTCATTTTTCACGATTGATTCAGTTTGTGTTCATACGTTTCCCTTGGAGTGAAGAATGCCGAATGAAAGACAACAATTTACTAAAAGTGAAGCGTCTGAAGGAGGACATTTCCAATAATAAGGAAGAATATTGCTATGAACAAACACTACGCTTGGAGATTATAATGGTAGTACCTACCTAGTTTATAACAATCTTGTATACGTAGCCTTTTTTTTGGGTGGGAAATTATCAAATAAGGGCGCGGAGCGGGAGGGCGTGTCAGATTCTTACTGACTAAAACCCACCTGTGTTCCTTCAGTTGCCTCAGTTGCCTCAGTTGCCTGTACGTTGCCAGGGGCCACGGTATCCCTTTAGGACTTTCCCGCAACCACCGCAATCTTGTATAGCCTTTGAGTGTGCTGCTGTCCGCTCTTGAGCGTCTTTCTCTTCAGATACAGGGGGAGTTTTTATTGGGAACCTAATGCAACTGTAGGTATTATTGTATATTATGGTAGGTACTATTAATCACTTACCTATAACCTTTATACCAGTCACCTTCGTATAACATCCCGCCGATCGTGATAAACCTTCCTTTGCCTGTGGACAATACAATTGGTTTCATAATTTGTGCTTTATAAGTTGTCGGCAGCGCCGGCCCTGGGGTAGAGCGAGAGGAACGGTCGCTCTAGGCGCCAGATAGCAAGGGGCGCCAACCAAAAGTATTAGTAATTCAATTTTAAAAGGACAAAAGTGCGAAAATAAATAAACTTAGGTAAAAAACGAGCAAAAAAATATATCAGCTTTATTACCGACAGGCTCGCGTAAATAACGATTCGGGCGATTGATGGTAACACTGAACGCCAAAATTTTCAAAAATTCTTCCTCAGTGCTCACTTTCCTTATACAAGGAACTCTTGTGCAAAATTTCTTGCTTCTAGGTTAATACCTAGGTACGATACCATGAATAGTCACTTTCACCCAGCAGGCCCAGACCATGATATTAAGGAGGCTTCTTTATAAACTTAGGGCCTGTTTCACCACCTACGATTAAGTTCCTATTAACTTACTTGGCAGATAATTTCATACAAATTCTGTTCCATTTTTGAATTTATTCGGTAAGTAGTGGTTATTTGGACATCGTGAAATAGGCCTTAGATGGGCTTTGTCAGAGACAAAAACCTGAATGCATTGCAATGTTACCTTCCTTCAAATCGCATTTCCAATCGCCAACATAACTGTCGAACCTCGACGTAAAGATAGCGTGACGAAGACCATTCTTTCTGGCTTTCCTGTCGGCTAATACCGACAGTGGTGTAAAACCTCGCGGGTGGTGATAATATGGCATAGTGTTTTAAAACTAAGGTTTAAAAAATATCAATAAAATACTTTGCAGATCCTTGTGTTCAAAAATGACACTGACAGCACCGTTTTGTTCCTGTTTTAACATTTTCGTCGCATGAGGTTGTTTGTTGTAGTTTTTCTCACAGCCGTCGCAAACTTGACCACCAGAGGTCGCGCTAAGCGACTAGAAGCGGCCAATCGTCGGCCAATAGTAGTCGCTATGACAAAAAGCAAAATACTAACAATAAAAACACCAATCCAAACTTAACTATTCCTTTAATTACATACATTATACATTAGTTCACTACATAAATGCTTTATTGTTTGCCGTGTGCCTTCTGCAAGCCTCTGCTGAGGTCAATCAGCTGTTGGTAATGCTCCCTGAATCCTTGCAAAGCCAATTCCTGCTGGCTTTTCATTGAAGAGTTGCTTATGATGTACTTCTCTATACATTCTACACATTTGCTGTCAAGCTGGATGTCTTCTTCAGTGAGGGTCTCGGGTTTCGTCAGCTGCACTGGTGTGGGTAGTATCTGTAAAGTAGCATGTGTTTAGTAAAACACTACTTGAAGGTCCGCCGAGCGAAAGCAAAGTAGATAAGAGGATTAGTTGGCAAAATTTAATAATTTACTTTATTTTCAGCGACATAAAGTTTTAAATAGATAGAAAACAGTTTTTCGGGAGTCCTCGAGCACGCTTACGCGTGCACTGTCAAACTCGAGGCAAGTGATTGATTTCCTGTTGTTACTTCAGTAGAGAGTTTGGATTTTCAGCTTTCAGAAATTGAGCGAGTGTGTCAAAACTAAACAAATTATTCAAAACACACTCACTTGCTGCGCGATAGTTCGAGCTACATCGCCGTTAGCCACATCACCATGTATATCCTGCCTCAACGCTGTTAGAAGTACTGCCTCCCTGACATTGCCGCTCTGCAGTAGTTCCAGCATTAACTTGTCCACGTTTTGGTGCCAGGTCAAGTAGAATACTAGCGGACCGAAGTGGCGGGTTGATCTGGAAAATACATAGATGCAAAAATATTGGCATTAGGTTTGTAAGTGATTGCTCTGTAGTTGGATCAAACAAACTTCCTAGCCTTTTCCCAACTATCTTGGGGTCGGCTTCCAGTCTAACCGGATGTAGCTGAATACCAGTATTTTACATGGAGCGACTGCCTATCTGACCTCCACAACCCAGTAACTGGGTAATACGATATCGCTTGGTAAGACTGGTGTCAGACTTTCGGGCTTCTGACGACTCGTAACAACTGTCAAAGATCCACAAATGACAGCCGGGACCAACGGCTTAACGTGCTTTCCGAGGCACGGAGGAGTCTCAGTATGTAAAGATGGTCACCCATCCACTGACCAACCCCGGCAAGCGTAGCTTAACCTGATGGATCGACCCGTGCGGCTTGTTATTACTTAGCCACGAGCTCCTCTATAATAGCTGTAAATGCTGTAATATATATAATTGTCGGAAATACGTTCTGAGTTGACTAATCGAGACGCCAGCGCCGCCTAGCGGCGTTCGATAGTTTACAACATAACGCTCGGCGGCTCGGACGGACCGGCCGTAGATGGAGCTAAGCAGACTTCATGGATGGCGGTCAAGCAGTGAAGACGTTAAGAAACAGTCGCGCATATCGAATGTGTCGTGTACCTACAGTGTGTGAATTGCTAGTGTGATTAATTTGATAGTGAATTATAATGTGATCTGAATTGCAAACGGATTTCTATTGCGCAATAATCAACACTACCCACAGTAGTTAAAATATGGCTGATAATAACGAAAAAAACACATACCTTCTCCATTATATACCTATTCTATTGTTTAATTTTTGTGTCGAGTTTTTAGTTAACTGTTACGTTGTTGGCTTGCTACATGCTTTGGTGTAAGTGTAGCAAACAATTGAATAAATACTAAGTACAAAACTTATAGCCTGGTTAGTGTCGGGATGGCGGGATCATATCCACAATTGCTATTGTGAACAGAGATTAATTTAGTACTAAATTGCTGTAAAAAAAGTACGTAAATAAAATTGACTACTATTCTGACATCAAAATGGTGAAGGGACGGCTATCTTCGGAAGATAAGTGCCCGGTAAATGCCATTTTTTTGTGACAGTTATATTCCAGAAAATATGCATTAAAATGGTCTACCACTCTCATAATTCCTCACCTCAAAAGCTCATACTTGCTCTTGCTATCAAGATGCTGATAAGTGATGCTGGTCACCTTCTGGTACGAAGGCTCATCAGGTTCGTATTGTACGCACGCACGATCCAACACAAACTCATACTGCTCTCTATCCAGTAGGCTGTTGAACTTGTCTGCATCACTGAACATCACTGGTTCCCTTAATTTGCGACCGTGGAGTGGAAAATACACCTGAAATTAATGAAGGGGGGTAAGAACTTCATTATATTATAGACAAGACCAATTAAATATTTTGGGGGATGCAGAGCTCAAAATTTTGAGATACTGGTGGACCCATAACAAGCTGCTCTGAATTTTTTTATTTCAAGACTGGTAAATTTTATAACTGGGTACAAAAGATGGTAGCCCTCTTTTTAAAGTGAATAGCATAGAGGGTAAAAATGTGAATTTGAATAGGTTTAGGAATGCAATGGCTTAAGAGGCTTGATGGTTTCCCTGGTCTTCCTTTTCAGGTTTTTTAGAAAGAAAAATAAATATGTTTGTATACCTGGTTTAATCTTTTTCTGACATCATGATCACAGCTACGAAGAAAGCCATCAGGATCACTATAAAAATTCATAAAAATATTAGATCTTGTAAATAATATGCATTAAATTAAGATACTGAAGGACCCCATCAGAATATTATTCAAACTGATATTGAAAGCTCCATTGTGTTTTTTTTAAATGATTGCTGGTTTTTATGAGAAGAGGAATTGATTTTGGAGAGCAAGAAGCTTACCGTTCAACAATAAATCTGTGTTCATTAGCCACACCAAAAGTGATGTCAGTAAATATGAACTTTGCCGTATCATAGCCCACCAGAGCCGGATCTTTCGACAGAACGTCTTCAATGTGTTGTTGTATCTGAAAATGATGAGTAAAACTTGGAGAAACAATCATGGGAATCTACTAATTTATTAATGAAGAAAAGATGGATGGAGTGAACGGAGACTTTTGCCCACTAGTAGGATATCGTTATAAAATTAGAAAAATAGGACAGTTAAATTATCTTGTTCTTCATATGCATAACACATGAAAATAGATACCAGCAGGTCTGAAAAGGTTAAAGTTATGGCATATGATGTAGCAAAATACACCAAAGTAATCAATAAAATAATCGTTTTCCTTACCTTCACTATAGGAGGCATTTGTAGCAATCTATCGGCCCTTTCATTAGCTTTAGCAACTTCTTCTTCAAGTTCCTCATTTGTTAAGAATTTATAAGTTGGTGTCTTTAGGATGGTTAGCCCTTGGTTGGTCCTTTTACGAAATACTTTATTGTAGTCGGGTCGAGTCAATCGTTTCAATAAAATTTGAACATTTGATGAGAAGAACTTTGGAGCTGGGTCTTGTTCTCCATCTAGAAAAGGATAATTAGAGAAGTAGATGAAATTGTTAAAAGATATAATTTATGTTAGATTTAATGGTTACGTGAATGGACTTACCGTAAATGGATGGAACTATGCTCAACTTGCGGCATGATATAACGAGTATTTGCGCATCTTTGATGGTGTTTCTAGGATTGTTTCGTGCTAGTTTGCGAAATAAAAGCGACATTGTAATCTTTTACGAATCTTTTCTGGATCATAACCTAACAAAATAATGTTTATTTTATTTTTCTTTTCTCTGTTATTGGCATTGGCAAAAGTAATCACATTTCTGAGTTTGAATTCGAATCTTTTGAATTCAATTTGGTTTTGGCTTTCATTCTCGCATATCGGACTAAAATTTTGACTAAATGCCTGCTACACGGTTGCCAACCGCGGCAGCGGCAGCGTTTGCACGGCGCGCGCCCGAATCACAGCGTACTGAGCGTACTGTGCGCGCACCTAAGGCGCTTGTTATGTAAAAGGCCTGCAACACGGTCGCCAACCGCGTCCCCAACAGAGGTGACCTTGGTTGGCGACCGGCAAAGTTGTTTCAACGTTTGGTCGTAAACCATAATCTATACGGTTGTAAACCACTAAGGTCACCTCATTCGGGACTCGGGACGTGGTTGGCGACCGTGTAGCGGCGTTTTATAACTAGTCCCAACAGTGTGAGCTGTGTGTGGGTGGACAGCAGTGCACAGAATAATTTAATACTCTTGGTACCTACATACCGTATATACTAATTCCATGGGGTAATCCTGGTATATGTATTCTGTGGGGTCCGGGTAATCCAATTTGTCAAAATACAAAATACTACGTAATCTGTGTGTCAAAATAATATTTTGTCAAAGTCAAAGTAGTATTGTGTTTTGTGTAAATTATTTTACTCCAATCTATGAAAAGATAACGTAATAAACTTTAATTAGAGGGTACAAGTACATCTTCATGACTTACTCTTTTTATCATGGCCAAAAGGAAAGCAGCTGTAAATGATATCATTTATGAATTGGACAATGAGGACATCGTACTCAGCAGTGAAGATGAGGTTAAAGAACCCAAAATAAATCGTTTGGAGACGGTAAACAGTACAAACGCTACCTCAACTGACCAAGAAAGTAATATAGAAATTAGTTTAGAAGTATCTGATGTAGATATGCCAAGAGAGGACGTCAGTGATAACACGACTCCACAGACGATGCATAATGGAGGGAAAACGCTAAGCGACGTATCTGTTGAAAATACTCCAAAATGTACCAGCTCTAAACAGGCAGTTGACGAAGTTGATAGCGTCAAGAAAATTGGTAACGACTGTTCAAAAACCACTATACTAAACGAGGATATAGTAATAGATTCTCCCGGTAATAGCGATCTAGGTGTGGAGGGCTGCGAAAATAGGACACCCTTAGTAACAGTACGATTTAAAGATAGTAAAATGGCCAGTAATTATAAGGAACAGGTGAAAGCATTTATGTTAAACTTGATCAAACTTCATGAAGGAAAGAGTTTGGGGTCTGATTCTGAGACAGATGTAGAACTTGACATTTGGCCTGAAGACTTAATTGAATCGAAATTAAATGAAAAAATTGTTGAAATTAAGGAAGAAAGTAGTTTGTTCTTTGTGGACACTGACCCGTGCGCTGACCGGCCCAATATTGTACCTAGATACAGTCAGGTAAGCTTTGCTATCTTATTTTTTGTAGCATCTAGTAAAATATAGCTTTATATTATTATTAAATACATCGGTTGAAAAATATGCTGTTAACATTTCTTTCCTAATTCTAATAACACAACACTTATATTAATAGCCATACTCCACATACACACAGTTAAATTGCACATTCTATTGCTATGAACCATAAATGAAGACAGCGGCGTAGCGTGGGTGTCGGCTGCCTGGGGCGGAAGACAATTTTGTCGCCCTCTTATTTTGGTATAATTCAATTTAATGTATACATTACATACATTAATATTCTAGAGAACTTTTCGGCTAGAACAGTCATCATTATTGGTGTGACCGTGTGTGTGCCGGGCGCATACGCCCCACGCGCACACATTAACACCATGCATACACTAAACACAAACAAGGGCGGACCGCACTCGTGGTTTACAACAACTCAAGAAGTCATTCTCGCTGATTATTAGTCATAAACAATCCAAACACAAAATAAAATTAAATCACCTCCAAAATAAAATGATTTGTTTAAAAAAAAGTTAATGTATGAATATTTATTTATTTTCATTACTCTGACTTAATAAGCCAACTTATTGTTTTCAGGCATCATCAACAGTCATAACAAATGTCCCTGATAAGGAAGCATCACCTCCGCCACTACGGAGAGGGCCGTGCTGCTTCAACTGTGACGGCAGTCATCAACTCAGAGAGTGCCCCTTGCCAAGAGATCACGCTAGAATAGCAGAGAAAAGAAAAGTCATGAATTCACTTAGAGTTGGGTAGGTTATCAATGAGAGAATTTACTAAATAGTAGCAGTCAACTTGAAAAGTTTATTGCTTATTATCGTTAAAAAAACTTGAAAATGTTATTTAAATGCTACAGGTTATCTTTCAATTTTCTGTCACAGTTAGAAAAGTACAGGGAGGAATCATATATTTTAATATTACATCTAAGGGCTCCCGCAGACAAGCGCCGCGCGATGCGACTATAGTGGGACGATTTCTATGAAAACTTCAAAGAAATTGTTTTATCGTTGTCGCGTCGCGCCTGCCCGTGCCAGCCTTTAAACCTGTATTTTCACTGCCCATGTTTCATTTTACACAAAATGGAGAAGATTGTTGTTATAAAAAGTGTTTTTTATTATAATTTGATAATTCAACAATAATCACAAAATTACATTTATACCATTCCCCCTCTAAAAAGCTTATTTTATTCACTGAAAACAGTGAATAAAAAGCTCTTTTAATCACTATTTTGGTGTTTGAATTTAGAACACACCAATGTATTCGACCTCTATCTCAACGCTATACAAACTCCTTAACACTTTCGACTCCACCCATTTTCATAGAACTCATAACTCATCATTCCGCCTTATAAGTCTATGACTTTTATTATTCGTAGTTGGAAGTGAAACCTCCGGGAGATTTCACTTCCAACGTCCACGAGGGCTCCCGGCATCCCATACCCAAGTAGGTGAACCCTCCAGGAGGGCTCCCGACACTGAACGTCTACATTTAAAATGAGCCCTCCGTGAGGGTTCCCGGCATTCCATATCCAAGTAGGTGAACCCTCCAGGAGGGCTCCCGACACTGAACGTCTACATTTAAAATGAGCCCTCCGCGAGGGCTCCCGACATCCCATATCCAAGTAGGTGAACCCTCCAGGAGGGCTCCCGACACTGAATGTCTACATTTAAAATGAGCCCTCCGCGAGGGCTCCCGACATCCCATATCCAAGTAGGTGAACCCACCAGGAGGGCTCCGGACCCTGAATGTCTACATTTAAAATGAGCCCTCCGCGAGGGCTCCCGACATCCCATATCCAAGTAGGTGAACCCTCCAGGAGGGCTCCCGACACTGAATGTCTACATTTAAAATGAGCCCTCCGCGAGGGCTCCCGACATCCCATATCCAAGTAGGTGAACCCACCAGGAGGGCTCCGGACCCTGAATGTCTATATTTAAAATGAGCCCTCCGCGAGGGCTCCCGACATCCCATATCCAAGTAGGTGAACCCTCCAGGAGGGATCCCGACACTGAATGTCTACATTTAAAATGAGCCCTCCGCGAGGGCTCCCGACATCCCATATCCAAGTAGGTGAACCCTCCAGGAGGGCTCCCGACACTGAACGTGTTAACCTTTTATTAAATGTCTATTTTCGCTTAAATCTTTCTTTTTCTCGTAGTCATGGTATAAAGTATAGTATGCAACTCTTGAATAAAACGGATTTATATCGAGGGCCATGAATCACTCGCGTCGCTCAGGATTCTAACACTTGAATCACTCGCTGCGCTCGTGATTCAATCATCATGAATCACTCCCTACGGTCGTGATTCAGTCTTTAGAATCCTTCACTTGATCGTGATTCATCTATGGCCCTCGCTTTAAATCCGTCCTTTATTCATTAGTTGCATAATATACTATTTATTTCACAAAGTGTCTATGTATCTTCTTTGCAGACGATACCATGTAGAAGATGAACAGAAATATGGGCATCTAATACCTGGTAGAATATCTGGAGAGCTTCGGCATGCCCTAGGACTAAAGAGGCATGAGTTGCCACTTCATATTTACCGCATGCGGTTACTGGGATACCCACCTGGATGGCTTGAAGAAGCCAGGATATCCCATTCTGGCATCACTATGTTTGATTCAACGGTAAATAAATTTTATTAGTATAATAAGCATAAGCATAATCAGCCTATAATGATCAAACCTGACGCTGTCACTTTAAGCCTCGTGCAGACTCGCGCGACGCGTGAAGATTTCTTGGAAATTGTTTTGTTAGAGTAGCGTCGCGCCAGTCTGCACGAGGCTTTAATCAAAATAATTTGGGTAAGAATGTAGTGCAGTTGAACATGTCAACGGTTGTTTTACTATAAATCCAAACAATGAGCAAAGCCTCTGTTAGTTCTTCATCAGCCAGCAGACCACAGTCCACTGCAGTCCACTTCTGGATAGACCCTCCAATCTGACGCCATTGAGCTCGATCCTCGTCTTACATATTATGATCTAAAATTATTTTCACTGCCTCGTTGGTCTAGGGTCCGATTCCTGGGTCGTGCAGTGTTATTGAGGTTTACCCTCTGGAATTTCTCAGTAGCAGCCCGGAGTCAGGATTTATGCACGGTTGATGGCAATAGGCTCGCCCTCTGTTACATGGGGCTTAAACATAATTGGCGAAATGTGGGTGTACTTTAGGTACACCTCTGCCTAACCCTTTTGAATACAGGCATGATGTTATGTAACATTATTTACAGGGTAACGCGATATTAGAACCTGAGGAAGAAGAGGGTGAGGTGAGTGAGCCTGGCTCCAAGGACAAGTTCGACATCAAAAAGATACTTGACTTTCCTGGGTTCAACGTACCAGCCAGTTCGCGGTATATAGAGGTAAGATATAAGTCAAAAAGTAATCCAAATGATTAAACTAAATATTTATTGGAGAACTCCAACTACAGATGTAAAGTCTATATATGGTGTTATTTCCACTTAAACAAACATCAACTTTATGCAACCGTAAATAAAATTGATTTTAGACTGACTAGTACTGTTGAAAATGTCATAAAAAAATATGAAGTTGTAGCGCAATCTGAACCTAATGTGTAGGCATTACGATTTTTTTTCCTAAAACTTTTGTTTGTTTGTTTGACAAAGAAATTACGGACGCGCAACCGATTTTTGTACGACTATGACTATTTATATAATCTTTAAAAAAATCTGTCGTGCGAAAAATCTGTTGTTGTCTAGTCTCACTCTGATTACACTAGGCCACAGCATGCACAACCCTTCAGGCCAACCTTACTAGGCGGTGCTCTGTATTGCAAATTTTTTTTTTTTTTTTTTTTTTTCCTTTATAAAGTTTCACAATTGGTGATACTTTATTCACATTACAATCTAGCCTATTAGCTAATAAGTAATTTAAATATAACTTAAACTGCTAAGTAACTATAAAATTAAGAAATCGTCCAATAACGTCTTTCTTATTCACTATAAGTTAAGGGGAAGACACTTGATTCATGTGTTCTATAAAAATTCAGCACTTGCACTACAGGTTAAGTTCAATTGCAAAATGAGAACACAAAATGGTACCTTATTTAGCCCAAATAAAATTTTCAGGAATCACAAGAATTTGGTCTGCCGCCGATGGCAGAGCAGGACAGCAAGATGTCGATGCTTCAGTACCTCGCACCGAACGCCATGAAGGCGTACAAGCGCAAGAAACTTACGTTCTTCCCGTCGGCCTCCGCTAACAACACGCTAGAGGGACAAGCAGAGATGGAACTCGATAGTGGAGACGGTGAGTTGCGAATCTATATTAAACATATTTATAAAACAATGTCGCTTTTCAAGTTTATCTGTATGTCTGCGTTGTTCTTCTAAACCACGCAACAGATTTTGATGAGATTTTCACCATTGTTTAAAGAATTTATTCCGGAAGGTTTATGTGTATAAAATATTAATATTAAACTTACCTAAACATGGAAATCTTCGTTTTGTGGAGTCGTAAAAACCGTGTGTATATGGGCTGTTTGTTAGTTGATAATATACTGCTACTGTTATGTTACTGACAAATGCGTGCACTGACTGGACAGGTCCGCTCAAATGTATGTGTTCTTTCCTCAGAAGACCATTTCAGATACCTATCAATCTACATGGTCCTCACAAAATCTGACTAAGATTATTGTCTAAACTTTAAATGAGACTGTCTGTTTGTGACGTGTGACTTCAATTCAGTGTTTCTTCTCAGAGTAGTCAGATAGGAAAGACCGACCTCATCTAGTTTTTTAAATATTATTGTGTGTGTGTGTTTGTATAAACCTACTTACAGAAACAAAATTCAACATTTATCATTATGGACTAACAATTACTTTTTCTCAAACATGCTTGGAAATTCGAACATTATTATGACAACCTTCTTCGAGATAAATCGAAATTGCTGTACTGGTCAAAAACAAGCGAGCGCTCTGAAATTTATAATTAATTTACTAAGTTTGAATTACTATACAAGCCTTGGCCGCAACTAGTCCATCAATGCCCTAATTGCTGGCCGCGGCAGTAATGTACCTACTATTATAGGTACCTCACCCCGCACCCGCCAGTTACGCGAGTTGATTGCTACTACTGCTACAAAGCAGAACATAGTATTAACATAGACAACAAGAAAAATAATGTTGTCTTTATTTTCTTCAGCAGATATAATTATGATATAAAAGTTAATACCTGCCTCGTTGGTAGTCGCAAGCGCAACTGATAAGCTGCGGTTTCGTTCCCCATATCGGGGTTTACTATCAGAAAATTTTCAATAGCACTCTGGGTTTGGATTTGTGCCTGGTTGATGGCAATAGTACCACCCCCGTGTACTAACATGGGACAGTGGGACTTAAACATGCCTGAAGTGTGGATGGTACACTTGTTTTTAAAGTGATGACTTCTTATGGGAGGGTAAACCGCTTCGTAACGTAACGCGTTACGGCGCCAGTCTGTCTGGCTTCCCTTAGTTCAACTTGGATTAGTTTCAAGTTCACTTCTGTCGAGCGTCCCGAGACGGACACGTTTATATTTTTAATTTCTTTTCCTTTAAGGGTTTTTTTGAACACATGATGTCAATCCCATCTAGAGATGGGAATTCACCCGGAAAAAACCCAAAAGTGGGAAAATTCAAGGGAAAATTCCCGGGAATCTTCCCGATTGGGAAAATATTCGGGTTTTTTCAAATTTAGCTTATGTAATAGTTAGATACACATACATTAAATAGTACACAGTTTTTAAACTTTATTACTACTAGTTTGAGCCTGTCTAAGTTAAAATGACGCACTCCACTACCACATTTTACGTACACAAGCAAATTTAAAGTATGAATAACTTACTTTCGCTTGCAGCTTCGCCCGCGTGGAGGTCAGAAATTATCCCGCGGGAGCGTACTACCGGGATAAAAAGTATCCTATGTGTTAATCCAGGTTACGAGTATAAACTATCTGTGTGCCAAATTTCATTCAAATCCTGCTGTTTTTGCGTGATTGAGTAACAAACAAACAGCCAAAGATACAAACTTTCACATTTCATCATCATCATATCAGCCGAAAGACGTCCACTGCTGGACATAGGCCTCCCCCAAGCACCGCCACTTCGACCGATTCTGTGCCGCATCCAGCGAATTCCTGCGGCCTTTACTAGGTCATCGGTCCATCTTGTGGGAGGCCTTCCAACGCTACGTCTTCCGGTACGTGGTCGCCACTCCAGAACCTTTCGGCCCCATCGGCCGCATGCTATATTGCTCGCAGAACAGATGTTCTGCGAGCAATATGTTCTGCCCATTGCCACTTAAGTTTGGCAATTCTTCGGGCTATGTCGGTTCTCCTGCGGATCTCTTCATTTCTGATTTGATCACGTAGGGGAACTCCAAGCATAGCCCTCTCCATTGCTCTTTGGGTGGCTTTTAGCCTTCTGATAAGGCCCATTGTGAGCGACCACGTTTCAGTGCCATAAGTCATCACTGGCAACACGCACTGGTCAAAGACTTTCGTCTTGAGACACTGTGGTATGTGGGACGAGAAGATATTGCGTAGCTTCCCGAACGCTGCCCAGCCGAGTCAGATTCGACGATTGACCTCTTTCTCGAAGTTGGACCTACCTAGCTGGACAGTTTGTCCTAGGTAAACATACTCGTCTACAACTTCGAGCGTAGCGTCTCCGATCTTTATGAGAGCCGGTGTTACATGGGCATTTAACATGACCTTTATCTTGTCCATGAACGTCTATCATTTATTACTCAGTGATAGAAGAGATAAAGCAAAAAAAAAATCTGCTGTTCCGCGAACATAAATGTAGGGAATAGCTGATATTTTTTCGTGATTTCTGCTTTGGTCCCATAGTGAAAATTGTTCATAATGATGAGTACAATGACCCCCTAAGAGATTTAGTGTAAACAAAAATTGCGTTGTATAAAGAATAAAAAAAAAAAATATAGAGCTTATTTTTAGGTAATGTAATGGTAAACTAAACTAACTAAACTATCACTAAAATTCCTTACTTTTGGCTATGAGAATCTTAAAGCTAGAAAAAGCTGAGAAAAAAATTCTCGAAATTAAAAAATTATTATGTCACATCTAAAATCGAATTTGACAATCGTGTGACGACTCTACGTGGTACTTGTTTGCTTTACTCCATAAATTTTTTTTAAGCCGTAGGCGCGCAGTCGGAGCAGCCTCGACGTGTTTTATATGAAATTTTTTACTTTTTGTATGGAAAATATGAAAAATTATTACCAACATGTTGGGTTATAGGGGTTTAAGGGTTTCCCAAAGGGGGTCGAAAATATCATTATTTTTGTGATAGGACGCACCATTATCGAGATATAAGCAAAAGAAAAAAAAATACAGTACTGTTTTTGCTTTTTGCATTGAACTCGAAGTGTTGGTGTGAATTTTAATTCATGCCAACTAATTTTTACCACACGTTTTTAATCACGTTTAAAAATAGTCAGATTTAGTTGAATACACCAGATTTTTAGGTGAAAAACGTCAAATTCAGAATAGCAAAATTGCCATTTTCACTAAACTCAGTGCAATCTTAGTGCTGTCAAACTAAAATATAGTTATGTTGTGTCACTTTAGTCTATTTCAGAATGGGAAATCCTCGTTTGACAGGACTTAACAAAATTTTGGTGATTTTTAGTCTAGTTTAGAGGCATTTGTGACAAGAGAATCGGCACCAATGAAAACACCCGCCTAAAAGGTTTTTTCCCTCATAAACACCCGGTTTTTTCCCAAATGGGAAAAAACCTGGGTTTTTTCCCGTCGGGTTTTTTCCCTCCGCCCATCTCTAATCCCATCGTGCTTTTACAAATAACGACTACCTCCTCTGGTACATACACCTCTACTCTAGTATTGTTATGTTTATTCAGATCTCTTTTCTTTGTTGCCTTCAAAAGTGCCTATTAATGTTCTAGTAATGATAATACCAGCTTACTATTGCCCCACTGCAGGCCAAAGGCCTCTTCTCCAGAGGCACGTGTGTAGCAATGTTCTTATTGAAATAAATGATTTGACTTTGTTTGTAATTCAGAAGTAGCAGAATTCCCGTCAAACCCCCCACTGCCGGACGAGGCCCCGCCCCCGCCGCCCCCCCCGCCCGTGCTGCCGCCGCCCCCGCTGGACATGCCGCCGCCCCCGCCCCCCGCGGACGACAAGCCGGACAGCTCGGGGGATGACATCGAAGTGGTAGAGGTCATCAAGATTGGGGACATACCCATTCCTGTCACCGATCTTATTACTATTGACGAGGATGATGTAAGTGATTGTAGATTTCGATTTAAATTCTCTTCTTTTTTTTTTGAGATTTTTCTGTTTTGACCATGCAGCCGATCGATCCAATACTGGATGGTCCTTAACTTCGAAACATTGTGTTTATTATTTGAAAAAAAAAAAAACAAGCATAGTTTCATTGATTATAAGTTTGAAAATTAGAACAACAATAAGTTTGGTGGTTTAATATTATGTTGTGATTGGCATCTACGCTAACCGACAAAACTATAATCCATACAATATTTAAAAATCTTTCAGGACAAATCCCAAAGCAGTGGACGCGGGAGTCCATCCTTAGACGATTTAGAAGAAAAGAAACGACTACTACTAAATGCATTAGAAGGTGACAATACGCCAAACACATCCATTATCAGTATACTGGACAGCACAGAGGAGAATATAGAAGAAAAGACTAGTATCGATATTGACATTACCATGGACACTGCAAATGATGACGAAAAACAGATTGTAGAAGTTGACAGCAAAGAAGAAAATCTTAAAACTGACGCTGAAAGTAATCACAACACACATCCTGAGAACAGTGAAATAGTTATCGCGCAAGAGGAACCTAAAGCTGTCGTCCCAAATAAAGAAACTCAGGGCGAAGCCACGAGTACAGAAGAAGCTCCTAGTGAATCAGTAGCAGTACCATCATCTGAACCACAATCTTCTAAAACTGTTGATGAAGAAGGTTCTACATCTTCATCAACCATTCCAGAAGTTAATGACAACGAGGATAAAAGAAAAGACAGCGTATCGGAGGTCCTCGGCACCCTTGAATCAAAACCTGGCCACGTAAAGGGAACACTATTCGGAACACCAGTCATGAACATCGCGTCCTCATACCTCAAACTACCCACAGACGAGAAATTCGCTAAAGACATTTGTGACGTCATCAATTTCGAAAATCTACCAAACTCCACAGGAAAGTACAAGAAAATAAGTGCATTACTGAAAAAGGTAAAAGGTGAAGTGGACAGGATACAGGACTCATGATAGCCACAAACCCCTGCAGGGGGCAGAACTGTTCTAAGTTTTATAATGCAAGATGTTTGCACGGAAATGATGTTAGAGAGTAATTGTAAATTGAGGTAACGTATTTTTATACTACTCATTAGAATAACTCCATTTTTGGATGAGAAGCAATATTTTATAGATATGTTTTGATTACATAGTCGTTTTAAGTTACCAGTCGCTGGTGCGTTTTAACATAATCCGTTGTAAGTACATTTTAACCAAGTTTTAGCTAGACAATTTTCACGTTCATATTGACAGAATTTGATTTTGCAATGTTCAGTTTCTTTTGTCACCCAAATACATACAGTTTTTATATCATTGCGTACTTTATTCAGTTTCTGTGGGACATTCATTCGTTGGATTCTGACTACCGACTGTAACTTGTCCCTTGCCGTCATGTTGGCACCATTGCTTGTGAAGCTTAGTTTCACTAATAATAGAGTTCAAAATGGCGACTGACAGAACACTGCTACCAAAATCGCGTCATGGGACCATCGATCACTAATAAAGAACTAGATACACAATCAGCGGCAAAAAATGTCCTCACCGAATGTGCACCCACTTGAACATTTGGGTGCGCTTTTGATTTAGTAGCATTCGAACGCTCCGACGGTAAACATGGCACATACTATCGGTCGTAAAAATTTATTGCGTTTTGAACATAGCTTTGTGTAATAAACTTTAAGCATTGCGTTTAAGGTTGTATTTGTTCTCTCGGCCCTCAGAAACGGGGGTCGGTTGTTGGGTTCTCCTCTCCGGAGTGGGAGTGCTTTAATGCACACCTAGTCGCTGGGGGTTTGCCTCCCCTCAGCGTTCTGGAATGTGTTTCTGAGGTGTAGCTGTAGAAGTGCCCGAAGTGCGTCACGACGCCCGCGCTCTGCGACCAAGCCCCTGCCGGGTGAAGTTCCCTAGGGAAGCCCAGCAAAGGCCGATCCAGCAACGAGCGCGTCGGTTTTGTTTGGCGCTACCTACAGTGGAAGGTCTAGGAATGTGGCATGACGTCACGCTTTGGTAGATTTTATAGTGAGTTGTGACGTAGCGAGTCCCGCTCCCAGTCATATTTTTATGTTATATGATAAAGCAAAAAATACGTGTCTATTTTTTTTATTATCTGACTGACGAAAAGAAATGTTTAGATTATCATCCCTATTAGCGAAATGCCATAATAACTGCGACTGGATCTGCACTTCTGTAGTCAGCTAGTTTGATGGTCCTTGCCTATTAATCTTGGGTTTTATTGTAGGAAATAATACAATTTGTTTCTCACAGTTATTTATTTACTCTCGATAAATATAATCTCGATCAGTTTTGTCAAAATACAGTAATACATAATATGAATAATGAATATTATGTATAAATCAATACAAGTAACTCAGAAATAAAATATGGTTGAAAATATTACCCAACCCAAGTGAATAACTAAAACTAGTGGAATATGTATTAGTTCGACTCGAAAAATAAAAAATAACTAAAGTTTTTTGCATTGAGATCAATAGTACAATAATACCTCAATGGTTTTTTTGTGGAAAAATAATCTCCTTGTATGTGTTCTCATATGATATGACGTACATTAGTGGTATATTTTATTTTTCTCATCTTACTTGTATACTAAGTGTAACTAAAGCAAAAATAATAAGAAAATTGCAAATACTTCATAGTTACTTGCATCTGAGGCAAAGTTATGAACAACTTTGTAGGAGGTTTTTATCACGATTGAGGAGAAATCTTATTTCCCCAATTAATATACGTTATTACGATTTCGTAACATGAACTCTTTTATAGCCGCAGGCGCAGACATTTGTTTTCGCTCAGTAAACGGCCTGCGCTACTGTTTGGCATTCGCAAACCAAGAGGGTTATTATATAATCCAACAAACAATAGGGCAGCGTATTGCAACTCTCGAACTATGTAATTGCGACTACAAATAATTTTTTCTCGATAACCTTTTCATGCCATAAATGTCTTTTCGCGTCAGGTACTTTCAATGTAAATTTGACAACACTTACTAATCATTAATACTTTAAAGTCAGATCTTGAGTACAGCTTGAGATTTAATAGTATTGCACTTTCTGTGATGCTAATAATATTAGTACAGGAGCTACCGTTAAATTTGGAAAACTCATTTTATACCGGCTGATATTAGTAACAATTATAGGTTTCTACCAGCAAATAAAACGGTCAGTCACGTATGTATTGGTGGAATTAACGGTAGCGAAAGATTGAACATGCGATTAGTGTAAAGTAATTTCAAACCAAAAAATTTTTTTCGGAGAGATGGAGATGCCTCTATTCCAAAGGCATAGAAACTTTTTTTTTTAACAAGTTCAAGCTTGCCTTATTTATAGCTCCACCACGGATGCAGCAACCGACTCCCTATTTTGCTGATTATGATTTGCTTATTACTCTAAAAGTATGAACCGGTCAGTATAAAACGACTAGAGAAATTGCAACGACAGCTCCCGTGCTATTTTCATGTCGTAATAAAAACGTGCATAGTATTTTTTAAGTGCATAAGGAAAATGATTAAAAATATCCATGTTCTTTTACAGAACATGTTAAACAAAGAAACACCTGTTTTAGAACAGACTCACATACTATTGTAGGCTTATATAAGTAGATGAAAAAATATAGCACCAAAAGATACATAAAAAAAGAAAATACATAAATAGTTTACAATAAATTAGGGAGCAATGGACCAATTCATTCCTAAACCGCCATAAATTCCATGTTCATAAGAGTTATTATTGTGACGCCTTCTATGTATTCTAAATTTAATTTCAAAGGCAAGGCAGCAACAGCGAAACTAAATTGTTTACTTTATCGAAACTTTCCAATCGTTTATAATAACCTTATCAGTACATAATACCTATACAAGATTTTATACATCTACACTTAAGTTGTGATGACGTTCTCGCTGTCCACAACTCGGTGCGGTACATTTCACTATATAATACAATTACTGGAATTCATTGTTAGCGTGACCTTTTGACGATGGACTCCTTGTTTTATATTCTTGGAGGCGTTGGAGGCGCGCCGTCGTGATCCTGGGGACAAATTATAATTATTATTTATTTATTTTCTCTTGACAAATTTTGCTGTAGACAAGAAGTGCTTAACCTTTGTGAGACACTGGTGCCCGAAAAAGGCATAAAATACCCGTGTTAACAAACACCAGAGGACTTACAATAAAATAATCGTCTAAATTTGTCTTCTCTGTAAAACGTTATGCATGGCTAATGGCGATACATAAAAAGAAAACAAATAAACGCGTCGACTTGAGACTCTCCTCCTTGTTTTCGTCGGTTAATAATAAAATAAACAAATATAGTAGGTTACTTTAGGTAACCAAGAAGCTACTATATCAATTTCCAATCTATAAAGAAAAGAGTTTATCAGCGATGCAATCTAGTTACTTATAACGTATAAGAGGGGGGACTAAAGACCTACATCGAAGAAAGAAAACCGATGTTTTAAATAGTCTTTTTTTTATATTTTTGAACGTTATAAGAAGTGGATGTAGTGTGTGTATCTGAATAATCAAGTTTTACAAAGTTAATAACGTTTCAAAGGTCAGAGACCACACTCGCATGGCCGTATGAGATTATACATTTATTTGTGTTAAAATATGTATGATATTAATTCTGTAACAACGACAAAACAATAATGTGGGTTGCTTATCGTCTATGTTTAGTTCCTGGGGGCCTACCACAACCTTTAAACCAGTATTATTCTAACCTTACTTCAGTGAAAAAAAAAATACAGTAATATTAAAATAATTCTGCTTTAGAGATAGTGGTAGGCCCCCTTGTCTATGGTCTTCATAATCATATTGTTATTGCTCTTTTAAATGGAATGGTACTTTTTCGAGTCTATACTTTCAGGGTTAGCACATCCTTACATATTATAAAACAAAGTCGCCCGCCGCGTCTGTCTGTCTGTCTGAACGCGATAAACTCAAAAACTGCCGAACGGATTTTCAAACGGTTTTCACCATTGGACGGAGTGATTCATGTGGAAGGTTTTAGTGTATAATTCATTAAGGTTTTGTGTAAATTGGCTGAAATATGACGATTATTGTTGAAGATGTCGGAAAAAATCATGCCGACTGGGAGCTTTACTGGCGTGCGCTGCGTAAGTCGTGAGAGATAAATCAAATTTATGTTCTAGAGTATTGTATATCTTAAAAATTGCAACAAAAAAGTCCGCGATGGCATATGTCTATCTTTTAAGGGTGACCCACAATAACCATTTTTATCTTTCAAAATTGTATAAAATTTTCATTGTTATTTCCGAAGCTATTTTGACCGGTATCTTATTAATCCTTATCCAATTAAATAGGTTATTTAAATTGGGCATTCAATTTCGATTAAAATATGCCTTTACATCACATCATTTAAATGAATAGTTTAAGAGATATCACAGTTTCAAAATTACGCGTAACAAAATAATTATGGTTGACCACGCGGGCGCTGTAGTAGCCTACCACTGCGTCCGCTGAAAGTTAGTCAATGATCTTTTCCTTGGCTATTAGGTATGTATTCCCGGTAGAACGTTCCCGTGGGATATTTTGCGACATCCACGCGGGCGAAGCCGCGGGTAAAAGCTAGTTGTCAATATTTTTAAGTGACTTGGTATTTTTGCCATTGTTGCAATGCAATGAGAGATTCGAACAAGTGAATTCAGTAACTACTAATAACATTGCTAACCCATTATCTTAACAATAACTACTTGATACAAACGCAAAGGCTTGTATTCACAGACACTGCACACAATCAAAAGTGGGCGCAAAAAAGGTGCCTGTTTTCTTTTTGCTCTGGACTGGTTTTTTGGCTTGGTCTGATATAATCGGATTTTCCTCACAGCTAGCGGTAGACTGTAGAATATTTGTATTTCGTTCGGTGTTATTCAACTCGTCAGAAAAAAATATAAGAAAATGTAATTTACTGACAAATTAGTTTCACCAGGCAGTGTTCTTGATAAAGGTGTGCTTTATTTAGTTATTGTAAGGCCTATTCTAAAAGATAAAATTGGTATAAACGCAGGGCGATAAGTTTGAATACTTTACCCGGACACACTGACCCCAGGGTGGGTCAGTATGTCTATATTTATCTTTAAAATTTTACTGCAAAACTGTGTCAGGCTCATGGTTAACGTCCAAAACTGCCGTTACTCTAGAAAAATTCAAGGGCATCCGATAACAAACAGGTTCAATTATCGGAACGTGTATCATTAACTTCTCATGTTCTCAGTTTATCTTAATAGTTCTTTTTCTGGAATTTTCTAGTTCAATTTAGGTAGAAAATAATAATAGCATAATAATAACACATAATTAAATCATCATTTTTAAAATGAGTTGTGACAGACGTACAGGAAGTACTGTTACAAAAAAAAATAAAAATCGCGGTTTTTACGTTTTCTTAGCTGATTAAACAGGAAATAAAAATAGCCATTATTTGCTCCGTTCTTCCTTTAGCTATTTACCTTCTTCTAATATTGTGTGTATGAAAAGTAGCATAGCATTAGCGACTAACAAGCAACAACCGTAGCTAAGTATAGTTCTGAAATTACGCGCCCACTACCGCATTACCCATAGAAATCCGCATTAAACGCCTGCTACACGCTCGCCAAACGCGTTCCGACAGAGGTGATTTTGGTGGTTTAGACAGCCCCGGATCTAGAACTTTTTCTCGGCGGGGCAAAACCTGCCGCCTGCCCCCCCCCCCCCCCCCCGAATCCTTTTTATCTTAAAGAAGCCGGTTTTTTTTTAATATACTAGTACGTGTCGGACATTTATTTCTATTAGGCCTGATCTGCAGTCCAATTTTCGATGCCCCAGAGGCTAAGAAGCCGTAAAAGCTTTCTTGGGTGCGTGGGTCCTGCAAGTCCAATCTCTGGCGGGAGCTGTTTAAGATGGATCCGAATTTGTAGCCCGCGAATTATTTTCTTACGTTTAATTTGTAGGTTAGAACTTTTCCATTAGATTTAATCTTATGGAACAAATCTATACATATCTGTTATAGTGACAGTGACCTACAAATTGCATAAAACGTAAGAAATTTTGAATTTCGCGGGCTACAACTGTGGATCCACTTTAAGCCCCCTGACTTTATCTAACCATCTGAGAGCCTCCAGGGCACACGTTAACATGGCCGACTTGGAAATCTTTGGTTAGACTTCGGGCTGAAGTCGATCGGAGCAAGACAATCTTCACAGATAGGGGTTCATGGAGGACTCAGATCTCAAGTTCGTAGTGTAAGTGCGGCGTTTTCCCACAGACAATGGGCCCACCTTCCATCTTGCGCCGCATGCCCTGTACCCTGTGCACTTGATGATCTTATGACTGCGTCAGGGAGTGCAGTTCGCATAGCTTAACTTTGGGGCCAAAATGGAAGTTTTTGCCATTAATACGTGAGGAAGAAGTCGAACGAAGAGAAGAAGAAAGAAGAGTCCGAACATTTCTGGCGACATGACCCAGACCGAATGTCTGTCTACTAGCACACTGCACAACACCAAACTGTTTTGTAAATACATAATAGGTTCTGCGCTGTCGGCTATTTTAGTCATTTCGTCTCGATACTGTATCGCTTTTATTCAACACAATGGCCGCGTATGGTACATTCAAGGTCTATTCACGAATTGTCTGGTTACGATTTGTATAAATAAGCGGTGGACGATTGCTTACTACAGTTGACACTTGATAATAATATATTTTTATGGATATTTTTAAATCTGGCAAAACTTGTTTGGTTGTAATAAAACAGCCGTAAGAACAAAATAATATATTTTCCTCAAAAAAATTTAAATGATAGGTACTAAATAAGTTTTGGATAGGTTCTTTGATTATTTTGTTTTCGATACGTTAATAGTGCGTTATATTCCAAATCATCTGGCATACATATAGGTGAAATGAAAAGTCAAAAGGTGTTCGAATCTTTCGATTTCATCAGAATGTTTTGTTTGAGGTGACATTATCAATCGACATTTGTGCAGGGGTTATTTAATAAGAACTAAATTGAGTGACATATTATGTTGATAAAACGATGCGAGCGTGAGTCAGTAATATATACCTATTTAAATGCTAGGAACGTAGTTAACGTATGCGCGTATGTAACTACAAAACAATGGCAAAACTTAAGACATCAAAGGCAGTTCCATCAATGTTTTCCAAGGATATGAAAGAAAATGTTAAATCTACTTACCTGAGAATTGCGCGTAGGCTTCGCAGCGTCTTGTATCTGGTTACGGCGCGGGCGCATGGCGTACATGGCAAGCGCGAGCGCCATCATGAGGAACATTACCATGAAGCTGTTTGCAGACGACTCGGGCCGAGGGAGCCCGGGCATAGCTTCCAGGCACTCACTGTCTGTGCAGTACGACTGGCCCTGACGGAGCTGGGTGAAAGAAAAAGGTTTGTAAGAAAAGAGTAACACGCATTTATGTAGTAGTAGAAGATGAATGTATCGAAGGTGGCGCACAGACGCCTCCCATATTTGTTTCTTCGTATCGTAGTATGCAATCTCGTGCTGTTATGTAGAAATTAACACTATAAATATGAATAAACCTGCACTATGAAGTAGTTTATATGCTCCTTAATCCGTATAAAACTAAATCAGTTACAAGATTAAACTCCATTTACATAAGAGTTAAGGTAACCGACATAGCCCAAAAAATTGGCAAACTTAAGTGGCAATGGGCAGGGGCCCTACATCTGTTCTGCGAGCAATGTGCCCTGCCGCAGGGCACATTGCTCGCAGAATAGATGGCCGATGGGGCCGAAAGGTTCTGGAGTGGCGACCGCGTAACGGAAGACGTAGCGTTGAAAGGCCTCCCACAAGATGGACCGATGTCCTTGTGAAGGCCGCAGGAATCTGCTGGATGCAGGAAGCACAAAATCGGTGGCAGGCAGTGCTTCTGAGAGGCCTATTTCCAGCAGTGGACGTCATTCGGCTGAAATGATGATGAAGACATAGAGTCGAATTCACAGAGGTTCCGTGAGCCTGCATCGCAATTCTAAATTTTTATGAGATGTCTGCCATCTGTGTAAGTTATTTCAGATTGGTGAATCACCCATATATACACTCTGTGGGCACAACCCACACGGAATTTTTTTTTGTGAATATTTCTCAATTATGAGACAAAATCAAGGCTATACGATACGAGTCTAGACACTCGCGGAGAACCTCCTTTTCTTTTCAAGTCGTACAAAAATAGGGACTATAGGAACTGAAAAACTTCAAAACTACCGACGCGTACCATTACGTCACAGAAAATCTAATAAAAATGACTACAAGCTGCTATCAGTGTAATTAAAATTTACGTAAGTATAAGCCTTCATTGCGTAAACGTTTATTTTAGAATCATTGTCAGCGAAATCTATTTCCTGCGTTTGTTTGTAAATAAGTTCATAATGGTATTTGTTGGTGTCATGGAATATTTATTCTTCATTTGGTTTGTTGATACATTACTGAACTAGGAATTGCATGAATGAACGTTAACATTTACGATTACTGTTAATATAAATAAAGTTTGGACGTAAATATTTCTTTCTTTACTTGGCCACTTTTTTTAAATAAGTACTTAAAGAAATTTTGAATTTTTTAGTTTTTTTGGTTGTGGAAATCAATCTCGACAACTAGTTACCAACCTACTTATAAAAATAAAAATCTTTCCTCTTTTTACTTGATTAATAAGTAGCTTTTACAATTCTAGAATTTACAGTAGGTTTCATAGTTCAACCTATTCTGCATCGTAGTGCAGAATATCATGTAAAACGGAAATTGATTATGTGCGTATCGAAGCATGCCTGTCGGACTGTCGCATTATAATGACGAATTCGCGTAGTTGATGGAGAACATAATTATCATGCATCTTCTAATTAATATAGTAGATTTTCTATTATAATCTATCATTTCTGCTTTTGCTAACAGCGCAAAAATAAATGTCCGCAGCTTCCTTAAAGAGCGCTGTACCTATACCATCGCAGAATCATCAACCTTGGGAAACAAAAGAACATTCATTCGTTTAGCACCCTATTGGTGCATAGTACAAAGAAAAATACCGAGTCGATTTACTTCTTCCACATGGCCCATCCTTATCCTTACATCTAAAATTCTCGTGTCACGGTGTTTGTTGCCAAACTCCTCCGAAACGGCTTGACCGATTTTTATGAAATTTTTTGTGTATATTTGGTAGGTTTGAGAATAGGACGTAAACTATTTTTCGTATCCCTAAGTGATAAGGGTGGTCCAAACCAAAAATTTTTTTTTCTTTTTTGGTCTAATTTTTTTATTGTAATTTTTTTATGATTTGGCATTAAAAAATACATACAACCCCAAATTTTCATCTTTCTACCACCAACACCTATTTTTTAATAGCGAAATTAGTACTTTAATAATTTTCTACTCTTGGCGGTCGATAATTTGATCAGTTACCACTCGATCAGTTATTCCCGTCGGGCGTCTACCGGTGTAGATAGGGTAGATAGGTAGGTAGGTCGGGTAGGGTAGGGTAGGTACGTAGGGCAGGGTAGGTAGGTAGGTCGGGCAGGGTAGGGTAGGTACGTAGGGCAGGGTAGGTAGGTAGGTCGGGCAGGGTAGGGTAAAGCTGTTTTCAGACCAGCGCGATTTGTCGCGCGACGTGGCACGAACAATACAAAACTTCACGGTATAACAATAACCGGTGTCGTGTATAACAAAAACAGCTTTATTAGGTAGGGCAGGGTAGGTAGATAGGCGAAGGTAGGTCGGTAGAGTAGATAGGTAGGTAGGGTAGGTAGGTAGGTCGGTCACGGTAGGGTTGGGAGGTAGGGCAGGGTAGGTAGGTAGGTCGGGTAGTGTAGGTAGGTAGGTAAGGTAGTAGGTAGGTCGGGCAGGGTAGGTAGATAGGAAGATAGGTGAAGGTAGGTAGGTAAGGTAGGTAGGAAGGTCGGTCAGGGTAGGGTAGGGAGGTACGGCAGGGTACATAGGTAGGTCGGGCGGGCAGTGTAGGGTAAGTAGGTAGGGCAGGGTATGTAGGTAGGTCGGGCAGTGTAGGGTAGGTAGGTAGGGCAGGGTAGGTAGATAGATAGGTGCGCCGTAGATAAGTACTTACTGCTACCCATGCGAAGCCGGGGAGGGCAGCTAGTCTAATATATAAAATTCTCGTGTCACGGTGTTTTTGCCAAACTCCTCCGAAACGGCTCGACCGATTTTTATGAAATTTTTGTGTATATTTGGTAGGTTTGAGAGTAGGACGTAAACTATTTTTCGTATCCCTAAGTGATAAGGGTGGTCCAAACCAAAAATTTATTTTTCTTTTTTTGGTCAAATTTTTTTATTGTAATTTTTTTATGATTTGGCATTAAAAAATACATACAACCCCAAATTTTCATCTTTCTACCACCAACACCTATTTTTTAATAGCGATATTAGTACTTTAATAATTTTCTACTCTTGGCGGTCGATAATTGATCAGTTCCCACTCGATCAGTTATTCCCGTCAGGAGTCTACCGGGGTAGATAGGTAGGTAGGTCGGGCAGGGTAGAGTAATTAGGTAGGGCAGGGTAGGTAGACAAGAAGATAGGTGAAGGTAGGCAGGTAGGGTAGGTAGGTAGGGCAGTGTAGGTAGGTAGGTCGGGCAGTGTAGGGTAGGTAGGTAGGTAGGGCAGGGTATGTAGGTAGGTCGGGCAGTGTAAGGTAGGTAAGTAGGGCAGGGTAGTTAGATAGGTAGGTGCGCCGTAGATAAGTACTGCTACCCGTGCGAAGCCGGGGAGGGCAGCTAGTATTATAAAACAAAGTCCCCGCCGCGTCTGTCTGTCTGAACGCGATAAACGCAAAAACTACCGAACGGATTTTCAAACGGTTTTCACCAATGGACGGAGTGATTCATGCGGAAGGTTTTAGTATATAATTTATTAATGTTTTGTGTAAATTGGCTGAAATATGATGATTATTGTTGAAGATGTCGGAAAAACTCACGCCGACTGGGAGCTTTACTGGCGTGCGCCGCGTAAGCCGTAAAAGATACATCAAAATTATGTTTACAGAATGGTTTATGTTAAAAAGTTCAACCAAAATGTCCGCGATGGCATACGTCTATCTTCGAAGGAAGACCCACCACGGTAACCATTTTCATCTTTCAGAATTTGATAAAAATTTCATTGTTTTTTCCGAAGCTATTATGACCGGTATAATATTAACCAATAAAATATCCAATAAAATATGTTATTTAAATTGGGTATTTAATTTAGATTAAATTATGCCTTGACATCATATCATTTAAATGAATAGTTTAATAGATATCACAGATTCAAAATTACGCGTAACAAAATAATTATCGTTTACGGCAACGCCGGCGCAGCGGTAGGCCTGTGGCAATGACCTTTTCCTCGGCTATTAGGTATTATTTCGGGAGTAAGTTCCCGTGGGATATTTTGCGACATCCACGCGGGCGAAGCCGCGGGTAAAAGCTAGTTCATTATAAAACCAGCTTTGCCAAAAGAGATCAAGTATTTTTGTCTTATTTAGGTATAGGTACAATTTTAGGCATCATCCAAGGTCATTTTGGATTTTCGTCGCATGAATCTTTTGTTTGTGCATTGCAGCTGTCTACCTACGTTGTTTACATATGCGTATGCGTATAAAAATGCACACATTAATTAAATTGGACGTCTACACGTGATACAGTAGTGTGAAGACTACAATTGACATTGACTATATTTAACTTTTGTAATTTTATTTTTATTACTAATTTATGTTAAACATAAAATATTTCTTACTAAAAAGTTTTATTATTCAATATGTAAAGTCAAAGTCAAACTTGTAATTTGTAACAAAGGTGTTAAATAAAGCAGCAAGTCTCTATATTTTGCCGTTAACGGCGTACAAATATAAAATAATTATTGTTAAAATTAAATGACAAGTAAAATCAAAGCTAAATTACTTAAAAACAAAGTTAACAATATTACAAACAACATTTATTTGAACATTGAATTGTTAGAAACATACTTTAAGTCTTTAAGTATCTTATATGTATAAGGTCCGATTAAAATAGATGGACAAACTTTTAGTAATCATCAGACCACGAAAATAAGGACAATGGTATAAAAAAATACGAAAAAAACGCATTAGATACTAACAAGAAAAATAAATCAGCTAACGAAAATACACCAAAAATGTTGGTTACCCAATGCTATTTATAATTTTTGTCAAAATAAAATCACTTATTTTGCTTGGATATCTTTGGTTAGACGTATTGAACGCTGTTAAAATTTGTCCAGGTATTTTAATGGGCCCTTGTAACTTGTAACAGAAAGTAGACGGTATGCAAAAAATATAGAAAATAATTAGGTTTTAATTTTATTAACCAAATATATAGAAACCGGAGTTGTCCCAGCCTGAATCAACACGACGTTCAGCAGTTATCCTTCAATTCTATGTGTTTAAACACATTAGAAGCGTAGTTAGGTACTTCTAATACAAGTGCGTGCTCATAATTGGAACACGTTACAAGTTGCAACACAATCTTATCGGACGCATTATCATAACATTGCTAGATAGATAGAATACTCTTTATTATGTACACCATAAAAATAATAATATCGCTCTAAATACTGAAGTACACGTCAGCGTCAACTGTTTTAAAACCAAAATATTTATACTTTAAAAAAAGTGCAAAGATTCGTCATTAGATAGCGTGACAGGACAAAGAACCAATGATTGTCTTTTTGAAACCTATATCCTTACAAACTTACAATGTACTCCACCGACAGTTCAATCCATATTTCGTTACCCTGGGGCTACATTGTCGCGTTATCGCGAACTGTACTTCGTGCGCACTCTGTTGCTCAGCGAGACGTCGAGCGTGTGCGAGGGAGAGCGCGCGAAGTAAAGTTCGCGATAACGCGACAGTGTAGCCCCAGGGTTAGAAATGCTTTAAATGCATGGACGGCATCGTCGGAATATCTTTAAGGTGAAAGCGTCAGGGTAGCCCACGAAATTTGAATTTTCTTAAGTTTTTTGCAATTTGCAGGTCAGTATCAGGTTGTATGTTGATCTAAATATGATTTGCGACCGTATCAAATGTTTATTTATAAAATTATAATCATAGAAATCATCAATACAACTGTATAAGTTCATGTAATCCCGTTGAATGACTATTTCATGAAATCATGACATTTGGGGATTATGCTAACCTAAGGAGTTGTATTGTTGATTCTAATGATTATAATTCTGTAAAACCATATTGGTTACGCTCGCAAATCATATTTTAATCAAAATTCAACCTGACACTGACCTGCAAATTGCAAAAAACCTAAGAAAATTTGAATTTCGCGGGCTACCTTGGCGCATCCCCCTTAATATAAACTTCTTCACAGTGTTGATGTTAATGCTGGAAGAGGATTTTTCCACGGACAATTGCAAATTGCAACCCCTTCCAGGCGTACTTCCAAAAAAGTTCGAAAACGTTGGTTGGTTAGTTAGTAAAAACGACGTAAGAAGGTATGATTTGAACGGAATGATAAAGCGCAGGCCACACCGCCAGCTTAGCGGGCGGAGCGGGCGTTCGTTTCACCTCTTTACATACTTCGGTCCACACCGCGAGCTACAATATTTCGCGTAGTTTGTATAGTTTACTTCGTTCGCTTCGCCCGCTCCGCCCGCTAAGCTGGCGGTGTGGCCTGCGCTTAAGAACGTTCTCGATGGAGATGCTTTGTAGGTTCTACACGTCAAGATTGATTTATCGCTACAGCGGGGCTAACACGGGCGTACCCAAGACGTTTGTGACAAGACATGATAAATTTTATCATGTCTTATAATTTGTCTTAAATGCTAGCACAGTTCAACCATGTGATAAAATCTGAGGCGCGACATGCCTTTCTTGTTGCTAACTTCATAGTGTGACACAGTAACTTTAAAAAATTAAAATGTCTATGATCAGTGAATATGCGACCAAATGAAATAATACGTTTTTATAGTGCAGGTTCATACAGTTTTACAACTTTTTAATTTTGTTGTGAACTAATTCACTTTTGACGTACGGACGACAGTCATTATGTGGCATTTGTGACAAAATTGGTGCGCCCATAGTAGCAAATAAGACATAGAATTCCAAATAAACGTCAAGAAGTTATGTCACAAGTCAAGAGATTATCTCACGCCGCCGTGCTAGCATTTGTGATAAAAGTTTTTTATCGCCCAAATTGTGATAAAATGTGTGACTTAAGCTATCTCACAGTAGGCCATGCTCGGTGCGCTGCACAGGATATCTACAATACTCAGGGTTGGGACATCAATTCGACATTAGAGATCGCACAAGATAAGTCTGCGCGCGTCTGGTGGCGCTGGCTGGCTTGCTAATTCTATATTGTAATATTTAAAATATTAAATCAATATTCTTAATTTTATCTTAATATTATTAATCTTCTATTAATTATTTAAATAATTCTATACTACTTAATTATTTGACCTTACATGAACGACAAGACGGCGGCGGCATACAATTAAGTTCCGATTTCAGCCGCGCGCAGACTTATCTTGCGCGGTCTTCGTATCTAACTACTAATGACGTTCCCAGGGACTGATCCGGCTTCGTTAACACGGATGTTGAAAAACACACAAGAAGACAACTTCTTGTGTCCACAAACAATTGTGGTAAGTTTATAAGTTTTCATCTAGCTGCTGGAGGATTATTTAGACCTTTCTGAAAATGCGTGTTGGTCACACCGACGTTATCGAAGATCCGAAATATATATCAGTTCGGTCGAACAACTGATGCACTCACAGAGCATGTGTGCACTAGCGAGTATCACCACGACCGTCATGTCCTATAAAAAGTTTTCTGAGAAACTGAAACGAGTCTGTGTCATTGCAAATAGCACGAATTCAGGGTTCTGCAAATAGCAGAAAGACATTCAGTTTACTAAAATCCTAGACGATTTTTGTCGAAAGTTTTGCCGCTTTATGTAACACAAGATGTGAACCGGAACCTGATCGATTACTACGTAACAGAATTGACGATTATCTGTCATTGGTGAATAAACTAGCCTTTAGAGTAGTACATCGAGATCGGTATCCTCAGTAACTGTGTACTGCAGATTCAATTGTAAGTAATTCTGCCCAGAATGTTAGCCAATCCCGAAAATGTTCTGAAGAAAATCATCATTAGAATCATGGCTTGGCAGGGTACGGTAACAAAACCAACAAAATTAATAAAATATTCTTACATTTCCTTAACTTGTATTAGTTTTAAGGAAATGTAAGAATATTTTATTTAGTTTATAAACGATTTATAATTATTATTTTTAAAACCTAAAATTTTCGGTCGATTGTTGGATTGGGAACCTGAACAGGCTACTGTTCTGGTTGTTCGTAGTTAGTGATGAAATCCTACAAAATAAATGTTAAAGTTTGTATGTTTGGGTTTGTTGCTCAATCACGCAAAAACGGCTGAACGGATTTGGATAATATTTGGCACACAGATAGGTTATAACCTGGATTGACACATAGAATACTTTTTATTCCGGTTGATAATTTCCGATCTCCACGCGGGCGAAAGCTAGTGAAATGATATTTATTTCTCTATGATTTTTAAATTAGATGGCGCCGACCCAGTACAGTAGGCCGGACGTCAGTGGAAATACTTTGACTTAATGCCTAGCGTAGTACCTACGGAGTTTCAATAGACTAAGGCCCGTATTACAGAACCTCACTCAAAACTCAAGCATTAGGTACTTAAAACTCGTTTAAAGCCTCTTGATTCCAACCAATCAAGAGGCTTTAAACGAGTTTTAAGTACCTAATGCTGATATGCTGTTGGAAAAGAAAGAAAGAAGAAAAAGAAACGTTTTATTTGCGGTAGATATGACGCAAAGAAAACAAAACACGAAAAAAAAAAAGGTTAATTTGGGGGAAAATTTGGTCACATCCACGCAAATGGCTAGAAAGGGGGTAAATACAGAGATGACGACTAATAGAGAAGTATGGAAGACAGGGACATGTTGCACCGACACCAAATAAATTGTGGTAAGGGCATGAGAATGATGATGATCCACGCAAAACAGCCATCGCACAGCATAATGCTGCAGCGTAATGCTTGAGTCTTAAGCGAGGTTCTGTAATACGGGCCTAAGAGCAGCTTATACTGGTTTTGTTACCGTACATTGCCAGGCCAAGATTCTAACTTAGTTACGTAAATTCTACAACCGCATAGAAAAATAATGACGCAAGGAGTGTGGGCAGCTATAAACAACGTTTTCAATTACAACCATGAAAATGGCGGTATCAGACGCGATAAGGGACCCAGTTAACACTTTAATTGTATGATAGATTTACATGCTAACTGCTCAAACATTAACCAGTTAGGTACAATTTTTTGGCTTTCAAACTTAAATAAAATACGACCTAGATAGATTTGAATAATTTGTATGCTGTAGGTAGGCTAATGGTGTAATTATGATTAAATTCTTATAAATAAATTCATTCAAATAAACTTAATTTCATTCTTCATTTGGTAGAGAAATTATTTTGATTAAAAGGAAGTTAATATCTTTGTAACGGTTTCCTAAAATAACAGGTCCTCTAATTTCTTCCACATCCATGGAAGGGAAGGGTAATGGTTTGTCATAGTAGACAACAATTTAATCAATTAATGGTTTAAATAAAACCATTGTTTTTATACAGCCATCATTAAGTTAATACTAACTTTAACAGGATGTTTTACCTACCTAATTGTGTTGTTTTCAAAACAGGGTAAGTTTACTCCTTCTGACACACTTGCTGTGGCTTCTAGTTATTTGTTTATCAATATTTTATGTGCGTAGGTACATTTATTTACTTACTACTCATTTTTTTTTAAGTCTTATTTGTGTAATGTTATTTATTTTACGCCAATAATTATAGTCAGTCAGAGTTGAATATTAATGAATATTCCTGTTACAGGTTAAGGAAAATAAGACTTCCTCGGTGACATAAATTATATTATTGTTGATGGTCAAATAAATGTAGGTTTATATCACCAAACTACAAAGTAAACTATAGCTAAACATTGGAAGCATATTATCATCAAACTTTTTTTTTAAGTCTGTCTGTCTCAACTTTGGGAAGATTATTCAATTAGATAAATATTGTTTGCGAGATCCAGTTTTATGAAAGTTTGTTGTCCAAACAATTACCTAACAAAAGATGAAATAAACAAGGGCTCAGCTGCGTTTTACAACACCACATTTATTTTGGCAGAAACCTTTCAGCTTAAACTTATTAAAATTTAAGATAAGAATGAATGGTAGAACCTAGCAAACAATTCTTAATAGCCGGTTCACACAAGTAAATTGTGTGGACGTTATGTGTGAAGTTTGTTGGCTAAACTCAGTACAAATAATTATAAATGCAGACAATTTATTGTGTGCTAATTATGTGACCAGCTGTTATAGCAAAAGGTTGCAAAGAAAATTGTTTAAAATTTCATGTTAAATATTTACAATACATACAACTATTGTTTTGAATTAACTATGTGGTTGTTTTACAACAATAGCTAGTAGAATTCACTGTAGTAAACTGGCTATTATGAATACCTATATCATTATAAGATATTTTTAACCTTATGGGTGATCTAGACGGCCATGGAAGTAGTTTGAAAATAAAAAGGAACTTTCGGAGCTCCAGAGGATGCCATCATGCAGGTACCTAATTATTGTCATACACACAAAGTAAAATTTTATTTCTTTATGCAAGTATACATATAGGTCAAATCATTAATCAATATTTACCAACAAACAAGGCAATAAAAAAACTATGTTGGTAAACATACGAAGAAACAATATGAGGCATGGAATATTTTGAGCGTAATGTATACGTGGACGTTACATACACGGCGGTCTATCCACTTTAATTACATCTCATCATACAACTTCCAAGGGCAAATAACTCACCAAAGAGATGAGCCGACGCATCGCCATCTCATGGTTCCACAGGCACTCGCAAGGATCCATTTCATCAGCCATATCTAAGCAAAAAATTAGCTCTTAGAAATCGCTGTCGACAAAATAGGTACTTCCCTTCTCTCTATTTGATCTTAACTCGATAATTTTCAATAATCAGCTGACATGCAAACAATAAATACCCAAGGTGATTACGTAAACATTTCAACTTATCACTTTTCCTTAAATCGACGTAAGCAGTAACCACTGAGTAATATTAATCCACATCTTTGTTTTTATTTACAAATACAAAAAACACTGGTCAAGGATTAGCTGTCATGGGTCTACGAAACGAGAAGAGAAAGTTAAACAAAATTCTTGGGCGTACCTGCAGCACTACTTAGCAGGAAAACACTAAGTTATGTCGTTATTGTTACTAAAAGTGAATGCAACTGCGTTTGGTTTGATAAATGATAGGAAAATGTTGAAGTTTCGAACACTTTAGTACACTTGCGACGACATCTTTTCTACGAGTGTCTGTAGCTTTCTGATTGGTAGTTGGCGAAAGATGACTGGGTGGCAACATCCAATCAACGACGAGACACATGAGAGTTGACAGCTTTTAAATGTCTAATGTTGCCATATGCTATATTTCTTCTTTGGGTGGTAGAATTTTAAACATAACTAGAACATGATTTTGTGAAATTAAAAGTGAAAACTCCGGTGACTCCGGGAGTGCCGGCAGAAGTGAAATTATTCTGTTATTATAATATTATGTTTTATGTTGACTTGAAAGAGCATGGCAGTTGAGAGTTTGTCATGCTTACTTAAATGCTCGTAGAGTATATATGTTCTGCTTAAATGTCTCGCCGATGGTGGCGAGTGTGTTGGATCATTCGGTTCCCTACAAAATGGTTGAGCTGGATGGTGCTGATCCACGCGTCATGTTCGTGAACGGGCGCCGTCGGTTGATACTGGTCATCTCTTTTCTGCCAAGGCTTATTTTAAATCTTATACTTTGAATTTATTGTTTCTATTTTTTTTCACATTGTTCTCACATATAGAAGTAACAAGAATAATGTACCCAGGATTTCGTAACATCTTTATTTAAAAGTGTCCTGGGAGTTTCTTGCCCGTTCTTCTCCACAGAGATATACTTTTTGGAATGAGCGAAGAGCTTCAACTTTCTGACTAACTGACAGACTCTTTGACAATTCAAAAGTGCCTGTAAATGGTTTAATTGAAATAAATGCTTTGAGTTTGAGTTTTGAGTTTGAAATAAAAACAAAAAAAATATTGGATACGTTGACAATTCTTGATGGTAATTTAATTATTTTGTTTAAATTGGCTAAATTCTGAGGCTAAATTAGAATAATTATTATTGTCACATTTGCATGCCGAATTAAGTAGGCGGAATATGAAAAACTATTGTGTGTGTTATAAAATCTGTAAAAAAATATCATATTTCAGGCAAATATATCTATCTTCACTTCTGCCGGCACTCCCGGAGTGCAACCCGTGGTTTTTTATTTTGAAAATAAATAAATATAAGTACTACTAATGCATATTGTATTTAACCACATAAATTATAGTACTTTTATACTAATAAATAAAGCAATTCGTGAGCAAATTATTCCCGAACCATTCCAAAATATTCAAAAATGCACGACGGTTCCCGTTGTTTTTTTTTGTGTTTTGATTATTTCGCTCCCTGTACCTAGTAGGTACCTACTTATGATAATGTCAGTTGTATGTCCTTACGGCAATGTCAGCTTTTCATTTTTCTGAACAAAATTTCACATCAAATGTTAAAATTCCTTTTATTCGTGACACTATGTTATTTAGCAAAAAATAATCCTCTACAATATTCAAGGTTTCCCTCCATGTCCGTGGGACGCCCTGTAGAATCATGTTCTTCTATTGATTACAACGTAAAATTACTGAATTAGGTACCACTAAGTACTGTTTTTCTACGTCGGAAAAGGGGTTTGAAGATTTTTGTATGGAGGGTGGCCCTAACGTGAGTCCGCCATTTTGATTTTTTTTCTGAATCGCGGTGTAAAACGAAAATTATATATTTAGATAGAGGACACTTATACAAACAAAAAATGTCATCTAACATAATATCCAAAAGCGTCATATTTCGGAGTTATTCACCGAAATATAAGTCGAAAACTGAACCACGAAACAAGTTTTTTTTTTTTTTGTTTTTTTTCCCTTCAGGTAAGTATATTGAACTATGAAAACATAATTGCATCATGGTTATGTAATATTTTAGTTAAGAGCGAAAGAGACAAAAATATATGTATACCCCCCGCCGAATGAGGACGTATGTTATAATTATGGTATAATGGTGCATGGCATGGGCGCGACACCAAGAAAATCCTATTCAGCCTCCCGCTGCCTTCTTGGATAATATTATTTATACCGAATATGATTAAAAAATCTTATGTTTTATCCACTAGGTGTATTCAATAAATTCATGTATAAATAACTTAATCAACATGAAGTAACTACAACATAAATAAATAAATTCGTTATAACAACTGTTATTTTTATCTTTTTATCTCAGAAACGTGACGCTTTATGATGATATGTTATTTCAAGTTTTATGTTTGAATAAGTGTCACCCTATCCAAATATATATGACATTTTTATTGTGCACTTCGATTTAAAAAACAAAAACAAAATGGTGACTGATTTTAGGGCCAAAATCTTCAAACCCCTTTGTCTCCCTTGTTTCATATAAAAGAAATTGACAAATTATCACTTCCCAAACAATTTTCTGCATAATTTCATTTGCCAAATTATTATTACTTAGCAAATAAACTCTTCACAAATAATTGTAACGCAAACCTAATGTTTGGCAAGTGAACGTTTAAACAATAACTTGCTTAGCAACTAGTACTTTTATCAATTTTAATTTAGTCAAATATTTCAGTTGGTATAACATATTTTACGCAAAATAAAATAAGCCAAATATTTAGTTTCGCCAGTTTTCAATTTACGAAAAAAATACGTTACGATGTGGGTGTAGTAGGGTGGGGAAACACCATGGGACACCATGGGCATTGTCCTTGACCTTGATGGTTAAAAACAAAATTCTGAAAGTCAAGATCCGCGATTCTCAGGAGCAGTAACAGGTCAATATCATGGTTTGTGACCTTGAGGTCAAAGACAAGTGACTATGAGGTCAACGTCAAGTGATTCTGGAGATCGTGATACTTTGAAGGTTAAGGTCGAGTGCCTTTGAAGGTCATGGTCAAGTGGCCTAAGAAGTCAAGGTTGACTGACCATCGAGGTCTAGGTCGAGTGACATTAGAAGTCAAGATCGAGTGACCTTGGAGGTCAAGGTCGAGTGACCTTGGAGGTCATGATCAAGGGAACTTAGAATGTCTTTGTAATTCCATTGCCCTGACACTACCAAAGTACCAACCCCTTGACTTTCGAGTCCAAAGCAGTTTTTTTTATATCCATGATAATTAAAAATTAGAATCATCATATCGCAGAAAGTTCACACAAACATGCAAACAAGCATACAAGCAAGCAAGCAAGCGACCATGCAACATGCAGCAGGCATGGTTTCCGTCACGGCTCTGGCGCTGCGGGGCTCCGGCGGTCCCACGCGGGCTTATCGTCGCAGATGGTTATAACGCTCACCACCGCAAACAATTGATTAAAAACAAAAGTGGTTTTAAATGGTGCCAGTAACAAGCATGCCAACAAGGATGCTTGCTTCAAGCATGCAGCATGCAAGCAGGCATGCAGCGTGCAAGCAGGCATGCAGCTTGCAAGCAGGCATGCAGCATGCAAGCAGGCATGCAGCGTGCAAGCAGGTATGCAGCATGCAAGCAGGCAAGCAGCATGCAAACAAACATGCAAGCAGGCATGCAACATGCAAGCAGGCATGCAATATGGAGCAAGCATTGTTTCTGTCACGGCTTCGGCGCTGCGGGGTTTGGGCGGCTGCACGCGAGCTTATCGTCGCAGATGGTTTTAACTCTCACCACCGCAGCTTCGGCTTGCCTCACCCCTCCGCGCCTACGTGGGTTTAAATTACACTCTAGGGGTAGGGCAGACAAGACTACGTGGAGTCGGTTTTGCAGCGATTCGTTTCTGTGTATTTGTTTTACGACAAACAGTTGGTCGGAGACAAAAATTACCAAGACGCTTCTTAGAAAGAAGTACGCAAATAACATCGCATATAAATGATTATATTAAAATAAAAGCGCATTTTTTAATAATATAATTAACAAAAAATCTTAATTTTGTCTTTATATTTTTTGTCATAACAAATCAATAAAATTGACTAAATGTTTATTGTCTAAAGATAGTTTGCTGTAATAAATCATTTGATTAAAGACCAAATGCCTTAATGACATTATCCTTGGTAATATTCTGCCTAGTAAAAATTTGATGTGCGTACTAAAATCATTCCAAATACTGCATTGGTATAAAAAAAGGTTGCTAAAATTTGTTTGGATAATGAAATTTTGTCAAAATGCTTTAGGCAAAACGGGGGGATCCCGGCTTAACCACTAGACCACAGAGGCGGTTGCAACATGCTAATGTTGGACACTTTTTGAAATTAATGAACCTCCAAAAACTTTTTCGCTTCTAATGATGCACTGTTTTTTAATAATTGGGCCTCTTTTTAACTTTCTGACCTTTTGTCACATTTGGTGGCAGTAACTAAGCTAGGGTACTCCGAACAAACGAGTTAGGTTAGTTTAGGTTGTTCCTAAAATACTCAAAGTAACCGTAAAGCAACCGACTTGGTAGAAGTGCTTGGCGGCCACTGGCGCTGTACCGCTCACTTCGCTCGTTCGGCTTGCGCGGTTGATTCCAACCTAACCTATCCCATTTGGTCGGAGTCCTTAACTGAGTTACTGCCAGTCTACCACCAACTGTGACCAAGAGCCAGAAAATTAAAAAAGAGTCTCAACTATTTATTTATTAAGAGCATCATTAAAAGCGCAAAAAGATTTTAAAGGTCCATTCATTTTAAAAAATGACCATCAGTTTTTAAAGGATAAATTAAATATTTTCTTTTATTATATCAATCTAACTTCCTCACCTATCTTTTTCTGCAAGCGAATTTAGACATGTTGTCTTAGGATTAATTAAACTACTCCATGAGGGCAACATAGATCGACGTGTGCATCATCACTACATATTATATAACAAAGTCGATTCCCGCTGTCTGTCCCCATGTATGCTTAGATCTTTAAAACTACGCAACGGATTTTGATGCGGTCTTTTTTATAATCGATATGGTGATTCAAGAGGAAGGTTTATATGTATAATACATACATATTATAGTACAGATAAGAGTCCACGCGGACGAAGCCGCTGTCAGCAGCTTGTATATTATATAACTAACGGCAAATTAAATAAAAGCTTGTAAAAAGACTTAAATACATAGGTCAAACACTTAAATATCTCAGTGGGTAATACGTAAACTATTTACTAAAACCTGGTTACAGAAAACATTTTCAAATGAAAACATCAGAAGGGTTTAAACTAACTAAAGTTGGAACATGAGTTAATACCGGTCTAGTCCCGCAAAAAATGCGCGGAAAAATCCCTAGAGTACCGCTACGCGCGGCTTATCGCGATATAATTTGACCCACGCTAAAAGGAAGCGTACGGAAACTGGCTCTATTTAGTGCCTGCAGGACTTGACCGTAGCATGTTGCTTGGTGTCGCCAAACGTACCACGGACAAAAAGTTACAGTTATAAATATATTATCAACCACAAAGACACATGGAAATAAAAGAAATCTATCATTTAAGAATATTAATAGAAGGCTTAAATTCATAGTTTACACACTTAGATGTGTCAGTGAGTAATACGTAAACTATTTACTAAAACCTGGTCAGAGAAAATATTTCCAAATTAAAACATAAAACTAAGAACTAACGTAGGAACCGTACCACGGACACAAAGTTATATTTATAAATATACCACAAAGACATCATCATCATCCTCATATCAGCCGACAGACGTCCACTGCTGGACATAGGCCTCCCCCAAGCACCGCCACTTCGACCGATTCTGTGCTTCCCGCATCCAGCGGATTCCTGCGGCCTTTACAAGGTCATCGGTCCATCTTGTGGGAGGCCTTCCAACGCTACGTCTTCCGGTACGTGGTCGCCACTCCAGAACCTTTCGGCCCCATCGGCCATCTGTTCCACAAAGACATACATGAAAATAAAACAAATCTATCATTTACGAATATAAAAAAAATGACTCGCACCGCACCACTAGACTGATTGACGCTTTCTCCACAATCTCCAGGAACCCCAACAGCTGCGTCGAACATTTTGAACCCCATGAACGCGCTGATTTCGGTTAGGGCTACTTCAATATTTCCTCAAGATACGGTAGACTACTAAAGTTCCACTTCGTCATACGCCGTAGGCCGCGTAGTTCGCTACGAATCGTAGAGTCTCACCGTGAATCGTACTACGCCGTAGCCGATGGTGAAGTCCGCTACGACTCGTAGAGTTTCACCGTAGGCTACAGCGTAGTCTGCTACGACTCCTAGAGTTTCATTGATCGTCGGACTACGCCGTAGCCGGTAGCGAAGTCCGCTACGTCACGTAGTCTCGCTGTGTGTCGTACTACGTCGTAGCGGATGGCGAAGTCCACTACAAGTGAGTCGGAATATGTATGTACATAGTATGTAATTTCATATGATGAAATTAATCTTCTCGAAACTGTCGCAGTATTTCTAGACAAACAATCAATTCAATGAGTTTCAATGAGTACGATTCACGGTGAGACTCTACGAGTGAGTGAAATACAAACCTTATCTTACTTTCATCTAAAAATTATAACATGTATACTTATACTTATAATATGTACTTAAAATACTTTCTTCATTATAAGTTGTTCTTTTTCTGTAATATGTATAAGTTATTCTATACGATTTTATATTCCAATCTTCAAGTAACAAGTACTTTCAAACGATTTTCAGAACTTTAAGTTGATCAATAAAATAACAAACTTTTCAGATTTTACTTTTCGATTTCAAGTACTTACAGAAATACTAAATTATCTTATTTAGTTTTAAAATGTTTCCACTACTTAAGATTTGTTAATTTATTATCTAAATTAGTAATTATTAAACAATAATATCCGTGATTAGTTTGAAATAGCGGCAATATTGGATGTACTTGAGTAATATTGGGAGACTATAGAAATACGTGTCGGTAGCCGCCAATTCTGGAAACATTTGTGGTGAAAGATGGACTATAGGCACCTATAATGTTCACGTAAGTTAATTGATATATTTCTTAATTCGAAGTGTCTAGTCGTCCGCTAAACGGATGAATAAAAAAATAAGCCTTTTAATTATTGCTGATAATTTTCTCTATTTGTTAAATCGAATGAAGGAATATTCATGTTCTGTTTCTTTCCATTGATAAGTTGCTACGACAGTCGTACGTACAGACTTTAAGAAATGGTTCAAGAGATTAATATAATAATAATAATAATTTATGTAACAAATCAAGTATCTTTACTTGGATCCCAAGGTTGTCCACATGTGGTATGTGGACTAAGCGATCGGTTGGGGAGCTGGAACAACGGCTCGCATTGTCAGGAGCTCCTCCCTCTGGAGCCCTGACCGACGCGCCGGTAGCTTGAACCCCGTTTTCGATACCGGTGGGCTACTTTTTAATATATTTTTAAATGTTTTTTTTAATGATTATAAATTAATATTTAAAAATGTAATTAATAAGTAAATAAATGAAATAAAGGAAATAATTTATGCTAATGTATAAATGTGTTGATAAAATAATTTAAAATAAGCTGCCATGGAGTTTCTAGTCCTTCTTCTCCATGAATAGGTATCTAGTTTTGGAACTGACAACTAGTTTTCTCATAAACGTACTCGTATTTAACTGACAAACCAATTTTTTATAAATGCTGGTCTTGTCTTTCTGTGCTTTTCTTGATGACCTGGAGGCCAAGTCTACTAATTTACAAACGTCACAATGGTCTCTCGATGTGTTTGACAGATTTTGTACGGCAAATCTGTCAAAAACTCACCATCGAGAGACCATTGTGATGTTTGTAAATAAGTAGACTTGGCCCCCTGGACACACAATGGACAAGAGTGGTGATCGAAGCTGGTGGCTTTGGTGTGAGAACTGAGATGAGGCATACAGGCATTCTTAGCGAGATATTTGTACGAGTATGTACAACATGCTGACCGGAACATTATTTTCCCTTACTTATTTTATACAAGGTGGAGACGACAATACAACAAACAATTTAACGGCGTGTCCATAATGAAGTTCCTATTCAGTATACAAAAATTCAATTGAATATATTCAATAGTTTAGCCATTATAGCTCGGCAAAATCCATAGTCGGCTCGGGCTATTCCGTTTATGCACCCCAAAAATCCACCCTAAGGTGGATATTCTGAAATGTATGCCCGAGAATTCACCCAAGGCCTAGTTGGATAAACGGAATTTATAGGCTCAGGGTGGATCCGGCATACATTACATTTAATTTGTTTTAAAAACTCATTTTTTTATTTCGAAGCTAGGATTTATTTGACAGTTCCAAAATACTCTTAAGCATTAGTAGTGCCAGTATTTTAATTTCTTGTTGTATGGTAGTCTCCACATTGTATACCTAAGGTAGCTTCGCAGCTGAGAGTAAGTAAATATTATTTTAAACTTTATGCAAATAACACAGGAAAATAAGAATGAATATCAGTTTTGTTCAAATTCGTTTCATTATCACACTTATTACTTAGCTTACTTATTCTCACTATCCTCTGTGACTGTTCTAGCCCCTATTAGAAGAAGATTAGAAGCTTGGATATTTGATAGAATAAAACATTAGCACTTTTCCTCGAAAATCATTTGTAACAGAAACACATACAGTCCTACATATTGACAAATCATTTCAAGTGGAAACTTAGAAGTGTTCATGTGAAGCGACAAATCGTGATTGAGACAGGTGGGCGGCAATCTGGCGGGGCGTGGCATTTGAAGCCCCGCCCACCGCTAAGTAGGGCGGCCCGCCCGCCCTCCACTAATTGATTACTTTTATATAAAGAATGTATAGGCTATAATTAAGTATTATATTCTATCAAAGCCTATCCGATTAGCTACTTATTTTAGGTACGCACTTATGAAATAATTGGAATTTGCTTGTACAACATCAACATTTTAAATGGGTTGGAATGAATAAATTAAAATGTCTGTTACCTAATGGGACTACGATTAGTATCTGATGAATCTTCATTAAGCTAAGATTCTACAACCTTATTTTTTATTCATTACAAACATCTTAAGGGGTCATTGTACTCATCATTATGAACAATTTTTACTATGGGACCAAAGCTGAAATCGCGAAAAAAAATCAGCTGTTCCCTATATTTTGACGAGATATGCGAACATAAAATGTATAGAACAGTTGTTTTATTTTTCGCGATTTCAGCTTTGGTCCCATAGTAAAAGTTGTTCATAATGATGAGTACATTGACCCCTTAAGAGGTTTGTAATGAATAAAAAATAACGTTGTATAAGATTCAAACATGGTAAAATTTCATGAAAACTGCCCCAACTGTGGGCTATCCCCGACAACGAAGTTTCTTAACGAATCATTTTGCGCTGACTTCAAATAAATTAATAATATAATAATAATTTTGTATGAATTATTATTATACAGGGTGTCAGGGACATCGACGCGAAGCCTTGGATTCAGTACATGATTCTGAACACCCCGCGTTGAAATATTTCGTCCTTATTTTAAAAAAACAGCTGTTCTATACATTTTGACCGGGAAGGTAATACACTGTTCTATGAAACAGCAGATTTTTTTTTAAGTAATCGGCGAAAATGTTCGGTCGGTAGTTTTTAAGTTTATCGCGTTCAGACAGACAAACAGACGCGGAGGGGGACTTTGTTTTATAATATGTATGGATAAGAATTTATTTAAAGTCAGCGCAAAATGATTCGTTAAGAAACTTCGTTGTCGGGGATAGCCCACAGTTGGGACAGTATTCTTGAAATTATACCAACATGTTTGAATCTTAATTAAAACATTGGTCTGGCAGGGGCCATAGTCTAACCACAGTTAAAGATAACCAGTTCACTTAGCCACCCAAACCCATAATCCAATATCTTTATTTCCCCTCTTCATTAATTTCTTTATTTTCCCTTGGTTGACTGGTAGAGAATGCCTATTGTACGTTATTGTGCGAGAAGTTTAAATAAATAATAAATAAATATTTCCATATCCTGCAATTTAGTCCTACACCAACCGGGGGTAGTCCTTGGCTGCACTTGCATATTACATATTATAGGGATAATCGTCGGTTGGTGCCTGCACCCTAATTACGTAATGCACGATCAATTTTAAATTGAAACCAATTGAAAAAGATTGCCAGTCCATTGCTTCATAAGTTCGACAAAAAAAATAGCGCAGATTTATTTTGTCGAACTTATGCAGCAATGGACTGGCAATCTTTTTCAATTGGTTTCAATTTAAAATTGATCGTGCATTGCGTAATTGCGGGGCTGATTTCATTAAAAACGTTTAACGAACCTCTGCGAGTTGGCTTCAGGCCCTTGTACTCCGTCCAAAGGTTTGGGACCCCAGGGTCCCGAGGAATGTCAAAGATTTTTTTTAAATAATAATATTATGTACAACTCAAATAGGATTGCAGTACATATTAATGATACAGTTTTACAAGCGCTAGTATATCTACAAATGTGATGGTGAGCACTGGTGTTCTAGCTTAATTGTAGAAAAATTATGGTGAGCTTCTATACAGTCAGTAAGAATAACACTTTTTTTTCTTTTTCCTGAAAACATTCAAGGGTTCCATAAAGCTTCAAATACCTTCCAATAAACATCGCTGCTCTACTTTCAGGCTCCATAAGTCTCGTTTCCATACTGAGCAGGACTGTGTCCTGGGCGTGGCTTGTTCCCGTATGACGCCCAGCGCCAGTCGAGCACGGCTCGGCGTCGTCACTCTGGCACAGGCACGGCGCCAAGCGGACATGGCGCCGGCAATGCGACCGCCGACACGCAAGTGAGTAACACGCCTTATATTATTTTAAACTTGTATAAGTAGCTTACAAGACTTTCACAAAATAAATCTTTGGTTATTTTTTTTAAGAGTTGTAAGTAAGATTCTTTTAAAAAGTTTAGGTACATTATTTTTTTAGAAATGGTATCGTAATTTCATTAATTTTTTAGTATTTTGTAGGAATATTTTATGTTATTAATCATAATATACAGGGTGGCAGGGACATCGACGCGAAGCCGGTTACCATGGATTCTGGGTTATCATGGAGTACATGATTCTGAACCCCCTGCGTTGAAATTTTTTGTCGGTTATTTAAAAAAAAATCTGCTGTTTCATAGAAAAGTGCAATACCTACGCGATCAAAATGTATGGAACAGCAGTTCTTTTTTTAAATAACCGTACATCTCTCGTGACAATCTCTTAAATAAACGTAACCGGCTTCGCGTCGATGTCCCTGCCACCCTGTATACCTACTTGTATTTGGTTTTGTTTAATATTTTAAAACTGACTTAGTTTTAAAGCTTTGTGGAAGACGCTTTCGTGTCTTTCTCAGAACGAACTTGCAAAATGAAAAGTTTGGAATCGCGCAAGAAAGTTTCTTTGCGAAACTTTGAAATAAGATTGCTTAAATCTAAAAATACCCAAAATTAAGATAAACCGTCTTAGATTAAATTAAAAGTTAAAGATATGACTTGTCTTTGACTTTTAAAACAACTTTTTATCTATGTTAAACTTCGCAGATTATGTTTTTTTGCTTACTTCTGCTTGGAAAGTATTTTCTGCGGGCGGTTTAGCTTTAATTAAATATAATTTTGGTACAGGATTATAATGATGTCCTTTTGTCATGACATTTCTTCTTCTTCGTGTAAATAGCGCGACGGTTTTAAAAATACATATTTCTTATTTTATTTATATTTTGAATAGTTTTCCGCCGTTAAATCTTTTAAGCCAATTAATAAAAATTACTCTGAATTCTTGTTGGAAAATGATTTAATAATCTCTCAAGACCGGTTGCGATTTTCTCTCTGAAGCAGACGAATACCTAAATACTCATTATTAATTGCACTTTGAGCTGTCCTGCGGTTATCGGAAAATAAAAAGCAGCTTAGAAAAAACAGTTGTATATTTTGTAGTGTCACATTTATCTTTTTGTTATGTAGTTTTGTGGTGTACAGTGAAGTATATATATAAATAAACAGTAATTTGAAGCCCTATTTCGTTATCTAAATGTATTCTGTAAATACTAAATACGATATCGGAATCAATTTTTCACGTCATGTAATAAAAAAATAAGCTAGAAGGAGTCGAGATTTCCTATAGGTATTTGGGACATTCTGCAAAAACTCCTTTATACTTAAACACGTAGTTTCAAAAGGCAGATGGAATGGGGAAAACTATAGGGTGGCGCAAAATAAATAACCAATTTTTTTTTGTCAATAATCAACACTTACATTACAAAGGAAGGACCTCATTAATTGAGTATTTTACTCACAACCCACCCGAAGTTAGTCGAACGACGCGCGATAATTCACGAACGCAGACTTTCGGTGCGGCCGATGGATCGCCAGATTTTCTGCCGAAACCGAAACTGATGCAGAAATTAGAGTTTTTTGCGGAAACTTGCCGAAAATTAAACCGAAACCAAACCTTCGGTCACTAGTTCTTTTTTACTTTACCAGATAAAAATAACTTAACTTTGTTCTAAAAAGTTAAGTTCCGCAGTGATTTTTACTTGAGGAAATTGACATCATTTTTACGCCAGCCTGTTTGATTGGGGTTCCTTTTTGTCCGCGGAACCCTTACTAAACCGCACGGAAGAAACAATAAAATTAATGCGATAGGTTCTACGAATATTTTGAAATAAGTGTTTGGGTTTGATTAAAAAACGCTTCTCGCGGTTGGTTCGTGGATGGGTGACCATTTTTATATACCGAGACTCCTCCGTGCCTCGGAAATCACGTTAAGCCGTAGGCTGTGATTCGTGGATCCTTAACATTCCTTACGGGGTCGTCAGAACCCCGAAAGTCTGACCAGTCTTACCAAGGGGTGTCGTATAATCGTATTACCCAGTAACTTTGTTGTGGAGGTCAGATTGGCAGTCGCTTCATATAAAATACTGGTATTCATCCGGATCCAGTTAGACTGGAAGCCGACCCCAACATAGGTAGTTAGTTAGTTGGGAAACTGACATAAGTATAAAGTAAACGTTAGTCAAGTTTATGAAAAAATGAATTACTTATTTTGAAGTTATTTTATTAAAGTTGTTTCTAATTCTAAGAACTAACATTGTTGTTATTTATAAACAAAACTAGCTGACCTGGCAGACGTTGTCCTGCCCGAACAGCGCCACCTACCGGGTACTATTGTATTTTCGAACCAGTCAGGGACCCATTCAAATATACACACAAAATTTCATCCAAATCGGTCCTGTCGTTTAGGAGGAGTTAGGTGACAAACATACGTACGGAAGAATTATATATATAAAGAAATATATAAAGATGATGATATGATGATGTACTTATGTGATATTATGTAGCAATAAATAAAAAATACTAGTAGGTAAACAGTTTTTATTTTATTTACTAGTTCTTTTTGTAATTTTTTGCAATAAAGTAGAAAAGAAGACCATTAATTAACAAAAATTAATTTTGTAATGTCAAATTGAATCTGGAAATTGAACACAAATCATATCCGCTACAAACGTACTTACATACTTACAAACCTCCGATGTAATTAGCCAGATATCACTTTCTTCTGTATCGTTGCTTGTCGATAAACTTATCATAAAATGGTTATAATACAAAAAGCTGTTATGCAGCTTTGTTGGATTTGAACTTGCGAGTCTTTTGCTGGGGTAGGTAGTTGTTGAAGCTGTGTGTACCAATAGGTAACTGAACTTGGAAGATCCAACCAAAGGAGAAAGGAGTGGCGATTAGACATTCGGGTCCTTTCTATACCCCCATACTTATTCTAATCAAATCACTGATTTTCTATTCGAACCCAAGGCACGCACGACTTTTCGGATTCATGTGCGTATTGTATAATTTTCACTTGCTTCAAAAACGGTGAAGGAAAACATCGTGAGGAAACCGGCATGCCTGAGCAATATTTCTCGATGGCATGTGAAGTCTAGTCAGAGGCCCATGGGCGGCTTTAAAACTCCGAAAAAACCAGGTTAGTCAGTAACCATACGAAAAAAAGAAGGCTGATTTCTAAATCCGTAGACCATATTCCGTATTGCGGTAACTTTAAAACTTTTCTCTGAACTTTTACCAAACTATTAGTGATTTCTTGTGTCATAAAAGTATGTCCTTTCTTTTAGTACTTTGTAGATATTAATTTCAAATTACCTCTCTGGTTACGGCTAGAGAGGTAATTTTGGTGAATGTCAATCTACAATCTGTGTTGCCTTTTCCCAACTATTTTGGGGACGGCTTCCAGTCTAACCGGATGCAGCTGAATATCAGTATTTTACATGGAGCGACTGCCTATCTGACCTCCATAACCCACTTATAGGGTAACACGATACCCCTGGTAAGACTGGTTGTCAGACTGCCGGGCAATTGACGACCCGTAACTACTGTCAAACTATTGTAAAACAATAAAATAATCTAACATGGGGATAATAATTTCGATTTCTTTCTAATGCAAATACAATATACTGTACTGTACTCAAAAACTCTGTAATAAATATCCGTGGCGTCGTATTCGAAATTCAATTTGTCGACTAGTGGTGCGCTCTGTAGCGATGACATACGATTTTTCGTCGCTAAATCGACCACCGGTTAATCGGACCGCTAGCTGGACGTGACAGCCACTCGGACGTATGGGATAGAGAGCTTGCAGTAGGGTTGGCACAGCTCATATCATGCAGGACAATTAATGAATGACAAGTTGATTTACTTATATTTGATAGAAACACGACAATTTTGTGAAAATATGACGATTTGCAGCAAATTATAATTTCGAGAGCTATATGGTGTACAAAATAACTCAAATTTTGTCATAATTTTATCATAATTACCACGTATTGTATTTTAATCAACCTACAGCGTAAAATATCACCACAATAAACAAAAAAAAAAAAAAAAATGTTGTGTAACTACATTGAAGGAATCACTTTAACAAATTCTCCCGATGAATCATAATTATGATGATCACGGCGATTGTTAAACTATTACTAGTATGATGCGACTGCTTCGTGGACCGTGATCGTTTTAGTTAGTTCCACCAAGAAATCAAATCATCTGCATGTAGGTACTACAAATCAATTAATTTTTACACATTTAACACGAGATGGTGGTTAGTAAAGCATTCTGTACAAAGAAACGTAATTAGCACTAACTTTGGCCGTAGTACGCGTAACGCGTCATAAAAACATAAACTTATATTAAATTCTTAAAAATAATTCTAAAAATTGCGTCAACCCTGCGTTAAAGCCGCGCGGTCAGCGGTCAGCGAGCGTGAAGTGTGCGCCCTCTGTCACGCGGCGCGTCATAACATTGTCACTTCATTATGTCGTGTCGTAATGGAGGGCCACGGCTCCACTCGCGATATTTCTGGTTCCAGTTAATTAACACTCGGATAAAAGGTCAAGTGGCGTAGTTTGGACGGTGCGTTGTTTAAAATAGGATTTGTTTTCTTTTGAACGGGTAGGTACATCTACGACGTAATAAGAGTTTTGAAATGTTTGACTTGGAACAAGAGCATTGATTTTGGTTAAATTGATGGTTTTAAATAATCATAAAACCAATGTTGATTTTTCTTGCAATTATACATAAAATAGTTGCGTATGTTCGTAAGTACCTAAATCTCAAAAGAAAAGCTTGTAATTCTCTATTGATTTTCATTGATTCTTTCTTTCTCGTCTTTGAATTCATGATAAGTTGCAGCTAAGCTACGAAATCGTAGCACCTGTTGTAGAACTTAACGTCGCATCCGTAGCACCGAAATTGTAATAAGTATACATACACGTTAAAAAAAAAACAACGGGTTGCACTCTGGGAGTGCCGGCAGAAGTGAAAACTTGAACATTAACGTTGTGCATTTTTGAATATTTTGGAATGGTTAGGGAATAATTTCGCATGAATTTCTTTATTTATCAGTATAAAAGTACTATCATTTATGTGTTTAAATACAATATTAATTAGTAGTGTAGTATATTTATTTATTTTCAAAATATAGTCTAACAAAAATAAACAATTTACTACCCAACAATATGGGTAAAATTTCTTACCTCGCAATCTTTACGTAATGTCAAAGACTATTTATTTTGATATTTACTTTGTCGGTTGCTAGGCAACGACCTTACGGTCACGTCCTGATGCGAGTTTAACATTTTTTACCCATCCCAGAAAAGTGCACAACGCCGTTAAAGAAGTGTTCACTTCAAAAATGTCGTATGTAAATCCATACGACTACCAATCATTACATACAGCTCACTAGTCTGGTGACCCAGGATAGACCTGAGCACAGTCCAAAGAGACCTAGACATACTGCAGCGGTTTTCTTGTGTAGCAATCACATCACTAGTTGTATGAGTACTATACTATACCCACTGCTCTACAGGCAATGCTAGAACTGCCACCTCTATAAATCTCGTTGTAAGAGAGGAGGCGGCCCTGGCCGCCTTAAGGCTCAATATTTCAGGAACAAAGACTCCAGAGTCGAGCACATACGCATAAAATTCAGAGCGAAAGAAAGAGAGAGAGAGAGAGAACGCCGGCTTAATAAAACAAAAGAAAAGAATAAAGTGATAACAGTGTCGTGGGATAAAATACACAACGGCCCGAGTACACTGGTGAGAGAAAGTGTGAATTTGGTCAAAGTTAAAATCCAAAACCGCGGCAGTAAAAATTTTTAAATTTTTCGTCATGGAGATCGTTTTAATAGTTGTCGAGGGTGCTTAAAGCTGAAAGTGGGGTAGAAATGTAATCCAAGATGGGGGATGCAAAAATTTTGTTTTTGTTTTAAATCATACGTGAGAAGGAACTTCGTTCCTGACGGGGGTCCCCGACCGCAAACGTTTTTTCTATTTTATGTGATTTCTTAGTGATTACTGGGCCGATAGTGATTATTTTTAATTTGATAGAACACAACCGCGATGTGCTTTTATACCAATTTTATTTACTTTCGTCCAGTAGGAATTTGGCCTGACCCAGATTAGGTATGTCTGGACTTTAAAGAGACTGACCTCTGAGTTTATTTCGGCCTTTCTTCTCAGAGTAGTCAGATAGGAAACGCCGAACTCATCTAGCTAATTATTAACATAAATTTTAATATGACGTGTAAAAGTGATTCCAAATCCTATTTACTAATAAACAATTTAATTTTATTTTATTTCAATAGTTTTTGAGTAAGATTGAATAATAGGTTTTTATTCCAGTTCGTTTATGTTTACGATTGTAATATAATATAATTTAAGATATTTTTTTTTTGTAAAACCGTTTTTCTTTTTTGTGAGTTTAAACGAGCTTATTTTTTTTTTACTTCTTCCCTAGGGTGTGGCGGGTTCCTGTGGTCGGGCAGTAGGATGGCGCTGAAGACGCCTACGCCGGTCGTCGGCGAGCGCGAGACATGGGGCAAGAAGGTGGACTTCCTGCTGTCAGTCATCGGGTTCGCCGTCGACCTCGCCAACGTGTGGCGCTTCCCTTACCTCTGCTACAAGAATGGCGGCGGTGAGTGCTTTTATAAAATACTAGTTTCTACCTGCGTCTTCGTCCGCGAGCCTATAACTTTCCTCAAGAATTGGGCTATCCAATGCAGAAAGAATTTTTCGAATCCGACTGGTAGTTTCGGAGATTTTCCCCTACATACAAACTTACAAACAAACAAACAAAAAAACAAATACCTCTTTATTATTAGAATAGATATAGATACTTATAGATTTTTTTAATGTTTTTATATTGGGATGGGAAAACTAGTGAGCAGGAGCTTGTGGCTTGACAGTTCAACTACTTACATTCATTGCCTTTTTTACGTTATTGAGCAGATACATTTTTCGGACATATGAAGCAATGGATTGGCAATCTGGTTTTGATACAGCTACTTAGTGATGATTACGTGCTGTTTATTTCAGTTTACAATCGAAAATCTTACTTTAAACTTGCAAAAGTATTTCTACGAACTAAGATCTTCCATCTTCCTCTTTGTCGTATCGAAGGTTTTCTAGAAGTTAAATGAGCTTCGACCAAACTCTGCATCCGAATGCCATTCGCCAATCCAACAGGCTTCGCCAATCAGCCATATTTTGCTCGCTCCATAATCAATTAACCTAATGATCCATTCTAGACGGTCTAGAACGCGGTGTCGGTGTCTAGAGTGGCGTGGTTGTGCCTTGAATGGCACTAAGTGCCTCTTGCGTCGCTAATTGTGCGCGTCGCGTCTCGCCGACGAGTTCCGTCACGTCATAAATGCTCAGACGGCACACTTTATGATGTGTTTCGGTTTTGTTTGAAATTTTGTAGTAGTTCGGAAAATATGTAAGTTAAAATATATACTATTTGATTCGATTTGATTCCTTTGTCCTTTATATTCTACACAAACTTAACTGAAGTATTATTGAAGAAGAATTAGACTGGATATCTCTAAAATAGAACTAAGATCAACACCGTCGGATTGTATTCATCGTTAGATTTTGTCCCCAACCACTCAGTGGAGAGAAGAGATAATAAATTTTTCCCATTTAATTTCTAAATCAAATCATACGAACTCCATAAATCAGAAACTATTTCATTCCATTCCGTATGAGAAAATGATTCGTGAATTCATTCAAGACTACTGTGTGGTTGCGCGCTAACACCGGCTGTAGAGCACTCGAGGCATAATAGGCGGTTAACAATCGTACGCCTTGTGCGGCTTGCGCCTCGCCTCTCCTCATGCAGCGCCTCGAGTGGCCTGCACTACGCTTACACCTGCGGCTTGCTAATTGAAGCTTCACATTCGCCCAGTGTGCGGTGAAGTACTCATGTAATAGCGTTATACACTCAACACACAGATACTTAACTAACTAGCACTATGCAAAATGAAGACAGATACTAGACAGATTTGAGTGCCAGAAAATATAAAAAAAAACTTAAAACGAAGTTAAATGCCTTTCATAAGCCTCCAAGGCAGTCTTCTTTACTTATCCTATATTTTCACGTTGGCACTATTTTCACTTAGGACGTTTCGATCAATCTTCCTAGCCTTTTCCCAACTATCTTCGGGTCGGCTTCCAGTCTAACCGGATGCAGCTGAATACCAGTATTTTACATGGAGCGACTGCCTATCTGACTTCCACAACCCAGTAACTGGGTAATACGATACCCCTTGATAAGACTGGTGTCAGACTTTCGGGCTTCTGACGACTCGTAACGACCGTCAAAGATCCACAAATGACAGCCGGGACCAACGGCTTAACGTGCTTTCCGAGGCACGGAGGAGTCTCGGTATGTAAATATGGTCATCCATCCACTAACCAACCCCGGCAAGCGTAGCTTAACCTGATGGATCGACCCGTGCAGCTTGTTATTACTTAGCCACGAGCTCCTCTTAGGACGTTTCGATACGAGTGTGAATAAATGAAAATTGGAATTCCACAGCCAAAGAACTTGGCCACCATTTCCTCATACTTTAGACAAAACATGGCAAGTGACAAGCCACGATATCGCAAGCCATCGCCAGGCTCCACGCGTCTTTGCTGAAACGGAAATGAAGTGCCTCAAGCAGCTTAGAATGGCCAGTCAAAGGCCCGGAAACAACTAAATGAGATTTGTTTGCGGTGTTTAAATATCATACGGCTTTTCATATTCCGGAATTCTACTACAATATTGCACGACTCATAATGTAAAGCATTACAATCGAAAAAAAAAAATTTGCCCCATTTCTGCAACTGTTTTTATTGTTACACTCCTGCTAGTACACAATTTTACTTAATTTATATACCATTGTATAGGTGATTAAATGGAGATTAATACTGTACTTTTCAACAATTGATTTAATGCAGCAGAAATGAAAAAAAAAAACATCAAAATAGTTTTAAAATAATTCCTGTATATTGCACGACTCATTAAGCTTTGTGCAGACCAGCGCAACTTGTCGCGCGACGCGACACGAACAATACAATTTCTAAGAAAACTTCACGGTATAACAATGCGATAAAATCAATTAATTGAGTCAATTTTTTAATAGGTTCCTTTCAGCCATAGGAGGAACCCTATTGAAAAGAGCTCTTTTATTCAAAGTTTGTTTAATTATAATTAATAAAATACTAACTAAAATATAATATCCCTATCTAAATATTTCCAACTTCGACCCTTTTCCGTTGCCTAGCAACCGACAAAGTAAATATCAGTAAATATCAAAATAAATACACACTTTGACATTCCGTAAAGATTGCGAGGTTAGAAATTTTACCCATATTGACGGATCTTACAGTCAGGTCCTGACGCGAGTTTAAGATTTTTTACCCATCCCAAAAATAGTGCACAACGCCGCTAAAGAAGTTTTCACTTCAAAAAACATACAGACAACTTGAGAACCTCCTCCTTTTTAAGTCGGTTAAAAAACAAACATAAAACACATGCTGACCTTATTACAAAACTCTATACGCTAAAGAACATGTTGAAAATACTTGCGCATAACAAAGTTTCAGCCACATATTTAATTGCATCCGCTGCTGTTGCTTTGATCGTCCGTCGCACCATCCTTTGACGTCCAAGAGTCAGTAATTGACAATCAAAACGCGCCCTTTACGTCGAGAAAACTAAGTTAGCTCCTCGATGTGCAGGAAAATTAGTAACGTAATAATGGGAGCGAGTGATAAGATAATGGAGAGGGAGGTCATCCTCTCTCGGCAATGCAAAGGCCGATCGGGGCGCGTCTGTCCGTGATCTAATTAAATGGCAATTCTCGGGAACTGTTGAAATGTGATCTTGTCTTTGAGCCGTTGTAGCTGGGAGGGAATTTATTTGGAACGGCCGATGAGATGCTGTTAATGGGTGCTGGCGTGTCGCTTCTGTGTAGTTTACTTGGTGTAGAATCTGAATACACGTAAATTTGGCACGTATACATATTCCGTTTCTACAGCATCTCTTAACTTCTTTATAAATCGTGTCGTGATAATATATTTTTTGGATGTAAAGTAACTAAAAATAATTGTAAATTATGGAACTGTTGAAAATACCGTGGTTATTAAAATGTAGCCGCAGGCTACCACAAGAGTGTTGGCGAGTGTAAAACGTAGCTGTCACGCAAACCAGCATAACAAAGTTGGATTTATTTATTTATTTAAACTTTTCGCACACAAAAAAGGTACAAAGGCGGACTTAATGCCTTAGGCTTGGATTGCTTGTTTTAATTCTTTTGCAGTGTGAGACTCTAATCTAGACATATAAATAATCAAAGAACTAGTATATTATGCAACGAATGAATAAAGGACGGATTTAAAGCGAGGGCCATAGATGAATCACGATCAAGTGAAGGATTCTAACGACTGAATCACGACCGTAGGGAGTGATTCATGATGATTGAAACACGAGCGCAGCGAGTGATTCAAGTGTTAGAATCCTGAGCGACGCGAGTGATTCATGGCCCTCGATAAAAATCCGTTTTATTCAAGAGTTGCATACTATACTTTATACCATGACTACGAGAAAAAGAAAGATTTAAGCGAATATAGACATTTAATAAAAGGTTAACACGTTCAGTGTCGGGAGCCCTCCTGGAGGGTTCACCTACTTGGATATGGGATGTCGGGAGCCCTCGCGGAGGGCTCATTTTAAATGTAGACATTCAGTGTCGGGAGCCCTCTTGGAGGGTTCACCTACTTGGATATGGGATGTCGGGAGCCTTCGCGGAGGGCTCATTTTAAATGTAGACATTCAGGGTCGGGAGCCCTCCTAGAGGGTTCACCTACTTGGATATGGGATGTCGGGAGCCCTCGCGGAGGGCTCATTTTAAATGTAGACATTCAGTGTCGGGAGCCCTCCTGGAGGGTTCACCTACTTGGATATGGGATGTCGGGAGCCCTCGCGGAGGGCTCATTTTAAATGTAGACATTCAGGGTCAGGAGCCCTCCTAGAGGGTTCACCTACTTGGATATGGGATGTCGGGAGCCCTCGCGGAGGGCTCATTTTAAATGTAGACATTCAGTGTCGGGAGCCCTCCTGGAGGGTTCACCTACTTGGATATGGGATGTCGGGAGCCCTCGCGGAGGGCTCATTTTAAATGTAGACGTTCAGTGTCGGGAGCCCTCCTGGAGGGTTCACCTACTTGGATATGGAATACCGGGAACCCTCGCGGAGGGCTCATTTTAAATGTAGACGTTCAGTGTCGGGAGCCCTCCTGGAGGGTTCACCTACTTGGGTATGGGATGCCGGGAGCCCTCGTGGACGTTGGAAGTGAAACCTCCGGGAGGTTTTCACTTCCAAATACGAATAATAAAAGTCATAGACTTTTATGGCGGAATGTTGATATGAGTTCTATGAAAATGGGTGGAGTCGAAAGTGTTAAGGAGGTTGTATAGCATTGAAATAGAGGTCGAATACATTGGTGTGTTCTAAATTCAAACACCAAAATAGTGATTAAAAGAGCTTTTTATTCACTGTTTTCAGTGAATAAAATAAGCTTTTTAGAGGGGGAATGGTATAAACTAATTTATTGCGTCCGATCTGAAATCTAGAAGTTTCACAATAAGGTGTTCTTATAATTTTTTGGGCAGGGCGCTAACACTTTTGCCTTTCTATCATATCATAGCTTACAAACCTAAAATAGTAATATTAAGTATTAGACTATGTATCTACAATATTTCAATAGCTTCACCCGACATTACTAACCCTTCCGAACGGCCCTGATTTATAGCCGTGTTCAGTCAGAGCCGTGGTTCCGTACTAATTGATTGGGGCACCACTTCATCATGTGACCCTCGCCATCCATCATTGCCGACGTAGGCTATACCACTATTATGAAGATATTATGAAGCTGGACTAATTTCGTGATGTGACAGTTTTGGTTACTGTGTTGATTGCATTGTTTTGTGGATAGGTATAGGTAGGTATAAGAATTAATTATGCTATATAAGTGGTCTAAGTTCTTACTTCTTAATAAGCATAAACAATAAGTTTCAGTTATGAAGGAAGATATATAACTTGCATTAAATCAGCGTAGGTTTTACTTTGAAATGTCCATCAAATCTAGATCTTCTGTTAAGTAATTGTTTTATTAGTTAATATTAGAGCTCGCGACTAAGTAATAACAGCCGCACGGGTCGATCCAACAGGTTAAACTACGCTTGCCGGGGTTGGTCCGTGGACGGGTGACCATCTTTACATACCGAGACTCCTCCGTGCTTCGGAAAGCACGTTAAGCCGTTTGTCCCGGCTGTCATTCGTGGATCTATGACAGTCGTTACGGATCGTCAGAAGCCCGAAAGTTTGACAACCAGTCTTACCAAGGGGTATTGTATCGTATCGTAGGACCGAGAGAGAGGCTGTTTAAAGTCCCAGTGGCCCGTACAAACTTGCTGAAGTCTACATCTGTAGGGCGAGCAATAAGGATTTTAGGGGTATGAGGAACAGGGTGTAAAGTTCACTCATCCACCATAGAAAAGGGAGGATCCTCCAGCCAGACGGGTGTTATGTCTGGCGGGCAACTGCCCATATGTTGATTTCGGATAGTCTTATCTATGTTATTCGCTCGGTAAACTCTAACTGCGCGATGTAGGAATTGTGTGACGTCATGTCTTTTTTGTTTCGTAGTTTTTGCTTGTGGCGGTCTAACCGCTACATCACTCTCCTCCGGAGACCGGAGGTCGATAGTGGGCTGAGTCTTGGATCTTGCGATGCTTCACGGTGCCAGCTGTGGTTCCAGTGAGTCGGAACCGGGTGCCGCACAGTTCACGGTGGGTCGGAACTGTTTGCGGTGATTGCGGCGATTGTGGAACCACAGCTGGCACCGTGAAGCATCGCAAGATCCAAGACTCAGCCCACTATCGACCTCCGGTCTCCGGAGGAGAGTGATGTAGCGGTTAGACCGCCACATGCAAAAACTACGAAACAAAAAAGACATGACGTCACACAATTCCTACATCGCGCAGTTAGAGTTTACCGAGCGAATAACATAGATAAGACTATCCGAAATCAACATATGGGCAGTTGCCCGCCAGACATAACACCCGTCTGGCTGGAGGATCCTCCCTTTTCTATGGTGGATGAGTGAACTTTACACCCTGTTCCTCATACCCCTAAATTGGTGACCCCGACGTGATCCTCATACCCCTAAAGGATACTCAACAGCGTCTCACTGCAATTAGATATTTTTACATGCTCATTGGCAGAATTCCAGAGTGTGACACTGAACATATTGTCCTCTGTACATTGTCCTCTGTGGTAAATTGTGACTACATTGTTGTATTGGGTTCCCACCTGTAAAAACAAATGTATGTGGTATGTACTCGTATGTGTTACTTAGTTACTGGGTTGTGGAGGTCAGATAGGCAGTCGGTTCATGTAAAATACGGGTATTCAGCTGTATCCGGTTACATTGGGAGCCGACCCCAAAATAGTTGGGAAAAGGCAGCTTGAGTTAATATTATTAATATTTTTGTTAGCACAGCTTTTAATGGAATGATAGTAGGTACACAATATTTTGTAGAATGTTGGACTCTTTCACTTTCTAATGAAAACTCCGATGGTGCCCCTGAGGAGTTTCATGTACTCTACTACGTAAATTATTAATAATAATTTGTTTAAAATAAATACTGTTATTTTAATGGTCGATTTTAGTCCTTCTATCATACCTACTTATTTTACAAGCTTGGTCAATTTTAAACTGCATAAAACACTTTGATGTTATTTGTGTGACGAAGATGATAATATCCGTAAAATTAGAGTTCCTTACCTACCCAAAGTGAACACATCCGGTATGATTCGCCCTACTAATTGTTATACGAAAAGACTCGAGAAAATTAAGGAAATGAAAAAATTAACCTACTATAATAACAAATATGTAATATATTGTTAACGGAAAAGTGTGTAATCCGTCATTGTATACAATTCCTAGCAAATGTGTACAATTCCTAAAATAGATAGGAAATCTATGATATATTATGTAATATGCACTCTTCCTAGTCAATCTATACATTTCGTAATAGCAATCGGAAATGTATTCTTGATGTTTGCTGTCATATTAATATGATAGAATCTAATTGTATGTATCTACCCACATGTGCAGTCTTCTTAACACTATAGTTAAAAAAAAAATAGAAATACTTAAGTCCGCCTTTGTACCTCAATGTGTGCGAGAAGTTTAAATAAATAAATAATAAATAAATAAATACTTCCAATCTTTTCTCAACTATTTTGGGGTCGGACTGCCGATCTGACCTCCACAACCCAGTAACTGGGTAATACGATATCCCTTGGTAAGACTGGTGTTAGACTTTCGGGCTTCTGACCGACTCGTAAAGACTGTCAAAGATCCACGAATGTCAGCCAGGACCAACGACTTATCGTGCTTTCCGAGGCACGGTATGTAAAGATGGTCACCCATCCACTGACCAACCCCGGCAAGTGTAGCTTAACCTAATGGATCGACCCGTGCGGCTGTTATTACTTAGCCACAAGCTCCTCACAAATAATAGAAATACTTCTACTCTTATATTGTGATGACATAGATTTACTTATATGTCAGACTGATTACTTACCAAATGAAAGTTTTTATACGTATTAAATTATACGTAGATTTTTATGTATGCAAGATGGGCCTTTAAAAGGAATAAATAGTTTTATTTTAATATTCATAGAGCTTATTTAATTAGTAAGAAGCTCTATGAATATTTTATATTTTACGATGTGATTGTTACACCTGATTAAGTCAACGAGATCCATAATAAAAATTCTGATTTCAGTTTACAAAAGTTTTTATTTCTTTTCGTCACAGAAAGCATTACTTTTTATATATTTCCTAGTATCATCTCGGAATTGCATGCAATTCCTAGGAAATACAAACATTTCACAGGAAATGTGTGTATTAAAGAATCTTTAAAACATTAGTTTACACATTTCCTAAGTAGGCTCGGAATTGCATATATTTCCTAGGAATTGTGTATAATTCCTAGGTTTCATACATTTCCGGTAACATATATAATATAATATTAATAATAAATAAAACCTGTACGATCCGTGAGGGTGTTGTTATAATAGGTATCGTAGGTACTGAGAGTCTATTTATGTGGTAATTTCTAGGAAAAAAGAAAAAAAAAATCACCTCATTTTTTACACGGGGCGCGGGCGGGCGGCTGACGTTTAGCGAGTGAAACATTTCGATTTTTTATTGGATTTGGAGTAATTATGGGACTTCAAATGTGAATTTTAAATAGCAATAACTTTTTATTTTCAACAATAATACAATAAAATAAATACTTTTTGGTACCTAAGTAATGTTATTGCAGTAACCTATGTGCCCCTTTCGAATCGGACAGGGTATTTTTTCGAGTCGACCAACCGCTTGGCGATGTCCTAAAATACTGCACCTACTATTAAGTTATAACCAACATCTAATTCAATCTAGCTACTCGCCACTGTTAATTGAAATCAAAATACAGCTGCCTTTAAATCACAATTCCATAAACATTTCAGTTGGAAACAATTCCGGCCTCGGTGTGGATGATTTAATGGAGCCCTATCGGCAGTAATCTCGTAATACCCAATCATCCGGGCTCCGGTCCGCGGGGACCTCCCGGTCTCTCGGAACTAAGGCGATTCGATTACCATTCTAACATTCGTAACAGATTCCAAGAAAAGGAGCTCTAAATTAAATAATCGTGAGCCGATTAGGTTTTTTTTTGCAGCGATTTTAAAAGGAAATTAGTTTTCAAGCTAGTCTACACGATTTTGTAGACTAGCTGTACTTGCTGGCTGACTAGCTGTGTATGAGTTCGAGTATCCTACAGGATTCTGTAGGATACTCGTACTCACTGAAGAAGTTGATTTAGGTGTTCTGATTTAATTGTTTTCTTCTGTAATATTCAATTTACAACACGTGTGGTGTTCGTTATTGAAGAGTCCCATTGTCTATCTCCAAAGGTCTTCCTCATATCTTCACCAATTTTCAACGGGGGGCCACCACGGGAGAATATTCTTTCAAACAAAAAAAATATCATCAAATAAAAACAGGACAAAATTGGCGATGATATCGTTAAGACCTACATATAAAAAAACGTTCAGACGAATCGATAACCTGCTCCTTTTTAAAGTTGGTTATTAAAAGGCGACAGAAGGTACTTAATTTTTTTACTTTTTTTTAAATGAGATTCAATTCAATTCCAATACATTTTCACAATACTCAAATAGCACTCCTGAAATCTCTACGTATCTTTCAATCTACGAGTACATCAGTTTGAAAGGAACTTGCACAATGTAAGTAACTTCTTTCAAAAGACTAGCAGCGCAACAGTTAAAATTAAATCACCCTATCATGGCGAAAAGCCGCACTATTCCATAAAGCCCCATTATCCCCTCACTTAAGAGACACGAAGATTCTCCGAAGTCACTTCTCCCCGTCGTCGACTTACAGAAAGTTGGTCGGAATGTCCTCATTCCCCTCTTATCCGCGACCTGTTGCATCCGGCAATAAAGTAAATCCTTGCCATATTTCTCCCTGCCTCCCCTCAGAGAGGTTTTAAGACGCATTGCTCTGTAGATGTACGTATAGTTTTTTCTTCGACCTAGAATTGTTTCGGCTTTCTACAAAGTTCTGTACAACTAAGGGCGAGATTTTGGCTTTGTAGTTTTTGTAGCACTCATTAGAAAGATTTCGTTTAGGTGCCAGATTTTGACTGAGAAATTGTTCCCCTGCATTAAATCTTCTTATTTTCGTCTGGTTAGTGACTAACCTGGTGTCAGAGTTTTAAAGCAGCTTGGCGTTCCTCTGACTTTGCTTGAAGCTGAGAATTTCTCTCAGGCATGCATTTCCTCACGATGTTTTCCTTCACCGTTTTTTAAGTAAGTGATAAATACACACTACGCACATGAATCCGAAAAGTCAGAGGTGCGGTTTGAACTCGAGACCTATGACTTGGCAGTCTGACGATGACACCATTAGGCGTTCATCCCTGCATTCAATAATAGGTATTGGGTACATTAGTTGATACTTGACTCTTGGCACTCGCAGCTGACCTATTAAAATAGAGTGGGATGATGAGTATTTAGTAGGTGTATCGGCAAGGATCGTAGCAGGTGGCGTACTATAGTTTCTGCCTACCAACAAAGGAAAAGGGCATGAGGTTCCTTATACAACGTTATTTTTTGTTTATACTAAACCTCTTAAGGGGTCATTGTACTCATAATTATGAACAACTTTCACTATGGAACCAACACTGAAATCGCGAAAAAAACAGCTGTTCAGCTGTTCGCATATCTCGTGAAAATGTAGGGAACAGTTGTTTATTTTTGCGATTTCAGCGTTTGTGCCATAGTGAAAATTGTTCATAATGAGTATAAACAAAAAATAACGTTGTTGCGGTTTATAAATACGGTTTAACGGTGGAATTGACGTTAAAAAGCGCCTATTAATGGCCTACTTGAAATCAATTATTTGATTTTGACTTTGAATTTTCTACCTGCAGCTCATCAAATACTTAATTTCTCTATATCTTGCTAAAGCAGTGCCCTGTAAGACAAACGATTGTGTGGGTTCCCTGGACATTATACTTAGCCAATTATAGTGTACGGAAGTTCGTCATTTAGCAATTGTGTTCGTTGTTCATTACTGTTTACTTGGAACTCGTTGACACAGTGCAGCAGACAGTTTACTTCATCCTTTTACTGTCCTCATTTTTGTCACTCTTTCGAGGAACCCTAACGGAATTTAAGATGAGTAGGAGTAGTTGGTTACCGAGTTGTAGACTTTTATCGATATATTAGTGACGATGAAGAACACTACAAAGTGAAAAATTATTTTAAATTCGGAAGTCTGTGTCTTTGGATCTGTATTTTAGTTTTTTGCCTCCGGCTTCCAAAATTCAAGTTATTTTTCAGTTTTTTTTTTTAAATCGGTTTTTTTTTTTTGTAAAAATGTTTTAGGTTTTCACTTTTAAGTTCTGGTACCTACCCCACACCAATTCGTATACCAGTACTTGCTATGCAAATAACAGTGACAGAAAGTATTGTAACGTTATCAAGATACAACACGTATTATCGAAGCTAACTCAAAAACTACCCAAGTGTAGTTAATAAAATTTATATGGGACCATCGCGCAAGAAAGAAAGAAAGAAAATATATTTATTTAGCACAAACTAAAAGGCACATAACACAAAAAAATATACAAGCAAGCTTCCTCTACCAAATTAACTCTACCTAATTTTCTAAATCGGTGCACAATTGACGAAAATATCGATGAACATAAATAAAAATACATAGATACAGACGAACATATAACCTCCTCCTTTTTCGCAGTCGGTTAAAAATGATCGACAACAATTTAGTCCTGGGGCCGTACCATGAACATTTTAAATACTTGCCAAGTACAGGACAGGTCAACTTGGCATTTTAACCTGACAGGTTTTCTATTTGTACCATGAGCATTTCAGTCTGACCTGCAATGTATCAACTTCAGACCTGCTACGCTACCGTTGACCGGTACGTCATATTATAAACAAACGTTCGGAAATACTTTTTCGGAATGTTACCGGTTTTACGGTTATATAAAATTAATTTGATAACAGTATAAAATGATCAAAAAAAATTCAATAAAACATAAACTAAAATATAAATAAAACTATGTTTCGCAGCAAAAAATCTTATGTAAAATAAAGGTACCACCAACAACACCAACCTACTTGAATGAAAACTTACCAAAGCTATTGCTATTTTCGAACGACTATAGCGTCGAATAAATTGTCAACAAGACAAGAATATTTATTGATGACATATAAAAATTGGAAATATAAAAATATTAGATTTTTTTAATACTTAATTACAAGGATTGCAATGGGGTACATAAAAAGGGCTCAAACTCGAGAAATGTCCCGCAGATTGTGGACGGAAGTGACGGAACATTGGAACATGATGTGAATTCTATTGTTGGTGGAGACATGAGGAACAGGGTGTAAAGTTCACTCTTCTTATGAGAAATGGGAGGCTCCTCCGACCAGACGGGTGTTATGTCTGACGGGCAACTGCCCGAAAGTTGTTTTCGGATAATCTTATATATTTATCATGCAAGATTTTTGTAACGTCATGTCTTTACTGCGTATATAGTTCGTATGTAACGGTGTAACCGCTACAGTGCTATCGATGATTCAAGAGGCTGGGCAGCTGTAGTTTGTTTTTTTACTAAGACTACGAATTGTTTTTACCCAAAACATCTATTAAACATTAAATTGGTTTTTATTTATGTGTATTGTGTTCTTTATTTCTATTTCTTTCACATCTACTTACTCGTACCATTTCTACAACATAAGTAGATGATAAAGAGACGTGTTTTTTTGTGGTCTATAATTTTAAATAACGCCACAATAGTATTATATTCACAAATTAACATATACTTACGTTTTTTATTTTAAATTAAAGAAAACAGTTCAATAAAAGTAAGTTTTACACGCCTGCTTAATATGACAGCAGGGCAGCTCAGTTTTCAAGGTTTTACATGTCAAAAATGACATGATGGTAGAGCCTATCGCAGGTCAGACCAGTGAAATGTTGTCACGTGACCACTGAGCGGCTTTAGTCACGTGATCGCTGGCTCGCCTGTTATTTGACGTGTTCATGGTACAAAATAGCCCGACAGTTCACTTTCCGTCGAAAATTGACCTGCTATAAGAGTGCATGGTAAGCCCCCTGAGTTCATTTACAATTTACAAACTTTGTCTTTAGAGTAGGTACTGAAATATGCGAACAGCTCATTGGCGAACAGCGATCATGACTTTAGTTTACAATGCTTTTTGGAAATGTCAACATCGAGTTAATATATTTGATTTGTATTATTCATTGATAAGAAAAAAGTGTTTAGAAGACAAAATATGAAGGTTTCGAAATATTTAGGTGTCTTAAGAAATTGCCTGAATACGTACGAAAATATAACCGATTTCATTAGAACAATTTTAGCGCTTTATAAAAGCTAATTTATTATATTACCAACACATACCTCTATAGATATAATTAATCTACATAAATGAGCTCGAACGTTGAACATCTCAAGTTTCATAAAAGCGTATTGAAAGCAAATGGGAGAGCCTTAAAAGGCCAATTACAGGACAATTTGCGTCGCCCTCTCTCTCGGGGCCAATATGAAATTATTGCTAGTATAGATCTGAGATTGCGATGGAACTCTTCGGGGGAAATCGACTGAAAAATGTACGTTATTACTGGAAATATTAGTTGGATTGAAAATCAAAAAAATTGTGAATTAATGGATGTATAATAAGTTCTCAGGAGGCATAGATATTATCTATAATACAATATATAAAATTTATTAAGTACGCTCTAAATATATTAATAATTTTGTGTTGATGAAGATGTGAGCTTATTGAAATTAGCACCTTGTTATTTTAATATTTGCTTGTCAATTTATGACATGAATGTGTTATTGCATTAACAATTTTATTATTGTACCGTTTTCTTCGTGGTTTTCGTCATTGAAGATTTTCTCTGCCAAAACGAATTTTGGTAAATGACCGTGGATCGACCGTATCACAAAACCGTAATAATGAATTCCGATGAATTCATGTTGAGATTAGTATGAAAATCAGTTTTGAACAGAGATTAAATTCTGGTAACATCTTAATTTTTATTCCTATTACCCAGGCGCTTTTCTGGTGCCGTACTGCATCATGCTGGTGGTGGGCGGGATCCCGCTGTTCTACATGGAGCTGGCACTGGGGCAGTTCCATCGGAAGGGGGCCATTACCTGCTGGGGGAGACTAGTTCCACTCTTTAAAGGTAAGTTTCAGTTGAACTCATTTTAGGTGTGTACTATCAAATAACTACATAATATACTTTAGGAGATTGAAAACAAAATCCCGTGATCACGAAGACCACATCTGTTACCGCCCCGGTTCTATAGCCGCCGAGCGCTGCAAGCAGAAATAGTCCTTACGGTGTATAGATATGAAGTTCTTCGATTTTCAGCACTATTGATCTGCGATAGATGCGAGAGATACCCCAATTGCGTAACACACATAAAATGACAATTGATCGCTTTTGACAGTTCACCCACGTTCATTGCGTTATTTACGTTGTTGAGCGGACGAATTTTTTAAACCTATGGAGCAATGGGTTAGTGACATCCTTCAAAACTCTCGGATCGTGATTAAAATGTGTTACTCAATTACTGTGCTGATCCTGGCAGTCGAAATATTTTCTGTCCTTGTTTCCGGTATTAAAGAAAGAAAGAAAGAAAAGAAAAGAAAAGAAAAGAAGAGAAAAGAAAAGAAAAGAAAAGAAAACAAAAGAAAAGAAAGAAAAATATTTTATTTGGGACACGCACAGCACAGGAAATAGAAACAGTAATAATAAAAATAAAATAAAAATAAAATAAAAAAAGAGCAATTAAAAACTATAGTCTGCGCGCGACTATATAGTTGGCTGCTTCCGCGCGCACTATAACAAAATAATAACGATCTGTGTGAGGCCAAAAAGGGTCCTATCTCAGAACGTAAGAAAGTCTGTATTCATTTAATTTGAAGGATATTGTTTTACGTGAATGCATAATATTTCGATCGTAAAACAGATGATAAGCAAATAACTATATCCCTCATTGTTAAAACATACCACACTACATAAATGCCTAACATAGTTAAAGAAGGTATTTTCTGCTGATTATAACAGTATCTAAGAGTTGCACTTTACTATTTTATTGAAATAAATTATATGTAGGACATAACTTGAATTACATCACATCATTCAAAACTAATGTCTAAGTGGGTTTAATTTTAAATTGGCACGATTTCTCTTTACTTGGCTCAGTTTTATGTGGTCACGTGCGACTCATACGCCAGATTTATTGCGGCCCGGTCACGTCCCGTCGGCTAATGTCATTGGTATGGTGGAAGCCCCATTTGGCGATCAAGAGTTATAGTGCCCACCACTTAACTTTCTGACTGCTTTGTTGTATGGGTCGTATTCGTATCTACATAGAGTTCGGTTTAAAAGAACGAAGGAGTTAGGTACAAATCATGAAAACAATAGGGATGCTGGCTAAACATTTATTTTGTTCTTCAGTTAGATTATTAAAAAATATTGTACACGTAGTTTTTTTTTTTTTACGTAATCAAAAGATTACGGCAATAGGTACATTGAGTTAAAGTGTGGCATGACGTCACTCCCCGGTAGATTTTATATTGACTTGTGACGTAGCGAGCCCCCACTCCCCAACTTTAATGCGTTTTATCTAAAACATATTTTATTAATATGATAAAGCAAAAAATACGTGTTTAATATTTTTTTATTATCTGGCTGATGGACTAAATAGTTGTATTTTTTTCCACAGTCAACAGCCCTATTATTTAAATGAGGTTTTAGACTTCTTGAGCTGCTTATGCTATCAATTAAAAAAGTTGAATCTTTAGTTCACTGTGATATATAAGATGTTGTACCTGCTTTGATTAACATAACTCTAAAGTTATTTGGTTCTTTCTGTGTCAAAAAGCAGGATAACATTTTATCAGACTGTATCCGATATTGTAGTGTAAAATGGTGATAACTTCATGGGTAACTTCGGCGTTGAACAGACAACTAATATGAACTACATGACTTACTTTACAGCTATGCCATGGCGTTTAATATAGTTAGAGTTTTAGAATCGTTTCAGAGAAGAAATATCTCCTTATGCCTTTAGATACACTGACGAAAATGTGAAACATGAAGTAAAAAAAATCTTGAAAACAGTTATAAAGGTGTTTTTTATGCGCAATTAAATACACTTGAAAGTTGCTTTTTACTTCAAGAAGCTATCTTGCGTGGTTTCAAAAATATTTAATGATAAATTAGTGCCTTTTTTATTTTGCAAGTCAGTGTATTTTATCACGCTCACGGACTCAAGGACCAAAAAATCACACGCTCCAATAAACAATCCACCAGTCTTCAAAACTTTTATGCAAAACATGGGACACGTCGTTTACAAGATCGCGGTGTTGTCGGACGTCGCCCCCGCACTTAACACCCATAATTGACACCATTCTCGGGGCTCCCCTTAAGTGCTCGTCCCATACGGTCTCAAAAGGCTCCGGTAGATTTGCGAGCCCGGCTTATGCTCGTTGATTTCATTTCACCCGATTGTCACGTCTCGCAGCCTGAGTGGCTCCCACCAAGATATGATTTTTGAAGAGAAATAAAATTGGTAATGGTCCGGAAAGGTGGTGGAAATCCGCTCTGAGTGAAAGTATTTTTTGATGAAATGAATTGAGTACATTCGGGCGATAGATCATTGTTTTCGGGAAATGGTTTTCTTGTAGCTTTTATTTAAGAGCTAGGTAATTCTTTAGGTCTGTAGAGAACTCTTTAAAAATAGTAGATATATATAATGAGTCAATTTATTTAGGTCTCTACCAACCTACTATTTCATTACTGTTTAGAATCATGAGAATAAAGAAAGTGGTACTATTGCTAATTTCAAGGGTCTTCATATTATGTATTTTAATATTTTTAATCAGTGGCTATTATTTATTTATTTCACCATATAGTAGTGGTGAAATAAATAAATAAGTGATCGCCAGACTGCCAAGTCGCAATTCGAACCCAAGGTACGCACCTCTGACTTTTCAAATTCATGTGTTTATTGTATAATTATCACTTGCTTCAAAAACGGTGAAGAAAAACATGGTGACGAGACCGGCATGCCTGAGAGATATTTCTAGACGGCATTGTGTAGCCAAGTCAGAGGCTTAAAAAAGCGGGCGGCTTTAAAACTCTGACACCAAGTTAGTCACTAACCACTCGAAATGAAGAGCACCATTTATGTACACGCATATACAAACACGTGGAAAGAAGTATCCTGAAACTAAGAAGATTAGATAAAATACGAAATGCTGACATACGCAACTAAACAAAACTCACGGATGCACTGAAACAAGCCATGACACAGAAATGGAAGTGGGCAGGCCACATAGCTAGGTAGGTACCAGGATAACAGATGGACGTTACAAACAACAAAGTGGCTTGGTCCCACTGGAAAAAGGCAAAGAGGACGGCAAAAGAAATGATGGGTCGACGATATCGTTAAAACAGCTGGGAAAAACTAGATGAACACCGCCCAAGACAAACATAAATGGAAAAAGATGGAGGAGGCTTTTTACCCTACAGGGGCAATAATATTATATTTGTTGTACATCATGAATAATATGTAATTTTAGGTGTATGGATAAATAAAGCTATAATAATAATATACAAACAGACAAGAAAAATACGTACAGAGGTGATGCTTATTTCTAAAGAAATCTCTTCCAGCATACCTGCGATAGGAAAGTAGATAAAGAGATGTAGGCTATTACTTTTAAAAGTAATACTCGTGAGTCTCAAAATGTCTTTTAACAATCTGGTGCACTCCACTACAGCACATATTCATTTAGTTAGCCTTCTCCCAAGTACCTATGTAAGGACGCAACAGTTTTCAACCGTCCGAGTCTGCACTCTGCACTTCTTACCATAACCAACTCCTTATCACCATAGGTATCGGGTACGCGGTGGTTCTGATAGCGTTCTACGTGGACTTCTACTACAACGTGATCATCGCGTGGGCGCTGCGGTTCTTTTTTGCCTCCTTCACCACCATGCTGCCCTGGACCAACTGCGATAATGAGTGGAATACGCCTGCTTGCCGACCTGTGAGTTCTTAACCGTAAAAGTAAACTTTTTTTTCTGTTCTTTTTTAAATTGTTTTGTCTTTTTTTGTATGATGTACCTATATATCCTTCAAGTGCTGATATTTTTATTTCTATTTTATTTTCGTAATTTTTTCTGTTCTTTTTTAAATTGTTTTGTCTTTTTTTGTATGATGTACCTATATATCTTTCAAGTGCTGATATTTTTATTTCTATGTTATTTTCGTAACAATATGTCGTATGTAAATAATTTTCGGTTAAACGTGAAGATGACACCATCAAAACAGATGATGAAAGACAAAATTACAGTTTGTTGTAGAAAGATTTCTACGGCGCGATGTCATAAATAATGAAAAGTAATGTCACTTGATATAGAAAGAGATATATAGATAAATCATTTATCTACTAACTAATATTGTAAAGAGAAAAGATTTGTATTTATGTTTGTAATGACTTTCACCAAATGCTATATTATCACTAAGTCACATAGGCTATCATTTATAAAAATATCACGCGGGCGAAGCCGCTGGCGGAAGCTTTTTGAAGAGAAGATAGAAGTGGTCATACCACGCAGGCAAGCCAGCAGCACATGTGATCTGTCAGCTTATTAGCTGATGGCAGCGCAGTACTTTTTGAGACTAACTTACAGTTTAGAACGATAACTGGTGATTTTTCTTTCGCGATTTCACAGTTGGTCCCATAGTAAAAGTTATTCAGTTCGATGGTCTAGAGCGCTTCTTAAAGTTTCTAAAACTTAATTTTTTAATATTTTATAATAATATTTGACTTTACTGCAGTTCGAAGCAATCTGGGAAGCTTCCAACAAAACTCGGGTACGGTACAACAGCTCTTCAGGACTATTTCCCCCACCGCAAACAACTCCATTTACATCGGCTGCTTCTGAATACTTCAAGTAAGATTTATTTAAAAGAACGAATAATTCTTCCGCTTTTTCAGTTATTTCAAATCCCCAATATGATTTTAGCCGGGCCATCTTGGAACTGCAAGGAAGCGAAGGTCTTCATGACTTAGGTGCCATAAAATGGGACATGGCCCTCTGTCTGTTAGCGGTCTACATCATCTGCTACTTCTCTCTGTGGAAAGGCATCAGCACTTCTGGAAAAGTACGTACAATTCTTATTACCACGTAGGTACTTATAGCCAACGTTTACCGTATCATAATCGTCTTTAGTGGTTAAGCCACTAAAGCCCGCAAGAGGAGCTCGTGGCTAAGTAATAACAGCCGCACGGGTCGATCCATCAGGTTAAGCTATGCTTGCCGGGGTTTATTTATTTAAGTATTAAAGATCACCGTCATCTCATACATTCAACAATTGGATTAAGAAAAATAATAATAATTAGGGGGGGAGGGGGGGATTCAAATTTTACGGGGTTGGTCCGTGGATGGATGACCATCTTTACATTATTACATACCGAGACTCGTCCGTGCCTCGCATAGTACGTAACCATCCCGGCTGTCATTCGTGGATCTTGGACAGTTTACGGATAGTTAGAACTCCGAAAGTATGTCAACCAGTCTTACAGTTACTGGGTTGTGGAGGTCAGATAGGCAGTCGCTTCATGTAAAATACTGGTATTCAGCTGCATCCGGTTATACTGGAAGCCGACCCCAACATAGTTGGGAAAAGGTTAGGCAGACATAATCGTCTTTAGTGACTAAAATTCAATAATATTTTGAAACACTCATGCTTTCTCTCTTTCCAGGTTGTTTGGTTTACAGCTCTCTTTCCCTACGCTGTCCTCCTAATCCTTTTGGTTCGTGGAATAACCCTCCCTGGCTCCGCCACCGGTATTCAGTATTACTTGAGTCCCAACTTCGAAGCTATCACACAACCTCAGGTATGAAAACCAATATACGAAAAAGTAATGATATAATCGGTTCATATTTTCTATACTAATAATAAAGCTGAAGAGTTTTTTTGTTTGTTTGAACATGCTAATCTCTGGAACTGCCAGTCGAATTTGAAAAAATCTTTTTGCATTTGATAGCCCAATTCTTGAGGAAGACTACAGGCTATTTAACATGACGCTAGGACCCATAGGCGCCGAGCAGAAAGAAAAAGAACCGATTATCATTACTTTTTGTCCAGCCTAGTATAATCCTAAGCATAGTTTGTAACAATATTATGGTTTGATTTTTTATACGTTTTGGATCCAAGGTGTGGGTGGATGCGGCGACTCAGGTGTTCTTCTCTTTGGGACCTGGATTCGGAGTGTTGCTGGCTTACGCGTCTTACAATAAGTACCACAACAACGTGTACAAGTGAGTACACAATGTAGGACCATTTATCCAAAAAATAATTAATCTGGTCCTTCTATACGCGATACATTTTCTCAGGGACGCCATTCTAACGAGTGTGATCAACTCGGCGACCTCCTTCATTGCTGGCTTCGTGATCTTCAGCGTGCTTGGGTACATGGCCCACGCTTCAGGCAGAGATGTGCAAGACGTGGCTACCGAAGGACCAGGCCTAGTATTTGTGGTGTATCCGGCTGCTATTGCGACCATGCCGGGGTCTACCTTCTGGGCTTTGATATTCTTCATGATGCTTCTTACACTTGGGTTGGACAGCTCTGTAAGTGGTTCTTGATTATTGTTCTGCATTGCTATTATTAATGTTGAGTATTTTTTTAAATTAATTTTGTCTCAATTATGAAAATTATAGAATTTTTGAAAGAAATAATTAACTAAACAATATTTAAATACGAGTAGATAAAATGCTCACTTTTGTATGAATTTTGATAAAACATGACATCACACCTTGTTTCTGCGAAGGGTTGAACACTATTGAACAGAGGTGTACCTATAGGTAGTACACCCACATTTCGCCAGTTATACATTTTTAAGTCCCATGTAATAGGAGGCGAGCCTTATTGCCATCAACCGGGCACAAATCCAGACTCTGGGCTGCTACTGAGAAATTCCAGGTACAAAATTCCAATAACACTTTGCCCGACCTGTGAGGTCCTTCCTCATGCTCAGCGGTAGCGCTTGACGAACACAAAATCAATTTTTTATCGAGAATGAACTACTTATTACTAATTACTAGAATAGCTGTGTTTTAAATGATAGTTTTTCTATCTATCTCAAATTATCAAACCCGGGTTAATATAAATCACCATTAACTCGTAAATATACAATAACATACTCAACCATATGATTATAGTACATTATGATACGAGTGTGCTGTATTGGTCATTACCCATGAGGCGGTATTATTCGCGCGAGCCAAAGGCGAGCGCGATAATTTAGCCGAGTGGGTAATGAACAATGCGCACGCGTTTCATACGACGTTTTTCAACACATTTGCGAGGAAAGAAACCGTCTTGTTGTAAGAACTTATGCTACAATAACGTAACTTTAGAGAAATGATACATTTAGATTTATAAAGTTCAACTGACCTTTGTTGCCAGGTACTGACTATCCACTTCCTGTAAAAACGTTTCTACGTCGGTTCGTATTTTTCTTAGTATGTAACCTGCAGTAACCACACAACATATACGATAACAAATATTTATGAAAAATGGCGCGCTGGATTTTTTTTCGGGTAGCGATGCGCGCGCAAGGCACTGATAAAACCGCTGAACAGCCTACCATCACGTTCGGTTGGAGGTGGAGACAAAATTTGAAACTTGAAAAAATTAGATTTCGCTGCTAATTATTACTAATTATTCTCTATCGAGAGAGAGTGAGAGAGAAAGTGCGAATTTGGTCAAATAGAAAATACAGTATGGCGATTGTGAAAATTTTCTCAATTTTCGTCATGGGTGGCGTTTTCGTAATTTTCGATCATGCTAAAACCGATAGTGAGGTCAAAATGTTAATCCAAGATGGCGGCTGTGAAAATTTTCGTCATTGGTCTCGTTTTCGTAGTTTTCGATGGTTCTAAAGCTGATAGTGAGGTCAAAATCAAAATCTAAGATGGCGGCTGCGAAAGTTTTGTCATGTTTCATCATGGGTTTCGTTTTCGTAGCTTTTAATGGTTCTAAGGCTGATAGTGATGTCAAAATGTAAATCCAAGATGGCGGCTACCCATGACGAAAAATGAGAAAATTTTCGGAACCGCCATCTTGGATTTCCATTTTGACCTCACTATCGGCTTTAGAACCATCGAAACCTACGAAAACGACACCCATGACGAAATATGAGAAAATTTTCACGGCCGCCATCTTTGATTTACATTTTGACATCACTATCGGCTTTAGAACCATCGAAAACTACGAAAACGACACCCATGACGAAAATGAGAAAAATTTTGCAGCCGCCATCTTGGATTTCCATTTTGACCTCACTATCAGCCTTAGAACCATTGAAAGCTACGAAAACGATACCCATGACGAAAAATGAGAAAATTTTCGGAGCCGCCATCTTGGATTTCCATTTTGACCTCACTATAGGCTTTAGAACCATCGAAACCTACGAAAACGACACCCATGACGAAAAATGAGAAAAATTTCGGAGCCGCCATCTTGGATTTCCATTTTGACCTCACTATCGGCTTTAGAACCATCGACAACTACAAAAACGATACCCATGACGAAAAATGAGAAAATTTTCGCAGCCGCCAACTTAGATTTCCATTTTGACGAAATTCACACTTTCTCTTTCTCTCTCTATCGAATTAGAAAAAGACAGACGCAAGAATGACACACTATATTAAGTCGCAATAAGAAAGACATGTCGTGCCTTGATAGTACTTACTAATTCCATACTGCCAGACTGCCATGTCATTACTCCGACTAGTAAATAGTTATCTATGGCGCACATTACCGCACTAGTGCGATTATGTAAAGAAAAAAGCACGTGTCTATAATACACTGCAATATGAACCTAAAAGCGGTTAAATAAGAGCCACTTTACGAGCAACTGTGTTGAAAAGTATTTTATTAACTTATTTCCACTCAGTTTGGCGGCTCCGAGGCAATAATAACTGCGCTCAGCGACGAGTTTCCTCCAATCGGACGTCACCGCGAGATCTTCGTGGCCTGTCTCTTCACTCTGTACTTCTTCGTGGGCCTCGCTTCCTGCACCAAGGGAGGCTTCTACTTCTTCCAGCTGCTTGACAGATATGCTGCAGGGTATTCCATCTTAATTGCCGTGTTCTTTGAGGCTATTGCTGTGTCTTGGATATATGGTGAGTTGATTTTTGAATTCTGATGGTGTTTTGTCTTGGTCCTTGGTAATGTAACCCAATGTAATGTTCGCAGTATAATGTGCATGCAACGGTACAGGTGTTGTAGGGGTATTTAAAGTTAAGTTTTAACATTTGAAACTTGTTTTCGTGAAAAGAAGTTGGAACTTTGACCTTCGATATCTCCGTATCCAGAAGGTTCTCAGGTAGGTCACTGTAAAAAAAGGTTCACAATCACGGGGAGTACAAGTGACCCTCAGCTTTATTAATCGTTTTTTTACACCTTCTAAATTAAACTGCTACAACTGGATCATTTTTATCTTATGGGGCAAGAAACGAGAGTTCCGAAATAAGTGCTTAAGGGGGATGCGCCAAGGTAGCCCGCGAAATTCAAATTTTCTAACGTTTTCAATTTGCAGGTCAGTGTCAGGTTATATCTTGATTAAAATATGATTTGCGAGCGTAACAAATATGGCTTTACAGAATTATAATCATTAGAATCAGCTATACAACTCCGTATGATAGAATAACCCCCAAATGTCATGATTTCATGAAATCATGACATTTGGGGATTACATGAACTTATAGAGTTGTGTTGATGATTTCTATGATTATAATTCTATAAATAAACATTTGATACGGTCGCAACTCAACGTACAACCTGATACTGCCCTGCAAATTGCGAAAAACTTAAGAAAATTTGAATTTCGCGGGCTACCCTGACGCTTTCGCCTGCCTCCTTAATGTATACCATACGAAAACCCATTTCAACTTCTCCGAGCTCTCAAATATTACCTGCTTTGAAACATCGTACTCTATTTCTCTTTGCCAGGTACGGAACGTTTCTGCGAGGACATCCGCGACATGATAGGTTTCCGTCCCGGTCTATACTGGCGCGTTTGCTGGCGTTTCGCGGCACCTGCCTTCCTCCTCTTCATCATCGCTTACGGACTCCTGGACTACGAACCGCTAAGATACGAGAATTACATCTACCCAGTATGGGCTAATGCGCTGGGTTGGGCCATAGCTGGGTCCAGTGTCATGTGCATTCCAACCGTGGCTATTTATAAGCTGCTTACCACGAAAGGAACTTTTGTTGAGGTATGATGTCGCTCATTTAGTTTAATTGAGGAAGATCTGCACCCTAAATATTTTGTACTTGTCTTCCATAGAACTTTGTACTTAGACACAGATGAATACAGATTATTCACTGTGCAAAATCATATATAAAAAGTGACTCTTGCTTTGACGCAATATAGTGCAATGTAGGTCGCAATGCGCTAATTACCTACAGTTATATTCACCTACAAGTTGCCTCTCTTTCTATCGTGTAACTATTATATCTTCTTTACACTCACTGAATTGGCCCGACAAGATAGGTCTGCCGCGTACTTGTCGGTTCATATCTAAAATGCAGAGTGAAGTACCTGTATTCATTTGTGACTAAGGTTGATATACTGCTACTCGGATCTCTCGGCACTCGAGAGACGTTGACAAAGAGGCGCTGTTGTTAAAAATTTGGGCATGTTTTGTGAAATATATTGAAAAAACAAGATGGCGTAAAGCCGCCATCTTGTTTTTTCGATAGAGTTAAAGATATTTTGAATCTACCATATTTGGTCTCAGTTGTTTAAGGCATATTATAAAAGTGAAAAGTTATTATCTTGGGGTTTAAGTTTTTACCCAAAACATTACTTTTAGCAAATGGATTTCATTTCAGGGTCTATCTAGCTAAGTAGATTCTTCGTATTTGATACCTAGTAACTTCATCAACTTCTTTGCAGCGTCTACGTATCCTGACGACCCCATACGCAGACACAGAAGGCAACGGCACCGTCCACAACGGGATGGTGGTCTCCGAGAGTGGCGGCGTGCGCCTGGCGTCCGCCGCCGTGACGCCGACCTCCCCCCCTCCCGCCGCGTCCCCGCACACCCCCCCGCAGGCCGCGCCGCCGCCCGCACTCGTCTGAGCTCAGCTCTCCTTCGACGTCTACTACGTCTAGACGTACAGCACACGGCCATTGATAACACACATGGAGTTTTTGACATAGACTGCCACATACGCACAAGTGACAGAGACGGCGGCGTCCTTCCTTGCCGATTTTTTCTCAAACTCGCGTGTGCCATATCAACAGCCGGGTACTTGTACCTAAGATGAGGAAGAAACAAGGAGTGCTGTTTCACCCTAAGAGTTCACTTCTGATGTCGTGGGAAACGGATTAGTTAAGCCGCGTACAGACATCACGAGATATCGGATAGCTTGCAACACAAACCGGGGTGTGCTCTCTGTGAGCATTTGCCGCATCGACGAATGCCTCGCGAAGTCTGGACGCGGCTGTAGAACAATAAATGCTCTCGGCGTCGTGGGACTGCCAGACGACCCTTAGCACTCCATTTGTTTGTTACTCCAAGTACGGCTCTCCCGAGTCTATTATTTTGCTTGTTCCCTTTTCAAGCTTTGAGCATTTGTGATGTAACTTTATGGAATTACATGTTAGTTGTAAGTTTGTTGCGTGGTAAGCATTGAAGGCGGAGTCGAAAGGGTAAGTAGTAAAGGGCTAATTGTATAAGAATAATGATACTCAACGTCTAAAACAGCTTACTTAAATAAATTATAGATCACAAAATATATTGTTGGTTTTTTTTTAAGCACTTTGCAACTTTGCACTTGGCAGCTTGATGTTGAAAGGTCGAGCAGGTCACTGAGCAAAAAAAGTTTGTCACTCTTATTGTAGTAGGTACCTACATATTAATAATTTGATAGGTACAGTAGGTGCTTCAAATTCAACATTTGTAATATATGTAGTACTCTGTAAGTTTTTCGAATATAAATCTATGTAAGTACCTACCTATGTTGTACCTATTTAATTAGAAAAAAGTTTTCATATTTTTGTGTCTATACTTATTTACTAAAGTAGATTAAATAATAGTTAGATACATAAGTTTTCACGCGTAAATTAAACACGCCTGTAAGATTAACCGACAATTCAGCAAACCGTCGATGTTTTTAGCTGTAGTTTAGATAATAGACCCATCAAGCATTAAGGTTGACGCTGGAACAATTATTATTATGAAAGAAAATGCTTCTTGAACGCTTCGAGAAATCAACGTTAGTTTTACAACTTAAAAATGTATTCGTTTAGATTCCCATTTTGTAATTTATTTGAATGCTGCCATACAAAAAAAAAACAGAATAGTTGGTATGGTAGCAATTTTCTTTTATAAACTGGCAATCATGAAACACAATTTTAAGTGCTGGGAAAAGTAGGTAACTAAACTTACAAATCGACTACCTTTCGTGAATGAGCTTAAAAATTCAAAATTTATCATAAGTATCACCTTCCCACTATAGTTAATAATTAATGTGTAAATTTAAAATTCAAAACGTGTATTTTAGCATTAATAATGTAGGATTTTGATTTTATATTATATTTGTAGCTGTAAGCAAAATACGTGGCTGTTTATTAAATATAAAAATAAAATATGATAAGATTTAGATAAGTTTGAATAAGTAGACAAATCTGTCTTTTTAGCGCAATATATTTTGGCGCAAAAAGTACCTACTAAAATAGCAAAAATAAATTCAAACCTTATAAGTTGTAACATTTATAGTTATTATTAAGAAAATAGCGATTAAACTAGGATTAAGAAAAATGAAATGCTGTGTAGATAATAGAAACAATAAAATAGTAATTTAATCAAACGTATCTAAATTAATAAATGTATTGGAACTGAAAGTTCATGTACCCACATAGTTTACTTTGGTTGTAGGGCTGTAGGCTGTGTCTATTTATGCTTATAATAATAACATGTCTAATTGAATAATAAACACTTACTAATCATCATGTTTATCTCCAATTTTATCTCTCTTAATGTTGTGGTTAAATTCAATGTTATGTGCTCCATTTTTTGTAAAGAGTGTATCAGATGTTTCGTTGTCTCTTTGGTTAAAATGACTATTCATCACTCCGTCATGGGCAATGCGGACTGATGAATTGTACAACGATTTTGAAATAAATGATTGGATATCAATGGATCTTCCATTACTTTAGGAATGTGACACGCTCCACAAGCGCTACACTTCAGCTTACTTGATGTAGTGTAGAATTTTATCTCTTTCATTCTCTTGGTGTTAGTAAATAGTAATTTATCGATCTTTCAAATTATGTTTGATACTATTAGTGTTGGGAATATTTTGTCAAATCAGTAAAGATTCGTATAACCTCTTGTGTAAATTATGAGGTAGGTATTCACTGTTTAGTAATTTTAGCTTAAAATATTCTGTATGTTAGTATCGTATTGATGTATCAAAGATGTAACACGTATTTATATAGCTGTTGATGTTATATCAATAGTCATACCAGCCATTATGACTATTGATTGTTAGAATAAATTTATACTTACTATATTCGACTTTTATTACAATAACCTACTTCTTTTTTGTTTCTGCAAAGCATTATATTGTTTTCTTTTGATCACCGATGTAAGGGGGAAATAATATATTTTTATTTCTAAAGCAAAGCATTAATTAATTGGTTGCATAACATACTTATAAACTGAATCAGAACTACAAAGCTAGTTATGTTTCTTAACAGGTCTTTTTCTGTACTAGGATCTCCGATCCATTCTTAACGATTCCAAGTTGCATTAGTATTGTATTCTATCGGTAAGCATAGAGTTTAGTTATACTGAGGAAATATAGTCCGACATGGCTCTCTAGAAATAAATGAACTTGTGAAAGAAGCTGTGAGGAAGATAACAAAAACCAGTGAAACCATATATTTAAATCAAGATAATTTATAAAGAAATGTTCATAAAAAGTTAATAATTATTCACTTATTAGTTATGTGTAACTACCCCACACAAATTAGTTTAGAGCGTGCATTCTGCGTGGGCCACGTCGCAAATAGCTGTCACATATATTATTTCGCTGTTGTTAATTAATTTGGCAATATTACTGTGCCTATGGAAATAAGAAATGTGGCTAATTAGCGAACTAGAATGTTAATAATGAATTGCAATTTTAACATTGAATTTGATGTTGTACCCGTTTTAGGTGAAAAAAAGGCATTTGGAAAGTTTCCAAATACTTTTTTTACATCTAAAACTAACTATTCGGTGTTACGATTTAAATTATTGCATTTCATAATCAATATTCTAGTTCGCTAGTTAGCCACATTTTTTATTTCCATACAGAAATATTATCAAATTAATCAAAACAGCGAAATATTTGACATCTATTTGCGACGTTGCCAACTTTCAGAATAAACACTCTTAACACTACTTGAATGAAAAAACAACAGTGACAGGAAGTATTATAACATCACCGAGAAACACAAAGCTCAACTCAAAAACTACCCAAGCAAAGTTTGTAAGGGACATCACCGCGCAAGCTTCCTCTACCAAATGAAAAAACCATTTTCAAAAGTGGTTCACAATTGACGAAAATATCGATGAACATACAGACATACAAAAACCAATTGATAGCACTCTCGCGAGTAGTTTTTGCCAACTGTTATAGGGAGGTTATAGGTAGTAAATGACAGCGTCATCTGGTAACGTCTTCCAATCATTTCGAAAGACAGCTCTGGCGTGCCGATCTCCTATAAGAGTAGGGGAAGACCAAAGAAACGATGGATGAACTGTGTGAAAGATGATATTGTTAGAAAGGGGGTGACTACCGAGATGACGACTAATAGAGAAGTATGGAAAAAAGGGACATGTTGCGCCGACCCCAAATAAATTGGGATAAGGGCAGGAGAATGATGATTTAAAAATCGACTATTACCAGAGTTTGCAACACTGTAAATCTCTGTAGCTCGACAGCCCTAGAACTGTCAAACTGACTTTGACGTTGACAGTCGACTTTATAGGTTGTTTGCTTCTGGTAGCATCTTTCCGTTCGATAAAATAAGTTTTCAGAAAATCGATATGGAGGCGAAAAGTGAAGAAAAACCCGGTGCTGAAAAAACAGTATTTGATGCCATAGCTCAAAATGACTTGACAGAATTCAAGAATATTTTGGCCCAACACAAAGGGACCGTCGATTTCTTTGACGAAAATGGTATGACTGCGCTGCAACACGCCGCTTATAAGGGCAACAAGGATATGGTTCAATTGCTGCTCGATAGGGTACGTAACTTTCATTGACATTTTTGGCACGATAGATTTGTTTTCGTGACACTAATTTGTTTTTTCAATCACCTTTTCCAGGGTGCCGACGTGAACTCTGGCAAGCATGAGTACAACTACACGGCTCTGCACTTCGGTGCCCTGTCAGGAAGCTCCGATGTTTGCAAGCTGCTCCTAGACGCCGGAGCGAAGTCGATCGCCACTAACTCGGTTGGGCGCACAGCGTCGCAGATGGCAGCTTTCGTTGGGAACCACCACACTGTTGCGACCATCAACAACTACGTGCCTCGCAGTGAAATAGCCTACTTCAGTGTCATACAAGGACAACAAACAGAATCATACCTACCTGCAGCCTTAGTTGACCCTCTTCACAAGTTTGTCCTGGGTGTCAACATCCACCCTGTGCGACTGGCACTAAATCTTCAACACATACCTACCTTACTTGACAATGCTGAAAAAGTTATTAAAACACTCGAGCTGTTGTGCAAGAAGGAAATGACACGAGGTGGGGATACTAATGAAGTCATGGCATTTAAATATCACTACCTAGCTTATGTTCTTAGAGAAATACACAACATTAGAGATAAGAAAACAAATACTGATAAAGATGATAAGAAACATGATGTTGTGGAAGTATTCTCCAAGAAATTGTTGAAGCCTGGCAAAGATGGAGTTTCTCTGGACTTGATGGATACATTCCTTAAAGATTGTGTGCGGGAGTTTCCTTTCAGAGAATGCACAACCTTCCACCAGATGGTGTCTTCCCTGACCAGTAAGGACCCTCCACCTGCACTGTCAGTGATCAACTGCACTATCAATGGTCAGCGAGGATTTGTTGATGCCATCCCTTACTGCAGCACTTGTGGGGAGGAGAAGCCTGCTAAGAAGTGCTCCAAGTGCAAATCTGTGCAGTACTGTGACAGGGAATGTCAGCGCCTGCACTGGTTTGTGCACAAGAAGGCTTGCAACAGAGAGTCCAGTGCACCTGCACCTGCTTCTAATTCTAAAGTCAACATTGATGCCAATGAATTAAGTTCAGAGCTTCAAAACCTTGTTGCTGGATAAGAGTGAGACTCGCCATAGTGATTGGTGTCTAACAAAATAAGAATAAAGTAATTCCACTTTTAATATCTGGATGTATTTTCTTGTAATGTAGGTACGTGTTTTATCTCGGACACAAATAATGTTCTTCTACATTAGAATAGGAGTGCAATATTTTTCTAAACAATCACAAATTATTTAATTTTGCAAGTGGCAAATAATATGAAATGCTGTTACTGGTTAAAATATTGTTAGATGCATTTGTTGTACATAATTGTGTTAATCCCTCTTCTGTGTGTATGTATCCTATAAAGTCAAATATATAAAAATTATAAATTGTAAACTATAGTTTATTTGATCCAGAATAGTACCCAAGGGATGGATACCCAAAATAGGTACTATAATACTTTATAATAATGATGAACCCATCAAAAATATAATCAATAATTATACTACACACAATTAAAATATTGCTATATTTTTTAGTATAAGGAACAGGAGTACTGCCTACCCAAAAAGTATCTTTGTTTGGATTGAATACGACGCACATGTCATGATGAGCTAAGAAAGTGACCATGGGCCTGGCAACTACTGGCAAGGAGGCCAAGATTGCCTTGAGTTAATTAAATACTTCCACCATGATTCCATAGATGGCGCTACTGTACACATGGGAAGGCAAAACTGCGCGGCCGCACCCGTTTTTCCGACAGATGGCTCGCGCGTTGGACTTATTTTCCGTTTCGATAAAAAATGCGAAAATAAATTAGGTAGTCTATAGTGCCGCAAGCAGCATTCTATCACAAACAGACGCACACAACATCTATTCTATACCTTGCATGTCTGAATCAGTTTATGTAAACGCATGTTTGACAAATAAATGATCTTTATCTTTTATCTTTATCTTTACAGTTATAGTGCCATCAGTTTGCGGTGTAGTAGTAGGTACATCATTTTAAAAAAACGCATGATAGTACGATCGGATAAAGTGCCGTCAGCTTACGGCTTACTAGTAGGTACATTATCTACTGGGTAAGTAGGTACATCATTTAAAAAAACCGCAAGTGGTAAGTTGGTAACATAGTAGGTACGGTACCTACGGCCGGCATGATGAACTTACTACTGTGTTTGGCTGGTTTGTACGGAACCACTGCACTTTTTAGTGTATATTTGAAAACCCCAAAGTACGCAAATCAGGGTTCGAAGTTACGACTTCAACTTGTAAGTCGCGGCCATTACCTACCTACCTCTGGGCCACCACTGCCCACAACATCCTATATAATAAGGGTCCCGTTTTTCATTCGGACATATGCACAGACTACAATTATATATAGGGTAGACATATGGAACAAGAATGAAATGCTGTTCCTATCATGCGTGATAGGAACAGAAAATATTCAAATCGGTACAGCCATTCTCAAGTGATGCGTCACTTGAGAATGGCTGTACCGATTTGAATATTTTGTTGTTTTAAAATGTTTGTAATAGTCCGAATAAAGTTTTTGGGAATAGAAAAATTGGAAAAGTTTCCCAGGAAATTGAAAAAATAGTAGATTGTTATACAAGGAGCTAAAATGACCCATTATAACGAGGTAGTTTTACTCCCGAGCTTTAGCGAGGGAGTAAACAGAAACCGAGGAATAATGGGTTTTTAGCGCCGTGTGTTACACTCTACTTTTCACTACGATTGCGAGAAAATAAAATAGTAAATTTATAAAATTATTTCTTTTCCTTTCTCATCCATCTCCAAATTAGGGTCTCTATTCTCACTAGATGATGACATTTTCACTGTTGTAAATCATATTACGGTTACCAATGCAATTTATTGGAGAATAATTTAGAAATAGGATATCGCACCAGTCTTTTTTTTTATTTCCTCTGTAGCCGCAACGCAATGCACGCATTCTACCGAAGAGAATGCCGCTTTAAAAAAAAAAAAGTTCTTTTGTTCTTATTCATATAGGTAGGATAGGTAAGATAGGTAGAATAGGTAAGATAGGTAAGATAGGTAAGATAGGTAAGATAGGTAAGATAGGTAAGATAGGTAAGAAGCTTTTTAGAGGAGGAATGGTATAAAGACTTTTTCGTTTTTGGGTGGTAGGCTCGTTGGCAACAGACAAAAATTAAAAAAAAATTACTTTAGCCCCTAGAGGATGAAATGCTATTTTATCTTCGCTCTGGTACGCTACAATGACGCATTTTTTGAGCAAGAGTAGTGAAAAATAATTTTAGTATGAAGTATTGATATTTGGAGACTACGTCTGTCGGGTCAGCTAGCTATATAATAAAAAATAGTTTGGAAAATCCAAAAACGCCTCATAACACTCATTCGTATCAACATCATCATTTCAGCCAAAAGACGTCCACTGCTGAACATAGGCCTCCCCCAAGCATCTCTTCGACCGATTTTGTGCTTTCCGTCCCGCATCCAGCGGATCCCTGCGGCCTTCACAAGATCATCGGTCCATCTTGTGGGAGGCCTTCCAACGCTTCGTCTTTCGGTACGCGGTCGCCACTCCAGAACCTTTCGGCCTCATCGGCTATCTGTTCTACGAGCAATTTGCCCTGCCCATTACCACTTAAGTTTGGCAATTCTTCGAGCTATGTCGGTTACCTTGGTTCTCCTACGGAACTCTTCATTTCTGATTCGATCAAGTAGGGAAACTCTAAGCATAACAAGCCCTCTCCATTGCCCTTTGGGTGACTTTTAGCCGTCTGATAAGGCCCATTGTGAGCGACCACGTTTCAGTGCCATAAGTCATCACTGGCAACACGCACTGGTCAAAGACTTTCGTCTTGAGACACTGTGGTATGTGGGACGAGAAGATATTGCGTAACTTCCCGAACGCTGCCCAGCCGAGTTGGATTCGACGGTAGACCTCTTTCTCTAGCTGGACAGTTTGTCCTAGGTAAACATACTCGTCCACAACTACGAGCGCAGCATGTCCGATCTTCATGAGAGTGGGTGTTACATGGGCATTAGACATGACCTTTGTCTTGTCCACTCTTTCGGAGGCTCGACTAAGGTCATCGAGCATTGTACTAAGGTCCTCATTCGTATATAATATATAAGAAAAATAAATTTCAAAACATGTTTCTAACAAAAAACAACAATTTATTTAAACACTTTTCATGAAAAAGGGTGGGTATGTTTTGACTGCTTTTTTACCCATCAATGTGGGTTTCTTTTGAAAAGTATCTACCGTATTAATCTCCATTTAATTATCTAAACAATGGTATATAGGTAAATTAAGCAGGTTATGTGTACTAGCAGGAGTGTAACAATATAAAAACAGTTGCAGAAATTGGGCAAAACTTTTTCGATCGCAGAGCACTCTCCAATGCTTCGCATTATGAGTGCAATATACAGAGTGGCGGGACATCGACGCGAAGCCGGTTACCATGGATTCAGTACATGATTCTGAACCCCCCCTGCGTAGAAATTTTTCGTCGGTTATAAAAAAAAATCTGCTGTTTCATAGAAAAGTGCAATACCTACGCGGTCAAAATGTATGGAACAGCAGATTTTTTTTTAATAACCGACGAAAAATTTCGAACCCCCCTGGGTTCAGAATCATGAATCCATAGGTAATCGGCTTCGCGTCGATGTCCCTGCCACCCTGTACAAAAAAGGATAACTAGCGCAGTTTCCCTATAGTTATAAGGAAACTGCGTATCCTATTATCTGACAAGATTGGTAAAGTGATACGAGCACATTACATCCCACGGGGGTTTGTGACTTTTATGGTCGAGCCGCATACAGAACTAATTCTAAGTTAGGTAGCTACATACCGAGTAATTTTAACTTAAGGCGACGATAACCGACTTTTAATGATTTTGTACTGAAGATCACGTCTAAACGAGTAGGTAGTGTTCATGGGCGTCGCCAAAGGGGGGCAGAGGGGAGCAGCTGCCCCCTCCTAGAGATTCGAAAACATGTAGTCAAAAATACAAGGCATTTTAATGTAAAGAAACTATATTATCTAATTATAAGGTCAATATTTATTTGGTTTTTTAATGTTCCATATCTCAATACAAACGGGGTCTAATCCGAGTTCGGGGACGTAATATTCGTATCTATGTGTTGGTGGTACGCCCAGTCATAATATCTATTAGGTTAAACCTCTAAAGTTTTGAATAGTTTTGGGAAAAACGACCGAAAGGTCCGTTTCCAATTGAAAACGGAAATTATTATTTTTCTCAGTTCCTATCGGGACTACCGAGTTAAACATCAAATGTACACCATAGTCGATTTTGGCCCAATTGTGCATCGTAAAGGTAAGGGTCGCACTACAAGTGTAAAGCTTCATGTGCTCTTGAGTCTTTACTGTACCTACAAATCATACTTTTCCCATCCTCCATATGGCATATGTCAACTTGCCCCCTGGGTAAGTTGACATATATATGGCGGGCCGAGGGCTGGCGTCGACCTTGTAGTGAAAAAAAAAAAGTTTAATTAGAGTTGTGAATATTTTAGGTAGATTATGTTTATATTACATAGTGTAATTAAATTGTTAAAAGTTATGTCTTACTGTGGTCTAACGTGGATAAAAAACTGAGAATCACGCAAAAACTATCAAGCGTATTTTTCTGAAACCTTCACCATTTTGATTATTGATCTTCTGTAATACGTGTTTTATTAAAATACCTTTTGATTTATCTATAATAAAATAATAATGCGTCTAATTTGGGGCAGCGCTCCTTGATGAGCGAGCCCGCTATTACTGATTGGATGTACAACGCGTTAACACGTAACCACACGTAACCTAACCACTCAAGGCCACTGGCTAGTGGCATATATTATATCGGTGTGTTAAGGGTACGCTAGTCGATCATTCTTCCATACAAATGTAGTATGCTGATTACTCGTCTGTTTGACGGTGTACGTTATAAAAAAAATATATAAATCAATTTGTTTTGTTATTATCTATCCCTGTTTGGAAGCAGAATAGGAAAAAAAAATATTGGTTTGAAAGTTATGAGCGTCGAAACTTCCATTTTTGAACACTAATTTAACTCACCTTCAGGCGTAAATAAATGACTTATGTAGTAAGAAAATGGCAAAATAGAAACCGTACAGGGATAGATAATTTATTCACTAGTTCAAATAATTTTATTTTGAGTAAATACATTCAGTAGTTTTTTCATAATATCTATACGCCCAAAGGTCTGTTCATGAAATTTTATGGGCTCGTTTTCGTTATAAATCATTGTCTTTTTCACTACATACATATAAATAAATCAATAAAAAATACAAATATAAAAATATATCAATAAAAAATACAAAGTTTTATAAATAAATCAATAAAAAATAAATTAATACTAAATAAATAAACAATTAGACTAATAATTAGCATGCATAGTTCTAGTACTTTCCGAAGCATGGCAGTGTAACCCCCGGGTATTACACTGCCGTGAGACAGTGCTTCTGCGCGTGGTGGATTGCGCCCACTCCCTCTCATCGAGAGGAGGCCTGTGTCCCAGCTGTGGGAACGTTATAGGCTGATTATGCTTATGCTTAAAACAGGCTAAGTGCGAGTTCTACCTACCTAAGTGCGAGTTCTACCTACCTAAGTACAACTCGCTCTTGTGTTTTTTAAACGGAATTAAACGTTTACACGTTTACAAGTAAGGTATCTAACATCTTTGTTAATGGGGTGAGGGTAAATAAAATAAAATGCCATATTAAATCATATAAAAAAATATATTGTAATTACTTAACTGTTGACTGATATTATTTACATTATGTACAGTTTACATAGAGACATTTTTAATATAAAGTATCATTTCTAGAATTAACTAAGTAATTTAGATACACATCTGAGTAGGTACCTACCATATATGTATATTATTATTTCCACAAATTTTGGGTACCTACGCTTATTAATGTAGAGTTGTACACCTATCCCTATCATATGACTAATTAAATTATTTATATAAGCATTTTATACAAACTTAAGGCACTGCTATCACAATACAATATTCATTACTTACTTATTTTAACGAGGTAGGTATAAAGTAGAGTTTTTATTAATTAAACATTTAAACTATGCTGAAATTATAATTATTTACATTAATTTATGGTAAGTAGGTATTGCGAATATCCCTGTCGCGTTAACGTTCTTAATTAATATATTTAATTTAAGTACTCTATAGAATAGCTACATGGCGTAAAGTTACATACAAAAAGTAACATCCATTCGCGAAGGGACAAATAATATTTGTCAACACTTAACATTCTAGTCATTAATATCCAGAAGAAATGTGTAAATATAAGCGTCAGCCTTCGCCGAGTAGGGCACTGATCGTGAAGCTTTTTACCCGTCGGCAGGGCGCCGGCGCGGCGGGGGGCGAAGGCGCCGGCGGCAGGGGCGGGGGAAGCGCGGGGCCCCACGAGAAACCGCTGGGTATAGGGCTGCCGGGCCAGAGCCCTAGGTGCATGGGCATGTGTAGGGGTAGGTACGGTAGCTCTGGGGGGTAGAAGGCAGGTGGTGGAGGTGTTATGTTTTCTGGCGGGGTGGCAAGAGGAGCGGGGGACTCTACTAAAGGCGGGGATCTAGGTGATGAAGACCGTAAGCTGCCCTCCTCTGAACACGAGGAAGCAGCATCAGAACAAGGTCTCTTAGCCTCGCTGGGCTCGGCAATCGGTTCTGGGTTACCCTCGCTGCCGGAGTCAGGATTCTTCCGCTTGCACTTGGACTGGCCACACGCTCGGAAGCCTTTGGCGAAGGGGTTGTTGTCGATTTTCAACTTTGTTATGCGGTCATTCTGTGGACAAACAAAACTAGGGTGTTAAAAAAAATGCACCTAGAGCAAAAGGGTTTTACTGTCTTATTTTATTAGGTAAAGATTTATTGCCACTGATTGACAATATTATTCACATTTTAAAGCGTTAATGTGTTGCTCTAACAAGTCACAACTCCTCAGTTATCTATTCCTATCAAAAATTCGTGGTTGACGCGTCACACGGAAATCTCCTTATCTCATTTACAGAATGCAATTTAAACATCCGTTTCCGCATACAGCCCGGCGTCGCTAATAGCTTGTAAGGGATAATTGTCGCACATGTGGCGTGGACTTGGCGACAAGCCAATTAGCATGGCATGTTCGCGTGTCGCCGTGTCGCCGCGACGTCGCCCGCCCGTCGCGCGGCTGTTACGCGCGAACTACTCTACTAGGCGCCTGCAACACGCGGCAAAACCACTAAACACTACCGTAACATGAAATCTGATACAAGAAGCTATGTCTTCCGTAATTGATGGTGAATGACGGTAGAATACAATATTTAGCTATCGCAACATTTCCTAATTGAATAGGACGTACTTACGAAATTCTACATGATTTTTTTCGCGTCTCGCCCAAAAATGTGTTTGCAATCGAAAGTCAAGATTATCTAGCGAAATCCTGAACGCAAATAGTGAGTTCGAGATACGTGAAGTCACTTGTAACGATTGTTTACCCGGCGTGATAAGGCGGCGCCGGCGGGAGCCCTGCTCTGCTCCACCAGATAACCGCCAGCCCGGTGAAACACCGGAGAGTGCTAAAAGCCTGTTATTAGCAGAGCAAAGTGCACTTTTAAAGTCGGTCGGTTAGCAAAACGTGATGCTTGAGAGTAGTCAGGCGCCGCCCCTGTCCCGCCCTGTCGCCCGTGACGTCACCACACAAACCTGCCGTCGCTCTTACTTTTTGCGTGACTATTTCACATATTGGCGACTGTCGCCAGTTTTTTAGAACTGTGTAATTAGGGTCTGAGTAAATTTGGTTTATTTATCTAGCAGATAGGACCATAATTTACGTGTGGAACAGTAAACACACGATGACATGCTGGAATGATGACGGTGCTGTATTGAATTCACAACATTAGGGTATTGTATTGTTGTAATTGAACTGGTGTGCCACCTAGTTACGCTCTTGAATAAAGGGGCGGCATTTCCAAAGACGATTTATAATTCGTTGATAATTCGCAACAATGGTTTAGCCGTCGAGCGGTCGCCTGTCGGGGGATAATGCGCAATGATACGCCGCCGACCATTGTCGCGGAGAGGGTCCCGTTAGCTGGACAATTGTCGGATAATCCTACAAAGCTTCCGATGAAATGGACGCGAGAAAACTTTCGCGCCTCGATGCAGTCAACATGAAGGACGCCGCGGGGCAAAGAAAGCCGCTGCTTAATTACGACCGGGGATTATGCAAGGGATGGCCACGCTGCGATGAACGCGAAAGCCAGTAGTTAGTTTGGGATAACAAACAGCGGGGGGCTGTGTCTCGGTACTTATATAAAAGCCTTGGGCCAGATTTAATAAATGGAATTAAAGTGTACCGCAACTTTATTGCCCAAGGCAGATGCAGGGAGATGTTCTTTCAAAATGTATTGGTTTAGTTAGTCACGCAACGCACATTCTGTCTGCAACCCGACGAAGATACTTTATCCAAATCGTGTGACTTTAATCACAATAGGCAATTCTAACTGAACGTCTAAATACATCTCTCACTCTATTGTTTTCCATAAAGCTATGATATCATTCGGTACCGTATTTACCGCTTGAATTCACTGTTCAGCTTCTGCAAAAAGTAACTGTAGTGAACCTGATACACTTCCAAGATTTACCGAAAGGCCCACAATGCTTCACAAACGCCGCTTGAACAAAAACTGCAAATTAGTCGGTATTGTTTCGTTAAGAGTCCTTACACAATGCCCGTTCGTCGCGATCTTATTTTTTGTCAATGTAACTGGCACCAACTTATGTTCGATTTTCGTAAAAGCTTTGGCGCCTGGTGTAGCGAAAAAAATGCCAACGTCAGTCCGTATGTGCGAATCGACGGGGTTCGTAGAATCGTAGTACGTATTCTGAGAATTAGAGGTGCGATCGTATCATGTGAGGTATTCCCTTGATGTCCTACTGATAGTACCTACGTGTTTTTATGATTGATTTAGTGAGGGTTGTATCTTGCTTAACATTGTGTTTTGTCGCTTGTAGTTTGATACGAGCTACGACTGCTACGAAAAAAAGAAATACACAGTAAATTACACGATTTCAATCATTTATATACACAACGTTGATGTCTGCCTTTTTATAGCCTAAATGAAACCCAAAATTTTATTAAATTAAATATTATATTTTAAAATTCAGTTTAAAAATAAATGCTAGTCTGTTTTCCAGCAGTGTTTTAGCTGAAATAACAAGCAGGATTTGTGGCTAAATTTCTAAAATATGATTTGTACATTAATATAACTTTGAATAAAAATGAGGACATCAATGTCGTGTATAAATGGTTGAAATCGTGTAATTTGCATTCTAACGTAATAAGTACATAACAAGTACATAAACCCTGGTTTTTTGAAACTTTAGTGATGTTTACCAATATACATTTTTTTTTTTAATGTTAGTGCAATGGCTGCCAGGCTAAATTAAATAGGCTTTCAGAAACCGAGTCACCTAAATAAATGGACGTGGTACAAACCTGGTAAGCGGTGACAGCAATGAACTCCGTTTCGGGGAAAGAGAAAGATGCGTGAGGTGCACCCCAGGCAAGCGCGGCGGCATCACGAGCTCGCACCACCAGCACTCTGGGACGGTACTTGTGCATGGAGGTCAGGACCATCTGGAAGAGAAGTAGGATATCAGTTGGTGCCCAAAAAAGCCAGCAAATCCAGGGTCAGTCGCAGACTCTCGAGCAAGAGATCGTGAATTAGTTGCACTAAGCAACCTACCCTGGGCCAGTGTTTATTAAGGCCTACAAAAATGAGGCTTAAGTCTGGGAAAATGATAGGCTGATTATATACACTAGGTATTAGTGTAAATCCAAGTGCTATAGTTACATTACGATCTTGTATTTATTCCGTAAGAGCTTTTAAGCTCTTTCTTCTGAAACACAACTTTCTTTTAGCACTTTTAGAGCGCTTAAATATTTTGTTTTTGTTCTAGGTGTTGAAAGTTAATTTTAATTTAGACCAACTGTTGAAATATAATGAAATTGTTTATTCTGTAAATAGGATATCGGAATCACTTTTACACGTCATAAAATGAAGGAAGTATTACTAAGATAAAATACGTAAACTATGCTTTAATGGCTTAATATGCTAGCTAAGTACTTCATCTTACGGTTGCGTCTGGCCATAAAAACAATAGTCGAGATGGATTTACATGCGTTTTCATAATCATTCCGATAATTTCTCCAGGTTAGGTACTACAATTTTCAATCGCCCGTGATGCCAGGCCAGTAAAAAATGCACCAAGCTCTCTTATGAAATCTTCCTGAAAAGCTGCCCCTAAACTTTGACACATCTAAGAGAATTCTTCAACTTGCTAAACCATCAAATCTAATCTCCATCTTCAAAGCACAAACAGTAAGGTCTGCCACTGTCTGGCGACATGACTGTCGCGTCATTCTGTCGGTCGCTCTTGTGTAAGGGGCCTTTTCTTCCACTTGACGTGAATAACGCTACCTGGGCAATGCGCGGGCGCCGCCGTTGCAACCACTTCAAACGTAGAAGGGTTCGCACTCTATTGTCTATGGATTTTTTGAAAGGTTAATCTTAAGTTAAAAGAGGATTTAAGTAAAAGTGTCATAATGTTAAAAAGTTGCAACTTTTTTATATTTTGTTTGTTACTTTCGAGTGCCATTGTTCCGCGTTCAAGTTGCAATGCTGACCTATGAAAGTACAATGAACTACAATGCTAACTTTATTTAAATCAATTGTTGTATTCTTTAATAGTGATAGAGACTGTAGAAAGTAAAGAGCAATGGCAAGTTAACACAATTGCAAGTAAAGTTTTAACAAAAATTAAATTCTTGAACATTTAATAACATCAATAAGTTTCAACAAAAAAGCAAAACAATCTAATGACAAATCTATACATATTATAAAACAGAGTCGTTTTTCGCGTTTGTCTGTATGTCCGCGTTGTTCTTCTAAACCACGCAACAGATTTTGATGAGGTTTTCACCATCGTTTATAGAAGGTATATGTGTATATTACGTTAATATTAAAGTTACGTTTATCTAAGAAATCTCGATGTTTTGTCAAGTCGTAAAAACCGTGCAGAGAAGCGAAGCAGGAGAGGGTCGCTAGTCATCAATAAAAGAAATAATTTAAGTTGCACTCCGAAATAAAAGTGGAAAATGCTTTGTGGATGCAACAAAATATAAGGAAAATACATAGGTGCTTTCATGTTTTTGCCTTCAGTGGTTTTAGCTGTCCGATGTCAGTCCCGGAAATGCCTTACATACATCACACATGGACTACATTGACACGAGAACTCATATTTGAGATATTCCCACAACGTCCCGATGTGGCGGACAGATTGACAGATAGACAATACAAAGTTAGCCGCGTTCGGTAGCTCGTCGATCATAGCGAGGTGTGTTCAATCAAAAAGATACAGCCTTCAGATAGTCTGGTGCAGTTCGGGAGTTTTTTGCGATGTAGATAGGTCCGGGAGGATTGTGATCATGTTAATTGATAGGGCTTTGATTAAAGTGATAAAAGTGTTGTTCGTTTACACTCTTCGTGTTTTGTAAGAGCTCTTTGTGCGAAGACGCAACCTTATTAAGTCCATAAAAATAACACAAATTTCCGAACTCAGAAAAATTACTTGGTGAGCTATGTTTTTAGATACACCAGAGGGAAATATGTATTTGGAAAAATAGAAAATAATGTAGAAAGCAAGATGGTTAGAAATTATTGAGTAATATAAAATTGATTCATTTTGACATGACGTATTCCATGGACATTGGGCGCCCACTTAAACGGCACCTGAGCAAATGGCACCTGATATTTTTCGCAGGTGCCATTTGTGGAATAATTTGTTATTTAAAATTTTATTCCACATAGGGCACCTACGGATCAGTACGTACTAGTGTTGGGATAAGTACAACGCTACAGAATAAAGACCACCTTTGAGTAAAACTAACTAGTAATTAAGCAAGACAAATTATCATGCCAGAGAGAGATAGTTAAAAGTTATCAAATTGATAGGATTAGGAAACTGTAAAATTCTTGTGTACCTACAGTTATAAGACCACCTGTGAACATAACTTAGTTTAGCTATAAATCAAGAAATGCTGTAACTAGAAGAGAAGGTTCAAAGTTATTGAAACGATTCGGAAACTGCAAAATTATTGTTGTTTGCGTAGAATTTTGAGACCACCTTTGAGCATAGCTTACTTTAGTTATAAATAAAAACTAGTTCTCATAATACCTACTGTTTCTTTTCAAAATGGCGCATTCTAAACCACACACAGTTATAGTCAGAGATTCGATAAACTTAAACATACGTGATTAAATCTATGGGCGGCGCGACGAACATTATTGATTCACGAATAAACATTTTAAATAACGCCGGGGGCAATAATGTGGATAAACACCATCTATAAATTACTATATTCGAGTAAGATATCATTTTGGAGAACGATAAATAATTCTGTGATTTAAACGTCTAACGATTATATCTACTTATTTGAACATACAGATCTACCAACTACGACTTATACTATCTGTACCACAAATAACTGAATGCATTTAGCGCTGATAAACATAATATAGAGCAGTGGTGGCCCAGTGGTAGCGGCCCCGACTTCCAAGTTGTAGGTTGTGGGTTCGAACCGGATATCTATGGTTCGAACCCAGGCTGTACCTACTTTGTGATTTCATCACCACTATTTTCAAAAACATTGAGGAAAGCGGCATAACCTAGAATTCGAAGACATCATTCTGACATCTACCAACCCGCACTGGGCCCGCGTGGTAAATTACAGCAATTACAGCAATTACAGCCCACTCCTCGAAGAGAGGAGGCCTGTGTCCCGGCATTGGCAACATTACATATAGGCTGATTATGCTATATAATGCATAATATTTAACACATAATTCTGTCTCTGTCATCTTTAAACGATTGGTAGAAACAGAACTATTTAGCCATTGCTAACCCATTTGTGGTGAAACCGGGATTAACAGTGAAATTATGATTAAAAGTACTGGTTCATAACTATTTTAATTACCAAGCATTTACAGTGAATTACGGCACGATTATATATGTATATAAACCCTTTTGATTTTACATGAGTTTCAGGAAAAATAGATGTAAAGGAAAACCTCTAGTACCTACTTAACTTCCTAAATAAAAAAATAAAAATGAATTGTCTTCCTAATCTCTTTATTCTCTACCTCACCTATTTTACACTTTCAACTCCACCCACTTTTCATAGAACTTATACGCCAAGCCGCCATTTGGAAGAACCCTCCGGGAGGGTTGAAGGCATTACGCTCCCTCCAGGAAGGCTCCCGGCACTGAACGTGTTAAATACATAAGACAGTCAGCAAGTCAACAGCAAATAGGATTTGATTATCTTCAATCTTTATAAGTAACTTTTGTCCATTAAGGTGTAGCGGCGCCTACTGTTAGTACAAACGAGTATTTGTCTCTTTTCAGTCCATCAGACATGTTTTATCTCAAGATACATCATCTTCTATCTCTAATCTCTCAAAAACACGTGTCTATCACTAATTAGTGCCACAATAGTGTCACGCTACAGATAAGGGGTAAGGTTTCCGCAAGACTCGGGGCTCGAACCCCCGGCCTTCCGCCTCGCTAACCCGATCGCTTGTACTGATAAACTTAATGCGCCACAAAAATTTCTGTTCAGCAGTTTTTGTTGTAATTTTGATTGCTATTATTGTGTGTATTTTCTGTTTTAGAAAAAAACTTAAAGCAAAAAAGTTCTGTAAATAGAATCTGCTGTGGCTCAAGCTTTACAAAAGCCGACGGCTTCGATTCGATATTATACAATATTGTTTATGAGTTATCGTAAAAACCATAATAGCAATTGCAGTCCATCGCTTTCCCAATAATTTTACTTGATAGGATCGGAAAATATGTGATCGAGCTAACGGCGCGGCGGCGGTAACAAACCGTAAAAATAACATATTATTTAATATCTTTATATATGAGAAATGTCTGACGTGATATCTACGAATCTTGATTTTATTTGGCAAAAAAATATCTACCAATTTGATGACCTTATTACTCCAATTTTCTACCACGACTGGTTCTAACTTCTAATTCTTAGAATCAAAACGAATCTATTCCTAATAATTGCGTGAGAATAATCTCTCTATAATCTCCTAGTCTTTAACGATTTTCGTAATTATCTCGTTTAGAAATAGCTAGACATCTAATCCTTTCACTGTAATGGTCTTTTTAAATATTAATCCGGTGTGAGCCCGTACTCTTTCACACGGCGACCTTCTGAAGTTTTCGCTAAAAAATAACCAACAAAGGGTGTGGACACAATGTATAATAGTGGCTCCTTTTATCACAGGTGGTAAGTCCTCAAGTGCACAGTACACGAGGATATTTTCCACGCGAATTGTTTCGCTCCTCGTCGCTCAGTAGCTGGTGCATTGTTAGGGTAGGTGCACAAAGATGCCGCGCCGCTCTCCCGCAATCCCGGGTCCCGCCGGTGCCTCAGCGAAGCGTACGCACGCACTGAGGCGTACCCGCCTACAGTTTTTGCTGTCCCTACCCGTCATAATAATGTGTGTTATGATGCTTTGTGACTGATAGCCATGAACGATGTTTGTTTTGATAGACAACCAGCTTTTATGTAGGTAGGTCAGGTTAACTCAGGTTAATTGAAATGTTTAGTTGAAGGTTTTCGCTTTTTTGTGATTCCTTTATTCTCATTACATTCTTTTACCTGACAAAACCTGTTTAAAGCTGAACATCTTTGTACACATTGTAAAAAATCTTATCGCTCTGGAATTACGGCTATATTATTTAAACAGTCAAACATGCATCAAGAGCAGTCGTAAACTGTCACTTCGAGGCAGTTTCTACAAACAGTCGGTGCAAACATTGTATAAAAATTATAAAACCTGGAGTAAAGCATCACAGTCGTCATTAATCGAGGCGTCAAACGCTCTGTCTAAACACGCCGCCCGTATAAAGGAATACAGTTAGTTGCCGCTACAAAGACATCATACAATGCCTTTCAGCGTATTTGTTCAAGTGACGAAATGCTTATAGACGTCTTTGTACGCAGGCTCCCGCGGCGCGTATGAACTAGCTCCCGATATTGTACACTCAGCTTTATAACAGCATCTTAAGATCTAAATTCGATTGAGAAATCGCGAAGAACTATCTTTTTTACGTCATCGCAAAACGAGTTGTTTGCATTCGAATCTTATAACAACAAACATAAGGTTGAATTCAGTTTTTATTGAACTTTTTATGGGAAGTGGTTGGCGTGGTTGCGCGAGAGGCGTTGCCTTTCAAAAAGGCGATATATGAGGCAGAGTCACGAGCGCGGGAATGCTCGGCGAAGGTTGTACTTGTAACTGTAACCAATATTGAAACTTTTTGTTACAATAGAGCCAATGTTTGCCGTTTGCGTCATTCTTTTATTAGTTTGAACAGTTTTTTATTTACGGACTTTCAATTATTTCTTTCAATTGCTTCGTGAAAAAGATTTTCTTTGCCATGATTATTATTTTAATAATTTAGTACGAACAGTAGTAGTATTATTTAACACGACACATACCTATTTATCCTTTTATTTATTTATTTATAGTAAATTAGAACGGTACAACACCAATTACATTAATCCATTATAAATAAACCTAAAGCCACCTCCACCAGGTCCAGAGGCACCTGGTGGACCTAGTGGCTTTAGGTTTAACATGTTAATTAAAGAAACTCACTAACATTACTAACATAGCAGGTAAGCACAAATTGTTACTAACTAATTACTAACAATCTATATGGACTGTAACGTCTGAAATGTTTATTTTTTATTTTTATAAATGACTAATCCAGAGAAACCACACACTCTAGGCCCCTACGCAAAACTTTCGTATCTACCCTATAATTTGGGACCAGACATATATCTGCTAATGACTCAAAAATATTTCAAAACAATAGTACCTATCTTTTGGTAATTACCACACATTCCTGGATGCCAAAGTTGCAAATAATCACTCCCTCTTATCTGTAGGGGTGACTGGTGACGTGTGACGTCACACCGTGATAATGGCGTGTCACGGTGCTACTGACAAATTGCAGCCTGTGTCTCGAAAGTTATCGGTTTTAAAATGTGTCCGTGCGGATTGAGGAGCCAGACTCATAATTAAACGCGGGTACTACCAATATTTAGTAGTAAATTAGCCGATTTTGTAGGCCCGATCCTGGAATTTGTAGTAAAACCCTTTAGAAGTTACATGACTTTAAAGGTGGCTCCTCAATTCGCACATGCGGATTGAGGAGCCACCTCAGAACTCGAAAACTAGACGACGGATGAAAATGAAAATTTGGTAGGATTTAGTAGTACTTATGCGTAATCTCTACAAAAAAAATGGGGTTTGTACGACTGGATTTGAGAGAGCTACAATGCTTTGATTTTTCATAAAAAAACGTAAATTTCACTGCGCTGTTTCTCGGAAAGTTATTAATCAATTACAACATATTTTCAGTATGATTTAGTAGTAAATTAGTTTTAATTTGTAGTATAAAAATAAAAAGGAAAAGCTATATAGTTTCGGTAATACAACACATTTTATGTGGCTCCTCACACCGCACGGTCTAGAGAAAATATATGTACGTAGCTACTAAAGTAGCTGATCAAATCGGATAAAAATAGCATCAATATTTAGTAGAAATTTCTACTAAATATTGGCGTACTCCAACATCCTGTGCATTCAGTATTTCAAAAGATATTAATAAAATAAACATTCCTTAACAAATTAGTGAATAGGGTGACCATAAATAATTCAAACAAGACCATTGTTTGAAATAAATAGTTTTATTTGCTTAAAAATCATCCTACGAGTACGATTACCTACGTGTTACTTATGTAATTGCAGTTTTAAATTTTATGAGATACTAGCTGCGCTCCGCGGTTTCACCCTCATAAGTCTGGATCCCGTGGGAATATCGGGATAAAAAGTATTCTATGTCCTTACCTAGGTCATTAACTACCCATGTGTCAAATTTCATCTAAATCCGTTCAGCCGTTTTTGCGTAACAAATAAACCAATAGAAAAACCAACTCACTTTCGCAATTATAATATTATTATATTTACGTCTTTGAAATTTCTCGGGACCCTAGGGACCGGACCTTTGGAAGGCGTACGAGGGGCTGAAGCCAACTCGCAGAGGCCCGTTAGACGTGTTTATTTATTTATTTATTTTTATTTATTTATTTATATAACAACTTAAACTATCCTTACAGGGATCACCCTAATGCGACAGCTAAGAACTTAAAACTAAATTACATTATAAGTATACTTACAACTACATAAATTAGAATAAAGAAAAAATTAAAACTAACAACATTATTAAAATTGAAAAAAATAAAAAAAACACAAAAACATGTCTTCACATTAATTACAAAAAAAAAAAACATAGTACAAAAGAAATTAAGTATTATTTTGCTTGTAGCATAATATAAATAGTAATACCCTTGCGAATTCACTAAAACAACATGTAAACACATCAATCTGGGTTTGAAGGTCGTTGATGGTACGGATAGCTCTGGTAAGGGGTGCCTTGGCAAGCAGGTTAGTTCTGGCTGTAGGTGTTAAATGAAGCGAGGCACCAACCGACGATTATCCCTGTATGCACTATGCTAGTGCACCCAAGGACAACCCCCGGTTGGTGCAGAACTATTGCAAGATATGGAAACAAAAAAAAATATAGGGCTATGAGTTTGGGTGGCTATAGTGGATTGGTTACCTAGAACTATGGAAGGTCTATGGCCCCTGCCTGATCAATGTTTTATAATGTACACAGATAAAATGGCAGGGGGTGACTTGCACACTCAATAATGGGCCCCCGAAAACGGTCGCTAGCACAAAGTGTCGTAGTGACAAGGAGGCAACATGTCCTGAGGTGCTTATGAGGAGTGGAGCGGTATTCCACGGCTATCAGGACAATCCCGGAAGTACGGTCAAGATCCCTACCAGCATCTTACTGGAATACTTCCTTCCTCCGAGCACGTTTGCTCTTGCGAATCTCCACTCAAGCCAGCCAATTAAGGCAAGAATGAGGTGGGAGGTCTGTTCCTCGTCAGTGTTCACTATATTATTATTATAGTTAGTATAGTTATGTTATGTACTATGTATCTGTCTGGTGATGAATTTAATAATACTTATTTTGTACAAACTTATGTTTAGGTACGTTAGTACAATAATACCTCGATGTGTTTAGTTTGATTATTTAAACGATATTTTAGTTCCTGATGTACCGATAGATGGCGTTGTAAATTTAGCACTCTCCGGTGAATCGCGGTGATAGGGATCTCCGTAGAAACGTGTCCTCTTTGTGTATAGTAAAATAAATTGTCTTCGTCAAAGTAAACATTAGTTTTTTTTTCATACGTTATGATTTTAAATTCATTGTTGTTTCGCTGTTATTTTTGACAACACTGTTGCTATAGTAACGTAAAGAATGTAATAGACAAACAGCTTAGAAAAAAAATCGAATGTCAGTAGTGTCAGTCATCTTCACGTCTGTGGCCGCATTCCGAATTACGAGCTCTGAAAGTGGGCAAAGGTCGCAAATAGATGTCAAATATTTCCCTGTTATGATTACCCTGTTTTGACAATATTACTGTTTCGAAATAAGAAATGTGCGTTACTAGCGAACTAGGATATTAATTATGAAGTGCAATAATAATTTTGTGTTCCGATTTAGATAACACGATTATGACAGCTAAGAGCTGTCAATTTGAACCGAAACGCTCTTGAACGCGCTTACAGTGCCGGCTTAACGTCCAAACTTATACCATATCATATTTGTTTGTTACCAGAAGTACAATTTAGAAAATCCCACTAATAGATACTACGCAACTGCAAAGTGTCGCCGCCACACGACTGGTTTTTATGTATTTCTATGAAAGCGATGTGTCGCTAACTACGAAAGGTTTTTTGTGTCGCGGCGACACATTGCCTGCAGTTGCCGCCTGCGGTCGGCTACGGATTGGTAACTTTAGTTTAAAGATAGGATGCGACTCAAAACAAAACAGCACAACTGTCATTTTTGATCACCGTGAGGTGATATTAATTTAGGGCATGCGTTATCGCAAGATGGCGCATGTCATGACGTCATCTATGACGATTCACGGGATATTCTTATTGCGCACACACTAATTTGGACGGGTGTAAGCACGCCAAAATGGATTACAGCGTAATTCGGAATGCAGTCTGGGGTAGAGTGCTCGCAAGATAAGTCTGCGCGTGGATGAAATTGGAACTAATAAGTATGCCGCCGTCTTGTCGTATAAATTAGAAAAAATACGTGTACGTCATTTTTGCATAATCTACATTCCGGACAAAAAACATTTTTTGTCATCATCCCTATTCAAGTGCTTTTCGAAGCAGGGAGGGGTATTCGTAAGTAATGAATGGTCATTCATCCACGGACCAACCTCAGAAAGCGTAACTTAACCTTCGGTCGCCCCGTGCGGCTGTTATTAATTAGCCACGAACCATACCATACATGAAATGCATTCATCCATTATAATTAAAATAAAATCATTCATGGTCTACTATAGGGCATCTTTAATTAAGAAATAAGGCAGGGGCTGGCTAGTAAGGAGGGGGGAGAGAAGTAGTGAACTCATGATCGGTTACTGTGTAGCTCTAGCTTGTGATGACGTCGTTTCCCTAATGATGCTCAAAGTGGCAGTGAATTATGAAGTATCAAAAAAAAAAAAACTTTAATTAGGTATTGCTAAAACAGACATGTTTGGTACAGTATTACTCCGAACGGACAAGGATTTGGAATTAGGCGCCATAGTAACTTCGATTTAGTTTAAATAGAGCTATCCAACGATGTATGACACATGGTTAGGTATTGGAGGTGGGTACCAAAATAAGCATCATCCTTTGAAGTTCAACGTTATAAGGGAGAAAGTGTTTTTCAACTACATACTTACAATGGCCGGTTTTTGTATCTCATTATACGCTGCGCTCGGTTTGCGTTGTATGTTCTGTCATTGCGTCATGTTTACTGGGCATTCTGTATCACATCTGTCATCCTCCGTAGAGGTAGACATATTATGCTATCGCGGACTTATCTTTTGATCTTTTGTAAATGTACAATCCTGTAACACTAACTTTATATTTTAATATCGTATAAAATAAAACCTTTAACCCTAAACCTGGGTAAGGACATAGAATACTTTTTATCCCGATATTCCCACGGGATCCAGACTTATGAGGGTGAAACCGCGGAGCGCAGCTAGTATCTCATAAAATTTAAAACTGCAATTACATAAGTAACACGTAGGTAATCGTACTCGTAGGATGATTTTTAAGCAAATAAAACTATTTATTTCAAACAATGGTCTTGTTTGAATTATTTATGGTCACCCTATTCACTAATTTGTTAAGGAATGTTTATTTTATTAATATCTTTTGAAATACTGAATGCACAGGATGTTGGAGTACGCCAATATTTAGTAGAAATTTCTACTAAATATTGATGCTATTTTTATCCGATTTGATCAGCTACTTTAGTAGCTACGTACATATATTTTCTCTAGACCGTGCGGTGTGAGGAGCCACATAAAATGTGTTGTATTACCGAAACTATATAGCTTTTCCTTTTTATTTTTATACTACAAATTAAAACTAATTTACTACTAAATCATACTGAAAATATGTTGTAATTGATTAATAACTTTCCGAGAAACAGCGCAGTGAAATTTACGTTTTTTTATGAAAAATCAAAGCATTGTAGCTCTCTCAAATCCAGTCGTACAAACCCCATTTTTTTTGTAGAGATTACGCATAAGTACTACTAAATCCTACCAAATTTTCATTTTCATCCGTCGTCTAGTTTTCGAGTTCTGAGGTGGCTCCTCAATCCGCATGTGCGAATTGAGGAGCCACCTTTAAAGTCATGTAACTTCTAAAGGGTTTTACTACAAATTCCAGGATCGGGCCTACAAAATCGGCTAATTTACTACTAAATATTGGTAGTACCCGCGTTTAATTATGAGTCTGGCTCCTCAATCCGCACGGACACTTTAAAATATGTGAAGAATGTGTTATTTTGGTTCTCAAAGTCTTTGGTAAACTATTTTGGCGATAATGGGTCTGTTTATGTGAATACATACAACGACATAAACAGAGTCATAGCTATTAAGTTTTAGTGAAATGGGCATTGTTTTTACGTGAAAGGTAAATAAGAAAATTACCTATAGGTACCTACATAATGCCCGCTAATGGAGCGTTTGTTTTCACCAACAATTTATTTTTAGTGTTTCCTTTATATAGTTGTAAGTATCAATCGTAACTATTGGCATTTACGGTGCTACGCGGAGTCTACGCCGCTACGCGATGTCTACGCCGCTACGCGTTTACTACGCGGTTCCTACACGTTGTTTACGGTCTGGCCAAACAGTTCCCAGTGCGAACGTACTTCTAGATTCCCTTGAAGATATGCTGAAGGAATGTTCCCGTACGAAGACAAGAAAATCTCTATAACGAAGGTTCCAATCACGCACTAACGATTATACAAATGCTGGAAGTATATTTCATAAACATTTCATAAGTCGTATTACTGCACAATTTATTGCGACTATGTTAACACAAGTCCGTTAAACTAAACTAGTGAACCGATTTGAATTATAACGAGCTACACGAACATTGCAACATTAAACGCGGTTTCTTTGACAAATTACCAACTTCTTCGAAGCATGGCTGTTGCAAACTAATTACGTAGGAAAGTCATGTTCTTTTGCAATACAATAGATAATTATAATTGATTAGTCTAGTAGTAGTAGTCCCACGATTAGAGAGGAATATAATATGTATTTAACAGTTTTTGCTGTGGATACTACGAGTATACTCATGTATGATTTTCCTTGAGGTCTGAGAATCGTAGAGCGGTCTTTTTGATGTTACTGCTGAGATATTCTTTATACTTAGAGATGATATTTTCTGTTGATAGTCTCGCGTTATTAACTGAAGGTAATATCAAGAGAGCTCCGAAGAAATTTTGTTCTCTACGGAGTAAGGTTATTGGTACCATACTATCCTAATTGCCATAGAATATTATCAAAATCATTACTAATTAGTTGAGAACCAGAGCTTAGAATAAGCACAGCCATAACAGCATAACTTGCATAATCAGCCTATAATGTTCCCACTGCTGGGACACAGAGAGGGGGCCATAACAGGAAGCATAATTATTTCAGCCACTCGTTCAGTGCTGGAGTACGTAGGCCTTACCACATCTACATCTAATAACTAGTAATCCCTAAAACTAAGACGAGGGAAAAATCCCAAAGGATAAATACATTTGAAACACTTACATGCCCCTGCGCATCCATTGTATTGTTCGTCAGCTTCAGCTTACTGAACGACACGGGATTCGCGGTCCAATGATGACCAGGTGCGGGAGAGTCAGGGTGCAGCATCAGCCGCCTCGGGGACTGAGGTTCTGCACCCCCAGCAGCCGCCCATGCACCGCCTGCCCACCGCCAGCGCCGCCGCCCTACCAGTGACAGTTCCAGCAGGACGCAGTACTCCTCGCGAGGGTCCAGCCCGCCCAACGAGATGCGGAGGGATGGGAACATGCGTCTGGAAAGAAGATGAGAATTAGAATTATTGTATGTGGTTTTGTTAGTGTCTCTTTTGTGAGGTGAAGATTTTTAAAAGCTTTGTTAACTGTTGAAGCACGAAATCATATTTTTAAGTCAAGTTAGGTGTTTTAAAAATAACAAAAACAGGTACAAAACGGAGGTCTAATAATGATTGGAACACGGAATTCACAATTTTTATATGATGGCTTGAGAATGGGCACCTGAAACTTGAACGTCAATCAACGCATTTACGACTATTAAAAAGTTGACCATTTCAGTATTTTTCGTGCTTATTATATTGTTAACTCAAAAACTTATCTAATGTTTGCAGAGTGTGTTGCAAAGAAATTTTAAAGTAGCTCTGAAAAATCTCTATATAACTAAGTTAAGTTATCATTCATAATATGTTATCATTTCGTTTCGGAATTAATCTTTCTAGTCTCGTTCGTATTTCCTTAAATACATGTTAACATTTACATTACCATGTCCACCTGTTTAATTCAACTGTTATAATCATAAGGCACCCAACAAGTCACGTCGCCCTTATAGCATAATGTCGATAACTAAACATCAAAGATAATAATCAAAGTAATCGAACCAATCGCAATAACCAATTAAACAGACTAGACATATTGACCAGCGGCACAGTTTCTACCTTCAAAACATTTCATCAACCCGTTCGAACGAAGGTGATAACAGAATTACAAGTCAACGTGTGACGGCCGGTAGCACTCATATAGCTACACATTCCTACTCAAATGTTATCAGGTTTATAAAAATGTGATAGGGGTAAATGTGTTACCAACGAGGGCTTTTGGCACCCGTTTGTTTCGACCATAAAGAGTGTCATAAAGAGAGATATTGGTGGCGCCGTCTTTATCGGTGGTCGCCGTGGGTCTTTCATTTTATACCTTGATGTAATTATGTGGACTGTGGAACTCTGTGCCTACCGCGGCGGTGTCTAATCTGTGTCAGATGTGTTCGGAATAATGGGTGGTTAATTTGGATAGAAGTGTAAATTGTATTTGGACAGTGAGTCTTTTTACTTGCACGACAGTGGAAGGAAGTGTAATTTTAAAGTTTATTGCGTGCATAATGAAATTTACTACTGAGATGACAACTAATAAAAAAGTATGGAAGCAGAAAACATGTGGCGCCGATCCCAAATAAATTGGAATAGGGCAAGAAAATGATGATGATGCATACATAATGAAATTGAAGGTTCATGATGTTTAATTGCAATGAGAAGCCAAAGGTTATGACGTCTCCCAAAAAACGGTTTCAACCAGTTAGAGTCAGCGAGCTTTACAGAAAAAAAAAAAAAACCATAGGTAGATACTAAGATGTCCTAGGGTCCATGCGTTCTACATAATCGACGCTAACAAAAAATTACTGACCATTACCATCAACCACAGACAAAACAAACAAGCCAGCCTTATTCGCGTATCACATCACATAGGCATGCCATCAGTCATAACAGCGTTGTTATCAGTGGCGGCGAGGGCGCTGCGCCTGCGCCGGCCGGAGGCACTAATGCAGCCGCAGATAACGCGCCGACAGAAGCTCAATTAACAACAAACTAAATTAGCCTCCATTTAAAGTTTACGATCGCCGCTACCGCCTTACGTGAGTAGTGCCCTAGTACCGACAGAAAGACAGGACCATCAATAATTTGTATGTTAATATCGATTAAATTGTTCTATGGGAACTAAGCGATAATGTAGGTATGTAACAGCAGTAATTTGAGCAAAGTGTAATACATGACTTATGAATAAAATAGATATCAAACTAATACTGAAGGGAAAAGTGCTAAATAGTTTTCCGGAATGAATAACGTTGTAATGTAGGTAACACAAGAGTAAGAAATCAAATTACTGTAACATTTACAACTAATATTTTTGTGTTCCTATATGTTTTGTCCGCTACGCTACTTAGGTAGGTTCTAAACGGTATTTAATACTCAGTTTCCGCTTTAGGAAACGATCTACCTCTTGAAATATAAACATATCTCATTATTATAGTTATAATAAGTTTGAAACAACGTAAATTTTACATATAATGTGTGTCGGATATTGTAAGTGGTTCGTCCACCAACGCATCTGCCCACACAGCGTCTAAACGTCACCGCCACATGAAATATCTGTAAATCATTCAGTTTTGATGCGCGCGCGCTCATCACGCGGTATTAAGATCTTCTCCACGATTACATTCTTAGCGGTTGATTAATAGGCAACTTTGTTCGCTAATTTATTACTTTCTTCAACATACGTGAATTATTATTGTTATTAAAAAATGTTTAACTGGATATTTAGCTTAGGTGTTATTTTTCAAACAACTGTTGCTGCAAGTTTGAGCGGTTTGAGGCACTCGTCCCGTGTTTACATCAGTCCTTATGTCGTCAAACATGGCGAGACAAGACAGACCAAACACAAATATGTGTTCACAATATTGTTGGGTATCGACATCGCGTGTTGACCGTACGTTGACAAATCCCTTCACTCGGCTACCGTTCGTTCGTAAGATGCCTCTTATCAGCCGCCGTCCACTTATCGAGCAGTTTGAAAGCTCCGCGCGCCGACAAAGAGGTGACGATCCACGCGCAAAATATCATGAAAAATCTGCCGCCTGAACGCTCTATCTGAATCGTAACTTCAAGAACTAAGCGATACAACCTCCTATAACGCGATTCCGGACCATTTAACGTTTGATAACCGTGATGACGAATTAAATCAGGATTCTTGACATCCCTTTTATTTTAAGTGTTTTATGTTATGGAATTTTGTTTACGATACAGTTTAAACGAGAATGCAAATGAAATAAAGATACTATAAAAACGGGGCCGCCATAAAAGGCCTCTCGCGCTAAGCCGCGGCTTCGGCGGTGGGAAGGGACTTAGAGAACACAATGGGACCACCAGAATCGCGTTGAATAAACTTTAGAGTGGGTCGTAAATCGGTAACAACTTGCCAATTGCCGCACGGAGGCGCTAACAGCGGTCAAAGAAACTGTCACATCCGCTCTAGCATCCGCACTCGAAGTGTTGGAGTCGTCCGATTCGTTGCGGATTGTGTAGTGCCGTAGTGCGGCCCGCGCGCTGACGCGGACGGCATGGCACGAAAACAGCACTTATGTACAGACCCAACATGATAATACTGAACGTTCCTGACGATAAGTTTAGTAGCTCACACACGTCAGCTGACAGACATCGTCTGTAAACTTTAATGTCCCTGGTCACTGTTCAATGTCGTCGTCACTAACCTACCCCTCTCGCCTGGCAGTTATCTTTACTGCTAATTTCATTAGTTTTTTATCGTCAAGTTCAATGTTAAGGAGCGGGAGACAGTCGTTAACGCACAGACGACACGTTGTTCAAGACATCTGCGTTTCACTTCGGAGTAACTCGAAGGATAAACAACTTTCGAGTGTACAATACTCGGGCTGTGTATCCAGCGCCTAACCCGCGCTTATTAACGCTCTTATGAGAAGTCCGGCCGGTTTTTTCGTGTGCCCAGATGTGGGCCTGGGTAAACACCCCCGCCATTGTCTGGACACATAAAAAATCATACACCTGGAAGTGTCAAATTGTTCACTCTGACTGTGAGAGCGGCCCGTGTGAATCTCGCTTGCTTGGACTCGCTCGCCCGCTACATAATATGTACACAAACATTTGTATTCGACGTTCTTTATCCTGCTCCTAAATCATCAAAACACGATTATCTACAATCTGCAACAAAACTGCTTAGTGCACAAGGTTGTTTTTTATAACATAATCTTCTGAGAATTAATAAAACGAACATAGACTATGTGTTTTTTAGTCTGTGCGTTATATATCTGAAACCTATAAATGTAATTCAAGTTCTATAACTACATAATTATATGTCTTAATGGTTCAGCATCGCGATAGGCAGTTGACGTGCGCGCAGATAATGTGCTACGACGACTGCTAAAAACCTTTTACTGCGTAATTATAAACGCGTAAACGGCTGCTTACGACGCAATCGACGCATCGCCGTAATGAGCGGTGTGTGTGTTCCAACAAACATGACTCTAGGCACTCGCGAGCGACACTCTTGCGCAACCAATTGATGAGCACGCGCATGCGCACTGCACGCTCATTGTTATCCCACTTAAGTGGGTAGTTAAGACAGCACCGAACTTCATGAATCAGCAATAACGCACAACGATAACACATTAGGGGCGGTCAGGATGTAGAAGCTAATGCACATTATAGATTCAGACCGGAAAGTATCCTGTCGACAAAATTCAGACCACTCTGTTGTTTGCTCTAAAATTCACAAATATTTTTAATGTCGTTACAAAAAAAATATTCCCGCACCCCTCCCATCCCATATGCTACGAGAGCTCGCCTCCGCCAACCAAACAAACTACACTTATAAAGAAATACACTGGTAACAAAACAAATAAACCAATTTGGGCACGACCACAAAAAAGCCACGGAATCATCTCGGGAGATGTAACGACGTATTAGCATATTGATGGCTACCTCTATCTGTCGTCCTTTGTTTAAAATCAGCGACAGCACCTTCAATCATAACGATCTCTTTCAAAAAAAAGATTTATTTTATTGACTAGTTTTTGCCGGGCGTCTGCAGGTGGTAGCAAAAAATATTGCACCGGCTACCTTTTGCCCTGATGTACCCTCAGCAACCCTTGTTTTATAACAAAATTGATTAAGCCCCTTGACTGCCTCGCCATTATATTAGTTATCGATTTCGTGCTCCGTCAATACCTAATTTGAAAATTATACAATTTTGACATTTGTAGCAGAATGAAGTTGAATGAATCAGTTACAGCATGATGTATGGTAGCTTACGTCATCACTCATTGCTACAAGTGTTTGATAATGATACGCATTATTGGTATGTGTAGTAATGGTAGATGCTAGCAATATTTCAATTGGTCCTAGGATCCGCACGTTGCATGGAGGTGGCGGGGTGGGGCGGGCGGCGCGCACAAAGCACGCCCGCGGCGCGCGCGCACCTGCGCGACATGTTTATGCGCATCTCGTCGCCAAATTTACAACCGCCCTGAACAAGAACGCCGCTCTTGCGGAAATTGGAAATGTTTAATCGCCACATCGGCACCCTTTTAGCCAATGAGTTGCTGTCCAGCATAGTTTCAATTGCACCCAGTTCGCTTTACAGCACCGTTCGCAGATTGTAAACGTATCTCTAAAGGGTACCGCCTCAATTAATATCCGATCTTACGCCAGTCGACGATTGGTTTTATTACCGCATAAGTAAATGAATTCGCCGGCTGTTTTATCTCAGTGTGTTTATTTATACATTGATAATGCTGCAGTATCAATTTTTGCTGCAGAACTGCTTTGGAACTTTAACATACAAAGTCACGTAAGCTTCATTACTTGAATACTACCTACTTGATATCAGGCGGTTCCATATAATCTTAATTAAAATCATTAGTCAGAACCTTGAGTCAAACAAATCACAACCATAAGGTACCTATAATGTCTTAAATTAAAAATCGTACGTTACACATAGAAAACTTTAGTATGTAACCATAAAAGTTTTGAAACAGAATGTCAGTTTCAAATTCCAATGGCAATACTTGACAAGCTATGTAATTTAAGGTGATATTTATGGAACTCTTCAAAGAAATCCATGTAAATTTTTAGCATAATTAAATAAAAGGGGACAAATGAACACCACATTTGGACACGCTTGTTGTATAAACACCTCGTAGTATGGGCCTTACGTAAAAAAGCTCGAATTTCAAATGAATATGGATGTCGTTGCGGAGAAAGTACGGAATTAATTCAGCACCTTTTTGGGCGCCGGCGCCGCGGCATTCACGCGTGGCACAAAGCTTGTTGCTCGTAAATTGCGAATGGAAGGACCGACAAACGCGCAGTAATTTAGTTGACAGTGGGTACCAGAGCCGGCGACCGACAACCAGCTACGACGGGCCGACCGCCGCGCAGCGCGGCCCCCATACAAAGCTTATCTACCCGCCGCATCTAGAGCCTATTATGAGCCTGACGCCGCGCCGAACTCAACACAACAGATTGTTAAGATTACGTTTCGCCAATACACAGTTCGGTAATTCATGCCGAATAAACGATAAAAGAATTCGCCGACAATTAAAAATTAATTAGAGATATATAATACTGGCCCAAAAAACTGTACGAATAACTTCGTCGATGGAGCGTGGCATTGATGAACGATTCGTTATTGTCCAATGCTTTTTCCTTACCAAATTCAAGTGCTAATTTGGATTCGTATAACAAAAGTGAGCTAGTCATCAAACTGAAACAAAACCAATTCGAGTATTAATGAGAACCATTCGATTGCATTACACGTGGAGCTTAATTGTCCGATCAACCATTCTTGGGTTGAGTCCCAGGATCTGTTTCAAATCTGGTCCTTATGTCCGCGGAATGCAGTTCAAGTTCCATTGGAGTTGTGTGGGTCGTGATGTGCGCCCCCAGTCCAGTGGCGATCGCTCGTTAGCTCCCGAGCCGGCATAAATCACACCGTTTTATGAGAACTCCCAATTTTTTAACATTTTGAGTTAATGAAATGCGAGCGCAGTATGGGACCCGACTAGCGACATTAAAAAGGACAACCCAAAAGAACGGACAGTTTCTAATTATAATCCTGTCAAAGTTGTGATATAAGCAAAGAATTGATGATCGCCACAAACGCGGTGATTTTATCTAAGATAATAGCGATCTGTTGATAGTAGCTGTTGAATTTTAATATTTGTCATATTTTTTTATTTGTTCGTGTCGTAGTAAACCCCTGGCACGAAAGCTCGTAAAATTACCATCATTTTTTGTTGTTAATTTGCTTCGGATGCCGTTTAGCAAAGGTCCTGGATGTCAATTATTGAAATATATTACTGTATTCAGTACCGTTCAGAAGAAAGCCGCATGCGAAAGAGAGCTCTACACATTGATTAGGTACTGCAAGTAAATCTTCTGTAGGATCAGGCTACTTCACTTCCCGTTCTGTTTATTGGGACTTGGATCCCCCACCAAGCCCTATACGTTGCAACTAATTTGCAGTAGTTAACAAGAATAACAAGAACCATTAACCACAAGTACAATAAGCGAACACGGTAGTGGCAGTCAAACGAGCAGCGATCAATCAAACACAGGATCTCCGCTCATCGTACCGTGATGCCGCGATCCCTAGAACCACCATCATCCTTAACCACAACCGTATTTCATAGTACTAGAGTTCATTATCCTTTAACGGATGTCACAGAGAATGGCGCCAGTATTTTGGGATTTTCGAAGAAGCGAAAGGGTTAGCCTGCGAATTAAAGTTGCGCACACGCACGGAGGCACAGAGGGGGGATCACTAGCGCCGACAAAGGCACCGCCGCACGCGAGCTGCCCGATTCACAATTAAGCCCGCGTGTGTTAATTGATATTAATTCTGTATGGATGGTACAAGCAGGGAACGGCTCGCGTATTAGTCCAAGCCATTATTTCTGTAACTGTTCGCAAATCTACGCCATTATCTTCTATAGACTTTTTTGATTGAGCGTGACGTCACCCAATGCTATTATTTCGACTTGATTAATGATCGACCGAATTCATGACAAAAAGTTTTCATTATTGCCATAACTGTACCTTCTAAAGAAATACTGTCTCTCAACGTATTTAATCATACATTGCTTATCTTAAAAATATTCACGGACCAACTTGCTATCGAGAACCACCATTAAGCTCGCTACGATTCCATACTTGGTCCGGATTGCGACAAGTCAACTCTAATGTCGCTCGATTGGTCCTTTTGTGCCACAGTCGCTAATCGCTCCCACAAGATCCACATGACAGTCATGTAGGTACTGGGAATCGCGCCAAGGCTGGCGTAATGTGTCGGGTTCAAACGCGCCGCGGCCGCGTCATCAACGCAATTAGTGGGCGTTGCGACATCCAGCACACTATTGACATTGAACCCTTGTTACATATTTCACAGAAATGTGTTTTGATGTCGCCTCATCGTCACGTCTCAACTAATATGTGTGGACTTTAATCTCGAACGCATTGCTCGCCACTAATTGCAGCGCATCCAGTCGTCTTTCAATTCTTATGTACGGCATCATGCACTGGCATTTTTCTGCGAAGGCTATGATTGATATCAATGATGCTGTAGTTAGATAGGTATTTTCTGGATTGTAACTTGAATGACAATTGAGCGGGAGTTTAATTGCATATGGTAGAAAGTTGAGAGTAGAAGACATGAAGCCACAAGGACCAAAATTTAAACATGCAATTACAGAATTACTCTAGTACTGTTTGCGTTAGGAAAGATGATGTAACAAGCATTCTACTTTATTGCTCAGAACTATCTGTGAGCATCTCGACGCCATTACGTATTCTCGTCAACATTCGTGTCCAAATCAGTCATGTTCTCACAGCGTACACTTAGACGCCCAAGCGACACATTTATTCGAGAATCGTGCGTCCGTCTGCACCCAGAGTCGCCCATTGCGCTTATCTGAGGTTTCGGTAGCGGTGGCCGTGCGCGATACACATCGGCGCGTGATGTCGCGATGCGCGGGCGCGGCCGCCCGATGCTATCGGCGCACGAGCGCGGGTGGCTTGCATCCCTCCCTCTCTCCCTCCCTTCGTCCTCTCAGTCTCGGTCACTTCACAACATCGCACGTCATTGTCGCCACGGTGCAACCTTTTTGTAACAACTATCGAGTTACTGTAATTTAAAGACGAGCTTTCTATGTAAAAACTTAGGAGTAATCTAGGTACTCCTGCCAAGTAATAGATTTATAGAAACGCAGTGCTATAAATCATGTAATCTCCAATCAAACCGTTTCATGGACACACATTATGAAGTTATCTGGCCGAACAGCAAATAGCTCCAAAACACGCAAATCAAACATTCTATAAAACAAATCACACGGCTCGTTGGCGACAAATCTTGCGTGAAATGTAACAAATTCATATACATCACAACATTTTTTTCTGACCGCTACCATTGGTACGTGGATGGTGGGTTCCCATGTTTTTACGAGCACGTTATGATAAACGACGCACCCTCAACAACTGTCGGGCCATAATCACCACGGGTTCTGGGAGACGCATTATGGACACGTAGGACTATACACGAATGCTTTCATGTCCTCCAATGTCAGATGTCATCTCAAACAACGTAACTTGGTGTCTATTGATAGTAGGCGAACAAACAACCCTTGTATCAGATCAAGGACACGAAAACAACTGTTTGTTTTAGATCAAAAGAACAAGCGCAAAGCTTGAACCCATAAAAAAGTAATGGCGTATCGGAACACATGATTACTTTTTTCTGCATCAAAGAAGTCATCTAAAAGAATGCGAGTTGTCTCATTCGCTCACATTACAATTTGTTGGGTAGCGAAGCCAGTCGGACTCCGTGAGAATAATTCCCGAGTTCCGAGTAACATGGGTTAAACGCTTGTATCGAGAGATACCGATCTAACCCGAGCTGCTCGTTGGCGCCATAAAAACAAAACATCTTCAACACGACCACTTTCTTCCCTAAATTATTCGTGGAATTTACGACGTTTCAACCGACAAAAATGTTATAACCTAATGAGAAATTATCATCAGAGCCGCTGTCTGTCGTCCGGCAAAAAACGAATCATGCGCCGCTCCACGATGATGCCCGGACGCATATTTTTTATATTCTAAATTCGAATTATCGTTTTCGTGTTTGTTTTTTACCTCGATCGTCGATTGTTTTAGGTTGTGTCGGGACAAAAAGGCGCGGGAGCCGGCGATGACTGTGCCATTCTGTTGATCGCTCAACTTTGGGCTCGACGAACGATGATGGATTTCTCTCAATGCGCGAGACACAACGATGGTTCAACGGGAAAACTTGCCACGAGCACACACCTGACGCCAGCAATGGACAGCTTGTTTGAAAAAAATGTCAGGAATGGTGTATGGTTTGTTCCCAGGAGATATTGCGATATGATCGCTCGAAGGCGGCGCGACTATTCGGCGCGTGCTTCAGATTCCTGGTCCTTCTATCCGGAATTACCCATTACATACAATGACATTACGTTTTTACAACGACATTTTTTTCTAAAGGTTTCATCTAAGCCTTCATTACTGTAAACGTTTTCTATCAACTTAAAATTGTACAAACAAGTCGTTCTTTGAGTTAAAGGGTTCTAATGTTTACCGTAATTGCATTTCACTTTACAACTGTAGGTAATCGTTTTGACATTTAGGAACTTTTAATCGACACCTGGGCACTCTAACAAAATTACTAAGCTGGCTCAAATTATAGTTTTTGTTTACCTGTTAATAAACGGTTGTTGGTTCAGAAAATTCTTAGGACTGCCTCTTTTTGGGGAAAGGGTCGGAGCAGATGGCAATGACGATGTTGCGTTAAGAGCGGTAGTGAAAGCTCAACGTGATCATATATGAAGTAGAGCAAAAACCAAAAAATGCATGGATATACACAAAAGAGACATGTGTGCTTAATTAATAAGCAGAATATATGTCAACTGAACCTGTAGGTAGGGGCAAAGGTTTAACAAATTTCGAGCTAACTGATCGGACCTTCATTAATTTCCCACTGGCATTCAGTAACCTCCCGCTGCTATTGGAGTCTAAAACAAAGAGGCATTATGTCAGTTCCGTAGCAGTGCAGCGCTAGCAGTTGCGATATCTCTCAATCTGGCACGTTCAAGCAGTTAGGAGAGTTTCTAACGTCAGGCGGTGGCGAGAGCTGAACGAGTGACGAGTGGCGAGGAGATCGTCGGGAGACGGCGACTGTCATAATCTGATTATTAGTGGTGCGTGGTTGGGGCGGGGCGCGCGGCGGGCGGCCGGCGCGCCGCAGGCGGTCGGCGCCCGCGCACGTCCCGCTCGCGCACCGCCCGCGCCCACAGGGACGCGCGCGCAGGCGACAAACGACCCGTGGTAAAACAAAAGGAATGTTGCCGGCGACGCTTTGAGGCGCCGGCGCCGCTCCCCGCGCAACCTAATCACCCATTTTAATTACGACACAGATCGAATCAATTAATCGGTATTTCTGTTAAAACAAGCGACGGAATGAGCTTGCGCTCGGTTGTTAGATATGATTTCTGGACGTAGATTTGAGATGTGATTAGACTTTTATCTCGTAAAAGTCGGCGGTAAACGTCAATTACTGGCGTAATTCACGTTCACGAATCGACTGTGAGCGATGTGAGTCCATAACGATGAGCTCTGACAGGGCGAGAGCGTGGCGCTAGTACCCGAGAGTGAGCAGACGTTTTTAATTATAACTTATGATTTTTTCAAGCGAATTCGGGCGCGCCCTTCCCGACGAATAACACAAGAATAAATAACGAGTTTTTGTGTTGTGTGTTTGTTTTTAAAATGGCGGGAGGTCCGCGCGACGACACGCGAGCGATGCGCGCCGGCCGCCGGCGGCCGCGGCGGACTCGCCCATTTGTCATATTTCGGTTTTGAGAAAAAATAAATAACCTACTCTATTCCGACCAGTGTTTGTTTGTACAACGATTATTGAGGGTTAAGTATTATCTCTGAACATGCAGTGGAACAGATGGGACGTGTCGCCGACAGCATATCTAGCCAGTTTATTATTGTGCTGCGCGCGCGACCGGCTGCATGTGGGCCTACAATTGTTGACAATATGATTATTGTTTTTTAAACGCTGATGTCATTTTATAATTAAAATCTATATAATTATGGTTTACTAGTCAAGTTTCTTTCCCGTTGGAGGAGTTTCTTGCCCATTCTTCTCCATAGGAACCTACTACGCTTTGGAATGGGCAACTAGCTTCAACTTTCTGACTGACTGACCCATTGACAATTCAAAAGTACCTACCTGTAATTGGTTTATTTGAAATAAATGCTTTGAGTTTGAGTATTGAGTTTGAGTTCAATTCGCAACGCATTTGTTTCAAAATGTTGATGATCAAACGTTCAAATAATTTGAGAAAGTCCTGACACTATTTTAAGCCTAAAGCTGAGAATGAGAACACTGGATAAACCTGTCGAAAAGCTAACAAAGGAGTACACGCTGTCGCTTAGCCTTCCTATATACCAAACAATTTACAGTTCCTCACAGGTGGTAAAATTGAGATGGCTGTTCCTACAGATCCGAAGTTAACATTAACACATAAAGCTGTTGCATGGCCGCCGAGCGTGGCAGGTGTTAACTCCGACTACACACGCCGCCTGCCCCGCTTGCACAAACGAACCGCCCAAATCCACTGTTTGCGCAACCAATTAACCCACCAAACCCAGCCCCACTCCGCGAACCAAACCAGATAAAGAACAGAAAGCACAGCTTTTAACACTGTTTGAACAACAACTAAAAGCATCAAGTTACACTCTCCCAATGTTACTAGTTCCCAGCACCGATGGTCGCTCATAGAATAACTCAATTACTGCGCGCACGCACCGCCTCGACTAGTGCTCAATACGAGAAATGCATGAAATATTTTTGACCCATTTCGATTCGTATGGCGCCAGGGTCGGCGCCGGCGCGCCCCCGGCCTCTCTCACGCGGCATCGTTAATACAAAACAAACAAAAGTGACCTCTAGTCGGGCGCGGCCAGCTAAGCTAACGAGATTCACCAACCGCTGGATAAAGCGGTAAATTATCGGAATGTTAGCCGGGCGGCAGCGCGCGGTGGTCTGCGCCGGCGGCCGCGCCAAAAAAACGTGTAGGAGATGACAGGAGCACAGATGAACCCGGCTAATTACCGGCCGAGCAAAAACCGGGACAGTGCGCAGGCGCGCCGCTACAGCCATCGCGCACGACAGCTATTCGTTTGCGACCAGCGTCTAGTTTTTACCGGTCATTTTAATAAGAGAGTGGTCGACGACGCGCTGCGGTCCTCGAACGCTAATTACACGCCATTAATTACGGAATATTTTCATTTTTAATTCCGTCAGAAGTTGAACGGACGTGATGCTCATTATTGATCGAACTTTCTTTTGGCGGCGCGCGGCTATGGTGGTCGGCCTCCGTTCTTTACCGTGAAACAATTACGTATCCAAAAATATTATTAATATCTAACGAGTCAATCCGCGTTTGATTGTGAGAAACTTAGACAGTTGTAACTATTACGTGTAATGTCCGGTCTTGAGTCGTTGGCCGAGCCGAGTAAGAGTCGCCCCCGAGGCTGCCATCTGCTAATAACGAGATGCGGCGCGTAATGAGCGGTGCGCGGTGCGGGTCTGAGCGGGTCGGTGCGGAGCGGTGCGCGCCTCGTGGTGGGTCGCGGCTCTCGCTCGCAGGAAGGGCGGAGGCGCCGAGATCGCGACGACTGTGTAATTTCTTCACTGCTCGCACCCACATTATCGATCACGAAAAAAATATAATTGTAGGGGTACCGTCGTAAAGCAAACAAGCTTATAATAAGGTGTAATTTGTGCTCGGCCATTTAGAGAAATGCACAAATTGCCGGGGCAGCTGTTTGTTTGGTCTATGACGGAGGTCCGGCCCCGTCTCCCAAATTATCCGTTAACAAGCCTCGCGTCAGATTCAGCAGTCCTAATGGGTTTTCGTTAAGTTTTTGTTATTATTTTGTAATTTATTACGAGTAATATGTTTTTGTGTATTCGATTCTTGGATTCCGACAGCTGCATCGTTTAATTGAGTCGATAGTTAGGCGTAAGTTTTTTTTTTCAATGAATTCTAAATGTCGCGAGCGACGAGGTTGCGGTGTCGCTTCGTCACCGGCGCACGCGCAGGGCGGGCGGAGGGCGGCGCGCGCCTTCCCACGAAACGCTGATAATAGTAGGGACAGGTGCAAATTGATGAAATATCTCTCAATTTAATTTCTATAACAAGTATTTATACATGGAAAGCAATTTCAAACATTATTATTCGCCAATTATATGGTAAACAAATATCAAGAATTGTACGATGTTTTGTGGAAATTAAAATGCTAGGAAACATTAAATACCACATTGTTTGTTCTGTATTGACATATTTGACATAAAGACTAATTGCGCGAACAAAAACGTTGGTAGACAAGTTATTTAAAACATAAGTTGATAATTTAGAATCCCTCAATTTAATTAAACTGATTGCTGCAAGCTAACCGAAACAGAAACTATTACAGACCCACCGTACAATTCACTTAATTTGGAAGAATTTATGTTTTAATAATCACTTTTTGCCCGCGGCGCTACGTGTGGCGTAAAATGATTTCTGAGCCCCTTTCACATAGTTAAGTGGTGTTTCACGTTTGGCATATAAAGCGAACGAATTATTACTTATAAACGATTGTCTCTAATTTTAGTACCACATAACTTGGCTAACGTTGCTTAAATTGTGCTTCATCGTGATGTTGCGATGAGTTAATAAATTATTGGCTTTAAAACAAAAAAAAAACTGACCAAAATAGCCTATTATTGTCCCAATGTTGGGCAAAGGCATCTTCTCTCACGAAGAGTGCATGAGCATTGATGACCAGGCTTGCTGAAGGCGGATTCGCGGTTTCAGACTTATATTAATTGTGCGTCCGGCTAGACTGGAAGCCGACCCCAACATAGTTGGGAAAAGGTTAGACAATCACTCTGCCTAGCCTTTTGCCAACTATGTTGGGGTCGGCTTCCAGTCTAACCGGATGCAGCTGAATACCAGTATTTTACATGGAGCGACTGCCTATCTGACCTCCACAACCAGTTACTGGGTAACACGATACCCCTTGGTAAGACTGCTTGTTAGACTTTCGGGCCTCTGACGACCCGTAACGACTGTCAAAGATCCATGAATGACTGCCGGGAGCAACAGTTTAACGTGTTTTCCGAGACACGGAGGAGTCTCGGTATGTAAAGATGGTCACCCATCCATGGACCAACCCTAGCAAGCGTAGTTCACCTGATGGATCGACCCGTGCGGCTGTTATTACTTATCCACGAGCTCCTTGAGGAAAAGGCTAGGCAGATGATGGTTAATTGTGTCTTATGTAATTTTGATGTTCGAAAAGTGCTGATTCTCAGTCTAGTTTGAATAAACGACTTTTGAATTTTTGAAAATTTTGTAAGCCCAGGTTTTTCTTAAAAATCACTGACATCGGTGAAGGAAAACAGCGTTTTCCAAACGCTGTTTTCCTTCACCGATGTCAGTGATTTTTAAGAAAAACTAAATGATTTCCTTCAATACACACAAACAAATCAGTCATATTCCATTGCCATATCATTCGAATAATGCCTTTAATAATGCACTTTAGGTATGGTATCGCTACATGATGCGTAAGCCCTACAAACTCGTCCTACATATTTTTTGGTCCTTCGATACGGTTGAGAAAAAATAAGCATGAGTCATATTTTTCAGTAGTCAGTCATATATGTATATATAACATACAATTTTCCCTAAACTGTCATCTTTATCACCAGTACATTCGAGTGGGTGATTTTTTTTTGTCCTAAACGGGCTTAATGAAAATAAAGGTAATATGGTTCCGATTTTCCTTGCGGTCTTATATTCTGCATGAGGTTTTCCAAGTTGTCTTTTTATAACACACAAAATACTCGATCACATCTGAACACTTCGTGAATGTTTCTTTTCATAATAATCTACATATTATAGGATAGGTATGTTGTTTTCCTGCGTTTTTAAATGCTTCGTTTTGCGGGAAAGTTTTTCAAGAATATTTACGTATACTTTTCGCTGCTATGTATGGATTCAGTCGGTATATTCTGTAAAGTTCTGACCGTGAAAAGTGAGAATTGAAATGAGATATAATTCTTCCTGATTCACACTATTGACAGCTCCCTTGTGTCCATGGAGTTCCTTGCCCGTTCTTCTCCATAGGAACCTACTACGCTTTGGAATGGGTTCAGCTTCTTCTTTCTGACTGACCAACCCCGTGTCTGAATTGTTATATTCGAAATAAATTGTTTGAGTTTGAGTCTTCACAGACATTTTTACAGAAAAGATCAACTGGTTTTATAATAAAGCTATTTTAGGTATATTTGTTGACTTACCGGCCACCCTTGGTGATGATCATTTCAGTGCCGATGTCGTGGAAGCGCCGCCAGAGGTCGCCGTTGAGCAGGCGCGCCTCGCAAGCCGGCGGCTCGGCGTCCGCGCCCACGCGGTGCTCTGCAAACATAACATGGACGTTGTTACATGTGTCAATATTACTACACAGTTTTAATTTACTATAAAAAAAACACTGGATATTATGTAGTAAAGAACTACTTCCTTTATAAGTGTACCTAACTAATCAAAGCCTATTGTCCTTTTCTACTTGGTATATACATCTTTATTTATATAATTATAAGTGCATTTGAACATAATTATGAAATTCTGTTTCTATATATATATTAGGATAAAATTTATGGTCAAGCACAGGCAACTATCGCCAAAAAATAAAGAACGTATCATTTTTCGTAGCACTAAGCTACGAAAATTATAGTAAGAACTAAAATGGCATATTTTGCCGTTTAGGTATACATTATTATGACAAAAGTATATTGTACTAGTACAAATATGTTGCTACTAAAGAATTATTGTGTTTTCTGTCATGGCCACTTGAATAATTAAAGTACTCATAAAATCATAGCACTTGAAACTTAATTCTGCAGCAAAACTGAAAAAAAATATCTAACAAGATATGTCTAGCATGATAAGCAGATATTTATTTTATTTACCATGGGCATACTGTACAGGGAAACATTTTAATAACTCATTTCAACTTTCATAGAAGCACATAATTTAATAAACACAAAACACAGTTTTAGCATACCTTATTTTACGGCAAAAACTCGTTAAAAGATGTTGTGATAAGATAAGTTAATAGCTAAATCAGTAACATAAAGTGTATAGATAGTTGACAACTAAAGTATTGAATAAATTATAAAATTATTTGCATTTATACCAACTTGACTGGCTGGTCACCACGACTCTGTGGGCATCTCCAGTTATGTACAATTATAAATAAAATTGGATACATAAATAAATTTGAAGACGTTTATTTCTGACATATTTAGAGATAAGCGGCAAACAATTTTTCTTTTTTATTCATTTTTAAAAACTTACAAGTTTTTATAAACTTTTCGCTCTATATTATTTTGTTTTTTTTTTTTCTCTTATAAGTTGTAGTTCTTTTCTTAATGTTTATTTTAAACGATATTCATGTACCCAGGGATGTCATGTTAACCAGTAACTGGGTCGTGGAGGTTAGATAGGCAGTCGCTCCATGTAAAATACTGGTAATTCAGCTGCATCCGGTTAATCAGGAAGCCGACCCCAACATATTTGGGAAGGCATCATTATCTCGGTAGAGAGAAAAAGAGAGAAACTTCTACTAAAAAGGCGTAATTATTAGTGCTTTATTTTTCACTGGCTCTGTAAAATATTTAATAGCTCTTAGTTAGACTGGGAGTCTGGGAGCCGACTAATGACTTTGTTGAAAGTTGGTAAAACTGTAATTAATTTAATAATTCACATTTATTAGACAGAATAAATATATGCACTGGATAAACTTTTCATTTTATATTAACTAAGAGATGAATAAAATTAAAATATTAAATCCTAACCTAACTAAAACTATAAACAATATGGCGTCGAAAAATTCCTCATCATCGCTGTCGACTGGTAATATACCCAAGAGACTGGCGGCATTGCCACGTGGTATGGCAATGCTTAGCCTCTCGCCAAGGTAAAAGCCAGCACTTGGATCACGGGAAGTGTCAACCATTTCGTTTAATAAACCAAATGCTTTAATTACTTGTTAAGTGTTGGTAAGTACTACATACAAATACTACACTAAAAATAATAATGGTTTAAAAAAAAATGTGCTGTCATAATAAGCAGAGATACTAACACAGTGTGACTATAAAAGATAATTGTGTATAATTGTATTGTATATTATATTCAGCTAATAAAGATACAAGGTAAAAAATATTCATACATTTAATTATAATTTGTATGACAAAATGGTAAGGCATGCAGGAAATATCAATTTCGATGGAGAAGGCTGTTGATTTGTTGAAGTAAGAATAACCATGAAAATATTCATTTACGTATCCTCGTGCTACATTAAACAACTTGAAACTACATGTCAATTATTGTAAAAGATTATTTCATCGATAAATAATGTTAAGGAAGACTTTTCCCCGTGAATTTTAGCGTTTTATGGAATGTAATTATTTCATTTGTACAACCCATTAAATGAGCGCTTTTATCATTTTTAACGTGACGATATTATCGTGGATATCCACGTACATAAAACGTATGGAAATACGTGCACGTCATAACGTTATCGTAGACGGAAAAAAGCGTCTACATATAATTATTTTCATATATTTTACTTCCCTGTGTTATTGCGATGCCGTGACCACGATAATGACGTCACGTTAGAACGAATAAAAACACACAATACACAGAAAACCAGATTGGTCACACAAATTGACATTAAACTAATTGTTTAACATTAAAATTTGTTGTAACATCAAAAGTTGATATTGGTTTGTTTGACATCCGAGGTTGTTCTCGACATATCACCGATCTGATCCAAAAACCATTTCCTTCATCAATATTTCAATTTTAATACCTTCAAAATAATATCCGTTCATCTTTAATTATAAATGGATGACACGGAATACGACATTTCAAGTAATCAAGGCTTCATCCCGAGTATAATACTGCGAAAAATATTCATTCATAAACTTAAATTGTAATTTATGATAGCGTGGGCGGTTCCTTTGATGTACCTTCCAAAATATGGTAGGTATGTAGTATATAATATTTTTATGTTGCGGCCACGGGGACAAGAAAGTCTCAAGTTATGGTTTGCCAGAACGACTGTTAACGACTGCAATACACGAAAAATATAAGTGCTATGTGAAGCATAATTGTGTAGTATCTTATCTGGTGTGTTTGTTGACATACTTCTTCTTCCCAGCTAGTAAGCACGGGCGTTTTGGTGGGCTATCTTGTATATTTTAGAATATCGAAAAGTGCCGATTCTCAGCCAACTTTGAATAAGTAACTTTTGATTTTACAGGATATGTTCCTACAAGGCACAATATTCAAATCGTTGCAGTCTTATATCCAAAAGTATCATGAATATTAAACCTACTTTTTACCAAAGGACCAACTTTGAAATCAAAAGGACCAAAATAAGAAGCTTAACTAAAGCTTGTTACATCTGAGGAGTTACAAGATTATTGTGCCTTTCTCTTTGATTGCCGACAAAAATGTAGGATTCGGTTCATCAATTAACCATTTCTGATTATATAATGTTGAACTAACAAGGATGTAGGAACTGTTTATCTTTTGGTCAGGCTTTTTAGGAATAGATGATTTTATCTACTTCAAAATGAGCCATAAACTGTAGCTTTAATATCTATGTATAGGTAAAATTAGATTGATAGATCAGTAAATAATGATTAGAAACGATTTCCAGTCTCATAAAAATCTAGGTTTTGGCAATTATGTAACGATGAAATAAAACATTTAGCTAGGACCTAAATACGCATATGCAATGCCGCTCGTGGACATGTGACCGTCCATATTTTTCTGAATATTCATGACAAATGATCGAAAATTAACTTTAAAAGGGGAGTATATCTTTAATTAATTTAAAAAAATATTTTTTGAGTAGCGTTTGAGATATTTTCGATGTTATTGGCTCGATTTGGATTCTGTTTATTATTTCTAAAAGCTTATGAGTTATTTTATCGGATCTAGAATTTTTTATAAAAAATTGTCGACTATGAAAAAAAAACCGAGCTGAAGAATATTTTTCAAAAAAAAAATACTCAAGTGTAAGTCCATATAATCCCCCTATGATTAAAAAAAAACTCATTTTCGATAATATTTCATGAATATTTTTTTTAAATACGGTCACAATGTCCAATTGTCATTGGTGGCATTGCATATACAAAATAATATGACGGCTTTAGGCAAGAGGCTCGCCATCTATTACATGGGACTTAAAACTGGAGAAATGTGGATACTATACGTATATACCTACACCTCCTATACATATAATACGCCTTACCCTGCGCGAAATACAAGCTTAATATGTTATGATTATGTTATACAGGAAATTAAGTTTATGGGCTATAGTTTTCCCTGTTAAATATCACTGTGAAATGTGAGCAATTGTTTGGTTAATATATAAATTACTCAATTAATCCCTGTCCACTACTGACAAATTAAGATAAAACTGCACACATCTATTCAGAATCACCGTTACAAAGAGAATTTCAATAAACTGAGGTATGTAACTGTCCGTGACACTGCAATCATTCACGACTTTATTAATTAATACACACTCGTTAGTTCAGCATCCCGACACGCTCATATAACCGACCATACTCTATGGAAACATCGCTAATGAGGTAATATGAAGAAAATGCACGAAAGACAGAGATACGATCTCAAATTGTTACATTTATTTTTATATCTTATTTTAAGGTTGATAAAGTTTATATTCAATGGTTGGCATGATGGTGTAAGTTCTTCTTTACATTTGATGATGTTTAATATTGTTTTTTTTATTGAAGTTTTGGCGACGGGCGCCTCGCGCTGCGCGGATCAAAGCGCCGATGTAAAATTATTGTAAGCGAGGCTTGTGTCGGCGTTGTACATAAGTTTTAAATACTGCAGTTTATGGAGATATTTGAATGCAATATTTATTTATGTCCAAGTATAATTATAATAATATATTTCTAATGAATATGAAGCCCACCATGTATGATGCACTTGGGAAATTGTCCATAAATTATGATACCAACGCAATATCCCGGAATATACCAACGGATAAAACGGAAATACGGATGTTTTCTTCACTGACTTCATGCAAGTATTTTCTTTATGTAAATTTTTATTTCTGTGCAAGTTCTCTTTTCCGTAGAAGAACAATACCTAGTCAAGATACCATTAATATTGCAGCAGAATTATTATAAGTTTCACGATCAAATCCTCCTTACATAAAATAATTTCAGTAAAACTTCAACGCATCGTACAAAAACAGAGCATCAAAGTCAATTAAAATACATAAATATTCTTAGCTCGAACAAAAACCTAACATACGAGGCTCTGATAATAATTTGATGACGGGACATTGATGGTTCCAAATGACAGTAACTCTGGGCCGATTTAACAAGCAATTATCTTTGAGTTGAGGCTGGAGCGATCATCTCGACTCGTGCTGAATGAATTGACGCTCAATGAAATGTGTAGGGGATATGCACCGGATTTTGGTCCTTTGGAAACATTGTAGAATATAAGAAAGTGGTTGTAAAAATCTTAATCATTCTAGTATAAAGGAAACTCTTGCTTTTTCTTATATTTTCTAACTATGATTACGAACATTAAACCACGTTCTTCTTCTTCGTGTGGTTCATGAGTAACCTGTTGTCAGAGTTTTTATGTCACATGCCGTCGAGAAATATCTCTCAGGCATGCCGGTTTCCTCATGATGTTTTGCTTCACCGTTTTTGAAGCAAGTGATAATTATATAATACGCACATGAATCCGAAAAGTCAGAGGTGCGTGCCTTAGTTTCGAACCTGACACCTATGACTTGGCAGTGTGACGGTCACACCACTAAGCTATCACTGCTTAAACCTCGTTGACAATGTCTTTTATCCAGAAAAAAAAAGAACTTTGAACAGCAATTATTGTTACATCTAAACTACATCATAATTATGCTATAAGCTAATTATAATTTGTTTTTAAGTAATCATAGTCATGTATAATGTATGCTTACAACACTTATTTAATCATTTAGATAATGTCAAAAGTGTTAAATAGCCTATCTTGAGATAACCGAATAGGTATATTAACAAATTAAAACCATACACAAGTGAGACAAAGACAGGTGCCATTAAATGACCAATTGAAGGGAGCCGAACATACACCTACATTTCTATAAAAAAATCTGCCACCTATGTAAAATATCACCATTCAATTTTAACCTATAAGAGTTAGAACACAAGGTTTTATATCATTTGTAATTTTGCAACAGGTGCGATTCCATTTTCTAGGTATTGTTCGATATATTGGATATGTCAAACGATTACACACCTTATAGTATTATAATAATTAAGCAGAAAATCCATAGCAAGAACTCGCCATTTATAGGAATCTTAATTTATTTCTCAAAAATAAATAATGGACGCCCTTTACACCTTAATAAGTAGAATTATGTTGTAGCCTTTATAAGGGGACATAAAGTAGATACAACACGGTACTTACTAGTGTAACTTAGAAATAAGTGACTTTTTTAGTTCATACATTAATGAATTGAATATAACAGCTTAGTTCCTGATCTTTGTGGGCATATTTCGGAAAAAAGTGTAATAGAGGTGGAAGGCAATGGGGTAATCATTTTCCCAATAGTAAGAAAAAAGGTAAACAAACTAAAGTTTGACAGACAGAATCAAGGTAATAGGGTAATCAAGGTCCTTCTTATTTTCGTGTGGTCAGTGACTAACCAGCTATCTAATTCATCATCATCATCATCAGCCTATTAATGTTCCCACTGCTGGGACACAGGCCTCGTCTCTGTGAGAGGGAGTGGGCTGTAATCTACCACGCGGGCCCAGTGCGGGTTGGTAGATGTCACATGTCTTCGAGTTTCACTCCACTAGGCTATAACTGCTCAAGGTTAAAGGTAAAGAGTTTTTCTGAACTCTTTTACAGATGAACGTTTATGTAACATGAGCCTATGTATCCTAAAATTATAGGCCGCTACAATATTGAACGTATTGGGATGGTAAGATTGTACAGTTGTGTATGTGTTTTCTGCTTCAAGTTACCAAAATTTCACTGGATCTTTTGGCGCTCAAATGACGTTTACAGGGGTCGCTGTGGTAAATATTTGAGAAAAATTATTTTGTGAAATGTATTGAAAAAATTGGCCAAGCGGTTCCCCGTACCAATCTGCCCAGCCTTTTCCCAGCTATTTTGTTGGGGTCGGCTTCCAGTCTAACCGGATGCAGTTGATTACCAGTATTTTACATGGAGCGACTGCCTCCTTACCCTCCACAACCCAGTAACTGGGTAATACGATACCCCTTGGCAAGACTGGTAATCAGACTTTCGGGGTTTTGACGACCTTACCGACTGTCAAAGTTGTTCTTTACCACCGTAAAATATTTTTTTTACTTCAGTAAATACTGTTTCTTGTATGGGGAGCCACTTTAATTTTAAACTTTATTTAATTTTTATATTGCGGCAATAGAAATACACAAACTGTGAAAATTTCAACTGATTACTTATTACGGTTCATGAGATACAGTCCGCTAACAGACAGACCGACGGACGGACGAGCAGCGGCAGCTTACGAGGGTTCTGTTTAGCAACCTTCGGGTACGGAACCCTAAAAACAAGATGGCGGCTTAGTTCTGATTTTGGGTGCACGCCAAAAGAACCTGTAGCGCTATAGAAATAAGGTGAGACATAATATACGTTGTCGATTAATTGTCAGTGTATAAAGTATAGCATATTCCAGAACTACTCAAGCTTTTGACATTCATACCTATTGATAAATAAAACATATTGAAATTATAGAAAGAAAATGAGACCAGCTAACAAGGATTCTCAAACGGTGGGGCGCCCCCCCCCCCCCCTTGGTAAGCATTAGAAAAGGTTTCCAAAGAAAGCTGAACCTCAATTTACAGCACCTAAGTAAGTATTATGAAACGTGTGTTTCAGCTTTTCTGCATAAATCGACAAAATAAGGTTTTCTATTTCTGTATGAATGGACTGCAGAAAACCGAACCTATCCGAGGCGGGTTGGTACAGACGCCAGCACATCAACCTACTCTAATCTGTAAAATTTTCCCAATCAACATTGAACCTTATTCTTTAGGGATAAAGTTGAAAATCTATTAAAGAAATTTGACAGATTGTAGTAACTTGATGTGCTGGCATCTCTACAATTATCGAGCTCGGTTCGTTCGCCCTTTGATTCTAAATTCTTTCTTTGATTCTTCAACTTTTCTGCATAAGTTGATAAAGTAACGTCTGTTACTCGTTGAATGATCGCTTTCGCTCGTTTTACATTAATGCTTGTCTGCTTTATTTTAAATGAAAGTTAGGGGGGGGTGCGGATGTTAAAAGGTTGGGAACCCCTGACTTAAAACATTAGTAAACCGTTATGGGTTGCTCTCTAGAGCCGATGAAAATTATTGCGTTTTAGACCATTTTGAATAAATTATAATTCTAACCACCACCATCATAGCCCTTCAAGCCATTTATTCACGTAATATTTATTGCAAAAACTAACTACAGTCGTAATTCGTAACAGACATGAAATACACCTTTCACCCTATAGGTTAAATTCAGAAAAACCATCGTTATTTAATCCATGGCTCAAACAATGGAGTAAAAACATTATGAATGAGTACATGCCTGCACGGTGAGAGGGGGTCATTATGTGTATTACCGAGTGTGTGTCGTCACGTGTACTTCAGCACCTATTTAATGCGTTTCCTTTGTGCTGCATGTGCAGGTATTTTTGTTGATAGGTAACGATTTTGAAAGGGTAAAACGCCTGCTACACGGTCGCCAACCGCGTCCCGACAGAGGTGACCTAGGTGATTTACAACCGTGTAGATGATGGTTTACGATCAAACGTTAAAGCAACTTTGGCGGTCGCTAACCAAGTTTACCTCGGTCGGGGACGTGGTTGGCAACCGTATCGCAGGCACTTTATCGACTTATCGCAGGTTTAGTGAGAGAGAGGATAGGAGAGGAGGAGTGAAAAGGATGAAAAGCGATTCATCATCATTTTCTTGCCCCACTTTATTTGGGGTCACCGTAACACGTCTTTTAGATGTACCTTTTCTCTTGCTTTCCTGCAATCTAAGGGAATAATTTTGTGAAAAGGGACGGAAGTGTGTAACAGGAAACCGGTGAAGCGCGCGCTATTTGATTTGGTCAATGAGCGCGCTGTGTTAGAGTTGGCCGTCAGATGGTACCAACCCATTTTCCGAGAGGTTGTTAACAGGATGACGTTAACGGTGACGGTTACGGTGATGGTGACGGTGATGATGATGATGATGAATTTTGTTTATATTATCATAATATACGTCAGCAAAGATATCAGATGTTACACATCATATGCAACTACTTTATAGTAGTTGCATATGATGTGTAACATCTGATATCTTTAGCCTTATGGCTTGCTCGTTTTTCCTCCATACTTTTCTTTTAGTCGTCATCACGGTAGTCACCTCCTTTTTAGCCATATCATCTTTCAGAAAGGGAGGTAACTACCAAAAATACGGCTAGAGAAGTCAAAATTATATACTTAATGATCAATTTTCAGGACATGAAAAAATATCTTGTGTCAATATTCATACAGAAAAGGTATAGGAAAATGTGATAACCACAGAAAATAGTTACCGTTTTGATTTGATGAAAAAATATGCTTCTAGTGTAGATATAACTTTGGTTATCTACTGCACATAATTAGGAGGACATAGTACACACCAACAGTACATTAAAAAATTGCATATTTAAAACATCAATACATCACAGTTTTTCATTATGTTTAACAAAATAAAGTTCTTAGCTACACGGTTACGCCGTACGAAACCCATAGAAAAGACTTCAACGCGTTCCAACACAAATTACCTTTTTTTGTTAGAGGTTTTATTATTTGGTGTTTTTCAATCTAATAAAAATATTATAACTTGTATCTGGTCTGTTATATTATAATAACAATGTTACATAACGGTTTATACATACATTTCAGAAAATCAATATTTTTTCAAATTATAATTATAGATAATAATATAATTTATTTTCAATGATATTTTATTTTTCACGCATATTAAATTAATTTATGATTTATATCACTAGATGACTATGCAGCCATGAATTCATGTCTAGTTTATAATGCTATAAACTAGGCATATTTTTTATGTTGAAATTATAATATTTCAACTTTTAAAAGTAAGTAGTTTGCAAGAAGAATTTCAATAACAATGTATGTCGTAACATTTTGAAAAAATAATTTACTCATGATTTTTATCGGAAAATCTTTTTTATTTCTTTTCCGTCAAACTGTACGAATGGGTCCATTGTTTCCGGCAACTCGAAATAAAGCTGTTAACCAAACGTTTTGTTATTGTATGGCGTTAATCAAATAATTTGTTTAGCGTACGCCATTGAAATAGACCCCAATTCTGTTGCACGCTTAGACCACCGCGAGCTAGGCGTATTTGTTGTTCTCATCATATTTCTTTTACTAATAAAGATAAATTCTTTTTTCTTTTCCTGCGAACTTGTTTTCTTTTACTGTTTGGGAACAATTTTAAGTTGTTGGGCATGGAATATTTAAAATTATTTATTTATTAATTTACTCTCATGCACATCACCCATTTTACAATAATTATATACAGAGTGGCCGGGACATCGACGCGAAGCCGGTTATCATGGATTCAGTAGGTACATATGATTCTGAACCCCCCTGCGTTGAAATTTTTCGTCCGTTATTTAAAAAAAAACAGCAGATTTTTTTTTCAGAATCATGTACTTACTGAATCCATGGTAACCGGCTTTGCGTCGATGTCCTTGCCACCCTGTATAACTGTCGGTTTTTGTACATGAACCCTGTCAGGGCACTGCAAAGCACAATGTTGGATTCTTGTTGAGTTAGTCAAAATATGATTGTATAAGTAGGTAATATTATTTTCGTTATATTTATTCGATATTTCTCGACGGTATGTGAAGCCAAGTCAGCCCATGGGCGACATAAAAACTCTGTCACCAGGTTAGTTACTAACCACACAAAAAAGAAATAAGAAGAGTAGGTAATAGTAAGAAATAGAAATAATTTATTTAGCAAAAAGAAGAAATACAATGCATGTTACGTTACTTTAATATTACATTATATGCTCGATTTTTGTGAATAATGACCCGATGCTAGGAAAATCCTGTGTTATAGGGGTCATCCGTTCGTCCTCTAAGGTTAATTTTCAAAATTAGGCAAGCTAACGTGTAACAACAGTAATATTGTGTGAGTAAGCGCGTGTGGTGTTGTGTTTCTTCCTATGCGTTTGCCAAATGGCTGATAAGTTTCGTTCACCTTAAAGTTCTTTCGTAAGTATTTGGTAACAGGCTTCATAGCGTCACTAAACATCGTGGAATATTATCTTATAAAATATTTGACTAGTCTAACCAAATAATAAATCGAGAATATCGCGACGTTATATAAGTCAATCCATAACTCATAATAACGCCTACATATTTTATTAACTTATAATTTTCTTTTAAATAATAAATGCAAAAGTTGGAATGACACGACCAATAGAATTCTGAAGAAATATTAAAACACGACTTAATATGATAATTAAAATTTTGTGTGTTAACGGCTGACACTTTGTTTTAATTGGCGATTAATTAGCATATTCTAGCGTTTCGTTAATTAGTTCATACCTCATTATCGCAATATTTTTACGGCTGTTTTAGAGATTATAAATTTCTAACAAAATTAAGTGTAATGAAGTGATAAGTTCAATCCAAGTTATAAAAAGATTAATTAATTTTATGTGAGGTTGTAAACTGGACGGTTTAACTCCTGGGTTATAGAAAAACATAACTTTTGAGTAAAGTAAAATACTTGGCATGTTTTCTCAAAAGTAGTCCATTTGTATAATCTATTAGTTTAATAGGTACCTATATTTTTTTTAACTGTGACCTCCTATATACCTGCCATTTTCTGGTGTAATTTTCATGCGCTTTTCTTCTGTTTTAAAAGACAAACATGGTATAACAATCACAATTATTGTTAATTCTCTGCTATAATAAACAAGAACAACTTTCAAAAAGTATATTTGCATGTGATTATATTCATACAATCTGTTTATCGCTAACTGTGATCAAAATTATACATGGTTATGATATTATTCATGCTGACGGCAAACTTGGGCGATTATAGTTTAAAGAAACGAGTTTCAAAGACCTCAGAATGTGTCCAATGTGACGACATAGTGATAGTGACCTGTGTGTGCTATAAATATGTGATATGCCTCTATATAATTTTAATGATAGATTAGGTTTCGTTAGTAAAAATAATCTGTGTGTTTACCTAATTCATTTGAGATCTTATCATTCCTTCAGAATGCTTAAATGTACGTTAGTGTAAGTGTAATACTGTCAATGAGTTGATTTGATTGATATTTTCTTTAAAAAAAAAACTCTATTAACTGAGGAATAAATAAAAATGCAACTTACGCAAACCGCTGAGCGATGCAGCGTGCAACATTTGCTGCCTCAGCAAATACTCCCCGAAGTGAGCCTGATCCATCATCATCTTGTAATTACAACAACAAACACCGAATAACAGTCACTGCGGCAGTCACTTCACAATAACATCATCAGATCAGTCTCTAAAAATACATAAGACCTCCTTCAGTTCAGAAATACAACACAAATACACACCGGAGTCTCACAAAAAGTTCATAATTAAAAACAAACGAAGTAGGGAAACGAGGACGAATATACGTGGCTACGGAGCGACAGCTGCGTTTACACTGAATCGGTTTTGCGTAGCGGGCGGCGCGTGCGCAAGGCCCCGCCCCTTTCACCTGATTGGCGGAGCGCGGACTAATGGCGGCGGCCGTCAAAGCCTTCGCGGCTCAAATTGCCTTGTGGCGCTTTCCTCGAGCTTTCCGCCCGCCTTTATCTGACAGGTAATCGTGCTCGATTGTTACGATTGACATTCGAATTCGATGCGTAGGCGCAGTATCGATGAAGGCCTATTGTTGCTCTGAATGGATCTGACTTGAATACATGCGTGTGAGATGTTTTATATTATATTGAGTGGGATTTACATAACGCCTTTATTGATCATTTTTGAAGTTATGAAACTTGAAAAATACCTGTTAATCTTAAATCCAACTTTAAAACGAAGTTTCTTATTTGTATCCCAAAATATGACTCAGTTATAATAACCTAAGTTACTTTATAGTTGACCGACTTCAATAAAGGTTGTTTTCTCAATATTTATATGTGTGTTGAACGACTTTGGGGGTGCCCACAAGGCGCCACTCTCCAGGTGGTCCCGTATAAATTTCGTGGGAAACTGAAGATACCTAATGAATATAATAGGTAGGTGAGTTTGTACCTAACAACTTTAAATTAAACTGCTGGGTTTAAGTAGTCTTAAACTATGGGAAAAGGTTTTTCATTTGATACGCCTGCGGTGCGTATATCAGCAGATTCTTACAATGTTTTATTTCAGAAAAAACACATCAATAAGCTTTATAAAGCATCTCAAACATGATAAGTTTAAATATCAAGAAATATATTATTAAGCAAAAATCTATTGATAAATAACATTTTAGAAAATTAAAAGGTAATTTCCGAAATATATAATTGAAAAAGCTATTCCTTTGAAATTAGAGATAATTAAACTACGTAGTTTCTCCCCTATTAGTTAAGCATCAAAACCTTTTCCAATATATATTTTTCCTTTATTACCGTTTTCCAAAAGGGAGGCTCTATTTTTCACCAGCAGGTGTAAATCTAGATACTGTTATCGATAATTCATCTTGTTACAGCATTCCTCGCTCTAAATGATGAACTAAATTCCGAAACGTAGGTTACCTAGGCAACTATTTCGTGTCACGTAGGTACATAGGTAATTACTTAGGTACTTCAGGCTAGATCTAGGAACAGGCAACAGGTTTTAAACCATGTCACCTGTATTTGTTAATTAAATTAATTAATATTTCCTCTTAAAGTATTTTAGCGGGTTGGTGTAGTGAGCCACCAGTTTGTTTAAAGAATTTTATCTGAAATTCTTTTGCAGCAAGTTAGCAGATACGCCAAAGAATGTACCTAAGTAATATAACTATGACTAATTACCTTGGCCAGAGGCTAAGCATTGCCATACAACGTGGCAATGCCGCCAGTCTCTTGGATACATAATTACCAGTCGATAGCGATGAGGAGGAATTTTTCGACGCCATATTTTAGTTTGTTAAATTTGGAGGAGCTCGTGGCTAAGTAATAACAAGCTGCACGGGTCGATCCATTGGGTTAAGCTACGCTTACCGGGGTTGGTCAGTGGATGGGTGACCATCTTTACCTACCGAGTCTCCTCCGTGCCTCGGAAAGCACGTTAAGCCGTTGGTCCCGGCTGTCATTCGTGGATCTTTGACAGTCGTTACGAGCCATCAGAAGCCCGAAAGTCTGACACCAGTCTTACCAAGGGGTATCGTATAACCCAGTTACTGGGTTGTGGAAGTCAGATAGGCAGTCGCTTCATGTAAAATACTGGTATTCCCCTGCATCCGGTTAGACTGGAAGCCGACCCCAAGATAGTTCGGAAAAGGCTAGGAAGGAAAGAAGATTTTAGTTTGTTAATAGTTTTAGTTAGGTTAGGACATTATATTTTAATTTTATTAATGTATATTTTATAGCAAAATTTACAGAATTAAATGTGATACTCCAACTATGACTATATCAGTTGACTTTTACTGCTGATACTGAAACTGACTAGTGCACTGATCTTGAAAAAGAGATTACCTTGAATCCTACTTATATATATATATATAATATTATAAATGTGAAAGTTTGTATGTTCGGATGTTTGTTACTCAATCGCGTAAAAACGGTTGAAAGGATTTGAATGAAATTTGGCACGCTTATAGACTATGATTTCGGTAAGGACATAGCTAGCATAGTTTTTCAGCCTGCATCGCAGATAACAGCGACAGCTAGTATTACAGCTAGTATTTATGTCTGTAATTTTTATGGTGTACATATTAAAGAGTATTCTATCTATCTATCTATCTAGTATTAAATATATTTTAAAACTGCAGAAAAGATCAATAATTTAGAAAAGGAGCAGGCACCTATGTAAAGGGAGCTTATTCTTTGTTAATTGGGTCATATTAACCTTTATATTTTAATATATATAACCCAGGTCCCGTTCTCGTTGGTATACTTGCGAAAAAGTGCAGGAGTAATCGGTACCTACCTATGTAAAAGCAACTAAGTAGGTATGTAGGTATCGTATAACATTACACAAAAAGTTGTACCTTACATTATTATCTCCTCTGTCTATAAAAGCACGTGTCGACATATCTCTTCGACTAAAAACAGCTGTTATTTAACACCGGCAGTTTTTGTTTATTGTACAATGAATTTTGTTTTAATTAAACTTCCATTCGTAAAAGTATTATTGATGCTTTTTTAAGTAAAGTTGATGTTTTGCTGTAGTTACCTGGTAAAAATTAAATTAATTATTATGAAAGAATATGAAGTAATAAAGACGGTTTAAACGGTCATCCCTAAATAACAATATTTTCTAGTTGAAAATTACCTGTACCTACGATGATCAATGATCAGCAATGGAGAATCTACCAAGTAGATAAGTAGGTACTATAAGAATAGTAAGCTCTAAGCTACTAGAATGAAACACATATTTGTGGAGACATTGAAATAGTATCTTAAATCTTTTTGTAGAGATGTTAAGATAATTATTCCTAAATAAATAACTTTTTAGTACATCCAGCTCTCTGAGCTGACTCACTACTCTTTTATCTATTCTTCAAAATACAGCGCCAACACTCAAGTCCGATAGACGCAGCGCTGGTGTCTCTGCCATTGCATCAAATTGCATTTAAAAAAATGTAGTTCCTTAATATTATGCCATTAACTTATAACGTTCGTGGAGGTTGGTTGGCATAGCCAAGGAAACAAAACCTCTACAGTACTCACCTACAACTCTTCAAGTCAGACCTATCCAAGGGCGTCGCCAGCCGATGGCCCAGCGGGAGACAAGTTGATATAAGGAGGATGGGAAAAGTATGATTTGTTGTTTTTATGTCAAGAGTCGAAAGCACATGAAGCTTTATACTTGTAGTGAGCGAGTCTTACCTCTTTGTCGCACAATGGGGCCAAAATCGACGCTGGAATTTAGATTTTTGACAAATCTGTTTGTTAAAATAGAAATTGAGAAAAATTTTAATTTCCATTTTCAATGCTCGTTTTTCCTTTCAGACCTTTCAGAGCTCGTTTTTCCCAAAACTATTCAGAACTGTAGAGCTGAAACTACTGAGCTAGTGCTGGCCTACCACCAACACATAGATACGAATATTACGTCCCCGGACTCCGGAACAGACCCCGTTTCTGAGATCCTCGGGCCTCCTCTCTTCGAGAAGGAGTGGGCTGTAATTTACCACGCAGCTCAGGCCCAGTGCGGGTTGGTAGATGTCACATGTTTTCGATATTTTGGTTCTACGAAATGCCGGTTTCCTCACGATGTTTTTCTTCAACGTTTTGAGACCAGTGGTGATTTACACAATTTACTGCCTGGGTTCGAACCCACGTAATTCGGGGCCGTTACCACTGAGCCACCACTGCTACTTCTTTTTGTTAAGTTTAAAAAAATGTTAGTAAAATAACGATGAATAAGAGACAATCAGTTACACCTCTTCAGAAAAGGTCCTTTATATAACCCGTCTTTAAAACATTTCTCCCTTCAAACTGTATGACAGGACCTCTTATTAACATAACGGTGTATAATATTTTAAGGTAGTATAATTAGCAAGCCATGTTGGGGCAGGGCAGGGTGCCGACAGGTGTACCTACCTTCCGTTGTGAATTTGAAGATGCATAAAACATAGAACATTTTATGATTGTGTTAAATAAACATTGGTCAATCATTGGTAAGGTGTTTTATTAGAGATTCCTGAAGTCTGAAAAATCTTATGTGAAAAGTTTATCTACTGAATACCAAAAAACCTGTATACTGAAAAATATCGTAAACTGTAAATAAATAAATAAAATGTATCTTTGTACACTTAGAAAAACATACCTACATAAGTTATAGGTAGGTGGTACACAAGTATTATAGGAATATTGTACAATAGAGTCACATTAAAGGGCGAACTAAACTAAGCCAAAAGCCTGGAGCCAATAAATATATCCTGGTAAAGTGTTCCTAAATTCATTTTATCATTGAGAAAAATTGTAACATTCTATTTTTTGTTAAGATATAAGTGGTAGGTTCTGTAATTATGTATCTTCTTATTGGTACCAGAAAGCATTCACTGGTAGAAAAACAATTAGGTCTTTTTCAATTACGTACAGAAAAAAAATAAAAACACGTAATTCAGAAAACATAACGTGAACAAAAAACTACATAACAACCCATTCTGTACAGTTGACATTAACAGCTTGTATGAGAAGACAAGCGACTAATCGACGTCTTTTGTTTCCCTTATTCGCGGCTTCGCAAAAAGAAAGATCGACAAAAAAAGGGAGAAAGCAAACGTGCCGTGACCAAACCGTTTTATTTATTGACTTTCTTGATTCGATTTGGATTGCTCCGACTTGATAATTTACTGGTATTTTAGATCTGTGTCATTTTAAACGAAATTACGTTTAAGAAAGTAAAGTTCCTACGTCCACCTCATCTATAGAAATATAATGTTATAGATACTGATACCAAATTTTATAATAGGACATAAAGCCAGCCACACACGTAACTATTTGCGTGAGTGTGTGTGTGTTTACCACAAATAAACGTATTTTCTTTCTTTTCTTTTTAATAAGCCTACGATAATGATACTAAAACATAATATATATAGGTAGATACTTGCTACGTATCGAATTAGAAGATAATTTCAGATAAATATAAAATTTAAGACTACTGATTCGACTGCCTAGAGTGGCTAGAGTCTAGGCTGACATGTTCTCTCTACTAGATATTGTTTATTATTTGCTTTAAGAGTACCTACAGTATTATGTTGAATGAAAGCTTACGAATACAGAATGGTCTAGTTCAGCATTTCCCAAACTATGAATTAGTGGGTCGCGTGCGAATATTGGGTGGACCTTGAAAAATAGATTTTCATCTATGATTAATATGATTTTAAAACTAAATACCGAAATGAATTGCATGTATCAAACCCATTGGGATTGAATGTGATGCTAAAGTAGATTAAGTAGACAAAAAATAGAAAGGAAATACATTCCTTCTCATTGAAATAACACTCCTTGTATTAAATTAAATATTAAAATGTTCGATTGTAACTGAATATTTTTTTCTTATTTGTACAGTCCTTCATTCATAAAGTTATGCCCCATTTTTCTCCACGCCAGCCAAGAGGCGAGTCCCGAATTTAGGAGTTTTTGTTAGGTGGGTCGTGGCCCGCGACCCACCTAACAAAAACTCCTAAATTCACTTTGGGAACCACTGGTCTTGTTACTAGACCATTCACCATTAACATCATTGCCCTACCTAACGTAATAAATACACCTGCTATTTTATTTCTCCACCACCCCCTTCGGTTCCCAGGCAATATAGTCAGCCTACATATTCAGCCTATTAATGTTCCCACTGCTGGGACACACGCCTCCTCTCTGTGAGTCTACCACGCGGGCCCAGTGCGGGTTGGTAGATGTCACATGTCTTCGAATTTTTGGTTCTAAGACATGCCGGTTTCCTCATGATGTTTTCCTTCACCGTTTTGAGCAGTGGTGATGAAATTATTTACACAAAATAAGCGCCTGCTTAGGTTCGAACCCACGACCTACAATTCGTAAGTCGGGGGGCCGTTACCACTGGGCCTGCACTGCTGCTGAATCAAAGATATGTCACGAGGAATATAAAAAGCCACTTGCAAAGTGCCAAAAAGATCTAAATATCTCCTAAGCCACACAAGTTAGCTACATGAAGTAAACAAATCTTAAAAACAGTTTTATAGATGTTTTTTATGCGCTATTGACTATTACACTTGAATGTTGATTTTTACTTCAAGCAGCGGGACTGGGAGAATATTAAAACACTAACGTTGTGGGTTAGCATTGTAATATCTCATACGTAAAACCATATTTAGTAAGTTACGTAGGTAAGTGCCATTATCCCTGAATCTCTTCGTTCTTAGCACCCACAATTGCCTACGTTACGATCCTTACACACGCCCCTTTCGCGTCGTCCATACTCATGAATCTTTCTGCCTTCCAGTGCCCCACCAAGCTTAACATTACTTTCCTCGAATAAATTAATATCCTCGTTCAATCTTCTAAAAAAAAATAGGTACCTATAATACTCCTACGTCTATGAGTATCTATCTGCAATCTGACTGGTTGATGCCCGGTTCGTGAGGTATTTTTAACCGGACTACCGAAATGTATGTAGGTAATCCTTGTATAATAAAGGTATACCTACATAGGGTGACTGGTAATTAGTGACCGATACTTAAACACGTGATTTTACTCATCATTATGAACAACTTTTACTATGGGACCAACACTGAAATCGCGAAAACATTATCAGCTGTTCCATACATTTTGACGAGTTATGCGAACATAAATGTAGGGAGCAGCTATTTTTTTTTCTGAATGCATATAAAAGTATCTATATACGGTACGTATGAAAGAATAAAATACAGGGTGTCAGGGACATCGACGCGAAGCCTGTTACCATGAATTCAGTACATGATTCTGAACCCCCCTGCATTTAAATTTTTCGTCAGTAATTTTTTTTTTATCTGCTGTTTCATAGAAAAGTGCAATACTTACACGGTTAAAATGTATGGAACAGGGAACTGCTGTTTTTTTTAATTCCTACCTCCCACTCGTTAAACTGTGTGTCATCCCAGCGCTTTTATTTTGTTAAGGTATATCTATGTATTAGTTTTTTTTTCTTTGTCGAGTTATCTATCCCTTATATGTTGTACCTGCCATGTTTTGTCTCTGCATCACTCTAACTAAGGTTTACTGGTAGAAAAAGCGACAGGCATTAGGTAAGTCCGCTTTAGTACCGTATTTTTTTACTTGGTGGCCGTTCAAATATTACGTAAGCATATTTACTACAATTATTTACCCCCCCTTCCCCCTTGTCAGCAAAAGTAATCAAACGCCCTTACTTACGTAAACATTGGTAGGTATATGTATTTTTCTTTTAATCTATTCTGTTTTTTTTAATTGATTCATGAGCAGCAGATATAATTCTAGAAATAAGAAAATAGGCTTAGGATAATATTATAATATTCATTTAAACAAACTTGACAATGTGTGGGTTGCCATATGTGAAAGTAAATAACTACTGCTGACGTAATCACCATCTAGACCCCCACCCCCCATGTCATCCAAAATAAGCAAGGCAAAGACCACACCACCCCCTATAGTGCTTACGTAATACTTCAACGGCCCCTTGTCCATAAAATTTTAATAATTAAACTCATCATTTGAAGCCAAAACTAAAGTCGAGCTTCTTCCTATGACTTCACCTCAACTCAATGATTAATCGCCTTTATCATTTCTAAGTACAAAGCTTACAAGTCCTACATGCCAGCACCTTATCACTTATCAGATTGTGCAAGCATTATCCCTATCAGCGGCCACAATGGTTGCTATTCGATTACTCACTGCTAATCACCGGACGTTAATCACTGAACTGCAGAACTGATAATGAGTTATGAGGAAGGTTGTGACTAAGTCGATAGATACTCCTAACTGCCTGCTCAGTATGTGAGAAATTTATTACCTATAGGTAAGTCTCTGATTGGTTCCCACACTTTCATTAAACTGTAATGAAGGGATTATGTTACGTCGTTAGAAGTTTATTGTCATTAGGGGTCAATTTGATGGGAATAAATTCTGTGGATGTTGCATTGCATCTATTTGTATGGTACTATATGGTATGACGATCAATGGGCCAAACTTACGACCCAGTGGGTCCCTTTTAATGGCAAGCGACATCGTGGCAGGCCCACACGGAGATGGCGGGATGAGCTGGACTCCTTTAATAAAGATTGGTTCTTGGCAGCTCTGGACAGAGAGAGGTGGAAAAAGAGTAGGGAGGCCTTTGCCCAACAGAAGAACAACAACGGCTAACAAAAAAAAAACGGGGCGTAGATTCGTATTGAGATAGGTCCTATGGGACAATCTGAAACTATGGGACATTTATAGAAAGTTGAGATGCATTCTGTGATGATTTATTATTTGACATTATATACCTTCAATATAAAGATGTTATTTTTTTCAATTATATTTGTTACAGCTGTAGCGGCAATCAAGTTTATTATTTTATTTATCTTTATATGGGTAGATTCTTTTCCTTTAGATTTTGTGAATGTGAGAACGTTGTAGGCTTAACAGACTGTGGATCTGTGAACCATTTTCTATTTTGCTAAGTATCTGGTACTTGTTGATAGGCCTACACTGGTGCCGATTCTCTTGTCACAAATGCCTCTAAACTAGACTAAAAATCACCAAAATTTAGTTTAGTCCTGTGAAACGAGGATTTCCCATTCTGAAATAGACTAAAGTGACACAACTTAACTATATTTTAGTTTGACAGCACTAAGATTCAATCTTCCTAGCCTTTTTCCCAACTATCTTGGGGTCGGCTTCCAGTCTAACCGGATGCAGCTGAATACCAGTATTTTACATGGAGCGACTGCCTATCTGACCTCCACAACCCAGTAACTGGGTAATACGATACCCCTTGGTAAGACTGGTGTCAGACTTTCGGGCTTCTGACGACTCGTAACGACTGTCAAAGATCCACAAATGACAGCCGGGACCAACGGCTAACGTGCTTTCCGAGGCACGGAGGAGTCTCGGTATGTAAAGATGGTCACCCATCCACTGACCAACCCCGGCAAGCGTAGCTTAACCTGATGGATCGACCCGTGCGGCTTGTTATTACTTAGCCACAAGCTCCTCTTTGACAGCACTAAGATTGCACTGAGTTATTAGTTTAGTGAAAATGGCAATTTTGCTATCCTGAATTTGACGTTTTTCACCTAAAAATTTGGTGTATCCAACTAAATCTAACTATTTTTAAACGCGATTAAAAACGAGTGGAATAAAATTAGTTTGCATGAACTAAAATTCACACCAACACTTCGACTTCAGTGCAAAAACAGTACCTACTGTATTTTTTTTTCTTTTGCTTATATCTCGAAAATGGTGCGTCCTATCGCAAAAATAATGAAATTTTCAAACCCCTTTAAGAGACCCTTAAACCCCTATATCCCAATATGATGGTAATAATTTTTCATATTTTCCATACAAAAAGTGAAAAATTCCATAAAAAACACATCGAGGCTGCCCCGTGCGCGCCTCCGGCTCTAAAAAAATTCACGGGGTAGAGTAAACAAGTACCTACCACGTAGAGTCGTCACGCGATAGTCAAATTCAATTTTAAATGTGTCAAAATATTTTTTTAGTTTAGAGATTTTTTTTTTTCAGAATAGCTTTAAGATTCTCATAGCCAAAAGTAAGGAATTTTAGTGATAGTTTAGTTAATTTAGTTCGGTTTACAAGAGAATCCGCACCAATGTCCTCTCATACCTATTAACACTGTAATTTAAAAAAGGCACTGTATAGAGTGCCACCATTGGCACTCTATCCCTATCGGATAAAGTGCCACTACAGGCACCCTGTAACACTGCCTCGGCCCGGCTAAAGTGCCGCAAGCATTGGATTGTCATTGTCACTGTCACTAAGTCCACATTCCCAAAACATTACATTCTCTTGTGCCTAAACGGACCCTGGCACTTCGCCGGCCGCTACCGCGGCACCGCTCGCTAGGCTCGCTCGGCTCGTGCGTTTGTGTGGTCACAGTTCTAACCTAACCTAACCTAAATAACAAGTGACAGTGACAATGCAACGCTCACGGCACCCTAGCCGGGCCGAGGCAGTGACACTAGAGTGCCACAAGAAACTCGCGGCACTCTATACACTTCGTTTAAAAAAACCATTGTAAAAACCATTTATTTTTAAAAGATTAACCGTGGAGTTTCTTGCCGGCTCTTCTCCATAGGAGACGACCATTTGGAACCGTGCACCTAGTTTCTGACGTTGGCATAAGTTTGGTTTAGGTGAAATAAAATATTTTGTATTGAAAATTTTACGCGTTTAGGGAATCGACCCCGGTTTCGTCTTGGGCAAACGGTTGTGCCCCGTGAAGCCGAAATACCAGCTAAGTGCGTGTCGGACCACGCTTAGTGACGGGTTCCGTAGGGAGGAATATTTACGCATGCACATGCATTGCGCATGCATTTATTGATTCCATCGACCGCAAAAATAAGTTTGAATTTTATAGTATTTCAGATAAAACTGTGCAATTCAAAATTATTTTTGCGATTGTAACCGAAATTATCTCATATCTCAAAATGATTGAAAAAAAAAATAACATCCGACGAACTGAGAACCTCCTCCTTTTTTTGAAGTCGGTTAAAAAGTCACATAGCAACATTATTTTTAGAAACATAATGATGTTTTTATTTTAATCATGGGATCCAACAATACCCCACTTTTCTTCCCTCTGTTACAGGGGCGTAGCTACCGCCGTATCTGCCGTATCAATTATACGGGGCCCCCGGGCCACGAGGGCCCCGACGTGCGTAAGCAAAACTTAATAATAACTTGCCAATTTTTTTTTTTTTCAGAAAAGACAAAAGTCTAAAATAGCATTTTCTTTTATACCCGCGTAAAGCGTGGGTTCAAAAGTTGGCAACACTCTAGTTATCGCGGGCTGCGGGATTTCCCCGTTTAAGTCATTTACTTCAACGGGGGAATCCCACAATAATCGATGTATGTGTGTAGTACGATGATAAACCACGGAGAGCAGTGTTTATTGACACGTTTTATTTAATTGTGCATTACATTTTACATTACTTACATAAAAATTTTGGAAAAAGTGACAGATAGATAATAATGCTGAATAAATATTTCTTTTAATTTTATGTAATCTTTTTTTTTAGTCTTTTGTGAGTAATCTTTACCCTTCATAAGGGCCCCCAAATATTTTTTTATACGGGGCCCCGCCAAGACACGCTACGCCACTGCTCTGTTACCGATATACAAACTCAGACTCAAAGCATTTATTTCAATCAAGCCAATTTTTAATTGGCCTTGTAGTCGGTCAAAAAAAAAATTCATTCCAAAGCGTCTGCGCTTTGAAATGGGCAACTTCAACTTTCTTGCCTGTTTTTCTTGAGAACGGGCAAAAAACACCATGGAAATCAAAATATTGTATTACTAGCTGCGCCCCGCGGTTTCACCCGCTTAAGTCTCGGTCCCATGGGAATATCGAGATAAAAGGTATCCTATGTCCTTCTCCAGGGCCTTTATAAGCGTGGAAACGTAACAAACAAACACACTTTCGCATTTATAATATTAGTTATGATGGGCACTGCCCTTATAGGTATGGAATAATACAATAAGGTGATTAAAAAAAAAAATGAGGCAGGATGGCGATCCACTTACGACCACACCTTATATTTTTTTCGTAATATCTTTCAAATTTTCTTAGAGATAGTGCAAATAGTCTCCGAGTAAAATGGAATGTGTCCGAATAAACAGACTAGATTTAGAAATTTTACCTTATTTACTGTAAAAACTGCGAAGTGCATACATGCAGCTTCTGAAAATGACTCTTGCATTTGATCTTGATGCGCCATGTGAGCATATTTGGAACTAAACAAGTAGGTATGAAATCCACAATTTTATTAGGTTGTATCTACAACATAGAATTTTATTGTGGTTTTAACAGTTTTATTGAAAAGGGTACTTCCTGTCTCTACGTTCCTGTCTAATTTTTTAGCGATAATTATTCAGACTGGGCTATTCCCACCATCCTAACCACTTATAGTTCCTACTCTACTCATTCGATTACCGAATGTAAGTAGTGTATAAAGTGTGTTGTGCAGCTGAGCTAAGCTGAAATTTTTCTCCTGATCATTTTATTGTATTTATCACGGTTTCATGACAATGCTGTAGTTTTTTTATTTACCTAATAATTTGTTCACTTTATTTTCTGGCAGCATACAAAATACTTTTGCTGAACAAAAATAAAAACTATATTTTTTATCATTGCCAGCCTAATATAAATTCCCAGTTGAAGAGGGAGTTATGGACAATAGTTGGAGCTTAGAAGCGCTTTAATTTTTCTTCAATTTCATAAGTGTAGCTGCTTGAACTTACCGATAATCTTCTATTCTATTTTTTATAGTACTAAAATCATTTTTTTAAGCATGGCATATCTTAGTTAGTAATCGGTACACTACATCAATAAAGAAAATTATTCAAAAAACAAAAAACCCGACTGCAAAAACGCATAACTGAAAAGAGAAAAACAAGCATTATAAATTAATCTATAGAATTTTGGTATCGCAGGTGGGGACGAACTTATAACCGGATAATATATGGTGTAAGTTTTGTTTGTCCCCGCCTGCGATACCAAAATTCTATAGATTAATTTATAATGCTTGTTTTTCTCTTTTCAGTTATGCGTTTTTGCAGTCGGGTTTTTTGTTTTTTGAATAATTTTCTTTATTTCAAGCTTTTTAGTTTTATTAATATATTTAAATTTGGCATTGACTCGTTAATAGCTTTTATTTGATACCAATATTGTTATAATTTATTTTAAAAAAAACCTTCCCCTCCCTTTTTTTTGTATTTGCAGATGCAATATATAAATATTATATAGCCTATGACACTTCTACAATTAAGACGAATCTAACGACACCTCATAATTATGTTAAAATCCATCAAGCCGTTTAGGCTACAGAGCGTGGCAAAGAAATAGACATACATACATACATACATACCCCTCCTTCTGGGGCAGTCGGGTAAAAATCACTACTCACAATCATTTACACATCATATTAAAAATAAGCTAGATGAGGTCGGCGTTTCCTATCTGACTACTCTGAGAACAAAGGCCGAAACAAACTCAGAGATCGCATTAAAGTCCAGACATCATCTTTGTCAGGCCATATTTATGAGAACCATGTAGATTAGTGTCTGAAATGGTTTTTTGAGGAAAAAGCGACACACTCACAGTATTTAGTGGACCCGTCCAGTCAGTGCAAGCATTTGTCAGTAATCGTGGAGCTCAACTCAGAACTTGAGGAGCTCAACGACTCGACGAACAATAATAAAGGAAGGATATTTAGGTAGGCCGCATAAATGTTGTGTTGGTTTACGATTTTGTTTTATTTTTAATATTTTGTTATTGTTTTTACATCAAATTTTTAAAACAATATGTAATAATTATATACAATACAGTATCGACCCTGAAAATTTTAAATATTTACACTCTCAAGGACTCCATGAGACAGGCTCGACCTAGTATGGAGTCCATAAGTTAAAATATTAAAATTATGTTTCCTTTATAATAATAATTTTAGGAATAATTTATGTGTACTACTTTTAAGGAAATGTAAAAATTCTTTATTTGTTCAATAAACGATTTTTATTTTATTTTTTATTTAAATTACTCAAACTGCCAGACCATCATAAATGCCAGATCCACATAGTCCTCATTCACAATAGGTAATAAAAAAAAGTCGGTTAGGTACTAATATCGCTTTACAAAGCAATCATGTCATTTTGTATAATAATATTTAACAATGTCGATGTGTAGGTATATAAAACTGATATAATTATTTTGATGATTTTACATAATAATTAGTTTTATGGTTTTATCACAAGGCTTAGCAGAGCGGGAATGGGTACCTTTACAAGAAAGGTGTATTTTTTTTGCGTTTTTGCCCGGTCTCGATAATACAATACGGAACCCTTCGTGTGCGAGTGCGACCACAGAACATTATATGAGTGCGACTCGCAATTGGCTGATTTGTTTCACATCTTCTGACTTCTGATCTATTTGTTTACATTTTCTTCAAATACTCTTGGAACGGACTCGGGAAAAATTCAGACAGCAGCTTGCTACACCAAACTGATACAATGTTGCTATTGACAAATATCAAACCACTGATACAATTTTTTTTATGGTTAAAATAACAATAGAATTACATAATTTATAAAGGATTTCAATTAATTTATTTGCTAATATTGGTAGGAATAATTAAATAATGTATTAATGATTATTTTGATGTTTTTAACTTTTTAGAATTGTACAAGTTCTGGGAAAAATATCACGCCAACGGCAACACCGTAATAAAATGTCAAAATAACAAATTTATACCCGAAGGGCTTCTCTAAAATAAACCTTACATCTATTAAAATCAATTGTTATTTTGCAAATATGATTTAAAAAGTTGATTATGAGTGCTTTACAGTCAGCAACAATGCTTACCGTGCGATAGCTTTGCTTTAAACGATGCGTTGGTGCAGCTTGATGTCCTGACAGGTATTCTGAAAAGGGAAACAAAGCGAATTATTACTGTTGTGTACGATAGGAGCGGTTGAAGATGTTCTCCAAGTCTCTGACGACTAAGGACTCGTTCCTGGAGCAGACGAAGGCGGCTCGCGAAGAGCGTGCGCTTGAGAAGAAACGAGAACAATACGCCGTTACGGTCCAGGCCATCATAAGGGGATGGCTCGCAAGACAGAGATTCCTCAAACGTATTCTGTGAGTTCTGTGTTCATAGTACTCGATCCAATTATATAAAAATAAAATATTAGCCATTCAAAAAGAATATTGCTCCAAATTACTGTTATCAATAACAGATAATAACTTTCATAAATAATAATAACAACACGTCAGTTTCTCACATACTATCTTTCTCAAAGTTTTTGTAAAATAGGTATCTAGTTACTTATAAAGAACACTTCTTAATTAAATACTTGCAAATACAGTATAGTGCAGTAAACTCATTCATTATGTTTATAGAAATGATTTCGACCAGCTTCTGCCGGAGCCAGCAACTCCACAGGAAGAACCGCCTCAGCCATTAGAACTGATTCCAGCCTTAGAAGTCTACAAAGTTACATGTAGACTGTTCCTAGTCTTCAAACAACAGAGGGACCGCAAACGGTTTGAGAAACTGTGCAAGTACATTGTTCAGAGCTTGCACTCGGAGTCCGTTAAAATGTCTTATGTTGGTGTCTTCTTAAATAAAGAATACAGGTATGTTAACTTCTTTTCGAAAACCAGTATATTATTCATGTTATGCAATTATTTTTAATTTATTTAATAGAAAGGCTTGCAGTGGAATGTATTAGGCTCATATTGAGGTTTGTTTGACAACTAAATGTATTTAACCTGTTCGGCCGCCACTTTTGAGAGTATTGCAAATTTTTACTCATCCAGGACGCGGTGCGGTTGATGTCTGTTATACAACTTTCGTTAAGTTATTCATTTAGCTGAGTTAACTTAGCTTATACAATCTTTTTCCAAATGAATGTGGAAAATGGACCGATTGATTGTAAATACATTTATGCAGTATAATATTTGTCATGTTATCAGCCAAAAGACAACAGTAACTGGACATACAACCAAATATTGCTGATTTATGTACTTTTTACAAGAATACCACAAATGCAATATTATGTATGAATTTAAAAACACTATAAATATTGATTAAAATAATAAAAACTCAAAATGATGCAATAATGGAAATATTAGTTCTTTAACAGGGTGGCAGTATAAAATTGCCAACTTTTAATTGACTGTGATTAATTAAAATTGGCTCATTCACAGAAATGTGTCACAGACTTTTCAGTTTATTCAGCAGAACATATTTTGAATGTGTGTGTAAGATATTAATATAAGGATAATGTAATGTTTACTTGCCAATTGGTCTTTATTGCTGATGACAATTTTTTTTTGCAAGAATGGAATCATATGACTTTTAGATAGACAAGGTCATCCGAGGTCTACTTTACAATATTATGACACTGCCACGGCCTCTATAAAGCCACATTCATTACTACCTACGAAAAGCATGAATTCAACCCCATTCATAATTTGTTTTAGAGCAGTGGTATCGGCCCGACTTACTAGTTGTAGATTGTGAGGTCGAACCCAGGCTGGCAATTTACTTTGTGTATTTAATTGCATCATCAGTGCTCTTAAAACAGTGAAGCAAAACATTCTGAAGAAACCGGCATTTTCTAGAACCAAATTCGAAGACATTGATATGCAACCCGCACTGGGCCAGAGTAGTGGATTATGACCCACTCTCTCTCACAGAGAAGAGGACTGTGTCCCAGCAGTGGGAACATTATAGGCTGATAATGCATAATTCTTATAGAAAAAGTGGCTTATTTTCCTCTTTTTCTGTATTTTCTTTACTCTTCAGTAGTTTAATTCATTCTGACTATTCTTTTAACATCTTATTAACATTTCCAGTCTCCGTTGGATAACTCACATCAAGGATCTCTTATACAAATGCTGCCTATACCTCGAGGAGCTGAAGCCGGAGTCTCCCATAGACATGCAGAGTATCCTGGTCCACCTGCATACGTTGGTAGCGTTCACTGCAAACAACACATGGGCTCTCACGCGACTGAAGAACTTTGAGAAACTGAGGGGAGGCATGACTCAGTTGTGTGCTAATGTCATGGGCTCGCTGTTTCATAAGGGATATTATTTGACTTTGAAGGTGAGTTAACAATAATATGATTAGCAATTGAGAAAAAACTTTATGCTGTGTTTTATAAGGGGTTATAATATGGTAAATCATTTAATCAACATCCTACTATTTCATGATAAATGATGATTATTGGTAGTTGTAGTAGGTTTATACTAACACATAACTAATATTTTAATTTAAAAACTAGATTAGGTCGAATTTGGGGTCATGTTATCAATTTGTAAGTAGTGTATTTGCTTAGTGTATAAGTGTAATTGCGAATCCAGAATGTGGCCCAGGACGGCCACATTCTGGATTCGCAATTATAAACCCAATTTGAGGTCATGTTATCAATTTGCAAGTCAGTAGTTAATGTCATTTTCAAATAAGTAGAGTACGTCCTGGGCCACATTCTGGATTCGCAATTATAAACAAACACCAAATAACATTAATAGCTTTAGTTTAAACCTATTTCTAAGAGTGCCATACGCATAATTAACTCTAATCCCCAAATGGAATAGTGTCACTTACTCTAATTGGATCATTTGCATGACACACATACATGTGATGTGTCTTTGCTGATTCTAATTTCGTAAGTAAATAGAACGTCAGGCATAGTTAAAACTATAGTACTGATGACCAAAGTAATTAGCATCCAGGTGAAAGATGTAAAGAGAACGCGGAGATTGAACTAATATAGACACTATTGTATATAAAATCTAATGCTCTAACTAAATGTGGGCTTTTATAATTTCTAACGTGACGATATTATCGTGTACGTCCACGTCACGGCACCTATTAACTTCATCACTGTTATAGCCTTTTCCCACTATATTGGGGTCGGCTTCCAGAATTACCAGATGCAGCTGAATACAAGTATTTTATTTACAACAAATAACGTATTATGAGTGTTTATCCCAAAACTAGGCAATGTTGCAAATAGCTGTCAAAATTTTTGATTAATTTGGTAATATTACTGTATGGAAATAAAAAAATGTGACTAATAAAAAATATTGCTATTATAACATTGAATTTGATGTTGTACCCGTTTAGGTGTAAAAAAGGCGTCTAAAACTTAATATCCGGTGTTAAGATATTAATTATTGCATTTCATAATCAATATTCTAGTTCTCTAGTTAGCCCCATTTCTTATTTCAAGTATTGCACTTTTCTTTGAAACAGCAGATTATTTTTAAATTATCAGATGAAATATTTGAACGCAGGGGCGTTCAAAATCATGTACTGAATCCATGGTATCAGTTTTCGTGTCGATGTCCCTGCCACCCTAGAGAAACAATGCACTCATTGGGGACTTGTCAATATTTATAATCATAAGAGAACAGCTTGATATTAACTCAATTATAACTTTATAGAAACAATACGTTTTCTAATACAGGTAAGTAAAATGTACGGAAATATAAGAAGATGCTTTTAAATTTCCATCCACGATAACGTTATAACGTGCACGTATTTCCATACATTTCATGGACCTGAATAATATTGTGACATTGGAAATTATAAAACCGCACATTGCATCTCATATTCAAACACAAAAGGTGGTTCTTACAGTGCCAGTCTATGTTAAATATGTTTCTTGTAAGCTCGTCAGACTGCATCAAATCAACTAAAACTAAGCAATTGCTTGTGTCGCGATAATTTCGTGTCAATTGCTGGTTGCTTGTCATCAATTTAAACGAGTAACCATGCAAATTGATACTGTATATCAGTCAACCGTACGTCTCAGTGCTAGTCTAGTGGTGCGACCATCGGACTACCAAGCCTTAGATTTCGAGTTCGAACCCAAGGCACGCACCTCTGACTTTTCGAATTCATGTGTATTGTATAATTATCACTTGCTTAAAAAACGGCGCTCGCAGTGTCGAATTGTTACCATTGACTGCGGGTGATTGGACCATATTAATAACTAGCTGCCTCCTGCCCTTATTCCAATTTATTTATGACCAGCTTCTGCCCTCGACTTCGTCCGCGAGCCTTCCTCAAGAATTGGGCTATTCAATGTAAAAAGAATTTTTCAAATCCGACTGGTAGTTCCGGAGATTATCCCCTACTTACAAACTTACAAACAAACAAATTTTACCTCTTTATAGTAAGTATAGATAGACTAGCTGCTACCCGCGGCTTCGCCCGCCTGGAACCTAATTCTTTTTCTAAAATAAAAGTAGTAGCGTAAGTTACTCCCTATATCATCAGCTATCTGCCAGTGAAAGTCCCGTCAAAATCGGTCCAGCTGTTTCGGAGATTAGCCGGAACAAACAAACAGACAGACATTTTTTTGTACCGTATATTCTTTCATGTAGGTACTTACATTTATAAAAAGCTATTATTTTGACATTACAAACAGACACTTCAATTTTATTTATTAGTATTGATAGTTAGTACACAATGCTGCATGATTATTATTTTGTGCAAGTTTTATCAGTTACTGTTATGAATAATAAAGACATATTGTTACTATTTTATATGCTACATAATATGTACTCGTATGTGACAGGTCACAAGGGTATTATGATGGTTTACTGATATTTATAGCAAAAGTAATCACTTTATATCATTTGTTTCCTAATGAAGAAGCTATGTTGTTACTAATTAATAGTTTTACATGTAATTGGTTGTGCAATTAGTAAGATTGTATTATCTATGAATGTTTTCTGTTATTAATTTACGCGTTCATTAATGTTAATTATGGTGCGATAATTAATAACACTTAATAGAATTTTGTTTTTTTTTTAAACACCAAAATTATATAGAAGAATCAGCGATTCACGATTTCTTTATAAATACTTTCCAAAAAAGTTTAACGTACCACTATTCTTGTAATACTCATCAGGCCTGACACCGGTAGCACACCTCCGCCGCGAAACCATAGCAGCGAAACCGCAGTAGTTCAATTCAACTGGCTCGCGTCTAGTCCGTTCGAGTAGCGGAACATGACGCGAGAACTACTGCGGTTTCGCTGCTATAATAATAATAATAATATGGCAACACTGATACGTCAACGACGTAATTTTTTTCTCTTATCTCATAATTCGCTTATTTAATTCTATTCAACTTATCGTATATATACAAAAACCTCAACAAAACTCCAATAATAAACAATATAAATAAATAAAATTATCTACGATGAAAAAACGGAAAAAACCAAAAATATATATAAAACTCAAAAATGACAGTGTCAAACTCGGACTCCTGTAAGCGATAAAAAATTATGAAGAAGTGAAAAATGTTGACGAGATCAGCAGCTCAACGTGCACGCCTACCAACCCCGGTCTCGCCGCTCAGCTCCGCCTCGCCGCCGCCGGTACCCAGCCCCATCGTGAGTGCTGTGTTGACACCGGCCGCGGTAGTTGCGTCGAGCTCGAGCGACGAGTATTTCTCCCCGCCGACGTCACCAACACCTGCACGTCGGCAGGGGAGAGGCCGGCCACCGAGAAGCTTGGGACTTAGGGGCCATCCGGCCCCGAGCCGGGTCCCCGCTGCCGGTGGTTGTGTGCAGCGCATGAGATGGACTCAGTCTATGAATGAGAACGTCATGCGCGCATATTACGGGTCTACAGAGGGAGGAACTAACCTCACTGCGTACCGTGTTAGGATGCTGTCTCTGTTTCAGGAACTAGAGCCAACCACCAACGTCTCGGCCCAACGACTGTCGGATCAGGTGCGTGTCATCCAACGCAATCATAGGTTGGACGATGCCGCACTTGATAGGCTGCGCTCAGAGGTACTGAGCAACCTTAGCGTTTCAACTTCAACACCGACCGCGGCACAAGCGTCAAACATTGATGCAATACCGCCGCGGTTCAACCAAGATGTGCAAGAGGAAGATGATAGGGTTGCCACAGTAAGTAGCCAGTGTAACGTTCGATTGAGGAGCGCACTGGAGGATGCGTTTCTCGAGTATAGGTACACTCCGACCGAACTTAGACCCCGATTACCACGCCTACCCATGCACAAAAAAAATAGGGCGCTGGTGTGTGCCCTGGACTCGCAGCTTAAGAATTTTTTCGAGAGCAGCGAGGATCTCATTGATACACACTCGATCATGTACTGCGCGGCTGTTGCGGCATGTCGGTTAGCTAATGTCAAGTTCCCAAATTGTGACGGAGCTAATCGACCAAAACCAGCCGTACCAGCCTGGCAGTGCAGGATCGAGCGACGTATCGATGGGGCTAGGGTACTCATCGGCAAACTATACTGCTTCAGGGAGGGCAATACTCGACCACGAGTGATGCGCTTTGTGAGGCGGGCATTCTCGGGGACTGGAATCAGCCCTCGAGAATACATGCCCCGCGTCACAGAGCGCATCGACTTCCTGAAGCAGAAAGTTTGTGCGTGGGCGAGCCGTATTCGGCGGTATAAGCGGCGAGTGGATTGATTCACGCAGAATCGCATGTTCCAGAGCGATGAGAGGTGGGTATACAGAGCTTGGGAGCGACCTGAACAAAATGTGACAGACGTGTGCCGCCCGGATGATGCCGCCACGAGTGCATTCTGGCGCAACATATGGTCGGTGCCCGTCTGTCACGCTGAGGCTGGCTGGATGCAGGATGTCGAGCGAGTGTGTGAAACTATACCAGAAATGGAAAAAGTTGAAATAACGCCATTAGATGTAGCCAGAGCAGTTCGTCCGTTACCGAATTGGAAATCACCGGGACCGGACGGACTGCACAACTTTTGGCTAAAATGGCTACATAGTTCACACACTCGCCTGGCATCTCAGTTCCAGTCATCCTTAGAGTCTGGGTCGCTACCACAGTTTCTAACAACAGGCGTTACCCACCTGCTCCATAAGTCAGGTAGTCCCGCGGAACCCAAGAATTATAGACCAATCACATGTTTGGCGACGGTTTATAAACTTCTTACATCCATTTTGAGAGCGAAAATTAACACACATATTGACAAAAACTCGATCATGTCTGCCTCTCAAAATGGATGTAGGAATGGGTCCCGCGGTACTAAGGAGCTACTCCTCATCGACATGGCCATAAGCCAACAGGTTCGTCGAACCCGGAAAGATCTATCGACATGTTGGATAGACTATAAGAAGGCCTATGACTCAGTGCCACATACATGGCTCATGAGGGTGCTGGAGTTGTACAAGATAGATGCAACTCTGCGCGCCTTCCTGATGTCATGTATGGGGCAATGGAGGACCGTCCTTCGCTATCCAGGATGTCGACAGATTCAGGGGAACGATGAGCCTGTATGGATTAAACGGGGAATATTCCAGGGCGACAGTTTGAGTCCACTTTGGTTCTGCTTAGCTCTGAATCCTCTAAGCACACTGCTGGAGGATTCAGGTCTAGGCTATCGGTTGAGGAGAGGTGGTCAGGTCATATCTCACCTCCTCTACATGGATGACTTGAAACTCTTTGCCCCCAACAAATTGCGGCTGATGGAGCTACTGAAGGTAACGGAAACATTCAGTAGCGCCATCAGGATGGAATTTGGTGTGGACAAATGTGCAGTCATGCATGTAAAGCGAGGGGAGATTATGGAATCCGAGGGAACTCAACTCTCGGATTCCATACACCTTAGATCCCTCTCCTCATCCGAAAGCTATAAGTATTTGGGTATGTCGGAAGCGTTAGGCATCAACGTTGCTGACATGAAGCAATCGTTGAAGGAGCGCTTCTTTTGGCGCCTGAAGAAGGTGTTAACTAGTCTTCTTTCAGGCGGAAACAAGGTGCGCGCCTTCAACGGTTGGGTCATGCCGGTGCTGATGTACTCTTTCGGCATACTCAAATGGACTCAGACCGAACTCGACGCCCTAGACAGGAGGGTCCGTACACTTCTGACCGCAAACCGGATGCATCACCCACGTTCTTCGGTGATGAGACTGTACATCCCGCGGAAGTGTGGGGGTCGAGGGTTTTTAAATGCGAAGACCCTCCACAACCGCGAGGTGTTCAGCCTCAGGGAATATTTCCTAAAAGCCGAAGTGGGTATGCACCGTGATGTGGTCGCAGTGGACAAGGGACTCACCCCGCTCTCCATGGCTAAAGAGAACTGGCGCAAACCTGTGGTACTTACTACAGATGACCGCAAGGAGGTATGGCAAAGCAAGGAGCTTCACGGGCGCTTCTATCGGGCTCTCCATGAGCCCGGTGTAGATTTCTTAGCGTCCGTATCCTGGCTACGTTTCGGTGACCTTTTCGGGGAAACTGAAGGTTTCGTCTGTGCAATTATGGACGAAGTTATCTTGACGAATAACTACCGGAGACATATAATGAAGGACGGTACGGTTGACGTGTGTCGGGCATGCCACCGTCCGGGTGAGTCCATCAGACATATTATCTCTGGCTGTTCACGTCTGGCTAACGGCGAGTACTTGCACAGGCATAACCAAGTGGCTAGGATTATTCACCAGCAACTTGCTTTGAAATATAAACTTGTGGATTCTGAGGTACCGTACTACAGGTATGTGCCCGACCCAGTTCTCGAAAATGACCATGTCACGTTATACTGGGATCGGTCTATCATTGCTGACAGGACTATTGTTGCCAATAAGCCTGATATAGTGGTGATAGACCGATTAGCGCGCCGCGCAATGATAATCGATGTTACCATTCCCCATGACGGGAACCTCGTGAAAGCTGAGAAAGAGAAACAAATAAAATATCTCGACTTAGCGCACGAGGTTGTCGACATGTGGAATGTGAGCTCGGCTATCATTGTGCCGATAGTCGTAACGGCCAACGGCCTGATGGCCGAAAGCCTCGACCAACATCTCTCGAGGCTCTCGTTAGGCGGTTGGATCAAAGGCCTGATTCAGAAGGCAGTACTCCTCGACACGGCTCGCATTGTGAGGAGGTTCCTGTCTCTGCAGCCCTAACCACCGGTAGCTTGGACCCTGCTCCCGACACCGGCGGAACACTATTTTTTATATTTTTAAATGTTTTTTATATCTTTTTTTTTTAAGAAATATTTAAAAATGCAAATTAATATGTATATAAATGAATAAACGACATAATAATAAGTTCTAGGTAACCAATCCACTATAGCCACCCAAACCCATAGCCCTATATTTTTTGTTTCCATATCTTGCAATAGTTTTGCACCAACCGGGGGTTGTCCTTGGGTGCACTAGCATAGTGCATACAGGGATAATCGTCGGTTGGTGCCTCGTTTCATTTAACACGTCTAACGGGCCTCTGCGAGTTGGCTTCGGCCCCTCGTACGCCTTCCAAAGGTCCGGGACCCTAGGGTCACGAGAAATTTCAAAGACTTAAAAATAATAATAATAATTCCCCCACCGCCGTATCTCTACGTTGACGTCGTGGTGGGGCTTGCGTGCTCCGAACTCTAGGTTTGTGCCGGTAGAGTTTACTTTGCCGGAACAGGTTTAGGATAAGGAGCCAGACTAAGAGAGATACAGAAAACCGCAGGGCAGCATGTGGCGAGCTGTTGGGCAGTAGCGACCCCACGGACCCTATCTCCCGGGAGAAGTCTTGTTCCTCACCTCTGGCTTGCCTTTGTTGGCCGGCTGGAGTGAGCACTGACGAGGAACAGAGCTCCCACCTCATTCTTGCCTTTATTGGCCGGCTTGAGTGGAGATTCGCAAGAGCAAACGTGCTCGGAGAAAGGAAGTATTCCAGTAAGATGCTGGTAGGGGTCTTGACCGTACTTCCGGGATTGTCCTGATAGCCGTGGAATACCGCTCCACTCCTCATAAGCACCTCAGGACATGTTGCCCCCTTGTCGTTGCGACACTTTGTGCTAGCGACCGTTTTCGGGGGCCCATTATTGAGTGTGCAAGTCACCCCCTGCCATTTTACCTGTGTTTGTTATATAAAATATTGGTCAAGCAGGGGCCATAGTCTTTCCATAGTTCTAAATAACCAGTTCACTTAGCCATCCAAACCCATAAACCAATATCTATGTTTTCATATCCAGCAATAGTCCTGCACTAACCGGGGGTTGTCCTTGGGTGCACTAGCATAGTGCGAACAGGGATAATCGTCGGTTAGTGCCTCGTTTCATTAAACACGTCTAACGGGCCTCTGTGAGTTGGCTTCGGCCCCTCTTACGCCTTCGAAAGGTCCGGGACCCTAGGGTCCCGAGAAATGTCAAAGACGTAAAATAATAATAATAATAATTCCTTTATTATCAGGCAACAAAGGCCCATAGATAAAATACACAAAATATTCTTACATAATAATAAACTAATACATAACTTTTAATACATAACCATTATTAACTAAGTAGTACGTTGGGTCGGCGACGTAATGCGCTGAGTCGAGGTGTCATGTAGCCTTCCGCGAAAACGCCGATACACGACACCCTTCGGCCAAAATTCTTCCTTCATAAAGGTCTCCAGGTGATGAGTTGGAACGCGCACCACAAAAGATTTAAAGTTCACTTTGTGACGCGATTCCAACTTCTCGACTCTTAACGTGAACTTTGTCTTTATCGCTATGTACTCCACGATCTCCTCTGCCTTCGTGGAGTGATGTAAACGCGACACGTACAGCTGCGTCGACGGAATAGCAGGACGCAGCAACATGTTCGGACCGGTCAATGCGGTACCGCATTGATTGCGACAAGCAGGCTTCTTCTTCTTCTTCTTCTCCACACGTATGAAGCCTTCTTCATCAGCCTGTCCTTGGCTTGTTACCTGCGGTAACGAGCTTCGAACTAGTTCGGAGGGCCGCTGGGCACCCCTCATATGCTTAGGTTGCCGCTGATGTTTTGCTGGAGTTGCAATAACGGCAGCCGAGTAAGCTCGTCCTGGCGTGGACGTGCTAATATTCGTCGGCGTCCTACTCATGAGGGACGCGGGGAGGGCGGGGCGCGGTTGTGCATCGCTCGCAGTGACGGCGGCCGGCGACGAGTCGAATTTTGCTGACTCGAAACTCAGCTGCGATGCATTGAGTACGGCGTGACGTGTGTTGACGTTGTTGGCAGGCTCGTGTGACCTACATACCGCGTTGCGTAGATCTGCTACCTCGGTACGTATGCTCGTCGCTATGGTTTCGCGGCGGATGTTAGGCTTAACACAATAAGTAAGTAAAATTATGGTGTGTTTAATTGATGGTCAGTTTCCAATATTAAAAGTGACATTTTCACTGCTGTGAGACAATGGCAAATCAGCATGATTTTTATTTACTTGACGCGGTGACATGGCAATGCTTAGTCAAAGCCTGTGTTCGTCTTTCGGTTGTTATGATGGCAATGATACTAATATTATACATGGTGGAGACGACATTACGACAATAAGTTAAACTGCGTATACCTAATGACGTTCTTAGTCTGCATACGAAAATTCAATCAAATAGTTTAATCACTATAGCTAGTCAAAGATTGGCAAAACCCAGAGTCGGCCCATCACTACTATTTAGTTTGTTTGAAAAAAACACTTTTTTTAATTTAGATGCTAGGATTTCTTTGATGGTTCCAATTTGGAACCATCAAAGAAATCCAAAGATTCAAAGAAATCAAAGAATAGAGTATTTTGGAACTTCCAAAATACTCTTATGCATCAGTATTGCCAGTGTTTTCATTTAGTGTCGTATTATTTTCTCCTCAATCAATCTTCCTAGCCTTTTTCCCAACTATCTTGGGGTCGGCTTCCAGTCTAACCGGATGCAGCTGAATACCAGTATTTTACATGGAGCGACTGCCTATCTGACCTCCACAACCCAGTAACTGGGTAATACGATACCCCTTGGTAAGACTGGTGTCAGACTTTCGGGCTTCTGACGACTCGTAACGACAGTCAAAGATCCACAAATGACAGCCGGGACCAACGGCTTAACGTGCTTCCCGAGGCACGGAGGAGTCTCGGTATGTAAAGATGGTCACCCATCCACTGACCAACCCCGGCAAGCGTAGCTTAACCTGGCGGATCGACCCGTGCGGCTTGATATTACTTAGCCACAAGCTCCTCCGTATTATTTTCTCCTCATTGTATAAAATAATATAACACCCTTAATTATTTGTTCCAGTCCCTCCTACTCCGCGGACTATGTCGCGAGAAGATTTACCTGAAGAACATATCGTTGACCGCCATAGTGACGCTGTCGCTGCGACCGCTGGTGTCCGCGCAGTTCTCAGAGAAACTGCTTACCATGTATATCATACAGATCCTGTCGGTACCAACGTTAGTGTACCATATGCAGCAGATATCGCCTGAGGTGAGTCCACTTCTTCCTCTCTCATAGCAGCACCACCTGTCGTAAGAAAAGCTGATGTGGTTACCCAAGGTATCGTCACGACTATCATGAATGCTAATTGAATACGCTCTAAATAAAAATTGAGGTGAATGCAGCAGCCGGACAGAATTCTCAAACTTTCTTATGATTTGCCGATTAAGTTTTCATAGTCCGATTTCTTACCTTTAAACGACTCTGACAACTACCTTCAAAATTGGGCAGGATTGGCATAGTGCCCCATCATATTGCCTTACGCTCCGCGATATGGATTATAATTCCCGTACCAGAAAAATAGTTTAATTTACTATACTATACTCAATTTGAAATAAGAGTAGACATTTAAATAAACCTTTTTTACAGTCTGTTCAACCGATTTTGACTTCTATAGCGTAGGCATAAGGATGGCATTAAAAGCAAAAAGTGGTTAGAATTTCAACTGTTTACTGCAGCTGCCATTTGTCATGCCATCAACGCAATAAAAGTCAAAATTGGTTGAACGGACTATAAAAAAGGTTTAAAATAATTTCAAAAGGATCATAGATTATTTAAGCTGATATTTAAGCATATTATGTCTTGTTCACAGTCAATGTCCTCATTCCGCTCCTACTCGATGTTCGACAAATGCCTCGAGTTCCTGAGCACAGACCAGAACATGCGCATAGTGTTCAATACGCTGGAGGGAAACTACGCGCTGTGCCTCCTAGCCAACCTGGTGCAACTGGCGCACTCCGAGCGAGAGTACGCGCAGATCGAGTCCTACCATCCGACGTTTGTGGTGAGAAGATTTTCATAAGTATCTTTGTAGAACTACTAAGCGAAGAGATTCCCCATAAAACCTGTTTCTACCGCCAAGCAGCATTGCTGTGTGGTTTGAAGGGTCATGGGTACTAGCACCCATGATCGGATTCTCTTCACTTGATTCAGCGTACACTATTGCTGACTGATGACTTGGGTTTTGTCCTTAAAATAAACACGGCCAAGCATTAGTAACGCATTATGTAAATTTTATTGCTGAATTAATTTGGGCCGTTTACGTTTACGCGTCTTGATCGAATTCTTCAAAGTCAAATCATTTATTTCAAATAGGCCCTTGTAAGAAACTTTTGAACATCAACATTGACAAAAAAAAAAATAAGTAGGTATTGATTCTTGTCGCCCCTTCCAAAAGGTAGTTTTCGTATGGATAAGAATGGGCAAGAAACTCCACCGTTACTCTTTTAAAATGTTTTACAATATTTTGTATAGGTACATTAGTTATATAATTATATGTGAAGACCATGCACCTAGAATAAAATTACTATACCACAATAGGTAAAAATAATTAAAAATTAAGCAACGACAGATAAATTAATTATATGATAGATACATGGTGCTCACATTATCATGGTGCTCTTAAATATCATATTATCTTCTGCAGTTGGTGGTAACACGCTTCCTCGACTCTTGCCAACAATACGTGGTCTGCAAAAAGGGGAACCTTAGCAACTGGCACCCAATCCTGGGCTGGTTCTCTCAAAGCTTCGACAGCTACCTACCTCCAGCGATGGGCAACCTTCGGACACAGCTGTCATTGCTGTGGGGTGCGCCGATGTTGAAGAAAGTGTTGGCGACTCCTTTGAAGGAGATGATAGATGCAGGGGTTACGGGAGAGGAGGGGGCGGGGCCCTCGCAGCCTTCCACTCCGGTGCAGAGCAATAATCCTGCTGCTATTATTAGAAGGGCTATTGAGGCTAGGACTAATAGGTGAGTGAGTTTGGTTTGATACCTTTTTGCTGATATTTTTTTTCCAATATTCCACTCCAACAAATCAATAACAGTGAAACTGAAAAACGGCTGGTCCTAAAGAAATGTTGCCATAATCAGCACAGTTGGCTAAGTCGCAAGCAATCGCAATTTATTATAAGTATTATATTTTTCAAAATCGTTGACTAGGTACAGATCTGAGTTTGGTTTGAAGTTTATATTAGTAATAAAAAAAATCCAATAATTACAAAAATCTTTGTTAAACTGCTAGTCCTAAAGAAACATTGCCATACAAACACACACTTGCCTAAGTCACTAGTGATCACAATTTCAATGAGCTTCAAAAATGTTACTGTTGTCCTCTTGGCATAGCCCCTTGATCACCTCTAACGATATTCACAAGTATTGGGAACATGTCCCATCGCCATCAAGGAAGCGACTAGCTATCGACTATCCTCGCTTAAGAAAAATACAAAAGAGAGGCTTGTCGCCCGGCAGTGGGAACAGTCAGCCTGTCAGCGATCAACTAATGACACGGGACCTACATCTATTGTAGCATAATCACTCTATAATCAGTGGCTTAGCTAGGTAACCAAAGGCCCTGGGGCAAAAAATTAACTAGGGCCCCAGCCCCAACTAAACTATTTACAAATCGTTTGTTCCGTATTCGTCGTGTTCCGAATTCGACGTTTTTCGACGAACATAAATAAGTTGCCATTATTAAAGTCGTGTTCCTGGAATCTGGTTTATTTATATTCTGAATGTGGGATCAATTTTCATTAGTTTAATTTATAGTTTGTAAGTCAGAGTCCGAGGGGCGCCCTGAGCTTGGGGGCCCCGGGGCACTGCCCCGTCTAGCCCTCCGGTAGCTACGCCACTGTCTATAATGTTCCCACTGCTGGGACAGAGGCCTCCTCTCTTCGAGAGGGAGTGGGCTGTAATCTACCACGCGGGCCCAGTGCGGATGGTACATCTATTGTACGTGCCTTATATTCATCAAAGTTTGTTAACCAGAGATGGCCATAGATATTCATGTATGCAAATTGTTGTCTTTTCAGATCCAACGCGAACAAACACTACAGAAAGTTAGGTTCCCCTGATTGTACCAAAACGGCTCTCATATGTTCCATGTACCACACGGCGCTGCAGACTATGACGCAAGTCAAACTTGATATACTTACAGGCAAGTTCTATTTATTTATTTATTTTACTTCACTTATGTCATAGATATATATAGCCTATTCAGAAAATTTATTGTAAACCAAAGTGGTCTCTTGGCGTACAGGAATAGTATTTATATTTATGTGTTAATGAATGGCTCTATGTTCACTCTTGTGTGGGATGTTGTGTTGCGTTCGCGACATATTCTGACTCTTTTGACGCATTGAAGAAATCCGCCTGGTAGAAAATGCCTAAGGCATTAACTCTGCTTTTGTACAGTTTTTACATGTGCGTAAAGCTTTAAATGAAAATAAATTAGCATGCCACAACGCGTTATGTTTTAAAAATAAACAAATGTGTGAATCTGCTTCTACTAACTGCAGAAAATGGGTACACAACAGAACTAATCATGCCTTTGAAGTACAATCCTAATCCTAACTAATAATATAAATGCGAAAGTGAGTTTGTTTGTTTGTTACGCTTTTACGCCAAAACGGCTGAACAGATTTGGATGAAATTTGGCAAATGGGTAGACCATGACCTGGATTAGGACACTATATACGTTTTATCTCGATAGTCTTACGGGATCCAGGATTATGCGAGTGAAACCGCGGGGCGCAGCTAGCAAGCAAAAAAAAGTAGTATTATAACATTTCTTGTCTCTTTCCAGGGTTATGTAATCAAGACGAAATATTATACTCGTTATGGCAATTCTTGTGCACGTTGGGACCAAACTGCGGGTTGAAATCCTTCCTCGATCTCTTAGCTGTTAACACGAAGACGTCTGCGCCCGAGTTCCAAATGTTGATACTGTTCGCAGACTGCATGACGCATTATGTTACGTGAGTATTAGATGTTTTTTCTTTATTAGTGCAAATCTTGGAGCTCATTCGATTTATCGAGTCTGCTTAAACCACGCTGGAGTCGTTGCATTTTTTTTAGTTGACGAATAAAATGATTTTACGAAGAATACAAAAGTTATTTCTACCAGTTTACTCTCCAAAACATATTTTATAAATGTGATGATTTCTTTTTGTCCAGTATATTAGACGATATGGAGATGTACGAGCAACAGAATCCCTTCAAGTTACAAGACTTTATAAACATGTCGCAGTTCCTCAACATGTTCGTCTACAAGTCCATTATGGGGCAGTTATTTGGTAAGTAACAACATCTAGTTACATAATCAACATGATATACTACTGAAAATACATACAATTAATTATAATCAATCCACAGTCGCAGAATGAAAAGTTTAAGCTCTTTTAGGGCAATTTTTACTTCCACCGTTAGTGAGATATTATTTTTCCAGCTACTTTATGCTAATATTATTATAGAAAATGTGCAGCCCCGGATCTAGATTTTTTTTGAGGCTGGGCAAAAACTGCGGTCTCTCGCCGCCCGCGAAATAAAATTTTCTCGAAATGAATTTTTTGGCACCAAAATTTTACCTTTATCGATCGATAATGCGCCAATTCAACAGGAGTGCCAAAACAGTTGTAAAAAAATATGCCATATAAACATTTTATGTGCTTCTCGCCTCATTTATTGCAAAGTTACGACGTGCTGAGTGGTGCACTTGTCTGCTTCTCTTGAATTTGTTGCCTGGCATGGCCTCCGGTTTGCCTGCCTCGGGGCTAAAAACCGCGATGCGGGAATGAAATGTATTTGATAATTGCTGTCAACTTTTGGTTTCATAAAGACTACATGTTTTAAAAACTGTTTCGTCATTTTCAGATCTCAAAACAATCCAAAGCAACGAGCTCTTCAGCTCACTCCACACTCTCTTACTAGTACTGTACCGTCGTGACTGTCGACGCTCGTACACGCCCGCAAACCATTGGCTCGTGAAGGAGATTCGCGAGGGACAGTTCATGGCCGACCTCGAGAAGGGCAAGAAGCCTCAGCAAGTAAGTAAATATTTTTATCATGTCTTGACGACAAGAAAATAATTTAAGATATGAAAAATGTACATGCAGCATTTTCTAGTTACAATCTATCGTTCTTTAAATGTTGTTTTTTAAATCCTGACAATTTACCGTTGCAAATGCTTAAATTACTGTCTCAATCTCATCATCATCAGCCTATTAATGTTCCCACTGCTAGGACACAGGCCTCCTCTCTGTGAGAGGAAGTGGGCCGTAATCCACCACGTGGGCCCAGTGCGGGTTGGTAGATGTCACATGTCTTCGAGTTTTTTGGTTCTAAGACATGCCGGTTTCCTCACGATGTTTTCCTTCACCGTTTTGAGAGCAGTGGTGATCAAATTATTTACACAAAGTAAAGCGCCTGCTTGGGTTCGAACCCACGACCTACAACTCGGTAAGTCGGGGCCACCACTGCTCACAATCTACAGATGGTCTCAATCTACAGACTGTATAATAATTATTTTCAGGTGTTAGTACAAAAAACGCCGCACATGATAGCGCACGGAGAACGCGTCAGATTATTCCGACGCGCCGTCGCCGATGAAAAGGTGAGTCATTTAGAATGGAATATTATAGGAATGTAAATTGGTAATCTTTATAAAATTGATAAGTTTTATATACCATTTTGATATATAGATGAAACGCAGGGAAGATCAAAATCATTTGCCATAAAATTAAATTTCCGCTTTCAGTGTTTAAGTTTCCGAGTGGTCTATTCGAATGAACCCCACATGTGTGCTGGCAGGTGGTGCTGGGCCTGACGGAGCGCGCGTGCGGCGGGCGCTCCACGCTGGTCACGGTGCGGCGCGCGCGCCTGGTGGAGGACGGCTACCGGCAGCTGGCCGCGCTGCCGTCGCGCGCGCTCAAGGGCATCGTGCGCGTGCGGTTCATCAACGAGCAGGGGCTGGACGAGGCTGGCATCGACCAGGATGGCGTGTTCAAAGGTACGCTCTAACACTACACAAAGGAGTCTAGTCGAGCTGCGAAAGATCGAAAAAGACAACTCCACAATATGCTTATAATGTGATTTTCTTTAACATAATTATAACAATACAGATATCGTCCTCAAATCTAATGTACACTACCTTCTGCAAGTGGTAAATCCTTCCAAATCAGGACAACCAAATTAACTTAAAATGTCTAAGACTGAAAACTTTTGCATAGTAACTACGCGATGAAAGCTACTGACAACGTCAATTCTTCGCCTTTTCTTGGTCAGATTTTTACTAGCCAATCCTAAATAGCTGAAAGTTCACATAATCATAATGCCTCAGTGGCTCCTCAGATATAAATCTAACTAAATGACGCAATTGTATGTACATACTTTGCGTGTCAAAAAACCAGAGTAAAATTACGATCAATGATCGTAATCTGAGGTTTTCATTTAGCATTATCGGCACTGCAAATCCACCGAAATCTAGAAAAATGCCTTTTTATGGCATATTGAACTGTAAAGACTGTATAGAAAAAGTAGGCCAAGGCATTGGAAATGTTTTCTTTCATTTGGTAAGTAAATTTGTTTTTAAATTGTGTGTGAAAAAAATGGTTTTCATACAGATGGAGGGACTTGCGTTATCTAGTTAGATTTATATCTGTAGGTGGCCCCTTTTATGGAAATCAGATTGACAATAGTGAGGGGGCTTTCCATTTTCAAAGATGTTAAGTGAATATAAATTATTTTTAGAATTCCTGGAAGAAACAATAAAGCGCGTATTCGACCCGTCACTGAACTTGTTCCGTGTGACGAGTGAGGAACGGTTGTACCCTTCACCTACATCCTGTCTTCAAGAGAATCATTTGCAGCTGTTCGAGTTTATTGGACGGATGCTGGGCAAAGCTGTTTATGAGGTCAGTGAGAATAGGATACTCTTTTTTTACATTTTGTATACAGAGCGCCTCAAAATATCGTGAAATATAATATGAAACCAAGGAATAAATAAAACGTGTGCGGTTGGGGGACCCCCGTCCGGAACGAAGCTCCTTCTCACGTATGATTTAAAACAAAAACAAAATTTTCGTAGCCACCATCTTGGATTTACATTTTGACCTCACGAATGGGTTTAGCACCCTCGAAAACCACGAAAACGATACCCATAACGAAAAAATTTAAAACTTTCGCAGCCGCTGTCTTGGGTTTTCATTTTGACCACATATACACTTTCTCTCTCCCTTTCTATCGAATTAGAAGACAGTGGCAAGATGAACGCTTTTTCGTGTGACGATTTCTACCAGTTTACTCCTACCACAAGCAGCATTAAAAAACTTCGTTCCAAAAATGTGTAAAAATACATGAAGAGACTTGAAAATCGCCTGACTTAACTGATAAAAGAAACGACAAAAGGTTAAAAAAAATACATTACGACGATTGTGAAAATGCGGGCTGAGCCGAAGCGGATGCACATATACGTCAGTCCATCAATGCCTAGTTGCGGCCAAGGCTTGTATTTTTTACTTCTCAAACAATGCGCGGAAATTCAAACTAAGTAAGTTAATGATAAATTCCAGAATCAATGACGACCAACGATAATTTAACCCGCGTCAATATTTTTTTTTTTTCTTCTTTACTTCCAGCTCTATTTGCAAGGCAAATCGAAAATTTTTGATAAGTTATCTCCTTGGTTCCAATGTGTCAAAATAAAAAGTTCGTTCCATTTTTAAATTACACGACATAATTATAATAATATGGATTTTCATAGTAACATTGCCGGCCGCCTACTCGCCTACTGACCAGTACAGCATTTTCGATTTAATCTAATATGAAGGTTGTCAAAATAATGCTACCATTTCCAAGCACACTTGAGAAAAAACATTGTAACCTTGATCGAAAGAGTCAATCATTATGGTCAATAATTATTTCTCAATGCCATTTCATCTCAAATAAAATGAAATAGACTTGTTCATTTATTGACTCATATATTATGTCATTCGTTCCTACAGGGCATAGTGGTGGACGTGCCATTCGCCTCGTTCTTCCTCAGTCAAGTACTGGGGCAAACCCAACAGGCGCTATACAGCTGGATCGACGAGCTGCCCTCACTCGACCGAGACCTCTACCGGAGTCTCACGTATATCAAACATTTTCAGGTATTTATAACAACTAGGTAGACGGCCGCATCCTAACCAAAAACGATTGCGTACTCGCCCGAGGATCACTTTTGGTTTGGAGGCGGGGGAACTGTCGTAGAAATGCAGTATCGAGCTTCTTGAATCTCTCGAGATTACACAGAACATTCATGGCGTATCTCCCTTTTTCATCATCATAGGTTTTACCTCTTTTTCAGTCGCTTTAGGCAGCATAAAAATGCCTAATCCACGCTGTAATTTATCCACCTGAGAGCCTAGTGTGAGTTTCTTTTAACCATCTCGACTTTACGGTTTACGCATCGCCGCGTTCGGCGCTCCGATTGGCAGCCGGCCGGCCTTCACCAGTGAAGAGCCAATCGGAGCGCCGAACGCTGTCGACGCGTAAAGTCGATATTAAATTTAAATTAAATTAAATCTTTTATTTCCAGATGTAATCGGCGTGTGGTAGGACTGCCACCTTTTATGTAAGGGACTTTAGGCTGTAGGGGATATGGTTAAAAGAAACTCACTAGGCCATCAGCTAAGGTAGCCGGAATATACGTTAACAGTTTTACACTGATATAATGACTGAAATGTGGCAGTGATAGCCTAGTGGTGTAACCGTCAGACTGCCAAGTCATCAGGTCTCCAGTTCGAACCCAAGGCACGCACCTCTGACTTTTCTGATTCATGTGCGTATTGTATAATTATCACTTGTTTCAAACACTGAAGAAAATACATCGTGAGGAAACCGGCATGCCTGAGAGATATTTCTCGACGGCATGTGAAGCCTAGTCAGAGGCCTATGGGTGGCTTTAAAACTCTGATACCAGGTTAGTCACTAACCACACGAAAAGAAGAAGACTGGTGTAATCTTCCAGACCTCAGTTTGACCTCCTTCATTTTGCTTTTTTCCTTCATATCATCATGTGCCCTCTAAAGGACAAAATAAAGTACTTCGGACAAGGTTATAATAATTTTCTCTGTTCCAGGGCGATATATCTTCGTTAGAGCTTACGTTTTCGGTGGACGAAGAGAGGTTAGGAGAAATAGTAACCCACGAGCTTGTGCCGGGCGGCAAAGCTGTTCCAGTTACTAACGAAAACAAGTAAGTGAAACACAATGAAACAAAAATGTTGCCAACATTCAATTTTGCAGCGTTTTTTTTTATATTTTTTTTTTATTTCTTGTATATATAATTAAGGCCAAATTGACAGAATCAATCGAAACAATTTGTGAAATTCATTGTTTCTTTGCAAATAAATATTTCAGGAATAAAAAGTCATCTCAAAATTTGATATTGGTCAGTTATTCTTTTACAGTTCATATACAAGGTCCCATTAAAATAGATGGACAAATTTTAACACAGCGTTCAGTACGTCTAACTAAAGATATCCAAGCAAAAAAAAGGGATTTATTTTGAAAAAATAATAAATAGCATTGAGTAACCAACATTTTTTGTGTATTTTCGTTAGGTGATTTATTTTTCTTGTAAGTATCTAATGCGTTTTTCTTATTTTTTTTTTATACCATTGTCCTTATTTTTATACCATTGTCCTTATTTTGGTGGTCTGAATGATTACTAAAAGTTTGTCCATCTATTTTAATGGGAACTTATATTATTATTGTGATTTGAATGTTCCAGAATAAACTACATCCACTTGATGGCTCACTTCAGAATGCACACGCAGATCAAAGACCAAACAAACGCCTTTATCAAAGGATTCAGAACCATCATAAACCCGGAATGGCTGTCACTGTTTTCTACACCAGAGGTTAGTATAGTTTTTTCACATTTTTATAAATTTAATTACCTTCCGCCAATTTGACCTACTTTTCTTATGTTTTTTTTTCTAGTGCGACCGTTATTTACGTGCGACGTATTGCATTGTGAATTTATCATGAAATTAAAGCGACTCGGACGCCAGAAGTTGACAACGATTAAACTTTTGCTGTTCCCAACGCCGTACGTCCCGCTCTGCTCACGCTGCATGTAGGGCGCGTATGGCGCGCTTATGTACATTCAAAACAACGACATCGGGCACGTAGCGACTAACGCACTGCCAATACTCTCGCGAAAGCCTCACTTCGAAGTTCTTTTGTCTTCTTAATGATATATTTATATGTTTCTTCCGCAGCTCCAACGCCTAATAAGCGGCGACAACGTGCCCCTAGACCTGCGCGACCTGCGCCGCCACACGCAGTACTACGGCGGCTTCCACGACTCGCACCGCGTGGTGTGCTGGCTGTGGGACGTGCTGCAGCGGGACTTCTCCGAGAACGAGCGCGGCATGTTCCTCAAGGTGACGCGCTCAAAGTCAAAATAAATTAGCTAGCGAAACTCAACAGACGTGATGGAATAGATATCGATTTGTTCTTTTTTGGGGTCAAAAACCGGTGGTAGCGGACTACGTAGTAATGTGATATACCTGTGTATATCACACTAGCTGCACCCCGCGGTTTCACCCGCATAAGTCTCGATGCTGTGGGAATATCGGGATAAAAACTATCCTATGTCTTAACCCAGGTCATGGTCTACAGATGTGTCAAATTTCACCCAAATCCGTTCAGTCGTTTTAGCGTGAAAGCGTAACAAACAAACATACAACAAATCTAATCTGTTCTCTTTAGTTTATTCTTTTTCGAATTTTTGGTTCTAAGACATGCCGGTTTCCTCACGATGTTTTCCTTCACCGTTTTGAGAGCAGTGGTGATAAAATTATTCATTCATTTCAGTATATGATCGAGTTGAATTATTAAGAATCCGCAACGAAAAAAAAAACAATATTAGCGAAATAATTCAAACAGTGTGTATCTCGTTTCCAGTTCGTAACGTCATGCTCGAAGCCGCCAGTTCTTGGGTTTGCTCATCTCAAGCCGCCGTTCTCTATCCGATGCGTTGAAGTAGGCGACGATGAAGATACTGGTGATACAATAGGTAAGATAACAGAAATGCTTCATGTTAATTACTTCATCTGCCTCATCAGCCTAGCCTTTTCCCAACTATGTTGGGGTCGGCTTCCAGTCTAACCGGATGCAGCTGAATACCAGTATTTGACATGGAGCAACTGCCTATCTGACCTCCACAACCTCTAGGTAACACGATACCCCTTTTTGGTCTTCTAACGTCAAAGATCCACGGTTGACAGCCGGGACCAACGGCTTAATGTGCTTTCCGAGGCACGGAGGGGTATTGGTATGTAAAGATGGTCACCCATCCACGGACCAACCGCGGCAAGCGTAGGTTAACCTGATCGATCGACCCGTGCGGCTGTTATTACTTAGACACAAGCCCCCCCATTATGTACTATTAATTACTTATAGCTTTATATTAATTGGGGTAATTTTTTAACGACAATGCATCAGACTTTTCGAAGTTTTCAACGTGGAATTGTGGATGCACTGCACTATTTTTGCTATTTTCCTTTTTAGTGATATTTTGAAGTATAACGATTTCAAGTGTCAACAGATTTTGTTTTTTAATGCAGAGCACTTATTTTACGTTTTTAGCTTGCTACAAACTTTTGCTAGATGGCTCTGTATAAAAAAACGGCCACAAGGCTGCGTTTCCACCAGAGATGAGCGAGGATGCGTAGCGAGGGATGTGTATGAAACTAACCAATAACAACGCTAGCTTGTCTCAAATTATGACAGTGAAGTGATGTTATTGGTTAATTTCACACACATTCCTGACGTATCGAAATCGTTACGTGACGATTTCTGCCAGTTTACTCCTACCACAAACCGCTTTAAACAACTTCGTTCCAATAAAAATTATGAACAATGAATTAGCATCGCAAATTAAAAATGATCATAATTGTTATTTATGTGCTTAAGTTGCTAGTTGAAACCTAGTTAGCTGATTCAGGCGTGACTGCGGCACTCCATATAAAAACCCATTATAAAATACAATAGACGACGTGTATTTAGTAACCTAATCCGCTTAACTGTTCTTGAAGAGTCATAAAGAATCCTGTAAGAAATCGACACGTGTTTCACCTCTCAACGAGGCATCCTCAGGATGACGATTGACTCGTTGCGCACCCGGACACGACGTGTTGCCACGCCCAGCGCCGAACGCAGACTGATACTGAATAAAATAATTTTGAATATTTTATTGTTTCCCGATAAATCCGGAAAAATATTTCATACAAACGATTTCTCTCTACAGGGAGCGTAATCCGAGGCTTCTTCACAATTCGAAAGAAGGATCCCCTGAACCGTCTGCCCACATCCTCCACGTGTTTCAACCTCCTCAAGCTGCCAAACTACCAGAAGCGAAGCACATTACGCGATAAACTACGGTACGCAGTCAACAGCAACACTGGCTTTGAACTATCTTAAACGGAGAATTAAAACTATCGGATATCAATATTTTACGAACAAGGTCGTCAAGTCTGGTTAGTGGATGTTCCAAATTTAAAAGGATTGTATCCTTCCATAAGCTTTGGTTTCCTAAGAAGTGAACGGTCACAAAATAACGGCTGTCCAACGGCGGTTTTTGACACCTGTCAAATACTGGTCAAAATGACAGATTTTCATGACAGACGTTTTATATGCCAGAACCGCTGTCAAGGGAAATCGAAACTTAAATCTGTGTGCAGATCTAAACAAAAGACTATCGCTCTATGAAAACAATGATAGGTACTGTATACATAGCAAAAAAACATATTTTGTCGACAATAGACAAAACAGTTTTAATACTTTTTTGTCGAGGTGTGAGCACAGCCTTAATGACAATAGTCATTGACTAAACCAAATCGCAGGGTAGGAGAATTTTTATTCGCAAAGATTCGGCCTTTAACGGCCAGGAATAATGCATAGATGAGCGTATCCTTTTATTCACCAAAAAATAATGAAGCTGGTCTTCTTATAGCAACATGGCGAGATTTTTATCAGGTACAAATATTAAATACTCACGCCGTTCTTAATAAAGCACGGATTTGTGGCAATTTTAAACGACATTTTAAATCTTACGTCACACTAAGTTTTCAATGTGGATGCACTGCACTATTTTCACGTTTTTTTTAATCATATTTTCAAGTGTTAGAAATGCCTTTAATTAAAAAAAAGTAAGATTTTACATAATTTTATGTTACAAATCGCGGCACGTAAGTTAAAACAAAATGGCGATCGTCCGCGTAACTACAATTTATGGTTATAATATATTTCGATTGAGACCAGAAATGTGTTACAAATTGCGGCACGTAAGTTGAACTATGACCCTAAATGCGCAGAAATACATTTTCTGGTCTCAATCGGAAGTATAATCATAGTTTTACCTCCATTTTGACGAGCGCCATTTCGTTTCAACTTATGTGCCGCTATCAGTACGGGTTTGTAACTTGCTAGTACCCAGGAGTCAATATGTCAGAAATCGAGGTGGAGGAAGAAACTGTCATACTGGTGACAGAAACGACCCTCTACAAGGATATTCTTTTTCTAAAACTCTGTGCGCCATATTTACGGCCGTGTACTACAGTACACGGCCGGAACCGTAAGTGTACAGTACACTGTACACTTACGGTTCGTTCACAAATAAGTAAAATTAACCAAAGAATCGCTCGCTTCGGATATGGTGATCATAAAAATGTGCTCACATTATCTTTTGGAATTAATAATGTAATGTAAATTAAAATGACTTTTCTCAAACATGCTTGGAAATTCGATCATTACTTTGACAACCTTCTTCGAGATAAATCGAAAATGCTGGTCAAATAAACGAGCAGGCGCGAGGCGGCTGGCAAAGTTTGTATGAAAATCCATGCCAGTTGTGTTTAGCGGCCGAATAAATTACTATGAAAACTCATGTCTATCGTGTAATTTAAAAATGGAACGAACTTTTTACTTCGGCACATGGCAATCAAGGAGGTAACTTATCAAAGATTTTATTTTATTTTGATTTTGCTCGCAAATAAGAGCTGTTTAAAATAAAAAAGAAACAAATGAACATATTGAGGCGTGAAAAGTTATCGTTGTTCGTCATTGATTCTGGAATTTATAATTAATTTACTTAGTCTGAATTTCCGCGCGTTATTTGAGAAAAGTACTATTAAGCCTTGGCCTCAACCAGGCACTGATGGACTTACGTATGTGTGCCTCGTCTTCGCGTCGACTCACATTTTCTCATTCGTCTATCAATGCCCCTTTTGCAGGCCACAGCAGTAATGTACTATAATTGTGAGGCAGCAGAACTGATTCTTCATAAGCTGCTCAGAAACACCTGGTTCTAATATTTTAATGACGATCTCAAAACAATATTTGCCTTAGAGAATACATCTGCAAATGCAAAAAGGAGTACATTGAAAAGACTAAGAAAATTGAAGTTTGTATAGTGTAATGTGTGAAATTGTGTTACATAATTCATAGGTTAAGCTTTTCAAAAATTGCGTGTGACTGCTGCACCATTTTAATGCAACTTCTTTACCTTTTATAGGCCAGTAACTTAATTTTACTAGCATCTATTAAATGTTTTAGAGTTTTGTAATATTTCAAAGATAAAACCGAATCTACAAGTGATTCGGCCTGTTTGTTTCGGATCTTATATTTACCTGTAAGGCAGATTAGGCCTAAACAAAGAAATATACGAGTTAATTCGAAGCCTAAATTACTGATACGAATTATTTATAACATTGTATGTAGAACGAATGTACGTTTGTAACCTAGATCTCGTCATGTACCCATAGCGTGTATAATTCACGGCGTAAATCGGTATCTAAAAGTGAATTCTAAATAATCCAGTCCAATGTATAAATAGGTGTATTGTTTGTATATAGACAATAACGTATTAGAATATTGTACTAAATTACTAATATTGAATGTTATTTTATTTACCTATATAAGTACAGTCCATACCTTTGGCTTTTTATTGGCATTTTGAAATCAAAATTCATATTCTGGATCACATTTTTAAGAGGTTATTTTTTTTTTTTTAGTACATACGAAATAATGCAATCAAAACTTAAGGTATTTGAGATAATGAAACAATTAAGACACATCAAAAACTTAATAAGTTGCAGTCATTTGTAATAATATGTACATAATAATCGTCAACCTCATCTATTACATTTTTAATTTTTCTGAATTTCTTTGTTTAGTTTGTAATTTCATTGTGTATAAGCATATTATTAGACAGGACTGTACAATGTTTTATATTATTAGGAAACAATCTAGATGTGACTTTTAAGCCTCGTATTCATGTTAAAAAAAAGTTGGGGAAATTTCAAATTCAAATTCTTTATTGCGAACTAAGTGAACTGAATTTTGAAGGTGTTAACAATAGCTAGGAACACTGCAATTATTCATGTTACTGGCAACATTTTTCCACAAAACATTCTGCAAAAATATTGTTGTGCAACTTTTATTTCCCACTAGCTGACCCGTCAAACGTTGTCCTGTCAGAATTTCAGTTCTATTTTTCGACTCTTCCCTTGGGTTTTACCAAATTTTTATTTTTCACCCCAGGAAACATGCAAACAAAAAGAAATCGCATTTTGCCAACGCACAGCATTTGATTTTTATACATTTACGATGAATACGAGGCTTTATTTTGTGTCAATGTAATCTACACTTTAGTATTGCACTATAATGTTTTATATATCATCATATTTTTACAATAAGGTCTTCAATAGTTATACTTTGCAATATTAACATAGATTTTGTGTCCCTATGTGTTTTAATTATTTGTCTGTAGTCTATTTATCATCATATTTTATTGCATAAAATTTATATTTCGTTGTTAATTTAGTGCAATTACTTTCAAACATTTTTATTAACATTGTATACAAGAAAAGTTGACTGCTGAAAAGTTATTTGTTAATTGAAAATGTGAGAATGACACATGTAATATCAAAAACATTACCCTCCTTTTGGGCTTTGCCGCAGTCGGATAGAAACATTACATTTATCATTTAACTTTTCTGCAGTAACTGTTGAGCGAAGATAGTATTTTGTAGTAGTGTTTCCCTTTTTAATTGATAACTTTTAAGTATTTACTAATATATGCATAGACAAGGATCATTGTAAGGGATATTTTGTACTAGCCACGTAAATATGTTGTATAACACAATGTGATTCTCTGTGATAAAATAATTGATATTTATTATTGAGAAGTTTTATTTACCCTTTATTGTATAATCATTACTGTATTTGGTATGAGTATCAAGATGTATCCCAAAAGAGCACAAGTGGCCGGCATAATTTACAAGCTGGCGGAAGAACGGAGTGACAAGATACAGAGGCAAGTTTAATAAATAGGATTTGTTTTGTGTTCCGTAAATATTGTATCAATGTGTAGCTACAAAGTAGGTACCCAATTTGACATGTTTTATAATTAAATATTGATGTAATATTATGGAACAAAGATTGTAGATTATTCAATGGTTTTTTATCGATGTATACACCTTTTTGAGGCTGACTGTACCATGTACAATACTTTAGGTATACAGAGACCCCGATAACATGGTGTCGAAATTGGGTTGTGTACCATTGTGTAGTGTAGTATAATACCAAACCTTTAATTTTGCGATGCCTTTCCAAAGTTATGCGTATTTTTGATGAACTTGTTTTTGAATGATTCATTCGTTCGCTATCGGTAAAGCATAAGATTTGCGCACAGAGTTGAGTAGATTACTTACTCGCAACTAGCAGTTTTTTCATTGAACGGTGAAAACTTAAGAAGTACCTAGTTTAACCTCGCGTTTTCATGTTGCAAACCAGCTCTAGTATAATCCCTTTCAAGGAATGCAATGCATTACCAATCATCCAGTCTAAAAAATATAGTGTTATTTTCGTGCTGAGATCGCCTAAAATACGATTCCTACAATCATAAAGATCATTTTGAAATCTTCCTCCATTTAGGGTTCTATTTATAACAGACTATAGTCTGTTATAAATAGAACCCCTAAGTATAATTGATTGCTGCGTCAGGGAGGGGCACAGAGCATCATAATTATGTGAGGAGTGAACAGATTGTTATTAAATTATTATAAGCCTGTGATGTCCTCATGTCCCATTGCAGGGCAAAGGCCTCTCTCTTTCCACTTCCTGCTAAGGTCCAGTTCTTGTTGAAGGAGTCCAGCTCATCCCGCCATCTGGGCCTGCCACGACGTCGCTTGCCATTAAGATAGTGTGTAGAACAGGATAGTGTCTGAAAAGTTAATGTTGAAACTAGCCCAAATACTCGAATACCTGAATACGCGTAATTACCTAAACATTTTTAAGGATGAGATCTTGAGAATGGACGCGTCAGCTGTAAATAAAACCCCATACGTGGTGCAGGAAAGCCTACCTACGTCGACTTCATAGAGGTCGCAGAGAAAATCGTCCACGGTCCTTCTTTTCAAGCCGATGCACGATGGTAAACTATTACATGAGGGCCCACTAGTTGGCCACGCCAATCACGGCATCAGTGGCGTATTTTAGTTCCTCGGAAGTGCAGGTGTATGGCCCACTTTGGAGATGCCAACATACGGGATATGGTTTGGTTAGGAGCACGGGTCAATAATTCCCCATTTCGTCAGATAGTGGTTAGAGCGGCCCACTTGTGTCCGCAGTCGATGGATTGCTTTCCATAAGGACCACTGCGACCCGTCCGGATGGCGGATCTGGGGCACTTGCGCGTAAGATATTTCCGCAAAAGACACTTGCGCGAACCCACTTACGTGAAATAGTAGATTGATATACAAGGGTCGAAAGAAATCAATTCCCATACGAGGTATTTAGACGCCCGAGCGCAGCGAGGGCGGCTATAGTCCGAGTAGGAATTGATATCTTTCACCCGTGTTAAACACTCTACTTTTCATTTCGAATATAAGGGAAGTATAATAGTATATTATGCAACTAATGAATAAAGGACGGATTTAAAGCGAGGGCCATAGATAAATCACGAGCAAGTGAAGGATTCTAACGACTGAATCACGACCGTAGGGAGTGATTCAAGTGTTAGAATCCTGAGCGACGCGAGTGATTCATGGCCCTCGATATAAATCCGTTTTATTCAAGAGTTGCATACTATACTTTATACCATGACTACGAGAAAAAGAAAGATTTAAGCGAAAATAGACATTTAATAAAAGGTTAACACGTTCAGTGTCGGGAGCCCTCCTGGAGGGTTCATCTACTTGGATACGGGATGTCGGGAGCCCTCGCGGAGGGCTCATTTTAAATGTAGACATTCAGCGTCGGGAGCCCTCCTGGAGGGTTCACCTACTTGGATATGGGATGTTGGGAGCCCTCGCGGAGGGCCCATTTTAAATGTAGACATTCAGTGTCGGGAGCCCTCCTGGAGGGCTCACCTACTTTGATATGGGATGCCGGGAGCCCTCGCGGAGGGCTCATTTTAAATGTAGACGTTCAGTGTCGGGAGCCCTCCTGGAGGGTTCACCTACTTGGTTATGGGATGGCGGGAGCCCTCGCGGAGGGCTCATTTTAAATGTAGGTTTTTTTAGCAAATACAGATTATAAACCGTGAAAATAAAATCTGATGTACCTATAATTAAAAAAAACGTAATGCAACCCTCCCGGAGGTTTCACTTCCAACTACGAATAATAAAAGTCGTAGACTGTATATGGCGATGGCGGCATGGCGTATGAGTTCTATGAAAATGGGTGGAGTCAAAAGAGTTAAGGAGGTTGTATAGCATTGAAATAGCGGTCGAATATATTGACGTGTTCTAAATTCAAACACCAAAATATTCACTGTTTTCAGTGAATAAAATAAGCTTTTTAGAGGGGGAATGGTATAAAATAGTAAAATTTCTAAAATACTTATTGATAATAAATAACGTGTAACCACCTATTTACCAACAACCTATTTCAAATTAACTGAGAAGTTAGAACAATTTATGAAAAAAAAATAATTAGGAACGCGCCGCGTTACCGCTGCGCAGTGTGCCCACTTTCGTTTTTGGTTTATCCCCAGTTTCATAATGAATTATCCCAAAAAATCCCTAAAAAATATAAAAATTCCTTGGTTAAGAAAATTTTTCATTTTTATAGCATTAAATACCTACAAAACATTCATTATTAATCGAGAGAGATAGTGCGAGAGCCGATTGCAAAAACACCTACCTTATAAGATACCTCAATAGGCTACTTGTAGATCGTTAACCAACACTTAAACACGTAAAAAAAATGAGGTCTGCCAGAGCCGATCCTGCCGGGTCATAGAAATAATCGATATTTTTTGACGTAATTTTTTAGTGAAAATTACCTCATAAGATACCCGAACTAAAGTGCTGGCAACAGTTAACCACTGATTAATTATGTAAAAAAAAGTTGGTCTGCCATTCCGCACCCTGCCGGAAGTACTTGGCAGACCCCGAAAATATACCCCTTCCGACACCCTAAACCTACCTCATCGACTACCTGGATGGATCCTACGCCAAATAATAACCAAGATGCCCCTGATACTGGATCAAAAGGTCTGCCAGGTCTAAGCTTGCCGGAACTTTGTGTTTAAAGCATCTGAAGATGGAAGAGAGCATAATTTCACCTGAAGTCAAAATCACATTTATGTCTCAATTTACAAATTTATAAATATTAACTGCTTTTTTACCCGACTACGGCAAAGCCAAAAGGAAGGGTTGTGATTTTAGCAGTTAATGTATGTATATAAGTATGTATATGTTTGCTTTTACGTGTGTTCCACCGTAGCGCCTAAATTACTGTACCGATTTTGATGAATGAGGTATCAATAGATTTGTAATAATGGTCCGGGTGACATAGGCTATATAAATTCTCCGTAAATTTAATATGGTGGACTTAACACATAAATTTATAACCTCGAAAAAAATTAAATTGAGATAATCATGACATGTTTGGTATCAAAAGAAAGGTCATAACGAGCACATTACAAATATGTATATACAGGGTGGATTTTATGAACCCCACCTCGATTGAAAGTACTCTAAATACTGACGATAGCAAATTTTACTCAAAGGAACAAGCCTTTATTTAAAAAAAGAAACAATTCTGCGTTCAAGGATTTTCGAAAATTCACTTCCCACTATCGAGAATCGAACCAGCTGAAATCCGGAAAAATAACACCCTGTATTTTTATGGGATCAATCGATAGAGTCAATCATAAGCATCAAATCTCTCTAACAAACATGATAAATTAAATTAAAGGAAAACCATAAAATCTTCTTACCACGCTCTCATTTACCTTTCATATCGTATCCGTGTTCCCAAGCATGAGTCCGAGTTTTTATATCTCCGCAACTACAAGGGCATAGACCTGGAGGCTTTGAAGCGTGATGCTGGCGATTTCGACTGGACCCCTCTGGTTGAGAACGATGACATCGACGATAAGGTGAATTGTTTAAATGCAACTGTTCTCGACTTATTTAATCAGCATGCTCCTATCCGACGTGTCAAAGTTCGACATAACCCTGCACCATGGATAACGCAACCAATTAAAGAGCTTAGTGCTCGCAGGGACAAAGCTAAGAGCAGATATAAGCGCAGACCCTCAGAGCTGAATCTCTCTTATTACAAATCCTTACGAAATCGCTGCAGTCGTCTGTGTCAAGATGCTAAGAGACGCTATTTCCACGATCAACTCAATAACCGCAGTTCTTCCGATGTATGGAAATTTCTCAAATCTGTAGGCATAGGCAAGTCACCTACCAACCAGTGTAAGGATGTGAACCTCAATGATCTCAATATGCATTTCTCTCTACTTCCTTTTTCTCTTGAACAGTCTGTCAAAGCTGCGACACTAGAGAGTCTAGCTAGTTTCCCGTTACCCCAATGTTTTCACTTTCTCACTTTTTCATATCACATCTTTCATCACATTTTTCACAAATTCTCACTTTAAGCTTAGCGATGTTACTGAGAATGACGTTAAGAAATCTATACTTGCTATTACTTCTTCAGCAGTCGGTAATGATAAGCTGTGTTCAAGAATGATAACTCTTATCTTATACTTCCCTCGTTACTTTCTACTTTCTCACTCACATCTTCAACCACTCCTTTTCCTGTTGCTCATTTCCGTCAGTTTGGAAGCAGGTTCACATAATACCTTTACCTAAAACTAACAATCCTACTTTATTTACCCACTTTAGACCTATTTCTATTCTCCCATTTCTTTCTAAAGTTTTTGGGCACATAGTTCATAGACAATTATCTTTTTTCTTGGCGTCGAACTCGATAATTTCCCCTTATCAATCCGGTTTTCGCTCGGGTCACAGTACTGTAACCGCGCTTTTGAAAATAACTGACGACATCCACTGGGCAATGAAGAATAAGTCACTGTTCTTGTTTTGCTTGACTTTAGTAGCGCCTTCAACTCAGTGGATTTTGACATTTTACTAGGTGTCCTCAAATCTATCAATTTCTCTTCTTCCGCTTTAGCTTGGTTCAGTTCTTATCTTCGGGGGGCTCTCAGTGTGTTCGCCTGGAGGAGTCTTTCTCTGACTGGTGTAGCCTCACTGAGGGTGTTCCTCAGAGTAGCGTTCTCTCTCCTCTTCTTTTTTCATTTTTCATCAATATTGTTACCAGAGTAATTTCCTCTAGTTTTCATCTCTACGCAGATGAGTTGCAGCTCTACCGACATTTTACTGTAGCTGATGTGGGTTCTACAATTGCTGCTATGAATCATGACCTGGCTTGCATCAGCGCTTGGGCCAGGTCATTTGGTTTGCAAATAAATCCATCTAAATCCCAGGCCATGATCATAGGCAGTAGATTCGTTCGCAATGCGGCTGATGTTGCAACATTGATGCCTTTATATCTCGATGGTGTTCGCATTCACTATACCGAAACCGCCAAAGATCTGGGCGTAATTTGTGATTCCAATCTTTCGTGGCGTGCTCAGGTCAATGAGGTCAGTCGAAAGGTACATTTCTCCTTTCATTCATTGAAAAGCCTTCAAAGCCTCCTACCCATGCTAATTTGTTTTTCTTTAATTTAATTTATCATGTTTGTTAGAGAGATTTGATGCTTATGATTGACTCTATCGATTGATCCCATAAAAATACAGGCTGTTATTTTTTCGGATTTCAGCTGGTTCGATTCTCGATAGTGGGAAGTGAATTTTCGAAAATCCTTGAACGCAGAATTGTTTCTTTTTTTAAATAAAGGCTTGTTCCTTTGAGTAAAATTTGCTATCGTCAGTATTTAGAGTACTTTCAATCGAGGTGGGGTTCATAAAATCCACCCTGTATATACATATTTGTAATATGCTCGTTAAGACCTTTCTTTTGATACCAAACATGTCATGATTATCTCAATTAAATTTTTATCGAGGTTATAAATTGATGTGTTAAGTCCACCATATTAAATTTACGGAGAATTTATATAGCCTATGTCACCCGGACCATTATTACAAATCTATTGATACCTCATTCATCAAAATCGGTACAGTAATTTAGGCGCTACGGTGGGACACACGTAAAAGCAAACATATATACATACTTATATACATACATAAACTGCTAAAATCACAACCCTTCCTTTTGGCTTTGCCGTAGTCGGGTAAAAAAGCAGTTAATATTTATAAATTTGTATAAATTTAGACATAAATGTGATTTTGACTTCAGGTGAAATTATGCTCTCTTCCATCTTCAAATGCTTTGAACACAAAGTTCCGGCAAGCTTAGACCTGGCAGACCTTTTCATCCAGTATCAGGGGCATCTTGATTATTATTAGGCGTAGGATCCATCCAGGTAGTCGATGAGGTAGGTTTAGGGTGTCGGAAGGGGTATATTTTCGGGGTCTGCCAAGTACTTCCGGCAGGGTGCGGAATGGCAGACCAACTTTTTTTTACATAATTAATCAGTGGTTAACTGTTGCCAGCACTTTAGTTCGGGTATCTTATGAGGTAATTTTCACTAAAAAATTACGTCAAAAAATATCGATTATTTCTATGACCCGGCAGGATCGGCTCTGGCAGACCTCATTTTTTTTACGTGTTTAAGTGTTGGTTAACGATCTACAAGTAGCCTATTGAGGTATCTTATAAGGTAGGTGTTTTTGCAATCGGCTCTCGCACTAAGACGAAACAAACCAACTCTAGGTATAATGCGACTTATTTCCGACGTCATCTTTAACCACGGAAATTGTAAAATTAACAATAACCTGGTAAATTAAAATTAGATGAATTATATTCATTACGAGTTTCAGGGAATCCCCTTTAATCAATCGGTGCTACCATAGAGTAAAGTAGTACACTGGGTGCAGCCTGGTTGTACGTTGTTTTATAGAGAATAGTTTTATAGAATTTCGTTTCACATAAAATTTTTCATATATTATCATTTCATAGAATAATAAATACGCCGAATACTTACTTTGAAAAAACTTAAATCATTGATTTTTGTTACAAATAAAATTAAAAGTTTAGATTTTTTTATCATAGAATAACAAATCAAATATTCTTTATTCTCATACTGTTTAGTTAGTATAAGAGTTATTATCAAGAAAATCCCCAATGCCCTAATTTTGATACTGCGACCAATGTCGATGTAGCGCTCGCCGGCCGCTGCCGCGGCACCGCTCGCTTCGCTCGCTCGGCTCGCGCGTAGTTGGTCACAGTTCTAACCTAACCTAACCTATATGGTCGGAGTGCCCCAATAGTTATATTACTAGACACTACACTACACACACTATTATTGTTTATAGCATAACGTCTATTTTTACATTTTCATTGAAATAAAATACCATGGTAAAATACGCTGCACAAAGAATAATCGTTAAAAAATTATTCTACTGTTTGATAAGTTTTTTAAATAAAAAAATGTGATTAAACATTCATTGAATTGTGTTTCTATTAAATAATGTTTCGTTCAAGTAAATAGTCGTTGAAACAATAATATTTGAAATAAAAATATAAGGACTAAATATTATAATGAAACATTTGTTGCGAAACGAAATTCTATTAAATTTCTGTCTGCGAAACAAGGGGACACCGTGCGGCCTACTATAAACAATAGGGCCTACCAACTCAAATTCATTTTTTCCCTAAAATTCCCTAAATCCCTGTCAAAATAAAATATCCCTAAACCATGCTTATTATTGGCAATTTTTCCCTAAAAAAGGGAGAAATCCCTAAAAGTGGAAACACTGCCGCCGCGGGCCGTCCCGCTTAATAGGTTTTTTTTTTTTAATTCGCACTGGCTGTTTATACACTCACAACACCACAGCCTTTTTAGTTTTATTCTATTCGATATTTTTCATATAAAAAGTTTCGTAGCCGTAGTTTCGTAACCTAACCAAAAGTTCTATTTTTAAAATTCATTCCCGCCCTAGGGCGGGAAGCAATTACTATGAGTCTTTCCCGCCCTAGAGAGGGAAGCAGTGTTTTCCACACGCTACTCGGATCAAACAAGCACTACTTTCCGAGCATGAGAAATGAAAATAAATTTACCACGAATGGACTTTTGCGCGAACACACTTTTGCACGAACAGACATTTCCGCGAATGGAATTTTGCTCGAAGAGACCTTTGCACGAATGGACATTTAATTTTGCGTGAAAAGCACTAGCGCGAAAGACACTTGCGCGAAAGACACATGCGTGAATCCACTTGCGCCAAAGGAACACCGGGGTGGTTTTTAGCCAGTAGGAGTTTGACAGACCGCCCGCGTCAAGTTCGCCCGGACGCCCGCCCCAGGGTGAAGGACATCCATGAGATTTTCCACCCCGGAACAAAAACCAAAAAGATTGAGCAAATGTGTTAATTATTTTATTATTTTTCTTTTTAGATACGGCGCCCTCGAAAACCATGAAAACGAGACCTATGACAAAAAAATTGCGGTGGCGCCATCTTAGGTTATTTTTTTGACCAAATTCACATTTCTCTCTCTATGAACTCTGTACCTGTATGAACACTTTTTCGCGTTTCGTTCCAAAAATAATAAAATTATTAGCATTCCTGCACAACCCTTTGAAAGAATAGGGGCATGATAGTATGAAGAAATCAAATGAAAACAATTGGATTCGCGCAAAGGTCCATTCGTACAATCGTCCATTCGCGGAAATATCTTTCTGTCGCGCATAAGCCCGTTCACGCAAAAGTCCATTCGCGGAAATGTCTTTTTACGCAAGTGGGTTCGCGCAAGTGTCCTGGGTCCTTACGCAACTAAAGAAGTACCCAACTATTATAGTAACCGGAGACCTTAACATTGATATTTATAACACAGTCAACAATAAGCACACTGAATATTTAAGTCTGATGGCAACGCACGGACTTTTGCCTGCGATAACCGAGCCTACCCGAGGGCGCAACTGTCTTGACCACATTTTTGTCAAATCAAACTTCACATCTGTAGGGATCATAGGGAAATCATCTATTACAGATCATGATATAACCATGGCAGCCATAGCTCAAAAACACACTCTCACCAAAGCTAGACCACGGTATAAAATTAAAATTGACGAAGAGGCAGTCGCCGCAGAGATGAAAAACACAGATTGGTCTAACGTGTTAACTGCCAATTGCACAAACTCCTCCATTAATTCACTAATTGAAACTATTTCCCACTCAATCGCTAAAAATTCTCGTAGAATCACCGTCAGTCGAAGTCAATACAATATAAAACCCTGGATAACGCCAGGCCTCATGAGATGCATGAGGCATCGTGATAATCTTCATCTAGCCTTAAGATCCTATCCAAATGACGAAATGCGACGCCTAGTGTACACTAGGTACAAAAATTTTTGTAACGACTTGCTACATAAACTTAAAACTGATTATAACAGTCAACTCATAATCAAAAACCAAGGCAACCCAAAAAAGCTCTGGAACACAATCAAATCTATTTACAACCCAAATACCGAAAAAAGTGATTCTTCCCAGTTATTATCTAACTCAGAGGACCCTGTCAATTCTTTAAATAGTTGTAATGATTATTTCACTTCCCTAGGCAAAAATCTTTCTGATCTCATACTTACGCGACTGTCCGAGACCCAAGAATCCCTTGCGGGCAAATATAAACCACGTGAAACTCCACCACACTCCTTCTTCTTTCACCCAACTGACGAGGACGAAATAGAAAAACTTATAGATCAACTTAAAATTGACAGCGCCAGCGGACTGGATGAAATCAGTGTCAGACAGATTTTATTTCTTAAAAAAACACTGTTAAAACCACTCACTCACATTTTTAATTTAAGTTTGGAAAACGGCATCTTCCCAGACTGCTGGAAGGTTGCCTGTGTCCGACCCATTCATAAAAGCGGTCTTAAACAACTACCGGAAAACTACCGTCCTATCGCACTCCTGTGCATTCTATCAAAACTTCTCGAAAAAGTTGTAAACAAGCGACTAGTAAATTTTTTAGAACATTACAATTTAATATCTGAAAGACAGTTCGGCTTTAGAAGAGGCAAGTCGACCGAAGACGCTGGTATATTATTGACCAACTCCATAGCTTCTTGTATTGAAAAGGGTGAACACGTCTTGGCAGTTTTCCTTGACCTAGCCAAGGCGTTTGACACAATATCGATTGATTTACTCTTATCCAAACTTGAGGGTATAGGAATACGAGGAAACGCGCTAGACTGGTTTCGAAGCTATTTAACGAATCGCCGGCAAATTGTAAAAGTTGGAGACTACTCTAGTGGATTACTACCAATCAACTTTGGAATTCCTCAAGGTAGTACTCTTGGTCCGACTCTTTTTGCCTTCTATATGAACGACATCCTTAATGCACCGCTTCAAAACGCTGAAATAATTTCTTATGCAGACGACACGGCAATCATATTCCATGCCAAAACCTGGGAACAGGTGTATCAACTTGCCGAAAATGGTCTGCTTACAATCTCCGAGACTCTTAGTAGAAATTTACTTACACTTAACATTAAAAAAACTAAGCTGATTACTTTCTTCAAAACCATGGCTTCTAGTCCTCCTCGCCAATTAACACTCAAATTCCACACATGCCGCAACGATCACGATTCACCACCCTCAAACTGTATCTGTACTCCCATAGACCGCATTTCATCCCTTAGATATCTAGGTATTACAATAGACGAAAATTTATCATTTCAACCCCACATACACTTGCTAGCGGGCCGCGTTCGAAAACTAATCTACGTCATGAAAAAACTACGAGACTGCACACCTATTAAAATTCTTCGAACAATATACCAGGGCCTCTGCCAATCAATACTCCAGTATGGAATCTCTGTTTGGGGCGGAGCCGGGAAAAGCATATTTATTGAAATAGAAAGAGCTCAAAGAGCCGTAATTAAAGTGATGCTCAGAAAGCCTTTTAGGTTCCCGACAGATTTGCTGTACAACCAATTTCCGGTTCTTCGTGTACGTCAACTTTACATACTTAGTGCCGCACTGCATGCACACAAATCTATTAAAAACAGACCTGACTACCAAAGCCTGCTCTCAAAACGTATCTTACACGTCCCTCTTCCTAATGAAAACAGTCTTCTGGCCCGACGGTGCCCCTCTTACTCACACACTCATATCTACAATAAAATAAACAAGCGCTGTGATACTAAAGGTCTAAACACCCACTCGTATAAAAGAAATCTAAAAAGTTGGCTTCTCTCCCTGTCATACAACGACACTGAGGATTTAGTGAGTTAACACCAAAAACAAGCACATCATTCACACAAAAACCACACCTGCAACTCACCACCACACGAACACACTGACACACACACACACACCCACACACACACTCACACACACATTATTACATTATTTAGAAATATTTTATTTTGTTCAATTTATTATTATTTCTATATTTCACTACCCATTCTTAATTAACTATCCTGTCCATTCTCAAACATCCTGAAACTAAATTTAAGTTAACGCAAACATGTTACGAATAAAAATGTATGACAACGCAACTCAGGCCCCCAAGATACAGGCGCTGCCTAGTTTGGGGACCACTGTTTATTGCTATGTTAAATTAAATATTCTAGTTACAGTAAGCTTACAATGTCACTATTTCCTGAAACTTTTTGTAACAATGGACCAATAAATTTATTCTTATTCTTATTCTTATTCTTAGCTACCCCGGGTGGCAGGTGCTCCTGTGGCTGTACGAAGTCTGGTGGTGACGAGCGCTCTTTTCACCTTAAGAATCTGTGCGTTAATAAGCGGTTGGTCTTACTATGATAGTATAGTATACTTGGATAGTGCTGTGTGTAAAGAGAAGGAAGTTCTCTCGGTTCTGTCTGCCCAAAGTTATTGTGTAGGTATTCGTGGTGGAAATTACGGGAATCGGCTTCTTGCTTATATTTACAATCGCTCATGCGAATTCCCTCCGTACGACAGGGAGAGCGATACCGGCCAACGGGAGAGTTGGTTTTAGGCATCCCGTTATAATTCGATTCGTCTCGTTCAGCAGCAATGTGATTTTGCAAATGTCAACGTGATTTGCTTGAGCGGATAAACCTGAACCCAATTTTAATTACCAACGGTGTCAAAGACAGAAACTGGCTTCATATGAAAAAAAAAACAAGCAAATAAATGTTGTAAAAAAGTTTTTTTCTAACCTAAAAGTTTCTAAGCCGGCAACACTGCATTGACACCGCTGGTGCTGGCCTCTGCTTCTGTCAATGTCATTGTCAATAGCAAAACAAAAGCGCCAAAAAAACAAAAAGCTACATTTGGAATTAAAGAACTTATTGTTCAAAATACGTTTCTTAGTTCTAATACTATTGGAGTTATTATTGAAATAAAATTATATTTTGAAAAGTAATAAAATAATCGTGTCGGGCGGGCTGTGTCGAATATAATTCACTACTTGGCTCTCAAGCACAGGCCACAGCACAGCTGTTTACCGCGCGACGACGCCATTGTTATTTTCTGTCTCTTTTTAGCCCGCGTCCTCGCGACCCCCCTCGCCCGCCCCTTCCCTTCAACCAGTTTCGCTCGATTTTCGTGCCGCGTGGACGTCTGTGCGCGGCGTGGACTAAAATATCTCGGTCTCATCCTTTGTCCAGGAAGAAGCGAACTCCACAACAACTCGCAACCACAACTGAAACTCCCATCCCAAACGTGAAATAACTGGTGTAATCTACAGGTGTATCGTCATTCCGTGTGTTGTTTAGTGATTCCCGCATAGTCAATCGAGCATGAATAATAAAGAAGTAACCGGTGATATAGTCGTGTGTCCACTGGGAGGCGAGGTCTGGTGATCGAGCGCAGTGTCGAGGTCGTAGGGTTCGGCGTGTGATGAGTCTGCGGTGACGGCTCGCCGCTGAGCGGTTGGATGGCGGCTGTAAGCGGCCCCGCGCGGCACTCTCGCGTCTCCATGAGTGTGTCCATGTCGCTGATGCAGGGCGGTACGCAGAGCGCGCCGCAGGGCGCCATCCTGGCGGCAGCGGCGCCCTACTACCAGACGCCGGCCATCCCCACAGACGTGCAGCCCGACCGCCCGATCGGCTACGGCGCCTTCGGTGTTGTATGGTGAGTCAATTTTGTTGTTGTTTATATTTTCAAATTGCCCGCGTCACAATCAAAACTAATTGATGAAGTGTCTATCAAATTCTGTTCGTGGAGCATGCGTGACTTGGGGGGATTGTAGTAGTACTAATCTGTGATTGCACTTAGGTTTTGAGCCTTTGTCCAGGAAGAACCCATCTCATTTTATTCGGCTCACGGATTTTTCGTTTTTATCTAATCGCATTGTGATTGATAGTTGATCTTTGGCTATTGTGTATGTTATGTTCACAAGATATACAATAGATCCAGAAACCCGAGTAAGGCCGGGTACCCTTAGAACTTTTTGTTGCCATTGTAGATTATTGACAAAACCTGCACCTGACAAAAGTACCTACATCCCAACCTATTATAGTTTTAGTAGTTATCTAACTACAAAAATAAGTTCCCTAATTGCATTATTTAGGCACACAATTTACTAACAATATTGTACTAAAACATTGGGATGTAAGTACCTATGTCAGGTGCAGGTTTTGTCAATAATTGTTTTTGCAATTTTGAACAACATGATATGAACTCAACTTTTGTAATCATAATATAAAACTTATGATATTACCTTTGTGTGTATATTACTAACCCTAATAAAGATAAAAAAATTCAAGTTGTTTAGCAAACTTTTTTTTCTAAATTATAAGATTACACTATTAGGCTTTTAGCTATAAAGAACCTTTACTTAAGTACTTTTGTTTAAAATAAGATAAGGTTGTTACATGTCTAGCAACAAACTCTATCAACTAACCCTGATAAAAAGTCATTTTACTAGAGGGTAAGTATACATATATATTTTTTAAATAAAATGAAATATCATATTAAAAGCTTATCTAGGTATAAAGAACCTAGTATGTAGTTTGTTTAAAAAGATGGTTGGTACATTTCTTAATTCATCATCATCATCTTCGTGTCCTTGTTCCATGTTACTTGGTGTCCTTGCAGCACATTCTCTTCTTCCTCTCTCCCCTGTCAACTATCACTCTCTCATTCACTCCCTTCTCTTTCATATCATTCCTCACACAATCCAATCCATCTTTTGTTTGGCCTTCCTCTTCCTCTCCATCCATCAACATTTATATTCATACATAACATCTCCATACAACAACTACCTTTTGGAAGGGGCAATTAGAATCAATTCAATTTTTTTGTACATTTTGACGTTTAAAACTGCCTTTTATGTGCCTAATTCAAATAAATGATTTGATTTTGGCTTTGACTTTATTCAACACGATGTTGCTACCATCATACCTACTTTTCTATAATAATAGCTATTTAGTTTAATGCACAAATATAGAAGTAAACATTAGAAAACAAGAAGCAAGCAACAGCAGCTGGAAAATAGCTTATTCTAATAACGCTGTGCTGCCACTTTAGCTTAACTTCATCAAAATTTACAAAATATTATTTGATAAATTGTTTTACAGCATTTTAAATGAGATGAGTTTCTTAAAAAACATCACCAGTTCTGATTTTTTTTTTATATCTTGCTCAATAAGTTTGGAATTTGCTTGTTGGGTTGAAATAGTTTAGAGTGTATGTTCCCAAGAACAATAACTTTGTAACAGCTGAGAAATGTGCATTCATGCACCATATTTTACAAACTGAATTCGTACATTGTCGTTCTTATCGACTTCGATTTTACGAGCTACAGCTCTGCCACACTCAAAAGTTTTATATGACAATCCCATAAATCTAAGAGCCAATGTAACAATAGGAATTTAGAACTTACGTGCTGCCAAATGGTAGCAAAGTGCTGCTAAAATGGTTTTTTGGCTACAAAACCTTCAAGTGGTTAAAATTTCTGGCACCCCTCAAGTATGAGGCGTATTCTCACGTTCGTAACTACGAACAAACGGCTCCAATCTCCATGTTCCTAGTCAAGTCCCGAAGCAATTTAAAGAAAAAAAGACTTTACTGTTATCCTCAGCATCGGGTAGTCGCTACCTAAGTGCTACTCGACCAAATTTTTTCTAAAATGGTTTTTTGGCTACAAAAATTTCAAATGGTTATAATTTCTGGCACCCCTCAAGTATGGGGCGTATTCTCAGTAATTCTCACGTTCGTAATTACGAACAAACGGCACCAATCTCCATGTTTCCAGTCATAAAGTCCCGAACCAATTTAAAGAAACAAAGACTATACCGTTATCCCCAGCATCGTGTAGTCGCTACCTAAGTGCTACTCGACTCGTCGATAAGTAAAGCGCACTAAGCAATTATTACTAGTCTCTACGACCAACGTTCGTTTTACTACCTCTGAACACGATGCAACCGTTAAACCTAGAAAGCTACGTATCCATTTCGAATCTTCAATTTTTAACGAGCAGGACCACTTTATGACTCAACCTAAATCTTCTAAGTCTTTATTTACATTAGTTGTCGAACTAAACAAGTTTTGAAAGTTTCTCAAAAGTTTATATTGCACTGAAGTTAGGCAGTTCACCAGTCTAATCTGCACCAGTTGCCTTCTGTAAACACGTGGAGTTTCTACCGGCCGGCGACGTGCATTCGATTCAGCGTGAACGACATAAGAGCGGTTTTCAATATTCATGTTGCCCGCAATCGAATGCACATTGCATCGGACGACCGAAGTCACTCCTCAAATGAAACTGTGCTTTATTGCTCACACTTTTAGCTAGCTTTTGAATTAATGGCTTCGATATCTGTTATTGAAACGGAGGTAGTGAATGCGTGGTTCCCTCTTGTAAGCGACATTCGCCCTTAAGTCAATGGCTGTAGATACGAGTTGGAACACGAGCACAGTGGGAGCGCCCTGAAGTAGTGCAACGTTCGTGCATCGGGGGTAGCGGTTGTTAGGTATGGGTGGATGCTTTGTGTCGACTCGTCGTGCGTAGGTAGGTCCCTCATGGCGCTTGCCGCGTCGATTGTGTGTGAACGACCGCGACGAGGGGAGGCACGCCTGATTATTCCGAGCCCGCGTCGATCGCCGGTCGAGAGCCCTAAAACCCGACTCTGCTCTGCTCCTATCCCTCCTTCCTTGTACTCGCCCGTTGAATGCAAATAGGGACTCCTTAACATTAACATTTTAGTTATTTTCTCTCCTTTCTGAGTGTTTTAATTTATTCTGGTCCTGGCTTCTGTATTTAGATATCTTTGTGTTCATCTACTCAATAAGCCAGCTAGGCTACATGTTATTTTCTTTTAGTGAAACAATGCAGTTTTACTCTCGTTATGCTCATCTTCGCATGTAACGAGTCCGTTTCGTCATTGCTCGGCGGTGACAAGACAATCACGATAGCGCACTGTCATAACAACTTGTGCCTAAGAATAACAGTATACCTACACAGTAGAAAGCCGCACTAAAAGTAATTCTGCAAGCGATTAACGCGCACGAGATGTTTAATTTTGACCTGAAATCGGCGCATATGAACCTGAAACTGTAAATGCCAACTATACTTTACCTGTGGTAGCTTCGAATGTCAAGATCAAGGTTAAAATGTAAACAGACATACTACTTATCTGTTTACACAAATAATGTTAGCAAACTGCTAACTCATAGAAAACAGAAATCAGTCGTCTCGAGAGAATACACAATATACACATTGGTAACTATCTACACGAAGAGAAAACAGAGACCATTGCATTGCGTCCTTGCATACACGTTCACATGTAATTTAATATCGAGCTATATCAGACGATAACATTCCGTGCTCGCACTACCTGCATGCCAATTGAGGACAACCGACAATTCAAGGTGATGAACCTATAGGCCGGGACAGCTAGGATGGGCACGGCCTATAGTAAATTAATTACCACAAGCGTGCGGGCTGATTGATCGGGCTGCGCGGGGTCTGCCGCGCCTCGGGTCGCGCCTTCGGTCTCCACCCTGCTGACCGTGGCTAATTGCTTCGAGCCCGTTGAAAAACTTACCCATCCGCCTTTATGGCAAACTCGCTCTCGGACGGAGTTTTGAACGCATTTTGTCGAACATTTGATTAAAAGTGCGCTTTTGATGTTGAACACCAATTTTATTCTCTCTGTGCCTTTAAAATATGAGCGAGTTGTTATTATAAGCGAGGATATTTTGATTCCGCTCAAATGCATCTTGGTTATTATTATTATAGTGTAAAAAGGGAACCTTTCATGTTTTCAGCATCAAACGTTTTCTGGCGATGGTGGTTTCAGAAGGGTTCTTTACCTGCTACTGATCGCATGAATGATGGATTCGATTACCTGCCAAGTCAGACCTTAATACTTTTGGAAGTTCAAGTATTATTTATTCTTGAGAATTCAAAGTTGACAATCCGTTCACAAAAAGAAGTTTAGAAACTAGTAGTTCTCTCAAATAAATTGGCTTTATTTGAATTTACTTACGTGCAGTTACCTAGGTCACGAAAGCATGACAGAAACGAACGGATATTGTGCCGAATCAAGACTATTACGGCAGTTTTTGTTTCTGTTGATTCCGGTTGAAAAGCTGTCGAGTTTCTCTCGATTTAATACGACCATTATGCTCACGTACCATTGTTTTGCTCGTAGTGTTCAGCCCATTATGATACTAATAGAATTTTTCAAAATTAAAATAGAACAAAGCAGTAAGTAATCATATCTAGTAAGGAATTACGTAGTTACCCCACGTAATTCCTAATAACTGTACATCCCGAAATCCTAACCCATTTCATTGCGACATCCTTCTTTGTATAAAAACGAGTCCGTAATCCGTAACGCTAGACAAAAGCAGTAATAACTTTAGAAACCTTTTGCTGCTGAAGCTGAACACAAACACAATAGAATCCATTTTTGCTAATCTCGTTACAACACGCTTGCCAAGGAGATCTGATAAACTAGGGATTGTTCGTTTATCGGTACTTAAGTTAGTTTCTAATTCAAAGGAATTAAGCATATGAGATTATAATAGTACGACACAACTTTATGGATACATCGGCCAAATTGGTCAAACACGATCATCTGCAATCTAGAGCGACTTGACTTCGAACTCTGGAACTGGCGGAGTCAAGTATGTTTAAAAATTCTTAAGTGGTACGAAAATATCCGTTCCCTTTTTTTTGAGTGGAAAATTATCAAATAACTTCTCCCGCTCTCGTGTCAGACTTACTGACTAAAACCCACCCGTGTTCCTTCAGTTGCCTGTACGTTGCCAGGGGCCACGGTATCCCTTTCGGACTTTCCCGCAACCCCGCCAGGAATATGCGTTCCCTGGCACCAACTAAAGTGGTGGTTGTTCGATACATCGATGGAACCTTTAAGTTGAGTAATGTACAGACATGTGTGAAGTAGACGAGATAACGGCGGCATCGCGACGCGAGTACCGGCAGCGAACTGGCCTGCTTACTGCCTAACCAGGTCACGGGGAACTTATAGTCCGCCTGCCGGCTAACGTGCGTGTATTAAGTGACGTGACATAATTCTATTGTAACATTTCCAGCTTAGATGCACCCGAAGCATTGGTGACAACTTTTCAACGCGCACTTTGCAGTTTAGGCATTCTGAAAAATAACTTCTCGCTGAAACGCAAGTTTTATCGATATTTAGACCTAGACCTAGAGTTGTGAGATCGCTCACAACTATCCACATCTTTATACAAATAATACTTACTATGCTACTAAAAACTTAATTTAGGTCATCCAAATTCGTCTGTCTTCGATTGCTGTTCAAAGTCACTCTTGAACATTGAAGCGCTCGAGACTCGCCCCGCGCTGTGTGACCTGAGATACCACTTAGTTGCAAGTCAGCCATTAACCACAGAGGTTTTTTGCTCCATCACCGTCGAGCGATAATTGGTGTCGTGAGAAAGGAGCTGAGATTGACTGATATCGGATTAAGATTTTAAGCTTGCTCTGATAACGATATTGGAATATCCTGAATAGATTTTGGAGTCTCGCTGTCAGGTCACAGCAGGCTAATCACCTGCTAGATAAATTGAATAAATATCTGTGTCCCAAATAGATTAAGGGAACATCAATTTCACAATTTATGATCAGTAACTGCCGTATCTATCACATTTATATTTCGCCTTATCACGTTATTTCTAGTTGCCAAGATCCACACTCTATCCTTGTATGCTAGGTTCCTATAAAAGAATCGTTTGAATACCAATGGTATCCTTTGTTATTGCCAAATTGAGCATATAGAATAGATTCGTAAGCTGATTTTACCTGAGGTAGATTCTTCCATATGGGAGGGTCTACTGTGCAAAGGTTTGAGACCTTTGTTGAGTTTAAATTTTAAATTTTTTGAACCGGCCAAAAGACGATTTAGTACCTATAATATTTGGTCCAATGGAAAGTCCACCCCCTTTGGGCTATTCAGTAAATTCTATGCCGTTGGTGTGATGAAATGCGAGTAAGGAATTGTGTCAAAAGGATGGTGGCATCCTCCTTTGCTCTTAAAACATGGTAAAATTAGCATTCCATCTTCGAAGTTCTATAATTACGGCAGTATTTCTATGGGGAGGTTCAGTAGAGGTTCATCTTTGTTTTTTTTTTTCCTATTTGAAGCGAGATACCTTCACGGAGCTCCTGTTTATTCCATTTTCTGTTACAACGTACAAATTCCAACTTTATGAAATCCAGTTTTCCTTATCTGTTCCCCTAATCCAGAGCGCGTGGTACGCAATGACGTCACGATTCACGCTGTGTGTTCGCATAACAAGTTTGTTTCCAGCTATCTTTACTACGTTGTTTGATAAGCCTGTTTTGGTAATAGAGATTGGTAAAAAGTCCATTGAAAATATTTTATTATTGAAAATACTGGCACATGTTACCATTACAGAATTTAGGTTTATGTGCCGATAAAAGGGCGTTTCAGAGAAATGTTGTAAGTCATTAACCTGAATTTCGCTAGTAGCTCCTACTAAGGGCCTATTCTGGCCACATTTCAACAACCATTGATATATGTACTATTATGATCGTCCATACAAATGAAGCAATGGACGTTGAACAGTAGCCAATATTACTATCGTTGAGAACCCTGTGAATTGCCAAATCATACCATCTAATTTCTAAGTCAGGACAATAGTGTTTTTATTGCCAGGTTTGATGTCCCTTTACTTAATTCTGACTATTGAATCACCTATTGACACAGCACATAGCAACAAGGATTGGGTACCTCGTAAATTATGGGGGTACAAAATACTAGCCTCGGATCCTTCTTTAGGAACAAAGGCGAGGCGGCCATTACTTCTTTATTTATTAAACAAGCGGTGAAGTTTCTATTGGTTCGTAACTTGACGGGAACGTGTATCGTCACTATCTTCGTACGTATATCTACGTATTTTTCTCACGCCCTCGAAGCCATATTTGATAACATTGTCTACCACCAAATTGGATCGTTGTCGTCAACCGAAGTACAGAAGCCATCACTCAAATCTACGACAATCAAGTAAATGAACCAGTATTTACTTCAGAACAAAACAACAATTGAAAGCCAAATGTAGTCTTATTGCCTCTAATGTCGAGCTATTTCTGGCTATTTCACAAGTTTACGCTTCTTTGTACAAGTTTCAACCTATAACGGCAGACAACGACTGACAAAGCCGACTGTTTTCTGTTTGTTCCGTAATTGTACTGTCAGTTTAAATACCTCTACAAATTGTAGTATTATTCCGAGCAGGCGGTAGTAATACCTGCTTTTTTAAATCTTATCTGTTTGTGGAATTGTAATCGTAAGGTATATTACGGGTAATTTTGATGAAAATAATCTAGAACACCGTTAAAGAAAGTCGAGAAAGACTTGAAAGTCGAAACAACAATGCCTATACTATGGCTCTACGTCAAAAACGGTATTAAAAGAAAACATCTTACCGTTTTGCTATGCCTTAAGAGATATTTCTCGACGCCATGTGAAGCCAAGTCAGAGGCCCGTGGGCGGCTTTAAAACTCTGACACCAGGTTAGTCACTAACCACAGAAGAAGAACAACCTCAAAACATTGGTACTGCTTATCGCACGGTCTCTAATGATAGTCGTCGCAGTGCAGTGCGATTAATTGGCAACAGTTTACTGGACACGGCTTCCCCGTGGTTTCGCGGTTCACGCAGGTCACTCAACCTCGCGGTGTTTATCAGAGATTCTGAACATTCGGCGGTGCGTGCACGCCGTTTACGTGCCATTGACATTCAGTTCGAACTCGGTTTTGCATCGGAAATAGCACACGCTATTTTATTATTTCCCCGACGATACAGGGGGGGACTTTATTTTTATCGTGGGTTCAATTAGTGAGTAAGTGCGCAGTTCATTCTATTTGGCAGTCCGGTTTTAGCTGGAACTGTCGATGGAACGTATCATGCGTTCTGCGCTAGTTACTGCTTTATTGCACCATAAAATGCCTAATGTTTGATCACTATCGGCAGTAGCCCTAAAAAAATGTTTTATTCGTCGCTCTCATTCAGATTTACTACGAAAATATAAATAGTTTTAATGATAGAGTTTCGGGTTATCGGCTTCAATATTTATGTTACCATTCAATATCCTATGAAAACGGCCGTTATATGTATAAATAATAAAGCTGCAAATCATAATTTCTTTGCCAAATCAAAATCATCTTGCGATTGCGTAGTTCAATTACTATTCAGCGTAGAGAATGCACAATTAACCTTATTAAATCATTAGTTTCTTTTGTCATCGCAGTTTACTCTCAACTCAAGGCCGTGACTTAAATGTCAAGAAATTGGACTTCTGCCTATTTCGTAATACAAAACTGTACTAAGAATAATGTGAAACTAACAACAATTTAGCATAATTTAATGTTTTGGGATCGATTTTCCTTACAATAGTTTCAGCAGCCCCCGGCGTAAGCCAGAAAGGGGAAATTTGGAAAATATCGTCAACAATTAAACCGTCATTACGTTTCATTTCGTTCACGGGTTGCAAATTACCCTCCTGCCTCCATGGAGGTGGAAGTTAGACGCGGGCGATGGGATGGGAGCCTACTGGATATTTTATTGTATCCAGTCTCACCCCGGGGGCTTTAGAAACTGCCGCACCTACTACCACGTTCCGACTTTGGTCCCTTTCGGTGACTTTGAATAAGATATTTTCTTCTGTTTGGGATCGTTATGGTAGCATATTAAATGCGTTATAAGAGGCAAACGCAATGTTTTTATCAGACTCATTTCCAATACCCAAGAATCCATATTATAGCTTGATGCAGTTTAACATGACACCGCTGCTGGTTTTTCCCACATGCCGATTATTTATCGCAGATTTCCGTGTTTAATGTGTCACTAAAGTAACATGATACGCGTGCAAAAAGAGACAAGCATTTGACGTAAAACTGCGAAAAGACCGACATGAAATTTCAATTTTTCAGCTGCGTGATATCGATCACACATGTGGTTCGACGCACGTCGCTAGTTTCCTCCCGGAGCTCATTGTGCGTGTGTGACGCACGGGGACCGCACACGGCGTCCCAGCCCCTGCCCCTGCCTGTACATCAATCACTTCCTAATCGAATTTATGAACGTTTGAACACTGCCATGTCCTGTTGCCCTGGTATTTATACTGACGACTCACTACCATCTATTTAGAGATGCTACAATTATATTAACAAGATCGTGTACTCCACCACTTATAAGGTTTGTCATGTCGTGTCTTAATATAACTAACCCTGGGACATGGTGTTGACCTCACATATTACATCACTGGCTTCAAATATCTCGGGGTGTACTTCTAAGGCTTACCATGTAATGTTTATATTTAAAACTGGATCGCATGGAGTTGACCTGACCTCGTATAAAGTCAGATCCCTACCTACGTGACTTCGACGAAACTATTTCCAATGTGTGTTAGTATTATGTAATTCTAAAGAGACTGCTAATGAGGCAACAGCTCGTTAATTTTGTTTGTTCAGTACCTTTTACAGGACTCGGAATGTGTACATATACCTCGCTACGCTAATCAAAGGACACAAATTAATCACTTCTTTGTCTTTTCACTTTAATAGGAAGCTGAAATTTTGTATTCTGCTTACAAACATTAATATTCCAAAACATATTTTTGAATTAAAAAGTTAGAAAGCCATGAATTAAACAAGGCTTGCTTGCTTATTTCTGTTTCTAAATTAACTAAGTTGATAATGTCGTAGCCCTGGAGATCCACTCTCCAGGGCTGCGACATTACCAACTAAGTTAGCCCGCAGTTTTAATCATATTCTTTGGCCGAGGACTGTTCCAACGCGTTTTGTATGCAAGGCGCGTGACCCAAGTTTCCGTTTTCGGCCCCCATGTGAAAACGTTTACACAATGTCAAATTGCCTACCTGGCCGCTTGCAAAACACGGCCTTCCTGCGGGGCCGGGCATTGTCGACGAATGCCCGATGTTAATATCAACGATAACTGTATCTGACTGCTCATTGTTCGTAGTTTTTGTCTTCGGTAATTGTGAAATTTCCCATTTGTTAGTACGCGAGCGGGCAAATGAGGAATTCATATGGTTTTGTGTCAATCGGCGTATTGTTACGCCGATTTGCTGAAAACAAAGGATTTAACATTTCTAGCATTTCGTAATGTACACAATAAATTGTGCGGTTTTGCTCGTTATAATTAAATAGTTTGGAAAATCCAAAAGTGCACGCCTCATACTTATCACTCATTCATAAACGAAAAAGAAATTCAAAACATATTTTAAAAATGAACAATTTATCACTTTTCATGAAGTCGTAATGTCAACTACTGACAAAGATATTTACGTTGGCAGTTGCTAGGCAACGGCACCGGATCAAGGTTGAAAATATTTAGATATTGATATTATATTTTAGTTAGTATTTTATTAATTATAATTAAACTACTATGAATAAAAGAGCCATTTTCAATAGGGTTCCTTCTACGGCTGAAACGAATGTATAAAAAAAAAATTGACTCAATTAATTGATTTTATCGTAAGCTACAATGTTTTCAGGGATCATAAATTGACGGACAGGAAATTTTTTTCAACTATTTTGATGCTTTTTCCATTTCTGCTGCATTAAATCAATTGTTAAAAAATACAATATTAATCTCCATTTAATCATCTATACAATGGTATATAAATTAAGTAGGTTCTGTGTACTAGCAGGAGTGAAACAATAAAAACAGTTGCAGAAATGGGGCAAAAAATATTTTTCGATCGTAGAGCACACTCTAATGCGAAGCATTACGAGTCGTGCAATATTAAACCGGATGATTAGTCAATTTAAAATACCACATATTTTCACAGTTAAACGTTTGTGAAGAACACATTACAAATTGTGTAAAGTCTTGCTGGACTGGCTTGCTACAAAGATAACAGGAAACAGTTTTCCTTGGAACGTAAAACCATGGATTTCCATTACTTCCAAGCTCTTAGGCCATAAAATTTTACAACTTTAATAATCCACACTGAGCTTATAACGTAATATTTAAGTGTGTATTGTTAATATGCTTCCCTCATAACTCGGGGACCGTTAGACAGCCGGATACAGTTGGTCACTGCAGTGTTAATACTATGACATCACTGCTTCCCACCAAATTGTAGTCATTAGGTCATTGACACACATTACTTACCTCCCAGAGTTCGCTGAGCTAATCTAGCGTAATGCATGTTATTAATTCCGCTTGAATTTGAACTTCTCACAGCAAAAAATCCTTTTCAAAAATTGCACTGTCCTAATGTCTCTACCGCTCAATTATACGTTTGTATACTGAATTAAGTACCGGATTATATTCAGCTTGTATTATTGTATTCTAAATATATTTGCATCTTGTCCCCTGTCGTGGGTTTCTTGCGGAATAGGTCTCATTCTAATTCCCCACAGAGGAGCTCCGTCGTTGATTGAATATTCCACGCGCTACACCGATCTCTTTTCCTCTCCTGCACTGAATTTAAAAGCTACTTTATCCGGATTTAACGGCTTCTGGTTCCTATGCTTTAAGCAATTAGTCAAGTTCCGCATGTGATATCATACTAGCCTAGCTGGTGTTTTTTGGGCGACTTTTATGACATGTGTTCGAGTTTCATATTTTGACAGAGCGATCAACATTTCCTAAACCACCTCTGAGAGTGTCACATTGCCATTTTTAGCCATTGTGCCTTTAAAATGTGAATCACCGACCCAAAAGCAATATTAATCCAGTCGAGCATGCTCCGCATTTTGTAACTGGCAAAAACTTGACTGAAATAATTCAAATAATTTGAAGAGTCCCATAGCGTGACAGTATCACACTGCCAAGCGAGCTAGTTCTGAAACGGATGTAACGCCCATATACGTCTCGCGTTGTAAATTCGCGCGATGACATGGCGGGCGCGTTCCAATGCGTCGTCGCCTCGGTTCGTTCGGAATCCTTAATTTAACTGCTCTCGATGCAGGCACTGCCGGAGATGCAGGCGGAATGAGCTTCCCGCCTGTGATTGCATTCGCACCCGCTTCGTGACTCCAAATTAATGTCGCGTCTTACGTCATCTGACGTGGTGCGCGGCTCCATAGATTTTGTGTCCTGTCTCTCGTCTAAGCTAGCTTTATTGGAAGGTCTAGATAAGACCTTAGTGTTATGTTAATTCAAACTTATGTGTCGGGCTTTGGAGTCCTAGACGTAGCCGTAGTATAATCTAAATTATTAGGTCTTTTGGTTCTATGTGTTAATATTGTTCTTTTATTGTTTCAGGTAAGCATCCATGATCAATATTGTAGCGATACAAGTGTATATCATAAAAGTAAGTGATTTCTAAAAATTTATTGATGATCAAATCAAAATTAATTGGTTTCACAATGCGCCAGCTCATAACTCGAAATCCGATTTCATATTTTCCGAAATATAAAATCATTTTTTAAAGCGATGAAAGTCGAACAGTTACAGGTGCGGGACAGTTATTAAAAAAATACGCCATTCAGTCGCGTTTACGTCGCAGGGAATACACGTTTTATTTTTTTAACAATGTTTTTATAAACGTTGTGTTTAATCTCGGTCGCCTTTTCAAAACTCAACGCATCTTTGAGAACGTGATTGAAATAATTACTGAACGCGTTTATATTATTTTTCATTGTTCAAAGCGTTAGGAAGATAACCCTCACTAACTCGAATTTAATAGTCGTGCAGGTGTTAATTAATCATTTGTTTCTACTAACGAATATAAAAGGTGTCCTTTAGAAAGTAGAATAAAATACAGGGTGTATATTAAAATGTTGAATAGCTGGTCAGACGGGATCCTGTTCTGGTCTAGCTAAAGAATTGTAACCGGCTCTGGTGATCAATTCCAGATCTGTGTACGTTGATATCTAGTTACTGGGTGTAAAGTTTCCGTGTCGCCGCGGCGCGTCTCTCACACAATGAAAATTCTCACAATCAAGTTCTACTCGACGTAACTTACACTAGAATGTGGAGTCATAGACCATGATACTGAACACGGCTGCGAACGCCTTTTATGACCACATTAACGGCCATTTTACGACGTAAACTGACAACTAAAACTAATTTTGAAAGTTATTCCTGACAACAAGTTCTAATTTCTTGCCTAATTAACAGAATGCAATCATGTGGGATATTTTCAAAGAAGATAGTTCCATAAACAGAATCTTAGAGGTTCATTAAAATCTACACTGTATGTGTTGTGATTTTGTGAATGTACCGATTATTGATTTTAATTAAATCAAACTTGATAAATTTGATTTAAAGCACACAGCGGCCTTGCAAAGCAATGTCTTGTCTTACCCACTAACGATAAATAAGTTACATAAACACGTCACTGCAATTACAAAGTAATTAATTAAACTAGATTTTATGAAGTTTAGAGATCCGATAAATCTCAATCTGATGCTGGATTTACATCTCAATCTTAGTAATTGTCATTCTATGTCATTCACAATATCACAGTCCCTTCGCGAAAAATATATATAAAAGTACATCTTCACCCTCAAACCCGAACCATATGTATTCGTTATGCTTCCATTGAAAGATTTTTTAATGTCAAAAGCGTGACGTCCCTTCATGGTTACAAAGGAAGCACCGGCTGACGAACCATTTATAACAATAATAGTCGAGCAGGCACTACACTGGCCACTGCGTTTGATTGATTGAAGTGAAGCACGATGCGCTCAAGAGCTTCGGGATGAGCCGGTTTTGTTGATCCTTTTATCCTAAAAGTATGATATAGAATGATCATAACTAGGGTCCTTAGGGATCTTACCCCTTAACAGGTTTATAAAGCTCGGTGATAGATTCCTTGTAAAGTTATTATTTTATAAGGCACTAGCTTCTGCCCGCAACTTCGTTCGCGAGCCAGCGCAGCGTTGCCAGATTTTTTTTCGGCCAAAGCGGTAATTTTGAACCCTTTTGAGTAAAAAAAGCGGGATTCATTCGTCGAAAGCGGGATATAATAAGAAAACGTAAAGAATCAGTATTTTTTATTTTTTACTAATTTTGTTTAAAATTAAGTTAACAATGATTATCGATAAGTAGCTATAGAAATAGAAAATGTATTTTAATTAATGAAAATACGTTACTTTACATAACTATCATATCACTGTCTGGTTTACCTACTTACATATTGATTATTAATTCGTCAATCCCCGAAAAGTGGGACTTAGCATGTCCCGCTCGGGACGTTTAATTTCGGACAAAAAATCGGGACGTCTGTCAATGCTGCCTATAACCTTCTTCATGAATTGGGGTATCCATCCAATGCCAAAATAATGTTCAAACCCGACTGGTAGTTTCGGATATTACCCCCTATTTAAACTTACCAACAAACAAACAAATTTTACCTCAAATATTCAATCAAATAATTAATTATTTATTGACCTAATAGGTTATAGAAACTTGTTTGAAACCTCTGACTCCTGAACAAGATGTACCTTTAGGTCTGGTGTCAGCGCACTCACATTTTATTTGGCTTAGATACTAATGTCAACATAGGAATAGACAAACATAATATGTGCTAAAATACAATTTTAAAAGAAGTAAAATTGTAGTTACCTCAAGTTATAATATTAGTACTTACTACTTATAGATAGATTGTTCGGATATTAGCTGAATCAGTTTTAGAATAGAATAGGATTATGGTGTATATATCAATTTGGTTCAGGTAAATATACTGAATTTGACGATACCACAAAACACGTTTCCCCGTTTACGTCACAGTTGCTGAAAACGTGACAGTTTTCCTTGTTTGTTTACACATCGAAACTAGAGGTTAGTTTTTATTATAAATAAAATATTATAATAAAATACTCGGAGCAATGAGCGGGGTAGATTTGTGTTTGATACGTGTGAAGTGAAGCCAGGCAGCGAGGCGGCAGATGCGGCGGAGGTCACCGCACTCGGGACCAACGCAGCTGGATATTAAGTCCGACGCGAGTTTTTGTGCTCCCGGACTCTCCACAGTCTAGGAACGAAACGAAACACTACTAAGATAACGTCTTCCACGGAAAAAGATCCGATCACATATGACCCAGCTCAAATATATCTCGAAACTCGACACATTTCATTTTTATATCGCCGCCTAATGCGTTACGAATTTAAAATTCAAGATTTTTTTTCCCTTTATCTTCACTGAACGGGCACTTCGTGACTTGCCCGGTCTATGCGGTTCGACGGCGTGGCGTAATTTTCTCGTTTTAAGTGGTCATTAGTTCCACAGGGACAGGGACTTTGTCTGTCGCACGAACATTAACTATACACGCATACCCGCATGCTTGCCCTAAACCACTCGAAAACTTCGTTCTTAAATTATGACGAACGTAAGGCCTGTGAAATATTAAAAACAAAAACCCGTCTCAAAGGTTTTGAGAGAGCGCAACTATGTTTCGTTGCTAAAGCGGAGATACTTTATCATTAGTTGGGCGAGGGTTTTTGCGATGTGAATAGCGTGCCCCTACGCTGCCGCTGCTCGCCGGGTGCGCTGCTCCGGGTTTGGGGTGCGTTCACCGCAGCCACGCGATCGATGCCCGGCCCCAGGCAACTCCGTACAAAGACCCATACTAGAGCTCGTTTTCATTTAATAATAAAAATAAAGCCCCACAATACTTCCAACGTCACAACTCTCGAGCACCACACTTACCCTATCATAATCGTCACGGGGTAGTATTGATTTTTTTTCGGCGCCCAGAACTCAACACAACAATTGCTATTAAAACGAATTTATAGTTCCGCTCCGAAGTGGCTGGCTGCTGGGAAACCGTTTCCACTTACATTTTCCCACAGTCTACGTGTTATACAGCATCCATTTATAGATAACATTGTGGTTTCGGTTCGTAGTATTTATGGTCTAAGTGAGTTCCGTCACGCCAGAGTGGCCAGACGCTAAGTTTCATTTTCAATAAATGTTGCGTGCAACAAATAATTCCTAAAATTGCTTACTCATTGATATGAGCCGATACCGGATTGACGGGGCAGAGGTGTGAACGCTTTCATGTATTTTAATTTGATGTGATTAGTTAATCTTCGTTATTTTAGTGTGGCCACGGCGAACAGAGGTAATTGTGAGGGACCGATAAGCGAGTAACTACCGATGTCGAGAGCTTCTCCGAACGGACGGGCTACAAACTGGTTTGTCACAGGTACACGGCTAAAAATTATACGTAGACAAAACCCAAAACCGAATTTCGACACCGTAGGATGGTCCTTTGACAAAGGCGCATTCCGATCGCGTATCACTCTGGCACAAAGGAGACCCTGATCCTGAAGTATTGTAGTGGTGGAGACTGGAGGTAATAATACTTTGCTGGTGAGTCGGGCTTTGTAAGAAACTCGGAAAACTTCGTCCTGGCGAATAAATAAGATTAGTATTTTTCGGGTTTCCTTTTCAGGATTGAGCTCTAACAAACTGTACTACAGAGGACCCGAAAATCACAAATAAAGACCTATTTATCCGCTCACGGAGCCCTTCCCTATTTTATAAGTAAGGAGGGAATCGATATCGATAGGTACCACTGCTGTTGTATGATCGTGTCCCCCGAGTCACGTCTGCCGCTATCCAGAGTATATTTTTGTCTGTTTCATTTTTATATCGAGTTATTATTCTTTCCTTGAACCATATTGCAAAGTAAACTCACTTAATTTATGTATGACGCTAGGGACCGGCGACATTCAGCTTCACGAACAAGATACGAGTTAAGTACTTTACAACTTAACATACAAACTTGTGTCAAAAGTCTCTGGAAGACGATAATATCGTAACTCTTATTCCAAGGGGAACGCTTATGGGAGGCATTTTGTAATTTCCGAAAAGCGCCATACTGATACTATAAAACTCGCCCATCGGATCTTCAAAGGCTAGGTTTGTTTAATAACTTTCGTGCTAGCTCGTAAATTGCTTCTCACCGGCCTCTCTGACGATTTAACGGCCCTTTACGCGAGTAAAGTGCACTAAGACTATGAAGGAAATTATGCTTTACGGTGCTGTTCGCCTTTTGTGTTCATTCGTTTCTATAATGAGCTTAACACTTTATAAATGGGCAAATAAACTTGGTATTTCTATAGCAGTATGTTTCACTTTTTTTATGGGGCTTTATAATGTAAAATCTATGATGCGATCCCATTTCGAGGTTCGGCGGTCCCGAGGAGTGATTGGAATGCCCGCCGGAAACCGCTCCAGGTAAAACGATGCGATGAGCCCCGTCTGTAAAATAAAAGCTGGGCTCATACTGCGCTTCGCCCGTCCCGCCCATGCGCCTTGCTGCGAAAAAGGCACATTAGAATAAATTAACTCAAAATGATGACGAACCGGCGCGTCCGGTTGGGTTTTATTCGGGCGATGGACTCGTAATTAATATAGGTAGACGTATGGCTGAGTCGACGGATGAATTTTATGTTTCGAGAGCGGAAGCGAGATTTACTGTCACGGTCCTTGACGGCGTCATTAACTGCAATGACAACTCAAACTGGAGCATCATTTGCTCAGTGTACATTTGCTAATTAAAATTGTTCTCTTAAAACCTTTCTCGGCGTCCGCTCAGCTTATCTTGATTAAGGTTTCGGGGTTGTTGATCTGAGAAGTGGGGTGTGAGCGTAGGTTCCCCGCGCTCCCCTTCGCCCCCCGCCCGGGCCTTTAGGGCCCTGCTCATTCATCGGTAACTGCGCCCTTCAAGTTTTCGCGACCTTTAAGTAAGAATGGAACCAAGGACAGATGTATACCAAACGTTAAATTGCTTTGAACACCAATTTAATGACCTGCCCTTTTATATTAGCCGATTTAAAAAATATTTTTCTCAAAGTTAGTTCAACCATTCAAGGCTCATGTTTAATTAAGCTGACAAGTAAATATTACTTAGAATTGTATTTAGTAATACAATTCTAAGTAATATAATTGTGCATGACTTTTATCTTTCAATCGTAAAAATATCTTCTTGTTCAAATAGGCGTTAGCTACATTAATAAAACCTTCAGGTGCTCACCGAAAGCATTCGCCTGTAATGTAACGATGTTACATGTATCAAAATATTACAGACATTGCGCACTGTAATGCTCGGTTCTTCTCCCTCACTGATGTATTGCTCGAATTATATTATTACAGGTTGCGCGTTGTAATGTTCGGTTCCCATTCATTGATGAATGCTCGACTCTGTAACGAACGTTACATTACAGGCAAATGCGGTGAGGGAGCAGTTTCGAGTCGAAGCGGTTCAAACACGTTCTCAACTGAAGTTCACAGAATAGGTGACTAATAAAGGTATTACACATAATAAAGGATCGCTGATTCACCTGCCATTGTAGATACCTATGAATAGAGGTATATTAGAAATTATACCTTCAGTTCTTTTATCATGAACTTAAAATTTTTAAGTGTCAAAGAGCAGCATAAGCACTATACAGCCTAATCGAAAATAAATAATCGATTCCATTTCCGTGATTCTCGAATGAATCGTGAGATGAAACTCGTAACCATATCGTCTACAATCGATTCAAAATTCAAATCGATTATCAATTGCGATAATCGATATTATCACGCGATTATGCAGTCTGTAGTACCTGAAGGTTTTGTTCTTACTATGTTTGTTTATTACTTAATTACTTTGTCTGTAATTAAAGTGATTATGTACCGGAACGTGTGTGCACTTGGTTTTAATATTCATAGAACATAAAGTTAATCTTCCGTAGTTAGTAATTCATACGAGGCGACGACGGAGACTGTCTATGTGTGAAAGATTAGGTACTTAAAGTACCAACTTATTTTTATAGATGCGAGGTTTTATTACTTAGAATTTTCAATTAACAAGCTGTTTTACTTAATTTTAATATTTTTCAAGGCTTGTAACTTAAAACAAGGTTGTCATATTTTTCTCAGCGTTTGTTATTATAATACAAAGTTTTATTTTTATTTTATAATTTTACTTGAGGAATTAAGGACCGAAAGACCAAGGTATAAAAAAATTACCCACTTTAAATTGAGAATGAAATTACACTTTCATAATTCATTGTTTTAATGCTCACGAAAGGTTGAATACCCCGATAAAATACGTTTGATACACTTTGGTTGGAGCGACAAAACTTTTTGACAGTTGGGAAGAAGTGTATCTTTTGTAAGCCTGATAACATCAAGTTTTTCACGAGTTCGAATTTAGAGGCTTTTTAATGAATTTTTTTTCTTCTTATTTCCTGCCATCAGTAAAAGAAAAATGTCGAATATTGTATTTATTCGTTAGACAAAAACCTGCCAAAAAGGTCCTTAGAAGCAAAACACTTTTCAATTTTTTAAGATACTTAGTTATGTCAATCATCTGAAACACGATGTCGGTAATTGCCGGGTACGTAGTATTACGCTTGTTTGAAATAATATGGGAAAACGAGTTGAAAACTACTGGTTGAGGGACATGGAGGAGAAAAACTCACGACCGTGAGCTATGGAAAAGCCTGGGGGAGACCTATGATAGAGAGCAAAGCAGTCTGGAGATTTCTGATGTCTTTAAACCTTTAGTTTACATAAATTGTAAAACTAGTTTTATAATTGCTTGGGTTCTTTAGGACTCTTTAAGAACGGGTTAAGCGGATTAGGTTACTAAATATACGTCGTCTATTGTATTTTTTTAAAAAGATTTTTTGAGAATAATAACTACTTGAAATTGTAATTAAATTATTGTGTTTCATCGGATAAAATATTATAAGCAGCAATCCCGTTTCTCATTGTAAGTTGCACCAAATATCTTACGAGAAGCAGACCTGCAACCGGTCAGGCAAACAATATATGATCAAACGAACTTGCAAAAGTGAAGTTCGATCGATATTATATGAGTACGTTTCATTCGAAGATATATAATAACAACAATGTAGTAATTTTTATCCTACTGGCAACTTCGCACTGGTAAAGAGTAATTCCTTTACTTTTTTTTTTTTTTTTTATCTGTCTCCGGTTAGGCACTATGTTGGCTTGTCATTATTTTTAGAGATATTTTGCAAAATTTTCATTTTTTGGGTGTTGGGAGGGTGGGAGTATATATCTTCGAATGAAACGTACTCATATAATATCGATCGAACTTCACTTTTGCAAGTTCGTTTGATCATATATTATATTTCGACGTTTCATTCTTCAGATATATAATAACAACAATGTAGATGTTCAGAGATGAAAATTTTGTGAAATAAAATAAACAGAATTACGAAAGGGCGTCTTTTATTTTCTGTATAAATTATTCATACAGGCATGTAAAGTACGATAGGTACTAATAATAATCCATAGATGTATTATCGAAGTAATAATCCTTATAATCAATAACTTCTTAAATATTATTCATTTATAACATAACTAATCTTATATGTAAATAATTAATTATAACAAAATTCTGTTCTTCCATTAATTTTTGCTAATTAAATCACAAAGTATTCTTGTTTGTCTGTAATACTGACCGAGCAAAGTTACCTTTGTCCACTACTTGGCGGTGGTAGAACTTTGCGAACGTTTGAGAAGTACTGGTCCAGCCAGCTGCTTTCCTAATGGCATCTAACGAAAGCCCAGAGGCGGACGCCGCAGACGTGGCTGCGTGCCGCGTGCTGTGCGCGCTGAACGCAGACACGTCCACGCCGCTCGCACACAGCACCTGCTTGATCCATCTGCTGATGGTTTGAGCAGTTGCTGGTTTGTGCGGACGCTTATAAGATAATATAAGGCTGTTTGATGTTTCAGATCGTATATCTTTTGTGGTGAATATATAATCTTCTATTATAGTGGCGGGGCAGATTGCCCTATTCTCATTAAAGTACGGTAATATCAGTACAGGTTGTTCGCGTCCAGCCGCGGATGTTTTGATGACATCAGAAATACCTATCTGAATACCAGATGAATCTACCACAATATTTTCTAATTTTATTAGAGAGAACGTCTGTACTCTATGAGCTGTACATAATGCTAGGAGGACCACTAGCTTCTTGGTGATTTTTTCAATTGATAGTCCTCTGTTGGGTATCCATTCTGCGACAAAATTTAGAACTACTTGTGGATCCCAGGTACAAGTGTATTTTGGAGTGGCAGGTCTTAATTTATAAACGCCTTTAAGAAGCCTTTTAACTTGGTCGTTAGAAGTTACAATACTGCCTAACAGCAAGGAAAGAGCTGAGCGATGAGAATTCAGAGATCCGTAAGTGGCACCTTTGTTAAATAGTTCAGTTAAAAATAACATAATATCTGGTGGTGAACCAGAGTAAGGGTTAAGACTGTTTGCTTCACAGAACTGCCACCATAGTTTGTAGGTACCGTTGTATTGGGACAGTGTATTCTGGGATAACGAAGCCATCATTAAGTCGAGTGCAAGACTTGGTGTTCCTCTGGATTCGAAGGCAAACCTGAGAGCACTACTGCAGCCAGGGTAAACTGTCTCAGAAGGAGTTGGGGCGTCCTGAAAGAGGACAACGAAATATTTGAATCAGGCGTTAAGAACAAAATATCAGACTGACGTATTTTATTGAGTAATGGGAACCAAGGCTGTGACGGCCAATAAGGGAAAATAATTATACCTATTGCTTCGTCTTTAATAATTTTCTGTATGCATTTCAAAATCAAAGAGAAGGGTGGAAATGCGTAGAAGTATCCTGTGTGTTTCCAATTTATTGTAAATGCATCAACTGTTATGGCGTCTGGGTCTGGTTTCCATGAAACATAAGTTTTGCATTTTGCATTAGTGCGAGAAGCGAAGAGATCTATTACTGGTTCGCCAAAAAATGCCAATACCTTCTGATATTCCGAGTCAGAGAGGTTCCATTCGATATCGGGATTGATTTTTCTCGACTCTTGATCTGCTTCTATGTTATCTTTGGTATTTATATACGACGCAAATAGCCAGATATTCCGTTTCTCGCACCACTGCCAGATAGTTTTGGTTAAGCTGGTTAAATGAGGGAATTAGCAGTGGTGTTGTCAACGCGTAGCAAAATATTACAATCATTGTACTTCGGGTCTCGAGCGAAGCATTTCAGACCAAGAAAGACAGCAAGCAACTCTAAATAATTAATATGAAAGTTGCGCTCGCTGTCTTTCCAACCACCGTTGACACGTTTGTTATTACAAAACGCACCCCAACCTGTTTTAGAAGCATCGGTAAAGATTTCTAAAACAAAATTTTGAGATTCGAGAGGATTGGATGTGAAATTTATGTTTTTAATCCACCACTCTAAGTCAGGTAAGATTACAGCAGATGGTTTAAATTTAGCTTCGTATGTTTGATATTTTTTAAGAGCTAAATATTTCTGTCTCTCTAGTTGTTTTGTATAGAGCCAACCATATCTTACGGCTGGACATGCTGCGGTCAGAACCCCTAACAAGCGAGAAAATTCCCTTATGGTACAAAAAGGTAACTTTAAATATTTTTGCACAAATTGTAATATTTTGCGTCGCTTTTCTAATGGCAATGATATTGACATGTCTATAGAGTTGTACATAAATCCTAGAAATTTGCAACATTGTTGTGGTTGTAGACTACTTTTATCAAAGTTTACTACAAAACCTAAGCAATTCAGTAATTTAACAGTTTCGGTAACATTTTTATGACACTCGTCGTAGGTATCTCCTACGCATAATAAATCGTCAAGAAATATAACTGATTTAAATCCACGATGCCTTAAATAACCTACAACTTCTTTCATGATTTTTGTGAAAGTTCGAGGTGCGGAGGATAGTCCGTAAGGCATAGCGTTAAATTCATATGTGTAATTGCATAATTGTTCGTCTTCAAATTGAAATCTTAAATACTTCCGATGAGATCTAGCTACAGGGACAAGTAAGTATGATTCTTTAAGATCAATGGTTGCCATGAAGCCATTTCTTGCTATCATTTTTGATGCAGTTCTATGGTCTTCCATCTTAAAATGCTCATTTGAAACGAACTTATTTAATTGTTTAAGATTTAATATAAATCTATAGCTACCATTCGATTTTGGTGTCAAAAAAATGTTAGATACAAATTGATCAAGTCTAGGTTGTCGTTCCGTAATAGCGCCTAAATCTATTAAGTTACGAATAGCTATTTTCATGTCCCGTTTTTCCTTGACGGAAAAGGAATTTCGGGGAACAGAACTTTGTACAACTTTACGCGAAAATGGTATGTGGTAACCATGATAAATCCAACTCAGAATAACCCTATTCTTTGTAATGCCACGCCAACAATCATAGTAAAATTGTAGTCTACCAGCATGTACCTGAGTTATTGCCTCGTAGGGACACGCTTGTTCGAGCTCACGGCCGCACTCGCTCGCGCTGACGTCGACGTCGGCAGCGTCGGGGGCGCCCGGCGGTAAGGATGGTGTGCTGGTCCCCGGTACGAGGATGTCCGCCCCCCCCTTCTCGATGACGGGAAGCGAGGAGGCCCTGACCAGTTTCCCTGGTTCTGAAAACGAGGACTCGACGTCGGAATGTTTGATGTTGACGGCTTCGGAATAGGTGCTTTTTTTATTTGCAGTCCTTGTTTCTCGATCGCTTTTGAGGCCTTGATTTTGTCCGGTAATTTACTTCCGAACAAGGTTTCATCTCTGTCTTGATCCTGTATTAAGGTTAAGAACGACTTTTCCAAACCTGGCGCCATAAGTTTTGTTCTTACTTGCGTCTCGGTAAAGTGGAGATCAGTAAGTATTCGGCAGCTGTCTGACAAAATTTTTACAGCTTGTACCTTGTCGTCACCGGTCAGCAGCAAGGTCATTGCCTTGTTGATGGCGGAAATACCCAGGCCGAGTTGGTCCTGTTTGGTTTGGAGCTTTTTATCCCTGTTTCTTACTAAATCAGTGACAGCAGCTGATATTTCGACGTTCAAAGTAGGTGCTTTGAGTAGCTTACAATTGTTAGGAATCGCATATCCTTTCAGAAGCGTTTCTTTGGCTTCGCTTTGTATACCTTTTTTAAGAATTGGTAACCAACGTTGAGCCAACTTGTCGTGTATGTCCGGGCCGTAAAATGGAATATCGACAACAGCATCGCCCAAAGCTTCCAGTAGCTCAGGGTCGAGTTCAGGCTCAGTGCTTACGACTTCCGAGGCAAGCGGCTGGTGATCGGGTGACTTGGAAGTTGATGGCTCATCTGGTGGTGTTTCATCGACATCAATGTGTTCCTCTACGTTTTGCGTTCTGTTATCTGTAATTTATTTCATTTTTATTTTATTTGAGGGTAGTTCACAAAAAAAATTGTTAAGAATTTTCTTACATTGTATTCTTTATTTTTTTTTATTAGACATATTTCGTTATTTTTTATAGGAGTCCTTGCCCCCAGGGTCCAAACGGTACCCTATTTTTGTGGTTTTTTACAAGTCAAAGCCTTTGTGTTAACCCGCAGTTGAACCTCCAGGCTGATACTTTCTAGCGTCATGCTAACCCATCGTGATAACCCGCAGTTGATCCTCCAGGGAAGCTTATAGACGCTGAACGCATAAATAACTTCATCACTTCACTTTGAAATGATCAAAAATAAACTCACCTTGTATTTCCTCGGAATCAGACGATGACGAGTACACTATTAAGCGACTACGCCTTTTTTCCTTGCCTTGCTTTTTCAACTTCTTTATTTTTGCACTATAATATTGTATTCTTTCGTCAGCACTTCGTTTGGGCATTTTATTTTACTTTTAAAACTTATTTTATTCCGGAGATTAGTGTGCTTGTTGCCGCGCACGAAAAAATAATGACAAGCCAACATAGTGCCTAACCGGAGACAGATAAAAAAAAAAAAAAAAAGTAAAGGAATTACTCTTTACCAGTGCGAAGTTGCCAGTAGGATAAAAATTACTACATTGTTGTTATTATATATCTGAAGAATGAAACGTCGAAATATAATTAAAATATATTCGGAGTGAGTCACCCTCATCCACAATAACTTCGAGCTAACTTTATATTTCGTAAGTGTCTAAATGCTTGCCTGTTGAAATAAGGATTGAATAATCTAAACATTAGTCATTCGTGAGAAATGTATTAAGGAACTTATTAGCTTATTACGGATCATTATGCTATATTGTGATGCAAGGTAGATTAAATTCGTTAATGAGGTTTAAAAAAAATGTAAAATGTTGGCGATGCCTGATATTTATTTTTTTCTAATTTTATAGAAGTTATTTAGGTAGTGATGGGTCGAGAGAATATTCTCTCACAGAGTATGTTCTCCAATCGAGAATGTTCTGCAATATTCTTTACGAAGATGGAGAATATTCTTGAAGAAGTTAAAAGTAGTCGTTAATTTTGATGGGGCAGGAAGCAATAAATGTAACAGCCAATACCAAGTAACGACCAAAAACGTGTTAAGTAATTATTACAAAATCAGTCTGTCAGTCCAAAGATATCGTGATTGTTCGTTTTTGATTTTAATTATTTACCTTTCCTATAATGTATTTTATATACTTACATTTTTATTAAAACTGATTATTTGAAAATATGTAGGTACTTACTTAACAACCTAATTTAAAATTAATAGGTACCTTTCGAAATTTAAGGGAATTTATGTCGTGGAGTGGATTCAAATTCAAAAGTCATTTATTCAAACTAGGCTGAGAATCAGTACTTTTCGAACGTCAAAATTACTTAAAGGCTTGTGCTGACCAGCGCGACTTGTCGCGCGACGCGACACCGGTTATTGTTATACCGTGAACTTTTCTTAGAAATTGTATTATTCGTGTCGCGTCGCGCGACAAGTCGCGCTGGTTTGCACGAGCCTTAATGCTGTCCCCCAAAACGCCCACCCTTCACCACTTCCTAGTGCTTTAGCTGGGAAGAAGAAATGGCGCGACAAACTCCCCAACAGCACAGCTGGCGGTATGATTTTATATAATATCAAAATAATTCACATTACGCAACACAAAACATAATTTAAATTAATAGCCATAAGTCAGCTAGCACACGCCAATATACCAACCAAAAATTATTTTAACGTTGTAAAACGTTGCGATGCACTAAGAAAAGACCATGGAGAATATTCACGGGAATTACAATCACTAGAGTAGTAGCAGCCCAGGTAATCCAGAGGAGCAGAACTTAATATTCGTCTTGTATAAATATATTTCTTCAACTCCAATTAAAAGAGTGAGTTCGAGTTTTTTTTTCATACAATTTGATTTAGTTCATAAATCAAAGAAAGTTAACTTAAAGTTTTAATTTTATTACTTAAGTTCAACATCTAAAAAATTCGATTCTTTCATATTTTTTTCGGATCGTGAAAAGTGAAAACAGTTTTTCTGTGTTGTGTAAATATAACCATTTGTTAACATAAACGTCAATAAAGTTTTAATTCTTTTGAAAAAATTGAAGTAAAAAAGTTTTTATTGATTCAATTTTCCCGTAGTGAAAGTTGTTCATATTCATGAGTACTGACCTGTAAAAGTTTATTCAGATATTTTGATTGGACCTAAAAAACATACACATTATTTATTATTGTTGACATTATCTATAGTTCTATACATATTAAATTCGCTTTTCGTGTCTGTCTGTGTGACTGCGTTGTTCTTTTAAACTACGCAACGATTTTCATGCGGTTTTCACCATCATTTAGAGATGTTATTCCGGTAAGTTATGAGTATTATTACATTTAAACTTAAATACATACTATAATAAAAAATTGCTATGTATTGTTATGTCGTAAAATTCACGCGAACCAGGGGCGGGTTGCTAGTTTCAAAAGGTACAATTCCGTAGCCGACTGCAGGCAGCAGCAGCAGGCGACGCGACGTGGAGCCGCGACACTACTGGTTTCTATGTATTTCGATGAAATGCCTTCCGTAGCTAGCGACACGATATTTCTGCAGTCGGCTACGGACTTACAACAATACAAATACAAAATACAAAAAGTTTTATTGGCAACGGAAAAAATGACAGTGATCTTACAATAGATACATTTGAGTTTATACATCACAATGTTTTGGTTTGAGCGGTGACCCCCAAACTAAGCAGGGCTTGTATCTTGGGGTCCAGTGCGATTGAGCAGAGAGGAATGTGTCAGATTACAGAGTTAGTTTAGGAAAGCGTGTATTATGTTATGTGAGTTTTTGTGTATGTTTGTGTGAGTGTCTGTGAGGGTGAAAGTGTGAGAGAGGGATGTTGTTTGCTGGCACTTTGGCTTGTCGATAAACGTTAGAGAAATGATTCTGTTTCGGTATACGTTAGTTCCAGAAGCCATTTCTTTAGTTCACTTTTAAGACGAGCGGGTAATAAGTCTGAGTCCAGTCATTTGCAAACATTGTTAAATGTGTGCAGGTGAGAGTAAGCTGGACTGCGTCTGGCCAAAAGGGACTTCGCTGGCGGAGTTGTAATTCTGAACACCCGCTTAGACAAGTTGTGTCTGTAAGGTTCAATACCGTAGTAGACTGCAGGCAGCAGCATCAGCAGGCTATGGACTTGTACCTTTATAAATAACTGAAATGTAACTATTTAGTTTTATGTCTATATTATCTCGTATGTGATAAACGTAAGAATAGTCGGAGACACTGAGCAATACTTTGCATACAATAAATATTGCTGCGATTCATCTGCTAAATGCACGCGGTAGGATGTTCAAACGTGAATGCTATTGCATACCAAATACGCTGTACTGTTTTAAAGGGAGACGCACATTCTAAGCTGTATAAAATATCTACCTGATAAAATAGGACATCTTACTATGAAATTTTGATATTAATCTTATTTACTTTTGAGCTGTGCGTCACACACACAGTTGCACAAAGACAAAATTATGCCTCCTTACGTAATGGATCATTAACGCTAATGATATCATTAATTTCGTCAAAGAACCATTAAAATTTAGTCTAATATTACTTTCTGCAACAAGTTAATGGAAGATTTGTATTTAATGACAGCTTTAAAACTTAGTTCGTTTCTGCAACTGGCTGGTTTAACCACTTCCCAGTCTCACATGCTTCCGTCAATTTGAATTAATGGAAGTATATTTTCTGCATTCAGTTTAACTAATTAAAATCTATGTTAATCAATAGGCACAGCGGTGACTCGGTCCGCGATCACTTCCGCGCTAGGTGCTGGCAATCGATGTAGGTTAACTGCCGGCTGCCCGGCAAGCTGGCACGGTCGTCTAATACTACAATGTTATACATGTAACCGCGTGTTTTGCATCGCGGCTCCTTTAGTTAACCAACTCTTTGTTACTCCGCTTAGCAACTAAACATTTACGACAACAATAAAATTTTAATTGGAATTAGAATCAACAACGCACATAAAATTCACGCCTGTAATCCCCCCCCCCCCAAAGCTGTTTTCAGACAAGCGCGATATGTCGCGCGACGCGACACCGGTTATTGTTATACCGTGAAGTTTTGTATTGTTTGTGTCGCGTCGCGTGACAAATCGCGCTGGTCTGAAAACAGCTTAAGGCAGAATTGTACCCATAGTATAGCCTGTGGGTACGTCTCTGTCTAACCCTTCGGGGTTCCTATGGGTCCCATAGTACACCCACATTTCGCCAGTTACGTTTTTAAGTCTCATGTAAATGTAATACTTAAATCAATTGTTGTCTGAATAAATATACATGTATAATAGGGAGCGAGCCTATTGCCATCAACCGGGCACGAATTAAGACTTTGGGCTGGTACTGAGAAATTCCTGATGGAAGAACCCAATTACACTTGAAAAGGGCACTTGGGCAGGAGAATGATGAGTGATTCTCATCACTCATCCTCTTGCCCTTATCCCAATTTATTTGTGGTCGGCGCAACCTGTCGTCATCTCATTAGTCATCCCCTTTCTAGCCATATCATCTTTCACACAGTCTATCCATCGTTTCTTTGGTCTTCCCCTACTCTTATTAGGCATCGACATTCATACTCAAAACTTTCCTCACGACATTTTCCTCATTCCTCCGCATCACATGCCCATACCATGACAACCGATTTCCGCACAACTTTTCGGTCACCGGTGCCATTTTCAGACTTCCTCTTATGTACCTACTCAATTGAAATGAGAATCACTCTATCATTTTATTTCACAATGCATAATTTAGGTACTCGCCCGAATCGCTGTAAAAATCTATTAACTCGAAATACGCTGTCACGAAGTATAGGTAACTGTCCAATGTCCCGATAGCTTGATTTAATAGCAAAAAGTGCTCTAACCTAGCAACTGTTCGTGAATGTGATTTTTCCGTGTAATTTGCTGAACAGGAAGAATTTACGAAAGCAGGAACTGATGATTTAACGTTCAATCAATGTTTTAATAATATTCTATTTATGACAGCAGACGATAACGTCGACAGTTTTAGTGTTGGTGTGATATGTATTATGAGAGTTTTACGTAACGCGATTGAGTTAAAGCTAATGGTATGTGGCGAGTGGCGAGTGGCGTGGCGTGGTAAGATAGACCGCTAGGCGGTAGGCGGTCTTTTGGTATCGCATTCGTGCCGTGAAGTAGGTCGGGGCATCGTGCTGCAGTGCTGCCAAGTAGCCGAGAGCAGCGCTCAGCTGATCGCGATACCGCACACAAAGGTCTCTGGGTTAATCGTCCGCCACCATTATACACTTAATTGTACCCATTACATGCTTACCAGTTGCCGCAGTAAACGGATCATTTCACTTTAATACACGTTATTAACCCAGTCTCAAAAAAATATAACTTTTACCTCGTTAACACGAGCAACTTTACAGAAACCACTAAGTGCTCCAAGAATAGTTTGCGATTCAAAAAGAGTTTCTTTGTAATGTATTTGAATCAAGGCATTGCTTTGTTGAACTTTGGAAGCAATGCTGACCTTCAGCAATTAATTATGGGTATTAAGACCAAGTACCTAATCGGATTACATAATGGAACAATGGTATGAATTATAACTTTCTCGTATTATTTATTGCTCCCTGGTGAGCTCCAATTAAGTCTGTATCCACCGAATTAAACGTAGCGACCAGCTGCGCTAGATAGCAAATAAGCGGCCTACTGGAGGGATCTTGTGAAAATATCGCCATGACGGGGCCGAGACGCGGGGTGGGCGGGACCGCGGGGCGGCGGGACCGAGGGGATGAGATGATTGATAGCGGCGGCCCCAGACCATGGAGTCTGAACAACATGCAACCTCCAAGGACTATCTCAACACATGAATTTAATCATAATAATACATTTCATTACATAATAACAGCTGCGCTAATCAGATCTCTCAATAGACTTTAAATTACTATATACCGCTCACACGAGAGCCGCGGGCGCTACCAATACCCGCCTCCAATACAGAATTATTATCATTGTTATAACTCGGAAACTATAGAGCTAACTCAACAAATTATTACCTCATTGATAACGTTGGTTTAAAATTTAATTGCATTTAAAGTAGTTGTGAAAGTTAAAGTACTAATTAAGGCGAGTAATATAAACTGGTTATCGCGGTAATCCTATAAATGTCATTTCTCGATATGCTTAAATGTCAATTGTCATTGTACTACTAATACCCGTAAACAAATTCCACACTAAATTCAACATTATTGAATTAAATTTTTGTATTTTTGTTTTCCCCCTTCGCACGTTTTCTCATAACACATCTGACATTGGCAGAATTGTCGACATAGGCTCCATTGCCATAGATAAAAATAGAATAGAATAGTCAATTGTCATGTGCACCTCTACGACTCCTTAGAATTGGACTGGGTTCCCAGGATATGCCACAAAAACCGACAGAAAATTCATAAAACAGTCTGAAACAGGGAAGCGTGGAAGTTGAGCGAAATTTAAGAAATAATGGCTGCAATCTGAGCTGAATAGTTTCCTAAGGTTGATAAAGATTATTAAGTTTGGTACATTCTAGGTAAATAATTAATAAAACTGCCTAAACAAATAATTAAACAATTTCCTGAAATAAATGAACATTCGATAAGTACAGGAAAAACGGCTCCAAATTTTATTTCTTTACCAGAATAATGGTTATTGGTTATTATAATATGTCGGTAATCCATTAAGAGGATGTAGGAGAGGTCATTTACAACCAAATGACCCCTGATGACCCCCTATGCCAATATCAACCATTTTCGAGTAATTTTATATTTTAAGATTTAAGTAATAAATTAAAATATAAAATGTCAAATGACTCGAAAATTGTTGACATTTGTATAGAAGTCAAAAGGGGTAATTTGGTTGCATATGACCTCTCCTACATCCCCTTAATGGATTGCCGATATAATAATATGTATAACCAATAACCCTGTATACATTATATTATTAATATACTTACATATAATATAATAGGCATGATTCTGCTCCAATCTATGTTTGTCTGATATCTACTTGAAAAGGTGAATAATGTGTCGTGAGAAACTTTTTATCAATAATTCATGTAAAGATAGGGTGCGATATAATTCACATTATTATTTTCTTCTTTTATTCTTTGTGTAGTTACTGATAATGTGTCACTACTAAAAAAATGTACATATAATTTTTATTTAATTACTTACTGACAAATGGTGAATGATCATAAGAGAATTTTTTATTTATAAACGTTACTTATACCATAGACACTGTTTAACCATCTACATATTTTTGACGTTTAAAGTTTAGGCAATGTTTATAAATAAAAGGGTAAAATAAAACAACAGATTCACTTGTATGCTTTGTTACTTTAAAGTATTCAAATTGATGTAATTAAGTCAAATCTAATGGGTTCACATTAGATTTGATAATTGTTGTCTTGACTACATAAGGACCAATTATTATTTGATTGGTCCTTTTTGTCAACATAATTATTATAACACTTGTTTACGTGATCAGACTTCCTAGTCACATTAGATTTGACAATTTTTATGTCTTGACTACATAAGGACCAATATATTACAAGTTGGTTTTTTTGTTTTTTCAATTTAAAGTTTGAATTTTGCACCTGTCAAATTAGTCTCCGGTATTAAAACACGAACTTTAGGTGTCGTAAAAGTTATCACCTCTTGGAAAGATGCTCGGATTTTTGAAAATGAAATTTTTTGTCATTGTGGTTTTGACATTTGTGAAGTGCACAAAAATGTAAACTACACATCGTGTAAAACGATTTATACAATATTTTACGTTTCTCTATACCAGTGATTCTCAAAGTGGTCCAGGTGGACCCCCAAGGGTCCACGGGAGACTCGACGGGGGATTACGTTGGCGTGAAACTAAAATTGGGTTTCACAAGTTGTAATTGTGGGTCCACGAAAATTTATCTGGATTCTGGTTTCAACAGTAAATAACAAAACTGTTGTCTTGGCTGTACCTATCACTGTAGGAAGATAACAAATAACTTACACAAAAAGAAACTTAAAAAAAAACAACCGACTTCCAAAAAAGACACTACAAAGTCAAAAATAAAAAATAACTTGAATTTTTCGGAAGTCGGTTTTTTTGGTTTTGAACTTTCGTTTTTTCCACCGACTTTTTTTTTTTAAGGTCTACGAGAAAACGAAGTTTGGGAACCTCTGCTCTATACTAACCTTCGCTGTGTGAGAAATTACAGCTAAGTAGGGCAATGTTACAGTACGTGCTGCGGAGAGCACGTTAGGCCGGTGGTCCCGATTGCCATTCGTGGATCTTTACAGACGTTAAGGGTTATCAGAACCACGAAATTTCGATAACCCTGTCTTACCAAGGGGTATCGTTTCACCCAGTAACTGGGTTGTAGAGGTCAGATAGGTAGTCGCTCCATGTAAAATACTGGTATTTAGCTGCATCCGGTTAGACTGGAAGCCGACCCCATCATACTTGGGAAAAGGCTAGGTAGATTATATGTACAGTCACGAGCACCAATATTATGTATACACTTAGCAACTTTTATAAGTGATTTGCTCCTACTGTGTTGATTGTTATTTTATGTTTTTACGAATGTAGTATTTTGGAACCCATATTAATATGAAATAAGCCTTATCTCAAAATTGCAGTCAATATTTCACGAGAAAATCGCTTTTGAATTTGGTAAGTGGCATATTGGTGCTCGTGACTGTACGTACAGTTAAGTTCAACTTAATGTACAAAGTTTAAACTGTACTGCAGTTTGACTATATTTAGTGTGTATTGTTAGTGCTACATGTAACTCAAAAACGGTCCGCTTACTTAGTTTATAGTTTGTTAATAACAATATTTTACGACCGCCTTTAACTATTGTGGTTTTTTGTTATGTTTTAACGACGAACATAGATTATTTTCATTTCACTGCTTGCGTTCTGTTTTAACTATTTTGTTGTTTCAACAATATTGTATTACGTCGGGTAAAATATAACTCGTGTTTTAGTTGATTTTATTATTTCAAGAGTTTTTTCCTGTTCCTCGCCCTAAATTAGACACAAATGATTGAGTATGCTTTAAAATATCGAATAATTGTATAATAGAAAATGGGATTGGTAAATTACATGATATTACATGTTTATCTCATTATTGATCAAATAATAATTACTTTGATAGCCCACTTAAATACTAATAGGTGGGTAGTCCGTCGAACGCTTAAGTGTAGCAGTTAACGCGAACCGTAGTGCACTTAGCGCGTAATCAACGCTGAATTGAATACAACTTGCAATCAGTGACAGACAATCAGACACTCTTATCAAACCTCGTATTTGATTTCATTCATTTAGTTGACTGTATCTTATCTGTTATATTTACGACTTCCAAACAATATTAATAAAAATGTAAGATACTTTCACAATTTCGTAGTTTCCAGTAATGTTGTTCATTTAAAATGAAAGGGGCACTGAAATTCTTGACTGTATATTGCCAATTAAATAATGTTCACTTCCGAAGGTAAACCATATCCGTAGTGCTTGATCTGTATGAGTATAAGCTGTCGTCACTTTTTTCTCGATAAAAACGACTTTCTTGATCGACTTTTAGCGAATCGAGTACTCAATAAACACCAGTGGGTCAATTTTTTCGGCCCCCTGTGTGTAACTTTGTATATGTATGTACAGTCAGCGAGAAAACTCCGTCAATAACACTTCAGTTTTTTTAAGTAAATCTTAATTATTGAGCGAAATATTTAAATAATATTAATTCTTAGCTAAAAATGAAATGATGAAGTACAATGTACCGAATAATTTTGTGTCAATTTAGATGATGTTTAAAGAGCTGTGTTATTCTTTTTTTGTCGCTGACTGTACGTATGTGAAGATATTGTTTCTATGTAACTATAGCCGTTAGAAAGGAAGTTTTTATTTGTTCACAAATGGAAGGGCTACTGGTACCGTCCCTCGAGCCCACAGCCCGTTTCCGCTCGGGTGCGACGAACCCCCACCCGACCGACATTGTAACCACCTCGTAATTACCTTATTAACGAACCAATACACTCGGTTACCGAGTTTTACCTGTTATCCGTACCTTGTATTGATTGGCACGCTTGTTCAGTCTGAATTTTTGGCTACCATTAAAATTTGTACAACTAGCTGTGTTCGGGGCTCCGCTTGAGCTAAAAGTTTTAAGTACCGAGATCATCCTAACTAAAATGTGAAAGTGAGTTTGTTACGCTTTCACGCTAAAACGGCTAAACGGATTTGGATGAAATTTGGTTCATGGGTAGACCTTGACTTGGGTTAGGACATAGGATATTTTTTATCCCGATATTCCCACGGGATCGAGAATTATGCGGGTGAAACTGCGGGGCTTAGCTAGTATATGAATAAAAAACGATTGGCTGTATTATTTTTTAATCGGTTGTCGAGTAAATCGTTGAGCATGAGCAGACGATGTGCAGTCTATTTGTCTTACGTGTGCGTTTGCGCATTGATTTGACAAATGTCCACCGTCTGCTCAGCACCTATAAGCACACGGAAGGGGTGACGGCATTACGGTTATTATAAACTCAAAATTAATGATGTAACTAATATTTTTGTAAAAATATAATTTAAAAGAGTGTCTATGGAGTTTCTTGTCCGTTCTTCTCCATAGATACCTGCTACGCTTTGGAATGGGCAACTAGCTTCATATTTCTAACTGACCGACTCCTTGACATTCAAAAGTGCCTGTAAATGGTTTAATTGAAAATGCTTTGAGTATGTATAGTGTAAAGATGCAACTGAAAATCAGTGTAGGTCGGCCTCAACCTCAACATACTTGGATGGATCTGGATGAAACCAACCTCTCTTCTCTCTGCTTAATAATTTGTCTCTCTCGTCGTAGGGGATGTATAAATACAAAAGAATATCCGTTAACTTTGTCCTTTCTGACATTATTATTAGCATGGGGGTAAAAGGACGACTCCCATATATTCTTCAGATGTATATATGTAAAATATGTAGAGTTATTACCGTATTTTTTCAGACGAATGTAAAATATCTATTCCTCTGTGGCGGCATTTACATCGCCACATGCGCACTACGAATGACACTGACGTCACGCGAAATCCTGAATCGCGCAAGCAGAGTTTACCGCCTGATCAGCTTATATATATAACTTCCCGAAATCAAACGTTGGGCAGTTGCCCACCAGACACAACACTCATCTGGTCAGAGGATCCTCCCTCTTCTATAGAGGATGAGTGAACTTTTGCCGTCCTCATGCTTTTATACCTCTAGCGTTATTTTCATTATAATTTCCCGTCTTTGTAGCACGGTTTATGAAATAGCTAAGCATTACAGTAAAGAAAGGGTGGAAGAATTAACAGACGGCCGTCATAATCTCCTGCGCAACATTTATCAAGGTCTAACCAGTCTTATTAATTTATTATACTTAGCTACAAGAATTACTCTAGGCAAGGGCGGATCCAGCCTTCGAGTCAGGGGGGGTCACATAGTCGGGGTCCAGTCAGGACAGACCCAATCAGTGGAGGACTAAGTCTGTCGGGTGCCCGGAGTGGCAGAAACAAAATTAGGCCCCCCGGTCTTCTCAGTTTAAGTAGGTATTATTAGTAAAATTTTGCAAAAAATAACGAGTATTTCGTGCGTAATTTATAATCCACCTACACCATGGGCATCGCAACCCGTAGGATTTTTTTTGAGGGAGTTGCATTTTCATCTCCTAAACGAAAAGAAGAATGTAGGGGAGCGAGTAACGCGAGGTCGAAATTTTTTGCACCTTGTCTCTGAATTCGTTAGGTTTGTATTGAACAACAAACAGGAAATAGAAACGGAAATAGGAGTTACTTTGTCGACATAAGCAGAAAAGTTTGAGAGTTAGAATATAGAGTTCAAAAGCGAGCGAAGCGAGCTCGAAAATTTTAGCACACCGCCTTGTGTAAGGAAGGTTTTTTTTTGAAAAGTCATACAGAAATAGGTCATGTCTCTTCTCTTCGTCTTTGTTGTCTTTTGTCGACATATGTATGCAGAAAGTCCGAGGATGTAGCGAGCGAAGCGAGCTTGAAAATTTTCATCCTCAGCCTCCAACTTTAAACTGCTTCTTAAGCCGACGTTCGCAGGGACGTGTTTTTATCGCGGTGATTTTTTTTCGTACACTGGATTTACAACCCTCGGTATTGAGCCGAGCATTGAGAATCCAACAGCGTGCATTCAGCGCGTATCCTAGCGCGGCAAGAAAACACACTGTTGGATATTCAACTCTCGGCGCTAAGCGGAGCGTCGAAAATCCAAAAAGTACGCGAAAAAAAATCGCCGTAATTTTATCACGGCGATTTTTTTCGCCAGGACCGTGGGCCTGGGGCGGTTTGTCTTGATACTATTCTGGGGTATTTAATTTCTACGTCTAGTTGCTAGCTTCAGATAAATCTACATGGGCATTTATGATTAAGTTATGACACGTCTGAAGCTTAAGAGCACGGTTTCGTTTGGTCATTTCCTATAGAGAAGAGCCGGCAGAAAACTCCACGGTCCATCAGCATAATTATAATAACAGCACAAGTCTTATTATGCGTGTCGTTCACTCATAATATGCGGCAAAAACATCCTACGCAGCAACATCATACAAAGTAATAATTTGATAAAATTTATCAATGGGATTAGAAAAAATATCTGTGGTCGACCTAAACACAGCCCAGGGGAGGGTCATGACCCCCATGACCCCCATGACCCCCCCCCTGGATCCGCCACTGACTAGGTTTACTAACTATTCTCGTGAAAAATAAATACTTACCTGCTAAGTGTAACTAACACAGAATATTTATTATTTTGCTATGCTAAGTGAGTACACAAGGCTAACGATTGCAGAATGCAGCAGACTAAAAGCATTACAAGTTCGCTTTTCAATTTCAAACATATTAGCTGTTAAACTGACACTTCAGCGCTAGTTTTTTTACTCTGTGTTTACAAGACTTCACCTGTCAAACGAAATATCAGAAATGTTCGCTATTTCTTGGTTTATCAAAAATTTTAGTACATATTTACAATTTAATTGTAAATATGTACTAAAATTTTCTGCTGCTGCAATCTCTTTAAAATGGTGAAGGTTTTCAGAAAAATACGCTTGATACATTTTGCGTGATTCTCAGTTTTGGATCCGCGTTTAACTTTACAAATTAATTTCACTATGGAATATAAACATAATTTAAAATTTTCCTATAATAAGTTATTAAGAAAATGCTCTTATTTAACACATATTTTTGCCTAATCATTAACACTACTTGTTTAGAAGTGATCTTCAGTATAAAATCATTAAACGTCGTTATCGTCGCCCAAACTTGTTCCGCAAACTAGTACCCCAAAATTGTTCTTCCTTCAGAAATACGAACTGTAACATTACTCTGTTTCTGTGAAGAGGTAAAAAAATTTGCTACTGTCTTCTAATGTTTTGTTATCTTTTTGTTACAGGTATGATCGTGTTCTGGATCACATTTCATCTATATTAAGTCGTTCGTTCGTGAGTTTAATTACCCACTTATTAATGAATCCACATCACTTATTATAAATGCATCGTTTCATTGATTCATTGGACATTGTACGACGGCACGTATCAATTAAAAAAATAATTAATTGATTAGCAAGTCTCAAGATCTGTGAACGCTGCGTTAAATTCTCGAGTGTAATTGAATCAAATGATGTCATTACATACTTCGATATTCTTGCTCACAGAATCTAACTAAGATTATTGCACGACTCGTAATGCTTCGCATTAGAGTGTGCTCTACGATCGAAAAATATTTTTTGCCCCATTTCTGCAACTGTTTTTATTGTTTCACTCCAGCTAGTACACAGAACCTACTTAATTTATATACCATTGTATAGATGATTAAATGGAGATTAATAGTGTATTTTTTAACAATTGATTTAATGCAGCAGAAATGGAAAAAGCATCAAAATAGTTGAAAAAAAATTCCTGTCCGTCAATTTATGATCCCTGAAAACATTGTAGCTTGCGATAAAATCAATTAATTGAGTCAATTTTTTTTTTATACATTCGTTTCAGCCGTAGAAGGAACCCTATTGAAAATGGCTCTTTTATTCATAGTAGTTTAATTATAATTAATAAAATACTAACTAAAATATAATATCAATATCTAAATATTTTCAACCTTGATCCGGTGCCGTTGCCTAGCAACTGCCAACGTAAATATCTTTGTCAGTCGTTGACATTACGACTTCATGAAAAGTGATAAATTGTTCATTTTTAAACTATGTTTTGAATTTCTTTTTCGTTTATGAATGAGTGATAAGTATGAGGCGTGCACTTTTGGATTTTCCAAAATATATTTGCTTATATTTTAATTTATTTATTTAAGATCTCCAACAGAAGGTATACACAAAACTTGACACATAAATAAAGGACGATTTTTTTTTTTTTTTTGGGTGGGAAATCATCAAATGACTTCTCCCGCTCTGGGCGGAGCGGAAGGGCGTGTCAGACTTTTACTGACTAAAACCCACCCGTGTTCCTTCCCTTGCCTAGACCAGGGCCACGGTTTCCCCTAAGGACTTATCCGCAACCCCAGTGGTAGGCATCGGCCCAAACGGACCCCTTCAGCTTCGCTGACGACTCTTTGAGGCGCGCGTGGAACACTACGCGCCGTCGACCCGGGCTTGGTCCTGATCGGACGGAGAGCTACCCATCACTCTCCGTCCGCAAGCCCGCGCCTACGGTGGCCGGAAATCCGCGATGGATTCCCGACGCCCGGGGCGTCTACTACCGCGGCGGCTAGGGGCTCGAGGGAGTGACCTTAGTCTCTGCCTCTCGCGCCCCGCCTCCTCCTTCACGAGCATTACTGCTTCGCAGAAGGAGGTGACAGCCTGCCATGCCCTCGCTCCGCACCATGGCCTGGACCAGGGCCGGACGTGAGAGGTCACTGCCGCCGATCGCCTGCACGAGGACACGGCGGTGCTCCACCCAAGCCGGGCAGACCTCCACCGTATGCTCCACCGTGTCCTCCGGGCGATCCACGCAGTGGTGACACCCGGGCGTTTCCTCCTGCCTGATCTGAAACAGGAACCTCCCGAAACTACCGTGTCCGGTGAGGACCTGCGTCAGGCGGTAGGTGAGGGCGCCGTGGCGCCTCTCTAGCCACTCCTCAAAGAGGGGACTTATCGCCGCAATTGTGGCGTGCCCAGATCTGGGTTGCGACAATCGCACTCTCCAAGCCGCCATGAGATCTTGCCGGAGCTCTGTCCGCTGTGCCGTGACTTGTCGCGGCAGCGGAGTTACACCCCGGCGCTTCATCTCCTCGCGCCACTCCCAGATGTGGGCGAGGACTTTCGCCTCCAGATCCCATGGCGGCGTTCCGGCAAGGAGGCTCGCTGCCTCGCCGGAGATCGTGCGGTATCCCCGCACTATCCGGGTGGCCATGACCCTTTGGGCCGCGTGCAACCGGCGGGTTGGCTGCAGCCTCAAGGTTGGCGCCCACACCGGTGCCCCGTAAAGGGCCATGGACCGCACGACCCCCGCGTAGAGCCTCCGGCAGGAGGCGTTTGGACCCCTTAGATTGGGCAGAAGCCGCTTCAAAGCAGCCCCGGCCCGCTCCAGTTTGGGAGCCAAACGTCGGAAATGCTCCACGAAGTTCCACCGACTGTCGAGGACGAGTCCCAGGTACCTCATCGTCACCTCGACGTCGATGTGAACCCCTCCTGCCGTTATTTGGGAACCCGACGGTGGCGCGTTCCGAGGGCCATGAAAGCACATGACCTCGGACTTGTGCAGTGCCACCTCGAGTCCCAATTGCCGGATCCTGTCGACGATTGTCGCAACCCCGCGTGTCGCCAATTCGGCCGCCGCCTCGTGCGACCTCCCTTGCGCCAGGACCAGCGTGTCGTCAGCGTAGCACACTACGCTGACGCCGCTAGGGAGGTCGGCGCGCAGCACCCAGTCGTATCCGATGTCCCACAGATATGGCCCCAGGACCGATCCCTGTGGGACACCGCACGACATCTCTCGCCGGTTCCATTCCCCCTGGTGACCGGGGTAGATGACGGCCCTGTCCGTCAAATAGGCCTCGACCAAACGACAGAGGTAGGTCGGCATCCGGTGATACCGGAGTGCCTCCTTGATGCAACTCCAGGGCAGGGTGTTGAAGGCGTTGGCGATGTCTAGAGACACCGCCAAGACGACCCGACCCCGGGCAACAGCATCCCCCGTCGTGAGGGCCCGCACGCGCATGATGGCGTCCACCGTAGAGCGCCCTTGGCGGAAGCCAAACTGGCCATCCGCCAAATCCGGCCCCACCCGCACCAGCTGCCCGACGAGGCGGTTTGCAATTACTCTTTCAAAGAGCTTGCCCACCTCGTCGAGCAGCACGATGGGCCGGTAAGCGGACGGAGAGTTCGCAGGGCGCCCCGGCTTCTTGATGAGGACCAGTTTCCCGGTCTTCCAACGAAGTGGGAACTGGCCCCTCTCCATGCATGCGCTAAGGAGCCCCCTTAGTCGAGGCCCGAGAGCCTCCATGGCCAGGACCCAGGCTTTCCCAGGTAAGCCGTCGGGTCCTGGGGCGGTATTTTTGGCACTCAGCCTACGTACCGCCACTCTCATCTCTGCCTCGGTCACCTCTGGGGCATCGTCGTCGTCGTCGGCGGTGTGGTCCGCATCGGGCACCGCAGCAGGCGGAGCCATAGGCGGGGCGGGATGTTCCCCTCTCGAGGGGAACAGAGCGCTCACCACGTCCTCAACAAGCTCGGGTCGGAGACTCTGTGTCAGCGGGGGAGCCCATGGGCGGAGTTTCTCCCGCACCATCTTATATGGGCGTCCCCACGGGTCCCCGTCCAGAGTCCCCAGAAACTCCTCGCGAGCCAGTCCCTTGGCCCGCAGGATCCCTGCTTGGAGGACGTTCTTCGCCTCTCTGTACCTCTCGTACAGCTCCGCCTGAATGGCCTCCGTATCCGGAGGGCGGATACGGAGCCTGCGGTGCCTGGCGTACCGGCGTCGCGCCGCAACGCACGCTTTGCGCAGAGTCGTCAGCTCTGGCGACCACCAGTACACCTGGCGCCTAGCACGTCCGGGCTGGACCCGGGGCATTGCCACGTCGCAAATTGCGGACATGGCCTCCCGGAACCACTCTGCCTCATCGTTGATGTCGGCAGGCCTGTCCGGTGATGACACCCAGGCCTGCACGATCGAGGCTTCCAGGAGGAGCTCCCGGTCCAGCTGCTTCAGCGCCCATCGCGGACCACTCCGGGCCTGTCGGACCGGCGCGCTCGAGGTCTGGGCGGAGACGTCAAACCGGATGTACCGGTGGTCGGAATACGTCTCCACCCCCTCCATGACGCGCCAGTCGACGACACGTGGCGACAGAGCAGGGCTGGCGAACGAGATGTCCACCACTGATTCGCCCTGCATCCGCACACACGTGGGGACAGAACCCCGGTTTAGGACGACCAGGCCTGTCTCCAGTGCCCAGTCCTCCACCATCCTGCCTCGTCTGTCCGTAAGCCGGGAACCCCAAGCCACATTCTTGGCATTGAAGTCCCCGAGAACGAGCACAGGGAGGGAACCGTATCCGACGACGACGTCTCTCAACTCCGCAAGGGAGTTGTGGAACTCGGCGAGAGTTCGGTTCGGGGAGAAGTATACCCCTACCACGACAATCTCCCCGAACCGTGCTGCCACGCAACCCCGTCCTCTCTTGACAGCCTCGAGGGACGGAGTACCGGCGGCGGCCGACGAAATTATGGTCACTGAGCCGTTCAGGTCCTCCACCCGGTCATCCCTGGGCGGGACAAAGTACGGCTCAGCGACCACGGCGATGTTAATCGACCACTGCGCCATGCTCTGGAACAATAGGTCCTGAGCTGCGGCGCAGTGGTTGATGTTCGCCTGGAGGAGGCGTAATGGGGCCATTATTGGCAGTCCATTTCAGCCCCCTCCCTTGCCCCCTGTGAGGGCCCTGCCGTGGCGACAACGGCGGCGACGACGACGGTGGAAGCGGCAGCGGCGGCGCCAGTAGTGGCGGTGGCTGCGGCGGTGACGGCGGTGGCGGCGGTGGCGGAGGGCTTGCCCCTGCCTCCGGCTTTGGCGGGTTTGGCGCAGGCCTTGCCCCCAATCCGGTGGTCGGCCGGCTTGCCAGCAGCCGCACATACGACGCAGTGCGGCGCGGCAGTGCACGAGCCAGCCTCGTGACCGGACTGACCGCAGCGGTAGCAGTTACCGCTGCGGTCCACCTCCGAAGTGCACTTCACTCCCACGTGGTGACCCACGTGGCAGCGGAAGCACCTCAGAGGTCTGGGCTCCAGCAGTTTGACCTGCGCGGACACCCAGCCCACCAACAACCTTTGGCCCTCCTCGGAAATCTTCTTGGCCGCCGACACGGGGCAGCTCACCGTCACGGCTCGCATGCCCTTGAAGCCAGGACGGATGGTGCCCGCCTTAACCTGCTCGGCAGAGCACCCCCCCGTCCTAGCGACAGCGGCCACGATAATTTCCTCCGTCACCGAGTCGTCCAGGCCCGAGATGCGCATGTCAGCGCACATGGTCGGCCTGGACACTCTGGCCTCGTCCGCATCTATGGACGCCCTTATCTTTTCAGCCAGAGCGTCAGCGGCCGGGCCACTGGCCGCGCCGGGGACCTCCAGCATGCGGGCCCCAATGCGTGAATTTGAGGCCATTTTTGGCCCCGAGCGCTTCAAGGTTCCCTGCCACAACCTGCCCCACCTTGGCGAGCACGCTTTGGTAGGTCGCGCCCTTCTTCTCCGCCTCCGGCTGTAGTGTGATAACTACAGCTGCGGACTTCGGGGCGCGGAGCCTAGCCGCGACGCCTCGCTCCTTGCGCCGCTGCCGCCTCGCCTTCCTTTTAGCCGCCCTTGCGGCCTTACCCGCGTTCCGCCTTTCCCCGGCGACTTGCCATTCGGCGTCGGCCGGAGAAGAAGCGGGAGGCGGGGGCGGCTGTTGGGCCGAGGCCCTCACCGCCGGGGCCGGGGCCCTCGCTGCCTGGGCTGGTGCCCTCGCTGCCTGGGCCGGTGCCTTCGCCGCCTGGGCAGGTGCCCCGCGCCGCCTGGGCTGGTGCCCTCGCCGCCTCTGTAGCTGCCCTGCCCTTGGTCTGCCCCGACGACCCTGGTAAATAAAGGACGATGGTATACCTACTCCTTATAATGACTGGACTTTAAAGGAGACTGTTATCCGATCCTGTTTCGGTGTTTCGTCTCAGAGCAGTTGGATAGGAAACACCGAGCGCGACCTCAACTTGTTTTTTAAATTTTATTGACGTTTAAAAGATCCTGGGCCACCTGCTCGTGCTCGTGTGAAAATAAAGTAAACGAATTTTCCCAGATATAAGACTTAGCTAGATCTATTTTTCGCCCCTGAATGTATAGATACCTCTTATTGCAACTTCTCTTTCGAAATCGTTAGAGCAGTTTTCGTGAACGTGCAGATTACAAATATATGTAATGGGTAATATAGGTGGATTTATTGTGAAATTGAATGAAATATTCATAAATCGTTTAATGTATTCGAGTAACATTGAGCACGTAGAATACTGGTTGGTTTCCTTTGACGGGGCACAGGTGCTGTGGTGAGGGAAGAGAAAATGGCCGTGACAGCTGGCACGCGAACACCTGCCCATCTGCCACAGTGCCACCGCTTTATCTATGGATCGTTATAACTTATATCCTGTCGGGTGAACGGAGCAGACGTCTATTATGCACAAGTAATTCTAGTCTTACGAGTAATCTTCAATTCTTCATAATTCTATCAAAATAAAAGCCGAATTAAAATATAAATGTTTTCATTATAGGGAATGTCGCATGTTCGCCGATATCTCGTTTAAAACTGATCGTAATTTTTCTCACCTTTTATTACGATACATAATTATTATTATCAATTTGGAAATTAAATGTTTATTTCACATTACTATAATACGTATAAAGTGCTGACAAGACACCGTCTTTGGTGTGTTCTTGGCCCGACATTTTTATGGATTCGTACTTCTAAAGGCTCTCCCTAAATAATTAATTACGTATCGGGATAGAACTTTCAGGCAGCTTGTGGTCAGCTCTAAAATACCAAACTCTAAAGCCAAAGAATTTCCGCTTACATACCCTTAACTAGAACAAAAACTAGAAGTTGAAGCTGCTAGCATACCGGTGTAAAACCTCTTCAAAGAATTACTTCGTTGACAGCTCATAAAGGCAAGACAAAGGCTCGTATACACTGCAATGTCGAAGCAACGCAACGTTCCGATTTTCCAGAGCTGTCTATTTCCTGATCAATTTACACTGGTGCTAGTCCTTTTGCATTCTCTCTCTCTCGAGTTCGAATTTTGAATCCACTTACGCGAAATCGACTCGTCAACTTGTGTGATCAGTGTGCTCAAACAAACATGACATGCGCCTCCGCAAACAAAAACGCATCATGCAATTAACAGTCCAACAAAAATAACGAACCGCTGCCTGTAAACGGGCTTCAATTTACTGATGGAGAACAACCCGTGACTTGGGTATCAAATTAAAAGTATCGATACCCTACATATTGAGGATTACATTGTATACTCTGTCAGTTAACATCTGTCACATCTAAAAAATCAAGGCACAGGCCGTATCTCTGCCTCTAGCGGCATAATAGTGACGCTGCCTCGGCCCTGCTAAAGTGCCGTAAGCATAGCATTGTCACTGTCACTTGTTATTTTGTTTGATTGTTTAGGTTAGCTCGCTGTAAAACACCACATTCCCAAAACATTACATTTTCTTGTGCCTGAACGGACCCTGGCCACAGCGGTCACAGTTCTAACCTAGGTTAGGTTAGACAATGCAATGCTTACAGCACTTTAGCCGGGCCGAGGAAGCGCCACTATTATGCCGCAAATAGCGACACTATCCGATAGGGATAGAAGCCGCTAGCGGCACTCTATACGCTTTCAAAAAACAATTTACTTATTTGTCCAACTTCTAATCCTGATTAACTAATCAATCAGTTCTCATGAATAATAAACATTTTCTCAACATGCTAACAAGAAACAAACTTCTGAACTAAAGTGACGTCACAATGTTCATTAAAAGTATCGAGTATTTGCATAAAGTTTAAATTCGACAAGAATCGAGTAGAATATATTAAAGTATCGATACTCTTTCGGAACCCTACTCGTAGAGTAGACCGTAATTTACATTCTTTTTGCATTAACATGGAATTTAGTACCGCGTTCAGTATAAATTCTTACGATCATGTGTGTTATTGTGCAGGTCTAATGGTATACCATTTATGTTATCTACTTTATGTTTATGTGTATAAGGTTGTTAATGGTTTTAATGTAGTGCTACGTACCTTCTTGATTATCTGTTAATGCCAAGGAAATGCCTGTTATGGCAGTTATCAACTTGAATTATGTTGCATATTTCGAAATTTATAAGGGTTTTGGAATTCAATTAGGAATGTCTTGATTGTTTGATTGTTTTTATGAGCGGAATATTAACTGAATAGAAGAGCAAATTGTTTGTAAAGTCAGCAATGGAAAGAAGCTGCTTATTCTAAACAACAGCTCTAGTTCTGAACTAACTATACTATCAATTTCGGCTACTGTACTACATCCGTTAGCTCGTGCGTGGCTAAGTAATAACAGCCACATGGGTCGATCCATCAGTTAAGCTACGATTGCCGGAGTTGGTCCGTGGATGGGTCACCATCTTTACATACCAAGTCTCCTTCGTGGCTCGGAAAGCACGTTAAGCCGTTGGTCTCGGCTGGTTTCGTGGATCTTTGACAGTCGTTACGGGTAAGCTCAATACTCAATATCTTTATTGCTTTACCATAATGTGTACTTAGGTGGTAACTATATAATTTAGATCATTATGGACCCTGTAGGGCACAGCAAAAGGGTAGGTAAAAAGCCCGAAAGTCTAGACAACCAGTCTTACCAAGGGGATCGTGTTACCACTGGGTAACACGATCCCCTTGGTAAGACTGGTTGTCTTTGTTGTTGGTTGGCTGAATACCAGTATTTTACACGGAGCGACTGCCTATCTGACCTCAGTCCTCAACAACCCAGTAACTGTACTGGGTTGTTGAGGACTGGCGACTGCCTATCTGACCTCAGTCCTCAACAACCCAGTAACTGTACTGGGTTGTTGAGGACTGAGGTCAGATAGGCAGTCGCTCCGTGTAAAATACTGGTATTCAGCTGCATCCGGTTATACTGGAAGCCGACCCCAACATAGTTGGGAAAAGGCTAGGTAGATTGATTCGTGCCTTTTTCAATATTAATGTTAAGTCAGTATTTCACAACCGGTACTTAGCGGCTAACATTTAGTATACGGTCTACACCTAGTAACAAACAGTTATTTCACTATGCTGACTTTCTCAGAGAGTATATCTGGCTTGTTGTTCACACGGAGGCTTACGGCCACCCACACCACAATCGAGATTTGCGAATTTGCCTACATTACCTCCGATACCTCTTGGTCGAGCTCCATTTACTTTGATCCATCTTATCAAACCAATCTATGACTTACAACACCCAAGATAAGACTCGGTTTTAACCAATCATCAGCAAATAAGGATGGAAGTAGACATGTAGCGGTACCGACTGTTTCCCCAGTGAAATGTGTTATTTAAGTACAGGTTTGCGTGCCGAGGAAATATCATATCGTCAAAATATTGGTATTGCGATCGTTTTGCAAACGCATTACACAAGTTACTCAATTTTCGGAGGATTTAACGACATTTTTTAATGGGGCTTTTAGTGTGCGGGACAACAGTTTTGGCAGACATGTTATCGATTTTGTTCCCATCAAGTTTCCTATCATGAAGTGCAATCCCCATTTCGTGCCATGTCGCCCGAGGCACGAACGCCGTAGTGTTCGGTGACTCATTCTCACGCCGAAACTATAAAGCGCCCGATAACCTGACTCATACATAATAAACCACTAGCCTATTTTCAAGTAAGCCGACCTAAAGGACCAATCAATCTTCCAGCTTTTTTCCCAACTATCTTGGGGTCAGCTGCCAGTCTAACCGGATGCAGCTGAATACTAGTATTTTACATGGAGCGACTGCCTATCTTACCTCCATAACCCAGTGACTGGGTAATACGATACCCCTTGGTAAGACTGGTGTCAGACTTTCGGGGTTCTGACGACTCGTAACGAATGTCAAAGATCCACAAATGACAGCCGGGACCAACGGCTTAACGTGCTTTCCGAGGCACGGAGGAGTCTCGGTATGTAAAGATGGTCACCCATCCACTGACCAACCCCGGCAAGCGTAGCTTAACCTGATGGATCGACCCGTGCGGGTTGTTATTACTTAGCCACGAGCTCCACCAGCCGACCAAAAGGACCAAATCTATCAAAGTATAAAACTCGTTTATTATCCGAAGTGTTTCTATTACTGAAGTTTTACACTTCAGCTACGAAATATATTCTAATGCTCGGTATTGTTTTGGCTGAATATGTGAATATATCCATTTATTACCAAGTTTGAATGATAAGTGACACATTCTGCGTATATCATGTGTGCGTCATTGTAAGTGGTAGGTTACATGTTCCGTTTGTTGAATATTTGTAATATTACTGTTCCTTGTCTACGGGACACGTTCTACGCAAGTTTTTATCGATGGATATGTGAAGTGACATTATGACTATTGTGCAAAGCTTTGTAGGAAATCTCAACTTGAATCAAATATATACGGAACCCGTAACTAACGATCCGCCTCCGCACCGCTGCGTTTTCGCCGCGCATATAACGGAAAATTTTAAATTCGTGCGATTTTCCAAGTGACAGAGTTTCGATTTTCCACCTAACTTGCTATTTTGATATTCCGAAAGATTTGAAGTATAAAACCGCAAAGTAGCCGAAGCGATTCCAAGGATCAGTCAGGGTTATAAAGATTTCCTTAAAAGTGTTTTTAAGATGCAGTCATTTAGCTAGCCTTTAGTTTCTTTGACGAATTTTATAATGGTTTATCTGTCTTGTGAAAAGTTCAATAAAAAGTTATTCTTTGTTCGCGGAACTTGGAACAATTATAAACCCGTAGTGTTCAGGCGATGTGGCGAGTTCCGATGACCTCCAGAAACGTGAAGACAGCAAGAAGTAGTCGCAGTAAATTTTTTGCTGCATTTTATTGGCGCCGAGCCGTTACGTGGTTTGCGAAACGGTACTAATTTGTTTTGAGCAACACGCTACCACAATAGTAGATGAACTTGAGATAAAACTACCTGGTTATCGAAATAATAATAGCAGGTAGATGAATCTGTGGCTGAAGATGAATTTATATAATAAATAATACTGTTCGTTGGTAAGCGCATCACATGATAACGGCTGGACCGATTTGGCTATATTTTGTTCGTGAGGCTGAGGCTACAGTAGGTAGCGATTTGCGATGCGACTGGAAGAGCGAAACGTGATAATTATGGTATGGCTACATTATAAGCGAAATTCGCGTGTATTCGCCGATGACGTGGCTACAGCACACATGCAATGAATGCGATCAAATCATTCATCGCGGTTTACTATAGGCATAATGTAGTCACACGCAAATTTAATAGCACTATTGAACTAGTCGAGCAAGAGAGAAATTTTCTTATAAATTCGCTTCAATTTCGCTGATATGTTGATGTAGCCGTTGCCGTGATTACAGTAAGATTGTTCCTATAGCATAAAGAAATCAAAGATCTCTAGTAATATTTGATGTACGGTGTAGCCATATTCGTGAGCATTCATTTATTTAATCGCTCATGTGTCGCAGGTCGCGTCGCGGTCTAATGTAGCCTCAGCCTAATAGTCTCAGGTTTTTATGGAATAAGTTTCCCGGAAAATCTTCAAATTCGGGAAATACTGAACGTCCTTTTTTGTATGAATTATTAAAAATTGTTCAGGACAACGTCATTCGGGTCAGTTAGTTTTGAATAAAGTTAAACCTGTGGTTAAACTTGAAATGAGATTCAAAACATGCGAGCAAAATGGGGAATAAATTTTTGTCCCAATAACTAATTAATTCACGGAACACAGCCCGTTAATAAATGATAAATATTACTTCTGTCTCGAGAAGCAGTCGGTTTCCCATATTTTGTCATTGCAAAATTGTCAGATACCGTAATTGAGAGCCTATTGCAGTACATTTAGGTACAGCATAACGAGTAGAATCTAATAACTAATTGATATCGCCAGCCAGTCGAACAGATGTGCTCAGTGTTCGATTACATTTCGTATCTTGATCTTATTAATGGCTACTTTTACGTGAAACATGGCCCAATTTTGCAAAACATCATTTTTGAGTACTTCATTGCTATAGGTTTTTCAGTCATACTCTTTTTGGTTTCCATACATACTTATCCTTACATTTTGATAGCAATCTTCAACTAAGAAGTGAAATTGTGCTCCTCTTCTTGATCACGTAATTTTAAGGACTTGCAAATGGGTTTGGTAAATTCAATGAAGTTAAGTATCTAATTAAGACACATGTAGGTGCTGCTGCCCGTCATATTAACATTATCTATACTTCTAACGCCCGAGGAGCTCGTGGCTAAGTAATAACAAGCCGCACAGGTCGATCCATCAGGTTAAGCTACGCTTGCCGGGGTTGGTCTGTGGATGGGTGACCATCTTTACATACCGAGACTCCTCCGTGCCTCGGAAAGCACGTTAAGTCGTTGGTCCCGGCTGTCATTCGTGGATCTTTGACAGTCGTTACGAGTCGTCAGAAGCCCGAAAGTCTGACACCAGTCTTACCAAGGGGTATCGTATTATCTAATTACTGGGTTGTGGAGGTCAGATAGGCAGTTGCTCCATGTAAAATACTGGTATTCAGCTGCATCCGGTTAGACTAGAAGCCGACCCCAAGATAGTTGGGAAAAGCCTAGGAAGATTGAAGATTGATTATACTTCTAACGCCCTCGCAAAAATAAATGAAGGCACTAGTATTCGGGACACACGCGAAATTCATGATAAACTAGCGTAACTAATGTATAAATTAGTTTTAGGATAGGTTTAGGAATAGAATATAATAAACATGAAGCTGTGACCCTTAGGAGCCGAGAAAAAGAAATAAAGTTAGAAATAACTCTAAGCGAAAACGAAGCAAAGTGAGGGCGGGCGATGCGATGCCACGCGGTTGGCCATAGCAACAAGAAATTTCACCCAGATGAAGTTGTGGGCAGAAGCTAGTATAGTGATATGTTTTTACATACTCAGCCAAATGATGTGCCATTGAGTGCTAATAAAATCAAATAAACTTGTCACTAGTTTTTATGTTGATGTTCATTAAAATTTATAAGCCTCAAAGTCATTTGCATTTTCGCACTCCGTAGCCGTCTCTGATATAATATAACAATTAAACGCATCTGAGAAACAACTCTTTTAAGATATCGGTTGACTTACTAATGTAATTGCCTGTGTTAATTCATGATAAAAGAAAAAAACTCTTTGATTTCCGAGCTCTTAGAACCAACAACGAAAACTCAAAATGCGAAAAATTTCTAAAAGAATTCTGTATTTATAAACGTCCCTTGTAATAATTAAGGCGTGTCCGGCGTGGGTTTGCCCCTTAATCTTTTCTCTTAATTACATCGCTCTGTTTTTATATCGTCCTGGTACCTTGCCGCGTAAGCCGTTCACGACAAAAGCGGACATTTTGCGTTGGAGGAGAAAATACCATTGTTTTATTGGTCCTTTTATGCTGTATTTTTGTCCTTTACACGGACTAGCGATTAAGTTATTAAGATGGATCCTTTGAGCTGGTGTTAAGTTTTAACCATTCAAGGTGATTTTGTTTTTGAAGGAGGATTTCTTTTTATCTCGTTAAATTGCTTTTTCGTACATTTGTCATCATTACATATAGTGTACTTGTACTTTGAATGACATTGTGAGAGTCTATACAACGTTCTACTTATTAACTTAGGTCGTAAACTCGTAAACTCCCATGCCCAAGTAGGGCATGATATTCGGATATCCGGATATCCGAATTATCCGGATATCCGTCGAAAATATTATCCGAATATCATTTGGTTTACTATCCGGATAAAACGGATAATACGGATAGTTACTTTTGTTCCACTTTCCTTTTGATAATATAACATTTAACGTTGTGTTTTAAAATTGGTATTCGCAATCGCGTGACAATTCATGCTATATCTTCAAAAATCCATCTAATGACACAATTACTATGTAGATTCATCAAATCATCATAGAGAAAATTTAAAAGTGCTTTTGCACAGAGCTCGACTTCCGTTGACGAGCGATGGTGATGACGTAGCACTCAGTGATTACAAGCAGCAGAAACTGAAATATCATTTACTTTAACAGAGAAAATAAGCAAAGAGATCGAAAGGACTCTGCAGGTTGACCATCAACCGTGAATGCTTTGACAAGCATGGCATTTTCTTTAAAGGCATTGGCAAGAATGATGGCTTTGATTAGTAGTGTTGTTCTCTAGATTCATCTCGGTATTGTGTCTTGCTTGACGAGTTCTCACAGAACCAAAATAGAGTTCCTGCTAAATGCAACATAAAGAAAAGGTTAGGCTTTGCTACACTCGGGCGTCGGGAATTGGTAGCAGATTTCCGGCCACCGTAGGCGCGGGCTTGCGGACGGAGAGCAACGGGCAGCTCGCCGTCCAATAAGGAGCAGGCCCGGGTCGACGGCGCGTCGTGTTCCACGCGCGCCTCAAAGAGATGTCAGCAAAACTGACGGGGTCCGCTAGGGCCGATGCCTACTAAGGGGAAACCGTGGCCCCTGGCAAGGCAAGGGAAGGAATACGGGTGGGTTTTAGTCAGTAAGAGTCTGACACGCCCTTCCGCTCCACCCAGAGCGGGAGAAGGCATTTGATGATTTCTCACCCAAAAAAAAAAAGGCTTTGCTACACTTGAATAAGCTATTTTGGTAACCAAGCCAAAATCAGATTGATATGGGAAGTAGGAATGTGGAGCTGAGGCCTCATCGTGATTCTCTGCATTCATGATTTGCTTTTCTGCCTGGACCATAGAAACCCAATCCGGAAAGTCCCCTTTAGGAATATCCAAAGTTTCACATATACGTCCAACGGAAGATAGGACTGCACAATCGCGATAACGAGAACTGACCCGAAACGCACAGAAGATAGTTCATATTCAGGGAATCGATAAAAGTACATGTCGTTCGTGGCTCTAGTAGCCGCGAATGACATGTACGTTTTGTGCTGATCCAACTTAAACATCGGATACTTTGACATCTAGCAATGTCAGTGGTGTGATTTTGACTCATTTATTACCAAGCACTACTTTGTAAGACTTCCAGTCTTCATCTAATGTGTTTTCAATTGTTCTAGCCATCTTAACAAAGATAGCATTTGACCAGCTCACTATCTATTAAACCATTGGTAGATAACCAGCGGATGATAGCTTTTCTCGTATCTGTCAATGACAGATCGGACAGATTTTGCTTTTACTGCGAACTGAAGTACTTTAATACGATTGTTGGAGTTTTTGTAATAAAAATGTCGATTGGAAACTAATATAAGTTTGATTTAAGTACCTCTTTTACAGTGGTATCCAAATTATCCATATTATCCGAATATATTCGAATAGTTGTCTGGCAGTATCCGAAATATCCGAATAGTAAAATGGGCGGATAATTGCATGCCCTATGCCCAAGTGACTATTCTTGTTTTGGCAAGGGAAAAAGGGTAGATTCGACTGCATTTACATAAATTCATTTGCTAGATAAACAGAAACATAATATACCTAACACATATATGTGCACAGATTCAATCTGCAATAATTATATGTTTTGAAAACGTAAGATTAGATAATGAAGCCTTATTGTTAAATGTCGTCAATGTAAACAGTTGACAGCTATTAACTTTTGCCTAATGTCCTGCTCATATTTTGCATAAGGATTACGTTTATTTAAAGTTCAGAAAACAGATTTAAAACTTTGTGATAAACACAACACCCGATCGAATATTGTCGCCCCTTCCCTTAGTTTGGTTGCCGTTAATCCTGCTGTAATGACGTTCCCCATCGTTTTACATGGAAATGGAAATTTTCGTTTATGTGCACATTTTAACGATAATCTACTTTCGGACAGCGAGTGTAGTGAGAGTCGAATCACCGAATTAATTCATCGATTTCCCCCATTAGCTTGGCGTTGCGTCGCGGCCAGTAGGAGCCACGGCTGGCGCCGAGGTTGCAAATTTCACGGCTCCCCTGCCTCGCTCCTCGTGGCTTGTTTGCGAAAATGTCACGTCGCTGAGTGTACCCCTCTCCTCCCCTCCATCACACCCTGCCCCGCACTCCCCAGCGAGCTCGACGACCGCGACGTGTTCTTCTGTTGGTAACTTGACTCCGCTTTGTGAGTCGAGACGCGCGGAGGCTGAATACGTGCACCACAAAATAGGTAGTTCTAGTTAGTTTCCTCTGTTCCCAACACTTCTATTGGTACTCTACCCATAAACACGAGATCATGGTTCCGACGTTAAAGTAGAAAACGGAAACTTTATGCGCGCACTGTATTTTTCTCATCCACTTTCAATATCTCCCCTGTAATGTTATTTTTATATCGACATTCGTCTGCCATCAAGTTCGCAGGAAGTAGAAGATGAAAGTGAAAATTTAAAAGGGAATATTAAATAATACTATCTTATTTTGCTTCTACTTACATTTATTCAAAACAAGTGTGTAAGTATTTAACTATTTAGTCATTTATAATGAGTGTAATAAATGCTGAACGAGACAGTTTTACGGTCCTTTCATATGCGAGATTTTGCTATTTCAAAGTTTGCTAATTGTATGAGTCTAATATCGTTTTATTTGCAATAAGGAACAGTAAAAGCCTGTACCACATTTACCCCAAACTTAGTACCTGCGGAGCGTCGCCCTAAAACCCATCGAGCGAAGGCAGTCATGTCACTCAAAGCCCCCAAATTCCTCACACAGTGATATTTCCGAAAGAGGGGATTGCCATGAAAGATGTCGCATTCGGCTCCTGATATTTTATTTGAGGATTTCTACCCTTGGGAAATATAGACGACTCGCATTGCGTGGCCACTGAAACTTTTATATTTTCTTTACAATTTCGTGTTTTATAAATCATTTAAATAATACTTATTTGCGTGGGTATCGATCGATTGACATAAAATAAAATACAGCACGTTTGGAATTAATCTGTTTAGGTCGACGTGCTTGGATTTACACACAATGGCAGCTCGGGCACGTTTGCGTGTGTAAACGATGAAATATTAGTTAAGTACTCATTGGATCGGACGCCGTGGTTATCGAATGACCGTGGTCAGCGCGCGCATGCTCCACATTGCTACCATTAAAATTTTAAGGTTGTTAGTGGGGCCAAAACTCTGTTATTCTTTTGTGCCGACTAGGCCTAAGCTCCCTTTGAAACGTCCAATGCCAAAGAGCGTCCGTGCGGACTCCCGACCCTCGTCGAAAACTGCCCTATCTCTGACGGGCAGCGGCTTGCGGATTATCAAACTTAAATCGAGCTTCCTTCCGCATTACTTACATCGCATCAAGGTCTTGGAAAACCGATAATGTGCTGTAGGTTTCCATTAAGTTAATGTTTTATTTATTAACAGGCTGGTTTAATTCGATCGTAGATCGTAGTATGTTGAGAAAATCTCAGTGAAGCCCACTGTCACGCACGCTTTATCTAACACACTTGAATGGCGGGAGAGGTTCGATTACAAGTTATTATTTACGCCTACCTTCTGTTTTTGCATTAATAACATGTTTGTTTGTTACATTGTAATAACGATGGCATTTTACGTTGATGAAGAGTATCGAAGGGGGAATAACGGTGTTCGTTTGTTAAATTATTACAGCCAGGCGTGGCGAACGGAGTCGAGGGCCGTTCATAAGCGCGATACGCTCCGGTTCCTTATCTCGATGTGCAATTCTTTGTTTGCTGTGTACGCAATTTCCCAAACGGCGTCGAGTCGGGCGAGATAAACCGCACAAGGCCTAGCCTCACTTGGAGATGGCAGATATCTTGTGCGTAGTTCGCAGCCTCGCCGCCTTGCCGCCTTGCCGCCTCACCGCCGAGCCAGCGATATATTTCTTCGGAGCGTGTCGCCTCGCCTCCTTCGGTACTCACTACGCCCGCCTCCGCTGAAATATGATTTGGATTATGAAATACGACGGCTACATTCCCTAGATAGGCGTTTACCAATTTATTCGCCGTTACGGCTACAGAGTAGTGTGAAATTTTTGATGCTAAATATTTCATGCTACAACATTTTTCACGCTTTTTTGCTTGTAATTATATCAGTGACTTCCAGTTGGCTAAGCATGTAACTGATGGTTTTTTTTTTCTATAGCAATAAAATGAAGGTTGGTCGCTACTCGCAGGTGTGCGGGTGTGGTGACCAGAACGGCAGGTGCGCTTCGTCCTCGTCGACTATTTGCTCTGTTTATTTTTCAATTCTCGTTGTTTCATGTTTGCCCACTCGCTTATCTACTATTTTATAGGCTCTCCGTTATTCACTGTACTCTGGTATAATTAAACTAATTTGCTCGCGAATGGTGACTGAACTTTTACGCACAAATTGCCTTACATTGAACGAAGACGTCCCTGTTAAGGTGTATAGTAGGCTCACTGACCTTGTGCATGTGGGCGGAGCTAAACGCCCTACTCTCCAATACGTAAAACGTGCAACGGTGGCGCACTACACTAAAACGACGATCAAAGACTAGACAAAGGCGCAGACATGCGCACGTATGTCGCATTTTTTGCCTAAGATTCCTAATCCTAAGAGAAGAAATCGTAGGCAAATCTGAAATTGTACGCCGACTACCATATTTTGACCCGCATATTATTTTAAATACTTTGTTTGTTTTTTAAGAACATTCCTGGCAATAAATAAAATATCGGTGTGCGTGTGTTTGTAATTCTTCTTATGCTAAATGGCTTGACTGATTTAGATGTTTTTTTTTCAATTCTTTTTGTGTCACTTGGATGGTTCTTAGCTATAGTTGGACGCGCTGTTGGGAGGCGCTGTTGTCGCATGACAACGTCTGCCTACCGGGTCTGCTAGTTATATTTTGGTGCCGATTCTCTTGTCACAAATGCCTCTAAACTAGACTAAAAATAGATTGCACTTATTACGACTTATTAGTTTAGTGAAAATGGCAATTTTGCTATTCTGAGTTTGACGTTTTTCACCTAAAAATTTGGTGTATCCAACTAAATCTGACTATTTTTAAACGCGATTAAAAACGTGTGGAATAAAGTAAGTTGGCATGAACTAAAACCCCAACACTTCGACCTCAGTCCAAAAACAGTATCGTATTTTTTTTTCTTTTGCTTATATCTCGAAAATGGTGTGTCCTATCGCAAAAATAATGAAATTTTCGACCCCCTTTAGGAAACTCTTAAACCCCTATATCCCAACATGTTGGTAATAATTTTTCATATTTTCCATACAAAAAGTGAAAAATTCCATATAAAACACGTCGAGGCTGCCAACCCCTGCGCACCTCCGGCTCTAAAAAAATTCACGGGGTAGAGCAAACAAGTACTACGTGGAGTCGTCACGCGATTGTCAAATTCGATTTTAGATGTGTCAAAATATTTTTTTCATTCAGAGATTTTTTTTGTCAGAATGGCTTTAAGATTCTCATAGCCAAAAGTAAGGAATTTTAGTGATTGTAGTTAGTTTAGTTCGGTGTACAAGAGAATCGGCCTTTGACTGTAGAAATTTTTTGTAGGTATCATAGTTTTTTTTTTTAGGAAAAACTTCTTTAAGCGCGTTGAGTGATATTTGGTAGGGGCAGCCCCGGATCTAGAACGGAACGGATCTTTCGAGGCGGGGCAAAACCTATCGCCTGACCCTGAATCGTTTTTTTTTTTCTTAAAAAAAAACCGTTTTTTTTTTAAATATACTAGTACGTGTCAGACATTTATTTTGATTAGCCTTATTCACTCTGCCTGAGATAAGTTGGATTTTTGCTTTAGGAGTTATGTGACGTCTAATAAATAAGTTATGCCTGCTATGGTGGGGGCTGCGCAGTAGAGGGAGTGCAGAGCGTTGTACCGTGCTCGGCAGTCTACTCTGAGCAGTCATTGCGATAGCACGTCTAGCGCAGTGATATTGGAAACAGTGTTTTATTGTAGGTACATACCTAACCTAAACCAAGACACCACAAGTGGCGACGAGGATATAAGGTATGTCGTGCATAAGACTTAAAATATAAAAACAACCTAATGGTTGCGAGATATAGTGGCAAATTAACGATTGAGGTTTTTAAAAAAAAGTTAAGAAGTGGTTCTCCTAATAATTTGTGGTGAAATAATATAGTATTCATTTTTGTAAATTAGAAACCTCGAGACGTAGCGATGGTTTTATTTTCATTTAAATCGACAATAATGTCATATGAACCATCTATTGTTAATTGAAAAAGCATTATACGATCGAAACGACAGCAAAAGTACGATCGCGAAAATCGTTGAATGCTTACACTTTTATGCAAACGGCTTTTATATCATTCAATCGATCGAAATATAATTTGACGGGTTAATAATTGAATTCAATCCAAGGTCGAAAAGAAATGACTGTATTTAATTTCCATCTACCGAAAATAGGGTACAAAAAAAAAATAAAAAATAATAATAATAATGACCTCATTTGTTAATAGGTGCCAATAAGGGCTATCTAGGGCTATCTAGGGTACTAACCTCCTAATCAACTGAAATAAACTCCAAAAACTAAGTAAAAATACAAAATACTATTGCAACTACTTATTTTACTTAGTTTAATAAAATCGTTTTCAAATTTAAAACACTAATTAAAATAAATAAAAGTGAAGCAACATGTATAAAAATTTCTTCACGTTGACTAGAACCTGTTTTAGCTCTGATTCAAAAACTTTACATGTGTGTGACTCACGTACTTACTGATAGATACTTACGGCTAAAATAGTGTACGTACATGAATAATATATAATCAGTAAATTAGAGTAATATTTAAGTGATTAAGGAGTGTTCTAATAGCGAATGTGAGTAGGTATACAAACCACTTCTGGTTTATTGGTACAAAACGAACATGAACCATTAATACGGTATGCATAAAATAAACTAACCTTACTCACCAGTGGAACCAACTGGTGAGCACAAAAACGATAGACCCAACTAAAAACTATGCCATTCAATATCTGGCTAACAAAATTGTCTAAAATTAGGCAAGGATCGCGGAAATGGCGAATATGATGGATTACATGTGTAATCGGTATCAATTACGTTACGAAAAGTAATTTGAGAGGTAAACTATTCAATGAATGGTTGGTACCAATAAGTAAGGCAATAACTCATAAATTCTGTTTTTTATAAAGAACAAAATACTTCTAACAATATAATAATGGTTTATACCATCGAGCGCATAAAACAATGTTTCTTTGGTACGTTCGGTCTACCTTCCAAATAATAATTATTTCATTGTTTTTAAAAGAAAAAAATAACTATTAAATAGTCTATATTCTTTTACTATTTACAGTTACCTACCAAACACATAAAAATATATTTTTGTGGTAGTAACTGTAATTTTGATGTTCTGTTTGAAATTTTAAGTTATTGTTAAAGTGGTAGGAATTCAGTTATTTCTGAAAGGTACCAGATAAATGGAAAAACATGTAAGTAGATAATTACATGTAAGTAAACGAATTAATTCATGCAAATGCACAAATGACTAGATAAAGAAAAAAAAAGAAAGCACTCGGGCTAAGTAAACTTATGATTTATGTATTGAATTATTGGATATTAATTATAACCAGATGTATGAACGTAAACGAGGCAAAAGGAGTATATAAGGATCGTAGCAAGTGGCGTTCTTTAGTTTCTACCTACCCCCATGGGAAGAAGGCTTGAGTATATGTATGTAATTATAACACTCATTCCCTTTAAAAAAAATAGACCTTACTGAAGATTCTTTAATGAAACATAATAAAAAAGATAAATAAATGGAATACATTTTAGGAATGGAACAGGAAAGCACGTGTTTTGCCAATAAATAAAACAAATGCCTACTAAAAATAGTTTATTAATTTGAAGACAGTAAGTACATTTATGAGATTGACACTCAACGCTTACAGTCTGAAATTCAGGTATTAGAAGAGTCAATACATTCACTTTATACTAGGACGTATGTGAGGTCTGAAAAACAAATTCAAGACATGTGCAACTCTAACTGTAGACAAAGGTGACCCGCTGACTCTCAGCAGCTCTCGATGTTCTTTGCGAAGGAAATCCAATCTTGTCACTCTTCGAACTGAGGTAACGGAAGACCCGTCCCAGTCAGGAAGTTCTCGGGTCTGCATCCCCAATCAAGATATACCAGAAATTGAACAAGGTTCTTTTGCAAGTACTTAAAAAAGAAACTAGTTCTCTTCCTTGTAGTGATAAAGGTTGTTACTGCTCCATTGTTTCCTGATAGTTTGGAAAAGGGTTAGAAAAAAAATACTTAGCAACAAACTGAGTCATTCTGCTCAAAACTATTGTATGCCTCAGACTTTCTAAAAACAGATAATTTCATAAATAACTAGGAATGAATATGATCCTAATGACATTATTACTGTAAAAAATAGGCATGACTGAACAACAACAGTGTGTGCCTCGGGGTTGCAGCTGTGCCAAGAAGGCCCATCACACGCATAGGACATTGGTCACATATAATTGATAGTGTCACCGAACTATTGAAGTTAAATTGTAAGAAAATAATGTTGTTCGCTGGTTCACTAAGTCTATACCATTATAAAATCGTAATATACCCAAAAAGGCGTAAAGACATAATTTAACTATCCGTTGAACTTGAACTGTCCTGTGTTGAACTAGATAAGCATGTCATAGTTTTGAGTCGATAATGGACAAAACAAAACTGGAAAACTTGCAACTGGTAATAAATCGGTAAAGATTGATTGCGTCGTTGAATGGTCGCAAGCGCTAATGCTAAACATTAAGTCCCGGGTCGAGCAAAGTGTCATTGGATTTTCCATCTTGAATTTCACAGTGGCGTCCCGTAGTTTGGATTTGTGGTCGATTGATGGGTCTCCCACCATCTCATTGGACCGAAACATAACATAACATAATTGGCTAAATGTGGGTGTACATTGGGTACACCTAAGCCTGACCCTTTGGGGAATACAGATGTGATGTTATGTCATGTTACAACATACGGAAAAAATACATTGTGCAGATACAATCCAGACCACATAATTGTTAATTTTGCACTTTAATTTGTAAGTTAACTGATCTTACAATAAACGATGTTAATATTTTGTAGAATTATTAACAAACTGAGTTAATATTTTAAATTAAGAATTCAGTGAGTTCAATAATTCTTTTTAGAAGAAAGCTAAAACTATCAGGTCTTAGTTTTATTTAGTATTTGGGCAAATAAAGAACTAAAGAAAAGTAGACTCAAAGAACTCAAAGGACTCAAGACTCAGAGGTCTCATAATAATAATTTAAAAAATGGTACGTAAATCAATATTTTTTGATAAATAAACGATTACGTCGTCCTAAGTTTTTGATAGAATAATAGATAAAAATATTATAATATTAGAAACTAGCATAGTAATTAAGAACATATTTGTTATAAAATTGATTATTTCTAATAAACTATCAAACTTTTGATTGGAAGACAAATATGCTAAATATATTATATCAATAATGAATTTCCTCATCAATAAATAGTAATGAAAAGGAATAAAACAACATCTACAAAATGACAATATCAAGCTGCTGCTTGAAAACCAAAATGATGTTTTCTTAAAAATGCTTGTTTAGATGACGAATTAAGCAAATAAAAAGAAATAATGTAAAATACTGGAAGCCGCTCCGAACATGTTGGGAAAAGGCTAGGTAGATTGAATAGTAAAAGAGCTCCAAAATATTCATTAACTTATAAAATTCTGAAATAAATTCCTAATATGATTGTAATACCTTGAGTTATTTGAGAATTTGTATTTTCTGTAATAGTATGATGAACTCATGTAACAGATACTCCTGAACTTATTCAAATAATTGTATTTAATAAGGGAAATTGAAAAGGATTAAATGGAATAATACTAGTTACAGGTCAAATGTACTGAAACTTTTAATAAGTGGGTATGAGCTACTTACTCTAAAACTTTTGGTACAGTAGTAGTACTAGTAAGACAGATATAGCTTTATATAAGGTTATATCAGCAGACAATGTCGTAGCCAATAGTCTATAATTGTGACATTACCGCTATAATTAGCCAAAAAAATTAATAAATGTATAGATCAAGGAGTCTTCCCGAATTTAATTAATTAAATCCGGGAAGACTCGATTAAGTATGATAATACCACTAAATATGGTAATACTACTGGTATGGTAATACCACTACCAGAATTAAGTATGGTAATACCACTTTTCAAATCCTGGGATACAAAAGACACCTATATTATAGACCCATATCCGTGTTGCCGGTTTTCGGCAAGCTGTTTCAAATGATAGTGCTAAATGAAAAACTTAATCATTTAACACGAATAAAATTATTCGCGATCAACACGCGATGGAAGAGGCCCAAAATGGCATAGATTTGCGACCTGTCTAAGGTTTTTGATTGCGAAAATCACGATACATTTACCTGAAACTTGAGCACACGGACTAGACAATTTAATGCTCAGCTTAGTAAAATCATATTTGATGAAAAAATTATGTAAAAAAAAAAATATGACAAAAAGAAACAAATTGTAATTAAAATATGATGTGGAAGTACAGGGCAGATATCACGTAGAAACATTATTCATTTTATGAAAGTAGTGAGAAGTAGGTAAATCAATCGGGAACTGTGATTCCCAGTAATGAATTTGATTCACATACTAACTGTTTACAGAAATGTTGACAATAGATTAGATCATAAAGAATGTATGAATGTAACAGATTTCTATATGTGAGAAATTAACTTGATGATTAGTAAATGTGTTAATATTGTCAGCCATTGATTCTTAAAGCAAATAATTGTATTATTGTTTATTTTATATTTCGTAAAGAAGAGATGTGACGTCTAATAAATAAGTTATGCGTGCTATGGTGGGGGCTGCGCAGTAGAGGGAGTGCAGAGCGTTGTACCGTGCTCGGCAGTCTACTCTGAGCAGTCATTGCGATAGCACGTCTAGCGCAGTGATATTGGAAACAGTGTTTTATTGTAGGTACATACCTAACCTAAACCAAGACACCACAAGTTACTTTACTAGGTTGCAAGAGCGAGCGAAGCGAGCTCGAAAATTTAGGCATAATAAACACATTAATCAAAAATCGATCGAAAATGCGCCAATCCAACAGGGGCGCCAAAACTGTGGTAAAAGTTAAAGTAAGTCGTGTCACAGGCGTCGTCGGCGTTGAAGCAAGACGCCCGGCACCGCAAAACTTAAGAAATAGACCACAGAAACGCTCATCGAGTTCCTGGTAGAATACAACTGCGCCCGCTCACAAGTACTCACAACCCGCTCAGACCGTTTGACGACCTAAACCTACGCTAATCAGTAATTTCCTCAGTGCACCACCCTCAGAGAAAGATTATAATTGTTGCGCGTCTCATTTGTTGCAAAGTTGCGGTGCGCTGGGTCTTGTCATGCTCGAATTTGGCGCCCACTAACGGTGTCGCCCGGGGCACGTGCCCCGTACCCTAATTACGTAATACACAATCAATCAATTGATAACACGAAAATAACTAAAAAAATACAAGAATAAATTATAATTAATAAATACATATTATACATAATAAACAGAATAAACTTTGTCAGGAGACATAACGATCGGTAGAGGAGAAATAACGATCAGAAGAGGAGAAAACGAAACATGCAGAATGCAGTTATTAAGAAGGCGGTCTAGTTATTGAGAAGATCTGCATTCAGGTCATAGTAACACACATCATCATAGTCAATTATGGGAAATATTAGGGACTGTACAAGCATTGCCTTTATGTGTGATGGGAGAAGGTTTTTCTTATCGCAAAATGGTGCGTCCTATCGCAAAAATAATGTGAATTTCGTCCCCCTTTATGAAATCCATAAACCCCTATAACTCAGCATATCATCATTATCATCATCATATCAGCCGAAAGACGCCCACTGCTGGACATAGGCCTCCCTCAAGCATCGCCACTTCGACCGATTCTGTGCTTCCCGCATCCAGCGAATTCCTGCGGTCTTTACTAGGTCATCGGTCCATCTTGTGGGAGGCCTTCCAACGCTACGTCTTCCGGTACGTGGTCGCCACTCCAGAACCTTTCGGCCCCATCGGCCATCTGTTCTGCGAGCAATATGTCCTGCCCATTGCCACTTAAGTTTGGCAATTGTTCGGGCTATGTCGGTTACCTTGGTTCTCCTGCGGATCTCTTCATTTCTGATTCGATCACGTAGGGAAACTCCAAGCATAGCCCTCTCCATTGCTCTTTGGGTGACTTTTAGCCTTCTGATAAGACCCATTGTGAGCGACCACGTTTCAGTGCCATAAGTCATCATTGGCAACACGCACTGGTCAAAGACTTTCGTCTTGAAACACTGTGGTATGTGGGACGAGAAGATATTGCATAGTTTCCCGAACGCTCCCAGCCGAGTCGGATTCGACGATTGACCTCTTTCTCGAAGTTGGACCTACCTAGCTGGACAGTTTGTCCTAGGTAAACATACTCGTCTACAACTTCGAGCGTAGCGTCACCGATCTTTATGAGGGCGGGTGTTACATGGGCATTTGACATGACCTTTGTCTTGTCCATGTTCATTTTAAGACCCACTCTTTTGGAGGCTCTACTGCGGTCATCGAGCATTATACTGAGGTCCTCCATGGTCTCAGCCATGATAACTATATCGTCGGCAAACCGAAGGTTAGTGATATACTCGCCATTGATGTTGATGCCTAGCCCTTTCCAGTCCAGTCGCAGTCAATTCCCGACGCCCGGGACGTCTCCTACGGCGGCGGCGGCTAGGGCTGGAAGGGCGCGGCCTTTGCCACTCCCTCGCGCACTCCGCCTCCTCTTTCGCGAGCATTACTGCTTCGCAGAAGGAGGTGACGGCTTGCAATGCCCTCTCGCTCCGCACCATGGCCTGGACCAGGGCCGGACGCGAGAGGTCACTGCCACCGAAGTTTGACAGCACTAAGATTGCAATGAGTTATTAACTTAGTAGTTTAGTGAAACAGGGAATTTTGTTATTCTGAATTTGACGATTTTCACCTAAAAATTTTGATTATTCAAACTAAATTTGACTATTTTTTTTTACGCGATTAAAAAGGAATGGAATATAAAAATTAGTTGTCATGAACTAAACTTCACACCAACACTTCAGGTGCAAAAACAGTACTGTATCTTTTTTTTTATTTTGCTTATAACTCGAAAACGGTGCGTCCTATCGCAAAAATAATGAAAATTTCGACCCCCTTTAGGAAACCCTTAAACCCCTTTACCCCAACACAAAGGTAACAAATTTTCGTATTTTCCATACAAAAAGTTAAAAATTCCATACAAAACACGTCGACGCTGCCCCCCTGCGCGCCTCTGGACCTAAAAAAATTCACAGAGTAGAGCAAACAAGTACCACGTGGAGTCGCGAGTTCGCGACGCAAATTCGATTTTAGATGTGTCAAAGTTATTTTTTAATTTAGAGATATTTTTTTGCAGAATCTCAGATTCTCATAGCCAAAAAGCAAGTAATTTTAGTGATAGTTTAGTTCGGTGCACAAGAGAATCGGCACCAATCAAGATTTATTTCTTAACCTTCTTACCTACGTAACTTAAGAAAATATTTGGTGCCGATTCTCTTGTACACCGAACTAAACTAACTAAACTACGACTAAAATTCCTTACTTTTGGCTATGAGAATCTAAAAGCTAAAATTAAAAAATAATTTTGACACATCTAAAATTGAATTTGACAGTCACGTCGCGACCGACGTGGTACTTGTTTGCTCTACCCCGTGAATTTTTTTAGAGACAGAGGCGCGCGGTGGGGGCAGCCTTGACGTGTTTTGTATGGAATTTTAAACTTTTTGTATAGAAAATATGATTCAATATTACCTATGAGTAGGGGCATATGGGTTTACGGGTGGCAGAGGGGGTCGAAATTTCCATTATTTTTGCGCTAGGACGCACCGTTTTCGAGATATAAGAAAAAAAAAAAAAGATACAGTTTTTGCAGCTGAAGTGTGTGAAGTGTGTGTTCATGCCAACTAATTTTATTCCACTCCTTTTTAATCGCGTTTAAAAATAGACTGATTTAGTTGGATAATCTAAATTTTTAGGTGAAAAACGTCAAATTCAGAATAGCAAAATTGCCATTTTCACTAAACTAATAACTCAGTGCAATCTTAGTGCTGTCAAACTAAAATATAGTTAAGTTGTGTCACCTTAGTCTATTTCAGAATGGGAAATGCTCGTTTGACAGGACTAAACAAATTTTAGTGATTTAAAAAAAATTAACTTTAGAAACTTTAAGAGGTACTTTAGACCATCAAACTGAATAACTTTTACTTTAACTTTGAAATCGCGAAAAAAAAAACAGCTGTCCCATACAGTTTAGAACAGTAGGTATTAAAGTTTACTATGGAACAACAGATTATTTTTTTCGCGATATCAATGTATGTCCCAAAGTAAAAGTTATTCAGTTCGATGGTCTAAAACACCTCTTAAAGTTTCTAAAGTAAATTTTTTAACACCATAGGTACACCTCTGCCTAACCCTTCAGGGAATACAGTCGTGATGTTATGTTATATTTTACATTTACATTTTTTTAGTTTATATTGTAAATTGTTAATTTGTATGTAATTGTCAATGTAAAAAAGTATTAATAATTGTACATCAAAGAACAACTCAACAATAAAGCGCCTACGCGCACAATCGATTTGGACTCTCTGCAGCAAGCTCGTCTATAAACGCACACTAATACAATAAGTTCATAAATATTCGCACTAACACATACGTATGCGCATACTCGGTCGATAGCCGGAGCGGACCAGCGAGCGACACAGCCATCCCGTCTCAATGCTCACGGGCGACTGCCGCCCGCGTCCCGCGCAGAGCCCCTCTGAACCTCTATCTCTAAATGGGGACATTTTGTTTAACAAATATTGATTGATTTACAAATGCAGTTTCAAATTTGTAGTACCTTTAATCAACAATTTTTCAGTGTAATTTTTTTTCCAATCGTCAAAGCCGTTTAGAAGTAGTTAGGAATATTAGCCAAAAATAGCGTTATGGTAAATATTTTTTTAAGGCAAAAGTATTAGTCATACGAAAAAACCCGGTTTCAGATATGTTGTAGATGAATCTATAGCAAACATATATTTTTTTCAAATCATTTAACTAAGCCGTTAAGGAGAAGATAGCTTTTAAAGTGACCGTTTTACGGTACTAAACGAGACTAAGGCCCTTAATAAATTATGTTAGCTAATTAGATATCGGAATTCTTTCTTTAGAAGTAATCTAATTGTGACTTGAAAATAGTTGTCGACGTTCGAGACGGAGATTTATGAGACTCGTAGAATTTATATAATCTTATTATTTATTTACCTTAGTTCATTTTAAGGTACGGTATGCATTTACCATCTAAGAACTACATATCTATACACCGTAAGGACTATTTCTGCTTGCAGCGCTCGGCGGCTATAGAACCGGGACGGTAAGCCCTCGTTCCCACGGACGTAATAAAATCGCGGCGGGATAAAATCGCCCAGCGCGATTTTTCCCCGCCTTCAACAGAGTGTTCAAACGAGCGTGAAAAAATCACTTGGAATTAAATCTGCGAGCAGTGCGGACGTACGATGGGTTCCGCAAAATCATTAGCGGTAGCTAGTTAGGAGGCCAGAAAACCGCAAAAAAAAATGTTGGATGCATCCCTTGAATCATCATCATCATCATTTCAGCCGAAAGACGTCCACTGCTGGACATAAGCCTCCCCAAGCACCGGCACTTCGAGCAATTCTGTGCTTCCCGTATCTAGTGGTTTCCTGCGGCCTTCACAAGGTCATCGGTCCAGCCCTTGAATAATGAACTATATTTAAAAAGCCATTTTTTTAAGTCATATAATTATTTGGAAATAATATCCTGAAAATTATAATAAATAGCATGTTTCTTCTACTGTTTTTTATCAAATTAAACCCGTTTAATACCTACTTACTTTCTTTATGATAAACTCCACCTAAATACCTACTTATGCCCAGAACTGACTGATTATTCCAATGTTTTATTACGGCCTTGAGCATGCGACATGTCCGCACTCTACGAGCCGGCGTGCCGTAATGACCAACGCGCGCGATTTTTACGCGTCCGTGGGAACAGAAGTACAGAACTTCGTATGTCGCATTTATTCAACGCTCAACGCCGAGCGTTGGAAATCGAACACTGCGCGATTTAAAATCTTGGCGTGGAAAAATCGCGGCCGTGTGAACAGATGTACCGCTTTGCATTTGTTCCATTCCAAGCGCGCCACGCGATTTTATCACGCGCGTGGTTTTCGCGTCCGTGGGAACGAGGGCTAACAGATGTGGTCTTCGTGTTTACGGGATTTTGTTTTCAAACTGCTTAGATATGAAGTTCTTCGATAGTACCTATGTACGTAATAGTCTGTAATAAGTGTAATAACACGTCAGTCTGTATGCAAATGCAACGTCCGCTCGAGGGAATCACGGTCCGCGAGCCGCGGTTCGATGAGGATCGCCAGTATCGTTACCACGGGCCATGACGCTGTAATTGTAACATCGTTTACCGCTTGTCGACATGAAAATTGCTAAATGTTTAATAGAAAAATGTTAATTTAATCGACGAACCTGGCAACAGTTCTAAATTGTAAAGTTTTCGCCATTATATTGCCGGTCTCGTTACTTGTACTATTTTTAAATACCTTTGCTTCATGTTTTAGCTACTAATTACACGCTGCCAAATACCATTGATGTTTTTAATTAATTTATTCTAGAATATCAAGATTCATGATTTAATATTAGTCTATCGCTTTCAGAGATTAATGAACCAATGACCTTTAAAGCTCTAGCATTTTTGCTCGGTGAATAATTTGAAATGTGTAGTAGTACACGCCTACGCGAAACAATATGTTTAGGTTCCCTTTTGTGTTGCTTGGCAGACGGTTTATCTAAACCATCTATCCGCCATATGCAAACCAGCTGGTTAACCTAAATATCTAACAATAAGTTAGTCCGTACCTCACTGACGTGAATGTCGACGCCCGGTAGCTGTTGACCCCGTTATTAATCACTATAATGACGAAATTTTTTGTTACCAGCCAAATATAATGACCGTGACCGGTTTGGGAACATATCGCTTAGATAATAATCGCACGCGAAACAAAATTAAATGTTTGACAAGTTGAGACAACAAGTTACGTCGCTCATCGGTTATTAAATGTCCAAGAGGGCGACAATTGATTGAGCGCAATGTGTCACGAACTCACGAGAAGTTTGCCGGCTTTCCACATAATTGGGAACTACATCAGAATGATTAATTCAGTGCGAAGTTGCGATTGGCGTTCGAAGTTTGAATAAATATGAATGCGACCTATTCTGTGCCGTGTTCATGTAGTCGCGACTCGAGCGTGGGAGCGTTACTATGATTTGTTTACACCGGTCGAGTAGGTGCGACGTGCGATCAGCTGGGCGCGTGACGTCGAGAAGGCGTGCGCCGGCGCTGGCGCGGGCGTCATTGTGACGTGTACGTCTTGCCCACTATAGCTTTGTCAATCATAATAAAATCGCAATTGAGGCGTTCAATGCTCTGTGTAGTTCTATACACATTTATTATTTTATTGTCTATCGTTTTGAATAATTTTATCGTTTGTATTAAGAACTTGGATTTTGTGCGCAGTTCATAGCGTAAGTTTATTGCCCGCATTATTTTTCCAGCTGAACTGGAAAACAGTTGATCGCATAATAAACCATATTCACTACGCAATAAGATAGATGCCTTAACGAATCTGATTGGGTAGTTATGGTAGTTACTTAACACATCAACGTTTTTATTCAACGTCGGTAAGCGCTGTTACAAAGTTAACAAATTAAATAATAAATGTTTAATTAAATTAATTAAGTATTTCCAGTACAGTACGCCGCCCGACCGCAATGTGGATTGGTACATTAATAACGTGTACCTAACAAAATTAACTGCCTTGAATTCAATATTGCTACGAATGTCAGTCTGCCTAGGTTGATATTTATCGCTGTTGACATTTGTACTTACCGTAAGGACCAATTACTGACTTAATCAAACCCAGTGAATAGAATATAGTTCAGTATCACTACATAGTATAAAACAAAGTCGCTTTCTCTGTCCCTATGTCCCTTTGTATGCTTAAATCTTTGAAACTACGCAACGGATTTTGATGCGGTTTTTTTTAATAGATAGAGTGATTCAAGAGGAAGGTTTATATGTATAATAACATCCATTAAATAGTGGAGAAGTACTGCTATTTTTGAGGTTTCTAATGTGATTATACCCGTGCGAAGCCAGAGCGGGCCGCTATGTTTTTATATACAACGTTCACAGTTTTTCTGTAGTGTATTTAGTATCAGCATTGCACCCGTGCGAAGCCGGGGCGGGTCGCTAGTTGTAAATAATTTATTTTAAACCTTACGTATACATACCAAAATGTGTTACCTCTCTTGAAATTATAGTAGACTAGCTACACAATCAATAGCCTTTTCCCAACTATGTTGGGGTCGGCTTCCAGTCTAAGAAGATGCAGCTGAATTCCGCTCTTTTACATGGAGCTACTGCCTGTCTGACCTCCACAACCCCGTAACTGGGTAAAAGACTGGTTGTCATAATTTCGGAATTCCGACGACTGTCAAAGATCCACGAATGACAGCCGGAACCAACAGCTCGAGCTTTCCGAGGCACTTAGTATGTAAAGATGGTCACCCATCCACGGACCAATCCCGGCAAGCGTAGCTTTACCTGATGGATCGACCCGTGCGGCTGTTATTACTAAGCCACGACTCCACGAGCTCCTCCACACATTTATACAGTACTTACTATAGTCTATAGACCACAAATTGTAGACAGGGAAATTAATTCTTGTCGAACAGTAGTCAAGAATTCATATTTTTGAAGCTGACTATACTCTTATTTGAAATAAGACATTTATACAAATCATTTTTACAGTCCGTTCAACCGATTCTGACTTCTATCCCGTAGGCATAAATATGGCATTAAAAGTAAAACTGTGCAGGTGCCATTTGTCATGCCACCAACGCAATAGTAGTTAAAATCGCTTGAACAGACTATAAAAAAATGTTTGTATAAAGCTGTTTTCAGACCAACGCGATTTGTCGCGCGACGCGACACGAACAATACAAACTTAACGGTATAATAATAACCGGTGTCGCGTCGCGCGACAAATCGCGCTGGTCTGAAAACAGCTCAAATGTCTAATCTTATTTCAACTGGAGTATATATATATTATGTTATATTTACTTAAGTATGTAGAGGTCGTCCTTAGGTGTCCTTAGTTAGCAAGGCGGATGTAACCGCACTCGTCATATCAAGTTTCTGGTTGACTCCTGGACCGTGAGGATTCACAAAGTTATGATTATGACACCTGTATTAAATATAAGGTATATTAACATGGAAGTAAATCCCATAAGTGTGGGTTCTATGTGGATGGTCAATAAAATATTCTGGAATTGCCAAAGAATGTAAATAATGCTAGTCCTTTTGTACGGAGAAAACGTCCTTAGAGCATTTCGGAGTTAATGAGAATTAATGAAATAGTCATGAAAATATTCAAGTCTTCATTTTGATACTTAGTGTAATATTTTTTACGGCCTTAAGCCTCGAGTAGACTGGCTTGACGCGACTCTAACAAAACAATTTCTACGAAAACTTGACGCACGGTAGAACAATTACCGGTGTCGCGTCGCGCCGTTCAGGGGGCCAAGTCTACTAATTTACAACGTCACAACGGTGGTCTCTCGATTGTTAGTTTTTGACAGATTTGCCATACAAAATCTGTCAAAAACTCACCATCGAGAGACAATTGTGACGTTTGTAAATTAGTAGACTTGGCCCCCTGGACGAGGTTAGAAGTGTGATAAGTCTACCTTATCAACACTATAGTAAGTGACCTCTTTCTGTGACTTGACATATTGTTGGAAAAGATAAACATCTCCACCACTCCCCATAATACCCAGATTACTGCGAAATTTTGTTTATCAGCGCCAAATATTTCAGTTTTGTAAGAAATTCCGGGAGGCGAAATACAGAAGGCCATTTCGTATCACAGTATTGTTATTGATGAAACACAAAAGACCAAGTTCTTTTGTTTACTGGACATTCAGAAATGCGAAACGTGCTCCATTAACGGATCTTTTCCTCCTATGATATTACGCTGTTCTTATTGTATTTACCGAGGATAAGTCTTGCTGCTATGCTTTTATACACTGAAGGTGACGTAAATAATATAAATAGTTACTGTCCCACTGAACGGGAAAGGCCTCTTCTCACACAAGCATTGTTCACCACGCTTGTTCAAGACGCGTTGGCGATTTCAAACATATATTAACTACTACCTGCGCCCCGCGGTTTCACCCGCATAAGTCTCGATTCCGTGGGAATATCGGGATAAAAGGTGTCCTACGTCCCTATCTAGGTCATGGTCTACCCGTGTGGCAAATTTCATCCAAATCCGTTCAGCCGTTTTAGCGTAAAAGCTTAACAAACTCACTTTCGCATTTATAAAATTAGTTAGGATAAGTCCAGGTTTCCTCTCGATTTTCCCCATCACTGCTCTCAGTGAAGTTCAAGATAAACTAAGAAAGTAGGTGCATATGAATTGAAAAAGTCTCATTGAAACTTGCCAGGATTTGAACGTGGATGAGAGGTGCCTTAACCACAGGGCCCTCATCAAGGTGACGTATTTCAGTAAAATTCTTACGGAATCTACACACGCTTTCATATATTGTTTGACGGATCAAAGGAAAATACGGTGATTTGGTTGAGTTATTTTTGGCTATGTTATTAATGTTGCGGTTTTCGATAACACGTCTGAAATACTGCGCCTGTGGTTACAATTGAAATAGACCTAATTGTCATAAGAGTACTAACTATCCCGATCTTCCTACGGAATCGAGACTTAGTGCGGATTTCACCAATGAAATTGAGCGCATTCAGCACATCTAAACGCGTTCATTAGCTGTCAGTGTATTATTCCATAACAATTTTGACACTGACAGCTCTTGAACGCGTTTTAGAAATGCTATGCTGCAATCTAACTTTTGTCGTATTGTCAAAGATAGTTTGGAAAATCCAAAAGTGCACGCCTCATACTTATCACTCATTCATAAACGAAAAAGAAATTCAAAACCATTTCAAAACATAGTTTAAAAATCAAAGACATTTAAATTATTTGTAACACTCTTTGTTAAAAATGAACAATTTATCACTTTTCATGAAGTCGTAATGTCAACGACTGACAAAGATATTTACTTGGCGGTTGCTAGGCAACTTACTCAAAGGTTGAAAATATTTAGTTAAAGATATTATATTTTAGTTAGTATTTTATTAATTATAATTAAACTACTTTGAATAAAAGAGCCATTTTCAATAGGGTTCCTTTTACAGCTGAAACGAAGCTATAAAAAAAAAATTGACTCAATTAATTGATTTTATCGCAAGCTACAATGTTTTCAGGGTTCATAAATTGACGGACAGGAATTTTTTTTCAACTATTTTTATGCTTTTTCCATTTCTGCTGCATTAAATCAATTGTTAAAAAGTACAGTATTAATCTCCATTTAATCATCTATACAATGGTATATAAATTAAGTAGGTTATGTGTACTAGCAGGAGTATAACAATAAAAACAGTTAAAGAAATGGGGCAAAAAAAAATTTTCGATCGTAGAGCACACTCTAATGCTTCGCATTACGAGTCGTGCAATATGGATATTAATTACATCCCGATTTCATCTATGCGAGATACTGATCCCGTGATCCATTCTCCAAAACGTTTAATTGTTTGAGAGTTTGAGGTAACAATTTGCTGGGTTGTTGTAACCGTGAATTCTGAAAGCGCTTACATCACCCATACACCTTACTAACATAATTTGGGTCCATTTGATATAGGTAGCGAATCAGCTTAGCTTTTTTCCAACTGGATGCAGCTAAATACCAGTATTTTACATGGAGCGACTGCCTATCTGACCTCCAGAACCCAGTAACTGGGTAATACAATACCCCTTGGTAAGACTGGTTGTCAGACTTTCGGGCTTCTGACGCCCCGTAACGACTGTCAAAGATCCATAAATGACAACCGGGACCAACGGCTTAACGTGCTTTCCGAGGCAGGCTTTGACATCTAGGTAGCATTAGCTTTAAAAACTTTACTGGCAGTGTACGAAGAAGTTCCATTTTAGCAGTAAGTTGGTTCACAATGATAAAAGTTTCTCTTCTAAAACAAATCATTTCACACTTTAGTTTGTATTATAATTCTAAAAAGTATAAACTTCATCGAAATAACGTTTTAAATCCATCGTCAGACTAATAATTACCATCCCGGCTTCATAATTTGTTTCTGCATTAGTCTTCCGCGACATTTCATACGATAACAAGCTGAAGCGTGGATTAAATCCTAATGTTTGTTAACATTAAACAGTTGACAGCTCCTGTTTTATAATTACAGCGGCTTCTGGTACTATTTACATAATATACGAAGAGATTTATGAGTGTGAAGCGACAACCTCCAACCGGGGCGTAGCGTTTCTAACTCATAAATAGGTTAGATACATAGTTATAACGTCACTGTGATAAACCCATTTCTAGCTAAGATATTTTGATTACTGTGCACGATTTCACATGAAAATTAGTTGTAAATCGCGAAAAAAAAAGTCTGCTGTTCCCTACATTTTGACGAGATATGCGAACATAAAGGCTTTTGCAGACCAACGCGACTTGTCGCGCGACGCGACACGAACAATACAATTTCTAAGAAAACTTCACGGTATAACAATAACGCGCGACAAGTCGCGCTGGTCTGCACAAAGCTTAACCCATATATGCCCAGGGGGTCGATAACGACCCAAAAGTACTTGATTACTTCCGATGTACCCTGACCGCGAACTTATGAATAAATTTTTATTATAACGTCATTTTTTGATAATCAAAAGAACTATTTTGAAGTACAGCTCAATATAATTTCTACTTTACAATCATTTCAAATGACAAGTGCTAGTGAAAGTTCGTACGAGTTCATTTCTGGAAAAACTTTGCAACCAAGCGCATAAAAATGTAAGTATTTTGTGTATGTTGTTTACTAACAAAATTGTATTTATAGTAAATTGAATATGTGTTTTAGAGATATAGATGTAAATATTGCTTATAAAGTATATTTTTCTAATTGCAATCAATCGAAACGTTTTCGTGGGTCGGTAACGACCCTGTGGGCACATACCATGTTTTATAATCATATTTTTTTTTTACATGTCCCGCCACATGCTCTCTACAAACGAAATAGCCGACGCCCTGGAGTCACTTGACTACGAGGAAGGTGTCCAGGGCTTCGATGTATACATTGATCCGCGTTGTGAGGGTACATATCGGACGGTGTGGAGGACTGTGACAATATAAATCGCATGAACCGACATCAGCTGAAATGCTAGTACTACGAAGTGAAGAAGACAATGATGGTGACAACACCATCCCTGAGGTTTTAGTCTGCCCTGCTAGTAGTTCTCAAATTTTCGAACCCATTTCTATGGCATCCGGATCCAGCACACACAGGTTACGAAATTCTCGTCCTGTCGAACCGTCAACTCCAGGAGTTGAAGAACCGATGATCATTGCTTATCCTGATGAACAGTCTTCCTTGAATGATCGTCCTACCAGGGCCAGCAATGATTCTGTGGACCCTTCTTCAAGACTTGTCGTCCAAGTCTTGAAACAGGGTCCACAGAATCATTGTCGCGATCAATAGAGCAACGTCAGGCTACGTAAATGGGTAAAGCGAGATTTGCGTCCCCGACAAGATGTGTGGTCACCACCGCCTCCACGAGCTGTGCTCACACTCACCAAAGAAAGGGAACCTATAAAGTTCTTCGAATTATTTTAGAAAATGTGCTATGTATAAAAATAAAACAGTCAAAATGTGCCACAAATGTGACGTCAATTTGCATGACAATGCTTTGCAGAATTTCATTCATATCATAACTGATATTATATCCTATGTTCCTTACTTATCAAATTTAATTACCTAATAGTTCCTCCCGGATCTTACTTGTCTAAACTAATAATAAAGACTGAATAGCATATAATACTGTTTTATTTTGATTATTCTTTCTCCATACTAGTGTACGACCTTATCTGCCCAAAGGGTCATTATCGACCCACTGAAAAAAAACCACTTTCAGAACTGAAAATTACAAATTACTTTCACAGTCCTTGTTTGTGGTTATCAATATATAACATATGTGAAAATTATAAAAATCGGAGTTATATAAAGTTCTGGGCATATATGGGTTAAAGCTGTTTTCAGACCAGCGCGATATGTCGCGCGACGCGACACCGGTTATTGTTATACCGTGAAGTTTTGTATTGTTCGTGTCGCGTCGCGCGACAAATCGCGCTGGTCTGGAAACAGCTTTAATGTAGGAAACAGCTGACTTTTTTTTCGCGATTTCAGCTTTGGTCCCGTATTGAAAGTTGTTCATAATGATGAGTACAATGACCCCTCAAGAGGTTTAGTATAAACAAAAAATAACGTTGTATATATGGTTGTATTCCTTGTACAGACGCCAGCACATCAAGTTACTACAATCTGTGAAATTTCTTTAATAGATTTTCAACTTTTTCGGTAGAGAAATAAGGTTCAATGATGATTGGGAAAATTTTACAGATTGGAGTAGGTTGATGTGCTGGCGTCTGTACCTAGTGTGTCTAAAATGATGTACCTAAACTTTTCATGAATTTTATATAATAACTAGCTTATACCCGCGGTTTGGTCCGCGTGGAGCTCGGAAATTATCGCACGAGAACGAACTACCGGGATAAAAGTATCCTATGTGTTATGTCCTAACCCAGGTCATGGTATGGTGGTTTTCCATATGGTCCAAATCCGTTTAGCATAAAAGCGTAACAAAACAACCTCCCCTTTCGCATTATACAAATACTAGCTGCGTCCCGCGATTTCACCCCCGTAAAGTAGTTTTTTCTTTTAATCCCTATGTTCCCGTAGGAATATCGGAATAAAAGCCTATTTTACGCCCAGGGGCCTCAGCTATCTACTAGTGAATGTCCCGTCCAAATCGGTCCAGCCGTTTCAGAGATTAGCCGGAACAAACAGGCAGACAAAAAAAAAATTTACTGGGTTCTTGTTGTATGGATCGTATATAGTAAAAAGCTGTTATTTTGACATTACAAACAGACACTTCAATTTTATTTATTTGTATAGATTAGTTAGGATGTGGTGCACCCACGTTCTCACATGTTTTCCCATAACAAGTATCATTTAGCAGAGCAATAATAAATTCTACACGTTTTACATTACTAATATTTCCATCTGTGTTAACTTTCCTTCTTTATTATGACGACGATATAGCAGCACTCACGTTTTTTCACATTTTCCTATTACAAGTTCTATTTAGCAGAGGAATACTAAGTGCTTCTTTTCTTCATATACTTACTTCTATCGATACTCTCGTACCAATATTATAGGACTGGTAATTAGTGACCGTTACTTAAACACGTGACTACTCATCATTATGAACAAATACAATGGGGCCAAAAATTTAATTAAAAAAAAAAATTTGTTCCCTTCATTTAAGTTCGCATAAAGCCTCGTGCAGACTGGCGCGACGCGATACCGGTAATTGTTCTACCTACCGTGAAGTTTTCTTAGAAATTGTTTTGTTAGAGTAGCTTCGCGCTGTCGCGTCGCGCTAGTCTGCACGAGGGTTAACTCGTAATTTTTTTTTAAATATTATCTAAGGGGGATTTTATGGACTAACACTAGTATTTTTTTATTTTTTTTTATTCTTCTGCTCAATTTTTTTTTATAGTCTACAAATTTGAACAAAAAATGTTAGTTAATCCGATAAAATAACTCTTATGCTTTTAGAAATAATAAACAGAATCCAAATCGAACCAATAACATCGAAGATATCACAACTGCTACTCAAAAAATAAAATAAATCGGTCAAGTGCGAGTCGGACTCGCACAAGAAGGGTTCCATACCATGTCGTACAAGATTTAACACTATGCATTTTTGTAATACTTTCGTAAAGGTAACAACAGAGGCGCTATAAAAAAACATAAAGATTTGTAAAGAAATTGTCTAATTTTAATGAAAAAATTTTGTTGTGTTAAATTATAGGTGTAGAAGTCTATTTCATTTATTTTAGTAACATGCATTAACTAAATTCAAAGTTATTTATTTGCTACTAACATAGTATTAGTAGGTATAAATAGGTATATGTGTTGTAACAGTAACTGGGTTGTGGAGGTCAGATAGGCAGTCGCTCCATGTAAAATACTGGTATTCAGCTGCAACCGGTAAGACTGGAAGCCGACCCCAAGATAGTTGGGAAAAAGGCTAGGAAGATTGATTGATTGAAATAGGTATATGTGGTAGGTAAGCAGGTAGATATGTAGGGTAGGTAGGTTAGGTTAGGTAGCAGTTAGGGTAGGTAGGTAGGGTAGGTAATTAGGTAGAAATATGTAATTAGGAAAGGTAGGTGCGCCGTAGATAAGTACTTAGTGCTAACCGTGCGAAGCCGGGCCGGGTAAAGCTAGATACTTATAAATAAAAGGATTTCTCTTGCTACATCAGACTATATTGTACAAAATAGAATGTAAGTAGTACGCCAAATTTTAATTACAACATTCCGTCAATACAGGTATTACGTTATTTTTGATAGTCATTCAAATTCAAAATTCATTTATTCAAACTAGGCTAATTACGTAAGACAGTCCCCCAAAAACGCCCGCCCTTCACCACTTCCTAGTGCTTTTGCTGGAAAGAAGAAGTGGCGCAACAAACTCGCTAGCAGCGCAGCTGTCTGTTCAGTTACGAAAAAAAACTTGATTCTATACAAATAGTATGCAAATATTTTACATTACTCAACACAAAACATTAAATAAAATATATTTGCCATAATGACAGCTAGCACACGCCAATGTACCATCAAAAAAAAATATCGAAATCTAAACTCAAGCGAAAATAAAAATTGTTTTTACACATCCCATTGGACTATGAGAGTGAGGGAAGAGAGAGTGCACTCGTGTCTGCGCATACATTTGTGCACTATAATATCTCCCACGCCGAAGGCTAGTCTCCATTGAGATTGGCCGCCGTGGCTGAATATTTTTACACAAATAAGTTTTCTCAATATGAAATTGTATCCACAACGGTTTAAGGTAACTGAATAGTACCCTGTACCACCATTCATTTCAATGTTACTGAATATTATTGTCTATTTGAGTGTAGTTTTAACATGAGGTACGAGTACACACATCAACACGGCAACACCGTCTAGGGATACTTGGAAAAAAGTCCATAAAGTTCTTAAACTCAAAAAATACTGGCCGGTTTTAAAATCTTTTGAAGAGAGCTTATTTTGTAGACCTTTTTGGATGATCGAAATTTAAATAATCGAAATAGTATATGCTGCCATGATAGTAGGTACTTACTAATTCCATGTCATTACTCCGACTAGTAAATAGTTATCTGTGGAATTTATATCGCATAATATTAGCATGAAATACAAAATATTATTTTTAAGTTGCAGTAAATCGCCCATATTATATAAAATACGTTATTAATCGGCGTTTTTAGTATTTGTTGATTATAAACAGTATATGGTACATGATACACACAAGTTTCAAATTCCTAATTTGTTTAGTTGTTGAGATAGAGCTCGTACAAAAATGGTTTAAAACAGACAACCCCCCTAATTCATCATTTTTGAAGATAAAAACAAATAAAAATTATATTTATTTTCTAATTGATGAGCTCTAGACAATGATACCCCACATGCCAGGGACAGATTATTTTTTTTTTTAAATTTAATTTTATTGTATGGCGACCCCCCTTTATTTTTTAATTTTATTATTTGTTGCTCTTGCGGCAATAGAAATGCACAATCTGTGAAATTTTCAACTGCCTACCTATTACGGTTCATGAGATAGAGCTCGCTGACAGACAGACGGACAGCGGAGGCTTATGAATAGGGTTCCGTTTGTCACCCTTCGGGTACGGAACCCTAAAAAGAAAAAATATTAAAGATAGAAGCTCCCTTTTAAAGTAATATTTCGAAAAATATATATAAAATATTCGAAGATATCACAACTGCTACTCAAAAAATAAAAAAATGAAAAATATTAAAGATAGAAGCTCCCTTTTAAAGTAATATTTCGAAAAAAAAACATAATTATTCAGACAAATACGGAAAATACATTGTATAAGTGCAAGACAGCACATTTACCGTTGGTATTATAATCAGGCTTTAACTTATGCATGCCCCATATATCGAAGGATATCCTCTCCCAGCCTTCCCTTGTATCGTCACTTAAGGAGGATGCACCAATGTAGCCCGCAAAATTAAAATTTTCTTTACTTTTTTGCAATTTGCAGATCAATGTCTGGTTTTATGTTGATTAAAATATGATTTGCGACCGTAACAAATATGGCTTTACAGAATTATAATCATTAGCAGCAGCAATACACTCTTTAATACTCCTTATGTTAGAATAATCCTAAAATGTCATGATATCATGAAATAATCATTCAATAGGATTATATGAAATTAGAGAGTTGTATTGATGATTTTTATGAGTATAATTCTATTTATAAATATCTGATACGGCCGCGAATCTCTATTTAGATCAACATACAACCTGATACTGACCTGCAAATTGCAAAAGACTTAAGAAAATTTGAATTTCACGGGCTATACTGACGGTTTCGCCTTAACTTATGCATGCCCGATATTCCGTGCCATGCCATCGTAGGATCTTCTCCCAGTCCTCCCTCTGTATCGTCACTTAAGCGTCTTATACGCTGGCGTATAACTTTCGGCTCTCAAGATTAGCCGTTACCAACAGACAGGCGGTTTCTGGGGAGTATAAGGGTAGCGATTAGTCGATTACTTTTTGCCACCCCGCCCGTACTCAGCGGAAACGTTTCTCGTACAACTTTTATATCGAAGCGGTTTTTAAATTTTGTTCGCAGTTTCACTCGCTCTTTGTCTGCGATATCTAAGGTTAAATGTTATAAAATTGAACGTACTAGACCATTAATATTCTTTGGATATTGATTGACGTTGATTAAAACTGTCGGATTAATAACAAGAAAAGAAGATTCAAGGTATCGTTAGAGTTAGTAAATATTGCTTGAACAAGAAAATTACGTCTAGACGTAGGCATATTATCCCTCTTAAGCCGCCCTCCGACGGTGCGCCATATCGCGGACGCACGCGCACGACGCACAGACGAGTATTTCATCTAAATATCCGATCAAAAGTCGAAAAGTCGAAATTGGTTATATTGCTTTACAACTATTGTATCGTGAGAGCTTAATAGCTATTACGTCACTTAATGGCGAATTTGGCCATGCACCGCCCCTCCATGAACCGTAGCAGCAGTCGCAACCCAGTCGTTGCGTGAATCGTATGTCTTTGTTCTCGGCTCTGCAGTTAAAACGTGATCTTTAAATTGCATTTAATCTGTGTTTGGTGAAATTGTGTGATAACCGTTATGGATATTTTGGAAGAAGGTATGTCGTTGCTTTATAAAAGCATGTTTATTTTGATATTACACTTTATTTAAGTGACATTTTGCACCTTAAATGTACTCCATAAAAAAAAACAACTTTTTTTTTGTAAACTCTGTAATTAAAGGTGTTTTTGTTTATGAGTTAAGCCGAGTTAACTTATGATTTTGGATGTAACATATAGTTTCATGATTCTTGATAATATCGAAATTAGTCGAAATCAGCTTTTATAAAACAGTGTTTTATTTTTATTTTTCTTTTCCAGAATTTCCAATGACGTCGATGGAGATGACTAGAAAATCACTCTATGGAGTCATAAAAGAATGTTCAGACAGAAAAATTGACCAAAAGTTTGAGTTTTTAGAAAATCGTCTTAAAATAATCACGAAATGCCCTGAAAATAAACAAGGTTCTTTGAGAAGCGCCTTAAAATCATTTAAGGATCAGTTTATACAAAAATGGACAGCCGCCAGTAACAAGGAAGAACGCTTCTTAACAAAAAATGAATAATGGCTAAATACTTTTATTACACTGCCTGCGTGGACAACTAAAAAGGAATTGAGCGATCAAGCAAAGAGGCGCAAAACAAAGGATTTGAGGGAACAAATACCTTTTGAAGAGTTAACCTATGCAGCCCAAATGAGTTAACGGGCTGCAGGACATGGTGACGCGGCTAAAGTTATGAAAGATATGACTTTAACGCCAACAAGAGCCAAAAAGTACAGAACACGTTATAATTCAACACAAAATGTGGTAGTCAAAAAGCATACACAATCACAAGCATTAGCTATTTTCGTGGAAGCTGATTTGACAAGAAAACAATACGAAGTTTCGAAGAAAGATTGTTATCCGCGTGAAGAGTCGATGAGAGTTACAGAAACATGTGCTGAAATAAATCAGATCCTTTTTTGAGCAGTACCAGGCAAAGGCAACGAAAAAAAAGTAAGCCATTTTCCGTTGAAGCATTGGAACTCTTGCTCCCGGAGACATCGTACGTCTCGTCTACAGAGTTTGACAATGAGGAGGATGATGGATCTAGTGAAGGTGATTCTGATTAGAAGATTTTGTGTAAAAACTTTTAATTTTAACTTCATGTACAGTAGTGGTATATAGGCGGACTAATGCAACAAGGAATTCATTACCAGTCAACCATTCTCTACTTTTATGTAAATTGTACATGTGTCTGGTGTTTTAAATACAAAATTATTACCTTAAACTACTTTTTATTTTATATCCAATCTATAAATATCAAAAAATAATTTTGATCGACTTTTTAAGTCAAATACTCGTCTGTGCGACGCACCGTGGGAAACCTAGCGTGCGTGGTAGCGCAGACGCGCGTTGTACGCGTGCGTGGCGGTGCGTCCTCGTGCGGGCTGGTGCGCGTCCGCGATATGGCGCACCGTGGGAGTTGGCTTTTACACGTGCCAATCTATCAAGCAACTTTGTATCGTAACCAGATACATTCCCGTCCCGACTCCCGCCTGAACCTTGGTATTCAATCACACATTACACGTGTTGGAGACTTGGCGTTGCTATCCAGTATAGAACTCTATAGCGACATGTAACAAACTATATTCAATTTGAAATAAGATTAGACATTTAACTAAACCTTTTTTACAGTCCGTTCAACCGATTTTGACTTCTTTTGCGTTGGTGGCATGAAAAATGGCAGCTGCAGTAAACAGTTGGTATTGTAACCACTGTAATGCTATGCCTACGTTATAGAAGTCAGAATCGCTTGAACGGACTGTAAAAAATATTTGTTTGAATGTCTAATCTTATTTCAAATTGAAACTATACTTCAGATATTACTGTTACTCGGTTCTTACTACTTACCGGCTTCCTTCCGAGGCCTGGGAGAGAGATAAAAGGAAGAAATAATATAGGGGAGCTATACGCCTATAGCCCAGCTACGTGCGTAATGTACGTCGTCGGTTCGAATCGAATCCTGAAGCCCCACGTAAAGGTGGAACGAGGGCGTGCGTTTGAGAGATCCGCACCCATTTATGCTGACATACGGAAGTAACGCCCGACATTCGAAACGTACTTTTCATCCGCTTATGTTCGCCTTGAAATAATAATATTCGGACTAAAGGACCAGAATTTCAACTAAACCGACAAACCGCGAAACTAAGCAACTTATTACTCTTTATTGTCACACATTTTCATAAATGATTAAGACTAATCTGTTTCATTTTGACAGTTCAACAACATTCATTGCGTTGTTGAGCAGATTCTTTTTCGAAAAAATGAAGCAATGGATTAGCAATCTGTTTTAAAATTATTCAAATTGTGATTGATTAATACGCAATTAGAGTGCTGGTCAACGAGAATAAGTAGGAAATTACGAATACGCGGTTATCAATTACAGCCTTTATGAACAAACAGACTTATCATAAATAACAGTATGAACTAATAAGTAGAACCGACTCTCACTTTATCCTTATTTACTTACAAATTATTTCGTAATTAAAACCAATCTACACCACAGTTTCGCATGAAAGGGCCGCAGTATTGATCAAGCTCAGGCGAAATTGATAGGCTCATTGTTTTCCAGCAATTATTCCTGCATAATAGGTCAAGCATCGATGTACTAACGACTTCCGGGCGGTGCCAGGTTCGAGAGCCACAGTACACAGCTAAATATAAAATGGTATTTGTGTACTACTTACACTGTAGATAACTAAAACACCGAAATAGAACGCAGGCCCAGCAAAGGGCCTTGGTGTGCGTCCAGTTTTTTCGCATAATACCTCAACGTTTCTCACCGTTCTTCAGTTTTTTCGACCGCGCCTACATCATCTTTTTTTAGAATCGCGGAATCTTATGTAAATCCTCTTCAGACCCTACCACAACTCCTTTACTTTATAAGTTACTTGTTTATTTCCAATTTTCTCCAAAACATGTAGGTCCGTTCGGATATTTAAGCCTACCTTAACCCAATTGATATAAGGTCAAGGAATTACTGTGGTTATTTGAAAATTCAATATCGTTTCTTTACATAAGTTTTTGCCTTTAGAAATCTTGGGCTCGGCTTCATCAGCCTTTTTTGTTGAGGTCGTGCGCTTACGTGAGACTCGGTCGTGTCGCCTACATACTCGACAGTGCTTTACGCTCGACATTGGCCAGGGCTCGGTGTACAATAATTCACCGAGACCGTGTAAAAACGTCCCCGATACGCTGACATTGACACAGTTCCCCGCGTGGACTTCCTGCCGGCTCCCACTCGATACAACATTTTGTTTTTGTTGTTTTGCTCCTAGTTCAGTTCGCTTTCAAACCGCTTTTCGGTCGTATTTTGCGGAATTTCCCTTTTATAAACATTTTTTATTTATTTTTTATAACCGGGTTAGTCTGGGTCGCTTTTCGGCACATTCGATTGATGACTTTTTAATTTTGCTTCGTTTACAGAGTGCGAGCGTTCGACGAGATTGCAGTTTGCACTTTGTAAGTCGCAAAGTTTTTGTATGTGTATGTATTATGACTTGTTGAGCATAATGGTCTCTGGCATTGAACTTTTGACATTAATATCACAAGTTTTCCGTGAGAAATGAATGCTTATTTAACTACAAGGGTAACGTGACGGATATTTAAATGGTTAATTAATATTTTTTCCTCTAAACGAGTTTATCATTTGTCGAAATTTTGGGGTTAACAGCGAAAGGTTTCGTGTGATAAGCTGCGGCTCGCGTGTGCCCAGTATTTTACCGCATGGCTGTTTGTTCAGTACTGGGGCTATAAATATTGCAACCTGATCGTCAAACCGCTCACGGGAAATTGACTCCTCCCATATTCTCTGTATCATTATTGTTAAACCTCTTTACTTTATTACAAGTACCAGCTGCTTTACTTCAAGCACTTCAAGTTTTACACACGAAACCAACCTCATTCGTATTTTCGATCGATCATTTTGCAATTTGGATTAAACCAATTTATTGAGTGCGGCCAACGATTTGCCGGTCTAGTTGACAAGTAGAATAACCACAGAACTAAGTGGTTTTTTAAATTGTACCGTACATTATGCCAAAATAGGGAAACCGGTTTCTGATCCTCTTATACAAAAAATACATCACATCAACGTTTGGATATCGAATTGAATGAAAGATGCTCTTCCCGTCCTTACGCTAGCCTTTATTTATGCTTCCATCTTTATGCACAAATACCCAGAGATAAAAGACGTACCTTCTTATTGTCAATTCACAAACCATTTCTCCTTTACAATGGACGCAAAAAATCCTATCGATGGAATAAGAAAAGCTGGTTTTATTTCAATGAAATGTCGAGATTCAGCCTGGGCTTTTAGTCGTTCATTGTGAATTATTGCTTAACTTCGACACAACTTCCAATGTAAAATTTTATTGCTTTACCGCGTTTTCTGACAGTTATTTACCTGTATTCTGCTAAGGTATAGCACAGTAATTAAAATTTGATGTTTTCATCTTTATTTGGGAAAATAAACAACTGCTGCTATGGTGAAAGTTAGGTGGTAGGAAACCATAAGGTCATCTAAAACCAAAACTGCACATCTAATCCCGCTTGAGTGTTCAAGTGGACATCAGTGTTCAAGTGGGCATAACAATTAAAATTCTATGGTTACTGACAGCTGAAGGATGACAGCTGAAGGTATAAGTGACAAGACAAATGCCATGAAGCACTTCTCTTGCTACCTTCGTTGTTTTCATATATTCCACCCAATTTACCAAGTTCAGGCCATCAGTCTATATCTATAAAGTACCTACAGGGCGCATTCACTTCACTTTTGTCCACTTGCCGTTTTCACCAGCACTCGTTAGCTCCAACGGCTATCGGTCTTTCGCCAGACGACACGCCCACTACCACTTCAACGTGCTAACTCTGCAAACTATATCCATCGCCTGTATAGTATTACTTCATAAAATACACAAAAACGTGTCTATCGCAAAAAGAAGTGTTAGCACCCCTAGGATAGGGGAAGCAAATCCTAGTAGATTTATACGACCTAGAAAATAGCCTGCTACATTTTGAACGGGATCTGCTCAGATACGCACGTTCTTCTAACATCCCTAACACCCATCTCGATAACGACTTTTATTTAATGTGGGTCTTGGAAGATGTAATACGGTTTAAGGTAATCTCTTAGTACTAACTTGTAATGTAACACTTGAAAGTTTACTATGTCCTTGGACCCTTCAGTTTGGTACAATGGGCATAATGAATAGGATCCAGAGAAACCGCACGCCCTTGCATTGTTTTTGACATTGCTAGGGGGAGGTTTCTCTGGAGCCCATTGTGTATGTAGAAAGATGAGACGATCATTTGACGTTGACGATATTACGCCCAGAGAATTGATGATTTGGATAAATCTTGTGTTATGTGAAAATGGTCCTTCGGTACGAGTTGTATTCTTGTATAATAGATGATGATGACAATGACGATGATGAAGGAAGGACCTTTTTTGCTTAACTCCAATATCATGGGGTAATATCGGTAGAAGTTTATGGATATTTCACTTTAAATCCCGATAAATATGATCTGAAATAAGTAATTTATTTACGTTTCCGACATTACATGACATGTACACTTGATATATTACGTTTATTGTTTCTTTAACACATCGATTTGAATAACAGATTAAATTCGGCGTCATTTGATTGGAATTTCAGAGGAAACCTGTTAGAAAATTTCCAATTAATACTAGCAGTAGGCAGAAAAAGGGACGTATTTATTAAATGCGAGACATTACTCGTAAACGGGGGATGTAGGAGAGGGAGGCGAGCGACGAGTTACAGGGCGGAAACGAAAGTTTTGGCGCCATGACGCTAACGCCCGCTTGCACGCCTTTTCAAATTCTGTACTAGCGTATTTTCATATTAAAATCTAACTTAAATAAAGTAGAAATCCCAGACGCCAGCTTATAGTAATATCAGTCGTGATTTAAATCATTTTATCGATCAAGGAAGTAAACACAATCTATATTTAAGAATTAATGTAACTCAGTACCCTAATTACGTAATACTGCACGAATCACGATCAATCAGAATCTGAATCGTTTTGAAACAGATTGGTAATCCATTGTGAAAAAGTTCGAAAAAAAAATCTGCTTTAATGTTGTTGTACTGTCAAAATGAAACAGATTAGTCGCAATCATTTATGAAAATGTGTTGCGTAATTAAAAAACAGGTCAATCAAGACCTGCACATATCTCATATTATAGATGAAGCTGTGAATTAACAGCTTCATCTAAAATATGAGATATTTGCAGTTCCGGAATCTGAAAATTCTCCGTTTCAAATGAATGGAGCAAATTCCGGCGTGATATTCAATTCGTCTTCATCAAAACTGTATTTCCAATGAAATCGCGTTGCTATAGGAAACGTTGGCGGGCATTCGCTGGCTTATCGCGCTCCGCCGTCCGTGGATTCTTACTCGCCAGAAAAATGAATGAACGCGTTCAGACGATATCAGTACTTACACAGCACACGTATTTATGCCCGTAGTTATTTGAACGAACCTCGACGTCGCGTCGGCGTGTATGAGAATTTAGCGCTCGGCGCTCGAGCTCGAAATTCGAGGGAGAGTGGAAATTATTATAGCATTTTCTTTGGGTTTTCATGTGAATTATGAGGTGGATTGTAAGTTCTAGATCTCGTTGTTGGGTTAGTAATGCATAAAATAATTTAAAAAGTTACTTAATTCAAGTTTGAGGAGCTCGCTGGGTCGATACATCAGCTACGCTTGCCGGGGTTGGTCAGTGGATGGGTGACCATCTTTACATACGGAGACTCCTCCGTGCCTCGGAATTCGGAAAGCACGTTAAGCCGTTGGTCCCGGCCGTCATTCGTGGATCTTTGACAGTCGTTACGAGTCGTCAGAAGCCCGAAAGTCTGTCACCAGTATTACCAAGAGATATCGTATTTACCCAGTTACTGGGTTGTGGACTTGTGGAGGTCAGATAGGCAGTCGCTCCATGTAAAATACTGGTATTCAGCTGCATCCGGTTAGAATGGAAGCCGACCCCAACATAGTTGGGAAAAGGCAAGACAGATTGATTGACTTTATTCAAGTTTAGTCTGACTTGCGGCTTGCGGTAGCTGTTTCCGTAATGTAAGATGTTTCCGGCTTATCCGAAAGGTCATAAGTTGTGACGACACAAAGCATACTTAGTTTTATCTTCTTTACCATTGCAAGTTTCTGGCTTATTGCCAGGGTCGTGTTGAAAAGAACTGCTCGTGCGTTCATCAGGCACCGCACGCGACTCGATAAACACGTCAGCTGCTAAGAGTGCTAACCAGTTTTTAAACAAAGCTGCTGGAGCCTATTGTTCAAAGTCCCTTTACAATAGCCAGGAAAAACTGGGATAGGGAAGATTGTAACTACACCGTAAAGTAATGCGGAGATAATATCCAAATCTTTCAAAAGCCAGAGGCAGGAAAGTAGTTATGTAAGTTAGTTCTCAAGTTTTTTTTCAAACCGAGTCTGAGTCCATTATCAAGTCCCTTTTAAAACTGGGTTATCTTTTTGACATAACTTTATAATTTCGTGCGTTATCAGGCCCATTCTTTTTCAATTGTCTCGACCGTTTTGAAGGGCAGATAGTAAAGAACAGTTATTTTAAATCTGTCTTCGAAATGAGGTCAGTTGTCATCCTTCTCTAATACATAAATAAGTGTTGAACAAACAGTTGTTATGTCATTTTAAATGGTATTCTATTAGTTACGTACTTATAAGTTTCCTTCCCGTTAGAACTATACTATGTCCTAATCCTAACCCAGGTCATGGCCTACCCATGTGCCAAATTTCATCCAAATCCGTTCAGCCGTTTTTGCGTGATTGCGTTACAAACATTCACATTTATAATATTAGTAGGAAAGTAGGAATTGTAAAATTTCTAGGATATAATAAGATAATATAATATTATAGTTTAGAAGATGGGATGGGAAGGATATTGGAACAGATACGCTGTTTTAATAATAGAATCTCTCTAAACATAATGGCCACAGACTAACTTTCCGGGTGTAGCGTAAGCTAAATGTAAATCTGTCTACACAGGCGCCTCCACTCATTGTCCCACGGATTTCGTTACACTGTGGCTCACCGTGTTATCACAGTGTACTTGTATGGCTGTACAGCAATTCTTTTTGTTTGCTCCACGTGCTTCGTGGCTCTGAATATAAAGCCCTACATTTGCTATGTTTGAAGAAGTGTTTCGGGTACTTGACAGGTGAGTCATATCCAAAAAAGTTGTACCTTTTTCATTAGTAGGAGTGTCACATGAAGTTATCTCGATAATTTTTGCAAGAACAATTTTGATTTTTGGTAGAATAGTTTAACTGAACATTAAGCTAAGCAATTCATTTATAAACACAGCTATAGCTCAATAAAATCAAGAGAAAATAAATGTTTATTGTCTAAAAATGGTGAAATTTATGAAAAAAGTCAGTGTCATTCTTCAATTGCAACTTTTATAAAGTCAGTTTTAGCACTATTAATAGCTATTATTACATTTATCTTAACGAAATATGCAAACCAAGAACTGTGAATTCATGATTCTATGCTTTTTAATTGATAAATTAAACAAATAACTATAAAAAACCGGTAAAAAAGAAATGTCCTAATTTTTCGAACCATTTACTCACACTACTTAATGACGCGGATTTTTACTGTAACAATTCATTGAGCCATGGTAGCGTTATGAATATCGATTATGGCAACACTGATGCGTTTTACAAATAAGCACGCCGTCTTGTTTTCTTGACAGTTTTAGTGTAAAACTAAAATTTGTGTGAGGTGGCTGTGCCGGGACAAAAAGTGAACCAGTTTACTGACGGTGTTTCTACTGCGAAAAAAGTGAGTTAAAAACATGTTTCACATTGTAGATTTAAGAAATCTAACATAATCGTGAGATAGAACTGTATAGAAGTGATAATATTAAACAATCTGCAAAATTATAAGAAAAATTAGGTTGTGTCCCTCAATTTAGTGACACAATTTCATGACTTTCCTGACGTCAATAAATTGTAATCCTCAATTTCTTGACACAATTTCATGACTTGCCTGACATCAGTAAATTGTAACTCATTATTAGGCCGAGGTCACATAACAAGAATATTTTTACCATACAGTTTATATAGAAATATTATTTTAAATGCAGTATTGTTTTGTTTATTAAACCCTACTTCAAAACAGGAGGGAGGTGCTCAAGTCGTCTGAAATGATTGAATTTATTAAATTTTTGTGAAATAGTTATTTTATTTTGAGATTTTTAGATGCTGTTAACTGCTGCACAGCGCTAAAAATCTTAAATAGTACGCATATATAAACAAAACCGTTCAAAAAATGAAGAAAAAAGAAAAAGCCATTTGGAAAAGGTAAAAAAGAGACCAAAAAAATAATTTAAGACTTGTCATCTATTGTATTCTGTAATGTTAAATAAAATATTATATAAAATATAACATTAACGATGATTAAGTATTTTTATTAATTATTCAGTACACACCTTTACATTTACCATTTCCTAAAATTTATTGACAAAACCATTTCCTAACCATTTCCTGACATACCATTTCCTAACATTTCTTGACATAACCATTTCCTTACCATTTCCTGAATGTACACTTTTTTTGGATATGACTCAGGTACGCATGTACACAATGTACCTGTATTAAGTATGTAGGTAGTGTAGGTACAGGTAATTTAGTCGCTTTGTACACCTGTTGTAAATATTATGGAAGGTCCCGAGATGTATGTAGAGGCCAGACGTGACACTCTTGTAGATGCATCAATTTACATACAGCCGTTAATATTAGAGTGACCCAAGTTTGCCTTTTACATAGATGTAAATAATCTCATCACCATTTGTTACTGAAATAATATGTCTCTTGGTAGAAACTGGTATTCTTTAAAAGTACCTACTTAGCTTATTGCACTAACTCAAAACTCTATATAATAAATACTTCATGCATTCTGAACATCGATCACTAATAAAGAACTAGATACACAATCCCAAACAAAAGTTCTCTTAAAACTGGCACCAAATTGTGTTTAAGTAATAATAGTTGAAATAAATATAAATTAATGTAAATTCAACCTTAAACGAAATACTTGACGTTTATTTCACAAAGATATGTTCGTTCGAATGCTACTAAATCAAAAGAGCGCCCAAATGTTCAAGTGGGCGCTCATTCGGTGAGGACATTTTTTGCCGCTGATTGTGTATCTAGTTTTTTATTAGTGATCGATGATTCTGAAGGGTAAAAGAGTAAAGGCTCCTCCCGCAGACAGGTGTGACGCGACACTGGTGAAACAATTTCTATGAAAACTTCTCAGAAATTGTTCTACCGGTGTCGCGTCGCGCCTGTCTGCGGAGCTTTAATTCTCTTAAAATAAATAAAACTCGCATTTAGTATAAAAAATCGCAGCCCAGTAATCCTAATATGGCTAACACAAAAGGCGAAGCGCAAACACGGCACATACAATATTTATCGAAGAGACGTCCGCCCGTTTCGTAATTACCGCTTTTACAATAGAAACATCGGAATCGCCCACTCCCCCAGATGTCGCCACCTGAGTATTAGAATCCTGGAATAGAAATTTACACAACACCATTTAAGGCACGTGCAGACAGTTGCGGCGCGACAGCACGAATCGACTCTAGTAGAACAATTTCTATGAAAACTTCATGGAAACTGGTTCTACCACTATCGCGACGCACAGTCGTGTCGCGTCTGTGTGCAGTTGCCTTAAGTGCTTTTTCAAAAGGAATACGAGCATTGTGTGTTGCTCGTTAGGGAAATATTCATGTTAACTAGCCATTCCAATTCTATTTGTTTGTACTAGGAATGGCGGAGTTTTATGTGTTTGATAAAACATTTGGTAGTTATCGCTTCCGGTAATTTTAGATTATTGTTAACGTTTTCCTAAAAAACTTGAATTTTATCGACCTTTTAATTTTAATCAAGTTTCAGATTGATTAATTAGCTTAAAAAAAAAGTATACTTAGAATTTTTGTCAATTCGTTTTGTAAATACACTGTCATTTGTGTTCTTGGTTGTGATAAAAACAGAAAACCCCCAAAAAAATAATACACGTCACATCACAGTAATTAAAATAAATGTGTTCCGACCTCCGCTATTGTACAACATGTTTGAGAATATGATAAAAAGCTACGTGTTGTTTATGATTATGACGCAAATGTTTGAATTATAATTATTCCAAAATGAGATTACGGTAAATCCTGAAAAATAAACGCGATATTGAAATACGCATTTTGTAATATGAATTAACAATTGAGATTAAAAAATGAATTTCAAAATAAGACTTTAATATTGTTGTAACAATTTTAGTAAATAATAAGATAAAAACGAATTAAATTAGTACGCTGATGAAATAATTTTATTCTCACAGTAAAATTGAACAATATTTCTGAGCCGTTGGTAATACGTACATAATTAATGAAAACTTAAGCTGAGTTCCAAAGCATTATGACCACAATCTTACTGGTCTTATGAGTCAAAAGTATTTTACAGTGGCATTACTTGAAAAATGCTTGGCATACTTAATAATTTATTAAACATCACCACATATAACATCGCGCCTGTATTCCCCGAAGGGTTACGCAGAGGTGTACTTATAGTACACCCACGTTTCGCCATATGTTTTAAGTCCCATGTAATAGAGGGCGAGCTTATTGCTATCAACCGGGCACAATTCCAGACTCCGGGCTGCTACTAAGAAATTCCAGTTGGAAAAATCCAATCACACTTTTCCCGACCCGGGAATCGAACCCAGGACCTCATGCTCAGCAGTAGTTGCGACCACTGCACCAACAAGGCAGACGTAATAATTTTAATGGATTTAAAAGTTGATTTCATCGCATTGCCGCTGTTGGCAAGCTGCCAATACGTTGCTTATCAGTTTCAGACCTATAACCCTTTCCTCTTGTATTTCAGAATGGTATACGTCTAGTCTTTTATCCAATTCAATATTTATTTATTTACCATAATCGAATGTATCTTGTGTTATCCGCTTAAAGGCTTCCGCAGACAGGTGCGACGCTACGGCGCGACGCGACACCGGTAGAACAATTTCCGTGAAGTTTTCAGAGAAATTCTTCCACCAGAGTCGCGTCGCGCCTGTCTGCGGGGCCCTTTCCCGAAAACTGATTACCAATTCTCTAGTTCAGATTTTTGAGATGTCTCTCAGAACTCCTATTTTTTAGCCTGAATTCCCTGAATATTTAGGGCGAATTTCACCAATGTAACTGAACGCGATCAGCACATCTGAACCACGTTCAAGAGCAAGTGTCAATATTCCACAACCGCGTTCAAGAGCTGTCAGTGTCCTCATTGGACACTGACAGCTCTTGAACGCGGTTTAGATGTGCAAGAACTCGCCTTTAGAAACATCTACAGCCTACAAACTCATGAATAGTCCTTAAGGGTCCGGCGAACACAATATTCCAAAATGCGTTTGGAATATTGTTATCTCTGTTCTGTTGTGTTTTTGTGTTGTTGTTGTTGTCTGTGTCTGTTGTGTGTTATGTGTGTTGTGTGTTGTTAGCGTTGTTACTAGCTATCGCAATTTATGATACATTTGGATGTGTTCCGTAATACCAAAAATGATGAATGAAAACCTAATATTCTTTCATAATTTTTTCTATACTTTGTAACTTGATAATATAAGCTATGCTTCTGCCGAAACAATATTCCAAATATTGTTGTTTATAATACAGAAAAAACAGTACGAAAACATGTCATTTAGCTCAAAAAATTGTGCGAATTTCAATTCGCTTAAACTTTATTTTAGGTAAGTTTTTTTGGAAAAAAAAGATGTAAAAGCCTAGATAAATACTGTCTAAATCCGAATATTAACATAATATGATGGAAATATGCTCAAATTGCAAATGATTTAGGTATTACGTTTGTATGGAAAATTCTAGGGTCGCCGCAGCCTTAACACTACAGTTCAGACTATTAACATAACATAATCAGCCTATAATGTTCCCACTGCTGGGACACAGGCCTCCTCTCCGTGAGAGGGAGTGGGCCGTTAATCCGTAATCGAAGACGCGGGCGCTGTGCGGGTTGGCAGATGTCACATATCTTCGAATCTTTGGTTCTAGAACATGCCGGTCTCCTCACGATGTTTTCCTTCACCGTTTTGAGAGCAGTAGTGCTGAAATAATTTAAGTCGCCGTTACCACTGGGCCACCCTGCTCTTAGTCAGTCGGTTCAGACTATTAGTATCACGTTATTGGATTATAGCCGGCTAACTGTCCGTGTTTGCTAATTAACCGAAAGCACAGCGGCCGTGCACAATTATATAGAGCTTGTTTGCTTGGCCCTTAATCTAGTTACACACACGATCGAATGCTAAACCGCAGAGTAAGTAATTCAGTAGGTTCATTTGAATATCGTATGATGTGCTCACTGTGCACAGACAGCCTTAATGACAGTTTCATTAAGGCTGTCCACTGTTGAATTTTTAACGCTCAGCGCTGAGACTAGCGTAGAAAAACAAACAGTGCACTTTTATGTAGGGATTTATTTCAGTGTCACTTAGTGAAGGTGAAAACGGACATTTCTTTCATACTCATCTCATAAACTCACGCCTTCGTCTCATGGGACAGGCAGAAACCATTTTACCGAACCTTAAAAAATCTGGCTGGTACTTACAAGTCGCACATAGCTGCATGTTTAAAAATTACCTCGTTGAAGACTTGTGATTAAATTTTTCTAATCGGTTTAATTTACAGTAATTATTGGGTAAACTATCAGAAAGTCAGCACCCACAGATTACAAAATAATCTTTATAATAAAAATGAAATGTTCGTTGGTAAGCGCAGACCCCACTCACAGATACACTGGTGGAATATGCTCAGGTGGTCTTAGCGGACCGATATGTCAAATTTTTGTTCGTAATAGTTCTAAGCACGTGCTTTCGGAAAGAAAAAAAATTCAAAGTTGCTGGGGAAATTTTAAAATTCGGGTAAACTGAAAGTGCATTTTCTATGGGAATTTTATATGAATTATTGTTTGGACAGGACAACGTATCGGGTCAGCTAGTACATAATATTTATGACCTGTAAGATCCGCCCCGTGTTTTCTTATCTCTGAGGAGATCCAGTACGAAAATTAATGGTCCTTCGGTCCGAATCTTGTTCATGGCTTTGCCCTGGATGAGGATATGGGACTTTAGTCTAGCTAGCGACAATACGTAACTACATTACTTAGTACCTACATCCAATTTGCAAGGGATGAAAGAAGCGGTCGACTTGTTTCTTTTTAATTTGTTCTTGTACTGCTAAGTGGACGCAGGAGGGAAGTTTTTGCTGTTAACTTTCAGCTACAGTAAAAAGTTTTGTAGTTGATTCTATCAAGGTTGTTGAGATAGCTAATTGTTTTCTGTTTATTTACGTGTGATCTTTAACCACACACCACACCATTGATACTCGAAGAAGTGTTGGGCTGGCAAGTGCTGTCTTTATCTGAATGCCCCAATTAAACACATTTAATAATTTATAATAATATTGAATTGCTTAAATTGCTACTTAGACCGCTTCCTCTCTCCTAATTTTGCTGTGCCCGACAGGGTCCATATTGGTCTTTTACTTTGTTATACCATACCTATATGAAATACGAGTACATATGGAATGAAATAAAGTATTGAGTATTGAATGATTAATTCATCATCATTCTCTTGCTCATCCTAATTTCGGCCAAACAAGTATCTCGTTATGGAAGTTTTTATAAGAAACTTGACAAATCACCTGCCAATGTCACGACATGCGTGCTAGGTCGCCTAATACAGATATCGTGAACATTCATTCGAGTATTTGTTCGATAACAGAAGGGAAATTCACGTTCTTACATTTGGGGGGTAGTGAGTAATGTGATTCCGGAATGACCGGGCGACCGCTGCGTAATTGTCTAACTTCAGTCCTATTCGGAATCCGTTTCTGCGATATGTTACAAATGTCACAGGAATGGATTCCCGTTGTTAGAACTAATATGACTATGACCACGGTCATTATATCTCGTTGTTTATGAAAGTGATTAACTTGTAAAATAATGTCCTTTGGTCCGTAAAAGTAGAGATGTAGACTGAAGAACTAGAACTATACAGAAGTATGGCAGAAATAGTTGCGCCGTCCCCAAATAGGATGCAGGCGCGACACGAGAGAGTCGCGTCGGACTCTAAGGGCCTATGCACACCACGTTTTTTAACAGCGCGTTTGTAGCGATACAGACGCTATACGCACGCAAGTCAGACGCAGCCTGTAGACCTTACAAACTGCTCTGTAGGATAATAACGCGGTGTGCACAGGCCCTAAGAAAACTTCATGGTAGAACAATTTACCGATGTCGCGTCGCACGACAAGACGCGCCAGTCTGTACGAGCCTTAAGGGCAGGAGAATGATGATGATAATAATAAGTCTAACAGTAACAATCTGTTATACAAGTTTTAATTAATGAGATCGAAAAAATGGAGTTATAAAAACCACCATTGAACAAAAGCATGATTGATGTGACTAATTTTATAATAACAGTTTAAAATTATCAATACGATTAAAGTCGGTCGCCCATCCTCTCTCTATAAGTAAGGCGTCTCCCTTTACAACACCCATTAAGAGAAAATGGCTTGTTCTATTCTTTGTTTGACACCACACGACACGGGTATCGGTCTATAATTAACTTTTGATAACTCTATTGACGTCTCTTTCTATTGCCAAGAACTTGACACGACAGAGACATGCAAGACTTTCAACCGTTATAAATGTCAAGTTTTTATTAACACCTTGACTAATAAAGACGCACATATAAGTCGTTAATAAAGAATATTCTTTACGTTCGTTACCAGAATTAACGTCCGCCATTCTGTATCTGGCGTAGCAATTAATAACCTTTTATAGATCTGTTTTTACTCGGCTAGAGCAAACGGTAGTTGTGATAGTGAGAACTTTTTGAATTGCAACTTGCTCAATTACTGTCAAAGTTGGCTGAGCAAAAGCAGTAACTGTTGTGAAATAGTACCTGTAAACGAATCATTAGGGGTGTGTCTACTCGAACCTTTAGCCCTCGTACCTACCCACGCGCGATTTTTTTCTCACACTGGATTTTTAATGCTGTATTTTCAATTCTCGGCGCTAGGCCGAGAATTGTAAATACAGCGACGCCCTGGGATGCGCTCTGTTGCATTCTCGATTGCTAGGCTTCATACCGAGAGTTGAAAATCCAGTGCCTTAAAAAAAAAATCGTCACGTTAAAATTCGCCCGTGCTTAAGAGTCCCGCAGACAGACACGACACGACGGCGACGGTGCGACGCGATTCTGGTAGAACAATTTCCGTGAAGTTTTCATATAAAATGATTTACTGGAGTTGCGTCGCGCTGCCGCATGCTGTCGCGCCTGTCTGCGGAACCTTTACTTGGGCTTATTGTTTATATAATAGGTACCTACGCCCAAATAGTAAAAGGGTTCGTAAAGGGGTTTTAAACAACCATTACCTAAGCAGCGCTGTGTCTTGGTACTTAATTCTGTGTTACGTGGAAAGAATTGTTAATGACCTACGCTAAGTACGTTCTGAATTGTTTAATTATATACGTAGTTGTATAGCAATTTAGTGAAGCGGTAAATTAATAGCTGAATGAGTTAATAGAAGTTATAGAAGTACCTGGAAGTGACATTATCATCTATGGTGACTTTCTTCCTCATCGTTTAAGGCTCCCGCAGACAGGCGCGAAATTGTTCTATCGGTGTCGCGTCGCGCCTGTTTGCGTTAGCCTTTAATGTTTTAACTTTGACCGTGTTGCAAGTGGGCCTATATGAAATATATTTAAAACATCATTGTCTCTGTAATCTTCAAACTATTGACGGAAACAGTGCGTGCATAAAAACGTCTAGTCTTTCGAAAACGCTGAAAGTAAAATGTATCTAGTAACAACGAACACCAGAATTAATTGCGCACCTTACGTAGTTACTTAATACTTATCTATATGCTTGGCTACTTGCCTCCCGTTTGTGCAAACCCACTCGTTCCTAGCATTTTACCATGAAATACCTATATAGTATTTTCGAAGCCATTGCCTGTAAAAATATAGTAGATGGCGAACAAATAAAAAAAATATAGTACTACCTACTATATTTTTTTATATAAGTATTCAAAAATATTTTTATTAAATATTTAAATACCTATTTTTTGCTAATATGAACTTTACTAACATGATTTTTTTTTCATGTTTTATAATTATTTTTACAATATAAATTAAAGGCTCGTGCAGACCAGTGCGAGTTTTCGCGCGACGCGACGCTGGTTATTGTTATACCGTGAAGTTTTCTTAGAAATTGTATTGTTCGTGACTCGTCGCGCGTCAAGTCGCGGTGGTCTGCAAAAGCCTCACAAAATACCATTAATTCAGAGTAGGGGTGGTAACCCTAATTAGATCTCACTTTTTGCGGTAGAAGAACTGCGTTGCGAGACTTGCATTTTATTCATGTAATGTTATTGATGGGATACCTATTTACTTGCCTACTTGTCTCCCCTTTGTGCAAACCCACTCGTTCCTAACATTTTACCAGCACATTTTCCTCCCTTTTTCCAAATACTTGAAATTCACGGAGGTTAAACAGGCCTGAATTATTTGTTTTGTGACCGGGACAATATGAACGTTGCCGCTGGGACTGCTTGTCAAGTACAAACGATTACTTGTTACTGTTCAAAATGATCGCTAAAAACCGTAAAAAGAAACGACACTTTGAGGACCTGCACTGGTCATGTTTTATATGTTTAATTGCTCTTTGTGGAGTTTGTCGTAATCATAAAATTACGATTTTGAATGCATAAATTTTAATGTTTATGTAGTTGGTATGCAATTGACATATACTGGCAACATAAAGAGATATTGGTCAACACCCAACATATCGACCGTTAAACCAACATGAGGTTGTATACGAATACAATTTCTGTGGGTCAAATACTGACACAGGGTGACAATAGGACAATAGATACAGGCTTGAAGGCCTCCTCTCTTCGAGAGGGAGTGGGCCGTAATCTGCCACGTGGGCCCAGTGCGGGTTGGTAGATGTCACAAGTCTTCGAATTTTTGGTTCTAGGACATGCCGGTTTCCTCACGATGTTTTCCAGTGGTGACGAAATTATTGGCATAAAGTGAAGCGCCTGTATGGGTTCCAAGTTACAACCCAGGACCTACAACTCGCGTAAAGCCTCGTGTAGACTAGCGCGACACCGGTAATTGTTCTACCGTGAAGTTTTCTTACAAATTGTTTTGTTAGAGTCGCGCCAGTCTGCACGAAGCTTAAATCAGAGCGTTACAAACCACCACTGCTCTAATCGACCGATATTGTTCAATAGCTTGCCTAGCTTGTGAAAAATTGCCTTTCAAAGAGCTTCTTTACTCGTCCCCCCAGCATGAATACTCGCTCCACTGATTTCGCGAGTCAAAGTTCGTATATAAATGTTGTTGAACTTGCAGGACTGTTATAGCATACATAAAATATAAAAAGTGAATAATTTACTCGTGGCCACTGTTTCAATGAGGATACTTCCTGCCTTTGTTTATAACGCTTGTTCAGCTTGCCGAATTGAACGTCATGCGACATAAATAATGCGCCCTGTATGTGCATACATAGGTATCAAAATAATAATATTGTTTATTGAACAGTTTTTCGTAACACAAATAAAAAATAAAAGTTATAAAACTAAAACCCAAATACGACAAAAAGTCATCTAAAAAGCTATAAACAAGACATCACAAACAAACAAATTAAGAATCCGGAGTCACACGTGTAAGGGCATAAATCGAACAGATTACGTGTGACTCCGGATTTTGAATTTGTTTTCATGATTTTATGTCCTCTAGAGGGCGCCATATTCAATTTACGACGTCACATCACATAGTCTGTATAACCAGAGTACCATCAAAACGCTTCTCTTTGCTTCCAACGATACATTATTTGTCAAATTATAATGAGTAGGTAGTTTAGAAGTTATGAGGTAACAGATGAACATACATACATAACGGTCAAAATCATAAACCCTCATTTTTGCTTCGCCGTAGTCGGGTAAAAAGCTCACTCACATCTCTTCCGATAAGTAGTTATCCGCTTGACCGTTACAGCGGACATCAGGTGGGCATAACAATTAAAATTCTATTGTCTCGTTAATGACAGCTGAAGGTTTATGCTTATTATCACTTTAACAATGCTGAACAGCAGTTTGGAAAGAATCTTTAGTGAAATGAGATGCTTAATCGAAGGTGAATTATTGTATTCAGTGTTAACACGAATTGTTTTAACTCAAAAGAGCGGTTGAATATGTTTTTTATTTGTCCGCTGCATATAAATTGTCAACTTCAGGTTATTAACGCGGCACAGTGGTTCTTCATTAAGTACTTCTCGAATCACACAGTACTTAACTGTACACTTTATCATTGTCAGGTACACACGACTCGAGCGAATAACAAGGCTACAATAGAATTCCGAAAATCGACCGGAACGTGTAGGCGCGGACAAAAGGAATCAAATTAAACCGGGGTCCTAGCTACTAAACGATTACTTGTATTCCGTATTCTCATCTATTTGGTGTATTTCAGCAGGCGATAAATCAGTGACATCCGTAATTTGAAATCTTCCGAATGTTTCCCGGGTAAGCTCGCCAGGGTTCGGTCGTTGCTCTTGGGCCGGTCGGCATCTCTATTTCCCTTGCGACGGATATTATCGGGACTGGCGTTCCGAACGATAATAATCGCAAGGGCAGACCTAACGGGACCCTGTAATGCGAGGGTACGTTTCTCAGCCTCTACAATACATTGCATTCTCAAAGCTCCGTTTTTGTCCAAACAAGTTTTGGCGTAATTATACTTTATACGGATTCAGAGCTCCAAAGCTTTTCGAACGGTTCAATTTCTTTGCTGTTATACTTATCGTAAACACTGCGGTTGTTTGGATTAAAATAGATAAGTTTTATTCGGACGTAGCAAATAATCTAACCACCGTTAGTCATAAAGAATCTGTACTAATACATATAATAAATCTGAATAGTTTGTTTGTTTGCAATCGCTAATCTCTGGAAACTACTAGTCGAATTTGAAAATGCTTTTGCATTTGAGAGCCCCATTCTTGAGGAATGTTATAGGCTATTTAGTATCACGCTATGAGCCGAGGAGCCGAGGAAAAAGAAAACTCAGAAATAACGCTTAAAGAAAAAAAAAAAAGATAAATCGCAGGCGGGCGATCCGATTAACTTTCAAAAACAACCTTTTAAAGATGGCAGAAGGAGTTTTATTTATTTTTTGGAATGTACGAAATCCACGTAGACGAAGTCACGGGCGGTGTGCTAGTAAGTAATATAATAAATACAGTACGCCACTTAATTTAATATGTTTATAGTCACGCGGATGACAGTTGCACCTTCTAGGGACAAGCATTTTGTTATGCTAATTCTGAACTTTGGATTCCAATGCTTATGTCAATACATGTCACGAACCACTGGGTAAACTCATATTGTAAGTTACACGTATTGTTATGATAATCGAGTATTGTTGAAAACCGGACCGTCTATAATAGGAAGATAATGCAATTTCGGAATGTTAATGTTTGTGAACGTGTCTTTGTATTTTGTAAATTAATCAACATGTAGTATGGAACAATCTGTCGTCGTAAACTAAACATACTGTTTACAATTTAATGCAGCTCTTCTATTCGATTTATATCTCCGTTTGATCAAATCTACGAAAATTTAGCTCTTTTAGCATGATCTGCCCATAATGTTCCCACTGCTGGGACCAGGCCTACGCTCTGTGAGAGAGAGTGGGTTATAATCCACCACGCGGGCCCAGTGCGGGTTGAAAGATGTCACATGTTTTCGAATTTTTGGTTCTAAGACATGCCGGTTTCCTCACGAGGTTTTCCTTCACCGTTTAGAGAGCTGTGGTGATACAATAATTTACACAAAGTAAAGCACCTTTCAGGGTTCGAACCTACGACCTACAACTCGATAAGTCGGAGCCGCGACTCTTTTAACGGTACAGTTTTATCAAAACAAATGAAATTATTTCTTAAATAATACAACACTTTATTATTTGGTGTGTATGTTTTCCTTACATTCCCATAACCGCAAGGTAAGCCAGCTGCATGACGGAATAAAAATATATAATTTACCTTACTAATATTTACAAGTCGCCTGCTGGCATTTATAACTATGAAAGTTATATACTCTTTGTAAAATCTACAAATTATCATTTAGTCGTAGTATTACCAGGCTAAAATTTCACAGGTGGAAAATGCTTGTAAACTGATGACATCATGTCATAAGTCTGTAGTGAAAATGAGAATTGCTCATTATCATTTGTTGACCATGATATTTATGTCATCCTTGTCCTTAATTTCATTGAAATTACGATTATATTTAAATGATCTTCATAACCTGAATGGGACAGCACATTCATATCATCGTTGAACGAAAACGAATTCTCCTTATTGATGAAGATTATTTTGATAATTGTATTCTTAGCACCTTTCATGACTCGAAGGACCAAATTCAACTGTCTTCTCAACTGTCTACAGCACATACGTATCACTTCATCGTTGACAGAAAACGAATTCTCCTTATTGATGAAGATTATTTTGATAATTGTATCCTTAGCACCTTTCATGACTCGAAGGACCAAATTCAACTGTCTTCTCAACTGTCTACAGCACATACGTATCACTTCATCGTTGACAGAAAACGAATTCTCCTTATTGATGAAGATTATTTTGATAATTGTATCTTTAGCACCTTTCACGACTCGAAGGACCAAATTCAACTGTCTTCTCAACTGTCTACAGCACATACGTATCACTTCATCGTTGACAGAAAACGAATTCTCCTTATTGATGAAGATTATTTTGATAATTGTATCTTTAGCACCTTTCACGACTCGAAGGACCAAATTCAACTTTCTTCTCAACTGTCTAATTTAGCGTTGGTGTGTTCAAAGAGAGATGAGCATAGGACTGTCGAGTATTCGTATACTTTATCTATACTAATATTATAAAGAGAAAAGATTTGTTTTTTTTTATGATTGTGTGTTTGTAGTGAATAAACCCAAAAACTACTCGACCGATTTAAAAAATTCTTTCAACATTAGAATGGTATATTATCAATTTATCACTTATCATCACTGAGTAACATAGGCTATAATTTATAAAGATATCACGCGCCGCTGGCGGTAGCTATGTTATTGTATTTGCCATAATTTTTATTAACTTATGTTACTTGGCCGTTTTATGTAAAAATAAATAAATTACAATGTTATTTCTTTTTTGTTTTAGGGCGGTGACAGACCCTCGCGATGGCCGGCGGGTGGCACTCAAGAAACTCCCCAATGTGTTCCAGTCGCTCGTCTCCTCCAAGCGCGTCTTCCGAGAGCTCAAGATGCTCTGCTTCTTCAAACACGAAAACGTAAGTAACCTATCTTTCTTTGAAGCCTCAAACCTGGGGATATGTAAATAACCATTTATTATTTATGAAATCTCCAGAAGTTTACAGAGGTCTCATGACCGTATGTCACATAACATCGCCAAAATTTACATTTGATAATGTAGGCTATTTCAGTAGGGGGAACATCTAATTTCATACAAACGAAGTCTAGGTTATATATTTTCTTAGCTAAGCTTTTATTATGATTAAGGATTAGTGTGAAATGAGTGCAAACGGACATTATTGATGTAATTGGAAAAACTAAAGCATTGTTTCGTAACGCATTTTTGCACGACTCGTAATGCTTCGCATTAGAGTGTGCTCTACGATCGAAAAATATTTTTTGCCCCATTTCTGCAACTGTTTTTATTGTTTCACTCCTGCTAGTACACAGAACCTACTTAATTTATATACCATTGTATAGATGATTAAATGGAGATTAATATTGTATTTTTTAACAATTGATTTAATGCAGCAGAAATGGAAAAAGCATCAAAATAGTTGAAAAAAATTTCCTGTCCGTCAATTTATGATCCCTGAAAACATTGTAGCTTGCGATAAAATCAATTAATTGAGTCAATTTTTTTTTTATACATTCGTTTCAGCCGTAGAAGGAACCCTATTGAAAATGGCTCTTTTATTCATAGTAGTTTAATTATAATTAATAAAATACTAACTAAAATATAATATCAATATCTAAATATTTTCAACCTTGATCCGGTGCCGTTGCCTAGCAACTGCCAACGTAAATATCTTTGTCAGTCGTTGACATTACGACTTCATGAAAAGTGATAAATTGTTCATTTTATGTTTTGAATTTCTTTTTCGTTTATGAATGAGTGATAAGTATGAGGCGTGCACTTTTGGATTTTCCAAACTATTTTTTCATTGCACGCATTTTTTTTTTCGGTATACCTCTGCCTTTTACTGCGTCATCCTTCTGTGACGCTATCAAAACTTTTTACTTTAATGATTGTTGCAGTAACTTAATAATCTGTAACTGGTTATGGACTGCCAACTACATCGTCATCATTTAGTATTAAACCATGTGCTAAAACAGGATAATACCAATGATTATTATTATCACGGTTCTTAAATGAAATATTTACTCAACAAACTATTTAATCAACCTTATAACTCTCAGCATTCACGTAAACACTGAAACTTACTTAGCGTTCAAGTATTTTACCAATTTCACGAACACTAAAAGTTTTGTTTTCAGATATTTAAACTAGGCATAGTTAAAGCCAAGTTTCACCGTATTATGATATCGCTGCGTGTATACACAGAAAGTTGGTTAGTAAGAAGGTATTAGCTAAATCTAGACAGCCGTGTGTAGCTGCCTAGATTCAGATAATAGATTACTTGAAGGCTGGAAACCAGTCAGTGTCGCAAATACTCGCAGTCCCACATACTTCCTCTATAAATATAATCACGTTCCGATAGCAAAAACATTATATAAAATTTTCATTTCAACATTTGGCCGCTAACAACTTACCGTCCTTAACAAACAATTGCTAGATTGCTCCATTTCTTTGACATTTAAAACTTCACGATCCTTTCTTATTACAATAAACTTGTTTGTTTCAAAAACAGCCTTCTGTTCCACTAGTTGTTTTGTTTCCCACGAAGACTTTTTAAACAACGACTAAATTGGAACCTTATTGACGCGTACTTTTCTCATTAGAGGGACCTTCCGCACTCGGGCCTTACTTTATGAATGTTAATGGAAGCTTTTACATTCACACCTGCGCTTTATAATTACTCCCTTGGTCATTATACCAAGAGTATTTTCAATTTATCAGTAATAACACGATCCGATACCTATAAATTCACCTGATTCAGACCTCTTTATTGTGATAATGGGTATGTATTGGGCATTATCACGAAATTATAATGCGATGTGCGCTCTCTTCATAATGTATTCATTTTCACTGTGTTTTATCGATCAACGTGTATTGTTTGCGTTTGGTGAGCGTTTGTCTCCTCATATAAACATGTATTTGCATTGAAACTAGTAACCGTTTCGGTGTTGTGCGACCACTAATAACGTGCCAGAGGGTTAACGTTGTCGCGGACTGGACTCCCAACTAATTTGTACTTTTATCTTTGCAGGTCTTATCGGCGTTAGACATCCTACAGCCGCCTAGCCTCGACTTCTTCCAGGAAATGTATCCTTTTTACTGTATAGATAGTGTAGCATTACTAAATAAATGTTGCCGTAAACGATCGTATGATGGGGTCGTTTTAACGGTGAACGTAGGCGCATTGACCTCACACGTGAGTCCTCCAAGATTGCATTTCTACTTAGAATCGCCGGAACTGCTAAAGCACCCAACAAACGATCCAGTGTTTTATATTTTGTGTCTTCGCTGCAGCGTTATTGAGTTTCACTCGTTGAATTGTCAGCGCTTCAGCGGCTTGATACTTTATCTTTGTTGGATTTCTATCTGTAGCCAAGATTTATAGCGGGGAATTGAAAGTTTTGAATTTGTATTATTTATTGTGAATTTTCGTGTGCCGTTCCTACTTACGGTAATTTGTCACGTCTGACATGATTTGACATTCGTATTTGCGTGTAGATAACGACGTGCCAAGGGCGTGAAACATGTTTGCGGGTGTTCTCATTTACTTTTTCACGCCCATTTTTTCTTGTATTGACATTTTACTTTACTGTTATTTAAGTCTACTTTTAAACTTAATCTTGCTAAATGATTAAGGACCCTGTCCTCTCAACCTTTTAGCAAATAGTTACGAAACTAATTTCGCCGAAACGTAACTAATTATAATACATTTTTTACGGCTGGGGAGTACTTCAATTTCACGCTGTCAAATCGAATGACAGGAGAGTTTGATCTTCTAAGTGTCAGACGTCAATTTTCAGCGGGTCTCGCGTTACAACCAATTTCGTCATAGGTCGATACAGCCGCAATTTATCTTTCTCAACTGCCGTATAAATATCCAACCGAGTAACTGTTGGTTTTATGTTTCAAATTTTATATCGCGTACTCTATTGTGATTTTTTATGGTTTTGTGGGATCTTTACGGCTTAGTATTTTTCTCCATTAAATATGACGCCGTTTGCAGTAACAAATTTAAAAAAATATATTCTTTGCTTCCCTGACTTTAAAGATTCATACTTTACACCTAATTTAGGTGTTTAGTGAAGGAGCTCGTGGCTAAGTAATAAAATATATAATTATATAAATACAGCCGCATGAATCGATCGATCAGGTTAATTTACGATTGCCGGGGTTGGTCCGTGGATGGGTGACCATCTTTACATACCGAGTCTCCTCCGTGCCTCAGAAAGCACGTTAAACCGTTGGTCCCGTCTGTCAATCGTGGATCTTTGACAGTCGTTGCGACTCGTCAGAACTCAGAAGCCCGTAAATATGACACCAGTCTTACCAAAGGGTATCGTATTACCGCAGTCGCAGTCGCTCCGCGTAAAATACTGGTATTCAGCTGCATCCGGTTAGACTGGAAGCCGACCCCAACATAGTTGGGAAAAGGCTAGGTAGAGGATGATTAGGCGTTTAGAGATCGGTCTCATCTGCCCCGTTTGACATGTTCAAATAACCAGAAATAATTCAAACATGGAATCTACCCGTAGGCCTAAAGCGAAATTCTAGTAGGCTACGGCCTGTGACAGCTTCGAACATGAATATTTAAACGTCATTATTTTCGCCAATTTCGAAATAACCATAAACCTGAGAGAGGAAATAAACTCACACAGTTGAAAAATGACCGGCCATTATATTAATAGATATCTCGATTGATTTTAATAGGTAATATCTGAATGGCAGATGTGTATTGAATCAACACTGAGACTGACAAATGTGTTCAGAAAGTGCAATTAGCGCCATAATGGCGTTTATTATTTTTCGGGTTCGTGCATGCGCGTCAGCTGGCGGGAACACAATATCTCGTGGGTACCGTGCTACCCTATACCGATTTATTCCCCTTCAAGTTTTATTGAAATTCGAATGGCTCTCGTTCGCCGGCCGCGCTATGGCTGCCTGCATCGTTCTAACCCAATAGTAAAAGGAAAACACTCGGTACAAGTTAACTGTTGTAAACTTGTAATACAAGAAACTTGCTTTTGATAGAATCGTAAAGTTTAATTGAATGCCAATGTACCTACGTGCTTGATGAACCACGTTAGAATTTCTGACGTAGACTAGAGACTGGTTTTGATCGACGTAGTTAAGAAAAGAAAAAAATCTATTGTTTGCTTTATCCATAACTCACTGTGAGTCAAATCTACTGCGATCTAAATAATAATTTTTCATTCTGTTCATATTCCATAATCAATAACAGATAATAATTGTATTTTAATTTTGGTCCTTCAGTTCGGAAAAGTATTGCTTCCGATTTTATTTTTTGTCTCGCAACAGGAATTTCTCCTGTATTGTGGATGCGTTTACAAACATTTAAACTCACATACACAAACAACGCCAGCCTAACGCTTATTAAATAAGTGTTAGGTTACAAAACGAATTATAAAAGGTAAATGTGAATACGGTGATGAAATTTAGCATAAAAAAATCTGACCCAAGTAGAGAAATAAACGAACAGTTTTTAAAGAAAGACAATATGAACTGTATGTCTATTTGACAATAGGAACTGTATGTCTATTGAATACATAATTGGTATATTTATTCGGTGAAATAGGTAGTTATTAACATCATGTTGTCTGCTTAAAGATCGAATACCTATACCTTTAATACGGAATATTAAAAACGTGAAAACATACGTCATCATTCTGAGAATATAAAACTATTGATCGAATACTGTGATCGATTCTTATTTTATTTGCTGAAATAAATTCTAATAAATTTAAGATTATAGGTTAATAGTTTACAAAAACCTATTAATTAATAAACGATAAATACGCGGTGTCAGTCGATTAACGTTTTCGGGGAAAATCTTGTTAAAAACCACTGAGTAATTTTCGTGACATCAGCGCATAAATATTTATTTCCTTTTTCCCGGATTTACCTTGATTGATTTACCTATCATTGGTAATGATTTCGTTGATAACATAAATATATTACATAGACGTCGGACTATTTGGGTGTTATCGGCCGATAACAGCACCGAAGTAAGTTTTATAACTTCGTGGTGTCGATGATTCCAAATTATATGAGTTTCGACCAGAATTCAACTACATCTACAAAGGCTCGCATCGCCAGAGCGTCTAGTGCAGGTTTTATTGCTCAGAGATTCCGAATCCTTTGAGGTGAGCTTCACGATCGCATTGTAGCTGAAAGAAGTAAACCCATCATAGCTAAATGTCTGAAGAATTCTAAAGTAGAATTTTCATTATCGGAAATCACTTCAGTTCCAGTAAACAGTTTGATTTCCACACCGTATTTAGAAGCGATAGTGGCGAAGTGCCGAAATCGTAGAGCGGTAACAAACGAGGATCCGCCGGAGTAGCCGATGAGATGTTTATATTCGCGGCGTGATATTCGGGGGCTTTCACATCACCGAAATAGAACTAAGTGCTTCCGTGGAGTTATGTGCTGCGTCTCTTTGTGCCTTGTTCAGCGTGGATGCATCATTCATCAGCATGACAAACGCGGAAGGTTTTATCACTTACTTTGAGTTCAGGATTACCCTTAAGGCGACGATAACCGACTTTTAATGATTTTATACTGAAGATCACGTCTAAACGAGTAGTGTTAATGATTTGGAAAAAATATATGTTAAATTAGAGCGTTTTCTTAATAACTTTACTTATATATGAATATTTTACATTATGTTTGTATTACATAAGTAGTGAAATTAATTTGTAAAGTTATGTGTCTAACGCGGATAAAAAACTGAGAATTTCGCAAAATCTATCAAGCATATTTTTCTGAAACCTTCACTAGTTTAAAGACAATTTAATTATTGATCTTTTAGTATACGTGTTTTATTAAAATACCTTTTGTTTTATGTATAATAAATAAATAATGCATCGAATTTGGGACAGCGCTCCTGGGTGGGCGAGTCTTATTATTGGCTGGACGTACGACGCGTTGCGTGAGCTCAGTACAGAACACGCAAGCTAACTACTCAAGGTCACAGGCATATTATCTGCGTCTTAAGGATTGGGAAACTAGGACGTGGGACGCTCGTAGTCGCCAAAGGGTCAGACAAAGGTGTATTGTAGTACATTTCATGAAATAGAGGGTGTAGCTCTTGTTCTGAAGCTTTTATTAGACCAGATAATGGGGATAGGAAATGAGGTCTCTACTGTTTACCATGATGGCGTTAGTTTACTGGTAATGCATGTCCACATATCATTACAATCAGTGTATTTATGAAATCCGCATGCCTTGATAATACTATCTAGGTCGTCCGAGATGACTAAGAAGCAATATAATATAACGCGTGCAACGGCAAAGTAATGACGATAATCGCCATCCCACATGGTTTTTAATGCGAGGCTTAACGTACCCAATTGCTGAGTCAACCCCTCGCATGTGGCCTTCTCAGAAACCTTACATTAAGCTACCTGTCACGATCTCATCTACACTCGCACATCAAAGATATTAAGTGTCGACGTAGATGCATTAAAACATTCACATCACAATAAAACATGACAGCTGGAATGACGGCTCCAAGTAATGAATTCCGACGTCGTTTCGTACAAACTCAACAGCCCGAAAACAAAGAATGGAAAAAAGGAAAATTGGCACCGAAGCGACGGAGATTCGAACTAAAGTATTTCTTGCTCCACGCGGATGTTCCCTATTGTAACAGTTTTTATTGAACATATATATTCTAGTCTGAACTTCCTCGGTTTAGAATTGACGCATTTTCCCTATCCTTAATCATTTCAACGTCAAAGTTTCTTGGTGCGTTCCGTTAGATTTATAGCGTCTCATAAGGAAGTTTCTTCTATAAATTCGTTTTATGGCTAATAGAATGCAAACACACCATTCTTGGCGCTCGTCAGTGTCGGACACGTCAGAATTCGTAACAAAACATAATTTCACACAACACCCTTTGTGCCTGAAAACAAGGTGGCATACTCCTCGCGTTTCCTCCACCACGCCATTGTTTTTGTTCTCTGGCCATTTCTTTTGTTACATGAGCAGTTTCTTTTGTTCAAATGCTTGTTTCTTTTGTCCGGTGGTGGTTGTCTTTGTTTCAGCGGTTGTGTGGAGTCACCCGCGCATCGAGCACGCGGCGGTGCAGCGCCCTTGCGCGTGCGCTTCCTAATTAGCGGTTTTGCGTGGGCCGCCTGGCCCGATTTAACCTCGCCGCGTCACGCCGGCCGTGCTCTCGCGCCGATATCGCCCCGCTAACTACCACTTTATTGTATTGTGTGGTATAAATTGAGATCGTTGTCCAGATTACTGTTATCTAGACACGCTATCGCCTATTTACTTACATAGGGATGCGGATTAGTGTGATTTTAGATGCTGTATTTGCATAATTGACGATACTTTAGCAGTTGATAATCGCTTTGAACTTAAATAATATAAATTATTATATTTTTATTGATATTTTCTTAGTTATTATTAATAGAGAAGTTATAATTTACGCAAATCTTATGTAAAATTATGCATTAGCTCAAAGTTGTCAGAAAGAAAAATAAAACAAAAGTAGACAGAAAACCAATTTTGCGTAGAGGTTACTCAAGTAAGCAAGCTACTGAAACTTTTATCGCAACTTGTCACTCATTTTCAGTTTGTTCAACTTTATTCTCTATTCATTATGACTGACATGTGCTATAAATTACAATACGAGCACACATCACACATTCATGCTGCTCTTGATTTATTTGCGCGCACAAAATGTACCCGCTTTGTAAAAAAAAAAAAGAAATCACACGAGTGTCTACCGAAATAATCACAAGTGACGTCTGTCTGCCTGTTATCTATTATACTTTATTAGGCACGCCATTCGACGGTCTCATAAATGGGCGAAAGAGAATTGATTGAAAGTCAATAGGTCACGTCTCGTCTCACGACGCCCGTTTCAAAGGTTTCATCGTACTCCATGAATGCCCAAATTAAGGGCTTCAACTATCCTATTTGTTCGAGGCCTTTTATGAACAGCTGTTACGTTTCTGGTCCTATTTTCTCGTTACTCTTTGCAAAACTAATTTGCTTGTTTACATTTCTTGACGTTTTAGACCAGGTTGTAACGTTTTTACTCCAAGTTTGTATAGAAAATAGGTCTTGCAGTCTCTGTCCTTCCTTTAAGGGCAACCACAACACATCTGAGATTTACAGAAACTGGTGTTGTATGCTGTAAATTATTCTAGCTAGGTTTTTAGAGCACTCCATAAACTATCTCGCAAATGCAGACGTTTGTACGCAGCTAAGCCGCTTTGAGTCGTCACCTGGGAGTCGTTACTGGAGAGAAACTGTCGCGCGTTTTAACGTGTGCTGTTTTATTGATGTTGGAGCATGAGTCTGGCACTCTGGCCTGATTCACACATGGACGTACACTCCCACAATGTGTTTATGATGGAACATTGACACGCGTGACGTCAGTGCACTTCCAAGGATTCGGTGTCGAAGTGTCGGCGCACTGTCCTTGCTTTGTTCGAAATTGCGAGCGAATGTAAAGATTAGATTTTTATTGTTTGCACATCGACATCAAATTTTTATCGCCAAGCCCATAATTGGATCGGATAATCAGGAGACTCCAACTTGCGAAAACACTCTAGATAAGTAACACTGTGATTTTAGAAGAGCCTTGAACTTCAATTTTTATTGCGTCGGAACTCAAAGGACCTCATTATCAAACCCTTCTATCCATCTCTAGACCTGCTCAACGATGATTCATATATTAACATTCTTCAATTAATGATAAAAGAATGTTAGGAATGCATATTACCTATACGTTTAGCAAAACATAGGCGTAACAAAAGACTAGTCTCGTTTTCATTGTGTCCCATGTCATCGTCTCAAGAAAGAAAATTAATAGCTATTGACGACTTGGAATTTTTTTGTGAAAATGAACATTTTCATAAAACCTGTGTTTTAACTTTTGATTGACCAATTTGTACAATCTTTGTGGAGTTCCAAAACTAAATTGGATGAATAGCCTTCCACTGCTGATCAAAGCCTCCCCTATAAGACAGCAATACTACTGACCACTAAAACGGATCTTCCAGACGGGATGGCATTAGTGACAGATACTCAAACACGTGACTTTACTCATCATTATGGCCAAATTTTACTATGGAACCAAATAAACGCGAAAAAAAAAACAGTTGTTCCCTACATTTTGACGAGTTTTGCGAACGTAAATGTAGAGAACAGCTGAATTTTTTTCGCGATTTCAGGTTTGTTCCCGTAGCAAAAGTTGCTCATAATGATGAGTAAAGTCACGTGTTTAAGTATCGGTCACTAATTACCAGTCACCCTATATACAGGTGGGTGACAATGATTGTCGGGCTATATGCTCATAGTAGCTGCTTTTCGTACCTTAGGACCAATTAAAAGAACAACATTTTCGTTGTAAGTCGACTCAGTGTCGTAATTCGCAGCTCGAAGTGAGTCACTTGTACCTCTTTTGTGTGAAGGCACGAATACCAAACACGAGCTTGGTTAATTCTCTACTGCAATTTTTCTTTTATCATAAATCCAACTCGAGGGCCTTCTATCTGTATATATACAGCATTCAGGTTTCCATTACGTAATATATTTAGATTTGCCTATTACATGTGACAGTAGCGCTTATTTAAAAGTTTACTTAACTTATACCAAAAGGTCAGGTAGGTTAAACACGTGTAATCAATTTATTATTAATACCTTGATTATATTAATTAATAATCCGAAGATTTCACTGAATTATGGCCAAGCGTGGGACGATAATTTTGTTCAGAATTTATAATGTAGTAGAAACGTGAAACTGAAGTTTGGCAAGATCCGTGCTGTGTCATTTCCCCATCCTAAATTAATATATGTCGCAGTAAGATGGTTGAAGCCGTGATATACTTATCTTGTTCTTCAATCGGTCCCTCATTACTGAGGATCGTGGTCACTGGACCCCTTTAAACGGACAATCTGCCTCCATCGGTTCCGGTCCAAAGTTGCCATCACCACCTGCTGAAATTTGCTTGTGGACGTAGCTTTTACTTGGTCGGACCATCGTCTTGGCGACCGGCCTCGTGCTCTCTTTCCTTCGGTATTGCCAACAATGACCATATTTTCAAGGCTGCTATCTACACTTCGCATTATGTGGATATACTTATACCCCTAGTGGACTACCCCAATAGGACCAAAAAGAACCGAATATTTCTATGATAGCCTCGAACCCTTAAAACATCGTTATCGGATAAATATTCTTCTAGTCCATTTTCTTCTAATAGGCTACCTTTCTCACTCTAATCTACCATTAAAATGGTTACCATTAGTCCATTACCCACATTACGCCTATATTCCGTTTTGCATTTATATCTTTTGTAAATTATGGACCAATTTATAAACTTTTCCATACATTTCCAGTAACTTTTATTAGGTTCAGTATTCCCAGTTCCTTCAAAATTGCAGCCATTTAAAATAATTGTACGAGTTTATTTCCTTCACGTCTATGTTAATGCTTCCTAAACAAACATTATGTCGACTATAACTTCTTATTAAAGCCCGGGAGTTCCGTACACTGTACGGGATTCTGTTTTCGTTGGCTTTTCCTTGCTATTGTTCTGGTTTTAATATCAGAGTGGTCGTTGCAATGGCCGGAGGATATATTGAACTAGATCGAGTCTTGTTTTGTTTGAATTTTGTTATATTTCAAAACATGAGTCTCAGCTTTTCGTTTTACTGCAGATGGCTATTATACAAGTATACAGTCGCATCGAAATTTTGTATAAGTAGATTTCTATGATTTATAAGTGCAATCTGTATACGCATATATCCATAATCCCCTCACTAACGGTTTATTGCACTTCGCAGCCATGTGTATTATTTATATGAGTATTTAAGAATTTATCACCAGATCACAGTTTATGGCGGTCGCATTCGGGTGCGTACCACCGTTAACGCTCGGCCGGCACGGTTAATTGCTCCCCAATCGATGCTGGGCCATCATCTGTTTACCTATAATACGCAGATTAGCCAGCCTTTTATAAGCTTTTCATGGTGCGTTAATGCTGAGTTTCTAGTTCGGCAAGTTTAATTGAAGGATTATTAATTTATATCTATCTCTACCGCCCCCTATTACATGGCACTTTAACTGGCGAAGTGTGGGTGTATAATAGGTACACCTCTGCTGAACCCTTTGGGGAAATAACTATGATATCATCGGTTTTCGTTGTATATACCATAGTCTTTGCTAGATGAGTGACCCTTCAGGATATATTCCGTTATCTCTTCATTGTTTTATCTTTTTGTTTCAGTCGAATAAGTTTTTTTTTATAAAACTTTCTCTGTTTTCATCATCCTAGCTTTACAAATCTTTAGATTCTAGAAGCCGCTTTCACTTGAAATGTGTTTACCTTAAATAACCGGAAAAATAAGTATTTTTATTTCAATATCAAATTAATTTCAAATAATGCATTTTTCTTTCATGATTTATTTCGTCTGTCAGCTCTTCTTGTTTCGTTGATGCATTTTGCTTTTCGAATATTTCTTTGCAGTTACAGTCCCACTATAATCGGTCAACAAACTGCTAAGGTTTCATCTTCTACCTACAGAATCCTAATGGATATTTGTAATGTCCTTGTCAGTTGTAGTAATTCTGTTTGCTCTCAAAGTGGATGGGCCCGTAACGGAGACTTGATATCAAGTAGACAGGTACGGTAATATAATTTATGTTTGGCTATACTCGCAAACTTGTACTCTGAGAGGCTGATCGATTTACTTAGACAGCTGGATGGCTAGTAATGTATGACTATCGACTAGAGTTTATTTACTTCTCGCAAATATATTAGATCCTGCTCCGATACCAAAACTGTTTACTATTCACGAGATAATATTTTACTTTATTTTTTTCAAGTTCGCTTTGCGGTCGACCACAGCAGTCTGATTTAGATATGCGTAGGGCATTTTGGATAAAGGTTCAAATGAACTTTCATTTTGCATTCATAAGACGGTAACGTAAAGCCGTTGCGTTTACAAAACCAACCAACTGAGGCCCTTAAATATTTAATATTCATGACAACATCGTGATTTTTAAAGCAAAGTGCAAAATTATGTTTAAAAACAGGTGCGTTATTTGTGGAAGTAAAACGAGTTGCGGCGGTCATTTGAAATATTTACAATCCACAATAAAAATGAATACCATAAACTTCGGATTGCTTACTTTTCACATCCCGCAGTCACTGAGCTCATTGTGTCGGTGATTTTTCCCAGCTTACTCGGTTTCGTCTGCGCTTTTGTGGACGGGCACATAAAAAGAAAGGCTGTATTGCTAACAATAAAGTCCAGAAAATCATTACAGCTTCCACTGCATGTCTAGGCTAGGCCCTGGGGGTCAACTACCTAAGCGAATCCCGTAGTTTCGGCTGGTGCAGTTACGGGCACTTCGTTCTCGGTCTCACTTATGGACAAACCGTAAGTAAGCGCCCGTAACTTCGTTCGAAACTACGGATAACATAGAGTAGACCCCTAAGATTGGTAGTTAATTCTGCCGTTCTTTAACGTGTTTACCCATAAAATACAATAGACGATGTATTGGAACGATGTATTGGACGATGTATTGGTTTTTTATAATGGATTTCCGCAAAGTCACGCCTGAGTCAAATAACCGTGTTTACCCATTCCAATATAATTATAACGAGTCGTAATGATATACATCAGCTGTCGATAGTCACTAATTATCATTGAGTCAGCGATTATTACTGTTAGTGATGTTATGTGTGTAATCCTACGCTTCATCTGGTTTGCATCGTGTCTTATTGAATAGTTTATGAGCAGAATATACTGTGTCAGTTCTGGTTATGACTTCATTCATGTCACTGCGTTCGGTTGATTCTGTATCAATCATTCATTTCTGTTGGATATTTTTCTTATCAGATAGTTTATGGCTTGGCTTGAATAGTGTTTATAGATTTATGAATGACACAGTGTTCATCTAGTTTTCTTTTAAATTTTCGATGTGTGACATTGGTATCCTCAGATATTAACCTTTATTGGCATAATTTGGCCGGTGATAACAGTGGTGCTTCCGAGCTTATACAGTTTCAAATTGCAAATTCTTATATTGCATGTCTGCCAGCAAATGGTATACTGGTATCGCTTTAAATTCGGAAGCGAAGCATATACACGGAAATCCTAGCAATTTCACTAGCATGAATATACGTATATATTTCAAGCTTCAGCATGGTCTTTATAGCTGCACATAATATTGCGTAATTATGCAAATATTCATTTAATTTATAATCAGAGGTAAACCATCTTCGTACCTACCGAGTTTTCAAACTTTCAATTCTTCTTTAGTCACGTTATTTGAAGTAAAACCTTTAAGTTTAACTCCCAAACAAACGACGCCATTTCTAAGTCATGTAGAGAAAATATCGCAGCGATACTTTGTTGGAAATTTTGCCGCGTGGGTCCTCCCCACTTGACTTACTAACTAACGCCTTGCATATTCTCACCATATGTTTTAGTTTCGCACATGTCCGTATTTTAGACAGCTTTCAATTAATTTATAATGCTCTTATCTCTAATTATCGCCACTTGCGACTAATTTGGAAGTGAAAGAAAAACAGAATGGTGGCTGGTTATTGTCCCGCGCTAATTGAAAAAGGCGGGGAAATGGTTACTGTAGCACATCGGCTGTATGTATAATGATCTTTTCACTATATATGGCGGCTTTTAATCAATTTCCTTTATCCCTTTATGCCAAATATGGATTTAAGTAGCACTTGATAAATCTATTCATCACGTTAGGTATAATTACCGTGATGTTATGTGTGTATTATGGGGATTCTTCATGCTCAGTAGCTTCCATCATGTTTTGTTCAGTTCAACGTTCGATAGTAAACATTATTGCTGGATATATTGCCTTTGGTTTACAATGGCGTCCGTCTGTCTACTACCAGTTTTATGTCAGTATTTTCTGTGAAATATGGTCATAATATTCCTCTTTAAAATGAAATTATTTTGTTTTGGTCCAAATATTTCTTGTTTTCAATTATCAATCAATTTGCTTCTAGTCTAACCGGATGCAGTTGAATACCAGTATTTTACATGGAGCGACTGCTTATCCGAACTCCACAACCCAGTAACTGGGTAACGCAATGGTAATGGTAGGTATGGTAGAATGGTACCTTGGTAAGACTGGTTGTCAGACTTTTGGGTTTCTGATTACCCGTAACGACTGTCATAGATCTACGAATGACTGCCGGGGCCGCCGCAACGACTAAACGTAATTTCCGAGGCACGTAGCTTGTTTCCAATGATCAATTGTTGGAAATTAATTTCCCTCATTCCAAGAGCATATAAAAACGAATCAAGTCAAAATAAAAAGGTAACATAACATCAAACCTCATCAAACAAGTTGATAATCGGAATATAACCTTATCAATATGCAGGTAGATTAGCCCTGGCGATCCTTTTGATGTACCTACCTAATAAAATATTCAGTAAACAGAAAGAACTTAAGCATTCGACTTTGAAAGAGTACCTGATCAAATAAATGGTTTCTGGATGTTTGCATTCCAAAAGTACCCATATAAAATGAAAGTTCGTTCCCCGAAATGGTATTTGTGTGGTTCACGAGTCGTGTGCTGGTCGGATCGTCAAGGGTACGGTAACCCGTAACACGTTTTATGTTAATGGTACATCGTGGTAGCGTTATTTATGTAGCGTTGTTGCTGTTTATTTAGCCTTTGAAAGACGCACTCAAAGGCCTTATAGGTCAGAGAAAAATGAGCCAGCATGGACCGTGACGCCACGGAAGCCTAGGCGCACTGAACAAAAATCGTAAAAATTTGACGTCCATATAAAAACGGCACTAAAACTTGTAGGATGCGTAGTAAAATCTGTTGCCTGGTGTTAGAGCCCTCCTCGGTGCGTACGCCATTACAAAAGTATTCCGAGCAATATAATTTTTATTTTATAGACGCTTTAAATTTTGAGGTTCTTTCAACCGCTTTCTGAAGCGTTTACCAGAAGTATTAAATATAATTTCACGCCTGGCGATTGAAAATACGAACTGGTTTGCACTTAACGTTGCGATACGCCAACTGTTACTGCCTGTAGTGTTACAAAATATTCGTCAGTTTTTTACTTCATCATACAATTATGAGACATTGTAACAACCTTATCGGGAATATACAAAGAACAATGCAAACTGCCAACAAAAGCATGTTAAAAATGACGTTACGCATATAACATAACGTGGAGGCCTTCGTGAAACATTAAACCATGGTTGTATTTACTGCGCCGTCGTTTAAGGTAGAGGAATCTCGCAGTAAATAACCGCTTTATGATATTTCCACGACTTCATTAAGTCTTTCAATGATATAACTCTCGAGAGTTATAGCCTCTGTCATACATAATACACGCTCTTATTGTGAATGCAGAATAGAAAGTATATTAATTACACTTCAGCACGTGAACGATAAAAAGCATAAAAATCCGTAATGCGACTAAAATTTGCGATTCAGAGAGATTTTGTGTCGTAGCTTAGTTGCAGGTTGTTGAGATAGGGCGGGAGCGACCCTTCCCGTTAATGTATTCTGGCAATTTCGCTAACGCCCTCCCGGGAACTCGAGCCCTGGCTAGACCCTAGATTAAATTTGTACTCTTCTGTTTACCATTACTTTTTGTTACTTATCCTGTCAGTTCAGCCGGTATAGATGCTTAAGCCAAGGCTTAATCTATCCACCAATCTATATAGGCACAATTTGAGTTTTCGTTAAATTAGTATCTGTGTGTCCATATTTATGTCAAAATGTTCCCGCGGCGCGTTGTGTTAATGTTTATCACGATTGTGATTTAATATTGAGAGTAAAGCTGGGAATATTAACCGATTTCGCAAGAATTTTCGCACGTAAAATTTTCGATAAAATATTTAACTAGCCAACATTTTAACATCCAACCTGTTTGGAAAATCTTATCTGTTGGACATTTGTATCCTAGACATCTCATTTTTCCTGGACAGTAGTTTTAGGGAATATTGTCCCCATTCATTATATTATTTTCCAACGGACTTCGTAATGCATTACGTTAAAACTGCTACTTTTGGCCTCGCATCGTATTCTCGTGAGACTGAGTGTCTGAGAGCGGTGTCGTGTTTTCGCTCGCAGTAACAACAACTCCGAACTGTTTCGTATGACGCCGACATTCCCCTCGAGCCCGACCGCTTCCGTACTCATGTGCGCACCATGTTCGTTCTTACATCCAAACAAAATCCCAAAACAGTTAATCAGTCATCGATTAATGGAGACTAGCACTCGCCAGCTGACATGCTCCCTTGGATGATTAATCGAGCTACAGAATTAGTTCTCATCGTGATAATTTGTCCAATATTTGTTTGCAGCCGTCGCGATCCTACGAATGAAATGGTAGCTTAGTATATTGTTAATACCAGTTAATTCTGAAGGTTACTGCGCTGTTTCATAGGCTGAATTATGAACGAAAACCAATATGCTACTCGACTGTAGCAAAGACTCTGCCAAGTATCTTTAATATTTTTTTAACGCCACCTCCAATTCATGTCAGTAAAGAGCGTTCGAATTCTTTTACGTTTTGGAATAATTTGAGGCAGACACCGCTAAGGGTTCGCAATGCCGTCGGTACTTGGCACGGGGTGACCGAGAGGCTTCTTGGCTCGCAGACTCGAGATCAGCGCTGGCGTAGCCCCTTGTGCGGCCCCGTCTCGATGACGTCTTGGAAGCTTGCCCGATAGGCTTTAGATAAACGCTACCGTATTGCGGCTCCCAAATCCAAGTTTTTTTTCCACCCCGAAGCATTAAATCCATTATAAAATGCATTGCCATGGTTAAGTGTATTCAAAATTTGTACTTCCACGGAAAACAGACGTCTCATTCGCAATGCAAATGTATTCATGTCGCGGTAATGAAGAGTATCATGTCGCATTCAATCTCCACCTGCCACCTGTGTTCGTTAACCAACGCAAGTTTTTATATTTCGCCTCTCCAATTTCGGAATCGCTCCTGAAGTTTTGAAATGTTGGACGGTATATTTCAGCATGAGATGCAGAGTTCGTTACTCGGAATGATTGCGGGTGATGCAGCTCGTAGTTCGCGTAATGTGAGAGTGCTAGAGCTCAGATACACAGGACTCTGCGTGCATGTTTGCTGCATGTTGTCAACAACAGCTTACGCCACCAATTTACTACTTCCGCTGCGTTAACTCATAACTGTATGTGATGTATGTCATCTTCAATTTACCTACAACTGTTATTCAAAATAATTACTGTTTGCAATCCAAGTTTTCTCATTTGCATAAGCGTATAAACCCAAAATTCACTTTCTCTTCGCTTTTATTGTTGGTAGAAGTCACGACTTAGAAACTCTAAAGGAAAACGTTCGCAGTAGGTTTTACCAGAACGATTTGCTCTAAATATTATGTGTCAGATATAACATATTTCTCACAGTCCTCCGAATTATTTTGCCTATTCAGGACGGAGGAGAAATCCACCGTCGCGTCGTATTCAGCTTATCGTAATTTGGTTACATCGCGAAAGTTTACACTGAAAAGTTTTAAGGTCAACCATGTATGGAGCTTTTACATTATGTTCTGTAGTGTTTGGAATGGAAATGAGATTTGTAATGTGGGCCTTTTTTCTTTGCCAGTTAATTTCCATTGTGTAGATTAGCATCCTGCGGAAAATCCCGTTGTGAGAGGAATAAAGAAACAGCGGCGGGAATTCGTTCGGTCCCGCGATCGGCGCCGCCTCCCCGCCGTCTAATGGGCGTGCTTCATTGACTATTCTGTTAGAAACTTTGCCTAATAAGCTAATGCAGCTACATAATTGGGAAGCATCACGCTGTTTACTAATCATGGTGTTATTACCACGTTAACATGTTCCACCGGACGTCACGTCGGATCGGAATAGCGTGCTTTGAAGTTTTATTATTCATCGGATTAGTCACATTCGTTTCACTAAAAACATTGGTTTTTATGGCAGCATTTACACGAAATGTGTGCGTTCCCATAGTTATCATAACTTTATGTTTCTATGGGCTTATCTCGCTTTAACAGTTGGTAGTGAAGGACATGTCGAATTAATATCGGGTGGCAAGCAAGCACTTTATAGGCTCGGAGGCTTGTTCTTAATAAAGTATCGTGTAATCTGACGCCCGCCACTGGTCCGCCTTCAGTAGAGGCATCTACTGTAGCTAGATTTATTAGAGAACGACTTCCAAAGGCGCATTAAATAAGGGTTTCGGTACATAACATTGCTTATTAGTATACTCAAAAGACCCCAAAAGACCATTTCAGATACTAGTCTACATGGTCCTCATATGGCCTGACCAAGATTATGTCTGGACTCTGGACTTTAAAAGTGACTGTGACCTCTGAGTTTGTTTCGGCCTTTCTGCTCAGACTCACGCCGAACTTTTAACGCAGAATTTTTAATATGACGTGTAAAAGTGATTCCAATATCGTATTTACAGAATAAACTATTTCATTTCATTTCACTAAATAGTCATACATAATGTAAGGTTTTTTTTTTCAAAATATTTATTGAAGTCCTTTCTAAGCTTTCTATCGGAATTGAATCAATCTTTGCGACAATACCTTTCCTCAGAATGTCAAAGTATTGTTTCGAGTTTCTACCTTCCATTACATAAAGTTCTTAAAAAAAAGTTGAACATGAAAGTGTCAACGTTTTTAGCGTCTCAGGGGATTAGTTTCGTCTTTCAGAGTCCAGGGAAAAACAACAACACACGACAACTAGACTTGGCGCCGGAGCGGTCACAGCGTCGGTCGGTCCGGTCACTCTGTCTATCCCTCCGTCCGTCCGTAAGCCGCTATTCATCAACGTCCGACCTTTGCCCGCTTTTACGTTTACTTGGCGTGTTTGCCCCGAACTTACCCGACGTGTTTTAATATTCATTTAAAATTAAGCCACACAGAAATATGATTATATTTTTTCCGTTTTGATTAACAATCGCAGGGGACGCAGTGTAAATAATGTGAATTTCTTCTTTTTCAGTCGTGTGTAACATTAATTGTGAGTTCGTGTTTCGTGACCTCCTTTTGCTGTAATAATTTTGTCGGTAAACTGAATTATAAGCTTTCGGTATTATTTTTCCAGGTATTGTCTAATTTCGTTGTATGTTTGGTTGTGGGGCTACGTTCACGACATATTTCATCAGATTGCTTGAGGGTTTTCTAGAAAAATTTGATTTGTTGTACCTGCCGGCTTCTTTCGTAAATGTTTCTAATAATGATGTTATACATATAGTTTTATCCTTCACATAGTATGTATAACATAGATTGGTATTAGTAAATAGAGCCTGGGGGCCTACCACAACCACTAAAAGCCGTATTATTTTAATCATACTTCAGTGGGGGAAAGAGTTGGTGCTATACGTCCTGTAGAGCTTCATCTCTTTCCCACACTAAAGTAATATTAAAATAATACTGCTTTTAGAGGTGGTGGTAGCCCCCCTGGTCGACCGAGCTCGGGTGAAAATAGAGAATGCTCATTTAATAGTAGATATAGGGTAGTTCATACTGATTCCATGCTGCCATGATAGTAGGTACTAACTAATTTCATGCTGCCATGTCATTATTCTAAGGTAGCCAGCTTGCTTTAAACTTCTGGCGACCGGGCTCTCCTCGAAAAAAACTGAGAAAACATATTTTCTCAGATATGAGAAGCTAGATCGATTTTTCGCCCCCGTAAACCCTTATATGCAATTTTCATCGAAATCGTTAGAGCCGTTTTCGAGAACGTGTTTATAAATATACGTATATACATATGAATATGCAAATATTGCTCGTTTAATAGTATAGGATATACGTTCTAAAGTTGCGACATTTAATCCAAATAAGTCCTTTGAAAGCAACAGTAGAGTTTTATCACAGCACAAAAACCCCAAACCTCTATCGTCACTATCTGTGTTTAAAACAAATAAACCCATTGTCGGCTTCCCATACGGGATCAACTTGCTATCAGTTGACGGACGATACGCGGCGGAAACGCCCCTGGATCCCTCACGACGTTGATGTATAGTGGCCGAAGTAGCCCGAGAACAGCGAGGTCTCGGATAACCACCAATAACAACCCAAATATCAGGAGCGACACCAATCATAGTCAACGACGAGACAAACTTGCTTTATATATGGTGTTTCTATATGTATATGTTTGTGTGAACACAAAACTTGATAAAGGAAGATTTGTGGAAACATGGGTTTGGCTATCCGGCACGGTTTTCCTCATAGCATTTCGTGGAGAAAATGGGAACAATGTTTCACAATTTTATCGAGGCTTAGATATACTCTGCCGTAACTTTTGGTCAATTTTAGCTACAAAACTTTTGGAAATATTGAATTCTGTGTTACCATTTTCAGTTCGCGCCGTCATGAATTACTGATTTGTTACCGGTTAGTATAAACTATAAAACAGGATTGTTATGTTTGCTGGCAGCGATGCTCGGAAATATCCTATCTGAAAATTCATTGCCCTGCAGACTTTGTATTCAGACTCCATTTTGGATATATTTCTTTGTTACAGTTTCTTGTTTCCAAAAACCATCTTTATTCGTTTACCCACGTTATCTATTATTCGTATATCTACTTTGTTATGGACTTACGTTCCGTTTTCACTTCTGTATTGTAAATATTTAATTGAAATTGTGAATTAATTAAACATAATTTAAAGAGACACAGTTGTATCTCTAATATCATTGTAGTGGACTTAAGCCAGAGTTTTAAGAAATCGAGTTCCCAAGAATTTTATTATTTGTATTTGGAGAGAGCTCATTACTCATTCAAGCTTGACAAAGAAGCCTTTCACATCATTTCATATGGAGTAAAATGTATTCTGATCAGTACGTTTGTCCAGCAAACACTGCTGAGAACAATTTATCAACGTCTCCCTTCCACGTACTGTCTTCGGAATGGTCATTTGCTCCGACATGGCTGGATGTCTTTCGACGCATCTTAAATATCCGTGATTTACTTCTTGCGTCTCTTCCGAGGGTACTGACCGGTTACTGCTTATATTTTCTTCATTCCGTGTCATTAACTCATTTTAGTCTTCACAAATATCCAATTTTCGCTGAAATATTTCGTGACAAATTCCCGCTTCATTCCCCAATATTTTTTGAACGTGTTTCTTCAACAGTTTAGAAATGTACTGCTTTCGCATGTTGCTATCTTAGAAAATAATTCTAGTCACGAACAAAACGTTTTCCATATTTCAAGTACGTTCTATGCAAATATGACTGGCAACTAGTGTCAACCGGTTTTTGTTCAATAAACCGGTGTCGATGATCCATCAATGTCACATCTGTACCTTCCCTATCCGTAAAAAGGATGAGGAAAAAACATAATGGCGAGCTTGAAATTGCGAGAGGTCTGAGTTAAGTATGTTCTACATACTATGCATGTGAAAAGAATATTCATAAATTAGATACGGCAGTTATGAGTGAGACACAGGAGTGCAGCAGTGTCGGCGCGTGCATTGTGTAGGACACAGTCCTACCGGTTTGCGTCGAGAAACAATGGCTGAAACATACTCGAACTGTAATGTGCGTTAAAGCGGGCCATTTCTACGCTTTCGTAAACAGTAGGAAACCCATAAGTATTGTCGAAGTGAATATTAACATTCGTATTACATCGATGGTGTAATGTTACCACACAAATGCCATTTCTGCAAATTACCTGAAAGATTTATTATGCACCTTACCTGCACAGTTCTGCATTATACTCGTAAGTTATTCTATTGATTTGGCACCCAACAAAGACGAGTTTTTGTTGTAGAACATAAAATATTTGAAGGTAAGCTCTTGTCCGCGGAAAATGTTGAAATTTATTTTTCATGTAGACCGTGTCACGCCCACGAATTATAGCCCGCGCTGAAGATTTACTAAACAAACGGCTTTGTTTTTGTCATTTTGTTTTTAAGCTTTTTATTTCGTCAACATTGTTACTGGCCATCAGAAACAGCAGATAAGTTAATTCCATCGCATAAAATAGAATACGAACCACTTTTATGAACGCAGTGTGCGTGAGCCATCAATTTTGGTGACTGATCGATATAAATCGAATAAATAATAACTAAAATGTAGTTTAAATTGACATTGTACGCAGTATTAATTAATAACAAAAAGCACATAAAATAGGCGTAATCGTGAACACAGTTATCAAAAAGGTCGATTGCATAATATTTTAATGTATCGTATTAATATTTAATGCTGTGAACACCGATGCTAGTGACACGGATTCCGCATACAAAAAATTAATGAATACGTAATTTTGCAGCAGATCAAAAGCATTTTACGGGATATTAATTTTTCAATATTCCCTGGGCCGCCCTTTCAATGTTTATGCCTAGGGTTATAATGATTTATCAGTCGCGAACCGAGATGTCTGATAACGAGTTGTTTGACTAATCGATGCTCAGATAAATATCTTTTTTTTTGCCAGGGATCGAGTTTGTGTTGTAAAGGATTTTTTGTGTCTACAAACGTATTCGGTTGTCGGGTTTGGGTGCACAGCTGCACGACATCCGGGCTTTCAGTCAACAATTTGTCAATTTATATGTATGCTCCTAAGCCTTATGAACACAAGTGTATTCCACTGTTTCTTCATGTTTGCGTACCCTAAATACCTTTACATTCGTTGTCACGGAATATAATGCAGTTTAAAGTAAACAAGAACGGTTTTAGAAGGCCCACCAATTTTATCGACAAACTGGCCCATTTATTTTGATCCGATAACAGTTCACAGAACTTTTTGCGGCTCTCTTCTTTTTACCAAAAAAATCGCGACCGCGAAAAGTTTTTGCTGACAGTTAAAATGTCAGTAGTCAGTTAGTACTCGTTCAGTTTCAGGCTCGATTTTCTGAAGTTTCTTGTTGCGGTTCAAAGGTATTAGTCACACTCCAATTTTATGTAGAAATAGCTTTCTCCGCGCGTTTTTTTTTGTTTTTCATATTAAATAAAATATCCTATGACACTCGGCGATACCAGCTGTAGCTTCCCATTAGTGATAGAATTTTGAGAATCGGATCAGTAGTTCCGAAAATTTGCTTGTTTGTTGGGGCTACATACAAACAAAAAAAGTTTGCCTCATTATTATATTCGTATAGATTATTTATATTTATTTATAATATAAAAAGTAGATAAGTAGGTATATAGATTTTGTTTCGTTTTCAATCAGATAACACACAAATAATTCGTAACTATGAGAAACGAAACTAAAGCCCGTATCGTAAAAATGTATCCTCTCATATACGCCATCCTGCGTGTCGTGTTAGATGGGGCGGTAAGGGGTGTGCGGGGGTTGCAGGCGCGGGGGCGGAATCTCAGCCCCTCAGTAAGTAATTACCGCCCCGGCACAGGGGTGTAGCCCCAAAACCGTCCGTGAGCCCCTGGCTGGGCCCGGCCGGCTCTTCCAGCTTGCCGCGTTGTTGCCAATTCTTATTGTGCTCACAATCTCACGAATATAAATTGATATGGCAAGCGAATACGTAATTTGTTGGAGGTACTTACTGCTTAGTTATTCTTGCAATAAATTGGAGAATTGGTTGTAATGTTTCTGAGAATTTCTTGGGCCCGATATGAATAGAGTAGGACGCGAGTCGAGTTGCCTATCAAGTGATTTTAATTTTAAGGAATTTAAATATTGGTATTATCGCGAATATTCCTTAGTGTTTTTCCTTTGTGGATAGCATAACATTAAGGATAACTCCCTCGATAATCCGACTTCATATTATCTGAATAGCAAAAAATACAATGATAAAAAAAAATTGTAGAATTTATTGGCAATAGTAAATTCGATTCAACTTATAATCTAGGCCGACTCATGCCAAATCGTGTAATCTTTTACGCAAATTGTACGCTGTTTTCTATGTCAAGGATCGTTTAGCCACTCTGTCCATTCAATAAAAGTATGAATGGAGCTAATCACGTTACGAAATCTCTTAGAAGTTTAGTATTAGGTATTCGGCAAAATTTGTATCGCAAGAACTATTGATTTTTTTCATATTTTGCCATTGCTGCCTATGAACGATCAATTACTGCTAAAATAAACTGGGTGTGAACAATATGAACAGCCTGTATATTACCGCGGCTATGTCCGTATTCATAGTTTAATCTTAGTAAAACTATTTATCTATTAATTTTTTGTTTCTCTGATAACATTGCGATAGCTCTATTATCTTTTTATGTGGCGTAAATGACACGTTACATAATTTGTGTCTTTTTGTCACATTATTCTGTATTATGTATTTGTAGACGTCTTTATACACACAAGATACGGACATACGTGACGTTTTTTTTTTTATTATGTCGTTGAATTACATAGGTAAGTATTCAAAATGAATTAATTTATCTACATAACCATCTACGTACGCTACTAAGTATTTTTCAACCAAAAATACATTACGATTAAAATAATGTATTATTTAATTTACTTTACTGCAGTTCATTCAAATGGTTACTATTGCTTTTCAATACCATTGAGGCATTCCTAATCCTATTTACATCAAACTGCATTCGTGTAAGTAATAATGTACAATATGCTCAATTATTAATGTAATAATCTAAGGTAATAATGTACAATATACCTACTCAATTATTCGAAATTCAAGCAGCATTAATAATAGACACAAGTTCAAAATTTTATAAATCTGTACTATAGATAGGGTAAGACCTCTTGATTCGGTGGGGTCTCGAATAGATACAGATTAGGCAACCGACCACAGCCACTACGTGACCGGGACTACCCGCATTCAAATATTTTTGGTCTATTTCTTTGATCGTGCCCCATTATTATATAAGTACCTTCCTACAAATGGCATTATGGTACTCTTGGCCCGAGTGGACTAATCATTGGGGTAGGAAATGTTGAATCTGAATGCGTTGCTTCATTTCAAAACTGTGACTAAACTCTGTTGGTTGGCCCTGGCATATTTGGGACACCATTGTTTATTAGGGGAATTAGAGCTTGATGCAGCTAGGAAGTACGAGCCCTTTGTTAGAATAGTTTGGTGTAAAAACATTTAGGAATAGTACTATAATTGAAATAAAAAATATGTAAATGATCGCTTTAATGCCGGTAGCACATCTCCGCCGCGAAACAATAGCAGGGAAACCGCAAAGTTCAATTCAACTGGCTCGCGTCATGTTCCGTTACTCGAAATTCGAGTAGCGGAACATTTCGCGGCGGAGGTGTGCTACTGGCGTTAAGACCGTCTATTGTGTCACCCTCCCTATTAAAATTTTCTACCCTCATATCTGTTGTAATTTTTATGGTGTAGTACATAATAAAGAATATTATATCGTAATCATCGATAGTGATCGATGATCGTAATGAAATCTTCACAGGAGACCTGAGGGCCAAGTGTACTAATTTACAAACGTCATAATGGCGTCACGATGGTGAGTTTTTGACAGATTTTGTATGGCAAATCTGTCAAAAACTCACCATCGTGACACCACTATGACGTTTGTAAATTAGTAGACTTGGCCCCCTGGAAGTATTTATCTAAGCTTACGAACTATTTAAATTACATCCGCTCGCAGATGACTACCATATTTGTCTTAATACTCCAATATCACCTTCGCGCTGGATCTTCCCGGTACGTTAAGTAGATACTTGTGGTATATTCACACCTCATTGAGGCTGCCATTAGGTCTCCAAGTAATAGGGGACGAGTATATCGCTTTTCTAGCTCGCATTAACGATATTAAAATGTGTTCTATGACTAGCACTTAAGGCGAAAGCGTCAGGGTAGCCCGCGAAATTAAAATTTTCTTAAGTTTTCGCAATTTGCAGGGCAGTATCAATTTGTATGTTGATCTAAATATGATTCGCGGCCGTATCAAATGTTTAATTTATAGAATTATAATAAAAAAAATCACCAATACAACTCTCTAAGTTCATAAAATCCAATTGAATGACTATTTCATGAAATCATTACATTTTAGGATTAATCTAACATAAGAAGTTGTATTGCTGATTCTAATGATTATAATTCTCTAAAGCCATAATTTGTGACGGTTGCGAATATTTTAATCAACATACAACCTGACACTGACCTGCAAATTGCAAAAAAAATTGAATTTCGCGGGCTACCTTAGCGCATCCCCCTTAAAAAGAAACACGTATAAGTAATGGGTAAATGCTGTTTTTTTTCCTTTTCTCATTTTTCCCAAGGGTGGGGAAAGGGGAAGAAAACAACATTTCAAAGATATTCATACAAAAAGTTTAATTTCGCTTCAATTAAAATGAGTTCGAAACTAAATGTAAAGGGTTCAACTTACAAATTAATTCATTCATCAGGTACCATAATTTGTGTTCTCATTGTAATGTAAATAATGTCAACGAAACACATTGTGCTAAAAACTTTGGAGTTGTGATGAAATACAACGAAACTTTTAAAGAGAAACATGTTTTCATTGTTCTCACTTAGTACATTGTTCGTATTTATGCGATTACGTAGATGCCCAATGCTGGATATAAGGCCTCCCTCGTCGACCGTTACAACGACCGGTCCTAGGGGAGATAACACCATAATAGCAGCACTTGGCAGGGTGATGGGTGATCGCGTGATGTTAATAATACCAGTAAACGTGGACATTCGCCTATCCTCTTTTTTAGGGTTCCGTAGTCAACAAGGAACCCTTATAGTTTCGCCATGTCAGTCTGTCTGTCCGCGGTTTAGCTCAGAGACTGTTAGTACCTACTAGGAAGCTATAATGTGGCTTGTTTTTTTTTGGGTTCCCCTAAATGTGAAGTGGGGATGCTTTTTTTTTCTTTCTCGTTGTTGTTTGTCGTTGGAAAGGTTGTTCAAAAATATTGTGGGTGTGTAAAATACATTTTTCAATTCTAGGATCCGTTTGCGAAATATAAAGTGCTAATTTTTGTTAGAGTCGAGTGACCGTCCCCCTGCCAGCTAAGTGAAAAAATTCACGGCAGTAGTATACATATAATATTAAGAAAGTTAAAAGGAAAACTATCACAGCTAAGTAGGCTTTGTAGGTTAACGAGTAATAATTAATCGACTAACTTAGGTACATTTGCAGTTGGTATGTATGGGAGAACATGTTTTTCAACTATAAATATGTTAAGTTACTTCTTGGGATAAATTCATCCGAACTACAGAACCCTTCATTGTGCGTGGTCGGACACGCACTTGGCTGTTTTTTTATCCTTTTAATCGACTCAAAAGCTTATTTCATTCGCGTGTGAATGAAATACGTTGGAATTATGTCGGTAGCATATACTACACCTTTAATTTCCAAGTACCTGTGTGCACGTACCCGTCAATCCTTGCAAACATTTGACACGCTTTTATTATGCGGACTCTTCTGTGGTTTTACTACAAAATCGATAGGAATACGTGAGCAATGAGCATTTACCTTTTCTTTTTGTTTTTTTTTCTATTCATAATAAAAGCAAGGCTCGGATACCATGCACGTGACTCATAACATAACCATTAAGCCTGTGGTGCGAAGGTATTTCAGAGATATATTATGAAGGAGTTTCATCATGACGCTATTTATGGTTTGATAGAGACCAATCTTATCGGGAGCAGCTCGTGGCTAAGTAATAACAGCCGCACCGGTCAATCCATCCGGTTAAGTTACTCTTGCTTGGGTTGGTCTGTGGATGGGTGACCATTTTTACATACCGAAACACCTCCTTGCCTGGGAAAGCACGTTAAGCTGTTTGTCCCGGCGGTCTTTCGTGGAGCTTTGACAGTCGTTACGGGTCGTCAAAAGCCAGAAAGTCTGACAACCAGTCTTACCAAGGGGTATTACCCAGTTACTGGGTTGTAGAGGTCAGATATGCAGTCGCTCTATGTAATTGATAGTCAGCTGCATCCGGTTAGACTGGAAGCCGACCCCAACATACTTGGGAAAAGGCTGGGCAGATTTTTAGAAACCTATCTTATCGGGTGTCCTTTAAAAAGTGAATGACTTCTGGTAAAGCTCATCCAAGTGTATTTTTATACTACTTAATAATGACGAGAGAATGAATTTTCGTGGGTAAAGTTTTTAGGAATGTTCAGGTTAGAAATTTTCGTTGGTGATGGGATTAAAGGGACAGAAAGAAAGCAGGTTATTATAAACAAGCCAGAAATATCTTCAAACGACAGATCGCAGGCGAGAATAGTAGTGCTGAGTAGACAGGCCATCAACAATAACACTTAACGAAGTGACAAGAGATTACTGCCACCTGACAATGAACATAACGGTACGATAACTATATTCAGAGACGAGAGTAAATCCCTTTGTATGGCTGACATTAAAGATCTTTGACAGAAGGGAATTATTCAATAGTAAGAGAAAGTCGGTTGTAAAACCATAGGCCGGATTCTGAAATAGCCACGGATTGAAGTGAGGGATGTGGTTTACCACGGAACTGTGGTTTACCGTATAGAATATGGGGATGTATGAACGTAAAGGAAGCAAAAAGAGTATATAAGGATCGTAGCAGATGGCGTTCTGTAGTTTCTACCCCCACGGCAAGAAGGCGTGAGTTCTGTGTGTTTGGGCAGAATTCGCCTTTAATGAGGGATTCAAAGGTCAGACTCTAGAATCCTACATTTGCAGTGATTGGAACAAAAATAAAATAACCGATAATATGCTAAATTGAATGATAAATGTTTTTATCCTTACTTGTTGTGTACTCGGCTAACGAAAATGTTTTTTCTAGAACTAAATATACATCACTGAATTCGTGAAAAGGTCATCCCAATTCGTCAAGTTGTTCATAAGATAATCTTACATCTTTTCTTTTATATAAGGTATCAGCTTCAAATGACTGTTCTCGGTAGCGGCATGTAGAGTGCCACGAACATCGTCTGTGTACATATTGTAAATTAATATCCACGATAGTTTCTATATAGCCAGCGCTAATGCGTCAGCTCTAAGGTCGAATATAGGCTTTATGGCCGTTATTCAAGACGCTTCGTGCTTCACGACCACAATATTCATCGCTGCGGATTAAATAACTGCCGCTTAAACAATTTTATGGCCAGTGCTGTGCCGATATTACTCTAAAACAATTTGTATAAGAGTTTGTATTATCTTACGCAGCAATTTACTAATTGGATTATATTCAACTTTAGGTCGCATCAGGGAATACTAGTCGTAATCTAATTTAGACTTTAAATTCATACGTTATGCGAGTAACATTTTCAACTTTAGTTTCAATACACACTGAGTCCGTTCCCAAATTACAATTCGTTGAAATTCCAACAGTAACGTTGAAGTTGTAATGTAGTTTGGCCGCAACAAGTGTGCGGAGCGTATCACGACCGGCCTGTAATTTTGATAATGGTCACGAGGGGCGTGCTGTAGATAAGCGAGATAACTGGCGAGACAGCTCGGCTCCGGCCGGACGGATCACCGGACCGGTCCTCCGGCGGGTGGTAGGACGTCCTGAAGCCACCCTTTTGGGCGGTCGGTTTGAATGCCTAGTGCCAGTCACCCGCCTCTGCATGGAATTTCGGAATATCGTACGCAAATGTTTTCATAAGCCCTGTGTCTATGTAGACAACGTAATCTGCATCTTGTCTTGATGAAGATTCATGATTCCATTAACTTTTTGGCAAAAATTTTGCTTTTACATTCTGAAATTCAATATCATCCGAGAGTTTCTGATGTGCCGAAGAGCGACAGAAGAAAAAAAAATCTTTGTTCTGATTTCTATAGTTAGTAATTTTTCTACTTGAGATAGTCGTATTCTTTTAGTATTCAAATTTTCCTCTTTATTTTCATTTTCAATGTCTCCAAACAACAATTTCCTTGACCAGTCCATATCAGTTACGTGATCACCGAGCTGCTACAGAGCGACCTGCACAAGATCATCGTGTCACCGCAACATCTGTCCGCCGACCACATCAAAGTCTTCCTCTACCAGATATTAAGAGGTGAGTCACGTTTTATATTCATTTAATATGTTACTACTGTTTTAACTTTATGAAATCTTCCGTGATCGCACATGGGGTGTTTTTTTTTCTAGCCATTGAGATTTTAAACTGCAGGTCATTATGAAAAACGCTGAAAAGAACCATGAACTGGAGTTTTCTCTCTAGGACCCTATACTCCAGAATCTACACACAAAAACTTGAAAAAATATAAAATAAATACTTTTTACAAAAAGAAAAAAAAAAACAACTTCCATAAAAAAAAAACACTACAAAGAGAAAAAATTCAAAGTTTTACATTTTCACTTTGTATTGTAGTACCTACCCCACACAAATTCTAATATCACTACCTTCTATGCAAATAACAGTGACAGGAAGTTATCATCATATCATCCATATAAACTAAGTGGGAAAAATACGTATTATTGAAGCTAACTCAAAAACTATCCAAGCAAAGTTAATAAAATTTATATGGGACCTCGGGAGCATACCCTTTCAAACAAAAAAACAAATCAAAATCGGTCCACAATTGACGGCGAAATCGGTGAACATACATAAAAAAAACATACATAATGTCGAACATAGAACCTCCTCCTTTTTGGAAGTCGGTTAAAAACTTGTATGCAGCGTAGCAGCGAAGGGATAATCACTTTATGTTGTAAAAGGAGACTTACGATCTGCCTATCCCGTTGCCATTATCTCCTTTTACTATTCCCATGGGCCCCACGGCTATATTTTGATGTTTGGTTGAAGTGCTGGAAACTTCACAATTTGGAAAATAGCGTAGATAGTGTAGATTTGTAGAAACTTCATTTCTATTTTGAATTTATTCACGTAACGTTTTCAGACAATGTTGTACGATTGGTATGTTATGTTATGATTGAATTTTATTTATTGCTTCATTTCGTTCAGATATTAGGAATACCTACAGATATTAATTAGTGTACGTGTCTAGATGTTTATTAAATCGAAACATATCCTAATGGCGCCCACGCGGGACTAATCCCGCGTGGGCGCCATTAGGATTTGTTTACGACATTAGTGTCGTAATAGTAGATACATTTGGTGTAAAGGTTCTGAATTGTCTTTTCTTTTTACCTTTATTTAGTGCTTAGTTCCTTGAAGCTATACATATCTACACAATTAAATAAGTAAAGTTATACAGGGTGGACCAAAATACACGTCATAAAAAAAAAATAGATTCCTCATGTCCAAAAAAGATATGAATTTTTGAGGCTCCACCGGCAAGAAAACTTAAAAAAAAAAAAAAATGGCTCGAAAACTACAAAAAATCGCGGAACATACATGGATATATATTTATATATTTTCGAATACCCCTAGACATGAGGAATCTATATTTTTTTATGACTTGTATTTTTGGTCCACCCTGTATAGTAGTATGTGTCATAAGTGCACGTGTTAATAATTCTCATAGCAGATACACGTGCAAAGTACAAAGAGATACGCTCTGTAATCAACATGGGAATCGAATGCAAATGAGTCGAGTATAAACTTATTATAACTTCTGACATTTGTCATTACAATAATAAACCCCGTGGGCGACTATTGGCAAGTGAACTGTGTTGTTTAACACATAAAATACCATTACCATTTACCGAGTTCACAATAAATTCACATGAACTAATTGTAAACTCGATAAATGGTAAAACAGTTTTGTAATTATTTTAAACTAGTCTTAAAATCTAAACTCTTTGTGTCGAAACATTTACATAGCGTAACACGTACAAACAACGAATATATTTCTTTTATGGTCTTTTGTAATAATGGTGGTGAAAGGGTGCACACTTATACAGTCCAAATGGTCCATTTGAAAGGGTACATATCGGCCTTAGCCGAGACTTTCACAATTATGTACAGGATCAGGGACTGGTATCGGGCAACGGCAACCCTATCCGTGTTGTTACTAACGAGGAAAATTCCAGCAGCTTTAAAATGTTTCAAACAATACAAATTATTTCTTTGAAAACTTTTTTAAAGAACAACTCCTTGGCACGTCAAAGCGAGGGATTTTGTATCACCGGAAGCCGAGAGATTGTAAAAATTAAAGGGTTTTCGACAACCCTAGATAGTCGCATTACTGCTACAGCCGGAACGGGGCAATATCATTTGGCTCGCCTGATTCATGCTAGGGGTGGTCACAAACCGTATATTTCAGTCCATTGTATCATGGCTCATTAATATGCGAACCCTGTCCGTTACTTTGATACTTAAATATTATATTTTCGACTTCGTAATTTCAGATCTCGTTTCACGTTTCATTGAGAATTTGTTTCTTTTTTGTAATTTCTGTAGAATCTTTAGTACCTATTCATATCGAAGTAAAGGTAGGATTTTGTGTCAGTGAAAGACAAACAAAATCAGCCAAGACATCACTCACGGGCCACATTTTGACTAATCCCGGCAAGCTAGTAGTAGCTAGGGATTTGCAGTGCTGAATCCCAGTAATCTTAGTCGATTTTTTTTTGCCTATGGAACTAGAATCCAATAACCGAAGGGCGTAGTTGCACTAGCTAGACTAATGACATGTAGTAAATAGCTATAATTATTCATGACATTAATTACCAAAAGCGAATATCCACTGCAATATCCATCCATAATTAATTAGCATCGATCACCATTTCACAGACGCCCATTAAACGATACATTATATATTATTTCGATTAGAAGATCACCCAACGACCTGATGTACGAGTATGAACGAAGCAAAAGGAGTATGTAGGGATCGTAGCAGGTGGCGTTCTGTAGTGTTTGTCTACCCCCATGATGGGAAGAAAGCGTGAGTTTATGTATGTATCTAGATCTTCTCTAATTGAAATAAGATGAGACATTTAACTAAACCTTTTTACAGTCCGTTCAACCGATTTTGATTCTATTGCGTTGGTGGCATGACAAATGACAGCTGCAGGAAACAGTTGGTATAGTAACCACTGTTTTGCTTTCAATGCCATCCATAATATGCCTACGGTATAGAGGTCAGAATCGGTTGAACGGACTGTAAAAAAAGGTTTGTTTAAATGTCTAATCTTATTTCAAACGGAGTAAGTATAGAAGATCACAACATTCTGAACCAGTTTCCAATTTAAATACGTGTAGCACCTGTCGCCATTTTTTTTGGTCCTATACGCTTTGAGGCTTACCGGTGTCGTCGCAACATGTCAGAATGTGAAAAATATCACGAGCACAGCGGCTTTTCGACATGACATTAATATTTGAAGAGCTGCACTTTTAACTTCAAACTTCCTGACCAAGTGTAGAACATTGCTCCAGCAAATTCTTTTTTATTTTTATTAGTTTTCGCAATGCTACGCGTGCCGGTGTATTTATTATCCTACGATGCTTTTATAAGATAGCGTTCGCTTTATGATCGAATTTTTAATGGAAACTTTTTAAATTGATATCTCTTCCAAAGTATCCAACTTTTTCCATTAGCACGCCATCAGCTATGGCTGCATTCGATGTACTTAATGCAAGGTGAAACTTGACGGAACAATAAACACTTTGTTTTAGTTCGGTGCACATTCATTTATATAAATGAGGGAAATATGCTATAACGTCCGGAGGTGGATGAAGTCGGGTTGTTTGCCCAGCAGCTTAGTAAACAGTGGCGGTTGATTGCGGCCGAGCTCGGACTGCGCGCCGATAAATACGAGTTTAAAACAAACCGGGCTGTGAGCTCCTCCGAGACCAGCTCGTGCTCTAGCCGAGACAGCGCCGCCGCTGAGTCTCACAGCCCGAACACGCCCACTTCCACCTGCCGTAAATCAATTAAAACTCCCAAGTGCTACCAACTTCCAGCCCCGTACTCCGGACAAACGGCGAGGCGCCACAAAAACTAATACATTACCTTTCCACCGCTCAAAAGACACTTTATGACGACTGATTCTGCCACCATTAAGCTCACTTCAAACTTTTAAAACCGTTCACTATGTATGCTAATGTAATCCACTTTCGCTGATGAAAAGAATCGCCTCGCAGCCGTCGCCTCGTCTCCCGATTTCGTATTATTAATTTGTGCAATTATTCGTGCAGTGCCAAGAGATTTCCCGGGAGTAGAACGCGCGAAGGGAATCTAGAAAAATGCGGTCGTTAAGCCCCCACCGCCTCGGCTGGCGCGTTTAATTAAAAACTTTATAGTTGCACCGCCTTGATGGCTCCGCTCTAACTCAAATCACATAGACAACCGCACTTCTGTACTAAATGCAACTCTTTTAATCACGATACAGCTTTTAAAGAAATTTAATCGATACTGCATCAGCGTATTTGAATAGATCACGTGATATTTTCTACGGAAATAGTTACAAATATGGCTAGTGTGCGTATACGTGAATGCAACCATCGCGATTAGGGGTGACACGCGAACGCGACTCGGACAGTTTTAATATTCTGCGCGCTCTTTAGATTAAACTTGCTCGTCGCTTTTGTCTCATTCAGCGTCCAACGAACAGGGGAAGCGTTTTAATGAAACCCACGTCTAACCTGCGAGTAATGAGGAATGAGTGAATAAAAAATACATTATGTTCTACATTATCCCAGAGCATCACATTTGTTGCAATTCATACTTAAAAGAATATAAGTTTTTATACTGAGCTCACGTCAATTATTCAGGAAATGTGACTCAGACAGATGGTACTTCATCTAATGGCAGCTAGGAGATGTCGGATTCTGCAGAATGCAGTTTGACTTATACGTAACAAATGCATAGTAAGCAGTTGTGCATATTTCGCGCGTCTCGGACATGCACAATTGTGCAAGGGCGCACACCGGGCAGCTATGCTAATCGGGCGAGCCCGGTCTCCGGTCCAGTTGTCCTGCCCGATATTAATTATGTATGGATTGTGGTGCCACGGCGGGGCTTAGCCCCATATCGGCTATATACGAGTAGTTCGAATGTTACATTCACAGGATTCTCATCTGTCATCGTTATTCACAGTTTTTAAATATTATTAAGTTACTCGGCTTGTTATTTTGAGTATGCGAGTAAGGTTTGCGTTATAAGATATAAAACAATGGAGTATTTATTCATCAACGAGCGAATGATGATCGATGATTAATAAAGATATCCACAAGTTATAAAAAATTCGGAGGTTGTATGAAATCCGTTTGCGAACTGAGTGTTCGGTTTGTTAACAAGATTTGAAGGTTCTTTATTGGGAACAGACATCTAATAATTTCATTACATACTTAGGTATATCAAATTGAAGAAACCGCGCCAATTCTACCGAAAGGCGTTTAATTAATTTCATTTACGTATCCAACGAAAAGAGCAGATAAGATCGCGCGCGGTGGCTGCGGGCTCGGCGGCGCGGCGGTAACGAGCAGAATTATGGAAATGCGCCGCGGTGCTCACGACCTGCGTCTACACTCTAATATTATTTATACGCGAGCTTTTCCCTCCAGAAAATCACCACGCACACCCCTGTAATGTAAGCTACCGAGGATTTGCTCTGATAAATAGCCGGCTTCCGTTCTGTCACCACCTCCAATGACTTTTCTAAAGAATAAATTTAAAAATTCAATCACGCCGCTGACCATTCGACGCTCGCTTGCGGAAAATGTTGAATAGAATTTCTATATTTGCAAAGAAAGTCACGTTTGGACCGAGTCTGATGTCTGAAGATCCGGAAACATTTTCGAAAATAATTACGACGATAAAAGAATTGGCACAAGAAAATAATGTATTGATAGAACACGAAGGAAGCGAAGGCGACGACGCACGCCGGTTGACGGAAAAACCCCTAAGTGGAAAGGCCTGCCGGTGTCTCGTTCGCTCCCTCTAATGGAATTTACTCCAGGTCGTCTTGTCGGATCTACGAAATAAGCCCCGTTTTATGTATGAATGTGTTCACAGTACTTAGGAAATTAATGTTATTAAAACATTTAGGAATACGTCCTTATTTCCCTGAGCGCTATAATACGTTATGATAAGTGAGGACGGTTTTGTAGCAGGATGCACATGACATGTATAATCTCCGAATACATGTTCCCCGAAATCCCGCTGTGTCAGTCCAGTGATCCGTATAATTCGTCAGAGGACAGCCAAACGGCTACACTGACATAATTGTATTGGTGATCTTCCTTGACAGTGTAACACTCGTAATCTCTTCCTGGAACGTCCGTAAATACACCACAGAAACCTCTCTAGCGACCACAAGCTATTTCTTTATCTACGGAGATGCAGTTATATCGTGATTTATTCCAATAAATTATCCCAGTAGTTTGCTTCCAGGAAGTATCGTTTATCGTAGTTGACTGAAAGATAACCTAAGCGGTTCTCTATATTGGAATGTTTAATTTATATGAGGTAAAAATAACAGAACCATTTTAGTGTCATATCAGAATTGGCTTTTTAGATTACGGCACCTTTCTTTTGTGATAAATAGCGGAGCACTGATAAAGTGAGATTCGTAATTCCAATTTGGTTTCATAATTGATGGCGACCGCGGCGCTTTGATGATCCTCTTGTCTTTGACATCAGCTCCCTAACGATGCGCACCAGTGCCGTCGCGTTGGGACGTTAATTGAGAAAGCTTCATCCGCCACCGGAGTCGGGAGCGTGAGATCGGGACTCACGCGCATACAAACTCGACTGTTTGTTCAACGTCACTGCGCGTGAACAAACATTGCGGTGTGAAGCGATTTACTGTTAACTGTTACTATTGTACTTGTATCTCCGGGAGCGTTGATTTTCGTTGGTTAAAACGCGATTTACAGATCGAAGCCATTGACTCCTCGTCTGTCCTCCTTTACGAGAATTCCTTCACGCTATAAATACACTTTTATTGGATATTTAATAGGGTCTCCTTTACACGAGCTTTATGGTTGCGGTGAAAGGGAAAGAATCGGACGCAGCGAACGAGCAGTCATTAATGTTGGAGTGGCGGAAACTTTGATTGGGTGCCATTGCGGGGTTACAATTAAAGTGTAATGGCGATGGTCAGTGGTGGTTGGCGGAGCATTGTCCCCTGGCGTGGTCGCTAGGAGTCAGGACCACGTCGCGGTCGACTGCGCGGGCGCGTGCGGCCGTCGACCTGCAAGTAATGGACTCGCCTCTCAATAAACAACATTTACGCGCTACTTTTCTCGCCCCAGACATTATTGCTGCTTTGTTCTCAAGTTTTTACGCCCTCTTTGAGGCTATATTATGAAAATTTTGTGGCAGACTCGGCATAAATGTGAGTAGATTATAGATTGTGACTTTCTAGCTGTTTCGCTTCGCTTGGTTAGGGACAGTTTATCTTCATGGTCTCTTGTTTTGTAAAGGAAATGTGCAGACGACTGGATAAAACGTCACACGGCGTTTCCTTTGAGTAGAATCATAAAATATAACATTCATACTTAATTCTCCGTTAGCTCTTACGTCAATTCATTGCTAATGAGCTCAAAGTGTTTCATTACGTGGTTTAATACTCGGAGGCATTCGTGAGATAATGTGTGAAATTCGGGGCTACACTTTTATAATTATAGTAGGTAACGGTATTTCGCGAAGTAAGTTAGCTCATTTCGTCCAGGTTGCGTGGTTTTATGATAAAACTCGGCCGAGTTGCGTGTACGTGAAAACTGCGGTACACCCGCTGGGAAATTAAACTCGTTGCGACGCGGCGAGGTGTCGTTAATTTGTTTTGGCACAGACAGCACTGGGGGGCGTCGCTAGATTTCTCGTAATGCCCGACTGTCAGATGGCTGTCCTGCAGAAATTGTCCGAATGTTGCGGACCTCTGAACTGATTTGATAACTTGTAAGAGGAGTAGAACCATAGTTTGTTGGTAGTGTTTCGGTTGCAGATGTTATTAGATTCGTCGAGTTCCTAATATTGTCAAGTTGCCAAGTTTATTGATATTGTTTTCATTAGTACTTAATTTACTTTGTCATACTGTTCGTAGAGCTTCGTTTAGTTACTAGTGAGGACAAAGTTTTCAACACGACATGAGTAGCAAGTAGTAACAGATTGTCATGTAACTCGTGAAGATATTATTATGTTGGGTATAGTTTCGCGGTTTCTGATTTCATGAACATTCATGAGTCTTATGATTACCTTGCACCTTGCAAGGCTGCTGTCTTATTTATAAGGACACATAAATAAACATAACTTCATTCAAAGACTCCATGTGAACTTAGAGAACATTGGAAATGTCTGGTAATATGGCAAATAAATTCAATACGACACCAAAAAGAGGATATTGTAGTAAAGTAGGTCTCTTTGGAAATAAATAACTTTCAAATGTTTCTGGGAATTTCGTACCTAGTTGGCTTAGTGATAGCGTGAGATAGCCTGCCCAGAATACCGGTATTTCTGAATAGGAAAATCCAATTTACCTTACGTGAGATTCTTTTCGACTTTTTCGAAATCACGGCATGATACAACTACCAAACCAAACCAAGACCTTGCTAAAATGGGCTATGTAACCTTATTTGCCCATTAACATTGCCCATGTTAGCAAGCTCTAAATTTTCAAGTTTCAAAGGCTGCGTGGCACATTCTAGAAAACGCAATGCTAAGCAGAGCGAGATATTATGTCGTGTCTAATGAGATGTAGCTGTTCTACTATGCACACAACTTATTTGTTTCTTGAATCTTCTACTTCTCGTGTTGGGAGAGCTTTATGAGAATAGTTTGTGTCGATAAAATGATATTATCGCTGTTCGTGGAGGGTTCTATATTGCATCCATTCATTGTGAATACATTCAATGACGGTTCGTTCATCAAGGACGGTTGAGTTATTTATGGGAAACGCCAGCCAATGTATAGTCTGTGTCAGTAATATGGGGTAGATAGCCCATGTGCCCTAAAAAATGCTGCCAGAGTGATTTTTCGCTGCCACGTTCAACACCGTGAAAGTGTCATCGACACGAAGATCATGAGGAACACATGAAAAGCGAAAGTCCAAGTCTTGGGAGAGGCCACTAAGAGGATTATTGTTTGAATATAGAAGTAAAAAAAAAAAAGATTTTGCATAACAGTGTTGCGGTTAATGCCTTTTTGAAAACCTGACTGCCAACTTTGAAAAGGGTAGCGCTCAGTTCACGGATATAACTTATTAACTACATTCGCAATTCGTCGTTCAGTTCCATTTCGATTTATTGTCCTTTTTCAACTGCAGCCATCGTCATCCTGTACTTTAATTAAGTTTGTATTTTTATATCTGTCTGTATAAAAACTCATTTCGATTTGTTGTATATTAACTTCCTCTCTTATTGAACTTGATGGCTTGCATATCAAATCAAATGTTTATTTGCTAGAAATACACATCCATTGTTTTGGTTCAGGCACAGATTTGTACAGATGGGACACTCGTCAAAACCATTTAGATAAAAAGCGACTCTTGCTCCGACACAATAAAGTGCAATTCAGGTCGCGCAGCGCTAATTACCTACGTTATATTCACTTAATAGTTGCCTCTCTTTCTTATATCTTCTATCGAGAGTGCGGAGAATGCGGAGTGTCCCATTTGTATGTAATACATCTGTGGTACAGGTGAGATCTTATAACCTAAGTGTCATTGTGTTCTGCCTGCAAGAAACCGTTCAATATAAAAATAAAAAAATTGTTAATATGCTCCTAATTTAACTACTTAATTTTCAAATTTTACGCTCCATAAATTCCTTAATACTATAAAAACAACACTTCAGGAGCCTTTCTTAGCTTCTTCTTCTCGTGTGGATGACAAATATTTTTGTCCGACCAGCACGAAGCATATCTTAGCTAATGCTTTGGCATTCTTTTTAAAATTTTACTGTCAGTTCTAGTCTACCAACTAGTGACGTATCGGTACCGAAATAGCATGATATAAACGTCAAGTAAAGTCTAAAACAAGCCGAAACACGTCATCAGTAGCTTTGTCTGTGAACTCTTTCTGTCATTCCCAGCCCCCGTTAGATTTGGGTCAATAAGCACAACGCATAGGGTCACGTGGCTATCGGACAGCTTGACATATTATCTGCCTTCCGTGAAACGTGACCTGTGATTATAACAATGGGCTTATGATCATCATTATCAAATCAGCTTGTATGCGTCATTAGGCTTTCCAATGTCAGGCAAAGGAGAAAACGCTATGGTTGGTAGATGAATTACAGATAGATCCTACTTACTGAATAATTTGTGTGTTTGTTTGAACGCGCTTATCAATGGAACTACCAGTCGGATTTGAAAATTCTTTTTGCATTTATAGCCCTGACTCCACCCATTTTCGTAGAGCTCATACGCCATGCCGCCATACATATTGCAAGTTGACTCCAGGAAGGGCACCGGCATGACGTTTGCGCTAAAGTTTACCCCCGAGGAGTGTCACCGGCGGCATTAGGATTGAAATCTTGTTAAAATATGCAACAAATGCAACTCATTTTAGTTTCACAGTTTATAATGCGGAATTCGCTAAGAAAAACCTACATTTATAAAGAAAATTATTCAAAAACATTGAGATCAATGTAAACTAGAGAAGACACCGTGAACAAAAAATGTGTCCCTCGGATGTCAAGTTTGACAACTGCGGTGCATGCGCGGTGCAAGGAGATTCTCATAGATATCCGTACCCGCAGATGAGACACAGTCTGCTTCTTCTGCCTACTTGATAACTAATTTACCACAGCGCTAGATTTGCTGCGGAAGTGTATTTATTCTCGCCAAAAAGGTCTTAACTGCGGCGCGATCGCCGCAGTTGAACGAGACAAAGTAGGAATTTACGGTGTCTTCTCTAGTACGTTAGTACTTATATCTCGATGTTCAAAAAACAAAAACCCGACTGCAAAAACACATAACTGAAAAGAGAAAAACAAGCATTATAATCTATAGAATTTTGGTATCGCAGGCGGGGACAAACAAAAGTTAGGTAAGTACTTACACCATATTTCCGGTTATTATTGTTATATTATTATTGTCCCCGCCTGCTATACCAGAATTCTATAGATTATAATGCTTGTTTTTCTCTTTTCAGTTGTGTTTTTGCAGTCGGGTTTTTTGTTTTTTGAATAATTTTCTTTATTTCAAGTTTTTTAGTTTTATTAATATATCTTAATTTGGAATTGACTCGTTACCAGCTTTTATTTGATACCAATATTGTTGAAATTTATATTAAAAAAAAACCTTCCCCTCCCTTTTTTTTGTACTTGCAGATGCAATACATAAATATTATATAGCCTATGTCACTTTTACGATTAAGACGAATCTAACGACACCTCCTATGTTAAAATCCATCAAGCCGTTTAGGCTACAGAGCGTGCCAAAGAAATAGACATACATACATACATATATATGTATATATGTATGTATGTATGTCTATTTCTTTGGCACGCTCTGTAGTATGTATGTACATACTCTCGAAAAACATTATCCTCCTTCTGGGGCAGTCGGGTAAAAATGAGCCTTCCACGAGAGCTCCCGGCATCCCATATGCGACTTGACTGAACCCTCCAGGAGCGTTCCCGGCACTGAACGTGTTAAGAAAGCTATAGCTATATAACGCTACGACCCTTAGAAGCCGAGTAAAAAGAAAAACAAGTCAGAAAGAACGCTAAACGAAAACGAAGTCATAGCGCGACGGGAAATGTGGCTGTCATTACCCGACTGCACGACGCAATGTGTTTATCACCCTACCTATATATTTTTTGTATAATGTTGTGTCTACCGACGTCCATGCGAACAAAATCGCGGGCAGAAGCTAGTAGAATGTAAGCATGAGGAACCGCAATCTGACGTTAGGAGATAAGGATACTGCTGCCCGTCCTCTTGACGCAAACCTTTATTCGTTTAACAAAACCCATGTGTAGGATAGGGTAACATTTACCGAAAACCGCACGAAACTGCTCAACAATTGCCAGCCACAAAACGTGACCTAGTAATATGATCGGTAGCCTAAAAATAACCACTTAGGGGATCACTCCAGCCACATCCTATCTAGAGCAGAATAAACCGGATCCCCTAGAAACAAAACTTTGATTAGAACTAACTGAAAGCGGCCAAAAATGTGGATCTTAGCAGTTATGACCACAAAGCCTTGAGAGCTGGTCCTCAATACAATGGATAATAAATTGATTGATATCAATCTTATCCATTTTCAATGATGTTTACAAGCGAGCAAGGTATTCGGACACGACATTAATGAGATGTTGCAATTTTAATGCTTTTTGGTTTAGATGTTTATTACAAAGTGTGTTGCAGTGTGCAGTGCATCCCGACTGAAATTCCTGTTCACGGTGCTAATATTAGCACGCGATATTCTCTCTTTGGGAGTTTATAGGGAAATTCGTTGTTAGGCAAAAATGCACTTTGAATTTTGAGATTTCTATTTTATTCTTCAGTACTTACCTGAGCAAGACTTTTATCAAATTCTGCTGACTTTTATCTGTTCTGTTTAGAAAATATGTATGTATTGATTTTCTTCTTGTTTGAAAGGTGGAGTTTTAAAATTCTGAGAGCTTCCTGTTACATTATACAATGCATTATGAATTGATCCCTATTTATTCTAGTTGCGATATATCTTCTTTGTTGTCACAGTTACCTGCGTGTGCAAATTCTTTAATGCTCGGTTCCTTAGAAAGACGAATGATTTGTCTTACTAATGGTACCTTTTTTATTGCAAAATTGGGGATATAAATAGATTCGTAAGCAAATTTTACCTGTAATAGCTACTTCCATAGTTATGGAAAGGTCTACTATCCAAATGACCTCTCTCCTTTCTTTGGTATTTGTTCGTCGTGTTGAGCACCTTAAGTTCTGATTTGAGTACTGAGACTGGACAGGTCCACTCAAATATGTGTGGTTCTTTCCTCAAACCGTTTCAGACACTAATCCACATGGTCCTCATATACATAATCAGCCTATTAATGTTCCCACTGCTGGGACACAGGCCTCCTCTCTGTGAGTGAAAGTGGGCCGTAATCCACCACGCGAGCCCAGTGCGGGTTGGTAGATGTCACATGTCTTCGAATTTTTAGTTCTAAGATATGCCGGTTTCCTCACGATGTTTTCCTTCACCGTTTTGAGAGCAGTGGTGATGAAATTATTTACACAAAGTAAACCGCCTGCTTGAATTCGAACCCACGACCTACAACTCGTAAGTCGGGGCCGATACCACTGGGCCACCACTGCTCTTGGTCCTCATATAGCTAAGATTATGTCTGGACTTTAAAAGAGACTGTGACCTCTGAGTTTGTTTCGGTCTTTCTTCTCAGAGTAGTCAGATAGGAAATTCCGAACTCATCTAGCTTATTTTTAATATTTTTTTAATATGACGTCTAAAAGTGATTCCGATATCCTATTTATAGAATAAAAAAAATCATTTCAAAGCTTTGAGGTCTTTGCTTCATTATTGGTAAGGATACAAGAGTCTTAATTTTAAACGACAACGGTCCTTAGATTATAGGAATCTAACATTTGATTATTTGAGTTTTCCTGCCGATAGTAATACATATTTCTCACTGCTTATTTATAGTTTACTGTTATTTCTATAAAAAACCTATCAACGAGAAAGATCTATTGACATTTTTATGACATCTCCCAAGCCTTATACATCGATTGTACCATAACTTCTACAAGCACCATTCTATATTTCTCAATCCCCATTGTCCCCAGGTCTGAAGTACTTGCATTCAGCTCGCATTCTCCACCGTGACATCAAGCCTGGCAACTTACTGGTGAACAGCAACTGCGTGCTAAAGATCTGTGACTTCGGACTAGCCAGGGTTGAAGAGCCAGATGCCAGCAAGAATATGACGCAAGAAGTCGTTACGCAGTATTACAGGTACGCAGAATTGCTATGCTTAGAATATTGAAGTTTAATATGAACGAAATTGAGCCTGTAACAGAGAGCTTTTAGTTATAAAATACATCAATATAGACCAACAAATTGATGCATGCACATCGTTCATGAAACCGTCTTCATATGTTTACATTTTGTGGCGGCATTTACATCGCCACATGCGAGCTATGCATCAAACACCTGACGTCACATAAATCCTACATCTCGCAATTAGAGTTTACCGCGCGAACGAAATACAAACATCATAAAAAGTTTGCGATCAGTTTGAAAAATCAAAATCTTTTTTGTTACAGTAGACTATATTATAATGTCTTCTTCTTTTTTTATTCTTTCAGGCAATGTATTTTTCTATTTAAAAAAAAAATACGTAAACACTTTTTCTTATTTTAGATAGAGAGATAGAGAGATTAGATAAAGTTAAATTTTAAAAATATTGCTGCTTTTGTTAGTGATCACATACTTTTTTTGATGTGAGTACATAAGCCTATTGGACAAATCGTTGGGCAGTTGCCCGCCAGACACAACATTCGTCTGGTTGGAGGATCTTCTCTTTTCTATAGAGGATGAGTGAACTTTACACCCTGCTCCTCATACTTCCCTATGTTATAGTGATGACGAGGACATCCATGCTAATACCGTCCCGTTATAATTTATAAAAGCGCACAATATAATAATCATAACCTAGAAATGACCCAGCCAAAGTCTTTCAGTATTTGGCCCATACCAAAATAACTTAATAATTTCAACAATCAGCTTAGTGTCACGGTAATTTCCGCACCATTTGATTGATTACGATTAGATGGTAAAAAATATCTGGCACAAGTAAAGATAACTGCCTGATTTATTTAGGTATGTAAAAACTTTACGATGTTCACGGGCACAAACTTAGAGAATCAACAAACTTTATCTAAACTTAGTCAGTATGAAGGTTTTACACAAAACCACCTGTTAATGTTAACATTATTATTAGTTTAAAACGTAGGTTGACGTAGGTGTGCCCCCATTACGAAAATGTTGAATACCTCTGTGAGCGACTGTCATTAGTAAGTACGTTTCTGGTTTGGCCGTGGAGTTTTGTCAAGCGAGGACAGTTTTCAAGGTTAAGTACCTCTGCTTTTCTATTTATTTTAAATTACATAACATCACGGCCGCGTTCCCTGAAGGCTTAGGCAGAAGTGTACTATCGAAGAACTTCATATCAAAGCAGTTTGAAAAAAAAATCCCGTGAACACGATGATCACATCTGTTACCGCCCCGGTTCTATAGCCGCCGCGCGCTGCAAGCATAAATAGTCCTTACGTACACCCAAAGGGGTTAGAAGATTTTTGTATGGAGGGTGGCCCTAACATGAGGCCGCCATTTTGATTTTTTTTCAGAATCGCGGAGAATATCGAAAGGTATATATTTAGATAGAAGACACTTATACAAACAAAAAATGTCATATCACATAGTATCCTAAAGCGTCAGGTTTCGGAGTTATTCACCGAAATATAAGTCAAAAACTGAACCCTGAAACAAGGATTTTTTTGTCTTTTTTCCCTTCAGGTAAGTTTATTGAACTATGAAAACATAATTGCATCATGTATAGGTAATATTTTAGATAAGAGCGAAAGAGACAAAAATATATGTATACCCTCCGCCGAATGAGGACGTGTGTTATATGGTATATGTATTATATGGTGCATGGTATGGGCATGACACCAAGAAAATCTTACTCAGCCTCCCGCTGCCTTTTTGGATGATATTATTTATACCGAATATGATTAAAAAATGTTATGTTTTATCCACGAGGTGTATTCAATTAATTCATGTGTAAATAACTTAATCAACATGAAGTAACTACTACATAAATAAATAAATTCGTTATAATAATTGTTATTTTTATCTTTGAATATCTCAGAAACGTGACGCTTTATGATGGTATTGTATATGAAGTTTTATGTTTGTATAAGTGTCCCCTATCCAAATATATGACATTTATTGTGCACCTCGATTTTGAAAAAAAATCAAAATGGTGGCTGATTTTAGGGCCAAAATCTTCAAACCCCTTTCGCTGGTTATATTTAAGTCCCATGTAATACGGGGCGAGCCTATTGCCATCAACCGGGCACATCCAGACTCCGGGCTGCCACTGAGAAATTTCAGATGGAAAAACCCAATAACACTTTGCCCGACCCGGGAATCGAACCCAGGACCTCCTGCTCAGCAGTAGCGCTTGCGAGAACTAGACCAACGAGGCAATCAATTTTAAACAGGCAGTTATTTTATAGTATATTTCTATTTCTTAAATTCATAATATATGAGTAACATTATCTGTACGGAAAAATAAAATCGAATGAAAATGTTATCTTTTGTATTTTCTTTCTTTTCTTTTTTATAGAGATGTTCCAAGATGGTTAATATTTCATTCACCTCTATTTACAGACTTACTTGTTTCTCCTAGTGTTGTTTCGAGAGCTAATCTTCTTTGTATAAATATCGTCAGATATAAATCTTTATTAAAACATCGCAACGTGTTTCTGTTCTTGCTGTTCTTAGAAACTAGGATTTTCCTTTCCCGGAACGTTTAGCCGGTTATTTGTCCAGGTCTATTTAATCAAGCAATAAATAAATCCAATATCAGTTTCAAAGTTACCAACAGGAAAAACTTGTATCAGATATGGGAGTTTTAATGTATTTTTAACTATCTCGAAGCAAGAGTTCGTGCTATACTGAAAAGATTCGCCAGCCAAGTCCGGGACACTGATTGTTCAGGGTCCGTCGGACACACTTAAGTGTCATCATTCGTACAAGCCCTTTTTTTCTTTTCAATAGTCCATATTTGTTGGACGTTTGTTCCCTAGAATCGTTTACGTCGATTACTCTTGCACCATTCTCACGAACTGTTCGAAACGTGCGGCGAAGCGTTTCGTGGTGTTGAATGAATGAATAAAATTGAATGAATGAATGAACTGTGCTCCGTGGACCGCAGTTTTGAAAGTAGAACGTCGCAACCATGTTTGTGCCGAAAACAGTAGCGCAGCGGTTTCGCCAACATTTTGCCAAAATAGTTCACGTGCATGGTAGACCCAGAAGTCACGGTCGGTGACTCGGTACCCACATTTCATACGCTTACCTACATCATATTTTCACAAATATCCTCTTTTGCTCTTGTTTGCTTACGTGATCCTGTTTCCCTGTTATGTTTTGTATTTCATTCGAGCTTATCAAATGAATGCGGTTTCCTACCGCATGCAAATGAACATAAACCAAATGTACTGAAATATATGTAAATTGGTATATATCCGACATCTCTTATACACGCACAGTTTGTTTGTCACGTTTTCAGGGGACGGATTAAATTTTAAATTGGAAATATTGTTTAGCTTTATTGAAAACGCATAAAGTGGTATAAAACGGAATGGCTTTGTTTACTCGTCTCGGTGTCACAACCAGTTTAATATTCATGCGCTTGTGCCGGGTAAATGAGCGTTCCTTGTAAAATGGTCCGTTTTATATCCCTACTCTTATAACTTAGTTACACGCGACTCGCGACATACGTCCACTGACGCTGGGGATTTCTTCAACTTAAAGTTGTCGGCGAACTAAGATAGCCAATAAGAGTCCTCGTAGCGCTAGATTCATTTCATTATAGCCTAAGATCTGAGTCAGTGACCTCAAAGATTTTACTACCAATTTGGGTACCTTTCATAAAGCTAAACATTTCAAAGGTACAATTTCCACGAAAATCTCTGTAATTATCGCAAAAAGCCTTCTCAAAATTAGAAGGAAAAAGCTTGTTAAATGTTCAGATTTAATTACCAAAGTACAAATGTTTGCCAGATTTATTATATTTTATCTCTGAAATATTTACTTGACAAATAAGTCAGAATATTTACTAAAGCAAAAGCGTTTCTCTTTTTAATTAACCGCCATTCTTGATATATATGTAGGTACTTACGATGACGATATAAACCTTTATATCTATTTCTATAAGTTCCACTTGCGAATTCATGGGTTAGCTAAATAATTCGGAGTTAACAGCTAACTCAGGGTTAATCCAAAGAGAATTGGGCCGATTTGCGCGTTAGCAGCTAACTCGGAGTTAACGGCTAATCCAATAATTCTCTTCGGATTTACCCTGAGTTAGCTGTTAACTCCGAGTTATTTAGCTAACCCATGAACTCGCAAGTGGGCCTTATTGGATTAATCCGGAGTTAGCTGTTAACTCCGAGTGAGCTGTTAGCGCAGTGGTGGCCCAGTGGTAACAGCCCCGACTTACGAATTGTAGGTCGTGGGTTCGAACCCAAGCAGGCGCTTTACTTTGTGTAAATAATTTCATCACCACTTCTCTCAAAACGGTGAAGGAAAACATCGTGAGGAAACCGGCATTTGTCTTAGAGCCAAAAAAATCGAAGACATGTGACATCTACCAACCCGCACTGGTCCCGCGTGGTAGATTACAGGCTACAGCCCACTCCCTCTCACAGAGAGGAGGTCTTTGTCCCAGCAGTGGGAACATTAATAAGCTGATGAAAAGCTGTTAGCGCGCAAGTGGGCCTAAAGTAATATTTCTGTAAAGACAATAACTTCGACGACATTCATAGACCAATGGGATGTGCCTAAAGAAATGCGTTTGTACTGGCGCGTCATATCGCAAAGACTAAGAAGATAGATTATAATTAGATTAAGAAGGAACCAGATTGATTGTTGTTTGACTTTATTAATTTACTAGCTTCTGCCCGCGGCTTCGCCCGCGTGGATGTCGGACTTACAATAGCAATGGGTTTCATTTTGACAGTTAAACAATTAATTGCGTTATTTGCGTTATTTCTCGAACATAATTATTCCACTCGGCGCTCTGGCGCGTCATCCCCTGGCTGGCCCGCCCCTCCACCCTCGTTCTGAGCGCCGTCGACTCAATATCGCAGGTCATTCTTATCGTTCTAACTTCTAAACTATTTGTCCAAATTAATTAGTGTAAAAGACAAACTTTATCTACATTAAATACCAAAAGCGATGAAGGTATTTATTCTGATAAGAATTAACTAAATAGGTACTCTAAAATATGCAATGTAAAAAAAGTATTCAATTTAACTGTATTTATTGCTCACTATTTTGGTTATAAAGGCTTCCACATAAAAGGTGTCGCGGATATGCTGTCGCGGACTTTTATTTAGAACTTTTTAAGACAAACAATCCCACAATACATTTTCTTCATGTAACTCTAACGGTTTAGGCAGCGCACGCAGCAAACGGTGGAGGTCTGCCCGGCTTAGGTGGACCACCGCCGTGTCTTCGTGGAGGCGATCGGCGGCGGTGACCTCTCGCGTACGGCCCTGGTTCAGGCCATGGTGCGGAGCGAGAGGGCATGGCAAGCCGTCACCTCCTTCTGCAAAGCAGTAATGCTCGCGAAGGAGAAGGTGGAGCGCGCGAGGGAGTGGCAATGGCCGCGCCCTACCAGCCCTAGCCGCCGCCGCCGTAGGAGACGTCCCGGGCGACGGGAATTGATAGCCGATTTCCGGCCACCGTAGGCGCGGGCCTGCGGACGGAGAGCAACGGGCAGCTCACCGTCCGATAAGGACCAGGCCCGGGTCGACGGCGCATCGTGTTCCACGCGCACCTCAAAGCAAAACTGACGGGGTCCGCTAGGGCCGATGCCTGCCGGGGTTACGGGTAGTCCCAAGGGGAAAGCGTGGCCTCTGGCAAGGCAAGGGAAGGAACACGGGTGGGTTTTAGTCAGTAAGAGACTGAAACGCCCAGAAATCATTGGATGACTTCCCAAACAAAAAAAAAAAAAATGGCAGCGCACGCAAAGATAGATCTCAGAGGGCAGGAATTTTTCCGACTTAGGTACTTGATACTTATCGTTATGTTACGGTCAAATCACATAAAATCTTTATAAATTGTAGCCTATGTGTTATTCTAATGTATAAGCTACATTATTGTAAAGTTTCATCAAAATCCGTTCAGTAGTTTTTGTGTGAAAGAGTAACAAACATCCATCCATCCATCGATCCATCCTCACAAACTTTCGCATTTATAATATTAGTAGGATTAGTAGGATTAATGTAGGGCAGTGTTTTTCAACCTTTTTCATGACTCGACCCCCTTAGTATAAAAAATTTTTCGCGACCTCGACCATTCGAGAACGATTTGAACTCAGTCGAGATTCCCGCTGAGTCGAAGTTTCTGCAGCACGAAACCTAGCCTGATGTTCCCGAGTTGCAGAGAGCCTTGCCTCACGATCAGATTCCTGTGATCGAACTTATCTCATCCTTTTAGCATTTCTGCTACATTGGGAGAGGTTGGATCTTCTTCGAAGCATTCTTACAATAAAATAGTACTTACTACTTAACACACAGTTATTTAGTTAACACGTACTATCGTAAACAATTAAATTATAAATACTTACAGATTATTATACAGTCTAAAATTATCACAGTTTTAAGTAATAAGTGTTAAGACGTTACGTTTGGTTTACACGTCTTAACTAACTTTATAAAACAAAAGAATTGCTAGAAAAATTAATTACTAACCTGAGCTAATAAACTTATACTTAATAAAGAAAATCAAGAAAAGAAATGCCTAACCTATACCAAATACTTATAATATTTATATACGAACCCTAAATAAAAATTAAGATAAGTATACCGAAAATCAAGGAAAAAAATACCTAACCTATAACAAATGTTCGCCGTGATTCTTTAAATTGACATAACTTTTTTATTTATGAACCGATTGACATGAAATAAACACTAAATGTTAAGTGAAGCTTACTACAATATATTAGTGAAAACCGCATCTAAATCGGATAAGCCGTTTCTGATATTAGCGTGCACAAACACACAGACAAACAGACAAACCGACAAACCGACAAACAGACAAACAGACAAAAAAAATTTTAATTACAATCTCGGGTTCAGCATCGATATAATAACAACCCCTGCTACTTTTTTTTCATATATTTCCATTGTACAGACACCACTTTTCTACAATTTTATTATATGTATAGATCAGATAAACATTTTTTTGACACTAAGTAAGGAGTTAGAAATATCTGACCAATTTAAAGGTCAGCCAAGGGATAAGAGCTGGACTCCTTCGAAGAAGTGTAGTCCCAAATAGCCCAAGTTAGAGAGAAATGCAAGGAGAGTGTCTAGGCTTTTGGCCTCATCATTATCAGCTTACGGCAGGCCACTGCTGGACTTTGGCCTTTGCCCTGTACTGGGAAAATTAAGGCTTTAGCCTGAATTTTAAAATCAAGGGACAAAATGTATGTGTTTTAAACATGTGTAAAAAGAAGGCTGTTTATTTCCAGAGCACCTGAGATCCTGATGGGCGCGAATCACTACACAGCTGCGGTAGACGTGTGGTCGGTGGGCTGCATATTCGGCGAGTTGCTCGGAAGACGGATCCTCTTCCAGGCGCAGAGTCCTGTACAACAGGTATGTGTTACTGCCATATAACTTAGGCCTACGCCACACTTGACGGAGAGTTGTCATCATCTGCCTTTTCCCCTTTCTTTTGTCGACTATATACGGGTTAGTTACCAGTCTAACCGGATGCAGCTGAATACCAGTATTTTACATGAGCTATCTGACCTCCACAATCCAGTTACTGGGTAACACGATACCTCTTGGTAAGACTATATAGTTGTCAGATTTTCGGGCTACTTAATACCCTTAACGATTGTCATAGATTTATGAATAACAGCTGGGAACAACAGCTTAACGAGCTTTCCAAGGCACTGACGAGTCTCGGTATGTAATGGATGGTCACCCATCCACGGATTGACCGCGGCAAGCGTAGCTTAACCTGAGATCTACCCGTGTTGCTGTTATTACTTAGCTACGAGTGCTCTCTTCTATAGGAGAGTTTTATTTTCAATTAACGTTTTCTACGCACGTTCTTGCTGGACCCTCTTTATATAACTTTATTCCGCGTTTATGTATTTCCATGAGTCAGATACCTAACATACGTGTCTTGTGATGGCCTGGAGGATAAGAGACTGCTCCTCGAGCAGGATGTTGCGGGTTCGAACTTGGCAAGTATTTCGCTATACATAGGTACACTTCTGCATAACCTTTCGGGGAATACAGATGTGATTTTATGTTATATAACACAACCATAGAGTTTTTTCCCCAACAAGTCGCTCGAATTGCCCTTGCCCTATACTCTCTGTACAAAAGGCCTCGAAAATAAAAGTTAAATAATAAAGCCGTAATTAATTCCTTCCTGTAAAGTTTTGTTTAAAACACGTGATATTTCGTTGACATTCACGTTTTAACAAAACCATAAAGTTTCTTTACTTTGGCCTCCTTTTTGTCAACAACGTAATTATTGTGGGTCGACTTATACAATGAAAGCTGGTGTTATAATAATTAAAGAAACGAAATAATTCAGGCAGGATTGGTGAGTAGCGTAGCTTCGTAGTTCTTTAGCGAAATTTCGTTCAAAAGCTAGGTTGCTATAAAACTCGAAAGTCAAAGCTACAATTAAACCATTTACAGGCACTTTTGAATTGTCAGAGTGAGTTCAGTTAGTCAGAAAATTAAAGTTAGTTGCCCATTCCAAAACGTAAACTCTGTGGAGAAGAACGGGCAAGAAACTCCAAGGACACCCTTTTAATTATAGATATTATAAAATCCTGAGTACATTATTCTTTTTGCTTCTATATGTGAGAACAATGTAAAAAAGAAAAAAGAAAGCAAAAAGAATCCAAAGTAAAGGATTAGAAATAAGCCCTGGCAGATAATAATAGATGACCATTCTCAACTTACGGCGCCCGTTCATGAACATGACGCGTGGATCAGCACCATCCAAACTCAACCATTTTGTAGGGAACCGAATGATCTAACACACTCGCCACCATCAGCGAGACATTTAAATGAGCACATGAACTGTACTGAACTTACAGTTTGTTTCATCAGGTGCTATAACGTTGAGGTTGTATGTTCCAGCTGGAGTTGATAACAGAACTGCTAGGCACGCCCTCCCTGGAGGACATGCGCCACGCGTGCGCCGGCGCGCGCGCACACATGCTGCGCCGCGCGCCGCGCCCGCCCGCGCTCGCCGCGCTCTACACGCTGTCCGTGCAGGCCACGCACGAGGCCGTGCATCTGCTCGCACAGGTAACGTATTATACACAACACACATAATTATACACTACTCTTCATAAGGAGAGGAAATTACAGTAACATTTGTGCATATAGAAATAATGGGCATTATTATGTGAGTATTTTGGAGGAACTTCTCAATTAGAACCTCGTAATAAGATTAGGAATAAGGGCTCCGGGACTCCGATCGGGTCCGAAGCTAGTTGCGTATGTCCGAAATATGCATGACACGAACTTAGCTCAATAGTCAGTCCTCTTTTCTGGCTTTTTTATCTATTCGCCAGGTCTTGTCCAACAATAGTTATAGAGGATTGGTTTTAGCATTGTCTCGTCGACTGATCCAGTTTCTTAGATTCATCAAGTCTAGCCGAGACCTTGTGAAGGCCGCAGGAATCCGCTGGATGTGGGAAGCACGGAACCGGTCGAAGTATCGGTGCTTGGGGGAGGCCTATGTTCAGCAGTGGACGTCTTTCGGCTGAAATTATGATGATGATGAGCCGCGGCATACAGCTCAGTATTATTCGAATAGTTGGCCGTCGAATAGATTTTTATTTTTTCACTTGCACCACAAATCTCTAAACGTATTTAAAAAATTATTCTGTCTTTGTCATCTTCAAACGATTGCCAGAAACAGAACGATGATTTAAATATATACATAAGATCACGCCTTGTTTCCCCGAAGGTTTGGGCAGAGGTGTCTATAGTATGTATCTATAGTACACCTACATTTCGCCAGTTATGTTTTAAGTCCCATGCGGCCATGTGACGCCTGGGGGGGCGAGCCTATTGCCATCAACCGGGCACAAATCTGGGCTGCAACTGAGAAAATTCTGTTGGAAAAACTCAATAATACTTTGACCTCATGCTTAGCAATAGCGCTTGCGAGCAACGAGAGAGCGGTAAACGCATTTAATCATTTATGGTGCAAGCGAGCCTTTAGTGTATTGTGTTCCATTCCGTTGCATCTTAGTGTACGTTTATAGTAACACACTTAAAATTCCCAACTCTCAATTCCCAGATGCTAGTGTTCGACCCGGCCAAGCGCATCTCCGTAGTGGACGCGCTGGCGCACCCGTACCTGGAGGAGGGCCGGCTGCGCTACCACTCGTGCATGTGCAAGTGCTGCTACAGCGCGCCGCCGGCCGCGCGCCACTACTCGCCCGACCTGGAGCCCGTCGCGCCGCACGCCTTCCACGACGGCTGGGAGAGGAAGCTCACCAGTGTGCATCAGGTTAAAGGTACGATGGAATGGACTGTGCTTGAAATATTATGACTTGACAGTACCAAAACGAAAAATTCTATGGTCTGTTCGAAAAGTATCTGATAGAAGTGTAAACAAACCCTATTAAGGTAACACATTCATTGGCGTTTAGAAGATTCCATCTTGATATCTCACCACTTTTTCTAACAATTATTGCTTGCATAATATTGTTAAATGGTAATTGAAAAATCATCCAAGACAGTTCATCATCCTCCTGCCCTTATCCCAATTTATTTGTGGTCGGCGCAACATGTCCCTTTCTTCCATACTTCTCTATTAGTAGTCAAATCTGTAGTCGCCCTAAAAAAAAATCATCGAAGACAGTTGGGGTTATAAAATTAACCTCAATTATTGTCAAATGGAAAACATCTATAGAATGATGGATTTAAAGATTCAAATCAATAATAGTGTCACTTACAAATTGAGTCCTATGATTTTATTCAAACTTCAAAGCAATCAATTTTGTGACACTACAAATTGACATTCACAGGAACGCTTTCTGATCAATTTGTTTATATTTTCGTCACATACTCGTAGAACAGACTACTCAAGGAAGTCAAAATTACGCCCGAAGCTATGAACTAAAAAGGGCGATGTTGAACGCGTTCATTCCAGAGATTGTGAGAGGTGTACGTCTAACTGTAGACTACGATAGGTTTTCTTTTAGTTGTATGATTGAATATTGTGTTTGCAGAAAGTTTATTCAATTAAGTTTCTTAGACAATAACTTGTCTGCAGATTTTGAGTTATGCAAAACTATAATAAGTTTTAAATATTTTTTTTATTTCATTTAGTAATGTATTGCACCTTTTCATTAACTAACGAGTCCCGCACACAAATGTTTCAGAGGAGATACACAAGTTCATAGCCGAACAGCTGCAGACGTCTCGGGTGCCACTGTGCATCAACCCACAGTCGGCGGCGTTCAAGAGCTTCGCAAGGTAAGGCGCCGCAACATCAACCAACCGCAACCAACCGCAACCAACCGACACTAGGTGATTTCTTTGCGATACGTAACCTAACACGCCTTAGCGACCACCCGCACCCATATGGGCCACGCCAATTGTAACCAAAACTCGTGCAGACAACACTGCCTATAATAAAAAATTAAAAACAATTTATGATTCGCCCCGAAGCGTCGTTTTAGCGCTGCGCTCTTGCACTGTAACCCCTAAAATGTTGCTTCCGTCTTTTCAGCTACCGATTTATTTTGCGCGTTTCGTATTGTAGTAGTTTTTTTTGGATTTTAATGACCTTTATAAAGTTTCCAGTGTTGTCCGCAAGTCTGGCGATGTTTACGATAATAAATCAGAGAAAGCAAACAGTCATCACAACTGAGTGTGGCACGGTGCGAGTCTGTTAGTGTGTGCACGTGTGTCGGTGTGCCGTGTCCGAGTACATAGCGCGTAGTGTCGTGCCGGCCGGTGGTCGCAGGAACATGTCGCATCCCTCCCGAGCTCCCCTCCCGCCAACTGTAGCATTGCAACGTAGGTAACAGTTGTGCCTCTTTGTGTACAGTAACACTCACACACGGGTCGATTTTGCTAGAGCCCGACTTGTGCATGGGTTGTTTTACCATTTTATTTTTCTTAAAATAACGTTCCGTTTCGTTCCCCGCGCTTCGAGCGCTCCCTGTGTACATACGCCGCTATTTTCGAGCAAAATCAACCCTCTTGAAATGGTGGTGTGTCCCGCTTCACTAGCACCGCTGTTCTCTCCCGTACCGTAGTTTTAATTCTGCTTTTTTGTGTTTTGCGACAGCTCTAGGGCGGGTTCGAAAGCGAAAGTTTGTTCCCCTTTCAAGACGGCGGCAAAATATCTACTGTTGTCGCCCGTGATATTTCTGTGCGCCGCCTAGGCGTGGAGCTCGCTCAGTAAGCGTACGCACGCATCCGTAGAGCGCCCGCGTGCCGCACGCCGCGCCGGGCCGGCGGCGGGAGGGGCAACACACGCCTGTACACTCCTAAACTAAAACTGCGCGCCCCTCCACCTAATTCTTTTTTTTATTTGAGCATTCAAGTCAAAATTCTCGATTTCCAACTTTCATATCGACCCGGTGTCTGAGGGACCAATGATGGCAAATAATTTATGTGAATTGCGTCTTTAAAAATACATTTAGTGCCATTTTGACCAATGAAACTGAACGCGATCAGAACATCTTAACTGCGTTCAGGGGATGTCAGTGTCAAAGTTAAAATTATGACACTGACAGCTCTTGAACGCGGTTTAGAACCGCTGATCGCGTTCAGTTTCATTAGTGAAATCTGCCCTTAATGAGTATGCAATTCAATGGAGGAGCGCGCAATTTTAGCTTAAAGGATCTATAACTTTGCTGTTGAGTTGTAACTTTAGTACGTATAAAAGAGGCGTTGTTGCCTTCGACCGTCGTCTCGTTTCAAAAGGGTTGATCGTTAGATAGTGCTCGCTCCGTCCTAACGGTTCGGTTGCAGTGCATGCGTTTGTGAAGGCTTCGCGCTTGAGTTCGGTGCCTGTTTGTGTTTTTTTTTTCTTTTAGTGCAATAAGACAAAGTTGAAAAAGCTTGTGAACTAAAACAAAATAAATACAAGCAATGGATTTCATTACATTGATTAAAATATCGAAATATTTATTGTTTTTCATTTACCCGGGAATGGGTTATCCCACTTGACAACCGAACTCAAGTATGAGGCAACATTTCTCCAAAATCGACAAAAAACAGTAGTTTCGATTTTGAAGAAACTTCAGTACGGAGGTTGAATTTAATTTTGTACGATTAGTGGGTTTGTTAGCCCTAGCAGAAAATAATGTCTTCGAATATGAACTTTATATCAATCGACATAAGGTTGATATTTAAGAAGTGAGGTTGTTTTCTGTTAGGGTTGCCGCGTAGTGCATGCGTAGTATGAGATGAGCACTGTGCCAAGCACATGGTTGTGGTGAATTTTCATTAATTTTTTATTCTGTAGTTACTGTAGCGTTTGATTTGTGATGCAGTTTTGCTATAAGATTTCTCTTTTATTATCATAGATTTTGTTCAAAGATGATAAATGCATGTTGGTTTGTATGTTGGATTCACGATAAGGGTTAGCGATGTGAGATTAGTAAGAAGTTCAAGAAGCATTATCAGTGAAATCTTTATAATGAAGAATACAATTAATATCATTTGCGCTGTTCTCGGGTCTTCGGGTTACGATAAAAGATTAAAGAATCTTTGAACAGGTTCATTCCCGAAAAAAAAAGCAGTTAGTTTTTGATAAATATCCTTTGTAAAAGTAGAATGAATCCAAGATGCAAGCAAGTGGCGTGGGTGTGGGTACGCACTAGTGCGTCACATGACTAACGAAGGCCGACTCTGTACCCTTGCAGCTCCACAGTGGCCCACCCGTCCGAGCTGCCGCCCTCGCCGCACCAGTGGGAATGACGCGAGACCAAGCGCGGCTTCGACAAGCGACGCGCCGTATTCACTGACTCGCGATAACCGACTTTATTGTAACGGACGCAAGGATTATAATGGATTATTGGGCGAACTCGTGTTGTAGCAGGCTCGGTGGTGCGATAGTCGACTTTGTTACAGTTGAATAAGGTCGATTATGGATTGATGGTTGGATGAGGCGATTTCACGCCTGATTAACCTTTGATAAACGATATTTGACTTTATTTACGGCAATGTAAGGTCGGTTATGGACTGGTTTGGCGAATTCGTATGTTTACCTTAGCCTTTAATTAGACACCTTTAAATTTATCAGCTGAAGGTCGATTTTGCTATGAGGCACTTATTAAAGAAATGTAAACAAATTGTAGTTTGAAGAAGAAGTCTGATAGTTGGTTTTGAAAATATTTATTCTACTAATCCGCTTTAAAATGTAAATCTAATTAGTATTATTCAAGTAGGTATCAATAAAAAAAAAACGTGATTTCTATTTCTAAATGTATGAATATTTTCAAAACCAACCATTTTAGAACTTGCAAGTAAAATTCGTATTTTGTAAAAGCAGCTGCTATAAACGAAAGCCTTTTGTAATGAGTTTAATGCATACGAATTCGCTTTAACACGGAAGTTACATATCAACTGGAAATTGAACTTTTTTTCCTTAAAACATTCTCGTCTATGTACAGTCAATATTCACTCTTATTTTTATTCATGCAGAGTTCAAATTCCAGTTGCAGTCCACACGTCACACAAGTCGGGTCTTTACCCAAACTGTGTGGTTTTGCGTTTATTTGACTTTATTGTGAATGTATAAAATTTTGGATTGTATAAATACCGCACCATACCTCATCGCTGTAACTAGAAGGCATTAAAACTTACGCGCATCGTATCATTATACCTTGTGGAGAATTCATTCATTGGGTAGAAAGACTTCCAAAATTGATGACATTTTTTAAATTAGTTGTGTAACTAACCTTAATGTATGAAATTGGCGAAAAATATGAAATTACCAACATGCTTTGTAAAATAAGGTACTATGTCAACTATGAATTTTATTCAAAATATTTGTATTTTAAGATAAAAATGTCACCTACCCAATTCGAAAACGTGCATTTCAAGTGTCTCCACACGCGCATTTTTGACGTAAGCAAAGCAAAACAGCGGATTCGCGACGTCACTACCAAAAACTATTCATTTCTGATATTTACTTGTAACGTAGCGTGTAGCGAATGTGTGTAGAATAGTATAGTTGGCTGGTATACTGTGAATATAATCGATAAGGGAAAGCAAAGTATCGGAAAAGATAAACATGTTGATAGCAACAAGATTTTATACAACGAAACGTGTCGCCCTTGCGGCAGAACGTAGCTAGGAACGTTATTGGAGAATGACATGCAGATAAAATGATGGGTAGGAGGGGCGGAGGAATATAGGAAGGAGAGGCGAGGTCACCGACCTCTACCCTCGGCGCGATGTATACAGTAAACATACGCTTCGCGTAGAACTAGGTTATGTTTCATTTATCTCCGCGATTCCATGTAATTGTAAGTTTGACGTAGTGTCAATGTGTGCCTGATTGTGTTTCGTACGGACGTTGCAAGCAATAAACGTTGCAATATTATATAACGCGTATTGACATTTTAATTTTATAACTACGGATTTATTGATTTAATATGTGTGTTCTCTATTAATCTCCTTTATAGGACGGCTGCAGGCGACAGTTTCATACTTAAAAAACAGGATTTCGAACACGAATCTCTTACAAACTATCGCCTGAAGTCGACCTATTGTGTATTATAAAAATAACTAAGCTTAATCGTAAACACCATTGTATGTAACATCGACTGAACATTTTTACGTAGATAGGTTAGAATAGTGTTAGTCTGTTAGATATATTAAACTACTAATTTACTCGATGCAATGAATATAAATAGTAAATAAAATAAATGTATGTTTAATATTCACATACTATCATTGCAGTAGTGAGATATTTTATAGTAAAGTGTTTGTAAATGTAATGAATACATGTGTATTTCACGCATTTAATAGTTTTATTAGGGGTTTGACATTATTGTACTGGGATGTGTTAGTGCGTGAGTTACGTCGTTTTTGTCTAATTATTGGTATTGGTAATCTTACATAATATACACTACGCGGTGGAAATGTAAACATTCAGTGTCTTATATACTCGAGACCAGAGAAAGGCATACATTTTTCAGGAAATATCTTAAGCCGCCAATATAATCATGTTGGCCAAGCCTCAGCCAATGCGAGCGTAAAAAGCGCATTTAAGGCGAGTGCTACGGTCTACATGTTGGTCAAGTTCGAAAGAGACCAATGCCAACTGCCAATGTTCACGAGTTGCCGAGCTCACGTAATTGCCGAGTGCAGGCGAGCGCCTTTCATTTGTGCAGAAAAACCGACGCTGTTCCGAAGTGAGACGAGTCGTAGCGAGCGATCCCGAGTGGTGGCGAGACACGCCAAATGAATCGTATACACTTTGGTGGTCGCCTGTACTCGGCCATCTAGGCGAGCAAAGACAAATGGGCTTCTATCTTTATATCGGCTTTGCTCGGCGAGGTATGCTTTACAGTCTTATTACTTGACCCGTGACGAGATTGGCAGGGCAAAATTTTGCAACCATGTGATTGGTAGTACTGGTCTGTCAGGCGCCATTTTGAACTCTATTAGTATTGAAACTAAGACTGCAAAATTCAGTGCTACCTATCGCGTCACGGGTCAAGTTATATTGAACGTACTGTATTTGTTAATATCTATTTACAAGTTGTCAAGTGTTGTCAAGTTATAAGATAGCGTTTGGTTCCATTCCCACCGCGTATCATCCAAAATTGATGTTTCCATTTAATTTGTAAGTAGTTTTACTACTGTATCACGCTGCTAACATGTAATCTAGCATAGAGAGACTTTGTGTGAATGTCGCCAGACGTCGTAGCCTTAAAACTAGTTCAAAACTATATAAAAGATAAAAAATAAAAAACGTTGTATATAAATGCATAGTATTAATGTTAGTCTAGTATGGTACGGGATGTAAACCGATGTAGCAAGCCCACAACAAGTAGGTTAGCCTTACTACAGACCGCTGCAGGACTTATTATATCTCCTTTTCTGTGAATAGAGGGTAGTCAGATATTATAGTAACATACACACATGAAAAGTGTCTAGGGATCAACATATATTTTTGCAATAACTTTTCTCCTGATTGATATTAATTAAAATTTTCTTGTAGGATTCATCAAATAAAGTGTTTTCGTTTGTCACAGTAACGATAAACCAAGTCACCTTTGCATTAATAAAGAAATTTGCCATTTTCCTAATAAAGGGATTTTTGACATTTGAACCACTAACATTAAAGTTCGAAAAAAAGACTGAAATAACAGTTTTCTTTAAAATTTTATTGGGTAACTTAAACAATTAATAATCCGTGTTTCTACCGCGAACACTAACAACACAAGAACATCGGTTTGGCATACTCAAAATGAGTTCATCCAAATCACGCTGTGGAATGGCCGCCCATGTTCGTTGCAACAACAAAAAAAGGTCTTCTTGCGACTGGATACCCTCCATATTCGGCAGAGCTCTTCTCTGTAGCATATCCCATGCATGCTCAATCGGGTTCAAGTCTGGCGACTGAGCAGGCCAGGGCAGGACATTGATGTTAGCTGCGGCGAGAGTCTGTCTTACAACTCTTGCGGTGTGCGGTCGTGCATTATCATGCATTAACTGAAATAAGGGACCGATTTGCACTTGTAGAGGAACGATGACGTCTGATACAATCGTCTCAGCATAAATTTGAGCGTTGAGGTTGCCTCTGATCCAAATCAACTCAGTTCTTCCGCCGATCCAAATACCCGCCCATACCATGATGGTTCCACCACTATAAGGATGGACTTCCTGGCAGGATTTTAATCGCTGTTGGCGTCCAGGGGTTCTCCAGTGTCGTATACGTCTTGTATCCGGTCTCATACCAAAACGAGACTCATCAGAAAAGCACACGAAACGCCATTGTTCTTCTGCCCAATTTCTGTGTTCAAGAGCCCATTGATATCGAATCCTACGATTGTGCATTGCTATAGGTGGTACCCGTAGCGGTCTTCGGGAATGAAGGTTCACTTCATGCAAGCGGTTTCTGACTGTTTGGTCGCTAATTAAGTTCCCTGAAGAGTGATGAAGCCTCACGGCTAACATCATGGCGGTTATTGTTGGAGCTCTTCGAGCTAAGATTTGAATGTATCGGTCTTGTCTCCGTGTGGTGCAGCGATACCGTCCTCCATGGCGCTCAGCCACGGTACCAGTGCTTCGGTAACGTGTCCAAAGTCGACTGATAACACTCTGACTTGTATTCAGAGCTAAAGCCACAGTACGTTGCCGGGAACCAGCTTCTATCATTCCCACGGCTCTGAGCATTTCTTCCCTGCTTAAATGACGTCGCTGCTCCATAATAACGTTGGTTTTAATCAGTAGTAGGGAAACAGTAGCACTAATAATGTCTTCAATGCGTTGTATGTTTTTATAGGGAAAATATTGACAGCTGATTTTCATCTTTTACTCGAATTTGATTCACAGTTCCTGATTCAAATTATGAAATGCACCAAAAAGGATCCATATAAATTTATAAAATCATAAATTTATTACAAAGCCACATCTCAATCTCAAGAAATCCGCATAAAAATGCTTGATCCCTAGACACTTTTGATGTGTGTATTTACAGTTTTTGCGTTTTTTTTTGTAGTAAAGATTGTATATAGTTGTCAGGTCCGGCAGCGGTTTGTATGAGACTTCGATGGTACAAAGGAGGAGCGCTCGTTTTTGCTATGGTTTTAGCTGCCACATACTGCAAACCTTCGGTCATATGAAATCAATTTCTGGAGTTTATAATTCTTTGAACCTTTTCGATTTATTGAAACGGCTGTCAAATCATTTCATCTTATAATACAATTTTTGATTGATTCACGTTCTGATAATGGGCTTGGAGAGGCTCTTTGAAACGACGGTAATCGATCAGTGAAATTAAACAAGTTTTGTTAAAATATGTCAAATGTAATAACCCTAGAATTCCCCCCAGGTTCAACTACACAAAACTAATGTAACCTGGTAATCTCCTAAACTTGTATTAAGGTTAGTGTGTGACAGCTAGACCCTCGCAAGCGAGCCCCGACGGACCCACCTTGCCTTATCTCAGATAACTGTCACTGTGATCCGTAACGCGTAGTTTTTGAACCCCCGCACCCCTCACCCCGCACTCGACGTGTACAATGTACTGTATATAATATACAAGTGCTCGTTAGGTAATTATTATCGTCATTGGTTTATTAGAAATTGGCTTCATTATATAACTGCTGTATACTACGTGTCCTCCGATGTGAAAAGACGTTTGAATGTATGTAAATAAGGATATAATAAGTAGACGAATATTGTTAGGTTAGGGTGTTCAGTTGCGAGGTGTGGATGAAATAGACTATGGAAAATGGCGAAGTATGTAGGCCACTATACTTTGGAAGTCGGTTAAAAAGCAAATCCACCTGTATACGTAGCTTTTTTTTGTCTATCGAACACGAGGTGGATTATTGGCAATTTTATAAACTGGAAATTTAAATTTGAAAACATATTTGAAATCTGATTGGAAGTAAAATCGAATTTCAAGAGCAATCGTATCTATAAAATCTCTTTTTATAACATGCATTTCATCCATACATTAGCGACTTTAGTTTAACAGGGACCACTGTTCCGCGCCTGGGCGGTGAGGCGGAGGGGAGCTTTGACGAATGAGCGGCAAGCGGGGCGCCGCACGCCGTGAGCGTTTGACGAATGAGCGGCCTGCACTGCCACCCCGTCTCGCCGCGCACATAGCTAAGGCGCGGAACAGCGGTCTTTTGTCAAGCTATAGTACCCTGGCGGAGGATATAAGGCCGTGCACACAGTATTGCGGCGCCTAAACGAACACGCTTCTTATTTTATGTAATTGTACGTATTGCGTTTCCAGACTTTCAGAGATCTCGTATTATTTTAAGTTTTAAGTACACGACTGTTCTTTTTACACACAAGTGATCTTTAGTTGTAGGACGTCACGTTTGTATTCTACTTTGTACCGGCACAGAACACTACAGAAGGCGCACTCCGCATTTTAGGTACGGAGCTACAAGTACGCAGCGGTATCATCTTGTCGTGCCGATTTAGTGAGCGTAACGTAGTCAGAAGATGTAAGAGTTACGCGAAAGAAAAAGAGCCAACTTCTAGGTGAATATAACTGTAGGTAATTAATTAGCGCTATGCGACCTGAATTGCACTTTATTGTGTCGTAGCAGGAGTCGCTTTTTATTTAAATGATTATGCGGAGTGAACCATCTGTTCTAATCTGTGCCTACGGCCAGTCAGCCAAGGCTTTCTCTTAATTTTAAGTGATCGCACACTCGAATGCTCCCGCGCAAGCAGAGGAATTCACACTTTCTTTATATTTCATGTAAATATTAGTGGTAATGCGGTAAGACTCTTAGGTTTCGTGTTAACAATTAGATCGACGCAGTCCTTAGTTTGTGTTCAGTAATCCTACATTAATTTTGTATTATAATTTCCAAAATTTATAAAAGTAAAAAAAAAATACAAAATAATATGAGAACATTATTGTATTCTTCTTTTTTATAATTATGACTTTGATTTAATTATTATTGTACCAGTCGTAATGTAAATAGATACTTTGTGCACTGATAGTCGTGTTTAAGTTAACTTTAGATATTAATATCAAATGGCTGTACGGATTCTCTTTATGTAAAGCCCAAGACACAACGTTCACTATAAGACTTAGTAGAAATGTTTCCTTTGCAATTGTCCTTTAACATTTTGTAATGTATAGAATGGTTTGAGTTAACTGTCACGACGGGCGTTAGTATTGTGATTTAGTTTTGTTCACATGTACAGCGACCCAGAAACGTACCTAATGTAAATATAAATGATACATGTTTCTGTCGTGTACGGAGTTAGTTGCATTTTACCATTGTTGCGAACTGCCAAAACTATTGTAATAATTTTGTAGCGTGATACGCCATTACACCACATTAGTAACGCTGTAATTTAATTAACGAAACTTACCGCCAGTTGCGCGGAAGTCCATTAAATTTAATTCTCCATTATAAGTAATGCTGTTACTTTCTGATACGTTTCGTTAGAGAAAGACAGCATTACTTTTAGTGGAGAATTAAATTTAATGGAGCGATGGAAATTTTGAAAATAATAAACTTCCATTTTCCGTAATACTTTTGCATTTTGATAAGTTTTGTATCTGTAATCCATAGTGCTGTTTGCTCAAATTGCTATGAATACTGCTATTCTTAAACTAATCAGAATTTCTGTCGTTTTTTTACGTTTCCCTTGTTGGTAAACGCATTGTATTCCTGAATGAATACGAATGTTTAGTGTTGTGTGTAGTTAGTTGTGTGGTGGGTGGCGTATGCGTAGATCGTGAGCCGGGTAGCGACGAGGACCGGCCAGCGACAGTGTAACAATAAACTACTGCATAATTATATAAGAGATTTTTATTTTTACCTTCAAAATAGAGCTACCCTTTAGATCTTTATCTTAATAAAAATGTAAAATTAATTCTTTCGAAGACGTGGTAGTGGTAGGCCCCCTGGTCCAGTGCGGGTTGGGGGATATCACGTATCCCCCAACTCGCACTGGACCAGGGGGCCTACCACCACCTCTAAAAGCAGTATTATTTTAATATTACTTTAGTGTGGGAAAGAGATGAAGCTCTACAGGACGTATAGCACTATCTCTTTCCCCCACTGAAGTAAGATTAATACTGCTTTTAGTGGTTGTGGTAGACCCCCTGCATGGTGCATTATGGTCCGCTCCCTCTCACTGTGAGAGGAGGCCTGTCTCCTAGCAGTGGGAATGTTATAGGCTCATGGACGTTATGCAATCATTCACTGACAGACAACTCACAGCCTAAACTACTGGGTCTAGAAGCATGAAATTTTGCACAAGAGCGAGTGCCTTATAAAGTGTGACGGGTAATGACTGATACTTAAACGTGTACTCATCGTATGCTGAGACGCAGCTCAGCACAGTACAGATTTTGCAAGGTAGGGCAGGCGAGGCAGACAGGCCGCGAGCGCATGCTTCAGCTACACAGTCGAGTTAGTACAAACCATGGTATAAGAAAACAAAATGGTACAAACAATGTGTCATTGAAACAAAATTATAAATCAGTGGTGATGACCGGCACACGTTGCGCAGTAATCTGAGTGTATTATCTATGGTAATCTGTCCCGGCAGAGCCGAGACGCAATGTCTGCGTTGTTCGTGCCTGCGCCGCCGCCGCAGCGTACGCAGTTGTCAGTCACGTTCTTACATTGTATTACAAAATCATCTGCTCTGCCCTGCGCTGCGTGGACCCGCGTTACCTGAGTCTTCGGCATACGCTTAGCCTTGATATGGGGCCAAACCTGTTATCAGAAAAAAATCTGATCTTCCCTACATTTTCACGAGTTATGCGAACATAAATGTAGGGAACAGCATAAAAAAAACAACTCTGTAAAAAAAAAAGATTTAATGTAGAGCCAAGCCCCTAACTCTATACAAGGTCTACCTCTACAAACTTTATATCTTTGTCAAATGTAGGGGGGACGTTGAGCTGAGTCGCCGAATAAAAATACACACTAACGTCACTGTCTCTTCCGATAACATTAGGCCAAAAAGATAAAAAACTTTTTTGCAAAAAATTAAACCGACGAAAAAAAACTGAAAAGCGAAAAATAAAAAATAACTATGTATTTAGTGACAAATTGATGACCTTCAAATAACAAATTTTGAGGCGGCGCCTAAGTGCTTGTTTACGGAGACGCGGGGCGTTGAGCGTGGCGTGCAGCGTGGCGTTCGGCGGTGCGTCGGACGTTTTTTCTGTTTACAGAGAGGCGGGGCGTGCAGCGGCCCGCGTCATCACACGCGCAAACACAAACATATGGCAATGTACGATGTTGTTTATGGAAGCGCGGGGCGTGCGGCGGGGCGTGAAAAGTAGCGGTGCCCGCAGCGTTGCACGCCGCGTCGGACGCGGCGTTGCACGCGGCGGTGCACGCGGCGGTCCACGCGGCGTGCATCGGGAGCGAAGGGCGGTAACTGATATTCAAGCGCGCCCGATTTAATAATAGGGGGCGAGCCTAATGCCATCAACCGGGCACAAATCCAGACTCCGGGCTTCTACTGAGAAAAACCAGATAGAAAATACTTACCAATAATATTTTGCCCGACCCGGGTATCGAACTCAGGACCTTATGCTCAGCGGTAGTGCTTGGGACCACTAGACCAACGAGGCATTAAAAAAACCGGCCAAGTGCGTCTCGGACCACGCACAATGAAGGGTTCCGTGGTTGGGATAAATTTATCCCAAGAACAAACTTAATTTAGTAGTTGACAAACGTTCTCTCATACCTACATCGATACGTCACGGTCAATTCTCCAACTGCAAATGTAAGTTTGTAATCACAAAAAATATTTTTTTATGTGAAATCGGACTTTTTCCTTTACTAGTGCTGTAGAAGACCTTGCTTGCTGCCAAATTTCATGATTCTAGGTCAACGGGAAGTACCCGGTAGATTTTGATTTATTTGCGAGTATCAATATATTTCACATAAATGGCAATATTTTGCGTTCGTTCGTTCACTTAGAAGCTTTAATTTTTTAGAGCTCCAACGGAACATATATTTCCAACTAGATACCTCCACGCGTTCCTGAGAAAATGGGTCTTGACTGACGGACGGACAACGAAGAAGAAGAACTTATACCGTTTTATAAGTCTTAAAATATATTTTTCATAAGTATTTGTGGTGTTTAATTGACATATTTCTAGATTAATAGTTCCTTGTAGTTATTATGTGTTAGCGATGAGCTCTTAAGGGTACGCTAGTCGACGGCTCGAACTCGTTGGTGCGCGTTACTAATATGCATGCTAATAAATATAATTATTTATTAATTTAGTAGTTATTTATCTATTTTTATTGATTTATTAATTAATTTATTTAATGAAATAGACAATGATTTATTACGAAAACGAGCTTGTAAAACATGAACAGACCTTTAGGCGTATATATTATTATGAATAAACTACTGAATGTGAAAGGGGTTTGAAGATTTTTGTATAGAGGGTGGCCCTAACGTGAGGCCGCCATTTTGTTTTTTTTTCAGAATCGCGGTGATAATCGAAAGTTATATATTTAGATAGAGGACACTTATACAAACAAAAAATGTCATATAACATAATATTCTAAAGCGTCACGTTTCGGAGTAATTCACCGAAATATAAGTTGAAAATTGAACCCTTAAACAAGGATTTTTTTGTTTTTTTCCCTTCAGGTAAGTATATCGAACCTATGAAAACATAATTGCATCATGTATAGGTAATATTTTAGTTAAGAGCGAAAGATACACAAATATATGTATCGCCGAATGACGACGTGTGTTATATGGTATATGTATTTTATGGTGCATGGCATGGGCGCGACACCAAGACAATAATATTCAGCCTCCCGCTGCTTTCTGGAATGATATTGTTTATACCGAATATGATTAAAAAATCTAATATTTTATCCACTAGGTGTAGTCAATTAATTCATGTGTAAATAACGGTTGTACGTTGTTTTATAGAGAATAGTTTTATAGAATCTCGTTTCACATAAAAATTTTCATATATTTTCATTTCATAGAATAATCAATTCGCAGAATACTTACTTTGAAAAAACTTAAATCATTGATTTTTGTTACAAATAAAATTAAAAGTTTCGATATTCATATCATAGAATAACAAATCAAATATTCTTTATTCTCATACTGTTTAGTTAGTATAAAACTTGTTACCAAGAAAATCATTTTATCGAGTAACAGTTTCTAAACGTTTCAATTCATACCTTACAAAATGCATATCATCCTATAAAATTACAACACAAAACTGAAATCTGTAGCTAATTATTATAAAATTGAGCGATTAAGATTACATAATTGGATTATTGCGAATTATACTACTGGGGTTTATACATGGGGAAGGATTCAACATGCAAGCAGACATCAGCAGGCATGTAGCGTGCAAGCAGGCATGCAGCATGCAAGCAGGCATACAGCATGCAAGCAGGCAAACAAGCATGCAACATGCAAGCAGGCATGCAACATGCAGCAAGCATTGTTTCTGTCATGGCTCCGGCGCTGCGGGGTTTAGGCGACCCCACGCGAGCTTATCGTCGCAGATGGTTTTAACGCTCACCACCGCAGCTTCGGCTGCCTGAGCCGCGCCAGAGCCTGAGCCGCGGCGGCGGCCTTTAAACCACCTGCTCCTCAGCTCACGGGCCGCCCCACCCCTCCGCGCATACGGGGGCTTAAATTACACTCTAGGGGTAGGGCAGACAAGACTGCGTGAAGCTAGTTTTGCAGCGATTTATTTATTTATTTTATTATTTATGTACACACAGTAAAATACATAAAGATACCACATAGTTATACTTTAAGTACAAAGGTACTGCTTATTTCTTAAGAAATGCAGCGATTCGTTTCTGTCACTAAATTCTGTAGCAACATATTGACATACATAATAAATAAATATCGATTTTAGGACATTCGATACGATTCTATACTTCGATATTTAGTACTTTCGATGTCACTTTTATAGATAATTAGATTTTAGATATATTGGACGTAGGTTATCTAACCATTTGACAATATAAACTTACGTTATTTTAATTTTCGGTTTTATGGTCGTTCAATATTTACGTTTTCAATGTTTTGAACATTGGCATTTTAACTGTAGGTATTTTAATCTTTGACGTTCTAATATGTACCCTAACCGCTTTCATCTGTCGGAGTGCCCTAATTTTGGTACCGCGACCAATTTCGCTGTAGCGCTCGCCGGGCGCTGCCGCGGCACCGCTCGCTTCGCTCGCTCGGCTCTCGCGCAGTTAGTCACAGTTCTAACCTAACCTAACCTATATGGTCGGAGTGCCCTAATAGATATATTACTAGATACTTGACGCGTGCACCGCCGCGGGCAACGCCGCGTCCGACGCGGCGTGCAACGCCGCGGGCACCGCGTGCATTTCATGCAAACGCCTATAAAAACGCTTCTCCGTAAACACTCTCATACAACGCCATATGTTTGAATTTTGTACGGGCCGCCCCGCTGCACGCCACGCCCAACGCCCCGCGTGTCCGTAAACAAGCACTTACAACGGAACATAGATTTACGTATTTGATGTTATATGTGAATATCGCCGATGTTCGTAGTTCGTAGGTATTGAGCGTACGTACGACGCCGCGGGCCCCGCCGCGTGCACCGCCTGCATTTCAAGCAAACGCCTAATAAACGCTTCTCGAACGAACGAATTACACATAAAAAAATATTTTTTGTGATTACAAAATTACATTTGCAGTTGGAGAATTGACCGTGCCGTATATCGATGTATGAGAGAACATGTTTGTCAACTACTAAATTAAGTTTGTTCTTGGGATAAATTTATCCCAACCACGGAAACCTTGTGCGTGGTTCCACACGCACTTGGCCGGTTTTTTTAATGCCTCGTTGGTCTAGTGGTCCCAAGCACTACGGCTGAGCATAAGGTCCTGAGTTCGATACCCGGGTCGGGCAAAATATTATTGGTAAGTATTTTCCATCTGGTAAGGTACCTGCAGTAAATAAGGGCCAGCGGCTATTAAGGACCATCAGAGAAATAACACACATTCAATAGTTTTATAGGTTAGATCTCTCGCATACATAAAAAGGACCAATAGTATTGCTATTACAAGCGCGCGCGTCGACGTAAGCGCCGCTATTTTGTCACTTTTGTCCCCAGTAACTCACTGGGGACGGTCGACGACGCAGTAACAAAAAATTGCCGGTGCAAGAACATTCATTAGAAAGAAAATAGTGTATTTTACAAGAAGTGATCACCTATTTACTGTAAAGTGGATATTGGAGCTGCCGAATCAAGATAGTTTCTTTTATTTTGTTGATATTTGCCTACTTTCAAATTAAGTTTTGTAAAAAGTGACGCCATTGCTAATAAGGGCCACCTGGAAGGCAGTGAATAAGGGCCAGCCCTTATTCACTTCCTTCCTTCCTAACCTAACCTAACCGAGGTTAAAATTAAGGATCTAATTTGATTAACTATGTTAATAATTAATAATGATATTATTGCGAATCCACCGACCATTGATAATGTTGATCTCATAATTCTATTTAGATTTTTTCGTGCTTGTTACTATTTCATTATTATAATAAAGGCCAAGGCAAAAAATAAGCATTTGTTTTTAAATTTTTGTTAAACCTATATTTTTGGTTAAGAGGTTTTTATCTAAAAAATGTATAAATTTGTTGATTTTACATAAATAACATCTTTTTGTTACAAAATAATTATTCCTTGAGTTTTATAAGGACCGATATATGTTTTTTTTATATGATTAATGGTAAACTGTTAAATATTTTGTCTGAAAATATTAATTTTGTTGAGTTATAGAGGAAAACAATTTATTTTATGTTATATTAGATTAGTTTCTTTTAATTTATTCTCGGACCTTAATAGACCACCTGAGTTTATTAAGGTCCGTAGTAAAGGATTTTTTAAAGTTTATTTTTGTTCACAAAATGTTTAAAACCTATCCTTTATGGCATTGTTTTGAGATCTCAAATAAATAATGTTCAATAATATTCCTGATTTCTATTTCAAATTCACTTATTTTTTTCAATATTTAAGTTTCAATTATGGTGGCTCTTATTTACCGCCGGTACCTTATTTCTCAGTAGTAGCCCGGAGTCTGGATTTGTGCCCGGTTGATGGCAATAGGCTCGCCCCCTATTACATGGGACTTAAACATAACTGGCGAAATGTGGGTGTAGTTACTATAGGAACACCTCTGCCTAACTTTTCGGAGAATATAGGCGTGATGTTATGCATCCTATGTATTTATTTATATATTTTCATATTTATTATTATGTCGAGCGCGTTTGAATAATTATCAGCTCCCGCCCTTCGCTCCCGATGCACGCACGCCGCGTGCACCGCGGCGTTGCCCGCGGCATTGCACGCGGCGTTGCACGCGGCGTTGCACGCGGCATTGCACGCGGCGTTGCCCGCCGCGTGCCCCGCCGCGGCAACGCCGCGTGCGACGCAGCGTGCAACGCCGCGGGCACCGCCTGCATTTCAAGCAAACGCCTATAAAAACGCTTCTCCGTAAACACTCTCATACAACGCCATATGTTTGAATTTTGTGCGGGCCGCCCCGCTGCACGCCACGCCCAACGCCCCGCGTGTCCGTAAACAAGCACTAAAACACATTCAAGGAAGATCTATCAAGCTAACATTTTACGCTTTATGTAATTATAATATGTTTGTTGGGCGCCGCCTCAAAATTTGTTATTTGAAGGTCATCAATTTGTCACTAAATACATAGTTATTTTTTATTTTTCGCTTTTCAGTTTTTTTTCGTCGGTTTAATTTTTTGCAAAAAAGTTTTTTATTTTTAGCTTTTGAGTTACCATTAACCGCCTGGCCACGGGACATTCGCTACAGCAAAAATCGCGCGGTGCGAACGGCGAAGCGTCTTGCGACTAAAACAAATGTATAGAATTTCGCCCCGCAAGACGCACCGCCGCGCCGCCGCCGCGCGCCGTTCGCGCCGCCCGTTCCGTGGCCAGGCGGTTTTAATGTTTGCCTCAACCTCTGACCGTCGATGACAGTCATACCCCTGACCGTCGATGACAGTCATACCCCAGCAAGGTGTAAAGTTCTCATCAGGGGGAATGAAATAAGCCCAAACATGATGTAGCTGCTGTAAACTGGTGAGGAGCTCTCGCGACTGTCTTCTGACTCCATCATCAGATCAACTCCAGGTCTTTATTGTGTAGTTGTGTCATCAGAACTACTTATGTGTGCGAAATTACAACAGAATCGGTTCACAGTTGAAAATTCAGTATGTGAAACATCAATCAACCCCAATTTTTTTACACTTAGGGGTGGGTTTCAATTTTTATTTTTTTATGGGACCAACTTCGAGGTATACCCTTCCCAATAAAAAAAGAATCGTTCAAATCGGACCACTCAGTAAAAAGTTATGCGTCGTCATACATAAAAAAAAAAAAAAAAAATATACGTGTCGAATTGAGAACCTCCTCCTTTTTTTTTCGTCGGTTAAAAATAAAAATCAAAACATGATTCATGTTTACAAATCCGCGGGAATTTTTCGGTTTAATCATCTGCTTTTCACTATCTATAATAGGTAGGGTAGTGGCACCAAAAGATGAACGACCCCCAATAGATGAACGATCGACCGAAAAATTAAAAAATATATAAAACCCCGCTAGATACATGTCTGCAATATTTTTTTCAAGTTAGGGTAACATATTTTCTTCCCGATATCATAACAACTTTGACATGGTGACCACTCAGACGCGCTCGTAATCTGCTATTGTGTGAGCGCTTCCCACCAAAAATCAGTTTTATATGGAAACCTACAGGAAAGTGCCCTCCTAATTTAAGGATTTTGTCAGCTTAAAGAAAGAATTAATTATAGATTTCAATGGATTTGGTTAGAATAAAATCTTGTTATATCTGGCTTTGATTATATTGATAGTTTTAAACATTATTTACCGTATTTTTAGAGAAATTTAGTGTTCAAGTAATGGTTTCAATTTTGTTTGCTTGATCCAATGGATGAACGGCGTTCAGGTAATGGAGTAAAGGCATATTTTTACAGCTATCATTACTTATAAACTCACGCTTATAGACCAAAACAAATCAACTCTAATGAATTTTAATAAATGTATGAACTTAGTTACCAAAAGTTGAACACATTATTTTAGTGTTTTTGATTATTTTTAAGGCTTTATTTTAGTATGAAATCTTGTACTGTTCATCTTTAGGATCCATACCCAAAATTTGAACCAAGGAATATGTTCATATTTTATTCGTTCAAATTTTGGGTTCCGTGAAGCTGAACGCTGAAGTGATTTTATTTGTTCATTTTGTGGTTCTTTACCTAATCCAAAAAATGAACGAATTGAATTGTTGTTAATCGTCTTCAGATGATGCACTCAAATACCTTCAGCAAATTAGACGGACCTTATTCCTTAACACAGTCTGTATTGTGGCGAAGGTCACTTATCAAGACATGCAGCGAGTGGCAAAGACCTGTCTATTGGGCAGAGCCAGTTTGCAAAACAGAAGACCGAAGATGGCAGAATCCTATCCGTCAACCTGAACTACTGAGAGAGATCGAGAGGTTCTATACCGAAGACATCTCGGACGTCAGCTAGTACGGATTAGGATGTCTCTGAAGCAGCTTAAGAACAACGCGCCAGGTGATGACGGAATTACGGCCAAACTCCTGAAGGCCGATAGAAAACCCATTCTTAAGGCCCTCCAGAAGTTGTTGACTACAAGCTGCTTTCAAGAGTCAGCACGAATCCTCACAAGCCCATTGTACCACCCTCATAGAAATCGGAGACTCTACACTCTCACAAGTTGTGGACGATTATGTTTACCTAGGGCAAACTGTTCAGCTAGGTCGGTCCAACTTCGAGAAAGAGGTCAATCGTCGAATCCGACTCAGCCGATTCGGATCCGAGCAGATTCCGGGCGGCGTTCGAGAATCTGCTTCTCATATCATATGAAAGAAAGAAAGAAAGAAAGAAAGAAAAATGCGTTTATTGGCATTACAGCAAAAATAAATAAAAATAAACACCTTAAAACTATAAACAATTTGCTTTTAATGCCAAAAGGGCCTCAGCTCAGCATAATGTCAGATGACAACACAAGGTCACCACCTGACGCTGATTTTCAGCTGCAGCCCACGAGTGTCATACGCTAGAATAATAAACACAAGTGCATGTGCCCGCTTTAATCAAATAAAGAGTAAATTAAAATTGGAAACTGATAAAGGAGAAACCCGAGAGTTGCCAGCTGGCAACTCTTGTGTTTCTCAGCTGATACAAAAAAAAAACAAATAAAATGTTGTGACATACATGTGTGTGTAGTTGCGTGTGTGTTATGTTGTGATTAGTGGAAAACTTCATATACCTACTATAATATCTCAAAACGAAAGTTTTTGACCAGTGGAGTCATTACCACCAAGGACCAAGTCACCCAAAGGGCAATGGAGAGGGCTATGTTTGGAGTTTCTTTATGTGATCGAATCAGAAATGAAAAGATCTGTAGGAGAACCAAGGTAACCGACATAGCCTGAAGAATTGCCAAACTTAAGCAGCAGTGGGCAGGGCACATTGCTCGCTGAATAGATGGCCAATGGGGCCGAAAGGTTCTGGATTTGCGACCGCATACTGGAAGACATAGCGTTGGAAGCCCGTCCCCACAAGGTGGACCGATGTCGGTAATATTAAAATGCTAGTTCAAGTAATGGGTCCAAAATGTTCATAATTAGGGCTCAGTGTTCAACTATTGGGGTAAATCCCATTTTTTTATACAAAAAGCAACTTATAAAAATAAATTGTAGATCTAGACGGTTCTTTTTTTAATCAGTCACATCCTGAGGATTATGGCATAATTTAAAAAAAATCAAAAATGCATGAATATCATGAAATAACTGAGTTACAGCTATTCAAAGTTGACAAAAAAGCTTAATCGTTCATTTATTGGTGCCACTACCCTACTTGTTTAATAAATAAATGTACTTATCAGTGGTCAGGGACCGTTGTTTGTACCTAGAGCATCTTGAAAGCGGTCGACTGTCTAGATAAAATTATGGAGAAATACGTGATTTTTGTGCTTTGTGTTATACTGTGTAAGTTTTCTTTCTACTAATATTAGTTGATACTGATAGAAAAAATGTACAAGTGAGCAAACTTTTGTTAAAGACAATGTAAAAATATTTTTTACCGGAAATTACGTACTCTCAAAGGTGACTTTCAAACCCTGCTGCCATCCATAATTTGAGTAAATTAAAATGTTATGATTCTATCATATGGATGTATTTTTAGTGAGTTTTGTTAGGTGTAAAGCAACTTCAAAAGTAAAGTAAGGTGTTTAACAGATAGTAGTTGGTTACTTGCAGGAATTAAGTATGTGAAACGGTTTCAAATATTATTGATTGAAAACAAAGTGATATAGGTATACGTTGTAAGCAGATTGTATGATTCGTCACTATACAAACGGCGCCGTCCGTTTACAAACGCTTGCAGTTATGCCAAATGCCGACACAAATAGGTAGGCCAAACAGATTATGTTAGTTGTTCCATGTTAAATACGTATTCAGCTGCATCCGGTTAAATGCTTATCCTGCTTAGATGGCCGGACCCCAACATAAGCAGTCGGAAAAAGGCTAGGATATAAACAATGATGATAATACGGTAATACCAAACATACATCGGCATCGGCGGCATCAGTTGTGGAAACTTGTAATTGGCCATATTTTACACATTGCACTAGTTATTGAAATGTATTAGCTGTAAGTTTTCCTAAAAGTAATAAAATAAAATAAATACTTATGCGGAAATCCCTTAGCCGCTGTACGAGTCATGTATCGCACCTACTTACATGACACGCGCGCATTGCATACATCAGCACTTTTCCGACACCTTGCACAAATATAGTGTAAAGCTTCGTGCAGACTAGCGCGTGAAATTTTCTTAGAAATTGTATTGTTCGTGTCACGACGCTCCCGCGTCGCGTCGTTTTGGTCTGCACGAGCCTTAACGTGACAGTACCTACACGATCAGTGTTCATAGTCAGCTATACTCAGTCTAAGGTGTATGCGCTGCTATACATTGCATTAGGGTAGATAGGTAGGAACTTACCGAATGCGATGTAGGTAGGTACCTATGTCTGTATCACATGTCACCGGCTCAAAATTACAAATACTACCGTAAACTTCATTCAGAAACAGTTTTTCAAAGTCAACTGTGTCCACATTAACGTTCCACTGGCTATTACAGCATCGACAGTGGCGCCACCACCGAAAATCACTAAAGAATACCGCAAAGATTATGTCTACAATAAGAAAAGTGATGCTTTCTACAAGTTCCACATAGAAAATGTTCGACAGTGGGAGGTCAAAGACCTGTGCGAGGTGGAGGGCGCCCAGCTCATTAATACGGCTACAGACCACGACATTATACAGCTGCATTCCATGTTCAAGCAGTTTCCAGACCTTGGGGACTATGTGTGGGTGAGCGATGATGGACAAAAGCATGAATCTGCTGAGGAGCAACCTATTATTGATTGTAAGTAGGTAATTATAATATAGGCGTGTAAGGACATGAATCGTGCCGCGCGTGTTTAGCACACGTCTCACGTAATTATATTAGTCAAACACATCTTCCAATACATAAAGAAAAGAATAATAAACTTATGAAAATGAATAATTATGTGTAGTCATGCATGTAAAGCGGGGGGGGGTATGAAATCCGTTTGAACCTAACTTTCGGATTCCGTACACCTTAGATCGAGGGATCTAAGGTGTACGGAATCTTCAACCGAAACCTACAAGTATTTGGGTATATCGGAAGCATTAGGCAAAGCCCAGGGTTGCAGTACAACCTTGTGGAGTCCGAAGTACCATACAACAGATATGTGCCCGACACAGTTCTCGAGAATGGTCACGTCACATTGTACTGGGATCGATCTATCATCATATAACAGACAGGACTATTGTAGCCAATAAGCCTGATAGTGTGGTGATAGATCGGCGAGACCGCTGTACAATGATTGTTGATATCGCTGTTCTTCTTGACGAGAATCTCGTGAAAGCTGGGAAAGATAAAAAAATCAAGTATCTTGACTTAGCACATGAGGTTGTCGACATGTGAGACATGAACTCTGCAATCATTGTACCAATATACCAATAATAGTAACGGTTATGACCCAATAGCGGAGAGCCTCGACCAACACCTCAGGAGGCTCTCATTGCGCGACTGGGTCAAGGGCTTGATTTAGAAAGTAGTACTCCTAGACACAGCACGCATTGTGAGGAGGTCCCTCTCTCTCTCAGAGAGACCCTGACAACCGGCAGCTTGGACCCTGCTTCTGATGCCGATTTGCCACAAATTACTATATTTTAACAATTAATAGGTCGATGATAGTCGAAACGACTATGAAGCTCGTCGCAGGGCGCGACGATATGCAGGCTCGGGAACCACTGGAAGAACCGCATCAGGAAGCACTGAGCCGGAAACAGGAACCACACACAACACAGCAGCAGCGCACGTCCGTCCGCGACCGATGCCGAGCTTAGAATCCAAAGAGGATCCGCCGACCAGACAGAAATATACTTATACACGCTGAAATTGGAATGGTTGTTTTTCCGTAGCGAAATGAGTTTGTCTTGGTATTACAATAGATCTACATGTATACAAATAAAAGTAAAAGATTTAAAAAATAGCAGAACACCAATACAGCACGAACGACCGACTGTGCGAGGCTGGCGCGAACGACGCGCGGTCGTTAACTTCGCACCACACACAGCTGATATCTGCCTACTCCTGAGTTAACGAAACACTGTGTTGTGTTTCGTCAACCTAAAAGTTAAATGAATTTTCCCATCATACTTTTACGGGCTCAGGACCGTCTTAAATACTTTTTTACCTACAACTTAGGTACCTACTGAACACGAAACTGAAAAACAAGTGTTTATTATCTTACATAAAACATTTACTCAAATAGATAATGAAAAAAACTGCAATCAACTTATTTACAATGATTTTAATAACTAACATACTTTTAACTGTTACATAATTATTATATACTCGTATATTGAAATTATTTATAATAAATACATTTGAATTTTTTAGTTTTAACTCTATGATTCTATACTACTACTTAGGGCAAGTCGTTCTATCGCGGGAAAACAACCATAAAAATTTCAGCGTGCAGCTGCGTATACTCGTCGCGCGGTACACCCTGCTTGATTGCAAGATTGTACGTGTCGTCAGTGTGTTGAGTAGTTCGCATGTGGGGTTGTAGATGCCAGCACAAATCCACGACGTACAACTCGTAAATTCGGGTCGTTACCACTAGGCTGCTCTCCCTGGGACGCTATAATAATATAATAATAATAATACCATTTATTTCAGGCAACACAGGCCCATAGAAAAAATACCTTAACCTAAACATACATATTTTAATATAGACAAAAACTAGTGTTAATAAATAAGGCTTAGACTATGTTAGTAACACTTCAGTCTGCACTAGCTTGACTTTGTGCTGTCCTGTGGAATTTGTCCGCGGAAGCGACGGAACACCACGTCCTGCGGCCAAAAGTCTTCTTCCATGACGAGGGGCAGATAAAAGTTCGGTACACGCACGACCATATACACGGCACGGCTATATTATGCCTAGTAATAAAAGGCTGGTTTTATCAAAATTATTCAATACTAGCTGTTGCACGCGACTTCGTCTGCGATCCAAAATGAAAAGTAGCCTGCCCTTCATAGTCTACCCATGTGCCAAATTTTATCCAAATCCGTTCAGCCGTTTTAGCGTGAAAGCTTACAAACAGACCAACAAACTTTCGCATTTATAATATTAGTTAGGATAGGATACCTTTTGTATTACACACAGCGTTAATTTAACCGTTTTTATAATGATTCTAGTGAGTCCAGAAAGCAGTAATGAGGTGGATATGAACAATAGAGGACGATGTGACGTGGCGACTCGGTCGGGTGACATCGAGACTATGGAGTGTTACCGGAAGCTGCCGTTCATATGCAAAGTGGCTGCTCAAGACGCGCCTTACGATCAGCGCTGTGGTGTTTATGGAAAAAGTAAGTGTGAAAAAGCGGCCAAATGCGAGTCTGTCTCGCACACAAAGGGTTCCGTACCACCGTAAAATATTGTTTTTACATAAAGTATATAAAAAAAAAGTTTTGCATTTTTTTAATACTCTAATAAAATGCAATACTTTTTTTAAAGTAAGTTAAGTAAGTAAGTAATAACTAAGTTATAAATTAAAGGCCCATACAAGTATGGGTCTTTAATTTATAACTTTTTTATTTTTATTATTTGTTGTTATTGCGGCCATAGTAGTAAAATAATAAATAAATAAAATTAAATTAAATCTTTTTATTTCAGACACATTCGGCCCATAATGTTGTTAGTAGACATAAGACTTACAAACTATTAAAAAATTTTTATTCAATGTCATTTTAATTTAATTTAATTCAATTTTAATATAATTTAATTTAATAGTACACACTCTGTGAAAATTTCAAGTGGCTCCCTCTTACGGTTCAAAGGATACAGCCCTGTGACAGTCGGACGGACGGACGGACGGACGGTCGGACGGACGGACGGACGGACCGCGGAGCCTTAGTGGTCCCGTTGGCACCGTTTGGGTACGGAACCCGAAAAATGTAAATTATGGTACCTAAATATAAATTAGAAAGTTACGAATTTGAGAAATTAAATCAGGGTAAATATTTGTTTTATTTATTTAGATATTTATTAAAACTTCATATACACAAAGGGGCTCGTAGCTAAATGATAACAGGTATGGTGGTAGCGAGAGAGAGAGGAGACGTTACAAACCGATTCGGCTGTTTAAAAACCTCAGAACATCACGAGGTAGTTGTCTATGAGGACAGAGGGGAAACTTTGAGTTTTCTCCAAGCCCCCAAACAACAAACAGTCAGAGCAACGAGCCCCACAACAAGCCCAATCACTCAAAGCGATTCAGAGAGGGCCCAGCAGAAGGTTGCCGCCGAAAAAGCTGCAAAAGAGCAGAGCAAGGCTACTAGCCCAGAGTCCTGCACGGTCGAAGAGTCGCCTGAAAGCCTTCGGCACTTTCCTCAGCGCCTTGCTCCAAAACACCAGCCGCGTATCACCACATCAGCATCACGCGTCGCGTCGCGATTCTCCATCCCAATAATAGGAAGCAGTAGAGAGGTTTTTCAAAAAAAGCCTTTAGAATTATTCTTCCAGTAATTCCTGAAAGATTAAGAAGTTAGACATTTCAACAATGGGACTGTAATAATTTACTCAATTATATTTTCTATTAGGACCCAATTGCAACTAGATTTTGAAACTTTTTGTGCCTCACCATTTCTCCATCGACCTCACCGACCACTAAGAAAATTCCCGCCTAATTTCCAGACTACAGATACTACTCTTCAGCGGGCAGCTGCTACAAGATCCCTCGGATTCCATTCACTTGGAGCCAGGCCTACTCCGAGTGCCAGGCCGAAGGTGCCCACCTGCTGGTGGTCAACTCCCAGGCCGAACAAAGTGCTATCTTCAACCTTACGAATACTGAGGAGGATGTCGGAGGATCTTGGCACTCCTACTACTTCCTTGCTGGATTTAGAGCTAATAAGCCTGTTGGAAATGCTACGCGGGTGTTTAGGACTATTTTTAGTGAGTGTTAATTTCAATTATTTTTAGAATCTATTTTTATTTTTGTTACGTTGGGTAATAATTTTCGTGTAAATTGTTAAGTCAAGTCAAAGGGGGGGGTTATGGGGGTTCCAACCCCCCCGAAATGTGAGAAACCTGAATCAAGACATCGATCCTAAAGATACCTCCGTACTGTAATACATCTAATAATTGTAATCTATTTCGCATAGGAGTACTTTATAATCTACAAAAAAAGCGTAGGTACGGTACTACATCTGTATTTTTATCGAGTCTGACTTTGTATTGAATGATTTCCTACAACTTCAGCATTCTGTGAGAGAGTCTAACCTATCCAACTATCCAAGGCGGAGTGCAATTTCGCGTTTCTCGTTTCGCTCGCTCTTGCATCCTATATTCTCTTAATTCTCAAACTTTTCTGCGTAAGTCGATAAACTTACTTTTATTTCTGTACAAAGACAAAGAAAAGCTAACTTATTCGTCTGGAATGTCATGCTAAAAATTTCGAGCTCGCTACGGTCGCTCTTGCATCCTATATTCTCCATAGCGAAATAAGGGGGGGGGGGGGCGGCAGGTGCGGTCCGCGGGGGCCCACTTTGTATTCTAAATATCAGTGAGCTCGTTTCACTCGCTCATAATATATTCTACGTTCTTCTAGTTCTTAAAGTTTTGTGCATACTTGGGCCCCGCACCTTCATTTAGATTGTCGGGCTCCCGAAAATATTTTTTAAATAAATCTATACTCTTTATTTACCGAACTCAGAAATACTTTATTTTTTCTTCTATAAATAATCTCAACCCAAACCCCGCCCTGAAATGAATTCCTGACTACGGCCCTGATACAAGTAATTATAATAAGTGCAACTAGTTTCTAAAATTTACACGAGAAAAGCTACTGATAAGCTTAGGTTAACAGAAATCCACTTGAACGTAGTCGCGCGCAAAATATAATAAAACTTTTATTTTTTCCAGATCAAACTTTAGAAGAAGCTGGCTACAGTGAATGGTCACAATACGAGCCAAACAATTTGTTTGGTGATGAGTTCTGTGGCTCCATCTTGAAGTCCGACGGGAAACTAAACGATATCAACTGTCACCTTGATTTCGGCTTTATTTGTGAAAAAGAGGTCCCAGCATCTTCATAAATTTCAAAATTATGCAAATCATCATCATTGGTTGGAATAAGGGTTGAGCCAGACCGATCTGCCCGCGCAATTACTAGCAATCTCTCAGGTTGTTACTGAGCGATAGAAGAGGATAAGGTCACGGGAAAATACGATTTCGGGTGAACAGGGTTGGCTCAGTCCTTCTGGGGCGTCAGTTTAGTTGAAACTTACCTAAATTCTGACCAAGTTTCGTGCATTGAAAGAAAGAAAAGAAAGAAAAATAAGTTTATTTGTCACAGAAACACGTGCATAAAAAAAGATAATAAGTTCGAGCAGAACAAAAAAATAAAAACAATAGGTGGATTTATTTTTATTTTTGTAGGTTGATGTTTATTTTTTATTGGTTAACTCATAAACCTTACTGTCGTGAAGGTGCAGAAGCATAGCAGTGTGTAAACAAAGTGAACTTTGAAAATGCGACTATAACAGAAGCTGATGTTTTGGACTACCGATACCGATTTGTGATCCTAGCATAAGTAAGAATCTGATGAAGACCAAAAATCAATTAAGCCAATAACTAGCAATAGCTTGCCAATATTCAATTAAGTTCCTACTAATATTTTAGGAAACGAAATTTAATTGTTTGCGTTTTTGTATTTTTACTTTATTAATTTTAAGTGTTAAAATGCTGATTTATTTATAATTAGATAAAATAAATTCGTTTAATTCAGACTATTTTAATGTTCTCATTTTGTTCGTACTTATTACATTATCTTAAAACTATGTTAATAATGAGGAGATCATTCAAGTATAATAAAAATAAAAATCGAATACCTATATAAATAAAATTTGAAATAAATAATAGTAAGTAATATTTTTATTTTTATTTTTTATTGTGCTGTAAAAGCTTTGGCAATGGGCTCTGAACAACGTTACCAACGTTATCTTTACCTGTGTTGTACACCTCGCAAGGTTTCGGTCACAAGTACAACATGGCCTAGATACCTAAACCGAGAGACTCGACTTAAAGATACCCCGTAGAGCTAAACTGGTGGTATATGCTCAGGTTGTTTTTAATTACCTCTGATGAGCATATACTCACTCTTTTTATCGTTGTACTTTAAGCCGTGACCCTCAGGGTAGGCCTCACAGATACCTAACAGCTTCCTTAGCCCTCCGACAGATGGAATCAGCAACACCATGTCGTCCACGTAACTGATGTTATTGACGCAAACGTTATCTATGTGACATTGCTGTTGCTGAGTTCACCTATCAGCTGATTGACATACAGATTAAAAAGTCTTGGAGAGGTCAGTCCCCCTTGCCTCACTCCACACCAAGTCTTACGAAATACAAACTGGGCTTCGTGTAAGTTAATAAACTGGCTGAGCCGAGCATCAAGAAGACCATCGAAGACCTTCGCTAAGACAGTAGCCAGGGAGATAGGTCTATTATTATGCTTGCCTCACTCCACACTTAAGTGAGTATTGTTCGGAATATTCGTTTCCCCACTTGACAAAGTTTTTTTGGTGGTTATACCAGAAAGAAAATATATTTGTGAGTTCGGCAGGAGCCTTGAGCTCCCCAAGCTTAGTCCAGAGCTAATTATAATCGACCAGGTCGAAAGTCTTCGATAGGTATATGGCGTGTATGGGTGTTTTCCTATCTAAATAGTGAGCGACTCTGTGCTTTAGTGCCAATATAGCACTTCCAGTTGACCAAGTCTCACAAATCCAAACTGGGCTTTGTGTAAGTTAATAAACTTGTTGAGCCGAGCATCAAGAAGACCATCTAAGACCTTCGCCAAGACAGTAGCCAGGGAGATAGGTCTATTATTATGCTTGTCAGTCACATTACCAGTCACGTTCTTTGCTTTAGGCACAGCAACAGTATCCATCATCTTCGGTGGTAAGTATGAGTGACGTATGCAGAAAGTAAACAACATAGCTAGTACTAAAAAAAATGGTCACCCGCATATTGCAGGTGCTCAATGCTTAGTCCGTCACTACCTGGAGATTTACCAGGTTTCATGTTATTAGTAGAAACATCACATCTTTAGCAGAAAACCCAATCGGGTTCTCACGGACAGGGACGGCTCACGACCTCAACATTCGCGACAACAGAACTGTCGGCGAGCGGTGACTTGGCTCACTATACTCGCCTACAGTCATTGGCAAAGTGACCCTAACGTTCATCCTCTTTATACTCTTCCAGAAAGCTCGAATGTTTTTACCCCTAACGAGTTACGCTAATAAATCCAATCATATAAATCCTTTAAGCTGGTCTTGGTGTTATATTTTACCCTAACCACTTCTGTGCACCAGTGTATTTTACTGCTGCGTATTGCTGGAGTTGTCGAATCGTCCACAAATAAATTGAATTTGTTCGAATCGCCTCAAGAAAAACTAATATTTATTAACACTTTCGATTCCACCCATTTTCGTCGAGCTCATACGCCATGCCGCCATACATATTGCAAGTGGACCCTCCGGGAGGGTTCCCGGCATTACGTTTGCACTAAAGTTAACCATCACGAACGGTCAACGGCATTAGGCTTAAAACCGTGTTATAAAACACTGTAAAACGAAGTGAAATAGTGTTTTCTGGGGGTCTTGTTGCTATAAGTAGTTTCCAATGTTTTAATTTTTTTGTGAATATTAGTAACCATGAACAAAAAATTTTAAAAATTAGGAATTCTTGTATTTTAAAACCAACGCATTTACTAATAAATCTTGTTAAAATATACATCAGATTATGTTTTCACGGTTTACAATGCTGTATTCACTAAGAAAACCTACATTCAAAATGAGCCCTCCGCGAGAGCTCCCGGCATCCCAATGCGACTAGGTGAACCCTCCAGGAGGGCTCCCGGCACTGAACGTGTTAAAATGGTTGGTTCGTCCGGATTCGTACGAGTTAATTCGGGCGAGTCACCAATAGGCCGAAACTTTTTTCATTAGTTATGAAGAAAGAAACTGCTGGCTTGCATGAAATAACTATTTACGCGACTATGCTAGAATTAAGGGTTATGATTTTAACATGTTTTTGTGTAATATCAGTACAATATCACCGCTAAACTAATAAGAAATAGAGCACCCTACGAAAATAAATTAAATCCCACCAAAACATTTGATATAAAGAAGGTTGCCAGGACTTTACATAACGCTTTCACTGTTAAAAGAATATCAGATCAAATGTAGAGCCAAGCCCCTAACTCTACAAGGTCTACCTCTACAAACTTTATATCTCGGTCAAAATGTAGGGGAGACACTGAGCCGAGTCGCGGAATAAAAAATACACTTACAATAGATTCTATTGATTGATTATTACTTTAAAGAAATAATCAATCAATAGAATTTGAAAACTTGAAACTAGCGATTTATCAACCGACTTGTCTTCAGAGCAAAACATGCATTGACAATTTTGCATAACTTTAACAGATTCTGCAAGGCTTTCAGTAGTTAACGTTGTCGGATCACACAACCCAGTTACCGAAATGCCCAATTAGCTCAGTATGTAGGTACTTTAAATCGATGGAGTAGGAGAAGACGTGACTCTCCTATCGTAGCGGTTACACCGTCACATACGAACTACGCAGTAAAGACATGACGTCACACAAATCCTGTATCGCGCAGTTAGAATTTACCGCGCGAATAACATAGATATGACTATCGAAATCTACTTATGGGCAGTTGCCCGCCAGACATAACACCCGTCTGGTTGGAGGATCCTCCCTTTTCTATGGTGGATGAGTGAACTTTACAACCTGTTCCTCATACCCTTAACATAACAATCATAAATTTAAGGTCTATCTGCAGAGGCTAACGTTTGCAGAAGTGTATGATATGCATGCAACACATGACCCAATGCTCTTTTCCGATAACATTTGGCCAAAAAGATAAAAAACCCAAAACATGTTTGTAAGTTCCGAATAACAGTTTAATCGGTTGTTTTGCTTATCTTTATTACTTACTTATTATATAAATGTATTAATCGGTGGTCAGGGACTGTGTTTGTACCTAGAGCATCTTGGGAGCGGTCGACTGTCAAGACAAATTTATGGAGAAATACGTGATTTTTGTGCTTTGTGTTATACTGTGTAAGTTTGCTTTCTATCAATTTCTTAGTTAATAATAGAAAAAAAAATACAACTGTGTAAACTTTTGTTACAAATGAGCTAGAAAAATTTTTAACCGGAAATTACCTATTCTCAAAGGTGACTTTTTCAAACCCTGCTGCCATCCATAATTTGAGTAAATTAAAATGTTATGTTCCTTTCATAAAACTTCGTTATTTTAAACTTGTTTCAAATATTGAATACAAAGTGATATACAGGGTCGATTTTTGAGATGGGGCAGTAATCGCAGCTAACTTAACCGTTGTAGCTACAGGGAAACGGTCTTGGGAGACTGTCCTTAACTTTTTGAGACATTTTGATCTGCATTCGCAGATTTAGAAAAAAATGTACAGTCAGCAAGAAAATAGCCAGTGGTTGGAAGAAAATAGTGTGGTTTACATTTTATGAGAATTATAAATGACTAACTACAGTTTAAAATATTATTGTAAGCGTACATAAAGATCAAGGTCTGTGTTCAGAGTAGGTAGTGTAGGTACCTACCAGCTTCTATGAATAAATTAGAGGTTTTATGTCTTTATTGTTATAAAAATACAGATGTTTTATTCACCGTTTATATAAATGCCTGAGATATAAAGATAGGTAGTTATTCCATGAAAAATACTGGTAGGTACTTATTCAGCTACATCCGGTTAGACTAGATGCCGGACCCCAGCATAAGTAGTAGGAAAAAGGGTAGTCTATGAACATGATGATGATAATAATGCCAAACATACATATGCGGCAATACCTTAGCCGCCTTAGCAGGTAACTATCTACCCTAATGCAATGTAGGTAGGTCCCTATGTATGTATCACATGTCACCGGTTCAAAATTACAAACACTACCGTAAACTTCATTCCGTAACAGGGTAACAGTTTCTCATAGTCAACTGTGTCCACGTTAACGTTCTACTGCCTATTACAGCAACGACAGTGGCGCCCTCACCAAAAATCACTAAAAAATACCGCAACGATTATGTCTACAATGAGAAAACTGATGCGTTCTACAAGTTCCACATAGAAAAGGTTCGACATTGGGAGGTCAACAACCTGTGCGAGGTGGAGGGTGCCCAGCTTATGGTCCCGGCTTCAGACCACGACACCATACAGCTGCATTCCATGTTCAAGCAGTTTCCAGACCTTGGGGACTATGTTTGGGTGAACGATGATGGAAAAAGTCATGAATCTGCTGAGGAGCAACCTATCATTGATTGTAAGTAATTATATGGTTCTTAAGGCGACGATAACCGACTTATTGAAATGTCTGTTTGTAATGTCCAAATACGCTTTATGCTTTTTACTAAATGTATATGAAAGTATATACAACAAAAACACAATTTTTTTTGTCTGTCTGTCTGTTTCGGCTAATCTCCGAAACCACTGGACTGATTTTGACGGGAAATTCACTGGCAGCTATACAAATAAATAAAGTTGATGTATAGAATTCCACGCGGACGAAGTCGCGCGTAACTGCTAGTGTGTAATAAATGAATAATGCGTTTAATTTGGGATAGCGCTCTTTGGTGGGCGCGTCCTACTGGCTGGATATACGACATGTTGCATGAGCTTAGCACAGAACACGCAAGCTGTAGTTAGCTAGGTCACTGGCATATATAGCTTCGCACAGTGTATAAGGACATGAATCGTGCCGCGCGTGTTTATTCATCTCACGTAATCATCAGCCTATTAATGTTCCCACTGCTGGGACACAGGCCTCCTCTCTGTGACAGGGAGTGGGCCGTAATCTAACACGCGGGCCCAGTGCGGGTTGGTAGATGTCACATGTCTTCGAATTTTTGGTTCTAAGACATGCCGGTTTCCTCACGATGTTTTCCTTAACCGTTTTGAGAGCAGTGATGATGAAATTATTTACACAAAGTAAAGCGCCTGCTTGGGTTCGAACTCACGACCTACAACTCGTAAGTCGGGGCCGTTACCAGTGCTCCTTACGTAATAATATTAGTAAAACACACCTTCCAATGTATATAAAGAAAAAGATACTAAACTTATTATTGAAATCCTTAGAACGGCGTTTGTTTTGGTGTCAGGTTTAACCCTAACCAGTTGGAGGTGTTAAATAAAAGGAGCAACAGAATTGCTAATAGGTATATAACGAAGATAGTCTGGTGCACTTTGGGGCTGAGGTCAGCCCCTTAACCAGTCTTCAATCTTGCTGATTAGCTTCTTTTTTCTATGACTCCTGAGATCTAGACTTTTTAAGAGGGGGCAAACAAAGAGGGGGCGAACTGCGGTCGCCTCTCGCCAAAACTTCAACCTAATATGTTTCTATATGAAACATTTTTATAACATAGACCTCCTCTCAGTGAAAGTGAGTGACCCTTAACCCACCATGCGAGCCCAGTGCGTGTTGGTAGAAGGCACATGACTTCGAATTTTAGGTTCTAGGACATGCCTGTTACCTCACGATGTTTTCCTTCACCTTTTAAAGTGCAGTGGTGATGAATTAAATTACACCAAGTAAAGAGTCTGCCTTGGTTCAGACCTTTAGGGGTATGAGGAACAGGGTATAAAGTTCACCCTTCTTCTATAGAAAAGGGACGACCCTCCTTTTTTTTAAACTAGGGCATCTCTTAGCTGGTCTTCTTTAATCGAACATAAGAACGATCCTCCGACCAGACAGAGATATATACTCGTTGCGCGGTAAACTCCGCCTGCGCGATGCAGGATTTTGCGCGACGTCATTGTGATGAGTAGTTCGCAAGTGGCGTTGGAGATGCCGCCACAAACTCACGATGTACTCGTAAAATTCTTAATTCGGGTCGTTACCACTGGGCCACTTCTGCTCTCTTTGGGACGCTACATGCATAAGAGGCTGGTTTTATCAAAATAATACCTTTTACTGTTCTGTACTACCCACAGCGTTACTTTAACCATATTTATAATGATTCTAGTGAACCCAACAAGCAATTATGAGGTGGATATGAACAATAGTGGATTATGTGACGTGGCGACTCGGTCGGGCGGCATCGAGACTATTGCGTGTTACGGACTGCTGCCGTTCATCTGCAAAGTGGCTGCCCGAGACGCGCCTTACGATCAGCACTGCGATGTTTACGGAAAAAGTAAGTATGAAAAAGCGGCCAAGTCAGGTCTTTCCCACTGGGCACACTGGGCACGTGCCCAGGGCCCCGCGATCGATGGGGCTCCCTAGTTTCTGCCAGATCACCAAATCATAGCCAATAGTTTTACCGAAAAACGGGTAGGGTTCCGTACGTAAAAATTTAAAATAGTTTTTGTAATGTTTTAATTGCATGGTGTATCAAATACTTATTCAATGACGATGGAGTGGTTGTGTTCCGAATTTCCGAAGGGAAGCCGGTAAGAATCGAGTTGTTTGAACCCGCCGCCCCTGGACTGTAACAATTTACTCAAAGACGGTCAAAGACCCAATTGCAACTAGACTTAGAAATTTTTAGTGGCCCACCATTTCACCCTGGACCGCCAAATTTTCAGACTACAAATACTACTCATCAGCGGGCAGTTGCTACAAGATCCCTGGGATTGCATTCACCTGGAGCCAGGCCTACTCCGAGTGCCAGGCTGAAGGCGCCCACCTGCTGGTGATCAACTCACAGGCTGAACATGATGCTATCTACAACCTTACGAATACCGAAGGGTACGTCAGAGGATCTTGGAACGGCAACTACTACCTTGTTGGATTTAGAGCTGCTAAGCCTGTTGGAAATGCTACGATGGAGTTTAGGACTATTTTTAGTGAGTGTTAATTTCAATTATTTTTAGATATAATTATCTATTTTTATTTTTGTTACGATTGGTAATGATTTTCATGAGAATAGTCCGTACAATAATGCTGCCTGTCCACTAGAGCGGAGAGGAGAGGAGAGGAGCGGAGATGTGCCAATATTAACCAATAGAATCTAAACTCCGTTCCAGAGTTGGGATTCTATTGGTTAATATAGGCACATCTCCGCTCCTCTCCTCTCCTCTCCGCTCCAGTGGACAGGCAGCCTTAGTGTAGATTCATACATTCTACACTAAAGCGAGCCGTCCACAGCCAGTTAAACTAAGTTAGTTTTTCAGACATTTGCCTCCACCCACATGTATGAAGAACTGGCGAGCTAAACTAAACTAACTTAGTTCAGCTGGCGGTGGACGGCTTGCTTAATTGTTACTCATACGTTTATAAGAACATACTCATTAACATCTCTGCACCCTTTAAGGCTGCCTGTCCACTGGAGCGGAGAGGAGAGGAGAGGAGCGGAGATGTGTCAATATTAACCAATGGAATCGCACCTCTGAAGCAGAGTTTAGATTCTATTGGTTAATAATGGCAAATCTCCGCTCCTCTCCTCTCCACTTCAGTGGACAGGCAGCCTTAGGGATGCAATACGAAAAGATTATTCGACAATTAAAACTTTATTCCGTGGGTATTTGAATAGAATTAATTAAAATAAATGCAACTTGTTACTAAAGTTTACATGACAAAAGCTTAGGTTAACAGAAACCCAGTTGAACGCAGTCGCGGGTAAAATATAATAAAACTTTTATTTTTTCCAGATCAAACTTTAGAAGAAGCTGGCTACAGTGAATGGTCAGAAACCGAGCCAAACAACTTGACAGGTGATGAGTACTGTGGCTCCATCTTTAAGGTCGACGGGAAACTAAACGACATCGACTGTCACCATGATCTTGGCTTTATTTGTGAAAAAGAGGTCCCAGCGTCTTCATAATTTTTTATAAAGAATTGCATTTACATAAAAAAAAGGCAGTGTATAGAGTGCCACTAGCGGCGCTCTATCCCTATCGGATAAACTGCCACTACCGGCACTTTATTAACACCGCCTCGGCCCGGCTAAAGTGCCGTAAGCATTGCATTGTCATTGTCACTAAGTCACGTCACTTGGTATTTTGTTTGATTGTTGAGGTTTGATCGCTGTAAAACACCACATTCCCAAAACATTACGTTCTCTTGTACTTAAACGGACCCTGGCACTCGCCGGCCGCTACCGCGGCACCGCTCGCTGCGCTCGCTCGGCTCGTGGGTGTGTGGTCACAGTTCAAAGAGCCTGTGCACACCACGTTTTTTAAACGTGCCGTCGACGTGCGTTTTAGAAACGCGCGTCGACGGTGCGCTTTTATCCTACAGAGCAGTTTGTAAGGTCTCAAGGCTGCGTCTGACTTGCGTGTATATTACGTCTGTATCGCTACAAACGCGTCGTTAAAAAACGTGGTGTGCATAGGCCCTAACCTATCCTAACCTAACTTTCAGCCATTTTCATTTGCTAAGCCAAGGGATTATGGAACTTAAGTTTAGCCGGCTATAGACAGAAGAAACTAACCTCAACAATCAAACAAAATAACAAGTGACAGTGACAATGCAATGCTTACGGCACTTTAGCCAGGCCGAGTCTTGAATTCGTCGAGAAATCTTGCGGCACTCTATACATTTTACACTTACACTTACTACACACTATAAAATTAAAATACATATGGAATCGTTATAAGGGTTGAGCCAGAGGGATCCGCCCGCGCACTTACTAGCAATCTCTCAGGTTGTTACTGAGCGACAGAATTGGATAAGGTCACAGGAAAATGCGGTTTCAGGTGCATATGGGTGGCTCAGTTCTTATGGGGCATCGGTTTAGTTAAAACTTAAATTCTGACCAAGTTTCGTGCAGTATTGGTTAACTCATAAACCTTACTGTCGTGAAGGTGTAGTAGCAAAGCAGCGTGTAAACAAAGTGAACTTTGAAAATGCTGATGATGTTTTGCACTACCGAGGGCGATTGAGCGGCGGTTTGTGATCCTAGCGTATGAATCTGTTAGAGGTCAAACAATTTTGCTTGCCAATATTTTATTGAGTACTAATATAACTGTATAGTTGTAAAAATATTTTAGGAAAAAAAATAAATTAAAATTGTTTGTGATTTTGTATTTTTACTTTAACATTCTTAAAACACACATACACTAACACAACACACACATACATTTAAGTACCAATTGTTTTATTTTCATGGAGATTTTGTTAAACGGTATAATCCACGTTTTTACTGACATGCTAGTCATAATCAGCCTATTAATGTTCCCACTGCTGGGACCTTCGATCAATAATAGACTAGATTCCCGATAAGCGCTTCAAAAACGGCCCGAAAAATAAGACCACGAATACGTTTGTGGTCTTATTTCAAATTAGTATGGTCCAATCATAGCCAACATTAAGACGTCAAAATGCCGCAGTGCGCGTTCAAAAACTGTGTAAATAACCACCGTAACACCAAGGTTTTGGAAGGAATATCTTTTTTTCGGTAAGTTTAAATCAGTAAGTGTTTTTCATAAAGTAAAAACAGAATTAAATTGTAAATTTTATTCAATTAGCTAATATTATAATTGTTTGGCCAATGTTTGTTACGACGCACCAACTATTGTATCGAACATCGACTGTTCTTGAACAGGGAATGCATGGAGTAGTGTTGTTATTTTGTAATGGTATTTTTATTTGTAAAAAAGAAACTGCTCAAATAAAAGTTACTTCTAAAAGACAGCTTTATAACAAGCTGAATCTGTTTAAAGGTAATTAAACATTACACTACTATTTTAAATACTTTTGTATAAAGAATACGCCGAAAACTTGACTCCCTTTATTATTATTTTTACTTTTTTTATACCTATTTGTTGTAATAGCGGCAATGTAAAATTGTATCTACTACTTTTTTGAATCGGTCAAAAATAATTGCCACCATAGAAAATGAACTTAAAAAAATATATATTCTGCAACTCTACGTCTTTCAATACTTACTGTGTTCTGAGCATTGAAATGTAATACCAAGAACTATTTCTAGTTCCACAATAGAATAAGCACGAAATTGTAAACAAAATGTTTTGAACCTAATTACTTTGAACTTAAGTTCCATTTTAGAATAAATATTTTTATACTGATGACTTTTTATTTTCAAGCGACATTTTAAAGGAGACCATTCATATTGGGCCCAAAACCCAAAGTGCCGGCCAGAGAAAAAATTTGTGTTGCCCTGGTCGGTAACGTCTTTCTTATCATTTTTTACTATGGCACCGAATCTCTACAAACATTCCTTTAGCTGTTTTTTAAAGTTGAAAAATCTAGTTACCTTGCAATATTATCTCGTCTATGTATAACCTAAGTCGTGGCAGTCCACCTAAGCATTTTTCACTACGGCGGCATCAAATCTCTACGAAGTTAAAAACAATTAATGTCTTGAAACATTTAAAAAAAAAACACATTTATGAAGTTAATAACTCTTCCTTTTGGCTTTGCCGTAGTCGGGTAAAAATAATTAATGTCTTGAAAGACTAACCGAAAAAATGTATTACCTCGAAGCTAACACTAGAATGTCAATGCACTAGAACCATAGATATAAGAATGACTAGAACAAATAACGGTATCTAGCCGCAACATGGTGACACTACAATGGATAAAAAGACACAGCGGTTCGCTAGGTAACGACGCAGCTGATGAACTTGCTATACGAGGATCCAGCACGGCAGTCTGAGGACTCGAGCCTATCGTACACATCCCCCCTTCAACCAAAGACAGGTGGCTACAGGAATAAACCCACACACAAGCGGAAAACTGGTGGACCTCGACACTGGGCTGCAGGCAGTCCAAGAAAGCTATGCCATCCTTGGATAGAAGGCTGACCAGGCGTTTATTAGGTCTGGACAGGAACGGCTTGCCTCCTAGTCACGGGGCCATCACGGGCACTGCTCGCTAAACAAACACTTCCACACATAGGTATAAAGGACAGTCCTCTGTGCAGGGCGTACATGGAGGACGAGGAAACCGTCGCGCTCGTGCTCTTTGAATGCACGGACGTCACCCAGATTCAAACAGAAGCCCACGGGTCACCCAGATCCTACACAGATGTTCCAAACAGACAGGAGATTTAATTATCTTCTGTAGAGAGGTGGGCTGGTTGGAATAACACTCAAACGGCCGCCATGGCCCACGCACAATGGTCTACTTGACTAAGTGCGGAAACCAATCCCCATAAAACATAGAACATAGACTAACCGGCACGGCGGGCGGGGCGGGGTTATGGGATGGTGCAGGTATGAAGGGAATCCAATCCTCTGGAATTTACTTCTGGACCCTTTGCTAAAGGGGCCGGAAGAACGGCAACTAAGAAGATTGGAGTGTAGAAAATGCACTCCAATAATCTTCTTGGTTCACGGTCATACGGTCCAAAGAGTGCCCGTATTCGCCCAAAAGTTTTGCAAATCCTACAGAACTGTTTCGCTGAATGCATTCCTGATGCTGGCTGCCATACTCCCACAAGACCTCCGAATACAAGAAGCAGCCGTTCTGTATGAGGCAAAGAGTACCCCTGCCAGCCTTTGCGGGCAGAGAGATTGAGCGTGTTCGTTTGCAAAAACTCCACGTCCGGCGAACCAAGGTGGGATCCACTTCCTGGCGGCGGAAGAGAGAGCTTACATGGGCGCAGCTTTACCCCGGAGCAAAGATGTTTCCTTGTAAAAGCTCACGCAGGCCTGGAGGACAACGAACGCGCAGACCACCTTGTGAAAGAGGCTACATCAAGTTGAAAAAAAAATCTGGACTATAACCGCTGCCTGGTCTCATTCGCCAAAATATGTCAGATCCGTATGGGGTCGCTCGAAGATTGGTACCGAAGACAGAAGAACGGCAAAACAGGCTCCGTCCTTAAAATGTTCCTTCCAGACGCGATAGGAACCTTAAAGGTAACTTGATTTTTCAACTTTAAAAAACAGCTGACGGAATGGTCGTAGAGATTCGGCGCCATAGTAAAAAATGATGAGGAGGACTTCCCCGACCAGGGTAACACATTTTTTTTCGCTGGCCGGCACTTTGGGTTTTGGGCCCAACTTTGTATGAAACATGAATGGTTTATTGCTTATAAACTTTCTCCGATGAAAGGACTTAAATAAATATATTTTGCAATGGTAATTAAACTTTATGTTTAAGCATTAAGGTTTATAATAAACTGAAGTTGTTAATACTATTCAACTTTTTTCTAAGAATTGTAGATGTTTACGTGTGTGCAAACGTGGCCACTTGAGCGACTTAGTTCCTGATCCTTAATCTAGTCTATTATTGATCGAAGGCTGGGACACATGCCTCCTCTCTGCGAGAGGGAGTAGGCTGTAATCCACCACGCGGGTCCAGTGCGAGTTGGTAGATGTCACATGTCTTCGAATTTTTGTGTAGGACATGCCGGTTTTGCTCACGATGTTTTCCTTCACCGTTTTGAGAGCAGCGGTGATGAAATTATTTACACAAAGTAAAGCACCTGCCGGGGTTCGAACCCACGACCTACAACTCGTAAGTCGGTGCCGTTACCACTGGGCCACCACTGCTGTCATACTAGTAGACATACTAGTAATTGAGTATAATTTGATTTCTACTATATGCTGATTCACAAAATATCCAATGTTCGAGATATTTTTTGCGCATGAGAACTAAGTTATCATTTTGATGAAAACGTGTCCTTCACCACACAATCCTCACTTTTGAAAAGTTCTCGAAATTGAATTTTGAAAACGCCAAAAAATAGTCAAGAAATAGTCATAAATAGTCACCAAAGTTAAAAAAATTGTCGCATTAAGATTCCGAAGTTATAGCTATAAGTTGGTGAGGATTGTGGGGTGAACGTCTCCACACAATCCTCACCTCAGTGCAAGCAAACGGCTGGGAGTATCGACTTGGTTTCAATTCCAAAAAATAGTCAATAAATAGTCGTAACGCTATGCCAAATCTCGAAAATAGTCATTAAGAGGTTCCAGAGATATAAAGGTGTCTTGGTGAGGATTACGTGGTGAGCCTTTTTCGCCACAATCCTCACCTGATTACCGCGGAATGCTTACGTTTTTTCATTTGAAATTGGTGTCAAAAAATAGTCAAGAAATAGTCGTCTCCAACCACCATAATTTCGACCTGGTTTAATATGTAGAAGTATGTTAAATTTCCATCTAAACTTCTACATACATTTTCGAGTCGAGTACAGCCGAGCACAAAATTATTATGTTCGTATTTGTAGTGGTCAACAAATTTTTTGTTTGTATTATTGTTAGTTATGTAGCTATTTCAGGTAGGTATTTTAACTATGTTTTATATATAATAATGAATAACATAATCATAACATATTATAAAACAAAATCCCTCCGCCGGCGCCGCGTCTGTCTGAACGCGATAAACTCAAAAACTACCGAACGGATTTTCCTGCAGTTTTCACCAATTGACGGAGTGATTCATAAGGAAGGTTTAAGTGTAGTATAGAATTATTGCGAAGCCGGGTATATTTAAATTCTTTCTTTATATATCTGAATTTACAGAATTCATGATTTCTGTTACTAAGTACCTACATACACATACCTGTTAAACTGTGTAACATGTTTTATTTTCCTAACAAAACTATTCGATCGTAAACTCGTAAAACAATAATTAAGATGGCCAGTATCATTTTGCGGACTTTAAAAACTTGTTTGTCTTTTGGCATTATACTATATTTAGTTACTGAATTGCCCAAAATTAAAAAAAAGCACGTTAACAATGGATTTTCATATACCTTTTCTGCCTACTCAGCACGTTAACCATGAATTTTCATAATTTTTTTCGATCCGCACATTTGTACAACAATAATGATGACGTACATTCTGCCTCATTAAAAAAAAAGTATAATGGTGCTTACCGAGCACGTATAAAATAAATATTATACCATCCTACTTAAACAAAGTAGAGAATATAAAATTATAATGAATATCTGTAGGTATTTTAATAATAGGTAAGTAGGTAGAAGTCTTAATTTCTCATACTACAATAAAATTAATCTGAAATAAAGACTTAGTGCGGATTTCACCAGTGAAATTGAACGCGTTCAGCACATCTAAACGCGTTGAAATATAAAAATTTTGACACTGACAGCTCTTGATCGCGTTTTAGAAATGCTGATCGCGTTCAGTTTCATTTGTGAAATCAGTTAATTCAAAGCCAACCGGAAGGAAATGTCTAAATGAAATAATAGCAAGAAACATATTTAAAATTGAAGGAATATCATGTACAGGTAGATTGGTATTTATTAAACTCTGACAGAAATAATAAATACGTAAGTAACTACAATATTTTATTACCGTATATTATTAAACAACAATATTAAAATAAATTTGCAATTTAAGTATTCGCGACTGTACCAAAACATAATGTATGTAGAAGTTTAGTATGGACCCCGCACAAAATGTTTGGAAAAAGCCGTTCGGCCAATTTGGCTGGAATTTTGGTACAATATAGCCTGTAATATGCTGAGTAAAAGTCTATATGGGCGTAAAAATAAATAATGGCCAGTTTTAGAGATATAGCCATTTTTATGTTGAAGTCAGGAAGATGATTTTTAAGTTATAGTTGCTGCTAAAGAATAAACAAAAAACAATCACATCAATCACAAGATGTTCCAATTTATATTAACTCTGTGTCTGTATACCCTGAAGGGGTAGGCAGAGGTGTAATACACACATTACGCATAGTAGACAAGTCGTCCGGCCGTGCAAAGTTTAAACTTTAGGAAAATAATTATAGTCTGTAACCTTGTACTGAAAGTTTATTCGAACACCAGGTTCAATAATGACCATGGTCATTATTGAACCTGGTTTTCTGTAAAACTGTTTATTACATATAATTTAAAACAATTTTATCTTTATTTAATTAATGTACATTTTGGACATCGCTGCAATTTTATTATATGTATAGATGTTGCAGTTACATAGATAATCTCCTTTTATAGATACCATACTGCCCAGTTATACAATCATGTTTTTTCTTTTAAAATAATTATTACGTGAAAGAAACTTGAATGAGCGTACGAGGAACCGAAGCCAAGTCGCGCGTGGCCCGTTAGACGTTTTTAATGAAATTAGGCCCCAACCGACTATTATCCCTGTATGTATGTACTATGCAAGTGCACCCAAGGACAACCCCAGGTTGATGCGGGACTATTGCACGATAAGGAAACAAAGATTACTGGTGACCTGGAACTATGGAAGGACTATGGCCCCTGCCTGATCAATGTTTTATATGTACACGGATAAAATGGCTGGGGGTGCCCCCGAAAACTATCGCTAACATATACTTAATGACGTAGCGACAAGGGGGCAACATATCCTGAGGTGCTTGAGGAGTGGAGAGGTATTCCACGGCTTTCAGAACAATCCCAGAGCCCGGAAGATGGTCAAGATCCCTACGAGCACTTACTGGAATACTTCCTTCCTCCGAACACGTTTGCTCTTGCGAATCTCCACTCAAGCCAAGAATGAGGCAAAAATTATTAAGGCAAGAATGAGGTGGAAGCTCTATTCCTCATCAGTGTTCACTCCAGCCGGTCAATAAAGGCAAGCCAGAGATGAGCAACAAGATTTCTCCCAGAAGATACGGTTCGTGGGGTCGCTACTGCCCAACAGATCGCCACATGCTGCCCTGCTGGCTTCTGTATCTCTCTTGGTCTGGCTCCTCATTTTAGACCCGCTCCGGCAAAGTAAACTGTACCGGCACAGACCTAGACTTTGGAGCGCGCCCCACCACGACGTCAAAGTAACGGAGAGATACGATGGTGGGGATATTATTATTTTAGTTTTACATCAGACTAGCAACCCGCCCCTGCTTCGTACAGGTGCAATATGCTGATGTGGCAATATGTCAAAACATCGAGATACCTGTGCTCTGTGCTATAACGGGTGTGAAAAGAAAGACGCTAAACGAAGGCGACAGTCAATTGTACTCCCCACACTTGTGAACATTTTTTTGTTCTAGACCGTACCTGGAAACCTTCTGGATACGGAGATATTGAAGGCCAAAGGTCAAAAACCAAGTTTTCAATGTTCTAACTTATACTTCGTGGCGTTACCCAATAGCATAATGTTATGCGTACGTTACATTGCGTGCTGCCGTAAACAGCTATGTTTCAATCCAAAAGTCGTTTCCCATTAATAATTTTTGCTTAATGTTACTTAGTTTGATGTTCAGAATGTATAGATAACGGCTATTTAATAGGTCATTTTACACCTAAGTTAAATATTAATGTATTATAGGTACCTAGGAACACATACAACTCCCTCATAAATATATTGATATTCTATAAAATGAGGGTGAAATCCATTGTGGCCACAGTTATAACAGACAGACACGAAAAGCGACTTTGTTTTTTTTATATTGTATATTTATTGTAAAATCTCCAAATAAAAATACTCCATGGAAATAAAAAAGACTTTCAATACAAGATCCCAAAGTTTCAGTAAAATCGGCCGAACAACTTTTCTACTATTCGTAATGTGTGTATTACACCTCTGCCTACCCCTTCAGGGTATACAGACACAGAGTTTATATGAATTGGAACATCTTGTGATTGATGTGATTGCTTTTTGTTTATTCTTTAGCAACAACTAGGTATAACATAAAAATCATCTTCCCGACTTCAACATAAAAATGGCTATATCTCTAAAACTGGCCATTATTTTTTTTTGCGCCCATATAGACTTTTACTCAGCATATTACAGGCTATATTGTACCAAAATTTTAGCCAAATTTTGTGCGGGGTCCTTTAACATACTTCTACATATTAAACCAGGTCGAAATTATGGTGGTTGGAGACGACTATTTTTTGACACCAATTTCAAATGAAAATACGTAAGCATTCCGCGGTAATCAGGTGAGGATTGTGGCGAGAAAGGCTCACCACGTAATCCTCACCAAGACACCTTTATATCTCTGGAACCTCTTAATGACTATTTTCGAGATTTGGCATAGCGTTACGACTATTTATTGACTATTTTTTGGAATTGAAACCAAGTCGATACTCCCAGCCGTTTGCTTGCACTGAGGTGAGGATTGTGTGGAGACGTTCACCCCACAATCCTCACCAACTTATAGCTATAACTTCGGAATCTTAATGCGACTATTTTTTTAACTTTGGTGACTATTTATGACTATTTCTTGACTATTTTTTGGCGTTTTCAAAATTCAATTTCATGAACTTTTCAAAAGTGAGGATTGTGTGGTGAAGGACACATGAAAACGGGTCTACAATACTGTAAGACAGACTGTACTTCGGAGAGTGTGTGCAGGAGCTCCACGATCTTATGCCACCGTCGCCCTTTTATCACGGGACTACCAGGAATACTGCAGGGTACCGTCCGCACTTGGTTGATATCCCGTCCAGTCGTACTCAGCGCTTCTCCTCCACATTTATAATGCGCACAGCCAAAGTGTGGCACTCTCTGCCTGCGTCTGTGTTCCCTTCCATAATGTATAACCCGTCTGCCTTCAAAGTAAGAACAGGCATCTTCTGGGTACGCTCGATCCATCATGGACCTCATCCATCGTTTTCCATCAGGCGAGATCGAGGTCAAGAGCAGGCCCATTAAGTAATAAAAAAATACCGAATGATGTCGACCCTAATAAATAAAATATACAATGAATACTGAACAGTAAAAGTAAAGAGACTTTATTTTAGATTAAGCGAGACGCATCTGTGTTTATTTCTGGAAAAGACATTGTTGCTAACAACCTATTAACGACCCAGGAACATGTTGGAACATGTTCATGTTTTGAGGCATACACAGAAAATCCATCATGGCCACATAACTCGTTCATTCCCAGTCGTCCCCGCGGGGATTGCCACCGGAGGCAAATGGGAATAAAAGTTCCCAGTCGCCACCGGCGGTGACTGGGAAGTCATTGCTCCCACTTCAGTTTCGCTGTACATTGCTTTCTCCATCGTAGAGAATAAAAGGATGAGGCAACTTATCCTAAACCTGCCTCTAATCTCTAAAAAAAGACAAAGTTTAAATAATAAAAATATTCTAGTACCTACACCATAAGGCAGCTTTTCCACCAGAGATGTGCTATGCTACGTTGCTATGGATGCGTTTGATATCCACTAATCATATTCATTGGTGCACATAGCTTAGCACTGGTGGAAACGGATTCAACTAAGATATGTTTTTTATATGGAAGGATGCGTGCTATGGATGGATGTGTGCTATGGATGCGTGCTATGGATGTTTGCCATGGATGCGTGCTATGGATGTGTGCTATGGATGCGTGCTATGGATGCTTCCCTACTATCGATACATCGCATAGCTCGAGCTGCGCATCTTCCTCGCGCAGCTACTTTGCGGCGGCGCATCTTCATAGCACATCTTACTCGCACCGCTACATAGCTTAGCATCAGTGGAAACGGTCACATAGTTTCGTAGCTTAGCTTTTCCATTCTTGCAGCATAGTTGCATAGCACATCTCTGGTGGAAAGACACTCTTATGCCCGTTTTCACCATCATTCCTTAAAAGGGAGACTCTTAAGACATTTTAAGTGTTGGTTTCTGCTAAGGGATCCTTTAAATATAGGAGCCCGATATTTGGCATCTTAGCGATAAGTGACAGTTCATTTGTGGTTGAAGGTGAATATTTGCAGTGAAATGGAAGGTCATCTGTCAAGATCACTATTTTAATAGAAATTTTCTTATTTTTTTAATAAGGAATTTTGGATGATATTCTATCTATTTTTAAATGTAATCATGTTTATTTTTATGTTTTCTTTCTATTTTCTCATATTATTTTACATTAATCTACATGATTTATCGATGGAATACAAAATCGGTAATTTATTGGTATAAGTACGATTTATGAACACCCTGATTTAAAAAAAAAACTGTTACTTAGGTAAGTGGCCCCTAAGTAGGTATCCCTTAATCTGGTGAAAAAAACTTAGTTAGGGGGGTCATTTAAGGAGTCTCCTAGGTTAAGAGATCCTTAGTAAGGAAGTGTTTGAGGGAACGATGGTGAAAACGGGCATTAGTGTCGTAAAGTTTCGAGAAAATGTCCCACTCATAATACACAATATGAGTAACGTAATCACAGATACCAGACTTATATTTAGTTAATATCTATACATATAATAAAATTGTAGAAAAGTGGTGTCTGTACAATGGAAATATATGAAAAAAAAATAGCAGGGGTTGTTATTATATCGATGCTGAACCCGAGATTGTAATTAAATTTTTTTTTGTCTGTTTGTCTGTTTGTCTGTTTGTCTGTTTGTCGGTTTGTCTGTTTGTCTGTGTGTTTGTGCACGCTAATATCAGAAACGGCTTATTCGATTTAGATGCGGTTTTCACTAATATATTGTAGTAAGCTTCACTTAACATTTAGTGTTTATTTCATGTCAATCGGTCCATAAATAAAAAAGTTATGTCAATTTAAAGAATCACATCGAACATTTGTTATGGGTTAGGCATTTCTTTCCTTGATTTTCGGTATACTTATCTTAATTTTTATTTAGGGTTTGTATATAAATATTATAAGTATTTGGTATAGGTTAGGCATTTCTTTTCTTGATTTTCTTTAATAAGTATAAGTTTATTAGCTCAGGTTAGTAATTATTTTTTCTATCAATTCTTTTGTTTTATAAAGTTAGTACGTTTGGTTTACACGTCTTAACACTTATTACTTAAACTGTCATAATTTTAGATACTCCATAATTGTATTAATCTGTAAGTATTTATAATTTAATTGTTTACGATAGAACGTGTTTACTAAATAACTGTGTGTTAAGTTTATAGTAAGTACTATTTTATTGTAAGAATGCCTCGAAGAAGATCCAACCTCTCCCAATGTAGCATAAATGCTAAAAGGATGAGATTAGTTCGATCACAGGAATCTGAGGAAGGTCGTGAGGCAAGGCTCTCTGCAACTCGGGAACATCAGGCTAGGTTTCATTATAAATGCGAAAGTTTGTGAGGATGGATGGATGGATGGTTGGATGTTTGTTACTCTTTCACACAAAAACTACTGAACGGATTTTGATGAAACTTTACAATAATGTAGCTTATACATTAGAATAACACATAGGCTACAATTTATAAAGATTTTATGTGATTTGGCCATAATATAACGATAAGTATCAAGTAAGTCGGAAAAATTCCTGCCCTCTGAGATCTATCTTTGCGTGCGCTGCCTTTTTTTTTTTGGATGTTTAATCATCCAATGACTTCTCCCGCTCTGGGCGGAGTGGAAGGGCGTGTCAGACTCTTACTGACTAAACCCCCACACGTGTTCCTTCGATCCTTGATATCTCTTTGAGGCGCGCGTGGAACACGATGCGCCGTCGACCCGGGCCTGGTCCTTATCGGACGGCGAGCTGCCCGTTGCTCTGCCCGTCCGCAGGCCCGCGCCTACGGTGGCCGGAAATCGGCTATCAATTCCCGACGGCCGGGACGTCTCCTACGGCGGCGGCGGCTAGGGCTGGTAGGGCGCGGCCTTTGCCACTCCCTCGCGCGCTCCACCTTCTCCTTCGCGAGCATTACTGCTTTGCAGAAGGAGGTGACGGCTTGCCATGCCCTCTCGCTCCGCACCATGGCCTGAACCAGGGCCGTACGCGAGAGGCCACCGCCGCCGATCGCTTCCACGAGGACACGGCGGTGGTCCACCCAAGCCGGGCAAACCTCCACCGTATGCTGCGTGCGCTGCCTAAACCGTTAGAGTTACATGAAGAAAATGTATTGTGGGATTGTTTGTCTTAAAGAGTTCTAAATAAAAGTCCGCGACAGCATCTATCTACCTTTTATGTGGAAGTCTTTATTACCAAAATAGTGAGCAATAAATACAGTTAAATTGAATACTTTTTTTACATTGCATATTTTAGAGTATTTAGTTAATTCTTATCAAAATAAATACCTTCATCGCTTTTGGTAAGTATTTAATGTAGATAAAGTTTGTCTTTTACACTAAGTAATTTGGACAAATACATAGTTTAAAAGTTAGAACGATAAGAATGACCTGCGATATTGAGTCGACGGCGCACAGAACGAGGGTGGAGGGGCGGGCCAGCCAGGGGATGACGCGCCAGAGCGCCAAGTGGAAGCTATTGCTTAATAAATAGGTTCGAGAAATAACGTAAATAACGCAATTAATTGTTGAACTGTCAAAATGAAACCCATTGCTATTGTAAGTGCTACGCAATTACCCCGCTGATTTAGGACATGTTACACGTTCCTGCTGTGGGATAATTTCCGACATCCACGCGGGCGAAGCCGCGGGCAGAAGCTAGTTTAGTTAATAAAAGTCTGATATCTGTGATTGAACGGTGTTTTGTTATAATATTTTTAATTAGTTTTCTTAATAAATTATTCTAAACACACACTCTGGATACATGTGTTAATAAAAATAAGTTTATTCATAATATATACATTATTTTTATACGCATGATTTAAAAGGTAAAATAACTAATTTGTCTTTTTTTTTTTGAGATTAGAGGCAGGTTTAAGATAAGTTACCTCATCCGTTTATTCTCTACGATGGAGAAAGCAATGTACAGCGAAACTGAAGTAGGGGCAATGACTTCCCAGTCACCGCCGGTGGCGACTGGGAATTTTTATTCCCATTTGCCTCCAGTGGCAATCCCCGCGGGGGCGACTGGGTATGAACGACATAACTCGACGGCTCCATTACCAGTAGGCGGGCTGTCCCTAATTGAACCACTCTAAACAGTAAATCCTTCCTCGTGTCGCCTAAATAAGCTGTAAAGTTAGCTGGACCCTTGTAATTTCCTTTATGTTAGCAGCAAATTAAACCATAGACATATATACACGTACGTATATAACGACCTATACCCAAAGAATGGGGGGGCTTAATTTAATTTCAGTGCCCCCGGTGTACGTATCCGAATTTTTTTAAAGTCTGACTTACTTAACTGAAGTGGCCTGCAAAAGCGGGCCGGCACCTAGGTAGTAGGTAAAGTAAGTACCTAATTAATATTTATTGTGCTTTTTTTCACTTCACAAGTCAATCTGAAACTTTGGAGTTCAGTTCGAGCAAGCTATTGCCAAGAGCAGTGGTGGCCCATTGGTAACGGCCCCGACTTACGAGTTGTAGGTCGTGTGTTCGAACCCAAGCAGGCGCTTTACTTTGTGTAAATAATTTCAGCACCACTGCTCTCAAAACGGTGAAGGAAAACATCGTGAGGAAACCGGCATGTCTTAGAACCAAAAAAATTCGAAGAAATGTGACATCTACCAACCCGCACTGGGCCCGCGTGGTAGATTACGGTCCACTCTCTCATACCGAGAGGACGCCTGTGTCCCAGCAGTGGGAACATTATAGGTTTATTATGCAATTCAAAAATAGTCAAAAGTAAGTTAGTAAGGTTACTTACTTACTTTTTAGGGTTCCGTACCCGAAGGGTGACAAACGGAACCCTATTCATAAGCCTCCGCTGTCCGTCTGTCTGTCAGCGAGCTCTATCTCATGAACCGTAATAGGTAGGCAGTTGAAAATTTCACAAATTGAGCATTTCTATTAAGAGCAACAAATAATAAAATTAAAAAATAAAGGGGGGTCGTCATACAATAAAATTAAATTTTGAAAAAAAAAATATCTGACCCTGGCATGTGGGGTATCATTTTCTAGAGCTCATCGAGAAGAGAATAAATATAATTTTTATTTGTTTTTATCTTCAAAAATGATGAATTAGGGGGCCGTAGAAGTTGTCTGTTTTAGACCATTTTTGTACGAGCTCTATCTCAACAACTAAACAAATTAGGAATTTGAAACTTGTGTGTATCATGTAACATATACTGTTTATAATCAACAAATACTAAAAACGCCGATTCATAACGTATTTTATATAATATGGGCGATTTTCTGCAACTTAAAGTAATAATTTTGTATTTCATGCTAATATTATGCGATATAAATTCCACAGATAACTATTTAATAGTCGGAGTAATGACATGGAATTAGTAAGTACCTACTATCATGGCAGCATATACTATTTCGATCATTTAAATTTCGATCATCCAAAAAGGTCTACAAAATAAACTTTCTTCACAAGATTTTAAAACCGGCCAGTATTTTTTGAGTTTAAGAACTTTATCGACTTTTTTCAAAGTATCCCTAGACGGTGTTGATGTGTGTACCTCGTGTCAAAACTACACTCCAATAGACAATATATTCAGTAACATTGAAATGAATGCTGGCACATACAGTGTACTATTCAGTTACCTAGCTTAAACCGTTGTGGATACAATTTCATATTGAGAAAAATTATTGGTGTAAAAATATTCGGTCATGGCGGCCAATCTCAACGGAGACTGGCCTTCGGCGCGGGAGATATTATAGTGCACAAGTGTGTGCGCAGACACGAGTGCACTCTCTCTTCCCTCACTCTCATAGTCCGATGGGATGTGTAAAAATAATAAGTAAGAAATAATAGATTTCTGTATGACTATAAAAAATAACGTAAATAAATACCTGTATTGACCCGTGCGTTTGCACTGGCGAAACATCACGACAGAACATGTTGAAATCTCTAGTTCCTGTCAAACATTGTATGAAAAATTGACAGAAAATAGAGATTCCAACATGTTTTGTTGTGAATGTTTCGCCAGTGCAAACGCACAGTTAAAATTAAAATTTGGCGTACTACTTACATTCTATTTTGTACAATATAGTCTGATGTAGCAAGAGAAATCCTTTTATTTATAAGTAACTAGCTTTACCACTAAGTACTTATACACGGTTAGCACTAAGTACTTATCTACGGCGCATCTACCTTTCCTAATTACCTATTTCTACCTAATTACCTACCCTACCTACCTACCCTACCATTCTTACCAGGGTAGGTAGGTACCTAACCTACCCTACCTACCCTACATATCTACCTGCTTACCTACCATATATACCTATTTATACCTACCAATACTATGTTAGTAGCAAATAAATAACTTTGACTTTAGTTAATGCATGTTACTGGATAAAGTTAACTTAATATTTTTCTCTTAAAATAAATGAAATATACTCCTACACCTATATTTTAACACAACAACATTTTTTCATTAAAATTAGACAATTTCTTTACAAATCTTTGTTTTTTTATAGCGCCTCTGTTGTTACCTTTACGAAAGTATTACAAAAATTCATAGTGTTAAATCTTGTACGACATGGTATGGAACCCTTCGTGTGCGAGTCCGACTCGCACTTGACAGATTTTATTCTGTATTTTTTTATTTGTTTCACGAACTGTTCTTTGTCGCTGTGTCAATACGTCCACGTTAAAATGATAGTAAAAAGTTCTTCATGTTTAAAGTGCGTTTTATTTCTTTTATTTTGTACCGCACCCAAACCTCGGCAAGCTTTGCTGACCTATAGATCCTTAAATTGCGGCTTTATCTTGGCCATGAGAAGTGTAAACTACACCTTACACTACCCCCCGTCTCATTTAAAAGCGATCTTCGCGCGATCTAACACCAACCGCTCACTCACACACGACAGTCTCGCCATCAATCCGTGAACGGCTAGATCTGTGGTGTGAGTGGGGCCAGGGGGAGCTACAATCTACCCGTAGGTGCGTCGAGTCAACATCTCCGTTGCTGGTCGTCCTCTGCTGGGCCTCCCCCAGCCCAGACCACCGAGTACCGAGATGTCGTGAAGAAAGCGACGCCACTATAAGTGTCGCAGCGCTCATACGCAAATATTCATAGCAACCAAACACACGGGCGCGGTAACGCGCGCACTACCATCAGATGCTGTAGGCACATAAAATTAATTCAGTGGGCGTAACGTTGTCAGAAGATATAAGAGTTACGCGATAGAAAGAGAGGCAACTTCTAGGTGAATATAACTGTAGGTAATTAGCGCTGTGCGACCTGAATTGCACTTTATTGTGTCGTAGCAAGAGTCGCTTTTTATTTAAATGATTTTGCGGAGTGAAATATCTGTACTAATCTGAGTAAAAGGCTATCCAACTATGTCGGTTTCCAATCTAGCCGGATGAATTAGAATTAGAAATTAGAATTAGAATTAGAATTAGAATTTCTTTAGAATTAGAATTTCTTTATTTTGCATAAAATATGGTACATAAAAGGTCTTAACAGTAGCTTAATTATAAGAAGTTCCACATATTTTGCTTACTTACACATTTCAGCATGCAAAAAAAAATAAAAAAGTACCTTATAATAAAATGATATACAATGATGTAGGAAAACACTTCTATTGAGATCATGAGGTAAAAAAAAATTAAATCCTTAAAATTATGTTATTTATTTACATTACTAGTGAGATCATATCTCGAACTTTGCTTATAATTTAAGAACTCACTTATTGTATAGAACACATTACTATAGAGCCATTTCTTAAGTTTATTTTTAAAGTACACACATCAAAAGTGTCTAGGGATCAAGCATTTTTATGCGGATTTCTTGAGATTGAGATGTGGCTTTGTAATAAATTTATGATTTTATAAATTTATATGGATCCTTTTTGGTGCATTTCATAATTTGAATCAGGAACTGTGAATCAAATTCGAGTAAAAGATGAAAATCAGCTGTCAATATTTTCCCTATAAAAACATACAACGCATTGAAGACATTATTAGTGCTACTGTTTCCCTACTACTGATTAAAACCAACGTTATTATGGAGCAGCGACGTCATTTAAGCAGGGAAGAAATGCTCAGAGCCGTGGGAATGATAGAAGCTGGTTCCCGGCAACGTACTGTGGCTTTAGCTCTGAATACAAGTCAGAGTGTTATCAGTCGACTTTGGACACGTTACCGAAGCACTGGTACCGTGGCTGAGCGCCATGGAGGACGGTATCGCTGCACCACACGGAGACAAGACCGATACATTCAAATCTTAGCTCGAAGAGCTCCAACAATAACCGCCATGATGTTAGCCGTGAGGCTTCATCACTCTTCAGGGAACTTAATTAGCGACCAAACAGTCAGAAACCGCTTGCATGAAGTGAACCTTCATTCCCGAAGACCGCTACGGGTACCACCTATAGCAATGCACAATCGTAGGATTCGATATCAATGGGCTCTTGAACACAGAAATTGGGCAGAAGAACAATGGCGTTTCGTGTGCTTTTCTGATGAGTCTCGTTTTGGTATGAGACCGGATACAAGACGTATACGACACTGGAGAACCCCTGGACGCCAACAGCGATTAAAATCCTGCCAGGAAGTCCATCCTTATAGTGGTGGAACCATCATGGTATGGGCGGGTATTTGGATCGGCGGAAGAACTGAGTTGATTTGGATTAGAGGCAACCTCAACGCTCAAATTTATGCTGAGACGATTGTATCAGACGTCATCGTTCCTCTACAAGTGCAAATCGGTCCCTTATTTCAGTTAATGCATGATAATGCACGACCGCACACCGCAAGAGTTGTAAGACAGACTCTCGCCGCAGCTAACATCAATGTCCTGCCCTGGCCTGCTCAGTCGCCAGACTTGAACCCGATTGAGCATGCATGGGATATGCTACAGAGAAGAGCTCTGCCGAATATGGAGGGTATCCAGTCGCAAGAAGACCTTTTTTTGTTGTTGCAACGAACATGGGCGGCCATTCCACAGCGTGATTTGGATGAACTCATTTTGAGTATGCCAAACCGATGTTCTTGTGTTGTTAGTGTCCGCGGTAGAAACACGGATTATTAATTGTTTAAGTTACCCAATAAAATTTTAAAGAAAACTGTTATTTCAGTCTTTTTTTCGAACTTTAATGTTAGTGGTTCAAATGTCAAAAATCCCTTTATTAGGAAAATGGCAAATTTCTTTATTAATGCAAAGGTGACTTGGTTTATCGTTACTGTGACAAACGAAAACACTTTATTTGATGAATCCTTATAGAAAATTTTAATTAATATCAATCAGGAGAAAAGTTATTGCAAAAATATATGTTGATCCCTAGACACTTTTGATGTGTGTAGTTTAGTGGTAGCTCTCTAATCTGTTTGGGTATTTGGTTATAGATTTTGACAGACATATTGTAACAATTGTTCTGAACTAGTGTGCTTCTACATCTTGTGACAGCCAGTCGGGTTGGATCTCTTGAAAGGAATTTTTTATTTACTATGGCTTTAGTATATCGCTCGGAGTGCTTTTTAACAAATAATCCTACTTCTAATATATACAGACTAGGTAGAGTTAGTAATCCTAATTTCTTAAATAAAGGTCTGCAAGATTGCTGATGAACCAAGATGCTGCTGAATACCGGTATTTTACATGGAGCGACTGCCTATCTGACGTCCACAACCCAGTTACTGGGTAACACAGTACCTCCTCCTAAAACTGAGTGGCTTGAAGATAGTAAAATAAAACAATAAAAAATTATGCTAACTGTGCGTTTGCACTGGCGAAACATCACGACAAAACATGTTGAAATCTCTAGTTACTGTCAAACATTGTATGGAAAATTGACAGAAAATAGAGATCCCAACATGTTTTGTTGGGAATGTTTCACCAGTGCAAACGCACAGTTACCGCATTTATTGTTGAAACATAAAACAAATACTGTTTATTCTTAAATTAGGTACATCTTTTGTTATAAACATTCAACGTTAAATACACAAATATCGAAAGATTTCGATGCGATTGCGATTTTGCGACAAAAGCGTTTTCGTTGTTTTGGACTCAATAAAATTACGCTCAACGCTATCGCTTAAACAACACAACACGAATAAATGAATGCCTCAATTCTAATCGTAAGTTCTGCGACTTGTGACTAATCGCGTCGCTTAGTCGCGTGTACGGCCTTGTTCTAAGGCCGTGTCCTAACCAAGAGCGTCGCCCTTGTTTATATGAATATGGAGTACTCGTATAATCAATCAAGTCGTGTTTGTAATTCATGTTAAGAGCGTACATTCTAAAAGTTGGCAACGTCGTAAATAGCTGTCAAATATTTACCTGTTTTGATTAATTTGGCAATACTGTATGGAAATATGAAATGTGTTTAATTAGCGAACTAGAATATTAATCATCATCATCATCATCAGCCTATTAATGTTCCCACTGCTGGGACACAGGCCTCCTCTCTGTGAGAGGGAGTGGGCTGTAATCTACCACGCGGGCCCAGTGCGGGTTGGTAGATGTCACATGTCTTCGAATTTTTTGGTTCTAAGACATGCCGGTTTCCTCACGATGTTTTCCTTCACCGTTTTGAGAGCAGTGGTGATGAAATTATTTACACAAAGTAAAGCGCCTGCTTGGGGTCGAACCCTCGACCTACAACTCGTAAATCGGGGCCGTTACTACTGGGCCAGCACTGCTCTGATGATCCCTTATATTAGGACAGAACCTTAAGCGACCTATCCTCCGAAAGGCTACGCTATATCACATATATTTCATCATATCAGCTGAAAGACGTCCACTGCTGGACATAGGCCTCCCCCAAGCACCGCCACTTCGACCGATTCTGTGCTTCCCGCATCCAGCGGATTTCTGCGGCTTTTACAAGGTCATCGGTCCATCTTGTGGGAGGCCTTCCAACGTTACGTCTTCCGGTACGCGGTCGCGTATCTGTTCTGCGAGCAATGTGTCCTGCCCATTGACAATTAAGTTTGGCAATTCTTCGGGCTCTGTCGGTTACCTTGGTTCTCATGCGGATCTCATAATTTCTGATTCGAACAAGTAGGGAAACTCCAAGCATAGCCCTCTCCATTGCTCTTTGGGTGACTTTTAGCCTTCTGATAACGCCCATTGTGAGCGACCACGTTTCAGTGCCATAAGTCCATATGCTTCATTAAGTTTATTGCCTGTGGAATACCATAAAAATGAAGCAACAGATGACTTGCGTTGTCTAAACAATGTTTAGACGACGCAACTTTCATAGTTGCTTAGACTTATGATATGCCAATGGCAAAAATCGCACCCCGTGAGTCACTGCCCAACCCGTGGAAAGCTGTCACCTCTGCCACTAGATTAGGGTGGCGATAACCGACTTTTAATGATTTTATACTGAAGATCACGTCTAATCGAGTAGTGTTAATGATCTGGAAAAAATATACAGGGTGGCGGGACATCGACGCGAAGCCGGTTACCATGGATTCAGTACATGGTTCTGAACCCCCATGCGTTGAAATTTTTCGTCGGTTATTAAAAAAAAAATAAGCTGTTTCATAGAAAAGTGCAATACCTACGCGGTCAAAATGTATGGAAAAGCTGATTTTTTTTTAAATAACCGACGAAAAATTTCAACGCAGGGGGGTTCAGAACTATGTACTGAATTCATGGTAACCGGCTTCGCGTCGATGTCCCGGACACCCCTTATGTTAAATTAGAATATTTTCTTAATAACCTAAGTACTTATACGAATATTTTAAATTATGTTTATATTACATAGTGAAATTAATTTGTAAAACTGTCTAACGCGAATAAAAAACTGAGAATCATGCAAAATCTATCTCAAGCGTATTTTTCTGAAACCTTCACCATTTTAAAGATAATGTAATTAAAAAATAAAATAAAAAAAAAATAAAAAAAAAAAAAAAGCCTTTATTATTCCTTAATTATAAAAAAATTAATAAAGTTTTTAAGTACTTAATAATATTAATAAACTAATTAAGGACCCCTCGACGGGTATAGGCCTCCTCCAGTAATTTCCAGTCTTGTCTGTTTTTTGCTTTTTCAAGCCATGATTTGCCAATCAATTTAACTATCTCGTCTTGCCAACGCTCTGCTGGTCTACCTCTTGTTCTCTTTCCGTGTGGGCTTTTCCAAGCGGTTGTTTTAAGGGTCCACCTGTCGTCTTCTGATCGAGCCAGGTGGCCCGCCCATCTCCACTTCAGTGCTTGAGCGTGTTGAAGGGCATCTATGACTTGTGTCTTTTTTCTGATAGATGTATTTCGTTGTTTGTCTCTTAGTCTGATGTTTAGAATGCTTCGCTCCATGGCTCTTTGGCAAACTTGTATTTTGTTTTTAGTTGTGCTATTAAAGATCCATGTCTGGCAAGCGTAAGTAAGGCATGGTAGCAGGCAAGAGTTTATGACTTTAGCTTTAAGTTTTACAGGTAAGCGTGATTTCAATATTTCCTTGTAATTCCAGAATTTATTCCAAGTTATGTTAATTCTGCGCTTGACTTCTTCTATGTTTCGATTTTTGTTGAAAGATAATTGTTTGCCGAGATATATATAATCATCTACATAGTCTATCGTTTCGTTGTTAATTCTTATTTCCTGTTTTGTCCTGTTTGTTAGTATTTTTGTTTTCAGGGTGTTCATTTCTAAACCGACATTTACACTTACTGTGTGCAGGTCGTTTAACATTTTTTCTAATTGTTTAGCAGATTCAGATACTAAAACAATGTCGTCTGCGAACCTTAAGTGGCTGAAGTATTTACCATCTATGAGAATACCTGCTCGGTACCAATCAAGCTTTGACATTGTGTGCTGTAGGACATTGATAAAAAGTTTAGGAGATAGGGGGTCTCCCTGCCTTACTCCTCTTCCTATTTTTATAGTATCCCCTGTTCTATCCAGTTTGACTCTACTTCTACTTTTACTGTAAATGTCTTTGATTATATTAGTGTACGTTTGCGGGAGTTCTATAGCTGAAAGCGAGTCCCATATGCTTTGATGGAAAACCGAATCAAATGCCTTTTTGTAGTCGACAAATCCCAAGTATAGAGGTGCATTAAACTCTTCGTATTTCTCTATTACTTGCTCTATGGCATATATATGGTCCACGGTGCTGAATCCCTTGCGAAAGCCTGCTTGTTCTGTTGGTTGATGTTTATCTATGTCTCCTTTTATTCTATTTTCCAGACATGAAGCGAACAGCTTATATAAATTTGGCATTAGGCTAATTGGTCGGTAATTTCCTACGTCGGCTGGATCTCCTTTTTTATACAAGAGTATTATGTCTGAAAGTACCCATGATTTCGGGACTATTTCTTGTCTTAAGATTTTGTTGAACAGCTGTGTCAGTGGTGATGCAAGAACATATTTGGATAGTTTCAGCATTTCGTTTGATAAATTGTCTGGTCCGGGGCTTTTATCAGATTTTAATTTTTGTATGTGGTGTATGATTTCAGGTTCGTCGAATGGTTTTACCTCTATGTTTGTCTGTGAGTTTAGGTCTTGTCTGCTTTCCGATGATATAGATTCAGGGGTGCTATACAAAGTTCTATAGTAATCTGTAGCGATTTTTATAATTTCTGTGCGTGTTTGTATTTTATTGCTGTTTTTACTTGAGGTTAGTTTTGGAATCCATGTTTTTTCCTTATTTAGTATTTTGTTGGCTTTTTTTGTGCTTCCTTTTGTTATAAGAAAATTTTCTAATATTTTCATTCTGTGTGTCTTATAATCGTTTTTAATACTCTTGTTTGTTTTCTTATATAGTACTTTTAGTTGGTGTTTTTCTTCTTTTGACAATTTCTTTTTGTTTTGTAATTCGTGACGTTTGTAAATTAGTTTTTTTGATTCATTACTTATAATTTCGTATTTTTGACTTCTAACATTTGATTGCACTTCTTTCATGCTATGAGTTATTGCTTGATGTATTTTTTCATGGTAAGTTTCAACAGGATCATCATTGTTTAAGTTTTGAATTTTTTCTTGTAGAATTTTTATATATTGTTTCTGTTCCTCTTCTTGAAGCAACGCTGAAGCCTTGTTGAAATTTATTCGTTTTTTTCGTGTAGTTTTCAATGTTATTGTTGCTCGTAGTAATCTGTGGTCGCTAGAGTAGGTTATGTTGTTTAGGACTTCTACATTTTCGAGTTGTTTTGGTTTGTTGGAAAGGATGAAGTCGATTTCATTTTTTGTTCTTTTATCAGGCGATACCCAGGTCCATTTCCTGTCTCGCTTCATTTTATACAGGGTGTTCGTTACCGTAAGTTTATTTTCTAGAGCAAATTTGATGAGTCTATTGCCTCGTTCGTTTCTTTTACCAAATCCAAATGAACCCATGATTAGGTTTTCGGTGGGTTTTCGTTGACCTATTTTTGAGTTGAAATCGCCCATGACAATTAAGTTACTTCCGCAATATGATTGAGCTTCTCGTATTTTGTCATAAAAACTGATTATATCTTCTTCTGGTGCTTCCGCAGTTGGCGCGTATACTTGAATTATTGACATTTCATATTTTTCAAACTTTAATTTCAAAAGACACACTCTATCGGATATCCCAATAAAGGAATCAATGTTGGGTTTTAATTCCTTCTTGATGAGAAAGCCTACTCCATATCTCCCAGGTCTTTCCCCAATGTAACAGAAGACATGGTCCTCATCTTCAATAATCGAGTTACCCACTCTGCGTATGTCTGAAAGTTCAATTATATCATGTTTTATATTAACTATAGCATGTTTTAGTTGTAACATTCTTTCTATCGACGATAATGATCTCACATTGTAAGTACATATGTATAATTTATTTTTTTCTAAGTTCACTATGTTATTAATTATTGGAGGGTTTTGGTCATACGTTCCCCGGGTGACCGGCCTTGTGGGGACACGAGGGGTCGCTATTTCCTATTTTGTGTTGTTTATTTCAGTGTTGCAATGAGTAGGTACTTCAGGTTCCTTCGGTTTTTGAGTTAGGTATTGCATCATATTTGTTTTATTTTTCTTCATGGGTTGTTTTTTGTTGGTGTTTTTATTATATTTCTCTACCGGTTTATTTGTTTCTGGGGATTCTGATAGAATTCTTTTGTTTGATTTTCTAGTTTCTCCAATTATTATTAATTTATCATACTTCAAAAAAGCTTTTTTTCCCTGTTCTTTAGCTTCCTTTAGCTGTTCTTGAAGTTCTTTTCGTTTTTGCAGTACTACCAGCGGAAAGTCTTCCTTTATGTAGTATGGAGTGGTGTCCAGGGTTTTCTTTTTCTTTAGTACTTCTATCTTCATGCCCATTGTAGTAAAGGTTGCTAGCACGGGCCTTACTTTTTCATTTGGTTTACCAAGTCTTCTGATGTACTCAATGTTGATGGTGTTACAGTTTATTTTCATGTATGAATTTATTATATTTAATATTTCCATTTCCAGATCCTGGTACCCCTTTTCGTTCTCGCTTACCCCAAAGAAAATAACATTTCTTCTTCGTAACGTTCTCTCGAAACTATCGATGGATAGTTGCTGTTTTTCAATTTTTTCTTCCAGTATTAGATTTTTTGTTTCGATATTTTTGAACTTTTCATTTATGTTTTCGTTTATTGCTCTTGTTATTTCATCCTTCATATCTTTCATATCCTGTTTTTGCTGCTTCATATCTTCTTGCATACTTCTCAACATATTCTTGATTTCATCCATGTTTATTACAAAATACGCCCTCTTCCGGTACTTAATAAAACTATTAAAGTTGCTTGTTTGTGGTATGCTGTTGATCTCTAGTTCAACACAACAATCGATTTTAGTTCGCTAGTTACCCAGTGAATATTCCAGATGAAAGCTAGATGGCGTTAATTAGACATTGATCGATGTTGATTGAATTTTTGGCAGTTAACGCTAGGTGGCGTTGAGAGCGGTGAAAATAATGTGCGATGACTTTATAATTTTTAGTTTGCAAGGTTATAAAGTTTCTATTGTTCGTAACACTTGTTGTTATATCACTGTATGAATGTTAAATGTGATAATGTAATTATTGATCTTTTATTAATGTGTTTTACCCTTTGTTTTATGTATAATAAATTAATAATTCGTCTAATTAGGGACAGCGCTCCTGGGCTAGTCCTATTACCGGACGTACGACACGTTGAACTCAGTCAGTATAGCAAGCTGACCACTCAAGGTCCAGGAATCGGACCTATGACCCACGCTGAGCAGAGTCGCCGAAAAAACATTACGCACGCTGGTTTTCCCACTATTTTTATCATTTGCCTTAAGTAGGTATAATAACAAATTTTAATGTACTTATCGGTGGTCTGGGACTGTTGTTTGTACCTAGAGCATCTTGAGAGCGGTCGACTGTCCAGATAATATGGAGAAATACGTGATTTTTGTGCTTTGTGCTATACTGTGTAAGTTTTTTTTCTACTAAAAAAATAACAAAAGTAACAATCTTTTGATCATTACATTGTATTAAATACATAATACTTGTAAAAATATGCAATCAAATTGATAAAAACATGTATATTTTTTCTTTTACAATGCATGAAATAAAACGCTTTTTTATTTATTTAAAATTACTTAGTTAATAAGTATAGAAAAAATTGACAAGTGTTTTTTCGCCAGTAAGGATTAAAACTGGAAGTATTTAATTTACTTTAACACATTTTTTGCGATATTTTGAGATAGTTCTCGTTGCTATCAGACTTGGGGTATTTTTGACCCTTCTTCTTTAAAAATCCAAATTGCGTTAAAAGTTAACTTTAAAAAATGTGGAAATAAGGTGACCTATTTCTGTCTCCGACAAACTCATGCAGATTTTTTTTTTACAGTTTCTCTTTTCAAATAACATTTTAACATATAATTTGTCTATATTTTTGTAATCACCTTTTAAAACCCTTCATTTGGACTCGATAGGTTTTGAAAACTTTTTTTTTAAACATAACGGCGCAAAACATCCGCTTTTTTTTTCATTTTAATATCCCTAGTGACACTCACGTGATAAATAGACGAATCTAACAACATAATTTATCATTCATCAAAATCAGTTCAGCCGTTTTGTAGTTACGAGGACTCATAGAAACGGATTTGGCTTCGCTGCAGTCGGGTTAATAGGGTATTAATTTTTTTTTTCATAATATTAAAACGACTTAGTATTTATTTAAATATGAACCGGAAATTACCTACTCTCAAAAGTGACTTTTTCAAACCCTGCTGGGCATCCATAATTTGAGTAAATTAAATTGTTATAATTCTATCTTATACGGGGTGGTAGGGACATCCACACGAAAACTGTAACCATGGATTCAGTACATGATTCTGAACGCCCCTGCATTAAAATTTTTCGTCGGTTATTTAAAAAAATAAATTGCTGTTCCATACATTTTGACCGGGTAGGTATTGCACTTTTTTATGAAACAGCTGTTTTTTTTTAATAACCGACAAAACATTTCAACGTCCCCCTACGTTAAAATTTTTCAGAAGCATGTACTGAATCCATGGTATCAGTTTTCGCGTATGTCCCTGCCACACTGTATTTATGTCACCTATTAAAGTAATAAAGTAAATTATAGCCACAACAAATTAATTAACGTGCGTCGCGGAGAAAATACTACAAACTGGCAGTCATGAGCGCAGTGTTGTAAATGTAAATTTTATAAAACAAATAGTTCGAAAGGTTTTAAACAAGAGTTTTTTTTACATTTTTTTGCGATTTATCCTATTTATTATTAACATAAATCGATCAGGCCTAATTCAAATTCAAATTCAAAAATCATTTATTTCAACCCATTTAAGGTCATATTAAGTTGTAGGTACATTAGAGATAAATAAAAAAAGATAATAATAATAATAACCACCGCCGTATCTCTACGTTGACGTCGTGGTGGGGTTTGCGCGCTCCGATCTCTAGATCTGTGCCGGTAAAGTTTACTTTGCCGGAACCCTCATCATCCCCCCCAAGTTTGAGCGCGGAAAACAGGTCGCCCTCGTCGAAGCCGTCCTCTCTCGGACCTGAAGCTGGGGACAGGATCATGTCGTTTAGCTCCCCGCCCGATGAAGGGACGGTGTCCACGATGGCGGCAGCAGGATCAGCCGCGGAAGCTTCCGGGTTGTGTAAAGGGGGAGTGGACTCCCCTGCTGGTGCCAGCGGCAGTAGCTCCAGCGCCTCGCAGACGGCTCCCGTGGCGGGGTCCCATCCCTGAGGATCGTCGGTGAAGCTTCCGTTCCGACCCTGGAACTTCACGTACACCTCCCCTAATCTAATTGAGGGGCGGCTGGCCTCCATCAGGGTCGGGACTTGGTCCACAGGGACACCGACCACCACGAACCATGCCTCGGCTTGTTTGTCCGCGTGCAGCAGTACCCACCTCTTGATGTCCACCCAAGGGTTCTGGTAGCTGAGGGTGCGCCCAATAAAGGTCCGCTCACCGTAGATCGGGGTGCTCGTCCGGGATCACGATGCCACACCGTGCACGCTTCTGGATCTCCGACTGGCTCAAAACGACTAGCGGGGTGCTAGTTGAGAGAGTAAGTGCTTGTTTACGGAGACGCGGGGCGTGGGGCGTGGCGTGCAGCGGGGCGGCCCGCACAAAATTCAAACATATGGCGTTGTATGAGAGCGTTTACGGAGAAGCGATTTTATAGGCGTCTACTTGAAATGCAGGCGGTGCCCGCAGCGTTGCACGCCGCGGGGCACGCGGCGGGGCCCGCGGCGTCGTACGCTCAATATCTACGAACTACGAACATCGGCGATATCCACATATAACATCAAATACGTAAATCTATGTTCCGTTGGAGCTCTAAAAAATTAAAGCTTCTAAGTGAACGAACGAACGAAAAATATGGCCATTTATGTGAAATATTTTGAAACTCGCAAATAAATCAAAACCTACCGGGTACTTCCCGTTGACCTAGAATCATGAAGTTTTTGTTTGGTAAAATTTTGAGATAACTGGTGTCAAAGTTCATGTCCGTAGATAATTTTTGAAAATGGTTATAAACTTCTTCATCTAACTTTTAAGTGTTTGATGTTTTATAAAATTTGGTTACATCGAAATGCTTGTTAAAGCATTAGAATGTGATAATAATGAAAGCCATTCAATTTGAGAGTTTGGAGAAAAATTATATTTAGTGACGAATTCTGGGAAATCTAGCCGCCTTAGCAGGTACCTATCTACCCTAAGGCCATTTGTACAAGGCACGATTTCTTTACGGTACGGCGTATAAACGCGCCGTAGAAAAAACGAGTCTTAGCTTCGCTAGTGATCCATATAACAGTGATGACCGTGCCTACACACGGCGAATAAAGCGTACTTTTTCACGGCAAGAAAAATTTGTGTATATACAAAGGGCCTACGGCAGGGGTCAGCCACCTTTTGAGAAGGAAGAGCCAAAAACTACAATTTACAAAATTTCCCATTTTTAAACAGCCAATAATATAGTATTTAATTAATTTGATTTTTTATTTAAAATAAACGAAAATGCGAAATAATATTAATTCATATAAAAACAAACAAATGTTTTTAGAACAGTACAACATAGTATTTTAGCTAACGGCTAGAATAATAAAATAATTAATATAAGGCAGTGTATAGAGTGCCACCATTGGCACTCTATCCCTATCGGATAAAGTGCCACTACAGGCACCCTAGTAACACCGCCTCGGCCCGGCCAAAGTGCCAAAGTCACGTCACTTGGTATTTTGTTTGATTATCGAGGTTAGATCGCTGTAAAACACCACATTCCCAAAACACTACATTCTCTTGTGCCTAAACGGACCCTGGCACTTCGCCGGCCGCTACCGCGGCACCGCTCGCTACGCTCGCTCGGCTCGTGCGTTGTGTGGTCACAGTTCTAACCTAACCTAACCTAAATAACAAGTGACAGTGACAATGCAACGCTCACGGCACCCTAGCCGGGCCGAGGCAGTGACACTAGAGTGCCACAAGAAACTCGCGGCATTCTATACACATCGTTAATATAATTACAGCTATTTCATAATAGATGGTTACATCAATAGGAGCATTGGCTTTGCATGCATTTTGAAAGTTTGGTTAAATCTGGCTCATAACTATGATTTTTGCGTATGGAACTGGGGGGAGAGCAACTTTATATCGAAAGAGCCGCAGGTTGCCGACCCCTGGCCTAAGGCAATGTAGGTACCTATGTCTGTATCACATGTCACCGGTTCAAAATTAGAAACACTACCGTCATATTTATTCAATAATAGTAACTCATAGACAATTATATCCATATTAACGTTCCACTTCCTATTACAGCATCGACAGTGGCGCCACCACCGAAAATCACAAAACAATACCGCAAAGATTATGTCTACAATAAGAAAACTGATGCTTTCTACAAGTTCCACATTGAAACGGTTTGGGGTTGGCAAGTCAACAACTTGTGCGAGGTGGAGGGTGCCCAACTTATGATCCCGGCTTCAGACCACGACATCATACAGCTACATTCCATGTTCAAACAGTTTCCTGACCTTGGGGACTATGTGTGGGTGGCTGATGATGGAAAAACGCATGACTCTGCTGAGGAGCAACCTATTATTGATTGTAAGTAATTATAAGGTCTTCCGCGGGCTCGAAATCACTGGTGAACGTGGCCAAAATGCATGTTGTCTTACCTCGCATCGTATCCGACAGAGATAGTCTCAGTGATGAGTAGTTAGGCGCTGGTCAACATGCACAACGTCTAGTTCGCACGCACACAAATACTCCGAACTATTTTAGGAAAACGAGTGCGTAAAAATTTACGAAAGAACTTTGGAAAATGATCCAGTTTTATGAAAAAAACACTGCATAAAACAATTATAAATAAAAATTCAACTCTTCGACAATTGAGCTTTATCGGTGCCAAAGTTTTGGAGATTTTCCACTTCTTTTATTACTCTTCTTTTTCTCTTCTTTTACTCTTCTTTTTTCTCAAGTACATATAATAATATAATATAATTATATTTCTCTTAAGTATATAAATAATAATACAAAATTTTCAGGGGGGTCCCTGAAAATATAAACTAGTGCAACCTTAAGGATATAAATATTGCCGAGCCTATTTAACTAGTGATAGTTTAGGAACTGGCTATCTTAAACACAACAATCCTGTTAACATTGTTGTCATGGTGACCGACTTACCGAGCTAGCTTAGACTACCTCTGGGGGAACCCGGGACCTCTGGGTCTAAGACAGGTGGTTTAACCACTAGACCACAGAAGCGGTAAAAGCCTTTCCTTTGGTGTCCCCTTTAACCTTAACAAGTAGGGGGTATTAAATAAAAGAAACAACACAATTGCCAATAGGTATTTACCGAAGTTAGTCAGGTGCACATTTGGCCTGAGCAGGCAGCGCCGTTACCAGTCTCCAATCTTGCTGATTAGCGTCTTTTCTCTATGGCTTTAGATGATCTTGTTTAGCTCTTCTCGTTGATCTGTAATGATACCAAAAAGAGCATTGTCACGGGCAGGGTCTAGTTTATTCCAACATTTCAAAACAATTTTTTTTTTTTATCGGCCTAATGCGAGTCGTACTCGCACACGAAGGTCAGCAAAAAACGAAAAAATAAAAGTTTCCTGTATGGGAACCCCCGTTAATTAATAACTTTATATACCTATATATATTATTTTTTTGTGATAGCACTAATAGAAATACACAATCTGTAAAAATTTCAACTGTCTACCTATAGATATAGATAGATATGAATAGATAATATGATATGTATAGATTAGTGGTGTGACCGTTAGACCGCAAAGACATAGGTCTCGGGATCGAACCCAAGGCACGCACATCTGGTTGCGGAAAGTCCTAAGGGGAAACCGTGTGCCCTAGCACAGGCAAGGGAAGGAACACGGGTGGGTCTTAGTCAGTAAGAGTCTGCAGCACGCTGACAGACAGACGACGTACGGACGTACGGCGGAGGCTTAGTAACACCGCCACGTTTGGTCATCATCATCAGCCTATTAATGTTCCCACTGCTGGGACACAGGCCTCCTCTCTGTGAGAGGGAGTGGGCCCTGATCTACCACGCGGGCCCAGTGCGGGTTGGTAGATGTCACATGTCTTCGAATTTTTTGGATCTAAGACATGCCGGTTTCCTCACGATGTTTTCCTTCACCGTTTTGAGAGCAGTGGTGATGAAATTATTTACACAAAGTAAAGCGCCTGCCTGGGTTCGAACCCACGACCTACAACTCGTAAGTCGGGGGCCATTACCACTGGGCCACCTCTGCTCTCCACGTTTGGTACGGAACTGTAAAAAGGTGTAAAAAAGTACATCCATAACCGTTTGATCTTTCATTGTATTACAAATATAAAAGCCCTGGGGGCCTACCACCACCTCTAAAAGCAGTATTATTTTAATATTACTTTAGTGTGGGAAAGAGATGAAGCTCTACAGGACGTATAGCACCATCTCTTTCCCCCACTGAAGTAAGATTAAAATAATACTGCTTTTAGTGGTTGTGGTAGGCCCCCTGTTAAATTGTATAAAAATATTGATATCCATAAAGTAGGTAGACTTTCAGTTCATTGGATAGGAAATGTGGATACTTATATGATTAAGTACATAATTACCAATGTGATAAGTACGGTCAACTGTGGCATTTTTACTTTCCACGAGTAATTTTACCCATGCGTTAAACATGACTTAAATATCTCTCGATTACTAAAAATCTGTTGGCGCCATTTAATATCAAAGAGATACAAAAGTAGAAAAACTGACTATTTGTAACAGATTTTTAGTAATCCAGAAATATTTGTATATTAAACTCATGGGTAAAGTTGCTCATGGAAAGCAAAGATGCCACAGTTGATGGTAGTGTCTTTGAAGTTGTCACTGTCTTCAGATGTTTTCACGCTTAATTGCATGCAATAGCATTATAATTAGCCTATAATATTCCTACTATTGGGACATAGGCCTCCTCTCACTGAGAGGGAGTGGAACGTAATCCACCACGCGGGACCAGTGCGGGTTGGTAGATGTCACATGTCTTTGAATTTTTGGTTCTAGGCTATGCCGATGGTTTCTTTCACCGTTTTGAGAGCAGTGGTGGTGAAATAAAATATGTCACACAGTAAAGCGCCTGCCTGGTTCGAACCCACGACCTACAAGTCGGGGCCATTACCACTTGGGGCACCACTGTTCTCCCTGAGACTCTATATGCTTAGTGATACTAGCCTGTATTAATCAAAATTATTCAATATTGTTACTTTTTACTGATCCGTATTAACAGCGTTACTTATGCCATATTATAATGATTCTAGTGAGCAGTAATAAGGTGGATATGGACAATAAGGTGGATATGGACAATATAGGATTATGTGACGTGGCGACTCGGTCGGGCGACATCGAGACTATATTCTGCACCCGACAGCTGCCATTCATCTGCAAAGTGGCTGCCCAAGACGCGCCTTACGATCAGCATTGTGATGTTTATGGAAAAGGTAATCTAAAGTGTGAAAACTACATTTTGGAAGGGGCGACTAACATCAATGTTTTTTTTTTTGTAAATCTTTGACGTTCAAAAGTGCCTTTTATGTGCCTAATTGAAATAAATTATTTGACTTTGACTTTGACTTTGAAAGAGCAGCAAAGTGGTCGTCAAGTCACGAAGGGTTCCGTACCACCGTAAAATATTTAATGTTTATGTTTTTAACTAAAGTATAAAAAAAAAAAATTGTTTTATTTTTTTTAAGTTTAGTAAAAATCACGTTTTTTTAATTGACCAAGCGAGCGTAGCGAGCGATGCGTCTCTGCAAGTCTGCACCAACTGGCAAAATTTGCTTTCGTGTGTCAGTTTGTACGTAGTCCTCTACAGTTCGTATTTTACTACCGATCTGGATGAAACTTGGCATACATAACAGGTATTATGAATTTTTTGAAAGTTATTGTCGTCAGGAATTTTTGATTGGAGGAGTACTTCCTCCAAAAAGGGAGTTACTGGATATGTCCGCCTTATGAGATCCGATTTGGATGGTTCTTTTTTTATTTGAAAGGTAGTAACTTTAAGATAGTCTCAAAAAAATTGGTGAAGATCTGATGAGGATCTTCGGCATGATGAGCAGAATACCTCCTCAAATGTAGTAAATTGCTCGCTATTTATTCAAACCTATTTGTTAATTTTTCTAGCTGGTCTACAAATTTTTTACTCATTTTGATCTGGTTTTTAGGGTTCTGTAGTCAACAACTGTAAACAACTGATATAGTTTTGCCGTGTCTGTCTGCCTGTCTTTCTGTTTATCAGCGGCTTATCTCGGATAATCGATATCTTAGTACTAAAAAGCTGTAATTTTATTGTCTAAGTATAGTAAGTATAGTATTTATCACGCCGACAAAGTCGTAAAATAAAATCATGTTTTTTTAGGGTACCTCCCCTCCCTACACGTATTTTTTTTTCTCGTTTGTCCCGTTTTATGGGGTGTCATGTGGGTGTGTGAAAACTTTTTTCGATTCAGGGATATATTTGCGAAATTAAAAGGAAAACTAGCACAGCTAAGTATGCTTTACGAGTTAACAAGTAATAATCGACTAACTTACATTTGCGGTTGGAATGTATGGGAGAACATGAAAGAAAAAGAAAGAAAAAGTATTTATTGGGACAGGCACAGGAGATCACAAATTAAAAAAAGAGAGGAGAGAGGAGATCACAAACATGTTTTTAAACTACAATGTTAAAGTTTTTTCTTGGGATAATTAATCATTCCAACTACGGACCCCTTATTTGTGCGTGGTCCTAGCACTTGGCCAGTTTTTTTAAAGGAGAATGGGCGGGTTCGTCCCCAGTGGTGTATCAAGATGTGATACACGTCATTTTGAAGATCATAACAATAGGTTTATTTTATTGTATGACACCAACAACGAAACTCGTGCATGGAAGGAACCATAAACTATTTTAATTTTATTTTTTTAATAATATTATTTTTAGCTTGGACAATTATTTTGTGTATTTTTTACTATTTATTTGGCGTATTTAGTGCGGTGCGGGTGGTTACCTGTCGGCGCCGTCGCTCCTTTGCTATTGTTGATGTTACCGGACTGCGTGTCAGTGCCAGTGATGACTTATGGCACTGAAACCTGGCCGCTCACAATAGGTCTTATCAGAAGGCTAAAAGTCACCCATAGGGCAATGAAGAGGGCTATGCTTGGAAACTCCAAGCATAGCCCTCTTCATTGCCCTTTGGGTGACTGAAACCTGGCCGCTCACAATAGGTCTTATCAGAAGGCTAAAAGTAACCCAAAGGGCAATGAAGAGGGCTATGCTTGGAGTTTCCCTACGTGATCGAATCAGAAATGAAGAGATCCGTAGAAGAACCAAGCTCGAAGAATTGCCAAACTTAAGTGGCAATGGGCAGGGCACATTGCTCGTAGAACAGATGGCCGATGGGGCCGAAAGGTTCTGGGAGTGGCGACCGCGTACCGGAAGACGAAGCGTTGGAAAGTCTCCCACAAGATGGACCGATGACCTTGTAAAGGCCGCAGGAATCCGCTGGATGCGTGAAGCACAAATCGGTCGAAGATGCGGTGCTTGGGGGAAGGCTTATGTTCAGCAGTGGACGTCTTTTGGCTGAAATGATGATGCTGATAACATTTTAGTTAATACAAGAACGACGATAAGGGAGTCGATCTGTAATTATTACTGTTCGGGCCGAACTGGCCCTAATTAAAATAGAAAACAAGCTATCTTTCATGGTTTGTTCCTGCAGGTTTAATCCCTAAATACGAAGATTCGGCCAAAGTTACGTGTGATTCCTACTGCATATCAGTTACAGAGAGAAGATTAGTTTGGGGCCCGATCTAAGAATGATTGGTAGTGTTAATCCATTATTTGGTGTTGACAACGCTGTCAGGGTCTGACGATGGAGCCGGAAGGTGGCCATAGGAACTCCTCAACCAAACAAGATAGAACCATCGCCATCGTTTTTGGACTCACTTCACAAGCGTTCTTTGCTGTCTAGGTCCATAAGAACTCCTCAACTAAACAAGATAGCTCTGTTGTTTTGCGGTCGTCGGTGTTCCAGGGTAAACCCTGGAACACCGACGTTTTGTTTACCTGTGTTTACCTACGTAAACCCTGGAACACCGACGTTTTGTTTACCTGTGTTTACCTACGTAAACCCTGGAACACCGACGTTTTGTTTACCTGTGTTTACCTACGTAAACACAGGTAAACAAAGAACTTTCTTTAAAGCTTGAGGCGTGAACGTCGTTCTTTCACTTTAAGATAAAGTGCCTGCTACACGGTTGCCAACCGCGTCCCCGACAGAGGTAACCTTGGTTGGCGACCGGCAAAGTTGTTTCAACGTTTGGTCGTAAACCATCATCTACATGGTTATAAACCACCAAGGTCACATCTTGGCGACCGTGTAGCAGGCTTTTAAGCTTCAAGCTAAGTGGTTTGTGCTCGCGAGGTCTACTGTTCGCAGAACTAGTAGTTTTTAACTTTATTTTATTTTTATTATTTGTTGCTATACCATCGAACTTGCCGACCACTAACAAAATTCCCTTCTAATTTCCAGACTACAGATACTATTCTTCAGCGGGTAGCTGCTACAAGATCCCTCGGATTCCATTCACCTGGAGCCAGGCCTACTCCGAGTGTCAGGCTGAAGGCGCCCACCTGCTGGTGATCAACTCCCAGGCTGAACATGATGCTATCTTCAACCTTACGAATACTGAGGAGGATGTCATAGGATCTAAGGCACACTACTTCTTCAATGCTGGATTTAGAGCTAATAAGCCTGTTGGAAATGCTACGGTGGTGTTTAGGACTATTTTTAGTGAGTGTTGCTTACATTTTTTTTTTGAGATAACTATCTTTTGAAATTTTTGTTACAATAGAAATATATATTATACGAGAAAATTGTCAAGTCATATACAGGGTGGCAGGGATATCGACGCAAAGCCTGTTACCATGGATTCAGTACATGATTCCCCCTGAACCCCCCTGCGTTGAAATGTTTCGTCGGTTATTTAAAAGAAAACAGCTGTTCTATACATTTTGACCGCGTAGGTATTGCACTTTTCTATGAAACAGCAGTTTTTTTTTTAATAACCGACGAGAAATTTCAACTCAGCGGGCCATGGATTCAGTACATGATTCTGAAATCATGTACTGAATCCATGGTAACAGACTTCGCGTCGATGTCCCTGACACCCTGTATGTATCTACACATTCCACACTAATTGTAAGTAATACGTTAGGAACATACGCTTTAGCATTTCTTCCCCCCTTTTAGGGATGCAATAAGAAAAGATAATTAGACAATTAAAACTTTATTCCGTGGATCTGTCAATTTAAACTAAGTTTTAGTACCTTTATATTTTTTTATAAGTGCAACTAGTTTCTAAAGTTTACATGAAAAAAGCTGATAAGCATAGGTTAACTGAAATCCACTTGCAATTTTTATTTTTTTTTCAGATCAAACTCTAGAAGAAGCTGGTTACAGTACATGGGCAGACAACGAGCCTAACAACGCGTTAGGTCACGAGTTCTGTGGCTCCATCTTTAAGAACAACGGGAAACTAAACGACGTCGACTGTTCCCATGAGTTCGGCTTTATTTGTGAAAAAGAGGTCCCAGCATCTTCATAATTTTATTATAATTACACATATCGTTATCGTTGGTAATAAGGTGGAATAAGGGTTGAGCCAGATCGATCCGCCCGAGCACTTACAAACAATCTCAAAATTAGCGTCACTTAAACTTAAGGCAGTGTATAGAGTGCCACCAGTGGCACTCGATCCCTGTCGGATAAAGTGCCACTACAGACACCCTAGTAACACCGCCTCGGCCCGGCCAAAGTGCCGCAAGCATTGGATTGTCATTGTCACTGTCACTAAGTCACGTCACTTGGTATTTTGTTTGATTGTCGAGGTTAGATCGCTGTAAAACACCACATTCCCAAAACATTACATTCTCTTGTGCCTAAACGGACCCTGGCACTTCGCCGGCCGCTACCGCGGCACCGCTCGCTACGCTCGCTCGGCTCGTGCGTTGTGTGGTCACAGTTCTAACCTAACCTAACATAAATAACAAGTGACAGTGACAATGCAACGCTCACGGCACCCTAGCCGGGCCGAGGCAGCGACACTAGAGTGCCACAAGAATACTCGCGGCACTCCATACACTTCGTAAACTTAATCATTTAGAAAACCATATTCATGAAGCTGAAAATCAGTGTCACATTGTCAAATATGGACACTATTATTCAACACTCACTATTATTGTAATTGTTGTTATTTCTTGCTATCTATGTATATAAAGTTTATTTAAAATGTTTTCCTATTGATAAATAAACATCTTGTTGCATTCATTTACACAATCTATGTTTTGGGAAAAACCGTGCCGAGAACTTGAAAGCCTCAAGAGCAACCTCAGTCGAGCTAACGGATGTCCAAAATGAATCTGTAGAATGCGATAAGAAGTCTATTAGAAGTCTTCCTGAAATGGGACTTAATAAAAATAAAAATAGAGTCGCTTTTAGAAAGGGGTTTGAAGATTTTTGTATGGAGGGTGGCCCTAACATGATGCCGCCATTTTGATATTTTTTCAGAATCGCGGAAAAAATCAAAAGTTATATATTTAGATAGAGGACACTTATACAAACAAAAAATGTCATATGACATAATATCCTAAAGCGTCAGGTTTCGGAGTTATTAACCGAAATATAAGTCAAAAACTGAACCCTGAAACAAGATTTTTTTTGTTATTTTCCCTTCAGGTAAGTATATTGAACTATGAAAACATAATTGCATCATGTATAGTAATATTTTAGTTAAGAGCGAAAGAGACAAAAATATATGTATACCCTCCGCCGAATGAGGGCGTGTGTTATATGGTATTTGTATTAAATGGTGCATGGCATAGGCGCGACACCAAGAAAATCCAATTCAGCGTCCCGCTGCCTTCTTGGATGATATTATTTATACCGAATATGATTAAAAAATCTTATGTTTTATCCACTATATGTAGTCAATTAATTCATGTGTAAATAACTTAATCAACATGAAGTAACTACAACTTAGATAAATAAATTCGTTATAAAAAAAATTATTTTTATCTTTGAATATCTCAGAAACGTGACGCTTTATGATGTTATGTTATATGAAGTTTTATGTTTGTATAAGTGTCCCCTATTCAAATATATGACATTTATTGTGCACCTCGATTTTGAAAAAAAAACAAAATGGTGGCTGAGTTTAGGGCCAAAATCTTCAAACCCCTTTTGACAGAGCCTCATATAGCTGAAACTTAAGTAATTACGTATTAAATAAAATTAAAAAAAATACCCATTCAATACTGTTATTGATTTACATTTCAGGACTTCCTTAAAGGGGTTTGAAGAGTTTTGTAAGGAACCCTGGCCCTAACGTGAGGCCGCTAGTTTGATTTTTTTTTCATAATCGCGGTGATAATCGAAAGTTATATATTTAGATAGAGGACACTTAAGCAAACAAAAAATGTCATATAACACAATATCCCAAAGCGTCACGTTTCGGAGTTATTCACCGAAATATAAGTCGAAAACTGAACCCTGAAACAAGGATACTCGTATTTTTGTTTTTTTCCCTTCAGGTAAGTATATTGAACTATGAAAACATAATTGCATCATGTATAGGTAATATTTTAATTAAGAGCGAAAGAGACAAAAATAAATGTATACCCCCCACCAAATGAGGACGTGTGTTATATGGTTTATGTATTATATGGTGCATGGCATGGGCGCGACACCAAGAAAATCCTATTCAGCCTCTCGCTGCCTTCTTGGATGATATTATTTATTAAATGCCGAATATGATTAAAAAATCTTATGTTTTATCTTGTGTAGTCAATTAATTCATGTGTAAAAAACTTTATAACATGAAGTAACTACAGCATAAATAAATAAATTCGTTATAACAATTCTTACTTTTATCTTTGAATATCTCAGAAACGTGACGCTTTATGATATTATGTTATATCAAGTTTTATGTTTGTATAAGTGTCTTCTATCCAAATATATGGCATTTATGGTGCCCCTCGATTTTGAAAAAAAATCAAAATGGTGGCTGATTTTAGGGTCAAAATCTTCAAACCCCAATTACCTTTGTTTATATCTATATGTATGTGTTTTTGTTTTGTATATTATGTAATTATATTTTTAATTTGTGTAATTTAATTGGTTATAATATTATAATTTACTCATGGTTGAACTTTTATTAGTTAAATAATGTTCTGTTCTCTTTCCTTTTTGTTTGGAGCAACTAAATTCTTGCACTTTATACTTCGCTTAACCTATAAATCATAAGATCCGTCTTGGGAGATGTTATAAATAAGTTCCAAATCACTACTGTATAATTGCTGATTTGAGTATTATTGATGTATTATATAAAATTGCTCGCAATGCATAGCGGCGCAGTCAACCCACAAAATTGTACCGATCCACATTTTTTTTCCGAATTATTGTAATTTTCATGTGCAAGTTTAAATAAATTCAGTGTAGCAGAATATAAGTGTTTTAATTAAAAGGACCCACGGAGCGCCATCCTAACAAATTCATTATTAATATTCTAGTTTGCTAGTTAGCCATATTTCTTATTTTCAAACATTTATATTATTGTCAAATTAATTAATACAGGTAAATTTTTGACAGCTATTTGCGACGTTGCCAACTTTTAGGTTAAACTGGCGAAATATGGGTGTACTAAAGGTCACCTCTGCCTAACCCTACGGGGAATACCTGTAGGCGTGATGTTATGTTATATGTGTAGTGGCCGTCCGCCATTTGATGAATCCTGTTATTTTGAGTAAGTATAAATAATGAGCTAAACACATTCAGACAGAAACACAGCTACACCTTGCTTGTTTGTTAACCGTGATGACATAATGCAAGAGGTTTTGTCAACTGAAAGTAATTTGAAACGAATGCATAACCCTTTCCAAAGCTGCCACAAATCCAGACTCCGGACTTCCGCTAAGAATATCTTTTCACTCTAAGAGAAACACTCTTTGAAATCACTCGATGTAAATTCAAAGTTCATTCAAATAGGTGGCTCAGTGGTAAAGGCCGCGACTTAAAAATTGTAGGTCGTAGGTTTGAGCCCAGACAGGCGCTTTACTTAATTTTCGTAAATTATTTCATCACCACTGCACTCAAAACGGTGAAGGAAAACTTCGTGGGGAAATCGGCATGTTATAGAACCAAAAATTCGAAGAAATGTGACATCTACCAACCCGCACTGGGCCCGCGTGGTGGATTACGGTCCACTCTCTCTTACCGAGAGGACGCCTGTGTCCCAACAGTGGGAACATTATAGGTTTATTATGGAATTCAAAAATAGTCAAAAGTAAGTTAGTAAGGTTACTTACTTACTTCCTTTTTCTGTGTTTTTTAATTTGTTTCACGAACTGTTGCTGAACCAAATAAAGGTTATTCTCTCTTTCTAATGCTCCATTAAGTTTCTTGCCTCTGGAATACATTGCTTCAACTTATTTTATACCAATGGCAATTAAATCGCACCCTGACAGTCACTGCCCGGCCCGTGGACAGCTGTCACCTCTGCAACCACTAGATTAGGGGAAGATAACCGACTTTTAATGATTTTACACTGAAGATCACGTCTAATCGAGTAGGGTTAATGATCTGGAAAAAATATATGTTAAATTAGAATATTTTCTTAGTAACTTAAGTATATGAATATTTTAAATTATGTTTATAATACATAGTGAAATTAATTTGTAAAAATGTCTAACGCGAATAAAAACTGAGAATCACGCAAAATCTACCAAGCGTATTTTTCTGAAACCTTCAGCGTTTTAAAGATAATGTAATTATTGATGTTTTATTAAATGTGTTTTATTAAAATACCCTTTGTTTTATGTACCTATAATAAATTAATAATTCGTCTAATTTGAGACAGCGCTCCTGGATGGGCTAGTTCTGTTACTGGCAGGACGTACGACGCGTTGCGTGAGCTCAGTACAGAACACGCAAGCTAACTACTTAAGGTCACTGGCATATTCAGCGTCTTAACGATCTGTTCCAGGAATCGGACCTAGGACCCACGCTGAGCAGAGTCGCCGAAAAAACAATACGCACGCTGACGTCACAGTCTTTTCCCACTATCTTTATTATTTGCGTTAAGTATAATAACAAATGCACTTATCGGTGGTCAGGGACTGTTGTTTGTACCTAGAGCATCTTGAGAGCGGTCGACTGTCAAGATAATATGGAGAAATACGTGATTTTTGTGCTTTGTGCTATACTGTGTAAGTTTTATTTCTACTAATTACTTATAAGTATAGAAAAAATTGAAGTGTGTAAACTTTTGCAAATAAAAAGTAAATTTAAAAATCTAAATCAGAACTGCGTAAAAAGTGAACTTTAAAAAAGGTATCTCCGACAATCTCATGCAGATTTTTTTTTTACCATTTCTCCTTCCAACATTTTAACATAATAATTTGTCTATATTTTTGTAATCACCTTTTAAAACCCTTCATTTTGTCTCGATAGGTTTTGAAGATTTTTTTTTCAAACATGTTTTGTCGCAAACAATCGGTTTTTTTTTTAATTTTATTATTCCTTTTGACACTCACGCAATGTAGACGATCTAACGAGATATCATTCATCAAAATCAGTTCAGTCGTTTTGTAGTTACGAGGGCACATAGAGACGGATTTGGCTTCGCCGCAGTCGGGTTAAATGTATAATTTAATGGGATAATAAGATTTTTTTTTTTAATAAAAAAATTAATCATTCGACTAAGTATTTATTTAAATATGAACCGGATATTACCTAATCTCAAAAGTGAATTTTACAAACCCTGCTGGGCATCCATAATTTGAGTAAATTAAATTGTTGTAATTCTATCTTATATTTATGTCGTTATTTTATTTTAAACTGTTTCAAATATTGAAAACAAAGTGATATTTATGTGTAAATGAGATGGACAGACCAGAGCGGCTGACCCAGACACAAAGAAAGTCACCAAGTAAAGTAATAAAGTAAATTATAGCCGCAACAAATTAATTAAATAAATAACTAATGATAACGTCGCGGAGAAAATACTACAAACTGGCAGTCATGAGCGCAGGGTTGTACAAAACAAACAGTTCGAAATGTTTTAAACAAGACTTTATTTTTCATTTTTTTTGCGATTTATCTTATTTATTATCAACACAAATCGATCAGGCCTAATATAATTCATTTCTAGACTATTATAACATTTACCTGTGGAAACATAATAAAAGAATAATCACAACAACGTAATACTAGGTATAGTTCGTTAGTATTAACAATATACCTACTATCTAATCTGTAAACAGTTTTTTTTTTGTAATCTTTATAAACATGTAGGACCACAGATACAGTACACTCCGTACGTTCAGAGTTGCGAATTCCGAATTCATTCATATTGTATAATTCATATGGTATAATTCGGTGGTCATAGCACACATCTTGTCCCGAGGTGAGGCGATTGCGTTACGATTCTGATTACTGTGCGTTGCAGTAGGGAGTTTCCTACAAAGAATACTGAATGGCTCGAGTTGCTATGTGTGCTATTTAGATGTTCCTTACCTTGAAATATGGGGAAGTCCTCAAAATTATTGCGGGGAATTACCTCTTTTCGACAATCGACGAAGTATAGATCTACGTAGGTAGGACGGACTATTCAAAATAATTCCCAAATTTTTTGCCCCCAAAGTAGTTAAAAATTTATAAGTTTTCATTCATTCTATAACTATTCATTCGCGATTTAAAACCATGTTTTTTTTCTTAATGTTTATAACGTTATTTGAAACTTTTTTATCTGTAATTTTAAACATTGTTTTATTTCAAACTGTTTTAAACATTGTTTCTTTTATGCCAACCCTGCATGAGCGTAATGTGTAATTTACATTTTATGAGCAATGATTAGCTACAGCTACAGTTCACAATATTATTGCAAGCGTAGGTAAAGATCAAGGTCTGAGTTCAGAGTACCTATTAGCTTCTATTAATATGTAGGAGATTTTATTTATTGTTATAAAAATACTCATGATTTATTCACCATTTATATAAATGCCTTAGTTAGAGAGAAATTCAGTTGCTTGATGTAAAATACTGGTAGGTACCTATTCAGCTGCATCTGGAGGGCCCCGAAGGTAGCTGGAAAGTTGGAAAAAGGCAAGGGTATGAACATGATGATGATAATGCCAGACATACACTTGCGGAAATCCTTTAGCCGCCCTAGCAGGTACCTATCTACCCTAATACCCTTTGTACACGGCACGTTTTCTATAGGTACGGTACGGCGGCGCTCGCGCCGCGGCGTATAAATGCGCAGTAGAAAAAACGTGTCTGTGAACAAGCTACCATTTCCATAGTGGTCCTTATAACACTGATGACCGTGCCTACACACGGCGAATAAACTAGTTTGTGCGGCAAGAAAAACGTGTGTATACAAAGGGCCTAAGGCAATGTAGGTACTATATCTGTATCACATGTCACCGGTTCAAAATTAGAAACACTACCGTAATCTTTATTCAATAACAGTAACTCATAGACAACTCTATCCATATTAACGTTCCACTGCCTATTACAGCATCGACAATGGCGCCACCACCGAAAATCACAAAACAATACCGCAAAGATTATGTCTACAATAAGAAAACTGATGCTTTCTACAAGTTCCACATAGAAACGGTTCGACGTTGGCAAGTCAACAACTTGTGCGAGGTGGAGGGTGCCCAACTTATGATCCCGGCTTCAGACCACGACATCATACAGCTACATTCCATGTTTAAGAAGTTTCCAGACCTTGGGGACTATGTTTGGGTGGGCGATGATGGACAAAGGCATGAATCTGCTGAGGAGCAACCTATTATTGATTGTAAGTAGTTATTTGGTGTTCTGTTGAAGAAGGCCATAACAATTAAAAATTCTATTGTGTCTCGTTACTGACAGATGAAGGTTTATGTTAACTTCGCACGGCGTGTAAAGACATGAATCGTGCTGCACGTGTTTATAACACGTCTCACGTAATAATATTAGTAAAACACCTTCCAATACATAAAGAAAAGGATAAAACACGTAACGTCTTTGAAATCCTTAAAACGGCCTTTTTTCTTTATTTTTAACCACAACGGGGAAGCTCTTGGCCTGCATCTCACCTGATTGTAAGTAATGATCAGGCCGAAGGTTGAAGCGAACTTCACCTGAATCCTCAACCACAGAAGAACTGGCTATCTTACCTCTAACTGCCTAAACACAACAATGATGTTAAAATTGTTGATGGTGACAGACTTAGATTCTATAGGATAGGTAGTAGCCAGCCAGGCGGACTTAGCACAAGTCCTGCTACCAACCAAACCGAGCAGAAAATTTTGCGCCCGCTGGGAATCGAACCCCAGGACGTCGACCGAATACGAATAGGACTCGCACACAAAGGTCGAGCAAAAGGCCGAAAAAAACACATTTCTTGCATGGGAACCCCTTTAATTATTAATTTTATTCCTCTCAGTGAGAGGGAGTGGCCCGTAATCTACCATTCGGGCGCAGTGCGGGTTGGTAAGCCTCACATGTCTTTGATTTTTTGGTTCTAGAACATTCGGTTTCCTTCCGGTTTCCTCACCATGTTTTCCTTCACCGTTTTGAGAGCAGTGGTAGTGAAATAAATAACAAAAAGTGAAGCACCTGCCTGGGTTCGAACCCACGACCTTACAACTCGTAAGTCGGGGCCGTTACCACTTGGGCCACCACTGCTCTCCCTGAGACTAATGCTTAGTGATAATAAGCTGTTTTTATCAAAAGTACTAAATATACCTCTAAGGGCCTGTTTCACCACCTACGATTAAGTTCCTATTAACTTACTTGGCAGATAATTTCATACAATTTCTGTTCCATTTTTGAATTTATTCGGTAAGTAGTGGCTATTCGGACATCGTGAAATAGGCCCTTACTGTTCTGTATTACCCACAACGTTACTTATACCATATTTATAATGATTTCAGTGAGCCCAGAAAGCAGTAATGAGGTGGATATGGTCAATAGAGGACTATGTGACGTGGCGACTCGGTCGGGCGGCATCGAGACTATGATGTGTTACCGACAGCTGCCATTCATCTGCAAAGTGGCTGCCCAAGACGCGCCTTACGATCAGCATTGTGGTGTTTATGGAAAAGGTAATTTAAAGAGTAAAAACTACCTTTTGGAAGGGGCGACTAACATATTTTTTTTTTTTTTTGTAAATCTTGGACGTTCAAAAGAGTCTTTTATGTGCCTAATTGAAATAAATTATTTGACCTTGACTTTGAAAGAGCAGCAAAGTGGTCGACAAGACATGAAGGGTACCGTACATAACATACATAATCAGCCTATTAATGTTCCCACTGCTGGGACATAGGTCTCCTCTCTGTGAGAGGGAGTGGGCCGTAATCCACCACGCGGCCCCAGTGCGGGTTGGTAGATGTCAGATGTCTTCGAATTTTTGGTTCTAAGACAATGCTGGTTTCCTCACGATGTTTTTCTTCACCGTTTTGAGAGCAGTGGTGATGAAATTATTTACACAAAGTAAACCGCCTGCTTGGGTTCGAACCCACGACCTACAACCCGTAAGTCGGGGCCGATGCCACTGGGCCACCACTGCTCTACCACTGGTCCGTACCAACGTAAAATATTTATTGTTTATGTTTTTTTCTAAAGTATTTAAAGAAATATGCATTGTTTATTTTTATTTAAGGTTTGTAAAAAGCACGTTCTTTTAATTTTTAACTTTATTTTATTTTTATTACTTGTTGCTATATCATCGACCTTGCCAACTACTAACAAACTAACAAAATTCTAATTTCCAGACTACAGATACTACTCTTCAGCGGGTAGCTGCTACAACATCCCTCGAATTCCATTCACCTGGAGCCAGGCCTACTCCGAGTGCCAGGCTGAAGGCGCCCACCTGCTGGTGGTCAACTCGCAGGCTGAACATGATGCTATCTTCAACCTTACGAATACTGAGGAGAACGTCATAGGATCTAAGGCACACTACTTCTTCTTTGCTGGATTTAGAGCTAATAAGCCTGTTGGAAATGCTACGGTGGTGTTTAGGACTATTTTTAGTGAGTGTTTATTTCAATTATTATTAGAAATCACTATCTTTTTAAATGATTATCGTGAAAATTGTCAAGTCATATAATTATGTATCTACACATTTCACACTAATGTAAGTCTATGCGTTAGGAACATACTCTTTAGCATATCTGCACCCTTTTAGGGATGCAATAAGAAAATATTATTCGACAATTAAAATTTTATTCCGTGGGTGTGTCCATTTAAAATAAGTACCTTTCTATTTTTAACCGACTTCGAAAAAAAGTGTTTTTTTTTGGAAGTCGGTTGTTTTATTTTGTAATAAGTTTTTTGAATACAAATAGTTATAATAAATGCAACTACATAGTTTCTAAAGTTTACATGAAAAAAGCTACTGATAAGTTTAGGTTAACAGAAATCCACTTGAACGCAATTGCGGGCAAAATATAATAAAACTTTTATATTTTCCAGATCAAACTCTAGAAGAAGCTGGCTACAGTACATGGGCAGACAACGAGCCTAACAACGCGTTAGGTCGCGAGTTCTGTGGCTCCATCTTTAAGAACGACGGGAAACTAAACGACGTCGACTGCTCCCATAAGTTCGGCTTTATTTGTGAAAAAGAGGTCCCAGCATCTTCATAATTTTATTACAATTATAAATATCGTAATCGTTGGTAATGAGGTGGAATAAGGGTTGAGCCAGATCGATCCGCCCGAGCACTTACTAGCAATCTCTCAGGTTGTTACTGAGCGACAGAATTGGATAGAGTCACGGGAAAATTCGGTTTCGGGTGAAAAGGTCTGGCTCAGTCCTTATGGCCCGTGGATTTGACCAAATTTTGTGCAGTATTGGTTAACTTGGAAAGTGTAGTAGCTTAACATCGTGTAAAAAAAGTGAACTTTGAAAATGCGATTGCTTTATATCGGAAGATGTTGATCTTTTGGACTACAGTACAGTACAGATTGAGCGGCAGTTTGTGATTCTAGCATAAGAACCTATTGGAGACCATTCATGTTTGCATGCCAATTGTACTAATCTGTATATATAAAAATATTTTAGGAAACAAAATAAATAGAAATTATTTTGTTTGGTAATAATATTTTATTAATTATGAGAATGTTAATCCGCTGATTAACGTTTACTACTTGTTTTGTTTTCATGGTGGTTAAACAAAATCGATCTTCAATACGAACGATAAATTACTATAATTCATACATAACATAATCAGCCTATTAATGTTCCCACTGCTGGGACACAGGATCCTCTCCGTAAGAGGGAGTGGGCTGTAATCTACCACGCGGGCCCAGTGCGGGTTGGTAGATGTCACATGTCTTCGAATGTTTGGTTCTAAGATATGCCGGTTTCCTCACGATGTTTTCCTTCACCGTTTTGAGAGCAGCGGTGGTGAAATTATTTACACAAAGTAAAGCGCCTGCTTGAGTTCGAACCCACGGCCTACAACTCGTAAGTCGGGGCCGTTACCACTGGGCCACCACTGCTCTCACTCTAATTACTATACTTCGATTTCAATTAAATGCTGATTCACTAAATATCCAATGATCGAGATATTTATTGCGAACTAAGAGACACACACTAATTTGAGAACTAAGATATCATTTGGATGAAAACGGGTCTACAATACGACCCAATAGTGTAGTCCCTAATAAAGAAAATATAGAGTGAATACTAAATTGGAACCATTTTGTAATATTGGAAGTGTCCCTAAAATAAAAAGTAAAGAGACTTTATTTTAGGTTTAGCGAGACGCATTTGTATTTATTTCTGGAAAAGACATTGTTGCTAACGACCTATTAACGACCCAGGAACATGTTGGAACATGTACAATTGTACATGTTTTGAGGCATACACAGAAAATCCATCATGGGTACATAACTCGATGGCTCCATTACCAGTCTGCGGACTGTCCCTAATTGAACCACTCTAAGCAGTTAATCTTTCCTCGTGTCGCCTAAATAAGATTTAAAGTTAGCTGGACCCTTGTAATTTATTTTATGTTGGCAGCAAATTAAATCATATACACGTACGCATATAGCAACCTATACCCAACGAATTCAGGGGCTTTATTTAATTGCAGTGCCTCCGGTGTACGTATACGAAATTTTGAAAAGTTTTGGACCTTAATTATATAAAGATTATGCTAGAATATAGCCGCATTTAGTACTGTGGACTGAGATAATTAATTTTATGCTTAACTTTTAAAAGAATCTAAAAATACTCTGTTTCAAAGTTATCTAATTTCATATACGTATTTCCAAGAGCAAAAAATAAAAACTTGGTGAAGTAATTTATTATTTCATAGGGTTTCTATATTATTGTTCTCGTCTTTTAAACTTCGGATCGATTTCTGTGAGTCTCATGAGAATGTTATCTTTTTTTGCGGCATCCTGTCGGCTTGTCCGTTGAGCCGGGACATCGGGCCTTTCATTATGTTGGCGGTCGGTCGATGTGACATTGTCACGGGGTAAATCGCCCGTCATATGAACAGTTTGAGGGTAAGATGCTGATCACGCACGGACACATGAGTTATAGTGGATAGTGACGTGCGAAGTACTGTCATACGTGTTGAATCGTTTTTCAGGGGTCGTGTTTTGTATGTGCGATACGTTGGGATTTTGACATTGTTATTGCTTTTACTGGTTTTTCTTTTTCTTCTTTTCTTTCCTTTTAGGTAGGACTTTGATGTTTGGGGACGTTTTTGAAGTGCACCATTGGCCATTGGGTTATTTAGTATATTGCGGTCAAACAACCCAAGTTTGTGCAATAGGGATGATGCCTGGGTTTAAAAAAAACAATTCTATTTAGTCCGTCAGTGAGATAATAAAAAAATATTAGACGCGTACCTATTTTTTGCTTCATCATATATTATTAATAAAAAATCGGCCAAGTGCGAGTCGGACTCTGTTAGAGGTTTCAATAAATGGCCAAATTTGATATTATTACTTATTATTTATTTAATAAAAAAGAGAACTCACAGAGCACACAGTCATCGTATGACACCACAAACAAGAAGACAGGAAAAGGATATGACATATTAAATGTCATTCACAATCACAGACAAAATATAATTGAGTATATTGCCATAAAGATTTGCTAAAGACAATTTTTAACAGACTCGCCCATGAAGGGTACCGTAGCAGCAAGTAACATAATATAAATAGTATAGTTCTTCTATTTTCGGAAAAAAGTTTTACCACTTTGGAAGTGTCTCTCGCGCAAACTATTCAGTTTAGAGAAAAATAATATTAGAAACCTCAATATCATTTTTGGACACCTATCCATAAAGACCATACACGTATGGGTTTGATGCAAAAAAAAAAAATGAGTTTCAGTTCGAAGTATAATAAGAGTAGAATTATATTGTTTTTTTTCTATTTTTGTAAGAAATCTTAATGCGATTCACAGAATACGTCTACTTATCAAGTTTCAATAGTGTAGTACTTATAGTTTCGGAAATAAGTGGCTGTGACATACGGACGGACAGACAGACAGACATGACGACACTATAAGGGTTCCGTTTTTTGCCATTTGGCTACGGAACCCTAAAAATGACTTGGATAACATGCATTAAAGTTGGGGAGTGGGGGTCGCTACGTCACAAGTATGTATAAAACCTACATACTCGTGACGCAATGGCACATTTGAACTCAATGTATCGCCGTAATGTTTTGATTACGTAAAAAAAAAAAAAAAATGTGTCCAATTTTTTTTAATAATCTACAAGACGGACAAAAAATATTTTTTTAGTCATCATCCCTATTCAACGATTGGGCAGGCCGCAGGAATCCGCTGGATGCGAGAAGCACAGAATCGGTCGAAGTGGCGGTGCTTGGGGGAGGCCATGTCCAGCAGTGGACGTCTTTTGGCTGAAATGATGATGATGATGAACGATTGGATTAAATAATAATAATAATAAATAATAAAAAAAAATTATTCACAGAAAACATAAACTTTGACAATAAGTGGTTCTACAGAATGGTGTTAAACAAAGGTAAATAAATTCAGTTGAAAAGTTTCAATTTCAGCATGATAAAAGTGTGCAAACGCACCACAGCGCTCAAGGTCATTATAAACTATAGCCGAACAAATTGCTATTTTAATTAATATAAAAAACAGTGCTCTTTATTTCACCCTAAATTTACGAACGCCCGAGGGTAAAATTCGCTCCACAAAAACGGAAGGTGTTACAATAAGCACCGTTATAGGAAATTCTTGGGGTATTTACCCAGTTTGCCTCATCCGATGAGTGTTGACCCTTAGATATCGCCTGGTACTCGACACATCTGAACCACGTGGGGTCACAACCCGCTGGTTGTGTTATAATGATTTCCTCGACACAATAGGCCAGCGGAGCGGTTCGCCGTTCTAACTATCGTTGTTAAGAGTTTCACTCAGTCATAAGCCGGAGTTTCATTCAACAATGGTGACACGTTTCAGTTTCATTGTTCGTTAATACGCCCGCAAACTTCGACTTGATTAAGATGGGCGCCGTGCACACCGTAGCGTAAAGTTGGAATGCGCGGCGAACGTTAATGAGAGCCACTGAGCGACTTTCAGAATCTTTGGCTGTTAAACTTCTAGTTATTAATACATAAAGTGAGTTTTCTAAAGTTCCTTTATGAGCTGAAACCGTGCAGTTACTATGATAACAGCTTTGGGAATGGTGGAGGTAATGTATGCCGCGCGATGTGATTTTCTCATTTCACGGTTGACTGTTCTAATTTGCTGTGTAACAGGTACCCATATTTCGCGAATAATAACGTTACGTTCATTGTAATATTGTGAACAAAAACATTATTTCTTATATCTTTTTGGACACATCGAGGGGATTTGCTCTTTCCCTTTTAGATACTTAATTACGTTTTTAATTATAGGTATACCTTCTACTTAATTAAAATTAAATTCACTGACAGGATGCCTAGACCGTCGGGTCTAGAAGCGTGATATTTTGCACAAGGGTGCCTGATATAAGGAAGGTGAGCATTAAGGAAGAATTTCATACCCTAAAGGGTTTAAATAGGGTATGAAAGTTTGGATGGAGAATTTGTAATTTTTGCGTATTCATACGGCTTGTTGACTATAAAACAATACGAAAATAATTTAATCATGTCATTTTATCAGCTATCGTTATGTTTTCACAGAATAATGAGAGTGCATTGACACGTTTGTTCTGATTAAAATGTAAATAGGTACATTATTACAATAACAATTTATGATGTGTTTTCAAAGTAACTGCAAAAATGTTTTCACCAATGTCTAATTATCTAGTCGCAGCAGGTGAGCGATACTTCCAAGTTGCTCGCAGAAATGTTTTCACCATTGTCTAATTATCTAGTCGCAAGTGAGCGATACTTCCAAGTTGCTCGCAGATATGTTTTCACCATTGTCTAATATTACCCCTAGGGTTTTCGCGAAAATACGAATTAACAGATTATTCTATGACATACAGGTCAGAAACGAAATGCAACTAACACTTGCCGAAACTCTTTAAATAATATCATTAGTAACAGCTTTGTTCATTAGAAAATTCACAATATCCTTAAAAACGGGGACGCATAATATTGCTACCCAATGCCTAGAGCGCTGGTTCATACACAGATATTGGCATCACGCGAGCTCCCCATGCGTTGCGTGGTTTTAACGACTGGACAAATTGCGATTTGATTTGATGATGCAAAAAACCGCATCTTTGTTGCTTAGTTTAGAAGAACAACGTGGTCACACAGACAGACACAAAAAGAGACTTTAACTTATTATAGGTATGTATAGATGGAACGCATTAAATAAATATGAATAACTTAAAAAATCATTTCGTTGTGCCTCATTTCTATTCTTCCCTTGCCGCTGCTCCTCGCGCTGCCGGCAATAATTCCCCGTAGCAGGATCGAGGGAAGTGTGTTTGCATACTGCCCTACCACTCACATCGCTTTCGACTTGCGGCAATGGCAGACGTCGCAATAATTACGGCGTCCGCGCTTTCTTCTTGCAATACATAATTATGTTCAATATTTAAAAAAATATCAAATTCGAAAAAAGAAAATTATTCGTCGTATTTTCTCTTCCAGGCAACTTTATGTTTTAATTTGTGGTTTTTGTCGTTTATAAATATCCCATATTGCTTATTCAGATTTCATTTACACGAGGTAGACTTGCATAAAAATAAAACTGTAGTTTCCGTTTCCTAAACCAGATTGCCAGCTACAAAAATACATACAATCGTCAGTTGTCATGTAATTGTCTCAGGTTATTGATGAGGCCTCGTGGCAACAGTTCGGCACCTGGTGGCATCAATCACTGGCTCTAATCAGATCAGATGCTTTCGATCCTCGACATTGACTGATGCGGTTTTTCCGAATGCTCCACAATCACGTTAATGTGATTTGGTGTTTATTGGGGAATACATTTACTTGTAAATATATTTTTAAGAAGCTTTGTGGGTTACCCCGGACAGTTACCGATAGGCACCTATTCCTGTTAACCTCGAAGTGGATTATATTAATTCAAAAGTCATTTATTCAAACTAGGCCGAGAATCGGCACTTTTCGAAAGTCAAAATTACATTTCCCCCAAAAACGCCCACCCTTCACCACTTCCTGGTGCTTCAGCTGGGAAGAAGAAGTGGCGCAACAAACTCCCCAGCAGCACAGCTGTCTGTTCAGTTAGAAAAAACTTGGTTCTATACAATTGTATGCAAAATAATTTACATTACTCAACGCAAAACTTGAAATAAAATTATTTACCATAATGACAGATAAAGCACACGCCATTATAGTCACGCACCATTATAAATAGTGCACGATGAGTAGGAATCGAACTCAGACCTCTCGCTTGATAGTATGCGCTTAAGGCTGCCTGTCCACTGGAGCGGAGAGGAGAGGAGCGGAGCGGAGAAGTGCCATTATTATCCAATCAAATCTAAACTCAGGTTCGGAGTCAAGATTCTATTGGTTAATATTGGCACATCTCAGCTCCGGTGGTCAGGCAAGCTAAAAGTCAATCCACACATACTCATAACAGGGCCGTGCGGGACGTGGACGAACCGTGCTCCGTCAGAAATATCGGTGTGTACATTTTATATCTAGTTCCCATGCGTCCGTGTCCGGACCAGCGACGGAGCTTCAGCGCCTGTGTTGTGTGTGCCACGGCCCTGGCCCATCCCGGGCACGGCCCTAATATGTATGTATGGACCTTTAACCATTAAGATATAGTTTTTATTGGTATTTATTACTTAGCATGAATAATGAGTGTTTTTAAACACGTTTGATCTCAATAGGCTTCTAAAAAATAATTAAAACTTATATCAATACAACAAAGTTTCAGCAAAGAAGCGTTTCCCTAACAGTGCGTGAAGTATGAAATAAACAGACGATAATTTCCAAACTGTAATATTCTACAACATTAGAAGATGGTATATAGTAGTGACTCGGCATTAGAAAACAAAACACGTGCCTCTGAAAGTCCTAGCTGAAAGTTTATCCCGACTAATTAATGAAGAATGAAAACTTACGTTCTAGTTCCTAACAAACTCCAACGTGTTGTACAACTTTCATAAAACTGAGTAGAAGAGGTTCTTATATTAAGGGTCAGACTTTATTCTCAGAAGTGTTTCGAGTATCCGTTCACTATTTTTTTATAGGTATTTGAGTCCCTACTATTATCCGGAAAAGACTCCGATTAGGGCCAATTTTGAACAAAATTACCTCCAATATAAAAAGATATAACTAAAAATAATAAAATAAGTAGTAAGTACTTCGACGCGTAGCTGGTCTACGACGGCGCGGCGTAGCCCACGTAGCAGACACAGCTACGCCGTAGTAGCCGTGTCGATGTCCGTGAACCTACTAACAATTTCTATACTTTTTAGATGAAGGTCTAAGAAAAAACCTTGGCATACTTAAAATCCTAATCATACTTAGAACCTTATCGTATTGTAAGCCACATTAAAATTATGCGCATGGATAACAATTCACAATTGCTGTAGGTACTTAGGAAGCTTCTCAATAAACGTAATTTTACAAGTACTTAACGAGTTTAAGTGCGGCCAAGTCCAAAAGTTTTCAACTTCTTGAAACTCTCAAACTCAACTCAAACTCAAAGCATTAATTATTTCAAATAAACCAATTACAGGCACTTTTGAATTGTCAAGGGGTCGGTCAGTCAGAAAGATGAAGCTAGTTGTCCATTAATCCAAAGCGTAGTAGCTTCCTATTGAGAAGAACGGACAAAACACTCCACGGGCACTCTTTTAAATCAAAATATGATTACAAAATATTAGTTACATCATTCATGTTGCAATTATACATGTGAGAACAATATAGAAAGACGTGCACGATAAAAGCGTCCGTAATAAAACCATAAGAACTATTTCAAAATTAAAATAAACCGTGGCAGCACAGAGATGACCACCCCTTACTGACGGCGCTCGTTCACGAACATGACGCATGTAGGTAATGCTTCATAAGATATACTATCACCTAAATATATTCTAGAAAATAAAGCGAATCGGCTGCATATCATCCCGAGTGACTCGTAAAACTGGCCTCACCAAATGGATTACTGCAGTATGGGTCACTTTAATGGTTTTATGCACTTATAGGTTACGTGCTTACATAAGTGATGAAAGGTATTCCAGGCCAGTAGAGCTTTGTGGCAGTGGCAGTGGTTGTGATCGGCGGGTATAGGTTAGTTTCTTCTTGAGCATGAGGATGCTGGTATAGCCTGATAAGTGATGATAAACTATATCTATTTGATATGTATGTAACTATGTATATACTTTGTAAGGTAGTGTTAGGAAATATCCACATAACTCATGGTCAGACCTTCCAGCGCATTGAAAATTACTTTATTTCATTGGAGTTAAAAAAAGGTGTCTCCGAAAGGGGTCCAACATCTACCCTTAATTATAATCCTATTGAAACCGGAATAGTATGAAGCCCTTTAAATTCTCCAGGAACATTTATTTTTATTTTCTCGATACATCTTTTCGTTTTTGAGCAGTTAAAGATTCTTGCGCTTTTATTTTAAATAAAAATCAGTACTGCATCTTTTGATACCATTTTCATGTCTCTATCTTAATCATTGAGGACGCTAGCCCCCGGTCGCACTTTTCTTGAAAACGGGGTTACTGAAGCGACCGAAAATGCATTTTTAATTCTAAAAAAGAAACCTGGTGCGCTGGTGTACCGCTTACATAGTTCTCTATTCACCAGATTAGAAGTTAGCGTTATTGAACGAAGTAACAAGACTGGACTTACTCCCACAAGTGTATAAACGACAAAACGTGATTCATTGATACCTCTGAATCTCGTAACTCTGAAAAAGGCCTTCTAAGGAATCCTGATTAAATCCCAATTTAAATCCAAATAGATATTATCACACTAAAACGGAGGATAATATTTCAATTCTATTGTTTAATTTAAAAGAAAAAGAACATACCTAAGCCTAACTTCAATCAAATACCAATCTTTTTCCACTTTGAAACCAAGAGGGAATTTTATCGGTAGAATTTATTTTATCGTTATAAATCACACGGTTTTACAGTACGAAGCAGTTCTATTCTTTTATCTTCAATGAATTATTCGATAACGGGCTTCAGGGAGCTTAGAAAATGTTTTTGAAATCACAGGCACGTTTTAAAGCTAGATATTATTATCTTGGTTTTATTTGTGACGTTAAAAGTAAAGCGAAATGTAATAGTTAGTGTGCTTATGTTCAACGAGTCGCATTGTATATTAAATTGCGTGTTCGAAAACATAGGAGTATCATGGTCTTTGTTTGAGAGAAGATCTGCCTTTTTCCAACTATTTTGGAGTCGACTTCCAGTCTAAGGCTGATTGTCCACTGGAGCGGAGAGGAGAAAAGAGGAGCGGAGATGTGTCAATATTAACCAATAGAATCTTGACTCAGGATCACTGATCTAAACTCAGGGGCGGAGTCAAGATTCTATTGGTTAATATTGACACATCTCCGCTCCTCTTTTCTCCTCTCCGCTCCAGAGGACAGGCAGCCTTACTGTATGCAGCTGAATACCAGTACTTTAGATGGAGTGACTGCCTATCTGACCTCGACAACCCAGTTACTATTAAAAGAATATAGGTTTAATATCATTAATACGGAATCTAAAGGTGCTAACATTTTGTCGATAATACGGATAATCTGAAGGTGTCAAACATTTTGTTCAAGTTTCTAGTTTGTCGTTTGTTCCGAAATATGAAAAACTATATTCACAATAACAAAGCTACTTCTACTACAAAAAATACAGATTATTCTGTATTTTTTATAAATTAGGAAAGTATGCAAAAAATCCCCGCAACCACAAAAACGTAACTTATAAATATAATCCCGAAATAACAGTCAAAGATTTGGCGCACCGGCAGACGATATCAATCAACCGTTTCCTGACTGAGGCAGCCAAATAAATAAGTTCTACATACAAGAATATTATGCGAAGGTCAGAGGATCCTTCCGGTGGCTATCAGTCAGCTTTTACTTAGATCAAAGGAAGAAATATGAAAGGAGGAAAAATATGGATTGGCATTTTGTATGAAAGGTGTTTTTACCTTATAGTCTGAGTAATAGGATGTATTTTACCTACTTATTTCGCAAATTTTTTGTAAAAGCACTTGTAGCATTGGGTCAGGTTATTGCAGAGTTATGAACTCGTCAAGTTATTTACGGACATACACGTCCGCCATTAAAACAGTCCGCTGAACGCCGTACGGACTCACGCGTGTCCAGAATTAAATACGCTCGCATTTGTCACGGATTTCGTAGCGTCACGGGATGAGAAAAATTAAATTTTTTTCGATGTCAATTTAATGTAAACAAGAAAAATAAACAAAAGAGTAACGAAAAAGAGCTGGAACAAATATAAAGTAAAAAAGTTGGGAAATCATTGACAGCTTATCAAAGGAGTTCGTATAATTTCAACACTAGGATGTATTTTGTTCCTTTTTTAAATAAATGTTCAGGTCAGCCAGTCTTCATTCTTTGAATGACCGGTACGGACAGTGGCATGGAACAACCGAAATTAAATCCCCATTACACGGTGCAAGTTTCTGGAACGTTCAAGAGCAATAATCGTTTGCCTTAAAGCACGTTCTATTATTGCCATTCAAGAATTGCATGCATGTTTACACGCGTGCGATTACCATAAAATGGTATACAATAATTCGACTTCTGTTTACACCAAGGCGATTATTGCTTGCAAGTTTTGGCTTGTCTAAATACAGAGGCGCACGTCCTTGTACAATTGATTCGTTCAATTGAGTATTGCCCGAATTTGCGCTGTCAAATATTTCATTAAGTTTTATTGAACGTCTTCTCAAGATTTTTAGAAAATTGTCATGTCAGGATTTAATGCTATTTTATTGTACGTACCTATACCAGTTCTAAACGGCAACTAACTTACCCGTATAGTGCAACAATGAGCGTTTTTGAAATGACCTTAACTAGGTAGCAGCACTGAGATGTCAGGTTCGGGCGGCGGGCACCTGTCAAAGTGTGAAAGCACCTATATATTTTTTATTCGTGACTGAATGATGGACGAATGAATGAAACGAATAATGAACGTCATCATATATTTTATATTCATTGTTGAAATGGGATTCTTGTCAAAGTGACGCCGACTGGTGGCCTGAATTTCATGAAAACTGTTCTTATGGCTGCTACACACACTGCCCGCCGGCCTTGCCGCCGGCCATGCCGCACAAAGCCGCAGAAAGAAACGCAAAGAAAATGAAGGCGCAAAAGCCGGAGGCACGTGCCTCGCGGCAAAAGCCGGCCGGCGTCCATGCCGCCGGCACTGTGTGTATGAGCCATTAGGTATTCTTTAGACGGTGTCAATCAATTCTTGCTTCAAGTTTATGTTATGCCACAGGCAATAAACTTGCACTATGTAAATGGGGCTTTATACGCGAATCTTCTGGTAGAAAGTACATTAGATATTATTATATCGCAATATTGGCGTGAAAAAGGTTCTCTGATGTTTATTCAATTATTTGATGGGCATTGTTAAAAGGCACATGCCCGGTTTCTTTGTGTGAGCCAAGAAAAGCTTTTCCATTTCATCTGTTTTTGTTTTGTAGGTAGAAATGAGTTCGTGAAACAAGTAGGTTGTATAAATAAGTAGTAGGTGCCAATTCGAGTATAATGGATGTTAGCGGTTTCATTCGTGATAAAGTTGTTGCTCTTTTGATGTTTCTAAATTATAATTATAGGGAGATTTCAATAATTTAAAGAAAGAAAGAAAGAAAAATATTTTATTTGGGACACGCACAGGAAATACAACAATAAAATAAAAGAAATAAAAATAAAAAAGAACATTATAGCTAACAATAATAGTGAACACAAATACAATAAAAAGAAGTGAGAAGCCTGTGCGAGGCCAAAAAGGCTCCTATAATTTAATTAAAAGTAGGACCAATAATGTCGATCTCACAGATTTCTTACTAATCAAGATTAAACATAACATCATGCCTTGTTTCCTCGAAGGGTTGGGTAGAGGTGTACCTATAGTGGACCCTCATTTCGCCAGTCATGTTTAAGTCCCATGTAATAGGGGGCGAGCCTATTGCCATCAACCGGGTATAAATCCAGACTCCGGACTGTGACAATAACACTTTACCCGACCCGGGAATCGAACTCAGGACCTCATGCTCAGCGCTTGCGACCACTGAACCAACAAGACAGTCTCAGATCAAGATAAGTTCAGATAAGTTTCACTTTAGTATTCATGAGCCAGCATAATTTAAGTATCCAGGATAAAAAACTGTTCTCTTTTATAAAAAACCTCTATAATATAGATAGTTTCAGTACACGTGTTGATAGGTACTTTAAATGTCTGTTTTTTAACCTCCGACGCAAAAAAGAGGAGTGTTATAAGTTTGATCGCTATGTGTGTGTCTGTCTGTGGCACCGTAGCTCTTAAACGGGTGAACCAATTTGAATGCGGTTTTTTTATTTGAAAGCCGGTTTTTTAGCAATGGGGACTGGTTTATTCAAAATGGGTGCAGCCGTTTGAAAATTATCAGCTCTTTTCTAGTTGATGAATGGATGTGAGCGTCTTCCACGGGTCTGATCGATTTGAAATTTGGTATTTTGTTACTTCAATGATATTACAAGAACATTGAATTGATGCTGCCTTCTTCACCAGGAATATGCAGGATACCCAACTCCCTTACCAACTTACAGCACAGGTGTCGTGTTTGGGCTTATTGGAATGGTCTCAATGAATAGGTTATACGTATAGATAGATGATGAACAGGATCTGCTGATGGAGTAGGAAAGAGCAATGAGGAAACTTTTTGTGACGGGGGTTTTTTAATTTTAACATAATTTAATTTGTTCTACGTTTCTTAAATATATTATATACAAAACTAATTCTGACCATGCCTTCCGCTGTAGATACGTCCTTTCTTGACTCAAACCCCAGCTCCTTATGCAAAGATCCCTATCAAAATACAACAAAAGACACAAATTAACAAAGTTGAACTCCAATTTCCGGGCAAAGTTAACACGATCTTGGGCAAAGTTTGCCCTCTACAGCTTGTAGAACATCGCGCCTCATTTGTGGCATGGTAAGTAGTCGTTGTACCACCGATATATGGCGAGATTGCCTGGCTGTCCTCCAAATTAGCTAACTAATGTAAGCAATAACTGGTTTGAAGCGGTTGCGTGGTTGTACGAACGTATTTTGTGTTGTAAGTTTTTAGATTTTGAGGTTAGAAAAAAGAAAACCAAAGGTTGTTTGAAGATAAGTGAAGGAATTACCGTAGCGGAGTAAAAATGCCACAAAAAATAGTTCGTATAATGATACCTACTAAGTAGAATACCTACCTCAGAACACTCGTTTTTTGAGTTAGGTAATTCTAAGCCAGCGTATAATATCTTCAAGACACAATCAAGTTGTTTCTGAAAAGCCAGGTAAGGATATTTTTTGCTAGGATTGCTCTGAGGATAACTTTGCCCAGACAATATTTATGATAATGCCTTGTATTTCTTTGAATGTGTTTCTATAAAGTGGGGAGATAAATAAAACATCTTCTATATTATCTACACTTATTATAAAATAGCTGTGCCCCGCGGTTTTTCCCTCGATCCCGTAGGAATATCGGGATAAAAGTATCCTATGTTCAAAACCAGGTTATGGTCTTCATCATCTACCTAGCCGTTTCCCAACTATGTTGGGGTCGGATTCCAGTCTAACCGGATGCAACTAAATTCCAGTATTTTACATGGAGCGACTGCCTGTGTGACCTCTATAACCCAGTAACTGAGTACTATTTGGTAAGACTGGTGTCAGACTTCTGACGACTCGTAATAACTATCAGAGATCCACGATTGACAGCCGGGACCAACGGCTTAACGTGCTTTCCGAGGCATGGAGGAGACTCGGTATGTAAAGATGGTCACCCATCCATGGACCAACCCCGGCAAGCGTAGCTTAACCTGATGGATCGATCCATGCGGCTGTTATTACTTAGCCACGAGCTCCACGTTATGGTCTTTCCATGTGCCAAATATCATCCAGTGGATGATTTTTTTAAATCTTAGTTATACAGGGTGGCAGGGACATCGACGCGAAGCCGGTTACCATGGATTCAGTACATGGTTCTGAACCCTCCTGCGATGAAATTTTTCGTCGGTTATTAAAAAAGAATCTGCTGTTTCATAGAAAAGTGCTATACCTACGCGGTCAAAATGTATGTCTTAAAAATCATCATTACGTATATAGTTCCTTGATCTTGTTCCAAGTTTATAACTTTATATATATATTATCTATGTATATTTATATAGATAAGTTTATGCTTTATGTATGTATGTATTTATTGTATATGTAAATGGTACACCACTGACTACCTGCAGTATTGTCTTTCCTTCTTACTTTAATCCATCCAAAGGTTGTCTGTAAAAGATCGCTTTTAGCGATAAGACCGCCCATTGTGTCACCCTATGTAAAATGTCTAAACCTATGTCTGTAATTTTTATGGTGTACATAATAAAGAGTATTCTATTCTATTCTATGTATGGAACAGCTGATTTTTTTTTTAATAACCGACGAAAAATTTCAAAGCAGGGGGGTTCAGAACCATGTACTGAATCCATGGTAACCGGCTTCGCGTCGATGTCCCGGACACCCCGTATAACTAGTAGTTAGCTAGCTAGTTATAACTAGCATTTGCCCGCGGTTTTGTCACGAAAATTATGCCACGGGGACGTACTATCGGGATATAAAGTATCTATGTCCTAACTAAGATTATGGTCTACCCACATTCGCATATCCTCTATTATGTCGCAGGGTCATCACGATCCTCACGAAGAACATCGCAAAAAAAATAATAAAATACCGAGCATTTATTAGTTTGTATTTTTACTAATAATATTAATATTTTTATTTTTAAATGTTTTTATAATTTTCATTTTAATATTAAAAAATGTAATTGATAGGTTTAAACTAAATAAAGGATAATAAATAAATATTTTTTTTATTTCTAATAATATTTTTTAAATTATAGAATACAACAAACAAATAATAAACAATTTTTCTTTCTTTCTTTCTTTTCTTTTATTAAGTTAGGATACCTAACACATTTCTGTTTTTTTTTAAATAATACGAGTATTTACACTAAAAATAACTAAGTACCTGTATCTGCAATCTGTTTTTCCAATCGACACACTCCAATATGATGTAAAAGCCTTGTAATACCCGTGGGAGACGCCGCGTGCGATGTATACATACAGTACACACAAACATTGTACACAGTATACATTGGAATATCGAAATACATTAACAAAATAAATATCGGAGAGCCGCTCAAGCGAGTCACATTTCACTAATACCTTATATTATTCTTTATTTATCTTTGATTCAACAACACGACCCTACCATGAGTTTTTGCTGCCTACGCTTTTTTTATTAACACTTTTATTTTTTTATTTCATAAACATACTTTTAAATATTTTTATAAAAACAAATAAGAAACAAAAACATTTAAAAATATAAGAAATAGTAGCCCACCGGTATCGGGAATAGGGTCCTAGCTACCGGCGGGCGGTCAGGGCTCCAGATAGAGGAACCTCCTGACAATGCGAGCCGTGTCCATACAGGATAAACCATTATTACCTACTTATTATTTACTAGCAGCACCCGCGGTTTCGCCCTCTTAAGACACAACCTCATTGTAATATCTGGATAAAAACTATCGTATATCCGAACCCAGGTCAATGTCTACCCATGTGCCAAATTTTATTCAAATCTGCTCAGCCGTTTTAGCGTGAAAGCGTAACTAACAAATCAACAAAGAAAATCCACTTTCGCATTTATTATATTAGCTAGGATTAGGATAGTGTTTACAAGCGATGTAAAATACTAGTAGGTATTCAGCTGCCTTTGGTTAAGGCTCTCGCAACCAGTGGAATAACTTCAATGAAAAACTTCACGAAAATTGTTCTACCGGAGTCGGGTCATTCCTGTCTGCGAGAACCTTTAGATTGGAAGCCGGCCTCAATATATTTAGTTTCGAAAAGGATAATGAGTAGGCAGATGATGAGTGCTTACGAGTCGTGTGCCTAATATGATTTCCCATCGGCAAAATGATGAACTTCCGTACAAATCTACCCTTATACCTTACCTTTACGCCTAAGGGATGAATTTAAAAACATATATACATAGAAAGAAAAGAAAGAAAGAAAGAAAATACGTTTATTTGCGGTAAACATGACGCAAGGAAAGAAAAAAAAAAGAACACGATACTTAAATAACAAATTGGGGGAAAATATGCATCACATCTCCGCAACATACATATATATATATACAGGGTGGCAGGGACATCGACGCGAGGCCTGTTACCATGGATTTCTGAACGCGCCTGCGTTGAAATTTTTCGTCGGTTATTATAAAAAAAAACAGCTGTTCCATACATTTTGACCGCGTAGGTATTGCAATTTTCGGTGAACACCAGATTTAAAAAAAAAACCGGGGGTTCAGAATCATGTACCCACTGAATCCATGGTATCAGGCTTCGCGTCGATGTCCCTGTCACCCTGTATATTGGCTGATAAGTCGCGCAGTCGGGTAAAAAAAAACCTTCCTTTGTGCCTCGTGCTCTGCTAATCGAATTGCCAATACCAAAATAAACTTTTAGGTACGTTTCTAGTTTAGAATACATTTCTGGTAAGTGATAAATTGTGTATGCATACTTGAAAAACACATTAGTATACGTCCGGGCAAAATAACATCGTACTTATTCGCTTTCCTTACTATAAAACTATTATGCTGCAAACCTTTGTGATTGCTTTCGAATCGTTTTCGCGTATAGACAATCTAGCATGGTTTGTATGAGGCTTAGCATTTCTAAAGATGTATTTGTTTGTTTTATTCCATCACTAGGTGCACCCCGCGATTCCACCCGCAAAAGTTTCGATCCCGTAGAAATATTGGGATAAAAAGTATCTTTTGTTCTAACCCAGATCATGGTCTATCCATGTACCAAATTTCATCCAAATCTGTTTTGTCGTTTTAGCGTGAAAGCGTAAAAAACCAAACAAAAAAACAAACCAGCAAATTCACTTTCGCATTTATATACTTATTTTTTTTTATACTCAACGGTTAAGCTCTTGGCCTGCATCTCACCTGATGGTAAGTGATGATCAGGTCGAAGGTGGAAACGAGCTTTACCCGGAATCCTCAACCACACAGGAATAATTTGTTACGATTATTTCTGGTTTTCGTTTCTACTCAAAACTTTTCCTGATCATCATTATCTTCGTGCCCTTGTTCCTTGTTATCTTGGCGGCGTCGGCGCATTAGGTTTTCTTCTTCCTCTCTCCCCTGTCAACCGTCACTTTATCATTCACTCCCTTCTCTTTCATATCATTTGTAACACAATCCATCCATCTTTTCTTTGACCTTTCTCTCCCTCTCCATCCATCAAACACTTAAGAGGGTGCATATTAAAAGTTGGCAACGTCGTAAATAGCTGTCAAATATTTACCTGTTTCGATTAATTTGGAAATAATACTGGTTGGAAATAAGAAATGTGGCTAACCAATTGACTAGATAATTAATAATGAATTGCAATTATAACATTGAATTTGATGTTGTACCCGTTTTAGCTGAAAAAAGGCACTTGGAAAGTTTCCAAATACTTTTTTTACATCTAAAACTAACTATTCGGTGTTACGATATTAATTATTGCATTTCATAATCAATATTCTAGTTCGCTAGTTAGCCACATTTTTTATTTCCATACAGAAATATTATCAAATTAATCAAAACAGCGAAATATTTGACATCTATTTGCGACGTTGCCAACTTTCAGAATAAACACTCTTAAATTCATCACTCAAAATATTTTCTTCATAATTATTATTTAAATGTCTTTGACATATCTCGGGACCCCAGGGTCCCAGGCCTTTGGAAGGCGTACGAGGGGCCGAAGCCAACTCGCAGAGGCCCCTTAGACATTTTTAAGTATTGAAGCACCAACCGACGATTATCCCTGTATGCACTACGCAAGTGCACCCAAGGACAACCTCCGGTTGGTGCAGGACTTATTATTATCCTTTTTAGTCGGATAAACAAAGTGTAGTCTAGTATTTGGCGTTTGTTTATATATTGTTTAGGCAGTGTATAGAGTGCCACCAGTGGCACTCTATCCCTATCGGATAAAGTGCCACTACAGGCACCCTAGTAACACCGCCTCGGCCCGGCCAAAGTCCCGCAAGCATTGGATTGTCATTGTCACTGTCACTAAGTCACGTGACTTGGTATTTTGTTTGATTGTCGAGGTTAGATCGCTGTAAAACACCACATTCCCAAAACATTACATTCTCTTGTGCCTAAACGGACCCTGGCACTTCGCCGGCCGCTACCGCGGCACCGCTCGCTACGCTCCCTCGGCTCGTGCGTTGTGTGGTCACAGTTCTAACCTAACCTAACCTAAAAAAAAAAAAGTGACAGTGACAATGCAACGCTCACGGCACCCTAGCCGGGCCGAGGCAGCGACACTAGAGTGCTACAAGAATACTCGCGGCACTCTATACACTTCGTATTGTTTATCCGTTTGCCAGTCGGCAAAGGCCTCCTCCAATAGTATTTTTTTGTAAAATATCATTCTAGTCCTTTGGGGCAATGCGGTGCATTTCAATACTTCCCCATTTTTTAATACAGTTAGCAATCGTTATTAAATATACATACATTTTTCGACAAAACTGATGATGACATCACTCCCAGTAAAAGTTTATAGTCAAAACAAAGCCAACGTTTAAACCTACCAAAATAGATCAGTCTGGACTGCAATTCTGCAACGTTGCATAGCATATGAACGTGAAATACTGGTGCTAAAGTAAATATATGAACCATTACCGTAACATATGGTAGGTGCCCGGTACGTGTTTGTTCGTCAGAATAATTTTATTACTGTTTCATTAGTGAAATGTTACAAAAAGGGGATCTTTTTCGGTGTTCTGAAGAGTGTGAAAGGAAATATTTTGTGTATATTTTTACGTATTTGTTGCGTTGAGTATTTTGATATCTTTTTGGCGTCGTTATGGTTAAATAATGATTAGACTCGTCAGATACCGATACGTATACGTAATAAATAATAATAGGCCCTTTTTTGAATATCGAGGTTAACGTTCATGCAACATATTTTGTTACTCGCAAATAAATTAATACCAAATAGGGTAGTATAATGAATTTGGCAAGAAGTAAGGTACAGGTAAAAAACTCCGAAAATCTTTACTTTGTAGTTTTAACAAAAAATATGCGGGGCAGTCTTTGGAGACTGCCGATGGAAGTGAAAACTAAGTAACGCCATCTAACGAAAATGTCAGGAATTTATCAGCTGTCATTTGTCAGCTGTTTTTTGCTGTCAGTACAAGAACGAAAGCTGTAACTCCATTAAAACAATTCCAAAAAAATAACCCAGTGCGCTGTCAACAAATTCTACTCTCCCTCCGTCTTCGATCAGGTCACGTGACCTGACGCCTGACGCCTGTCGCGAGTTTAACTGGCAACACTGGTGACAGGTCGTGAAAAAACGACCTCTTAGTTTTAATATCTTAAATTATTAATTATTAGTGTTTAATTAGTGTTAAATCTATTCTTTACCTTAGAATCTATGTATAAAGTGTCACACCCAGTGTTTGTGCCGTGTTTTTGTTGAGATAACACCTAATAATCGATAATTCGATAAGTCATCTACCGGCTGTCAACGTTTGGATTGCGAATTTGAATTCATCAAACCCGGGGAGTATTTTGTTTTATATTATTCAATAATACTGTTTTATTTACACACTTTACAACACCTGTAAACACTGCTCAGAGTTATGAGCTACGTCCAGTACACACGGGCACCGTTTATGTCTCCTTTTGCTTGACAAATAGTGGAAGCAAAATCGACGACGAAAACACTTGCCCCAGACATAAAATATACACTACAAACTTTACTTCACACGTATTTATTCTTAATTTGCTACTAACTTTTATTTAAAAACCAATCTTGGTTGTCGAAATGAAACTTTGTTACTTCTACTCTTAGTGTGTCCATAACTTTCCTAGTAGAATAATAAGCTAGCTAATAATTACAATTACTTAATTTAATTGCTAACATAATAAGTAATAGTATTCATACAAATAATAAACATTGTGATAGGTCCCTAAATAAATAAAATAACTTCTTAGTTTCTACCTCCATATTTTCATAATCTTTTCTAAAACTTTATCTTTTGTTTATTTTATTTTTTTAATTCTTGCTATCATAATTATCTTCTCCAGTTAACTCATTTACATTCTCATATACTCAGCTGTTTCTTATCACATTCCAGGGGCCACTTGGGGAAATTTGTGAATATGATGACCCGCGGAGCCTCAGTTCGTGACATCAGTGACAAACTGAATGTTGCACTGAAGGAGCTGGAGGCATCAAAAATACTTTCCAACCAACTGCTGCAGGAAAGAGAGGACAGCGAGATTGAAGTCCAGAGGGTAAATGACAGAAACACTCAACTCAAGAGCCAGCTCGTAGAACTCCACACCCAGCACATGGATATACTCGACCAGCATCACCATCTCCGTCAACTAGTGTCAGACTTCCAACAGTGCAGTGACACTCATGACCAGGCACTGAAACGCATATCAGGTCTTGAAGCGGAATTGTGCAAGGCACACGACAAAATTTCCATCATCAATTCTCTGAAAGCCAGCGAACAGATTGCCAGCACCAATCATCTTTTCAATGAGCTTGTTGGTAGTGCATCCGGACTGGAGTGTCAAAAGCCCACCATTACCATAGACCTGACTGGGGAAGATACCTTAACCTTAACTAAATGTCCCATCCCAACTAGCCATAATAAAATTAAGAAATATATTAAAATCACTAGAAATATTAAAAAATATAAGAAACTTTTGAAAACAAATAGTTTATATAAGTGTAACATTAATCTTAGGAAAGAGCGTGTCAACTTACAAACCCAATTAAATGTATGTAATGATAAATTCGAAACTAGCAGACAAATGTATGATGTTGACATACAGAACCTTCAGAAAGAATTACTGAGCAGGGAAAATTCGCTAAAGGAAATCTTTTGTAAGTATGAGGATAGCCAACAAATGTTAAGTGAGCGCTTGCAAGGGGCCTGTGAGTTGGTGGACTTGGTGAAGTGCAATGCAGAGAGGTGTGAGTCACTGACCACCAATCCCACCTGTAGTTGCGCTCCCACTCCGCCACCTCTCATGTCACAGCATGTTGCTCCTACAGCTTTACCAATTTTAAATAATACTTTAAAAATTGTCAACCCCACTCAAAGTAATGTTTTGGTCTATTCAGATAGATTAGGAGCAGGTTTTGGATCATTATTAAATAATCGCTCTAATCATACTATAGTTAACTGTTGCTACCATAACCTGCATTTTAATGAGCTTGTTCATAAAATAAAACATACACCAATGAATGAGCAGACTACTTTAGTTCTTTTAATTGGGAACAGTCTGAGTATCACTAAAAGGGACATAGTTAATGGTATTGACACCCTACTTAAATTAAAATTAGGTAAATTAATATTATGTGCATTGCCATATTCTCATAGGTTATATGAGCAAGATAACAACTACATTTTTAGCTTAAATAACCTTATGCATATTTTAGCATGTCGTCATAGTGACCGTTTATTGTATTTTGATACTAACAACTTTGTTAGAGATTTTGTTTTGACTCAGGAGCATATGTTTTTACCTAAGAAAAGCCAACATATATTAGCTACTTTATTAGCCTACAATATACACGCAGTTATTAATGTTTTAACTGAGATTAGCTTAAGTGACGAAACAGTATTATCTAGTACTTCTAATAATACTGTAATAGATTCTTTAAACTTTTAGAATCGACAAAAGAGAAGCATAATAAGAATATTTTATTATATCACCAAAATATAAATCGCTTCTCTGGCAAAATCCTAGACGTGGAAATGTTAATAGATAAATATCATATGGATATCTTATGTTTTTGTGAAACCTGGTTAAAATCAGATAGGATGTTGTTTAATGTAAATGATTTTTCAGTTGCCAGTGCGTACAACAGGTCTTCATTAGGGGGTGGTACCTTAATATTATGTAATAGTTGTTTCAGATATAAGGAAAGGAAGGATATCACTGCTTGCTCTGTTGATCGCTTATGTGAGGTAGCATGTGCAGAGGTTGAAGGCCATACTTTCTTATGTGTTTATAGACCACCAGCCTCAAACTTGCCATCATTTTTGATAATAATGGAAGAAATATTAACTAAACTTTTCAGAGATAATAAAATAGTTTTTGTTTGTGGTGACCTAAATATTGATTTATTAGTAAATTCACCGGAAAAATGTAAGCTCATCTCATTATTTAAATCATTCAATTTAAAATGTATATTTAACGTAGCAACTAGAATAACAGCAACCTCAGCTACATGCATAGATAATATATTTCCTAATTGTAAAATAAAAGACTCGTCCCTAATTAGTGGCGTCAGATCTGATCATACAGGTCAACTTATATCTTTTGAATCAGATAAAAAGTTACGTTTAGATAAAACTATTCAGTTAAGACCTCTTACTAAAAATAAATTAAAAATGTTTAATAATAATGTTCTTAGCAATCTTTCAACAGCTAGTTTTGATTCACAAGACCCCAATATAAACTACGGTACATTATTTTCTACAGTATGCCAAGAATTCAATAAAGCATGTCCTGTAAAAAAAGTAACAATCAATACTAAACCAAAATTTAATGAATGGGCCACTGCTGGCATTAGAAAAAGCAGAGATATTTTATATAATTTATATAACGAAAAATCATTGACTTCTGATGAAGCTGTTCATAATTATGTAAGAAACTATTCTAAGATATTTAAAAGAGTCTGCGCCCAAGCAAAATCTAAATTAATAAGTAACAAAATTAGTATCTCGAACAATAAAATCAAAGCTGTGTGGCAGGTAATTAACAAAGAAACTGGTAACACAAAACAGCGAGATCAGAATGAATTGTCTTTGAAAATTGATAATGAAACCATTTCAGATAAGTTAAAAGTTGCTGAGACACTAGAAAATTTCTTTACCAACATCCCAATAGAGGTTACGAAATCTCTGCCTTCATCATCTATACTAGCTGAATCTCTTCTAAAAGAAAATTTCAGTAAGGACATTCCAAGTTTTGAATTCAAGCCCATTTCTATTGTCACGATTAAAAAAGCTTTCAAAAGTCTTAACATAAAAAACACTGAAGACTTATGGGGGATTTCCGTTAAGGTCCTTACTGATATCATTGACACAATTGCCCCTGTCCTAACAGGCATATTTAATCAATGTTTAGATAGCGGTACGTTTCCTGATTTAATGAAACATAGTAAAGTAGTACCAATTTTCAAATCGGGTAGTAAGAGTGATCCCTCTAATTATAGACCTATATCTGTTCTACCAGCATTGAGTAAAATATATGAAAAAATCATGCTAGACCAGATGTTGTCACATTTTAATTCAAATGGGATTTTGCATAGTCACCAGTTTGGTTTCACGAAAGGTAGGTCAACGACTGACGCAGGAGTAAAACTCATCAGTCACATTTTAGAATCCTGGGAGAAGTCCCAGGATGCAATTGGCATTTTCTGTGACCTCTCAAAAGCGTTTGACTGCGTTGACCACAACACACTGATCTGTAAATTACACCACTACGGAATTCGTGGCCAAGCTGCTGACCTTGTTCTTTCCTATCTATCAAATCGACGGCAAAAAGTAAACGTTAATGGGGCGACGTCCTCGGGGTCTCTAGTTAAAATGGGCGTGCCTCAAGGTTCAATTCTCGGCCCTTTTTTATTTCTCGTTTATATAAATGACCTTCCTTACATGATGGCTAACTTATCGAATATAATTCTATTTGCTGATGACACTTCTCTTATTTTTAAAATAGATAGAAAAGATACAGATGTCTTACACGTCAACGATAGTCTGGCTGTTCTTTCGAAATGGTTCACAGCTAATAATCTTTTACTTAATGCGAACAAAACTAAATGTATTAGGTTCTCATTACCAAATGTACCTCAAGTGGGTCTAAATCTAAAACTTGATGGCAAAAAACTAGATGCAATAACGGAAACTGTATTTTTAGGAATTACTTTAGATTCAAAATTGCAATGGGGCGCCCACATTAGAACTCTTTCAGGTAGATTAAGTTCAGCTGCATATGCAGTAAGAAAAATAAGGCAGTTGACTGATATAGCTACAGCTAGGTTAGTATACTTTGCTTATTTCCACAGTATTATGTCTTATGGCGTTCTGTTGTGGGGATCGGCAGCTGACGTAGATTCAATTTTCATTTTACAAAAGAGGGCAATACGCGCTATCTATAAAATGGGTCCTCGCGAGTCTCTTAGAAACAAATTCAAAGAAATTGATATACTGACTCTGCCTTCTCTTTATATCTTAGAAAATATTTTGTATGTTCGGAAAAACTTAGGACTTTTCAAAATAAGAAGCGATTTCCATAATATAAATACACGTAGTAGACATGAAATTGTGATACCCAAATTTAGATTAACTAAAACAAGCAAGTCATTTCTTATAAACAGCATCCGATTTTATAACAAGTTGCCAAAGTCGGTTACAGAACTTAGCGATGGGAAGTTCAAAACCCACATCAAACGTGTCCTTATCAGGAAAGCATATTATAAAATTAAAGACTACGTTGAAGACAAAGAAGTTTGGCAATAATTCCCTCTGCACATGTGGCTTCCCTGGTACCTCATTAACGGCAAAATATGTAAGATTCTATTAACTGCTCTCAAATTACCATGGTTATATTTTTGTTTTATTTACATTCTTCCTTGACATAATCATAATTTTATTTGACATTATATACCTACTATTTAATTTTCAACTCTTTATTAGTGACTTTTGGTGACATGTTAATTATTCAGATTTGTTACAGTTGTAATAGCAATCATGTCATTTCGTTTAAAATAGTTTTTATTTTTATTAATTTATTTATCTTTTATATAGATTCTTTTCTATTTTGTGAATGTGAGAACGCTGTAGGCTTAGTGGACTGTACACTTGTTGACCATCTTCTATTTTGTTAAGTACATACTTGGTACTTGTTGAAAGACCTACACTGTCCTCGCATACCTAATAATACTGTATTTTTTATATTTTTTTTTGTTGTAAATATTGTAAAACCCAATTATTTTTAAAAGAGTAACCGTGGAGTTTCTTGCCGGCTCTTCTCCATAGGAAACGACCAATTGGAACCGTGCGTAGCTTCTGACGTTTCATAAGTGCCCATGTAGGTTTATGTGAAATAAAATATTTTGAATTTGAATTTTTGAATTTAACATTTTTTACCCATCCCAAAAAGTGCTCAACGCGCCTAAAGAAGTTTTCACTTCAAAAATACGATTACCAACCTACATTTGCAGTTGGAAAATTGATCGTGACGTATATTGATGTAAGGGAGATCATGTTTTTTAACTACAATGTTAAGTTTGTTTTTGGAAAAAATTCATCCCAACTACCCTTTACCCTTCATTATACGTGGTCTGACACTCACTTGGCCGGTTTATTATGATTTTTGTATCAATCTGCCACTGCTTGTCTGGTGGTAATAATAATCATACTTATATAAACAGCCTATTAATGTTCCCACTGCTGGGACACAGGCCTCCTCTCTGTGAGAGGGAGTGGGCCGTAATTTACCACGCAGGCACAGTGCGGGTTGGTAAATGTCACATGTCTTCAAATTTTTGGTTCTAAGACATGCCGGTTTCCTCACGATGTTTTCCTTCACCGTTTGAGAGCAGTGGTGATGAAAATACCACCGGTGTGGTGGATAATGTAGTGGGCTGCAATATTGTTAATATTTTGTGTTATTTTCTCTGCTCAAACAGATATTGTAGCTGTTTATTGTTCCTGAATAAATAAAATAAAATATTTACACAAAGTAAAGCGCCTGCTTGGATTCGAACCCACGACCTACAACTCGCAAGTCGGGGCCGATACCACTGGGCCACCACTGCTCTTTATATATCGTACTTATTTTATTTTATTGCACGACTCATAATGCGAAGCATAAGTGTGCTCTACGATCGAAAAAAAATTTGCCCCATTTCTGCAACTGTTTTTATTGTTACACTCCTGCTAGTACACAGAACCTACTTAATTTATATACCATTGTATAGATGATTAAATGGAGATTAATACTGTACTTTTAAAAAATTGATATAATGCAGCAGAAATGGAAAAGCATCCAAATAGTTGAAAAAAAATTCCTGTCCGTCAATTTATGAACCCTGAAAACATTGTAGCTTGCGATAAAATCAATTAATTGAGTCATTTTTTTTATACATTCGTTTCAGCCATAGAAGGAACTCTATTGAAAATGGCTCTTTTATTCAAAGTAGTTTAATTATAATTAATAAAATACTAACTAAAATATAATATCTATAACTAAATATTTCCAACCTTCACTTGACGTCGGTAAGTTGCCTAGCAACCGCCAAGTAAATATCTATATAAATAGTTTTTGACCTTACGTAAGGATTACGAGATTAGAAATTACCCATATTGATGGGTAAAAACGCAGTCAGAACATACTTCATGAAAAGAGATGAATTGTTCATTTCTATTAGAAACTATGTTTTGAATTTCTTTTTCGTTTATGAATGAGTGTTATGAGGCGTGCATTTTTGGATTTTCCAAACTAATTCGTATTATTTCAACACGGTACATGAAGTAACTTCCTTAGAAACCAGTGAAAATGGTACAAATACAAGCTTGTACATAATATATATTGATTTCGCTTTTCAAACAATTATCGGTTTTCCCTTTATAACGAGAGTTTCCTCAAAAAATTGTAAAGTTGGAATATATATTGACATTGCAAAACAACGTCAGAAGTCAATTAAGAAGCGCCGAATTCGTTTGGGAAGCTCTACTTTTTGTTTCGCTAACTGGATTCCAATCTCTGCGGAGTTTTCTGTTTTTGTTTGTTAGGGTTCCGCCTTGAGCAGATGAACCCCTTCGTAATTGTTGTGTTTATCTGTTTATTTTGTGTATATGGGTTATTGTTTGGTCTGTAAGGGAACATGCATGTGAGTAGGTACCTAATACTGTAAATGATCGTTATTAAGGGTGTACGAGTAATAACATTGCCTCCTTGGGTAAGTGGTCGCAAGCGCTACTGGCAGACTGAGAGCAGTGGTGCCCCCGTGGTAAACCCGACTAACGAGTTGTAGGTCGCCAAGCAGGCGCTTTACTTTGTGTAAATAATTTCATCATCACTGGTCTCAAAATGGTGAAGGAAAACATCGTGAGGGAACCGGCATGTTGTAGAACCAAAAATTCGAAGACATGTGACATCGATCTACCAACTTGCACTGGGCCCGCGCGGTTGACCGCAATAGGCTCACCCACTGTTACACATAACTGGTGAAATGTGGGTGTACTATAGGTATGTACACTTCTGCGGACTTCTGCCTAATACTTCGGGGAATACAGGCGTAATGTTATGTTAACAGCGCTTAAATACGGTAGCTATAAAACTGCTCATCAAGCATCTTTGTTTCTTTAGAAATTTATGGAGAACATTTACAGTATTTTTTTTTTACGTAATTCATCAGTAAGTCATTGCAATGTAACTCTTATGTCATTGTCATGAAGTATAAATTAGAATGATTGTCGTGAGTTTGATACAACTCCTGGAAATAATTCTAATTTGTACTTTACATACGGGCAAAGGATATTTATACGTTATGTGCCATCTAATAAATTAAATTAGGTTATAAAAAAATATTGAAATTACTTCTTTAAACATTGTATGCGTTTGTCTGTGAACTAACATAGTATTAAGAACTATTTTACTAACAAAATTACCATATTATCTGCAAATAATAATTAAGCAATTATTTGTTAATTTTGCCGGAGTCTTATTTAAACAGACTTATATCTTTATATCAGCAGAACCCACCCCCTCATATCAAAGATATTATACATATATTAATCTTTCTCTATGTGCTATATTTAGTTTGTTTATACTATGATAGCCCGCTCGCCGTTGTACGTGTTACGTGCCCTGCCTACACCAAATCATCCGAATAGCGAAATGATAACCTAATTACGTCAATCGGATGTTTCCACATAAAATCGCAGTTTATCATTTTGCTGAATCAACGAATCGGCGCCTCGTGTCGCCGAATCGCCGAACGCTCACCTACTTTAGAATCTGCTGATCCACGTTTAGGAATCGGTAGCATTGTAATCTTTAAGATAATTAATTTTAGACACTTCGGTACTAGCATCGTCCGAATCTAGACTTAGAAATTAACTTAAGTTTATATTGTAATTTTTACCTTCATTAAACCCTTATTAAAATAACTTCGGTTTTCTTTAAGTCCTCCGGCTGTCACCTTCATAATTGGCGCAGTCGGTAGGATATTCGAGGCAGCACGCGGCGCGGTATAGATTTCCAAAAATCGTTAATCTGCTGACTCCGATAGTCGCTGTCGGTATTTCCAAGTACCTCGTCGAATATCCGAACTTAAGAAGGCGCAGCTGAGGACGTATCCAGCCATCGATACACCTAGAAAACCATGTATATGTAAGTACTTGAAACTTTCTTTGAAGTGTTGCTTCCTAGTCCTTCCTTTTCACCCCTTTATATAATATTATTTCAATATTTTTCATTCAAGGGAAATTAGGAGAACATCTGTCTCTTCCAGACAGATAAATAGGACCAGGGAAATAGATTTAAATAGGTTTATAGACTCAGGTAATTTAGGATTAGATATATTATATATAGTAATAGTGACAAAATGGCATTGAACCCCGAATTCACAAGACTTCCCAAAATTAACCACCATAGAACATTACCACACTTCCCTAACTATAACGGAATCGTAGAACGATTTCACTGTACGTCATTAGAACACTTACGTATTTTACGACTACGACAGAAAGACGAATCTTTAATCAAAATCATGCCTTATGCCATATTAGCTTATAATAGTTCAGTTCACAACTTCACCAAGTGTAGACCACATGACATATTTAGAGGACATTTTGACCCAAGAGACCCCCTTGACGTTAAAATGACCGAACACCCTATGCAGCAATATATCTTAACACATCGAGACCAGATGAAAGCTGTATATGACCTTATCAACAACTTCAGGCTTACCGACCGTACAGATATTATACAAAATAGGTACAAGGACAGAGAGCCCGAAGTAGAATATCAACCGGAGCAACAAATATTTATCTCTAACCCGAAAGCTTGCCGACAAAAATTTGCACCACGTTACTCACATGACACTCTTTTAGCTGACTTTCCGATTCTTATATACACCTCCAAAAAAAAAGGCCCTGTAGCTAAGTGTCGACTTAAACGTACCCCTAAGAGCTCAAAATTGAATTCAAAAGAGATCTTGTAGACGGATTAGACTTCGTCATTAAAAAGCATTACCAGAAGTTTAGATTATATGGATGCCCAAAGGTATGATAATGCCATTAACCTTTTAGAAGATAGCAATGATAAAATAGTATCAGAGTTAAATTTAAATATACGTTATTTTTTAACGTGCATCGAGCACCTATCATAGTATGTTAAGCACAGATAGTTAGTAATATTAAGAAGCGATTAAAATCTATATACGGTCAAGATCAGTTACCAGATGCAAATGCAAGAGAATACTATGCAGTCATAAAACCATACCTAAAAATAGTTATCATATTTAAAGTTCCAATAATCTGCCCTGTTTCCCCTGTTTTAATTATACAGACTAGCATAGTTCCCAATAAATCCATGTACACCTACATTCCTCCTTATCCCTTCACTGCAACCAACGGGAAAGCTTTCAAGTACATGGAGGCTGAATGCCCGAAGTTCGACCTATATCATCTCTGCGAAGAAGGAATCAACCATCAAGCAACGAGAGGTCATCTAGATTGTATCCAAGGTCTCATCTACAACCAATCTTTGGAGAAATCATGCCTACCTACGAAGCTCACACTGACTAAAGCAGCAATGGAACAACTGGACGACAGACGATACACACTTACCTTTCCAGAACCGACCCGCACAGAGCTACAATGCGAACGTCAAGAATTCATCTCTCTGCACGGAAGTTATCTCGCCACTATCCCGCAAAAATGCCTATTACGCACCGATCGATTCACGATTACCAACATTAACGACCATATCAAAGGGCAGCCGCTAAAAATCACTGAAATACCTATGAACCTGAACATTGTTGAAGAATCCATCCCACATCTGAAACTAAACTCACTGCACCTGAAAAGCCTACACGAAATCGAAGATAAGATCCTAATGCAGCATCCAGTACAAATAGATCACGCAAATATGGAATATTCGCTGTACCATACGACGATCCCACTATACGTAGTACTATTCGGTGTAATTGTACTGACCGTTACTATCACCATACGACGGTATAACATTTGCACAAAGGTTAGAAAACCACAGACATCAGATGAAAGACTCGAAAACCATCAACATGAAGATGCAGAATCACCCAGGACCAAGAAACAGATACCAGCAACATTTTCGCTCAAAGTTCTCAAATAGTTGCTGTTCTGAGGGGGAAGGTGTTACGTGCCCTGCCTACACCAAATCATCCGAATAGCGAAATGATAACCTAATTACGTCAATCGGATGTTTCCACATAAAATCGCAGTTTATCATTTTGCTGAATCAACGAATCGGCGCCTCGTGTCGCCGAATCGCCGAACGCTCACCTACTTTAGAATCTGCTGATCCACGTTTAGGAATCGGTAGCATTGTAATCTTTAAGATAATTAATTTTAGACACTTCGGTACTAGCATCGTCCGAATCTAGACTTAGAAATTAACTTAAGTTTATATTGTAATTTTTACCTTCATTAAACCCTTATTAAAATAACTTCGGTTTTCTTTAAGTCCTCCGGCTGTCACCTTCATAATTTACGTGATGGATGGCTTGACAGTGTGATCATAATATTTACCAAGTGTAGTTTGACCTTTAAACCTATTAGCGAAATTATGATTATGGAGATGGAAAGTGTCTCTAGAGGAATGTTTTTGTGGTTGGAATGTTCTAATCGCATTTAGATAAGAAAAGAAAGAAAGAAAATATGTTTATTCGCGGTAAACATGACGCAACAAACAAAAAGGAAGAATTATTCCGGTCTGTCCCCAGATGAAACTTTTTAGTCCTGTTTATCCCCCATAGAATCTAATATATTAATTCTTAAAAGTAATGCCACACATTATAAGCAAAAGTAAAGCATTAAATAAAAGACTAGGTAGTGGTTTGGGTTTATAATCATCTGTCTCCGATTTGTCCCCCTAAGGGGACAAAGCAGAGTGACAGATAAGAATAAGTAAAAAAAAAACACAAAATAACAATTTGGGGAAAATATGCGTCACCACGCAAAACGGCCACAGCTCAGCAAAAAAAAAAAAAAAAGATATCCATCAGGAATTTCTCAGTAGCAGGGGTGTCTGAATTCGTGTCCGGTTGATAACATTTGGCTCGCTCACTGTTACATGGGACTTAAACATAACTGGTGTACTATTACATACAGCTCTGTCTACACTTCGGGAAATATTGGCCTGAACTTCGGGAAATACTGGCCTGATGTTATGTTATGTTATTTATAACAGTATTCTGTAATTGTCTCACTGCCTGCCGGGCATTGGGCAGCAATTATTAGCTTTAATCTTTAGCTCTCCTATCTTGACAACTGTAAGGCTGCCTGTCCACTGGAGCGGATAGGAGAGAAGAGGAGCGGAGATGTGCCAATATTAACCAATAGAAGCGCATCTCTGGAGCAGAGTTTATATTATATTGGTGAATATTGTCACAACTCCGCTCCGCTCCTCTCCTCTCCGCTCCAGTGGACAGTCAGCCTTAGGCCCAGAATTGCGATTCATGAATGAAGGCATGATACTTATTTTTAACGATGATTGCTAGTAGAGCGGCAAAAAAGGCATGAAAGTAGAATAAATGCTGTGGAAATGCGTTCCTTACGAAGCATGTGTGGTGTAATTATGAATGATAGGCTGAGGCATTCTTAAGCCCATCATTCATAATTATATTATATTTTTCATGTCACTTTGATGTGATAAGGCAACATTACGGTTAAAAAGAAGAAAAAAAAAATGTCTATGCTTGGATTGTTTGGTCAAGTTGAGAGGATGAATGAAAGATGTGAGGAGATACACCGGGAGGGGGCGCCATAGGAGGACATAGCGTAAAAGTATTTTTTGTTTAGCACCAATCATTTATAATAAAATCCCGAAACCTATTAGACAAATGCCTACTGCTCTGTTTAAAATACATTTAAAAAAAGCTGAGAGGTGTCAAGGGACACCCGGATGGAACGAAGTTATGGAATGAACCTCACAAAGGCATGCCACTAATTAGTGCCTGTGGTCGCTCACAGATGGCGTTATAATAAAAAATAATTATGGAATGAACCTCACAAAGGCATGCCACTAATTAGTGCCTGTGGTCGCTCACAGATGGCGTTATAATAAAAAATAAAAAGTGTCGTTACAACTTTTGGTCCCAATTTTTTCCGTCTAGCCCCCTTTCGCAACGCGCGAAAGGGAACATCGTTCCAAAAATATCTCATAGTTAAATGCTATTATACCGTATCGAAATTTTTAAATGACCGCAATGAATTAAATAGATTCCTATAATTATGACATTTTCATAATTCACTCTCAAGTCTGTAAAATACATAAAATAAAAAAAACCTTAATTAACATTAGGATTAAGTTATTAATGTCATAGTTTGTTGCGAAGACTCAAATAATTTTTTATGGTTTATTCTAAGCCTAAAATATGTTGTTTTGTACGCCATTTATGGCAAAACATGCAGATCTACCTGTTATTTTAAGACCTTGCACATATTATTAGATGTATACTCATGTTTTACAATAAATATATTCTATTCTATTCTAGAGTGACCATATTGGTGATGCTTTTCAGAAAGGTCAGATTGTATGTACTCACAACCGGCGTGCGTGGATGACCAGAAGTATGAACATCAATCAGTGGCTTATTCCCAAAGTACTCCAAAAAAAGTTCCCAAACTACTCCATGAAAAATATAATGTTTTTAATTAAGTTTCATTCTACTCCATGATAATATTAAAATGTTCTCAAAGTACTCCACCCCATTTTAATCAAAAAGCTAATTTAAATATGTACCGGATTACTATGGCTGACGTACAGATATGCTCAAAAGCTTTGCAAATATATTTTTAAGCGTAAAGAAATTTTTAAATAAAAGACTTTATAATATAATTCAACAATAATTTTCAGTATTATAATTTTGATAAATTAAATATATTCAAGAAGAAGAGAAAAAGTCTAAAAAACATGAAATACAAAGAATAAAATATCTAAAATGATATCTGGCAATTAAGCCTAACTTAAATATTTAAAAAATTCGACCAATAATCATTTTAAATTTTACATGACATGGTAAAAAATACTTATAAATCTAAAAATCAGTCTTTTGTTTCATAAAAACAAATTATAATATAATTCAACAATTATTTTCAGTCTTATAATTAAAAAAAAAATTATTAATTCAAAATATCCAAAAAAAACTGATTAAATTTATAAAGTGGGGCTCTGTATTCAGAAGTAAAAAAAACATGAAAAACAAATAATACTATATCTGAAATGATATCTGGCAATTAAGCCTAACATAAAATATTTTAAATATTCAGTCAATAATCATTAGAAATTTTACACATAGCAAATGAAATGAAACATTTAAAATAAGATCTCTTAAAAAGTGGTGTAGTTATAATATGTACTGGATATCTAAAAAAAAACCATTTCAAAATCATAAAAAACGGTCAGAATTAACTGTAAATTTCTCCTTACTGAATGTAGTAAAGAGAATATTTTTACTTAAAATTTATACCAGAATAAACTTTGGTTCTTAAGAAATTAAAATAGCATAATTAAAAAACAAATTGCTACTTATTGCGATGCATCGGGTGCTCGAAGTCGAACTGTCAAAACGTAATTTTGTGATAGGCCTCTTAACAAACACAGTAGCACCCTTAACCGGTTTGACTATCACTAACGTTGCTGCTATTGCACTATCTCGCTCACACACAATTTGTTAGCTCTAGGCGTGCAAACGAAATTGAATGTTTAAAAGTGAGTCGAGTTTATCCGATAGATGACGCATCGATCACTAATAAAGAACTTACTCGTTATTAGTGATCGATGGATGACGCACAAATAATATTATGATTCTAAAATAAACGTTAATCTCACTATACTATGTTTTTTTGCTATTATCATAAAAAGCCTACAATTTTAAATATTCATTGACTTTATAACAAAATGCTAAACTTTAATCTTTCTTTTAAGAAATTTTGTGAGTGACTGTAATGAAATATGTATTTTATAGTTAATTATGTAGATGGAGCAGTTTGAGAATTGATAGCGAATAATCGGTGGAGTACTTTGAGAATAATTCCAGATACCTATGGAGCAGAATGGGAACAAAATAATAAGTATTTTTAAATAATAATAATTCCTTGGAGTAACTTGGGAATGAATGTATGAGATTCTTATCTTTTTAGAACAAAAGAATGGAGTACTTTGGGAATAAGCCCAATCAGTCTGCCTAGCCTTTTCCCAACTATGTTGGGGTCGGCTTCCAGTCTAACCGAATGCAGCTGAATACCAGTATTTTACATGGAGCGACTGCCTATCTGACCTCCACAACCCAGTAACTGGGTAATAGGATACCCCTTGGTAAACTGGTTGTCAGACTTTCGGGATTCTGACGACCCGTAACGACTGTCAAAGATTCACGAATGACAACCGGGACCAACGGCTTAACGTGCTCTCCGAGGCACGGAGGACTCTCGTTATTTATAAATGGTCACCCATCCACGGACCAACCTCGGCAAGCGTAGCTTAACCTGATGGATCGACCCGTGCGGCTGTTATTACTTAGCCACGAGCTCCAGAAGTATGTACGTAAACGAAGCAAAAGGAGTATGTAAGGATCGTAGCAGGTGGCATTCTGTAGTTTCTGCCTACCCCCATGGGAAGAAGGCGTGAGTTTATTTATGAATGTATGTAATACTTTAAAAGACAGTATTGCACGACTCGTAATGCAAAGCATTAGAGTGTGCTCTACGATCGAAAAATATTTTTTGCCCCATTTCTGCAACTGTTTTTATTGTTACACTCCTGCTAGTACACAGAACGTACTTAATTTATATACCATTGTATAGATGATTAAATGGAGATTAATACTGTACTTTTTAACAATTGATTTAATGCAGCAGAAATGGAAAAAACATCAAAATAGTTGAAAAAAAAATCCTGTCCGTCAATTTATGAACCCTGAAAACATTGTAGCTTGCGATAAAATCAATTAATTGAGTCAAATTTTTTTTTATACATTCGTTTCAGCCATAAAAAGAACCCTATTGTAAATGGCCCTTTTATTGAAAGTAGTTTCATTATAATTAATAAAATACTAACTAAAATATAATATCTGTAACTAAATATTTTCAACCTTGATGTGACGTTGTTGCCTAGCAACCCACAACGTAAATATCGAAATAAATAGTCTTTGACATTACTTAAGGATTGCGAGGTTAGCAATTTTACCCATATTGATGGGTAACACAGCAGTCAAAACATACTTCATGAAAAGTGATAAATTGTAAATTTTCTATGTATTGAATTTCTTTTTCGTTTATGAATGAGTGATATGAGGCGTGCACTTTTGGATTTTCCAAACCTATCTTTATAAAATTACAATAATATACGACCGCAATAAAATTGACTTTAAACATATTCAAAGTGCTGTTGAGTCCAAAACATGAAACTACTAAACTTATTCATACGGTATTTTCTTCATTGTTTTGTTTACATTCTAAGCAGGAAATAAGGTGTGTTTTCATCCAACCACGGTGTCAGGAAATTGAGAAATAGATAAAAAAACATGGCGCCTACGGGGGAGGTAAAACTAGTTTTTATGAAGGAGTTTGGGACGTGTGTGCATTTTTTATTTTTTTGTTTACAAATAAATTTAAGGAAAATGGTGTTTATGTCGGATGTAATGGTATAAGCTTGGCAATCCTGGCTTATGTTTTTGGGTTGGTAGCCATGAATAACTAGGTTTTGAATAGAAAAGTAGTCTGGAATTTCTCAGTAGCAGCCCGGAGTCAGGATTTGTGACCGGTTGATGGCAATAGGCTCGCCCTCTATTAGATGGGACTTAAGGCGACGATAAGCTACTTTTAATGATTTTATACCGAAAATTACGTCTAAATGAGTAGTGTTAATGATTTGGAAAAAATATAATAGGTATGTTAAATTAGAGCATTTTTTTAATACTTGAATATACGAATATTTTAGATTATGTTTACATTACATAGTGCAATTAATTTTTAAAGTTGTGTCTAACGCGGATAAAAAACTGGATTTCAATATATGTTGTTTATATTGTATGAGCATTATTGGCTCGTACCAGTTCCCATAATTTTTTCTGTAATGTAACATTCGCTAGGATGTTCATTAAAAGTGAATGCTCAAGTCTATCAGCACCTTTATGAGAACTACAAAATAGTTGCAAACCAAAAGCTCTCGAATGAGATTTATAAAATCGAATCAAAGCGCACTGGTCTTTGTTTCTTATAGTATATTTTATCTTATATAAAAACACTCACAAATTCTATAACAGGAAGACATACAGGTACTTCGACTCATAATTCCGTACATTTTTCGAGACCGAAAAATCAAAGCCTTTTAGACACGGAAAATTTAATTAATTACTTTCCAACCCCATTACAGCTTCCCTGAAAAACACACAATACACCAACAAGGGTTTTTTACTCATGGTTTTTCGTACCCGTGACGTCATGAAAGGGGAGAATGTAACACGTCATCACTCGACTTTAGATATAATCGCTTTAATGTTAGGAGTGACGTATTATTCCGGTGAAGCGCGCTTCCTTTGTTTAACTTGCTTCGTGATAAGACAACCGTGTTAAGGTCATCGCTCATTATAGCAGCACGGTTCCGACACGGCAAATAACTTGTCAATCAAGTTACGACTTTAAATCAAACGTTTTAAAGTCTATTTTACGTGGCGTGCCGTCGGCGAGCGGTCGCCTTGCTGACGGCGCGGTTGGTGACTAGCGGTCGCCTTGCTTACGGCGCGTTGGCAACTAGCCGTCGCCTTGCTTACGGCGCGTTGACGACTAGATATTTCGAGGCGGTGCCGGAGCGTTACTGTGCTGTTATAGTGGGCGATGAAAATGGGGTCTTTATGGGGTCATGTAATAGACGAGCAGTCAAACCGTGATCACCTCAAATACGTTTTAAGACTCTCAAAGTTGGTAACGTCGCAAATATCGCTCTGTAGAGCTGTAAAATATTAATAATTTCAATAAACACTGAATTAGATGTTGTAACAGTTTTAAGTGTAGTGAAAAGGACATTTAGAAGGTTCTAAATGCTTTTTTAAATTTAAAACTAAATATTAGGTTTAAAGAATTTATTTCTCTTAAGAACTTAAATAACAGTCACTTAAAATGAAATACAAAGTGCTTACATCTAAGTAATTATAATTATGTTTTATTGCCCAATATTCAGTAAAATATTACTTATTCCATACAGTAATATTGACTATTAATCAATACAGTCTAAAGGAAAAAAAAACAATTATCAATATTAGCAACTTTTAAAATGCCTTAAACGAGGCGTCCGTTATACCTACTAAAGTAGGTATAAGCCGCGCAGATAGAGAATAGATCTGAAAATGGCGTCCGCTCGCATGCGTTCTCGCTCACTCTCTATCGCTGTCTATACTATACGATAGAGAGTGAGCGAGAACGCATGCGAGCGGACGCCATTTTCAGATCTATTCTCTATCTGCGCGGCTTATATCATTTATTATCAAAATGCTAGTAGCCAGATCTTAACTTTTACCCAGCTCTGTCATAAAGGAGGGTAAGGTTGTAAGAACATTTGGCCAATATACATATAGATGTAGAAGATGCTGACTTTGCAAGTACAAAGGAGGATCACCTTATGCTCAAATATGACAGACATTACCTCCAATTCCCGACTCAAAACATGTCATCCGTAACAACTCGGAATGACATGTAATTTACAGCAAATGTGCGAGCTGTTTATGTAGGTTAGGAGCTATAATTTACATTGTGATTAACACTCGTCTCGAGTAACCAGGTGTTTTAAAACATTAATATTTTATGACCCCTGTAACACAGGTTCCACCTAGCATGGAGGTCATTGATTAAATTTCTGTGCAATCTTAAGTCCTACGCTGTAAATGCTGGACATAACTGCTTTGTACATTACTTTAGGAATTTTTTTTATTTTATTACATGTCGATTTTTTGAATTTTTTTTTAAATTTATTTAATGATATTATAATACAGAGGTGTTACTTAATTCTAAACTCGTAAAACTTTTACGTTTGATAGCGAGTGAAGTGAAAAGTTCTTTAGGCGCTTTGACCACTTTTTGTACACCCACATTTTGCTAGTTATTTTTAAGTCCCACGTACTAGGGGCCTATTTCCGGGCATAAATCTAGGTTCAAGGCTGCTCCTTAAAAATTCCTGATGGAAAAACCCAATAACATTTTGCCCGACCTTGGAAATGAACTCAGGATATCATGCTCAGTAGTAGCACTTGCGACCACAAGACTTTTTTTATTTTTTGGGTGGGAATTCATCAAATAACTTCTGCCGCTCTGGGCGGAGGGCGTGTCAGACTCTTACTGACTAAAACCCACCCGTGTTCCCTTCTTCAGTTGCCTGTATGTTACCAGGGGCCACGGTATCCCTGTCGGACTTTCCCGCAATGTCGGGCTTACCCTCAAAAGGTAGTCCATCCTGTGAACACAATCGAAATTTATGATTTATCGGTTCACATAATTAAAAACGTGGATTTTACGAGCATAGGTAATACCGGTTTCTACTTTATGGGACGTGTAACATGTTTTATCCTTTTGAAATTGAAACAAAACGTGTAGGTAATTAATCTAAAACATTCCCATAACTCTAACAAAGTTACACAGCAATTACATGGATGCCAAACACACACCATTGAACGTTACGTAAACATGATAAGTCCGTACATCATGTCTATTACATGTATTAATGGTCGACAACTGTTTGTCATTGACTTAACGCGAACGTGCGTGTAAACGTTACCATCGGGACCAGAAATCAGGTTGGAGAGCAGCTCTATTTTACGGTTAGGTTAATGGATTATTTGTGTAGTTTTTCAGTTATCCATATGGGAATCGGTCGAAGTGGCGGTGCTTGGGGGAGGCCTAAGTTCAGCAGTGGACGTCTTTTGGCTGAAATGATGATGATGATGATATGGGAATCATAGCTCGATTCTGAAAAAAAAACATGTCTGCCAGAATTGCATTAACATTAGATGGGCATCAAATATATCGGTTACAAATTCAGTATCCGGGCGTAGTAAGAATAAAAAACGAAGGCCCAATAACACTATTTCCCCGGAAATCTATCTAACCCAAATTCAGAATACCAATGAGCAGTCCCTTTCTTGATTAAAATAACATATACACGACGAAATTATTTCAATAATGATCGTATTAATTCAAAATGAAAGACGAATACATGCCCAAATCTTAAACCTTAACACAAGTCCCCTAAAACATGACCTCCCATTCAAAAACCTGTATTCCAGCCACTAATTTAAGTTTTCGCTTACAACCTCCAGAACACTGCATGGCCAAAATAAAGTGACCTCTCTATTACTTCGAATACTTAAGATTCGCGAAGAAGTTTGCAGATTAAACGGCTTCACAGGGGTCACATATTCTGGTTACGTGAGGAGGCACCCCTCAAATTTTAGTGGCGCAGAATTCCCGAGCACCTCATTAATTTCAGAGCTTCTTTCAAACTTTTCGTCGTTTCATTTTGGGGTTTGCTTAATTAAATCTAGTTTTAGAACTTCATAGGAAGCTGTGGACGTCTTGAGGTGGAAATGTCTTACCTTTAAAGTACATACTATAACCAATTGTAACAAACTGTAACCAAAAGTACACAAACTACTTTTTTTCTACTTTAAAATAATAAAATCTGATTGTATTATTTTTATTGATAATTATCAAAATCAAATGTCATTATGTTATTCAAACTAGGCTGACAATCAGCACTTTTCGAGGGTCAAAGAGTGAAGCTGATTTTTATCAAAATCAAAATCAAATGTCATTATGTTATTCAAACTAGGCTGACAATCAGCACTTTTCGAGCGTCAAAGAGTGAAGCTGATTTTTATCAAAATCAAAATCAAATGTCATTCATTATATTATTCAAACTATATAGGCTGACAATCAGCACTTTTCGAGCGTCAAAGAGTGAAGCTGATTTTTATCAAAATCAAAATCAAATGTCATTCATTATATTATTCAAACTATATAGGCTGACAATCAGCACTTTTCGAGCGTCAAAGAGTGAAGCTGATTTTTATCAAAATCAAAATCAAATGTCATTATGTTATTCAAACTAGGCTGACAATCAGCATTTTTCGAGCGTCAAAATTACGTATGTGTGTTGTGTTATAATTAAACACTTTGGAGAATAAAGTCTGACCCTTAATACAAGAACCTCTTCTACTCAGTTTTATAAAATTTGTACTGTGTACAACACGTTGGAGTTAGTTAGGAACTAGGCCGTAAGTTTTAATTCTTCATTAATTAGACAGGATAAACTTTAAGCTAGGACTTTCAGACGTACGTGTTTTTTTTCTAATAGCTGAGCAACTACTATTTATCATCATGTTCTAGAAAATTACAGTTTCGAAATTATTTCATACTTCAAACAATAGGGCATAGGTCTCTTTGCTGAAACTTTGTTGTACTGATATAAGTTTCGATACATTTTTAGAAGCTTATTGAGCTAAATGTGTTTAAAAAAAACATAATAATTCATTCTAAGTAATAAATACCAATAAAAACAATATCTTAATGGTTAAAGGTCTATCCACACATATCCGGGTTGTGCCCGGGACGGACCAGGGCCATGGCACATACTACGCGCTGAAGCTCTGTCGCTGGCCCGGGCACGGACGCATGTGAAAAAGGTCATATAAAATGAATACACCGATATTTCTGACGGAGCACGGTCCGTTCATGTCCCGGGCCGTCCCTTTTGCGTATGGATAGATACTATCAACCGAGAGGTTCTGAATTCGATTCCTACTCGTCGTGCACTACGAGGTTACCAGGAATACCTGTCGGGAACGAGCCGGGCCAACCCAGAAAGCTTCTTAAAGTACATAAATGTATTTCCCAATAACCACCAAATCACATTAACGTGATTGTGAGAGCATTCGGAAATACGAACGGGTTAAAGAGTGTTTACACTTAGTAAAAAATATTTATGCATTATTTTAACAAAAAAACGAAACAAACTTACAAACGTAGGAACGAACAAACGAAACGAACGAACGTTTTTGAATGAATTTTAACCTAATAATTATAATTGTATCTACTTGTAATATGTGTAATGTTTTAATGTACCTATAATGAATCCTTATGTATATTTCTATGTAATTTGTAGTGCATAATATTGGGAATAATTTCCTAAAATAAATGATTAATTTTATTAATTATAATATTTTTACCCCAAATTAATTAGTAACTTGGAAAATACATTACAAATAGATTTTTGTAATAGGTACCTATTATATTTTAGTCAAAGCAAACGTGTCAATGCGGTCTCATTATTCTGTTATAACATAACGACAATGTAAAGGTCATCGCCCATTATAACAGCACCGCTCCAGCACGGTAGCGCCCCGGCACTGCCTCGAAAAATCTAGTCGTCAACGAGCCGTAAGCCAGGTGACCGCACGCTGCCGTCGGCGAGGCGTCACCGCGCGGACGGTGAGGCGCCGGGGAGCGGGCTCCTCGCTTGAAGTGTGCGTGTGTGACGGCTCGTGGGCCGCTCACTACCTGCGAGCCGTTACCTATTCTGTATAGCCATCGTAAAATAGAGTTTAATAGGTTTGACTTAAAATCCTAACTTGAATGACAAGGTATTTGCCGTGTCGGAGCCGTGCTGCTATAATGAGCCTTCTTGATTCCTTTAGCTGATATGTCAGTATGTCATACATATTATGTTCGTATTATTTTATAGTCAACAAACCTTGTGCCTGATGGGTTTTCCTATCGAAAAAAAAACGAAATCATACAAACTTACATCCCCTATTTACCCCTTTACGGAATGAATTTTATAAAATTCTTCCTTAATGCTCCCTTTCCTTATGGCACTCTTGTGCAAAATGTCACGCTTCTAGACCCGACGGTTTAGGCAGTGCATTGCCTGTCAGTGAATTTAATTTTAATTAAGTAGATGGTATACCTATAATTAAAAACGTAATTAAGTCTCTAAAAGGGAAAGAGCAAATCCCCTCGATGTGTCCAAAAAGATATAAGAAATAATGTTTTTGTTCACTACATTACAATGAACGCAACGTTATTATTCGCGAAATATGGGTACCTGTTACACAGTAACTTAGAACAGTCAACCGTGAAATGAGAAAATCACATCGCGCCGCATACATTACCTCCGCCATTCCGGAAGCTGTTATCACAGTAACTGCACGATTCCAGCTCATAAAGGAACTTTAGAAAATTCTATGTATTAATAACTAGAAGTTTGACAGCTGAAGACGCTGAAAGTAGCTCGGTGGCTCTCATTAACGTTCGCCGCGCATTCCAACTTTACGCTACGGTGTGCACGGCACCCATCTTAATCAAGTCGAAGTTTGCGGGCGTATTAACGAACAATGAAATTGAAACGTGTCACCATTGTTGAATGAAACTCCGGCTTATGACTGAGTGAAACTCTTAACAACGATAATTAGAACGGCGAACCGCTCCGCTGGCCTATTGTGTCGAGGAAATCATTATAACACAACCAGCGGGTCGTGACCCCCCGTGGTTCAGATGTGTCGAGTAGCAGGCGATATCTAAGGGTCAACACTCGTCGGATGAGGCAAACTGGGTAAATACCCCAAGAATTTCCTATAACGGTGCTTATTGTAACACCTTCCGTTTTTGTGGAGTGAAGCGAATTTTACCCTCGGGCGTTCGTAAATTGAGGGTTTGGCGAAATAGTGAGCACTGCTTTTTATATTAATTAAAATCGCAATTTGTTCGGCTTACTACTGTGCTTGGAATCTACAGTGCGTGTACACACTCAATAATTAAATCAAGTTCTTGCAATAAGAATCCTAGGAGTTTTAGTACCTACCTAACGTAGGTACCGAAGGACATGCAAACTAACTGGAGTTTGCCTACAATACAAAAAGTACCTCATTGCTTAACCCTTGCTACGCGTATGCCTTCAGAGGTTTTACAAAAAAAAAAAAAGAAGAAGAAACCAGCAATAACAATATCAAAATCCCAACGCATCGCACATACAAAATACGACCCCTGAAAAACGATTCAACACGTATGACAGTAAGTACTTCGCACGTCACTATCCACTATAACTCATGTGTCCGTGCGTGATCAGCATCTTACCCTCAAACTGTTCATATGACGGGCGATTTACCCCGTGACAATGTCACATCGACCGACCGCCGACATAATGAAAGGCCCGATGTCCCGGCTCAACGGACAAGCCGACAGGATACGGAAAAAAGATAACACCGAGAATCACAGAAATTGTTCCGAAGACGAGAACAATAATGTGAAACCCTATGAATTACTTCACCAAGTTTTTGTGTTTTCCTTATACATGAAATTAGAAAACTTTCAAACCGAGCCTAATAATATTATTCGTATTTAAGGGGGATAGCTCGCCGTAAGATAAGGGCCAGTCTCGGGTCGGCGCGTTCTGTTCCACGCCTTATAGAGATGTCAGCACAACTGACGGGGTCCGCTAGGGCCGATGCCTGCCGGGGTTGCGGGAAAGTCCTAAGGGGAGACCGTGGCCCCCGTCAACGTACAGGCAACTGAAGGAACACGGGTGGATTTAAGTCAGTAAGAGTCTGACACGCCCTTCCGCTCCGCCCAGAACAGGAGAAGTTATTTGATGATTTCCCAGGCAAAAAAAAGGTTAAGGTAGCCCGCGAAATCCATTTTTGTTTTAATTTTTTTGCAATTTGAAGGTCAGTGTCAAGTTGTATGTTGATTAAAATATTTTTTTTTTTATTAAAAAGAACCAGGTTCTTAATAATGAATTACAATCTAGCCTACAAGACTAATAAGCAATTTTAATCTAACTTAATTTTCTACGTGATAATTATTTTAAAACTTAGAATAGTGCTGATTGTACTTTACACAAGTCCGTTCCACTTTCTTAGAGTCTGATATAATAATATAAACACTTTGTTCATGTGTTTTATACATGTGTCATTGTCACTATTATTTCTACACTTTTTACACTACACTAACTCAAAAGGTTTTGTTCGTTTTAGTCTTCGCACTATATTTGTTTGGTCTAACAGCTGAATTGCCTTGATGTTAACATGTCGGTGGAGTCTGTGTTCATGGGCCTCAGCAATTTTTTGGATTATTTTGGTGACGGGTTCCATTTTTAGGTCAAGATGGAGGTCGTCATTTCTTATATACCAGGGCGCATTAACAATACTCCGGAGTACCTTATTCTGGAATGTTTGTATAATTTTGATGTTGGTTGGTTTGGTACAGCCCCACAGTTGGATGCCATATATGTCCATATTGGCATAAGAATATGCTTATATAATAAAATTTTGTTGTGTATAGATAGGCAGGAACCCCGTCCAATCAACCAATACATGTTTTTAAAACGTATGTGTAGCTCCTGTCTTTTCTTTTTGACGTGCGCTTTCCAGCGTTTACAACGTTTTATTTCATTAGCAGCAGCAATACAACTCCTTAAGTTAGCATAATCCTCAAATGTCATGATTCCATGAAATAGTCATTCAATAGGATTACATTAAACCATTACTTAGTCCGTGTTTTGTAATAAGACGGAGAGAGTTGTATGACTTTTATGATTATAATTCGACAAATAAACATTTGATACGGCCGCGAATCATATTAAGATCAACATACAACCTGATACTGACCTGCAATTTGCAAAAAACGTACCTACCTAAGAAAATATGAATTTTGCGGGCTACCCTGACCCTTTCGCCTTAATCATAAAAATTAATTAGCTCATCCTACAGTAGACAATGCACCTATATTTTGGTATAATCTTTATATAATTAAGAGCCAAAGCTTTCTAAATTTCGGATACGTACACCAGAGGCACTGAAATTAAATTAAGCCCCCACATTCGTTGTGTACCTGTAGGTTGTTATATGCGTACGTGTATATATTTCAATTTGCTGTCAACACAAAGGAAATTACAAGGGTCCAGCTAACTTTAAATCTTATTTAGGCGACACGAGAAAAGATTAACTGTTTAGAGTGGTTCAATTAGGGACAGCCCGCCGACTGGTAATGGAGCCGTCGAGTTATGTGGCTATGATGGATTTTCTGTGTATGCTTCCAATCATGTATATGCTCCAACATGTTCCTGGGTCGTTAATAGGTTGTTAGCAACTACGTCTATTCCATAAATAAACACAGACGTGTCTCGGTAATCCTAAAATAAATTCTCTATACTTTTTATATGGACACTTCCAATATTCCAAAATGGTTCCAATTCAGTATTCATTGTATATATTCTTTATTAGGGACTACATTATTGGGTCATATTGCAGACCCGTTTTCATCAAAATGATAACTTAGTTTTCATGCGTAAAAAATATTTCGAACATTGGATATTTTGCGAATCAATATTTAGCTGAAATCTAATTATAGTCATTTACTAGCGTATCGTTCGAATTAAACATGAATAATACCGTTTAACAAAACTTCCATGAAAATAAAACAAGTAGTAAATCAACATGGTTGTACGTTGTTTTATAGAAAATAGTTTTATAGAATTTCGTTTCACATAAATTTTTCATATATTATCATTTCACAGAATAATCAATACGCAGAATATTTACTTTGAATAAACTTTAATCATTGATTTTTGTTACAAATAAAATTAAAAGTTTCGATATTCATATCATAGAATAACAAATCAAATATTCTTTATTCTCATACTGTTTAGTTAGTATAAAGCTTATTACCAAGAAAATCCCCAGTGCCCTATATTTTTGATACTGCAAACAATTTCGATGTGGTGCTAGCCGGCCGCTGCCGCGGCACCGCTCGCTTCGCTCGCTCGGCTCGCGCGTAGTTGGTCACAGTTCTAACCTAACCTAACCTATATGGTCGGAGTGCCCTAATAGTTATATTAAAAGACAATACACTACACACTCACACACACACTATATACCGTAGTATAGTTATATGAAAGCGGTTCATCTGTTGGAGTGCCCTAATCTTGATACTGCGACCAAATCCGATGTAGCGCTCGCCGGCCGCTGCCGCGGCACCGCTCGCTTCGCTCGCTTGGCTCGCGCGTAGTTGGTCACAGTTCTAACCTATCCTAACCTATATGGTCGGAGTGCCCTAATAGTTATTACTAGACACTACACTACACACACACACACACACACTATTGTTGTTTATAGCATAACGTCTATTCTTACATTTTCGTTGAAATAACTGAACAAACAATATTCGTTAAAAAATAATTCTACTGTTTGATAAGTTTGTTAAATAAAATAATGTTTCATCCAAGTAAATAGTTGTTGAAACAATAATATTCGAAATAAAAATATAAGAACTAAATAAATATGAAACATTTTGGTGCGAAACGAAATTCTATGTAATTTCTGTCTGCGAAACAAGGTGACACCAAATCAACATATTTATATTCTTAAAATTAATAAAGAAAAAATAAATAATTGCAAACATTTCATTTTTTTTTGTTTCCGCATATATTTTTGAACACAATAAACAATGGGAGAATCTTTAGGAATATCTATCTATACAGGTAAGTAAATACTTGCTATCCAAAAGATTCTTATGCTTGGATCACTAACCGTCGTCTCTAAATCCCCCTCGGTAGGCCAAAATATAATCGCATTTCAAAAGTCCATGGTATTTACACGCTGCTATGCTAGTTGGTACTGCATCTTCACGATATCAAGGTTTATGAGTAAAACTGCGGGGAATTTGATCAGAATTAAAGTTTTAACTAAACCTACGTCCTATAAGGACTGCGCCAGACCAATTCACCCAAAATCGTATTTTCCCGTGGGTACAGTTCGATTCAAACTTAATGACGGCTCGGAAGTGCACTACTGGCTGCGCAGAACCCCACCCCTCACTCCCGCTGACCCATGAATTTGTTACTGCGCAGCGACTCGCCTTATGTTCCGAGCCGCCATTAAGTTTGAATCGGGGTGTACAGTCACGAGCACCAATATGTATGCACTTAGCAAAATTCAAAAGCGATTTTCTCGTGGAATACTGACTGCAATTTTGAGATAAGACCTATTTTATGGGTTCCAAAATACTACACTCGTAAAAACATAAAGTTACAACAAACACAGTAGGAGCAAATCACTTTTAAAAGTTGCTAAGTGTATACATATTGGTGCTCGTGACTGTACTATCCCCTTCTGTCGCTCAGCAACAACAGGAAAGATTGCTTGTATGTGCGCGGGCTGATGGATCTGGTGCAGCCCTTATTTTGATCAACAATAACGAAAGTTATAATAACAAAATTATGAAGATGCTGGGACCTCTATTTCACAAATACAGCCAACACTATGCAAACAGTCGATATCGTTTAGTTTCCCGTCGTTCTTAAAGATGGAGCCACAGAACTCGTGACCTAACTCGTCGTTAGGCTCGTTGTCTGCCCATGTACTGTAGCCAGCTTCTTCTAGAGTTTGATCTGGAAAAAATGTAAGAAGTAAAATGTTTTGCCCAAGATTTCATGCGAGTGGATTTCGGTATAGATTCCGAAGCTATTCAATAGTTTTCCCACTTTGATTTTAAAATTAGGTACTTTGTTTTAAAACGATGTCGGCAGGTAGGATTCAGGGAAATATAGTATAACATTAACTCATTTGTCACATTGCAATACATATACAGGGTGGACCAAAAATACACGTCATAAAAAAAAATATAGATTCCTCATGTCTAGGGGTATTCGATAATACCCCATGTATGTTCCGCGATTTTTTGTAGTTTTCGAGTTATTATTTTTTGAGTTTTCTTGCCGGTGGAGCCTCAAATATTCATGTCTTTTTTGTAGTGAGTATTTTCCGTTTTTTTTATGGCGTCACTATTTGGACCACCTATTTTAAAGCTTAAAAGGATTTTTAGCCTAACCTTCGAAGGCCGATTACAATGAATTATTAGAAGGTTAGGTACTAACTTTTTTTTATTTTTTGAGTAGTTTAGGAACCTGCATAGTTTTTAAAGTCAGCTAGAATATATGGAACGTCATTTTTGTATTTTTAAATTGAAGTTGAAAATTTCAGTCTTACCACTAAAAACTTAAATTCTTGCCATCGATACTTTTTTGAGTAACTTGCAGGAATATTAGCAAGTTTATTATTTTATGTATGAAAGTAACATTCAAGACGACACTGTCGCAAAAAAAAAAAACTGGAAAATACTCACTACAAAAAAAGATGTGAATTTTTGAAACTCCACCGGCAATAAAACTCAAAAAAATTACAAAAAAAATAGTAACTTGAAAACTACAAAAAATCGCGGAACATACATGGGGTATTTTCGTATACCCCTAGACATGAGGAATCTATATTTTTTTTTATGACGTGTATTTTTGGTTCACTCTGTATACATATATAGAACATTAACTAATTAACATGGAATAAGTCCATTTAAACTTGGTAAGAAACCAACCGTCATAATAAAAACTTTTTACAAAAAAAGAACAACCGACTTCCAAAAAAGACACTACAAAGTCAAAAATAACTTTAATTTCGGAAGTCGGTGCATTTGGTTTTGAACTTTTGTTTTTTGCCACCGACTTCCGAAATTAAAGTTATTTTTGACTTTGTAGTGTCTTTTTTGGAAGTCGGTTGTTATTTTTTTGTAAAAAGTTTTTATTTTGCACTTTTTAGTTGTGGTACCTATTCCATACAAATTCGAATACCACTAACCTGCTATGTAAATAACAGTGATTGGAAGTATCATTATATCATCCATATAAACTAAGTGGGAAAAATACGTATTATTGAAGCTAACTCAAAAACTATCCAAGTAAATTTAATAAAATTTATATGGGACCACCTCGGGAGCATACCCTTTCAAATAAAAAAAACAATTTTCAAAATCGCTCCACAATTGTCGGAGATATCGCGTAACAAACATACATAAAAAAAAAAAAAAAAAAAAAAAAAAACAGACGAATTGAGAACCTCCTCCTTTTGGAAGTCGGTTAAAAACACTGGGTGGAAAGCTAAAGCCGTTACGCGTACCTTAAATATTCTTTGGGTAAATATTGGTAGCAGTTTTTCTTCAGAGCCCGTTTGAACTTTCTACACTGAATATGGAAATTCTTGTACAGGAGTATCTACTTATTTCCATAATATTAAAGCTAATACTCACTAAAAATAGTCTTAAACACCACCCTAGCATTTCCAACAGGCTTAGCAGCTCTAAATCCAGCAAAGAAGTAGGAGGAGTGCAGAGATCCTATGACGTGCATCTCGGTATTTGTAAGGTTGAAGATAGCCTCATGTTCAGCCTGTGAGTTGATCACCAGCAGGTGGGCGCCTTCAGCCTGGCACTCGGAGTAGGCCTGGCTCCAGGTGAATGCAATCCAGGGTATCTTGTAGCAGCTACCCGCTGATGAGTAGTATCTGTAGCCTAGGAATTGAGATGGAATTTTTTTATTCATTGGCAAGATCAATTGAAATGGTTGGGTCTTTATATTATGTTTCTCATATGGCGAAATGACAGGCCAAGAAGTTGTTTCTTATGGTAATTATGCTAGCAAAGAATTTTTACTAGACTCGCTGAAGAAAATGTCGTTGAGTCCTTAATGTATATTACAAGTAACAGTGTTGAAGATAAGCTTATTCTTGGTGTTATGAAAATGCCTTTCATATATATTTGGAAGTAATTATGAATCCTATTATCTCTTCAAATTAGCGCTAGAGAACGATTACTGGTTTATACCTCTTTTCATACTTACCGTTTCCATAAACACCACAGTGCTGATCGTAAGGCGCGTCTTGGGCAGCCACTTTGCATATGAACGGCAGCTGTTGGTAACATGACATAGTCTTGACATCACCTGACCGAGTCGCCACGAGACATTGTTTGGCCGACCCCTCAAAAACGTTTGTTGAATCCACTAGAATCATTACTAAGAATTAAAAAGTACTGCTGAAGATTATACATGTCAGTATTGGGCATTCGGGCTAATTCTAGCGTAATATTGTAAAGTAGGTTAGGCGTAGTAACTAGGCGGGTTGGCGATCACAGTTTGGTGTTAAAAATACATAGAGACCGCTGCTGCCCATTCTCTAGTCCCTAGTCCGCCTTTTACGACACCCATGGGAAAAAGAATGGTAGTCCTATTATTTAAGTCCGGCACTACATGGACACAGTAGTAGTAGAACACCGAAAACTGGACCTGGCAACATACAGCACGCATACACTCTGGACCGATGACGACAAGAAGATCATCGGTCTCGAGGAATAATTGAGCAGGTAACGATGTGGTATAGTAGAGTTACCTGAAGCTGCTCTGTTTCCGGGAGTGCGACCAGCAGGCCCAAGGTGGTGTCGGGTTTATCGTCCATAAGACCCTTGTGAGCAACGTGGTGAAGATCGAGAGTGTGTCGACCAGGGTGGTATAACGTATACTCAGAATATCCGCAAGATCGTAGAAGTTTACGCCCCGACTTAGTGACACCCCGACGATGAGGTGAAAATCATGCATGAGGATATTTCCAGAACCAGGCAGGCACGGCTCTAAAATTTACTTCACTGTTGTCATGGACGACTTCAACACGAAACTGGGCAAACGAGGCGATGATGAGCTGCGAGTGGGGCAATTTGGAGTTGGACGTCGGAACCACCGGCGCGGCGGCTTCACTTACTGGCCAGTTTTATGGACAAGGAATGCCTCTTTATGATGAACAACTTCTTCAAAAACCGTCTGCCTGGACCTGGCAGAGCCCTGATGGTGCAAAAAAAAATGAGATTGGCTTCATTATGTTGATAAAGAAGCAAGTATTCAATGATGTCTCTGTGATTAACGCGATGAAATCCGGAAGTGATCTTCGTATGGACACATTATCAAGCTGAAAAGATCTCGACTGATGAACTCTACGCTCCGCCCAGCACCGATCCAAGTCCAAAACCCCGAGAGCTTTGCGCTCGAAGTTCAGAATCGTTTAGAGGCTAAAGGGAGCTCTGTGGACGATTTTAACGATGTGTTCTAATTCAGGTCATCGTTTACCCATGTGTCAAATATCATTCAAATCCCTTCAGTCGTTTTAGCGTGAAAGCAAAACAAAGAAACAAACAAAAAACCTCATTTTCGTATTTACATAATTATATGTTAGAATAATTAGGACTTACAATCAAAAATAGGTTGCTCTTCAGCAGATTCATGGCTTTGTCCATCATTTCCCACCCAAACATAGTCCCCAAGGTCCGGAAACTGCTTGAACATAGAGTGCAGCTGTTTGATGTCGTGGTCTGAAGTCGGGACCATGAGCTTGGCACCCTCCACCTCGCACAGGTCGTTGAATAGCAGTTGCATGCGATAACGCGCCTCTACATGTAACTTGTAGAAAGCATCAGTTTTCCTATTATAGACGTAATCTTTGCGGTATTGTTTAGAAATTTTAGGTGGAGGCGCCACTGTCGATGCTGGAATAGGAACGTTAATGTTGACTATGAGTTACTGAATGACAGAATATTGGACAGCTCAGTATCCTAAAGATGCTCGCCCACCGCGAGAATGTTCGCCCGTAATGTAACGTTACAGATTCGATGTTTGAGTATTACGTTACAATACTACCTCCCCGACTGCCAAGATTCGCCTGTAATCTAACATTTCAGATTCAATATTATTACAGACATTGCGCACTGTAATGCTTGGTCCACCTCCCTCACTGATGTAATGCTCGACTCTGAACGTTACATTACAGGCGACTACTCCCGGTGGCGTAAATACAAAGGCGGCTGCAACACACACAGTAGCTGTTCTGTAACGAAGCCGCGTCCATATGAATAAAGTATTATATACGCTAATACACCACAGACATTTGAAAACTCACTGCAATGTGATCGGTTCCGAAAAACATGGTTTTAACAAAAACGATTGCAATTTACAGCTTATAAGTAGGTACTTGCTCTGTCTACACTGCAGATCGCTAGGTAACTATTAGTGTCTGTAGTATGATCGCGTTCGGAATGGCAACGTCTTCGCACGAATGCGGCGACTTTACAGACTGATCTCGGGAGCCTCTCACATTGGGGAGATATCCACGTAATTCAAAACTAATTCATTACTTAAATATAAATTGTGCAGGAGTCAAGAAAAAAAAATAATTTCTTTATTTTACAATTCATTATTTTACGTTGCGTTTTATTGGTGGAACGGAACGCAAGCTCAAAACGCGAAGCCTTCGACAATGCCGGAAGTGACATAAAAACTATGTGAACAAAAATCTACTCTTTGAAAAGTGCTTGCTTCTCAATTAGGATAAGTAAATAAGTGCGACTTCTCCTTGAATAAAGCAAAATGTATTTAATTAAAATTATTTGGGGGCGAACATCTTTAAAAAAACTTATTTAAACAAAGCAGTATCGAGGCAATTGACGTCACGTCATGACCGTGACAGAAACGGTCATTTGGACTGCAGTCGAAAATTGTTGGAGTTTCATAATTTTTTTGAGCAACATGCAGTAGTTGAATTTAACTTTTAATACTTTTCTTGGGTTTATTATTCTCTACGGTCTTCTTATTCACTATTATTTGTTATTTGAAGTTGCGTACGTGAATCATCGTTTAAATGTTTTGTAAGCTATTGAAAAATTATTGATAAAAAAATAGGTTAATGTCTTTTATTCATAAACACTGTGTGGAGTACACAATATTAGATTGATACACAGACTATAGGTGTCTACGTTGAATCCGCCTTTTAGTTGCCTTATACAAAAAAAAGCGGCTGCACAACACTGCCGCTGTGTTGTAGTTGGGTTCGGACGGAATATTACTGCTATAAGCCACTCGCGAGATAATGCAGCACAGACTTTGGGTGTCTGTGTTGCATCCGTCTTTGTATGTACGCCTCCCGGTGAAGGAGCACCTTCAAGTTTTATCAAGTTTAACACACTATTGATAATTTTTTCTACATATAATTAACCAGTTAAGTATATAATAAAACTTACACAGTATAACACAAAGCACGAAAATCACGTAATTCCCCATATTATCTTGACAGTCGACCGCTCTCAAGATGCTCTAGGTACAAACAACAGTCCCTGACCACCGATAAGTACATTTATTATTATTTGTAAATGATAAAGATAGTGTACCTAAAGCAGACATTATTAGTTTATTAACAGCTGATTAAACTGTCACCCGGAACTAATAAAATTCCCCCGGGGTTCCTAAATTTTGTCCAAGATGTAAAGTTTGTAGAGTTAGGCTTTGTAGTGTAGAGTTAGGGGTAGACATTTGATCTGATAATTATATTTTTTTACAGTGAGTCTTTGCAACCTCAGAGCAGTGGTGGCCCAGTGGTAACGGCCCCGACTTACGAGTTGTAGGTCGTGGGTTCGATCCCAAGCAGGCGCTTTACTTTGTGTAAATAATTTCATTACCACTGCTTTCAAAACGGTTAAGGAAAACATCGTGAGGAAACCGGCATGTCTTAGAACCAAAAATTCGAAGACATGTGATATCTACCAATCCGCACTGGACCCGCGTGGTAGATTACGGCCCACTCCCTCTCACAGAGAGGAGGCCTGTGTCCCAGCAGTACATTAATAGGCTGATAATGATGATGATTGGCAACCTGCTGGAAATGATTTTGTTGGTTTTTTTTTTTAAAGGGTGTTCTATTTCTATTTATTTCCGGTGATATTGTACTGATAACCTACAGTTACAGTTTTTTTTTTGTTTTGTTTTTAACAAAATCGTGTTTCATTGGTCCGACTCAATCTCGGGCCGAGTTCTAGCGGTCACGCTAAACTACTCCAACATTCGGGGGCCGAGATCCCGGCTCTGGGGTGACGGACGTGCGGTGGACACGCGACCATAGTAAATGTATGTATTGGGTAGGTAAAGTCATCGCGTTCTCGTTGACGTCCTATTGACGGTGATGATGGACAGCCTACTTCATCCGACGTTATTACGGCCAGATTGTTATAGAATAGATCGGCTATAATTTATATGGTGTAGGTACATAATAAAGGACACAGCACAATATCATACTCGGAAAGGGATCGTCACCGGATCAACTCGAGCCATTCAGTATTGGAACGAAGTTCCCTTTCGAGCGTTGCGAAAGGGGGCTAGATGGAAAAAATTGGGACCAAAAGTTGTAACGACACTTTTTATTTTTTATTATAACGCCATCTGTGAGCGACCACCGGTACTAATTAGTGGCATGCCTTTGTGAGGTTAATTTTTAATTATAACGCCATCTGTGAGCCACCACAGGTACTAATTAGTGGCATGCCTTTGTGAGGTTCATTTCATAACTTCGTTCCATCCGGGTGTCCCTTGGCACCTCTCAGCTTTTTCTTTATATAAAACTCCCTACTGCAACCATTGAGGTATTATTGTACTAACATACATACCTCAATGACTGCAACGCACACTAATTGGAATCGTAACGTAATCGCCTCGCCTCGGGACAAGCTCACGAACCGCGGTGCCTAGCGTGGTCAACGGCTACGGATAGGCGACGCCGCGCTTACGGCTCTCCGTACCCGAGCTTACGTGTCTTACAGAATAGCAATATGCCAGAGTGGTCGACGAGCCGTAAGCGCGGCGTCGCCGCGTCGTCTAGCCGTAGCCGAGGCGACGTATCGGAGCTGCTGATCCGCTTGCGCCAAGGGCAAGGTAGCCCGCGAAATTCCAATTTTCTTAGGTTTTTTGCAATTTGCAGGTCAGTGTCAGGTTGTATCTTAATTAAAATATGATTTGCGAGCGTAACCAATATGTGTTTACAGAATTATAATCATTAGAATCAGCAATATAACTCCTTAGGTTAGCATAATCCCCAAATGTCATGATTTCATGAAATAGTCATTCAAAGGGATTACATGCACTATACACTTGTATTGAAGATTTCTATGATTATAATTTTATAAATAAACATTTGATACGGTCACAAATCATTTTATGTCAACATACAACCTGATACTGACGAGCAAATTGCAAAAAACGTAAGACAATTTGAATTTCGCGAGCTACCCTGACGCTTTCACCTTAAGTAAGGTTGATGCCTGTTTGACGGCGAGGTGAAAGGCGATACGGTGACGATACCTTTCCGAGTTGATATGTGTGCTATGACCTTAAAGAGTATCTATCTAATTTACAATGTAACTAGTTGAACTTAAGCCACACTAAGCGCTCCCTCAGTCGGCCAACTATATTGTAACTTACTAAGAAACAGATTCCGATTTAGTTGGACAAGATGTGCGGGCTTGAATATACCTATTGGTATACTCTGCGATTTAGTCGGCCGACTATCGGCCGACTTAGTCGGCCACCAACTAAATTGTATGTCTGCGGGCTCTCTTACAATTCAATTTCACTGTGTGTTTAACGTCATAAATAAAACCAAGATAAAATTATCAGGCTTTAAAAGGTGCCTGTGATTTCAAAAACATTTTCTAAGCTCCCTGAAGCCCGTTATCGAATAATTCATTGAAGATAAAAGAATAGAACTGCTTCGTACTGTAAAACCGTGTGATTTATAACGATAAAATAAATTCTACCGATAAAATTCCCTCTTTGTTTCAAAGTGGAAAAAGATTCGTATTTGATTGAAGTTAGGCTAAGGCATGTTCTTTTTCTTTTGTATTAAGCAATAGAATTGAAATTATCGTTTGTTTTAGTGTAATAATACATATTTGGATTTAAATTGGGATTTAATCAGGATTCCATAAAAGGCAAGTTTTTCCGAGATACGAGATTTACAGAGGTATGGTAATGAATCACGTTTTTACATGTATACGCTTGTGGGAGTAAGTCGAGTATTGTTACTGTTGCGCTAACTTCTAATCTAGTAAATACAGATCAATGTTCGCGGTACACGAGCGTGATCACTTATCGTTTATGTTCAAGATCTCGTATCCGCAGGATTTTTTTCCTAACCTTATAGACACTTATTTATTTATTTAGGTTAGCCAACAATTGTTTACACAATACATTTAAAATACATTCATAATAATACATTTATAAGTGCAACAATTACTAACACAACATGCACCATTTATGGTTTTAGTTTTAATATAATAAGTATACAAATTCAAAGAAGAAATTTACAGTAAAAGTTAATAAAAAAGTAAAAATATTTTTTGGTAATTCATAATTATGTAGGTATAACAATAATAACAATAAACAATTGTATTCCAAATAAAAAATAAAAAATAACAGATTGATGATAATAAAATTAACTAATTAAAATAACAACTAATAAAAATAATAATAAAAATCACTTTGTAAAGTAATGTTAGGAAAAAAATCCTGCGGATACAAAATGGTACAAAGTGTACCATTCTGAAGCCAACATCAGGCGGCAATTGCAGGCGAACGTGTCGCCACGACACGACACGACACCACGCTATCGCCCATCAGAACCTGTTGCCACTGCTGCAAACCTCTACTGGACTGGAACCCCTTTCAAATGAAATAATATTGTTTATTCTGTAAATAGGATGAGGAGCTCGTGGCTAAGTAATAACAAGCCGCACGGGTCGATCCATCAGGTTAAGCTACGCTTGCCGGGGTTGGTATGTGGATGGGTGACCATCTTTACATACCGAGACTCCTCCGTGCCTCGGAAAGCACGTTAAGCCGTTGGTCCCGGCTGTCATTTGTGGATCTTTGACAGTCGTTACGAGTCGTCAGAAGCTTGAAAGTCTGACACCAGTCTTACCAAGGGGTATCGTATTACCCAGTTACTGGGTTGTGGAGGTCAGATAGGCAGTCGCTCCATGTAAAATACTGATATTCAGCTGCATCCGGTTAGACTGGAAGCCGACCCCAAGATAGTTGGGAAAAGGCTAGGAAGATTGATTCTGTAAATAGGATATCGGAATTTAAAATACATCATTATAAAAAAAAAATGCTAGGTTAAGTCGATATTTCCTATCTGACTACCCCTGACAAGAAATAGCGATAGAAACTGAGGGGTCAAATTCTCTTTTAAAGTCCAGACATAATCTTGGTCAGGCATGTGAGTGATAGGAACCGTTTATGCACGATAGAATGTAATGTTTTGGGAATGTGGTGTTTTACAGCGAACTAACGTCAACAATACAACACAACAACAACCCCCCCGGAACAACGGCCCCGACTTACGAGTTGTGAGTCGTGGGTTCGAACCCAAGCAGGCGCTTTACTTTGTGTAAATAATTTCATCACAGTGGTGATGAAATTATTTACACAAAGTAACGTTTTGACGTTGTGACGTTTTGAGAGCAGTGGCTCTCAAAACGATGAAGAAAAACATCGTGAGGAAACCGGCATGTCTTAGAACCAGAAATCCGAAGACATGTGACATCCACCAACCCGCACTGGGCCCGCGTGGTAGATTACGGCCCACTCCCTCTCACAGAGAGGAGGCCTCTGTCCCAGCAGTGGGAACATTAATAGGCTGATGATGATGATAATGACCGTCAAAAATCAAACAAAATAACAAGTGACAGTGACTCAGTGACAGTATAAAACTGCAAAATTGGAAAGTTTGAATGTGGCTCAATCAATAATTAAATTCCGCGACTACAAACATTTTTACACGTAAATCATATTTTTAAGACTAGATGAGGTTGGTGTTTCCTACCTGACTACTCTGAGAAGAAAGCCCAAAACAAACTCAGAGGTCATAGTCCCTACTCCCAATAGTCCCTTTCACCAATGAAATTGAACGCGTTTAGGACATCTAGGCGCATTCAAGATCTGTTAGTGTAATATTCCATAACAATTTTGACACTGGCAGCTCTTGAACGCGTTTTAGAAATGCTGATCGCGTTCAGCTTCATACGGAATCGGTGAAATCACCCCTTAAAGTCCAGATATAATCTTGGTCAGATCATGTGAAGACCATGTAGGAGTCGGTGAAATCACCCCTTAAAGTCCAGATATAATCTTGGTCAGATCATGTGAAGACCATGTAGGAGTCGGTGAAAACACCCCTTAAAGTCCAGATATAATCTTGGTCAGATCATGTGAAGACCATGTAGATTGGTGAGTGAAATGGTCTTTTGAGGAAATAAGCACGCATATTTAATGGACCATCCAGTCAGTGCGTGCATTTGTCAGTAATCGTGCAACTCCAAGTACATTTTAAGAATGTGCGATTTCAGTGAACTATAAAAAGCATGAAGACAATGTTGCCATTTAATGTCGTAAGTCAGTCCAGTATAAAATTTTTATGACTATTATGCTCACTCTATGACGCTATCTACACGGACGAGAGAATCGCGGCGATAGTCACGCCGTGGTACCGAATGCAGGAAACTGTATGAAACAATCTCCACACGGTGATATTCATCGCGGCGAGAATTTGTTGGCACTTGACATTCTTAAGGTGTGTCCACGGTAAGAGCGCGGCAGCAACACGCAGCGTTTGCAGAACACATTTCTTCCGCGCTCTTGTTAGGAATAAACCGACGAATGTTCGCGCGGCAGTCGTCCAATCGTGCGCGCAGCCGTGCACGATATTGCCGTTCAATGTTGGGCCACACCGATTCTTTCTTCTTTAAGGCGGCATCTGCACAGATGCTAGCTATGAATGAAAATGAAAATGAAAAATGGTTTATTATTTTAACAAGTAAACCTTAACAACTAGTGATTGGAGCCTCCTTTTAAGCAAATAAGCCTGTGTTAGGAGACTCCGCTCTTCCATAACTTAATTAGTATCATTTACTTGTTTTTTTAAATGTAGGTACTTACTACAGGAAATAAAAATGTAAAAAAAAGAGAGAATTATAGCTAAACATGCAGCACGCACGCAGGCGTGTGTGTGAGTGAGAGTGAGGGTGTGTGAAAGTGTGTGAATGTGAAAACGAATGAATCAGAGTGTATGTGGAGCTATCATTCATATTATCTTCCAATGTGGCACAAACTAGCCTGAAGGAACAAAGTAACACGAATCTGAAAAGAAATGATAAAAGTAGTATTACAGTCAGCAAAAAAAGCGAAGTAACTCGTGAAATTAAATTCAGAAAAAATATTCAATTAGGCCTTAGTACAGCACGAACATTCTATTACACTTCTCCCACGATCGTTTGTCAACGTCGTTTATATTAATTTGCATTAAATTCCCTCTTACGTTGATATGCCAGGCTCCCATTTATTTTGTTTGAAGTGAACTCAATTTCACGGTAAGCGTGGATGCCATAACGGTTTCTGTTGCGCGCATTACACCTCGAAATATGTATAGGTGTAATCTGTCTATATGTGTGTGTATGAAGGTAGGCTGGAGTTATAAGTGGCTGGAATAGAAACACCAATCTCGTTGGATAGTGCACTATATGAAAACAATGTTTCTGAAACACAATCTCACGTCAATTTTACAGAAACAATGTTTAGAAGATTTTGCCCTACACACTACTCATGATTGCTTTATATTACAATAATATAATTATGCATGGAATTGTTTTATGTTTTTACATCAAGACATTCACTTGTCAGCTCTTCTAGCTGACTCCTAAGTGCTCGTTTACGGAGACGCGGGGCGTTGAGCGTGTTTTGCGGCGTGGCGTTCGGCGGTGCGTCGAACGTTTTTTCTGGGGGCGTGCAGCGGCCCGCGTCATCACACGCGCAAACACAAATATATGGCAAAATACGATGTTGTTTATAGTTAAAGCAATGGCACGTAAAATTTCATCGGAGAGGCAACCGGATGGCGATTGGGAATCTGGGTCTTGAAGTGATACCGAATCACCCCGTACCGTCCGAATGGACCCCAAATGGGCGGGGGCGGAGATATGGTGTTGGGACGTCATAACATTTTTTTTCGACGAGGCAACTGGATGGAAATGCGGTTGCTTTGAAGTTTATATCCTATTGACATAGTAAAAAAAAAAATTGCCACCGCCCCAACATCATTATAATTGAAATAATGTTTTATGCGTTATTTAATTCTTGCAACTCCTTACCGATGATTTTTAACTGAAAATGAGGGTAAATTTTGACAATACCGGATTGCATTGATACACACAATTCCTTGCTTTGAATTAGAGTTAAAATTTCGCAGGTCATGTAAAAAAAAAAAGAATATTCCCTATATATGTATATATATATATAAATAAGAATATGCCCTTCTAACACCATATCTCCGCCCCCGCCCATTTGGGGTTGTAGTGTAACGCTTAGCTCCTCGGAGCTAAGCGTTGATACAATTAAAATAAAGAGAGGTTAAGGGTTAAGAGTTAGAGTCTAGAGTATAGTTAGGTTATAAGAGGTAAAAGGTAAAATGGTTAAGAGGCCGGCTTCACACGACGTGGGATGCTCAGGATAGGCGGGACCAGGACCGAGCTGAGGTGCGGGTAGGCTGACGGACAGGAAGGCAGGCAGGCAGGGAGTACAGAGGAGCCGCCGCACACGTCGCACGCTGAGTAGGAGGTTCCTTCACCCTGTTGAACGGAGAGGTAGGTGTGAGAGGTAGCTAGGAGGCGGAGGTACTTTCGTGGTACCTCACGCTAACAGGAGGGACGCGTCGGCGTCACTCGTGACGTCGTGCTGTGAGGGCTAAGATCACGACTCCTGGCGTCACGTCACTCGACGTCGGTGCCCTCTCTTATTCGAGCAGTATGTGTGACGTTTGAGGCGTGGCGTCTTGCGCCACGCGGCCAGATGGCTGGTGTAGGGCCCTCTATAGGGCTAGGTGAGAAAGTCGGTTGAATGATAAGCCGGGTAGACACTGAACACCAAAAGTTTATTGATTGAAATTACACAATAGTTTAGGTTATACACAGTATTATGTTAGTTACACTGAATTAATCAGGCTAGGATTTAAGTAGTAAAATTAGATTCAAGGTGAAAAGTAGCACATCACACGGCTAGAGCCAAACTTCAACTCCCCAAAGAAAAGAACCCGTTTTTATCGTTCTGTGTCATATCTTAAAACATTTCAAAAATCCATCAAGTTAATTCTTAATTGAATGATGGCCAGAACGGATAAAAACGGTTTACAGACCGATAAGCTACAACTGTCTTTATTGAGAGCAATACAGTGTATTCACCTGCCTTATAATAGGTTTAGTAGAACATAAAGTGTATGTTAAGTGTCTAACACACATCAACACACATTATGTCTATGGTTAAGAAAAGTAAATAAGACAGATGACAGCTTTCAATCAATATAAAATATTCTAACGTCTTTACAAAAGGAAGTTAATAAATAGTATTAAATAGAATTTAGATGCTAAAACAATCAAAGAATATAAAAGTATACTATTACAGATAAAGTGTGATTAAGAATAAATACAAGGAAAGTTACATGAATGATGATGAATTTCATAGGTACTGTATCAAAAGGTGGGTTGTTTAGTATAGTAGCTTAAAAAACATAGAAGTAGATCAAAAATCGTGGTTCTGCACAGCAGATGCCACAGGGTCCATTCGGATGGTACGGGGGGGTTCGGTATCACTTCAAGACCCAGATTACTAATCGCCATCCGGTTGCCTCTCCGATTAAATTTTACGTGCCATTGCCTTGAATATTATGGAAGCGCGGGGTGTGCAGCGTGACGTACGGCGTGGCGTGAAAAGTAGTGGTGCCCGCGCCGGTGCACGCGGCGTTGCAAGTTCCGCCGCGAGCGCCCTTACGGGCGCAGTGGCGGATATCGCCGATGTTCGTATTGGAGCGTATGACGCCGTGGTCCCTGCCGCGTGCACCGCATACATGTCAAGCAAACGCGTGTAAAATCGCTTCTCCGTAAACGCTCTCATACAACGCCATAATTATGTTTGAATTTTGTGCGGGTCGCCCCGCCGCACGCCACGCCCAATGCCCCGCGTCTCCGTAAACAAGCACTAAATGTTTTCTCTATTCCTAATACAAAATAGTGCTTGCCCATAATTATGCCATCAACATACATAAAACAAACTCGCGGGCAGCAAGTAGGTTATAATCTCTACAGTACCTACCTAAGTCATAAAGGGAAAGGTACTATAAACATCGCAAGAATAATGCTTACGATAATTACATAATTATGTATAACCATACATAAGTGACGGCACGGTTGGCACAGGGGTTAAGCGATAGACTTCTGCGCTGCGTGTCGCGGGTTCCCCGCACGGAACAAATATTTGTCTGATCTACAAGTAGTTGTTCCGGGTCTGGCTGTTTGTGTATGTGAATTTAAATGTTTGTAAATGCACCCACAATACAGGAGAAATTCCTAGTGTGGGGCAACGTTTTCTTAAAAACAATAACAATAAGAATCGTAAGCATGTTAAGTGGTTTATGATTTAAGAAGTGGTTTTGTTCATGATTGTTAACTTTTTGCAGTTATACGTATCATATGTATATAGTGGTTTATGATTTAAGAAGTGGCTTTGTTCATGATTGTTAACTTCTTGCAGTTAAACACAATAAGTATATCTGTGAATCAATTAATGTGAAAAAATAATTACTCAACATTACGAATGTTGAGTAATTATTTTAAAATGTTTAAAGGTTCATGCACACACGTCAGTCACGTCAGCGTCAAGTCGCCGATCAGTCACGTAAATTTTTAGGGACGTGTGTGAACAGATAGTCAGTCAGTCATAACAACGCTTGTTTCGTTCATAGCAATACAAGTTTTGACTTGCCGGTGACGTGACGTCGACTGAGGCACGCCGGTAGTGACGTGCCTGATGTGTGTGTATTGTATAACCTCATTGTGTGTAGCCAATGTCCTACAACTTCTACGTAACTATATCTTTTGATCGCCGATCATGATGATGATGAAATGATCGGCGACTTGACGTTGACTGTCGTGTGTGCAATCTTTAGTGTTCACCGGTTGATTACGGTGACTGTACCTAACTAACACACGAAATTATGGAATGCACCCTACGTGTAGCGGCACACCTGCGGAACGTTCGGCGCGAAACGTTCCATCGCGTCATGTGACGCTTGCTCATGAACCGACGTAACGTTCGGCTGATGTGTCATAGGTAACTTGAAAAACATTAGGAGCGTATTCAACCGACCCTTCCGCGCCGAACGTTCGGCAGGTGTGGCGCGACCCTAAGACCCGTTGTACACGGCACGGTTTCTTTACGGCGCGGCGGCGCTCTTGCCGCACTGTAAAATAATCGTGTGAGCTTGTATATGATACGGCAAACCACCGAACGACGAATACGGCGAAGGCGCGCTACCACACGACGAATCAACTAAACAGCCTATAACGTTCCAACTGCTGGTACACAGGCCTCCTCTCTGTGAAAGGGAGTGGGCCGTATCCACCACGCGGGGCCAGCGCGGGTTGGTAACCCGTTTTATTTTATAAGACCTATTTGTCTCAAAAAATAAAATGGGTACAGTGGCCTTCCCTAAAAGTAATTACTCTCAACTATAGACGAGATCTTTGAAAAACTTGGCAACACTAACAGTGTATTTCTTGTGAAAACATCCATAAGTAAAGCTTTTAATTTTAAAGTTCAAAGTCTTTGAGTGAGCAGTAATGGTTTGGATGGTTGCTGCAAGTCTAAGTAATGTGCATTTCAGTTTTTAGGGTTCCGTACCCTATTATTAAGCCTCCGCTGTCCATCCATTCGTCCGTCTGTCTGTCAACGGGCTGTATCTCTTGAACCGTAATAGGCAGGCAGTTGAAATTTTCACAGATTGCAGAAGAAATAATAAAAAATGAGTCCACATACAAACGTGTTTTTTCGGCTTTTTTGCTCGATCTTAATAAAGCTTTGTGCAGACCAGCGCGACGCGACTCCGGTTATTGTTATACCGTGAAGTTTTCTTAGAAATTATATTGTTCGTGTCCCGTCGCACTAGTCTGCATGAGCCGGTACGGAACCTTTCTGTGCGAGTTCGACTCGCACTTGGCCGGTCTTTTTTTGGACTGCATTTTTCAAACTCATCTTGGTCCATTTGCATGTTATTATAAGTACTACCTCTTCAAAGTGAAATGCTTGCGGTATTTTGCATTTAAAAGGTAAGTTTTATTACTTGATAGTTTAGGAAGCTAGTGAGTTTCGCCGTCCATAAAATATAATAAAAACGAGCCTGAGGACTGAGGGCTGTGAGACCTTTCTATATTTAGAACATTCACACACAATATTCGTACCTATAAAAAGTATCTTCTTCACACATACGTGAGTCCATCAATGCCTGGTTGCGGCCAAGGCTTGTATAGTACTTTTCTCAAACAAGGCGCGGAAATTCAAACTAATCAAATCTATAAAACAAAGTCGGGTTTGTTCGAACACTTATAACTGGAGAACGGCTGGACCGATTTTCATGGTTTTGGATTTGTTGGATTTGTCTCCACCCCGAATAGCAGAATAACTATCAAATCATTGGAAAACTTCACGAAAATATATAAAATAAAAGAAAAACATTTTCCCATACAAAATGTTCATGGGTTTCGTAACTGTCAAACATTTAATGTTCATCACGTCGATACGGTAAACTCTCCCCTTAAATTAAAGAACGTATTTAAATACAGGTTTCGAATCGACAACATATATACAAAATATTCGGATAATAGCGTATATTAGATTTAAAAAATATAAAATAATGTCAGTAATGAAAAAGGATTGACATAATTATATTGGTTGTCAAATATTTATGCGTGCGTTCAGAAATTTATTTTGTGTAAACTAAGGAAAATATATCAACCTACTTTTAAAAACAAACAAAAATTGTCAAATCGATTAGTGTCACTCAATCATTACAGATTATTCTGTCAATCCAGTCAGAGTCAGTATATTTTATGTATAATATTGTTTTGTGTGAGTATGCCGCGATCAAGAAGATCTAATCTGTATGGCCGTTTTTGGAATCCAAACATCCAATACCGACGATGAAATTACGCGCTATCAAGTTGGTAGATATGTGAACTGCAATGAGGCAATTTGGCGTATATTCTCATTCCCTATTCACGAACGTCATCCCACTGTTGTACATTTGGCGGTGCATCTGGAGAACGGTCAAAGAGTATTATTTCACAGTGTCGAATGCTGCTCAACGTGCTGAAACACCTCCAGCGACAACATTAACCAGTTTCTTTACGACTTGCCAAAGTGATCCGTTCGCACGAAAGTTGCTTTACTCGGAGATGCCACGTTATTACACTTGGAACGCTTCATCGAAGAAATTTCTGCATCGGAGGCAAGGCGATGCGGTTCCTGATCATCCGTATATGCGTTCTACTAATGCTCTTGGTCGTATTTACACAGTTCATCCAAAGAATGATGAATGTTTCTATTTGCGGTTGTTGCTGGTAAATGTTCGTGGGCCAACATCATTTGAATCACTACGAACTGTTAATGGTACAGTGTGCCCAACATTTCGTTCAGCATGTCAAGAGCTCAATTTGCTTGAAAACGATACTCATTGGGACACGACAATGGCTGAAGCTATTATTTCTACATCTCCACGTCAGATACGCATATTATTAGCTATCATCATTTCTACATGCTTCTCATCTAATCTAATCCACGTAACCTGTGGAACAAAATAATACAAAGATAACATGTCAAAAGACATTTTACATCAAATTCGTGGCAGTTCAAGAAATCCTGATCTTGAGGCGAATGAACAGATGCATAACCAGGCTTTGGTCTTGATCGAAGACATGTGTTACCTCATGTGCGGCAGTCTGTAAGTCAGGTTAGGAATGAGAACGCCAGATCGCGGAGTGAATGACGCATTTAATAGAGAATTGGAACGTGAACTTGAATATGATCGATATGAATTAAACTAATCAGTACAAACGAATGTACCCCTGTTGAACCCAAAACAGAAGGAAGTCTATGATATTAAGAGGGCTATCACAAAATTGCGTTTTGACAGTTCGAGCGCCCGATGCATCGCATAAGACGTAGCAAATTGGCAGTTGTAATATTATGCTTATTATGAGTTATATAATAAAGTATTTGTTTTTTATGTATGCAATTTTAATTTCCTATGAACCAACGTTTATTCTGGTATAAATTTAACATAAAAATATGAATGTAGAAAATTACTGTTAATTCTGAGCGTTTTTTAAGATTTTGAATTGGATTTTTTTTTAGATGTCCCATAAATATTTCCAAATTCTGAGGCCGCTATGTACTATACTAATAACTATTATCCACAACCCAATAAGTCATAGTTGTCCAAGTCTTTCATTTACTCAGAACAAGAACGCCGAAGTTGCCCATTTTACGCAAAAATCACCGTCGAAATCAGTCGAAATGTAATAGGGCTCTTAGTGCGCTTGGTGATAAGAAAACTGACGAGTAATGTGATTCACGCGACGATACTCAAAGGAAAATTTAAAGATGAGTTAGTTCTCATTCCGAGGATTCCAATGATCCCATCGGATGCCTTTTGAGTTTAAACGAATTAAACCGAGTGCATCCCATGCTGCACAATATGTGCATAGTTTAATTCAATCATGTCTTGCTGACACGCGATTGATATACCTACTTAATTTTTGTACTTATTTATTTATTTTTGTGTTATTATCCTAAAAGTACTGAACTGAATATTTATTTTCATTGTATTACTTTCATAAAATCATAAATTAAGTTCAGATAATCTGTAACACGACATTCAGTGACTGTTAGGCGGTACGAAGTTCGACGGGTCAGCTAGTTAATTATAAATTCCAGAATCAATAACGAGCAAAGAAAATTTTTACGCGCCCATAGGTTCATTTGTTTCTCTCCATTTGTGAAGTTCGAAATTTAAATAAAAATCGTTGATAAGTTACCTCCTTGGTTGCCATGTGTTGAAATAAAAAGTTAGTTCCATTTTTAGGGTTCCGTACCCGAAGGGTGACAAACGGAACCCTATTCATAAGCCTCCGCTGTCCGTCTGTCTGTCAGCGAGCTCTATCTCATGAACCGTAATAAGTAGGCAGTTGAAAATTTCACAGATTGAGCATTTCTATTGCCGCAAGAGCAACAAATAATAATATTAAAAATTAAAGGAAGGTCGCCATACAATAAAATTAAATTTTGAAAAAAAAATAATCTGACCCTGGCATGTGGGGTATCATTTTCTAGAGCTCATCGAGTAGAGAATAAATATAATTTTTGTTTGTTTTTATCTTCAAAAATGATGAATTAGGGAGCCGTAGAAGTTGTCTGTTTTAGACCATTTTTGTACGAGCTCTATCTCAACAACTAAACAAATTAGGAATTTGAAACTTGTGTGTATCATGTAACATATACTGTTTATAATCAACAAATACTAAAAACGCCGATTCATAACGTATTTTATATAATATGGGCGATTTTCTGCAACTTAAAGTAATAATTTTGTATTTCATGCTAATATTATGCGATATAAATTCCACAGATAACTATTTAATAGTCGAAGTAATGACATGGAATTAGTAAGTACCTACTATCATGGCAGCATATACTATTTCGATCATTTAAATTTCGATCATCCAAAAAGGTCTACAAAATAAACTTTCTTCACAAGATTTTAAAACCGGCCAGTATTTTTTGAGTTTAAGAACTTTATCGACTTTTTTCAAAGTATCCCTAGACGGTGTTGATATGTGTGTACCTCATGTTAAAACTACACTCCAATAGACAATATAATCAGTAACATTGAAATGAATGCTGGCACATACAGTGTACTATTCAGTTACCTTAAACCGTTGTGGATACAATTTCATATTGAGAAAAATTATTGGTGTAAAAATATTCGGTCACGGCGGCCAATCTCAACGGAGACTGGCCTTCGGCGCAGGAGATTATTATAGTGCACAAGTGTGTGCGCAGACACGAGTGCACTCTGTCTTCCCTCACTCTCATAGTCCGATGGGATGTGTAAAAATAATAAGTAAGAAATAATAGATTTCTGTATGACTATCAAAAATAACGTAAATAAATACCTGTATTGACCCGTGCGTTTGCACTGGCGAAACATCACGACAAAACATGTTGAAATCTCTAGTTCCTGTCAAACATTGTATGAAAAATTGACAGAAAATAGAGATTCCAACATGTTTTGTTGTGAATGTTTCGCCAGTGCAAACGCACAGTTATAATTAAAATTTGGCGTACTACTTACATTCTATTTTGTACAATATAGTCTGATGTAGCAAGAGAAATCCTTTTATTTATAAGTAACTAGCTTTACCCGGCCTGGCTTCGCACGGTTAGCACTAAGTACTTATCTACGGCGCATCTGCCTTTCCTAATTACCTATTTCTACCTAATTACCTACCCTACCTACCTACCCTACCCTACCTACCCTACATATCTACCTGCTTACCTACCATATATACCTATTTATACCTACTAATACTATGTTAGTAGCAAATAAATAACTTTGACTTTAGTTAATGCATGTTACTGGATAAAGTTAACTTAATATTTTTCTCTTAAAATAAATGAAATATACTCCTCCACCTATATTTTAACACAACAACATTTTTTCATTAAAATTAGACAATTTCTTTACAAATCTTTGTTTTTTTATAGCGCCTCTGTTGTTACCTTTACGAAAGTACCTATTACAAAAATTCATAGTGTTAAATCTTGTATACGACATGGTATGGAACCCTTCGTGTGCGAGTCCGACTCGCACTTGACAGATTTTATTTAATAACACGTCAGATAATTAAAATTTTTTATAGTAATTTATTTGGCCGCTAAACACGACAGGTATGGATTTTCATACTAAGATTGCCGGCCGGGCGCTCGATTGTTTTTGACTAGTACAGCAATTTCAATTTATCTCGAAGAAGATTGTCAAAATAATGTTTTTATGTCATTTATGATTATCTCTTACATTTGTGTTTACAGGTGGAAAACAACTATAATAATGTAGTTGTAGTCACCAATTTCCATACTCAGAGACGTCACCCAAAAACCAATCACACGCCATCACCATCAACATTTTATTATGCTGGTTATAAACAGAAACCAAGGCAACTCAAGACTGCAAGATGAAGTATGAAGTTACTATTGCAAACAGTCACAACTCTACACCAAGGCACACACAATGTAGTGGACAAACAAACCACGCGAACAAACATGAAGCAAACATCTGTAGACCAGACCAATATTTGTTCCAATAGCGAATCGACTTCTCGATCCAGAACCCGGAAGGTTGATATTTCAGCGAGGATTCGGGATTCTAAACAAGGATATTTCAACGCTGTGTACAGCGATTCAGTATTTATCATCGTTTACACTCGATCCACCTCGTTATTGAAACTAACACACTCGTAAGTTTTCCGGTATTGAAGCGTGGTTTCCTGGAGTAAAGGTAGAAGAGATGGGTTTGGATTCTTGCAGTGTTTAAGGTAAAATTACTGCTGTTAGGTTTATTACCATCTAATTCTAAGGTTAAGGGGGATGCACGAAGGTAGTCCGCGAAATTCAACTGTACTCGACCGTAACAAATGTCTAATTTCAAATATTAATTAATACAACAGTTAGAATCGGCCTCAAATGTCATAATTTCATGAAATAGTCATTCAATCAGGTAATTTGAACTTAGACGGTTGCATTGATGATTTGCCTCATATATAGACACATAAAAAATATTTTTTATGGTCGCGAAATATTTTGATAAAATAATACAATCTGTAAGTTGCAAAAAAGTCTAACAAATAATGTGGGTTACCCTAGCGCTTTTGCCTTATTATATTGAGTTAGGAATAAGGTTATTTTACATAGAATTTTATTATATTTTTTACTTTTTACTGTGCCTTACGGGGTTCGTAATTATGCCTTAACAAGATTGTAACATCTTATTAACGTTATGGAAGGCAAATAAAGATAATAATATGATTATGAATATGAGTTTAAAAAGTCTGCAAGCAAACGTGAAGTAGACATACCTTTAATTAATTCTACATACGAGTTTTGTTCATAATAAAATACTTTTAGATATGGCTTCTAAGTTTTTCTTTTCTATTTTAGGACTTTTTGGCATTTAAACTGAAAAGTTGAAGTTCATTTATTTAACTTTCACAAAGTTCTTCAATATACAAGTAGCATGGTATGCCTTTGCATAAGTACTATTGTTTATAGAATCAAGTTTTTCCAACTGAACAGACGGCTATGCTGCTGGGGAGTTTGTTGCGCCACTGAAGCACCCACGGCTTCAACGGGTATCCTGACCACCAGCATGCAGCGAACGCGCATTCCTGGTCATCACCCTCAGCCACATCACCCCGACTCACTGGGGAATCACCTCAATCACCTCAATTACCACAGTCACCACAATCGCCGCAATCACCGCAAAACAGTTCCGACCCACCGTGAACTGTGCGGTACCCGGTTCCGACTCACTGGAACCACAATCACCATCGCCGCAATCACTGCAGACAGTTCCAACCCACCGTGAACTGAACGGCACCCGGTTCCGACTCACTGGAACCACAGCTGGCACTGTGAAGCATCGCAAGATCCAAGACTCAGTCCACTATCGACCTCCGGTCTCCGGAGGGGAGTAATGTAGTGGTTACACCGCCACATACGCACTACGCAGCGAAGACATGACGTCACTCAATTCCTGCATCGCACAGTTAGAGTTTACCCAGCGAAAAACATAGATATGACTATCCGAAATCAACTTACGGACAGTTGCCCGCCAGACTCAACACCCATCTGGTTGGAGGATCCTCCCTTTTATATGGTGGATGAGTGAACTTTACACCCTGTTCCTCATACCACTAAAGGTCCTTCACTAGCTGTCCACCACCACCACTTCTTGTACCGCTGTCTACTTTAGTTGGGCATGTAGGCACCTATAGGCAAGTAAATCGATCCGTTATTGATAATTGGAAACTAGAAATACTGCACTTTCTTGTTTTTGTAGTAGTCCATATTATACCAGGCTCGAAATAGCTGGAAGTTATAAAATAATAATAATATTATAATACCATTTATTTCAGGCGACACAGGCCCATAGAAAAATACCTTAACCTAAACAGTAAGAGACACACAGTACAGTCTTAGTTATGGGGGAGGCATTTACATGGCAATTGGATGACGTAAGCTGACAGTAACTCATACAACTTATTGTCAGACCACATCAGAGGGGCAATTCCCGTAATTTTTAAGCACGATCGAATATTGTAATCTCATTCGCAATCTGTCAAAACCAACATTTTTGACAAGTTTGACAGATTGCGACTTCATGAGAACTTTTTTTATCTGTGAGAATTGGCCTTCAGATATCTTTTGTCAGAGTAGCATCAAGCCAATAATCATAGAATACGATTCTCAGCTCGATGTTACCGTACACTTTTAGGGGTGACGTAATAGAATAATCGTTTAGCCAGAAGAGGGTGCAATAGCACCTCTATCCACAAATAACAACGTACTGGCAATCGAATCACTATCATTCGAAGCGATCAAATCCAGGCCAAATGGATTGTATTGGCCAAATTGGACAAATTGCCGTGCTTGGCAAATGTGCGATCATTATACCACTGTTACCTCACGGCGACATATTAACCGCTTACGCACTACATGTTGCAATGTTTTATCAGCACTATGGTTTTGGCACGGAATAAACATGGAGATATATTTAACTGATCCCATAAAAACTTATTGTGCTTCTCACTTTTTTTAAATAATTGAGCTCCTTTTTTATCAGCAACGTGGAAGCTCTTGGCCATTGGCACTTGCATCTCACCTGATGGTAAGTGTGGACCTGATGGTAAGGTGTGTGGTTTGTGTTAACATTTCTGGTCTTTTTTCACAGTTGGACGCAGCAATCAAAATAGAAATTATCACAGGATCACATAAAAGGGGCGCAATCATTATGTTCAATAATGGTTTTAGGAGCGCAAAATGGGAATTATTAGAGGCTCAACATGCCATAAACATGTCCCTGTTGCAATTTAAAAAAAAGGTAAGTACCTAACCGGTAATGTTAGAAAATGGAACAGGATTTATAGAAATTAATATGTCCTGGAACTTGTGTCGAATAAATTAACCAGAACTTGTCCGGAGTTGGTTTAACAGGCCATCAGCATTTTATTTACTAGGCAGCAAATATTAACCCAATAGCAAATATAATGCCTAGTAGGATAGTAATACATAAGCGGTTTCTTATGTGCTTTCTACTGGGACACAGGCCTCCTCTCTGTGGGAGGGAGTGTCCCAGTGCAGGTTGGTTCTATTGAAGATTCGAGGTGACCAAAAGTACGTTATTTTTATCTCACGAAACAACGTGCGTTTTACTTGTGGTAACCAAATGTACACGCTGAGAATGTGTGCCTGAAGACGAATAGCGTCAGCACGTAAGACACACACGCACACAAACACACAATTCCAACTTCGTCCGTGTCTCGGACGGTAACGGGAGCTCCTGCGCGAATATTTGGTAACCACAAGTAAAACGCGCGTCGTTTCATGGGATGCAAATACTATATCAGTTATAAAAAATAAATACATGTGCCCCTAACACGTTACAAAACTACCTACTACTAGCATTACTTATGTACTCGTATACATTACTATATGAAGGTATTAGCTTTCGCCGGCGTAGAGGACAGAAATTATCCCACGGGAACATACTACCGGGATAAAAAATATCCTATGCGTTAATCCAGATGATAAAATATCTGTTTAGCCATTTTTGCGTGATTGAGTAACAAACATCCATACATACAAACTTTCACATTTATAATATTATATATATATATATATATAGTAGGATAGTCTAAAACTCAAACTCAAAGCATTTTTTTCAATTAAACCATATACAGGCACTTTTGAATTGTCAGTCAGAAATATGAAGCTAGTCGCCCATTTCAAAACGTAGTAGGTACCTATGGAGAAGAACGGGCAAGAAACTCCACGGACACTCTTTTAAATAAAAAAATTAAACTTAAAATTGGTTACATCATTCATGTTGAAATTACACATGTGAGAACAATGTAAATGGATGCGCACGTTAAAAGCGTCCGTAATAAAAAGATAAAAACAAAAACAATTCAAATCAATAGTAGGATTGACGTAAACAAAACACCTCAATAGGATTGAAAATTTATCATTCACTTACGGCGTCCGATTTCAACCACATGACAAATCACTTCGTGAATCATTGACCCCGATGCTAAGTCAATGAATTAGGTAGCTCAGCGACGTTATATATGGCAGTGCCTTACCGTATAGACCATATTATATTGGAGAGACTTCTTAAGGAATCCATTTGGAAAACTGTGAAAGTTGGTTTCCACTACGCGAATGGTGTTTTCCGGACGCCAATTTTTGTGAGCCTGCATGTTTAATATTCTTGAAGTGAAACTTCTTTAGCGGCGTAGTGCATTTTTTTAGGATGAGTAATAAATATTAAACGTGACCGTAAGATCCGTTGCCTAGCAACCGATAAAGTAAATATCAAAATAAATAGTCTTTGACATTACGTAAAGATTGCGAGGTAAGAAATTTTCCCCTTATTGATGGGTAAAAAAAAGCAGTCACAACATACTTCATGAAAAGTGTTTAAATAAATTGTTTATTTTTGTTAGACTATATTTTGAAAATAAATAAATATAGTACTACTACTAATGAATATTGTAAAGAAGTAAAAAGTAATATAATTTATGTGTAAAAAGTACTATAATTTATGTGGTTAAATCCACATATTATTATATTATAGTACTTTTATACTGATAAATAAAGCAATTCGTGCGAAATGATTCCCTAACCATTACAAAATATTCAAAAATACACAACGATGTTCAAGTTTTCACTTCTGCCGGCACTCCCGGAGTGCAACCCGTTGTTTTTTTTTGTTCATTATCCTTATTATGCCAGAGAAAGTAATAAAAAAAAAACGATTTTACTATGTAGTGGAGTGAAGTGTACGTTGCCGCATTCATTGTGAACTATTTACGTCATATTGTGTCTACTGTACATTTTGGATAAGTTTAACGTATATTTCGATGGAGCAGTTTGAAATTACACATTTTTGACGTTCAAAAGTACCTTTTATGAGCCTAATTGAAATGAGTTGAAATTAATGATTTGACTTTGACTAAAACCAAAATGCTTTAGCTCGTGTTTCAAAAACTCAGGTTTCAAAACCAGGAATTACTCAGGTTTCAAAACTTTTAGAGCTTGTCGACTCATCCGTAGAATATTATTAAGTCCTATCTGCGGGGTTGATAGTTTTCAGTAGACGTTAGAGAAGTTGTTGACTTGTGTAATTCTTAAACGGTGACTTTTAGATTTTTTGGTATTTAAAATGCCCCAGCCTGGTTAAATGCTATGAAGTGTATATTTCTTATCCTTTTATTTCACGAAATAGTGAGTTCCATATATTTATCAACATCAGACGTTTTATGGCGGAAGAGCCGTTCGTAGTGAACATTATACGTTGTTTTACGGAGGCGTCTGAATTAAGTGACGTTCTATATATTATTAACACCAACAAACAGCAGCCGTTCCCGCCGAACTGACGAACGGACGGACGGGGCGCCCACGCCGTCCCCGCTTCCCGCACGAGTTCGTGCGTTTTTATGCGGCTCTAATGTCGTTGTCAGATTGAACGTTATTCGATTCTATATTTCCGAAAATAAATAAGATACGAAAATACGTCTTTAGAGTTCGTAATCCTTATCTCGTTTAGCTATTTAACTCATTTTTGCTCCATCACAGCGGACTCTATTCTACGGATAAGTCGTCGTATTTCGAAATTATAAAGTCCAAACGTAAAAATTGTTAATTTACTTACCCGATTTTTTGTTTTCTTTCCTTTCACCGAAATCCCCCTTAAACTATCTATATCCTTTGTTCATTTCCTTAGAGGAGGATGAAAAATCCCTAATAACAAATGGGGAGGAGCAGCGCTGGCCTTTATTGATGACCACCATTATTTGGTTAGGCGTCCTCTGCGCCAAATTATTGGCCAAATCTGTAATAAAGAATTTAATCTCGGATTTCATGGCGGTGATAGATTGGTATTGTTGAATGGTGGATTTATTTTAGATGAGAATATATTTTGATGGTTTTTCGATTGATTAAGTCATAAGTTATTTATTCATTTGTTTAATACGAGTATAGGTACAATAACCTATTGCTATACAGACGGAATCTTAATTTATTGCCAGTATTTTAACCACGTATTCTAACCATGATACTACTTAATTTAGGCCAACAATAACGAAAAAATTAAAATAAAAACTAAACTTATTTTTTTAAATTATTTTTTATTAAAAAATTAAAAAAGTTTAATTATTAGTAATAAAGAGCTTTTTAAGGAGCTTTTTAAGGAGCTTATAAAGAGCTTTATAATAAAGAGCTAATAAAGCCTTTATAAAGATAATAAAGAGTGTGCTTTGTTAAACCAGAGGGCTTACAAATGTTTGTAATTAAGTAATCAAGTAATTATAACCAGCCAACTCAGAATAATAAAATAAAATAAGTCTGAACAATAAAAACAAATAAAAATTATAAAGATTTACACTTTTGGTAATACGAATTAGTTAGATTAATTTTTGGTAGGCAGGCAGTCAAAAAAACAACCTGAAAATGGGTAATAGGCAAGTAATGCAAGTACAATTTTATTGAACTGACAGGTAAATAACTGCAAAGGATTTATTTGAATCATTCAGATGTCCCAATCCGCCTTGAACTAAGCTATATAAATATATAAATCTATTGTTATTTTCTAGCTCGTGGCTAAGTAATAACAAGCCGCACGGATCGATCCATCAGGTTAAGCTACGCTTGCCGGGGTTGGTCAGTGGATGTGTGACCATCTTCACATACCGAGACTCCTCCGTGCCTCGGAAAGCACGTTAAGCCGTTGCTCCCGGCTGTCATTTGTGGATCTTTGACAGTCGTTACGAGTCGTCCGAAGCCCGAAAGTCTGACACCAGTCTTACCAAGGGGTATCGTATTACCCAGTTACTGGGTTGTGGAGGTCAGATAGGCAGTCGCTCCATGTAAAATACTGGTATTCAGCTGCAACCGGTAAGACTGGAAGCCGACCCCAAGATAGTTGGGAAAAAGGCTAGGAAGATTGATTGTTATCTAATATATAAAATTCTCGTGTCACGGTGTTTGTTGCCAAACTCCTCCGAAACGGCTTGACCGATTTTTATCAAATTTTTTGTGTATATTTGGTAGGTATGAGAATAGGATGTAAACTATTTTTCGTACCCCTAAATGATAAGGGTGGTCCACCCCAAGTTTTTTTTTCTCTTATTATAGACAATTTTAAAATTCTCGTGTCACGGTGTTTGTTGCCAAACTCCTCCGAAACGGCTTGACCGATTTTTATCAAATTTTTTGTGTATATTTGGTAGGTATGAGAATAGGATGTAAACAATTTTTCGTACCCCTAAATGATAAGGGTGGTCCACCCCAAGTTTTTTTTTCTCTTATTATAAACAATTTTTTTTATTGTATTTTTTTTATTATTTGGCATTAAAAAATACATACAACCATAAATTTTCACCTTTCTACCACTAACCCCTATTTTTTTATAGCGATATTAGTATTTTAATAATTTTCTACTCTTGGCGGTCGATATAATTGATCAGTTATTCCCGTCAGGCGTCTACCAGTGTCACTTCTCATCCCGTAAACAGCACAGAGTAAGGATGAGAACGAAGCCGGTCTCCTGTCGTTCTCTCACAATAAGCTTTCTCTCTCTCACTCACTAAAGTTTAGGGCCTAAAATGAATCCCTATTTGAACACGCATGAACGGCTGGACCGATTTCACTACTTCTTTTTTCGTTATTGTAAGGAGAAGGATCTTAGGAAAGGTAGGTGAAGGTAGGGTGTAAGGTAGGTAGGTAGGGTAGGTAGGTAGGGCAGGGTAAGTAGATAGGACGATAGGGACAGGTAGGTAGGTAGGGTAGATAGGTAGGTCGGCAAGTGTAGGGTAGATAGGTAGGTAGGGTAGGTAGGTAGGTCGGGCAGTGTAGGTTAGGTAGGGCAGGGTAGGTAGGTAGTTAGGTCGGGCCGGGTAGGGTAGGTAGATAGGACAGGGTAGGTAGATAGGGCAGGGTAGGTGGATAGGGCAGGGTAGGTAGATAGGGCAGGGTAGGTAGATAGGGCAGGGTAGGTAGATAGGAAGGTAGGTAGGTAGGTAGGGTAGGTAAGTAGTTCGGGCAGGGTAGGGTAGGGAGGTAGGTCAGGCAGTGTAGGGTAGGTAGTTAGTTAGGGCAGTGTAGGTAAGTAGATCGGGCAGTGTAGGGTAGGTAGGTAGGGCAAGGTAGGTAGGTAGGTAGGTAGGTCGGGCCGGGTAGGGTAGGTAGATAGGAAGGTAGGTAGGTAGGTAGGGTAGGTAGGTTGTTCGGGCAGGGTAGGGTAGGGAGGTAGGGCAGGGTAGGTAGGTAGGTCAGGCAGTGTAGGGTAGGTAGTTAGGGGAGGGTAAGTAGGTAGGTCGGGCAGTGTAGGGTAGGTAGAAGTACTTACTGCTACCCGTGCGAAGCCGGGGTGGGCAGCTAGTTTTCTATAAAATTTAATTTGAGATTAAAGGTGTAAAAAAATCTCTTAGGTACTCGTATTTTAATGTGCGTAGTGATCCAATGCTCATATTATTTTCTCTGTTACAAACAAACATACAAAAAATGAAAGTTTTCTCTTTGTAAAGGCTCGTACAGACTGGCGCGACTTGTCGTGCGAAGCGACACCGGTAATTATTGTTCTACCGTGAAGATTTCTTAGAAATTGTTTTATTAGAGTCGCGCCGCGCCTGTTTGCAAAATTAAAAGGGGAATTTACCCAGCAGTGTCCGCGTGGCGAATAACGGCCCACTCCCTTTAACAGAGAGGAGGGCTGTGTCGCAGCATTGGGAACATTACAGGCTTATTATACCCTGCAGTGCACACATTACTGTTTTTTTTTTTTTACTTGTGTTATATTTATGATGTGATGTGTGCCTTTAAGTCCGTGCTAATTATATGTATTTTCTTTCTTTCTTTTCGTACAGTGGAACAATTAAAAAAAAAAATAAAGGTGTATAAAAGCTATCTTGAAAATTATAAATCGTCATCAAACGATTATGAACTAGAATAAGTACTGTAAGGTTTTATGAATCATGGTGATTTTTGGAACATTCAAGCAATTTACTTTTAAAAAAGGTATTTGATTTTCGTTTAAAGACAGGAGAGTCAACCCCCGGCTGTCAAGCGATTAGAAAATATTTTTTTATAAATAATTCTTCGACCCAATCATTATTCGAGTTCTACCGCAATTAAATCTTTTATTTAATACTCGGTACCGTAGGCTCCCAAAGAGTCGGTACAGTAATAAATAAAAGAAAAATAAAAATTCTTTATTGTCGCCAGTTAATACATACTATACATCTTATCTAAGAGTGATAACATATATTATGCATCGTATTAGTGTATTGCACAAAGGTACTGGTACTGATTCCCAAACTAAGCTTAAGCTTGTATTTTGGGTAACAGTGTTCAGCCGCAGGAAGTATTACATTATAAAATACGAATTATAGGTTTATATGACGCTGCAGTAGACTCACAATAATCTTAGGATATTTCTGTAAATATTAGGTAGGGTGTTTTCTTGTGGACCTACTTTTTTGTCCTACCAGTAGGTCCACGAGGGTATGTTATTTCCGTTGGTCCTACTGAACTGTTGAAACCAACATGAACCTCCTGTATAAAGAATTTTAGGTGTCACTAGGTGTGACTAGGTGGCTTGCAGGCGTTTCTTTGCCGGAGAACGGTCTGCTCAAGACAAATGACAAGTTATTTGCTGTGTCGAAGCAGTGCTGTTATGAGTTCTAGACCTTCAGTCATCATACTGCTTTCATATTGCGTGGACCTCCCTTTTAGTACATACCTCCTCAAAAGAATATCGATGATGCCAGTACCTACTATTGAAATACTCACACAATAATTCATTCTATTGCCACCAAATATCGGAGGCTAAGCATGATGAATGTGACATTTATACATTAGAGGGGATTCGAGTTAGTGTCACGAAACTTTGGTTCACATCGCAGATTAGTTACTGGATCATTGAGCAAGTAATTAATTTAGGAGTTGCGTAGGTTTAATTGTAATCTATTTACATTTGTGGTTAACAAGATTTGTCTGTAAAGGTAATATCAGCCAATGGTGTTTTCACAGCTGCGACTCTGAAAGATAATATTTTTCAGTCTAGTCTGAAATCATTAATTGATTTGTCAAATACAAAAACAATTTTTTTTTAGATTAAATGATCTAAACTGATAACTTTTGATTTTTGTAATACAACAGAATCATAACATGCCTGTATTTGCCCGAAGGGTTTGGCAGAGGTGTACCTATAGTACACCCACATTTCGCTAATTATGTTTAAGTCCCAAGTAATAGGGGGCGAGCCTATTGCCATCAATCGGGCACAAATCCAGACTCCGGGCTGCTACTGAGAAATTCTAGATGGAAAATCTAATGATAGTTTGCCCGACCTGGGAATCGTATCCGGTACCTCATGCTCAGCAGTAGCACTTGCGACCACAAGACCAACGAGGCAGTCAATTACTTATTTCAATAAATAAATACAGAATGGCGATTAGGTTCATCTCATCTTGATCTGCCTTGCCTTTTCCCAACTATGTTGGAGTCGGCTTCCAGTCTAACCGGATGCAGCTGAATACCAGTATTTTAAATGGAGCGACTGCCTATCTGACCTCCACAACATAGTTACTAGGTAACACGATACCTTTGGTAAGACTGGTTGATAGACTTTTGGGCTTCTAACTACCCGTAACGACTGTCAAAGATCTACAAATGTCAGCCGGGACCAACGGCTTATCGTGCTTTCCGAGGCACGGAGCCCGTCTTGTCATCTCTACATATGGTCACCTATCCACGGACCAACCGCGGCAAGCGTAGCTTAACCTGGTCGATCGACCCGTGCGGCAGTTATTACTTAGCCACAAGCTCCCCTAGGTTATTACATTAAATAGTTCCGCGGTTATTACAAGGTGTTTTCAGACTGCAATTCCGTAGTTATTAAAGTGGCATTGAGCATGTATCATTAAATTAAAGACCCCTAGTCGGTTAAAAATTTGAATGAAAACACTGAATTGTTATCACAGTATTTAGGGTTTTTGTTTATATTTTGTGTACCTTAACCTGGATCTAATCAATTTATTTCCTTTCTTTCTTTTGGGGAATTTGTCTTTAGTTTGAAACTCGTCCCTCTACTATACAATTTTAATTAAACAATCAATTTTATGCATTAAGCATACAATGTGAGTATACAGGTGAGTTGTTACAAAATAAAGTTTTGGTTCCAGAATTTGTCATTTTTAACCTACTTCAAAAACAGAAGGTTCGGAAAGTATGTTTAAAAAAAAACTAATTTAATATCAAATTCTTTAATTATCTCTAATTATATATTATCTAATTATAAAATTCTAGGTATAAAGTTAAAATTCTCTTTCTAGTAAATCTAAAGGTTCAAGTAATTTTGGTGCGGTTTAGGGCTACACGCAGACGAGATTAGTCCCAAAGTGTCAACCCTACTAGGTTTATCGAGTTGTTTTAACATACCTAGGACGAACTAATTTGACCTAGGATAAAGTAATTTATCACGACATCGAGTTTGGTCGAAAACCTTAATTAAAACGATTTAAAAGTCGGTAATTTTTACGATAGACTATAATAATTCAAAGAGGTACAGTATAATGCGTGTAGTTACTTACATACATATATACACTGATGCCTTTTTCCGATGAGGGTAGGCAGAAACTAACGCTACAACGCCACCTGCTATGTTAAAACTATAAAGCAGAACCATATTATTATATTTATAGGATTCATCTGCCAATCGAAATTAATAACGAAAGTAAATAAACAGTGCAAGTAGAACAAAAAAGTGTTCAATCATACCGACTCGACGCGTAGCGTTATCTACTACGAAAGCTTATCAGGCGTAGCAGTAACATCATGGCCGACGCTACGACGTAGCGTCATATTACGGACTACAGTTGACGCGGGATGAGCTTGACCTATCTCCCCCTCTTTTTTTTATATTATCCTAAGTGCTTTGTTGAGTTTGGCTTAAAATGATTTTATTCAACTGGTATAATATTTAAGACTACCTAAAATTTGAACTTTAATTAGAGCGAATTCCACCAATGAAACTGAACCATCTAAACCGCGTTCAAGACCTATCAGTGTCAATATTCATTGACATTGATGACACTGACAGTGTTTCAACACAGTTTCGAATGATCGCGTTCAGTTTCATTGATGAAATTCTGCTTTAGTATAGTAACTTCACGTGGACATAACGAACAAAATTACAAAAACTGACTAAGTTTTTATAAGCTAAGTACACTTTCGTTAGCCTACAAAACTTCAATACCTAAAATTGAATTTGAAATTTTTTCGTGATTACGATGATGGTTCCATGGGGGAAGTTGTTCAGTTCAGTGGTCTGTACCATACCTTGCTGGTACACTCTGTATATCCACGAGAATAACGAATTATATCCACTCGTATAACTTAATATCAGTAACTTTGCAGTGATAGCCTACTGGTGTGACCAGACTGCCAAGCCATAGGTCTCTAGTTCCAACCCAAGGCACGTACCTCTGACTTTCCGATTCATGTGCGTATTGTATAATTATCACTTGCTTAAAATACGGTCAAGAGAAAATCGTGAGGAAACGCATGCCTGAGAGATGTCAAGCCAAGTCAAAGACCTAATGGACGGCTTTAAAACTCTGACACCAAGTTAGTCAATAACAACACAAAAAAAAGAAGTAATTTAACTGAAATCTAAGTAAGTATGAGTGTGTGTGGGTGTGTGTGTGTGATGGTCTGAGTAAGTATTATCTCATATTATGTGTTTTATTTTATTAAGTAATGAATTGTTTTAATTTTATGTATTTTACTTTCTCTCTACTCTTACACACGGTGTCTACATCTCTTTGTATCCCCCTGTCCTATCGCAGGTATGCTGGAAGAGATTTCTTTAGAAATAAGCATCACCTTTGTACGTATTTTTCTGTTCTTTTCTTCTTTTCTGTTGGTTCAATGTGTGTACATAAATGGTTAAATAAATAAATCTCAATTTATAAGCACAAAGTTGTACGCTCCGCTAGTTTACCTTGATTATTTACCAAGTTGCAGTTTTGCTGACTTAAAGTTGTTAAGCTGTTGCTAAGACGGAGCCACGATTATGAATTCTGCATCTAAGTTGCTAACTTTAGCTTACAGATGTACTTGACGTAGCCAATCAATAACTTGGGGGCTTACTGGTTGGTACATGAGCTTTCTGTTTATGAAACTCGTGTACCGTGCACCAGAATAGGATAGAAAAATACTTACCAATGTAATTTCTGCTATATTATCCAAGTTTTATGAAAATAAATGAATAATTTGAAAAGTAAATTGGAAGAAGTATCTTCAATAAAAATTTCAAGTCTCTAAGTAAAAGAATAACGAAGGGGCTCGCTGGATAGAAACCGATGTTAAATGCCATTTCTGTCTTAGTGGCGGAGGTACATTGAAAATTGATTAGACAAGTACGTTCAATAAGCTAATAGTATATATCGGTTTCGTTGCTGTAGCTCAGGGGGGCCAGCTAGATAGAAACTTATAAAATATTGCTGTTTTATTTTGCTTTAACTCAGTATTATTTTCTTCTTCTCTTTATTTCTTTTTCGTGTGGTTTGTGAATAACCAGCGCACGCCTGTTTCGCATGGGGGTAGGTAGAAACTACACATACTACTCACGCTCTTTGACAATTTTTACTGTGAAGTCAAGTCAGGGAAAATGTCCTAAAATAATGATATTAAATCTAACAAAAAAAAACTGTATCTACTTTCATGCCATCCGTTATTTAAATCCGTACCGCAATAAAGAAACAGCTAAAAGATTTGGGACGTACATTTATAAGGGGCATGTCACACGCTCTAGTTTATATGAGGTCCAGACTCGGGCTTGGGGGTCAAGGATGGCAATAAAGTAGGTAAGGGATGACGGACCCGTACTGCATTCTGATCTCGTCGCGATCATATCTTACCCTCGCATTTTTTCACATACAGAAGGGCCTAATTTTGTATTGATAAGTTATGAATAGCTCTGAAAAGCGTTTTTATATTTTGACTAGCGACCCGCCCCTACGTCGCACGGTTTTTACGGCTAGGCAAAACATGGTGATTTCTTTATTATAATTTGATATGTAAGTTTTTTTTCATACACATAAACCTTTCGAAATAAGTTCTCTAAATACTAGAGAAAGCCTCATCAAAATCCGTTGCGTAGTTTAGAAGAAAAACGCGGTTACACAGACGACAAAAGAAGCGACTTTTAATTTATAATAAGTAATAGATGGAAGATAGAAGCGTCGCAATAGGAGCTGTGTCTTTTGGGTTACATTCTTGAATAGAATGTATTTATTGTGACTGCCCCGAAGGTCTCGTGGGCGCAAGCCGACTGCTGCTGAGCTTGGGGTCCTGGGTACGATTCCCAGGTCGGGCAAAGTGATATTGGGTTTCTCCATTAGGAATTAGTTAGGAGCAGTTTGGAGTTTGGAAGTTAGCGGTGGGATACCCCTGTCCCTCGGAAAGCACGTTAAGCCGTGCATTGGTCCGGCGCCTGATCTCTTTCCGGTCGTGTCGGATTATGAACCGCCCATCGGACTTTGAGAGTGAGGGAAAAGAGAGTGCACCTGTCTCTGCACACACTTGTGCACTATAATATGTCCTGCGGCGAAGGCTAGTCTCCGTTGAGATTGGCCGCCATGGCAGAAATAGGGTCTGGAGGACTATTATTAGAATGTATTTTAATAATAATAATAGTCAGAAGATAACACTAAACTAAATAAAAAAAATATAAATACACCACATTTATAATTGTTGTGTATTATGCACTCTAAGGCTATATACGTATATGTACAGGCGAAAAAAAACATTTAAAAATTCAACGTGCTAACGAGTTTTAAGATTTGTTTTTTTTTGTTTCGGAATGTTCTCCGATTCGTGTACACGAGTCAACGATACAATTCACGACACGTGTTACACGAAACGTCAAACGTGCTACACGTACTATATTTAAAGCCTCGAGGCTTCTACTAAAGTACCTACATACTTAAAGGTTATGTACAGTACAATTCGGAATATACTTCCAAGTCTATTGAGAGAGTCCGGTCTGCACCAAGTGCAAAGAGCAACTGATAGAAATCCGACGACTGACGAAATACGAAGTTTGCCGAGGGACATTTAGAAAATATGTAGTTGTACTGTACTTTATTTGAAGAACCTAATTAATAAATAAAAACAAAAATAAAAACTTAAATAGGTTTATAACCTATTTTGTATTTGAAAAGTAGGTATTTACAACAAAACCATTTCCAATATGAAAACAAAAAAAAGACGGAAACGTACTAAAAGTTGTTGAATAATAAAACAGCTTTATTATCTTTACGAAATGTTTTATAAACGACGGAATAAGTAGGTTACTGACATCTTACTATCTTTCTTCCAATAAATATTTATACTTGTGCCTATCGGAAAATGCGAAAAGAAACAATTTCTCTTTTATGACGTTTGGAAAAGCGGGAAAAAATCCCGGGAATCGGTGTACAATCGTAAAGTTTGATTGGTTGTTACAATGCATTCTATGTACTCGGTGAATGGGGGAAAGTTGGGGATCATGGTTTTATGTTTATTGAACAAAACAGACGGGAATTAAGTAGGTTATGGGGTATTGTTGATGTATACTCGATTTGAAATAAGATTAGACATAACTAAATCTTTTTTACAGTCCTTTCAACCGATTTTGACTTCTACTGCGTTGGTGGCATGATAAAAGGCCACTGCAGTAAACAGGTGGTATTGTTACCAATTTTTTGCTTTTATTGCTATCCATATGCCTACAGTGGTCGCACCGACCAAATAAACGATAGAAACCGGCTAGTTGGCCGTTGCGACCAAGTGCGCGATTCGTATCAGTTTCTTTAGTTTTACCTGGTCAGTGCGACCACTAGATCTCTAAGGGTCGATGCTATTTTGGACAACCAATCACAACTACCAATATAAAACAATATAAAGTTGCGTCCAGACAGTGCGAGGTATGTGGTTTGAAAAGTAAACTACGTATGAAACGCATGCCTCAGACCTGTGCTTTAGACTGAGGCATCTGGCATAATATTAAAAAAAAAATAACATTTGTGGCGCATGCCTCGACTGTCTTACTGCTCCTTAATATGCACAATTGCACAAGCACCCGCGATACATGAGAAATTAAAGTGAGAGGAGCCATTTTTTTTAATAACTCTGAATTGGTTTAAGTTACCATTCTGGACCCGACCGCAGGAGACAACAGCAGTCGACGCGTCGTCGCTACACGACTGGTTTCTATGAAATACCTTCCGTAGCTAGCGACACGTCGTTGGCAGCTACGGGCGAGCGACAGGCGACACGTGTAGCCCGACCGCAGACCAGTAGTGGCGCCAACGCTCGAGCGATAACACGTTTTTCTATCTTCTATCTACCTCCTGGAATGCGGGCTGTTGGCGCCTGCGGTCGGGTTCGGAATTATGACTGCAGTGACATGACGCTGCGACACGTCGTCTGCAGTTGCCGCCTGCGGTCGGGCCCGGAACGTCAGACCTATATGAAAACTTTACTTTAGCGATCATACCGAATGGTTTCTGTTTTTCTTACAATATTTTTCCTATATTCCTTTTGTCATCTTTACTCAAGTACAATAAAGCTAACAGCCTAGGTTCTTCAAGTTTTATATTTCTCCAACGGTTCTTTATATTTTTTTAAGATGTCTAAGTACTTTCGATATTATAAGCTAAGGATGTATTTTCTTCCAGGCGATGAGTTTCAGATGTTCATGTTTTTTTAGTGTTACAGCGTATTCAAGTGTAGGGTTTGAAGTAGGCAGTATAACCCTCGTGGTTAATGGTTATTGACAAGTTAAATGAACAATGAGAGTCTTGGTTTTCTTTCAAGACGTAAATGTTAGAATAATAAACTCTTTTAACGTCGTTTTTTATGACCTAAGCTTACTCTCCAGTGACCGTGGTGTAGGTACTAGGCTAGCAGAAATCGCAGGACGTGTGGCCATTACGATTAAGTAAGCCTGGGGAATACACTTGTCATGCTGTGTAGTAGCACAAAACATGCTATTATTAGTAAACAAGTACATACAGTTCTTTGAAGTTAATTTACCTCTGATTTCATGAATGTTCACTGATGAAAGATAATTGTCGAAATCCAGTGAACTTTAGTCTCGTAAAGCTGTGTTTTCACGTAGCGTTCTGAACAGTTCTGAGCGAGCAAGCATTTGATCGGTTGGACTCGGCGAACGATTTCTCGCTCGCTCATTCTTTCTATCAGTGAAAATGACACGGCGAGCGTGAACAAATCTTCGCTCGGCAGGGAATAGTGAAAATAGATGTTTTTTGTTTTGATCGAACATCAGCAGAACAGCAAACATTTGTTCTGAACAAAATGGTCGCTCGGCAAGGTAGAGAAAACGCGGTTTTACAATGGGGTTGCGGTTCGATTGCTGCTGTCCGTTGCTACCTATAATGACTGTGAAAGGTCTTGTGAACATGGATCAAGTTTTGTAGGTAATGTATGTTGGCACGAAGGGGTAATGGATAGTCACCCATCCGCGAAGCGACCGCAGCGATAAGTCCTTAGGGGAAACCGTGGCCCTGGTCTAGGCGAGGGAAGGAACACGGGTGGGTTTTAGTCAGTAAAAGTCTGACACGCCCTTCCGCTCCGCCCAGAGCGGGAGAAGTCATTTGATGATTTCCCACCCAAAAAAAAAAAAAAAAAAAGAGTAGCTTAACCTTCGATTGACGAGTCACGAGCTCCTCTTTAATGTATGTAGGTAAGTGTACCTACTGATATCTCTTCGTTCTAAATCCACATTACCACCCAATGTAAAGTGCAACTACCAGGCTGGCAGGAACCGCGAGGGCGTGTAATTACTGGCCATTTGTCCGTCCATCCATCTATCGGTACAAATGCAAATCCGTCTGCGAACCGGCTTATGTCACGTAGCGAATTATTGTGGCCCTCAGTTAATTGATGAACCGATGTCGTTTGAGAAATAACTTGTTTGTTAACTAATTTGTTAACTAGACGTGATTTGAAACGATTCGCGGCCTGTTTTTGTGTTTTTAATGTAATTATAGAGGTTTTGGTTGAGAGTGGATTTGACACGTGCCCGAGGCAAAGTGTGTAAGGTGAGTAAAACTTGAGGAAGTAAATAATGGGAAGAATGAGGAAGTTCAACAGGATTAATTTCATAGAAATTCATTTAAAAGTATGTCCATCGGCTATATACATACTGTCTTCAAACGAATTGGGGCCTCGTCTTCGTCATACTGTATTATTTTTTTTTATCATTAGCAGATTTAATTAATTGTCGTTAACCGTTTGTCATTTTTAAAGGACTTCCAAAAGGAGTAGGTGTCAATTCGGATGTTTAATTTTTTTTTTTAATGTCTTTTCGGGCATAACTCCGTCGTATATAAACGGATTTGCAAAATATTTTATTGTTTGAAATGGTATACTTCTGATGTGGTCCCATTGTCATCAGTTCAGGATCTGAGGATGAGATCTTGAAGAAATCGAGGGAACTATTATAGTGACACCTATAGCGATTTGGTTTTTTTTATAGTAACTCATGCAGTTGCCCTCGGAAAGCACCATTTGGTGAAGTGAAACTGATGAAGATGACCACAGATGGTCACTGGAACTACTCAATAATAATTCACGGGTTGTGATTCGATTACTTTAATATGGTTGCCAAAAAAAATATCCTTGTCACAATGGATATGGAGAAGTGGAGCTGATGGTGAAGTACCATAACTCCTCAACGATTAACGTCCCTGCATCGGAAAAAGCAATATTTTGTAAAAGGTGATGAGTTGACATTAGACTATTGTAACTTATCTAAGTTACAATCAGTCTAATGTCATCTCATCACCGTAATCAATCAATGTATCTACATTACAAACGGACTCACTAAAAAGCGGGGAAAAATTTATAAATTAGGTAATTTGAGTTACTTCCTTATTCATCAGTTGCTCAAGCCACTTTACACCGCAATCGATTTGTAGTTACAGTTACGTAAGTAACCGTACTGACACTTAAGTGACCGGGCAAATCCTGAAGCGACTGGGCTATGGTTCTGCTGCTGCTCCAAGCCACTATTCATAGTTGTATTTGTTTCGAAAAGCAGCTGTGATAAGACCGCCAACAAGATAGCCATGGAAGATATAAAAAAAACTGGCCAAGGACAAACTTAACATTGTAGTAGAAAAACATGTTCTCTCATAATTATGTTCCAACTGCAGATGTAAGTTTCTACGCACAATATTGGGAGATTTACAATGTAAGTACCATAAGACCATAGACTTCTTATGGGTTTTCCTGTAATAAAAATAATCGTAAGAAATATAACTATTTTCTGTTATTTTTTCAGAATTTTAAGGCTCTAGAAGACTCAAGAAGTAATTTTTTTGAAATCTGATCCTTACAACAAGCACTTTCATTTGATACATATTTTATACGGGATCCCCCCGTTTTACCTAAAGGATTTTGACAAATTTTCATTATCCAAACAAATTTTAGCAACCTTTTTTTATACCAATGCAATATTTGGAATGATTTTAGTACGCACATTTTCATTTGGTAAAATTTTTACTTGGCAGAATATTACCAAGGATAATGTCATTAAGGCATTTGGTCTCTAATCAAATGATTTATTACAGCAAACTATCTTTAGACAATAAACATTTAGTCAATTGATTTGTTATGACAAAAAATATAAAGACAAAATTAAGATTTTTTGGTAATTATATAATTTAAAAATGCGCTTTTATTTTAATATAATCATTTATATGCGATGTTATTTGCGTACTTCTTTGTAAGTTTATGTAAGGCTAAAAGCGTCTTGGTAATTTTTGTCTCCGACCAACTGTTTGTCCAAATACACAGAAACGAATCGCTGCAAAACCGACTCCACGTAGTCTTGTCTGCCCCACCCCTAGAGTGTAATTTAAACCCGCGTAGGCGCGGAGGGGCGAGGCGGCCCGCGAGCTGAGGAGCAGGTGGTTTGAAGGCCTGCCGCCGCGGCTGAGGCTGGCCGGCGAAGCCGGTCAGCAAGCCGAAGCTGCGGTGGTGAGCGTTAAAACCATCTGCGACGATAAGCTCGCGTGGAGCCGCCCAAACCCCGCAGCACCGGAGCCATGACAGAAACAATGCTTGCTGCATGTTGCATGCCTGCTTGCATGTTTATTTGCATGCTGCTTGCCTGCTTGCATGCTGTATGCCTGTTTGCACGCTGCATGCCTGTTTGCACGCTGCATGCCTGCTTGCACGCTGCATGCCTGCTTGCATGCTGCATGCTGCATGCTTGAAGCAAGCAAATCATGATATTGACCTGTTACTGCTCCTGAGAATCGCGGATCTTGACTTTCAGAATGTTGACCTTGACATCTAGGTCAATAACATCAAGGTCAAGGACAATGCCCTTAAGGTGTCCCATGGTGTTTCCCCACCCTACTACACCCACATCGTATCGATATTTTTTCGTAAATTGAAAACTAGCGAAATTAAGTATTTGGCTTATTTTATTTTGCGTAAAATATGTTATACCAACTGAAATATTTGACTAAATTAAAATTGGTAAAAGTACTATTTGGTATGCAAGTTATTGTTTAAAAGTTCACTTGCCAAACATTAGGTTTGCGTTACAATTATTTGTGAAGAGTTTATTTGCTAAGTAATAATTTGGCAAATGAAATTATGCAGAAAATTGTTTGGGAAGTGATAATTTGTCAATTTCTTTTAGATGAAACAAGGGAGACCCATTTTATACAGTTCAGTTTCCAAAACATTTTTTTTTTGGCCCGAAAATAAATGAATTTTGAATATGGGGGTTCCCATATTCAAAATTCATTTATTTTCGTTACACGTGTTTGGTTTACATAAATGGATATGTGTACCAAATTTCAATTTAATCGGTCAGAGCATATTGGCGCGCTGTGACAGACGGACTGAGAGACAGACAGACAGACACACGAGTGATCCTATAATAAGGGTTCCGTTTTTTCCTTTTGAGATACGGAACCCTAAAAAGCTAGCTAGGCGCAACAATCAAGCAACAAAGCCAAGTGATTTTAAAATGCATTATAATTGTGACCCGCTAGTCGAAATTTAACAAAGCAGCAAGTTGTTTGCAATAATAACCCTTGTGTTATTTAACCTTAGGGCAGCTGGGCAGACTTCCAAACGCACTGACATAATCGCTTAAATAACATGACGCTTTGCCCTCTGGCGTACGTACAACATGTTTGTTCGACCTTACGTAGTAGCTCTGTACACTACATACCTGCCTATTTTATACTAACTGCGCCCCGCGGTTTCACCCGCATACTTCTCGATCCCGTCGGAATATGCTATGTCCTAACCATGTCCATCGTCTACCCTGAAATTTAATCCAAATCCGTTCAGTCGTTTTACCGTGAAAGCATAATTAACAAACAAACAAACTCACTAATATTTTTACTAGCGGTTGCCCGCGACTTCGTCTGCGATCCAGGAGAAAAGTAACCTATGTCCTTCTCCAAGTCAAGGTCTACCACTGTGCCAAATTTCATCCAAATCCATTTAGGCGTTTTAGCGTAACAAACAAAGAGACAAACCAACGAACAAAGTCACTTTCGCATTGATTAATAATCTTAATATATATAAATCTCGTGTCACAATGTTTGTCCTCAATGGACTCCTAAACCACTTAACCGATTATAATAAAATTCGCACACCATGTGCAGTTCGATCCAACTTGAGAGATAGGATAGTTTAAATCTCAAATTATAGCCGCAATATAATTTTATTGCAAATTAGGGCTACCCATGCGAAGCTGGGGCGGGCAGCTAGTCTAATATATAAAATTCTCGTGTCACGGTGTTTGTTGCCAAACTCCTCCGAAACGGCTTGACCGATTTTTATGAAATTTTTTGTGTATATTCTGTAGGCCTGAGAATAGGACGTAAACAATTTTTCATACCCCTAAATAATAATATAAGTAGGTAGGGTAGGTAGGTAGGTCGTGTTTTTAGTTTTCCACTGATGATATCCCGGTATAAATGCCTGATATTTTAACAAAAAGTACTAGGCTTGCATGAATTCACAAAAGTATTTAAATTTTTGGAAAATCTACTGGAAAAGTCCGTTCTGAGCAGTAACCTAACAAAAAGTACTAGGCTTGCATGAATTCACGATATGTAAGTAGGTAGGTAGGGTAGATAGGTAGGTAGGAAGGGTAGGTAGGTGGGGTAGGTAGGTAGGTAGATAGGAAGGGTAGGTAGGTAGTAAACGTAGGTACGGTAGATAGTAAGGGTAGGTAGGATAGATAGGTAGGTAGGTAGAGTAGGGTAGGTATGTAGAGGGTAGGCAGGGTAGAAGGGTAGGTAGGTAGGTAGGGCAGGGTAGGTAGGTAGGTAGGGCAGGGTAGGTAGGTAGGTAGGTGCGCCGTAGATAAGTACTTAGTGCTACCCGTGCGAAGCCGGGGTGAGCAGCTAGTATAATATATTAGTTAAGATAGTTAAGAGGACATACCTACTAAGTATCCTAAATATCTGATCCTAAGTATCCTAACTATAATTATATCCTAAGATATATAGTTAGGATACTTAGAAAGTCCTGTTGTTTTATACCACTCTGCACTAGTGACCCGCCCCTTCTTCGCACGGTTTTTGACGACTTCTCTATTTATCGAGGTTTCTTTATTATTATATAATTTTATTATAATGTTTTATACACATAAACCTTCTCGAATAAATTATCTAAATGATGGTGCAAACCGCATCAAATTCCGTTGCGTAGTTTAGAAGAACAACGCAGTCACACAGGCAGACACGAAATCTGTTTATAATACGTATAGATTCCTATAACACACTTTCCATTAAATCCCGCCAAAATAACGCATTTTAATCATTGAAAGCCAATAAATCAAGGTGATCACAGAACGTTGTATCGAAGCCTTCAATTTAGTTCACGTGCAACAATAACAAGAGCTCTAATTCCAATTCAAATTCAGAATTTCGTAATTCAAAATCCGAGGTTTACCGCGTGATTTGTCCGGACAATCGGCTCGGAATGGCTTTAAGGACGGGTTCACATTGGGTGCCAAATAAATGTAGGTAAATTGCTGTAGTTTATCAACAAAATTACGTAGATATCGAATATTGTACCGTATTTGCGGTGTATTCAGAGAAAATCTATCGAAACATTCCTCCCTGTGCTTTACTGATTTCTGACGCAATTGTTTAACATTATTATTTTGTAAAATTCGCTACAAAACTGGTTTAAAAAAAATTAAAAATCCTCACTGTAACAACAAAAAGAATGCATGAAAAATGCAATGCATGCAATGAGCGATCTTGTTTAGAAACAAGATCGCTTTTCATGCAGTCTGATGTGGCATTACATCTGAGATTGAACTGAAATAACACATTGATACGCACGAAAAACATAACCCTTCTTTGCGACTTAAGATATACGGCGAAATAAGGTTTTACAGATTATGACGATAACCACAAAGTTCGTAATTTAAAGAAAATAGAGAAAACGGTGGAAAAATCTATACAAATAAAAACGTAATTTTAAATATTTGACTGTCTGTTTGTTCCGGTGATCTCCAAAACGACTGGACTGATTAGGACGAAACTTTCACTGGCAGATGGTTAATTGACCGAGCGAGCGTAGCGAGCGAAGCGTCTCTGCATCAACTGGCAAAATTTTCTTTCGTGTGTCAGTTTGTACGTACTCCTGTACAAGTCGTATTTTACAACCGATCTGGATGAAACTTAGCATACAGGTATAACGAATTTTTTTATTGGAGGGGTAGTTCCTCCAAAATGGGGCAAAAAAAGGGGCTACTGAATATCTTTGCCTTATGAGATCCGATTTCAATGGTTCTTTTTTCATTTGAAAGGTAGTAACTTTAGGATGGTCTCAAAAAAATTTGGTGAAGATCTGATGAGGATCTGCGGCATGATGAGCAGAATACCTCCTAAAATGCAGTAAATTGCTCACTATTTATTCAAACCTATTTGTTAATTTTTGTAGCTGGCCTACAAATTTTTTACTCATAATTTGTTTGGTTTTTAGGGTTCTGTAGTCAACAAGGAACTGGTATAGTTTTGCCATGTCCGTCTGCCTGTCTTTCTGTCTATCCACGGCTTAGCTCAGAGAATCTTAGTATTAGAAAGCTGTAATTTGGTATGGGTATATTAATATATAATATACGACATATTAATACATATTGTACATATTAATCACGCTGACAAAGTCGTAAAATAAAATCATATTTATTTGTTTTTTGGGTACCTTCCCTCCCGACACATAATTTTTTTTTCTCGTTTGTCCCGTGTTATGGGGTGTCGGGTGGGTGTGTGAAAACATTTTTTCGATTCAGGGATACATCTGCGAAATTAAAAGGAAAACTATCACAGCTTAGTACTATGATTTACAAGTTAACGAGTAATAATAATCGACTCACTTGCATTTGCGGTTGGAATTTATGGGAGAATATGTTTTCCAACTACAATGTTAAAGTTTGTCTTTGGGATAATTATTAATTCCAACTACGGACCCCTTATTTGTGCGTGGTCAACGCACTTGAACGTTTTTTAATATGAATTTGACGTATTGATGTCATATTTTTTTGATAGGAAAATAGTATTCATAGAATACTGTTGTAAATAAAAAATATATTTTCGAACGCTAAAACTACAAGCTATCGTTCATGGTTTGTTCCTGCAGGTCTAATCTCTAAATACGAAGATTCGGCCGAAGTTACGTGTGATTCCTACTTCTTGTCAGCTTCAGATTGGCTACAGAAATAAGATTAGTTTGGCGCACGATCTAAGAATGAATGGTAGTGTTCAGTGTCTGATACTGGAGCCGGAAGGTGGCCATAGGAACTCCTCAACCAAACCACCGCCATCGTTTTTGGACTAACTTAACAAGTGTTCTTACACTAGGTGCTGTCAAGAACTCCTCAACTAAACAAGATAGCCCTGTTGTTTTTGCGGTCGTCGATTTTGTCTTGCCAAGTAGCCCAAGGGGGGGCCTCATGATGGATCTGGAAGGTCACTATACTGAACTCCTTAACTAGACATGGTAGCCCCGTTGTGTTTAGGTCTTTTCAATAAGTAGGTACGTTAGCCCAAGGGGTGTCGTCTAGGATCTGATGAAAGTGCCGGAAGGTGGCCACAGGAATACGATGATGATGATGTTATGTTAAATTACTTTTTTTAAACAAGCTTTCATTAAACTAAAAAGTAAATAAAACTTATGTACTTAAACATAAAACTTTAATATTTTCTTAAAAGCAGTCGCAAGTCGTTCTTTTACTTTTAAGATAAACCTCAAGCTAAACGGTTAATTATTGCCATAAAATTGAGCTCGCGAGGTCTACTGTTCGCAGAACTACTAGTGTTATAAGGAGTAACTTAGTCTACTTTTATTGTAGAAAAATAATTAGGGTTCACGCGGGCGAAGCCGCGGGTATCGGCTAGTCACAAAATAACAATGGAAGGTCGCCTTTACTGAGTGACCTCAATGAGAGACAGCGGCTAGCTCAGAGTACATTGAGCGGTGTATTGTTGCGAACGTGTGTTGTCCCCACAAATCTAGAGTAGGTGCCTAATCTAGATTGTTGTAGTTTTAATACCGTGAAGGTTTTGATGCGGTAGACACTGGTGTAGTTTTGGCTTAAAATAAAACCCATTTACTACATGTATCATTCTGAATGCTAAATTAATACTGTTGCGGCTATTGCCGCTGTGAATCTTCAAAAATAATGAACTAGGCCTGGTATTTGATGAATCTCTATTATTTTTCTGAATGATCTGAAAAGCGATACGTCCGCCATGCGATCTCTGTTCAAGACTTCTTTTTACCTTTTTTTAAAAACTCGCAGCGTCCCTGACGGCGCGAAGAGTACAGGCTGGCGCAGCACCATGGCTACAGTAATTCCTGCCTTGTGCCACTTGGCGGCAAATGTTTGTATGTGACATACCTATGCCAACATTTTATCTGACGTGCCAGCGCAAAATTGCAAAAATTATACACACAGTTCTGAAAGTGTGTTGTCCTGTGTTGTCCAATATACAGTTAGAGAAATAACTTGTTCATAAAATTGAGACTTGCCATAAATTTTCTGTATTACAGCAGATTTGAATATACAAAGTGTTCCTCTTGATGTCTCAAAACTCTTGGACTTTTTGTATTAATACAAAAAGTATTTTGAATTTTGTATTAATACAAAAAGTATTTTGAATTTTGTATTAATACAAAAAGTCCTTGAATATATTAGTGTTCTAAAAACATAGTTTCGAAGATATCATAACACTTGAATCTCGATGTGTTATAAGAGTCATTGATAAGTACAATTAAATAGTTTATAATCAAACCAATGATTCATATTTAAAGCTAAATAATGTGACGTCGTCATATTTTTTTTTATGGAAAAATAGTCTGAATTAAATATTTTTTGTTTTTTATATTCACGTAAGGGTGTTTCACATAAATAATTGTGACTTTGTCAAATTATTTTGTAAGAAAAATGAAAAAAAAAAAAAAAAACCTTATAGAAAAATAATTTTAAATCACCCTTCGGGTACGGAACCCTAAAAACGGTATACAATAATTGACGAAAATGTCGATGAACATACGTCATTAAAAACAAACATAAAGTTGAACATAGAACCTCCTCCTTTTCGGAAGTCGCTTAAAAATGAATGCTCCCCAGTACGTATGTATTTTGTTATTCAAAGATGAAACAATCGAGACTTGATGGAATTCTCCAGAAATATTTACTATTCTGAAATAGTAGAACAATGAAACTAGTTTTGAGCCAGTCCGTCTCAAAGCGTGTCGCGAAATGTATTCAGTTACTTTTCTGTCATAACTTTTCGCATTTTCAAACATTTTACTTACTTTAGAAGTAATTTTCGTGTTGTTATATAAAAATATTCTTGAAAAAGAACAGAATAATTGTGTTGAAGAATATTAATGATCAATGTTAGTTATTCTTGTTCACAAACTTGGTGTTGTGCAGCTCAAAAGTTGTTGAAATATTCACTAATTTAAGCAGACAAAGGTCTCAAAACTGTTCTGCCCAAGTTTTGCTGTTGACGTAAAACAGTGATAACACGTTCAGCCCAGTTGATATTTTCAATGAAATTAACAAATGTAACACAGTTATGTTCAGCCATGTTAATAACTTCAAGCAAAACAACATCCAGTATAGGTTACCTATGATTTTCTTTGCTCTTAAAAAAATCAAATAACAAAAATTGCAATAAATATAACCCCCATGAAAAAAAAGTTCGAATTTGGAATTCAACTCGATATTTAATTATTCCAATTTCAATTTCTAAATTCAAATTAAGTACGTTAGCGTCTAAAATGGCATCGGGATAAGGCGATATTAGCAGAGATAATTTCCCCCTTTTCTTTAACAAGCTGCCGCAGTAAACAAAGAAGTTTTAATACATCTAAAGTAAAATAATGAAAACAAGTCTCCATTACCGAGCTTAGCTGCCGCAGTGTTAGTTCTTGTGAAATATTCCCTCATTTGTAACGGCCAAGTGACTCGTCAGATTAGATTATGGCCGTCTACAGTGTCTTTAGTTAAGAAAAAAAAAACAACAACAAAGAAGTAGGTTTTATGCTGAAAAGTAGGTCTTATAAAGGGGTTTCAACGATGTTTTTTGTTTTAAAGCTGATTTATTTATTTCTTTATTCGTCTGAATAAGTATTACTTAAAATGTTTTTTTTGTTTTTAGTGTCTTACCTGGTGTCAGAGTGTTTATGTCGCCCATGGGTCTCTGGCTTGGCTACACATGCCGTCGAGAAATATCTGTCGGGCATTCGGTTGCCTCACGATGTTTTCCTTAACCGTTTTTGAAGCAAGTCATAATTATTATACAATACGCACATGAATCTGAAAAGTCAGAGGTGCTAACACTAACATTAGCATTTGCAAATTTATGTTCGACTATCTATTTTAATACGCTTTTTACTATTTAAAAACCGATTAAGTAAAAATTTTTACGAAAAATATTTGTTTTGGGTTTTTTCAGAGATTCTAAAAGTTTTCTACATGGACAGGGCCTGAGGCTCTGTTTTATTACCCGACTGCGCGACAGTAAAGACAAGGTTATGTTTTTCATGCGTAATAGTGTTAGCATACCTAATATTCAACTATTTGACTAATATTATTTGTGGGTTGTAACGATGTTATTTAAAAAAATACTTTATCTTTTTAGTTGTGGCAACCCATAGATCTGTTCAATGACATTTCCAAACGACTGGTTGACACTTCTCGTGACCCAAGGGCTGGTTTTTACCTGGGCCAGAGGCTAAGCATTGCCATACAACGTGGCAATGCCGCCAGTCTCTTGGGTACATTACCAGTCGACAGCGATGCGGAGGAATTTTTCGATGCCTTATTGTTTGTTTTCTAATAGTTTTAGTTACCTAAGTTAGGTTAATTATTTTTAGTTTTGGAAGTTCATAATCATAATCATAATAATAATAATCATAATCATTTATTTGTCAGAATATGGTACATTATATGGTCTTAAGATTAGTCAATGGTATCTTCACATTCTGCCAAGTGTGGCGTGCAAATAATAGGTACATACATTTATTACAGGAGAGAGACTATTAGATTAGTATTAACATTATTGATACAATTTTAGGTATGTCAATAATAATATCGTAAAGACAAACAATTTATTTGGGATGTCAAACTATCATTTTAATGTCAGAGTAGGATGTCAAAATATAAAAGATTTACAATTTAATTAGGATGTCAAAGTATCATTCAAATAGTCGTTTAAATTATAATAACATTTAATACATAGCAAGTCTTTCAGTTTCTTTTTAAATCCATTTAAATTTAACTCTTTAATTGATTTTGGAATTTTATTATAAACTTGCGGGGCTATGCAGAATATGCTTTTCCACATTAAGGCTGTTTTGGCTCTCCGTCCGCGTAACATATCATTCCGTCTGTTACGTTTAACAGTATCTGATAGGTTCGGAAACAAGTGTGCATTCAACTTAACAAATAAAGCAGTTTCATAAATATACAAAGCCGGGAGTGTCAGAATTTTGTATTTTCTGAAATATGGTTCACAACTGTCCGTTACTTGAAGCCCAAACATGGCTCTGATGGATCGCTTTTGCGCTTTAAAAGCGGCTTCTCTGTTTGTTGAATTACCCCAAAATATAATACCGTATCTTAATACAGATGCCACAAGACCATGATAAGCTGTGAGTAGACCATCTGTGTTAACTGTTGGAGCAAGTTTATACAGGGCATAGGATGAACTACTAATTTTTTTACATAGAGCTTCAATGTGATCCTTCCAGTTGAGCTGCCTATCTATAATCAAGCCTAGAAATTTCGTACTATCTACATCGCCAATTTTATTATTTTGGTATTGAACCTCCATTTTCGAACTGGGTTTTTTATGGCCAAAGTGCATTATTTGGGTTTTTGCAATCATCAATCATCAATTCATGTTAGTTGTTAATTTAAAATACACATTATATACCTATTACGCAACACATTTTCGTAAACAACCCATAAAACATACCATTACCCATACATTTTTTGAAAGGTAGAGAAAAACGGGCGGGGAATTACATTTTTTATTCTCGGTTAAAAACGACGAAAGTGGTCTCGAGTTACAATTTAAGGTGTTAAGTACCAATAAAGCAACTAGTACAAGTATTCGAGTGTATAAGTCTTTCAATAGGCATCTTTTTATTTATCTTTGTATGTATGATTCTTAATACTCACAAAGCATCCTATGGCTGCATGGATACATGAGGTGTGTATATCCCGCTCCGCCCAGAGCGGAGAAGAGAAAAAAAAAAGTGTGTATCGACTCGTCTAGGTAGCGCGATCGGTTATATAGAATTTATTAAAAAAATATGACTAAGTATTAAGTTATTGGTTAATGGCTTTATTAAATTGCTGTTGCCCACGACTTCATGTTCTACCCATGCGTCAAATTTAATCAAAATTTAGGGTGAAAGCGTAACAAACAAACAAACTCACTTTCGCATTTATATTTATTAGTTACTATGGTTACATAAACATATTATATTCAACAATTTTGAAAAGTGTTTATTTATACTTATCTATATTTGTGCTCGTGACTGTTATAGTAAACGTTCATTTCGTAATTTAATAAATAATGCTGGCTGGGTTTGTCTTAGTTTTTAGAAATAAAAAGTGCTTTTTAAAACTCGTCCCAATAATGTCATTTCCCGTTTAATGTCATCCCGCCCCGAAATGTGTCTCGTCACGAAGCCGAGCGCCTTAACATCCACTTAGGTTATTTGTTATTTATTAACATCAAACATTTTCCTTTAGCGTTTGGTCTAAGAGACATGTGTCACAAACATTTGGGCCAATATTTGCCAACTCACGACATGCCTCGACAACGACAAGGCTAATTTATTTGTCTTACGTCTGCTGTCAGTTTGTTAAATGTCTGTGGTGGTTTGTGGGAATGTGGCTGCTGTGTCGTGTAGTCTATTGTTACAAGTGTATTTAGGTACTGTTAGTGCACCTAATATGGTCTTAAGAGCGTTTGCGACGTACGGCATTTCATACAAACTTTCAAGCCCTTGTTTTTCGAAATGACTGAACCGAATTTAATGAAACTTCATACGCATAAGCAGGATACAAAGGTCTAAAAAGTTAGTTAAGAACATTTGCGAAATGTCTTATTTAAAAATAGATAACTGGAAATCTCTGTTACTATGGAAAATCGGTCTAATTTGGCTGTAACACTATTTTTCAAAAATGTGCTTAACTACCTTTTTAGACCTTTGTATCTTGCGTCTGCGTGTACCTATGAAGTTTCATTAAAATCGGTTCAGTCATTTCGAAAAACAAGATTTCCGACACGTCGTTAGCAGCTACGGGCGAGCGACAGCATATCAATAGTGCCGCCAACGCTCTAGCGATAACACGTTTTTCTATCTTCTAGATAGTAGATAGAAAAACGTGTTATCGCTAGAGCGTTGGCGGGCGTTGACGCCCGTATTCCAGTCGGTAGATACCGACTGGAATACGGGCTGCTGCCACCTACTGTCGGGTTCGGAATGATGACTGCATCGACATGACGTCGCCTGCAGCTGCCGCCTGAGGTCGGGTACGGAATTGTACCTTAAAGACGACGGACTTTTTTCCGCGGCGGAGAAAAGTACGCTCTGCGAATAAAAAGTCCGCCGCGGATTTACCGCGAACTCAACGCACACGGTGTGCGATCATTTGTTGCCCGGAACAACGCGGACTAAAGTCCGCCATGTGCGTTGCTTCGCCTAGTCACACGAGTTCAATTTTTTTCAGGGACTCCCCCGTACTTTTCTCCGGTCCACTCCTGTATGTCCTCGGTTATTCGGGGGACTTTTTGTACGCGGTACTTTTAATCCCTCGTTTGCGTTACTCGATACAGTTGTAAGCGATCTATTTTAGCGGACAAAAAAGTCCGCGGACAAAAATCCGTCGTCTGCGCAGGCTATTAGGTACTCTTATCCGACCTCTTTGGTGATTCCTAGTAATTTCTTAACAAAACTAGAGGGCGCTACTTGCTGTTGTATCATAGAATACGTTTATAGAACACTGGAAACCATTGAATCAATTCTTATCCATAAAATCTCCTCGTAAAGTGCAATATTATCAATTGGATCATCAGTTTATTCTGTAGAGATTCAAGTTCTAAATGCTTTGGTAGTATATGCAAATGCTGCTGTACTTCGATAGTCTATGCAAATGGAGCTGTCGGTAAATGTGTACGTGTTTTTGAATTGGTGCTGCATCGCAAGTAATCGGGACTGCATTGATGCTAGATCACGTTCCTATCGATTTTAGGTTATTTGTATGCATCTATGGTACATGGACAGTAGATATAATTATTAGTATTAAAAGTACTCATTGTACGGACTACTGTACAAAACCCAAAGAGTGCGGTACTCTACCAGGGTTGCGGGAAGTCCTAAGGGGAAACCGTGGCCCCTGGCAAGGCAAAGGAAGGAACACGGGTGGGTTTTAGTCAGTAAGAGTCTGACAAGCCCTTCCACTCCGCCCAGAGCGGGAGAAGTCATTTGATGTTATCCCAGCCAAAAAAAAAAGGCTGCGGTACTAATACTAATTAGTACCGTAGTCGTTGGTTGTTATTTTTCACTTTGTAGTGTTTACATTTTTGGAAGCCGGTTGTTTAATTTTAGTTTTTTTTTTGTTTTCACTTTTTTGCTGTTGTACACACGGCTACACATCAAGTTATACAATTCCAGTATAAGCTGACCTCGCATTGTACAGCAATCCTATACAATGCAAGATCAGCATAAACTGGAAATTTATAGCTTGATGTGTAGCCGTGTGTACCACTATACGAGTAATACTTGCACTGACAGAAAGTTTTATTTTTAACTCTTTACGGGGAGCTCTTGGCCTGCATCTCACCTGAAATTTTAAAAGTTTTATAACATCATCGAGTTACATAGACAAAGTTTATTTATTATGACCATAGATATTTACATGATTTAAAATCTAACAGAATTAAAATAATAATAGTAATATGTACAAGTATATAAAAAGGGGGGGGGGAAACGGTCATAGGGCATCAAAAAATTCGTCCGCATCGCTGTCAACAGGAAAAGTGCCCAAAAGGCTGGCAGCATTGCCACGTTGTATGGCAATGCTGATTCTTTGGCCGAAGAATAGGCCAGCCCTCGGGTCACGTGAGGAGTCGACCAGCCGCTTGGCGACGTCCCGGAATACTCGATGAGCACTCGGACCCCACGGCCCCAGTGTTTCAACCCCAAACGGCTCAAAAATATAGCTACCAATGAGGTTGCTATATTTCCGCCGCTTGAGGTTTTCTGCACCAGAAGCAGCCGCCCCGGCACAGCCCGCCGTGCTGAGAAGATGGGATGGCGCGAGGGTGTCGACACAGGTTGCATCCCACACCAAAGGCCTACCCATCTTCCAAGGCATTATGGTCATTCCGTCTGGCCTCTTCCCATCGTCGCGTGCCAAGCCATTGGGTTCTAAAACAGCTGGCACCCCGGCGGTGACAAGAGCCCGACGGATAATGTCATTAATGCTTGCGTGCCGTGCCAAACGACCAGCGCTCCTGCCGCAGGAAAGGCCGTGGTGTCCGAGGCGGTCGACTGCTTCACCGCACTGACAGCGATGCGGAGCCCCGCAAGGAGCGCCCAAACGCAGACTTGTAGCGAGCCGGAAAGTGGTGTCACCCAGCATAGTGCCTATGTTGGGTGACGGTAGCGCCTGAAGCCAGAGGCCCGACTCCCATTCTCCCACAGCCAATAGGCGGGCGCGCTCCGCAGTGTTGGTGGACGTATTAATGAGATTGTTTCGTACCAACCTGCAGAGCGGCTCATCCCACTGTCTCTGGGAAGACAGGTTCTCGGGCTGCTCCGTGTCCGGGCAAGCCATTTTCCAGGCGTTCATCGCATCAGTCAAGCACGGCACTTCAGAGTCAACCTGACAAGCGGTTAAGATTCTTGTGGTTAACTTTTCGGTGCTGTGGACCGAGGACAGGAACGCCGGTAAGCTTACACTGGAAATTTTGCGGATAGACAAAGTGGAATTAAATACGTGTTATTGAAGCTTACTCAAAAACTAACAAAACTAAGGTTTGGGAACACTGCGTGAGCTCCATCTGACCACATTATCCAAATAAAAAAAATTATCACGTAAATCGGTCCTGTAAACTCGGAGAAATCGATGAAAATACTTAAATAAAATATCTGTATTTTCCCTCCTTTTTCGAAGTCAATAAAAAGGCCTTGTTGAGGGTTATCTTTATAGTGCGTGTCACAGGCTAAGTACATCGATATAAAATCGCTACTGGTACTGGGGCCTCAAACAAAAACGGATAGCTATTGAATCGCAAACCATTGAAACCTAAAGTTACATGTGGATTGTAAATTGTTAGCAAAATAAACTTCTATTGCTCGTACCACTTGTTTAAAGGTCCTGTATATATATTCATATGGGTTGCCAGGAGCCCTCGCGGAGGGGTCAATTTAAATGTAGGTTTTTCTTATCGAATACAGTATTATAAACCGTGAAAATATAACAAGATTTATTAGTACAGGCTTTGGTTTTAAAATCCAAGCAATTTTTTATTTTTTAGTTCACGGTAAAAATTATTCACAAAAAAAATTTAAGGTTGGAAACTACGTACAGCGACAAGACCCCCTGAAAACACAATTTTACTTCGTAATACAGTGTTTTATAACACGTTTTTAAACCTAATACCGTTGACCGTCCACGATAGTTATTTTTAGCGCAAACGTAATGCCAGTAACCCTCCCGGAGGATTCACTTCCAATATGTATGGCGGCATGGCGTATGAGTTCTATGAAAAATGGGTGGAGTCGAAAGTGTCAAAGAGGTACACTTAAAACATGGATTGTTTGGAACATGATGTAAGGAATGAAGAGGACACTGCTAAGAGAGCTGAAAAGCGATTGATAGAGATGTGTGAAAGGAAAGAGACATGCTGTAAGAGAGGAGTATGAATATGATGAGCAGGCTGATTGAAGCAAAAATTTAGCTTTTCTCCTATATTACATAACACACGCCTTGCTTCCCCGAAGGGTTGGGCAGAGGTGTACTTTTAGCAGGTACACCCACATTTCGCCAGTTATGTTTTAAGTCCCATGTAATAGGGGGCGAGCCTATTGCCATCAACCAGGCACAAATCCAGTCTCCGGGCTGCTACTGAGAAATTCCAGATAGAAAAACCCAATAACACTTTGTCCGACTCGGGGATCGAATCCAGGACCTCGTGCACAGCAGTAGCGCTTGCTACTACTAGAACAACGAGGCAGTCCTCCGATAGTTCGAGGTCTCCATAAATTAATGAATATTTTTTTCTCAGTATTTAAAAATCGAGTGGATATCCGAGTATTGCTGTCGGATCTTATTAAAATATATCATTGTTATGCAAGGAATTATCTACCAGCTGCCCACGCATATTTCATCCAGTTTAATAACTTTATCAACTTGCGAGGGACGGCCCGGCTTTTTAAAGATAATAGTATATTATGCAACTAATGAATAAAGGACGGATTTAAAGCGAGGGCCATAGATGAATCACGATCAAGTGAAGGATTCTAACGACTGAATCACGACCGTAGGGAGTGATTCATGATGATTGAATCACGAGCGCAGCGAGTGATTCAAGTGTTAGAATCCTGAGCGACGCGAGTGATTCATGGCCCTCGATATAAATCCGTTTTATTCAAGAGTTGCATACTATACTTTATACCATGACTACGAGAAAAAGAAAGATTTAAGCGAAAATAGACATTTAATAAAAGGGTAACACGTTCAGTGTCGGGAGCCCTCCTGAAGGGTTCACCTACTTGGATATGGGATGTCGGCAGCCCTCGCGGAGGGCTCATTTTAAATGTAGACATTCAGTGTCGGGAGCCCTCCTGGAGGGTTCACCTACTTGGATATGGGATGTCGGGAGCCCTCGCGGAGGGCTCATTTTAAATGTAGACATTCAGGGTCGGGAGCCCTCCTGGAGGGTTCACCTGCTTGGATATGGGATGTCGGGAGCCCTCGCGGAGGGCTCATTTTAAATGTAGACATTCAGTGTCGGGAGCCCTCCTGAAGGGTTCACCTACCTGGATATGGGATGTCGGGAGCCCTCGCGGAGGGCTCATTTTAAATGTAGACGTTCAGTGTCGGGAGCCCTCCTGGAGGGTTCACCTACTTGGATATGGAATGCCTCGAACCCTCGCGGAGGGCTCATTTTAAATGTAGACGTTCAGTGTCGGGAGCCCTCCTGGAGGGTTCACCTACTTGGGTATGGGATGCCGGGAGCCCTCGTGGACGTTGGAAGTGAAACCTCCCGGAGGTTTCACTTCCAACTACGAATAATAAAAGTCATAGACTTTTATGGCGGAATGATGAGTTATGAGTTCTATGAAAATGGGTGGAGTCGAAAGTGTTAAGGAGGTTGTATAGCATTGAGATAGAGGTCGAATACATTGGTGTGTTCTAAATTCAAACACCAAAATAGTGATTAAAAGAGCTTTTTATTCACTGTTTTCAGTGAATAAAATAAGCTTTTTAGAGGGGGAATGGTATAAACATTCTTTTCGCACCCAGTTCTGACTTTTAGCATTTGTTTTATTAATTCAATAAAAACGAAGAGCTGAATGGAAAGTATTTATAACGTCAGACTTTCATATATGACTCAATCACGTTTATCGTAGACTTGGCAGTAAGTAGTATTTGCTGTATATACTTTGTTGTCTAAAATATTCATGTAAAGCTACCGCTTTGCCAAGTATGCTTCCATTTCAGGTAAAACCCATTAAAAACCACGGAAGTCAGCTTAGGTCAATAAGCATAAAAGTTTAAAAAAAGAATCAAGCGCTGATATCACTGACCCAATTAAAAACAGCCACTTCTACAGCTTTTTTTCCCACAACACTATTCACACGAATGTTAGCCACCACTATTTTCCGGTACCTGCCGGAAACTGTCCCAGCACTACCGTAAAATGGCGCTTTTAAAAATCAAATTTACAAAAATCTGTTCGTTCGCATATCCCTGTTTTAGTAACACGAATTTATGTTAAAAAACGGAGAGGTGTCGGACGCTCTAGGTATATAAATCAAGGAGAGCGTAGCTTCGCAAATTGCGCCAGGAAATATACGCCGGCTTTTTAAACTACAAAAACATACGGGAATAATGAATGCTAGTTTTAACACCCACTGTAATCGTATAAATGGCTAGTTTTCGGATATTTGTGGTGTGTATTACTTTTATCCCGAAAGTGTAGTTTCTTCTCATGCATATGTTTATTGTGCTTGAATTGTTTTATGGTTTTGAGCTGGCAAGGACAATCTTTTATCACTGGGGGAGTCGAACAGCTTTGTTTTGGTTGGTTTATAATTTTCACGATAGTAAAACAAAAATATAATTGGGTACCTAAAAACAAACAGATATAACATTATTTTTTTCTTTCTGTTACAGTTTTGGCAGACGGTTTCATCGCATGATATAATTCATATTCGCGAAGGGACTCAAAGCATGCAACCCATAAAAGATATGAGAATTTCGGTTATAAGAATTAATTCGGTACTTACAATGCAGTGACTGCAACTGCCTTTGTAGAAGAAAATACAATTATTAAACTCACATATACGAAGAACTAGGTTGTCAAATAAAAGGCGAAATGATGCTATATCAAAGGGGCTTGTGGATATTGAGGGCGCGCCCGTAAATTCGGCCTGGCCTAGCTGCCTAGCTGTGACGTCAGAGTGAAATCCGTACGACTCACCAGTTACGGAATTCAATATTTTTAGGATGCTTTACGGTTGACTTCATTATTTTTCGTACCATTTAATATGAAATAGATCCCGGAGTTTTAGAAAGTTGCTGTCTATGATATTTTATGATATGATATTTTTCTGAGGTAAGTCAATACATAACATTAAGATCACGCCTTGTTTCTCGAAGAATCAGTACTACCTACAGTACATTCACATTTCACCAGTTATGTTTCAATCTCATTCAATCAACCAGGCACTAATCCAGAGTCCAGGGTGCTACTGAGAAATTCCAGATGGAAAAACCCAATAACACTTTGCCCGACCTGGGAATCGAATCCAGGACCTCATGCTGGCATGCATGGCTTGCGATGGAAGCTTCTACTTTCGCGCTCCCCCGAGGTGTGATGTCACAAATCTAAATACGAACGGTACACCTTGAGCAGGCTTATCTTTTTACATGACCTCCTTAATTTCCTCTATAAAGTACCTAAGGGGCGAGGATAACCGACTTTTGATGATTCTATGCTGAAGATCACGTCTAAATGAGTAGTGTTAATGATTTGGAAAACAAATATGTTAAATTAGAGCATTTTCTTTTAATAGCAGCAGCAGTGGTGGCCCAGTGGTAACGGCCCCGACTTACGAGTTGTAGGTCGCGGGTTCGAACCCAAGCAGGCGCTTTACTTTGTGTAAATAATTTCATCACCACTGCTCTCAAAACGGTGAAGGAAAACATCGTGAGGAAACCGGCATGTCTTAGAACCAAAAATTTTAAGAGATGTGACATCTACCAACCCGCACTGCGCCCGCGTGGTGGATTACGGCCCACAGAGAGGAGGCCTGTGTCCCAGCAGTGGGAACATTAATAGGCTGATTATAATGCTGAGAGCATTTTCTTTTAATAACTTAATATTATGAATATTTTAGATTATGTTTAAATTACATAGTAAAATTAATTTGTAAAGTTATGTCTAACGTGGATAAAAATATGAGATCACGCAAAATCTATCAAGCGTATTTTTCTGAAACCTTCACCATTTTAAAGGTAATTTAATTATTCGTGTTTTATTAAAATATCTTTTGTTTTATGTATAATATACTAACAATGCGTCTAATTTGTGACAGCGCTCCTGGATGGGTGAGTAATATTACTGCCTGGACGTACGCATTGTGTGAGCTCAGTAGTACAGAACACGCAAGCTCACTGGCGTCTTAATCATCCATCAACAGCTGCCGCCATCTTTAACAAGGCACAATCCTTATTGGTCAATTAGCATGCATGAGGTTTCAGAAGAGTAATGGACCGGTCGACGATATAATGTTTACCATGGGCCGTTTTTATGGGTTGTTAAACCATCGGGTTTCTGCTATAAACGCTGACTTTTTCTTTGTATAGTTTCACATCCATCAAACTAAATTACGGTTCAAACTCGTGATCGATTTTTCACCCACTTCCCGGAATGAGCAGTGGTGGCTCAGTGGTAACGGCCGTGACTTAGGAATTGTAGGTTGTAGGTTCGAACCCAGACAGGCGCTTTAGGCTGCCTGTCCACTGGAGCGGAGAGGAGAGGAGCGGACATGTGCCAATATTAACCAATAGAATCGCACCTCTGGAGCGGAGTTAAGATTCTATTGGTTAATATTGGCACATCTCCGCTCCTCTACTCTCGTCTCCGCTCCAGTGGACAGGCAGCCTTACTTTGTGTAAATTATTTCATCACCACTGCTCTCAAAACGGGTGAAGGAAAACATCGTGAGCAAACCGACATGTCTTAGAACCAAAAATTCGAAGACATGTGACATCTACCAACCCGCACTGGGTCCGCGTAGTGGATTACGGATTTACGGCCCAATCCCTCTCGCCGAGAGGAGGCCTGTGTCCCAGCAGTGGGAATATTACAGGCTGATTGAGTTGATTGTTTCCCGGAATTAGATTGAGTTGATATAAATTATAACATAACATCAAAGAAAGAAAGCACAGGAGATCACAAACTAAACTAAGACACATTGAAACATCAATAAAAAATTATAAATCAAAAACAATAAAAAATAAAGAAAAAAGAGTTTTTGTGCGAAGCCAAAAGGCTCCTATCTCAGCACGATGCTGCGATATTTAATAATAAATGTCGCAGCGCTGGTATTCTGATAGCGCCTGCAAGTGATATCACGGATAGATAGATACAGAAAATCATACCATCACGCCTGTATACCCCAAAGGGTTCGGCAGAGGTGTACCTATAGTACACCCAAATTTCGCTCAGTTATTTTTAAGGGGGATGCGCCAAGGTAGCCCGCGAAATTCAAATTTTCTAACGTTTTTTGCAATTTGCAGGTCAGTGTCAGGTTGTATCTTGATTAAAATATGATTTGCGAGCGTAACAAATATGGCTTTACATAATTATAATCATTAGAATCAGCAATACACCTCCGTATGATAGAATAATCCCCAAATTACATGAACTTATAGAGTTGTGTTGATGATTTCTATGATTATAATTCTATAAATAAACTTTTGATACGGTCGCAAATCATATTTAACTCAACGTACAACCTGATACTGACCTGCAAATTGCGAAAAACTTAAGATAATTTGAATTTCGCGGGCTACTCTGACGCTTTCGCCTTAAGTCCTTATGTAAAAGGGGGCGAGTCTATTGTCATCCAGACAAAAGACAATGGCACAAATTCAGACTCCTGTGTGCTACTAAAAAGAATCCGCTGATATAACCCTAGTAACACTTTTGCCCGACCTCGGAATCCAACAAAATCGCCTTACATGCTTAGCAGGCGAGCACTTGACCAACAAAGCAGACTTTTTACTTCTTAAATCATAATTTTACGTTCGTTCGTACAGTCGACCTCAATTTTAACACCATTGGCCTTAAAGCGAAAGCGTCAGGGGGAAATTCAAATTTTCTTACAATTTTTGCAATTTGCAGGTCAGTATCAGGTTGTATGTTGATAATAATGTGATTCGTGACCGTAACAAATATGGCTTTACAGAATTAGAATCAGTAATACAACTCCTTATCCTTATATAGTCATTCAATAGGATTACATAAATGAACTTAGAGAGTTGAATTAAATGATGTAAAAAAAAACGTTCTAAAAGTACCGCCAGTATAGTATAGTTAACCAAAGACCCATAAGAAATCAATAACATCAATTTATCACCTATAACAAAGATCACATAAAATATATCTCTCAACCTAATTAAATATTATTTCGCGAAACACCTTCCCATTATTTTTAATAGACTACCATCAAACGGCCATGATCGCACGTTGAGACCAACTAGGAACCTTTCAGGAGCATTTATGACGTCATAAAAGCTATCGGCAACAAAAAGGTGTGGTGTATTTAATGACCTTATTATATGGATGCCAATAAATTGACGAAATTGGCAAGTTTGTTGTGGAAATGGATATTGTTTTGGTGGTGAAAGTGAACGCTTTTTTTTTGGGTGAGAAATTGAAGTGTGGTTTGCGCAAATAATGTTTTCACGAACAGATTTCCAAGTAATAGGGGGCGAGCCTATTGCCATCAACCGGGCACACTCCGGGCTGCTATTGAGAAATTTCAAATGATAAATCCAATAACACTGCCCGACCTGGGAATAGAACCAGGGAGCTCATGCTCAGCAGAAGCGATCACTATAGATCAACGAGCCAGACAGTATTAAAAACGTCATTCGTCATAATATTATGTAAAAAATCAAAAGAGAAAGCATTGTACCTAATTATCAAATATCCTTTCTTACTAAGTACCTAAATCAGTTGAGTTCAGTATTTGAAACCTAGAAAGATTGTTTTCTCAAATATGCTTGGAAATTCGAACATTATTTTGATAACCTTCTTCGAGATAAATTGAAATTGCTGTGCTGGTCAAAAACAAGCGAGCATCAGGCCGGCAATCTTAGTATGAAAACTCATATCTGTCCTGTTATTTAAAAATGGAACTAACTTTTTACTTCCACATAGCAACCAAGGAGGTAACTTATCAAAGATTTTATTTAAATTTCGAACTGGCTTAGCAAATACAACTGTGAAGAAACAAATGACCATATTGGCGCGTGAAAAATTTTCTTTGTACGTCATTGATTCTTGAATTTATAAATAATTTACTTGGTTTGAATTTCTGCGCATTGTTTGAGAAAAGTACTATACAAGCCTTGGCCGCAACCAGGCATTGATGGACTCACGTATATGTGCCTCGGCTTCGCCTCGGCCCACATTTTCACGATCGTCCATCAATGCCCTAAGTAATTGCTGACTTCGACAGTAATGTTATGTTGTGTGATATTTCAACATTTTGTTTCATCAAACTTAAAATTTAGTACATGGTAAAAACTCGAAATAGTTTCGAACATAGGAAAAAGATACCCACTGTTTCCTTTCCATCATAAAAAGATTTTATAGCTGAAGTGATAAAAATACAGTAATATTATGAATTCTGCGAACCTACACAGTCTATAAAAATCTATAAATCGTACTCAGTTTGTAGACTGAAGCATGATGTTCGATAAAAAATATTCCTTTCGCAACTCGACATAATGTAAACCAGATTTTATAACTACGAAAACTAGCTCGGATATTAAAAAGTGTGTCCAAAAGTTGTGAAAAAATCCATACAGCTAAGCGAATCTTTCCAGCATAGAAAAAAACTTCACAGGAAAGCCTGTAGTTTTCCACACAAAAACAACAAAATAGAAAAAATTACTTATTACACATTTTTTATCTGTATTTTTTCTCGCCACACTGAGTTGTCAGATTCAATACACGTCATACCATAGACACGACCCAGATGTTCACAATACTTCTTGTTATTCTCTTAATAAATATTATCTTGTGTGACTGTGACAAGTACCTTTAGGAACTGACAGACGCATTGAAAACCAGGCAACAACATTTTTGGCTTCGACGAGAAACAATAGAATTACCTACTCTCTTTAGACAGATTTAAAGGTATTATTATACTTTTCCAGAGAGTTTAATATGGCCCTACATAATATCTCAAAGTAAGTATCTGATTATCAGAGATAAGTTGCGTCGCTGATGGATGAGCCCCGTCGACGAAGAGTCCTGTCGGGAAGTGTCCTGTCGACGAAGGGTCCTGTCGGCGAAGTGTCCTGTCGGCGAAGAGTCCCGTCGATGAAAGTCTTGTTGGTGATCAGTCTGTCAGCGTAGTGTCAAAGTCAAAGTCAAAGTCAAAGATCTTTATTGTGAGACAGTGGTTTCAGAGTTATAATTGAGTAATTTTGGTGTGCGTTCGCACTGCTCCACCATGTTAGGCATACAATAGTTTGAACAATTTATATATCTTAGATCTAAGTTATATATATTAAAGAGATATATTTTGCATCAAAATATAAATACAGTTTGGCACTAACTCATCACGAATCTGTCGGACAAAAAATCATGTACTGTATAATATGGTCTATTTACCAAGAAGTCATTTAATTTTTTCTTAAAAAGTTTAATATTTTCAATTTCTCTTATTTGCTCAGGGAGCTTATTATAAATTCGTGAAGACATTCCGAAGAAACTTTTAGAAAGTAGAGCTGTTTTTGAGGACATAATATTTGCTATTTTGTCGGCATTTAGTCGTACACTCGTGTCCAATAACGATTAGGCTCGCTAGGGGCGAGCCTAATCGTTACTTTTACATGGGACAAAACGTGGGTATAAACTGTACTATAGGTACTCTGCTTAACCCTTACAGGCGCGATATTATGTTATGTCAAGTTACGAGAAAAACCCTTTTCGATATTTCATAGCGAATATAATGGGTGTTTCTAATCACCCATTTGAACCGGCTGTTGTCAAAAATATTCCATTGCTTAGCAAAATTGCTGAAATTGCACTAAACTCTCAATATAGAGAGGGTCACAGATTTATCGTGCGGTCCATGTCATAGCTTAGTAGCTTGGAAAACAATATCTATTGTACGGAATGACTGTTTAAATAAGGGGTGTCTCCCTTGTACAGGTGATGAATATTCATGCTCTCAGGTAACGAATAAAATAATTAATAATTTTCTTTCTAATTAAAACACTAGAAAGGAACATAGCAACGAAAATAATTACCTTCATACACGTTAATAAACTTCTTTTTATTTAATCGGTGAAATATTATCCTCCTATTGGAATTCGTCACAGTTAGGTAAAAAAAAAACAGAAAACAAAACATGCGTAGGCGACGCATGTGCTCTCTCTGTTTTTTTTTTACTTTTTTAGCCATAACGTACTCACGGTGCCCATATAATTAGGTGCCCATAATTAAGTATGCATCCATTCGACCATTTGGTTCAGGTGGATGGACACTTCATTAAGGGGATCGTGCGGACTTTGATCTGATTCCCTTCGTACTTCAAATAAACTGGGCAGGATGCACAAACATGCAAGTTTCCACAGTTGAACCACGAACAAAAATTAACTGGATAAACGTAGCTGGCCGACAGCAAAAATTAACTGGATTATGGCAAATATATTTTATTTAATGTTTTGTGTTGAGTAATGTAAATTATTTGCATTACTATTGTATAGAATCAAGTTTTTTTTCTAACTGAACAGACAGCTGTGCTGCTGGGGAGTTTGTTGCGCCACTTCTTCTTTCCAGCAAAAGCACTAGGAAGTGGTGAAGGGTGGGCGTTTTTGGGGGACTGTCTTGTGTAATTTTGACGTTCGAAAAGTGCTGATTATCAGCCTAGTTTGAATAAATGACTTCTGAATTTGAATTTGTAGCACATATCACACCTTCGATAAGCTCGATAGGGTAACATTTTTTTTTTTTATGTATTAAAAAAAAAAATATATATATACATATTATTATTTCAATAATAATATTATTAAAGGTGGCTTCAATAATTTATATGTCCCACATTTACCCAATCATCCTGTATATTTCAATTCAAAACACTGTGGAATTTTAGCCAATTTAATGCGTTCAGTATTAGTGGTTTTAATATTCTGTGCAATTAGCGTGGTGCACAAGCTTTGAAATATTTGTGAGGCAAAATTGATTATGCTGTTATTATATTATTATTTAATAACTTGATAGATAATTACTAAAGGCTTGTTTGGAATTTGATTACAGACTCTGGTTTTAAGTGTATTTCAGTAGGTAGGTAGTAGTAGTTTTATGGAATGGAATATTTCACAGCTTTCGCATAACAAAATGTGTAATGCAAAAGCAGTGGAATATTCCATTCGTCATATTGGAGTCGGCTTCCAGTGTAACCGGATGAGAAAGAAGAAACAAAGAAAATTCATTTATTTAGCACAGACTATAAGGCACACAACACAACATATTGTACTAAAAGTAAAAAAAAAAAAAAAAACTGTAAAGTTCGATTGTAAGCAGGAGTGTGTGCCTCGCGGCTGCGCCATATAGGCCCAGTTCAGCAAAAAAGCCAGACAACTAGTGCCTGACGCTGGTTTTCAACTGGACCTGGAGTGTGAGGTGACGGACGTTAATTAGTTTTATACTGCAAAGTGTGTATGTGTACTTAAATAAAATAAATTTGTGTAATATAATAATAATAACGAATATTTCAATAGATAGATATACATATTAAATAAAATTGGGGTCGGCTTCCAGTCTAACCGGATGCAGCTAAATGCCAGTATTTTACATGGAGCGACTGCTTATCTGACGTCCACAACCCAGTTACTAGGTAATACGATACCCCTTGGTAAGACTGGTTGTCAGACTTTTGGGCTTTTAACATGATGGATTGGCCCGTGCGGCCGTTATTACTTAGCCACCAGCTCCTCAAAGTTTTTGTTTCTTGTCTTATCGAAATCCCCAGTAGTGGAAGTATTATCGACCCGAACGACTGGCAAAGATCCACGAATGATAGCCGGGACCAACGTTCCGAGGCACGGATGAGTCTCGGTATGTAAAGATGGTTACCCACCCACAGACCAGCCCCGGCAAGCGTAGCTTAACCTGATGGATCGACCCGTGCGGTTGTTATTAATTTTAGCCACGAGTTCCTCTCACTGCCTTCGCATTAGTTATGTTTAATTTATTTGTTAGAAGATAATTTCATAAAGATTCCATTCAAATTTTTCATTTTACTAATCTACCTTGGTGCTTAACTGGAAAGTCTGAGGCAGAATTTACAGACTGTTCAATTATTATTTTTTGCTCCGAACTTAGGTAAGACCGCAATATAAACCAATAAAAAAATCCGGCCAAGCGCGTGTTGGACCATGCAAAATGAAGGGTTCCGTAGATGGGATGAATTTATCCCAAAAACAAACTAAACATTATAGTTGAAAAAACATGTTCTCCCATACATATAGACACACATCACGATCAATTCTCCAACTGAAAATGTAAGTTTGTAATCGCAATAAAATACTTTTTTACGTGAAAATACTACAAATTAAAAAGAAATCGGACATTTTCCTTTACTTGTGTTGTGAGACCTTGCTTCCTGCCAAATTTCATGATGAAATGGCCCTGTATTTTTTTATTGCGTTGACCTAGAAGCTTGATTTTTTTCAGACCTCCAAGGGACTACATAACAGACCTACGAATTATTTTAATTTCAACTGGATACCTTTACGCGTTCCTGAGGAAAAGGGTCTTAACAGACTGACAGACGGACTGACAACGAAGTAAGCCTAGGGTTCTATTTTTTCCTCTTGAGGTACGGGACCCTAAAAAACAAGCGACGACGACGTAAAGAACAAAAAAGAATATTCCTTCAACAACTTAATTAATTCAACAAACTTTAAAGCAAAATTAATCCAATATCTATAAGAATTTAATTAGAAAACAGCGGGGACTGTAGTTAATTGCAGTTTTATATCACAAGTGCTACGAAAGTCGTTTTGAACTTGTTTCACTTGAAGCGTCGGCGGCTGAACCTAAGCGGGAAACTTTAACTGGATCATTACCCCTTCCATTCTAGAAACTATTCTAATTCCGTGACCGTAATCGAGATTAGATTATCGATGTTATTATTGTCGGTTGAAATAACCGTAAATTACGGTTTTAAGTAGTAGAAGGGGGGGATAGTTAAGTTAATTCACAAGGGGCAATTTGAAGTCATGTTTTTGTAACGTGGCTTTCAAGTTTTTGGATCGAAACTTAATTTATTTGCCACAGAAACACGTACATACAAAAAGATATTTAACTCGAGTGTTTAAGTATTATAGAGGGGCTCGTGGCTAAGTAATAACAGCCGCACGGGTCGATCGATCAGGTTAAGCTACGCTTGCCGCGGTGGGTCCGTGGATGGGTGACCATCTTTACATACCGAGACTCCGTGCTTCGGAAAGCACGTTAAGCCGTTGGTCCCGGCTGTCATTTATAGATCTTTGACAGTCGTTACGGCTAGTTAGAAGCCCAAAAGTCTGACAAACCAGTATTACCAAGAGGTATCGTGTTACCTAGTAACTATGTTGTGGAGGTCAGATAGGCAGTCACTCCATGTAAAATACTGGTATTCAGCTGCATCCGGTTAGACTGGAAGCCGACCCCAACATATTTGGGAAAAGGCTAGGCAGATGATGATTTTAGTATTTTATTATTTAGTATTTTTTAATTTTTTGTGTTTTTTACGACGATTAACAATTTTTTTTTGGGAAAAATTAAACTCGCTAATGAACAGGTTAAAACAAAATTATGTTACGTAAACAGAATTTTGTTATACCCTGTTCATTTTGAGGTACAGTTGCTGAAAATTTAGAATCAGAATCAGAATCAGAACTTTATTTGCTTGTAGGTACAGGTATAAGATGTTGTACATAAATTAATGAGATCGGCTACAGTCTACCTTACGGCGTGCAAATTATTACATAAATTAAAATATGTTAATACAAAAAAAAAAAACAATGTCAACAAAACAAAACAGAAATTAAAGTGAAGTCAGTTAATTATATTATAGTCAGGTAAATAAGTAAAAAAAAAATAAAAGTAAATATTTTTCTTTCTCCAATAAAGTATGTATTTCCAATAAAAACGGTCTCACACAGCCAATCAACTCTCGTCACACATCGATTTATTCAAATTCACGTGAACACTGAACAACCCAAAACAAAGTCCTGACATCTATTTCCCTCTACATTTCAACTATCAGGGATTCAGGGCCTTTTTTCGCAAAAGAGAGACAAAAAAACACGTTTACATTACGACTTTGCCTTGTTTTCGAGATTCCAGTACAAAGGACGAGACATTTTATTCAATTTGTCGCATCTTTGATACAAGTGTGACAAAGGTGGCTGTCTTATTTTATTCCATTCTTCTAGGTAATGGTGGAAAGCTTTGTAGTTTTTACAATAGGCTGGCAATAATAGGATAGCAGTATTTTCAGCCAGTGTTTTTTTGTGGGACGCGTTCGAATTTGGAATATTAAATTTTGTTTTTGGATTGTGGTTGTTTTTTTTTTTCTGTCTGTCTGTTTAGGATTTGTTAAGGTTTTAGAATTCCTTAAGATTAAACTCCTTTGAGAGAGAAAAAGGAAATAAATCGTTTTGAATTGTTGTAGTCTGTAATTGTATCCGATAAGCGTTGCATGGCCAAAGTACTGTTATTTTACATAATATTACCTATTGATCAAATCTTACCTGCAGAAATGTCTACCATATCGTGTCCTTTATTATGATAAACTCATTATTATATATATATGACGGAGAAGGGTATTTGACTCCTTCGTTATTATCAGCCATATTTTAACTACTGTGGGCGTACTGTGGATAGTGATGGTTATAGCGCAATAGAAAAACCGTTTGCAATTCAGATCAAATTATAATTTACGATCACATTAATCACACTAGCAATTTACACACTGTAGTAAGTACACGACACAACTATGTATTCGATACGCGCGACAGTATCTAAATATCTTCACTGCTTGACCGCCATCCATGAATTCTGCTTATCTATGACCGCTCCGAGCATTATGTTGTAGTCTCAGACTCTGTCGTCCCGAATAGTCAACGAAAAGTACCGTATTTGCGACATATCAATCAATCTTCCTAGCCTTTTTTCCCAACTATCTTTGGGTCGGCTTCCAGTCTAACCGGATGCAGCTGAATACCAGTACCACAACCCAGTAACTGGGTAATACGATACCCCTTGGTAAGACTGGTGTCAGACTTTCGGGCTTCTGACGACTCGTAACGACTGTCAAAGATCCACAAATGACACCCGGGACCAACGGCTTAACGTGCTTTCCGAGGCACGGAGGAGTCTCGGTATGTAAAGATGGTCACCCATCCACTGACCAACCCTGGCAAGCGTAGCTTAACCTGATGGATCGACCAGTGCGGCTTGTTATTACTTAGCCACGAGCTCCTCACCGTATTTGCGACATATACTTAGTATAATACAAACATCGGAAAACGCCAGGAAACACATGAAATAAACAGTGAGTTTTCTTTGAGGATTTACTTTCAAAGAAAAGCCACTATACAACCAACCTCATTACTCAATCCGGTTCCCTTTAACAACGAGCAACAGAATCTTCATGCTATTCATTACATTGTAATTAAATGAAGACGGTTGGCACGATATTTAATATTGGCTTCAGCTGCCATCAGTCAATGTCGTTCAGTCAACAATATTAGGTACAGCAGGAGATTGATGCGGCCTGCCGCGCTTTGTCTGTCTCATTGTTACCAGCTTCGGACGCTGATATTAAAAAAATCACAATTGCTTATGGTACTAACCTGACAAAGGAAATTCCACTCTAAATTTAAGAATCGAAGGTTGGGTTTAGTTTGGAGGGGTAGGCCAATCGATTCCTCTCTTGTCCCGACGACCTGTGTAGAGTGCTTAAGGTTTTTTCTTCATTTTGTGGCAACACTGAAGAGGATATCTATATTGAAAGTAATGCTGTCTTTGGCCTTTGAAGTTCATGGTGTATTTTTTGAAGATGGATGCTTAAATTTTTATTTCCTATTTTATTGAGCTTCACATTTTCGTAGAATTTCTTTGAGTCTAACTTTAATATTATTATCGTGGATTGATTATCATTTACTTACATACAATTTTCGTTGAACACAAACATTGCCAGTTGATTATTCGAAAAATTGCATCAACATTTTAAACAATAGAAATTCAAATTATGGTAATTAATTTACGGTGCATTTTTAGGGCTTAATTAACATATTTTCAATATAGAATTAATTAAATAATTTTACTTACCATAAAATGGTTGTTTCTTAAAGCCGTAAACGAAAACGCCGTATTTTAAGGTTAATATTTTGAACGCAGTTATTAAATCTCCCTTTATTGTTTGTTTCATTAATTTTATTTGTCTTCAGAAATCAGTATGACAAAACATAATTTAAATTCCACCTTGTTTTCAATTTGACAAAAGGAATCAAAACAATAGGTGGGTGAACCCTAGACAATACAATTAATCTAGTTTGAATTTACTCGTTGAAATAACAAAGCACCGTTGAATTTTTAAATTTAAGGTTTTCATGAATTTTATTTTTTGAAAAGAAATTGAAAATGTGGCTGTACTAAAGGTACACCTCTGCCCAACCCATCGAGGAATACATGCGAAATAATATGAATTGTTTTATTTATTCGACCTCATCAAGTTTTTTAAATATAATTGACGTGTAGGTAAAAGTGTTTGTACTTGAAACCTATTTACAGATTTTTTTTTATAAAAAATACATTAATGTGCGTTTTTTTACGACTTTTGAAGACACCTGGTATAGTTTGACCGAGACCGCTGTTACGCGCCATAGGAATACGCGGCGAGGGGGGCCGCGTTGACGAATGAGCGGTGGGACGGCGTGAGCGTTGACGAATGAGCGGCCTGCACTGCCCCCGCATCTCGCCGCGCACATACCTAAGGCGTGGAACAGCGGTGTCAGTCAAACTATATTAAGAGATTCGTGTAAACAATAAACATTCTAGTTGTGCCTTTGAAAAAGGCCACAGAAAAGGAGAGCTAAGTGAAAACTTAAAAATAAAAAGAAGAAAGATCACAGCCATTGAAAAACCAATACTTACTACTTCTAAATACGTATTAAAACATATATTAGTTTTATCCTTTTACTGGTAAACAAACGGTATTATAAATAAGTAGGAGTAGTCCGGGGAATTTACGCCGAATTTTAGGCCAACTTTTAGTGCAGAGTTCAAAACTAATTTCCCCGACCTAGAGGTAGACAGTTTAACTTCCCAACATTCGATCTTCAAAAACGGCACAATGTTAGATGACACGTGGAAGTAGGACGGCATGTCGTAATTATCGGGAGTGAAAAAGAGACAAGGAGATACGTAACTAGGCAAATTAGCCAAGTTTTAACGTGACAATATCATCATTCTCCTGCCCTTATCTCAATTTATTTGGGGTCTGCGCAACATGTCCCTTTCTTCCATATTTCTCTATTAGTCGTCATCTCAGTATTCACCCCCTTTCTAGTCATATCATCTTGCACACAGTCCATTCATCATTTCTTTGGTCTTCCCCTACTCTTATAGGCATTGACATTGATACTCAAAACTTTCCTCACGACATTTTCCTCATTCCTCCCCATCACATGCCCATAACATGACAACCGATTTCCGCACAACTTTACGGTCACCGGTGCCATATTCAGACTTCCTGTTATATACTCATTTCTTATTCTATCCATTCGTGTAATACCACACATCGCTCTTAGCATTCTCATCTCAGCTGCATGCAATTTCCTCTCATTCATCCCTTTTCTAGCCCAACATCCTGATGCATACAAAACAGTAAGTCTAACCATTGTTTTATTTAAATCTTCCACTTAAGTTTAAGGGGAATGCGGGAGTCGCAGATTGTTCCTGTGACCTGCTGCCATTTCATCCATCCAGTGCTTATTCTGTGCTTAACCGCCCGATCTACTTCGCCATCGCTTTTAACGTGCCAATATGAAGATTCGAATGACGTTGTACCAACGCACGCTGTTTCGAAAAAAATTGCTAGTGGAACGGCAAAAAGTTTTTCGCATCAGCGTGTTTGCGATAACGTCATTCGATATAGCAGTTTTCGATTGTTTTCAGTGTGTTTTCGAACTGGCGTACCACTCACGATTTTTTTCGAAACAACGTCATGCGAATCTTTATATCACTCCCACTTGTGGAGCGTGTATAACCTTTTTACTTATTTATATATATTATGTTTCCTTCAAAACATAACATTTGATTGAAGAAGCTGTCTTAAATTTTACCGATAATAAGAATAAAAGCACTTACATTCCGTCTTCGTTACCTGTGGACCTTTCACTTTAGCAAGATTTGCGGTGACTCTCCAAACTGTCACTGTCAAAATGTCATAGCGTCTAAAAATTTTGCCGCCAACGTACGGAAAATTTTTTCACTCGTAAATTTTCTAAAAAAAAATGTAAAGTTTTAGGTAAAACTTTATAGAAAGTAATAATAGTGCTTGTAAGTGATATATTAGTGTTACGCTGATCGTTAAGCCAGCGAAATGCCGGAATGGAAATCGAAAGCCGGTGCCTGCGACAAGCAACCGATCGCGATTGTAGCAACGATCCTCCTTAGTGCCAAAGTGGTGAAAAACCGGGAGGGTGAAGTCGAAACGATTTCCTGTAAGTCGGACCTACGCAATTACAATTGAATGAGTAGCCAAGTAAGTGTAAATCTGTTAATATGACACAAGTTCTACAGTACCTATATCACTAGGCTTACTGAGAAACACCATCAACGAACTTCTAAACTGCTTCTGATCGGTGGGTAGCCTTAGGGGCGGCTTGCTAGTATAATACTTCAGAAGCGCTTTGTTGTTTTCTAAATATCCGGTTGTGTGTTAAGAGACAGAAATATTACAACTAAAAGAGTTCAGTGTAAAATATTATGATCATTAGGTAGTAATTCCTAAAGCAAATACAGAATGTCTTGAGGAGCTAAAGCTACTCCAGCAATTTCTTTGACATTCTGTCAATCCGTTATAAGGAGGAGACCTGTGCTCACCCAGCCCAGATGTTTCACACACTGAATTAAAAGTTAATGAGTGCTTATGCCACTAAACAAAACTAAAGACTATTTAACCCCTGCGGAGGGGGTTTTAGCTGGATCTCTATTGTAGGTCTAGCGCAGATGAAGCTAGCTGCTAAAGCAAGGTCTATAGAGACTTGTTAATTGGGCAGCAACCTACTCACTGGGATTGTACCCTACTTTCCCTTTTGAAAGTAATCCGAACACTCCCATCCAAAAGTACTTATATTAAAGTTAAAATAGAGTGCAATACTCTCATGTGTTGTAGTTGCAGTTGTTATATTACAGCAGCATCTCCAGTTCAGCATCTCTTATGAACTCCTCTGCATTATAATCTGCATTTAGAACATTAAAGTTACTAATTAAACATGACAGAGTCTTATAACTATTAGGAAATGGGAAATAGTTAAACAACATTAGAAGAATTATTCTTTGTTGTATTTTGTAACAATTAAAGAAAATCTTGTAGTTATGATTGGGACTATGACCATCATAACCTAGCTTGCTCTATCAAAATATTATTCGTATTTTATTAGAAATGGAGCAAATACAGCCACTAAACAATTTAAAAATGACAATATATTTAGTTAATTAAAGCTGGTTTTAAAAGAAATAGTTCTTTTATATTTTTTATTTTATTTTAAAGACATGATAAATGAGGATCATTGCAAGAATAACTAGGCCAAGATTCATACTGTTGACAAGATTCAGGCTGCCTAAAGAACCATGTTAAAGCTTGGGAATGATAAGAGCATAACAGGAAGTCAAATATTAAATAAAATAATAATATTCAGAACATTTCTATTTTGAGAAAATTCTGCAAATTTCTATAAACCCATAATATTAATCTATGCGGATTTCTAAGATTATGATATTATAATCAAATAATCTATGCGGATTTCTAAGATTATGATATTATAATCAAATAGCCTATTGTTTACACTCAATGTGCAGGTAGCTGTGGGCTAAGCAATGGATAAACGAACAATGAGGTCTGAGTTCGAATCCTAAATAGAATGTGTACCATTTAATTTGTATTTTATGGCCTAGTTCGTCAAACTGCCAGCATGAGTATGACGACGTCTGGTAATGCGATGGTTCAGAACCAAGCCAAACAATAAACTCTTTTAGTAAGATGATGATAATTGAAAAGTAAGATGGAAGCTATGTTTTATGAATGAATGAAGGGTTTATGAAATAGTTTACACCAATGACTCCTGAGAGTCCATAAGTACCAAAAAAAAATAAAAAAATAAAAGATTAATTTGGTATGTGCCCTTTTTGGCATTTGTTCAGTTCCCTGGACATATTTGCAGTGGCAGCCAACTGAGTGATTTCTATGTCTCGGAGACTGGAAGTCCTAACAAAGCTTGGGTGACAAGTGAATCTCCTAAGTCAATTCGAAATCTCAATCAAGATTTAGAATATTTTGGCCTTTTTTGTGAACACTGCCACCTGTCACAAGGCCCTGCCTGGTTTGGTAGTTCACTGGTTTGCAAAGAGCTAATGTGGTGGCCAGAGGCTATTGATAGACCACAGCTCAGTTCCTCTAGACATGGTGAGATAACCCACTTCCTATCCACACATGACGTGGAGGAAGGGTAGGGAGCCCACATAAACGGGCTACCTAGGTACTCTATAAATCCAAAAGATGTCTTTAAAAGATTGCTTTTAGTGATAAGCCCATTGGGTCACTGTATGTAAAAATACTACTTTTATATCTGTAATTCGTATGGTATAAATTACAAAGAGTAAGTTACTATTCTACTCTTGTCAGGAACTTTACCAAACCAGGAAAAAATGGCACTCAAACCTGAGAAAGATATTTGCCATATACGCAATAATAAGCAGCCAAAAAGCCAGTCTTCAGAGTGCAAATGTTCTAGTTCATTCCGACAACCATTGAGGGATAAGTTTCCCTAGCGTTACTGAACCTTACTTGCAAAACGACGAAGTTCGCAGATTAGCTGAACATCACTCTGTCAGCGGTGAACTCGGTAATGGGATGGGGACGTACTATATATAAATCGCCCCATACTAGACCCAGTAAGCCCCGCTCCCGTACTTGGGAGATGAGAGGTCTCGGAGACCCAGTACCAATACAGGATCCATGTAAGAACCTCTTAGACCTGACAAGCTACTACTACTAGCTACTGCTACTTTAATTTATTATTAAGCACTCTACAACTCCTAGCTTGGAAAGCTGGGGGGGGGGGCAGTCAGGTTGCAAGGAGCAGTGGTCGATAGAGGAAGAAGATACTTACTAAAATATATTTGGAGATAGTCCACAGTACACTAATTACTGATTATTATTAATCATTTATTTCAGAATAAATTAACATTCAAAACACAAATAAGCAATGTATGTGCTTATAAAGTTTCATATTCAGAGGTGAATTGTCATAGTGCATGGCATTAGTCCTAAATAACCTGATCCCAACATACTGCACCAACAGATGTTAGATCTAAACAGATTTTGTCCATTTGTTAGTTTCAAAAGCATTATCCAGTTACCCAAATGGGATAAAAAAGATCCCTTTGTATATTGGAGATTTACCTGTTTAACCTAAGATTATAAGATATCGCACAACTTTTTGACTTTGAATAACAGTGTGTGGCCAAGGTGTGGTTCAAAGTCACTGAATGTAGGTACTTGAAAATGTACCATAATCCTTGTTGACTTTGGTTTACAATAACAGGTATGGCTAAGCTTGCATTGAAAGACAACGCTGTCTCTCCTCAGAATGGACTAAATTCATTTTTAAGCAGACTGAGATAAATGAGCCTCCAGAAAGTATAACGTCTGTAGCCTTCGGGAGGCTGACTGGAAAATAGATCATCAGACGAAATGAAATTGGAAGAGCCACATATTTTTGTGAAGTAGTAGAGAGGGCTACCTCTCAAGAGAATTTCTAATGCTCAGCCTATAATGTTCCCACTGAGTGGACAAAGGGCCTTCTCTCTGTGAGAGCAAAAGAGGATTTATTATAGGATAATATTTAATTCCCTAAGAAAATATTTAAATTATATATGTGAATATGATACACATTTGAAGTATATAATTAACAAATGGTGAGATGGTGAGACATCACTACCTGACTAATCTATTGGTCTTTTTAATAAAAGGTCCTAATTAAATTTCAGTTTCAATGAAATTTTAACTTTGTTATATAAAATTTATGACATTGAGTTTGTGTTTCCACATCTTTATAAAATTACTTGTCTATGAGATTCAAAGTGGTTTGTACATTATTTGATTGATCTCATAACTGTCAAGTAAATAACCTAACTTGTATTAATTAAGGATATCAGTGATCCAATTAGCCTTTATTGATGAGATTATTATTCAGACTAAGTCTCATTGATGTTCTATTATTTATCAGTATAGTGTAGCTTTATGATTCATGTTCACCTTAAGTACGACAAATAAATTTGCCATTAATCTATAACATCATGTGGAAGATGTTTTAATTTCTTGAACTTACTAGGATAAATAGATTAAAAAAATCTTCATTGTTTTATTGGAACATTTAATGAATACAAACCGAAATATTCATTAAATACATATAATTTTTAATTCACATAGCGTCTACATCCTTCAGGTACTCTTTCACCAGCAGATATCAAACAGGTCTTCAATCAAATGTTATGTTTTGAAGGAAACATAATATAACTGTTTTGCATTAAAACAAAACAGTTATTATGTTATGAAAAACATAACATTTGAGCAATGTGCTTGCTGTTGAATTTTGAAGAATACTATGACATTTTGACAGTGACAGTTTGGAGAGTCACCGCAAATCTTGCTAAAGTGAAAGGTCCACAGGTAACGAAGACGGAATGTAAGTGCTTTTATTCTTATTATCGGTAAAATTTAAGACAGCTTCTTCAATCAAATGTTATGTTTTTCATAACATAATAACTGTTTTGTTTTAATGCAAAACAGTTATATTATGGTGGTGAACTAAAAACGTCATGTCTCCAGCGTAATAAAAGCAAAATGGCTAGACACAAACTAGTCGATACTAACTGAATTAGCAACACTAATACATCACAGAATGTATTAAACTCCTCGCTCCGGCTTGGCTTCATTAATATTGGTAGACTAATAATAATTCCAGTAATATTATGGCAGACGTGTCGACTATCTTAATCCGTCATACGACGCTGACTAACATGAGTAGATAGTCAACAGAGCCTTAACTTTATGCAATGGTTTTCGTTACTATATTAAATTACTAGCTTTTGCTCGCGACTCTTCGTCCGCGACCTTCCTCGAGAATCGGGTTATCCAAAGCAAAAATATTTTTTCTAATCCGACTGGTAGTTCCAGAGATTACCCCCATTCAAACTTACAAACAAACTTTGACCTCTTTATAATATTAGTATAGAAGTATAGACTAGCTTTTGCCCGCGACTTCGCACGCGTGGATGTCGGAAAATATACCACGGGAACGTACTACCGAGATTAATAGTACCCACCGAGTAAATCCAGGTAATAAACTATTTGTGTGCCGAATTCAATCCGGAACATGCATCCAGACAAACAGACAAACGGACAAAGATTCTAAAAACTATATTTTCGGCGTCAGACCATTCCCACACGTAGACAAAAAAAAAAAACAATATACAGTTTTGACTTCGTGACTATTTATATACATGTCGGATCATCAGGATTTATTCCATTAGATTCAGATATCATGTGGGCAGAAGATGGGTTTCGTGCAATGAAAACACACTGGGTTCGATACACGGCGTTTATTGAAATCACAAATTATCACAATGATCACAAATTACAATTAACACAATTAACTACAACGCACAGAGCACAACGAATCGAATACAGGACCGCGACGTCTTAACTCCATTGCTATCAGACACTATACCATACGACAACTAAACGAAACGAAGGACAGTTCCTAGACTGGAGGCTCCGTTCTCCAGAACGGTTGGAAGGCAAGTACTCTCGCCCCGGCGGCGGCGCCCCAGTAGCTAGGCTCCGTCATAGCACGAAGTAAACCGAGTGTTATTTTTCCAGCCACTCGATTCACGTGCCGCGCTTCGTTTAGCGACCGTACTATTGACCGTCTCCGACACGGCCATCCTGCGTGCACGCACACGTCCTCGTGTGTTAACCTGTAACCAAAACTCAACAACAGTGCCTGTTCGACTCGGCCAATTCTGACCATTTACGGGTTCCAACTTTTAAGATTAGGAAACTTTAATCCTCAACACTTTATTGTTTTAACAAAACAATACTACTACTTCTCAATTAATTAAACCTAGATTTGATTAATCATAGCAAAAATCATCAACCAAGGCCATGTACCATCGTTTTCCAAACTAACAGTCGTCTTATTTTTTACTAAGAGCCTTAGAAACCCACACACGAGTAAACCACTCTAACGCCACGGCTCTCTAGCCGACTAGCAATCACATTGCTCTCACACATGGTCTCTCCGGACCCCGACCTCCGCCAGAGAAACACGCCCATCGCTTACCCACGGACTCTTGAGTTGCCTCAAGAGACACCGATTTCTATCGGGCTACGACTACGTAATACGACTACTGGTACGGTCACACACAATACGGCCGATAGAGCACCCTACTCGCGTGGTTCCCATAATATAAGCTTGCTCATCACCACCGTGATCACCATCTACTTCGACTGGTACATGACCTACTGGCATCTTTCTTAACATATTGTAAGTGTATTTGCAAGTACGGTCAGAATTTGAAGCTTTTAACGTATAGCAATCACCATCTAAAACTTTCGCTATCTTAAACGGACCTCTGAACTTTCGATTTAATCTGATTTCGCTTTTTGTTTTCACACAAACAAAATAACACAAAATTCGCAACCGATAATTTTGTTCTAGCTGCTTTTATCCTATCAAATCAAGACTTGTCATATTCAGCACTACGTTTAATATTCTCTGGCGCAATCTCGCGGACTTCATCAATGTCGACTTCAGTCTTCATCAGTGTCCTATCTATCATAATATTACTTTGCAAGTTAGTTTCGGGAAGCACATCACAAAATCAAAATAAACAAAAACATTGCAGAGTTCAGAGCATTACTCACTATTTGATTCCCAAATCTCAAGATCACGAACTAAATAATCAACAAAGGTGCATGTGTTGATGTGTCTCTAGTAACCTCCAGTTACTCAATCACTCATTTGCGCATCCCCCTCGGATCGCCAAGTCACTCCCGGACTTTATGGTTTCTCACGAAACCCCACATTTACCAGGGTTGACTGCCTACCGCGTACTCACGGACTACTGTCTCCAGCAGACACCGATTTCTACTGAGCTACGGCTACAAATCAACCTCTGATCCAAACTATCATCACACACACAACACACACAACTTAATTTACTCAGTTTCATCAACAAAACTTTCGCTTGACTCTCCCTCAAATTCGTCAGTAGGTAATACTCTGATCCCCTGTCATGCGTCTTAGCTTCACATGAGCGTACTTGTAAGTGCGCCTTGAATTTAAGGCTTTTAGGGTATAACGATCTACTAGAACCTCTACAACCTGAAGGCCCTAATATTTTCGGTCTAGTTTCGTTTTGTTACGCTCTTCATTTTGAATCAAGACAATGACCCCATCCAAAAAAATTATCGAGTTTTCCCTTTGTTATAAGTAACGTTAAAATCAAAATATTACAAATAGGCCCAGCATCTGTGAAGTCGCGGCGTTAGATCGGTCTTTTTACGTGACGAATTTGAAAAAGTTACTGTCTGTCACTACTGTAAACTGTCGACTGTGTAGTTATTGACATTGAATTATTCGACTGCATTTATGACTGCCAATGTTCTTAATAAAAGTTCTTGGCTTAAAACTGATGCTAACATACAGGTTATGAAACCTTTAGTTTAGGGTATTGTTTCAAAAGTTTTAAAAGTTCGGGTTTCCATTCCAGAGAAATGTCTGTATCAACAGAAATTAAAATCGGTTTTGAGGGTACTCGCGGAGTCTAATGTGGGTAGTGTAATGTTGTTTACCATACCTTAGAAATGGTATATTGAGTCATGGTCATAAAATCATAATATTAACACTCCTAGTTGTAAAATTTCACGTTCTAGTAAAATCTACTAGACGTCAGGCAAAATATGTCATATCATTTCCATAGTACTATTGTCAATTTCTACTACACAAAATCCAAACGGGACTTATGAACAGTTGACTAACTAATACATTTTAAAGTTACAATATTTTGTTTACGTTTCCCATGAAATGGTGGCCTTACTTTGACCAATACCAGTCAACGCAACAACGTTATTAACTAGTTTGCCACTTAATTTGGCTGCACGACTCTCCTTTACTAACGAGCATTTAGCACCAGAATTGTAAACAAAACAATACAGCTCACCTTTTTATTCTAACGTGCTTGAAGGTGCGACGCAAACTTCTAACTCGTCGTTCACTGCTGCAGCACATGCTCCATCATCCGATTGGCTGCCACTGCACGTTCGTGCACCAGGCCGCGATATGTCTTGGTTTCCCCCACAAGACTCGCGCGCAGACTGCCGCAGACTCGTGCGCAGACTCGTGCGTAGACTCGTGCGCAGACTTGTGCGTAGACTCGTGCGCAGACTCGTGCGCAGACTCGTGCACAGACTCGTGCGCAGACTCGTGCGCAGACTCGTGCGCAGACTCGTGCGCAGACTCGTGCGCAGACTCGTGCGCAGACTGCAACTTCTACTTCGAAGACGCCTTGCACTGCCGCCGCTACGCGCCCTCGATCTGACTTCAGCTGTGTGGCGCAATTTACCCCCAATTGGGATTGACAGGCGCCGCGCGCTAGTCCCTTGATCGCGTGGCATGAAACAAATTTAAAAAATGGGTTAGAATTGGTAAACTACACAAAAAAAACCATAAGAAAACTTTTGCAGGGTATTTCGCTAATATCTCAGAAACGGTGCGTCTGAGCTCAAAAATAACCAAATTTTAATACCCTTTTAGAAACCCCACGTAAGTGATAAGAATGCTAAATTCACAAAAAAAATATTTTTCTGTCTTACCCTCGAATTTTTTTTTTTTTTTTTTAAACCGCTCGCCAACGGTCACTTTTAGCGTTTTCATTTTGCGCCTGAACCAACACAAATCTGGCGTTGAACAGCTCCTTAAACTGGTCCCATGTCATACCTGGATAGGTTATCTGCGTGAGCCATGTAGATGCAGAGTCCTTCAATTCCTTGCTTATTGTCAAAATAAGCTGGCTTCCTTCCACTGCCCTCCCGTCGAAACATAAGTCAGCGGTTGCGCACTATGATCGAGCATCGGAATCAAGTTTGTCGGGCTCGAATTGTGGTCACATTGGTGTACACTAACTTGCTATTCACTGGCTTCGTTTTTAAAGTTTGTAACAGTGCGTGCATTAGATGGTTTTGCATTTCAAAAATTAACCGCCACTGATTGTTATTGTCACTATCCCCGCGTGTGATCTCATTAGCACGATTTGATCCCAGTTCTGATGTCGGATCATCAGGATTTATTCCATTAGATTCAGATATCATGTGGGCAGAAGATGGGTTTCGTGCAATGAAAACACACTGGGTTCGATACACGGCGTTTATTGAAATCACAAATTATCACAATGATCACAAATTACAATTAACACAATTAACTACAACGCACAGAGCACAACGAATCGAATACAGGACCGCGACGTCTTAACTCCATTGCTATCAGACACTATACCATACGACAACTAAACGAAACGAAGGACAGTTCCTAGACTGGAGGCTCCGTTCTCCAGAACGGTTGGAAGGCAAGTACTCTCGCCCCGGCGGCGGCGCCCCATTAGCTAGGCTCCGTCATAGCACGAAGTAAACCGAGTGTTATTTTTCCCGCCACTCGATTCACGTGCCGCGCTTCGTTTAGCGACCGTACTATTGACCGTCTCCGACATACATAATAATTATGTAAGATGTAGATGAAGATTTTGTTTTTTCTTTCTTTTCTTTCATATGTAAGATAGATGTCTTGGCTTATAAGTTATAACAGTAAGGTTTGACTTGGTTTCCAGAGTAGCCAAACGCTCCTTCTCCTCTTCTATCGGTATCTGTATGAGAATAGCCAATTCAGTCCTGTCAGTACGGTGAACTGGCGCGGGTTGTTGCTGAATATTGCTAAAGTTTTAATATTTTACATTGAGTATTTGATGTCAATGACTAGGAAATACTAATATTCCAAATTCAGATTAGTTGTACGAAAGAAATTTTGTTTCATGCCTATTACACGCGTATAATTTGTCGGAAGCGACAACTGGACCTCGGGGCAAAGTATAATAAATTTGCAGTATTATGTCTCGGCAGTGACTTTGAAATAATTACCTACGGCCGCTCGGTAACTGAGATTGAGACTATTTCGAAATGGCATACTTACACCGAGATTTCGAAAAGCGTCGTTTCGGCTGTTTTTCATGAAGACATAATACTGTTACTTATTTATACTGTGCCCGGGGTGTAGCGTGCTTTTTGAGGTACGGAGAGGGGGAAGTGTTATTGGGTTTTTCTATCAGGAATTTCTCAGTAGCAGCCCGGAGTTTGGTTTTATGCCCGGTGGATGCCAGTAGGCTATAGTGCGCGCGGAACTATAGGCCGCGCCTTAGGTAATAGATTATTATAGAAATACATTGGTGCCGATTCTCTTGTCACAAATGCCTCTAAACTAGACTAAAAATCACTAAAATTTAGTTTAGTCCTGTCAAACGAGCATTTCCCATTCTGAAATAGTCTAAAGTGACACAACTTAACTATATTTTAGTTTGACAGCACTAAGATTGCACTGAGTTATTAGTTTAGTGAAAATGGCAATTTTGCTATTCTGAATTTGACGTTTTTCACCTAAGAATTTAGATTATCCAACTAAATCAGTCTATTTTTAAACGCGATTAAAAAGGAGTGGAATAAAATTAGTTGGCATGAACTAAAATTCACACACTTCAGCTGCAAAAACTTTATCTTTTTTTTTATTTTGCTTATATCTCGAAAACGGTGCGTCCTAGCGCAAAAATAATGGAAATTTCGACCCCCTCTGCCACTAGTAAACCCATACGCCCCTACTCACTGGTAATATTTTTTCATATTTTCCATAAAAAAAGTTTAAAATTCCATACAAAATACGTCAAGGCTGCCCCCCCCCGCGCGCCTCTGGCTCTAAAAAAATTCACGGGGTAGAGCAAATAAGTACCACGTGGGTCGCGACGTGACTGTCAAATTCAATTTTAGATGTGTCAAAATTATTTTTTAATTTAGAGATATTTTTCCGCAGAATAGCTTTTAGATTCTCATAGCCAAAAGTAAGGTATTTTAGTCGTAGTTTAGTTAGTTTAGTTCGGTGTACAAGAGAATCGGCACCATTGAGCGCCTTATCTTACTTAATCTATTCTGGCGCCGTACTTCGCGACGGTAGCACGCGTTGAAAGTTCCGGCTAGTTTAGACAAAACGCACATGAGATTGCAATAGCGAGATGAGTCGCCACCTAAGGTGCGGTCAACTAGTTCCGCGTGCACTATAGCTAGCTTCAACTTTCTGACTAACTGACCGATTCTTTGACAATTCAAAAGTGCCTGTAAATGGTTTAATTGAAATGAATGCTTTGAGTTGAGTTGAGTTGCTCGCCCCTTATTACATGGGACTTAAAGATAACTGGCCGAATGTGGGTGTACACTACTATAAGTACACTTCTGCCTAACGCTTCGTTATGTTATGTGAAGACCTCTCAGATTAAGACCTCGAAAAGTGAAGCTTAACCTTTTAGATTGTTCGAGTCGCCTATAGCTGTTATTACCAGCCCGTAGAATACCCCTATCTATTACAACTACTTTATACTATGAAGTTTGGCCTCTGTTCAATATCTTCTCATGTCCCAATATCATGTTTTCCCGACGTATAATCAAAATGGCTGTTGTAATTAGTTTCTGTAAGCGAGATTGCTGTTTTTAGTAGTTGTACCTACGCCTCTACGGGCAGTCTTACAAAAACCGTCTGGATGATGTTTCATCTATACATTATACATATTAACATACATATACATAAAACATACAAATAAATAAAATTAAAGTGTCTGTTTGTAACGTCAAAATAACAGCTTTTTACTAAATGTATATGAGAGTATATATGATCCATACAACAAAAACACTTTTTTTTTTTGTCTGTCTGTCTGTTTGTTCCAGCTAATCTCCGAAACGGCAGGATCGATTTGGACTAGTAGATAGCTGAGGCCACTGGGCGTAAAATAGGCTACTTTTTATTCCGATATTTTCACGGGAACATAGAGATTAAAGGAAGAAACTGCTTTACGTGGGTGAAATCGCGGGACGCATCTAGTATTCTTATTAATATTGTTGAGAAAAAGGATGCCATGACCAAAATTCAATCTGCCTTGCCTTTGCCCAACTAAATACTTTAGGAGAAACACGCTTTTGAATATTGCGCAACTGTAAGTTATTTATGCTCGTGACTGTACATTAAAATAATGCAATTCGATTTTTTTTTTATATACGGGTTCAATTTAAATTAGCTAGCAAAACTCCGCAGACGTGATGGGTAACAGCATAACAACGTCAACAAAAAAAAAAAAGTTTGTTTTGGGATTTATGAACACTGGTAGTGTAGTTATCGGCAGTATGAGTTGAGGGAATCTGTTTATTTTTATTGATATTATAGTGTTTAGGTATCGATATCCTTAACGTCTGTGAAGTTAACACAGCAAAAAAATATTTTTTTAACCTGATATTTCAAGTTAATACATTAACCTACCGTAGTTGACCCCAAGACCCGTGTGTTTTTTTTTTATATTTCACGTAAGGGGTTAATAATCGAGATGTTGTCGAATTACATGGGAAGAAAAAAAAATCTTAACAGCGTTTATCCCAAAAGTTAGCAACGTCGCAAATAGCTGTTTGTCAAAAAAAATCCTATTTTGATTAACTAGGCAATATTTGTGTGTGGAAATAAATCGTGTGACTAACTAGCGAACTAGAATATTAATAATGAATTGCAATAATTGAATTTGATGTTGTATCCGTTTTAGGTGTAAAAAAGACGTTTGGAAAGTTTCCAAATACTTTTTTTACATCTAAAACGAAATATTCGGTGTTACGATATTAATTATTGCATTTCATAATCAATATTCTAGATCGCTAGTGAGCCATATTTCATTCCACAGTAGTGTTGTCAAATTAATCACAACAGCGAAATATTTGACGTCTATTTGCGACGTTGCCGTTGATTCGATAGTTATGAGTTATCAAAGGGAACACGTTGTATATTAAATCCAATGCCTTCACTGTTTACAGAATATTACCATCTAGGTTACAATAGTAACACCGTTCCTTAACCAGAACAAGTTATCTCGAAACTTCTAACTGTTACTAGAACAGGTAAACCGAAACTTCTAACCATAATAGAGTTGGAAAGCAACATCGCAAGTAGTTCCCGTCACACTCGATGCATGAGGGACAGGACGATCCCGGGACAAGGCCGGGACGGACGACGTGCCCCGGGAATTAATGCGCTACACTACAGCTTCCGTAACAAGGAAAACATTGTATAAGACTGATGCGACGTTGCCAGATTGAACGGGTCTTTTTTATATTGTTTATAAAAGGACGTAACAAGTAGGTATCTATGTGAGCAAGCTGGTTTGCAAGTTAAAGTGTTTGATAAAAAGGCTCAATATAAAATAAGTAACAGTATTTCATCTCTAGAGCAGTGGTGGCCCAGTGGTAACGGCCCCGACTTAAAATTACGAGTTGTAGGTCGTGGGTTCGAACCCAAACAGGCGCTTTACTTTGTGTAAATAATTTCATCACCACTGCTCTCAAAACGGTGAAGGAAAACATCGTGAGGAAACCGGCATGTCTTAGAAACAAAAATTCGAAGACATGTGACATCTACCAACCCGCACTGGGCCCGCGTGGTAGATTACAGCCCACTCCCTCTCACAGAGAGGAGGCCTGTGTCCCAGCAGTGGGAACATTAATAGGCTGATTATGTAATAACATAATTATGTTTGTTATGTTATTACATCTCTGCAATGACCTTGAAAGAACTTACGGCCGCTTGGTAGATAAACCTTCCGCGTCCATGCGGAACCGCCTCGCACTCGATACTATTGCGTACTGATATTATTATACACTCAGATTTCGAAGCGTGTCGGTTCAGCCATTTTCTATAAATATATTTTTATAATACTGTAACTTTATTATACTGTGAAATAGTTGTGTACATTGACACAATAATTATGACGGTGTATTTCACGCTCTTAAAGGCAAGCTAAAAGTTATTTATAGAGAATAATATTTCGATTAATAGACTTTATTGGTCGTTCCTCTCAATTAAATGTGCTTGAACATAAATGGTTATGACCAAGCATAAATAATTGAGAGGAACGACCAATAAAATGAACTTCTAGTAATTTCTGATGATCCAGGTCAGGGCAAGAACATGAACATTCAGTAATTTTGCAACAAACTGAAAAAGAAGGGACTACCCACATCATAGATTATACGTTTTAATAAAACATCTATGACCCACACCCGCTTGACCGTTACAGTGGACATTAGGTGGGCATAACAATTAAAATTCTATTGTGTGTCGTTAATGACAGCTGAAGGTTTAAAAACTGGTGAAAACCTAAATATTCGAGTCAAATTTCTCAAAAGTTTTTAATCAAAGCATACAAAAATACGGTAAGTTAATTCTACAACACACGATCATTTAACTCGACCATTTAAAGCTGTCACACACAAATTAAACTAAATTGCAACATTTGTGTACAACTTTACCTCAGAGTGCCGCAACGAGCTCGCGTTCACAACGAAATACATTCAAAATGACGTTGTACACATGGCTTAACTGTTTAGTACACAGGCAACTTAAATCTCGCGATATTAGAAAGAAATAAGTAATTAGTCAACACGAAAATACTTCATAACAACTCCACCCACGGCAATGATTTCAAACTGGAATATTATCTTATTTCATGCTTTTTGGATACAAAATTTTCTCAGTTAATAAGACAAGAGTCGATGAAAAATTAATGTGAATGAAGCATTAACCTTTTAATTAGATGTAATAAGTCATACAACTTTAGCAGCTCTAAATCTGTACTAGAATGAATAATCAGTAGAGCAATTTTATATTTGATTTAACAGACAGAGGCTGGCTGCAAAAATCTCAACATTAACAGTGTAAGAACCTGAGTACCTATAATTTTATTCATGAGTACATTACCCATGTAGGACATGCACAGTTTTCTCTCGGGAACAAGCAGAGATTCGAGTCACATTTGTGAGAACTGGGTAGTGCAGCGTAATAACATGTAGGTCGTAATGCAATTTGTTATATAGCAGCTACAAAAGTCATGGATTTATAGTTTTAAAAGTTGTAACTGTCCTGGATTCTAATTTGAAATAGGTACTAGTGTTCTTCTTGAAATTGACTTGGCTGGTACCTGAAGGCCAATTCTCGTACTAATAAAACGTATGTAAAGTACAGTGCTACCAATCCAGTCACGAGACAACATCAACATTATAATGAACGCAATGTAGCTATCTCATCTCCGCGATAATCAATGACAAAGACTTGTGAAAAATGTAGGTAAAATACGAGGCTCTTTGTCGGATTTGGGACAGAGATTAGAATGCGAATACGGGAATTACCCTTCTGACACAGTATAATAAAGTAACAGTATTATATCTCGACATTGACCTTGAAATAATTACCTACGGCCGCTCGCTAGATAAACCTTCCACGTCCGTGCGTAACTGCCGCGCACTCGATATTGTTGCGTACTATTATACACTGAGATTTCGAAGCGCGTCGTTTCGGCCATTTTCTATCTTCTTCTTATTTTCGAGTGGCTAGTGATTAACCTGGTGTCAGAGATTTAAAGCCGCCAATGGGCCTCTGACTTGGTTTCAAATGCCATCGAGAAATATCTTTTAGGCATACCGGTTTCTCCTCACGATGTCTTCCTTCACCGTTTTTGAAGAAAGTGATAATTATACAATACGCACATGAATTCGAAAAGTCAGAGGCGTGCCTTGGGTTCGAACTCGAGACCTATGATTTGGCAGTCCCATAGGAACCACTAGGCTATCACTGCTCTGCCGTTTTCTATGAAGATATAAGATACTGTTACTTATTTATACTGTGCGTCTGATGTCTCAGGTAGATTAAGATAGGATTTGCACAGCAAGGTAAGTCCATGTTTTATGTCACTTTGAGAGCTTTGTTACAATAGTGTTGTGTTGACTTTAATGTACCCTGGCGGCTGAGAGTATGTCATGCTCACTCAAATGTCTCGCTGACGGTGGCGCGTGTGTTGGATTTGGCATTAAGCTCCCTATATAATGGTGTCACATCTCTTAGCTCCCACGACTTATTTAAATTTTCATTCCCTCTATACACTTCGTATTTTATAATAATATTTTGATTTAAAAAGTGTTCATGTAATTTCTTGCCCGTTCCTTTCCATAGGTACTGTACTCCATAGACTGACCGATGCGACCTCTTGACAATTCAAAATTGCCTCTAAATAGGCTTATTTGAAATAAATGCTTTTAGTTTGAGTTTACCTATAATTCTCTCATTGCAGTGGCCCAGTGTATAACGGCCCCGACTTACGAGTTATAGGTCGTGGGTTCGGACCCAAGCAGGCGATTTCATCATCATCATCATCATCATCAGCCTATTAATGTTCCCACTGCTGGGACACGATTTAGTTTGTGAAAATAATTTCATCACCACAGATCTAAAAACGGTGAAGGAAAACAACGTGAGGAAACCGGTATGTCCTAGAACCAAAAATTCGAAAACATGTGTCATCTACCAACCCGCACTGGGCCCGCGTGGTAGATTATCGCCCAGTCCTTCTCGAAGAGAGGCCTGTGTCCCAGCAGTGGGAAAATTAAATAGGCTGATTATGAAGGCAAACGTTACACCTCCCCTTTTGCATCAAAGGAATGAGCAGTATTGACGTTTCCGATCTCAGACTATGACCGTCTTATTACTAAACGCGTTCTACTTAAGTCCACGCCACCAACCTTTCAGCCAGTTTTTTTTCGACTGAATTTCGAACCTCATTCCCACTGAAGTAAAATTGCAAATACAAAATGGACAATTAAAATTCAGTTGTCAGTTTTTGTATTTGGAACTAAAACGAAGTCGGAATAAAGTTTGAAAATCGAAAATGGCTCGATCGTTGAAATCTGGTTCTGAAGTTGAATCTTGTTTTTGTTTTATGGCCGTGAAAGTCCGAGTTGTTCACGATGTTTCCCTTTATCACATAATAAAGGAAAACATCGTGAACAACTCGGACTTACACAAATAAAATTATGACAAAGAAAAAGTCTCATTGGTACTAATATTGGTATTAATAAGTACTAATATTCTAAATGTGAAAGTTTGTATGTACGGATCGCAAATGCGACTGCTGACCGTGGGGTTCTGAGTTCGATTCCCAGGTCGGGCAAAGTGTTATTGGAGTTTTCCATTAAGAATTACTTAGTAACAGCCCGGAGTTTGGAAGTTGGCGGTGTGATAATCCCCGTGCCTCGGAGAGCACGATAAGTCGCTGGTCCTGCGCCTGATCTCTCGCCGGTTGGGTTGGATTGCCATCCCATCGGAATAAGAGAGTGAGGGAATAGAGAGTACAACTGTGTCTGCACACACACTTGTGCACTACATATAATATCTTCCTTGCCGGAGGCTAGTATCCATTGAGATTGGCCGCCATGACCGAAATATTGTAAGGAGGACTTTTATTTCTCAATCACACTAGAACGGCTGAAAGTATCGTTATGAAGTTGTACAGATAGGTAGCCTGAGACCTAGAGAAGGACGCAGGTTACTTTTCATCCTGGATTACAGACTAGGCCGACGTTCGCACGGACGTATTCATATGAATGGTTCCCTTTATGTCGAGTCCCTTTACGTCGAGCCGAGAACCTTGTCTCGCTTCTATTACCACTACGTCGAGTCTACGATTTCTGTCCCGTTTCTATTCCCTTAACGTCGAGTTTCTTTACCCCGCTTCTATTACCTTTACGTCGAGATATCGCGACGATTTTTTTTCGTACACTGGAGTTTCAACTCTCGATATTGTGCTGAGCATTGAGAATCCAACAGAGCGCATTCAGCACGTATCCCAGCGCGTCAAGAAAACACACTGTTGGATATTCAACTCTCGGCGCTAAGCGGAGCGTCGAAAATACAATACGCGCAACAAAATCGTCGCGATAAAAACAAGTCCGTGCGAACGTTCGGCTGAGTCGCGGGCAATGCCTAGGACAAAATAATTAGAACGATGTACTTTAATTTACAACGCTACTAGGTATATATAATGTTATAAGCACTACTCGCACGTTAGACAAATAATTTGTAACGTAGAAGCACGGAACACGTAGCTTCTAAACGTTTTGTTAATGTGCTCAAAACTTGCATACTCGTACACAAACTCACGTAGTACTTACCTGGACTATAATAGCTAAGTTACAATATAATATTGCTGAATCTGAATCTGAACTTACTTGGTTAAGGCTGAAGCCAAACGAACGTAAATTATTGAGTTGCGTAATTTCGGTCGCGTAATTTCTGCTGCATTCGGTTTCATACAAAAGTTCTGTTTCACACGGCGACGCAAAATGAGTTGTCTGCCGACTCACACGCATTATTCGGACCGAATTGAGTTTGCAGGGGAACCGAATTCAGACTTTCACTATATAAATATGCTTCGTAAATACACAAAATTTTCAACGGTTACATTGCACGACACAAACATCTGCTATAAACGTTGGATAGTAACTGAATAAAATGCGCTCGTCTGATCCCAATAGAATTTCAGCCAGGCAGAATTTCTGCGACCGAAATTCTGCGACACACGACTCACAAAATTACGCTCGTTTGGGCTCGCCCTAAGATTCAGCAAAATTATTAAGTGAACTACGATAAAAATATACCTACAAGTAATTCAAACCTTTTTCATTATTTAAATAATATGTTACTTTATAAAGGAGCCAAGATTTGAACTCGTTTCTTACCGATTGACCGGAGAAGGCACAACATAAGCAAAACTGGCAAAGTATGGAGCAGACCTTTGCCCAGCAGCGGGATAACACACGTTAACTAAAAAAAAAATGCCAAGAAAACAATGAAACAAAAAAAAATGCGATTTGTTTCTTCTTTTTTAGTTAACCTTTGTTAACTTTTCCAAATTAAATATTTTACGATTCATTATTTCATATTACGTTTTTTTTTGGTGGAATGGTACGAAAACTAACTAAAACGCGTCGTCTTAGAAAACGCCGGAACTGAAAAAATAAAATTAATCTAAAATGAAAATTTGTCAACTAGCTAGCCTATTCGAGGGCCATTATGAAATATATTTTTCAAATTCGAATTCTAAACGGATTTTGCCTTCAACACGTCTGGCGCGGGATGATAAAATGCATGAATCTGTCAATACCTTCTTTTTCCTCATTCAGGGATGACAGAATTGAATTGAATTTTTATTCGGTTTTTCTACGGAGTTAAACTTTCCTCTTCTTACTTACTTACAACTATTTACCTACATACTACACCCATCTACTATTATTATGTAAATTAACGCATTAATAATATTATTTCACGGCTATACAGTACAGAATTTTGGGGAAGCTCCTTCCCTAGAATTTTGTTCTTAGAGCTGACTTTAGAGCTAGTTAATTGACAACAATCAAAATCATAATTATAATTGCATAAATAAGATACGACAATATATCGATCTCTAAGGGTCGGGCCACACCTGCCGAACGTTCCGCGGCGGAACGTTCGGTTGACTACGCTCCTAATGTTTTTCAAGTTACCTATGGGCTATGACACATCAGCCGAACGTTACGTCCATAGGAGCGTTCCGCCGCGGAACGTTCGGCAGGTGTGGCGCTAGGCTTATTATGCCATTAATGTCGGCATGCAAATTCTACCTATTATTTGGTTATTAATTTATGAAATTAAATAATTAACTTAAATAATATGCATGTGATTAGTAAATTATATTAAATTCATTCAAAAGGCATAAAAAAATCTAACACTATCAGTGTGAGATTTTTAATTTTTTTTTATCCTAATTTGAATTTGTTTTTCTTTTACGGTCAGCAGCACGAGTCGATCATACAAATCCGGTTTTCAAAACAAACATCACCTAACCGGTAACTATGTATTTGTGTACCACCTACCTTATAAATAAACATTTCCTTATACATAGTCGAATCAACTCATACATAAAGGTTGGCTCAGACAAACCGTGTAAAATAAAGTGGCGAGCTCACAGGTAGAGCTATTTAAATGTAAATAAAAGTTATTCTTATGTACATACGAGTATTGGAACCACGCTTGGCGACAATTCCCAATATGTATAAAATATATTGAATTTCACCTATGTGTTAGGAGTACAATCGAGTTCATGTTGAAATTAAGTTGTGTTGTAGGATCACAAGTAGGTAGAAGATACTCGTAGGTTCATCAGGTTTGGACTTTTGTGGATTAAAAAAACATTGAATTAAAATGTAATAAAAACGACCTGCAATAAGGCTTGTCTGCTTGCATGTACCTATGCGTGCTGATTGCTTGACCGATCTCTTTCGATACAAGATATATTTTGGGAACCTGAAATATATTTCGGATCGAAAGAGATCGGTCAAATCAATTTGTATTTCTTCCGTAGTCATGAATTCATGTTTAATTCCAAAAATAATAATAAACAATTCTTCAAAAACGAATCAACACTTCCAAGTTTTCAACTGAAATATAAAGAATAAACCACCAACATAATCTGAAAGCTTTTGCCATTCGATTGAGCACGTTCTGACGTCATAAGAGACTGGGACTTTACGGCGCGCGTCCACGTCTAACGTCCAGTTCCCTCGGCCCTATTTCCACGTAGTATCTCGAAACGACCGATCTTACACTGTATAGATTTGTACAGAAGGTCGACTACATACAAGCAGTGAAAAGAGACACACGTACGGATAAAGCGCCAGTTTCTCGAAAGAAAACTGTCGCAAATATGACAAATTGTCAAACGTGCATAAACTGCTGCGATTGGCTGTTGATAAATAATTCAACCAATCACAGCAGTTTGCGCACAATTTGTCACATTAATTTTATTTTGCGATGATTTTCGTTTGAACAACGGGCCCATAGAAGCGTACAGCGATCTTAAATTACATTAATTTATGTATGGTCAACGAGTACCTACTTATCTCAAACGAACATTACTCAAAAGTGCGCTTGCCTTTGTTCGTTAAATAGGTACATACATAATATGGTCTTAAGCAGAAACATGATGGTCTTTGTGTCTCTGCGTTTTCGCTCTTTGTACAGTGTGTAAAATGACCCTTTACGAAGCCGTGATCTACGCATTCTGTACATGAAACTAAGTAACTTTGTGCAAAAATAATTGCAGGGAAACGACTTTTATTTTTGGTGCGCTGTTTGTTGTAACGGTACAGGGATCGTGGGAGTATTATTTTGAGGTTAATAACATTTAAAACTTATTTTCGTAAAAAAACGTCAAAAAATTTGGAACGTTGACCTTCAATATCTTTGTAACCAGAAGGTAAAAACTGATCATAATAACGGGATGAACAAGACAGTGACTCTCGACATCCGTTATACATATTATACCTTCTATATCTATCTATTAAGTGGATCCTAAGTCCGTGGGGACCGATTTCCCTAATGTTGTTCAGCGAACTTACATAACATTTGAATATCTCATCATATTTCGATTTTTTATTTTGTCTATTTCCTTTTGAATGGCTTCGGCGGTTTGGCGTTGTTATGTGAAATTGGATCCATTTTTGCGTGTGGTGTTTTTGCATAAAATAGAATGACAAGTTATTTTCTTTATTATTATATCCTTTTAGCAATTATTATAAATTATGAATCGTTACTGAGAACTATGTTTAAGACCCAGATTACACTGGTAATCACAATTCATTCTGTTTCTTATTTTTTTCATTTACTTTTGTAGTTATTTATTATAAAAGGTCCCATTAAAATAGATGGACTTTTAACAAAGCGTTCAGTACGTCTATTGAAAGACATCCAAGCAAAAAAAAATGATTTTATTTTGACCAAAAATAATAAATGGCATTGGGTAACCAAAATTTTTTGTGTATTTTCGTTAGCTGTTTTTAGGGTTCCGTACCCGAAGGGTGACAAACGGAACCCTATTCATAAGCCTCCGCTGTCCGTCTGTCTGTCAGCGAGCTCTATCTCATGAACCGTAATAGGTAGGCAGTTGAAAATTTCACAGATTGAGCATTTCTATTGCCGCAAGAGCAACAAATAATACAATTAAAAAATAAAGGGGGGTCGCCATACAATAAAATTAAATTTTGAAAAAAAAATTATCTGACCCTGGCATGTGGGGAATCATTTTCTAGAGCTCATCAAGTAGAGAATAAATATAATTTTTATTAGTTTTTATCTTCAAAAATGATGAATTAGGGGGCCGTAGAAGTTGTTTGTTTTAGACCATTTTTGTACGAGCTCTATCTCAACAACTAAACAAATTAGGAATTTGAAACCTGTGTGTATCATGTAACATATACTGTTTATAATCAACAAATACTAAAAACGCCGATTCAAAACGTATTTTATATAATATGGGCGATTTTCTGCTTTTTAAAGTAATAATTTTGTATTTCATGCTAATATTATGCGATATAAATTCCACAGATAACTATTTAATAGTCGGAGTAATGACATGGAATTAGTAAGTACCTACTATCATGGCAGCATATACTATTTCGATCATTTAAATTTCGATCATCCAAAAAGGTCTACAAAATAAACTTTCTTCACAAGATTTTAAAACCGGCCAGTATTTTTTGATTTTAAGAACTTTATCGACTTTTTTCAAAGTATCCCTAGACGGTGTTGATGTGTGTACCTCATGTTAAAACTACACTCCAATAGACAATATATTCAGTAACATTGAAATGAATGCTGGCACATACAGTGTACTATTCAGTTACCTAGCTTAAACCGTTGTGGATACAATTTCATATTAAGAAAAATTATTGGTGTAAAAATATTCGGTCATGGCGGCCAATCTCAACGGAGACTGGCCTTCGGCGCGGGAGATATTATAGTGCACAAGTGTGTGCGCAGACACGAGTGCACCCTCTCTTCTCTCACTCTCATAGTCCGATGGGATGTGTAAAAATAATAAGTAAGAAATAATAGATTTCTGTATGACTATCAAAAATAACGTAAATAAATACCTGTATTGACCCGTGCGTTTGCACTGGCGAAACATCACGACAAAACATGTTGAAATCTCTAGTTCCTGTCAAACATTGTATGAAAAATTGACAGAAAATAGAGATTCCAACATGTTTTGTTGTGAATGTTTCGCCAGTGCAAACGCACAGTTATAATTACAATTTGGCGTACTACTTACATTCTATTTTGTACAATATAGTCTGATGTAGCAAGAGAAATCCTTTTATTTATAAGTAACTAGCTTTACCCGGCCTGGCTTCGCACGGTTAGCACTAAGTACTTATCTATGGCGCATCTACCTTTCCTAATTACCTATTTCTACCTAATTACCTACCCTACCTACCTACCCTACCCTTCTTACCAGGGTAGGTAGGTACCTAACCTACCCTACCTACCCTACATATCTACCTGCTTACCTACCATATATACCTATTTATACCTACTAATACTATGTTAGTAGCAAATAAATAACTTTGACTATAGTTAATGCATGTTACTGGATAAAGTTAACTTAATATTTTTCTCTTAAAATAAATGAAATATACTCCTACACCTATATTTTAACACAACAACATTTTCTCATTAAAATTAGACAATTTCTTTACAAATCTTTGTTTTTTTATAGCGCCTCTGTTGTTACCTTTACGAAAGTATTACAAAAAGGCAGTGTATAGAGTGCCACCAGTGGCATTCTATCCATAGCGGATAAAGTGCCACTACAGGCACCCTAGTAACACCGCCTCGGTTCGGCCAAAGTGCCGCAAGCATTGGATTGTCATTGTCACTGTCACTAAGTCACGTCACTTGGTATTTTGTTTGATTGTCGAGGTTAGATTGCTGTAAAACACCACATTCCCAAAACATTACATTCTCTTGTGCCTAAACGGACCCTGGCACTTCGCCGGCCGCTACCGCGGCACCGCTCGCTACGCTCGCTCGGCTCGTGCGTTGTGTGGTCACAGTTCTAACCTAACCTAACCTAAATAACAAGTGACAGTGACAATGCAACACTCACGGCACCCTAGCCGGGCTGAGGCAGTGACACTAGAGTGCCACAAGAAACTCGCGGCACTCTATACACTTCGTTACAAAAATTCATAGTGTTAAATCTTGTACGACATGGTATGGAACCCTTCGTGTGCGAGTCCGACTCGCACTTGACAGATTTTTTTTTTTTTTAGTTAAGTTTAATGTTGTATTTCCTGTGCGTGTACATATTTGTGTGCGTGTGTATATTTTTCTTTCTTCCTTTCTTTCTTAAATAGGTGATCAAGACAATATGGCCATAACTAGGTACAGGTCAGCTAGCCAAACTCCGTAGACGTAATGAGTATAGCCGTATCAATATCGAAACAAATATTAAATTAATTTGATGATTTTTTTTGTCACTTGAAATATCAGTTTAATAACTGTTTTTTTTGTGTAAATTTCGCAGATGTGATGGCTATCGATATCTAACACGACAAAACGAAAACAGATTTTCTCAACTCATACTTCAAGTAGGTAATAACACCACCAGCGGCGGCGGTCGATGACCCCAAAAAAATAACATCAAATCCTTTTAATTTTTATTTTAAGTTGTTTAGATATTATTACCCATCTGCAGAATTTCGCTAGCTAATTTAATTTGGCCTTTTAAACAGGTAGAACTTGACCGTCTTTATGTTCAACCAACTTCAACACGTATCAGAACAATTCTTAATTTAACAATTACATTGCTGTGTGACTAACATAATAGCACAGTATAATAAGTAACAGTATTTTATCTTCATAGAAAACGGCCGAATCGACGCGCTTCGAAATCTCAGTGTATATCATTGTACGCACTAATCTCAGTGTACGCAACAGGGGGCCTACTCCCTAAGCGAAAACGTCACTTCAAACTCACTTACGGACATACCGTAAGTTAGAGAGCAAAGCGCCCGTAACGACGGCCGTCCGTAATGCCAGCCACACACGTAACGATTTGCTTGCGCAAACTTAGGCTTGCGCAAATCAGATTTGACGTTTTTTCAAAGAAATTTGCGCAAATTTCTTCCCACACACGTAATGATTTGCTTGCGCAAACACAAATTTGCGCAAGCAAATCGTAACGTGTGTGGCTGGCATAACGTTTTCGATTATGCCAGCCACACACGTAACGATTTGCTTGCGCAAACTTAGGCTTGCGCAAATCTAACTTGACATTTTTTCAAAGAAGTTTGCGCAAATTTCACCCACACACGTAACGATTTGCTTGCGCAAACCTAAATTTGCGCAAGCAAATCGTTACGTGTGTGGCTAGCATTAGGGTGTAGGCCCCCAGTCTCGAGTGCGCGGCAGTTACGCACGGACGCGGAAGGTTTATGTACCGAGCGGCCGTAGGTAATTATTTCAAGGTCTCTGCCGAAATATAATACTGTTACTTTATCATACTGTGCATATAGTTTCAATACCAACAGTATTGTGTGAGATATAATTGGTATTCAGTACAATGGACGGCATGTAATTGGTATAGCTTCAAAGGTATTCTGACAATCAGCCGTCTGTGATATTAAGTAAGTAGGTGCCTAGTAGGTATTGTTACCGAATCAATTAGGTTCACTCACGTAGGTACAAGGGATGCATAATTAGTATTAATTAGATACCTATTTAATGCAAGTGTGCAATGACCGAAGCTCACGCGTCCCTACAGTGTGGCCTGTGCCTTATTTTTAGGTTTCTTCGAATGCATTATTTTAATGTTAAGGCTCCGTGCACGAAAAAACACCTTTTTTAACCGACGAAAAAAAAGGAGGTGGTTCGAAATTCGACACGCATATTTTTTTATGAATGACCACGCATAACTTTTTACTCAGTAGTACGATTTGAACGATTCTTTTTCGTCAGTAAGTTATCTAATTGTAAGAAAGCTTGAAATTATTGAAACATTATTATTTATATTTATATTATAACATTAACGTTAGTCTGTGTAACTATAATGCAATGACAAATGCCCACTCGTATCAAACGATGATTTTCAACACACTTGTAATAGAATACTATATTGATTTTATCAGCATAATAAATATTGTGTAAAAAATACGGGGTATAATAAGACCAATCCCGAAGCCGTCATCCACGCATTCTGTACATCAAACTAAGTAACTCTGTGCAATAATATTTGTGTTACATGGGGACAAAGTAATATTTTGTTCTTCCAGGGGGTTATTTTGAATTCTGAGCTAAGCCATGGATTCTAAAGTAGAATCCTGAGCTTAGCGAGGAATTTAATATACGCTGCCCGAGAACAAAATATTTTGTCCCCGAGTGATACACACTATTTTTCATCACTACCTATGATCCCGAACGAACAAGAACCGCTGCGGCAAAGCTCTTCAGGACCCCGAAGTGTACATCTCCCGCCTGCACTACACCACTCAGGCGGAGGACATCGTGGAGTACGTGCGCCAAAAGACGAAGTACGCGCCGAGGGTGCAGTTACTAGAGTCGCGCCGGAACGTCAACTTCAAGGCGTTCATCGTGCGTGTACCGAACGTTTATCTGCCCCTCGTCATGAAAGAAGACTTTTGGCCGCAGGACGTGGTGTTCCGTCGCTTCCGCGGACAAGTTCCACAAGACAGCACAAAGTCAAGCTAGTGCGAAGTGAAGTGCTACTAACATAGTCTAAGCCTTATTTATTAACACTTTGTTTTATATTAAAATACTAGCTTCTGCCCGCGACTTCGTCCGCGTGGAATAGTTACTTTGGGCTACGACCCGACTGAATTAACCACGCGTCTGAGCCGCGCGGCATGGTATTTCGCAGAGCTAACTGGGGCCACCGCCCTTCCTCCTCATGACTGCCTTACATAACATACATAATCAGCCTATTTCCTACTGGGAGTGGGCCGAAATCCACCATACGGGCCCAGTGCGGGTTGGTAGATGTCACATGTCTTCGAATGTTTGGTTCTAGTACATGCCGGTTTCCTCACGATGTTTTCCTTCACCGTTTGAGAGCAGTGGTGCTTAAATTATTTACACAAAGTAAAGCGCCGAACCCACGACCTACAACTCGTAAGTCGGGGCCGTTACCACTGGGCCACCACTGCTCTCAAGAAAGTAATTTATTAAAAGATAAATTAATAAATAAAAATAAAAACCTATTTTTAACGAAATTACATAATTGCTATTACAACTATAAGTACCTATTCAGAACAGTTTACAGTAAGATCGATCGATTCGATGTGTAGCCGTGTGTACCAAGGAAGCCAAATGTGCAGAATGAGTTATTGCTTAACTTCTAGTGTCACCATTGAATTAAGCTAAGTAGTTAAAAATATTTTTAGCTGTCGTGTTGTAAACATGTTTTAATATCTAACAATACATACATATTTTGGTTAATTAATCGTTCTGTGTGCCTTCAAAATGGACGCAAACATAAAATAATACAGTACCCGACATAATGTCCCTCATTACTTACTAATGAGGGTAACACCTCATTATAAAGAAAATTAATCTGTGTACCGAGTAGCTACAACAACTGAGTTGTTAATAAACATCCGAATTGATAACCTCCTCCTTTTGGAAGTCGGTTAAAAACGCTCGATGGTCTATTTACGGTCGAGTGCTGTCTATTTTTATACAATATGTTAAAAAATCCAGTCCGATCTGTAAAGGTATCGTACTGAGAGTCAATTTATTTGGAAATTTTGAGAAAAACAGAACAAAAGAATTAGGCTACTTTTATTTTAGAAAAAAAGAATTTCGGTACACGGGGGCGAAGCTGGACAACAGCTATACATTATTAACTACTATAAATCCAGATTTTCGTCATCGATTTCAGTGATAACTATCTAGTAAACTTGGAAAAGATGTGACCGGCGTGACGTGGCTGGCTCGTTTTTTAGCCAAAAAATTTGCATGTTGCCAGTCTTCTGGCTACGTTTCCGGATGAGCGAGGCGGACGAATACTTCGACGCCTAAGACCCAATTTCACCAAACACAAAAATTAGCTAACAGGTCATTAAACTCAGGTTACTGCTTTGATTGGCTCACTGACATGACAACAGCCAATCACAGCAGTTGACATGTGTGTTAACAGTCTGTTATATCTAACAGAGTACGGTGAAATTGAGTCTTAGTGTCCTTTTGTTTTTATTTGTATAGTTAGTCATTTAATTTAGTACCTAATGTAAATAGTTAAAGATATAATTTTAAAAAAAATTGTATAAAAGAAAACTTATGAAAATACATAATGAATTGTGAAACATTGGGAACCGAAACAAAAAAGCCGGTCGTATATTACTCTATTAAGGACTCAGACCAAAACCGTCGAAGTATAAGCTGAACTGCGATTTCCAGCCTATAAATCAAGGCAAGTCCACATTTTTGTTGGCCTAGCTTTTACGATTTACTGCCGAATCGCCACCAGCATTAATGTCATTTAGCGTTTAACGCTTGCCAGAGATTTTCAAACGTAAAAAATGGCGGAAAAACGCTTACCTTAAAATTTTCCGGTGGATACACTTTTGGGGTATCGCAAAAGTGGTCTGTACTTTATTATTATCTCTATGTGTAATGGACGGTACTAACATTGAATTGTTTAAAAAATATAATCCACGTTTTCAGGCTATGAATTAATCCATTTTCATTATTTTGAGTTAGTTCTGGTAAACTGAACAACCCACAATATGCCCCGCGGTTTCACCCGCTTAAGTTTCGATCCCGTGGGAATATCGGAACAAAAAGTGTTCTATGTCCTTCTCTAGGTCACGGTCTACACCTATGCCGAATTTCATCCAAATCCGTTCAGCCGTTTTAGCGTGACAGCGTAACAAACTAAACAAACTAATTTTCACATTTATGTGGTGGAACCGCGGGGTGCAGCTAGTCTCCTAATAATTCAGTTAATTACCTCAAACGAATCTATTAGTCCAAATGTGGCTGCTGGTATATTACTATCCAGCAAAAACAATGTATTAAGCTTCTAAAACCTATGCTTAGAATAGATACAAAATTAATCAACATTAACTGTACAAAATCATTACAATAATTTTGATGTGGGTTGATTAGTTCTGGCAAAACAAAGTCCTTTATTAGAGCAGTGATATCATATTGGTGTGCGTGTCGGACTGCCAAGTCACAGGTCTCGAGTTCCAACCCAAGGCACGCACCTCTGACTTTTCGCATTCATATAATTATCACTTGCTTCAAAAACGTTGAAGGAAAACATCGTGAGGAAACCTGCCTGAGAGATATTTCTCGACGGCATGTGAAGCCAGTCAAAGGGCTATCGGCCGCATAAAAACTCTGACACAAGGTTAGTCACGGAAAACAATAGTATATTATGCAACTAATGAATTCAAGTATTAGAATCCTGAGCGACGCGAGTGATTCATGGCCCTCGATATAAATCCATTTTATTCAAGAGTTGCATACTATACTTTATACCATGAGTACGAGAAAAGCGAAAATACACATTTAATAAAAGGTTAACACGTTCAGTGTCGGGAGCCCTCCTGGAGGATTCACCTACTTGGATATGGGATGCCGGGAGCCCTCGCGGAGGGCTCATTTTAAATGTACGTTCAGTGTCGGGAGCCCTCCTGGAGGGTTCACCTAATTGGATATGGGATACCGGGAGCCCTCGCCGAGGGCTCATTTTAAATGTAGACGTTCAGTGTCGGGAACCCTCCTGGAGGGTTCACCTACTTGGATATGGGATGCCGGGAGCCCTCGTGGAGGGCTCATTTTAAATGTAGACGTTCAGTGTCGGGAGTCCTCCTGGAGGGTTCACCTACTTGGATATGGGATGCCGGGAGCCCTCGCGGAGGGCTTATTTTAAATGTAGACGTTCAGTGGTGGGAGCCCTCCTGGAGGGTTCACCTAGTCGCATATGGAATGCCGGGAGCCCTCATTTCAAATGAAGGTTTTTCTTAGTGAATACAGATTATAAACCGTGAAAATAAAAATAAATCTGATGTATATTTTCACAAAACGTAATGCCGGCAACCCTCCCGGAGGTTTCACTTCGAACTAGGTACGAATAATAAAAGTCGTAGACTTCCAATATGTATGGCGGCATGGCGTATGAGTTCTATGAAAATGGGTGGTGTCGAAAGTGTTAAGGAGGTTGTATAGCATTGAGATGGCGGTCTAATATATTGACGTGTTCTAAATTCAAACACCAAAATAGTGATTAAAAGAGCTTTTTATTCAAATTCAAAATTCAAATTCTAAATTCAAAAGTCATTTATTCAAATTAGGCTGAGAATCAGCACTTTTCGAACGTCAAAATTACATAAGACAGTCCCCCAAAAACGCCCGCCCTTCACCACTTCCTAGTGCTTTTGCTGAAGAGAAGAAGTGGCTCAACAAACTCCCCAGCAGCACAGCTGTCTGTTCAGTTAGAAAAAAAACTTGATTCTATACAATAGTATGCAAATAATTTACATTACTCAACACAAAACATTCAATAAAATATATGCCATAATGACAGCTAGCACGCGCCAATGTACCAACAAAAAAAAAATATCGAAATCTAAACTCAAGCAAAAATAAAAACGTAAACAGAACTTAATACCCGAATTATAAAGCCTCCAGGCATAAAGGGCGTGCCCGCTTACATATAGCTAATAAAGCTGTAACTCGAAGTCACATAATTAGATATGATAAACTAGGACCATTGAAGTAAAAATAAATCAAAAATAGATCAACAGTTAGGCAAGAATAATATATAATCTACTGTCGAGGTCGCTAGCTAATCACATATTGCAATACAACTCATACGAAAACATTGTAATGAGTAGATCATGTCAACAATAAATAAAAATAATATAAATTGTATAATAAAGTCAAATAAATTAAACATTCTATAAACTCATATAACCTGTCAGTAGGTAAGCTAATTCTGGAGAAAGAACATAAACATTGTCTTGAGTTAATCACAGCGACCAACTATTTTTATCGCTTAAGTAGTCATTGATAGAATAGTATGCCTTTGAACAAAGGTTGGATTTTACTTTAGCTTTAAACGCATTAAAAGGCAAATCTAGCAGAGAAGTGGGTAGCTTGTTATAAAAGGTTATACCAAGCCCAACAAATGAGTTATGAACCTTATGAAGCCGGTGAAATTTTTTATTCACTGTTTTCAGTGAATAAAATAAGCTTTTTAGAAGGGGAATGGTATAAAGTCCTTTTATTATTACTGCCAATAAAACAGTACCCCATAGTCAAAAAAACAAAATTAAAATACGTCCAAATTAAGGAATGCGGCTGTTTGATATTTCCCGTGACCCAAGAGCTGGCTTTTACCTTAGGCAAAGGATAAGCATTGCCGTACATTATCACCCTATAATGTTCCCACTGCTGGGATACAGGCCTCCTCCAGATGGAGTGGGCTGTAATCTACCACGTGGGCCCAGTGCGGGTTGGTAGATGTCACATGTTTTCGAATTTTTTGTTGTAGGACATGTCGGTTTGCTCACGATGTTTCTTTTACCGTTTTGAGAGCAGGGGTGATGAAATTATTTACACAAAGTAAAGCGCCTGCTTGATGTCGAACCCATGACTGCTCGTAGGTCGGGGCCGTTACCACTATTCTAGCATTTCCATGAAACTTGGTAATACCGCCAGTCTCTATGGTATACCAGTCGACAGTGATGTGAATGAATTTTGCGAAGCCATATTTTAGTGTGGTAATGTTAGGATATAATTGGATTTTTATTCTATTCATTAATTATGTATAACTTGTCATTGTATAGTTATAAATTATAATATGTATAGACATGATAAAAAAAAATCGTCAGATAGATTATTAAAAAATATTGGACACGGATATTGGAATTTTTTTCAAAAGATCAATACGTTAAAATGTGGCATGACGTAACTCCCCGGTAGATTTTATACTGATTTGTGACGTAGGGAGCCCCCACTCTCCAAGTTTACTCTCCAACTTTAAGTCGTTTTATCTAAACCATTTTTTATTTATTAATAATTATGATAAATAAAAAATACGTGTCTAATATTTTTTTATTATCTGACTGGCGGACAAATTTTTTTTTTTCCTAGTTACGTGCCTATTATAAGTTCCATTTTAATTCTAAATAAATTGTTTATCGACTACTGAGAAAGAACACAAAAACAAGAACTATATATCAATCATCAGATACAAAATGAGGGTAACGCTCCTATTACTGAAACAGGGCTGTGACAGTAACAAAAATAACTAGGACAGAGGAGGTCAATTGGACTTTTATTAATCGAGCCTCTCTAACAATTCGTTTTAAGGATGCTTGAATCTTGAGTAGCCTTTTAAGACCTGCGTAATGTTTTCGAGGACTTTGAGCGCCTGTCCTTATTCTGGAAGTGTTCTTTTATACTTTTTAGGTATTCAAAATGATGACGAACGATAGAATAAGTAAGTATAGCTTTTTATAGAAGAAGTTCTTCCTGAGAATTAAGAGCGCATAGTACCTAAGCTCAAATTTACTTTTTATCTCGTTCGCAAAATACTAATCGCGGACTGACTGAGAGCGAGACTGAATGGGGTGCTGGCGGATAGTTCGGGTATTTTATTTTGACGGTGAAAATAATAGTAATAAAAAAGAATAAAAAACATATTATCTGCTTTATATTTCAGTTATTATGCAAAGTTTCATGATCTAGGTAATTTGAAGTATTTTCAATACAAGCGGTTCACTGTTCGGTTTGGAGGTAAATTTGTAATTTTTTTCTATCAAGTAATTTTTATGGAATCGTGTTTTCGTCAAATATAGTACTTAGCATTAATCCTCAACTTTAACATATATTTATTTCAACATTAATGCTGCAGTGTTTTCGATATAACGGAGGATCGTGCTAAGCAATTTGGGGTATTGTAGACTCTTAAAAAAACATGACTGGTGAAATGTGGGTACAAGTCTGCCCAGCCCTTCCGAAACACAAGACGTGAAGTTTAGTTATGTGTTCTTTCTGGAAAGTATTAACTTAACACTACCGGTTTCTACCGCCAAGCAGCGTTGTTGTGTTCCGGTTTGAAGGTAATGATTCATAATTCTCATCAACCCTTGCCCTTGTCCCAATTTATTTGTGGTCGGCGCAAAATGTCCCTTTCTTCCATATCATCTTTCACACAGTCCATCCATCGTTTTTTTGGTCTTCCCCTACTCGTATAGCCATTCACATTCATACTTAAAGTTTTCTAACGACATTTCCCTCATTCTTCCGCATCGCATGCCTATACCATAATTACCTATTTCCACAAAACTTTCAGTCACCGCTGTCACTTTCAGTGACACCACCGGTTTACCGGTTTCTGTCTTTTCTTTCCGTGTCTACTTTCTTCTTTTCTTTTTTCTTTCTCTTACATTTTGTCATTTTTATTCAGACTTCATAAAATACTACTCATTTCTTAAATGATTCTATCCATTCGCATAAAATCATATATCTCTCTTAGCATTCTCATCTCAGCTGCAAGTAATTGCCTTTCATTCATCCCTTTTGTGGCCCAACATTCGGATCCATACAAGACAGCAGGTCTAGCAGGTCTTTGAAGGGTATGATTACAGACGCAAAATAATATGTAAGATTTCAGCTTTATCCGTTCCCGGGTAGTCTCATGTATTGCAGGTATCTAAAGACGGAGGTCACCAGCGACCATGACAGTAGGTGATATTATAAATACACATTCATTATAGGAGCATTATTTTACAGTATTTAACTAACAGAGGGCGTTCCCGTTAACCCACAATAGTATAGCGTCCATACATGCTAGAAAAAATATTAAAATTGAAAAAAAAAATTTCGTCATAAAATATTCACCAAAAATATTAATTTCATACGTAAAACAAACTCTCTGTATACGCACACATGTCGCACTTGTCTTTCCACGCTGAAAGACAACTGCGCGTGTACAGAGTCTTACGTATCAATAAAAAAAAAAAATGAAAATATTATTAAAAAAAAAATTAAGAAACTTTTTTTTTTTTTTCAATTTTAATTTATTTTTTTAGAATATATGGACACTAAATAAATAATGCTCCTATAATAACGTAAGAATTTGTTTACAAAGCACCAATCTACAGGTTCCAATCCTGGCTATCCAGGATTAGAACCTGTAGATTGGTGTTTTGTAAACAAATTCTCAAACACTGGAATCACAACGATGATATACATAAGGTTTGTTTATTGAAAAGCGAAATTCAAACTTTATACCAATTTACGTAACTTTTTCACTTATGCTGAACACTGAAAACTTGCTATATTTTGCACCAGTTTCCGCAACATCGCCTTAATATGAAATTTTCGGCAATATATTAAGTGGTTGGTGCGTTCTAACAATTTATATGAAGACAAGGCAGAGGGCAATCCGTCTTCTTCCCACCGAGGGAGGGATAACTCGAGACTTAATTAATTTGCTAAAATGCTCTCGTCGCCGTGAAAGCAGACATTGTAAGTCTTTCAGGAAATCACACTTTGGTACTTAGATGTCAAGATTGCGTGGGCCGCTTGTTTGCCCTTAAGCCGCTTATAAATGTTCCAATATTTAATCTCAAAATTGGTGCTTGGGATTCAGGTTTTTAGGGGATTCTAGTGTTTTCTTCGTCTGCGTGTATTTAATATGGCATGTTTTTAATCGAACCTCTTACAATTCTCATTTTGTGCTCTTAAAAATATTATTGAACGCTTTTTTTTGTGAATCTTCAAAAACTACTATTTTGGTGTCCGAAAAATATTAAATCGCTAAAGTAAATGCGACCATCTTGGATGTATTGCTCTCCGAACTCTGCCGTGAACCCGCTCTCAATCGTTTAACGATTACTTTGTTTTATTATCAAAATATGTTTTTCTTAAAAAGCACTATCCATTGATATCACTTAAGCTTATTGGGCGCCAAGAACATTCCTAAACTTAGGTGGCCAATTAGTTACCTATTTAGGTCATTAATTAAGCCGTTGCTCCCGGCTGTCATTCGTGGATCTTTGACAGTCGTTACGGGTCGTCAGAAGCCCGAAAGTCTGACAACCAGTCTTACCAAGGGGTATAGTATGACCTAGTTACTGGGTTGTGGAGGTCAGATAGGCAGTCGCTCCATGCAAAATACTGGTATTCAGCTGCATTCAGTTAGACTGGAAGCCGATCCCCACACCACAATAGTTGGGAAAAGGCTAGGCAGATTGAAACAGTTCCATCTGTTTAATGGATAAACGTATTTCCTAGAAAAGGTTGTTCCTAGGTCGGATGTTCTACTATCAGGAACTCATGCTGAGCAGTAGCGTTACGACCTCTGAACAAACGTCGCAGTCCATAAAATACTTTTATCATCATAAATGATTACTAATAAGAAAAAAAAACAATCAAATCAATCTTCCTAGCCTTTTTCCCAACTATCTTGGGGTCGGCTTCCAGTCTAACCGGATGCGGCTGAATACCAGTATTTTACATGGAGCGACTGCCTATCTGACCTCCACAACCCAGTAACTGGGTAACACGATACCCCTTGGTAAGACTGGTGTCAGACTTTCGGGCTTCTGACGGCTCGTAACGACTGTCAAAGATCCACAAATGACAGCCGGGACCAACGGCTTAACGTGCTTTCCGAGGCACGGAGGAGTCTCGGTATGTAAAGATGGTCACCCATCCACTGACCAACCCCGGCAAGCGTAGCTTAACCTGATGGATCGACTCGTGCGGCTTGTTATTACTTAGCCACGAGCTCCTCTATATCTAATAAGAAAAAAAACCATACTAAGAAATTACCTCCATAATAAAAATACAACATTACAAGCAAGCAAATAAGCTCTAAACATAAACAATAAGCTCTCAGTTTCAGTACTTTACATTCGCTTTCAGTTTAGTTACAAAATGGCGCCGCCTCAAGAAGCGCCACTCAACTGAGCTTGTAACTCCGCTTTTATTGCACTTTATCATCGAGATAATATCCTGCCTTCTACAGCGAGGCCGTTAAGCCTCGTACAACATGCTCTAACATCCAGACTATGTGCTTCCATTAAATATATTTGACGATGGACTTAACAAGATACCTTTAGACAACGTTCACAAGGCATCAGAAGGCCAATTCTCGTACTAAAAAAACGTTCAAATTCAAGTCGCAGTGCCGCAAAAGTTCCAAAATGTCGCAAAAGGTATTCTGCTAAACCAAAAAACTTAGTCAAACGTAACGTTTTGTGCTATGAGATTGCGACTAGAATGAAAATAAGAAATGTACTAAAACGGTATTCTACTAAAGTTTTGACTTGACAAACAAAATAAAATTGGTATTCCCGTCAATATAAGAACGTCAAAACTGACGTAAGCATGAAATTATTTGTTGACTGAACTGTGACAGAAAATTTTAGCTTCTGCAGTTTCATATTTCTCATTTTATTTCGATTTTATCCTTGAAACCATCTTGAAATCCAAGATTCATGAAGAAAAAACTTATTCAGTAACAGTGTTGTAAATATTTTTGTGTTTGTGTGGTGAAATAATACAAAACCAGTGGGTTCGGCCTGTGGGAGTAATTTTCATTCCTCGCAAAAAGTGCAGACGACGAATTGGCCGCAGAACAACGTAGAGAACACAGCAGCAGCTGTTCTCAGCATCGCCGGCCTCACATCAAAACATTTTCAATTTAAGCGACCGTGCTTTTGTAAAAGCATACAGACTAACCAAGTCTTACGAACTGAAGCCGCATATCCCACATGATAAGCGAAGAAATTGACTGGGTTTATCCAGCCAAGGTTGGTCTACTAAGTTCACATTATAATATATCAAAATATTATAGATTAATATGCTAGATGGCAGCATATTATTTTAAGCATCTTCGTCATCACTATATCTACTTTTTCTCGATTTTGATAACCCCTGCGTTTTGTGCGAGTAGCTAGTAGTTCCTGCCAGACTTTCGTAGCGGGTCAAAACTATATTTCTTCAGATTCACAGTCACGCTGGCCCTGAACCACCCACGTGTGTTCAAAACACATGAGCACTACCCTGTGACAGAAAGGTCCGAGAATAGGCTGGAACTTAGACCGTTATTAAAAAAAATATGCGTAATGAATAATAGAATTTGTTTGTCGATTCACTATTATTGTACTTAATATTATGTCTCCTTTCTAGATTCCATACATTTAGATAAGATACGTACGTAGTCCCGACCTAATTTGCGGCCACGGCGGCCTATTTCAACGGAGACAGTCAAGTGTACAAGAGTTACTATAGAAAATAAGGCAAGTGTTTGCGCATACAGAGCACTTCCTCTTGCCTCACTCTCATAGTCCGATGGGAGGGCAATACGACGTAACCGGGAAGAGATTAGTAGGTACCAGTGGGTGTACGTGCTCTCCTAGGCACGGGGGTGTCACACTATTACATTACTCTTTGGAGGAATCACGCGGACGACACGGGGCGGGAAGAATGAGCAGGATGGTTTTACGGATTGCCAGATGTCTTGTACTTAGTACGAGTATGAGCGAAAAGCACGGTCCATGTCCGATGAAAAAAACGTTTACAAGCGCCCTAATACATAGTATTACTTGTGTTGTTATGTGTAATATTGTATATGTTTGTATCAATAAATAGTTGACTATTTAATAAAAAATATTCAGTTTGGTACCTAGTAACTTTATTTTTCTACAGTTCCTACACTTCTGTGAAGGACAGAGCCCGGCGACGCTTGGAGGCCTATGTTCGTCAGATCTGTTGGTAGTATATGTATTCTATTATCTATGATTATATCTAATGATATCATGGAAACACTAATGACTATTAAATTAAATAATAAATTCTAACTATAACATATAAATAAAAACATTTATTTATAACTTTAATAAAAAACTACTACTACTTTGTACAGTGGCGGTGTTCGGTGGACGTCTTTCAGCTAAAATGATGATGACTCCACTTCTATAGGGCTGACGTAATTATAGTCAGTATGCACTTAGCCTGCTACTATCACGGCACGCTTGCTCTCTCACTATACCAATAACGTCACGTATTTAGGACACACATATTTATAACCACACGTGAGACCAGACAACAGAGACCTGTATCACGTATGGATTTTTATAAATTTCATTCATTCATTTACCTCTTTCTCTTAATGTATACCCAAGCTTCTGAATAAAATAATATTACTTAATAGTGTATGTACGAATTTCGGAAAAATATTCTATAAAGGTCGGGTCATCAAATAGGTTAATAAATCATCATCATCATCATTACTAGCAGCCTTGTTCCGCCCACTGCTGAGTTTATGCTATACCTATATTATCACGTTTTTTGTTATGGGGGGGAAGAGAAATATTGTATTTTGATCCGGTTCTTCGATAGTATACTGCGGGATGGTAAAAGACAAGACAAAATTGCAATTTACGTATATAAGCTCTGAAATGAAAATCATTACGCTGTATCTACAAGGAGCTATGTTAGAAAAGTAAGTACGTAAACAGCCTTTTGGAATCTTCGTAGCAAATGTTTGCTTCTTACCTACATATTGCCTGGCAGGCGTCAATAGGTGTTTGACATAGTAGTACGAGAAGCCACGACCAAAACAATGTTGCATCGTTTTACGGCCAAAACTGTATAAAATCATTAGTTTAGATGATTCTGAACTCGACTCGGTGGGCAGTCTGTATTAGTCAGAAGGTTTTATCACGATATATCTGATATTTAAAAATGTACACAGGTTTCGTCACCTTATTACGAAAAAGTTTGTTTTCAGACATTTTGCGACTTAAAGCGTGAGTACATTTAAAAAAATGTCCAAATATATAACCAACTTGTCTCATAGCAACTTGGTTTACATGTTATTTAAATCTTTTGCATTGCTGCTGAGGTTACCAAAAACCTGTTTTCAGACATTTTAAATGTGACCTATAATTCCATAAATAAAAAGAACGTATGAGAGTCTTCCGGCAAACGCGCGGTACTTGTTACGCACCTATTCTTCACGACAACGATGATGAGCCCGACAATGATTAAAATCGATGCAATTTTTTCAATAAACAGTATTTTCCAAATGATATTCCAGTTTCCTTTTGTCTAATTTATAATAAAAGTCCTTGAATTTCATTTCAATCGTTTCGGGTAAGGTCTTTACAATCGTACGTAAATACTTTTTTTTTTTTATAATTTATGACTATAGAAAAATTGTCTAATTAGTAAGGTGCTACACTAAACTTGTCTAACACTATTTTTTTCTATATCTGGGCACCACGAAAAAAACCTGAAAATTGTATCGTTCAACTACATTCGGAAAATCTATGAAACAGTTCGGTCATTTTTTTCGCCATAAATATTTGAAAATGAGGTCAGGTAGGTACGCGAAAAATTCCTGAATTTAGGATTTTAGGATTCAAATCTTTCGATCTTAACGGTTTTGGTCGTAAAACGATTAGGAAAATAATTTGGTCACGGGCTCTCTTACTACAATAGGAAGTGTCATGTGTCTTTTCGCAGTTAGCTTTTATTTTTTGACGTATAGGTATAAGAAAGGCTATTTTATTAATTTATACACCAACCGTATAGCCGGGGTTGTTCGACGTCCGCCTTGCGTGACTTTGATTGTAAGTTCGATCCCTGACTATTGCAATTTTTTTGTATGTTTTGTCATGTTTGTAGTAATTTATTTTTGTATTATTTTAATACAATAGGATTTTCAAATTACTTTTAACAAAATAGATGTGCCAACGGACAAAATATATATGCAAATTCAAGCTACGTTAACGAGTCTTTGTCAAGGGAAACAGAGACATAGAGTAAGCAAGCTGCAGAAGTCATCTATTTACCGAGCAGACCGATCGTTTTGTCTTGCGAGAACGAGCACAAATTCATAATAAAGAAATGAAAAAGGCAAATGAAAAATATACTTTTATTTATATTGTTACAGTAATAAGCAGAACCTTACTAGTACCTATTAGAAATTATTTTTACAATACAGCCTTCAGTTTGTGCCGAATAGTTGGTATAGGTAGGCACCTTCATTTGCAAATAATTATAATAAAATCCGCTGTAAAGCTTCATCTACCTTAAAGGTATCAAAGAATCTGCCATTGATGCTAACAACAAACCCTTGTTGTAGGGGCGGTACGCAGGTTTTACAGCATAGCGAAACTTCTGTATCTGTATGACTTTCCCTGCAACTCTTCACACAACGAACAACAGTTGGTATTTATCCTGAACTATTATAACAATTGGTATTTATCCTGGATGCTATGCTCGGATTATGTTCCGAAATACAGTGATATTCCTCCTGGATAATATAGATAGGTACTGAAAAAAATTCTTATGGCTAGGTAGGCACTATAATTATTCGAGAAATTTATTTCTTCCTGTGATAGTGCTATAAATCATTACTTACATTAATTTATCAACAATTTATTAAATGAAAATGATTATTATAGTTTGACATTCAATTTATTGACGTCTCTTGACATGTTAAATCGTACGCATCGCGCTTGCGCGTCGCGATACCAATACGTTCCAACTTAGCTTTCTATCCGGTTATTTATTTTATTGGTTTTGTATTTTTAAAGTATTAAAATAATAAACGGGAAATGAAAATACTATAAATATGTACATAACCAAGCGAACTAATCAAGACATTAAAAAGATTATAAAATAAAGTTGCAAAAATTTTAAGTATCACTAATTATCACAATATCGTCTGCATACATTGAACCAACATGATAATATGTTTATTTTTGTAATCGAAAACAAGGTTGAACGTCGTGAGACTAGCCTGCGATGATATTGCGACCGGAATGTTCACAAACCGAATTTTAAGATTAGTAGAATACCATTTTTTGGTCTATCCACAATGTCATCGCATTCCGGTCTCATGTTTTTCACTTTGCACGTTAATTAGTAGAATTGACCTTCAGATATACGTTTTATGTTGCTATGCTTTTATTATACGTTTTAATGCAGTGTAATGGCCTGACGATGAATGAAATGACTGACTATAGTACATTACTGCAGCGGCCGACAAAACAGACTTTGATACACATACGTTAATCCATCAATGCCTCGTTGCGACCAAGGTTTGTACTGTATATTTTTCAAATAATGCGCAGAAATTCCCCGTGCCTCGGAAAGCACGTTAAGCAACGGCTTAACGTGCTTTCCGAGGCACAGACGGGACCAACGGATCCACGAATGACAGACGTTACGAGTCGTCAGAAGCCCGAAAGTCTGACACCAGTCTTACCAAGGGGTATCGTATTACCCGTTACTGGGTTGTGGAGGTCAGATAGGCAGTCGCTCCATGTAAAATACTGGTATTCAGCTGCATACGGTTAGACTCGAAGCCCCAAGATATTTGGGAAAAGGCTAGGAAGATTGAATGCGCAGAAATTCATACTAAGTATTTATTACCTATGTAGAACATTTTATTTAAAAATACAGTTGTTGAATCAATGACGAACAAGAATAATTTTTCACACGCCAATAAATTATGTTCATTTGTTTCTTTTTTTACTTTAAACAGCTCTATTTGCACGCCATTTCATAATTTAAATAAAATCTTTGATATGTTACCTCCTTGGTTGCCATGTTTCGAAGTAAAAAGTTTGTTCCATTTTTAAATTAAACGACTGATTATGAGTTTTTATTGTAATTTATTCGGTCGCTAAGGTCAAAATTTTTCGATATTACTTATATTTAACTTTGCCGGCCGCTGCTCGCATGTATGTGACCAGTATCGAAGAAGGTTTGCAAAATAGTTTTCGAATTTCCAAGCATTTTTGAGAAAAATGTATACAACGTGAAATTTGAATCACAGTTTTGCTAGAACAAACGTTGTTCAGACCATGGTCTACTACCATTCTATACCATCCAATATGTTATTAAAACAAACTAAACTAGGTGTTCTCAAATAAGTCATAGGTTGCTCAAACGTGTTCAAATATTAACCGTAACATCAAAGGACTCATCGCGGTAGCAATATGGCATTCAAAAGAGTTATGAGGAGTCCACGTGGACTACAAGGATGTCCGGCCAAATGCGGGCCGAAATGCAAATAAATAAATCAGTCTTTTTTGTATTTTTTCAAATACCATTGACGTTTTTTTTTTTATTGAATGGTATAGAATGGTTGTAGACCATGGTCTGAACAACGTTTGTTCTAGCAAAACTGTGATTCAAATTTCACGTTGTATACAAGGCAAAGGTGAGTGAAACGCCGGGAGGTGCCCTAGAATTACAGGGTTTCTTCAGAAATGTCAGGTGCGTAGTACTCGCAACAGGCGTGTGCGTGTATGACCAGATGTATCCAAGGATAGCAACAGGTGGCGTTCTGTAGTTTCTGGCTACTCCCATGGGCACAAGGTGTGAGTTTATGAATGTAGATGTAGATAAAATTGTGTTACGAGGTACATGTACGTGTGTGCACCGGTTGCAATGTATAAAAAATATATAATCGTAAGGCCCTTTGCCCACTGGTCGGTAAGTGTGCGGGGCGATATCGTTTCGGTACTGCGTGACGTCACGCATTTTACTGCCTCGGTACTGGAAGCTTACCGCGCAGTGTTTCCACTTTTAGGGATTTCTCCCTGTTTTAGGGAAAAAATACCAATACTAAGTTTGGTTTAGGGATATTTTATTTTGACAGGGATTTGGGGAATTTTGGTGTTAATATGAATTTAAGTTGGTAACCTTATTGTTTATAGTAGGCAGCACCCAATATATGACTTGACTCTATGGCACCACCGATTTATTCCCTAACTCAAACTCATAATGAATGCAATTCATCAAATTTACCATGTTAATTGTGCCATTACCTTATTATTTATAATCATGCTCCCTAAACCAAGGAAATTTGAAGATTTTTAGGGAAATTTAGAGATAATTCATTCAAACTGGGGAAAAACAACAAACAAGTGAATTATATAGTACGAGAGCCCATGACCAAAACCATGTCACATCGTTTTACTGGAATAATTGTAAAAAAATCTTTACGTTTTGATGATTCTGAACCCGACTCGGTGGGCAGTACAGTACCGGTCAGAAACGTTACAGTTTTATGGGAGCCTATTTTTGCTATGTCAAAAAAAATTAGCAGTCGGTTTCATCACAATAATATATATGTCTGATAATAAAAATATACAAAGATTTCGTAATTTGATTACTAAAAAGTTTGTTTTCAGATATTTCATTTGCGTCACTTTGCGTGTCAAATGTGGCCTGAGCACATTTCCAAAAATGACGTATTCGAATCAACTGACCAATGTTCACCAGAAAACATTTTCAGATGGATTGAATACGGGTTTCATTTTTTGCCTCATATTTAATTTTCTCAAATGGTCTCTTGGGTACGTACTCCAAGCTACTGGTTTCTGAAAATGGTGTTTTCGGTACTTATGTAAAATCTACCATTTTTAAACATGATAAAAAAGAATTATCGACATATTTAAAAATGCGATCAGGTCAGGAGACGTGACGCGGAAAATTTCTGAAAATAGGATTTTTGAATTTAAGAATAACCAAATCTATCGTTTTTATATGATTTTGTTCGTAAAACGATAAGGCAAAAATGTTGGTCATGCGCTCTCGTACTAATTGAATTAATTTGAATTTGGAATTCTAGATGAAAGCAGTGCAGTACACAGATATAGATATATAATAATACCTAGATAAGGCAAGTATCACAATCTGTATGAAAACCATGCGTGGCATTTAAAAAAAATGATCAAAGCGCCTATACCATGAAACGGAAGCGAAATACGATAGTATCACTTGTTTCGATAGTCATAACCTGTTAACACTCAACGTCACATCAACCGTTCCTAGTAAAAAGCTGTAAAGTATTACGATTATAGGCATTTTCTATTTTATTATTTATGTCCGACTAGCGCGGCGGACAGGCGCAGACCATAGACTATATTATATAAAATGAGACACACTGAGCCACGTTCGGGCACGCGAAGTAGATGCTCTTGCGCTATCTAGGTATATCTATATCTGTGTGCTTACCGACCAGTGAGGAAACATAAGCAGTAACGTAAAATACCGACCAATGGGCAAGCGGCCTAACTCTTAATATTATAAAGGCGAAAGTGAGTTTGTTTGTTTGTTACGCTTTCACGCTGAAACAGCTAATCGTATTTGGATGAAATTTGGCACATGAGTTGGCCATAATCTGAAGAAGGACGTAGGATACTATTTACCCTAATATTCTCACGGAATCAAGATATATGCGGCTGAAACCGCGGGGCACAGCTAGTTAAAAATAATATCCTCAAATATATCTGAATAAAAACTACTAACTACATCATTGTTTAGATCATACATCATTGTCTACATCATCTTCTAGTGCACATAATTCGCCTTCTTTTAAATTGGCATTGACTTAGTGGTACAGTAGTCTCAGAGTAAATGGGCTATGTCACATCCGGACAGACGAAAAACGACAGATGGATATACCGAAATTAACAGAACAGACGGACAGATGGACATGACGAAATTAAAAGGATTACGTGTTTGCATTTCGGCAACGGAACCCTAAAAAGGAATAAACACGAACCGGAAATAGCCCAATGAATAATATGGCACTTCTGTTAGCAATGATCGAAGAGATAATGAACACAATGTATTTAAATGTGTCGTCTTATCATAATTATCTATAGTCAATTACTTAAATAACAACTTCCTTAATAGTAAATGTAAAATATAAGAATGCATTACTTTATTTCGTAGCAGAGACACACAAGTTTACAAATAAAAATGTCTCCAATCAAGTGGTTGAACAAGCTATTGTTTCTGGAGAATCTCTTAGGCATATACAGGAATTACTCTAGCCAGGAGAGGACTAAGAAATATTTTATTATTTTCCATATATTTGTCCAAACTTTGTTGCATACTATTATCATTTCCTTTATTCAGTATTAAACATATTAATTAAATTTTTAAATATTAAAATAAAAATTATAAAAACATTTAAAAATATAAAAAATAGTAGCCCACCGGTATCGGGAACAGGGTCCAAGCTACCGGCGGTCAGGGCTCCAGAGAGAGGAACCTTCTGACAATGCGAGCCGTGTCCAGGAGTACTGCTTTTTGAATCAAGCCCTTAATCCAGCTGCCCAACGAGAGCCTCCTTAGGTGTTGGTCGAGGCTCTTGGCAATTAAGCTTAGCAAGATTATCATTATTATTGAACAATTTTGGTTGTTCGGAGATGGCGACTATGATCAATTGAGTTATATTACTTGTTATTTTTCTGTATCAGCTAATATTACCGCTTTCCCATCCGTCGTGACCGGCATCTATTACAGCGGCGCCTTCATCTCATATTTTGAAAGCATCACTCGTGTCTCAGTATGCATCAAAGATGACAAAAAATTAATTAATTCTTTGAAGAAAATGTACTGGTTCAGCTTAAGTTTTGTTTTGCTAGTGCTCACTTTTTCTACATTCAGATCCGCCGAGATTCTATTAAAAGTAGAAAACACGAATCCAATATTTTTGATTCCTATTTTGGTATCACAAACTGTTTTAAGATTTAATATAGTGTTTCAATACTTCATGTTGTTTGTGGTTATTATGATTGTGGTTCATTTGTTTAAATGCCTGATTACGTTGATATCAGCCGTTCAGGAGAGAGTAAGGAGTTGCGATATTAGTTCGGATGAGCAATGTAATATCACAAGGGAGCAGATTCAAGTATGGGTTGAACTGTATCGAGATTTATCAAACTGTTGCGAAAAAGTGACTCGTTGCTTTGGACACCAGGTATTTGGTACTGAGTTAAACTGTTCATAACATTCTTTGGTCAACACCAAAGACTGTTTACACGGCTACATATCATTTCCAGTATAAGCTGACCTCTCATTTGTGCGGAAATCCTATATGTAGGTACAATGCGAGATCAGATTATAAAACTTAAATGTATAACTTGATAATTATGTATCCGTGTATACAGGATAACATGTTTAAAAAAAAATCTTAGGTAACCATTTTTTGTATGAATAACTTATTAATTCATTTATTCATTTCAGTTTTTCATAACGTAATCAATGTCAATTTTAAGCTATGTTTTGACGTTGTACAACATTATATATACAAATGCTGTTGATGTAAGTATATTTTATTATTAGACTCTATTTTAGTATCCTATGTTATGCCGGAGTACAACTTAAAGGTGTCACCTTGTTTCGCAGACAGAAATTACATAGAATTTCGTTTCGCACCAAAATGTTTCATATTTATTTAGTTCTTATATTTTTATTTCGAATATTATTGTGTTTGTGTAGTTTATGTTGTTGTTCGTCTGAGGGATTGATAAAATATAGAAACAACGTCTTTTTTATACGCTCCGTATATTGACACTAAAAATCAATTGACAATGACAACTCCTTCTAATCTGTGGACTGTATTAAATATAACATTAGTAATTACTCGCATACATTGATAGGATCGTTCCCTACATCTTAGAATCATTTGAACATTCCGCCCACCAAAGAACATCGTTCTTTAGTCACAATTAGACTTATAATCTATGATAGTACCTACGTAACACGACCTTAGAGGTCACTAACACAAAACGAAATCTAAATGGTAAGTTCAACAAACAAAACAAACGAAATTCTTATAGCAACAAAATAGTAGGTAATACTCGACTCGAAACATTAAAAGTGTACCTATGAACTCAAAAGTGTAGGTAAGTAATTATTACCTAATACACGATACCCAGTAAAACATATTAATCATTTGATCTGAGTATTATGAAAAATAAGTATTTATCACCAAACTCCATAAATAAGTTTGACCCGCCCACCGTTGGGTCACAAGAATATCACTAAACGAAACAAAATCGTTAAATTAAAGGCATGAAACGACAGTTTGTATAATAAGTAAATACTACAACATGAAAAATGAAAAATAAAAAGCTAAATTACTTAAAATAATACAAGTAAACATTTTATTTAGATATAACGCAAATCTTACTAAGTGGACGTTTATATTCTCCTGTCTTACATTTAACTGTCACGACACGGGTTATGTTGTCATGACCTGTATGTTTTTGTATAATTTTACCAAGAATCCACTTAGCTGGAGGAATGTTATCCTCTTTTAAGATGACAATATCACCAATTTCTGGTTCAGTACCTTTTGAATTCCACTTATACCTTTGGCTAAGACTCACTAGATATTCTTTTGACCATCTATTCCAAAAGTCGTTTACAATTTTTTGAGTAAGTCTCCATCTGTCTAAACCTACCACATTGGAATTAGAATAATCCTCATCGGCTATATTAATTAACGGCTCACCTACCAAAAAATGACCTGGTGTCAAGGGTAGTGGGTCATTGGGATTGTCACTGAGTAAAGTTATAGGTCGTGAATTTAAACACGCCTCCACTTGTGCCAGAACTGTCGCCATTTCCTCATACGTAAGTGTAGCATTACCGACTACTTTACGTAGATGTGTCTTGGTACTACGAACGCCAGCTTCCCATAACCCACCATTTGGGGCGTGTGGTGGTATAAAGTGCCACGTTGTTCGATCTAACGTAAGTAACTCCGCTATTTCCTTTGGAATGGCCGACTTTGCACTGTTGAACATTTCTCTCATTTGTTTGTCAGCGCCAACAAAATTCGTGCCGTTATCACTATATAAGTCTTTACAGTGGCCTTTTCTCGCAGTGAAACGCTTGAACGCCGCGATAAAGCCTTTAGCAGTCAAGTCGGTAACAGCTTCTAAATGTACCGCTCGTGTTACAATTAACCATCTTGGTATTGTAAGCTCCTTTAAATCAATTAAATGATTTATAAATGTTAACCACTGCCTCAGTAGATCCTCTGATAGGCAGTCATCCCACTCAAGGCCTGGTTTCCAAAGTCTCTGTATAAAGATTTTGGCCACAACTACCACGAGCGTAATCCAGCCTAACAGATCATATAATCGTGCTATATCAGACAGTATTTGTCGTTTAGTGACCGGCTGCTCTTTGGCCTCAGGTAAGTTGAGCACATATTCAAAATGGTCAGACTTCCGACACCAACTTACTCCGAGTACCTTAATTGAATTTTTTACTTTAATTGGTGTATTCTCGCCACTATATTGTTCTCCACTCTTGCCAATGTGATTTAGAAAAGTTTCACTGTTACTGTTCCACTTTTGGAGTTCAAATCCACCCAATTTCATAAGCTCGTTCATCTCATAGTGTATTTGTAATGCTTCAGTTATTGTTTCGGCGCCTGACATCAAATCGTCCATATAAAAGTCTAATTTAGTTATTTTTGCTGCTAACGGGTATTTATGTTTCTCCAACTCTGCTAGCCTTTGTAAAAACTTAACAGCTAAGTATGGTGCGCATGCCGTACCAAATGTTAGCCTTACAAGCTTATAATGTTGTATAGCTTCAGATGGATTAAATCTCCATACGATTCTCTGGTAATCAGTATCTTCATCAGCTACTCGGACCATTCTATAGAATTTTGTAATATCTGCTACTAGACCAATTTTGTGGTTTCTCCATCTCATTAAAATATGCCTAAGATCTTGTTGTAGCTTAGGTCCAACAAGAAGATCATCATTTAATGACACGTTATTGTTTCCCTTGCTTGATGCGTTGAAAACAATTCTCACCTTTGTAGTATCCCTATCTTCTCTCACCACTGCATGATGAGGAAGATAGACAGCACGTGGATTCTCTATCTCTTTCTCATTTACTTCCGTCATGTGATTTAAACTTAAGTATTCCTCAAATACTTTACTATACTCTATACTCAACTGGGGATCACGTGATAACCTTCTCTCTAAACTCTCTAACATTTTGATAGCTCTCTGTTTTGACTGACCGTACTGATACTTAGGATCATCAGTCGCAAAAGGTAACCTTACTATAAATCTTCCACTATCATCTCGAACTGTAGTTAAATCAAATAAGTCTTCACATACTTTCTCGTTTCCAGTCATCTCCTTTTGTATTATGTTAGGTTCATTCTCCATTTCCCAAAATTGCTTGAGTAAATCAGTCTCTTCTAAATGTACATGCATGCTAGTCAGATTACTTCCCGTCGACGAATAGGGTTCTCTTGACACTTTACCTGAAATCATCCACCCAAAAAGTGTGTTTTGTGCAATTAAACTACCCTGAGATTGCCTAACAATACCGTCAAGCAATATATTTCCATACACTTCCGCACCTAGCAGTATATCAATTTTCCCTGGTGTTGCGTAGGTCGGGTCTGCTAAAGGTAGACTATTAATTTCAAACCACTCATGACTCTTTAGATTGGTTGTGGGAAGATAAGACGTCAAAGAATGCATTACATAAGCGTTAACTTGAATATGATTTGCTGGATTATGGAGCGATTCCACTTGAAGTGAAACTCTGTGTTTTATTCTCGAATGACCATCTCCCAGCCCTGACACAAAACCATTTACTGGTATACGTTTTAACCCAAGCAACTGAACAGTAGCCTCGGTAACTAATGAGGCTTGAGAGCCTTGATCTAATAAAGCTCGAATACATTGTTTACAACCTTGTGAATTAAATACCTCAACTCTAGCTGTTGCAAGGAGTACCCTGGCCGGCTGTAGCTCCTCTCTAGTAAATGTAGTAGTAATGTGGGTATCACCTCGTGATGTGCTCGCTTTCTCGTGTTGTTCACTCGGTGATATTGTTACCTCACTTGCTTGTGTGTTGATCTCGGTGTTCTCTCTCTCGAAGTGTAGCAAAGTGTGGTGTCTTCTACCACATTTCCGGCAGCTCATTGATTGACGACACTTCATGACGGAATGCGTAGGTGACAGGCAGTTGAAACATAATCCCTTACTTTGCACGAACTCTTGTCTTGCCTTCGGCGTCATAAGTCCGAATCGTTTGCAATGGTAAATATAATGGATCTCTTTACACATTGCACACTCAATATCGTTAGACTTTGGTTTGTTTTCAACTGACGTGTGGAACGTTTTTGGTTTCTGTGCAGGCTTCACTATCTGCGTTGAACGTTGAGTTGTGGTATCAATCATTTCCAAGGATCTGAATCTGTACTCCAAATAGTCTTTCAATTGCGACCAAGTGGGCAAACCATCACTAGACAAAGTATTAAGATATTGTTCCCACTGTTTTATTGATTCCGCGTCCAACTTTGCAACGGTTAGATAAACAATAATTTCATCCCAGTTATCTGTTCTGATGCCTATACTCTGCAGTGACTTCAAACAAGTTGAAGTGGTGTCTAGTAAATGTTTTATTGAGTTAGCCGACTCAGTATTTATTTTCTTAAGTCCAATCAGGTTATTCATAATAGCATTGCAGTTGTAACGCTTATTATTATACCTTTTTACTAGTTGTTTCCACGCCTCCTCATAATTTGCTTCAGTAGTTGCAAAGTTTCGTAAAAGATTCATAGCTTCACCCGACAAATTACTTTTCAAATAATGTAATTTTTGAACTGACGTTATGGCTTTGTTGTTGTGAATTAATGATGAAAACATATCGTAAAACGTTTGCCATTCTTCATATTTACCTCCAAATGTAGGCAGTGTTATACGCGGTAGCTTAACATCACAGTAGTTATTCTCATTATTACTAGCGGCTGAAGCAATTGGCGATTGAGAAAATGACGATGTTAAAAATGGTTCCAACGCTTCACGTAAACTAGTTTTATATTGCACGTACAGTTCCTCAAACTGTTCGTAAAAGCCCTCTGTGAAATATGCTTCCTTTTTATCTTTCGAAGCTGCAGAAATGACAGCCTTATGTACATACATCTTTGAATTCTGTATATTGTAGCTCAAGTACCTCTAATCTTGTTTCTAAATAAGGCCGTTTAATCCTTTCTTTCGGCGTTTTCTTATAATTTCGTTCGGCTATCTTCAAATTGTTCATCAACTGTTCTTGTAATGTAACTAACTTCTCCATTGTATTTGTATAATAAGACGCGTAAATGTTTAAATCTCAACAAACTCACTATTATAGTTATTTAGTCTCGTTATTAAAAAGTCGCACTCGTAAATAACTAAATAGTTCTCAAATGTATTCATTATTTTGTTATAAAATAATGCCTCATTTTGTAAGTTGCTGATCACAGGACGAATCCATAGATATGGCGGAGTCCTACGTGAGCGGTGTAAGTCGCTGCGTAAGGATCGCGGTCTATTTTTCTCGCGGTGATGCTCAATCGTAGATGACAAAATCCGGCTCGAAGGACCAAATGTTTGTGTAGTTTATGTTGTTGTTCGTCTGAGGGATTGATAAAATATAGAAACAACGTCTTTTTTATACGCTCCGTATATTGACACTAAAAATCAATTGACAATGACAACTCCTTCTAATCTGTGGACTGTATTAAATATAACATTAGTAATTACTCGCATACATTGATAGGATCGTTCCCTACATCTTAGAATCATTTGAACAATTGTTTCAACAACTATTTACTTGGATGAAACATTATTTCACAGAAACACAATTCAATGAATTTTTAATCACATTTTTTTATTTAACAAACTTATCAAACAGTAGAATTATTTTTTAACGAATATTGTTTGTTCAGTTATTTCAACGAAAATGTAAGAATAGACGATAAGCTATAAACAACAATAGCGTGTGTGTGTGTGTGTGTGTAGTGTAGTGTCTAGTAATAACTATTAGGGCACTACGACCATATAGGTTAGGTTAGGTTAGAACTGTGACCAACTACGCGCGAGCCGAGCGAGCGAAGCGAGCGGTGCCGCGGCAGCGGCCGGCGAGCGCTACATCGGATTTGGTCGCAGTATCAAGATTAGGGCACTCCAACAGATGAACCGCTTTCATATAACTATACTACGGTATATAGTGTGTGTGTGAGTGTGTAGTGTATTGTCTTTTAATATAACTATTAGGGCACTCGGACCATATAGGTTAGGTTAGGTTAGAACTGTGACCAACTACGCGCGAGCCGAGCGAGCGAAGCGAGCGGTGCCGCGGCAGCGGCCGGCGAGTGCCACATCGAAATTGGTTGCAGTATCAAGATTAGGGCACTCCAACAGATGAACCGCTTTCATATAACTATACTACGGTATATAGTGTGTGTGTGAGTGTGTAGTGTATTGTCTTTTAATATAACTATTAGGGCACTCCGACCATATAGGTTAGGTTAGGTTAGAACTGTGACCAACTACGCGCGAGCCGAGCGAGCGAAGCGAGCGGTGCCGCGGTAGCGGCCGGCGAGCGCCACATCGAAATTGGTTGCAGTATCAAAAATATAGGGCACTGGGGATTTTCTTGGTAATAAGCTTTATACTAACTAAACAGTATGAGAATAAAGAATATTTCATTTGTTATTCTATGATATGAATATCGAAACTTTTAATTTTATTTGTAACAAAAATCAATGATTAAAGTTTATTCAAAGTAAGTATTCTGCGTATTGATTATTCTGTGAAATGATAATATATGAAAATTTTTATGTGAAACGAAATTCTATAAAACTATTTTCTATAAAACAACGTACAACCCAACTTAAAGCATCAAGGATTAATAATTATCATAAATGCGAAATTGAGTTTGTTTGTTCGGCTGAACGGATTTGGATGAAATTTGGCACATGGGTAGACTTATACCGGTATTTGGACATCGGGTACTTTTTATTCCGATATTTTTACGGGATCGAGACTTAAAATAAAATGAAATGAAATGAAATTGTTTATTCTGTAAATCATCATCATCACATCAGCCTATTAATGTTCCCACTGCTGGGACACAGGCCTCCTCTCTGTGAGAGGGAGTGGGCCGTAATCCACCACACGGGCCCAGTGCGGGTTGGTAGATGTCACATGTCTTCGAATTTTTGGTTCTAAGACATGTGACATCTACCAACCCAACCATGAAATGGTTGCATTTCATGAAATGGCCGAACACTCCATGAAATAATCAATTTTAAGATGTGGCCACGACATATGTACCACACCATACCACACTTAATTGGTATTCACACTATTCAATCATTTCTTTTAATTTTGTATCTTTTTAATATTATTTTTTATTAAAGTACTGTGTTCTCCTTCAAAAGGTAAAAATAACTTGTTTTAATACTATCTTCAAGATTTAATACTCAAACACTTTTTTTTTTTGATGGGGCTGGCTGGTACCTTTTGTGACAGATTTCCCTAGTGTAGATACCTGTCTCCCACAAAGAACTTATTAGATATTGTAATCTTTATATTGTGGAAGAGAAATAAAATATTGATTTATTTTATGAATTACAGAAAGCCTCCAACTCCGATAAGTTCAAGAAAGTTGTTATTGTGATATTAATTTACATAACAGTGATGATCATGCCCGTAATTGCTGGGCAATTGGTGCGGAACCAAGGAGTGAAGTTCCGTCGGGTGTTGGCTCGATTTTATAATACAATGAATATTGGTAAGGCTTTATTTGATTAATGATTTTTGAAGATAAATATAATATATTCTTACGAATCATTGACATTTGCTTTCAGATTCATGTGAAACTGAAATGAAATTGATCAAAGATTTCATACGTCTGATAAAGAAAAATCCAACAGAGATCAAGTTATTGTCCAACTTTCCTGCTGGGATATACATGCTGCCAGCGATACTAACGTTCACTGTCAACTATGTAATTGTTATGTTACAGTTGAATCATGTTATTTAATTTTTTACAACTCGCAAATTAATGTTATAATTTTTTCTGGTTTGGCAAATGTCATAAATATAATATTTATGACATTTGTCAAATCAGAAAAATTTCAAATGTCCCTTACATTATTTCATATTAATTTGTAATTTCGTTTGATTGGAAACAATTTTCTTTTATTTTTGTTATTTTGTAATTAGTATGAATGTGTTTTTTTATGGAGACTAGGCAAAGTTGGTATTTCAACTATAGTTTAGAGTAACCTGATAAAAATGCTGGTCCTGCTCCACAACCACAATTAATTGATTAACATTTGAAAATACTGTTGGAGCTGCTGAAGATTGTAAGACCACCTTTGCATTGTATAAACTCAACGTCTTTTGTATTGTATAATTGCATAGCACAGGTGTGAGCACTATGTACTAAAGAGCTACCATTTACCGAGTAATATGTCTTTCATTGACCTGAATCATGAATGTGCCCAGGCGTCTGAGAGTATGTCCTGCTCACTCAGATGACTCGCTAATGGAGGCGCGTGTGTTGGATCATTTAGATTCCTTCAAAATGGATGAGCTGAATTGTGTTTAAAAAAATTGTTGTCAGGCATCATGGTTCATACGGTGTACTACATCTCTAGTATTACATCTTACCTCAAAACTATATTAGTAACATGCAGGAACACTAAAAAGAAAGAAAAAGAAAATCACCATCACAGGAAGATTTAACAAGCTTTGTTGCCAACATGTAGCTTGGTAAACCTCCCCATTATAGGCACATCCAGCCTCTATGCGAGAGCAATGGTGATTAAGTAGAGCGCCTAACTGGGTTTGAACCCAGGAACTACAACTCGAAAGTCGGGGCCATTACACCTGGCCACTCTAGCTGTTAAAGATTAATTGAAGTAATTTGTGAATGAGATATTTGTAATTGACCGAAGTAGTCATTAATCTTGCTGGGTTCATTTATAACTAGCTTTCGCCAGCGGCTTCGCCCGCGTGATGAATTTATAAATTATAGCTTACTATAATTATGCATGTATCATACATAATACATCTTCCTCTTGTATCACTCTATCTAAAAAAATCGCATCAAAATCCGTTGCATAGTTTTAAAGATCTAAGCATACATAGGGACAGACAGCGGGAAGCGACTTTGTTTTATACTATGTAGTGGTACGACAGCCACTTACTTAAATAACCATTAAATAGCAAAGTTCTAAATTTACTTCCATTATAACTATTTCAGTATTGTATTCGTCAAGGTATACATAAAAATGACGATATTAAAGTGGTTGAACAATTTGATGTTTATTGAAAATATCTTAGGCGTATACCGAAATTATTCAAGCCTGAAGAAAATTAAGAAATATTTTATTATTTTCCAAATATTTCTCCAAACCACGTTGCATACAATAGCTGTAACAATTGAACTGTATTTGTTGTTAGCAGAAGGTGACTACGATCAAATAAAATTTATTCGTGGTTTTTTTGCTGTCTCGGTATGTGTAAACTCTTCGGCATCTGTCGTGACCAGCACCTGTTACAGCAGCATCTTCAAATCTTATTACGAAAGCATCAGCCGCATCTCTGAACGGTTTAAAGAAAACAAGAAATTAAATAATGCTATCAAGAAAATATACTGGTTCGGCATTGCTTTGTTATTATTTTGGATCGTGAATGCAGTTTACAGATCTACGGAAGTTGCTAAAAGTTTCCCGAAAACGAAAGTACATATTTTTGCTCCCATTTTGGTATCGCAAACTGTCTTAAGAATTACTGTAGGTTATCAGATTCTCATGATGTATATTGTGGTTATGATAGTGGTTCATTTGTTTAAATGCTTGATTTCGTTGATATCAGCCGTTCAAAAGAGAGTAGGGGACCGTGATGTTAGTTTGGATGAGCAATGTGGTAACACAAGTGAGCATATAAAAGAATGGGTTGAACTGTATCGGGATGTAGCAAATTGCTGTGAAAAAATTACGCTATGCTTTGGAAGCCAGGTACTTGTATTGGAATTTATTTAAGAGGGTGCATCCTAAAAGTTGGCAACGTCGTAAATAGCTGTCAAATAGTTACCTGTTTTGATTAATTTGGAAATAATACTGTATGAAAATAAGAAAGGTGGCTAACTAACTAACTAGAATATTAATAGTGAATTGAGATTATAACATTGAATTTGGTGTTGTACCCGTTTTAGGTGTAAAAAAGTCATTTGGAAAGTTTCCAAACACTTTTTTTACATCTAAAACTAACTATTCGGTGTTACGATATTAATTATTGCATTTCATAATCAATATTCTAGTTCGCTAGTTAGCCACATTTTTTATTTCCATACAGAAATATTATCAAATTAATCAAAACAGCGAAATATTTGACATCTATTTGCGACGTTGCCAACTTGCAGAATAAACCCTCTTAAATTGATAAATACTTGCCTCGTTGGTGTAGTGGTTGGAAGCTACTGCTGAGCATGAGGTCTTGGGTTCGATGCCCGGGTTGGACAAAGTGTTTTTCTATCTGGATTGTCTCAGTAGCAGTCTGGAGTTCGGATTTGTGCCCGGTTAATGGCAATAGGCTCGCCCCCTATTACATGGGACTTTAACATAATTGGCACAATGTGGGTGTAGTCTCCGGGGAATACTGGTGTGATTTTATGCTATGTTATGCTATGACAAATATCTTTAAGTTAGTGAGCCTGTTCCTTTTTGTAGGACTAACATAATTTTCTTGTTTCAGTTTTACTTCTCGCTAATGTTGTCAATATTACATTATGTTTCGCTGACATACCAAATGTTTTACCTAAGTATTTTAAATGTAAGTATGCTTCGTTTTTTCAAGAATATTAACTGAGAGAGGCACGCATTTAACTATGAAAATATTAAACATTAAAGTTGGCAATGCGGCCAGACTCTTGGGAACGTTTCCAGGGGGACCTAATTTACAAACGTCACAATGGTCTCATCTATTGTTAGTTTTTGACAGATTTGCCAAACAAAATCTGTCAAAAACTCACCATCGAGAGACCATTGTGACGTTTGTAAATTAGTAGACTTGGCCCCCTGTTGACAGCGATCCGGATCAACTTTTTGTTGCTCTATGATTCCTTTCCTCCTTCTTTATTCAGTCTTGTACAGAATTATTACTTTAAATCGATTAGTTTGTAAATTACATAATATGTATACATCTAAAGGAGAAACTTGACACTTTCTAGATTTAATTTCTTTATAAATTACAGAAAGGGGACACCAGTGCGGCTGAGAAAATGGTTTATGTCATAATTCTTCACGTAATATGGATAATGTTGCCAGTCGTTGGTGGTCAATTGATTCGTAACCACGGGTTAAAGATCCACAGATTGGTGGCTAGACTGTATAATACAATGGTCATAATTGGTAAGAAATACCTACTATTGTCTCTCAGTAACTACTAAAAATATCTAAAGGATTGTGAATTGTGTACGCATATATTTAAAAACAACATTTTTTTATTTCAGATTCAAATGCAACTGAAGCGAAATTAATAAAGGACTTTATACGTCTGATAAAGAAGAATCCACTAGAGATCAAGTTATTGTCCAAGATTCCTGCTGGAATGTACATGTTGCCAGTTATACTCATGCTAGCTGTCAATTATGTCATTGTTTTGCTTCAGTTTAATCCTCAGAGTAATAACTAAAGCATAGAGGGAGTCTATAGATTAGAGAAATGGACGCACCGAAAATGTCAAAACGGTCACAGTTGATCTCTTTTTACACGACCAATTTAAAAAGCACAATAGTTGCTTAGTAAACGGTTAACCGTACAAGTATTTGATCTAGCCGTATATTACGTCGTGAATGTCAGTACGTGTGCTGGTTGAGGTGCTGGTCATTTTTTATTAAAAACCAATAGATTTTTGAATATTTTTGTAAAAACGAAAGGTGCAAAGGACTTATCAATAGTCTGTTAACATGGCTTGTTTTGTGATAACGTGTAAATCACATTCGTCACGGAAAAAAAACAATGAATTTGTAAGCTTTCATCGGTAAGTGTTTTTTTACATTTTTCGTATAAAATCACCCAAAATATTTGGATGTGATCACTGATAACATACATATTAGATTGATAATGATACCTTCAAACTATCTTTATTACAAATTATGTTGTGATCGCGAATTTATTTTCAAAAAATAAATTCGTTAAATTGTGAGGTTATGTTAAGCTAGTAATGTAGGTAATGTAGATACTTTTTATCGATACGATAATTACATGCTAATAAATTGGAGAAGACATCGTTTTCTTTTCGAGCCATTGCAAATTATACGAATTGATCACAATTCTCCTACAACAAATCATGCTGAAAGTCAAGTACGGTATCTTTACAAGCTGTCCATTTAACATTGTGTCAACTTCAAACTGTAGCTGAAAATCAGACAGTAGGTTCTAAAATATATTATTTGTATTGCACTATCGGAGAAAAAATCAAAAGTATATACTTTTTCAGGGTTCTTCAGATGCTATGGAAATAGATGAAAATTAAATGCCAATTTCGATGTCATTCATGAAGAATGAAGAATCGCTGTTGGAAACAAATGAACATGAGTACATTTATGATCCATGTGCTCTTTCAGAATACGCCAGAGATATTATAAATTATATAGCAGGGAGTGTTGTGCGATTTTCAATATATTTTATTTTTTATTCACAATCTGTATAATACAAATAAATAAAATTGTAGTGTCTAAATAACAGCTTTTTACTAAATGCATATGAAAGTATATGATCCATACAACAAAAATACATTTATACATACATACAGATAAATAAAATTGAAGTGTCTGTTTATAATGTCAAAATAACAGCTTTTTACTAAATGCTTAAGAAAGTATATAGTTACGATCCATTACAAAAAAAACACTTTTTTTTTGTCTATCTGTCTGTCTGTCTGTTTGTCCGGAACAAACAGACAGACAGATAGACAAAAAAAAAGTGTTTTTGTTGTAATGGATCGTGAAAGTATAGATGATCCATACTACGAAATTCAATTTTTCGTCCCTCGGGGTCTGTCTGTCTGTTTGTTCCGGCTAATCTCAGAAACGGCTGTACCGATTTTGACGGGACTTCCACTGGAAGATAGCTTATGACATAAGGAGTAAAATAGGCTACATTTGTTTTAGAAACAAACTTAGGGTTTCGCGCAAAAAACTAATACCCATGAAATCTTTTGATAAACCTCGTACTGTTCCCTAAGTTGAGAATACATAATCCAATAAAAAAAATAAAAAAATGATCTCGATCCGATTACGAGTTTCGGAGAAATGTGTGGACAAAGGAGGATGGCGATGGCGGTCGGCGGTTGGTCGACCCAGACCCGTAGACAGCTCGACGCGGCCACGCGGGTTATGTACACGGTGCGGAGCTCGTCGGCAATCGGATACACCGGAAGTTAGTTTGCCGTAACATAAAGTACGGATGCCAGTGATGGTTCTCGATGTGAGTAACCTGGGTGGTTAGCCGCAAATTTGGAGATATTGGTAAGCTGGAACTTTGAACCCCAATATGGGGATTTAACACTGAGTTAAGGAGTAGGATTCATGACTATATACGTAGTCAATTATAAAATGAGGAAACCGTTGCAAACTGAGACAACCACGGCTGTAGGGGAGGTCTCACTAGTCACGGGCAAGTGTAGTGGAGCTGAGAATGAGCGACGACGGGAGCGTAAACCTCCCTAGCCAGCATGTGACGGTGTGTCGAGCCGGCGCGCACAGATTGACGGCCGGGCTTGCCAGGACGGTGACGGGGGAGAGGGAACAGATAATCGCTAACCCAAATGGGTTCTTTTGCGACCCAAGGTCACGCATTGCGTTGAGTAGGAACATTGGCAATTTGCTTTTATTAATTAAAGTAACGTTTGTTTAATAAAACCAAATTGCCAATGCTTAAAAGAAGCCTAGAATTAAAGCTCTAACAAATATTTAATGCATTCCACTATATACCTTACAAAACGGCACGTTACAACGTTACATCATCCATGGAATATACGACATGTACATCCAATACATTATATAAATTATCTGTCAAAAATAAATTAATATCGATACCTCTGCACCTCTCTGCACATCACTACCGAGACCAAAAAAGTGGACAGTGGTGGTCCTTATAACTATATACCTGTCCTTTTTTTTCACACGGAATGTGTCATATGTATAAAGAGTATGACTAGACTGAGAAATTTCACCCTCCCTCTATGCTTTAGTTATTACTCTGAGGTTTAATCATATTGTTTGATTTAGTGTATTTTTGTTAATGTCATAGGTATTGTTCATATAACTGCATAAGATGTCAGATTTCTTATATGTTTAATTGATTAATTAAAATAAAACTTCAGTAAAAAGTTGTTTTATAATTTTTTATGAATGGCCATTTGCCAGTCTGTCATTCTGCATGTTTGTTATTTTATAAAAAGAAAACAACAAAAAAAGTTGGCATTTCACTTGAATAATTAAAATAATAATAATCTGGTGTTTGCTTCCGCCCATTGAAGTTATTTTTTCGTTGTCGCCGCACACAATATTACAAAAATCTGTCTTGATCAAAATGGTTGTATAATTTATTGTTTATGGAAAATCTCTTAGGCTTTTATAGAAATTCCTGTAGCCAGAAGAAGATTATTAAATATTTTAATGTTTCTAATTATTCGTTCCGACAACCTTGCATTCTGCATTCGTTACTCTTGAAACACGGTACTTGTCAGGCGAAAATTACTCCAGTCCAGTATATCTTCTGCTTTAGATTATTTTTGTGTGTCTATTCTATCTCATTCGTCGTGACCATGGCTTCTGTTACAGCGGCGCCTTCATGACGTATTATAGAAGTACCAGTCGTGTGTCTGAATGTTTTAGAGTTGAAATAAATAAATAAATAAATTCTGTATAGGAAACACTCGTGGCCGACAGATCTGCGGGGATCATAATATTTATCTTGTAAAAGAACGGTGTTACGGATCAATAGCGTGCTTGGGGAACTTGGGAAACCACTGCACTTTATAACGCGTCACTTTTTTATAGCTAGACAGACCCTTTTTAGTGTATATTTAAAAATTCCTAAAGTACGCAAAACCATTCAAACTCCGCGCTGAGAAAAAAATCGCCAGTTTCTTTCGTTCAAAACCTCAAAAAACAAAAAAAAAACAAAAAAAAAAGTAGTATAGCGTAGTGGATGGGGCCCCCCCCCGCTTCGCTGGGAACCAATTTCTGTTTGCAGGGTTAAAAAGGAACCTAACCTGTCTGAGTCGGGATGCCTCAAGTCCCGAGCTCGCGCTTTGCTCGCTCTTGCATCCTAAGTTCTCACTACCTTTTTACTAAGTCGAGATGTGCCGGGACTTGGGACTCCCCTGCTCGGACAGGTTACGTCATCCCTTTCAAACTTTCCCTAAAGTCGCTTGCATCATGTGTCCTATCGATAACATCAAAAAGAACAACTGTCAAACGTTAGCGTCACTTACATTCGTTACGTTTCGTTAGCACGATCTTTTAATAGCACAAATAAAACTTTATTATGTATTTAATTATTTATACTCGTATTATTGTATCTGTATGTATTGTTTATTTTATTAAAATACAATAGAAGCTTACAAGATAATCGTTAATGGAAAGTAAAAATACAAGTGGGCCTAATATACTACCTTGTGACACCTCCAACTGTTACAACAGCATTTTTAGATCAATCATTACAACTCGATTTTTAGATCTCGATCATTAGTATTATTCTAGTGTTTGTTGCGTATTTTTGCTCGTTATATGATTAATAATTATTGATTATTATTATGGGTTCATATTTGGATACATAATGTTTGATGATTACTTAACGATAACTACTTACTACCAAATTAAAATAACATAATGCCGGCACCTAAGTTTTTTTAATTTGGTAGACTCCACTTAAATTTTTGTCGTCGTCACAGAGACACATAACTTAAAAAACAATAATGTCTCCAATAAAGTGGTTGGACAATTTATTGTTTCTGGAGAATCTCTTAGGAATATACAGGAATTATTGCACCCTGAATAAGACTAAGAAATGTCTTATAGTTTTTCAAATATTCGTCCAGACTATGTTGCACACTATTATAATCATTAGTGAACAGTTTTGGTTGTTTGGAAGCGGTGTCTATGATCAACTGAGTTACATTTATTGTTATTTTTCTGTATCAGCTAATGTCATTACTCTGCCATCCGTTGTGACCGGCATCTATTACAGCCGCGTCTTTATCTCATATTTTGAAAGCATCAGTCGTGTTTCTGAATGCTTTAAAGATGACAAAAAAATTGCCAATTCTCTAAAGAAAATGTACTGGTTTAGCATTACTTTTGTTTTATTAGTGCTCACTTTTGCTACTTTCCGAACCGTGGAGATTCTAATAGAATTTGAAAATACGAATCCGTTGTTTTTGATTTCCGTTTTGTTATCACAAGCTATTTTAAGAATGACTATATTATTTCAACTAGCTTCTGCCCGCGGCTTCGCCCGCGTGGATGTCGGACTTACAATAGCAATGGGTTTCATTTTGACAGTTAAACAATTAATTGCGTTATTTGCGTTATTTCTCGAACATAATTATTCCACTCGGCGCTCTGGCGCGTCATCCCCTGGCTGGCCCGCCCCTCCACCCTCGTTCTGAGCGCCGTCGACTCAATATCGCAGGTCATTCTTATCGTTCTAACTTTTAAACTATTTGTCCAAATTAATTAGTGTAAAAGACAAACTTTATCTACATTAAATACCAAAAGCGATGAAGGTATTTATTTTGATAAGAATTAACTAAATACTCTAAAATATGCAATGTAAAAAAAGTATTCAATTTAACTGTATTTATTGCTCACTATTTTGGTTATAAAGGCTTCCACATAAAAGGTGTCACGGATATGCTGTCGCGGACTTTTATTTAGAACTCTTTAAGACAAACAATCCCACAATACATTTTCTTCATGTAACTCTAACGGTTTAGGCAGCGCACGCAGCAAACGGTGGAGGTCTGCCCGGCTTAGGTGGACCACCGCCGTGTCCTCGTGGAGGCGATCGGCGGCGGTGACCTCTCGCGTACGGCCCTGGTTCAGGCCATGGTGCGGAGCGAGAGGGCATGGCAAGCCGTCACCTCCTTCTGCAAAGCAGTAATGCTCGCGAAGGAGAAGGTGGAGCGCGCGAGGGAGTGGCAAAGGCCGCGCCCTACCAGCCCTAGCCGCCGCCGCCGTAGAAGACGTCCCGGGCGTCGGGAATTGATAGCCGATTTCCGGCCACCGTAGGCGCGGGCCTGCGGACGGAGAGCAACGGGCAGCTCACCGTCCGATAAGGACCAGGCCCGGGTCGACGGCGCATCGTGTTCCACGCGCACCTCAAAGAGATATCAGCAAAACTGACGGGGTCCGCTAGGGCCGATGCCTGCCGGGGTTACGGGTAGTCCCAAGGGGAAAGCGTGGCCTCTGGCAAGGCAAGGGAAGGAACACGGGTGGGTTTTAGTCAGTAAGAGACTGAAACGCCCAGAAATCATTGGATAACTTCCCAAACAAAAAAAAAAAAAATGGCAGCGCACGCAAAGATAGATCTCAGAGGGCAGGAATTTTTCCGACTTACTTGATACTTATCGTTATGTTATGGTCAAATCACATAAAATCTTTATAAATTGTAGCCTATGTGTTATTCTAATGTATAAGCTACATTATTGTAAAGTTTCATCAAAATCCGTTCAGTAGTTTTTGTGTGAAAGAGTAACAAACATCCATCCATCCATCGATCCATCCTCACAAACTTTCGCATTTATAATATTAGTAGGATTAATAGGATAATGTACGGCAGTGTTTTTCAACCTTTTTCATGACTCGACCCCCTTAGTATAAAAAATTTTTCACGACCTCGACCATTCGAGAACGATTTGAACTCAGTCGAGATTCCCGCTGAGTCGAAGTTTCTGCAGCACGAAACCTAGCCTGATGTTCCCGAGTTGCAGAGAGCCTTCCCTCACGACCTTCCTCAGATTCCTGTGATCGAACTAATCTCATCCTTTTAGCATTTCTGCTACATTGGGAGAGGTTGGATCTTCTTCGAAGCATTCTTACAATAAAATAGTACTTACTACTTAACACACAGTTATTTAGTTAACACGTACTATCGTAAACAATTAAATTATAAATACTTACAGATTATTATACAGTCTAAAATTGTCACAGTTTAAGTAATAAGTGTTAAGACGTTACGTTTGGTTTACACGTCTTAACTAACTTTATAAAACAAAAGAATTGCTAGAAAAATTAATTACTAACCTGAGCTAATAAACTTATACTTAATAAAGAAAATCAAGAAAAGAAATGCCTAACCTATACCAAATACTTATAGTATTTATATACGAACCCTAAATAAAAATTAAGATAAGTATACCGAAAATCAAGGAAAGAAATGCCTAACCTATAACAAATGTTCGCCGTGATTCTTTAAATTGACATAACTTTTTTATTTATGAACCGATTGACATGAAATAAACACTAAATGTTAAGTGAAGCTTACTACAATATATTAGTGAAAACCGCATCTAAATCGAATAAGCCGTTTCTGATATTAGCGTGCACAAACACACAGACAAACAGACAAACCGACAAACAGACAAAAAAAAATTTAATTACAATCTCGGGTTCAGCATCGATATAATAACAACCCCTGCTACTTTTTTTTCATATATTTCCATTGTACAGACACCACTTTTCTACAATTTTATTATATGTATAGATATAGATATCTCATGTTGTTTGTTGTTATTATGATTGTTGTTCATTTGTTCAAATGCCTGATTACGTTGATATCAGACATTCAGGAGAGAGTAGGGAGTTGCGATATGAGTTCGGATGAGCAATGTAATATCACAAGGGAGCAGATTCAAGGATGGGTTGAACTGTATCGAGATTTATCAAACTGCTGCGAAAAAGTAACACTTTGCTTTGGACGCCAGGTTCTTGTATTTGAGTTAAACTGATCATACATCAGAGACACTTTAGTGTTGTGTAGAATTAATAAGCTTATTTTGTATGAATAACCATGAATATCCTTTTATTTATTTCAGTTTTTCTTAACGTTGACATTGACAGTTTCAAACGACATTTTGATGTTGTACAACATCATTTATACAAATGCATTAAATGTAAGTATGTAACGCCTTTATTTCAGCTCCCTTCGTTACGAAGGAGCAGAATTTAAAATTAACGTGGTGGGGTGGTCAGTTTACATTTTGATCGTTATCTTTCAATACAAGCTGATGACAAAATTAAGTCAATGTTGTTTTTAATTTTATAATATAGAAAGCCTCCAACTCCGATGAGTACAAGAAAGATGTAATTGTGATATTGAGTTACATATCAGTGATGTTGTTGCCAGTAGTCGCTGGACAATTGGTGCGGAACCAAGGAGTGAAGTTCCGTCGGGTGTTGGCACGATTTTATAATACAATGATTATTGGTAACACTTTATTTGATTAATTATTTTAGAATAAAAAATATATATTCTTACGATCCATGTACAATTGCTTTCAGCTTCAAGTGAAACTGAAATGAAATTGATTAAAGACTTCATACGTCTGATAAAGAAAAATCCAATAGAGATCAACTTATTGGCCAACGTTCCTGGTGGGATGTACATGCTGCCAGTTATACTGACGTTCACTGTCAACTATGTAATTGTTATGTTACAGTTTAATCATGTTATTTAATTTTATAAAATTGGCAAATGTCATTTTATCTGATTTGGAAAATTTCATAAATTATATTTACGCAAATGTCACATTTTCGTTACCCCAACCTTTCTTTTTTGTGGTTCATGAATGTGTTTTTTATTGCGAAATGCAAAATCGGTATATAAACTATTCACAGTTTTTAGAGTAGACAGAATTATGCTGGATAAATTTTGTTACGGCATCAAATAAGCGCACTACTTTTGACTGTAGGTACCTCTCTACCTAACCGGTGCCCGGGTTCCCGGATGGTGGCTAGGAAACCCTCTCTTTCAATCAATATGCCCATCTTTTCTAATACCAATATAACAAACATAAAACTATTCTTGTCACATGCCCCTCATTTTTCTGCTTATGAATAATGTGCCTTACAGGTTTTCATTTAAGAGATTTGAAGTTAAGTATGATGGTATGATGATACGATGTAAGTTTTTAAATTGTAATTGACCGACTTATTCATTAATCTTGTTGGGTTCATTTGTAAAGCGTCAATAACGATTAACTTAATTATGTCTCTTTCCATTATAACTATTTCAATAATGTATTCGTCAATGTACCTATACATACATCATTTTTTTTTGTTAAAGTGCTTGAACAATTTTATGTAATAATCACTCTCTGGTTGTACTTTTTAAAGAGTATAAAAATAATATACACACTGAATAAAGTTCTTATACTAAATTAACTAACAAACTATTCAATATATAAAATAAAAGTGTAATATCTGAACCTAAATTGAAAATAACTGCCAAAAAAGAACCGGTAACTTCAATTGAAAACGTACGTGATTCATTTTAATATTCAAGTGAAGCTGAAGCGAAACTTATAAAGATGAACCTAATAGAGATCAAAAAAATTCTTACGATTTCCTAAACAGATTATTTCATAGTGTTTCGATTAAAAATCGATTAAACTGTTCACTATTGTATTGGTCACGTAGATCCCGAGATAACATTATGACCTTTACAGTATGTAGTTTCATACAAAGTATTCATGAAATCATTATTGATTGGTTGTTTGTTAAATATTATAATTCCGACAATCATAGGATATATGATTAATAATAATAATAGTTGCATGAAAGTGGCTGGTGATTACTTAACGTTAACTACCTACTTACTACTAAATTAAAATGACAAAATGTTTCCACCCACTAAAACTTTTATCGTCCACATAGAGACACATAGCATTAAAAACCAAAATGTCTCCAATAAAGTGTTTGGACAATTTATTGTTTCTGGAGAATCTCTTAGGAATATACAGGAATTATTGCACCCAGAACAAGATTCAGAAATGTTTTATAGTTTTTCAAATATTTGTTATGAATATTTTGCATTTTACAGTCATTGTTGGTGAAGCATATTACTTGTTAGGAGGACATGATTTTACTAAAATAAATAATATTCATGCTTTTTTTTCTACACTAACTTATGTAAATTCTGTGTCATCCGTTGTGACCGGCATCTGTTACAGCCGCGATTTCATATCATATTTAGGAAGCATCACTCGTTTATCCAAATGTTTCAAAGAGGACGAGTTTATTAAGTCTCTTAAGAAAGCATACTGGTTCAGTATTGCTTTCACAATATCAGCTATCGTGTTTTGTGTCTATAGATCTGCAGGGATTTTAATCAATTACGTGCAGAATGAGGGTGACACTGATATCTTTATTTTTGTTACCGTTTTCATGTCACAAGCTTTTATCCGATTTACAATAGTTTATCAGAGAATCATTTTGTTTTTTATTATCATGATAGTGGTTTATTTGATGAAATGCCTGAATTCAAAGATATCAGCCGTTCAGGAGAGGGTAGGGAGTTGTGATATTAGTTTGGATGAGCAACTTGATGTAACAAGGGAGCACATTCAAGAATGGGTTGTACTGTATCGACATATAGCAAACTGCTGTGAAAAATTGACGCTGTGCTTTGGACAACAGGTACCTTTTGCCATAACTAGGTGTCATATTTAGTACTTTTATGTTTTTAATAGTTTTGTAATCCCGTTCTCTTGATATTCAGTTTCTCACTTAAAATGTTATATTGTATTGTTATTCTTATATTTCAGTTTATATTTTCGTTAGTACTTTCAATGACATACTACATGTTTCTGACGAACCATATGTGCAACAAGAATGTTTCAAATGTAAGTACTAAAATCAGATTATTTTTTTTGCTTTCCAGTATTTGCCTGTTTATATTGAAAAGAAAAGGATCATTGTTAAGTAAGCAGGTAGGTTTTGATCGTTCGAACACGCACCAAAACGAAACGCCAGTGGCACTGCACCACTCTCTGTGTTCTGCGCCCAACACTCGTTGCTCTTAAACTATCAGATAAAAATTTACAATGATTTTGCTTAACTGACTCAACTATATAAATATTTTTTTTTATTCCAGAAAGGAGACACGCGGACAGTGTTTATTGTATTAAGCTTTGCAGTAATAGCGATGTTGCCAATTTATGCTGGGCAGTTGATTCGAAACCAAGGGAAGAAGTTACACATACTTTTGGCTCGACTTTATAGTGCAATGATAATAATTGGTGAGATTATTACAAATATGATACCAAAAATGGTATTCTAATCACAGTTATCATTTATTTACTGGCAATAATTAACGGGATATTTATTTAAAAGTAGCAACCCGACTCTGCTACGCACCGATGCAACAATATATATTGATGCGCTGACCTGTAAAAAAAATCAGATTTCTGTGCTTTTTCTTAGTTATATGTAAATATAGTTCACACATAAATCTTCCAAAATTAATTCTCTAAATGATGGTGAAACCGCATCAAAATCCGATACGGAGTTTAGAAGAACAACGCGGTCAAGGGATATACACGAAAAGCGACTTGGTTTTATATTATGTATAGATATTGTGTAAATTGAGAAGAGCTCGTGGCTAACTAATAAGCTCTGCATGGGTCCAACCATTGGGCACGCCACAATTGCGGCGATAAGTCCCCTCTTTGAGGAGTGGCTAATGAGGCGCCACGGCGTCCTCACCTTCCGCCTGACGCAGGTCCTCACCGGACATGGTTGTTTCGGGAGGTTCCTATTTCGCATAAGGCGGGAGGAAACGCCCGGGTGTCACCACTGTGTGGATCGTCCAGAGGACACGGTGGACCATATGATGGAGGTCTGCCCAGCTTGGACGGAGCATCGCCGTGTCCTCGTGGAGGCGATCAGCGGCAGTGACCTCTCGCGTCCGGCCCTGGTCCAGGCCATGGTGCGGAGCAAGAGGGCATGGCAAGCCGTCACCTCCTTCTGCGAAGCAGTAATGCTCACAAAGGAGGAGGCGGAGCGCGCGAGGGAGAGGCAAAGGCCGTGCCCTAGCAGCCCTAACCACCGCCGCCGTAGGAGACACCCCGGGCGTCGGGAATTGGTAGCCGATTTCCGACCACCGTAGGCGCGGGCTTGCGGATGGAGAGCAATGGGCAGCTTGCCGTCCGATAAGGACCAGGCCCGGGTCGACGGCGCGTCGTGTTCCACGCGCACCTCATAGAGATGTCAGCAAAACTGACGGGGTCCGCTAGGGCCGATGCCTACCGGGGTTGCGGGTAGTCCCAAGGGGAAACGTGGCCCCTGGCAAGGCAAGGGAAGGAACACGAGTGAGTTTTAGTCAGTAAGAGTCTGACACGCCTTTCGTTCCGCCCAGAGAGGGAGAACTCATTTAACGATTTCGCACCCAAAAAAAAAAAAAATTGGGTCCAACCATCAGGTTAAGCTACGCTTATCGAGGATGGTTGACCATCTTTACATCGAGACGCCTCCGTGCCTCAGAAAGCACGGTAAGCCGTAGGTCCCGTTGTCATTCGTGGATCTTTGACAGTCGTTACGGGTCGTCAGAAGCACGAAAGTGTGACACCAGTCTTATCAAGGGGTATCGTATTACCCAGTTACTGGGTTCGGGAGGTCTAATAGGCAGGCGCTCCATGTAAAATACTGGTATTCAGCTGCATCCGGTTAGATTGGAAGCCAACCCCAACATAATTGGGAAAAAGGCTAGGCAGATTGATAGATCATCATCATCATCAGCCTATTAATGTTCCCACTGCTGGGACACAGGCCTCCTCTCTGATTGATAGATATTGCGTAAATTAATAAGCAATAAAAAAACTAATTTCAGATTCGAAAGAAGCTGAAGCGAAATTGATAAAGGACTTTATCCGTCTGATAAAGAAGAATCCGATACAGATCAAGTTATTGTCCAACATTCCTGCTGGGATGTACTTACTGCCAGTTATGGTCTCCATGACTGTCAACTATGTCATTGTTATATTGCAGTTTAATAATGTTATTTAATTCAGTTTTTCGTGGGTTTTTGTGTCTTCAACTTAGGCTTTATAAAATTAAATAAGAATTATGTGACGTACCTATCTTTTTATTTAACATGCCTGTTGTGTGACTTTATTTCTCTTAGTAAATTCTTAATACGGTGTTCATACAATACAAAGTTTATCTATAAATGATAAATGATTGGTAAAACGTACTTGACTCGTGACAGCTCTTATTATAAGTAAACAACTTACCTACATTAAAGTAACAAAATGTTTTCATTAATTAATACTAGAACTTTAGCAAGACAACGTACAAAAAATGGAGAAAATTTTAAATAAGTGGTTAAAACATTTTTTGAGAACCTCTTAGGCATATACAGGAATTATTGTAACTAGAAGAAGATCAAGAAATGTTTGATTATTGGTCAGATGTTAGTTCAGACTCTGCTGCATACTATAATCCTTATTAATGATGAACATTTCTTGTTAGGAGGAAAGCAATATCAAAATAAGCTCGTGCATGATGGTTTCTCTGCTTTATCTTATGCGAACTCTGTATCATCAGTTGTGACCGGTATCTGTTACAGCCGCTCCTTCATATGTTATATTAGAAGTATCAACCGTGTCTCTGAATATTTTGAAGATGACAAGTTTATTAATGCTATTAAGAACATAATACTGGTTCAGCATCACGTCTACAATATTATGTATGGTGTTATCTCTCTACAGGTCTACACAGATTTTAATAAATTACATGCTAATGGGCGAAGATACGGGTATGTTCATTTTTGTTTCCGTTTTTGTGTCACAAACTTTTATCAGATCTACAGTAGTTTTTCAGAAAATCGTATTGTTTTTTGTTATCATGATAGTGGTTCAATTGACTAAATGCCTGAATTTAATGATATTGGCGGTTCATGAGAGTGTAAGGAATTGTGTTATTAGTTCGCATGAGCAATACGATATCACAAGGGAGAAGATTCAAGATTGGGTTGAACTGTATCGGGATTTAGCAAAGACGCAATGTTTCGGACTTCAGGTATATTTTATTTGTTTATATTTATTTGTTTGACCCGCTGCTATCGTTCGTGATACTGCCTTTGCTTTTGTGACTTAACCTAGCCAATAGAATGTGTGTAAATATTCATCCCCAAGCCGAAATCTTCGTATTCTGTAGATTAAACTAAGTATCCTTGCACAAAAACTTGGGAAATGTTTTTTTTGTGTGTATAACCATACTGACGAGTGTAAGTGCACAATAAACTGAGTATTGCACGACTCATAATTCGAAGCATTAGAGTGTGCTTTACGATCGAAAAATATTTTTTGCCCCATTTCTGCAACTGTTTTTATTGTTACACTCCTGCTAGTACACAGAACCTACTTAATTTATATACCATTGTATAGATGATTAAATGGAGATTAATACTGTACTTTTTACCAATTGATTTAATGCAACAGAATTAAAAAAAACATCAAAATAGTTGAAAAAAAAATCCTGTCCGTCAAATTATGAAACTTGAAAACATTGTAGTTTGCGATAAAATCAATTAATTGAGTCATTTTTTTTTCAATACATTGGTTTCGGCCATAGAAGGAACCCTATTGAAAATGGCTCTTTTATTCAAAGTAGTTTAATTATAAATTAATAAAATACTAACTAAAATATAATATCATTATCTAAATATTTCCAACCTTGACTTGACGTTGTTGCCTAGCAACCCACAACGTAAATATCTAAATAAATAGTCTTTGACATTACGTAAGGATTGCGAGGTTATAAATTTACCCATATTGATGGGTAAAACAGCAGTCAAAACATACTTCATGAAAAGTGATAAATTGTTAATTTTTGTTAGAAATTATGTTTTGAATTTCTTTTTCGTTTATGAATGTGTGTTATGAGGCGTGCACTTTTGAAATTTCCAAACTATTTTTAATTTGTTGAGAACAAAAAATAAGCATTCTAAAAGTTAGCCACTAAAAGCGCTATAGCGATTGATATCTAAACCGAATAATATACGGTCTGACTCTGACCATGTCTCCCAGGAGTCGTGGAGCTCGGTGTGTTATTCGCATATTTTAGCCACTCGACTACGCACCGCCAAGAGAGTTATTGTCGGTTTTGATCATTATTATTATTATATAAAGCCATACACGTTGGGTGAGCCCGTCGCTCGGCCAACGTATGCTGGGCAATTTTGCGTGATTTGCGTGCTCGTCCAACGTGTACTGGGGGCTTAAGAATATTTCTATGATTTTAATAATTTAACAATTTAACTACAAATATGCACAAAGTCAGCTCTGTACCACATTGGGTAACATTCTGACCGCACTGTCTTTAAAGTGCTAGGTAAAGTAGGCGTCACATACGAATGTAAACATTATTTGTAATTCGAACGGAACACATACCCACATTTGCTTATATGAATATGAACATTACAGATATTAAAATAAAGTTCACATTTGTATAAAACGCTTACTTTACTTAAAAAAGTGGATGTGTGTGTGTTATTCGCCTAAAGTCTCCCAGTACACGTTGGACGAGCCGGTCGCGCGGCTAACGTATACCTACTGGGGCTTTTTGCCTGATTTGCCATTTCATTTGCGTGAATTTTGGGCGAGCACGATCGCCGAGTGCGCTCGGCCAACGGGCTCGCCCAACGTGCACCAACCTAGAAGAATTCTGCTTGGTTGACTCAACTTATTAATTATTATTATCTATTACAGAAAGGAGACATGAAAACAGTCATTATTGCATCAAGTTTCGTAGCATTAACGGTGATGTCAATCTTTGCTGGACAAAGCTCTCGTAACCAAGGCATAAAGATCCCCAGAGTGATGGCCCGACTTTATAATAGATAATAGTTATTGGTGAGACCGTTTCTGATGGTATTTTTCTAACAACTGACATCTACGTCTAACTATATTACGTCATTAAATTTTAGATTCAGGTGATAAAGGGACTTCATACGTTTGATAAAGAAGAATCCACTAGAGATCAAGTTATTGTCCAATATTCCTGCTGGGATGTACATGCTGCCTGTTGCTTTCACTTTGGTTGTCAATTATATCATTGTTATAATGCAGTTTAATAATGTTATTTAATTATGTGTACAAATGTATGATCATGTACCTTTATGATTTTAAGCTCAAGTCAATTAAAATAATTAAGAAGTGATATTTATTATATATTTTAATTTATGTGCGACTGTCTAAATATGTGCATAGGTCACTCGTATTTGCCGGATCCGCTAATGCGGACCATAGTAGTTCCTATAGTTAAAAATAAGACGGGTGATACGTCTGACATTAGTAACTACCGGCATATCTCACTCGCTACCACAGCAGCCAAGGTATTTGACAGTCTGCTGAATAGTCGCCTCGCAGCACAGGTTGAGTTTCACGATGCCCTGTTTGGGTTCAAAGCAGGAGTCTCAACAGAGAGCGCTATTCTGAGTCTGAAGCGAATTGTCATGTACTACACAGCTGGTACTTGCGTGTTTCCTCGACTTGTCAAAAGCATTTGATCTGGTTTCATATGACGTACCTCCCTTCTTAATTATTGGTTCTCAAACCAAAGAAATCGAGTGAGGTAGGTGGGTGCTCTGTCGGACGAGTACAGACTGGAATGCGGAGTCAGACAAGGTCGTGTTTCTGAATGCTTTAAAGATGACAAAAAATTTGTCAATTCTCTAAAGAAAATGTACTGGTTTAGCATTACTTTTGTTTTATTAGTGCTCACTTTTGCTACCTTCCGAACCGTGGAGATTCTAATAGAATTTGAAAATACGAATCCGTTATTTTTTATTTCCGTTTTGTTATCACAAGCTATTTTAAGAATGACTATATTATTTCAATATCTCATGTTGTTTGTTGTTATTATGATTGTTGTTCATTTGTTCAAATGCCTGATTACGTTGATAACAGACATTCAGGAGAGAGTAGGGAGTTGCGATATTTATGAGTTCGGATGAGCAATGTAACCCTGTATATCAAGAACCGGCGGCCGGCTGTCAGCAGGCTCTCGATTAGCTCTCTCATGCATATTATTGATGCCGTGATCCCTATGCCTTGCTGACAACCTGTGATTTAATTTATTTACAAAAAAATCACTCCATATACAATGTCGCCCATGCGCATGTGACCGCCCGTAATTTTCTGAATATTCATGAAAAAATATCGAAAATAAACTTCAAAAGGGGGGGTCTATCTATAACATTTTTCACTAGTTTTTTTTAAATAAATACACAATTTTTACCGAAAAAATGACTTCGATTCCGTTTTTTTTTTCGTAGTCGATAATTTTTTGTAAAAATTTTAATTAACCTGTTAAAATAACTCATAAGCTTTTGGAAATAATAAACAGAATCCAAATCGACTCATAAACTTCGGAGATGTGTCAAAAAACAGAAAGCAAATCTTTAAAAAATAAAAAATTGAATAACATGAATAATGTTATAGATAGACCCCCCTTTTGAAGTTCATTTTCGATATTTTTTCATGAATATTCAGAAAATTACGGGCGGTCACATGCGCATGGGAGACATTGTATATCACAAGGGAGCAGATTCAAGGATGGGTTGAACTGTATCGAGATTTATCAAACTGCTGCGAAAAAGTAACACTTTGCTTTGGACGCCAGGTTCTTGTATTTGAGTTAAACTGATCATACATCAGAGACACTTTAGTGTTGTGTAGAATTAATAAGCTTATTTTGTATGAATAACCATGAATATCCTTTTATTTATTTCAGTTTTTCTTAACGTTGACATTGACAATTTCAAACGACATTTTGATGCTGTACAACATCATTCATACAAATGCATTAAATGTAAGTATGTAACGCCTATATTTCAGCTCCCTTCGTTACGAAGGAGCAGAATTTAAAATTAACAAAGAACTTCTAGGGTGGTCAGTTTACATTTTGATCGTTATCTTTCAATACAAGCTGATGACAAAATTAAGTCAATGTTGTTTTTAATTTTATAATATATAGAAACCCTCCAACTCCGATGAGTACAAGAAAGATGTAATTGTGATATTGAGTTACATAAATTCAGTGATGTTGATGCCAGTACTCGCTGGACAATTGGTGCGAAACCAAGGAGTGAAGTTCCGTCGGGTATTGACCCGATTTTATAATACAATGATTATTGGTAACACTTTATTTAATTAATTATTTTGGAATAAAAAATATATATGTTCTTACGATACATGTATAATTGCTTTCAGCTTCAAGTGAAACTGAAATGAAATTGATTAAAGACTTCATACGTCTGTTAAAGAAAAATCCAATAGAGATCAACTTATTGGCCAACGTTCCTGCTGGGATGTACATGCTGCCAGTTATACTGACGTTCACTGTCAACTATGTTATTGTTATGTTACAGTTTAATCATGTTATTTAGTTTTATACAATTGGCAAATGTCATTTTATCTGATTTGGAAAATTTCATAAATTATATTTACGCAAATGTCACATATTCGTTACCCCAAAGTACGAGTACCTTTCTCTTTTGTTGTTTATGAATGTGTTTTTATTGAGAAAGGCAATATTGGTATTTGAACTATATAATACCGTTTTTAGATTAGACAGAAATGTGCTAGAATAACTTACGGCATAAAATTAGCGTAATAATTTTGGCCTGGAGGTGCCTGTGTACCTAACCAGGTGCTCGGGTTCCCAGATGGTGGCTAGGAAACCAGCTGTTTCAATCAATATGTCCATATTTTCTAATACCCGTATCCACATCCACACTTAAAACTGTTCCTGTCACATGTCCCTCATTTTTCTGCTTATCAATAATGTGCCTTACAGGTTTTCATTTAAAAGATTTGAAATTTTTTAAATTATGTATAAAATAAAAGTGGAATATCTGAATCTTATTTTAAAATAACTACCAAAAACGAATCGGCAACTTCAATTGAAAACGTACGTGATTCATTTTAATATTCAAGTGAAACTGAACCAAAGGAGGATGCTTAAAAAAAACCCAGCTCCGGGGGAAAAGCGATATATCTCAAATCATCAATAATAATAAGTACTAAAATAATAACCGGTTATGATCGTGATCCTTACTGGCAAACATATAAAAATTGCCAGTTTTATTATGCAGATTATGAAGTCGTCTATATAAGAAATTGATAATTAGTTTTAATTACTTTATTCAAAAATATTATGTTAAAATGCGAGCTTGGCTCATATTATATTTTTTTACAATGCTTAAAGTCGTTGAAAGTACTATGGATATATTTATTGTAACAGAAACTTCGAGAGTTCGCCATCAAAATAGTCAGGATTTAACAGCACCGTCACGTGAAAATACCATTGTTAACAGCGATACTATGATATTGATTAGATAGTTTGGAGTCCTATATTATCGCCATCAGCGCCATCTATACTATCAATAATTATATAATCACGTGAGGACAATTATTGAAGTTTTGCGAGAAGAGGTGAAATTAAACCAGAGTGTATTTATAACATTACTATTTTAGAGATATGAGGAACAGGGTGTAAAGTTCACTCATCCTCTATAGAAAAGGGAGGATCCTCCGACCAGACGGGTGTCGTGTATGACGGGCAACGGCCCAACGATAGATGTCAGGATCTTGTATATGTCGTGGCCAGATCTTAGAATTGATCATTTCATGAAATGTTCGGCCATTTCATGAAATAGAACATCGACGGCTGATCACATCATGATGTGGTCTGGCCAGATCATTGAATATTCGACGTTTGACGATATGAACAGTTAAACGCACGACTACTTCATGATGTGGCCAAACATTAGTGATCATATCGTAAAATAATTACGATTATCCACCGGTAGAGGCGTTGATGTCGCTTTGTTTTTGTTGTGCATCATGGCGGCGGCATACCAACAAATCAAACAAAGTAGGGTGACCACGTAAGGAAACTCGATGGACTTTTTTTATTGGATTTCCAAATATGATAATTATGGAAAGTGACCAACTTGGAAGTTACTAACCTAACCCATGTCGGGGTGCCACAACCCTTGTGGTGAGCAACATAGCACTTAAAATTAAAAATTCACGCCGCTCATGGCACCCCGAGTCCCTGACGAAATGTGTTAAGTTAGGTTAGAACTGTCAACAACCGCGCGCGAGCCGAACGTGTGAAGCAAGCGGTGCCGCAGCAGCGGGTGGCGAGCGCTACTTCCAATTTGGTCGCAGTTAGCAATGTTTACTACACATTAAACCATGGATACCCTACATTAATGATATGGCCAAACGTCGACTGACATATCATTAAACGTTGACTTAAACGATATGGCCAATTCTAGCTGGCCATTTCAAGAAACACAACCACTTCATGAAATGGTCGAACATTTCATGAAATGATCAATTCTAAGATCTGGCCACGACATATATACAGGGTGTTAAAGTAATTGCGTGCCATAGCTTAGGGGTAGGTTTAGTATCGATAAAGGAAACTAGGAAAAATAAAAAATAAATCCAGAAAAAATAGTAAAAAAAAAACATTTAAAAAAAATTGGTAGGTCAACCTAATTTAGTTTGGAATCAGGTATTTACAAAGATTAAAAATCAACTTATTTACTCATGTTTTAAGTTGATTTGATATTGATATTGATATTGTTTGATTTTGTTATTTTAAGTTAGTAGGTACTAACTACTTTCCTTTATCGTTAATGAACCTACCCCTAAGCTATGGCACGCAATTACTTTAACACCCTGTATATGTTGAACTTTTTTTGCGCGATGCAGCATTTTGATGCGTAGTTTGCATGTGGTATTGTGGTTTCACAGTGCTAGTTGAGGTTCCAGTGAATCGGAACCGGGTGCCGCATAGTTCGTGGTGAGTTGGAACTGGGTGGCGCTGCGTTATGATCCAGTGAATCGAATGTGGTACAGCGCGGGTTGTACCTTGCTTCGACGAGGAGAGGGTAGAAAGGGCTCTGTTGTGGACGGGCCAAAAGTACAGTGTGCTGTTTCAAAGTTGCTGTTGAGGCTGATGGTGATGACCAGGAATGCTCGTCCACTGGCACTGTGAAGCCAAATGCGAACTACGTATAAAAAACATGACGTCACAAAAATCCTACATTGCGCAAGCAAAGTTCAACATATATACAAGATCGCGACATCAATCGTTGAGTCACACAGCCAGCCGGCATCCACGGCTTCAACGGGTGTCCTAACCACCAGCATGCAGCGGACGAACATTTCTTGTCATCACCTTCAGCCTCAGCAGCAACTTTGAAACAGCACACTGCACGTTTGGCTCGTCCACAACATAGCCCTTTCTACCCTCTCCTCGTCGACGCCTCACGCCAGCAGTCAGCCACAACCCGGCGCTGTACCACATTCAACTCACTGGACCATAATGCAGCGCCACCCAGTTTCGACTCACCACGAACTATGCAGCACCCGGTTCCGACTCACTGGAACCTCAACTAGCACTGTGAAGCCACATGCAAACTACGCATCAAAATCCTGCATCGCGCAAGCAAAGTTCAACATATATACAAGATCCTGACATCTATCGTTGGGCAGTTGCCCGTCATACACGACACCCATCTGGTCGGAGGATCCTCCCTGTTTTATAGAGGATGAGTGAACTTTACACCCTGTTCCTCATACCTCTAAAACAGTAAATAAAAAATGTTATAAATACACTCTGGTTTGATTTCACCTCTACTCCCAAAAGTTCAAGTGTCCTCACGTGATTATATATTTATTGATAGTATAGATGGCGCTGATGGCGATAATATAGGACTCCAAACTATCGAATCAATATCATAGTATCGCTGTTAACAATGGTATTTTCACGTGACGATGCTGTTAAATCCTGACTATTTTGATGTCGAACTCTCGAAGTTTCTGTTACAATAAGTAACCATAGTACTTTCAACGACTTTAAGCATTGTAAAAAAATATTATATGAGCCAAGCTCGCATTTTAACATAATATTTTTGAATAAAGTAATTAAAACTAATTATCAATTTGTTATATAGACGACTTCATAATCTGCATACTAAAACTGGCAATTTTTATATGTTTGCCAGTAAGGATCACGATCATGACCGGTTATTATTTTAGTACTTATTATTATTGATGATTTGAGATATATCGCTTTTCCCCCGAAGCTGGGTTTTTTTTCTATGGAGCTTGAGCATTCTCCTTTATAAAAAAGACGTCTGATAAAGAAGAACCTATTAGAGATCAAAAGTTTTCTTACGATTTCCAAAACAAATTATGTCATAAAGTTTCGTTTAAAAACCGATTAACTGTTCACTATTGAATTGGTCTCGTAGATCCCGAGATAACATTATGACCTTTACTGTAGGTATGTAGTTTCATACAAAGTATTCATGAATTCATTATTGATTGGTTGTTTTATTACGATGTTAAATATTATAATTCTGACAATCATTAATAATAGTTGAATGAACGTGTCTGGTGATTACTTAACGATAACTACCTACTTACTACTAAATTAAACTATCAAAATTTTTCCACCCACTAAAACATTTATCGTCGTCACAGAGACACATAACATTAAAAACCAAAATGTCTCCAATAAAGTGTTTGGACAATTTATTGTTTCTGGAGAATCTCTTAGGAATATATAGGAAGTATTGCACACAGAACAAGATTCAGAAATATTTTATAGTTTTTCAACTATTTTCTCAGAATATTTTGCATTGTATACTCATTATTGGCGAAGCATATTTCTTGTTAGGAGGACATGATTTTACTCAAATATATAGCATTCATACTTTTTTTTCTACACTAACTTATGTAAATTCTGTGTCATCCGTTGTGACCGGTATCTGTTACAGCCGCGATTTCATATCATATTTAGGAAGCATCACTCGTTTATCTAAATGTTTCAAAGATGACGAGTTTATTAGGTCTCTTAAGAAACCATACTGGTTCAGTATTGCTTTCATAATATTAGCTATAGTTTTCTGTATCTATAGATGTGCGGAGATTTTAATCTATTACGTGCAGAATGGGGGTGATAGTAATATTTTTATATATGTTACCGTTTTCATGTCACAAGCTTTTATCCGATTTACAATAGTTTATCAGAGAATCATTTTGTTTTTTGTTATCAAAATAGTGGTTTATTTGATGAAATGCCTGAATTCAAAGATATCAGCCGTCCAAGAGAGGGTAGGGAGTTGTGATATAACAACGGAGCACATTCAAGGATGGGTTGTACTGTATCGACATATAGCAAACTGCTGTGAAAAATTGACGCTATGCTTTGGACAACAGGTACATTTTGCCATACCTAGGTGAGATATATGTCAGTACTTAGTTGTTGCTGGTGGTTGTTAGTAGTTGTATTATGTTCTAAGTACCGTTTATTCTATTTTGTTACCTATTTTTTATTTACAAATGACTGAACCTGACTTGATTTCCGTAAGTCTTTTTCGGGTAACCACTGAAAATCAGCGCTGTGCTGTGGGTCACCCATAGCACAGCATTATGCTGAGTGGAAGCCTTCTTGTCACCAGTCATGATGTGCAGCTGTCGACTATTTCTGTTCTCTATTTTGTTTACTCTTGTCTTTTTGTATGCACGTGTTTCTGTGATAAATAAACCTAATTTTCTTTCTTTACTTTTATGTTTATTTAAGTTTTGTAATCCCGTTCTCTTGACATTCAGTTTTTCACCTAGAATATATTGTATTGTTATTCTTATGTTTCAGTTTATATTTTCGTTAGTTCTTTCAATGACATACTACATGTTTCTGACGAACCATATGTGCAACAAGAATGTTTCAAATGTAAGTATTAAAATGAGTACATTTTTTTTTATTACTAGTATTTGCTTGTTTATATTGAAAAGAAAAGATTAAGTAAGCAGGTAAGTTTTGTTCGCTCGACGACGCACTAAAACGAAATGCCGGCGGCCGGCACTGCGCCACTCTCTGTGTTCTTTGCCCAACACTCGTGCTCTAACACTAGCAGATAAAAATTTACAATGATTGCTTAATTGGTTCAACTATATATTTTTTTTTTTATTCCAGAAAGGAGACGCCAGGACAGCCTTTGTTGTATTATGCTTTGCAGTAATAGCGATGTTCCCAATTTATGCTGGACAATTGATTCGAAATCAAGGGAAGAAGTTACACAAACTTTTGGCTCGACTTTATAATGCAATGATAATAATTGGTGAGATTATTACAAATATGATACCAAAAATGGTATTCTAATCACAGTTATCATTTATTTACTGGCAAAAATTGTTAGGGACCTAATTAAGGACTGGCCTCAAAAGTAGTGGACTTTAATTTAAATACCTAAATGTAGTACAATAAAATATCGATGTTGGTAAGCGCATGGTATTAAGCGTATGAAGTGCTCACGCGCAGTCAACAGATAGACACGAAAAGCGACTTTGTTTTGTATTATGTATAGTTAATGCGTAAATTAATAAACAATAAAAAAACTAATTTCAGATTCGAAAGAAGCCGAAGCGAAATTGATAAAAGACTTTATCCGTCTGATAAAGAAGAATCCAATACAGATCAAGTTGTTGTCCAACATTCCTGCTGGGATGTACTTACTGCCAGTTATGGTCTCCATGGCTGTCAACTATGTGATTGTTATATTGCAGTTTAATAATGTTATTTAATTCAGTTTTTCGAGGGTGTGTGTTTCTTTAACTTAGGCTTTATAAAATTACATATATTGTAATAACATAAACATATATTTGTGATGCATTTTTTTATATTCCATCCCTGTTGTGTGACTTTATTTCTCTTTATAAATTCATAATACGGTGTTCATGATAAATGATTGATAAAACGTACTTGACACGTGCTGTAGCGTAATGATGATCACTTATCATAAGTAAACAACTTACCTACATTAAAGTAACAAATTTTTTTCATTCATTAATACTAGAACTTTGGCAAGGCAACATACAAAAGATGGAGAAATTACTAAATAAGTGGTTAAAACATTTTTTGTATATGGAGAATCTTTTAGGCATATACAGGAATTATTGTAACCAGAAGAAGATCAAGAAATGTTTGATTATTGGTCAGATATTAGTTCAGACTCTGCTGCATACTATAATTCTAATTAATGAAGAACATTTCTTGTTAGGAGGAAAGGAATTTAATCAAATTAGGCTCATGCATGGTGGTTTCTCTGCTTTATCATATACGAACTCTGTATCATCAGTCGTGACCGGTATCTGTTACAGCCGCTCCTTCATATCTTATATTAGAAGTATCAACAGTGTCTCTGAATATTTTCAAGATGACAAGTGTATTTATGCTATTAAAAACATATACTGGTTCAGCATCACGTCTACAATATTATGTATGGTGTTATCTCTCTACAGGTCTACGCAGATTTTAATAAATTACATGCTAATGGACGAAGATACGGACATATTCATTTTTGTTTCCGTTTTTGTGTCACAAACTTTTATCAGATCTACAGTAGTTTTTCAGAAAATCGTATTGTTTTTTGTTATCATGATAATGGTCCAATTGACTAAATGCTTGAATTCAATGATATCAGCCGTTCATGAGAGGTTAAGGAATTGTGATATTAGTTCGGATGAGCAATACGATATCACGAGGGAGAAGATTCAAGAATGGGTTGAACTGTATCGGGATTTAGCAAATTGCTGTCAAAAATTGACGCAATGCTTTGGACGTCAGGTACATTTTATTTATCTTATGGTTTCTCAGTTAGCCGCTGAACTAATTTCTTGATATTATAGTTTCCATGGAGACAAGGGCGTCGCTTGTTTCGGTATACTAGTGTCCAACGCGTACATGTTGAATATTAATATCTATTCCGTTCTAAACTTTACATTTACTCGGTTTAACGTATTTTCTATCCTTTTCTCTGATAAATAATATTTATGTATTTTTGCCAACAAGCGACCGCCCCACGCCCTCCTTACTTGAAATTAACTAAGCATCATTGCTTTCTTGGTGTGTACAACAGTCTGTTGTTAACTGTAGCGCTCAAAAACTGACGAGTGTAAGCATAAAATAAACCATAATACGTGGATTTAAAGTTTAGTTTAAACTTAATGTACTTAAAAAACCGTTGGAAGTTTGAAAAAGTTTCTCCCTAAGTACAATACCTCTGAAAAAACATCGCATTGATGAGAAGAATTGTGACTTTCGGCTTCGTTAAGGATCTTTTTACATCCGTTATATTGCTTCTAATTGTGTTCTCACGTTTCAGTTTCTCTTTTCATTCATAATGTCAATGACATACTACATGTTGCTGGTGAACCATTTGTGCAACAAGAATGTTTCAAATGTAAGAATATTATGAAATATTTTTAATTTTTTGAAAACACGTATGCTTTTCAAAAGTTAGCCTCAACGAGCGCATTTTGCAATTAAAAGATGAGGATTGATATCTAAGCCGGATAATATACGATCCGACCATGTGTCCCAGGAGTCGTGGAGCTCGGTGTGTTATTGGCATATTTTAGCCACGCACCGCCAAGAGCGTTATTGTCGGTTTTGATCATATTATTATAATATAATAAGTGGTGCGTGGTCGTGGCGGAGCAACGGGCTCGCCCAACGTGTACTGCCCCCAGTAAACGTTGGGCGAACCCGTGGCTCGGTCAACGTATACTGGGCCTTTTTGCGTGATTTGCGTGCTCGCCCAACGTGTACTGGTAGCTTAAGAATATTTCTATGATTTAATAACTTAACTACACATAATGCACAAAGTCAGCGCTGTCCCACTTTGGGTAAAGTTTACCGACCACACTGTCTTTAAAGTGCTAGGTAAAGTAAGCGTCACATACGAATTTAAACATTATTTGTATAATTTGAGTGTTCTAGTTCGAACAAGTTCACACTCATATGAAACGCTTACTTTACTTACTAAAGTCACAGTAAAGTCAAAGTGTGTGTGTGTGTTTTATTCGCATAAAGCCTCCAGAGGGCTTAGTGCGAGTTTCATTTTACCATCTCGATCAAACGCATCGAGCGCGTTCGGCGTTCCGATTGGCCCTTCACCGGTGAAGGCCGGCCGGCTGCCAACCGGAACGCCAAACGCGGTCGATGCGTTTGATTGAGCTGGTAAAATGAAACTCACACTAAGCCCTCTGTACACGTTGGGTAAGCCTGTCACGCGGCTAACGTATACTGGGCTTTTTAGCGTGATTCGCCATTTGATTTGCGTGTATTTTGGACGAGCACGATGACCGAGCGCGCTCGGCCAACGGGCTCGCCCAACTTGTTCTGGGGGCTTAATAATCACATGTTACAAGAATTCTGCTTGGTTGACTCGACTTATTAATTAATATTATCAATTACAGAAAGGAGACATAAGAGCAGTAATTATTGCATTAAGTTTCGTAACATTAACGGTGTTGCCAATAATTGCTGGACAATGGTCTCGTAACCAAGGCATAAAGCTCCACAGAGTTATGGCTCGACTTCATAATACAATAATTATTATTGGTGAGACAGTTTCTAATGGTATTTTTATAAATTGAAAACTAAGTTAACGGGAACTATATTTTATGTATAACGTCATTAAATTTTAGATTCAGGTGGAGCTGAAGCGAAATTGATAAAGGACTTCATACGTTTGATAAAGAAGAATCCACTAGAGATCAAGTTATTGTCCAATATTCCTGCTGGGATGTACATGCTGCCTGTTGCATTCACTTTGGCTGTCAATTATATCATTGTTATAATGCAGTTTAATAATGTTATTTAATTATGTGTGCAAATGTATGATGATGTAACTTTATGATTTTAAGCACGTCAATTAAAAATAATTATGAATTGATATTATTTTATATTTTAATTTTTTATGTGCGACTATCATTGCGGAGTCGGTTAGTATTATTCAGTATTTCTACTTGGAAGCCACAAGTCTGTATTACTGCCTGGCTAACCGAGTGAAGGCTCGATTATATTGTAATACCCTTTTAGATTGTAATGACTGACATGGGTTGGTACCATCTGACGGTCAACTGTAACACAGCGCGCGCTCATTGGTCAAATCAAATATTGCGCGCTTCTCCTGCTTCTTGTTACACACTTCCGTCCCTTTTCACGAAATCACGCACACAGATTGCAGGAAAATGACAGGAAAGATATTACACATAAAAAATAAACTTAGTTTAGCCTACATAGTTTAATATGTTCCTGATTTGGCACACAGTTTATAACCTGGATTAACATAGGGGTTACTTTTAATCTGGGTAGTACGTTCCCATGGGATATTTTTCAACATCCATGCGGACGAAACCGCGGGCAAATGCTAGTATTTCATATTATCATATTATCATTCTTTCTAAAACTGCTTTTGATTCCCACTTTTATATTGTAAAACACTGTTTTTAGTTATTATTAAAAATTTGTTAATTTGCTTGTCTTTTGGCTAAGTAATAACAGGCGCACGGGTCAATCGATCAGGCTACGTTTGCCGCGGTTGGTCCGTGGATGGGTGACCATCTTTAGATACCAAGAGCCCTCCGTGCCTCGGAAAGCACGTTAAGTCGTTGGTCCGGGGCTTTCATTTGTAGATCTTTGACAGTCGTTACGAGTAGTTAGAAGCCCAAAAGTCCACCAGTCTTACCAAGGGGTATCGTGTTACCTATTAACTAGGTTGTGGAGGTCAGATAGGCAGTCGCTCTATATAAAATACTGGTATTGAGCTGCATCCGGTTAGACCGGAAGCCGACCCCAACGTAGTTGGGAAAAGGCTAGGCAGATGATGAGTGTAATAAAATTATAAGTTAATAGAACAATTATCTTGTAAAAATCTTTATAAAACCTGTAAAATCGACGAAGACATCATCACGTAAAAATATTTTTATTTTTAACAACTATTTCTTTATTTTGATGTCCCATAACTCTAAGGTTATATGCTATAAGTAAAAATAATACAAAAAGTCCTGGAACAAGTGTTCCAAAAATACATAGTATCTAAGTTTGATTGGTAAAGAGTAAATTATTTTCAATCAAACCAATCATTCATATTTAAAAGTGAAGAAAATGCGACGTTATAATTTTTTTTATGGACTTAAATATTCTAAATTTTTTTTTAATTTCACGTAAGGGTGTTTTACATAAATAATCGTGGCATAGTCGAAATATTTTGTATAAAAAAGAAAAAAAAAATTAAAACAAAATCATTAATACTCTAGAGTTATGTGATATCAAAAGGAACACGTTGTATATGACACATAATCATATAAAATATACAGGGCCAAGTGTAGCTCGGACTAAATCCGTCGCGTGACTGAACAATGACGATTCTTCTTGAGGGCTTCCGACGGTATATTAAGGGATTTAGGGAGAAGAAGAATTACCCTCCACAAATTATTTATGTATGTTTTAACGAAGGATCTTTTCGTTCGTTCTGCGAAGTTTTAATGTATAAAGAAATATTTGCATTAAACATGTTTTTACAAGACTAAAGGCAGGAAACCATCGTCGGCGGATTTTCTAGAGGTACTAAGATTTGAAGTACCATACTATTCAAACCGCGATCTTTGTTCATCCGTTCGTAAATGTTTTTTTTTTTTGTTTTTAGGATTTTGGTACTTGGTACCCATCACGGCAACGACTTTTTGGCCCTTAATTTAATTTAAGCTTGTATATTAGAGTAATTTAAGTAGCTTCCTGGTATCTCCCTGTTTAAAAGTCAACTTCGTTATTAAAGGAAAGAACTAGTTGTTGGCAATGGGCTTAGAACAACGAAAAAAAAAGAACGACGAAAGAACTGATGTGAAATACGCGTTATACAAGTACGTAACATACGTTTTTGTCAAGAAAACGCTTATATAGTAATAATAATAAAATGACATTGTATAATAAATTGCCATCTTTAATCAAACAGAAAATTTAAACGAACATGACTTGAACATAATAAATTATTGACAGTACCTATGTAACTTAGCGACTACATACGTACCTACTTACTTAAAAAAAACGACGTATTCATCAATTAATGAGACTATTTATTCTCACTATTACTTTGTCGTCGCCGAAGCACACAAGCTTACAATCAAACATGACGTCTCCAATAAAGTGGTTGAATAATTTATTGATAATAGAGAATCTCTTGGGCATTTACAGGAATTATTGTACCCAGAAGAAGATTAAGAAATATGTTTTTGTTTTCCATATATTCGTTCAGACTATATTGCAAACTCTAATTAGTATTATTGAAATATATGTATTGTTAATAGGAGATCTGTATAGTCAGATAAACCATATATATTGTGCCCTTGTTATTTCAAGCTATATCACTTGTTCTTTATCAGTTGTGACCGGCATCTGTTACAGTCGCGACTTCATGAATTTTTTTGAAAACGTCAGTGATATCACAGAACGCTTTGATGACGATAAGAAATTAATTAATTCTTTAAAGAAATTGCACTGGTTCAGCATAACTTTAATTTTATTAACTATTACGTTTGCTGTTCACAGAACTATTGATCTTGTTTTCAATTTTGATCAAATAGAGTATGATACGTATGTGTTTTTTTGTATCCCCATTTTTTTATCACAAGTTTTGCAGAGATTTACTTTATTATTTGAGAAATTTTTATTTTTTGTTGTTATTATGATAGTGGTTATTTTGTGCAAATGCCTGAATTCGTTGATATCAGCCGTTCAGGAGAAAGTAGGGAGTTTTGATATTGGTTCGGATGAGCAATATTTTATCACAAGGGAGCAAATTCAAGCATGGGTTGAATTGTATCGGGATTTAGCAAAGTGCTGTGAAAAAATAACGCTATGCTTTGGACGTCAGGTACTTGAGTTGCGAATTTAATAAAATTCATCATAGTGTACCTCGGTGTCTCAAATGTTACGTTATATATAATTTTGTCAAGTTCTTGTGTTGATGATTTACTTAAGTCATTTATTGTTTTTTAATTTTCTTTAATGTTTCAGTTTACCTGTTCGCTAATAATGTCAGTATTTTATTACATTTTACTGACTTACCAAATGAGTTATTTGAATGTTTTAAATGTAAGTAAATTATGCCGTGTTTTAATTTGCTGAGCTTAAAAACTAAAAATATTAATGATAACACACATTCTTGGCTTATTTGTTTTTGAATTAACTGCTATTATTTTTCATCAATTACAGATACAAGATAAGAAAGTAGCGATTGTTATAGTAAGTTATATGTTTTTGACCATATTTCCAATCGTTGCTGGGCAGCTGGTTCTTAACCAAGGGCTGAAATACCAACGAATTTTGGCTCAGCTTTATAATAAAATTATTATTATTGGTAAGCAAACATATTGTTATAATTATATAAATGCATCCGGTGAGGTCGGCTAAGATATATCCCTAGGGATATGACGAAATGGCGGGCCACATTATATGAGATGAGACTGGCCTCAGCTGGCAGTAGGCTGAGCCAATTGGAAAGAGGAAAGGTAGACTCTGCGAGGGACTTTGTAAGCTAAATAAACAAACAAAAATATTTTCAGATTCAAAGAAAGCAGAAGCGAAATTAATAAAGGACTTTATCCGTCTGATAAAGAAGAATCCACTAAAGATCGAGTTATTGTTTAACATTCCTGCTGGAACTTACCTCCTGCCGGTTATACTCATGTTGACTGTCAACTATTACATTATTATGTTGCAGTTTAACAATCTTGTTTAATTTAAGTTCCTAATCGTCATATTTTCATTATAAATTATTGTTTGAATATAAGTTTTACTATACAAGGTGGAGACGACAATACAACAAAAAGTTTAACGGCTGTTCATAATGACGTTCCCATTCTGTATACAAAAATTCAATTGAATATAATTCAATAGTTTAGTCTTTATAGCTCGGCAAAATCCATAGTCGGCTATTCCGTTTATCCACCCCAAAAATCCACCGTGGACCGACCATGGATATTCGGATATGCCCGAGAATTCACCCAAGGCCTAGTTGGATAAACGGAATTTATAGGCTTAGGGTGGATCCGGCATACATTACATTTAATTAGTTTGAAAACTCATTTTTTTATTTCGAAGCTAGGATTTATTTGACAGTTTCAAAATACTCTTAAGCATTAGTAGTGCCAGTATTTAAATTTTTTGTTGTATGGTAGTCTCCACATTGTATAGTATAGTTATTAAAATTAATACTTTAGGTGCTCCTAAAATTTAAATCTAATTTTAATCCATTTTTCACTTTTAACCGCTTAGGTAACAAAATATTAATTTTAAAATGTTGCGTCATCTAAATTGTTGACAGTGTGTTGCTAACGAAATTACATAATCATGAGTTAAAATTAACAAAAGTAAGCCATCAAAAGATCATTAAGTATTACTTTGTCATTGTCAAGCTAATAAATAGTACAAAATAATGACTCCTATAGAGTGGTTGAACAATTTATTTTGAATAAGTAACTATTAGGCATATAACTATAGGAATTATTGTAGCCAGATGAAGATTAAGAAATGCTTGTTTTCCATATATTGGTGAAGATCATTTTTGTTGATATTAGATGCAAGTAATCAGATAAAATTAAATAATGTCCTCCTGTTTGTTAAACGCAGTGTGTGATATTAGTTAAAGCCGCAATTTTACGTCATATTATATCCAAAGCATCAATTGTATCACTGAAGCGTTTGGAGAAGAGAAAAAGAAATTAATTAATTCTTTGAAGAAATTGTACTTGTTCGGAATTTTATTATATATTGTGTTTGCTATTGTTGTTACCAGATCTTTGGATATTGTAATTTATTTAAATCAAATAGTCTTATAGTCTAAGATAAGTTTGTGTTATTTTGTGTTCCCGTCTATGAGTTTTGATTAGATTTACTATCTATATTATTTCACAAATTAATGTGTTTTCTTATTATTGTAACAATGATCCTTCTGTCCAAATACTTAAACTCGTTTATGTCAGTCGTTCAGGAGCAAGTATCCCAGTTGGGATATTATTTTGGATGAGCAATATGATATCACAAGGGAGTAAGTTCAAGGGTGGGTTGAACTGTAGCGGGATTCAGTAAGCAGTTGGTAAAAAATAACGCTATGCTTTGGAAGCCAGGTACCTACCTCAATTTGTTATGATTTCGTTTTGGTAATGTTCCTCATATTATGTTTCAGTTATCATTTTCGTTAATAATGACAGTATCTTACTACATTTTTCTGAATGATCAAATGTGTAGCTTTAAATGTAAGTAAATTATCTACGACTTAGTTTAAGTGGTTTGAGTTAAATTTTCTTTAGTTTAAACCATTATTATTTTAAGGGATGTGTTTTCAATGGTATTGTTTAATAAATTACAGATCCAATACAAAAAAATAGCGACCATTGTCATAGGTCATGTTTTATTAACGATGTTGCCAATAGTTGCTGGGCAATTGACTCGGAACCAAGGAATTAAATTACACCGGATTTTGTCACGGATTTATATTATAACGATTGTTTTTGGTAACAAAATTTCTCGTTTTAATTATTTAAACTTTACTGTTAGGTACCCTTTAAGTAACTGCTAGCAATATTGATAAGAGAAAAAGGCAAGGTAGAGAAGTTTTTCCACGATCCATGAGTGGAAAACCTTGCAGGAGAGCATGTCTGGAAGAGGCAATTGGTCGAAAAAAGAAATAATGTAAAGAACTTTTCCTCTCTCGCTAATGTAAAAAACTCATGGACGCTGCCTTGCATTAAGCCTTGACCTTCGAGGCGGGTTGATTAAAATTATCTGTAGGACTGTCCAGAGGACACTAGCTCGAGCCAAAACCATACTTGCATGGGACGATGGGACTCTGCTATAGGAGACGTTATATGCTTAATAAATAAGTAATTTGAGATTGAAAGAAAGCAGAAGCGAAACGGATAAAAGGTTTTATACTAACACGTAATAAAAGCCGCACGGGTTGATCCAGAGATCCGGCTCATCCGTGAGTCGGAAAGCACGTTAAACCGTTGGTCCCGGCTGTCATTCGAGGATCTTTTACAGTTGTTACGAGTCGTCAGAAGCCCGAAAGTCTGACACCAGTCTTACCTAGGGGTATCGTATTACCCAGGTACTGGATTTTGTAGGTCAGATAGGCAGTCACTCCATGTAAAAATATTTTTATTCAGCTGCATACGGTTAGACTGGAAGCCGACAACATAGTTGAACCCCAACATAGTTGGGAAAAGGCTAGGCAGATTTGATATGTCTGTTATAGAAGAATCTTCTAGAGTTCAAGTTATTCTCAACATTCATGCTGAAATGTACTTACTGCCAGTTATACTCACGTCGTCTGTTAATACTGTTATGTTGCAGGTTAATAATATTGTTTAATTTAATTATGTTAAGGCCATATTTCATAATAAGTGTAACTTCGTATAATTTCTGGTTTAATTCGATGACGATTCGCAAAATTGAGAATTTTATTTATAGTTAAAAAAAATTGTGTAACTTTTTATTACAGTTAGATATTTTACAGTTAAGTACCATTTTACAGTTACATAATTTATTTATTTTCTTATTATTAAGTTAGATATTATAACAATTATAATTCTGTTCTACATTAATTATTATATATATTGTAGCTCCACGTCAGACTCGTGAAAGGAAAAAAACAGTCAAATGTCAAATTCCTAGGAAAAAGACTTTTATGTTATTCTTTGTCTACTGAGCACCCTTTGCCGTTTGTGGTTTGAAAACTTCAAACCGAAAATAATATAAAATCCAATCATTACCAATTGATGCCTTTGTCATTGCCGTGGATGTGAAAATAATAAACGAAGTGGTGTTACTAGGGTGCCTGTAGTGGCACTTTATCCGACAGGGATAGAGTGCCAATGGTGGCACTCTATACACTGCCAATAATAAATGTCATGTTGTTTAAACATTAAACGATGTAATAAGTTACTTTGTAGTATTCATTTCAGAGGAGCTCGTGGCTAGAAGAACTCGTGGCTAAATAATAACAAGCCGCACGGGTCGATCCATCAGGTTAAGCTACGCTTGCCGGGGTTGGTCAGTGGATGGGTGACATCTTTACATACCGAGACTCTTCCGTGCCTCGGAAAGCACGTTAAGTCGTTGGTCCCGACTTTCATTCGTCGATCTTTTACAGTCGTTACGAGTCGTCAGAAGCCCGAAAGTCTGACACCAGTCTTACCAAGGGGTATCGTATTACCCAGTTACTGGGTTGTGGAGGCCAGATAAGCAGTCGCTCCATGTAAAATACTGGTATTCAGCTGCATCCGGTTAGACTGGAAGCCAAGCCCAAGATAGTTGGGAAAAGACTAGGAAGATTGATTGTAGTTTTCATTTCACTTACTGGCAATAGATTTACTCTCTATTAGGTATAAAATACTTAAACGTTTATAGAGAAATGTGGGTGAGAATACTTTCTGTGTAAATTGTAAAGAGTGGAGAGGGCTAAGCAGACTTAATTGTGGTACTCCAAATAGCACGGTTAGTTTCGTAATTATATAATTATCGACTCTTACTCAATGTAGACTGTAAAGTATTTTGGTACTAAACCAGTTCAGAGCTTCTCATCTTATACCAGCGTTTCCAATATTTTTTAAAAGAAATTGGGATGATATGGTGTTGAATGCTTCAGTAAGATCTATGAATACCTTTAAAAATCTATTTAATAAACACGACTACCACCATAATGACCAGACTTTAAAAAATATTGAAAATGTCAACAAAATTGTTATCATTTAATTTACTAATGAAACTACTTATCAAAATGGAGTCACTAGACGTCCATTTAAAGCAGATAATATTTTATAGTCGCGTCGTCGTCGCTAGACACAACATCATAAACAAAAATGTCTGCATTAAAGTGGTTGAACAATTTATCGTTACTGGAGAATCTCTTAGGCATATACAGAAACTATTGTGATCAGAAGATGACTAAGAAATATTTTATAATTTTCCAAATTTTCGTCCAGACTATGTTGCACTCAATTATAATCTCCGGTCAACTATATCTATTGTCAGCAGTAAAGGTCTATAATCCAATAAATTATATTGGTTGTGATTTTGTAGCGTCATCTTATACCACGAGTTTGATATCCGTCCTGACCAGCATCAGTAACAGCCGCGCTTTTACATCCTATATACAAAGCATCAGTCGTGTCTCTAAATGGTTTGAAGACGATAAGAAATATATTAACTCTCTTAAAAAATTGTACTGGTTTAGTATTATTTCTATTTTACTGTCTATTGTATTCGCTGCTTTAAGGTCTTTAGATGTTATAATGAATTTTACTCCAAAAGACTATGAAGCGTATGAATTTCTTTGTGTTCCATCTTTTTTTTCACAAACTTTAATAAGAATTACTGTATTATTTGAAAAAACTATTTTGTATGTTTGTACTATGATAGTAGTTCATTTATCCAAATGCTTAAATTCGTTGATATCAGTCGTTCAGGAGAGAGTAAGAAGTTGCGATATTAGTTCAGATGAGCAATGTGATATCACAAGGGAGCAGATTCAAGGATGGGTTGAACTGTATCGTGATTTAGCTAACTGTTGTGAAAATGTAACGCTATGCTTTGGACGACAGGTACTTGCATTTACAATGTAATATTTGACATATTTTTGTTATTTTTAAGGATATCATGTACTTGTATACATAAGCATCTATTGTTAAGTAATTTTAATTTTATGTTTCAGTTTTTCTTTTCGTTAGTAATGTCAATATCTTACTACATTTTGTTGACCTACCAAATGTGCTACTTGAGTGTTTTAAACGTAAGTAAATTACGACTTGTTTTTGACTTTCTGCCCGGTTCGTTTACTGCCTCGCCTTTTATCTGAAAGCTAATGATAATATGATCAGTGTCATAGTCAAAAGACGTACAGTTCCGGAGTTTTTTGTATTAGTATGTTTTAAATGATCATATTCTTAATTATTTGCAGAAACAAGAGGAGACTATAGTGATTGTTATAATGTTTTATGTAATTTTGACAATATTACCAATCGTTGCTGGACAGTTGGCTTATAATCAAGGTGTGAAATTCCACCGAGGGTTGGCTCGACTTTATAATACAATGACAATGTTTGGTAAGAAAAAAAATTGTTTTCCTTTCCCTAAGTTTGTTGGCATGTTGTCCTCACCCTCATAATATATGGAGGGTAGACATAGTGACTATTTAAACTCCAAAAGATGTAACTTTGTTAGTAACCACGCTTATTTTATGGATTGGATTGATACTGCTCCCAATTTTATTTTACAAATAATTTGTATTATTGAACGCAGTATTTATCCATTGTATTATTGAGCGCAGTAACTATCCAATTCATAATAAGCGTAGTCACTAACAAAATTGTTGATGATAGACCATACAACTCCACAAGTACTAATTTTAACTGGTTTGGTCACACTGCATATGACGAATGATATATGTATAGGCGCAAACAACAACGCAGTGGGTAATAAACCCTTTGCTCCTACTGCTGTTAACTCATTTGCCTTTAAACTAAATGAAAAATTAATATGATTTCAGATTCAAACAAAGCTGAAGCGAAATTGATCAAGGACTTCATACGTCTGATAAAGAAGAATCCAATAGAGATCAAGTTATTGCCCCACATTCCTATGGGGATGTACATGTTGCCATTTATACTCATGTCGACTGTCAACTATATCATTGTTATGCTGCAGTTTAGTAATATTGTTTAAGATGTAATTTCACAAAAATATAAAATTTTAAATTATTTGTTTGGGTACTTTGTTTATAGTATTTTCTTTTATTTCATTTAAATACATATATTTTATATTTTTAAATATTTATAAAAAAAAAAAATATAAACAAACATTTAAAAATATAAAAAATAGTAAAAAATTATTATGATAGTATAATTATTATAATGCAAATATATTTTGTTGTTTTATGGAGATAAGTATGATCTAATAAAATAAAATAAATTTTACACAAGACTGTTGATTCCCAGAATTTTGAAACAAATTAATACAATACTGTCGTATTTTTTTTTTGTACCTTTTCTAAAATGAAACTTGGCTAGATCGATTTATCGCCCCCAAAACCCCCTGCATACTAAATATCATTGGAGCCGTTTCCGAGATTCAGATAATATAATTATACATATATTGCTCGTTTAAAGGTATTAGATTATTGACTGTTAGTTACTATCTACATCTAATTAATTAAAATAACAAAATGTAAGCGCCAAATGTTCGTTCTTTCAAATTATAACTTTATTGTCGTTAGTGAGATGCAGATCAGAACTTTATTTCATCACCACTGCTCTCAAAAACGTTGAAGGATAACAGCGTGGAGAAACCGGCAAGCATCCTAGAAAAAAATCGAAGATATGTGACATCCATCAATCGGCACTAGGCTCGCGTGGTGGACCCACTCTCACAGGGAGAAGGCCTTTGTTCTAGCAGTGGGAACATTATAGGCTGATGTATATATGCTATGCAACTTTCCTAATGAGGAAAATGTCGTGAGGAAAGTTTTGAGTATGAATATCGATGGCTATAAGAGTAGGGAAAGATCAAAGATAGACTGTGTGAAAGATGTGGCTAGAAAGGGGGTGAATACCAAGATGACGACTAATAGAGAAGTATCGAAGAAAGGGACATGATGCGCCGACCCCAAATAAATTGGGATAAGGGCAGGAGTATGACATTCAATTAATATTACATATTATGTGAAAGTGAATAATACAATAAATAGGACAAAGGCCTCTTCTCATATAGAAACGACCATGGTTCACCACGCTTGTTCAAGACGGGTTCACGATTTAAAACTCAGGGTGGTAGCACATCTGACTGAAGATGCGCCGGGTCTAACTTTGTTAGTATGCCTATCGACACACTCACGCATCAGCGCTTGAGTGTTTTATTATCTACTTGTCCGTCCTGGCGTTACATGACCAAAGATACGCGACCCATCAGTTAGATCTGCACGACCCCTTATATCTACTTTAAGTCCAGGTTTCCTTCACCGATGTCAGTATTGTCTAAGATAAACTCAGAAAGTACATTATGTATTGAAAAAGTCACATATTGATATTGGTAGAGCAGTGGTGGCTCAGTGGTAACGTGGCCGCGTCTTACGAATTGTAGGTCGTTGGTTCGAACTCAGACAGGCGCTTTACTTTATGTAAATTATTCTATCACCACTGCTCTTAAAACGGTGAATTAAAACATCGTGAGGAAACCGGCATGTCCTAGAACCAAAAACTCGAAGACATGTGACGTCTACCAACCCGCACTGGACCAGCGGGGTGGGTTATGGCCCACTCCCATTCACTGAGAGGAGGCCTGTATCCTAGCAGTGGGAATATTATAAGCTGATTATGGACATATTGGTATTTACCCAGATTCAGAACCCACAACCTCGTCTATGACAGGCAAGGCCTTATCCACAGGGCCATAACGATTATAATAATGACGTAAATTAATGTACTTAACTAATCCCTCTATAAATAATAGCAGACGGGTCGATCGAAGGTGGCCGTGGTCGGTTTGTGGATTGGTGACCGTCTATTACACATCGACCGGCTTAATGTGTTTTCCGATGCACGAAAGGGCCGTGCATCGGAAAAGACACTCATAGATATTTGATAGTCGTTACGTCAGAAGCCTTAAAGTCTGACAACCAGTCGTATCAAGGGGTATCATATTACCCAGTGACTGGGTTGTTCACAAGACAGTCACTGGGTAATACACTGGGGCAGTCGCTCCATGTCAAATACTGGTATTCAGATGCCTGGAAGATGACCCCAATTTTTTTGGGAAAAAAGCTACGCAGAGAACTTATCCCTCTAAAAATATGTTGCTTAAAGTTAAGTAATTATTAACGTCTGCTTTGTATTGTATTGTATAATAGGCTGATTTCCATAATTCCATGTCCAAGCACTTATTTTGAGTACCTACAGGTGTCTTATCTTTAAGCAATGTTTATTGCGTACACCATTATTCCAAATGTTTTGCTTTCGTCTAGACAATTTCCACACAGTTGTCATAATTGTTAAAGTATAGTGTTTTACTTACTAATGAAACATTTAAATAAAGTGGTGTCCTCGTATCATGATTAATAGTCAATTACTTAAGTAACTACTTGCTTAATGAATCTATATTACAAAATGTTTTGCGTTTGTTCGTAAGCTTTCAAATTATTACATAAATTGTCGTTGTCGAGGCGCACAACATTCAAACAAAAATGCCTCCGTTGACTTGGTTGAACAAATTATTGCTTGTGGAGAATCTCTTAGGCATATACAGGAATTACTGTAGCCAGAAGAAGAACAAGAAATGTTTTATAATTTTCCTAATTTTGATTCAGACTATGTTCCACACTATTTTCCTTATAACACAAGTGTATTATTTATTAAGAAGAAATGACTTCTACAGTATGCAAATAAATTTAGCATATAGCGGTTATGCTGTTTCAGCATTTATAACCGCAATGTCATCTGTTATAAGCGGCATCTGTTACAGCCACGCCTTCCAATCATATTTAAGAGGCATCAGTCGTGTCTCAGAAACTTTTAAAGAAGACGAAAAATTTATTAATTCTTTAAAGAAAATATACTGGTTAAGCATAACTTTAATTTTATATATACTCATCGTGTTTGGTATTTTCAGGTCTGTGCAGGTTTTAATGAGGTACCAGGCACTCTCAGATCTGTTAATTGTGGGTTCCATGATGGCTTCACAAAGTATTTTAAGAATTACAATATTATATCAGCACCTTATGTTTTTTGTTGCTACTATGATAATTTTTCATTTGTCCAAATGTTTGACTTTGTTGATATCAGCCGTTCAGGAGAGAGTAGGGATCTGTGATATTAGTTCGAATGAGCAATGTAATATCACAAGGGAGCAGATTCAAGGATGGATTGAACTGTATCGGGATTTAGCTAACTGCTGTGACAATGTGACGCTATGCTTTGGACGCCAGGTATTGTATTTGTGATTCAATTACATTGAGCATATTATTATCATACCTAGTTCCATCCCTTAAATCATCATTCTTCTTTCCTAACAAGAAAGAGATGACAACTTAAAAAACGATAGATCAATTGTGTGAAAGATGACATCATCTTTCATTCAATTGATTCATTGTTTAAATTAGTTTTATTCTTCTTCTACATCTATCCATTTCTCTTTTCTCCGCATCGCATACTATGACAGCTTATTTTCACACATCGTCTTTGTCGCTGGCATAAATTTCAGACTTTCTTTTATATACTCTTTTCTATTTATATCCCTTTGCGTTACATCACACGTCTCTTTTATTATCATTCTAGTTATGATTTATAATTATTATGTAATGATTTTGCATATTATGGCTACTACACACATGCTTTTGCCGCGCAGCACGTGCCTCCGGCTTTTGCGCCTTCATTTTCTTCGCGTTTGTTTGTGCGGCTTTGTGCGGCGGTGTGTAGTAGCCATTAAAGTTAATCTGTTCAGAATTCCGTTTTAGTGTTTTCTTAATACTGTTATTCTTGTTTCAGTTTTTCTTTTCGCTAATAACGTGTTTAGTATACTACGTTATGTTGGTTTACCAAATATGTTACATAAATCCTTTCTATGTAAGTATTTTTCAATTTGTGTGTTAGAGTTAACAAGCTGAATTTGAAAAAAATTGGGAATGTCATATTAAGTCAAACTAATCCAGTCGTAGTTTTTGTAATATATTAAATGGTTTTTAATATTATAGATTGGAAACCATGAAGAAACCCCAAAGTATAAACTTGTAATAATTATAGTTGGTTACGGATCAGTGTTAATAATGCCATTAATTGCTGGACAAAAGACGAGTAACCAAGGAGTGAAGTTCCACCGGGTATTGGTTCGACTTTACAATAAAATGATGATTGGTAAGACTATCCTTACTAATATCATCATCAGTATCATCATATCAACCGAAAGACGTCCACTGCTGGACATAGGCCTCCCCCAAGCACCGCAACTTCGATCGATTCTGTGCTTCCCGCATGCAGCGGATTCCTGCAGCCTTTACTAGGTCATCGGTCCATCTTGTGGGAGGCCTTCCAACGCTATGTCTTCCGGTACGCGATCGCCACTCCAGAACGTTTCGGCCCCATCGGCCATCTGTTCTGCGAGCAATGTGTCCTGCCCATTGCCACTTAAGTTTGGCAGTTCTTCGGGCTATGTCGGTTACCTTGGTTCTCCTGCGGATCTTTTCATTTCTGATTCGATCACGTAGGGAAACTCCAAGCATAGCCCTCTCCATTGCTCTTTGGGTGACTTTTAGCCTTCTGATAAAGCCCATTGTAAGCGACCATGTTTTAGTGCCATAATTCATCACTAGCAACATGCACTGGTCAAAGACTTTGTCTTGAGACACTGTGGTATATGGGACGAGAAGATATTGCGTAGCTTCCCGAACGCTGCCCAGCCGAGTCGGATTCAACGATACTATTTGCTAATTAAAACTTACTTGAGAGCAGAGGTGGCCCAGTGGTAATGGCCCCTGAATTACGAGTTGTAGGTCGTGGTTTCGAACCCAGGCCGGCGCTTTACTTTGTGTAAATAATTTCATCACCACTGCTCTCAAAACAGTGAAGGAAAACATCGTGAGGCGTGAGGACACCGGCATGTCTTAGAACCAAAAATTCGAAGACATGTGACATCTACCAACCCGCACTGGGCCCGCGTGGTAGATCACGACCCAGTCCCTCTCACAGAGAGGAGGCCTGTGTCCCAGCAGTGGGAACATTAATAGGCTGATGATGATGATGATGATGAACTTACTAATATTATAAATGCGAAAGTGAGTTTGCTTGTTTGTTACGCTTTCACGCCAAAACGGTTGAACGGATTTGGATGAAATTTGGCATATGGGTAGACCATGACCTGGATATGGACATAGACTACCTTTCATTCTGGATCGCAGACGAAGTCGCGGGTAACAGTTAGTTTTCGATAAATGAATACCGGGCCTCTGAATCAACGAGGCAGTTTCTAAAAAATAATATTTACTAGTGTCTGAAGTATGAATGATGGCTGAGATTTAATTTCAGATTCAAGTGAAGATAATGCGAAACTGATGAAAGACTTTATCCGTCTGATAAAGAAGAATCCAATAGAGATCAGGTTGTTGTCCAAAATTCCTGCTGGGATGTACATGCTGCCAGTTATACTTACGTTGACAGTAAACTCTCTCATTATTATGTTGCAGTTTATGCACATTATTTAATTTTATATAGTATCATATTTGCCATATTTTGTAAAACATCTTGTGATAGTCTTATTGTCATGTTACAAAAATATCATCCACGCACGCACGCGGTATCGCAAGTAAGGGAGTAGTTGTTTAAACGATTATTGATTGAACTTTACCACAAATTGTGCTTATTAGGTATAAAGTCCATGGCCTAATAGCTAAAGCTATGTTCGGGGGCTCCTGGCTGAGTAATAACAGCCCCACGGGTCAGTCTTAAAGGTTAAGCAACGTAAGTTAAGATCGTGGATGGTTGACTATCTATTACACACGGAAACCTCTCCGTGCCTCAGTAACCACGTTGAGCCATTGGTTCGGGTTCTGATTTGTAGATCTTTAACAGTGCCACAGGTAATCAGAAGCCATAAAGTCTGTCAACCAGTCTTGCCAAGGTGTACCGTGTTACCTACATAATAACTGGCTTGTGGAGGTCAAATAGACAGTCGGTTAATGTAATAGTATCTAGTATTTAGCTCCATCCGGTTAGATTGGAAGCAGCAGCCAGCGCAATAGGGATGTTAACTAAAATTTTTATTGTCCGTCAGATAGATTATTCAAAAATATTGGACACATTTTTTTTCTTTCTTTACGTAATCAAAAGATTACGACAATAATATATTGAGTTAAACTGTAGCATGTTGTCACTACCCGGTAGATTTTATACCGACTTGTGACGTAGCGAGCTCCCATTCCCCAAATTTAGGCTGCCTGTCTACTGGAGCGGAGAGGAGAAAAGAGCAGCGGAGATGTGCCAATATTAACCAATAGAATCTTGACTCCGCCCCTGAGTTTAGATCAGTGATCCTGAGCCAAGATTCTATTGGTTAATATTGGCACATCTCCGCTCCTCTTTTCTCTTCTCCGCTCCAGTGGACAGGCAGCCTTAATGCGTTTCATTTAAATCATTTTTCATTAATATGATAAAGCTAAAAATATGTCTAATATTTTTTATTATCTGACTGACGATGACGGACTAAATAGTTTTTTTTTTCTCACTCAGCATTGTAAAAAGACAAGACATAATTGACATAGCACAAATTGTTCTTATTATTTTATAAATGTTGTTTGTTATTGTGAACGAATACACCCGAACCGTTTGGTGTTTAGGAATACATTGAAATTATGTACAAACTAATTGAAGGAATATGAAGGTGTAGTCATGTCTGTTTAAATAAACGCCTTTAACGCATTTTTCTTTCTTTCTTTCTTTCTTGAAGATTTAAGACAAGAAGAAGTAACCTTCTTGATTTATGATAATATTATAAATGTGATTTTGAATGTGACTCTGTCTATCTATTACCTTTTCACTCCTATACCACTGAATCGATTCTTATGCAATTTAAAAAATAGGTAGTCTATGACCTGGAGAAAGACATAGGCAACTTATCATTCTTAATATTTGTAATAAACAGCTAGTATTTATAATTAAAATAAGATAACGAGATTACGCTGAGTCAGTATGCTTGACCGTATACACAAAGCGGCCTGATTTCTTATCAACGCGATTGTACATTGACTTGCACTTAGTTGCTGATAGAAAATGTCTAACTATTACGACTCTGATCAACCTTATTGGCAAACAATTGTTACTTTACTAGTGTAGCAAAAAAAAAAAAACATATATTTCTGCTACATCCAAGTGGAACGTTGCCCCCGAGTCGAACCCGGTATGACGTAGGTCATGTAATGAAACGCAGTATCCAAGTGAAGAACACAGAGTATTTTGTAATAATTTAATATAAAACAAGTAAAAAATTTGCAAAATAATTAAAAGATTAGCCGTCAGCGTAGAATTGGCAGGCTATTTTTGAATTGTTAGAGGAATAAAGATTAGTGGTTTTTTTGTTTGTCGGCAAAGTACCTTAGGGCCATCGCCATATATTATGTGAGTTATCTCGGTTTTTCTTAAGGTGATGCAAGTGAACGTACTATGGCCGACGCTTCGTAAAGCTCCCGTCTATATTCGTGTATAAAATGTAATTTAAATTCGCCGCGATGAACCCCACGACACTATAAGGCAAAGAAACCCGAATTTGGTTAGGTTAAGTATGACCAAAAAACAATTTAGCTGGCAGTAATACAAAAAGTGATACGGAATTAAAGAAAATGAAAGAAATAATATTCGAGGACTAAAGAAAACGCGATGTAGGTATATTGTGGAACCGCTGTGAATTGCCTGCTTCATGGCACCGCTGGTAGATGCTTGGAGTTGCATGCTCCAGGCGGCGGGGTGACGCGCCGCTGGTAGACGCCCACTGCTGTCGCCGCCTCGAGATCGCCTGCAGAACCGCCCGCTTTATCTCAGAGGTGCCAGAACGCGGTGGTCGGTTCCGCGCGGACAGCGCTATATAGGGCAGGGCCTGGCAATTTTCAGTACGTTGCCAGGCCCTGCCCTAGCGACTTAGTAGTGGACCCGTGGCCGGAAAGTAGGGGCCGAAATCAGCCTTTTATATTGATACGGAGAATACCCTGTATGGGAAGAATATCCTAGTCCTTAGGAAGGACTTTAACGATTACTGCGATACTACTAATACGTGCCTGTTCACGAAAGAAAACTCACATCGGAAAAATTTGTATCAAGTTTTACATGTTCAGGTCTGACTGGGACAACTCACTCCAAACAAGCACGAATCTTTTTTTATTTTTCCTTCCATCAGACAACTTTTGAATTTTTTTCATATGTGCCAATATTTTATAAATCAAACATGTTCGGCTTTTTTCGCGTGTATAGAGGCCTTTTTGGCAGCGGAATGTTGCAATAGGTACAATTACATAATTAAGTATCGCCTTCCTTGTATCTAAATTAAAATTACGAAGTGTTTTACTTCCGACCATTACTGTAACATTACACATATTATCAGATAACATTTTGACCTGTACTATTATGTTTTTCTATAAAAAGTCATGAATGGTTATGAATTCATGATTGATTGGTTGTTTTAATACGATGTTAAATAAATAATTCTGACAGTCGTATGAAAGATGATTCATTCGTAATTATAGATACATAGTTGCATGCACGTGTCTAGTGATAACTTAAAGATAACTAGTTACGACCAAATTAAAATAACAAAATGTTTCCGCCCAGTAAAAGTTTTATCGCCGTCACCGAGACACATTACATTAAAAAGAAAATGTCCCCAATAAAGTGGTTGAACTATATATTGTTTATAGAGAACCTCCTGGGAATATACAGGAATTATTGCAATCAGTCAAAGATTAAAAAATGTTTTATTATCTTCCAAATATTCACCCAAAATATATTACGCTTTATTGTCCTCATTAGTGAAATTAATTTTATTCTAGGAGGAGATGACTATAATCAAATTAATTTGATTTTTGCTTTTTTTACTGCATCTGCTTATATAAACTCTGTGTCATCCATTGTGACCGGCATCTGTTACAGCCGTGCCTTTATGTCGTATTATAAAAGTATCACTCATGTCTCCGAATGTTTTAAAGACGACCCTAAATTACTTAACGCTTATAAAAAATTATACTGTTTCAGCTTAACTTTGATTTCTCTGTCCATCGCTTTTGTTGTGTATAGATCTGCAGCGTTTTTTTTACAATTTGCCCAGCCAGATCTGTTATTTTTGATTATCATTTTGGTATCACAAGCAATTACAAGATTTAGCATAGTATTTCAGCACTTCATTTTGTTTGTTGTTATAAGGATGGTGGTGGAGTCGTTCAAATCTTTGACTTCATTGATATTAGCTATGCAAGAAAATTTAAAAGTAGGCAGTTGCGATACTAATTCTGATGAGCATTATGATATCACAAGGGAGCAGATTCAAGGATGGGTTGAACTGTATCGAGATATAGCAGGCTGTTGCAACAAAGTGACCTTATGCTTTGGACGCCTGGTACTTGTTTCTGGAATTTCAGTGCGATAATCATGTTCTTAGTAATCTAATTTATATTTGTTTATTAACATTTCTTTGTTACAGTTTTTCTTCACACTAACAATTTCAATATCAAACTATATTTTATTAACATATCAAATGTGTTACAAGATTCTTTTGAAAGTAAGTTTTTGATACTGTGTCCGAACGGAATTTTTTTACGTAAGTATTCTGCGCTACCAATTCTTGTAACATTATTAAACTTTATACATTCTAGAATGAGGATATCGATGAGTTCAAGAAAATGGTATTTGTTATATGTTTTTATGTTTCATTGATGATGTTGCCAATCGTTGCTGGACAAATGACTCGTAACCAAGGGGTGAAGTTCCACAGAGCCTTGGCTCGACTTTATAATACAGTTATTAAAGGTAAGAATAAAGTTTTATTTAAAAAGTAATCTTCAATGTTTAGGTAATAAAATTATTTGTAATGTCATAATAATTATGTTATTTAATTTAAGATTCACAAGAAGTTGAAGCAAAATTGATAAAGGACTTCATACGTTTGATAAAGAAGAATCCAATAGAGATCAAGTTATTGTCTAACATTCCTGCTGGGATGTACATGCTGCCAGTTATACTCACGTTGGCTATCAATTATATCATTGTTATGTTGCAGTTTAATCATGTTATTTAATCTTACTTATATTACAAACGTTAAACTTTGCAAACATGTCTGAAACCATATTTTTAAAAGTTTAAAATTTTGCTTTTCCATCGGCCTATAACTATGAAGTTACTGTATTTGTTAAAGTAAATAAAAATCTATTCGGTGAACTAAAATCAGAAAGATATATACTGAAAATATCTAGTATATCACATAGAACTGCTCTTCTGGGCAAAAGTTAGACATTTTGATCTCCAAGGATCTCCCGAACTATTCAAATATTAAAAAAATACGCAATTTAGGGTAATTTTTTTATTGACAAAGCTTACTACACGATTCAAAATTTTTTATATGATAAGTACTTACTACAATCTGTCACCATACACCAATTTGTTATTTTGTAAGGTTTGCTTTATATGTGATACCTAAGAATTTTTTTATACTGCATGTTGACATAATTATTGTATGCCTATTAGGCAGGACATAATGGAACTGTAATTTACCTCACATCTGTCTGTATAACCAATGCTTACAATAAAAAGATTTGATTTGATTTGATGTTTGTAACTTAGTCACGCCAACATTTACATAATAAGACCGAAGCCGATACCTAAATCTTTGGCGATGTTTTAGTTTTAAAGCCTGAAGCAGTGTTGCTAGTAGAAATCCATTTAGTTTTGTTAATCGTTGCCGAGACATATAACATTATAAACAATATGTCCGCAGTAAAGTTGTTGAACAAGTTATTGTTTCTGGAAAATCTTTAAAGTGTATACAGGAATTATTGTAGCTAAAAGAAGATTTAAGAATATTTTGTGTTATTACAAGATGATTGATACGAGGCAATAAAATATCGCGAAGATTTCTTAACGTCAGTTCGTAATTAAGGTGTAATCTTTTTTATATATATGTACTTAAATTATACGTTGTTTAAAGTTAAGTAACGATTAACGCCTGCTAAAACATATTTTTTGACATTTAAACGTGTTCTAAGAGCGTTTATTCAGAAAGTCAACGTAGCAAATATTTGTCAAATATTTCGCTGTTATTATTACTGTATGGAAATAAGAAATGTGGCTAACTAGCGAAGTAGAATATTGATTATGAAATGTAATAATTAATATCGTCACACCGAATGTTTAGTTTTAGAAGTATTTGGAAACTTTCCAAATGTCTTTTTTACACGTCGAACAACCCGCAACATCAAATTCAATGTTATAATTGCAATTCATTAAATATTCTAGTTCGGTAGTTAGCCACATTTCATAATTCAGTACAGTAATATTGCCAAATTAACCAAAACAGGTAAATTTTTGACAACTACGAGTATTTGCGACGTTTCTATATCGGGCTAGTGTCTGCAATTCCACGTTCCAAGCGCTTAAATTCAATGCGTACAGGAGTCTTAACTTTAAGCAACGTTTATAAATAGTTTGCTTTACTCTAGAAAATTCCCACGCACACATAATAAAAAAAAAAATATCGTAGTTTTGTTTATTTTATGAAAACACTACAATAATGTGGTATTCTCAAATGATTAACAGTCAATTACTTAAGTACCTACTTTCAAATGAATTTATATAACAAAATGTTTTGCGTTTGTTCGTATACTTTAACTTCCGTATACTATTAAGTACCTACTATATATTATTGGGGTGTATTGTTTATGTTTATTTATCTCCACAAATAACATTCTTATACTAGTTATACATAAGAAGTTGACAGATGTTTAGACAAAATGTTGTAATTTGTGGGAGATCTGAAGTCTAAACTAAGCCTCTGCCTGTATTTTAGAACTCCAGGTCCCCCATTGTATAGTACCACAACCGGCGTGCATGTATGACCAGATGTATGAATGTTAACGACGTTCATTACGTTGTAGAAGAGTGGGCCTTTCCTGTGGTAATACTTTTACGCAGTTATAAAACATGTGTTCAGTAAGAAAAAACATTTACTGCAAAGACTTCTGTCTGGCAAAAAATTTACTAAATTTTCGAGCGGTTTTCATGGGAAAAAGTTACACTAGCGAATCTTTTTTTGTTTTAATTAATGAACATTTGAAACAGAAAATTTAAAACATTCTTAATTAAATTATCCTTAATTTTTTATTAAATTCTCTTACTTTTAAACTAAAAATATTATCTCAGTGATTCATACCTCCAAAAAATACTCTAACAAGCTTTGGTCTACCATTAAAACAATTTCCAACAACAATAATATTATAAAGCAGTTACCACTACAACTTTTAATCACAGATAAAACCCGTAAAGAAGCAATCAATAAAACAAATGAATATTTCTGAAATATAGGTAAACGACAATCAAACATGATTCCACAACCAAAACATATTCCTAGTTTTAAGAAAGCCTCCAAGCAGCTACTAAATTATTTCGTTCTCCTTCCTACTGACGTCTAAGAAGTTGAAAGAACGATTCGACTATTGAAAAGTGACAGCTCTCTTGGTTGGGATCAGATTAGTGCTGAGATATTAAAACATTATAAATAAAATAAATAACTGAAACGTTTATTTCAGAAAACACATATTATTTGTTAAACATGTAAACTTATAAACTAGTGTTAGTAGGTTACCAAAGGACTGCGTGCAGTCGTATCCACCGCCCCAAGATTGGACAGTCCCACCTATCAGCCAACGCTCTAAGAATGGTTAGGTTGGTGTTGGTTGAGGTGGTGGTTGTGTGTATATCCAATTCTATAACACCAATTTAATAAACCGCTGTTTTGGTTCTGGAATATTTCCCAAAGCACTAAAAAGAGCTGTGGGGCATCCATTTCATAAGGCAGGTGACAGAGATAATGTCAGCAACAGGCTAACAAAATACCTAGAAAAATACAATTTGTTTTCGAATACGTAATAGGGTTCCACAGCGGGCCGCTCAACACAATCATAATGGTGTACTTGATCTTGTTAATTTTTTACAGTTATCAAAGTAGATAGTAAAAATAAATGTTTAACTATAGTTCTTGATATTTTTTATAAAGCCTTTGACACTATCTCTGTTCGCCACCTTGTGCAAAAATGTTAAGACCAAGGTATTAGGGGCATTCCCCTCGCATTGTTATCGCACTATTTGAATAACAGAACCCAATCTGTAAAAATTAAATAATTTACCTACGAACTTTCCGTTGAATTTGGGGTGCCGCAAGGTAGTATCTTGGATCCCACTCTTTTTACCTGCTACATAAATGAGCTCTGTTCACTTAAGATTTAAAATTGCCGCATATCCATATACGCTGATAACACTGCCTTAACCTTTTTCGCAGATTCGTGGAACGAAAATGTTAATCTTGCGCAAGACGGTTTTAGCAAGGTGTGTTACTGGCTATCATCAAATTCTCTAACTTTAAATGAAGAAAAATCAATAACATTGTATTCTCAATTCACAATACAATGAAAGTTGCTAACCTTACCAATTATAATATCTCTGCTCATAAATATAATATTATAATTATTTTCTCCAGCTCCAAACTGTAATTGTCCTAATATTAGTTCCACCAAATGTCTTAAATATCTTGGAATTGAAATTAATGCTAATTTAACTTTTGAAGACCAATCCTACCTAAAAGCTGCGCTCAGGATTCTACTTTAGAATCCTTCGCTTAGATCTGGATTCAAAGAAACACTCTCGCATTAAAAATTGTTGTTCGCTCCCTAGGCAAACAATCTACTATTTGTTTTTTAATGTCAATAATGTTTAGGTATTAAGAATGTTTGTAATATCATAATATGTTATTTCATTCTAGATTCACAACAAGTTAAAGCGAAATTAATAAAGAACTTCATACGTTTGATAAAGAAGAATCCAATAGAGATCAAGTCTTTGTCCAATCGAGGGTATTCTGGCAGAAACAAATAAGTGCAAAAATTTTGAAAAATGAGTTAGAGACATAGGATTTTTAGTTTTCGTCGCATGTTTTATCTGGCAAAACCAATAACTGCCGAAGCTTTCACAACGGGTTTTTCCTCCGCGTAAAGAATATATCTAGCATATTTTTTCTATAAATTTAAAAGCAAAATTCATAATTCAAATTCAAATATGGATATGGACTCTTAAAAAGCAAAATAAAAAGTTTATTAGAGTGACAACAGAATAAAACAATTTACATTCTTTACCCATAAAAACACTTATAGATAATTGTATTTTATACTAAAAGGCAAAACAAAATACAGGTAGAAACAGATAACAGAAAAAAACAATTCTACCGACTTAATTAGAATATTATTTCAATTTATTTTAACATCAACTTATTTAAGTAATTCGGGACAGTGAATTGTTCCTAATATAGTAGGTAAAGATTAACGTGTGTTTAAGAGATTTACAGCTTATTTACGTATTTCAGGTAAAACAAAATAACTGCAATACTTTCACGCCAACTTACCCCTTTTTCCCCTTTTTTTTACTTTTTATGACAATTATTGCATTTATGAATGTATCAAAACAAACTTAGTTAATGTATCTAAGTACAAGTAGTGAACATTTTCTGTAATTATGCTTCGTCGTTAACCTATAATCAACCAAATCTTTAAATGCCTTTTTCTCAAAATAACAGAATCGCTACTAATCCGGTTCTCCCAGAATACTCTCGCAATATTCCTGCTTGGATTTACATGCATATTCACATTGGCTGAATCATCATCTGAGTAGCCTTTTCCCATCAATGTTGGGGTCGGCTTCCAGTCTAACCGGATGCAGCTGCATACATATTATTTTACAAGAAGCGACTGCCTATCTGACCTCCACAAACCAGATACTGCGTAATACGATACCCCTTGGTAAGACTGCTGGTGGTTGTCAAATTTTTGGGCTTCTGACGACCTGACTCTCAAAGATCCTCGAATAACAGTCGGGACCAACGGCTTAAGGTGCTTTCCGAAGCATGGCGGGGTCTTGGTATTTTTATATGGTCATCCATCCATGGACCAAACACGGCAAGCGTAGTTAAACCTGCTCGATCAACCTGTGCGGCTGTTATTACCTAACCACAAGCCTATAGGAAGGTAGTAGGAATCTATTCAGTTAAGATTATGCTCGCCTTCACTGGAAAAGCCTCGTAAAATTGATTACAATCAAGTGAAATAACAAACGAACGATAAAAACAAGCATTACCAAAAAGGAGGCCGTCTACTTCCTGTTAATTCATTAATTCAGGTAGGTAGCCACTATTGCATCATTTATGAAGAAAATAAATAAAACGAACATCCCTTAAATAACGTCGTGTCGTTGAAATTATTGACAATCAATAAAACTTGTATGTACCTACTAATAACTACTAAGAACATTGAAATAACAGAATTTTTTGCCGCCGTCCATTAAAACCATTACTTTATCGTCGTCAACGAGACACACAACATTACAAATAAAAATGTCTGCTTTAAAGTGGTTGAACAATTTTTTGTTTCTGGAGACTTTTTTAGGCGTATACAGGAAATATTGTAACCAGAAGAAGATTACGAAATATTTGATTATTTTCAAAATATTATTCCTGACCATCTTGTACTCTATTGTCATAGCTATGAAAGTGTACTATTTGTTACTAGGAGATGTTGTGATTGATCAAGTGAATGTAGTTTATTGTGTTTTTGCTGCTTCAGCCTATATAAACTCTGTGTCATCCATCGTGACCAGCATCTGTTACAGCCGTGCCTTCATGTCATATTATATAAGTATTAGTCGTCTCTCTGACTGGTTTAAATATGACATAAAATTAACAAAATCCCTAAAGAAAATTTACTGGTCCACTATATTTTTTACTTTATTTTATATTGCCTTCGTTGTCTTCAGATCGTTGGACGTTTTGAAACGATTCCAACAAATGAATTATTATGTTATTGCTCTCATTTTTGCAGTTCAAACGATTATAAGATTTACTATTGTTTATCAGCAAATAATGTTGTTTGTTGTTATTATGTTAGTAGTTCATTTGTCCAAAAGCTTGAATTCCTTGATATCAGCCGTTCGTGAGAGAGTAGGGAGCTGTGATATTAGTTCAGATGAGCAATGTGATATCACAACGGAGCAGATTCAAGGATGGGTTGAACTGTATCGGGATTTAGCAAATAGTTGCGACAAAGTGACGCTATGCTTCGGACGCCAGGTAGGTACTGGTATATGTTATTAAGTTAATCGATCTTTTACTGCATAAGTGTCCTTTTTTTTTCGGTGGGTAATTATTAAATAACTTCTCTCGCTCTCGCGGAGCGGAAGGTCGTGTCAGACTCTTACTGACTAAAACCCACCCGTGTTCCTTGAGTTGCCTGTACGTTGCCAGGGGCCACGGTCTCTCCTTAGGACCTACCCGTAACCCTGGCAGGCATCGGCCCCAGCGGACCCCGTCAAGTGTGCTGACATTTCTCTGAGGCGCGCGTGGAACATGACGCGCCGTCGACCCTCCATTGGTGTCCTTGATATTATTATGTTATGTTATTGTTTTAACTTAATTCTTATGTTTCAGTATTTCTTGACGCTAGTTTTGTCAATGCCCAACTACATTTTGATGATTTACCAAATTTGTTCAAATGTAAGTATTCTGAAACATAATTTATCACATCACACCTGTATTCCGCAAAGAGCTACGCAGAGGTGTACCTACAGTACACCCATTGTGTTATTAATAACCTGGAATGCGATTTCCGATATAGGTATAATGAAGTGTATTTTGCAATTAAATAAGGAACACCCAAGAAAAAATGATCTATTGTCGCGCCGAGTAAAGGCTTGGTAAAGAAATATATCGAATTGTTATGAATCAGTCACAACAAGGGGTATCATTTCGTAACTGTATCTTCACAACAGTACTTAGTAAAGGCATTTCGTAAGTATTCAAATACTTTTTTTTACATCTAAAACTAAATATGTTACGTAATATGTTACGATGTTAGTTAAGTATTGTAATATTAAATTAACATCGCAACATATTAAGTACGTAAATATGCATATTATGCATAATCAATATTGCATAATTTTTTTTATTTTCTTGTAAAATATAGATAATAATCGCAAAATTAATCAAAACAGCGAAATTTGCCGAAAATGCTATATGTGCTATATATTTATGCTTGCCCAGAACCCTCTGTAATGTGCCGCAGTATATTGTGCTCTAAGCTATTTAGTGTGCATCTGCAATGTTTACTGTCTCCCTTTGTGTTCTACTCGCCATGACACATGAAATAAAATTTAAAAAAAATTGTGTATTTTTAGAAGGAATTATACAGCGATGAGTTGAAGAAAGTGATAATGGCTTTATTTAATTATGCATCAGCAACGTTCTTGCCCGTGTTTGCTGGACAATTAGCTCGTAACCAAGGGAGAAGGTTCCACAGAGTATTGGCTCGACTTTATAATACAATGATAATAATTGGTAAGATTAAAAGTATACATAATGCGATTTTTTTTTAAATAAAAAAAAACAACATATTATTCACACAACTGTCTCATTGGTCTTGTGGTCGCAAGAGTTACTGCTGAGCATGAGGCCGTGGGTTCGATTCCCAGCTCGGGTTATATGGGACTTAAACATATATCTGGCTAAATGTGAGTGTACTACACGTACACACGGTTACCCATCAAGCTATACATTTCCAGTATAAACTGACCTCGCAATCAATCAATATTCCTAGCCTTTTACCAACTATCTTGAGGTCGGCTCCCAGTCTAACCAGATGCAGCTGAATACCAGTATTTTACACGGAGCGACTACCTATCTGATCTCCAGTCTGCCTATCAGACACCAGTAACTGGGTAATACGATACCCCTTGGTAAGACTGATGTCAGACTTTCGGGCTTCTGACGACTCGTAACGACTGTCAAAGATCCACAAATGACAGCCGGGACCAACGGCTTAACGTGCTTTCCGAGGCACGGAGGAGTCTCGGTATGTGAAGATGGTCACCCCCACCATCCACTGACCAACCCCGGCAAGCATAGCTTAACCTGATGGATCAACCCGTGCAGCTTGTTATTACTTAGCCACGAGCTCCTCCGTTAGAGCTTGTCCGTTTCTGAGTTATAAACTGACCTGATCACCGTAAACTGGAAATGTATAGCTTAATGTGTAGCCGTGTGTACACATGTTTTGCAAGTAATAATCAATGTATTCATAATTATGTCAATTATTTCAGATTATGGCGAAGCTGAAGTGAAATTGACAAAGGACTTTATACGTCTGATGAAGAAGAATCCACTAGAGATCAAGTTATTGTCCAAAATTCCTGCTGGGATGTACATACTGCCAGTTATATTTACGATGGCTATCAACTATGTCATAGTTCTGCTGCAGTTTAATCATGTTATTTAAATAATATGACATGTTATACATACCACCACCACCTTATAATGTTCCCAGTACTGGGACACAGGCCTCCTCTCGGTGAGAGGGAGTGGGTCGTAGTCCACCACGCGGGCCCAGTGCCGGTTGGTAGATGTCACGTGTTCGATTTTTTGGTTCTAGGACATGTCGGTTTCCTCACGATGTTTTCCTCCACCGTTTTGCGAGCAATGGTGATGAAATAATTTACACAATGTAAAGCGCCTGCTTGGATTCGAACCTACGACCTACAACTCGTAAGTCACTGGGTTTAATTATGTATTTAAGAGTAAATATAGTTTTTTAGTGTAACCCAGTGTCAGTAAAGTGGTATTTAAGAGTAAATATAGTTTTAAGATAAAATTATAATACGTACAGTATAATTGTTGTTTAAAATTAGTAGTTCTGTACATTGGACCAGTTATCTGAACACATTCCATGTGCGAATAAAAGGGGGCAATAAAATAAGTCGAGTTGTTTTATGAATAAATATTGTAACCTTAATTTGCAGTTTTACTCTACTAACCACCGCCCTTACTGATCCTTAATTTGGAAGCTACGGAACTAGATGTTATCTTAAGATTGCTTAAAGGCTGCCTTATCGCACACTCTTGCAATGTTTAATGACCGAACTTGACCGAGAAGATCTTTGTTACAGCGGCCAATATGCGAATAACCTCACACAAGTCATAGTATTAGCAACTCAACAACGGTTCGCAAGTGGGGTTCGCAAGCTAATATTAAAGACATCGTCCGTCGTGCTCTTGTCGCCTTGAACCTAATGGCTCGGCATACGATGATGGCAAGAGACTTTTTCTTCGGCCTGACTTTAGCTCGTTTTACCTAATTTGTAAGTCGGCGCATAATGCGCGTTTTCCATTCTTCCCTCGCAGCCGTTTCGTTATCATTCACTACTTTTCCATTCACACATTCGACACTTTTAAATATTTCTTTTTTTGAGGCGATTCGCACGCAGTTAATTTATTGTGGGCGAATCGAGAACTCCAGAAAAAAGTATAACGCAATTAAGGGAAAAGTACCCTAACTATACTACATAAAATTCTAAATGTGCCAATTGCCTACTACGTATTTCTGGAGTTATTGTGTTGTTGTTGTTGGAGCTGTCAGCTACTTTAGTATGGAGTGGAGCGGAGTGAGGCGCGTCTTCGTGGATGGCTCTATCTATTTGTTTGAAATATGACGAATTTCGAATGAATGATTTTAATATAAGTTAAATTAAGGACCGTGGATTATGGTACTAAGCCAGTAAAAATGTAAAACCTAAAAACTATGCAAAAATTTAATTTGTAGTTATACCTACTAATTCTTAGACGGGTTCAGTAGGACAAGTATTTTTATTTTTTTCATCGTAGGCATTGCCTTACGACTGATGCCGCTTACTAACACTAGGCGACCCCTAAAAGAATGCCAAAATAAAAGCACTGTTGGATTTTCGACTTTTGGCGCTGAGCCGTGCGTAGAAAATCCAACAGCAGGCTTTTATTTAGGCATTCATAAGTCGACGACAGGCCATTGCTTTCTATATACAACGAAAAGAAGGTTAAAAAAATCCAATTGTCCTAAAACACTTTTAAAAAACAGTGGCTTTTACATTTTCTCTTCGGTCTATAAAACACGAATTTATTAGACTAAAAATAAGTAAATTGCACTCTTTAGTACGTACAAAACGTCTAGATTGAAGAGAAGGAAATAAGGTCCGAAACTAATTTCCTTTGGAGTTCTTCGAAATAGGGATGATTCTAAATAAAAATCCGACCAAGTCCTTATTAAACCACCCAAAATGAAGGGTTCCGTAGTTGGGATGAATTTATCCCAAGAACAAACTTATCATTGTAGTTGAAAAACATTTTTTCCCATACATTCCAACTGCAAATGTTTGTACGCACAATATTGGGAGATTCACCATGCTATTTTAAGTCCATAGATTTCTTATAAGTTTTTCTGTAGTCTTCTTATAAGTTGCAAGTGAATTTTGTAATGGAAAGTCTCAGATATTGTATAGACTGTCGTTTATTGGAAAATAATAAGGACACACAATTTTATTATAACGCGCACATGATGGCGTTGCTCCCGGAGAAAAGGGAAGAGGAAGTCGGTATTGCCATATACCAAACCAAAACAATATTTTTAACATTGCAATACACTTATTTCACAACACCCTCCCTCGATGTTAAAACTCTATAGAAATTATATAATATATTACTTTTGAACAATAAAATATAAACTAACACAATCCTAAACAATGTTTAAATTTTTCAATCTTTACTTTACCCAATGGTTTAGTTAATAAAAGTATAGAAGAATTTTTTGTATTTTTAAAAAACTTTTAGTCTTCGTAGTTTCGGAGATAAAGAGCGAATAGTAAATTTTCATCAATTTTCTTAAATAACTTTAAAACCATTTATTTTAAAATAAAAAAAAAAAGACTTGAGAACCTCACAGTAAGCCATTTAATTTGTTATGTGACACGGTACAGTGCGGAAAACTTAAAAAATATCTTATTTCCTAAAAGTGACCTCCATATTCAACAGTCATTTGTTTACGTAACTTGTCCGTGTTTGGGTCACAGAAACTATTTCATTCGGAGCAAGTTGGCTGTGACAGACAGACGGACACACGGTGATTCTATAATGTGTCCGAATGAAAAAACGGAACCCTAAAAAGATAGCATTCAACACTTTTAGGATAATGGCAAGTCCTTATCTTACCAAGCGTGACACTACGCACACTATCAACATAGTGCGGCTAGCAGCAACTGTCGAGGCATTCTGCGCTATGTGTTTTTACCCAAAAAAGGAGGTTATGTGTTTATGTATGTATTTATGTGTGTATGCCCATCTCTATGTTCCCCCATAAATACTAAACGGCTGAAAAGATTTTAATTAATAATATCTCTTTAGATTCGTCTTAATTGCGCGAGTGTCACTGGGTTTATTAAAATAATTATGAAAATTAAAATATCGGTTTTTTTGTTGGCACCAAAATGTGTGATTAAAAAATAAATCATCCGCGCCTATCGAGTGGGGTATCAAAATTAAGGGTTTTATAAGGTGATTGCAAAAATATAATAAACACATTATTTGTTTGAATGTAATAAGGAATGAGAAATGATCAAAAAATACTAAAAAGCTGAAAATAATAAATGTTATACAAATAGAGAAAAACAAGTAGGTATTATTACATACATAACATAAAATAACGCTTGTTCTTTCCAAAGGGGTTCGCAGAGGTGACCTATACACGCAAATTTCGCCAGTTATATTTAAGTCCCTTGTAATAGGGAACGATGCCTATAATATTGCCATCAACCGAGTATAAATCCAGAATCCAGGCTGCTACTGAGAAATTCTTTATGGAACAAAACCCCATAACATATTGCCCGACCTGGGAATCGAACGCAGGACCTCATGCTCAGCAGAAGCGCTTGCGACCACTAGAACAACGAAGCAGTTCATAAGACAATTATACCTTCAAGAAGAAGTCCTGTCATGTACGAATAAATATATATTTATTCCTGTATTAAGCACCATAAGGGTAATTTTTGCTTGCTTCATTGCTAATATTTTGAATGAAAATGACAGTTCAAAAAGGTGCCATGGTAATATTGGGTTATGATCATAATGACCAGCTGACCATTTTGATTTCACTTAGTAACTAGAACCACATTTGTATCAAAACCTATTCATGAATTAAAAATTAGGTGCGGGTCAAAAAATTAAAGTCAAGTCAAAAAATAAAAACCTATTTCGAACAAAAGAAAATACTACAAAGTGTAAAATAACTTTAATTTCGGAAGTCGGTGTCTTTGGTTTTGAATTTTCGTTTTTTGCCACTGACTTTAAAGTTGTATTTCACTTTGTAGTGTTTTTTTTTTTGGAATCGGTTTTTATTTTTTTGTTTCAAAAATTCTTTCTAACGTTACCTCAAGCCTAATTAAAATAAATGACCAGTCTTGTCTTTCTGTGCTTTTTATCATAGGATCCTTTCCCTACATACCATATTCATAGGTAATTTCATGCACAGTAAATAACCAGTAAACATTCTGACACTCAAAGCTTGCTAATTAAGTGGAAATCAATACCAGTTTTTTTGTTTTTCATCCATTTTCTAACATGTCAAGGCAACTGTAAATACATTACATAACTTTAATTACTTAATTGCTACCAATAAATAATGAACCTTATTTCATACTTTGTAAAACATCATATTAATCTTCATGTACCCAACCTTGAAGTGTCACCTAGGTACATTAATATTTTCCTATTTTATTAGAATTAACAGCGGCTAAGTCATGACATGTTTGTTTATTCATAAAGACAAGTACCTAAAATGATTAAGAAAATGTTCCTACATTAAGTTTAACGAGGTCACAGGTAACACGTTCGATCATTCGTAACAGCGTACCTTTCTAGAACGAGTGTCACCCCAGTCGCCATGATGAATTTATTCCACACTCTAATATATGGCGAAAATTTTATGTGTGTCTACAGAAACTACTTGAGTTTAAATAAAAGTCAAAAGATTATAGCAGTAACACGTATAATCGTTGAACTATCTCTTTCTATAGCCATTACCGTGAATAATGTCATTCTGACGAATTTCATTAATTTTGACTACAGCGACAAGGATAAGTTGGTGACGGATCTGTTCCAGTTACTGATTCTATTAAAAAGCTTCGTAATAGTTATTGGTGGAATTGTAAATTCGGAATCGTTCAGCAAATTCTACGAGAATCTGCGGAAGCTCCATAGCTGTTTCAAGGATGAAGATCATTATAGAAATTCTGAGAAAAAACTAAGGGTTAAATGTATGATTGGCTTCGTGATTTTCACTGTGATGGCCGTCATACTTCTGCTGGTAAGACTTGTTGACTGGTATTTAATGGACACATATCTTTTGAGAGATATCCTAGTACTGGTCGTCTATGAACTATGGGTAGACATTCGCTACACGCTGGAACATCTAGTAGTGTATTGCGCCATAACTTGCACTTATGATTACCTCAAATGTTTGAACAATGCTGTAAGTGATGTACTGAAGAAGTACAATGAGCAAGATACCAATGAAATCAGCCTTGACGTGAATGAGGAATGCATTAATTTGCCTGGCAAAGTGAATAGCTGGACAGAAAAGTACCAACACATCATGGCTTGCTGTAAAAATATATCTGTGTGTTACCAAGAATTGGTGAGTATTTACCTAATTGATTTTAATTTAACTCACGCTCACGTTACAAAATATAGGTAAGGTTCGAATCAAAACTAGGAAATCACTCTACCCTATATTTTGAACAAGGACGTGATTTTCACACTTTGGCCACTTTATCAAAGTACTAGCTCAAAATTGCTCTAATGAGAGTTTTCATTGATCTAAGTAAGACCTTCGATAGAGGTGAGCACGAAAAGAATTTCTATCTACATTGCATGGCAGTATAGATTTTTTCTCATAAAACTACTGAACTTTGTATAATATTCTTATGACCAAATAATGGCACAATGGCCTCCAGTGGCCAAATATTTTCAGCCAAAAATATTTAAAAAACGGACAGGAGTTCTTTAAGGGTACATCCCCTTTATATGGTGGAATTTGTTTAAGGTGAGTCACATATAGAAAAATATTGTTTGATATTACCGAAATTGAGAAAAACAATATTACTTCTTCTCTTAAAATATTATGTTTCATAAAATAGAAATTAAGTATGGACCTGATAACATCCTATATACATTGGTAAACTAAAGTTATTTTATTTTCAGTTGTTGTTTTCCCTCGGTGTAGCTATGGTGCAGTGTATTTCTTCAATGTATGGAATTTTTAACGCAATTATTAAAAAGGTAGGTAACGTATTTAAAAGTTAATACTACTGGTAAGTAATTAAATAACATTATTTGTAGGACAGGAAAGCTTATAATTAGGTAGATAATGGAAATTACTACAGAGAAATTCCTAATTGAAAAATTGCTAACTAGGACAACGTTTTATTGGAAAACGTTGTCCTAGCTAGCAATCGAAAACAACCTCAGCTTGCTTTCCCTCCTCGCTTGAAATAACAGATAATAAAATGAAAACATTATTTGCAGGACTTAGAAAGAAGTTTCGCAACAACAAACGTCGTGTATGCTTTAATATATCACATGTCAGCTACGTTCACTCTTTTAGTTGCCGGTCAGAAGTTGCAAAATGAATTTAATACTTTCAACAAGGCTTTGGCAATTCTTGCGTGTGAAGTGTCCTCTCGTAAGTTTATTCCCACATGTATTTATTTCTTTTTTATTTGCTGAAATATAACTTTAAAAAAGGAAAGAGAAGCCTTTTCCCTGCAGTGGGGCCACGCAGATATTCCTTTGCAGAGTAATATTTACAATTCCTTTAATTTTATTGTTAATTTTCAGATCGTGCAAAATCCGAAACGAGACACCTAAAGGATCTAAATCGTTTAGTTACGACGAATCCTATTATTATAAAATTTGGCACATTTTCTCTGGGAATGTACTTGTTTCCTATGATGTTGTCGCTGTCTGCTACATACATTGTTGTCATGTTGCAGTTTAACCATGTTATATAACTAAATTTTAGTTTAATATTTGTGTAGTTTTCGTGTTCGCAGTGTTGTAAATTTTCATACATTTTGCTGTTTTTATCCATGCCTCGGAAATATTAACCATAATATAAGTATGTACTAAAATAAGTTAAGCTCTTATTTATTCATTTTAATTAATGCAATTACGCGATATATGCGATACGAAATACAAAGAATAACAAAAATGGCTGTCACTAGAAGATACGAATCGATGATATTATCGAAGCAATGGAACTTTTAAAGTTTATTATAATTTGAATAATGTATCATATCATCAATAACTGCCAACTATTTTCTGACTTGACACGTGTCTAGTTGTCTTCCTGTTAAAATGATAAACATGTTAATAACAACTGAAAACTTATGGGTGTTTACACATATTTTTTTCTGTCTTGGAAATATTCAAAAAACTCTCATAATAATTGCTTTTTGAAGTGTTGTCTTTGCATTTGTGTTTTTAATTTATATAGATATGTATAAATCATTTACTCTAACTTGTAAATGGATGCCCCCGACTGTAACGGGAACATTTTTTTATGTATTTCATGCTGTTTCATTATAGTGATACATGGTGTTCATAGCTCGCGTTCTTTCAAAATCTTCATACCTGACGTCAGGGCCGTGCACCATTGCTTCCGAGGAATATATACTTTTTATAACAAATATGTAAAAAAAAACTTCTTATGACAACCATAGTAGTACAGTAATTGTAACAGTAGAGTTATTTTTGCAACGAAAACACTCTTAATAAGATGCACGTAGAGGGCACAGCATTGACATTCAATTATTTGTTGATTGTAGTGTTAGAAATATACGTGTATTATACACTTACATTCCTATGCTATATTCTTTTTGAACACTGATAATGATTGTATATCGAACATTTTAAAGCAAAATGAAGAAATAGAGAAATTAAGTATAGGAAGAAGATAGAGGAATGATCATAATATTGTAACGGTTGAAGAATTGGACGAGTGGGCTACAAAATATCGGTACCTAGTCAGATGCAGCAAGAAACTGTCGGCATGCTTCAGCAGTCAAGTAAATATAAATATTTTGACCGCTAAACATGTACCCAAAAGAAAATATCATATAAAAAAATAGAAGATCAAAGACAGAAGATCATGACTATTTAAAAATTGAAGCAATATTTATTTAGATTTATAATGTTTAAACGTGAACAAAGCAAAAGGAGTATATTAAGTTCGTAGCTATAAGATAGGATTGTTCTAGTATGTCTTTGAGAGGGACATCTTTTCGATCTATTTTGATGTTTTTTCATCTAGCCACTAATGTTATTTTGTCTTTTTTCAGATGTTATTTTCTTTGACCCTGTCATCAAAGCAGTTAGTTACCTCAGTTTATGGGATTTTCGTATTTATAATAGGCGTAAGTATCTACATACTTCTAATCACTTAAGTTAATAAGATTTCACTTGTGTTCATGGCTGTTATTCTGCTATCCTTGTTTTTTTTTTACAGATAAAACACAACAGGACATTTTGAGCATATTTTGTCAAAATCGTCTAAACGAGAGTTCATTAATTGAAAGGAGTTATCAAAAATATATAGCACGTGGTCGAAATGTAAGTGATTTTTTTATGGGTTTATATTGAACCCATCTGTGAAAGTTCACCAATGAATTGAACAGTATAAAATAACATTTTGTACAAATTAACAGTTGTATATTAGAAAAAGTTTTATTGGAAACAAGACAACGCAATGGTAAAAAACAAGTAACATAAAAAGGGAACTGTATCCTTCTTGTTGCGCTGAGCAATACTGAGCATGTTCTTACCGAAAAAGGTTACAGCATTTTGCTGGGTGTTAAACACTCTACGCCACGCGTCGTAGGAAGAGCTTTTGATGTGTAACATCTTTCCTCTCGCTTTCCTGCAATCTGTGGGAGTCATTCTGTGAAAAAGGACGGAAGTGTGTAACAGGACACCGGCGAAGAGCGCGCTATTTAATTTGACCAATGAGCGCACGCGGTGCTAGAATAGGCCGTCAGATGGTACCAACCAATTTTCTGAGAAGTTGCAACCAGGTTAATGATGATGATGACGATGGTGATGGTGATGATGAATATGATAATGATGATGACGATGACGATGGTGATGATAACGATGATAATGATGATGACGATGACAATGGTGATGATAACGATGATAATGATGGTGACGATGACGATGGTAATGATGAAGATGATAATGATGATGATGATGTTGATTGGTAATGTCAGCCAAGATGTCAGATTGATGTTTAAGTTGTGTCCTGATTGTTTGGGGCCTTGGGGGTGGGAGTGGACATTTAGTCCACATTGGACATTTTGTCGTAGAGGGAGAATTATAAAACTTGGGAGAACTTCAACATAAAAACATAATAATAATACAGCCTAATATTGTCTCACTGCAGGGCAAAAGCCCTTTGTCTTACAGAGAACATGCAGTGGAAAAAATACAGGTTAATTTCATTAATACATTTTTATATTTTCAGATCCAGAAACTAAACGTTTAAGAAATCTGAATCTTCTAGTGCAAGTCAACCCTATCCAGATAGAATATACCAATAAAATAATCCTAGGAATGTACGTTACCTAATTTCTATAATTTTGTCTATTTCTGCCATTTTTGTGATAAATGTTTGCATAAAAATCATCTCATAAAAGGTTTTCAAGAGATGTGAAATGTAGATGTGAATTAAGAAATTAATAATTTCTGTGATTAGGGTACCGTGTTAAGTCATTGTTTTTTGTGATTGTTAAAAGTTGTTTCCAAACAATTATTTTTATACAATTTTACTTGGTTTGATGCACAGAATGTGCAAAATATGACAGCTTTGTAATGGCTCTTTTAAAATCCTGTATACTTATCATCGTCATATTATACCCATCGTATATGCATGTAGTTATAGTCCTTAGGTAAGTAATGAGAGTCTCAACATTTTTTTAATAATTTTAGAGTAAATTATTTAAGAAATAGATGAATATTGACCATGACCTTATCCCCGAAACAACTAAACAAAAAAATAAATAAATACAGAACATAGTTTTGTACTTACATACAACAGGAAAAACTATAATCAGTCTATAGTCCTAAAATAACATGGTAAATCTCTCAATATTGTGTGTGAAAAAAGTATGTACGTTTTTCACACATACAATGTTTTTGTTCTTGAGATAAATTCATCCCAACTGGAACCTTTTATTGTGCGTGGTCTGACACTCACTTGGCCGGTTTTTACACAAATTGCTATTGTAATTTGTTGGTTTGTATTTTTTCGCTTGGAGTGTAAGTGTTTTACTTTGGTTTATAATAAAGTGATCATTATTGAACAGTCAAATATATAGTATCATTTTTTTATCCTCGAACTATCCTTAATCCGTTCCATCTTATAAATTTATAATCGTGGCTTGGTTCAATACATTCATACATCTAGGGAGCAGGGCGCATTTTACATAGCAACAAGCATAAATAAACAATTTAAAAACCCCCGACACAAACATTTCTTATTTCTCTTTCCTACTCCATCACCAGACCCTGTTCACCATCTATCTATAACCTATATTTTATAGAGACCATTCCAATGAGCCCAAACGCGAGCGATCGCTATCTATGTCGAGACTAAGTTGGTAATAAGGATGTTGGGTATCCTACAAATTACAGGTGATGCTGCAGCATCAGTTCAAGGTTACTATGTTCTTCTAATATCATTGCAGAAGTTACAGAATACCAAATTTCATATCGATCAGACCTGTGGAAGATGCTCACGTCCATTCATCAACTAGAAAAGAGCTCATATTCTTTAAAAAGCTGAACCGGTTTTTTTTATCACAGCTAAGCACACTCTCGATCAAGTCACCTTTCAAACAAAAAAATCAAAAACACAATCGGTTCAGCCGTTTAGGAGCTACGATGTCTCAGACACACACAGATACCCACTAAACTTATAAGACCCCTATTTTTCCGTCGGGGGGGTAAAAAACAATTGGTAAGTATTTGTTACTAAAAGTAAAAAAATGTTAGACACAGTTGTATAATTATCTCATAAATTATATTTATGAGCTACATGAAGTAGAAGAGATTTGTTTGGGAGCTGAACTTTTAGACCTTGAGCGCTTAAATCTTTATTCTAGAAAAGTTATAGTGGTCATCCAATTTACTTACTTATCAGCAATCATTGATATGTCTTTTGACTGTTAAAGACTTTTAAAATCTAAAAGTAAGATAGTCAATAGGTACTCGTAACTTTTCCTACGAATATCAAGTTTACTACCCAAAAAAATGGTAGAACATAAAATAATCAAAATGTTTGTCAATCTGCCTAGCCTTTTCCCAACTATGTTGAGGTCAGCTTCCAGTCTAACCGTATGCAGCTGAATACCAGATTCTACATGGAGCGACTGCTTATCTGACCTACACAACCCAGTAACTGGGTAATACGATACCCCTTGGTAAGACTGGTTTTCAGACTTTCGGGCTTCTGGCGACCCGTAAGCCCGAAAGATTGTCAAAGATCCACGAATGACAGCCGGGACCAACGCCGACGCAGCCGGGCTGTACGTGCTTTCCGAGGCACGGAGGAGTCTCAGTATGTTAAGATGGTCACCCATTCACAAATCAACCCCGGCAAGCGTAGCTTAACTTGATGGATCGAACCGTGCGGCGGTTAAAACTAAGCCACGAGTTCCTCAAAAAAATAATCAACATTTTTGTAACCACCCAACCCAACCCACCATTGTTGTTTTTTTGTATTTGTTTGTGTCATTTCTGAAAACGCCCAAAAATATATTGGGTGTTTTCAGAAAATACAGTTTTTCGAATACAGTATCAGAAAATTCTAATCATAATCCACGTAATTAATGAAATAATTTGGTATGTTATGTATTTTTTCATTTGTTTTTTCTACGAATTTTTTGATAGGCTGAGAAGCATTGAATATTTCCTTTATCTGATGGTACTTTACCATTTTGTAAATATTCTTTGTGGGCCAGGGATTATATTATTATATTATGTGTTGTTTGGATCTTGGATTCCTACAAATTATTCATAACCAACTTCATGATCACCACGACTTTAAGAACGCACCAACTTATATTCAAAGCATAGGAAAGTTACAATTATTCGTCATCCTGACTGTAGCACTTTTTACTGTTATAACGTGCTTTCCGAGGCACGGAGGAGTCTCGGTATGTAAAGACGGTCATCCATCGACGGACCAACCCCGGCAAGCATAGCTTAACGTGATGGATCGACCCGTGCGGCTGATATTACTTAGCCATGAGCTCCACCATATTACCTTTCTTCTTATATTTTATGTTAAAACACTGACTGTTCTCTTTAGGCGTCAAATAGAAATGAAAGCTTAAACGTTAACGTGCTTAAAGAAGTTTTCACTTCAAAAGAAAATAAAGAAAGAATAATACTTTATTTGGGACACGCACATTTCATTTTCTTTGACCATGGCATCAGTACATTATGTTATTTCATCGTACGGGATATTCTGGGTCCATATTGGCTCACCTAAAGTTCTTTACCCGAAATTGTTCTTCCTAACGATTTGTAATCCGAATGATCACTCTCCCTAAAATTTTTCATCCTAAAGTTTTCATTCATACTATTTGTAGTGCTACCGGCGATGTTCATAACACTCATGTTTCCGAAAATTGTAATTAATAATATCATTCATGTAAATATATTTAAACTCCTACTGTTTTTTATCATAAAACGCTTTTATGCCACTGAGAGAACATAATCATGAACCAGATGCTTTGAAGGAAAAGGTTTGTTTTTAAACTATTTCTTGTGATTACAAAACAACTGTTTTTACATTTAGCTATTTTATTTTTGGTTATTGTTGTTACATATTTATTACTTTAAATATACCTGAGATAATTATGTCTAAAAACCAACTGTTTAGAATGATTAAAGGTCGTTTCACTGATTTTTGTCTTAAATGAATGAAATTCAGGTCAAAGTGTCGTCTTGGGGGCGCTATGAAAAAAATACTTAGAAAAATTTCGCGACCAATTTCGAGGTAGCGCTCGCCGGCCGCTGCCGCGGCACCGCTCGCTTCGCTCGCTCGGCTCGCGCGTAATTGGTCACAGTTCTAACCTAACCTAACCTAATCCTAATCTAAACAAAAAAGATATGACTTTGAATAATAGTGTAAAAAATGGTTACTCGTATGTTGAGAAAATATAGGATAACAAATAAAAGTATAATAGATGTTTAGTAGTAGCAGTAGCAATCTACTGACATTATGAAGTTGAATGGTTCGGAATTATGAACATTAGAGACAGAGTAGTTAGGAATTGTGATTGTTAGGATGAAAAATGTTAGGAAGAACATTTTCGGATTTCCAATTATCGGAGTTGAAAATTTAGGTGAATTTTGGCGCACCCGGATATTCTATGTAAATCAAAAAGAATTATGAATCAAATAAACCGCATATGTGGTCTAGTGGTTAAACCAACTGTCTCAAACCCAGAGGCATATAATAAATAATAGTACCCAGAGATTCTGGGTTCGATTCCCAGCGGCTTTTGTTAGCACTCATCATTTTACTTATCTATGTTGATTTTCTTACTCTAGAACTTACAAAATCAAACAAATGGCTGAAATTCAAGATAATCAATCAACTTTCTCAAAAGATTGAACTAAGTATCAATAGTGTTGTCTAGTAATTCAATTACTTATGAATAAATAAAATTCTTATGTGGTTTGAAAGATCAACCCACTCACTGCAAAGTAAGCTCAGACTTGGAACGTGAATACTTTCGACGTCAAAATGAAACATACAACGTTAGATATGTTAATAAAAGCTGAAAATATAATGGGTGTTTACAGAAATTACAGTTCTCAAAATAATTATCGTATAACTCGAATTACAAGGGTCGTTTTAGAGATACTGATTTCTTCAATAATCTTGTTATATAAAACTTACGAATTTGTTTCAGAAGTACAAGTAGATTCAAAGTTAGCGTATCGTATTTTTATTTATCATTTGACGAATTATTTGAGTACTTGCTCGATAATGATTTGTGCTATTAAAACTTCACGTTCTTACAAAATTTTCATAAAAAATATTATAGCCGTGCATCAATGCTTAAATACAGAACTGACAAACAAATGTTCAAGAAAATTGAAGAACTTTTTCATTACCACAACGGCAATATTGTGCTTTAGTGGAATATGTTTTTTACCTATACGGATCTTTTATAGAAGTCTTGTATATAACAAGGCTCCTACCCCGAGCTTTGTTGTCTTATTTACAATAGAAATATTTGCTGAACTTCGTATTTCTATAGAACATGTTATATTTTACATTTACATAAGTATGGTCCAAAGTTTATTAAAACGTTTGAACGAATATGTATCGGATCTTAAGGACTATTATGATGACCAAGAAAAGGAGTTTTCTGTTGAAGGGAGGGAAGAAAATGACCAACTGACAGCGGAACGAACAGAAGAGTGGGCAACTAACTATATGTTATTAGTTGGTTGCAGCAAGGAACTATCGGCATGCTTCAGTTTTCAGGTAAATTTCTTAATACATATAATTCACTCAGTGCTTTCATGATTAAAATAATATAAAAGATAGATATTTAAATTGAGAAATAAAATTGAGCTGCTCTTAACATCGATTTAATAAAAAAAGGTGCAGAAAATGAAAACTAAATAAATATATGTTTATTTTTAAAATATTATTCGAAATATTTGAAGAAATTATATTTTATGTTTTAAATAACAATTGTTTCACTTGTTTCAGATGATATTTTCATTGGGGGTTTCGTCACTGCATTATATTTCTTCATCATTCACAATTTTTCGAGTATTCCTTGAAAATGTAAGTATCGAAAAGAAGAGGAAGAGTGTTTATGTGTATATAGGTACATAGAGTTGGAAAGATTTATGAAGACGTGGAAAGAAGAGTAAATGCGGAAATAAAGTAGCACCATTCGCGTGCTTGTGGTTGAGACCAACGAGTTGAGGTTGAAAATGACTCGACTGGCTTTTCACAATGGTGTGCTGTTGCCTTCGCTTATGTATGGAAGTGATGTTGGGGCTCAGTCGCAAAATAACCACTTCTCAAAATGTCTACCAGACGCAAAATGTCCTTTCTTGGAATGTCTGTTCGCAAGATGTCTCTTTCGTAAAATGTCCATTTCTTAGAATGTCTCTTTCGCAAAATGACCACTTTGCAAAATGTCTCTTTTTTCCAATGCACATTCAATCCTTCACATGAGTACAAAATCGGTCAAGTGATGGTCGGAATTGCACATAGAGGGTTACACCAAAACCACCACCAAAATCAAAAAATCTCGTAACATAAACAATTAATCTTTATGTTTATGTTACGAGATTTTTTGATTTTGGTGGTGGTACAATAACAAAAAATTGCGAAACAAATTCTGCCACATAAACATTTTGCTTCGGGTAGACATTTTGAGAAGTGGTTATTTTGCTAGTGAGCCACTATGAATAATAAAAGATTTAGGAATGATGTCATAAGACAACGTTTCGGTAAAAAAATAGTGACACTAATATTGAAAAGGGTATGCTTTTAGTGGTATGAGGAACAGGGTGTAAAGTTCACTCATCCTCATTAGAAAAGGGAGGATCCTCCGGCCAGACGGGTGTCATGTCTGGTGGGCAACTGCCCGTAAGTTGATTTCGGGTAGTCTTATCTATGTTTTTCGCTCGGTAAACTCTAACTGCGCGATGCAGGAATTGTGTGACGTCATGTCTTTGCTGCGTAGTTCGTATGTCGCGGTGTTTGTTAATTTTGTAAGGATGAATGAAAAGCGACTAACAAAAGGTGGAAGTCTTGGTCCTAAAAGGACATATACTTACTTATTGGTGATGTACTTCAGAAAGATCAGGAGCGTATAAAATACCTGCTCAAAGCAAAAGGTGTATGTAAGGATCGTAGCAGGTGGCGTTCTGTAATTTCTGCCTACCCCCATGGAATAAAGGCGTGTGTTTATGTATGTACATTATTATATATTTGTACCTACGTAAATATCATCTTTTACTAACCGTTCCATTTATTCCTTTTTTGTTTTCGAAACTGACATCTCTGTTTTTTTCAGGAAACATACAAGTATTTTGGTGCTATCCTAAGTTTTGTTGTCCTGATATATTCTTTGAGTAGTACACATTTAGTACTACTTGCAGGACAAAAACTAATTAACGAAGCCGCTAAAACAAGAACGGGTTTGTTGAAATTAAACAACACTTTATTGATTTGTGAGTAACTATTTATCAATTCTTTCTGTGAGTTTCTTCAATTAGAAGTACCTAATGACATATATATTAGTTACAATATCGCTTAGTGCTAGTATTTTTTTGCGAATGCGACCATTGATGAACCTCCAGGAGTTTATTGAAAAAACCAAAAATTGTGTTTTCTCTAAAATTAAGCTTTATGATACTTTGACCTTGCTTTGACCTCTTTCCTTTTTAAGGTTCCGTACCCGACGGGTTCCAAACGGATAACTATTAATATGCCTCCGCTGGCCATCCGAACGTCCGTGCGTATGTCTGTCAGTGGGCATGTGTATCTCAAGAACCGCAATATGTAGACAGTTGAAATTTTCAAAGATTATGTTTATTGCTATATATTATAATTATATTACATACTATTGCTGCTTTAACAACAAATAATAAAAATTAAATATAATAAAAAATTAGAGATCCTATATATTATTATGGGGATATCTTTTAATTTTTTTAACTTAATACTTCGTAGAAAAAGTTTACCCTGGCATTTTGGCGTTTTGGGGTCTAGATCTCATTGAATAGAGTATAATATTTTATATTTTTTTAAATCATAAAAAATGAAGAACTAGTGTGCGGGGTATTCCTCGAAGCGCATGGTACTTTGAAACGCACCAAATGAAGTGCAGCCAAAGCTGCAATCCTAATTGTTTATTTATGTTTTTTGTGTGAGGACCTCACCCGTGTCTCGGAAAGCACGTTAAGCCGTTGGTCTTACACCTGATCTCCCTCCGGTCGTGTTGGATTGCCGTCCCATCGGACTATGAGAGTGAGGGAAGAGAGAGTGCACCTGTGTCTGCGCACACACTTGTGCACTATAATATCTCCCGCGCCGAAGGCTAGTCTGCGTTGAGATTGGTCGCCGTGGCCGAAATACGATCTGGAGGACTATATAAAATATATATATTATATAATGTCAGTTCGCCACACACGTTTAAATATTTTAAAACCTTGTGGTACGAAATATTATTGAAGCAAAGACATATTAATACTTATCAGCAACACTGGCTTAGTGCAAAAAACCCTGTTTTATAGGTTATTATTGCGAAGAACATCGGGTCCGTTTCCTAGGTGACGCAAAAACTAAAATTGACTTTTAGTTATCTCCAAAATCAAGGTTATGATGCTTTGACCACTTTGATTTTTTATATATAGTCATGGTCGTCACCCTAAAGTCACTAAAGTAACATTACAAAAATACTTCACACTGTTTATAATAATTTATTTTCAGATCCTACATCGAAATCAAAAATTATCAAGAATTTATATCTCCTAGTAAAAGCTAACCCAATCAAAATAGAATACACTGGTCGAGTGCTCCAGGGAATGTATTTAATTCCAATAATAGTTTCTCTGTCTGTCAGCTATGTCATAGTGGGATTGCAATTCACTCACCTCATTTAACATACCTTAGCAATATAGCAAAAAAAAAGTGTTGTGTTTTGTTTTATATAGGGTGACTGGTAATTAGTGACCGATACTTAAACACGTGACTTTACTCATCATTATGAACAACTTTTACTATGTAAAAGTTGTTTATAATGATGTGAATAATGATGTGAATGTCAATGATGTGACAAACCTGAAATCGCGAGTAAAGTCACGTGTTTAAGTATCGGTCACTAATTACCAGTCACCCTATATATATAAATAGTACCACTTAGCAAAGTTAATCACTATTTGAATGATAAATGATAAAATGTATCATCTAATACTAAGTATAGGTGTAAATGTATTTATTTGAATAAAACGTAGATGAAGCACAAGGAGTGATTATGATCAGTCCGAAAAGTGTCTGGTGAAAGTGTAAACAAACCTAGTTCAGGTAAAATTCCTACGCAAACACTCACTAAAGCAGGGATTCCCAAGCGGTGGGGCATCGAGTAATCAAAGGGGGGGGGGGGGAGGGCACGGCGGCTCCAATGATAAAGTAAAGATTTATTAAATTGTATGTTTATGGTATTAGTAAAGATTAAGACTAGTTTCCAAAACCTAAACGTTTCATAATACTTACTTAGGTGCTGTAAAATAAAAAGAAAACCGAAACCATCCAAGGAGGTTCTAACATTTTCGACTTCATTTTCGCTCGGTTTACATTCTTATGCTTTTCTGCTTATATCGACAATATAGGGTAGTGATTTTAAATTAAAAGTAGGGGGCGCGTATGTTAAAAGGTTGGGAACCCCTGCACTAAAGCGACATAATAATATATCTGTCTAAAATGTTTCAACTTTGTAGCTCAACAACACTTTTTAAACTCATATTTTTGTTTATTAAATTGTAATTGTAAAATTATCAATGAAAATGACGACAATACGACAATTAATGTAAGCACTGGCTAATGGCAGTAATAGACCATCATTTTCTTAAACTAAAACATGATATTTAAATTTAAAAAACATACTATCTCAATAGTATGTATTGATCCGACTATGGGTTTTGTCAATTAACCGACAAGGTACAGTGACTAATTGAGTATTGTACCTATTTGATTGAATTTTTGTTTTTAGACTGGTTAAGTCATTTGTTAGATATACGAAATTTAATTTATTGTCGCATTGACGTCCACACTCTGTATTTATATGTAACAACAATATTCATAATTATGTTTAGAAGAGTGATAAATGATAAAATACACACATCAAAAGTGTCTAGGGATCAACATATATTTTTGCAATAACTTTTCTCCTGATTGATATTAATTAAAATTTTCTTTAAGGATTCATCAAATAAAGTGTTTTCGTTTGTCACAGTAACGATAAACCAAGTCACCTTTGCATTAATAAAGAAGTTTGCCATTTTCCTAATAAAGGGATTTTTGACATTTGAACCACTAACATTAAAGTTCGAAAAAAAGACTGAAATAACAGTTTTCTTTAAAATTTTATTGGGTAACTTAAACAATTAATAATCCGTGTTTCTACCGCGAACACTAACAACACAAGAACATCGGTTTGGCATACTCAAAATGAGTTCATCCAAATCACGCTGTGGAATGGCCGCCCATGTTCGTTGCAACAACAAAAAAAGGTCTTCTTGCGACTGGATACCCTCCATATTCGGCAGAGCTCTTCTCTGTAGCATATCCCATGCATGCTCAATCGGGTTCAAGTCTGGCGACTGAGCAGGCCAGGGCAGGACATTGATGTTAGCTGCGGCGAGAGTCTGTCTTACAACTCTTGCGGTGTGCGGTCGTGCATTATCATGCATTAACTGAAATAAGGGACCGATTTGCACTTGTAGAGGAACGATGACGTCTGATACAATCGTCTCAGCATAAATTTGAGCGTTGAGGTTGCCTCTGATCCAAATCAACTCAGTTCTTCCGCCGATCCAAATACCCGCCCATACCATGATGGTTCCACCACTATAAGGATGGACTTCCTGGCAGGATTTTAATCGCTGTTGGCGTCCAGGGGTTCTCCAGTGTCGTATACGTCTTGTATCCGGTCTCATACCAAAACGAGACTCATCAGAAAAGCACACGAAACGCCATTGTTCTTCTGCCCAATTTCTGTGTTCAAGAGCCCATTGATATCGAATCCTACGATTGTGCATTGCTATAGGTGGTACCCGTAGCGGTCTTCGGGAATGAAGGTTCACTTCATGCAAGCGGTTTCTGACTGTTTGGTCGCTAATTAAGTTCCCTGAAGAGTGATGAAGCCTCACGGCTAACATCATGGCGGTTATTGTTGGAGCTCTTCGAGCTAAGATTTGAATGTATCGGTCTTGTCTCCGTGTGGTGCAGCGATACCGTCCTCCATGGCGCTCAGCCACGGTACCAGTGCTTCGGTAACGTGTCCAAAGTCGACTGATAACACTCTGACTTGTATTCAGAGCTAAAGCCACAGTACGTTGCCGGGAACCAGCTTCTATCATTCCCACGGCTCTGAGCATTTCTTCCCTGCTTAAATGACGTCGCTGCTCCATAATAACGTTGGTTTTAATCAGTAGTAGGGAAACAGTAGCACTAATAATGTCTTCAATGCGTTGTATGTTTTTATAGGGAAAATATTGACAGCTGATTTTCATCTTTTACTCGAATTTGATTCACAGCTCCTGATTCAAATTATGAAATGCACCAAAAAGGATCCATATAAATTTATAAAATCATAAATTTATTACAAAGCCACATCTCAATCTCAAGAAATCCGCATAAAAATGCTTGATCCCTAGACACTTTTGATGTGTGTACATTACAATAACAAAAGGAGTTATAAATTAAATGTAGCATCATTTTGTTTTGCTTATCATCCGATAATCCATTTGACGTGTTTGTTGGTCTAGTGGTCGCAAACCAGCATGAGGTCTTGGGTTTGATTCCCGGGTTGGGAAAAGTGTTATTGAGTTTTTCTATCAAGAACTTCTCAGTAGCAACCTGGAGTCTGGATTTGTGCCCGGTGGATGGCAATAGGCTCTCCGCCTATTACATGGGACTTAAATATAATTGGCTAAATGTGGGTGTACCTGATACAAGTACGAGTACACCTCTGCCTAACCCTTCGGAATAACAAGGCGTACTATTATGTTATGTTATCCATCGCAGTTGTGCATCTAACATAAAATAAGTTTGATATTTACATGAAATTAGTCAATATTTTTGACAAATGGTTAATGACCATTTAATATAACCACATACGGTGAACGTTCTATAATAAGTTAATTTATATTACTAAGTATCAAATATTATAATATTCGCAATTTTAGAATTGAAGGATAAATATCAATTAATTTCTAAAACTCATTAACAGACAATATGAACAAACGTAACAATCAAAATGTTACAAAAAAATTAATAAGTTATCGGTGTTTATCGAAACTAAACACTTTTACCGAAATATCGTTTTTACAGAACTACCAAGATCACTTTTCTAACAATTGGTTACGCTGGTAGATTCTATCATTAATATCAGAAAAGCAATTTTTCATTAGCACACGCGTCTTTACTTCACGTCACTTCAATCTCATAAAGGTCATCAATCAAGATTCTTGTCAATAATATATGCATTTATATAGTTATTTGATTGATCGGGGACAGTTTTTATAATAGATTTTGTCATTAAAGTCATAAGTGGTCACTTCCTTTTCCGAGTAATGGCGAATGCTTACAATACGTCAAAATGTTAGAAAACAAAATTATGATAATCGCTGAAAATATAATGGGCGTTCACAGAAATTATAGTTCTGTTGGAATATAATTATCTCAAAACTCTCATTTTATTTCGTAGTATTGTCGAAATTTCTGTAACGGTTTTTGGTTTCTGTAACGGTTTTTTGTCGAAATTTCATCGTGTTTTCTCCAAGTTTAAGACTCGGAATAAAATAAGTTAAAAGAAAATAAACAAAAAATAATAAATATATATATAACATAACACGGTACTACTATTACGCGTAAGTATGTTTGTCACTGTAAGTATGTTTGTGTTTGTGTGTATGTGGGTGTGTGTGTGTCTATGATTGCGTTTGCATGTCCGAATTGTTTGTAGGTTTCTCTAAATAACCTTTTTAAGTTGAATTTGATACAAGAACCACGCGCACGAAGTCGTGGGCAAAGTGCTAGTTATTACTTATTATGTGAATCAAGTTACCACTTTTAGTAGACTGTTGCCTTGCAATTTTATCATGTCATTTAAGTGTAAAGTGTGAAAAAATTAAGCCAGCAATTTTTTTAAATTACGGTTTACTATTGTCAATACTAATCATTTTCTTATCTCCATAATTATGTTGATGTTCTTACTTTTGAACATACAAAATCAATCAAATGATAGACACTCAAGAAAATAAATAATTTATGTTTTTCTAGCAAGATTGATTATTAGATGTTTGTTTCTGGTAATTCAATTTCTAATGAATAAATGAAATTCTTATGTGGTTTGAAAAATCAACCCACTCACTGCAAAGTAAGCTCAGACTTCGAATGTGAATACTTTCGACGTCAAAATGAAACATACAACGTTAGATATGTTAATAAAAGCTGAAAATATAATGGGTGTTTACAGAAATTACAGTTCTCATAATAAATATCGTTTAACTCGAATTTCACGAGTCGTTTTGGAGATAGTGATTTCTTCAGTAATTTTGTTAAATAACGCCTATGAATTTGTTTCAGAGAAAGATTCCAAGTTAACGTATCGTATTTTCATTTATCATTTTACGATTTTTTTGAGTACTTGCTCGATAATGATTTGTGCTATTCAAACTTCACGTTCTTACAAAATTTTCATAAAAGATATGGTAGCCGTGCACCAATGCTTAAATAATGAATTGACAAACAAATGTTCAAGAAAATTTAAGAACGTTTTCATTACCACAACAGCAGTATTCAGCTTTAGTGCAGCATGTTTTTTAGCTTTAAGGATCTTTTATAGATATCTCAATCAAAACAAGGCCCCTTCCCCGAACTCAGTTCTGTTATTTACAATAGAAATATTTGCTGAACTTCGTTTTGCTATGGAACATGTTATATTTTACATTTACATAAGTATGGTTCAATGTTTATTAAAACGTTTGAATGATTATGTATCGGATCTTCAAGACTTTTATGATGACCAAGAAAAGGAGTTTTCTGTTGAGAGAAGGGATGCAAATGATCAACTGACAGAGGAACGAAGGGAAGAGTGGGCAACTAACTATATGTTATTAGTTGGTTGCAGCAAGGAACTATCGACTTGCTTCAGTTTTCAGGTAGATTTATTAATGAATTCACTCAGTGCTTTCTTGATTAAAATAATATAACGTACTAGAAATAAAACTTAGCTGTTCTCAATGTCGATTCTTTAAAAAAGGTGCAGATAATCGAATGAATGATTAAAAATGTAACTTGAAGAAATTACAATTTATTTTTTATCTGACATCTTGTTTCACTTGTTTCAGATGATATTTTCATTGGGCCTATCGACACTGCATTATATTTTTTCATCGTTTAAAATTTTTCGAGTATTCCTTGCAAATGTAAATATTGAGAGAGACAGAGAGTATCTATGTGTATATATATATGTGTATAGATTTTTGAAGATATGGAAAGGAGAGTTTTGGAAATAATACCATTCGCTTGCATGCGCTTGTGGCCAACCAGTTGATGTTGAAAAACGCTCGACTGGCTTTTCACAATGGTGTGCTTAAGCTTATGTATGGAAGAGAAAGAACTAATGTAGTGTAGTGTAGTGATAAATTTAGGAATCATGTGAAAAGACAAACGTTTTTTAAAGAAAATGTAGTAACAAAAATTTAAAAGAATACGTTAGTTTGTTCATGTTGAAAGGATGAATGAAAGGTGACTAACAAAAAGTATTTACAAGGAAGATGTGAGGGAAAATGCCGGGACGAAACGTCTTTGACCTAAAAGGACAATATACTTACTTATTGGTGATGTTCTTCAGATAGATCAGATGCGTAGTGCCTACTCGCAACAGACATGCCATGCGTGTATACCAGATGTATGAATGTAAATGAAGCATAACATTTGTGTAAAGATCGCAGCGTGTGGTGTTCTGTAATTTCTGCCTACCCATTATGGGAAAAGGCATGAGTTTATGAATGTGTGTTATATATGTTTAACTATGGAAATATCAACTTTTACTAAGCGTTTCAAACATTCCTTCTTTGTTTTCGAAACTGACGGCTCTGTCTTTTCAGGAACCATACAAGTATTTTGGTGCTATCCTAAGTTTTTTTATTCTGATATATTCTTTGAGTAGTACACATTTAGTACTGCTTGCTGGACAAAAACTAATTAACGAAGCCGCCAAAACAAGAACGGGTTTGTTGAAATTAAACAATACGTTATTGATTTGTGAGTACCTACCTATTTATCAATTTTTATCTGTGTGTTTCGAAATATTACTGAAGCAAAAAATAAAGAACAAAAACAATTATAGGTACCTATTAACATATGTATTAGCTACAATATCGCTTAGTGCTAGTATTTTTTGCGAATATGACCATTGATGAACCTCCAGGAGTTGATTGTGTGAAACCTATAATTGTGTTTTCTCTAAAATTAAGCTTTATGATACTTTGACCTCTTTTCTTTTTAAGTTCCGTACCCAACGGGTACCAAACGAAACCCTTTTAATATGCCTCCGCTGTCCGTCCGTCCGTCCGTCTGTCTGTCAGCGGGCCTGTGTATCTCAAGAACCAGGCAGACAGTTGAAGTTATCACAGATTATGTATTACAGATTATACATTTTAGGATAAAGTCACCACCGGGTACCCGAGCCTGATGTTGTTGACCATGGTGACCTTGGAACAAGATATACAGCCAAAGACGTTAAACGCGTTATTAGCAGTATGTCAAGAGGCAAGTCTCCAGGTCACGATGGTCTGAGCATCGAGCACCTCAAGTTCACGGGTGCTCATTAACCAAGAGTGTTCGCAATGTTTTACAACTTTTGTGTGAGTGTGTGATCGCGAAAGTTAAGTTGCACGACAATCAGTTCGGATTTTGATCCGGACTATCTACTGAAACTGCCATCTTGTGTCTAAAGTGGGCTGTTAGGTATTAACTCGGATAGGAAAACACCTACGTATGCTAGCTTCCTCGCCCTCTCCAAAGCTTTTGATCTGGTCGCATACAGTTTCCTCTGGAGGAAGTTAGAGGAAGCTGGAGTTCCTCCAGAGTTGATAAATATTTTTAAATTCTGGTATGGAGGCCAGGTCAATCAGCTACGTTGAGCCGGGGCTTTTTCAGAGTCGTATAAGTCGGAGTGTGGTGTGAGGGCAGGGGGTTGCCTTCACCCACGCTCTTCAACCTGTATGTCAATGGGCTGATAGAGGTGCTCAGCAGAGAGCGGGCCGGCTGTTATATTGACGGAGTCTGTGTAAATAACATCACATAGATACATGACATCGTCGTCGTCGTCATTGTTATTACATTAGTGACTTTAGGGTGACTGGATGACCCTGAAGTCACTAAAGTAACATAACAAAAGACTTCACCCTGTTTATAATCATTTATTTTCAGATCCAACATCGAAATCAAAAGCCATCAAGAATTTATATCTTCTAGTAAAAGCTAATCCAATCAAAATAGAATACACTGGTCGAGTGCTCCAGGGGATGTATTTAATTCCAATAATAGTTTCTCTGTCTGTCAGCTATGTCATAGTGGGATTGCAATTCACTCACCTCATTTAAAATAGGTTAGCAAAAATAAAATGTGTTGGGTTTTGTTTTATATGTATAAATAGTATCTCTTAATAAAGTTAATCACTATTTGAATGTATGTATCATCTATAAATAAGTATGAGTGTAAATGTATTTATTTGCGTAACGTGGACGAAGCACAAAGAGTAAATATGATCTGTCCGAAAAGTTCATGTTAAATTCACTCACTTAGAGCAAGGATTCCCAACTGGTGGTAGTGCCCTAATAGTTATATTACTAGACACTACACTACACAAACACACACACTACTGTTGTTTATAGCATAACGGCAATTTTTACATTTTCGTTGAAATAAACAAACAATAATCGTTAAAAATAATTCTACAGTTTGATGAGTTTGTTAAATAAAAGAATGTGATTAAAAATTCATTAAATTGTGTTTCTGTGAAATAATGTTTCATTCGTAAATAGTCGTTGAAACAATAATATTCGAAATAAAAATATAAGGACTAAATATTATATGAAACATTTGTTGCGAAACGAAATTCTATGAAATTTCTGTCTGCGAAACAAGGGGATACCCTCACTTAGAGCAAGGATTCCCAACTGGTGGGGCGCTCCCCCCTCGGGGGGTGTAGAGTGATCAATGGAGGGGCGTGACGGCTTTAACGATAAAGTATAGATTTACTCAATTTTATTTCCTTGGTAATAGAAAAGGTTAAGACTAGTTTACAAAACCCATACGTTTCATAATACTTACTTAGGTGAGGTAAAATGAGGATCAGTTTTTCTGCATAAGTTGACAAAATTAGTTTTTCTATTTTTGTTTGAATGGAGTAAGGAAACCGAACCCATCCAAGGGGCTGCAAATATTTTCGCCTTCACTTTCGCTCGGATTACTATCTTATGCTTTTCTGCTTATGTCGACCAAGTAACTCAGGGGCGTAGTGATTTTAAATTAAAGTCAGGGGGACGCGTATGTTAAAAGGTTGGGAACCCCTGCACTAAAGGGACATAATATTTTTTTTATCTGTATTAAGAATGTTTTAACTTTATATCTCCACACTTTTTAAAATTATATTTTTGTTTATTAAATTGTAATTATAAAATTATCAATGAAAATTGAGGTTGGCAATAAAATTAACCTCAATATTGTCAAATGAAAAACATTTTTAAGTGATGTAAAATTAGATTTTTTGTATTCAATACAAATTATTAATTAATTTGTAAGAAGAACGACAAACCGACATCCACAGGTACATTTTCTGTACAATTTGATCACATTTTCATCCGATATTTTAAGAACAGACTATTCGGAAACATCGTATCTCGTGAACATCATTTGTATACTAAGTGACGACAATACGACAATTAATGTAAACACTGGCTAATGGCAGTAATAGCCCATCATTTACCTTAAACTAAAACATGATATTTAAATTAAAAAAACATACTATCTCAATAGTATGTATTGATCCGACTATGGGTTTTGTCAATTACCGACAAGGTACAGTGACTATTTGAGTATTGTACCTATTTGATTGAATTTTTGTTTTTAGACTGGTTAAGTCATTTGTTATATATACGAAATTTAATTTACTGTCGCATTGACGTCCACACTCTGTATTTATATGTAACAACAATATTCATAATTATGTTTAGAAGATTGATAAATGATAAAATACATTACAATAATAAAAACAGTTATAAATTAAATGTCGCATCATTTTGTTTTGCTTATTTTCATCCGATTATCCATTTGACGTGTTTGTTGGTCTAGTGGTCGCAAACAAGCCTGAGGTCTTGGGTTCGATTCCCGGGTCGGGCAAAGTGTTATTGGGTTTTTCTATCTAGAATTTCTTAGTAGCAGCCCGGAGTCTGGATTTGTGCCCGGTTGATGGCAATAGGTTCTCCGCCTTAATAGGCGAAAAACCTATTGCCATCAACCGTCCTATGTAATCATGGGACTTAAACATATCTGGTGGAATGTGGGTGTACCTGATACAGGTACACCTCTGCCTATCCCTTCGGGAAAACAAGGCGTAATGTTATGTTATGTTATCCATCGCCATTGTGCATCTAACGTAAAATAAGTTTGATATTTAGACAGAAATTACTGAATATTTTTGATAAATGGTTAAATAATGACCATTTCATATTACCACCACACCGATTAAGCATAACAATATACTAAAAACACCTATCACTCAACGATCTGTTTCGTCTGTATGTATTCGAAATAACGCTATAATCTACTTTCTTTCACATAACCGAAATAGCTGCACAATAATCTAGTGAGTACCTGTAGGTACTCAAATTAATATCGAACCCCTATACACACTTCGTTGCCATGTGTCTAATAAATGGCTGCTTTAAATAACATATCTATCGACTTGAATCGTATCGAAGTATCTACATCGTACACATGTCAACCAGACCGTTGCAAAGATTATTTACACACGTCAAATGCACTGTTTTACACCTAAATATCAGAAGTATCACTAAAAATTTTGACGAACTTAGATATCTCCTAGTCACAATGAACATAACATGCGACGTAATTGTGCTATCTGAATGCTGGCTTAAAAAAGCCGGAAACATCCCTATTTTGGATGGATACTCATCGCATCAAACCCAAAGTTTAATTAACCAAAACGATGGCTTAGTTCTATATATTAGGAATAATCTACGTCACACTACAACTGAACCGATTTTCCCTGACGCCAGTAGCCTAACCTGCTCCATAGAAAACAACCTAACCATCATTGCCTTATATAGACCAATATCACAAAGAAATATTGACCCATTCCTAGACCATCTAAATAATGTTATTCTTGACCTCAAAAATCACAATCACACCAGAATTTTCGGAGATGTAAACATCAATATCAGCCCTGATAGCAATGACCCACGCTCTCTACAGTACCTAAACATGACTGCGTCCCACGGATTTCTCCCAGCCTACGTTCTTCCTACTCGCCTACATAACTGTATAGATCATTATTCTATTAAAAACCAACAACAAATCAACTACTTTAATATTAAAAACATCGATAACAGACCATTCTGCAATCCTGCTAAATCTAGAAAATAGCAAACCCAAACCTATTAACAATAAAGTTCATACATCTTTCCTTAATCTTTCTAGCGCTATCTCTGATATCGAAAACGGTAACTTCTCTCTCTGCCTTAGATACAATGAATGAGCCCAACCAAGCCATCAATGAACTACTGAATATAGTCTCCCCCATATTAATTAAAAATGCTATTTATAAAACAATCCCATGCAAACAAAGAATTATAAAGCCTTGGATAACGACAGGTCTTTTGAGATGCATACGTACGGGACAGAATGCATTATAATACAAGTAAAGAGCCGAAAAACCAGATCTTAAAATTAACCTATTTACGATATCGCAACTTTTGCAACGATTTATTAAAAAGGATTAAATCAGGCTATGAGGAAAAGGAATTTGAAAAAGCTAAATCTAACCCTAAAAAATGTGGGAAACTGTCCGTAGTGTAACTGATACCAAAAGCGTTCGCTCAACATCAATAGAACTCCTATCAATTGAAAATTGCCCCACTAAGTCCGTCAAAAAAATTAACACGTTCTTTGCAAACGTTGGTATAAATCTTGCAAACAATATACCTAACTTAAACTGCCCTCAGTCTGTCAACATTCACCAACAAAATACAGCCAACTCAATGGTTCTTCTGGAAACAGACGAAGAAGAGGTTAATTCAATTATAAACAGCCTCCGGATTGACAGTGCTACGGGCTGGGACGGCATCCCACCAAAATTGCTAAAACACGCTAGCCACATGCTAGTTCCACCTATCACACGTATATGGAACCTGGCTATTTCCACAGGTATATTCCCCAGCGCTTTAAAAAAAGCCATCGTACATCCAATATACAAGTCGGGTGACAAAAACAGGGTCACGAACTACCGCCCAATTTCAGTCTTTCCAGCAATCTCCAAAGTTCTGGAAAGAATTATGTACAAACGCCTTAACAACTACCTAAATAAACACAAAATTGTCTCCCAAAACCAGTTCTGTTTCAGACGCGGATTATCCACAGAGGACGCAGTGTCATCTTTACTGGATTTTGTAGTTGATAAAATCGACAATAAGTTCAAGTGTCTAGGAATCTTCCTAGACCTTTCGAAGGCGTTCGATACAGTGTCTGTTCCTCTACTTCTTTCTAAACTTGAATCCATCGGAGTGCGAGGCATCGCCCACGACTTATTTAAAAACTTTCTTACTAATAGGATGCAGTGCGTTAGGGTAGGGGAGTACGTTAGCGATGCAAATCCTGTGATTTTTGGAGTCCCACAAGGAAGTTTGCTCAGTCCTCTTCTTTTTCTGATCTACGTCAACGAACTCTGTCAGTTATCCCTTCCATCCACAAAAATAGTAGCTTACGCGGATGACACGGCAATTCTATCTTATGGCCGTGATTGGGCCTCGGCTAAAGAGACAGCCAAAAAGGGACTCCGTGAAGTGATGTTATGGCTAGAGCAAAACAGTCTCACACTAAACGTTGCGAAAACTAATTTTATCACCTTTGGCTCGAGACGTTCCAACCTACCACAAGACGGTACATTTCTTATTAAAGCCCACAAATGTTCCCACCCATTCCCCCTTTGCACATGCCCCTTTGTGACTAGAGCACCAGTGGTACGATATCTCGGCCATCAATTAGATGCCTGCTTATCCTGGAAACTAACAGTATCTGCATGAATACGAAAACTAATTTTTCTATTTAAGAAGCTAAGGGCCAACAGCGAAATCCTTAAGATTGTTAACTCGGCTCTAGCTGAATCAGTACTGAGCTATTGTATCACTGCCTGGGGAGGAGCCGCCAAGACCGACATTATACAGGTGGAACGAGCCCAGAGAGCAGTAATAAAAGTCATTCTAAAAAAACCCTTTAGATTCCCAACGCGGCCACTTTACAGGGACTTTAAAACACCAACGGTTTGACAACTATATATACTACGCGTAGTCATGCGAAAACACGCGACTCTTCCATACAGCGTAAATAACAGCCCAACAGTAAGAAGAAGACCCAAACCGGCTTGTCCCACAACACATACAAAAACTACATTCGCTAGACGTCACTACCCCTACCTAAGTGCCCTTATATACAACAAAATACATCAGAAGCATAACATACATACACTAAACGCACACAATGTAAAAAAATTGCTAAAGAATTCCTCCTCACCCTAGATTATGATGAAACAGAAGCACTGATGAAACCCCTATACAAATAAATAATAATAATTATTAGTATCGTGAACGCTTACACAACCACAGATACCCTAAATCACCTTTCCTCTCTACACACACACGACACACATCACACACAAACACAAACATACTTACAGTGACAAACATACTTACGCGTAATAGTAGTAGTACCGCGTTATGTTATAAATATATATTTATTATTTTTTGTTTATTTTATTTTAACTTATTTTATTCCGAGTCTTAAACTTGGAGAAAACACGATGAAATTTCGACAAAAATGTATGATGAGAAAAATGTATGAGAATGATTGCGTTTGCATGTCCGAATTAATTGTAGGTTTCTCTAAATAACCTTTTAAAGTTGAATTTGACACAAGAACCACGCGCACGAAGTCGTGGGCAAAGTGCTAGTTATTACTTATTATGTGAATCAAGTAACCACTTTTAGTAGACTGTTGCCTTGCAATTTTATCATGTCATTTAAGTGTAAAGTGTGAAAAAATTGAGCCAACAATTTTTTTAAATTACGGTTTACTATTGTCAATACTAATCATTTTCTTATCTCCATAATTATGTTGATGTTCTTACTTTTGAACATACAAAATCAATCAAATGATAGACACTCAAGAAAATAAATAACATGTTTTTCTAGCAAGATTGATTATTAGATGTTTGTTTCTGGTAATTCAATTTCTTATGAATAAATTAAATTCTTATGTGGTTTGAAAAATCAACCCACTCACTACAAAGTAAGCTCAGACTTCGAATGTGAATACTTTCGACGTCAAAATGAAACACACAATGTTAGTTATGTTAATAAAAGCTGAAAATATAATGGGTGTTTACAGAAATTACAGTTCTCAAAATAAATATCGTATAACTCGAATTTTACGAGTCGTTTTTGAGATAGTGATTTCTTCAGTAATATTGTTAAATAACGCCTATGAATTTGTTTCAGAAGTACAAGATTCAGAGAAAGAACACAAGTTAACGTATCGTATTTTCATTTATCATTTTACGATTTTTTTGAGTACTTGCTCGATAATGATTTGTGCTATTCAAACTTCACGCTCTTACAAAATTTTCATTAAAGATATGGTAGCCGTGCACCAATGCTTAAATGATGAATCGACAAACAAATGTTCAAGAAAATTTAAGAACTTTTTCATTACCACAACAGCAGTATTCAGCTTTAGTGGAGCATGTTTTTTAGCTTTAAGGATCTTTTATAGATATCTCGATCAAAACAAGGCTCCTTCTCCGACCTCAGTTCTGTTATTTACAATAGAAATATTTGCTGAACTTCGTTTTTCTATGGAACATGTTATATTTTACATTTACATAAGTATGGTTCAATGTTTATTAAAACGTTTGAATGATTATGTATCGGATCTTCAAGACTATTATGATGACCAAGAAAAGGAGTTTACTGTTGAGAGAAGGGATGCAAATGATCAACTGACAGAGGAACGAACAGAAGAGTGGGCAACTAACTATATGTTATTAGTTGGTTGCAGCAAGGAACTATCGACATGCTTCAGTTTTCAGGTAGATTTATTAAGCGCAGGTCACACCGCCAGCTAGCGGGTGGGCGGGCGAACATCGTTTCACCTCTTTACATACTTCGGTTTACACCGCGAGCTACAATATTTCGCGTAGTTTGTATAGTTTCCTTGGTTCGCTTCGCCCACGCCCGCCCGCTAGCTGGCGGTGTGGCCTGCGCTTTAATGAATTCACTCAGTGCTTTCTTGATTAAAATAATATAACGTACGTATAGTTAAATTGAGAAATAAATCTGAGCTGTTTGTTCTCAATGTCGATTCTTTAAAAAAGGTGCAGATAATCGAATGAATGATAAATGTAACTTGAAGAAATTACGTTTTATTTTTTATCTGACATCTTGTTTTACTTGTTTCAGATGATATTTTCATTGGGCCTATCGACACTGCATTATATTTCTTCATCGTTCACAATTTTTCGAGTATTCCTTGCAAATGTAAATATTGAGAGAGACAGAGAGTGTCTATGTGTATATTGTATAGATTTTTGAAGATATGGAAAGGAGAATTTTGGAAATAATACCATTCGCTTGCATGCGCTTCTGGCCAACCAGTTGATGTTGAAAAACGCTCGACTGGCTTTTGACAATGGAAGTGAATGCTGGGAGAAGCAAAAGAGAAAGAAGGATAGCTGCGGAAATGTGTTCCTTGCGAAGTATGTGTGGTGTAACTAAAGTAACTTTGAATGATAAAGGAGCATGGGCAACTTTGTATGGAGTCTGGTACCAACGCTCAACAGTGATGAGACTCATGCCATGTGAAAGCTTTTGGGGTATTATTTAATTCATTCTATGGCAGCTAAGTCGAAATAGAGCGCGAACATGGTGTTTTTGAACATTCAAAAAAAGTTAGGTTAGGTTAGATTAGGGATGAAACTCATGCCACGTGAAAGGTTTTGGTGTATCATTTATTTTATACTATGGCAGCTAAGTCGAAATCGAGCGCGAACATGGTGATTTTGAACATTCAAAAAAAGTTAGGTTAGGTTAGGTTAGGGATAAAACTCATGCCATGTGAAAGCTTTTGGAGTATCATTTAATTTATACTATGGCAGCTAAGTCGAAATCGAGCGCGAACATGGTGATTTTGAACATTCAAAAAAAGTTAGGTTAGGTTAGGTTAGGGATGAAACTCATGGGGGGAGTTTGCACACCTCACTCCCCCTACGGGACGGGGCCCGCAGAGTGCGGGCCGTCACCAGTCCGGGGCAGCGGAAGTCGCAATTTGCTCCCGCAGCCCCCCGACGCAAGTGTGCGAGGGAACACCGGGGTGGTTTTAGTCAGTAAGAGTCTGACAGACCCCTTCGCCCACCCCCGGGCGGAGGACATCCATGAGGATTTCCACCACGAAAAAAAAAAAAAAAAAAAAGGGATGAAACTCATGCAATGTGAAAGCTTTTGGGGTATATTTAATTTATACTATGGCAGCTGAGTGTTTTTGAACATTCAAAATTGGTTAGATTAGGTTAGGTGGGATGAGAGGGCGGAGCGCATTCATGAGAGGACGGAGGACATCCACGGGCGGGCGGAGGACATCCATGAGGATTTTCAAGGTCGCAACAAAAAAGCATATCAAGGGATGAAACTCATGCCATGTGAAAGCTTTTGGGGTTATCAATTAATTTATACTATGGCAGCTTAGTCGAAATCGAGTGCGAAAATTGTGTTTTTGAACATTTTCAATACTGAGAAACTAAAAAATAAAATTCATAGTAAGTAGTAAAGTTTTTCTTGTTTTTTTTTTTGTGTACATGCGCTGTGCACGCAGGCATAGTATAATAAAGTAATAGTAATAAGTCTCGGCAGTGACTTAGCTGTCATAGTATGAATGAAATAAAACCCCAAAAGTGTTCACTTGGCATAAGTATCATCACTGAAAGTCGGGTCCAAAATGATTGAATGAATGTCCAACGACACCGCCGACATCCACCTTCCCACCCTACCCTGCCTTACCTACCTACATACCTACCTACCCTACCTACATACCTACCTACCCTATCTACCTACATAACTTAACCTAACCTAAGTTTTTTTTTTTTTTCCGTTTTGGAAAATCCTCATGGAAGTCCTCCGCCCTGGGGCGGGCGAAGGGATCTGTCAGAATCCTACTGACTAAAAACCACCCCATTGTTCCCTTCCCACACTTAGACCGACGGGAATCATGAGATCAACCTAACCTAACCTATCCTAACCAAACATAACCTAACCTTTTTTAATGTTCCAAAACACCATGTTCGCGCTCGATTTCGACTTAGCTGCGATAGAATGAATTAAATAATACTCCAAAAGCTTTCACATGGCATGAGTTTCATCACTGTTGAGCGTTGGTACCAAAATGACGCATGGTCCTATGTGATAAGAGGAATCAATGATACGTTTTGTAAAGAATATTAATGTAGTGACAAAAATTTAAAAGAATACGCTGATTTTTCATGTTGAAAGGATGAATGAAAGGCGACTAACAAAAAGTATTTACAAGGAAGATGTGAGCGAAAATGCCGGGACGAAACGTCTTTGACCTAAAAGGACAATTAAACTTACTTATTGGTGATGTTCTTCAGATAGATCAGATGCGTAGTGCCTACTCGCAACAGACATGCGTGTATACCAGATGTATGAATGTAAATGAAGCATAACGTTTGAGTAAAGATCGCAGCGTGTGGTGTTCTGTAATTTCTGCGTGCCCCCATGGGAAAAGGCATGAGTTTATGAATGTGTGTTATATATGTTTAACTATGGAAATATCATCTTTTACTAAGCGCTTCAAATATTCCTTGTTTGTTTTCGAAACTGATGGCTCTGTTTTTTCAGGAACCATACAAGTATTTTGGTGCTATCCTAAGTTTTTTTATTCTGGTATATTCTTTGAGTAGTACACATTTAGTACTACTTGCTGGACAAAAACTAATTAACGAAGCCGCCAAAACAAGAACGGGTTTGTTGAAATTAAACAATACGTTATTGATTTGTGAGTACCTATCTGTTTAACAATTTTTTTCTGTGTGTTTCGAAATATTACTGAAGCAAATAATAAAGAACAAAAACAATTATAGGTACCTATTGACATAAATACTCGTATATTAGCTACAATATCGCTTAGAGCTAGTATTTTTTGCGAATAAGACCATTGATGAACCTCCAGGAGTTTATTGAATAAACCTAAAATGTTACTTTGACCTCTTTCCTCTTTAAGTTCCGTACCAGAAGGGTACCAAACGGAACCATCCGTCCGTCCGTCTGTCTGTCAAGAACCGTAATAGGCAGACAGTTGAAATTATCATAGATTATGTATTACAGATTATACATTTTAAGATAAAGTCACCACCGGGTACCCGAGCCTGATGTTGTTGACCATGGTGACCTTGGAACAAGATATACAGCCAAGGACGTTAAACGCGTTATTAGCAGTATGTCAAGAGGCAAGTCTCCAGGTCACGATGGTCTGAGTATCGAGCACCTCAAGTTCACGGGTCCCCATTTACCAAGAGTGTTGGCAATGTTTTACAACTTTTGTGTGAGTGTGTGATCGCGAAAGTGCTTGACAGCCTGCTTAACAGACAACTTAATAACTTTGTTAAGTTGCACGACAATCAGTTCGGATTTCGATCCGGACTATCTACTGAAACTGCCATCTTGTGTCTAAAGTGGGCTGGTAGGTACTACTCGGATAGGAAAACATCTACGTATGCTTGCTTCCTCGCCCTCTCCAAAGTTTTTGATCTGGTCGCATACAGTATCCTCTGGAGGAAGTTAGAGGAAGCTGGAGTTCCTCCAGAGTTGAATGCACTTTTAAATGCTGGTATGGAGGCCAGATCAATCAGCTACGTTGGGCCGGAGCTTTTTTAGATCCGTATAGGTTGGAATGCGGGGTGAGGGCAGGGGGGGTTGACTTTACCCACGCTCTTAGACCTGTATGTCAATGGGCTGATAGAGGTGCTCAGCAGAGAGCGGGCCGGCTGTTATATTGACGGAGTCTGTGTAAATAACATCACATAAACACATGACATCGTCGTCGTCATCATTGTCATTACATCACTTTAGGGTGACCGGATGACCCCTAAAGTCACTAAAGTAACATCACAAAAGACTTCACCCTGTTTATAATCATTTATTTTCAGATCCTACATCGAAATCAAAAGCTATCAAGAATTTATATCTCCTAGTAAAAGCTAACCCAATCAAAATAGAATACACTGGTCGAGTGCTCCAGGGGATGTATTTAATTCCAATAATAGTTTCTCTGTCTGTCAGCTATGTCATAGTGGGATTGCAATTTACTCACCTCATTTAACATAATAATAATATAGCAAAAAAAAATGTGTTGGTTTTATATGTATAAATAGTATTACTTATCAAAGTTAATCACTAATTGCATGGATAAATGTATCATCTTTAAATAAATATAAGTGTAAATGTATTTATTTGCTTAAAACGTAGACGAAGCACAAAGAGTAAATATAATATATTATGTCCGAAAAGTGTCTGGTTAAAGTAATCAAAACCCTGTACATGTTAAATTCACTCACTAAAGCAGGGATTGAAAACCGGTGGGGCGCGTCCCCCTCGGGGGGCGTAGAGTGATCAATGGAGAAGCGTGGCGGCTTCAATGATAAAGGTATAGATATTATTATTATAGGGGAGCATACAACGGACAGTGGACTAAGCAACGCGAAGAGTGTACGTCACGCTCGCGAAACGCTCGTAGATATATATAGTTACCTAAAGATTGTTTACCTGTTTTGTGCCCTGTATACTGTGTGTCTATACCAACTTTATTATATACCCTATTATGTTAAAAGGTTGGGAGCCCCTGCCCTAAAGCGAAATAATAACTTTTTTATCTGTATTTAGAATGTTTCAACTTTATATCTCAACACTTTTCAAACTTACATTTTTAAGTATTAAATTGTAATTGTAAAATTATCAATGAAAATTGAGATAGGTAATAAAATTAACCTCAATTGTCAAATATAAAACATTTTTAAAGTGATTTAAAATGAGATTTTTTGTATTCAATACAAATTATCAAATCAATTTGTAAGTGTACATTTTCTGTACCATTTGATTACATTTTCATCAGATATTTTAAGTACAGGCTATACGTAAACTCGTATCTCGTGGACATCAGTTGTATACTACGTGGGGACGACAATACGACAACTAATGTAAACACTGCTAATGGCAGTCATTATAGACCATCACTAAAACACTATATTTAAAATAAAAAAGTAAGTAGTGATTAACCGACTATGGATTTTGTCAATATTAACCGACTAGGTTTAGTCATTTGTTAGATATACGAAGTTTAATTTATTGTCGCATTGACGTCCACACCCTGTATTTATTATGTAACAAAAATATTCATAATTATGTTTAGAAGAGTGATAAATTATAAAATACATTACAATAATAAAAGGAGTAATAAATTAAATGTAGTACCGTTTTGTTTTGCTTATTTTCATCCGATATTCCATTGCATTTGACGGCTTTGTTGGCCTAGTGGTCGCAAGCAAGCATGAGGTCTTGGGTTCGATTCCCGGGTCGGGCAAAGTGTTATTGGGTTTTTCTATCAAGAACTTTTCAGTAGCAGCCCGGAGTCTGGATTTGTGCCCGGTTGATGGCATAATTTACACAATTAAAAAACTAAAATGGAAGTGGGCAGGTCAAGTCATCAGGGGTAAAAACGAAAGATGGGCCAGAAAAGCAACAGAATGGTATCCCAGAGAAGGAAAGAGAAAAAGAGGAAGACCATTTCAAAGATGGGAAGACGATCTGAGAACTACTGCGGGAGGGATGTGGAGGAGAAAAATTCACGGCCGTGAGCTATGGAAAAGCCTGGGGCAGGCCTATGCTAAAGAGCAAAGCAGTCTGGAGAATTCTGATGTAACCTTTAAATAAACCTTTAATTTAAAATAAATTGTAAAACTATTTTTAAGGATTGCTAATAAAGGCTATTTAAAATTGAAATTTGAAATTGATGGCAATAGGCTCTCCGCCTATTATATGGGACTTAAACATAACTGGCGAAATGTGGGTGTACCTGATACAGGTACACTTCTGCCTAACCCTTTGGGAAAACAAGGCGTGGTGTTATGTTATGTTATCCATGGCAGTTATGCATCCACCGTAAAATAAGTTTGATATTTAGATAGAGATAGAGAGAGATAGATTTAGTCAATATTTTTGATAAATGGCCTTTTTGATAAATGACCATTGCATAATTATAACCACCTATGGTAAACTGATATAGTTACTTTCTTTATTAAGTGCCAACTTAACCAGTTTCAATTTTAGAATGGGAGATTGGATGGATAAATAACAATTAATTTCCAAAACTCATTATCCGACAATATGAAAAAACGTTACAATCAAAATGTTACAAAAAGTTGAAAACGTGATCGGTGTATATCGAAACTTAACACTTTTACCGAAATGTCGCTTTAACAGAACTACCAAGATCACCTTTCTGACAATAATTATTGGTTACGCTGGTAGATTCTATCATTAATATCAGAAAAGCAATGTTTCATCAGCACACTGCGTCTTTACTTCACGTCACTTTAATCTCCTAAAGGTCATCAATCAAGATTCTTGTCAATAATATATGCATTTATATGATCATTTGATTGATCGGGGACAGTTTTTATAATCGATTTTGTAATTTATTAAAGTCATAAGTGGTCACTTCCTTTTCCGAGTAAGGACGAATGCTTACGTTACGTCAAAATGTTAGAAAACAAAATTATGTTAATCGCTGAAAATATAATGGG